>JAZHRO010000025.1:91300000-101300000 GCA_037157565.1 Thalassia testudinum
AAAAAAAATTAGGAAGGAATAGTTGGACATTAGGACTTTTCAATCTTAGGAAATTTTACATTAGGATCTGAACACAAAGTTCCTTCAGGTCTTTGGACTTAATCAGCCCGTGTATCCACTAAAATGTGGATTTATTTTTTGAGTCCTTGCCAACCTTAATTCTATTGTAATTTGAGTAAATAAGTTTGGGTAATAAGTACATGACCTATCAACCCACCCTCTGATTTAAGGAAATTTTGAGTTTTAAGCATCTACACACTATCTTGTCACTGACTTGTTCAGTGATTCTAACGAAAATTGGGTAGCTAATGAATCTTCTAGGGTGATAAGGCTGGCAAGTTATCGTGGGTAACAGCCCATAGGTAGGTTGTCCAAAGCCCAGTCACTGGATCTTTCTCTTCTTGCTGCCTTAGGTAAATCTTAGACCACGGAAGCCACCTACTTAAAAAAAAAAAAATCAAAAATAAAAGGAGAAAAGAAAAAAAATGAAATAAGCCACACTTCACCGCACGAGTATGGCTGGCAAGTTGTCGGTGGTAATAGCTCATCGACCGGTTGTCTAGAACCCAGCTCAATAAATGCACTTAAAATTTCCAAAACACTTAGGAAGAAGAGGAGAAGTAGAATAAACTGGGGAGATATATACTGGATTCACCCTTGTGTTGACCCCGTAAAAAAATAAAAGTAGGGAGAAAGCTACCGGTTGTAAAGATACACCTTTAGGCAGAATTCTCTTTTTTAGGTCACCTAGAGGCGTAGAAATCCGAAGTCCATTTTAACTGTCGGTCAACAAGTTTATCACATTCACAATAAGATGCTTAAAACTTAGGGTTATCATCAAATCTTGGGTGAGTTGAATGGCCGTAGAAAGCTAGTCTTAAACCTTAAAACTTGAAAATCCAAAAAAATTAGAAAAGAGGAAAAAGAGAAAGAAAATTTTCTTTGAATAAGGCGGGGGCTTGAGGCGGTTTGCATTTTGGCAGATACTCGAGAACTGTTGTGTCTTTGAAAGTTCAGATCTTAAGTAGACATTCTCTTAATGATTGAAAATAACTCATGCCCAAATAATTAAACCTGATTCTTTTATAAATAGCATATAGTCTTTGCTAGGGACTAGCAAAAGATAGGCAGGGGGTATGATGTAAACGCATTTATAATACGTAAGATGTCTATTTATGCATGTTCTTAAGCATAGGATTGCATTGCATGCTATAAATATTGCATAACATGCATCATCTTGCATTTAGAGTAGTTTGAATAAAATGGAGGTTAATTGTCTCCTTTTATGTTCATGGATAGGGAAAACTTTATATTGGGGCTTCGGATCGAAGATCCAACCGTACAGATGTGATCAGGGCGACAATTGGAGTTCAACGACTCCAAGATTGCCCTAATAAGACATCTGTAGCATCAGATAGTGACCGGGGAACCCTAGAAGATCAAGGGCCAAGATGGTATGAATCTGCACTTCAAGCGATAAATCCAACTGCATGGATGGATTCGGATCGACGATCGCAGGCTAACGGTGCAAAAATCAACTCAATCCTACACCCGTGGCACCATCTACATCATCTAGAAGATGGACGGCCAAGATGGCAACACGTGGCGCCATCTCAGCCATCCAACTGACCCTCAAGACCACCGCTGCCTCTCCAAAGGAAATCCAACGCATGATCTAGGCCTTTGGATCTTGATCCAACGGCTGTGGATGCATGCGCCTTAAATCAACTCCGCAACCAACTCCCCTCCACAGCACCGCGGGCGAGTGCCTTATCGCGAGGCGCTGGCACGCGTTTGATTCCTCGCGAGCGGGTGAGAGGCACGGGAGAGTGGGCATGGGCGAGCGTCAGATTGCGATCGAACGGCTATGCGCGCTCGATAGCACTTACGTGCTATTAGACGCACGGCGAAGATGCGGCATCGCACGCGATGAGGCACATAGCGCAGGCTGGCGAAGGCGCGATCTAAGCCATCTGATCTCGTGATCGGACGGCTGAGATTGGCTGGGCGTGCGCGTGCGTTGTACGCATGGGCAAGCGAGCGGGCGCACGCACGTCGCCCACTACGCCCACATTCAGACCTTTAGCGACAATTTTATCCGTCACTGAAGGTTCTGAATTAATGTTTTTAAAGTTGTAATGACAAATTGCCCCTACTCCTTGCAACTATAAAAGGAGACCCCCTCCACACAAAATTCTCATCCATTACTTCTCTTCTCTACCTCTCCAAATCTCAAGAGAAGCTTGTCCCACACCCGGGATGCTTCTCGCGAGATAAAGTGAAATTTTTGTCCCCTTTCGGAAGCGGATCCCGCGACGACGACAACGTGCTGCCTCGTTCTCCTTCATCCTGCTTCGTCCTCCTTCATCCAGGCATCGTCTCGTCTGACTCATCCTCCAAGCGATCGTCGAGGAGGATAACTTCTCTCTCCCATTCTTCTTTACAGCTTTCTAGTATAGAATTTTCTTGCTTTCTAGTGTAGCTAATTTTTCTCTTTCTAGTGTAATTCTTATTTGGTTTTATTGTATAAACATTTTGAATTATTGAATGCATGTTTCCTCTCTCTCTCTCCCTTTTTTGTCTGATTGTTGTTATGGCTTCATTGTAATTACATCGCCTCACTTTTCAAGAAAAATTCTAAAAAAATATATAATTGCGAATATAGATCGACATAGCCTCCCTGTGTTCGACCCAGGATTTTCATTCTGGTATAAATTTTATTTGTTGAACACGAGTTCTTCGCTTTCGTACTATAATGACAGGTTTTCAAAACTAAACATGTTAGTGTAGTAACTTGTACATTCAACATGTTTTCAAATAGTTCAAACACTCCATCCTTGTCTTTATTCACGAAATTACATCCGTAGGAAGCATCCACAATCTGCCGCAAAGTTTCATTTAGCCCATTATAGAAAATCTGGGCTACATGCCACTTAGGGAGATCATGATGTGGACATTTTCTGGGAAGGTCATTATACCGCTCCCAAGCCTCATGAAACTGCTTGCCCTTTTGTTGCGTGAAATAAGTTGTAGCACGGCAAAGTCAATTGGAGTGCCCAATTGGGAAAAATTTCTTGAGAAATGTAGTGCGCATCTCTTCCCAAGAATGGATGGGTTTCCCAATGGTGGGCAACCATTGAGCAGCTTTGTCCCAAAATGAAAATGGAAACACTTTCCTGTGGACAATGTGTAACGCAATATTTCTTGGTTTAATCATTTCAGCTAAATTGGTTAAGTCCTCCAAGTGAAGAAAAGGGTCTTCACTGGCAAGTCAATGATAATGGAAGTTGATAGGCCAATTACGTTTGATTTTAGCTCAAAATCTTCCCCACCCATGGGGATGTAAATATGCCCAAGGGTCTCTGTAGCAGCAGGATTATGATATGAGCTAAGAGACCTAGGCTCCTCTCATCTGGGATGGTTTTGCATTTCCTTCAAGGTTTCCCTAATGGCTTTGATATGCTAAGTGTATAATGCCATTTGGGCATGGAGGCAGGTTAATGGGTCGACAGCTCCACCGCCACCTAGTGGATTGCGAGGGGGATAATTTTCCCCCTTGGGATTTGGGGGTGGGAGAGCAGCCATGTTTACAGAGGACGAGGATGATTCACCAGATTCTTCCCTTCTAGAGTTATCAAATATTCAATAAGTTCAGGGTTTTGTGACCTCCTCCTAAACATGCACTGCCAAAAGAAGAATTGGGATGATGAGAAGAGAGAAGGGGATGAAAGAGATGATGCCGAATAGGTGCACTTGATGACAAATCAATTCAATCAAGGTCCTAACCTCTAAATGTGACCTAAGACCTAATGATCTAAGTTACCTACTATCGCAACCTATGGAGCAGAATGCGAACACTATGGAACCACCAAGTCTAAATGAAAGGTCGTTTGCCCCAGCCTTAGACATCTGATAGTACGTTGGAACCCATACCAATACATAGGCGCTACATGCAGGCAGTTAAACCTCCAAACCTTAATAGGGCCAAGTTACTACCAATTTTAGATTAAGTGGCTTAGGATACAAGTGCTTTGGAATGTAAAGGGCATTGTATATGGGTAATGCCCAAGTGTGTTGATTTGTATGAGTGTAAAATAAGCATGCAACGAGGAACTCTCCCTAAGTTGAAGTTTTAGATGGTGAATGGCTTTTAGAATTTTGCTATCAAGTTGTATGGATTTTAAGATTCTAATGAATTACCAATTCAACCAATCTTTGGGTTTTCAAGAATACAAGTTCATTGTATCCAAACAACCCTCCTTCAACTTGATTTGGTTAATGCATGCTATAATGCAATGGGCCCCCTAAATGGAAGTTTCTAAGTGTGGATGCACGCATCACTTTTAATTTAATGGGAAAGGGAGCCAAACATTTCAATTCAAGTGCTCCCAATCACTACAGTGGAAATCCACACAAAGCTCAACCACCAAGATATGAAAAATGAAAATGAATATGTTAGGGTTGAAATCTAGGATCAAATCAAGGGCAAAATATAAGATTGTTGTGGGGTTAGAGTCAAATCAACTCCAAGACTCCCTAGCCAAAATGTTGATCCCGAATGCGAATAAATGAGGCAAGTGAATGTAACAACCAATCAAATTTTAATTCGCCTCAAGTAGAAACCCACATTGCAAAAATCCAAGAATCAAGATTCTCAAATTCTACGCACGCGAATGAGTGGGAAATCGAGGGTGGTGGAAGTGATAAAAAGAATCAGACAATGGATTTTAATCCACTTGCCCTAGAAGACCCAAGAAGATTTTTTGAAGGTTTTTGATTTTTCTTATCTTTTTATCATTAGTGTCATAAGAGAACCAAAATTGATAAGAGGAAGGACACCTACCTCCTCAGCAACGCGTGCGAAGGTCCAAGTGGCACCGA
The DNA here is from genome assembly GCA_037157565.1 of Thalassia testudinum. Classification (NCBI taxonomy): domain Eukaryota; kingdom Viridiplantae; phylum Streptophyta; class Magnoliopsida; order Alismatales; family Hydrocharitaceae; genus Thalassia; species Thalassia testudinum. The sequence goes on from JAZHRO010000025.1 coordinate 91,304,882, forward strand.
CAACTTCACGCTCTCACTCCTACCTTAGACTCGCTCATGTCTTCGACTTCCTCTACGTTTCTCCTCGCAACCAGTCCACCTGCACAAAAACAAACAAAAACACCTATGAAGAGATGGGTGGGAGAAGAGATAAACCTAAAGGAAAAGAGTAGAAACCAACTCTAGATGGTGCCTCCCTGGCAACGATTCCAGAAAACTTGTGACAAAATGCTAGGAGGGTTATTTAATTAAGTGATATTAGCGTTGAAATGTCTACGGTGGGAGTGATTACTTACAAGTGAATCTGCACCAGTTTATCGAAATTTATTAACCTTGACTAATTAGATTTTGATATGGTCAGTTTTAGGCCCAGGGTCAAATATAGGGAGGTGGGTTTTGAAATTAATCAGTTTCTGTGTGATTTCTAATGATGGATCAATTCCTTTTACTTATAATATTTTTGGTTTTTCTTAATTTTAGATTTTATTAGATTGTCTTGTCCTTGAGGTACACCTTCAAAACTGTCGTTGGCTACATGCCAAAAATCAAGTTAGAAACGATCTCACCATGTGCGAGTTCGTGTACCTATAGATCAAGAGTTATCTTTTCTGTTTTAGATTTTTATGGTCTTTTCTTTCTAAACAAAATAAAAGAGAATGATAAAATATAGAAAAGAAAAATGTGGAATTGAAATGTGAAAGGGAAATGAATTGAAATACTTAGCTTATTTATATGGATGTATATATATAATATAGAGATATATACTATATATCTATATACAACTATATAGTATATAATAAGTGGAAATATTGAATCAAAGATTCCATGGGAATGTAGCACCATGCTAAGTTAACTATCGTCTAGAGAGATGCAATTAACCTAGCTATATGCCATGTGCGGGTGTGGAGCGGACGTGTGTGTGTGTGTGGAGATGCTTACTATGCACAGATATCATGAATGTGTATGCAACTATGCGTACACACGTGCGATAAAATGTATGGTAGTTGGATAAGTGTGTGGAATTGTGAATGGGACTATGTATAGGTGGATGAGTGGGAGAAATGTATATATAGGTGTATAATTATATATATCAATATATATGTGTGTGTGTATATAAATAGGGGCCCTATCTAGAGAGCACTGTGCTCATAAAGACCCATATGAGCACTGGTTCTTATCCACTGGATTTACATTCCACGGAAGAGACCAATACCACCGAAATGAGCACTGGTGGTTTTGTAACCAACGCGGAAATAATGGAGTTGCCAAACAAATGTCGATCCAAATAAATCTTACTCTATAAACACATACTAGAATAAATTTTCAATTATTATATGCCATAATTAAAATGTAATTACAACTATTCATGTAATCTAAATAGCAAACATGATAACAAATTAACTCACAATCAATAAGATTGATAATGTTACAAGTCAACCGAAAAACATTGCAACAAAATAGTAGACATTTTGTAATGAGAAATGGAGTTGTTTGTAAACACGAGGCTTTACCATTGTAATGTATACGATGGATATTGTAACAACATCGAATGCTTGTTGTAACTGGTTAAAAGTAACAAAGCCTTGTAATGTCTATGAGTGACTGTTGTAACGATGTCCATATATAATTGTAACCAAATATGAGTAGCAAAGATATGCAAAAGACATAAGTTGTAACAAATTTATATACAATTATTATAAGCATTAATATTAAATACATGTGGTAATTAATGATAGTTATAATGTATACCACTACTTTCGTAATATAAGAGGAGTGTTGTAATAACTATCATTGTATATAGTTGTTGTTTGCATGAAATTGTCGATGTATAGGAAATGCATGTGTAGTATAGTCAATGAAAATGCAAAACTTAAATTTATAAAGCTCAGATTCAAAAAGGAGTCTAAGGTCATTCGTAGGGAGCAATTGTGGAATTTAATTCATCAATCACAATTTATCAAAAGAATATGCAATTGAAATCAATAAGATGCTCAAAATGATATTTCAATAAGAACTAGAAGAACAGTGTAAAAAGATTGGGATAAAATGGTGATTTGAATGACCAAATTAACCCTCAACGTTAAGCTCCTAATCTACTCAAATATTTGAATAGTAAACCACAAACAATAATCCATGTTAGTCAAGTACTCAAATGTTCCAACAGCAACCAGTAGAATGCCTTAGATGTCAAAATAAGGCGTTAGACTCCTTATCAGAAGAGGCACAACACCACAGAAGAAGCACAAGGGCTTCTCTCCTTTAAGCCTCAAAAGAGGCATAGCAGCAACACCAATAGAGGCTCAAGGGCCTCACACAAAGACCACAGAGGCTAAGTGTTGAGAGAGGGAGAAGGCACGAATCTTAAGACAGAGCAAAATCCACCCCCTCTCTCTGATTCTCTTTCTCTTTCTCTCTCAGAACCACACTCAATCAGGTCAGAATGCGGGTAGTTGAGTCTAGCACTATCGGGTCCAAGCTCACTAGGTGAGCGAGTGAGCGAGGGTGTGGGGCTGAGTGCATGGGGGACCTAACCCCTCGGTGTCTTGGGCGATCAGCTAGGAACACAAATCACTTATATCCATAGTTGATGCCTCCTCAGTCCACGATATGGGACTAATGTCTGACGTCTTCTTCTCGTGGTAGATGCAGGTGAAGCTCCTACAATTGAGGTCGAAGGAGCACTTGGTTGCCTCAATTGACGACCTGGGAGTGGTAGCGATGAAGAACACAGCCAGAGAATTGCAGCTGAGGTCAGAGAAGGTCGCAGTGGTGGTGCTCCTGTGAGTACCTAAAAAGGAGAATACGACCTTTCAGCCCTATTAAAGAAGCTCAGGAGGTTCGCCTGAGTGTGGAGAACATGATGGTGGTCATGGCATGCTGTGAGGAGGGGTATGTGTGCATTCGAGGTCAGATAAGGTGAACGAAGGTAGTGGTGTTTAGTGGGTGGTTTTGGTGGTCAATAGCCCCAATTTTGTTAGGGCTTTTGATCGTGAGATCGTGGCGATGCTTCTGAGAGTGGTGGCGAGGTGGTTGATGTAGTGGAGCAAGCGTTCATGCTTGTCAGAGTGTGGCTGGAGCTGGGGAAGGTGATGGTGGGGTGTGCGTAGCAGTGAGCAATTATGAGTGTTGAAGGTGTAAAACAAATCAGGGGGCAGAGAGGAGTCGAAGAGGAGTGGTTGAGGACAATGTGGGAGTGAAGATGGCGCCGGCTATGATTGTCCGACGGTAGAGATGAAGGAAACTCCGGAGAGAGGGACGGTGATGTCTAAAGGAGAAGGAAGCCCCTCACAGGTATGGCGAGGTGTGAATGACGGAGAGGAATAAGGACCTGCTGCCTATAGTACGTGGCAGTAAGCGAAGAGGTCAAAGGAGGAAGGTCGTCGGAGATGAGCTTGGTGCAGGCTAGAAGAAGAAGAAGAAGAAGAAGAAGAAGAATTCTGGGGCCAAAAACTTGCTAAGGAGCAAGGGCTTGCTATGGGGAACCTTTTAAAGGCCATAAAGCAGCATCCAAGCTTGGAAACAGGATTGTGGAGATTAGATTTTTGGGAAAGATCCCTGATCTTGAGGAGTTCGCACATGCTTTTGGATGCAAATTGAGGCCCAAGACTTGGTTCAGGGAATAACACAATATATATTGCAATCAAAGCAAGTCTTGGGCCTCAATTCCCTTAAAATGTGGGAATTCTATAAAAATTTAGAGTAAGACTTGGTTCGCGAAGGAAATCAGGGTTTTGGAGAACCCATTGTCGTAGTCGCAAAATATCACTACCAAATAAAATTTATACTGAAAATTGAAGTCAGTCCGGGTTGAATATAGGGAGGCAAATGTTTGGTTTTGAAATCTGTGCTTCGACTTTATTTGTTTTTGTTGTTTTTATCTTTTACAATTTTTTTGTATTTTAATAGGCAAGAGATCGGATCGAAAAAATATTTATCTGACTAATCTACAGGCAAATAAGGGAGAGAAAGAGAGAGAGAGACAGAACATCAATACATTTATCTAACCAGAGCTTGCTATAGATAGGAAAGTGAAAAATTACACTAGAAAGCAAATAAAAGATAGAGAGAGGCGAGAAGAATCTCCCTCGATGGTCGCTTGCAAGATGACTCGCTTTGACGATGCCCAGATGAAGGTGGTGGGAAGCTGGAGGAAGGAGAACAGCATCGGAGGATGGGGGATGGGATGGGACGATGTCGTGGTAAGGATCTTCTTCTAGAAGGAGGTGAGAGGATGACCACGGGATGCTCCACGAATAGGGGTGAGAGGTGGGAAAAATATTTGATTTCTACTCTAGAGGAGCATCCCGAGCTTGGGACAAGCTCTCTCTAGAGCCTTGGAGGTGGTGAGGGAGAGAAAGGAAGAGATGAAGAAGAATGGCAGGGGTAGGGGTCCTTTTATAGTGGAGGAGAAGAGGCTTTTCGCACATGTGCAATTAGTGACGTCCATAAACGTCGCTGAAGACTCACCTTGGACATCCATGAAGGTCATTAGTCTCTACCTCTAGTGCCTGCGCATACGTGCAAGCTGGATCAGGTGTGGATGAATCATGGCCCTCGGATCTCTGATGGATGCTCCAAATCACGTGCATCGCGGACTTGAGATCACACCCACGCACGCGTATGATTGCATGTCCGTCTGCGTGTTACATCTCATGTGTGTGAATTGTGCACTAGGGTGGTGCCACGTAGCCACTCTCTTCACTGCCCAATCGCCATCAGACTCTCCAATTTGAATTGGACGTGCTGAGGGGCGTGCGAGGAGTCTCAAACGTGCATCTGTGTGTTGTGGGCGAAGGTGCGAACTAATGCGCTACTGGCATGGATTGTAGCACGAATGGAATCATGTGCAAATGCTCTCGACCATTGGATCTTGATCCAATGGTCCAGATCCTATCTTTGCCTCTCCTTTAAGTTTGAACAGCATGCACGTGCGTGAATCTCAATCATTGGATTGATCTCGATCCAATGGTCCATATCCTATCTTTGACTCTCCTTTAAGTCTGAATGGCATGCACGTGCGTGAATCTCAATCGTTGGATTGATCTCGATCCAATGGTCCAAATGCTATCTCTGCCTCTCCTTTAAGTCTGAACGACATGCACGTGCATGAATCTCAGTCGTTGGATTGAGATCCAACGGCTGGGATTGCTTGATGATGAGCGTAGGGCCAACGACTAGGATTGCTTGATGATGAGCGTAGGGGCTTGAGTGGCTTTGGGTGGCTATGATCGTCGATCTGAATCCATATGTGTGGTTGGATTTGTTGTTTGATGCTTTGAATTGCATCACCTAGCTCCTTCGTCATTGATCTTCCTCAGACAGAATAAGGTGCCATGGAACTTTGATCAAAATAATTTTGGAGGCGTTGGACTTCGATTGTCGTTATGATCAGATCCGTTGGTTGGATCACCAATTCGAGGTCCCATAATAGATGTCCTTCTCTCCTGGCCATAAAAGGACATGAATTAACCTAAACTTTATACAAACTATTGTAAATGCAGAATGATGCATGATATACAATATTTATATTATGGAAAGCATATCTAAGCCTAGAAACAAATATAAATAGGCAATTTAACCTAAATGGATGCGTATACATCATACCTCCATGCCTATCGTTTGCTAGTCCCTAGCAAAACAAACTAAATGCTATGTATATAAATAGAATTAGGACTCGATCGCTTATGGCATTCGTTGTTTATTAAGAAAAGGAAATTTCAACTAAGGTCGTAAACTTCGAAGACTTAATAGTGCCTGAGTACCTGCCAAAATGTAGACCGACCAAGTCCTCACCTTATTTTGAAAAAGGAAGATATATTTTTCTATTTTTTTCTTCTTTTTTAATTTTTTTTTTGGATTTTTGAGTTTAGAGTTTCGAGGTAGCTTTCTACGGCTACCTAACTCACCGAAGACTCAAAAAAAACTTTAGTTCTAAGCATCTTAATGTGAAAAACTGATAGACTCACTAAGCGGCCGTTAAAATGGACTTCAGGTTTCTACAAGCCTAGGTGACCTTAAGAGTTTCTATCTAAAGGTTTATCTTTCCAATTGGTAGCTTTCTCCCTACCTTTTTTTATTTTTTTATTTTTTATGGGGTCAGCACAAGGGCTAACCCAATGTATATCTCCCTGGTTTACTCTACTTCCTTTCTTCTTCCCTAAGTATTTTAGGAATTATTTGTGCATTTTTGTGAGCTGGACTCTAGACAATCGGCCATTGAGCTATTACCCACGGTAACTTGCCAGCCATACTCATGCGGTGAAGTGTGGCTTCATTTAATTTTTTTTCACCTTTTTCTATTTTTTCTATTTTTTCAAAAAAAATTTTAGTATCACTTTTTTCTTTTTCTCAGTAGGTGGCTTCTCTGATCTAAGATTTACCTAAAATCAGTAGAATGAGTATGGTCATGTAGCTGGGCTTTAGACAACCGGCCAATGGGTTGTTATCCATGAGAACTTGCCAGCCATACTACCCTAGAAAGTTCATTAGCTACATAATTTCCATAAAAATCTTCGTAAAGTGAGTCAGTACAAATATTGTGTAGATGCTTTAGACTTGAAGTTCCCTCAAATGAGAGGGTGGGTTGATAAGTCATGTACTTATCACCCAAATTTATTGGCCTGATTAAAGTAAAATTAACCTGGCAAGGACTCAAGAACAGGTCCACATTTAAGTGGACATTCGAGCTGATTAAGCCTGAAGACCTAAATAGTCTAAGTGCTCAGGTCCTGAAGTATCGTTTCCTAAAGTTAACAACTCCTAATGCCTAAGTTCTCTTCTCCTAATTCTAATTTTTTTGTATTTTTGAAGTTTTTATTTTTTTATAAGAAAACAGAAGAAATTCCTCGGAGCTAACAAAATGTTTTTAGGACTAAGTATCCACCCCCCATGCCTAAATGATGCAATGGCCTCATTGTATAAATAAAGACATGAAAAGGGTGTAATAAATAGAATATCACCTGAATTTCATGAAAATCCAGTTAGCTCCGCATAAAATATGGAATATACACACCTGCTAAGTTTATTGCCTTTAGTTAGGCATAATATACAAACAACGAAGAAATTAAGAATTCACAAGTGTGGGTTAGAATCAGAATTAAAATATTGACCCTCAAACTCGCCAAAACAAGATGCCCACAAATGTGGACTAGATTATGATGCAAACCCATGCCCTAGGGTTGAGTGGTGACAGGGAGAAATTCCCTTGATTGTGAAGATGATAGCGATAAACTGATATGTCGTCGTAGTAGTGTGGTGGAAATTCTCGCAATTAAAGATTAAAACAGATATTAATTTCAAGCACAATAAAAATGTCGTATCCATAGGGAGGATCGAGCCAAATAAACTCACAATAAGTTTCCCTCTTATTTACTTAAAAACAATTTCATTCATTCATCCTAATGCCAAAGAGAGAACACTTATAGATTAATCAATTAACCGATCTCTAATTGGTGAAAAGAGATGGACCAATCACACAAATTCTCCTTCACTAGATTACTCTTATAAACTCCATCAACCCAAATGTTCAATGGCAGCAAATGTGAATTATAATATCACCCTTAAATGTGAGGCTTAATAAAATAAGGAAAGAGATATGCAATTAGATGGCCCGAGAAATAATGAAAACTAAAGGGTGTCTGGCTGCAATATCACTTAATAAATCAGAATTTTTTTATTTAAAATCAAAACTCATGCAATGGCATCTCAATGTAAATTTTAATTGATGTAAAAATAGGGGAATGATTCTCTCTCTTCCTTGCATGCATGGAGGAGGGGTTGCTGGCTGTTTGCTTTCGTGGAGGAGCTTGGCCGGCAGGAGAGGAGTGGGCTGGTGGTGGCGGCTTGGCCTGGGACGATCGTACATGGCCGAACAGCAGAGCAGAGGCCGACGACAGTGGGTGTTGTTGGCATCTTCTTGGCCGGTAGTGGAGTCACCGAAGGTAGGGTTGACATCAGGCAGCAACAGGGAGGGCGTCGGTAGTAGCCGCGTCGAGAGCGGGTGTCAAAGGTGAGGAGTTGAGGTGGTGGTAAAGGTCATGACTTTGGGTTCCTTCATGAGTTGCAGGTGGTAAAGAAGAAGAAGGAGGAGGAGGAGGCGTAGGGGAGTAGGTAGTGGTGATGAGGGAGGGGCTGCGGTGTTTGTTGGTGGTCTGTGGCTACGAAGGCAGGTTTGTTGAGGTGGGGGCAATGGGTGAAGGGATGGTGGTGGTGTTAGGTTGCTCTGTTGAGGCTGGAGAAGTGGAAGAAGAAGAAGGATATGGTTTTGCGTGCTACTATGGAGGGGTTGGTGGTGAGGATGCGCATGCTGTCACCATGCGTAGGAGGTCGAGGGCAGGTGAAGGAAGAAGATGGAGCTTGCTTTAGATCACGATGCATGCCATGTCCATGGTGTGAACATGAGGAGCACAATGGAGAGCCCACGAGGAAGAAGATGGAGAGCAAGCGTTTGATGCCTTCTCTACAGATGGTCTACCTCTTTTAAAAAAAAAGTCTCATATGTTTCCTTCCACCACAACTTCTCTAACCACTTGCGAAGAATGCAAGTGGTTAGAACGGCAGATAAACATTGGCCGGTCTTTATTAGACGTCTAACCTCATCACCAGACGTCATAAAAAAATGTAAAATCCAGGAGCTAGTGCTGGCAGTTCCTAGACGTCCATCCTTAGCTCCAGATGTCTTATATATGCAGAATGAACATTTGATTCTCATACCTGGCCTGCATCCAACCATATCGAATATGTGAATATATCATATGTTATTAAATGTAAAATTGATGCATAAAATTATATGCAGATTAAGATGAATTACCATATAACTCTTAACCAATTAGAAACTATGAAAAGATAATTAAAGAGTACTTAGACCAAATAATGATACACTAATGTAGACTTATCAAATGCCCCCATACCTAAGTTTTGCTAGTCTTAAGCAACAATGAAAAATAATAGAAGTAATCAAAAGATTTCTTCTTTCCTTATTCCAAAAATTTAGATATCCAGACAAATGTGAAGTGATAGCAGCCTAGGTAACGGATCCAGGTGAAAAACCAACCTATATTTAAAGTTCGTACCTAACCCTTGGTAAACATTTTATTAAGATAGGCAACTACATCCCTCGGGGATAAAGCAGGAAATGATCTATAATTTGACCTTGATTTTTGGCTTAGGTAGGAAACACTAAGTCGAAAGGATTTATACTTGGTGACTCACACTCATCTAGTGCTACATGTAGTCTAGTATTAAAGATACTAAATCTCCAGACTATCAATTAAGTCAACCTAGAGAGTGGCTAAACAAACTGTACTTTCTTGATGTTCCTTTGCGCTCACTCTTTTCCTTCTTTTCTTTCTGAGATCACAAATCTCACCAGATTTTGTAAATGTACTTATTGTTTGGTGACCTCATGTGGCATTCACACTTCAATTAAAGTTCTAATAATCCTACAACTAAGTTAGAGGACTTCAACTAGTATTCAGGCGATTAGAAATACTGAAAAGTAGATATGGGCCATATTTGGTAGATCGTAATAGGTGATTTTGTTGTTGCCTCAAAAACATTGACATATAATAAAAAATGACAAGAAGATGAAACTCCAACTCAGACTCTTTTCTTTTTCTTTTTCTCTTTTTTTTCTCTTTTTTTAATATTTTTTTTTTAAATATAAATATTTCCTCTTTTTTTCTTCTTTTTTCTTTCAACTACTAACACAAAACGATGCATTCTTTTATTTATGAGGCATTATTAAGAATGATGATGGTAAGAGGATATTGTATGGCTTATTTGGTGGAAGTGCCTACTCTCGGCATCGCGAAGGAATGGATAGGACAATCGTATTTCTATCCTTTGACATTACTACCCTCCTTTAGCCGAGGACTCTATAAAGGATAGTCATAACCATCCACCATAGTCATAGTTTTATTTTGACTCAATTTATGTGTATCTACCTTATTTGGTGACTCTCAAGAATTCACATAATGTTTGCATATAGGAATAGAGAGAAAAAACTATGCCTAACTCTGAGGTATCCTCATCTAATTATCCAGAACTTAAGAGTCCTTGCACTAGACTTAGTGCACCAGTAATCTCTCTACTTTCTTCTCACAGATATTGGGTGGATCTCAATAGAAAATAATTTGCCTGACCCCCTTCAAATTGTCCAAGAGTTTAGCAGACTAAAAAGAACTTATTAGTTTTCTACAAAGATCCATTACCCAGTCTACGTATAAGTGAAGTAACTGTACTGGATTCTAAACTTAGGAATAATCTAAGAAGAAAATCTTTAATAAAACCTCCTTTATAAGAACTTCTGCTTAGGACTAACCAATTCAGTTCAAGAATCAAAAGAGATTTTTTTTCTTTGTAAGACTAATGCACATATCCTAAATGCATGCAAATATTTATAAATGGTATAAACATCCTCAGGTTGTACCCCCCCATGCCTAGGATTGACAATGTCCTCATTGGAGAAATAAAGACATAGAAGAATATCACCTGAGGAGGAGAGTGGGAGGAGCTAAGGCTCCTCAAGCCGAAGTGCATCCAAAACTTGGCCACCTGAAAGGGTAACATAATGTTTAAGTCGTTGGCCATTTACCTTAAAGCTCGCGCCAGAAGTAGGGTTCCGAATCTCTATAGCTCCATGAGGGAAGGCATTAATAACAACGTATTGCCCATCCCAACGGGATTTGAGCTTTCCTGGAAATAATTTAAGTCTAGAATTGAAAAGCTAGACCCACTGGTTGGGCTCAAAGGCCTTTCTAATGATGTGCTTATCATGGAATACCTTTGTACATTGCTTGTGAGCTTGAGAAGTTTCATAGGCTTCATTACGAAGCTCCTCAAGCTCACTTAACTCTAGCATACATGCCTTTCCTGCTTTATCCAGATTCAAGTTAACATTTTTAATAGCCTAATAGGCTTTGTGTTGGATTTTAACAGGAAGATGGCATGCCTTTCCATAGACAAGATGGAAAGGAGACATGCCCAAGGGAGTCTTATGCGTTGTTCTGTATGCCCAAAGAGCATCATTTAGTTTATTAGACCAATCATACGGTCGGACCTGACAGTTTTTCTAAAATTCATTTAATCTCCCTATTAGACGCTTCAACTTGTCTACTCATTTGGGGATGATAAGGTGTGGATATCATGTGGTTGACTCCCAAACTTTGGAGTAGTCTTGTGAAGTCTACGTTCTTGAAGAAGGTCCTCCATCACTTATGATCCTTGTACACCCGTACCAGGAAATGATATTAGCATTAACAAAATCCAAGACCACGGAATGGTCATTGGTCCGCGTAGGTATGGCTTCTAACCATTTCAATGCATTGTCCACGGCCATAAGGATGTATTCATATTCGAAGGACACAGGAAAGGGATCCATGAAGTCGATGCCCCAAATATCAAAGATCTCAACAGGGAGAATAGGTTGCTGGGGCATCTCATCCTTTTTTCTGATGGTTCTCATCTGCTGGCAATGTAGACATGCACCCACATATGTATGTGCATCTCGGAATAATGTGGGCCACCAAAAGCCAAACTGAAGAACCTTATGGGCAGTCTTTTTTCCACTAAAATGTCCTCCACAGTGGAGGTCATGGCAGAAACTCAGAACACTCCTTCGTCAGGGATGCAACGGCGAAAAAGCTGGTCAGGGCCTATTCTAAATAGCTCAGGTTCCTCCCAGTGATAAAATTTAGCACCAGCAAGAAACCTATCTCGCTTCTGCTTGTCCCAAGTACTGGGGGTAATTCCTGTGATGAGATAGTTCACCATGTCAGTGAACCAAGGAGTTTTTGCCTCTATGACCATTAGAGACTCATCAAGGAAAGTCTTTTGGATACCGCCAGTAGGAGTTGATGCCTCAAAAGGGATCCTAGAAAGATGATCTGCTACCACATTCTCAACTTCTTTCTTATCTATAATTTCTAGGTCAAACTCTTGGAGTAGCAGAATCGAACGAATTAGGCGAGGTTTGGTGTCTTTTTTAGCAAGAAGATGCTTTAAAGAAGAATGATCAGTGAACACCGCAACCTTGGATCCCAAAAGATAATATCGAAACTTTTCCAAAGCAAACACTACAGCAAGAAGCTCCTTTTCAGTGACCATGTAGTTTTGCTGAGGATTTGTAAGGGTCTTGCTAGCATAATGCAACACATGAGGTTTGCCATCAACCCTTTGACCTAAGACCACTCCCACTGCAAGATCAGTAGCATCACACATTAGCTCAAATGGAAGGATCCAATCTGGTGCTTGGAGAATCGGTGCAGTAGTAATGGCTTTCTTCAAGACTTGGAAAGCCTTGTCACATTTGTCATCAAAATCGAAGGAAACATCCTTTGCTAACAGGTCATAGAGTGGCTTAGAGATTTTACTGAAATTTTAATGAAGCACCTATAGAATCCAGCATGGCCAAGAAAAGATCTAACTTGACGAACATTGGTGGGCGATGTAAATTTAGGGATGGAATCAATTTTTGCGGGATCCACCTCTAGTCCTCTCTCGGAAGCTACATGTCCCAAAACAATGTCCTGCTAGACCATAAAGTGGATTTTCTCCCAGCTAAGTACCAGCTTTGCCTCTTCGCAACGGGTTAAGACTTTATCAAGGTGCGAAAGGCATAGGTCAAGCAACGAGCCGTAAATGGAAAAATCATGCATGAAAATCTCAATAAACTCGTTGATCATATCAGAAAGGATAGCCATCATACATCATTGGAAAGTGGTAGGAGCATTGCATTACCCGAATGGCATTCGGTGGAACGCAGAAGTGCCATATGGACTCGTGAAGGTGGTACGCTCCTGATCGTTAGGAAAGACGGCTATCTGGTTATATGCAGAGTACCCGTCAAGGAAATAGAAATACTTGTTCCGTGCCAGTCGTTCCAAAATTTGATCAATAATGGTATGGAGAAATGGTCTTTCTGGGTAGCCATGTCCAAAGGGCGATAATCAATGCAGACCCTCCAACCAGTTGAGGGTCTAGTGGTTACCAACTCTCCTTGGTTGTTCTCTTCCACAGTGATTCCTACCTTTTTGGGCACCACATGTATAGGACTGACCCATTTGCTATCTGAAATTGGATAGGTAATTCTTGCGTCCAGCCATTTCAGAATCTCCTTTTTAACTACCTCCCGCATATTGGGATTGTGCCTTCTTTGCATGTCTCAGAAGGGTTTCACGGACTCATCCGTGTATATATGATGCATGCAAAGAGAGGGATCAACACCCTTAATGTCAGCAATTGACAAAGCAATTACTTCGTTGTGCCTTTGTAAACACTCAAGCAGAGCTCCCTCCTATGATTCGGATAATGCAGATGAGATAATAACGGGGATCATGTCATTAGGGGCAAGGAAAGCATACTTCAGTGTGCTCGGGAGGGGTTTCAGCTCCAACTCAGGAGCCTTTTGGATTGAGGGTTTAAGTTGAGATGTCCTCATCTTAGGTAGCGGATCTACCTTCACAGTCCAGGGTGGGGATAGAGACTTTGTGTGTACCCCCATCAACTCTTCTAATTCGGGTATATCCCCTTCAATTTCTTCAATAGTCGGAGGATGGTCCTTAGATATGACCTTTTGAAGGGGATCTCTACATAAGAGTGCTGAAGTAGTCTCTTCAATGATTTTATCATCCACCTCAATCTAAGAACAATCTTCAAATCTGGATTGCTTGTAGGTATCAAAAACATTCAATTGGATATTTTTGTTCCCAAAGCCCATTTCAAGTGCCCCTAATCTACAATTTGTAGAGGCATTGGCTATGGCCAAGAAGGGGCATCCCAGAATAATGGACGGCTTGATAGGCTTATTCGGTAGGTCAATATCTAGCCCAAGAAAGTCAATAGGGAGGAAGAAATCCTCCACTCTCACCAGGACATCTTCTAATAATCCCCGTGGTTTCTTAAGCGATCTGTCTGTGACCTGGACGATGACTGGACTAGGCTTCAACTCACCTCCTCCCAAGAGGTCATTGACAAAGCTTGGTAAAATGTTCACCTTCGCTCACAGATTTAGCAGAGCCTCGTCAATGTGTTGGTTACCTATAACAATTGAAATATAGAGGGCCCCTGGGTTGTTCATTTTAGGGGGTGTTCCATGTTGGAGAACCGAGCTAACATGGTTGACAAGCGTGGAAATCATGTATTTTGAAATTGTCGGAAATTGTAGTATAGTCATAAAATCCCCTTGACAAAAATATTTATAATAACGAAACTCGCATAGATTTCTTTTCTTTTTAGAACTTGAGTCCCAGTCGTTCGTCTCTGGGAGGCATGAAAACAAGTCGAGATTTGGATCAGCTTAATCTAACCTAAATCTAATCTGACCTAATTTTTTTGTCTTTTTGTGTTTTTGATCTTTATTTTCAAACACAAAATGAAAGCATGCATCAAAGTTGTAAGCTATGAAGATAATATCATGCATATAAAACCCTTAGACAAGAGCATCATGCATCTAAAATTAAGTCACTATAAAATACAGATACATGGAAATAAGGCTAAACTAAAGAAAGGGATCAACCAAGAGAGGCTAAGGAGAAGCCTTCTTGGCTGTCCACTAAAGAGAGGAGGATGGGTGTGTGCACCCAAGTGGAGAGAGGAGGGTGTTGCACCCTTTCTCTACTAATGGCTGTCCTTGAGAAGACCTTGAGGGAGGTCTTCTCTATGGCTGTCTAAGAAGAAAAGAAAATGGGGGCATGGATCCTCTATGGTGGAAGAAGAGGGCACGCCCACAAGAAGAAAGGAGAAGGTGTTGCATCCTTATTCTCTTCTTCTTCTTGCCACCCTCATGAAGATGCCCTAGAGGAGCTTCTTCTTTAGCCGTCCATGGAGGGGGCCTTGGAGGAGGAGAATGGCCTTGAGAGGGAGAGGAGGAGGTGTGGTTGCAAGTTGAGATAGTGGAGAGAATGGATGGAGATGGTGCAATTTCGTGGCTCTTTCTTTGCCTTTATGGAAGGCACGATTTGGTTACCACTTTTGGTGGATCCAAAATTAGCTAATGCCACATTTGTAGGATCTAGGTTTGACACAAGCTTTTAGGGTTTCCAAGAGAGTATGCATGGGTTTGGTAGGGGGAGAATGGGAAGGGGTGTGTGTGGGTGTGTGGGTGTGTATTTTTCATAGGACTAAGTTGTGGGTTTTGGTAGGATTAGATGCTAAATAGGTTGGGTCAATCTAGATTAAGTGGGTGTGGACCTAATTAGGCTTAGGAAAGTCTAATTGGATAGGGGTGAACCTAATTAGGTCTAGGTTAAGTCTAATTGGATGTGTGTATGTGATTAGGCTAGGGTAACCCTAGTAGGTTGATTGCGCAGCAATCATAGGTCTTAATTGACCTAGATTAGGCTAGAACTTAGAATAAGTTAGGGTAATTCATGCATGCAAAAGCATTACTGCATCTTTATTGCTTTACTTTAGCTTTGCATAAAATAATGTTATAATGTGCTGATTAAGTGCATTATGTCGATTGCAGGCAATAAGCTGATCTAGAGCAGGATCTGAAGTTGGATCAGGAATAACGGGTGTTGCGGCAGAGCTAGAGCAGAAGACTTAGCTTAGATGTAGGAATAATGATGTAAGGGAGTCAAGGTTTGCTATTCTATTAAGTAGAAATAAAGTAGTAAAATGTGAAGAGCTTAGGTCCATCCTAGCCCTAGGATAGCCTAGAGAGTTCTCCTAAGCCTTGGCCACCCTTAGATTAGGTCACAACACCCTAAGAGGCTCTAAAACCCTAGTTCCAACCCTTATCTAGACATCCAGATAAGTTATAGGACGTCCAGGACCCTTACCCAACTCCTGCACACCTTAAACCCACTTCTGCAGTGTTATTGGACATCCAGACACTTTGTCAGACGTCCAATTTCTGCAGAATACCCAAAATAGAACCTAGATTTTCCCCTGACTCAGATTGGACATCTAGAACTGAAGTCTGGACTTCTGATTTTTGAGTATAAGACATCTGACACCATTATTAGACGTTTGATACTGCTCTGTAGTTCCTATTTTGAGATTCAAGCCTTGATCTTGGATCTCTAGGTCCCTAAACCCAAGTCCAACCCCATAGGAACCTAAATTAAGGTGCCCTAACCCTAGTACATCACCTCTAGACGTCCCTAAGGACCTAATTAGGTCCTCACTAAACCAAATTGACTTGGATCTTAGTCAATTCCATCAGCCCATTCAATTGGACTCATTGAGTCCAATTGAGCTCTAATCTCAGCACACACTATCCAATTGGACTTAGTAAGTGTCCAATTAACATAGACCTAACTTAATTGAGTTATTTTACTCACAACTAATTTTCCACACACACAATTAAACTTGTATTAAGTTTAATTTCACTTTACCTTAGTGAATTAGGGTTTACAACCCTAATTTGAGACCAACCTTGACCTAAACCCACTAGAACCTAACCTAATCAACCTAGCCACCTAAGTTTTGACCCACACATACCCACACACACCATCCACATGAAAATACCTAGCGTAGAGTTCTCTAGAACTCTCTACCATTTGTGGTTGCCTTGGTTGCTAAAATTAGCAACCAAGAGCCATTCAATTTTTCGATCCACATTTGATGGATCTCAAAACCACCATCCATCCTCTCTCTCTCACTCTCCCATGAGCTCCTACCATATGCCTCTCTAGAGAATTCCATAATTCTCTAGAGAGCTTCCCTTAGGGGTGGCCATTTGCACCCATTCAATTCCTTGGCACCCATCCACTCTTTGGCCATACTTGCTTGGCTCCATCCACCTCCATTTAGGCTAGCCACCACCATCTCCACTCCATCTCCACGAGCTGAGCACCACCATGATGGACACCATGCCAAGATGCTGGATCACTCCAACCTCTCTCCAAGGGCCGGCCTAAGCTCCATTGGTCTGCCCTCTTTCTCCTCTCCACCTCTTCAAGGCCATCGGAGCCCACCTCTGAATTCCCTCACTTCTGATAGATTAGTAGCTAGCTCTTTACATTTACTACTTTTATTTACTGCTTAGTAGTGTAACCCTTATTCTCCCCCAATGATGCATGCAAAATCCCCCCGTAGATTCTTGTATGCAATCGTTTTCTGATAGCTAGCTTTACATTTTTAAGCACTCATGTACAAGCTTTCCTCTACAAGTTCATGTTACAAACACTCTTCAACTGAATGAATGAAAAGTATATTTTCTATATATATATGTCTATCCAAATGGCGCCATTGCCGGGGTGGCAACGTCATTTTCTTTGAGTTCGATCTTTTAAACTATCACCGATAAATCTCTCTCTACTTTGTTTTGGATGTGCAGGACAACATGGAGGAAAAATGGGATCTGCGCACACAACGAGCGCAGCAAAGAAAAAAATTAGGTGCACATCATCTCTCCTCTAGATTAGGATTTTCTTTTGAACCCTAGGGGTAGATTTACATCCTGCAATTTCTTTTGAATGAAAAAAAGTTATTCATTTTCGTGAAAAAGAAAAAGAAATAAAAAAAAATTCAAAAGAATCTAGATTAGGTTTCTTTTTGAATCCTAGATTAGTTTGAAAAAGGAAAAAAAATATATTTTTGAAAAAAAAAATTTCAAAAGTTTTCAAAAAAAAAATCATTTTTGGTGGAGAGCTTGGATTTCTAACCCAAACCCTCTTTAAAAGCTTCTCCACCATTTTCTGATTTTCGGCCAGATTTCAAAGTCTGATTTAAAAATTCGATTACTGAAAAATCAGTAAGAAAAAAATTCTGAGATTTAGGCCAAACCTTCATTCTCAAACCGTCTTTCAAACGCCACCATTTTTTTAAAAAAATTTCAAGTATAAAATTTTTAAAAATTTGCAAAGTGCATAGGGGTCAACCTGACTCAAATTTGAGATTTTTCAAATTTCAAAAAGCAATTCCGAGCAATCCACAAATCTGTTTAAACTAAAAACTATGTGGTTAAAGCTGATCTCATTGGCTTTATTTTCCATATTTTCCTAAATTTTTGAAGGTCAATTGTTACTGTTTCAAAGTGAAAAATTGACTAGGGGTCAAAATTCCATATCTAACCCCCTAACATTCAAAAACCCTTAAGAATTCGGTTGAAATAGTCAAAATTTCCAAAAATATATTCTCTGTAAAGATAATTGAAAAAGGAATCTTCTCACAAAATTTCAATATAATTGGATTCCAATTGTTTTCGAAGAACAAATTTCACTTTTGTGGTATGCTGAAATAGAATAAAACCCTAGAAGTGCATGAACCTTAGGGTAAATCTTTAGTGTTACAACTTGAGACTACACTTGGGCTAACCTAGACTTAATTAAGTTTAGCACTTAGCCAGTGAGCCTGGTCACCTTGTGGGCCACTCACCAAGAAAAAAACCCCACTGAAGAAAACGGGCAAAAATAAATTTTAAAACACGAAATAAAACCCGAATTCGTTGTCATACTACTGGGTGGTTTCAACCTCTTGGCCAGTTTAGCGAAGAGGCGGGAATCGCTTTCAATCGGTTGTACGATGAATTTCTTCAGGAATTAAAACCTAAAACAAAAAATCTGGTCATTCGATTCATAAGGACCACTTGATTGACAGGGCCTTAGCCTTGTCTTGCTTGGCTACACCAAACTAGGGGTTGGGTCATGTATGCGAGGAAGGAGGTCACTTTGACCTCACTTGGTTGGACCTTAGGAGCCACTCCCAAGGAGGTGAGTCACCTCGTCGAGACCATCTTCTCCCCCCACTTCTACTCCCAAAGCCACCGTGGATAATCCTGGACCTGGACCTAGACCGGGTCAAGATATCGAGAATCTGGACCCGATGGCTCGTCTGGAAGCCCAGGTAGTCGAATCCAAGGAGCGGCATCGGCAGTGCATGGATCGCATCTTAACGGCGCTTGACAGGATGCAGCACCCGTTGCGAGGAGAACAACTGCAAGATTTCTACAACCCAACCGCATAAATCGTCGCACCACTAGTTAGAATTCCAGTAGGCGGAGATGCCTTTGAGCTCGAGCCCAATGTGATTGGGTTGATCAGCACTCACTTCTATGGGAACTCAAGCGAAGATCCGTTCCAACACCTTAAGGACCTGAGTCAACTCGCTGAAATGATTTGACCTAGGAATATCGATCTTGGGATTGTTCTAATGAAGCTTTTCCCATTTTCTCTGAGGGACAAAGCTTCATACTGGTTCAAGACTATTGGGAAGCTGATTGGAACCCGGTTGGAATTATGATGTCAATTCCTACAAAAGTTCTTCCCAATCGGTCAAACAAATGCAATGCAACGTGCAATCACGACCTTCTCCCAGGGAGCTGGGGAGAAGTTACACGAGGCATGGGACAATTTTCACGACCTTCTCAGGAAATGGCCACACCGAGGTATACCCAGATGGCACCTAGCTCAGATCCTCTACCATGGGCTAGATGACACACATCGGTATCTGGCCGATGCATCTAGTGGTGGGAATTTTCTCACAAAAGACGAGAACAACGCATTTGATTTATTTGAATCATTAATGGAGAACTCGATGAATGTCGCATCCATGAACCAGTTCCAGTGGCCTGGTTAGCAGCGGGTTGGTGTCCACGAGGCTCACACCGAGTCTATTCGAGCCGACATGGATATCATTGTCAAGCAGCTGGATAGAATAAATCTAATCGAGAAGAAGATTGACTAGATTAGTCAGGGTCAATTTGACTTGAGCTCTTTCACCTTAAGACCCTCCTATGCACCCCAAGCCCCTCCTACTTGAGTTAATCTACTCACTCGGGATGCATCTTCTCTGTATTTACGAGATCCCACATATCAGGATCCCGTGAATAATCTAGATCTGGCACCTTACGACCAGGGTTACTCACCACCCGCAGATTATAATGCGTACCCCCTTGACGGATATACGACTCAGACATCTTCGGCCTACAAGGATGTCAGTGCTATCCAAGGATACGGACGTAATAACCCATATTCAGAGACGTATAACCCTGGTTGGCGCCAGCATCCAAACTTCTCTTGGTCTGGTAATTCACAGAGACCACATCAAGATCCACACTACCAGACCAGGCAATACGGGAATGTGCAAAACATGAACCCTAGGTAGCAGCCATTCCCATCTCAGCAGCAGCAACCCATCTCTCTATACCATCCATTGCACCAAGTTGCCAGCCACCCTCCAAAGCAGGCTGACCCTTTAGAGGCACTGAAAGAGGAGCTGCTAGAATCAATGAGGAAATCTACATAAGATAGCTTGCAGATTGTGAAGGCAATGGCTGATCAGATACAGACTATACAGAACATGTAGAACCAGTTGTTGCAGGAGCATAGAACTTAGGGAGCCTTGCCCTCCCAACCCACCCCGAATCCTCGATTTGTGTAGAACCAAGGCACCCCGCCTAGGTTTCAGGCATCGTAGGGACAAGCACACGCCATACTATAGGCGCCTCATGCACCACCCGGTTATGTGCAAGGCCAGCCACCTTTGTAGAACCCTGTGTATCCTGCCCCTTCTGCTCCCCCACCACCTCATGGACAGCAAGCCGATGCACATGCTCTTTTTGAGGAGTGGAAGGAAGACATTCAACCCACCACATAGGCAGGCGGGTCCTGATTTTTCCCACCCTTTACCGTAGGCGGGTTCAACTCCTTCATCTCAGGAGCCACCTACGGTAGATAAAGGTAAGAGGCCACTCGACCCTGAGATTCCCATCCCTTTTCCTAAGGCCCTGACATGGAATGTAGCTCGGAAAAAGGACACGCGGAATTTTGAGGACCTAAAATCAATGTTCGAGGAAGTACATATTCAGGTCCCCCTCCTCGAGGCAATCGATCACATTCCCGCTGTCGCTAGGTTCTTCAAGGACTATTGTACCCCGAAGCGACAGCCGAGGATTGGACGATAGGCAGTACTGTCAAAAGAGGCTAGCGCCATGATTCTACCTGACTTATCGCCGAAGAAGAAAGACCCTGGTACCCTACTCATATCCTACTTCTTGCAAGATTCTCCATTTGATTGGGCCCTTCTAGATCTGGGTTTGTCCATCAACCTAACTCTCACTATCATATTTGATCGATTTCGATTTGGGGAGTTGAAGCCCACCTCGGTCACAATTTAGCTGGTTGACAGATCAGTCAAAACACCGAGGGGGGTGGTTGAGAACGTGATCGTGAAAGTCTGTGGGTTCTGCTTTCCCGCAGATTTTTTCATACTCAATATGGAAGTTCCTCCTAATCTCCAAGATGCACCAATTATTTTGGGTCACCCATTTCTGGCGATAGCCCAAGCAAACATTGATTGTGCGTCCGGGTGTATGGAGATAGCCCTAGGTAATGAGCGACTTCGACTTGACATATTCAGGGCAGCAAAGAATTTTGACTGTGATCAAATAGAGGAGGATGGTGAAGACGAAGATTCAGCATACTATGGTAACATTGGGCTCCTTTGTGACGACCCAATGTCTCATTCGTCTGCACTATCAGGATTCTTGGACCTCGATCCACACGAGATTGAGACCACTACACTGCACATATCTCCCCGAGGATCCGATTGTTTAGGGTGTGTTTCTGACCACAGCACCCCTAAATCTAGCTATCCTGATCCGTACACTACTGGATAGCCCCTGTTGTTATAAGAAGATGTGACCATAGCTAACGGGTTTCCCG
Source organism: Thalassia testudinum (assembly GCA_037157565.1). Classification (NCBI taxonomy): domain Eukaryota; kingdom Viridiplantae; phylum Streptophyta; class Magnoliopsida; order Alismatales; family Hydrocharitaceae; genus Thalassia; species Thalassia testudinum. The sequence goes on from JAZHRO010000025.1 coordinate 91,326,472, forward strand.
TTAATGTAGTCATAACCGATTCTCTCACAGGTAGTGAACCAATGGAATTCACATACATACGGATCATCAGATTACCACCTTCGAGTCTACTCCTATTCCCATTTCTGACAAGGATTTTAGTGACCTCCCCATAGATCTTCTACTTTCACGAATACCCCCATATGATCCAGAGCCTGGAGAGGGCATGATGTTTGATGTCAATTATCATTATGAGGATCCCTATGACTCAGATTCTGGTTATGAGATCATTTTGAGCTACTCCCTCAGCAACTTCCTGCTGAATTGTGTGACATGATAAATCAGCTGAATCAACATCATGATCCCCCCTCTAATTATCCACTATTTTCCACTACCACTCCACACTTATAGCTAGACTTTTTGGAGTAGGGGTGCACAATCAGTCGGTTTGTATCTCCAGACCACTGTTTCTAGGAGCGTACGAGCACATCTTTCTCTTAATCTTGACCAGCTCCTATGCTAGAACTGATATATCTGAGCAAGTTCTCGCCCAGCTAGTGGCATTAAATTCAGCATGTATAGATAGCATATCCCACATTCTACCATCATCTATACATAACTGTTGACGTGCGAAACTCGATCGTGTTTTAACAGTTATTTACGTCTTAGTATAAGTGATCAAGCGTCGTCAACAAATAAAAGTTTTATTACTCGAAAATCGGAGTATCCGAGGTCGAACACAGGGAGCAATCGGAATTTACTACGAATCTCAAACGTAATTGAACACTCTAATTTACTCAAAAGTTTAATTCAAATGCATTTAAAAAGTAATCTAGGAAAAAGAGTAAAATTGGACATCTGATCTTGTGATCAGACGTCTTAAAAGTATTTTCCTCCTTTGATTGTTCTTCTTCTTTCTCTGTAGTCTCCCTTCTGCCTTCTTTTTCTTTGTATCAACGGGTCTTCTTCTTCTTCCTTGGTTTCTGTCTTGGCCTCTCTTCTTCCTTCTCTTCTCTCTTCTACGAAGGCTTCTTCTTCCTTGGCTCTGCTATACTTCTTCTCTTCTTCCTTCGCCTCTTCCTGCTCTTTTCACTGGCTTCCTTCCTTCTTCATTTTTTCCTTCTGCTTCCTTCACTTCTTCCCTTTGCTAGCAGCGGCTAAGTGTTTGCTTCACTCCTTCCTTCCCTGCACAACCACAGCAAGGTACAACAAAACCTAACCCCTCTACCCACACCCGCGCGTCTCTCTCTCTCTATAAACCACCCTCAGTAAGCTCTCCGAGAGTCGGGTTAACGGGTCGGATCGCGTGCCCGTGACCAGGCGCACCGGTGTGTGGGTGATGCGCGAGGTGTGCTCGGGGTCAGGTCGGATCGCGCCAGATCCGCGTGGTAAAATCGCGGATGAGGCACCGTGAAATAGGTGAGGGACCTCACCCCAAGTGTGACTGGAGGTGATAAAATGATATCACAAAAATAATATAAAGCATGCAGTGCTTTGTAAGTTACCGATGTGGGACTATTGGTTGCTGCCTTCTCGCGTGCACGCCCGTAGAAATCCTTCCTGCAATTGCCACAGCTGCAGACGTCGCAGTGTCTCTTGCTTGGTCAGATAGCTTCACAGTGCTTCCCCGAGTGAGCTGCACCTGAAGCCTTGCGGTCCTGAAGCCTGGAGTGAGCTTGGAGCTTCTTCGAGTTGCCATCAATGGCGGCAGGAGCTTGAGAACTGTCAGACATGAAACGAGCCTCTCAGCCTAATCAGATCACCGGGGGACCTTCGCCGCGGGGGCGGCCTAGGCGTGCGTGGGCAAGCGTAGCAGGTCTATAGATGGGTGGAGGATACTCAGTGAGGTGAGGCGGAGGTTATGTGACGGTCGGCGAGGCGTGTGGGGCTACGGAGCGATGGGAGCGCCTCGCCAGAGGGTGGCCGGAGATGAGGAAGGTAATGGTGGACGGCGACGGTCGAGGGGTCGATTGAGTGAAATATAGTGAGGAAATGAAAGAGGGGATAGAGGGGAATGATTTTAACCTACATAAAGGGACGAAAGGGGTGGAGAGGCGAACGACCGTATCGACTGTCATCGGAGAAGATGTCCAGTGGGGAAGGATGGCGGCGACGATGAGGCTGAAGCGACGTGCGCGGGTGTTGCGCGACGTGGAGGGGAATCAGGAAGATGACTCTGTCACTGGTTTTGTGGCAGAGCGAAGACGAAGGGAACAGGGGCTCGCCGGAGCTCACTAGACCCTTGGCCGGAGAAGGAGAAGAATTTGAGGTGGAAGTCCGGCCAAGTCAAGCTGAAAATGAGCGGCCGAGTTTGTGGGTTCTTTTATAGGCATTGGGCCGTGTGTTCAGAGCATGGAGGGCACATATCCGTCTCCGACGGCTCACCGAAGAAGGAAAGTGGGTAGATACCCACATCTCTCGTGCATTCGCATGAGAGATTGGGTTCACACCTGGGATCAAGACTGGCCTCAGATGGAAGGGAATTCCTCAGAGAATCTCCCTTCCATTTCTGGGAGGGGATCTCGGAGGAATCAGAGAGTATTCCCTCTCTAATCCTCGCCGGAGCAGGATTTTGCCCAAATTATGGTGGAAGGACCTGATTGCAAAGGTGGCGAGGAAGTTAGGAGGCTCTCTACGATGATTTTCAAAAGATAGGGACCAAATTATGATTTTGGTGTACTAAATTGCAAAGTAGGTCAAGATGACCTCCCCTTAGGTCCAAATTTTGGTACGAACCTAATTTGGACCTAAGGAATCCAATAGTGAAGTTGGATTTTAGGTTTTGACCACGTTTGACTGAACATTTTGCATAAAAATCCAAATTTGGTCAATTAATGAGCTAGGACCCTAATCTAGGTCAAACTGGGTTCACAAGGCCAAATTGAGTGTTCTAAACCCTAGGGGATATTTTTCCATGATTTTTAGAGGGTTTACTTGATTTTTATCCTAACCGGAACCTTGTTGATTTAAGCGGATCTGTTTTAGGGTTACCAAATGTCATTTAATTCTTAGATTGCACATGAACCCATTTCTGATTGATTCAACCCACTTTTTATTTCATTTAGACCATTTGACCTATGTTTTGTCTCTGAGAAATCCCGTTTATGTACTGCAATGGTAAAATTGCAGTTTTAACCTTTATCTCATATTTTCTTCCCAGAATACTTATTCCTTTATTTAGGCCTTCTACTAGGTTATGTAGGAGCTTTTATTCTCTTTATTGGGTCAAAATGAGCTAGTTATGGCTCATGATGAGGCTCTCATCATACCCCCATGCCTAGCTTTTACTAGTCCCTTAGCAAAATTTCAAGGTTTTAACTTCCATTCTAGATCCTGAGTGTCTGTCAACAATCATGATAAGTGCTTCTCCTTTTCTTTTGTGATTAGGTCGGAATGCCGACAATAGGCCTTGAGGTATTCAAGTACCAACCAAACTCTGGACCTGACCTACTTTAGCCTCAGTCCTCCGCAAAGGTTTCTAAGGCCCACAGAAACTAACCTAGGGTTTGTTGGATCCGTGGTTAAAGCACCCGTGCTTGAGACATTCTTAAACTAAGTTCAGTTTGCAGTGCGTTTTTGTAAGAGAGATAGAGGATTTATTTGTTTGGAGAACTTTTCTCTCTCTTTTCCTTTTATTTCTAGCTTTGGATTAGCTTCTCAACACGGTCTGTATCGGATTCCTCGTCCCCATCAACAATCCACAAGGGTCCCTGGCTTTCGAGATTTCGAGATAATCCCGCCCATGGCAACCCTCAGAACCCTGGCTTTCGAGATTTCGAGATAATCTCGCCCATGGCGTTCCATGGTCGAATTCAGACCCTGGTGATCGACATTTCGTGATAATGCCGCCCATGGTATCTTAACCAGCAGAGTGCTTACATGCCCCCAGTAGGATATTTAAATATCCTAAGAGACAGGCACCGAGGAGACGATATGTTGTTACGCATCTTCGAGGGGAATTTCTCGCCTCTCCACGCTGGGAACTCGTCCAAATCAACTTGTGTTGATTGGCCGCTCCTAATCTAGGTGACTTTTTCAGAACATTAAACGCTTTTGCGTGGTTTTGATATTTATACGCACTGAACCAGACTGTGTGTGAATTTGGGGTGCTTAGGTTACCGAATCCCGTAAATCGGAGGTCAATTAACGAGGTCAAATACTTCCTAAGCCTTAGACCTAATACTTAAGCTTCGTATTTTCCCCAACCTCTTGAGGATTATCCAAATTTTAGCGGATACGTGAATTTTTAAGCTAAAGAATCTAGCCTAAGAGGCCTAAGATCAGCGTTCCCGCTAATCACTTGTTATGTCTCCTTAGCACTTTTTCTTTTATTTCTTTTCTTTATCTGGTCTAGAACTTTAGTTAATTCCTTAATCTTTCACCAATGACTATTTCTTTTTCTTTCTCGTTTTGTGCTCCTTTTTGTCATTTTGCTCTTTTTCTCCTCCTTATGTTTATGTGGCTCACAAAATTTCCTCCCTCTCCCATTTTTTGTTCTTTTTCATAATTTTTCAATTTTTTGTGTTTTTGACATATGTGAATTTTTTGTGTGTGAGAATCCTTCTGATTTTTTTCTTGGTTCTGTATGTATGCACTTTATCACCCCCCCATGCCTAAGTTTTGCAATGTCCTCATTGTAAACGGAGGGTGTGAAATAGCGTTGAGGTTAGGGACTTAGAACAGGATACATCGGGTGGGTGAATGGGTCGAAAATGAATGATGCGGATGATTTCAAGCTCTGGTACGTGTACCAGAGTTGGGATCAACTGTCTAAGGCTGAACACAAGGTGCAATGGACGTGGAGTACAGATGGATAATCAGACGGGTCTCTGTTTTTGGGATGAAGGGTTGCCTCCCGTTAAGCGCTAAATTTAATGCCTTCAGCCAAGCTGAAAATGGGGTGGAGAGGGAGTGGTCAAATCAGCAGAATTTTGTAACACAAGCACCATGATTAAGCACCTGGTTGGTCCAACCAGGTGCTTGTTAAGATCAGTAGGCTGATGATGCAGCCTAAACCCAATAAGTCTGGTGGGTTGATAGATGTAGATCAGCAGATGCGGAACCCACCATATGCAGTGAAGTTCAAATGGATATGTAAGTGAAAACTCGGGTTTAGGCTGAGTCGAATCAGCCTGGTCAAAGTAGGGTTCCGAAAAATAATCAATGTAAGGTGTGGAATCCCTACAGGGGTGATCACAGAATGACGGCTTCTGTTTTTCGGTCTGATCAATGCCCGATACCCAGTATAGATATGGAGTTGAATCATCTGCAAATGGCTCAGTGAGAGGTGAATCGGAATAGAAATTGAGTCCGATTTCTGGTCGGGGTAGAGAATGGGTTTCGATTGGTTCTGTATATGTGGAGCAGGTGGCTTCAAAGAAAATTGGCTTATTATAATCAGGAAGTAAATTTTCTCCAATGTTATGGTTAGATTCGAAATCGTCGGAGAGCTTGCAAAAATCAAAATTTGAATGAGATTCCAGATCGTGAGTTTCACCACCATAGAATAAATCATATGTTGTAGATTCAGCAGCCTGACTGGGGTCTAGCCTAAATGTGAATTCTGAGCTTAAAAAGGTGTCCCTATTTGGTAGAGGCTCAGGTTCTAAGCTAGTAGGGCAGACCCAATTGAAACCCCACTCTTCCAACTCCTCGGTTTCTGTGTTGTAGATTGGCATGACTTCTGAAAAATCGATTAGTTCCTATAAGGATGTTGGCGAGGGATATTCATCAAATCGAGGCCCAAAATTATATTCTTCATTGAAAGATTGATCTTCTTCATCTGGGGCCTTGAAATCTTCAAAATATGTTTCCGATCTAGGTTCTAGGCTTAGGATGTGGGTTGAATTACTAGAATCTAGGTCTGAATAAACTTCGAGGGTCACCTTATCAGAATAAGGGACGGAATTTACACCCTCGAGAGGTTCAGTTCTACTCTCATTCTTGCAGGAGTTTTGGGATTCTACTTGAAATCTTCAAAATATGTTTCCGATCTAGGTTCTAGGCTTAGGATGTGGGTTGAATTACTAGAATCTAGGTCTGAATAAACTTCGAGGGTCACCTTATCAGAATAAGGGACGGAATTTACACCCTCGAGAGGTTCAGTTCTACTCTCATTCTTGCAGGAGTTTTGGGATTCTAGAATGGGCTCATCATGGTATTTTCCTGCATTTTGAGCTTCCCAACCTTCTTCAATATCATGCCCATTGTATTCTATTTGGGTTGGGAATCCACAACCATTTTATGCCTCAAACCCGAGATCAGATTTATCCTCAATGTTTTCCCAAGATGGTTCATCCTTTGTTTGTGGTATATACAGGTATTTCTGGTCAATAACTTGTTTTACTAATCTCATTATCTCTTCCCGCTTTTCAAGACTATCTTGGTGTTGCTTCCAAAGTCGAGGATTTGTCATACATTGAAGGTATTCAAGATTGTGCAGTTTTTTTATCTCAATATATGCAGTAATGATCAAGTCACGGGTTGATCCTTTTGTGGCTTCTGCTAATAGTACTTGGGCACAAGTTATGATAAAGGTTATGGTTGTTGGGACATCAACATGAATGTTTCCCATGGGTGTTGAGGTTTCTTCTTTTTCATAGAATTTTAGGGCATCCTCAATCATTTTATCTCTCATGGATCTTTGATATTCAGGTTTCTTGAATGGTGGTCCTAAGTGGTTTGGCTGTATATTTGGATCAGGTGGTGGAATCCAGATGTAGAATCAGAGTTTGAATCAAGATGTAGAATCAAGTTATGAAGCGATCAGATCTAAATAACGAGTCCCACTGAAAATGTGTGTGTGCTTTAAAGAGAAAAGATAAGGGACTGGAGATGTTTTTGACCCAATCAAGACACCCAAAAATGTTTGGATGACTATGGAGGTTCGGGGCGGATGGACCCCTGGATCAGAAGATCGTCCACCTGAGAATTACCTGGGCAGCCAGAGAGGGAGAGTCCCGCAAAGACCCCTACACGGTAGAGCATCCCCACGGGTTACAGGATTTCCCCCACCCGACCTCTCTTGTCACTGAGATTCCAGGTAGACCAGAATGGGGACCTTGACCTCTTAAGTCTACCACATTTATTTCGAAGGTGCTTTAGGGTTCTCACTTGAACTTTAGATGTTTTGATATTGTGACCTAATTTAGAGGTTGGTTGACCCAAGGGGTCAACTTCACCTGACCTGTCCTATAGATGGCAGAATGATTCTAGGTTTGGAGCCTAGAGATCACCCTGATTTGACTCCCAGGTTATTAGGTCCAAAAATTTTAAGATTCAAGTGATTTTAAAACTCAATTTTTCTTAGGGTTTGTCTTGTTTAGATCTCTTCAATCAAGGTCTTGGGTGACACACTGATGCGGGAAGGTTTATTTCCTTTTATGTAGGCATGTGTGACTAACACTACAAGATCCTACTGTAGAAACCCTAATTTGGTTCTATTTCCAATCCTTTTTTCTTTTTCACAAAAATTCTCTTTGGACTTGAAAGCAAGAAGTGTGTTGTCCGTAGAGATTAAGCGTTATTTCTATTAGGCACATGAATTTGTGCGATAGAATCTAAAAAAATCGCTCCAACATTAAGAACATTTGAAAAAATTTATGCAAAATTAGGAAATGTTTGCCTTAAAGATGGTGATTACTATATAAAGAAGGCAATTGATTCCTAAATTGATTTTCTTCCTTTTGTCTTTTCAGGATTTAGGGAATGGTTTAAGGAAGAAAAGAAATTACTTGCCCTGGAGTGGTTGACTTGCGGGAGGGATTTTCTCGTGAAATACCTGCAAGATCACAACAAAGCAAAGTAGGGCAAGTTAGTGTTCAATATGATAAAAAGAATGTAGAGACTAGTGATAAATTGCTCGTTGCTCCCCCGCAACGGCGCCAAAATGTTGACGTGTGAAACTTGATCGTGTTTTAACAGTTATTTACGTCGTAGTATAGGTGATCAAGCATCGTCAACAAATAAAAGTTTTATTACTCGAAAATCGGAGTATCCGAGGTCAAACATAGGGAGCAATCGAAATTTACTACTAATCTCAAATGTAATTGAACACTCTAATTTACTCAAAAGTTTAATTCAAATGCATTTAAAAAGTAATCCAGGCAAAAGAGTAAAATTGGACGTCTGATCTTGTGATCAGACGTCTTAAAAGTATTTTCCTCCTTTGATTGTTCTTCTTCTTCTTTCTCTGCAGTCTCTCTTCTGCCTTCTTCTTTGTATCAACGGGTCTTCTTCTTCTTCCTTGGTTTCTGTCTTGGCCTCTCTTCTTCCTTCTCTTCTCTCTTCTGCGAAGGCTTCTTCCTTGGCTCTGCTATACTTCTTCTCTTCTTCCTTCGCCTCTTCCTGCTCTTTTCACTGGCTTCCTTCCTTCTTCATTTTTGCCTTCTGCTTCCTTCTCTTCTTCCCTTTGCTAGCAGCGGCTAAGTGTTTGCTTCACTCCTTCCTTCCCTGCACAACCACAGCAAGGTACAACAAAACCTAACTCCTCTACCCACACCCGCACGTCTCTCTCTCTCTATAAACCACCCTCAGCAAGCTCTCCGAGTGTTGGGTTAACGGGCCGAATCGTGTGCCCATGACCAGGCGCACCGGTGTGTGGGTGATGCACGAGGTGTGCTCGGGGTCGGGTCGGATCGTGCCAGATCCTCGAGGTAAAATCACGGATGAGGCGTCGTGAAGTAGGTGAGGGACCTCACCCCAAGTGTGACTGGAGGCGATAAAACGATATCACAAAAATAATATAAAGCATGCCAGTGCTTTGTAAGTTATCGATGTGGGACCATTGGTTGCTGCCTTTTCGCTCGCGTGCCCACAGAAATCCTTCCTGCAATTGCCACAGCTGCGGACGTCGTAGCGTCTCTTGCTTGGTTAGATAGCTTCGTAGTGCTTCCCCGAGTGAGCTGCACCTGAAGCCTTGCGGTCCTGAAGCCTGGAGCGAGCTTGGAGCTTCTTCAAGTCGCCATCAATGGCGGCAGGGGCTTGAGAACTGTCAGACATGAAACGAGCCTCTCGGCCTAATCAGATCACCGGAGGACCTTCGCCTTGTCAAGGCGAAGGTGAAGGGCAAGGTGGCAGGCCGCGGGGTGGCCTAGGCATGCGTGCCTAGGTCACCCTGTGGCCGGATGGATGGGTGAGTTCGGGGGACCGTTGGGTAGGCGTAGCGGGTCTATAGACAGGTGGAGGATACTTAGTGAGGTGAGGTGGAGGTTATGTGATGGTCGGCGAGGCGTGTGGGGCTGCGGAGCGATGGGAGCGCCTCGCCGGAGGGTGGCCGGAGATGAGGAGGGTGACAGTGGACGGCGGCGGTCGAGGGGTCGATTGAGTGAAATACAGTGAGGAAATGAAAGAGGGGATAGAGGGGAATGATTTTAACCTACTTAAGGGGACGAAAGGGGCGGAGTGGCGGACGGCCGTATCAACTGTCGCCGGAGAAGATGTCCAGTGGGGGAGGACAGCAGCGACGACGGGGCTGAAGCGGCGTGCGCGGGTGTTGCGCGACGCGGAGGAGAATCAGGAAGACGACTTTGTCACTAGTTTTGTGGCAGAGCGAAGAGGCAGGGAAGGGGGGCTCGCCGGAGCTCGCTGGACCCTTGGCCGGAGAAGGAGAAGAATTTGAGGTGGAAGTCCGGCCAAGTCAAGTTGAAAATGAGCGGCCGTGTTTGTGGGTTCTTTTATAGGCCTTGGGCCGTGTGTTCAGAGCTTGGAGGGCACGTATCCATCTCCGAAGGCTCGTCGGAGAAGGAAAGTGGGTAGATACCCACATCTCTCGTGCATTTGCACGAGAGATTGGGTTCACACCAGGGATCAAGACTGGCCTCAGATGGAAGGGAATTCCTCAGAGAATCTCCCTTCCATTTCTAGGAGGGGATCTCGGAGGAATCAGAGAGTATTCCCTCTCTAATCCTCGCCGGAGCAGGATTATGCCCCAATAATGGCGGAAGGACCTGATTGCAAAGGTGGCGAGGAAGTTAGGGGGCTCTCTGTGATGATTTTCAAAAGATAGGGACCATATTGTGATTTTAGTGTACTGAATTGCAAAGTAAGTGAAGATGACCTCCCCTTAGGTCCAAATTTTGGTACAAATCTAATTTGGACCTAAGGAATCCAATAGTGAAGTTGGATTTTAGGTTTGACCACGTTTGACAGAATATTTTGCATAAAAATCCAAATTAGTTCAATTAATAAGCTAGGACCCTAATCTAGGTCAAATTGGGTTCACAAGATCAAATTGAGTGTTCTAAACCCTAGGGAATATTTTTCCATGATTTTTAGAGGATTTACTTTGTTTTTATCCTGACCGGAACCTTCTTGATTTAAGTGGGTCTGTTTTAGGGTTACCAAATGTCATTTAATTCCTAGATTGCACATGAACCCATTTCTGATTGATTCAACCCACTTTTTATTTCATTTAGATCATTTGACCTATGTTTGGTCTCTGAGAAATCCCGTTTATGTACTGCAATGGTAAAATTGCAGTTTTAACCTTTATCTCATATTTTCTTCCCAGAATACTTATTCCTTCATTTAGGCCTTCTACTAGGTTATGCAGGAGCTTTTATTCTCTTTATTGGGTCAAAATGAGCTAGTTATGGCTCATGATGAGGCTCTCATCAATAACCATTTTTATATATAGCATATTTTTCTTTAGCATATTTTCTTTCTGCATATTACATACTATCAGGTTGGCCGGTGCTGAACGTTAAAATTTCAGGACCAATTACAAGTGATTTCTACCCATTTACTCCCTGTTGTATTTATTTTCTTTTATAGTTATGCAAGAGGACATGCAAGAACTTAGGCATGGGGCGGTAGATACAACAAAACTGAAAATTTTTATGCCAACACTTAGGAAAACCTCAGAGCTGCTTATAAAACGTACTTTAGGACCCTAAATAAATGAACAACCGACTCCACCTCCAATGCTAGCATTGGAGCTAGAGATCGTCTGCAACAGCCATTTTCGACTCACTCGCTCACCTTTTGTTCTAAATTTAGGGTCAAGCTGAATGTAACCCGAAAGGGAAATTTCACGAAGTACAAATTATTTGAGGTTACTTGTTTATAGCATATATACATACCGCATTCATGAATAAGATTACTTTATTAAGAGAATGCATTAGGGACTTTATCCTCTAGTTGATTCCTGTAATCTGAAATCCAGTACAACTTTCACACACATGTAGAATTTGGAATGGATTCACGGTGAAGGCTGATAAATGTCTTTAGTCTGTCGAGAAGAAGCAATGCTTCTTTTCTTGAACCCCTGGACAGTGTTTTGGGAGTTAGGCAGATTTTCCTCCAAAAATCCACCAAATAGTGTGAGATGAGAGTAGAGTATACTGGTGCTCTAAGATTAATGCAAGGAATCTGAAATCCTAGATAATTAGGTGATGATACTCAGATATAAGGCATAGTTTTCGCTCTCGATTCCTGCGTATGCATTTTTGTGCGAAATATTGAGAGCCACCAAATAAGGTAAATATGTGGAGAGCGAGTTTTCATAAAACATGGGCTAAGGTGGATGGTTATGACCATTCTTTACGGAATCCTCCACTGAAGGAGGGTATTGATGCCAAGGTCAGAAATACACCATCCTATCTGTCTCTCCTGGTGCCGTGAGTAGGCACTTCCACCAAATAAGACACCCAATGTCTCTTGAGTACCACCAATCCCTAATAATGCCTCCTCAATAATGTTCATGGATGTATTTTGTTTAGAAAAAAAAAAAAGAAGAAAGAGATGAAATGAAAAAAAAAATGATGAAAAGAAAGAAAAATAGAAAAAAATTAGAAAAAGTTAAATTTGAGATCCACCAATTATGGCTTTAACCCACCTTTCTTGTGTTTCTGACCGCCCAAATACTGGCTGAGGAATTCTGACTTAGTGTTAGGGTTATGGAAACTCAATTAAAGTGTTAGTGCCAAGTGAGACTACCAAATACAGATCATATGTGTGAATTTGGTGAGATTGTGACCTCTAAGAAAGGAAAACAAAAAGAAAAAGAGTAAGAGAGAATGAATACAAAGGAATGAAAAGAGAGCATAGTTCTTCTCGTCTTTCTCTGAGTTGAGTTACTTAGTAATCCAGGAATTTAGATTCTGTAATATTAGTCTCTATGTAGCACCAAGTGAGAGTGAGCCACCAAATATATAACCTTTTCCCTCAGAGATTCTCTACCTAAGCCTAAAGCCGGGGTGGAATTCATAGAATATTTTGAATACCCTGAGGGAAGAAGTCCGCCTATCCCGCTAGAATTTTTACTAGGAGTCAGGTACAAACTTTAGAGGTGAATCAGTTTTTCACTCGAATCTGTTGCAAAAGCTACATAGCTGCACTTTCACAATTGTCTGGAATTCTAGAGCATAGGATGAAAATAAAAAGGAGAAAAATCTCTATGCATACTCTTGATAAAATAATCAGTCCCTTAGGGACCCTTGCTGTAAATAATTTAGTCTTGCATTTGCTAGGGACTAGCAACATTTTGGCTTGGGGGTATGATTGCGTAGCAATCATAGATCTTAATTGACCTAGATTAGGCTAGAACTTAGCATAAGTTAGGGTAATTCATGCATGCATAAGCATTATCTGCATCTTTACTACTTTACTTTAGCTTTGCATAAAATAATGTTATAATGTGCTGATTAAGTGCATTATGTCGATTGCAGGCAATAAGCTTATCTGAGGATCAAGAATAACGGGTGTTGTGGCAGAGCTGGAGCAGAAGACTTAGCTTAGATGTAGGAATAATGATGTAAGGGAGTGAAGGTTTGCTATTCTATTAAGTAGAAATAAAGTAGTAAAATGTGAAGAGCTTAGGTCCATCCTAGCCCTAAGATAGCCTAGAGAGTTCTCCTAAGCCTTGGCCACCCTTAGATTAGGTCACAACACCCTAAGAGGCCCTAAAACCCCAGTTCCAACCCTTATCTTGACGTCCAAATAAGTTATAGGACGTCCAGGACCCTTAGCCAACTCCAGCAAACCTCAGACCCACTTCTGTAGTGCTATTGGACGTCCAGACAATTTGTCAGATGTCCAATTTTTGCAGAATACCCAAAATAGAACCTAGATTTCCCCCTGACTCAGATTGGACATCCAGAACTGAAGTCTAGACTTTTAATTTTTGAGTATAAGACATCTGACACTATTATTAGACGTCCGATACTGTTCTCTAGTTCCTATTTTGAGATTCCAGCCTTGACCTTGGATCTCTAGGCCCCTAAACCCAATTCCAACCCCATAGGAACCTAAATTAAGGTGTCCTAGCCCTAGTACATCATCTCTAGACCTCCCTAAGGACCTAATTAGGTCCTCACTAAACCTAATTGACTTGGATCTTAGTCAATTCCATCAGCCCATTCAATTGGATTCATTGAGTTCAATTGAGCCCTGATCTCAGCACACACCATCCAATTGGACACAATGAGTGTCCAATTGACCTAAACCTAACTTAACTGAGTTATTTTACTCACAATTAAGTTTCCACACACACAATTAAACTTGTATTAAGTTTAATTGCAGTTTACCTTAGTGAATTAGGGTTTACGACCCTAATTTGAGACCTACCTTGACCTAAACCCACTAGAACCTAACCTAATCAACCTAGCCACCTAAGTTTCGACCGACACACACCATCCACATGAAAATACCTAGCCTAGAGTTCTCTAGAACTCTCTACCATGTGTGGTTGCCTTGGTTGCTAAAATTAGCAACCAAGAGCCATTCAATTTTTCCATCCACATTTGGTGGATCTCAAAACCGCCATCCATCCTCTCTCTCTCACTCTCCCACGAGCTCCCACCATAGGCCTCCCTAGAGAATTCCATAAATCTCTAGAGAGCTTCCCTTAGGTCTATAAAAAGACCTAAGGGGTGGCCATTTGCACCCATTCACTTCCTTGGCACCCATCCACTTTTTGGCCATACTTGCTTGGCTCCATCCACCTCCACTTAGGCTAGCCACCACCATCTCCACTCCATCTCCATGAGCTGAGCACCACCATGAAGGACACCATGCTAGGATGCTGGATCACTCCTCCAACCTTTCTCCAAGGGCCAGCCTAAGCTCCATTACCAGCCCCTCTTTCTCCTCTCCACAACTCCAAGGCCATCGGAGCCCACCTCTGAATGCCCTCACTTCTGACAGATTGGTAGCTAGCTCTTTACATTTACTGCTTTTATTTACTACTTAGTAGTGTAGCTGTTATTCTCCCCTAATGATGCATGCAAAATCCCCCCGTAGATTCTTGTATGCGATCATATTCTGATAGCTAGCTCTACATTTTTAAGCATTCGTGTACAAGTTTTCCTCTACATGTTCATGTTGCAAACACTCTCCAAATGAATGAATGAAAAATATATTTTCTATATATATATGACTATGTGTTGAGAATCACCATGAGCTCATTGCAATATCTTTTGTGTGATTAATGTTGCAAGTTTTCAATTCCTGATATACTTGCAACTAAGCATGTCATACTTCAGTATGTAATAATCATAAATCGGCTTGTGATTTTAAATAGAGTAGAACGGTAAAAGATCGAATTCAAAAGTAAAACAAATGCTTCCCAGAGACGAACGACTGATTGCACAGCAAAAATACACCAACAAATTTGCCATCTTGTGTTATTTCCTAGCACTGCCATTGCATATTAGGTAGCTATAGTTGCATTTGTAAAATTGACACATGCATGCATTTATTTGAGAGTGGAGGAGAGTGAATAATTGGCCATGTAAATAACATCTTCAAGTGCTGCATCGCAATTTCACCGTCCTAATTTTTTTATTTTGCTTTGAATTTATTCTCCCTCGCGCAGCTTAGGGCATGGGCTTACTCTTCTTCGCGCAATTCTCTGCCAGCAGCATGCTCTGCCAGCTGCATGGCTGGTCATGCACACCCAGGGCATGGACGTGGCAAGCCTCCTTCTCCTTTAAAAAGCCCTGCCCTCTTCCTTGCGAGAGGAGAGCCTGAACACACAACACAGTAGCCACCTTCATCCAGGCCATCTTCCTCCCCTCTCCCCTCCATACGCAGTAGCTCTTCCCACTGAAGAGATACACTGCGGGCAGGAGCAGGCTCACAGTGGTTCCATGACCACCACTGTGAGTTCCACCACCACCCAGCTCATCCAAGAGCAGGTGGGTGTGGTGGTTTCACTCCCTGTCTTCACCGATAAGCCCTTCACACCATTGCCGAATCTCCAAGCTCAGAAGCTCCAGCAGCAGCGCAAGCACCGTGCGCATGCCAACAGCCAGCCGTAAGCTCCTTCCGCATGCGCAGGTGCCTTCCAGAGCACCTGCGCACGCAGAACCAGCCGCAACCGGCTGTTCTTCGCGTGCGGCATTGTAGCTACTATTCACGCATCTTAACGCGACACTGTAGCTACAGTGCGGTGACCGGAGAGTTTGTCACTTATCCGATCACCGCGCGCTCTCTCTCCTCGCCGCTACCTCCTCCATCCAGTCACCAGCTCCAGCGCCAGCGCGTGCCTGCGCTCGCGTCCGCCCATGCTCGCACCCATCTGCGCCCACTCCCACTCTAGCCCGCAGTGTAGTGCGCTGTGCTACTCAGTGCGCTACGTTGCGTCCTCTCTTCCGTGCGCACCCTTGCACGCCTACGCCTGTGCGTGCCCACGCCTGTGCCTTGGCCATTAGACGACGCCTGCGGCTGGCAGACGTCTTAGCTCACCGCTCTCTCTCACACTCCTCTCCAGCAGACACTCCCTCATCCTTACACACACACACACTCGTACACACGCACACTTGTACACTCACACTCACTTGTACACACACGTGTACATACTTATATATATATACATATATATATTTATATATATGTATATATATTCAAACCTATACAACTATATATAAGTATATATACATACATACATAAATATATATATATATATATATATATATATATATATATATATATATCTATATCTATATAGTTAAATATATATACATATATATCTAGTTATAAATATAGATATAGATATACCTATATATATATTTACATATCTATATATATATATATATATAACTACATATACACCTATATAGTTACAACCCTATCTATATATATATACACATATATACATCAATATATATATATATTTACATACATATCACCTACCTTCATCCATACACACTAGTCACTCCACCACGTGTTATATTGCGGGAATATCTGCACCAGTTGCTGATATTCCCCGATACTCGCGTAAACAAAGTGCCTCGGCACACACTCCCATACATCCATCCTACACTCTACGTGGCACTTCATCTTATTGGTTGCGTCTTACTAGACGTGGACCAACTCGACACTGTGCTACATGCCATTTCCACCTCCACCCCCACCCCTATATATATAATATATATATATATATCTATATATATTTAGACTATATTTATTTCTTTACAAGCAACATATCTTGTTTCTATTTCTCTTTTGTTTCCTACTATTAAAAAGATAAAAAGAATAGTAAAAGAGAAAAGATAATCCTTGTCTTGTAGGTACTTGGTCTTGCAATCAGCAAGACCAGTTTTTGGAACCCTAATTTGGCTCAAAGCCAAGAACAATTTGGCTCGAAGCCGAGGACCTGATTTTTAGGGTATACCTCGAGGACAAAATCATCAGCAAAAAAAATCTTAAATAGAAAAAAAAATCAAAAACATAATAAACGCACGGAAGAGATTCGTTGTAGGAAAGGCATAGAAACTTATTCACCTCTAATTCCCACCTCCCTGAGTTCGACCCTGGGCCTAAAAGTGACCAAGATAAAATTAAGTAGGCCAGGTTAAAAATTTTGTAAAAGGATGGTTAGGCTCGATTTAGGTTAACCACTATACTCACTTGAACGATAATTTCACCATATTAACATAACCTATTCGAGTCCTGACATGTCTTTTTCTGGCGCCGTTTCCGGGGAGGTGCGCATTGAGGTAAGTTTCTACTCCATTCCTTTAATTTTCTCTTCTCACACCCTTCTCTTCACGGGTGTTTTTGTTTGCTGGTGTGCAGGAAAACCAGTTGCAAGGAGGAGGCAAGTAGAGGAAGTCAGAGATGTGGGTAGATCCAAGGTGGGAGCGAGAGCGTGAAGTCGCCAGCGCTGCACTGGAGCTTCGCCAACGTTACTGAAAAGGTAGGTCTCTCTCTTAGCAACTTAGGTCAACTTGTCACCTTAATAAGAAAAAAAAAAACTTCTTGGGATTTCTTGGGGCAAGTGGATTAAAAATCACTTGCTTGATTGTTTGCCATCACTCTCATCGCCCCAGGATCTCCTGCCAAACTTCGCATACCGAAGATCCAAGAATCTTGATTCTTGAATCTTTCGCTATGTGAAGTATTCTTTGAGGCAAGATTAAATAGATTGATTGCCATCTCTCCTTGCCTCATTTATCCGCAATTCGGGATCACATTTTTTGGTGGGGAGTCTTGGAATTGAGTTGATTCCAACCCCACCACGACCTTTCACGTGCCTTAGATTTGATCCCGAATACTTCAACCCCAACATTTTGATTTTCTCTTTACATTATCTTGTGGTTGAAGCCTTGTGTGTGGAATATCATTTTGGTGATTTAGAGCACTTGAATTGAAGTGCTTTGGCTCCCTTTCACACTAACCTAAAAATTGACTCGTGCATCCACATATAGAAATTTGCACTTAGGGAAGCCCATTGCATTTTTAGCATACATTAACTAACTCATATTGAAGAAGGGTTTGTTGGGCATAGAAAAACTTGTATTTTCTCAAAACCCGGAGATTGGTTGAATTGGTAACTCAGTGAAATCTTAAAAGCCATACTACTTAAGGCTGAAATTCTAAAAACCATTCACCAACTAAAACTTCAATTCGGGGAGATTTTCCCATTGCATGCTTGGTTTACACACTTTCTAAAATCAACGCACTTGGGCATTACCCGTAAACAACTCCCTTTACATTCCTGGAAGCACTTGATCCTAAGCCTCTAATTAAAACTGGTAGCAACTTGACCCTTATTAAGGATTGGAGGTCTAACTACCTGCGTGTAGCGCCTACGTGCTGGTGCGGGTTCCTGTGTGCTATCAGGTGTCTAAGACTGGGGCAAACAGCCCTTCAATCTGGCCCAGTGATTCCGCGGTGCTCGCATTTGGTTCCGTAGGTCGTGATAGTAGGTAACTTAGATCTTTAGGTCTAAGGGCACACTGTAGAGTTTAGGATTTTGATTGCCTTGATTTGTCATCAAGTGTACCTTTGCGACATCATTTCTCTCATCCCTTTTTCCCTTCTTATCCCCCCAATTCTTCCTGTGGTAGTGCATGTTTGGGAGGAGGTTAAAAAACCCTAAATTGTTTGAATTGTCTGATAATTTTAGGAAAGAAGCTGAATTGTCATCCTCCTCCGCAAACATGGCTGCACACCCACCCCCAAATCCCGAGGGAGGGAATCGCCGTCAAATCCCACCAGGTGGTGGAGCCATGGATCCCATAACCTGCCTCCAAGCCCAAATGGAAATGTATAATGAACAAATTAAAGCCATTAGGGAAACCTTGGAGGAAATGCAGAACCCTCCCGAACGGGAGCAGCCTAGGTCTCTTAGCTCTTCTCAAAATCCTGCTGCTATAGAGACCATAGGACAAATTCGGGTCCCCATGGGAGGGGTGATGGTTGTTTGTTGTTATGTTTGTTGGTAATAATTGTTGATTATGTTGTTGTAGTATAGGGTGTATAATATAACATTAAGGATGTCGTATAGTGGTGAGTATGGGTGAGTTCCAGTCATTACAACCATTATTATCATTTGCTTATTTATCTAATTTTTACTGGTTTTGTTCCAGGTCATTCACTGGGAGGTAATTTATTGAATTTAATTCGGTCACTCTTTGATTATCTCAAAATTGTCTTCTTATTCAAAAAAAAAGAAACTTTACATTTTATTAAAGAATGAATGAATGTGTGTTTTATTTACCTAATTACTAAGAAATGCTTGCAAAAATACTAACTATGAACAAGCATCAAACAATCTATTATTATACTCTAAACTATGTATTTACAAGTTATCCTATTAGTACTATCATAATAGTATATAATACATTAGAATGCAATGGTGTAGAAATTTAACTTATTAGTCTGTTATGTACAGTAACATATACAGCAGTTTCAGTGACAGATATAAGCGTCGCTAAATCTCAGAAAACACTATACAACCTAAAGAGGCAAAACTGAGATCTTTAGCGACGTTTATAGTGTCACTTTATTCTGTTAGTAATTATATAGATTTACTTATACGTATGTATACTACTTATTCTTTTTCTTTGTTTCTCTTTCATTCTTCATTAAGTCTCTGTTCTTTGTATTCTTAACTCCTGTTCTTCTTGTGTTCATATCTCTGTTTTCTTCTAAGTATTCATCTTCTTCTTTCTCTTTTTATTACTCGTTCTTTTCTCTGTTGTTCTTGTACTCTTTTCTTTTTTTTTCTCTCGTGTTAACTCTTTGTTCTTCTCTTTGTGAACTCTTCTGTCTTAGCATATTTCAGAGGCTGCGGCGGGGAGGGGATTAGGCTAATATCATTAGTTTAAAACGTGTTTAGTTTGCGGGCATGCTTTTCGAGGGATACACAGCACCCTAAGGGTGGGACCAGACCTCTACTAAGCGCGCCCTAATCTCAGATTAGGTGGCTTAATTATGTCTTTAATCTCAGCGCCAGGCCTCAGCCCAACGCCATATGCTCGCACACGCTCGGGCCCCCGGCCACACACACGCGTCACATACTAATCGCAAATCAGACAGAGTACTCAGACCGGAGCTCATTGGGTAATCGGGTAAAGGCAGTGTTTCGGGCGCCCGACGCCCGTGACGACTGGCCTGTAAGAATCACAAATCACATTTATGTGGCTGCGCTTGACTTGCAGCACACGATGTGGTGCTATTCCAGCGCCACATCGTGCGCTGGAAATCAGGCGCAGCTGCGTCTGATCGTGCTTTTGGCCCTCGATTTGGGGGCCATAAATTATTAAATAAAATAAAATAAAATATGGTTAATAAAGTATTTACATAATACTACATAATTGATTAATTAATTTTGAATTTTAAATATGTTTACTATACAAATAAATTCGCTAAACTAGGCTGATTGTACAGGTTGATTTAGGTGATTAAATAGTTAATTACTTATAAAATAGTTAGTAAATGGTCTAATTGACCTTATACAGATTTAATTTACATACTTAAGTATTTTATACATATTTTTCTTGTATATTTACGAATTTATTTCTATTTTATTTAAGCTAAACTAGCTGTTCTGAGTGTTTTAAATAAAACTAAGTTACAGTAAGCTATACTAGGTATAATTGTACTTTAACTAACTTAAATTACTTACTATATATGTTAACCTAAGTCTATAGATTTATTTACTTAATTATAGCTCTAAATTATTAATTTAGCTAATTTATTCTATAATATAGCTACTAAATATGTAAATATGAATCTGTATATATACATATACATATATCAGTAAATACATACATAATAGTTCAGTATTTATACATATATTTACATAGATTACATATGTATATAGATTTATGTACAAGTTTATACAGTATTTACAGTATATCTATGTATGTCTACGTACATAATCAGGCTGTATATTATAGTTATAATAGTATGGATATGTATATTTACAGTGTGAAATTAAGTATGTATAATTAGGTTTTAGTAGGAATTTATGGAATGAGGGTTAATTAAGTTTTTATTTCATTTTAAACAGCAGATAAGCTACTGTCAGAGAAGATGGAGAGGGAAGAGAATGTGCTATTCAGGGTGTTTTAGCAGTGTCAGTGGCTTAAGCCACTGTCAAATGGGCTAACTGCTGCTGCAGTTAGTCCATTTGAAGAGGGGGAAAGTATTCACAGATGAGAGGAGAATTTAGAGAAGAGGGGAATGTAGCTGCAGTTTGCAGCATTTTACTGTATAACTGGGAATAAGAGAAAATTCAGAACAAACTAAAAATTAAAGAGTTGAAATCCAAATCTGATAAGGGTATAAATCTCACGAAAATCACATAAGAATTCAGTTCAAATACCCACAAGGAAAAGCCCTTATCAAAAGCATCATTTCAGATCAAAACACAAATGGCATTGAGTTAGTCTTCCTAATGCCATAGACAGCATGAAGGAAGACTTAACTCAATCAATTAAAACCAAAAACATACAATCCCAGTTTCTTGCAACCTTAAGGAGTATGGAAAACTCCTTAGGTTAGAGAATCACCATACGAAAATAATTGTCAAACAGGTGGTGTATGGCAGTTCTGAAATGACAAATCAGAAAAAGAATGCATTAAAGGAATTTATAAAAGCTAGCGAATGCATTCAGCTCAAGGCAGAAGCAAATTCATGAAAGGCTCTTCTGATTTGTTCTCTGTCACCAGAGAACTTCTCAGAATCCTTGCCCTCAAGGAAAACCAAAATCCCTTCAATTTGTCAGATCTGTCAAGACATTTCAGAAAGCAAAATCTCTTCAAAACCCATGTTAAAGTGAATCTGACAAACTGAGGCAATCAATCTAAAATAAAAGGGGCTTTTGTGAACACAAATGGGGTGAGTGAGAAGCCCCAAATGGTGCTTGTGACGCCAATTTCAGATTTGAGGCAGTACACCATCAGATCTGGAATTGGGTCCAGATGTGTGGGTGACAGATGAAAGATTCGTCGTTAAAAGGAACCTAAATCAGAATTGGATGGTGGAAAAACAAAACATGAAGAGGGAGATAAATTGATTAATGAACAGATGATTCTTCCCCTCTGATCTGGACTGATCAGAGGAGGTGAGGGAGGGGATCTAATACTAATTCTACTCCTAAGACTAATCTAACTACAGCTAACATTAAACACTAACAATTAAAACTAAATCTATTCTAAACTACTGCAAACTAAATCTAACACTACTTGTGCAGAATTAAAAACTAAACTAAAAGGAAGAATGGGACCTATGGGTCCTTAGCCGGCGGCTAAGGAGGAAGAAAGGAGGAGGGTGACTCCAGCGGAGGGAAGAGTCTGCTAGTGAGACTCCAGGGTCGTCCTCAGGTGCTACGAGGTCCTTAGCGACGAGGAGGGTCGAGAGCAGGCGATGATTCCACAGCCGGTGGCTGTGAAATCAGGGTCTAGGTGAGGAGGAGAGACTGGAGTGGAAGAATTGATCGCTAAGAGATGTAGGAGGGAGCGATCCTTCGCACGCGACACCACTGAGGTGCTTAAATAGCAGCTCAGTGACTGAGATCACCGCAAGGGTGAGGTTAATCAGAATCAGGCCGGCGGTGAGGATGAGATGGGTAGAGCGCGCGGCGAGTCAAGAGAGAGATCTGACCGTCAGATGAGATCTGGGAAGAGAGGTGAACGCACGCACCGAATCGCGCGAAGGTTCCATTTGAATCCAGCCGCAGATCGAGATCAAAAGTGCGATGGACGGTCGAGAATGGCTGTGTTCTTCGCGCGCTACAGTGCGCGTGAAGAACTCAGCTTCTCGCTGAAATAAAGGGGAAATTTGCAGACGGACCCTTAGAAGAAGGGGTAGAAGAATAGCGTGCAGGTCCAAAAGTGAGAAGAATAGCAGCTGGAAGGGCCCTGCAGTCTTACAAAAGGGTCCCTGCGGCTTGCAAATAGGTCCAAAAAGGAGTTTTGAAGGGTAGACATGTAATGCATGAAGGACCTAATTGTAATCTATTTATTTCTAAGCCTAAATGATGTCCAATTGCTTTCAAATTTTTACATGTGCTTAATTGAACATTTACGACATTGATTTTACTTCTGATTTGGCTTTTCAAACTTGTTTATGTGTTCAATTGATGCATGGATCATCATTTGTTCTTTAGTTTTCAGAATATCTCATTTTTGTGACCTAATTAGGAGATTTTAACACATATTAAAAGTTTTAGGTCTTTTCTTTAATTCCCACACTTAACCCTTTTTATATGTTAATTTGATATTGTTTTGCTTAGTGTCTAGCTTAATTTCAGCCTTTTAGCCATGATGAGTAGCCACTCATCATACCCCCATGCTTACGTTTTGCTAGTCCCTTAGCAAACAATCTATTGAAGTGTAAGGAAATTTAAGTATCAACAAGGTAAGTGTGTAAAGATATCTTTTTCTTCTTTCAAAAATTTTTAAGTGTTTATGATGATGATCTTTAAGCTGAAACATTTTCCAATACCAACTGTGTTTTTGGACATTGTGAGAACCTGGTTACTGAGGATAACCTACCAGAACTCGAGGCTTAAATGACATAGACCATCTCTCAACCAACAAGGACTCTTGATATTTAAACCTTAAGTCGAATTCCAGGACTCAGGAGGTTTTTACAGAGACTCAGAATGCTATGAAGTTATGGCTGTGCTTTGTGATAAGTCAGGACTAACCAGGTGAATTCTAAGGCTCAATCCCGGGGTTTCACTTCTTTTTAAGTCCAGGTTGGTCCTAACTTCAGCTCATGTTTTCGGATGACTCTCAAAAATTGATGGTATTCAAACCCAACCCTTATTGTATTTGTGGCTCAGAGAAGATTTTTTTTTTTTTTGGTGGAAAAATAGGGTATTTATTTTGAACCCTGAAAACATTTTTGGTGGAAGAGTTGTTTTTCAGACTTTTTGGAGAACATACTTAACTTCTTTCTTTTTTTTTTTTTTTTTTTTTTTTTTTGAACAGTATGTCTCCAAAACTTATTTGGTAGAGCGCACTGTATTTGGTGGGTGGATTTCTTTTGTGGAAAGAGCTTCTCCTAGACACAAAACTAAAGATTAGGACAAAGAGTCTACCTGCACGCACAGGTAAGGACTCCACCTTCCCTAATGAACACAAGGGTTGAGGTTTAGGTTCAAGTGGTCTTTCCTGACATTGTGTAGTGTAAGCCAAGGTTACTTAGACTCCTAAGTCAAAGCAAACCAACGAATCCTGTACTGGTGACTCAGGTACAAGAATTGTCCTAAAGTTAGGAGAGACTGTGGTCTATCTTGTCAAGGCTCGAAGTGTATTAAGCCTAAGCTTGTATCAAGCTCCTATGGCCCGGCAGGTCAAACCAGTAATGGTTGAATGTCCATAGACACTTATTCTATTTTTTGTTTTCAGCTATAAGATCACTTATCTTTTCTTTTTTCTTTTTCTCACTCCTCTCTTGAAATGAATATCCTCCTTTGACAAATAAAGTACATGTCCCTTAATGTATTTTTGGAATTTTTCTGATTTGTTATTTTTTTGTATTTTTAGCTTTATAATTTTTTTCAAAAAATTTTTTCAAAATTTTTCAATTTTTTTTTTTTGAAGTATATAATTTTTTGATAATACTATATGTACTATAGTTGTGTCTACAATTGCATTTTGGTTTAAATGGTTTACCATTTACACCCCCCCATGCTTAAATGTTTCAATGTCCTCATTGAATGAAAGGGTGGATACAAATGCATGCTCTGCTTTTCACTATCCTAGGCTGGGTGATGGAAGGAAGTCGGAATGAGGAGATAAAATCTCTGTGTGGACGATTTTAAGTCTGATCTAAGATCAGAGTGAACAGTCGGGCTAGGAAGTGAAATGCATGACATGTGTGCAATGAATGTATGCTCAGAATGCAAGGGTAGACACTATATGCAAATAAAGGTAAGAGTAAGAAAAGTGTAAAACAGCTATATACAAGGGTAGGTGTTGCTAAGTTTAACGCCTTCAGCTAGGCGAAAACTTACATGGTAATTCAAAATGTAGGAGCGAAATGGTGGAATTGACAAGTCTGAGATCCTGCGGCTCAATGAAAGGTTTCAGTCTTTGTCCATTAACAATAAAGGGTTCAGATTTGTCAAGTTCAGTGATCTCAACGGCTCCATTATCAAATAATCTCAAGATTTTGAAAGGTCCAATCCATTTTGATCTTAACTTCCCAGGAAAGAGTTTCAGTCTAGAGTCGAAGAGAAGGACTTTTTTACCAGGGTGAAAAGATTTCCTAAGAATGTGACGGTCATGGAAGGCCTTAAGTTTGTCCTTATACATCCTTGAGCTTTCATAAGATTCATTCCTTAATTCATCGAGCTCAGACATTTGTAATTTCCTAAGATCACCGGCCTTCTCTAAGTCTAAGTTACACTTTCTGATGGCCCAATAGGCTTTGTGCTCTAATTCGACAGGAAGATGACAGTGTTTCCCGTACACAAGTCTAAAAGGAGACATGCCTAAAGGGGTTTTGTGGGCTGTCCTATATGCCCACAACGTATCAGAAAGGCGGGAAGACCAATCCTTTCTATCAGGTCGGATGGTAGTCTGTAAAATCTTTTTGATCTCCCGATTAGATAATTCAGCAAGTCCATTGGTTTGAGGGTGATAAGATGTAGCAATCCTATGTGACACCCCATACTTTTGCAGTAGGGACTGAAAATGTGTGTTTCTAAAATGAGACCCTCCATCACTAATGATGGCTTTAGGTACCCCGAATCTAGAGAAGATGAAATCTTGAACAAATTGTGTCACAACTCTATGATCATTAGTCCTTGAGGGGATGGCTTCAATCCATTTTGAAACATACTCAACTGCCAACAATATGTACTCGAAGCCATAAGATTTAGGAAAAGGTCCCATGAAGTCAATGCCCCAAATGTCAAAGATTTCACACACCATGATCGGATTCAAGGGCATCATGTCTCGGCGGCCAATACTACCAAGAGACTGACAGCGTGAACATGCCCTGCTATATTCGTGTGCATCCTTGAAGATTGTGGGCCAATAGAAACCACTCTGCAAAATCTTTGCAGCGGTCTTTTTGCCAGAGAAGTGACCGCCGCACGCCTGGTCGTGGCAGAATGATAAGATGCTTCTAATCTCCTTATCAGGGACGCACTTCCTAAAGATCTGGTCTTTACAATGCTTGAAAAGCCAAGGTTCTTCCCAGTAATAGTGCTTGGCCTCGGATCTAAGTCTGTCTTTTTGATGTCGGACCCAATTAGTGGGGATGAGTCCAGAAGCCAGGTAGTTGACAATGTCAGCATACCAGGGAAGATCAGAATGAATGACCAGCAATTGCTCGTCAGGGAAGTGGTCAGAGATGGGTAAAGAAGGAGAAATCGCTTCAGAAGGAAGGCGGGATAAGTGGTCAGCTACCACATTCTGCTTTCCAGCCTTATCACGAATCTCTAAATCAAATTCCTGTAAAAGTAGGATCCATCTAATCAGACGAGATTTCGCGTCCTTCTTGGCGAGAAGATATCGAATTGCCGTGTGGTCAGTGTAGACTATAATGTGGGAACCTAAAAGATAAGGTCTGAATTTTTCCAGTGCATATACTACAGCTAGCAATTCCTTTTCCGTGACGGTGTAATTCCTCTGAGCTTCATCCAAGGTCTTGCTAGCGTAATAGATGACTGTGGGTTTCCCGTCCAATTTTTGACCAAGGACAGCTCCTACTGCATAATTAGAGGCATCACACATGATCTCAAAAGGGTGAGACCAATTCGGGGGTTGCAGTATGGGTGCCTTGGTAATCAGATCACGAAGTGTCGTATAGGCACGAACACAATCGTCAGAGATCTGGAAGTCTACGTCTTTAGAGAGGAGAGTAGTGAGAGGTCGGGCTATTTTCGAGAAATCCGCTATAAAGCGGCGATAAAAACCAACATGCCCGAGGAAAGATCGAATTTGCTTAACCGACGAAGGTAGTGGTAAATCAGAAATCAACTTTACCTTCGCGCGGTCAACCTCAATTCCTCTCTCAGAAATAAGGTGACCTAATACAAGTCCTTCAGTTACCATGAAATGAGATTTCTCCCAGGAAAGTACCAGATTCACATTAATGCATCTTTGCAGGACCTTGGTCAGGTGGTCTAGACATGCATCAAATGTGCTCCCGAAGACCGAGAAGTCATCCATGAAGACTTCTAAACAATCGCCTACTAAGTCAGAAAAGATTGCAAACATACACCGCTGGAATGTAGCAGGTGCGTTGCACAATCCAAAAGGCATCCTACGGAATGCAAAGGTTCCGTAGGTGCAGGTGAATGTTGTTTTCTCCTGATCATCGGGGTGAATTGCCACCTGATTATATCCTGAATAGCCATCCAAAAAGCAGAAAAATCTATTCCCTGCCACTCTTTCCAGTATTTGATCAATGAAGGGCAAAGGGAAATGATCTTTCTTCGTGGCTTGGTTGAGTTTTCGGTAATCTATACATACTCGCCACGAACTAGCAATGCGTGTAGGGATGACTTCTCCAGAATCAGTGGTGATGATGGTAAGTCCGGCCTTTTTTGGCACAACCTGAACAGGACTTACCCATCTACTGTCAGAAATTGGGTAGATAATTCCATTGTCCAGCCATTTAATCATTTCACTTTTTATCACCTCTTGTAATGTAGGATTTAATCTACGCTGGGGCTGTCTAGTAGGTCTAGATCCTTCTTCAGTGAAAATCCTATGTGTGCAATAAGAAGGACTGATGCCAGTAAGGTCAGAAAGGCTCCATCCTATAGCCTGCCTATGTGCTCTTAGGACAGATAAGAGTCGTGACTCTTGATCAGAAGAAAGGGAAGAGTTAACAATCACCGGATAGGTCTGATCAGGTCCTAAGAAAACATATTTGAGAGAGTCAGGAAGAGGTTTGAGTTCAACAGGCACAGGATCAGAAGGAGCAGGTGTGAAAGTTTCAGGAGATCCTAGAGATACTAATGGAATGGGAGGAAGGTCCTCAGTCTCTAAATTTGGTATCTCAGTGGAAGTCACGTCAGAGTCCAAAGAGTGTTGAGGTTCTAAATTTAATGAATTGATCAAGGTGTCCTCAGCCAATTGATCCAATGAATCCAGGGAGAAGATTTCTTCAATTAAACTACAGGTCGGTCCTCTTTGGGCCTGAAAAATATCAATTTTTATTTTCTGATCTCCAAACTTTAATTCTATAAGGCCCTCCTCACAATTGATGTTTGCCTTGGCCGTAGCCAAGAAAGGTCTTCCTAAAATGATAGGTGTATTCTGGATATCTTCAGGTACTTCCATGTCAAGGACTATAAAGTCTACAGGGAAGTAAAAATCCTTGACCCGCACTATGACATCTTCCAACACTCCCTGAGGTGTCTTAACTGATCTGTCAGCTAATTGCAGGGACACCTTGGTTGGCTTCAAATTGCCAACCTCAAAATGTGTCAGTAGAGAGGTTGGGATAAGATTGATGGAAGCACCTAGGTCAAGTAGTGCTCTATTGAATGTGGTGTTACCAATCATGCAGGATAAGAGAGGGGTGCCTGGGTCTTTCATCTTAGTTGGGAGGGTACTAGAGATGATGGAACTAGCTTGTTCCGAGAGAATGATTGGACTACTCCCTTTCTGAATTCTTGCTTTACGCTTAGGTGTACATAGGTCTTTTAAAAACTTAGCGTAAAGAGGGATGTGGCGGATTGCATCCAACAAGGGGATGTTTATGTGGACTTGCTCAAAGAGCTTAAGCAAATCCTCCTCAGGTGCCACACAGGTCTTTTTCTTTCCTTTCTCCTTCTTCTTTAAAGCTTCAGGAAAAGGTACTGGAGTTGTGAGAGGTTCAGTTATAGGTAGAGGAGAAGTAGGAAGTGGAGGAGCAGAACTAGAAGTGGTAGGTGTTGGAAGAGGTGGATCTAGTGTGCATTTACCACTCCTAGTGACTATGGCATTTAGTTCAGCTCTAGAGGTAGATGGTAAATCATTGTTAGGTAGCAGAGGTGGTTGCGTTTGTGCAAGAGAAGAATTTGAGTCAGTGAAGAATTCAGTGTTGTGCACTGCTTGTGAAATGTCATGTGTTTGGTTTTGCAGTGTTGGTCTAGGTTGGACATACCTTTGAGCAGGTATGTTCCTAGGGTTGGGTTGTGCTTGGGATGGGAGTGAATGTGGTTGACGGGACTCCGTCAAGTGTGATAGCTGGGCTCTCATCTCAGCTAAGGCCGCGTCCTGTCTCTGCTGCATAGCAATATTCTGTTGTTGCATATCAGCAAGAGCTTTCATGATAGACCCCAACTGGTCATCTCGTGTAGGCCCAGATTGAGAGTATTGGGTGGGCCTGGGTTGGGGTTGCTGGTAGGTACGCGGTGGATATCCGTGTGATTGTGGAGGTGGTGCTCGGATCGGGTTGTGCAATGGTGGTGCAGAAGGTTGTTGAAAAGGAGGTCTTTGTGAATTTCCCGACCACGAGAAATTTGGATGATTACGCCATCCAGGGTTATAGGTTTGTGTGAAAGGATCATTGTGAATGGCATGAAGCTCCTCCGAAGCTCCAGAAGGTGCAGGGAAGTCAGTGAAGGGAGGAACAAAGGTTCCTCCAACCGGT
This sequence comes from Thalassia testudinum, assembly GCA_037157565.1. Lineage (NCBI taxonomy): Eukaryota > Viridiplantae > Streptophyta > Magnoliopsida > Alismatales > Hydrocharitaceae > Thalassia > Thalassia testudinum. The sequence goes on from JAZHRO010000025.1 coordinate 91,355,714, forward strand.
GAAGGATATGGAAATGGAAAATCCGGTAATGCAGTTTGTGTCACAGAAAGGTTATTCACAGTTTCCCTCCCTGTGGGAAACTGAGAAGAAGTGTTTTGTGCTGGTGACTAAGAAGAAGAAGATGGGTGTTTTGAGAGAAATTTCCATACTTCATCTACTTTCTTCTCGATTAAGCCCACTTTATCCAGTTGACTAGCCACTATCTCTAAGTCTTTGCTACTGGATTGGGCTTCATGTACCCCCGTGTGTGAGTGGGAATGTGAGGACTTTCTATTAGACACGCTCATTGAAGCATTGTTAATAGAGTTTTCGGCCATGCCTTCAAAGAGCTCAAAGGCTGAGTCCTCGTCCCGACACAGGAAATTGCCTCCACAAGCGGCATCTACAAAATTCCGTGTGTCATCATGGAGCCCATGGTAGAAGATCTGGACCTGTTGCCAGCGTGGGACACCATGGTGGGGACATTTTCTCAAAAGCTCATGGAATCTCTCCCAAGCCTCGTGCATAGGTTCTCCTAAATTCTGGGTGAAGGTGGTGATGGCACGCCTTAAGGCATTAGTGCGGCCTACAGGAAAGTACTTCTTTAAGAACTCATGTTCTAAAGAAGCCCAGGAATCTATAGGTGTAGTCCGTGCAAGTGTTCTAAACCAAAAGGCTGCCTTATCTTTTAATGAAAAGGAGAACATTTTCATCAAAAGCGTGTGCTGATCATGTCCTTGCGGACCCAAAGTTTGGGCAAGATTCTTCAGCTCCTCTAAATGCTGAAAAGGGTCCTCAGAAGCAAGTCTATGGAAGTGAGGAATGAGTGCTATAATGTTCGGCTTCAGTTCAGCAGCACGACCCCCATTGGGATAACGTACCACAGGCATTGGTTGGGCAACTGCGGGATTATAATAATCTCGTAGTTGAGGTCTACGGGGTTGGGGTGGTGCCTGAGGATTTGTAGGTTGAAGTGGTTGTGGTTGGGGGTTAGCTAATAGATTTACAGCTTGAGCAAGCTGTTGCACCTGTTGGGTTAAGGTATTCATTTGTAGTTGTGTATCGAAAAGGTGCTGAAGATGAGGCATAGGTCCTCTTTCCGGGGGTGGATTAGGATGATTAGGATAAGGTGGAGGTTGGAACCTAGGGATAGGTGGTTGCTGTGGTAGAGGATGTGCAACTAAGTCTGGAGGAAGTTCTTCAAAATCCTCAAAGTGTGAAGAATCAAGATCATCCTCTTGGCGAGGGGGATTGTGGAAAGTATTTTGAGACTCAGGAGGTAAGGGATTAGAAGTGGAAGGCAAAGAAGATGATGCAGTAGCTTGGGTAGCAGTACCCAAGGGGAGTACAAGTTCTGGGTTTTGGGATCTCCTACCTTCCATTGAGTTGATTTTTTGAAATCCCGTTTACTCTAATTCGATCCAACTCAATGGGAAAAAATTTTTAACGTTCACAATAAAACAGAAGAATCCCAATAAAATCTCAATTCAAGAAGACCAATCAATCGAAATGAATCGGAGAAAAATTTTTCCTAGAGGCTGCTATGCAAAGTATGTTATACGCAAACAATTGTTTCAAGCAATTGTACGTATCCTAAGATAAACCTAGCGAAGTGCAGACCTCTAAAATCCACTGGGAATCTGGATAAGACTGAGCGTGCGGATCCAGATCCTGTGGTTGCAGAAAGATAAGGTAGAAACCCGTGTATTGTGGCCTTAAGTGATCGTGCTGTGTGCACGATAACATTCAACACAAGGCGATTAAAATCTCAAACATGGTTTCACCCAATTTTGCTATCTCCTTTTTGATTTAATTAAAGTGATTAAAATATGTTTTCTATGCTGCTCATTTCACTTTTTACTAAATTCAGAACAAGTAGTGGTCTTCTTTAATTTTAAGTCAAATGCAAATATGGCAGGAGTTAGAGTTAGGTAAGAAATGCGTACCTGACTCCAGCAATCTTCTAATGCAGATTTGACTTGAATTAAAATCTAGCAGGAATGAAATGCAATCCTAAAAATGGATGCCTGAGGTTATGCTGCTGCTAGATAAGTATGAGGTCTTTTTGATTTTTTTTCTTTCTTTTTGAAAAATTTATATGCACTTCAAAAGTAAGGAAAGAAATTAAGAAGAGAAAGAAATAAAGTCCAGATAGTCCAGAATTGTTACAAAAATTGTGTGAGAACAAGCTCTCACAACTTATGACTAACAATTGCTCCTAATCAATAAACCTAAAACTATCTATACTAAAACTAATACTAAAATCCTACAGCGACTTCGAGGCAAAACTCCACCAGGAAGACGGATCTGGAGCGCAGCGACTCCACCAGGAAGACGACACTCCTCCTCAAGTGCTGTGGAAAAAACAAATGATTAGTAAAAGAATAAAGGAATGTATACACAATTAATTCAATGGAAAATAAAAGCAATTATAATGAATGAATGAAGAATTTCTATATACAAAAGAATGAAAAGAAAATTTTGGTGCAAAGAGCGTTGCCTCCCCGGCAGCGGCGCCAAAATAATGATGTGTATTCGTGGTTGAAATGTTTGTTGTTGGTAATTATTGTTGATTATGTCGTTGTAGTATAGGGTGTATAATATAACATTAAGGATGTCGTATAGTGGTGAGTATGGGTGAGTTCCAGTCATTACAACCATTATTATCATTTGCTTATTTATCTAATTTTTACTGGTTTTGTTCCAGGTCGTTCACTGGGAGGCAATTTATTGAATTTAATTCGGTCACTCTTTGATTATCTCAAAATTGTCTTCTTATTCAAAAAAAAAAGAAACTTTACATTTTATTAAAGAATGAATGAATGTGTGTTTTATTTACCTAATTACTAAGAAATGCTTGCAAAAATACTAACTATGAACAAGCATCAAACAATCTATTATTATACTCTAAACTATGTATTTACAAGTTATCCTATTAGTACTATCATAATAGTATATAATACATTAGAATGCAATGGTGTAGAAATTTAACTTATTAGTCTGTTATGTACAGTAACATATACAGCAGTTTCAGTGACAGATATAAGCGTCGCTAAATCTCAGAAAACACTATACAACCTAAAGAGGCAAAACTGAGATCTTTAGCGACGTTTATAGTGTCACTTTATTCTGTTAGTAATTATATAGATTTACTTATACGTATGTATACTACTTATTCTTTTTCTTTGTTTCTCTTTCATTCTTCATTAAGTCTCTGTTCTTTGTATTCTTAACTCCTGTTCTTCTTGTGTTCATATCTCTGTTTTCTTCTAAGTATTCATCTTCTTCTTTCTCTTTTTATTACTCGTTCTTTTCTCTGTTGTTCTTGTACTCTTTTCTTTTTTTTTCTCTCGTGTTAACTCTTTGTTCTTCTCTTTGTGAACTCTTCTGTCTTAGCATATTTCAGAGGCTACGGTGGGGAGGGGATTAGGCTAATATCATTAGTTTAAAACGTGTTTAGTTTGCGGGCACGCTTTTCGAGGGATACACAGCACCCTAAGGGTGGGACCAGACCTCTACTAAGCGCGCCCTAATCTCAGATTAGGTGGCTTAATTATGTCTTTAATCTCAGCGCCAGGCCTCAGCCCAACGCCATATGCTCGCACACGCTCGGGCCCCCGGCCACACACACGCGTCACATACTAATCGCAAATCAGACAGAGTACTCAGACCGGAGCTCATTGGGTAATCGGGTAAAGGCAGTGTTTCGGGCGCCCGGCGCCCGTGACGACTGGCCTGTAAGAATCACAAATCACATTTATGTGGCTGCGCTTGACTTGCAGCACACGATGTGGTGCTATTCCAGCGCCACATCGTGCGCTGGAAATCAGGCGCAGCTGCGTCTGATCGTGCTTTTGGCCCTCGATTTGGGGGCCATAAATTATTAAATAAACTAAAATAAAATATGGTTAATAAAGTATTTACATAATACTACATAATTGATTAATTAATTTTGAATTTTAAATATGTTTACTATACAAATAAATTCGCTAAACTAGGCTGATTGTACAGGTTGATTTAGGTGATTAAATAGTTAATTACTTATAAAATAGTTAGTAAATGGTCTAATTGACCTTATACAGATTTAATTTACATACTTAAGTATTTTATACATATTTTTCTTGTATATTTACGAATTTATTTCTATTTTATTTAAGCTAAACTAGCTGTTCTGAGTGTTTTAAATAAAACTAAGTTACAGTAAGCTATACTAGGTATAATTGTACTTTAACTAACTTAAATTACTTACTATATATGTTAACCTAAGTCTATAGATTTATTTACTTAATTATAGCTCTAAATTATTAATTTAGCTAATTTATTCTATAATATAGCTACTAAATATGTAAATATGAATCTGTATATATACATATACATATATCAGTAAATACATACATAATAGTTCAGTATTTATACATATATTTACATAGATTACATATGTATATAGATTTATGTACAAGTTTATACAGTATTTACAGTATATCTATGTATGTCTACGTACATAATCAGGCTGTATATTATAGTTATAATAGTATGGATATGTATATTTACAGTGTGAAATTAAGTATGTATAATTAGGTTTTAGTAGGAATTTAGGGAATGAGGGTTAATTAAGTTTTTATTTCATTTTAAACAGCAGATAAGCTACTGTCAGAGAAGATGGAGAGGGAAGAGAATGTGCTATTCAGGGTGTTTTAGCAGTGTCAGTGGCTTAAGCCACTGTCAAATGGGCTAACTGCTGCTGCAGTTAGTCCATTTGAAGAGGGGGAAAGTATTCACAGATGAGAGGAGAATTTAGAGAAGAGGGGAATGTAGCTGCAGTTTGCAGCATTTTACTGTATAACTGGGAATAAGAGAAAATTCAGAACAAACTAAAAATTAAAGAGTTGAAATCCAAATCTGATAAGGGTATAAATCTCACGAAAATCACATAAGAATTCAGTTCAAATACCCACAAGGAAAAGCCCTTATCAAAAGCATCATTTCAGATCAAAACACAAATGGCATTGAGTTAGTCTTCCTAATGCCATAGACAGCATGAAGGAAGACTTAACTCAATCAATTAAAACCAAAAACATACAATCCCAGTTTCTTGCAACCTTAAGGAGTATGGAAAACTCCTTAGGTTAGAGAATCACCATACGAAAATAATTGTCAAACAGGTGGTGTATGGCAGTTCTGAAATGACAAATCAGAAAAAGAATGCATTAAAGGAATTTATAAAAGCTAGCGAATGCATTCAGCTCAAGGCAGAAGCAAATTCATGAAAGGCTCTTCTGATTTGTTCTCTGTCACCAGAGAACTTCTCAGAATCCTTGCCCTCAAGGAAAACCAAAATCCCTTCAATTTGTCAGATCTGTCAAGACATTTCAGAAAGCAAAATCTCTTCAAAACCCATGTTAAAGTGAATCTGACAAACTGAGGCAATCAATCTAAAATAAAAGGGGCTTTTGTGAACACAAATGGGGTGAGTGAGAAGCCCCAAATGGTGCTTGTGACGCCAATTTCAGATCTGAGGCAGTACACCATCAGATCTGGAATTGGGTCCAGATGTGTGGGTGACAGATGAAAGATTCGTCGTTAAAAGGAACCTAAATCAGAATTGGATGGTGGAAAAACAAAACATGAAGAGGGAGATAAATTGATTAATCAACAGATGATTCTTCCCCTCTGATCTGGACTGATCAGAGGAGGTGAGGGAGGGGATCTAATACTAATTCTACTCCTAAGACTAATCTAACTACAGCTAACATTAAACACTAACAATTAAAACTAAATCTATTCTAAACTACTGCAAACTAAATCTAACACTACTTGTGCAGAATTAAAAACTAAACTAAAAGGAAGAATGGGACCTATGGGTCCTTAGCCGGCGGCTAAGGAGGAAGAAAGGAGGAGGGTGACTCCAGCGGAGGGAAGAGTCTGCTAGTGAGACTCCAGGGTCGTCCTCAGGTGCTACGAGGTCCTTAGCGACGAGGAGGGTCGAGAGCAGGCGATGATTCCACAGCCGGTGGCTGTGCAATCAGGGTCTAGGTGAGGAGGAGAGACTGGAGTGGAAGAATTGATCGCTAAGAGATGTAGGAGGGAGCGATCCTTCGCGCGCGACACCACTGAGGTGCTTAAATAGCAGCTCAGTGACTGAGATCACCGCAAGGGTGAGGTTAATCAGAATCAGGCCGGCGGTGAGGATGAGATGGGTAGAGCGCGCGGCGAGTCAAGAGAGAGATTTGACCGTCAGATGAGATCTGGGAAGAGAGGTGAACGCACGCACCGAATCGCGCGAAGGTTCCATTTGAATCCAGCCGCAGATCGAGATCAAAAGTGCGATGGACGGTCGAGAATGGCTGTGTTCTTCGCGCGCTACAGTGCGCGTGAAGAACTCAGCTTCTCGCTGAAATAAAGGGGAAATTTGCAGACGGACCCTTAGAAGAAGGGGTAGAAGAATAGCGTGCAGGTCCAAAAGTGAGAAGAATAGCAGCTGGAAGGGCCCTGCAGTCTTACAAAAGGGTCCCTGCGGCTTGCAAATAGGTCCAAAAAGGAGTTTTGAAGGGTAGACATGTAATGCATGAAGGACCTAATTGTAATCTATTTATTTCTAAGCCTAAATGATGTCCAATTGCTTTCAAATTTTTACATGTGCTTAATTGAACATTTACGACATTGATTTTACTTCTGATTTGGCTTTTCAAACTTGTTTATGTGTTCAATTGATGCATGGATCATCATTTGTTCTTTAGTTTTCAGAATATCTCATTTTTGTGACCTAATTAGGAGATTTTAACACATATTAAAAGTTTTAGGTCTTTTCTTTAATTCCCACACTTAACCCTTTTTATATGTTAATTTGATATTGTTTTGCTTAGTGTCTAGCTTAATTTCATCCTTTTAGCCATGATGAGTAGCCACTCATCAAGGGGACGACTTTGAACTGAAACCCAATATAATTGGCCTGATAAACTTCCACTTCCATGGTCTTGCAAGTGAAGATCCTTTTCTCCATTTGGAAGACCTAACTCGATTGCCTGAAATGGTTAAACCAAGAAACATCGGGTTACCAATTGTCCTCATGAAAATATTCCCGTTTTCGTTGCAAGATAAAGCATCGCAATGGTTACGCACCCTTGGGAGAACCATCCATTCTTGAGAAGAGATGCGAACGACATTTCTCAAGAAATTCTTCCCTATCGGGCGAACCAATGCGCTTCGCCGTGCTATAACTTCCTTTATGCAACAAAACGGCGAACATTTTCATGAGGCTTGGGAGAGGTATAATGACCTCCTCCGGAAGTGTCTGCACCACGGTCTGCCTAAGTGGCATATAGCCTAGATTTTCTATTATGGGCTAAATTAGACTTTGAAGCAGATTGCAGACGCTTCCTACGGAGGGAATTTCATGAATAAAGATGAGAATGGAGCATTTGAATTATTTGAAAACATGAGCTAAAACTCAATGAACAATGCCTCCATTGTCGCCTTTAATCCTATCAGCCTACCCCGTAATGTTCACAAAGTTGACACGGGACCCTCCTATTCATCCACTGATCTTAACCTTATCGCACAAAAATTGGATGAAGTCTCCATCGTGCACAAGAAGCTGGACGAGCTTCTGGCCAATCCCGCCCGTTCTATGGCAAACGTCCCCACCTCACCACTTCGTCACAATCCCAATTCTTCCAATGCCAGGCTTATCCCCAAGAACCCCGTGAGATCTTCCTTACCAAGTGTCGCGCCGAGCGATTCGGTAAGTCATGTGGATTTGGCTTCTGCAAGCCAGTATTTTGACACGGAGGACTAGGCCTCCGTGTGCTCGGATGAATATTTACATGCGGACTCGTCTTCTGGCTTAGAAGACGCTTGCGCCCTGGGAAATAACCCTTTCTCTGCCACTTATAACCCAGGGTGGCAAAATCATCCGAACTTTGCATGGTCCAGCAACCCGCAGCGCTAAAACCCCATCGGTGGGCCAATGTGACCATCTGCACCTGTCATCCCAAGGACCCAGTCTAATCCTGTGGCGAATCCGCCATCGGGTCCTTGCATACTGCAAACAGAACACGCATCAAGTGCTCTTGATAAATTGATGCGAATGATGACGGAAATGTCAAAGCACCATGAAGAGAATATGACCTCTCTTTAGCACTAATTGGCACAGTAGAATGCTGAGATCAGTCAACTATGCATGGTGACTCAATCTCAGGGCACTCTTCCAGCACAACCTGTTCCCAACCCATGAAATTTTGTATCTCGTGGTCCTCAACCATAGGTATGACCTTCTCAGGGGCAGGTTCATCAAATTCTGCAGGCTCCGAACATTCCACTTGGATTTCAAGCTAATCCCACTGCAGCACCTCACTCTTATGTCCCTATTGTGAACCCTCCTCCACCTTATGATCCCACTGGACCCGCAACGTCCAATGCGATTACTACGAGGAGCAGTAAGCAAACCATCGATCTGCCTTGACCTGATCCTGGCCCATCTTTTTCATCGCCTTCTCATTCGGGATGCACACCGCATTTGCGAGAGGACAATACACCCAAATTAGTGCCAGAATCGATCCCATTCCCTGAGGCTCTACTGAGGGAGCCAAAAGGCAATAAAAAGGACACGTAGGCCTTTGATAACCTGCGTAATTTATTCAGGGATGTTGAAATCAAGGTACCCCTGTTAGAGGCTATCGACCACATACCTACTGTCGCCTGATTTTTCAAAGGCTACACTACACCCAGGCGACAATCAAAGAAAACAAAGAATCCGGTGGTTCTCTCGCCTCATGCGAGTTGTGCTATACTGTCAAATCTACCACCGAAGCAGAAAGATCCGAGCACACTGCTTATTTCCTGTAGCATCCAAGGCTGCAATTTTAACTGTGCCCTGCTTAATCTAGGATCTTCCATCAATCTTATACCAATCATCATGCTCGAGAAATTTGCCTTAGGAAATTTGAAACCCACCCCTGTCACGTTACAGTTGGCAGATCATTCTATCAAAATACTAAAGGGTGTGGTGGAAGACATGGTAGTTAGGGTCAACAGTCTCTATTTTCCTATTGACTTTCTTATTTTGGATATGGAAGTTCCTAGCTCACTTTCTGATTGTCCAATCATCCTTAGTTGACCTTTCTTAGCCACAGCCCGTGCCCGTATCGACTGCAAGTCGGGTTGTATTGAGATTGCCGTTGGATCTGAGAAGCTCAAGCTTAACATCTTCAAGGTAGCCAAGAACTTTGATTGCGATTGCATCGAGGATGACACGTCTGATGAGGACATGGCCGTCAGAGCGTGTATCGGACTAATAGGGACCAATTCTGACTGCTGTGGATTGCCTTTAAACACTGACGATTACCTAACCGACACATATTGTGACGTTTCCCCATCCCTCCCTTTTCCCATACCTTCTCCTGACCAGACTTCTGACGAGGTTTTCTCCGCTTCCCATACCTCGTGGTTGAGTCATATTTGGGCTACTCACCGTCGGTCCACACTCTTGAAGACCAGATTGCCCTTTCTTTCCTGCCAAATCAGGCGGATTTGCAACTCCACACTGGGACCTTGAGCCCACATACTACTCACTAGGGCTATCCATTTTTGGATCCATCTATCTAAGATGTCCCTCTTCTTGGCCAAACTGATGGCCAACCTTTTCCTCCTGACTTTTCTTTTGATCCATTTGGGACACTCTCGTCCCAAGAAATGCCAGATCTTTCACCATTCTCTCCCAAGCTGAAAGAGCTGCCTGATATGCTTAAGTATGTCTTCTTGGGACCAATGAAACGCTCCCTGTAATCATTACTTCAAAATTGACCAGGGAGCAAGAGTGCAAACTAACAAAGGTCCTTATGGAACACAAGGCAGCCATTGGATGGTCCTTATCAGACTTAACTGGCATTAGCCCCTCCTACTGCACTCACCGTATATATACGGAGGAGGCTCGACCTTCCTACGAGATGCAGCGACGTTTCAACCCTAACAAGCGGGAGGTCGTTAAAAAGGAAATTATTATGTGGCTGGATACGGGTATAATCTACCCGATTAGCGATAGCCCCTAGGTGAGTCCGATTCACGTCGTGCCCAAAAAGGCGGGACTCACCATCCTTGTCAATGGCAGGGGTGAATCCATCCCTACACGCACTCCTACATCTTGGAGTGTGTGTGTAGATTATAGGAAACTAAATGCTACAACTAAGAAAGATCACTTTCCGCTACCTTTCAACAACCAAATCCTGGAGTGGTTAGCGGGAAATAAATTTTTCTGTCTCCTAGATGGATTTTCTGGATATAAGCAGGTGGCAATTGACCCTCGGGACCAAGAGAAAACCACCTTTAACTGCCCCTTCGACACCTTTGCATTTAGAAGGATGCCGTTCGGACTTTGTAACATGCCAGCAACTTTCCAGAGATGTATGCTGGCGATATTCCATGACATGGTGGGTGGCTTTCTCGAGGTTTTCATGGATGACTTTTGGGTCTTTGGACCCTCTTTTGATGATTGTCTTGCCATCCTGGCCCTTATCCTTAGGAGATGTATTGATGTGAACCTCATGGTTTCCTGGGAAAAAAGTCATTTTATGGTACACGAGGGAATTGTTCTCGGGCATATCATCTCCAATAGGGGTATCGAGGTTGACAGAGCTAAGCTTGATGTAATTGCTGATTTACCTATGCCTGGCTCTGTCAAACAAATTCGCTCCTTCTTGGGACACGTCGGTTTCTATAGGAGATTCATCAAAGACTTCTCCAAAATTTCTCGACCTTTAACTCATCTCCTATCAACCGATGTACCCTTTGATATGGGCCCCGACTGCATACGAGCATTCACGCAACTGCGCGATGCTGTCACCAAGGCCCCTGTTCTCCAGCCACCTGATTGATCCCTCGACTTTGAACTCATGTGTGATGCTTCCGACCTTGTAGTCGGAGCCATCCTGGGACAAAGACGCGATAGACACCCCTTCGTGGTGTACTACGCCAGTAAGACGTTGGACGAGGCCCAACGTAATTATACAACCACTGAGAAAGAACTACTGGCGGTCGTCTTTGGGCTGGAGAAATTCCGCTCTTACCTTCTGGGCTCGCATGTTATTGTTTTCACTGACCACGCGGCCATTCGCCATCTCATGCACAAGAAGGATGCCAAGCCTAGACTGATTCGTTGGATCCTTCTACTCCAAGAATTTGACATTGAGATCCATGAGAAGGTCGGAGCATAGAATGTTGTAGCTGATCATCTCTCTAGACTGGACCCTAACCACATTGGACTTACCCTGCCGATTAACGAGATTTTTCCCGATAAGCACCTATTGGCAATTAATGTGGCAAGTGGACCTTGGTATGCCGACATTGCCAATTACCTTGCTTCTGGTTCGCTTCCACGTGGCTAGCCTAAAAACCAGTGCAAGCGTCTCATTGTAGAAGCAAAGTATTATTTCTGAGATAATCCACTTCCTTTTCGAATAGGTGCTAATTAGATCATCCGTCGCTGTATTCCTGACAGCGAATTCCCCAGTGTGCTATCCTTCTGCCACGATCAGGCCTACGGAGGCCATTTCTCTAGGAGGAAAACTACAGCCAAGGTGTTGCAGTACAGTTTCCTTTGGCCTTCCCTTCACCAGGATGCACACAATTATGCCAAACATTGCACTAGGTGCCAGTCGTTAGGGTCAATGTCACGTCGTGACATGATGCCCTTGCAACCCATCCTAGCTGCGGAAATCTTCGACATTTGGGGAATAGATTTCATGGGTCCCTTTCCTCCTTCCAACGGCTTCGAATACATCCTTGTTGCTGTTGATTATGTTTCGAAATGGATCAAGGCTGTTCCCACGCACCATGCTGACCATGTCATATCCACCCAATTTGTCAAAGACCACATTTTTGCACGCTTTGGGATTCCTCGAGCCATTATCTTGGATGGAGGAAGCCACTTTACCCATGCTTCTTTTTGGGCACTTCTGAGGAAATATGGAGTCCACCATCGTATCGCATCTCCGTATCATCCTTAGACGAACGACCAGGCTGAGGTGTCGAACTGGCAAATCAAGCAAATTCTCTAGAAAATGGTTCAGCCTGACCGTAAGGATTGGTCCAACAAGTTGATTGATGCACTTTGGGCATATCGGACCGCCTTCAAGGCTCCCCTAGGTATGTCTCCTTATAGAATTGTTTACGGGAAGCCTTGTCATTTTCCCATGGAGTTGGAGCACCGCGCTTATTGGGTAGTTCACTAATGTAACCTCGACCCAGACCTGTGTGGTCAAGAAAGGAAACTCCAACTCCAAGAGCTGGAAGAGCTCCGTCGTGAAGCCTATGATTTTGCCTTAACTTTCAAGCAACGCACTAAGGCTTTTCACGACAGCCAAATTCGGCGGAAGGAATTTGAGCCATCTCAGCAAGTTTGGCTTTACAATGCCTGGCTCAAATTCTTTCCAGGGAAATTGAAGTCCAAATGGACTAGTCCCTTCCTGGTCTTGAGACCATTTCCCAATGGGGCCATTGAAATTGAAGATCCCAAATCTGGGCATAAATTTACAGTCAATGGGAAGCGTTTAAAACCTTATCTTACTCATGAACCTACCCCCGTTGGAGAAATTGTTGCCCTACCGGAGGGTAACTAATGTCGTGCCTCATTCTGAGTCCAGCTGGGGACGTTAAATTCAGTGCTCGTTGGGAGGCATCCCAGCAACACTCCTCCACTATCACGTACACTTCACTTCGCACTTTTCACTTCACCACCCACCATCCACCCACCCTACCACCCTACTATATACCCTACACTTCAGCTCTCACTCCTCGATCTTTGGACCTTCCTCTACCCTGCATGCACACGAGGACATAGCATCGTTTAGCATGGGGGGGTGGATAGGCATCTATAGGATCTGGGTATTATATGGTATCATGCAGTTTCCATCTATCTATAAGTATGTACATAAAAAAAAAAATGATGTTTAGTAATGATTTGAAGGCTGAAACAAAAATACAATAAGTGTTTATGGATATTCAACCACTGTTTTGAAGACTTTCCAGGTTACAGAAGCTTGATTCGCTCAGGCTCAGCTTAATTCACTTGAGCATTGACAAGATAGATCAGAATCTCTCCTAACTAAGAACGTATTCTTGTACCTGAGACACCAGTACAAGATCCGTTGGTTTACTTCTACTCGAGAGCCTAAGTAATCTTGGTTCACACTACACATATCAAGAAAGACCAAGTGAACATAAGATATAACCCTAGTGTTCATTAAGGAAGGTGGAATCCTTACCTATTCGCGTAGGTAGACTTTTTATCCCAGGCTTTAGTCTTGTGTCTAGGAGAAACCCTTTCCACCAGAAAGGAACTCTCCCACCAAAAGAAAAGTGTGCTCCTCCAAATAAAGGTGTAAGAGATATACTGACACTTGTTTAAAAAAAAAAAAAAACTATGCAAATAAGTCAATATATCTCGCAAATACCTGTAAGGTCGTCTCCCTCAAAATTTTTCAGGGTAAGTTACAAATACCCTGTTTCTACCATATATTCTTTGAGCCACAAAAGAAAAAAATGAGGGTTGAGTTTTCTGTCAACTTTTTAAGGGTCAATCCAAAAACATGAGCTGAAACTGGGACCAACCTGCACTTAACGATTCGTGAAACCCTAGGCTTGAGTCTTAATGTTCATCTGGTCAGTCTTGATCCTTCACATTGCACAAGCCATAATCTCTTATGCTCTCAAGTACGGCAAAAACCTTCTGAGTCTTGGAAATCATACTTAAGGTTTAAATATCAAGAGTTCAGGTTAGTCGAGAGATGGTCTATGTCACATAAGACTCAAAGTACTAGTAGTCTTCTTTGCAATTGGTTCTCACAATATCCAATAAATAAACACACCCATGTCGCCTAAGAAAAAAATCTTCAGCTTAAGATCATTCCTAAATACAATACAAAATGTTTTGCTAAGGACTAGCAAAAGATAGGCATGGGGGTATGATTGCACAACAAAAATACACCAACAAATATGCCATCTTGTGTTATTTCCTAGCACTGCCATTACATATTAGGTAGCTATAGTTGCATTTGTAAAATTGACACATGCATGCATTTATTTGAGAGGGGAGGAGAGTGAATAATTGGCCATGTAAATAACATCTTCTTCAAGTGCTGCCTCGCAATTTCACCATCCTCATTTTTTTATTTTGCTTTGAATTTCTTCTCCCTCGCGTGGCTCAGGGCATGGGCTTACTCTTCATCGCGCCATTCTCTGCCAATAGCATGCTCTGCCAGCTGCATGGCTGGTCATGCACACCTAGGGCATGGCCGTGGCATGCCTCCTCCTTTAAAAAGCCCTACCTGCTTCCTTGCAAGAGGAGAGCCTGAACACACAACACAGCAGCCACCTTCGTCCAGGCCATCTTCCTCCCCTATCCCCTCCATACGCAGTACCTCTTCCCACTGAAGAGATACACTGCGGGCAGGAGTAGGCTCATAGTGGTCCCACGACCACCACCGTGAGTTCCACCACTGCCCAGCTCATCCAAGAGCAGGTGGGCATGGTGGTTTCACTCCCTATCTTCACCGATAAGCCCTTCCCGCCATTGCTGAAGCTCCAAGCTCCGGAGCTCTAGCAGTAGCAGCACGGCAACCAGCAGCAGCGCAAGCACCGCGCGCACGCCAGCAGTCGGCTGTAAGCTCCTTCCGTGCGCGCAGGTGCCTTCCAGCACACCCGCGCACGTAGAACTGGCCACAACCGATTTTTCTCCATGCACGACACTGTAGCTACTGTTCACGCATCTTAGCGTGACATTGTAGCTACAGTGTGGTGATCGGAGAGTTTCTTACTTATATGGTCACCGCGCTCTCTCTCTCCTCGCCGCTACTACCTTCAGCCAGTCACTCGCTCCAACACCAGCGCACGCCTGCGCCCGCGTCTACCCGTGCCCGCACCCGTCTGCACCAACTCCTGCTCTAGCCCGCAGTACAGTGCACTACGCTACTCAATGCGCTACGTTGCGTCCTCTCTACCGCACGTACCCTTGAGCGCCTATGCCTGCGCGTGCCCGCACCTGTGCCTTGGCCATCAGACAATGCTTGCGGCTGCCAGACGTCTTAACTCACCTCTCTCTCTCACACTCCTCTCCAGCAGACACTCCCTCACCCTTACACACACACACACTCGTACACACACACTTGTACACTCACACTCACTTGTACACACACCTATACATACTTATATATATACATATATATTTATATATATATATATATATTCATACCTATACAACTATATATAAGTATATATACATACATACATATATACATATATATCTATAGATATAAATACATATATATATATATGTATATATGTAGATATATATATATCTATATACATAGATACTTATACAAATATATCTATATACATATAGTACTATATATATCTATATATCTATATATCTATATCTATATAGTTAAATATATATACATATATATCTAGTTATAAATATAGATATAGATATACCTATATATATATTTACATATCTATATATATATATAACTACATACACACCTATATAGTTACAACCCTATCTATATATATATACACACATATATATATATACATATATACATCTATATATATATTTACATACATATCACCTGCCTTCATCCATACACACTAGTCACTCCACCACGCGTTATATCATGGGAATGTCTACACTAGTTGCTGATATTCCCCAATACCCGCGTAAAGAAAGCACCTCCGCACACACTCCCACACATCCATCCTATACTCTGTGCGGCACTTCGTCTTGTTGGTTGCATCTTACTAGACGTGGACCAACTCGACACTGTGCTACACGTCATTTCCACCTCCACCCCCACCCCTATATATATAATATATATATATCTATATATATATAGACTATATTTATTTCTTTACAAGCAACCTATCTTGTTTCTATTTCTCTTTTTTTTCCTACTATCAAAAAGATAAAAAAAATAGTAAAAGAGAAAAGATAATCCTTGTCTTGCAGGTACATGGACTTGCGATCAGCAAGACCAATTTTTGGAACCCTAATTTGTCTCAAAGCCAAGAACAATTTAGCTCGAAGCCTAGGACCTGATTTTGAGGGTGTACCTCAAGGATAAAATTATCAGCAAAAAAAATCTTAAATAGAAAAAGAAAAATAAAAAACATAATAAATGCACGGAAGAGATTCGTTGTAGGAAAGGCGTAGAAACTTATTCACCTCTAATTCCAACCTCCCTGAGTTCGACCCTAGGCCTAAAAGTGACCAAGATAAAATTAAGTAGGCCAGGTTAAAAATTTTGTAAAAAGATGGTTAGGCTCGATTTAGGTTAACCACTATACTCACTTCAACGATAATTTCACCATATTAACATAACCTATTCGAGTCCTGACAACGACTGGAACTCAAGTCTCATTATCTTTTATTGAATATCTTTGTTTGATTGTATTGCATACTATACTACGATGTTTTCCTATCGAAACGCGCTCTGCACATAGCAAACATAGGTATGAGTCAATTAGATCTTGGGTGGATCCAATTGGGCTCAGGTGCACCCAATCAACTGTAGATGCACCCAATTAGGTATGGGATGGTTCAATTAGGTTAGGGATAGGATAAGTAGGGCTATGGATTGTGGACTAGGCTTAGGAGGTCTCTAATTAGGTTTCCTAGGGTGGCTGGTGGGGTTCCTAGGTCAAAATAGGCAGGGTAGGGCTCCCAACACTAACATCAGGAACTAGAGAGCTGTATCAGACGTCAAGGATAGTGGTCAGAGATCTTATACAACAAAATTGGACGTCTAGACATTAAATTGGACGTCCAATTCTATGTCAGTATGAGTTCTGGCTTCTTGGATTGTTATTCTGTAGAAATCAAACATCCAGCCAGATGTCTGGACGTCCTAAAAGGTGCTGGAGAGTGGGTTTTAGGTTTTCTAAGGTGGGTTTTGGTTCTTAACTATTTGGGAGAGGGATAGGGTGGATAAGAACATGGATAGTGCTATCCATGTTTGGGCTTTGAGGCTAAGGTGCCCTAATATAGGCTGTTTTGGGTTTGGGAAGGCTATCCTAGGGTTTCTAAGGGTAGGGATAAGGCTATCCTCCTCACTCCTCTTATCTGGATCAGTCTTCTTCTTCCCTTATTGCTTTATTCCACTATCTCCATCCTAGATCACTTTGTTACCTGCAAATACTAATAAAAACCATTAAATAGCAAGATATCTCATCTTATTCTAAATAGATTGATGCAATGCATGATATGCAAGATATGAGTGCAATATCCACAAATTTAGCTAGGATCAAACATTATTTAGGTTGATTAGGACCCATGATTGCTCTGCAATCATACCCACAAGCCTAAACTTTGCTAGTCCCTAGCAAATGCAAGACAAAATTATTCACATAAGGGTACCTAAGGGATTGATTATTTTATCAAGTGTATGCCTAGAGATTTTTCTCCTTTTTCTTTTCATCCTACGTTATAGAAATCCAGAAAAATGTGAAAGTGCAGCTACGTAGCTTTTGCAACGGATTCGAGTGAAAGACCTGATTCACCTCTAAAGCCTGTACTTGACCCCTAGTAAAATTCTAGTGGGATAGGCGAACTTCTTCCCTCAGGGAATTCAAGATATTCTATGAATTCCACCTAGCTTTAAGCTTAGGTAGAAAATCTTAGAGGGAAAAGATTATAAATTTGGTGGCTCACTCTCACTTGGTGCTACATATAAATTAGTACTATAGAATTTAGATTCCCAAATTATTAAGTATTCAACTCAGAGAAAGACGAGAAAAACTATGCTCTCTTTTTGTTCCTTTGTATTCAGTTTTTTTCTTAGAGCTCACAATCTCACCAGATTCTCACATATGATTCATATTTGGTGGTCTCACTTAGCATTAACACTTTAATTGAGTTCTCATAACCTTAACACTAAGTCGGAATTCCTCAGCTAGTATTCAGGCGGTCAGAAACATAGAAAAATAGGTTAAGGCCTTATTTGGTGGATCTAAAATTTATTTGGTGGTATTCCTCAATGCAACTGAAATAAACACTAAAAATTCACACACTCTTTCTCTTGCTTTTTCTTCTTTTTCTATTTTTTTTCTTTTTCAATTTTTCTCCTTTTTTTCCCTTTTTCTCTATGTATAATATTCTTTCTTTCTTTTCAACATAACACAAGCTAGCATACATTCACGAACTTTATTGAGGAGGCATTATTTGGGATTGGTGATACTCAAGAGACATTGGGTGGCTTATTTGGTGGAAGTGCTAACTCACGGCACCGGGAGAGATGGATAGGATGGTGTATTTTTGACCTTAACATCAATACCCTCCTTCAGCCAAGGATTCTATAAAGAATTGTCGTAACCATCCACCTTAGCCCTAGCTTTATGAAAACTCGCTCTCCGCGTATTTGCCTTATTTGGTGGCTCTCAAAATTCACAACATGTATACGTAGGAACCGAGAGTGAAAACTATGCCTTATCTCTGAGTATCATCACCTAATTATCTAGGATTCTGGATTCCTTGCACTAATCTTAGAGCACCAGTACACTTTACTCTCATCTCACACTATTTGGTGAGTTTTTGGAAGAAAATCAGCCTGACTCCCAAAACACTGTACAGGGGTTCAGGAGAAGAAGCATTGCTTCTTCTCGACAGACTAAAGACGTTCCTCAGTCTTCATCGTGAATCCATTGCAAATTCTACTTGTGTGTGAAAATTGTACTGGATTCCATATTACAGGAATCAACTAGAGGATGAAATCCTTCATACATTCTCCTGATAAAAATCTTATTCATGAATGCAATATATATAAGTGCTATTTGTAACCTTTCAAAGTTGCACTTCGAAAATTTCCCTAATTTGGGTTATATTCAACTTAACCCTAAATTTAGAATAAAAAGGTGAATGGATGAGTCGAAAGTGGCTATTGCAGATGATTTTTATCTCTAATGCAAACATTGGAGGTGCAGTCGATTGTTTTTAATTTAAAGACCCTAAAGTGCACTTAGCATGATGTACGAAAGGTTTTTCCTAGGTGTTGGCTGAAAAATTTTCAGTTTACAATTACTATCCCCGCATGCCTACTTTCTTGCATGTCCTCATGCATGAATATAATGAAAAATAAATTAAGACAGGGAGTAAAAGGTTAGAAATCACCTGGAATAGCTCCTGAATTTTGACGTTCTGCTTATTCCAATACCTAAAATTGAATATGCAAGAAAAATATGACAAATAAAATATGCTATACATAAGTGCTGAGATTAACGCCTCCAGCTAGGCATACACTCAAAGAGGATATGTCATTACACTCTTGGGAATGGTGAGTAAAATGATAAGAATTTTAATCTCATTTGCCAACAGCGAGCCGCAAATGCGGACTAGATGTCCATGAATTCCAAGTCCAAATAATCAAAAAATATGTAGATGGGGCTTGGGATTATCTGTAGCCAGATGCTACAAAAGAAAGACAGATAATTATTGGTGCCTAGAAGAAATGAAGGTGAAGGCATCCTTAAGAGGTGATGAAGAATGTGGGTGGTAGGGGTATGGGTGGAGTCGTGTCGGGTAAAGTCATATGGGTCTTGATAATGGTGATGAATGGAAAGCATGAGCCAAGTAGTGTGATCAGATCTGGAAATCAAGGTCCAGTGATCAGTCTCTGTCTCTACAAAAGATGTTTGGGTATCATCTTCTTCTTTCATCTCTTCCAAAATTTTCAATGCCAATTCCCAATTATCACATGATTCCCCAAAATTTTTAGCTTCCTCTGATAGCTCATCATATGAAATCCCTAGTAATCTTTCAATCTCTTGAATATCCTTTTCATAAGGGGATATTTCCTTCTCACTTAGATGAAATTGGTCATAAAACTTGGTAGTGAGTCCCTCCATGAAAGTGGAATGGGCTGAATCATGGATCAAGAAGTTATTACAATCTTGTTGATTTTGTTGCTCCGTGTATGTGATCATTCAAATTAATTCATCAATTTTTCCATGGGTATTCTCAAATACAACAAAATCGTATCCAGGTCCCTTAATGTTTGGTTCCTCAAAATGAAATGATTGGTATTCAAGCCCTAAATCAAGATCACGATTCTCGAATAAATCTCCATTCTCAACTTCAATAGGATCATCAATATCATCCACATTAGGTGTTTGATCAACAGAATCCTGCATGACCACCACTGAATCACAAATCGGTTATGGCACACCTGACCCAAATTCAAACGTTTCTGATTTTTGCTACTCATACCGGATTCTATGAAGCTCTTTTCTTATATCATCATATTCTTTAACACTAGCTTCTTTTATTTCATGAACCATTTTGATCAATTGGGTAATCTGGGATTCATTACAAGGGGCAGGGGTTTGAATTGGGCTAGGCTGATCAAGAAAGTCAACCATACTATCAATGATTTGATTTGGTATTGAGGGTGACTTATGCGATCTAGTGGATTGTTGTTTCAGGTCATGTGGTTCTACCCAGGTGTCAATTGCCATAGTTTCTTCCGAATTACCCTCCGACTCACTTTCTGTATCAACAAGAAAATTCCCTGACTTTGTTTTCGTAGCTGTTGCTTAAATATCAAAGTGAATCTTCTCATTGCCGCTACTCATCTCAATACATCTTGAGAACAGTCAATCCATGCATTGGCCATAGCCAAGAAAGGTCGACCCAGAATGATGGGTGAATTACTTAGCTTCTCCGGTATATCCATGACCAGAACAATAAAATCAACTGGAAAACTAAGACCTTGCACTTTGATGATCACATCCTGAACTACCCCCTTAGGTGTTTTGATGGAGCCATCTGCCATTCTAATGGTGACAGGTGTATGGTGCAGGTCCCCAAGTCTTGTGCAATCAAAAAGGTTGGTAGGAATCAAGCTAATGGAAGACCCTAGGTCCATAAGGACTTTGTTGAAGGTGAATCCCTTGATGGCGCAAGATATAAAAGGCTTTCTAGGGTTAGACATTTTAGGTGGTAGATGGTGGCGGGTTTTGTGTAACTACCATCGGTTTGATTATATTTTATTACTCGAATACAAAAATCTTCGAGGTCGAACTCAAGAAGCAAACTTAATTCTAGAAGCATAGAAAATCACAATTTACAATATACTATTTTACAAAAGGATTAAAGAGAGAAAAATAAAAATGTCTCCTCTTTTCTTCTTTTGTCTTCTTCTTTCTCTCTCTTTTCAGACGTTTGACTCCAAGGGTCAGACGCCTTAAGTGCCACTTGTTACAGTGCTTGTGCTCTCCTTCTTTTTCTCTTTGTTATCTCTGCCTTCTCTTCTGACTTCTTCTTCTTCTATCTTCTCTGCTGTGCGCCTTTTGCTTTCTTCTCTCTTCCTTCTCCTTTTGCTTCAGCTTCTCTATGACTACAGTGCCGTCTTCCTCCTCCTCCTTTGCTTCTCTGCTGCTCCAAGTCCTTCTTCCTTTCTCTTTGGCCACGGCTGTCTTCCCACGGCTTAGTCCTCAGCCGCTCCTCCTCCTTCTTTACTTCCTCTTCTGTTCCCTGCACAGGCATCTGGTTAGGGAAAACCTAACCCTTACCCTCCCTGTGTCTCTCTCTCTATTTCGCTCTTAGGACAGCTCTCCCAGAGCCTTCTCGGGTTATCGGGTTGGGTAAGCGTGCCTGGGACCAGGCGCACCGGTGTGGGCGGTGCACGAGGTGTGCACAGGTTGGGTAATCGGGTCAGGCTAGGTCAGCGGGGGTGTGGGTCGTAGATGAGGCCGAGTGGTGGGCGAGGGACCTCACCCCATGTAGTTGGAGGCGATAAGCCCTATGCAGTTTTACAATTTATGCTGCCCACCGCGCTCCTGCATTCCCGCAGGAGGTGAGCTCCACCCAATTGGAGCAGCTGTGAGTCGCGCAAGGCCTATTCTCAGGTTGGATGCACTCGCCCACTCAACACAGTCGCCTGGAATCCTAAAGCCTGGAGTGCGCAACGTGGAGCTTGGGAACAGGCAAGCTTGCTTGCTCGTTAATGGCAGACGGAGGCTTGGATTTGCATGACACTAGAACGGCCTTGCGGCCAAGTAAAACAACGAGAAAACCTTCGGCGTATCACGACGAAGGTGAAGAGGGGGTCAGCTGGCCACGAGGTGGCCTAGGCGTGCGTGCCTAGGTCGCCCTGTGGCTGAGAAAATTGGTGTGTTCAGGGGAAGTGTTGGGATCGTGTGGCGGTGAATGGGAAGAGAGGTTATGATCAGTGAGTCATGACAGAGCTTGTGATGTGGTTGGCAAGGTGGGTGGATGCGTGGAGCAGTGGATACACCTCGCCGATGGTCTGCCGGAGGTGGAGAAGATGGCGGTGGTCTGCGAGCGGTGAGGCAAAATAATAGAAATAAATGAAGGACAAATAAAAAACAGAGAGAGAGAGGGCTTATCTAAGAGTCTCTGGATGAAGGGGGGAGACAGGGTGGCGAGCGGCTGTGCTGCCGTCGCTGGAGATGAAGGCTCCCAAGGGAAGAGACGGCGACGAGGAAGAGGGACTGGGGGGCGCCTGCTGGTGCGACGAGGCACGGCGGAAGATGGTGGAGATGACTCTGCCACTAGTATGGTGGCAGAGCGACAAAAGGAGGAAGAGGAAGTCGCCAGAGCTTGCGGGTAGATGGCCGGAGATGAGGAAGACGAAAATAAGAGGGATTCTCAGGCCAGAACAAGCTTGAAGGATGCAGCAGAGGGTGCCACTCCTTAAATAGGCGTTGGTAGAGAGAGTTGCAAGGAGGAGGCAGGAATACCCTGCCAGAGGTATGGCTGGAGCGAGACCCATACCTCTCGAGCGTTCGCATGAGAGGTATGGTGGCCAACAGGGCATGGGAGCTAGACCATTCTACAGGGGACAACGCAGGGAGTCTCCCTTTCAAATCTGGGGCCGGCTCCCCATGCATGTGCGGTGCCATCACGCAAAGTCGCTGGAGGTATGGCCTGCTCAGGCGGGTGGCAGAGGAACCCGATTGAAGAAGATGACAGGAAAGGTAGCGGGGTCCTTGCAAGGTTTCAAAAAGTTAAGGGTCAAAAAGTAATTATTGAGGACCGTTTTGTAAAGTGGGTAAAGGAGACCTTCTCTTAAATCCAAATGTTGGTATGAACCTAATTTTGACCTAAGGAATCCAATGGTGAGGTTGTATTTTAGGTTTGACCATGTTTGATAGGAAATTTTGCATAAAAACCTAAATTAGGTCAAAAATTGGGTGTGGTTCTCAATCTAGGTCAAGGTAGGTTCCCATGGCCAAATTGAAGGTTCTAAATCCTAGGGGATATTTTTTCATGAATTTTAGAGGGTTTAATTTATTTTTATCTTGCCTGTAACTTCGTGAATTAAGCTAGGTTCGTTTTAGGGTTACAGAATGTCATTTAATTCCTAGATTTTGTCATAACCCTTTTCTGACCAAACCATCCCACTTTTTCTCTTATTAAGTCCATTTGACCTGTGTATAGACCCTTGGAAATCCCGTTCATGCACTGCAATGGTAAAATTGCAGTTTTACCCCTTGTGTAATGTTTTATTTTCTACTCAATAATTTCCTGATTTAGGCCTTCCCTTAGGTTATGTAGGAGCTTTTGTTCAATTTATTATGTCAAAATGTGCTAGTTAGGGTTCATGATGAGGTTCTCATCATACCCCCATGCCTAGCTTTTGCTAGTCCCTTAGCAAAAATTTAAGGTTTTAACCTCTATTTTAGACCATGAATTCCTTTCATCAAATTTGATAAGTGCTTTTTCTCTTGTCACCTTGATTAGGTCAGAATGCCAACCATGGGCCTAAAAGGTACTCTAGTACCAACCAAGATCCAGATCTATCTAGCTTTAGCCTCAGTCATTAGCGAAGGTTTTTAAGGCCCACAGGAACTACCCTAAAGTTTATTGGACTCCGTGGTTAAAGCACCCTTGCTTGAGACATTTTTAGCCTTGGTTCAGTTTGCAGTGCATTTTGTAAGAGAGAGACAGAGGGTTTATTTGTTTAGAGTTTTCTCTCTCTTTTTTAATTCTAGATTAGGATTGGCTTCACAACACGGATGGTATCGGATTCCTCATCCCCATCATCAATCTTCAAAGGTCCATGGCAATCGATGCTTCGAGATAGCACCGCCCATGGTAACCCCCAGAACCATGGCTTTTGAGATTTTGAGATAATCCTGTCCATGGTGTTCCGTGGCCAAATTCAGACCCTAGCAATTGACATTTCGTGATAATGCCATTCATGGAATCTGAACCAATAGAGTGCTTACATGCCTCCAGTAGGATATGTAAATATCTTAGGAGACAAGCACCAAGGAGATGATATGTTGTTACGCATCTTCGAGGGGAATTTCCCACCTCTCTGCACTGTGTTGATCGGTCGCTCCTAGTCTAGGTGATATTTTCAGAACATTTGAAACGCTTCTGCATGATTTTGATATTTATGCTCACTGAACCAGACTATGTGTGAATTTGGGTGCTTAGGTTACCGAGTCGCGTAAACCGAAGGTCAGTTAACGAGGCCAAATACTCTCTAAGCCTTAGACCTAAATCTTGAGCTTTTCATTTTCCTCAACCTCCTGAGGAATATCTAGATCTTAGCAGGTACTAAGAGTTTAGCCAAGAATGCCTAAGGTTCACATTCTTACTAATCTTATTGTGCACTTTCTCTTTACTTTTCTTTAATGTGGTCTAGAACTTTGGTTAATTTCTTAATTTCTTAGTAATAACTGTCCCTTTTTCTTTTTTTATTTTGTGCTTTTTTTAATATTCTGCTCTTTTCCTCCTTTTGTGAAGCTTACCAGCACTTTCTTCCTTCCTCCAATTTTTTTTTTTATATATATGTGAATTTTTTTGTTGAAACCTTTTCTTGTTATGATTTTTTATTGCGCTTTTCATACCCCCCCATGCCTAAGGTTTGCAATGTCTTCATTGTACATTAGGTGGATTTTTATTTGGCTTGGTTCATGCATTAGGATAGATATTAGGTGAGTGGATGGGTTGAGGTGGCTGTTGCGGACGATTTCTAATCTCAAGTATGAGTACCTAAGGTGAAGTCGGCTGTCCTAAGGAATGAACCTAAAGTGCAGAGAAATGTCAGAAAAAGGTTTCAGGTTTTCAAAAAGAATGACGGGCTGCCACCCATTAAGCGCTGAGTTTTACGCCATCAGCTGGGCACAATTAGCTCAGGGAGAATGGAGGATAAATGATGACTTAGCCAAATCTGTATTGGTTACGTCAATGAACGGTTTGAGTCTCTGGTCATTCATGACGAAGGATTCAAAATCATGGCTGAGCAAACTGATCTTGATGGCTCCATTTCCAAAATCTATTAGACAAGATATGGTCCAACCCACTTGGATCGTAGTTTTCCAGGGAACAATTTAAGTCGGGAATCGAAGAGTAGGACCTTCTGACTAGGGTGGAAGACCTTTCTAGATATGTGCTTGTCATGAAAGGCTTTAACTCGCTCTTTGTAGATTCGCGAGTTTTCATACGCATCAAGGCATAATTCATCAATCTCGCTTATCTGAAGCTTTCTGTGGGTTCCAGCCTTAGAAAGATCTAGGTTGCAATTCCATACTGCCTAATAGGCTTTGTGCTCCAGTTCGATGGGAAGGTGACACACCTTCCCGTACACCAGTCTAAAAGGAGACATACATAATTGGGTTTTGTGGGTGGTCCTATAAGCCCACAAAGCTTTCGAAAGTCAGGATGACCAGTCCTTCCTGTCAAGTCGAACAGTAACCTGCAAGATTTTCTTGATCTCTCGATTTGATAGCTCAGCTAGACCATTAGTCTAGGGGTGGTGAGGAGTAGAGATTCGATATGACACCTCGTATTTGGTCATCAGTGACCTGAATTGAGCGTTGGTAAAATGGGTCCCTCCATCGGAGATGATAGCACGAGGAATCCCGAACCGTGAGAAGATATTCTGATGAATGAATTTGATGATGATCTTGTGATCACAGGTTTGGGTCAGAATGGCTTCGATCCATTTGGACACATAGTCAACAACAAGTAAAATGTGCTTGAAGCCGTTCGAGATAGGGAAGGGGCCCATAAAATCAATCCCCCAAATATCGAAAATCTCGCATACGAGAATCAGCTGTAAAGGCATCATGTCGCGATGGCTCATGTTGCCCAAAGTTTGGCAACGACTGCATGCCTTACAGTGACTATATGCATCCTTGAAGATAGTGGGCTAGTAAAAGCCACACTGGAGGATTTTTGATGCGGTTTTATGCCTAGAAAAATGGCCACCACATGCCTGGTCGTGGCAGAAAGAGATTATGTTATTGATTTCGACCTCCGAGATACATCGTTGGATAATTTGCTTAGCACCTATGCGGAATAAGTACGGGTCTTCCCAAATATAGTACTTGGCATCAGAGCGCAACTTGTCTTTCTTGGTCTTCGACCAATCAGACGAGATCTGGTGTAATGCCAAGTAGTTTACTATATCAGCAAACCATGGAAGCCCGGTACCAATAGTCAAGAGGTGCTCATCAGGAAAGTGCTCCATGATGGGTCCAAAAGGGTTGATGATCTTAGAAGGAAGGCAACACAAGTAGTTAGCTACCACGTTCTATCTTCCCGACTTGTCGTGAATCTCGAGGTCGAATTCTTGCAACAGTAAGGTCCATCGGATTAATCGAGGCTTCACGTCCTTCTTCGCAAGGAGATGCCTCACAATTGTGTGATCCGAGTAGATTATGATGTGGGAACCTAGGAGATAAGATCTATATTTTTCAAGGGAAAATACTATATCTAGTAGCTCTTTCTCCATAACTATGTAGTTATGCTGAGCCTCATCAAGTGTCTTGCTAGCATAGTAGATGACCATGGGTTTCCCGTCAATCTTTTGCCCCAGAACCACTCCTATAGTGAAGTCAGATGCTTCACACATGATCTCAAAGGGTTGAGACCAATCAGGGGACTGTAGATCAGGGCTTGGGTGACTCGGTCATGAAGGATCTCAAAAGCTTGAGTGCATTCCTTGGAAATCTCAAAGGGTACATCCTTAGAGAGAAGAGTGGTCAGGGGGCGTGTGATTTTCGAGAACTCAGGGATGAAACGACGGTAAAAACTAACGTGCCCTAGAAAAGATTGGATGCCCCTGATCGAGCTAGGTATAGGGAGTTTAGAAATCAGATTAACCTTGGCTCGATCCACTTGGATGCCTCTCTCAAAAATTAAGTGTCCCAGGATGATCCCCTCAGGCACCATAAAGTGGCTCTTTTCCCAGGAACGAACCAGATTTATGTTAATGCATCGCCTAAGTATGTGAACCAAGTGTTGGAGGCAATCGTCAAATGATGCCCCGAAAACTGAGAAGTCATCCATGAAGACTTCCAGATAATCACCTACCATATGAGAGAATATGGCAAGCATGCACCGCTGAAAAGTCACAAGTGCATTGTAGAGACCGAAATGCATCCTTCAGAACATGTATGTTTTGAAGGGGCAGGTGAACGTGGTCTTTTCTTAGTCCTTTGGATGAATCGCCACTTGGTTGTAATCAGCGTACCCATCAAGAAAGTAGAAGAATCTATTTCTCGCTAGTTTTTCGAGAATCTGATCAATAAACGGTAGTGGGAAATGATCCTTCTTCGTGGAGGAATTGAATCTTCGGTAATCTATGCAGACTCTCCACGAGTTGGCTATACGGGTAGGTATGACCTCTCCGGTTTCAGTCGTGATGGTGGTGATCCCTACCTTCTTAGGCACAACCTGGATTGGGCTCACCCAACGACTGTCGGAGATCGGGTAGATGATCTCTGCATCTAACCACTTAATGATCTCCTTTTTCATGACCTCCAGCAGATTGGGGTTCAAATGTCTCTACATCTCACGTGAAGGTCGTGCGCCCTCTTCAGAATAGATGCGGTGTGTGCAATAAGAGGGACTTATTCCAATCAAATCATCGAGAGTCCAACCAATGGCTCTGCGATGTTGCTGGAGAATAGCAATTAGACGGGATTCCTGGTCAGGTGTGAGTTTGGAGTTTATAATAACCGGAAGTGTCTGATTGGAACCCAAAAAGACATTTCAAATGATCGGGAAGGGGCTTGAGTTCAAGAACGGGGTTATCAGCAGCAGCGGGTGGTTTAGAGTGGGTGTGGGGTATAAGGGTAGGAGTTATGGGTATGTCTAGATCAAGTTCTAACTCCTCCAATTGCGGTTTTAGATCTTCTTGTGGTTGATGAGGGATAATCATGTTGTCCTCAATTTGTGGTTCATCAACCATGGCTCTGATGTCACAAATTTGCTCTACCACATTGCAATTAATCCCTTGTTGGGCCTTAAAGATATCAATCTTGAGAGTTTGATTCCCAAATTTCAGCTCTATTTGGCCCTCTTCACAACTGATGTTGGCCCTTGCAGTGGCCAAAAAAGGTCTCCCTAGTATGATTGGTGTATCCCTTGGATTCTTAGGTGCGTCCATGTCTAGAACTATGAAATCTACAGGGAAGTAGAAATCCCACACCCTAGCAATAATGTCCTCAAGAATTCCCTTAGGTGACTTGATAGATCGATCGGCTAACTGCAATGTCACCTCAATCGGTTTCAGTTCAGATTCTTCTAGGTGGTTAAGCAGGGATGTGGGTATCAGGTTTATAGAGGCACCTAGGTCTAATAATGCTCTATCAAACTGGGTTTCACCAATCTTACATGAAATCAGGGGAGTGCCTGGGTCTTTTGCCTTGGGTGGGAGTTTACTCAGGATCACAGAGCTGGCTTTCTCTGATAGTACAATCGGACTCCCACTCTTGGTTCACAACTTACGTTGAGGTGTACACACGTTTTTCAAGAATCATGCGTAAGTCGGTACATGTCGGATTGCATCCATCAAAGGAATGTTTATTTGGACCTACTCAAAGAGCTTGATTAGGTTCTCCTTAGGAGCCATGGGTTTAGCTATCCTCTTTCCCTTGGTCAAGGCCTCGAGAAATGGAACCTTGATTGGTTCCTCTAGGATAGGTCTAGGTTTTTGATCTGGGAAAGGGATAGGAACATCCTACATAAAAGTCCTAGGGTTTGGGTCACTATCAGGCTTGGAGTGGTCTGGATAAGGTGGATCTTGGGTTGCTTTACCACTACAGGTTGTCACAGAATTTAGTCCTGCCTGGTTTTGGTTAGGGGTTGGTAAGATGGGCTGCTACTGTTGGTAACCCGCATAAGAGGTTGATGCTTCCATCCCTTCAAGTGATGGAATAGAAGGGGCCTGATAGATCAAGTGTGCTTGTCCCAAGTTTGGGTTCATAACGCGCCGCTGGATCGGCACGCTATTCTGGTTAAGTAGAGGTAGAGAAGGAAGTGTGCTCGGTTGGTGAGAATTTGCCAACTGGGCAAGTTGGTTGCGGACCTCTGTGATTTCGTCCTTATGTTACTTTTGGATAGCCACATTCATTCTTTGAATGTCAGCCAGAGTTTGGAGGATAAGGGACATTTGGTCTTGGTTCTGCCCGGATGGATAAGTGGGGTTCGGCCAAGGCTGAGGCAGCTGATAAGGACAAGGGGCTTATGGACAGGGATGAAAGGGTGGTCTTGGGTTCTGAGAATTTCCCGCCCAATGGAAATTGGGATGGTTTCGCCATCCAGGGTTGTAGGTGTTGGAAAATGAGTCATTCTGGATGGCGTTGAGGTCCTCGCAGGTCTGAGGAGCCTCAGGAAAGTCAGAGAATGGGGGAGTAGAGTTCCCCCGGCAAGAATAGAAAGGATCGAAGGTCCCTCTGGTCTTGGAGTCAGATGAGGGTGGATACGGGTCCATCCCAGGAGAAGGTTGGTGGAAAATGTTCTGCACAGTTTCCCGTGGGGGAGGTGGCTGTGCGAAGGAGTTCTACACAGAGGTGGCTCGCTGTAAGTGCTGAGTCAGCCAATCCACCTTCTTCTCAATAATTGAGACCTTGTCCAACCGACTGGCCATTAGTTCCAGATCGACTGATGCAGATAGGCCCTGTGTCTCATGTGTTCCCCTAAGGTTTGTCGCTGCGCGGGTATTTGTCCGGTCGAATAATCCCATGGAGTCATTGTTGATGGAGTTCTCACACATATTCTCGAGAATCTCCCACACGGTGTCTTCATGTTGACCCATGATATTCCCTCCGCAAGTTGCATTGACGAACAGTCTAATATCTTCACAGAGTCCCTGGTAAAAAGACTAGACTTGTTCCCATTTAGGAACTCCGTGATGGGGGCACTTTCTCATGAGATCCTAGAATCGATCCCATGCCTCATGAAGATGTTCTTCCATCTACTGTGTGAAGTGAGTAATCTGATGGCACGAGGCATTTGTCCGACCAACAGGAAAGAACTTCTTTAGAAACTCGGACTGGAGTTCATCCCAAGTGTTGATCGGGCGGGTCTGTGTCTGATACCAATGAGCCACCTTATCCATAAGGGAGAAAGAGAACATCTTCATGAGTAAGATATCCCAATTCTGCGCATCTGATCCGAAGGTCTGGGCCAGATGCTTAAGCTGTTTGATATGCTGGAAGGGATCTTTAGAGTTAAGCCCATAGAATTTAGGTATAGCATGAATTATATTGGGCTTCAATTCGGAATCAGGTCCTCCAGTCGAGATTTTGACTCGAGGCTCAATTGCCACCACAGCAAGATTATAGTGATCTCGCATCATGGGGCACTATGGTGGGTTCATGAAATTTTGGAAGAGATCATTAAGACGTTGGAGCAGGTGCTCAAGATTATTCTCTGCTTCAACTGGTTGAGCCATGATGGAAGAAGAAGGGGAAATAGGTTCAGAATCAGAAGAGAGGTCTATGTGGAGTGGTTGTCGCACAAACACGGGTATCGAGGCTTGGCCTCGGGGAGAGTAGATTTCTAGAGGAGGTTTCAAGGACCTCCTACCGAACATGCACCGATGGATTGGACGAGGTTAGAAGGTGTTGGACCCAATCAAGACACCCAAAATATGTTGGGTGACTATAGAGGTTCGGGGTGGATGATACCCCTTGATCAGAAGGTCGTCCACCTGAGAATTACCTGGGCAGCCAGAGAAGGTGAGTCCCACGAAGACCCCTACACGGTAGAGCGCCCCCACGGGTTATAGGGTTTCCCCCACCCGACCTCTCTTGTCACTAAGATTCTAGGTAGACCAGAATGGGGACCTTGACCTCTTAAGTCTACCACTTTTAATTAAGATCAAGGTGCTTAGGGTTTCACTTGAACTTTAAATCTTTTGAGTATAGAGTGACCTAATTTAAAGGTTGGTTGACCCAAAGGATCAACTTCACCTCTTTGTTCCTGTAAAAGCTTATTAGGTCCTTTCTTTTAGTGTTGAAGTGAATTAAGAGCTAGATTTCTTAGGGTTTCTCTTAATAGATCTTTTCAAGCAATGGTTTAGGCACACCTCCTTTTGGAATTTTCAGTTCTTGATTAGAAGATGTGTCTCTAAAACCCTAGCTTAGAATCCTAGGTTGGCTCTAATTGGTCCAATTAGTTGCCTTAGAAATGGGTAACTAGGGCTGAAGTAAGAAGGTTTTAGCCCTAGTTACCTTAAGTGGATATGTAGATAAAATGTGTTGAAATTTAAAAATAAGCAACTCTGTGAATTACTGAGTATGGAAGACAGGTAACCCTAGATTGATTTTTCTTTTCTTTTTCCTCTTTAGAATTTAAAGGGCTTAAGAGAGAGTGTAGAAGGTTACTTGTCCCTTCGTGTGGTTGTTGTGCGGCTGCTTGTTCCTTCTTGCCTTCCTACGCTACACAACAGAAGAGAGATCAAGTTAGAATTCAATCAGAAATTGTGATTTTGTAGCTTCTAAAATGGCCGTTGCTCCCCAACAACGATGCCAAAAACTGGTGGCGGGTTTTGTGTCACTGCTACCGGTTTGATTATATTTTATTACGCGAATACAAAAATCTCTGAGGTCGAACTCAGGGAGCAAACTTGATTCTAGAAGCGTAGAAAATCATAATTTACAATATACTGTTTTACAAAAAGATTAAAGAGAGAAAAATAAAATTGTAACCTTCTTTTGTCTTCTTCTTTCTCTCTCTTTTCAGACATCTGATTCCAAGGGTAGACGCCTTAAGTGCCACTTGCTACAGTGCTTGTGCTCTCCTTCTTTTTCTCTTTACTGTCTCTGCCTTCTCTTCTGACTTCTTCTTCTATCTCCTCTGCTGCACGCCTTTTGCTTTCTTCTCTCTTCCTTCTCCTTC
The DNA here is from genome assembly GCA_037157565.1 of Thalassia testudinum. Taxonomy (NCBI): domain Eukaryota; kingdom Viridiplantae; phylum Streptophyta; class Magnoliopsida; order Alismatales; family Hydrocharitaceae; genus Thalassia; species Thalassia testudinum. Next base: position 91,387,842 of record JAZHRO010000025.1, read on the forward strand.
TGCTTCAGCTTCTTTGCAGCTACAATGCCATCTTCCTCCTCCTCCTTTGCTTCTCTGCTCTCCAAGTCCATCTTCCTTTCTCTCTGGCCGCAGCTGTCTTCCCGCAGCTAAGTCCTCAGTCACTCCTCTTCCTTCTTTGCTTCCTCTTCTGTTCCCTACACAGGCATCTGGTTAGGCAAAACCTAACCCCTATCCTCCCTGCATCTCTCTCTCACTATTTCGCTCTCAGGACAACTCTCCCAGAGCCTTCTCGGGTTATCGGGTTGGGTAAGCGTGCCCGGGACTAGGCACACCGGCGTGGGTGGTGCGCGAGGTGTGTACAGGTTGGGTAATCGGGTCAGGCTAGGTCAGCGGGGGTGTGGGTCGTAGATGAGGCCGAGTGGTGGGCGAGGGACCTCACCCCGTGTAGTTGGAGGCGATAAGCCCTATGCAGTTTTACAATTTATGCTGCCCACCGCGCTCCTGCGTTTACGAGGTGGGACTAAATGTAGCTGTGAGTCCAACAATTGGAGTAGCTGTGAGTCGCGCAAGGCCTGTTCTCAGGTTGGGTGCACTCACCCACTCAGCACGCGTCACCTGGAATCCTGAAGCCTGGAGTGCGTGACCTGGAGCTTAGGAACAGGCAAGCTTGCTTGCTCGTTAATGGCGGACGGAGACTCGGATCTTCATGACACGAGAACGGCCTTACGGCCCAGTCAAACAATGGGAAAACCTTCACCGTATCATGGCGAAGGTGAAGAGGGGGTCAGCTGGCCATGGGGTGGCCTAGGCATGTGTGCCCAGGTCACCCTGTGTTTGAGAAAATGGGTGTGTTCGAGGGAAGTGTTGGGATCGTGTGGCAGTGAATGGGAAGAGGGGTTATGATCAGTGAGTCATGGCAGAGCTTGTGAGGTGGTTGGCGAGGTGGGTGGATGCGTGGAGCGGTGGATACACCTCGCTGGTGGTCTACCGGAGGTGGAGAAGATGGCGATGGTCTACGAGCGGTGAGGCGAAATAATAGAAATAAATGAGGGAAAAATAAAAAATAGAGAGAGTGGGCTTATCAAAGAGTCTCTGGATGAAGGGGGAGATGGGGTGGCAAGCGGCTGTGCTGCTATCGCTGGAGACGAAGGCACCCAGGGGAAGAGACGGAGACGAGGAAGAGGGACTGGAGGGCACCTACTGGTGCGGCGAGGCATGGCGAAGGATGGCAAAGATGACTCTACCACTGATATGGTGGCAGAGCGACGAAAGGAGGAAGAGGAAGTCACCAAAGCTTGTGGGCAGACGGCCAGAGATGAGGAAGACGAAAATAACGGTGATTCTCAGGCCAGAACAAGCTTGAAGGATTCGGTAGAGGGTGCTGCTCCTTAAATAGGCATTGGTAGAGAGAGAGTCGCAAGGAGGAGATGGGAATACCTCGCCGGAGGTACGACCAGAGCGAGACCCATACCTCTCGAGTGTTCGCACGAGAGGTATGGTGGCCAACAAGGCATGGGAGCCGGCCCATGTTGCAGGGGACAACGTAGGGAGTCTCGCTTTCAAATCTGGGGCTGGCTCCCCATGCATACGCATCACCATCCTCCGCGCAAAGTCGCCGAAGGTATGGCCTGTGTAAGCGGGTGGCAGAGGGACCCGATTGAAGAAGATGACGGGAAAGGTAGGGGGGTCCTTGCAAGGTTTCAAAAAGCTAAGGGTCAAAATGTAATTATTGAGGACTATTTTGTAAAGTGGGTCAAGGCGACCTTCCCTTAAGTCCAAATTTTGGTATGAACCTAATTTGGACCTAAGGAATCCAATGGTGAGGTTGGATTTTAGGTTTGACCATGTTTGACTAGACATTTTGCTCAAAAACCTGAATTAGGTCAAAAATTGGGTATAGTTCTCAATCTAGGTCAAGATAGGTTCCAATGGCCAAATTGAAGGTTCTAAACCCTAGGGGATATTTTTTCATGAATTTTATAGGGTTTAATTTATTTTTATCTTGCTTGGAACTTCATGACTTAAAGTGGGTTTGTTTTAGGGTTATAGAATGTCATTTAATTCCCAGATTTTGTCATAACCCTTTTCTGACCAAACCATCCCCCTTTTTATTTTATTAAGTTCATTTGGCCTATGTCTAGACACTTAGAAATCCCATTCATGCACTGCAATGGTAAAATTGTAGTTTTACCCCTTGTGTAATATTTTATTTTCTACTCAAGAATTTCCTGATTTAGGCCTTCCCTTAGGCTATGTAGGAGCTTTTGTTCAATTTATTATGCCAAAATGTGCTAATTAGGATTCATGATAAGGTTCTCATCAGTAGAGTGCCAGAAACAAATGCACTTATGTTAGCTAATAAAACCACCTATTTAGGTGTGCAAGTCTTTTTCTTCTTTTGTGACTCTTTCTTTAAGGCCTCAGGAAAGGGTAAATAGGTCAAATCAACTTCAGAAGCCTTTTTCTTCTTTTTTTCCCTAGAGTCTGAGTCAGAGCTGGATGTGGGTTTGGTCTTATGATTTTTGGTTGAGCCTGAATCAGATCGTTTAGGTGGGCTCTTAGCTTTTCTCTTCCTTTTAGAGGCCACAGATTTGGTCCCCGCACAATGGCATGTATGATAGATTAGAGGAGGGGTCGGAAGTATAGGTGGAGAATATGAGTGAAAAGGGATTTGCATTCGGGGATAAAGTGATTCTTGAAGTCTCTTGATTTGATCCCCTTGAGATTTCACTTGATTTTCCAACTTAGTTAGCCTTTCTTCATTTTTCTTGTCAAAGTCCAACAAAATGTTCATGATATCTTCAAGGGTGGTTGTGGGTTCGGCTGAACTAGATGGTTGCCCTAAAGTGGATTGAGTGGAGTATTAGGATGGCCTAGATTGATGTTCAGTCTAAGTCGGTCTTTGTGGTGGCCATGAAAGATCAGGATTGTTTCTCCACTCAGGGTTATACGAATCTGGATATGAATCAATAGGTGTATCACCCTGAGTGGGGCTAACTATAGAGGAAGTTGATTGAGAACCTGTTATGTGGTCTTGTACTTATGATCCATTATTCCAATTCCTTAGTGATATATCATCAGGTACAGGTGTATCAAAAATGGTGCATTCCTCAAATGATCTACCAAAATCACGGATTAGGTCCAAAGGTGCCTTTTGGGTTAGCTGAGTCTAGGATGCCTCCCCATGGTAGTAAGAATCTGTAGAGTATCTAGTGGATCCAAAGTATGGGTCACTAGACCCACTAGGCTGGTTGTTCCAAGTGTCTTATCCTTGGGAGGAGTGATAAGATTGAGATTATTCCTGGGATTATCTAATTTGCTCCAGGAGCTTGGTACATTGATCTGTATAGTCCTTGTTATATTCCCAGAATTTAGCAACTATGGCTTTCAATTGGTTCTGAATTAGATAAGGGTCGGATCCATGAGGTTTATGTTCTAAATAAGCTGGGGGATAAGGATAATCATATCCCAGTTGCTTAGGATGAGTCTCTCAACCAGGAGGAGTCGATATCATGGTTGGGTTGGGAGATGGAGGACCCTGAGGGTAAAAGGAATGATATGAGTTCATGGATATTTGAGAAAAGATGTGGATAGAGATAAGAGATAGCCTTCCTTAGGAAGACTAAACCAGCTATAAGGGGCTGGTGGAATTAAGGCAAAGGCTACGGAAGAAAGATGAGAGAACCCTAAATCAAGCAAACAAGCTAGCCTTAAATTGTATACCCTAATTGGATCTAAACTTGGTATCCTGAGATGGAACTAGGTTAAACAAACCCTTGAATTACTTGGCTGGCCATATTGGTGGGAACCCCTAGGACACCCCGCACGGTGGGACACCACTAAAGGTTAACGTGGTTACCGCACCAACCTTTCTTGTCACCAGTTGGTCCAAATAAACAAGGCCTTGATTTTTACCCAATTAAATTTCAATTACCAAGTAATTTATTCCTGCCTAGGGCACGTCTACTTAGTTTTAGGCTTGGGCTTAGAGTGCTCTTTGGAATGTGATTGGGCATTTGGGGGTGTTGCCCTTAAAATTAGATTTGTGAGTGTGAAGTGCACAGACAAAGAATTTTCAATACAAGCATTAGTTGGTGTGGTGGATTTTATGGTTCAAATACTTGTATTAATCTTTTTTTTCTTTTAAGGTTTCCTTGCTTTAGTCAATTCAAACAAGGTTGTGGTGGAGCACGCAATAGTTTTCTGCAAGTCCCAATTTGTTATATGAATTTCCTTTAAGTATGGAATGCAAATGTGCTCTACCTTAGTGTGGAAACCCTAATATCAGATAGGTCTATATGATGCTTTTAAGTCCAATAATGTAGAAGTGGTGTGACCCAATCAAGGAAAACAATGGTCCTAATGCACCACTACTAAGTGAAATAGACCTAATTGTTTGCCTAAGTTGAAATATAGATCAATTTCAATTCAAGTGGGTGAGGGGAAGACAACCAATCACAGTAAATCCCTTCTCATGCAATCACACCCAAATCAAGCTAAAAGAGGTTTGTTTTCAGTCTCTAAATTTAAACCCTATTGTGAATTTCCTAAGGTTTGTGCTTCTTCTAAAATCTGCAGTCAGACCTTAGTCTGACTTGAAATTCACTCCCCAAATCAGTAACTGAAGAAAAATAATACAAAATTTGTTAGAGATCTTTATTTTTTAATAAGTTTTTCAGGGAATATTTTTTTAAGGTTTTTACTATTTCATGCAATCTTTCACGAATGTTTATGTTTCAGGGGGTCAAACAGACCAAATGGACCCCCTACAAGAAATGCAGTTTGAAACAATGGCAAAAGAAATCCAAAAATTCTTGAAAATTTATACAAACAACTATGTTTCAGTGGCATTCCAACCCCACAAATTTCAAAGAGATCTAATTTACGTAGAGGTTAGAACTAACATTTAAAGTTATATAAAATCAAAGTGCAGACTGTTCTGGCCCCCTTCCACTATACGAATTTTTAAAATTCGTGCAGTGCGAATTTTTCCAAGTAAAAGGTGGCATTGGAAAGCTAGCTTGAAAACCTAATACCAAATCGAATCCCAAGATTTTTGGACTCCTAATTTGACGGCAATAAATTTTTGAAAATAAATCAATATTTGTTGGTCGGATTTCCAAATCTAACTTTGGTGTGTTTAAATAGTTTCCAAGTTAAAACACACAACAAAGAAAGATTTTTTTTTTTTCAAATTAAAATCCAAAAATTTGAATTTGAATTTATATATATATATATGTATATTTGTTTTTTTTTCTAACCTAAGAAACCAACATACAAGAGGATGAAGAAAATACCTGTGGCCCTCACCACGGGTTGATGTGTGCGTGGATCCTCATCTTGACACCCTACAATCAAATCAAATAGAAGTTAAAAAAAATCCAAATCTAAACTCGCGCGTTGCCTCCCCGGCAACGGCATCATTTGACAAGCGTTGAAATCCCGTATTTTGAAATAGTCGGAAATCATAGTATAGTCACGAAATCCCTTTGACAAAAATATTTATAATAATGAAACTCATATAGTTTTCTTTTCTTTTTAGAACTTGAGTCCCGGTTGTTCATCTCTAGGAGGCATGAAAACAAGTCAAGATTTGGATCGACTTAATCTAACTTAATAGTTTTGTCTTTTTGTGTTTTTGATCTTTATTTTGAAACACAAAATGAAAGCATGCATCAAAGTTGTAAGCCATGAAGATAATAGCATGCATATAAAACCATTAGACAAGAGCATCATGCATCTAAAATTAAGTCACTATAAAATACGGATACATGGAAATAAGGCTAAACTAAAGAAAGGGATCAACCAAGAGAGGCTAAGGAGAAGCCTTCTTAGCCATCCACTAAAGAGAGGAGGATGGGTGTGTGCACCCAAGTGGAGAGAGGAGGGTGTTGCACCCTTTCTCTACCAATGGCCGTCCTTGAGAAGACCTTGAGGGGGGTCTTCTCTAAGGTCGTCTAAGAAGAAAAGAAAATGGGGGCATGGATCCTCTATGGTGGAAGATGAGGGCATGCCCACAAGAAGAAAGGAGAAGGTGTTGCATCCATATGCTCTTCTTCTTGCCACCCTCATGAAGATGCCTTAGAGGTGCTTCTTCTTTAGTTGTCCATGGAGGGGGCCATGGAGGAGGAGGGCAACCTTGAGAGGGAGAGGAGGAGGTGTGGTCAAAAGTTGAGAGAGTGAAGAGAATGGATGGAGATGGTGCAATTTCGTGGCTCTTTCTTTGCCCTTATGGAAGGCTCCATTGGGTTGCCACTTTTGGTGGCTCCAAAATTAGCTAATGCCACATTTTTAGGATCTAGGTTTGACACAAGCTTTTAGGGTTTCCAAGAGAGTGTGCTTGGGTTTGGTAGGGGTAGAATGGGAAGGGGGGTGTGTGTGTGTGGGTGTGTATTTTTCGTAGGACTAGGTTGTGGGTTTTGGTAGGATTGGTGGCAAGTAGGTTGGGTCAATCTAGATTAAGTGGGTGTGGACCAAATTAAGCTTAGGAAAGTCTAATTGAATAGGAGTGAACCTAATTAGGTCTAGGTTAAGTCTAATTGGATGTGTGCATGTGATTAGGCTAGGGTAACCCTAGTAGGTATGAGTCAATTAGATCCGAGGTGGATCCAATTGGGCTCAGGTGCACCCAATCAACTTTACATGCACCCAATTAGGTATGGGATGGTTCAATTGGGTTAGGGATAGGATAAGTAGGGCTATGGATAGTGGACTAGGCTTAGGAGGTCTCTAATTAGGTTTCCTAGGGTGTTTGGTGGAGTTCCTAGCTCAAAATAGGCAAGCTAGGGCTTCCAACACCAAAATCAGGAACCAGAGAGCAGTATCAGATGTCCAAGATAGTGGTCATACATCTTATACTACAAAATTGGACGTCTGGACATTAAATTGGACGTCCAATTCTATGTCAATATGAGTTTTGGCTTCCTGGATTGTTATTCTGTAGAAATCAGACGTCCAGCTAGATGCCTGGACGTCCTAAAAGGTGCTGGAGAGTGGGTTTTAGGTTTTCTAAGGTGGGTTTTGGTTCTTAACTATTTGGGAGAGGGATAGGGTGGATAAGAACATGAATAGTGCTATCCACGTTTGGGTTTTGAGGCTAAGGTGCCCTAATGGAGGTTGTTTTGGGTTTGGGAAGGCTGTCCTAGGGTTTCTAAGGGTAAGGATAAGGCTATCCTCCTCACTCCTCTTATCTGGATTAGTCTTCTTCTTCCTTTATTGATTTATTCCACTATCTCCATCCTAGATCACTTTATTACCTGCAAATAGTAATAAAAACCATTAAAGTGCAGGATATCTCATCTTATTCTAAATATACTTATGCAATGCATGATATGCAAGATATGAGTGCAATATCCACAAATTAAGCTAGGTTCAAACATTATTTAGGTTGATTAGGACCCATGATTGTTGTGCAATCATTGGTCAGGCAGGATGACCTTAGCTTGGACCTATCTCCTAGATCGGCACCTTTGGGTAAATAAGTCCTTTAGAAACTTGGCATAGGATGAGATTTGTTTGATAGCTTCCAACAGAGGCATGTTGATCTAGACTTGCCTAAAAGTGTCCATAATCTCCTCTATCCTATCCTTGGATCCAGACGAGCCAACAGAAGATTCCCCAAGAGCAGATAGGCACTCTAGGTAGGGCACCCTTGGCTTCTGGGTAGAAGGGTCATCATGGCGAGTAAGGGGTGGTGGAATGACAACATCCTTAGGGTGGGTGATTTCAAGCGAGGGAGAGCAATGTGGCTCTTCCTCGGTAGAGATGGAAGTCAGGTCTGGTGTAGGAGGGGAATCCTAGGAGGTGACCATAGGAGTGCTATCAGGCTTGTCATTTTTCTTTCCACTCCTCAGTACGGTCACAAGTTGGGTGTGCTCCCTGAATATGACCCCCTTGCCCTTCGAGTTCTCCTCAGAAGAGCTAGGCAACTTCCCCGGATCCCACTGCCTAACTACCTCGGTAAGATGACCAATTTGGGATTGCATATTAGTAATTGATGGGACGTCGGTTTTCGTTGTTAATTCGTCGTAGTAAAGCCGGTTGTTACCATCGTTTCATATAAAAATTTTTTTACTCGGAAAAATAAAAGAGTTCCCGAGGTCGAACTCAGGGAGCAAGTTGTATTCTAGAGATATACAAATTCTATTACAAAAATAAAGAGAGAGAGAGAGATGAAAAATTGGCTTCTGCTTCTTTTCTTCTTTCTTCCTCTTTGTCTTTGGTTCTTCCTGTTCTTCTTCTTCTTCTTCTTTTTCTTCTGCTTTCTTCAGATTTTCCCCTCGTGCTCTTCTTCTTCTGTTCTTCCTTGTTTCCTTTCTTTCTTTTTCTTCAGATCATCTTCTTCTTTTCTTGCTTCTTGCTTCTTTTCATTTCTTCTTCTGCAATCGTGGTGCTTCTGCCTTCGGCTACTAAGTCTCCCTTCCTTCTTCTTCAGCCTGCCTTCTGTGTTGCTCTGGCTGCTGGCTGTCCGTCGTCTGGCCCGGAGCTTCGACGACTTAACTGAGCAGTTGCTACAGTGCAGCTGCTTCTTCTTCCGCAGTCCTTCACCTGTGCCTGCACGCTCAAGAGTTCATCAGAAGGCAAAAACCTACTCTACCCCCTTTCCCCGCGTATCTCTCTCTCTCTGAAATCACTCTTCGGAAGCTCTCCCAGAGCGCTATCGGGTAATCGGGTTCGGGTCAGGCCCGGGTCCAGGCCCACCGGCGTGCGTGGTGGGCGAGGAGTGCAGGTCAGTCTAATCGGGTCGGGCCAGGTCCGCGGAGCGTGGTCACGGACGAGGCCGAGTCGGGTCGGGTCGGGTGAGAGGGACCTCACCCCGTGGTAACTGAGGCAAACAGCATACGGCAGTTTTTCAATTTATGTGTCCGCGCGCCTTTGAGAGATTCCGAGGTGGGACTAAATGTCCCACCCCAATTCTCTTACGCCTGCAGCAGGGATGGTGCTCCCAATTGCGTCGGCTGTTGAGGCGTACAGCTCCAATCGAGGGCCAGGGTGTGTGCGTGAGTCTCTTCCGCGCTGGCCGTAGCTATTCAATCTGGGACATCTCGGCTTGGAGCAACCTCGAGCAGGCTTCGAGCTTCCTCGCCAATGGCGGCCAAGGCCTGGAACCTGAAACCAATGGCACGGCCTCTCGGCCGAATCAGACAGGCGGAGGACCTTCGCCGTGGCACGGCGAAGGTGGTCAGGGGGTCTGCAGGGGGTGTGATGGAGCTGTTAGGTCGTCCTAGGTCAGACTGTGAGCGAGGGAGTGGGTGTGTTCGGTGGGTCTGCAGAGGGTGTTTGGTGGGAAGTGGAGGGGCGGAAGAGGATCAGGGTGAGGAGGCGGAAGTTCTGCGGTGGTCGGCGAGCCGTGTGGGTCGCTGAGGTGATGGGAGCGGCTCGCCGGAGGGTGGTCGGAGGCGGAGAGGATGAGGGTGAACAGGGTCGGTAGAGGGCTTAATTGACTAAATCGAAAGCGGGGAAAGAAAGAGGAGGAGAAGGGGAGTAAGTCTAACTTAACTGCAGGGACGAAGGGGGAGGAACAGGGCGACAGTCGTATCGACTGTCGCCGGAGAAGATGATGCTCAGGGAGAGGGGCGGCGGCGAGCAGAAGGCTGGAGAGGCGCCAGCTGGGTGCGGCGTGGCGCGGGAAGAGCAGGGGAGGAGGTCTCTGCTGCTGGTAGTGCGGCAGAGCGAAGAGGTGGAGGGAGAGGAAGTCGCCGGAGCTGGTGAGCGTCTGCCGGAGAAAGAAGAGACGAAAGCTGGGGGTTTTCTCCGTCAGATCCAGGCTGCCTTGGTCGGTGGAGCGGCGGGGGGTATTTATAGGGTTGTAGCAGGGAGGAAGGCGGAGGTTCTGCGGTGGTCGGCGTTCGAACCCATACCGTCCGTGCGTTCGCACGGCCGGTATGGGGGGCTACAGTGACCATGGGGGTGCTCCTGCGACGGCTCACGACGCAGGGCACCCCCGGTACACTTGCCAGGTCCTCCACCTCACCCTGCGCGGCGCCATGCTCCGCGCAAGGTCGCCGGAGCATGGTGCTGGCAGGGGTTTTGCAGGAGGGACCTGTTTGCAAAGAACGAAGGAGAGTTAGGGGCCTAAATGCGAGGGTTCAAAAGTTGAGGGCCAAAGAGTAAATATATGAGGATCAAAGTGTAAATTCGGTCAAGGAGGTTTCTTCTTAGGCTCAAGTTTTTATACATGACTAATTAGGACCTAAGGAATCTGATGGTGAATTTTATTTTCATATTAAACCTTGTTTGACCGGTCAATTTGCGCAAAAACCCAAATTAAGTTATTAATTGGGCATGGTTCTCAATGTAGGTCAAAATGGGTTCTAAAGGCCAAATTGAAGGTTCTAAACCCTAGAGATTATTTTTCTATGAATTTTAGAGGGTTTATTCTATTTTTACTTTGCCTCGAACCTTGTGAATTGAAGTGGGTTGTTTTAGGGTTACAGATTATCATTTGGTTCCTTGGAAGTGCTGTAGCCCTTGCTAGATCATCTCATCCCACTTTTATTCTTATTAAGCTGTTTTGACCTATGTTTGGGCCCTGAATTACCCTGTATGCTGATTATACTGGTAAAATTGCACTTTTACCCCTTATGACTTGTTTTCTTCTCAAACTCAGAATTCTCTGAGTTAAGCTTTTCCTTGAGATATGTAGGAGCTTTTATCCTTTGTATTGGGTCAAAATGAGCTAGTTATGGCTCATGATGAGGTTCTCATCATACCCCCATGCCTAGCTTTTGCTAGTCCCTTAGCAAAAAAAACTTAAGGTTTCAACCCTTGTTCTAGACCATGAAGTTTTCAATGGTTTTAGATAAGTGCTTTTTTATTTGAGCATAGATTAGGTTAGAATGCTGACCATAGGCCTAAAAGATACTCTAGTACCAATCAAGATCCAAATCTGTCTAGCCTTAGCCTCAGTCTTTTAGCAAAGGTTTTTAAGGCCCACAAGAACTAACCTAAGGTTTATTGGACTTCGTGGTTAAAGCACCCGTGCTTGAAATGATTTTAGCCCTGGCTCAGTTCGCAGTGCGTTTTGTAAGAGAGAGAGATAGAAAGTTTTTTTTCTGTTTGGAGAGTTTTCTCTCTCTTTTTCTTTTTAGTTCTAGTCTAGGATTGGCTTTTCAACACGGTCTGTATCAGATTCCTTGCTCCCATCATCAATCCTCAAGGGTTCCTGGCGATCGATGCTTCGAGATAGCACCGCCCATGGCAACCCCCGGAACCCTGGCTATTGAGATTTCGAGATAATCCCATCCATGGTATTCCGTGGCCGAATCCAGACCCTGGCAATTGACATTTCGAGATAATGCCATCCATGGAATCTGAACCAGCAGAGTGCTTACATGCCCCCCGTAGGATATGTAAATATCCTAAGAGACAAGCACCGAGGAGATGATATTTTGTTACGCATCTTCGAGGGGATTTCCCGCCTCTCCGCGCTGGGAACTCGTCCAAATCAACTTGTGTTGATCGGCCATTCCTATTCTAGGTGTTCTTTTCAGATTTTTGCGACGCTTCTGCGTGATTCTGATTTTTATGCTTACTGAACCAGGCTGTGTGTGAGATTAGGGTGCTTAGGTTACTGAGTCCCGTAAACCAAAAATTAGTTAACGAGGCCGAATACTCCCTAAGCCTTAGACCTAATACTTCAGCTTTTCATTTTCCTCAACCTCTTGAGGAGTGTCCAGATCTTAATGAGTACTAAGAGTCTATTCAAGAATGCCTAAGGTTTGCATTCTTACTAATCTCATTGTGCACTTTTCAGTTATTTTCTTGAATGAGGTCTAGAACTTAGGTTAATTCCTTAGTTCCTTACTAATGACTATCAACTTTTCTTATAATTTTGTGCTCCTTTTTCATTTTGTTTCTTCTCTCCTTCACGAAATTTTTCTTCTCCTCTTTTCCTCTTATTCTTTTTCGAAAAAAATTTTTTAATTTTTATGGTATTTTTGGCATATGTGAATTTTTTTGTTTGAAACCTTTTCTTACAAGTTTTTGCACTTTCCTACCCCCCCATGCCTAAGATTTGCAATGTCCTCATTGTAACCTAGGGGGTCTTAGTTCAGGGTGAACTTCGAGTGCTGAAAGGTGTCAGAACAAGTTTCAGGTTTTCAAAGAGAATGACGGGCTGCCTCCCGTTAAGCGCTGAGTTTTACGCCATCGGCTGGGCGCAATAAGCTCAAGGGGAAAGGAGGATATGAGATGCCTCAGCCAAATCAGTAGAAGTTACATCAATGAACGGCTTGAGTCTTTGACCATTCACGATGAAAGGTTCAGAATCGTGGCTGAGTGGACTGATTTCGATTGCTCCATTTCCAAAAACCTGTCGGACCAAATATGGTCCGACCCACTTAGATCTCAGTTTTCCTGGGAAGAGTTTGAGTCGGGCATCAAAGAGTAGGACCTTTTGACCAGGATGGAAGATCTTTCTTGAGATGTGTTTGTCGTGGAAGGCTTTAACCCGCTCCTTGTAGATTTGCGAGTTCTCGTACGCGTCTATGCGTAATTCATCGATCTCGCTGATTTGGAGTTTTCTGTGGGTCCCAGCCTTAGAAAGATCTAGATTACAGTTCCGTACTGCCCAATAGGCTTTATGCTCCAGTTCGACGGGAAGGTGGCATGCCTTTCCGTACACCAATCTAAAGGGAGACATGCCCAATTGGGTCTTGTGGGCGGTCCTATAGGCCCACAATGCTTCCGGAAGTCGGGACGACCAGTCCTTCCTGTCAGGTCGAACAGTGACCTGTAGGATTTTCTTGATCTCCCGATTCGACAGCTCAGCTAGACCATTAGTTTGGGGGTGGTAAGGAGTAGAGATTCGGTGAGACACCCCGTATTTGGTCATCAGTGACCTAAACTGAGCATTTGTGAAATGGGTCCCCCCATCAGAGATTATTGCACGAGGAATCCCGAACCTTGAGAAAATGTGTTGATGAATGAATTTGAGAACGATTTTGTGATCACAGGTTCGGGTCGGTATGGCTTCGATCCATTTGGACACGTAGTCCACAGCCAACAGAATGTATTCGAAACCATCCGAAACAGGAAAGGGGCCCATAAAATCAATCCCCCAAACATCAAAGATTTCGCATACTAGAATCGGTTGCATAGGCATCATGTCGCGATGGCTCATGTTGCCCAAAGTCTGGCAACGACTGCATGCCTTGTAATGACTGTATGCGTCTTTGAACAGTGTGGGCCAGTAAAAGCCGCACTGGAGGACTTTTGATGCGGTTTTATGCCCGGCAAAATGGCCACCGCATGCCTGGTCATGGCAGAAAGAGAGGATATTGTTGACTTCCCCTTCCGGGATACATCTCCGGATGATCTGATCGGCACCTATGCGGAAGAGGTACGGGTCTTCCCAAATGTAATACTTGGCATCGGAGCGTAATTTGTCTTTCTTGGCCTTCGGCCAATCGGACGGGGTCTGATGAGATGCCAAGTAATTTACAATATTAGCAAACCATGGAAGGCTAGTACCAATAGTCAGCAGGTGCTCATCGGGAAAATGCTCAGTGATGGGTCCGGAAGGGTCTATCATTTCAGAAGGAAGACGGGACAAGTGATCAGCTACCACGTTTTGTTTTCCCGCTTTATCGCGAATCTCGAGGTCAAATTCTTGCAACAGCAAGATCCATCGGATCAATCGAGGCTTCGCGTCCTTCTTTGCAAGGAGATGCCTCACAGCCGTGTGATCCGAGTATATGATGACATGGGAACCCAGAAGGTATGATCTGAATTTCTCTAGGGCAAATACTACAGCTAGCAGCTCTTTCTCAGTAACTGTATAGTTACGCTGAGCCTCATCGAGTGTTTTGCTGGCGTAGTAAATGACCACAGGTTTCTTGTCATTTTTCTGCCCCAAAACCGCTCCTACAGCGAAGTCGGATGCATCACACATGATCTCAAAGGGTTGAGACCAATCAGGGGACTGTAGGATCGGGGCTTGGGTGACTCGGTCACGCAGGATTTCAAATGCTTGAGTGCATTCCTTGGAGATTTCGAAGGGAACATCCTTGGAGAGAAGAGTGGTCAGGGGGCGTGCGATTTTTGAAAAATCAGGGATAAATCGTCGATAAAAACCGACATGCCCTAAAAAGGATCGGATGTCCCTGATCGAGCTAGGCATAGGAAGGCGAGAAATCAGATTAACCTTAGCTCGATCCACTTGGATACCTTTCTCCGAAATTGAGTGTCCCAGGACAATTCCCTCAGGCACCATGAAATGGCTCTTTTCCCAGGAAAGAACCAAATTCACGTCGATGCACCGCCTGAGTATCTGGACCAAGTGCTGGAGGCAATCGTCGAATGATGCTCCGAAAACTGAAAAGTCATCCATGAAGACTTCCAGATAATCACCTACCATATCTGAGAATATGGCAAGCATGCATCGCTGAAAAGTAGCGGGTGCATTGCAAAGACCGAAAGGCATCCTTCGGAAAGCGTATGTTCCGAAGGGGCAGGTGAATGTGGTCTTTTCTTGGTCCTCAGGATGGATTGCCACCTGGTTATAACCGGAGTACCCGTCAAGAAAGCAGAAGAACCTATTTCCCGCTAGTTTTTCGAGAATTTGATCAATGAAGGGTAGTGGGAAATGATCCTTCTTCGTGGAGGAATTGAGTCGACGGTAATCTATACAGACTCTCCACGAGTTGGCTAATCGGGTAGGAATGATTTCTCCGGTCTCAGTCGTTATAGTGGTGAGTCCTGCCTTCTTAGGCACGACCTGAATTGGGCTCACCCAACGACTATCGGAGATCGGGTAGATGATCCCGGCATCTAACCACTTGATGATCTCCTTTTTCACGACCTCCTGCAGATTGGGATTTAAGCGTCTCTGCATTTCACGAGAAGGTCGTGTGCCCTCTTCTGAATAGATATGATGAGTACAATAAGAGGGACTTATTCCAGTCAAATCATCGAGGGTCCATCCGATGGCTCTGCGATGTTGCTGGAGGACAACAATCAGACGGGATTCCTGTTCAGGACTAAGGTTGGAATTGATGATCACAGGAAGGGTCTGATTAGAACCCAAAAAGATGTATTTCAAATGAGCAGGAAGGGGTTTCAGTTCGAGGATGGGGTTTTCAGCAGCAGCGGGTGGTTCAGTATAGATGTGAGGTTCAAGGGTGGGAGTTACTGGGTTGTTCACATCCGGATTGGACTCCTCTATTTGCGGGTCAAGATCCTTCTGTGGTTGATGAGGAATACTCAAGTCATTCTGGAGGTGTGATTCATCAACCAAAGTCTTGATGTCACAAATTTGCTCGATGACGCCGCAATTAATTCCTTGTTGGGCCTTAAATATATCAATTTTCAGTGTTTGATCTCCAAACTTAAGCTCTATTTGGCCCTCCTCACAGCTGATGTTGGCTCTAGCAGTAGCCAAGAAAGGTCTCCCTAGAATGATTGGTGTATCCCTAGGGTTCTCAGGTGCATCCATGTCTAAGACTATAAAGTCCACTGGAAAATAGAAATCCCGCACTCTTACGATAACATCCTTGAGAATCCCTTTTGGTGACTTTATAGATCGATCTGCTAATTGTAATGTCACCTCAGTTGGTTTCAGCTCAGATTCTTCCAGATGGTCAAGTAAGGATGTGGGTATCAGATTTATAGATGCACCTAAGTCTAACAATGCTCTGTCAAATTGGGTACCACCTATCTTACAGGAGATCAGGGGAGTTCCAGGATCTTTTGCCTTGGGTGGGAGTCTACTAAGGATTACAGAGCTGGCTTGCTCTGACAGAACAATTGGGCTCCCTCCCTTGGTTCGCGGCTTACGCTGGGGTGTACATATATTCTTTAGAAATCGTGCGTAAGCTGGTACGTGGCGGATTGCATCCATCAAGGGGATGTTTATGTGGACCTGCTCAAAGAGCTTGACCAGGTCCTCCTCAGGGGCCACGGGTTTGGTGGTCTTCTTTCCCTTGGTCAGGGCTTCGGGAAACGGGATCTTGGTTGGTTCCTCTAGGATAGGTCCTGGTTGTGGGTCTGGAACAGCGGTACCTTGGATAACTATCCTAGGGTCATGATCATCAGGCTGGGAGTGGTTTGGATAACGCGGGTCCTGAGTTGTCTTACCACTACGTGTTGTTACAGAATTTAATCCGGCCTGATTTTGGTTTGGATTTGGGAGGAGGGGTGGCTGCTGCTGAAATCCCGTACGAGAAGTAGAGGCTTCCATCTCGTCTGGAGATGGAGCAGTGGGGGCCTGATAAATCCATTGAGCTTGGCCTAAATTTGGATTCATAACGCGCTTCTGGGTTGGCACGTTATTTGGGTTAGGAAGGGGTTGGGAAGGGAGTGTGCCTGGCTGGCGAGAATTTGCCAACTGGGCCAGCTGAGTTTTAACTTCAGTAAGCTCGTCCTTGTGCTGTTTTTGAATGGCCGCATTCGATTTTTGAATGTCAGCCAGAGTCTGAAGGATTAAGGACATTTGATCTTGATTTGGCCCTGATGGATAAGTAGGGTTGGGCCGAGGCTGAGGCGGCTGGTAGTGATGAGAGGGCTGTGGGCGGGACTGAAAAGGTGGTCTTTGGGTTTGAGAATTTCCCGCCCACTGAAAATTTGGATGGTTTCGCCATCCAGGGTTGTAAGTGTTGGAGAATGGGTCGTTCTGGATGGCGTTGAGGTTCTCGCAGGTCTGAGGAACCTCCTGAGAATCAGGGAAAGGGGGAATGGAGTTCCCCCGGCTGGTGAAGAAAGGATCGGATGATCTTCCAGTCCAAGAATCAGATGGGGACGGATATGGATCCATCCCAGGGGAGGATCGGTGCAGGATGTTTTGCACAGTCTCCTGTGTGGAAGGAGGTTGTGCAAAGGAGTTACGCGCAGAGGTGGCTCGCTGCAAGTGCTGAGTCAGCTCATCCACCTTCTTTTCAATAATTGAGACCTTGTCCAATCGACTGGCCATTAATTCCAGGTCGACTGATGCGGACAGGCCCTGCGTCTCATGTGCTCCCTTAAGATTCGTCGCTGCGCGGGTATTCGTCCTGTCGAATAATCCCATGGAGTCATTGTTGATGGAGTTCTCGCACATGTTTTCGAGAATCTCCCATACGGTGTCTTCATGTTGACCCATGATGTTTCCTCCGCAGGTTGCATTGACGAAAAGGCGGATGTCCTCACGGAGTCCCTGGTAAAAAGATTGGACTTGTTCCCATTTAGGAACTCCGTGATGGGGGCACTTCCTCATGAGATCCTGAAAACGATCCCATGCCTCATGGAGAGGTTCTCCTGATTGTTGAGTGAAGTGTGTAATCTGATGGCGCAAGGCGTTGGTCCGACCAACGGGAAAGAACTTTTTCAAAAACTCGGATTGAAGTTCTTCCCAAGTGTTGATCGGCCGGGTCTGAGTTTGATACCAATGGGCGGCCTTGTCCATAAGAGAAAAGGAGAACATCTTCATGAGAAGAATATCCCGATTTTGCGCATCTGATCCAAAAGTGTGGGCCAGATGCTTAAGCTGTTTGATGTGCTGGAAGGGATCTTCAGAATTAAGCCCATGGAATTTAGGTATAGCGTGAATCATGTTGGGCTTTAGTTCGGAATCAGGTCCTCCAAACGGGATTCTAACTCGAGGCTCAATTGCCACCGCAGCAGGATTGTAGTGGTCCCGCATCATAGGACGCTGTGGTGGGTGCACGAAGTTTTGGAAGAGGTCATTGAGTCGCTGGAGCTGGTGTTCCAGATTATTTTCTTCCTCAACTGGCTGAGCCATGATGGGGGAAGAAGAAGAACTTGGTTCTGAATCAGAAGAGAGAATAATGTGAGGGTGTTGCTGCACAAACACGGGCGTCGAGGCTTGGCCTTGACGAGAGTGAATTTCTAAAGGAGGTCTTAAGGGTGGTCTTAGAGACCTCCTTCCGTACATGCACAGTTGGGAGAGGTAAGTTTAGAAGGTGATGGACCCAATCAAGACACCCAAAAATGTGTTGGGTGACTATAGAGGTGCGGGGCAGATGGACCCCTTGATCAGAAAGATCGTCCACCTGAGAATTACCTGGGCAGCCAGAGAGGGAGAGTCCCGCGAAGACCCCTACACGGTAGAGCGTCCCCACGGGTTACAGGGTTTCCCCCACCCGACCTCTCTTGTCACTGCGGTTCCAGGTAGACCAGAATGGGGATCTTGACCTCTTAAGTCTACCAATTTTAAGATCAGGGTGCTTAAGGTTTTCACTTGAACTTTAGTCTTTTTAGGTGCAAAGAGTGACCTAATTTAAGGTTGGTTAACCCAAGGGGTCAACTTTACCTATTGTTTTCTTTAAGAGCTTTTAGGTCCTGTCTTTTAGGGTTCAAGTGTTTAGAGAGAGCCAATTGTTTAGGATTTTTCTTGTATAGGTATTTTCAGACAAGGGCTTGGGCACACTCCATTTGGTTTTCTCAATTCTTAGGTTAAGTAGTGTGTCTCTAAATCCCTAGGTTGGCTCTACTTGGTCCAGTTAATTCTTTGTTGGGTAATTAGGGCTCAAGCAAGAATGTGTTAGCCCTTAAATACCCTTGATAGTGTGCAGAAATAATGAGTTGAAAACATGCAACTTTTATGGTTACTAAATATGGAAGACAGGTTAGCCCTATATTGCTTGTTCTTTTCTTTTCTTTCTCTTTAGAGTGTAGGGGTTAATAGTGAGAGAAAAGATTTACCTGTCTTTGGAGTGGTTGTCGTGTGGTTGCTTGTCTTCTTGAGTTCCTGTAGCTGCATAAAAGAGAGGAGATTATCAGAAATTAAAAGATACAGGAATGTTTACCTCTAGAATAGCCGTTGCTCCCCGGCAGCGGCGCCAAAATGATGGGACGTCGGTTTTCGTTGTTAATTCGTCGTAGTAAAGCCGGTTGTTACCATCGTTTCATATAAAAATTTTTTTACTCGGAAAAATAAAAGAGTTCCCGAGGTCGAACTCAGGGAGCAAGTTGTATTCTAGAGATATACAAATTCTATTACAAAAATAAAGAGAGAGAGAGAGATGAAAAATTGGCTTCTGCTTCTTTTCTTCTTTCTTCCTCTTTGTCTTTGGTTCTTCCTGTTCTTCTTCTTCTTCTTCTTTTTCTTCTGCTTTCTTCAGATTTTCCCCTCGTGCTCTTCTTCTTCTGTTCTTCCTTGTTTCCTTTCTTTCTTTTTCTTCAGATCATCTTCTTCTTTTCTTGCTTCTTGCTTCTTTTCATTTCTTCTTCTGCAATCGTGGTGCTTCTGCCTTCGGCTACTAAGTCTCCCTTCCTTCTTCTTCAGCCTGCCTTCTGTGTTGCTCTGGCTGCTGGCTGTCCGTCGTCTGGCCCGGAGCTTCGACGACTTAACTGAGCAGTTGCTACAGTGCAGCTGCTTCTTCTTCCGCAGTCCTTCACCTGTGCCTGCACGCTCAAGAGTTCATCAGAAGGCAAAAACCTACTCTACCCCCTTTCCCCGCGTATCTCTCTCTCTCTGAAATCACTCTTCGGAAGCTCTCCCAGAGCGCTATCGGGTAATCGGGTTCGGGTCAGGCCCGGGTCCAGGCCCACCGGCGTGCGTGGTGTGCGAGGAGTGCAGGTCAGTCTAATCGGGTCGGGCCAGGTCCGCGGAGCGTGGTCACGGACGAGGCCGAGTCGGGTCGGGTCGGGTGAGAGGGACCTCACCCCGTGGTAACTGAGGCAAACAGCATACGGCAGTTTTTCAATTTATGTGTCCGCGCGCCTTTGAGAGATTCCGAGGTGGGACTAAATGTCCCACCCCAATTCTCTTACGCCTGCAGCAGGGATGGTGCT
Source organism: Thalassia testudinum (assembly GCA_037157565.1). NCBI lineage: Eukaryota > Viridiplantae > Streptophyta > Magnoliopsida > Alismatales > Hydrocharitaceae > Thalassia > Thalassia testudinum. The sequence continues at coordinate 91,407,534 of JAZHRO010000025.1, forward strand.
CCCAATTGCGTCGGCTGTTGAGGCGTACAGCTCCAATCGAGGGCCAGGGTGTGTGCGTGAGTCTCTTCCGCGCTGGCCGTAGCTATTCAATCTGGGACATCTCGGCTTGGAGCAACCTCGAGCAGGCTTCGAGCTTCCTCGCCAATGGCGGCCAAGGCCTGGAACCTGAAACCAATGGCACGGCCTCTCGGCCGAATCAGACAGGCGGAGGACCTTCGCCGTGGCACGGCGAAGGTGGTCAGGGGGTCTGCAGGGGGTGTGATGGAGCTGTTAGGTCGTCCTAGGTCAGACTGTGAGCGAGGGAGTGGGTGTGTTCGGTGGGTCTGCAGAGGGTGTTTGGTGGGAAGTGGAGGGGCGGAAGAGGATCAGGGTGAGGAGGCGGAAGTTCTGCGGTGGTCGGCGAGCCGTGTGGGTCGCTGAGGTGATGGGAGCGGCTCGCCGGAGGGTGGTCGGAGGCGGAGAGGATGAGGGTGAACAGGGTCGGTAGAGGGCTTAATTGACTAAATCGAAAGCGGGGAAAGAAAGAGGAGGAGAAGGGGAGTAAGTCTAACTTAACTGCAGGGACGAAGGGGGAGGAACAGGGCGACAGTCGTATCGACTGTCGCCGGAGAAGATGATGCTCAGGGAGAGGGGCGGCGGCGAGCAGAAGGCTGGAGAGGCGCCAGCTGGGTGCGGCGTGGCGCGGGAAGAGCAGGGGAGGAGGTCTCTGCTGCTGGTAGTGCGGCAGAGCGAAGAGGTGGAGGGAGAGGAAGTCGCCGGAGCTGGTGAGCGTCTGCCGGAGAAAGAAGAGACGAAAGCTGGGGGTTTTCTCCGTCAGATCCAGGCTGCCTTGGTCGGTGGAGCGGCGGGGGGTATTTATAGGGTTGTAGCAGGGAGGAAGGCGGAGGTTCTGCGGTGGTCGGCGTTCGAACCCATACCGTCCGTGCGTTCGCACGGCCGGTATGGGGGGCTACAGTGACCATGGGGGTGCTCCTGCGACGGCTCACGACGCAGGGCACCCCCGGTACACTTGCCAGGTCCTCCACCTCACCCTGCGCGGCGCCATGCTCCGCGCAAGGTCGCCGGAGCATGGTGCTGGCAGGGGTTTTGCAGGAGGGACCTGTTTGCAAAGAACGAAGGAGAGTTAGGGGCCTAAATGCGAGGGTTCAAAAGTTGAGGGCCAAAGAGTAAATATATGAGGATCAAAGTGTAAATTCGGTCAAGGAGGTTTCTTCTTAGGCTCAAGTTTTTATACATGACTAATTAGGACCTAAGGAATCTGATGGTGAATTTTATTTTCATATTAAACCTTGTTTGACCGGTCAATTTGCGCAAAAACCCAAATTAAGTTATTAATTGGGCATGGTTCTCAATGTAGGTCAAAATGGGTTCTAAAGGCCAAATTGAAGGTTCTAAACCCTAGAGATTATTTTTCTATGAATTTTAGAGGGTTTATTCTATTTTTACTTTGCCTCGAACCTTGTGAATTGAAGTGGGTTGTTTTAGGGTTACAGATTATCATTTGGTTCCTTGGAAGTGCTGTAGCCCTTGCTAGATCATCTCATCCCACTTTTATTCTTATTAAGCTGTTTTGACCTATGTTTGGGCCCTGAATTACCCTGTATGCTGATTATACTGGTAAAATTGCACTTTTACCCCTTATGACTTGTTTTCTTCTCAAACTCAGAATTCTCTGAGTTAAGCTTTTCCTTGAGATATGTAGGAGCTTTTATCCTTTGTATTGGGTCAAAATGAGCTAGTTATGGCTCATGATGAGGTTCTCATCAGTAATCATCTTATTCTGAGATTGGATGATCATATTCTGATGCTCTTTCATCACTTTCATCTTGACTTTAAGTTCATCCATCTCAGAAGACTTATTCTGAGGAGGGTTTGCATAGGAGAGCTCGTATATGGGTTGGGGAGATAGGGGTCTTGCATTCCCTGAGTTAGAATCATCACCTTGCTTCCATGAGAAGTTTGGATGGTTCCACCACCTCGGATTATAGGCATTGGAATAACAGTTATTGCAAGTAGGTGGGCGGAAACCTTGGGCCGCATTCATGTCGACCTGAATCAGCTCAGGGAATTGATTTGCCTGGTGGCACTCCGTAGTGGCATGCATTGTGCTTTAGCAAATGGAGCATTCACTTGAAGCCTGAATGATTGAGGCTGCTTGTGGGTTCATGCCAGGGTTTGCTAAAAGCCTATCAAAGTTTTTGTTCAACAATTGAATCTGGTAAGCCAAATCCGAAGTAACCCTGACTTCATGAGCCTCTATCTTCCCCTACAGGATTGATGGTTTTCTTTCTTGATAGGCAAAGGATGTATGTATGGAATTGTCACTTAATGTTTCACATAATGCCTAGGCATAATCCTCAGTTTTGGTCATGAAGGTTCCTGCACAGGTTGCATCGATGGTTTGCCTGTGCCTTTCAGATAATCCGTTATAGAACCTTTTGACCAAATTCCATCTTGGTACTTGATAGTGGGGGCATAACCTAAGAAGGTCATTAAAGCGCTCCCAAGTGTCGTGAAATTACTCCCCTTCCTGTTGAGTAAAGCCCATAATCTCTCTTCAGTAATGGTTGGTCTTACTCATAGGAAAATACTTTTTCAATAATTCTCCCTTAAGGATGGCCCAATCATTTACCCTTGCATCGAGGGTATGATACCAGTGCTTGGCCTTATCCTTAAGGGAGAATGAAAATACAGTCCTCGTCAGGGCTTCATCAGTAAAGCCCTTGAGCTTCACCGTGGAATAGACCTCGGTGAATTCTCAAGATGCCTGTAGGGATCCTCCCTAGCAGTACTATAGAAAGAGGGAAGCAAAGATATGGTACTGCTCTTGATTTCATATGGATTATCCACTTTAGGTCTTTGGACAGGTAGGGCTTGGTGGGTTGTATGGAGGAAATAATCTCTCAAGGTTCTCTGATTTTCACCAACTCTAATCTCTTCTTCAGATCTTTCTTCAGCCATTTTTCTTCATTCCTGGTTGGCTTTCCTAATAATTCTCTCAGGCTCAAGGTTGAAAAGAAGGCTATTTCTAAGAGAGCGCCTACCAAGCATACACCAAACAAACACAAGTCAAGAGGTCTTTTATTGAGTTAAAGCACTTTAAGCCCTCTTCCAACCTTTCTAGTTTGGCCAAGTGGAGTCAAGGTAGTATTTCTCCGTTCTCATGTAAGTGGTATAAGAGAAGTGAGGCACTTCAAATTCCTGGTCAAAGGCTATTAAGGAGGTTGAGGTTACTTTTAGTCCTTTTTGGGTGATCAATCAAGTTATCAAGCAATTACACACCCTAAATTGACCTTCGAGTGCCCTAAAGATGTATACTTTGTTGCAATGATATTCTCTAATGCTCAAGTAAAAAGGTACTCCAGGGATGGAACCAAGGGATGTAAGTAGGACGAACCCTTCCTTTGAAGCATTGCGTTAGAGGTGCCTCTTAACTATGCTTGAATTTCTTTAAGGGGTGTCCCCCCTCCTTAGAGTATCAAGTCACTCGGGCAAAAGTTAATACCACTATTTCAAAGCAAGATAGGAGGGTTTACACCGATGAAGAGATCGATGCCTATAGCCTTAAGGGTCCAAGTCCTAGGGCAGTGCCTATAGTGCATGCTCAGTACAGGAAGTGTGCATCACACCGCGAGAAGTGATTTTCTTTTGAAAACCGCAATGAAGTTATTCAAACACTTCCTATATATTTTATTTTCTTTTTTTTTTCGAGAAGCAATATGACCACTTGATTAATCTTTTCAAATCAGTTCAAGTGGTCTTCTTTAATTATGTTCTTATGCAATGCATATGCAAATAACTAATGCAGTAAGATAAGAAATTCGTACCTTGCTCCAACACTCTTCTATACAGAAATGCACGCAATGCAGTAAGAAAATCTAGATGTTGCTCAAGCAATCCTAGATGGTCGTCCTATGGATATGTAGCTTCTAGCAGGTAGTTCGGATTTTTTTTTTAATAAATAGATGCGCAATCAAAAGAACTAACTAACTATGAATAAACTTAGAATCTAAAGAATCGGGGACACTCCCCCAAAAATTGGCCCCAGAGTACAAGGGTGAGAAAAAAAAAACTTATACTAAGTCTATCAGCCTAAATCTAAACCAAGATCTACTAACTAAATCAATAAAGGCTCCTCCATACGCCTTCACGTGCGTGGGATCAAGGCCCACAAGCACCCGTTGCTGCCCCTTAGGTGGTGTCAAGGTCCACCAAGAATATCGCCTTCATCGTGCATGCTCGTCATGTTCGTTTCCTCCAAATAGATGTACCTCGCACAGGAAAAAGAAATAGATCAATGAATATATAGTCCCAATTAGAAATCACTACGAACAGGAAATACGTGCGAGTTTACTAGGCCCGTTGCCTCCCCGGCAACGGCACCATTTGACAGAGAGAAATTCGCTTGATGTGAAGATGATGGCAATAAACTGATATGTCATTGTAGTTGTGTGGTGGAAATTCTCTCATTCAAAGATTAAAACAGATATTAATTTAAACCACAGTAAAAATGTCATATCCACAGGGAGGATCGAGCCAACTAAACTCACAATAAGTTTCCCTCTTGTTTACTTAAAAATAATTTCATTCATTCATCCTAATGCCAAAGAGAGGACACTTATAGATTAATCAAATAAGCAATCTCTAATTGTTGAAAAGAGATGGACCAATCATACAAATTCTCCACTAGAATACTCCTATAAACTCCATCAACCCAAATGTTCAATGGCAACAAATGTGAATTATAATATCACCCTTAAATGTGAGGCTTAACAAAATAAGAAAAGAGATATGCAATTAGATGGCCCGAGAAATAATGATAACTAAAGGGTGCCTAGTTGCAATATCACTTAATAAATCAAAATGTTTTTATTTAAAATCAAAACTCACGTAATGGCATCTGAATGTAAATTTTAATTGATGTGAAAATAGGGGAATGATTCTCTCTCTTCCTTGCACTCATGGAGGACGGGTCGCCGGTCGTTTGCTTTGGTGGAGGAGCTCGGCTGGCGGGAGAGAAGCGGGCTGGTGGTGGCGGCTTGACTTGGGACGATCGGATGTGGTCGGACAGTGGAGTGGAGGCCGGCGGCAGTGGGTACTGCTGGCGTCTTCATGGCTGGCAGTGGAGTCGCCAAAGGCAGCATCGACGTCAGGCAGCAGTGGGGAGGGCGTCAGTAGCAGCCACGTTGAGAGCGGGTGCTGAAGGTGAGGAGTTGATGCGGTGGTGAAGGTCACAACTTTGGGTTCCTTTACAAATTACAGGTGGTAAAGAAGAAGAAGACAGAGGAGGAGGAGGCGGCATAGGGGAGTAGGCAGGTGATGAGGGAGGGACTGTGGTGTTTGTTGGTGGTTTGCGGCTAAGGGGGCAGGTCTGCTGAATTGGGGGCAATGGGTGAGGGGATGGTGGTGGTGTTGGGTTGCTCTATTGAGGTTGGAGAAGAGGAAGAAGGAGAAGGATATGGTTATGTGTGCTGCTATGGAGGGGTTGGTGGTGAGGATGCGCATGCTGTCACCGTACGCAAGAGGTTGAGGGCAGGTGGAGGAATGGAGCCTACTTTAGATCACGATGCACACCATGTCCATGGTGTACGCATTAGGAGCACGGTGGAGAGCCTACAAGGAAGAAGATGGAGAGCGAGGGTTCGATGCCTTCTCTGTGGATGGCCTGCCTCTTTTTTAAAAAAAAGTCCTGTCTGTTTCCTTCCACTGCAACTTCTCTAACCACTCGCAAAGATTGCCAGTGGTTAGAACGGTGGATAAACATTGGTTGGTCTTTATTAGACGTTTGAGCTCATCACCAAACGTCTTAAAAAAATGTAAAATCCAGGAACTTATGCTGGCAGTTCCTAGATGTCCATCCTTAGCGCCAGACGTCTTATATATGCAGAATGAACATTTGATTCTCATACCTAGCCTGCATCCAACCATGTAGAATATGTGAATATATCATATGTTATTAAATGTAAAATTGATGCACAAAATTATATGTAGACTAAGATGAATTATCGTATAACTCTTAACCAATTAGAAACTATGAACAGATAATTAAAGAGTACTTAGGCCAAATAATGTTCCACTAATGTGGACATATTGTTCACGGGCGTTTCGTGCGGATTTAAAGCGTATTATGTTGTAGTATAACCGACAAAACGTTCGAACAAATACAAAGTTTTTATTACTCGAAGACCGGAGTATCCGAGGTCAAACACAGGGAGCAAATGGAACTTACCACTAAATCAAAATGTAATTGAACACTCTAATTTACTCAAAATATCAATTCAGGTATGAATGTATGCGATTAAAAGGAGTTAGGGCAAAAAAAAATATGAAATTGGACGTCTGATCTTGTGATCAGACGTCTTAAAAGCATTTCTCCTTTTCTTCTTGATTATTCTTCTTCTTCTTCTGCTGCAGTCTTTGCTCTTTTTTTTCTTCTTCTGATCTCTGCAAAGTCTTCACTTGGCTTCTCTGTGCCTTTGCTTCTGGCTTGCTCTTTTCTTTCTTCTCCTGCGAAGGCTTCTTTCTTGCTTCTTCTTCTCTGCCTTGTTTCTTCCTCTTCTATTCCTTCTCTGCCGTTCCTTCTTCTTTCTTTCTTTTCCTTCTCGCGGCCAAGTCCTTCTCCTCCTGCGTTCAGCCTGCCTGCACAGGAGCAAAACCTAACCCGTCTCCCTCTACCCGCGCATCTCTCTCTCTCAAGCAATTCACTCAAACCGCTCTCCCAGAGCCACAGCCATAATCGGGTCGGATCGTACCCGGGACCAGGCGCACCTGCAGGTGTGTGATGCGCGAGGAGTGCGTAGGTCTAGGTCGGGTCGGATTCGCCAGGTCCGCGTGGTCAGGCCGCGGACGAGGCGGGTGGGGTCAGTGAGGGACCTCACCCCTGTGCTTACTGAGGCGATAAGAGTAAAACACAAAAACAACTTATATGGTACCTGAGGGTTGCAATCCCACGATGTGGGACTATCTGGTCTCGCCTTCACGCGCGCCTGCAGAAGCCTCGTCGTGCGATTGCCCCGCAGCTGCTGGCTCTGCTAGCGCTCCTTGGCTGGACTCGTGCACCTTGCGACACTCGCGCTAGTATGCAGCACCTGTAGCCTGGAAGACCGGGTGCCTGGAGCTTCGTGGGAGCTTCATCAGAGGTCGTCCATGGCGGCAGCGGCTCAAACCCTGTCATACACAAAACGCGCCTCTCGGCCAAATCAGAATAGCTAGAGACCTTCGCCGTGGCACGGCGAAGGCGGTGGGCAGTGCTACAGGCCGCAGGTCGGCCTAGGCGTGCGTGCCTAGGTCAACCTGTGGCCGGAGATGGTGGGTTGGTCGGGGGGTGATTGTGGAGGGCTGGAGTGGCAGTGGTAGGGTGGAGTGTGTTCCTGGAGGTGAGGCGGAGCTTTCGAGGTGGTTGGCGAGCCGTGTGGAGGGCTGGAGTGGTGTGGGCGGCTCGCCGGAGTGTGGTCGGAGGCGAAGATGATGGAGGTGGTTAGCGTCTGTCGAAGGTCGATCAAGGGAGATAACAGGGGGAAAAGAGAGAGGAGAGGATGGAGAGGAGTTCTAACCTAACTGTAAGGACGAAAGGGGACGGAGGGCGAACAGCAGTACCTGCTGTCGCCGAAGAAGATGACGCCCAGTGGGGGAGGACGACGGCGACGACGGGGCTGAGGCGGCGTGCGCTGATACTGCGCGACGCGGAGGAAGGTCAGGAAGTTAACTCTGCCACTGGTTTTGTGGCAGAGCGAAGAGGGAGGGGAGGGGGCCTCGCCGGAGCCTGCTGGGAGTTTGGCCGGGCAGGAGGAGAGGAATTGGGGGTGGAACCTCGGCCAAACCAAGCTCAGCCTCTTCGGCCGGAGTTGTGGGTTCTTATATAGGCGCTGGACTTGGTGTGCAGGGCGTAAAGGGCACGTAATTGCCTGAGGTTGGTCGCTGGAGATGGAAAGGAGTTAGGATACCCAAATCTCTCGTGCGTTCGCACGAGAGATTGGGTTCACACCAGGGATCGATATCGGTCTTAAATGGAAGGCAATTCCTCAGAGAATTCTCCTTCCATTTCTGGGAGGGAATCTCTGAGGGATTAGAGAGCAATCCCTCTCCGAACCTCGCCGGAGCTCGGTTCTGCCCTAGCAATGGCGGCAGGACCGGTTTGCAAAGGAGGCGAAGAACCTAGGGGGTTCTCTGCAACGGTATTCAAAAGATAGGGACCAATTTGTGATTTGGGTGTACTAAATTGCAAAGTAGGTCAAGATGACCTCTCCTTAGGTCCAAATTTTGGTATAAACCTAATTTGGACCTAAGGAATCCAATGGAGAAGTTAGATTTCCGGTTTGACCTCGTTTGACTGGATATTTTGCGTAAAAACCCAAATTAGGTTAATTGAAGAGCTAGGACCCTAATCTAGGTCAAACTAGGTTCCAAAGGCCAAATTAAGTGTTCTAAACCCTAGAGTATGTTTTTCCATGATTTGTAGAGGGTTTACTTGCTTTTTGTTCTGACCGGAACCTTGTTAATTTAAGCGGGTCTGTTTTAGGGTTACCAAGTGTCTTTTAGTTCTTAGATTGCACATGAACCCATTTCTGATTGACTCAACCCACTTTTTATCTCATTTAGACCATTTGACCTATGTTTTGCCTCTGAGAAATCCCGTTTATCTACTGCAATGGTAAAATTGCAGTTTTAACCTTTATTTCATGTTTTCTTCTCAGATCACTTGTTCCTTCAGTTAGGCCTTCTTCTAGGTTATGTAGGAGCTTTTATCTTCTTTATTGGGTCAAAATGAGCTAGTTATGGCTCATGATGAGGCTCTCATCATACCCCCATGCCTAGCTTTTGCTAGTCCCTTAGCAAAATTTCAAAGTTTTAACTTCCGTTCTAGACCCTGAATGTTGTCAATAATGATAAGTGCTTCTCCTTTTCTTTTGTGATTAGGTGGGAATGCCAACAATAGGCCTAGAGGTACTCAAGTACCAACCAAAATCCGGACCTGTTCCGCTTTAGCCTCAGTCTTCTGCAAAGGTTTCTACGGCCCACAGAACCTAACCTAGGGTTTGTTGGACTCCGCGGTTAAAGCACCCGTGCTTGAGATATTTTTAGCCTAAGTTCAGTTTGCAGTGCGTTTTTTGTAAGAGAGAGATAGAAGATTTATTTGTTTGGAGAGCTTTTCTCTCTCTTTTCTTTTTTATTTCTAGCTTCGGATTAGCTTCTCAACACGGTCTGTATCGGATTCCTCGTCCCCATCATCAATCCTCAAAGGTCCCTGGCTTTCGAGATTTCGAGATAATCCCGCCCATGGAAACCCCCGGAACCCTGGCTTTCGAGATTTTGAGATAATCCCGCCCATGGCGTTCCGTGGCCAAATTCAGACCCTGGCGATTGACATTTCGTGATAATGCCACCCATGGTGTCTGAACCAGCAGAGTGCTTACATGCCTCCAGTAGGATATTTAAATATCCTAAGAGACAAGCACCGAGGAGATGATATGTTGTTACGCATCTTCGAGGGGAATTTCCCGCCTCTCCGCGCTGGGAACTCGTCCCAATCAACTTGTGTTGATTGGCCGCTCCTAATCTAGGTGACTTTTTCAGAATATTAAACGCTCTTGCGTGTTTTGGATGTTTTATGCGCACTGAACCAGACTGTGTGTGAATTTGGGGTGCTTAGGTTACCGAATCCCGCAAACCGGAGGTCAGTTAACGAGGCTGAATACTTCCTAAGCCTTATACCTAATACTCAAGCTTCGCATTTTCCTCAACCTCTTGAGGATTATCCAGATTTTAACGGATACGTGAATTTTTAAGCTAAAGATACTAGCCCAAAAGGCCTAAGACCAGCGTTCCCGCTAATCTCTTGTTATATCTCCGTAGCACTTTTCTTTTCTTTTTCTTGACTCGGTCTAGAACTTCAGTTAACCCCTTAATCTTTTACTAATGACTTTTTCTTTTTCTTTTCCTTTTGTGCTCCTTTCTTCATTTTTGCTCTTTTTCTCCTCCTTATGATTATATGGCTCACAACATTTCCTCCCTCCCCATTTTTTTTTTGTTCTTTTTCGTAATTTTTCAATTTTTTGTGTTTTTGACATATGCGAATTTTTTGTAAGAATCCTTCTGATTTTTTTCTTGGTTTTGTATGTATGCACTTTATCACCCCCCCCCATGCCTAAGTTTTGCAATGTCCTCATTGTAAACAGAGGGTGGGAATTAGTGTTGAGGTCAGGGGCTTAGAACAGGATATATCGGGTGGGTGAATGGGTCGGGAATGAGTGATGCGAATGATTTTAAGCTCTGATACGTGTACCAGAGGTGGGATCAACTGTCTAAGGCTGAACTCAAGGTGCAATAGGCGTGGAGTACAGACGGCTAATCAGACGGGTCTCTATTTTTGAGATGACGGGTTGCCTCCCGTTAAGCGCTAAATTTAATGCCTTCAGCCGAGCGAAAAATGGGGTGGAGAGGGAGTGGTCAAATCAATGGAGTTTTGGAAAACAAGCACCTTGATTAAGAGCCTGGTTGGTCCAACCAGGTACTTGTTCAAATCAGTGGGCTGATGATGCAGCCCAAACCCAATAAGTCTGGTGGGTTGATAGATGTAGATTAGCAGATGTGGGACCCACCAAATGCAGTGATGTTCTGATAGATATGGAAGTGAAAACTCAAGTTCGGGCTCAGTCGAATCAGCCTGGTGGGGGTAGGGTTCCGAAAAATAATCAATGTAAGGTGTGGAATCCCTACAGGGACGGTCAAAGGATGGAGGCTCCTGATTTGTGGTCTGATCAGTGTCCGATACCCGGTATAGATATGGAGTTGAATCATCTGCAATCGGCTCAGTGAGAGGTGAATCAGAATAGAAATTGAGTCCGGTTGCGGGTCGGGGTGGGGAACGGGTTTTGATTGGTTCTGTATCTGTGGAGCAGGTGGCTTCAAAGAAGATTGACATGTTATAATCAGGAGGTAGATTTTCTCCGATGTTATGGTCAGATTCGAGATCGTTGGAGAGTTTGCGAAAATCAAAGTTTGAATGAGATTCTAGATCATGAGTTCCACCATAGAATAAATCATATGTTGTATATTCAGCAGCCTGACTGGGATCTAGCCTAAATGTTAATTCTGAGCTTACAAAGGTGTCCCTATCTGGTAGAGGCTCAGGTTCAAGGTTAGTAGGGCAGAGCCAATCGAAACCCCGCTCGTCCAAGTCCTCGGTTTCTGTATCGTAGATTGGCATGACTTCCGAAAACTCGATTAGTTCTTCTGAGGAGGTTGACGAGGGATATTCATCAAATCGAGGCCCAGAATCATATTCTTCATTAAGAGATTGATTTTCTTCATATGGGGCCTTGAAATCTTCAATATAGGTTTCAGATCTAGGTTCTAGGGTTAGGATGTGGGTGGAATTACTAGAATCTAGGTCTGAATAACCTTCGAGGGCCACCTTATCAGAATAAGGGACGGAATTTACACCCTCGAGTGGTTCAGTTCTACTCTCATACTTGCAGGAGTCTTGGGATTCTAAAATGGGTTCATCATGGTCTTTTCCTGCATTTGGAGCTTCCCAACCTTCTTCAATATCAGGTGCATTATACTCCATCTGGGTTGGGAATCCACAACCATTTTGTGCCCCAAACCCGAGATCAGATTTATCCTCGATGTTGTCCCAAGATAGTTCATCCTCTGTTGGCGGTATGTACAGGTATTTCTGATCAATCACTTATTTTATTAATCTCATTATCTCTTCCCGTTTTTCAAGACTATCTTGGTGTTGCTTCCAAAGTCGAGGATTTGTCATACATTGAAGGTATTCACTATTATGCAATTTTTCTATCTCAATGTATGCAGTAATGAGCAAGTCACGGGTTGATCCTTTGTTGGCTTCTGCTAATAGTACTTGGGCACAAGTTATGACAAAGGTTGTGGTTGTTGGGACATCAACCTGAATGTTTCCTACTGTTGTTGAGGTTTCTTCATTTTCATAAAATCTCATGGCATCCTCAATCATTTTATCTCTCATGGATCTCCGGTATTCAGGTTTCTCGACTGGTAGTCCTAGGTGGTTCGGCTGCATATTTGGATCAGGTGGTGGAATCACGATTAGAGTTTGACTCAAGATGTGTTATGAAGCGATCAGATCTGAATAACGAGTCCCACTGAAAATGAGTGTGTGTGCTCTACAGAGAAAAGATGCAGGACTGGAGATGTTCTTGACCCAATCAAGACACCCAAAAGATGTTTGGATGACTATGGAGGTTTGGGGCGGATGAACCCCTGGATCCGAAGATCGTCCACCTGAGAATTACCTGGGCAGCCAGAGAGGGAGAGTCCCGCAAAGACCCCTACACGGTAGAGCGTCCCTACGGGTTACAGGGTTTCCCCCACCCAACCTCTCTTGTCACTGAGATTCCAGGTAAACCAGAATGGGGACCTTGACCTCTTAAGTCTATCACTTTTTATTTCAAAGGTGCTTTTAGGGTTCTCACTTGAACTTTAGATGTTTTTGGTATTGTGACCTAATTTAGAGGTTGGTTGACCCAAGGGGTCAACTTCACCTGACCTGTCCTATAGATGGCAGAATGATTCTAAGCTCGGAGCCTAGAGATCACCCTGATTTGACTCCCAGGTTATTAGGTCAAAAGAAAATTTTAAGATTCAAGTGATTTTAGAGCTCAATTTTAGGGTTTGTCTTATTTAACTTTCTTCAATCAAGGGCTTGGGTAGCACACTGATGCGGGGGGGTTTATTTCCTTTTACACAGGCATGTGTGACTAGCGCTTCAAGACCCTAATGTGGAAACCCTAATTTGGTTCTATTTCCAATCCTCTTTTTCTTTTTCAAAAGTTCTCTTTGGACTTATAAACAAGAAGTGTGTGGTCCGCCGAGATTAAGCGTTTATTTTCAATTAGGCACAAGAATTTGTGGGATGGAAAAAAATCACTCCAACTTCAAGAATATTTGCAGAAATTTTCGCAAAATCAAGAAATGTTTTGCCTTAGAGATGGTGATTACTATATAAAGAAGGCAATTGATTCCTTACTTGATTTTCTTCCTTTTGTCTTTCAAAGATTAGGGGATGATTAAGGAAGAAAAGAAATTACCTGCCCTGGAGTGGTTGACTTGCGGGAGAGATTTTCTCAAGAAGTACCTGCAAGATTACATCAAAGAAAAGTAGGGCAAGTTAGTGTTCAATATGATAAAAAGAATGTAGAGACTAGTGGTAAATTGTGCAGTGCTCCCCGACAACGGCGCCAAAATGTTCACGGGCGTTTCGTGCGGATTTAAAGCGTATTATGTTGTAGTATAACCGACAAAACGTTCGAACAAATACAAAGTTTTTATTACTCGAAGATCGAAGTATCCGAGGTCGAACACAGGGAGCAAATGGAACTTACCACTAAATCAAAATGTAATTGAACACTCTAATTTACTCAAAATATCAATTCAGGTATGAATGTATGCGATTAAAAGGAGTTAGGGCAAAAAAAAATATGAAATTGGACGTCTGATCTTGTGATCAGACGTCTTAAAAGCATTTCTCCTTTTCTTCTTGATTCTTCTTCTTCTTCTTCTGCTGCAGTCTTTGCTCTTTTTTTTCTTCTTCTGATCTCTGCAAAGTCTTCACTTGGCTTCTCTGTGCCTTTGCTTCTGGCTTGCTCTTTTCTTTCTTCTCCTGCGAAGGCTTCTTTCTTGCTTCTTCTTCTCTGCCTTGTTTCTTCCTCTTCTATTCCTTCTCTGCCGTTCCTTCTTCTTTCTTTCTTTTCCTTCTCGCGGCCAAGTCCTTCTCCTCCTGCGTTCAGCCTGCCTGCACAGGAGCAAAACCTAACCCGTCTCCCTCTACCCGCGCATCTCTCTCTCTCAAGCAATTCACTCAAACCGCTCTCCCAGAGCCACAGCCATAATCGGGTCGGATCGTACCCGGGACCAGGCGCACCTGCAGGTGTGTGATGCGCGAGGAGTGCGTAGGTCTAGGTCGGGTCGGATTCGCCAGGTCCGCGTGGTCAGGCCGCGGACGAGGCGGGTGGGGTCAGTGAGGGACCTCACCCCTGTGCTTACTGAGGCGATAAGAGTAAAACACAAAAACAACTTATATGGTACCTGAGGGTTGCAATCCCACGATGTGGGACTATCTGGTCTCGCCTTCACGCGCGCCTGCAGAAGCCTTGTCGTGCGATTGCCCCGCAGCTGCTGGCTCTGCTAGCGCTCCTTGGTTGGACTCGTGCACCTTGCGACACTCGCGCTAGTATGCAGCACCTGTAGCCTGGAAGACCGGGTGCCTGGAGCTTCGTGGGAGCTTCATCAGAGGTCGTCCATGGCGGCAGCGGCTCAAACCCTGTCATACACAAAACGCGCCTCTCGGCCAAATCAGAATAGCTAGAGACCTTCGCCGTGGCACGGCGAAGGCGGTGGGCAGTGCTGCAGGCCGCAGGTCGGCCTAGGCGTGCGTGCCTAGGTCAACCTGTGGCCGGAGATGGTGGGTTGGTCGGGGGGTGATTGTGGAGGGCTGGAGTGGCAGTGGTAGGGTGGAGTGTGTTCCTGGAGGTGAGGCGGAGCTTTCGAGGTGGTTGGCGAGCCGTGTGGAGGGCTAGAGTGGTGTGGGCGGCTCGCCGGAGTGTGGTCGGAGGCGAAGATGATGGAGGTGGTTAGCGTCTGTCGAAGGTCGATCAAGGGAGATAACAGGGGGAAAAGAGAGAGGAGAGGATGGAGAGGAGTTCTAACCTAACTGTAAGGACGAAAGGGGACGGAGGGCGAACAGCAGTACCTGCTGTCGCCGGAGAAGATGACGCCCAGTGGGGGAGGACGACGGCGACGACGGGGCTGAGGCGGCGTGCGCTGATACTGCACGACGCGGAGGAAGGTCAGGAAGTTAACTCTGCCACTGGTTTTGTGGCAGAGCGAAGAGGGAGGGGAGGGGGCCTCGCCGGAGCCTGTTGGGAGTTTGGCCGGGCAGGAGGAGAGGAATTGGGGGTGGAACCTCGGCCAAACCAAGCTCAGCCTCTTCGGCCGGAGTTGTGGGTTCTTATATAGGCGCTGGACTTGGTGTGCAGGGCGTAAAGGGCACGTAATTGCCTGAGGTTGGTCGCCGGAGATGGAAAGGAGTTAGGATACCCAAATCTCTCGTGCGTTCGCACGAGAGATTGGGTTCACACCAGGGATTGATATCGGTCTTAAATGGAAGGCAATTCCTCAGAGAATTCTCCTTCCATTTCTGGGAGGGAATCTCTGAGGGATTAGAGAGCAATCCCTCTCCGAACCTCGCCGGAGCTCGGTTCTGCCCTAGCAATGGCGGCAGGACCGGTTTGCAAAGGAGGCGAAGAACCTAGGGGGTTCTCTGCAACGGTATTCAAAAGATAGGGACCAATTTGTGATTTGGGTGTACTAAATTGCAAAGTAGGTCAAGATGACCTCTCCTTAGGTCCAAATTTTGGTATAAACCTAATTTGGACCTAAGGAATCCAATGGAGAAGTTAGATTTCAGGTTTGACCTCGTTTGACTGGATATTTTGCGTAAAAACCCAAATTAGGTTAATTGAAGAGCTAGGACCCTAATCTAGGTCAAACTAGGTTCCAAAGGCCAAATTAAGTGTTCTAAACCCTAGAGTATGTTTTTCCATGATTTGTAGAGGGTTTACTTGCTTTTTGTTCTGACCGGAACCTTGTTAATTTAAGCGGGTCTGTTTTAGGGTTACCAAGTGTCTTTTAGTTCTTAGATTGCACATGAACCCATTTCTGATTGACTCAACCCACTTTTTATCTCATTTAGACCATTTGACCTATGTTTTGCCTCTGAGAAATCCCGTTTATCTACTGCAATGGTAAAATTGCAGTTTTAACCTTTATTTCATGTTTTCTTCTCAGATCACTTGTTCCTTCAGTTAGGCCTTCTTCTAGGTTATGTAGGAGCTTTTATCTTCTTTATTGGGTCAAAATGAGCTAGTTATGGCTCATGATGAGGCTCTCATCACATATCAAGTGGTTCTAAGGTTCTAGGTGAAAATCACCTAGAATTAGAGATTGTTGTAATTGCGGGGCCAGGCTTGTGGTTTTGTGGTGTTCAACACAAGACTAAAGTGGCGGATGATGAGGGCACATTTCACGAATTAAAATTGGGGTTCGGACAACCCATTGTCGTAGCTCGGAAAACGTGTCTATCAGATAAAATTTCTAACTGAAACTCGAAAAGTGAGTCCTGGGTCGAACACGGAAAGGCGAATGTTTGGTTTTATAAAAATCCATGCTTCGCTTTTATTTGCTTTTGGTCATTTTTACCTTTTCTAATTTTTTTTTATTTTTATCAAGCAAGAGATTACGTCGATGAAAACTTTATCTACTTGCAAAAATATAAAAGAGAGAGGGAGAAAGAGAGAGAGAGAAACAATCATTTATTCATGAACAACTGTTTGTTACAACTTCGAAAATAGGAAAACTACATTATGAAAGCGAAAAAGATAGAAAGAGGAAAGAGAAATCCCCCTCGATGGTCTCTCGGAGGATGACTCGCACTGACATTGCCTGGAGGAAAGTGCCGAGGAAGGGGACAAATGGGGACGAAGCTAGAGGACGGAGGGCTGGGTAGGACGGCATCAGGGCGAGGATCTTCTTCCCGAAGGGAGGTGAGAAGATGGCCATGGGATGCTCCACGAAGGCAAATGAGAGGCGGGAAAATGTTTTGTTCTACTCTAGAGGAGCATCTCGAGCTTGGGACATGCTCTCTCTAAAGCCTTGGAGGTGGTGAGGTGAAGAAAGGAAGAGATGCTTTGGAATGGTGGTGGGTAGGTATTTTTACAGTGGAGGTGGAAGAATAAATTTACATCTGGGTCAATACTGACGTCTGTTAACATCACTATAGATCCGCCCTTTTTGTCGCTGAAGATCTGTGCCTTCAATTCCTTTGCTGGCATGCACAGGCCATTAGTGATAGCTGCAAGCGTCACTAAAGGCTCGTACAACTGTCGTTGAACACCCGCGCATACCCGCTCTGGCACGTGCTCCGCTAGCGCTGCGTGCATCGCCCTCCCGTGCCCCTCGCGCTGTGTCATGCATGGCTGCAGCTGTGCACACATCTTGTGTTTGCGCATGTGCTGCAGTGGGTCTGCGTCAATTGATGGATTGGGGGGTTCGTTGGCTTCGAACCCATGACCTCCTCTCTAAGATAAGCACTTTTGCCACCACGCCATGCTCTTCACTTCATCAAGAAAAGTGAATCTCCTGCATTGGTTGAAATGGTGTCGTGGCCTCCTCATGGCTGTTGGATCTTGATCCAACGACCTAAATCTGATAGGCATGAAAGATAGAGAGTGGGAGCAGTGACCCTTGGGCGGCCAAGATGGTGCCACATGATGCGATCTGGGCCGTCCATCTTCTTTTGCTTGTAGAGGATGCCACGGTGCTCAGATCAAGATGATTCTCGAATTGTCGGATTGCAATCGTCGCTCTAGATCTATCTGTATGGTCGAATTTTTCATCTAAAACCTGTATGGATGTCGCATTACCCCCTAGCAGTTGATCTTTCTTGGACTTCATATGATGCTACAGGAATTCGATTTAGACGATTCCAGAGGCGTTAAACTCTGATCGTCGTCTTGATCAGATCTGTACAGTCGAATCATCCATCTAAGGACCTGAATTGAATCTTCTTCTCTACTGACCATAAAAAGGACCTAATTAACCTAAAATATATACAACTACTCTAAATGCAGAATGATGCTTGCTATGTGATATTTATAACATGAAATGCAAATCTAAGCCTAGGAACATGCAGGAATAGGTATTCTAACCTAAATAGATGTGTCTACATCATACCCCCATGCCTATCTTTTGCTAGTCCTTAGCAAAATTAAACTACATGATATGTATAAAATCAAAATTAGGATTAGATCGCTTAAGTCTAAGTCGTTTATCAATAAAAGAAAGTTTCAACTAAGGTCCTAAACAACGGAAACTTAGTGGTACCCAGGTGTCTGCCAAAATGCAGACCGCCTAAGTCCTCGCTTTATTTTAAAGGGAAGATACATTTTTTTTCTATTTTTCTCCTTTTTTAATTTTTTTTTGTACTTTTGGACTTTGGGAGTTCCAGGATAACTTTTTACGGCTACCCGACCCTCCCAAGACTCAAAAAGGACTCTACGTGCTAAGCATCTAGTGAAAAGAGTGAAAGACTCACTAGGTGGCTGTTAAAATGGACTTCGGGTTTCTACGACCCTAGGTGACCTTGCTTAGAGGTTTACCTTTTCAAACGGTAGCTTTCTTCCTACTTCTTTTATTTATGGGGTTAACACAAGAGCGAACTCAGTGTATATCTCCCCGGTTTGTTCTACTTCCCTGCTTCTTTCCTAAGTGGTTTTGGAATTACTATGCATTTTTGTGAGCTAGGATCTGGACAATTGGCCAATGAGTTGTTACCCATGGCAACTTGCTAGCCATACTCGTGCGATGAAGTGTGGGATTTTTATATTTTTTTATTTTCTCCTTTCTTTATTTTTTTTCTATTTTTTTCTTTTTCCTTTTTCTCCTAAGTAGGTGGCTTCCCTAATCAAGGATTTACCTAAAGGCAGTATGATAAATGCCAGTTTATCATCATTCTTATGCATTAAAACAAACCTAGCTCTTAGGATTTTAGTCCGTAAATAGGTTTTTGGGCTGCATTTAGGCACTAATTAGGTTAGGCATGCATTGCATTTTTTATTATCTTTTTAATGTGTTTTTTGTGAGTGTTAGGGATAAACAGATTAACAAATCCTTAGAACCCTATCACTCAGGAAGGCAACAGGTGAAGGAGAAGCTCAAACCAGCTGGAACCCAACACAACATAACTGGAATCCAGCTCACTTGGATTAGGGTCAGCTCATCTTAGCTCCATTCAGCTCATCTTAGCTCACCCTAGCTCAGGTCAGCCTAGATCCAGCTCAACTTAGCTGAGTCTAGCTCATCTCAGCTCCCATTAGTCCATAGGGAGCTCTAGCTAGCTCAACTGAGTTGACTGGAGTTCACCCTAGCTTGGGTCCAGCTACATCCAACTCCACTCAACTCCAGACTACTGAAGATGACTTCATTCCAGCTTAGGAAGCTCAAGTCCAGCTCCCGGGGACTCAGCTTAGCTCAACTCAGTTGAGCTAAGCTACCTTAGCTACCTCAACCAGCTTGATCCTCCCCGGGAGCACCAGACCCAGCTCACCTCAACTCATTATGGTAGAAGCCAGCTCACTTTAGCTTGACTTAGCAGCTAGCAAAGAACTAGCAAGCTAGGCCAGCTAGAGTAGCACCATGCCACCCTCTTCAACAGCTACCAGCTCCAGTTCAAGCTCCAGACTTCTCCTCCTTAGCTCCTCTCTTCAAACCTTAGCTTACATTACCTAGTCCTCTACTCCATAGCTAGCTACGCTAGCTTAGCTTAGCTTAGCTAGCATCCAACTCCTTGGCCATCCACCACCTTCAACTCAACCCTAGCTAGCTCCATCAACTAAGCTTACCTAAGCTAGCTATCCTACTCCAAGTTGGCGCCACCACCGTCACACCCCTTCACCCCATCACCACTACCAAAAGCCACCTATTTTCCCTCCAAAATTCCCTTCATCTACACCATACACCTCTCCTTAAAATCATCTCCACCATCCATCTCACCTACTTTCTAGAAGCCACATAGTTGGCACCAAAAATAGGTGCCCTTTCACCACCATAACCACCCCATGGCACCCCTTTAGCTGTCGCCAACTAACCCTAGCCTTAGGATCATTCTAACCACCCATAACCGCCACCAAACCCCATCCTAGCCCTCCACCTATTCACGCCAACTACCCCCTCTCTACCTCTATATAAACCCACCATATCACCATAAAAATCATCCTCCATTAGTGTTTAATTCCACCTAAACCCACCTACACCTACGACCAAGAAGAAGGAGTAGAGAATTAGATTAAGGGGGCACATCACCCACCCCTTTGGTGCCTTCTTCTCCCCACTCTCTTCAACTTGTGCCACACCAAGAAGAAGGAGAATTCTACTTCAAGGAGGACAGCCAGGAAGAGGAGAGGGACCTAAGGTGGACGTCCACCCTTGGATGAGGAGAATTCAAGGTGGTAGCTACCACCTTGGAGGACATCATTTGGAGGAGCATCTCACGCCAAGGAGAAGGAGTTGTCTTTTCAAGTCAAGGTGCTACTTGGCTTGGAGCAAGAAGCCCTCTTCTTCACCATTTGTCTAGGGGATTTTTGTTTTATTTTTCTTATATTTTCAAGTAGAGTAGAAGCATTCCTCTATAGGTTTTGTGTAAACAATTTTGCTTTAGTTGAAATTGCCTTCTTTCAATTTTGTTGCATAACCTTTTATAACTTTTGCCAAGCATTTGTTTCACTCCCTTTCCCTAATTATTCTAGGCCTCCACGTGCCTAGGGTGATTTTAGGGAGAGGCTCTACCTGTCACCTTAGGGTTAGCTTTATTTAATTAGGTATTAGTTGTTTTCCAGTTATCAACAAAAACTTGCATGTCACCTTTATTTCAAAAATCTATAAAAAGTATATATTGAAAAGGTAAAAAGGAAAGTTGAGTTCCACCTTTAAAGCAAAGGATTTTGATTTGCAAACTTGCCTCCTTGGACGACCCTAGATACTCCCCTATCTAGGAATAGAAATTTAAAAGCATATGCAATTTCGCGTGTTACAACGACTTTAAAAGCCCTAATTAGAAATCACATGATTTTTCGTATCAGTTTTTGACGCTGTTGCCGGGGAGGCATGTCTTTGCATTTTAATTGATTCTCTTGCTTGAAGTGGATCTCATCCCCTTGTCTCTTTTTTCTCTCGTGTGTGCAGGAACTACAGGAAGAAAGTGGGAATTTGGAAGTAAGAGCTCAAAGTTCCTTTTCTTCGCACGATTTCCAGATGGTTCCCCATTTCTTGTCACATTTTGGCTAAAAGACTACCAAAAGACATTAAATTTGGCTCTCAGGATCCTAAAAACTTTAATTAAGTGGAGTGGTGCCCATAAAAATCCATTGTTTGCTTGTATGCTTCATTAAACACCACTCCAATCCTAGTGTTGGTGTTCTATTTTTTGGGTCCAGATTTCTATCCAGACTTCAAAAATCAATTACTAGCACCACAGGTATCCTAAAATTATGAAATTTCACATAATGATTCTAAATCAAGTTAGGAACGTTTTTTTTTAATTTCATATTAGTTGGCTTTGTATTTAATTTTTAAAAATTCATGGACTGCTCAGTGGTCACACCCTCTGAGCTTCCTATTTTGCTACTATCCGTGAATTCTTAGAATTTTTATACTCATCCAATTTTTGTGAAATTTAGCTTTCTGGAATTCTTGTAAAGTTCTACATCTCACATAAATTCACCAAAATTTTCTAAAGCTAGTGGTGGTATAAAAAGTCCAAAATACCCACGGGTACCATTTCTCGACTTTGACACTAGCACAAATAAAAATTCAAAACAAATATCAAACAAATTTCTAAAATCTTAAAAAAATCTTTTCTGGAATCCTTGTTTGATTTTGCATAAGGTGGTGGTGTTGATTGCATTGTTTAGACCACTACTTATTCAGAAATCCCAAACATAATTCATTGGTAGTAATTTTCTATCTTAGAGACAATTGGCTTAGGATTTTTTTCTTTCTTTTTAGAGAATCACATTAAAGGAAATTAACTATCACCAATACAACTTGTTTTTTTTTTAATTGTGGAGTTTCAAACTTGTTTGAATATTTAAAAAGATAAATCCTAAAACACATTGAATTAAATCAAATCCAAAAAGACAAAAATACAAGAAATTATGTGACAACTTGCTTTTTAATTAGAACTACTTTCCAATTCCTGCACATACACAAAAAATTGAAATAACAGGGCAATAACTCAAATTAACGCCCTCCACATTTCGTGTGCACTATAGTATCCTAGACTTAACTAAAATCCATAGCAACTTGACCCCTAAGGTTTCATCAACTTAGCCTTGCTATATAGGTCTTAAGTTTTCTCTAGTTAATACCAATCCTGTCATCTATATCTGGTGTTCAGGCTGAGGGGCCGTATCAAACGACCAAGCGAGGGTTTGTACAAGCACCTAGGGATTTTCCTAGGAAATGCTTAAGCCCAAACCTCCCCTAAACTTGGCTAGATTTGTTAACAGAACGGGTATTCACTGTTGATTACTTATTTCCTAGGTAGACCAAGTCTTAGGTTAAATTCTAGGGAGTCACAATTAAGTTAGGTCTAGAATTTGATTGCTTGTGTGCACACTTCTCTCTTCTCCATCTCTTCTCCTCCCCTACCATTTCTTTCTTTTTGCACGGGCGGCGGTCCAAAACTCCACACTTGGAGGGACCACTTGATTTTGCCTCCCCAAAAAGACCTTTCCTTCATTCTTCCTCTTCTTTAAAAATAGAAAATAAAAATTAGTCCTCTAACTTGCATGCTAATTATTCTTTCCCCAATCTTTCTACCCAGGAGCTTCTTAATCAGGCCCCCCCACCTAATTTCTACTCCATAATTGCTCGGCTACAAGTTAAGCAACAATAGTTGCATAAGGATTTAACAAACCTAGCCAACCAAGGGAGTCCTGCCACACTTTCCCAAGCTCCACACATTCCACATCTCACCCCTTCTCACATCCCAAAGAGACAAAATTTGCATACGACCCATGATGGGTATAATCATTATTCTGAGGCTTTCTATGGTTCAATGGAGAATTATACTTATCCAAATCATTACCCCACTCAAAATGTCTCCACCTTCTAGGAGCAGTTGCAAAATTCCTCTAATTTGAGGAATTATCCGACTCACTCCTGGACCAATCCAGTTCCTCACCACCAACAAATCTCGTTTGGAGGGTATGGTTCAAATCAAACTTATCAATCTGAGACATCTCAAGAAGACATCAATGCCCAAATGATAAAAACCCTGCAGTAGATGCAAAGAAAAACTACGGAAATCACCCGTGTTGTTAACAATCTCAATGATCAAATTGGGGTTATTCTGACTCAAGGACCTGCAGAACATTCTTCATCCCAGCCCACACCAAACTTTGTTAATCAAAGGAACCAACACTCGGGTGGACACCAACATCATAACCACACTGTTCATCCTCCTATTAACCCAATATCTCAACACCAACTTAGTTTCTATCAACATCAGGCCCCCCCACCTCCTCCCAGTGATAACCAAACTACATATGCAGATATGTTGAGTGGGCACACCACCATTGATTTAGGGCCTTCAAATCAAATTGATGAAACCCACTCTCAGCCTAATGCAAATCAACTCCCCTAACCACACTCAAGAAGAAGAAAAAGAAATCCCAAAAACACTTGATTCAAATCCTACTTCTCACTCTCAAACACTGCAATCTAATCTTTTTGATAAAAATCAAAGCCCTCTCACCAAGATCTTTGGGACTTCTTTGGGAAAGTCGAGAGGAATATCCCCCTCCTAGATGCCACCCCTTCCTTTGCTAAATTTTTGAAAGAAAAGTTTACTCCAACAAGGGAGGCTCAGAATCTAGGAAGGGTGGTCCTTTCTAAGATAGCAAGCTCAGTTATTCAGAGCAATCTGCCACTCACCAAAAAGAACTCGAGCACATCTCTCCTCTCAGTTGTCATAAATGACACATTCTTTTTTCACACCCCTCTCGACTTAGGTACCTCCATTAATATCATTCCCCATGTCATATTCGAGGAATCTCAATTCAATGATTCTAAACCTACTAAGGTTCAATTTCAATTGGGAGATCGATCTACCATTCAACTGTGGGGAATCATTGAGGATCATACTGTCAAGGTCCGGAATTGTCTAAATCTGGCAAATTTTCTGGTCCTTGACATAGAGGTACCTACAGCTCTCACTAACACCATTCTTGGAAGACCCCTTATGATTATTGCAATAGCTAATATCAACTCTCACTCTGGGAAAATGAATATAAGTTGCGGTAACTAGATTTTCTCAGTAGATTTATTTCAAGCTTCCAAGAGGTCCATTGATCATAAAATTTTTGAGGACACTGATAATACAATGGAAGCAATTTGTGAGAAATCATTGTTGATCAAATCCTACTTATCTTCGACCACCATGGATCTAGATTTTATTGATTCCTATTCTAAGGATGATTTTGTGGTTCAAGACTTTTTAGATCAATTAGGGTTTGACTTTTACTCTTTCAATCTTACTGATTTTTCACCAAAAACATCCACACTAACTTCACCCACCCTACATCTCATTGACTCCTTTCCCCCTCCCTTTCCATTGGACCTATCACTCGACCCACCAGAGTCTGGCATTTTACATGCACTTAAACCATGCCCAGATCCAGGTCATTCTTCCATTTTTCCATTTCATTTTGATCCCGATTTCTTTACCATTCATCTTTTCAGGGATCTTGAGGAAAACACATTTCTTGAGGACATCCAAGTGTCCAATTATTTACATAATTTTTCATCTTCCGTGCATACCTTCACACCCGGCTGAATGGGGTAAAAGATAGCACTGGATGGGAGGTGACCCATCTTTTTTCCTGTTTTCCTTTTTCCTTTCTTTTTCCAAGTTTTGACCATCCTAAACCTGATCGCACTTCATTAAGGTGATCCCTTTTCGCTCCTAATGCATGAGGACATTGCATATCTTAAGCATGGGAGGGTGTTTTTAAAATTTGATGATCGATTTAGGATTTTCAAAACCTAAAAACATGCATTTTTCTTTAGTTATTTTATTTTCCTGCTTGCATACCCAAAAAAGAAAAAAACAAACAACAAAAGAAAAATGTTGAAAACTTTTTGAGGAAAAATTTTAAAATAGGGACTAAGGTTAAAAAACTCACTTTTGGTACAATGGGATTTAATCTTTAACAAACTAGGGATGAGGATGCGGATCTGATCATTAGAATATCAGGGTCTACTTTTAGACTAGATCAGATATCCTTCTCTAAAATTCCACCTGAACTCGTGATAGTTCAAGTGACTTGATCCTCTTTTATAATATGGAAAGTATTTGGCTTAGTTTCTGATTCAAAAACTTGCATTTCTTGCGGAACTTCCTATGTCAAATTTCACACACAAGCCAATAAATAAAAACTACTAAAAAAACTAAAAAGCTCCCTTGTTTGAACTTAGTAAAAGTCTAATGCAAATCATTGGTTTGAGTTCCCACTGCCGAGAAGGAGGAAAATGCCTCCTTTGAGGATGCGATGTCAACATGTTACCACCTCGGCACTGCTTGATATCTATATTTCATATCTTTAGAGGGAGCATTAAGTGCATTTTAATAGCTCAAGTGTCTTAGACAGTGCTCTACCTATAGTGTCAGAGCAAGAGCTTGAGTTTGCTTGGAGTGCCCTTTTACACCGCATTGTGTTTGGGGTTGTGAGCTCCTAGGTGGTGTCATGGACAGTGTTATCCCGAAGTACTGGCACCAGAGCCTCCTCGAGGATTGGTAACGAGAATGATGATCCCGACACATCTGTTGTAAGACTACGCTAAAAATAAGCATGGGGGAGAAAAAAAAAGTTTTAAACCAAAAACACACCCTTATAAATATTGGCTTTTCACAAGCACGGACACAAGGTTTTAAAGGATATTGCAAGTTGCGAATTAGATTCAAGAGCCAGAAAAATCCTAAAAATAGAAATTTCAAGTCATTTGAATTAATAAGGGGTTAATTTATGAATTTTGTGGATGATATATTGATCCAGTTTTGTCTAATTTTGGATCCAAAAACAAATCCTGATGCTTATCCTTAACGAATCCCGTGCCTCCTGTGTTTAGATCAGCCAAGGTCCATTAATGTTTTTCTCCTCAAAAGTTGAAAAAATTAGATTTCCCAAAATTTCTGTTTTAAAGTTTTGCTAAGAGACTAGAAAAAGATAACCATGGGGGTGTGATAAACGTCAGTTTATCATCATTCTTATGCATTAAAACAAACCTAACTCTTAGGATTTTACTCCATAAATAGGTTTTTGGACAGCATTTAGGCATTAATTAGGTTAGTTAGGCAATGCATCTTTTATTGCCTTTTTAATGTGTTTTTCTAAGTGTTAGGGATAAACAGATTAACAGATCCTTAGAACCCTATCACTCAGAAAGGAAACAGGTGAAGGAGAAGCTCAAACTAGCTGAAACTTAGCTTGATCCAGCACAACGTAACTGGAATCCAGCTCACTTGGATTAGGGTCAACTCATCTTAGCTCCATTCAGCTCATCTTAGCTCACCCTAGCTTGGGTCAGCTCAAATCCAGCTCAACTTAGCTGAGTCTAGCTCATCTCAGCTCCCATTAGTCCACAGGGAGATCTAGCTAGCTCAACTGAGTTGACTGGAGTTCACCCCAACTCGAGTCCAGGTACATCCAGCTCCACTCAACTCCAAACTACTGAAGATGACTTCATTCCGGCTTAGGAAGCTCAAGTCCAGCTCCCGGGGACTCAGCTTAGCTCAACTCAGTTGAGCTAAGCTACCTAAGCTACCTCAACCAGCTTGATCATCCCCAGGAGCACCAGACCAAGCTCACCTCAGCTCATTATGGTAGAAGCCAGCTCACTTTAGCTTGACCTAACAGCTAGCAAAGTACTTGCAAGCTAGGCTAGCTAGAGTAGCACCATGCCACCCTCTTCAACAGCTGCCAGCTCCAGTTCAAGCTCCAGACTTCTCCTTAGCTCCTCTCTTCAAACCTTAGCACACATTACCTACTCCACTACTCCATAGCTAGCTACGCTAGCTTAGCTTAGCTTAGCTTAGCTAGCATCCAACTCCCTGGCCATCCACCACCTTCAACTCAACCCTAGCTAGCTCCATCAACTAAGCTTACCTAAGCTAGCTATCCTACTCCAAGTTGGCGCCACCACTGTCACACCCCTTCACCCCATCACCACTACCAAAAGCCACCTATTTTCCCTCCAAAATAACCTTCTAGAACCCTTCCCTTTTGGCACCAACTTTCCCTCCAAAATTCCCTTCATCTCCACCATACACCTCTCCTTAAAATCATCTCCACCATCCACCTCACCTACTTTCTAGAAGCCCCATAGTTGGTGCCAAAGATAGGTGCCCTTTCACCACCGTAACCCCCCCATGGCACCCCTTTAGTTGGTGCCAACTAACCCTAGCCCTAAGATCATTCTAACCACCCATAACAATCACCAAAGCCTATCCCAACCCTCCACCTATTCACGCCAACTACCCCCCCTCCACCTCTATATAAACCCACCATAACACAATAAAAATCATCCTCCATTAGTGTTTAATTCCACCTAAACCCACCTACACCTACGGCCAAGAAGAAGGAGTAGAGAAGAAGATTAAGGGGGCACATCACCCGCCCCTTTGGTGCCTTCTTCTCACCACTCTCTTCAATTTGTGCCATGCCAAGGAGAAGGAGCATTCTACTTCAAGGAGGACGGCCAGGCAAAGGAGAAGGACCTAGGGTGGATGTCCACCCGTGGAGGAGGAGAATTAAAGGTGGTACCTACCACCTTGGAGGACATCATTTGGAGGAGCATCTCACGCCAAGGAGTTATCTTTTCAAGTCAAGGAGCTACTTGGCTTGGAGCAAGAAGCCCTCTTCTTCACCATCTATCTAGAGGATTTGTATTTTATTTTTCTTATATTTTCAAGTGGAGTAGAAGCATTCCTCTATAGGTCTTGTGTAAACAATTTTGCTTTAATTCAAATTGCCTTCTTTCAATTTTTGTTGCATAACTTTTTACAATTTTTGCCTAGCATTGGTTTCACTTCCTCTCCCTAATTACTCTAGGCCTACACGTGCCTAGGGTGAGCTTAGGGAGAGGCTCTACCTGTCACCTTAGGGTTAGCTTTATTTAATTAGATATTAGTTATTTTCCAGCTATCAACAAAAACTTGCATGCCACCTTTATTTCAAAAATCTATAAAAAGTATATATTGAAAAGATCAAAAAGAAAGTTGAGTTCCACCTTTAAAGCAAGGGATTTTGATTTGCAAACTTGCCTCCTTGGATGACCCTAGATACTCCCCTATCTAGGAATAGAAATTTAAAAGCGTATGCGATTTTGCATGTTACGACTTTAAAAACCCTAATTACAAATCAGATGATTTTTCATATCACAGTACGACAAAAATGGTCTTATGGCTAGGCTCTAGACAACTGACCAATGAGCTGTTACCATTGACAACATACCAGCCATATCACCCTAGATAGTTCATTAGCTACCCAATTTCTGAGGAAACCATCGAAAACTGAGTCAGTGGAAAAAGTGTGTAGATGCTTAGGCTTAAAGTCCCCTCAAATCAGAGGGTGGGTTTAGAGGTCGTATACTTATCACCCCAATTTATTGACCAGTTTAAAATAGAATTACTTGGCGAGAACTCGAGACTAAGTCTACATTTGAGTGGACACCCAGGCAAATTAAGCTGGATGACTGATTGCGTAGCAATCATAGGTCTTAATTGACCTAGATTAAGCTAGAACTTAGCATAAGTTAGGATTATTCATGCATGCATAAGCATTATTTGCATCTTTACTGCTTTACGTTAGCTATGCATAAAATAATGTTATAATGTGCTGATTAAGTGCATTATGTCCATTGCACGGAATAAACTAATCTGGAGCTAGATCTGAAGCTGGATCAGGAATAACGACAGTTGTAGCTGAGTTGGAGCAGAAGGCTTAGTTTAGATATAGGAACAATAATGTAAGGGGATTAAAGGTTTGCTATTCTATTAAGTAAGAATAAAGCAGTAAAATCTGAAGAGCTTAAGTCCATCCTAGCCCTAGGATAGCCTAGAGACTTCCCTAAGCCTTAGCCACCCTTAGATTAGGTCACAACATCGTAGGAAGCCCTAAAACCCTAGTTCCAACCCTTATCTGGACGTCCACATAAGTTATAGGACATCCAGGACCCTTAGCCACCTCCTGCACAACTCAAACCCACTTCTGCAGTGTTATTGAATGTCCAGACACATTATCAGACGTCCAATTTCTGCAGAATACCCAAAACAGAAACATAATTTCCCCCTGACTCAGACTGGACGTCCAAAACTGAAGTCTAGACTTCTAATTTTTGAGTATAAGTCGTCTGATCACATTAATGGATGTCTGATACTAGTCTCCAGCCCCTGTTTTGAGATTCAAGTCTTGATCTTGGATCTCTAGCTCCCTAGACCTAATCCCAACCCCATAGGAACCTAAATTAAGGTGTCCTAACCCTAGTACATCACCTCTAGACCTACCTAAGGACCTAATTAGGTCCTCACCAAATCCAATTGGCTTAGATCAAAGTCAATTACCTTCACCTAAGTCAATTGGACTCATTGAGTCCAATTGAGCTTAGATCTCAACCCACACAAGTTCAATTGGACTTAGTGAGAGTCCAATTGACCTAAACCCAATCTAATTGAGTTATTTCACTCACAATTAGGTTCATACTCATTCAATTAAACTTAGGTTACGTTTAATTGCATTTTCCCCTTAACAATTAGGGTTTGTAACCCTAATTCAAGACCTACACCTACCCAAACCCCTTAGGACCTAACCTAAGCCACCTAGCCACATAGAGCACGACCATACACACACACACACACACCCATTCACTCACACACACTTCTCTAGAGTTCTCTAGAACTCTCTTTGAAGTGGCACCACCTCTTGGTTGCCAAAATTAGCAACCAAGAGGCATTCAAAATGAGATCCATAATTTTTTGATCTCATAACCTCTTGGCCGGCCACTCTTGAAGTCTCTCTAGAGAGTTACACACCTCTCTAGAGAGAAGCCATTGGGTCTATAAAAAGGCCCCATGGATGGCCAAGTGACCCCATTCACTTCCTTGGCAAATTCACTCCATTTGTGCCATTCATGCCCACTTCCACTTAGCTAGCTACTCCACCTCCACGAGCTCACTACCACCACCATGGAGGACATCATGTCGGGATGCTGGATCACTCCTCCCTCTCTCCAAGGGTCGGCCTAAGCTACATTGGCCGCCAGTCATTCTCTTCCCGACCACTCGAAGGCCATCAGGGACCACCTCTAAATGCCCTTTATTCTACTAGATTTAGTTTATCCTCTCCATGATTTTTATTGCTTTTATTGCTTCTTAGTAGCGTAGTCTTAACTTCTCTCCCAATGATGCATGCAGAATCCCCCCATTGATTCTTGTATGCAGTCATTTTCTGGTAGCTAGATTTTCATTTCAAGCATTTATGTATAAGCTTTCCTCTAAATTTCTTGTGCAAACTACTCTCCAATGAAATGAATAAAAACACATTTATATATATATATATATATCTCTTTACATGTTTGAAATCACCATGAGCTTAATAATTGTCATTCTTTTCACATGATTCAAGTTGCCTGTTTTTCTATTGTTTATCTATACTCAACAGGCATGTTGTTTCCCGAGGATATTGAAAATCTAACGATAGATGCTTTCTCCATAAATAGTCACCACCTCACCAAAATCGTGCGCACAGAAACTCACACGTTCACCTTCATAATTTATTTGATGCATGCACACGTAATCCGAATTAATAACAGAAGTGGTGAAGTTTTAGTTAGGAGATTGGAAACCGGCGTGCGTTTTTAAACGAAGTAGAGCAGCAAAAAGATCGATTTCAAAAGTAAAAGCAATGCCTCCCAGAGATGAACGACCGGGACTCAAGTCTCATAATTTTTACAAAATAATATCTTTGTTGGATTGTACTTCGCAACTATACTACGATGCTTTTTCCTATCAAAATGCGCACTACGACTTCCCAACAAATGGCGACGTTGCCAGGGAGGCAACGCCAATTTATATGATTTCGATCTTTTAAAACATCTCTGACGAATTTGCCACTACTTTGTTTTTGATGTGTAGGAAAGATGGGAAGAAAACAGGATTTGCACACACATCAAGCACAGCAAAGAAACAATCCAGGTGCACATCAGCATTCTCCTTAAATTAGGTTTTCTTTTTTTGAACCCTAGGACTAGATCTATTTCCTTTGCAAAATTCTTTGTGAAAAAAAAATATTTTTTACTCATTTTCGTGAAAAAAAAATAAAAAAAAGAAAAATTTTAAAAAATCTAGATTAGGTTTCCTTTCAAATCTAGGTTAGTTTGAAAGAAAAAAAATGATATTTTCTTTGAATCCTTTGAAAATTTCTTTTTGAAAAAAAGAAGTGCAAAAGTTTTGAAAAAAAAAATCTTTTTAGTGGAAAGCTTAGATTTCAATTCAAACCTCTTTAAAGAGCTTTTCCACCATCTTCTGATTTTCAGCCAAATTTAAAGCTTGATTTAAAAATTTGATTGCTGAAATATTAGCGAGTGAAAAATTCTAAAATTTGGGCTAAATCTTCATTTTCAAACGAATTTTCAAATGCCATCATTGTTTTGAGAAAATTCCAAGTATACAATTTTTAAAAATTCGTAAAGTGCACAGGGGTCAGACTAACCCAAATTCAAAATTTTTCAAAATTCAAAAAGCGATTCCAAGAAATCCACAGATCTTTTTTGACTAAAAATGGTGGGGTTTGAAAGCTGATCTCATTGCCTCTATTTTCCATATGTTTCCCAAATTTTTGAAGGTCGTTTGATACTGTTTCGAAGCGAAAAATCGACTGGGGTCAAAATTCTAGATCTGACCCTCTGATATTCAAAATTCCTGAAAATTCTATTGAAATAGTAAAAATTCAAAGAAAATATTCTCTGGAAAGCTAATTGAAAAAGGAATCTACTCGCAAAATTTCAAGTTAATTGGATTCCAATTATTATTAGAGAACATTACTTTTGTGGTCAACTTAAACAGAAAAGGAAAAACCCTAGAAGTGCATGCAACTTAGGTTGAATCCTTAGGGTTATAACTAGAAACCACACTTGGGCTAACCTAGACTTAATCAAGTTTAGTTAGCCAGTGAGCTTGGTCACCTTGTGGGACACTCACCGCAAACCCCACTAAAGAAAATAGGTTAAAACTAATTTTAAAACATGAAATCAACCCGAGTTCGTTGTCATACTACTGGGTGTTTTTAATCTCTCTTGCCAAACCTGGCGACTAAGTCTGTGGGGAAGTGTCAAACGACCGCGGCTCGGGGGTCAACAGCACCGGAGGCGTAAGCCAAAGGAAGAACCTTCCCCTTAGCCCCCCCGTAACTAGACTGGCTAGGTTAGCTTGAGAGGCAAGAATCACTTTCAGTCGATTGAACGACGAACTTATCTTCAGGAATTCAAATTTCTAACGAAAAATATGGTCACCTGATCTATAAGGACCATTTGATTGACAGGGCCTTACCTTTGTCCTGCGTGGCTACACCAACCCAGGGGTTGGGCGATGTATGCATAGAAGGAGGTCACTTTAACCTCACTTGGTTGGACCTTGGGAGCCACTCCCAAGGAGGCGAGTCACCTCGCCCGGACCATCTTCTACCCCCACTTCTTCCATTCCCAGAGCCACCATGGCAAATCCTGGACCTAGACCGAGTCAGGATATCGAGAATCTAGACCTGATGGCTTATCTGGAAGCCCGGGTCACCGAATCTGAGGAGTGGCATCAGCAGAGCATGGATCGCATTCTGACGACACTTGACAAGATGCAGCACCCGCCGCGAGGAGAAAAACTACGGGATTTCTATGACTTGGCCGCACAAATCGTCGCACCTCTTATCAGAATTCTCGCAGGCGGAGACGCGTTTGAGCTTCAGCCCAATGTAATTGGGTTGATCAGCACTCATTTCTATGGGAACTCAAGCAAAGATCTGTTTCAGCATCTTGAGGACCTGAGTCGACTCGCTGAAACGATTCGACCCAGGAATGTCGATCTTGGGATTGTTCTGATGAAGCTTTTACCGTTCTCTTTGAGGGACAAAGGTTCATACTGGTTCAAGACTATTGGGAAGCTAATTGGAACCTGGCTGGAATAACGACGTGAATTCCTGCAAAAGTTCTTCCCAATCGGTCGAACAAACGCAATGTGATGTGCAATCACGATTTTCTCCCAGGGAGCTGGGGAGAAATTACACGAAGCATGGGACAGATTTCATGACCTTCTCCGAAAATGCCCGCATCATGGTATACCCAGATGGCGCTTAGCTCAGATTTTTTACCATGGGTTGGATGACACACATCGGTATCTGGCTGAATCATCTAGCGGCAAGAATTTTCTCGCAAAAGATTCGAACAACGCATTTGAGCTATTCGAATCATTAGTGGAGAACTCGATGAATGCCGCATCTATGAACCAGTTCCAGTGGCCTGGTCAGAAGCAGTTTGGTGTCCAAGAGGCTCACACCGAGTCTATTTGAGCCGACATGGATATCATCATCAAGTAGCTGGATAGAATAAACTTAATCGAGAAGAAGATTGACCAGATTAGTCAGGGTCAATCTGACTTGAGCTCTGCTACCTCATGACCCTCCTATGCACCCTGAGCCCCACCTGCTCGAGTTAATCTACTCACTCGGGATGCATCTTCTTTGTATTTACAAGATCCCGCATATCAGGATCCCATGAATAATCCAGAGCTGGCACCCTACGACCAGGGTTACGCACCACCCACAGATTATAATGCATATCCCCTTGACGGATATACATCTTAGACATCTTCGACCTACGAGGACGTCAGCACTATCCAAGGATATGGGCGTAATAGCCCATATTCAGAGATGTATAACCCTGGTTGGCGCCAGCATCTGAACTTCTCCTTGTCTGGTAATTCACAAAGACCACATCAAGATCCACACTACCAAACCAGGCAATACGGGAATGCGCAAAACACGTAGCCTAGGTAGTAGCCATTCTTGCCTCAGTAGCAGCAACCCCGCTTGTTATACCAACCGTTGCACCAAGCTGCCAACCACCCTCCAAAGTGGGCTGACCCTTTGGAGGTCTTGAAAGAGGAGCTGCAAGAATCGATGAGGAAGTCTACATAAGATAGCTTGCAGATTATGAAGGAAATGGCTAATCAGATACAGACCATACAAAACACGCAGAACCAGCTGTTGCAGGAGCATAGGACCCAAGGAGCCTTGCCCTCCCAACCTGTCTCGAATCCTCGATATGTGCAGAACCAGGGCGCCCCTCCTAAGTTTCAAGCATCGCAGGGATAGGCACATGCCATACTACAGGCGCCTCTTGCACCACCAGATTGCGTGCAAGGCCAACCGCCTTTGCAAAATCCTGCGTATTCTGCCCCTTCCACTCCACCACCACCTCATGGATAGTAAGCCGATGCACACGCTGTCTCTTTGTGAAGCAGAAGGAAGACATTCGACCCACCACCTAGGAAGGCGGGTCTTGATTTTTCCCACCCTTCGCTGTAGGCGAGTTCGACTCCGTCTTCATCATAGGAGCCACCTGCGGTAGATAAGGGTAGGAGGCCACTTAACCCTGAGATTCCCGTAACTTTTCATGAGGCTCTGACATGAAATGCAATGGAAAAAGGACATGCGGAATTTTGAGGACCTGAAATCGATGTTTAAGGAAGTATATATTCAGGTCCCCCTCCTCGAGGCAATCGATCACATTCCCACTGTCGCTAGGTTCTTTAAGGACTTCTGTACCCCGAAGCGACAGTCGAGAATTGGACAACAGGCGATATTGTCGAAAGAGGCTAGCGCTGTGATTCTAGCTGACTTGCCGCCGAAGAAGAAAGACCCTGGTACCCCACTCATATTCTGCTTTTTGTAGGATTCTCCATTTGATTAGGCCCTTCTAGATTTGGGTTTGTCCATCAACCTAACTCCCACTGCTGTATTTGATCGATTTCGATTTGGGGAGTTGAAGCCCACCTCGGTCACGATTCAGCTGGCTGACAGATTAGTCAAAACATCGAGGGGGGTGGTTGAGAACATGGTTGTGAAAGTCCGTGGGCTCTGCTTTCCCGTAGATTTTTTCGTTCTCGATATGGAAGTTCCTCCTAATCTTCCAGATGCACCAATTATTTTGGGTCGCCCATTTCTGGCGATAGCCCGAGCGAACATCGATTGTGCATCCGAGTGTATGGAGATTGCCCTAGGCAATGAGCAACTCCGACTAGACATATTCAGGGCAGCAAAGAACTTCAACTGTGATCGAATATAGGAGGATGGTGAAGACAAAGATTTGGCATACTGTGGTAACATTGGGCTCCTTTGTGATGACCAAATGTGTCATTCGTCTACACTATCAGGGTTCTCGAACCTCGATCCACATGGGACTAAAACCACTGCTTTACACATATCTCCCCGAGGATCTGACTCTTTAGGGTGTGCTTCTGACCACAGCACCCCTGAATCCAGCTATCCTAATCCATATATTAGCAAATCGCCCCTGTTATTGTAGAAAGACATGACTACAGCTAATGGGTTTCCCGTTAACGCAGTCACAACTGATTTTATAGGGAGCGACTTAGCGGGAATTCACTAGCACATGGATCAACAGATTCCAACCCTCGATTCTTCTCCTCCCACTCTCATATCTGATTTTGACCCACCCGTGATTGAATTGAAGCCCTTACCTGACTCACTCAAGTACGTGCTCTTGGGCAAAAGTGAGACATATCCAGTCATTATCAATGCCCATTTAACCCAAGAACAGGAGCATCAATTGATTTCTATGCTTCAAGATCATAGGGCAGCTATCGAGTGGAGTATTACTGATCTCCACGGTATTCGCCCCTCGTATTGCACTCATCACATATACACGAATGAGGGGGTGAAACCTTCGAGACAACCACAAAGATGGCTTAACCCAAATATGCTAGAGGTTGTTAATAAGGAGATCATCAAATGGCTGGATGCAGGCATTGTATATCCAATCTCAGACAGCCAGTGGGTGAGTCTAATTCAGATAGTGCCCAAAAATGTAGGACTCACCGTCATGAAGAATGACAAGGGCGAATCCATCTTGACCCGCACTGTGACATCTTGGCAGGTTTGCATCGACTACAGGAAACTAAACACGGCTACCCAGAAGGATCACTTTCCTTTGCCGTTCATTGAGCAGATCTTGGAACGGTTAGTCGGACACAGTTTCTTCTGCTTTCTGGATGGATACTCCTGGTATAATCAAGTAGCGGTTAGCCCAGAAGATCAAGACAAGACCACATTCACATGCCCCTTTGGAACATTCGCCTTCAAGCAGATGCCATTTGGCCTCTGCAACGCACCAGCGACATTTCAGCGTTGTATGATGGCTATCTTCTCTGACATGATTGTGGATTATGTGGAGGTATTCATGGATGACTTCTCCATTTTTGGAGATGATTTTGAATCTTGTCTTGATAACCTCACCAAGATCCTGAAATGATGTATTGAGGTAAAACTAGTACTATCCTAGGAGAAAAGCCATTTCATGGTGAGGGATGGCATAGTAATAGGGCATAGGATTTCTAAAAATGGACTCAAGGTCGACCGAGCTAAATCAGAGATTATATCCCACTTACCACCTCTTAGCTCGATTAAGCAGATCAGATCATTCTTGGGTCACGTCGGCTTCTATCAAAGATTTATACGCGATTTCTCAAAAATTGTGTGACCTTTGACAAATCTCCTGGTTACCAATGACGCATTTGAATTTGATACCTCATGTCTCAGCGCCTTCAAGACTTTACGAAGCGTTGTTTCCGACTCCCCAATTCTCCAACCACCCAACCGGTCGCTTGATTTCGAAATGATGTGCGACGCTTCTGATTTTGCTGTCGGTGATATTTTAGGCCAGTGTCGGGAGAAACAACCCTTTGTCATATACTATGCTAGCAAGACACTGAATGAGGCTCAGCACAATTACACTGTCACCGAAAAGGAACTGTTAGCAGTAGTATTCGGGTTGGAGAAATTCAGATCATATTTATTCGGGTCCAAGGTCATCATCTTCACTGACCACTCCGCCCTCCGGCATTTGTTGGCAAAGAAGGATGCCAAACCACAGCTCATTAGATGGATCCTTCTATTGCATAAATTTGATATTGAAATCTGTGACAAAGTCGAAAAACAAAATGTTGTGGCAGATCACCTATCTAGATTGGATCCAGACCACATTCCTTATTCCTTGCCTATCCATGAACAATTTTCGGATGAATCTCTTTTGACAATTCATTCTGTTGAGTTCCCTTTGTATGCAGATTTTGCGAACTACCTTGCTGCAGGCAAAATTCCCGCGAACCTATCAAAAGACCAGAAACTCAAATTCATTGCAGAGGCCAAATACTACCTCTGGGATGACCCACTGCTCTTCCGCATTGGAGCTGATCAGATTATTCTCAGATGCATCCCAGACTTTGAGATCCCCAGTGTGTTATCTTTCTGCCACAACGATGTGTGTGGTGGCCATTTCTTGGGATGGAAAACCGCTGCAAAAATTTGCAGTCGGGATTTTTCTGGCCAACCATCTTTAGAGATACACACGAATACGCCCAACACTGCAAATGATGTCAGTCGGTCGGTTCTATGATTAGGAGAGACATGATGCCACTCCAACCCATCATGGTCGTAGAAGTGTTTGACGTCTGGAACATCGATTTTATGGGCCCTTTTTCGAACTCGCATGGCTTCGAGTACATATTTCTAGCCGTTGATTATGTCTCGAAGTGGGTCGAGGCCATCCCGGCAAGATGG
This sequence comes from Thalassia testudinum, assembly GCA_037157565.1. NCBI lineage: Eukaryota > Viridiplantae > Streptophyta > Magnoliopsida > Alismatales > Hydrocharitaceae > Thalassia > Thalassia testudinum. Next base: position 91,445,033 of record JAZHRO010000025.1, read on the forward strand.
GCTGACCACAAGATCGTCATTTCTTTCGTACAGCAGAATATTTTTGCGAGATTCAGAATACCCCATGCTCTGATTAGCGACGGGGGAAGCCACTTCATTCACACCCATTTCAGGTCATTTTTAAGGAAATACAGGGTACAACACCACATAGACACCCCGTATCACTCGCAGACCAATGGGCAGGCTGAAGTGTCTAATCGTCAGATTAAGCTGATTCTCCAGAAGATGGTTAGACCTGACAGGAAGGACTGGTCCGACAAATTAATCGATGCACTCTGGGCATATCGGACCGCATACAAGACCTCGCTCGGAATGTCACCATATCGCATGGTATATGGAAAGGCCTATCACCTTCTTGTAGAGCTGGAACACCGTGCCTTTTGGGCAGTGCAAAAATGCAACCTTGACCTCGATGTAGGGGGTCAAGAATGGAAACTCCAGCTTAAAGAATTAGAAGAGATCCGGCGAGAGGCCTATGAGAATGCATTAATATACAAGGACAAGACCAAGGCCTTTCATGACCGCCACATTTGGAGGAAAGTATTCACGCCCAACTAGCGAGTCTGGTTGTTTTATTCATGGCTGAAATTGTTCGTGGGGAAGCTCAAGTCCAAATGGACTGGCCCGTATGTTGTGATGCAGCCATATCCTAATGGGGCAGTCTAGATCAAGGACCAAAAATCTAGGCATATATTCACGGTAAATGGCCAGCACCTCAAGCCATTTTTAGCCCAGGAACCTCCTCCACCTGACGAAACTGTTCATCTTAGTGAGGACGTGTGATTGAGTTCTCGCCTAGCTAGAGGTGTTAAATTCAGCACATATAGATACCATTCACTCCACATTCCACCATCATTTATATATAACCATTTTTATACATAGCATATATTTAGCATATTTCCCTTTTGTATATTGCATGTTAACAGGTTGGCTAGTGCTGAATATAATTTTAAGAGCAATTACAGGTGATTTCTACCCATTCTCCCCCTGAAGTATTTATTTTCTTCTACATTCATGCATGAGGACATGTAAGAACTTAGGCATCGGGGGGGTAGATACAGAAAAACTGAAAAAAAATTTTTTGCCAACACTTAGGAAAACCTCGAAGCTGCATGTAAAACGTAGTTTAGGACCCTAAATAAAAGAACAACCAACTCCACCTCCATTGCTCGCATTGGAGCTAGAAATCGTCTGCAACAGCCATTTCCGACTCACCCACTCACCTCTTGTTCTAAATTTAGGGTTAAGCTGATTGTAACCCAATACAGGAATTTCATAAAGTACAAATTATACAAGGTTGCTTGTTTATAGCATATATACATAAGGCATTCAAGAATAAGATTATTTTATTAAGAGAATGCATTAGGGTTTGCGAGTGATTCATAATTGGGCAATTTATCCTCTAGTTGATTCTTGTAATTTGGAATCCAGTATAACTTTTCATATACGTAGAATTTGCAATGGATTCACGGTGAAGGCTAATAAACGTCTTTAGTCTGTCAAGAACCTAAACCCCTAGACAGTGTTTTGGGAATCAGGTTGATGTTCTTCCAAAAATCCACCAAATAGTGTGAGAAGAAGAGTAGAGTGTACTGGTGCTCTAAGATTAGTGCAAGGAATCAGGAATCCTAGATAATTAGGCAATGATACTCAGAGATTAGGCATAGTTTCCGCTCTCGATTCCTGCGTATGCATTTATGTGCGAAATACTAAGAGCCACCAAACAAGGCAAATACGCGGAGAGCGAGTTTTCATAAAACTAGGGCTAAGGCGGATGGTTACGACCATTCTTTACGGAATCCTCAGCTGAAGGAGAGTATTGATGCCAAGGTCAGAAATACACCATCCTATCCGTCTTTTCCGATGCCGTGAGTAGGCACTTCCACCAAATAAGCCACCCAATGTCTCTTGAGTACCGCTAATCCCTACTAATGCCTCCTCAATAAAGTTCATGGATGTGTGCTAGTTGTATTATGTTGTGAAAAAAAAAAGAAAGAAAAAAATTGAAATGAAAAAAAAAGATGAAAAGAAAGAAAAATTGAGAAAAGAAAAACTTAGAAAAAGAAGAAAAAGCAAAAAAAAAGAGAGTGAATATTTAGTGTATTTCAGTTGCATTGAGGCAATGCCACCAAATAAATCTGTGATCCACCAAATATGGCCTTAACCTATTTTTCTGTGTTTCTGACTGCCCGAATAATGGCTGAGGAATTTTGACTTAGTGCTAGGGTTATGAGAACTCAATTAAAGTCTTAATCCCAAGTGAGACCACCAAATACAGATCGTATATGTGAATTTTGTGAGGTTGTGAGCTCTAAGAAAAAGAAACAGAGAGAATGAATACAAAGGAATCAAAAGAGAGCATAGTTTTTCTTGTCTTTCTCTGAGTTGAGTTACTTAGTAATCTGGAAATCTAGATTCTGTAGTACTAGTCTCTATGTAGGAGAAAGTGAGAATGAGCCACCAAATATATAATCCTTTCCCTCAGAGATTCTCTACCTAATCCTAAAGCTGGGGTGAAATTCATAGAATATCTTGAATACCCCGAGGGAAGAAGTCCACCTATCCCACTAGAATTTTTACTAGGAGTCAAGTACAGGCTTTAGAGGTGTATTAGTTTTCACTCAAATTCGTTGCAAAAGCTACATAGCCGCACTTTCAAGATTGTCTAGATTTCTAGAGCATAGGATGAAAACCAAAAGGAGAAAAATCTCTATGCATACACTTGATAAAATAATCAGTCCCATAGGGACCCTTTCTGTAAATAAATTAGTCTTGCATTTGCTAGGGACTAGCAAGATTTAGGCATAGGGGTATGATTGCGTAGCAGCCATAGGTCTTAATTGACCTAGATTAAGCTAGAACTTAGCATAAGTTAGGATTATTCATGCACACATAAGCATTCTTTGCATGTTTACTGCTTTACATTAGCTATGCATAAAATAATGTTATAATGTGCTGATTAAGTGCATTATGTCGATTGCAGGGAATAAGCTGATCTAGAGCTGGATTTGAAGCTAGATCAGGATAATAGGAGTTGTAGCAGAGCTGGAGTAGAAGGCTTAGTTTAGATATAGGAACAATAATGTAAGGGGATTAAAGGTTTGCTATTCTATTAAGTAAGAATAAAGTACTAAAATGTGAAGAGCTTAGGTCCATCCTAGCCTTAGGATAGCCTAGAGACTTCCTTAAGCCTTAACCACCCTTAGATTAGGTCACAATACCCTAGGAAGCCCTAAAACCCTAGTTCCAACCCTTATTTTGACGTCCAGATAAATTATAGGACGTCCAGGACCCTTAGCCACCTCCCGCACACCTTAAACCCACTTCTGCAGTGTTATTGGACGTCCAGACACATTGTCAGAGGTCCAATTTCTGCAGAATACCCAAAACAGAACCTTGATTTCCCCCTGACTCAGATTTAATGTCCAGAACTGAAGTCTGGACTTCTGATTTTTGAGTATAAGTCATCTGATCAAATTATTGGACGTCTAATACTGGTCTCCAGCCCCTATTTTGAGATTCAAGTCTTGATCTTGGATCTCTAGCTCCTTAGACCTAATCCCAACCCCATAAGAACCTAAATTAAGGTGTCCTAACCCTAGTACATCACCTCTAGACCTACCTAAGGACCTAATTAGGTCCTCACCAAACCCAATTGACTTAGATGAAAGTCAATTACCTTCACCTAAGTCAATTGGACTCATTGAGTCCAATTGAACTTAAATCTCAACCCACACAAGTTAAATTGGACTTAGTGAGAGTCCAATTGACCTAAACCCAACCTAATTGAGTTATTTCACTCTCAATTAGGTTCACACTCATTCAATTAAACTTAGGTTAAGTTTAATTGCATTTTCCCCTTAGCAATTAGGGTTTGTAACCCTAATTCAAGACCTACACCTACCCAAACCCCTTAGGACCTAACCTAAGCCACCTAGCCACATAGAGCACGACCACACACACACACACACACACACACACCCATTCACACACACACACTTCTCTAGAGTTCTATAGAACTCTCTTTGAAGTGGCACCACCTCTTGGTTGCCAAAATTAGCAACCAAAAGGCATTCAAAATGAGATCCATAATTTTTGGATCTCATAACCTCTTGGCCAGCCACTCTTGGACTCTTTGTAGAAAGTTCCACACCTCTCTAGAGAGAAGCCATTGGGTCTATAAAAAGATCCCATGGGCAGCCAAGTGACCCCATTCACTTCCTTAGCAAATTCACTCCATTGGTGCCATTCACGCCCACTTCCACTTAGCTAGCTACTCCACCTCCACGACCTCACTACCACCACCATGGAGGACATCATGTCAGGATTCTGGATCACTCCTCCCTCTCTCCAAGGGTCGACCTAAGCAACATTGGCCGCCCCTCATTCTCTTCCCGACCACTCCAAGGCCATCGGGGATCACCCCTGAATGCCCTTTATTCTACTAGATTTAGTTTATGCGCTCCATGATTTTTACTGCTTTTATTACTGCTTAGTAGCGTTGTCTTAACTTCTCCCCCAATGATGCATGTGAAATCCCCCCATTGATTCTTGTATGCGGTCATTTTTTGGTAGCTTGATTTCTGTTTCAAGCATTTATGTATAAGCTTTCCTCTAAATTTCTTGTGCAAACAACTCTCCAATGAAATGAATGAAAACTCATTTATATATATATCTCTCTACATGTTTGAAATCACCATGTGCTTAATAATTTTCATTCTTTTCTCGTGATTCAAGTTGCCTATTTTTCTATTGTTTATCTATTCGCAACAAGTATGTCATTTCCCGAGGATATTGAAAATCTAATGATAGATACTTTCTCCATAAATAGTCACCACCTCACCAGAATCGTGCGCACAGAAACTCACACGTTCACCTTCGTAATTTATTTGACGCATGCGCATGTAATCCGAGTTAATAACAGAAGTGGTGAAGTTTTAGTTAGGAGATTGGAAACCGGCATGCATTTTTAAATGAAGTAGAGCAGCAAAAAGATCAATTTCAAAAGTAAAAGTAATGCCTCCCAGAGACGAACGACCGGGACTCAAGTCTCGTAATTTTTACAAAACAATATCTTTGTTGGATCGTACTTCGCAACTATACTATGATGCTTTTTCCTATCAAAACTCACTCTACGACTTCCCAACAAAGACCTGAAGAGTCTAAGTGTCTAGGTCCTATCATATCATTTTCTAAAGTTAATAAATTCCAAAAGCCTAATTCTCTTCCCCTAATTCTATTTTTCTCTCTTTTTTTTTGTCTTTTTGAATTTAAAATTTTTCTTTTTAAAGAAAATAAAAGAAATTCTACGGAGTTAACAAAATGATTTCAGGAATTAATTATCCACCCCCCCATGCCTAAATGATGCAATGTCCTCATTGTAAAAATAAAGACATGAAAAGGCGGAGTAAACAGAATATCGCCTGAAAAATATGAAAATTCGGTCAGCTCCACAGAGAACGTGGAATATAAACACGTGCTAAATTTAATGCCTTTAGCTAGGCATAAAATACATACATGGAAGAAATGGAGAATTCACAAGTGCAGGTTGGAATCAAAATAAAATGATTGATCCTTAAACCCCTCAGCAAAAGATGTCCACAGATGTGGACCAAGTTGTGGTGTAGTCCCATGCCCCAGGGTTGAGTGATTCTAAGGTTCTGGATGAAAATCACCTAGAACCTAAGATTGTTGTGAAACTTGCGAGGCTGGGCCTACGGTTTGGTGGTGTGCAACCCAAGACTAAAGTGTCAGACAATGTGTAAAGATGGTTCATTAGGTGCGGAAGTCCACTTAACGTTCAGCTCAGAAAAATAATCAGTTATTTCGAGCTTGGGTTACACGTGAAAGATATCGTAAGGGTCCTGATAGAAAGTAGGTGGTTTCAGGTCAATAGGTACCCTTAGATCCAAAATCAAAGTTCCCTTAGAATTAGCGTCCCAAATTTTTATTTCAACAATTCTATCCTCCAACATCAAGAGCTCAAGCTCGAGACCTCTAGCATACCGCTCACCCCATAAGATTTACCCAAGTCTAGAAATCGTGGCTGACTCAAAATTGACTTGGGTACAATGATTTCCAAATCAAAATCAATCCCTTCAGGGTGTGGTTGAGAAATGGGGCTACTGATTGAATCTTCTAATAATTGAGGATTCGAATTCTCTAAGTTAGCCCCAACCGAATCCAAATCTTCAATGAATGGGCTATCAAATGGTTCATCAAATTCCTCAAGCCCATTTGTCTCACTAAAATCTTCCTCATGCTCAAGTGACACTTCATTAAGAGATTCCTTACCCTCAGAGTCAAAGAATTCATGATCCTTATTTATATATGTCTCAAAATCGATTGTCATTTCCTGGTTCAAAGAAACATATTTTTCCTCACTCCCTAGCTTGGGGATCTTGGGTGAATCAATCGGTTCATCCTCAATGGGTTGCTCTAGCCCAACCAGGTCATCCCCGATCTCAAAAAATGTATCCCTCTCAACAGGTGCCTAAGCAGGTTTAGACATTGGCTCTCCTGAAGGGGGTTCATCTTCAGAATCATCCCAAGATTTGACTAGGGCAACCACAAATTCCATCCTCAACCTTGACAACTTCCCAAGTAGAAACTCACCTAGGCCCCTATCCCTAACATTTTGGAGTAAATCAAATAAAGAGCTATTCAGCTCATCAATCATTTTTATCATAGGTTGCAATGCTTCAGTGCATGTTGTTGTCTAGGCTTCTAAGGATTGTATGGTGTTCCTCATGTTAGCCAACACCCTGTCTTGGATCTGCTTCACCTGAACCGACTAGTTCGGTTCAGGGTTGGGTGGGTTCGGGTTAAATCTAGGGGAGTGAAGATATCGAGGTTCTCTGGTCCCTCCTTGATAGTAGGTCATTTCAGGTTGTTTAACGAATGGTGGTGACCTATATTCAGTGCAATACTGGGGAGGGTTGGTGTTATAATCATTATATCCTTCCTAGTTGTAAATCGGGTTGGTCTGGTGATCAAATGATGAAGATCTATAATCATTGTAGCTCTGGATAGGATAGTAATGATAGTCAAGTTGTCCAGGGTTAGGCCCTGGACACTGAGGTCCAGATTCATATCCCCAATCAAAGTTATCCCAACTAGTGGATGGATAATTACAAGTCAAGTTGGGATAGTAACCATCTTGGGGATAAATGTTGGTAGGAGGGTGGGATTGGAAATATGTGAAAGATGTGGAAGGATACATTATGGAGTAGGAGGGAAAATGGAAGAGAGAATGGTGCCCTGCAATACAAGCAATCAATCCTGTCCTTAAGTAGGTTAGCCTAAAGACCTACAGACTCCCAAGACCCACCTTGAGATTATAAACAATTTGGTCTACTTTTATCTGGTCAATCCAACCAGTTAGAAGGAGGAACTGGGGAGAAGGTTCTTCCTTTGGCTTACGCCTCCGATTCCTAATGTACCCCCTAGCCGCGGTCGTTTGACGCTACTCCCCTAGCTAGACATCAGATGGACCAACAAAAGCAGATTAACCAAAAATAATCTCAATCTGAGCCCCATTGAGCGAATCAATCCTTAAGGACAACGTCTACTTAGTTTTAGTTAGGCTTGGGATGATCGTGCTCTTGGGATGTGATGGGCCCTTAAGATGGGTTGTGCCCTTAATGATCAGTTAAAATGTGTGTGTGCACAATGTTATTTGTTGATGTGTCTTTTAGGGTTTAACCCTATTTAGTAGCTTTTAGGATTTAATTCTTAGGTTGGTTCAATCAAGGTTTAGTAGAACACTCCAAGTTTTGAAAACACGGGTGATGATATGTTCCTTTAAAAATAAAAAATAATGTGGAGTGCCTGGTTTAGCCCTAAGAATCAACCCAGTGGCAAGCTACTTGATGGATCAGTTTTAGATTGAGTGGGGCGGCCCAAATAGTTCAAGCATTTGGCCTATTGCACCACTTGATTAAGGCACACAAAAAGTCTTAACCTAATCAAATTTCTACTCACTTATGTGTATTGAGTTGAAGTGTACTGGGTCCACAGGTCAGATCCCAGTTAAGTGGTCAAATCAAAGTGATTGTGCACCATAGGATAAGAAGTTGTGGGTGTTAAGTGTAGCTCTCAGTTAAATCCCACATGAGAAGAATATTTTTTTACTTTTTTATATATGCGGGTGGGTAAGGTGAGTGGAGTGACAATCAAACAACCAAAATCTATCCTATGGTTTATGCAAGAACCTAAGTTGATTTGGGTTTGAGTTATTAGGTTATGAAATGAAAACTAGGGTGGGGGTGGTGGGTGTACACTTACAAAACCTTCATCCGCACTTTTCTCCGGTTTAACTGCTTTGGCCTGCCTTGGATGACTACCTGCAATCACAGTAAGATCAGAGAAAAAGTGAGATAAAACTTAGGTAAGGCGGAAAAACACAGGAAAAAAAATCAAAGAGCATTACCTCCCAAGCAACGGTGCCAAAATGATTAGGGCATGCTTCGCGAATTAAAATTGGGGTTCAGAGAACCCATCGTCGTAGCTCGCAAAATGCGTCTATCAGATAAAATTTATAATCGAAACTCGAAAAGTGAGTCCTAGGTCGAACACAGGGAGGCGAATGTTTGATTTTATAAAAATCTGTGCTTCGCTTTTATTTGTTTTTGGTCATTTTTATCTTTTCTAATTTTTTTGTATTTTTATCAAGCAAGAGATTAGGTCGATGAAAACTTTAAATACTTGCAAAAATATAAAAGAAACTGGGAGAAAGAGAGAGAGAAACAATCATCTATTCATGAACAACTGCTTGTCACAACTACGAAAGTAGGAAAACTACACTATGATAGCAAAAAAGATAGAAAGAGGTGAGAGAAATCCCCCTCAACGGTCTCTCGAAGGATGACTCGCTCTGACGTCGCTTGGAGGAAGGTGGTGAGGAGTGGGACGGATGGGGACAGAGACAGAGGACGAAGGGAGGGGTAGGATAGTGCTGTGGCGAGGATCTTCTTCCCGAAGGGAGGTGAGAAGACAGCCACTGAATGCTCCATGAAGGGTGATGAGAGGTGGGAAAATGTTTGGTTCTACTATAGAGGAGCATCCTGAGCTTGGGACAAGCTCTCTCTAAAGCCTTGGAGGTGGTGAGGTGAAGAAAGGAAGAGATGCTTTGAAATGGTGGTGGGTAGGCCCTTTTATAGTGGAGGAGGAAGAACAAATTTACATCTAGGTCATTACTGACGTCGGTGAACGTCGCTACAAATTTGCCCTTTCTGTCGTTGAAGATTCATGCCATCAATTCCTTTGCTGGTGCACACGGGCCATTAGTGGCAGCTGCAAGCATCACTAAAGGCTCGCACAACTGACGTTGAAGACCTGCACATACCTCGGCTAGAATACGCTTCGCTGGCGCTGTGTGCATCACGCACCCGTGCTCCTTGTGGCGTGCCATGCGCATGCTAGCATGCACTGCGCTGCTGCTGTGTGAGGCTGTGGCTATGCACGCATCTTTATGCATGCATGTGCGCTGTAGTGGGTTCGTGTCAATTGATGGATTGTGGGGGTCCATAGGCTTCAAACCCATGACCTCCCCTATGTGATAAGTGATTTTGCCACCACGCCATGCTTTTCACTTTGTCAAGTGAATCTCTTACACCGGTTGGGAAGGTGGCGTGGCCTCCTCATGGCTGTTGGATCTCGATCCAATGGCCCAAATCTGATAAGCATAAAAGAGAAAGAGTGGGGACGGTGACCCTTGGGCGACCAAGATGGTGCCACATGGTGCAATCTGGGCCGTCCATCTTCTTTCATTTACAGAAGATGCCACGGTGCTCAGATCGAGATGATTCTTGCGTTGTCGGACTGCAATCGTTGCTTTGGATCCATCCATACAGTCGGATTTTCCATCTAAAACCCATATGGATGTCGCATTGCCCTCTGGCTATTGATCTTCCTCGATCTTCATATGATGCTATGGGAATCCGATTTAGATGATTTCGGAGGCGTTAGACTCTGATCGTCGTCTTGATTAGATCTGTATATTCGGATCGTCCATCTGAGGCCCTGAAATGAATCTTCTTCTCTCTTGACCATAAAAAGGACCTAATTAACCTAAGATATATACAACTACTCTAAATGCAGAATGATGCATGCAATGTGATATTTATAACATGAAATGCAAATCTAAGCCTAGGAACATGCATGAATAGGCATTTTAACCTAAATAGATATGTATACATCAGCGGACAATGGGTAGACTTGATTCACTAAATTTAGGTGTCCACTTGGAGCTCAGCTAGAAAAGATAGTCAATTATTCCCAGCTTGGGTTGCACGTCAAAGATATCATAGGGGTCCTAATAGAAGATAGGTGGTTTTAGGTCAATATGAACCCTTAAATCCAAAATTTCATTTTCCTCGGAATTCACTTCCCATAATTTTACTTCCAAACTCCTCTCCTCTAAAATCATGTGTTTGGTTTCCAAAACCTCTAGCATATTGTTCACCCCATGTGATTTACCCAAGTCCAAAAATCTTAGCTAAATCATAATTGACTTGGGTACATTCATTTCAAAACTATCATCATTCAGTTCTTTAGGGTGTGGTTGAGGAATAAGGCTACTGATTGAATCAAACAATAAATTTGGATTTGAATCCTCCAGGTCAACCGCAGCCAAATCAAATTCTTCAATTACAGGTCCATCAAATGATTGATCAGATTCCTTTGGCCCATTTGTCTTATTGAATTATCTTCCTTAAGCTCAAGTAACACTTCACTAAGAGATTCCTCACCCTCAAAATCAAAGAATTCATGATCCTCATTTATATATTCTCAAAATCATCTATCGTTTCATGGTCCATGGAGGCATATTTTTCCTCGTTACCTGGCTCAGAGATCTCAAGTGAAAAAATTTGTTCATCCACAATGGGTTGCTCTAGACCAACCTGGTCATCCACAATCTCATAAAATGTGTCCCCCCTGACAGGTGCCTAAGCAGGTCCTGACATTGGCTCTCCTTAAGGGGGTTCATCTTGAGAATCATCCTAAGATTGGCCTAGGGCAACCACAAATTTCATCCTCAATCTTGATAATTTCCAAAGCAAAAACTCACCGAGGCCCCTATCCTTAACATCTTGGAGCCAATCCAATAAAGAACTATTAAGATCATCAATCATTTTGATCATAGGCTCAAATGCTTCAATGCATGGTGTTGGTTGAGCTTCTAAAGATTGTATAGTGTTCCTCAAGTTAGCCAGCACCCTATCTTAGACCTCGTTCACCTGAACCAAATGGTTTGGTTCAAGGTTGGATGGGTTTGGGTTAAATCTAGGGGAGCCAAGAAATTGAGGTTCTTGGGTCCCTCCCTGATAGTAGGTTGTTTTGGGTTGTTCAAAGAAGGGTAATGACCTATATTTAGTATAATCCTGGGGAGGGTAGGTGTTATAATCATCACATCCCTCTTGATTGTAGATCGGGTTGGTTTGTTCATAAGAGGGTGGTGATCTATAATTAGTGTAGCTCTGGGAAGGATAATAATCATGATCATGATGCCCAGGGTTAGGTCCTAGACATTGAGGTTCAGAATCATATCCCCAATCAAATTTATCTTAGCTAGTGGATGGGTAATCATAAGTCGAGTCGGGATAGTAATCATCTTGAGGATATGTAGTGGTAGGAGGGTAGGATTGGACATCTATGTTTGGTGTAGAAGAATACAAGATGAAGTAGGAGGGAAAGCATAACAGAGAAAGGTGCCCAGCATTACAATCAACCAGACCTATCCTTAAATTTGGTAGCTTAAGGACCTATGCTTCAGAAATGAACTCTGACCACATAATGAATTTGATGTTGTCCTTACTCCCGAAGGTGGTAAAGTTGGGTCAGCGAAGCAAGGGGAGCGTATCCTGAGGGTCGCTAATTTTGCCAAACCCCTGCTTACTTAAGTTGTTTGACAATCGGCCCCCCAACCTAGCTCCTTTTGAAGCAAGCTAACGTCACTAATTCAAAATGTGTTCAAGAGAACACCTTGAAATGGACTCAATGAATCCTAGGGCCAACATCTACTCAATTTTAATTAAAGCCTTAGATGATTGTGCTTTAGAAACATGATGGGCCCATTAGATGGGTTGTGCCCTTAATGATCAATTAATATGCATGTGCATGCCCAACCAGGGTTTGTAAACAAGGTTATTATGATGTGCCTTTTAGGGTTTAACCTTGTTTAGTAGCTTTAAGGGTTTAATCATTAGTTGTATTCAATCAAGTTTAGTAGAACACTCCAAGCTTTGCAAGCACTGGTGATGATATATTCCTTTGAAACTCAAAAAGAATGTGGAGTGCTTGGTTAGTTACTAAAAATTGAACCCTAAGTGGCAAGCTACTTGATGAATCATTTTTATCTTAAATGGTGCGGCCCAAACAACTCAATCGATTAGCCCTAATGCACCACTTAGTTAAGGCACACAATAATGTTTAACCAATTCAAATTTTCTGCTCAATTATTTGTGTGTTGTGTTAACGTGTACCAGATCCACAGGTTAGATTCCAGTTAAGTGGTAGAATTAATGTAGAGTGGTGCGTCTTAGGTCAAGAGTTGTGGGTGTTTAATGTGTGTAACTTTCAGTAAATCCCATAATCAGATAGTTTTCTCTTTTTAAAATTTATGCGGGTGGGTGAGATAAGTGGAGTGACAATTAAACAACCAAGATCTAACCTAGGGTTTATGCAAGCACCTAGGTTGATTTGGGTTTGAGTTATTAGTGTGGCAAAATAAAATCTAGGGTGGGGGTGGTAGGGATACACTTACAGAACCTTCATCAGCACTTTTCTCGGATCTAACCACCTTGGCTTGCCTCAGAAGAGTAATTGCAATCACAGTAAGATTAGAGAAAAAGTAAGATAAATGTTAAGGTGGAAAAATGTGAGAAAACCAAAGACCGTTGCCTCCTCAGCAATGGCACCCCAAAATGGTGAGCATAATTTTCACTAGTAAAATCAAGATTTTACAGAACCCATTGTCATAGTCGTAAAATATCTCTACCAAATAAAATTTATACCAAAACTCAAAGTGAGTCCCAGGTCAAACACAGGGAGGCGAACGTTTGGTTTTGAAATCTATGCTTCAATTTTATTTGTTTTTGTTATTTTTATCTTTTGCAATTTTTTTTATTTTAATAAGCAAGAGATCAGATCGATAAAATATTTATTTAACTAATCTACTTGCAAATAAGGGAGAGAGAGAGAAAGTACATCAATACATTTTTCTAACCAGAGTTTGCTATAGATAGGAAAACAGAAAACTACACTAAAAAGTAAATAAAAGATAGAGAGAGGTGAGAAGAATCTCCCTTGATGGTCGCTTGGAGGACAACTCACTTTGACAATGCCCCAAACGATGGTGGTGGGAAGCTGGATGAATGAGAATGATGTCGGACGACGGAGGGCGGGATGAGATGGCGTCACAGCGAGGATCTTCTTCCGAAATGTGGTGAGAGGACGATAATGGGATGCTCCACTAATAGAGGTGAGAGGCCGGAAAAATATTTGATTTCTACTTTAGAGGAGCATCCCGAGATTGGGACAAGTTCTCACTATAGCCTTGAAGGTGGTGAGGGAGAGAAAGGAAGATATGAAGAAGAATAGGAGGGGTAGGGGTCCTTCTATAATGGAGGAGGAGGCGCTTTTCGCAAATGGACAATAAGTGATGTCCATAAATGTCGTTGAAGACCCGCCTTGGATGTCGCTGAAGGTCATTACCTCCCACCGCTGGTGTCGGTGTGCATGTGCAAGCTGGATAGGCATGTATGAATCATAGCCCTCGGATCTCTGATGGATGCTCCAAATCACATGCATCGCACGCTTGAGATTGCATAGCACACACGTATGATTGCACGTCCGTCTGCTTGTCAGATCTCACATGTGTGAATCGTGCACTTGGGTGGCACCACATAGCCACTCTCTTCGCTGCTTGATCGCCATCGGATGCTCCAATTTCAATTGGACGTGCTGAGGGACATGCGGGGAGTCTCGAACATGCATCTATGTGTTGTGGGTGAAGGCACGAACCAATGCGCCACTGGTGTGGATTGTTGCGCTAATGGAATTGTGTGCAAGTGCTCTCAACCATTGTTAATCACTCTAAATCAGATTTTCAAATCGATGTCTTGCAGTATAGATTGAATCGGTGCGAAAAACAAATAGAATTTATGCTTGAATGGAAGTCCAAGGTCAAACACAAGGAGTAACTAGCAAAATAATTCTCAAGATTGCAATTCAAGCACAATATAAGCAATTTATAATAGAACTCCAAACAATAATGATATATAAATGAGAGCAAATGTCAAATAGTGCAAAAAGAATGGCGTAAAATGGTTATTTGAATCACCAATTACCCCTCACGATAATATCAAATATCTCAACAGTATCAATCAATTTAAATCCACGTAGGATAACTGCACAGTGCACTCCCTTCAGAGATAAGACAATGGAATTCTCAACCAGACAGCTTTAACCGTCCAACTGCTACAGTGCCAAGAGGGCACCCTTCCCCTTCCTTCCCTTTCTCTCTTCTTTTGCCTCCTTAAGCTCAAGAGAAGGCACAACACAGAGCTTAGCAACACCAATAGAGGCAAAGGCCTCCTTCAAAAATCACTAAGTGTTGAGAGGAGAGCAGCAGAGCAAAATCGACCCCTCCCCTCTCTCTTTCTCTCTCAGAATCAGGCAAACCAGAATAAACCCAGGTATTCCGATAAATGGAACAAGGTCTAGACCTACGAGGCATGAGTGTGGGGGAGGGCATGCGTGAGGCGTGCATGTCGGGACCTCACCCCTTGTGTGTGCTGAGGTGATAAGCCACCAGCACAAGAACAATTTAAACTGCATAGGGGCTTTGGTGATTCCCGATGCAGGAGTAAGTTGTCCCCTATTCTTCACGCAGCAGGTAGTGGACCTCCTTCGCCGAATTAGAGTAGTTGCTAAGCTTGGGGTCTCCAATCAAGGACCTGGCCATCTGGAGCTCATGGTTCCGCACCACCTAGAGGTGATGCCTCGGGCGTCTGACGCAAGAACACTTTCGTCAAGGTGTGCATGAAGCTTCGTCAATGGCGGTGGCAGTGTGATACCTGAAAACACGAACAAGGCCTTTCAACCATGTCAAACATGCTCAGTAGGATCGCCGTGGGATGGCGAACGTGATGGTGTGCGTGGTAAGGCAAGTGCGTGCGTGAGA
Organism: Thalassia testudinum; assembly: GCA_037157565.1. Classification (NCBI taxonomy): domain Eukaryota; kingdom Viridiplantae; phylum Streptophyta; class Magnoliopsida; order Alismatales; family Hydrocharitaceae; genus Thalassia; species Thalassia testudinum. The sequence goes on from JAZHRO010000025.1 coordinate 91,460,220, forward strand.
AGGTCGTGCGGCCTAGAAACAGAGGTGCAGTGAGGATGGAGTTTGAGGGAGTCATAGAGTGGCGAATAGGGTGAATTGGTAGAGGGCTTTTGACCTCCGTGTGATGGCGAATCTTTTGGAGTTGGTGGCAAGGCAGTTGGAGGTGTGGAGCGAGGGAGGCACTTCGCCGGAGTTGTTGCTAGAGGCGAAGCAGACGAAGATGGAAATGAGTGGTTGGCGGTCGTGCATGTGTTGTGAGTGTGTGAAAAAAGAAGTAGAGGGAGAGAGAAAGGGATAGAGATACTTAACGACCAGGTAGAGAGGCGAAGGCGGTTGGTTGTGGTAGATCGGCACCAGAGAAGGAGGAGAAGACGGCGAGACAACGATGATGAAGTAGGCGGAGGTACGCCCTCCCTTTGGCTGAGGAGGGACGCGATGAAAAGGGAAGTTGAGAGAGTCAACTAATTTGGTCATTGGACGGTCAGAGGAGGAGAATTGAGGAGGTCATCGAAGCAATAGTCTTGCAGGCTGGAGGAAGGGGAATAGGGTGCTTTTTACTCTCCAAGACTTTCTAAAAAGTTTGGTCGAGCCCTAGGGATCCTTATATAGGCCTCAGAGATTGGTTACAGCTTAGGATGCAAGCTTCTCAAGCTTGGAAGGTTCACTGGAGTTGGAAACTTAAAGATACCCAAATCTCCCATGCGTTCGCATGACAGATTAGGAAGGCTTTGGGGCTCAAGACCGGATTCAATAGAAAGAGGACTCCTCAAAGAATCTCCCTTCCAATTTTAGAAGGGATTGATTGATCAAAGAAAAAGTTCTCTTCAATCAAAGGTTGCTAAACTTGTAGGAATAGGATTTTAGGACAGCAGGGACCTTTTTGTGAAGAAGACGACAAAGCTAGGTGGGCTGTTTGCAAGAAATTCAAAAGTTAGGGGCATGTGTCTGAGATAAAAGAATAAGACAGGGCCAAATTGCAAACTAGGTCAAGATGATCTCACATTTGACCCAAATTTTGGTACAAACCTAATTTGGACCTAGGGAATCCAATGGTGAAGTTTTATTTTGGTTTTGACCTAGTTTGTCTGCTAATTTTTGCAAAAACCTAAATTAGGGTAAAAGTATGTCTATGGTTCTATTTTAGGTCAAGATGGGTTCTGATGTCAAATTTAAGGTACCAAGCCCTAGAGAATATTTTTCTATGAATTTTAGATGGCATAGGTGAATTTTATCCTGACCAGAACTTCAGTTAATTAAGCGGGTCTATTTTTAGGGTTTCGGAAGTCATTTAATTCTCAAAACACGCAAAAACCCTTTTTCTGTCTATACTAACCCACTTGTTAGACTCTTAAGATCATTTGACCCTTAATCAAACCCTGAGAAAACCCGTGATTGTTATGTATTCATCGTATGATGGTAAAATTATAGTTTTAACCCTATTTTCCTGTATTTCTCTCTGAAAGGATTTGTAATGAATTATAGCCTTCTGATGGTTATGCAAGAGCATTTAATGACTTAATCAGATCAAATTGAGCTAGTTATGGCTCATGATGGTGTTCCCATCATAACCCCATGACTAGCTTTTGCTCATCCCTTAGCAAAATCTCATGAAATTAACTCAAATTCTAGACCATACCTTTTTATGCTCAGATTTGTGTTGTGTGCTTTCTTTTGTAGATTAGGTCAGAATGCCAATAGTAAGCCTAGAGGTACTTAAGTACCAACCAAGATCCGGATCTGACCAGCTCTAGCCTCAGTCCACCGCGAAGGTTTCTAAGGCCTATAGGAACTAACCTAAGGTTCGTAGAACTCCGCGGTTAAAGCACCTGTGCTTAAAACATGTTTAGTCTCTGTTCAGTTTGCAGTGAGTTTTTGTAAGAGAGAGACATAAGATTTTTTTTATTTTGGTGAGTTTTCTCTCGCTTTCTTTCTTTATTTCTAGCTTTGGATTATCTTTACAGAATGATCTATATCGGATTCCTAGCCCCCACCATCAATCCTCGTAGGGTCCCTGGCTTTCGACACTTTGAGATAGAACCACCCATGGCAAACCCCAGAACCTTGGCTTTCGACACTTTGAGATAGTGCCGCCCATGGCATTCTGTAGCTAAATTCAGGCCTTGGCAATCGACATTTCGTGATAATCCCACCCATGGCACCTGAACTAGCACAAGGTGCTTATGTAACCCTGGTAGGATATTTAGATATCCTAGGAGACAAGCACCGAGGAGACAGTATGTTATTGTGCATCTTCAAGGAGAATTTCCCGCCTCTCCGTGCCAGGAACTCTTCCAAATCAACTTGTGTTGACTAGCCGCTCCTAATCTAGGGAGCATTTTAGAATAGAATTAACGCATTTGCGTGATTTTGATAATTAAGCGCACTGAACTAGACTGTGTGCAAATTAAGGTGCTTAGGTTACCGAGTCCTATAAACCATAGGTCAATTAACGAGGTTGAATAATCCCTAAGCCTTAGACGTAATACTTAAGCTTTGCATTTTCCTCAACCTCTTGAGGACTATCTAGATCTTAACGAATACTTAAATTTTTAAGCCTAAACACAAGCCCAAGAGGCCTAAGATTAGCGTTCATGCCAACCTCTGTGTCTCTTAGTACTTTTTATCTTTTATTTCTTTCTTTTTATTTGGTCTAGAACAAAGTAGATTCCTTAATCTTTTACTAATGACTATCTCTTTTTATTTCAAATTGTATCTCCTCTTTGACATTTAAATCACCTCCTCTTGTCCTCCTCAAGAATGATATGCAATTTGATCTTTCAAAATTTCCTCCCTTCTCCATTTTTTTTTTTGGAATATGTTTTTTTTTTTACGAAACCCTTTCTTGTGAAGTGATTCTCACAGCATATTGCACTTTAATACCCCCACATGCCTACGATTTGCAATGTCCTCATTGTAAATTAGGTGGGTTTGAGTTTAGCTGAGATCGTACATTAGAACAGGTTTAGGTGGATGGATGGGCTGAGGTGATCGTTTCAGACGATTTCAAGCTCTGGTACGGGTACCAGTGGTGGGGTCGGCTGTTCTAATGGATGAACCCTAAAGTGTAATATAAGTTCAGCATGGGATGCGTCAAGAAGGCTTTCAGGTTTCTTCAAAAAGATGATGAGTTGCCTCCCATTAAGTGCTGAGTTTAAGACCATCAGCTAGGCGCAATATGCTCAGGAAGAATGGAGATCAAAAGAAAAGGTAATCAAGTTCGACTCAGTGAGTTCGACGAATGGTTTGAGTCTCTAACCATTCATGACAAAAGGTTCAGAATCAAGGCTGAGTTCACTAATTTCAATGGCTCCATTTCCAAAGATTCATCTCACAAAGAATGGTCCAATCCATTTTGATCTGAGTTTTCCTAGGAACAGTTTGAGTTTGGTATCAAAGAGTAGAACTTTTTGACCAGGGTGGAAAGATTTTTGCACAATGTGCTTGTCATGTAAGGCTTTACCTGCTCTTTGTAGATACGCGAGTTCTCATACGCATCATTGCATAATTCCTCGATCTCACTCAATTGCAACTGGCGGTGTATTCCAGCCTTCATCAAATCCAAATTGCACTTCCATATTGCCCAATAAGCCTTGTGCTTTATCTCGATGGGAAGGTGATATGCCTTTCCGTACACTAATCTGAAGGGAGACATTCCCAATTGGGTCTTGTGGGCAGTCCTATAGGCCCACAAAGCTTCCGGAAGACGAGCAGACCAATCCTTCCTATTGGGCCGAACAGTGACCTGAAGGATCTTCTTAATTTTTTAATTCAATAGTTCTACCAATCCATTAGTCTGGGGGTGGTAAGGAGTCAAGATACGATGAGACATCCCGTACTTTTTCATTAGGGACTAGAAGTATACATTGTTAAAATTAGAACCGCCGTCGCTGATGATGGCCTTAGGAAACCCAAATCTGATAAAGATGTTCTCCTGGATAAATCGAAGGACAACGTTATGATCACTAGTTCCTGTGGGGACGACTTTGTTCCATTTAGAGACATAATCAACAACGAGTAGAATATACTCGAAGCTGATAGATCTGGGAAAGGGTCCCATGAAATCAATTCCCCAAATGTCAAAGATTCGCACACAGTAATCAGGTTTAAGGGCATCATATCCTGTGGGCCCATGTTGCCGAGGGTGTGACAACGAGCGCATGACCTACATTACATTTGTGCATCTTTGAACAAAGTAGGCCAAAAGAACCCACATTGTAGAATTTTCGCTATGGCTTTATGCCTAGATAAATGCCCACCGTAGGCCTGGTCATGACAGAATGAGATCATGTCATTGACCTCATCGTCAGGAATGCATCTCCAGATCACCTGATCATTACCAATGTGGAAGAGGTATGGTTCCTCCCAAATATAGTACTTGGCCTCGGCAATCAATTTGTCCCTCTTGAAAGTCGCCCAATCTGGTGGAACTTTCCCTATAACCACTAGTTTACAATATCAGCAAACCAAGGGTGACTATGAATGGCTAGCAGGTGCTCGTCCGGAAAATGCTCGATGATTTGACCAGACGAGTCATGACTGAAGAAAGAATATGGCAAGGTATTCATCAAAAGATTCTCCAAATACCGAGAAGTCATCCATGAAGACTTGAAGGTATTCATCTACGATATCTGAGAATATGGCAAGCATGCACCACTGAAAAGTAGCGGTGCATTGTAAAGAACGAACGACATCCTTCGGAATGCGTACGTCCCGAAGGGGCAGGGGAAGCTAGTCTTGTCTTGGTACTCAAGATGGATTGCAACCTGGTTGTAGCCGAAGTACCTATCCAAAAAGCAGAAGAATCGATTTCCCGTTAGTTACACGTGTATCTGATTAATGAAAGGTAGTAGGAAATGATCCTTCTTTGTGGAGGAATTGAGTCTTCTGTAATAAATGTAGACTCTCCACGAGTTCGTTATATGGGTCGGTATGGTTTCTTCTATTTCAGTCATGATCACGGTGAGTCCTTCCTTCTTAGGCACAACTTGAATTGGACTCACCCATCGACTATCGGAGATCAGGTAGATGATCCCTGCATCTAACCACTTGATGATCTCCTTTTTCATGACATCCTGCAAATTTGGATTTAGGCATTTCTGCATTTCATGGGATCGTCGTGAGCCCACTTCGGTATGGATGTGATGTGTGCAATATGAGGGGCTGATGCCAGTCAGATCATCGAGAGTCCATCCAAATGCTCTCTGATGCTGCTAGAGGACAATAATCAAGTGTGTTTCCTAATCAGATGTGAGTCGAGAGTTGATAATCACAGGAAACATCCGATTAGAACCCAAACAGATGTATTTCAGATGATCAGGAAGAGACTTTAATTCCATAACTTGGTTATCAACAGCAGCAGGTGGTTCAGGGTGGGTGTCGGGAGCAAAGGAAGGAGCTATGGGTGTGTCTAGGTTAGGTTTAGGCTCCTCTAATTACAGGTTTTGATCTTCTTGTGGTTGATAAAAAATAATCGGGTTTTCATCGATACATGGGTTGTCAACCATGGCCTCGATATCGCAAATTTGCTCAATAACTTCACAGTTAATTCCTTGTTGGGCCTTAAAGATGTCGATCTTTAGTGTCTTGCTCCCAAATTTTAACTCAATTTGGCCCTCCTCACAATTAATATTGGCCCTAGCTGTGGCCAGAAAAGGTCTGCCGAATATGATCGGTGTATTCTTTAGGCTCTCAGGATCGTCCATGTCTAAGACGATGAAATCCACGGGGAAGTAGAAATCGTGTACCATAACTATGACATCCTCGAGCACTCCTTTTGGTGACTTAATAGATTGATCAGCTAACTTCAAAGTCATCTCTGTTGGTTTAAGTTCAGATTCCTCAAAATGGTCCAGTAGGGATGTGGGTATCAAATTGATGGAAGCTCCTAAGTCCAAAAGGGCTTTGTCAAACTCTAAATCACTGATCTTGCATGAAATTAGAGGGGTACCAGGGTCCTTTGCCTTAAGCAAGAGCTTGCTCAAGATGATGGAGTTGGCTTGCTCCAACAGTACGATCGGGTTAACACCTTTGGTTAGCAGCTTACGCTTGGGTGTACACACGTCTTTCAGGAATCGTGAGTAAGCCGGTATGTGGCGTATTGCATCCATCAAGGGGATGTTTATTTGGACTTGCTCAAAGAGCTTGACCAGGTCCTCCTCAAGTGCCATGGGTTGGGACCTTTTTCCTTTAGCCACGACCTCCGAAAATGGAACCTCTATTGGTTCCTCTAGATTGGGTCCAGGTACTTGATTTGGGACAGGGGTATCCTAGATGACTATCCTAGGGTTTGGGTTTGCATTACTAGGATAAGAGTGTCTTGGATAAAGTGGGTCCTATGTTGCTTTGTGATAGAGAGATTTTTGCTTATTTATGAAGATGATAGCAATAAATTGATATGTCATTGTGCTTTATGTGGTGGAAAATCTCTCAATCAAAAATCAAAATAAATATCAAATTGAACCACAATAAAAATGTCGCATCCACAGGGAGAAATAGAACCAATAAATTCACGAGTAAAGGATTATAATGTTTGCAGACGATTTCGCGACTTCAATTCGAGGATTATGCTACTCTAAATGAAGCTTGCAATTTCATTAAAAGTTCAAGGCTATTTATGCAATTTTTACATCATGAATCAACCTCCCAAAAGTATGTATATGATGCATGTGTAGTGGCATATCATGTAAATTTGACTTGCATGCAAATCTGAATTGAATTTCAATGTTGGATGATGCACATAACACAAGTTAAGTAAATTCACGAAATTATCAGTGCATCCAAGCAATGTGGCCTGAATAAAATAATAATATTAAAGTGACAATGGCATGCAATGTAATTTTTAATTGAAGCAAAAATAGAGGAAACTTCCTCTCTCATCTTTGCGTGCACGTGGAGGCTTCGTGGGAGGAGCTACGCTACGGGAAGGCACGTCTCGACGAAGGCTACGTGATGGTGGTGACGTGGCAGTGGAGGTGGTCGGACGTGGCCAGACGACGGAGGAGAATGCCGGCCTGACGATGGTAGGTGGCTACACGGGCTGCTGTGGCTGAGCACAAGGGCTGTGCATGGCTGCGCGATGAGGGGGATACACGCGCGCACTGTGGCTGTGGTGCTGTGCGCGGTGGGGGTGCTGCATTGCTGTGGTTGCAGTGAGTTCTTGTAGGGCTGCTGGAGAGGAAGAAGATGACGAGGAGGAGGAGACGCACGTGGTCTGTAGTGCGTGATGGCGTAAGCACGGTGAAGGCACCGCGCGCTTGTAAAGGTGCTGCGTGGTCTGATGTTGCGTGAGGGAGCGCGCTTGGAGGTGGTGACACGCTTGCATGGGCTTGGCTATAGGCGCGTGGTTGGGCAGGCTATGGGCGTGTGGTGGGAGGGGATGGAAAGGCCGTGGCTACGTGGAGAGGGTGGTGGAGGTGTGCGGTGACTGCTCTTCGTGCTTGCAAGGGTGTGGTAAGGTACACTAGTGAGGATAGAGCGTGCGCTTGGAGGGCTGCGGCTGCGTGCAAGGGCTAGAGGCACGCTTGCAAGGTGCGTGGTGGGAGAAGATGAAAGGGTCCACAGTGCACGCCTTCTTCACGGTGCACGCAAGATCTTTTCCCCTGTTGTCCTCCCTGCCAAGCCCCTTAGATCCTCTCTTTTATCTCCTCCCCGGCGTAAGTCAAGGGATTTTCAAATCCCTTACTATACTTGGCCAATGGTTGTTGATGGAGTTGTTGAGGCTGGCCGAAGGTTGAGAGATCCGTGGGGGGGGGGAATTTCTTTTTACCACCTTTTCTTTGCATAAATTATTCCTACAATAATGAAACACAAAATAATTACATAATAAGTATAGAATGCAATATAATAGATGCAATCATTTTATGACCTAATGTAGGTATTAACAAACATAAAATGTAAGAATAAAGTTAACTTAGGCGTAACAATAGTCCAGTAAAATGGACTCATCAAATGCCCCCATGCCTAAGATTTGCTAGTCCCTAGCAAAAATGAAAAATAATAGAAGTAATCAAAAGATTTCTTCTTTTCTTATTTAAAAACTTTAGAGATCCAGACAAATGTGAAGTGATAATAGCCTAGGTAACGGATCCAAGTGAAAATAGCCAACTTACATTTGCAATTTGTACTTATCCTTTAGTAAATATTTCTATCAGGATAGGCAACTACTTCCCTCGGGGATAAAACAAAAAATAATCTGTAAATTGACCCCAACTTTAGGCTTAGGTAAGAGATATCGAGTTTAATGGATTTGTATTTGGTGGCACACACGCATCTGGTGCTACATTTAATCTATTATTATAGACTAGATCTCTAGACTATTAGACAAGTCAACTCAGAGAGAGGCTAAACAACTATGCTCTCTTGAAATTCCTTGGTGCAAACTCTTTTCTTTCTTTTCTTTCTGAGATCACAAATCTTGCCAGATTTAGAAAGTGTACCCACTGTTTGGTGGCACAACATGGCATTCACACTTCAATTAAAGTCCTAATTGTAATTCCCTACTAGGAGGGGGTGACGTAAAAATTGCGGAAATGAAAATAAAACAATCTCACAAAATAGACAATCACACAAGTACACAAGTATTTTTAGGTGGAAACCCAAATCGGGTGAAAACCACCACCTAACCCTCTCGAGTTAGGATTTTCTGATCAACCAAGTTGATCAAAATCCACTAAATGAATCACTTTAAACGAGGGTGATTCAACCTCAAATACAACCACGCTACAAGTGCGAGGGTAGTGTTCCTCAACCCCATCTCTTCACGAGAAGGATTTTATCCCTCTAAGGAGGCGGGAATTCGCAAAGCGAATACCCAACCAAATAACAAAGACAAAAGAACAATAATCCTATAGAGCCAACAAAGTAATTTTAAACCTAGCTTCTATAGGAATTAGGAAACTCCCCTTTGAAAGGAGTGCGTCGGCGACGCGGATGCGTGAACAACACGACGGCGCTACGTTGCTCTCGTGAACTATGGCGGGAGAGTGGGTGCGCAAAGCTTGATGCTCTCAAGATGAAGAATTAGAGCTTGGAGAGCAAGAGAGTCTTTTTGGACACAAAAGAGTGTGAAAGTGTGTAGATAGGTGTGTCTTGTGTTTCTTGGTGTGTGTTGGTGTGCAAGAGGTTCCCCTCTATTTATAGAGGCCTTAGGAAGGCTTTGGATGGCTTAGGAAAGGCTCTATAGCCGTTGGGTGCAAAGCTCAAGTGAATCAACCCAAAATCAGGAACAATCATTGCACTGACAAGGTAATCAGACGTCTAATTCTGGCATCAGACGTCTGGAAGACCACTTTAAGACGTCTGATTTCAAGGTCAGATGTCTAATTTCGTGTGGGTTCCTTCCTGACTTGAATCAGATCTAAATAGGGTTCTAGCGCAAGTCCATCAGACGACAGACAGAACGTCTTGCACTATGTCTGGACGTCTGGAAACCTACTTTTTCGTGGGAATGGATTTGCAACGGCTAGAAAATCTCTGAGAAGAGATTTTCGGGTCAGTCAAGGCAAAACAGTCAATTATCAGACGTCTGGATGGGCTTAAGGACGTCTGATAAGGCTCTAATGGTCATATCCTTGAGTATGTGCGAAGAGAGCCAACGGTCCACTAAGTGGATGTCTGGCAAAGTCATCAGACGTCTCCTAAGACGTCTGGTCTAAGGTCTGGACGTCTGATTTCATCAGACATAACTAACTTGTCCAGCCTAAATGTTATCAGACATCTGAATCAACAGTCAGACGTCAAAAAACACTTTATCAGACGTCTAATTTTGGAATTAGACGTCAGGAAACTCTGTTTGAACCCTATATTGATTTTCTAGGTTCTCTACAGAAAACCTAAGTATCCTAGGGTTGTGCGGGTGTTCCTAGGACTACTGTTACGGTACTTTGAGGCTCTTTAACATAATTTTCTAAGGAAATAAAGAGCAAGAAAATAATGACAAAAGTACAAGAAAGGAATAAAAATGGAATTCTATCCTATTCTTCTTGTCCTTCCATCTTCAATCTATCGCTCCTCGCGAATCCCCTCTGTTCTCCATCAAGCTCCTCCAATCCGTCCTGGATGCGAGCTCGAATTCCGTCTAATCACGTCTACATTTGCAATTGACCTGAAATCTAAGACTCCAAGTGCAAATGTTAAATAACACGTGTTTTGTTATCATCAAAACAAATGATCGTGGTGCTCTAGCACCAATAATCTCCCCCTTTTTGATGATGACAAAACCATAAATAAAAATGCAAAAAATCCTCCCCCTTTTTGACATTATCAAAATGGTTTAATTGATTTCCTATAACTCCCCCTTAAAGCATGCTCTTCTATAAATTTCTTTTAACAAAGGTAATGTCCTCCCCCCCCCCCTTTTTTTTTTATAACAACAAGATAGCTATTATTTTTCTCCCCCTTTCTAAAGGAAATTTAGCTACCTTATATCTCCCCCTTAAAAATTGACAATTAGCTTATAATTTTTTTGCTCCCCCTATCTAAATGCTTATGATAAAAGGATAGGGTAAAGGGTTTTACCTCACCTACCATGGCCAATAAAATGGCCCAAATGGTGGTGGTGGATGCCACATCGGATGGGGCTCCCATCCGTAGCTTGGAGGCCCGGGCATTGGCGCCGGTCTCCAATCTGGTGGTCGACGTGTGGCAGGTCCATCATTTGTTCGCTGTCTTGTCGGTCTTCTTGTTCTCCTCCTTGGTCTACTCCTTGGTTCTCCCAACTCGAGTTGACCAGCCTTGAGTTTGTAAGTCCAGTCCTTTGTGTTGTGGTTATCCCTGAAACCTACAAAATAAGACCCCAATTCTTTTTTCAGTATCCAAGTGGGTTTGGATCCGGATCTGTTAGCGGGTCTCCTTGATGGAGATCCTTTCTCAATCTTAGGGCTATATAAATCATCTACTTTGTTGATTAATTTGTTAGAGTTTTCCCTAAGACATGCAATTTCTTTTTCTATAATACTCATCTTAGTCTTTAAATCAGAAATTTCTATTTTTAGACTAACATTTTCCTCAATCAATTTATTATTTTCATTGATGAGGTTATGATTTTCTAATAATAGGTTATCATTTTTAGGACCAGCTTCTAGATCATTAAGTTTTATTTCTAACCTATCATTTTCACTTTTAAGGAAACTAAGATTCTTTTTCATGCTTTTATTTTCTATCTTAAGTTCTTTACTAACTTCAAAAAGTTCATTAAAAGCTTCTTGTAAGTCGTAACTTACCTCGTTGTCTGAGTCGCTTCCGCTTTTGCTGTCGCTTCCTCTGGCCATGAAACCGAAGCAAGCGGTTTCTTCTTCTATGGACTTTTCTTCTTCTTCTTCCTCCGAGCTGGAATCGTCCCAAGTGGCTTGGAACACCTTCTTCTTAGATTTCTTCTCCTTTTCCTTCTTCTTCTCCTTTTTGAGAAGAGGGCACTCTGGTCGTAAATGCCCTTTCTCGTTGCAATGGTAGCAACATCTCGGTCTCTCCTTCTTCTCCTTCTTCTTTGACTCCCAACACAACTTGGAAAACTTTTTAAGTAAAATTCTAAAGTCTTCGTCGTCGGAACTTACCTCGCTATCCGACGCGGCTTTGAAGGCAAGAGTCTTCTTCAGTTTAGGCTCCGGTGTATCCTTCTTCTTTTGCTTCAACTTTGTCTCATAGGCCATCAGATTGCCTAGGAGATCTTCCATGTTGAGCTCCTCTACTTCGTTTGCCTCCTCGATGGTGGTGACTTTCTGTTCCCATTCCGGTCCAAGGGAACGAAGAAGCTTCCCTTGAAGCTCCCCCTTGATGAAAGTCTTCCCTAAAGCTTTCAAGTTATTTACAATGAGAGTGAACCTAGTGTTCATCTCAAAAGATTCGTTAGATTTCATTGAAAAAGATTCAAATTCTTGAGAAAGTAAATTAATTTTAGAGGTTTTTACCTTAGAGGTACCTTCGTGAGTTACTCAAGTGTGTGCCAAATCTCGTATGCGGTGGCGCATTACGAGATTCTATTGAACTCCTCCGAGCTAAGCGTGTAGTAGAGGGCGTTCATGGTCTTCGCGTTCAAAGAGAGTTCACGAATTTGTTGTTGTGAGTAGCCTCCCACAGGTTTTTCTGGGATCTCAAATAACGTCTCGCACCTGGCCCAAATCGTGAAGTCATTGGCTTGAAGCCAAGTCTTCATCCGCAGCTTCTAGTAGGGGTAGTTGCTCCCGTCGAAGAACGGCGGACGAGTCGTTGACTGGCCCTTGGAAATCCTACCCGCGGAACTGCTCCCCTCCATAGATCTTCTTGCTTGGTTGTTACGCCGAAACAGCAAGACCTGCTCTGATACCAACCGTCACCCCCTCCTAGTAGGGAATTTCACTAATAACTCTACAACTAAGTTAGAGTCCTTACCTAGTATTCGGGCGATCAGAAATACTGAAAGGTAGGTATGGGTCATATTTGGTGGTCGTGATAGGTGTTTTTGTTGCCTCAGAAACAATGTTACAAACTTGGACTTTTTTCTTTTTCTTTTCTCACTTTTTTTTTCTCTTCCTTTATAAATCAACATAACATGGCACAGACTTTTATTTATGAGGCATTATTAGGGATGATGATGGTCAAGAGGATATTGTGTGGCTTATTTGGTGGAAGTGCCTTTTCTCGGCATTGGGAAGGAATGGATAGGATAGGCGTATTTCTGACCTTTAACACTATTACCCTCCTTTAGCTAAGGACTCTATGAAGGACGGTCGTAACCATCCACCATAGTCATAGCTTTATTAAGACTCAATCTTTGTGTATCTACCTTATTTGGTGACTCTCAGGAATTCACACAAAGTACGCACACAGGAACAGAGAGCATAAAGTATGCCTAACTCTGAAGTATCATCATCTAATTGTCCAAAACTTAGGAGTCCTTCCACTAGACTTAGCGCACCAGTAATCTCTCTACTTTCTTCTCACAAATATGGGGTGGATCTACTAGAAGATAGTATGCCTGACTCCCTATTAACTATCCAAGGGTTCAGTAAACTAAAAATGCTTATTGGTTTTCTTCAAAGATCCATTAACCAGTCTATGTGCACGTGAAGTAAATGTACTAGATTCTAAATTTAAGAAATAATTTAAGAAGAAAATTCTTTAATGACACATCCATGATAAAGATGTTTTGCTAGGGACTAACCAATTCAGTTCCAGAAAATAAGAGTTTTTTTTTCTTTCTTCTTAAATGTATGCAAATATTTATAAATGCTATTAACAGTCTCAGATTATAACCCCCCATGACTAAGGCTGACAATGTCCTCATTGGAAAAATGCAGACATAGAAGAATATCACCTGAGGAGGAGAGTGGGAGGAGGTAAGGCTCCTCAAGCCGAAGTGCGTCCAAAACCTAGCCATCTGAAAGAGTAATATAAGGTTTAAGTTGCTGGCCATTTACCATAAAGCTCGCACCTAAAGTAGGGTTCCGAATTTCTACTGCTCTATGAGGGAAAGCATTGATAACAATGTATTGCCCATCCCAGCGGGACTTGAGCTATGCAGGAAATAATTTAAGTCTAGAATTTAAAAGCCAGACCCCCTGGTTGGGCTCAAAAGTCTTTCTAATGATGTGCTTATCATGGAAGATCTTTGTACGTTACTTGTAAGCTTGAGAAGTTTCATAGGCTTCATTATGAAACTCCTCAAACTCAGTTAACTCTAACATACGTGCCTTTCCCGCTTTATCCAGATTCAACTTAACGTTTTTAATAGCCCAATAGGCTTTATGTTGGATTTAACGGGAAGGTGGCACGCTTTTCTATAGACAAGATGGAAAGGAGACATGCCCAAGGGAGTCTTATACATGGTTCTGTAGGCCCAAAGAGCATCATTTATTTTTTTAGACCAATCCTTCTGATTGGGCCTGACAATTTTTTCTAAAATTCGCTTAATCTCCCTATTAGACACTTCAACTTGTCCACTCGTTTGGGGATGATAAGGTGTGGCTATCATATGGTTGACTCCCAAATTTTGGACTAGTCTTGTGAAGTGTACGTTCTTGAACTGAGGTCCTCCATCACTTATGATCATCCTTGGGCACCCATACCGAGAAATGCTATTAGCCTTAACAAAGCCCAAGACCACGGAATGGTCATTGGTTCGCGTGGGTATGGCTTCTATCTATTTTGATACATAGTCTACAACCACAAGGATGTATGCATATCTGAAGGACATAGGAAAGGGACCCATGAAGTCGATGCCCTAAATATCAAACATCTCAATAGGGAGGAAAGGTTGCTGGGGCATCTCATCTCTTTTCCCAATGGTTCCTGTCTGCTGGCAACAAAGACATGTGCCCACATACGTATGTGCATCTCAGAATAATGTGGGCCACCAAAAGCCAGACTGAAGAACTTTATGGGTAGTCTTCCTCCCACTAAAATGTCCCCCACAATGGAGGTCATGGCAGAAACTTAGAACACTTCTTTGTTCTTCATCAGGGATGCAACGACAAAAAAGCTGGTCAATGCCTACTCTAAAAAGCTCGGGTTCCTCCCAGTGATAAAATTTAGCGTTAGTAAGAAACCTGTCTCGCTTCTGCTTGTCCCAAGTACTAGGGGTAATGCCTGTGTCTAGATAGTTCACTATGTTAGCGAACCAAGGAGTTTTAGCCTCCACGGCCATCAGAGATTCATCAGGGAAAGTCTCTTAAATACTGCCAGCAGGGTCTGATGCCTCAATAGGGATCCTAGATAGATGATCTGCTACCACATTCTCAACTCCTTTCTTATCTTTAATTTCTAGGTCAAATTCCTGGAGTAGCAGAATCCAACGAATTAGGCAAGGTTTGGTGTCCTTTTTAGCAAGAAGATGCTTTAAGGAAGAATGATCAGTGAACACCACAACCTTGGATCCCAAAAGATAAGACCAAAACATTTCCAAAGAAAATACTACAACAAGAAGTTCCTTTTTAGTGACCGTGTAGTTTTGCTGAGAATCCGTAAGGGTCTTGCTGGCATAATGCAGCACATGAGGTTTGCCATCAACCCTTTAACCTAAGATCACTCCCACTGCAAAATCAGAAGCATCGCACATTAGCACAAACGGGAGGGTCCAATCTGGTGCTTGGAGAATCGGTGCGATAATAAGGGCTTTCTTCAAGACTTGGAAAGCCTCATCACATCTATCACCAAAATCGAAGGAGACATCCTTCACTAACAGGTCGCAGAGTGGCTTAGAGATTTTACTGAAATCTCTAATGAAGTGCCTATAAAATCCATCATGGCCAAGGAAAGATCTAACTTGACGAACATTGGCAGGCAATGGAAGCTTAGAGATGGAATCAATTTTTGTAGTGTCCACCTCTAATCCTCTCTTGGAAACTATATGCCCTAACACAATGCCTTGCTGGACCATAAAGTGGCTTTTCTCCCAGCTAAGCACCAGCTTTGCCTCTTCGCAATGGGTTAAGACTTTATCAAGGTACGAAAGGCATAGGTCAAACGATGAGCCATAAATGGAGAAGTCATCCATGAAAATTTCAACGAACTCGTCGATCAAATCAGAAACGATAGCCATCATACAACGTTGGAAAGTGGCGGGAGCATTACATAACCTGAATGGCATTTGGCGGAATGCAAATGTGCCATACGAACTCGTGAAGGTGGTATGCTCCTGATCATCAGGAAAAATGGCTATCTAATTATACCCAGAGTACCCATCAAGAAAATAAAAATACTGTTCCCCGCCAATCATTCCAAAATTTGATTGATAAACGGTAAGGGGAAATGGTCATTCTGGGTAGCTATGTTCAAATGGCGGTAATCAATGCAGACCCTCCAACCAGTTGTGGGTCTAGTGGTCACCAGCTCTCATTGGTCAGTCTCCTCCACAGTGATTCCTGCCTTTTTGGGTACTACATGAATAGGATTGATCCATTTACTATCTGAAATGGGATAGATAATCCCTACATCTAGCCATTTCAGAATCTCCTTTTTAACAACCTCCCGCATATTTGGGTTGAGCCTTCTCTGCATGTCTCGAAAAGGTTTCACAGACTCATCCATGTATATATGATGCATGCAAAGAGAGGGATCAACACCATTAATATCAGCAATTGACTAGGAAATTGCTTCCTTGTGCCTTTGTAAACACTTAAGCAGAGCTCCCTCCTGCAATTCAGATAATGCAGACGAGATAATAACGGGGAGCATGTCATTAAGGCCAAGGAAAGCATATTTCAATGTGCTCGGGAGGGGTTTCAACTCCAACTCAGGAGCCTTTTGGATTGAGGGTTTAAGTCGAGATGTCCCCGCCTCAGGTAGCGGATCTACCTTCACGGTCCAGGGTGGGGACAAAGACTCTATGTGTATCCCCAGAAATTCTTCTAATTCAGGCATTTCCCTTTCAATTTTTTTAATAATTGGAGGATGATCCTTAGATATGACCTTTTCAAGGGGATCTCTACATAGGAGTGCTAGAGTAGTCTCTTCAATTATTTCATCAACGACCTCAATCTGAGAATAATCTTCAAATCCGGATTGCTTGTAAGTATCAAAAGCATTCAACTGGATCTTTTGTTCCCAAATCCCAATTTAAGTGCCCCAGATTTACAATTGATAGAGGCACTGGCTGTGACCAAGAAGGAGCATCCCAAAATAATGGATGGTTTTGTGGGCTTATTAGATGGGTCAGTATCAAGCACCAGAAAGTCAACAGGGAAGAAGAAGTCCTCCATTCTCACAAGGACATCTTCCAGCAATCCCCGTGGTGTCTTAAGTGATCTATCTACGACCTGGAGGATTAGTGGACTAGGCTTTAGCTTACCTCCTTCCAAAGGTCGTAGACAGAGCTCGATAAAATGTTCACCCCTGCACCCAGATCAAGCAGAGCCTCATCAATGTGTTGGTTACCTATAACCACAAAAATATATGGGGCCCTTGGGTCTTTCATTTTGGGGGGTGAAGCATGTTGGAGAACCGAGATAACATGGTCAGGTAGGATGACCTTGGTTTGGACCTATTTCCTAGATCGGTGCTTTTCGGTGCACAGGTCCTTCAGAAACTTGGCATAGGATGGGATCTGTTTAATAGCTTCCAACAGAGGCAAGTTAATCTAGACTTGCCTAAAAGTGTCCATAATCTGCTCCGTCCTATCCTTGGCTCCAGGCAAGCCAACAAAAGATTCCCAAGGAGCAGATAGGTGCTCTGGATAGGGCACCCTCGGCTTCTGGGTAGAGGGGTCGTCATGGCGGGAAAGGGGTGGTGGAAGGACGACATCCTCATTGTGGGTGATTTTGTGTGAGGGAGAGCAATGTGGAAGTCGGGTCAGGTGTAGAAGGGGAATTGTGAGAGGTAACCGTAGGAGTGTTATCAGGCTTGTCAATCTTCTTTCCACTCCTCAACATGGTCACCGCTTGGGCGTTCTCCCTGAATGTGACTCCCTTGCCCTTAGGGTTCTCCTCAAAAGAGCTAGGTATCTTCCTCGGATCACATTGCCTAACTGCCTCTGTAAGATGACCAATTTGGGATTGCATATCAGTAATCATCTTATTCTAAGATTGGATGACCATATTCTGATGCTCTTGCATCGCTTTCATCATGGCTTTAAGTTCATCCATCTCAGAGGGTTTATTCTGAGGAGGGTTTTCATAAGATGGTTAGTATATGGGTTGGGGAGGTAAGGGTCTTGTATTCCCTGAGTTAGAAGCATCACCTTGCTTCCAAGAGAAGTATGGATGGTTCCACCACCCTAGATTATAGGTATTGGAATAAGGGTTATTGCGTAGAGGAGGGCAGAAACCTTGGGCCGCGTTCAAGTCAACTTGAATTAACTCAGGGAATTGATTTGACTGATGGCACTTCGTAGTGGCGTGCATTGTGCTTTAGCAAATGGAGCATTCTCTTGAAGCCTGAAAGATAGAGGCTACTTGCGGGTTCATGCCGAGGTTTGCTAAAAGCCTATCAAAGTTTTTATTCAATAATTGAATCTAATAAGCCAAATCCTGAGAAGCTCCAGCTTCATGGGCCTCTATCTTCCTCTGCAAGATTGATGGTTTTCTTTCTTGATAGGCAGAGGACAAATGTATGGAGTTGTCGCTTAATATTTCAAATAATGCCCAGGCTTCATCCTCAGTTCTGGTCATGAAGGTTCCTGCACAGGCTGCATCGATGGTTTGCCTATGCCTTTCAGATAATCCATTATAGAACCTTTGGACCAACTACCATCTTGGCACCTGATGGTGGGGGCATAACCTAAGAAGGTCATTAAAGTGCTCCCAAGTCTCATGAAATTGCTCCCCTTCCTGTTGAGTAAAACCCATAATCTTTCTTCTCTAATGGTTGATCTTACTCATAGGAAAATACTTTTTCAAAAATTCTCCCTTAAGGGTGGCCCAATCATTACCCTTGCATCGAGGGTATGATACCAGTGCTTGGCCTTATCCTTTAGGGAGAATCGAAATAGAGTCCTCATCAGGGCTTCATCAGTAAAGCCCTGGAGCTTCACCGTGGAACAAACCTCGGTGAATTCCTCCAAATGTCGGTAGGGGTCCTCCCTAGTAGTGCCATAAAAGGAGGGCAACAAAGATATGGTACTGCTCTTGATCTCATATGGATTATCCCCTGCCTGTCGTCTCAGTGCTTGTGCGGGTTGGTTAGTTGGAATAAAATAGTCCCTTAGGGTCCTTTGTTGATTTGCTCCTTGATCAGCCATGCCTTCTCTTTTCTCTCCTAGGTGATCTCTCCTAAGAATTCTCTCAGGCTCAGGATCAAACACTAGACTACCCTCAAGAGAGCGTCTACCAAGCATACAATATCAATCACAATTCAGGTTCTTATTGATTGAGTAAGTGAAACCTCCACTCTAAAGATAAGTCAAAAGGTCAAGGCTTATCCCTCCATTCCCACGTAAGTGGTATAAGAGGGGTGATGACTTGAAATCTTAACCTTCTTTACTACAGAGGTAGAATTGGTTGATATAGATGGCCAAACAAGTTATTCACTGCAATTACGTGCCTTAATTCAACCTTCGAGTGCCATAGGACCTATACTTTGCTTGGATGATACTCCCAGGTGATCAAGTGAGAAGTTACTCCAACGACGAACAAAGGGATGCAAGTAGGGTGAACCCTTCCTTTGAGGCGATGCGTATGCGGTGCTCCTTAACTACCCTTTTGTTCCTTTAAGGGGTGTCTCCCTCCATGAAGTATCAAAACACTTGGTCAAAAGATAGTACCACCACCACCACAAAGCACAATAGGAGGGTTTGCACCGATAAAGAGATCAGTGCCTATAACCTTAAGGGATCGACCCTTAGTGCGGTGCCTAATGTGTGTGCTCAATGTCAGAAGTGTGCATCACACCGCAAATCTTTTTATTTCTTATTTGTTGAAAATGCAGACAAGTCCCTTAGAATCAGATCAAATGTGATTTGATTTTAAGGTCGAATCTGATTATCAATCCCACTTTTAGTAAGGCGACCATTGAATTAGTAAATTCAAACAACTTGGTGGTCTTGAATTTTAATTTGAATGCAAATGCGTGAACAGGAGCTAGATGCAAAAGTTAGAAAGGTGTACCTGTCTCCAGCATTCTTCGTGCTAATATGCTTGCAATGCAATAATGAGATCTAATGTGCTGCTCAATCACCCATAAATGCGCTCACCTAAGGGTATACGACTCCTAAATAGGCAGCTCGATATTTTCTTTTGTTGGCTTTAAAGGCAAGTAAGCAAAAAATGGAATCACGCACACAGAAAAATGTAAACCCTAGTAGCTAAAGAATGTGGGGCAGACCCCCAAAAATTCAGTCTCGATTACTACAAGGGCGAGAAGACAGAAATAAATTTTGTGAAGATGGAGAATCCCCTGTGAAAGCGGGATCCAGGTCTCCTGTGTCTTTTCCTCGTGTGGCTTAGCTCGAGGATGATGTCGCCACTCTACTGCGCCTATCGCCCCGTCAGATTCCTTGCACAATAAGATAAAGAATGATCAGATAATTGCGCAACTCAGAATACTCAAAAATAATAAAGTGAATCTATTGCGTCTATTGCCTCCCCGGCAATGGCACCATTTGATAGAGAGATTTTCACTTATTTATGAAGATGATAGCAATAAATTGATATGTCGTTGTGTTTTATGTGGTGGAAAATCTCTCAATCAAAAATTAAAATAAATATCAAATTGAACCACAATAAAAATGTTGCATCCACAGGGAGGAATAGAACCAATAAATTCACGAGTAAAGGATTATAATGTTTGCAGGCATCTTCGCGACTTCAATTCGAGGAATATGCTACTCTAAATGGAGCTTGCAATTTCGTTAAAAGTTCAAGGCTATTTGTGCAATTTTCACATCAGGAATCAAGCTACCAAAAGTATGTATATGATGCATGTGTAGTGACATATCATGTAAATTTGACTTGTACGCAAATTTGAATTGAATTTCAATGTTGAATGATGCACATAACACAAGTTAAGTAAACTCACGAAATTATAAGTGCATCCATGTAATGTGGCCTAAATAAACTAATAATATTAAAGTGGCAATGGCATGCAATGTAATTTTCAATTGAAGCAAAAATAGAGGAAACTTCCTATCCCTTCTTTGTGCACACGAGGAGGCTTCGTGGGAGGAGCTATGTTGTGGGAAGGCACGTCTTGACGAGGGCTACTTGATGGTGGTGACGTGGCGGTAGGAAGTGGTCGGACGTGGCCAGACGATGGAGGAGAACGTCGGCTTGACGACAGTAGGTGGCAGCGTGGGCTGTTGTGGCTGAGCGTATGGGCCGCGCGTGGCTGCGCGATGAGGGTGCTACGTGAGTGCGCTGTGGCTGCAGTGTAGCGTGCGGTGGGGGTGCTGCATTGCTGTGGCTGCAGTGGCTGCTTTGGGTTCTTGCAGGGCCATTGGAGAGGAAGAAGATGATGAAGAGGAGGAGACGCACACGATTTGCAGTGTATGATGTTGCGCACACGGTGAAGGCGTTACGCGCTCACAAGGGCGCTGCATGGTCTGATGTTGTGTGAGGGCACGCACTTGGAGGCGGTGGCACACTTGCAAGGGCTTGGCTACAGGCGCACGGTGGGGCAGGCTGTGGGCGTGTGGTGGGAAAGGACGGAAAGGCTGTGGCTATGTGGAGAGGGTGGTGGAGGCACGTGGTGACTGCTCTTCGTGCTTGCAAGGGCGCGGTAAGGCAGACTAGAGAGGATGGAGCGTGTGCTTGGAGGGCTGGGCTGCGCACAAGGGCTGGAGGTGTGCTTACAAGGTGCGCGGTGGGAGAAGATGGAAGGGTCCATAGTGCATGCCTTCTTCACGGTGCACGCGAGATCTTTTCCCCTGTTGTCCTCCCTACCAAGCCCCTCAGATCCTCTCTTTTATCTCCT
This sequence comes from Thalassia testudinum, assembly GCA_037157565.1. Taxonomy (NCBI): domain Eukaryota; kingdom Viridiplantae; phylum Streptophyta; class Magnoliopsida; order Alismatales; family Hydrocharitaceae; genus Thalassia; species Thalassia testudinum. The sequence continues at coordinate 91,481,514 of JAZHRO010000025.1, forward strand.
CCCCGATGCAAATCAAGGGATTTTCAAATCCCTTACTAAACTTGGCCGGTGGCTGTTGATGGAGTTGTTGAGGCCTGTCGAAGGTTGAGAGATCCGTGGGGGGGAAATTTCTTTTCACCACCCTTTTCTTTGAACAAATTATTCCTACAATAATGAAACATAAAATAATTACATAATAAGTTATAGAATGCAATATAATAGATGCAATCATTTTATGACCTAATGTAGGTATTAACTAACATAAAATGTAAGAATAAAATTAACTTAGGCATAAAAATAATCCATTAAAATGGACTCATCACTTTCCCACTACAGGTAGTAATCGAATTTAGTCCTGCCTAGTTCTAGGTTGGTGTAGGCAAAAGAGATGCTTGCTGCTGATAACCTGTGTATGATGTTGAAGCCTCTATCCCATTGAGTGATGGAGCAGAAGGGGCCTAATAAACATAGTGAGCTTGGCCCTGAGTCGAGTTCATAACGTGCCTCTGGTTCGACACATTATTCGGGTTAGGTAGAGGTTGCAAAGGAAGTGCACCAAGTTGGCAGGGATTTGCCATCTGGGTGAGTTGATTGCAAACCTCTGTGATCTCATCTTCGTGCTGTTTTTACATAGCTGCATTCATTTTCTGAATGTCAACCAGAGTCTGAAGGATAAGAGTCATCTGATCTTTGTAAGTTGGCACAGATTGATAAGTTGGGTTAGGCCGAGGTAGAGGCAGCTGATATGGACGAGAAGCTTGTGGTCGGGGCTGATATTAAGGTCTCTGATTTTGATTGCTCCCTGACCATGTGAAATTAGGATGATTACGCCATCCAGGGTTGTAGGTGTTTGAGAATGGATCATTCTGGATGGCATTGAGGTCCTCGCAGGTCTAAGGAGCCTCAAAAAATTTAGAATACGAGGGATCAGAGTTCCCCTAACTAGAATAAGCAAGTTCAGAGTTTCCTCCGAACCCAAAATCAGACGGGGGTGGATACGGGTCCATCCCTTGAAAAGATCGGTGGTAGATGTTATGCACAGCCTCCCTGCTAGAGGGCGGTTGCACAAATGGGTTTTGCTTAGAGGTAGTTCGCTATAAGTGTCAAGTCAGCTCATCCACCTTCTTCTCAATAATAGAGACCTTGTCCAGGCAACTGGCTATCAATTCCAAGTCTATGAAAGAGGACATGTCCTGCGTCTCATGTGCTCCCCTTGGATTCGTCAATGCATGGGCATTTGTCTGGTCGAACATGCCCATGGATTCATTGTTGATGGAGTTCTCGCACATGTTCTCGAGAATCTCCCACACAGTGTCCTCATGTTGACCCATGATGTTTCCTCCACAGGTTGCATTGATGAATAATCGAATATCCTCACAGAGTCCTTGGTAAAAAGACTGGACTTGTTCCCATTTTGGAACTCCGTGGTGGGGGCACTTTTGCATGAGATCTAGAAAACGATCCCATGCCTCATGAAGTGGTTCTCCTACTTGTTGCATAAAATGTGTGATCTGGTGTCGTAGAGAATTTGTCCGACCAACAGGGAAGAACTTTTTCAGAAACTCAGATTGTAGCTCTGCCCATGTGCTGATTGGATGCGTTAGGGTTTGGTACCAGTGAGCAGCCTTGTCCATGAGAGAGAAAGAGAACATTTTCATGAGCAAGATATCCCGATTTTGAGCTTCTGACCCGCAGGTCTGGGCTAGATGCTTGAATTGCTTGATACGTTGGAAAGGATCCTCGGGGTTATGCCCATGAAATTTGGGAATAGCATGAATCATGTTGGGCTTGATTTTAGTATCAGGACCTCCAGCTGGGATTTGGACTCGAGGTTCGATTGCCACCATAGTGGGATTGTAATGATCTCACATCATAGGAAGCTGCGGTGCGTTTACAAAGGCTTGGATTAGATCATTGAGGCACTAAAGCTGATTCTCAAGATTATTTTCTTCTACCAGTTGCTCCATGATGATGGATGAAGGAGAGTTAGGTTCAGATGAATCAGAAGAGATATCGATCTGGTTGGGTTGTTGCACAAATAGGGAGGTGAATGCTTGGCCTCGATGTGAGGGAATAGCTAACGGAGGCTTCAAGGGTGGTCTTAGAGACCTCCTCCCGAACATACACTGATGGATAAGACGAGGGATAGAATGTGATGGACCCAATCAAGACACCCAAAAAATTTTGGACGACTATAGAGGTTCGGGGCAGATGATACCCCTAAGTCAGAAAGTCGTCCACCTGAGAATTACCTGGGCAGCCAGGAAGGGAGAGTCCTGCGAAAGACCCTACACGGTAGAGCACCCCCACGGGTTACAGGATTTCCCCTACCTGACCTTTCTTGTCACTGAGGATCCACATCGACCAGAATGGGGACTTGACCTCTTAAGTCTACCAGTTTCAGATTAAGAGCACGGGTTCTTATGATTTCACTTGAACTTTAAGATGCTTTAGTGCAAGGTGGCCTAATTTGAAGATTGGTTAGCCCAATAAGGTGGGTCAACTTCGCCTATTTTGTCCTTTGCAAAATTTAGGTCCCTCTTTTAGTATTCAAATGAAATTAAGAACCTGATTTTAGGGTTTGCTTGAATAGATCAATTCAACCAAGGCTTAGGCACACAGTGTTTGTGAAGGTTAATTCTTGATTAAGTAAGTGTGTCTTTAAACCTTAAACTGGAAACCCTAATTGGCTCTTGATTAGTCCAATTCAATTTTGTCCAAATGTGGTACCTAGGGCTCAAGCAAGAAGGTGATAGCCCTAGATACCTTAAAACCCTAAGTAGGTGCCCAAATCAGGGTTGGGTGTCTTCTAGAAATGAATCCAAATTAGGCAACTTGTTTGTGATTGAATCTAAAAATAGAATGCAAGTTGGACCTAATTGATTTCTTCTTTTAGCTTTTCAGAATCAAGGGCTTAGAAAAGATTGGATTTGTGGTTTACCTGGAGTAGTTGATGTGCGGCTGATCTTCCTCGAATGAATCCCTGAAATAGATCATAGTCAAAAGAGATAGAGTAAGTTAGTACCAAGTCAGGAATTGTAATCAAGAGATCGAATTGCACGTTGCTCCCTGGCAATGGTGCCAAAATGATCATCGCCATAAATCGGATTTTAAAATCGATGCGTTGCAGTATAGATTGAATCAGCGCGAAAAGCAAATAGAATTTATACTCAAATGGAATTTTGAAGTCGAACATAGGGAGAAATTAGCAAATTAATTCTCAAGATTGAAATTCAGGCATAATATAAGCAATTTATAATAGAACTCCAAACAATAATGATATATAAATGAGAGAAAAAGTCAAATAGTGCAAAAAGAATGAGGTAAAATGGTGATTTGAATCACCAATTACCCCTCAAAATAATATCAAATATCTCAACAGTATCAATCAATTTAAATCCACATAGGATTAGTGCACAATGCACTCCCTTTAGAGATCAGACAATGGAATTCTCAACCAAACAGCTTTAACTGTTCAACTGCTATGGTGCCAAGAGGGCACCCTTCCCCTTCCTTCACTTTCTCTGTTCTTCTGCCTCCTTAAGCTCAAGAGAAGGCACAACACAGAGCTCAACAACACCAGCAGAGGCAAAGGCCTCCTTCAGAAATCACTAAGTTTTGAGAGGAGAGCGGCAGAGCAAAACCCCCACTCCCCTCTCTCTTTCTCTCAGATTCAAGTGAACCAGAATAGACCCGGGTATCCAGGTAAATGGATCAAGGCCCAGACCCGTGAGGCGTGAGCACGAGCAAGGGCATGCGTGAGGCATGCATGCAGAGGCGATAAGCCACCAACACAAAAATAATTTAAACCGCACAAGGGCTTCGATGCTTTCCGTTGTAGGACTAAGTTGTCACCCTATTCTTCGCACAGCAGGCAATGGACCTCCCTCACCGAATTGGAGCAGCTGCTGAGCTCGCAGTCTCCAATCAGGGACCTGGGCATCTGGAGCTCATGGTTCTGCACCACCTGGAGGTGATGCCTGGGGCGTCTAACATAGGAACACCTTCGTCAAGGTGTGCGTGAAGCTTTGTCAATGGCGGTGGTGGCACGATACCTGAAAACATGAACAAGGCCTTTCGGTCATGTCAAACACGCTCAGTAGGATCACCGTGGAATGGCGAACGTGATGGTGTGTGTGGTGAGGCAAGTGCGTGCGTGAGAAGGTCGAGCGGCCTCAAAATAGAGGTGCGGTGAGGGTGGAGTTTGGGGGAGTCATAGAGTGGCGAATAGGGTGAATTGGTAGAGGACTTTTGCCCTCCATGTGATGGTGGAGCTTTTGGAGTTGGTGGGAAGGCCGATGGAGGTGTGGAGCGGTGGAGGTGCTTCGCTGGAGTGGTTGCCGGAGGTGGAGAAGACAAAGATGGATATGAGTGGTTGGCGGTCGTGCGTGTGTTGTGAGTGTGAGAAAAAAGTAGAGGGAGAGAGAAAGGGATAGAGATACTTAGCGATGAGGTAGAGAGGTGAAGACGGCCGGTTGTGGTAGACCAGTGCTGGAGGAGGAGAAAACAACGAGACGACGACGATGAAGTTGGTGGAGGTATGCCCTCCCTTTGGTTGGGGAGGGTCACGACGAAGAGGGAAGTCGAGAGAGCCGACCAATTTGGTCGTTGGATGATCGGAGGAGGAGAATCGAGGAGGTCGCCGGAGCAACGATCTTGGAGGTCGGAGGAAGGGGAATAGGGGGCTTTTTACTCTCCAAGACTTGCTAAAAAGTTCAGTCGAGCCCTGGGGATTCTTATATAGGCCTCAGGGATCAGTTAGAGCTCGAGAAACAAGCATCCCAAGCTTAGAAGGCTCATCGGAGTTGGAAACTTAAAGATACCCAAATCTCTCATGCGTTCGCATGAGAGATTGGGAAGGCTTTGGGGCTCAAGACTGGATTCAATAGAAATAGGACACCTCAAGGAATCTCCCTTCCAATTTTCGAAGGGATTGATTGATCAGAGAAGTTCTCTTCAATGAAAGGTCGTTGGAGTTGTAGGAATAGGATTTTAGGGTAGTAGGGACCTTTTAGTGAATAAGATGACAAAGTTGGGGGCCTATTTGTAATAAATTCAAAAGTTAGGGGCATGTGTGCGAGATAAAAGAATAATAAAGGACCAAATTGCAAACTAGGTCAAGATGATTTTAGATTGGGCCCAAATTTTGTTACAAAGATAATTTGGACCTAAGGAATCCAATGGTAAAGTTATATTTTTCTTTTGATCTAGTTTGTCTGGGTAATTTATGCAAAAATCTAAATTAGGGCAAAAGTCTTTTTGTAATTCTATTTTGGGTCAATACGAGTTCTGATGGTCAAATTGAAGGTACCAAACCATATAGAATATTTTTATATGAATTTTATAGGGTTTAGGTGAATTTTATCTTGACCAAAACCTTATCTAATTAAGCAGGTCTATTTTTAGGGTTTCGAAAGTCATTTAATTCTCAAAACACGCAAAAATCCTTTTCTGTTTGTACTAACCCACTTGTTAGACTCATAAGATCATTTGACCCTTAATTAACCCCTGAGAAAATCATTGATTGCTATGTATTCAAGATATGATGGTAAAATTACAGTTTTAACCCTGGTTTCTTATATTTCTCTCTAAAAGGATTTGTAATGAATTATGGCCTTCTGATGGTTATGTAGGAGCATTTAATGACTTAATCAGATCAAATTGAGCTACTTATGACTCAGGATGGTGTTCCCATCAACCATTGGATCTTGATCCAACAGTCGAGATCTTATCTCCGCCTCTCCTTTTAGTCTAAACGGCACGCACGTGCATGAATCTCAGTCGTTGGATTGTGATCCAATGACTGTGATTGCTTGATGAGGATGAGTGGAGGGGCCTGAGTAGCTTTGGTCGGCTATGATGGCACCACGTGGCACCATCATGGCCATCCATCTTATTTGCTTTCTAGTTTATGCCACATATGTCAGATTGGATTGATTTTCGCACTGTTGGGCTGCGATCGTCGATCCGAATCCATCTGTATGGTTGGATTTGTTGTTTGAAGCTTTGAATTATGTCACCTAGCCCCTCGAAGATTGTTCTTCCTCAGACGACATAAGGTGTTACCGAACTCCGATCTAGATGTTTTCAGAGGCGTTGGACACCGATCATCATCCTTATCAGATCCGTATGATCGGATTGCCAATCCGAGGTCCTGAAATAGATCGCCTTCTCTCCTGGCCATAAAAGGGCATTAATTAACCTAAACTTTATACAAACTATTCTAAATGCAGAATGATGCATGCTATGCAATATTTGTATTATGGAATAAATATCTAAGACTAGCAACATACATAAATAAGCATTTTAACCTAAATGTATGCTCTCACTGCGCATGTAACCATCTCCTCCATCAAGCTCCTCCTTTAGTTTCCTCCATGCTCCTTGATACTTTTGCCCACGTATAGGTTCCTCACTCTTGCTTCCATTTGCATTAATCTTGAAACTTATATGCTCAAATGTAAATATTAAAATATGCATGTTTTGTTATCTTCAAAATTAACGATGGTGGTGCATTTGCACCAACACTTCTAAAAGACCGCGAAGTGTCTTGAGCGATCTATTAACTACTTAGAGGCCAACAGGACTAGGGTTTAATTCTCCTCGTCCTAACAGATCATAGATCGAGCTCGATAATATATTAACCCATACACCCAAATCGAAGAGAACCTCATCAATACATTGGTCTCCAATGACCGTAGAAATATACGGGGCTCCTAGGTCTTTCAGTTTGGGGGGTGTACTAAAAGAGCGATCTTCGTTTTCAATAAAAACTTTGACATAAAATGTTGCGTTGTTGTAATATGTCATGTGGTAGAAAATTGCTTTTAAAAACATTTTAATTCTCAGAATCTAACCATGAAAATAGTTAGGTCGACTCCACAGAGAGGAATTAGCCTATTAAACCTGTGAGTGATGTCTTGTTTATTCGGGAATATCAATGGGTATGCATTTTAACTCGTGTAACTTATTTCCAATGTAAATGCTCGTTTTAATCAATTGATCAGGAATGTAGGTATTTATATGCAAAATTACCACAATATAATAGTCTAAATAATGATCTTGGTAACAGCAAACAATGTTAATATTAATCTCCTACCTAATGACTCCAATTTACTATAACCAATATCTCATGTTTTATGTTCATTCATAAGAAGAAATCAATCTTATGTAATTCAAATTTAAGTAAGGGATGTCCATGCAATTGCAGCCAAATATTATATAAGATAAATAAATGAATAGTACTACCAGCAATGGCATGATTCGTAAATATTAATGCAATAAAAAATAGAGCATTCCTTCTCTCTCCTTCATGCATGCGCGAGGAGGCTTTCGTCGGAGGAGTTGCTATCAGGGAAGGTCAGCTGGATCAAGGTCATTGCATTGACATGGGAAGCATGATCAGAGGTGGCCAGATGCACCTGGTAGGTGATGGAGGTCTCTGATGATGATGACGCTAAGAGATGCGTGAGGAGGGCATGGAAGCCAGCTGGTGCTTGTGCGGAGGCGGTGGACATGAGACACGAGGAACGATGATGTGGGAGGGGAGATCGACGGTTTGAAGTGGCTGCATGAGTCGAGGGGTAGACCTACATCTTTGGGTTCTTTGTCACGAGGATTGTTGGTGGTGGAAGGAAGAAGAGGATGAATAAGAAGAAGAAGAAGAAGCTGTACGCACGTGGGCTGGAGCACGGCTTTGGCTTCGCACGCATGCAGCTGGAGCACGGGCTTCACTTGCGCTGGTGTGCGTGGAGCGGTGCAGGTGTGTGGCTGCAGATGTGTGAGGGCACACGCATAGTGAGAACAGTGAGAGGATGGTGGTGCATGGTGTGGTTGCGCACGGTGAGGGGGTAGCGTGCGTGATCTAGCTGCGGTGGGTTGGCACGGTGAAGGCAGCAGCGAGCGGCTGTCACCACGCTCACTACAACCTAGGAGGATGAAGAGGTGGCCGCAGTGGAAGCTCACAAAGGTTCATAGTGTGCACTTATGGGTTCATAGTGTAAGCTTCTATCACAATGGTGGATATGGAGGATATCCCAGTAGGGGGAAGGAAGATGATCATATATCTAGCTGGGCCTACACCTAAATGCCTCTCCCATTTGTTTCTCTAGCCATGGATCTCGACCAACGACTCACCCGGCGAGTTAATCTCAACTGTTGGGGGTGTTGCATTGAAAAAAAGTCTCGCAGCGAGGGTGTGGTCTGTTACAAGGGAAAAAAAAGTAAAAAGAAAATGGGTTATTTATAGAGTTATTCCAAAATGATGCATGTAATGCATACATGTCACCATAATTTATATTACCTTCTATTACATGTGAATGTGATGTATAAAACAAGCATGCCATCGTATTTATAAACTAATCTATTTATAAATCTAAGTATGCTATGCACAAGTATAAATCCTTCTAATATCTAGGTATTTATGCGTTCGATTAGTCCACAAATGCGGTCTCATCAAATGCCCTCATGCCTAGTTTTTGCTAGTCCCGAGCAAAAGTGAAAATAATGGAAGTAATCAAGGGAATTCTTCTTTCTTTATTCCACAAATTTAGAGATCCAGGCAAATGTGAAGTGATAATAATAATAGCCTAGGTAACGGATCCAAGTGAAATAACCAACTTACATTTGTAGTTCGTACCTATCCCTTGGTAAATATTTCTATCGGGATAGGCAACTACCTCCCTCAGGGATAAAGCAGAAGATAATCTCTAATTTGACCCTGGCTTTTTGGTTTAGGTAGGAGATATCGAGTTGAATGGATTTGTATTAGGTGGCACACACTAATTTGGTGCTACATGTAATCTAGTACTATAGACTCTAGATCTCTAGACTATTAAACAAGTCAACTCGGAGAGAGGCTAAATGACTATGCTCTCTCGATATTCCTTTATGCTCACTCTTTTCCTTCTTTTCTTTTTGAGATCACAAATCTCACCAGATTTAGTAATTGAACTCACTATTTGGTGGCCTCACAGGGCATTCACACTTCAACTAAAGTCCTAATAACTCTACAACTAAGTTAAAGTGCTCAGCCAGTATTCGGGCAATCAGAAATAATGAAAGGTAGGTATGGGTCCTATTTGGTGGATCGCGATGGGTGTTTTTGCTGCCTCAGAAATAACGTCACGAAGATAAAAAGAGACTCTTTTCTTTTTCTTTTCTCACTCTCTCTCTCTTTTTAAATATAATTATTTCTTTCTTTATAAATCAATATAGCATGACGTAGACTTTTATTTATGAGGCATTATTAGGGATGTTGATGGTCAAGAGGATATTGTGTGCCTTATTTGGTGGAAGTGCCTACTCTCGGCACCGGGAAGGAATGGATAGGACAAGTATATTTCTGACCTTTGACACTATTACCCTCCTTCAACCGACGACTCTACGAAGGACGGTCGTAACCATCCACCATAGTGATAGCTTTATTAAGACTCAATCTCTATGTATCTGCCTTATTTGGTGACTCTTAGGAATTCACACAATGTACGCACATAGGAACAAAGAGCGAAAACTATGCCAAGCTCTAAGGTATCATCATCTAATTGTCCAAAACTTAAGAGTCCTTGCACTAGACTTAGTGCACCAGTAATCTCTCTACTTTCTTTTCACAAATATGAGGTGGATCTACTAGAAGATAGTATGCCTGACTCCCTATTAACTATCTAAGGGTTCAATAGACTAAAAATGCTTATCAATTTTCATCAAAGATCCATTACCCAGTTTATGTGCAAGTAAAGTAAATGCACTGGATACTAAACTTAAGAAATAATTTAAGAAGAAAAATCTTTAATGACACCTCCATGACAAAGATGTTTTGCTAGGGACTAACCAATTCAGCTCAAGAAAATATTTTTTTTATATATGCTAACCTAAATGCATGAATACTTTATAAAATGCAAAGTGCACCCCCCTATGCCTAAATCCTAGAATGTCCTCATTGTAAAATTAAAATAGGGGGAGAAAGGAAGGAAATCACTTGATGATTGTGTTATTTAGAATGCTAGGTTGCCTCCAAATAAGCTTTTCTGTCAGCAGCTAGACTTATAGGGAACTTGTAAGTCTGGTTCCAGACAGAAAAAACTAGGCCCTAAAAATATACATAACAGCACGGGCTTAGAAAATAGGCAGCCACAGATGTTGGCGAGCTGATGATGCAATGTGATTCCAAATTGATGGGAACACCATCATGAGCCCTAACTAGCTCATTTTGACCTATAAAAGAGAACAAAAGCTACTACATAACGAAGTGAAGGGCCTAACTCAAGGAATAACCAATCTGAGAGAAAAGAAACAAAGGGTAAAACTGCAATTTTACCATTGCAGTGCAACAACGAGATTTCTCAGGGGCTAAACATAGGTTAAATGGTTTTAACAAGATAAAAGGTGGGTTGGTTTAATCAGAAAAGGGTTAATGTAAAATCTGGGAATTAAATGACTTCTTGTAACCCTTAAATAGACCCACTTAATTTAACAAGGTTCTAGTCAGGATAAAATTCAACTAAACCCTCTAAAATTCATGGAAAAATATCCTCTAGGGTTTAGAACATTCAATTTGGCCTTTAGAACCTATTTTGACCTAATTAGGGGTCCTAATCAAATATTTGCCCTAAATTAGGTTTTTGTGCAAAATGTCTAGTCAAACATGGTTAAACCTAAAATCCAACTTCACCTGGATTCCTTAGGTCCAAATTAGGTTTATACCAAAATTTGGGCCTAAGGGGAGTTCACCTTGACCTACTTTGCAAAACAGTCCAACCTAATTACTTTTATGCCCCTAACTTTTGAAAACCTTGCAGATACCTCCTATCTTCCTCGTCATTCTTTGCAATTAGGTCCCTCTGCCATTACAACGGAGGAATCCTACTCCGACAAGGATTCAAGAAGGATATCTCCTTGATTCCTTAGAGATTCCCTCCCAAATTTGAAAGGGAGATTCTCAGAGGAATTCCCGATTGTGTGAACCCAATTATGCACTCTGATTCCCACCTAATCTCTCATGTGAACGCATGAGAGATATGGGTATCTCCCGACCTTCCAAGTCCAGTGAGGTTGCCGTGCTTGGAAGCTTGCCTTCCAAGCACAAGGCCCTCCGCCTGCGACTATTTAAAGGCCCCCAGATCCTCCTGTCCAGCCCATGCTTGTTTTGGCCCAAGATTACCCCAAAATTCCTCCTCTCCTCTCCAGCCAAAACAACCCACAAGCTCCGACGACTCCTCTTCTCGTCGCTCTGCCACCATACCAGTGGCAGAGTCATCTCCACCTCATTCTTCCCCGCCGCGCCATACCTGTGCCCGCATCTATCTCCCTCTCGTCATCTCGCCCCTTGATTAGCCCATAGTTGTGGGCTATTTAAGTATTTAAGTGCCTACACATTAGGTTAATTCTAACATTTATTTAGTATAAATTAGGATGTAAATAGATTAATTCATAGTTTTAATTTAATTACATAATCCATGCATTGCATTCATATTTTAAGTGCATTTAGAATTAGCTTAGAATGGCATTCATCTAATTAGATAACCAATTAGGTACATTATTTTTATTAACATAAAAGTTGAGGGTCTGTATATAAATGTCCTTAATATTTTAACATTATTTTCTTTATTCTTCTTCTTGCAGGAACGGCTGGCTGCCGCTCCAACGCCCAGCTGCCGCAGTGAAGAACCCATTCAAGGGGGAGCGGATGTGGTGGATCTGGTCGGGCAGCTGAATTCAAATTTGTGCAGGCCACTACAAAAGGAGGAGGGAGGCAGCCGAGCTCGGGAGGCCTCCACCACCGACCCACCACTGTGCAGAGAGACCTTCTCTCTTCCATTCCATACTGCTGGCCTCTACTGTGGCGGCGAGTCTCCACCACCGTGGGCGTGTGGTGTGACAGGCCACACCGCCATCCGGAGCTTGCCTGCATTACCGTGAGCACCTTAGTGTGCATCTCCCTCGCTGTTGTCGCCAACCACCACCGCCGCAACAACCGTCAACCACCTTTTCAGTCACTTAAGACGGCCGGGAAATTTCCCGGACGTCTGAAGTCCACCTCCCAATCCAGAGCAATCTCCGTCCTCCACTTCACTTCCACCGCACACGTCTGAAGTGGCCTGCAGACTCTTCCTGCGCCTGCAGCCCACGCCATCTCCACGCACAACAGCCTGCGCACCCACACCAACCGCAACCGCACCTGCACAACAGCGCACACCTTCCCCGCACCTACATCAGCCTGCAGCACACCCGCACCCACCATTAGCCTTCGCCAACCACGCACGCCCTCCTCAACCTACCGCGCCCTCCTCCAATGCCTGCAGAACCTCACCCGTATCACTCCCACGCCTGCAGAGCCACCCGCTCACCTCCAACTGCACCCGCACCTGCACCCGCTCAGCCTGCAGAACTCCAACCGCGCGCTCTCACCGGCTGCAGCGCCCTCCTCCCGCGCCTGCAGAACCGCCAGCAGCACCCTCTCACCACGCGCAACAGCTTGCGCACCCACCTGAAGCCACACGCGCGGCAGCACCTGCTGAAGCCACGCCAGCCGCAGCGCGCGGCAGTCCTCACCGCCAATAGGCCGCACGCGCTCACCGGCTGCAGCACCTCCGCCGGAGCTCGTCCAGCCACCTTCGGCCTCCGCGCGACACGCCGCCACCACCGCTTCGAAGCCTCGGTCCAAGGGACTTCCTCCGAGCTTCCCGTGCCCAGCCATCCACTCCTCGTCGCGCAAGACAAAAGGGAAAAAATCCCCTGTTTTGCTACAGTAACCTGCCAATTAGAAATTACATTTTCTGCCATTGTCACTTTTTAATCATATTTTATTGATTCTGCATTGCGGAAAATATCCTCTAGTTTCTCAGAATTGCTATTTCAGCATTGTTTCTTGCTTAAACCTTAATCTGAAGTCAATTTTGGCTTGATTCTTGTCCAAACTAACTACGAACAAACATTTTTAACTGGTGCGAATTGTAATACGTCATTGCCTCCCTGTGAATACGACCCGCTCCTCTGCGAGTGGTTATTTCTTCTTTTTAAATATTGATTAGTCAATTTTTCCACCACATTAAACTGCAAATGACTTTAAAGCGAAAAATCGACGAGTCACCCCTCCATCTCAGAGTCTTCGTCTCCGGCGACAGCATATACGCGTCGTCTGCCCCTTTGCCTCCCCTTTCGTCCAGCCACTCTCAGATAAGTTTCCTTACCCTACTCTTCATTTTCCCCCTCTTTATTTCCCAAAACATCCCTGGACAACCATAGACCACCACCATCATCTCCACCTCTGGCATACCACCAGCGAGGTGCCCCTGTCATTCCACGCACCCACACACCTCGCCAACTACCTCAGAAGCTCCGCAACCTTCCATGGATCATCTTCCCCCTCTCCATTGACCGCCACACATTCTCACACTGCCCCTGAACAAACCCACCTTCACAGCCACAGAACTACCTAGGCACGCATGCCCAGGCTGTCCTGCACCACACCAACACCCGAGCCACCTTCACCGTGTTACGGGAAAGCTTTCTGAGCATTTTGATAGGGCCATGAGGCTGTATTTATGTTGACAGAGTCTGACCCCTATCCACCATTAGAGAAGGAGCGAAGCTTGCTTGCAAGCTTGCATCCGGTGGCCCCACTCCAGGTTTTAGGTTCCAGATGCGCGGAACTCCTTTGCAAACAAATTGCGCCCAGCAATTGGAGTCCCAGCATCCGCAGCTACAGTAATTGAGTGTGACATCCCCTGCGGGCATGTGCAAAGAAGTGGGTGGGACTTTTAGTCCCACCTCGGATGTTTACGAGCTGGTGGAGTGGTATAAGTTGTAATTGTGTCAGGGGCTTATCGCCTCCTTACACATGGTGAGGACCCTCTCACCTACTCTTACCTCATCCGCGATTCACTCCTCCATGGACCAGGTAGCCTGACTCGATTATTGTGCACTCCTCGCGCATCACCCAGGCCGGTGCGCCTGGTCCCAGGCATGCAAATCCGACCCATATACCTGAGAAAGGCTCTGGGAGAATGAGCCTAAGAGAGAAAAGAGAGATAGTTCGCGGGGGAGGGTAGGGGTAGGTTTTGCGCTTGCTCGCAGGGAAAGATCGAAGGAAGAGAACCCTGAGGAGAAGGCACAGTTTAAGAAGAAGGAAAAGCAAAGGACTGAAGGAGGAAGCTGAAGAAGGAAGCTAAAGAGAAGGAGCTGCAGAGGAAGCTAAGGAAAAAGGCTAAGGAAGGAGAAGGCACGATTGCAGAAAAGACCAAGAGCTAAAGGCCAAGGTAGAAAAGAAAGAAGAAGAAGGAAGGAGAAGTCAGAGAAAGAAGAGGAGAAAGAGAAGCTAAGGCTAGCATTCAGAGGAAAGGAAGAAAAAGAAGAAAGAAGAAAGAAGGAAGCTGTAGTAGAAAAGCAGAGGAAGAAGAGGGCTTGGCTGAAGTCAGAGAAAGAGAAAGAAGAGCAAAGAAGAAAGAAAGAAGAAGAAGAAAAGAAAGCCCAAGCCAGAAGCATCTGATTTTTACATCTATATTCATACTTTTGAGCTTCTATATACATTGAAACTAGTTCTATTGCTTCATATTTTTGTTGAACATCACATTTTTATTAAATTGAAGTTGTGTTCTTAGTTTTTAAATCCCAATTGCTCCCCATGTTCGACCTCGAATTCACAGTTTTTTGAGTCATAAACTTTCATTTGTTTTTCGAAGCGATTCCAACTGCACTGCATGCAACATTTGCAAACCCGATTTCGCTTTCGACGAAACACAAATGCTCGCCAGAAGATATGAAAATAATGAACCTCATAGGCTACCTGGGGAGGTCTAGGGATAACAAAAGGAATATGAAAAGGGACCTCCCGAAATGAAATAAATGGAGGAAAACAAGGACCCTCCAAAGCAGAATGGGTTTTAAAAGATATAAACATTATTATTTCACACCCTTGAATGGCGAGACTAAAAGTACAAGCATCAATCCACACTCTTCATTCTACCTGAGGATGTACTGGCCTGATATGTTCTCCAGAAAGCATGTAAATGAGCAGAGACCTAAGTTGAGGATCAGGTAAGGAATCTACTGGTTGCATGAGGTAATTATTAAGTCCAAATAGGGCTTAGGCTGTTTAGGTTCCATTCCCAATAAGAATTCATATTCCATATCCTTACCTATCTTCATTATTTTATGAACCTCCAACTGCTCCTCTACAATAGATGAGTCATGAATAGAATTCAATACCTCATTAGTAGACTCATGATCAACATGCTTTGACGATAGTTGGGTTTCTTGGGAAGTAGCAAGATTAGAATTATCAGCAAATCCATCACTGGGTTCTTTCTTCTCAATTACATCCTTTTCGAGAACTTTGTGTGCCACTTCATTATCCTTAATATCTTTAGGAGGATTATCATCTTAATGTTATGGAGAAAGCCTATATCACTGAATTCTTTGTTCTTCTCAGGGCATAAATCCTCAATTGATGTGTTTTGTCCCCGAGAGTCTCCCCCAGGCTTCTCACTATTGTGTTTGTCCTCTAATATCAATTCCTGGTTTGGTGGAGGATGACTCTCAAAAGAAGGGAGGAATCTGGATTTTACCATAGTATTTATATCCTCCAGGGGTAAGTCCTCAAATAACAAATAATCCCCTTGTGATTCACTCTAGATTTTCAGTTCGAGTTCCTCCATTGGGTCATCCTCTAAAATAGACTCTTCATATCCCTGAGAACAAAATTGATCTAATTCATCCTCCATTCCCTTAGGGTCACCTTCATTGGGTGCATTTAAATCCTCAGGATGATGAATGGTAGGTGTTGATTCCCTATGTAGAGGGTCAGGATTAGGCTCACTAAGGGTAGAATGGGATTCCACCAGATAACTAAAAGGGGAAGTGATATGAACAATACGACCTTGACCCAGGTTATCAGGGGTAAGGAAAATACTATCATTGGGGTCAAGGTCCTCAAGAGGTACCATCTTCCCTTTCTTTTGACTCCAATATAGCTCGGGTGGATAATTACTCGGATTATTCTCCTCTAGTGGCCGTGTCTCATGGGGAGAGTCTAAGTGATAGCTACTTAAAACAGGATCCCTATTGTCATTGGTTTCCTCAGAATTATTTTCATGATCATGGTCGTATGAGTAGGGATCAAAATTACTAGGAAGAGCATAGCTATGCTGTCTAATTTCTTTGCTCAATTGTTGACTACTCCTCAACATCTCTCCCATAGTTTCCATCATTTCCTTTTGTTGTTTTTGCATTCTATCATAAAAGAGGAGAGACTACTACTATCAGATTGGGGAGGATAGTCAATCTCAGGCTCTGGTTGCCTAGGGGTATCGGTCCAACCTCGATACGAAAAATCATGATGGGTGGGAGGGTTGGGTGTTTGCATAGAAGTAGGGATTCCAGGGTTGGAAAATCCCACTCCTAGTCTCTGCTCAAAAGTGGGAGTTATCAATCTAGTACTCCCAGGATAGGAATATGAATGATCCCATGAATTGTCAATGTACCCATCAAAGGATGGATACGCTCGGGGCATGGGATCCTGGTTAAAAGATGGGAAGTATTGACTCTGATAATCTAAATGATAGGAGTAAGGGTGATCCATTTCTTTAAGCCAAATAGGTTTAACTCTCTTAGGATTTAGAAGAAATCAGAACACAAGCAGAAACTTCCTACCACTGTCAAAACAAATGCAAATACATTGGGATCTGCTTTTAGTAGATTCTAGGTATTAGGTCTTTAGTTGGTGGCCAAACAAGTTTTGCACGAATTACGCTTCCTAAGCCGACCTTCGTTGGTGCCTACAACCTACTCGCAAGGGATGGAAGTCTCAAATTGAGCCCACGCACGAGGAACCGAAGTAACTTGGTGGATAGGCTTGTTGATTTCCGACTAACTTCCCTTGTGGTGCAAAGATGAGAGGTAGAAATTTATCTAGTGACCATATGGTGAGGTGCACAGTGTCTCAGGTGTGTAATCATACGTTCGTGTTTTGAGTTTTGAAATCTCGCAAACAAGATCCTTTTGCACACAATTTTAAGTCACATATTTTAAGGTCCAACCTCTTAGCAGTCCTAATTTTTAAAGTGACCACTGAATTAATTCGATTCAAGCACTTTAGTGGTCTTAGATTTAGGTTCAATGCAGATGCATGACAGGTATTGATGTTTAAGAAAAAAAACATACCTTACTTCAACTTTCTTCAATGCAGGATGTTTTCAATGCAAAAGGAAAATCCAGATGCTGCTCATTCAATCCTAGATGGTCTCCTTATAGATATGCAGCTTCTAGCAGGTAGTTTGAATATATATATATATTTTTTAAATAATAAGAAGCAAACAAACCTAATCTAACTAACTAACCAACATGCAGTTCAAATAATTTGAATAATCCTATAATATAAATAAAATGGGAACACACTCCCGAAAATACTCTCCAGCATACATGAGCGATAAGAAATAAACATTGGGAACACGTTCCCAAAAATGCCCGACAAGGGTCCAAAAGACAGAAATTAAGTTCTAATGTCTATCTAAACTAAATTTAAACTAAGATCTAATGACTAAATTAGACAAAGGCTCCTCCGTATGCCTATGTGCATGGGATCAAGGCCCACAAGCACCCATTGCTGGCCTCCAGGTGGCATCAAGGTCCACCAAAAAGATCACCTTCGTCGTGCACGCCTGTCGCGTTCGTTGCATGTTTTTGCATAGAAAAAGATCCATAGTTAGTAATTAAGAAAGCTTTCAAAATAGCATAAAAATAGCATAAAATTCCTGAAAAAATTAATATGCATGTTTACTCCTCGGCAACGGTGCCATTTGAAAGAGCGATCTTCATTTTCGATAAAAACTTTGACATAAAATGTTGAGTCGTTGTAATAAGTCGCGTGGTAGAAAATTGCTTTTCAAAACATTTTATTTCTCAGAATCTAACCACGAAAATAGTTAGGTCATCTCCACAGGGAGGAATTAGCCTATTAAACTTGTGAGTGATGTCTCATTTATTCAGGAGTATCAATGGGTATGCATTTTAATTTATGCAACTTATTTCCAAGGTAAATTCTCGTTTTAATCAATTGATCAGGAATGTAGTTATTTATATGCAAAATTACCACAATATAATATTCTAAATAATGACTTTGGTACAAGAAAATAATGTTAATATTAATCTCCTACCTAATGACACCAATTTACTATAACCAATATCTCATGTTATATGTTATTCATAAGAAGAAATCAATCTTATGTAATTCAAATTTAAGCAAGGGATGTCCATGCAATTTCAGCCAAATATTATATAAGATAAATAAATAAATAGTACTTCCAACATTGGCATGATTCATAAATATTAATGCAATAAAAAATAGAGCATTCCTTCTCTCTCCTTCGTGTGTGCACGAGGAGGCTTTCGTCGGAGGAGTTGCTATCGAGGAAGGTTGGCCGGATCGAGGTCATTGCATTGACGTGGAAAGCGCAATCAGTGGTGGTAGGATGCACCCAGTCAGTGATGGAGGTCACCGGTGATGATGATGCTAAGAGATGCATGAGGAGGGTGTGCAAGTCAGCTGGCGGTCGTGCAGAGGCGGTGGACATGAGACGCAAAGAACGGTGATGATGGAGGGGAGATCGACAGTTTGATGTGCCTACATGAGTCGAGGGGCAGACCTGCGTCTTTGGGTTCTTCGTGAGGGGGATTACAGGTGGTGGAAGGAAGAAGAGGAAGAAGAAAAAGAAGAAGAAGCCACACGCACGTGGGCTGGAGCGCGGCTTCAGCTGCGCACGCACGCGGCTGGAGCACAGGCTTTGCTTGCACTGGTGTGTGTGGAGCAGAGCTGGTGTGTGGCTGTAGGTGCGTGAGGGCATGCGCGTGGTGAGAGCGGTGAGAGGTTGGCGATGTGTGGTGTGGCTGCTCGCGGTGAGGGGGTAGCGTGGGTGATCTGGCTGCGGCGGGTTGGCACGATGAAGGCAGCGGCGAGCGGCTGTCACCACGCTCACTACCGCCTAGGTGGATGAAGAGGTGGCCGCAGTGGAAGCTCGCAAAGGTTCACAGTGTGCGCTTATAGGATCACGGTGTAAGCTTCTGTCGCAATGCTGGAGATGGAGGATATCCCCATAGGGGGGAAGGAAGATGGTCATCTATCCAGCCGGGGCTGCACCTAAATGCCTCTCCCATTTGTTTCTGTCACTACGAATCTCGACCAGCGACTCCCCCGACCAGTTAATCTCAACTGTTGGGGGCGTTGCGTTGAAGTCTCACAGCGAGGGTGTGGTCTGTTGCAAGGGAAAAAAAAAAGAAAATGGGTTATTTACAGAGTTATTCCAAAATGATGCATGTAATGCATACATGTCACCATAATTTATATTACCTTCTATTACATGTGAATGTGATGTATAAAACAAGCATGCCATCATATTTATAAACTAATCTATTTATAAATATAAGTATGCTATGTACAAGTAGAAATCCTTCTAATATCTAGGTATTTATGCGTTCGATTAGCCCACAAATGCGGTCTCATCATGTACCATGTTGTAGGACTGAGCTGACCAGGTTGGGCAAGACAATTTTAGCCTAGACCTATTTTCATGATTTTCTCTTCTACGTGCATAGGTCCTTCAAAAATCTAGCATAGGATGGAATCTGCTTGATAGAATCCAATAGAGTATATGAACCTCCTTAAATGTCTCCATAATCTCTTTCATCCTATCTTTGGCAATAGAAGAGCCAGTAGAAGATGCCCCAGGGATGGATAGATGCTTTGGAAAGGGCATTCTCAACCTCTGGGTGGAGGGGTTGTCATTGGCGAGAAAGTGGTGGAATAGTGACAACATCCTCCAGGTGAGTGATTTCAGGTGAAGAGGGTCTAAGTGGCTCTTTCTTGATGGAAGTCAATGTAGGGTTGGTAGGAGCGATGACTGTAGGAGTGACTTCAGGTTTAGTGAATTCTTTGCCACAC
Organism: Thalassia testudinum; assembly: GCA_037157565.1. Taxonomy (NCBI): domain Eukaryota; kingdom Viridiplantae; phylum Streptophyta; class Magnoliopsida; order Alismatales; family Hydrocharitaceae; genus Thalassia; species Thalassia testudinum. The sequence continues at coordinate 91,501,423 of JAZHRO010000025.1, forward strand.
CTCAGAATGGTCACAGCCTTAGCATGCTCCCTTATAAAGGGTCCTTTACCCTTTGGATTCTCCTTAGATAAGCTAGGTAATTTTTCAGGATAACGTTCCCTAACAGCCTCAACAACGTGGTCAATTTGGGATTGCATTTCTTGGATGGCTTTATTCTGAGATTGAATGATCATATTCTTGCTTTCATATTCTAGTTTTCTTGCATGGCCTTCATCATTGCTTTAAAGTCATCCAACTTAGAATTGTTGGGCTGTGGAGGGGGTTGGAATTATTGTGCCTAGAAGGGTTCGGTGGGTTGGGCTCTTGCTTTCCTCGAGTTGGAAACATCACCTTACTTCCATGAGAAATTTGGATGGTTCCTCGACCCAGGATTGTAGGACTTTGAATATGGGTTGTTCTTGGGAGGTGGATAGAGCCCTTGGGCAGCATTTAGGTCTACCTAAATTAACTTGGGGAATTGATTTGCCAAGTGACACTCAACAGTGGTTTGAAGAGTGCTTTGGCAAATGGAGCATTTAGAAGTAGACTAGACTTGGGAAGATGATTGCGAGAATGTGTCGGGATTCGACATGAGTGTCTCAAAATTTTTGTTCAACAATTGGATTTGGAAGGCTAAATTATGAGTAGCCCCAGCTTCACTAGCTTCTGCTTTCTTTTGGAGGATGGTTGGTTTTCTATCTTGATTGGCTGAGGTCAAGTGGATAGAATTATCACTGAGTGTCTCAAACAGTGTCTAGGCCTCATCCTTCAATTTGGTGAGAAAGGTTCCAGCACAACCTACATCATCTGTTTCCCTATGCTTATCAAAAAGTCCAGTATAAAACCTTTCTACAAACTACCCTTTAAGCACTTGATGATGGGGGCATAATCGTATTAGCTCACTGAAACACTCCCAAGTCTCATGGAATTTCTCCCCATCTAATTGAGTAAAGCCTATGATTTTCCTCTTGTAGTGGTTGGTTTTTCTAATTGGTGTTTGGCACGTAAATTGCATTTTAAAAGATGATTTAGTTGTAGTATAGTGCGAAACACATCGACAAATAAATTTATAAAATCCAGTGAGTATCAGGTTGTTTGTAGGGAGACAATCTCAATTTTAATGGAAACTTTTCAATAAAACTAATTCTAAATACATATATATATGTATATATGTATAGAGTAGATATCCAAAGAATTAAAATTTTATTGCAATTAGATAGAGCTTTTCAAAATAGAAAATGCTAATAGAGACAGATAGATAGATACTTAGAAAGAGAGAGGAGGAGAGAGAGAGAAAAGAAGAAGAAGGCAGAGAGACGCGCCGCTTGTAGGATGCTTGTGCGAGATGTGGAAGCACCTTAGATCCAGAGTACTGGAATGAAGGTTGGAGTTGCAAAGAGAGGCGAGAATCATAGAAGGTAGAAGAGAGGCTAATAAGAGATTGATATGAAGTTGATTCCATTCAAGGGGGCTTTGGCCTTCTTTTATAGTTTTGATGGAGGGCAAAGAGGGTCTTTTGGCCCTCCATCTCATTCAACAACCTATGAACAATCAAATATGTTGATCGAGAGTCAAGGAACCTGATTTGGCCTCAAACACCTTCAAAATCTCCTTCTATACTCGCATTCAACCTTATGGCGACACGTGGCATGTTATGGAGCTTTGGATCAAGATCAGATGGATCTACTATGCCCGCACGCATCCATTCATTTCCTTTGCTCACCGCTCAAACATTTTGAGTGCCTCATCCTTAATCATTCGATCTTCCGATCAGATGGCTTAAACGCACGCAACGCACCGCCTTTCCTTTACTTCGAAGAAATGCATGGGATTGCATGTTAAATGCTCGTTGAATCTCATGTTCGACGGCAGAATGCTCTTATTATGCCACATGGTCACATCTATGCCTCCTATCTCCATCCGACGATGCTATTTCACCTACGCCTGATTTCACTCGTAGCGGCTGCTCGAACACGTGCCCTTCGCTTAGTGGCAAAGGCAGGACCATTTACGCTACTCCTTCAGTTTCTTGCAATTATGTTTTGATGATGCTCGTTCTCCATTGTTTGATGAAGATCCAACGACTAAGATTTACTCCTTGATGAAGTGCGATGAAGTGGTGACGTGGTGTGCTTGTGGCTGTTGGATGAAGATCCAATGGCCCACAGCACACGTTTGGGAAGTATTTAGAGATGGGTCGGTGGTGAGGGTCGACTGTGATGGTGCCATGTGGTGCCATCATGGCTGTCCATCTTTTCCTTGTATCTGGCGACATAAAACTCTGAATGGGTTGATTTTTGTACCATTGGATAGCAATCATTGATTCGGATCCATCCATGCAGTTAGATCTTTCATCTAAGGCTTGGATCTTTGTCCTCTTGCCTTGTGGTCTCTATCCTTCTATGGACTACACACACTGCTTTGGTTGTCTGATCGAGACAATTTTGGAAGCATTGGACTCCCGTCGTCATTCTGATCAGATCTGTACGGTCTGATCTATCATCTGCGGCTTCAAATCATCTGTGATTAATTTCATCTCTCATTTAATGCATAAAATGACAATATTATCTTTATGACTAATAAACTGACTATTGTGCAAATTATGAAGCTTACGCATGCATTGTTCCTAAGTTATGCTAGAATCAAACTTAATTCAGGTGATTTAGTTTGCATGGTTGCTGTGAAACTATACACCCATGATTGAATCTTGCTAGTCCTTAGCAAATGCATGACTAAATGCAATGTGGTCCTACATGACAGATTTCTATCAAGAGTTTGATTAGAGATTTATTTCTTTTGTTTTTATCCAAACTTTAGAAATTCAGATAATCGTGAACATGTTTTGTTGTAGCTTATCCAACGGATCCAAGTGAAAAGTCAATCCACATCTAAAGATTCTACTTGACCTTTAGTAAAACTCTATTGGGATAGGCAGACTTCTCCCCTTGGGGTTATAAGATAATCTGTAAATTCAACCTCGATTTTTGGCTTAAGTAGAAGGTTTCTGAGTCAAGTTTGTATTTGGTAGCTCACACTTATCTAGTGTTGTATATAGACTAGTACTTTAGAACCTAGATTTCCAGACTATTAAATAATTCAACTCAAAGAGAGGCAAAGAAACTGTGCTCTCTTTAGTTCCTTTGTACTCATTCTCTCTCTTTCTTATTTCTCTTTCTTTTTCTTATCTTATCTTATCTTTTCTTTCATTTTGAGCTCACAATCTCACCAGATTTGTCAGTATATTTGGTGATCTCTCCTAGCACTAACACTTTGATTAGGTTCTGATAACCCCATGATTGAGTCAGAATTCCTTAGCCTGTATTCAGGTAGCCAGAAATATAGAAAAGTAGGTCAAGGCTCTATTTGGTAGATCGTGAGGGTGGTAGGTGTTTTACCTCAATACACTTGAAATAAATTCTAAACTCACAAACTCATTTTTTTCTGCTTTTTCTTCTTCTTCTTCTTTTTTCTATATATATTTTTTTCTAATTTTTTTTCTATGTATATATATATTTCTTTTCTTTTCCTTTTTTTCCTTTCTTCCCTTTTTTTTTTCTTTCGCATCCAAATATCTAACGCAATGCAGTATAGCATACAAACTTTTATTTACGAGGCATTATTCAAGATTGGGGGTGTTTAAGAGGATATTGGATGATTTATTTGGTGGAAGTGCCTATTCTCGACACTGGGAAAGGAATGGATAGGACAGCATATTTCTGGCCTTGACATTAATACCCTCCTTCAGCTGAGGATTCCGTAAAGGATGGTCGTGACCATCCACCTTAGTCCTAGTTTTATCAAAACCCACTTTCTGTGTATTTGCATTATTGGTGGCTCTCAAAATATTTGCACTAAGAATTTGTACGCAAAAAACGAGAGTGAAAACTATGCCTAACTCTGGGTATCATTATGTAATTATCTAGAAGTTAAAATTCCTCATACTAGCCTTAGAGTACCAGTAACTTTCTACTCTCACCTCACTCTTATTTGGTGGATCTAGTAGAAGATAGTCTACCTAACTCCCCAATTATTATCCAAGGGTTTAGGAGAAGAAGCATTGCTTCTTCTCGATAAACTAAAGATGTTTATCAATCTTCATAGAGGATCCATTGCAAATTCTATGTGTATGTATAAAATTGTACTAGATTCTAAACTCAGGAATCAACTTAAGAATAAATCCCTAATAAAACCTTAATAAAAATTCTTTATGACTAAATGCAATTTTTTTCTAACATAAAAATAAGACATTCAATGTCCACCCCCCCATGCCTATTCATTATAATGTCCTCATTGAAATGTATACAAAAAAATCAAAATATAATAAATAAGAGGGGATATCACCTGGCTATGCTTGTTGATCCAGGTCAGCATGGATGCAGAGGATGCAAAACTACTTGTAAAGAATAATGGGTTGCCTCCTAGTCAGCGCTAAGTTTATTGTCATTTGCCAAACCTAAACGCAAAAATATGTAATTCAATATGTGGGTCAAGAGAAGTAGTAATAATTGTTACAGAGATTCAAGATCAGTATAAAGATATGATCATTTGGCCCAAGAATCAGTGATCCACAAATGCGAACCAATTGATGATGCAATCCTACTCCAAAGAGTCTTTCTGATTTGAAATATGGAATTGGGTCAGGTGGACGATGTTCAAGATGCAGAGCTTGTTCATCAATCTAGTTTCATAAAGCAAGAAGAGGTGGTAGAGGGTCTGGATTGAGATCATGATTGAGATTTAAGTCTGGATCTGAATCATAGTCATAAGGGTCTTCATAATGGTAATTGATATAAAAAATCATGAGTTCTCCAGGCTTTGGGTCATATGAGGGCAAAGGTAAAGTTGTGCTGAATTCCTCAAAATCTTCATCAGATATTACCTATTCTTCATCGGAAGTCATTTCTCCCTCAGATTCAAGCCATCCATTCGAACCAGTTGGTTTACAAGTTCTTCCCCAGTTCATTATGTTTTGAACTTCTTCTTCTAGGGTTATTTCCTAGTTCATGTCCTTAAATTGTCTACTCTCTTGAACTCCCTCAAAATTTAATAATTCCTGGATCTCGAGGTGAGTGTATTGAGGATTCTTTACATTATCATCTAACTCATCATAAGTTACTCTCAAGAGTTTCTCAATCTCCTTAATGTCCTTTTTAATTTGAGTTTCTATGGGAGGTGGTAGATCAGAATCATCCTCACGTACATCCCCTTCTTGCCTTTCGTGCTAATCTTGAGCTTTGGCAGGATTCGGATCATCTTTAATGTGAATTGCCAAAACTTGTTCAATTATTCCTACAACCAAGATGGAACCATAATTCACCTTATTCTTTTGATAAGATTTAAAGATGTTGAGTTGACAATTGTTACTTCCAGAGGTGATGTGCATAATCCCCATCTCACAGTTGATTAGAGCCTTGGCCGTGGCCAAGAATGATCTTCCTAAGATTATTGAGGTGTGGTTTAGGTTTTCTAATGCCTCCATATCCAGCACAAGGAAGTCCACAGAGTACTCAAAATCCCTCTCTTTTATAATCACATTCTGTACAAGGCCCTTTGGAATTTTGGTTGACCTATCAGCAAGCTGAAGGGTCACATCAGTGTGTTGCAAGGGGCCTAAATTCAACTCTTCATATAATTATGTGGGGATTAATTTGATGGAGGCAACAAGGTCCAGCAAGGCTCTATCCAAGATGAAACCATCTATTTCATATGAAATTAAGGGGGTCCCTGGATCTTTCTTTTTAGGAGGGAGCTTATCTTGGATGATGGCACTGGCTTATTTAGAAATTATGAACCTTTTTGATGATTTGGCCTGGCATTTCAGTGTGCATAATTCCTTCAAAAATTTCGCACAAGTCGGGATGTTCTTAATAGCCTCAAGGAGTGGTATATTCACTTGGACTTGCTTTTGAATCTCAAGCCACTCCTAGATTAGTTGGTTTTCTTTTCCATGGGTTTAATCAAGGTTCAGGACAAGGTGCTTGAGAAAAATCATGAGTGTTCAAATCCTGAGTCTTGTTTTTTAGATTAGCTTGGTCTCCTAGGTCAGATTCAGGCTCCTCAAGATCTTAGTAAGATTTTGATGTAGAAGGATAAGGATCTTAGATTTGTTTCCCACTTCTTAATGTGACAACACAGGCATGTGCATTAGGGTTAGATGGGTAAGGTGGGTTCTGCAAAATGGGTTGAGCCTGGGTTGGGTTAGGGTTAACAAAGCTTGGAGGGTACAGAGGAGTAGGCTGATTTAGGTGTGCTTGTTGCTCCTGTGTGTTGTGTTGGTTAACCCTATTGAAGTTCCTTGAGTTTGGGATGGGTTGGGATGGCAACGACTCGTGTTCTCTAGCATCAACTACCTGGTCCAATCGTCCCGTCAAATCTGTCATCAATTGATTCATTTCTTCTTTATGTCTTTGATTCATTTCTCTCATTTCTTTGAGTACCAGACTTAGATCAGTGGGCTAGTTTTCTTGAGTAGGCTGTGGCTGGTATGTGTGCGATTGTGTGTACCTACTAGGTTGCTTGTACATGTTTGGCTTGGTCAAGTTAGGACCCTGGGTGAGTTTTTGACTTGACCAAGCAAAGTTAGGATGATTGCGCCATCCAGGGCTGTGAGTGTTTGAATAAGGCTTATTTCTAGTGTAACCCTGGAGTGCGTTCACATCCTCAGGATAACTAGGCATTGAGATGCCTAGTTCAGAATTTGAGGGCATCATGGTCCCTCCTTGGTACCCAGAAAGAGATGGGTCCAAGTACAGCTGGTTCATAGGTGGAGCCATGATTAGGTCATTGATATTGTGTACTAATTCCTAACCTAGGGTGCTGGGGAATTGGTTGCAGGTTAACATAGGCACTCCTTGGGTAGGCAAAGGATTTACTCTAGATTGTATACCTAAGGAACTCCTGCCCTTCATAAGATTATCCAGTTTCTTATCCCTTTCCACATTCTTTCCCATGAGTTCCACCTTGTATAATCGTTGTGCAATTAATTCTAAATCAACCGAATTTGAATTATTGTTAACTTCATAAACTCCGCTTCTTGGTTGATTAGCTTTGTTAAAGGCGGACATTGAGGCATTGTTGAGGGAATTCTTGCTCATATTCTCAAAAAATTGAAAGGCTCCCTCAGTTTCTCTACTTAAGAAATTGTCCCCACATGCCGCATCAACAAAATTCTTCAAATTATCACTTAACCCATAATAGAAAATATGGGCCAAGTGCCACTTCAGAATCCCATGATGATGGGGGCATTTCCTAGCTAAATCATTGAACCTCTCCCAACCCTCATGTAGTTGTTCCCTAGGGTTCTACTTAAAGGTTCTTATGGCACATCTAAGGGCATTGGTTTTTTCTACGGGAAAGAATTTCTTTAGGAATGTGCTCCTCAAATCTTCCTAGGTTAGGATTGGTCTACTAATCATTCCCAACCAATGAGCAGCTCTATCTTTCAATGAGAATGGGAACATTTTCATCATCAGGACACCTTTATCCATGTTTCTAGGGCCAAAGGTCCTTCCTATGTGTAGCAGCTCTTCAAGGTGGTGGAAGGGCTCATCTGACTCACGACCATGGAAGTGGGGAATCAAATTGATAATCTGAGGTTTGAGTTCGAAATTATCCCCATCCTGAGGTACCCTGAAAAAGGGTTCAAGCTGGGCATTAGGAAGGTTGTAAAAGTCACGGAGAGGCCAGTCTGCCCTTCCCTTTTGGAGTCGGGTAATGGCTTACACTATGACCTCCATTTGTCGGTCATGATGTTGGCCCTGCTTAGTGATCTGTCTTTGTAAGAGGGTCATAGGATCCAGATTTTCTTCGTCAATCTCTTCTTCCTCGTGGTGACTAGCCATTGTAGAGGGTTCAGATTCAGATTCTGGATAAATAGGTCATCTCCTAGGATTTCTCTTTAATGGTGGTAGCAAATCAGGATTTTGAGATCTTCTACATTGCATGCACCAGAAGAATGTCTGTAGTTGAGAGGGAGAAGACAGATGAGAGAACACCCCACCCTTTCAATGCAAGTAATCAAACTAGTCTTTAGAGTGTTATCCCTAAATACACCTGATCTTGGCTCCCCAAAACGCGACTGGGTTAGATCAACCCTTGTATTACTTGGCTGGCCAGAAGAGTGGGACCCCCTAAGACACCCCGCACGGCAGGACACCACTAAGGGTTAGCACGGTTATCGCACCAACCTTTCTTGTCACCAGTGGGTCTAAGTAGACAAGGAGTTAACCTTAACCCAATCTAATTTCAAGTCCCCAAGACTATTAATCCTGCCTAGGGCATGTTTAGGGCATGTTTACTCAATTTTAAGCTTGGGTTTGATGTACTTTTGGAATATGATGGGTGTTAGGGGGTGTTTGCCCTTAAAAATGATTTCAGATGTGTGAGCGCACAGATAAGGGGTTCACAAGCAATTTCTTTTTATGATGAAGTGAATTTTAGGATTCAAATGCTTGTGTAATTGAATTTTAGGGTTCATTTGATTTAATCTCTTCAATCAAAGTTCTGATGAGACACACAACAGTTTTGCAGATCCCAATTGTTTGATAGATTTCCTTTAAATATGAAAATGCAGGTGTGCTCTACCCGTAAAGTGAAACCCTAAGTACAGCTATTTCTAGATGATTCTTTTAAGTTCAAAATTAGATGAGTGGTGAGACCCAAGCAATGCAATCAATTGGTCCTATTGCACTACTAACTAGGCACTCAGAAAATATTTTTCAAGAATTTTTAATGCATGTTTTCTATTTTTTTTCTAATTTAAAGTGTATTGGGGTTTTGAAGTCTATTTTGACCCCCAGTTTGTGATTGAATAATTCGTGCAATCAAGCATGCAAGAAATATTTTTTTCATATTTTTCGTAAATTCATAATTATCTTATAAATTCAATACCATAAATTTCAAGTCAATCGGAGTTGTACAAAAATTCTTATGATATTTTGAACTCTGAAAAATCAGGAACATTAACTGTTTTGATAATAGATCAGTGTGCAAATTCTTAAAATTTTTCTATCGCTCAGATTTGTATGAAATTTGGCAACGTTTTTTGTAACTTGAAAACTGACGTCCAGTAAACACTAGAGAATTTTTGGATGTGCGAATCTTTGAAAATTGAATTTATAAGATAAGACTTTAGTTCAACCTGAAAATCAAGAGATTTTTTTTTTCAATAAGCAAACAAATTCTAACTAATCCTAAGGTTCAAGCAAATCCTAATTTTTCTAAATCTAACTAATCTAAACTATAGGTACTTACCTGAGATTTGAACCTATGATTTCTCTATTGTCATGTCTGGTTCAAATTTTTTCATTTCCTGTACACACAAAATCAACAAAAAAATAAAAGTTAGAAATCTCAAATACGTATCGAAAAGCTTCAAAAATTTTCGTTGCCTCCCCAGCAACGGCGCCAACTTGTCCGGCACATAAATCGCATTTTAAAAGATGATTTAATTGTAGTATAGCGTGAAATACGTCGATAAATAAATTTATAAAATCCGGTGAGTACCAAGTCATTCACAGGGAGGCAATCTCGATTTTAATGAAAGATTTTCAATAAAACTAATTCTAAATAGATATATATATATGTATATATGTATAGAGTAGATAACTAGAGAATCAAAATTTTATTGCAATTAGATAGAGTTTTTCACAATAGAAAATGCTAATAGAGATAGATAGATAGATAGTTAGAAAGAGAGAGGGAGAGAGAGAGAGAAGAAAGTAGAGAGACGACATCGCTTGTAGGATGCTTGTGCGAGATGCGGCAGCACCGTAGATCCAGAGCATCGGGACAAAGGTCAAAGTTGGAGAGAGAGAGGCGAGAACAGTAGAAGGTGGAAGAGAGGTTAATATGAAGTTCATTCCATCCAAGGGGGCTTTCACCTTCTTTTATAATTTTGGAGGGCAAAGAGGGTATTTTGTCCCTCCATCTCATGCAACAACCTCTGAATAATCAGATTCGTCAATCTGGAGATCAATGAATCTAATTTTGACTCAAAACACCTTCAAAATCACCTTCTATACTCAGATTCAACCTCATGGCAACAGGTGGCACATTCTGGAGCTTTCAATCAAGATCAAATGGATCTACTTTGCCTACACACGCCCGTTCATTTCCTTTGCTCACCGCTCAAACGTTTTGAGCGCCTCATCCTCAATCGTTCCATCTTATGATCAAAGGGCTTAAACACACGCAACGCACTACCTTTCCTTTGCTTCGAAGAAATGTGTGGGATCACGCGTTAAATGCACATTAGATCCCCCGTTCGACTGCAAAACGCTCTCAGTATGCCACTTGGTCGCGTCTGCATCCTCCGATCTTCATCCAACGATGCTATTTCACCTGCACCTGATTTCACACGTAGCAGCCGGTCAAATGTGTGCCCTTCACTTTGCAGGGAACGTGCGTATCATTTACGCTACTCCATCAGTTTGTTGCAATTATGTTTTGATGATGCTCATTCTCAGCCATTGGATGAAGATCCAACGGTTAAGATTTACTCCATAATGAAGTGCGATGAAGCAGCGATGTGGCACACTTGTGGCTATTGGATGAAGATACAAAGACCTACAGCACACATTTGGTAAGTCTTTAGAGTTTGGCCGGTGATAAAGGGCAGCTGTGATGGTGCCACATGGCATCATCATGCCCGTCCATCTTCTTTTCCTTGTATCTGGTGATGTAGACCTCCGATTGGGTTGATTTTTGTACTGTTGGACTATGATCGTTGATTCGAATCCATCCGTGTGGTTGGATCTTTCATTTGATGCTTGGATCTTTGCTCTCTGGCTCCGTGGTCTCTGTTCTTCTATGGACTACACACGATGCTCTGGTTGTCTAATCGAGACGATTTCTGAAGCGTTGGACTCCCATCATTGTTATGATTAGATCTGTATGGTCTGATATGTCATCTACAGCTTCGAAGCATCTGCGATTAATTTCATCTCTCATTTAATGCATAAAATGAGAATATTATCTCTGACTAACAAACTAACTATCGTGCAAATTATGATGCTTATGCATGCATTGTTCCTAATTTATGCTATAATCTAGCTTAATTTAGGTGAATTAGGTTGCATAATTGTTGTGCAATCAATCAGGTAATACTTCTTCAGGAATTCTCCCTTGAGGGTATTCCAATCATTCACCCTAGCATCTAAACTGTGGTACTAGTGTTTTCCCTTGTCCTTGGGAGAAGGGAAAGAGGATTCTCATCAGAGCTTCATTAGTAAAGTTCTGAAGTTTCACCATGGAGTAGACCTCAGTGAGCTCCTCTAAATGTCGGTAAGGGTCCTCCCTAGTCGTACTAAAAAAGGAGGGCAATAAGGATATGGTATTGCTCTTGATCTCATCTGGATTATCCTTTGCTGGTCTTTTAAGTGCGTGAGTAGTTTTATTAGTAGGGACAAAATAATCTCTCAAAGTTCTCTGCTGATTTGCTCCTTGATCAGCCATCTCTTCTCTTTGGTGAGCTGTCCCAAGGATTCTCTCAAGCTCGGGATTAAATACTAAATTACCCTGGAGAGAGCATCTACCAAGCATACACAAATCAATCATAGTAGACATCAATCAAAGGGACTCTTTTTCTTAGAGTAGATTTGAGCCAACCTCCTACCCCTGGAGAAGAAAGGAGGTCAATTACATTATCTCTCGGTGACCAAACAAGTTACACAATCAGTTACACGTCCTAGGCCGACCATTAAGCGCCCTATGACCTACACCTTGCTTGAATGATATTCTCAAGTGATCTAGTGAAAAGGTACTTTAAGGATGGAACGAGGGATACAAGTAGGGCTAACCCTTCCTTTGAGGCGATGTGTTAGCGGTGCCTCTTAACTACCCTTTTATTCCTTTAAGGGGAGTCCCCCTCCTTAAAGTATCAAATCACTTGGTCACAGGATAATACCACCGTTACAAAGTGAAGTAGACGGGTTTGCACCGATAAAGAGATTGGTGCCTATAGCCTTAAGAGATCGAGACCTACTGTGGTGCCTAAAGTGTGCACTTAGTGCAAGAACTATGCATCACACATGCAAATTTTTTTTGTAAAGAGTCGCACGCAAGTCTTTTTGTCCAATCAAGTGTGAATTTGCTTTTAGGGCCCAATCTGATTAGCTGTCCAAAATTAAGTTAGGAAGCCACTTAATTAAATAGCTTCAATCAAAATCAGGTGGTCTTTTAAATTTAGTCTAGAATGTGATGCGTGGACAAGAGCTGGATGCAAAAGATAAGAGAGTATACCTAACTCCACTAATCTTCATGTAAGATGCTAGGAAATTGTTAGTCGCTCTGAAATGGGTTTTAAAATCATTGCGTTGTAGTATAGATCGAATCAGCACGAAAAACAAATAATATTTATTACTTGAATATCAGAAATGAAGTCTTAGGTTGAACATAGGGAGCAAATAGGAATTCAATCACTAATCTCAATTAACAAATAAATGAGAACAAGAAATAACTCAGAAATGATAATCAATATAAAGCATGAGTTTAACGTATGGCGAAAAGAACCTCAAAGCAAAAACAATGGTGATTTAGATCACCAATTATTCAATTTAAGCATATATGCAAATAATGCAACAGTGCCATCAACCAACAAACTTTGGTACTTAGATAACCAGATAAAGCCTCAAATCAAACATCAGGTCTTTTAATTGGATGGCTTAACCAACAGATACTACAGCGCTTCCCTAGCACTATTCTTCTTCTCCTTTCTTCTTGGCTTCTCTTCTCTTCTTCTAGCCTTCTTCCTTTCTTCCTCTTTTGTCTTCTTATGTCTTCTCCTCTTCTTCCTTCTTCTAAGCAAGCCTTCTTTCTTTCCTCCTCTTATGTGAAGGCTTCCATCTCTTCTTCTTTCTTTCTTCACACACAGAGGGTAGCCATCCCTTCAGATTTGGCTAAGTGTCGCACAGGGAAAAACCCCCCTACTTCGCTCTCTCTTTCTTTCTTTCTTCCTCTTAGGTTCCGCCCTCCTAGGTTCTACTATCAGGGTAGTCGGATAAATGGGCAGAGTGCACTTGAGACCAGGCTCACCGGCATGGGTAGTGAGTGAGGAGTGCTTAGGTTAGGCAAATTATTGGATCGGCCAGACCCACGGGTTAGGTGTCGCGAGTGAGGTGCATGTGAGGCTCGTGCATGGACCTCACCCCCTATGCTTGCTGAGGTGATAAGCCTTGAGCATAAAATCAATATATACAGGTGCTTCACTTCGAATGCTTCCAAGGTGGGACTATGTTATCCCACCTTTCCTTCGCGCAGCGCAATAGCAGGTCCTTCATCAAATTCACATTCTCTTCTAGTCGAATGGTCCAATTGACGGTCAAAAAGGGAACCTGGAGTGGTTCCATGTCGCCTGGGTGTGATGCCTATTGCTATCGATTGTAAAGCAAGCTTCTAGCTTGCTCGAAGCTTGCCTTTAATGGTGGGCAAGACTTGTAACCTGAAAACCAAGAATAAGGCCTCTCATTCATGTTAAAGCATTTATAAAGCATCGTCGGACGACAAAAAATGTAACCGTGGCGGTGCGGAGGTGATTGGAGGAGTTAAGAGGTCTGACGACCTCGGACTGTTGGTACGAAGGTAATGGTGTTCAGCGGAGGGTTTGGGTGGACGGGAAGGAAAATAGGGAGAGGGGCTTGGTAGGGCATGATGCGGCAAAGGTCGTGAGGTGGTTGGCGAGTTGATTGGTGGTTTATGGAGGTGAGATGGACTCTCCAGAGGAGTGGTTGGAGATGGAGAAGACAGAGGTGAGTGTGTCGAGTCGAGGGTTATTTGTGGGATTTTTCGGTAGGAATCTACACTAGGAATCTAAGCTAAATAATCTAAACTAATCTAAAAGAATGAAAGGGGGGAGAACGACATCGGCGTTGGTAGGCTATCACCAGGGAAGAAGACACTTCGGTGATGGGGATGGCGATGACGACGGAGATAGAGGGGCTCCTGTTGGTATGGCCAAGAGTGGATGAGAGAGAGGAAGGGAATCCAGCCACTGATATTGTGGATAGATGATGAAGGAGGTCAGCAGGAGTTGGTAGAGCTTGTGGAGCTTTGCGGCTAGAAGAGGAAGGAGGAATATGGGGATTTCACGGTCGGAATCAAGTCTGAGAAGTCGGCCGAGCCCTGGGCGTGCTTATATAGGGCTTAGGAGGTCTATTTGTGCTTGGAAGCCAAGCTTCCAAGATAGGAATGTTCATCAGAGTAGGAGACCCATCTCTTTGGAGTATTTGCATGAGAGATTGGGTGAGACCTGGAGCTTGGGAATTGGCACAAAAGGAAGGGAACTCCATGATGAACTTCCCTTTCAAATTTGAGAGGGATTCATTAAGGAATCAAGGAGAACTTGCCAAATTTAGGTCACCAGAGTTTGTAGGAATATGATTCATGGTGGCAAGGACCCTTTTGTGAAAATGATGATAAAGTTAGGTTGCCATTTGTAAGAAATTCAAAAAGCTAATAATCTGAATGAGATAAAAAGGATCTAATTGGACCAAAATGCAAACTTGCTCAAGATGATCTCAGATTGGGTTCAAATTTTGCTAAAAACCTAATTTTGGCCCAAGGAATCCAGTGGCAAAGTTAGAATTAGTTTTTGACCTTTTTCAACTAGGTAATTAATGTAAAAACCCAAATTAGGGCAAATGTCTGTCTAGGATACTATTTTGGGTCAAGATGGATTCTGATGGTCAAATTGAAGATACAAAAACCTAGATAATATTTTTCTATGAATTTTAGAAGCTTTAAGTGAATTTTATCTTGACCAAAACCTCAGTTAATTAAGCAGGTCTATTTTTAGGGTTTCAGATGTCATTTAATTCTTGAAACACATGAAAAACCTTTTCTGTCTGTATTAACCCACTTTGTTGGACATTTAAGGCCATTTGACCCTTAATTAAGCCTTGAGAAAACTCGTGGTTATTTTTCATTCAAGATATGATGGTAAAATTACAGTTTTAACCCTAGTTTCTTGTATTTCCCTTAGAATGGATTTGTAATGAATTAGGACTCTCTAGCAGTTATGTAGGAGCATTTGTTCCTTAATAATGACTAAATTGAGCTATTTATGGCTCATGATGGTGTTTCCATCATACCTCAATGCCTAGCTTTTGCTAGTCCCTAAGCAAAATCTCATGGAATTAACTGAAATTCTAGACCATATGCCTTTTTATGTTTAGATTTTTGCTGTGTGCTTTCTTTTGTAGATTAGGTCAGAATGCCAATAGTAGGCCTAGAGGTACACAAGTACCAACCATGATCCTGACTTGACCAGCTCTAGCCTCAGTCCGCTGCGAAGGTTTCTAAGGTCCACAGGAACTAACCTAAGGTTCGTTGGACTCCGCGGTTAAAGCAACTATGCTTAAAACATGTTTAGCCCTGGTTCAATTTGCAGTGCATTTTTGTAAGAGGGAGATAGAGGAATTGTTTCTTTATTTCTACCTTCGGATTGGCTTTACAACATGGTTTGTGGTCGCACGTGTTTCAGGAGTTTGAAATCAAGGGTACAACTAACCCATCGTCGTAGTTGCAAAACTCGTGGTCAAATAAAATTTATACCAAAACTCCAAGGGAGTCCCGAGTTGAACACAGGGAAGCAACATTCACTTTAAGTGAAAACCATGCTTCGTTTTATTTCTTTTTGGTATTTTAGGGTTTTGTTATTTCTTTTGTATTTTTGAAAGGAAAACGAGAAGAATGAATCACAAGATAGAGATGGAACAAATATGATGTATATATCACTCCAATGTTGATTACAATAAACTATGAAATCATAAAAAGAGAGGGAGGTGAGAGGAAATCTCTCGAATCGGCTGTTTAGTGAGACGATGATGCTTGGTAGAAGCTCGAATGAAGGAGGTGAGGAGTGGGATGACGGAGGTGAGATGCAAGAGGACGTCGGGTAAAGGAAAGCTTCGATGTGGCTTTGGAATGGAGGTGAGAAGGTGGAGATGATCTGCTACTAGAATGGAGGTAGGAAGACGGCTCCAAGGTGACCTATGAATGGGGATGGGAAGTTGGAGGAGTATTTGGTAGGGCAAAGGTTCACTATACTAATAGGCACCTTGGGAGCTTGAGAGCAAACTCTAATAGAGCGTTGGTTGGCTTGCTAGAGCTTAGGAGTAGGTGGGAGTAGAGTAGGTAGAGATGGCTTGGAAGGGAATGGGTGTAGGTCCTTTTATAGTGGAGGAGAAGAGGCAAAAATAGGCATAGGACCATTAGTGACTTCCAGGCCGTCACTGGAAGCGTCGCTATAGACAGCTCATGCTCGCTCACGCTCGCTCACACCCACAACTAGCTTTGCTGGCATGTGAAGAATTAGCGATGGCTGTAAGCGTTGCTGTAGGTCAGCCCAGCTATCATTGAAAGCTGGCACCAACAGCGCACGCACCCGCACTACGTTGCTGCCCATCACGCGTGCTGATCGCGTGGTGTCCTCTGGTGTGCGCGCTGGGGTGAGCAGGCGCACGCGTGCGCTGTGTTACTGCCCGGTTGATTTGAGAATTAGAGGGGGCTATGGGGATTCGAACATGCACCCCTCCCTTGCGAACTGCCGCGTCGACCAATGCGCCAAGTCTGCATGTGCGTCGTGAGGAGGATTTGCAGTTGCATGGTGAGGGCGACTCTCAGCCATTAGATTCTCATCCAATGACTGAGATCACTTGATGGTCGGCCTTTAAAGAAGTGGCAGGTGGCGTTGGGCACTCCAGATGTGCCACATGGCACCATCTGGACCAGCCACCCTTCATTGCTTGAGAGGATGCCACGGCGCTCAGATAGAGGTGATTTCTACGTAGTCGGGCTATGATGGACGCTTTGGATCCATCCGTACGAACGGATTTTCCATCCAAAACCCATATGGATGTTGCATTTCCCCCTGGCTGTTGATCTTCCTCGGATTTCGTACAATGCTACGGTTCCCCGATCTAGATGACTTTAGAGGCGTTAGACTCTGATCGTCATCTTAATCAGATCCGCATGGTCCGATCATCCATTTGAGGCTCTGAAATAATTCTTCTTCTCCCCTGACCATAAAAAGCACCTAGTTAACCTAAAATACATACTACTCTAAATGCAAAATGATGCATGTTATGAAATATTTATAACATGAAATGCAAATATAAGCCTAGGAACATGCATGAATAGGAACTTTAACCTAAATAGATGTGTTTATATCATACCCCCATGCCTATCTTTTGCTAGTCCCTAGCAAAATTAAACTATATGCTATGTATAAAAGCATAATTAGGATTAGATCGCTTAGGCCTAAGTCGTTTATTAACAATAGAAAATTTCAACTAAGGTCCTAAACTAAGAAGACTCAACAGTACCTGGATGTCTGCCAGAATGCAAACTGGCCAAGTCCTCGCCTTATTTGAAAAGGGAAGATATATTTTCTTATTATTTTTCTTCTTTTCTAATTTTTTTGTACTTTTGGAGTTTGAGATTTCTGGGAAAACTTTTTATGGCTACCCGACCCGCCCAAGAGTTGAAAATGATTCTAAGTACTAAGCATCTTGTGAAAATAGTGAAAGACTCACTAGATGGCCATTAAAATGGACTTCGGGTTTCTACGACCCTAGGTGACCTTCCCTAGCAGTTTATCTTTTCGAATGGTAGCTTTCTCCCTACTTCTTTTATTTATGGGGTCAACACAAGGGTGAACCCAGTGTAAATCTCCTTGGTTTATTCTACTCTCCCACTTCTACCCTAAGTGTTTTGGGAATTATTGTGCATTTTTTTTTTATGAGCTAGGTTCTGAACAACCAGCCGATGAGCTATTACCACCGAGAACTTGCCAGCCATACTCGTGAGGTGAAGTGTGGTTTTATTTGTTTTTCTATTTTCTCCTTTTTCTATTTTTTTCTCTATGTTTTCTTCTCCTTTCTTTCTTTTTTTTTTTTAAGTAGGTGGCTTTCCTAATCTAAGATTTACCTAAAGGCAATACAATGAAAATGTTCTTGTGATTGGGCTCTAGACAACCGACTGATGAGCTGTTACCACCAATAGCTTGCCAGCCATACCCCCTAGATAGTTCATTAGCTACCCAATTTCTAAAGAAATCGCTGAAAAGTGAGTCAGTGCAAAAGAATGTGTGTAGATGCTTAGGCTTAAAGTCCCCCCAAATCAGAGGGCAGGTTGATAAGTCGCATACTTATCATCCTAATTTATTAGCCAAATTAAAAATGAATTTGAATTGGGGAGGACTCGAGACTAAGTCCACATTCGAGTGGACACCTAGGCTAATTAAGCCCAAAGACTTGAAGGTTCTAAGTGTTTAGGTCCTTTCATATCATTTCCTAATGTTAATAACTTCCAAATGATTAAGTTCTCTTTTCCTAATTTCTTTCTTTTTATATCTTTTTCAAATTTTTAATTTTTTTTAAAGAAACTTAAAGAAATTCTACGGAGTTCACAAAATGATTTCAGGATTAAGTATTCACCCCCCATGCGTAAATGATGCAATGTCCTCATTGTAAAAATAAAGACATGAAAAGGGCAGAGTAAATAGAATATCACCTGATTGTCGTGAAAATCCGGTCAGCTCTGCAGAGAGAAGAGTGTATACACATGCGCTAAGTTTAATGCCTCCAGCTAGGCATGACATATATATAAAGAAGAAATTGAGAATTCACAAGTGCGGGTCAAAATCAAAATAAAAATATTGATCCTGAAACCCGCCAGCAGAAGATGTCCAGAGACGTGGGCCAGATTACGATGTAGACCCATGCCCTAGGGTTGAGTGGTTCTCAAGTTCTAGATGAAAATCACCCAGAACCGAAGGTTGTTAAGCTTGCGGAGTTGGGCCTGCGGTTTTGTGGTGTGCAACCCAAGACCAAAATGGCGGACAATAGGTAGATCTGGTTCACTAGTTTCATATGTCCACTTAACATCCAGCTAGGAAAAAATAATCAGTTATTCCAAGCTTGGGTCGTACGTGAAATAAGGGTCCGTATAGAAGATAGGTGGTTTCAGGTCAATAGGTACCCTTAGATCCAAAATCAAAGTTCCCTCAGAATTAGCCTCCCAAATTTTTATTTCAACAATTCTATCCTCCAACATCAAGAACTCAGGCTTCGGGACCTCTAGTATATCATTCACCCCATATGATTCTCCCAAGTCCAGAAATTATGGCTGAATCAATATTGACTTAGGCACAATGATCTGAGAAGTCAGCTCTTCGGGGTGCAGATGAGGAATGGGGTCAATGATTGAATCATCAAGTAAATGAAGATTCGAATCCTCCACGTTAGCCCCAACAGAATCAAAATCTTCAATGACTAGGCTATCAAATGGTTCTTCATGCTCCTCGAGCTCGATTGTCTCACTAGAATCCTCTTCCTTGAGTTCAAATTAGACTTCACCAAAAGATTCTTCACCCATAGAGTGAAAGAATTCATGATCCTCATTTATATATGTCTCAAAATCATATGTCATTTCATGGTTCCTGGAGACATATTTTTCGTCGTTCCCTGGCTCTAGGATCTCAGGTGAGAAACTCGATTCATCGTCAAAGGGTTGCTCTAGCTCAACCTGGTCATCTCCAATCTTAGAATATGTAACCCCCCCGACAGGAGCCTGAGCAGGTTCAGACATTAGCTCTCCTGAAGGGGGTTCATCTTGAGAATCATCCTAAGATTTGACTAGGGCAACCACAAATTTCATCGTCAACCTCGATAATTTCCCAAGAAGAAACTCACCCAGGTCCCTATCCTTAACACTTTGGAGCAAATCTAATAAAGAACTATTAAGTTCATCAATCACTTTGATCATAGGCTCTAGTGCTTCACTGCATGGTGTTGGCTGAGCTTCTAATGGTTGTATAGTGTTCCTCAAATTAGCCAACACCCTATCCTGGATCTGGTCCACCTAAATCGACTAGTTCAATTCATGATTGAGCGAGCTTGGGTTAAATCTACGGGAGTCAAGATGTCGAGGTTCTGGGGTCCCTACCTGAAAGTAGGTCATTCTAGGTTGTTCAAAGGATGGTGGCAACCTATATTCAGCCGAATATTGTGGAGGGTAGGTGTTATAATCATTATATCCTTCCTAATTATATATCGGGATGGTTTAGCGATCAAAGGATGAGGATCTATAATCATTGTAGCTCTGGGAAGGATAATAATCATAGTCTTGTTGTCCAGAGTTAGGCCCTGAACACTAAGTCCGGATTCATATCACCAATCAAAGTCATCCTGACTAGTGGATGGGAAATTACAAGTCAAGTTGGGATAGTAATCATCTTGGGGATAAGTGGTGGTAGGAGGAGAGGATGTGAAATGTGTGTAGGATGTGGAAGGTTACATGGTAGAAAAGGAGGGAAAATGGAGAAGAGAAATGGTGCCCTGCAATACAATCAACCAAACCTGTCCTTATGTTGGTAGCCTATAGACCTACAGACTCCCAAGACCCATCTTGAGATTATAAACGATTTGGTCTACTTTTATCCGATCAATCCAACCAGTTAGAAGAAGGGACTAGGGAGAAGGTTCTTCCATTAGCTTACGCCTCTGGTTCCTAGTGTACCCCCCAGCCACGATCGTTTGACGCTACTCCCCTAGCTAGACATCAGATGGACCAGCAAAAGTAGATTAATCGAAAAAAATCTCAATCTGAGCCCCGAAGAGCGAATCAATCCTTAAGGCCAACGTCTACTCAGTTTTAGTTAGGCTTGGGATGGTCGTGCTCTTGGAATGTGATGGGCCCTTAAGATGGGTTGTGCCCTTAATGATTAGTTAAAATGTGTGTGCCTGCACAACTAGGGTTCTCAAACAAGGTTATTTGATGATGTGTCTTTTAGGATTTAACCTTGTTTAGTAGCTTTTAGGGTTTAATTCTTAGGTTGGTTCAATCAAGGTTTATTAGAGCACTCCAAGTTTTGAAAACACGGGTGATGATATGTTCATTTAAAAATAAAAAATAATGTGGAGTGCCTTGCTCAGCCATAAGAATCAACCCTAAGTGGCAAGCTACTGATGAATTGCTTTTAATTTGAGTGGTGTGGCCCAAACAAAACAATCAATTGACCTATTCACACCGCAGATTAAGGCACACAATGTCTTAGCTAAATCAGATTTCTACTCACTTATGTGTTTTGAGTTGAAGTGTACCAGATCCACAGGTTAGATCCCGATTAAGTGGTATAATCAAAGTGGAGTGGTGTGCCTTAAGTCAAGAGTTGTGGGTGTTAAGGTGTGTCTCTTTCAGAAAATCCCACAATCAGTTAACACTTTTTTTATTTTTATTTATTTATGTGGATGGCGAGGTGAGTGGAGGTGGTAAACAAATAACCAAATCTATCCTAGGGTTTATAAAAAGCACCTAACTCAATTTGGTTTGAGTTATTAGGTTATGGAATGAAAACTATGGTGGGGTGGTGTGGGGAACACTTACAAAACACTCTACCCGCACTTTACTCTGGTCTGCTGCACTTGGATCTCCATGCTAGGGTACCTGCAAGACAATATATCGGAGATAAGTGGGGTTAGTGTTATGTAAATGTAAAGAAGTGCAAAAAATAATAAAGTAAATTTCGTTGCCTCCCCAGCAACGGTGCCAAAATGGTCGCACGTGTTTCGCAAGTTTGTAATCAGGGTTACAACTAACCCGTCGTCATAGTTGCAAAACTCGTGGTCAAATAAAATTTATACCGAAACATCAAGGGAGTCCCGGGTCGAACATAGGGAGTCAACGTTTACTTTAAGTGAGAACCGCACTTTGTTTTATTTCTTTTTGGTATTTTAGGGTTTTGTTATTTTTTTGTATTTATTAAAAGAAAAAGAGCAGAATGAATCACAAGAAAGAGATGGAACAAAAATGATGAATATATCACTCCAATGTCGATTATAATAAACTATCAAAGCATAAAAAGAGAGGGAGGCGAGAGGAAATCTCCTGAATCGACTGTTCGGTGAGACGATGGCGCTTGGCAGAAGCTTAGACGAAGGAGGTGAGGAGCGGGACAACGGAGTTGAGATGCAGGAGGACGTCGAATAGAGGAAAGCTTTGGCATGGCCTCGGAAAGGAGGTGAGAAGGTGGAGATGATCTGCTACTGGAATGGAGGTTGGAAGATAGTTCCAAGGTGACCTATGAATGGGGATGGGAAGTTGGATTTGGTGGGGCAGAGGTTCACTATACTAATAGGCACCTTGGGAGGTTGAGAGCAAGCTCTAACAGAGCTTTAGTAGGCTTGCTAGAGCTTGGTAGTAGGTGGGAGTAGAGTAGGTAGAGATGGCTTGGAAGGGAGGGGGTGTAGGTCCTTTTGTAGTGGATGAGAAGAGGCAAAAATAAGTATGAGACCATTAGTGACCTCCAGGCCGTCGCTAGAAGCGTTGCTGTAGACAGCTCATGCTCGCTCACGCCTACAGTTGGCTTTGCTGGCGAGCGAGGAATTAGCGACGGTTGTAAGCAACATTGTTGGTTAGCATAGCTGTCACTGAAAGTTAGTAGTAACCGCGCACGCACTCGCGCTACACTATTGCTCATCACGCGTGCTGATCGCGCGGCGTCCTGCTTGTGTGTGTGCTGGCGTGCACTAGCACGTGCATGTGCTGCGCTGCCATTGCTACTGCAAGCGCTGTTGCCCAGCTGATTTGAGAATTGGGGGGCTGTGGGGATTTAAACCCGCACCCCTCCCTTGCAAACCGCCACGTCGATCAATGCGCAAAGTCTACATGTGCGTCGTGAGGAGGATTTGCAGCCGCGTGGTGAGGGTGACTCTCAGCCATTGGATTCTCATCCAACGGCTGGGATCACTTAATGATCGGCCTTTGGAGAAGTGGCAGGTGGCGTTGGGTGCTCCAGATGGTGTCACGTGGCACCATCTAGACCATCAACCCTTCATTGCTTGTAAACGATGCCACGGTGCTCGGATCGAGGTGATTTCTACGTTGTAGGACTGTGATCGACACTCCAGATCCATCCGTATGATAGGATTTTCCATCCGAAACCTGTATGGATGTTGCATTGCCCCCTGGCTGTTGATCTTCCTCGGATTTCGTACGATGCTACAGTTCCCCGATCTAGATGATTTTAGAGGCATTGGACTCTAATCATCGTCTTAATCAGATTCATACGGTTTGATCATCCATCCGAGGCCCTGAAATAAATCTTCTTCTCCCCTGACCATAAAAAGGACCTAGTTAACCTAAAATATATACAACTACTATAAATGCAAAATGATGCATGTTATGCAATATTTATAACATGAAATGCAAATCTAAGCCTAGGAACATGCATGAATAGGCATTTTAACCTAGATAGATGTGTCTATATCAGTCTGTATTGGATACCTAGCTCCCACCATCAATCGTCGCAGAGTCCCTGGCAATCGATGCTTCAAGATAGCACTGCCCATGGCAACCCCCAAAACCTTGGTTTTCGAGACTTCAGGATAATCCTACCCATGGCGTTCTGTAGCTAAATTCAGGCCCTAGCAATGGACATTTCGGGATAATCCCGCCCATGGCACCTGAATCAACACAGGGTGCTTACGTGGCCCCGGTAGGATATTTAGATATCCTAGGAGACAAGCACCAAGGAGACAGTTTGTTATTGCGCATCTTCAAGGGGAATTTCCCGCCTCTCCATGTCGAAAACTCTTTCAAATCAACTTGTGTTGATCAACCGCTCCTAATCTAGGTACCTTTCTTCATAACAGAATTAACACTTTTGCGTGATTTCGATAGTTAAGCGCATTGATCCAGACTGTGTGTGAATTCGGGTGCTTAGATTATCGAGTCCTGCAAACCGGAGGTCAGTTAATGAGGTTGCATAATTCCTAAGCCTTAGAACTAATACTTGAGCTTCGCATTTTCTCCAACCTCTTGAGGACTATCAGATCTTAACGAATACTTGAATTTTTAAGCCTAAAATCACAACCCAAGAGGCCTAAGATTAGTGTTCATACTAATCTCTTTTGTCCCTTAGCACTTTATTTCTTTTATTTCTTTCTTTTGATTTGGTCTAGAACTAAGTAGATTCCTTAATCTTTTACTAAAGACTATCTTATTTTTATTTCAAACTGTGCTCCTTTTTGACATTTATATCACCTATTCTTTTCCTTCTCAAAAATGATATGCAATTAATTCATTCAAAATTTCCTTCCTTCTCCATTTTTTGTTCTTTTTTTCATTTTTTTTTTTGGTTTTTTTGGAATATGTATTTTTTTGTGAGAACCCCTCTGAGCTTTGATTTTTTGTATGATTGCACTTTACCACCCTCCCATGCCTAAGTTTTGCAATGTCCTCATTGTAAATGAAAGGTGTGAAATTGTTATGGTTAAGGGATTAGAACAAGATTATTAGGTGCGTGAACGGGTCGGGATGACTGTTACAGACGATTTCAAGCTCTAATACAAGTACCAAAGGTGGGATCAACTATTCTAAAATCGTACTCAGAGTGCAATAGACTTGAAGTACTGAAGGATAAACAGAAGAATCTGGGTTTTTAGAATGATGGGTTGCCTCCCATTAAGCGCTAAATTCAATGCCTTTAGCTGAGTGGAAAATGGTATGGAGAAGGAGTGGTCAAATCAGGCAAGTTTTGTAGAACAAGCACCTTGTTCAAAAGCGTGGTTGGTCCAACAAGGTGCTTATTCAGATTAATAGGCTGATGATGTAGCCCAAACCCAATCAATCTAGCGGGTTGATAGATGTGAATGAAGAGATGTGGTGCCCACCAGATACTGTGGAGCTCAAAAGGATGTGGAAGTGTATAGCTAGGGTTTGGCTAAGTCGAATCAACCTAATCAGAGTAGGGGTCCTCAAATGAAAAAGAATCAATGGAGGATGTGAGATCCCTACGAGGGTGATCAGAAAAGGATGGGGCATGATTTGTAGTATGATCGATGTCCGAAACCCGATTGGAATGTCGAGGGGAATCATTTGCTACCAGCTCATTAAGAGGGGAATTAGAGTAGAAATTGAGTCTGGTTGAGAGTTCACGAGCGAAATCTAGGTTTTAAAAACTGCGTTGTAGTATAGCCGAAATCACTTTGAAAACAAATAATATTTATTACTCGAATTTGAAGTCCGAGGTCGAACACAGGGAGCAATATGGAATTCAATCTCAAATTTGCAATTTAAACATAGTTTGAGTAATTTATAATGAAACTTCAAGCAAAAATGATATATTAATGAAATCTAATGTCAATACTATAAAAAGAATGGAGTAAAATGGTGAATTGAATCACCAATTACTTCGCACAATGATAGTTAAGAGATGCACAATATCAATTAAGAAGCTCAAATCATATACAATATTAATTTAAAGAAATCACTTTCTTCTTCTTAAACTCTTCCTCTTCTCTTCTTTCTCTACTTTTCTGTTTATGCGGCTCCTCTTCTTTCATTCTTTCTTCCTTCTTTCTTCTTCTGCCTTTCTTCCTGTGTGGCTCTCCTTCTTCTTCCTTCTTCCTTCTTTCTCTTCTCTGCTTCTTCACACACGGAGGGTGATCCTTCTCCAAACGACTAAGTGTCAGTCATTATTCTTTATAGCAAAACCCCGCAACACCGTGCTCTCTTTCCTTTCTCTCTAGGCTCTTCTCTTTCTCGCGTTCCCAAGGCCACACATAGTATCGGGTAGTCGGATTCGAGCAAGAGCGAACCCGGTACCAAGGCTACCGGTGTGGGTGGTAGCCGAGGTGTGGGCTTAGGTGGGTAGGGTGTACCAGGTTCGCAGAGGAGATATCGAGGATGAGGCATGTGAGGGGTGTGGGGGACCTCACCCCTTGTGTCTGAGGCCATAATGTTGTAGCAGGAAAATAATTTATGCGGCGTTGGTTGCTCTTAATCCAACGATGTCGGACTATATGTCCTTCCTCTTTGCATGCACCTGCAGTGAAGACTCCTTCAATTGATGCAGCTGCTAAGGTTGGCATCCCCAATCAAGGAACTGGGAATGGTTCTGGAGGTCACCCGCATCTCCTGAGTGTAGCACCTGGGGCGAATGTGGCCTGGAGCTTGAAGAACGAGCAGAGATGGCAGCGACGATGGCATTGCTCTGGTGAAGACCTGAAAGGAAGAATACGACCTTGCTGTCAAGTTAAAAAACTTCAGGTCCTTTTCCGGATCACGATGAATGTGATGGTAGGTGTAGCGTAGTGTGAGAGTGTGTATAGGTGGCTGGCGGGGATGGAATTGGCTGGAGGATGATGGGTTGTCTGTGGAGCATGGTGGAGCTAATGGAGGTGGCAACGACAAGTTTCGAGTAATGGAGCAGTGTGTAGGTGTCACCGGCGCTTCACCAGAGGTGGAGAAGATGAAGTGCGATGAGAGAGAAGTGGTGGTCGTGCATATGTGTAGAGAGTGGAAAAGCGAAATGAAAAGTGAGAGAGAGCTAAAGGGGGCTTAGCGAGAGGATAGGGAGGCGGAGGGCTCTGATGTTGGTCAATCGGAGCCGAAGAAGATGGAAGAGGCAGCGAGGCGACGATGGCGATGTAGATGGAGGAACGCCCTCCCTTTGGTTGGGGAGGGTCATGATGTAGAGAGGAGGAGTTTAGGCCATCCAATTTGATGGTTGGATGGCCGGAGGAAGGAGATCTAGGGGGGTCGCCGGAGTAGCGGTCATCGGTGGTTGGAGAGAGGTTTTTTGGCCATTAGATGTGCCAAGACTTGCTAAAATACGCGGTCATGCGATGGTGTCTCTTTTTAGGCTTTAGGAAGCCCGTCCAAGCTTGCAAACAAGCCTTCAAGCATGGAAGGTGCTTGCGAAGTACGAGACCCAAACCTTTGAAAGGTTCACATGGCCATTTGGGAAAGACTTAGAGCCCAGGGAATGGCTCAAATGGAAGGTAACTTCCTAAGGAATCCCCATATCAATTTTGGGAGAGATTGATTAAGAATCAAGAGAGAAATCCTCGCTCGAAACTCGACGATGAAGGTTTAACCTCCCAAAAATGGCACGGGGACCTGCTTGTGAAGAGGACAAAGAAGTTGGGGGGCTATTTGTAAGAGAATTCAAAAGTTAAGGGTTTGAATGAGACAGAAAGAGTCTGAGTCGACCAAAATGCAAACTTCGTCAAGATGATCTCAGATTGGGCCCAAGTTTTGGTACAAACCTAATTTAGACCCAAGGAATCTAATGGTGAAGTTAGATTTAGGTTTTGACAAAGTTTGACTAGGTAATTTATGCAAAACCTCAAATTAAAGCAAATGTCTATCTAAGACTCTGTTTTGGGTCAAGACGGGTTCTGATGGAAAAATTGAAGGTTCCAAATCCTAGAGGATATTCTTCTATGAATTTTAGAGAGTTTAGCAGAATTTTATCTTGACCAAAACCTCAATTATTTAAGCGGGCCTATTTTTAGGGTTTCAAAAGTTATTTAATTCTCAAAACACGTGCAAACCCTTTTATATCTATTCTATCCCACTTGTTAGCCTTTTAGGACCATTTGACCCTTGATTACCCCCTGAGAAAACCTGTGATTGTACTGCATTCATGATATGATGGTAAAATTATAGTTTTAACCCTATTTTTTTGTCTTTCCCTTAAAATGACTTTGCAATGAAATATGACTCTCTAGCAATTATGTAGGAGCATTTACTGACTTAATTGGATCAAAATGAGCTAGTTATGGCTCATGATGGTGTTCCCATCATACCCCCATGCTTAGCTTTTGCTAGTCCCTTAACAAAATCTCATGGAATTAACTTTAATTCTAGACCATATGCCTTTGTATTTTCAGAACTCTGTTGTGTGCTTTCTTTTGTAGATTAGGTCAAAATGTTGATGGTAGGCCTAGAGGTACTCAAGTATCAACCAAGATCCGGACCTGACCAACTCTAGCCTCAGTCCGCCGCGAAGGTTTATAAGGCCCGCAGGAACTAGCCTAAGGTTCATTGAACTTCGCGGTTAAAGCACCCGTGCTTGTAACATGTTTTAGCCCAGGTTCAATTTGTAGTGCGTCTTTGTAAGAGAGAGACAAAAGAATTTTTCTTTTTTTTTGGAGAGTTTTCTCTCTCTTTTCTTTTTATTTCTAGCCTTGTATTAACTTTACAACACAAACTGTATCGGATTCCTAATTCCCACCATCAATCCTCGCATGGTCCCTGGCAATCGATGCTTCGAGATAGCACTGCCCATGGCAACCCCCAGAACCCTTTCGAGATTTTGAGATAATCCCACCTATGAAGTTCTATAGCTAAATCTAGACCCTGGCAATCGACATTTCGTGATAATGCTGCCCATGGCATCTGAACCTGCATAAGGTGCTTACATGCCCTCGGTAGGATAATTAGATATCTTAAGAGACAAGCACCGAGGAGACGATATGTTATTGCGCATCTTCGAGGGGAATTTCCTGCCTCTCCGTGTCGGGAACTCGTCTAAATCAACTTGTGTTGATCAGCTGCTCCTAATCTAGGGAACTTTTTCTGAACAGATTTAACGCTTTTGCGTGATTTTGATACTTAAGCGCACTGAACTAGACTGTGTGTGGATTGGGGTGCTTAGGTTACTGAGTCCCACAAACCAGAGGTCAGTTAACAAGGTCGAATAATCCCTAAGCCTTAAACTTAATACTTAAGCTTCGTACTTTCCTCAACCTCTTGAGGGCTATCTAGATCTTAGCAACTACTTTAATTTTTAAGGCTAGGATTACGACCCAAAAGGCATAAGATCAACATTCATACGAATCTCTTTTATCTCTTATCACTTTTTGTCTTTCATTTTCTTTATTTTTGATTTGGTCTAGAATTAAGTCAATTTTTTAATCTTTTACTAATGACTATCTCTTTTTCTTTTCTTTTCAAATTGTGCTCCTTTTTGACATTTTTATCTCCTCCCCTTTTCTCCTCAAAAACGATATGTAATCAATTCACTTAAAATTTCCTCCTTTCTCCTATTTTTGTTCTTTTCTTAAAAAAAAAATTATTTTTTTTTTATTTTCTAGTTTTTGGAATATGTGCCTTTTTTTTATGAAACCCTTTCTTGTGAAGTGATTTTCACGACATTTTGCACCTTAATACCCCCCATGCCTATGATTTGCAATGCCCTCATTGTAAATTAGGTGGGTTCGAGTTCAGCTTAGATCATTCATTAGAACAGGTTTTGGGTGGGTGGATGGGTTGGGGTGACTGTTGCGGAAGATTTCAAGCTCGGGTACGAGTACTAGATATGGAGTCAGCTGTTCTAATGGATGAACCTTAATGTTCAATATGAGTTCAGCATAAGATTTGTCAAGAATGGTTTCAATTTTTTCGAAAAGATGACCGGTTTTCTCCCGTTAAGTGTGAGTTTAACTCCATCAGTCGGGTGCAATAAGCTCAGGGAGAATGGCGATCAAAAAATACCTCAGCCCTATTCGTATCGGTGAGCTCAATGAATAGCTTGAGTTGTTGACCGTTCACAACAAAGGGTTCTGAATCAAGGTTAGGTTGGCTGATTTCAATAGCTCCATTTCCAAAGATTTGTCTTACCAAGAATGGTCCTATCCATTTTGATCTGAGTTTTCTTGGGAAATGTTTGAGTTTGGCATCAAAGAGTAGAACTTTCTAACCAGGGTGGAAAGATTTTCATACAATGTGCCTATCATGGAAGGCTTTAACCTGCTCTTTGTAGATACGCGAGTTCTCAAACGCATCATTACGTAGTTCCTCGATCTCACTCAATTGCAACCGGCGGTGTATTCCAACCTTCACTAGATCCAGATTGCACTTTCGTACTGTCGAATAAGTCCTGTGCTCCATCTCAACCGGAAGGTGACATGCCTTACCGTACACTAATTTGAAGGGAGACATGCCTAATTGGGTTTTGTGGGTGTTCCTATAAGCCCACAAGGCTTCTAGAAGGCGAGTAGACCAATCTTTTCTATCAGGCCGAATAGTGACCTGAAGGATCTTCTTGATCTCTCGATTCGACAGTTCTACCAATCCATTAATCTGGGGGTGGTAAGGAGTCGAGATACGATGCGACACCCCATATTTTTTCATCAGGGACTGGAAATGCACATTGGTGAAATGAGACCCGCAATCGCTAATGATGGCCTTAGGAACCCCAAATCAGGTAAGGATGTTCTCCTGGATAAATTGGAGGACAACTTTATGATCACTAGTTCTCGTGGGGACGGCTTCAACCCATTTATAGACATAATCAACAACGAGTAGAATGTATTCAAAGCCGTTAGATCTGGGAAAGGGTCCCATGAAATCAATTCCCCATATGTAAAAGATTTCGCATGCAATAATCGGGTTCAAGGGCATCATATCCCGCAGGCCCATGTTGTCGAGGGTCTGACAACGAGTGCATGCCCTACAATACATCTCTGTGTCTTTGAACAATGTGGGCCAAAAGAACCTACACTGGAGAATTTTCGCTACAGTTTTACACCCAGAGAAATGGCCACCACAGGCTTGGTCATGACAGAATGATATAACGTCATTAACCTCGTCGTCAGGAATGCATCTTCGGATCACCAGATCATTGCCAATGTGAAAAAGGTATGGTTCCTCCCAAATATAATACTTGGCTTCGGCAATCAATTTGTCCCGCTTGGAAGTCGACCAATCTAGCGAAACTTTCCCCGTAACCAAGTAGTTTACAATATCAGCAAACCATTGGAGATTGAGAATGGCTAGCAGGTGCTCGTCCGGAAAATGCTTGTTGATTGGACTAGATAGCTCGATGACAGAGGAAGGAAGACAGGACAAGTGGTCAGCTACACGTTCTGTTTTCCCGCTTTATCACAAATCTTGAGATTGAATTCTTGCAACAACATGATCCAGTGGATTAGTCAAGGTTTTGCGTCCTTCTTCACAAGGAGGTGCATCACTGCAGTGTGATTTGAGTAGATGATAACATGGGAACCCAAAAGATATGATCTAAATTTTTCTAGGGCAAATACAGTGGCTAGCAGCTCTTTCTCAGTAACTGTATAGTTATGCTGAGCCTTGTTAAGTGTCTTGCAAGCGTAGTATATGACCACGGGTATCCCGTCTATTTTCTGCCCAAGTACCGCCCCTACAGCATAATCAGATGCATCGCACGTGATCTTAAAGGGTTGAGACCAATCAGGGGACTGCAGGATAGGTGCTTGGATAACCTGATCACGCAGGATCTCAAATGCCTGAGCGCATTCCTTGGAGATTTCAAAAGAGACATCCTTGGATGGAAGATTAATCAGGAGGTGCACGATTTTTGAGAAATCGGGAATGAATCGACAGTAAAAATCGATGTGCCCTAGAAAGGATCGGTTGTCTTTGACCGAGCTAGGCATAGGGAGTTTGGAAATCAGATTCACCTTGGCTCGATCAAACTGGATGCCCTTTTCAGAGATAAGATGTCCAAGGACAATTCCCTCAAGTACCATGAAGTGGCTCTTTTCCTAGGAAAGAACCAAGTTCACATCAATGCGTCGCCTGATGATTTGGACCAAGTGCAGGAGGCAATCATCAAATGATTCATCAAATACCAAGAAGTCATCCATGAAGACTTCAAGGTATTCACCTACCATATCTGAGAATATGGCAAGCATGCACCACTAAAAAGTAGCAGGTGCATTGCAGAGACCAAATGGCATCCTTCGGAATGCGTATGTTCCGAAGGGGCAGGTGAAGGTGGTCTTCTCTTGGTCCTTGGGATGGATTGTGACCTGATTATAATCAGAGTACCCATCCAAAAAGCAAAAGAATTGATTTCCCACTAGTTTCTCAAGAATCTGATCAATGAATGGTAGTGGGAAATGATCCTTTTTCATCGAGGAATTGAGTCTTTTGTAATCAATGCACACTCTCCATGAGTTTGCTATATGGGTCGGTATGGTTTCTTTGATTTCAATAGTGATGACAGTAAGCCCTGCCTTCTTAGGCACAACTTGGATTGGACTCACCCATTGACTGTCGAAGATTGGGTAGATGATCCCAGCATCTAACCACTTGATGATCTCCTTTTTCATGACATCCTGCAGATTTGGATTTAGGCGTCTCTGCATTTCATGGGATGGTCATGAGCCCTCTTCAGTGTAGATATGATGTGTGCAATATGAAGAGGTGATTCCAGTTAGATCATCAAGAGTCCATCCAATGGCTCTCCGATGTTGCTGGAGAACAGAAATCTGGCGTGTTTCCTGGTTAGGTGTGAGTCGAGAGTTGATAATCACAGGAAATGTCTGATTGGAACCCAAAAAGACATATTTGAGATGATCGGGAAGAGGCTTTAATTCCATAATTGGGTTGTCAGCAACAGTGGGTGGTTCAGGGTGGGTGTCGGGAGCAATGGAAGGAGCTAGGTTGAGTTTGAACTTCACTAATTGCAAGTTTTGATCCTCTTGTGATTGATTAGAAATAGTTGGGTTTACCTCGATAAGTCGTCAATCACAGCTTCGATATCGCAAATATGTTCTATGACTCCACAATTAATTCCTTGTTGGGCCTTAATGATGTTGATCTTTAGTGTCTTGCTCCCAAATTTTAATTCAATTTGGCCCTCCTCGCAACTGATATTGGCCCTAGTAGTAGCCAAAAAGGATCTCCCTAGTATGATCGGTATATTCTTCACATTTTTAATAGCATCCATGTCTAAGATAATAAAATCCACTAGAAAATAGAAATCATATACCCTAACTATGACATCCTCGAGAATTCCTTTTGGTGACTTAATTAATCGGTTGGCTAGCTATAAAGTCATTTCTATCAGTTTAAGCTCAGATTCCTTGAAGTAGTCTAGTAGGGATGTAGATATCAAATTTATGGAGGCTCCTAAGTCCAATAAAGCTCTGTCGAATTATATATCACCGATTGTACAAGAGATCAGAGGGGTGCCTAGGTCTTTTGCTTTAGGTGGGAGTTTGCTCAAAATGACGGAGCTGGCTTGTTCTAATAGTACAATCGGATTCCCGCCTTTGGTTCGCAGCTTACGCTTAGGTGTACACACATCTTTCAAAAATCGTGCGTAAGCCAGTACGTGACGTATCGCATCCATCAAGAAGATGTTTAGATGGACCTGCTCAAATAGCTTAACCAGGTCCTCCTCAGGTGCCATGGGTTTGGCTGTCCCTTTTCCCTTGGTCAAGGCCTCAGGAAATGGAACCTCAGATGGTTCCTCTAGAAGGGGTCTAGGTTCTTGATCTAGGATAGAGGTATCCTGGATGACTATCCTAGGGTTAGGGTTTGTATTACCAGGATGGGAGTGGCTTGGATGAGGTAGGTCCAGTGTTGTTTTGCCACTACGGGTAGTAACAGAATTCAATCCCACCTGGTTCTAGTTTGGTGTGGGTAAAAGAGGTGCTTGCTGCTGGTAACCCGCATATGATGTCGAGGCCTCCATCCCATCGAGTGATGGAGTAGAAGGGACCTGATAAACAAAGTGAGCTTGGCCTTGATTTGGGTTCACAATGCGCCTCTGGTTCAACACGTTATTCGGATTAGGTAGAGGTTGTGAAGGAAGTGCACAAGGTTGGCGAGGATTTGCCATCTGGGCGAGTTGATTGCAAACCTCTGTGATCTCGTCTTTGTGCTGTTTTTACATAGCCGCATTCGTCTTCTAAATGTCAGCTAGAGTCTGAAGGATAAGAGTCATTTGATCTGCATTTGTCGGCCTAGGTTGATAAGTTGGGTTAGGCTGAGGCTGAGGTGGCTGATATGGACAAGGAGCTTGTGGTCAGGGCTGATATTGAGGTCTTTGATTTTGATTATTTCCCGACCACGTGAAATTAGGATGATTACGTCATCCAGGGTGGTAGGTGTTTGAGAATGGATCATTTTGAATGGCGTTGAGGTCCTTGCAGGTCTGAGGAACCTCGAAAAAGTCATAATATGAGGGTTCAGAGTTCCCCCAACTAGAGTAGGTAGGTCCAGAGTTTCCTCTGAAACTAGAATCAGACGGGGGTGGATATAGATCCATCCCCTGAGAAGATCGATGATAGATGTTGTGCATAGCCTCTCTGCCAGAGGGTGGTTGCACGAATGGGTTTTCCGTAGAGGTGGCTTGCTGCAAGTGTCGAGTTAGCTCATCCACCTTCTTCTCAGTAATAGGGACCTTATCTAGATGGTTGGCCATTAGTTCCAAGTCGACGGAAGAAGATAGGCCCTATGTCTCATGTGTTCCCTTTGGATTTGTCAATGCACAGGCATTCGCTCGGTTGAACATGCCCATGGATTCATTATTGATGGAGGTCTCGCACATATTCTCAAGAATCTCCCACACGGTGTCTTCGTGTTGTCCCATGATGTTTCCTCCGTAGGTCGCATTGATGAATAATTGAATATCCTCACGGAGTCCCTAGTAAAAAGACTGGACTTGTTCCCATTTAGGAACTCTGTGGTTGGGGCACTTTCGCATGAGATCCAAAAAATGATCCCATGACTCGTTATGCGGTTCTCTTGCTTGCTGTGTGAAATGCGTGATATGGTGCTGTAAAGCATTTGTTCGACCAACAGGGAAGAACTTTCTCAAAAATTCAAATTGAAGTTCCACCCAGGTGTTGATTGGACGCGTTTGGGTTTGGTACCAGTGAGCAGGCTTATCCATGAGAGAGAAGGAGAACATTTCCATGAGTAGGACATCTCGATTTTGAGCTTCTGACCCAAAGGTCTGGGCCAGATGCTTGAGTTGCTTGATATGCTGGAAAGGATCTTCAGAATTACGCCCATGGAATTTGGGAATGGCATGAATCATGTTGGATTTGAGTTCAGTGTCAGGACCTCCAGCATGGATTTGTACTCAAGGTTCGATTTCCACCGCAGTGGGATTTTAGTGATCTCGCATCATTGGACGTTGCGGTGGGTTCACAAAGGCATGGAATAGATCATTGAGGCATTGAAGCTAATTTTCAAGATTATTTTCTTCTACTGGTTGTGCCATGATGGTGGATGAAGGAGAATTAGGTTCAGATGAATCAGACGAAATATCGTTTGGATTGGGTTGTTGCACAAACAAAGAGGTCAAGGATTGGCCTTGACGGGAATGAGTAGCTAAAGGAGGCCTCAAGGATGGTCTTAGAGACTGATAAACTCCAGTTTATCATCATTCTTATGCATCAAAACAAACTTAGCTCTTAGGATTTTACTCTGCAAACAAGTTTTTGGGCTGCATTTAGGCATTAATTAGGTTAGGCATGCATTGCATTTTCTTTTATTGTTTTAATGTGTTTTAGTGAGTGTTAGGGATGAACAGATATACAGATCCCTAAAACCCTAGCACTCAAGAAGGCAAATGGTGAAGGAGAAGCTCAGACTAGTTGGAACTCAGCTTGACCCAGCTCACCACAGCTGGAACATAGCTCACTTGGACTAGAGTTAGCTCATCCCAGCTCCATTTAGCTAATCTCAGCTGAATGGTAGCTCAAGAGAGCTCATCTTATCTCACCCTAGCTCAAGTCAGCTCGGATCCAGCTCAACATAGCCGAGTCTAGCTCATCTCAACTCCCACTAGTCCACAAGGAGCTATAGCTAGCTCAGCTGAGTTGACTAGATTTCACCCCAACTCAGATCCAGCTACATCCAGCTCCACTCAACTCCAGCCAGCTGAAGTAGAACTCATCCCAGCTCAGGAAGCTCAAGTCCAACTCCCAGGGACTCAGCTTAGCTCAACTTGGTTGAGCTAAGCTACCTCAGCTATCTCAACCAGTTCAATCCTCCCCAGGAGCACCAGACCTAGCTCACCTCAGCTCCATTCAACAGAAGCCAGCTAACTTTAGCTTGGCTTAGTAGCTAGTAAAGAACTAGCAAACTAAGCCAGCTGGAGTAGCCCCTTGTTGACCTCTTCAGCAGCTGCCAGCTCCACTTCAGCTCCAGACTCTTCAGAACCAGCTCCTCCCTCCAAACCCTAGCTCCAACACCTCTTCCTCTATTCCACCATTAGCTAAGCTAGCTTAGCTTAGCTATGCTCCAGCTTCTTTGGCTTGTACCACCCAAAAACCCTACCTAACAACTCCACCAACTAGCTCCACCTAAGCCCCACATATGCTACACCTACTTGGCACCAACCTAGCCTACCCACCACCTCTAAAAGACACCTAAAAGTGGCTCCATAACCACCCTAACTACCCCCTTGTTGGCGCCACTTTTCAATCCAAAAATCCCCTTCATCTCCACCACACATCTCCCCTTAAACCCATCTCCACCCTCCACATAATCCTACCTTCTAGAAACCTCAAAGTTGGCGTCAACCCATGACACCTCTCCATGGTTGGTGCCACTTTTAGGTGCCTCTTTACCAACCCTAACTACCCCCCTTATACCCCTTAGGTGGCACCAACAACCCTTAACCCTAGGATCATCTAACCACCTCCATCCTCCCATCTTAGCCCTCCATTTCAAGAGGCACTTTAACCCCTCATCCTACCCTATAAAAAGACCACTACCCACCACCATTCAAACCATCCTTGGCTAGCAAATTCACTCTCATATTCTACCTAGATCCCATGCCCAAGAGAGAAGAAGAAGAAGATTAAGGGGATATTCTATCCCCTTGGTGCCTTCCCCTCTTCCCTTCTCTCTTGAGCCACGCCAGCCAAAGGAGAAGCTAGGAAAGGAAGATCTTTGGAGGAGATCTTGAAGGTGGTCCATGCCATCTTGGAGGATCTTTTGAGGGTGGTGCACGCCTACCCCTTGGAGGAGAGCATTGAAGGTGGTAGCATCCACCTTGGAGGAGCTCTCAAGGAAGGAGAAGAAGGAGGCCCTCTTTTCAAGCCAAGGAGCAGCTAGGCTTGGAGCAAGAAGACTCCCTTCTTCACCAAATTTTGCAAGAGGATTTGTGTTTCTTTTATTGCTTTTAAATTTTTTCATTTCTAGTAGAAGCATTCCTCTACTTGTCTTTGAAAAGAACACAAATCTAGTTAATCAAATTGCCTTCTTTTTAATTTCCTATTGCAATTGTTGTTGTTGTTCTAGCACTTATTCTACTTCCACTCCCTAATTACTTTAGGCCTCCACTTGCCTAGAGTGAGCTTAGGTAGTGGACATTTTAATCTCTTAAGTTTCAGCTTAGCAATTTAGGTGTTAGCACTCTTTCATCACAATTCGCACTTTGCATGTATTATTTCAAAACACAAAAAATATATATATTTAAAATACCAAATGGAAAGTTGAGATTTATTTTTAGCAAGAGAATTGAATTGCAATTTTTGCCTCCTTGGACGACCCTAAATACTCCCTTATCTAGGATATAAATTTAAAAGCGTATGCGAATTCGCGTGTTACAGCAACATTAAAACCCGCTTTTACAAATCACGTGATATTTTGCATCAAAGACTTCCTCCCAAACATGCACCGATGGAGTAGGTGAGAGGCAGAATGTGATGGACCCAATCAAGGCACCGAAAAATTTTTTGATGACTATAGAGTTTCAGGGCAGATGATACCTCTTAGTCAGAAAGCTGTCCACCTAATAATTACCTGGGTAGCCAGAGAGGGAGAGTCCCGCAAAGACCCCTACATGGTAGTGCATCCCCACGAGTTACAGGGTTTCCCCCACCCATCCTCTCTTGTTACTGATGATCTAGGTAGACCAGAATGGGGACTTGACCTCCTAAGTCTACCAATTTTAATTAAGAGCAAGGGTGCTTATGATTTCACTTGAACTTTTAAGATGTTTTTATGAAAAGTGACCTAATTTGAAGATTGGTTAACCCAACAAGGTGGGCCAACTTCACTCGTATTGTCCTTTCGAGAAATTTAGGTCCCTCTTTTAGTGTTCAAATGAAATTAAGAGCATGTTTTTAGGGTTTGCTTGAATAGATCAATTCAATCAAGGCTTAGGCACACATTGTTTGAAAAGATCAATTCTTGATTAAACAAGTGTGTCTCTAAAACCCTAAACTGGAATCCTTAATTGGCTCTGATTTGGTCCAATTTAATTTGTCAAAATGTGGTACCTAGGGCTCAAACAAGAATGTGATAGCCCTAGATACCTTAGCTTCAAATGAGTGCACAGATCAAGGTTTGGATGTTGTCTAAATAGAATGTACCAAATCAGGCAACTTGATGATTTTTCTAAGAATAGAATGCAAGTAGCCCTAACTAATTTTTTCCCTTTCTAGATTTTTCAAAATCAGGGGCTTAGAAGGATTTGATTGTAGTTTACCTATCCCTAGAGTGGTTGATGTGCGGCTGATCTTCCTCAATGAATCCCCTTAAATAGATCAAAGTCAAAAGAGAGAGAGCAAGTTAGTATTGACTCGGGTATTACAATCAAGAGATCTAAATTGCATGTTACTCCCTGGCAATGGCTCCAAAATGTTCACGAGCAAAATCGAGGTTTTAAAAACTGCGTTGTAGTATAGCCAAAATTGCTTTGAAAATAAATAATATTTATTACTCGAATTTGAAGTTCGAGGTCGAACATAGGGAGCAATATGGAATTCAATCTCAAAATTGCAATTTAAACACAGTATGAGCAATTTATAATGAAACTTCATGAAATAATGATATATCAATGAATGCTAATGTCAATATTGTAAAAAGAATTGAGTAAAATGGTGAATTGAATAACCAATTACACCACACAATGATAGTTAAAAGATGCACAATATCAATTAGGAAGCTCAAATCATACACAATATCAATTTAAAGAAATCTCTTTCTTCTTCTTAAACTCTTCCTCTTATCTTCTTTCTTTGCTTTTCTGTTTGTGCGGCTCCTCTTCTTTCTTCCTTCTTTCTTCTTCTACCTTTCTTCCTGTGCAGCTCCCCTTCTTCTTCCTTCTTTCTTTCTCTTCTCTACTTCTTCACACACAGAGGGGGATCTTTCTCCAAATGGTTAAGAGTCAGCCGCTATTCTTTGTAGCAAAACCCCCAACCCTGTGCTCTCTTTCCTTTCTATCTGGCTCTTCTCTTTCTCACCTTCCCAAGGCCACACACAGTATCAGGTAGTCGGATTCGGGCAAGAGGTTACCCGGGACCAGGGCTACTGGCGTGGGTGGTAGCTGAGGTGTTGGCTTAGGCGGTTTGGGTGTACCAGGTTCGTGGAGGAGATATCGCGAACGAGGCATGTGAGGGGTGTGAGGGACCTCACCCCTTGTGTTTGAGGACATAAGGCTATAGTAGAAAAATAATTTATGCGGTGTTGGTTGCTCCTAATCACACGATCTGGGACTATATGTCCTTCCTTCTTTGCATGCACCTGCAGTGAAGACTCCTTCAATTGATGTAGCTGCTAAGGTTGGTGTCTCCAATCAAGGACCTGGGAATGGTCCTAGAGGTCCCCGCATCTCCTGAGTGTAGCACCTGGGGTAAATGTGGCTTGGAGCTTAAAGAATGAACAGAGATGGCAGCGACCTTGGCAGTGCTCCGATGAAGACCTGAAAGGAAGAATATGACCTTATGGCCAAGTTAAAACACTTCAGGACCTTTGTCGGATCACGACGAATATGATGGTGGGTGTCGCATGGAGTGAGAGTGTGTGTAGGTGGTTGGCAGAGACGGAACTGGCCAGAGGATGATGGGCTATTTGGTGGCACGATTGAGGGACCAAAATCCTTAATTTCTTGAGATGTTTTGGTCTGTAGAGCATGGCGGAACTTATGGAGGTGGCAGCGGCAAGTTTCAAGCAGTGGGGCGGTGTGTAGTCATCGTTGGAGCTTCGCCGGAGGTGGAGAAGATGAAGTGCTATGAGGGAGAAGCAGTGGTCGTGCGTATGTGTAGAGAGTGGGAAATAGAAATAAAAAGAGAGAGAGAGAGAGCTAAAGAGGGGCTTAGCGAGAGGATAGGGAGGCGAAGGGCTCCGGCATTGGTCGACCAGAGCTGGAGAAGATGGAAGAGGCGGCAAGGCAATGATGGTGATGTAGATTGAGGAATGCCCTCCCTTTGGCTGGGGAGGGTCACGACGAAGAAAGGAGTTTAGGCCATCAGATTTGATGGTTGGACAGTCGGAGGACGGAGATCCAGAGGGTCGCCAGAGCAAGGGTCTTCGGTGGTCGGAGAGGGGTTTTTATGCTGTTAGACGCACCAAGACTTGCTGAAATGCACGATCGTGCGATGGTGTCTCTTTTATAGGCCATAGGAAGCCCTTCCAAGCTTGGAAAGAAGCTTTCAAGCTTGGAAGGTGCTTGCAAAGTAGGAGACCCGAACCTTTGAAAGGTTCGCATGGCCTTTTGGGAAAGACTTAGAGCCCAAGGAATGGCTCAAATGGAAGGTAACTTCCCAAGGAATCCCCGTATCAATTTTGAGAGAGATTGATTGAGAATCGAGCGAGAAATCCTAGCTCGAAACTCGACGATGAAGGTTTAACATTCCAAAAATGACGCGGGGACCTGCTTCTGAAGAAGACAAATAAGTTGAGGGAGCTATTTGTAAGAGAATTCAAAAGTTAAGGGTCTGAATGAGATAGAAAGAGTCTGATTAGACTAAAATGCAAACTTGGTCAAGATGATCTCAGATTAGGCCCAGATTTTGGTACAAACCTAATTTGGACCCAAGGAATCTAATGGTGAAGCTAGATTTAGGTTTTGACCAAGTTTGACTAGGTAATTTATGCAAAATCCTAAATTAAGGCAAATGTCTATTTGAAACTCTATTTTGTGTCAAGACGGGTTCTGATGGTCAAATTGAAGGTTCCAAACCCTAGAGGATATGTTTTATGAATTTTAGTGGGTTTAGGTGAACTTTATCCTGACCAGAACCTCAGTTATTTAAGCAGGTCTATTTTTAGGGTTTCAAAAGTCATTTAGTTCTCAAAACACGTGCAAACCCTTTCCTATCTGTTCTAACCCACTTGTTAGCCTTTTAGGACCATTTGACCCTTGATTACCCCTTGGGAAAACTGGTGATGAAACTGTATTCGTGATATGATGGTAAAATTGTAGTTTTATCCCTGTTTTCTTTGTTTCCCTCAAGATGACTTTGCAATGAAATATGGCTCTCTGGCAGTTATGTAGGAGCATTTACTGACTTAGTTGGATCAAAATGAGCTTGTTATGGCACATGATGGTGTTCCCATCACAGGTCGAGGTTGAAAATGGGTTTAGGAAGGTTTTACATGTGTAGAAGTGGTTGCATCAATAAGAATTGTGTGTGAGGACTCCTCTAGAAAGTATTCAAAGGTGGGTTCATTTAGAGAGTCCTCATAGTAGCCATCAAAATCAAAGCTAAATGCCTAACGAGTGTTTATAGCATCAAGAAAATCTGAGTCAAGAAAAGATTCGAACTCTGGGTTGTAGATACTCTCGGCATTTTTTGTTTATGATTCTTGACGATCAAAAAGAAATGATTCCATTTCAATGTAATCTAATTTTGAATCAATGATCTCGAGATCAAGGACCTCAGAGTTAGAGTCAAAGAATGGATCATGTATGCTGAGGTCGTAGATTGGCTCGTAGTTGTCTGGAAACAAGGGTTCTTCAAAATCAGAGTAAGATTCGAAATCATCAGAGAACTTGTGTGAATCAAGTTTTGAATCTGATTCGGGATCAGGGGTTCCACCACAGAAAAACTCAAAAGTTGTTGATTTAGCAACCTGACTTGGGTTTAGCCTATTCTCAGATTTTGAGCTCAAAAAGGTATCCCTATTAAGCATGGGCTCGAGTTCTTGGTTTGCAGGGAAGACCCAATCGAAACCCAACTCTTCCACCTCCTCGATTTTTGTATCATAGGTAGGCATGACTTTTGAAAAATCAATTTGTATCTCTGAGGAGGTTAGAGAGGTGCACTCATCAAATATGAGCCCTGAATCATAATCCAAATTCAAAATTTGGTTTTCATCACATGGGGCCTTGTAATCATCCCAAGAAGGCTTAGCTCCAGATTCTGGGTTAAGGGTGTAGGTTGGATTACTATAATCTTGGTTGGGCTCTACATGAATGTCAAAATTATTCTCGAGAGTCACCTTATCAGAATAAGGGATGGAATTTACGCCCTCAAGAGGTTCTGATTCAATCTTATTATCATAGGAGCCTAGGAAATCTAAGCTTGGCGAACCAGGGTTTTGTATCTTTAGGGCTAGCTCAAAATCATGATCTCCTGCAATTGGATCTTCCCAACCCTCATCAAGATCAGGAATGTCTGAATTTATTTAGGCTAGGGATCCACAATTATCATCATTGAACCTAGGATTTGGGAATTTGTGTTGATCACTAGTCTCACTCTAAGATGTTTTGTTAGTTTCTAATGGGTACTTTTTATCAATTGTTATATATAACTTATTCAGAATTTCTCCCTACTTTTCTAAAAATTCTTCGAATTTTCCTGGAAGTGACGGGTTTGACCAACATTGCAGACAATCATTGTTGTGTAATTTCACCAATTCACTGTGTTCTCCTAATAGGAGATCCTGGGTTGAACCGTATTTCATTTGTGTCCATATTATTTCTACACAGTTCGTGATGATTTCAGTTGTTTTTGCAAATCTTTCCTAGGCATTCTCAAGTATCTTTCCTTTCAAGCTCATTTGGGATTTAGGTTTCTTAAATAGTCTTCCTATAGAGCCAGGCTGCATGGTGGAATGAAGATGTAGAATCAAAACTTAGGTTAGATTGAAGTTGATTAAATCTGAAAGAGATTCCCTAAGATGATTTGTGTATGTTCTTTAAATAGAAAGGATGAGGGACTGGATGAGATGTTGACCCAATCAAGGCACCCAAAGATTTTTTGATGACTAAGGCAATTTCGAGGCGAATGATACCTCTGAATCAGAAATCTATACACTCAAGAAATACCTAGGCAGCTAAGAAGAGAGAGCCCCACAAAGACCCCTACACGGTAGAGCGTCCCCACGGGTTACATGGTTTCCCCCACCCGACCTTCCATGTCACTGAGGGTCTAGATAGGCCGGAATGTACGAACTTAAGTCCTTAACTCTACCACTTTTATGTCCTAATTTGTGCCTTGATTTTCACTTGATTTGAAAGTTAATTTCAATTTGTGACCTAATTTGGAGGTTGGTTGGCCTGCAATGTATACCAACTTCACCTGACTTGCCCTAAAGATGGCAGGATGAGATCTAGGTCAAGACCTAGAAATCACCCTGATTACTTAATTAAGAGTAGAAAAAGTCACTTAGGTTAACTCGAAATTGTGTCGGTTGTGTAGTATAGGGTCGAATTAACCTAACATTTTAGAAATTTTTACTGGTTGACTATAGGTCGTTCACAGGGAGGTATATTTTTTCTAAATTCACCAATTTTCTTTTATTTTCCTTTCAAGTTTAGGAGGTATAACTAAGTTGATTTTAAAACATGAATTTTGCGAAAATATTTAAACTATAAAGAATATACAAAATTCCATATGAAAAACATATTTACTCAAATGATGTACTTTATTAATAAGTAAATATGTTAGTTTTCCAATTTTTATTTCAAAAGAAATTAAGGCAATAAGAATTGTTATATTAAAACATGCCTTTTTACAATTAAGAACAAAAAGTAATTAAAATGATGCAAGAAAAATAATATCCTTTCTTTATTTCTTCAACCTCTCTCTTCTTCTCTCTTCTTCTCCTGCCTTCTTCTCTTCCTGCCTCTTATTCTCTTCCCTTAGTCTTCTTCTTAGTTCGTTCCTTAGTAGTAGTGCCTGTTCTCCTTTCTTTCTCTAGCCTTCAGCACTTAGCTTAACCTTAACCTTCAGCTCTTCTTTTCCTTAAGCCTTCTTTTGAACCATCAGTTGAATCGGGTTTATTTTCCTTTTTAACCAAAAATTATTTTATTTGCAGTGAGGTCCTTTCGAGGATACACAGCACCCTGAGAATAGGGTAGGACCAGACCCTACTCAGTCCTCGCCTAATCTTAATTAGGTTTGATTTCGATTTATTTTCATTTTGGTTCATAGTCTCGAGCCAATCTGGCTAAACCCGGCCTCCCAGGCCTCGCCCTCCCAGGGCACACTCACTCACGCCCACTCGGGCGAACACCCGCAGGCACACAAGCCCGCACACACACATGCACATTCTCAGATAGGTTCAAAATGTTTAGATCAGTAACCGGTGCACCGAGCGCTGATGACTGGGAAGCCCATGTAACAAATTGCTTTTGTTCCCAGGCACACGCTTAGAAACTGACGATGTGGGACTATCTTAACCCCTTCCAGACCCAACTTCAAATGATCATAACTTCCTACCCAGAGCTCCATTTCAAGTGATTTAAAATTTGCTAGAAAGCTCTAAGATACATCTACATAATTGCAGGGCCAACTTAAGATTTAGATGTTATTTTCCTCTTCAATTTGAAAAGTGAAAAAAGGGGTTCCTACAGGTTATTTATTTGCCTGGAAATAGAAATTAATGTCACAGAGTCCTCAGATGGACTTATCTCTCATTTAAAAGTCTGTACAGGTTATACAAATTATTCCGCAGCTGCTAGAGTAG
Source organism: Thalassia testudinum (assembly GCA_037157565.1). Lineage (NCBI taxonomy): Eukaryota > Viridiplantae > Streptophyta > Magnoliopsida > Alismatales > Hydrocharitaceae > Thalassia > Thalassia testudinum. The sequence goes on from JAZHRO010000025.1 coordinate 91,545,622, forward strand.
GTTCTAAGCTTTCAAGACCTTCAGGAACAGCAGAGAAGCTCAAAGCTTCTCTGAAAGCTTCAGAGTTCGAATTTTCAAACTTAAAAATAGATGAACAGACACTTAAGAATGTTTTTAATCGAATTAAACAAGTCCTAAGGGTTATAACAGATTGATCTGGGTAGGATTCATGTTCAAATTTCAACCAAATGGCACTGCTGTTAGTTTGGGTTCAAAAATAACCCAAACTGACAGGAATTAAAATCCTATCAAAATACTTGTTTGAGCTCAGTTAAATCTCTCTAAAACAAACCAACAGAATCTCAGAATCTATTTAAGGTTATCATTTCATCAAATCAAGCTCGGATTCAGAATATCAAACTCATGTTTTACTATAAGGTCTCAAGTTTGACTTTCTATTCAAAGCCTTCTCCCAGAAATTTAAGCCTCAACTAAAGTCTCCTCAACACCAAGAACTTATCCAGATCTTCAGATAAGTGTTCTGACCAAGATTTCTAGGGTTTCAGGCTCGTCACCTGAGCTTGAAAAGGTGTGTGTTCGTCAGAGCCATTCAGAGGTTGTTACAGTATTCTAAGATCATAAACAAGTTCAGTGCATCGCACTGAAGCTTTTAGGATCCTGAAATTCTTATCAGATCTCTTCTATCAAACTTCTCCAACTCCGCCGGAGTTGGAGAAGATGAAGACCTATCTACAGCTCCAGCAGTGGCTAAATCCTCAATTAAACATCCTCAAATTAATTAGTGATCAGATTTGAATCATTCTGGAGCTTCTCAACAAATTCTAGAGGCTGAAGCTCAAGAATGGCTCGCCGGAGCTCTGGTGAGTCCAGAAAATATGTAAACTATGTACATATTGTAAAATTATGCCATTTCTAATCTAAAAAGGATCCTGAGGTTTCAAGGAACCTCATAATCACATTTAATTCTTCATTTGTCTCTTTATATGTAAGATTTGACAGTGAATTCATTTCATTAAAAATCTGATTTGAATTAAGCTCAGGACCTATTTTACCACTCAATTGAGTGGTTAAAACAAGTCAATAGATAATAGCAGTCATAATTATATAGTTAATTACTAGTTTGAACTGCTCCTGAGCTGCCATTAACAGTAAGCTCAAGAACTTAATTATATTTAGGCGTTTAATTTATATGTGATATTTATAGGTATTATAGTGTCGATTAGGTCCATAAGTGATGAAAAGATGATGAAAGACCCAATGAAGGTGGAATTAGCTCAACTACTGTCAACATGGACAGTGACAGTAGTCGGTGGAGGTGGAATGTGAATTAGGCGATTAGGTTATCAATTAAGCGATTAAATGGTTTAGAAATGATCATGGAAGTTAAAGAAAGGTGGACAACGATTTCAAAAGATGAAATTAAGGCTCTGGCGAGCTTAAGGAGCTCACTGGAGTCGGAGAAGATGACACTGAAATTCTAAAATTACATCTAATCTAACTACCTAAACTAACTAACTAAGCTAACCTACTCCTACTCCTACTCCTAATCTACTGTTACCTGGATGGAGGGGTCAATAGGGTTCCGCCAAAGTCTCATGGCGGACGATGAAATAAGAGGGTGGAAGAAAGATCTCCGGTGGGAAAATTTGAGGTGGAGAAGAGGATTCCTTTCGTCAGTGCCTGTGTCAGAGACGTGGCAAACCATGGCAGATCTCCTCGGCTGATCAAAATGGATGGAGGAAGTCAAAAAATGAGATGGAGAGTCGCCGGAGTTTTGGACGAATAGCCTATTGGGTCGGCTGCAGTGTTAGAAGGGGGAAGGGAGCCAACTTGAGTAAAATATGAGGGATGAGGGGGTATTTATAGTAGTTAACGACGAAGAGAATGGCAGGGTCTAGCCGAAGAAGGAGCTTGAGGAGCTTAACCTCCAGCGTCGTCTTCGACGACAGTGAGGTTATCTCCCACTGGAAATTAGGATTTCTGGTTAATCCAGACTGGTGGATGAAGAGGAGGTGGTGAGCACAAGCTGCAAGAGCTTAGATAAAGAAGAGTGATGTCGACAGGGCGGTAATCGCGCGGGGGCGTGACTCTTCGTTGCCAGCCGTTCATTCGGCTGAAGAAGAAGATGATGAAAAGGGACTTAAATGTAATGAATCTTAAGGACCTATGTGAGAAATAAGAACCCGATTGCAATGAATATTAAGGACCTAAATGTAAACCCAGGTTTTGAAGGTTTATTTTAACTTAAATCCTTTTCAACTTTTTATATATGTTATTAAATAAGGTAAATATTATGTTTTCACCTTGAATTTACATTTTTTACCTTTTTAGATTAATTGATTAGATTAAGTAAAATTACTTAAGTTATTATATACTTAGGTATACATTATATTTAAGTTACTTAACTTATTAATTAAGGAAATGATTAATACGATTTCGAGTCCAATTATTATCTAAATTATTAATAATGTTAATTGAATGATAAAATCTCATTTTTAACTTATGTTAAGGTCCTTGATGAGAGCCTCATCATGAGCCATAACTAGCTCATTTTGACCCAATAAAGAAGATAAAAGCTCCTACATAACCTAGAAGAAGGCCTAAAGGAAGGAATAAGTGCTCTGAGAAGAAAACATGAATTAAAGGTTAAAACTACAATTTTACCATTGCAGTACATAAACAGGTTTTCTCAGAAGAAAAACATAGGTCAAAAGGTCTAAAGAAGATAAAAAGTGGGTTGAGTCAATCAGAAATGGGTTCATGTGCAATCTAGGAATTAAATGACATTTGGTAAGCCTAAAACAGACCCGCTTAAATTGAAAAGGTTTCGATCAGGATAAAAATCAAGTAAACCCTCTAAAAATCATGGAAAAATACCCCTTAGGGTTTAGAACACTTAATGTGGCCTTTGGAACCTAGTTTGACCTAGATTAGGGTCCTAGCCATTCAATTAACCTAATTTGGGTTTTTATGCAAAATGTCTAGCCAAACGAGGTCAAACCTAAAATCCAACTTCACCATTAGATTCCTTAGGTCAAAATTAGGTTTATACCAAAATTTGGACCTAAGGGGAGGTCATCTTGACCTACTTTACAATTTAGTACACCCAAATCACAACTTGGTCCCTATCTTTTGAAAATCCTTGCAGAGAGCCCCCTAATTTCCTCGCCACCTTTACAATCATGTCTTGCCACCATTGTTAGGGCAAAACCAACCTCCGATGAGGTTTAGAGAGGGATTACTCTATGATTCCTCAGAGATCCCCTCCCAGAAATGGATGGGAGATTCTCTGAGGAATTTCCTTCCATCTAAGGCCAATTACAATCTCTAGGGTGAACCCAATCTCTCATGCGAACGCAAGAGGGATTTGGGTATCTTAACGTATTTCCTACTCCGGCGAGCCATCAGAGGCAATAGGCATGCCTTCCACGCTCTGAAAGCACAGCCCAGTGCCTATAAAAGAACCCACACCTCCGGCCGCTCATCTTTAGCTTGACTTGGCCGGAGGTCCACCTCCAATTCGTCTTTTCTTCTCCGGCCAAGTGTCCAGCAAGCTCCGGCGAGTTCCCTGTCCCTTCCTCTTCGCTCTGCCACAAAACCAATGGCAGAGACATCTTCTTGATTCTCCTCCGCGTCGCGCAACACCCATGCATGCCACCTCAGCCCCGTCGTCGCCGCCGTCTTCCTCCACTAGGCAACGTCTTCTCCGGCGACAGCAGGTACAGCTGTCCGCCCTCTGTCCCCCTTTGTCCCTACAATTAGGTTAGAACTACTCCTCGTATTCCCCTCTCTCTTTTCCCCCTGTTATTTCATTGAATTGCCCCTCGACCGACGCTGACCACCTCCATCTTCCTCGTCACTGACCAACCTCTGGCGAGCCGCATCCACCACTCCGCCCCTCCACACGGCTCGCCAACCGATTCATAAGCTCTGCCTCACCACAAGGAACAACTTCCGCCCATCAGCCATCCCTCTACACCTCCACCACAGTCCCCCGAACAACCCCACACATCCGGCCACAGGTTGACCTAGGCACGCACGCCTAGGCCATCCCACGGCTTGCCGCATGGCTCACCACCTTCGCCGTGCCACGGCGAAGGTCCCCAGCTGGTCTGATTGAGCTGAGAGACTCATTTTGTGTTTGACAGTATCAAAGTTCCTGCCGCCATTGACGAAGGTTGAAGCAGCTTTGCAGCAGCTCCAGGCTTCAGGTGCAGCAGATTCACGCGAGCAGTGCGAAGCGATTGGGTCCAGCAGGGAGCGCTGTTGAAGCCCGCTGCTGTGGAGATTGCACGAAGGCTCTGCGGGCGCGCGTGAAATTGGGGCAGACTGGATAGTCCCACATCGGCGAATCGCGAGGCGCGGGTATGCTATAAGTTGAATTTGTGTTCTCTGCTTATCGCCTCCGAAAGCACAGGGGTGAGGTCCCTCACCTTACCCACTCGCCTCATCCGCGGTTTCATCTCGCGGATTTGGCGGGATCCGACCCGACCCATCCTTTGCACTCCTCACGCATCACCCACCTGCAGGTGCGCCTGGTCCCATGTGCGAAATCCGACCCAATTACCCGTGTGGCTTTGGGAGAGCATCCTTGAGCGAATTGTAGAGAGAGAGAGATGTTTGGGTACAGGGAAAGGGGTAGGTTTTGCTCTGTGCAGGTAGGATGAACGTTGAGGAAGAAAGACTTAGCCGCGAGGAAGAAGTAGAAGAAGAAGCTGCGCAAGGTAGAGAAGAGAAGGAAGAAAGAAGAAAGTAGAGAAGAGAAGCAAAGGTAGGAAGAACAGAAGACAAAGGAAGAATAAGAAGCCTTCGCAGGAAAGAGAGCAGAAGAGAGAAGAGAGGCCAATTGAAGACTGCAAAGAGAAGAGAAGAAGAGGAAGAAGCCTTCGCAGAAGCCAAGATCAAAAGGAAGGAGAGACTGCTGAGAAGAAGAGAAAGAAGCAAGGCAAAAGAGACGCTGCAGAGAGAAATATCAAAGAGAAGAATAACACTTTTAAGATGTCTGATCACAAGATCAGACGTCCAATTTCATTTCTTTTGTCATAATTACTTTTAACCGCATACATTCATATTTGAATTAAAGTTTTGAGTAAATTAGAGTGTTCAATTACATTTGAGATTAGTAGTAAATTCCAATTGCTCCCTGTGCTCGACCTCAGATACTCCGATTTTCGAGTAATAAAAACTCTTTATTTGTTGACGACGCTTGATCACCTATACTACGACGTAATAACTGTTAAAACACAATCGAGCAAAAGTCGCCTTCAACAGTCCTTTACTAAATATCCCTTATTCTATAATTAACCCTTATATGTTCATAACCCTAGCTAATTAACTAGGAAGACTAGTTAATTAGGGGTAATTAGAGATCATGATGAGTGTCTAGAACCCTTAGCCAATTCCAGCACACATTAAACCTACTTCTGCAGTTTTATTGGATGTCCAGACACTTGGTCTGACATCCAATTTTTGCAGAATACCCAAGACAGAACCTAGAATTCCTCTTGACTCTGATTAGACATCCAGAAAATAAGTCTGGACTTATAATTTTCATTATAGGATGTCTGACACTATTATTAGACGTCTGATACTGTCCTCCAGTTCCTGTTTTCGAATTCAAGCCTTGTTCTTGGATCTCCAGCCCCCTAAACCCAATTCTAACCCCATAGGAACCTAAATTAAGGTGCCCTAACCCTAGTACATCACCTCTAGACCTCCATAAGGACCTAATTAGGTCCTCACTAAACCTAATTGACTTGGATCTTAGTCAATTCCATCAGCCTATTCAATTGGACTCATTGAGTCCAATTGAGCCCTGACTTAGCACACACTATCCAATTGGACTCAGTGAGAGTCCAATTGACCTAGACCTGACTTAATTGAGTTATGTTACTCTCATTTAAGTTTTCACACACCCAATTAAACTTGTTCTAAGTTTAATTGCACCTTACCTTAGTGAATTAGGGTTTACAACCCTAATTTGAGACCAACATTGACCTAAACCCACTAGAACTTAACCTAATCAACCAAGCCACCTAAGTTTCAACCCACACACACCCATACACACCATCCACACGAAAAATACCTAGCCTAGAGTTCTCTAGAACTCTCTAACATGTGTTGTTGCCTTGGTTGCTAAAATTAGCAACCAAGAGCCATTCAATTTTTAGATCCACATTTGGTGGATCTAAAAACCACCATCCATCCTCTCTCTCTCACTCTCCGACGAGCTCCCACCATAGGCCTCTCTAGAGAATTCCATAATTCTCTAGAGAGCTTCCCTTAGGTCTATAAAATGACCTAAGGGGTGGCCATTTGCACCCATCCATCTCTTGGCATTATTCACTTCCATTTAGGTTAGCTACATTCACTTCCACTCCACCTCCACGAGTTTCTCACCATGGCTACCACAATCTCCATGCCAGGATGCTGGATCATCTCTCCAACCTCTCTCCAATGACCGGCCTAAGCACCATTGGCTGCCCCTCCTTCTCCTCTCAACCACTCAAAGGCCATTGGAGACCACCTCCGAATGCCCTTATTTCTACTAGATTAGTAGCTTAGGTCTTCATAGTTTTACTACTTTTATTGCTGCTTAGTAGTGTAGCCCTTTACTCTCCCCCAATGATGCATGCAAAATCCCCCCATAGATTCCTGTATGCAATCATTTTCTGTTAGCTAGATTTATGTTTTCAAGCTTTCTTCTATAAGCTTTCCTCATTCCATGTTGCAAACACCCTCCTGAATGAATGAACGAAAGAAATATTATATATATATATCTCCATGTTGAGAATCACCATGAGCTTATTGATTGCAATATATTTTGTGTGATTAAAGTTGCCTGCTTTTAATTCTTGATATTTTTGCAACTAAGTATGTCATGCTTAAATAAGTAATAACCATAAACTGCCATGCGATTTTAAACAAGTAGAGCAAAACGATCGATTTCAAATTTGCATAAACGCTTGCCAGAGATGAACGACCGGGACTCAAGTCTCGTTATCCTTACAAAATCACTTTTTTTGACGAGCGTTTCAGTGTGACTATACTACGATTTCCAATGACATTAAAATGTGTGAAAACGTCTCTTGTCACCCCCCCCGACAGGTGCCTGAGCAGATTCTAAATTGGCTCTCCTAAAGGGGTTTCATCCTAGGAATCATCCCAAGATTGGACTAAGGTAACCATAAATTTCATCCTCAATCTTGACAACTATGTAAGTAAAAACTCACCTGGGCTCCTATCAATACTATCTTGGAGCCAATCCAATAGAGAACTATTAAGTTCATCAATCATTTTGATCATAGGCTTCTATGGTTCAGTGCATGGTGTTGGCTGAGCATCTAAAGATTGTATAGTGTTCCTCAAGTTAGCCAAACCCTGTCTTTGACTTGGTTCACCTGAATTGAATGGTTCGATTCATGGTTGGGTGGGTTTGGGTTAAAACTAGGGTAGTCAAGAAATTGAGGTTCTTGGGTTCCTCCTTGATAGCAGGTCATTTCAAGTTGTTCAAAGAGAGGTGGTGAGTTATATTCAGTATAATCCTAGAGAGGGTAGGTGGTATAATCAGCATATCCTTCTTGTTAGTAGATTGAGTTGGTTTGTTCATAAGAGGGAGGTGATCTATAATCAATGTAGCTCTGGGAAGGATTATAATCATGATCATGATGTCTAGGGTCACTTAGACCTCGACTGGTTGGACCATGGGTGCCACTCCCAAGGAGGCGAGTCACCTCTCCAGGACCATCTTCTCCCCCCACTTCTTGTACTCCCTTAGCTGTAATGGCTAATCCCGAACCTGGACCTAGACTGGGTCAAGACGCCGGTAATCTGGACCTGATGGCTCATCTGGAGGCCCGGGTTATTGAATCTGAGGAGTGGCATCAGCAGAGCATGGACTGTATCTTGACGACGCTTGATAGAATGCAGCATCCACCATGAGGAGAATAACTCGGGACTTCTATGATCCAGCTGCACCGATCAGTGCACCTTTAGTCAGGATTCCCATAGGCGAAGATGCGTTTGAGCTCAAGCCTAATGTGATCAGTTTGATCAGCAGCCATTTTTATGGAAACTCAAGCGAAGATCCGTTCCAGCACTTAGATGACCTGAGTCGACTCGTAGAAACAATTCGACCGAGGAATATTGATCTTGGGATTGTTCTGATGAAGGTTTTCCCATTTTCTCTAAGGGACAAAGCTTCATACAGGTTCAAGACCATTGGGAAGCCAATTAGAACCTTGTTAGAATTACGACATGAATTCCTGCAAAAGTTCTTCCCGATCAGTCAAACGAATGCGATGAGGCACATAATCATGACCTTCTCCCAAGGAGCCGAGGAGAAGTTGCACGAAGCCTGGGACAGATTTCATGACCTTCTCCGAAAATGCCCTCACGATGGTATACCCAGTGGCACCTAGCTCAGATCTTTTACCATGGGTTGGATGACACACATCAGTATCTTGCCGATGCATCTAGTGGCGGGAATTTCCTCATGAAAGATGAGAACAATGCATTTGAGTTGTTCGAATCTTTGGCAGAGAACTCGAAGAATGTCGCGTCCATGAACCAGTTCCAGTGGCCTGGTCAACAGCAAGTTGGTGTCCATGAGGCTCACACCGAGTCTATTCAAGCCGGCATGCATCGTCAAGCAGCTAAAAGGAATAAATCTGATCGAGAAAAACATTGACCAAATTAGTTAGGGTCAATCTGACCTAAACTCTACTGCTCCAAGACCCTCCTATGCACCCCGAGCCCCTCTTGCTCGAGTTAATCTACTCACTCGAGATGCATCCTCTCCTTATTTATGAGATCCTGCATATCAGGATCCCGTAAACAATCTCAATCTGGCACCATATGACCAGGGTTATGCACCACCTACAGACTATAATACGTATCCCCTTGATGGATATACATCTAAGATGTCTTCGGCTTACGAGGACGTCAGTGCTATTCAAGGATACGGGCGTAATAACTCGTATTCAGAGATGTATAACCCTGGTTGGTGCTAGCATCTGAACTTTGCCTGGTCTGGTAACTCACAGAGACCATATCTAGATCCACACTACCATACCAGGCAATTTGGGAATGCACAAAACACATACCCTAGGCAACAGCCATTCCCGTTTCAGCAATAGCAACCCCGTTCTTTATACCAGTCGTGGCACCAAGCTTCCAGTCACCCTCCAAAGTGGGCTGACCCTTTGGAGGCACTGAATGAGGAGCTACAAGAATCGATGAGGAAATCTGCACAAGATAGATTGCAGATAATGAAGAAGATGGCTGACTAGATATAGACTATACAGAACATGCAAAAGCAGTTGTTGCCGGAGCATAAGACTTAGGGAGCCTTGCCCTCCCAACCTGTTCTGAACCCTCGGTATGTGCAGAACCAAGGCACCCCGCCTAGGTTTCAGGAACCACAGGGACAGGCACATGACATTTTACAGGCGCCTCCTGCACCACCTGGTTACGCTCAAGGCCAGCCGCCTTTGATGCAAAACCCCGCATACTCTGCCCCTTCCGCTCCCCCACCACCTCATGCACAGCAAATCAATGCAAATGCTGTCTCATCGAGGAGTGGAAGGAAGACGTTCGACCCACCATGTAGGCAGGCAGGTCCTAATTTTTGTTGCCCTTCGTCGCAAGCGGGTTCGACTCCTTCATCTCAGGAGCCACCTACGATAGATAAGGGTAAGAGGCCACTTGACCTTGAGATTCCCGTCCCTTTTCCTGAGGCTCTGATGCAAAATGTAGTACGGAAAAAGGACACATGGAATTTTGAGCACACGAAGTCAATGTTCAATGAAGTACATTTCAGGTCCCCCTCCTCGAGGCAATTGATCACATCCCCGCTGTCACCAGCTTCTTCAAGGACTATTGTACCTCGAAGCGATAGCCTAGAATTGGACGACAAGAGGTACTGTCAAAATATGTTAGCACCGTGATTCTAGCCGACTTGTCGCCGGAAAAGAAAGACCCTGGTACCCCATTCATATCCTGCTTCTTGTAGAATTCTCCATTTGATCGAGCCCTTCTTGATCTGGGATCATCCATCAACCTAATTCCCACTACCGTATTTGATCGATTTTGATTTAAGGAGTTAAAGCCTACCTGGGTCATGATTCAGCTCGCTGATAAATCAGTAAAAACATCGAGGGGGGTGGTTGAGAACGTGATCATAAAAGTCTGCTGATTCTGCTTTCCCGCAAACTTTTTCGTTCTCAATATGGAGGCTCCTCCTAATCTCTGAGATGCACCAATCATTTTGGGTCGCCCATTTCTAGCGACAACCCAAGCAAACATTGATTGTGCATCCAAGTGTATGGAGATAGCCCTAGGTAATGAGCGACTTCGACTTGACATATTCAGGGCATCAAGGAATTTTGACTGTGATCGCATAGAGGAGGATGGTGAAGATGAAGATTCGGCATACTATAGTAACATTGGGCTCCTTTGTGACGACCCAATGTCTCATTTGTCTGCACTATTGGGGTTCTTGGACCTCAATCCACACGGGACTGAGACCATTGCATTGCACATATCTCCCTGAGGATCCGACTATTTAGGTTGTCTTTTTGACCACAACACCCCTGACTCCAACTATCCTGATCTGCAAACTACTAAATTGCCCCTATTGTTGCAAGAAGACGTGACCATAGCCGACGGGTTTCCCGTTGACACAGTTATAACCGACTATCTCACAGGTAGCGAATCAGTGGGAATTCACACGCATCTGGATCATCAGATTCCTACCTTCGAGTCTGCTCCTCCTATTCCCATTTCTGACTCTGACCCACCCGTGATTGAATTGAAGCCCTTACCTGACTCACTTAAGTATGTGTTCTTGGGCGAAAGTGAGACATACCCGGTCATTATTAGTGCCCTCTTAACCCAAGAACAGGAGCATCAATTGATTTCTATGCTACAAGACCATAGGGCAGTTATAGGGTGGAGCATTGCTAATCTCCGCGGTATTTGCCCATCGTATTGCACTCATCACATTTACATGGATGAGGGGGTGAAACCTTCGAGACAACCTCAAAGAAGGCTAAACCCGAATATGCTAGAGGTTGTTAAGAAGGAGATCATCAAATGGCTGATGTAGGTATTGTATACCCAATCTCTGATAGCCAATGGGTAAGTCCGATCCAGATAGTGCCCAAGAAAGTAGGACTCACTGTTGTGAAAAATGATAAAGGTGAATCCATCTCGACCCACACTACGACATCTTGGCAGGTCTGCATCGACTATAGAAAGCTAAACATGGCTACCCAGAAGGATCACTTTCCTTTGCCTTTCATTGATCAGATCTTGGAATGGTTAGCTGGGCGCAATTTCTTTTTCTTTCTGGATGGATACTCTGGGTATAATCAAGTAGCGATTAGCCAAGAAGATCAAGACCAGACCACATTCACATGCCCCTTTGGAACATTCGCTTTCAAGCGAATGCCCTTTGGCCTCTACAACGCACTAGCAACATTTCAGCATTGTATGATGGCCATCTTCTCTGACATGATTGGGGACTATGTGGAGGTGTTCATGGATGACTTCTTCATTTTCGGACATGATTTCACATCTTATCTTGATAACCTCACCAAAATCCTGAAACGGTGTAATGAGGTAAACCTACTACTATCCTGGGAGAAAAGCCATTTCATGGTGAGGGATGGCATAGTACTAGGGCACAGGATCTCCAAAAATGGACTCGAGGTCGATCGAGCTAAATCTGAGATTATTTCCCACTTACCGCCACCTAGCTCGGTCAAACAGATCATATTTTTCTTGGGTCACGTCGACTTCTATCGGAGATTTATACGTGATTTCTCGAAAATTGCATGACCTTTGACGAATCTCCTTGTTGCCAACGCCCCATTCGAATTCAACACCTCGTGTCTCAGCACCTTCAAGACTTTACGAAACGTTGTCTCTGATTCCCCGATTCTCCAACCACCCAACTGGTCGCTTGATTTCGAGATGATGTATGACGCTTCTAATTTTGCCATCAGTGCTATTTTAGGCTAGCGTCGGGAAAAATAACCTTTCGTCATATACTATGCTAGCAAGATGCTGAATGAGGCTCAACACAATTATACTGTCACCGTGAAAGAACTGCTAGTAATAGTATTCGGGTTGGAGAAATTCATATCTTATGTATTAGGGTCCAAAGTCATCATCTTCACTGACCACTTCACCCTCCGACATCTTTTGGCAAAGAAGGATGCCAAACGCCGGCTCATCAAATGGATCCTTCTATTGCAAGAAATTGATATTGAAATATGTGACAAAGCCGAAAAGTAGAATGTTGTGGCAGATCACTTATCCAGACTGGACCCCAGCCCACATTCCTTATTCCCTGCCTATCCACGACCAATTTTCTGATTTCATACTCCTACTTCTCACCAATGGAATATGGGTAGACCTGATTCACCCCTTGGAACCCCTGAAGAGCTACTAGTGCATATGCGACCGCATTATAGAATACAGAGAGCTATAGCTAGAACTAAGAAAAAGCCCACATCTTATCTACACGAAATCCAAGCTATCACTGAGCCAAACCAAAGACAAAGCTGGATTCCACATCAACAAGCTGTGATGGAGCTCCTTCAGGGAACAGTAGGGATAACAAGCTAATTGGATGAAATCGGGAAACTCAAGAACTACTACTTTTGATATATCAAGTGGAAAATAGCCTTGAAGACCTCGAAGAATCTGAAATGACTACACCGGACGGACTCACAGGAGATTCTCGGGAGCAGATGCCGGAGGAAAATTCAGGGGAACAAGAATCCAGCTTGGATATGAGACAGGAGCAGGAAGTATTTAGAATGGGTTCATCTGGTAACTCCATTTAGGAAACTGAGGAGGAAAGGACTGATATCTCCAGGATTGAACAACAATCGGATTATCTTGAATCCAGGGAGATACCTCTTGGGTTAAATAACCCAACTGAGATAAGGGGAGTAGATCCAATTGAGGATATGGATCTTGAGGCAAACATTACATGCGACACTACTGATCAATCTAGGCCACTTCCCACTGTAGGTGAACCTGTGCTAGAGCCAACATCTTCTAATCTGCACTCTTCTTCTTTCACCTACATACCTAATTCGGATGTTAGAGATTCTGAGATACTTTCTATCCCTGATGCTGACATCCGAAGACTAGAAGTAGCTATGGATGTTTTGACCGAAGAAATAAATATGCTACCTGAGGCAGGAATTACTGAGGAACCTAATGCATATGAAGGTGAAGCTTTGAGTAGAATGAGCTAGGGATGCACCTACCATCCTAGTCAATCTAAGGGATGGCTTGACTCAGAGCCTAAAGAGTTAGCTTCTGATGAATCAGATATGAGTAAGGACGAGGATGAAGTAATTTCTGACGAGAATTTTAGTGACCTCCCCACAGATCTTCTACTTTCACAAATACCCCCATATAATCCAGAGCCTAGAGAGGGCATGATCTTTGATGTCAATTATCATTATGAGGATCCCTATGTCTCAGATTCTGATTCTGAGATGCATGTTGATCTACTCCCTCAGCAACTTCCTGCTGAATTGTGGGACATGATAAATCAGTTGAATCAACATCATGATCCCCCCTCTGATTATCCTCTATTTTCCACCACCACTCCACACTTTCTTATAGCTAGACTTTTTGGAGTAGGGGTGCACAATCAGCTGGTTCGCATCTCCGGACCACTGATTTTGGCAGCATATGAGCATATCTTTCTCTTAATCTTGACCGGCTCCTATGCTAGAACTGATACATCTGATTGAGTTTTCACCCATCTAGAGGCGTTAAACTCAGTATCTACCCCACATTCATCCATCACCTTATACATACTCGTTTTATACATAGCATATTTTTCTTTTAAGCATATTTCTCTTGCATATCGCATACTGTCAGGTTGGCCAGTGCTAAATGTTAAAGTTCAGGAGCAATTACAGGTGATTTCTAACCATTTACTCCCTGCTATATTTATTTTCTTTTATATTCATGCATGAGGACATGCAAGAACTTAGGCATGGGGAGGTAGATACGACAAAACTAAAAATTTTTACGTCAGCATTTAGGAAAACCTCGGAGCTGCATGTCAAACGTACTTTAGGACCCTAAATAAAAGAACAGCCAACTCCACCTCCAACGTTCGTATTGGAGCTAAAAATCGTCCGCAACAACCACTTCCAACTCACCCACTCACCCTTTTGTTCTAAATTTAGGGTCAAGCTGAATGTAACCCGAAAGGGAAATTTCATGAAGTACATATACAAGAGGTTACTTATTTATAACATATTTACATATTGCATTCATGAATAAGACCTTTATCAAGAGAATGCATTAGGGATTTTATCCTCTAGTTGATTCCTGTAATCTGGAATCCAGTACAAATTTTCAAGCACACGTAGAATTTGCAATGGACTGACGGTGAAGGCTGATAAACGTATTTAGTCTGTCGAGAAGAAGCAGTGCGTCTTTCCCTAAACCCTTCGATAGTATTTTGGGAGCTAGGCAGATTTTCTTCCAAAAATCCACCAAATAGTGTGAGATGAGAATAGAGAGTACTAGTGCTCTAAGATTAGTGCAAGGAATCCAGAATCCTAGATAATTAGGTGATGATACTCAGAGATTAGGCATAGTTTTCGCTCTCAGATCTTGCGTATACATTTCTTTGCGAGTTGTGAGAGCAACCAAATAAGGCAAATACATGGAGAGCGAGTTTTCATAAAACTAAGGCTAAGGTGGATGGTTACGACCATTCTTTATGGAATCCTTGGATGAAGGAGGGTATTGATGTCAAGGTCAGAAATACACCATCCTATCCATCTCTCCCGGTGTCGTGAATAGGCACTTCCACCAAATAAGCCACGCAATGTCTCTTGAGTACCACCAATCCCTAATAATGCCTCCTTAATAAAACTCATGGATGTGTGCTAGCTCTGTTATGTTGAAAAAAAATAAAAAAGAAAGAAAGTGAAAAGAAAAAGAAAAAAAAATGATGAAAAGAATGAAAAATTGAAAAAAGATTAGAAAAGGAAGAAAAAGCAAAGAAAAAAAGAGTAAATATTTAGTGTTTATTTCAGTTGCATTGAGGCAATACCACCAAATAAATTTGACATCCACAAAATATGGCCTTAACGCAGCTTTCTTATGTTTCTGATCGCCCGAATACTAGCTGAGGAATTCTGACTTAGTGTTAGAACTATGGGAACTCAATTAAAGTGTTAATGCCAAGTGAGTCCACCAAATACAGGTCATATATGTGAATCTAGTGAGATTATGATCTCTAAGAAAAAGAAAGAAAAGAAAAGAAAAAGAAAAAGAGAAAGAGAGAATGAATACAAAGGAACCAGAAGAGAGCATAGTTTTTCTCGTATTTCTCTGAGTTGAGTTACTTGATAGTTTGAGAATCTAGATTCTAAAATATTAATCTCTATGTATCACAAAGTGAGAGTGAGCCACCAAATAAACACCCGTATCCCTCAGACATCCTCTACCCAAGCTTAAAGTCTAGGTGGAATTCATAGAATATCTTGAATACCTTGAGGAAAGAAGTCCACCTATCCCGCTAGAATTTTTACTAGGGGTCAAGTACAGGCTTTAGAGGTGAATTAGTTTTTCACTTGAATCCGTTGCAAAAGCTACATAGCTACACTTTCACGATTGTTTGGATTTCTAGAGCATAGGATGAAAACAAAAAGGAGAAAAATCGTTAGGCTTGCACTTGATAAAATAATCAATCCCTTAGAGACCCTTGCTGTGAATAACTTAGTCTTGCATTTGCTGGGGACTAGCAAGATTTAGGCACGGGGGTATGATTGCGCAGCAATCATAGGTCTTAATTGACCTAAATTAGGCTAGGACTTAGCATAAGTTAGGGTAATTCATGCATGCATAAGCATTATCTGCATCTTTACTGCTTTCTTTTAACTATGCATAAAATAATGCTATGATGTGCTGATTAGGTGCATTATGTCAATTATAGGTAATAAGCTAGATCTGAAGCTGGATCTGAAGCTGGATCAAGAATAATGGGTGTTGCAACAGAGTTAGAGCAGAAGACTTAATTAGATGTAGCAGATAATAATGTAAGGCAGTTAAGGTATGCTACTCTATTAAATAGGAATAAAGCAGTAAAATATGAAGAACTTAGGCCTATCCTAGCCCTGAGATAGCCTAGATACTTCCCCAAGCCTTAGCCACCCTTAGATTAGGTCACCGCACCCTAAGAAACCTTAAAACCCTAATTCCAACCTTTACCTGGATGTCCAGATGAATTATAGGATGTCCAGAACCCTTAGCCAACTCCCACACACCTTAAACCCACTTTTATAGTGTTATTGGACGTCCAGACACTTGGTCAGACGTCCAACTTCTGCAGAATACCCAAGACAGAACCTTGAATTCTTCCTGACTCAGATTGGACGTCCAGACAAGAAGTCTAGACTTTCAATTTTTGAGTATAAGACGTCTGATTCCATTTTTGGACATCTGGAACTGTTCTCCAGTTCCTGTTTTGAGATTCAAGCCTTGATCTTGGATCTCTAGCTCCCTAAACCCAATTCCAACCCCATAGGAACCTAAATTAAGGTACCCAAACCCAAGTACATCACCTCTAGACCTCCCTAAGGACCTAATTAGGTCTTCCCTAAACCCAATTGACTTAGATCATGGTCAAGTACCATTGTCTAAGTCAATTGTACTCATAGGGTCCAATTGAGCTCAGATCTCAACCCACACAAGTCCAATTGGACTCATTGAGAGTCCAATTGACCTAAGCCCAACCTAATTGAGTTATTTCACTCTCAATTAGGTTCACACTCATTCAATTAAACTTTTGTTAAGTTTAATTGCAATTCCTTCTTAGCAATTAGGGTTTACAACCCTAATTTAAGGCCTACACCTACCTAAACCCCTTAGAACCTAACCTAGATCACTTAGCCACACACTCACACACACCCACCCATTCATGCACACACACCCATCTAGAGTTTTCTAGAACTCTCTTCAAAGTGGCGCCACTCTAGTTGCCAAATTTAGCAACCAAGAGCCATTCAATTCTTAGATCCACTTTTCATGGATCTAAGAACTACCTCTCTCTCACCATGGCCGGCCACTTATGGGGCTCTCTCTAGAGAGTTACACACTTCTCTAGAGAGACTCCCTTTGGTCCATAAAAAGACCTAAGGGATGGCCATTTGCACCCATCCCATTCTTGGCATTCATTCATCCATCTGGGTTAGCTACCCTCACATCCATTCCACCTCCACGAGTTGTGCACCATGGAAGCCACCATCTCCACGCCAGGATGATGGATCATCTCCCCAACCTCTCTCCAAGGGCTGGCCTAAGCACCATTGGCCACCCCTCTTTCTCCTCTCAGCCACTCAAAGGCCATCGGAGCCCACCTCCGAATGCCCTTCTTTTCTGCTAGATTAGTAGCTTAGCTCTTCATAGTTTTACTACTTCATTTACTGCTTAGTAGTGTAGCTCTTATTCTCCCCAATGATGCATGCAAAATCCCACCATAGATTCCTGTATGGAATCATTTTCTATTAGCTAGATTTGTGTTTTTCAAGCTTTCCTTTACAAGCTTTCCACTAAATTCCATGTTTCAAACATCCTCCTGAATGAATGAATAAAAGATATATTTTTTTATATACATATCTCTATGTTGGAAATCATCATGAGCTTATTGGTTGCAATCTATTCAAGTTGCCTACTTTTCATTTATATATATATTGCAACAAGCATGTCGGTTCTGGAATATATAGAAGATTTGACTATAAATACATTTTCCGTAAACAGCCACAACATAACTAGGATTCTGCACACTGAAACTCATACTTTCACCTTCGTTATCTATCTAACACACACGCATGTAATTAGAGTTCACAATAGAAGTGGCAAAACTCTAATCCAAAGATTGGAAACCGCCATGAGATTCTAAATAAGTAGAGCGATAAAAGATCAATTTCATATTTGAACAAACGCCTCCCAGAGACGAATGACCGGGACTCAACTATTTTCAAAGATACACATGAATACGCCCAACACTGCAAACGATGCCAGTCGGTCAGTTCTATGACCAAGAGAGACATGATGCCACTCCAACCCATCATGGTTGTAGAAGTGTTTGATGTCTGGGTCATCGATTTTATGGGCCCTTTTCCGAACTCGCATGGCTTCAAGTATATATTACTAGCCGTTGACTTTGTCTCAAAGTCGGTCAAGGCCATCCCGGCGAGACGGGCTGATCATAGGACCATCATTTCTTTCGTACGGCAATACATCTTCGTGAGATTCAGAATACCCCACACTCTGATTAGCGACGGGGGGAGCCACTTCATCCATGCCCACTTTAGGGCATTATTAAAGAAATACGGGGTACATCACCGTATAGCCACACTGTATCACCCGCAGACCAATGGGCAGGCAGAAGTGTCTAACCATCAGATTAAGCTGATTCTCCAGAAGATGGTTAGACCAGACAGGAAGGACTGTTCCGATAAATTAATTGATGCACTTTGGGCATATCAGACCGTGCACAAGGCCCCACTCGGAATGTCACCATATTGTATGGTATATGGCAAGGCCTGTCACCTTCCTTTAGAGCTGGAACACCGCACCTTTTGGGTGGTGTGAAAATGTAACCTTGACCTTGATGCAGGAGGTCAATTACGGAAACTCTAGCTTAGCGAATTAGAAGAGATCCAGCGGGAGGCCTATGAGAACACATTGATATACAAGGATAAGACCAAGGCCTTTCATGACCACCACATCCTGAGGAAAGCATTCACGCCCAACCAGCAAGTCTGGTTATTCGATCCACGATGAAAACTTTTCGTAGGGAAGCTCAAGTCCAAGTGGACTGGCCCATATGTTGTGATTCACCCATATCCTAATGGGGCAGTCCAGATCATGGACCCAAAATCTAGGCATATATCTACTGTAAATGGTCAGCGCCTCAAGCCATTTTTGGCCCAGTAACCTCCTCCAACTGACAAGATCATTCATCTTATTGAGGATGTGTGATTGAGTTTTCGCCCAGCTGGAGGCGATAAACTCAACATCTACTCTGCATCCATCACCCTATACATATTCATTTTTATATATAGCATATTTTTTGTTAAGCATATTTTCTTTATGCATATTGCATACTGTCAGGTTGGCCGGTGCTGAATGTATAATTTCAGGAGCAAGTACAGGTGATTCTACCCATCTACTCCCTACTGTACTTATTTTCTTTTACATTCATGCATGAGGACATGCAAGAACTTAAGCATGGGGGGGTAGATATAGTAAAACTGAAAAATTTTTATGCCGACATTTAGGAAAAACCTCAGAGCTGCATGTCAAACGTACTTTAGAATCCTAAATAAAAGAGCAACCGACTCTACCTCCAATGCTTGCATTGGAGCTAGAAATCGTCCGCAACAGCCATTTTTGACTCACACGCTCACCTCTTGTTCTAAATTTAGGGTCAAACTGAATGTATCTCGAAAGGGAAAATTTCATGAAGTACGAATATAAGAGGTTACCTGTTTATAGCATATATACATAGTGTATCCATGAATAAGATTATCTTATTAAGAGAATGCATTAGGAATTTTGTCCTCTAGTTGATTCCTGTAATCTAGAATCCAGTATAACTTTTCACACACACGTAGAATTTGTAATGGATTCACGGTGAAGACTGATAAACATCTTTAGTCTACCGAGAAGAAGCAGTGCTTCTTTTCCTAAACCCCTGGACAGTGTTTTGGGAGTCAGGCAGATTTTCTTCCAAAAATCCACCAAATAGTGTGAGATGAGAGTAGAGTGTACTGGTGTTCTAAGATTAGTGCAAGGAATCCAGAATCCTAGATAATTAGGTGATGATACTTAGATATTAGGCATAGTTTTCACTCTCGGTTCCTGTGTATAAATTTTTCTGTGAATTGTGAGAGCCACCAAATAAGACAAATACACGGAAAGCGAGTTTTCATAAAACTAGGGCTAAGGTAGATGGTTACGACCATTCTTTACGGAATCCTTGGCTGAAGGAGGGTATTGATGTCAAGGTCAGAAATACACCATCCTATCCATCTCTCCTAGTGCCGTGAGTAGGCACTTCCACCAAATAAGCCACCCAATGCCTCTTGATTACCACCAATCCTTAATAATGCCTCCTCAATAAAGTTCATGGATGTGTGCTAGTTGTGTTTTGTTGGAAAAAAAAAAGCGAAAAAAAAATGAAATGAAAAAAAAGGATGAAAAGGAAGAAAAATTGAAAAAAATTAGAAAAAGAAGAAAAAGTAAAGAAAAAAGAGTGAATATTTAGTTAAGTTGTATTGAGGCAATACCACCAAAGAAATTTGAGATCCACCAAATATGGCCTTAACCCACCTTTCTTGTGTTTCTGACCGCCTGAATACTGGCTGAGGAATTTTGACTTAGTGTTAGGGTTATGGAACTCAATTAAAGTGTTAATGCCAAGTGAGACCACCAAATATAGGTCATACGTGAGAATATGGTGCGATTGTGAGCTCTAAGAAAAAAAAATAGAGAGAGAAAGACAGAATGAATACAAAGGAATCACAAGAGAGCATAGTTTTTCTCATCTTTCTCTGAGTTGAGTTACGTAATAATTTGGGAATCTAGATTCTATTGTACTAATCCCTATGTAGCACCAGTCGAGAGTGAGCCACCAAATACATAATCTTTTCCCTCTAAGATTCTCTACCTAAGCATAAGGCCAGGTGGAATTCATAAAAAAATTTGAATACCCCGAGGGAAGAAGTCCACCTATCCCGCTAGAAATTTTACTAGGGGTCAAGTACAGGCTTTAGAAGTGAACTAGTTTTTCACTCGAATCTATTGCAAAAAATATATAGCTA
Source organism: Thalassia testudinum (assembly GCA_037157565.1). Classification (NCBI taxonomy): domain Eukaryota; kingdom Viridiplantae; phylum Streptophyta; class Magnoliopsida; order Alismatales; family Hydrocharitaceae; genus Thalassia; species Thalassia testudinum. The sequence goes on from JAZHRO010000025.1 coordinate 91,566,465, forward strand.
CACTTTCACGATTATCTGGATTTCTAGAGCATAGGATGAAAACAAAAAGGAGAAAAATCTCTAGGCATACACTTGATAAAATAGTCAATCCCTTAGGGACCCTTCTGTGAATAATTTAGTTTTGCATTTGCTAGGGACTAGCAAGATTTAGGCATGGAGGTATGATAGCGCAGCAATCATAGGTCTTAATTGTCCAGAATTAGGCTAGGACTTAGCATAAGTTAGGATAATTCATGCATGCAAAAGCATTACTTGCATCTTTACTGCTTTCTTTTAGCTATGCATGAAATAATGCTATAATATATTGATTAGGTGCATTATGTCAATTGCAAGTAATAAGCTGATCAGAAGGTAGATTTGAAGCTAGATCTAAGGCTAGATCAGAAGAACAAAGGATAACTGGTGTTGCAGTAAAGTTGGGGTAGAAGACCTAGCATAAGATGTATTAAACAATAATGTAAGGGGTTGAGGTATTCTATTCTATTTAAGTAGGAATAAAGCAGCAAAATATGAAGAACTTAGGACCATCCTAGCCTTAGGATGGACTAGAAGCTTCCCCAAGCCTTAGCCACCCTTACAATAGGTCACCACACCCTAGGAAACCTTAAAACCCTAATTCCAACCTCTATCTGGATGTCTAGATGAGTTATAGGATGTCTAGAATCCTTAGCCAACTCCAGCACACCTTAAACCCACTTTTGTAGTGTTATTGGACATCCAGACACTTGGTTAAATGTCCAATTTTTGCAAAATACCCAAGACAGAACCTAGAACCCCTCCTGACTCTAATTAGACATCTAGATCATAAGTTTGAACTTCTGATTTTTCATTATAAGATGTCTGACACTATTATTAGATGTCTGATACTATCCTCCAGTTCCCCTCTAGACCTCCCTAAGGACCTAATTAGGTCTTCACTAAACCTAATTGACTTGGATCTTAGGCAATTCCATCAGCCTATTCAATTGGACTCATTGAGTCCAATTGAGCCCTGATCTCAGTACACAATCAAGTTGGACTTAGTGAGAGTCCAATTGGCCTAGACCTGACTTAATTGAGTTATTCTACTCTCAATTAAGTTTTCACACACCCAATTAAACTTGTATTAATTTTAATTGCACTTTACCTTAGTGAATTAGGGTTTACAACCCTAATTTGAGACCTACCTTGACCTAAACCCACTAGAACTTAACCTAATCAACCAAGCCACCTAAGTTTTGACCCACACACACCCACACACATGATCCACATGAAAAATACCTAGCTTAGAATTCTCAAGAACTCTCTACCATGTGTTGTTGCCTTGGTTGCTAAAATTAGCAACCAAGAGCCATTCAAATTTTAGATCCACATTTGGTGGATCTAAAAACCACCATCCATCCTCTCTCTCTCACTCTCCCATGAGCTCCCACCATAGGCCTCTCTAGAGAATTCCATAATTCTCTAGAGAGCTTCCCTTAGGTTTATAAAAAGACCTAAGGGGTGGCCATTTTCACCCATCCATCTCTTGGCATTATTCACTTCCATTTAGGTTAGCTACATTCACTTCCACTCCACCTCCATGAGTTGCTCACCATGGTGATGGGTCGGCCCGGACAGGTTGTTAATATGATGTTTTTATCGTTGAAATATGTATAGTGGTTAACCTAATTCAGACCTAACCATCTCTTTACAAAATTTTTAACCTGGCCTACTTGATTTTATCTTGTCACTTTTAGGCCTAGGGTCGAACTCAGGGAAGTGGGGTTCAAGTTGAGTTTCTACGTTTTCCTTAAAATGTATCTCTTCCATTCGTTTATTACGTTTTTGGTGTTTTTCTTATTTAGATATTTTTTCTGGTAATCCTTGTCCTTGAGGCACACCCTCAAAATTGTGTCCTTGGCTTTTAGCCAAAACAGAGTTCCAAAACACGCCTTGCTACTCGCAAGACGGGGTACCTGCAAATCAAAGATTATCTTTTCTCTTTTATATATTTCTTTTTCTTTTTACTAAGAAGGAAGCTAACAGACAGAAAGTAAATATAGTATCTATAGATATATATGTATATATATGTATTATATATATAAAGGGGTGGGGGTGGAGGTGACAATGGAGTGTAGCACTATGTCGAGTCACCAACACGACTAGGTGCCGCGTGGAGTGTGGATGGAGGATGGATGATGAATGTGTCCACGCCTTTTTTGTACGCGTGTATCGGAGAATATCAGCAACTGGTGCAGATATTCCCGCGATATAGCGTATAGTAAATAACGTGAAAATATATGTACATATGTATGTCTATAAGTAAATACATCTATATGTATATAAATGTATAAGTATATATGTATAGATATATATAGATATATATGTATATATATATAGGTGCATATGTATGTATATATATATGTATGTATATATGTATATAAGTATATGTATCTAGATATATATATATATAGGTATATATATATGTATATAGATATGTATATATATATATATGTATATAAGTATATATGTATATATATATATAAGTATATGTATAAGTATATAGCTATATATATATATGGATATATTATATATATATGTATGTATACATAAATATATAGATATTACTATGTATATATATATATATATATGTATATATATGTTACTATATATAACTATATGTATAGTGTAAGTGTGTGTGTGTGTGTGCGTAAGTGTGAGTGTAGGTGTGTGTACGTTGGTGAAGATGTGTGTGTGCGTTAGTGTAGTGTGTGCTGTGAGTGAGTGAAAAGAGAGAGAGAGAGAGAGAGCGTGAGAGAGAGAGAGAAGACAGCGGGAGAAGAGAGAGCGCCAGAGAGAGCGGACGCAGAAGGGACGAGCTAAGTTGTCGGTGGATGGCGGCAGACGTCTGGACGTCGCGGGTGCAAGCGCGCCTTCTTGCAGAGGACGTGGGGCTTCTGCAGGCCGGCGTGAGGGCAGAGAGCGGGCAATGGCTCGGGGAAGCGAACGCGGAGGAGGTCTGCAGGTGGTCGTGGAGGGGCGCAGGGGTTGGCAGGGGACGGCAAGAGGGCCTGGCCGGCCGCTGCAGTGCGTGCAGTGGCCGGTTGCGGGTGCACGGCGGAGACGACAGAACGGAGAACAGAGCGGAGGAGGCCCTGCAGGCGCGCGCGGAGGGCTGAGCGCCTACGAGGAAGGTTGTGGAGGAGGCGGGGGGTCTGTTGCTGCTGCCACCGCTGCGGTTTGGCTGCTGCTGCTGCTGCTTCAAGCTTCGGAGCTTCAAGTGGCAGCAATGGCATGGAGACGAAAATGAAAAGAAAAGAAGACACCACTCCCACCGACTCGTTGAAGAGCTGGGCGGTGGTGTTCCCACTGTGGTGGTGTGCACCACAGTGGGTTCTCCTGCTCGCCGGGTGTCTCCTCGATGGAGGGCCGACGTATGGGAGGAGAGAACGATGGAGAGGAAGGTGAGGTTGCGGGTTTCTTTCCTCTGCAGCCGCATCCGTCTCGTGAGGAAGAAGCTGCAGCTTCTTATAGAGGAGGAGAGAGTGGCGTGCCTAGCTGCAGCAGGGAGAGGACGCGGGATTGGCAGCTGCAGGGAGTGGCGTTGGCAGGGAGACATGACATGGAGTAAATGCATGCAGCTGCAGGAAGAGAAGTGCAACCGCGGGAAGAGAAAAAAGAAAATCAAGAGGAGAAAATAAAAAAGATGTGGATTTTGCAATGAGGCACTTGAGGAAAAATGTAAATATGCAAGCCATTATTTTCAATCTTCTCTCCTCTTAATTAAATGCATGAATGCAAGTGTTTTTTTCAAATGCAACTATAGAATCCTAATATGCATAGTTAATGCTAGGAAATAGCACAAGAAGGCATTATTGCAAGCATATTTTGAGGTGCAAACACATGGCTACCACCATCTCCACATCAGGATGCTGGATCACCTCTCCAACCTCTCTCCAATGATCGGCCTAAGCACCATTGGCTGCCCCTCCTTCTCCTCTCAACCACTCAAAGGCCATCGGAGACCACCTCCAAATGCCCTTATTTCTGCTAGATTCGTAGATTAGCTCTTCATAGTTTTACTGCTTTTACTACTGCTTAGTAGTGTAGCTCTTTACTCTCCCCCAATGATGCATGCAAAATCCCCCCATAGATTCCTGTATGCAATCATTTTCTGTTAGCTAGATTTATGTTTTCAAGCTTTCTTCTATAAGCTTTCCTCTAATTCCATGTTGCAAACACCCTCCTGAATGAATGAATGAAAGAAATATTTTATATATATATATCTCTATGTTGAGAATAACCATGAGCTTATTGATTGCAATATATTTTGTGTGATTAAATTTGCCTGCTTTTAATTCCTGATATTTTTGCAACTAAGCATGTCGTGCTTAAATAAGTAATAACCATAAACCGCCATGCAATTTTAAATAAGTAGAGTGAAATGATTGATTTCATATTTGCATAAATGCCTCCCAGAGACGAACGATCAGGACTCAAGTCTCATTATCCTTGCAAAATCACTTTTTTTTATGAGCATTTCAGTGTGACTATACTATGATTTCCGACGACTTTAAAATTCTCGAAAATGACTCCCGTCACCCCCCCAACAAGCGCCTGAGCAGGTTCTAAATTGGCTCTCCTGAAGGGGGTTCATCCTAGGAATCATCCCAAGATTGTACTAAGGTAACCATAAATTTCATCCTCAATCTTGACAACTGTGTAAGTAAAAACTCACCTGGGCTCCTATCCATAATATCTTGGTGCCAATCCAATAGAGAACTATTAAGTTCATCAATCATTTTGATCATAGGCTTCAATGCTTCAGTTCATGGTGTTGGCTGAGCTTCTAAAGATTGTATAGTGTTCCTCAAGTTAGCCAAACCCTGTCTTGGACCAGATTCACCTGAATCGAATGGTTCGATTCACGGTTGGGTGGGTTTGGGTTAAAACTAGGGTAGCCAAGAAATTGAGGTTCTTGGGTTCCTCCTTGATAGCAAGTCATTTTAGGTTGTTCAAAGAGAGGTGGTGAGTTTTATTCAGTATAATCCTGGAGAGGGTAGGTGGTATAATCATCCTATCCTTGATAGTAGATTGAGTTGGTTTGTTCATAAGAGGGAGGTGACCTATAATCAATGTAGCTCTGGGAGGGATAATAATCATGATCATGATGTCTAGGGTTAGGTCCTGAACATTGAGGTCTTGAATCATATCCCCAATTAAGGTTATCCTGGCTAGTGGATGGGTAATCACAAGTCGAGTCAGGATAGTAATCATTTTGAGGATAAGTGGTGGTAGGAGGGTAGGTTTGGAACTGTGTATGGTGTGGAAGAATACATGATGAAGTAGGAGGGAAAATAGAGGAAAGAAAGGTGCCCTGTAGTATGACGCATGCAGAATGTGTTGGTTTAATTATGTCATTGTGGCATGTGTTCCCGACGTCAGTTTTAGTTTAAGAGTTGGATTTCATGAGTCCAAGTGTCGAACATGAGGAGGCATGAAATCAGATTAGATTGTTAGTTTAGATGGCACAAGAATGTTTGTTTTGCTGCTTGCGAGAAAACAAGAGAGAGAGAGTGGGGTTAGAGCTTGCATTTAAAACATGACAATCACTTTAAGGAGATGTGAGCTATGATATAAGATGCAACATAAACATATAGCATGCAATTATAGTTTGTTTACAACTACAACAGTACATGGAAGCTTAAAATAGCGCAACAAAAAACTAGAGTAAGAGAGAGTGCGAGGAGGAGGCGAGGCATTCACGGTGGTGGAGGGGGGTTTCGTCGGCGGCTCGATAATTTCGGGGCAGATATGGAGTGTTTGGTGGAGTTGGGAGAGGGCTAGTATTTCATGGAGAGTGTATGAGAATTGAATGCTTTGAATGGGGTGGTTGAGGGGGTTTATATAGTGGAAGAGGGCTTCCAAAAGAGGTAAGGGTCTTTAGCGATGTCCGGGACGTCACTAAATCCCTTCCAAAAATGTCGCTGAAGCCCCACGCCCACCGATCCTTAGGTGCACCCATTCTTCTTCTTCTCAAGCCATCCTCACCCATCCTCAACCGTTGGATCCGAGGTGTGGATCACCATCGGATAGTTGAGGGCACGCCACGTTGCCTCTAGTCACAGCCGAGGGTGCTGCCTTCGCGCGATCCATGTGCTCGCAACATTGGCCATCCAATCGCTCATCAACGGATGGGATTGCACATGACCAAATGTGCTGAATTGTACCTCACGTGCGGTGAGCGTGCGAGATCGTGTGCGTCGGGGCATGCTTTCATCTAGAGGTGCCATGTGGACTCCATCTACACCGTTCGTGTCCACATCGACGGTTGTAATCAATCATGCTTTTGGTCGAGCACAATTTGGCAGCTAATTACGAAGTAATCATAGGTCTTAATTGACCTAGATTAGGCTAGAACTTAGCATAAGTTAGGGAAATTCATGCACGCATAAGCATTATCTGCATCTTTACTGCTTTACTTCAGCTATGCATAAAATAATGTTATAATGTGCTGATTAAGTGCATTATGTTGATTACAGGCAATAACCAGATCTGGAGCTGGATGTGGAGCTGGATTTGAAGCTAAATCTGGAATAACGAGAGTTGCAGCAGAGCTGGAGTAAAGGCTAAGATTAGATGTAGGAATAATAATGTAAGGGAGTTAAAGGTTTGCTATGCTATTAAGTAGGAATAAAGCAGTAAAATGTGAAGAGCTTAGGTCCATCCAAGCCCTAGGATAGCCCAGAGACTTCCCCAAGCCTTAGCCACCATTAGATTAGGTCACAACACCCTAGGAAGCCCTAAAACCCTAGTTCCAACCCTTATCTGGATGTCCAGATAAGTTATAGGACGTCCAGGACCTTTAGCCATCTCCCGCACACCTCAAACCCACTTTTGCAGTGTTATTAGACTTCCAGACACTTCGTCAGACGTCCAATTTCTGTAGAATAGCCAAAATAGAACCCAAAATCCCCCCTGACTCTGATTGGACGTCCAGACAAGTCTAGACTTCTGATTTTTGAGTATAAGATGACTAACAGTATTATTAGATGTCTGATACTACACTCCAATTCCTGTTTTGAGATTTAAGCCTTGATCTTGGATCTCTAGGACCCTAAACCCAATTCCAACCCCATAGGAACCTAAATTAAGGTGCCTTAACCCTAGTACATCACCTCTAGACCTCCCTAAGGACCTAATTAGGTCCTCACTAAACCTAATTGACATGGATCTTAGTCAATTCCATCAGCCTATTCAATTGGACTCATTGAGTCCAATTGAGCCCTGATCTCAGCACACACTGTCCAATTGGACTCAGTGAGAGTCCAATTGACCTAGACCTAAATAAATTGAGTTGTTTTACTCTCAATTAAGTTTCCACACACCCAATTAAACTTGTATTAAGTTTAATTGCACTTTACCTTAGTGAATTAGGGTTTATAACCCTAATTTGAGACATAAGTTGACCTAAACCCACTAGAACCTAACCTAATCAACCTAGCCACCTAAGTTTCGACCCACACACACCCACACACACCATCCACACGAAAAAACCTAGCCTAGAGTTCTCTAGAACTCTCTACCATGTGTGGTTGCCTTGGTTTCCAAAATTAGCAACAAAGAGCCATTCAATTTTTAGATCCACATTTGGTGGATCTACAAACCACCATCCATCCTCTCTCTCTTACTCTCCCACGAGCTCCCACCATAGGCCTTTGTAGAGAATTCCATAATTCTCTAGAGAGCTTCCCTTAGGTCTATAAAAATACCTATGGGGTGGCTATTTGCACCCATTCACATCCCTTAGCTTCCATTGACACCACTCACTTCATTAGCTCCATACACGCCTACCTTCACTTAGGTCAGCTACTCCACCTCCACGAGCTCACCACCATCATGGAGGACATCATGCTGGGATGTTGGATCAACCCTACCTCTCTCCAAGGGTCGGCCTAAGCTACATTGGCCGCCCCTCATTCTTCTCCCGACCTCTCCAAGGCCATCGGGGACCACCCCTGAATGCCCTCTATTCTACTAGATTTAGTTTATGCTCTCCATGATTTTTACTGCTTTTATTACTGCTTAGTAGCATAGTCTTAACTTCTCCCCCAATGATGCATGCGAAATCACCCATTGATTCTTGTATGCAGTCATTTTCTGGTAGCTAGATTTCCGTTTCAAGCATTTATGTACAAGCTTTCCCCTAAATTTCTTGTGCAAACAACTCCCCAGTGGAATGAATGAAAATGCATTTATATATATATATATATCTTTATGTGTTTGAAATCACCATGACCTTAATAATTATCATATTTACGTGATTTAAATTGCCTACTCTTCAACTGTCTATCCATTACGCACAAGCATGTCGTTTCCCGAGGATATTGAAAATCTAACGATAGACGCTTTCTCCATAAATAGTCACCACCTCACTAGAATCGTGCGCATAGACACTCACACGTTCATCTTCGTAATTTATTTGACACACGCGCACGTAATCCAAGTTAATAATAGAAGTGGTGAAGTTTTAGTTAGGAGATTGGAAACTGGCATGCATTTTTAAACGAAGTAGAGTGGCAAGACGATCGAATTCAAGAGTAAAGCAAACACCTCCAGAGACGAACAACTGGGACTCAAGTCTCGTAATCTTTACAAACTTAATTTTTTACGAACGTTTTTGCGTGACTATACTACGTTTTTCGATGACTTTCAAAACATGGAAAACAGACCTATCAAATGGCACCGTTGCCGAGGAGGCAACGCCATTTTCTATGATTTCGATCTTTGAAACTATCACTGGCAAATTTCTCTACTTTATTTTTTATGTGCAGGAAAAGTGGAAGAAAAATGGGATCTGCACACATAACGAGCGCAGAAAACAAATCCAGGTGCACATCATCTCATTTTTAGATTAGATTTACTTTCTTCAATTCCCTTGAAAAATTCCTTGTGAAAAAAAAAAAATTTACTCATTTTAGTAAAAAAAGAAAAAAAAGAAATCAAAAATAAAAAAAATTTGAAAAAAAATCTAGATTAGGTTTCCTTTTTGAATCTTGGGTTAGTTCGGAAAAGAAAAAAAAAAAGAGATATTTTCCTTGAATCTTTTGAAAAATTCTTTTTGAGAAAAAAAAATGTGCAAAATTTTTGAAAAAAAGAAAAGCATTTTTGGTGGAAAGCTTAGATTTCAAATTCAAACCTCTTTAAACAGCTTTTCCACCATCTCCTGATTTTCGATCAGATTTCAAGCTTGATTTAAAAATTCAATTGCCAAAAAATTGGCAAGCAAAAAATTATGAAATTCAAGCTAAGCTTTCATTTTCAAACCATCTTTCAAATGCCACAATTCTTTTGAAAGAATTCCAAGTATACAATTTTTAAAAATTCACGAAGTGCATGGGGGTCAAACTGACCCAGATTCAAAATCTTTCAAATTTCAAAAAGAGATTTCGAGCAATCCGAGAATCTGTTTTGACTAAAAATGGTGGGGTTTGAAAGATGATCTCATTGGATTTATTTTCCATATTTTTCTTGAATTTTGGAAGGTCATTTGATGCTATTTCAAGGAGAAAAATCGACTAGGGGTCAAAATTTCAGATCTAACCTTTTGATATTCAAAATTCCTTAAAAATTTGGTTGAAATAGTAAAAATTCCAAAAAATTATTCTTTGGAAAGCTAATTGAAAAGGGAATCTACTCGGAAAATTTCAAATTAATTGGATTCCAACTATTTTCAGAGAACAAACATTACTCTTGTGATCTGCTGAAATAGAAAAAGAAAAACCCTAGAAGTGCATGCAACTTAGGTTGAATCTTTAGGGTTACAACTAGAGACCACACTTTAGGCTAACCTAGACTTAATCAAGTCTAGTGCTTAGCCGGTGAGTTGGTCACCTTGTGGGCCACTCACCACAAACCCCACTGATGAAAATAGGTTAAAAATTAATTTTAAAACACGAAATCAACCTGAGTTCGTTGTCATACTACTGGGTGTTTTTAATCTTTCTTGCCAAACCTGGTGACTAAGTTTGCAGGGTAGTGTCAAACGACCATGGCTCGGGGGTCAACTGAACCGGAGGCATAAGCCAAAGGAAGAACCTTCCCCTTAGTCCCCTTGTAACTAGACTGGCTAGGTTAGCTTGAGAGGCGGGAATCACTTTCAGTCGGTTGAACGATGAACTTCTCTTCAGGAATTCAAATTTCTAATGAAAAATCTGGTCACCTGATCTATAAGGACCATTTGATTGATAGGGCCTTAGCCTTGTTCTGCTTGGCTACACCAACAAAGGGGTTGGGTGGTGTATGCAAGGAAGGAGGTCACTTTGACCTCACTTGGTTGGACCTTGGGAGCCACTCCCAAGGAGGTGAGTCACCTCGCCCGGACCATCTTCCCCCCTACTTCTTCTACTTCTAGAGCTGCCATGGCAAATCCTGGACCTGGACCTAGACCGGGTCAAGACATCATGAATATGGACCCGATGGCTCGTCTGGAAGCCTGGGTCGCCGAATCTGAGGTGCGGCATCAGCAGAGCATGGATCGCATTCTGACGGCGCTTGACAGGATGTAGCACCCGCTGCGAGGAGAACAACTGTGGGATTTCTACGACCTAGCCGCACCTATCGTCGCACCGCTAGTCAGAATTACCATAGGCGGAGATGCGTTTGAGCTCAAGCCCAATGTAATTAGGTTGATCAGCACTCATTTCTATGGGAACTCAAGCGAAGATCCGTTCCAGCACCTTAAGGACCTGAGTCGACTCGCTGAAATGATTCGACCCAGGAATATTGATCTCGGGATTTTTCTGATGAAGTTTTTTCTGTTCTCTCTGAGGGACAAAGCATCATACTGGTTAAAGACTATTGGGAAGCCTATTGGAACCTAGCCAGAATTACGGCATGAATTCCTGCAAAAGTTCTTCCCAATCGATCGAACAAACGCAATGCGACGCACAATCACGACTTTCTCCCACGGAGCTGGGGAGAAATTACATGAAGCATAGGACAGATTTCACAACCTTCTTCGAAAGTGCCCGCATCATGGTATAGCTAGATGGCACTTAGCTCAGATTTTCTACCATGGGCTGGATGACACACATCGGTATCTGGCCAATGCATCTAGCGGTGGGAATTTTCTCGCAAAAGACGAGAACAATGCATTTGAGTTGTTCGAATCACTAGCGGAGAACTCGATGAATGCCGCATCTATGAACCAATTCCAATGGCCTGGTCAGCAGCAGGTTGGTGTCCACGAGGCTCACACCGAGTCTGTTCGAGCTGACATGGATATCATCGTCAAGCAGTTGGATAGAATAAACTTAATCAAGAAAAAGATTGATCAGATTAGCCAGGGTCAATCTAACTTGAGCTCTGCTACCTCATGACCCTCCATGCACCTCGAGCCCCACCTGCTCGAGTTAATCTACTCACTTAGGATGCATCTTCTTCGTATTTACAAGATCCCGCATATCAGGATCCCGTAAATAATCCAGATCTGGCACCTTACGACCAGGGTTACGCACCACCTACAAATTATAATGCGTACTCCCTTGACGGATATACATCTCAAACATCTTCAGCCTACGAGGACTTCAGCGCTATCCAAGGATACAGGTGTAATAACCCGTATTCAGAGACGTATAACCTTGGTTGGTGCCAGCATCCGAACTTCTCCTGGTCTGGTAATTCATAGAGACCACATCAAGATCCACACTACCAGACCAGGCAATACAGGAATGCACAAAACACGTATCCAAGGCAGCAGCCATTCCCATCTCAGCAACAGCAACCCCGCTCATTATACCAGCCGCTACACCAAGCTGCCAACCACCCTCCAAAGCGGGCTGACCCTTTGGAGGCGCTGAAAGAGGAGCTGCAAGAATCGATGAGGAAGTCTACACAAGATAGACTGCAGATTATGAAGGTGATGGCTGATTAGATTCAGACCATACAGAACACGCAGAACCAGCTGTTGCAGGAGCATAGGACTCGGGGAGCCTTGCCATACCAACCCATCCCAAATCCTCGATATGTGTAGAACCAGGGTGCCCCACCTAGGTTTCAGGCACCACAAGGACAGGCACACGCCATACTACAAGTGCCTCCTGCACCACCCAGTTACGCGCAAGGCCAGCTGCCTTTGCAGAATCCCACATATTCTGCCCCTTCCGCTCCCCCACCACCTCATGGATAGCAAGCCGATGCACACGCTGTCTCTTTGAGAAGTGGAAGGAAGACATTTGAACCACCACCTAGGCAGGAGAGTCCTGATTTTTTCCACCCTTCGCCGTAGGTGAGTTCGACTCCTTCTTCATCCCAGGGGCCACCTGCGGTAGATAAGGGTAAGAGGCCACTTAACCCTGAAATTCCCGTCCCTTTTCCTGAGGCTCTGACATTAAATGCAGTATGGAAAAAGGACATGCGGAATTTCGAGGACCTGAAATTGATGTTTAAGGAAGTACATATTCAGATCCCCCTCCTCAAGGCTATCGATCACATTCCTGCTATCGCTAGGTTCTTCAAGGAGTATTGTACCCCGAAGCGACAACCAAGAATTGGACGACAGGCGATACTGTCGAAAGAGGCTAGCACCGTGATTCTAGCTTACTTACCGCCGAAGAAGAAAGACCCTGGTACCCCACTCATATCCTGCTTCTTGTAAGATTCTCCATTTGATCGGGCCCTTCTAGATTTGGCTTCATCCATCAACCTAACTCCCACTGCCGTATTTGATCGATTTCGATTTGGGGAGTTGAAGCCCACCTCGGTCACGATTCAGCTGCCAGACAGATCAGTCAAAACACTGAGGGGGATGGTTGAGAACGTGATCGTGAAAGTCCACAGGTTCTGTTTTCCCACAGATTTTTTTGTTCTCAATATGGAAGTTCCTCCTAATCTCCGAGATGCACCAATTATTTTGGGTCACCCATTTCTGGCGACAGCCCGAGATAACATCGATTGTGCATCCGGGTGTATGGGGATTGCCCTAGGCAATGAGAAACTTTGACTAGACATATTCAGGGTAGCAAAGAACTTCGACTGTGATCGAATAGAGGAGGATGGCGAAGACGAAGATGCGACATACTATGGTAACATTGGGCTCCTTTGTGATGACCCAATGTCTCATTCGTCTACACTATCAGGGTTCTCGGACCTTGATCCACACGGGACCAAAACCACTGCATTACACATATATCCCTGAGGATCTGATTATTTGGGGTATGCTTCTGACCACAGCACCCCTGAATCCAGCTATCTTGATCCATATATTACTGAATCGCCTCTGTTATTGCAGGAGGACATGACTACAGCTAATGGGTTTCCCATTAACATAGTCACAACTGATTTCACAAGGAGTGACTCAGTGGGAATTCACGTGCACATGGATCAGCTAATTCCCACCCTTGATTTTGCTCCTCCCACTCTCAGTTCTGATTCTGACCCACCCGTGATTGAATTGAAGCCCTTACCTGAGTCACTCAAGTATGTGTTCTTGGGTGAAAGTGAGACATATCCAGTCATTATCAATGCCCACTTAACCCAATAACAGGAGCATCAATTGATTTCTACTCTTCAAGACCATAGGGCTGCTATCGGGTGGAGTATTGCTGATCTCCGCAGTATTCGCCCCTTGTATTGCACTCATCACATTTACACAGATGAGGGGGTGAAACCTTCGAGACAACTTCAAAGATAGCTTAACCCGAATATGCTAGAGGTTGTTAAGAAGGAGATTATCAAATGGCTGGATGCAGACATTGTATATCCAATCTCAGATAGCCAGTGGGTGAGTCCGATTCAGATAGTGCCCAAGAAAGCAGGACTCACCGTCATGAAGAATGATAAGGGCAAATCCATCCCGACCCGCACTGCGACATCTTGGCAGGTCTGCATCGACTACAGGAAACTGAACACGGCTACCTAGAAGGATAACTTTCCTTTGCCATTCATTGACCAGATCTTGGAACGGTTAGCTGGACATAGTTTCTTCTGCTTTCTGGATGGATACTTCGGGTATAATTAGGTAGCGATTAGCCCGGAAGATCAAGACAAGACCACATTCACATGCCCCTTTGGAACATTCGCCTTCAAGCGGATGTCCTTTGGCCTATGCAATGCACCAGCAACATTTCAGCATTGTATGATGGCTATCTTCTCTAACATGATTGGGGATTATGTGGAGGTATTCATGGATGACTTCTCTATTTTCGGAGATGATTTCGCGTCTTGTCTTGATAACCTCAACAAGATCCTAAAATGGTGTATTGAGGTAAACTTAGTACTATCCTGGGAGAAAAGCCATTTCATGGTGAGGGATGGCATAGTAGTAGGGCATAGGATCTCTAAAAATGGAGTCGAGGTCGACCAGGCTAAATCAGAGATTATCTCCCACTTACCGCCACCTAGCTCGGTCAAGCAGATTAGATCGTTCTTCGGTCACGTTGGCTTCTATCAGAGATTTATACACAATTTCTTCAAAATTGCGTGGCCTTTGACGAATCTCCTGGTTACCGATGTCCCATTTGAATTTGATACCTCGCGTCTTAGTGCCTTTGAGACTTTACGAAGCACTATTTCTGACTCCCCGATTCTCCAACCACCCGACTGGTCGCTTGATTTCGAAATGATGTGCGACGCTTCTGATTTTGCCGTCGTTGCTGTTTTAGGCCAGCATCGAGAGAAACAACCCTTCGTCATATACTATGCTAGCAAGATGCTAAAAGAGGCTCAGCACAATTACACTGTCACCGAAAAAGAACTGCTAGCAGTAGTATTTGGGTTGGAGAAATTCAGATCATATTTATTAGGGTCCATGGTCATCATCTTCACTGACCACTCCGCCCTCCGGCATTTGTTGTCAAAGAAGGATGCCAAACCACGGCTTATTAGATGGATCCTTCTATTGCAGGAATTTGATATCGAAATCCGCGACAAAGCCAGAAAAAAGAATGTTGTGGTGGATCACCTATCCAGATTGGACCCAGATCACATTCCTTATTCCCTACTTATCCATGAACAATTTCCAGATGAATCTCTTTTGGCTATTCATTTTGTCGAGTTCCCCTTGTATGCGGATTTCGCAAACTACCTTGCCGCAAGCAAAATTCCCACAAACCTATCCAAGGACCAGAAACTCAAATTCATTGTAGAGGCCAAATACTACCTTTGGGATGACCCACTGCTCTTCTGCATTGGAGCAGATCAAATTATATGCAGATGCATCTCAGACTCTGAGATCCCTAGTGTGTTATCTTTCTACCACAATGATGCATGTGGTGGCCGTTTCTCGGGACGGAAAGCCACTGCAAAAATTTTACAGTTGGGATTTTTCTGGCCAACCATCTTCAGAGATACACATGATTACGCCTAACACTACAAACAATGTCAGTCGATCGATTCTATGACCAGAAGAGACACGATGCCACTCCAACCCATCATGGTCGTAGAAGCATTCGACGTCTGGGACATCGATTTTATGGGCCCTTTTCTGAACTCGCATGGCTTCGAGTACATATTGCTAGCCATTGATTATGTCTTGAAGTGGGTCGAGGCCATCCCGATGAGGCGGGCTGACCATAAGACCGTCATCTCTTTCGTACGGTAGAATATCTTCGCGAGATTCGGAATACCCCGCACTTCGATTAGCGATGGGGGAAGCCACTTCATTCACGCCCATTTCAGGTCATTATTAAAGAAATACGGGGTACATCACCGCATAGCCACCCTGTATCACCCGTAGACCAATGGGCAGGCTGAAGCGTCTAACCGTTAGATCAAGCTGATTCTCCAGAAGACGGTTAGACCAGACAGGAAGGACCGGTCCGACAAATTAATCGATGCACTATGGGCATATCGGACCGCATACATGGCCCCACTCGGAATGTCACCATATTGCATGGTATATGGCAAGGCCTGTCACCTTCCTGTAGAGCTGGAACACCGTGTCTTTTGGGCGGTGCGAAAATGCAACCTTGACCTTGATGTAGGAGGTCAAGAACGGAAACTCCAGCTCAGCGAATTAGAAGAGATCCAGCGGGAGGCCTATGAGAATGCATTAATATATAAGGACAAGACCAAGGCCTTTCATGATCGCCACATCCGGAGGAAAGTATTCTCGCCCAACCAGCAAGTCTGGTTGTTTGATTCACTATTGAAACTATTCGCGGGGAAGCTCAAGTCCAAATGGACTGGCCCATATGTTGTGATGCAGCCATATCCTAATGGGGCAGTCCAGATCAAGGACCTAAAATCTAGGCATATATCTACTGTAAATGGTCAGCGCCTCAAGCCATTTTTGGCCCAGTAACCTCCTCCAACCGACGAGGCTGATCATCTTAGTGAGGACATGTGATTGAGTGCTTGCCCAGCTGGAGGCATTAAACTTAGCACGTATAAATACCACTCACTCCACATTCCACCATCAGTCATTTACAACCATCTTTATACATAGCATATTTTTGTTTTAGCATATTTTCCTTTTGTATATTGCATGTTAACAAGTTGGCCGTTGCTGAATATAATTTCAGGAGCAATTACAAGTGATTTCTACTCATTCTCCCCCTGCAGTATTTATTTTCTTTTACATTCATGCATGAGGACATGCAAGAACTTAGGCATGGGGGGGTAGATACAGAAAAACTGAAAAACTTTTATGCCAACATTTAGGAAAACCTCGAAGCTACATGTAAAATGTACTTTAGGACCTTAAATAAAAGAACAACCGACTCCACCTCCAATGCTCGCATTGGAGCTAGAAATCATCCGCAACAGCCATTTCTGACTCACCCTCTCACCTCTTGTTCTAAATTTAGGGTTAAGCTGATTGTAACCCAATAAGGGAATTTCACGAAGTACAAATTATATGAGGTTAATTGTTCATAGCATATATACATTTTGCATTCATGAGTAAGATTATTTTATTAAGATAATGCATTAGGGATTTTATCCTCTAGTTGATTCCTGTAATCTGGAATCTAGTACAACTTTTCACACACACGTAGAATTTGCAATGGTTTCATGGTGAAGGCCGATAAACGTCTTCAGTCTGTCGAGAGGAACAGTGCTTCTTTTCCTGAATCCTTGGACAGTGTTTTGGTAGTTAGGCAAATTTTCTTCCAAAAATCCACCAAATAGTGTGAGATGAGAGTAGAGTGTACTGGTGCTCTAAGATTAGTGCAAGGAATCTGGAATCCTAGATAATTAGGTGATGATACTTTGAGTTTAGACAGTTTTCGCTCTCAGTTCCCGCGTATACATTTTTGTGTGAAAATTTGAGAGTCACTGTATAAGGCAAATATGCGGAGAGTGAGTTTTCATAAAACTAGGGCTAAGTTTGGTGGTTACGACCATTCTTTACGGGATCCTCAGCTTAAGGAGGGTATTGATGTCAAGGTCAGAAATACATCGTCCTATCCATCTCTCCCGGTGCCATGAATAGGCACTTCCACCAAATAAGCCACCCAATGTCTCTTGAGTACCACCAATCCCTAATAATGCCTCCTCAAAAAAGTTCATGGATGTATGCTAGTTGTGTTATGTTGAAAAAAAGAATGATGAAAAGAAAGAAAAACTGAAAAAAAAATTAGAAAAAGAAGAAAAAGAAAAGAAAAGAATGAATATTTAGTATTTATTTCATCAAGGCAATACCACCAAATAAAATTGAGATCCACCAAATATGGCCCTAACCTATTTTTCTTGTGTTTCTGATCGCCCAAATACTAGCTGAGGAATTTCAACTTAGTGTTAGGGTTATGAGAACTCAATTAAAGTGTTAACGCCTAGTGAGACCACCAAATACAAGTCATATATGTGAATCTGGTGAGGTTGTGAGCTCTAAGAGAAAGAAAGAAGAGTAAGAGAGAATGAATATAAAGGAATCAAAAGAGAGAATAGTTTTTCTCGTCTTTCTCTGAGTTGAGTTACGTAGTAATCTGGGAATCTAGATTCTGTAGTACTAGTCTCTATGTAGCGCCAAGTGAAAATAAGCCACCAAATATATAATCCTTTCCTTCAGAGATTCTCTACCTAATCCTAAAGTTGGGGTGAAACTCATAGAATATCTTGAATACCCCAAGGGAAGGAGTCCACCTATCCCACTAGAATTTTTACTATGGGGCAAGTACAGGCTTTAGAGGTATATTAGTTTTTACTCGAATCTGTTGCAAAAGCTACATAGCCGTACTTTCACGATTGTCTCAATTTCTAGAGCAAAGGATGAAAACAAAAAGGAGAAAAATCTCTATGCATAAACTTGATAAAATAATCAGTCCCTTAGGGACCCTTTCTGTAAATAAATTAATCTTGCATTTGCTAGGGACTAGCAAGATTTAGGCATGGGGGTACGATTGCACAGTAATCATAGGTCTTAATTAACCTAGATTAGGCGAGAAATTAGCATAAGTTAGGGAAATTCATGCACGCATAAGCATTATCTACATCTTTACTGCTTTACTTCAATTATGCATAAAATAATGTTATAATGTGCTGATTAAGTGCATTATGTCGATTGCAGGCAATAAGAAGATCTGGAGCTGGATGTGGAGCTGGATTTGAAGCTGGATCAGGAATAACGGGAGTTGCAGCAGAGCTGGAGAGAAGGCTTAGATTAGATGTAGGAATAATAATGTAAGGACGTTAAAGGTTTGCTATGCTATTAAGTAGGAATAAAGCAGTAAAATGTAAAGATAAAGAGCTTAGGTCCATCCTAGCCCTAGGATAGCCTAGAGACTTCCCCAAGCCTTAGCCACCCTTAGATTCGGTCACCACACCCTAGGAAACCCTAAAACCCTAGTTCCAACCCTTATCTGGACATCCAAATAAGTTATAGGACGTCCAGGACCCTTAGCCATCTCCCGCACACCTCAAACCCACTTTTGCAGTGTTATTAGACTTCCAGACACTTCGTCAGATGTCCAATTTCTGTAAAATAGCCAAAATAGAACCCAAAATCCCTCCTGACTCTGATTAGACGTCCAGACAACAAGTCTGGACTTCTGATTTTTGAGCATAAGACGACCAACAGTATTATTAGATGTCTGATACTACTCTCCAATTCCTGTTTTGAGATTTAAGCCTTGATCTTGGATCTCTAGGACCCTAAACCCAATTCCAGCCCCATAGGAACCTAAATTAAGGTGCCCTAACCCTAGTACATCACCACTAGACATCCATAAGGACCTAATTAGGTCCTCACAAAACCTAAATGACTTGGATCTTAGTCAATTCCATCAGCCTATTCAATTGGACTCATTGAGTTGAATTGAGCCCTGATCTCAGTACACACTGTCCAATTGGACTCAGTGAGAGTGCAACTGACCTAGACCTAAATTAATTGAGTTGTTTTACTCTCAATTAAGTTTCCACACACCCAATTAAACTTGTATTAAGTTTAATTGCACTTTACCTTAGTGAATTAGGGTTTATAACCCTAATTTGAGACATACCTTGACATAAATCCACTAGAACCTAACCTAATCAACCTAGCCACCTAAGTTTCGACCCACACACTCCCACACACAAGATCCACACGAAAATACCTAACCTATAGTTCTCTAGAACTCTACCATGTGTGGTTGCCTTGGTTGCAAAAGTTAGCAACCAAGAGCCATTCAATTTTTAGATCCACATTTGGTGGATCTAAAACCCACCATCCATCCTCTCTCTCTCTCTCACTCTCCCACGAGTTCCCACCATAGGCCTCTCTAGAGAATTCCATAATTCTCTAGAGAGCTTCCCTTAGGTCTATAAAAAGACCTAAGGGGTGCCCATTTGCACCAATTCACATCCCTTGGCTTTCATTGGCACCACTCACCTCATTAGCTCCATACATGCCCACCTTCACTTAGGTCAGCTACTCCACCTCCACGAGCTCACCACCATCATTGGCCTCCCCTTATTCTTCTCCCAACCTCTCCAAGGCCATCGGGGACCACCCCTGAATGCCCTCTATTCTGCTAGATTTAGTTTATGCTCTCCATGATTTTTACTATTTTTATTACTACTTAGTAGCGTTGTCTTAACTTCTCCCCCAATGATGCATGCGAAATCCCCCCATTGATTCTTGTATGCAATCATTTTCTGGTAGCTAGATTTCTGTTTCAAGCATTTATGTACAAGCTTTCCTCTAAATTTCTTATGCAAACAACTCCCCAATGGAATGAATGAAAATGCATTTATATATATATATATATATATATCTTTATGTGTTTGAAATCACCATGACCTTAATAATTATCATATTTGCTTGATTTAAATTGCCTACTCTTCAACTGTCTATCCATTACGCACAAGCATGTCGTTTCCCGAGGATATTGAAAATCTAACGATAGACGCTTTCTCCATAAATAGTCACCACCTCACTAGAATCGTGCGCATAGACACTCACACGTTCACCTTCATAATTTATTTGACGCACGCGCACGTAATTCGAGTTAATAATAGAAGTGGTGAAGTTTTAGTTAGGAGATTGGAAACTGGCATGCATTTTTAAACGAAGTAGAGTGGAAAAAAGATCGAATTCAAGAGTAAAGCAAACGCCTCCCAGAGACGAACAACCGGGACTCAAGTCTCGTAATGTTTACAAACTTAATTTTTGACGAACGTTTTTGCGTGACTATACTACGATTTCTGATGACTTTCAAAACGTGTGAAAATGGACCTGTCAGCAGTGCACGGACCTTCGAATGCTCGCTGCTTGCTTGTGAGGTAGAGGCACTACCCACTGCGTTGCCTTCGCGAGTTGTTGCAGAGGTGAGGTCAAGTGTGGGCACGATCGATCTTTGGATGGAAATCCAACGGTCAGGATTTCACATTGTAGGAGCTGTGGGTGTGTTGGCACGCGATGGAGGTTGGTGCGGGTGCCACGTGGCCTAATCTTGGATTTGATGTGCAACCTACGGAGGTCAGATTGAGGTGATTTAAGTCCATTGGACTCTGTTCGTCGATCTGGATCCATCCATGCAGTCTGATTGCTCATCTAAGGCATGTTTCAACATGCACTTGTAGACATGGTCATTAAACATTGATTATAAGCAATCTTAATTCGTAATGCATGCAATGCTCCCAAGACCATTTTGGTATGCATTAACGCCCATATATCTTCAAAACTTACTCTAGTTGATGGAATTATCATCATTGGATGTAGAGTTATTATACCCCCATGCTAATCCCTTGCTAGTCCCTAGCAAGGTTTATCCTAGCCGTTATTTATAGTCGAAATTAAGAATTGAGTACTTAGACATATGTTGCTTGTAAACAGGAGGAAACATATATACTAAGGGCTTAATCCACAGAGACTAAACAGCTCCCGTGTGTCTGCCAAAATGCAAACCGCCCAAGTCCTCGCTTTAAAGCATATATACAAATATATATATATTTTTTCCTTTTCATATTTTCTATTTTTTTTTTGGATTTTTGGAGTTGAGAGTATGTAGGTAACTTTTTACAGTTAGCCAACCCACCAATATCTCTAAAAAGACTCTAAGTGCCAAGCATCTTGGAGTGAAGATTGTGATAGACTCACTTAATGGTAATTAAAACAGACTTCAGGTTTCTATGCCCCTAGGTGACTGTAAAAAAGGAAATGCTTGCTAAAGGTGTATCTGTCCGATCGGTAACTTTCTCCCTACTTTTATTTTGTGTGGGGTCAACACAAGGGTGCTTCCAATGTTTATCTCCCTAGATTGCTCTACTTCGCTGCTTCTTCCTTAATTAGTTTGGGCCTTTTCATGCATTTAGTGAGTTGGGTTTTGGACAACCGGCCAATGGGTTGTTACCCATGACCACTTTCCAGCCATACTTGTGCGGTGAAATGTGGCTTATTTAACCTTTTATTTATTTATTTATTTTATTTCTCCCTTTTTCTTTTCATTTTCTTTTGTTATTTTAGTCGGTGGCTTCCCTAATCTATGATTTACTTAAAGGCAATAATAAAAGAGAATGGTCCTGTGGTTGGGCTCTAGACAACCGGCCAATGGGCTATTACCCACGACAACTTATTAGCAATGCCACCCTAGAAGGTTCATTATCTACCCAATTTCTGTTAGAATCTCCAAGGAGTGAGTCAGTGCAAAATTGTGTGCAGATGCTTAGACTAAAAGTCCCTCCGAGTCGGAAGGCGGGTTGATAAGTCGTATACTTATCACCCTACATTATTGATCAGATTAATGTAAATTAAGGTTACGAGGATTCGGGGCTAAATCCACATTTTAGTGGACACCTGGGCTGATTAAGCCTGAAGGCCTGAAAATTCTAAGTGTTCAAGTTCTCATATTATTTCCCATAGTTGACAAACTCTTCATGCCTAAGTTCTCCTTCCTAATTTTTTTATTATTCTTATAGATATATAATTCAGGTTGATAATATATACTCAGAGAATGTGAATTACCACCCGCCCATGCTTAAGTTGGACAAAGTCCTCTTTGGCAAATAAATGTATGCAAGGGGCTACAGAAAGAAATCACTTGAGTGCTGCCATATACCTGATCAGTCTGAATCTTTTGGGTTAACTCCCAGGAAGTGTTGAGTTTATTTCCTCTAGCTGGGCGAAGCTCCATGTCAACCCTCAATAAGGATGACTACTTCCTTTGGGGGAACCTGGGCAAGAAAATATTTTAATCTCTGGCCATTTACAGTGAAGGTTTGCCCAGTGTTAGGATCTACAATTTCAACTACCCCATTGGGATAAGGTTTGACCACTTGGTATGGTCCTGTCCACTTAGATCTCAGCTTCCCGGGAAAAGTTTAAGTCTTGCATCAAAAATCCAAACTTGCTGATTGGGCTCAAAGGTTTTCCTATGGATGTGTCTGACGTGGACGGCTTTCATCTTCTCTTTGTAAAGTCGAATGTTCTCATAAGCGTCCTGATGGATTTCCTCGAGCTCAGAGAGTTGGAGTGTCGTTTGTGCTTCGGCCAATTGGGAATCCATATTGCACTACTTAACAGCCTAGTATGCCTGGTGTTCCAACTCGACCGGAAGGTGGCAAGCCTTGCCAAAGAATAATCGATAAGGCGATATGCCTATCGAGGTCTTAAAAGCAGTCTTGTATGCCCAAAGGGCATCATCCAATCGTGTGGACCAATCCTTTCAGTCAGGTCTCACAATCTTTTGCAAAATATTCTTGATCTGCCTATTAGAGACCTTAGTTTGCTAATTTGTTTATAGGTGATACCGGGTGGCAATGCGGTGAGTAACCCCATATTTTCTAAGTAAGGCACAGAATTGGGCATGAATAAAGTGACTCCTACCAACACTAATCATGGCTTTCGGTATCCCAAACCGAGAGAAGATGTTTTGCTTAACAAAGTCTATGATAGCCTTATGGTCACATCTTTGGGTGACTATGGCTTCAATCCATTTCGAGACATAGTCCACTGAGACTAATATGTACTCGAAACCATTGGATGGTGGGAAGAGACACTTAAAATCGACACCCTAGAATCAAAAATTTCAACAATCAGAATGGCCTGTAGGGGCATCATATCTTTTCTAGTCATAGTCCCTAATGTCTGGTGATGGAGGTGCGCTTTGTGTATTAGAATTGGGGGTTTGGAGGACCCGTCATCGTAGCTCGCAAAGCACATCTATCAAATAAAATTTATAACCAAAACTCGAAAAGTGAGTCCTGAGTAGAACACGGGGAGGCAAACATTTGGTTTTGAAAATCCACGTTTCTCTTTTATTTATTTTTGTCATTTTTGTCTTATTTAATTTTTTTTGTATTTTTTGAAAAGCAAGAGATTAGGTCAATGAAATTTTATCTAGCTAATCTACTTGTGAAATATAAAGGAAAGAGAGAGAGAGAGAAGAACAATCATCTATTTATGAATAAATGTTTGTTACACTACAAAAGCAGAAAATCTACACTACGAAATCATAAAAAGATAGAATGAGGTGAGAGAAATCCCCCTCGATGGTTGCTCGGAGGATGACTCACTCTAACATCGCCTGGAAGAGGGTGGTGAGGAGTAGGACTAAGGAGGATAGAGCCATATGACGAAGGATGGAGTTGGATGGCATTGTGGCGAGGATCTTCTTCCCAAAGGGAGGTGAGAAGGCGGCCACGGGATGCTCCACGAATGGGGACGAGGGGAGGGAAAACTATTTGGTTTTCTACTCTAGAGGTACATCTCAGGCTTAGGGCAAGCTCTCTCTAGAGCCTTGGAGGTGGTGAGCGGAAGAAAGGAAGAGATGGTTTGGAATGGTGGTGGGTAGGTCCTTTTATAGTAGAGGAAGAAGAAATTCATATCTGGGCCATTAATGACCTTGTAAATGTCGCTACAGATCCCTGCAGCTGTCGCTGAAGATCTGACCTTCAATTCCTCTTACCGCCGCATGCAGACCATTAGTGATAGCTGCAAGCATCACTAAAGGCCTGCGTCACTGAAGATCCGCTTGCTGCTAATGCTCTGCTGGTGTGTACATCGCGCGCTCCTTATCGCGCGCACATGCTCGCGTGCTAACGCTGGGCTGTGCGCACAGGCGTTGTGCTGCTACTATACACAGGTGCTACGTTGTACGTTGCTGCTGCATGCACGTGCATGAGCTCAATTGGCCAAATGGGAGGGGCTACGGGGATTCAAACCCACGCCCCTCCCTTGAGGGTCAGGTGATTAACCACTACACCAAGATGTCCAAAAGGTCGAAGGGACGACTTAGCGCATACGGTGGAGGAGAATTTTCAGCCATTGGATCAAGATCCAATGGTTGGGAATGAAGGTCACAAATGATGTTGGTCGATGTTGGGCAACTTGGATGGCACCACGTGGCGCCATCTGGGCCTTCCATTCTTCTTTCTGTTGCAACGGGTGCCACGATGCTCAGATCGAGGTGATTCCTGTGTTGCCGAACTATGATCATTGCTATGGATTCATCTTTATGGTCGGATATTTCATCTGAAGCCCGTATGGATGTCGCATTGCCCCCTGGATGTTGATCTTCCTTGGACTTCATATGATGCTATGGGACTCCGATTTAGATGATTTTGGAGGTGTTAGGCTTCGATCCTCATCCTAATCAGATCTATACGGTCCAATCATCCATCCAAGGCCCTGAAATAAATCTTCTTCTCTCCTGAACATAAAAAGGACCTAATTATCCTAAAATATATACAACTACTCTAAATACAAAATGATGCATGATATGCAATATTTATAACATGAAATGCAAATCTAAGCCTAGGAATATGGATGATTAGGCATTTTAACCTAAATAGATGGGTCAATATCATAACCCGATGCCTATCTATTGCTAGTCCCTAGCAAAATTAAACTACATGCTATGTATAAAAACAAAATTAGGATTAGATCGCTTAGGCCTAAGTCATTTATTAACAATAGAAATTATCAACTAAGGTCCTAAACTATGAAGACTCAACAGTACACGGGTGTCTACTAGAATGCAGACCGCCCAAGTCCCCACCTTATTTGAAAAGGGAAGATACATTTTTTTTATTTTTCTTTTCTAATTTTTTTAGACTTTTGAAGTTTGAGAGTTTCGGGACAACTTTTTACGACTGCCCGACCCGCCCAAGACTCGAAAAGGACTCTAAGTGCTAAGCATCTAGTGAAAAGAGTGAAAGACTCACTTGGCCGCTGTTAAAATAGACTTCGGGTTTCTACGACCCTAGGTGACCTTGCCTAGAGGTTTATCTTTTCGAATGGTAGCTTTCTCCCTACTTCTTTTATTTATACAGTCAACACAAGGGTAAACCCAGTGTATATCTCCCTGATTTATTCTACTTCCCTGCTTCTTCCCTAAGTGTTTTGGGAATTATTGTGCATTTTTGCGAGCTGGGCTTTGGACAACCGGTCAATGGGCTGTTACCCATGGCAACTTGCCAACCATACTCATGCTGTGAAGTGTAGTTTTATATGTTTTTTTTTATTATTTTCTCCTTTTTATATATTTTTTTCTTTTTCTCTTTTTTTTTTCAAGTAGGTGGCTTCCTTGGTCTATGATTTACCTAATGGCAGTATGATGAAAATGGACTTATGGCTGGGCTCTAGACAACCGACCGATGAGATGTTACCACCGACAACTTGGCGGCCATACCACCCTAGGTAGTTCATTAAGTACCCAATTTTCGATGAAACCACCAAAAAATGAGTCAGTGTAGAAAGTGTGTAGATGCTTAGGCTTAAAGTCCCCCAAATCAGAGGGCGGGTTGATAAGTCATATACTTATCACCCCAATTTATCGATTAGTTTAAAATAGAATTACATGGCGAGGACTTGAGACTAAGTCCACATTCGAGTGGACAACCGAGCTAATTAAGCCCAAAGAACTGAAGAGTCTAAGTGTCTAGGTCCTGTCATACCATTTCCTAAGGTTAATAACTTCCAAATGCCTAAGTTCACTTCTCCTAATTCTTCTTTTTTTTTATCTTTTTGAATTTTCAAATTTTTTTTAAAGAAAATAAAATAAATTCTACAGAGCTAACGAAATAATTTCATGATAAAGTATCCACCCCCCCATGCCAAAATGATGCAATGTCCTCATTGTAGAAATAAAGACATGAAAAGGGTAGAGTAAACAGAATATCACCTGAGTATCGTGAAAATCCGATCAGCTCCGCAGAGAGAAGAGAGTATGCACATGCACTAAGTTTAATGCCTTCATCTAGGCATAACATACATACAAAGAAGAAATTGAGAATTCACAAGTGCAGGTCAGAATCAGAATAAAAATATTGATCACAGGACCTGCCAGTAGATGTCCACAAATGTAGACCAGATTATGGTGCAGACCCATGCCCTAGGGTCGAGTGGTTTTCAGGTTTTGGATGAAAATCACCCAGAACCAAAGATTGTTAACCTTGCAGGGCTAGGCTTGTGGTTTTGTGGTGTGTAACCCAAGTCTAAAGTGTTGGACAACGAGTTGATCTGATTCATTAAAATTGGGTGTCCACCTATAGTTCAGCTCAGGAAGATAGTCAATTATTCCAGGCTTGGGTCGCACGTGAAAGTTATCATAAGGGTCTTAGTAGAAAGTAAGTGGTTTTAGGTCAAAAGGAACCCTTAAATCCAAACTTCTTTTTCCCTCAAAATTAACCTCCCAAATTTTCATTTCATCATTTCTATCCTCCAACATCAAGTGCTCAGGTTCCGGGACCTCTAGCATACCATTCACTCGATAAGATTTACCCAAGTCCAGAAATTGTGGCTGACTCAGTATTGACTTGGGTACAATGATTTCCAAATCAAAGTCAACTCCTTTGGGGTGAGGTTGGGGAATGAGGCTATTGATTGAATCTTCTAGTAAATGAGGTTTCGAATCCTCCAAGTTAGCCCCAACTGAATCCAGATCTTCTATAGTCGGGATATCAAATGATTTATCAAATTCCTTAAGCCCGTTTGTCTCACTAAAATCATTTTCCTTAGGCTCAAGTGAGACTTCACTAAGAGATTCCTCACCCTCAGAATCAAAGAATCCATGATCCTCAATTATATATGTCTCAAAATCATATATCATTTCATGATCCAAGGAGACATATTTTTCTTTGTTTCCTAACTTGGGGATCTCGGGTGAATAAATCGGTTCATCCTCAAATGGTTGCTCTAGACCAATCTGGTCATCTCCAATCGCAGAATATGTATCCCCCTGATAAGCGCCTGAGTGGGTTTAGACATTGGCTCTCCTGAAGAGGGTTCATCTTGAAAATCATCCCAAGATTTAACTAGGGAAACCACAAATTTCATTCTCAACCTCAATAATTTCCTAAGAAGAAACTCACCCAAGTCCCTATCACTAACACTTTCGAGCAAATCCAATAAAGAACTATTAAGTTCATCAATCATTTTGATCATAGGCTCCAATGCTTCAGTGCATGGTGTTGGCTGAGCTTCTATAGATTGTATAATGTTCCTCAAATTAGCCAACACCCTATCCTAGATTTGATTCACCTGAATCAAATGGTTCGGTTCAGGTTTGGGTGGGTTTCAGTTAGATCTAGGGAGTCAAGATATCGAGGTTCTAGGATCCCTCCCTGATAGTAGGTTGTTTCAGGTTGTTTAAAGGATGGTGGTGACCTATATTCAGTGGAATACTAGGGAGGGTAGGTGTTATAATCAACATATCCTTCATGGTTGTAGATCTGATTAGGTTGATCATCTAAGGGTGGAGATCTATAATCTTTGTAGCTCTGAGAAGGATAGTAATCATAGTCTTGTTGTCCAGGGTTAGGCCCTGGGCACTGAGTTTCATATTCATATCCCCAATCAAAGTCATCCCGACTAGTGGATGGGTAATTACAAGTCAAGTCAGAAGAGTAATCATCTTGGGGATAAGTGGTGGTAGGAGGGTAGTGTTTGAAAGATGTGGAAGGATACATTGTGGTGTAGGAGGGAAAATAGAAGAGAGAAAGGTGCCCTACAGTACAATCAACCAAACCTGTCCTTATGTGGGTAGCCTAAATACCTACAGACTCCCAAGATCCGTCTTGAGATTATAAATGATTTGGTCTACTTTTATCCGGTCAACCCAACCAGTTAGAAGGTGGGGCTAGGGAGAAGGTTCTTCCTTTGGCTTGCACCTCCGATTCCTAGTGTGCCCCCCAGCCGCGATCATTTGACACTACTCTCCTAGCTAGACAACAGATGGACTAGCATAAGCAGATTAATCGAAAAAAATCTCAATCTGAGCCCTGAAGAGTGAATCAATCCTTAAGGCCAACGTCTACTTGATTTTAATTAGGCTTGGGATGATTGTCCTCTTGGAATGTGATGGGCCCTTTAGATGGGTTGTGTCCTTAATGATTGATTCAAATGTGTGTGCGTGCACATCCAGGGTTTGTAAACAAGGTTATTTGATGATGTGCCTTTTAGGGTTTAGCCTTGTTTAGTAGCTTTTAGGGTTTAATTCTTAGGTTGGTTCAATTAAGGTTTAGTAAAACACTCCAAGTTTTGAAAACATGGGTGATGATATGTTCCTTTAAAAATCAAAAATAAAGTGGAGTGCTTGGTTCAGCCGTAAGAATCAACCCTAAGTGGCAAGCAACTTGATGGATCGCTTTTTGATGGGAACACCATCTTGAGCCATAAACTAGCTCAATTTGATTTGATTAAGTCTTTAAATGCTCTTACATAACCTTCAGAAGGTCATAATTCATTACATTAGCATTCTGAGAGAAAGACAAGAAATCAGGGTTAAAGCTGTAATTTTACCATCATAACTTGAATGCAGTACAACCACGGGTTTTCGCAGGGGTTAATTAAGGGTTAAATGGTCCTAAAAGGCTAAGAAGTGGGTTAGAATAGATAGAAAAGGGTTTTCACATGTTTTAAGAGTTAAATGACTTTTGAAACCCTAAAAATAGATCTGCTTAATTAACTGAGGTTCTGGTCAAGATAAAATTCACCTAAACCCTCTAAAATTAATAGAAAAATATTCTCTATAATTTGGTACCTTCAAATTGACCATTGAAGACGTCGCGGCAACCGGGTTTGTTATAACATTGTAGTAAAGCCGGTTGTTACCAACGTTTCATATAAAAATTTTTTTACTCGGAAAAATGAAAGAGTTCCCGAGGTCGAACTCAGGGAGCAAGTTGTATTCTAGAGATATACAAGTTCTATTACAAAAATAAAGAGAGAGAGAGAGAGAGGATGAAAATTTGGCTTCTTCTTCTTCTCTTCTTTCTTCCTCTTTGTCTTATCTCCTCTTTGGCTTTTGTTCTTCCTGTTCTTCTTCTTCTTCTTCTGCTTTCTTCAGATCTTCCCCTCGTGCTCTTCTTCTTCTGTCTTCTGTTCTTCCTTGTTTTCTTTCTTTCTTTTTCTTCAGATCTTCTTCTTCTTTTCTTGCTTCTTGCTTCTCTTCATTTCTTCTTCTTCTTTGTCTTCACCTGTCTTCAGGACGTCGTCTGATTTTCCAATCAGACGACTTAACCCGCGGATGCTACAGTGCCGCTTCAGTTCTTCTTCTTCCGCAGTCCTTCACCTGTGCCTGCACACTCAAGAGTTCAGCATCAGAGGGCAAAAACCTACTCTACCCCCCTCCCCCGCGTATCTCTTTCTCTCTGAAATCACTCTTCGGAAGCTCTCCCAGAGCGCTACCGGGTAATCGGGTTCGGGTCAGGCCCGGGTCCAGGCCCACCGGCGTGCGTGGTGGGCGAGGAGTGCAGGTCAGTCTAATCGGGTCGGGCCAGGTCCGCGGAGCGTGGTCACGGACGAGGCCGGGTCGGGTCGGGTGAGAGGGACCTCACCCCGTGGTCAGGAGGCAGACAGCATAAGGCACTTTTTGCCTTTATGCGTCCGCGCGCCTCCGAGAGGTTCCGAGGTGGGACTAAATGTCCCACCCCAATTGAGCGCACGTCGCGGATGGAGCAGTGGGCGATCGTGGCTTCCCGCGCGGCCTTCGCCCCGTCTGTGAACCAGGGACGTTTCGCGGAGAGTCCCTGCGCAACCTGGGAGTCAACCCTGGGCGAAGGCGTGCCTGCACCTGCAGGTGAAGCAGCTCTGCCTGCGCAGTAATGGCGACGGCGGGCGAGTCACCTGGTCACAGAAGAACGGCCTCTCGGCCAAATCAGACAGGCGGGAGACCTTCGCCGTGGCACGGCGAAGGTGGTCAGGGGGTCTGCAGGGGGCGAGATGGAGCTAACAGGTCGTCCTAGGTCAAACTGTGAGCGAGGAAGTGGGTGTGTTCGGTGGATCTGCAGAGGGTGTTTGGTGGGAAGTGGAGGGGCGGAAGAGGATCAGGGTGAGGAGGCGGAGGTTCTGCGGTGGTCGGCGAGCCGTGTGGGTCGCTGAGGTGATGGGAGCGGCTCGCCGGAGGGTGGTCGGAGGCGGAGAGGATGAGGGTGAACAGGAGCGGTCGAGGGTTTAATTGACTAAATTGAAAGCGGGGGAAGAAAGAGGAGAAGAAGGGGAGTAGGTCTGACTTACTTGCAGGGACGAAGGGGGAGGAACAGGGCGACAGTCGTATCGACTGTCGCCGGAGAAGACGATGCTCAGGGAGAGGGGCGGCGGCAAGCAGAGGGCTGGAGAGGCGCCAGCTGGGTGCGGCGTGGTGCGGGAAGAACAGGGGAGGAAGTTTCTGCTGCTGGTATTGCGGCAGAGCGAAGAGGTGGAGGGGGAGGAAGCCGCCGGAGCTGGTGAGCGTCTGCCGGAGGAAGAAGAGAAGAAAGCTGGGGGTTTTCTCCGTCAGATCCAGGCTGCCCTGGTCGGTGGAGCAGCGGGGGGTATTTATAGGGATGAAACAGGGAGGAAGGCGGAGGGAGACGACGTGTCTCCCTCGCCGGAGAATGGTCGGAACACGAACCCATACCGTCCGTGCATTCGCACGGCCGGTATGGGGGGCTACAATGACCATGGGGGTGCTCCTGCGACGGCTGACGACGCAGGGCACCCCCGGTATACTTGCCAGGTCCCCCACCTCACCCTGCGCGGCGCCATGCTCCGCGCAAGGTCGCCGGAGCATGGTGCTGGCAGGGTTTTGCAGGAGGGACCTGATTGCAAAGAACGAAGGAGAGTTAGGGGCCAAAATGCGAGGGTTCAAAAGTTGAGGGCCAAAGAGTAAATATATGAGGACCAAAGTGTAAAGTCGGTCAAGGAGGTTTCTTCTTAGGCTCAAGTTTTTATACATGACTAATTAGGACCTAAGGAATCTGATGGTGAATTTTACTTTCATCTTAAACCTTGTTTGACCGGTCAATTTGCGCAAAAACCCAAATTAAGTTATTAATTGGGCATGGTTCTCAATGTAGGTCAAAATGGGTTCTAAAGGCCAAATTGAAGGTTCTAAACCCTAGAGATTATTTTTCTATGAGTTTTAGAGGGTTTATTCTATTTTTACTTTGCCTCGAACCTCGTGAATTGAAATGGGTTGTTTTAGGGTTACAGATTTAGTCTCTTGGAATTGCTGTAGCCCTTGCTAGATCATTTCATCCCACTTTTATTCTTATTAAGCTGTTTTGACCTATGTTTGGGCCCTGAATTACCCTGTATGCAGATTATACTGGTAAAATTGCACTTTTACCCCTTATGACTTGTTTTCTTCTCAAACTCAGAATTCTCTGAGTTAAGCCTTTCCTTGAGATATGTAGGAGCTTTTATCCTTTGTATTGGGTCAAAATGAGCTAGTTATGGCTCATGATGAGGTTCTCATCATACCCCCATGCCTAGCTTTTGCTAGTCCCTTAGCAAAAACTTAAGGTTTCAACCCTTGTTCTAGACCATGAAGTTTTCAATAGTTTTAGATAAGTGCCTTCATAGATTAGGTTAGAATGCTGATCATAGGCCTAAAAGGTACTCTAGTACCAATCAAGATCCAAATCTGTCTAGCCTTAGCCTCAGTCTTTTAGCAAAGGTTTTTAAGGCCCGCAAGAACTAACCTAAGGTTTATTGGACTTCGTGGTTAAAGCACCCGTGCTTGAAATGATTTTAGCCCTGGCCCAGTTCGCAGTGCGTTTTGTAAGAGAGAGATAGAAAGTTTTTTTCTGTTTGGAGAGTTTTCTCTCTCTTTTTCTTTTTAGTTCTAGCCTAGGATTGGCTTTTCAACACGGTCTGTATCAGATTCCTTGCTCCCATCATCAATCCTCAAGGGTTCCTGGCGATCGATGCTTCGAGATAGCACCGCCCATGGCAACCCCCGGAACCCTGGCTATTGAGATTTTGAGATAATCCCATCCATGGTATTCCGTGGCCGAATCCAGACCCTGGCAATTGACACTTCGAGATAATGCCATCCATGGAATCTGAACCAGCAGAGTGCTTACATGCCCCCCGTAGGATATGTAAATATCCTAAGAGACAAGCACCGAGGAGATGATATTTTGTTACGCGTCTTCGAGGGGATTTCCCGCCTCTCTGCGCTGGGAACTCGTCCAAATCAACTTGTGTTGATCGGCCATTCCTATTCTAGGTGTTCTTTTCAGATTTTTGCGACGCTTCTGCGTGATTCTGATTTTTACGTTTACTGAACCAGGCTGTGTGTGAGATTAGGGTGCTTAGGTTACTGAGTCCCGTAAACCAAAAATTAGTTAACGAGGCCGAATACTTCCTAAGCCTTAGACCTAATACTTCAGCTTTTCATTTTCCTCAACCTCTTGAGGAGTGTCCAGATCTTAATGAGTACTAAGAGTCTATTCAAGAATGCCTAAGGTTTGCATTCTTACTAATCTTATTGTGCACTTTTCAGTTATTTTCTTGAATGAGGTCTAGAACTTAGGTTAATTCCTTAGTTTCTTACTAATGACTATCACTTTTTCTCATAATTTTGTGCTCCTTTTTCATTTTGTTTCTTTTCTCCTTCACAAAATTTTCCTTCTCCTCTTCTCCTCTTATTCTTTTTCGAAGAATTCTTTTTTTTTTTTTTTTCTTTTCTTTTTTTTTTTTTTTTGGCATATGTGAATTTTTGTTTGAAACCTTTTCTTACACGTTTTTGCACTTTCCTACCCCCCCATGCCTAAGATTTGCAATGTCCTCATTGTAACCTAGGGGGTCTTAGTTCATTCCTTAAGACAGAAATTTGGATGAGTGAATGGGTCGGGTTGAATTTTTGCGGACGATTTCAAATCCCAGATGCAAACATCTGAGTTGGGGTTGGCTGTCTACAAGGGTGAACTTCGAGTGCTTGAAAGGTGTCAGAACAAGTTTCAGGTTTTCAAAGAGAATGACGGGCTGCCTCCCGTTAAGCGCTGAGTTTTACGCCATCGGCTGGGCGCAATAAGCTCAAGGGGAAAGGAGGATATAAGATGCCTCAGCCAAATCAGTAGAAGTTACATCAATGAGCGGCTTGAGTCTTTGACCATTCACGATGAAAGGTTCAGAATCGTGGCTGAGTGGACTGATTTCGATTGCTCCATTTCCAAAAACCTGTCGGACCAAATATGGTCCGACCCACTTAGATCTCAGTTTTCCTGGGAAGAGTTTGAGTCGGGCATCAAAGAGTAGGACCTTTTGACCAGGATGAAAGATCTTTCTTGAGATGTGTTTGTCGTGGAAGGCTTTAACCCGCTCCTTGTAGATTTGCGAGTTCTCGTACGCGTCTATGCGCAATTCATCGATCTCGCTGATTTGGAGTTTTCTGTGGGTCCCAGCCTTAGAAAGATCCAGATTACAGTTCCGTACTGCCCAATAGGCTTTATGCTCCAGTTCGACGGGAAGGTGGCATGCCTTTCCGTACACCAGTCTAAAGGGAGACATGCCTAATTGGGTCTTGTGGGCGGTCCTATAGGCCCACAATGCTTCCGGAAGTCGGGACGACCAGTCCTTCCTGTCAGGTCGAACAGTGACCTGCAGGATTTTCTTGATCTCCCGATTCGACAGCTCAGCTAGACCATTAGTTTGGGGGTGGTAAGGAGTAGAGATTCGGTGAGACACCCCGTATTTGGTCATCAGTGACCTAAACTGAGCATTTGTGAAATGGGTCCCCCCATCAGAGATTATTGCACGAGGAATCCCGAACCTTGAGAAAATGTGTTGATGAATGAATTTGAGAACGATTTTGTGATCACAGGTTCGGGTCGGTATGGCTTCGATCCATTTGGACACGTAGTCCACAGCCAACAGAATGTATTCGAAACCATCCGAAACAGGAAAGGGGCCCATAAAATCAATCCCCCAAACATCAAAGATTTCGCATACTAGAATCGGTTGCATAGGCATCATGTCGCGATGGCTCATGTTGCCCAAAGTCTGGCAACGACTGCATGCCTTGCAATGACTGTATGCGTCTTTGAACAGTGTGGGCCAGTAAAAGCCGCACTGGAGGACTTTTGATGCGGTTTTATGCCCGGCAAAATGGCCACCGCATGCCTGGTCATGGCAGAAAGAGAGGATATTGTTGACTTCCCCTTCCGGGACACATCTCCGGATGATCTGATCGGCACCTATGCGGAAGAGGTACGGGTCCTCCCAAATGTAATACTTGGCATCGGAGCGTAATTTGTCTTTCTTGGCCTTCGGCCAATCGGACGGGGTCTGATGAGATGCCAAGTAATTTACAATATTAGCAAACCATGGAAGGCTAGTACCAATAGTCAGCAGGTGCTCATCGGGAAAATGCTCAGTGATGGGTCCGGAAGGGTCTATCATTTCAGAAGGAAGACGGGACAAGTGATCAGCTACCACGTTTTGTTTTCCCGCTTTATCGCGAATCTCGAGGTCAAATTCTTGCAACAGCAAGATCCATCGGATCAATCGAGGTTTCGCGTCCTTCTTTGCAAGGAGATGCCTCACAGCCATGTGATCTGAGTATATGATGACATGGGAACCCAGAAGGTACGATCTGAACTTCTCTAGGGCAAATACTACAGCTAGCAGCTCTTTCTCAGTAACTGTATAGTTACGCTGAGCCTCATCGAGTGTTTTGCTGGCGTAGTAAATGACCACAGGTTTCTTGTCATTTTTCTGCCCCAAAACCGCTCCTACAGCGAAGTCGGATGCATCACACATGATCTCAAAGGGTTGAGACCAATCAGGGGACTGTAGGATCGGGGCTTGGGTGACTCGGTCACGCAGGATTTCAAATGCTTGAGTGCATTCCTTGGAGATTTTGAAGGGAACATCCTTGGAGAGAAGAGTGGTCAGGGGGCGTGCGATTTTTGAAAAATCAGGGATAAATCGTCGATAAAAATCGACATGCCCTAAAAAGGATCGGATGTCCCTGATCGAGCTAGGCATAGGAAGGTGAGAAATCAGATTAACCTTAGCTCGATCCACTTGGATACCTTTCTCCGAAATTGAGTGTCCCAGGACAATTCCCTCAGGCACCATGAAATGGCTCTTCTCCCAAGAAAGAACCAAATTCACGTCGATGCACCGCCTGAGTATCTGGACCAAGTGTTGGAGGCAATCGTCGAATGATGCTCCGAAAACTGAAAAGTCATCCATGAAGACTTCCAGATAATCACCTACCATATCTGAGAATATGGCAAGCATGCATCGCTGAAAAGTAGCGGGTGCATTGCAAAGACCGAAAGGCATCCTTCGGAAAGCGTATGTTCCGAAGGGGCAGGTGAACGTGGTCTTTTCTTGGTCCTCAGGATGGATTGCCACCTGGTTATAACCGGAGTACCCGTCAAGAAAGCAGAAGAACCTATTTCCCGCTAGTTTTTCGAGAATTTGATCAATGAAGGGTAGTGGGAAATGATCCTTCTTCGTGGAGGAATTGAGTCGACGGTAATCTATACAGACTCTCCACGAGTTGGCTAATCGGGTAGGAATGATTTCTCCGGTCTCAGTCGTTATAGTGGTGAGTCCTGCCTTCTTAGGCACGACCTGAATTGGGCTCACCCAACGACTATCGGAGATCGGGTAGATGATCCCGGCATCTAACCACTTGATGATCTCCTTTTTCACGACCTCCTGCAGATTGGGGTTTAAGCGTCTCTGCATTTCACGAGAAGGTCGTGTGCCCTCTTCTGAATAGATATGATGAGTACAATAAGAGGGACTTATTCCAGTCAAATCATCGAGGGTCCATCCGATGGCTCTGCGATGTTGCTGGAGGACAACAATCAGACGGGATTCCTGTTCAGGACTGAGGTTGGAATTGATGATCACAGGAAGGGTCTGATTAGAACCCAAAAAGATGTATTTCAAATGAGCAGGAAGGGGTTTCAGTTCGAGGATGGGGTTTTCAGCAGCAGCAGGTGGTTCAGTATAGATGTGAGGTTCAAGGGTGGGAGTTACTGGGTTGTTCACATCTGGATTTGACTCCTCTGTTTGCGGGTCAAGATCTTTCTGTGGTTGATGAGGAATACTCAAGTCATTCTGGAGGTGTGATTCATCAACCAAAGTCTTGATGTCACAAATTTGCTCGATGACGCCGCAATTAATTCCTTGTTGGGCCTTAAATATATCAATTTTCAGTGTTTGATCTCCAAACTTAAGCTCTATTTGGCCCTCCTCACAGCTGATGTTGGCTCTAGCAGTAGCCAAGAAAGGTCTCCCTAGAATGATTGGTGTATCCCTAGGGTTCTCAGGTGCATCCATGTCTAAGACTATAAAGTCCACTGGAAAATAGAAATCCCGCACTCTCACGATAACATCCTCGAGAATCCCTTTTGGTGACTTTATAGATCGATCTGCTAATTGTAATGTCACCTCGGTTGGTTTCAGCTCAGATTCTTCCAGATGGTCAAGTAAGGATGTGGGTATCAGATTTATAGATGCACCTAAGTCTAACAATGCTCTATCAAATTGGGTACCACCTATCTTACAGGAGATCAGGGGAGTTCCAGGATCTTTTGCCTTGGGTGGGAGTCTACTAAGGATTACAGAGCTGGCTTGCTCTGACAGAACAATTGGGCTCCCCCCCTTGGTTCGCGGCTTACGCTGGGGTGTACATATATTCTTTAGAAATCGTGCGTAAGCTGGTACGTGGCGGATTGCATCCATCAAGGGGATGTTTATGTGGACCTGCTCAAAGAGCTTGACCAGGTCCTCCTCAGGGGCCACGGGTTTGGTGGTCTTCTTTCCCTTGGTCAGGGCCTCGGGAAACGGGATCTTGGTTGGTTCCTCTAGGATAGGTCCAGGTTGTGGGTCTGGAGCAGCGGTACCTTGGCTAACTATCCTAGGGTCATGGTTATCAGGCTGGGAGTGGTTTGGATAATGCTGGTCCTGAGTTGTCTTACCACTACGTGTTGTTACAGAATTTAATCCGGCCTGATTTTGGTTTGGGTTTGGTAGGAGGGGTGGCTGCTGCTGAAATCCCGCACGCGAAGTTGAGGCTTCCATCTCGTCTGGAGATGGGGCAGTAGGGGCCTGATAAATCCATTGAGCGTGGCCTAAATTTGGATTCATAACGCGCTTCTGGGTTGGCACGTTATTTGGGTTAGGAAGGGGTTGGGAAGGGAGTGTGCCTGGCTGGCGAGAATTTGCCAACTGGGCCAGTTGAGTTTTAACTTCAGTAAGCTCGTCCTTGTGCTGTTTTTGAATGGCCGCATTCGATTTTTGAATGTCAGCCAGAGTCTGAAGGATTAAGGACATTTGATCTTGATTTGGCCCTGATGGATAAGTAGGGTTGGGCCGAGGCTGAGGCGGCTGGTAGTGATGAGAGGGCTGTGGGCGGGACTGAAAAGGTGGTCTTTGAGTTTGGGGATTTCCCGCCCACTGAAAATTGGGATGGTTTCGCCATCCAGGGTTGTAAGTGTTGGAGAATGGGTCGTTCTGGATGGCGTTGAGGTCCTCGCAGGTCTGAGGAACCTCCTGAGAATCAGGGAAAGGGGGAATGGAGTTCCCCCGGCTGGTGAAGAAAGGATCGGATGATCTTC
The DNA here is from genome assembly GCA_037157565.1 of Thalassia testudinum. Classification (NCBI taxonomy): domain Eukaryota; kingdom Viridiplantae; phylum Streptophyta; class Magnoliopsida; order Alismatales; family Hydrocharitaceae; genus Thalassia; species Thalassia testudinum. Next base: position 91,604,634 of record JAZHRO010000025.1, read on the forward strand.
CAGTCCAAGAATCAGATGGGGATGGATATGGATCCATCCCAGGGGAGGATCGGTGGAGGATGTTTTGCACAGTCTCCTGTGTGGAAGGAGGTTGTGCAAAGGAGTTACGCGCAGAGGTGGCTCGCTGCAAGTGCTGAGTCAGCTCATCCACCTTCTTTTCAATAATTGAGACATTGTCCAATCGACTGGCCATTAACTCCAGGTCGACTGATGCGGACAGGTCCTGCGTCTCATGTGCTCCCTTAAGATTCGTCGCTGCGCGGGTATTCGTCCTGTCGAATAATCCCATGGAGTCATTGTTGATGGAGTTCTCGCACATGTTTTCGAGAATCTCCCATACGGTGTCTTCATGTTGACCCATGATGTTTCCTCCGCAGGTTGCATTGACGAAAAGGCGGATGTCCTCACGGAGTCCCTGGTAAAAAGATTGGACTTGTTCCCATTTAGGAACTCCGTGATGGGGGCACTTCCTCATGAGATCCTGAAAACGATCCCATGCCTCATGGAGAGGTTCTCCTGATTGTTGAGTGAAGTGTGTAATCTGATGGCGCAAGGCGTTGGTCCGACCAACGGGAAAGAACTTTTTCAAAAACTCGGATTGAAGTTCTTCCCAAGTGTTGATCGGCCGGGTCTGAGTTTGATACCAATGGGCGGCCTTGTCCATAAGAGAAAAGGAGAACATCTTCATGAGAAGAATATCCCGATTTTGCGCATCTGATCCAAAAGTGTGGGCCAGATGCTTTAGCTGTTTGATGTGCTGGAAGGGATCTTCAGAATTAAGCCCATGGAATTTAGGTATAGCGTGAATCATGTTGGGCTTTAGTTCGGAATCAGGTCCTCCAATCGGGATTCTAACTCGAGGCTCAATGGCCACCGCAGCAGGATTGTAGTGGTCCCGCATCATAGGACGCTGTGGTGGGTGCACGAAGTTTTGGAAGAGGTCATTGAGTCGCTGGAGCTGGTGTTCCAGATTATTTTCTTCCTCAACTGGCTGAGCCATGATGGGGGAAGAAGAACTTGGTTCTGAATCAGAAGAGAGAATAATGTGAGGGTGTTGCTGCACAAACACGGGCGTCGAGGCTTGGCCTTGACGAGAGCGAATTTCTAATGGAGGTCTTAAGGGTGGTCTTAGAGACCTCCTTCCGTACATGCACAGTTGGGAGAGGTAAGTTTAGAAGGTGCTGGACCCAATCAAGACACCCAAAAATGTGTTGGGTGACTGTAGAGGTGCGGGGCAGATGGACCCCTTGATCAGAAAGATCGTCCACCTGAGAATTACCTGGGCAGCCAGAGAGGGAGAGTCCCGCGAAGACCCCTACACGGTAGAGCGTCCCCACGGGTTACAGGGTTTCCCCCACCCGACCTCTCTTGTCACTGCGGTTCCAGGTAGACCAGAATGGGGATCTTGACCTCTTAAGTCTACCAATTTTAAGATCAGGGTGCTTAAGGTTTCACTTGAACTTTAGTCTTTTTAAGTGCAAAGAGTGACCTAATTTAAGGTTGGTTAACCCAAAGGGGTCAACTTTACCTCTTGTTTTCTTTGAGAGCTTTTTGGGTCCTGTCTTTTAGGGTTCAAGTGTTTAGAGAGAGCCAATTGTTTAGGATTTTTCTTGTTAATTATTTTCAATCAATGGCTTGGGCACACCTCTTTTGGATTTCCTCAATTCTTGATTAAGGGGTGTGTCTCTACTGAAATCCTAATGTTTGACCTTATGTTGGCTCTACTTGGTCCATTTAACTCTTTGTTGGGCAATTAGGGCTCAAGCAAGAATGTGTTAGCCCTTAAATACCCTTAATAGTGTGCAGGAGTGATGAGTTGAAAACATGCAACTTTTTATGGTTACTAAGTATGGAAGACAGGTTAGCCCTATATTGCTTGTTCTTTTCTTTTCTTCCTCTTTAGAGTATAGGGGTTAATAGTGAGAGAAAAGATTTTACCTGTCTTCGGAGTGGTTGTGTGGTTGCTTGTCTTCTTGAGTTCCTGTAGCTGCACAAAAGAGAGGAGATTATCAGAACTTAAAAGAAACAGGAATGTTTACCTCTAGAATAGCCGTTGCTCCCCGGCAACGGCGCCAAAATGAAGACGTCGCGGCAACCGGGTTTGTTATAACATTGTAGTAAAGCCGGTTGTTACCAACGTTTCATATAAAAATTTTTTTACTCGGAAAAATGAAAGAGTTCCCGAGGTCGAACTCAGGGAGCAAGTTGTATTCTAGAGATATACAAGTTCTATTACAAAAATAAAGAGAGAGAGAGAGAGAGAGAGATGAAAATTTGGCTTCTTCTTCTTCTCTTCTTTCTTCCTCTTTGTCTTATCTCCTCTTTGGCTTTTGTTCTTCCTGTTCTTCTTCTTCTTCTTCTGCTTTCTTCAGATCTTCCCCTCGTGCTCTTCTTCTTCTGTCTTCTGTTCTTCCTTGTTTTCTTTCTTTCTTTTTCTTCAGATCTTCTTCTTCTTTTCTTGCTTCTTGCTTCTCTTCATTTCTTCTTCTTCTTTGTCTTCACCTGTCTTCAGGACGTCGTCTGATTTTCCAATCAGACGACTTAACCCGCAGATGCTACAGTGCCGCTTCAGTTCTTCTTCTTCCGCAGTCCTTCACCTGTGCCTGCACACTCAAGAGTTCAGCATCAGAGGGCAAAAACCTACTCTACCCCCCTCCCCCGCGTATCTCTTTCTCTCTGAAATCACTCTTCGGAAGCTCTCCCAGAGCGCTACCGGGTAATCGGGTTCGGGTCAGGCCCGGGTCCAGGCCCACCGGCGTGCGTGGTGGGCGAGGAGTGCAGGTCAGTCTAATCGGGTCGGGCCAGGTCCGCGGAGCGTGGTCACGGACGAGGCCGGGTCGGGTCGGGTGAGAGGGACCTCACCCCGTGGTCAGGAGGCAGACAGCATAAGGCACTTTTTGCCTTTATGCGTCCGCGCGCCTCCGAGAGGTTCCGAGGTGGGACTAAATGTCCCACCCCAATTGAGCGCGCGTCGCGGATGGAGCAGTGGGCGATCGTGGCTTCCTGCGCGGCCTTCGCCCCGTCTGTGAACCAGGGACGTTTCGCGGAGAGTCCCTGCGCAACCTGGGAGTCAACCCTGGGCGAAGGCGTGCCTGCACCTGCAGGTGAAGCAGCTCTGCCTGCGCAGTAATGGCGACGGCGGGCGAGTCACCTGGTCACAGAAGAACGGCCTCTCGGCCAAATCAGACAGGCGGGAGACCTTCGCCGTGGCACGGCGAAGGTGGTCAGGGGGTCTGCAGGGGGCGAGATGGAGCTAACAGGTCGTCCTAGGTCAAACTGTGAGCGAGGAAGTGGGTGTGTTCGGTGGATCTGCAGAGGGTGTTTGGTGGGAAGTGGAGGGGCGGAAGAGGATCAGGGTGAGGAGGCGGAGGTTCTGCGGTGGTCGGCGAGCCGTGTGGGTCGCTGAGGTGATGGGAGCGGCTCGCCGGAGGGTGGTCGGAGGCGGAGAGGATGAGGGTGAACAGGAGCGGTCGAGGGTTTAATTGACTAAATTGAAAGCGGGGGAAGAAAGAGGAGAAGAAGGGGAGTAGGTCTAACTTACTTGCAGGGACGAAGGGGGAGGAACAGGGCGACAGTCGTATCGACTGTCGCCGGAGAAGACGATGCTCAGGGAGAGGGGCGGCGGCAAGCAGAGGGCTGGAGAGGCGCCAGCTGGGTGCGGCGTGGCGCGGGAAGAACAGGGGAGGAAGTTTCTGCTGCTGGTATTGCAGCAGAGCGAAGAGGTGGAGGGGGAGGAAGCCGCCGGAGCTGGTGAGCGTCTGCCGGAGGAAGAAGAGAAGAAAGCTGGGGGTTTTCTCCGTCAGATCCAGGCTGCCCTGGTCGGTGGAGCAGCGGGGGGTATTTATAGGGATGAAACAGGGAGGAAGGCGGAGGGAGACGACGTGTCTCCCTCGCCGGAGAATGGTCGGAACACGAACCCATACCGTCCGTGCGTTCGCACGGCCGGTATGGGGGGCTACAATGACCATGGGGGTGCTCCTGCGACGGCTGACGACGCAGGGCACCCCCGGTATACTTGCCAGGTCCCCCACCTCACCCTGCGCGGCGCCATGCTCCGCGCAAGGTCGCCGGAGCATGGTGCTGGCAGGGTTTTGCAGGAGGGACCTGATTGCAAAGAACGAAGGAGAGTTAGGGGCCAAAATGCGAGGGTTCAAAAGTTGAGGGCCAAAGAGTAAATATATGAGGACCAAAGTGTAAAGTCGGTCAAGGAGGTTTCTTCTTAGGCTCAAGTTTTTATACATGACTAATTAGGACCTAAGGAATCTGATGGTGAATTTTATTTTCATCTTAAACCTTGTTTGACCGGTCAATTTGCGCAAAAACCCAAATTAAGTTATTAATTGGGCATGGTTCTCAATGTAGGTCAAAATGGGTTCTAAAGGCCAAATTGAAGGTTCTAAACCCTAGAGATTATTTTTCTATGAGTTTTAGAGGGTTTATTCTATTTTTACTTTGCCTCGAACCTCGTGAATTGAAATGGGTTGTTTTAGGGTTACAGATTTAGTCTCTTGGAATTGCTGTAGCCCTTGCTAGATCATTTCATCCCACTTTTATTCTTATTAAGCTGTTTTGACCTATGTTTGGGCCCTGAATTACCCTGTATGCAGATTATACTGGTAAAATTGCACTTTTACCCCTTATGACTTGTTTTCTTCTCAAACTCAGAATTCTCTGAGTTAAGCCTTTCCTTGAGATATGTAGGAGCTTTTATCCTTTGTATTGGGTCAAAATGAGCTACTTATGGCTCATGATGAGGTTCTCATCAACCATCAGAACCCATTTTGGCCTAGAATAGAGTCTCAGACAGACATTTGCCCTAATTTGAATTTTTGCATAAATTACCTAGTCAAATGTGGTCAAAACTAAAATCCAACTTCACCATTGGATTTCTTAGGTCCAAATTAGGTTTGTACCAAAATTTGGACCCAATCTGAGATTGGCTTGACCTAGTTTGCAACTTGGTTTTGTCTAATTACACATATACCCTTAACTTTCAAAATCTTTACAGAAAGACCCTTAACTTTGTCATTGTTTCCACAAATAGGTCCTTGCCACCATTAATCCTATTCCTACAAGCTCTGGCGACCTAAAATTGGCAAGATCTCCTTGATTCCTTGACGAATCCCTTTCAAATTTGAAAGGGAAGTTCGTCAAGGAATTCCCTTCCTTTTGAGCCAATTCCCATGCCCCAAAACCTTCCCAATGTCTCATGCGAATGCATGAGAGATTAGGGTATCAAAAAATTCCCAACTCTGATGAAGCTTTCCAAGCTTGGCAAGCTTTCTTCCCAAGCCCAAAACTCCCTCTAAAGATCTATAAAAAGACTCCCAGGTCAAACCGTTCTCTCCAAGCTCGATTTCGACCAGATCTACCCTAATTCCCTCTCTCCTAATTTGGCCGAAAGGCTCCTCGAGCTCTGGCGATCCCCTCCGACCTCCCTTATCGTCCGTCTGCAATACCAGTGGTAGACTCATTTTCCTCATCTTCCTCTGCATCACACCATACAAGTAGGCGTCTCTCCCTCCATCTTCTTCACCATTTCCTTCCAACCGGAGTCACCTTCGTCTCCAGCATCGGCCATACCGTAGCCGACGTCGCTTCTTCCTTTCTTCATCTGCTAATCACCTAGATAAGTTCCTTAGCTCCTCTACTTGCTTCACACACCAACAACACTTTGTTTCGACCGCCATATCACACTGACCACCTTCACCGTCCTCCACTCCTACCTGACCTCTGGTGAGGCTCCCCGCTCATCCCACTACTCCAATTGCCTCGCCAACCACCTTATGACCTTCGTCACACCACCCTCTTCAAAACCCCCATCCTATTTCACTCAATTACGCCTCCAAACCATCTATCGAACAACCCACTTCTTGACATTCACTTCCGCCTTTGCCAACTGCCAACGACCACTTTCACAGCTTGCCACCACCACCCACACCCTCACCACATCCTTGCGAAGCTCCTGAACCTATTTAACTTGGCCGCAAGGCCATATTCGTGTTTTCAAGTCTTCACTGCCTCGGTCACCATTAACGAAGCTTCGAGCAAAGCTCAAAGCTCGCTCCAGCACCTGCAGGCTCCATACAAAACCCCAAGCGCAGCAGAACCTACCCAGGAACACAACCAAGGAGCCAATTTGGCTCTTTGACTAAGCCTTTGACCGCAATCACACAAAGAAGCAGTAGCGCAACATACGCAGAATAATGGAGGCGGGATTAGTCCCACCTCGGAAGCTAAGAAGCACCCACGCCTGCATAAGTTGTTTTTGTGTTTTGGCCTTATTACCTCAGAACATGGGGTGAGGTCCCATTACCCTCGCTCACCCAACCCGCTTAAGCCATCACTCCTCGCTCACCACCCACTGCCAGTGAGCCTGGACCCGAGTACGCGCTTGAACCCAAACACCCGATTACCTGTTACTGTGAAAGGCTTTGGGAGGGTGGATCCCAGAGCGAGAAGGAAAGAGAGAGTGCACGGGGATAGGAGGGTTTTTCTGTAAAAGGAGTTGGCTAACACTTAGCCAATTTCCTAAGTCTCCCCTTATGCATCAGAAGGCTGGGATAGTAGAAAGAAAGGAGGAAGAAGAAGAGAGGAAGCTTGAACCATAGAAAGGCAAAGAAGAAAGAAAGAGTTCTGAAGAAGAAGAAGAAAGGAGAAGAGAAGGAGAGTAGCTGAGTGTTGAACGTATCGAATTGCTACGCTAACGTGTTTGGTTTTGGAAAACCTATCATTGTAGCTTGAAAGTGAAGAATTCATGTTCAACAAATAAAATTTATACCGAAAGGAATTCCAGGTCGAACACAGGGAGGCTACGTTGATCTATATTCGCAATTATATTTTCTTAGAATTTTTGAAAAGCGAGGCAATATAATTACAATGAAGCTATCAGACTAAAAGAAAGAGAGAGAGAGAGAGAGAAAGTGAGAGAAAGAGAAGATGCATTCAATATTTCAAACTATTTATACAATCAATAAAAGTTACACTAGAAAGCGGGAAATCAGCTACACTATAAAACAGGAAAATTCTACACTAGAAAAGTTGTAAATAAGAATGGGAGAGAGAAGTTATCCTCCTCGAAGATTGCTTGGAGGACGAGTCGGATGAGACGACGCCTGGATGAAGAAGAATGGAGCAGGACGAAGGAGGACGAAGTAGAAGAACGGGAACAGAGTAGCATGCCGTCGTCCTCGCGGGATCCACTTCCGAAGGAGGACGAAAATTTGGACTTTATCTCTCGAGGAGCATCCCAGGTGTGGGACAAGCTTCTCTTGAGCTTTGGAGAGGTAGAGAGGAGAAGGAAGGGATGAGAATTTCGTGTGGAGGGGGTCTCCTTTTATAGTTGCAAGGAGTGGGGGCAAAATGGTCATTACATCTTTAAAATAATAAATGAGGGGTCTTTAGTGACGGATAAAACCGTCACTAAAGCCCCAACGTGGGCATAGCACCCGCACCCACGCGTGCCTCCTCAGCTGCGCCCTTCCTCAATGCCTACGCACATTCATCAGATCTCAGCCGTCCGATCGCGAGATCGGATGGCTTAAGATGCATCTCCACCCACTGCTGCGCACCCGCCCAGCGCATACGATCGCGCATCCTTGCCGCGCGTTCAATCTCGCGTGATCTCAATTGAGCGTAGATGGCCATCCGATCAAGATCCAACGCTCGCCCGCGCTCGCTCGCCCGCGCCTTCCTCCCCTTCACTGCGGTTCAAACCCGCGCCCGCAGCTCACGTAAGTGCGCTCGACCACTACGCTACGAGGCGCAAATGGTCAAGCAGGCGCTTTTAGGCGCGGCTGCCCACAGACGTTGCATCGAGATCCAACGACGGAGAGGGAGCGGGTGCGGAGTTTTCAGAAAATGTATGCGACCGTTTGGGCAGCCGGGATGGCACCACGTGCGCCATCTTGGCCATCCATCTTCTGGATGTTGTAGATGGTGCCACGGATGTTGGATTGACTTGATTTTTGCATCGTTGGGCTGCGATCGTCGATCCGAATTCATCCGTGCGGTCAGATTTGTCATTTGAAGTGCGAATTTGCACCATCCTCGCCCTTGATCTTCTAGGGTTCCCCGGTCACTATCTGATGCTACGGATGTCTGATTAGGGCGATCTTGGAGTCGTTGAACTCCAATCGTCGCCCTAATCACATCCATACGATTGGATCTTTGATCTGAGGCCCCAATAAAATGTTTGCCCTGTCTAAGCACATAAAAGGAGACAATTAACCTTCATTTTATTCAAACTACTCTAAATGCAAGATGATGCATGTTATGCAATATTTATATCATGAAATGCAATCCTATGCTTAAGAACATGCGTAAATAGACATTTTAAGTAGTGTAAATGTATTTACATCATACCCTCATGCCTATCTTTTACTAGTCCCTAGCAAAAACTATATGCTATTTATAAAAGAATTAGGTTGGATTATTTAGACCTGAGTTATTTCCAATCATTAAGAAATTATCTACTTAGGAACTGAACTTTCAAAGACACAACAGCGCCCGAGTATCAGCCAAAATGGAGACCGCCTCAAGCCTCGCCTTATTCAAAGAAAATTTTCTTTTTCTCTTTTTACTCTTTTCTAATTTTTTTGGATTTTTAAATTTTAGGGTTTAAGAGTGGCTTTCTATGGCCATTCAACTCACCCAAGATTTGATGAGAACCCTAAGCTTTAAGCATCTTATTGTGATTGTGATAGACTTGTTGACCGGCAATTAAAACGGACTTCGAATTTCTACGCCTCTTGGTGACCTAAGAATTCTGCCTAAAGGTGTATCTTTACAACTGATAGCTTTCTCCCTACTTTTATTTTTTTACGGGGTCAACACAAGGGTGAATCCAGTGTATATCTCCCCAGTTTATTCTACTTCTCCGCTTCTTCCTAAGTGTTTTTGGAATTTTTAGTGCATTTATTGAGCTGGGTTCTAGACAACCGGTTGATGAGCTATTACCACCGACAACTTGTCAGCCATACTCGTGCGGCGAAGTGTGGCTTATTTTTTTTTATTTTTTTTCACCTCTTCTTTTTGATTTTTTTTTCTTTACTTTTTTTTTTTTTTTAAGTAGGTGGCTTCCCTGGTCTAAGATTTACCTAAGGGCAGGAAAAAGAGAAAGGTCCAGTGACTAGGCTCTGGACAACCTACCTATGGGTTGTTACCCACGATAACTTGCCAACCATATCACCCTAGAAGGTTCATTAGCTACCCAATTTCTGTTAGAATCGTCGAACAACGAGTCAGTGCAAAGAAAGTGTGTAGATGCTTAAAACTCAGAAATTCCCTCAAATCAGAGGGTGGGTTGATAAGTTGTGTACTTATCACCCAACTTATTTATTCCAATTACAATAGAATTAAGATGGCGAGGACTCAAAGACAAATCCACATTTTAGTGGATACATAGGCTAATTAAGTCCAAAGACCTGAAGGGTCTTTGTGTTCAGATCCTAATGTAAAATTTCTTAGGATTGAAAAGTCCTAATGTCCAACTAATCCTTCCTAATTTTGGTTTTATATATATATATATATATATATAAATAAGAAGAGAAAAACAATTTATATGGATTTCACAAAGCTGACCAAATAATTAAAAAATGAATCCACCCCCCCATGCCTAGTTGATGCAATGTCCTCATTGAAAAAGAGACATGAAAGAAAGGGTAGAATATGAAAGATGTTACCTGGATATGAAGCTCGTATCAGCCTTGTGTCATATGTACAACTGCTAAGTTTAATGCCGTCAACTAGGCGAAGTCCAGCCAAAGAAGTCACAGAATGGCTAGAGCAACAGAGTCTGAGATAGGTTCTAGAAGATTATGGTCAACAACAGGCTTCAGACGTTGACCGTTGACTTTAAAGGTGTTACCCATCTTTGGGTCAGAAATCTGAACAGCACCATTTGGAAAAATCTGATCAATTATGAATGGACCATTCCATTTAGATCTAAGTTTAGAATAACCAGACCTTTTGGTTTGGCTCAAAGCTCTTGCAGGAAATCAGTTGATCATGTAGAGCTTTGGTCCGAGCCTTGTAGATCTTAGCATTCTCATAAGCATCATTTCTAAGCTCCTCCAACTCAAATAATTGGAGTTTCCTGGTCTTCCCAGCTAGATTCAAATCTAAGTTGCATTGTTTGGTTGCCCAGAATGCCCTGTGTTCATTCTCTACGGGTAGATGGCATGCCTTTCCATACACCAAACAGAATGGAGACATGCCGATGGGCATTTTATACGCCTTACGATAGACCCAAAGAGAGTCCTCAAGCTTTTGAGTCCAATCCTTGAGATCTGGCCTAACCGTTTTTTGCAGAATGTTCTTGATCTCTCGATTGGAGATCTCGGCTTGTCCATTTGTCTGCGGATGGTAAGGTGTGGAAATTCGATGATTAACCCCTTATTTGGCCAATAAATTCTGGAATTGGGCAAAATGTTGAACGTATCGAATTGCTACGCTAACGTGCTGGTTTTGGAAAACCTGTCGTTGTAACTTGAAAGCGAGGAATTCGTGTTCAACAAATAAAATTTATACCGAAAAGAATTCCGGGTCGAACACAGGGAGGCTACGTTGATCTATATTAGCAATTATACTTTTTTAGAATTTTTGAAAAGCTAGGCGATATAATTACAATGGAGCTATCAGACTAAAAGAAAGAGAGAGAGAGAGAGAGAAGAAGATGCATTCAATATTTCAAACTATTTATACAATCAATAAAAGTTACACTAGAAAGCGGGAAATCAGCTACACTATAAAGCAGGAAAATTCTACACTAGAAAACCTGTAAATAAGAATGGGAGAGAGAAGTTATCCTCCTCTACGATTACTTGGAGGACGAGCCGGACGAGATGACGCCTGGACGAAGAAGAATGGAGCAAGACGAAGGAGGACGAAGCAGAAGAACGGGAACGGAGCAACACGCCGTCGTCGTCGCGGGATCCACTTCTGAAGGAGGACGAAAATTTGGATTTTATCTCACGAGGAGCATCCCGGGTGTGGGACAAGCTTCTCTTGAGCTTTGGAGAGGTAGAGTGGAGAAGGAAGGGATGAGAATTTCGTGTGGAGGGGGTCTCCTTTTATAGTTGCAAGGAGTGGGGGCAAAATGGTCATTACATCTTTAAAATAATAAATGAGGGTTCTTTAGTGATGGATAAAACCGTCACTAAAGCCCCAACGTCGGCGTAGCACCCGCACCCACGCGTGCCTCCTCAGCTGCACCCTTCCTCAACGCCTACGCACGTTCATCAGATCTCAACCGTCCGATCGCGAGATCGGACGGCTTAAGATGCATCTCTGCCCGCTGCTGCGTGCTCGCCCAGCGCGTACGATCGCACGTCCTTGCTGCGCGCTCAATCGCACGTGATCTCAATTGAGTGCAGACGGCCGTTCGATCAAGATCCAACGCCCACCCGCGCTTGCTTGCCCACACCTTCCTCCCCTTCGCTGCAGTTCGAACCCACGCCCGCAGCTCGCGTAAGCACGCTTGACCACTGCGCTACGAGGCACGGATGGTCGAGCGGGTGATTTTAGGCACGGCTGACCACAGCCGTTGGATCGAGCCAACGGCGGAGAGGGAGCGGGTGTGGGGTCTTCAGAAAATGTATGCGGCCGTTTGGCCAGCTGGGATGGCACCACGTGGCGCCATCTTGGCCATCCATCTTCTGGATGTTGTAGATGGAGCCACGGATGTCAGATTGACTTGATTTTTGCATCGTTGGGTTGCGATCGTCGTGAAATTCCCGGCCCTACCAGGAGGGGGTGATGTAATAATTGCGAAAATAAAATAAACAATCTCACAAAAAATCAATCGCACAAGTACATAAGTATTTTTAGGTGGAAACCCAAACCGGGTGAAAACCACCACCTAACCCTCTCGAGTTAGGATTTTCCGATCAACCAAGTTGATCAAAATCCACTAAACCGAATCACTTTAAACGAGGGTGATTCAACCTCAATACAACCACGCTACTTAAACGAGGGTAGCGTACCTCAACCCCTTCTCTCCACGAGAAGGATTTTGTCTCTCGAAGGAGACGGGAATTCGCAAAGAGAATACCCAACCAAATAACAAAGATAAAATAAATAAGTAATCCTATAGAGCCAACAAAGTAATTATGAACCTAGGTTCTATAGGAATTAGGAAACTCCCCTTTGCAAGGAGTGCGCCGAGTTGATGACGCGGTGCGTGAGCCACGCAACGGCGCAACCTCGCTCTCGTGAACTACGGCGGGAGAGCGGGTGTGCAACAGCTTGATGCTCTCAAGAGAATGGAGCTTGAGCTTGGAGAGCAAGAGCTATCTAGGACACATGAGAGTGGAACTATGTTGCTTAGGTGTCTCTAGGTGTGTCTTAGTGTGTATATGTGTTGCAAAGGTTCCCCTCTATTTATAGAGGCCTTAGGAAGGCTTTGGAAGACTTAGGAAGGGTTCTATAGCCGTTGGGAACTAAGCCCAAGAGAATCAGCCCGAAATCAGGAACAATCATTGCTCTGACAGGCTTATCAGACGTCTAATTCTAGCATCAGATGTCTGGAAGTTCACTTTAAGATGTCTGATTCCAAGGTTAGACGTCTGATTTTGGACGGGTCTCTTCCTGACTTGAATCAGATCTAAACAGGGTTCTTGCGTAAGTCCATCAGACGACATATAGGACGTCTGGCACTATGTCTGGATGTCTGGAAATCTACTTTTTCTGTGGGAATGGATTTCCAAACGTTGCAACGGCTAGAAAATCTCTGAGAAGAGATTTTGGGTCAGCCGAGGCAAAACGGTCAATTATCAGACGTCTATAAAGTCCTATGGACGTCTGATAAGGCTCTAACGGTCACATTCTTGACTGTTCTCTAAGCCAGCCAACGGTCCACTAATTGGACGTCTAGCAAAGACATCAGACGTCTACTAAGACGTCTGGTCTAAGGTCTGGACGTCTGATTTCATCAGACAGAACTAACTATGTCCAGCTTAATAGTTATCAGACGTCTGAAACAACAGTCAGACGTCTTAAAATACTTTATCAGACGTCTGATTTGGGAATTAGACGTCTGGAAACTCTGTTTGAACCCTATATTGGTTTTCTAAGTGTTCTACAGAAAACCTAAGTATCCTAGGATTGTGCAGGTGTTCCTAGGACTACTGTTCGGGTACTTTGAGGCTCTTTAACAGAAATCTAAGTAACAAAAATAAAGAGCAACAGAAATAACGAAAAATACAAGGAGTACAAGAGAAGGAAATATATCCTATTCTTCATCTCCTTCCTTCTTCAATCTATCGCTCCTCGCGAATCTCCTCTGTTTTCCATCAAGCTCGTCCAATTCGTCTTGGATGCGAGCTCGAACTCCGTCTAATCACGTATCCATTTGCGATTGACCTGAAATCTAGGACTCAAAGCGCAAATATTAAATGACACGTGTTTTGTTATCATCAAAACAAATGATCGTGGTGCTCTAGCACCAACATGTCGATCCGAATTCATCTGTGCGGTTGGATTTGTTATTTGAAGTGCAGATTTGCACCATCTTGGCCCTTGATCTTCTAGGGTTCCCCAGTCACTATCTGATGCTACGGATGTCAGATTAGGGCGATCTTGGAGTTGTTGAACTCCAATTGTCGCCCTGATCACATCCATACGGTTGGATCTTTGATCTGAGGCCCCGATAAAATGTTTGCCCTATCCAAGCACATAAAAGGAGACAATTAACCTCCATTTTATTCAAACTACTCTAAATGCAAGATGATGCATGTTATGCAATATTTATATCATGAAATGCAATCCTATGCTTAAGAACATGCATAAATAGACATTTTAAGTAGTGTAAATGTGTTTACATCACTGAGACGGAAGCATAGGAGAGGGATGGAAGAGACCCTTGAGTCCCTTGGAAGCACTGTAGCAACTGGCTGTTTAAGTTGTCTGATACTAGACTAGACCGTCGGATTACATACATTTGAGGCTTTATTTCCTTGATTGATATGTTGATTTAGTTGCTATTACTATGAGGAGTAATTGGTGATTCAAATCACCATTTTACTCTATTCTTTTGCACATTAATATTTGACATTATTATTATTGCAATCTCTTATATCTTTAATTCAAATTGTGATCTTGAGTTTGAAATTGCCATATTGCTCCCCGTGTTCAACCTCAGACTTTCATTCAAGTAATAAATCTATTTGTTTGAGTGTTATTTTGGCTATATTACAATGAAGCAATTTTAAAACACCGATTTATCACTTAAACATTTTGGCACCATTGCCAAGGAGCAACGCGCAATTCAGATATCTTGATTGTAATATCAAATTGGATTCTAACTTGCTACATCTCTTTTGATTGTGATCTGTTTAAGCCAAACTCATTAAAGGAAGATCAACAGCACATCAACCACTCTTGAGGTAGGTAAACTCCATCTACCCTCCTCTAAGGCCCTAAATCTAAAAAAGCTAAAAAAAAGGAAAAAAATCAATTAGGGCTACTTGCGTTCTATTCTTAGACAAATCATCAAGTTGCCTGATACATTCTAGAGAACATCCAAACCTTGATTTGTGCACGTACTTAAGATCTTAAGGTATCAAGGGATATCACCTTCTTGTTTGAAACCTTAGGTACCACATTTTGACAAATTAAATTGGACCAAATCAGAGCCAATTAAGGATTCCAGTTTAGGATTTTAGAGACACACTTGCTTAACCAAGAATTGATCTTTCCAAACAATGTGTGCCTAAGCCTTGATTGAATTGATATATCCAAGAAAAACCCTAAAATCAGGCTCTTAAATTCGTTTGAACACTAAAAGAGGGACCTAAATTTCTCAAAAGGACAATACAGGTGAAGTTGATCCACCTTGTTGGGTTAACCAATCTGCAAATTAGGTCACTTTTCACAAAAACATCTTAAAAGTTCAAGTGAAATCATAACAACCCTTGCTCTTAATTAAAACTGGTAGACTTAAGAGGTCAAGTCCCCATTCTGGTCTACCTAGAACTTTAGTGACAAGAGAGTTCAGGTGGGGGAAACCCCGTAACTCGTGGGGATGCTCTACCGTGTAGGGGTCTTTACGGGACTCTCTCTCTCTGGCTACCCAGGTAATTCTCAGGTGGGCGGCTTTCTGACTAAGGGGTATCATCTACCTTGAACCTTTATAGTCATCCAAAATTTTTTTTGGGTGTCTTAATTGGGTCCGTCACATTCTTTCTCTCATTAAATCCATCAGTGCATGTTTGGGAGGAGGTCCTTAAGACCATTCTTGAGGCCTCCATTAGATATTCACTCTCGTCGAGGTCAAGCCTTGACTTTCGTGTTTGTGCAACAACCTGATCACATTGACATATCCTCTAATTCATAGCCTACTTCCCCTTCATCAGCTATGGATCACCAAGAAGAGCAACCTAATCTTGAGCAACAATTCCATGACTTCCAAAATTGAATCAATGCCATCATCAACCCACCGCCGCGTCCTCAAATGCGAGATCACTATAATCCTGCAGCGATGGAGATCAAACCTCAAATCAACATTCCCGTGGGAGGACCCAAGGTAGATCTCAAGCCTAGCATGCTTCATACGACTCCAAAATTTCATGGCTTGAACTCCGAGGATCCTTTCCAGCACATCAAGAACCTAAAACATCTGGCCCACACCTTTGGGGCAGATGTACAGAATCGAGATGGATTACTCTTAAAGCTCTTCTCATTCTCCTTGGCTGACAAAGCCACTCACTGGTTTCAGACTCAACCACACACGATCAACACATGGGGAGAACTTCAAACTGCCTTCTTGCAAAAATTCTACCCCATTGGTCGTACCAACATAATGTGGCACCAAATCACACAGTTCTCCCAAGAAGCGGGAGAATCTCTACATGAAGCATGGGATCGCTTTCTAGATCTCATGCGTAAGTTCCCCCATCACGGAGTTTCGAGGTGGGAACAAGTTCAATCTTTTTACCACAGACTCTGTGAGGATATCAATCTCTTTGTCAACGCAACCTGTGGTGGTAGCATCATGGGTCAACATGAAGACACCATCTGGGAAATTCTTGAAAACATGTGAAAGAACTCCCTAAACAATGAGTCATTGGGTGCGTACGACCGGACGTCCACCTGCGCATTGACAAATAATCGGGGGGCACATGAATCCCGAGGCCTTTCCGCATCCGTTGATCTGGAGATGGTAGCCAGTCAATTGGACAAGGTCTCCATTATCGAGAAAAAGGTGGATGACATCACTCATCATCTACACAAATCCACCTCTGCACCTCACGGCACATATGCGCACCCACCCACTGGAAGGGAGGCTGCGCACAACATTTACCACTCCCCAGGATGGATGCATATCCACCTCCGTCTGATTATGGCTTCGGAGGCAACTCTGGGTCAGGCCACCTTAGTTGGGGGAACTCTGGACCCCCGTACCCTGATTATCTCAGAGCTCCTCAAAGCTGCGAGGATCTTCACACCATCTAAAATAATCCTTTCTCCAACACTTACAATTCAAGATGGCGTAATCATCCTAACTTTTCGTGGTCGAGTAATAACTTGATTTAAAACCACAATTCCAACCACGACCACAGGCTCCGCGACCTTATCAACCCACCCAACCCAGGCCCACTCAAAACTTCCAATTTCGACCACCTAAAGAAGATCATACATCTCTAATTCTCCATACCTTGGTTGACATGCAAAAATAATACAAAGAAGAAATCTCTAAGTTACGAAATCAACTAGCCCAACTGGCAAGTGCTTGCTAGCCGAGTGCACTTCTCTCTCAACCTCTTCCTAATTCAAATAATGTGCTAAACCAGATGTGCATTATGAACCCAAATCAGGGCCAAGCTCACTTTGTTTATCAGGCCCCTTCTGCCCTATCACCTGACGGGATGGATGCTTCAACGTCATACTCGGGATTTGATGTAAACACATTTACACTACTTAAAATGTCTATTTATGCATGTTCTTAAGCATAGGATTGCATTTCATGATATAAATATTGCATTACATGCATCATCTTGCATTTAGAGTAGTTTGAATAAAATGGAGGTTAATTGTCTCCTTTTATGTGCTTGGACAGGGCAAATATTTTATCGGGGCCTCGGATCAAAGATCCAACCGTATGGATATGATTAGGGTGATAATTGGAGTTCAACAACTCCAAGATCGCCCTAATCAGGCATCCGTAGCATCAGATAGAGACCGGGGAACCCCAGAAGATCAAGGGCCAGGATGGTGTAAATCCGCACTTCAGATGGCAAATCCGACCACACGGATGAATTCGGATCGACGATCGCAGCCCAACGACACAAAAATCGAGTCAATCCGACATCCGTGGCACCATCTACAACTTCCAGAAGATGGACGGCCAAGATGGCGCCACGTGGCGCCATCTCAGCCGCCCAATCGGCCGCATGCGTCTGGTGAAGACCGCGCACCGTCTCCTCTCCGCCGTTGGATCTCGATCCAACAGCTGCGGTCGCTCGCGCTTAAAAACGTCCCCGCGACCATTTCGCCCGCGTAGCGCAGCGGCGACGCAGCTGTGGGCGAAGCGGAGGTCGCGGGTTCGAGCCGCGGTGAGGGGGTGGAAGGCGCAGGCGAGCGGGCGCGCACGAGCATCAGATGAAGATCCAACGGCTGCGCACGCTCAATCGGGACGACGCGCGATTGGACGCCGGGCGTAACGCGCGATCGCACGCGGGCGGGCGCGCTACGAGCGGGCGCGGACGCGATCTAAGCCGTCCGATCTTGCAATCGGACGGCTGAAAATCAAGCGACGTGCGTAGGCGTTACGCGCACGGCCAGCCGAGCGGGCGCGCGTGGGTACGGCGGCGACGGCGACGTGGGAGCTTTAGCGATGGTTTTATCCGTCACTAAAGACCCCTTATTTATTATTTTGAAGATGTAATGTCCATTTTGCCCCCACTCCTTGCAACTATAAAAGGAGACCCCCTCCATACGAAATTTTCATCCCTTCCTTCTCCTCTCTACCTCTCCAAAGCTCAAGAGAAGCTTGTCCCACACCCGAGATGCTTCTCGCGAGATAAAGTCCAAATTTTCGTCCCCCTTCGGAAGTGGATCCCGCGACGACGACAGCGTGCTGCTTCGTTCCCATTCTTCTGCTTCGTCCTCCTTCGTCTCGCTTCGTTCTCCTTCGTCCAGGCGTCGTCCCGTCCGGCTTGTCCTCCAAGCGACCGTCGAGGAGGATTCTCTCTCCCTATTCCTTTTACTGCTTTCTAGTATAGATTTACTGCTTTCTAGAGTAGTCTATTCGTCCTCCGAGCGATCGTCGAGGAGGACATTTCTCCCTCCATTCTTTTAATGCTTTCTAGAGTAATTGTTTTATGTTTTCTAGTTGTAACGAACGAACTCTTTTATGATAAATTCCTTGTCTATTCTACATCTCATTTTGATTTCTATGTGTAGTATTCTTTCTCTCTCTCTTACTCCCTCTCTCTCTTTTATTTGTTGTAGATACTTAGATAGTTTAAATTGAATTTCTTCATGACAAAATAAAAACGAAACGTGAAGTTTTTAAATCAAACGTCCGCCTCCCTGTGTTCGACCCGGAATTTTAATTTCGGTATAAATTTTATTTGTTGAACACGAATCCTTCGCTTTCGAACTACAACGACAGGTTTTCCAAAACCAAACACGTTAGCGTAGGTTCGTAACAAGTTCAACATTTTGGCGCCGTTCTCGGGGAGGCAACGCTCTTTGATTTCTCTTCGCGTTTTGTAACTTACAAATCATTTACCTCACTTTTCTCCTTTCTTATTGTAATTGCAGGTACTCTTTCGAGACAGGCAAAAGCGGTAGATCGGAGTAAAGTGCTGTGGAAGGTTTTGTAAGTTATCCCCCACCTCCCACCCATTAGATTTTATTTCATCACATAATAATTCAAACATCAATCAACCTAGGTGTTCTTATAAACTCTAAGGTCAGATTGTTTGTTGTTTGACATCCATACTCACTCTAACCCCCACATTAAAAAAAAGAAAAAAATAAAAAAAAATCTCACAGAGGTACACAACCTCATCTGATTTTCTAACTCAACCGGTAAACCAATCTTAGGAGTCGGTACACACATCCAAACACATAATCGAGTAGAAATCAGATTGGGTAATCATTTGTGTGCCTAATTAGGTGGTGCATCAGGCCAGTTGTTTGAGTTGTTTGGGCCGCACCACTTCAAATAAAATCAACTCATCAAGTAGCTGCCAATTAGGTTCAACTCTTAGGGATCTACCAGGCACTCCACATTCTTTTTAAACTTTAAAGGAAAATATCTTCACCTGTGCTTGCAAAACCTGGTGTGCCAATGAAACTTGATTGAAAACACCTAAAGTTGAATCCTAAAAGCTACTAAGCAAGATTTGAACCTTAAAATTCACCACATCAAAAATAATCTTGCTTGAAAATCACTGGTTGTGCACTCACACACAAATCAATCAATTATTAAGGGCACAACCCATTTAAAGGGCCCGTCACATTCCAAGCACATTCAAACCAAGCCCTAAATAAAACAAAGTAGACGTTAGCCTTAAGGATTGGACTCGCTCTTCAGAACCCAGAATGAGATTATTTTCGATTAGTCTGTTTCTACTGTTCAATCTGATGTCTAGCTAGGGGAGCAGAGTCAAACGATCACGGCTGGGGGGTACACTAGGAACCGGAGGCACAAGCCGAAGGAAGAACCTTCTCCCCAGTCCCTCCTTCTAACTGGTTGGATTGAACAGACAGAAGTAGATCAAATCGTTCCTTTATCTCAAGACGGGTTTTGGGAGTCTGTAGGTCTGTAGGCTAACCCATTTAAGGACAGGTTTGATTGTTTGTATTGCAGGGCACCTTTCTTCCTCCCGTGTCTCATGAATCCTTCCACATATTTCACGCATTCCCGCTCTTTCCCTCCTGTTGTAAATTATCCTCAACATGACAATTATCCCAACTCGTATTGTAATCGACCATCAGTTAGTTGGGATAATTCGGATTGGGGATACAATTCCAGACCTCCGTGTTTAGGGTCTAACCCTGAACAGTTTGATTCTGATTTCTATTCTTCTCAGAGCTACATCGATTATAGATCGTCCTCCTTTCATGAACAACCTAATACGATCTACAATCAAGAAGGATACACTGATCCTTACCCATCCTCTGATTTCACTGCCTTTAGGTCATCACCATCCTTTGAACATTCTGAAATGACCTATTTTCAGGAAGGGTATAACGAATCTCAATTCGTTAATTCCTCTGCTTTGATGTCAAACCCGCCCAATCCTGAACCACCTCATTTGGTTCAAGTTAATCAGGTTCAAGATAAGGTTCTGGCTAACTTGAGAAATATCATACAATCTTTAGAAGTTCAGCCAATACCTTGCATTGAGAGATTGGAGCCCTTGATTGAAATGATTGATGATTTAAACAAGTCTTTGTTGGATTGGCTCCAGGATGTTAATGATAAGAACCCGGGTGAGTTTCTACTCGGGAAATTAGCGAAATTGAGGATGAGATTCGTGGTTGCTTTGATTCAATCTTGGGATGATTCCCAGGATGAACCCTCTTCAGGAAAGCCAATGACAGAACCCGCTCAGACACCTGTTGGGGGGAACATGTGTTACGAGGCTGACCAGATTGAATTAAAGCAACCAATTAAGGATGATCTGATTTCTTCACCTGAGATCCCTGAGCCGGGTTACGAGAAAACGTATGTCTCCTGGGAACACAAAGTGACAACTGATTTTGGGACATACATTGATACGGATCCTGATTTCTTTGATGGTGAAGATTCAAGTTGCGAAGTCTCACACGAGTTTTCAGATCACGATTTTTGTGAGACGATTGGGCCTGAGGAATCTGATAGATCATTTGATAGCCCAATAACTGAAGAAACTGATCTTATTAGGGCACACGATACAGATCCAGAATCGCATTTTCTGGAGGAATCAATTCAATGCCCTGATTATCAGTTACACCCTGTTGAGCTTATTGATGATTCTAATTCTGAGATAATTAGACCCAAGTCAATTTTGATTTTTCCACATCATCTAGACTTGGAGATTTCAGACGGGGTGATGAATATACAAGAGGTCATGGAATTTGATATGCCGAATGAGGAGGATAGGAGCTGGGAAGTTCTAATTTGGGAAGTTAATTTTGGAGGAAATGGAAGATTGAGTCGAAGGGTTCCTTTTAAGCTGAAACCATCAAATCAGAACCCTTACGACATTTGTTTCGAGGATGTCAAACTCAAGCACACATTTAACGATTATCCTTTTGAGCTTCAATTCTCTGTAACCCGACATTTTGGCCTTGGGTTGCATCCTCACAAATCGCAGGCCCGACCCCGCTTGCATTCTGATTTTAGGTTTTGGGTAATTTTTATCCAGAACCTAAGATATTCTCGATTATGGGGTGTGGGTCTGCACCACAATCTGGTCCACATCTGTGGACCTCTGCTGACAGGTCAGAGGATTCTTCTGTTCATTCTAATTCTGACCTGCACATGTGAATTCTTCATTTCTTTTCTTTGTATAGTGTGCCTAGCTGAAGGCACTAAACTCAGCACATATACAGTTCTTTTTCATTTTCATCTCGGAGCGGACCCGATATCCACGCAATTCAGGTGCTTTCTACGCTTTTCCACTCTGTTTTATGTCTTTTTAATACAATGAGGACATTGCATTAGATAGGCATGGGGGGATGGATATTTATCTTTGAATTCATTCGTCAGCTCCGTAGATTTGTTTTATTCTATATAAAAAAAAAAATCAAAATTAGGAAAGAGAATTTAGGTTTAAGAAAATTTTCGATCTTAAGAAATACTATATTATGTTCTGAACACAAAGACCCTTCAGGTCTTTGGACTTAATCAGCCCGTATATCCACTAAAATGCGGATTTGTTTTTCGAGTTCTCGCCAACTTGAATTTCATTTTAATTGGAGTAAATAAGTTTGGGTGATAAGTACACGACTTATCAACCCGCCCTCTGATGTGAGGGAATTTTGAGTCTTAAGCATCTACACACTTTCTTTGCACTGACTCGTTATTTGGCGATTTTAATGGAAATTGGCTAGCTAATGAACCTTCTAGGGTGATATGGCTGGCAAGTTATCGTGGGTAACAGCCCATAGGTAGGTTGTTCAGAGCCCAGTCACTGACCTTTCTCTTTTTGCTGCCTTTAGGTAAATCTTAGACCAGGGAAGCCACCTACTTAAAAAAAAGAAAAAAAAAAAAAAAAAAATCAAAAAGGAGAAAAGAACAAAAAGAAATAAGCCACACTTCGCCGCACGAGTATGGCTGGCAAGTTGTCGGTGGTAACAGCTCATCGACCGGTTGTCCAGAACCCAGCTCAGAAAATGCACTAAAAATTCCCAAAACACTTAGGAAGAAGCGGAGAAGTAGAATAAACCGGGGAGATATACACTGGATTCACCCTTGTGTTGACCCCGTTTTAAAAAAAAAATAAATAAATAAATAAAAGTAGGGAGAAAGCTACCGGTTGTAAAGATACACCTTTAAGCAGAATTCTTTTTGAGGTCACCTAGAGGCGTAGAAATCCAAAGTCCGTTTTAATTGCCGATCAACGAGTCTATCACAATCACAATAAGATGCTTAAAACTTAGGGTCCTCATCAAATCTTGGGTGGGTTGAATGGCCGTAGAAAGCCACTCTTAAACCCTAAAATTTGAAAATCCAAAAAAAAAAAAAAAAAAAAAAAAAAAAAAGAGAGTAAAAACAGAAAAAGAAATTTTTCTTTGAATAAGGCGAGGCTTGAAGCGGTCTGCATTTTGGCTGATACCCGGGCACTGTTGTGTCTTTGAAAGTTCAGTTCTTAAGTACACAATTTCTTAATGATTGAAAATAACTCAGGTCCAAATAATCTAACCTAATTCTTTTATAAATAGCATATAGTTTTTGCTAGGGACTAGCAAAAGATAGGCATGGGGGTATGATGTAAACACATTTACACTACTTAAAATGTCTATTTATGCATGTTCTTAAGCATAGGATTGCATTTCATGATATAAATATTGCATTACATGCATCATCTTGCATTTAGAGTAGTTTGAATAAAATGGAGAATAATTGTCTCCTTTTATGTGCTTGGACAGGGCAAATATTTTATCGGGGCCTCGGATCAAAGATCCAACCGTATGGATATGATTAGGGTGACAATTGGAGTTCAACGACTCCAAGATCGCCCTAATCAGGCATCCGTAGCATCAGATAGAGACCGGGGAACCCTAGAAGATCAAGGGCCAGGATGGTGTAAATCCGCACTTCAGATGGCAAATCCGACCACACGGATGAATTCGGATCGACGATCGCAGCCCAACGACACAAAAATCGAGTCAATCCGACATCCGTGGCACCATCTACAACTTCCAGAAGATAGACGGCCAAGATGGCGCCACGTGGCGCCATCTCAGCCGCCCAATCGGCCGCATTCGTCTGGTGAAGACCGCGCACCGTCTCCTCTCCGCCGTTGGATCTCGATCCAACGGCTGCGGTCGCTCGTGCTTAAAAACGTCCCTGCGACCATTTCGCCCGCGTAGCGCAGCGGCGACGCAGTTGCGGGCGAAGCGGAGGTCGCGGGTTCGAGCCGCGGTGAGGGGGTGGAAGGCGTGGGCGAGCGGGCGCGCACGAGCGTCAGATGAAGATCCAACGGCTGCGCGCGTTCAATCGGGACGACGCGCGATTGGACGCCGGGCGTAACGCGTGATCGCACGCGGGCGGGCGCGCTACGCAGCGGGCGCGGACACGATCTAAGCCGTCCGATCTCGCGATCGGACGGCTGAAAATCAAGCGACGTGCGTAGGCGTTACGCGCACGGCCAGCCGAGCGGGCGCGCGTGGGTGCGGCGGCGACGGCGACGTGGGAGCTTTAGCGATGGTTTTATCCGTCACTAAAGACCCCTTATTTATTATTTTGAAGATGTAATGTCCATTTTGCCCCCACTCCTTGCAACTATAAAAGGAGACCCCCTCCATACGAAATTTTCATCCCTTCCTTCTCCTCTCTACCTCTCCAAAGCTCAAGAGAATCTTGTCCCACACCCGGGATGCTTCTCGCGAGATAAAGTCCAAAGTTTCGTCCCCCTTCGGAAGTGGATCCCGCGACGACGACAGCGTGCTGCTTCGTTCCCGTTCTTCTGCTTCGTCCTCCTTCGTCCCGCTTCGTTCTCCTTCGTCCAGGCGTCGTCCCGTCCGGCTCGTCCTCCAAGCGACCGTCGAGGAGGATTCTCTCTCCCTATTCTTTTTACTGCTTTCTAGTAAAGATTTACTGCTTTCTAGAGTAGTCTATTCGTCCTCCGAGCGATCGTCGAGGAGGACATTTCTCCCTCCATTCTTTTAATGCTTTCTAGAGTAATTGTTTTATGTTTTCTAGTTGTAACGAACGAACTCTTTTATGATAAATTCCTTGTCTATTCTACATCTCATTTTGATTTCCATGTGTAGTATTCTTTCTCTCTCTCTTACTCCCTCTCTCTCTTTTATTTGTTGTAGATACTTAGATAGTTTAAATTGAATTTCTTCATGACAAAATAAAAACGAAACGCGAAGTTTTTAAATCAAACATCCGCCTCCCTGTGTTTGACCCGGAATTTTAATTTCGGTATAAATTTTATTTGTTGAACACGAATCCTTCGCTTTTGAACTACAACGACAGGTTTTCCAAAACCAAACACGTTAGCGTAGGTTCGTAAATAAGTTCAACAGGATTTCAGCAGCAAACACCTATTTTGTCCAACCCAAACCAGAACCAGGCAGGATTGAATTCTCTTACTACCCATAGTGGCAAAGCAACATAGGACCTACCTTACCCAATCCACTCTCAGCCTGGTAATACAAACCCTAACCCTAGATTAGTCATCCAGGACACACCCATCCCAGATCAAGAGCCTAAGCCAATTCTAGAGGAACCATCTAAGGTTCCATTTCCCGAGGCCTTGACCAAAGGAAAAAGGACAGCCAAACCCGTGGCACCGGAGGAGGACTCGGTTAAGCTCTTTGAGCAAGTCCATATAAACATCCCCTTGATGGATGCGATATGCCACGTACTGGCTCACGCATGATTTCTAAAAGACATGTGTACACCTAAGCTATGCTGCGAACTAAAAGTGGGAACCCGATTGTACCGTCAAAGCAAGCCAGCTTCGTCATTTTGAGCAAAGTCCCACCTAAGGAAAAAGAACCATGCACCCCTGTAATCTCCTGTGCAATCAGTGATATACATTTCGATCAAGCTTTATTGGACTTAGGAGCCTCCATAAATTTGATACCTACATCCCTACTAGACTACTTTGAGGAATCTGAGCTTGAACCAACATAAATGATATTGCAGCTAGCCGATCGATCTATTAAGTCACCAAAAGGAATTCTCGAGGTTGTCATAGTTAGGGTACATGACTTCTATTTTTCAATGGATTTCATTGTCTTAGATATGGATGCTCCTGAGAATGTGAAGAATACACCGATCATAATAGGGAGAATGATTAGCCTATATTTGTGAGCTATTTAAGTATTTAAGTACCTAGACATTAAGTTAATTCTAACATTTATTTAGCATAAATTAGGATGTAAATAGATTAATTCATATTTCTGATTTAATTACATAATTCATGCATCGCATTCATATTTAAATGCATTTAGAATTAACTTAGAATTGTATTCATTTAATTAGTTAACCAATTATGTGCATTGCATGCATTATTTTAAGTTAACATAAAAGTTGAGGGTCTGTATATAAATAACCATAATATTTTATTATTATTTTATTCTTCTTCTATGAGCAATGGCTGCATTTCCTCCAGCTGCCTCAATCAAGGCCCCATTCATTGAGGAGCAAGTGTGTTGGATCTGGTCGGGGCAGCTGACTACAAGGGAGAGGAGGAGGCAGCCGAGCTTGAGGAGACACCACCCCACTTCACCACCGTGTACTCCATTCCACCACCATGGTCTCCAAGGCCGAGCTCCACCACACCGTGGGCCGACGAGGTGGCAGCTCGCTGCGCCAAGCTGGTGGACTCGTGCCAACACAGTGAGCGTGTGTCCCTGATGGCCACACTTCCATCACCATGCCTCATCAGAATCAACATCACCACCTTCACTGCCATCACCTGCAACCACCACTGCAGCCGCTGCAACTCCATGCCCTGCATCTTCATCTCCCCCGTCAGTTAAGATGTCCAGGAATTTTCCCGAATGTTTGAAGCTTGGCCCCTTCTTCTTCTTCTTTCTTCTTCTTCCTCTGTTTCCCTTCACTTTAAAAACAAACCCAAAAAACAACCTTGCCACTTCCATGCGCAGCTTTCAGCTACTGCACCACAGCCACCTTCAGCCCTGTTGAGTGCGCCACCACACTTCCATCCTCCAGCGCATCCACATCCACATGCACACGCACCAGCTGCAGCGCTGTTCAACCGCACGCTGCACCTCCTGTAGCAGGCACAGAGCGTAGCATCGCACGCCCCTCTCCTCCCTCTCCGCAGCCGCCGCCCGCACATCCAACCAGTGCACCTAAGCCCCTGCCGCACACCCGCATGCGTGCGCACCCACTTCCAGCCCACACGTACCTCCGTGCGTGCGCCTGCACTTCGCCGCGCCACCGCCTGCAGCACCTGCCATGCTTGCAGTGTGCAGCAGCAGATGCGCTCCACCTACACCTCACCCCGCACGGCCTGCAGCAGTACGCGTCCTCCAGTAGTGCCACACTCCACGCGCGTGTAGTCCAGCATGTGCACCCCCTCACCAGGAGCCTTCCTGCGCTCCACGCACGGCCAGCAGCCACCAGAACCCACCTCCACCATAGCTCTGTCCAACCACCTTGGGGCACCTCGCACTTCACCGCGACCGCCATCACAAAGCCCTCGGTCTAGAGATCCTCCTCTGAGCTTCACACCCCCGGCCATTCCCTCCTCCTCATGCACGGACAAGGGGAAGAATTTCCCCTATTTTGCTACAGTAAAGCCCCTATTAATATTTACATTTTGTGCCATTGTCAACTTTTATTATTATTTTATTAAGCTGCATTGCAAAATATATCCTTTAGTTGTGCAAAATTGCCATTTCAGCATGTTCTCTTGATGTTTTCTTAATCTGAAGGTAGATTTGGCTCGATTTCTCGATGAGACTAACTGTGAACATATGTTTTTAACCAGTACGAGTATAATATGTCATTGCCTCCTCGTGGATACGACCCGCTCCTAATTGAGTGGTTATATTAATTGTTGATTAGTCGATTTTTCCACCACATAGAACTAAAAATGACGCATCATTTTATGTGACAAACGACTTTAAAAGCGAAGAATCGACTCATCAAATGGCACCGTTGCTAGGGAGGCAACAGACACAATAATTTCACCTTATTTAATTTCTTATTATTTCTCATTACACAGTGATCTGACCATTTATTATCTTTTCTGTGCAAGAAATTTTGGTGAGGAATTAGAGATAGGCAAGTGCAATGATCTACGACACATATTCTACGACTCGCAATCACACCAGCCATCGTCAGAGGCAACCCTTGATGTCGCCAGAGGAGAAATTGATCGAGATACCTTGCAAGGGAGGGGAAGGATGAGGACGCGACGATCATCTTTGTACATTTAGTCATTGATTTGATTAGAGTAGGATTAAGACTTTAGACTTAATTTCTTTTCATTGCACATTTGGCTTGAAACCCTTGTTCTGGGGTATATTTTTAGGGGTTTGTTCCCCGATTTTGTTTTAGGCCCGTGTTGGGTAGTTTTTGGGTGTCTGTTCCCTCTTTTCTTTAGATTTAGGTTTTTAATTTATTTTGTGGATTGTTTACCCTTTATTTGCTTGTGCATAAGTAGCTAAAAAAAAAAAAATGAGCTGCCTACTAGAAGCTGCCTGCCCCTAGGACGAACCATTTAGGTCTATATGAGCAGCCTCTAGATTGATTTCTCTGCATTGAGTGCATACTCGCATCGTTGATTGCTGGAAGCAAGGTACACATTCTCTTACTTTGCATCATATTCTTGATCACACATTGCATTTGGACTAATTTCAAGACCACCTAATCTGTATTGAATAAATCTAGCAAGTGGTCACATATTTTCTGGAAAAAGGACTAATTAAAGGAGGGACATTTTAAAAACCAAGGATTTGATTTTCAAACTTGGCATGCGATTCAAAATTCAAAATCTTTTGCGGTGTATGCACACTTATATCTCTTGCACCACGGCACACTTTTAGACACTCTTTCGGTTTGGAAATACTAGGACAAGAGCCCTCCTATCGTTGGATTCTGAAGTGTTTAGAACTTGAGATCAAAGGTTTTGTAACTCCAAAGAGGGGGATACCCTGTCATGGATTTTTGGGGGTAGTTGAGAAGCACCGCGAAAGCACAGCTTCAAAGGAAGGCTTAGGCCTACTTGCATCCCTCGATCTTCTGTCTTTGGAGTTGCTCTACCAATTGAGATTTAGGGAAGAACACCTAAGCTCCAACTAGGTCTTCTTAGGCGATCCATAGGTCGACAATAAATGCATAAATTGATTAAACAAATTGTTTTGACACCTACAATCTGACTTAAAATCAAAAGCCTAAATTGGGAAAGACTTAAAAAGTCCTTTTTGAATTGTGTTTTGCTTGGGGAATTCTGATTGAGGTGTGAGTTAGAATGGATCACATGGATTTTCAACCTTTCACATCTTGCCCACACCCTCACCCCTACTCTGCACTCTTTGATCCCATACACCGAGATGGTCCATCCTTTGATGGACATAATGACAATCATTGGGATACATTTTACTCCTATTATAGGAGTATTGGCCTGGTTAAGCCCAGAACCTAGGAGTGGGATTTGCTTTGCCCAATATCCCACACACCATAGAAATACCCAACCCACCCTCCCTAAATAATTATAATGGTTGGACGGACACTCCTAGGTACTATAAGCCTGAGCCTAACTTCACTCATGATAGAAATGACCTCTCCTCCTTGAAGATGGAAATACAGAAAATGCAAGACAAAATGATTGAATTGTTAGGAGAATCTTCGAGAGCAAGCCAACAAGAAAGAGATGAAATTAGCCACCCAGTCTACCCCATTGAGGATGATGTACACCCCTCTACAATAGATTAATCTCACGTGGGAGAGCTACACTTTAAGTTGGAGGGAAATTTTGGGGATTATGTAAGGGAGAATAGCTACTTTTCGAGGATCGATTTTGAAACCTCCCCATTAGATGACACTTCCTTGAGAGATCCACGTCTTAAATGGGAGGAAGATACATATCAAAGTAGCTATGCATTGGATGAAGAAAGGTGGCAACCCAAGGAAGATGATGATAAGGTTGAGTATCCACCTGAATTATATTGGAGTCAAAAGAAGGGAATGATGGTACCATTGGAAGTCCTTGACCAAGATGATAGTATTTTCGTGACATTTGATGAAGCGGGTCAAAGTCAAGTTGTTAATCCTACCCTCCCTTCTGATCACGAGATGGAACTCAAGCCCACCCTTAGGGAACCTAACCCTGAAGAAATTGACCTATCTGAGGAGTCCGATGTTACCAGTATAAACCATTTACCTCAGATAGAGTACCCTAGGGGATCTGCTGAGATATTAAATGATTCTAGACCTCGGGTATATGATGAATCATATGATGAGGAGAAAGATGAATTATATGAGGAACCTACATTCAAGATTTGGAGTGACACTAAGGGTGATTGTCTTATTTGAAGAGTTAACCCCTGAGGATGTCACAAATTTGACCAAATTAGGTTTCCTTAGCACACCCATCGATGATATTTCTCCTCATGATGAAATGATGGAAAATTTGGAAGCAACTTCTAAGATTTATGTGAATTCACATCTAGACTCCGAGGAAGATTTGAGTAAAGAACAAGAACTCGGGGATGACATTGATAGGATAATCCCCAGATCTGTTGCTTCCAACCTGCCTTCATTTGATTCAAAGTCACCCTTTGATTTGCTTAGGTTTGAAGGCGAAATTGTGACTCCTGATGAAGTGCAGGAAGATACATGTGATGGTGTAAGGAATGCTAGGGATGCAATTGAGGATTTGGAAAGATTGTTACGGATGGACACCAAGCTGATTAAACCCAACCTAGATCTTATGGCCATCCCACAACCTCAAAACTTGGACACCCTAGACGATCCTTGCCTTAGAAATTTGCTCACGTTTGTTCTGACCGGGGGACTTAACAAACCAATATTTGTTGTAATGGAGTATTGGGTATGGATTGATGATTTCTTTAGTCAATCCATTGCCTTGGGGGTTTATCTCTGCACCATTCCTTCCCCATTCCTTTTGGAGGATCCTTGTCATCCTCCCCCTACCCCTTTGGAGGTTGTTATGCCATTTTATCTTTTAGAACCTCCTCTGGTGACCTGGGAAGATTTCATTCCCATCCTGGTTAAGCGAGCATTTGCTATCGGGATTCATCATCAGCTCATCAACATCCTAGGTTACCTATTTTCTTGGCCGGCATTACTTTGCTCATTTTTAGGGCTTATTTCTATCATCCTTGAACCTGATTTGCAGGTTCTTTGGCTACTCGGCTGCTAACAAAAGAATGGCATCCCATCTCTGACCCAGGTAATATCCTTCTATGCAATGAGGACATTGCAGATTTTAGGCATGGGGGGTTGTACTTGGGGATATACATAGCATAGTGCATTCACGCATTTAATTAAAGCATTCTGCATTGCATACATTTGCATTAAAATAAATAAATAAATAAATAAAAATAAAAAAATAATTAAAGAAAAAAGAGTTTTGAGATTAACTGGCTAGGTTCTGCATTCTTAAGCAAATCAGAACTCTAGGTGAGACTAAGTTGGTTCTAGGGTCGAACTTTAGAAGCACAATGACCTTTAGTGTCCTTTGTGGACTTAAAAACTTAAGTAGGAGTTAAGTTGCGGACCATTCCTCAAGAGGTTGAGGAAGGAAAGCTAGGGATTGAGTTAAAAGGCTGGGTAGTACCTGGAGTCTTGTTCTACCTTTTGGTTTACAGGTCCTTGTAACCTAAGCATCTAAATTTCACATACACTTGGTCTTGTGTAAGTAATCAACTTAATTCCTTTCTTAAAAGAGATTTGGTTCTCTTAGTTTTGACTTAGGAGAGGATTGAAAACACAATTTGATTGGAAGAGTTCCCGCCGCAGGAGAGGTGGAGTATATACTCACCTTAAGGATGCGATGATAACATATTACCTCCTCGGCGCTTGTCTCTTAGGATATCCATCCTACTGGGGGCATGTAAGCACATTGTGCAGTTCAGGTACCATGGGCGGCCCTATCTCGAAGTGTCGATTGCCACAGGCCTGAATTCGCTTAAGAAATCCATGGGCGATACTATCTTGAAGTGTCGATTGCCAGGAGTTCTTGGGGTTGTTATGGGTGGTGCTATCTCGAAGCATCGAAAGCTAGGCACCCTTCAAGGTACGGTAATGGGGACAATGAATCCGACATAGACCATGTTGATAGTTGATCCGATGTTGGACTTAGAAGAATCAAACAAAAAAAAAGTATATATATATACATTATTCAAAAAAAAAATCCTTTTTCCTTTAACTCAAATAACTCAGACCAATGCATATGCACGAATGCTTTAATCTCAGGGATCAATAAACCTTAGGGTAGAGTTAGAAATCAGGGAAACTTGTGCCTACAACTCGTCTTTAGCCGACCTAGTCTGTAACTTAGCAACTACTTGAGAACCTTAGGTCTAAAGTTTGAACATAATATGTTTCTAAAGGAAGACCGATTGGGTTGGCTAATCTACTTGGAGTGCTAGGTTTTGCTTGATTTTGCTAGGGATTAGCAAAAACTAGGCATGGGGGTATTTGATTAGCCCATATTTGTGGGCTATTTAAGTATTTAAGTGCCTATACATTAAGTTAATTCTAACATTTATTTAGCATAAATTAGAATGTAAAGAGATTAATTCATATTTCTGATTTAATTATGTAATTCATGCATTGCATTCATATTTAAATGCATTTAGAATTAACTTAGAATTGTATTCGTTTAATTAGTTAACCAATTAGGTGCATTGCATGCATTATTTTAAGTTAACATAAAAGTTGAGGGTTTGTATATAAATAACCATAATATTTTATTATTATTTTATTCTTCTTCTATGAGCAACGGTTGCATTTCCTCCAGCTGCCTCAGTCAAGGCTCCATTCATGGAGGAGCGGGTGTGTTGGATCTGGTCGGGGTAGCTAACTACAAGGGAGAGGAGGAGGCAGCCGAGCTTGAGGAGACACCGCCCCACTCCACCACTGTGTACTCCATTCCACCATCGTGGTCTCCAAGGTCAAGCTCCACCACACCGTGGGCCGACGACGTGACAGCTCGCCGCTCCAAGCAGGTGGACTCGTGCCAACACAATGAGCGTGTGTCCCTGATGGCCACACTTCCATCACCGTGCCTCACTAGAATCAACATCACCACCTTCACCGCCATTACCCGCAACCACCACCGCAGTCGCCACAACTCCATGCCTTGCATCTTCATCTCCCCAGTCAGTTAAGACGTCCGGGAAGTTTCCCGGACGTCTAAAGCTTGGCCCATTCTTCTTCTTCTTTCTTCTTCTTCCTCTGCTTCCCTTCACTTTAAAAACAAACCCAAAAAAAAACCTCACCACTTCCACGTGCAGCGTTCAGCTACTGCACCGCAGCCACCTTCAGCCCTATCGAGTGCGCCATCGCACTTCCATCCTCTAGCACATCCACATTCGCACGCACATGCACCAGCTGCAGCGCCGCTCAACCGTGCGCTGCACCTCTTGTAGCACGCACAGTGCGGAGCATCACACGCCCCTCTCCTCCCGCATCTCAACTGCTGCCTGCACATCTAGCCAGTGCGCCTAAGCCCCTGTCGTGCACCCACAGGAACGCGCACCCACTTCCAGCCTGCGCGCACCTCCGTGCATGCGCCTGCACTTCGCCGTGCTACCGCCTACAGCACCCGCCACAGTTGCAGCGTGCAGCAGCAAATGTGCTCCGCCTGCATCTCACCTCTCACGGCCTGCAGTAGTATGCGTCCTCCAGCAGTGCCACACTCCGCGCACGTGTAGTCCAGTGCGTGCGCCCCCTCGCCAGGAGCCTTCCTGCGCTCCACGCACAGCCAGCAGCCATCGGAACCCACCTCCATCATAGCTCCGTCCAACCACCTCGGGGTGCCTCGGACTTCACCACAACCGCCATCACAGAGCCCTCGATCTAGAGATCCTCCTCCAAGCTTCACACCTCCAGCCATTCCCTCCTCCTCACGCATGGACAAGGGGCAGAATTTCCCCTGTTTTACTACAGTAAAGCCCCTATTAATATTTACATTTTATGCCATTTTCAACTTTTATTATTATTTTATTAAGCTGCATTGCAAAATATATCCTTTAGTTATGCAAAATTGCCATTTCAGCATGTTCTCTTGATGTTTTCTTAATCTGAAGGCAGATTGGCTCGATTTCTTGACGAGACTAACCGTGAACATATGTTTTTAACTGGTACGAGTTTAAATATGTCATTGCCTCCCTATGGATATGACCCACTCCTAATTGAGTGGTTATATTAATTGTTGATTAGTCGATTTTTCCACCACATAGAACTACAAACGATGCGTCATTTTATGTGACAAATGACTTTAAAAGCAAAGAATCGACTCGTCAGAGACCCTTTCTGGCCACTGCTAGGGCCAATATCAATTGTGAGGAGGGCCAAATTCAATTAAAATTTGGGACCAAGACACTAAAGATCGACATCTTTAAGGCCCTACAAGGAATTAATTACGGAGTTATAGACCCAACTATTTATGATCAACCATAAGAGGATCAAAACCCACAATTAGAGGAGTCTGAACCCAACATAGACACACCCATAGCTCCTTCCTTTGCTCCTGACATCCACTCTGAACCACCTACTGCTGCTGACAACCCGGTTATGGAATTAAAGCCTCTTCCTGATCATCTAAAATACGTCTTTTTGGGTTCCAATCAGACATTTCCTGTGATTATCAATTCCCGACTCACACCTGATCAAGAAACACGCCTGATTTCTATTCTCCAGCAGCATCGGAGAGCCATTGGATGGACTCTCGATGATTTGACTGGAATCAGCCCTTCATATTGCACACAACACATCTACACTGAAGAGGGTTCACAACCATCCCATGAAATGCAGAGACGCCTAAATCCAAATCTGTAGGATGTCGTGAAAAAGTAGATCATCAAGTGGTTAGATGCAGGGATCATCTACCCGATCTTCGACAGTCGGTGAGTGAGTCCAATCTAAGTTGTGCCTAAGAAGTCAGGGCTCACCGTCATCACAACTAAAATCGGAGAAACCATACCGACCTATATAGCGAACTCATGGAGAGTCTGCATTGCTTATAGAAGACTCAATTCCGCCATGAAGAAGGATCATTTCCCACTACCGTTCATTGATCAGATTCTTGAGAAACTAGTAGGAAATCGATTCTTCTGCTTTTTGGATGAGTACTCCGGTTATAATCAAGTCACAATACATCCCAAGGACTAAGAGAAGACCATCTTCACTTGTCCCTTTGGAACATATGCATTCCGAAGGATGTCGTTCGATCTCTGCAATGCACCCCTACTTTTCAGCGGTGCATGCTTACCATATTCTCAGATATGGTAAGTGAATACCTTGAAGTCTTCATGGATGACTTCTCAGTATTTGGTGAATCATTTGATGATTGCCTCCTGCACTTGGTCCAAATCCTCAAGCGGTGCATCGACGTGAACTTTGTTCTTTCCTAGGAAAAGAGTCACTTCATGGTGCTAAAGGGAATTGTTCTGGGACTTCACATCTCTGAAAAAGACATCCAGGTTGATCGAGCCAAGGTGAATCTGATCTCTAAACTCCCTATGGCTAGCTCGATCAAAGACATCCGATCCTTCCTGGGGCACATTGACTTTTACCGTCGATTCATTCCCAATTTTTTGAAAATCGTGCACCCCCTGACCAATCTTCTATCAAAGGATGTCCCTTTTGAAATCTCCAAGGAGTGCACTCAGGCATTTGAGATCCTACGTGATCGAGTTACCTAAGCACTTATCTTGTAGTCCCGTGATTGGTCTCAACACTTTGAGATCATGTGCGATGCATCTGATTATGCCGTAGGAGTAGTACTTAGGAACAAAATAGACG
This sequence comes from Thalassia testudinum, assembly GCA_037157565.1. Lineage (NCBI taxonomy): Eukaryota > Viridiplantae > Streptophyta > Magnoliopsida > Alismatales > Hydrocharitaceae > Thalassia > Thalassia testudinum. The sequence goes on from JAZHRO010000025.1 coordinate 91,639,780, forward strand.
GGAAACCCGTGGTCATCTACTGCGCTAACAAGATAGTTGATGAGGCTCAGCATAACTGTAGAGTTACTAAGAAAGATCTGCTAGCCATAGTATTTGCCCTGGAGAAATTCAGATCATATCTTTTGGGTTCCCGTGTTATCATATACTCAGATCACACTGTACTGAGGCACCTCCTTTCGAAGAAGGATGCAAAACCTTGACTAATCTGCTGGATCTTGCTATTGCAAGAATTTGACCTCAAGATTCGCGATAAAGCGAGAAAGCAGAACCTTGTAGCTGACCACTTATCCCACCTTCCTTCCGACAGCATTGACCCTTTCGGACCCATCACAAAACATTTTCCTGATGAGAACCTCCTGACTATTAGTATGGGACTTCCTTAGTTTGCTGATTTAGTAAATACTTGGCATCACATCAGATCCCGTCTGATTGGTCGAAGGCCAAGAAAGAGAAATTGCTTTCCGATGCCAAGTACTGCATGTGGGATGATCTGTACCTCTTCTGCATTGGTACTGATCAGATCATTAGACAGTGCATCTCAGAAGTGAAAATTTAGGATAATTTGTCCTGCCATGACCAAGCCTGGGGCGGACATTTTTCCGGACATAAAACCACAGCAAAAGTCCTCCTGTGTGGCTTTTATTGGCCCAAGATTTTTAAAGACGCTTACGATCACTGTAAGACATGCATTCATTGCCAGACCTTGGGAAACATGAGCCACCACGATATGATGCCTTTACAGCCAATTCTTGTATGCGATACCTTCGACATCTGGGGGATTGATTTCATGGGACCCTTCCCTGTTTCAAATGGCTTCGAATACATTCTTCTCACTATTGACTACATGTCCAAATAGATCGAAGCCATTCCTTCCCGAACCAATTATCATAAAATGGTAATCAAATTCATTTATCAGAACATCTTTTCTCAGTTCAAGATTCCACGTGCCATTATCTCTGATGAAGGGACCCATTCCACAAATGCTCAGTTTAGATCACTGATGACCAAATACAGGGTGTCGCACCGAATCTCTACTCCTTATCACCCCTAAACCAACGGTCTAGCTGAGTTATCAAATCAAGAGATCAAGAAAATCCTTCAGGTCATTGTCAGACCTGACAGGAAGGATTGGTCGTCCCAACTTTCAAAAGCCTTGTTGTCCTATAGGACAGCCCACAAAACCCAATTGGGCATGTCTCCTTTCAGATTGGTGTACGGGAAGGCATGTCACCTCCCTGTCGAGTTGGAGCACAAAGCCTATTGGGCTGTATAGAAGTGTAATGTAGATCTTTCTAGGGCAGGAACCCACAGAAAGCTTTAAATAAGCGAAATCGATGAATTACGCAATGATGCATATAAGAACTCGTGAATTTACAAAGAGCGGGCTAAGGCCTTTCACGACAAACACATATCCAAAAGGATCTTTCACCCTGGTCAGAAAGTCCTACTCTTTGATGCCAAACTCAAATTGTTCCCAGGAAAACTCAGATCAAAATGGATTGGACCATATCTTATTAGATGAACCTTTGGAAATGGAGCCGTTGAAATCAGCCTACCCAGCCTTGATTCAGAACCCTTTGCCGTGAATGGTCAATGACTTATGCAGTTGATGGGAACACCATCATGAGTCCTAACTAGGTCATTTTCATCGAATGAAGCCAATAAATGCTCATACATAACCAACTGAAGGTTATAATTCATTGCATAACCATTCTGAGAGAAACACTAGAAACTAGGGTTAAAAATGTAATTTTACCAGCTTATCATGAATGCAGTACAACCACAGGTTTTCTCAATGGTAGAATAAAGGTAAAATGGTCTTAATAAAATAACAAGTGGGTTGGATTAGATAGAAAAGGGTTTGTGTATATTCTGAGAATTAAATGACTTTTGAAATCCTAAAAATAGACCTACTTAATTAACCAAGGTTATGGTCAGAATAAAATTCACTTAAACCCTCTAAAAATCATAGAAAAATATTCTCTAGGGTTTAGTATGTTCAATTTGGCCATTAGAACCCATCTTGACCTAAAATGGAGTCTTAGAGAGATATTTACCCAAATTTGGGTTTTTGTGTAAATTACCCAGTAAAACATGGTCAAAAATAAAATACAACTTCACCATTGGATTCCTTAGGTTCAAATTAGGCTTGTACTAAAACTTGGACCCAAGATGAGTTTTCCTTGACCTAGTTTGCAAAAAGGTCCTATCTGATTACATTTCTACCCCTAACTTTCAAAAACCCTTGCGAACAACCCCATAACTTCTTCATCATATTCATAATTAGGTTCCTCTGCCATTACCGCAGAGGAAACCTACTTTGACGACCTTTGACAGGTGATTTCTCCTTAATTGATTGGAGAATCTCTTCCAAAATTGCAAGGGAGATCCTTTGAGAAATTCTCTCTAGTATGAACCCATTGATGAGCTTTGATTCCCTCCCAATCTCTCATGCGAACAGTATGAACCCATTGATGAGCTTTGATTCCCTCCCAATCTCTCATGCGAACGCATGAGAGATTTGGGTGTCTTAACAGCTTCCAAGTCCAGTGACCTTCCAAGCTTGGGAAGCTTGCTTCCCAATCCCTAACAGCCACTCAGATCCCTATGTAAAGACTCCTCAGGGTTCAACCATCTCCTCAGCTTGAAATTGGGTCAGAATTCCCCCGATTCGTCTCTCCTCTTCGGTCGCATGTCTACACAAGCTTCGACAGTCTCTCTCCCCAACATCTTCATCATCCGACCATAAAATCGGTGGCAGATTCATCTTCGTCGTTCCTTCCCCATCTTCGCCGCTGCCTCTCCTACAGAGGTTCATCTTCCCCATGTCCGGCAACCACACCAGCGTGGGATCCCTTCCCCTTTTCTTCCTTAGAAGTATATTCTTAGGTGCCCTATCTCCCTTACTTTCTGCCACTCTCTTTATTTCCCAAAATCGACCACCAACACTTCTAAACATCCTTATCTCCTCCATCCCCAGCGACTCATCTGATGAGGTGTTCCCACCGCTACGCACCTCCATCCACCTCACCGACCACCCTACAACCTCCATTGCACCTTCCTAATCATTTCCCCTCACTCCATTTGCTCCATCATCCACCCAAACACCTTCCTGAACAAACCAACTCTCACCGACTGTTCCTGTCACCGTCTGGCCACCACAGCCACCCTTGCTCCATGCCACTACCACCGTTACATTCGCCATGCCATGGTAATCCTACTGAGCTTTCTGGCACGACCATAAGGCCCCTTTTTTTAATTTTAGGTAGCAGGCCAAGACCCGGCATTGCTGCTGAGCTTCAAGCAAGCTTCAAGCTGCTCAAGGGTGTCTCTACTCCAAGGAATACCTGCAGGCTATGCGGAATTGAGGCGTGCAGGTGTCCAAGTCCTCATGCGAGGGTATTAGCAGCCGTAGCCCCATCATTTTGACTAGATACCCTGCTGCAGCGCCATGTGTAAAAAAGGTGGGACATTTAGTCCCACCTCGGATATGAAGAGGCACCTGCAACCACATAAATAGAATAAGTGAATGGTGTTGTTTGCCTCCAAACACTGAGGGTGAGGTCCTCCTCCACCTTCACTTGGCCTCGTCCGCGACACCTCACCTGCGGACCTGGCCGACCCGACTACCCGCCTGACTTGCACTCCTCACTCACCACCGCAAGCCAGTGAGCCCGGACCTGGGTATGCGCTAGGTCCAGTTACCCAACCAACTATGGCTCTGGGAGAGTGAGACTGAGAGAGAAAGAGAGGAGAGTTGCATGGGGGAAGGGGGGTTTTTGACCTGGGAAGTTTGGCTCCAACACTTTGCCGGATTCAGAAGGCAGAAAGGCCAAAGAAGAAGAAAGCCTAAGGAAGAAGAAGGAAGAAGAAGAGAAGGATTACAGGGCTGAAAGCAGAAGAAGAAGAGGAAGAAGAAGAAGAGGGACTGCTAAGCTGAAGGCCTGAGAAGAATAGAAGGACGAGCAAAACAGAGATAGAGAAGAAGACGAAAGGAAGAATCAAAGAGAAAGAGAAGAAGAGAAGGGCATTGTAGCAAACGTCATTTAAGACGTCTGATTGCAAAATCAGACATCTGATTTGATACTCCCTCTTTTAGTATATTTGAGTAATTATTCCATGTATTAGACCTATAATTGGTGATTCACATCACCATTATTTTGTTTAAAATTCTTTTTACTCTTCATATACTCATATGCTCTACATTCCTAATTAGTTTTTGAGTAATATTTTGTGTTCAAATTACATTAATTGATGGCATTAGTGTGTGAATTCCATTTTCTCCCTGTGTTCGACCTTGGAACTGTTTCGAGTAATAAAAATTTTATTTGTTTTCAAAGTGATTTTGACTAGATTACAATGCTTAATTTTAAACATCGATTTCACCTTGCAAACATTTTGGCACCGTTGCCAGGGAGCAATGCACAATTCACTACTATTCTCTTCATTATTTGATTATATTTGAGCTCTAACTTGCCCTATTTGCCTTATTGTGATTTTCCGTGTTACTTCACGAGGAGATCTTCTGTGCAAATCAACCATTCCAGGGTAGGTAACTTCTCTATTATTCACTAATCAACCTCCTAATCTTGGGAAGACAAAAAGGTAAAAATCAATTAGGAATCACCTGCCTTATTTTTCATAGTAATTATCATTTAAAAAGGCAAGTTTCCTGATTTGCAATTTTTTTTTCAAATCTCATTGAAGTTGAAGCGATTGTATTTAGAGATACCACCCCAAATTTCATGTGCCTATTAGGGACTACGCTTAATTTCTAACCTTCTTAGACTAGCACTTCTTGTTTGAAGTCCAAGGAGAACATTTTCGAAGATCAAAGTGGACTTGGAAACAAAGCCAATTAGGGTTTCTACATTAGGTTTTTGGAGTGCTAGTTCACACTTGCCTACATAAAAGGAAACAAACCCACCCGCATTTATGTACTACCCAAGCCCTTGATTGAAAAGATCTAATCAAGAAAAACCCTAAAATCAGGCTCTAAACTCACTTGAACCCTAAAATCCTTGGACCTAATAACCTGGGAGTTAACTCAAGGTGATTTCTAGGTCTTGACCTAGAGTTCATTCTGCCATCTTTAGGGCAGGTCAAGTAAAATTGGTCTACATTGTAGGCCAACCAACCTCCAAATTAGGTCACAAGTCAAATCAACTTCTAATTCAAGTGAAAACAAAGGTGCAAATTAGGACATAAAACTGGTAGACTTGAGAGGTCAAGTTATCCATTCTGGTGTACTTGGACCCTCAGTGATAAGGAAGGTCAGGTGGGGAAACCCTGTAACCCATGGGAGCACTCTACCATGTAGGGGTCTTTGAGGGACTCTCCGTTCCTAGCTACTGAGGTAATTCTCAGGTGGACGACTTTCTGATCCAGGGGTATCATCTGCCCTGAACCTCTATAGTCATCCAAAATCTTTGGGTGCCTTGATTGAGTCAATATCACATCCAGTCCCTCATCACTTCTATTTAGAGCACACACACAGATTTTCTTGGGAATCTTTTTCTGATCTAATCAATTTCGATCTAAACTTAAATTTTGATTCTACATCTTGATTCCACCATTTGATTCAAACATGTAACCTGGCTGCTTAGGAAAACTATTGAAGAAACCTGACTCTCAAGGATCCATGAAAGATAGAATGGTTGAGGATGCCCTTAGATTTTATGAGATTGATTACAAAACCTCAAAACCAATTGAAAACATTCAGGTTAATGTATCGACAACAACAACTTTCATCATAAACTGTACCCAATTATTATTAACAGAAGCAACAAACAGATCAACCTGGGATATTCTCATAACAGGATACATTAAGATAGAAAAATTGCATAAATTTGAATATCTCCAATGCATGACAAATTCTGTACTTTGGAAAAAGCACCAAGATGATCTTGAAAAATAGGAAGAAATGACGAAATTGTTCAAACAAGTTATCGATCAAAAATACCCGTACATGCCCCAAACAGTTAATGAAACATCTTGGAATAATATTGAGGATCAACATGATTTCCCAAATCCCGGGTTTGAGACACAAGGTTGTTGTGGATGCCCAACCCATATGGAATATGGTATGCCTGATCTTGAAATAGGTTGGGAGGTCCCAATTGTAGGAGAACACGATTTTGAGCCAACCCTAGAAAACCAAAACCCTAGCATAGAACTCCTAGACTCCTGCAATAATGAGATTGAATTAGAACCTCTCGAGGGTGTAAATCCTGCCCCTTATTCTGATAAGGTGACCCCCGAAGGTAATTCTGACCTAGATTCTAGTAATTCAACCCACATCCTTAGCCTAGAATCTGGATCTGAATCTTCTTGGGATAATTACAAGGCCCCGTATGACGAAAATCAAAGTTTGAATTTGGATTATAATTCTGGGCCTTTACTTGATGAATGTACCTCTCCAACATCCTCAGAAATACAGATTGGTTTTTCAAAAGTCACGCCAATCTACGATACAGAAACCGACGAGTTGGAAGAGTGGGGTTTTGTTGGGTCTTCCCTACAAGCCAACAACCCGAGCACTGACCCAATAGGGACACCTTTTTAAGCTTGGAATCTATGACTAGGCTAGACCCAAGTCAGGTTGTTGAGTCTACATCTTTTGATTTGTTCTATGGTGGAACCTCTAATCTCGAACCAAATTCAAAACTTGATTCTCTCAATTTCTCCAATGATTTTGAATCTTACTATTATTTCGGAGAGCCAATGTTTCCTGACAACTACGAGCCAATCTACAACCTCAGCACACATGATCCATTCTTCGACTCTAACTCTAAGGTTCCTGGTTGCATCCCATTTCGCGGTGTTATAAAATTATGTTCGTTGCAGTATATTGCGGAAAGCGATCACCAGTTTATTACAATTTATTACTCGGAATTTAAAGTTACCCAAGGTCGAACTCAGGGAACACTTTGATTCCAGAAGCTTACAAATTCACAATTATGAAATACAAAAATTTAAGGGAGAGAGGGAACAAAAGAATCCTTTTCTTCTCCTTCTCTTCTTCTCTTTTCCTTCCCTTCTTTTTCTGCTTTTCCCATTTTCGGACATCTGATTCTCTGAATCAGATGCCTTATCGGCCCTATTTCTACAATGCCTTCTTCTTCTTTCTTCAGTTGTCTTCTCTACCATTCCTTCTTCGTCTTTCTCCTTTGGCTGCTGTAGCTCTTCTCCTTCTCTTTCCTTTCTCTGCAGCTTTCCTCCTTCCTAGCTTCAGCTCCTTCCTTCTTCTACAGCAGCTCCTCCTTGGCTTCTTCTTTTCTTCTTGCTGCTATGTCTCCTCCACCTTCTTCTTTCTTCTTCTCTTTGCGGCTTGAGTCCTCGTTGCTTCTCTTTTTTCCTTCTTCTCCACCTATTCCCTACACACACGAACGTAAAACCTACCCATACCCTTCCTCGCATCTCCCTCTCTCTAAATCTCTCTTTGGTACGCTCTCCTAGAGCCGGGTAATCGGGTCGGGTTGCATGCCCAGGTCCAGGCGAGAGAATGGCCAGGTCCATCAAGGGGATGTTTATTTGGACTTGCTCAAAGAGCTTGACCAGGTCCTCCTCAGGAGCCACGGGTTTGGTTTTCCTCTTTCCCTTGGTCAAGGCCTTGGGAAATGGAACCTTGGTTGGTTCTTCTAGGATAGGTCGAGGCTTTTGATCTGGGACAGGGATAGGAACATCCTGGATGACTGCCCTAGGATTTGGGTTACTACCTGGCTTGGAGTGATTTGGATAAGGTGGAACTTGGGTCGCCTTACCACTATGGGTTGTTACAGAATTAAGTCCTGCCTGGTTCTGGTTAGGGGTTGGTAGAATGGGTTGCTGCTGTTGATAACCTGCATAGAAAGTTGAAGCTTCCATCCCGCCAGGTGAGGGAATAGAAGGGGCCTGATAAACCATGTGTGCTTGGCCTGGGTTTGGGTTCATAACTCGCCGCTGCGTCGATGCACTATTAGGGTTTGGTAGAGGCTGAGAAGGAAGCGTGCCTGGTTGGCAAGAATTTGCCAACTGGGCAAGTTGATTTCGGACCTCTGTGATTTTGTCCTTGTGTTGCCTTTGAATAGCCGCATTCGTTCTCTGAATGTCACCAGAGTCTGGAGGATAAGGGACATTTGATCTTGGTTAGGCCTGGGTGGATAAGTGAGGTTGGGTTGAGGCTGAGGCGGCTGATAAGGATGAGGTGCTTGTGGACGGGGCTGAAAAGGTGGTCTGGGATTCTGGGAATTTCCCGCCCACTTGAAATTGGGATGGTTCCGCCATCCAGGATTGTAGGTGTTGGAAAAAGGGTCATTCTTGATGGCGTTGAGGTCCTCGCAGGTCTGAGGAGCCACAGAAAAGTCAGAGAATGGGGGAGTAGAGTTCCCCCGACAAGAATAGAAAGGATCGAAGGTTCCTCCAATCCTAGAGTCTAATGGTCCAATTAGTTGCCTCAAGATTAGGTAATTAGGGCTCAAGCAAGAAGGTTTTAGCCCTAAATACCTTTAGTGGATGAACAGATAGAATGTGTTTGAAATTGAAAAATAGGCAACTTTTGTGATTTACTATGTATGATAGACGGGTTATTCCTAAATTGCTTTTGCTTTTTCTTCCTCTTTTAGAATTTTAGGGGCTCAAAAGAGAGGATAGAAAATTACCTGTCCCTTGGTGTGGTTGTTGTGTGGCTGCCTACTCTTTCTTTGATTTTCTGTGACTGCACAACAAAAGAGAAGAGATTAAGCCAATAGTAAATCAGAAATTGTGAATTAATAGCTTCTAGAATGTCCGTTGCTCCCCGGCAACGGTGCCAAAAACTGGTTGCATCCCATTTCACGGTGTTATAAAATTTTGTTCGTTGCAGCATATTGCGAGAAGCGATCACCAGTTTATTACAATTTATTACTCGGAATTTAAAGTTTCCCGAGGTCGAACTCAGGGAGCACACTTTGATTCCAAAGGCTTACAAATTCAAATTATGAAATACAAAAATTTAAGAGAGAGAGGGAACAAAAGAATCCTTTTCTTCTCCTCTTCTTCTCTTTTCCTTCCCTTCCTTTTCTTCTTTTCCCTTTTTCGAATGTCTGATTCTCTGAATCAAATGCCTTATCGGCCCTATTTCTACAGTGCCTTGTTCTTCTTTCTTCAGGTGTCTTCTCTACCTTTCCTTCTTCTTCTTTCTCCTTCGGCTGCTGCGGCTCTTCTCCTTCTCTTTCTTTTCTCTACAACTTTCCTCCTTCCTGGCTTCAGCTCCTTCCTTCTTCTGCAGCAGCTCCTCCTTGCCTTCTTCTTCTTTTCTTCTTGCTGCTATGTCTCCTCCACCTTCTTCTTTCTTCTTCTCTTTGCAGCTTGAGTCCTCGCCGCTTCTCTTTTTTTCTTCTTCTCCACTTGTTCCCTGCACACACACACGCAAAACCTACCCTACCCTTCCCCGCGTCTCTCTCTGAATCTCTCTTTGGTACGCTCTCCTAGAGCGGGTAATCGGGTCGTGTCGTGTGCCTAAGTCCAGGCACACCGGCGTGGGTGGTGCGTGAGGAGTGCACAGGAAGGATAATCGGGTCGTGGGTCAGGTCCGTGTGGGCAGTGCCGCGGACGAGACCGAGTGACGGTGAGTGACCTCACCCCTGTGTGACTTGAGGCGAATAGCCTCAGTCACTTTTTCTTCTTATGCAGGTGCAGGCGTGCCTCAACTTCCGAGGTGGGACTAAAGTCCCACCTATGTCTTCGTGTGCTTGCAGGAGAAAGGCGCAACCAATTAGGGCAGCGGTCGAGGCCTTTGACACCAATTGAGAGCCTGAGTGTGTGCGTGAGGGTGTTCCACACCTGCTGGACCTGGGGACCAGGAGCACTGCAGCCTGGAGCAGCTTGAGAAGCAACTTCAACCTGCTCGTCAATGGGGGCGAGCTGCCTTATCCCTGAAAACATGAACACGGCCTCGCAGCCCTGTCAGATACCTTGGGGAGCTTTGCCAAGGTGTGGCGAAAGTGCTGAGGTGGTCGGTGTGGTGCAGAGTCGTCTGTGTGAGTGTGCCCAGGGCACACTGTGTGCGTATGTGTGGGTGTGTTCAAGGGTGTGTTTGGGTGAGCGGAGCGGTGGTGTGAGTGAGGGGAAATGTTAAGTGGAGTGAGGGGATGCTTTTGGACTTGTCGGTGAGGGGTGGAATGGCCTGTGGAGGTGGTGCGACCTCGCCGGAGTTGGTGGCCGGAGGTGGAACTGATGGTGGTGGTAGTGGCAGTCGAGGGACCAAAACTAAAATTTGTTGAGGGGGAAATAAAGAGGGGAGAAAATGGAAGAACTTTTACCTAGCTAACCAGACGAAGGGGGGCATGGGGAGGATGGCTCAATTCTACCATCACCAGAGATGACGCCCTGTGGGGAAGATGACGACGATGAGGAAGATAGACCCGAGGGTGCCTGCTGGTACGGTGAGGCACGACGAACGATGGCGGAGCTAACCCTGCCACTAGTATGGTGGCAGGGCAATGAGAGAGGAAGCGGAGAGTCGCCGGAGCCTGCAGGCGAATGGTCGGAGGAGGAGGATACGAAGTTTGGGGATTTTCCTTGGACAAAACAGTCTTGCTCTGACCGGCGGCCCCTGTCGTTCCTTAAATAGCCATTGGCGAGGAGATCTCGAGGGGAGGGCATGGGTTGCTTGCTGGAGAATGGCCAGAGAAGCGACCCATTCCTCTCGCATGTTCGCACGAGAGGCATGGACAATGGCAGGGCATGGGAGGGGGTCCATGTGGAAGAGGACGGTGTAGGGAACCCCCCTTTCATTTCTGAGAGCGGATCCCGTGCCCTACGCGGCGCCATCCTCCGCGCAAGGTCGCCGGAGGTATGGGCAGCTGCGCGGGGTGGCAGAAGGATCATTTTGTAAAGAACGAAAGGAAAGTTGGGGGGTAAAGTGTAAGGGTTCAAAAAGTTAAGGGTCAAAAAGTAATTCATGAGGACCAATTTGTAAAGTAGGTCAAGATGGCTTTCCCTTAGGTCAAAATTTTGGTACAAACCTAATTTGGACCTAAGGAATCTAATGGTGAAGTTTGATTTTTGGTTTGACTATGTTTGATTGATCAATTTGCGTAAAAATCCAAATTAGGTCAAAAATTGGGTATGGTTCTCAATTTAGGTCAAGACAAGTTCCAATGGCCAAATTGAAGGTTCTACACCCTAAGGGATGTTTTTCCATGAATTTTAGAGGGTTTAATTGACTTTTATCTTTCCTGGAGCTTCATGAATTAAAGCAGATTTTTTTTAAGGTTACAGAATGTCATTTTATTCCTAGAAATTACTATAACCCTTTTCAGATCAAATCATCCCAGTTTCTTTCTTGTTAAGCCCATTTGACCTGTGTTTAGACCCTTAGACATCCCGTTTGTGTATTGCACAGGTAAAATTACTGTTTTACCCCTTGTGTGTTGCTTTATATTCAGATTTATAGTTCTTTTATTTAGGCTTTCCCTTAGGTTTTGTAGGAGCTTTTGTATACTTATTTAGGTCAAAATGTGCTAGTTAGGACTCATGATGAGGCTCTCATCATACCCCCATGCTTAGCCTTTGCTAGTCCCTTAGCAAAAATTTAAGGTTTTAACCTTTGTTCTAGACTATGAACTTCTTCCATCATGTTTTGATAAGTGCTTTTCCTCTTGTATCCTTGATTAGGTCAGAATGCCAATCATAGGCCTAAAAGGTACTCTAGTACCAACCAAGATCTAGATCTGTCTACCTTTAGCTTCAGTCTTTAGCAAAGGTTTTAAGGCCTACAGGAACCAACCTAAAGTTTATTGGACTCTGTGGTTAAAGCACCCGTGCCTGAGATATTTTTAGCCTTGGTTCAGTTTGCAATGCATTTTGTAAGAGAGAGAGAGACAGAAGATTTATTTTCTTGGAGAGTTTTCTCTCTCTTTTCTTTTTAATTCTAGGTTAGGGTTGGCTTCACAACACGGTCTGTATCGGATCCCTTGCCCCCATCATCAATCCTCAAGGGTCCCTGGCAGTCGATGCTTCGAGATAGCACCGCCCATGGCAACCCCCAGAACCTTGGCTTTTGAGATTTTGGGATAATCCCATCCATGGTGTTCTGTGGCCGAATTCAGACCCTGGCAATTGACACTTCGTGATAATGCCATCCATAGAATCTGAACCGGCAGAGTGCTTACATGCCCCCAGTAGGATATGTAAATATCCTAAGAGACAAGCACCGAGGAGATGATATGTTGTTACGCATCTTCAAGGGGAATTTCCCACCTCTCCACACCGGGAACTTGTCCAAATCAACTTATGTTGATCGAATGCTCCTAATCTAGGTGACTTTTTCAGAACATTTGAAATGCTTCTACGTGATTTCGATACTTATGCTCACTGAACCAGACTATGTGTGTGAATTTGGGTGCTTAGGTTACTGAGTCCCGTAAACCAAAAGTCAATCAATGAGGCCGAATACTCCCTAAGCCTTGGACCTAATACTTAAGCTTTTCATTTTCCTCAACCTCTTGAGGAATATCTAGATCTTAATGGGTACTAAGAGTCTATCCAAGAATGCCTAAGGTTTGCATTCCTACTAATCTTGTTGTGCATTTTCCTTTTTCTTTTCCTTAATGTGGTCTAGAACTTAGGTTAAATTCCTTAATTTCTTGCTAATGACTATCCCTTTTTTTCTTTCATTTTGTGCTCCTTTTATCATTCTGCTATTTTTCTCCTATAAAGTTTACCGGCACTCTTTTTCTCTTTCAAAGTTTTTTTTTTCTTTTTCGTATATGCGGATTTTTTTGTTGAAACCTTTTCCTTGTTATTTAATTGCACTTTTATACCCCCCCATGCCTAAGATTTGCAATGTCCTCATTGTACATTAGGTGGGTTTTTATTTAGCTTGGTTCATGGATTAGGATAAGTATTTGGTGAGTGGATGGGTCGAGGTGACTGTTGCGGATGATTTCTAATCTCAAGTACGAGTACCTGAGGTGAAGTTGGCTATCCTAAAGAAAGAACCTAAAGTGCAAAGAAATGTCAAAAAAGGTTTTGGGTTTTTCAAGAATGACGGGATGCCTCCTATTAAGCGCTGAGTTTTACGCCATCGACTGGCTGCAATAAGCTCAAGGAGAATGGAGGATAAATGATGACAACCAAATCTGTACTGGTTACGTCAATGAACGGTTTAAGTCTCTGACCGTTCATGATGAAAGGTTCGAAATTTTGGTTGAGAGGACTGATTTCGGCGGCTCCATTTCCAAAAATCTATCGGACGAGATATGGTCCGACCCATTTGGATCGCAGTTTCCCAGGGAAGAGTTTAAGTCGGGAATCGAAGAGTAGGACCTTCTGACCAGGGTGGAAGATCTTTCTAGATATGTGCTTATCATGAAAGGCTTTAACCTGCTCTTTGTAGATTCATGAGTTCTCATACGCATCAAGACGTAGTTCATCAATCTCGCTTATCTGAAGCTTTCTATGGGTTCCAGCCTTAGAAAGATCTAAGTTGCAGTTTCGTACTGCCCAATAGGCTTTGAGCTCCAATTCGACAGGAAGGTGACATGCCTTCCCGTACATCAGTCCGAAAGGAGACATGCCTAGTTGGGTCTTGTGGGTTGTCCTATAAGCCCACAAAGCTTCCGGAAGTCGGGACGACCAATCCTTCCTATCAGGTCGAACAGTAACCAGTAGGATTTTCTTGATCTCCCGATTTGATAGCTCAGCTAGATCATTATTCTGGGGGTGGTAAGGAGTAGAGATTCAGTGAGACACCTCGTATTTGGTCATCAGTGACCTGAACTGAGCGTTGGTAAAATGGGTCCCTCCATCAGAGATGATTGCATGAGGAATTCCGAACCGTGAGAAGATATTCTGATGAATGAATTTGATGACGATCCTGTGATCACAGGTTCGGGTTGGAATAGCTTCAATCCATTTGGACACATAATCTACCGTGAGTAGAATGTGCTCGAAGCCATCCAAAACAGGAAAGGGACCCATAAAATCAATCCCCCAAATATCGAAGATCTCGCATACGAGAATCGGCTGCAAAGGCATCATGTTGCGTGGCTCATGTTGCCTAAAGTTTGCTAACGACTGCATGCCTTACAGTGACTGTATGCATCCTTTAAGATAGTGGGCCAGTAAAAGCCACACTGGAGGATCTTTGATGCGGTTTTATGCCTAGAGAAGTGGCCACCACATGCCTGGTCATGGCAGAAGGAGAGAATGTTGTTGATTTCACCCTCCAAGACACATCGCCGGATTACTTGGTCAGCACCTATGCGGAAAAGGTACGGGTCTTCCCAGATGTAGTATTTGGCATCGGAGCGCAACTTGTCTTTCTTGGCCTTTGGCCAATTAGATGGGATCTGATGAGATGACAAGTAGTTTACTATATCAGCAAACCATGGAAGCCAAGTACCAATAGTCAATAGGTGCTCATCAGGAAAATGCTCTGTGATGGGTCCAGAAGGGTTGATGATCTCAGAAGGAAGGCGAGACAAGTGGTCAGCTACCAAGTTTTGTCTTCCCACCTTTTCGCGAATCTCGAGGTCAAATTCTTGCAGTAGCAAGATCCATCGGATTAGTCGAGGCTTCGTGTCCTTCTTAGTAAGGAGATGAATCACAGTAGTGTGATCCGAGTAGATGATGACGTGGGAACCCAGGAGATAAGATCAAAACTTTTCAAGGTCAAATACTATGGCTAGCAGCTCTTTCTCCATTGCCATGTAGTTACGCTGAGCCTTGTCAAGTGTCTTGATAGCATAGTAGATGACCACAGGTTTCCCGTCAATCTTCTGCCCCAGAACCGCTCCTACAGCGAAGTCAGATGCATCGCACATGATCTCAAAGGGTTGAGACCAATCAGGGGACTGTAGGATCGAGGCTTGGGTGACTTGGTCACGAAGGTTCTCAAAAGATTGAGTGCATTCCTTGGAAATCTCAAAGGGTACATCCTTGGAGAGAAGAGTAGTCAGGAGGTGTGCAATTTTCGAGAAATCATGGATGAAACGACGGTAAAAATCGACGTGCCCCAGAAAAGATCGGATATCCCAGAAAATCGACGTGCGATTTTCGAGCTAGGCATAGGAAGTCTAGAAATCAGATCAACCTTGGCTCAATCCACTTGGATGCCTCTCTCAGAAATTAAATGTCCTAGGACGATCCCCTCAGGCACCATAAAGTGGCTCTTTTCTCAGGAAAGAACCAGCTTGAGTCAATGCAACGCCTGAGTATATGAACCAAGTGCTGGAGGCAATCATCAAATGATGCCGTGAAAACTGAGAAGTCATCCATGAAGGCTTCTAGATAATCACCTACCATATCAGAGAATATGGCAAGCATGCACCGCTGAAAAGTCGCGGGTGCATTGTAGAGACCGAAAGGCATCCTTCGGAACGTGTACGTCCCAAATGGGAGGTGAATGTGGTCTTCTCTTAGTCCTCTAGATGAATCGCCACTTAGTTATAATCGGAGTACCCGTCAAGAAAGCAGAAGAATCTCTTTCCTGCTAATTTCTCGAGAATCTGATCAATGAATGGTAGAGGGAAATGATCCTTCTTCATGGAGGAATTGAGTCTTCGGTAATCTATGCAAACTCTCCACACGTTTGCTATACGGGTAGGTATGACTTCTCCGATTTCAGTCGTGATAGTGGTGAGCCCTACCTTTTTAGGCACAACCTAGATTGGGCTCACCCATCGACTATCGGAGATTGGGTAGATGATCCTACATCTAACCACTTAATGATCTCCTTTTTCACGAACTCCTGCAGATTGGGATTCAAACGTCTCTGCATTTAGGGGGAAGGTCGTGCACCCTCTTCAGAATAGATACGGTGTGTGTAATAAGAGGGACTTATTCCAGTCAAATCATCAAAAGTCCAACCAATGGCTCTGCGATGTTGCTGGAGAACAGTAATCAGACAGGATTCCTGATCAGGTGTGGGTCTGGAGTTTATAATCATAGGAAATGTCTGATTAGAACACAAGAAGACATATTTTAAATGGTCGGGAAGGGGTTTGAGTTCAAGAATGGGGTTGTCAGCAGCAGCGGGTGGTTCAACATGAGTGTGAGGTACAAGGGTAGGAGTTATGGGTTTGTTTATCGCAAGGTCTGACTCCTTTAATTGCGGTTCAAGATCCTCTTGTGGTTGACGAGGAATGATCATGTTGTCCTCAAGTTGTGGTTCATCAACCACAGCTCTAATATCACAGATTTGTTCAATGACACCGCAATTAATTCCTTGTTGGGCCTTAAAGATATCAATTTTGAGAGTCTGGTTCCCAAATTTTAGTTCTATTTGGCCTTCCTCACAACTTATATTGCCCCTTGCAGTGGCCAGAAAAGGTCTCCCTAGAATGATTGGTGTATCCCTTGGGTTCTCAGGTGTGTCCATATCTAAAACTATGAAATCTACAGGGAAGTAGAAATCCCGCACCCTTACAATAACATCCTCAAGAATCCCTTTTGGTGACTTGATAGATTGGTCTGCTAACTGTAATGTCACCTCAGTCGATTTTAGCTCAGATTCTTCTAGATGGTTAAGTAGGGATGCGGGTATCAAGTTTATGGAGGCACCTAAGTCTAATAATGCTCTGTCGAACTGGGTTTCACCGACCTTACATGAAATTAGGGGAGTGCCTGGGTCTTTTGCCTTGGGTGGCAGTCTACTCAGGATTACAGAGCTAGCTTGCTCTGACAGTACAATTGCACTCCCACTCTTGGTTCTCGGCTTACGCTGAGGTGTACACACGTTCTTCAAAAATCGTGCGTAAGCCGGTACATGGAGAATTGCATCCATCAAGGGGATGTTTATTTGGACCTGCTCAAAGAGCTTGACCAGGTCCTCCTCAGGAGCCACGAGTTTGGTTTTCCTCTTTCCCTTGGTCAAGGCCTTAGGAAATGGAACCTTGGTTGGTTCTTCTAGGATAGGTCGAGGCTTTTGATCTGGGACAGGGATAGGAACATCCTGGATGACTGCCCTAGGATTTGGGTTACTACCAGGCTTGGAGTGATTTGGATAAGGTGGAACTTGGGTCGCCTTACCACTATGGGTTGTTACAGAATTAAGTCCTGCCTGGTTCTGGTTAGGGGTTGGTAGAATGGGTTGCTGCTGTTGATAACCTGCATAGAAAGTTGAAGCTTCCATCCTGCCAGGTGAGGGAATAGAAGGGGCCTGATAAACCATGTGTGCTTGGCCTGGGTTTGGGTTCATAACTCGCCGCTGCGTCGATGCACTATTAGGGTTTGGTAGAGGCTGAGAAGGAAGTGTGCCTAGTTGGCAAGAATTTGCCAACTGGGCAAGTTGATTTCGGACCTCTATGATTTCGTCCTTGTGTTGCCTTTGAATAGCCGCATTCATTCTCTGAATGTCAGCCAGAGTCTGGAGGATAAGGGACATTTATCTTGGTTAGGCCCAGGTGGATAAGTGGGGTTGGGGTGAGGTTGAGGCGGCGGATAAGGATGAGGTGCTTGTGGATGGGGCTGAAAGGGTGGTCTGGGATTCTGGGAATTTCCCGCCCACTTGAAATTGGGATGGTTCCGCCATCCAGGGTTGTAGGTGTTGGAAAAAGGGTCATTCTGGATGGCATTGAGGTCCTCGCAGGTCTGAGGAGCCTCAGAAAAGTCAGAGAATGGGGGAGTAGAGTTCCCCCGACAAGAATAGAAAGGATCGGAGGTTCCTCTGATCCTAGAGTCAGATGGGGGTGGATACGAGTCCATCCCTGGAGGTCGGTGGAAAATGTGCTGCACAGTTTCCCATGCGAGAGGGGGTTGTGCAAAGGAGTTCTACGCAGAGGTGGCTCGCTGCAAATGCTGAGTCAGCTCATCCACCTTCTTCTCAATAATAGAGACTTGTCCAATCGACTAGCCATTAATTCCAGGTCTACTAATGTGGACAAGCCCTGTGTCCCATCTGCTCCCCTAAGGTTCGTCGCTGTGCGAGTATTCATCCTGTCGAATAATCCCATGGAGTCATTGTTGATGGAGTTCTCGCACATGTTCTCGAGAATCTCCCACACGGTGTCTTCATGTTGACCCATGATATTCCCTCTGCAAGTTGCATTGACGAATAGTCTAATATCCTCACGGAGTCCCTGGTAAAAGGACTTGACTGGTTCCCATTTAGAAACTCCGTGATGGGGGCACTTTCTCATGAGATCCTGAAAATGATCCCATCCCTCATGAAGAGGTTCTCCCGTCTGTTGCGTAAAGTGAGTAATCTGATGGCGCAAGGCATGGTTCGACCAATGGGAAAGAACTTTTTCAAGAACTCGGACTGAAGTTCCTCCCAAGGGTTGATCGGACGGGTCTGGGTCTGATACCAATGGGCTGCCTTGTCCATAAGGGAGAAAGAGAACATCTTCTTAAGTAGGATATCCTGATTTTGCGCATCTGACCTAAAGGTCTGGGCCAGATGCTTAAGCTGTTTGATGTGATGGAAGGGGTCTTCAGAGTTAAGCCCATAGAATTTAGGTATGGCGTGGATCATGTTGTGCTTTAACTCGAAATCAGGTCCTCCAGTCAGGATTCTGACTCGAGGCTCAATTGCCACCGCAGCAGGATTATAGTGATCTCGCATCATGGGACGCTGCGGTGGGTTCATGAAGTTCTAGAAGAGATCGTTAAGTCACTGGAGCTGGTGCTCAAGTTTATTCTCTTCCTCAACAGGTTGAGCCATTGTGGAAGAAGGTGAAGTGGGTTCAGAATCAGAAGAGAGGCCTATGTGAAGGGGCTGTTGCCCAAACAAGGGTATCGGGGCTTGGCCTCAGGGAGAGTGAATTTCTAGAGGAGGTTTCAAGGACCTCCTACCAAACAAACACTGATGGATTGGATGAGGTGAGCAGGTGCTGGACCCAATCAAAACACCCAAAATGTTGGGTGACTATAGAGGTTCGGGGTGGATGATACCCCTAAATCAAAAGGTCGTCCACCTAAGAATTACCTAGGCAACCAGAGAGGGTGAGTCCCGTGAAGACCCCTACACAGCAGAGTGCCCCCACGGGTTACAGGGTTTCCCCCACCTGACCTCTCTTGTCACTGAGATTCCAGGCAGACCAGAATGGGGACCTTGACCTCTTAAGTCTACCACTTGTAATTAGGATCAAGGCGCTTAGGGTTTCACTTGAACTTTATCCTTTTGAGTGCAAAGAGTGACCTAATTTGAAGGTTGGTTGATCCAAGGGATCAACTTCACCTATTAGTTCCTGTGAGAGCGTATTAGGTCTTGTCTTTTAAGGTTCAAGTGACTTAAGAGCCGGATTGCTTAGGGTTTCTCTTAATGGATGTTTTCAAGCAATGGCTTGGCACACTTCTTTTGGGAATTTTCAATTCTTGATTAGAAAGTGTGTCTCTAAAACCCTAGCTTTTAGTCTTAAGTTGGCTCTAATTGGTCCAGTTAGTTGCCTCAAGATTAGGTAATTAGGGCTCAAGCAAGTAGGTTTTAGCCATAAATACCTTTAGTGGATGAACAGATAGAATGTGTTTGAAATTGAAAAACAGGCAACTTTTGCGATTTACTATGTATGAAAGACAGGTTATTCCTAAATTTCTTTTTCTTTTTCTTCCTCTTTTAGAATTTTAGGGGCTCAAAAGAGAAGATAGAAAATTACCTGTCCCTTGGTGTGATTGTTGTGCGGCTGCCTGCTCTTTCTTTGATTTTCTGTGCCTGCACAACAAAAGAAAAGAGATTAAGCCAATAGTAAATCAGAAATTGTGAATTAATAGCTTCTAGAATGCCCGTTGCTCCCTGGCAACAGTGCCAAAAACTGGTTGCGTCCCATTTCGCGGTGTTATAAAATTACGTTCGTTGCAGTATATTGCGAAAAGCGATCACTAGTTTTTTACAATTTATTACTCGGAATTTAAAGTTTCCTGAGGTCGAACTCAGAGAGCACACTTTGATTCCAGAAGCTTACAAATTCAAAATTATGAAATACAAAAATTTAAGAGAGAGAGGGAACAAAAGAATCCTTCTCTTCTCCTTCTCTTCTTCTCTTTTCCTTCCCTTCTTTTTCTGCTTTTCCCTTTTTCGAACGTCTGATTCTCTGAATCAGATGCCTTATCGGCCGTGTTTCTATAGTGCCTTCTTCTTTCTTCAGTTGTCTTCTCTACCTTTCCTTCTTCTTTCTCCTTCGACTGCTGCGGCTCTTCTCCTTCTCTTTCTTTTCTCTACAGCTTTCCTCCTTCCTGGCTTCAGCTCCTTCTTCTGCAGCAGCTCCTCCTTGGCTTCTTCTTCTTTTCTTCTTGCTGCTACGTCTCCTCCACCTTCTTCTTTCTTCTTCTCTTTGCGGCTTGAGTCCTCGCCGCTTCTCTTTTTTTCTTCTTCTCCACTTGTTCCCTGCACACACACACGCAAAACCTACCCTACCCTTCCCCGCGTCTCTCTCTGAATCTCTCTTTGGTACGCTCTCCTAGAGTCGGGTAATCGGGTCGTGTCGCGTGCCTGGGTCCAGGCACACCGGCGTGGGTGGTGCATGAGGAGTGCACAGGAAGGATAATCGGGTCGTGGGTCAGGTCCGTGTGGGCAGTGCCGCGGACGAGACCGAGTGACGGTGAGTGACCTCACCCCTGTGTCACTTGAGGCGAATAGCCTCAGTCACTTTTTCTTCTTATGCAGGTGTGGGCGTGCCTCAATTTCCGAGGTGGGACTAAAGTCCCACCTGCATCTTCGTGTGCCTGCAGGAGAAAGGCGCAACCAATTGGGGCAGCGGCCGAGGCCTTTGACCCCAATTGAGAGCCTGAGTATGTCCGTGAGGGTGTTCCGCACCTGCTGGACCTGGGGACCAGGAGCGCTGCAGCTTGGAGCAGCTTGCGAAGCAGCTTCAACCTGCTCGTCAATGGCGGCGAGCTGCCCTATCCCTGAAGACACGAACACGGCCTCGCAGCCCTGTCAGATACCTTGGGAAGCTTCGCCAAGGTGTGGCGAAAGTGCTAAGGTGGTCAGCGTGGTGCGGAGGTGTCTGCATGAGTGTGCCTAGGGCACACTGTGTGCATATGTGTGGGTGTGTTCGGGGGTGTGTTTGGGTGAGCGAAGCGGTGGTGTGAATGAGGGGAAATGTTAAATGGAGTGAGGGGATGCTTATGGACTTGTCGGCGAGGGGTGGAATGGCCTGTGGAGGTGGTGCGACCTCGCCGGAGTTAGTGGCCGGAGGTGGAACTGATGGTAGTGGTAGTGGCAGTCGAGGGACCAAAACTAAAATTTGTTGAGGGGGAAATAAAGAGGGGAGAAAATGGAAGAACTTTTACCTAGCTAAGCAGATGAAGGGGGGCAGGAGGCGGACGACTAGATTCTGCCGTCGCTGGAGATGATGCCCTTTGGGGAAGATGATGACGACGAGGAAGATAGACCCGAGGGTGCCTGCTGGTACGAATAGGCACGACGAACGATGGAGGAGCTAACCCTGCCACTGGTATGGTGGTAGGGCGATGAGAGAGGAAGCGAAGAGTCGTCGGAGCCTGTGGGCGAATGGCCGGAGGAGGAGGAGATGAAGTTTGGGGATTTTCCTTGGCCAAAACAGGCTTGCTCTGACCGGCGGCCCCTACCGTTCCTTAAATAGCTGTTGGCGAGAAGATCTTGAGGAGAGGGTGTGGGTAGCTTGCCGGAGAATGGCCGGAGAAGAGACCCATTCCTCTAGCGTGTTCGCACGAAGGCATGGGCAATGGCAGGGCATGGGAGGGGTTCCATGCGGAATAGGACGACGTAGGGAACCCCCCTTTCATTTCTGAGAGCGGATCCCATACCTTGCGTCGCGCCATCCTCCGCGCAAGGTCGCCAGAGGTATGGGCAACTGCGCGGGGTGGCAGAAGGATCATTTTGTAAAGAACAAAAGGAAAGTTGGGGGGCAACATGCAAGGGTTCAAAAGTTAAGGGTTAAAAAGTAATTCATGAGGACCAATTTGTAAAGTAGGTCAAGATGGCCTTCCCTTAGGTCAAAATTTTCCTACAAACCTAATTTGGACCTAAGGAATCTAACGACGAAGTTTGATTTTAGGTTTGACCTTGTTTGACTGGTCAATTTTCATAAAAACCCAAATTAGGTCAAAAATTGGGTATGGTTCTCAATTTAGGTCAAGACAAGTTCCAATGGCCAAATTGAAGGTTCTAAACTCTAGGGGATGTTTTTCCATGAATTTTAGAGGGTTTAATTGATTTTTGTCTTACCTCAAACTTCATGAATTAAAGCAGGTTTGTTTTATGGTTATAGAATGTCATTTTATTCTTAGAAATTGCTATAACCCTTTTCAGATCAAATCATCCCACTTTCTTTCTTGTTACGCCCATTTGACCTGTGTTTAGACCCTTAGACATCCCGTTGGTTTACTGCATTGGTAAAATTGCAGTTTTACCCCTTGTGTGTTGCTTTATATTCAGATTTATGGTTCTTTTATTTAGGCTTTCCCTTAGGTTTTGTAGGAGCTTTTGTATACTTATTTAGGTCAAAATGTGCTAGTTAGGACTCATGATGAGGCTCTCATCAGTTCCTAATCCTGAGATCACTGATTCAAAATCAGGTTCCATTAAGATGGAATAATTTCTTTTCGATCCTCAGGAATCAGAAACAAAAAGTGCCGAGAGTGACTACAACCTAGAATTCAAATCTTTTCTTGACTCTGATTTTCTTCATCCTATAAACACTCTTCAGGCATTTACCTTTGAGTTTGATGGCTACTATGAGAACTCTCTAAATGAACCCTTACTAGAAGACCCTCACACACAATTCGTATTGATGCCACCTCTTCTACATATACATAACCTATTCAGACCCATTTTTAACCCCAACCCGCAACCAGACTCAATTTCTATTATGATTCCACTCTTACTGAGTTGGTTGTAGATGATTCTCCTCCACATTTTTATTGGGTTTCGAACATAGATCAGACTACAAATCATCCCCCATCCTTCTCTGATCACTCTTGTAGGGTTCCTACATCTTTCACTGATTCTTTTTTCATTTAAGGATCCCTACTCTGATCAGGTTGATTCGACTCAGCCAAACCCTAGCTATGCACTTCCATACCATTTCAAGTTCCAATGTATGTGGTGGGTTCCACATCTCTTGATCTACATTTATCAACCCACCAGATTAATTGGGTTTGGGCTACATAATCAACCTGTTGATCTGAACAAGCACCTGGTTAGATAAACCAGGCTCTTGATCAACATGCTTGTTCTGCAAAACTCATCTGATTTGATTGTTCCTTCTCTAGATCATTTCCCGCTTGGCTGAAGGCATTGAATTTAGAGCTTAATGGGAGGAAACCCGTCATTCCAAAAATTAAGATCCTTCCGATTATCCTTCTGTACTTCACGTCTATTGCACCCTGAGTTTGATTTTAGAACGGTCGATCCCACCTCTGGTGCACGTGCCAAAGCTTGAAATCACCTGCAACAATCATTCCCAACCCATTCGCCCACCAGATAATCCTGTTCTAAATTCCTGAATCAAAAACTATTTCACACCCTTCGTTTACAATGAGGACATTGAAAAGCTTAGGCATGGGGCGAGGGTAAAGTGCAAGCATTCAAAAATCAAAAGTTTGGAAGGGTTCTCACAAACAAATCACATAATCCAAAAATACCAAAAAAATAAAAAATTCTTGAAAAAGAATAAAAAATAAGAGGAGAGGAAATTTTGATGGCATATTAAATTTTGAGGATAAAAAGGGGAGTTAAAAATGTCAAAAAGGAGCAGAATTAGAAAAGAAAAAGAGATATTCATTAGTAAGAAATTAAGGAACAGGTGGAAGGATGGAAGCCAAACCTAGTACGACAGGAGAGAGGGTCCATGGTGATGAAGGATGGACAACTTGGAGATCAAGGGCATGAAGGAGGAAGGAGAGAAGAGGTCCGATGGCTGCTGGAAGAAGGGTAGTAGGCAAAAGTCGAGTTAACGATGGCAGGCCATGGGGCAACAAGGAAATTGTGTGTTTTCGATGTCAATGTCGAGGGCATATGGCGGCGGCGTGCCGCTTCACTTTGCTATGCCTGGCGTGTTAGGGACATGGCCACTAATGAGACTCTTGCACGTCTAATCATGGACAACCAAGGGGAAAGACGAGCTTGCACAATAGGGCAACGAAGTTTGGAATGCAGCCGCTTCCACCTTTGCCTCCACCTACTTATGGGGGACACACGGTGGATGTGGAAATCCCTATGGATGATGACATCAGGATGGCAGAGCTTGTATTACGAGGGGCTCTAGTCGGAGAGGTGATGACGGGCAATCCTTCCCTGGAAAGGATTCATCAACTGGTAAGTTCTCTATCCTTGTCGACTGGTGGTTAGAAGATTACGTCTCTTTCCCCTATGCGTTTTGTTACTTTGGGTTGGGGATGATGGATGTAGAATGTTTGCATTTTCGCTCGAGTGCTCTAGATGGATTGATGGTGATTTGGAGGTTGGTATCCCCCTTTGATGGATCGTTGCCTGAACGACCACCCTAATGAGTAGCTTCTAGATCGAGGAAGCTGGGAATTAGAGGCCTACAGTTACATCTAAGATCAAAAGAGCTGGTGGCAGCTATGATAGCATGGTTTGCTACAGTGGTTGAAGATGCTAAGAATGGATTGCTCGAGGGTGATGGCCAAGTATTGAATGTTTCGATTGATGTATTCAAAGCTGGTTCTGTGCCAAAGAAGCTTATCCTCCGCTGTGGGGGGAGTTCATGGCTATTGATTCTGAGTTTCACAATGGACAGTACGTATGGAGGACTCAATCAGGATAATGCATCTTATGTGAAGGTTGCAAAGCCTGAGGCAACCTCACAACAGCCAGGCCGTGAGACCCCTGATTAGGCGCCTAAGACTAAAAAATGCAAGGATCATCCCTGCACAGAGGAAATGGAGGAAGGGATGGAAGTGACATTGATAGAAGAAGGTGTGGCAGAGGAAACCAATGCTGCTATACCTAGGGCAGATACATCTGATCAGTGTGTTTTGCAAGAGATTCCCAGAAATTCCTTGAGTCTGCAACCCAGCTTGCCAGCAGTAGAGGCTAAAATTTGGCGCAGGGACAGTATCTAGGACTAGCATGGGCAGATCACCGTATAAGCTCAGACAAAGGTGATAAAAGACAATGCTAAAACTTGATGAAAATGCCATTGCGGCTGTGATGAGGGTTGACAGAGCCCTGAACCCCTAAAAGGGGGGCACCCAAGAAACTTAATGAGGATTCTCTCTTGGAACGTGCGTGGGCTGCACAACAAAAGTCGGAGGGCTTCCCTTCTAAGATATATGAGAGAATGGAAGATAGATTGTGCCATTATTCAAGAGACGCACATAGAAAGTGAGGAAGATAGGGCTTGGACTGATATGAAGGTTGGTGGTGCGAATGACTGTGTGATGCTTAATTCACATGGTAGGTCTGGGGGTATTGTTATGTGGTGGAGGAAAAATGTTCTGCAAATGTTGGAGGTCTCTATAGCTAGACATTTGCTGGCTTGTAAATTTGAAAGGATTCAAGGGGGAGTGACCTCTACATTACAGGAGTTTACGGCCCTTGTGATGCCTGTACAAGGCAAGAGATGTGGGAAGCTTGGAGTGAAGTTGCTGGTTTTGTGAATGGGGCTGAATGGGTTGCAGGAGGAGACTTTAATTGTGCCCTAATGGGAAGGGACAGACCGAATGCCATGGTGGATAGTGCATCCACTGGGTTCCATCTGATGGCTCAGACACTAGGCTTGAGTGAATATCCCTCCTCTGGAACTGAATTCACCTGGAGAAATGGTAGTGGCATCATGTCAAAAATTGATAGATTCTTTGGTAATGCTAGGCTACTGGATATGTTTCAGTTATCCTCTGTGTGTGGGCTGGGACGTCCCTTTTCTGATCACACGCCCTTGGTTTGGGATAGTGGGGAACAAGTGCTTGCTGGCTCTTATTTCAAATTTAAAAAATCCTAGTTGAGAGAATCAGGATTCCGTGAGATGCTTGAAGGCTGGTGGAGGACCAAATGTGTAGATGGATCAACCACTATCAAGCTTGCTTCCAAGCTGACTGCTATGCGATCAATGCTAAAGGAATACAGGGCTGCAGTGCCTGTTGTGAGACATCAGAGGCTCAATGAGGCACTGCTGGAAATCGAAGGCCTTGATGTAAAAGAAGCAACTGCTCCTTTAACTAACCAGGAGCTCAGAACTAGAAGAATGTAGCAGGATGTGGTGACTAAGGAAGATTTAAAATTGGAGATGGATTGGAGGGAACGTTCCAGACAACTTTGGCTTAAAGAGGGGGACGCCAATACCAAATTCTTTCACTTGGCTGCCAGCTCTCATAGAAGGATCAACTTAATTTCATCCATACTCAAGGAAGGTCAGAGAATCTCATCTATGCCAGATATTAGAGCTGAGGCCATCAAGTATTTTAGAGACTCGTCATGGACAACAGGGAGAGGTTAAAGGAGAATGGCGGCGAGTGACTCACCTAAAGTCTCTGGGGTACGAGTATCTAGTTTGATAGCAACCATCACTGAGAAAGAAACAATGGCTGCCATTAAAGACTTAAATAATGAAGGTTCTCCTAGTCCTGATGGTATTCAAGCTTTTTTCTATAAAGAGGTGTGGGGTGTGGTTGGTAAAGAAGTGATGGATGTTATTAGGGAATTTGAGGGGGGCAACTCTGGCCTTGATAAGATCAACATATCTTTTCTTTTGTTGCTTCCAAAGACACAAGGTGCAGAGAAATTCTAGGATTTCAAACCTATAGCTCTCTCAAACTCCATTTACTTGGTGGTGAGCAAAATCTTGGCAAATAGGCTACGGCCCATCCTGCAGGATTTGATTCATCCAATCCAATCTACATTCCTCCTTAACAGATCCTTACAAGAGTCTTTCATCATGGCCCAGGAGATGGTGTGTGGTTGGCAAAAAAGGAAATGTAAAGACTTTATGTGGAAAGTTGATTTTCGTAAGGCCTATGATTCTATTTCTAGGCCCTATTTGTGGGAGGCTTTCAAGAGAAGAGGATTTCCCCCTCTCTGGATTCAATGGATGAAAAGGTGCATCACTACTACTTCTTTCACTCCCTTGAATAATGGGAAGCCTTGTGGGGCCTGGATTCAACCGCAATGCGGTGTGAGGCAAGGATGTCCTTTGGCCCCTTTGGTTTATAACCTTGCTGTTGATGGTCTAGCGAGATATGCTTGCAAACTTTCTGTGGCGGGCATTATTAGAGGATACTCTTTTTCTAATAGGAGAGCCATAGCTCCTATTCTCTAGTATGCAGATGATATGGTCATTTTCGTGGAAGGGTCAAAGGGTGAAGCCTATGCACTTGGTCATATGGTTAATATCTTTGGTGACATTTTAGGTCTGAAATTAGATAGGGAGAAGTCCAATCTGGTATGCTTTGGTTTGAATGAGCAAGAACAAGAAGCTATTTCGGATATTTTGGGGACTCCACACACCAACCTTCCCATCAGATACTTGGGGCTGCCCCTAGGATGTTCAAAAAAGAAAAAATGCAACTGGAACAATCTTTTTGATAAAATTTCAGTCAAGTTGGAAGGATGGAATAGCAGGTTTTTATCTAAGGGTGGCTGACTCATCTTATTGAACTCTGTTATTACCTCGATACCTGTTTTCTACTTCTCCCTCTTTAAAGCTCCGAAGTCTATCTGGAAGTGCATGGATTTAATGCGAAAGAGGTTCTTCCCGAAAGGTGCCAAGCATGAAGGTAGATTTATGCAGCCTTTGAAGTGGGAGCAAATCTGCCAGCCTAAGGAAAGTGGTGGATTGGGAATCAAAGCTTTGAAAGAATTTAATGAGGCCTTATTGATCAAATGGGCTATAAAAGCTTTGAAGGGGGAAGAGAAGCCATGGACCGAGCTAATTAAAGATAGCTACGGTCAGTCCAATAGCACGTTAAAGAGGCTATATCCTACTAGACCATCACCTTTATGGCAATCTGTGATTCAAGCTCTGAAATGTAATTGGCATCTACTGCAGCCTATACTAGGAGACGACAGGACATTTGATTTCTGGTCTAAACAATGGTCCCCGCTGGGACCTTTAAATGAATCCTACCCGAGGGTATTTGCTGCATCAAGGGACAAAACAGGTGCTGTGAACTGCTATTGGTCTAAATCAGGGGCCTGCTGGCAATTGAACGAAGCTGAGTCCATCAGGGAGGGCACCCGGCTATGGGAAGAAAGACTGAACATGATTTCAGACCTGGAAAGATTCAAACCCAGACCTGGCGTGGAAGATAGCTATGTTTGGGATGGAATATATACAGTGCAACGTGCTTATGGAAGGATTATGGATGACGGTAGAGGTTGGGTTATGATCACATTGATAAAAAAGTATGGCTCTTGAAGATCCCCTCAAGGTACAAATTTTTCTTTGGCTTTGCAGAATGGAGGGCTTGATAACAGGGGATCTAAGGCACAAAAGGATGGGAGCTGCTCTTCATGAATGCCACTTATGTGGAATGCACACTGACAGTCTTAGCCACATTTTTTCTTCTTGCTTGATTACTGATGTAATATGGAGGAGGATTTGCTAGGAACCACTCCCCCCATGGGATTCACTGTGGCACAATTTTCTAATTTTGGAGAGGTCGCACCTACGCACGGCCGCAACACTTTGGTGTATGTTGAGGGCAAGAAATGAGAGGTTATTTTAGGAGAGACCAGTATGTCGTGAGCAAATTGTAAATGAGTGCTGGTCCCTCATACATAGATGGGGATCTGATTTGTAATTTTTTATTTACCTCCTTATCAATAAAATGCCCTCCCGGATTACTATTATAACACGATAGCTTTCCTTTTAGATTAAAAAAAAAAAGAAATTAAGGAATTGACTTAGTTGTAAACCATATCAAAAGAAAGAAAATGAAAGGCAAAACAGTGCTAATGAAACACAGAAGAGATTAGTAGGAACACTAATTTTAGGCCTCTTAGGCTGTGATCATAGGCTTAAAAATTCAAGTACCCACTAAGATCTAGATAATCCTCAAGAGGTTGGGGAAAATGTGAAGCTTAAGTATTAGGTTTAAGGCTTAAGGAATATTCGACCTCATTTACTAACCTCTGGTTTGCAGGACTTGGTAACCTAAGCACCCCATTCCACACATAGTCTGGTTCAGTGTGCTTAAGTATCAAAATCATGCAAATGCATTTAAATTATTCTGAAAAGTCACCTAGAATAGGAGCGACTGATCAACACAAGTTGATTTGGATGAGTTCCCAGCGTGGAGAGACTGGAAATTCCCCTCGAAGATGCGCAATAACATATCATCTCCTCGGTGCTTGTCTCCTAGGATATCTACATATCCTACAAGGGGCATGTAAGCACCCTGTGCTGGTTCAGACACCATGGGCAGAATTATCCCGAAATGTCGATTGCCAGGGTCTGGATTTAGCTACAGAACACCATGGGTGGGATTATCTCGAAATCTCGAAAGCCAAGGTTCTAGGGGTTGCCATGGGCGGTGCTATCTCTAAGCATTGATTGCCAGGGACCCTTCGAGGATTGATGATGGGGACTAGGGATCCGATACAGACCGTGTTGTAAAGCCAATCCAAAGCTAGAAATAAAAAGAAAAGAGAGAGAAAAATCTCCAAAAAAGAAAAATTCCTCTATCTCTCTCTAAAAAAAATGCACTACAAACTGAATCGAGGCTAAAACATGTTACAAGCATGGGTGCTTTAACCGCGGAGTTCAATGAACCTTAGGATAATTCCTGTGGGTCTTAGAAACCTTCGCGGCAGACTGGGGCTAGAGTTGGTTAGGTCCGGATCTTGGTTGGTACTTGAGTACCTCTAGGCCTAGTATCGGCATTCTAACCTAATCTACAAAAGGAAGCACGCATCAAAGTTTTGAGCATCAAAAGATTTCATGGTCTAGAATCAAAGTTAATACCTTGAAATTTTGCTAAGGGACTAGCATAAGCTTGGCATGGGGGTATGATGGGAACACCATCATGAGCCCTAACTAGCTCATTTTGACCCAATGAAGTCAATAAATGCTCCTACATAACCAACTGAAGGGCATAATTCATTGCATAACCATTCTGAGAGAAACACAAGAAACTAGGGTTAAAACTTCAATTTTACCAACTTATCATGAATGCAGTACAACCACAGGTTTTCTCAAGGGCTGAATAAGGTAAATGGTTTTAATAAGATAACAAGTGGGTTGGATTAGACAGAAAAGGATTTGTGTGTATTCTGAGAATTAAATAAATTTTTGAAACCATAAAAATAGACCCACTTAATTAACCAAGACTCTGGTCAGGATAAAATTCACTTAAACCCTATAAAAATCATATAAAAATATTCTCTAGGGTTTAGTATCATCAATTTGGTCATTAGAACCCATCTTGACCTAAAATGGATTCTCAGATACATATTTGCCCTAATTTGGGATTTTGCAAAAATTACACAGACAAATGTGGTCAAAATCAAAATCCAACTTCACCATTAGATTCCTTAGGTCTAAATTAGATTTGAACCAAAATTTTGATACAAGATGAGTTTGCCTTGACCTAGTTTGCAACAAGGTCTTGTCTGATTACATTTCTACCTGTAACTTTCAAAAACCCTTGCGAACAGCCCCCTAACTTCTTCATCGTCTTCATAATTAGGTCCCTCCACCATTATCGTAGAGGAAACCTACTTCGACGACCTTTCACAAGTGATTTCTCCTTAATTTCTTGGAGAATCTCTTCCAAAATTGGAAGGGAGATCCTTTAAGAAATTCTCTCCAGTATGAACCCATTGATGAGGTCTGATTCCCTCCCAATCTCTCATGCGAATGCATGAGAGATTTGGGTATCTTAACAACTCCCAAGTCCAGTGACCTTCCAATCTTGGGAAGCTTGCTTCCCAAGCCATAACCGCTACTCAGATCCCTATTTAAAGACACCCCAGGGTCCAACCGTCTCCTCAGCTTGAAATTGGGCCATTCCCCCTATTCCTCTCTCCTCTTCGGCCGCAAGTATGTGCAAGCTCCGGTGGTCTCCCTCCCCAACTTCTTCATCGTCCGACCACAAAACTGGTGGTGGATTCACCTTCATCACCGTCCTCCGCGTCGAGCAATACCAGCCGTCATCGTTCCTTCCCCGTCTTCGTCGTCGCCTCTCCTACGGAGGTTCATCTTCCCCATGTCCGACAACAACACCGGCATGGGATCCCTTCCCCTTTTCATCCTTACAAGTAGATTCTTAGGTGCCCTATCTCCCTTACTTTCTCCCCCTCTCTTTATTTCCCAAAATCGACCACCAACACTACTAAACACCGTCATCACCACAATCTCCGATGACTCCTCCAACGAGGTGTTCCCACTGCTATGCACCTCCATCCACCTCGCCGACCACCCTACAACCTCCATTGCACCTTCCCACTCATTTCTCCTCACTCCATTTGCTCCATCATCCACCCAAATGCCTTCCCGAACAAACCCACTCTAACCGACCATTCCCGTCACCATCCGGCCACCACAACTACCCTCACTCCACGCCACTGCCACCGTTACATTCGCCGTGCCACGGTGATCCTGCTGAGCTTTCTAACATGGCCATAAGTCCCTTTTTCTTAATTTCAGGTAGTAGGCCAAGACCTGCCATTGCTGCCGAGCTTTGAGCAAGCTTCAAGTAGCTCAAGGGTGTCTATGCTCTAGGGGATACCTACAGGCTATGCGAAACTTAGGCATGCAGGTGTCCAAGTCCTCATGCGAGGGTATTAGCGGCCGTAACCCCATCAATTCAACTGGATACCCTGCTGCTACACTAGATGGAAAAAAGGTGGGACATTTAGTCCCACCACGGATATGAAGAGGCACCTGCAACCACATAAATTGAATAAGTGAATGGGGCTATTTGCCTCCAAACACTGAGGGTGACGTCCTCCTCCACCTTCACCCGGCCTCGTCCACGACACTTTACCTGACTAGCTACCTGACCTGCACTCCTCACTCACCACCGCAAGCCCATGAGCATGGACCTAGGTATGCGCTAGGTCAGATTACTCGACCGACTGTGGCTCTGGGAGAGCGAGACTGAGAAGGAAAGGGGGAGGAGAGTTGCGCAGGGGAAGGGGGGTTTTTGCCCTGGGATGTTTGGCTCCAACACTTAGCTGGATTCAGAAGGTAGAAATGCCAGAGAAGAGGAAAGCCTAAGTAAGAAGAAGGAAGAAGAAGATGAAGAAGAGAAGGATTGCAGGGCTGAAGGCAGAAGAAGAGGAAGAAGAAGAAGAGGTACTACTGAGCTGAAGGCCTGAGAAGAATAGAAGGAGGAGAAAATAGAGATAGAGAAGAAGAAAAGAAGGGTACTGTAGCAAACGTCATTTAAGACATTAGATTGCAAAATCAGACGCCTGATTTCATACTTCCTCCTTTAGTAGATTTGAGTAATTATTCCATGTATTAGACTTATAATTGGTGATTCACATCACCATTCTTTTGTCTAAAATTCTTTCTACACTTCATATACTCATATGCTCTACATTCCTAATTAGTTTTTGAGTAATATTTTATGTTCAAATTACATTAATTATTGGGATTAGTGCGTGAATTCCGTTTGCTCCTTGTGTTCGACCTCGAAACTATTTCGAGTAATAAAAAATGTGTTTGTTTTCAAAGCAATTTCAACTATATTACAATGCTTCATTTTAAACATCGATTTTGCCTTGTGAACAGCCGTTCATTGAACTCACCGATATAAATAGGGCTGAGGTATCTTTTGATCTCCATTCTCTCTGAGCTCATTGCGCTCGGCTGATGACGTTAAACTCAGTGCTTAACGGGAGGCAACCCATTATTTTGAAAAAACTAGAAACCCTTCTTAACACATCTTTTGCTGAATTCATATTGCACTTTAGGGCTCATCCAATAGAACAGCCGACTCCACCTCTGGTACCTATACTCGAGCTTGAAATCATCCACAATAGTCACCCCAATCCGTCCACCCATCCAAAACCTGTTCTAATGTACGTTCTATGCGGAACTTGAACCCACCTAATTTACAATGAGGACATTGCAAATCGTAGGCATGGGGGGCATTAAAGTGCAAAATGTTGTGAGAATCACGTCATAAGAAAGGGTTTCATAAAAAAAAAATCACATATTCCAAAAAAAATAAAAAAATAAAAAATTGAAAAAGAAGAAAACTAGGAGCAGGGAGGAAATTTTGAGTGAATTGAATGCATATCATTTTTTAGGAGGAAAAGGGGATGTGATAAAAAGTCAAAAAGGAGCACAATTTGAAACAAAAAAAGTGATAGTCATTAGTAAAAGATTAAGGAATTGGCTCAGTTCTAGACAAAATCAGAAAGGAAGAAAATGGACAAAAAGTGCTAAGAGACAAAAAGAGATTAATATGAACGCTGATCTTAGGCCTCTTAGGCTGTAATTCTAGGCTTAAAAATTCAAGTACCCGTTAAGATCTAGATAGTCCTCAAGAGGTTGGGAAAAATGCGAAGCTTAAGTATTAGGTCTAAGGCTTAGGGATTATTTGGCATCATTAACTGACCTCTGGTTTACGGGACTTGGTAATCTAAGCACCCCAATCCACACACAGTCTAGTTCAGTGCGCTTAATTATCAAAATCACACAAAGTCATTAAATCTATTCTGAAAAAGTTACCTAGATTAGGAGTGGCTGATCAACACAAGTTGATTTGGACGAGTTCCCGGTCCGGAGAGGCGGGAAGTTCCCCTCGAAGATGCACAATAATATATCGTCTCCTCGGTGCTTGTCTCCTAGGATATCTAAATATCATACCAGGGGCATGTAAGCACCTTGTGCTGGTTCAGATGCCATGGGCAGCATTATCACGAATTGTTGATTGCTAGGGTCTGGATTTAGCTATAGAACGCCATGGGAGGGATTATCTCCAAATCTCGAAAGCTAGAGTACTGGGGGTTGCCATGGGCGGTGCTATCTCGAAGCATCAAATGGTAGGGACCCTATGAGTATTGATGGTGGGAACTAGGAATCAGATACATACCGTGTTGTAAAGCCAATTCAAAGCTAGAAATAAAAACAAAAGAGAGAGAAAACTCTCCATAAATAATGAAAAAATTCTTCTGTCTCTCTCTTACAAAAACACACTACAAATTGAACCTGGGCTAAAACATATTACAAGCACGAGTGCTTCCATGGAGTTAAACAAACCTTAGGTTAGTTCCTATGGGCCTTAGAAACCTTCGCGACAGACTAAGGCTAGAGCAGGTCAGGTCCGGATCTTGGTTGGTACTTGAGTACCTCTAGGCCTATTATCAGCATTCTGACCTAATCTATAAAAGAAAGCACACATCAGATTCTGAGTACAAAGAAACCTGTGGCCTAGAATTTAAGTAAATCCCTTGAAATTTTACTAAGAGACTAGCAAAAGCTAAGCATGGGGGTATGATGGGAACACCATCATGAAAGATAAACTAGCTCAATTTGACCTGATTAAGTCTTTAAATGCTCCTACATAACCTTCATAAGGTCATAATTCATTACATTAGCATTCTGAGAGAAAGATAAGAAATTAGGGTTAAAACTATAATTTTACCATCATAACTTGAATGCAGCACAACCACGGGTTTTCTCAGGGGTTAATTAAGGGTTAAATGGTCCTAAAAGGCTAACAAGTGGGTTAGAACAAATAAAAAAGGGTTTTCACATGTTTTGAGAATTAAATGACTTCTGAAACCCTAAAAATGGACTTGCATAATTAACTGAGGTTCTGGTCAGGATAAAATTCATTTAAGCCCTTTAAAATTCATAGAAAAATATTCTTTAGGGTTTGGTACCTTCAAATTGACCATCAGAATCCGTTTTGGCCCAGAACAGAGTCTTAGATAGACATTTGCCCTAATTTATATTTTTGCATAAATTACCCTATCAAACATGATCAAAACCAAAATCCAACTTCACCATTGGATTTCTTAGGTCCAAATTAGGTTTGTACCAAAATTTGGATCCAATCTAAGATTGTCTTGACCTAGTTTGCAACTTGGCCCTGTCTGATAACACATATGCCCTTAACTTTCAAAATCCTTAGAGAAAGATCCCTAACTTTGTCATCATTTTCACAAATAGGTCCTTGCCGCCATTAATCCTATTCCTACAAGATCTGAAGACATAAATTGGCGAGATCTCCTTGATTCCTTTACGAATCCCTTTCAAATTTGAAAGGGAAGTTCGTCAAGGAATTCCCTTCCTTTTGAACCAATTCTTTTGCCCTAAAACCTTCCCAATATCTCATGCGAACGCATGAGAGATTAGGGTATCAAAAAGTTCCCAACTCTGGTGAAGCATTCCAAGCTTGGGAGGCTTACTTCCGAAGCCCAAAACTCCCTCTAAAGGTCAATAAAAAGACCTCCAAGTTAAACCGTTCTCCCCAAGCTCAATTTCGACCAGATCTACAATAAATTCCTCTCTCCTAATTTGGTCGAAAGGCTCCTCAAGCTCTGGAGATCCCCTCTGACCTCCCTCATTGTCTGTCCACAATACCAGTGGTAGATTCATTTTCCTTGTCTTCCTCCGCGTCATGCCAAACTAGCGGGTGTCTCTCCCTCCTTCCTTGCCATTTCCTTCTCACTGTAGTCACCTTTGTCTCCGGCATCGGCCATACCACAACCGACGTCGCTTCTACCTCTCTTCATCCGCCAATCACCTAAATAAGTTCCCTAGCTCCTCTACTCCCTTTACACACCGACCGCACTTCATTTCGACCTCCGTATCACACTAACCACCTTCACCTTCCTTCGTTTTGACCAAACCTCCGACGAGGATCCCTACTCATCCCACTATTCTAACCACCTCGTTAACCACCTCACAACCTTCGCCACACCACCCTCTTCAAAACCCCCATCCTATTTTACTCTATTATGCCTCAAAACCATTTTCTCAACAACCCACCTCCAAACCTTCACTTCTGCCTTCGCCAACCACCTACGACCACTTTCGTAACTTGCCACCACCACCTACACCCTCAGCGCGACCCTGCGAAGCTCCTGAACCTATTTAACTTGGATGCAAGGCCATATTCACATTTTTAGGTCTTCACTGCCTTGGCTGCCATAAACGAAGCTTTGAGCAAAGCTCGAAGCTCGCTCTAGCACCTGTAGGCTCCAAATGAAACCCCAGGCGCAATGGGACCTACCCAGGAATGCAACCAAGGAGCCAATTTGGCCCTTTGACTGAGCCTTTGATCGCAATCAAGCGAAGAAGCAGCAGTGTAGCGTACGTAGAAGAAGGAAGGCAGGATTAGTCCCACCTCAGAAGCTAATAATCACCTGTGCCCGAATTAGTTGTTTTTGTGTTCTAGGCTTATTGCCTTAGAACACAGTGAGCCTGGACCTGCGTACTCACTTGAACTCGAATACCCGATTACCTGTTACTGTGAAAGGCTCTGAAGAGTGGATCCCAGAGAGAGAAGGAGAGAGTGCACGGGGACAGGGGGTTTTGCTCTTAAAGGAGTTGGCTAACACTTAGCCAATTTCATAAGTCTCCCCCTGTGCATCAGAAGGCTTGGATAGTAGAAAGAAAGAAGGAGGAAGAAGAAAAGAGGAAGCTTGAGTCGCAGAAAGGCAAAGAAGAAAGAAAGAGTTCTGAGGAAGAAAGGAGAAGACAAGGAGAGCAGCTGAGATAGAAGCAGAGGAGAGGGAAGGAAGAGACCCTTGAGTCCCTTGGAAGCACTATAGTAACCGACTGTTTATGTTTAAGTCATCTGATAGAAGCCTAGACCGTCTGATTGCATACATTTGAGGTTTTATTTCCTTGATTGATACTGTTCACTTAGTTGCTATTACTGTGAGGAGTAATTGGTGATTCAAATCACCATTTTACTCCATTCTTTTTGCTCATTGATACTTGACATTATTATTTTTGCAATGTCTTATATCTTTGATTCAAATTCTGATCTTGAGTTTGAAATTGCTATATTACTCCCTATGTTCGACCTTGAACTTTCATTCGAGTAATAAATTTATTTGTTTGAGCGCTATTTTGGTTATATTACAACGAAGCAATTTTAAAACATCGATTTATCACTTAAACACTTTTATTTTGAGTGGTGTGCCCCAAATAGTTCAAGCAATTGGCCTATTGCACCACTTAGTTACGGCACATAGAAATGTTTGACCTATTCAGATTCCTACTCACTTATTTATGTGTTGAGTTAAGTGTACTGGGTCCGTAGGTTAGATCCTGGTTAAGTGATAGAATTGTTGTGATTATGTGCCTTAGGGTGAGAAGTTGTGGGTGTTAAGTCTATAGCTTTCAGAAAATCCCACAAGAGAAGAGTTTTTTTTTATTTTTTTATATATGCGGGGGTGAGATTAGTGGAGGTGGCAAACAAACAACCAAATCTATCCTACGGTTTATAAAAAACACCTAAGTTGATTTGGGTTTGAGTTATTAGTGCGGTGAAATGAACTAATGGGTGGGGGTGTGGGGATAAACTTACAAAACCTTCATCCGCACTTTTCTCCAATCTAATTGCTTTGGCCTAACTCAGAAAAGTACCTGTAATAATAGTAAGATTAGAGAAAAAGTGAGATAAAAGTTAGGTAAAGTGGAAAAAACGTGAGAAAATCCAAAGAGCGTTGCCTCCCTAGCAACGGCACCAAAATGATCGAGGCGCACTTTGCTTATTAGAATTGGGGGTTTGGATGACCTGTCTCGTAGCTCGCTGATGGGAACACCATCATGAGCCCTAAGTAGCTCATTTTGACCCATAAAAGAGAATAAAAGCTCCTACATAACCAACTGGAAGTCCTAACTCAATGAATAACCATTATGAGAGAAAAGTAAGAAACAAGGGGTAAAATTGCAATTTTATCATTGCAGTACAACAACGGGTTTTCTCATGGGCTAAGGGTAAAATTGCAATTTTACCATTGCAGTACAACAACGGGTTTTCTCATGGGCTAAGCACAGGTCAAATGATTTTAACAAGATAAAAAGTGGGTTGGTTCAAATAGAAAAGGGTTCATGTGAATTCTGGGAATTAAATGACTTCTTGTAACCGTAAAATAGACTCACTTGACTTAACAAGGTTCTACTTTGGATAAAATTCACCTAAACCCTCTAAAAATCATGGAAAAATATCCTTTAGGGTTTAGAACCTTTAATTTGGTCCTTAGAACCTATTTTGACCAAAATTGGGGTCTCAAAAAAATATTTGCCCTAAATTAAGTTTTTGAGTAAATTGCCTAGTCAAACATGGTCAAACCCAAAATCCAACTTCACCATTGGATTTCTTAGGTCCAAATTAGATTTGTACCAAAATTTGGACCTAAGAGGAATTCATCTTGACCAACTTTGCAAACAGGTCCAACCCAATTACATTTCTACCCTAATCTTTCAAAAACCTCTACAGAAACCCCCTAGCTTCGTCGTCGTTCTTTGCAATTAGGTCCCTCCAACATTATAGCGGAGAGAATCCTACTCCGACGAGGTTTCAAAGGCAAGAACTCTCTGATCTCTCAAAGAATCCCCATCAAAATTGAAAGGCAGATTCTTTGAGAAATCTCCTCTAATGTGAACCCATTGATGAGCCCTAACTCCCATCCAATGTCTCATGCGAACGCATAAGAGATTTGGGTCTCTTTGAGTTTCCATCTCCAATGAGATTTCCGTGCTTGGAAGCTTGGCTTCCAAGCACAAACCCAACCTCCAAGACCTATTTAAGAAACCCTAATTCATTCCGCACCTCAGCTTGGAATTGGGCCGGTCCACCCCACTTTCTTCTCTCCTCGCCGGCCACAACCTCTCTGCAAGCTCCAGCGACTCCGTCCCCTCTCTCTCGTCACCCAACCATAATACCAGTGGTGGGGTTGCCTTCCTCTCATTCATCCGCGTTAGCCATAGTAGCTTGACCCCGCCTCTACCCCTATTGTCACTGTCGCCTCACTTATGGAGAGCATCGTCTTCGACGACGGCAACACGAGCCAGCCGCCATCCTTGCCTCCTTCGTCCTTAGGTTAGGCCAGATTACTTCTCTCTCCCTCCCCTTCCTTTTCCCCTGGTATTTCTTGAAAATATCCCTCGACGTTACTAATCACCACCACCTTCTTCATCTCCGGCTAGACCTCTCGCGAGGTGTCCCCGCCGCTCCGCACTTCCATCCGCCTCGCCAACCACCCCATAAGCACCGCAACACCTCATTGATCCAAAACCCTCACTCCGCTCACTGTGCCATGCCCCCAAAACACCCCCCGAACACACCTACTCTCATGCACACAGGGTGCCCTAGGAATGCACACACTGGCCACCCCACGCCACGTCAACCCTCACAACATGTTCGCCGTGTCTCGGCGAAGCTTTCTAAGCTTTCTGACAAGGCTGCAAGGCCGTTTCATGGTTGACAGGTTTGGAGGCCTGCTGCCATTGATGCAAGCAAGCAGCATCCTTGTGAGCTCGCTCCAGGTCTCCCCGCTCCAGGTGCACAGCCCCAGATTGCATGGACTCTCCTCGCGCACTGCTCCAGGCAGGCAATTGGTTTCGAAGGACTCAGTAGCAGCTGCAATCATGTGCCGTTGCCTGCTGCGGACGCACGCGAAGGGAGGTGGGAAGAT
Organism: Thalassia testudinum; assembly: GCA_037157565.1. NCBI lineage: Eukaryota > Viridiplantae > Streptophyta > Magnoliopsida > Alismatales > Hydrocharitaceae > Thalassia > Thalassia testudinum. Next base: position 91,679,240 of record JAZHRO010000025.1, read on the forward strand.
AGTCCCACCTCGAAAGATCTTAAAGTGCCACAGTGGAATAAATTGAATAAGTGAATTAGGCTTATCGCCTCCTCACCACAGGGTGAGGTCCCACTCACCCTCTCACTGCCTCATCCGTGACCCGATCCCCGCAGACTTGGTGCGACCCGTATACCCAACCTACACTCCTCGTCCACCACTTCATGTCGGTGGGCTTGGTCCTGGGCACGTACTCGACCCGATTACCTGAGAAAGTGGCTCTAGGAGAGAAAGCCTAAGAGAGAAAGAGGAAGAGAGAACGCGCACGAGTAGGGGTAGGTTTTGCTCTTGCAGGAAAGGAGAAGAAGAAGAAGACAAGGATGAAGGAGGAGGCTAAAGAAGAAGCTAAGGAAGGAGAAGACAAAGTTGAAGAGCTGAAAAGAAAGAAAGAGAAGGAAGGAGTAGGGCCAAAGAAGAAGAAAGAAGGAGTTGCTTGAAGAAAAGAAAGAAAGAAGAAGGAAACAAGCGGTTAGAGACAGAAATCAGAAGAAGAAGGCAGAAGGAGTTGCCTGAAGAAAAGAAAGAAAGAAGAAGAAGGAAGGAAGCAGTTAGAGACAGAAATCAGAAGAGAAAGAAGATAGAGAAAGAAAAGAGAAGACAAAGAGAAGAAAGAGCCGACGACAGAGAAAGGGAGAAGAAGAGAAGAAGAGAGATTGTAAGAGAAATCAGAGAAGAAGAGGAAAAATCAGAGGAAAGCACTATAGCACATACTTTTAAGACGTCTGATTTTATAATCAGACGTCCAATTTTCCATAAGTCCTTGTTATATCTCTTGCTACATTTACTCCTATTATCCATATACTCATGCTTTATATTTTTTCATTAGATTTTTTTGAGTAATATTATGTCTTCAAATTGCATTCATTGAGCTTAGTGTATGAATTCCATTTGCTCCCTATGTTCGACCTCGGACTTAAAACTTCAAGTAATAAAATCTATTTGTTTTCGAGCGATTTCAACTTTACTGCAATGCATCGATTTTAAAACCTGTTTTCGCCTCGCAAACATTTTGGCACCGTTACCGGGGAACAACGTGCACTTCATCACTAGTCTCTGCATTATTTTAATTATATTTGAGCACTAACTATCCCCATTTGTTTTATTGTGATTTTTGCGAGGAATTTCATGAGGAGATCTCCTGCTCAAATAAACCACTCCAAGGCAAGTAACTTCTCTATTCTTCCCTAATCGAACCTCTTAATCTTGGGAAGACAAAAAGGAAACAATCAAATTAGGAATCGCCTGCCTTCTTTTTATAGTAATTATCATTTAAAAAGGCCAGTTTCCTTATTTGCGAAATTTTTTTTCACATCTTATGAGAGTTAAAGCGATTCTACTTAGAGATCCTACCCCAAAATTTCTGTGCCTATTAGAGATCACACTTAATTTGTAAACCTCCATGGACTACGCACTTCTCGTTTGAATTCCAAGGAGAACACTTGTGAAAATCAAAGAGGACTGAAAATAAGAGCCAAATTAAGGTTTTTACATTAGGGTTTTGGAGTGCTAGTTCACACCTGTATGCATAAAAGGAAACAAACCCGCCTGCATTTGTGTTCTACCCAAGCCCTTGATTGAAAAGATTTAATCAAGAAAAACCCTAAAATCAGATTCTAAACTCACTTGAACCTTAAAAGTACATGGGCCTAATAACCTGGGAATCAAATCAGAGTGACTTCTAGGTCTCGACCTAGAGTCATTCTGCCATCTTTAGGGCAAGTCAGGTGAAGTTGGACTACATTGTAGGCCAACCAACCTTTAAATTAGGTCACAAGTCCAAATAACTACTAATTCAAGTGAAATCAAAGGCATAAACTAGGACATACAACTGGTAGACTTAAGAGGCCAAGTTCTCCATTATGGTCTACCTGAACCCTCAGTGATAAGAGAGGTCGGGTGGGGAAACCCTATAACCCGTGGGGGCGCTCTACCGTGTAGGGGTCTTTGAGGTACTCACCCTCTTTGGCTGCCCAGGTAATTCTCAGCTGGACAACTTTCTGATCCAGGGGTATCATCCACCCCAAACCTCCATAGTCATCCAAACATCTTTGGGTGCCTTGATTGGGTCAAACATCCAATCCCTCATCCATTCTCTTTAGAGCACACACAAAGATTTTCAGTGGGATTCTCTATTCAGAACTAATCACTTCATTCTAAGACTTGAATTCTGATTCTACATCTTGATTCCACCATCTGATTTTAATATGCAGCTGGTTACCTAGGAATACCATTCAAGAAACATGAATCACAAAGATCCATGAGAGATAGAATGATTGAGGATGCCCTTGAATTTTATGAAATTGAATACAAAACCTCAAAACCAATAGAAGACATTCAGGTTAGTGTACCAACAACAACAACCTTCATCATAAACTATGCCCAATTGTTATTAACAGAAGCAACAAAGGGATCAACCCGAGACATTCTCATAACAGGATACATTGAGGTAGAAAAATTGCATAACTTTGAATATCTCTAATGTATAACAAATCATGTACTTTGGGAACAACACCAAGATGATCTTGAAAAATGGGAAGAGATGATGAGATTATTGAAACAAGTTATCGATCAGAAATACCCGTACATGGCCCAAACAGATAATGAACCATCTTGGAATAATATTGAGGACCAATCTAATTTCCCAAATCCCGAGTTTAAGGCAAAAGGTTGTTGTGGGTTCCCAACCCAGACAGAATATAACATGCATCTTGAATTAGGTTGGGATGTCCTAATTGCAAGAGAACATGATTTTCAACCAGCCCTAGAAAACCAAAATCCTGGATCATCAAGCACAGAATTTCGAGACTCCTGTAATTATGAGATTAAAATAGAACCTCTCGAGGGTGTAAATCCCTCTCTTATTCTTATAAGGTGATCCTCGAAGGCAATCCTGACCTAGATTATAGTAATTCAACCCACATCCTCAGCCTAGAATCTAGATCTGAATCTTATTGGGAAGATTACAAGGTCCCGTATGACGAAGATCAAAGTTTAAATACAGAGTATGATTCTGGGCCTTTATTTGATGAATATCCCTCTCCAACATCCTCAGAGATACAGATCAATTTCTTGGAAGTCACGCTAATCTACGATACAGAAATCGAGGAGTTGGAAGAGTAGGGTTTGATTGGGTCATCCCTACAAGCCAAAAACCTGAGCGTAGACCCTATAACGACACCTTTTTAAGCTAAAAATCTACATATAGGCTAGACCCAAGTCAAGCTACTGAGTCTACATTGTATGATTTATTCTGTGGTGGAACCCCTGATCTTGAATCAAACTCAGAACTTGATTTTCGCAAGTCCTCCGACGATTTTGAATCTTACCATGATTTTGGAGAACCATTGTTTCCTCACTACGATGAGCCAATCTAAGACCTCAGCTCACATGATTCATTCTCTGACTCAGACTCTAACGAGCCTGATTTCTAGATCACTGATTTAAATTCAGGTTCCAATGAGATGGAAGCATTTTTTTTTATCCTCAGGAATCAAAACTAGAAAATGCTGAGAGTGATTGCAACCAAGAGTTCAAATCTTTTCTTGACTCAGATTTCCCTCATCCTATAAACACTCTTCAGGCATTCACTTTTGAATTTGATAGCTACTATGAGGACTCTCTAAATGAAACCACCTGTAACTCCTTTCTAGAAGAGTTCTCATACACAATTCTTATTGAAGCCACCTCCTCCGCATATACAGAACCTATCCAAGCCCATTTTCAACCCCGACCCACAATCGGACTCAATTTCTATTCTGATTCCCCTCTTACTGAGCCGATTGCAGATGATTCGCCCCCACATCTTTACCGGGTTTCGGACATTGATCAGAGCACAAATCATGCTCCATCATTCTCTGATCACTCCTGTAGGGTTTCCACAGTATCCATTGATTACTTTACGGGTCCCTACTTTGACTAGGCTGATTCGACTCAACCAAATCCTAAATTTACACTTCCACATCATTCCGAGCTCCATAGTATATGGTGGTTTCCACATCTCTTGATCTACACTTATCAAACAACCAGATTGATTGGGTTTGGGCTGCATCATCAGCCGTTGACCAGAACAAGCACCTGGTTGAACCAACCAGGCTCTTGATTAAGGTGCTTATTCTATAAAACTCAGCTGACTTAACCACTCCCTCTCCATTCCATTTCCCGCTCGGCTGAAGGCGTTGAATTTAGCACTTGACGAGAGGCAACCTGTCATTCCAAAAACCCGAGATCCTCTTGATTATCTGTCTGTACTTCACGTCTACTGCACCCTGAGTTCGATCTTAGAACAGTCAATCCCACCTCAGGTACATGTACCAGAGCTTGAAATCATCTACAACAGTCATTTCCGACCCATTTGCCCACCTGATAAGCCTATTCTAATTTCCTGAAATCCAAACCAATTCCACACCTTCCGTTTACAATGAGGACATTGCAAAACTTAGGCATGGGGGGTGGTAAAGTGCAAACATACAGAAATCAAAATTCAAAGGGGTTCTCATAAAAAAACTCATATGCCAAAAATACCAAAAAAATAGAAAATGGTGAAAAAGAACAAAAAAAAATGGAGAAAAGAAAATTTTGAGGCCACACAAATCATCAAGAGAAAATGGGGAAAAGTGAAAAATGTCAAAAACAAGAGCACAAAATGAAAAGAAAAAAGATGTAGTCATTAGTAAGAAATTAAGGGATTAACTAAGTTTGAGACCATATCAAGAAAAAGAAAATGAAAGGAAAAAAGTGCTAATGAGACACAAAAGAGATTAGTAGGAACACTAATCTTAGGCCTCTTGGGCTAGATTCTTAGGCTTAAAAATTTAAGTATCCGCTAAGATCTGGATAATCCTCAAGAGGTTGGGAAAATGCGAAGCTTAAGTATTAGATCTAAGGCTTAGGGAGTATTCGGCCTCGTTAATTAACATTTGGTTTGCAAGACTCGGTAACCTAAGCACCCAAATCCACACACAGTCTGGTTCAGTGCGCATAATTAACAAAATCATGCAAAAGCGTTTAAGTGTTCTAAAAAAGTCACCTAGATTAGGAGGGGTCGATCAACACAAGTTGATTTGGATGAGTTCCCAATGCAGAGAGGTAGGAAATTTCCCTCGAAGATACACAATAACATATCATCTCCTTAGTGCTTGTCTCCTATGATATGTACATATCCTATTGGGGGCACGTAAGCACCCTATGCTGGTTCAGATGTCATGGGCGACATTATCACGAAATGTCGATTGCCAGGGTCTAGATTTAGCTACAAAACACCATGGGCAGGATTATCTCGAAATCTTGAAAGCCAGGTGATTGCGCAGCAATCATAAGTCTTAATTGACCTAGATTAAGCTAGGACTTAGCATAAATTAGGGCTATTCATGCATACATACGCATTATCTGCATCTTTACTGCTTTACTTTAGCTATGCATAAAATGATGTTATAATGTGCTAATTAAGTACATTATGTCGATTGCAGGCAATAAGTAGATCTGGAGCTGGATATGGAACAGGATCTGAAGCTGGATCTGGAATAACGGGAGTTGTAGCAGAGCTGGAGTAGAAGGCTTAGTTTAGATATAGGAACAATAATGTAAGGGGGTTAAAGATTTTCTATTTTATTAAGTAGAAATAAAGTAGTAAAATGTGAAGAGAATAGGTCCATCGTAGCCCTAGGATAGCATAGAGACTTCCCCAAGCCTTAGCCACCCTTAGATTAGGTCACAACACCCTAAGAAGCCCGAAAACCCTAGTTCCAACCCTTATCTGGACGTCCAGATAAGTTATAGGATGTCCAGGACCCTTAGCCATCATCTCCCGCACACTTCAAACCCACTTCTGCAGTGTTATTGGACGTCCAGACATTTTGTCAGACGCCCAATTTCTGCAGAATACCCAAAACAGATCCCAACATCCCTCCTGACTTTGATTGGATGTCTAGACAACAAGTCTAGACTTCTGATTTTTGAGTATAAGACGTCTGACACTATTATTAGACGTCTAATACTGCTCTCCAATTCCTGTTTTGAGATTTAAGCCTTGATCTTGGATCTCTAGGTCCCTAAACCCAATTCCAACCCCATAGGAACCTAAATTAAGGTGCCCTAACTCTAGTACATCACCTCTAGACCTCCCTAAGGACCTAATTAGGTCCTCACTAAACCTAATTGACTTGGATCTTAGTCAATTCCATCAGCCTATTCAATTGGACTCATTGAGTCCAATTGAGCTCTAATCTCAGCACACACTATCCAATTGGACTCAATGAGAGTCCAATTGACCTAGACCTAAATTAGTTGAGTTGTTTTACTCTCAATTAAGTTTCCACACACACAATTAAACTTGTATTAAGCTTAATTGCACTTTACCTTAGTGAATTAGGGTTTATAACCCTAATTTGAGACATACCTTAACCTAAACCCACTAGAAACTAACCCAATCAACCTAGCCACCTAAGTTTCGACCCACACACACCATCCACACGAAAATACCTAGCCTAGAGTTCTCTAGAACTCTCTACCATGTGTGGTTGCCTTGGTTGCCAAAATTAGCAACCAAGAGCCATTCAATTTTTAGATCCACATTTGGTGGAACTAAAAACCACCATCCATCCTCTCTCTCTCACTCTCCCACGACCTCCCACCATAGGCCTCTCTATAGAATTCCATAATTCTCTAGAGAACTTCCCTGAGGTCTATAAAAAGACCTAAGGGGTGGCCATTTGCACCCATTCACTTCCTTGGCAAAATTCACTCCATTGGTGCCATTCACGCCACCTCCACATAGCTAGCCACTCAACCTCCACGAGCTCACTACCACCACCATGGAGGACATCATGCTGGGATGCTGGATCAATCCTCCCTCTCTCGAAGGGTCGACCTAAGCTACATTGGCCACCCCTCATTCTTCTCCTGACCACTCCAAGGCCATCAGGGACCACCCCTAAATGCCCTTTATTCTGCTAGATTTAGTTTATGCTCTCCATGATTTTTACTGCTTAGTAGTGTGGCCCTTATTCTCCCCTAATGATGCATGCAAAATCCCCCGTAGATTCTTGTATGCAATCATTTTATGGTAGCTAGATCTACATTTTTAAGCATTCATGTACAAGCTTTCTTCTACCTTCCATGTTGCAAACACTCTCTTGAATGAATAGAAGATATATTTTTATATATGTCTATGTGTTGAGAATCACCATGAGCTTATTGCAATATCTTTTGAGTGATTAATGTTGCCTATTTTTAATTCCTGATATACTTGCAGCTAAGCATGTTGTACTTCAATACGTAATAATCATAAATCGGCGTGTGATTTTAAATGAATTAGAGTGGCAAAAAGATCTATTTCAAAAGTAAAAGCAACGCCTCCTAGAGATGAACGACTGGGACTCAAGTCTCGTTATTTTTACAAACTTAATTTTTGACGAATGTTTTTGCATGACTATACTACGATTTCCAATGACTTTCAAATGCGTGAGAACGATTTTCGTCACCAGGGTTCTGGGGGTTTCCATGGGCGGTGCTATCACGAAGCATTAATTGCCAGGGACCCTTCAAGAATTGATGATGGGGATGAGGAATCTGATACAGACCGTATTGAGAAACCAATTCGAAGCTAGAAATAAAAAGAAAAGAGAAAAAACTCTCCAAACAAAGAAATCCCCTGTCTCTCTCTTGTAAAAAACGCACTACAAATTGAATCAAGGCTAAAATATATTACAAGCATGGGTGCTTTAACCGCAAAGTCCAACAAACCTTAGGATAGTTCCTGTGGGCCTTAAAAACATTTGTAGAGGACTGAGGATAGAGCTGGTCAGGTTCGGATCTTGGTTGGTACTTGAGTACCTCTAGGCCTACTATCGGCATTCTAACCTAATCAAAAAGAAAAAAAAGCACTCATCATAATTTGTGAACATCAAGGAACTCATGGTCTAGAACAGAAGTTAAAACTTAAAACTTTACTAAGGGACTAGCAAAAGCTAGGCATGGGGGCATGATGGGAACACCATCATCAGCCCTAACTAGATCATTTTGACCCAGAAAAGTGAATAAAAGCCCCTACATAACAAACTAGAGGTCCTAACTTAATGAATAACCATTCTGAGAGAAAAGCAAGAAACAAGGGGTAAAACTGTACTTTTACCATTACAGTACAACACCGAGTTTTCTCAAGGGCTAAACACAGGTAAATAGTCTTAACAAGATGAAAAGTGGGTTGGTTCAAACAGAAAAGGATTCATGTGAATTCTGGGAATTAAATGACTTCTTGTAACGCTAAAACAGACCCACTTGACTTAACAAGGTTCTGGTCAGGATAAAATTCACCTAAACCCTATAAAAATCATGGAAAAAATATCCTCTAGGGTTTAGAACCTTCAATTTGGCCCTTAGAACCTATTTTGACCTAAATTGGGGTCTTAAACAAATATTTGCCCTAAATTAGGTTTTTGCATAAATTACCTATTCAAACGTGGTCAAACCCAAAATCCAACTTCACCATTGGATTTCTTAGGTTCAAATCAGGTTTGTACCAAAATTTGGACCTAGGAGGAATTCATCTTGACCAACTTTGCAAATAAGTCCAGTCCAATTACATTTCTACCCCAATCTTTTGAAAACCTCTGCAGAAACCCCCCTAGCTTCCTCATCCTTCTTTACAATTAGGTCCCTATGACATTATAGCAGAGAGAATCCTACTCCGATGAGGTTTCAAAGGCAAGAACTCACTGATCTCTCAAAGAATCCCCATCAAAATTGAAAGGGAGATTCTCTGAGAAATCTCCTCCAATGTGAACCCATTGATAAGCCCTAACTCCTACCCAATCTCTCATGCAAACGCATGAGAGATTTGGGTCTCTCTAAGTTTCCATCTTTGATGAGATTTTCATGCTTGGAAGCTTGGTTTCCAAGAACAAATCGAACCCCCAAGACCTATTTAAGAAACCCTAATTCATTCCGCACCTCCTTAACTTGGAATTGGGCCAGTCCACCCCACTTTCTTCTCTCCTCGCCGACCACAACCTCTCCGCAAGCTCCAGTGGCTCTGTCCCCTCTCTCTCGTCACCCAACCACAATACTAGTGGTTGGGTTACCTTCCTCTCGTTCATCTGCGTTAGCCATACTAGCTTGATGCTACCTCTACCCCTAGCGTCACCGCCGCCTCACCTATGGAGAGGTTCGTCTCCGACGACGGCAACATGAGTCGACCGCCATCCCTGCCTCCTTCATCCTTAGGCTAGGTCAGATTACTTCTCTCTCACTCCTTTTCCTATTCCTCCTCGTTATTTCTTGAAAATATCCCTCGATGCCACTAATCTCCACCACCTTCATCATCTCCAGCCAGACCTCCGGCGAGGTGTCCCCGCAGCTCTGCCTCGCCAACCACCCCATAAGCACTGCAACACCTCACTGATCCTAAACCCTCACTTCGCTCACTATGCCACATCCCCAAAACACCACCCGAACACACCCACTCTCACGCACAAAGGGTGCCTTAGGCACGCACACTCCGGCCACCCCACACCACGTCGACCCCCGCAACATGTTCGCCATGTCTCAGAGAAGCTTTCTGAGCTTTCTGACAAGGCCGTGAGGTCATTTTCATGGTTGACAGGTTTGGAGGCCTGCCGCCATTGACGCAAGCAAGTAGCATCCTTGTGAGCTCACTCCAGGTCTCCTTGCTCCAGGTGCATAGCCCAAGATTGCATGGACTCTCCTCGCGCACGGCTCTAGTCAGGCAATTGGTTTCGAACAACTCAGTAGCAGCTACAATCAAGCACCATTGCCTGCTGTGGACACACGAGAAGGGAGGTGGGAAGATAGTCCCACCTCGGAAGATCTTAAAGTGCCGCAATGGAAGAAATTGAATATGTGAATCAGGCTTATCGCCTCCTGAACACGGGGTGAGGTCCCACTCACCCTCTCACCACCTCATCCGTGGCCCGATCCCTGCAGTCCTGGTGCGACCAATATACCCGACCTGCACTCCTCATCCACCACCACACGCCGGTAGGCCTATTCCTGGGCGTGTACCCGACCCGATTACCAAAGAAAGCGACTTTGGGAGAGCGAGACTAAGATAGAAAGAGGAAGAGAAAGCGCACGCAGGTAGGGGTAGGTTTTGCTCTTGCAGGAAAGGAGAAGAAGAAGAAGCCAAGGAAGAAGAAGGAGGAGGCTGAAGAAGAAGCTAAGGAAGGAGAAGACAATGCTGAAGAGCTGAAGAGAAAGAAAGAGAAGGAAGGAGTAGGGCTAGAGAAGAAGAAAGAAGGAGTCACCTGAAGAAAAGAAAGAAAGAAGAAGAAGAAGGCGGTCAGAGACAGAAATCAGAAGAAGAAAAAAGGAGTCGCCTGAAGAAAAGAAAGAAAGAAGAAGGAAGGAAGCGGTCGGAGATAGAAATCAGAAGAAGAGAAAGAAGTAAGAGAAAGAAAAGAGAAGACAAAGAGAAGAAAGAGCCAACGATAGAGAAAGGAAGAAGAAGAGAAGAAGAGAGATTGCAAGAGAAATCAGAGAAGAAGAAGAAAAATTAGAGGAAAGCACTGCAGCACAAACTTATAAAATCAGACGTCCAATTTTCCATAAGTCCTCATTATATCTCTTGCTACATTTACTCCTATTATCCATATACTCATGCTTTATATTTTTTCATTAGATTTTTTTGAGTAATATTATGTGTTCAAATTGCATTCGTTGAGCTTAGTGTATGAATTCCATTTGCTTCCTGTGTTCGACCTCAAACATAAAACTTCGAGTAATAAAATCTATTTTTTTACTAGTGATTTCAACTATACTACGACGCATCAATTTTAAAACCTAATTTCGCCTCACAAACACTCGTAAAATGCATCTATGAAATAAAATTTATAATCGAGACTCAAAAAGTGAGTCCCGAGTCGAACACAGGGAGGCAAACATTTGGTTTTGAAAATCTGTGTTTCTCTTTTATTTCTTTTTGTCATTTGTCTTTTTTAATTTTTTTGGTATTTTTTAGAAAGTAAGAGATTAGGTCAATGAAATTTTATCTAGCTAATCTACTTGTGAAATATAAAGGAAAGAGGGAGAGAGAGAAGAACAATCACCTATTTATGAATAAATGTTTGTTACACTACGAAAGCGAAAAATCTACACTACGAAAGCGTAAAAAGACAAAATGAGGTGAGAGAAATCCCCCTCGATGGTTGCTCGGAGGATGACTCACTTTGACATCGCCTGGAAGAAGGTGGTGAGGAGCGGGATGAAGTACGATGGAACCAGAGGATGGAGGATGGGGCAGGACGGCGTTGCAGTAAGGATCTTCTTCCCTAAGGGAGGTGAGAAAACGGCCACGAGATGCTCCATGAATGGGGGTGAGGAGAGGGAAAACTATTTGGTTTTCTACTCTAGAGGAGCATCCTAGGCTTGGGACAAGCTCTCTCTAGAGCCTTGGAGGTGGTGAGAGGAAGAAAGGAAGAGATGGTTTGGAATGGTGGTGGGTAGGTCCTTTTATAGTGGAGGAGGAAGAAGAAATTCGCATCTGGGTCATTATTGACCTTCATAAACGTCATTACAGATCCCTAAAGCTATCCCTAAAGATCTGCCCTTTAATTCCTCTTGCTGGCATGTGCAGACCATCAACTCCAAGCGTCACTAAAGGCCCACGTCACTGAAGATCCACCCACTGCTCATGCTCAGCTGGTGCACGCATTGTGCGCTCCTTGTCGCACGCACATGCTCGCGTGCTGATGCTAGGCTATGCGTGCAGGTGCTGCACTATGCACTGCTGCTGCATGCACTCAATTGGCCAATTGGGGAGCTGCGGGGATTCGAACCCGCACCCCTCCCTTAAGGGTCAGGTGCTTAACCACTACGCCAAGATGTCCAACAAGTCGAGGGGACCACTTAGCTCACGCGGTGGAGGAGCATTCTCAGCTGTTGAATCAAGATCCAACGGCTGGGAATGAAGGTCGCGGATGATGCTGGCCAATGTTGGGTGGCCTGGATGGTAACATGTGGTGCCATCTGGGTCATCCATTCTTCTTTCTATTGTAGGGGGTGCCACAATGCTTAGATAGAGATGATTCCCGCGTTGTCGGACTGCGATCGTTGCTCCGAATCCATCTGTATGGTCAGATTTTTCATTCAAAACCCATATGGATGTCGCGTTGCCCCGTGGCCGTTAATCTTCCTCAAACTTCGTATGATGCTACGGGACTTTGATCTAGACGATTTCGAAGGCATTAGACTCTGATCATCATCCTAATCAGATCCATACGATCTGATCGTCCATTCGAGGCCTTAAAATAAATCTTCTTCCCTCCTGACCATAAAAAGGACTTAACTAACCTAAAATATATACAACTACTCTAAATGTAGAATGATGCATGCTATGTAATATTTATAACATGAAATGCAAATCAAAGCCAAGGAACATACATGATTAGGCATTTTAATGTAAATAGACGTGTCTATATCATATGGCACCGAGAGCAAGTCTTTGCAAAGCTGTGTGCATCCTTGAATAAGGATGGCCAGTAGAATTCGGACTGCAAAACTTTTGTAGCTGTCTACTTCCTAGAGAAGTCACCACCACAGGCTTGGTCGTGATAGAAGGATAGCACACTTTGGACTTCCTCTTCAGGAATACACCTCCTAATGATTTGGTCAACACAGAGTCTAAACAGCATAGGATCATCCCAGAATTAGTGCTTGGCTTCAGCCAAGAACTTATGCTATTGCTATCTAGACCAGTCGTGCGAAGTCTGACCTACTGCCAGATACTTGACTAAGTTTGCATACCAGGGTAGCCTCCTTCCTTGCACGGCTAGAAGTTGTTCATTAGGGAAGGTGTCGGTTAAGGGTAATGAGAGTCTAATGTGGTTCGGGTGAAGTCTGGACAAGTGGTCAGCTACAACATTCTTGGGCTCAACTTTGTCGTGTATTTCTAGGTCAAATTCCTACAAGAGCAGGATCCATCTGATGAGCCTAGGATTAGCATCCTTTTTGGCCAACAAATGCTGGATAGCCGAGTGGTCAGTGTAAACCGTCACGTGGGATCCTAGATGGTATGATCTGAACTTTTCTAACCCAAAGACTATGGTGAGCAATTCTTTTTCTGTGACAATGTAATTCCGTTGAGCCTCATCAAATGTTTTGCTCGCGTAGTAGATCACCATAGGTTTCTTCTCTCTTCTTTGTCCTAAGACTGCATCGACAGCAAAATCTGATGCATCGCACATTATCTCAAAGTCTTAGGACTAGTCTGGGGGTTGTAAAACAGGTGCAGTGGAGACTGTTTCCCTAAGGGTGTTGTAGGCCTTGATGCAATCAGGTGTCATGTGAAAAAGGGCATCATTGGTTAGAAGGTCAGTCAAGGGCTTGGAAAGTTTCGAAAAATCCTTAATGAACCTTCTATAGAAGATGACATGTCCTAGGAAAGATTTGATTTGCTTGACCGAGCAAGGAGGTGGAAGTTTGGAAATTAAATCACCCTTAGCTCGATCAACTTCGATGCCCCTATGTGAGATGATGTGACCGAGGACAATCCCTTCCTGAACCATGAAATGGCTCTTTTCCCAGCATAAAACTAGGTTGACCTCGATACATCACTTCAGGATCTTTTCCAAGCTACTAAGACAATGGTCGAAGGAGTTCTCAAACATGGAGAAGTCATCCATAAAGACCTCCAGATATTCACCCACCACCTCTATAAAGATCTCTAGATTGCAATGCTGAAAGGTAGCGAGTGCATTGCATAACTCGAATGGCATACGACGGAATGTGAATGTGCCATACGAGCAAGTGAATGTAGTCTTCTCCTGATCTTCTGGTGCAATAGCAACTTGGTTGTATCCTGAATATCCATCTAGGAAGCAAAAGTATTTTTGCCAATCGCTCGAGAATCTGGTCAATGAATGGCAGAGGGAAATGATCTTTCTTGGTGGCCTCATTAAGCTTCCTATGGTCGATGCACACCCGCCATGTGGTAGCAGTGCGAGTGGGGATGGATTCGCCCTGGTCATTGGTGACCACGATGAGCCCAGCTTTCTTGGGTACCATTTGAGTGGGGCTTACCCAGGTGCTATCGGAAATTGCATAAATGATGTCTGCGTCAAGCCACTTGATTATTTCTTTTTTAATGAGCTCTCGCATATTCAGTTTCAATCACCTCTGCATCAAGCGAGAAGGTCGAGCCCCATATTCCAAATAGATCTTATGAGTGCAATAGGTAGGGCTAATTCCCCTTAAGTCAAAAATTATCCACCCAATGGCTACCCGGTGTTTAGAGAGGGTTGCAGTCAACCTAAGTTCTTAATCCCTACTTAAATTGGTATTGATAATCATAGGGAAGGTCTAGTCAGGTCCTAGGAAGACATACTTGAGATTATCGAGCAAAGGCTTTAGTTTAGTTGTAGGTGGGACAACATTTGATGGGTAAGGGAAAGGCGGGAGTTGATCAACATCAATCTCCTCAAATGGAGGTTGCTGAAGGTAATCAACTCTACAAAGGTCAACCTCCACAGGTTGGGGTGGGTCAAGGTAGTCATCAACTGGTTGAGTCAGATGGTCTGCTAAAGAGCTAAGAGTAAGGCATTCTTCCACTAGAGGTTCCACGGGATCGTACTCCTCAACCCAGCCACAATCAAAAGACTTAGTTGCCCTGAAGATATCCAATTGTATATTCTTGTCTCCAATGGCAATTTCCATGCATCCCATTTCACAATTAATGTTCGCCTTAGCCGTAGCTAGGAAGGGTCTGCCTAGGATGATGGGCGTGTTTTGAAGTTGTTTTGGGACTTCCATGTCAAGGACCAAAAAGTCGACCGGGAAGTAGAAGTCCTTGACCCGAACAATTACATCCTCAACTACCCTCTTCAGGGTTTTCACGAATCTATCAGCCAATTGGATAGTCACAAGTATGGCTTTCAACTCCCCAAATCCAAACTGGTGATAAAGGGTAGTCAGGATTAAGTTGATTGAAGCACATAAGTCCAAGAGCACTCTATCAAATGTCATGTCCCTAATATTACAAGATATTAGGGGTGCTCCTAGGTCCGTTCATTTGGGAGGTAGGATGCTCAATATCACTGAACTAGCTTGTTCTGAGAGCACTACCTTCTAAGGTGCTTGGGTTCTCGACTTACGCTTCGACATACAAACATCCTTCAAGAACTTAGGGTAAGATGGGATATGCTTGATTACTTCGAGGAGAGGGATATTAATATGAACTTGTTTGAAAATCTCTAACAACTCCTCATTTTAAACTACATTTTTCTTTTTCTTCATTTTCTCCAAGGCCTTAGGGTATGGTGATTCGGTTTGAACTAGCTCAGTCTCCTGATCCTTGGGTTCCTTCCATTCATCCTTAGAATCAGGCATCCCAAGAAGTGAGGTCACAGGAGGGTCGGCCATTTAGGGTCCTGGGTTTTAGTGCTGCTTCTTAAGGTGACCGCGTTGGTTGAGGCATTGGTACCATGGGTTGATCCTTGAGAAGAAGAGGAAGCACCAAACCTAGGGGGTGTCTGTGGGGCTTGCTGGATCATGTGGGCATGCCCAGGATTGGCTTGGAACCCTTGAGGATTGGGGCCTCTGTTGATCACATTTCTCGGGTTCAGTTGTGGCTGAGAAGGAAGGGACCCCTGTTGTTTGCTATCCAACAGCTGGCTCAATTGTCCCTTCACTAATGCCATTTCCTCCTGATGTTCCTGATTCATATCAACCATCATTTTTATTAGTGTGTCCAATTGGTTTTGTTGGGGTGGGGTTGCCCTATTCTGATTATAGGGTGGTCTAACCGGTGGACCTTGCTGATAAGAGGGAGGATTGGGCCTGGGTTGGTTCTGGAATTGGTTCGATTTTTTGTTCATCCAGGCAAAATTCGGGTGATTATGCCATCTGACATTGTATGAGTTGGAGAAGGGGTAAGGTTTGGAGTAACCTTGGATGGCCTAGACATCTTCAAAGATAGAAGGTGCCGAGGGAGTGGGGAGAGAGAAATCAAGGTTTAAGGGAGCAAAGGTCCCTCCCTGGAACATGATCAGGGGTTGTTCCAGGTGCATTTGGTTCATTGGTTGCACTAAATCTACATTGTGAGCTCCCTTTGCTAGGGAGAGTGTCTGTAGTGGGTTTCGGGTTTAGTTTAGCATCTCATCAATCTTTTTGCCCACCAACTCAACTCAATCCAACTTTTTGGCTACAATGTCCATGTCAACCATTCCAGAATTGACTTGCACCTCATAGATCTCACCACGGGGTTGATTGGATTGATTAAATTGGGTCATGGAGGCATTGTTGAGTGAAATTTTGCTCATAGATTCAAAGAGTTTAAACACACTCTCCTCATCTTTGTTCAAAAAGCTGCCTCCACATGAGGCATTAACAAAGTTCCTAAAGTTGCTATCCAAACCATGGTAGAAGATCTGGGGTAATTACCACCTTGGAACCTCATGGTGTGGGCATTTCCTCAACAATTCAGTAAATCTTTCCCATGCCTCATGGAATTGTTCCCCACCTTGTAGTGTAAATGTGGTAATGGCTCTTCTGAGGGCATTGGTTTTACCTATGGCGAAAATTTTCTTCAAGAATGCATGCCTCAATTCCTCCCAAGTGGAGATGGGTCTCTCTAAGGTTCTAAGCTAGTGAGACACTTTTTCTTTTAGGAAGAAAGGGAACATCTTAATTAAAATAATATCTAAACTGATGTTCCTTGATTTCACAATCTAGGTGATCTGGTCTAGGTCCTCTTGGTGTTGGAAGGGGTCCTCATTTGAGCTCCCATGAAAGTGGCTTTGAATTAAGCTTAGGACATTTGGTTTTAGCTAAAAATCATCTCCCTCTTCGGGGACCCTAAGATGTGGCTCGATCCGAATAGCAGACGAATCATAAAAATCATGGAGAGGCCTTGGTTGGCCCTCGGGAGGTTGCCCTTGTGGGTTTTACAATTGTTGTATGGCTTGCATGATGGTTTGGATCTATTGTTGTTGAAGTTGGTGGTTGGCAGAGATTTGGGCCTAAATGATGGCCATAGCATCGGATTGAGGTTGGTCCTCAATCTCATCAATTCTTGGGTCAACCATTTCCCTTGAAAAATCAAGTCTCCTCCTGATTTCTCTTTCTAAAACAAACAGCTCAGGATGAAGTGATCATCTCCCGTGCATACACTAGAAAAGAACGGGGAGGGATGCGGAGAGAGACAGGTGTGAGAAGTGTGCGCACAAACAAGCAAGCAAGTCTAGTCCTTATAGTGTATACCTTAGGTGACCTAAAAGCCTCAAAGGTAATGATTAAATCTACAAGCACTTAACCTCCCTTCCCAACGTTAATTTAGCCAGGTTGATTACGAGGGGATTGAGGCAAAGGTTCATCCTTTAGCTTGCACTGCCGGTTCCGTAGACCCCACAACTGTACTCGTTTGACACTTCCCTCTAGCCTAGGCACTTGATTTTACAAGGTGAAGGTCAAGCGCCTAGCAAACCTAATCACACCTAAAAGAGTTAGACTAGTCCTGCCTAGGGCACATCTACTCCATTTTAATGAGGAATAGGTTAGTGCTTATGCTCAGGATATGTGATGAGGCGTTGTTTGGGGTTGTACCTCTTAGTTAGTCCAATTGAGCATATGCACATACTCAACAAAACATGGTTTTCAAGCAAGGATTTTAGGATGTGATGTCCTTTAATGATTTGTCCTTGCTTTAGGGATTTTTAAGGTTGAAATGCCTTAATATTTTCAAACAATGTTCAAGTGGGCACATAAAGTTTTGCACACAACGGGCGAAAGTCGATTTCCTTTAGAATGATGTGGCTCTAGTGAAACAACCTTAATGTATTCACCCTAGTGTTCATGCGGTTCTACCAAGTGAGTTGATTTTAATTTTGGTGAGTGGTGCGGCCCAAGTCAAATCATGGTGGCTTCACAAACACCACTCAAAGAATGAAGAACACTCCAGAAAGACTATTTCTTCAAGAACATTAGAGTGTATTTTCTTTTGTTGGGTGATGAGTTTGGAATGTGGGTCAAGTAGCCATTCACCATGCCAATTTTAAATTTATATTTTTTTTGTATTTTTTTTCTTTAGGCAAGCAAACAATCAATTGGTGGAGTAATACTCACAACAGTCTTCGCAACACTTTACTCCTTGTCTACTGTCATGGATCATACTCCTCCATCGCCCAAGCATCGAGTTCCTACAACCAATTAAGTAGAGAGAGAAAAATGAGTTAGAAGATGTGATACTAATGTGGGATAAAGCGACAAAAGAAATTCGTTGCCTCTCTGGCAATGGTGCCAAAAACTGACGCGTGTAGAATGCGTTGGTTTAATTGTCATTGTAGCATGCGTTCATGACGTTGATTTTAATTTAAGATTTAGATTTGGTGAGTCCAAGTGTCGAACACGAGGAGGTGTGAAATCGGACTAGTTTATTGCTTTAGATGTCACAAGAATGTTTATTTCGTTTGCTTATGAGAAAATGAGAGAAAGAGAGAGAGAGAGTAGGGTTAGAGCTTGCGTTTAAAACATGACAATCACTTTAAGGAGATGTGAGCTATGATATAAGAAGCAACATCAACATATAGCATGCAATTAGAGTTTGTTTACAATTACAACAATAGATGAAAAATTAAAATAGTGCAAAATAAAACTAGAGTAAGAGAGAGTGCGAGGAGGAGGCGAGGCAAACACGGTGGTGGAGGGGGGTTCCATCAGCGGCTCGACAACTCTAGGGCGGATATGGAGTGTTTGGTGAGCTAGGAGAGGGCTAATATTTCATGGAGAGTGTATGAGAATTGAATGCCTTTGAATGGGGTGCTTGAGGGGGTTTATATAGTGGGAGAGGCCTTCCAAAAGAGGTAAGGGTCTTTAGCGATGTCTAGGACATAGCTAAATCCCTTCCAAAAATGTCGCTGAAGCCCCATGCCCATCGGTCCTTAGGCATGCTCATTCTTCTTCTTCTCAAACCGCACCCACGCATCCTCAACTGTTGGATTCGAGGAGTGGATCGCCATCAGATAGTTGAGGGTGCACCATGTCGCCCCCCCTGCCGCAGCCGCGGGTGGTGCATTCGCACGATCCATGTGCTCGTAGCATAAGCCGTCCAATCGTGCATCAACGGCTGGGATTGCTCGTGATCGGGTGCGCTAGATCACGCTTCACATGCGGTGAGTGTGCGTGATTGTGCGCGTTGGGGTGAGCTTTCATCTGGAGGCACAGCATGGACTCAATCTACGCCGTTTGTGCCCGCATCGATGGTTATAATCGACCGCACTTTCGGTCAAGTGTGATTTGGAAGCACGCAGAGCTTTAAATGCTCTCCACTTGCTTGTGAGGTTGAGGCGCTACCCACTACGCTGCCTTCGTGAGTTGTTGGGAAGGTGAAGTCAGGTGCTGGCGCGATCCACCATTGGACAGAATCCAACGGTCAGGATTTCATGCTGGAGGAGCTGCAGGTGTGCTGGTGCACGATGGAGGCTGGTGCAGGTGCCACGTGGTGCGATGAGGACCGTTGATCATTAGATCAACAGTTAGGAACTCTTGGACTTGATGTGCGAGCTACGGAGGTCGGATTGAGGTGATTCTGAGTCTGTTGGACTCCGTTCGTCGATCTGAATCCATCCGTGTGATTCGATTGCTCATCTGAGGCATGCTTCAACATGCACCTGTACACATGGCCATTAAACATTTATTATAAGCAATCTTAATTCGTAATGCATTCAATGCTCCCAAGCCCATTATGGTACGTCATTAATGCACATATATTTTCAAAATAACTCTAGTTGAGGGAATTATCATCATTGGATGTAGAGTTATTACTGTACAATCAACCAAACCTATCCTTAGGTGGGTAGCCTAAAGACCTACAAACTCCTAGGACCCGTCTTGAGATGAAGAAATGATTTGATCTACTTCTATCTGGTCAATCCAACCAGTTAGAGGTAGAAGGTTCTTCCTTTGGCTTACGCCGCCAGTTACTTTGATACCCCCCAACCGCGATCGTTTGACGCTACTCCCCTAGCTAGACATCAGAAGGACTAGTAGAAGCAGATTAATCGAAAAAAATCTCAGTTGGAGTACCAAAGAGTGAGTTAATCCTTAAGGCCAACATCTACTCAGTTTTAGTTAAGCTTGGGATGATTGTGCTCTTGGAATGTGATGGACCCTTTAGATGGGTTGTGCCTTAATGATCAATTAAAATGTATGTGTGTCCACAACTAGGGTTTTCAAACAAGGTTATTTTATGATGTGTCTTTTAGGATTTAACCTTGTTTTATAGCTTTTAGGGTTTAATCTTTAGGTTTATTCAGTCGGTTCAGGAGAACACTCCAAGGTTTGGAAGCACCGGTGATGATATATTCCTTTAAAAAAGAGAAATAATGTGGAGTGCCTGGTTCAACCCTAAAAATCAACCCTATGGGGCAAGCAACTGATGAATCGCTTTTATCTTCAGTGGTATGGCCCAAACAGCTCAATCAATTGACTGTTGCACCATTTAGTTATGGCACACAAATGTTTAACCTACTTAAATTTTCTACTCACTTATTTGTGTGTTGAGTTAAGGTGTATCAAATCCAGAGGTTAGATTCCAGTTAAGTTGAAAAATCTGGGTGATTGTGTGCCTTAGGATGAGAATTTGTTGGTATTAAGTGTGTAGCTTTCAATTAAATCCCACAGAAGAAGAGTATTTTTTTTTAATTTTAATTTATGCAGGTGGGTGAGGTGAGGTGAAGTGACAATCAAACAACCAAGATTTAACCTAGGATTTATGCAAGCACCTAAGTTGATTTAAGTTTGAGTTATTAGGTATGGAATGGAAATCTAGTGGATGGGTAGGGGGATAACAATTTCAGATCTCAAGATCTCAACCATTCTTAACTCTGCTTACCTAAGATGTCTTTTTCTCTTTTGCAATTTTTTTTTACGATTTTGATTTTTGGAAAATGAAAGCAAACATGACAAACCTAGATCTAACTACTCTATCAAAACCCTAAAAGAATACGTGCATCTAAGTGAGGCCATGGTGGCCGTGCATGGTGTGTGAACTTAAGGGTGAATGGCCTAATGAATGGAAATTGTTATCTTGTGATCAGGACCCATATGATTTTTCCCCCATTCTTCACTCTGCTTACACCCCAACCACCCACATTCTCTATCAACTCTTTGGGATGCGTCCATCTTCATTTCTTCCAAGCACCCGCATTTATCTCTCTTTTTTTTGCAGCATTTGGCTGCAGAATTTCCCAAGCGCCATTATAGTATTTTTCCTACTCTTTAGGCTTGGAATTCATAGACAGATGGTCTACATTTGCAACCCTCTATTGGCGAATGAAATAGAACTCCTTATCATTCTTATCACCATTCTCAATACCGTATTGACATATCCTTTTCGAGTTTACACCCAACTGGAGGTGTTAAACTCGTCACTTATACATAGCATACTTTATTTAGCATATTTTCCTTTATATTTTCATACATATCATACGTGTTGGAATATGTTGGTTGCCAAAAAAATTCGAATGCAATTCCAAGTGATTTCTACCCTTTATTATGCATTTCACATATTTCTATTCTATTCAACTATTTTTATTTTCATGCAAGAAGACATGCAAGAATTTAGGCATGGGGGGTACTACACATTTGCTAAATATTTCTGCCAACACATAAGATTTTTAGCATGATCTTTAGGATTGTATTATAACATTTTAGCATTTGCATCCATGTTTGAATAAGTTTTCCAATGTGTTTTTCAAATAAAGGTCTTTTATAAAAAAAAATGAAAGTGTTTTGGCATTACTTTTGAAATTTAAGCTAAAAGGAGCCATGAATTCTCGATTTTGTTGATTTACTGACTTTAGGAAATGTGGAACAAAGTCTTTCCGCCTCGACACTTCAGGTCTTTATCGACTTAATTTCTCAAGTATTTAGTAAATCTGGATTTGTTTTCCTGAGTCTTTGAAATGAGTCTGAAAATGCTGAAAGTATTAAGTCAAAAAGGGTGATAAGTGAATGACTTATCTTCCCATCCTTTGACTTGAATAGTCTTTAAATCTCAAGCATCTTCAATTACACTATGCATTGATTCGTCTCTTGGACGACTTTATTGAGTCTTTAGTAGTCAATAAAATTTAGTCTTAAGGAAAATGATGTAAAGGACTTTTGCCGTGTTTCTAGTTCTTAGGACTATTCTTGTTTGTAGGGTAAGCATTTAGAATGGATGAAGGGGAGCCACCCACCTAGAAAAAAGAGTTGGAGAAAAAAAAAAATAAGAAAATAAAAAATTAGAAGAAGGAAACAAATATTTTTAGCCCTATCCCATGAACCCTATCAAATAAATGCACCTCATTACAAATGGTGCAAATTCTTCCACCAAATAAAAAAAAGTATCTTACTTCATATGGATGCTACCCTTTTACACTGCATATTATAATAAACATACCTCGTTACAAATGGGTGTTTAACCTATAGATTTGGAAAATACGAAGATTAGGAACTCGTCGGGGAGATATACACTTAAGGTGTTGACCTCTGGGTAGAAAAGTAGTGAGGAGAGATCCTCTAAATCCTAGTATGGCTTAACCGAAGACAAAAATGTCCCAAAGAGAGCTTAAAAATATTCTAAGTTTTATTGAATGCTAGGAGTCAATCTAGTTGTCATTTTTGGAGAGTCAAACTATTTCACACACAAGATGCTTGATGATAACGTCATCATTAGCCATATCTAGCTTTATTTAGTCATATTCCATTATTAAATGCTCCTACATAACAGCTAGAGGATCATAATTCACTACACATCCTTTCTGACAGAAATATAGTAAAACAGGAGTAAAACTGTAGTTTCAACATCACATCTCAATTACAGTACAATCACGGGTTTTCTCAGGGGTTAAGTAAAGGTTAAATGGTCTTAATGGTCTAACAAGTAGGTCCATGCAGACAGAAATGGGTTTTTACGCGTTTCGAGAATTAAATGACATTTGAAACACTAAAAATTGACCTACTTAATTAACTAAGGTTCTGGTTAGGATAAAATTCACCTAAATCCTCTAAAATTCATAAAACAATATTCTCTAAGGTTTCATACCTTTAATTTGACTATCAGAAATCACCTTGACCCAAAATAGAGTCACAGGCATACCTATACCTTAATTTGGGTTTTTGCAAAAATTACCCAATCAAATGAGGTCAAAACTAAAATCCAACTTCACCATTGGATTCCTTAGGTCCAAATTAGATTTTTAACGAAATTTGGGTCCAATCTGAGATTGTTTTGATGTAGTTTGCACTTTGGTCCAAGTCTGACTTTCTTTATCTCCAATAGCCCCTTAGCTTTTGAATTGGTCACAAAAAGCCCCCTAGCTTCTTTGTCTTCTTCACAAAAAGGACCTCACTGCACATGAACTCCTAATCCTACAACTCCGATGAGCTCCATTTGGCAAGATCTCTTTGATTTCTTGACGAATCCCTCTCAGATTTGAAAGGGGAATTCGTCAAGAAATTAGCTTCCTTTTTAGCCAGATCTGAAGTTAATCACCCAAATCATCATGTGAATCCTTCAAAAGGTTCGGTTTCCAACTTCGGTGAGCCTTCCAAGCTTGGGAAGCAAGCTTCCCAAGCTCTTACCGCTCTCTGAGGCCTATATAAGGATCCCCAGGGCCTATCCATTCTTCTCAACTAGGTTCGAGGCCAAAAATCTCTCCTTTTCTTTATAACTGGCCACCTCCAACCTAAGCTCCAACGCACATTCTCTATCTCTCTCCTCTGCGCCTGCAACGGCCAAATTGGAAGTGCAACAACCTTCCCCATCTTCCTCTGCGTCTCGCCGGTCATAGTAGGTGCCATCTTCCCCTCTCCTCGCCGCCGTCCCCCTCACGGAGGATTCATCTTCCCCGACACCTACTGATCAAAGCTGATGGCATCCTCCCCCTTTTGTCTATTAAATTAGGGTTAGATTATATTCTTAATTCTCTTAGGTTAATTTTACATCCTAAAAACCCAAAAATAAACCTTCACACCACCATTCACCTTCATCCTCTCCATCTCTGGCGACCACTCGGGCAAGGCGCTTCCACCGCTACACAACTTCATCCACCTCACCGACACACCCACAAGCTCCGCCGTACTCCCCTCATCAAAATCCCTCCACCTATTTGCCACTCCACCCACCCAAACACGCCTACAAACAACCCACCTTCTAACAGCTATCTCCATCACCGTCCGGCCACTACAACTACTCCCACTCTACAAAACCACCACCATCGCATTCCTCATCCACCAATGATCCTCTAGAGTGTTTTAACTGGCACTTAGTGCCCGTATTCTTGGATTTCAGTTATACCCCCTCGTCGCCATTAGCAGAGCTCCTTTAAGGAGCTCGAAGAAGGTCTCTTGCCATTGTCAGCTCCAGGCACAAGCACCAGTTCTCGCGAAAGGACTCCAGGCTTCTAAGCAGGGCTTCAATTGGAGGCCTTCCCCTCAGTAGTTTCTCTAATTTGATGCACCACTCCATATACAGGCACATGAGAGGAGGAGGTTTAAGATTGTCCCACATCATGTGGGACAAAGCAGTTAAAGGCACATAAATTGATTTTGTGACACCAGCTTAACACCTCAAGTCACACAGGGGGTGAGGTCCCCCACACACCCCTTGCATGCCTCGCCCGTGACACTATGCACGTGGGCTTGGCTCCTACCCGTATACCTGCCTATGCCAGCGCACACCTCGGCTGCTACCTCACGCCATCAGCCCTGGTCTTGGGAGCACTCTAGATCGATTACCCGAATACCCTGTACTGTGCATGGCCCTGGGAGGACATGAAAGAGGAGAACCCAGAGAGAGGAAAGAAGAGAGTGAGCGGGGTCGAGGCGGGGTTTTGCTCTATTCTGTATTGGCTAACACTTAGCCAAATTTGAAGAAGCCTTACCCCTGCTTGTGCATCAGAAGGGCTAAAGAAGAGAACAGGCATAAGAGGAGGACTGTAGAAGAAGGCTGAAGAAGAGGAGGCACGTAGAGAAAGAAGAGAAGGCTGAAGAAGAAGCACAGTGCCCTCTTAGCATTGTAGTAAGGCTGACTTAAGTCATCTAGATAAAAACTCTATCATCTGATGGAGTGCACTGTGCACTTGGTTTGAATAGTGATATTATTTGAGTATTTGCTATATATGTTAAACTAATAATTGGTGATATGATCGCACGGGTTTTGCGTGTTTGAAATTGGGGTTACGAGTAACCTGTCATCGTAGTTGCAAAACTCGTAATCAAATATAATTTATACTGAAACTCCAAGGGAGTCCCGAGTCGAACACAGGGAGGAAATGTTTACTTTGTATGAAAACCACACTTTGATTTGTTTCTTTTTTGGTGTTTTGTGGTTTTGTTATTTCTTTTTGTTTTTGAAATAAAATGATAAGCAATCACAAGAGAGAGATAGAATCGAATATGATATATTGCATGAATGTCAATTACAATAATCTAGAAAACATAAAATGAGAGGGAGATGAGAAAAAATCTCCTGAAGTGGCTATTCGGTGAGATGACGGTGCTTGGCGGAAGCTCAGATGAAGGAGTTGGGAAGCAGGATGACAGAGCTAAGAAGCAGAAGGACGTCAGGTGAAGGAAAGCTTCAATGCAGATCTGAAATGGAGGTGAGAAGGCGGAGATGATTTGCTACCAGAATGGAGGTGGGAGGACAGCTCCAAGGCAACCTAAGAATGGGGATGGGAAGTTGAAGGAGTATTTGGTGGGTCAAAGTTTTGTTACACTAATAGGCACCTTAGGAGCTTGAGAGCAAGCTCTAACAGAGCATTGGTAGGGTTGCTAGAGCTTGGGAGTAGAGTAGGTAGAGATTGTTTAGTAAGGGGGGTGTGTAGGCCTTTATATAGTGGGTAGGAAGAGGTGCATCCTACGTATAGGCATTCAGAGACAACTACAAGCATCACTAAAGGCTGCTCAGGCTGTCGCCAAAAGATCAGTGCCTCTTCAATGTCCTGGCTGGTGCATGCACTGCTCAGGTCATTTAGTGACAGCTGCAAGTATCACTAAAGGCCCGATCTTCTATCGCCGCAGATCCCGCATCCACCTCTCACGCTCGCCTGCTGTCACTGAGATTAGATGCGCCGCATCCG
Organism: Thalassia testudinum; assembly: GCA_037157565.1. Classification (NCBI taxonomy): domain Eukaryota; kingdom Viridiplantae; phylum Streptophyta; class Magnoliopsida; order Alismatales; family Hydrocharitaceae; genus Thalassia; species Thalassia testudinum. The sequence continues at coordinate 91,705,330 of JAZHRO010000025.1, forward strand.
TTCGATTTAGAAATAAACAGCTGAGATGGCGTGAAGATTGTGCCTATTGATTACGTGTGGGATGGCGCATTCTCAATGTGAGTCAGCGGCCACATGCTGCATCTTCTCCCATCGAGTGGTGCCACGTGGTGACACATCCATCACTAGCTACCCACCCATAACCGTCGGATAAGAGATCTCACGGTTGAGAGTAGAGCACGCACTTCACGGAGTTTGAATCACGCTTCGCGCGGCTTCACCTTCAGACGTCCGCTTCGGCTGACGGTCATCTTCACTGTGCACTCAGGGGGAGCACGTTTGCCTATGTGTGGGGTGATGCTGGCCTTTTGATGACTTGGGTAGGGTAGCCTGGATGGCACCATGTGGCGCCATCTAGGCCGTTCGTCTTCTTTTTCTTGCAGAGGGTGCTATAGAGCTCTGATCGGGGTGATTCACGTGATGACGGACTGCAATCGTCACTTTGAATTCAGTCGTACGGTCAGATTCTTCATCTGAAGCCCATAAAGATGTTGCCCAGCCTCCTGGCCATGTAAAATGGCAAAATTGATGTGCATAATATACAACTATCCTAAATGCCATGCGATGGATGTTATGCAGTATTTATAACATGATATGTAATGCTAAGCCTATGAACTATCATAAATAAGCATTTTATCATGAATTCATGTGTGTTTATCATACCTCCATGATTACTATTTTCTAGTCTCTAGCAAAATTAGCCTAAATGCTATTTGTAAAAGCAGAATTAGGATTCGATCTCTTAGGCATAATTTGTTGGTTATTTTAGGAACTTTCAACCCAAGACCTGGTTACAAAGACTTGACAGTGCCCAGGTGTCTACCAGATTGTAGGTTGTCCAAGCCCTTGCCTTATTTGAGAAGAGAAGATACAAAAATTTTTTTCATGTTTTTCTTCTTTTCTAATTTTTTTTTGTACTTTGGGAGTTTGAGAGTTCTGGGATAACTTTTTATAGCTACCCGACTCGCCTAGACTCGAAAAGGACTCTAAGTGCTAAGCATCTAGTGAAAAGAGTGAAAGACTCACTAGGAGGCCGTTAAAATGGATTTCGGGTTTCTGCGACCCTAGGTAACCTTGCCTAAAGGTTTACCTTTTCGAATAGTAGCTTTCTCCCTACTTTTTTTTATGGGGTTAATACAAAGGCAAACCCATTGTATATCTCCCCGATTTATTCTACTTCCCCTCTTCTTCCCTAAGTGTTTTGGGAATTATTGTGCATTTTTTTGTGAGCTGGGTTCTGGACAACCGACCAATGGGCTGTTACCCATGACAACTTGCTAGCCATACTCATGCGGTGAAGTGTGGTTTTATTATTATTATTATTTATTTTTTTCTCCTTTTTCTATTTTTTCTTTTTCTCTTTTTTTTAGTAGGTAGGTGGCTTCCCTGATCTAAGATTTACCTAAAGGCAGTACAATGAAAATGGTCTTGTGACTAGGCTCTGGACAATCGACTGATGAGTTATTACCACCGACAACTTGCCAGCCATATCACCCTAGATAGTTCATTAGCTACCCAATTTCCAAAGAAATTGCATAAAAGTGAGTTAGTGCAAAAAAAAAAGTGTGTAGATGCATAGGCTTAAAGTCCCCCCAAATCATAGGGTGAGTTGATAAGTCGCATACTTATCATCAAAATTTATTTACCAAATTAAAATGAATTTTAATTGGCGAGGATTTGAGACTAAGTCCAAATTCGAGTGGACACCCGGGCTAATTAAGCTTGAAGACCTAAAGAGTCTAAGTATTCAAGTCTCAAAGTATCAATTCCTAGAGTTAGCAACTCCTAATGCCTAAGTTCTCGTCTCCTAATTCTACTTTTTTTTCTTAATCAAATAATAGGAAATTACTGTCACAGCTGACAAGAAGATTATAAGATATATCCACCCTCCCATGCTTAGCTATTGCAATGCCCTCATTGTTAAAAATGTAAGCATGCAGGAGAGTAGAACTGGAAGAATAGCACTTGGTTTCTATGGGATTCTAGTAAGCTTGGAATAGTTTTTACATGTGCTGAGTTTAGTGCCTTCAGCTAGGCAATGATCGACCTGTGGTGCTTAAGGCAAGGTAAGAGCAACCTTGTCCAGGACGGGTTTAGGGAGCATATGGTCAAAAAGGGTTTGAGACACTGTCCTTTGACCTTGAAGATATTATCCATCTTTGGGTTAGAGATTTCAACGGCCTCGTTAGGGAAAATCCTCTCAATAACAAACTGGCCATCCCACATAGACCTGAGTTTTTCGAGGAAAAGCTTCAATCGAGAATCAAAAAGCTAGACCTTCTGGTTTGGCTCAAAGCTCTTATGTGAAATCATCTGATCATGGAGGGATTTGGTCCTTGCCTTATAGATTCTGGCATTTTCATAAGCATCATTTTGAAGCTCCTCCAACTCAGATAGTTGGAGTTTCCTGGTTTTCCCAGCCAACTCTAGGTCAAAATTACATTTCCTGATGGCCCAAAATGCTCGGTGTTCAAGTTCTACGGGTAAATGACACACCTTACCAAACACCAAACGGAATGGAGACATGCCAGTAGGCATTTTGTACGCCGTACGGTAGGCCCAAAGAGCATCATCTAGCTTTTGGGTCCAATCCTTCCTATCAGGCCTAACGGTTTTCTACAAATTGTTTTTGATCTCCTGATTGGAGACCTCAACCTGTTCGTTCGTCTGAGGGTGGTAAGGTGTGGAAATACAATGATTCACCCCATATTTCCCAAGTAAATCCCAAAACGGGGCATGAGTGAAATGTGTGTCACCATCATTATAATTGCCTAAGGAATCCCAAATCGACTGAAGATATTTTTCTTCACAAAATCAATGACCACCTTACGGTCATTGGTCCGGGTGGGAATTGCCTCAATCCATTTGGACACGTAATCAACAGTGACCAGAATATACTGGTGTCCAAATGATGGAGGGAAGGGCTCATAAAGTCGATGCCCCAAATGTCAAAAATTTGCATGGAAAGTATTAGGTTCAGGGGCATCATATCTATCTTAGCCATGTTCTCGAGTGTCTGGCATCGGGTGCATGACTTTGAGAATTCCTGGGCATCCTTAAATAATGACTGCTAATAGAATCCGGATTGCAAGATTTTTGCTGCTATCTTTTTCCTGGAGAAGTGTCCACCACACGCAGATGTGTGGCAAAACTCAAGTATGTTATGGAACTCGATTTTCGAGATGCATCGACGAATAATCTAGTCTATGCCGATGTGATACAGCTCGAGATCATCCCAAAAATAATATTTGGCCTCAGACACAAGTCTATCCCGTTGTTGTTTGGTCCAATCCTAGGGAATTTGACCAATGGCCAAATAATTGACGTTATCCACAAACCAGGGGTTCGGATACCCGAGACTGTAAGGATAGTCTCATCCAGAAAAGTATCAGAGATTGAGACATCTGGATGAGGAGAATCAATTAGGATTCTCGAGAGGTGATCCGCCACTAAATTTTTGGCCCTGCTTTATCCCTGATTTGATGATCAAATTATTGAAGTAGCAGAATCCAGCGAATAAGCCAAGGTTTGGCATCCTTTTTGGCCAAGAGATGTTTCATGGTAGAGTGGTCGGTATAGATGATGACACGAGAATCTGAAAGATAAGCCCTGAATTTTTCTAATGTGAAAACTACAGCTAGCAATTCCTTTTCAGTAACGGTGTAGTTCCTCTGGGCCTCGATCAGAGTATTGCAAGCGTAGTAAATCACAGAGGGCTTTTTGTCAATCTTTTGACCTAAGATGGCCTCGACGGCATAATCAGATGCGTCAACCATAATCTTAAATATGGCTATCCTGATCGGTGGTTGAAACACCGGGGCACATGTGACTGCCATTTTTAATAAATCAAATGCCTTACGGCATGATTCATCAAACTCGAACAACGTGTCTTTGGCCAGAAGTTTACTTAAGTGTCGAGCAACCTTTGAGAAGTCCTTAATGAATGTTCTGTAAAAACCCACATGCCCAAGGAAAGAGCAGATCTGTTTTACGAATGTGGTGGCGGAAGTCTAGAGATAGCATCCACCTTAGCTTTATCAACCTTAATACCCTGACTTGACACCACATGACCCAGGGCAATGCCTTCCTGAGTCATAAAGTGGCTCTTTTCCCTGCTAAGGACTAATCGTGTTTTGATGCCTGGAGGATCAATTCCAAGTTAGCTAGGCAAGATCAAAAGAATCTCCAAAAATGGAGAAATCATCTATGAACACCACAAGACAATCTCCCACCATGTTAGAAAAAATAGCCAGCATGCACCTTTGAAAAGTCGCAGGTGCATTGGAAAGCCCGAATGGCATTTTACGGAATGCAAAGGTTCCATAGGGACATGTGAAAGTTGTCTTTTCCTGGTCTTCAGGATGGATAGGGACTTGGTTATATCCCGAATAACCGTCCAGGAAGCAAAAGTATTTTTTCCTAGCTAAACTTTCAAGGATTTGATCGATGAATGGCAAGGGAAAGTGATCCTTTTTAGTGGCTGTGTTCAGCTTCCTATAGTCAATACAGACTCTCCAAGTAGAAGCTGAACAAGTGGTGAAGGTTTCTCCTTTCACATTAGTCGTAATGGTTATTCCCGCCTTCTTGGGTATAATCTGAACGGGGCTAACCCACGGACTATCCGAGTTTGGGTAAATAATCCTAGCATCAAACCACTTGATTATCTCCTTCTTGACCACTTCTCGCATATTCGGGTTTAGTCACCTTTGCATCTTGCAAGAGGGGCAGGATCCATCTTCTATAAAAATACAATGATTAAAATAAGATGGCTGGATCCCCCTAAGGTCGTGGATGGTCCAACCAATTGCCTCCTTGTTGTACTTAAGGACCTTAATTAACCTCGATTCTTGTTCCTTAGTCAAATCAACACTAATAATCACAGGAAGCGTGTTTTCAGGTCCTAAGAACTCATATTTCAAATTTTTGGGCAATGGTTTTAGTTCAAGCTAAGGTGGGTTTAGAATATAAGGTAGGGAGGATGCTGACGAAGATTCATCAGGACGATCCAGTGGAAGAGGATGGGAATGAACAAAATCAACAGCCTCTTAAGGATGTGGCTGGTCTACCATGGAGGGTTGTCGGTTGGGTTCACTAAAGCTGGTGGAGTCCTTGAGTGCACTGATTTTCATACAATTCTCAAGATCCTGATCCTTGAGCTCATCAATGAATTCACAATCCTCAAATCCTCTTATCGCCTTAAAAATATCCAAAGTTAGCTTTTTATCCCCAAAGGTGATCTCCATACTACCGTTTTCATAGTTTATGTTGGCCTTGGTGGTAGATAGGAATGGGCGCCCCAGAATGATGGGCGTGTTCCTCAAATCGTTAGGTACATCCATGTCAAGGATGAGGAAATCTATGGGAAAATAGAAATCCTTGACCTTGACAATTACATCCTCAATAATGCCTCTCAGTGTGGTGACCGAACGGTCTGCTAATTGTAGCGTTACTGAGGTTGGCCACAGTTCACCTTACCCAAACCTCTCATAAAGAGAAGTCGGGATTAGGTTGATGGATGCACCTAGGTCCAATAGTGCCCTATCAAACGTGTATTCCCCAAAAATGCATGAGATCAAGGGGACACCTGGATCTTTCTTCTTTTGAGGAAGGTGATGTAGGATAACAGAACTTGCCTGCTCAAAGAGAATCACCTTCCTCCGAGTGGGTTCTCTCAGCTTATGCTTTTGGGTACACAGTTCTTTCAAGAATTTAGCATAAATCGGGATGTGCTTAATAGCGTCGAGGAGCAGAATATTTATCTCTATGCTCTTGAATAAATTCAGGAGCTCCTCGTTGCTATCTATGGTTTTCTTCTTCTTGGTTTTCAATAGGGCCTCAGGGAATGAGATATGGGTGGTATTTTCAATTTTCGATCCCTGGGCCTTATTGTCTTCTTCCATCTCCTTCTCTTTCTCAAGCTCCCCAGGGTTTTGACTTCTAGAAGGTAATTCAGGGTTTTGGGTCTGCTTCCAACTTCTCAAGGTGACGGAGTTTGTAGAGGCATATGGGTTCAGGTCTTGAGGTGGGGTAATGAAGATTGGACGGCCTTGGTTGGTCATATAACCAGAAGAAGAAGATGATGAGGGACCCTACTCAACCACTTGAGCATGTGCGTGTGGGTCCTTTTGATTCTCATACCCTTGGGCTCTATTACCCTAATTTTGCACATTGCGTGGGTTAGGTATGGGTTGGGATGGTAGAGATCCAGGTTGTCGGGTGTTAGCAATTAACCCGAATTGCAAGTTATCCAATGATGTCTTCATTTGCTGCATAAGCTGAAGCATGAACCCTTGCATTTCTACCATCTGCCGGTTTAACTCAGCGTACCCTGCAGATTGTTGGGCATTCCAGGATGGCTGAGTAACCGGTCTGGTGGGCAACTGGGTGTATACTTGACCCTGACCCATAGGTCTTTGAGATGCATAGTTGCTAGGTCGAGTTTGAGTTTGTTGCCCCTAACTTTTCCAGGAGAAGTTCGGGTGGTTCCTCCAACCTGAGTTATAAGTGTTGGAATACGGGTTGGACCTAACATTCTCCTACATTTCATATGCATCCTCATAGAACGAGGATGGAGAGAAGGAAGGATCATAAAAACTGGGATCAAAGGCCCCAGTTTGGAATCCATAAGGTTTCGAGAAATCCTGGCTCACAGGTTGAGCCGATTCAAGTTGATTCAGGAACTCCCACCTTGTAGGAGCTCGTGAGGAATGGAATCCTCAATTCTAGGATTGAGTAGGTGTAGAAGTGTTTCCTGAATTCCCAGACATCCATTCCCCCATTCTCTTAGCAACCAAGTCCATTTTATCCAGTTTATTACAAATCAACTCCATGTCAAATGAATGAGAATCCTGGATCTTATTAACACTTGACCTGGGTTGTTGGGACCGATTGAATGCATCCATGGAGGAATGATTAATTGAGTTCTCGCTCATTTCCTCAAACAGGTCGTATGCGTTATCTGCATCCTGTTGAGGAAATTGCCTCCACATGATTATGGAGTTGCTCAACCAACCCGTGACACAAAATCTGCACGAGCTGTCATTTCAGCACCTTGTGGTGTGGACACTTCCTCAAAAGTTCTTGGAATCGCTCCAAGGCACAATGAAACGGTTCCCTTGGCTGCTAGGCGAAAGTAGTAATCGCCCTCGCAAGGCATTGGTCCTTCCGATAGGGAAGAATTTCTTCAAGAAAGCCGACTTAAGAGTAGCCCAAGTTTCTATTAGCCTTCCAATGGTCCGGTACCAATGTGCGGCTTTATCCCTGAGGGAATGGGGGAAGAGCCTCATGATCATTTGCTCTTCGTTCACATTCCCTACTTTGGTGGTCAGATCTAAAGTGGTCAGATCCTCCAAGTGCTAGAATGGGTCCTCCGAGCCAAGCCCATGGAAATGCTTAATCAAGCTTAAGACTTGGGGCTTGATTTCTATGTCGCCAGTGGGAATCATGACGCCAAGACATTCCCCATAGTTTGAAGGATCATAAAAATCCTTCAAGGGCCGAGCGCTCTGACCATTCATACATTGGAACCATTGCTGCATCTGCTGCATTTCTTCCAACTGCCTCTGAATCAGCTCCTGTTAGTTCAAGGGCGAGGGAGGTGGTTGTTGATCAGCCATGGGATCTGCTTGGCTAAAGCTCAACTTCTGCCTCTAGGAATGGTCTAAATGTCCTTCCAATCTAGGGTTCAATGACCTCCTTGCAAGTGTACACTGAAAGGAAGTCAGATGGATGGGAAAGAGAAGGGACCCTGTAGCACAAAAAATACAAGCTTGTCCTTAGGTTGGGTAGCCTAAAGTTTTACAGACTCTCAGAATCCATCCTAAGATTATGGACGATTTACACTACTTATATCCAGGCAATCCAACTAATTAGAAGGAGGGATTGGGGAGAAGGTTCTTCCTTTAGCTTACGCCTCCGGTTCCAAGTGTACCCCCAAGCCACGATTGTTTGATGCTACTCCCCTAGCTAGACACCAGATTGACTAGTATAAGTAGGTTAATTGTGAACAATCTCAATTTTAATCCCGACAAGCGAACTAGTCCTTAGGGCCAACGTCTAATCGATTTTAGTTAGGCTTGGGAAATTGGTGCTTCTAGAATGTGATGGGCCCTTAATGGGTTGTGTCCTTAATGATTTGTTTGATAACGTGTGAATGTGCACAACCAAGAGGTTTTCAAGCAAGATTATTAATGATGAGATGAGTTTTAGGGTTCGAATCTTGCTTAATAGCTTTTAGGATTCAAATATTAGGTGTTGTCAAGAAAGTTTTGTGAGGCAAACCAAGCTTGTTTTTAAAAGCATGTGTTCAAGTATTTTCCTTTAGAAATCAAGAAAAATATGGAGTACCTGGCTTGACCTAGTTATTGAATCCTATCGGGCAGCTACAAAATGAGCCTCTTTTAGATTAGGCGGTGCGGCCTAAACAATTCAACCAATTGGCTCAAATGCACCACCGATTAATGAACACAAAAAGGTGATTAACCTAATATGATTTCTACTCTTTTATGTGTTGAATTAGTGTACCGGGTCCACAGGTCAGAATCCTGGCTGGGTAGATGAAAATTAATTCAGGTTATGTGCCTCTGATGTGGGTGTATAAAGTGTAAATAGATTTGTCTGACAGAAAGTATCATTTTATTTTTTTTTATAAAATGTGGGTGAGATGGGTGAAGGTGGCAAACAAGACAAACAAAGTCTATCCTCAGGTTTATGCAAACACCTAAGTAGATTAGGTCTTGGTTATGATTGTGGTGAGATGAACTAGTGGGGGGGGAATGTGGGGGACACTTACAAAGTACTGTACAAGCACTTTACTCCAATCTACCACACTTGGATCTCCATGCTAAGGTACCTGCAAGATGGTAGATCAAAGACAAGCGGGGTTAGTGCTATGTAAATGCAAAGAAGCACAGAAAATAAAAAAGTAAATTCCGTTGCCTCCCTGTCAACGGCGGCAAAATGATCGCATAGGTATTGCACCTTTGAAATTGAGGTTACAAGTAACCCGTTGTCGTAGTTGCAAAAGCCGTAATTAAATATAATTTATACCGAAACTCCAAGGGAAACCCGTAATTACTTTGTATGAAAACCGCACTTCGATTTGTTTCCTTTTTGGTGTTTTGTGGTTTTGTTTTTTTTTTTAATTTTTGAATTAAATGACAAGCAATCACAAGAGAGAGATAGAATTGAATATGATATATTACATGAATGTCAATTACAATAATCTAGAAAACATAAAATGAGAGGGAGATGAGAAAAAATCTCCTGAAGTGGCTATTCGGTGAGACGACGGCGCTTGGCAGAAGCTCGGATGGAGTTGGGAAACAGGATGACAGAGGTGAGAAGCGGAAGGACGTCAGGTGAAGGAAAGCTTCAATGCAGATCTGAAATGGAGGTGAGAAGGTGGAGATGATTTGCTACCGGAATGGAGGTGGGAGGACAGCTCCAAGGCAACCTATGAATGGGGATGGGGAGTTGGAGGAGTATTTGGTGGGGCAAAGTTTCGTTACACTAATAGATGCCTTAGGAGCTTGAGAGCAAGCTCTAACAGAGCTTTGGTAGGCTTGCTAGAGCTTGGGAGTAGGTAGGAGTAGAGTAGGTAGAGATCGTTTGGTAAGGGGGGTGTGTAGGCCTTTATATAGTGAATGGGAAGAATAGCATCCCGTGCACAGGCATTCAGCGACAACTACAACCGTCACTAAAGGTTGCTCATGCTATCACCAAAAGATCCGTGCCTCTTCAATGCCTTGGCTGGCGCATGCACTATGCAGGACATTTAGTGATAGCTACAAGTGTCACTGAAGGCCCACTCTTCTGTCGCTGCAAATCCTGCATCCACCACTCATGCTTGCCTGCTGTCGCTGAGGTTGGATGTGCCGCGTCCATTGGATTTAGAAACGAATGGTTGAGAAGGAGCGGAGATCGCTTTTTTTGATTGCGTGTGGGATGGCGCATTCTCAATGTGCGTCGGCGGCCGCGTGCTGCATCCGCGCTGATTGAGTGGTGCCATGTGGTGACGCCTCCGCTGCTGGATGGCATCCAATGGGTGCAATCAAATCGTGCCCGCTCTTCACTGGATTGAGCACCACATCAGCATTTCGAATGCACGCCCATGGATGAGGAAAAGAACTTCACCCGCTGTGCTAAGGGTGGTATTGTGTCGTGCTTTGGCTTTGTGGCTACGCACCCACAACCATCGGATGCGAGATCTCACTGCTGAGGGCAGAGTGCGCACTTCGCGGAGTTTGAATAGCGCTTCGCGTAGCTTTGCCTTTAGATGTCTGCTACGGTTGACGGCCGTCTTAGTTGTGCACTCAGGGGGAGTGCTTTTGCCTGTGTGTGGGGTGATGCTAGCCATTCAATGACTTGGGTAGGGCGGCCTGGATGGCATCACGTGGCGCCATCTAGGCCGTCTATATTCTTCTTGTAGAGGGTGCTATAGAGCTCCAATCGGGGTGATTCTCGCTATGGTGGACTGTGATTGTCGCTCTGAATCCATCTGTATAGTTAGATTCTTCACCGGAAGCACATGAAGATGTCATCCTGCCTCCTGGCCACATAAAATGATGGAATTAATGTACATAATATACAACTATCCTAAATGCCATGCAATGGATGTTATGCATTATTTATAACATGATATGCAATGCTAAGCTTAGGAACTATCACAAATAAGCATTTTATCATGAATTCATGTGTGTTTATCATGATCCAAATCACCATTATTTTGTCTAAGGTTTCTTTGTGACTCATCATATACTCATGTTTTCATTGCATGTTAGTTTTTGAGTAATCAATTGTGCTCATTTACATTAATTGTTGAGATTAGTGCTTGAATTCCATATTTGCTCCCAGTGAACGGCCTCGGACTTTCATTCGAGTATAAATGTTATCTGTTTTGAGCAATTTTATCCTATACTAAGACGTATCTCTTAAACAACGACAAATTCGCACAAACATTTTGGCACCGTTGCCGAGGAGCAACGTGTAATTCACTACTATTCTTTGCTTTATCTGATTATATTTGAGCACTAACTTGCCCTATTTTATTTCTTGTGATTTTGCGAGGTACTGTACAAGGAGATCTTCAGCGCAAATCAACAACTCCAGGGCAGGTAATTTCTCTATTTTTTTCTAAATCAATCTCCTAATCATGGGAAGATAAAAAAAGGAAATGACCTATTAAGAATCACCTACCTTATTTTCATAGTAATTATCATTTAAAAGGCAAGTTTTCTTATTTACGAATTTTTTTTTTCAAATCTGATTGAAGATTGAGACAATTTTGTTTAGAATTCCCTACCCCAACTTTCCTGTACCTATTAGGGATCATGCTTAATTTATAATCATCTTCGACTACTCACCTTCATGTTTGAGTCCAAGGTGTACATGTTGAGATGAAATTGTATGCAGAATAGAGCCAATTAGGGTATCAATTCTAGGGTTTTGGAGTGCTAGTTCACACTTGCCTGCATAAAAGAAAACAAACCCACCCGCAATTGCGTGCTACCCAAGACCTTGGTTTAAATGATCTAATCAACAAAACCCCTAAAAATCAGGCTCTAAATCCACTTCAACCCTAAAACCCTTAGACCTAATAACTTGGGAGTAAAATCAGGGTAATTTCTAGGTCTTGACCTAGATCTCATTCTGCCATCTTTAGGGTAGAGCAGGTGAAGTTGGTCAACATTGTAGGCCAACCAACCTCCAAATTAGGTCACAAGTTGAATTAACTTCTAATCAAGTGAAACTCAAGGCACAATTTAGGACATAAAATTGGTAGACTTAAGGTCTTAAGTTCGTACATTCTGGTCTACTTGGACCCTCAGTGACAAGGAAGGTCGGGTAGAGGAAACCCTGTAACCCGTGGGGACGCTCTACCATGTAGGGGTCTTTGCGGGGCTCTCCCTTCCTGGCTGCCCAAGTAGTTCTTGAGTGTGCAAATTTCTGATTGAGAGGAATCAACCACCTAGAAATTGCCTTAGTCATCCAAAAATCTTTGGGTGCCATGATTGGATCAAATCTCACATCTAGTCCCTCATCCCTTCTATTAAAGCACATGCATAGGAAGGCTATTAGGTTTTTAACCTAAGAAGCCTCACTAGATCTTCTTGGGAATCTCTTTCAGATATGATCAACATCAATCTAACCTGACTTTTGATTCCACATCTTGATTTCACCATTTGATTCAAAAAAATGCAGCCTGGCTATATAGGAAGACTATTTTGAAAATCGATGTCCCAAATGAGCATGAAAGAAATGATAATCAAGAATGCCTTTAGAAATCATGAAGAATATTATAAAAGGGACAGGATGGAAAAAATTGCAAAAATAACAAACCGCATCACGAACTGTGTAGGGATAATATGGACACAAATGAAGCATGGTTCAACCTGGGATCATCTATTAGCAAAACACAGTGAATTGGTGAAATTATACAACAATGATTGTCTGCAATATTGGTTAAATTCTTCAGTTCCGGAAGAACTCCAGAATTTTTTGAAAGAATGGGGAGAATTGTTGAATGGGTTATATAGAACCATCGATCAAAAATGCCAGTCAGAAGTTAAGATGAAATTTTCGAGTAATTCCAGTAATCCATGTAATTTCCTAAATCCCGGGTGTGATGATCGAGGTTGTTATGGATCCCCAACCAAAATGAATTCAGATTAAAATTTCATAGCAATTGACATTCTTGATCTTAATGAGGGTTGAGAGCATCCAATTACTGGTGTTCCTAATCTTGAGCCAGCCCTAGAGATACAAGAGCCTAGTTCACCAAGTTTAGATTTCCCAGACACCTATGATACTAAGATTGAATCAGAACCTCTCAAGGGTGTAAATTCCATCCCTTATTCTGATAAGGTGACTCTCGAGAGCAATTTTGACATCCCTGTAGAGCCCAACCTAGATTCTAGTGATCCAACCCACACCGTAACCTAGAATCTGCATTTGAGCCTTATTGGGATGATTACAAGGCCTCGTAAGATGGAAATCAGATTTCGAATTTGGATTATGATTCTTGGCCTATGTTTGATGAGTGCACCTCTCCAACCTCCTCAGAGACACAAATCAATTTTTCGGAAGCAATGCCAATCTATGATACAGAAATCGAGGAGTTGGAAGAGTTAGGGATCGATTGGGTCTACCCTACAGGCAAAGAACCCGAGCCCATGCCTAACGAGGACACCTTTTTGAGTTCAGATTCTGAGAATAGGCTAGATCCAAGTCAGGTTGCTGATTGTCCACATCTTGATTTATTCTATGGTGGAACCTCTAATCCCGAATCAAATTCAGAACATGATTCTTGCAAGTTCTCTGACGATTTCAAATCATGCTCTGATTTCGGAGAACTATTGTTTCTTGATGATTACGAGCCAATCTACGATCTTAGCATACATGATCCATTCTTCAACTCTGACTTTGAGGTCCCTAATCACGAGATCAGTGATTCAAAACTAGGTTCCATTGAGATGGAATCATTTCTTTTTGATCCTTAGGAATCAGAAACAATAATTGCCGAGAGTGTTTATAATACAGAGTTCGAATCTTTTCTTGACTAAGATTTCCTTAATCCTATAAGCACTCTCCAGGCATTTACATTTGATTTTGATGGGTTTTGTAAGGACTCTCTAGATACACCTACCTTTGAACATTTTCTAGAGGAGCCCTCACATACAGTTATTCTTGAAGCCACCTCTTCCACAGCATATAAAGAGCCTTCCAAAACCTGTTCTCAACCCCGACCCAAAATCGGACTCAATTTTTACTCTAATTCTCCACTCGATGAGCTGGTTACACATGATTCTCCTCCACATTTCAATCGGGATTCAGACTTTGATCAGACTGCGAATCACACCCCATCTTTCTCTAATCACTCCCGTAGGGTTCCCACATCCTTGACCAACCCTTTTTCACTTGTGGAACCCTACTCTGACCAGGCTGATCCAATTCAGCCAAACCCTAGCTTTTCACTTCCACGTCTATTTGAGTCACAGAGTATATGGTGGGTTTCACATCTACTGATTCACATCTATCAACCCACCAGATTGATTGGGTTTGGGCTGCATCATCAGCCTGTTGATCTGAACAAGCACTTGGTCGACCAACTAGGCTATTGATCAACGTACTTGTTCTACAAAACTCATCTGATTTGACCATTCCTTCTCCATATCATTTTCTACTCGGCTGAAGGCATTAAATTTAACGCTTAATGGGAGGCAACCCATCATTCCAAAAACTTGAGATACTTCTCACTATCCTTTTGTACTTCACGTCTATTGCACTCTGAGTTTAGCTTTTAGAATAGTCGACTCCACCTCTGATACTCGTACGAAAGCTTGAAATCGTCTGCAACAGTCATCCTGACCCGTCCGCTCACCCACTGAACCTATTCTAACTCCTGAACCCTAACTATTTCATACCCTCCATTTACAATGAGGACATTGCAAAACTTAGGCATGGGGGGTGTTAAAGTACAAACATACAAAAAATGTTTGCATTAACTGAAACCAAAAATTCTGAAGGGTTCTCACAAAAAAATACATATTCCAAAAAACCAAAAAAAAATTGAAAATTGAAAAAGAAAAAAAAATGGAGAGGGGAGGAAACTTTGAGTGAATTAATTGCATATCATTCTTGAGGAGGAAAAGGGAGGTGATCTAAATGTCAAAATGGAGCAACAATTTGAAAGAAAAGAGTTGGTCATTAGTAAAAGATTAAGGAATCTATTTAAGTTCTAGACCAAATCAAAAGAAGGAAATAAAGTCAAAAGTGCTAAGAGATACAGAGATTAGTATGAATGCCGATCTTAGGCCTCTTGGGCTTGCTTTAAGCTTAAAAAGTCACGTATCCGTTAAGATCTGGATAGTCCTCAAGAGATTGAGGAAAATGCGAAGCTTAAGTATTAGGTCTAAGGCTTAGGGATTATTCATCCTCGTTAACTGACCTCTGGTTTGCAGGACTCGGCAACCTAAGCACCCTAATCCACACACAGTCTGGTTCAATGCGCTTAATTATCAAAATCACACAAATGAGTTAATTCTGTTCTGAAAAAGCTACCAAGATTAGGAGTGGCTTATCAACGCAAGTTGATTTGGAAGAGTTCCCGGCATGGAGAGGCAAGAAATTCCCCTCGAAGATGCGTAATAACATACCGTCTCCTCAGTGCTTATCACCTAGGATATCTAAATATCCTACTAGGGGCATGTAAGCACCTTATGCTTATTCAGGTGCCATGGGTGGGATTATCCCGAAATGTCGATTGCCAGGGCCTGAATTTAGCTACAGAATGCCATGGGCGGCACTATCTCGAAGTGTCGAAAGGTAGGGTTTTGGGGGTTGCCATGGGTGGTGCTATCTTGAAGCATCGAAAGCTAGGGACCCTATGAGGATTGATGGTAGGAGGTAGGAATCCTATACAAACCATCTTGTAAAGCCAATTCGAAGCTAGAAATAAAGAAGAAAAAGAGAGAGAAAACTCTCCAAAAAATGCAAAAAATTCTTCTATCTCTCTCCTACAAAAATGCACTACAAACTGAACCTGGACTAACCATGTTTTAAGCTTGGGTGCTTTAATCGCGAAGTTCAATGAACCTTAGGTTAGTTCCTGTGGGCCTTAGAAACCTTCGCGACAAGTTGAGGCTAAAGCTAGTTAGGTCCGGATCTTGGTTGGTACTTGAGTACCTCTAGGCCTATTGTTAGCATTTTGACCTAATCTACAAAAGAAAGCCTACAACAGAAATCCAAGCATAAAAAGGCATGGTCTAGAATTTGAGTTAATTCCATGAGATTTTTCTAAGGGACTAGCAAAAGTAAGGCATGAGGGTATGATGATAACGTCATCATCAGCCATATCTAGCTTCATTTAGTCATATTCCATCATTAAATGGTCCTACATAACAGCCAGAAGACCATAATTCACTACACATCCTTTTTGAGAGAAATACAGTAAAACAGGGGTAAAACTACAGTTTTAACGACACATCTCAATTGCAGTACAATCATGGCTTTTCTCAAAGGTTAAATAAAGGTCAAATGGTCTTAATAGCCTAACAAGTAGGTCTGTGCAGATAGAAATAGGTTTTTACATGTTTCGAGAATTAAATGACATCTGAAACACTAAAAACAGACCCACTTAATTAACTGAGGTTTTGGTCAGGATAAAATTCACCTAAACCCTCTAAAATTCATATAAAAATATTCTCTAAGGTTTGGTGCCTTCAATTTGACAATCAGAACCCATCTTGACCCAAAATAGAGTCACAGATAGACCTATGCCATAATTTGGGTTTTTGCTTAAATTACCCAATCAGGAGAGGTCAAAACCAAAATCCAACTTCACCATTGGATTCCTTAGGTCAAAATTAGATTTTTATCAAAATTTTGCCCCAATCTGAGATTGTTTTGACGTAGTTTGCACTTTGGTCCAAGTCTGGCTTTCTTTATCTCCAATAGCCCCTCAGCTTTTGAATTCCTCACAAAAAGACCCCCAACTTATTTGTCTTCATCACAAAAAGGTCCCTACCGCACATGAACTCCTAATCCTACAACTCCGGTGAGCTTCATTTGGCAAGATCTCTTTGATTTCTTGATGAATCCTTCTTAGATTTGAAAGGAGAATTCGTCAAGAAATTGGCTTCCTTTTTAGCCAGATCTGACGTCCAAGAAATCGCCCAAATCCTCATGCGAATCTTTCAAAGGGTTGGGTTTCCAACTCCGATGAGCCTTCCAAGCTTGGGAAGCTTGCTTCCCAAGCTCTTGTTGCTCCCTAAGGCCTATATAAGGATCCCCAGGGCCCATACGTTCTTCTCAGCTATGTTTAAGGCCAAAAATCTCTTATTTTCTCTATCACCGGCCACCTCCAACCTAAGCTCCGGTAGACCTTCTCGATCTCTCTCCTCTACACCTCCAACAACCAAATTGGAAATGCAGCAACCTTCCCGATCTTCCTTTGTGCCTCACCAATCACAACAAGCGCCATCTTCCCCTCTCCTCGCCGCCATCCCCCTCACGGAGGATTCATCTTCCCCGACACCGGCTGATCAAAGCTGGTGGCATGCTCTGCCTTTCGTGTATTAAATTAGGGTTAGATTAGATCCTTAGTTCTCATAGGTTAGTTTTACACCCAAAAAATCCAAAAATAAACTCTCAACACCACCGTTCACCTTCATCCCCACCATCTCTGGTGACCACTCCGACGAAGTGTTTCCACCACTACACAACTTCATCTGCCTCGCTGACACACCCACAAGCTTTGCCGTACTCTCCTCATCAAAAGCCCTCTACCTATTCGCCACTCCACTCACCCAAACACGCCTCCAAACAACCCACCTTCTCACGACCGTCTCCATCACCATCCAGCCACTACACCTTCTCTCGTGCTACAAAACAACCACCACCGCATTCCTCATCCACCAACGATCCTCTAGAGCATTTTAACTAGGGCTTAGTGCCCATATTCTTGGATTTCAAGTATACCCCCTCGTCGCCATTAACAGAGCTCCTTCGAGGAGCTCAAAGAAGGTCTCTTGCCGTTAGCTCCAGGCGCAAGCACCAGATCACGTGGAAGGACTCCAAGCTTCTAAGCAGGGCGTCAATTGGAAGCCTTCCCCTTAGTAGCTAGTCCAATTGGATGTGCCACTCCATCTACAGGCGCATGCAAAGAGGAGGCCTAAGATAGTCCCACATCGTGTGGGACAAAGTAGCTGAAGGCACATAAATTGAATTTGTGCCTTCAGTAGCTAGTACAATTGCACACCAGCTTATCGCCTCAAGTCACACAGGGTGTGAGGTCCCCTGCACACCCCTCACACGCCTCGCCCGTGATGCTATGCACGTGGGCCTGGCTCCGACCCGTTTACCCACCTATGCCAGTGCACACCTCGGGTGCTACCCCATGTCGGTAGCCCTGGTCTCAGGTGTGCTCTAGATCGATTACCCGAATACCCAGTACTGTGCATGGCCCTGGGAGGTCGTGAAAGAGGAGAACCCAGAGAGAGGAAAGAGGAGAGCGTCAAGGGTTAAGGGGGGTTTTGCTCTGTTATGTATTGGCTAACACTTAGCCGTGTTTGAAGAAGAAGCCTTCTCCCCCTTGTGCATCAGAAGGACCAGAGAAGAGAATAGGCATAAGAGGAGGGTCGTAGAAGAAAGCTGAAGAAGAGGAGGCATGTAGAGAAAGAAGAGAAGGCTGAAGATGAAGCACATTGCCCTCTTAGCATTGTAGCAAGGCTGACTTAAGCCGTCTAGATAAAAACTCTATCCTCTGATGGAGTGCACTATGCACCTGGTTTGAATGATATTATTTGTGTATTTGCTATATATGTTAGAGTAATAATTGGTGATTCAAATCACCATTATTTTGTCTAAGATTTCTTTTTAACTCATCATATACTCATGTTTTACATTGCATGTTATTTTTTGAGTAATCAATTATGCTCATTTACATTAATTGTTGAGATTAGTGCATGAATTTCATATTTACACCCTGCGAATGACCTCGGACTTTCATTCGAGTATAAATATTATCTATTTTTAGCGATTTTGTCCTATACTATGACACATCTCTTAAACAACGACGAATTCACCATAAACAATGCTTGCTTCTCATAGTCGCTTCAAATCTTGGGTGGGTTGACAGAGTCAAAGTTACCCTCATGACCACTACTAGAAAAAGTCATTTTACCATCGGTTAGTTGCCGTCGATTTTTCAAGCAACGACAAAAAAAATTTTTGTCGTCGCTTATTTATATAAGCTACGATGAATACATCACTAAAACTAACCCCCTTGATCCCTTGCAAAAGAAATATGTAATAAATATTTGCCGCCGTTTACTGTAAAAAGCAACAGCAAAAATGCGGATAAAATTTACCAATGGAAGCCACCAAAATTTTGGTGCAAGTTTGGAATTAATTTAGACATTTGTCATTGCTTTCTAACATAGCAAACAACAAATGTCAATCCATATTCTTTCACATAGAGCGCTCTCCTCCCCCACATTTCGTAGAACCCTCCTCATCTCTCAAAGTCCTCTGATGCCACCCCTTCTTGTCACCGCCCCTCCTTGATCGTCGGCCATCGTCGTCAATCGTCGCTCATTTTCCCCCTTCATAGGTAACTCCTCATCACCCTCCTCCTCCTCCTCCTCCACGCCCCCTCCTCTTCCTCCTCCCCGCCTCCTTCCTACCAGCATGCCCTCTTCCTCGCCGCCCTTCTCTTCCCCCTCCTCGCCACCCTCCAACATCTCCTCCCCAGCCTCCTCCACCTCGTCCCCATCCCCCTCCTCCTCCTCGTCCTCCCTGCCCTCCTCCTCGTCCTCCCCATCCCCAGCCCTCATCATCCTCCTCGCCCTCCTCCTCATTCTTCCCATCCTCTATTCTCCTCATCCTCCCCTCCCTCCTCCTCATCCTCCCCGCCTTCCTCCTCTACCTACTACAGCATCCTCCTCCCCGCCCCCCACCTCCTCCTCATTCCCCCTTCCTCCTCTCCTCCTCCTACTACCTTCCCCCTCCTTCAAGGTGTCGCAATCACCTTCTTCATGAATTTTAGCTCCCAGATCCTAGATCTCCCTCCCCCATCAAATGCCCCCAATAGCTCTAGCTTGGTAAATCTCAGTAAGAATTGCATTGTTTGATTCCTTTATTATTATTATTATTATTAGTATTATTATTAATTTGTGTGTTTTTGATCAATTCATTCTACCTATGTTGGTTGTATTTAAGTTTTTAGTGGTTATGTCCTGTAAGTTCTCTCTACTTATTAAGAGATGGTGCAAGAGATTTGCTTTCTTTGTGTATTAGACAGTCCTTAAGAAGCAATGAAGTCAAATTAGATTTTTGTTTCTTTTGCTTATATATGTATATATACATGGTTTCTACCATGAAGATTGCTTATAAAATCATCATTATTTCCTTAACAAAGGAGGGTCTTGTGTGTAGGGGGAGGAGGGGGGTAGGATTATACAAGTATGACTTGAAACACATAACTAGTGACAAAAGTTGTGTTATGTTTCCCCTTTCTTTGCTATGTGCATAGCTACTTGATATTTATAAAAAAATCTGATTAAGGAGATCTTATGTTTCCCCTTTCTTTGGTATGATGTGCAAATCTAATTATTGCATGTCATCTATTTTCGATTGAAATGATTTAGTTGCTAGCTTGATTATGACTATTGTTCTAAAGTAAGATTCCATCACCATTAAGCTGCTAGATATCATTGCTTTTCCCCATCAGTAGATACATTCGTAGCCAGTTAAGCTGCACCCCCAACCAGAAAAAGAGAAAACATCTGGTGGAAATAAGAGTGCCCAAATGATAAATTCGTATTTGGTCTTCTGCGAGCATACTATTGAATGGTTTCTCTTAGCAGTAATTATTGGTGAAAATGCTTGCATTTTTAATAGTAAAACATAAATGTTTGCATTTTTACTAGTAAAACTAGAAATAAATGTCAACTTTCATTGCTTCTTTATCTTGAATCTTGTCTGAAAAGGATGGAATCTAAGTTCTATTTTTATATGTTGCTCAAGTTGGCATCAGTTCCATTCTTTTCACTTTATCAAATATGTAGAGGCTTGTTATTGCCTTTATTGGCAGTAAAGCTAACCCTAGAGTAGTTGCTCTAGTTACACAAGGATCCCCTTTTCCTATTCTTTATGAATTGTTAGCATACCATGCAGAAACATTTTTCTTACTTTATTTCAGTAGTAGTAGTTGATAGTTTTGAAAGCTACATTGACATGTGTGGTGATCATACAAGGATGAGATCAGAACTCCAAGTGGACAGATAGATTGAGCCTCCAGGAATGCATATGTTCTATCTTCCTTATTCAGATGATATTAGACATGCTGAGGAGGTAACAAATATAACTATTGATCTGGTTAATCTAATGTGTTCTTCCAATCAAATACTAAAGTACCTGTACAATCAAGAGTCATGTAGATGTTGATTCTGTTACACCTTGAGCAACAGATGATTAAATTAAGAAGGCTGCTTCTCTGATGCGATGAATAGATTTAAAGGACTTCTCTATTTGCCAATTTGCAAATCCTAGTACTAATATAAATTTACCAATGGATAATAAGGGACATAGCGATATGGCATGTAGTAGTCTTTTGGATTTGAATGTGTCCATTTTTCTTACATTGGCATATAGTAGTCTTTTGTGTTGAATTATATTTGCTCTTTAAATCTAACCTAATCTATATCTTAGCAATTAGCATACTTATAACTCAATTTAACCTATTGAAACTCCTAACCTAACTCAACTTCACTTGATCCTGAGTTTGAGTTACGTTTCATCTACAACCTTATCAATCCAAAAACTGCCCCTTCTTTAATTATATTTTCTCCAATTCCCTCTCCCATATTTTCCTCCTTATTCGAAGGTGGGACCCACTGTGGAGGCATGCACATCTACTAAGAATGGAAGGTAGCTGACTATGTGAGTCTTCCCTTTTTTATTGGATAACCCGTAATCCTTTGTAGGTAAATTAGGCCAGACATTTTAGTAATCACAAGATTAGAGTCAAATAGATACCTCTCCTTTTAGAGTGAGGGATGCAAATTTACCACCATACAATCATACCTTGACAAGAACTACGTGAGTTTAAAAATCAACACTTGCTTAGGTTTGGTTTCTTATTTTTCAATTAAATTAAAATTGGACTTTTCTTTTTAGGGGAGTTCATACTTACACATCCAAATATCAAGGTAAGATTGTTGTTGTTAGGTCATCTTCAGTACATTATGTCCTCGTCAAGGATATGTAAAATCTAGAAATCTCTTGTTCCTTTAAAGCATAATTTCCTTTTGCATTTGATTTGCTCTCTCCAAATATCATTGCAGGCAATTTTCATAATATGGAGGGAATGAAGGGAATGCTAAAAATTGGGATGGGCAGACGACAAAGTGTCATCTGAGTCCCTCCCATGGTTAAAATGCCAACTTTTGTGCAAGCTCTCTTACACTATGATTTATAGGTTTGTGGAGAAATACAAGCTTCCCTGGGATGGTTCATCTCCCAAATCCTTGAGATTCATTGGAAGGTATGAGTTGCTTTGACTACTTGACACATTCTTTCTCAGTTAGAGGTACTAGTGGGTGAGCATAGAAACAATTGAAATGTGTGAATCCCTATAATGATTTTCTCCATTTCTAAAAGCAAATCCATCTTTAATGATCAATTGATAACCCAAGGAAATTAGCATTTGGAGCATGTTAGAAAGTTTTCATATACAAGAATGTCACTCAAATTCATCTAAGCTATCATTTTCATTAATGCAATTTATACTTGCATTCATGCATCTTTTTTTATTTCCTCTGAAGATGGCGTGAAATCTTGTGATCCTACTGTAATTTTCATGCCTAGTTAGATCATCCTACAATACATTTACAAAAAATTCTAGCAATTTTAGATGGATTGCCTAGTTAGATGTATACTATGTGTGCTTTTATGGTTGCACGGTGTGCCAGCTTGTTTTGTATTCGTGTTTTTGCTTCATGTGTTTGGAATGTGGGGTGTACCCACTAATTGTTGTGGATGAATGAACAAGTCTTCATTTCAGATATACAATTTTGGAAAATATTGGAAAAATAGGGGATACTCTGCTAGATTTTCAGTAAGTTTCAGCCCCTTAGTTTTATGCTTTTTCCCTTAGTTTTATGCATGCTTTTAAGTGGATAGAAATACCCCTTTATTTTTTTGCATGCAAAATGTCTCCTATGACCCTCAAAGGCATTGGAAGTTGACAAGAAACCCACTGAAGATCACAATGACATTGGTGGACTTGAGAAGCAGGTAAAAATTCCCTATCTTGTGCTCCATAATTGAAAGAGCAGCATAGTCTCTTTTAGCATTTCATCCTTAAATTTCTTGCAGATTCAATTATTGCTGGTTTAGAATTATGTTTGTTTATACTATTAATGTTGGACTATAGCAAGTTAGATTACTTTAAACATTGCATTGGTTGCTTCTTAGTTAAGGGATTTTAATACCTCCATCCGAACTTGAAGCAAGATTGTTAGGGTGTTTGAAAAACTACTCCTTTTTTCAGAAATTCATATCTGTTCTTTTTTGTCTGTATTCTTTTAGTTTTGTAAAAAATGATAAATTCTAGATTTTGGAAAGGAATTCACTTTTCATTCACATGCTTTCTCATAAAAAAAAATTCATTCACGTGCAATTATGCAATTACTCTTTAGAATTTGCTAGCAACAGTACTGTAATTAGGTGTAAGTTGGACTATATATATTGGGGATAAACTAACAAAAATGAAGTTTTTTTTTTCTATTATTTTGGGTGGGGGGACTGAAGTTACGAAAAGTATTTAGCTTGTATAAGTGCCTATCAGGTTGGCTTATATACTTTTCATAATTTAAAAAAAAAATTTCATTACCTTTGCCGTCGATTTTGGGAAAAACTGACAGCATTAAAAGGTAATTTTTTTTAACTAAGGATACTATTTGCCATCGCTTATTACAAAAGTGACAACATAAATATTAATGCAGTCACTTAATAAGCAACGGCAACGAGTAATAAGCGACAACAAAAATCTAAAACTGGTGCAGTAAAATGGGAAAATGTGATATGTAATCGCTGTCACTTATGTACTAAATGATGGGAAATGCAAATGCCATCTGTTATAAAGCGATGGCAGAAGATCCAATCCATCTACTAGGGCAACGATAATTCAACATTGAATTTTCTTTATAACCGACGGCAAAACGAAACGACGTCACTATTAATGTCGCATTTTTTAGCATTGGTTTAAACACCTTTGCAGTCGATTTCAAACCGACGGCAAAGGTCAAGTATGTTGTAGTGAAGTTTGATGGCTAACAGGATTCTTGATTTGATTTTAGTGGTACAAATTTGAGTCGATCCTTGAGAGGTGTAGAGTCTTTGCTATTAAGGATTTGTCTGTGATTTCTTCTCGTTGGTGAAAAATCTTATTGAGATTTTTTATTTGATGATGGGAACACCATCATGAGCCATAACTAGCTCAATTTAGTCTTATAAAGTTAATAAACCCTCCTACATATCAGTCAGAAGGTCCCTTGAGCAGGATGAGTTATTTTGAGAAGAAAAGATGAAAATAGAGTTATTTCTGCAATTTTACCATCTTATAACAAATACAGAATAACCACGGGATATGCCAGGGGTTTATTAAAGGTCATTTAGTCATTAAGGCCAAATAAGTGGGGCCATGCAGACAAAAATGGGTTTTCACGCATTTCAAGAATTAATGGACATCTGAAACCCCAAAAATAGACCCGCTTAATTAACTGAGGTTCTAGTCAGGATAAAATTCATCTAAAACCTCTAAAAATCATAGAAAACTATTTTCTAGGGTTTGGCATTTTTTGATTTGACCATCTAAACCCGTTTTGACCTGAAATAGAGTCTCAGACAGACTATTACCCTAATTTGGGTTTTTGCATAAATTACCTAGTCAAACTAGGTCAAAACCAAAATCCAACTTCACCATTGGATTCCTTAGGTCCAGATTAGGTTTTTAGCCAAATTTGGGCCCAATCAGAGATTATCTTGACCTAGATTGCAATTTGGTCTAGTCTGACTCTTTCTCTCTCATAGAACCCCTCAACTTTTGAAATTCCTTGCAAATACCCCCTATCTTTGTCGTCACTCTTTGCAAAGAGGTCGCCCCACCATTATCGTGGAGGAATCCTACTCCAGCGAGCTTCTTTTGGGAAGAACTCTATGATTACTTGACGAATCCGTCTCAAAATTGAAAGGGAGATTCGTTAGGTAATCTCCTTCCTATTGAGCCGTGTCCAAGTCTCCAAATCTCTCTGAGGAGCTCGTGCGAATCCTTCAAAGATTCAGGTACCTCTTGTGCATCAAGCTTACCAAGCTTGAAAGATTGGTTTCCAAGCTTCAAACCTCCATCTTCGGCCTATTTAAAGACCCATGTTGCACGCCAATCTCCTTATGCTCGTTTTCGGCCGGAATCCCCCTACTTCCTCCCTAATCTCTGGCTGAAAGCCTCCTTGATGTCCGGCGACTCTCTAGGACCACTCTTATCATCCACTTGCAATACTAGTGGCAGATTCTCCTTCCTCGCTCTCTTCTGCGTCACGCTAAACCAGTGGGTACCCCAATCTTTGTCGTCGTCGCCGCTTCTACCCCACCGGAGCTCTCCTCGTCTCTGGTGGCGGCTATACCAGACCCGACGTCACTTCTCCCCATCATCTGCTACCTACTCAGATCAACTCCCTAACTCTATTACTTCATAACTCTGTCTTCGCCACTCCGACTTGACCACTGATTGCCTTCCACAACTTCATCTTCCTCCGCTCCGGCGACTCTCCAGCGAAGCCTTCCTGCCACTCCACCACAGCTGCCACCTCCACTAGCTCTACCGGGGCTCACCCTATAAAAACCCTCACTCAATTTTAGCTTTCACTCATTGTAACCTCTCCCCGAACACAACCACATACGCACTCGCTCTCCGACGTTACTACACTCACACGCATACTCTCGCACCACGCCAATCCCCTCATCATGTTTGCCAAAGGCCGACGATCCTCCTGAGCATATCTGATTGGGCCATCAAGCCATGATTTCTTATCTCAGGTCCCACGCCGGAGCTCCGTTGCTGACACCATCATCTCCAGCTCCACTTGTAGTCTCTGGCCATGTTCATCTTTAATTCCCTCTCCAGGTCGCATAGCTCAGTCCCAGGAAGCCAACCAAGTGGTCAGGTGATGCTAACCACCTCGCCTTCAACTTCAATTGGAGATAGCATCTGCTATAGCTGCTATGTGAGGAAGAGTGGGAAGATAGTCCCACATCGTGAATCGAAGCATCTCCTGCAGCACATAAGTTATTTTTTTGCCGAGGCTTTATCACCTCAACACACTGGGGGTGAGGTCCCTGCTCACCCACTCACGCTCACCTGACCGGACCTGTTTCACTACTCGGTTGCGACCCCATGCATGCAACCTACACTCGGATCTGGTTACTGCTCCTACCTGATTATCCGGTTAACCTTGGGTCTTTGAGAGAAAGAAAAGAAGGAAAGAAAAAGGAAAGACAGTAAGAGAGGGAGGGGGTTTTTGCCTTGTTGCCTATCTCTTGACACTTAGCGAAATCTGAAGAGGCCTTCGCCTCTGTTGATGCTATGCTGTGTCTGTGCCTCTCCCAGAGGCCTGAAGGGAAAGGAGATGGTTCAGAGGCACTGTATCATCGGAGAGAGTGCACTGTGCACTCATCATACGTGGCATCTGGTTGATTGATACTATTGCATTATTTAAGTAAAATTGTAATAGGGTAATTTGGTTATTCAAATCACCATTTTTACCCTAATCTTTTTGCCACATTGACCTCAACTAATCCGTTAGATCTTGCTGTTGCAAGAATTCGACCTCGAGATTCACAACAAGGCAAGAAAACAAAATGTGGTAGCTGATCACTTGTCCTGCCTTCCTTCTGATACCATTGACCCTTCCAGGCCAATCACAGAACACTTTCCTGATGAGCACCTCCTGACTATCAATGCAAGACTTCCCTAGTACGTTGATTTGGTTAACTACTTGGCGTCACATCAGATCCCATCTAATTGGTCGAAGGCCAAGAAGGACAAGTTTCTTTCTGATGCCAAGTACTACATCTAGGAAGACCTATACCTTTTCCACATTGGTGCTGATCAGATCATCAGATGATGCATCCTAGAAGCGAAAATTCAAGACATTCTGTCCTTCTACCCTGACCAGGCCTATAGCGAACACTTCTCCGGACATAAAACTGCAGCTAAAGTCCTCTAGTGTGACTTTTATTGGCCCACGATCTTCAAGGATGCATGCGAGTACTATAAGACATTCACTCATTGCCAGACCTTGGGCAACATGAGCCACCATGATATGATGCCTTTACAGCCAATTCTTGTATGTGAAATCTTCGATATATGGGGGATTGAGTTTATGGGACCCTTCCCTAAATCGAACGACTTCGAATACATTCTCCTCATTGTAGATTACGTGTCTAAATGGATTGAAGCTATCCTGACCTCAATCAATGGTCATAAAGTGGTAATCAAGTCTATTCATCTGCACATCTTTTATCGGTTCGGTGTCCCACGTGCCATTATCTCTGATGGAGGGACCCATTTTACAAATGCACAGGTCAGATCCCTGATGACCAAGTACGGGTGTCACACCTAATCTTGACTCCTTGTCACCCCCAAACCAATGGATTGGCTAAACTGTCTAATCGAGAAATCAAGAAAATCCTCTAGGTTACTGTTCGGCCTAACAGAAAGGACTGGTCAGCTTGACTTTCGAAAGCTTTGTAGGCTTATAGGACCACCCACAAAACCTAATTAAGTATGTCTCCATTCAAATTGGTGTACTGGAAGGCATGTCACCTCCTCGTCGAGATGGAGCACAAAGCCTATTGGGCAGTACGGAAGTGCAATCTAGATCTGCTTATGGTCGGAACCCACCATCAGCTTCAAATGAGCGAGATCGAGGAACTACGCAATTATGCGTACGAGAACTCACGAATTTTCAGAAAGTGGGTGAAGGCTTTTCATGACAAACACATTTCTAGAAAAACTTTCCATCCTTGTCAGAAGGTCCTACACTTTGATGCAAAGCTAAAACTTTTCTCAGGCAAACTCGGATCTAAAT
This sequence comes from Thalassia testudinum, assembly GCA_037157565.1. Classification (NCBI taxonomy): domain Eukaryota; kingdom Viridiplantae; phylum Streptophyta; class Magnoliopsida; order Alismatales; family Hydrocharitaceae; genus Thalassia; species Thalassia testudinum. The sequence continues at coordinate 91,732,998 of JAZHRO010000025.1, forward strand.
GGATTGCACCATTCTTGGTGAGACGAATCTTTGGAAATGGAGTGGTCAAAATCAATCAACCTAGCCTTGATTCTGAACCTTTCATCGTGAATGGCTAGCGACTCAAGCCGTTCATTGAACTCACTGATACGAACTTGGCTAAGGTATCTTTTTATCTCCATTCTCCCTGAGCTTATTGTGCCCAGCTGATGGTGTTAAACTCAACGCTTAACAGGAGGCAAACCATCTTTTTTTTAAAAACCCGAAACCAATTTGACACATCACTTTTCTGAACTCATATTGCACTTTAGGGTTTATCCATTAGAATAGCCAACTCCACCTTTGGTACTCGTACCATAGCTTGAAATCGTTCTCACCAGTCATCCCAACCTGTCCACCAATCCTTTGAACCTATTTTAATGTACGAACTAAGTTGAACTCGAACCCACCTAATTTACAATGAGGACATTGCAAATCATAGGCATGAGGGGGTATTAAAGTGTAAAATGCTGTGAGAATCAATTCACAAAAAGGGTTTCATCAAAAAAATTATATATGCTAAAAAAAAGAAAGGAGAGTTATTTTTGAGAAAAATGAGAAAAGGAGGGAAGAAAAATTGAAAAGAGAAGAAAGGAGCAAAAAGATAAAAGAAATTGAGTCCTTTCAAAGTAATATGGAACTTACCTAACTTCTAGGTTGGATCGAATGATGAATTAAGACCTGGAAGGCTAAAACTTAAGGGATTAGTGGTGAATACCGACCTTAGGCCTCTTGGATCTGATTGGATTTAAACACTCACGTACTTGTCACGATCTGGATTAGTCCTTAAGAGGTTGGGGAAAATGCAAAGTTTGTGTAATAGGTCTAAGGCTTAGGGAGTATTCGACCTCATTAACTGACCCCTGGTTTGCGGGACTCGGTAACTTAAGCACACCTAAACCACACACAATTTGATTCAGTGCGCTTTAAATAATGAAATCATGCCAAAGGGCATTTCTTTTGTTCTGAAAATGGTCCTAAGATCTAGATTATGAGCAGCTCAAAAACAAAAGTTGATTTAGACGAGTTCCCAGCGTGGAGAGGTGGGAAATTCCCCTCGAAGATGCATAATAACATATCATCACCTCGGTGCTTGTCTCCTACGATATCTAAATATCCTACTAGGGTCATGTAAGCACCTTGTGCTAGTTCAAATGCCATGGGTGGCATTATCATAAAATGTCAATTACCAGGGTCTGGATTTAGATACAAAATGCCATGGGCGGGATTATCTCAAAATCTCGAAAGCCAGGGTTCTAGGGGTTGCCATGGGCGGTGCTATCTCGAAGCATCGATTGCTAGGGACCCTGCGAGGATTGATGGTGGGGACAAGGAATCCGATACAGATCATGTTTAGGGCCAATCTGAAGATGGATCTAAAGAAAAATATAACGAAAAAAAAAATGAGAGAGAAAGCTCTCCACAAATAAAAATCCCCTTCTATATCTCTCTTACAAAAAATGCATTGGCAAACTGAACCTGGGCTCACCATGTTTCAAGCACAAGTGCTTTAATCGTTGTGTCCAACGAACCTTAGGTTAGTTCCTGCAGGACTTGGAAACCATCGCGGTAGATTGAGGGAAAAGCTACTCAAGTCTGGATATGGCCTGGTACAAGAGTACCTCTAGGCCTATTGTTGGTATTAAAAGCTAAGTCCTAGAGATGCAGCTTAGTAGGGCATCCTGACGGTAACATCCAACCTAGATAACTGGTTTGATTCATAGAAATTTGCTAAGGGACTAGCAAAAGCTAGGCATGGGGGTATGATGGGAACACCATCATGAGCCATACCTAGCTCCATTTAGTCTTATAAAGTCAATAAAAGCTCCTACATATCAGTTACAAGGTCCCTTGAGCAGGATGAGTTATTTTGAGAAGATGAAAATAGGGTTATTTATGTAATTTTACCATCTTATAACAAATATAGAATAACCATGGGGTATGTTAGGGGTTTATTAAGGGTCATTTAGTCATTAATGCCTAATAAGTGGGTCTATGCAGAGAAAAATGGATTTTCACTCATTTCAAGAATTAATGGACATCTAAAATCCTAAAAACAAATTCGCTTAATTAACTAAGGTTCTGGTTAAAGTAAAATTCAACTAAACCCTCTAAAAATCATAGAAAAATATTCTCTAGGGTTTGGCATTTTTTATTTGACCATCTGAACCCATTTTGACCTGAAACAAAGTCTCAGATAGACTATTCGTCTCATTTGGGTTTTACATAAATTACCAAGTCAAACTAGGTCAAAACCAAAATCTAACTTCACAATTAGATTCCTTAGGTTCAAATTAGGTTTGTATCATAATTTGGGCCCAATCAGAGATTGTCTTGACCCAGTTTGCAATTTGGTTCAGTCTAACTCTTTCTCTCTCACACATCCCCTCAGCTCTTGAAATTCCTTACAAATACCCTCCTATCACTGTCGTCACTCTTTGCAAAGAGGTCCCTCCACCATTGTCTTGGAGGAATCCTACTCTAGTTAGCTTCTTTTGGCAAGAACTCTATGATTACTTGACGAATCCCTCTCAAAATTGAAAGGGAGATTCATCAAGTAATCACCTTCCTATTGAGCCATGTCCAAGTCTCCATATCTCTCTAAGGAGCTCATGCGAATATTTCAAAGATTCGGGTACCTCTTGTGTGTCAAGCTTACAAAGCTTGAAAGGTTGGTTTCCAAGCTTCAAACCTACATCTACGGCCTATTTAAAGACCCATGTTGCATGCCAATCTCCTTACGCTCGTTTTCGACTGGAATTCCCCTCCTTCCTCCCTCCTCTCCGGCAAAAGGCTCCATGACGTCCGACAACTCTCTCCGACCACTCTCATCATCCGCACGCAATACCAGTGGCGGATTCTCCTTCCTCGTCCTCTTCCATGTTACGCCATACTAGCAGGCACCCTAATCTTCGTCGTTGTTGCTGCTTCTACCACACTGGAGTGCTCTTCGTCTCCAGTGCCAACTATACCAGACCCGAAGTCACTTCTCCCCCCGGTCGTCCACTACGTACTCAGATCAACTCCCTAACTCCACTACTTCACAACTCCATCTTCGCCACTCCAACCCGACCACCACATCGCCTTCCGCGACTTCATCTTCCTCCACTCTGGCGAAGCCTTCCTACAGCTCCACCGCATGAAAATCTCACCACTATCTCCACTAGCTCTGCCGCAGCTCGCTCTATAAAGACCCTTACTCAATTTTAGCTTTCACTCACCGTAACCTCTCCTCGAACACAACCACATACGCACTTGCTCTCCGACATAGCTACACTCACACGCACACTCTCACACCACACCAATCCCCTCATCATGTTCACCGAAGGCCGGCGATCCTCCTGAGCATATCTAATTGGGCCATCGAGACATGTTTTCTTATCTCAGGTCCCACGCTGGAGCTTCGTCACTGACACCATCATCTCCAGCTCCACCTGCGAATTTCCAATCGTGTTCATCTTCAATTCCCCCTCCATGTCGCGCGACTCAGCACCAAGAAGCCAACCAGATGGTCAAGTGAGGCTAACCACCTTGCCTTCAACTTCAATTGGAGATAGCATCTGCTGCAGCTACTGTGCAAGCAAGAGTGGGAAGATAGTCTCACATCGTGAATCGAAGCATCTCCTGCAGCACATAAGTTTTTTTTTGTCAAGGCTTTATCTCCTCCACACCCTGGGGGTAAGGTCCCTGCTCAACCCGCTCAAGCTTACCTGACCCGACCGGTTTCACTACTCGGCTGCGACCCCACACACGCAACCCTACACCCAAATCTGGTTACTATTCCTACTCGATTACCTGGTTAACCCTGGGTCTTTAAGAGAAAGAAAAGAAGGAAAGAAAGGGAAAGAGAGAGAGAGAGGGAGGGGGTTTTTGCCTCGCTGCCTATCTCTCGACACTTAGAGAAATCTGAAGAGGCCTTCACCTCTGTTGATGTTATGCTGTGCCTATGCCTCCCCCTGAGGCCTAAAGGGAAAGGAGCTGGTTCTGAGGCACTATAGCATTAGAGAGAGTGCACTATGCTCTCATCATACGTGGAATTTGGTTGATTGATACTATTGCATTATTTAAGTAAAATTGTAATAGGTAATTTGGTGATTCAAATCACCATTTTTACCCTAATCTTTTTGCCACATTGACTCTTGAATTTATATCTATATCATTTGTGCTTGAAATTGCTATTACATTGCTACATTCTTGCTTACAATTGTAATCTTGAGATAAATTACCATATTGCTCCCCGCATTTGACCTCGGACTTTTTTTAGTTATAAATTTTAAGTGTTCTACACAATTTATCGATTATACTACAGCGCATTACTTTTAAAACATTGATTCAGAGCATTTAACATTTGACATAGCTTAAATTCTTTATCGATTTAGCATTTGAAAAAAAGTAGAAAAAAATACTTCTAATTTCCTCTCTGTTTTTAGAAAAACTACTTCCCTTGCTTTTCACATTTTCTGTGTGTTTCACATATTGATTTTGTTAGGGACTAGCAAAGTTTAGGCATTGGGGTATGATCACACAACAACCATAGGTTTTAATCAACATAAATATTGTTAGAATCTTAGCTAATCTATAAATATTGCATTCATATCATGCATATCATGCATTGCATCATTTTATATTGTTGTACATAGAATAATGTGAGATTATCTTGCTATTTAATGCTTTTATTGTTATTTGCAAGTAATAAAGTGATCCAGATAAAACTAGGATGTGAAATAAAGTGAAATAAAGTAAGGAAGAGAGGAAAAAAGAAAAACTGGTTCTATACAAGAGGAGAGATGAGGATATCCTTGTCCCTACTCCTAGAAACCCTAGGATAGCCTTCCCAAGCCTAAAACCAGTCCAACTAGGATATCCTAGCCTTAGAGCCTAAAACATGGATAGCACTATCCATGTTCCCATCCACACTATCCATATCCCTAACCTCCATTTAGGTCAACCTAAATAGAGTACCCAAAACCTGGATAACACTATCCACAGTGTTATTCTCTATCCAAGACCCTATCCTTAGTATCCACCATCCCAATTTTACTTTCCCTATCCCAATTTACCCTTAGGTTCCCTAGTAGGCTCACCATTATCCAATTGGACTCAGTTAGAGTCAATTGGGTCGACCACTACCCAATTAAGTCCACTTAGACCTAATTGGGCTAACCCACATCAGATTGGGTGCACTTACACCGAATTGGATTAACCTACACCTAACTGGGTTCCCAACTACCTGATTAGGTTAACCTAGATTCTATTAGGTTCACTTAGACTTAATTAGGTTCACATTTAGACTCACCTAGAACATAATAGGATCCACTTAACCGACTTAGTTCTAATTAGGTCCATGTAGTCTAATGAGGTTTGCATCCGAACCCAAATCCACCTCACCTAAACAACCTATTCTACGAAATTCAAACACAACACACACCAACACCTTCCTAATCTACCTTACCATTATTTTTGGACGTCGACAATTAGATCCTCAATATGTGGCATCAACTTTTGGTTCTCACCAAAATTGGAGGCACTTATTTTCGTCAAAAAACATTGCCTCCCATAAAAGACCAATTGGAAGAGATCGCACACATTTTTTCCTCTCCACTTCTCAACTTGCGACTTCCATCCTCCAAACCCTAAGGGTCATCGCCTTCTTCCTCCTCTCTTTGTCAAGGCTGCTACCTTCCTCCTCCATGGAGGAATAAAGGTGCTCCCCCTCCACTACCAAGCACCAAGGATAGCTAGCCATAGAGAAGCTTCTCCATTGCTTCTCAACGATGGCAACAAGAAGGGAGGACATAAGGGTCCACTCCCCCTCTCTTCCTCTTTCATCTTGGATGGCAACAAGGTCTTCCATTCTTTGCATGGCCATCCTCTCTTGTTGGTAGGTGTGTAGGCGGGTATTCGTACCCATGGTCAAGCCTACACCCTCACACGAAGTTGGTAGCCTTAGTGGCGTTTCCAACGTGAGGGATCTTCTCTATTTATGTTTTCATTTAGTGTAATGTTTAGATGAGTAATGATAGTTATGTTTATCTTCATTGTGATGATTTCTGATGTGAATATTTTGCTGTTTCGCTTCATTTTATCATTGTGAATACATGCCCCTCTGTTAGCATCCATTAAGCCATCCACCCTTAGGTTCACACACCATGCATGGCCACCATGGCCTCACTTAGATGCATGTAGTCTTTTAGGGTTTTGATAGCATAATTAGATCTAGATTTGTCGTGTTCTCTTTCATTTTCCAAAAATCAAAATCATAGGAAAAAATGCAAAACAGAAGACAAAAAAAATTAGATAGACTAGGTTAGCAATTCGAATCCAAATCTAATTACTTTTGCATCATGCCTCCCAGAGATGAACGATCGGGACTTGACACAAAAAAGATAACAAAAATCAATCAACACAAATTTCGTTAAAACAAATATATAAAAATCTTTGATTAGGGTTTTGAGCGCGACTATACTACAAACAACCACAACAACGATGATGTATTTGCCAAAATCAAATCTTGCGTGAAAATCACCTTGTCAGTTAACATAGGTTCTAGTATTGGTACTAGTCTTTGGTACCAATGCTGGGCGCCCCCGTTGCCAAGAGTTTTAAAATCCATTCCAGTGCCAGTGCTAGTTATCAATACTAGTACTAGGCACATTCTATTGCCCCCCCTCCTTTTCTTGCAAACAAGGACCATGGAACCCAACACTACTGGTACTAAACATCGGTATAGGTATTGAGTGATTTCCAGGCCTCGATGTTGAATAGAACCATTCCCTACAATCCACTCAAAACCTGTCACTTTATCCAAGCGAGCTGAAACCATTTCCCTAACATTACTATATATAATACAAGAACTCTAAATTAAATAAAGCCCATAAAGAGAATGATCAAACAACATCCCAAGCATGCCTTCCATTCTATGCATGCATACTCACCAAGACATGCACCATGTCCTATACACCATCTCGATATTGGGCTTGAGAGAAAGCATTCATGGAGGAGAAAAATGTTCCTACCTAGCAGTCTTGAATAGCAAAACAGGGGAAGATCGAGTTGGGGGTAGGTATACATTCCTCTCCTTTCCTTCTCTTCATCTTGAAACCAACAACATTAGCAGTAGCAATAGGTGCAATAGCAACAATGGTAGCTGCATAACTGTTGGAGCGAATTTCTATCAAATTAAGAGAATAAATACGTGCGCTGTAGTATAGCGATGGAAATTGAGTCAGCACTTAAATTTATTAGCTTCAAAAAGATGTGAGTTTCCAAGGTCGTTCATAGGGAGCAATGAATCTCAAATCAAACACTAATCAAGTAATGAAATCAAATTGCACAAACTATGTTCAGTTTATTATAATATCAGAAAGATATGAATTAATGTATATCAAGTTCAAGAAATGTATATAAATTAGGGGCAAATGAAATATGATGAAGAAAGAGATAAAGCCAAAAAAATGTTGTGGTTTGAAACCACTTAATAAGCCTTTCAACACTTAGGCTTAATTTAACCCTAAATCCTTTAAATAGATGTTGCTCAATAGATCCCAGATGACTTAACTCAGAGCCTAAGTGAAGGCCCAACTCCTCTCAGACCAAAACCCCCTGTTAGGCCCAGATTCTCTTCTCCCTCTCAAACCCAGACTAGACTAGTCCAAACCAAAATCTGATTCCGCACAAAGGGGAATCTGCACTTGCAAGGCGTGGGTTAGTGTGGACACGTGCGTAGGCTCATGCGAAGGGGGACCCAAGCCCCCGTGGCTAGGGCGACTGGATAGCGTGCAAAAAATGTTATATATGCATTTCAAGATCAAAATCCTAGGATATGGGATCTTCTTCTCTTGTACTTCACGTGCAGGCCTGAGATTGTAGCTGCTAATTGGAGCTATTGCTACTAGTTGTTTGCTCTATTGGAGGTGTAGCACTACTGTGGGTAACCCGTGTCAAGCGAAGGTGGTGACATGGTCGATTGCTTGCCATTGGTGGTTGAATGATGGTGAGATGAAGGAATGGTCGGTGAGTACCTAACACAAGAAACACGAGCTGAAAGCCCCAATTAAAATGTTCATAAAGGTCACCATAATGTGTGGAGTATGGTGGTGGTTTTGATTTGGTGAATGGAGGTCATACGTGGTCAGATGACAACATGAACGGCGGATGTGGATGGGTTCATTCGGCCAATGGTTTCCGAGGTTAGAGCTCCAAATTTCTTTAGGACTTTTAACCTATGGAGTGTGAGGAAGGTTTTGGTGGTGGTGGAGTGAAGTTTGGAGGTGTGTGGACATAAGGTGAGCTCACCAGAGCTATGCCAGAGGCAGAGAAGAAGGGGAGAATAGAGAGGAGAATGATTGAAATCTAACCTAAAGGGCTAAAATAAAACTAGAAGGAAAAAGGAAGAGGAGAGGGTGCCTATTGGGATGAGGGGAGGCGAGACCACATTCGACATTGGACGACTAGACAAGGGGAATATGGAGTCAATGATGAAGGGGTCGTTGACACCCTTTCTGTGGCCAACAAGGTGCGCGAGGAAGAGAGCAAGGCGGTGATGATGTCTGTTTATAGATAGCACGCACGAAAGAGGAGGCTAGAAGGGTGTTGTCGGAGTATGTGAGAAGGTGGCTGGTCAGGCCCGGATAGGTTGTATTAATATGGTGATTTAATCATTGAAATGCGTATAGTGGTTAACCTAAATCGAGCCTAACCATCTCTTTACAAAATTTTTAACCTAGCCTACTTGATTTTATCTTGGTCACGTTTAGGCCCAAGGTCGAACTTAGGGAAGTAGGATTAGAAGTGAATAAGTTTTTACTCCTTTCCTACAACGAATCTCTTCTTTTCGTTTATTATGTTTTTGGTGTTTTTCTATTTAGGATTTTTTTTTCTGATAATTCTTGTCCTTGAGGTACACCCTCAAAATCAGGTTCTTGGCTTTGAACCAAATTAGGGTTCCAAAACTGGCCTTGCTATTTGCAAGACTAAGTACCTGCAAGTCAAGGATTACCTTTTCTCTTTTATATAATTTTTTTTATCTTTTTTTAATTGCATAAAAGAGAAATAGAAATAAAGTAAATATAGTATATATATATATATATATGTATATAAAGGTGGGGGTGGAGGTGGAGATGGCGTGTAGCAGTGTCGAGTCGGTCGTCGTCTAGAAAGACGCAACCAACAGTACAAAGTGCCGCATGGAGTGTAGGATGGATGGTGGAAGATGTGTGTGGAGACGCTTGTTGTACGCGTGTATTGGGAAATATCAGCAACTGGTGCAGATATTCCCGCGATACAACATATGGTAGGTGATACGAAAATATATATATATGTATGTATATATGTAAATATATATCTATATGTATATATATATGGTTATAATTATATAGGTATATGTGTACTTATATATATGTATATATACATATATATTATATATAGGTATATATATATATAAGTGTGTATATAGGGGTGTACAAATGATAATGTGTGTGTACGAGAGTGTGTGTGTGTGTATGTGTGAGGTGGGTGTCTGTGAGAGAGAGAGAGAGAGTGTCTACTGAAGATGGCGCGTTAAATCGTCCGGAGCAGTGGGCCATCGTCTGATGCCACGTGCACACGCAGGCGCGTAGGCGCACGAAGAGGAAGGCGCATGCAGGAGGGAGCGGCATGAGGGAGAGACCACAGCGCACTGCACTGCGCAGTGAGGCAGGTGCGGGCGAAGGTGCTATGCGCTGAAGCGGGTGAAGACGTGGGTGCAGGCGCTGGAGCGGGCGCGGGGAGAAACGCGGGCGCAAGCGTGCGTGGACGGGCAGCAAATGGTCGCGGCACACCGAGTGACCGGATAAGTGAGAAACTTACCGGACACCGCACTGTGGCCACAGTGTTCCACTGACTAGTGTGAACAGTGGCTACAGTGTCGCTCGGCTCGCGAGACCGGGTGCCAGCGGTTCCATGAGTGCGGGCAGTGTGGAGCAGCTGGCGCACACGTGGAGAAGCTGCGCTGGCTGCTGGCTTGAGCGGAGAGGCGGGTGAAGATGCGAAGAAGCAGGAGGCGAGGGTGGCCTGCAGGCGTGCGCTGGAGGCGAGGGCAACCTGCAGGCGCACGCTGGAGGTCTACACCATTGCTGCAGCCTTGCTGCTGCTGTCGCGGAGCTTCAGACCTTGAAGCCTGCGGCAATGGCGGAAGTGGCTAAATGTCAAAACAAAGAGAGAACCACCATGCCCACCGTCTCTTTGATGAGCTGGGCGGTGGTGGGACTCACAGTGGTGGTTGTGCACCACTGTGAGTTGCTCCTGCCCGCAGAGTAGCTCCTCAGAAGGAGGAGAGGCTGCGTATGGAGGGGAGAGGGGAGGAGACAGCCTGGAAGGGAAGGAAGGTGCTGTGTTTTGGCGTGTGGACCAGGCTCCCCTTGCAAAGAAGAAGCCGTTCTCTTTTAAAGAGGAAAAAGGCATGCACAGCCATGCCTTGGCTGTGCATGGCTGGCATGGCTGTGCAAGGCAAGCCTGCAGTAGAGAATGGCGTGGAGACGATCAAGCCATGCCATGCAGCCGCGGAGAAGAAAGTCAAATAAAACATAAAAATAAAAATAAAGGTGGTGAATTTTGCAAGGCAGCACTTGAAGAATTTGTCAATTACAAGGCCATTTTATTCACTCTCGTCCCCTCTCAAATAAATGCATGCATGCATGTATTTTTACAAATGCGACTATGTCTAACTAATATACACTGGCAATGCTAGGAAATAGCACAAGTTGGCACAATCGTTGGTGTATTTTTGCTATGCAATCATACCCCCATGCCTATCTTTTGCTAGTCCCTAGCAAAACATGTTTGTGTTGTATTTAGAAATGATCTTTAAGCTGAAGATTTTCTTCTGAGGCGACATAGGTGTGTTTATCTGTTGGATATCGTGAGAACCAATTGCAGAGAAGAATACCAGTACTTTAAGTCTTACATGACATAAACCATCTCTCAACTAACCAGGACTCTTGATATTTAAACCTTAAGTATGATTTCCAGGATCCAGGAGGTTTTTGTCGTACTCGAGAGCTCAAGAGATTATGGCTTATGCATAGTGAAGGATCAAGACTGACCAGATGAACTTTAAGACTCAAGCCCAGGGTTTCACGAATTTTTAAGTGTAGGTTGGTCCCAGTTTTAGCTCATGTCTTCGGATCAACCCTTAAAAAGATGACGGAAAACTCAACTCCCATTTTTTGACATTTGTGGCTCAAAGAAAATAGGGTATTTGTAACTTGCCCTGAAGAATTTTTGCAGGGGGAAGACTTTACAGATATTTGTGAGATATACTGACTTATTTGCATCTTTTTTTTTTTTTTTGAAACACGTGTCAGTATATCTCTTACAACATTATTTGGAGGAGCACACTTTTCTTTTTGGTGGGAGAGTTCCTTTTTGGTGGAAAGAGTCTTTCCTAAACACAAGACTAAAGCCTGGGATAAAAAGTCTACCTACGCACATAGGTAAGGACTCCACCTTCCCTAATGAACACTAGGGTTGGATCTTATGCTCACCTAGTCTTTCTTGATATGTGTAGTGTGAACCAAGATTACTTATGCTCTCAAGTAGAAGCAAACCAACGAATCCTATACTAGTGTCTCAGGTACAAGAATATGTCCTTAGTTAGGAGAGATTCCGATCTATTTTGTTAATGCTCAAGTGAATTAAGCCGAGCCTGAGCGAATCAAGCTTCTGTGGCCTGGAAAGTCTTCAAAACAGTGGTTGAATATCCATAAACACTTATTGTATTTTTGTTTCAGCCTTTAGATCATTACTAAACATCATTTTTTTTTTTGTACATATTTATAGATAAGTGGAAAGCTGCATGATACCATAAAATACCCAGATCTTATGGATGCCTATCCACTCGCCCATGCCAAACGATGCTATGACCTCATATGCATGCAGGGTAGGGTAGAGAAAGGATGAAAGATCGGGTAATGAGAGCGAAGGTGCAGGGTATACAATAGGGTGGTAGGGTGGGTGGATGATGGGTGGTGAAGTGAAAAGTGAAGTGAGCATGATAGTGGCGGAGTGCTGTTGGGGTGCCTCCCAACGAGCGCTGAATTTAACGTCCCCAGCTAGACTCAGAATGAGGCACAAAATTAGTTACCCTCCAGCAGGGCAACAGTTTCTCCAACGGGGGCAAGTTCATGAGTAAGATAGGGTTTCAAACACTGCCCATTGACCATAAATTTATGCCCAGATTTGGGATCTTCAATCTCAACGGCCATGTTGGGAAATGGTCTCGAGACTAGGAAAGGACCAGTCCATTTGGACTTCAATTTCCCAAGAAAGAATTTGAGTCGAGCATTGTAGAGCCAAACTTGCTGAGATGGCTCAAATTCTTTCTGCCGAATGCAGCTATCGTGAAAAGCCTTAGTGTGTTGCTTGAAAGTTAAGGCAGAATCATAGGCGTCACGACGGAGCTCTTCCAGCTCTTGGAGTTGGAGTTTCCTTTCTCGACCACACAGGTCTGGGTCGAGGTTACATTGGCGAACCGCCCAATAAGCGCGGTGCTCCAACTCCACGGGAAAATGACAAGGCTTCCCGTAAACGATTCTATAAGGAGACATACCAAGGGGAGCCTTGAAGGCGGTCTGATACTCCCAAAGTGCGTCAATCAGCTTGTCAGACCAATTCTTACGGTCAGGCCGAACCATTTTCTGGAGAATTTGCTTGATTTGCTGGTTCAACACCTCTGCCTGGCCGTTCGTCTGAGGATGATACGGAGATGCGATATGATGGTGGACTCCGTATTTCCTCAAAAGTGCCCGAAAAGAAGCATCGGTAAAGTTGCTTCCTCCATCCGAGATAATGGCTCGAGGGATCCCAAAACGCGCAAAGATGTGGTTATTGACAAATCGAGTGGATATAACATGGTCAACACGGCACGTGGGAATAGCCTTGATCCATTTCGAAACATAGTCAACGGCCACGAGGATAAATTCGAAGCCGTTGGAAGGAGGAAAGGGGCCCATGAAATCAATTCTCCAAATGTTGAAGATTTCCGCAGCTAGGATTGGTTGCAAGGGCATCATGTCACGACGTGACATTGACCCTAACGACTGGCACCTAGTGCAATGTTTGGCATAATTGTGTGCATCCTGGTGAATGGAGGGCCAAAAGAAACTGCACTGCAACACCTTGGTTGAAGTTTTCCTCCCAGAGAAATGGCCTCTGCAGGCCTGATCATGGCAGAAGGATAGCACACTGGGGAATTCGCTGTCAGGAATACAGTGACAGATGATTTGATCAGCACCTATGCGAGAAAGAAGTGGATTATCCCAGAAATAATACTTTGCTTCTGCCATGAGACGCTCGCGCTGGTTTTTAGGCCAGCCACGTGGAAGGGATCCAGAAGCAAGGTAATTGGCAATGTCGGCATACCAAAGTCCACTTGCCACATTAATTGCCAATAAGTGCTCATCAGGAAAAATCTCATTAATCGATAGAGTAAGTCCAATATGGTCAGGGTCTAGTTTTGAAAGATGATCAGCCACAACATTCTAGGCTCCGGCCTTATCGCGGATCTCAATGTCAAATTCTTGGAGCAAAAGGATCCAACAAATCAATCTAGGCTTGGCATCCTTCTTGTGCATGAGATGGCGAATGGCCACGTGATCAGTGAAAACAATAACATGTGAGCCCAGAAGGTAAGAGCAGAATTTCTCCAGCCCAAAGATGACCGCCAGTAGCTCTTTCTCAGTGGTAGTATAATTACGTTGGGCCTCGTCCAACGTCTTACTGGGGTAGTACACCATGAAGGGGTGTCTATCGCGTCTTTGTCCCAGGATGGCTCCTACTGCAAGGTTGGAAGTGTCACACATGAGTTCAAAGTCGAGGGACCAATCAAGTGGCTGGAGAACAAGGGCCTTGGTGACAGCATTACGCAGCTACGTGAATGCTCGTATGTAGTCGGGGCCCATAACGAAGGGTACAACGGTTGATAGGAGATGAGTTAAAGGTCGAGAAATCTTGGAGAAATCTTTGACGAATCTCCTATAGAAACCGACGTGTCCCAGGAAGGAGGGGATTTGCTTGACAGAGCTAGGCACAGGTAAATGAGCAATTATATCAAGCTTAGCTCTGTCAACCTCGATACCCCTATCGGAGATGATATGCCCGAGAACAATTCCCTCGTGTACCATAAAATGACTTTTTTCCCAGGAAAGCACGAGGTTTACATCAATACATCTCCTAAGGACACGGGTCAGGTTGGCAAGACAATCATCGAAAGATGGTTCAAAGATCGAAAAGTCATCCATGAAGACCTCGAGAAAGTCACCCACCATGTCATGAAATATTGCCAGCATACATCTCTGGAAAGTTGCTGGTGCGTTACAAAGTCCGAGCGGCATCCTTCTAAATGCAAAGGTGCAGAAGGGGCAGGTAAAAGTGGTTTTCTCCTGGTCTCGGGGGTCAATTGCCACCTGGTTATATCCTGAGAATCCATCCAGGAAACAGAAAAATTTATTTCCCGCTAACCGCTCCAGGATTTGGTCAATGAAAGGTAGCGGAAAGTGACCTTTCTTAGTTGCAGCATTGAGTTTCCCATAATCTACACACACTCTCCAAGATGTAGGAGTGCGTGTAGGGATGGATTCACCCCTGTCATTGACACGGATGGTGAGTCCCGCCTTTTTGGGCACAACGTGAATCGAACTCACCCAGGGGCTATCGCTAAACGAGTAGATGATACCTGCATCTAGCCACTTAATAATTTCCTTTTTAATGACCTCCTGCATGTTAGGGTTGAGACGTCACTGCATCTCGCGGGATGGTCGAGCCTTCTCCTCCGTATATATACGGTCAGTGCAGTAGGACGGGCTAATGCCAGATAAGTCTAATAAAGACCATCCAATGGCTGCCTTGTGTTCCATAAGGACCTTCATTAATTTGCATTCTTGCTCCCTGGTCAATTTTGAACTGATGATTACGGGGAGCATTTCATTTGGCCCTAGGAAAACATACTTAAGTGTACTAGGCAGCTCTTTCAGCTCAGGAGTGGATGGTGAAAGATCTGGCATTTCTTGGGACGAGAGTGTCCTAGGCAGATCAGAAAACAAGTCAGGAGGAAGAATTTGGCCCTCAGGTTGTCCAAGAAGAGGGGCTTCTTGGATAGATGGATCCAAAAAGGAATAGCCCCAGTGAGAAGTATTTAGGATCAAGGTCCCAGTGTGGAGTTGCAAATCCGCCTGATTTGGCAGGAAAGAAAGGGCAATCTGATCTTCAAGAGTGTGGACCGACGGTGAGTAGCCCGGATATGACTCAGACCATGAGGTATGGGAAGCGAAGAAAACCTCGTCAGAAGTCTGGTCAGGAGAAGGTACGGGAATAGGGAGGGATGGGGGAACGTCACAATATGTGTCGGACAGGCAATCGTCAGTGTTTACAGGTACTCCGCAGCAGTCAGAATAGGTCCCAATTAGCCCGATACACGCACTGATTGCCATGTCCTCATCAAACGTGTCATCCTCGATACAATCACAACAAAAGTTCTCGGCTGCCTTGAAGATGTTAAGCTTGAGCTTTTCAGATCCAACGGCAATCTCAATATTGCCCGACTCGCAGTCGATATGGGCGCGGGCTGTGGCCAAGAAAGGTCAACCAAGGATGATCGGACAATCAGAAAGTTAGCTAGGAACTTCCATATCTAAAACAAGAACGTCAACAGGAAAATAGAGACTGTTGACCCTAACCACCATGTCTTCCACCACACCCTTTGGAATTTTGACAGAACGATCTGCCAACTATAACATGACAAGGGTGGGTTTCAGATTTCCCAAGGAAAATTTTTCGAGCATGATGGTTGGTATAAGATCAATGGAAGATCCTAGATCAAGCAGGGCACGGTTAAAATTGCAGCCTTGGATGCTGCAGGAAATAAGCGGTGTGCCTAGATCTTTCTGCATCGGTGGTAGATTTGACAGTATAGCACAACTCGCATGAGGTGAGAGAACCACCGGATTCTTAGTTTTCTTTGACTGTCGCCTGGGTGTTGTGTAGTCTTTGAAAAATCGGGCGATAGTAGGTATGTGGTTGATAGCTTCGAGCAGGGGTACCTTGATTTCAACATCCCTGAACAAATTACGCAGGTTATCAAAGACCTACATATCCTTCTTCTTGCCTTTTGGCTCCCTCCGTAGAGCCTCAGGGAATGGGACTGATTCTGGCACCAATTTGGGTGTATAGTCCTCTCGCGAATGCGATGCGCATCCCGAATGAGAAGGCGATGAAGAAGATGGGCCAGGATCAGGTCGAGGCGGATGAACGGTTTGCTTACCACTCCTCGTAGTGATAGCATTGGACGATGCGGGTATAGTGGGATCATAAGGCAGAGGAGGGTTCGCAATAAGGACATAAGAGTGAGGTGCTGCAGTGGGATTAGCCTGAAATCCCAGTGGAATGCTCAGAGCCTATAGAATTTGATGTACCTGCCCCTGAGAAGGTCGTACCTATGGTTGAGGAACATGGGGTACGAAATTTCGTGGGTTGGGAATAGGTTGGGCTGGAAGAGTGCCCTAAGATCGAGTCACCATGCATAGTTGACTGATCTTAGCATTCTGCTACGCCAATTGGTGCTGAAGAGAGGTCATGTTCTCGTCTTGGCACTTTGACATTTCCGTCATCTTTCGCATCAATTTATCAAGAGGACTTGATGCGTGTTCTGTTTGCAGTACGTAAGGACCCGATGGCGGATTTGCCATAGGATTAGAATGGGCCCTTGCGATGACGGGTGCGGACGGTCGCATTGGTCCACCCGCAGGGTTTTGGCACGGCAGGTTGTTGGACCATGCGAAGTTCGGATGATTTCGCCACCCTAGGTTATAAGTGGTAGAGAACAGGTTGTTCCCCAGGACGCAAGCGTCTTCTATGCCAGAAGATGTGTCCGCATGTAAATATGCTTCTGAGCACACGGAGGCTTTGTCCTCTGTGTCAAAATACTGGCTTGCAGAAGCCATATCCACATGACTTACCGAATCGCTTGGCACGACACTCGGTAAGGAAGGTCTTACGGGGTTTCTCAGGATAAGCCTGGTATTGGAAGAATTGGAATTGTGACGAAGTGGTGAGGTGGGGGTGCTTGCCAAAGAACGGGCGAGGTTGGCCAAAAGCTCATCCAGCTTCTTGTGCACGACGGAGACTTCATCCAATTTTTGTGTGATAAGGCTGAGATCTGTGGATGAATGGGAGGGTCCCGTGTCAACATCGTGGACATTACGGGGCAGGCTAGTACGATTAAAGGCGATAATGGAAGCATTGTTCATTGAGTTTTCACTCATATTTTCAAATAATTCAAATGCTCCATTCTTGTCTTTATTCATGAAATTTCCTCCGCAAGAAGCATCTGCAATCTGCTTCAAAGTCTCATTTAGCCCATAGTAGAAAATCTGGGCTATATGCCACTTAGGCAGACCGTGGTGCGGACACTTCCTGAGGAGGTCATTATATCTCTCCCATGCCTCATGAAATTGTTCACCGTTTTACAAGGTGATTGATTTTACAAGGTGTGTAAACCAAGCATTCAACGGGGAAATCTCCCTGAATTGAAGTTTTAATTGGTGAATGGTTTTTAGAGTTTCAGCCTTAAGTAGTATGAATTTTAAGATTTCACTGAATTACCAATTCAACCAATCTTCGGGTTTTGAGAGAATACAAGTTTTCTTCTAAGCCCAACAAACCTTTCTTCAATGTCAGTTGGTTAATGCATGCTGAAATGCACTGGGCTTCCCTAGATGGAGATTTCTATGTGTGGATGCACGAATCAATTTTAGATTAGTGTGAAAGGGAGCCAAAGCACTTCAATTCAAGTGCTCCCAATCACCAAAATGATTTCCACACACGAGGCTCAACCAAAAGATAAAGAAAATCAAATTGTTGGGGTTGAAGTATTCGGGATCGAATCTTAGGCACATGAAAGGTCGTGGTGGGGTTGGAATCAACTCAATTCCAAGTCTCCCCACCAAAAAGGTGATCCCAAATTGCAGGTAAATGAGGCAAAGGGGGATGGCAATCAATCTGTTTATTTTTGCCTCAAAGAATACTTCACACGGCGAAAGATTCAAGAATCAAGATTCTACGATCTTCTCTATGCAAAGTTTGGTGGGAAATCCCGGGGCGGTGGGAGTGATGACAAACAATCAAACAAGTGGTTTCTAATCCACTTGTCCCAAGAGATCCCAAGAAGTTTTTAGTTTTTTTTTTATTTTATTAAGGTGACAAGTTAACCTAAGTTGCTAAGAAGGAAAGACCTACTTGTTCAGCAACGTATGCGAAGCTCTAGTGCGGTGTCGGCGACTTCACACTCTCGTTCCCGCCTTGGATCTGCCCATGTCTCCGACTTCATCTGCCTGCCTTCTTCTTGCAACTGGTTCACCTGCACACCAAAAAATAGAAACACTCGTGAAGAGAAGGGTGTGAGAAGAGAAAAATTAAAGGAATGGAGTAGAAACTTATTTGAATGCGCACTTCCCCGACAACGACGCCAGAAAAAGAGGTATGGTCGGGCCCGGATAGGTTGTATTAATATGGTGATTTAATCGTTGAAATGCGTATAGTGGTTAACCTAAATCGAGCCTAACCATCTCTTTACAAAATTTTTAACCTGGCCTACTTGATTTTATCTTGGTCACTTTTAGGCCCAGGGTCGAACTCAAAGAAGTGGAATTAGAAGTGAATAAGTTTTTACACCTTTCCTACAACGAATCTCTTCCTTTCGTTTATTATGTTTTTGGTGTTTTTCTATTTAAGATTTTTTTTTCTGATAATTCTTGTCCTTGAGGTACACCCTCAAAATTAGGTTCTTGGCTTTGATCCAAATTAGGGTTCCAAACTAGTCTTGCTATTCGCAAGACTGAGTACCTGCAAGTCAAGGATTATCTTTTCTCTTTTATATAATTTTTTTTATCTTTTTTTAATTGTAGAAAAAAGAAATAGAAATAAAGTAAATATAGTATATATATATATGTATATATTATATATGTATATAGGGGTGGGGATGGAGGTGGAGATGTCGTGTAGCACGGTGTTGAGTCGGTCGTCGTCTAGAAAGACGCAACCAACAGGACGAAGTGCCGCGTGGAGTGTAGGATGGATGGTGGAAGATGTGTGTGGAGACGCTTGCTGTATGCGTGTATCGGGAAATATCAGCAACTGGTGCAGATATTCTCGCGATACAACATATGGTAAGTGATATGAAAATATATATATGTATGTATATATGTAAATATATATCTATATGTATATATATATATATGGTTATAATTATATAGGTATATGTGTACTTATATATATGTATATATATATAAGTGTGTATGTAGGGGTGTACGAGAGTGATAATGTGTGTGTACGAGAGTGTGTGTGTGTGCGTATGTGTGAGGTGAGAGTCTGTGAGAGAGAGAGAGAGACAGAGAGAGAGAGAGAGCATCTGCTGAAGATGGTGCATTAAGTCGTCTGGAGCAGTGGGCCATTGTCTGATGCCACGCCCACGTGAAGAGGCACGCACACGCAGGAGGGAGCGGGCGCGAGGGAGAGACCGCAGTGCACTGCACTATGCGGTGAG
This sequence comes from Thalassia testudinum, assembly GCA_037157565.1. NCBI lineage: Eukaryota > Viridiplantae > Streptophyta > Magnoliopsida > Alismatales > Hydrocharitaceae > Thalassia > Thalassia testudinum. Next base: position 91,752,589 of record JAZHRO010000025.1, read on the forward strand.
GTGGGTGCGGGCAAAGGCGCTATGCGTTGAAGCGGGGGAAGACGCGGGCGGGTGCGGGCGCTGGCAGACGCGGGCGCAGGCACTGGAGCGAGCGTGGGGAGAAACGCAGGCGCAGGCGTGCGTGGATGGGCAGCAGATGGTCGCGGCACACCGGGTGACCGAATAAGTGAGAAACTTACTGATCACCGCACTGTAGCCACAGTGTTCCACTGACTAGCGTGAACAGTGGCTACTGTGCTGCTCGACACGCGCGACCGAATGCCAGCGGTTCCGTGAGTGCGAACGGTGTGGAGCGGCTGGCACGCGTGCAGAGAAGCTGCACCGGCTGCTAGCTTGAGTGGAGAGGTAGGTGAAGACGCAAAGAAGCGAGAGGCGAGGGCGGCCTACAGGCGCGAGCTGGAGGGCTGCACCGCTGCTGCCGCCTTGCTGCTGCTACCGCGAAGCTTCAGACCTTGAAGCCTGCGGCAATGGCGGAAGTGGCTAAATGTCGAAACAGAGAGAGAACCACCACGCCCATCGGCTCTTTGATGAGCTGGGCGATGGTCGGACTCACAGTGGTGGTTGTGCACCACTGTGAGTTGCTCCTACCCGCAGAGTAGCTCCTCAGAAGGAGGAGAGGCTGCGTATGGAGGGGAAAGGGGAGGAGACGGCCTGGAAGGGAAGGAAGGTGTTGTGTTTTGGCGTGTGGACCAGGCTCCCCATGCAAAGAAGAAGTCGTGCCCTTTTTAAAGAGGAAGAAGGCATGCACAGCCATGCTCTGGCTGTGCATGGCTGTGCAGGGAAAGCCTGCAGCAGAGAATGGCGTGGAGACGATCAAGCCATGCCATGCAACCGTGGAGAAGAAAGTCAAATAAAACATAAAAATAAAAATAAAGGTGGTGAATTTTGCAAGGCAGCACTTGAAGAATTTGTCAATTACAAGGCCATTTTATTCACTCTCCTCCCCTCTCAAATAAATGCATGCCTACATGTATTTTTACAAATGCGACTATGTCTACCTAATATACACTGGAAATGCTAGGAAATAGCATAAGTTGGCACAATTGTTGGTGTATTTTTGCTGTGCAATCAGTGGCCGGAGATGGAGAAGTGGTTTCTCGACCAATTCACAACTGGGAAATATGCAGGGATGTGGAAGAGCTTTTATAGAGGTAGATTTGGTGCTTAATTTGGAAGAATTCATGAGAACGTTTGCAATTTTGGAAACACAAAATCCCAAATTTCTCTGAGCTCACTACCGATCTTGGGTTCACATTAGGCTCCATGATTGCTTGCCAATGAAAGAGAACCACCTCAAGATCAATCCCTCCAAGATTGGAGCAATTTGATCTTGATTTGGAAGAGAACTCTCCAAATAAAGTCGTCAGTTGATTAGCTCAAATTTGTGGGCTATTTAAGTATTTTAGTGCTTAGACATTAAGTTAATTTTAACATTTAGATAGCATACATTGGGATGTAAATAAATTAATTCATATTTTTATCTTAAGTGCATAATTCATGTGTGGCATCCATATCTAAATGCATTTAGATTAACCTAGAATTGCATGCATTTGATTAGCTAATTAATCAGGTGCATTACATACATTATTTTAATTAACATAGAAGTTGAGGAGTTATGTATAAATAATCCTAATTATTTTATTATTCTTCTTATTATCCTCTCGCAGGTAACCACTCTGCCTCCGCCTCCTCCCCCTACGCATTCACTCTTCACAGCTACCAGCATTCACTAGACGGTGGATCTCATCCCGCCTGTTTGGATTTCAAATCTTTGTAGTCACAGCTACAAAGGAGGAGGAACGGCTACCATTCAGGGGAGGCCTCCATCCCCACTCCTCACTGTGTAGAGAACTCATTCTCATCCGCTCCACTACCACTGGCCAACTGTGGTGGAGCTTTGCCATTGTGGGCATGGGGGGTGACAGCCTGCACGGCCATCACAGAGCTCCTCACTACAAACTCACCGTGCAACCGCCTGACCGCCAACTCCACATCCCCCACCGCTTTCTCCTCTGTTTCTCTTCCACCTCAAAACCAAACAAAACTTCACACATCGTCACCCAGCTCATGCAGCAACTACAACTGCAGCAACACGCATGCACCTCCACTCCGACCTCCTTGCCACCGGCCCATCCACTCAAGCGCTCACAGCAACTCAACGCACTTCATGCCTTGCAAAAACGTCACGTGTAGCAAGTCCTTCGTCGGCTCCCCGTGCAGCTACACGCACGCACTCGTGTGCCTGCCGCACACATCACCAGCAGTAGCTTCACCCACACGCAGAGCGCACTACACCTTCACTTGTGCCTCCCGCTCTGTGTGCAAGCACTACCAGTCCACGTAGCAGCTGTAGCTGCAACACCACGTGCGTGGCCGCACATCCTCTAGCAACTCCACCAGCACCCCTCCAGCGCACAGGCACTTCCGCTCGCTACGCCTCTAGCGAGCAGCACCTCGAGCAGCTTCCCATGTCGAGCACAGCAACCATCCCACGCGCGAGCGCATCCCCCTATGCCTCCTCGCCTCCAGCCCATGCGTTGAGCTGCTTCACAGCAGCAACAAGCAACCCATCGCCGTCGCCCCTCTCCACCTGTGAGCACTCACAGTCAGCCACCTCTGGCCACATCTCCTATGCCATCTCAAAGGCCTCGCTCCGGCCGACCTTTTCCCAGAGTAGCTCCTCAAACAAACCTCTCTCCCATGCGCGAGGAGGAGAGAGGTAGAATCCCCTGTTTTAGTATGCATTTCTATTTACGGGAATTGCCATTGTCAAGAATCATTTTTTTGATTTCTTAGATTAATTAAATTGTGGTGAAATTAGAGCTTTTTGCTTATTCCTCTATATAATTGTTAAGCCTTTATGATTCATCTCAATATGCATTACATTTAATTTGGAATTACATTTTAGTATGCATGCAAGTGAAATGTACATGATATACCCTTGCACATGAATAATTTTCTTACGTGAAAATTATGTCAACAACCCTTGACTTCTCCATAAATTTAAGGTTTACATTCAGAGTGACATATGCATTATTTGATTTGATGAATATTTCAGCGAAATTGATTTCTACCTAAATTGTCATTTTAATAGGCCTCTGCCTCCCTGTGGATATGACCCGCTCTCCTGTGAGTGGTTTATTTTAATTCAATACTTTGATTAGTCGATTTTCCACCACCTAGAAATACGACAAATCTTCTTAATCATCATTTTCGAAAGAGAAAATCGACTTGTCAAATGTCGCCATTGTCAAGGAGGCAACGAACCTGTTACACTCGCACTTATTTAATTATTTGTTCACATTTTATTTGAGGCATATTTCAATTCGATTATCTAAAAACCTTTGCTAAGGACTGAGGCTAAGGCTAGACAGATCTGGATCTTGATTGGTACTAGAGTACCTTTTAGGCCCAGGGTCAGCATTCTAACCTAATCTAAGCTCAAATGAAAAAGCACTTATCTGAAGCTATTAAGAACTTCATGGTCTAGAACAAAGGTTGAAACCTTTGGTTTTTGCTAAGGGACTAGCAAAAGCTAGGCATGGGGGTATGATGAGAACCTCATCATGAGCCATAACTAGCTCATTTTGACCTAATACAGAGGATAAAATCTCCTACATAACTCAAGGAAAGGCTTAACTCAGAGAATTCTGAGTCTAAGAAGAAAACAAGTCATAAGGGGTAAAAATGTAATTTTACCAGCACAATCTGCAAACAGGGTAACTCAGGGTCCAAACATAGGTCAAACTAACCTAATAAGAAGGAAAATGGGATGATCTGATCTGATAAGGGCTACAGCAACTCCAAGGAATTAAATGATAATCTGTAACCCTAAAACAAACCCACTTCAATTCACGAGGTTCGAGTCAAATAAAAAATCTACTAAACCCTCTAAAATTCATATGAAAATAATCTCTATGGTTTAAAACCTTCAATTTGGCCTTAGGAACCCATTTTGACCTACATTGAGAATAATGCCCAATTAATGATTTAATTTGGGTTTTTACGTAAATTGGCTGGTCAAACAAGGTCTGACCTAGAAATAAAATTCACCATTAGAATCCTTAGGTCCCATTTAGTCATGCATAAAAACTTGAGCCTAAGAAGAGACCTTCTTGACCGACTTTGCATTTTGGTCCTCATCCATTACTTTTTGACCCTCAACTTTTGAAACCTCGCATTTTGGCTCCTAATTCTTCATCATTTTTTGCATTTGGGTCCTCCCTGCAAAACCCTGAGCAGTGCCATGCTCCGGCGAGGCACGGCGCCGTGCAGGGTGAGGGCGACCCCCTGCCAAGACAACGGGGTGTTCCCTGCGACGTCTGCTGTCGCAGGGACACCTCCACGATCTCTGCCATCACCCACACCTTCCGTGCGAACGCGCGGAAGGTATGGAACGTGATCCAGCCATCCTCCGACGAGGGAGGCACGTCGTCTCCCTCCGCCCTCCTCTCTGATTTCACCTCTATAAAAGCCACCACCGTCTGCCGCTTTCAGTCGCTCGATCTGACGGAGAACCACCCACAACTTTCTTCTCTTCCCACTTCGGCAGACACCCAGTGAACTCCGACAAGCTCCCTTTCCTTTCCTCTTCGCTCTTCCACAAACCAATGGCAGAGACTTCTTCCTGATTCTCCTCCGCGTCGCGCAATACCCGCGCGCGCTGCTTCAGCCCTGTTGTCGCCGCCGTCCGCCCCCACTGGGTACCTTCTTCTTCGGCGACAGTCGACACGACTGCCGCCCCACTCCGGCCTCCTTCGTCCCTGCAAGTAGGTAATAGTTACTTCTCTTCCTCCCCTCTTTCTTTTCCCTATTTTAATTTGCTCAATCAGACCCTCGACCGACCCAACCACCATCATCTTCCACGCCTCCGGCCCACCTCCGGCGAGTCGCTCCCATCATTCCGCCACTCCACACGACTCGCCGACCAACCCAAAACCTCCGCCTCGTCCCACTGAACCGTTTCCACCCCTTCACTGCCACTCCTCACCTCCACATCACTCCCCCGAACAAACCCATTCCCCCGGCCGCAGTCCGACCTAGGGCAGCCCCTACACGCCGCCCCACGCCTCGCCACCACCCGCACGAGCTTCGCCGCACTCCGGCGAAGCTCCCTGCACCTTCTGACTAGGTCGAGAGGCCGTATCTCTGTGCACAGGTTACCCGTCCTTCGCCGCCATTGTCGAACAGGTGAAGCTGCTTCAACCTGCAGCTGCAGCTGCGCTTCTGCCCAGGCCTTCAGCTGAAGAGAGACCTAGCAACAGCCGCGAATGCCTGCAGCTTTCTCAGTTGCAGGCGCCGAATTGGGGTGGGACATTTAGTCCCACCTCGGAAGATCCTGGAGCCGCGCACCCCTTTAAATTATTTTTGTGAAATTACCTTATCGCCTCTGAACGCACCGGGGTGAGGTCCCGCACCCATTCACCAGCCCGGTCCGCGAGCTCACCACGCAGATCTGACGGATCTGACCCGAACTTATCCTGAGCACTCCTCGCGCGTCACCCACCTGCCGGTGCGCCTGGTCCCGGGTGCGAAGCCTGACCCGATTACCCGGCAGCTCTGGGAGAGCGATCCTATGAGCGAAGTCTTGAGAGAGAGAGAGATGTGCAGGTAGAGGGAAAAGGCTAGGTTTTTCTCTGTGTAGGCCGAGGCAGAGAAGAAGAAGAGAACAGGGTGCAGTGCAGAGAAGAAGAAGAAGCTGAGGCAGAAAGAAGAAAGAAGAAAGGAGAAGCTGAAGAAAGACAGAGCTGAAAGAAGAGAAGAAGACGAGAAGCTCTGAAGAAGAGAAGAAATAAGAAGAACTGAAGGCAGAAGGCAGAAGATCAAGGAAAAAGATCCGAGAAAAGATGAAGAAGATGAGCTAAGAGAGAAGAGAAGCCACAAAACTAAGATTTATTTCTCCCTCTCTCTCTTTATTTTTGTAATAAAGAAACATTGTACTTCTAGAATACAACTTGCTCCCTGAGTTCGACCTCGGGAACTCTTTTTCCGAGTAACAAATTGTATTAAACTGGTAACCACTTCTCTATACTATACTACAACGAAATAATAAAAACTATAGAGGATTCGTGCGTGTGTCGCCACTAGGACTTAGCATAAGTTAGGGAAATTCATGCACGCATATGCATCATCTGCATCTTTACTGCTTTCCTTTAGCTATGCATAAAACAATGTTATAATGTGCTGATTAAGTGCATTATGTTGATTGCAGGCAATAAGTAGATCTGGAGCTAGATCTGGAGCAGGATCTAAAGCTGGGTCTGCAATAATGGGAGTTGTAGCAGAGCTGGAGTGGAAGTCTTAGTTTAGATATAGGAACAATAATGTAAGGGGGTTAAAGTTTTCTATTCTATTAAGTAGGAACAAAGCAGTAAAATGTGAAGAGCTTAAGTCCATCATAGCCCTAAGATAGCCTAGAGACTTCCCCAAGCCTTAGCCACCCTTATATTAGGTCACAACACCCTAAGAAGCCTTAAAACCCTAGTTCCAGCCCTTGTCTAGATGTCCAAATAAGTTATAGGACATCCAGGACCCTTAGCCATCTCCTGCACACCTCAAACCCACTTCTGCAGTGTTATTGGACATCCAAACACTTTGTTAGACGTCCAATTTCTGCTGAGTACCCAAAACAGAACCCTGATTTCCCCCTGACTCAAATTGGATGTCTAGAACTGAAGTCTCGACTTCTGATTTTTGAGTATAAGTCATCTGATCCTATTATTGGACGTCTGATACTGGTCTCCAGTCACTATTTTGAGATTCAAGCCTTGGTCTTGGATCTCTAGCTCCCTAGACCTAATCTCAACCCCATAGGAACCTAAATTAAGGTGTCATAACCTTAGTACATCACCTCTAGACCTACCTAAGGACCTAATTAGGTCCTCACCAAATCCAATTGACTTAGATCAAGTCAATTACCTTCACCTAAGTCAATTGGACTCATTCAGTCCAATTGAGCTTAGATCTCAACCCACACAAGTTTAATTGGACTTGGTGAGAGTCCAATTGACCTAAACCCAACCTAATTGAGTTATTCTACTCTCAATTAGGTTCACATTGATTCAATTAAACTTAGGTTAAGTTTAATTGCATTTTCCCCTTAGCAATTAGGGTTTGTAACCCTAATTCAAGACCTATACCTACCCAAACCCCTTAGGACCTAACCTAAGCCACCTAGCCACATAGAGCTTGACCACACACACACACCCATTCACGCACACACACTTCTCTAGAATTCTCTAGAGATCTCTTGAGATGGCGCCACCTCTTGGTTGCCAAATTTAGCAACCAAGAGGCATTCAAATTGAGATCCACAATTCTTGGATCTCAAAGACCACATCCACCCAATGTGGCCGGCCACTCTTGGGCTCTCTCTAGAGAGTTCTACACCTCTCTAGAGAGAAACCATTGGGTCTATAAGAAGACCCCATGGGCGGCCAAACACATTCATTCACTTCTTTGGCAATTGCACTCCATTGGTGCCATTCACGCCACCTCCACTTAGATAGTCACTCCACCTCCACAAGCTCACTACCACCACCATGGAGGACACCATTCCAGGATGCTGGATCAACCCTACCTCTCTCCAAGGGTCGGCCTAAGCTACATTGGCCGCCCCTCATTCTCCTCCCGACCACTCCAAGGCCATCGGGGACCACCCCTGAATGCCCTCTATTCTTCTAACTTTAATTCATGCTCTTCATAATTTTTGTTGCTTTCATTTACTGCTTAGTAGTGTAGTCTTACTTCTCCCCCAATGATGCATGCGAAATCCCCCTGTTGATTCTTGTATGCAATCATTTTCTAGTAGCTAGGTTTAATTTTCAAGCATTTATGTATAAGCTTTCCTCTTGATTTCCTTGTGCAAACAACTCCCCAATGAATGAATGAAATTGCATTTTTATATATATATGTCTCTTTATGTGTTCGAAATCACCACGAGCTTAATAATTATCGGATTTGCATGATTTAAGTGCCTGCTCTTTAACTGTCTATCTATTACACACCAGCATGTCGTTTCCTGAGGATATTGAAAATCTAACAATAGATGCTTTCTCCATAACTAGTCACAACCTCACTAGAATCGTGCACACAGAAACTCACATGTTCACTTTCATAATTTACTTGACGCATGCGCATGTGATCCGAGTTAATAACAGAAGCGGTGAAGTCTTAGTTAGGAGATTGGAAACAAGCGTGCGTCTTTAAACGAAGTAGAGTAGTAAAAGATCGATTTCAAAAGAGAAAACAACGCCTCCCAGAGACAAACGACCGGGACTCAAGTCTCGTAATTTTTGCAAAATAATATCTTTGTTGGATCGTACATCGCAACTATACTATGACACTTTTTTCTATCAAAAACACGATCTACGACTTCTCAACAAGCTCCACAATCATCAAAGTTTTTCATTACCTTAAAAACATTTAACTTCATCTTTTTATCTCCAAAGGCAATTTCCATTTTTCTAGATTCACAATCAATGTGGGCTTTAGCAGTAGTAAGGAAGGGTCTACCCAGGATGATTGGGGTATTGTAGAGTCATTTAGGAACCTCCATGTCAAGGATTGGAAAATCAACAAGGAACTAAAAGTCCTCAACAAGAGCAATCACATCCTCCAAAATCCTGTGCGGCTTGGTGATAGTCCAGTCAGGTAGTTGAAGTGTCACATTAGAGGGCTTCAGGTCACCTATACTGAATTTCTCATATAATACAGTCAGGATTAGATTAATGGAGGCTCCTAGATCCAATAGAGCTTTATCCAAAGTAATATCCCAAATCAAACAAGAAATCAGAGGGGCTCTTGGATCCTTCTTCTTAGAGGGAAGGTTATTTAAGATGATTGAGCTAGCTTGTTCAGTCAAGATAACCTTGCTAGGTTTATTAGATTTTGACCTGCACTTTGTAGTAGTCAATTCCTTCAAAAATTTAGCACAAGCTGGGATATGTTCAATGGCTTCCAAGAGCAGGATATTAATCTGTACTTGTTTGAACACATCCAACCAAGTCTTAGTAGTAGATTTAGGCTTCTTCCTAGGCTTATTCAGGGCCTCAGGAAAAGGGATTTGGATTTTTGAGTCCTTAGAATCATAAGCCTGATCCTCCTCCATAGCAGGCCCCTTTCCCAAGTTAGGTGTACTAGGATCCCTAGAGTGTAGAGTAGGAGTCATAATAGGATCCTGGGTAGTCTTTCCACATCTCAGAGTGATCGAATTAGTTGAAGTAGGTGGATACTAATTTGGATCTCGAGAAGAGCTAGTCATAGAGAACATATCCAATTGAGGAACCTAATTATAAATAGTTCCTGGATTAAGAAGAAGATTGAAACCAAGTGGAGACATAGGAGCTTGCTGAATCAAATGAGCTTGATTTTGATTAACCCTTAAGGGAAATTTCCTCTAATTGGTGCATTTCTAGGGTTTGGAAGGGGTTGTGAGGGTAGGGTACCAATAGGTCTATCATTTGGCTTATGCCCTATCTAGTTCTTCAGATCCCTGATGGACTGGGTCAACTGCTGCATAGCTTGCAACATGGAAGTATTTGTGTCCATCAGTTGCCAGTTCTGATTCAACATAGCCAATTCAGTTTGGCTAGGCTAGTTAGGGGGCAAGGGTTGATAATTTTGACCCTGGTTATAAGTGTTAGGTAAGGTAGGGTTCATCTAATAGGGTTTAGGTTGTGCAATCTGTTGGTTTACTTGCCCCTGGCTTTTCCAAGAGAAATTCAAATGGTTTCTGCAACCAAGATTATAGGTGTTGAAGAAAGGATTGTTTCTACTGTTCCCTTGGATAGCCAACACATCCTCATATCTAGATGATGATGAGGATAGGAGTGTGGAGCTAGGATAGCAGGGAACAAAGGTCCCTAGGTCAGTTGGCTCACATCTTGAGCCATGTGTAGCTTGTTCACAAACTCCCTCCATGAGGGAGCTTAGATAGTGGTGATGGGAGGGTTATTCCCTTCCTATTGTGGCTCATCAATTCATCTAGTTTTTTAGATACAACCTCAACTTTCTCCAGCTTTTCACAAATCAAGTTCATATCCACATTGCTGGAGCGCTCCTAAACCTCATAAATTCCACCTCTAGGTTGCCTCCATAAGTTTCCATGGAGTCATTGCTCATGGAATTCTCACTCATATTCTCAAATAAATCAAAAGCATTGTTTTCATCTTTGCTCGTAAAGTTGCCTCCACAGGTAGCATCCACAAGGGTTCTCATATGATCATTAAGCTCATGATAAAAGATCTGTACTAGTTGCCATCTAGGAATGTCATGATGCCGGTATTTTCTAAATAAATCCATGAACCTCACCAAAGCCTCATGCAATGGTTCTTTTGGGTGTTAGGAGAAGGTGGTGATAGCACTTCTAACTGCATTGGTTCTCCCAATTAGGAAAATTTTTTTCATAAAGGCACTTCTTAGCTCCCCCCATGTGTTAACAGGCCTTCCTATAGACCTAAACTAATGGCTAGATTTCACTTTTAGGGCAAAAGGAAAGAGTTTCATGTTAAGTACATCATCATGTAGATTGGGAACTCTAATTGTCTCACTAATGGCTACAAACTCTTCTAAGAATTGGAAGGGGTCTTCATCATTGTTGCCCTTAAAATGAGGTAGGAGTTGTATAGTGGAGTGCTTAATCTCAAATTGAACCTCTACAGGTGGGACGCTTAACATAAGGTTGGTATTGATACTATGTAGGGTTGTAAAAATCCCTCAAAGGTCTAGCCTACGAATGTTGGATCTGTAAAATCTCAACCATCTCCTGCATTTGGGTCTAATGATCTTATTGAAACTGGTTCAGTTGGAGTTGAAGGTCTTCGATCAGAGCCTGAGGATCCATCTGATCTAGTTGCGAATTCAAGTTGGCTATGTTAGACATCAAATCAAGATTACAGTCCGAGTTAGATGTAGAAATGGATTCACCAATGATCAGTCTCCTCCTTGGTTCTGTTGCAGAGGTGGCACCAAGTGTGGATTTTGTGATCTAGTTCCGTGCATACACTTGGAATAATGGTATAGATAAGGAGAGAACAGGAGAGAGAAGTGTGTGTACAATGCAAGCAATCAAATTCTAGCCCTAAAGGGTTGCACTTATTAGACCTAGTCCAAATTTTGCTAACCATAGCTAAATGACCTAACCCTTGAATTACTTGGCTAGCTAGAATGGTGGGACCCCGTAGGACATCCTGCATGGTGGGACACCACTAGAGATTAACGCGGTTACAGCACCAACTTTTCTTGTCACCAATTGGTCCAAATAGATAAGGCCTCAGATACAATCAACTAGGTATAGCTCCAGTTTGTAAAATAAAATCTAACCTAGTTGGCATGTCCATCAAGTTAATTAGGGCTAAGGATTTAAAGTGCATGGGATTAGATGATAGATGTGAGGGGGGTGGTTGCCTAATTAGATCAATTGAATTCTGTGTGCATGCCAAACAAAGGTTCACAATATAATCTTAATTGATGTGATTTCTTTTAAAGTTCAAGTGATTGTATTAGTGAATTTTAAAGTTCACTTAGTTAAATAGATTCATACAATGGTTCTGATGAGGCACACAAGAGGTTTTGCAAGTCCCAATTATTTGATAAATTTCCTTTAAGTATGGGGATGCAAGTGTGCTCTACCTTAATGTGAAACCCTAAGAGCAGATAGTGCTATATGATCCATTTTGATGGTGCAACCAAATTAGAGAAATCAATGGTCCTATTGTACCACTAACTAAGGCACCCAGAAATATTTTTTTCAAATTTTTTAATGCACGTTATGTAATTTTCCAAATTTAAAGTGTATTGGAGGTTCTATAATTTGTTTTGACACCAGTTAGTGATTAAATATTCCTTGTAATCAAACATGCACCAAATATTTTTCTCAGATTTTTTGGGGATTCTATATTATCATAGAAATCAACACAACATATTTTAGCTAAATAAGAGTAATATAAAAATTCCCTTGATTATTTGATGTCCGAAAAATTAAGAATAACAACTGACCTAATAGTAGTCCAGTTACCAAATTTTTAAAATTTTTATGTAAATCATAATTGTGTAAAATTTGGATATGTTGTTCCTGACTTTAATACCCATGTCCAATGAAAATTTTAGAATTTTTGGATGTGTAAAATTTTTGAACTTGAATTTTGAAAATCAAAGTTTATTGCAGCCAAAAAATGTAGAAGGTGGTTTTATTTGTTTTCAAAAAATAATACCCACAAACAAGAGCTTTTTTTTAAAAATTTTTTATGCAAACAACTCAAGCAAATGACTAACCTAAGGATTAAGATAGACACCTAATCTAGATGAACAAATTTTTCTTTTTTGAAATAATACTAAATGCAATTGCTCCTAAGAGTCATGAATCTACCTAAGTCTAAGATGTAGATGACCAACCTGGAGATCTTCACCTGCACTTTTTCTTCTCGTCGCTTCGCAATTCGTTCTTGTGCGACTGTGTGATCCTACACGCAAAATGGCAAAAAGAGAACAAGTTAGATCTCACGAATGCAAATCTAGATAAAGGTATTAAAAGAGAAATAATCACGTTACCTCCCCCGTAATGGTGTCAAAAAGTGTTCTACACGTGGAATAGGTATGCAAAAAAAGCATTTTCGTCATAGTAAATGTGCGTAGAAAATCTTGAATTTGTAAGTGAAATCGAACTCATAAGGATTTTAAAATAAAAATATGGGAGTCCAAGTCGTTCATAGGGAAAGCATACAACTTGAAGACAAGTTGAAAAATAACTAGAAGTTTATTAAATAAGATAAGAGTTTAGCATAGATAGAAATAGTATTGCAACTAGAGAAATACTTGGAAAATTATAACTAGAACTAGATTACTACAACTAAAACTAGACTACTATAATTAGAATTAGACAAGAGAAATGTAGAAATTATGGGCTTCGAAGCTGAAGTTCGGAGCATCGACATACATGCAAATGTGAAGGCACACCTATCAGAATCATCAAAGATGGTGTGGACTAACACTGGCAGTAGAGACTATGTGGAGGTAGGAAATTCTAAATATGAGATATGGTTCCAAGGGGGGTGGCTAGGTGTATTTATAGGAAATAGGAAAGCTTACTATTGGTTGGTTTAGGTTTCCTAGGATCACTAAGATGGATGGCTAGGATTGATAGGTTAAGGATCAAGGGTTACGATTAAAGTTTAAGTGATAGGATAGGTTAGATTTTTGTTGGGAATAAATCAAAGGTCTAGGTTCAATAGATTGGGTAATGGATGGCTAGGATTAAATGATAGCGATATTGCGAATTAAATAACTAAATGGAGGAGGATAAATAGGTTGCGGGATGTCCCCCAATGAGAGCTTTCTAATATTTTTTTATTATCTTCTTTTTTTTGGTTGGGAGAATAAATAAGTGGTGGATAGATTGGATGGAATTTATTGCATGGGTTTTATGGTTCCGTAGGGGATAGGTGTGGGAAGTTTGGTGGGTGTCCGATTGGGATTTGGCAGAGGCCGTGAGTAGGATATGGGATTTGTGCATGGAGACATTACGTGGGTTTTTGCATGGGAATTATTCGGTGTTCGGTGGATGTAGAGGGATAAGGAGGAATTGGCGGAAATTGTTTGGCGCATGGGATTGTGAGTTTCGGTGGGGGTAGGATTATGGTGGAAGGGATTATTTGTGGTGGGATTAACATGGATGTGGAATTTATATTTGAGATTTTTGGGTGTGGGTATTAATATGCGGCTATCCAATATATGTCGAAAATTAATGTACTTAGTCTAGCCACATTAAGGTTGATTAGGTGTAGGAAATTGGGCTTCTAAATAGGCTAAGGCTAATTGGGGTAGGGTCTAGGTTAATTGGTTGTCCAAATTAAATAGGCCCACTAACTAGGCTAGTCTTTTCCAATTGAGCTAAATCCATAAAATCCAATCAGCCTTACTTCGATCAACATGAAATTTTGTATCTGTACATATAAAGATAAACTCATCAAGATACTAGAAGGAAAAATTGTATAAAAGCCCAAAAGTATACATTATTTACAAAATGTCCTAAAATGCCTAATCTGACTAACTAAATGCAATCTAACCCAAATTACCGTTAGACTAACATTAGTTATGCATTAATTATATAAATAATCATGGAAATATCACCTGCCCCTGGTGTGGTTGCTTGAGCGGTCGATCTTCAGATTCACCTACGACAACACAACAAAGTAGATATAGCAAGTCAAAATCAATTAGCAAGTGTGATTAGAGACTAAAATACGCATTACTCCCCAGCAACGAAGTTAAAATGTTGAGTTGTAATTCGTTGAAGTTTAGGAGAGTATCGCGTTGAAGTGTAGTGATGAAAATTGAATTGACATTTAAAATTTGTAATGATTGACAAACGTGTGAGTTCCAAGGTCATTCACAGGGAACAAACATTGCAAGTCAATCCGCTAATCAAATGATATAAATGAACACAATAGCCAACAATTACAAATAATGATATATGCAATTAATACTCAATCACAAAGATATTCAATAAAGATCCAAATTGTACCTTAAGAGTCAATAACAAAAATATAAAGAGAAGCCCAAAAATAGTGGTTGAAGCCACCAATTAAGCCCCTCTAACACTTAGCACAATTCCCAATTAGATCTCATATACTTAAGCCAAATCAGAGCCTCAATTTATCACAAATCAAATGTCTCGTGAAGGTGTCTGACACCCTAAGTAGCAAGCCAAAGCCTCTAAAATTTTCTAAGTATTAGGTATGAATCCCAAGGAAAACATGCACAGTGGAAAACCCCCTCTCTTTCCCTCAGAAAATCCCCCCTTTCTCTTTCTTTGTAATTGAATAAGTAGGTAATTAGGTAATTGGATCCGGGGACTAGACTCGCATGCGTGGGAAATGGGCGAGGAGTGTAGAGGCATGAGGAGGGACCTCACCCCGTGTGTTTTAAGGTAAACAACTAATGAGTGGAAATCAATAAGTATCGAAAAAATGTTTAGCTGTGCCCGATGTGGCATTATCATGTGTTGCATTCTCGCGTGTTGCAGCTGATGAGGATCCAAGTGATTGCTGCTACTGTTGGGGCTCCTTCTTCAAATTGAGGCTACAAATGGGTTCACCAGATGAAGCCGTAGCTGCTCGAGGTGGTAGCAAGATCGTTGATGGTTAGATGGCGATGAACGGTGTCGAAGATGATGATGGCGGCGGTGATGACCTGAAATCCAAAACATGGTCTAATTGCCCCAATTAAAAAGCTAAAAAGGATCGCCGGAGTGCATGGAGTGTAGTGGTGGTGGTGATTTGTAGATTCGTGCGTGTTGAGTGGCTGGAAGATGACTGTGAGGATGAGGGTTAGTGGGTTCATCCGGTAGAGTTAATGAGTGATCGAAAGCCCTAATTATGTTAGAGCTTTTGATTGCGAGGTGGTGAGGAGTGTTTTGGTGGCGATGGTTTTTGGTTTGGTGGATGGGGTTGCCAACATGAGCTCATCGGAGCTCGTGCCAGAGATAGAGACGAAGATGGTGGAACGGTGCGTGCAATGGGTGCAACCTAATTCTAAGGGCCTACGAGGACTCTAGGAATGAAGAGCGAGAGATTGGGAAACTCAGGAAGAGGAGAAGCAAGCCATGTCCGGCATTGACCGACTGAACGCGAGGAAGGTGACGAACTCTAGTATGGGAGAACAACGACGATGAGGGCAGAGGAGGCTCCTACTATGGCCAACGAGGAGCGGACAAGAGAGAGGAAGAGGGTGGACCGTCAAAGTTGGCAATTGGACAGCCAAAGGAGAGACGTCGAGTGGAGTCGCTAGAGACAAGTCGGAGGGCGGTCGGAGGAGGAGAAGGAAGGTGATTCTCAACCTATTCTTGGCTAGTTTTGACCATGGAATTTTGTAGAGGTTATATAGAGCTCAAATGTGAGCTCAATGTGGAAGATTTGGCAACTTTGCTCATGATTTTGGAATCTTGAAAATCCTATAATTCCCTAAGCTACCCGATGCCACTCTCTTCGAGTTAGGATCTAAGATCTGCAAAGAAGGGAACAGGATCACCTGTTAATCAATCCCTCCAAATTTCGAGGGATTTTATTGAAGATTGAAGAAGATCTTCCCGGTGAAAGGTTAGCTGATCATGTGATAAGGAGTTGCAGGTGGCATGGACTTATTTGTGAAGAAGATGGCAAAGTTAGGGGCCTTTTGGTAATAAAACATAGAGCTTAAGGGTTTAGATGTGAGAAAGAGAAATTTCAAGGGCTTAATTGCAAACTAGGTCAAGATGGACTCTGATTGGGCCCAAATTTTGTTGTTAACCTAATTTAGACCCAAGGAATCTAATGGTGAAGCTAGATTTGAGTTTGACCAAATTTGACTAAGCAAATTGCACAAGAGCCCAAAGTAGGGCAAATTCCCATCAGAATCTCTATTATTTGTCAAAATGGGTTCAGATGGTCAAAGTGAAGCTACCAAACCTCTTAGAATATTTTTTAATGATTTTTATGAGGTTTAGATTGAATTTATCTTGACCATAGCCCTTTCATTTTAAGTGAAGCTTATTATTAGGGTTTTAAGTACTGTTTTAATCCTCAAAATGCGTGAAACCCTGATTCAGTGAGTGTAAGCCCACTTCTTGGATATTAAAGTTCATTTGACCTTAAGTCAACCCCTGATCAACCCCTTGGATAATCTACAATTGTGATTGGATGTTAAAATGGCAGAATTAACCTTGTTTTCTTCTCTTCTCAGATCAATTCAGTATAGAATTGCGATCCTCAAAGGATCATTTAGGAGCATTTATCACTGATTTCCACTAATTCTAGTTAGTTATGATGACTGATGGTGTTACCATCAATTAAATGGATGGTGGAGATGGGTTTAAAGTAAGATGTATGGTGGAGATGAGGGGGGTTTTGGAGGGAAAGTTGACGTGGAAATTGGGGGTGATTATGGGTAGTTTCGGCGCCAAAAAGAAGGTGCCTTTTGGTGGTGGTGATGGGGTGCAAAGGTGTTGGTAAGTTGGCACCAAGAGGAAATGGGAATAGGAGAGCTTAGGTGGACTATTTGGTGGAGCTAGGTAGGTGGGAATTAGGGTTAGGTTTGATGGTTATGGAGCTAGAGCTCAACTTGGCTAAGCTAGCTTAGCTAGTAGGGAGTATGGTAAGAGGTAAGAGAGCTAGGGTTTTAGCTTGAGGAGCTAAGGAGGAGCTACATCTGAGCTAATTGGAGTAAATGGCTGCTGAAGATAGCTGAAGTAGAGCTCAGTAGCTAGCTAGTTCTTTGCTAGTAACTAAGCCGAGCTAATCTGAGATAGCTTTTTTCTATTCTGAGCTTAGGTGAGCTGAAGTTGGTCTTCCCGAAGACTACCTAGCTAGCTAGGGTAGCTAGCTTAGGTCTAGTAGCTTAGCTCAACTAAGTTGAGTTGATCTGAGTCTTCGGGAGCTGGAGTTGAGCTGACTTGAATGAGGTAAGGACATCATTAGCTGTCTAGGCTTAGCTAGTTGATGGTAGTAGCTAAGCCTAGTCAAGTAGAGCTTCTAGTGAACTGTTTTGAGTTGGGAGGAGTTGGAATGGAGCTGGGATCAACTGACTTGAACTAGTTTGAGCTGTCAACTAGCTGAGGTGAGCTGAATGGAGCTGAGGTGGACTAGTTTAAGCTACCATTCAGCTGAGATGAGCTGAATGGAGCTAAGGAAAGGTTGATCCAGCCAGAATGAGGTGGGATCCAATTGGGATGAGCTGAATCCAACTGAAATCTAGCTGATTTGAGCTTTTCCTTCAGCTTCTGCCTTCATAAGTGCCAAGGTTTAAGGGATCTGACTCTTTTCTTATCTCTGACACTGAAATAAACACATCAAAACTACAAAAACAATGCAATGCATGCCTATCCTAAGAAATGCCTAAATGCAACCCGAAAACCCATTTGCAGAGTTAAAACCCTAATAGCTAGATCTATTTTAGAGCATAAGAATGATGATAAACTGGTATGTATCATCAGCTAGATGCTCTTGCTGATCATCTAGCCCAACATCATCCTCATCAAATGAAGCATTATCCTCCTCATCATCATCATTGAACGAGTGCCTCCTCCTCCTCGTATTCAGGATCCTCCACCTTGAAATCTATCGAAGGAGGAATCGAACTCTTCCCCTTCCCCTTGCCCCCTCCCCTAACTCTGGAGATATCTAGACACATCTCCAAACCTCAAAAACTTCTGGCAGGGTGCTTGGGGCTCCTGATGGAGGGCTTGAGCCTGAGGCTACTGGCGAAGGGTCTGAGCCTAAGGCTGTTGAGAGGTGGCTTGATCCCTACCACCCTTATTGGCCTTCTTCTTCCAGTTCACCTACGTAAAATAAAATAAATAATCAAATACGTAGAAAAAAAATTCAACAGCATTTCCCCTATTGTTGAACGTGCGAGTTGCTACGCTAATGTGATTGATTTTGAAGAACCTGCCGTTGTAGTTTGAAAGCGAAGAACTCATGTTCAACAAATAAAATTTATACCGGAATGGAAATCCCGGGTCGAACACAGGGAGGCAGACGTTTGATTTAAAAATAACGCATTTGTTTTTATTTGTCACGAAATAATTCAATTGATTAGAACTATCTAACTACTTACAATAAATAGAGAAGAGAGAGAGAGAATAAGAGAGAGAAAGAATATTACAAACAAAAATCAAAATGAGATGTAGAATAAACATAGAATTTCATCATTAGAACAATTGTTCATTACACTAGAAAGCAGGAAAATGATTACACTAGAAAGCAGTAAAACTACTCTAGAAAGCAGTAAATCTATTATAGAAAGTAGTAAAAAGAATGGGGAGAGAAATATCCTCCTCGACAGTCGCTTAAAGGACGAGCCGGACGGGACGACGCCTGGATGAAGGAGGACGAAGCAGGACAAAGGAGGGAGAAGCAGGAAGAACGGGAACGAGGCAGAACATCGTCATCGTCGCGGGATCCGCTTCCGAAAGGGGGACGAAAAATTGACTTTATCTCGCGAGAAGCATCCCGGGTGTGGGACAAGCTTCTCTTGAGCTTTGGAGAGGGAGAGAAGAGAAGGAAGGGATGATAATTTCGTGTGGAGGGGGTCTCCTTTATAGTTGCAAGGAGTGGGGGCAATTTAGTCATTACAACTCTTAAAACATTAATTCAGGACCTTTAGTGACGGATAAAACCGTCACTAAAGGTCTGAATGTGGGCGTAGTGGGCGGCGTGCACGTGCCTGCTCACTTGCCCACGCATTCAACGCTCGCGCACGTCCAGCCGATCTCAGCCATCCGATTGCGAGATCGGACGGCTTAGATCGCGCCTTCGTCCGCCTGCGCTGCGCACCCACCCGCGTGCCATTCTGCGTTATGCGCGGGCATGTGTGGGCATGTCATCTTGATTGAGTGAGTGTGGTCGTTGGATCGCCATCGTGTAGTCGATAGGGCCCACGCTTCCGCTCCAATTTCAGCGCGACGAGGCTCGAACGCGCGCCTTCGCTTCGCGTTAGAGCGCTCGACCAACATGCTATGGGTGCATTTGTGTCAAGCGCCTAACTTCAATGTGAGTGCATCGCAGCTGTTGGATCTTGATCCAACGGCAGGGAAGGGCGGATGCGGAGGCCTTCAACGGGTGCGTGCGGACGATTGGGCGGCCGAGATGGCGCCACGTGGCGCCATCTTGGCCGTCCATCTTCTAGATGATGTAATGGTGCCACGGGTGTCAGATTGACTCAATTTTTGCGTCGTTAGTGTGTGATCGTCGATCTGAATCCATCCGTGCAGTCGAATTTGTTGCTTGAAGTGCGGATTCACATCATCTTGGCCCTTGATCTTCTAAGGTACCCCGGTCACTATCTGATGCTACAGATGTCTGATTAGGGCAATCTTGGAGTTGTTGAACTCCAATCGTCGCCCTGATCACATCTGTATGGTTGGATCTTCGATCCGAGGCCTCGATAAAAAGTTTTCCCTATCCATGAACATAAAGGAGACAATTAACCTCCATTTTATTCAAACTACTATAAATGCAAGATGATGCATGTTATGCAATACTTATAGCATGCAATGCAATCCTATGCTTAAGAACATGCATAAATAGACATCTTAAGTAGTGTAAATGTGTTTATATCATACCCCCATGCCTATCTTTTGCTAGTCCCTAGCAAAAACTATATGCTATTTATAAAAGAATCAGGTTGGATTATTTGGGCTTGAGTTTATTTTCAGTCATTAAGAAAATGTCTACTTAGAATCTGAACTTTCAAAGACACAACAGTGCCTGAGTATCTGCCAAAATGCAGACCGCCTCAAGCCCTCGCCTTATTCAAAGAAAAATTTCTTTTTCTCTTTTTCCTCTTTTCTAATTTTTTTTGGATTTTCAAGTTTTAGGGTTTAAGAGTGGCTTTCTACGGCCATTCAACTCACCCAGGATTTGATGAGAACCCTAAGTTCTAAGCATCTTATTGTGAATGTGATAGACTCCTTGACCGATAATTAAAATGGATTTTGGATTTCTACACCTCTAGGTGACCTAAAAAAGAGAATTCTGCCTAAAGGTGTCTTTACAACCGGTAGCTTTCTCCCTACTTTTCTTTTATTATTTTACGGGGTCAACACAAGGGTGAATCCAGTGTATATCTCCCCGATTTATTCTACTTCTCCGCTTCTTCCTAAGTGTTTTGGGAATTTTCAGTGCATTTATTAAGCTGGGTTCTGGACAACCTACCTATAGGCTGTTACCCATGATAACTTGCCAGCCATATCACCCTAGAAGGTTCATTAGCTACCCAATTTCCGTTAGAATCACCAAACAACGAGTCAGTGCAAAGAAAGTGTGTAGATGCTAAAAACTCAAAGTTCCCTCAAATCAGAGGGCAGGTTGATAAGTCGTGTACTTATCACCCAAACTTATTTACTCCAATTAAAATAGAATTTAGGTTGGCGAGGACTCGAAAAACAAATCCACATTTTAGTGGATACATGGGCTGATTAAGTCAAAAGACCTGAAGGGTCTTTGTGTTCAAATCATAATGTAGTATTTCCTAAGATTGAAAATTTTCTTAAACCCAAGTTCTCCTTCCTAATTCCATAAATTTTTTTTTAATAAAATAAAACAAATCTACGGAGCTGACGAATAGATTCAGAGATGAATATCCACCCCCCATGCCTATCTAATTCAATGTCCTCATTGTATTAAAAAAAACATAAAACAGAGTGGAATAGCGTAGAAAGCACCTGAATTACGTGAATGTCAGGTCTGCTCTGAGATGAAAACTAAAAAAAACTGTATATGTGCTGAATTTAGTGCCTTCAACTAGGCACATTATACAAAGAATAGAAATAACAAATTTACAGGTGCAGGTCAGAATCAGAATAAACAGAAGCAACCTCTGACCTGTCAGCAGAGGTCCACATACATGGACCAGATTGTGATGGAGACCCATACCACATAATCGAAAATATCTCAGGTTCTAGATAAAAATTACCCAAAACCTAAAATCAGTATGCAAGCGGGGTCGAGCCTGCGATTTATGAGGATGAAACCCAAGACCAAAAAGTCAGGTTACAGGGAATTCAAGCTTAAAAGGATAATCATTGAATGTGTGCTTGGGTTCAACATCCTCAAAACAAATGTCGTAAGGGTCTTGGTTTGATGGCTTCATATGAATTTGAACCCTTAGAGTTAATCTTCTATTTCCTCCAAAGTTAGCTTCCCAAATCATAACTTCCCAACTCCTATCCTCCTCAATCAGAATGTTAAATTCCTGAACCTCTTGCATGTTAATCACCTCGTCTGAAATTTCCAAGTCTAAATGATGTGGCTGAATCAAAATTGACTTGAGTCTAATTATCTCAAAAATAGAATCATCGATAAGCTCAATGGGGTGTAACTAACAATCAGGGCATTGAATTGAATCCTCTAGAAAATGCGACTCTGGATTCGTAATGTGTGCCCTAATAAGATCAGTTTCCTTAGTTCTTGGGCTATCAAATGATCTTTCAAATTCCTCATGCCCAATCGTCTCACAAAAATCGTGTTCTGTAAACTCTCATGAGACTTTGCAACTTGAATCTTCACCATCAGAATCGAAATCCATATTAATGTATATCTCAAAATCATCTGTCACTTTCTATTCCAAGGAGACATACGTTTCCTCGTACCCCGGCTCAAGGATCTCAGGTGAAGAAATCAGATCATCCCTAATTGGTTGCTCTAATTCAATCTGGTCAGCCTCATAACACGTGTCCCCCCCAACAGGTGCCTGCGCGGGTTCTGAAATTGGCTCTCCTGAAGAGGGTACATCCTGGGAATCATCCCATGATTGAATCAAAGTGACCACAAATCTCATCCTCAATTTCGCTAATTTCCCAAGTAGAAACTCACCCGGGTTCTTATCCTTAACATCCTGGAGCCAATCCAACAAAGACTTGTTCAAATCATCAATCATTTCAATCAGAGGCTCCAATCTCTCAATGCAAGGTATTGGCTGAACTTCTAAAGATTGTATGATATTCCTCAAGTTAGCCAAAACATTTTCTTGAACCTGGTTACCCTGAACAAAATGAGTTGGTTCAGGGTTGGGCGGATTTGGGGTCAATGCAGGGGAATTAACAAATTGAGATTCATTATACCCTTCTTGATAATAGGTCATTTCAAATTGTTCAAAAGGTGGAGATGACCTAAAGGCAGTGTAATCAGAGGATGGGTAAGGATCAATGTATCCTTCTTGATTGTAGATCGTATTAGGTTGTTCATGAAAGGGTGACGACCTATAATCGATGTGGCTCTAAGAAGGATAGAAATCACAATCATAGTGTTCAAGGTTAGACCCTAAACACGAAGGTCCGGAACTGTATCCCCAATCCGAGTTATCCCAACTAACTAATGGTTGATTACAGTATGAGTTGGAATAATCGTCATGTTGAGGATAATTCAAAACAAGAGGGAAAGAGCGGGAATGCGTGTAATATGTGGAAGGATTCATGAGAGACGTGAGGAAGAAAGGCACCCTGCAATACAAACAATCAAACCTATCCTTAATTGGGTTAGCCTACAGACCTACAGACTCCCAAAACCCATCTTGAGATAAAGGAACGATTTGATCTACTTCTATCTGTTCAATCCAACCAGTTAGAAGGAGGGACTGGGGAGAAGGTTCTTCCTTCGGATTGCGCCTCCGGTTCCTAGTGTATCCCCCAGCCACGATCGTTTGATTCTGCTCCCCTATCTAGACATCAGATTGAACAGTAGAAACAGACTAATCGAAAATAATCTCGTTCTGGGCTCCGAAGAGCGAGTTGAATCCTTAAGGCCAACGTCTACTCTATTTTATTTAGGGATAGGTTTGAATGTGCTTTGGAATGTGATGGGCCCTTTAAATGGGTTGTGCCCTTAATCATTGATTGATTTGTGTGTGCGTGCACAACCAGTGATTTTCAAGCAAGATTATTTTTGATGTGGTGAATTTTAGGATTCAAATCTTGCTTAGTAGCATTTAGGATTCAACTTTAGGTGTTTTCAAACAAATTTTGTTGACACACCAGGGTTTGAAAGCACAGGTGAAGTTGTTTTCATTTAAAACTTAGAATGTGGAGTGCCTGGTAAATCCCTAAGAATTGAACCAATGTGGCAGCTACTTGATGCGTTGATTTTAATTGAAGTGGTGCAGCCCAATCAACTCAAATAATTGGCCTGTTGCACCACTTTATTAGGCACACAAGTCATTACCTAATCTGATTTCTACTCAATTATGTGTCTAAATGTGTGTACCGGCTCCAAAGCTTGGTTTACCGGTTGAGTTTGAAAATCAGATGTTGTGTACCTCTGTGAGATTTTTTTTTATTTTTCTTTGTTTTAATGTGGGGGTTGGGGCGGGTGTGGGTGTCAAACAACAAACAATCTAACCTTAGAGTTTATAAGAACACCTAGGTTGATTGATGTTTGTGTTATTATGTTGTGGAATGAAATCTAATGGGTGGGAAGTGGAGGATAACATACAAAACCTTCCACAGCACTTTTACTCCAATCTACCACTTTTGCTCGTCTCAAAAGAGCACCTGCAATCACAATAAGAAAGGAGAGAAGTGAGGTAAATGATTTGTAAGTTAGAAAATGCGAAGAAAAAATCAAAGATCGTCGCCTCCCTGGCAACGACACCAAAATGTTGAACATGCAAGTTGCTACGCTAACGTGATTGGTTTTGAAAAACCTGTCGTTGTAGTTTGAAAGCGAAGAACTCGTGTTCAACAAATAAAATTTATACCAGAATGGAAATCCCGGGTCGAACACAGGGAGGCGAACGTTTGATTTAAAAACAACACGTTTGTTTTTATTTGTCACGAAATAATTCAATTGATTAGAACTATCTAACTACTTACAATAAATAGAAAAGAGAAAGAGAGAATAAGAGAGAGAAAGAATATTACAAACAAAAACCAAAATGAGATGTAGAATAAACATAGAATTTCATCATCAGAATGATTGTTCATTACACTAGAAAGCAGGAAAATGATTACACTAGAAAGCAGTAAATCTACTCTAGAAAGCAGTAAATCTATTCTAGAAAGTAGTAAAAAGAATGGGGAGAGAAATATCCTCCTCGACGGTCGCTTGGAGGACGAGCCAGATGGGATGACGCCTGGACGAATGAGGACGAAGCAGGACGATAGAGGGAGAAGTAGGAAGAATGGGAACGAGGCAGCATGTCATCGTCATCGCGGAATCCACTTCCGAAAGGGGGACGAAAAATTGACTTTATCTCGCGAGAAGCATCCCGGGTGTGAGACAAGCTTCTCTTGAGCTTTGGAGAGGGAGAGAAGAGAAGGAAGGGATGAGAATTTTGTGTGGAGGGGGTCTCCCTTTATAGTTGCAAGGAGTAGGGGCAATTTGGCCATTACAACTCCTAAAAATTAATTCAAGACCTTTAGTGACTGATAAAACCGTCGCTAAAGGTTTGAACGTGGGCGTAGTGGGCAACGCACGCGCGCCTGCTTGCTTGCCCGTGCGTTCAACGCTCACGCACGTCCAGCCGATCTCAGCCGTCCGATCGCGAGATCGGACAGCTTAGATCGTGCCTTCGCCCGCCTGCGCTGCGTGCCCGCCCGCATATGATCCCGTGTCACGCGTAGGCGTGCGTGGGCGTGTCATCTTGATTGAGCGCGCGCAGCTGTTGGATCGCCATCATGTGGTCGATCGGGCGCACTCTTCCGCTCCAATTTCAGCGCGGCGAGGCTTGAATGTGCACCTTCACTTCGCGTTAGAGCACTCAACCAATGCGCTATGGGCGCATTTGTGTCGAGCGCCTAACTTCAATGCGGGCGCATCGTAGCCGTTGGATCTTGATCCATTGGAGGGGAAGGGTGGATGCAGAGGCCTTCAGCGGGTGCATGTGGACCATTGGGCGGCTGAGATGGCGCCACATGGCGCCATCTTGGCCGTCCATCTTTTGGATGATGTAAATGGTGCCACGAGTATCAGATTGACTTGATTTTTGCGTCATTAGGCTGCAATTGTCTATCCGAATCCATCCGTGTGGTCGGATTTGTCATTTGAAGCGCGGATTCACACCATCTTGGCCCTTGATCTTCTAGGGTTCCCCGGTCACTATCTGATGCTACAGATGTCTGATTAGGGAGATCTTGGAGTTGTTGAACTCCAATCATTGCCCTAAACACATTTGTATGGTTGGATCTTCGATCCGAGGCCCCGGTAAAAAGTTTTCCCTATCCATGAACATAAACGGAGACAATTAACCTCCATTTTATTCAAACTGCTCTAAATGCAAGATGATGCATGTTATGCAATATTTATAGCATGCAATGCAATCCTATGCTTAAGAACATGCATAAATAGACATCTTAAGTAGTGTAAACGTGTTTACATCACCTATATATTGTGATTTTCCAAAAATCATGTACCAAACAAATATAGAAATAAATGTAAATAAAAGAAGCAAGAAATAAAAACAAATGTCAAAACAAAAATCACATTCACTTCTCACCATCCCCTTTCCCTTCTTGTTCTTCACATTCCCATTCCTCTCTCACTCTACTTTTTCCTTCCCTTCCCACCCTCACATTTCCACCCTCCATTTCCTTCCCCCTCTGCTCCTCCATTTCCTCATCTCATGTCCTTCCCCTTTCCCTTCCTCTTCACATTCCCATTCCCCCCTCCATTCCCCTTTCTCTTCTTTTTCCTTGCCTTCCCATTCCCACCCTCCATTTCCTTCCCCTTCCACTCCTCCATTTCCTCTTTCCTTTGTCTCATCTCATTTCCTTCCTTTTTCCCTTCCTCTTCTTCACATTCCCATTCCCCCCTCCATTGCACTTTCTCTTCTTTTTCCTTCCCCCACCCTCGTATTCCCTTCCCATTCCCACCCTCCATTTCCTTCCCCTTCCACTCCTCCATTTCCTCTTTCCTTTTCTAATGCCCTTTCCCCTCCTCTTCTTCACATTCCCATTCCCCCCGTCCATTCCCCTTTCTCTTCTTTTTCCTTCCCTTTCCACCCTCACATTCCCTTCCCCTTCCCACCCTCCATTTCCTTCTTCTTCTATTTCCTCTTCACATTCTTAATCACATTCAACATCATATTCTACTTTCACATACAAGAAAGAAAAGTGGGCACAACCCACATAATCACAAAAAAAGAAATAACATTGATAATATATAGTAGGCATACACTACACAATCAGAAGAAATCTAGGTGGGCACAGCCCACATAATCACAAAAAACCTAAGTGGGCACACCCCACATCTAACATAAAAGGAACAATTTTAAATTTATTTAGAAGTTGAAGAAAAACCTCACCATCATGTAGAATATGGTGCAGGAATCTCAATGAATGTGGAAAACCTATAATAGAAGGCAATAAATTAAAAGTTAGTTTCGAATAACAAATAAACATAAGCTTTTCAACAATTCTCAAAAATTTAAAGGACAAATAAACAAAACATACAACTAAAAAAATTTCTTTAATAATTTCATTTTTGGGTTAAAGATTAATTTCTTGGGAAAATTACCTTATATATCAATATCCATTGCCCTAGGGACAACTTGTTCATTTTATGGGTTTTCTTGATATGCTTTAGATTCTACATCTGGATCTGAAGCTTTCTTCGCATCGTATTATTCACGTGGTAGAACTCTAACAGGTATTATCCACCCATTTCCACTATTATCAGGCACGTAGAATACTTTTGCTACCTGACAAGCTAATGTGAATGGTTCTGATGACTAAAGAATAGGACGATTCTTACTCAAACTCAAGAAACCATGTTTCTTATCGACTTTGAATCCAATGCCTTCTTTGAATACATCAAACCAATCACTCTTGCATAAAACCACCCTACAGTTAAACCTGAAACTCATTGCCACAATCTCTTCAATTTGACCGTAATAGCCATCACAACCAATACTTAGATAATAACTAACTGTGACTCTCGCCTGTTGCGTGGCTTTCAAATCATCAATTGACCTTACTTAGAATCTGAATCCGTTGATTATGTAACCTAAATGTTAGCGTCTGTAAGTTAAAGGATTATCAACGATTACATCAAAATCCTATACCCACCATGGACCTCGCTATTCCTTCTATTTATTTACATGATCTTTGAACCAATCAAGGAACTACAATTCAGGTATAAATGGATTAGAGGATTTTTTGAATTCATTGTAAAATTCACCTACTTCTGAAATTTGCTTCAAAATGTACAAGTGAGTCAATCGTTGATCCATTTTCGAGATGGACTTGAACTCGGAGCAGAGGATCGACCTTCCTCTAATGTCAAATATGGATAGGCAATCTTCATTATTACCATTAAATCCTCCATCATAATTTCATTCAAGTCGATTAAATTGATTGTCTGTCTCATTCATGTACATGGCACAGAAGTTAATACATTCCTCTACAAGATATCCTTCCACGATTGACCCTTCTTGATTTGCCTTATTCAGCACATAATCTTTCAGCTTCTTCAAATAACATTCAATTGGATACTAGTCAGGCGTGTTTCGCGTGTTAGAAATTGGGGTTACAAGTAACCCATTGTCATAGTTGCAAAACACATCGATCAGATAAAATTTATACCCAAACTCAAAGGGAGTCTCGGGTTGAACACAGGGAGGCGACGTTTACTTTACGTGAAAATCACGCTTCATTTTGTTTCTTTTTGGTATTTTAGGGTTCTGATTTTTTTTGTGTTTTTGAAATAAAAGACAAGCAGAATGAATCACAAGATAGAAATGGAACAAATATGATATATATATCAATCCAATGTCGATTACAATGAACTATAAAAGCATAAAAAGAGAGGGAGGTGAGAGGAAATCTCCCGAATCGGCTGTTCGACAAGACGATGGTGCCTGGCAGAAGCTCGGACGAAAGAGGAGAGATGCAAGAGGACGTCGTGTTGAGGAAAGCTTCGACGTGGCTCCGGAATGGAGGTAAGAAGATGGAGATGATCTGCTATCAGAATGGAGGTGGGAGGACAGCTCCAAGGCGACCTATGAAGGGGGATGGGAAGTTGGAGGAATATTTGGTGGGGCAAAGGTTTGCTACACTAATAGGAGCCTTGGGAGCTTGAGAACATGCTCTAATGGAGCGTTGGTAGCTTGCTAGAGCTTGGGAGTAGGTGGGAGTAGAGTAGGTAGAGATGGCCTGGAAGGGAGGGGGTGTAAGTCCTTATATACTGGAGGAGAAGAGGATAAAAATGGATAAAGAACCTTTAGCGACTTCCAGACCGTCGAGCTTGTGCCGTTGCTGTAGATACCTCACATCCGCTCACACCCTTAGTTGGCTCTTCTGGCTTGAAATGAAGTAGCGACAGCTGTAAGCATCACTGTAGGTCAGTCCAGCTGTCGCTGAAAGCTAGCCAAAATCGAGCTTGTGCCCGCACTACGCTGCCGCCCATCATGCACGCTGATCGCGTGGCGCCCTGCTGTGTGTGTGTTGCCATGCACCGGCGTGCTCGTGCACACGCACGCTGCGCTGCTACTGCTAATTTGAGGACTAGGGGGGCTGCGGGGATTCGAACCCGCGCCCCTTCCTTGAGAGCCGCCACTCCCACCATTGCGCTAGGCCGCCCATTGTGTCACGTGGAGGAGCTTGGTGCAGACTCTCCCCAGCCATTGGATATCGATCCAACGGCTAGGATTCAAGGGCGTAGATGATGAAGGGAGTGGGCGATGACTGCTGGCTAGTGGTGGGTGGTCTAGATGGTGCCATCTGGGCCATCCATCTTCTTTTTATAGAGGGTGCCACGGTGCTTAGATTAAGATGACTCCTGCGATGCCGAATTGCGATCGTCGCTCCGAATTCATCTGTATGGTCGGATTTTCCATCCGAAACCCGTATGGATGTCTCATTGCCCCCCTAGCCATATAAAATGAAGGAATTAATATACAAAATATACAACTATCCTAAATGCCATGCAATGGATGTTATCCAATATTTATAACATGGTATGCAATGCTAAGCCTAGGAACTATCATAAATAAGCAATTTATCATGAATTTATGTGTGTTCATCAGATACATCCATCTATACTGCACGGGTGGTAAGTGTTTTTCACTCAACTCAGTAATTAAGTTAATTTCACTTAATTAAGAGTAGAAGAAATCACTTAGGTTAACTCGAAGTCGTGTCGGTTATGTAGTATAGGGTCGAATTAACCTAACATTTTAGAAATTTTTACTGGTTGAGTCCAGGTCGTTCACTGGGAGGCATAATAATTTTTCTCTAAATTCACCAATTTCCTTTTATCTTTTTAAGTTTAGGAGGTAAAACTAGTTTTACTTTTCAAAACATGAATTTTATCAAATATTTAAACTATGAAGAACATACAAAATTCCATATAAAACATATTTACTCAAAATATTATACTTTATTTACAAGTAAGCATACTAGTTTTTCAATTTTATTTCATTCTAAGAAATTAAGGCAAAAAGTTATCTGATTAAAGCATGCCTTTTACATTTAAGAACAAAAAGTAATTATTCAAGAGAAATTTATTTATTTTCATCAACAAAGTATTGATTCCTTTTTATTCTCAGCGTCTAATCTTCTTCTTTCTTTTCTTCTTTCTCACTTTTATTTACTTCTCTCGAGCTCTCTTTCTTCTTTTCTTTCTTGTGTTGTTTCTGCCTTTACCTGCCTTCTCTTCTTCCCTTAGTTTTTCTCCCTTATTCCTTAGTTTTTCCTTAACACTTCTTAGTGTCTGCACTCCTTTCTTCCTTAGCCTTTGCATCCTTCAGCACTTGGCTTTCTTCAGCGGCTTCTCTTTCCTTAAGCTTTCAGCTGAACCAGGTTTTTTTTACTTTTTAAACCAAAAGTTTTTGTATTTGCGGCGAGGTCCTTTCGAGGATACACAGCACCCTAGGATCAGGGTGGGACCAAACCCTACTCGACCCTCGCCTAATCTCAGTTAGGTTGGTTTTGGTTCATTCATTAATCGGTTCACAGTCTCGAGCCGCATCGGCTCAACCCGGTCTCCCAGGCCAAACTCGCCCTCCCAGGGCACATTCACATCCGCACGCCCCCAAGGGCGCACACACCCGTAGGCTAAAGCCCACACACTCAGAACAATGCTCAGATCAGATCAGAATTGGAATCGGCGCACCGAGCACTGACGACTGCATAGCCATAGGAACAAAATAGTTTTATACCCAGGCACGTGCTCGTGGATATTCGAGGTGGGACAAAGCTAACCCTTCCAGACCCGAATTCAATTGATCATAACTTTCTACCCAGAGCTCCAAATTGGATGATTTAAAGTTCATTGGAAAGCTCTAAGGGTAATCTACACAATTTTAGGGTCAATTTAATGTTTTAATGATGTCTGGCTCTTCAATTTAAGGGATGAAATCAGGGGTTCTACAGGTTTTATAACAAGCCTATAAATGTTTTTAACTCAGGTAAGTCCTCAGATGGACTTCTCTCATCTCTTTAAAGGTCTATATATATTATATAAATAATTCTGCTTCTGTTAGGATAGATTTTAAGCTCTTGAGACCTACAGAACCTGCAGAGAAGCTTTTCTCTTCTTTGAAATCTTCAGAGATTGATTTACAGATTTCAACAAGTGCATCACACACTTTAAAGTGCTCCTAATCTATTTAGATTAATTCTAAGGGTTTTAACTAATCAATCTGGGCAGGTTTTAGATTTGAATTTCAACAAAACAATGCTTCTGTAGGTTTGGGTTCGAGAGTAACCCAACTTGGTAGAAACAAAATCTTCACACATTACATCATCTGAGCTTACTTAAATTGATTTCAGATCATCAAATAAGATTCTAGAAACAACTTGAACATCTCAATTCCTCAATTCAATCTCAGGACACCATTATCAGACTCAGGTTTGACTTTAGAAGCTCGAAAATTGACTTTTTGCTTAAAGCTTCTTCCTAAGAAATTAATGCATCAATCAGAGTCTCTTCATCATCTGAAACTCATTCAGATCTTTAGATTTATGTTATGTCCTTAATCTCTAGGGTTTCAGGCTCGTCGCCTGAACTAAAATAGGTATGTGTTCGACAGAGTAAATCAGAGTTTGTTACAATGTTTTAAAGACTTAAATAGCTTCGGTGCATCGCACTGAAGCTTCTAAGCTCCTTAAGTGCTTCTCAAATCCCTTATAATAGACTTCTCCAACTCACCGGAGTTGGGGAAGATGAAGTTACATCTAAAGCTCCAGTGATTGAAACCTCAAACAAATATCTTAAAAATGATCAGTAATCCTTATTATAACATTCTGGAGCCACTTAGCAATTTCTAGAGGCTGTAACACATCTTTGGCTCACCGGAGCTCCGGTGAGTCCAGAAAATACAAAATGTTTGTGCAGATTGACAAAATTAATTATTTTTTATCTAAAAATGATTCTGAGGTTACAAGGAACCTCTTTATCACATTAAATTCTTAATTTGTTCATTGAAATATAATGTTTGATAGTAAGTTCGTTTCTTAAAAGATTTAAGTGGTTAAGCTCAGGACTTGATTTAGCTAATCGATTGAGAAGTTAAATCAAGTCAACAGAAGTTATTAATCTTAAATATATATTTAATGTATAGTTTGAAATGTTCCTGAGCCGCCATGGACAGCAAACTCAGAAACTAAATTAAGAATTAGGTGTTTAATTATAGATGATAATATTAGGTAATATAATGTCGATTAGGGTTCATTAGTGATGATAGGTGATGAAAGAACCCAGTGAAGGTGAATTTAAATCGACTTCTGTCACCCTGGACAGTGAAGTAGTCGGTGAAGGTGAGATTTGAATTAGGCATTTAGGTGATTCAATTAAACTATTTAGTGATTTAGAAGTGAACATGGAAGATAAAAGAAGGTGAACAGTGAGTTAAAAGACAAAATTAAGGTCTCTGGCGAGCTCAAGGAACTCGCTGGAGTTGGAAGAGATGAAGCTAAATTCTACAATTACTCTAACCTAACTAACTAAACTAACTAACTAAGCTAGCCTCTCCTACTCGTAGTCTACTGTTACCTAGATGAAGGGGTCAATAGGGTTCCGACGAAGTTTCATGGCGGACGACGAAATCAAAGGGTTGAAGAAAGAGCTCGGTGTAGCGGGCGACGAAGTTTCATGGCGGGCGAATTTGAGGTGGAGCGGAGGAATCCTAGGGTCGGTGCCTTTGTCAGAGGTGCAGAAGACTATGGTGAATTTCCTCGGCTACTTAAGAAGGACGGAGGAAGTTGGAAGATGGAATGGGGAATCGCCAGAGGTTTGGAAGAATAGCCTATCAAAGTCGGCTACGGTGTTAGAAGAGGGAAGGGAGCCAACTTGCTAAAATCAGAGGTGTGAGGGGGTATTTATAGTAGTTTGCGGCGAAGAGAGGGGTGGGGTCTGGCCGAAGAAGAAGCTCGAGGAGCTTAACCTCCATTGTCATCTCCGACGACGGTGAGGTTAACTCCCACTGAAAAATAGGATTTTCGGTTAATCCAGACCGAAGGATCAAATGGAGGTGGTGAGCGCAAGCTGCAAGAGCTTGGGCAAAGAGGAATGATGTCGACAGGGTGGTGATCGCGCGGTGGGATGACTCTCTGCCGCCAGCCGTTCGTTTGGCTGGAGAAGAAGAAGAAGAAGACGAAGAGGGACTTAGAAGTAATAAAACCTAATGACCTATGTGAGAAATAAGGACTCGACTGTAATGAATATTAAGGACTAAAATGTAAACCCAGGTTTTGAAGGTTTATTTTAATTTAGATCTTTTTCAACTTTTTATATATGTTAGTAAATAAGGTAAATATTATGTTTACACCTTGAATTTACATTTTTGACCTTTTTAGATTAATTTATTAGATTAAGTAAAATCACTTAAGTTATTACATACTTAGGTATACATTATATTTAAGTTACTTATCTTATTAATTAAGAAAATGATTAGTAGGATTTCGAGTCCAATTATTATCTAAATTATTAATAATGTTAATTGAATGATAAAATGTCATTTTTAACTTATTTTAAGGTCCTTAACTAAATATCCCTTATTCTATAATTAACCCTTATATATTCATAACCCTAGCTAATTAACTAGGAAGACTAGTTAATTAGGGGTAATTAGAGATCATGATGAGTGTCTCATCATACCCCCAAGCCAAAGTTTTGCTAGCGTTATAACCGGGCATCAAGCGTCGTTTAAGACATCTGGGAAGTGGACCAGACGTCTGGTCAGACATCTGGAAGCCTTCCCAGACGTCTGGAATTAAATTTTTTCAACGTATGGGTTCACGTCTGTGCGCATGCGTGCACAAATTGAACCCGCCGCCCTCCTCCTTCTCTTTCCTCCCACCCTGCAGACGTAGCCTTTCCTCTTTCTCTCTCCCCACGTTGCCTTCAAATATGCCTCTCCCTCACCCTCACTCCACTGCCTTCTTCTTCTTCTCCCTGTCAGCGAGAGAGCGAGCGGGCGAGAGCGGCAGCAGCGGCTGCTGCGAGTGCGTGGGGAGGAGGGGCTGTTGCGAGAGGAAGAGGGAGCTTGACCGCGAGAGTGCGAGCTCGCCGGAGCAGCCAGAGCCGACCAGCAGGTGTGCAGCAAGCGTGGGGTGCCGCGGAGAAGCTGCTGCAGCTCAGGCTGCAGGCGGGCGCGGTGCGGCACAACCATGCGCTGTAGGCGGAGGGAGAGGAGGTCCTGATTCTGGGAAAATTTCCCAGTATCAGACGTCTGGACTTACGTCCAGACGACAAAGGAGACGTCTGGAGGAAGGTCCAGACGTCTGAAAGGTACGTTATTTTTATCTCCTTCTTTCGCGTGTACGACCATGCAGCCGTTCCACCGAAGTCTTATACTTCCTTTGGTGTTGAGACCGGGCGTGTGTGTGTGTAGGATTTGTTTGGGAAGGTGCAAGGGCACGCCATCCCACATAGATTAGACGTTTGGGTGCAGCACCAGACGACGGAGGGGGTCTCCAAACGTCCGGACTGACAGTTGGACGTCTGGAAACTAAGTCTAGTTGGTTCAGCGGGCTTCTGGACGTCTGAAGGACCACGCAGATCAAGGTATGACCTAAGAGATCATTTAAGACGTCTGGAAGAAGTTCCAGACGTCTGATTTTGGGCAGGCTCGTCATTTTTGACCCGTTTAGGGTCCGTTCGGAGTCCGTTTTCTGCGTTTCAAGTTTCGTTCTTCTCAGATTTAGTTCCTCTACCTATTTATAATAATTGTATGTGTTCTGAGTAGCTCCTTGTCTTTGATCCTTGTGTTAGGACCCCGTTCCGTTGCAACTTTGGGGGTTGCGGAGGCATGCGGGCTTGCCGATTACGACCCCAGTACTCCTAGTTTCACGGGTAGAGTGGGTCTTTAATTTATTTATCAAAGATTATACACTTGTGAAATAATTAATAGAATCTAGGGCATTGCATGAACCCTAGGACTAAAAAATTAGATTGAATGATAGATCCTAGGGTATTGCATGAATCCTAGGACTGGAAAACTAGATTGAATGATAGATCCTAGGGTATGACATGAATCCTAGGACTGGAAAACTAGATTGAATATCTATACATTGTAGTCTTGGAAAAGTAGAAAGGAAACGATAACTACCTGTAAATTGGTTAACAGCTACCTGTTTATGAATGAATAATTACTGTTGAGAACATGGGTTATATGGATATAAGGCTGGAACGGTGAAACCTAAATTGGCTGAGTTAAAAGAGTACGAACCCTACGAGGAATTAGGAGTAGAACTCCTGGAAAGTGAATGGAATAGAATTGGGGAAGTGAGCTGACCCTTGAGTACGGAGTACCAAGGAGAGTGACTGTCCCCCCCTGTTTAGTGCAAAGCGGAGCTAGCCGCCCCAGGGACGCGGGGTTTGGTCTGGCCACTTTGTACCGACTTTTGGCCCTCATGTACACAGTACTGAGGAGAGCTACTAGTGTAGGGAGAGCACTAGCTACCCCACGAGCCCCAGGGTTCTACTAACCCTCCTACACCGACTTGTTCGGCCCACTAGGCAAACTAGGGTAGTCAGGCGAGGGTGCGCGGACTGTGGAGGCAAGACCCCTGTTTGGTTACTATGGAGGGGCTGGATCCCTGTTACTAAGAGTGCTTTGCCCTATACTGGTTCCGTGTTGTGCTTTGGACGCACCCGTTAACGGAAACGACTGACCGCGTGCTAGTGCGGGGTAGCTACCCGTGCGTTTATCGCGCGTGCCGTAGTCACCGTTACGTCTGTCAGCGACCTTGGGGTGGTTGACTGAGGGTAGGACCACCACGGGGGACTCTCCCGACCAGGAGAGCACCACGTGCTACTTCTACTTTTCGGAAAAGATTGCAATCATGATCGTTCCCATGAGGAACATTCAAGATCAAAATAAGAATCTGAGGGATAATTCGATAACGAGTAAACGGAAAATATAAAGAAAGAAATTAAAAATATAACAGCTACTGTCCACCTTACTGTTTCTTAGCTTTTAGTTGCCACTCTACTCAGCGTTTCGCTAACGTGTCACCTTTGTTACCTTTTCAGGACCAGGTGTTGAGCAGCCAGAGTCGGCGGCTGCAGAGGGCGCTAGGCCTAGTAAAGCCCAGTAGTGTTACTGTGTAGTACCCACTGTACTTTTCTTCCTGTTGTAGTGAGTAGTTTCTGTTACCTCTGTACTCTTTTCATTGTAAGCTCCATGTTTATGTACATGTTTATTCCTTTACTGTTGTGATGGTGTATACTATAGTATTTCTTTTCTTTATTGCTGTATTTTATTTACTACTAGTTATATACATGGTGAATGTGGTTTATTTTACTACTCTTTTGGTTACTTTCTCGTTGGACGACTGGGTCTTGGAATTAGTCGAGTCGGTTCGATTCTCGTATCTCGTAGGGATTCGGGAACCGGGTCGTAACAGCTAGTCCCTAGCAAAATTAACTAAGACTATGAAGATTTAAAGCACTTGGGTTTAAATTATTATAATTAGTAAATATGTAGAGGAAAGCTTAGGTCAGAAAAAATTTTTTTTTTAAATTTAATATAAATGATTAATGTATAGAGCATGTGTGAAAATTTTCTTACTTAGACTTATACTTATAACATTTTCAAAACACACTTAAAACAATTTGTAAACAAAAATTTTATTTTGAATTAGAATTCTTCAAAAATCTCTTAATCTTTGTAACTATTCTTAACTCAAATTAGAATACAAAGTGTTTTAAGAAAAACAAACCTTAAGGATTGAGAATTAAATTTTAACTCAAAAACTCAAATAGATTTAAGAAAAACCCTTGCTTATGATATTTGATTTTTATCAATATAAGTTTAAGCAAATTAACCAGATACTCATTATTAATCAAACTTAGAGTAGTAAAACTCTAATTTACTAGCCTACAACACCAAAGATTAACTTCTAGACCTAGGATTTTGTCAATTCTTCTCCTTTAGGTCTCAACTTAAAATCTTCAAAACCCAATTTCTTAGGCTTCACTGCCCAATACCAAGGTTCAGTAGCTATGATTTTAAAACATCTGTGCTTAGTGAAGAGAATTGTCCTAAAGACATCCAAAGTTGCAAAAATCCAGATCTTAAGACATCACTTTCCAATCCCAATTATTCCAATTCAAGCCTTTGGCTTGGCCTTCCTCAGGTTTGGTTGCTTTCTCCTCACCAGTTTTCTATCCCGAGGTCAACACTTTTTGTGTATATCTCCCCGGTGGGCCACTGGGTCTCTTATTCCTAATATTTTTTTTCTCCATATTTTTTTTTCTCTTTTTCTATAGGTTAGAACACCCATTTATAGCGAGGTGTTCTTTTTATTTGATGGAATGAAGGGTAGCATCCATTTGTAACGAGATGCTTTTATTTATTTATGGAAAAACTGCATAAGTACCCATTTTTAGCGAGGCACTTAACTGCAGGGCATTTTATTTACTTTTTCTTTTTCTTTTTCTTTTCCCCCCTTCTCATTTTTCTTACTACGATTATTCTCCAAATCCTTTTTCTAGGTGAGTGGCACATCCTTCACCCTTTCAAGAACCGCCCTGCGGAAATCCTTGGACTAAAGGGGATTTAGAATTGATCTCTTAACCTCTGTGTTTTCGCGGTCTCAAATGTCAACAAGATAATTCTATGTGAGTGAATTTTAGATGTTTAGGTTACTTAGCTCTCAAACCAGAGCTTGGATAACAATACCCTTTACTCTTAGGTTCTTCAAATTTTTAGTTTCCTCCTATAGGATCCATCAAGACAAAATTTACCAAGTCTAGTTATTTATATCTAGCTTGTAAGTTTTGTAAATTAAAATTCTACCAACTCTCTATCTAATTAACTCTGAATATCTGGCTTTTTACTTAACTTTATGATAAAATCAAAATTTCAAAAAGCAAAAGATTACTTAATCTAATTGATTAAAAAGTTATAATTCAATTCCAAAACTTAAGTTTAAAATCTTAACACACTTAGTTTCTTAATTCAAGTAAGAATAGAAAAATAGATCTTTAAAAGATTTAAAAGATTCCTAAATTCAAATAAAATCTTGTTTTAAAAATTTTAAACACAAAAGTGTGTTTTTACAAAATGTTTAAGTAAAAATCTAATTAAGAATTAAATGCTCTTAAATACTTATATACATACTATATACATTTTAAACTTCTGACCTAAAAGAAAATTAAAGCACTTAATTATAATATATATACATTCTTCTTCTTTTCTTCTTTAATAATGAATATTCCCCTCTTATTATTTTTATGAATTTTTCTTTTTAGATTTTTGTATTTATATATTTTTATTTTTATGTATATAAGATTTTTTAATTGTAATAATTTTTTCAAAAAATTTTTCAAATTTTTATGAAATTTTTGAGTTTTAAAATTTTTATCATTTTTATTTTTTCTATTTTTTTTTAATTTCATGGATATTTAATTTTTATGTGTTTTTTCTAAACCAACACTTAAAGTGAAAATTTCACTTCAACACCCCCCAAGCCAAAATTTTACAATGTCCTCATTGTAAGAAGGGTGAAAAATATTACCCTTCATTTAGTATAGGGTGATGGAAGACGTCGAAAAGAGGAGATTAAAAATCTCTGTGCGGACGATTTCAAGTCTGACCAAAGGTCAGAGTGGTCAGTCGGACTAAATGAAGGTAATCAATATGATATGGAGTGAAATTTTTAAAGTGTATAAGAAAATCAAAAAGGATGAAAACAGGAAACAGATATGTACAAGTGTGGTGGATGGATAGAAAACCCTAGTGGAGCTGATAACATTCTCCAACAAGACCCAAAGGATGTGATTCCAAGAAAGGTTTAAGACATTGACCATTGACTTTGAAGGGTTGATCCTTGTTGGGTTCGGTCATTTCGACAGCTCCATTATCGAAGACTCTAACTACAATAAATGGCCCTTGCCATTTAGACCTAAGTTTACCCGGGAAGAGCTTCAAACGGGCATCAAATAACAACACCTTCTGACCAGGTGCAAAGGATTTGCGAGAAATGAATTTGTCGTGGAAGGCTTTAAGTTTCTCCTTATACAGCTTTGAACTTTCATAGGAATCATGACATAATTCCTCTAGTTCACTAAGCTGCAACCTACGATTTTCACCAGCCTTCAAGAGGTCTAGATTACAGGCTTTAATTGCCCAATAGGCCTTGTGTTCAATTTCTACAGGAAGATGACAGGGTTTCCCGTAAACAAGTCTGTATGGTGACATGCCTATTGGTGTTTTGTGGGCAGTCCTATAAGCCCACAAAGCCTCATCTAAACGGGAAGACCAGTCCTTCCTATCGGGTCAGATTGTCATTTGAAGGATCGTTTTGATCTCCCGATTAGAGACCTCGGTTTGCCCATTAGTCTGGGGATGGTAAGGTGTAGAAATACGATGTGTAACCCCATATTTTCTAAGTAAATGTTTGCACTGGGCATTAATAAAATGGGAACCACCGTCAGAAATAATAGCACGAGGTACCCCAAAACGAGCGAAAATGTGACTCTGTATAAAAGGAATGAGAACTCGATGGTCATTTGTGCATGTGGGTATGGCTTCAATCCAACGAGAAACATAGTCGACAGCAAGTAAAATATAATGGAAGCCAAAAGGGGACGGAAACGGACCCATAAAATCTATGCCCCAAATGTCAAAGATTTCACAGACTAGAATCGGGTTCAAAGGCATCATGTCTTTCCTAGACATGCCACCAAGTGTTTGGCAGCGACTACTGCCTTACAATAAGTCTGAGAATCTGCAAATAACGTGGGCCAATAAAACCCGCCTTGCAAAACTTTTGCAGCGGTCTTTCTACCAGAAAAGTGACCACCACAGGCCTGGTCATGACAAAAAGATAGGATAGAATCAATCTCAGAAGAGGTGACACAACGCCTGATGATTTGATCATTACAGAGTCTAAAAAGATATGGATCTTCCCAAAAATAGTATTTGGCTTCTGCTTTGAGTCGTGATTTGCGATTCCCGTCCCAATTTGGCGGGAATTGATGTATAACCAAATAATTAACAATATCAGCATACCAAGGAAGATCTGTGCATATAGTCAAAAAATGTTCATCAGGGAAGTGTTCTGTAATTGGTGGAGATGATTAGATTGTATCAAAAGGAAGACGGGATAGATGATCTGCAACAACATTTTGCCTACCCACTTTATCACGAATTTCTAGATCAAATTCTTGCAAAAGCAAGATCCATCTGATTAACCTTGGTTTCTTGTCCTTAAATAGAAGGTGTCGAATAGCTGAGTGATCAGAGTACACTATGATTTGAGATCCGAGTATGTAAGATCTAAATTTTTCTAATCCAAATACTATTGCTAGTAACTCCTTCTCTGTAACTGTGTAATTCCTTTGTGTCTCATTCAATGTTTTACTAGCATAGTAAATTACCACCGGATTCTTCTCAATTTTCTATCCTAAAATAGCTCCTATTGCGTAATCTGATGCATCACACATGATTTCAAATGGTAAATCCCAATTAGGTGGTTGCAAAATTGGAGCCTGTGTAACTCTGTCTCTCAAAGTTTTAAATGCTAGAATACAATCCTTATCCATCTCAAAAATTGCATCCTTTGTGAGGAGGTTTATGAGTGGTCGGGCAATTTTTGAAAAATCAAGGATGAATCTTCTATAAAATCCCACATGCCCGAGAAATGATCTAATGCCTTTGATTGAGTCAGGGATTGGAAGATTTGCAATTTGATTGATCTTAGCTCAATCTACTTGGATACCCCGCTCAGATACGAGATGACCAAGTACTATGCCCTCAGGAATCATAAAGTGGCTCTTCTCCCAACTAAGGACAAGGTTAACCTCAATACATCTTTTTAGAACCTTCGACAAATTATCCAAGCAAATATCAAATGTCTCCCCGAAGACTGAAAAATCATCCATAAAAACCTCCATATATTCACCCACCATTTCGGTAAAAATGGCTAACATGCAACGCTGAAAAGTCGCGGGTGCGTTGCAAAGCCCAAATGGCATTCTTCGGAAAGCAAAGGTTCTGAAGGGGCAGGTGAAAGTCGTTTTCTCTTTATCCTCAGGATAAATTGCAACTTGATTATATCCAGAGTAACCATCTAAAAAGCAGAAGAACCTATTACCAGCTAACCTCTCAAGGATTTGATCAATGAATGGTAAAGGAAAATGGTCCTTCTTTGTAACGAAATTCAGTTTCCGATAATCTATACAAACCCGCCACTAATTCGCAATTCGTGTGGGAATGGTTTCTCCAAATTCAGTTTTGATTATGGTGAGACCTGCCTTTTTGGGTACCACTTGAATTGGACTCACCCAAGGGTTATCAGATATAGGATAAATAATATCAGCATCAAGCCACTTGATTATTTCTTTCTTAACGACCTCCTTTAGATTAGGATTTAGGCATCTTTGAGCTTCTCTTGAAGGTCGTGCCCCATCTTTAATAAAGATGCGATGAGTACAAAAATTGGGGCTAATCCCGGTGAGATCATGTAAAGTCCACCCAATTGCCTTCTTGTGATCTCAAAGTACTTTGATCAATTTGGATTCCTGTGATTCAAAGAGATGAGAATTTATTATTACAGGATATGTTTGATCAGATTCAAGATATACATATTTAAGATTATCAGGCAATGGTTTCAATTCAAGCATATGAGTTGAATCAACAGCAAGATTTGGGGTGGGATTCTCAATTGTGAAGAGTGATTCAGATTCGAAGTCAAATTCAGGATTGAGTAGAGATTCCAATAATGTTTCATTGCTTTGAGGGTATAGGATATCAAAAGATGTGTCTTCTAAATCTAGAGAACTAATATCATCCTCAAAAACTTCTATTGATTTTATTTCCTCAATCCCTTCACAATCAAATCCACTAGAAGCTCTAAATATATCTAACTTAATTGTCTTCTCCCCAAATTTCAATTCAATCTTTCCTGATTCACAATCAATGTTGGCTTTTGCAGTAGCCAAAAAGGGTCTCCCCAAGATAATTGGGGTGTCATTAATGTGTTTGGGTACTTCCATATCAAGAATAATAAAATCTACCGGAAAGTAAAAATCCCGAACTCTTACAATAACATCCTCCAACATTCCTTTTGGTGACTTAATAGATCTATCAGCTAATTGTAAAGTCACATTGGTAGACTTAAGGTTTTCTATTTGAAAATGTTTTACCAAAGAGAAAGGAATGAGGTTAATATAAGCTCCTAAGTCTAGGAGGACTCTATTAAAACACTGACCCCCAATTATACAGGAAATAAATGGAGATCCTGGGTCTTTCTTTTTTAAAGGAAGCGTACTTGAAATAATGGAGCTCACATGCTCTGAAAGTACAACAGTGCTTCCTTTCTTCGACTTATGCTTAGGAGTACACAATTCCTTAAGAAATCTTGCGTAAGTCGGAATGTGTTTGATAGCATCTAGGAGTGGGATATTAATATGTACCTATTCAAAAATCTTAATCAAATCTTCATATAATGTAACAGGTTGTTTTTGTTTCCTAGTCTTCTTCAAAGCTTCTGGGAATGGGACGTGGGTTTCCTGTTCTACTGAGGTATTTTCCGAATCTTGCAAGTTAGCGGGAATTGCGGGATCAAGTTCTGCACCTCTTCCAGATGTAGAAACAGGTGTTAATCTAGATGTACTAGGGTCTTAGGATAGGTTCCTTGGAAAAACTGGATCCCTAGTGGAAGTTCCACGACGGGTTGTAACAGAGTTAATACCCGCATGAGAAGAAGAAGCAGCTGAAGAAGAAGATGCTTGTGAATTTTGGAAAGATAGATCATTAATTATTGGTTGATTCGCAACTGACTGCTGTTGATTTAGATATTCAAAATCAAGATTAGAAATAGGTGGATTCAGATTTTGATTTTGATTTGGATTCAGGGGAAATTGATTAAGAAGATGGACATGTCCCTGATTCAGATTTTGAACTCTCGAGTGTCGTCTTTGCTGGATATTCCTAGGGTTTGGAATTGGCTGGGATGGAAAGGTCCCTAGTTGACGAGATTCAGCTAACTGCGTGATTTGACCCCTAAGATCAGCCAATTCTACCGAACATTGTCGTTGGACTTCAACAAGAGCTTCAGCATTTTGTCGCTGGCTCTCTATCACAGCTCTTAAAATCTGATCTAGCTATGAATCTCTATTTGGCCCTATGGGGTTTTGTGAACCCGCGTAAAATGGCCTCACATTGTGTTGCTGAAACGACAATGTAGGCAGGTTTTGTCTGGTCTGAGTCGAAAATGATGGTCTTTGTGTATGGTAAGACCAAGAAAATTTTGGGTGATTACGCCATCTAGGATTATAGGAATTTGAATATGGGTTTGATCTTGGTGTGTATCCCTGAATGACGTTTATATCAAGAGGATATGGCATGTTTTCTGCAACAGTTAAGGGTGGGGAAAAGGGTGGCTAAGTGATGTAAACACATTTACACTACTTAAGATGTCTATTTATGCATGTTCTTAAGCATAAGATTGCATTTCATGATATAAATATTGCATAACATGCATCATCTTGCATTTAGAGTAGTTTGAATAAAATGGAGGTTAATTGTCTCCTTTTATGTGCTTGGACAAGGAAAACATTTTATCAGGGCCTCGGATCAAAGATCCAACCGTATGGATGTGATCAGGGCGACGATTGGAGTTCAACGACTCCAAGATCGCCCTAATCAGGCATCTGTAGCATCAGATAGTGACCGGGGAACCCTAGAAAATCAAGGGCCAAGATGGTGTAAATCTGCACTTCAAATGGCAAATCCGACCGCACGGATGAATTTGGATTGACGATCGCAGCCCAACGACGCAAAAATTGAGCCAATCCGACATCCGTGGCAACATCTACAACATTCAGAAGATGGACGGCCAAGATGGTGCCACGTGGTGCCATCTCGGCCCCCCAAACAGCCACGTGCATCCGGTGAAGCTTTCGCACCCGCTCCCTCTCCGTCGTTGGATCTTAATCCAACAGCTGTGGACAGCCGCGCCTAAAAGCGTCCGCTCGACCATCCGTGCCTCGTAGCGTAGCGGTCGAAGGCGCTATCGCGAGCAGCGGACGCGCGTTCGAGCCACAGCGAGGAGGGCGAAGGGCGCGGGCGAGCGGGCGCGGGCGTGCATCTGATCTTGATCGGACGGCCGTCTGCGCTCAATAGAGATGACGCGCTATTGCACGCCCGCGCCTCATGCGGCATCGTACGCGCTGGGGTTGGCCCGCAGCAGCGGGCGATGGCGCATCCTAAGCCGTCCGATCGCTGAGATTTGATGAACGTGTGCAAGGGCATTGAGCCCGGGTAGCTGAGGAGGCACACGTAGGCTACAGGCACTACGCCCACGTTGGGGCTTTAGTGACGGTTTTATCCGTCACTAAAGACCCCTCATTTATTATTTTAAAGATGTAATGACCAATTTGCCCCCACTCCTTGCAACTATAAAAGGAGACCCCCTCCATACGAAATTCTTACCCTTCCTTTTCTTCTCTACCTGTCCAAAGCTCAAGAAAAGCTTGTCCCACACCCGGGATGCTTCTCGTGAGATAAAGTCCAAATTTTCGTCCCCCTTCGGAAGTGGATCCCACGACGACGACGGCGTGCTGCTCTATTCCCGTTCTTCTGCTTTGTCCTCCTTCGTCCTGCTTCGTCCTCCTTCGTCCAGGCGTCGTCTTGTCCGGCTCGTCCTCCAAGCAACCGTCGAGGAGGATATCTCTCTCCCTATTCTTTTTACTGCTTTCTAGTGTAGTTCTGCTCGTCCTCCAAGCATTCGTCAAGGAGGACATTTCTCCCTCCATTCTTTTAATGCTTTCTAGAGTAAATT
This sequence comes from Thalassia testudinum, assembly GCA_037157565.1. Taxonomy (NCBI): domain Eukaryota; kingdom Viridiplantae; phylum Streptophyta; class Magnoliopsida; order Alismatales; family Hydrocharitaceae; genus Thalassia; species Thalassia testudinum. Next base: position 91,797,290 of record JAZHRO010000025.1, read on the forward strand.
TATCACTTTCTAGTGCAATTGTTTTATGCTTTCTAGTTGTAATGAACAATCTCCTTAATGATAAATTCTCTGTTTATTCTACATCTCATTTTGATTTATATGTGTAATATTCTCTCTCTCTCTCTTACCCTCTCTCTCTTCTATTTATTGTAAATAATTAGATAGTTTTAAATTGAATTACTTTGTGACAAATAAAAATAAACGCATAGTTTCTAAATCAAACGTCCGCCTCCCTGTGTTTGACCCAGAATTTTCATTTCGGTATAAATTTTATTTGTTGAACACGAATTCTTCGCTTTCAAGCTACAACGACAGGTTTTCCAAAACCAAACACGTTAGCGTAGCAATTCCAGCGTTCAACAGTAAGATTGTGGGACAAAGGTCCCTCCTTCGATTGGTGGAGTAGATAGAAAACCTAAGGAAGATGGATCTCTAGAATCCAGATTATTCACAACTTCCCTCCCCGCAGGAATTTACGAAACAGGTAAATACGCGGGATTCGTAGCAAGTAGAGGCGTAAGATTCTTCATTGTGTTTCTAACCTCGTCGAGATGCTTTGCTACGATGTCGACTTTGTCCAGTTTTTCTGCAATAATCTCTAAATCCTTTGAACTGGACGGATTACCGATCTCATGAGTGCCCTTATGAGGATTTTGGTGATTCGTATTCGCGCCTCGCAAAAATTGCGACATTGATGCATTGTTGATCGAGTTTTCCGCCATCCCTTCAAATAATTCTGAAGCGGATTTTGCATCGCGATTTAGAAAATTCCCTCCACAAGAGGCATCGACTAGATTGCGAATGCCCTCTTGTAAACCATAATAAAAGATGTGCATGAGTTGCCAATGATTGATGTCATGATGTGGGCATTTCCTTTGCAATTCATGAAAACGTTCCCACGCTTCATGAATTGGTTCTCCTTGATTTTGATTGAAAGTAGTAATAGCTTGCCTTAAAGCATTAGTTCGACCATTTCGAAAGAATTTCTTCAAAATTGCAGACTCGAGTTCAGCCCAAGTTGAGATTGGTCTTGCTATAGTTCTTTACCAATAAGCTGCTTTATCTTTAAGGCTAAAAGAGAACATTTTCATTAGTAGGATTTCCCTATTTTGATTTCGAGGACCAAGAGTTTGAGATAGATTTTTAAGATCTTCAATGTGTTGAAATGGATCCTCGGATGCAAGTCTGTGAAAGTGGGGGATTAAACTTATAATATTTGATTTTAATTCTGGATCATTTTCCCCAATAGGAATCCTAACATTAGGCTCTACTTGTGCATTGGATGGGTTATAATAATCTCTAAGTAGAGGCCTTGGATGATTGATCGGTAAATCATGATTTTCAAAACCCGCCTAAGGTCGAGGTGAAGAACGAGTTTGCAAAGTTTGTAAATTATTTAAGGCTGCTGTTAATAAACTGATTTGTCTTGTTTGCTCTAGCATCCTAAGGTTCTGGTTCAAGAGTGCCTCATGAACATCAAAAGGCAGCATCTCCCCCTGACCAGAAGAAGAAGGGATCTTGGGATTAAGATTCTGCATTGGATCCATAGAAGTTGATGGATCAGACGGGAAAACTAATGATTGCTTATCTGCAACCGGCCTAGGATCACCTACCAACGGTGGTGCGAGAGGCAGATGCAAGGATCACCTCCCATCCATAAATAGAAAATAAATGTGCAAAGGCACACGCACACCACCGATACAAAAAAAACAGCAGCACAAAAAACCCGCAAAACAGCGCAAAAGACGCAGGTTTTGCTCTTCTTTCAAAGGAAAGAAGAAATTCCTAAGGTACTCAAAGTAATTTGACACAAACAAATAGAATAACAGTATCAAAATACGCATCCTAATACGTGACTACGCAAATGCGTACCTTAAAGCTCAAAGGTCTAAGGTCTAAGATCGAGACCGCTCACTACTGGCTCCCCAGGGCTCTAGTAGTGAGACAGACTTGTTGATCTTCGGCCAAAGCCCTAAGAGGTGCAAAGAGGAGAGATAGAAAAATAGACTCGAGTGACTCTAGTGATCGCGCTATGTGCGCGATAGCATGCAACAGACGATATCAATATAAAAACCTGCATGCATTCTGCAAACAGATTTAAGTCACAAATTTTACTTCCTCTTTTTAGTTAGTCTTTTTCAAAAATATATCAATTAAACTACAATGGCCGCTTTTTATATCTTTTTAAACAAAAATATGTGGTCTTTTTAATTCTCAAAGACAGAGATCTACGCGGGTTTTCACGTGTTTTCCCGCTGATGCGAGAAAAATAATTTTAAAAATTTTCCCGAGTCAGATCGTTAAAATACTAGCAGGAAATGCACTCCTAAGAGTGTATGCCTATGTTATGCTGCTGCTAGTGAGATAGAGATGTATTTTTGTATTTTTTTTATTTTTAAATGCAACAAACAAAATATTAAGAAATACTCACAAAGAATGAAAATAGCAAAACTAAATCCCTCCTCTTGAGATTACCCGCAAAGGTAAACATGAAAAGAAGACAGAAAATAAAACAAAAACAAAACAAAACACACTAATTAAAACAAAAGTTAGTAAAAACAAAACTATTTACAAAAATACCTCCTAATTAAATAATTAATCTTTTTTAAAATTTTAGTGAGTCAAAATATTTCCTCCCCGGCAACGGTGCCATTAAAATGGTGTGTTTTTCACTCAACTCAGTAATTAAGTTAATTTCACTTAATTAAGAGTAGAAGAAATCACTTAGGTTAACTCGAAGTCGTGTCGGTTATGTAGTATAAGGTCGAATTAACCTAACATTTTAGAAATTTTTACTGGTTGAGTCCAGGTCATTCACTGGGAGGCATAATAATTTTTCTCCAAATTCACCAATTTCCTTTTATCTTTTTAAGTTTAGGAGGTAAAACTAGTTTTACTTTTCAAAACATGAATTTTGTCAAATATTTAAACTATGAAGAACATACAGAATTCCATATGAAACATATTTACTCAAAATATTATACTTTATTTACAAGTAAACATGCTAGTTTTTCAATTTTATTTCATTCTAAGAAATTAAGGCAAAAAGTTATCTGATTCCTTTTTATTCTCAGCCTCTAATCTTCTTATTTCTTTTCTTCTTTCTCTCTTTTATTTACTTCTCTCGAGCTCTCTTTCTTCTTTCCTTTCTTGTGTTGTTTCTGCCGTTACCTGCCTTCTCTTCTTCCCTTAGTTTTTCTCGATTGTTCCTTAGTTTTTCCATAACACTTCTTAGTGTCTGCACTCCTTTCTTCCTTAGCCTTTGCATCCTTCAGCACTTGGCTTTCTTCAGCGGCTTCTCTTTCCTTAAGCTTTCAGTTGAACCAGGTTTTTTTTTCCTTTTTGAACCAAAAGTTTTTGTATTTACGGCGAGGTTCTTTCAAGGATACACAGCACCCTGGGATTAGGGTGGGACCAGACCCTACTCGGCCCTCGCCTAATCTCAGTTAGGTTGGTTTTGGTTCATTCATTAATCAGTTCACAGTCTCGAGCCACATCGGCTCAACTCGGCCTCCCAGGCCAAACTTGCCCTCCCAGGGCACATTCACATCCGCATGCCCCCAAGGGCGCACACACCCTCAAGCTAATGCCCACACACTCAGAACAATGCTCGGATCATATCAGAATCGGAACCGGTGCGCCGAGCGCTGACGACTGCATAGCCATAGGAACAAAATAGTTTTATACCTAGGCGTGCGCTCGTGGATATCCGAGGTGGGACAAAGCTAACCCTTCCAGACCCGAATTCAATCGATCATAACTTTCTACCCAAAGCTCCAAATTGGATGATTTAAAGTTCATTGGAAAGCTCTAAGGGTAATCTAAACAATTTTAGGGTCAATTTAATGTTTTAATGATGTTTGGCTCTTCAATTTAAGAGATGAAATCAGGGGTTCCATGGGTTTTATAACAAGCCTGGAAATGATTTTAACTCAGGGAAGTCCTCAGATGGACTTCTCTCATCTCTTTAAAGGTCTGTATATGTTATATAAACAATTCTGCTTCTGTTAGGATAGATTTTAAGCTCTTGTGACCTACAAAACCTGCAGAGAAGCTTTTCTCTTCTTTGAAATCTTCAGAGATTGATTTACAGATTTCAACAGGTGCATCAGACACTTTAAAGTGTTCCTAATCTATTTAGATTAATTCTAAGGGTTTTAACTAATCAATCTGGGAAGGTTTTAGATTTGAATTTCAACAAAACAGTGCTTCTGTAGGTTTGGGTTCGAGAGTAACCCAACTTGGCAGAAACAAAATCTTCACACATTACATCATCTGAGCTTACTTAAATTATTTTCAGATCATCAAATAAGATTCCATAAACAACTTGAACATCTCAATTCCTCAATTCAAGCTCAGAACACCATTATCAGACTTAGGTTTGACTTTAGAAGCTCGAAAATTGACTTTTTGTTTAAAGCTTCTTCCTAAGAAATTAATGCATCAATCAGAGTCTCTTCATCATCTGAAACTCATTCAGATCTTCAGATTTATGTTCTGTCCTTAATCTCTAGGGTTTCAGGCTCGCCGCCTGAACTAAAATAGGTATGTGTTCGACAGAGTAAATCAGAGTTTGTTACAATGTTTTAAAGACTTAAATAGCTTCAGTGCATCGCACTGAAGCTTCTGAGCTACTTAAGTGCTTCTTAAATCCCTTATAATAGACTTCTCCAACTCACCAGAGTTGGGGAAGATGAAGTTACATCTAAAGCTCCAATGATTGAAACCTCAAACAAATATCTTAAAAATGATCAGTAATCCTTATTATAACATTCTGGAGCCACTTAGCAATTTCTAGAGGCTTTAACACATCTTTGGCTCACCGGAGCTCTGATGAGTCTAGAAAATACAAAATGTTTGTACAGATTGACAAAATTAATTATTTTTGATCTAAAAATGATTCTAAGGTTACAAGGAACCTCTTTATCATATTAAATTTTTCATTTGTTCATTGAAATATAAGGTTTGACAGTAAGTTCGTTTCTTAAAAGATTTAAGTGGTTTAAGCTCAGGACTTGATTTAACTAATCGATTGAGAAGTTAAATCAAGTCAACAAAAGTTATTAATCATAAATATATATTTAATTTATAGTTTGAAATGTTCCTAAGCCTCCATGGACAGCAAACTCAGAAACTAAATTAAGAATTAGGCGTTTAATTATAGATGATAATATTAAGTAATATAATGTCGATTAGGGTTCATTAGTGATGATAGGTGATGAAAGAACCCAGTGAAGGTGAATTTAAATCGACTTCTGTCACCATGGATAGTGAAGTAGTCGGTGAAGGTGAGATTTGAATTAGGCATTTAGGTGATTCAATTAAACTATTTAGTGATTTAGAAGTGAACATGGAAGATAAAAGAAGGTGAACAGTGAGTTAAAAGACAAAATTAAGGTCTCTAGCGAGCTCAAGGAACTCACCGGAGTTCGAAGAGATGAAGCTAAATTCTACAATTACTCTAACCTAACTAACTAAACTAACTAACTAAGCTAGCCTACTTCTACTCCTAGTCTACTGTTACCTGGACGAAGGGGTCAATAGGGTTCCGCTGAAGTTTCACGGCAGACGACGAAATCAGAGGGTTGAAGAAAGAGCTCCGGCGGGCGAATTTGAGGTGGAGCAGAGGAATCCTAGGGTCAGCGCCTTTGTCAGAGGTGCGGAAGACCACGACAAATTTCCTCGGCTAGTTAAGATGGACGGAGGAAGTCGGAAGATGTAATGGGGAATCGCCGGAGGTTTGGAAGAATAGACTATCAAAGTCGACTACGGTGTTAGAAGAGGGAAGGGAGCCAACTTGCTAAAATCAGAGATGTGAGGGGATATTTATAGTAGTTTGCGGCGAAGAGAGGGGTGGGGTCTGACCGAAGAAGAAGCTCGAGGAGCTTAACCTCCGTCGTCATCTCCGACGACGGTGAGGTTAACTCCCACTAAAAAATAGGATTTTCGATTAATCCAAACTGAAGGATCAAATGGAGGTGGTGAGCGCAAGCTACAAGAGCTTGGGCAAAGAGGAATGATGTTGGCAGGGTAGTGATCGCGTGGTGGGATGACTCTCTGCCGCCAGCCGTTCGTTTGGCTGGAGAAGAAGAAGAAGAAGAAGAAGACGAAGAGGGACTTAGAAGTAATAAAGCCTAAGGACCTATGTGAGAAATAAGGACTCGACTGTAATGAATATTAAGGACTAAAATGTAAACCCAGGTTTTGAAGGTTTATTTTAATTTAGATCTTTTTCAACTTTTTATATATGTTAGTAAATAAGGTAAATATTATGTTTACACCTTGAATTTACATTTTTGACCTTTTTAGATTAATTTATTAGATTAAGTAAAATCACTTAAGTTATTACATACTTAGTTATACATTATATTTAAGTTACTTATCTTATTAATTAAGAAAATGATTAGTAGGATTTCGAGTCCAATTATTATCTAAATTATTAATAATGTTAATTGAATGATAAAATGCCATTTTTAACTTATTTTAAGGTCCTTAACTAAATATCCCTTATTCTATAATTAACCCTTATATATTCATAACCCTAGCTAATTAACTAGGAAGACTAGTTAATTAGGGGTAATTAGAGATCATGATGAGTGTCTCATCAATGGGTCCAGCAATTCTTGCTTCATTTGCAAGATAAAGTGCGACATGAACCATCATGTCAAAGAATGCAGGTGGGAAAATCTGCTCCACTTTACAAAGTGTGATTATAATTTGTTTGTCCCAATACTCCAACAATTCGGGTTCTAATGTCTTTGAACATCTGACTTTAAAACATCTACTCATCTCCGTAAATGAATCGACTACTAGATCAGGCATCACTCCATGTATCGCTAGTGGGAATGAGATTTGCATGTACACATGAGATTCATGACTTTTTAACCTACTAATCTTCTTTTGCGCTTCATTTGTGCAATGTGAAAGCTAAGACGAATACCTATCTAGAACCTGAATGTCTTTCAGGAAAGAGAAAATCCTTTGCCTCTACCCTCCGGTAAGACTGTATATAGCTTCTGGAAATTGAGAGTCGCCTTCTTGAACATGCAACTCAAGACAAATACCTAAACTTTTCATATCATTCCTTATTTTAACTATATCCTTTGGGTTGTCTGTTAAGTTTAATACATCTAAAATGTTGTCCATTACATTCTCAGTATGCATAACATTTAAATTGTGTTGCACAATCAAATCATGACAATATGGAAGCTCCAAAACAAAATGTTTTTCTTCCTAAATCTTAATGTTGCAGAAAAGTAAAGTGATTTTTGAAAGATAGCCCAAATGTATTTCATCGAGTTGGTGCAATGCCTCTAGGGTTTTCACACTAGACAACTTAACAGAACCTGTACTCAGTTTAATTTTCGGATTCTTTGACAAATACCAGCATGCTTTACCATCAAATTTATCCTTGAATTATTTTGTTTGCCATCTATGTTCAATTGGCAAAAATCTGCAATGCCCAATGTAACAAAACATCTTACTTTCAGGCAATCTCTAGTGATGAGTATCATCCATATAGATTATACATGCAAACTTTCCCTTCGTACTCCATCTTGACAAATTAGCATATGCTGGAAAGTCTTTGATTATCCATAATAATGCTACATGCAATTAAAAGAATTCTTTCTTGTGTGCATCATATGTTTGAACACCATTATACCACAGGACTTTTAATTCATCAATTAACGATTGGAGATAAACATCTATCACGTTTCCTGGTTGTTTAGGGCCTGGGATATGGAGGGTCAACATCACAAATGCGGATTGCATGCATAGCCAAGGAGGTAAGTTATAAGCTAACATGTCCACCAGCCATATGGAATAAGACAGATACATGTTCTTGAATGGGTTGAATCCATCGCTTGCAAGCCCCAATCTCACATTCCTTGCCTCCACTATGGGATACGTGATTCTCGTTAAATCTATTCCACTCATCAAAATCTCATGGATGATGGATGCATCCATCTTTGGATTTATTCTCATGTGTCACGCCATCAATTTTGTTATTTTATTGGAAATGAATAAGTGATGTAGGCTAGGGATCAGTGGAAAATAATGGAGAACCTTCTCCATTTGTTTCTTCTCAGCTGTGTTTGTTGACTTACCCACCTTATACCTTGCCTCACCACATTCGGGACAATTACTCAACCCTGAGTACTCATTTCTATATAGGAAACAATCATTACGATAGGCATCAACCTTCTCGCATTTTAGTCCTAGCCCGCATATCTGCTTCTTTGCATCATACCATGACCTAGGGTAACCAACAGGATTATTCGACAGCTCCCTAATGAATTGAAGGACCTCAGACATTAATTTCATTGTGGATCCTAATGTAGACACATTTAATTAGGTTAAAATGCCTATTCATGCATGTTCTTAGGCTTAGATTTGCATTTCATTTTATAAATATTGCATAGAATGCATCATCCTGCATTTAGAGTAGTGTATATTTTAGGTTAATTACGTTCTTTTTATGGCAAGGAGGGAAGGAGATTTATTTCATAGCCTCAGATGGATGATTTGACTGCACGGTTCTGATCAGGACGACGATCGGAGTCTAACGCCTCTGAGATCGTCTAGATCGGAGTCCCGTAGTACCTTATGCGGTCTGAGGAAGATCAATGGCTAAGAGGGCAATGCGACATCCTTACGGGCTTCAGATGAAAAATCCAACCATACGGATGGATCCGGAGCAACGATCGCAGTCAAACAGAGCGGAAATCAAATCGATCCGAGCACCATGGCACCTTCTACAGCAGAAAGAAGGTGGACGACCCAAATGGCACCACGTGGCACCATCTAGGCCACCCAACACCGGCCAACAGCAACTGGAAGGCACCCCCTCATCTCCATTCTCAATCGTTGGATCAAGATCCAACGGCTGAGAAGATCTCTCCACCGCATGCCCATAAGACAGCTTTGCATCACAAGAGCCAACTTGGTGCAACGGTGAAGCTCTTGGCTTGCAAAGAAGTAGCACAGGTTTGAGACCTGCGGAGCCCCCAAATCAACAATTGGAAGCACACACGCACACCGGCACGTGCACAGCCTGCTACAGTGCAGCGCAGCACGCATGCGCACAGGTGAGAACACAACCAACCATAGCACCAGCGAAGCACCAGTGCGCGAGCGCGCGTGCGACCAGGTGTGTGCGATGTGATGGCCAACTGCGGGTGTGTGCTAAGTTGGCGTGACCTTCAGCGACAGCCTGGCGGACCTTTAGTGACGCTTGCAACCGTCACTAATTGCCTGTAGGCGCGAGGACAGTTACAGGCATGAATGGTGGGGGCGCAATCTTTAGCGACAGCTGCAAGGGGTCTTTAGTGATGCTTCTAGCTGTCACTGCAGCCCACTACACAAATTTCTTCTTCCTCCCTCCACTATATAAACACCCCTACACCCCCCATTCCTCTTCATCTTTACCTACTCTACTCCCACCTACTCCTAAGCTCTAATAGCCTACCAAAGCTCCATTAGAGCTTACTCTCAAGCTCCAAAGGCCTCCTATTAGTGTAAAGATCTTACTTCCCACCAAATATTCATCCTTTATCCCACCACCTTCATAGGTTGCCTTGGAGCCATCCTCCTACCTCCATTCCAGTAGAAGATCGCCTCCATCTCCACACCTCCATTCCAGAGCCTCAATGATTAGCCCATATTTGTGGGCTATTTAGGTATTTAAGTGCCTAGACATTAAGTTAATTTAACATGTATTTATCATGCATTAGGATATAAATACATTAATTATAGATTTATTTCATGCATCGCAAGTTTTAGGTCTTAGCATGCATTAGCTTTGTTTTTAATTTAGCTTGCATTCTAATTTAGTGGGCATTATACATAATTCATACATTACATATAATTAGATATTTTATAAGGTTTTGTCCTTAAATAAGCTAATTTTTATTCATTTATCTATGCTCCTCCTGCAGGACTCTATGCAAAACAATGCCACCTTGCAACAACTACAGCCTTTACTTGACCATCACAGAGCAATCCACTCCTCCTAGAAGGAAAGAACAAAAAAAGTGGATATGGCTCCTCACGATTCAATTCAAAATGGATGAGCTTCTATAAGAGGAAGGAGGAGGCTGTGGAGCAAGGTAGGCCACCACCCCTTTCCTTACTATGTAGAGAACTTAGTTTCTCATCCACTCCACTACCACTGGCCTCAACCGCGGCAGAGCTTTGCCACAGTGGGCGTGCAGGGTGATAGCCTGCACCGCCATCTCAAAGCTCTGCATTACAATCTCACTATGCAATCGCCAAATCCCCTACCACTGTCCACGGTCACCACCACCACCAATATCTCCATATTCATCTTCTTCTTCATTCTTCCTCTCCCTCCGTTTCAACCCACCAAACCCAACATTTCCCAACCTCAGAACTGCTCTCACCGCTTGCCCGACCACCCTTTGTGCGCACACCTCTCCGCACAGCAGTCGCAACAGTCGCCTCCAGCACGTGCACCTCCTCGCTGCGCCCCCTCACCTCCAGCCCATGTGTAACCAGCAGCTCTGCCCGAGCGCTACAGAGCGCGCATCATCCAATAGCTCCGCCCGTGCGCTACAGAGCGCACGTCATCCAGCAACTCCCCCACCGTTCCTCTTCCCATGCGCGACGAAGAAAGAGAAGCAATCCCCTATTTCTCCCTCAATTAACAATTACATCTTTTGCCATTGTGAGATTTTATTAGTATTTTATTGTGCCACATTGCAAAATAAATCCTTCAAATGTGCATAATTTCTATTTGAGCATTAATTCTTGTTGTTTACTTAATATGAAAGCGATTTTTACTTGGTTTCTTCACAAAATTTATCATGAACATCTTTTTTAACTCATACGAGTTTTAATAGGCAATTGCCTCCCTATGGATACGACCCGCTCCTTCATAAGTGTTTTATTTAATTAGTTTTGATTTGTGTTATTCGCCACTCGATTTCTAAACTACAACGATCTTGATTTACATTTTTGAAAACTAAAATAACGCAGTCAAAAATGGTGCCGTTGTTGGGGAGGCAACGGGCGTAATAAACTCGTAATTATTCAATTGTTCATGTTGATTTAAATTGAGGTATATTTTACTTGTTTTATCTAATTTGCTGTGAGGTACGCATATTACATACGAGTTGTCGCATCGGCCTTAGCAACGCCGTGGTCGACCTTGTTTCCATCGCTTGGAGGAGAGACTGAGCTTCGCATCTTGGTTAACCTTGACACTACAAATTGCACTAGAGGGGGGGTGAATAGTGAAATTATAGAATATTGTAATACAAAAAAAATTCAATCACACAATGAACTCAATTCTTTTTAGGTGGAAACCCAAGATGGGTGAAAACCACCACCTAAGCCAATCTCTTGACTTAGGATTTTCGATCACAAGGTGATCAATCCACTAACCACACTACTTAAACAAGGGTAGTGTACCTCAATTACAAATCCCACCTCCGATCCCTAAACGGAGGTTTCTCCCTTCAAAATGAAGAGATGGGGACCCGACAGGCCGGATACCCAAAGTACACAAATTAAGAAGTAAAATAACACCTATAGAGTACCCCAATAATTTAGTTGCTTTCTTATCTACTAAGCATGAAAAGAACTCCCTGATGATTTGTAGAATGGAGTGAGTTGGGAGTATGGATTTGCCCTTTGATCGGAGTATTAGCATAGCACAAGGGCAAGATGGAGCTTAGAGTAGAGAGTAAGAGACTTTTCTAATGGAATTATATCTCAAGAGGTGTTTCTTGCCTAAGAGGAGTTGTAGCCTATTTATAGGCAAGTTTGGAACCTTCAAGAACACTTGGGAGAGCTCTTCTAGCCGTTGGAGACAAATCCCAAGAGTTTAGGATGAAATCCACACAAAATCAAGGTAATGATGAGTCTGACAGCAATATCAGACGTCTAATTATAGTATCAGACGTCTTATAGGACGTCTGATTATTCCTCTGGTCGTCTAATACTGTAGGCCATCCAAGATAGACTCCATTGGATCAAAAGAAGGACGTCTGATATTTTCACATAAGACGTCTGATTATTTTATTGGACGTCTAATGAAGGGTGGATTCGTTCCTGTTATCTTCATATCAAAATAGGGTTCTAGGTTTAGAGGATTAGACGTCGTTATGGACGTCTGGGGACATCACCAGATGACTGAAAACTTAAATACTCTTCCCTACTTCTTCTGCCAAAAGATTATGTGGCCGTAAACAAATACGCACAGAAAATCATGGCCAATGGTTCAAAGGCAGACATCTGGAAGTCAGTCAAGACGTCTGGAAATTATTTTTGCCTAAGCCAAGTCTAACGGTTAGTATGAGGACGTCTGGGTAAAGAATCAGACATCTGTGTAAGGTTATCGACGTCTGAAAGTGAAGTCCTTCGACTGATGTTTATGAGGAGACAAACAAAGGCAGAACTCTTTGAAATTAGACGTCTGAGACACTTGTCAGACGTCTTATAGTGGAAAATCAAACGTCTCTGATAAAAGTATAAATGTTGGGTTTTTGTTTCTAATTTATCCTAAGTGTAGAGAGCCTAAGTTAGCTATTTATAAGTTATGTTTGGGGGCTCTTTACAATATTTCTAGACTCAAATAAAATGAAAATTACAACCTTTGAAAGTTTACATGAAAAATCCTAGGACCTAATACTTATGCTACTTGTCTTCACGCTTTTAATCTCCCGTCTTAGAAAGCTTTTTGAAATCCTGCAAATATGTTATTACAGAGAGAAAAAAATATGCTACTCTTTATTTTTTTATTTCATTTTCTTCATTTTGTAAAATCATCAAAATATTATATACGAGTGGTTGAACTAACAATCTCCCCCTTTTTGATGATTTTCAAAATATAGCTGTAGGTTCCTATTTTCTCCCCCTAAAGGTTATACTTGGTAGTCTTTATTTATTTAAGAAGTTTGTTTTTATATTATTCCTTAAGTTCTTACCTACATTCTTCTCCCCCTTTTTGAATATCATCATGAAGGGTTGTTAAAGGGAGTTGAAATCCAAACTACAAGAGTGATATCTACAATGTAGAGTGCATGAATAAAATTGCATGGTTAAAAGATGACAAGGCATTAAGGAAAATTGATTAGGAATAGAAATATTTAAGCACAGACTAGCTATTTGTTCCCAAAAATATTAAGTACGGGGTCAAGGCCCCTTAATACAAACTTGGAATAAAAGAAAGAAAAAAAAATAGAAAAATAGAAGCACTAAACTATTCTTCTTGATCTTGGCGGCGGCGACAACGAGCGGGTCCATGTCCCATCTGCAAATTTTGAACATCTGATCTAAGTTCGTCGATGTCGCGGCGCATGCTTCCCATGTAGGTGTACATCTTGCCGGTTCGACGTAGTAGGAGGGAGATGTCGGAGGAGAGGGAATCTGTGGCTGGATCCCATGCTTCATCAAAGCTCGAGTGGGGAGCTTCTATTTGAAGGGGCCGTGGTTCATGGAAGTCTGGAAAGGGTGGAAGGGGCTCGTCTTCCATGGGCTCATTGGCGAGCTCAAGATGCTCCCTAAGTATATGCATCTTGGCGGCTGTGGCCCGGTTGTAAGGCTCAATCTTCTTGTCAACTGCTTGGTCAGTTATGGAAATCCGATGGGTTGAAAAGATTTTGGATAGAATAGACCCAAACGGAAGTGATGCCCCATGGTCTTCATTCATGACGTGAACAATGAGGCGGCAATAATTGAAAGGAATATGATGGACGGCCGCAAAAAGGAGCGCCTTGTGTTGGCGCGAGATGTAATCAAAACCTCCCGATTTGTTTAGGAGGTCCCACCCAAAAATGCGAGAGAGTAGAAGTGGAAGGGGTTTGAGATTTTTGCATGGAAGGGTGCCAAGGTTTTCAACATATTTTTTAGGGAGAACTAACTCTTGATTGATGATTTCTGGGTCGTATTGCCTCAGAATGTCATTGAAATCATTTCCCTCATCGGGGATGGCTAGAAGGTCGGAAATAGTTTCGGATGTGATGTGTATTTCACGACCAAATAGGCGGGTATGGAGTTCAAGTTCATTGTTGCTGTAGTCCTCAATGATGTTGGCATAAAAGAGACGGCAAAGATCAGGGAACACACCAAGAGTTCCAATGCCAGAGTGGAATTGACGGTCAAAATATTGAAAGAGATGGAGAGTTTGGAAGTGTTCCCGAAAGTTCAAATGGGAAAAATCATTCCAAACAATACAACGAGGGCATTTCACTTTGGCATTCGTGAAACGACGAAATCGCTGCCTAGCAATGTCGCCCTGCAATTGATCTGCCAAATAAGTGGAAGAGGAAGTGGAAGATCCCTCAACTTGCTTCCTACGGGGAGGCATATTTGGTGGAATGGGCGATTAGGTTTTGGAAAAAAATGGGCGGTGTTTTGAGGATAGAATACCTGCAACAACATCCATACAAGAACATTCAACCAACATTCTCCCAAAATATTTCAAAAACAAAGATTCAAACAATGCAATCATCATTAAAAAAATATATGGCAGTATGACAACCTGCCATGTAGTTGTGGCAATATACCTTTGGATTCAAGCCACTAAAATGTCGGCTTGAACCTCATGAGGTAATACCCTTGCCATGGAAGATGCAGCTAGGGCTAACAAGGTTGGCTTGACCGAGGGTTAGGGTTCTAAGGCTGATAATGATATGAAATGTGCAAGCAGGCCAAGAACAAGATGCTACTAGATACTGCAAGGTCGTGGGTAAAAGAGCATGGAGATGCCCTAGGAGTTGAGAGGGTATACCCACGGGAGGAGGGAAGCCTCCAAATGCGCAGTCGAGAGGCAGGGAGGACGAGTGCAGAGGAGCAGCAGTTCCGCAAGTCGTCGAGGAGGCACGACAGTCGTCTGGCAGCGAGCAGAACTTCGCCAACTACTGCTGTGGACCGTCGGGTGTGAGGGAGAGCGGTAGGGATTTGGGAGAGGAGAGTGGGACCTTTGCGAAGGGGATCTTATATCCCAAGGTCATGGAGCAAGTCTCCCCCTGAAGTTGGGGAGATTTGCATTTCAAACCGTCCAGAGAACAGTTGCGATGCGCAGATTTTTCCCCAATCAGACGTCTGGATATGATGTTAGACATCGGGATTTGCCTAAGGGATTTTAGCCCTTTTCCTGGCGATGTCTGTTTTATTCATCAGACGATAAATCAGACGACTAATTATAAAATTAGACATCTGATTCCTGCAGGCATCCTTCCCTGAAAGATGATTTATTCTCCAGGTTGTCATCTGATTTCTATCTCAGACGACAAAGGAGACGTCTAAATCTAATATTAGACATCCGATTTCTGCAAACAGACCTTCCTGGATTTTCGCCTAAAGTTACAGGGTCGTCCGATTTTCCCGGCAGACGACCTATGCGACGTCTAACCACATATTCAGACATCCAATAGATAGTACATATTCTGTCTCAAAGATAGCCATCTGTCAACACATCTGGACTACTCGCTAGACGTCTGTGAATGATTCCAGACGTATGGGATGACTGTTTTGTTAGATAAAATCGTCATTTGTCCTAGATGTTTAGACGACGAATTTTTATGTATAAGATGTCTGATTATTTAATCAGACGTCTGATATTGGACAGAATGTGTATTTGGATGTTTGAACAGAGAATGAAGGCTTCTAACTTAGTAAGATCAAGGCTCCATCTATGCTCATGACAAAGGAAGTTCCATTAAATCACTAAATTCTTCAAATATCACTTAGCTTACATATGCCTAGTTTCCTACGTATATAATTAAAGCAATCATAATTCAAAGGTTTAGTGAAAATATCAGCTAATTGCAGTTCAGTACAAATAAATTCAACTTCGATTTCTCCCTTAAGTACATTATCTCTCAAGAAGTGATGTCGAACATCAATGTGTTTTGTGCGAGAGTGATGTACGGGATTTTTCGAGAGGTTGATAGCACTAGTATTGTCACATAATATTTTTATCTTATTAAATATCAAGTTAAAATCCTTCAAAGTATTTTTCATCGAAAGCACTTGGGAACATGCTAGTGCAGCGGCTATGTATTCAGCTTCTGTAGTTGATAGAGCTACACTAGATTGTTTCTTTGAGAACCAAGAGACTAGTGATTCGCCCAAGAATTGGCACGTCCCACTAGTACTCTTCTTATCGGTGCGACTACCTGCGTAGTCCGCATCGCTATATGTAACTAAGTTGAATTGTGGACTCCTAGGGTAGAATAAGCCATAATCAGATGTGTCAACTAGATATCTAAATATTCGTTTTACAGCATTTAGGTGTGATTGTTTAGGGTTTGATTGAAACCTAGCGCATAAGCAAGTACTAAACAAAATATCAGGTCTACTGGAAGTTAAATATAGTAAAGATCCAATCATGCTACGATAGAGCTTTTGATCTATGGGCGTACCTGATTCGTCCAAGTCTAGGGAAGTTGTGACACTCATAGGAGTGTTCTTCCCTTTACTTTTGTCCATATCAAATTTCTTCAGCATCTCCTTTGTGTATTTTGATTGACACACAAAGGTTCCAATTTCGAGCTGAGTGATTTGCAAGCCCAAGAAATACTTGAGCTCACCCATCAAACTCATTTCGAATTCATCCTGCATAATTTCTAAAAACTTTCTACACATAGATTCATTAGTAGCACCAAATATAATATCATCTACATATATTTGAACTAATAAAATGTCTTTTCCTTTTCTTTTAATGAATAATGTGGAATCAGCTTCCCCTATAGAGAATTTTGCATTTAACAAGTAGTCTTTGAGCCTTTCATACCAAGCTCTAGGAGCTCGCTTTAGACCATATAGTGCCTTGTTTAATTTGTAGACAAAATGAGGCTTATCATGAGACTCAAAACCAGGAGGTCGTTTTACAAAAACTTCCCCCTTAATGAATCCATTAAGAAACGCACTCTTAACATCCATTTGAAAGAGTTTAAAGCCAAGAAAGGTGCCATAAGCAAGAAGCATGCGAATTGATTCGAGTAGAGCTACGGGAGCGTAGGTCTCATCAAAATCAATTCCTTCTTCTTGGTTGTACCCTTGTGCTACCAATCGAAACTTGTTTCGAATAACCATACCGGATTCATTCAACTTGTTCCGGAATACCCATTTGGTACCTATTAACGTTTGCCCTTCAGGCTTAGGTACTAGATCCCAAACTTCATTCCTTTGGAATTGGTTGAGTTCCTCCTGCATGGCCATCATCCAAGGTTCTTCGGAGCACGCTTCCTCGACACTCTTGGGTTCAACTTGAGATACAAAGGCGGAGAGACCAAAGGAGCAACTAAAACGAGATCAGGTTTTAACGCCATCAGAAACACTTCCAATGACTTGACTTTCAGGATGATCCTTTTGATATATCCAATCTTTTGGAAGATTATGGATATTAGAGTTTGGAATGTTAGACACATCAATAGTAGAATCATCTTCATCATCCATATTAACTCGGTCAATGGAGGAATGAGGAGATTCATCGAAGGAAACATGGTGGGTTTCCTCCACTATTAATGTGGTCTTGTTAAAAACCCGATATGCCTTACTACGTGAGGAATAACCAATAAAGATGACTTCTTCACCTTTGGCATCAAATTTATCTAAATTAGAGTGGGTATTCAAGATAAAACATCGACATCCAAAAACTTTAAAATAACTAATTTTGGGTATTTTCCCATAGTATAGTTCAAAACAAGTTTTTCGCAATCCGGATCGAATTAAGGTGCAATTTAACACGTAACAAGCCGTGTTAACCGCCTCAGCCCAAAAGTACTTCGATAACCCCAAGTCTATGAGCAATGTTCGAGCACACTCTTGAAGAGTACGATTCTTTCTCTCAACCACCCCATTTTGTTGAGGTGTTTGAGGAAAAGAAAACTCGAGCAATACCATGCTCTTGACAAAAATCATCAAACAAGGAATTTTCAAACTCGCCCCCATGATCACTACGAATACGAGTGATTTGGTAGCCTTTTTCAGTTTGAACTTTCCTACAAAAAATAGAAAAGACGGAAAACACTCCTTCTTTGGATCTCAAGAAGGAGACCCATGAAAATCTCGAAAAATCATTTACAACTACAAGGCAATATTTGCATCCACTGAGGCTCTCATATTTTGTAGGTCCAAACAAATCTAGGTGAAGTAGTTCTAAAGGTCTTGATGTGGATATAACTTCTTTGCTTTTAAAGCTAGATTTTATAATCTTATCTAATTTACATGAATCACAAATAGGCTCATTTAAAAATTTTCCTTTAGGAAGACCACGGACTAGTTCATGTTTAGCTAATTTTTGAACCAGCTTCATATGAACATGTCCTAGTCTTTTATGCCATATACTTAACTCATCATTTGCTATAAGACATTCATAAGTGCCATTTTTATCAAATTCTACGACATAAATGTCTTTAAATCTAGTTCCCTTAAGAAGGGTTTCATTGGTTAATGCATGCATAATTTCAAACTTTTTAGAAGTAAACACTACTTTAAAGCTCTTATCACATATTTGACTTACACTTAAAAGATTATGTTTTAGTCCTTTAACTAGAGAAACATTTGAGATGGGAGAGAGAGGGTTACCTATTTTACCAAGGCCAATAATATAGCCCTTGTGGTTGTTGCAAAATGTAACTGTTCCTCCATCCGTAGGTTGGAGGTCCAAAAATAGGCGCTTGTCTCCCGTCATATGTTTGGAGCATCCGGAGTTCATCACCCATCGGCCTCCTTGGTGGCGGTGGTCTCCTTGTCTTCCTCCTTGTAGACCTTCTTCCTCCTACAAAAGATCCTCGATGGTGACTTGGTGTTTCTATAGGTCTTTCTAATTTGAGTCGTCCATCCTTCATTTTGTATATCCAATTTTTGACATTATGATGTCCTTTCATCCCTACAAAACAAAGTGAGAGTTGTATTTTCGATATCCATTGTAAAGTGGATTCGTATTTGTTAGTGGTCTCCTTTAGAGGAGGGTCTTTTTTCAGCTCACTTTGACTAGGTTCATAAAAGCCTAGTCCAAATTTACTTGAGGAAGGTTTTTGATGGGCAATGAGTTTGTCCAAGTTATCTTTCCCCTTTGTAAATTTGGCTAGGTCCTCAAGAAGTTGGTTTGACTTTTCTTTGAGATGATTTATCTCTATTTTCATTATGTCTAGTTTATCTTCTAATGCCCTAATTTCTACTCTAAGTAAGCCATTTTCATCCTTTTTAAAGGAGTTTGATTTTTCAAGCACATGGATTTTGTCGAGTAATTCTTCTCTATCTAAAATTTTTTGTTCACTCATTGCTATATACAAATAATTTGTTAATGACTCTTTCTCAATCATTAGATTTCTTATTTGCATATTTAAAGTAGTGGTTTCTTTTGTAAGAATTAGATTCTTTTCTTCAAGATCATTGATTAATCTCTTATTTTCTAAGTTTTCTTCTTTTAAAGCCTTGCTTTGGGTTTTTGTTTTCTTAAGATCTACATATAGTGAATCAAAGGCATCTTGTAATTCATCTAAAGAGTAGGGGTTTACCTCAGGTTCCTCAGATTCAGATTCGGAACCATCATTTGTTGCCATTAGTCCCAAGCATGCCGTTTCTTCATTTGTTTCCTCCTCCTCTTCTTCTTCGGAGGTGGAGTCATCCCATGTTGCTTGAAACGCCTTCTTCTTGAATCCTTTTGGTTTAGAGATCTTCTTGTAGTCAGAAGGCTTCTTGGGTTTCTTCTCATCATCCCTTTTGAGTAAGGGACAATCTTTCCTTATGTGACCTCTTTTTTTGCAATTATAGCAAATTAGAGGTTCTTCCTCTCTTTTCCTTCCTTTGATCTCTCTTCTATTTCTGAGAAACTTTTTAAACTTTTTAGCTAATAAAATAAATTCTTCGTCATCGGTACTTACCTCATCATCCGAAGTAGCTTTGAAGGCTAAGGTCTTCTTCTTTGGCTCCGATGAGATTGATTTCTTCTTTTGCTCCATTTTTTATTCGTAAGCCATGAGATTCCCAAGTAGATTTTCCATGTCTAGATCCTCTACTTGGTTCGCTTCTTCTATTGCCGTTACCTTCTGTTCCCACTCAGGTCCAAGGGAGCGAAGGAGCTTCCCTTGAAACTCCCCCTTTATAAATGTCTTTCCTAAAGACTTGAGGTTATTCACGATTAACGTGAATCGGGTGTACATGTCCCCAAGTCTTTCATTCTCCTTCATAGAGAAGGCTTCGAATTCCTGTGATAACAAGTTTATCTTTGAGGATTTAACTTTAGATGTACCTTCGTGAGTTACCTCCAAGGTTCTCCAGATCTCATGGGCAGTTTCGCATTGATTGATGTGGTTGAATTCCTCCGAGCTGAGAGCGCAGTAGAGTGAGTTCATTGCCATGGCATTCAGTCCAAGGTGATGGATTTGCTCCACTGTGTAACTAGTTTCTGATTTCTCGGGAATGACGTATGCGGATTCGCATTTCTCCCAAATGGAGAAATCGTTGGCTTGAAGCCACATCTTCATTCTCAGCTTCCAATAAGTGTACTTGGTTCCTTCGAAGAGTGGTGGTCGAGTGGTGGATTGCCCCTCCAATCTGCTTGTGGAAATGGCCTTCCCTTCCATGTGATCTTTCCGCGGATGTTACTCCTGTAGGCGAAAAATCTGCTCTGATACCAAATGAAATTACACTAGAGGGGGGTGAATAGTGAAATTATAGAATATTGTAATACAAAAAAAATTCAATCACACAATGAATTCAATTCTTTTTAGGTGGAAACCCAAGATGGGTGAAAACCACCACCTAAGCCAATCTCTTGACTTAGGATTTTCGATCACAAGGTGATCAATCCACTAACCACACTACTTAAACGAGGGTAGTGTACCTCAATTACAAATCCCACCTCCGATCCCTAAATGGAGGTTTCTCCCTTCAAAATGAAGAGACGGGGACCCGACAGGCCGGATACCCAAAGTACACAAATTAAGAAGTAAAATAACACCTATAGAGCACCCCAATAATTTAGTTGCTTTCTTATCTACTAAGCATGAAAAGAACTCCCTGATGATTTGTAGAATGGAGTGAGTCGGGAGTATGGATTTGCCCTTTGATCGGAGTATTAGCATAGCACAAGGGCAAGATGGAGCTTAGAGTAGAGAGTAAGAGACTTTTCTAATGGAATTATATCTCAAGAGGTGTTTCTTGCCTAAGAGGAGTTGTAGCCTATTTATAGGCAAGTTTGGAACCTTCAAGAACACTTGGGAGAGCTCTTCTAGCCGTTGGAGACAAATCCCAAGAGTTTAGGACGAAATCCACACAAAATCAAGGTAATGATGAGTCTGACAGCAATATCAGACGTCTAATTATAGTATCAGACGTCTTATAGGACGTCTGATTATTCTTCTGGTCGTCTAATACTGTAGGCCATCTTATGTAAACACATTTACACTACTTAAGATGTCTATTTATGCATGTTCTTAAGCATAGGATTGCATTTCATGATATAAATATTGCATTGCATGCATCATCTTGCATTTAGAACAGTTTGAATAAAATGGAGGTTAATTGTCTCCTTTTATGTGCTTGGATAGGGCAAATATTTTATCAGGGCCTCGGATCAAAGATCCAACCGTATGGATGTGATCAGGGCGACGATTGGAGTTCAACAACTCCAAGATCGCCCTAATCAGGCATCCGTAGCATCAGATAGTGACCCGGGAACCCTAGAAGATCAAGGGCCAGATAGTGTAAATCTGCACTTCAGATGATAAATCCGACTGCACGGATGAATTCGGATCGACGATCGCAGCCCAACGACACAAAAATCGAGTCAATCCGACATCCGTGGCACCATCTACAACTTCCAGAAGATGGACGGCCAAAATAGCGCCACGTGGCTCCATCTCAGCCGCCCAAGTGACCGCTTCATCTTGTGAAGGCCCCGCGCCTGATCGCTCTCTACCGTTGGATCTTAATCCAACGGCTCTGGGTGCTCGCATTTAAAAACGCCCGCTCGACCATCCGCGCCCCATAGCGTAGTGGTCGAGCGCGCTATCGCGAGCGCGGGGTGCGGGTTCGAGCCGTGGCAAGGAGCGACGGGCGCGAGCGATTGGGCGCGGGTGTAGCGTCGGATGGACATCGGACGGCCGCGCGCGCCCGATAGAGTCGATGCGCAATTGGACGTGCGATTGAACGCACAATCAGACGCGCGCAGCGCGCGAGCGCGGACGCATCTTAAGCAGTCCGATCTAGCGATCGGACGGCTGAAAAGCGCTGGATGTGCGTGGACGTTGAGGAGCAGGCAGCCGAGGAGGCGCGCGTGGGCGCGGAGGCGATGCCAACGTCGGGGCTTTAGTGACGGATTTATCCGTCACCAAAGACCCCTTATTTATTGTTTTGAAGTTGTAATGTCCATTTTGCCCCCACTCCTTGCAACTATAAAAGGAGACCCCCTCCATACGAAATTCTCATCCCTTCTTTCTCCTCTCTACCCATCCAAAGCTCAAAAGAAGCTTGTCCCACACCCCGGATGCTTCTTGCGAGATAAAGTCCAATTTTCATTCCCCTTCAGAAGTGGATCCCGCGACGACGACGGCGTGCTGCTCCGTTCCCGTTCTTCTGCTTCGTCCTCCTTCGTCCTGCTTCGTTCTCCTTCATCCAGGCGTCGTCCCATCTGGCTCGTCCTCCAAGCAATCGTCGAGGAGGATAATTTCTCTCTCCCATTCTTATTTACAGCTTTTCTAGTGTAGAATTTTCCTGCTTTATAGTGTAATTGATTTTCCGCTTTCTAGTGTAACTTTTATAAACAATTGAAATATTGAATGCATGTTCTCTTTCTCTCTATCTCTCTCTCTCTCTTTCTCTCTCTCTCTCTCTCTAATAGTTTGATAGCTCCATTGTAATTATATCGCCTTGCTTAACAAAAATCCTAAAAGAAATATAATTGCGAATATAGATCAACGTAGCCTCCCTGTGTTCGACCCGGAATTCTTTTCGGTATAAATTTTATTTGTTGAACACGAATTCTTCGCTTTTTGAACTACAACGACAAGTTTTCCAAAACCAATCTCGTAAGCGTAGCGATTCGCGAAACCCGTTCAACATTTTGGCGCCGTTGCCGGGGAGGCAACGATTTCCGATCTTTTCTTCGCATTTCTTGCACTTTATTTGTTTTCTAACTAGCTTTCTCTTGTGTCTATTGTGTTGCAGAGGCCTTCATCAAGGAATCAACAAGCGGTAGACTGGAGTAAAGTGCAGTTGAAGACAACTGTAAGTGTTCCCCCATTCTTTCCCCCTCCATAGATTTCATTCGCCACATTAAATCCAAATCCCAATTAACCTAGGTGTTTGCATAAATCCTAGGAATAGTTTGGTTGTTTGGATTTTCACTCACATTCATTCCACCCTCATCCATAAAAAAAAAAATAACAAAAAAATAATCTTGTGGGGTAATTTTCAACAAACACACAACACACACCCACATTCAAGGCACTTGATCAACTTGATTTGTTTTCTACTCAACCGGGTTCTGATCTGTGGAACCGGTACACACAAAGCAACACATAATAGAGTAGAAATCATTCTAGGTTAATCATCTTTGAGTGCCTAACTTAGTGGTGCATTTGTGGCCAGTTGTTTGAGTTGTTTGGGCCGCACCACTTTATTTTAAAACTAACTCATCAAGTAGCTTCTCCTTAGGGTTTTCAATCTAGGTATATTCCAGGCACTCCACTTTCTTTCTGATTTTAATGGAAAACAATCTTCACCCGTGCTTTACAACTTGGTTTGCCTAGAAACTTGATTGCAATTCACCTAATTTGAAACCCTAAAAGCTACTTAAGCAAGATTTGAACATTAAAATTCACGCATTATCAATAATCTTGCTTGAAAACCCTGGTTGTGCATGCACTTACACAAATCTCAATCAATCATTAAGGGCACGACCCATTGTAAGGGCCCATCACATTCCATAAGCACGAAAATCCCAGGCCTTAATAAAATTGAGTAGACGTTGGCCTTAAGATTTGATTCGCTCTTCAGGGCCTAGTTTGAGATTATTTTTTATTAACCTACTTGTACTGATTAATCTGATGTCTAGCTAGGGGAGTAGAGTCAAACGATCGCGGCTGGGGGGTACACTAGGAACCGGAGGCGAAAGCCAAAGGAAGAACCTTCTCCCCAGTACCTCCTTCTAACTGGTTGGATTAAACAGACGCAAGTAGAGTAAATCACTTACAGTCTTAAGGCTGGTTTTGGGAGTCAGTAGATCCTTAGGCTACCCCACTTAAGGACAGCCTTGTTTTATTGTGCTGCAGGGTCCCTATCCCCAGTCCTTCCGACCTTTTCCTAGTTTATGCTGGGAAGACGGTCATTGAATCCCTGATTGGAAGGACCGTTAGAACATTCTAGGAGGCGCAAGTTAGATTTTGGTCAATTTGATCCCATGGCCAAACAACAGTCTCCTCTGCTTGAAAATCCACAGGAAGAATTTAGAAGGCAGCTAGAACAAATGCAGAGAATGCAAGAATGGTTCCAGAGAATGCAGGGCGCTCAGCCCTTGAAGGATTTTTATGATCCTTCGAATTACGGGGAATGTCCCGGGCATCCAGATTCCAGCCGGTGACGTAGAAATCAAGCCCCAGGTGTTAAGCCTGATTAAACATTATCATGGGCTTGGCTCCGAAGATCCGTTTCAGCACTTAGAGGATTTGACCACTTTGGTCTAGACCACCAGGGCTCGGAACATTAACGAGGAGCAAATGATCATGAGGCTCTTCCCCCACTCTCTTAAGGATAAAGCCGCGCATTGGTATAGGACAATAGGAAGACCAATTACAACTTGGAATGAGTTGAAATCGGCCTTTCTGAAGAAATTCTTCCCAGTCGGTCGTACCAATGCTTTGAGACAGGCAATCACTACCTTTACCCAGCGGCCGGGGGAGCAGTTTCATGTGGCCTGGGAGCGATTCCAGGACTTATTGCGGAGGTGTCCACACCACGAGGTGCCGAAATGGCAACTCGTGCAGATCTTCTATCATGGGTTGAATGAGCAACTCAGAAACCATGTAGATGCTTCTTGCGGAGGCAATTTCCTCAATAAAGATGCAGATAGTGCACATGATTTATTTGAGGAAATGAGTGAGAATTCAATTAATCATGCCTCCATGGATACTTTTAACTGGTCCCAGCAACCCAGATCAAATGTCAATGAAGTCCATGACTCTCATTCATTTGATATGGAATTGATTTGTAATAAACTTGATAAGGTGGACTTGGTTGCTAAAAGAATGGAAGAGTGGATGGCTGGCAATTTTATGAACAACTCTCAATCCACTCAATCCCAAAATTCGGGATTCCATTCCTCACGAGCTCCTTCTGGACGGGAGTTCATGAATCAACTCGATGCGACTCAATCTATGAGTCAGCATTTCTTGGAACCCCATGGGTTCTCAACTGGGGCCTTTGATCCCAGTTTTTCTGATCCTTCCCTTTCTTTCTCTCCATCCTCACCCTATGAGGATGTCTGTGCTGTACAAGAGAATGTTAGATCCAACCCCTACTCGAATGCCTATAATCCAGGTTGGAGAAACCACCCTAACTTCTCTTGGAAAAATCCAGGGCAACAGACCCAATTCCGACCCAGCAACTATGCTCCGCAACGACCAATGGGTTAGGGTCAAGGATATACTCAGTTGCCTCCGAATCAGGTCAATCAGTCAACTTGGAATGCCCGTCAACCCACAGGGCAGGCTGATTTGAACCGTCAAATGGTAGAGATGCAAGGATCTATGCTCCAGCTTATGCAGCAAATGAAAAACTCGCTAGACAACTTGCAATCCGGGCTCATTGCTAACTCTCGTCAACCCGGATCTCTACCATCCCAACCCGTACCCAACTCGCGAAACATTATAAATTCGAGCAATCAAGCCCAAGGGTACGGAAATCAGAGGGACCCGCACGCACATGCTCAGGTGGTTAAGCAGGGTTCCTCATCTTCTTCTTCTGCTAATCAACAATTCATGGTCAATCAAGCCCCTCCGATCTTTCCTAACCCTCCCCAAGACCCAAATTCTTACGCTTCTGCAAATTCTGTCACTTTGAGGAGTGGTAAGAAAACTCAGGATCCACAACCACACTATTCTGATCTTTTGAATCCTGAAGAATCTAAGGAGAGAGAGGAAAATTCTAGAGGAGAAATCAAGGAACCTGATTCCAAAGATCTGACTCATGTTCCTTTTCCTGAAGCCTTAGCCAAAGCAAAGAAGAAGAAATCTGTTGATAGCAATGAGGAGCTTCTGAATTTATTTAAGAATGTTGAGATCAATATTCCGCTCCTTGATGCTATCAAGCACATACCGGCTTATGCAAAATTTTTAAAGGAATTATGTACACAAAAGTGTAAGTCGAGAGAATCTGTTCCGAGGAAGGTGGTACTCTCCGAGCAGGCTAGCCTGTTATCCTGCACTACCTCCCTCAGAAAAAGAGAGATCCTGGTGCTCCTTTGATTTCTTGCATTATCGGAGATTACACATTTGATAGAGCACTTTTGGATCTCGGTGCATCCATCAACCTAATTCCTACTTCTCTCTATGAGAAGTTTGGGTTAGGTGAACTTCAGCCAACTTCAGTAACGCTACAGTTAGTGGACCGTTCGGTCACAAACCCGCGAGGCGTTATTGAAGATGTTATAGTTAAGGTCAAGGATTTTTATTTTCCTGTAGATTTCCTTGTCCTTGACATGGATGTACCAGATAATCTGAGGAACACGCCCATCATTCTGGGGTGTCCGTTCCTGGCTACCACAAAGGCCAACATTAATTGTGAAAGCGGTAGTATGGAAATCAACTTTGGGGACCAATAAATGAAATTGGATATTTTTAAGGCGATCAACAAATTTGAGGATTGTGGATTTATCGAGGAACTTGATGAGGATAATGTTAATATTGAAACTTGTTTGACAGTTTCTTCAATTGAAAGTTCCTCTTTGGTTGATGAACTTGACCCGCAACCCTCTGACCTGACATCGTCGGAAGAGGTTACTGATTTTGTTCACTTAAAACCTCTTCCTCTTGTTGAATCTTCAGCATCTACCCTACCATCAATCATTACCCCACCCCAGCTTGAATTGAAACCATTGCCTGAGAATTTAAAATATCAATTTTTAGGACCGCAGAATACGCTCCCTATGATTATTAGTGCTAAATTGACAAAGGAGTAAGAGATTAAATTGATTAAGGTCCTAAAGGATCATAAGGAGGCAATTGGTTGGACCATTCATGACCTCAGGGGGATCGAGCCATCTTACTGTAATCATAGAATATTTTTGGAAGATGGATCCCGCCCTTCTCGCTAGATGCAGAGGAGATTGAATCCAAATATGCGAGAAGTGGTCAAAAAGGAAATCATCAAGTGGCTCGATGCAGGAATTATTTATCTAATCTCTGACAGTCCCTGGGTAAGTCCCGTTCAGATTGTTCCAAAGAAAGTCGGGATTACTGTTATGACTAATGAGAGAGGTGAATCTGTCACAACTCGTTCAGCTTCCTCTTGGAGAGTTTGTATTGATTACAGGAAGCTGAACACAGCCACTAAAAAGGATCATTTTCCCCTGCCCTTCATTGATCAGATCTTGGAAAATTAGCTGGGCAGAAGTACTTCTGTTTTCTTGATGGCTACTAGGGATATAATCAAGTTCCTATCCATCCCGAGGATCAGGAAAAAACTACTTTCACCTGTCCCTACGGAACCTTTGCTTTTCGTAGGATGCCTTTTGGGTTATGCAATGCACTTGCGACTTTTCAAAGGTGTATACTAGCCATATTTTCCGACATGGTGGGAGAGTTTATGGAAGTCTTCATGGATGATTTCTCTATTTTCGGAGAATCATTTGACTCATGTTTGGCTAATTTGGAAATGATTATTAAGCGATGTATCAAGACACGACTGGTCCTTAGCTGGGAAAAGAGTCATTTCATGACCCAAGAGGGCATCGTTTTGGGTCATGTAATCTCTGAACGGGGAATTGAAGTGGACAAAGCTAAGGTTGATGCTATCGCTAAACTTCCTCATCCCACATCTGTTAAACAAATCAAATCATTTCTTGGCCATGTGGGATTTTATCGAAGATTCATCAAGGATTTCTCGAAGGTTTCTCGTCCTTTGAGCAATCTTCTTGCCAAAGAAACACCATTTGTTTTTGACAAATCATGCCGAAAGGCATTTGATTTTCTGAAAACGGCAGTCACCTGTGCTCCAATTTTGCAACCACCAATTTGGACAACCCCATTTGAGATCATGACCAACGCTTCTGATTACGCGGTCGAGGCTGTCCTGGGTCAGAAAATTGACCGAAAGCCCTCTGTCATTTACTACGCTAGTAAAACTCTGGATGAAGCCCAAAGGAATTACACTGTTACTGAAAAGGAATTACTAGCTGTAGTATTTGCTTTGGAAAAATTCAGGGCTTATCTCTTGGGGTCTAATGTTATTGTTTATACCGACCACTCGGCCTTGAGACATCTCTTGGCTAAAAAGGATGCTAAACCCCGGCTTATTTGTTGGATTCATCTTCTTCAAGAATTTGATCTTGAAATCAAGGATAAAGCCGGGGTGCAAAATGTGGTAGCGGATCATTTGTCGAGACTCCTAGGTGATTCTTCTTGTCCGGACATTCCGATTGCTGACACTTTTCCGGACGAAACCATTCTTACAGTTTTAGGTGTCCACACCCCATGGTTTGCTGATATTGTTAACTATTTGGCCATTGGTCAAATCCCCCAGGATTGGACCAAGCAACAATGAGATAAACTCAAATCTGAGGCCAAATAATACTTTTGGGAGGACCCTGAACTATATCGCATCGGCTCTGATCAGATTATTCGTCGATGCATACCGGAGAATGAATTCAACAGTATACTCAAGTTCTGCCATGCATCTGGGTGTGGTGGACATTTCTCCGGGAGAAAGACGGGTGCAAAAATCTTGCAATCTGGCTTCTATTGGCCGTCTTTATTCAAGGATGCCCAGGACTTCTCAAAGTTATGTTCTCGATGTCAGTCACTCGGGAACATAACTAAGAGAGACATGATGCCCCTAAACCCTATTCTTCCTGTAGAAATTTTTGATGTTTGGGGCATCGATTTCATGGGACCCTTTATCCCTTCATTTGGACATCAGTACATTCTTGTTGCTGTTGATTATGTGTCCAAATGGATTGAGGCAATTCCCACCTGAACCAATGACCACAAGGTGGTCATCAATTTTGTCAAGAAAAATATCTTCAGTAGGTTCGGGATTCCGAGGGCTATCATCAGTGATGGTGGCACTCATTTTACTAATTCCCAATTCCAAAATTTATTGGCCAAATACGGGGTTAATCATCGAATTTCTACACCTTACCATCCCAAACGAATGGACAAGCCGAGATCTCCAATCGAGAGATCAAGAACATTCTACAAAAAATAGTTAGGCCTGATCGTAAGGATTGGACTCAAAAACTTGAGGACGCTCTTTGGGCTTACCGTACGGCGTATAAAACACCCATCGGCATGTCTCCATTCCGTTTGGTGTATGGAAAGGCGTGCCATCTACCCGTAGAGATTGAACACAGGTCATTCTGGGCAATCAAACAATGCAATTTAGATCTGAATCTAGCTGGAAAGACCAGGAAACTCCAACTAACTGAGTTGGAGGAGCTTAGAAATGATGCTTGTGAGAATGCCAAGATCTACAAGGCTCGGACCAAAGCTCTACATGATCAATTGATTTCCCGCAAGAGCTTTGAGCCAAACCAGAAGGTCTGGTTATTTGATTCTAAACTTAAGCTCTTTCCTGGTAAACTTAGATCTAAATGGAATGGCCCATTCATAATTGATCAGATTTTTCCTAATGGTGTCGTTCAGATTTCTGACCCAAGGACGGGTAACACCTTTAAAGTCAACGGTCAATGTTTGAAGCCTGTTGTTGACCGTAATCTTCCAGAACCCGTCTCAGACTCTGTTGCTCTAGCCATTCTGTGACTTCTTTGGCTGGACTTCGCCTAGCTGATGGCATTAAACTCAGCAGTTGTACATATGACACAAGGCTGATACGAGCTTCATATCCAGGTGACATCTTTCATATTCTACCCTTTCTTTCATGTCTCTTTTTCAATGAGGACATTGCATCAGCTAGGCATGGGGGGGTGGATTCATTCTTGAATTATTTGGTCAGCTTTATGAAATCCATATAAATTGTCTCTCTTCTTATTTAAAAAAAAAAATTAGGAAGGATTAGTTGGACATTAGGACTTTTCAATCCTAAGAAATTTTACATTAAGATCTGAACACAAAGACCCCTCAGGTCTTTGGACTTAATTAGCTTGTGTATCCACTAAAATGTGGATTTGTTTTTGAGTCCTCGCCATCTTAATTCTATTATAATTGGAATAAATAAGTTTGGGTGATAAGTACACGACTTATCAACCCTCCCTCTAATTTGAGGGAATTTTGAGTTTTAAGCATCTACACACTTTCTTTGTGCTGACTCGTTGTTTGGTGATTCTAACAAAAATTGGGTAGCTAATGAACCTTCTAGGGTGATATGGCTGGTAAGTTATCGTGGGTAATAGCCCATAGGTAGGTTGTCCAAAGCCCAGTCACTGGACCTTTCTTTGTTTACTGCCTTTAGGTAAATCTTAGACTAGGGAAGCCACCTACTTTAAAAAAAAAAAAAAAGGAGAAAAGAACAAAAAGAAATAAGCCACACTTCGCCGCACGAGTATGGCTGGCAAGTTGTCGGTGGTAACAGCTCATCGACCGGTTGTCCAGAACCCAGCTCAGAAATGCACCAAAAATTCCCAAAACACTTAGGAAGAAGCAGAGAAGTAGAATAAACCGGGGAGATATACACTGGATTCACCCTTGTGTTGACCCCGTAAAAAAAAAATAAAAGTAGGGAGAAAGCTACCGGTTGTAAAGATACACTTTTAGGTAGAATTCTGGTTAGGTCACCTAGAGGTGTAGAAATCCGAAGTTCGTTCTAATTGCCGGTCAACGAGTCTATCACAATCACAATAAGATGCTTAAAGCTTAGGGTTCTCATCAAATTTTGGGTGAGTTGAATGGCCGTAGAAAGCCACTCTTAAACCTGAAAATTTGAAAATCAAAAAAAAAAATTAGAAAAGAGAAAAAGAGAAAAAGAAAATTTTCTTTTAATAAGGCGAGGGCTTGAGGCGGTCTGCATTTTGGCTGATACCCGGGCACTGTTGTGTCTTTGAAAGTTCAGATCCTAAGTAGACAATTTCTTAATGATTGAAAAATAACTCAAGTCCAAATAATCTAACCTAATTCTTTTATAAATAGCATATAGTTTTTGCTAGGGACTAGCAAAAGATAGGCATGGGGGTATGATGTAAACACATTTACACTACTTAAGATGTCTATTTATGCATGTTCTTAAGCATAGGATTGCATTTCATGATATAAATATTGCATTACATGCATCATCTTGCATTTAGAATAGTTTGAATAAAATGGAGGTTAATTGCCTCCTTTTATGTGCTTGGACAGGGCAAATATTTTATCAGGGCCTCAGATCAAAGATCCAACCGTATGGATGTGATCAGGGCGACGATTGGAGTTCAACGACTCCAAGATCGCCCTAATCAGGCATCTGTAGCATCAGATAGTGACCCGGGAATCCTAGAAGATCAAGGGTGAGGATGGTGTAAATCCACACTTCAGATGATAAATCCGACCGCACGGATGAATTCGGATCGACGATCGCAGCCCAACGACACAAAAATTGAGTCAATCCGACATCCGTGGCACCATCTACAACCTCTAGAAGATGGACGGCCAAGATAGCGCCACGTGGCACCATCTCAGCCGCCCAAGCGGCCGCTTCATCTTGTGAAGGCCCCGCGCCAGATCGCTCTCCGCCGTTGGATCTTAATCCAACTGCTGTGGGCGCTCGCATTTAAAAACGCCCGCTCGACCATCCGCGCCCCATAGCGCAGTGGTCGAGCGCGCTATCGCGAGCGCGGGGCGCGGGTTCGAGCCGTGGCAAGGAGCGGCGGGCACGAGCAATTGGGCGCGGGTGGAGCGTCGGATGGACATCGGACGGCCGCGCGCGCCCGATAGAGTCGATGCGCGATTGGACGCGCGATTGAACGCATAATCAGACGCACGCAGCGCGCGGGCGCGGACGCATCTTAAGCTGTCCGATCTCGCGATCGAATGGCTGAAAAGCGCTGGACGTGCGTGGACGTTGAGGAGCAGGCAGCCGAGGAGGCCTGCGTGGGTGCGGAGGCGACACCCACGTCGGGGCTTTAGTGATGGATTTATCCGTCACTAAAGACCCCTTATTTATTGTTTTGAAGTTGTAATGTCCATTTTGCCCCCACTCCTTGCAACTATAAAAGGAGACCCCCTCCATACGAAATTCTCATCCCTTCTTTCTCCTCTCTACCCATCCAAAGCTCAAAAGAAGCTTGTCCCACACCCGGGATGCTTCTTGCGAGATAAAGTCCAATTTTCGTTCCCCTTCGGAAGTGGATCCCGCGACGACGACGGCGTGCTGCTCCGTTCCCGTTCTTCTGCTTCGTCCTCCTTTGTCCTGCTTTGTTCTCCTTCATCCAGGCGTCGTCCCGTCCGGCTCGTCCTCCAAGCAATCGTCGAGGAGGAGAATTTCTCTCTCCCATTCTTATTTATAGCTTTTCTAGTGTAGAATTTTCCTGCTTTATAGTGTAATTGATTTTCCGCTTTCTAGTGTAACTTTTATAAACAATTGAAATATTGAATGCATGTTCTCTTTCTCTCTATCTCTCTCTCTCTCTTTCTCTCTCGCTCTCTCTCTCATAGTTTGATAGCTCCATTGTAGTTATATCGCCTTGCTTAACAAAAATCCTAAAAAAAATATAATTGCGAATATAGATCAACGTAGCCTCCCTGTGTTCGACCCGGAATTCTTTTCAGTATAAATTTTATTTGTTGAACACGAATTCTTCGCTTTTTGAACTACAACGACAGGTTTTCCAAAACCAATCTCGTAAGTGTAGCGATTCGCAAAACCCGTTCAACACCATCCAAGACAGACTCCATTGGATCAAAAGAAGGACGTCTAATATTTTCACATAAGACGTCTGATTATTTTATTGGATGTCTAATGAAGGGTGGATTCATTCTTGTTATCTTCATATCAAAACAGGGTTCTAGGTTTAGAGGATCAGATGTCGTTATGGACGTCTGGGGACATCACCAGATGTCTGAAAACCTAAATACTCTTCCCTACTTCTGCCAAAAGATTATGTGGTCGTAAACAGATACGCATAGAAAATCATGGCCAACTGTTCAAAGGCAGACGTCTGGAAGTCAGTCAAGACGACTGGAAATTATTTTTGCCTAAGCCAAGTCTAACGGTTAGTATGAGGACGTCTGGGTAAACAATCAGACGTCTGTGTAAGGTTATCGACGTCTGAAAGTGAAGTCCTTTGACTGATGTTTATGAGGAGACAAACAAAGGCAGAATTCTTTGAAATTAGACGTCTGAGACACTTGTCAGACGTCTTATAGTGGAAAATCAGACGTCTCTGATAAAAGTATAAATGTTGGGTTTTTGTTTCTAATTTATCCTAAGTGTAGAGAGCCTAAGTTAGCTATTTATAGGTTATGTTTGGGGGCTTTTTACAATATTTCTAGACTCAAATAAAATGAAAATTACAACCTTTGAAAGTTTACATGAAAAAACCTAGGACCTAATACTTATGCTACTTGTCTTCACCCTTTTAATCTCCCGTCTTGGAAAGCTTTTTGAAATCCTGCAAATATGTTATTACAGAGAGAAAATAATATGCTACTCTTTATTTTTTTATTTCATTTTCTTCATTTTGTAAAATCATCAAAATATTATATACGAGTGGTTGAACTAACAGACACCACCAACTCGAAGAGAAGAATTTTAAGGAAAAAAACAAAAAGATCTTTATTCTCTACTTTTGCATTTAGATAAACTTAGACTTTAGGATTGCTTGCATTCATTATTTGGGACCCTTGTTCTGGGGTACATTTTAGGGGTTTGTTCCCCAACTTTCTTTTAGGCCCATGTTGGGTAATTTTTCAGGAGCCTATTCCCTTTTCTTTAGATCTAGGTTTTCCTTTGTGGGTTGTTTATCCTTTATTTGTTTGTGCATAAGTACCTAAAAAAAAATAAAAATAAAAACACGAGCTACCTGCCTTAGGACGACCATTTAGGTGTGAATGAGCAGCCTCTAGATTTATTTTTCTTGCATTTGCATGCATCACATTGAAGATTGCTGGAGGCAAGGTACGTTTTCTTTTCCTTGCATTCGATATTGTTCACACATTTGCATCTAGATTTAATTGCAAGACCACCTAATTGAGTTGAAAAGGTCTAACAAGTGGTCACCGTAAATCTTCTAAAAGGGACTAATTACAGGAGGAACATTAAAACTTAAGGAGTTGATTTGAGACATTCTGCTACTGTTCAAAATTCAAACTCAAAACTTTTACGATGTATGCACACTTGTTTGATCTTTGCACCAAAGCACACATTTAGACACTCCTAGGTTTTTGAGATGCTAAGTAAAGAACCCTCCTACCATTGGATTCTGAAGTGTTCGGAACTTGAGATCAAAGGTTCTGTAACTCCAAGGAGGGGGATATCCTGTCACAGATTTTTTAGGGTAGTTAAGAAGCACTGCGAAAGCAAAGCTTCAAAGGAAGTCTTAGGGCTACTTGCATCCCGCGATCTTCCGTCTTTGGAGTTGCTCTACCATTTGAGATTTAGGGAAGAGCACTTAAGGTCCAACTAGCTCTTTTTAGTCATTTCGTAGGTCAACAATAGATGCATAATTGATTGGGCAACTTGCTTTGTCACCTACAATTTGAATTAAAGTCAAAAGCCTGAACTTGTAAAGACCTAACAAGTCCTTTTGAATTGTGTTTGTAGTGCATTCTTGGTAGGCGATCTCTTAGGAGACAACTTGTGTTTTATCCTGAACCTGAAAGAATCCTAAGGAACCACCTAAGGGAAGAAATGACTGGTCAAAGGAGCCTTAAGGAATATTTCATTCCGACCAATCAACCTAGCCCTGCACTACGTAGACCTAGAGGGACAATCCTTATGAGATCAAAACTAGTACCATATCCTTGCTACCCTCCTTTTATGGTATTGCTAGGGAAGACCCTTACAAGCATCTAGAGGAATTCACCGAGGTCTGTTCCATGGAGAAGCTACAGGGCGTTACTGATGACGCCCAAATGCAGACCCTCTTTCCTTTCTCCCTTAAGGACAAGTCCAAGTATTGGTATCATACCCTAGATGATGTTAACACTTGGGATTCCTTGAAGAAAGAGTTTCTGAAAAAGTACTTCCCCATGAGCAAAACTAATCACTTTAGGTGGGAAATTATGAGTTTTGTTCAAAAGGATGGGGAAGCTTTCCATGATGTGTAGGAGTGCTTTAATGACCATTTGAGACTTTGTCCACATCACTAGGTGCCCAAATGGCAACTGGTTGAAAGGTTCTACATCGGACTTAACGATTCACACAGGCAGATTATGGATGGTGCCTATGCAAGAACCTTTCTATCTAAGACTGAGGATGGAGCTTGGAACCTTTTTGATACTTTGAGTGAGAATTCTATTCACTTGAATTCTGCCTACTTGGATAGAAAACCCACTCTCATACAAAGAAAGTTGGAGGCAAATGAGGCAAGGGACACCTAGAATTTAGCCTATCAGATTCAATTGTTGAATCACAATATGGAAAGGCTTATGTCGAGCCTAGGCCAATTCACATCTAGCACCTCCACATCCCAAGCTTCAGAATGCTCCATTTGCCAAGGCAATATGCACGCCACTGTGGATTGCCACTTAGCCTCCTAATTCCCTGAGCTTGTACAATTGGACCTGAATGTTGCTCAAGGGTTCGTCCTAGACCTCGTAACGACCCTTTTTCCAACACTTATAATGAGGGATGGAGGAATCACCCAAACTTTTCATGGAGACAAGGGAATGTCTCAAATTCAGGAAATTATAAACCACAACCCTTTCAAAACCAACAAATGAACCAACCTTAGACCTTTGCCCAACCTAAGACCTCTGAGATGGATGAATTGAAGGCAATGTTGAGAACTATGCAAGAAAGTCAAAGTGCCATCATCCAATCTCATGACAAGGCTATACATGAAATGAAATCGCAGATAGGACACCTTACTGAGGCCATTAGATAGAGGGAAACTAGGAAGCTTCCCAGTGTTGCTGAGGAGAATCTTAAAGGAAAAGGGATTGTCTTTAGGGAGCATGCCCAGGCATTGACTATTTGGAGGAATGGGAAAGAAATTTACAAACCTAATGCTCCTGTTGTCTCACCTTCTGAAAACCCATCCACCTCTACATTCATCCCCATTGGAGATGAATTGCCCAACTCTCCTCTGCTTGAAATCACCTCACCGGAAGAGGTTGCCCCGTTCCACCCCTTACCCGACATGAAAACCCTTCCACCCAGAGATCAAGATTGCGCTTTCCAGAGCGCTTATCCACCTCTAAGCAGACTTCTATTGGCTCATCTATAGCCAAAGATAAGACGAATGAGATCATGGAAACTTTCAAGCAAGTACAGATTAACTTGCCTTTGCTTGAGTCTATCAGGTAGATTCCATCTTATGCCCGCTTCCTAAAGGACCTGTGCACAAAAAAGCATCAATCTAAGAAATAGGTCCAATTAAAAGTTGCCCTGCCTGATTCTGTTTGCTCAATAGTTCAACATGGCACACCCCCGAAACATAAGGACTCAGGAACCCCGTACATCTCGGTGGTCACTGGTGACTTATAGATTGATGAGGCTCTACTTGATCTGGGTGCGAGGGTGAACATCCTTTCGAGCTACGTATATGAACAACTTGGAGGATGCAATCTGAAACCTAGCCCGGTAATCCTCCAAGTTGCTGATCAATCACTCAAGACTCCGCAGGGAATTCTGGAAGATGTCCTTGTGAGAGTAGAAGATTTCTTCTTCCTCGTTGACTTCTTAGTTTTTGGACATTGACCCTACCAACAAGCCAACCAAGCCCTCCATTATTTTGGGTTGCCCCTTCCTTGCAACTTCGCATGCTTCAATCAATTGCAATGTTGGGGCATTAAAAATGGGATTTGGGAACAAGAAAATCCGGCTTAATGTGTTTGACGCTTATAAACAAGTCTGGCTTGAGGATTGTTCCCAAGTTGAGGTGATAGATGACCTGATTGAAGAGACAACCCCTACAATGTTATGTGATAACCCCCTTCAGCATGTCATGCTAAATGAGCACTCCCATCTCTTAAAGGAATGTGAAGGGGATATACTAGAACTTGAGGAGTTGCTGGGTATTTCTACTGAGTGTCTTTCCCCATCATCTTTACCCAAAGCAGATCCGCTACATGAGATGGGGACATCTATTATGAAACCCCCAACCATACAAGCCCCCTGATCGCACGTGTTTCGCAAGTTTGAAATCAGGGTTACAAGTAATCCATCGTCGTAGTTGCAAAATGCGTGGTCAAATAAAATTTATACCGAAACTCGAAAAGTGAGTCCTAGGTCGAACACGGGGAGGCAAGCATTTGGTTTTATGAAATCTGTGCTTCACTTTTATTTGTTTAATGCATTTTTGTCTTTTCTAATTTTTTTGATATTTTCAACAAGCAAGAGATTAGGTCGATGAAAACTTTATCTACTTGCAAAAATATAAGAGAGAGGGAGAGACAGAGAGAGAAACAATCATCTATTTATCAAGAATTATTCATTACAATTATGAAAGCAGGAAAACTACACTACAAAAGTGTAAAAAGATAGAGGTGAGAGAAATCCCCCTCGATGGTTACTCGGAGGATGACTCGCTCTGACATCGCCTGAAGGAAGGTGGTGAGGAGAGGGACAAAGGAGGACGAAGCCAAAGGATGAAGG
The DNA here is from genome assembly GCA_037157565.1 of Thalassia testudinum. Classification (NCBI taxonomy): domain Eukaryota; kingdom Viridiplantae; phylum Streptophyta; class Magnoliopsida; order Alismatales; family Hydrocharitaceae; genus Thalassia; species Thalassia testudinum. The sequence goes on from JAZHRO010000025.1 coordinate 91,835,171, forward strand.
ATGGGGCAGGATGGCATCACAATGAGGATCTTCTTCCTGAAGGGCGGTAAGGGGATGGCCATGGGAAGCTCCACAAATGGGGATGAGGGGAGGGAAAACTATTTGATTTTCTACTCTAGAGGAGCATCCTGGGCGTGGGACAAGCTCTCTCTAGAGCCTTGGAGGTGGTGAGAGGAAGAAAGGAAGAGATAAAGAAAAATGAGAGGGAAGATGTCCTTTTATAGTGGAGGAAATAATCAAATTCGTATACAGGATATTTAGTGACGATCATAAACGTCGCTGAAGATAGCCTACACGCCCACCTGCCACTGCACTAGCGCTTGCTGTACGTGCCCTCATCGCGTGCGCACGCGCGATACACACCATTGCCTCCACGTGTGCGCCACTGCGCTTACGCGTGCATGCCTTCGCGTACACATGTGCACCTGCACTACTGTGCGCGTGCGGTGGCGCATGCATGTGCATGGGCAGCCTGGGCTGCACCGCGTGGTACGATCTAGGTCGTCCATCTTCTTTCTGTTGTAAGGGCTACTACAGAGGTCGGATTGAGTCGATTTTCACACCGTTGGGCTGGGATCGTTGGCTCGAATCCATCTGCATGGTCGAATTTGTCATTTGAAGCTTCAAATTATGTCACCTAGTCCCTTGGCCATTGATCTTCCTCGGACTGCATATGGTGCTACGGGACTCTGATCAAGGTGATTTCAGAGGCATTGGACTCCGATTATCATCTTGATCAGATCCATATAGTCGGATCGTCAATTCGAGACTCCAAAATAAATCTCCTCTCCTGACCACAAAAAGGACACAATTAACCTAAAATATACACAACTACTCTATATGTAGAATGATGCATGCTATGCAATATTTATAATATGGAATGCAAATCTAAGCTTAGGAACATGCATAAATAGACATTTTAACCTAAATAGATGTGTCTATATCACCCCCAACCTTGAGTTGAAACCCCTCCCAGACACTCTCAAGTATGTCTTCCTGGGTGCCAATGATACACTTCCAGTTATCATTTTGGTTGTGCTATCTGAGGCACAGGAGGAAGCCCTGATTGAATGTTTGTTTAGGCACAAGGAAGCTATTGCTTGGAGCATTGCTGACATTAAGGGTATAGACTCTACACTCTGCATGCACCACACTTATATTGATGATTCCATCAAGCCATTTAGGGACATGCAAAGACGTCTTAACCCTAATATGAGGGAGGTGGTTAAAAAGGAAATTCTGAAGTGGTTGGACATTGGGATCATATATCCCATTGCAGATAGTAAATGGGTAAGTCCTATTCATGTGGTGCCAAAGAAGGCAGGCTTTACTGTGGAATTTAATGACCAAGGTGAACAAGTTGTGACTAGACCCTCAACTGGATGGAGGGTCTGTATTGATTACCACAAGCTGAACACCGCTACCCAAAAGGATAACTTTCCCTTGCCTTTTATTGATCAAATTCTCAAAAAATTGGCGGGGAACAAGTACTATTGCTTTCTTGATGGATATTCTGGGTACAACCAAGTTGCAGTCTTCCCTAATGACCAAGAGAAGATGACTTTCACGAGTCCTTACGGTACCTTTGCATTCAGGTGTATGCCATTTAGACTATGTAATGCACCTGCAACCTTCCAACGGTGTATGATGTCCATTTTCTCAGACATGATTGACGAGTGTGTTGAAGTGTTTATGGATGACTTCTCCAGTTATGGCTCGTCTTTCGACCAATCTCCTACACCTCGAGAATGTGCTGAAGCGATGTAAAGAGACCGTTTAGTCCTCAGTTGGGAGGAAAGCCACTTCATCGTATAGAAAGGAATTGTACTTGGGCATGTAGTGTCCAAGCGAGGCTTGGAAGTGGTTAAATCCAAGATTGATTCTATTTCCAAACTTCCATTGCCCACGAATGTCAAATAGATTAGATCCTTTCTAGGCCATGCTGGCTTTTATAGGCACTTTATTAAGAATTTCAGTAAAATTTATAGGCTACTTTGCGACTTGTTGGCGAAGGAATCTTCCTTCAATTTTGATTCAAAGTATGCTGCTCAAACACTGAAGGACGCTTTGATCTCTACACCTATTCTCCGAGCTCCAGATTGGACACTCCCATTTGAGCTGATGTGCGATGCTTCGGATTATGCAGTGGGATCCATCCTTGGACAAAGGGTTAAGGGAAGACCACATGTGTTGCACTATGCTAACAAGACCTTAACCGAACCACAACAAAACTAGACTATCACTAAAAAGGAATTACTTGCTATAGTTTTTGCTCTGGAGAAGTTTAAGTCTTATCTTCTTGGGTCTAAGATGGTTATTTTCACTGATCATGCGCCAGTGAAACATCTCATTGCCAAGAAGGATTCTAAGCCACGTCTGATTAGGTGGATCCTACTCCTTCAAGAGTTTGACTTGGAGATACGTGAAAAGAAAGGAGTAGAAAATGTAGTAGCTGACCACCTATCTCGCCTTCCACTTGATGACTCTCCATCTGGAGACATCAGTGAGACATTTCCCGATGAAACCCTTATGGAAGTAACACTGACTTCACCTTGGTATGCTGATACCATCAATTACTTGGTCACTAAGGAGACTCCTGGCTCTTGGGATGAGCAAAAAAGGAAGAGATTCATTTCCCAAGCTAGATACTTTCATTGGGAAGAGCCTGAACTATTTAGAATTGTACAAGACCAAGTACTGAGACGATGCATGCCTGAAGAGGAGCAACAAAGTGTGCTGAATTTTTGCCATGAACTTCATTGTGGAGGACACTTTAGTGCTAAGAAAACTTCTTTTAAGGTTCTCCAATCCGATTTTGGTGGCCTTCATTATTTAAGGATTCTCATAATTTTGTTAAGGCCTATATTAGATGTCAACGGACTGGAACAATTGGGAAGAGGAATGAGATGCCTCAACACCCCGTTCAACCTATTGAAATTTTCGATGTTTGGGGAATTGATTTTATGGGCCCCTTCCCTTCATCCCATGGTTATAAATATATCTTGGTGGGAATTGATTATGTTTCTGAATGGATAGAGGTCATTCCTACACGCACATATGACCACTCTGTGGTCTTGAAATTTGTGAATGCCAATATCATATCTCATTTTGGCTACCCCAAGACCATTATAAGTGATGGGGGACCTCATTTCCGGGACCACCACTTCAATCGACTACTCAGGAGTCTGGGAGTGACTCAAAAGGTCGCTACCCCTTACCATCCTTAGACGAGTGGCCAGGTTGAAGTGTCAAATAGGGAGATAAAGAATATTTTAGAAAAGACCATTATGCCTGATAGGAAAGACTAGTCCTAAAAGCTCGATGATGCTTTATGGGCTTATCGAATAGCCTACAAGACCCCTTTGGGTACATCTCCCTTCCGAATAGTGTATGGGAAAGCATGCCATTTACCCATCAAGCTGGAACATAAGTCACTGTGGGCTATCTGAAGTGTCAACATGGATTTAGAAAAGGTAGGTAAGGCACGACTTCTGGAATTAAGTGAGCTTGAAGAGCTGAGGAATGATGCTTATGACACCTCTCAAGGTTATAAAGAGAGAACTAAGGTCTTGCATGATAAGTATATCCTTAGAAAGACCTTTGAACCCAACCAACAGTCTGGCTTTTCAATTCCAGACTTAAGCTTTTCCCAAGAAAATTGAAATCATGTTGGGATGGGCCATACATAATCACCAAAGTGTTTCCGTATGGGGTTGTGGAGATCAAGAGCCCTTCCTCTTCAGTAATGCCCTTTACCGTCAACGGCCAATGATTAAAACCATACATTACTTTGGATGGCCATCTAGTTGATGAGGTCACTCTTAAGGAGCCTTAACTCTTGTCATTCTCCACCTCAGGTAATATCTTCCCTTAATTATTTTGTTTCCAATGAGGACATTGTTTGAACAAGGCATGGGGGAATAGGACCTAAGGCATTTGTTTATAGCATGTCTACATTTTGCATTCATGCATGCATATTGCATTCAAAAATAATAATAATAATAAAATAATAAAACATCAAAAAAAAAGCATAGAAAGAAAAAAAAAATTGTTATGCTTAACTGGCTGGGCTCTGCATCTTTATGCATGAGACCAAGACTTTAGGTTTACCTAAGCTGACTCGGTATCTAATTATAGGAGCTAGGGTTGAACTACTGACTTTAGAACTTTAGGGTCCATTTAGACTTAAAAACTTAAGTAGGAGTTAAGTTACGGACCATTCCTCAAGAGGTTGAGGAAGGAAATCTAGGGATTGAGTTAAAGGCTGGGTAGTACTCGATTTTTTTCTTCCTACCTTTTCATTTACGGGTCCTCGTAACCTAAGCATTCACATTTCACACACACTTGATCTTATGTAAATAATGATCACCTTATTTCCTTTCTTGAAGAAAATTTGGTTCTCTTAGTTCTGACTTAGGAGAAGCTTGAAAACACAATTTGATTGGAAGAGTTCCTACCATAGGAGAGGTGGAGTATATACTCACCTTGAGGATGCGATTTTAACATGTCACCTCCTCGGCACTTGTCTCTTAGGATGACCATCCTACTTGGGTATGTAAGCGCACTGTGCTGTTTAGGTACCAGGGCCGGCCCTATCTCGAAGTGCCAATTTCCACTGGCCTGAATTAGCTTAAGAAATCCATGGGCAATACTATCTCGAAGTGTTGATTGGCAGGAGTTCTTAGGGTCGCTATGGGCGATGCTATCTTGAAAAATTGAAAGCCAGGCACCCTTCGAGGTTCGGTGATGGGGACAATGAATCTGACACAGACCATGTTGATAGCTGATCCAAGGTTAGACTTAGAGGAATCAAACAAAAAAATTATATATTACAAAGAAAAAAAATCTTTCTTACTCTCTTTTCTAGGTTGGCAATCATATCAACCTGAATTAAATCATACCAATGCACATGCACGGATGCTTTAATCTCTGGGATCAATAAACCCTAGGTTAGAGTTAGAAATCAAGGGAACCTATGCCTGCAACTCGTTCTTAGCTGACCTAGTCTGTAACTCAACACCTACTTGGGTACCTTACAATCTAGGGTTAGATGGTTCAACCGAATTTCTATGAAAAGGTCAATTGAGTTAGCTTGGATAACTTGGAGTGTTAAATCATGCTTGAATTTGCTAGGGACTAGCAAAAACTAGGCATGGGGGAATTTAATTAGCCCATATTTGTGGGCTATTTAGGTATTTAAGTGCCTAGGCAATAAGTTAATTTAACATGTATTTAGCATGCATTAGGATATAAATACATTAATTATAGATTTGTTCATGCATCGCAATTTTTAGGTCTTAGCATGCATTAGCTTAGTTCTAGTGGGCATTATACATAATACATGCATTACATAATACTATGTATAGCTTAGCTCTAGTGGATCTGGCTACACGCGATTCAATTCAAAATGGACAAGCTGCTATAAGAGGAAGGAGGAGGCTGCGGAGCAAGGTAGACCACCACCACTTTCCTCACTGCGTAGAGAACATATATTCTCATCCGGTCCACTACCACCAACCTCAACCGCGGCGTAGCTTTGCCACCGTGGGCATGCAGGGTGACAGCCCGCACCGCCATCGCAAAGCTCTGCATTACAATTTCACTGTGCAACCACCAGATCCCCTACCACTGTCCACAGTCACCACTACCACCAATATCTCCATATTCATCTTCTTCTTCATTCTTCCTCTTCCTCTGTTCAACCCACCAAACCCAGCATTTCCCAACCTCACAACCGCGCTCACCGCCTGCCCGACCACCCTGCATAAGCACACCCCTCCACACAGTAGCTGCAGCAGTCGCCTCCACCACGTGAGCCTCCTCGCTGCGCCCCTTCGCCTCCAGCCCACGCGCAGCCAACAGCTCCGCCCACATGCTATAGAGCGCACGTCATCCAGTAGCTCTGCCCGCGCACTATAGAGTGTGTGTCATCCAATAGCTCCCCCGAGTGTTCTCGTGTGTCCTCCGCCAGCTCCACATGCACCCGCGCATCCTTCGCACGCATGCGGCCCTTCAGCAGCGGCGCGCTCACACGTCCTCCGCACACAGAAACAGCGGCAACAACCACTGCCACTGCTTACCTTCATTTGCTCCAGCCGCCGCCTCCAACCACCGTTGGCCACGAGATCGCCACCACTGGAAGCGGCTCGGCCCACTCGACCTTCCCTCAGAGCCTCGTCGACCGCCGTTCCTCTTCCCATGCATGACGAAGAATTAATAATTACATCTTTTCCCACTATGGGATTTTATTAGTATTTTATTATGCCACATTGCAAAATAAATCCTTCAGATGTGCATAATTGCTATTTTAGCATTAGTTCTTGTTTACTTAATTTGAAAGCGATTTTGACTTGGTTTCTTGACAAAATTTATCATGATCTATTTTTAACCCATACCAGTTTTAATAGGCAATTGCCTCCCTGTGGATATGACCCACTTCTTCATGAGTGGTTTATTTAATTAGTTTTGATTTATGTTATTCGCCACTCAATTTCTAAACTGCAACAAGCGAAGCAATCCTCTACCTGGAGTCCTCCTGCATCTCACCTCCATCATCCTGCACCTCACCTCCTTCATCCGAGCTTCCGCCAAGCGCCGTCGTCTAGCTGAACTGCCGATTCGAGAGATTTCCTTTCACCCCTATCTCTTTTATGCTTTCATAGATTATTGTAACAAATATTTGTGCAATATATCATAGTTGTGTTCCATCTCATTTTGTGAACTTGTCTTGCTTGTCTTTTTATTTCAAAAACACAAAAAAATAACAAAACCTCAAAATACCAAAAAGAAACAAAATGAAGTGCGGTTTTCAACCAAAGTAAACGTCGCCTCCCTATGTTCGACCCGAGACTCTCCTGGAGTTTTAGATATAAATTGTATTTGATAGACGCGTTTTGCGAGCTACGACGATGGGCTCTTCAAACCCTAATTTTAATTTGTGAAACACACCTCATCATTTTGGTGTCGCTACCGGGGAGGCAACGAAATTTACTTTCTTGTTTTCTGCGCTTCTTTGCATTTACATATTACTAACCTCGCTTGTCTTTGATCTACTACTTTGCAAGTACCCTAGCATGGAGATTCAAGTGCGGTAGACCAGAGCAAAGTGCAGGTAAAGTAATTTGTAAGTGCTCCCCACATCCCCCCCACTAGTTTCATTTCGCCACACTCATAACCAAGACCTAATCTACTTAGGTGTTTGCATAAACCCTAGGATAGAAAGTGTTTGTCTTGTTTGTCACCTCCATTCATCTCACCTTCGCATGTATATACATATAAAAGAAAGATACTTTTTGTGAGACGAATCAACATACACACTTTATACACCCACATTTGTGCCACGTAACCTAACTTGATTTTTATCTACTCAACTGAGATTCCAACCTATGGAATCGGTACACACAAATCAACACATAAAGGAGTAGAAATTAGTCTAGGTTAATCATCTTTGCGTGCCTAATTGGTGGTGCATCTTGGTCACTTGATTGAATTGTTTGGACCACACCACCCAATTTAAAACTGATTCATTTTGTAGCTGCCCCATAGGATTCAATAATTAGGTCAAGCCAAGCACTCCATATTTTTTCTTGATTTATAAAGGAAAATACTTGAATTCATGATTTCAAACATGGTTTGCCTCCTGGAAATTTGGTTGAATATACCTAATATTTGAATCCTAAAAGCTACTAAGCAAGATTCGAACCCTAAAATTCACCTCATCCTTAATAATCTTGCTTGAAAACATGTTGGTTGTGCACATACACACATTCTCAAACAAATCATTAAGGGCACAACCCATTAAGGGCCCATCACATTCCGAAAGCACTAAATATCCAAAGCCTAACTAAAATTGATTAAACATTGGCCATAAGGGCTAATTCGCTCTTCGGGGCCCAAATTGAGATTGTTTACGATTAACCTGCTTATACTAGTCAATCTAATGTCTAGCTAGAGGAGTAGCATCAAACAATCGCGGCTGGGGGGTACACTAGGAACTGGAGGAGCAAACCAATGGAAGAACCTTCTCTCTAGTCCCTCCTAATTGGTTGGATTGACTAGATACAAGTAGAGTAAATCGTCTATAATCTTAAGACAGATTCTGAGAGTCTGTAGACCTTTAGGCTGCCCAACCTAAGCACAAGCTTATATTTTTTGTGCTGCAGGGTCCCTTCTCTACCCTGTCCTTCCTATTTCCTTCTAGTGTATGCTTGGAAGGAGGTCATTGAACCCTCATTTGGAAGCACCTACTAACCATTCTCGGAGGCAGAGGTTGAGTTTTAGCCAAGTAGATCCCATGGCTGATCAACAACCACCTCCCCTGCCCCCGAACGAGGAGCCGATTTAGAGGCAGTTAGAAGAATTGCAGCAGATGCAGCAATGGTTCCAACGAATGAATGGTCAAGGCACTCAGCCCTTGAAGGTTTTTTATGATCCTTCAAATTATAAGGATCATCCCAGCGTTGCGATCCCCGCCGGTGATGTTGAGATCAAGCCCTAGGTTTTGAGTCTAATTCAACACTTTCACGGGCTTGGCTTAGAGGACCCATTCCAACATTTGGAGGACCTGATCACTCTGGTTCAGACCACCAAATCGCGGAATGTGGATGAAGAAAAGATGCTCATGAGGCTTTTTCCCCATTCACTCAAGGATAAGGCCACACATTGGCATCGAACCATTGGAAGATCGATTGCTACCTGGACAGCTTTGAAATTAGCCTTCCTAAAGAAATTCTTCCCAATTGGGTGAACCAATGAGTTGCAATGGGCAATTACCACTTTTGCCCAATGGAAGGGGGAACCATTTCATGGGGCCTGGGAGAGATTCCAGGATTTGTTGCGTAAGTGTCCACATCACAAGGTGCCTAAATGGCAACTTGTGCAGATTTTTTATCACAGGTTGAATGATGAACTCTGTAATCATGTGGATGCTTCTTGCAGAGGTAATTTCCTCAACAAAGACGTAGATAGCGCGTATGATTAGCTTGAGGAAATGAGTGAAAACTCTTTAAACCATGCCTCCAAGGAAACCTTCAATCGATCCCAAAAAATTAGATCAAATGCCAATGAGGTCCAAGATTCTCATACATTTGATATGGAATTGATCTGCAATAAATTAGATATGATGGATCTAGTTGCTAAACGAATGGAAGAGTGGATGTCCAAAAACTCTAAATTTTCTAGATCCACTCAATCCCAGGGATCGGGATTCTATTCTTCGTAAGCTCCTATAGGACGGGAGTTTGTGAACCAGCTGGAGTTGGCCCAACCTTTGGGCTAGCTCTTCTCAGAACCTTATGGGTTCCAAACTGGGGCCTTCGATTCCAGTTTTTCTGATCCTTCTTCATCCTCATCTTATGAGGATGTTCATGCTGTGCAGGAGAATGTTAGGTCCAATCCTTACTCGAATTCCTACAATTCTGGTTGGAAAAATCATCCTAACTTCTCTTAGAAAGATCAGGGGCAGCAAACCCAATATCGACCCAACAACTATGTATCACAAAAACCAATGGGTCAGGGTCATGTATATACTTATTGCCCCCGAATCAGGTTAATCAGTCCATGTGGAATGCTCAATAACCCACCGAGCAAGCTAATTTAAACCTAAAGATGGTAGAAATGCAAGGGTCAATGCAACAAATGAAAACTTCATTAGACACCTTGCAATTCGGACTTGGTGCAAACAATTGACAGCCCGGATCTCTACCAACACAACCTGTACCAAACCCAAGGAATGCACAGAATCGAGTTGCTGGGCCTTAAGGGTTTGGTAATAATGGGGAGTCGTATGCTCAAGCTCATGCTATCTATCAAGCTACCCCAGCCCCTTCCAGAGTGAACCAAGTTCCTACCACAATCAACCGAGAGCCTCCTGTTTTGCCCAACCCTCCCCAAAGCACTAACTAACAGCATTTTACCATGACAAATACCATCACCTTGAGGAGTGGTAGTAGACACAAGGGACCTACCCAACCCCATGGCAACACCATTAGGCCCTGTAGTAAGAATTCTAGACTCCAAACTAGGAATGTGATCAAGAAAACATCAGTCTATTTGGGAGTATGTTGTTTTTGTATGGGCAAATAGAAAAAGTCGAAGGAGAAATTGGAGGAAAGGATGGCCTTACTTCAGGATTTCAAATTGACAATCATTTTACTCCTTGCGGCTATCAGATTAATCCCCACCTATGCCATCGGTTTACTGAATTCATATAAAGCAAAGTGTAGAGTAGAATCTGAAAACATTAGGAGAGTAGTCTTGTTTGATAACACAAGCACACTGATCTTAAACAAGCTACCTCCTAAGTAGGACCCGGGAGCCCTGTTGATTTCCTGCACAACAGGAAACATCAATTCTAACAAAGCCCTTCTCGACTTGGGCACTTCCATTAATGTGATCCCCACCTCTCTGCACATGGAATTGGGTCTACGCTACCTAAAACACACTAACATAACCTTGCAATTAACCGATAGATCCATTACAAAACCAAGGGGTATTTTGGAGGATGTTTTAGTCAAGGTTAATGATTTGCATTACATTGCTAATTTTATGGTCCTGGACATGGAAGCACCAAAATAGCTCAACCACACCCCAATTATTTTGGGAAGACCTTTCTTGGCTACCGCCAAGGCAAGGATTGATTGTGAATCGGGAAATATAGAAATGGCCTCTGGGAATAAAACGAATCGATTTAATACTTTTGAGGTCTCAAAGAAGGATAAAATTAAGTGTGGTTTGATGGAGGAGCTTGGCATAATAGAAGAGGTCATGGCCATACATACCTTAGACAACCTTTTAAGGGCCAAATCAACCCAAACTCAGAAATAAAATCACACGGTTGCAAGGATAATTAAGGACAATAAAGACATACAGCAAATTGTGGCAACCTGGGACGAGGAAGATATTTATAAATTTGGAAATTTGTTGGATGATTCACATGATCAAGCTAAAACCCAACAATGTCCTCATCCTGAATTTTTGGAGTTTGAGGTTCAACGTGTGGGTGGGAATCATGAAGATCAGGATGGTTGGATTAAGCACCCAAATTGTGAGGATGAAATTGAACTTTAGGGAGAAACTCTTGAAATGTTAGACATTCTAGAGTACCCACAAACGCCCAACTCATCACCAAACCCTCACCATCCTTTTTCACCCAACCATTGCACAAATTCTATATCCACCCATACCTCCTCTATAATAAATCAACAAAACTCCTATTGGAGGCCATTTGGGCTCTCCCTACACCACCAGCTTGCCACTTTCATTGATCATCTCTTTGGCAAGCCCATTTTTACTCTCTAAGACCCAAATCTAGGGGCCCGAAAACTGTGTTATTACAGCTTCAATGTTAGTTACTTTTAATTGAGGACCTTGCCTAGCTGAAGGCACCAAACTCAGCACAGGTAAAGATTATTTCGAGCTGACTAGAATCTCACGAAAACCAGGTGCTGTTCTCCCATTTCTGCTCTCCTGCATGCTTTCATTTAACAATGAGGACATTGCATTAGCTAACCATGGGGGGGTGGATATCTTATTGCATAATCTTTTTGTCAGTTGTAACAATAATTTCCTGTTATTTTATTTTAAGAAAATTGAAAATTCAAAAAGAAAAAAAAATAGAATTAGAAGTGAACTTAGGCTTTTGGAAGTTATTAACTTTAGGAATTAATACGAAAGGACCTAAACACTTAGACTCTTCAGGTTTTTAGGCTTAATTAGCTCGAGTGTCCACTCGAATGTGGACTTAGTCTCGAGTCCACACCAATTCAACTTCATCTTTAATCTAGTAAATAAATTGGGATGATAAGTACACGACTTATAAACTCGTCCTTTGATTTGAGGGATTTTAAGACTAAGCATCTACACACTATTCGCACTAACTCACTTTTCAATGGTTTTTACGAAAATTGGGTAGCTAATGAACTAACTAGGGTGGTATGGCTGGCAAGTTGTTGTGGGTAACAGTCCATTGGCTGGTTGTCCAGAGCCCAGCTACAAGACCATTTTCTTTGTACTGCCTTTAGGTAAATCTTAGATCAGGGAAGCCACCTACTTAGGAAAAAGAAAACAAAAAAGAAAAAAAAGGAGAAAATAAAAAAATAAACAAATAAAACCACACTTCACCGCACGAGTATGGCTGGCAAGTTGCCGTGGGTAACAGCTCATTGGCCAGTTGTCCATAACCAAGATCACAAAAATGCACAATAATTCCCAAAACACTTAGGGAAGAAGCGGGGAAATAGAATAAACCGAGATATACACTGGGTTCACCCTTGTGTTGACCTCATAAATAAAAGAACTAGGGAGAAAGCCACCGTTCGAAAAGATAAACCTTTAGGCAAGGTTACCTAGGGTCGTAGAAACTTGAAGTCCATTTTAACGACCGCCTAGTGAGTCTATCCACAAGATGCTTACCACGTAGAGTCCTTTTCGAGTTTTGGGCGGGTCAGGTAGCCTTAAAAAGTTATCTCGAAACTCTCAAACTCAAAAAGTCCAAAAAAATTAGAAAAGAAGAAAACAAAAAAAAATTATCTTCCCTTTTCAAATAAGGCGAGGACTTGGGCTGTCTACATTCTGACAAACACATGGATACTATTGAGTTTTAGTAGTTTAGGACCTTAGTTGAAATTTTCTACTGTTAATAAACAACTTAGGCCTAAGCGATTGAGTCCTAATTCTATTTTTACACATAGCATGTAGTTTAATTTTGGTAGGGACTAGCAAAATATAAGCATGTGGGTATGATGTAGACACATTTAATTAGGTTAAAATGCCAATTCATGCATGTTCCTAGGCTTAGATTTGCATTTCGTATTATAAATATTGCATAGCATGCATCATCCTGCATTTAGAGTAGTTATGTATATTTTAGGTTAATTACATTTCTTTTGTGGCTAGGAGGGAAGGAGATTTATTTCAGAGCCTTGGATGGATGATCTGACCGTACGGATATGATCAGGATAACGATCGAAGGCTAACTCCTCCGAGATCGTCTAGATCGAAGTCCCATAGTACCTTATGTGGTCCGAGGAAGATCAACGGCCAGGAGGGCAATGCGACATCCTTACGGGCTTCGAATGAAAAAGCTAACCGTATGGATGGATCCAAAGCAACAATCGCAGTCTGACAGCATGGAAATCAAACCAATCCGAGCACCCTGGCACCCTCTCTAGCAGAAAGAAGATGGACGACCCAGATGGCACCACATGGCACCATCTCGGCCACCCAACACCAGCCAGCATCAACTAGAAGGTGCCCCCATCATCTCCATTCTTAGCCATTGGATCAAGATCCAACGGCTGAGAAGATCTCTCCACCGCTTGCCCATAAGACATCTTCACATCATAAGAGCCGACTTGGCGCAACGGTGAAGCTCTTAGCTTGCAATGAAGGAGCACTAGTTCAAGACCCGTAAAGCCCCCAAATCAGCAATTGGAAGCACGCACACTCACCGGTGCACACACAACCCATCGCAGCGTAGCCAAAGCATGCACATGTACAAGTGCGTGCACAGCCAACCGCAACGCCAGTGCTCGAGTGCACGCACGCGACCAGGGGCGCGTGATGCGCGGGCTAGCTGTGGGGGTGTGCTTTATTGGTGCGACCTTCAGCGATAGCCTGGCGGGCCTTTAGTGACGCTTGCAACCGTCACTAATTGGCTGAAGGCGTAAGGATAGCTACGGGCATGAGCGATAGGGGCATGATCTTCAGTGACAGCTGCGAGGGGTCTTTAGTAACGCTTGTAGCTGTCACTACAGCCCTCTACACGAATTTCTTCTTCTTCCCTCCACTATATAAACACCCCCACACCCCCCATTCCTCTTCATCTCTACCTACTCTACTCCCACCTACTCCTAAGCTCTAGTAGACTACCAAAGCTCCATTAGAGCTACTCTCAAGCTCCAAAGGCCTCCTATTAGTTTAATGATCCTACTTCCCACCAAATATTCATCCTTCACCCCACCACCTTCATAGGTTGCCTTGGAGACGTCCTCCCACCTCCATTCTGGTAGAAGATCGCCTCTGTCTTCTCACCTCCATTCCAGAGCCTCAACGAGGCATTCCTCTACCCGACGTCCTCCTGCATCTCACCTCCATCATTCTGCACCTCACCTCCTTCATTCGAGCTTCCGCCAAGCACCGTCGTCTCGCCAAACAGCCGATTCGGGATATTTCCTCTCACCCCTATCTCTTTCATGCTTTCATAAATTATTGTAACTAACATTTGCGTAATATATCATAGTTGTGTTCCATCTCATTTATGAACTTGTCTTGCTTGACTTTTTATTTCAAAAACACAAAAAAATAACAAAATTTCAAAATACCAAAAAGAAACAAAACGAAGTGCGATTTTCAACCAAAGTAAATGTCGCCTCCCTGTGTTCGACCCGGGACTCCCCTGAAGTTTTGAATATAAATTCTATTTGATAGACGCATTTTGCAAGCTATGACGATGGGTTCTCCAAACCTAATTTTAATTCGTGAAACATGCCTCATCAGCTCTATTCATCACTTTCATCTAAAATAATTTTATAAGGAATAACTATTGGTGCAAGGACACCACAATCATTAATTTTTTATGATAATAAAACACCTGTTATTTAACATTTGCGTTGAGTTTAAGATTTTAGGATAAATGCAAATGGAATCAAGTGTGAAGGAGCTCAAGCTCGCATCCATGACTGATTGAGGAGCTTTATAGAAGAAGTAGAGACGAAGCTTCATGTGGAGTGAGAGCTTAAAGATAAGAAGAATAGGATAGATGTCTTTTTTTCTTATACTTTGTACTTGTTATTTTTGTTCTTTGCTCTTTGTTTTCTTAGTTTAAATGTTAAAGAGCTTAAAGTAACATACCTGCAATCCAAGGAACACTTATGCTACCTTAGGATACTTTGACAATCTTAGACAATCTTTGAAATCTCTTAGAAAACCAAAACAGTAATCAGATAGCCTGATAGAACATCCAATCTAGACTTCAGATGTCTGATCTTGAACTTTAAGGCGTCTGATAGTTTGTATAGACATCCAAACACTTAGGCTGGACTTAGTACTCCTTGTTCATTACCTTCAGACGACCAGTCCATAATTTAGACATCTTAAAAGACATCTAATGACCTTGATAAACATCCAACAATAGGATCGTTGGACTGTCGCAACATATTATTCGAGGATTATTTTTTAATTATATTTATAACACTTTCATACATTCGTATAGCCTCCCAGATGTCTAATAAATAGATGTTAGGCTAATATCTGACCCAAATCACTTTTGTCAGATAATTATGGCCGTTACCTCTTCGAAAATCCATTGCAGCAGAGAATTCTTTTTCCAGACATCCAGACACTTTGCCAGATGACCGACCTATTATCTAACCTAAATTTACCTAGAAACTTATTTTAATCTGGTGAAAATAAGAAGCAACCCATCTAGAATTAGATGTCTGATAACATTCCCAAAGGACTTATAATGACTTCTAGACATCTGTCTTGATCCAACACCGTCAAGATGATCAACCCTTCTAGATCAGATGACTGACCTTTAGATCAAACGAAGACCCAGACGTCTAACCTTAAAGCTAGACATCTGACTTTAAATCCAAACATCTGATAATACTATCAGAATCATAAATGACCCTAATTTCATTGGAATTTTGGCTTGATCTCTTGTGATTTATTCCCAACAACTATGAAAGTCTTCCAAGGCCATCTGAACCCTTCTTAGGGCTTTATAAATAGAAGAGGACCCTTCCTAGGAAAAATACACCTTAAGAAACTACTTCCACTCATACCATGTCCAAGAGAAGAGAGAAATCATCTAGAAGAAGTTGCTCTCTAAGATCTTCACTACACATCCGAGAGCATAGTCTTCATTGCACACCTGCTCCCCCACCTTCGCATATTCGAGAGCATCCTTATGCATTGAGTGGTTTACGTACACCACGTTGCGAGCCGACGGACTTCCATCTCAAGGAAGTATCCTTTACCTATAGAAGCTAAGTTTAACATATTTACTTTGTGGCTCTATAAGATAGTTGTAATTTGGTTTTGTTCGGGTATTCACTTTGTGAATTTCCATCTCCACTACGAGACAAAATACTCCTCGTGAAGAAGAGGGGTTTGAGGTATGCTACCCTCGATTCAAAGTAGCGTAGTTGCATTGCGATTAAATCACTCTCATTTAAGTGACTCAGATTTGATCGATTAGGTTGATCGAGAAATCCTAAGTCAAAAGGCTTAGATGGTGATTTCTACCCAGGTTTAGGTTTCCCCCTAAAAATCATTGTGTGCTAGTGTGATTGCATATTTATGTGATTGTTATATTTTATTCTGCATTATTTTGTATCACACTCAATCTCAGCCCCCTTCGTCAAGAATTACAATAACTTCAACATTGAAGTTATTCCAAGAGTAATATGATCCTCTACTGCCTTGACTACATTGTAAAACTCATTACAATCTCGTAATGTCTCATTGTCATCTACATCCTCCAGGTCTGCTGCTCTCATATCATGTAACATTTCATCTAATTCATCTCTTTGATTATCATCACTTTGTTCTAAACTGTCAATTCTATTATATCTGACTTCTGCTACGATTTGTTTACCATGAGTTGTCTACTTTACATAATGCTGCCACCAACTGTTACATATGACATGCTAAAAAATAATGTCTCAGTTATGGAAAAATCCATTCAAACAGTGTCTACGTGGGCATAAAATCAACTAAAGAAATTCTCCTTGTCTAAATGTCTTCCTATCATCATTAAATGCCCACTCCAGAAATGAAATCACTCTATTCTTGTATTCATAGTAATTCAAATTCCACAGACTAATCCATGACTTATTCATGATAACTAACCTAAATGTCAATGTCAACCACTCATAAGTTAGATTCAAATAAAGAAAATATGTGTATTTTAAGAAGATTTTCACTTGATAGCCCATCCTTGAAGATTTATAATAGTAACACCATCATCCATCATAACTAGCTTAAATTAGCCAAATTCCAGTAATAAATGCTTCTTGATACTCATCAAAAGGTCATAATACTGTTCTAAGTTGAGTTTGAGAAGGAGAAAATATGCTAATTCAACTGTTTTAACACCTAATTACAATTTCATATTAACTAAGGGGTTAATCAAAGCTTAATCTAAGGTCAAATGAGCTCAATTTCCCAATGAGTAGGCCTGAGCTGACTAAATCAAGGTTTTCTGAGATTTGAGGATTAATTTAATAATAAAAATCGTAATTACAGCCTCACTTCAATTAAATAGGTTTTGGTGGAAAAAAATGTAAACTAAATCTCTAAAAAATCATTAAAAAATATTATATGAGATTTGGAACCTTCACTTTGACCAAAGAAACCCATTTTGACCAAAAATAGAGACTTAGGCGGGAATTTACGTTGTTTTGGGTTTCAGTGTAAATTAACCAATCAAACTATGTCAAAACCTAAATCTAAGGTCATCATTATATTCCTTGGGTCCAAATTAGCTTAACCCAAAAATTTAAGCCTAATCAGAGTCCATCTTAACTTAATTTGCTTTTTAGCCCGCAAGTTTTTATCTATTACAAAGTTACCCTAATTTTCTGATCTTTATTACAACCTAGCCCCTAATTTTTTGACTTTACCTACGAGTTCCTTCCTCCACCATGTTTTTCTTCTTCCTAAAGTGGCAACAGCAGCAGTTAAAGCAACCCATGGCTGCAATATTTGATCAATGATTTGAGTAATCAAATCAACACCAAATCCTACCAAATTTGGTCTGATTGATCTTGAGATCGTGCTCTTTCAATCAACCTACATCATGAGCACCAATTTGGAGCAAATCATCGCCTGTGAGCTCAACAATCTCAAGCTAAAGGTCAGTCAAGTTGCAATCAATTGATGTGATTTTTGGCACAATTACCTCACATCTCACATCTATGTAAAGGGCCTCATGTTCATGAGCACGGATTCGTGCCCAATTATGTTACAAATCCACTCTTCTTCATTGCCGGTGTTCTTTGGATGCACCACAGGAGCTCCTCGCCCTCTGCCACACACAATAGGTAGAGGGCTTCGCCTGCCCTCACTTCGACGAAGCTTCCTACAAAGCTTCAACCCTTGCCTCAGCTTCTTCCATTCCAACAAAACTCACCTTCTTCCTCATTGCCTGCGACAATCAGTGACCCTCTCCCCTCTTTCTTTCTTCAAAGTAGCATAGGGCTTCTTCTTCTTTTCCTTCCAATTAGAGTTCTGGAGCTCTAGATCTCCAATCATTAGGTCCTTCACCCCCTCCGACTCCAACAATCCCCGTCACCGACCACATTCACTATCTGACCTCCCTTGTCTTCCCTGCACCCAATAACCCTAGAAAAAAGCTTCCTCACCTTCACATGCAACTTTTGCCAAAGGTTATTGGCTCTTACATCACCTCCACATCACCTACCATCACCATTGTCAGAGCTTCATAGAAGCTTCTCCAACCGGTCACTCCATGCCACCACACAACAAATCACCACTACCATTAGCTTTGCCACACTCCAGCGAAGTTTCCTACATATTTGATTGGGGCCCTAGGCCCGTACTTTCTCTCGCAGGTCTTTTCCAGCTCACCTTCTTCTCCGACGTCGAGAGCCTCGTTTGACAACCAATCAACAAGGTCTCCACCTCCTCGTCGCACGGAATGACCTGGAGCTCACATCTGGGTCGTTGCATTGGAGATCCAATAGCCATCTCGCATCAATTGTCTTCCTCCTCTCCATGGCATGAAGATGAAGAAGACACGAGGAAGAAGGGGTATTGAAAGTCCCGCATTGTGGGAAGACATTTTTTAAACACCTTCATAAGGAAACCGACCCCTACCCATCACTCGGAATCAGGGGGTCGAGTCCCCAACTCACCCACGCCATACGTACGCAACCTCGCTCGCCCACACATGATGACTCTACAATTACAAGTGTTAATAACATCAATTAGAGTCAATTTCGAGGATACTTGTGCGATAATGACATATTATAATGGGCTTGGGAGCATTGCATGCATATTGCTTGATCTTTACATTTTAATTGCTTAAAATCAATATTTAATGACCATGTGCACAAGTCCATTTTGAAACAGGTCTCATATGAGCGATCGGACCATACGGATGAATCCGAATCGACGAACGGAGTCCAATGGACTCAAAATCAACCCAATACGACCTCCGTAGCTCCCACAACAAGCTTAAGAAGTTCTGACCGTTGATCCACTGATCAACAACCCACAATACGACACGAGATCACTGCTCATGCTTTCCATCATGCTTCAACTGATCCTTCATTGCGTTTTCACCTCCATCAAATCTTCATCAAACGCACGCCATCGCTCGAACGCTGCGTCATCACTGTGACCATCCACATAGATAGCACAATGGTCGAAGGCCTTCTCCACTCCAGCAGGGGTGGGTTCAAATCACAGAGGCGCTTCTCATCGCGTACCCCAATTGAAAATTGGGTTGTTCAATCTGATCTATGATCAAGAAGCAGGCACGACGAGTGCCATCTAGCCATCCACACGAAACGCGCGCAATCACATGCTCAAGTACGCCCAATCCAATACGCATAAGGCACGATTTGAGGCGTGGGCATGGTTTGAATCCAGCTGTCCAATCTTCGATCAGACAACTTAAACGACTCATGCACTATGCGTGCACGGAGGCAACTAGAGATTTGAGGCGCGAGGGCTGCGGCAAGGGCGACAGATGCGGCGGGTCTTTAGGGACATTTTGAATGTCGCTATTGACCCAATGACGAATTTGAGCCCTTTCCTCAACTATAAAAAGGGCCCTTCCCCTCCCATTTTCTTTCGCCATCCACCCAAGAGATACCATGACCTTCTAGAGCCCCAAGAAAGGTCTTGAAGTCACCAAGCCACCGACGGATGCTCCTCCACTGCCGTGGCTGCCTCAATGCCATCTTCTTCCTTATCTTAGTTTTATATTATGTGATAGTGTAGTACATGTTTTTCATTTGAAGCATTCATCTATATTTTGTTCATCATAACATTTGATAATTAATAGAATACATCTTTGATATATTATTTGCATCATGATTCTCTAACCTTATTCCCCCTCTCTCTCTCCCTCTCTCTCCCTATCTCTTTTTTTCTCATTCTCTCCTTTTGCAAGCAAATCAAAAGCGATATTTTTGAGACACGAAAGTGATTAGCGGATTCAACACTTTGCCCCCCTGTGTTCGACACTCAAACTCACATCAAATTATTTTTCTAAGTAAAATTGACATTGTAAAACATGCTACAAAAATGGTTTTTACGCAAACGTGTCCTACGAACGTTATTTTTTATCACCGTTACCAAGGAGGCAACGAATCTTTTATTCGCTTTCATTTTCGTGGTCATTATTTATACTTGTGTTCTCTAACTTGCTCTTCTCTCTCTTCTTGTGGTTGCAGGAACCTTGTGTATCGGCAATGGGAGGAGAACGAGTGAGGTTGGATCAAAAGGAAGCACAAGAAGAAGACCACCATCGACCCGAAGGCTTGATCTTGTATTCCCACAATCCAAAGACAACTTTCCATCCTTGGACCAAGAAATGGTGGTGTTATAAAAAAAACTCTTTTGTTTATCGAAGAAAAACACCACCACTAAGTCTTCAACCCATTAACTATGAAAAAAATCAACTTCTGAACTCAGGTGGAGGACACAATTAAAGGACCCTTTACACCTCTAAAAATTTTGAAAAAAATCTCAGAGGTGCCCCTTTCAGCAAGTGAACTTCCCTTAAAATTTCAGTGCCAAGCTCTTTTTGGTTTGGCCGTGAGAAATTCTCTACTGGAAGTGCGCATGGTTGTCCTAAGTTTTGGAGATTATTAGAGTGTTCTTACTACTGCAAACTCCATGCAGCTAGAATTTGCAAGAAATTTATATTTCTAGAAAGATCTTGAAATTCTCTACACTTCATCTAAAGAACACTTTTGCATTTAAAATTGATTAGTGCTTGTTCTAATAAAGATATTAAACTTGTGCACTGATCTGGAGGTTCTAGACAGATTGACCCCCTCTTGGAAAAACGTGAATTTGGGTGGTCTATTATCCTCAAAAAAATTCTGAAATCAATTTTGTTGAAAAGCTCATTCAATTTTTGTCAGGAAAGGGTCATTGCTTGTTTTGATTGGACCCTTCTTGACAAAATCTTAAAAAAGATTCATTGAATAGAAGCTGCACACCCTAGGATCTTCTACACTAAGGAGTTTTGATTTTATATAGCCACACAAAGGCCTTAAAGAAAATCAATTTTCACCAACCATGTTCCTATACATTTGTGTCATGTTTGATGGTGTAAACAAGTGAGAACTTTAAAAGCCATTAAAGCAAGATTTAAATCCTAAAAATCACACATCTTAATCTTGCCTGTGAAGGAACACTTGCTTTGGCATTGGGTCCTTGCACCCAATTGTGCACACACTTCTCGCATCTATTTCCCATCGCATCTCTCCTGGTTCTACTCTGGTGTATGCACGGATGGAGACCATTTCATCCCGAATTGGTTGCTTTAGATAGAGAAACTAGGAAAAAACTTGATTTTTCTAGGGGTAGGACTGAGGACATGGCTGACCCACGAGTTGAGGAGGCTGAGGATCAACCTCAACCCGATGCCATGGCCATGATTTAGGCTTAGATTACCACCAACCACCAACTTCAGCAACAACAGATTCACACCATCATGCAGTCCATACACCGACTACAGAACCCTCAAGGACAACCCCTACTATACCCACCACCACCCCTTGAGGGCCAACCAAGGCCTCTCCGTGATTTTTACGATCCATCAGCCATCTGGGTAGAGCCATACCTTAGGGTCCCCGAAGGGGGAGATGATTTTGAGCTAAAACCCAATATACTTAGCTTGATTCAAAGCCATTTCCATGGGAGCTCAAATGAAGACCCTTTCCAACACCTAGATGACTTAGAATGGATTGCTCGGATCGTAAAACCTAGGAACATTAGTTTAGATATTGTTTTAATCAAGATGTTCCCGTTCTCCCTAAGAGACAAAGCATCTCATTAGCTTAGAACTTTAAGGAGATCCATCTCTACTTGGTCGGAATTAAGGCATGTTTTCTTAAGAAGTTTTTCCCCATAGGAAAGACTAATGCCCTTAGGAGAGCCATTACTACTTTTATCCTACAAAGTGGAGAGCAATTTCATGAGGCGTAAGAGAGATTTAATGAATTATTGAGGAAAATTATTGAGGAAATGCCCACACCATGAGGTTCCAAGGTGACAATTGGCCCAGATTTTTTACCATGGTCTAGATAGCAACTTTAGGAATTTTGTGGATGCTTCATGTGGAGGCGACATTTTGAATAAGGATGAGGAGAGCACGTTTGAGCTCTTTGAATCAATGAGCGAGAATTCACTTAACAATGCCTCCATGACCCAATTTAATAAGTCTAGTCAACCTCGTGGTGGGATTTATAAGGTGCAAACTAATTCTGGAATGGTTGACATGGACATTATAGCCAAGAAGTTGGATCGGGTTGAGTTGGTGGATAAAAAGATTGACAAGCTGTTGAGCCAAACCCGAACCCCGTTACAGACCTTCTCCCTAGCGAAGGGAGCTCACAATGTGGACTTGGTTCAATCTATGAACCAAATACACCATGAACAACCCTTGACCATGTTTCAAGGAGGGACCTTTGATCCCTCAAACTCTGATTACTCTTTCCCCTCTCCTTCGACACCTTCTACCTTTGAAGATGCCCAGGCCATACAGGGATTTTCTAAGCCAAACCCTTTCTCCAACACTTACAACCCTGAATGGCGCAACCACCCAAACTTTGCTTGGTCGAATCAAAAATTGAATCAATTCCAGAACCAACCTAGGCAAAACCCTCCCTCCTATCAGCAAGGTCCACCTACTAGACCATCCTATTACTAGAATAGGGCGGCCCCTACACAGAACCAAATGGACACCCTGATTAAAATGATGGCTGATATGAATCAGAAACATCAGGAGTAGATGGCAATAGTGAAGAGACAGTTGAGCCAGCTGTTGGATAACAAACAACAAGGTTCCCTTCATTCTCAGCCACAACAGAACCCGAGGAATGTAATGAACAAAGACCACAATCCTCAAGGGTTCCAATCAAATCAGGGACATGCCTACATGATCCAACAAGCCCCACAGACACCTCCTGGGTTCAATGCTTCTTCTTCTTCTTAAGGATCTAACCATGGTTCCAATGCCTCAGCCAATGCGGTTACCTTGAGAAGTGGCACTCAAACCCAGGACCCCAAATGGCCAACCCCTCCTGTGACTTCACTACCTGAGATGCCTGATTCTGAGGATGAGCAAGAGGAACCCAAGGATCAGGAGCCTAAACCAATTCAAACTCAAATACCATACCCTGAAGCCTTGGAGAAAATAAAGAAAAAGAGAAATGTGGCTGAGAATGAGGAGTTGTTGGAGATTTTTAAACAAGTACAAATTAATATACCTTCAATGCAATCAAGCATATCCTGGCTTACGCTAATTTTTTGAAGAATGTCTGTACACCTAAGCATAAGCTGAGAATAAGCTGAGAACCTAAGCACCTAGAAAGGTAGTTCTCTCAGAACAAGCTAGTTTAGTGATATTGAGCAGCCTACCTCCGAAAAAAACTGACCCTGGAGTGTCTCTGATATCTTGCAATATTGGTGACAAGACATTTGATAGAGCACTCTTAGACTTAGGTGTTTCAATTAACATAATCCTGAGTACCCTTTATCACCAGTTCAGATTTGGGGAATTAAAGCCCACACCTATGACTATCCAACTGGCAGACCGATCCGTGAAAACCCCGAAAGGGGTAGTCAAGGATGTAATTATTCGGGTTAAGGACTTCTACTTCCCAGTTGACCTTTTAGTCCATGACATGGAAGTCCCTAAACAACTACAGAACACACCCATCTTGGATGTGACTGGGCAGACCCTTCTTGGCTACAGCCAAGGAGAACATTGATTGTGACATGGGATGTATGGAAATCGCCTTTGGAGATAAGAAGATGCAATTGGATATCTTCAAGGTGACTAAGTCTTTTGATTGCGGTTGGGTTGAGGAATATGATCTCGTGGAAACCCTGGTTGAAGAATGCCTCACAGTTAGCTCTTTAGAAGACCATCTGATTCAACTAGTTGATGACTACCCTGACCCATCCCAATTCTTAGAGGTTGAAATCTGTAGAACCGATTACCACTGGTAACCTCCCTTTGAGGAGATTGATGTTAATCAACTCCCGCCCTTCCCTTACCCGTCAAACATTGTCCCACTTGCACCTGAATTGAAACATTTGCCCAACAATCTTAAGTATGTCTTCCTAGGACCTGATCAGACTTTCCCTGTGATTATAATGCACACCTAGCTAGGGACCAAGAGCTTAGGTTGACTACTACCCTTTCTGAACATCGGGCAGCTATTGGGTGGACAATTTCTGACTTAAGGGGAATTAGCCCTACTTATTGCACTCACAAGATCTATTTGGAAGATGGGGTTGACCTTCTCGCCAGATGCAAAAGCGATTAAACTAGAATATGCGAGAGGTTGTTAAAAATAAAATAATCAAGTGGCTTGATGCGGAAATCATCTACCCAATTTTCGATAGCCCCTAGGTGAGCCCTACTCAAGTAGTACCAAAGAAGGCCAAGCTCACCATGGTCATGAATGACTAGGGTAAATCCATCCCTACCTACACCACAATCGTGTGGTGGGTGTGCATTGATTATAGGAAGCTTAATGAGGCCACTAAAAAGGACCACTTTCCCCTACCATTCATTGACCAGATTCTCGAACGATTAGCAGGGCAGAAATATTTTTGCTCCTGGATGGATATTTCAGATATAACTAAGTTGCTATTGCACCAGAGAACCAAGAGAAGACCACATTCACTTGCCCGTATGACACGTTTGCATTCTACAGTATGCCATTTGGGTTATGCAATGCACCCGCTACCTTTCAACGGTGCATGATAGCCATCTTTTCATAGATGGTAGGTGAATATTTGGAGGTCTTTATGGATGATTTCTCCATGTTCGGAGACTCATTTGACCATTGTCTTAGAAACTTAGAAAAAATCCTGAAGCGATGTATCGAGGTCAACCTGGTTTTAAGCTGGGAAAAGAGCCATTTTATGGTTCAAGAAGGGATTATCCTCGGTCACATTGTCTCTCATAGGGGCATTGAAGTTGATCGATCTAAGGTTGATTTAATTTCCAAACTTCCACCTCCTAGCTCAATCAAGCAAATCCGATCTTTCCTAGGACATGTTGGCTTCTATAGAAGGTTCTTTAAGGATTTTTCCAAACTTTCCAATTTGACTGACCTTCTAGCCAACGACATACTTTTTGACATGACACCTGATTGCATCAATGCCTACAACACCCTTAGGGATTCAGTCTCAACTACACCTGTTTTACAACCGCCAAACTGGTCCCAAGACTTTGAGATAATGTGCAATGCATCAGATTTTGCTGTTGGAGTAGTCCTAGGACAAAGAAGAGAGAGAAAACCCATGGTGATCTACTATGCAAGCAAAACTTTGGATGAGGTTCAACGAAATTATACTATCATGAAAAAAGAACTGCTCATTGTAGTTTTTGGAATAAAAAAGTTCAGATCATACCTTCTAGGATCCCACGTGATTATTTACACTGACCACTAGACTATCCGGCATTTGTTAGCCAAAAAGGATGCTAAACCCAGGCTAATCAAATGGATCCTGCTCTTGCAAGAATTTGACCTGGAAATACGCGATAAAGCTGGGTCCATGAATGTTGTAGCTGACCACTTATCCAGACTTCACCCAGAACACATTAGACCCTCATTACCCTTAACCGACACATTCCCTGATGAACTTCTTCCGTGCATGGAAGAAGTCTACCCTAGTATGCAAACTTAGTCAACTATTTAGTGGTAAGGCAGACTCTACACGACTAGTCTAGACAGCAATAGGATAAGTTCTTAGCTGAGGCCAAGCATTATTTTTGGGATGATCCTATGCTGTTTAGACTTTGTGCTGACCAAATCATTAGGAGGTGTATTCCTGAAGAGAAAGTTCAAAGTGTGCTATCCTTTTGTCATGACTAAGCCTGTGGTGGTCACTTCTCTGGGAAGCAGACGGCTGCAAAAGTTTTGTAGTTTGGTTTTTACTGGTCATCACTTTTCAAGGATGCATATAACTTTGTAAAGACTTGCACTAGATGCCAGACCTTAGGGACTATGACCAAGAAAGATATGATGCCTCTACAGCCCATCTTGATCATCGAAATTTTCAATATTTGGGGCATTGATTTTATGGGTCCCTTCCCACCATCAAACTATTTCGAGTATATACTAGTCTCAGTGGACTACATCTCGAAATGGATCGAAGTCGTACCTACCCGAAAATGTGACCATAAGGCTATCGTGGACTTTGTTAAGAAAAATATCTTTTCCCGATTTGGGATACCAAAAGCCATGATCAGCGATGGTGGGAGTCACTTCATTAATGCCCAATTTTGTGCCCTACTTAAGAAATACAAGGTAACTCACCGCATTGCCACCCCGTATCACCTGCAAACGAATGGGCAAACTAAGGTCTCAAATAGGAAAATTAAAAATATTCTACAAAACACTGTGAGACCTGACCAAAAGGAATGGTCCACACGATTGGATGATGCCCTTTGGGCATACAGGACCACCTTTAAGACCCCGATAGGCATGTCGCCTTATCGATTGGTCTTTGGCAAAGCTTGCCACCTTCTAGTCGAGTTGGAGCACCAAGCATACTGGCCTGTTAAGCAGTGCAATATGGATTACCAGATGGTCGGAACTCAAAGGAAGCTCCAACTCTCCGAGCTCGAGGAAATCCTTCGAGACGCTTACAAGAACAATAGATTTTATAAGGAGAAGATGAAAGTCGTCCATAACAAACACATTAATAGAAAAACCTTCAAGCCAAATCAGCAAGTTTGGCTATTTGATGCAATACTTAAACTCTTCCCCGGGAAACTAAGATCTAAGTGGATGGGACCATATCAAGTGGTCAAACCTTATCCCAACAGGATGATTGAAATTGCCAATCCCAAGACTGGGCAAACCTTCACTGTTAATGGTCAACAACTAAAACACCTTCTTGCCCATATTCCCCCGAACGAAGTTGTGACCCTCATTAAGGGTTAAACTGGAACTACGCCTAGCTAGAGGCACAAAACTCAGCACTTCCTGTGAGGCAACCCAGAGGTTTCAAGCTGACTGGATTCACGATTACAACTCAGGTGATTTTTTTCCCTACTCCCTTGCATACATTTATTTTTCCAATGAGGACATTGTCCAACTTAGGCATAGGGGGATGGTAATTCATAGGATCTGAGTACAAAATTGTCAGTTTGAACTAATTTTTTTTCTGTTCATAAAAAAAAAATTAAATTAAAATTAGGAAAAGAAAACTTAGGTATTAAAAGCTTGTCAACTTTAGGAAATGATACGTTAGGGACCTAATCGCTAAGACCCTTCAAGTCTTCGGACTTAATCAGCCCGGGTCTCCACTAAAATGTTGACTTGGTCTCGAGTGCTCACCACCTTAATGTATATTAATTTGGCCAATAAAGTAAGGTGATAAATATACGACGTATCAACCCACCCTCTGATTTGAGGAGATTTTTAGTCTAAGCATCTACACACGTTTTGCACTGACTCACTCATCGACGATTATAACAGAAATTGGGTAGCTAATGAACCTTCTAGGGTGGTATGGCTGGCAAGTTGTCGTGGATAACAGCCCATTGGCAGGTTGTCCAGAGCCCAGCCACAGGACCATTCTCTTTCACTACTACCTTTAGGTAAATCTCAGATCAGGAAAATCACCTACTTAAAAAAAAATAGAAAAGGAGAAAAGAAATAGAAAAAATAACCCACACTTCACCGCATGAGTATGGCTGGTAAGTTATCGTAAGTAACAGCCCATTGGCCGATTGTCCAGATCATAGCTCATAAAATGCACAAGAATTCCAAAACACTTAAGGAAGAAGAGAGGAAGTAGCATAATCTGGGGAGATATATGCTAGGTTTGCCCTTGTGTTGACCCCACAAAAATAAAAAGTAGGGAGAAAGATACCGGTCAGATAAATACACCTTTAGGCAACATTTTTTTTTCTTTCAGGTTACCTAGGGGCGTAGAAACCCGAAGTCCGTTTTAATTGCTGTTGAGTGAGTCTACCACTATCACAATAAGATGCTTAGTACTAAGAATCCTTTTCTAGTCTTAGGTAGATTGGATAGCCATAAAAAGTTACCCTAAAATCCTCAACACCAAAAATCCAAAAAAAATTAGAAAAAATGAAAAAGAAAAAAATATGTATTTGCCTCTATATAGAATAAGGCGAGGACTCGAGAGGTCGGCATTTTGGCAGGCAACCTAGCCACTGTTGAGTCTTAGCGAGTTAGGTTCTTAGTAGAAATTTCCTCCTATTGACAAGCAACTTCTACCTAAGTGATCAATTTCTAATAGCATTTAGGTCAAACCTTGTTAGAGACTAGCAAGGTGTGGGTATGGAGGTATGATAACTCTACAATTACAAGTGTTAATAGCATCAATTAGAGTCAATTTCGAGGATACTTGTGAGATAATGACATATTATAATGGGCTTGGAAGCATTGCATGCATATTGCTTGATCTTTACATTTAATCACTTAGAATCAATATTTAATGACAATGTGCACAAGTCCATTTTGAAATAGGTCTCAGATGAGTGATCGGACCAAGCAGATGCATCTGAATTGACGAACGAAGTCCAACGGACTCACAATCATCCCAATCCGACCTCAATAGCTCCCACAACAAGCTCAAGAAGTCCTGACCGTTGATCTACTAATCAACGGGCCAAAATGCGACACGTGGCCACTGCTCATGCTTTCCATCGCACTTTAACTGATCCTTCATCGTGCATTCACCTCCGTCAAATCTTCATCCAACACACTCCATCGCTCGAATGCTGCGTCATTGCCGCAACCATCTACGTAGATAGCACAGCAGTCAAACGCCTTCTCCGCTCCAGCAGGCATGGGTTTGAATCATAGAGGCACCTCTCATCACGTGCCCCAATTGAAAATCGTGTTGTTCGATCTTATCTACAGTCAAGAAGCGAGCACGACGAGTGCCATCCAGCCATCCATGCGAAACATGCGCAATCACGTGCTCGAGTATGCCTAATCCAACGTGCATGAGGCATGATTTGAGGCACGGGCGAGATTTAAATCCAGCAGTCCGATTTTCGATCGGACGACTTAAACTACTCCTGCACTATGTGCCGTGGGGGTAGCTGGAGACTTGAGGCAGGAGGGCGGGGGCAAGGGCGATGGATGCGGCGGGTCTTTAGCAACATTTTGAATGTCGCTATTGACCCAATGATGAATTTGAGCCCATTCCTCAACCATAAAAAGGGCCCTTCCCCTCCCATTTGCATCCACCATCCACCCAAGAGATACCACCACCTTCTAGAGCCCCAAGAAAGGTCTTGAAGTCGCCGAGCTGCTGACAGAAGCTCCTCCACCACCGTGGCTACCTCGACACCGTCTTCTTCCTTGTCTTAGTTTGATTTTATGTGATAATGTAGTACATTTTTTCATTTGAAGCATTCATCTATATTTTGTTCATCATAACATTTGGTAATTAATAGAATACATCTTTGATATATTATTTGCATCATGATTCTCTAACCTTATTCCCCCTCTCTCTATCTCTCTCTCTCTCTCCCTGTCTCTCTCTTTCCCATTCTCTCCTTTTGCAAGCGAATCAAAAGCGATATTTTTGTGACACGAAAGTGATTAGTGGATTCAACACTTTGCCTCCCTATGTTCGACACTCGGACTCACATCCGATTATTTTTCTAAGTAAAATTAACGACATAAACTGTGCTACAACGAACGATTTTTACGCAAACGCATCTGACAAATGTCAACGCACACCTGGGCGGGTTTGGGTCTAGGCCAAATCCAAGTAAAGAGAAAAGGAAAAGAGGAAGAAGGGGAATTTTGGGCCCAGAGAGCGGACCAATTTTTCTTGGGTTGGATTTAGTTCATGCTGAGTCTCTTTCTTTAGTTGAATCTTGTTCTTTAAGACATCTGATTTCATTAAGCATTGAGCTTAGTTGAAACACATTTTTTTCTCTTATGTTTTTAGTGCCTAACATTAACATTCATTGCTTAATCCATTTATCCAGCTATTGAGTCTATTCATATTCAATTCATATCTACTTGATTAGTGGTTCAATTGCGTATTATTTGCTCCCTGAGATAACCTTGGACTCACAATTTGAGCTTATAAATTTAAGTGTTATTTGTCACTTTCTTCGCTATACTACGACACATATTTTAAGCTCAATAAAAGAGTATTAACAATTTGATCACAACGTTACTTCTTACATGCAACCAATGTTTAGAGAAATTTCAATAGCATTTTCCCGCACTTCTCCAGTATACCCCCCAAAAGTAACCTTAACTATATTCCCAATAGCTCCCACTAAATGGTGCTTCAAGAAAAGAACTAAAATTAGTTGGTATATCAGAGAAGAGCAAGAAAATGTGATCAAAATTTCTCCAAACACTAGCTATATGAAAGAAGTTGTGATCAAATCTTCAAAGACCCTCTTTAGCCCAAGATCTTCACCGAACTAAAGATGATCGAGTCTTATGGCATACTATAAGACAATGCATTGTACATGTAAGTGAAGTATACACACACTCTACAGTATCCGTATAACATAATCATAAGTCTCTATGGGCAAATATTTTAACACAATTATGTCTTTCTCACAACCTATAACTTAGGGATTAGAACTCCTATTGTTTGTTATCAAGTGTATCTAAATTTGTGCAAGTATGTGTATCTATGAAAATTTTATTCATATCATTCCCTAGCAATAAATACGAAAAATATAACTCGTAACCCATAACCATAAATTCAATAACATAAAATAGTAATCCTTAACATAAAACCCTAAATCCTAAATATAAATTGAAAATCCTAAATCCTAAGCTGAAACCAAAAATCTAAACTCAATACTATAAATCGTAAATCTAAACTCAAAGCCAAAAATTGTAGATCTGAAGTCAAAGCCAAAAATTCTTACATCTAAACTCAATACCCTAAATCCAAGATACAAAACCTAAACCTAAAAACTAAAATCCAGTTTCATAATCCTAAGCTCAAAACCCTAAACCATAAATCGTAAGCCCTAAACCTAAACCTTAAATAGAAAATAAGAAATCCTACACCTAAAATCAAAACCTTAATTCCTAAGTCCATAACTCAAAACCTAAACGCAAAACCAAAAACCTAAAATACTAAACCTAGAATACAAACCCAAAACCCTAAACACTAAATCGAAACCATATGCACAAAGCCCAAAACACAAAACATAAACCCTAAACCTACACCGACATGTAAACACTCCTCCAAAAATTTTTTGCAGAGTTTCCCTATAAAATGGAATATTTCCCAAATCCTATAGAAAAAGAAAGATATCACAACAAATATGTGCACACCACACATTTCAATCCTTACAATAACAATAGATATAGCCATTAAATTTCAACTCAAATTAAACTAGAAATTCTACTTAAACTAGATGTGGGCACACCCCACATTTAACCCCCTATATATTTGGGTACGCACCATAAACATCTATTACAAAAGGTAAAGAAACCTTTAAAAAACTTTTCAATTAAAATTAAATTAGGCAATCAACAATAATAAATTACAAAAAAATCTAATAAACTAATTGGATTTGGATGGGGAGGTGGTGGTGTTGTTGTTGGAGGAGGGAGGGGTCAATAGGTGTAGGAGGAGGAGGAGGCGGTGGTGGTGGTGGTTTGCGACTAGTGGTGGGAGGAGGATGAGGAGGAGGTGGTCAGTGGCTGGTGGTTTGGGGAGGAGGTGGTGGTGGTCTGCGGCGATGGTGGTGGGAGGAGGAGGAGGTGGTGGGAGGAGGTGGTGCGAGGATGGGGAGGAGGTGGTGGTACTGGGATGAGGAGGAGGTCGTGGTGGTGGTGCCTGAGGTGGTTATCATCGAGTGGAGGGGAGGGCAGCGAAGGAGCCACCGACAAGATTGAAGAGGAGGGGGAGAGGAGCCCTTACCGAGGGGTAGGCACTAGAGGACATCTGCGCGGTCACCGATAAGAGGAGGTGAGCTGGAGTCGACGAAGGAGAGGATGAACACTAGTCGAGGAAGGGAAGGGGAAGTCGATCGACGAAGGAAGGAAGGAAGAAGGAAGGAAGGAGGGGCAAAGAGTCGGGTGTGCGCTATAGTTTTGGGTAGACTTTTCTCGACCAATTTAGATTGAACGATCGACGAATGCATTTCAAAAAATAACTTTTCACATCAACAATTTCTGAGGAGGTTATCCTCGACTGTTTATCTAACAACGATCGAGTATATTGTTATTCTCGACCGTTATAAACGGTCAAGAATGGTTCCAACCACTCCGCCTTATGGGTAGGTGAGAAAGTTAATTGATGAGTCATTTTAATGGACTATTGTTACGCCTAAGTTAACTTTAATCTTACCTTTTAGGTTTATTAATAACTATATTAAGTTATAGAATGTTTGCATGCATCATTAGTTAAGTTTACATCTATTTTATCGCATACTATAACTTAATATGTAATGATTTTATATTTTTATGTTGCAGGAATGATATTGGGAAAGAACAAGGAGGGGGGAATAAATTTCCCCAACAAATAGCCAGCTCAATCCCTTCCTCATCCTCCAGCCAGCCGCAACACCTCCCTCACAAATATCTAATCTCCCGCTGCCCTCCCTCAACAAATGAAGCCATATTTAGAAAGGATTTTGAAAATCCCTTGAAGGGCAGAAGAGAGGAGTTAAGAGGAGGCGGAGCAAAGGAGAGGGTGATCTTCGGGTGATCTTCTTCTCCCCCTGGAGGGGATCTTGATCTTTCTAGCCGCCACCGTGGTTGGAGCATGCACCGTGTCTTGAAGCATGCTTCCTCCTCTCCAACCCCATCACACTACATGCTCGTGGTGACAGCACGAGCACCACCCACCCTCTCCTCTTCTCTGCTCCCCTTCTTCTTCTTCAACCTCCACGTCCCCTGTTTCACTCAACGTGAACCCACACCTTCTTGCTGCAGACCACCATCACCACCGCCAACCTTTGCCGCAACAGCCCCCCCTTCCCCCATGGCCACAACATCATTGCCAATCCCATACCACTATCCCTATCCATCCTCTTCCTTTACTTTGTTCTTCTTCACCTGCAACTCCTCCATAAAGAACCCAAAATGCAGGTTGCCTCTCCGCACCATCCACCCTTGCCTAACCTCCTCGACCCACGTCGGCATCGCCAAGAGCACCCAACCACCCTTGCCGACCGTGTAGGCCACGCGTAACCACGCACGCAGCCACAGCAGCGATCAGCCACCTCGACATCGCCAGGTCCTCCTCCTCCATCTGACTGTGCCGGCCACCTTCAGTCGTACCACCTACGCCATCGCGAAGCACCCTCACCGGCGCACCACCACTGGCAAACAAGTCACCGGCGACACCCTCATCCATGCACCCGCAACCTCCGTAGCAAATCCCTTGTTTTTCATCGTATTAAAATTTACCATTAATGCCATTGCAACTTTCTATGTACTTATTTATCTAATTATTATATTAAGATAGATTTGCATGAGAACCCCTCCTTATCTTAGATAATTGCATGGAATGCTTATTTATGGAGAAAATAAGTGAAAAGAGTTAGATCTTTATCTATTGTGATTCCCGATTGGACTAGGTGCCATTAAATAATTCAATAGGCTTATTTCTCCCTGTGGAAACGATATAACTATTTTCGTGGTTAGATTTTGAGTATTAAATATTTTGAAAAGTGATTTTCTACCACGCGATTAAATACAACGACACATCATTTTATGTTAAAGTTTTCAACGAAAAAGAAGATCGCTCTTTCATTAATGACTGGACTTTTGGCAACCGTTACATCATATAATAGTCGAGAATATTATTATTGTCGACCATTATATAACGGTCGAAAATTCACCGTCGGGAATAATGCATTCTCTACTAATGTATGCATACAAAAGAAAGCAAATCAAATGCATCACCTCCCCGGTAAAGATTGCATCACCTCCCCGACAAAGATTCCAAAAACTAATGCGAGAAATCCTTTATAAGATAACAATGTCATTATAGCACGAAAACTATGATTATTTTAAATCAAATTCGTAAAGATTAAAGTGAAGATAGGATTCCGAGTCATCTCACAAGGAGGAGAATGACTCAAGTTACTTCCTAACCTATATAATGAATGCGTGAATTTTTTTGGAATTTTTATTTTCCAAATAAAGCAGAAGGACTACTCTGACCCCTAATGCAAGATATGTGACTAATCTAAATCTACTGATGTCCAAGAATTATACTTATTTATCTAAGATTCCTGACTAAGTAAACATCTACAAGTAATTTTACACAAATCATAGTATATAAATTTCAACAAAAATCTGGGAATAATGAAATTTCAATGTTCTATTTTACAATGAACCCCGAGTTAATGCAAGAACTTTCTAAAATTGTATAAATTGAATTAGACCCCAAAATTTTGTATAATGAATCCATACTTGACACCTAAGCTACAAACAAAATTGAGTAAGTTTTAGATGAGTAAAATTCACAAAGTGATTTTTTAAATTTGGAATTGTGATTCTGGTCACGAGATGAATGGATATAAATTGAGAAACACTATTCTTTTTTTTTATTGTTTAGGGTTTTTTATTCTTTTGGTATTTTTAGATATGAAAGCAGTTAAAAACACATAAGCAAAGCTACACTAATGAAGCATGGATTGTAGATAAAAAATGATACTTTCATTGATAATAAGTGCATAAATTAATTACAAAACTAGAGAAGAAGAAAAAGAAGAAGAAGAAGAAGCAAGCCATAGATGTTGAGGCGAGGGTGGCGAAGGACTCGTGGTGACAGTGGAGAGTTCTGCCAATGACCACCAAGATGAAGGAAGTGTGACAAAGTAGCTTTGGTGTGGAGGACCTTGTAGTAATGGTGGAGAAGAAGAAGATGTAGGGAAGAAGAAGAAGAAGAAAAAAAAGAAGAAGATGCTAAGAAGAAGAACCTAAAGAGGGAGAGGAACTAAAGGCTAATTCTAGAGGAGAGGGAGACCTAAGGAAGGGGAAGACCTAAGGGAAGAAGGTGAAGGTACAAGAAGTGGGGGAGGCTATGGAGGAGGAAGGTGGTGGGCATGTGGAGGAGGAAGAAGATGAAGAGGAAGGAGGGAGAGAGAGATCTAGAGGATAGATTGAGAGGGGGAGACGTGGTTGCGTGGAGGGGGATGTGATTATATAAAGAGGGGGAATAGGTGGAGTAGGATTTTGGGTAGGTGGCTTGTAGGCTTAGGTTTTGGGTTTTGGAAAGTAGGATTAAGATTTGAAATTTAGGAAGTAGGGTTAGGATTGTGATTTGGAGTTAGTTTTAGTGTTGGTGTGGGAATTGGTTTTAAGAAGTGGATTCCATGGGGTTTGGTGGAGGGCATATGTGCATGGGATTTATGGTGGGGATGTGTGCTATCATTGGATAATTAGGTGAGTAGAATTAGGAAAGTGATGATTTTGCTGGGGAAATTAAGAGAGTGACTTTAGGAAGGTGATTTGCTGGAATCTTGGCTAGAATTAGGTGATCTCTTGGATTTGGAAAGAGTGGTG
The DNA here is from genome assembly GCA_037157565.1 of Thalassia testudinum. Classification (NCBI taxonomy): domain Eukaryota; kingdom Viridiplantae; phylum Streptophyta; class Magnoliopsida; order Alismatales; family Hydrocharitaceae; genus Thalassia; species Thalassia testudinum. Next base: position 91,870,900 of record JAZHRO010000025.1, read on the forward strand.
GCATGAAATTTTTTGGTGGAGTCTAGATGGTGGGTGTGGGTTTTGGGTTCTAGAAGGTGGAAGCTAAGGTTAGGGTTTTAGGGTGATACCACTTAAGGTTAGGGTTTTGTCTAAGGTTTTTGTGGTGGTGAATTCGAATTAGGATTAGATTTAAGATTAGGATTAGGGTTCTAAATTAGGGCCAGGGTTAGCTCCTTCAGCTTAGGCATAACTACAGAATGAACACAGATTCATATTAATAATCATGGAATAAATAGGCTTAATTATGAAATCCTAATTCTAAGATGCATGCATGCACTTATATATAAAATGCTCTAATTATGATGTAAATAATGCTACAAAACCAACTAAACTAAGCATGTTAGACCATAATTAAGTATGCTCATCACAACCTACTTTGAACTAAACACATAATTGTTGCCTCCTATCCTGAAGGTGCAAGATTTTGGGCGGTAAGCCTTGACTAACTGATATAAGCAATCCTTGTCATTGGTTGGGAATTTAAACTCGGCCAACCATCAAAATGGAGTTTCCTAAAATTTTCTCTAGAAGTCTATTGGAACTTTCTTGAGTAGCTCCTGTGATTCTTTCAATCGGCAATGGGTATTCACTTGAAATTTTCTCATAACATGGTGTCGAGATTAAGCTTTCCTATGCTCCATTCTTGGCTTAATTTCTTGCTCATCAAGAATACCAGGCAACTTTATTTTCTAGAGTATCTCAAAGTCACTACAAAATCCAATTTTCTTGTTAGTTAATGAAGTGAGAATCATATGGTAAGCAAAGACAATTTTCTTATTAGTCCAAGCTTTCTTCGTAATGTCCATGTTTGTCTTTTGCTTCTCTGATGGCACAAACTAAATGAGAACTTGGATATGATAACTTGAAAGGGCTGGAAGATGTAAAGCAAGTGACATTTGGTACCTTTGGAGAGATTCTTTTAGCTTCTAGGACTAACTGTAGTCTATCTTTAGGATGTTGGAGATGTGTTTCCTTCAAACAATTTCTTTCTTTTTTCCTTCCTCTCTTTCTTTGCTTTTTGCTTGTTCTCTATAATCTGCACCTCTGCGTCCATCCTTCATAAGTGGTAAATTAGTGGCAAGTTGTTACGAACGCGTGCCCCAGACGTCTTTTAAGTCGTCTAGGAGGTGGCCCAGACGTCGGACCAGACGTCTGGGATCACATACAGACGTCTGAAAAGACGTCTGGGATAGTTTCCAGACGTCTGGAAAACAGTTATTTTTCGCACGAGAGATTCGTCTGCGCGCCTGTGCGTGCAGACCCGCGATTCCTCTCTCTTTTTCCCTCTCTCTGCGGCTGCAGACCTGCCGCGCACTCTCTCCCTCCTCCTCACGCGGCCTTAAAAGGCCACGCCTCCCCTCCCGTCGTCTCCACCGTCCCCTTCCTCTTCTCCTTCCTGTGCGCGAGAGCGAGCGAGCGCGAGGGCGGCAGTGGCGGCCGCAGTGAGCGCGGAGGAGGTGCGGCGTGCGAGGGCGGAGCTCTGCCGTGAGGGCGAGCTCGCCGGAGCGGCTTGGCCGGCCGGCGGAGGGCGCAGGGGGCGCGGAACGACGCGGAGAGGGACCTGCTGCGATCTGAGCAGCAGACGCACGAGGTGCGATGCGGGCGGCATCGCGAGCGGAGGCTGAGTGGCACCCTGATTCTGGAAAAATTTCCAGAATCAGACGTCTTGGTTGATAGCCAGACGGCGAGGGAGACATCTGGAAGCTCATACAGACGTCTGAAAGGTGAGTATTCCGCTTTCTTCTTCCCTCCTGTCGACTGACCGTACTGAGGGAGGGAGTTGGCAGTGCGTAGGCTCGCTGATTCGCAATCCTTTGCGAATTAGACGTCTGGAAGTTGTACCAGACGGCGGGAGTGACCTCCAAACGTCCGGGGTGACCATCGGACGTCTGGGAGCTAGGCCAGACGTCCTCGCAGACTTCTGGACGTCTGGGAAACCACGCTGAACAGGTAATTCTCTGATCCACTTTTTAAGACGTCTGGAAGAAGTTCCAGACGTCTGATTTTGCACAGTATCGTCTTTTTCGACCCGTTTAGGGCCCGTTCGGGCTCCGTTTTCCGCGATTCGAGTTGCATTCTTTTCAAAATTAATTCATCTACCCGTCTACAGTAGCTATACTGTAACGACCCAGTTCCCGAGTCCCTACGAGACACGAGAACCGGACCGACTCGACTAATCCCAAGACCTAGTCGTCCAACGAGGAAGTAACCAAAAGACAGTAAAATAAACCACATTCAGCATGAATATAACTAACAGTAAGAAAGTACAGCAGTAAGGAAAGAAACTACTACAGTAGGTACCACCACAACAGTAGAACAACATTTATCATATAACAAGAACTGCAGGTAAAGAAGGTACAGCGGAAACAAAAACTACTCACTAGAACAGAAACAAAAGAGGTACAAAAGACTGTGGTAACTCTACTGGACCCTACTCGGCCCAGTGTCCTCTACAGCCGCCGACCCTGGCTGCACAACACCTGGTCCTGAAAAAGGTAACGAGTGTAACACGTCAGCAAAACGCTGAGTAGAGTGGCAAACTAACTAAAGGCAACAGTAGAGTGTACAGTAGCTGTTATGTTCTATTACTTCCTTTATTCACATCTTCCAATTTTCTCACTATTTCATTTATTTCTGAGATCCTTTACTTGATCTCGAATGTCCTCGTGGGAACGATCTTGATTGCAGTCTTTTCCAAAAGTAGAAGTAGCATGTGGTGCTCTCCTGGCCGGGAGAGTCCCCCGTGGTGATCCTACCCTCAGTCAACCACCCCAAGGTCACTGATAGACGTAACGGTGACTACGGCACGCGCGATAAACGCACAGGTAGCTAGCCCGCACTGGCACGCGGTCAGTCGTTTCCGTTAACGGGTGCGCCCAAAGCACAGCACGGAACCAGGGCAGAGCCCTCTCAGTAACAGGGGTCCAACCCCTCCACAGTAACCAAACCGGGGCCTTGCCCCTCCACAGTCCGCGCACCCTCGCCTGACTACCCTGGTTTGCCCTAGTGGGCCTAACAAGTCGGTGAAGGAGGCTAGCAGAACCTCGGGGCCCGTGGGGTAGCTAGTACTTTCCTAACACTACTAGCTCTCCTCGGTACCACGTACACGAGGGCCAACAAGTCGGTATAGAGTGGCCAGTCCTAACCCCGGGTCCCTGGGGAGGCTAGCTCCGCTCTGCACTAAACAGGGGGACAGTCGCTCTCCTTGGTACTCCGTACTCAAGGGCCAGCTCACTTCCCCAAAACTATTCCATTCACCTTCCAGGAGTTCTACTCCTACTTCCCCGTAGGGTTCCATCCTTTTTACTCAAACATCCAGGTTTCACTTTCCAGTTTCACATTCTTACAATCCATGTTTTCAACCATGTTATCTATTCACAACAGGCAGCTGTTAATTCAATTTACAGGCAGCTTTATATTCCTTTCCATTTTTCCAAGACTGCAGTATTATACATTCCACTAGTTTTTCCATCCTAGGATTCATGCCACATCCTAGGATCTAGCATACAACTAGTTTTCCAGCCCTAGGATTCATGCATCACCTAGGAGCTATCATTCCATGCATTTCTCATTCCTAGGATTCATGCAATGTCCTAGATTCTAGTTATGGTTCCATACTTTAACAGATTTTAATAATAAACTTAAGCCACTCTACCAGGTACAACGGGAGTAATGGGGGCGTGATCGGGAATCCCGCGTGCCTCCGTGACTCCCAAGACTGCAACTGAACGAGGTCCTATCACAAGGATCAAACACAGGGAGTGTCTCAAAACAGTGTATAGCTACTGTAGATGGGTAGAGGAATTAATTCTGAAAAGAACGCAACTCGAATCACGGAAAACGGAGCCCGAACGGGCCCTAAACGGGTCGAAAAAGACGATACTGTGCAAAATTAGACGTCTGGAACTTCTTCCAGACGTCTTAAACAGTGGATCAGAGAATTACCTGCTCAGTGTGGTTTCCCAGACGTCCAGAAGTCTGCGGGGACGTCTGTCCTAGCTCCCAGACGTCCGATAGTCACCCCGGACGTCTGGAGGTCACTCAAGCCGTCTAGTACAACTTCCAGACGTCTGATTCGCAAAAGATGGCGAATCAACGAGCCTGCGCACAGCCAACTCCCTCCCTCAGTACGGTCAGTCGACAGGAAGGAAGAAGAAAATGGAATACTCACCTTTCAGACGTCTGTATGAGATACCAGACGTCGTCCTCGCCGTCTGCCTATCAACCCAGACTTCTGATTCTGGAAATTTTTCCAGAATCAGGGCGCGACCCGGACTCTGCTCGCGACGTCGCCCGCGTCGCACCTCGCACTCCTGCTGCTCAGACTGCAGCAGGTCCCTCTCCGCGTCGTTCCGCGCCCCCTGCGCCCTCCGCCGGCCGGCCAAGCCGCTCCGGCGAGCTCGCCCTCACGGCAGAGCTCCGCCCTCGCACGCTGCGCCTCCTCCGTGCTCACTGCGGCCGCCACTGCAGCCCTCGCGCTCGCTCGCTCTCGTGCACAGGAAGGAGAAGAAGAAGGAGACGGTGGAGACGGGAGGGGAGGCGTGGCCCCTTTAAGGCCGCGCGGAGAGGAGAGAGAGAAGGCGCGGCAGGTGTCTGCAGCCGCAGAAGAAAAAGAGGGAATAACGAATATGCGGTCTGCGCATGTAGGCGCGCAGACGACTCGCGGGTGTGGACGATAACGATTTTTCAGACGTCTGTAAACCATCCCAGATGTCTGGCAAGACGTCTGGATGTGATCCCAGACATCTGGTCAGACGTCTGGGCCACCTCCCAGACGTCTTAAAAAACGTCCGGGGCACGCGTTCGTAACATATACACTGTTTTGAGACACTCCTTGTGTTTGATCCTTGTGATAGGACCTCGTTCAGTTGCAGTCTTGGGAGTCGCGGAGGCACGCGGGATTCCCGATCATGCCTCCATTACTCCCGTTGTACCTGGTAGAGTGGCTTAAGTTATTATTAAAATCTGTTAAAGTATGGAACCATAACTAGAATCTAGGACATTGCATGAATCCTAGGAATGAGAAATGTATGGAATGATATCTCCTAGGTGTTGCATGAATCCTAGGGCTGGAAAACTAGTTGTATGCTAGATCCTAGGATGTGGCATGAATCCTAGGATGGAAAAACTAGTGGAATGTATAATACTGTAGTCTTGGAAAAAAAATGGAAAGAAATATAAAGCTGCCTGTAAATTGAATTAACAGCTGCCTGTTACGAATAAAGAAACATGAATGAGATCATGGGTCGTAAGAACGTGAAACTGGAAAGTGACACCTGGATGTTTGATTTAAAAGGATGGAACCCTACGGGGAATTAGGAGTGGAACTCCTGGAAAGGGAAAGGAATGGAACTGAGATGTAGTTTGTACTGTCTCTTGGGTACGCAGTACCAAGGGAAGTACCTGTACCTGTTTAGTGCAAAGTGGGGCCAACCACCCCAGGGACCCGAGGTTAGGATTGGCCGCTCTGTACCGACTTGCTGGCCCTCGTGTACGTAGTACCGAGGAGAGCTACTAGTGTTAGGAGAGTACTAGCTACCCCACGGGCCCCGGTGTTCTGCTAGCCTCCTTCACCGACTTGTTAGGCCCACTAGGGCAAACCAGGGTAGTCAGGCGAGGGTGCGCGGACTGTGGAGGGGCAAGGCCCCGGTTTGGTTACTGTGGAGGGGTTGGACCCCTATTACTGAGAGGGCTCTGCCCTGTACTGGTTCCGTGCTGTGCTTTGGGCGCACCCGTTAACGGAAACGACTGACCGCGTGCCAGTACGGGTTAGCTACCTGTGCGTTTATCGCGCGTGCCGTAGTCACCGTTACGTCTGTCAGTGACCTTGGGGTGGTTGACTGAGGGTAGGATCACCACGGGGGACTCTCCCGGCCAGGAGAGCACCACGTGCTACTTCTACTTTTTGGAAAAGACTACAATCAAGATCGTTCCCACGAGGAACATTCGAGATCAAGTAAAAGATCTGAGAAATAAATGAAATAGTGAGACAATTGAAAGATGTAAATAAAGAAAGTAATAGAACATAACAGCTACTGTACACTCTACTGTTGTCTTTAGTTTTAGTTGCCACTCTACTCAGCGTTTTGCTGACGTGTTACACTTGTTACCTTTTTCAGGACCTGGTGTTGAGCAGCCAGGGTCAGCGGTTGCAGAGGACGCTGAGTCGAGTAGGGTCCAGTAGAGTTTGCCACAGTCTTTTGTACCTCTTTTGTTTCTGTTATAGTGAGTAGTTCTTGTTTCCGCTGTACTTTCTTTACCTGCAGTTCATGTTATATGATAAATGTTGTTCTACTGTTGTGGTGGTATCTACTATAGTAGTTTCTTTCCTTACTGCTGTACTTTCTTACTGTTAGTTATATTCATGCTGAATGTGGTTTATTTTACTGCTCTTTTGGTTACTTCCTCGTTGAACGACTAGGTCTTGGGATTAGTCGAGTCGGTCCGGTTCTCATGTCTCGTAGGGACTCGGGAGTCAGGTTGTTACACAAGTGGTATGTATGATTTTGTTTTGCACATGTTACAAGTTGTTTACATTTCGACTAGAATTCATTGAGGCAAGAACACAATCTGAAACATATCTTTCTCAGGAATTAGTTATTGTTGGTATTTTCGTCTTAAGCTTCTTTAGTGGTGGGTTTTCTCTTTGAACTCTTCTGTATCACTACTATTGCAACATAGTTTAACTAGCATTGAAAACCTATGAATTTGCATATGCGTGGTAGAGATGCAGTTCGTATACTTTCTATCATATTCTCTTGGCCTTTTGTCCCTTTGACGATTCCTTTTCTTTTTCCTATGAAGGATTTGAAATTTATAAGTATACTAAGAGCTCATATTCTATAGTTAAAGAGCAGAGGATAAATTTTGTATGTCACTGTAACAAGTTACATCTTTGTGTTTCGTGCAATGATGTTTTTGCTTGAGATGGAAAACATTTTGTATCAACAATACCTTGAATGAAATTTAGGTTGTTTCTCGCTACAATCCCACTAAAGTTCTTTACAAATGTTACCTTTGCTTAGAATGTGATACCACCTTGCTATCATTAGTAGGTTTCGACTTGCCTTTGTCCCTACAAGGTTTTTGCTATTATGTTACTTAATTATTTAGAGCAGTTATAAAGTTACATATGCTAATCATCCTAAAGACCTTCAATGCTAACGGCCTCTAGAAATAAACAACTTGAAGTAATTATGAAGTTGTAGGTTTGCCTTGATCTTTTTTGTCTCTTGTCTTTCTTATGTTTCTCCAATTTCTTGTCTTCCCTATTTTTTTGAGAATAATTTTGTTGGGCTTGTCAATGAGATGCTAATCTGCGTTTGTTTTAATGTTTACAATAGTGGAAAGTAAGGAATGAGTTGTCTACTTCTTTTCCATTGATTAGAACCTTTCTTGTGCTTGTCTTTTTTCAGTTGTTGAGTTTCTTCTCCACTATTTTTCTTTTTTGAAGATTGCTCACTAAAGAGAAGTGGTAAGTTGAGACATCTTTGGATTTATTACGTATAGAGAAACTACGATGCAATTGTTTACACAAGTGATCCTCCAACAATATGAATGTAAAGATGTTTACACAATCATTACAATGCAAATAATTGTATATGAAGAATTAAATATGTGCATACAAAACTACTGCAGTAACACTGTGAATTCAAAAATGATTTGTAAATTTTGGAGTATACCACTAAGTATATATATGTTGTGTCCTGATTGTCAAGTTAAATGTAAATGCTACGTTGGTTGGGTTCTTTCTGAAAGTTAGAAGCAACTATTTAATGCTCTACTAAATGATTTGCATGTGATGGATTTTTCTATAACACCCAACTGTTGACATGCGGAATTTAGTAACATCTTAATTATTTCATGTATATATTTGCAAGCGGAAGTGCCGACTACTAGGATTGTTATGAAATAGAGTTGTACATCTTAAAGACGTTGCACAGTTATAGGAAACTAAACAATGGTAGAGTTCGTTAACTGTTTGCACAAGCGATCCTCCAATAGTATAAATGTAAAGATGTTTACATAATCATTACAATGCAAACAACTATATATGAAGAATTAAGCACGTGCATACAAAAGTACCGAAATAACATTGTGAAATCGAAAATGATTTGCAAATTTTGGAGTATATGACTAAGTATATATGTTGTGCATTGAGTGTCTAGTTAAATATAAATGCTTAGTTGGTTGGGTTCTTTCTGGAACTACGAAGAAATTGTTTAATGTTTTACTAAATGACTCACATGTGATGTATTTTTTGATGATAACACACAATTGTTGACATGCGGAATGAACACCTTAATTATTTCATGTATATATTTGCAAGCAGAAGTACCAAATGCTAGGTATGTTATGAAATAGCATTAAAGACATTGCACAATTATAGGAAACTAAACAATGGTACAATTTGTTACTGATGATGAGTTGTTAGATCCAAATTATTAATAGCTTACATTGGGAACTATTCACCAGAAGTGTGAATCACTTACATAAGAGATTTTATGGTTTCTTGCTGGATAGATGTGTGAGTAGGAGCTTCTTTTTTGCATGGACGATATCTTGTGTCAAGGCTGACAAAGGTACATACATTTAACAACGTAAAGTTCGAACTCATGATTCTTTGTAGGTAATATACAATACATTCTACGTTGAGGAGCTTCAATTTTTGAACTCTTCTACTCATATTTGTGTTTATGTTTCTTATCTTTTTTAGATCTGTAATTGAACAAGTGAGAATGTTAGATTTGAATAGCAGGTGCAGGAATACCTTCCTTGTCAGGCTCGTACCTGCTCTTGTGTCAAGCATCATGGCTCCTTCTCTTCTTATCCTTTAATAGCTTCTTCTCCTTTTGTTGCTCATGTTTTCATTTTTCCTGCTTGTTTGAACCCATGGATTTGTGCTCATTTCCAAGTGTTAGATTCATCCTTAGCGAATGGAATGGGAGAATCATCTCCTCCTTCAAAAGATTGATTACAGATGTTTGGTTTGAAATTTGACAACAGATGTGGAAAGATAGGGCTTTGAAGCAAAGATAGAAAAGGGGGTTTTGTTTGGTGAATTTTGAGGATAATGTGGGAAGTTATGATGGCTAGCAGCTAGCATGTATGGATGGATTTCATGATAGCACGAATTCACTGTTTAATTCTTTTACAATAATTTTTTCTTGTCCTTTGCGAAGGGGTTGTTCACGTCTTTCTTGCATGTAGTCTCCACCACTGTTTTATTTTCTGAGATCATCTATCTAATTGTAGGATGTGTGATTGACGGTTACAAATGTCAATCTAACGGATGGAGTGGTTGGTTTTTCTGCTATATTAAAATAACTATTCTGGTTTAATTAAGTTAACAAATCATTATTTGGATTGGAACCAAATATTACATTAACAAAGTATTGTTACCACTACAAAGGTAACCATTTGTGCAAATAGCATTGTTATTCAGTAACTATGATATGCAAGTGGGAAGATATTCATAGTCATTGAAATGTGACTAACAATATCCTCTCAATGCATAACAGTAGAGGAAATAATCTTAGTCCAATTAAATTAAAATTTTAGGAACATCATATTCTAACAGGCATTCAAAAAGGTTATTTAATGAAATGAACTTCACGTTAATCTTCACTGATGTTACATGAGATTATAGTCACTTAAAATGGCATGTACATATTTTGAAAGGAAATAGGTGAACACATGAAACAATCATAATCAAGAAAATGGGCGACTACTGGGTCTAGTTTTATTGGAATGGATTACTACAAATTTGTCCTTGATAGGCTCGTTCCTAATAATGTCATGGTGTGCGTGGTGTCTACTAAGGGCATTTAGTGGGTAACAGAGGTAGTTACGACATTTGCTAATAACTTAAACGGTATACTGTTGACCTGCTCTTCCAACGCCTCTTTCGTTAGGGTAAATCTCTACCCCACGGATTACCACCTTCCTGCATTGAAACTTCCCCTAGTCCCTTCCCAGTCCTTTCCCCCCTTGAGACAAAAGAAACCTTAGCCGACCTGCGGCCTCGATCGGCCAGCGGCGGCTGATCGTCCCCACCCCCCAATCAAATCTGAATGCTCCTCTACCTTCCTCGAGCCTTCATCTCTGGCAATCGAAGGTTCTCACCGACATGCAAGGCTGCATGCCGATCTCCGTTCATCTTGCCGGGTTCGCCGTACGTCGCCACGGACGAAATGCATCGCTCGAGGTCGCCGTACGTCGCCACCCGTCGCACCGCTACTTCTCCTTCGTTCGCTCGCCGATCGGCGTTGCGAGTTTGATCGAGACCGGTGGTGCCCTCGGCGAAGCTCGTGGCCGGTCGCTTGTGTTCGCCGCTCAAGCTCCTCAGCGATCGAGTTTTGACATGGTCCTGCTTGATGGTCAGTTCGAGTGGGCGTCCTTGCGATGGAGTTTGGCGCCGTGGCTTTGGCGGTGGCCTGGGAGCGGATGATGGTGGATGCGGTGCTGTTGTGTGTTTTTTGTGGGATGCTATGGTTTTTCTTTTTCTTTGTTTTTAGGTTGTTTTGGTTGCGTGGGATCCATGTGTGACGTCGGACTGTTTTGACTGATTCTTGACAGTTGTTAGGTGTCGATTTCGACCTTTTCGTCGATCTATGTTGACTCACTCATTGCGTGATCTTTGAGCTTCTCGTTAGAGTTTGCCGTTCTACGGTCATCCTCTTTCAGGATGTCGATCGGAACTGATTGCGAGATGTTTTTTTTTTTTCTTTTTCCATTTTTTTCTTGTCTTATTTCTGTATTTTAACTTCTCCCCGTTTCTATGGGAAGTAACCTTCCCCTCATCAAGGGCGTTAGGATTCTCCATCTCTCTTTTCCTCTTTATGGTACATTCTCTTGTATCTGGTTACCCTCTTTAATGGAAGTATTTTCAAAAAAAAAAAAAAAAAAGCTCTACCCCACGCCATGTAGGAGCAAGCCTGATAGGGTTGAATTTTTTCATCACAGGATCAGTGTTTTATTGACTTTTACCTGATGGGATGAAACATTATCGATCATTTGCTATGATGCATGGTCACCCTGTCGGTGCATTTGTAATGAAATTAGAGATGTGTTTCACCGGGTGGTGAATCAAATAACAATGTTGCCTGTTTCGATCTTGCAGTGGGACATAGGAAAAGTTGGGGTGTTCAGCAGTCACGAGTCTTCGTAGCAAGCTTAATGTCAACACACTGCACATTGAAGAACAATAGTAGATAACGAGCACTTTAACATGTGGGATTTTAGCAAAGAAATGACAAATGGTGGCTACCATGAAGTATGGTGACTCCATTGTATGATGCGATTTGTTGGTGATGATACGGTAGCGTTGATCATTCGATGCGTCGGTTGTTCGTAGAGCTATTGGGGTTGGGAGAGTAGGTTGCTGGACCTCGACGTGGTACTTTGCCAGAAGTTGACGGAGCTGGTCGGGAGGTCGGGACCGACGAAGCGTAGACGGACTGTTAAGAATCGTGGGAAGGGGATGTGTGAGGCTTTATATAAATGGCTATTCAAAATTTTAAACTTATGCCGTATACATCTGGCACCTGTTTTTCGTGCCCTTTTCTTTTACATATTTTATTTTTAAAGGTCATTTCCACTCTGGCAGCTACCAGCTCGTTTGCTACGCACGCAGGTGTGCTTTTCGATATACTTACACGTATATGAACTACGTCTCAGTTTGGTTAATTGTTCCTTGTTTTTGTCTCTCTCGTCCCCTTGGTTTCTCTCAGTCCATCCCTGTTTCGCAGTCTGCCACCTCCAAAAGAGTGGTCTACCACTTGGCAACAGAAAGGCGGCTTGCCTCCCTCTTATAGACCATTATCTCTCTACCCCTCTCGTCATGCTCTCGTTCAACACCTACCCCAGCAGCAACCTCGTGGTAACAACGACCACCCTCACCCACCACCCTTCTTGCCAACCCGTATTGTCAAACCAAATCCCCGCGAATTCCCCGGATTCCCACCTATCATCTCTGCCTTGCACGTATTCCCGCACTTGCCAAAGTTCCTGGCGTGGTCAATATCTTTTTCGCACGACAGCGCTAAGGACATAATATTAAATACTGACAACAATATTTATTGTGAGGAGGAGGGCTGTGTCATACGCGTAGCGTAATGTTATAAAATGGAGGGGAGTGGTTTTGTGATGCGTCAAGAGTTCCTTCCTATTCCTTCTTTCTTCTTACCTTGAATTGCGCCAGAGGAGGGTGGCGGTCGTCTTAGGCATTGACAGTAGTAATAGCAAGTGGACCGCCGCGATGGAGGGAGCGAATGATCACATACCACCGGTTGCCCATGGCAGCGGCGTGAGGGACGCGTTTGGAGGGGACGGGGAGGAGGGTGCTGCCCTGGATCACCCTATCACGCCGTGGATGACCTCGGTTTCCAGGTAATAATATTGCACTACCCATTTATATTCAATTAGATCTCCTTTCGGACCTTATCTTCCCTTTCGATTTTCCATTTTGAATGTGGATCTCGGGAATATCTCTTTATTGCTTTACCTTGGCCTACCTCTCTTTGTGTGTGTCTTGGGATTATGCACCTATGCAATTTTTCGCAAATCAACGTAGGATCTGCTGTTCACTGATTTACCATGTGGGGTCACGAATGCATGGCCGGACAATAATTTTGAGTTTGTTCGTATGAGATCTTGGGTTGGGTAGGGACATCTGTAGCATCGAATGGTCTCGATGTTGTTCGTTCTCCATCACCTGAAGATTTTCCAGCTGGTGCATGTTAATATCGGCGTCTCGGTACTTTTCCCCGTCCGCTAATGAGCTTCGGAAAACATAGTCAATGTCGTGGGCCGCTTGTACTGTAGGGTGGTGCTTTAATCTGTTTTTTACATTTTTTGCGGTTGTACTTCTTTTTTTACTTACAGTGAAAGCGATGGTGTAAGAGGGTGCCGTAAGTATGTGGGTTCTGATTGGTAGTTTAAGAAGATGAGGTGAAACATACTTGTCTTCGGGTATTTGCTGTCCGGAGACCTGTTAAGGACAGGAATTTATGATTTAAGCTGCAAGAAGTTCTGCTCAACCCTTCTTCAGCCAATTATTTGCTGTACATCAAACGGTCTTAAAGCTTAAACATATGCTTAGTTCAACACATTTTGTACTTGTTGCCCCTCAATTTGAGATGCATGCATGCCTTGTCTATTGGGAGAAAGAGTTGTATCTTATTCTAAGAAATCCTAAAGGCTTTTATATAAAGATCATTGGATAAATTACAAAGTCATTCAAATAAAAGAAGAAAATAGCAAATATGACATGAAAAATAATTACAACTTTCAACACTTCTGCTTAAGTTGGAGCATAAATATCATATATGCTCAACTTGGAACAAAGATACTCTAATTGCTTTTTAGATAAGGCCTCAGTGAAAATATTTGCAATCTGATCTTCATCGGAGATGTATGACATGGCGATCCTACCACTCAGTACTACATCTCTAACAAAGTGATAGTTCACTTCTATATACTTTGTCCTCTTACCGAATGTTGGATTGATGGCAAGAAAAATGGCATCCTTGTTGTTAAAGTACATAGGTATAGGGCCAGAGACCTCTACACCAAAGGCACAAAGAATGGATCTAATCCAATAGAGCTTACAACAAGTGTGGCCCATGACTTTGTATTCTAACTTCGCATTTTACCTGGAGACAACATTATGTTTCTTGGTTCTCCATGTTACTAAGTTGTCACCAACGTAGGTACAATACCCTGTCATGGACAATCTGTTCTCATGAGCACTAGCATAGTCTACACCTGAGTATCCACAGACATCAAGGTGGCCATGTCTCCAAAAGAATAATCCCTTAATAAGGGAGCTCCTCAAATATCTTAATACCTAACAAACTCTTGCCTAATGAATCTCCATAGGCTCTTGCATAAATTGACTCAACCTTCCAATAGCATATGATTTATCTGGCCTGGTCACTGAAAGATATAGAAGATTGCCAACCATAGCTCTATATCTGGTAACATCCTCCAAGATTTGACTATCAGTATCTACAAAATGAGCAGTCGAATCCAGTGGATACCAGTAGGTTTGCAACCTAGCAGCCCACCTCTCGTAGCACATCCAACACATAGTTCCTGTGTGAGAGGGCCATTCCTCCATCAATATGGTATATCTCAATGCGTAGGAAGTAACTAATCAGGTTAAGATCCTTGGTTACAAACTGTGCATGCAAGAAAACCTTAGTCTCCTTTTGACCCTTTTTGTCACTATATGTCAAAAGAATATCATTAACATATACAAGTAGAATAATAGAGCTTGTCTGTGTGTGCCTAGTAAATACAAAATGGTTAGATGTTGATCGAGTGAACCCAAAACTTTGAACAATAGTACTGAACCAGTCAAATCATGCTCTAAGACTTTGTTTCAGTCCATATGTCGCCTTGTATAGCTTGTGGACCTTGTGACACTCCTCCTGACCAACAAATCCATGAGGTTGTTGAATAACCACCTTATCAAGATCCCCATATAAAAATGCATTTTTGATGTCTAATTGATGTAAACGTCATACCAAATTCAATCATGCAATCGACAAGAAGGTCTCAAAATAATCTATGGCAAAGATTATTTTGCCAAAGGTTTGAGTATAGCCTTTGCAACCAACCTCACCTTGTAGCGTTGGACAGAGCCATCTAGGAGATACTGAATTATGAACACCCATCTACAACCCACTACTAGCACACCAAGTAGTAGATCCATAAGCTCCCATGTAACATGGGATTGAAGAGTAGACATCTCTTCTTTCATGGTCCGAGTCTAGTTAGGATCCTAAAAAGCCTCTGCACAACTTTGTGATATCTGATGATTGTCAACTGTAAGAGAAAGTAACTGTCCTATTGCAGATAACCAATTAGTAGACATTTAATGTGACATAGAATAGCGAGCACATGACCGTGGAGCCTTCCGCTGTGCAATAGGAAGATCTAACTCAACACCCTAGTAGTACGAGGTACCCGATCTCCAGATGAATCAATAGAATCTGTTGGAGACTAAGCAAAATTAGAATGTACATGGATGGTGGAAAGAGGCACCTCTACTTGCGTAGGGGGTTCTCTATGGTGGAAGGTCTGTGAGTAGTAGGTAAATGGCTCAAGATCCTATAGAGATGTATTTGGTGGATGGGATGGCTCAGTGGGCTCTGGAGGCAGTGTAGATGGTATAGGAAGTAGGATATCCTGTAGCACTAACTAAGTTGAGGAACTCCCTTCTGCGGGTAAAAGGGAAGCTCCTCAAAGAAACATCAGCACTAACATAAAACTTATGACTCACTGGATCGTAACAATGATATCCCTTTTGGGTGCGTGAGTATCCCAGAAAATACACTTCATTGACCAAGGAGATAATTTGTTCACCTTGAATAAGTAAATAAAACAAATACAACCAAATACCATAGGAGTAAGGGAAAGCATCTCAACTAGGAAACAAAGCAGAATAAGGCATCTTACCCTCTAAACTAGAAGACAACACCCTATTAATGAGAAAAGCAGTAGTAAGAACTGCATCTGCCGAAAATTGGGATGGAACAAACATCTGGAACATCGTTGTGTGAGTCGCATCTAACAAGTGTTGTAGCTTGCATTCAGAAATCCCATTTTGTTGTGAGGTGTGAACACATGATGTTTGATGAATTACTCCCATGGAATTAAAAAGTAGTGTCAACTTGCCATTCACAAACTCTAATCCATTATCACTACAGAAAACTTTAATAATGGTGGAAAACTAAATCTTTATTTCTTTAAAAATATTTTACATAAATACAAAAGTTTTGATCTTTTCTTCAACATAAAACCTAAGACATATGGGTTCAATCATCAATGAAAACTAGGAAAGATCGAAAACCCCTAACACTGCAAACCCTACATGGGACCTCTACATCAGCATGCACAAGATCAAAAGGAGACTCAGACATCTTATTATGACTGAAAAATGGCGAATGGTGGTGCTTGCCAAGTTGATAGGCCTCACAAGGAATATGGAAACTTCAAATTTGGAAATTGACAATGGAGGATGGAGGTACTCGAGTGACCCAAACGAAGATGCCACTGCAGTAGAGTAGTGGCAAAAGCAGTAATAGAGGTAGAGGTTGTAGGTAGTAAGCTAAGATAGTTGAGGACATTCTGCTTAAGTCCACCATCTGCATCATCGTCTGCAAATCTTGCAAAAAGAAAAACTAATTGTGAAATTCGCTTTGCATCCCAAGTCCTTAGTAATCTGACTTATGAACATCAAATTAAGGGCAAATCTCAAGGCATGCATGACATCCGACAAAGCAAGAGAATTGGGAGAGACATCTCTAAGGCCTTGACAAGAGATAAACCATCATTTGCCACCCTAACTTGGAAGGGGGTGGCAAGAGTGCAATGAGAAGAAAAAAAGAGTAGAATCTCTTGTTATATGAGAGGAGGCACCTGAATCCTCTATCCATGCTGAAGAATTAGAGTTGACAGACAACGTAGTGGTATCTATAAGATGTGCAACTGACGTGTCGACTATAGTGGTGGTTTGAGAAGTCATCAGCCTACCATACTCAGCCCTGGAAATAGTAATCTGATTCTCAATATCCTGGTACTGAGCACTGTCTTCTTCTAAGACAACCTAATTAGTATAAGGCCCTTGACCCTGAGGATACTCATGCTTAATCCAACTTCTATCAACACTGTGGCCAACTTTATGACAATACTTACAAAATAGGTTTCCTCTGCTACGGCCTCATCCACCTCTAGAAGTACCACAACCACAGGAACCACGACCACCAAAGGTAGATGAACTACAACCATGACCAAGAGAAGCCATGGCAGATAAGTCTGAACTAGGGACAAGCTTTGAGAACTTCAATCTAGAAGGCTGTGCATAAATCTGAGCTGGAGTAGGAATCTTCTCAGAAGTCATCAACTAGTCTTTGATAGCTTTGTACTCAAGACCCAAGGTCACTATAAATTGCATAGATCTTATGGCCTTTTTCTATTTGGCCATGTCAACAATATCAGAAGTCAATGGCTGGTAGGTATCTTGCTCATCCCACAAATTCTTGAGTATTCCATAACACTCAACCAATGACATAGTCCCCTTCTTAAATGTGTTCATATCCTCAATCACGCGATACAATTTGCCATTGTTTCTCTTCTATGAGTGAATCTCATGCAACATATTCCACATCCGCTTAGTAAAGGAATAGACATGGCATCTTAGGGATGTGTTCCTTCATGCTATTTAGCATACAAGTCACCACCCAGTCATTATCAGCTTCCCAATCCTCAATCTTCCCAAAGGCTTCGGGTTCATCCTTCAGAAGAATGTATCTGTTTCTGTGGGATCCCATGAATTGTGGAAAGGAAGTAGACCACAACAAAAAAATTGAATCATCTAATTTGACAGTGGTGCCTTGCATGTGAGGTGAGGCACTCATGATAGCACTTTTCCCCATAATGTTGCTAAGAATAAAGTTGTTGTCAACCATGACACACGATTCGTGTAGATCGAAGATACACTCTTAACCAATAACCATCATTTGCAGTAAGAAGCCACATACCAACTTGAAATTCTAGAATTCAAATCATGTACGAAGGGTGAATGAGACCAAGATCCCTCCCTCTAGAACATATGCATGCTGCCAAGACAAGGGAGAGTCTTGACAGCGGTACAAGTGGTATCCTAGAAGAGAGAGGAGGTGTTGGAAATCAGTGAGGAGGCACCAGTAGGCAAGAGGAGCCAAGGGAAGCCCTTGCAAGCGGCACTGGCAGTGTTGCTAGTGTTGCCTGCAGTGCTGGTGGCACTATTGTGTTGCCATTGCAAGGAGGAGCATTGATAGGAGGAGCAATGCCAGTAAAGGAGAAGAAGGGTGTGTGGTGGAGGGTTGGAGGCCTTGGTTTTGGTGGGATATTGAGCGTTGGCCTAGGATCGCTGCTCTAATACCATGTTGGGAGAGAGTTGTATCTTATTCCAGGAAACCCCAAGTGCTTTTATGTAGGAAGACCCGTTAGGTAAACTACAAAGTCATTCAAACAAAATAAGAAAATAACAAATAAGACAAAGGAAAACAACTACAACTCTTAACATTCTCATATTCCATTGTCCTCTTCATTCACCCCTATATCACCCATCAATTGTTCCTCTTCTTCTAGATACAACTTTATGTCTAAAACCTCCTTTATAGTCTCCTTTTCATTCACCTACATATCAACCATCACTTGTCGCTGCTCTTCCAGATGCATCTTTGTATCAAAGTCCTCCTTTATAGTCTCGTCGTACTATGCATCAATATATTGACCTTTCTCAAGCTCATTTTGAACCGACAAGTCATATTTTGCTGTGAAACCTACTGCTAAAGAAACTGCATTTGTTGAATACTTCCTCTTCCTTTTAGAAGGTGTTTTCTCTTCCTTTGTTTAGAAACATTCCACTACTCAAACTTCTTTTCAACACCTTAATATTCGACGCTCCAGTCTGGAACAAGATAGCCCTTTGAGAATTAGTGGATGTTATTTTCCCTTGTGTGTTCTGACCAACACATACCAACAATAGCCTTCTGACCAAAGTCACTAACAATTTCCTAATAAAAGAAGCAAATTCAATCACATCTCTTAGCAACAATCGCTCCTTATAGATGATGCCTTCCTTGTAACAATTTTAAAAATATTTTCATCACCATTTTCCTTTGTTGTTCTTAAATTGCCCAATTTCTGTCACTTGTTTAAATACCATGAAGTGAATTTAGCAGTCTAGCCCCAATTTTTTTTGGGTGGGGGGTGTGAAGTCAAAAGGAGGTTTGTATTAGATACGATTGCATACGAGTTGGGTCAGGATTTAACTCACGGTTTGACCCAATATCTACATGTTGGGAGTTTTCAAAACCAACCAACTCATTTTACTTCATAATTTGAATTAACCCAACTCATAAAATGGTTAAGTTAGGTTGGGATGTGGATTAGTCAAACTATTAGACTTCGTTCTTGTATATTCTTTTCTATTTGCTCAAAATGGTTTGACTTTATAAAGTAATCATCCCAAGTCAAATAAAGAAATAAAAATAAATAAATAAAACAAAGTAATAAGAAATAATCCAAAGTTTATAATGCAAGTCAAAATGCATTTGACAAGAAACAATGCCATTAACATTAACAAATGTAACATAAAAATGCAAGACCACATGAGTGGCGAGTGCTACACTATCGCACTAAGAGGAGCTTGTGCTAATTGTAGGAATAGGGGATAACAATGGGGGAGTGGAGGATATGGGGATTAGCTAGGGATAGGGCTTAGGGATTGGGAGGTGGGGAACAAGGAGAAACATGAGGCAATCTCCAGGAAGTAGGGACAAAAGGTGATGGGAGGTGCAATTGATCAAAGGATTACAAGAATTGAGAATGGGCCATGGGTAATTGGAGAAATGTGGTTATGTTGGTTCAATTATAATGGGATAAAATGTTATTTAATTTTAGGAATTGGTGGAAGTTAGGATTTTTAAGGTGTAATGAACCTAAAGAATATTTTGAGAAGTAGTACAATTTAAAAGGCATGTATGGGTTGTGGGTTAAGTTGGATTAGGTTGCTCTTTTAACCTAACCCAACCTACATCTTAACACGTTCACCAAAATGTAACCTAACCCAAACTAAGGAAGCTTTCAACTCGACCTAGTGAGGATCATTTATGTGGCAAAGATTGGCATGTGGATTCTATGGCATTGCACCTTTTATACGATAATGGATAATACTTCAACCATATCCAACTGATTCTTACAAGATTGCTGGTTTCTCCCATTATTGGTCAAGAGAAGCTGAAGGATATCCTTACCATTTGAGTGACAAATGGTTTTCCCTTCCTTGACTTTCCTATTGAGTTATCTATTTTAATAGAATTACAAAGGACTTGAATTACCAAGCTATTTATGGCATTGTTTGTTGTATCTTTTAGGGTATCCTAATAGGTAAGGACAATTGATGGAGGCTATTAAGAAGGGAAAGTGTATTGGATACTTTAGTCCCTATATGTTTCCCATCTCATCGTTCCTAATCTATGTCTACACTTCAGTGGCACTTTCTTTTGCTAAACTTGTTCATTTCATTCTTCAACTTTCTCTCAGCTCCAAGATAAAGTGATGCATCATAGAAGCCTAGGGAATCATTTCAAACGTTTCAAAACCACAACAATTTAATCCTAAAATTGATTGAATTAGGTTAAAATAATAGAAAATATTTTGAACAATCGTGCAAGTTAGGAAAATCTACCTCCGTGATTGGTTATCACAGGAATATATCGATGTGTGTATGCAAATGCACATGCCTTTGCAAAGTCCACAACAGGAGATGCAACTCTTCTAGGTTTGTTGATGAGCGAAATGCCAGAGTCACACGAGGAAGATGATTTTCACGCAGTCATGCCTTCTTCTTTGCCAAAAAGCAAGGCTAGAACTGAGGAGGAGGAAGAATGGGGACATCCCTTTTGATCTCTCTTGTGGGTGGACGGCCAAGGGAGCTCTCAGTGGCTCTTGGTTGATTCCCAATCAATTAATCAACCTTCAATTGTTGGAATACTTATTATATAGTCCCAATCCTAGGTTTTAAAGAAATCAAGTTTCTTTAAAATTCCAACAATGGCCTTCTCTATTTTGTTTTCCTTTTGGAGAAAATTCTAGCACATTGACAATTACCAAAGCACCCTTGGTGCTTCTCTAAACACATGTGAATTATATATTTCACCTATTTAAAACATATAATTAATTTCCTCCTATTTCTAGGTTGCTAGTTGTTGTATCATATTGTAGGGAGATCTTATAGGAAATTCGTAGTCCATCTATGATTAGGACCACTACAAATCAAGGACTTAGATCAAATATTGATCTAATTCGATTATAATAATCATTTCTCACTTCTCCAATTGATATATACATATTGATAACTTAATTTAAGTATTATTCCATAGTTCTCCAATTATGAGTAATATCTAATTTATTAATCAGTCCCATTCATAATTAAATTCACTAGGTGTTCATCACATAGCCCTATTAAAGCGTGACAAGTATTGGATTGTTAAGGTGGTAGCCTGCCCTTAAGATATACTGCATATCTCAAATATTCTAGACATGCGGAAACACATGTGAACAGTTCAAACCTAGTGTTGTTCCTACAAGCTATGGTTCGTGTAGATTACCATTATGCTTTAGATGAAACACATACTAGATAACTTCTCCAAGTTCATTCAGCTCCTTCATTCCTATTTTGATTTACCTGTCTATGGAAGAATAATAAGCAATTCTTGTTATCATGAAAACAAATAAACCCCTCTTTATAGAGAGGGGTGATAGCAATAGTAATCATAAACCTATCTAATTTGAAAACAAAATAGAATCAAATCAAATCCTTATGATAATGTAACAAAAAAGAAAATCCTAGCTTAACTCATAAGAAACCTATTTTTAATTATTCATATTTCTAATTTTATTTTTAACACTCGCCCCTCCCAACTTGTGAAAGGTGGAACAAAACTAGGACTCCACCCCAAGGACATAATCGCTAGGTTGGAGTCGATAGGTAGGTAGTTTCCTTTAACCAGTGAAACCTTTCTTTCTTGGAGAAGAAAGTAATTGGATTGAGGCCTTCAAGCAGTCAGGAGTAGGTAAGGAATGAGCATCGTGCTCAATTCTCTTACTAGTCATTAACATCATCTTTGGAGTCGATACCTTTCTCTATCAGGATATGCAACTTGCCTTGCTCTCCCACAAAGATGTGAAAAGGTGTAGGACCAGAGCACGTAATTCAAGGAACTTGATAGCTTGATCATGGTTCTCGAAATGAGTACAGAGGTCAAGATCTCGACCTCGAAGTCACAAGGGTTGAGGAATTCACTTCAACCATCAGGACAAAGGGAATTTGAGTGAATCTGAACAAGATCGAGCTGAACCTACTTGTCTGGGACCTAATTGAGAACCTAAGCAATTTGTGAGTAATTGAAAAACGAAAACAATGGTTGGCATAAGTAGAGAAGGTGATCAGGAGATTAGATCAAATTGGCTTTAATTTGGAATGGCCAGTTTGATTGTGAGGATGGTCGGTTGATTGAGGTAAAAGTAAGGAGGTTCTTCGTGGGTGGTGATGTTGCTTACAGGAGTAGGTTAGATCGAAGTAGAAAGAGAGGAGGCAGAGGTGAGGGGGCTGCTTTGATCAATTAGGGGCGATCAGGCTAATTTGATCGACCTGGTTGACAAGAGGTGGAGGCAAAAGGGTCTTTGGATGGTGTTGCGTCATAAATCATCGTAGTTAGGAAAGCAATGCATTGTAGTATAACAAAAAAAATCGATACGACATTTGAATTTATAAAGCTCGAAAAATTATGAGTTTCGAGGTCGTTCACAGGGAGCAAGTGTAACAAATCAATTCACTAATCACAATAATCAATGGTAATAATGTAAGTGAATCAAATAACTAAAATGATATTTAATTAAAAGCAAGAATGTATTTCATGAATTTGGGAACAAAATATAAATAAAGGCTTAAAAATGGTGGGTGAAACCACCAATTAAGCTCTACAATTAAGCACAATCTCCAAGAATCCCAGTAGTACTCAATAGTTCAACAATAACCACTTAGCCATGTCAGATCCAAGCACCAAATCAGAGCCAAATATTTCAACAGTAACCTAAATCAGACGTCAGATATGAGGCTTAGATGCCTTAAGGAACAACGCAGATCACCTCAAAATTTGCTCAAGTGTTGGGTGTGAATCCCAACGTGCTACAGTGCAAAACCACCCCCCTCCCCCCTTAAAATTTCTCTTTCTCTTTCCTTAGATCCAAGTCAAGGGTTAATCAAGTAATTGGGTAAACAAGTAGTTGAATCAGGTCTAGGCTCGCGTATGCGGGATCGCGGGCGAGGGTGTGCAAAACATGAGGTAAGGGACCCCACCCCGTGCTATTGAGGCAGCCTGGTATCACACGAAATGCCTTATGAGCGCGATTTTGTTTTGTCCTTGCCCGATGTGGGGCTAAATTTGAGCAACTTCCTCTCACGTGTTAGCAGCTGAGTTGCTTCGAATTACTATTGCTGCACTGTTACCTTCGCTTGATTGGAGATGCAGACGGCTTCGAGGGTGTCACCGAAGTCGATTGGAAGTGGAAGTAGTGTAATTGGTAGTCAAAGATAAGCAAACGACGTTGAGGAAGACAGAGGCAGCGGTGGAGCTCCGATGTTACGACCCGGTTCCCGAATCCCTACAGGACACGAGAATCGGACCAACTCAACTGATCCCAAGACCCAATCATCCAACGAGAAAGTAACCAAAAAGCAGTAAAATGAACCACATTCACCATGCAAGTAATTAACAGTAACAAAAGTACGGCAGTAAAGAAAAGAACTACTACAGTACATACCACCACAGCAGTAGAGAATTAAAAACAGGTACAGAAATATAAAGTTTACAGTAAAAGAGTACAAGGTGTAACAAAAATACTCACTACAACAAAACGGTACAACAAAGTACAACTACTGGGCTCCACTAGGCCCAGAACCCTCCACAGCCATAGGCTCTGGCTGCTCAACACCTGGTCTTGAAAAAGGTGACAAATGTGACACATCAGCGTAACGCTGAGTAAAGTGGCAACCAGCCAGCTAAGAAAACAGTAAAGGTGGACAAGTAGCTGTTGTTTTAATTTCTTTCTTTATTCCTCTATTTACTCTTTTTTGAATTATTTCTCAGATCTTTCTCTTGATCTCGAATGTTCCTCGTGGGAACGATCTTGATTGTAGTCTTTTTCGAAAAGTAGAAGTAGCACGTGGTGCTCTCCTGGCCGGGAGAGTCCCCCGTGGTGGTCCTACCCTCAGTCAACCACCCCAAGGTCGCTGACAGACGTAACGGTGACTACGGCACGCACGATAAACGCACCGGTAGCTACCCCGTACTGGCACGCGGTCAGTCATTTCCGTTAACGGGTGTGCCCAAAGCATAGCACGGAACCAGTATAGGGCAGAGCCCTCTCAGTAACAGGGGTCTAGCCCCTCCACAGTAACCAAACAGGGGACTCGCCCCTCCACAGTCTGCACACCCTCGCCTGACTACCCTGGTTTACCCAGTGGGCCTAACAAGTCAGTGTAGGACGGCTAGCTGAACCCTGGGCCCCGTGGGGTGGCTAGCTCTCTCCTTACACTAGCAGCTCTCCTCGGTACGGTGTACGCGAGGGCCAGAAAGTCGATGCAAAGTGGCCAAACTCAACCCGGTCTCGACCTGAGGGTGGCAAGCTCCCCTCTACAATAAGGGGTAATAAGTGCTCTCTTTGATACCACGTACTCAAAAGACAACACACTTTCCCATTTTACTTTTCCAGTTCCATTCCATTTATTTCCAGGAGTTCTACTCCTAATTCCCCATAGGGTTAGTGCTCATATTTCCTCAGGCCAAGCCATACTAGGTTTCATCATTTCAGGTTTATTCGCATATAGTACGTATTTCCAACATTCAAACTTCTTTTCCTTTCTAATTCATATACAAGCAGCTCGTATTTAGTTTCCAAACAACAGTAAT
Source organism: Thalassia testudinum (assembly GCA_037157565.1). Taxonomy (NCBI): domain Eukaryota; kingdom Viridiplantae; phylum Streptophyta; class Magnoliopsida; order Alismatales; family Hydrocharitaceae; genus Thalassia; species Thalassia testudinum. The sequence continues at coordinate 91,895,451 of JAZHRO010000025.1, forward strand.
TACATGTAGTAGTTACTAGCAGCAGTACTCTACATTTCACAGGCAGCTGTTATCCAATTACATGCAATTATCATTATTTTATCTACTTATCCAAGACCGCAATTCAGGCATTCAATACATTCGTTTCAATGTTTCTATTTCTAGGATTCATGCCACACCCTAGGATCTATCATTCAATCTAGTTTTCAGTCCTAGGATTCATGCCATACCCTAGGATCTATCATTTAATCTAGTTTTCAGGTCCTAGGATTCATGCCATACCCTAGGATCTATCATTCAATCTAGTTTTCAGGTCCTAGGATTCATGCCATACCCTAGGATTTATCATTTAATTCAGATATGCATTAATGTTTGTAATTAACTAAGGGAAGCCACTCTACCCACAAAATCGGGAGTGATGGGAGCGTGATCGGCAGGTCCACGTGCCTCTGCAACCTATAGATCCGCAATAGAACAAGATCCTAACACAAGGATCAAACACAGGAACCACTCAGAACAGGATACAAGTATTTTAACAAGTAGAGGAACTAATTCTGAGAATAACGAAATTTCAAACGCGGAAATCGAACCTTGAACGGACCTTAAAAGGGTCAAAAACGACAACTCTAACTCAAATAAGACATTTGGAACACCTTCCAGACGTCTTAAAAAGGGGGTCCAGGTCATACCTCACTCTGCACTGCTCTTTAGACATCTAGGATCCTACTGAACCGTCTGGACCTAGTTCCAGACGTCCGACTATTACTTCGGATGTCTGGAGACGCTCTCCGCCGTCTGGTGTTATACCCAGACGTCTGATCTGTGTGGGAGGGTGTGTCCTTGCGCCTTCCCAAAATGAAACCTGTACGCTCAATGAAAACCTCCTCATCACGACACGTCTCAGCCTTTGGCGGATTGGCCTACATGGCCGTATCCGCAAAAAGGAGGAAGATGAGAAATATTGTACCTTTCAGACGTCTAGATCTCCCTCCAGACGTCGCCCGTGTCGTCTGGACGTAGGTCTAGACGTCTGATTTTGGGAAAATTTTCCAGAATCAGAACCTCCTCGCCTTCTTCCTGCTGCGCACGGCCGCGCCACGCTCGCCCGCCTGATGCCTGAACGGCAGCAGCACCGGTGTAACCTCCCCAGCACCATGCTCCCGCTGCACGCCCGTCGGCCGGCCCCGAGCTACTCCGGCGAGCTCGCTCTCTCTTCTTCACGTGCTCTCCCTCTTCTCCCCTCTCGTTGCACCTCCTCTCCGCACGCAACCGGCTGCAGCTGCTGCCCTCGCTCTCTCACTCTCACGCTAACGCTGGAAGAAGGAGGAGACAGTGGAGTGGTGGGTGAGGAGAGGGAAGGGGGGAGAGGGGTATTTGAAGGCGTCGGGGGAGAAAAAAAATGCCTGCAGGTCGGCGGGTTCAGTCTGCGCGTGCACACGCGCAGACTCACAATCGTACGCATGCAAAAATTTATTTCCAGACGTCTGACCAGACTTCTAGACCAACTCCCAGACATCTTAAAAGTGTTTAATGTCTTCACGTCTTAACAACATAACAAACTCAAAGGAAGTTTCATCCCCGAAACTTGTGCTAACTAGGGTGCGGAAAAAGAACAATATACACATAACAAACTCAAAGAGGACCGAAGCCAGTCCGGAAAGACGTACCCTTAAAGAGCTCCGGGTACCGCTCCCGCATCGCCGCCTCAGGCTCCCGGGCAGCCTCCTCGTACCGCTGGCTCCTCCACAAAACCTTCACCAGGGGTACTTGCTTCCGTCTCAGACTTCGAACGACTCTGTCAAGAATCTGCACTGGCCGCTCGGGGTAGGTCAGGTCATCACCCACCTCGACGCTCTCGTGGCTCAGGACGTGATTGGGATCGGCGACGTACTTCCTAAGGTTGGACACGTGGAACATGTCGTGCACACCAGAAAGCTGGGGAGGAAGGGCAAGCCTGTAAGCAATGGGTCCAACCCACTCCAGGACCTCAAAGGGTCCCACGAACCTCGACGCGAGCTTCCCTCTCACCCCAAACCACTGCAGACCCTTCATGGGTGAAACGCGAAGGAAGACGTGGTCCCCAACCTCAAACTACACCTCTCTGCATTTCCGATCTGCATAGCTCTTTTGTTTGCTCCTGACAGTGCGGAGTCGCCTGTGAATCTGCTCGATCACCTCCCGACTCTGCCGGATCAGCCTGGGGCCAACCTCCCACTTGGTCCCCACATCAACCCAACTCAAGGGTGCCGTACACTTCTGTCTGTACAGAGCCTTGTGGAGTGCCATGCCGATGCTCGAGTGATAACTGTTGTTTTATGCAAACTCTGCCAGGGGCAGGTGCTCCTCCCAAGAGCCCCTCCAGTCCAGTACACAAGCACGCAAAAGGTCCTCGAGTGTCTGTATCGTGCACTCAGACTGTCCGTCCGTCTGGGGGTGGTATGCTGTACTGAACCTCAACCGCGTCCCCAGGGCCTGCTGAAACTCAGCCCAAAACTGGGACGTAAAACGGGTATCCCAGTCGGATACGATCTCCCACGGAACTCCGTGTAGACGTACCACATGGCGGATATACCTCTCTGCCAACTGTGCTGGTCCCAAGGTGACTCGGATCGGCAAGAAACGTGCCGTCTTCATCAATCTGTCAACGATCACCCAAACTGCGTCATGTCCTCGCTGGGTAACGGGCAAGCCCACCACCAAGTCCATGGTGATGCTCTCCCACTTCCACTCTGGCACTGGAAGTGGCTACAACGACCCTGCAGGCCTCTGATGCTCGGCCTTCACCTGCTGGCACACTAGACACTACTGTACGAATTCACCCACATCCCACTTCATTCCCCTCCACCAAAAGTCGCATCTCAAATCATGGTACATCTTTGTGTTTCCGGGATGTATGGTGAACCTGGAACCGTGTGCCTCAGTCAGGAGCTCTCTCAACAGCTCATCGTCCCTGGGAACGCACAAACGTCCCCTCATGCGCAGTACTTGGTCGGTAAAAGTGAAGTCCCCAGGGTCTCCTGATAGCACTCTGTCACGCAATGACTGTAAGTACGGGTCGGCCATCTATCTTGTGATGATGCGGTCTATCAACTCTGGCCTCGTCTGTTGTGTCACAGTCACTACCCCACAGTGCCCCAGTAACTCTAGGGGCCGCCAACTACCTATCTCCTCCATGAGGCTCCAACTCTGCGCCTGTAAACTGGCCAAGTGGGCGGACGCCTTCCAGCTCAAGGCGTCAGCCACCACGTTGGCCTTTCCCGGGTAGTAGGAAATGCTGCAGTCATAGTCCTTCAGGAGCTCCAACCAACGTCTCTATCTCATGTCGAGCTCCTTCTGATCAAACAAGTATCTGAGGCTCTTATGATTTGTGAAAATCTCAAAGGTCTCACCGTACAAGTAGTGCCTCCAAGTCTTCAGCGCGAAGACGACAACTGCCAGCTCCAGGTCATGGGTAGGGTAGCTATACTCATGGGGCTTCAGTTGCCGCGAAGCGTAAGCAACAACGTGACCCCTCTGCATGAGCACACCCCCTAACCCCTGCAAAGAGGCATCCGTATACACAACGAACCCGCCACTACTGTCAGGAATGGTGAGCACGGGAGCCGAAGTCAACCTCTCCTTCAGCTCCTGAAAACACGCCTCATAAGCGTTTGTCCAAGTAAAGGGCACGTCCTTCTGGGTCAGCTGTGTCATAGGACTTGCAATCTGCGAGAAGCCCCTGATAAACTTCCTATAGTAGCCTGCCAGTCCCAAGAAACTATGGATCTCAGTAACCGTACGCGGTCTCTCCCACCTAAGCACTGCCTCAACCTTGGCTGGGTCCACAGCCAAGCCATCACCAGAGATCACATGACCCAAGAAGGTCACCTCCCTCAACCAGAACTCGCACTTACTGTATTTGGCGTACAGCCTACGTTGTCTCAGTGTATCCAAAACCATCTGCAAGTGCTGTCTGTGCTGCGCCTGATCTCGAGAATAGATGAGCACATCATCAATGAATACCACCACGAACTAGTCCAAGTACGGTCTAAACACCCAGTTCATCAAATCCATGAAGGCAGCAGGGGCATTGGTCAGCTCAAACGGCATGATCAGAAACTCGTAGTGTCCGTACCAGGTGCAGAAAGCTGTCTTGGAGACGTCTGCCTCCTTGATCCTCAACTGGTGGTATCCAGACCTCAAGTCTATCTTGGAGAATATCGTGGCACCTCGCAGCTGGTCAAACAAGTCATCAGTCCTCGGCAGCGGATACCTGTTCTTGATGGTAACCCTATTCAGCTGTCTGTAGTCCACACAAAGGCGTAGGGTACCATCCTTCTTTACGAACAAAACCGAGGCTCCCCACGGAGACGCACTGGGCCTCACAAAGCCATTCTCCATAAGATTCTGCAACTGAGACTTGAACTCTCGCAGCTCAAGTGGTGCCATCTTGTACGGTGCTGTAGAGATGGGGCTGGTCCCCAGTACCAGTGAGATCTCAAACTCGATCTCACGCTCGGGCGATAGTCCTGGCAACTCATCTGGGAACACGTCGGGGTACTCTCTGACCACCGAGATACTCTAAAAGTCTGCCACAGGGCTGGGCTCCTCCACCACACAAGCCAGAAAGCCCTCACACCCCTGGCTCAAAAGTCTCGCCGCCCGAAGTGAAGAAATGCACCTGAAGCCTTCGTCCACTGGCTGCCCATGGAACTCGAAAGAAGGAAACTCCGGTATGGAGAAGACGATCTTCCTCTCAAAGCAATCCACCAAGGCGTGGTAAGCGGACAGCCAGTCCATCCCCAGAATTACTCCAAAGTCCTCCATCTGTATCATAATCAGGTCAGCGGGAAGGCTGTGTCCCCTAACACTAACCTCACAACTTGTGTACACCTCCTCAGCTACAAACATCTGACCACTCGGACCTGTGATCACGAACGGATCCTCTAACAACATACAGTCCTTCCCCAAGCTAATTGCAAAACTAGCAGCGACAAACGAGTGCGTGGTGCCGGAATCGAAAAGCGTGTAAACAAGTCTGCCGGAAACTGAAATCATACCTGCCACCACTGATCCCGAAGCTCTGGTATCCCTATGTGTCAGGGCGTTGATACACCCCTCAGCCCTAGGTGGGAACGAAGCAGCCACACTTTGCGTCAGATGGGTAGCCGCTGGCTGGTACCCTCCCCGCGACTGCTATCCCCTGCTCGCCCTCCAGTGCTCGACGCAGGGAGCATCGGCTGACCTCCTGCCCTAGATGGGCAGTCCCTCCTGATGTGGTCCGGCTGGCCACACTAGTAACAAAGGGGGATTCGACCCCCACCCTCAGTGGGTCCTTGCTGACGCTGGGTGGGGGTCTGGTGCTAGCAGCTGGCCCCTGTCGGGGGCCCCCAAAGGCCGCTGACGGCCCCGCAAAGCGTGACGGCTCTCTTGCAAGTGCCACGTGCCTCCTCTCTCGTCGGCCCTGTGAGAAGTCTGGCTGATAGGGCCTCTTCCGCCCGCTGTCAGTGTCGCGTGCGGATGGGTTGGTCTCTTCATACGTCATAGCTGCCTCCACCACCCTCGAGAACGTAGGCAGCTTCAGGGGTTTGACATACCCCCGAATCGCAGGCTGGAGCCCCTCGGTGAACCTCCAAAGGTGCTCCTCCTCAGTAGCCACGGCTGTCGCTGCGAAACAAGACAGCTCCAGGAAATGTGTACGGTACGTGCTCACGGTCATCGTCCCCTGGCGGAGAGTGTGGAACTCCCGCCTCCTCTGGTCTTGCCACGTCTGGGGAAAGTACTGATCGCAGAAGAGGGTGACGAACTGGTCCCAAGTCGACTTGTCCCTCTCCCAACCACAGATCGCTCTCCACCACCTGTGTGCCGCGCTCTCCAGTTGGTACGTGGCAAAGGCCACGTGGCAATCCACTGGGGAGCGAAGGGTGTCAAATACCTTCTCGATCTGCTCGAGCCAGTCCTCTGCCTCGGTCGGGTCCTCATCCCCTTTGAAGGAGGGGGGCTTCAGCTTCCAAAACTGCCCGAAAAAGCTCGTAATGGCGCTGAAGGGGAGACACTGGTACGCCTCCCGGTAAAGAAGCCTCGTGCTCAGAAGTGCCAAAGGAAGGTGGGGGCGGTGGAGGCCCACCCCCTCCCTCGCGTCCAGCGCCGTGTCGTCGTGTGGTCCCACAGAGGACTCCCCCTCCTTAGCCCCAAGGAGAGGCGCTCGTGGCGACGGGTGGAGCTCCTCTCGCATGATATCCCGTATCAACTGGGTGAGGTCCTAGGCCTGAATGCCCGGGAGCAGTGGCTGGTCCACTGAGGCGTCGGGCTCGACGCGCTCGCCCCTCCGTCCGCGGCCCACCTCACTAGTCCCGTGTCGAGGCATCTCCTGCAAGGAGATGCGAATACATAACAGAAAAGACATCAAAAGGTATGTTGTGGTGGCTACTCTAGTTACAAGCACGTGAATTGGTTATTTTCCAGGCAGTTGGCTCACTTCTCGGGATGATCTTGCTCTGATACCATCTTGTTACGACCCGGTTCCCAAATCCCTACAGGACACGAGAATCGGACCGACTCGACTGATCCCAAGACCCAGTCGTCCAACGAGAAAGTAACCAAAAAGCAGTAAAATAAACCACATTCACCATATAAGTAACTAATAGTAATAAAAGTACGGCAATAAAGAAAAGAACTACTACAGTACATACCACCACAACAGTAGAGAATTAAAAATAGGTACAGGAATATGAAGTTTATAATAAAAGAGTACAAGGTGTAATAAAAATACTCACTACAACAAAAAATGGTACAACAAAGTACAACTACTGGGCTCTACTAAGCCCAGCACCCTCCGCAGCCGCAGGCTCTGGCTGCTCAACACCTGGTCCAGAAAAAGGTGACAAATGTGATACGTCAATGAAACGCTAAGTAGAGTGGCAACCAGCCAGTTAAGAAAATAGTAAAGGTGGACAAGTAGCTGTTATTTTTAATTTCTTTCTTTATTCCTCTATTTACTCTTTCTTGAATTATTTCTCAGATCTTTCTCTTGATCTCGAATGTTCCTCGTGGGAACGATCTTGATTGCAGTCTTTTCCGAAAAGTAGAAGTCGCACGTGGTGCTCTCCTGGCCGGGAGAGTCCCTCGTGGTGGTCCTACCCTCAGTCAACCACCCCAAGGTCACTGACAGATGTAACGGTGACTACGGCATGCGCAATAAACGCACGGGTAGCTACCCCATACTGGCACGCGGTCAATCGTTTCCGTTAACGGGTGCGCCCAAAGCACAGCACAGAACTAGTATAGGGCAGAGCCCTCTAAGTAACAGGGGTCTAACCCCTCCACAGTAACCAAACAGGGGACTTGCCCCTCCACAGTCCGCGCACCCTTGCCTGACTACCCTGGTTTGCCCAATGGGCCTAATAAGTTGGTGTAGGATGGCTAGCTGAACCCCGGGCCCCATGGGGTGGTTAGCTCTCTCCATACACTAGCAGCTCTCCCCGGTACGGTGTATGCGAGGGCCAGAAAGTCGGTGCAAAGTGGCCAAACTCACCCCGATCTCGACCTGAGGGCGACAAGCTCCCCTCTACACTAAGAGGTAATATGTGCTCTCTTTGGTACCACGTACCCAAAAGACAACACACTTTCCCATTTTACTTTTCCAGTTCCATTCCATTTATTTCTAGGAGTTCTACTCCTAATTCCCCGTAGGGTTAGTGCTCATGTTTCCTCAGGCCAAGCCATACTAAGTTTCATCATTTCAGGTTTATTCGCATATAGTACGTATTTCCAATATTCAAACTTCTTTTCCTTTCCAATTCATATACAAGCAACTCGTATTTAGTTTCTAAACAACAGTAATTACATGTAGCAGTTACTAGCAGCAGTACACTACATTTCAGAGGCAACTGTTATCTAATTACAGGCAATTATCATTATTTTATCTACTTATCCAAGACTGCAATTCAGGCATTCAAGACATTCATTTCAATGTTTCTGTTCCTAGGATTCATGCTACACCCTAGGATCTATCATTCAATCCAGTTTTCAGTCCTAGGATTCATGCCATACCTTAGGATCTATCATTCAATCTAGTTTTCAGGTCCTAGGATTCATGCCATACCCTAGGATCTATCATTCAATCTAGTTTTCAGGTCCTAGGATTCATGCCATACCCTAGGATCTATCATTTAATTCAGATATGCATTAATGTTTGTAATTAACCAAGGGAAGCCACTCTACCCGCAAAATCGGGGGTGATGGGGGCGTGATCGGTAGGTCCACGTGCCTCCGCAACCCCCAGATCCACAATAAAACGAGGTCCTAACACAAGGATCAAACACAGGAACCACTCAGAACAGGATAAAGTATTTTAACAAGTAGAGGAGCTAATTCTGAGAATAACGAAATTTTAAACGTAGAAATCGGACCTCGAACGGACCTTAAAAGGGTCAAAAATGACAACTCTGACTCAAATAAGACATCTGGAACACCTTCCAAACGTCTTAAAAAGGGGGTCCAGGTCATACCTCACTCTGCGCTGCTCTTCAGACGTCCAGGATCCCGCTGAACCATCTGGACCTAGTTCCAGACGTCCGACTATCACTCCGGACGTCTGGAGACACTCTCCGCCGTTTGGTGTTGTACCCAGACCTCTGATCTGTGTGGGAGGGTGTGTCCTTGCGCCTTCCCGAAATGAAACTTGCACGCGTGACGAAAACCTCCTCATCATGACACATCTCAGCCTTCGGCGGATCGGCCTGCATGGCCGTATCCACAAAAAGGAGGAAGATGAGAAATATCGTACCTTTCAGACGTCTGAATCTCCCTCCAGACGTCGCCCGTGTCGTCTGGACGTAGGTCTAGACATCTGATTCTGGGAAAATTTCCCAGAATCAGAACCTCATCGCCTTCTTCCTCCTACGCATGGCCGCGCCGCGCTCGCCCACCTGCTGCCTGAATGGCAGCAGCACCGGGGTAACCTCCCCAGCACCATGCTCCCGCTGCGCGCCCGTCGGCCGGCCCCAAGCTGCTCCGGCGAGCTCGCTCTCTCTTCCTCACGTGCTCTCCCTCTTCTCCCCTCTCGCTGCACCTCCTCCTCTCCGCACGCAACTGGTAGCAGCTGCTACCCTTTCTCTCTCACTCTCACGCTAACACTGGAAGGAGGAGATGGTGGAGTGGTGGGTGAGGGAGAGGGAAGGGGGGAGAGGGGTATTTGAAGGCGTCGGGGGAGAGAAAAAGCGCCTGCAGGTCGGCAGGTTCAATTTGCGCGAGCATGCACGCAGACTCGCAATCGTACGCACGCAAAAATTTATTTCCAGACGTCTGTGAAGGCGTCCAGACGTCTGACCAGACGTCTGGACCAACTCCCAGACATCTTAAAAGTGTTTGATGTCTTCGGGTCTTAACATCCGGCAAAGACCTGAAGCACAGTAGAATGTCCTTTCGGCCCAATTAGAAGGTTCAAAAGAGTCGTCGTAGCTCGGCGAGTGCAACGGTGGTGGTTGTGAAGTACTTGGAGGTGTGTGGTCACGCGAAGTCGGAGAGGGCATGTGAGGGTGGGTTTGTTCGTCGAGGGTTTAAAGTGGTCAAAATGCCTAATAGAGTTAGGGCTTTTACTCTAAGGGTGGAGAGGAAGGTAATTGTAGTGGTGATTGTGTTTTGTGGTCGGTGGTGGCTGGACAAAGCTCGCCGAAGCTTCGCCGGTCGTGGAGAAGATGGAGGGGGAGAGGTGAGTGTCGTGGCTAATCCTAAGTTCTAAGGATGCAGAAAGGAACCAGAGAAGGAGAGAGAGTTTGGGGTGTTTATCAAGGTGAGAGGGAACAAAACCACGCTTGGCATTGGCTGGCTGGACGTGAGGATGGAGTCAACGGCGAGGAAGAAAAGGTTGGAGACGACCCTGCTTTGGTCGGCAATGTTTGCGACGAAGAGAGGAAGAGGTTGGTGGTGTTTGTTGTCAGAGAACATGTGCGGATGAGGAGGTCGGAGAGGGTTCACAGGAGCTCAAGAAATGGTGGCCGGAGGAGGAAGGAACGAGGTAATTCTGGCTATTTCTTGGCTAAAATACCCATGGGAAGGTGAGTGAGCTTAAATAGAAGAGGATTTGGCCTCTAATTGCATTGAATTCGCGAAATTGCTCGCGAATTTGGCAAGCCATGGCTGTGGGATTTGCGACCTTTGTTGAGCTCTTATGCTTTAGACTGGAATCCATAATCTTGCCTAATTGGTAGGGAATTATCTCAGGAACAATCTCTCCAATTTTGGAGAGATTTGAGCGAGAATCAAGCGAGAAATCCTTGCTTGAAGTCGGTGGTTTAGGTTTTGAGGTTTTGTTTGCATGAAAATGGCAACAGGGATATCTTTGCAAAGATGACGAGAAAGTTGAGGCCATTTTGGTAAATAAACTTGAAACCTATGGGTCTGGATGTGAGAAAGAATTTTTAAGGAATAAAATGCAAATTAGGTCAAGATGGACTCTGATTGGGCTCAAATCTTGGTGTTAACTTAATTTGGATCTAAGAAATCTAACGGTAAACTTGGATTTGAGTTTTGACCACATTTGATTGGATAAATTGAACAGAAGCTCAAAATCAAGGCAAATTCTTGTCAAAAACTCTATTCTAGGTCAAAATGGATTCAGATGGTCAAAACAAAGGTACTGATCGAACGTGTTTCATGTGTTTGAAATCGGGGTTAAGAGTAACCTGTTGTTTTAGTCGCAAAACTCATTTATCAAATAAAATTTTACTGAAACTCCAAGGAAGTCCTGAGTCGAACAAAAGGAGGCGACGTTTACTTTGTTTGAAAATCACACTTCGTTTTGTTTGTTTTTGGTGTTTTGGGGTTTTATTATTTTTTTCATTTGTTTTCATAAAGCAAGAAAATAATATGGATCACAATGGAGATAGAAACAAATATGATATATATTGCATAATAGTCTATTACAATAATCTTCGAAAGCATAAAAAGAGAGGGAGGTGAGAAGGAATCTCCCGAATTAGCTGTTCGACGAGATGACGGTGCCTGGCGGAAGCTTGGACGAAAGAGGTGAGGAGTGGGATGATGGAGGTGAGATGCAGAAGGACGTTGAGTAGAGGATAGCTTCAGCATGGCTCCGAAATGGAGGTGAGAAGGTGGAGATGATCTGCTGCCGGTATGGAGGTGGGAAGACGACTCCAAGACAACCTATGAAGGTGGTGGGATGAAGGATGAATTTTTGGTGGGAAGTAGGATCATTACACTAATAGGAGCCTTGGGAGCTTGAGAGTAAGCTCTAACAGAGTGTTGGTAGGCTTGCTAGAGCTTAGGAGTAGGTGGGAATAAAGTAGGTAGAGATGAAGAGGAATGAGGTGTAGGGGTGTTTATATAGTGATGGGAGGAAGAGCATCACATGCACCGACATTCAGCGACAGCTACAAGTATCACTAAAGGCTGCTCAAGCTATCACCAAAAGATCCATGCCTCTTCATTGCCTTAGCTGGCCCACGCATTGCCCAGGCCATTTAGTGACAGCTACAAGTGTCACTAAAGGCTCGCTCTTCTGTTGTTGCAAATCCCACGCCCGCCTCTCACTCCCACCTATTGTCGCTAAGGTTGGATGCGCTGCAGCTGTTGGATTCAGAAGTGAATGGCTAAGATGGCGTGGAGATTGTGCCTCTTGATCGCACGTGAGATGGCGCATTCTCGAGGAGCATCGACAGCCGCGTGCAGCATCCGCGCTCATCCGACGGTGCCACGTGGTGACGCTTCCACTGCTTGATTAAGCCTGCACTCATCCAACGGGCGCAATTCGATTGCACCCGTTCTTCGCGAGATTGCCTCCCCCCATCGCGGCTCAAACTCGCGCTCATGGTTTGCAAGCTCGTGTCTTCACCAATACGCCAAGGTCTCAGTTTGTCAAGTGGGGGGAGCGGTGCAGTCGCGCATCTCAACCGTTGGATGAAGATCCAACGACCAAGATGAGGCCATCCTTGAGATACCTAAGGCCGGGTGAGGAGTTCAGCCATGAAGCACACATCTTAGCCATTGGATTGAGATCCAACAGCTGGGATCTCATCTTGCGGTGGGCTTGGGGATGCCTCGGCTCAGGTGGGGTGGCCTAGATGGCGCCAAGTGGCACCATCTGGACTGTCCGTCTTCTTCTTCTTGCGGAGGGTGCTACAAAGCTCTGATCTGGGTGATTCTCGTGTTGACGGATTGCGATTGTCGCTTTGAATCCATCCATACGGTCGGATTCTTCATCCGAAGCCCATAAAGATGTCACACTACCTCCTTGTTATGTAAAATGATGGAATTAATGTACATAATAAACAACTATCTTAAATGCAATGCAATGGATGCTTGTGCAATATTTATATCATGATATGCAATGCTAGGCATAGGAACTATCGTAAGTAAGCATTTTATGATGAATTTATGCATGTTTATCATACCCCCATTCTTACTTTTTACCAGTCCCTAGCAAAATTAACCTAAATGTTATTTATAAAAGTAGAATTTGGATTCAATTATTTAGGCAAAATTTGTCGATTGCTTTAGAAAATCTCAACCCCAAGACCTAATTACAAAAACTCAGCAGTACCCGGGTGTCTACCAGAATGCAGACCGTCCAAGCCCTCGCCTTATTTGAAAGGAGAAGATACACAATTTTTTTTCTTTTTTTTCTTCTTTTCTAATTTTTTTTGTACTTTTGGAGTTTGAGAGTTTCGGGATAATTTTTTATGACTACCCGACCCGCCCAAGACTCGAAAAGGACTATAAGTGCTAAGCATCTAGTGAAAAGAGTGAAATACTCACTAGGCGATCGTTAAAATGAACTTTTGGTTTCTACGACCCTAAGTGACCTTGCCTAGAGGTTTATCTTTTCTAACGATAGCTTTCTCCCTACTTTTATTTATGGGGTCAACACAAAGGCGAACCCAGTGTATATCTCCTCAGTTTATTCTACTTCCCTGCTTCTTTCCTAAGTGCTTTGGGAATTATTGTGCATTTTTGTGAGCTGGGCACTGGACAACAGGCAAATAGGCTATTACCCACGACAACTTGTCAGTCATACTCGTGCGGTGAAGAGTGGTTTTATTTATTTTTTTTTCCCTTTTCTATTTTTCTATTTTTCTTTTTTCTTTTATTTTTTTTTAAGTAGGTGGCTTCCCTGATCTAAGATTTACCTAAAGGTAGTACAACAAAAATGGTCTTGTGACTAGGCTCTAGACAACTGACCGATGAGCTATTACCACTGACAACTTGCCAGCCATATCACCCTAAATAGTTCATTAGCTACCCAATTTTCGAAGAAACTACCGAAAAGTGAGTCAGTGCAAAAAGTGTATAGATGCTTAGGCTTAAAGTCCCCCCAAATCAGAGGGCGGGTTGATAAGTCATATACTTATCACCCCAATTTATTGACTAGTTAAAATAAAATTACTTGGTGAGAACTCGAGACTAAGTCCACACTCGAGTGGACACTTAGGCTAATTAAGCCTAAAGACCTGAAGAGTCTAAGTATTCAGATCTCAAAGTATCAATTCCTAAAGTTTGCAACTCCTAATGCCTAAGTTTTCAACTCCTAATTCTATTTTTTTTAACTAAAATAACAGGAAATTACTGTTACAGCTGATAAAAAGATTATAAGATATATCACCCCCCATGCTTAGCTAATGCAATATCCTCATTGTTAAAAATGAAAGCATGCAAGAGAGTAGACGTGGAAAAATTGCACCTGGTTTTCATGAGATTTTGGTTAGCTTGGAACAATCTTTACACATGCTGAGTTTAGTGCCTTCAGCTAGGCGAGGTCCTCAATCAAATATAACTAACATTGAGGATGCAATAACACAATTTCCGGGCCCCAAGATTTGGGTCTCGGAGAGTAAAAATGGGCTTGCCAAAGAGATGATCAATGAAAGTGGCAAGCTGGTGGTGCAAGGAGAGCCCAAATGGTCTCCAATAGGAGTTTTGTTGATTCATTACAGAGGAGGTATGGGTGGATATAGAATTTGTGCAATAGTTGGGTGAAAAAGGATGATGAGGGTTTGGTGATGAGTTGGGGGTTTGTGGATACTCTAAAATATCTAACATTTCAAGAGTTTCTCCACAAAGTTCAATTTCTTCCTCACAATTTGGGTGCTTAATCCAACCATCCTGATCTTCATGATTCCCACCCAAATGTTGAACCTCAAACTCTAAAAATTCAGGATGAGGACATTGTTGGGTTTTAACTTGATCATGTGAATCATCCAACAAATTTCCAAATTCATAAATATCTTCTTGATCCCGGGTTGCCACAGTTGTTGTATGTCTTTATTGTCCTCAATTATCTCTACAACCATGTGATTTTCTTCCTGAGTTTGGGTTGAGTTGGCCCTTAAAAGGTTATCTAAGGTATATATGGCCATTACGTCCTCTATTCTGCCAAGCTCCTCCATCAAACCACACTTAATTTTATCCTCCTTTGAGACCTCAAAAATATTAAATTGATTTGTTTTATTCCCCAAGGCCATTTCTATATTTCCTGATTCACAATCAATCCTTGCCTTATAATTGGGGTGTGGTTGAGCTATTTTGGTGCTTCCATGTCCAGGACCATAAAATCAGCAAGGTAATGCAAATCATTAACCTTGACTAAAACATCCTCCAAAATACCCTTTGGTTTTGTAATGGATCTATCGGCTAATTGCAAAGTTATGTCAGTGTGTTTCACGTAGCCTAGACCCAATTCCATGTGCAGTGAGGTGGGGATCACATTAATGGAAGTGCCCAAGTCGAGAAGGGCTTGGTCAGAAGTGATGTTTCCTATTGTGCAGGAAATCAGTGGGGCTCCCAAGTCCTGCTTCTTAGGAGGTAGCTTGTTTAAGATCAGTGTGCTTGTGTTATCAGACAAGACTACTCTCCTAATGTTTTCAGATTCTGCTCTACGCTTTGATTTATATAAATTCAGTAAACCTATGGCGTAGGCGGGGATTGATCCGATAGCTGCAAGGAGTAAAATGATTGTCAATTTGAAAGCCTGAAGTAAGGACATCCTTTCCTCCAATTTCTCCTCTGACTTTTTTGTTTGCCCATACAACAACAACATACTCCCAAATCAGACTCTGATGTTTTGTTGATCACATTCTTAGTTGGGAATCTAGAATTCTTGCTACTGGGCCTAATGGTGTTGACATGGGATTGGGTAGGTCCCTTATGTCTACTACCACTCCTCGAGGTGATGGTGTTTGCCATGGCAAAATGCTGTTGGTTAGTACCTTGGGGAGGGTTGGGCAAAACAGGAGATTCCCGGTTGATTATGGTGGGAACTTGGTTCACTCCAGGAGGGGCTGGGGTAGCCTAATAGATAGCATGAACTTGAGCATATGACTCCCCATTATTACCAAACCCTTGAGGCCCAGCGCCTCAATTTTGTACATTCCTTGGGTTCGGTACAGGTTGTGATGGTAGAGATCTGGGCTGTCGGTTGTTTGCACCAAGTCCGGATTGCAAGGTATCCAGCGAAGTTTTCATTTGTTACATGAGCTAGAGCATTGACCCTTGCATTTCTACCATCTTCAGGTTTAAATTAGCCTACTCGACAGGTTGTTGAGCATTCCACATGGACTGATTAACTTGATTCAAGGGCAACTGAATATATACATGATCCTGACCCGTTGGTTTTTGCGGTACATAGTTGCGAGTCGATATTGGGTCTGTTGCCCCTGATCTTTCCAAGAGAAGTTAGGGTGATTTTTCCAACCAAAATTGTAGGAATTTGAGTAAGGGTTGGCCCTAACATTCTCCTACATAGCATGAACATTCTCATAAGATGAGGATAAAGAAGGATCAGAAAACTGGGATCAAAGGCCCCAGTTTGGAACCCATAAGGTTCCGAGAAGAGTTGGCCTGAAGGTCGAGCTGACTCTAGTTGGTTCACAAACTCCCGTCCTGTGGGAGCTTGCGAAGAATGGAATCCCGATCCCTGGGATTGAGTGGATCTAGAAAAATTAGAGTTTCTGAACATCCACTCTTCCATTCGTTTAGCAACCAGATCCATCTTATCTAATCTTTTGCAGATCAATTCCATATCAGATGTATGAGAATCTTGGACCTCATTGGCATTTGATCTAGATTGTTGGGATTTGTTGAAGGTTTCCATGGAAGCGTTGTTTAAAGAATTTTCACTTATTTCCTCAAACAAATCATATACGCTATCTACGTCTTTGTTGAGGAAATTGCCTCCGCAAGAAGTATCCACATGATTATGGAGTTGATCATTCAACCCGTGATAAAAAATCTGCACAAGTTGCCATTTAGGCACCTTGTGGTGTGGACACTTCTGCAATAGATTCTAGAATCTCTCCCAGGCCCCATGAAATGGTTCCTCCTACCGCTGGGCAAAAGTTGTAATTGCCTGTCGCAACGCATTGATTCACCCAATTGGGAAGAATTTCTTCAGAAAGGCCGATTTCAAAGCTTTCCAGATAGTAATCGGTCTTCCAATGGTACGACACCAATGTGCGGGCTTATCCTTGAGTGAATAGGGGAAAAGCCTCATGAGCATCTGTTCTTCATCCACATTCCGCGATTTGGTGGTCTGAACCAGAGTGATCAGGTCCTCCAAATGTTGGAATGGGTCCTCTGAGCCAAGCCCGTGAAAGTGTTTAATTAGACTCAAAACCTGGGGCTTGATCTCAACATCACCGACGAGGATCACAACGCTGAGACGATCCTCGTAATTTGAAGGATCATAAAAATCCTTCAAGGGTCGAGCGCCCTCACCATTCATTCAATGGAACCATTGCTACATCTACTGCAATTCTTCCAACTACCTCTGAATCAACTCCTATTTGTTCGGGGGTGGGGGAGGTGGTTGTTGATCAGCCATGGGATCTACTTGGCTAAAACTCAACCTCTGTCTCCGGGAATGGTCAATAGGTCCTTCCAAACGAGGGTTCAATGACCTTCCAAGCATACACTGGAAGGAAGTCGAAAGGACGGGGAAGAGAAGGGACCCTGCAGCACAAAAAATACAAGCTTGTCCTTAGGTTGGGTAGCCTAAAGGTCTATAGACTCTCAGAATCCATCCTAAGATTATGGACGATTTACTCTACTTGTATCCAGTCAATCCAACCAATTAGCAAGAGGGACTAGGGAGAAGGTTCTTCCTTTAGCTTGCACCTCTGGTTCCTAGTGTACCCCCCAGCCGCGGTCATTTGACGCTACTCCCCTAGCTAAACATCAGATTAACTAGTATAAGCAAGTTAATCATGAACAATCTCAATTTGGGCCCCAAAGAGCGAATCAATCCTTATGGCCAATGTCTAATCAATTTTAGTTAGGCTTGGGATATTTAATGCTTTCAAAATGTGATGGGCCCTTAATGGGTTGTGCCCTTAATGATTTATTTGAGAATGTGTATGTGCACAACAAAAACGTTTTCAAGCAAGATTATTAATGATGAGGTGAGTTTTAAGATTCGAATCTTGCTTAGTAGCTTTTTAGGATTCAAATATTAGGTGTATTCAACAAAGTTTTGTAAGGCAAACGAAGTTTTGAAAGCACGAGTTCAAGTGTTTTTTCCTTTATAAATCAAAAGAATATGGAGTGCTTAGCTTGACCTCATAGGACAGCTACAAAATGAATTTCTTCTAAATTAGGTGGTGCAGCCCAAACAATTCAATCAATCGGCCCAAAAGCACCACCAATTAAGGCGCACAGAAAGGTGATTAACCTAATATAATTTCTACTCTTTTATGTGTTGAATTGGTGTACCGGTTCCATAGGTCGGAATCCCTATTGAGTAGATGAAAATCAAGTTAGGTTATATGCCTCAAATGTGGGTGTATAAAGTGTGTATATTGATTCGTCCCATAGAAAGTATCTTTTTGTTTTTTTTTGCTTTGTTTTTCTTATAAAATGCAGGGGTGAAATGAGTGGAGGTGGCAAACAAGACAAACAATTTTATCCTAGGGTTTATGCAAGCACCTAAGTAGATTTGGTATTGGTTATGAGTGTGGTGAAATGAAACTAGTGGGGGGGATGTAGGGGACACTTACAAAGTACTCTACTCGCACTTTACTCCAGTCTACCGCACTTGGATCTCCATGCTAGGGTACCTACAAGACAATAGATCAGAGATAGGCCAGGTTAATGCTATGTAAATGCAAAGAAGCATAGAAAACAAGAAAGTAAATTCCGTTGCCTCCCTAGCAACAGTGCCAAAATGATCGAACATTTTTTGCGTGTTTGAAATTGACGTTAAGAGTAACTCATTGTTATAGTCGTAAAACTCGTTTATCAAATAAAATTTTATTGAAATTCCAAGGGAGTCCCGAGTCGAACACAAGGAGGCGACGTTTACTCAATTCGAAAATCGTGCTTCATTTTGTTTGTTTTTGGTGTTTTAATTTTTTTTATTTTTTTTATTTTGTGTTTTCAAAATAAGAAGACAAGCAGAATAAATGCACAAGAGAGATGGAACAAATATGATATATATGAATCCAATGTCAATTACAATGATCTAAGAAAGCATAGAAGAGAAAGAGGTGAGAAGGAATCTCCTGAATCGGCTGTGTTTGGCGAGACGACGGCGCCTGGAGGAAGCTTGGATGGAGGTAAGGAGCGGGACAACGGAGGTGAGATGCAAGAGGACGTCGGGTAGAGGAAAGCTTCAGCGTGGCTCCGAAATGGAGGTGAGGAGACAGAGATCATCTGCTACTCGAATGGAGGTGAGAGGATGGCTCCAAGGTGACCTATGAATAATGATGGGAAGATGGAGGAATATTTGGTGGGGCAAAGGGATGCTACACTAATAGGAGCCTTGGGAGCTTGAGAGTAAGCTCTAACAGAGTGTTGGTAGGCTTGCTAGAGCATAGGAGTAGGTGGGAATAGAGTTGGTAGAGATGAAGAGGAATGGGGTGTGTAGGGGTGTTTATATAGTGACGGGAGGAAGAGCATCCCGCGCATTGACATTCAGCGATAGCTACAAGCGTCACTAAAGGCCACTCAGGCTGTCGCCAAAAGAACCATGCCTCTTCATTGCCTTGGCTGGCACATGCACTGCGCAGGCCATTTAGTGATAGCTGCAAGTGTCACTAAAGGCCTGCTCTTCTGTTGCTGCAAATCCCGCGCCCACCGCTCACACCCGCCTGCTGTTGCTAAGGTTGGATGCGCCGCAACCATTGGATTCAAGTGAACGGCTGAGATGGCACAGAGATTGCGCCTCTTGATCGTGTGTGAGATGGCGCGTTCTTGAGGAGCGTCGACGGCTGCATGCAACATCCGCGCTCATCCAACGGTGCCACATGGTGACTCTCCGCCGCTTGGTTACGCCCGCGCACATCCAACAGGTGCAATTCGATTACACCCACTCTTCGCCAGATTGCCTCCCTCCACAGCAGCTTGAACTCACGCTCGCAGTTTGTGAGCACATGTCTTCACCAATGTGCCAAGGCCGTGGTTTGTCAAGTGGAGCGAGCGGTGCAGTCACACATCTCAACCGTTGGATGAACATCCAATGGCCGAGATGAGGCCATCCTTGAGCTACCTGAGGCTGGGTGAGGAGTTTAGCCGTGGAGCGCACATCTCAGCCATTGGATTGAGATCCAACGATTGGGATCTCATCTTGTGGTGGGCTTAGGGATGCCTTGGCTCAGGTGGGGTGGCCTGGATGGCGTCACATGGTGCTATCTGGGTTGTCCATCTTCTTCTTCTTGCGGAGGGTGCTACAGAGCTCTGATCAGGGTGATTCTCGCGTTGACGGACTATGATCGTCGCTCTGAATCCATCCGTATGGTCAGATTGTTCATATGAAGCCTGTAAAGATGTCACACTACCTCCTGGTCATGTAAAATGATGGAATTAATATACATAATAAACAACTATCCTAAATGTAATGCAATGGATTTTTATGCAATATTTATATCATGATATATAATGCTAGGATAGGAGCTATCATAAGTAAGCATTTTACGATGAGTTTATGCGTGTTTATGAGGTATCAAACCCCTTAGAATATTTTCCAATAATTTTTAGGAGGTTTAGATTATTTTTATCCATACCAGAACTTTTTTAATTTAAGTGAGGTTGATAATTAGAGTTTTCAGTACTATTTTCACCCTCAAATTGTGTGAAACCCTAATTCTGTCAGTGTAAGCTCACTTTTTAGTCTTTTATGCTCATTTGACATTTAATTCATCCTTGAGTAACCCTGTGGTTAATCTACATTTGTGATGTGCTATTAAAACAACAAAATTAACCATGTTTTCTTGTCTTCTTCTCACACCAAATTATTGTGGAATTGTGACCCTCAAATGATCAAGTAGGAGCATTTATCATTTGAATCTGACTAATTGTGGTTGGTTAGGACCCATGATGGTATTACCATCATACCCCCATTCCTAGCTTTTGCTAGTCCCTAGCAAAATCCTATGAACCAAACCATATCTCTAAGCTGGATGTTAACCATCAGGATGCCTTAATAAGCTACATCTTTAGAAATCAGATCAAAATACCAACAATAGGCCTAGAGGTACTTAAGTATAAGCCAAGATCCAGACCTGACCAACCTTAGCTTTGGGTATACCGCAAAGGTTTTTGTTGAAGTTGTAAATGTGGATTTGATTAGGAAAACGTTATATAGTATGAATTACAATTCAAACACTTTTTGTAACAAGATGGTAAGTGTTCCGATCGATCTCAAGGAGGCGTATGATGGTGAAATTGATTTTTAACTTATGTTCTTTCGCTTGCTTAAAATTGAACACCAATTTCAAGCCTGCGAATGTAAGATTCAACAATCACATTGTGAACCATTACTACGTGTGCATGTGTCAGATAAATGATAAATGTGAAGGTGTGGGTACTCATGCACACAATTCTTACTTCGCGATGCTGTTAACAGAAAACATATTAATCGCAAGATCATTGATATTCTCAGAAACTGACATTTTTATTGTAATATAGATATGAAGCAGGAAACTTGTTGATTTATTTCCTCAAATATAGTGTCACTATAATCATTTCTAGAGGAATCCTTGTACATGGAAATTGAAAAGACTAATTCTATGCTAACAGAAAAGATATGCATGCGTGGATCTAGGAAAGATTATGCATGCATCCTTAGAGAGAGTAATACTATACTACTAAGCAGAAAAATAATGCTAGAATTATGCTACGAAGAACATTAATCTAAGCTACGAGAAATTAGGTCATCGAAGGTGATCTCCAATGGCCGTGTGGGCTTGAGGTGGTAGGAGGGAGTAGAGGAATGGCCAAGGTGGTGTGGCCGACCTCTTGATGAAGGTGGTGAAGGTGCTGCACTAGCTCTTGGACGTGGAGAATGGAACTGGTGATGGAGCTTGTGGATGATGAGAATGGAGTCCAAGATGGGGGTGCATGGCCTCCCACTTGGGTCCTGAAATAGGCATGGAGGAGAGTCATCTAGAGAATTAGAGAATTCTCTAGAAGACTCCTATGGTTGGTTGTCCACCTCATGGAGAGTGGGTCTTTTAGATCCACTTTCCATGGGAAGAGATTGTGGACTACATGAAAGACTATTTTTAGTCTTTCAAGGTGGTGCCACTTCAAGGCCACTCTAGAATACTCTAGAATAGACAGTCAAGTGGTGGTGTGGTTTGTGTGTGTGCGTGAGTGTGTGCTGGTCAAGTGGACCACTTGGTCCACTTCTACTTAGGTTTCTAAAAATAGATTTATAGTGATTGAGCCAATTAAACCTAATAAAGTTTAATTGGGTCAATGTGTGTAATTGATTGGGAGAGAGAGTTCCCAATTAGATTAAGCTTGAGTCAATTGGACTCTCACTGAGTCCAATTAGACTTGTGTTGGTTGAGATTTGAGCACAATTGGAATCTATAAGTCCAATTGACTAGGTAAGGTGTACTTAACTTAGATCCAAATCAATTTGGCTTAGTGCAAACCTAATTAGGTTCTTAGAAGAGTCTTAGGGTAGTGTACTAGGCTCAGGATACCTTAATTTAGGTTTACTAGGGTGTAGAATTTAGTTTAGAGGCCTTAGAAATCAAGATCTAATCTTGATTCCAAAAATAGCAATAGGAGAAGAGTTCTAGACGTCTAATTTTAAGATCATACGACTTATACTTCAAAATCAGAAGTCTAAGTCCCTAGTCTGGATGTCCAATACTGAATCAGTATGGAGTTTAGGTTCTGTCTTAGGTTTCTGCATAAATTAGACGCCTGATGGTTGCACGAGTTTCACGTGTTAGAAATCAAGATTACAAGTAACCCATCTTTGTTGTTGCAAAATAAGTCGATCAGATAAAATTTATACCGAAACTCCAAGGGAGTCCCAGGTCAAACACAGGGAGGCGACGTTTACTTTAAGTGAAAACCGTGCTTCGATTTGTTTCTTTTTGGAGTTTTAGGGTTTTTGTTTTTTTTTATGTTTTTGAAATAAAAGACAAGCAATCACAAGATAGAAATGGAATCAAATGTGATGTATTGCATTAATATCTATTACAATCAGCTATGAAAGCATAAAAAGAGAGGAGGGTGAGAGGAAATCCTGAATCGGCTGTTCGGCGAAACGATGGCACCTGGCCGAAGCTCGGACAAAGGAGGTGAGGAGCGGGACGATGGAGGTGAGGTGCAAAAGGACGTCAGGTTGAGGAAAGCTTTGGCATGGCTCCGGAATGGAGGTGAGAAGGCAGAGATGATCTGCTGCCGGAATAGAGGTGGGAGGATGGCTCCAAGGCGACCTATGAATGGGGATGGGAAGTTGGAGGAATATTTGGTGGGGCAGAGGCTTGCTACACTAATAGGCACCTTGGGAGCATGAGAACAAGCTCTAATGGAGTGTTGGTAGGCTTGCTAGAGATTGGGAGTAGGTGGGAGTAGAGTAGGTAGAGATGGCTTGGAAGGGAGGGGGTGTAGGTCCTTTTATAGTGGAGGAAAAGAAGCAAAAATAGGTATGGGATCATTAGTGACATCCAGATCGTCGCTAGAAGCGTCGCTGTAGGCAGCTCATACCCACTCATGCTTGCTCACACCCACAGCTGGCTTTACTGGTGAGCGAAGAGTTAGCGACGACTGTAAGCGTCACTGTAGGTCCAACTCGTGTCGCTGTAGGCCAGCTCATGCGTCGCTAACGCTGTGCTCCCCGCCTTTGCCGCATGCGTGCACCCATGCACCGGTGCTATGACGTGTGCATGCATGGCTGCATGCGCGCGTGCGGTGGTGTGTGCGTGCATTGCGTGGCCTGGGCTACACCACGTGGCGCAGTCTGGGCCGTCCATCTTCTTCTTGTTGTAGGGGCTGCTACAGAGGTCGAATTAAGTCGATTTTCATGCCGTTAGGTTGCGATCATCGACCCGAATCCATCCATGTAGTTTGATTTGTCATTTGAAGCTCCGAATTATGTCTCCTAGTCTCTTGGCCGTTGATCTTTCTCGGATTGCATATGGTTCTACGGGACTCCGATCGAGGCGATTTCAGAGGCGTTGGACTCCAATCGTTGTCTTGATCAGATCTGTACGATCGGATCGTCAATCTGAGGCTCTGAAATAAATATCCTTCTCTCTAACCACAGAAAGGACACAATTAACCTACATTATATACAACTACTCTAAATGCAGAATGATGCATGCTATGCAATATTTATAACATGAAATGCAAATCTAAGCCTAGAAACATGCATGAATAGGCATTTTACCCTCAATAAATGTGTTTACATCATATCCCCTTGCCTATCTTTTGCTAGTCCCTAGCAAAATTAAACTATATGCTATGTATAAAAGTAGAATTAGGATTAGATCGCTTAGACCTAAGTCGTTTACTAACAAAAGAAAATTTCAACTAAGGTCCCAAACTACGAAAACTCAACAGTACCCGGGTGCCTGCCAGAATGTAGATCGCCCAAGTCCTCACCTTATTTGAAAAGGGAAGATACATTTTTTTTTATTGTTTTTCTTCTTTTCTAATATTTTTGTACTTTTGGAGTTTGAGAGTTCTGGGATAACTTTTTACGGCTACCCGACCCGCCCAAGACTCAAAAAGGATTCTAAGTGCTAAGCATCTTATGAAAATAGTGAATGACCCACTAGACGGCCGTTAAAATAGACTTCGGGTTTCTACGACCCTAGGTGACCTTGCCTAGAGGTTTATCTTTTCGATCGGTAGCTTTCTCCCTACATCTTTTATTTATGGGGTAAACACAAGGGCAAACCCAGTGTATATCTTCCCGATTTATTCTACTTCTCCATTTCTTCCCTAGTTGTTTTGGGAATTACTGTGCAATTTTTTTGTGAGCTGGGTTCTAGACAACCAGTCGATGAGCTGTTACTACCGACAACTTGCCAGCCATACTGATGTGGTGAAGTGTGATTTTATTTATTTTTTTATTTTCTCTTTTTTCTATTTTTTTGTTATTTTCTTTTCTTTTCTTTTCTTTTCTTTTTTTAAGTGGGTGGCTTTCCTGATCTAAGATTTACCTAAAGGCAGTACAATGAAAATGGTCTTGTGAGTGGTCTCTGGACAACCGGCCAATGAGCTGTTACCATTGACAACTTGCCAGCCATACCACCCTAGATAGTTCTTTAGCTACCCAATTTCCGAAGAAACCACCGAAAAGTGAGTCAGTGAAAAAAATGTGTGCAGATGCTTAGGCTTAAAGTCCCCTCAAATCAGAGGGCGGGTTGAGAAGTCGCATACTTATCATCCCAATTTATTAGCCAAATTAAAAATGAATTTGAATTAGCAAGGACTCGAGACTAAGTCCACATTCGAGTGGACACCTGAACTAATTAAGCTTGAAGACCTGAAGAGTCTAAGTGTTTAGGTCCTCTCGTATCATTTCCTAAAGTTAATAGCTTCCAAATGCCTAAGTTCTCTTTTCCTAATTTCTTTCCTTTTTTATCTTTTTTCATATTTTCATTTTTTTTTTAATTTTATAAGAAACTAAAAGAAATTCTACGGAGTTAACATAATGATTTAAGGAATTGATTATCCACCTCCCATGCCTAAATGATGCAATGTCCTCATTGTAAAAATAAAGACATGAAAAAGGTGGAGTAAACAGAACATCACCTGAGTGTCGTGAAAATCCGATCAGCTCCACAGAGAGAAGAGTGTATACACATGCACTAAGTTTAATGCCTTCAGCTAGGCATAACATGCACACAAAAAAGAAATTGAGAATTTACAAGTGTGGGTCAGAATCAAAATAAAAATATTGATCCTCAAACCTACCAACAGAATATGTCCATAGACATGGACCAGATTATGGTGCAGACCCATGCCCCAGGGTCGAGTGATTCTCAGGTTCTGGATGAAAATCACCTAGAACAGAAGGTTGTTAAGCTTGCGGGGCCAGGCTTGCGGTTTAGTGGTGTGCAACCCAAGATCAAAGTGTCAGACAACGGGCAAAGATGGTTCAATAGGTGCGGTTGTCCACTTAACATCTAGCTCAGAAAAATAATCAGTTATTCCAGGCTTGGGTCGCACGTGAAAGATATCATAAGGGTCCGTATAGAAGATAGGTGATTTTAGGTCAATAGGTACCCTTATATCCAAACTTGTTTTTCCCTCAAAATTAACCTCCCAAATTTTCATTTCAACATTCCTATCCTCCAACATCAAGTGCTTAGGTTCCAGGACCTCTAGCATATCATTCACCCCATAAAGATTCTCCCAAGTCAAGAGATCGTGGCTGACTCAAGATGGACTTGGGTACAATGATTTCCAAATCAAAATCAATCCCTTTGGGGTGTGGTTGAGGAATGAGGCTATTGATTGAATCCTCTAGTAAACAAAAATTTGAATCCTCCAAGTTAGCCCCAACCGAATCCAAATCTTCAATAATTGGGCTATCAAATGGTTTGTCAGATTCCTCAAGTCCACTTGTCTCACTCAAATCCTCTTCCTTAAGTTCAAGTGAGACTTCACCATAAGATTCTTCACCCTCAAAGTCAAAGAATCCATGATCCTCATTTATACATGTCTCAAAATCATATGTCATTTCATGGTCCGTGAAGACATAATCTTCCTCGCTCCCTAGCTCGGGGATCTTGGGTGAATCAATTGGTTTATCGTCAATGGGCTGCTCTAGCCCAACCTGGTCATCTCCGGTTTCAGAAAATGTATCCCCCCCGACAGGTGCCTGAGCGGGTTCTGACATTGGCTCTCTTGAAGGGGGTTCATCTTGAGAATCATCCTAAGATTTGACTAGGGCAACCACAAATTTCATCCTCAACCTTGATAATTTCCCAAGAAGAAACTCACCTAGGTCCCTATCCCTAACACTTTGGAGCATATCCAATAGAGAACTATTAAGTTCATCAATCATTTTGATCATAGGCTCTAGTGCTCCAGTGCATGGTGTTGGCTGAGCTTCCAAAGATCATATAGTGTTCCTCAAATTAGCCAACACCCTATCCTGGATCTGGTTCACCTGAACCGACTGGTTCGGTTCAGGTTTGGGTGGGTTTGGGTTAAATCTAATGGAGTTAAGATGTCAAGGTTCTCGAGTTCCTCCCTGATAGTAGGTCGTCTCGGGTTGTTTGAAGAATGGTGATGACCTATTTTCAATGGAATACTAGGGAGGGTAGGTGTTATAATCAATATATCCTTCCTGATTGTAGATCAGGTTGGTTTGGTGATCAAAGGATAAAGATCTATAATCATTGTAGCTCTGGGAAGGATAATAATCATAGTCTTGTCCAGGGTTAGGCCCTAGACATTGAGGTCCGGATTCGTATCCCCAATCAAAGTCATCCTGGCTAGTGGATGGGTAATTACAAGTCAAGTCGGGATAGTAATCATCTTGGGGATAAGTGGTGGTAGGAGGATAGGATGTGAAATGTGTATAAGATGTGGAAGTGTAAACGGTAGCAAAGGAGGGAAAATGGAGAAGAGAAAAGGTGCCCTGATATACAATCAACCAAACCTATCCTTGTGTGGGTAAACTAAAGACTTACAGACTCCCAAGACCCATGTTGAGATTATAAATGATTTGATCTACTTTCATCCAGTCAATCCAACCAGTTAGAAGGAGGGACTGGGGAGAAGGTTCTTCCTTTGGCTTACACCTCCGGTTCCTAGTGTACCCCCAGCCACGGTCGTTTGACGCTACTCCCCTAGCTAGACATCAAATGGACCAGCAGAAGCAGATTAATCGAAAAAAATCTCAGTCTGAGCCCCGAAGAGCGAATCAATCCTTAAGGCCAACGTCTACTCAGTTTTAGTTAGGCTTGGGATGATCGTGCTCTTGGAATGTGATGGGCCCTTTAGATGGGTTGTGCCATTAATGATCAGTTAAAATGTGAGAGTGCACAACCAGGGTTTTCAAACAAGGTTATTTGATGATGTGTCTTTTTGGGTTCAACCTTGTTTAGTAGCTTTTAGAGTTTAATCTTTAGGTATATTCAATCAAGGTTCAGTAGAACACTCCAAGTTTTGAAAGCAATGGTGTAGATATATTCCTTTAAAAATCAAAAATAAAATGTGGAGTGCCTGGTTCAGTCCTAAAAATCAACCCTAAGAGGCAAGCTACTTGATGAATCACTTTTATCTTAAGTGGTGTGGCCCAAATAGTTCAATCAATTAACCTATTGCACCACTTAGTTAAGGCCAACATAAATGTTTGACCTATTCAGATTTCTACTTACTTATTTGTGTGTTGAATTAAGTGTACCGAGTCCACAGGTCAGATCCTGGTTAAGTGGTAGAATCGATGTGATTGTGTGCCTTAAGGTGAGAAGTTGTAGGTGTTAAGTGTGTCACTTTCAAAAAATCCTACAATCAGATAACACCTTTTTTTATTTTTTTATTTATGTGGATGGCGAGGTGAGTGGAGGTGGCAAACAAATAACCAAATCTATCCTAGGGTTTATAAGAAGTACCTAAGTTGATTTGGGTTTGAGTTATTAGGTTATGGAATGAAAACTAAGGTGGGGGTGGTGTGGGGGACACTTACAAAACACTCTACCCACACTTTACTCCGGTCTACTGCACTTGGATATCCATGCTAGGGTACCTGTAAGACAATAGATCAGAGATAAGTGGAGTTAGTGTTACGTAAATGCAAAGAAGTGCAGAAAATAATAAAGTAAATTCTGTTGCCTCCCCGGCAATGTTTGTGATTCATATCACGCATTTTGATAGGAAAAGCGTCATAGTATAGTGCGCAATACGATCAAACAAAAAATTATTTTCTAAAGATAATGAGACTTTAGTCTGGCCATTCGTCTCTAGGAGGCATTTGTTTTATTTTTTACTTCGATCTTTTACCGCTCTACTTTATTTAGAATCGCATGCCGATTCATGATTATTACGTATTTAAGTACGACATGGTTAGTTGCAAGAACGTCAGGAATTAAAAACAGGCAACATTAATCACACAAAAGATATTGCAATGAGCTCATGGTGATTCTCAACACATAGACATATATATATAGAAAATATATTTTTCATTCATTCATTTGGAGAGTGTTTGCAACATGAAACGTAGAGGAAAGCTTGTATAGAAATGCTTAAAAATATAAATCTAGCTATCAGAAAATGATCGCATACAAAAATCTACAGGGGGATTTTGTATGCATCATTCGGGGAGAATAAGGACTACTCTACTAAGCAGTAATTAAAAGTAGTAAAACTATGAAGAGAATAAACTACTAATCTAGATCTAGCAGAAAAGAAGGGCATTCGGAGGTGGTCTCTGATGGCCTTGGAGTGGTCGGGAGGAGAATGAGGGGCGGCCAATGGAGCTTAGGTCGGCCCTTAAAGAAAGAGAGGAGTGATCCAGCATCCCGGCATGGTATCCTTCATGGTGGTTCTCAGCTCGTGGAGATGGTGGTGGCTAGCCTAAGTGGAGGTGGATGGAGCCAAGCAAGTATGGCCAAAAAGTGGATGGGTGCAAATGGCCACCCCATAGTTCTTTTTATAGACCTAAGGGAAGCTCTCTAGAGAATTATGGAATTCTCTAGAGAGGCCTATGGTGGGAGCTCATGGGAGAGTGAGAGAGAGAGGATGGATGGTGGTTTTTAGATCCACGAAAAGTGGATCTAAAAATTGAATGGCTCTTGGTTGCTAATTTGGGCAACCAAGGCAACCACACATGGTAGAGAGTTCTAGAGAACTTTAAGCTAGGTATTTTCATGTGGATGGTGTGTGTGGGTGTGTGTGGGTCAAAACATAGGTGGGTAGGTTGATTAGGATAGGTTCTAGTGGGTTTAGGTCAAGGTATGTCTCAAATTAGGGTTATAAACCCAAATTCACTAAGGTAAAGTGCAATTAAACTTAATAAAAGTTTAATTAGGTGTGTGGAAACTTAATTGAGAGTAAAACAACTCAATTAATTTAGGTCTAGGTCAATTGGACTCTTACTGAGTCCAATTGGACAGTGTGTGCTGAGATCAGGGCTCAATTGGACTCAATGTGTCCAATTGAATAGGCTGATGGAATTGACTAAGATCCAAGTCAATTAGGTTTAGTGAGGACCTAATTAGGTCCTCAGGGAGGTCTAGAGGTGATGTACTAGGGTTATGGCACCTTAATTTAGGCTCCTATGGGGTTGGAATTGGGTTTAGGGACCTAGAGATCCAAGATCAAGGCTTGAATCTCAAAACAGAAACTGGAGAGCAGTATCAGACGTCTAATAATAGTGTCAGATGTCTCAAAAATCAGAAGTCCAGACTTGTTGTCTGGACGTCCAATTAGAGTAAGGAAGGATTCAAGGTTTTTTCTTGGGTATTCTGCAGAAATTAGACGTTTGACCAAGTGTCTGAACGTCCAATAACACTGCAGAAGTGGGTTTAAGGTGTGCGGGAGTTGGCTAAGGGTTCTAGATGTCCTATAATTCATCTAGACATCCAGATAAAGGTTGGAATTAGGGTTTTAAGGTTTCCTAGGGTGCGGTGACCTAATCTAAGGGTGGCTAAAGCTTAGGGAAGTCTCTAGGCTATCCTAGGGCTAGGATGGACCTAAGCTTTTCACATTTTACTGCTTTATTCTTACTTAATAGAATAGCAAACCTTAACTCCCTTACATCATTATTCCTACATCTAATCTAAGTCTTCTGCTCCAGTTCTGCTGCAACACCCGTTATTCCTGATCATGCTTTAGATCCTACTCCAGATCTAGCTCCAGATCAGCTTATTGCCTGCAATCGACATAATGCACTTAATCAGCACATTATAATATTATTTTATGCATAGCTAAAGTAAAGCAGTAAAGATGCAGATAATACTTATGCATGCATGAATTACCCTAACTTATGCTAAGTTCTAGCCTAATTTAGGTCAATTAAGACTTATGATTGCTGCGCAATCATAACCCTATGCCTATATCTTGCTAGTCCCTAGCAAATGTAAGACTAAATTATTTATAGTAAGGGTCCCTAAGGGACTGATTATTTTATCAAGTGTATGCCTAGAGATTTTTCTCCTTTTTGTTTTCATCCTATGCTCTAGAAATCCAAACAATCGTGAAAGTGCACCTATGTAGCTTTTGCAACGGATTCAAGTGAAAAACTAATACACCTCTAAAGCCTGTGCTTGACCTCTAGTAAAAATTCCAGCGGGATAGGTGAACTTCTTCCCTCAGGGTATTCAAAATATTCTATGAATTCCACCCCGGCTTTAGGCTTAGGTAGAGATTCTCTGAGGGAAAAGATTATATATTTGGTGGCTCACTCTCACTTGGTGCTACATAGAGACTAGTACTACAGAATCTAGATTCCCAGACTACTAAGTAACTCAACTTAGAGAAAGACGAGAAAACTATGCTCTCTTCTGATTCCTTTGTATTCATTCTCTCTCTCTTTTTCTTTTTCTTTTCTTTCTTTTTCTTAGAGCTCACAACCTCACCAGATTCACATATGCGATCTGTATTTGGTGGTCTCACTTGGCATTAACACTTTAATTGAGTTTCCATAACCCTAACACTAAGTTGGAATTCGTCAGCCAGTATTTGTGCGGTCAGAAACACATAAAAGGTGGGTTAAGGCCATATTTGATAGATCTCAAATTTATTTGGTGGTATTGCCTCAATGCAACTGGACTAAATATTCTCTCTTTTTTTCTTTGCTTTTTCTTTTTTTTTCTAATTTTTTTCCTTTTCAGTTCTATTCTTTTTTTTTCTTTTTTCAACATATACACAACTAGTACACATCCATGAACTTTATTACGGAAGCATTATTAGGGATTGGTGGTACTCAAGAGACATTGGGTGGCTTATTTAGTGGAAGTGCCTACTCACAGCACCGAAAGATATGGATAGGATGGTGTATTTCTGACCTTGATATCAATACCCTCCTTCAGCCGAGGATTCCATAAAGGATGGTCATAACCATCCACCTTAGCCCTAGTTTTATGAGAACTCGCTCTCCGCATATTTGCCTTATTTGGTGGCTCTCAATGCTCACACAAAATGTATACGCAGGAACCGAGAGCGAAAACTATGCCTAATCTCTGAGTATCATCACCTAATTATCTAGGATTCCAGATTCATTGCACTAATCTTAGAGCACCAGTGCACTCTACTCTCATCTCACACTATTTGGTGGATTTTTGGGAGAAAATCTACCTGTCTCCCAAAACACTGTCCAGGGGTTCAGGAAAAGAAGCACTGCTTCTTCTCGACAGACTAAAGACGTTTATCAGCCTTCACCATGAATCCATTACAAATTCTACGTGTGTGTGAAAAGTTGTACTGGATTCCAGATTACAGGAATCAACTAAAGGATAAAATCCCTAATGCATTCTCTTAATAAAATAATTTTATTCATGGATGCACTATGTATAAATGCTATAAAAAAGTAACCTCTTATATTTGTACTTCATGAAATTTTCCTTATCGGGTTACATTCAGGTTGACCCTAAATTTAGAACAAGAGGTGAGCGGGTGAGTCGGAAATGGCTGTTGCGGACGATTTCTAGCTCTAATGCGAGCATTGGAGGTGGAGTCGGTTGTTCTTTTATTTAGGGTCCTAAAGTACGTTTGACATGCAACTCTGAGGTTTTTCCTAAATGTTGGAGTAAAAATTTTTCAATTTCGTTGTATCTACCCCCCCATGCCTAAGTTCTTGCATGTCCTCATGCATGAGTATAACAGAAAATAAGTATTGCAAGGAGAGAATGGGTAGCAATTACTTGTAGTTGCTCCTGAAATTATACATTCAACACCAGCCAATCTGTCAGCATGCAATATATAGAATGAAAATATGCTATATATAAAAATGGTTATGTATAAATGATGGTGGAATGTGAGATAGATGGTATCTGTATGTGCTGAGTTTAACGCCTCCAGCTGGGCAAGAATTCAATCACACGTTCTCAATAAGATGAATAATCTCGTCAGGTGGAGGAGGTTCTTGGGCCAAGAATGGCTTGAGGTGCTGGCCATTTATTGTAGATATATGCCTAGATTTTGGGTCCCTGATCTGGACTACCCCATTCGGATATGAATGAATCACAACATACGGGCCAGTCCACTTGGACTTGAGCTTCCCTGCAAACAGTTTTAATCTTGAATCAAACAAGCAGACTTGCTGGTTGGGCGTGAATGCTTTCCTCCGGATGTGGCGATCATGAAGGGCCTTGGTCTTGTTTTTGTATATCAATGCGTTCTCATAGGCCTCTCGCTGGATCTCTTCTAATTCACTGAGCTGGAGTTTCCGTTCTTGACCTCCTGTACCGAGGTTAAGGTTGCATTTTCGCACCACCCAAAAGGCACAGTGTTCCAACTCTACAGGAAGGTGACAGGCCTTGCCATATACCATGCGATATGGTGACATTCCGAGTTGGGTCTTGTATGCGGTCCGATATGCCTAGAGTGCATCAACTAATTTATCGGATCAGTCCTTCCTGTCTGGCCTAACCGCCTTCTGGAGAATCAGCTTGATCTGATGGTTAGACACTTCAGCCTGCCCATTGGTCTGTGGGTGATATGAGGGTGGCTATACGGTGATGTACCCCGTATTTCCTTAATAATAACCTGAAATGGGTGTGAATGAAGTGGCTTCCCCCGTCACTAATCAGAGCATGGGGTATTCTGAATCTCGCAAAGATGTTCTACCGTACGAAAGAAATGACGGTCTTATGGTCAGCCCGTCTCGCCGGGATGGCCTCGACCCACTTCGAGACAATCAGCAGCTAGTAATATGTACTCGAAGCCATGCGAGTTCGAAAAAGGGCCCATAAAATCGATGCCCCAGATGTCGAACACTTCTACAACCATGATGGGCTAGAGTGGCATCATGTCTCTCCTGGTCATAGAACCGACCAACTAGCATCGTTTGCAGTGTTGGGAGTATTCGTGTATCTTTGAAGATGGTTGGCCAGAAAAATTTCGACTGCAAAATTTTTGTAGCGGTTTTCCATCTTGAGAAATGACCACCACAAGCATCATTGTGGCAAAAAGATAACACACTGGGGATCTCAGAATCTGGGATATATCTTCGAATAATCTGGTCCGCTCCGATGAGGAAGAGCAGTGGGTCATCCCAGAGGTAGTATTTGGTTTCTGCAGTGAATTTGAGTTTCTGGTCCTTGGATAGATTTGCGGGAATTTTTCCTGCAGCAAAGTAGTTCGCGATATCCGCATACCAGGGGAACTCAACAGAATGAATTGCCAAAAGAGATTCATCCAGAAATTGCTCGTGGATAGGCAGGGAATAAGGAATGTGGCTTGGGTCCAGTCTAGATAGGTGATCCACCACAACATTCTACTTTCCGGCTTTGTCACAGATTTCGATTTCAAATTCATGCAATAGAAGGATCCATCTGATGAGCTGTGGTTTGGCATCCTTCTTTGCCAACAAATGCCGGAAAGCGGAGTGGTCAGTGAAGATGATTACTTTGGACCCTAATAGGTAAGATCTGAATTTCTCCAACCCGAATACTACTATTAGCAGTTCTTTTTCGGTGATAGTGTAATTGCGCTGAGCCTTGTTCAGCGTCTTGCTAGCATACTATATGACGAAGGGTTGTTTCTCCCGACGCTAGCCTAAAATAGCACCGACAACAAAAATCAGAAGCGTCACACATCATCTCGAAATCGAGCGACCAGTCGGGTGGTTGGAGAATCGGGGAGTCGGAGACAGCGCTTCGTAAAGTCTCTAAGGTGCTGAGACACGATGTATCAAATTCAAATGGGACATCGGCAACTAGGAGATTCGTCAAGGGCTGTGCAATTTTTGAGAAATCGCGTATAAATCTCCGATAGAAGCCGACGTGACCCAAGAATGATCTGATCTACTTGACTGAGTTGGGTGGCGGTAAGTAGGAAATAATCTCGGATTTAGCTCGGTCGACCTTGAGTCCATTTTTGGAGATCCTGTGCCCTAGTACGATGCCATCCCTCACCATGAAATGGCTTTTCTCCCAAGATAGTACTAGGTTCACCTCAATACACCGTTTCAGGATCTTGGTGAGGTTATCAAGACAAGATGTGAAATCTCTGAAAATGGAGAAGTCATCCATGAATACTTCCACATAGTCCCCAATCATGTCAGAGAAGATGGCCATCATACAACGCTGAAATGTCGCTGGTGCGTTGCAAAGGCCAAAGGGCATCCACTTGAAAGCGAATGTTCCAAAAGGGCATGGGAATGTGGTCTTGTCTTGATCTTCTGGGCTAATCGCTACTTGATTATACTCGGAGTATCCATCCAGAAAGCAGAAGAAACTGCGTCTGGCTAACCATGCCAAGATCTGATCAATGAAAGGCAAAGGAAAGTGATCCTTCTAGGTAGCCGTGTTCAATTTCCTATAGTCGAAGTAGACCTGCCAAGATGTCTCAGAGCGGGTCGAGATGGATTCTCCCTTATCATTTTTTACGACGGTGAGTCCTGCTTTCTTGGGCACTATCTGGATCAGATTCACCCATTGGCTGTCTGAGATCGGGTATACAATACCTGCATCCAGCCATTTGATGATCTCCTTCTTAACAACCTCTAGCATATTCGGGTTAAGCCGTCTTTGAGGTTGTCTTGAAGGTTTCACCCCCTCATCCGTGTAGATGTGATGAGTGTAATATGAGGGGCGAATACCACGGAGATCAATAATACTCCACCCGATAGTAGCCCTATGGTCTTGCAGCGTAGAAATCAATTGATGCTCCTGTTCTTGGGTTAAGTGGGCATTAATAATGACTGGGTATGTCTCACTTTCGCCCAAGAACACATACTTGAGTGAGTCAGGTAAGGGCTTCAATTCAATCATGGGTGGGTTAGAGTCAGAAATGGGAGTAGGAGTAGCAAACTCGAGGGTGGGAATCTGCTGATTTGTATGCACGTGAATTCCCACTAATTTGCTTCCTGTGAAATAATCGGTTGTGACTGCATTAACAGGAAACCCGTTAGCTGTGGTCACGTCTTCCTGCAACAACAGGGGTGATTCAGTAATGTGTGGATCAGTATAACTGGATTAAGGGGTGTTGTGGTCAGAAGCATACCCTAAACTGTCAGATCCTTAGGGAGATATGTGTAGTGCAATGGTTTCAGTCCCGTGTGGATCGAGGTCCAAGAACCCTGAAGTGTAGACGAATGAGACATTGGTTTGTCACAAAGAAGCCCAATGTTACCACAGTATGCCGCATCTTCGTCTTCACCATCCTCCTCTATTCGATCACAGTCGAAGTTCTTTGCTACCCTGAATATGTCCAGTCGAAGTCGCTCATTGCCTAGGGTTATCTCCATACACCCAGATGCACAATCGATGTTCCCTTGGGCTGTCGCCAGAAATGGGAAACCCAAAATAATTGGTGCATCTCGGAGATTAGGAGGAACTTCCATATCAAGAATGAAAAAGTCTACAGAAAAGTAGAACCCACGGACTTTCACGATCACGTTCTCAACCGCCCCCCTCGGTGTTTTGACTGATCTGTCAGCCAGCTGAATCGTGACCGAGGTGGGCTTCAACTCCCCAAATCGAAATCTATCAAATACGACAGTGGGAGTTAGGTTGATGGACGAACCCAGATCTAGAAGGGCCCGATCAAATGGAGAATCCTACAAGAAGCAGGATATGAGTGGGGTACCAGGGTCTTTCTTTTTCGGTGGCAAGTCGGCTAGAATTACGGTGCTAGCCTCTTTCAACAGTATCGCCTGTCATCCAACTCTTGGCTGTCACTTCGGGGTACAATAGTCCTTAAAGAACCTAGCGATAGTAGGAATGTGATCAATTACCTCAAGGAGGGGGACCTGAATATGTACTTCCTTGAACATCGATTTCAGGTCCTCAAAATTCCACGTGTCCTTTTTCCGTACTGCATTTCGTGTCAGAGCCTTAGGAAAAGGGATGGGAATCTTAGGGTTAAGTGGCCTCTTACCCTTATCTACTGCAGGTGGCTCCTGAGATGGAGTCAAACTTGCCTGCGGCGAAGGGTGGGAAAAATCAGGATTCGCCTACCTAAGTGGTGGGTCGAATGTCTTCCTTCCACTCCTCAAAGAGACAGCATGTGCATTGGCTTGCTGTCCATGAGGTGGTGGGGGAGCGGAAGGGGTAGAATATGCGGGGTTCTATAAATGCAGCTGGCCTTGCATGTAACCGGGTGATGCAGGAGGTGCCCATAGTATGGAGTGTGCCTGTCCCTGCGGTGCTTGAAACCTAGGCGGGGCGCCTTGGTTCTACACGTATCAGGGGTTCGGGACAAGTTGGGAGGGCAAGGCTCCCTGAGTCCTATGCTCCTGCAATAGTTGGTTCTGCGTGTTCTGTATGGTCTGTATCTGATCAGCCATCGCCTTCATAACCTGTAAGCTATCTTGTGTGGATTTCCTCATTGATTCTTGCAGCTCCTCTTTCAGTGCCTCCAAAGGGTCAACCCGCTTTGGAGGGTGACTGGCAGCTTGGTGCAGCGGCTGGTATAGAGAACGAGATTGCTGCTAATGCGGGAATGGCTGCTGTCTAGGGTACGTGTTTTGCACATTCCCGTATTGCTTGGTCTGGTAGTGCGGATCTTGATGTGGTCTCTGTGAATTACCAGACCAAGAGAAGTTTGGATGTTGGCACCAACCAGGGTTATACGTCTCTGAATATGGGTTATTACGCCCGTATCCTTGGATAGCACTGACGTCCTCGTAGGCCGAAGATGTCTGAGACGTATATCCATCAAGGGGATACGCATTATAATCTGCGGGTGGTGCATAACCCTGGTCGTAGGGTGCCAGATCTGGATTATTTACGGGATCCTAATATACGGGATCTCGTAAATACAGAGAAGATGCATCCTGAGTAAGTATATTAACTCGAGCAGGAGGGGCTCGGGGTGCATAGGAGGGTCTTGAGGCAGCAGAGCTCAAGTCAGATTGACCCTGACTGATCTGGTCAATCTTCTTCTCAATTAGATTTATTCGATCTAGCTGCTTGACAATGATATCCATGTCGGCTCGAATAGACTTGGTGTGATCCTCGTGGACACCAACCCGCTACTGACCAGGCCGCTGGAACTGGTTCATGGATGCGGCATTCGTCGAGTTCTCCGCTAATGATTCAAATAGCTCAAAAGCACTATTCTCATCTT
This sequence comes from Thalassia testudinum, assembly GCA_037157565.1. Taxonomy (NCBI): domain Eukaryota; kingdom Viridiplantae; phylum Streptophyta; class Magnoliopsida; order Alismatales; family Hydrocharitaceae; genus Thalassia; species Thalassia testudinum. The sequence goes on from JAZHRO010000025.1 coordinate 91,932,855, forward strand.
TTGCGAGGAAATTCCCACCACTATATGGATCAGCCAAATACTGATGTGTGTCATCCAGCCCATGGCAAAAGATCTGAGCTAGGTGCCATCTGGGTATACCATGGTGCGGGTTTTTCCGGAGAAGGTCGTGAAATATGTCCCAAGCTTTGTGCAACTTCTCCCCAGCTCCCTAAGAGAAAGTTGTGATTGTAGGCCGCATCGCGTTTGTTCAACCGATTGGGAAGAACTTTTGCAGGTATTCACATTGTAATTCCAGCCAGGTTCCAATTGGCTTCCCAATGGTCTTGAACCAGTATGAAAATCTTTCCCTCAGAGAGAATGGGAAAAGCTTCATTAGAACAATACCAAGATCGATATTCCTGGGTCGAATCGTTTCAGCGAGTCGACTCAAGTCCTCAAGGTGCTGGAACAGATCTTCGCTTGAGTTACAATAGAAGTGATTGTTGATCAACCCAATCACATTGGGCTTGAGCTCAAACGCATCTCCGCCTGCGGGAATTCTGACCAGTGGTGCGATGATTTGTGCGGCTAGGTCGTAGAAATCCCGTAGTTGTTCTCCTCGCGGCGGGTGCTGCATCCTGTCAAGCGCTGTTAAGATGCGATCCATGCTCTGTTGATGCCGCTCCTCGAACTCGACTACCTCGGCTTCCAGACGAGCCATCGGGTCCAGATTCTCGATATCCTGACCCGGTCTAGGTCCAAGTCCAGGATTAGCCATGGTGGCTCTGGGAGTAGAAGAAGTGGGGGGAGAAGAAGGTCCCAGCGAGGTGACTCGCCTCCTTGGGAGTGGCTCCCAAGGTCCAACTAAGTGAGGTCTAAGTGACCTCCTTCCTCGCATACACCACCCAACCCCTAGGTTGGTGTAGCCAAGCAAGACAAGGCTAAGGCCCTATCAATCAAGTGGTCCTTATGAATCGGATGACCGAATTTTTTTCATTTTATGGTTTAATTCCTAAAGAAATTAGTCATACACCCAACTGAAAACAATTCTCGCCTCTTCGCTAACCCAGCCAAGAGGTTGAAACCACCTAGTAGTACGACAACGAATTCGAGTTTTATTTCGTGTTTTAAAATTTATTTTTGCCTGTTTTCTACAGTACGATTTTTTTTTCTTGGTGAGTGGCCTACAAGGTGACCAGGCTCACTGACTAAGTGCTAGACTTGATTAAGTCTAGGTTAGCCCAAGTGTGATCTCTAAGTTGTAACCCTAAAGATTTAACCCTAAGGTTCATGCACTTCTAAGGTTTGTTCTGTTTCAGCAGACCACAAAAGTAAGGTTCGTTCTTTGACAACAATTGGAATCCAATTAACTTTAAATTTTGCGAGAAGGTTCCTTTTTCAATTAGCTTTCCATAGAATGTTTTTTTGAAATTTTTTCTATTTCAATCGAATTTTTAGGGATTTTTGAATGTCAGGGGGTCAGATCTGGAATTTTGACCCCTGGTCAGTTTCTCGCTTTGAAACAGTATTAAATGACCTCCAAAAATTTGGGGAAAATATGAAAAATAAAGCCAATAAGATCAGCTTTCAAATCCCAGAATTTTTAGTCAAAAAAGATTCTCGAATTGCTCGGAATTGCTTTTTGAATTTTGAAAAATCTCGAAGCTGGGTCAGTCTGACCCCCTTACACTTTGCGAATTTTAAAAATTTTATACTTGAAAGTTTTTCAAAAATATGGTGGCATTTGAAAGATGGTTTGAAAATGAATATTTGGCTTGAATTTCATAATTTTTTGCTTACTAATTTTTCGGTAATCGAATTTTTAAATCAGATCTGAAATCTGGTCGAAAATCAGAAGATGGTGGAAAAGCTTTTAAAAGGGTTTGGGTTTGAAATCAAAGCTTTCCACCAAAAAATGTTTTTTCTTTTCCAAAAACTTTTGCACGTTTTTTTTTTCAAAAATAATTTTTCAAAGGGTTTGAAGAAAATATCTCTTTTTTTTTGCTTTTTCAAACTAACGTAAGATTAAAAAAGAAACCTAATCTAGATTTTTTTCATTTTTTTATTTTTTTTCTTTTTACGAAAATGAGTAAAATCTTTTTTTTTTCAAAAGAAATTTCAAGAAGTGGATCTAGTCCTAGTGTTCAGAAGAAACCTAATCTAAGAGAATGTGATGTGCACCTGATTCGTTTTCCACGCTCGTTGCGTGCGCAGATCCTGTTCTTTTCCATTTTTTCCTACACATCCAGAAACAAAGTAGCGACAAATTTGTCAGAGATAGTTTCAAAGATCGAAATCAAAGAAAATGACGTTGCCTCCCCGGCAACGGCGTCATTTGTTTGTTAGTCTCGTAGAGCACGTGTTTGCTAGGAAATGCGTCGTAGTATAGTACGCAATACGATCAAACAAAAAATTATTTTCTAAAGATAATGAGACTTTAGTCTCGGTCGTTCGTCTCTAGGAGGCGTTTGTTTTATTTTTTACTTCGATCTTTTACCGCTCTACTTTATTTAGAATCGCATGCCGATTCATGATTATTACGTATTTAAGTACGACATGCTTAGTTGCAAGAACGTCAGGAATTAAAAACAGGCAACATTAATCACACAAAAGATATTTTCTATATATATATGTCTATGTGTTGAGAATCACTATGAAGAGAATAAACTACTAATCTAAATCTAGCAGAAAAGAAGGGCATTTGGAGGTGGTCTCTGATGGCCTTGGAGTGGTCGGGAGGAGAATGAGGGGCGGCCAATGGAGCTTAGGTCGGCCCTTAAAGAAAGAGAGGAGTGATCCAGCATCCCGGCATGGTATCCTTCATGGTGGTGCTCAACTCGTGGAGATGGAGTGGAGATGGTGGTGGCTAGCCTAAGTGGAGGTGGATGGAGCCAAGCAAGTATGGCCAAAAAGTGGATGGGTGCAAATGGCCACCCCATAGTTCTTTTTATAGACCTAAGGGAAGCTCTCTAGAGAATTATGGAATTCTCTAGAGAGGCCTATGGTGGGAGCTCATGGGAGAGTGAGAGAGAGAGGATGGATGGTGGTTTTTAGATCCATGAAATGTGGATCTAAAAATTGAATGGCTCTTGGTTGCTAATTTTAGCAACCAAGGCAACCACACATGGTAGAGAGTTCTAGAGAACTCTAAGCTAGGTACTTTCATGTGGATGGTGTGTGTGGGTGTGTGTGGGTCGAAACTTAGGTGGGTAGGTTGATTAGGATAGGTTCTAGTGGGTTTAGGTCAAGATATGTCTCAAATTAAGGCTATAAACCCTAATTCACTAAGGTAAAGTGCAATTAAACTTAATACAAGTTTAATTGAGTGTGTGGAAACTTAATTTAGAGTAAAACAACTCAATTAATTTAGGTCTAGGTCAATTGGACTCTCATTGAGTCCAATTGGACAGTGTGTGCTGAGATCAGGGCTCAATTGGACTCAATGAGTCTAATTGAATAGGCTGATGGAATTGACTAAGATCTGGGTCAATTAGGTTTAGTGAGGACCTAATTAGGTCCTTAGGGAGGTCTAGAGGTGATGTACTAGGGTTAGGGCACCTTAATTTAGGTTCCTATAGGGTTGGAATTGGGTTTAGGGACCTAGAGATCCAAGATTAAGGCTTGAATCTCAAAACAGGAACTGGAGAGTAGTATCAGACGTCTACTAGGGTTAGGGCACCTTAATTTAGGTTCCTATAGGGTTGGAATTGGGTTTAGGGACCTAGAGATCCAAGATCAAGACTTGAATCTCAAAACAGGAACTGGAGAGCAGTATCAGACGTCTAATAATAATGTCAGATGTGTTATACTCAAAAATCAGAAGTCCAGATTTGTTGTCTGGACGTCCAATCAGAGTCAGGAAGGATTCAAGGTTCTGTCTTGGGTATTCTGCAGAAATTGGACATCTGACCAAGTGTCTGGACGTCCAATAATACTGTATAAGTGGGTTTAAGGTGTGCGGGAGTTGGCTAAGGGTTCTAGACGTCCTATAATTCATCTGGACATCCAAATAAAGGTTGGAATTAGGGTTTTAAGGTTTCCTAGGGTGCGGTGACCTAATCTAAAGGTGGCTAAGGCTTGGGGAAGTCTCTAGGCTATCCTATGGCTAGGATGGACCTAAGCTCTTCACATTTTACTACTTTATTCCTACTTAATAGAATAGAAAACCTTAACTCCCTTACATCATTATTCCTACATCTAATCTAAGTCTTCTGCTCCAGTTCTGCTGCAACACCCGTTATTCCTGATCATGCTTTAGATCCAGCTCCAGATCAGCTTATTGCCTGCAATCGACATAATATACTTAATCAGCACATTATAACATTATTTTATGCATAGCTAAAGTAAAGCAGTAAAGATGCAGATAATGCTTATGCATACATGAATTATCCTAACTTATGCTAAGTCCTAGCCTAATTTAGGTCAATTAAGACCTATGATTATTGCACAATCATACCCCCATGCCTAAATCTTGCTAGTCCATAGTAAATGTAAGACTAAATTATTTACAGCAAGGGTCCCTAAGGGACTGATTATTTTATCAAGTGTATGCCTAGAGATTTTTCTCCTTTTTATTTTCACCCTATGCTCTAGAAATCCAGACAATCGTGAAAGTGCACCTATGTAACTTTTGTCATTTGAAGCTATGATTGTCATTCGAAGCTATGACAATCGACCCAAATCCATCAGCGTGGTCCAATTTGTCATTTGAAGCTCCAAATTATGTCTCCCAGTCCCTTGGCTGTTGATCTTTCTCGGACTGCATATGGTGCTATGGGACTCCGATCGAAGCGATTTCAGAGGCATTGGACTCTACTCGTCATCTTGATCAGATCCGTATGGTCGAATCGTCAATCCAAGGCTCCGAAATAAATATTCTTCTCTCCTAACCACAAAAAGGATGTAATTAACCTAAATTATATGCAACTACTCTAAATGCAGAATGATGCATGTTATGCAATACTTATAATATGAAATGCAAATCTAAGCCTAGGAACATGCATGAATAGGCATTTTACCCTCAATAAATGTGTTTACATCACCTGGCACCTTGTTTGGATGTCCAATTTTCGTAGTAGGTTGGGTTCTAAGTCCTATGGGTGGAATCTAAGGAGCCTGGACATCCAGCATCCTACTTGGACATCCAAAGGTGGGCTGAAATGTAGGTTTTGAGGTGTTTTAGGCTAAGGTGACCTAATGGGATGGCGTCTAAGGTTTAGGAAGGTGTCTAAAGCTATCTTAAAGCAAGGGATAGGTGTAGGGATGTACTATGTTCTTCATAATTCAATTCAAACATTAAAATCCTACAATTAATGTAGTATACCTCTTCCCTACATTATGTCTTTAGCTTGAGTAGCTTTATTGCAAGGCTTCTACTCCAACTCTACTGCAGCTCTAACCTCTTCCATGCTTCAGATCTAGCTTCAGGCCATCTCCTGAGCTTTTATTACCTACAAACCAAATAATACACTAATTAGTACATTATTATAACATTTTTCCATGAATATCTAAGTAAAGCGGGAAAGATGCAAAGTATGCAACTAATACATGAATTATGCTACAATTATGCTAGGTTATAACTCAATTTAGGTCATTTAAGTCTTATGATTACTGCGTAATCATACTCCCATGCCTAAATCTTGCTAGTCCCTAGTATATGTAAAACTAAGTTATCTACAAATAGGTCCTTACATGACTGATTATTTTTATCAAGTGTAAGACTAGAGATTCTTTCCTTTTTGTCTTCATCCGAAAATCTAGAAATCTAGACAATTGTAAAAGTGTAGTTTTGTAGCTTATGCAACGGATTCCAGTGAAAAGTCAATTCAGCTCTAAAACCTGTACTTGACCCCTAGTAAAATTCTATCGGGATAGGCAAACTTCTTCCCTCAAGGTATAACAAAATATTCTATAATTTCTTCCCCAACTTTTAGCTTAGGTAGAGGATGTCTAAGTCAAGTGGGTTTGTATTTGGTGGCTCATACTCATTTGGTACTACATATAGACTAGTACTACAGAATCTAGATTTCTAGACTATGAAATAAATCAACTCAGATAGAAGCGAGGAAAACTATGCTCTCTTTGGTTCCTTTGTACTTGCTCTCTCTTTTTCTTCTCTTCTTTTCTTTTTCTTTTCTCGAGCTCACAATCTCACCAGATTTACAAGTATAATCCATATTTAGTGGTCTCACATGACATTAATACTTTAATAGAGTTCTGGTAACTCTAACACTAAGTCAGAATTCCTCAGCCAGTATTCGGGTGGTCAGAAATACAGAAAAGTAGGTTAAGGCCGTATTTGGTGGATCGCAAATGTGGTGGGTAATGTTACCTCAATGCAATTGAAATAAACACACTTATGAACTCAACACTTTTTTCCTTTTTCTTTTTCCCTTTTTCTATTTTTTTCTCTTTTTCCCTTTCTTTTCTTCTTTTCTTTGCTTTATTTTTTTCATATCAACATGATGCAATATAACATGACACATGCAAATTTTATTCAGGAGGTATTATTGGAGATTAATGGTGTTCAAGCGGATATCGGGTGGCTTATTTGGTGGAAGTGTCTATTCTTAGCATCGGGAAAGGGATGAATAGGACAACGTATTTTTCAATCTTGATATCGACACCCTCCTTCAGTCAAGGATTCCATAGAGAATGATCATAACCATCCACCTTAGTCCTAGTTTTATTAGAATTCGATTTCTGCGTATTTATCTTACTTAGCGGCTCTCAGAAATTCACATCAACTTCATACGTGGGAACCGAGAGTGAAACTATGCCTATCTCCGAGTATCACTACCTAATTATCCCAAAATTAAGATTCCTTACACTAGTCATAGAGCACCTATAACATTCTACTCTCACTGTTTGCACGAAATCGTCGATGTATAAGGAAATGCACATGTAGTATAGTCAACGAAATGCAAAATATTTAAATTTATAAAACTTAGATTTAGAAAGGAGTCCGAGATCGCTCATAGGGAGTAATTGTGCAATTTAATTCACTAATCACAATTTAACAAAAAATATATATGTAATTGAAATCAATAAAATGCTCAGAATGATATTTCAATGAAGAATAGAGTATCAGTGCAAAAAGATTGGATTAAAATGGTGATTTGAATCACCAAATTAACCCTTTAAGTTAAGCTCACAAATATTCAAATAAATGAATAGTAAACCACAACCATTAAGCCACATCAGTCAAGTACTCAGATATTCCCACAGTAACCAGCATAATGCCTTAGATGACAGAACAAGGCATCAGATGCCCTATCAAAAGAGGCACAACACCACAGAAGAAGCATAAGGGCTTCTCTTCATCAAGCCTCAAAAGAGGCACAGCAGCAGCAGCAAAGGCTCAAGGGCCTCACACAAAGCCTGCAAAGGCTAAGTGTTGAGCGAGGGAGAGGGCTCAAATCCTAAGGTGGCAAAAACCCACCTTCCACCCTCTCAGATTCTCTTCATCTCTTCCTAGCTCAGAATAGACCAGACTCAAGTAGCCGGGTAAATGGATCAACCCAGACCACGTGGCCTGACCACAGGTGAGGGCATGCGTGAGCAGGGCCTCACCCCCTGTGCTTGCTAAGGAGATAAGCCATAGGCACCTTTTCCTTTTGTACGTAGTTGCGCCCTCCTGAATCTACGATGTGGGACTAAACCCACAAGGCTTCTTTGCGTGTGAGCTACAAGAGGTGAAGGCTCCAATTGGGGTGGAAGACGACCCTTGCAACTTCAATTGAGGACCTGGGAAGACTTCTGGAGATGGCCCACAGTGCCTATGTTGGTAGCAATGAAGAACACCATCGGAGCACTGCAACGGAGGTCGAAGAAGAAGGCTGTAGCGGCGGATGTCCGACGAACACCTAAAAAGGAGAATACGACCTTTCGACCTCGTCCCAGAAGCTCAGAAGCTTCGCATGGAAGAGGTGAACATGTTGGTGGGTGTTGTGTGCGGTGAGGAGCCATGTGGTGGCCTGGCAGAGTCAAGGAGGTGGTGCAGAGGTGTCGAGGGTGCGAATCGTGAAATAGGAAGAGGGCTTTTGGCAGTGGAGGTGTGGTAGAGATTTTGGCAGTGGTGGTGAGCAATTTAGTGGTCTATGGCGTGCGGAGGGCCTCGCTGGAGGCTTGGCCAGAGCAAAGGATGACGATGGGGTCAGAGGCGTAGCGGCAATTGAAATGAGGTTTTGAAGGCATAGAGATGATCGGGGGGGAGAGAGAGAGTTTAGGGAACTTAGGGAGAGGGAGAATGGTCAAGGGCATCCGGCTGTGATGGGTCGGAGCCAGAGAAGGTGATGAAGTCTGTTGACATGGTGGCGAGGAAGTAGACGGGGAAAGCGGCCGCGCTATAGCCCGCGACGGTCATGGGGAAGAAGGGAGGATGTTGGGCTGGTCAATTTGACCGTTGTTCGGCTTAGCAAAGAGGATGGAGAGGCTCGCCGAAGACAAAGGTGCGGATCACTCGAGAAGAGCAAGAGAGGGTTTTCTAGCTCTAAACTTCACTAAGGAGCTCAGTTTCTCAAGTGGGTCCTATTTAAAGACCTCATAAGGTGTTCCAAGCAAGGTAGGAAGCTTGGCGAATTCAAAAACTTATAGAAAAAGATCCCTAAGATTGCGAGCATTCACATGAGCTTTCTGGAGCAAATCAAGGTCCAAGATCTGATCCAATCGATAGAGGATCTTTCAAAGAGTCTCCCTTCCAATTTTGGGAGGATTTGGTTGAGTATCGAGCGAGAAAACCTCGGTCGAATCTCCGCGGAGGAGCTTTGTTCACACCAATGGCGATAGAGACCTTTTTGCAAAAATTATGACAAAGTTAGGGACCTAATTATAAATATTTTGAAAGTTATGGGTTTAATTGAGAGGAATAGAGTTTAAATGGACTAAAATGCAAACTAGGTCAAGATGGACTTTGATTGGGCTCAAATTTTGGCAAAAATCTAATTTGGTCCCAAGGAATCTGATGGTGAAGTTGGATTTTAGTTTTGACCAAGTTTGACTAGGTAATCTGTGCATTAACCCAAATTAGGGCAGAAATCTATCTATGACTGTTTAAGGTCAAAATAGGTTCAAATGGTCAAATCAAGGATACCAAACCTCAAGGAATATTTTCTATAAATTTTAGGAGATCTAGATGAATTTTATTCTTACCAAAACCTCTATAATTTAAGCAGGTCTGAAATTAGGGTTTTAGTTATTTTAGTTCTCGAAATGTGTAAAACCCCGTTTCTGTCTGCATAGACCCACTTATTAGTCTTTAATGCTTATTTGACCTTTAGTTTAACCCTGACAACCCCGTAGTTATTCTGTGTTCATGATATACTGTTAAAATTATATAATTAACCCTAGTTTCCTATTCTCTTCTCAAAATAGAATGATGTGGAGTTATAACCCTCAGATGGTTATGTATGAGCATTTATCTTTCAATCCTAACTAAAAGTGGCTAGTTAGGGCCTATGATGGTGTTCCCGTCATACCTCCATGCCTAGCTTTTGCTAGTCCCTTAGCAAAAATCCTATGGATCAAACCAGGTCTCCAGGTTGGATGTAACCATCAAGATGCCTTACTAAGCTGAAACTCTAGAAATTAGATCAAAATACCAACAATAAGCCTAGAGGTACTCAAGTACCAGCCATGATCTAGACCTGACCAGCTTCAACTTGAGTCTACTGCGAAGGTTTCTAAAGCCCACAAAAACTGCCCAGAGGTTCGTTGACCCAATGGTTAAAGCACCCGTGCATAGATGTAACATGTCTAGGTTTAGTTTGCCAATGCATTTTTGTACGTGAGAGATAGAGAAGGATTTTTCATTTGGAGAGTTTTCTCTCCTTCCTTTTTATTTTTTCTTAAATTCAGCCTCAAATTGGCCCTAAACACAGCTTGTATCAGATTCCTTGTCCCTACCATTAATCCTCGAAGGGCCCCTGGCTTTCGATGCTTCGGGATAACACTGCCCATGGCAACCCCCAGAACCCTAGCTTTCGACACTTCGGGATAGTGCCTCCCATGGCATTCTGTAGCTAAATTCAGTCCCTGGCAATCAATATTTTGGGATAATCTCACCCATAGCACCTGAATCGGCACAAAGGGATTACATGCCTTCGGTAGGATATTTAAATATCCTAGGAGACAAGCACCGAGGAGACGATATGTTATTACGCATCTTCGAGGGAAATTTCCCACCTCTCCGCATCTGGAAGTCATCCAATCAACTTGTGTTGTCGAGCCGCTCCTAAGCTAGATCTTCGAGATGATTTTTCAGAACAAAATACTTTTGGCATGATTTTCTTTATTAAATGCACTGAACCATACTTAGTGTGTGATTTTGGGTGATTAGGTTACCAAGTCTCACAAACCAAAGGGCAGGCAACAGGACCAAATAATCCCTAAGCCTTAGACCTACTACATCAGCCTCGCACTGTCCTCAACCTCTTGAGGACTAATCTAGATCTTAACAAATACGTGTGTTTAAAGATTGAAAAAGGTCCAAGAGGCCTAAGGTTGGTACTCATCACTAATCCACTAAGTTTTAGCCTTCCAGGTTTTAATTCATCATCTGATCCAACCTAGAAGTTAGGTAAGTTCCATACTCAATTTCAAGGGACTATTTCATTTCATTTCTTTTCTATTGCTCCTTTGTTTCTTTCTTTTCTTTTCTTTTCTTCTCCTCAATTGTTTTTCAGTTTAGTTCAAATTGACCACTCCTTTCCTCTTTTCTCCTCTCTTCTCTCTCTCCCTCTCTTCAATGAATGAAACCCTTCCATGCATTGATTTCATAAAGTTTTGCTCTTTAAAACCCCCCCATGCCTAAGATTTGCAATGTTCTCATTGTAAATTAGGTGGGTTCGAGTTCAGTTCAGATTGTACATTAGAACAGGAGGGTGGTGAACGGGTTGGGGTGACTGTTTCAGACGATTTCTAACTCTGATACAAGTATCAAAGGTGGAGTCGGCTATTCTAATGGACGAACCCTAAAGTGCAATATGATTTCAGCAATGAGATATGTCAGAAGGGTTTCAAGTTTTTCAAAGATGACGGGTTGCCTCCCATTAAGCGCTAAGTTTAACACCATCAGCTGGACGCAAGGAGCTCAAAAGGATATGTCAGTTGTCGCATTATGATGAATGATAGGCGAAAATATGTGATCGTGGTGGATAAAAATCAGATGGCCACAAATGAGTATCAAACTATGATGAAGAGTCATTCTAGAAGGTCTATGATATGGGTTAAGTTGATTCATTTCTGGGTGGCTCTTATGGAGTTTCAGCGGAGGAATCACTCGGAAGATGTAGTGATCATGGGGTTCTGAAGTAAGAACATCATGGGTCTAAGACCCAACAGAGGTGAATCCAGTCAGCATATCCTAGATGTGTGGTTCCTCTTGTGTAATGTGACCCAATGAATCCTTTTCTAATGAGTCATCTTGATTTTTTTCTAGTGGGTGTAAGATCGATTCCTTAAAAAATGACTCGAAGACTGGGTCATCTAATGATTCTTCTATATAGTTTTTATCCCAATCGAAAGTGAATGTCTTGAGAGTGCCTTTTTGATCATCTAATTCCAAATCTGTAAAGGATTCATACTCTGGGTTGTGGTCACTCTCGGTATCTACTATGCCCAATTCCTAGAGATCCTCAAAACAATCATCACAATGAAATGTCTCCAGATCCATGGAATAAAAATAGGAATCTTGTCGATTGTTATCCTATTCCCCGAAATCCATGTGTATGTCCTCAAAATCAAAGGTGAAAGCCTCTGCTACTCTTAATTCACTGGAATCATGTTCGGCTAACTCGAGATCCTCCATCATTTGGAAAACTTCCAGTTTTGGCTCTAGGTTTTCTATTAAAGAAATGGTCATGTGATCCTGAATCAAACCTAGTTGTTCTGCTGAGAATTTCCCTTTTCCTTTAGGGGATGCCTCAAAAATATTGATCTCAGTTTGTTTATCTCCAGAGGCAATTACCATGTGCCCTAATTCACAATTAATTATGGCTCCTGCAATAGCCAAGAAAGGTCTTCCCAAAATCAAGGGCATATCTTGTATTTGTTGTGGTGCATCCATGTCAAGAACTAGGAAATCAGCTAAGTAGCTAAAATCCTTGACTCTAACTACCACATCCTCTACCAGCCTAATCGGGGTGATTATGGTTCGGTCAGCTAGTTGCATAGTAACATCAGTGGGTTTTAGCTGTCCAATTCGTAGTTTCTCAAATAGGGCGGTTGGGATTAGGTTGACAGAAGCACCAAGATCCAGTACAACCCACTCGAAATTTGTACCACCAATCTTGCAGGGGATCAATGGAGTGCCTGGATTGGATTTCTTAGGAGGTAACGATTTTGGATTATGGCACTCACACTTTCAGACAATACTACCTTCTGTGATGGTTCTTCCACCTCTTTTTTGGATAAGTCAAGCGAGGTGGGATTAAGAGTGAGGATATCAAGTAATGGGATAGTGACTTGTACATTCCTCAATGGTCCTGTTACGTTAGATTCCGACAGTCCTCTAGTGTGGAAGTGGGATAAGATCTGGGATAGGAGAATGGATTGGCTATCTTGAGGGACGGGTTTCTGTTTCCACCTCTTAGTTTTGTCCTCGACCTTGTTATGTTGATCATAGGTTGGGTGAGATTTGGGAGATGGGCCTCAGGGCCTGGTTTTGCGATATTTTCTCATGCCCACAACATTGATCATAGCACAGTCATGATGTAGAGGTGGAGGAGAGAGAATTGGACCTTGTTGCTGAACAGTAGGATAGGTCGTGGTGTGATTTGGATCAGTTAAGGTGGATGAGGCAAACACGTAGGTATGAGTCGATGGACCTGGCTGTGTGTAGCTTGCTTGCCCTTCGATTTGATTCACCATGTGTTTTTGAGTCGACATGTTGTTTGGATTTCCCAGTGGTTGGGAGGGAAGTGCACCAGGCTAGCGAGTCCACGCCATTTGTGCAAGCTTATTTCGAACCTCTATGATCTCGTCTTTGTGTTATTTCTGCATAGCCACGTTAGTCTTCTAGATGTCAGCCAGGGCTTGCAGAATTGTGCTCATTTGCTCTTCCTTGCTAGGCCTAGATTGGTAACTCAGATTAGGCCTAGGATAATCATGTTGATGTGGACGCGAGACCTGAGGCCGAGGTTGGAATTGAGATCTAGTGTTCTGATTATTCCCTAACCAGGGTTATAGGTGTTTGAGAATGGATCATTCTAGATGGTGTGGAGATCCTCATAGGTCTGAGGAACTCCAGAGAAGTCAGAGTATAAGAGGGTTCATAGTTCCCCCAACTAGAGTAGGTAGGTCCAAAGTTTCCTTCGAAACCAAGATCAGACAGGGGTGGATATGGGTCCATCCCCTGATGAGAGTGGTGATAAATGTTATGCACAGCCTCCCTACCAAAGGGTGGTTGCGCATACGTGCTCTCCTGTGCTAAGGTGGCTCTCTGCAGATGTCGAGTCAATTCGTCCACCTTCTTCTTGATAATAGAGACCTTGTCCAGGCGACTGGCCATCAGTTCCAGATCAGCGGATGTGGACAGGCCTTGAGTCTCATGTGCCCCTCGCGTGTTTGTCAATGCACAGGTAGTCGTCCGGTCGAACATACGCATAGATTCATTGTTTATGGAGTTCTCGCACATATTCACAAGAATCTCCCAAATGGTATCTTCATGCTGACCCATGATGTTACCACTACAGGTTGCATTGATAAAGAGTCTGATATCCTCACAGAGTCCCTTGTAAAAGGATTGGACTTATTCCCATTTAGGAACTCCATGATGGGGGCATTTCTACTTGAGATCGAGAAAGTGATCCCATGCCTCATGAAGTGATTCTCCTGGATTTTGCGAGAAGTCCATGATCTGGTGCATCAAAGCATTCGTCCGACCAACTAGGAAAATTTTCCTCAGGAATTCAGATTGGAGTTCAGCCCAAGTGTTGATCGGATGGGTCAGAGTTTGATTCCAGTGGGCAGCCTTGCCCAAGAGGGAGTATGAGAACATCTTCATGAGTAAGACATCCTGATTCTGAATAGGTGGCCCGAAGGTCTGGGCTAGATGTTTCAATTGCTTGATGTGTTGGAAAGGATCTCCAGAATTTAGCCTATGGAATTTGGGGATAGCATGGAGCAAATTAGGTTTGAGTTCAGTATCAGGTCCTCCAGCCGAGGTTTGCACCTTGGGTTCAATTGCTACCGCAAGAGGATTGTAATGATCTCACATCTGAGGATGCTACAGTTGATTCATGAATGCCTAAAATAGATCGTTGAGGCACTATAGCTGATTCTTGAGATTGGGTTCTTCTTGATTCTCCATGGTTGTAGCTGAAGGAGATCTGGGCTCAAAAGCAGGGGGAGCGTGTCCGAAAGCCACTAATTATGCCAAACCTCTGCTTGCTTAAATCTTTTGACAATCGATCCTCCCAACTCAGCACCTTTTGGAGAAAGCAGACGTCACTAATTCACTATGCATTCAAGAAAATACCCTGAAACGAACTCAATGAGTCCTAAGGTCAACGTCTACTTAATTTTTAAGGCTAGGTCGGTGCTTGTGCTTAGGGATTAAGTGAAGGGCGTTAGGGGGGTTAATGCCCTTAAAATTTCAGTTTAAGCTGTGTGCACAATTTGGTGCAAGCAAGATTAAGATGTGTGATTTTTAAAATTTGAATCTTGCTTTAATGGATTTTGAAATTTCACTTGTTTACACATTCAAACAAGGCACAAATGTATAGTCACACGGCTGGTGAAGATTGATTTTCTTTAAGAGCTTTTGTGTGACTATAAAGTTAAAAACTCCCTAGTGTGGAAGATCCTAGGGTGTGCAACTTCTACTTAATGAATCTTTTTTTAAGATTCTGTCAAGAAGGGTCCAATCAAAACAAGCAATGACTATCCCAACCAAAATCGAATGAGATTTTTAACAAAATTAATTTCAAATTTTTTTGAGGATGATAGATCCCAAATTCACATGTTTTCAAGAGGGGGTCAATCTATCCAGAACTTCTAGATCAGTGTGCAAGTTTAAGATTTTGATCAAAACAGGCACTAATCAATTTCAAATGAAAAAATGGTCTTTAGATGAAGTATAGAGAATTTTAAGAGCTTTCCAGAAATATGAATCTCTCAGAAATCCAAGCTACGTGGAGTTTGTACCAGCAAGAACAACTTACAAATCTCCAGAACTCAGAATAACCTTGTGCTCTTCCAGTAGCGAATTTCTCACAGACAAACCACAAAGAGTTTGTCTATGAAATTTGACGTGGCATTAGCCTATTGGAAGGAGCACCTTTGAGATTTTTCTCAAAATTTTTATAGGTGCTAAGGGTCCTTTAATCATGTCCTCAACCAGAATCCAGAAAATGATTTTGCGGAGTTAAAGGGTTGAAGACTTAATGGTGGCATTTTCTTCGACAAGCAAAATAGAGGTTTTCTTTTCTAACACCACCATGATGGCAGTCATCTTCTTGCGCTTCCTTCGACCCAATTTGATTCATTCTCCTCTCGTTGCCACTGCACGTGTTTCCTGCAACCACAGAAAGAGAGAGAATAGCAAGTTAGATAACATGAATATAATTAATTTCTAAGAAAATGAAAGCGAGTAAAAGATCTGTTGCCTCCCTGGTAACGATGCCAAAAACTAACTGTCGTGAAACATGTTTGTGTAAATCGCTCCTTGTAGCATGTTTTACGATGTCAATTTTAATAGAAGAATCGGACGTGAGTCTGAGTGTCGAACATAGGGAGGCAAGATTCTGAATCATTTACTCGCTTCATTGTCACAAAAATATGTCGATTTGTTCGCTTGCAAAATGAATAGAGAAAGAGAGAGAGATAGGGAGGGAGAGAGAGGGGGGGAGATAGGGTTAGAGAATCACAATAACTCATTGCAAAGTCAAGATATCAAAAATATATTCAATTTATTATCAAATGTCATGTTCAACCAAATATAGATGAATGCTTGAATATAGGGAATAACTACAACTATCAAAGAATTAAAACTGAATGTAAGGCGGTGGATGGCGTCGAGACAGCCACAGTGGTGGAGGGACTTCCGTCGGTGACTCAGCATCTTCACAACCTTGCTTGGGAGCTCTATGGAGTGGTGGAATTGCTTAGGTAGAATATTGCACAAATGGGAGGGGGTAGATCCCTTTTTATAGTTGAGGAGAGGACCAAAATTCGTCCTTGGGTTAATAGTGACATTCAAAACATTGCTATAGACCCACTACAAGAGTAGTCCTAGCCACCAACCTCGCGCCTTCAATGCACATGCTAGCCTACGCGCCCCGCGCGGTGTGTCGCACGCCCATGTCGCGCCCTTGCGCTGGCGCTGCACTACTGTTTCGCACGTGCACGTTACGTATGTACTGCCACTGCTGTTGCGCTGCACCTCAATTGCAAATTAGGGGGGCTGCAGGGACTTGAACCCGCACCCCTCCCTTGGAAGCCAGAACCTCCACCATTGTGCCATGCTGCCCGAAGCGTCGAGAAGAGGGCATGGGAGCTACGGGCGCGGGAGAACCTCAGCCATTGGATCTTGATCAAATAGCTGTGGTGTGAGATGATGGGGCACCTGTAGTCGCTAATGGCCGATGTTGGGTGGTCTAGATGGCGCCATCTGAGTCGCCCATCTTTCTGTTGTAGAGGATGCCATGGTGCTTGGATCGAGATGATTCCCACGTTTCCGAACTGCGATCGTTGCTCTAGGTCCATTTGATGCAACGTGTTTTGCGTGTTTGAAATCAAGGTTAAGAGTAACCTGTCATTGTAGTCGCAAAACTCATTATCAAATAAAATTTTACCGAAACTCCAAGAGAGTCCCGGGTCGAACACAGGGAGGCGACGTTTACTTAGCTTGAAAATCGTGCTTCATTTTGTTTGATTTTGTATTTTAGTTTTTGTTAATTTTTTGTGTTTTTATTTTTATAAAGCAAGAAAACAATATGGATCACAATGGAGATAGAAAGAAATATGATATCTATTGCACAATTGTCTATTACAATAATCTACGAAAGCATAAAAAGAGAGGGAGGTGAGAAGGAATCTCCTGAATCGGTTATTCGGCGAGACGATAGTGCCTGGCAAAAGCTTGGACGAAGGAGATGAGAAGCGGGACGACGGAGGTGACATGTAGGAGGACGTCGGGTAGAGGAAAGCTTTAGCATGGCTAAGGAATGGAGGTGAGGAGGCAGAGATGATCTGCTATTGGAATGGAGGTGAGAGGATGGCTCCAAGGCAACCTATGAATGGTGATGGGAAGAGGGAGGAATATTTGGTGAGGCAAAGGTTCGCTACACTAATAGGAGCCTTAGGAGCTTGAGAGTAAGCTCTAACGGAGCATTGGTATGCTTGCTAAAGCTTAGGAGTAGGTGGGAGTAGAGTAGTTAGAGATGAAGAAGAATGGGGGGTGTAGGGGTGTTTATATAGTGATGGGAGGAGAAGCATCCCACGCACAGTCATTCAGCGACAGCTACAAGCGTCACTAAAGGCTGCTCAAGCTGTCGCCAGAAGATATGCTCCTCTTCAGTGCCTTGGTTGGCACACGCACTACGTAGGCCATTCAGTGACAGCTGCAAGTGTCACTAAAAGCCTACTCTTCTGTTGCTGCAAATCTTGCACCCGTCGCTCACGCCCGCCTACTGTTGCTATAGTTGGATGCGTCACAGCCATTGGATTCAGAAGTGAACGAATGAGATGGAGCGAAGATTGTGCCTCTTGATCACGTGTAAGATGGGGTGTTCTCAAGGAGCGTCGGTGGCCTACACTCATCCAACGGTGCCACATGGTGACACCTTCGCCGCTTGATTGTGCCCACGCTCATCCAACAGTCGCAATTCGATTGCTCCCACTCTTCGCAAAATAGCCTTCCCCCACCGCAGCTCAAACTCGCACTTGTGGTTTGCGAGCGCATGTTTTCACCAATGTGCCAAGGCCGCAGTTTGTCTAGTGGAGGGAGCGATGCAGTCGCGCATCTCAACCATTGGATGAAGATCCAACGGCTGGGATCTCATCTTGCGGCAGGCTTGGGGACACCTTGGCTCAGGTGGGGCTGCCTGGATGGTGCCACATGGCACCATCTGAGCCGTCCATCTTCTTCTTATAGCGGAGGATGCTACAGAGCTTTGATCGGGGTGATTCTCGCAGTGACGGACTGCGATCATCGCTCTGAATCCATCCGTACGGTCGGATTCTTCATCCAAAGCCCGTAAAGATGTCACACTGCCTCTTGGCCATGTAAAATGACGGAATTAATGTACATAATATACAATTATCCTAAATGCAATGCAATGAATGTTTGTGCATTATTTATATCATGCTATGCAATGCTAGGCCTAGGAACTATCGTAAATCAACATTTTACGATGAATTTATACATGTTTATCTCCATCTGTATAGTCGGATTTTTATCCGAAGCCCGTAGAGATGTCGCATTGCCCCCTGGCCATTGATCTTCCTCAGACTTGTCGTGGGAGCTACAAAAGTCGAATCGAGGTGATTTTGAGTCTGTTAGACTCTGTTCATCGATCCAGATCCATCAATATGGTTTGATTGATCATTTAAGATCTGTTTCAATATGTTCATGTACACAAGGTCAATAAACATTGATTATAGGCAATTTAAATGTAAAGATAATGCAATATGCATGCAATGCTCCCAAGCCTACTATAATATGACATTATCGCACAAGTACCATCGAAATTGACTCTAATTAATGATATTAGCACTAATAATTGTAGAGTCATCATCCCACAGATCTGGTGGTGGTAGCAACAAAGAACATGCTGGAGCACTACAGTGGAGGTCAGAGAAGGTGGCTGCGGTGGACGTCCGATGAACACCTGAAAAGGAGAATATGGCCTTTCGGCCTCGTCAAAGAAGCTCATAAGCTTCTCTTGGAAGGGGTGAATGTGTTGGTGGGTGTTGCATGTGTTGAGGGGGAGTGTGGTGGCCTGGCGGAGTTGAGGAGGTGGTGCGGAGGAGGTCGAGTTTAGTAGAGGTGTAGAGGGCATGAATCATGAAATAGGAAGAGGGGTTTTGGTCATGGAGGTGTGGCGGAGGTTTTGGGAGTGGTGGCGAGCAATTTAGTGGTCTGTGGCATGCGGAGGGCCTCGCCGAAGGCTTGGTCAAAGTGGAGGACAACGATGGGGTTAGAGGCGTAGCGGTGGTTGAAATGAGGTTCTGAAGGTGTAGAGATGATCGAGGGAGAGAGAGAGTTTAAGGAACTTAGGGAGAGGGAGAACAGTCGAGGGTGTTCGGCTGTGATGGGTCAGAGCTGGAGAAGGTGATGAAGTCCGGTGACACGGCGACGAGGAAGGAGAGGGGGAAAGCGATCGCGCTTTGGTCGTCGACGGTCGTGAGGAAGAGGGGAGGATGTTGGATTGGTTAATTTGACTGTTGGCCAGCTCGACGAAGAGGATGGAGAGGCTCACTGGAGACGAAGGTGCGGATGGCTGGAGAAGAGGAAGAGAGGGTTTTCTGGCTCTAAACTTCGCTAAGGAGCTTGGTTTTTCAAGAGGGTCCTATTTAAAGACCACAGAAGGTGTTCCAAGCAAGGTAGGAGACTTGGCGAATTTGCAAACTTAGGAAAAAGGATCCCTAATATTGCGAGTGTTCGCAAGAGCTTTCTAGAGCAAATCAAGGTCCAAGACTGGGTCCAATCAATAGAGGATCTCTCAAAGATTCTCCCTTCCAATTTTGGGAGGATTTGGTTAAGTATCGAGTGAGAAAACCTCGATCGAATCTCGATAGAGGAGCTTCGTTCACACCAATGGTGATAGTGACCTTTTTGGAAAATGATGACAAAGTTAGGGACCTAATTGCAAATATTTCAAAAATTAGGGGCTTAATTGAGAGGAATAGAGTTTAAATAGAGTAAAATGCAAAATAGGTCAAGATGGACTCTGATTGGGCTCAAATTTTGATACAATCCTAATTTAGACCCAAGAAATCTGATAGTGAAGTTAGATTTTAGTTTTGACCAATTTTGATTAGGTAATTTGCATGGAAACCCAAATTAGGGTAGAAATCTATCTATGACTCTGTTTAAGGTCAAAATAGGTTCAAATGGTCAAATTAAGGATATGAAAACCCAACAAATACTTTTATATGAATTTTAAGAGATTTAGATGAATTTTATCCTGACCAAAACCTCTGTAATTTAAGTGGGTCTGAAATTAGGGTTTTGGGTGTTGTTTTGGTTCTCTAATTGCGTGAAACCTCGTTTCTGTTTGCATGGACCCACTTATTAGTCTTTAATGCTCATTTGACCTTCAATTTACCCCTAACAACCCCGTGGTTATTCTGTGTTCATGATATGCTGTTAAAATTACAAAATTAACCGTAGTTTCCCATTCTCTTCTTAAAACAGAATGATGTGGAGTTATAACCCTCAAATAGTTATGTAGGAGCATTTATCTTTCAATATTGACTAAAAGTGGCTAGTTAGGACCTATGATGGTGTTTCCATCATTCACCTCACACTGTTTGGTGGATATTCTAGAAGAAGATTCGCCTGACTCCTTAACTACTGTCCAGGGGTTCAAAAAAAGAAGCATTACTTCTTCTCGACAAACTAAAGACATTTATCGATCTTCACAGTGAATCCATTGCAAAATCTACGTGTGAGTGTGAAAATTGTACTGAATTCTAGATTACAGGAATCAACTAAAGAATAAAATCCCTAATAAAGCCTCTTGATAAAAATCTTTATTCATGAATGCAATATATATAAAGATGCTATATGGAAGTAACCTCTTATGATTTATACTTTAATATTGTTCCCTTATCGAGTTACATTCAGCTTTGTCCTCATTTAGAACAAAAAGTGAGCAAACGAGTCAAAAGTGGCTGTTGCAAACGATTTCTAGCTCCAATGCGAGCATTGGAGGTGGAGTTGGTTCTTAAATTATGTTCTCTAAAGTATAATTTACATGTTGCTCGGAGGTTTTCTAAATGTTGGCATAAAATTTTTAGTTTATGTATTCTACGCCTCCTCTGACTAAGTTCTTGAATGTCCTTATACATGAATATAAAGGAAATAAATTAAGATAGAGAGTAAGTGGATAGAAATCACCTTGAATCACTCCTGAATTTTCGTTCAGCATAAGCCAACATCATGATATATAATATGAAGAAAATATGCTAAAGGAAAATATGCTATGTATAAAAGGAAAGTAGATGTTATTTATAAATGCTGAGTTTAACGCCTCCAGCGGGGCAAACACTCAATCAGATAGATCAACGATTGCAGAAAAATAGGTCAAGATCAAAAGGAAGATGTGTTTGTGTGTTCCCAGAATCAATGGTCCGTAAATACAAACTAATTGATGATGCAGCACTTCTCCAAAGAGTCTATTTATAGCAAACTGTGGAATAGGGGAAAAAAGTGGAGGATAATTAGAATGAGGATCAAGATGCCAATTCTACTCATCAATTATTCAGAATTCAGTGAGAAATTGTTGTGGAAGAGGATTGATATGATGATCAAAATGCATGCCAGCATTAAAGTCTGTATCATAGGGGTCTTCATAATGGTGATCGACATCAAAAATCATGCTCTCCCCAGACCCTGGGTTATATGAGGATACATGTGAGATTGGGGGTTCTGTATATAGGTCATTGAAACCCTCGTCAGAAATCATCTCATCCTCATCGATACTATCTTCATATTCATTGGAAGCTATCTCAGTCTCTGAGTTGAGCCATCCATTAGATTGACTAGGATTGTGAGTAAGTCCCTAATTCATTCTGCCTAGTATTTCACCCTCATAAGTGTCAGATTCCTCATCATTTCTTGCTTCAGGTGGCATTTCCATTTCCCTAGGCAAATCATCCAAAGCCATTTCTGTTGGATATCAGAATTAGGAATAGATAGTTCAACCTCAGAGTTTCCATCATTACCTTGGTAGGTGGAAGGAGAAAGATGCAAATCCGATGATGTCAGATTGAAAATGGATTCACTTCTCATGGGAAGTGACTCAGACTGATTAGTAGTGTCAAATCCAGATGTTGCGCTCAATTCATCCAAGCACGTATGATCATCAGGAATGATTGGTTCTTCCAAATGAAATGCTTGTATCTTAAGGCTTCCATCAAGATCCATATCCTCGAGTGGATCTACTTCATCTCAGCCGGGTTGTCCAACTCACGAGTTATCTCCCAAGATTCAGGGTATTCAGATTGAGAGTCTGTCTTGAGGATACTAATCCTTTCCTCATCACTTTCATGAATGGGATTCTCAATTGAGTCCATCCAGGATGTTCCTGGCTCATGTCCCATGACCACACCAGATCCTTCTCCCCTTGAATCCATTCCGAGTATCTGCCCCAGAGAATCCCTTGTAGCACTTTTAGGTGTAGTCACTTTAGGTTCTTTGAGGTCCTCCAGGTTATTCTCCACTTGATACTGCAAAAGCAATACTAATTTCTTGAAGTGTACGATTCTGTCTAGTTAGCCTTGTCAAGGATTTTAATTCGTGAAGGGTCGTCATTAAAGATTCTTGGATTGGAATCCAAGTTCGTCTTTATTCTGGATCACTAGTAGTCTAGATTTTATGTAGATAAACTGTGACCTTAGTCCTAGCTATCATTTGTTGCAATCTGAAATGTGGTTGCATATGCAGTGGCAGTTCATCAAGGGTTCTCAGGGGTGAATTAGGTCTACCAATGTTCCATGGGTGAGATGCAGAAGTACGAAAATCATACCCTCGAACATAAGATGCGTCCTTTGTGGAGCCATTTGGTATTGGTCATAATGACCAGGGTTAGGATTTGGGTTAACCATTTCAACAACCCGAGAAGAAGGATCAGATAATACGAAAAGTCATCTTCGCCACCTTGGGTTTTGTTCCCAAGGTTGTTCTGATCCAATGACCCAAGCTTCCAGACGAGCTATCAGGTCTAGATTTTCTGGATCCTTACCGGGTCCTGGTCCAAAGTTAGCCATCTTAGCTAATCGAGTAGAAGGAGAAGGTTCGGGCCATGTAATGAGTTATCCAACCAATTAAGGTCTAAGTGACTTCCCTTGCATACACCAGCCACCCCTGGTTTGTGTAGCTAAGCCAAACAAGGCTAAGTCTTTGTTAATCAAGTGGTCCTTAAGATTAGGTGACCAGATTTTTCATTAAGATTTTAATTGTTGAAGAGAAATTTGTTACAAAATTGACTGCAAATAACCCCAACCCCTTAAGCTAACCCAGCCAATCTGTTACGAGGGGATTAAGGGGAAGGTTCTTTCTTTGGCTCTCGCCTCTAGGTCCTTTGTACCCCTTAGACGCGATTGTTTGACACTACCCTACAGATTCGGTAATGGGTTTAGCTAAAGCGGTTGTGATGACCCAGTAGTTCGATAACAAATTCAGGTTATTAATGTGTTTTACAAAATTTTTACTTAACCTTTTTCTTTAATTTTGGGTTTTGGCAAGTGGTCCACGAGGTGACCCGACTCACCTAGACTTGATTAAGTCTAAGCTAGTCAAATGTGGTCTCTAGGTTGTAACCCTAAAAGTTGCACCTAGGGTTCATGCAATGTACTAAGTTTAGGCAGCAGATCACAATTCAATTTGAAAACATTCTCCACAACACAATTTGAATCCAAATGATCTTAAAAATAATTAGCAGATTCCTTTTTCAATTAACTTTTTAGAGAATATTTTTTTTGAATTTTCTACTCTAGAGGAGCATCCCGAGCTTGGGATAAGCTCTTTCTAGAGCCTTGGAGGTGGTATGGGAGAGAAAGGAAGAGATGATGATGGATGGAGGGGTGTAGGTCCTTTTATACTGGAGGAGAAGAGGCAAAAATCTATCCATAGGCTACAGCGGCAGTAAAGACATCGCTGAAGATCTGCTGCAAGAGTTTCTATAGGCTCCAGCTCACGTGCGCATTGACGCTCGCACATGTACAGCTGTCATCGTGCAGTCGAAGGAGAGCCGTTCGATGCTTCAACAGTGAACACGAGCCACTGAGATCATGCATCTACATCCCACGTAGTTAATACATCTAGGCCAGTGTTTACCATCCGATCTGCATCAAAGGGCTGAGGATCGTGCGTGGGTCGACGCTTCAAATGGCACCTCTATCACGTGTCAAATGGCACGTCAAATGATGTGTTGGACCATACGTGCGATTGCACTTTCATCCATGCATATCAATCCTAACTGCTCAATTGTGAATGAGCGATCCAATTTCTATTGGTGTTGAAGAGGTTGCGGTGAATTGTCGCTCGAACCCGCACCTCTTCGTTGAGAGGTGGGCACGCTACCACTATGGCAAAGGCGTGGGTTTGACGTCTTGAGCGCAACTATAGCGATCGACCTCGACTGTTGGATAAATATCCAACGGTTGTGAATCAAAGTTGATGAGCGCCTCAAATGAAGCGGGCAACGTGGCGTCACCCCAAATATCATGAGGGAAAATGCCTTCGAGGAGGGGCGGCTACTGAGGGTGGATTTGGGTAGCTGAGATAGTGCCACGTGGCGCTATTCTGGCCGTCCATCTTCTTTGCTTTGTAGATGATGCTACGGATGTCGAATTGGATTGATTTTTATGTCGTTGGGCTGCAATCATTGATCTGCATCCATCCATGCAGTGATTTGCCATTTGAAGCTCCAAATTACGTCACCTAGCCCCTTGGTCGTTGATCTTCCTCAAATTGCATAAGGTGCTACGGAACTCCGATTAAGGTGATTTCGGAGGCATTGGACTCCGATTGTCGTCTTGGTTAGATCCGTAAAGTTGGATTGTCAATCTGAGGCTCCAAAATAGATCACTTTCTTGGCCATAAAAGGACACGAATTAACCTAAACTTTATACAAACTATTCGAATGCAGAATAATGCATGCTATGCAACATTTATAATATGAAATGGATATCTAAGCCTAGGAACATACATAAATAGGTATTTTAACCTAAATGGATGTGCATATATCATACCCTCATGCCTATCTCTTGCTAGTCCCTAGCAAAATTAACCTAAATGCTATGTATAAAATAGAATTAGGACTCGATCGGTTAAGGCATTAGTTGTTTATTAACAAAAGGAAATTTCAACTAAGGTCCTAAACTATGAAGACTTAACAATGCCTGAGTGCCTGCCAAAATGCAAACCACCTAAGTCTTCACCTTATTTTGTAAAGGGAAGATATATTTTTTTCTTCTATTTTTTTCTTCTTTTCTAATTGTTTTGGATTTTTGAGTTTAGAGTTTTGGGGCAGCTTTCTATGGCTACCCAACCCATCCAAGACTCGAAAATTACTTTAAGTTCAAAGCATCTTGTGAAAAAGTTATTGACTCACTAGGCGGCTGTTGAAACGGACTTCAGGTTTCTACGACCCTAAGTGTGCTAAAGAGGTTTTGCCTAAAGGTTTATCTATTCAATCGGTAACTTTCTCCTTGCTTTTTTTTATTTTTTGTAAGGTTAACACATGGGCGAACCCAGTGTATATCTCCCTGATTTATTCTACTTCCCCACTTCTTCCCTATGTGTTTTGGAAATGTTTTGTGCATTTTTTTAGGATGGGCTCTGGACAACCAGCCAATGGGCTATTACTCACGGTAACTTTCTAACCATACTCGTGTGGTGAAGTGTGGTTTATTTATTTTTTTCACCTTTTTCTATTTTTTTTAATTTTCTTTTTTCTTTTTGAGTATATATATATTTTTTTCTGAGTAGGTGGCTTCCCTGATCTAAGATTTACTTAAAGGCAGTAGAATGAGTATGATCTTATAGCTAGGCTCTGAACAACTGACTAATGGGCTGTTACCTATGACAACTTACCAGCCATACTACCCTAGAAAATTCATTAGCCACCTAATTTTCATAAAAATCATCGAAAAGTGAGTCAATGCAAATATTATGTAGATGTTTTAGACTTAAAATTTCCTCAAATCAAAGGGCGGGTTGATAAGTTGTGTACTTATCACCCCAATTTATTTACCAAATTAAAATAAAAATAACTTGGCAAGGACTGGAGACCAAGTTCACATTTTTGTGGACACACGAGCTGATTAAGCCTGAAGACCTGAAGAGTCTAAGTGTTTAGGCCTTAAAGTATCATTTCTTAAAGTTAACAACTCCTAATGCCAAAGTTCTCTTCTCCTAATTCTAATTTTTTGAATTTTTAATCTTTTTTTAAGAAAATAAAAGAAATTCCACGAAGCTAACAAAATAATTTCAGAATTAAGTATCCACCCCCCATGCCTAAATGATGCAATATCCTCATTGTAAAGATGGACATGAAAATGGTAAGACAAATAGAATGAATTTCATGAAAATCTGGTCGGCTTGGCAGAGAGAGTGAAGTATACACACGTGCTAAGTTTATTACCTTTAGCTAGGCATAATATATAATAAGGAAGAAATTATGAATTCACAGGTGCGGGTCAGGATTAGAATTAAAAGATTGATCCTTAAACCCGTCAGCAGAAGATGTCCACTGATGTGGACCAGATTGTAATGCAGACCCATGCCCTAGGGTCGAGTGGTTCTAAGGTTCTAGATGAAAATTACCCAGAACTAGAGATCATTGTGCTTTCGAGGTTGGGCCTGCGACTTTGGGGTATGCAACCCAAGTCTGAAATTCTGGACAAAATAAAGTTATAAACTAATAGGAGTATTTGTCCATTTAGACTTTGGCTAAAAAAGATAATCCACTATTCTATACTTGGGTTGAAAATCCTCATAATAAAAAATATCATAAGGGTCCTGATAGAAAGTAGGCGGTTTGAGGCAAATAGGAACCCTTAGATCCATACTCCTATCTTCCCCAGAGTTAACTCCCCAGATCTTAATTTCTAAATTCCTATCCTCCAAGATCAATGTTTCCGGGACCTCCAGATTGTTGTACACCCCATCTAAGCTATCTAAGTCAAACAATTGTGGTTGAATCAGAGTTGACTTGGATTCGATGATTTGCAAATCAAAATTATAATTAATCCTTTCGGGGTGTGGTTGAGGAATGGGGCTATTGCTTGAATCTTTCACCAAATCAATATTTTTATCCTCGAAGTTAGCCCCAACCAAATCAATTTTCTCAATTATAGGGCCATCACATGATTGATCAAGTTCCTTTGGCTCATTTGTCTCACTAAAATCATCTTCCTTAAGGTCAAGTAAGACTTCACTAAAAGATTCCTCACCCTTAGAATCAAAGAATTCATGATCCTCATTTATATATGTCTCGAAATCATCTATCATTTCCTGGTCCATGAAAGCATTTTTCCTTGCTCCTTGTCTCGGCAATCTCAGGTGAGAAAATTGATTCATCCTCAATAGGTTGCTCTAAACCAACCTGGTCATCCCTGGTTCCATAAAAAGTGTCCCCCCAACAGGTGCCTAAGTGGGTTTTGACATTGGCTCTCCTGAAGGGGGTTCATCTTGAGAGTCATCTCAAGATTGAATTAGGGAAACCACATATTTCATCCTCAATCTCGACAATTTCCCCAGCAAAAACTCACCCGGGCCCTTGTCCTCAATATCTTGGAGCCAATCCAATAACAAACTATTTAGATCATCAATCATTTGAATCAGGGTTTCCAATTCTTCATTACAGGGTGTTGGCTAGGTTTCTAAAGATTGTATGGTGGTCCTCACATTGGCCAACACCCTATCTTGGACCTGGTTCACCTAAACCGAATGGTTTAGTTCAGGGTTGAATGTGTTTGGGTTAAATTTATGGGAGTCAAGAAATTGAGGTTCTTGGATCCCTCCCTGATAGTAGGTCATTTTGTGTTGTTTAAAGAATGGTGATGACCTATATTTAGTATAATCCTAGGGAGGGTAGTTGTTATAATCATCATATCCTTCCTGATTGTAGATCGGGTTGGTTTGTTCATAAGAGGGTGGTGATCTATAATCAGTGTAGCTCTAGGAAGGATAATAATCATGATCATGATGTCCAGGGTTAGGTCTTGGACATTAAGGTCCATAATCATATCCCCAATCAAAGTTATCCTGACTAAGGGATGGATAGTCATAAGTCGGGTCGGGATAGTAATCATCTTAGGGATAAATGGTGGTAGGAGGGTAGGATTGAAATGTGTGTAGGATGCAGAAGGATACATGGTGAAGTAGGAGGGAAAACAAAGGAGAAAAAGGTGCCCTACAGTACAATCAATCAAACCTGTCCTTAGGTGGGTTAGCCTAAAGATCTACAGACTATCAGAACCCATCTTGAGGTGAAAGAAACGATTTGGTCTACTTCATCCTGTCAATCCAACCAGTTAGATGGAGGGATTAGAGAGAATGTTCTTCCTTTGGCTTATGCCTCTAGTTCCTTTGATACCTCCTACTGCGGTCGTTTGATGCTACTCTAACTAAATATCAGATAGACTGGTATAAGAAGATTAACCGAAAAAAATCTCAGTTGGAGTCCCAAAGAGTGAGTTAATCCTTAAGGCCAACGTCTATTTAGTTTTAATTAGGCTTAAGATGATTGTGCTCTTGGAATGTGATGGGCCCTTTAGATGGGTTGTGCCCTTAATGATCAATTAAAAGTGTGTGTGTGCACAACCAGGGTTTTCAAGCAAGATTATTAGATATGAGGTTGATTTTAAAGCTCAAATCTTGCTTAGTAGCTTTTAGGGTTTAAACTTTAGGTATATTCAATCAAAGTTCAGTGGAACACTCTAAGTTTGAAAAACACGGGTGTACATATATTCCTTTAAAAATAAAAAATAATGTGGAGTGCCTGGTTTAGCCCTAAAAATCAACCCTATGGGACAAGATACTGATGAATCACTTTTATCTTAAGTGGTGTGGCCTAAACATCTCAATCAATTGGCCTATTGGGCCACTTAGTTAAGGCACACAAAAAATATCTAACCTATTTAGATTTCTAATCACTTATCTTTGTGTTAACTTTGAGTGTATCGGGTCCACAAGTCAGAATCCCAGTTAAGTGATTAAATCAGAAAAGGTGTGTCTTAAGTCAATAAATTTGTGGGTGTGTAAGGTGTGTAAATTTTAGTTGTCCCACAATCAGAAAAATATTTCTCTTTTTTTATATATATATTGGGGGGTGGGGTGGGATGAAGTGATAATCAGATCTATCCTAGGGTTTTTAAAAGCATCTAAGTTAATTTGAGTTTGAGTTATTAGGTGATGGAATGGAAATCTAATGGGTGGGTGGTGAGGGAAGACTTACAGAACCTTCATTAGCACTTTTCTCCAATCTAACCGCTTTGGCCTGCCTCGGAAGATTACCTGCAGTCATAGTATGATTAGA
This sequence comes from Thalassia testudinum, assembly GCA_037157565.1. Taxonomy (NCBI): domain Eukaryota; kingdom Viridiplantae; phylum Streptophyta; class Magnoliopsida; order Alismatales; family Hydrocharitaceae; genus Thalassia; species Thalassia testudinum. Next base: position 91,962,008 of record JAZHRO010000025.1, read on the forward strand.
GAAAAAGTGAGAAAAAAGTTAAGGCGAAAAACGTAGAAGAACCAAAGAGCTTGCCTCCCTGGCAACGATGCCAAAATGATGAGCGTGTAATTCATGAGGGAAATTAGGGTTTTGGAAAACCAATCATCGTAGTCGCAAAATATCGCTACCAAATAAAATTTATATCGAAACTCGAAGTGAGTCCCGGGTCGAACACAAGGAAGTGAACATTTGATTTTGAAATTCACGTTTTGATTTTATTTGTTTTTGTTGTTTTTATCTTTCATAATTTTTTTGGTATTTTAATAGATAAGAGATCAGATCGACAACATAATTATCTAACCAATCTACGTGAAAAGAGAGAGAGGGAGAGGCATTTCATAAAATTGATCAATGTATATTATAACTAATTGAAACTATACTTGACATCGATAAAAGATAGAATGGGTTGAGAAGAATCTCCTTCGACGATCGCTTGGAGGATGGCTCACTTTGACGACGCCTTGGACGAATGTGGTGGGAAACTGGACGAAGAACGGTGTCGGAGGAAGGAGGATGGGGTAGGACGGCGTCATGGCTAGGATCTTCTTCCGAAAGGTGGTGAGAGGACATCCACGGGATGCTCCATAAATAGGGGTGAGAGGCGGGAAAAAATATTTGATTTTCTACTTTAGAGGAGCATCCTGACCTTAGGACAAGCTCTCTAAAGCTTTGGAGGTGGTGAGGGAGAGAAAGGAAGAGATGATGATGGATGGAAGGGTGTAGGTCCTTTTATACTAGAGGAGAAGAGGCAAAAATCCATCCATAGGCTATAGCGACGGTAAAGACGTCACTAAAGATCCACCGCAAGTGTTGCTAAAGGTCCTAGCTCGCATGCTCGCTAATGCTTGCGAACATACAGCTGTCATCGCGCAGTCGAAGGAGAGTTGTCCGATGCTTCATCAACGGTGGACATGAGCTGCTGAGATCGTATGTCTACATCACGTGTAGTTAAGACGTCCAAACCCACATTCAACTGTTGGATCTTCATCAGAGGGCTGAGGATCACGCGTAGGTCAAAGCTCTAGATGACACCTCTAGCGCGTGACAGATGGTGCATCAGATGACGTGTCGAACCACACATGCGATCGCACGTTCATCCGCGCATATCAATCTTAACCGCTTGATTGTGATCGAGCGGTCCAATTTCTGCTGCAGCTAAAGTGGTTGTGGCGAATCCTCGCTCAAACCCGCGCCTCTCCTTTGAGAGGCAGGCGTGCTACCACTATGGTAAAGGGCGGTGCCCCCATGCCTAGTTTTTGCTAGTCCCTAGCAAACTCAAGCAATAACCTAGCTCTCTAAGTAGACTTGCCAACCCAATCGGTCTTCCCTTAGAAACATATTAAATTATAGACTTTAGACCTAAGGTTCCCAAGTAGTTGCTAAGTTACAGACTAGGTCGGTTAAGGACAAGTTGTAAGCACAGGTTTCCTTCATTTCTCGCTCTACCCTAGGGTTTATCGGTCCCAGAGATTAAGGTATCCGTGCATGTGCATTGGTCTTATTTATTTGAGGTTGGTATGATTGCCAGCTTAAAAAGAGAGTAAGAAGGATTTTTTTTTGTAATATATATTTTTTTGTTTGATTCCTCTAAGTCTAACCTTGGATCAACTATCAACACGGTCTATGTCAGATTCATTGTCCCCATTATCGAACCTCGAAGGGTGCCTAGCTTTCGATGTTTTGAGATAGCACTGTCCATGGCAACCCCAAGAACTCCTGGCAATTGACACTTCGAAATAGTATCACCCTTGGATTTCTTAAGCAAATTCAAGCCTATGGCAATCGACACTTCGAGATAGGGCCGTCCATGGTACCCAAACTGCACAATGCGCTTACATGCCCCCAGTAGGATGGATATCCTAAGAGATAAGCGCCGAGGAGGTGATATGTTATCATCGCATCATCAAGGTGAGTATACACTCTACCTCTCATGTGGCAGGAACTCATCCAATCAAGTTGTGTTTTCAAGCTTCTCCAAAGTCAAAACTGAGAGAAGCAAATTTTCTTCAAGGAAGGAATTAAGGCGATCACTATTTACACAAGACCAAGTGTGTGTGAAATATGGATGCTTAGGTTACGAGGATCCATAAACCAAAAGGTAGAAAAAGACACCATGTACTACCCAGCCTTTAACTTAATCTCTAGCTTTCCTTCCTCAACCTCTTGAGGAATGGTCGATAACTTTAACCCCTACTTAAGTTTTTAAGTCCACAAAGGACACTAAGGGTCTAAACCTAGTAGCTCAACTTAGCTTCTAAAGACAAACACCAAGAGTTAACTTAGTCTAACCTCAAGTCTTGGTCTTATGCTTAAGAATGCAGGGTCCAGCTAATTAAGCTCAATGCAATTTTTTTTTTAGGTGCAAATGCATTCTATGCAACGTAATGCAGATGTATGCAATTATGTATATATGCTATGTATATCCCTAAGTACACCCCCTATCTAAAATCTACAATGTCCTCATTGCATAGAAAGGTATTACCTAGGTCAGAGTTGGGTTGCCATTATTTTGTTGGCAGCCAAGTAGCCAAACAAACCTGCAAGTCATGTTCAAGGATCGCAGAAATAGGCCCTAAAAATGAACATAACAGTATAGGCCTAGAAAATAGGTAACCTAGGATGTTGGTGAGTTGATGATGGATACCAATAGCAAATGCTCACCCAACCAAGATGGGAATGAAATCTTCCTAGGTCACCGAGGAAGGTTCTAATGGATATACTGGAATAGCGACCTCTAAAGGGGTAGGAGGATGACAAGGACCCTCCAAAAGAGATGGAGAAGGAATAATGCAAAGATAAACTCCCAGGGTGATGGATTGGCCATAGAAAGCATCAATCCATACCTAGTACCCCATTGCAAGAGATATTGGTCTGCTAAGCCCCCCTGTCAAAATAGTAGTGAGCATGTCTTTAAGTTAAGGATTGTCTAGGGTGTCCAAGTTGCATGGTTGGTGAATGGCCATAAGATCAAGATTGTGTGTAATTGGCTTAGTGCCCATTCCTAGTAGCCTTTCCAGTTCTTCAACCACGACCCTAGCATCTCTGGAAATATCACAAGTATCTACCTGCTCTTCATTAGTGATTAGTTCAAGGTATGGAGTCAAAATTTCACTTTCAGACATAGGCAAATCAGAGGGTGACTCCCAATCAAATGAAGGCAGGTTGGAAGCAACAGATTTAGGGATTACCCTATCATTTTCATCCCTAGGTTCTTGTTCTTTACTCAAGTCCTCCTCGGAGTCTATATGTGAATCCACATAAACCCCAGAAGTTACTTCCACATTTTCCATTATTTCATCATTAGGAGGGATATCATCAATAGGTGTGTTGATGAAACCTGCTTTAATCAAATTTGTGACATCCTCGGGTCCTAATTCTTCGAACAAGACATAATCACCCTTAGTGTCACTCTAAATCCTGAATGTAGGTTCCTCACAAAATTCATCCTCCTCAACAGTCAATTCATTATCTACCTGAGTATTATAGTTATCAGATCTCCTTGGCACTCTATCTGGGGTGATAGGTTCATCCTAATATCATCAGACTCCTCAGATAGGTGAAATGCAGGGTCAGATTCCCTGAGGGTGGGTTTAAGTTCCATTATTTGATCATCGTCAAAAGGGAGGGTAGGATTAACAACTTGACTTCGACCTACTTCATCAAATGTTACGAAAATACTATCATCTGGGTTGAGGTCTTCCAACAGGACCATCATCCCTTCTTTTGACTCCAATACAGCTCAACTGGGTACTTAACCTCAATGTCATCCTCAGGTTGCCACCTTTCTTCATCCAATGCATAGCTACTTTCATACATATCCTCCTCCCACTTAAGGCGTGGACCTCTCAAGGAAGTGTCGTCTAGCGGGGAGGTTTCAAAATTAATCCTTGAAAAGTAGCTATTCTTCCTTACAAAATCCCTAAAATTCCCTTCCAACTTAGGGCTTGGCTCTCCCACAGAAGATGCATCTAGCATAGAGGGGTGGAAGTCATCTTCAATGGTGTAAGTTAGGTGGTTAATGTCTTCTTTTCCATGTTTGCTTGCTCTCAAAGATTCTCCTAATAATTCGATCATTTCGTCTTGCATTTTCTATTATTTCCATCTTCAAGGAGGAGAGGTCATCATTACTATCAGGAAAGAAGTTAGGCTCAGGCTTATAGTACCTAGGAGTTTCTATCCAACCGTTACAATCATTCAGGGAGGGTGGGTTGGGTATGTCTTCAGTACGTAGGATATTGGGCAAGGCAAATCTCACTCCTAGGTTCTGCTCATTGATTTGGGGCTTAATTAAACCAATACTCCTATAGTAGGAGGAAAAAGGATCCTAGTGACTGTCATTATGTCCATCAAAGGATGGACCATCTCGGTGTATGGGATCAAAGATCACAAAATGGGGGTAAGGGTGTGGGTAAGATGTGAAAGAATGAAAGTCAATGTGGTCCATTCTAACTCACACTCAAGTCCAATTCTTCCCCAAGCAAACAAACACAAATCAAAGGACTTTTTAGGTCTTTAATCATTTAAGGCCTTTAAGATTTAAGTCCAATTGTAGGTGGCAATACAAGTTGCCCAAACAGTTACGCGCCTACTTGTCGACCTACGATATGCCTAATAAGACTTAGCTACAACTTCGGTGATACTCCCTAAAGCCCAAAAATTCCAGCCACCTCCAAAGTCGACAAAGAAGGATGCAAGTAAGCCTAAGCCTTCCTTTGAAGCGGTGCTTCTTAACTACCCTCTATCAGCAATTTTGGAGGTGCTTGAACCTTCAAGCTAAAGTTTAGGTCACTTCAGACCCTAGCAGTAGGAGGGCTTTTTTCTAGCAGCTTAAGACTTATGAAGTGGCTATATGTGTGCCTTGGTGCTCAAAGCATGCACGTGTGCATCCACCGTAAAAGATTTTTGACTTTGAGTTTTGAATAGCACACAAGGTTGCAAGAATTAAGTCTTGGGTTTTAAGTATTCCTCATTTAATTAGTCCTTCTCAAAAGTTTTAATGTGACCACTTTGTTTGATCATTTCAAGACAAATTATGTGGTCTTACAAATTAGGTCCAAGTGCAAATGCATGATTAGGAAGATATGCAAGGATATAGAGAAACATACCTTGTCTCCAGCTTTCAGCAATGCAATCAAAGAAAAATCTATATGCTGCCATAAACACCTATATGGTTCGACCTAGGGGTATGCAACTTCTAGTAGGCAATTCGTGATTTTTTTTTTTTGCTACTTATGCACAATCAAGAAAAAGGATAAACTAACCACAAAATAAAACAAAAACTAAATCTAAAGAAAAGAGAACATGCTCCCAAAAAATTACCCAAAATAGGCCTAAAAGAAAGTTGGGGAACAAACCCCTAAAATGTACCCCAAAACAAGGGTCTTCCAATCAACCTTCTAAAATAAAAAGAATAAAAGAAGTCAAAACTAATTCTAAGCTAATCAAATGTACTATCTATTCTATCTATTCAGAATGGAGGAGTTGATGATTGCAACTCCCTCGAAATGTTCTCCGACGGTGAAATCAAGGTCCACCTCAGTCGTGAGCACGATGGCTATGATGCTTCTTCTCCCAATGTGTGGCCAAAGGTCTCTAGTGCTGTAGATGATGAGGTGGGTGCAACGATCCTCCCTCGTGATGTGCATGCACCAAAATCAAAATAATATATCAAAGAATGTATAACCTCAACAAATCAAGTGTGAACAAATAATTAAATAAATGCGAGTTTAACAAGTCCGTTGCCTCCTTAGCAACGGTACCATTTGAAAATATAATTTTCACTTAACAAGATAATTAAAATGATGTGTTATTTGTATTTCTAAGTGGTGTAAAATCAACTTATCTAAGTATTAAATTAAAATTAAAGCACTCTTATCTCACTAACCTATTAAAACTCATAGAAGTTAAAATATTATTATTCACAAATAATTTTCTCAGTTAATTGAATCCACGGTTCCTTTAGATTAAAGTTACAACAAGATGTAAAAAGAAATTGAAAAGTTCCTGTGCAAAAACATAGGATTGACTTCCCCTTGAACTTGCGCACGAGAGAGAGAGAGAGAGGTAGGTTGCAAGGAGTTCATCGAAGGTATAGTGGAGCGAGGGCTCTTCTGCGGTGGTGGTGGCGAGGAGCGGCGTGCTCGGAGACGGTCGAACGAAGAGACGAGAGGCGGTGGGTGCATGCTACTAGCAGCAGCCACACGCAACCCTATTTGGGCACGGCGGGGCGGTGGCGCTGCAGCTGGTGGCTGCTCGTGGGCGGCGCGGCGAGGGGCAGTCCTGCTGGGGCTAGGGCGACGGTGTGCGAAGGAGAGGATGGCGCTAGAGGGTCGCACACAGCGAGGGGCTATGGTGCTACAGCTGGCTACTGCACGCAGGTGGGGGCCACGCGCGAGCTGGAGGCGAGGGTATGCGAGCAGCCTACAACGTGCGTGAAGGTGTCTTCTGCTAGCGAACGCGGGCGATCGCAGACGGTTGGTGTTGGCCGCTTGTCTTGAGCAGTGGTAGCGAGGTTGTCGGCGATGGTGGTGGGTCTGTTGGGTTCGTGGGAAAGGAGGAAAGGAAGATGAGCAGAGAAAAGAAGCTGGTGAATGAAAAGGAAACGGACAAGGAAGAAGAAGAGGTGACAGAGATGGTGGTGGTGAGTGGAGTTGGTGGTATTGTGCGGTGGAGCTTGAGGAGGACGGTGGTGCGGGCTGCTGAAGGTGGTGGTGGTGGGTTCCTTGAGAATGCAGAAGAAGAAAAAGAAGGATAATTGCATGGCCTTCGGGCACACGTTCACGGTAAGCTGGAGCAGCAAAGGCTCACGCACGGTGACGGTCGAGTTCACCGGATTGGCGCGACGATCTATCACCCCGTCGGCCCACGGTGTGGTGGAACTCGACCTTGGAGACGCATAGTGGTGGAATGGAGGTGAGTTCGAAGCTCTTCAAGGTGGTGGAATTGGGGCGGAGTCTCCTTGAGTATGGTCACCTCCTCCTCTCTTTTGTAGCCATAGCTGCCTCGACTAGATCCACAATTCACGGCCATCAAAGCTGCGAGTAATGGGGCGACGTTACTGCAGCCGTTGAGGAGAGGAAATAAAATAAGAAAAATGAGGGTTATTTATCTATAAGTCCTCACAAACAATGTTAATTCAAATACATGCTTGTAATGCACCTAATTAGTTAACTAATCAAATGCATGCCATTCTAAGTCAATTCTAAATGCATTTAAATTTGTATCCAATGCATGAATTGTGCAATTAAATCAAAAACTATGAACTAATCTATTTACATCATAATGCATGTTAAATAAATGTTAAAGATAACTTAATGTCTAAGCATTCAAGTACCTAAATAGCCCACAAATATGGGCTCATCAGGTAGGTTTGACGTCTTGAAGGCAGCTGCAATGGTAGGCCTCAACCTTTGGATGAAGATCCAATGGTTAGGGATCAAAGTTGATGAGTGCCTCAGATGAAGCGGGCGACGTGGCATCTCAAGGGTTGTTGGATGGACATCCAATGGCCCAGATCTCACGAGGGAAAATGCCTTTGAGGAGGGGCGGCTGCTGAGGGTGGATTTGGGCAGCTGAGATGGAGCCATGTGACGTAATTTTGGCCGTCCATTTTCTTTACTATGTACATGATGCCACGGATGTCGAATTGGATTGATTTTTACGCCATTGGGCTACGTTTGTTGATCCACATCCATCTATACGATTGGATTTGTTGTTTAAAGCTTCGAATTACATCACCTAGCTCCTTGGCCATTGATCTTCCATAGATTGCACAAGGTGCTATGGAAGTCCGATTAAGACAATTTCGGAGGCGTTGGACTTCGATTATCATCTTGATTAGATCCGTATGGTTGGATCGTCAATCTAAGGCCTCGAAATAGGTCTCCTTCTCTCCTTGCCATAAAAGGACACGGATTAACCTAAATTTTATACAAACTATTCTAAATGCAAAATGATACATGCTATGTAATATTTACAATATGGAATGCATATTTAAGCCTAGGAACATCCATAAATAGACATTTTAACCAAAATGGTTGTGTATACGTCAAAAAGCAAATATGTTAGGATTAAGCTCAAAAATTAAAAACCAAAATTGCGTTGCCTCCCTGGCAACAGTGCCATTTCTTGAAGTCGTGAAACGCAAATTTGATTAGGAAAATGTCATAGTATAGTGCAAATTACAATGCAAATGAAACTTTTTGTAACGAGATGGTGAGTAACCCGGTCGATCTCAGGGAGGCGTAAGATGGTGAAATTGATTTTTAACTTATTTATTTTCTTTTTTTGCTTGCTTAAAATTGAATGCTGGTTTCAAGCCTGCGAATGTAAGATTCACCAGTCACATTGTTAACCCTTACTCAGATAAACGATAAATGTGAAAGTGTGGGTACTCATGTGCACAATTTTTACTTTGCGATGGCTGTTAGCCAAAAATGCATCAATCGCAAGATCATTGATATTCTCAGGAATTAATATTATTATTGCAATAGAGATATGAAGCGGGCAACTTGTTGATTTATTTCCTCAAATATAGTGTCATTACAATCATTTCCACAGGAATGCTTGAACTTGGAAATTGAAAAGACTAATTCTATGCTAATAAAAAAGATATGTATGCATGGATCTTGGGAAGATTATGCATGCATCCTTAGAGAGAATAGTACTACACTACTAAGCAGAAAGTTGGTGCTAGAATTAAGCTACAACGAACATTAATCTAAGCTACAAGAAATTAGGGCATCGAAGGTGATCTCCAATGGCCGTGAGCTTGAGGTAGTAGGAGGGAGTAGAGGAACGACCAAGTTGGTGTGGCCGACCTCTTAATGAAGGTGGTGGAGGTGTTGCACTAGCTCTTGGACATGGAGAATGGAAGTGGTGATGGAGCTCATGGATGATGAGAATGGAGTCCAAGATGGGGGTGCATGGCCTCCCACTTGGGTCCTTAAATAGGCATGGAGGAAAGTCATTTAGAGAATTAGAGAATTCTCTAGCAGACTCCCATGGTTGGCCATCCACCTCTTAGAGAGTAGGTTTTTTAGATCCACTTTCCAAGGGAAGAGGTTGTGGGCTCCTTGAAAGACTATTTTTAGTCTTTCAAGGTGGTGCCACTTGGAGACCACTCTAGAATACTTTAGAGTGGACGGCCCAGTGGTAATGTGGTGTGTGTGTGTGTGCGTGAGTGTGTGGTGGTCAGGTAGACCACTTGGTCCACTTCTAATTAGGTCTAGGTTGGTCTAAATGGTAGATCTAATTAGGTTTTTAAAAATAGGTTTATAGTGATTGAGCCAATTAAACTTAATCAAGTTTAATTAGGTCAGTGTGTGTCGTTGGGAGAGAGAGCTCCCGATTAGATTAGGCTTGAGTCAATTGGACTCTCACCGAGTCCAATTAGACTTGTGTTGGTTGAGATTTGAGCACAATTGGACTCTATGAGTCTAATTGATTAGGTAAGGTGTAATTGACTTAGGTCCAAGTCAATTGGGCTTAGTGAGAACTTAATTAGGTTCTTAGGAGAGTCTTAGGGTAGTGTACTAGGCTTAGGGTACCTTAATTTAGGGTGTAGGATTGGGTTTAAAGGGCTTAGAAATCAAGATCTAGGCTTAATTCTAAAATAGCAGTAGGAGAAGAGTTCCAGACGTCTGATCTTAAGATCAAACAACTTATACTTCAAAATTAGAAGTCTAAGTCCCTAGTCTAGATGTCCAATGCTGAATCAGTATGGAGTTTAGGTTCTGTCTTGGATTTCTGTAGAAATTGGGCATCTGACACCTTGTCTAGACATCCAATTTTTGCAGTAGGTTGGGTTCTGAGTCTTGCAGGTGGAATCTAAGGAGCCTGGACGTCTAGCATCCTACTTGGACGTCCAAAGGTGGGCTGGAATGTAGGTTTTGAGGTGTTTTAAGCTAAAGTGACCTAATGGGAAGGTGTCTAAGGTTTAGGAAAGTGTCTAAGGCTATCCTGAGGCTAGGGATAGGTGTAGGGATGTCGTATGTTCTTCATAATTCAATTCAGACATTAAAATCCTACAAGTAATGCAGTATACCTCTTCCCTACATTATGTCTTCAACTTGAGTAGCTTTATTTCAAGGCTTCTAGTCCAGCTTTACTGCAACTATAGCCTCTTCCCTGCTTTAGATCCAGCTTCAGGCCATCTCCTGAGCTTTTATTACCTACAAACTAAATAATACACTAATTGTACAATATTATAGCATTATTTCATGAATATATAAGTAAAGCGAGAAAGATGCAAGGTATGCTACAATTATGCTAAGTTCTAACTCAATTTAGGTTATTTAAGTCCTATGATTGCTACACAATTAGTTTTTTAAGGCCTGCAAAAACTACCCAGGTTCATTGACCCCAGTAGTTAAAGCACCTGTGTGTAAACATAGCAAATCCAGGTTCTGTTTGCCAGTGCATTTTTGATAAGAGAGATAGAGATATTTATTTTGAGAGCTCTCTCTTTTTTTTATATTCCCCTAAATCTAACATCAGATTAAGCCTAAACACAGTCTGTATCAGATTTTGTCCCCACCATCAATCCTGAAAGGGTCCCTGGCTTTCGATGCTTTGGGATAGCACCGCCCATGGCAACCCCAGAACATTGGCTTCCGACACTTCGAGATAGTGGCACCCATGGCCATCTGTAGCTAAATTCAAGCCCTGATAATCGACATTTCGGGATAATCCTGCTTATGGTACCTGAACCAGCACAAGGTGCTTACGTGCCCTCGGTAGGATATTTAGATATCCTAAGAGACAAGCATCGAGGAGACGATATGTTATTACACATCTTCGAGGAGAGTATTTTTCATTCCACCTCTTCATGTCGGGAACTCATCCAATCAACTCGTGTCTTTGAGCTGCTTCTAAGCCAGATCTTTAGGAAAACATTTTCAGAACATAACACTTTTGGCATGATATTTCATTAAGTGCACAGAACCAAACTGGTGTGTGTTTTTTGGGTGCTTAGGTTACCAAGTCACGTAAAACAAAGGGTGGGCAACGGAGCTGAATATTCCCTAAACCTTAGACTTAATACATCCGCTTCGCACTTTCCTCAATCTCTTGAGGATTAATCCGGATCTTAACAATTACATGAGTGTTTAAGCCCTAAAATAAGCCCAAGAGGCCTAAGGTCAGTACTCTTACTTATCTCCTTGTCTCTAGCACTTCAGGACTTAATCTTTATTTTGATTTGGTCTAGAACTTAGGAAGAATCCATAATTTTGTTTTTGACTTTTCTCCTTTGACATTCTTTTGTATTTCCTCATCTTTTTCCTCCTCAAGAAAGATTTTTCAATCATTTTTCCAAAATTTTCCTCTCTTTCTCCATTTATATATATATATATATATATATATATATATATATATTTGTGAGAACCCTTCAGAGAATTGAATTTCCCATTTGTTTTACACTTTGATACCCCCCATGCCTAAGTTTTGCAATGTCCTCATTATAAATCAGGTGGGTACGAATACAGCTTAGTTCAAAGTTTGGAACAGGGTTAAAGGGTAGGTGAATGGGTTGGGATGATTGTTGCGAATGATTTCAAGCTCTGAAATGAGTAAAGGTGGAGTCGATTGTTTTAAAGTTGAACCCTAAATTAAAATAGGAATGCAGCATAAAGAGAATTTGAAGGGTCTCAAGTTTTTGAAATGACGGGTTACCTCTTATTAAACGTTAAATTTAATGTTTTCAGCCGAGCAGTAGGTGGTCAAGGAGAAGGGGTAGTCAGATTAGAGGAATTTTGTAGAACAAGCACCTTGATGAGTAGTCTAGTTGGTCCAACTAGGTGCTTGTTCAAATAAATTGGCCGATGATGTAGATCAAACCCAATTAGTTTGGTGGGTTGAGCAATGTGAATCAATAGGTGTGGAGCCCACTAGATACTTTATGGCTCAAAAGGTGTGGAAATGTGAAACAAGGGTTTGGCTGAATTGATTCAGCCAGATCAGAGTAGGGGTCCTCGAAAGTTAATGGATCTATGGAGAATGTAGGAACCATACTAATGGAATCAGTGGGGATAATGTATAGTTGTCAGTTTAATTAATGTCTGATTCCCCATCGAATTGTGGTGGTAAATCATATGTAACCAAATTAGAAAGAGGTGAGTTAGAATAGAAATTGATTTCGGAGGTGAGTCAGGGTTGGGATCGATTTTTGAATGGCTCTGTAGGAAGTAGGGCTACTTCAAGTTCTAAATCATTGGCCTCAGAATCAGAATCAAAGAATGGATCATGGATATTGAGGTCTTAAACTGGCTCGTAGTCATCTGGAAATAATGGTTTTCCAAAATCAGAGTATGATTTGAAATCATCATAGAATTTGCGACAATCAATTTCTGAACCTCATTCAAGATCGAGTTTTCCACCATAGAATATATCAAGATGCATGGAGTTATCAATCTGACTTTGGTCTAACCTAGCCTCAAATTCCAATCTCTCAAAGATGTCCTTATTAGGCATAGGCTTGGGTTCTGAGCAGCTAGGGTAGATCTAATCATATCCCAAATCTTCCAATTCCTTTGATTCTGTATTGTAAATCAGGTAGACTTCCGAAAAATCAATTTGTTCTTCAGAGGAGCCTAGAGGTATAACCATCAAATATAGGCCCAAGATCATAGTTCAAATCCGAAATCTAGTTTTCATTACATCTAGTTTTCATTACATTGGGCCTAATGATCATCCCAACTAGGCTCAGATCTGGATTCTAGGTTAGGTGTAGGAATTGGGTTGCTAGAATTTGGACTTGGTCCTATTGGGATGTCAGAATCATTTTCGTGGAATACCTTAACAGGATAAGCTGCGTGAGTTACATTCTCGAGAGATTCTGGGTCCAATTCTTCACAAGTGTTTGGAAAACTAGGCATGATGGACTAGCTTCACAGTTTCCTATGGCTGGCTCAAAATTAGGAACACCTGCAGTTAGATCCACCCAACCCACATCTTGATTTGGTATGTTATTCTACACAAAATCCAAATTTAGTTCTATTTAGGTTGGGGGTCCAGAACAATGACCTCCATTTTCGTACCCAGACTCTGGGAAATTGTATTGATCCTCAAAATTGTTCCAAGATGTCTCGTTGGTTTCTAGGTGGGAATGTGGATATTTCTAGTCAATTGCTTGTTGCAATATATTTAGCACATTCGCATGTTTTTTAATGACATCCTGGTGTATTTTCCAAAGTGGTGGATTTCTCAAACATTGTAAACCCTCAGTGCTATGCAATCTCCACAATTCATTGTACTCTGATAGTAGAGCATCTCAGGTTGAACCACGTATCATTTGTGTTAACATCATCTTGGTGCAGTTCATAAGGAGGGTTGTTGTTTCTGATACATTAACTTGAATGCCACTAAAGGGATCTAAGGTCATGTCAAATTCTTTCCTATGTCTAAGGGCAGCCTCGATCATTTCGTCTTTGATGCTTATGCGAGATTTAGGTTTCTTGAACATTTTCCTATGCTATCAGGTTGCATTTCCAAATCAGCTGGTAGATCAGGAGGAAGAATCAAATTCAGGTCCAGATTGATTTGATCAGATCGGATCATATTTCACCACAAGATCAATGCTAATGGAGGCCTCTAAGTTAGTCCTGGGAACCTTTCATGTATATGTGTATTAAAGACTTGATGAGGGACTGGATATGTATTGGACCCAATCAAAGCATCCAAAAATTTTGGATGACTAAGGTTGTTTGAAGCTAATGGGCCTCTTTGATAAAAAATTTACACACCCGAGAATTACTTGGGCAGCCAGGAAGGGAGAGTCCCGCAAAGACCCCTACATGGTAGAGCGTCCCCACAGGTTACAGTGTTTCCCTCACCCGATCTTTCTTGTCACAAAGGTTCCAAGTAGGGGAATGTATGAATTAAGACTTAAGTCTACCAATTGTAACCTTAATTTTGTTCCTTGAATTTCACTTGATTTAGAAGTTATTTTAAATTGTGACCTAATTTGTTGGTTGATTGATTCACAAAGTGAACCAACTTCACCTGACCTATCCTAAGGTTGAGGAAGAAATTTAGGTCAAAGCACCTAAATCACCCTGAAATGGTTCTCAACAGGTTATTAGGTCCCAAGTTTTATGATTCAAGTGAATTTAGAGCCTTGATTTTAGGGTTCACTTAGATCAGTTTAAACAAGGGCTTGGGTAATACATAGATGCGGGAAGATTAGTTTCCTTAATTGCAGGCAAGTGTGTACTAACACTTCAAAAACCCTAACGTGGAAACCCTAGATTAGTTTTAATTCAAGTCCAATTTTATTCCAAATATGATACCTTGGACTCAAACAAGAAAGTGAGTGGTCTAAGATGTTGAGAAATTTTGGCGTAAATCCTTAATTTAATAGGTATAGGAAAATAAGGATGGGGAATCTCTAATCAAATGATACCATCTTTAATCTAATTTTAATTAATCTCACAAATCAAGAAATTCTTTGCCTTTAAATGATAATTACTAAGAAAGTAAGGCAAGTGGATCCTAATTGATTTGTTTCCTTTTTCTCTTCCCAAGATTAAGAGATGATTAGGGAAGAAGAGAAATTTTACTTGCCTTGGGAGAGGTTGATTGCATTGTCGGTCTTTAGATTCACTTGAAACAACATAGCAAATCAGATATAACAAGTTAGAATCAGATCAGAATGTGTGATTAGTGAATGAAATCCGTGTTGCTCTTTAGCAATGGTGACAAAATGTTGCGTCGAAAATCGTCATAGTTAGGAAAACAATGCATCGTAGTATGGCGACGAAAATCCATACGGCATTTAAATTTATAAAGCTCGAAAAATTGTAAGTTCTGAGGTCGTTCATAGGGAGCAAGTGTAACAAATCAATTCACTAGTCACATTATCAGAGACAATAATGCAAGTGAATCAAATAACTAAAATGATATTCAACTAAAAGCAAGAATGTATGTCATGAATATGGGGAAAAAAAATAAATAGAGGCCTAAAAATGGTAGTTGAAACCACCAATTAAGCCCTACAATTAAGCACAATCTCCAAGAATCCCAACAGCACTCAATATTTCAATAGTAACCAGTTGCCATGTCAGATGCCAAATATGAGGCTCAGACGCCTTAAGGAAAAACCCAGATCATCTCAGAATTCGCCCAAGTGTTGGGTATGAATCCCGATGTGTTACAATGCAAAACCACCCCCTCCCCCCTCAAAATTTATCTCTTTCCTTAGATCTGAGTAAGGGGTTAATCGGGTAATCGAGTAAATAGGCAGTTGGGTCAGGTCTAGGCCTGCGTGTGTGGGATCACAGGAGAGGGTGCGTGGCACGTGCGGTGAGGGACCTGACCCCATGCTACTAAGACAGTCAGGTATCGCACGAAATGCCTTATGAGTGTGATTTTGGTTTATCCTTACCCGATGTGGGACTAAATTTGCGCAACTTCCTTTCACATGTTAGTAGTTGAGCTGCTTTGAATTGCTACTGCTGCGTTGTTGCCTTCGCTCGATTGGAGATACAGATGGCTTCGAGGGTGTGACCGACGTTGATTGGAAGTGGAGGCAACATAATTGGCAATCGAAGATAGGCGAACAGTGTCGAGGAAGTTGGAGGTGGTGGCGGAGCTCCGGTAAAGACCTAAAACACAATAGAAGGGCCTTTTGGCCCAATTAAAAGGTTCAAAAGAGTCACCAGAGCACGACGAGTGCAACAGTGGTGGTTGTGAAGTGCTTGGAGGTGTGTGGAGGTCACGCGAAGTCAGAGAGGGCATGTGAAGGTGGGTTTGTTTGTCGATGGTTTAGAGTGGTCAAAATGCCCAATAGAGTTAGGACTTTTACTCTAGGAGTAGAGAGGAAGGTAGTGGTGGTGGTGATTGGGTGTTTTGTGGTCAGTGGTGGCCGGACGAGGCTCGCCGGAGCTTCGCCGGCCGTGGAGAAGATGGACAGGGAGTGGTGAGTGTCGTGGCTAATCCTAAGTTCTACGGATGTAGAAAGGATCCAGAGAAGGAGAGGAAGAGTCTGGGGTGCTTATCGAGGTGAGAGGGAATGAAACCATGCTCGGCGTTGGTCGGCAGGATGTGGGGACAAATGAGTTGACGGCGAGGAAGAAAAGGTTGGAGATGACCCTACTTTGGTCGACAGTGTTCGCGACGAAGAGAGGAAGAGGTTGGCGGTGTCTGTTGGTAGAGAACGCTCATGCAGGAGGCAGTTGGAGAGGGTTCGTCGGAGCTCAAGAAATGGTGGTCGAAGGAGGAAGGAATGGGGCATTCTGGCTATTTCTTGGCTAAAATGTACATGGGAAGGTGGGTGAGCTTAAATAGAAGAGGATTTGGCCTCTAATTGCGTTGAATTCGAGAAATTGCTTGGCAATTTGGGAAGCTATGGCTGCGGGATTTGCAAGCTTCATTGAGCTCTTATGCTCTAGATTGGGATCCATGATCTAGCTTAATTGGTAGGGAATTGTCTCAGGAACAATCTCTTTAATTTTGGAGAGATTTGAGCGAGAATTGAGTGAAAAATCCTCGCTCAAAGTTAGTGATTGGTTTTAAGGTTCTATTCACATGACAATGGTGGTAGGGACCTCTTTCTAAAGACGACAAGAAAGTTGGGGTCATTTTGGTAATAAACTTGAAACCTAGGGTCTAGATGTGGGAAATAGAGTCTTAAGGGACTACAATGTAAACTAAGTCAAGATGGACTCTGATTGGGCTCAAATTTTGATGATAACCTAATTTTGACCTAAGAAATCTAATGGTGAACTTGGATGTGAGTTTTGATCACATTTGACTAAGTTGCGCATAACCCCAAAATTAGGGTAAATTCTCATCTGAATCTCTGTTCTTGGTCAAAATGGATTCAAATGATTAAGCCAAATGTACTAAACCTCTTAGAATATGTTTCAACAATTTTTAGGAGGTTTATATTAATTTTATCTAGATCAGAACCTTTTCAATTTAAGTGGGGTTGATAATTAGGGTTTTTAGTATTGTTTTCACCCTTAAAATGCGTGAAATTTCGATTTTATCAATGTAAGCCTACTTTTTAATCTTTTATGCTCATTTGACCTTTAATTAAACCCTAAGTAACATTGTGGTTAATCTACATTTGTGATGTGCTGTTAAAACCACAGAATTAATCATGTTTTCTTATCTTCTTTCCACACTAGATTATTGCGGAATTGTGACCCTCAGATGATCAAATAGGAGTATTTATCATTTGAATCTGACTAATTGTGGCTAGTTAGGACCCATGATGGTTTTACCATCAGATGTTGGAAAGGGATCAAAGGAGAGGAGGCGATGTAGTGGAGAGGTGGTCAAGGGAGAGATGAAGGGAGAGAGCAATAGAGAGAGAGAGAGGAGGTAGAGGCGACAGGAATCACAAGAAAGAGGGGCGGTGCACGTGCCTTGGAAACAAGAGGTGTTGGTGGTACCTCTGGTTGAGAGAAAGAGAAAGAGAGAGGAGGAGGGACCCAAGGTTTCCTTTAATACCATGCAGAATAATAATGAGAAATTCTTGTTATTATAGAAAGGAATCAACCCCTCCTTGTATAGAGGAGGGACCCAAGGTTTCCATGGAGATTTGTAGGTGTACTATGATCACACGTCATGCTTAAGAGAAATATGAGAATCATTGTTCGTGGTTGCAAAACACGCGAATCAAGACAAATCAAGTAAACCACATATAATACGGATATCGTCCACAGGGAAGGCAATGAACATCAAAATATTTTTACTCGATCTCATAAAAAATGTTCTTACATCAAATAAGATACGGAAAAGAAATAAATGGAAGAGAAGAAATAGCCTTTGTGAAGATGGCAGAGTCACTTGGTGCTATCACCACTGGCGACATGGTGCTCCTCTTTGGCGTAGCGGTGATGGCAACAACTTCTCTTCTCCTTCAAGCTGTATGACATCGAGTGTACAACTGTTGTGTGACAAGGGGACATGGGGTGGTGCCTCATCCACACAGCACCTTGCGTGGAGAGGGTTTGGTGATGGTGGTGCCTCCACCCAAGGCCGAGAGGATGGTGTGGTTGTGGTGGTGCATGGAAGGAGAGGAGAGTGGACGAGTAGAAGAGGGGAGGGAGCTCTCTCTTTTGCATGGAGAATGGTGGTGGCCGTCAATAATGGGTCCCGGGCTCTTGGTAGTGGCTTCCCTTTTTCTCCTTGCATGATCACTTCTTTACTAAAATTAACCACCCACAATTAATTTCCCACTTAAAATGTGGATCTTGCCCCCTGAAATAAGCATCCTTAATTCCAATGGGATGGAGATTGCACATTATGTTGATAAACTGATCATTAACTTTGGAAGAGAATTTGCATGTAAGTCCAATGCTCCATGGAATTTCTTTGGAGCTAGGCTTCCATATTATGTTCCACCTACAAATTAAAGACATTATATTATTTATAAATCATAAGAGAATGCATGATGCTAAATAATGTAAATAAGGTTGAATCAAGTCTCTTGTATTTATTCCATGACTAATTCCTTACCTAATGCAACCTAGTATGTTGGATTTAGAAACCATCCATTTTAAAATATAGAGGTACGTGATAAGGTGTGTCACCTTTGCAAAGTAATATATGGTCTAAAGCAAAGTTTCATGGCCTAGTTTTAGAAGCTATTCGAGGTAGTTTAAAATCTTGTCTTTCATAGATCATCCTTAATTTACTTTGTGTTTGAGTAGAAAATAGAGAAAGGGGTGGTTGCAAAGTTGCGATGCTTGTGAATGTTGATGATATTATTTTGATTGGAGATGATGCACAAGGCCTAAGCTATATAAGACAATTCTTGGAAGAGACCTTTAACATTAAGAATCTTGGCCAGTATGGATACCTCCTTAGGATAGAGGTTTCTTGTAATAAGTAGGGTGTTGTTTTCTCAAAGAGGAAGTATGCCACATGCTTGCTACAGGATACAGGGATATTAGGAGTCAAACCATCTCAAATTCTTATAGACCCTAAGGCTTATCTATGTGATGATGCTTCAAATGTGGTGGATATCTATTAGTATAAATGTCTTATTAAGGAGTCTTTATATTTGAGGGTACTTGACATTTCATTTACCATTGCAAAACTAAGTCGGTTTATGCATAAGCTGACAAAGGCTCTAATAATTCGTGTTTCGCGAATTAAAATCGGGGTTTGGAGAACCCGTCATTGTAGCTCGGAAAACACGTCTATCAAATACAATTTATAACCGAACCTCCAAAGGAGTCCCGAGTCAAACACAGTGAGGCAATGTTTACTTTGTTTGAAAACTGCACTTCATTTTGTTTCTTTTTGGTATTTTGAGGTTTTGTTATTTTTGTGTTTTTGAAATAAAAAGACAAGCATGATAAGTTCACAAAATGAGATGAAACAAATATGATATATCACTCCAATGTTTATTACAATAATCTATGAAAGCATAAAAGAAATAAGGGTGAGAGGTAATCTCCTGAATCGGCTTGTTCAGTGAGACGACAGTGCCTGGCGGAAGCTTGGATGAAGGATGTGAGATGCAGGACGACGCCAGGTAGAGGAATGCTTCACCGAGGCTTTGGAATGGAGGTGAGGAGTCAGAGGCGATCTTCTACCGGAATGGAGGTGGAAGGATGGCTCTAAGGCAACCTATGAAGGTGGTGGGATGAAGGATAAATATTTGGTGGGAAATAGGAAGATTACACTAATAAGAGGCCTATGGAGCCTGAGAGTAAGCTCTAATGGAGCTTTGGTAGGCTACTAGAGCTTAGGAGTAGGTGGGAGTAGAGTAGGTAGAGATGAAGAGGAATTGGGGGTGTAGGGGTGTTTATATAGTGGAGGGAAGAAGAAATTCATGTAGAGGGCTGTAGTGACAGTTGCAAGCATCACTAAAGACCCCTGCAGTTGTCGTTGAGGATCGCACCCCCACCTCTCATGCCTGTAGTTGTCCTTGCACCTAAAAGCAATTAGTGACAGCTGTAAGCGTCACTAAAGGTCTTCCCATGCTATCGTTGTTGCCTCCAGCTCATGCTCACACACGCACGCTCATGGCTGGATCAGGCGTGGACCATTGGCAGCTGTTGGATCAGAGGCAGACGGTTGAGATGGCGTGGGGATTGCACGTTCAAATCACGTGCTTGTTGGCGCGTTAGATTGGGTGACGGTCGGCTCGTGATCGTACGCATGCAGATCGTGCGGGTCTGATTGTGCCACGTTGCCTTCCTCTCTGCCGCTTGATGGCCATCTAAATGGCGCAATTCGATTGCACCCACGCTCGCGAGATCGCCTCCCCCACTGTGGCTCAAAGTCGCACTCGCAAACCTTCACCATTACACCAAAGCCACGGTTTGTCGAGTAGCGGGTGGTGCGGTCATGCGTGCCTTGACCGTTGGATGAAGATCCAACGGTCGAGGCGAATCCTTACTTGAGGCCGGGCACCCTTCAGCTGTGGGAGTGCATCTCAGCCATTGGATTGAGGTCCAACGGCTGGGATCTCTTCTTACGGCAAGGCTGGGTATGCGATGGCATAGGTGGGGAGGCCTAGATGGTGCCACGTGGCGCCATCTAGGCCATCCGTCTTCTTTTTGTAGAGGGTGCTACGGAGCTCTGATCGGGGTGATTTTTTTCATTGACGTACTGCAATCGTCGCTCTGGATTCATCCGTATGGTCGAATTCTTCATTTGAAACCTATAAAGGTGCCACACTACCTCTTGGCCATAGAAAATGGAAGAATTAATGTACATAATATATAACTGTCCTAAATACCATGCAATGGATGTTATGCAGTAATTATAACATGATATGCAATGCTAAGCCTAGGAACTATCATAAATAAGCATTTTATCATGAATTCATGTGTGTTTATCATACCCCTATGCTTACTTTTTGCTAGTCTCTAGCAAAATTAACCTAAATGATATGTATAAAAGTAGAATCAGAATTCAATTACTTGGCAAAATTTATCAATTGCTTTAGAAAATCTCAACCCCAAGACCTAATTACAAAAATGTGATAGTGCCCGGGTGTCTGTCAGAATGCAGACCGCCCAAGCCCTCGCCTTATTTGAAAAGGGAAGATACACACTTTTTTTTTGTTTTTCTTCTTTTCTAATTTTTTTTTGTACTTTTGGAGTTTGAGAGTTCCGGGATAACTTTTTAGGACTACCCGACCTGCCCAAGACTCGAAAAGGACTCTAAGTGATAAGCATCTAGTGAAAAGAGTGAAAGACTCACTAGGCGGCTGTTAAAACAGACTTTGGGTTTCTACGACCCTAGGTGACCTTGCCTAAAGGTTTATCTTTTCAAACGGTAGCTTTCTTTCTACTTTTATTTATGAGGTCAACACAAGGGTGAACCCAGTGTATATCTCCCTAATTTATTTTGCTTCCCTGCTTCTTCCCTAAGTATTTTGGGAATTATTATACATTTTTGTGAGCTGAGCTATGGACAACCGGCCAATGGGCTATTACCCACAACAACTTACCAGCCATACTCGTACGGCGAAGTGTGGTTTTATTTGTTTATTTTTTATTTTCTCCTTTTTCTATTTTTTTCTTTATTTTTTTTCTTTTTCCTAAGTAGGTGGCTTTTCTAATATAAGATTTACCTAAAGGTAGTATGAAGAAAATGATCTTGTGGTTGGGCTTTGGACAACCAGCTAATGGACTGTTACCCACGACAACTTGTCAGCCATACCACCCTAGATAGTTCATTAGCTACCCAATTTCTATAAAGTTGCTGGAAAGTGAGTCGGTGCGAATAGTGTGTAGATACTTAGACTTAAAATCCCCTCAAATTAGAGGGCGAGTTGATAAGTCGTGTACTTATCATCCCAATTTATTTACTAGATTAAAGATGGAATTGAATTGGCGAGGACTCGAGACTAAGTCCACATTTGAGTTAACACCCGGGCTAATTAAGCCCAAAGACTTGAAGAGTCTAAGTATTCAGGTCTCAAAGTATCAATTCCTAAAGTTTGCAACTCCTAATGCCTAAGTTCTCGTCTCCTAATTCTTTTTTTTTAAGAATAATAAGAAATTACTGTTATGGCTGACAAAAAGATTATTTCATAAGATATATCCACCCCCCATGCTTAGCTACTACAATGTCCTCATTGTTAAAAATGAAAGCATGCAGGAGGGTAGAAGTGGAAGAATAACACCTGGTTTCCTTGAAATTCTAGTCAGCTTAGAACAATCTTTAAACGTGCTGAGTTTAGTGCCTTCAGCTAGGCGATGATTGGCCCACGGTGGTTAGGGAAAGGTAAGAGCAACCTTGTCTGAGATGGGTTCAAGGAGCACATGGTTAACAAAGGGTTTGAGATGCTGTTCGTTGACCTTGAAGGAATTACTTGTCTTTGGGTTAGAGATTTCGACGGCCTTGTTAGGGAAAATCCACTCAATAATGAATGGGCCATTCCACATAGACCTAAGCTTGTTGGGGAAGAGCTTTAGTCGAGAATCGAAAAGCCAGACCTTCTGGTTCGGCTTAAAGCTCTTATATGAAATCATCTGGTCATGGAAAGCTTTAGTCCTTGCCTTATAGATTATGGCATTTTCATAGGCATCATTTCTAAGCTCCTCTAACTTAGATAGTTAGAGTTTCCTAGTCTTCCTGGCCAACTCTAGGTCAAAATTACATTTCCTGATGGCCCAAAATGCCTGGTGTTCTAGCTCTATAGGTAAGTGACACGCCTTACCAAAGACTAGACAGAATAAAGACATACCGATAGGCATTTTGTACACCGTACGGTAGGCCAAAAGAGCATCATCTAGCTTTTGGGTCCAATCCTTCCTATCAGGCCTTACGATTTTCTGCAAAATATTTTTGATCTCCCGATTAGAGACCTTGGCTTGTCAATTCGTCTAAGGGTGATAGGGTGTGGAAATCCAATGATTCACCCCATATTTCCCCAGTAAATTCTAAAACTGGGCATGAGTGAAATGTGTGCCACCATCACCAATAATTGCCCGAGGAATCCCGAACCGACTGAAGATATTCTTCTTCACAAAATTGATGACCACCTTGTGGTCATTGGTCCGGGTGGGGATTGCCTCAATCCATTTGGACACGTAATCAACAGCGACCAGAATATACTGGTGTCCAAATGAAGGAGGAGAAGGTCCCATGAAGTCAATGCCCCAAATGTTGAAAATTTCGACAAAAGTATTGGGTTAAGGGGCATCATATCTCTCTTATCCATGTTCTCGATTGTCTGGCATCAGGCGCACGACTTTGAGAATTATTGGGCATCATCAAATAATGACAGCCAATAGAATCTGGATTGCAAGATTTTTGCTGCCATCTTTTCCTCGTAAAAGTGTCTACCAGATGTATGGCAGAACTCAAGTGTATTATGGAACTCAATTTTTAGGATGCATCGACGAATAATCTGGCCTACGTCGATGCGGTACAGCTCGGGATCGTCCCAAAATAATATTTGGCCTCAGACACAAGTCTGTCCCATTGTTGTTTGGTCTAATCCTGAGGGATTTGACCAACGGCCAAATAATTGACGATATCCGCAAACAAGGGGATTTGGATACCCGAGATTGTGAGGATAGTCTCATCCGAAAAAGTGTCTGAAATAGGGATATCCGGATGAGGAGAATCAATTAGGATTCTCGAGAGGTAATCCGCCACTACATTTTTTGCCCCAGCTTTATCCCTGATTTCAAGATCAAATTCTTGAAGTAATAGAATCCAGCGAATAAGCCGGAGCTTGGCATCCTTTTTGGCCAAAAGATGTTTCAAGGTCGAGTGGTTGGTATAACTGATTACATGACAACCTAAAAGATAAGCCCTGAATTTTTCTAAAGCGAAAACTACAGCTAGCAATTTCTTTTTAGTAACGGTGTAGTTCCTCTGGGCCTCGTCCAAAGTCTTGCTAGTGTAGTAGAACACAAAGGACTTTTTCTCAATCTTCTGACCCAAGACAACCTCAACGGCATAATCAAATGTGTCAGCCATATTCTCAAATGAGGCTGTCTAAACCGGTGGTTGCAACACCGGGGCATAGGTGACTGCCATTTTTAACAAATCAAATGCCTTACGGCATTATTCATCAAACTCGAACGGCGTGTCTTTGGCCAGAAGGTTACTCAAGGGTCGAGCAACCTTTGAGAAGTCCTTGAATCTTCTATAAAAACTCACATGCCCAAGGAAAGAGCAGATCTGTTTTACGGATGTGGGTGGAGGAAGTCTAGAGATAGCATCCACCTTAGCCTTATCAACCTCAATACCCCGATTAAAGACCACATGACCCAGGACAATGCCTTTCCGATTCATAAAGTGGCTCTTTTCCTAGCTAAGGACCAGTGGTGTCGTGATGCATCTTTGGAGGATCAATTCCAAATTAGCTAGATAGGACTCAAAAGAATTTCCAAAAATGGAAAAATCATCCATGAACACCTTAAGACAATCTCCCAACATGTCAGAAAAGATGGCCAGCATTTACCTTTGAAAAGTCGTGGGTGTATTGCAAAGCCCGAATGACATTCTACGGAATGCAAAGGTTCCGCAGGGACATGTGAAAGTTGTCTTTTCTTGGTCTTCGGGATGAATAGGGACTTGGTTATATCCCGAATAACTATCCAAGAAGCAAAAGTAATTTTGCCCAGCTAACCATTCTAAGATTTGATCGATGAATGGCAAGGGAAAGTGATATTTTTTGGTGGCTATGTTCAGCTTCCTATAGTCAATACAGACTCTCTAAGCAAAAGCTGAACGAGTGGTGAAAGTTTCCCCTTTCTCGTTAGTCGTAACGGTTATTCTCGCCTTCTTGGGTATAATTTAAACAGGGTTAACCCACAGACTATTCGAGATTGGGTATATAATTCTAGCATTGAGCCACTTTATTATCTCCTTGACCACTTCTCGCATATTCGGGTTTAGTCACCTTTGCATTTCGCGAGAAGGGCGGGATCCATCTTCCATAAAAATACGGTGATTACAATAAGATGGCTTGATCCCCCTAAGGTCGTGGATGGTCCAACCAATTGCCTCCTTATTGTTCTTAAGAACCTTAATCAACCTTAATTCTTGCTCCTTAGTCAAATCAGCACTAATAATCACATGGAGCATGTTCTCAGGTCCTAAGAACTCGTATTTCAGATTTTTAGGCAATGGTTTCAATCCAAGCTGAGGTGAGCTTAGTATAGAAGGTAGGGAGGATGCCGATGAAGATTCATCAGGACGATCCAGTGGAAGAGGCTGGGAATGAACAAAATCAACAGCCTCTTCAGGATGTGGTAAGTCTGCCACGGAGGGTGGTGGGTTGGGTTCGCTAAAGCTAGTGGAGTCCTCGAGTGCACTGATCATCATACAAGTCTCAAAATCATGATCCTCAAGCTCTTCAATGAATCCACAATCCTCAAATCCTCTTATTGCCTTAAAAATATCAAGAGTTAGCTTCATATTCCCAAAGGTGATTTTCATACTACCACTCTCATAGTTTATGTTGGCCTTAGCGGTAGATAGGAACATGTGCCCTAGAATGATGGGTGTTCCTCAAATCGTTAGGTACATCCATGTCAAGGATCAAGAAATCTACGGGAAAATAGAAATCCTTGACCTTGACGATTACATCTTCAATAGCGCCCTTTGGTGTGGTGACCGAGCGGTCTGCTAATTGTACCGTTACTGAGGTTGGCCTAAGCTCGCCTAACCCAAACCTCTCATAAAGAGAAGTCAGGATTAGGTTGATGGATGCACCTAGATCCAACAGTACCCTATCAAAAGTGTATTCCCCAATAATGCATGAAATCAAGGGGGCACCAGGATCTTCTTTTGAGGAAGGTGATGTAGGATGATAGAACTTGCCTGCTCAGAGAGAATCACCTTCCTCGGAGTAGGTTCTCTCGACTTACGCTTTTGGGTACATAGTTCTTTCAGAAATTTAGCGTAAGCTGGGATGTGCTTAATAGCATCGAGGAGCGGAATATTAATCTCTACACTCTTGAATAAATTCAGGAGCTCCTCGTTGTTATCTAAGGTTTTCTTCTTCCTGGTTTTCAATAGGGCTTCAGGGAACGAGATGTGAGTGGTATTTTCAATTTTCGGTCCCTGGGCCTTATTGTCTTCTTCAATCTCCTCTCTCTTAAGCTCCTTAGGGTTTTGGCTTTTAGAAGGTAATTCAGGGTCCTGGGTCTGCTTTCCACTTCTCAAGGTGATGGAGTTTGCAGAGGTCATGTAACCAGAAGAAGAGAGACCCTGCTCAACCACTTGAGCATGTGCGTGTGGGTCTCTTTGATTTCCGTACCCTTGGGCTTTATTGCCTTGATTTTGCACATTGCGCAGGTTGGGATGGTAGAGATCCGGGTTGTTGGGTGTTAGCAATAAACCTGGATTACAAGTTGTCCAATGATGTCTTCATTTGTTGCATAAGCAAAAGCATGGACCCTTGCATTTCCACCATCTGTCGGTTTAAAGCAGCCTGCCCTGTAGATTGTTGGGCATTCCAAGATGGCTGAGTAACCGGTCTCGGGGGTAATTGGGTGTATACTTGACCCTGACCCATAAGTCTTTGAGATGCATAGTTGGGTCATGTTTGGGTCTATTGCCGCTTACTTTTCTAGGAGAAGTTAGGGTGGTTCCTCCAACTCGAGTTATAAGTATTGGAATACGGGTTGAACCTAGCATTCTCTTGCACTGCATATGCAACCTCATAGGGCAAGGATGGAGAGAAGGAAGGATCAGAAAAACTAGGATTAAAGGCCCCAGTTTGGAACCCATAAGGTTCCGAGAAATCTTGGCTCATAAGTTGAGCCGATTCAAGTTGGTTCACAAACTCCCACCTAGTGGGAGCTCGTGAGGAATGAAATCTCGAATTCTGGGATTGAGTGGGTGTAGATGTGTTTCCTGAATTCCCAGACATCCATTCTTCCATTCTTTTAGCAACCAAGTCCATCTTATCAAGCTTATTACAAATCAATTCTATGTCAAATGAATGAGAATCTTGGATCTCATTAGCATTTGACTTGGGTTGTTGGGACCGGTTGAATGCATCCATGGAGGCATGATTAATTGAGTTCTCGTTAATTTCCTTAAACAGGTTGTATGCGCTATCTGCATCCCTGTTAAGGAAATTACCTCTGCAGGAGGCGTCCACGTGATTACGGAGTTGTTCAACCAACCTGTGATAGAAAATCTACACAAGTTGCCATTTCGGCACCTCATAGTGTGGACACTTCCTCAAAAGTTCCTGGAATCGATCTTAGGCACCATGAAACGGTTCCCCCGGTAGCTGGGTGAAAGTGGTAATCGCCCGTCGCAAGGCATTGGTCCATCCGATTGGAAAGAATTTCTTTAGGAAAGCCGACTTAAGAGCAGCCCATGTTTCTATCGGCCTTCCAATGGTACGGTACCAATGTGCAGCCTTATCCCTGAGAAAGTGGGGAAAGAGCCTCATGATCATTTGCTCTTCATTCACATTCCTTGCACTAATGGTCTGAACCCAAGTGGTCAAATCCTTTAAGTGCTGGAATGGGTCCTCCGAGCCAAGCCCATGGAAATGCTTAATCAAGCTGAAGATTTTGGGCTTGATTTCTATGTCTCCGGTGGGAATCATAACGTCGGGACGTTCCCCATAGTTTGAAGGATCATAGAAATCCTTCAAGGGCTGAGTGCCCTGACCATTCATTCGATGGAACCATTACTGCATCTGCTGCAATTCCTCCAACTACCTCTGAATCAACTCCTACTAGTTCGGGGGTTGGGGAGGTGGTTGTTGATCAACCATGGGATCTGCTTGGCTATAGCTCAACCTTCGCCTCCAGGAATGGTCTGAAGGTCCTTTCAATCTAGGGTTCAATGACCTTCCAAGCATACATTGGAAGTCGGAAGGATGGGGAAGAGAAGGAACCCTGCAGCACAAAAAATACAAGCCTGTCCTTAGATTGGGTAGCCTATAGGTCTACAGACTCTCAGAATCTGTCTTAAGATTATGGACAATTTACTCTACTTATATCCAGGCAATCCGACAAGTTAGGAGGAGGGACTAGGGAGAAGGTTCTTCCTTTAACTTGCTCCTCTGGTTCCTAGTGTACTCCCTAGCTGCGGTCGATTGACGCTACTCCCCTAGCTAGACATCCGATTGAGTAGTATAAGTAGGTTAATCGTGAACAATCTTAATCTGGATCTTGACGAGCGAACCAGTCCTTAAGGCCAATGTCTAATCAATTTTAGTTAGGCTTGGGATATTGGTGCTTCAGGAATGTGATGGGCCCTTAATGGCTTGTGCCCTCAATGATTTGTTTGAGAATGTGTGTATGTGCACAACCAAAAAGTCTTCAAGTAAGATTATTAAGGATGAAGTGAGTTTTAAGATTTAGATCTTGCTTAGTAGCTTTTATGATTCAAGTGTTAGGTATATTCAACCAAATTTCCAAGAGGCAAACCAAGTTTGAAATCACGTGTTCAAGTATTTTCCTTTTATAATCTAGAAAATATGGAGTGCCTAGCTTGACCTAAATGTTGAATCCTATGGGGTAGCTACAAAATGAATCGGTTTTAAATTAGGCAGTATGGTCCAAACAATTCAATCAAGTGACCCAAATGCACCACCAATTAGGCACGCAGAGATGATTAACCTAGACTGATTTCTACTCCTTTATGTGTTGATTTGTGTGTACCGGTTCCACAAGTCGAAATCTCAGTTGAGTAGATAAAAATCAAGTTAAGTTATGTGCCACAAATGTGGGTGTATGTAGTGTGTATGTTGATTTATCCCACAAGAAGTATCTTTTTATTTATTTATTTTTTTTAATATGCGAGGGTGAGGTGAGTGGAGGTGACAAACAAGACAAAATTTCTATCCTAGGGTTTATGCAAACACCTAACTAGATTAGGTCTTGGTTATGAATGTGGCGAAATGAAACTAGTGGGGGGGAATGTGGGGGGACTTATAGATTACTCTACCTACACTTTACTCCGATCTACCACTCTTGGATCTCCATGCTAGGGTACCTGCAAGACAATAGATCAGAGACAAGTGGGGTTAATAATATGTAAATGCGAAGAAGCATAGAAAACAAGAAAGTAAATTCCATGGCTTCCCTGGCAACGGTGCCAAAATGATGAGTCATGTTTCGTGAATTAAAATCGGGGTTTGGAGAACCCATTGTCATAGCTCGTAAAACACGTCTATCAAATACAATTTATAATCAAAACTCTAAGGGAGTCCAGACTCAAACATAAGGAGGCGACGTTTACTTTGTTTGACAACTGCGCATCATTTTGTTTCCTTTTGATATTTTGAGGTTTTGTTATTTTTGTGTTTTTGAAATAAAAATACAAGCAAGATAAGTTCACAAAATGAGATGGAACAAATATGATATATCACTCCAATGTTTATTACAATAATCTATGAAAGCATGAAAGAGATAGAGGTGAGAGAAAATCTCCCGAATCGGCTGTTCGGCGAGACGACGACGCCTGGCAGAAGCTTGGATGAAGGAGGTGAGATGTGATGCAAAAAGTCGCATGATTTATAAAAGTAGGTTTTTAATGTCGTTATAACACGCGAATTCACATACGCTTTTAAATTTATATTCCTAGATAGGGGAGTATCTAAGGTTGTTCGAGGCGGATTGCTTGTAAATCAACTCTTGCTTAGAAAATAAATCTCAACTTTCTTTTTGGTATTTTAAATATGTAATTTTTTTTATTTGAAATGATGAGGGCAAAATGCGAATTTTGACGGAAAGTACTAACACCTATAATTACTTAACTAAAACTTAAGAGATAGATATATCCTTTCCCTAAGCTCACTCTAGGCAAGTGGAGGCCTAGAGTAATTAGGAAGAAGAAGTGAAACAAGTGCTAGAATAAAAACAACAATTACAATAGAAAGTAAAAAGAATGCAATTTGATTAAGCAGAATTTGTGTTCTTTTCAAAGACAAGTAGAGGAATGCTTCTACTAGAAATGAAAAATCTAAAAGCAATAGAAGAAACACAAATCCTCTTGCAGAATATGGTGAAGGGAGTCTTCTTGCTCCAAGTCTAGCTGCTCTTTGGCTTGAAAAGAGGGTCTCCTCCTTCCTTGAAAGCTCCTCTAAGGTGGATGCTCTCCACCTCAAGTCCTTCCTCCAAGGGTGGGCGTGCACCACCCTAAAGCTCTCCTCCAAGGTGGTGTGGACCACCTTCAAGACCTCCTCCAAAGGTCTTCCTTGCCTGGCTTCTCCTTTGGCTGGCGTGGGCACAAGAGAGAAGGGAAGAGGGGAAGGCACCAAAGGGACAGAATTTCCCCTTAATCTTCTTCTTATTCTCTCTTGGGCGTGGGCTCTAGGTAGAGTATGAGAGGAATTTTGCTAGCTAAGGATGGTTTAAATGGTGGTGGGTAGTGGTCTTTTTATAGGGTAGGATGGGGGGTTAAGGTGACTCTTGAAATGGAGGGCTAAGATGGGAGGATGGAGGTGGTTAGGTGATCCTAGGGTTAAGGATGGTTGGCGCCACCTAAGGGGTGTAAGGGGGTAGTTATGGGTGGCTAAGGGACACCTAAAAGTGGTGCCAACCATGGAGAGGTGCCATGGGTTGGTGCCAACTTCTAGGCTTCTAGAAGGGGGTTGAGGTGGATGGTGGAGATGGCTTGGAGGGGTTATGTGTAGGGTGGATATGGGGGTTAAGGTTGGCGCCAAAAGAGAGGTAGTTAGGGTTGGTTTTGGCGCCAGCTTTAGGTGTCTTTTGGTGGTTAGTTGAGGGGTGAAAGGTGGTGAAGAGGTGGCGCCAACTTTGAGTAGAGGTGGAGCTTTCTTAAGTAGGCTTAGGTGGACTTGGAGTGGTAGGTCATGTAGGTGGAGTTAGGGTTAGGTTTTTGGTACCATGGAGGTGGATGCTAGCTAAGCTAAGCTAAGCTAGCTTAGCTAGCTATAGAGTAGAGGAATATGCATGTGGAGCTTAGGGTTTGAGGAGGGGAGCTGAGGAGGAGAAGCCTGGAGCTGAATTGGAGCTACTCTAACTGGCTTAGCTTGCTAGTTCTTTGCTAGCTGCTAAGCCAAACTAAAGTAAGCTGGCTTTTACCATAATGAGTTGAGGTGAGCTGGGTCTGGTGCTCCCGGGGTGGATCAAGCTGGTTGAGGCAGCTGAGGTAGCTTAGCTCATTTAACTTGAGCTAAGCTAGGTCTCCGGGAGCTGGACTTGAGCTTCCTGAGCTGGGATGAGTTCTTCTTTAGCTGGGTAGAGTTGAGTGGAGCTGGATGTAGCTGGATCTGACCTGGAGTGAACTCCAGTCAACTCAGCTGAGCTAGATAGAGCTCCCTGTGGACTAGTAGGAGCTGAGATGAGCTAGACTCAACTAGGTTGAGCTGGATCTGAGTTAACTTGAGCTAGGGTGAGCTAAGATAAACTCTCTTGAGCGGCCATTCAGCTGAGATTAGCTGAATGGAGCTGGGATGAGCTAACCCTAGTCCAAGTGAGCTAGGTTCCAGCTGTGGTGAGCTGGATCAAGTTGAGTTCCAGTTAGTCTGAGCTCCTCCTTCACCATTTTTCTTCTTGAGTGTTATGGTTTTAGGGATCTATATATCTGTTCATCCCTAACACTCACAAAAATACATTAAAACAACAAAAGAAAATGCAATGCATGCCTAACCTAGTTAATGCCTAAATGTAGCCCAAAAATCCGTTTGCGGAGCAAAACTCTAAGAGCTAGGTTTATTTTAATGCATAAGAATGATGAGAAACTATCATTTATCACACCCCATGCTTATCTTTTGCTAGTCTCTTAGCAAAACTTTAATTTTTTTGGAAAACGGAATTTTTGGGAAATCTAATTTTTTCGACTTTTGATGAGAAAAAGATTAAGGGATCTTGGTTGATCTAAACACAGGAGGCACGAGATTTGTTAAGGATAAACATTGGGATTTGTTTTGGATCCAACCATTAGACAAAACAGGATCAATATAACCTCCAGAAAATTCACAAATTAACCCCTTATTAGTTCAGATGACTTGAAATTTTTGTTTTTAGGATTTTTCTGGCTCATGGATCTGATTTGCAACTTGCAAAATCCTTTAAAACCTTGTTCCATGCTTGTGAAAAGTCAACATTTATAAGGGCGTGTTAATTTATTAATTTATTTATTTTATTTATTTTTTCTTCTTCCCCATGCTTATTTTTAACTTAGTCTTACAACAGATGTGTCAGGATCATCATTCCCATTACCAATCTTCGAGGGGGCTCTGGCGCCAGTACTTTGGGATAGTACTGTCCATGACACCACCTAGGAGCTCACAACCCCAAAACACAATGCGGTGTAAAAGGGGCGCTCTAAGCAAACTCAAGCTCTTGCTCCGACACTATAGGTAGAGCACCGTCCAAGACACTTGAGCTGCTAAAATGCGCTTTGATGCTCCATCTAAAGATATGAAATATAGATATGGAGCAGCGCCGAGGCGGTAACATGTTGACATTGCATCCTCAAATGAGGCATTTTCCTCCTTCTTGACGATGGGAACTCAAACCAATTATCTGCTTTAGACTTTTACTAAGTCCAAACAAGGGAGTTTTTCAAATTTTTAGTTGTTTTTAAGTGTTGGCTTGTGTGTGAAAATTGACACAAGAAGTTCCTCAGAACATGTAAGTTTTTGAATCAAAAACTAAGCCAAATACTTTCCATATTACAAAATAGGATCAAGTTACCTAAACTATGATGAGTTCAACTGGAATTTCTAGAGAAGGATATCTGATCTAGTCTAAAATAGACCTAAAAATTCTAATAATCAGATCCACATCCTCATCCCTCGTTTGTTAAAGATTAAATCACATTGTACCAAAAGTGAGTTTTTCAACCTTAGCCCCGATTTCAAAATTTTTCCACAAAAAGTTTTCAACATTTATATTTTTTTCGGTATGCAAGCAAGAAAATAAAATAACTAAAGAAAAATGCATGTTTTTAGGTTTTGAAAATCCTAATCAATCGTCAAATTTGAAAACACCCCCCCATGCTTAAGATATGTAATGTCCTCATGCATTAGGAGGGAAAATGGATCACCTTAGTGAATGACAGTCGGTTTAGGATGGTCGAAACCTGAAAGAAGAAGGAAAAAGGAAAGCAGGAAAAGAAATGATGGGTTACCTCCCATCCAGTGCTATCTTTTACGCCATTTAGCCGGGCGTAGTGTGCATTAGTGATCAAAGGTGGCTGGCTCAGTAAAATTAAAAGATTCAGACGGAAGATTAGGCGTATAATCAAAATAGGGCTTTAAACGTTGGCCGTTGACTTGAAATGTCGAATTAGTTTTTGGATCAAAAAGATCAACAACATCTAGGAAAAATTACGTAATTCTTCCAATTCAGTTAATTGTAATTTTCTATGGATACCGGCGTCAGATAAATCCATGTTGAGTTATTTTATTGCCTAAAAAGTCCTATGTTCTAGTTCTACCGGGAGATGGCATGCCTTCCCAAAAATAAGACGGAAGGGAGACATGCCGAGCAGAGTTTTAAACATAGTACGGTAGGCCCATAAAGCGTCGTCCAATTTGATGGACCAATTTTTACGGTCGGGCCTAACCATCTTTTGTAAAATATTTTTAATTTCCCGATTAGAGACTTCAACCTGACCATTTGTTTGGGGTTGATAAGGTGTGGAAATTTTATGATTAACCTGTATTTAGAAAGAAGGTGATGGAATTGTAAGTGGATGAAATGTGAACTTCCGTCATTGATAATGGCTTTTGGAATGCTAAATCTTGAGAAAATATCTTTCTTTAGAAATTTGACAACCACACGGTGATCACTAGTGCGGGTGGGTATTTCTTCTATCCATTTTGAAGCATAGTCGACTGCGACTAATATATATAAATACCCACCAGAGTTGGTGAATGCTCCCATGAAGTCGATGCCCTAAGCATCAAAAATTTCAACCTCTAAAATAGGATTAAGGGGCATCATATCCTTCCAAGTCATGTTGCCGATGCTCTGACAACGCACATAGGATCGAACAAAGTCATGAGCATCTTTATGTAAGCTGGGCCAATAAAATCCCGCATTAAGGATTTTAGCTGCAGTTTTCTTGCCCGAAAAATGTTCGCCACAGGCTATTGAGTGACAATGTGTCAAAATATCATGGATTTCAGAATCAGGTACACATTGTCAAATGACCTGATCGGCAAAAATGCGGAAAAGGTCAGGCTCCTCCCAAAAATAGTATTTAATATCAGCAAAGAATTTATCTCGTTTTGTTTCTGGCCAATTAGCGGGGATTCGTTCTGTTGCTAAATAGTTTATGATAGGTGTAAACCAAGGGAGGGTCGTAGCAGCCAAAATGCTTTCATCGGGGAACTGATCAGGTCGAGTCATTATGTCATTTGTCATAAGACGAGAGAGATGGTCGGCCACTACATTATGCGATCCCGCCTTATCCTTGATTTCCAGGTCAAATTCCTGGATCAGTAAAATCCAATGGATAAGGCAGGGTTTCGCATCTTTCTTTGTCAGCAAATATTTAATTGCTGAGTGGTCGGTATATACAGTGGCATGTGACCCAAAAATATAAGATTTAAATTTTTCTAAGGCAAATACAATGGCAAGAAGTTCCTTTTCAGTAACCGTGTAATTCCATTGTGCATCATCAAGAGTTTTGCTAGCATAATAGATCACAATGGGCTTCTTGCCAATTCTTTGCCCTAGAACGGCCCCTACAGCAAAATTTGAGGCATCTGTCATTAAGTCAAAGAGACTTCCAATCAGGTCCCTGTAAAATTGGCACCTTAGTAACCTCTTTCTTCAACCTCAAAAAACTCTCCAGGCACTTATCATTAAAATCAAATGACTGGTCTTTAGTGAGTAGCTGACTTAAGAGCTTGGGGATTTGGGAAAAATTTTGTATGAATCGACGGTAGAAACCCACATGACCCAAGAAGGATCTGATCTGTTTGACAGTAGTGGGTGGTGGGAGCTTAGATATAGCATCTATTTTTGCTTTATCTACCGCGATTCCTTGTTTTGAAATAACATTGCGCAAGACAATACCTTCCTAGACCATGAAATGACTTTTTTCCCAACTGAGGACCAGATTGACTTCTATGCATTTTTGGAGAGTTCTTTCAAGGTTTTTGAGATATTGGTCAAAAGAATCTCCAAAAACAGAGAAGTCATCCATAAAGACTTCTAAACATTCACCTACCAGGTCTGAAAATATTGCAAGCATACACCTTTGAAAAGTCGCAGGTACATTGCAAAGACTGAAGGGCATCCTTCGGAAAGCAAAGGTTCCGAAGGGGCAGGTGAAAGTTGTTTTGTCCTGGTCCTCAGGATAAACCGCTACTTGATTATAATCGGAATAACCGTCCAAAAAATAGTAAAAATCTCGTCCGACTAACCACTCCAAGATTTGATCAATAAAGGAGAGCAGGAAATGGTCCTTCTTGGTGGCGGTGTTTAATTTTCTATAATCAATACACACGCGCTAAGAAGAGACGGTTTGAGTGGCTACATTCTCCCCATTATCATTAGTGACAACTGTTAGTCCAGCCTTTTCGGGCACAACCTGTGTTGGACTAACCCAGGAGCTGTCAGAAATGTGGTAGATGATATCAACATCCAGCCACTTAATAATCTCCTTTTTTACCACCTCCTGCATAATAGGGTTCAAGCGCCTTTGTGGCTGGCGGGAGGGGCGAGAATCGTCCTCTAAATATATATGATGTGTATAATATGACGGATGAATACCCTTAAGATCAGAAAGGGTCCAGCCAATAGCTTTTCGATATTTACTCAAAACCTGGAGAAGTTTGTGCTCTTGTGCCCCGGTAAGTCCAGAATTTATAATCAGGGGCAGGGTCTGATTAGGACCCAGGAAGACATATTTAAGGGAGTCAGGCAAAGGTTTTAATTCCAATTGTGGGCTCGGCTCTGAAAGAATTTCTGCTTTATGGGTTAGTGGGGAGGTGAGAGTGAAAGGGTCAGCTGGAGAGTTAGCTGAATGTGTGGTTAGGGGGGAAGGGTGAAAAGAGGTGGATTGTTCAGGAACCGTATTAATGGCAAAACAGGAACCTAAATGGAAAATCTGTAAATTTTCCTCCACAATGTTTTCTATTTCTGAATCCGAATCATCAAAGAAATCTGGTTGTTGGAATCGCCTAGAAGCTTGAAAAATGTCTAGGGTTAAAGATTCACTGCCACACATGATCTTCATCTTTCCAGAATCACAATCAATATTCGCGCGGGCGGTGGCTAAGAATGGTCTTCCAAGAATAATGGGGGTAAACTTTAGTGTTTTTGGTACCTCTATGTTTAGGACTAAAAAGTCTACTGCAAATAGACAATTTTTGACTCGAACAAGAATATCCTCAACAATTCCCCTTGGTTTAATTGTAGAATGGTCGGCTAATTGGAGAGTAACCTCAACAGGCTTTAATTCACCGATCTTAAATTCCTCAAAAATAATTGTGGGGATAAGATTAATTGAGGCACCAAGATCCAACAAAGCGCGATCAAATGAGGTATCATTAATGATAACTTGAATTAGGGGGGCGCCAGGATCTTTTCTCTTAAGAGGCAGTCGCTCTGCACAACTGAGCTGACTGTCTCCAGAAGGATCACCTTTCCTAAATTTCGGAGCTGCCTTTTTAGGGTACACAAATCTTTTAGGAATTTTGCATAGGCAAGGATGTATTTAATGGCATCTAGAAGAGGGATATTAATTTCTACTTGCCCAAATAAATCCATTAATTCCTTCTCAGTGGGCTCGGATTTCTTTTTCTTATTTGTTGAAGAGTGGAGGGCTTATGGAAATGGAGCAGGGTTTCCTTGTTTCGCATTAATTGGTTCCCGAACAATATGAGAGGGAGATGGGGAAGAGTTAATCTGTGTTTCATTAAAGCGGGTTTTTTTAATAGGCAGGGGATTGTGAGTGGTTTTCCCATTCCTCAAAGTAACTACATTTGCAGTCTGGTTGTTTCTAGGATAAGGACGGGAAGCCTGACTGTTATTGAAACCCGGAGGATGCTGAGGTGCAGGTTGAATGGGTTGACTGGGATATCCAACTTGGAACTGATTCCTTTGATTATTTGGGTTGGGCATGGGTTGAGAAGGTAAATTCCCAATAGGTCGATGATCAGGAGTAACCTTAACTTGGTGTTGCAAGTTGGTAATCATGTGAGTTACTTCTGTCATCTGAGTCTGCATTCCTTGTAGAGTTTTCATGACCTGATTGTTAAAATCGTCCTTTGATACACAGGTTGATACACATGTTGCCCATAATTCCCAAAGTAGTTTTGTTTGGGAAAAGGAATCAGGTTCGGGTTTTTCCAGGAGTGATTTGGGTTGGTCTTCCTGTTTTGATTGAAAGTGTTGGAGGGATTTCTAAATTGCTCCTGGAGAGCATAAATATTTTCCGTGGCGGGATCAAAAATATTTTGATCAAAATTATTAGTCAAATCCTATGCGATATCAGCAGGAAATTGCTGACTAGCAGATGTGGTATCAATGTTGTGCATATTTTCTCTTCGGAGAAGTTGTGGAGGGTTAGTGTGGGGAGAGTTAACGTGTGGAGCTTGTTTATTTGTGAGCTTTTCTTTCATTTTCTTTTGGTGAATTTTCATCTAGTCCACTCGTTGAGCTAACATATATAGATCATCTTGAGTGACTGGAACGGAGGTAGATTTGGAGTCAATTTCATGAACTCCGTGTCTGGGGTTTTGTGTTCTACCAAAAGTGTCCATTGAAGTCATGTTAAATGAGTTTTCACTCATTTCTTCAAAGCGAAGATAGGCACTTTCGGCATCTTTGTTAAGAAAATTGCCCCTATATGAGGCATCCAAAAATCGTTTCAATTGATCTTCTAATCCATGATAGAAGATCTGCACTAACTGCTATTGTGGAATTTCATGGTGGGGACAACTTCTTAGAAGTTCTTGAAATCTTTCCCAGGCTTCGTGGAGGGGTTCACCAATTTTCTGTTGAAAGGTTGTTATGGATCTTCTTAATACATTCGTTCGATCGATCGGAAAATTTTTTTTTAGAAAAGCACTTTTTAATTGGGGCCAGGTGGTAATAGGGTGTCCAACCGTTCTAAACCAATAAGACGCTTTGTCTTTAAGAGAGAGAGGAAAAAGTCTCATTAACCACATATTTTCCTGCACATTGCGGGAACGAGTGGTTTGAGTGTGGACAATCAATTCCTCGAGATGACAAAAAGGGTCATCTCTTGGAAGACCATGAAAATGTTTGATAAGGTTTAGAATGACTGGTTTGATCTCGAAATCCCCTTGTGGTATGACCACCCCTTGTCTTTCCTCGTAATTGGAAGGATCATAGAAATCCTTAAGAGGAACGACAGGCTGTTGGCGAGGTGGTGGATTTTGCCCTTGGTTAGCTAGGTTCGTGACAGTCCTAGCTAAATCTTCTTGATTTTGTTGTAGTTGAACCAAATGGTCGACCATTAAGGCAAAGGGATTTGTATTTTGAGTTATAATTGGAGGGCTGCCTGGCCCTGCTGGAATTTCTGGTTGCTCCAAATTAGGGAGGTGAGGGAGGGTGAAGTCAGCTTGTGGGTCGACTGATGGGTTAGAAGTGGAAGCAGAATTTTTTTGTCAGCTTCCTGGGTTTTCCATTTTTTTAGAAGAGGGAGAAGAAAACGAATTTCTGCTGCGGGGGGCGAAATCAGATGGTCCCTTAAGGTGTGATTTTTGGGATCGTCGCCCGTGCATGCACTGTTTTGGAAGAATTGGAGGGGAGAAGAGAAAGTGATGAGAGAAAGTGTGCAATTCAAACAATCAAAGCTAGACCTAACTTAAGTGCGACTCCTCAATAATAAACCTAAGACTTGGTCTACATAGGAAATAAGTAATCAATAGTGAATACTCGTTCTGTTAACAAATCTAGCCAAGTTGCTTAAGGGGAGGTTTGGGCCCAAACATTTCCCAGGGAAAATCCTAGGTGCTTGTACAAACACTTGCTTGGTCGTTTGACATGGCCGTCATCCTGAACACCAGATATAGATGACAGAATTGGTATTAACTAAAGAAAACTTAAGACCTGTATCGCAAGCTTAAGTTGATGAAGCCTTAAGGGTTAAAGTTGCTACAGATTTTAGTTAGGTCTAGGATACTATAGTGCACACGGAATGTGGAGGGCGTTGATTGGGTTATTGCCCTGTTATTTCAATTTTTTTGTGTGTGTGCAGGAATTGGAAAGTGGTTTTAATTAAAAAGCAAGTGTCACACAATTTCTTGTATTTTTGTCTTTTAGGATTTGATTTAATTAAATGTGTTTTAGGTTTTTTCTTTTTAAATTTTCAAAGAAGTTTGAAACTCTACAATCAAAGGAAAAGCAAGTTGTATTAGTGATGGTTAATTTCCTTTAATGTGAGTCTCTAAAAAGAAAGAAAGAAATCCTAAGCCAATTATCCGTAAGATAGAAAAGTACTACTAATGAATTATTTTTAGGCTTTCTGTATTAAGTAGTGATCCAAACAAGTCAAATAACACAACTACTTTGAAGAAAATCAAACAAGTATTCTAGAAAAGATTTTTTTAAGATTTTAAGAATTTGTTTGATAATTGTTTTGAATTTTTTCTTGTACTGGTGTCAGTCCAGAAATGATCCCCGTGGGTATTTTGAACTTTTCAGAATTATCACTGACCTCAGAAAATTTTGGTGATTTTCTATGATGTGTAAAATTTTACAAGGATTCCATAGAGTTAAATTTCACAAAAATTAGATGCGTATAAAATTCTAAAAATTCACGGACAGTAGCAAAATAGGAAGATTAGAGGGTGTGACCCCTCTGCAGTCCATGAATTTTTTAAAATTAAATACAAAGTCAATTGAGCTGAAATTTGGAACAGATGTTCCTAACTTAATTTGGAATCATTGTATGAAATTTTATTATTTTAGGAGGTGTGTGGTGTTGGGAATTGATTTTTCAAGTCCGGACAGAAATTTGGACTCGAAAAACAGAATACCAATACTTGAAATGAAGTGGTGTTAATAAAACATTCAAGCAAACAATGAATTTTAATGGACACCACTCTACTTAATTAAAATGTTTGGGATCCTGAAAGCCAAGTTTAATATCTTTTTGGTAGCTTTAATTAACTATGGGACCAGAAAAGTGAACAAACTTGGAAATTCACGGGAAGAAAAGGAACTTTAAGCTTTAGCTTCCAAATTCCCGCTTTCCCACTATAGTTCTTGCACACACGAAAGAAAAGAAAGAGAAGGGGATGAGATCCACTTCAAGCCAGAGAAAAATGACTAATGCAAAGCCGTGCCTCCCCGGCAACGGTGCCAAAAAGTGATGCGAAAAGTCACGTGAGTTGTAAAAGCTAATTTTTAATGTCGCTGTAACACGCGAATTCGCATATGCTTTTAAATTTATATTCCTAGATAGGGGAGTATCTAGGGTTGTTTGAGGAGGCGGATTGCTTGCAAATCAACTCTCTGGCTTAGAAAATAAATCTCAACTTTCTTTTTGGTATTTTAAATATGTAATTTTTTTGTTTTGAAATGATGAGGGCAAAATGCGAATTGTGATGGAAAGTACTAACACCTATAATTACTTAACTAAAACTTAAGAGATAGATATATTCTTTCCCTAAGCTCACTCTAGGCAAGTGGAGGCCTAGAGTAATTAGGAAGAAGAGGTGAAACAAGTGCTAGAACAAAAACAACAATTGCAATAGAAAGTAAAAGGAAGGCAATTTGATTAAGCAGAATTTGTGTTCTTTTCAAAGACAAGTAGAGGAATGCTTCTACTAGAAATGAAAAATCTAAAAGCAATAAAAGAAACACAAATTCTCTTGTAGAATATGGTGAAAAAGGGAGTCTTCTTGCTCCAAGCCTAGCTCCTCCTTGGCTTGAAAAGAGGGTCTCCTCCTTCCTTGAAAGCTCCTCCAAGGTGGATGCTCTTCACCTCAAGTCCTTCCTCCAAGGGTGGGCATGCACCACCCTCAAGCTTTCCTCCAAGGTGGCGTGGACCACCTTCAAGACCTCCTCCAAAGGTCTTCCTTGCCTGGCTCCTCCTTTGGCTAGCGTGGGCACAAGAGAGAAGGGAAGAGGGGAAAGCACCAAAGGGATAGAATATCCCCTTAATCTTCTTCTTCTTCTTCTTCTCTCTTGGGCGTGGGCTTTAGGTAGAGTATGAGAGGAATTTTGCTAGCCAATGATGATTTGAATGGTGGTGGGTAGTGGTCTTTTTATAGGGTAGGATGGGGGGAAGATGACTCTTGAAATGGAGGACTAAGATGGGAGGATGGAGGTGGTTAGGTGATCCTAGGGTTAAGGATAGTTGGCGCCACCTAGGGGGTTTAAGGAGGGTAGTTATGGGTGGCCAAAGGACACCTAAAAGTGGCGCCAACCATGGAGAGGTGCCATGGGTTGGCGCCAACTTCTAGGCTTCTAGAAGGGGGGTGAGGTGGATGGTGGAGATGGCTTGGAGGGGTTATGTGTAGGGTGGATATGGGGGTTAAGGTTGGCGCCAAAAGGGAGGTAGTTAGGGTTTTGTTTTGGCGCCAACTTTAGGTGTCTTTTGGTGGTTAGTTGAGAGGTGAAAGGTGGTGAAGAGGTGGCGCCAACTTTGAGTAGAGGTGGCGCTAACTTTGAGTAGAGGTGGAGCTAGCTTAAGTAGGCTTAGGTGGACTTGGAGTGGTAGGTCATGTAGGTGGAGTTAGGGTTAGGTTTTTGGTGCCATGGAGGTGGATGCTAGCTAAGCTAAGCTAGCTGTAGAGTAGAGGAATATGCATGTGGAGCTTAGGGTTTGAGGAGAGGAGCTGAGGAGGAGAAGCCTGGAGTTGAACTGGAGCTGGCAGCTGCTGAAGATGGTGGCATGGAGCTACTCTGGCTGGCTTAGCTTGCTAGTTCTTTGCTAGCTGCTAAGCTAAGCTAAAGTAAGCTGGCTTCTACCATGAGTTGAGGTGAGCTGGGTCTGGTGCTCCTGGGGTGGATCAAGCTGGTTGAGGCAGCTAAGATAGCTTAGCTCAATTAGCTTGAGCTAAGCTAGGTCTCTGAGAGCTGGACTCGAGCTTCCTGAGCTAGGATGAGTTCTTCAGCTGGATGGAGTTGAGTGGAGTTAGATGTAGCTGGATCTGAGCTGGGGTGAACTCCAGTCAACTCAACTGAGCTAACTGGAGCTCCCTGTGGACTAGTGGGAGCTGAGATGAACTAGACTCAACTAGGTTTAGCTGGATCTGAGCTGACTTGAGCTAGGGTGAGCTAAGATAAACTCTCTTGAGTTGCCATTCAGCTGAGATTAGCTGAATGGAGCTGGGATGAGCTAACCCTAGTCTAGTGAGCTAGGTTCCAGTTGTGGTGAGCTGGATTAAGTTGAGTTCCAGTTAGTCTGGGCTCCTCCTTCACCATTTGCCTTCTTGAGTGCTAGAGTTTTAGGGATTTGTATATCTGTTCATCCCTAACACTCACAAAAACACATTAAAACAACAAAAGAAAATGCAATGCATGCCTAACCTAGTTAATGCCTAAATGCAGCCCAAAAACTCGTTTGCGGAGCAAAACTCTAAGAGCTAAGTTTGTTTTAATGCATAAGAATGATGATAAACTGCCGTTTATCAAGATGCAGGAGGATGCTGGGTAGAGGAATGCTTCACCGAGGCTCTGGAATGGAGGTGAGGAGTCAGAGGCGATCTTCTACTGAAATGGAGGTGGGGGGACGGCTCCAAGGCAACCTATGAAGGTAGTAGGATGAAGGATGAATATTTAGTGGAAAATAGGAAGAATACACTAATAGGAGGCCTTTGAAGCTTGAGAGTGAGCTCTAATGGAGCTTTGGTAGGCTACTAAAGCTTAGGAGTAGGTGGGAGTAAAGTACGTAGAGATGAAGAGGAATGGCGGGTGTAGGGGTGTTTATATAGTGGAGGGAAGAAGAAATTTGTGTAGAGGGCTGTAGTGACAGTTGCAAGCGTCACTAAAGACTCCTACAGCTGTCATTGAAGATCACACCCCTACAGCTCATGCTTGCAGCTGTCCTTATGCCTACAAGCAATTAGTGACGACTGTAAGCGTCACTAAAGGTCTTCCCAGGCTGTCGCTGTTGCCTCTAGCTTAAGGTCACGCACGCACGCTCATGGCTGGATCAGGCGTGGACCATTAGTAACCGTTGAATCAGAGGCGGACGGTTGAGATGGCCCGGGGATCGCACGTTCAGATCGTGCGCTGTTAGGACTCGAATAGGTTGTGTTAATATGGTGAAATTATCGTTGAAGTATAGTGGTTAACCTAAATCGAGCCTAACCATCCTTTTACAAAATTTTTAACCTGACCTACTTAATTTTATCTTGGTCACTTTTAGGCCCAGGGTCGATCTCAGGGAGGTGGGGATTAAAGGTGAAGAAGTTTCTATGCCTTTCCTAAAATGTATCCCTTCCGTGCGTTTATTATGTTTTTGGTTCTTTTTTATTTAAGATTTTTTTGTTGATAATATTGTCATTGAGGCACACCCTCAAAATCAGGTCCGCTTTGAGTCAAATTGTTCTTGGCTTTAAGCCAAATTAGGGTTCCAAAAACTGGTCTTGCTGATCGCAAGACCAAGTACCTACAAGATAAAGATTATCTTGTCTTTTACTCTTTTTTTTTCTTTTTAATAGCAGGAAACAAAAGAGAAATAAAAACAATATAGGTTGCTTTGTAGAGAAATAAATATAGTCTACATATATATAGATATATATATATTATATATATAGGGGTAGGGGTGGAAGTGAAAATGGCGTGTAGCACAGTGTCGAGTTGGTCCATGTCTAGGAAGATGCAACCAACAAGACGAAGTGCTGCGTAGAGTGTGGGATGGATGTGTGGGAGTGTGTGCGGAGGCGCTTTCTTTATGCAGGTATCAGGGAATATCAGCAACTGGTATAGATATTCCCGCGATATAACGCGTGGTAGAGTGACTAGTGCGTAGGGATACAGGTAGGTGATGTGTATGTAAATATATATATGTATATATGTAAATATATATTTATATGTATATATATAGATAGGGGTGTAACTATATAGGTGTATATGTAGTGTTATATATATATATATATATAGATATGTAAATATATATGTAGGTATATATATATCTATTTTTATAACTAGATATATATGTATATATATTTAACTATATAGATATATATATATATAGTAATATATGTATATATATATATATATATGTATATATGTATATAGATATATTTGTATAAGTATCTATGTATATATATATATATATATATATATATATATATATGTATTTATATCTATAGATATATATGTATATATGTATATATGTATAAATATATATAAATATATATATATTTATGTATGTATGTATATATACTTATATATAGTTGTATAGGTATGAATATGTATATATATATGTATATATATATAAGTATGTATAGGTGTGTACAAGTGTGTACAAGTGTGGTGTGTGCGAGTGTGTCTGCTGGAGAGGAGTGAGAGAGAGTTTAAGACGTCCGGAGGCAGTGGGCGTCGTCTGGTGCGCGGGCACACAGACGCAGGCACGCAAGGGGCTACGCTCAGACGTTGGAGGGAGCACGCTTGCTGCCTTCGTGTGCGGGCGAGAGCGGAAGTGTGGGAGAGAGCGCAACGCAGCGCAC
This sequence comes from Thalassia testudinum, assembly GCA_037157565.1. Lineage (NCBI taxonomy): Eukaryota > Viridiplantae > Streptophyta > Magnoliopsida > Alismatales > Hydrocharitaceae > Thalassia > Thalassia testudinum. Next base: position 92,006,517 of record JAZHRO010000025.1, read on the forward strand.
TGTGTTGTGGGTGGGAGTGGATGTGGGGGAAGAAGCGGGCGCGGGTGCAGACGCAGGCGCTAGCGTTGACTGGCTGGAGGCGGTAGCGGCGAGGAGAGAGCATGTGGTGACCGGATAAGTGAGAAACTCCCTTGTCACCGCACTGTAGCTACAGTATCGCGTTGAGGCGTGAACAGTAGCTACAGTGCCACGCGGGATGGACAACCGGTTGCGGCCGATTCTGCGCGGAAGGGGCTTGCGGATGGCTGCTGGCGTGTGCGAGGTGGCTTGTGTGGCTGTTGGAGCTCTGGAGCTTTGGAGCTTGGAGCTTCTGGCAATGGCGATGGTGTTCAGTGGTGGAAACAGAGAATGAAACCACCACGCCCACCTGCTCACGAAGGAGCTGGGCGGTGGTGGAACTCACAGTGGTGGTCGTGGGACCACTGTGAGCTTGCTCTTGCCTGTAGTGTGTCTCTTCAGTGGAAGAGCTACTGCGTATGGAGGGGAAGAGGGGAGGAAGATGGCTTGGATGAAGGTGGCTGTTGGTGTTGTGTGTTCCAGCTCTTTGCGCAAGGGAGAGGGCAGGGCTTTTTAAAGAAGCGGGAGCCTACCATAGCCATGCTGCCGGCCTCTCCTGCCTAGCCATGTTGCTGGCAGAGGAATGGCGCGAAGATGAGCATGCCCATGCCCTGAGCCGCGCGAAGGAGAAGAAATTCAAAGTCAAAATAAAAAATGAGGATGGTGAATTTGCAATGCAACCCTTTATGAAGACGTTAATTACATGGCCAATTATTCACTCTATCCTCCCTTCTCAAATAAATGCATGCAAGTGTCTTTTTTACAAATGCAACTATAGCTACCTAATATGCAATGGTAGTGCTAGGAAATAACACAAGATGGCATATTTATTGGTCTATTTTTGCTGTGCAATCACGCGCTCGTTGGCACATCAAATTGGGTGTCGGTCGGCACATAATCGTACGCATGCAGATCGTGCGGGTCTGATTGTGCCACGTCGCCTCCCTCTCTACCGCTTGATGGCCATCCAACGGGCGCAATTTGATTGCACCCACGCTCGCGGTTCGCGAGCGCTTGTTTACACCATTATGCTAAAGCCATGGTTTATCGAGTGGAGGGTGGTGTGGTCGCGCGTGCCTTGACCATTAGATGAAGATCCAACGGTCGAGGCAAATCTTTGCTTAAGGCCGGGCACCCTTCAGTCGTGGGAGCACTTGTCTTAGCCGTTGGATTGAGATCCAACGGCTGGGATCTCTTCTTGCGGCGAGGCTGGGGACGTGATGGCTCTGGTAGGGTGGCCTGGATGGCTCCACTTGGCGCCATCTGGGCCGCCCATCTTCTTCTTTTTGTAGAGGGTGCTACGGAGCTCTGATCGGGGTGATTTTTGCATTGACAAACTGCGATCGTCACTCTGGTTTCATCCGTATGGTCGGATTCTTCATCTGAAACCCGTAAAGATGCTGCACTACCTCCTGGTCATAGAAAATGGAAGAATTAATGTACATACTATACAACTCCTAAATGCCATGCAATGGATGTTATGCAGTAATTATAACATGATATGCATTGTTAAGAGTAGGAACTATCATAAATAAGCATTTTATCATGAATTCATATGTGTTTATCAGGCTCATTGGGATGTTGCCATGGTGATGCTTTAGTATTTGGAGTCTTTTGAAGGAAAGGGCCTTTTTATTTACCAAGGACACTTATCTTAATTTTATGGCTTATACTTGTTAGAGTATTAGGATAGTCCTAATTTAGTTAAGATGGTCAATTTTATTTTTCAAAGTCCTGAGCCTTGTTTTAGTATTTCTATTTCTATTTCTTATTTTTGTTAGGATTTGTTAACCCAACTCTCTACATAAAGGTGGTTAAGGTTTCCTTTTCAAAACCAAGAGACATTATTCCTTTCTTCAACATAGTATCAAAGCAAGAATCAATCTAAGGTTTCCCATGCCCCCATTGCAACCCTACCTTTGTTCCTATGTGCACAAGCACCGCTACACTCTTTCTACCGGCAACACAAACATGCGTAGGCTTTGTGCTTTTCTGTACCACCACACAAGGTGCCCTTTTGCCCACTGTGCACACGCGCACAGGTTCCTGGCTGTGTCATGCGCCTTTGTGCATTATGCCTTACATGCTTGCACCTTTATGTGTGCACACGCATCCTCCTTTCTCGCTATGCATTGCGTGTGGGTTCCATGCCTACTATGTGCCATGCGTGGATTGCTATTGTTGCATTGAACGATCTTGCATGTGGTACCTTTCTCATCCGAGTGCCATGCATGCACCACTTTGTGCATGATGTATGCACCGCACTACGTGCATTGTCCCTCCCCCGTATGCTCAATTTACGTGTAACCTCTACCTTGCGTGCATGCAACCTGCATAAAACCTTGCCCTTTCACACGCGTGACTTGCATGCGTCCCTGCTTGTTCTGTGGATGATCTAGTCATGCCTTAACACCTATGTATGACTCTTCGCTAATCAAGATATTGACATTAGGATTGACCTCCGCTATTGATGCTAAGAGTTTGGCAACCACTACGACGATCGTAATTTAGGGCACTTCTATCAAACTTAATGATGCCTAGAACTACATCCTATGTCATAAGGACTTTAAGATCTTTATTGGAGGCCACAAGAAGCTTTACATCCTAAACGAAGAGGAACTTGATGCCAAGGTCAAAGATTACAAGTGGGAGCAAGATGACTATGTGGTGATGAATTGGCTTATGAACAACATAGAGTTGAAGATTGCAACTAATTAACTGAACAAAAATGCAAAGGACATCTAGGATAATTTGGCCAAGAAATACTCCTAAAAGTTTAATAACTCCAAGTTTGCAAACATCTATCATAGGATATGGTCCACCAATAAGGGAGATCTACCTTTGATTGATTATTATACGACCATAAAGTCACTCTACAAGGAGCTTGTAGTCGTTCAACCATAAATGTTGTGATGCCTACACCATATAGAGGGCAAAGTAGCTGACTTATAGGTTCCATGATGGATTGGCTCCTCGGTACTAGTCAGCCAAGGACCAACTTCTCTCCTCTGATGCTATCTTGGATCTGGAGATAGTTTATAGCAAATCTTCCAAAACTTAGTGCAGATGTCCCACCTATTGTTGTCCCTACTACTCTTTCTGACCGCTCTGCCTTAGTTGCCTCTAGAGGGTGAGGTGGTCGCAAGAGTAGTTGTGTGGATTCGGTGGTTGTGGCCATATCTACTCTCCCTACATCTACTGTAAGAGGATGAATCATCCACCAGAGCAATGCTAGGACAAGTATGGCTAGTCCAATTATGCAAATTAGGTGACTATATAGGCTCTTGCTCTTGAGATTAGGTCTGACTAGCCTTCTGTCTAGTTTACCCCTACGGAACTGAAGCATTTGTGATCTCTACTAGGGGGTAAGTCCTCTTCTATTGTTTCCATGGCTACATCCCTTGTCCCTATTTCTTTTTAGGACCTCGATGTTGGGCCTTCTGATTCTGTGTGTGGATTCTCTATTGAAGTTGATGGTTGGTAAGTACTTTGAGCAAGGCTTTATTACCTCTAATGCTACTTGCTTAGGAACATTTCCTTGTCTTTGGTTGCTACTTTTTTTATAGTCCTACTACTATCTTTTTTGGCAGCTACTACTACAGCCCCACTACTACCATCTATGGCTGCTACTACTGTACAACATTATACCATCTGTAATTACTGCTACTTCTACCAAAGTATATTGTTGTCTATTATAGCTACTACTGCTATAATTGCTACTTGCTCCTTTGGTTCGCTGCCTACTCCTTGTTGAGACTCCTAATTATCCTTGGTTGTTTTTACTATTCTTGGTATATTTCTTTGTTATTTTTATTTTCATCTAGACATGCACTGTTATTTGCTCAAACCTCTCGCTTTATAAAAAGGTATTGGGTTCTTTTCTAATAAATGAGATAATTCATTTTTCCGACTTGGTATCTGTAACGACCCGATTCCCGAGTCCCTACGAGACACGAGAACCGGACCGACTCGACTAATCCCAAGACCCAGTCGTCCAACGAGGAAGTAACCAAAAGACAGTAAAATAAACCACATTCAGCATGAATATAACTAACAGTAAGAAAGTACAGCGGAAATAAAACTACTCACTAGAACAGAAACAAAAAGAAGGTACAAAGCTGTGGTAACTCTACTGGACCCTACTCGGCCCAGCGTCCTCTGCAGCCGCCGACCCTGGCTGCTCAACACCTGGTCCTGAAAAAGGTAACGAGTGTAACACGTCAGCAAAACGCTGAGTAGAGTGGCAACTAACTAAAGGCAACAGTAGAGTGTACAGTAGCTATTATGTTCTATTACTTCCTTTATTTACATCTTTCAATTTTTCTCACTATTTCATTTATTTCTCAGATCCTTTACTTGATCTCGAATGTCCTCGTGGGACGATCTTGATTGCAGTCTTTTCCAAAAGTAGAAGTAGCACGTGGTGCTCTCCTGGCCGGGAGAGTCCCCCGTGGTGATCCTACCCTCAGTCAACCACCCCAAGGTCACTGACAGACGTAACGGTGACTACGGCACGCGCGATAAACGCACAGGTAGCTAGCCCGCACTGGCATGCGGTCAGTCGTTTCCGTTAACGGGTGCGCCCAAAGCACAGCACGGAACCAGGGCAGAGCCCTCTCAGTAACAGGGGTCCAACCCCTCCACAGTAACCAAACCGGGGCCTTGCCCCTCCACAGTCCGCGCACCCTCGCCTGACTACCCTGGTTTGCCCTAGTGGGCCTAACAAGTCGGTGAAGGAGGCTAGCAGAACCCCGGGGCCCGTGGGGTAGCTAGTACTCTCCTAACACTACTAGCTCTCCTCGGTACTACGTACACGAGGGCCAACAAGTCGGTACAGAGCGGCCAAGCCTAACCCCGGGTCCCTGGGGCGGCTGGCCCCACTCTGGACTAAACAGGTACAGGTACTTCCCTTGGTACTGCGTACCCAAGAGACAGTACAATTACATCTCAGTTCCATTCCCTTTTCCTTTCCAGGAGTTCCACTCCTAATTCCCCGTAGGGTTCCAGCTCTTTATCTCAGAACATCATATGTTTCACTTTCCAGATTCACGTTCTCAAAGTCCATGATCTCAAACATGTTTCTTTATTCATAACAGGCAGCTGTTAATTAAATTTACAGGCAGCTTTATATATTCCTTTCCATTTTTCCAAGACTGCAGTAATATACATTCCACTAGTTTTTCCATCCTAGGATTCATACCATATCCTAGGATCTATCATACAATCTAGTTTTCCGGCCCTAGGATTCATGCAACACCTAGGAGCTATCATTCCATATATTTCTCATTCCTACGATTCATGCAATGCCCTAGGTTCTAGTTATGGTTCCATACTTTAACAGATTTTATTAATACTTAAAGCCACTCTACCAGGTACAACGGGAGTAATGGGGGCGTGATCGGGAATCCCGCGTGCCTCCGCGACTCTCAAGACTGCAACCGAACGAGGTCCTATCACAAGGATCAAACACAAGGAGTGTCTCAGAACAGTGTATAGCTACTGTAGGCGGGTAGAGGAATTTATTCTGAAACGAACGCAACTCGAATCGCGGAAAACGGAGCCCAAACGGGCCCTAAACGGGTCGAGAAAGACGATACTGTGCAAAATCAGACGTCTGGAACTCCTTCCAGACGTCTTAAACGGTGGATCAGAGAATTACCTGTTCAGCTTGGTTCCCCGGACGTCCAGAAGTCTGCAGGGACGTCTGCCCTAGATCCAAGACGTCCGATGGTCCCTCCGGACGTCTGGAGGTCACTCCCGCCGTCTGGTACAACTTCCAGACGTCTGATTCGCAAAGGATGACGAACCAGAGAACCTGCGCACAGCCAGCCCCCCTCCCTCAGTACGGTCAGTCGACAAAAAGGGTGAAGAAAGCGGAAACTCACTTTCAGACGTCTGTATGATCTCACAGACGTCGACCTTGCCGTCTGGATATCAATCCAGACGTCTGATTCTGGAAATTTTTCCAGAATCAGAACCTTGCTCGGCCTCCGCTCGCGACGCCGCCCGCGTCGCACCTCGCGTGTTCGCTGCTCAGCCCGCACAGGTCCCTCTCCGCGACGCTCTGCGCCCCCTGCGCCCTCCGCCGGCCGGCCAAGCCGCTCCTGGCGAGCTCGCCCTCACGGCAGAGCCCCGCCCTCGCACGCCGCAGCTCCTCCGCGCTCACTGCGGCTGCCGCTGCCGCTGCGCCCTCGCGTCCGCTCGCTCTCGCGCACAGGCAGGAGAAGAAGGAGGAAGATGGTGGAGACGGGAGGGGAGGCGCGCCCCCCCCTTTTTAACGCCGCGCGGAGAGGAGAGAGAAGGCGGTCGCAGCCGCCTGCAGCCGCAGAGAAAGAGGGCAGAACGCAGGTCTGCGCGCACAGGCGCGCAGACGAATATCCCGTGCGAGCATAACTGTTCGCCAGACGTCTGTAAACTATCCCGGACGTCTGGTCAGACGTCTGGATGTGATCCCAGACGTCTTTACAGACGTCTGGGCCACCTCCCAGACGTCTTAAAAGACGTCTGGGGCACGCGCTCGTTACAGTATCAAAGCACAGGTCCTAGACTGTGGCCTTGGTATCCCACTTGAAAAGGCCTTCAAAACCTTAACCACCTAAAACTCTACCGTTAAGCCTCCACCTGGCCACTAGGCCTCCCGCTCTCCGCTCAGCGAGCCTCCCTCTCTCCGCCCAACTGCTCCACCCAGACTAACGGTTACTCTACGTCGCTCTGCCCAATAGGAAGGGGAGGAGCAATGCCTAGGGCTGCCGTCGTCCATTGAAGACCACTGTCGGACTACTGTAGGGCCGTTGCCAATCTCAGGCTCATCCGTCGCTGCTCCTGCATCCCCTACACAACGAGTAGGGGGTGCTGCCGCTATTGCTGCTACTATCTGCCTTTGTTGTGGGTGGTGTAGTTGTTGGTGGATAGATCTTTTTGACAAGGGGGAGTAGCATCCCTTAGGAGCGGTGTTAGGGTCTTCACCATACCCTAATATGTGCTAAATCTTAATCTAAGGGGTGCCTATACTTCTTGGCATGTTTTTTACGACCTCTTGACTCAAGATTTCATGATTAAGAGGCTGCATTTCCATTGATGTCAGAATTTTAATTTCAGATCATGTTCGTGGCATCTATCTTTGGTTATTTGGCTCAAGATGGCAAGGTTTAGCCCTTGGTGATCCCCTTAGTCCATGCTAGGCACAATGCCACTCTCAGGAGCAGAGATTGTAGATTCCCTACTTGGAGGGGGTGACGTAATATATTGCGGAATAGAATATAAACAATCTCACAAAAAATTCAATCACACAATGTACACAATTATTTTTAGGTGGAAACCCAAATCGGGTGAAAAACCACCACCTAACCCTCTCGAGTTAGGATTTTTCGATCAACCAAGTTGATCAAATCCGCTAATCGAATCACTTAAATGTGGGTGATTCAACCTCAATTACAACCACGCTACTTTATACGAGGGTATCGTACCTCAAACCCCTTCTCTTCACGAGAAGGATTTTGTCTCAAGAAGGAGACGGGAATTTGCAAAGTGAATACCCAACCAAAGAACAAAGATAAATAACAGCAATCCTATAGAGTCAACAAAGTAATTTTTAACCTAAGCTTCTATAGGAATTAAGATGCTTCCCTTTGCAAGGAGTGCGTCGAATCAATGACGCGGTTGCGTGAGCTACACGACGGTGCAACATCGCTCTCGTGAACTACGGCGGGAGAGCGGGTGCGCAAAGGCTTGATGCTCTCAAGATGAAGAACTTGAGCTTGGAGAGCAAGAGCTTTTCTAGGACACAAAAGAGTAGAAAGCATGTTGCTTGGGTGTGTCTTGGTGTATATTGAATGGCAAAGGCTCCCCTCTATTTATAGAGGCCTTAGGAAGGCTTTGGAAGGCTTAGGAAAGCTTCCATAGCCGTTGGATGCAAAGTCCAAGAGAATCAGGCCGAAATCAGGAACAATGATTGCACTGACAGGGTTATCAGACATCTGATCCTGGCATCAGACGTCTGGAAGATCAGTTTAAGACGTCTGGGAACAAAGTCAGACGTCTGATTTGAGGCGGGTTTCTTCCTGACTTGAATCAGATCTAAACAGGGTTCTAGTGCAAGTCCATCAAACGACATATAGGACGTCTGACACTATGTCTGGACATCTGGAAACCTACTTTTCTGCGAGAATGGATTTCCAAGAGAGTGCAACGGCTAGAAAATCTCTGAGAAGAGATTTTCAGGTCAGTCAAGGCAAAATGGTCATTTATCAGACGTCTGGAAAGGCTTAAGGACATCTGATAAGGCTCTAACGGTCTTATTCTTCAGTGTTTGTTAAGCCAGCCAACAGTCCACTAATTGGATGTCTGGCAAAAACATCAGACGTCTTCTAAGACGTCTGGTCTAAGGTCTGGACGTCTAATTTCATTAGACAGAGCTAACCAAGTCCAGCCTAAATGTTATCAGACGTCTGAATCAACAGTCAGACGTCTTAAAACATATTATCAGACGTCTGATTTTGGAATTAGACGTCTGAAAAGGTTGTTTGAACTCTATATTGGTTTTCTAAGTTCTCTACAAAAAATCTAAGTATCCTAGGGTTGCGCAGATGTTCCTAGGACTACTGTTAGGGTACTTTGAGGTTCTTTAACATGATGTTCTAAGGAACAAAAAGAGTAAGGAAATAAAGACAAAAGGAAATGAAAGAAATAAACAAAATTCTATCATATTCTTCTTGTCCTTCCATCTTCAATCTATCGTTCCTCGCAAATCTCCTCTGTTCTCCATCAAGCTCCTCCAATCCATCCTGGATGCGAGCTCGAACTTCGTCTAATCACGTCTCCATTTGCAATTGACCTGAAATCTAAGACTCCAAGTGCAAATGTTAAATGACACGTGTTTTGTTATCATCAAAACAAACGATCGGCTCTAGCACCAACAGAGATGACATTCGATACCACTACTATGATGGGGATGGTGGAGTGTGCAGGTGTGATGCTGCAGGAGCATGACAGGAGTCACCGAGGTATAGGATGATTGGTTGATTCTGGTGCTTCATAGCATCTTTGCAAGGATCAAACCTATTTAAAGTCACTCAGTTCTGCTGCACTAGGGAGAACATTATAGGTTGCTGATGGCAGACGCACTCCAGTTGTTGGTCAGGGGGAGGTGTCTGTAACTCCTATGTTGCAGCTGCCGAGAATACTACACGTACCGGAGTTTCCATGAGCTTGTTGTTCGTGAGCAGGATCACGAAGGATATTCATTGCAGGGTTATTTTTGATGAGATTGGATGTATTGTCCAGGATAAGTTCATTGAGAAGACTATCGCCAAAGGTACAGAGGAGAATGGTCTTTATCACCTTTGCCATGAGCCATTTGCAGGAGTTGGTAGGTATAATGAGGGGAGTGCCTTACAGTGGTACACTTGTCTAGGTCACCTACCTCTGGATAGCCTCAGGAGAGTGATTCCACATATTTCACCTGCTGCTACTATTAGGTGTGATGCTTGACAATTAGGTAAGCATCATCGGTCTTCTTTTCCTACCAGTACTTCTCCTGAATCACCAACTGCTTTTGAGTTACTTCTTATGGATGTCTGAAGACCGAGTAGAGTTCCAGGCAAGATAGGATATCGTTACTATCTTGTTGTTGTTGATGATTTTACCAGAGTATCTTGGGTATTTCTCCTGAAGAATAGGAGAGATGTTGTAGGTGTTATAGACTCTTCTCTTGGAGATCAAGACTCAGTATTCTGCTACAGTAAAAATTGTATGGATAGATAATGCCCTCGAGTTTTGGACTACTAGACTTATGGAGTTCTATAGGATTCATGAGATTATCCATCAGACTACTTGTCCCCATACCTCACAGCAGAGTAGAGTTGCAGAGTGGAAGCATAGACACCTGTTAGATGTTTCCCGTACTCTTATTCATCACAGTGTTCCATAGAGATACCGAGGGGATACTATTTTGACGGCGTGCTACCTCATTAATAGGATGCTGAGTTGAGTCCATCACGAGTAGATACCGATTCTTTAGTTACATCCAGGTGGTGAGCCTTTCCACGTCTCCTAAGACGTTTGGGTGTGTTGCTTTTGTTCGTGTGCCATCACCAGACCGTGACAAGCTTTCTCCTCACATTGTTAAGTGCATCTTCCTAGGGTATTCCAAGAGTCAGAAGGGGTACCGATGTTATGATCCCATCCACCTATGCATTATGTCAGCATTGATGTGACCTTTCATGAGATGATATCATACTTTTTTGTTGCTGGACAGACGAGTGTTCATGATGATGTAGCTCCCATGCCTATTCCTTCTGTCTCACGTGAGGTGATTTTGATCTTAACACCTCAATCGGCTTCCTCGGGCTCCACTAACCCCCTGGGTGACTACCAGAGATTGCATGGTTTGCTACACACATATAGTAGACCTCATGCGACACTATAGAGGCCACCACCCGCATCAGTGATTGATATTCCACAGGCAGTTGAGATAGGTTTAGATGACAGTGATAGTCTAGTTTGACCTGATTCCCTGACAATGTAGATCACCATAGTGGTGAGGTTCCTTTTACAGAGATTCAGTCAGAGATATCAAATGATTTTGTCCTTCCTATTGCCATTAGGAAAATGCCCCCTACATGTGAGTCCAGACATCGTGTTACTGGCAGTTTGGCTACAGATGGTGGTTCTCAGTTTGGCAGCTTCTGCCAGGCACTTAAAGCCTCACACATTTCGTTTACCTACTAGCAGGCTATACTTAATCCAAAGTGGCATCAAGTCATGGAGGACGAGATGGCAGCACTTCGGAGTAGACAGACTTAGGAGCTCACCTCGCTTCCTACAGGTGCGTGACTAGTTAGCTCCAAATGGGTTTTTGCCTTGAACTACAATCCTGATGGGTCTATTTCAAGGTATAAGGTTAGGTTGGTAGCAAAGGGGTTTACCCAGACCTATAGGGTGGACTTCTTGAATACTTTCTCTCCAGTTGCACAACTTGCCACTGTTCAGGTACTTATCTCTATTGCGGCTCACAGAGATTGGCAATTACAGCAGCTTGATGTGAAGAATGTTTTTCTCTATAGCAACCTTGAGGAGGAGATTTACATGTAGCAGCCGCCAGGTTTTAAGGTTTAGGGGGAGTGTGTGCAAACTCAGGAAGGCCCTGGTTTCAAAAGTTCTCAGATGTGTTGTAGAGGATGGGGGTGTAAAGATCATTTTCAGATCACTCTTTGTTTGTTAGGAAAATGGAGAATGGTGTGGTAGCACTATTGGTTTATGTAGATGACCTGATTATCATTGGTGATGATGAGGCTGGGATAAGACAGGTCGAGTCTCTTACACAGCAGTTTGTTATGAAAGATTTAGGCCAGCTTAGATACTTCTTAGGGATCAAGGTCGCTAAGAGTAGAGATGGTATTGTTCTTTCTTAACTTAAGTGTGCATTGGATGTTCTTTAAGAGACAGGTATATTGGGGTTCAAGCCAGCCAGTATTGCTATAGACCCCAAGGCACATCTTCATGATGAGGAGGCAAAGGTAGTTGATAGCAGAGCATACAATCAGCTTATGGGCAAGTTGTTATATCTGACTATTACCAAACCTGATATTACCTTAGCAGTAGGAAAGCATAGTCAGTTTATGGAGAGGCCGACGAAGCTGCACTGGTAGGCTACTATGCAGGTGCTGAGATACTTGAAGAAAGCACTAGGATGTGGTATTTTTTTTCAGAGAGTTTTTTCCTATGACAATGGTATGATATTCTGACACTAATTATGCGGGATGTGTGCTTGACAAGAAATCTCTCATTGGTTTCTGTACCTTTGTGACTGGTAATCTAGTTACTGTAGGAGCAAGAAACAGGGGGCAGTTTCTCGCTCCAATGCAGAGTCAGAGTATAGGGTGATGGTCCAGACTGCTGCAAAGATGGTCTGGATACGGTTTCTACTGCATGATCTGCATGTCCAGATTAAAGAACCTATGGAGATGAGATGCGACAATCGGGCAGCTTCATACATAGTCAACAACCTAATGTTCCATGAGCTCACCAAACACGTTGAGGTTGACTGCTACTACACCAGAGATCTCATACAACGTGATTTGTTGCGTGCTACTTATGTTGCATATGAGGATTAAACTGCTGATGTATTCACGAAGCGTCTACCTCGATCGTCATTTGACTATTGTTGTTCCAAGTTGAGCATGATTGACATCTATGCTCCAGCTTGAGGGGGAGTGTTGAGGCTCCTAATTATCCTTAGTTGTTTTTACTATTCTTGGTATATTTCATTATTATTTTTATTTTCATCTAGACATGCACTGGTATTTATTTAAACCTCTATTTCTATAAAGAGGTATTGGGTTATTTTCTAAGAAATGAGATAATTCATTTTTTTGACTCTCCCTTGAATGTCTACATTAAGGGGAGTTTACTTTTATTTCTTATAACAAATTAGGTGTTGTACATTCCATCTTGGGGGTAAGTGTTAGAGCATTAGGAAACTATTAAAGTCTTAGGAAAGAATCCTAATTTAGTTAAGTTTGAAAGTCATGAGTCCTATTTTACTATTCCCAGTTCTATTTCCTATTTATGTTACGATTTGGTAACCCAACCATACACGTTAGGGTTCTCTTTTCAATAACAAGAGTTATTATTTTCTTCTCCAACAATTTTGATGCAATTACTACCAGATGCCATGTGGGTAGGAAGTTTATTGTTAGCTTTTATACTTGCATTGTTTGAAATTTGGTGACTTGAAAAAGCCAAAAATAGGTGGTCGTATCCAGAGCTAGTGTAGAGTTTGAGTGTTAAGCAATAGCCTATACAACTATTGAGTTTATGGAGATACTCCTTAAATTTGTATAACTCATGTGATTATGTCTCGGAGATGTGCCATGATGCAAGGGTTGCTTCCTATATTGTTAATAATCTTATGTTTCTTGAGCATACAAAGCATGCTAAGGTTGATTTCTACTACGCCATAAAATTGATACAACAAGGCCTTATTTGTGACATTCATCTTTCTTTAAAGGATTAGACTGTTGATATCTTCATAAAGGCAATTCCGTAGAGCTTGCTTGATAAATGTTGTTTGTGGTTGACCATGATTGACATTTATGCTCTACCTTCGGGGAGAGTGTCGAGAGGCATTTTTTGTATTTTATGTTTTTCATATTTATATTTTACCATTTATGGTCATTCAGAGCTCCACTTCTAAATGTTTCTACTACTACTCTATAAAGAGAACTAATGTTTCTCATTGGATACATTGAACATTTCTTCTTGCTAATTTGTAGCTGGTATACCCACATTTGGATCTTTTTTGAGCCCCTGAAATTGACCTCTCAGATTAATTTCCCCCTCCATATATGCAAGTATTCTGCAAATGGCCAAGCCAAACAACAATGTGCCAATTAGTCAGACCACTTCTAAGAAATGATTTTCTTTATGAAATTATGATCCTTTTCCTTTTCACATTAGTGTTGCAAAAGCTTTAAAAAAGCCACCTAATCTAAGGCCTAATATAGTTACCTTTCTCTTTTGAATCATAAGAGGAAAACATCTGTGTGGTGGTGCACATGTGCAATTAATTGGCTGAATTGGGCATTACTTGGGCCATTATAGAGCAAGTATCTTGTCTAGAATGTATTACCAGTTATTCTAATTTATAGATTTTCACATATAAATTTTTGCAATTTAAATGCATCATAAAATAGAAAATACCACTTCAAAAGTTACCTCCACTTAATTCATTCAAGAATTTTGCAGGAGTGAACAAATTTAGTTTTGCTGGTTTCCAATATAATACTTGATTGTGCATTAACTTTTTCCTTTGTTTGAATAAGAATATGCTTGAAACATATATTTCTTAATGGTGGAGGTCCTAGCCTTTGTGATGTCAAGAGAAAAAGGTAAAAATCTCATAGCTGGACAATTGCAGATGGGTTCTAAGATATGAAATTTAACAATTCAAACCTTCTAGAAAATTGCGAGTTTACAAGGACAACTAATCGTATTAAGAATCCATGTTGTAACAAAAACATATGCTATTTTTGAGAAATTGAACTTCCAAGTGTAAGAATTGGCAAATCAGGATTTAAGAAAAACCCCATTTTACAACCATTGCACAGGTCTGCTAACTTTGTTGGAAATCACAAACCAGTCAACCTTACAGTCTCTGATTACTTGTTCTGCCTGGCAGTGGTTATCATCTTCACTCGTTCATCCTGCTGACCTCAATGTGGGAAAGATAATAGGGATAGGGTTGACTGATGAAAATAAGAATAGAGATATGAAATTTTGGCACATAAAAGAAAGTAAAGAAGCAGAAGGCCCAAAGAGATTAGAAACTGAAAACTGCTTGCTGATAAGTAAGTTGTTATCTCAGGAAATAACGTTTGAGCACATTCGATTCTTTTGCGTAAAAATGGAGTAGCATGTTACTGGGATTATTCTAGACACTTTATGCATCCTAACATAGTGACTACTGTTCCGCAGTGGTTATACACTGTTGAGGGATCCACGCCATAACAAAGGACTTTCTTTCACTGAGAAAGAGCGAGATGCTCACTATCTGTGTGGTTTGTTGCCTCCCGTATGCATCAGCCAGGAACTTCAGGTTTGTCTTCTATTTGGACCTTTTTTTATGTGAGAATCATTTCGTTGGACTTTACAGCTTCATGATGTTCTAGTGCTTTAATCCTTGATTTGATTAAATTTTTAATTTGTGTTACTATTTTTCACTTCTTGGCAATCTTGCTTGCAGGGAAAGAAGGTTCTGCATAACCTCCGCGAATACAAAGTTCCTCTTCAACGCTATATGGCAATGATGGATCTTCAAGTACTTCCCTCATTTTTTTACATGTTTGGTTGATATTGAGTCAGTGCTGTGCATATCTCTGTTAACCCTTTGAATGATCTAATGGCTGATTGGTTGGCCCTCCTTGCAATGACTATGGTTCAAAGGGAAAAGCAATTTGTATTGAAGCTTTAGTATTTGCAGGAGAGAAATGAGAGGCTCTTTTATAAACTTCTCATTGACAATGTGGAAGAGTTGCTCCCTTTTGTTTACACACCAACTGTTGGTGAAGCCTGCCAGAAGTATGGATCCATCTTTAGGCGACCTCAGGGACTTTATATCAGCCTAAAAGAAAAGTATGCTCTACTTTCTGGCATTATTTGAATCTATTTTGCCAAGATCAGTGTATGGTTGTATTAGCTGGTCAGTGTTGATTCCAAAGTCTGATAGAACTATGATTTTTTATTTTTTATTTTTTTTGGCAGGGATAAAATTCTCGAAGTATTGAAAAATTGGCCCCAAAAGAACATTCAAGTTATTGTTGTCACAGATGGTGAGCGAATTCTTGGTCTTGGTGATTTAGGATGCCAGGTAATATCTTGAATCTAGAACTGATAATGATTTTTTGCTGAAGTTTATATAATTTGTCTTATCTGTATGTGGACATTGCAGGGTATGGGTATTCCTGTTGGCAAACTTGCTCTATATACCGCCCTTGGAGGGATTCGCCCATCTGCTGTAAGAATAATTGTTTTTAATTACATTTGGATAAGAGCATTCTCTGAATTATCCACGCTATGGTGTATTATCCTCCAGATATTGTTTGTCATTAAGGGAATGCATTTTTGGTTGCAGTGTCTGCCAATAACAATTGATGTGGGAACAAACAATGAGAAGTTATTGAATGGTGAATTCTATATAGGACTAAGGCAGAGAAGGGCCACTGGCCAGGTATAAAAAGATCCGGCAGTAGCACCTATTACTTGGGGCTTGGACCTGTGCTCGGCCCTAGCTACTAGTATTATATTACAGAGCATTGACTCTAAATCTTTATATAGGAATATGCTGCCCTGCTAGAAGAGTTCATGTCTGCTGTCAAGCAAAACTATGGAGAACGTATTCTTATCCAGGTTTAATGGAGTCCTATTTACACCATCAAACATTTAACATCAACTTTTAAATCTGGATTTTTCTTCTGTGTTTTTTAACTCGCCATACATTTTGTATGATTGAACTAAATTGAATTTTAATAAAATTGCAGTTCGAAGACTTTGCCAACCATAATGCCTTTGATCTTCTGTTAAGATATGGCAAAACACACCTAGTATTCAATGACGATATTCAGGCAAGTGCTATGCTTTTAGCTTACATCATTAAACTTTGAAGAACCTACAGAAATCCTTAAGATAAAATTCTGTTCCTTATGGAGATGTAATGAGGGGTTGCTCTGTCCATGCAGGGTACAGCCTCTGTTGTCCTTGCTGGGGTCGTTGCTGCACTGAAGCTGGTTGGTGGAACCCTGGCAGAGCACACCTTCTTGTTTCTTGGTGCTGGAGAGGTCAGCTTCTCTCTTTGTTCCTATTGCTTGTATTTTACTCACTACATGAGCAATTCATCTTAAGCTACGCTACTGCAGTGGCCCATGAAATTGGACGCTAGCATCTGCAAATAGTTATGCATATATTCCAAGTGTATGCTTTATCGATTCCTTTAACAAGACATATTGTATTCACCAGTCGCATGCTCGAAGCGAATGTTTATAATTGCTTACGCAGAATGCTGTTTATTTCATCCTTGAACTGCAATCCTACTACAAACATACCATGCTAATAGTAGTATTCTGTTTTTTTTTTTTTTTTTCCTTTTCTTTCTTGGGTAATCGCAGGCTGGTACTGGTATAGCTGAACTAATAGCTCTCCAGATGTCAAAGCAGGTAAAAAGGGTTCCTTTCGTTCTTGGAAGGGGAAGGCAATCTGCAGCTTGTACGATTAGACCTTTATGTCCATATTTGTAGAGAAGTATAGTTAGTTTGCTATTTTGCAGACAGAGGGGCCAATTGAAGAAACTCGGAAGAAGATTTGGCTTGTGGACTCTAAGGTATATTAGATCATTAATTTACTACATGTTATTTTTTCCCCCAATTTAGCAATCGATAGCATTGAAGGGGTTTATGGGGTCTTTAGGGTTTGATTGTAAGATCCCGTATGGAATCTCTTCAACACTACAAGAAACCTTGGGCTCATGAGCATGAACCTGTCAAAGGGCTATTAGATGCTGTCAAGGTGAGTAATTTCACAATGGTTTTTTGGACTAGCATCATAGGCATGCATGTGATTTCCTTGATTGTATTTTTGTTCCTAATTTTGTTTCCATTGTTCTCTTTTTTCGGTGGGTTAGTCTTGGATTAGGTGATAAGACTGCTAGACTCCAACAATTTTGCAAGTGTGGATTGATTCTGTGATTGTTAAGTTTCTAACGATTATTTATGTTTTGCGCAGTCAATCAAGCCGACCATATTGATTGGATCATCTGGTGTGGGTCAGACCTTTACTAAAGAAGTTGTTGAGTCAATGGCCTCCTTCAACAAGGTGAATTATATCAATGACGTACTCCCTCCTGTATTGTGCCCTCCTTTCCGTGTTCCTTCTCATGCAACTCAATATTTAGACAACTTCATGTCTGTAATTAAAATAACAGAAGCCACTAATCCTTGCATTGTCCAACCCCACTTCACAATCTGAATGCACTGCTGAACAAGCTTACACGTGGAGCAAGGTAAACTCTGCACTCTTGTCCAAGATTTGCCAGGCTGCCATGGTGTATGCCTTCACGTTAAACTAGTAGTCATGCTGTTTTCCTTTCTCTATTGACAGGGTCGGGCAATCTTCGCTAGTGGCAGCCCATTTGACCCAGTTGAATATGAGGGCAAAACTTCCGTGCCCGGCCAGGTTGTTTTTTCTGGCTTTTCATTTATCCTTTCTTTCCAACTTGCGTGTGCTATGAAATATGTAGCTAATTGGCTTTTATGTTGTATCCAGGCAAACAATGCTTATATTTTCCCTGGATTTGGACTTGGTCTGGTAATGTCAGGAGCCATACGTGTAAAGGATGATATGCTACTCGCTGCTTGTAAGCAAACCTATATTGCAAAACTTCAATGCACATCTTTTGGTTGATTTTTGCAACCCAAGTTGCACCATTGCTTAGTCAGTTTTTATGTGTGTATATATAATACTTTTCTACTCGCATCATATGATATTCACTTGTTTGAATTGTTTATGATATTACAGCGGAAGCGTTAGCTCAACAAGTGACAAAGGAAAACTTAGAAAAGGGGCTAATCTATCCACCATTCTCAAACATCCGAAAGATATCGGCTAAAATTGCTTCTAATGTTGCTGCTAAGGCATATGAACTCGGTAAGCACTTGTTCCACTACTGTCTATCACTATGATTGGTTCGTTATCTTGAATACGCATGATTTAGATATAAAAATCCATTCTACCACACATGCATGCAGGTCTGGCTGGCCATCTTCCACGCCCCAAAAATTTGGTTGAATATGCGGAGGGGTGCATGTACAACCCGGTCTATGCTATTTACCGTTGAGGGGATCGGAATTGAAGGTTTAGATGCTTTTCTCTCATACAACTTCATTCATTCATAGCATTTCGAATTTTGTTTGCTCTAAATGCATGTCACCAGATGGATTTGCGGCTATTATTGTCTCGCCGGATGTGTTGATGCTTATTTTGAGTTCTTGCGATTTTGCCCAACAGCTCCCATGTATGAAAGATTCATTCTTATTTTACTCTCCCGTTCTTGGAGATGAGTACAGACTTCGACTCTTTTGAAGTCTTGTGCAACAACTATGGCTTATAAATGGTTAAGCCACCCATCACAAGCTGTTTGTGACGGTTACATGCAAATATTGTATTTGCACTCATTGATGATGTTTCCGACATAATCCAAATAGTTTTCATGATTGTTAAGAATGAAAGCAAGTATGTAATTATACGTTACAATATATTTTACAATGTATTTAAAAATTAATTAGTTGAAAATAAGAATCGAAAATTAAATAAATTAAAATATATCTATTGAAAATGATTTCGATTCTTTGAAAATCAAAATAAATCAATTAAAAATAAAAATATATTAGTATATTTTATCTTTTTACTATTAAAAAATTAATTTTTACTTGGAATGTAACTTTTTATTTAAAAATTAATTTTTTATTGATAAAAAATAATTTTAATAAATAAAAAATTAAAATATATCGATTAAAATCATCACTATGGTTCCTGCATTTCAAAATACGTTGTAAAATATATTTATTTACCTACCTTAACCCATGTTGTCAAAGATAGTCAGTTGCCACGGCTACAAATCTCTCCAACGAGGATATATATATATATGTGGCTACACTTAAAGATCATCGTTTACCAATTACCATTGTTATGTATCTTTTCGGGGAGGTCATGGCTGTAGTCGCCTGGAAGCGTTGTGTCAAGTTTGTTCATTGAATTAAATAATTCGTTGTCGGTTATGTGGACGTCAACGATTGGAAATATCAGAAAGATTTTTTCTGTCATAGTGTACAACTCGGACAGCCGAACAAAGCCACTCCGTAGATCATCATAAATTGAAAAAAACTGATGGACCTAAGGGTCTACACAAGTTTCACCCTCATTCTCAACATATAGGTCAAAGAGGCAATCATAAAAGTAATCGGAAAGGCACTTTATTTGGCTTCTCATAAACTCAAAGCGGGAGCCATTTAGAACACTACATATATCTGAGCTAAATCATTCATAAAAGTATCACATCCAACTTGGAAATCAACTCATTTAACGATTTAGTATAGGATCTGACACTATAGAAAGGAAAGATGCGAAATAGAGGATCGAGAACGAACATCAACGTAAAATGTTTCTATCAATTACAAAAGGAAATAGACAACATATAGTAGATGAAGCACTAAACTAGCACCAAAATGAGCGTCAAAACTTGAAATTAAGCTTGGAAATGGAAATAGTAATTATCCATCTTAAAGAATAATTTTAATTTTCTGTACTCTAATCTAACATCGAGGCAAAAAAAAAAACGAGTGGAATGGAATATAAGACAGACATGAATGTAAATCAAAGCAAGATATCAACATAGAAAAGCAGAGGAGCGAAGAAGAAGAATGGGGAAGGAAAGATAGAGGAGAAGAGTTAAGGCTCTTGTGTTAGTTAATCGAAAGGAAAATAATGAATAATTTTGATGACAAAAAGATCCTAAACTATCATGTTTAAAATTATGTGCCTATGTTCGAGGGAAAGAGATTGAAGGTTTTAGAGCGAATGGGTCCCCCTTTCTATAAAGTCCACCCCTTGGGTAGAATTTCAAGAAAAGATGCTTTTCTGGTAATTATTAAGGCATTGTTATGGTATGATAAATATTGAGCTCACCAAAATAGGATAACCTATTTAATAAGTATTAGAAATAAGGTTTTTAAAATCCCTCACAAGTATCATGGATATAAAGAGATATTTTTCCTCTCTTGTAGCATGTTTTCAATTTTCTAATATGAGTGATTGTACCATATAAAGCTCAAGTGCTAGTATGGGGACTAAGATGAAACTGTTGAGGGACTTAATTGAAAATGTTTTTATTACATTTTAATTCTTGGGAACAACCTATAAAGGGTAAACTAAATGAAGGTCATTAAGGGTATAAATTAAACTCTAATAGCCATGATTAAGACTAATTAATTCAGACTAAGGGAGATTAAGAATGATTGGGAACTCCTAATTGTGATTACGCGAAGTTAATCATGATTAGTAAGTTTTAATGATAATTAAGGATGCTAGTTAGCATCAATTAATTATGATTATGTCAATTATTAACAAAACCATTGACCATGGATAAGATCTAGTGAAACTACGGGTGATGTGGCTGCCATGTCACCAAGTTCACTTTGTTGTCATAAGGTAGTTGGATGATCCTAGAAGCCTAGGGGTAGTTACCCCTATAAATACTCCCTATCACTCCCATTCTTAACCATTCATCATATAACCCTCCTAGCCCAAGGTTGAGAGAAGAGGGGAAGAGAGAAGGAAGAAAGAGGGAATGAAGCATTGTTGAGGAGGAAAGGAGGGCAAAGCACTGCCAGAGGGGAGGAGGGATTAGAAAGGTAAGGAAGGAGCCACTGCGAGGTTGTGGATAGATAGGAAAATTGGGGAAACTTGTTCTCCCTCAATATGCTTCATATAGGTTACTTATACTTCAAAGTTGTTATGTGGTAAGGAATCTAGTGAGACCTTTCGTAAGCATGGTGGCTTGGTCGTTTGGTGTTTTCCTATGGAGACATGTATAGCATAGCCTACTACACCATTGCATGACCATGAGGAGTACTATGCACATCTTCTACCAGTTCAAAATGTATGATTTCCAAATTCCTAAGCATATGGCAATGCCACATATGTTGTATCTCTTAAGAAAGAAACTGTTGTTAAGCTTTTCGTGGATGCGGCATGTTTGCATTGTCATCCTAAATGTAATTTAATTATGGACCTAACCTTACTATAGTAGTATGGGCAAGTATAGGTCTATCCCATGAGGAGGGAATAGAGACAATACCTAGACTAATTGCCACTGATTTAGAACCTAAGGATGTGTGCAACTTGAATCTAATACTAATTTGCTATAAAATATGCGAAATAGAAACCCAGACTACATATCTGACAAAAGAAAATACTAAATAATTATCTAGAGTGCTTAGAAAAAAATTAAAAAATTAAAATATAGTCCTAACTATCTAAACTAACAAACCTTCAAAAAACTAAACTTCACTTGAAGTAGATAGATCCTAGAAAATCTATGAAGTTGTGACTTGCAATTAGGGTTCAAAATCAGTATTTGTGTACTCTATGAATTTCAGGAGTTTTTATAGATCAAATCTAACCATGAAATTTGGTAGACGTAAAAGATTAAAATTAAAACATACATAAAAATTGACAAAATTATCTAATGACCCCATAAAGAGAAAAAAAATCATAAGAGAGAAGTTAATCTGATGCCAGAGTAGTATTTTATTATTTTCTTTTTTATAAACAAGTTCTAAGTACAAAATTTAGGAAGAACCTAAATACCTAAGAAAGACATGTATAGTAATTGTTTTAGATTCTTATTGTGACTTAAAAGCATGAAAATAAATTTCTAAAGTATATACAAATCAAAGCAAACATGGATGAAAATTAAGAACCATGAATCAATAATAGTAATGCCAAATGTAATGCTATAAGTCAAATACATGCACAAAACAACAAAATGAAACTAGAATAGAGATAATAAACAAATCCTAATGGCGAGGAAGTTCATCATTGATTTAGAGCCTATGCACGTCGATGTCATCCTTGTTTGTCACAAAGGAGACCTTGACATAGCATGCATTCATGCCACCACCAAGAGTCCACTTCCTCATCAACGCAAATGGTGCAAATGTGCACTACAAGGATATTCATCATTGTCAATAGCTAAAGACAGTCAACAATGAGGATTTAACCGTTGACAATTAGGGTCGAGGAATGTTGTGTCGCGGTTGCATTTTATTAACGAATTTACAACGTTACCGACAGGACAAAAGTGACCCCCCATCCAACGTGTCGGTGTTTTTCTCGTCGTTTGCAAACGGTGGCAAAAGGTTTTTCTCGACCGTTTTAGATAAATCGTTGAGTTAGATGTTAAACTCGATGATGTTTATCACCGATGAGGATGTACACATTCTCGTTGGTTTACCCACAACTGACGAGGAAGGTGTATTCCTTGTCAGTTGTATAACCGACGAGGTTATTAGCAGTCTCGACCTTTTCATCAAAACCAACGAGAAATGCATATTTGTCGTCAGTTACATAGTGGTTGATAATACTGAGAACATCAATAGAACAGTATTGTCGTTGGTTATGTAATTGATGAATTTTTTTTTTAAAATAAAAGTTTTGGTTTATCAAGCACCTGTGTTTATAAATAATTTAAAATCTTGTAAATAAAATCACACACCCAAAACAATGGCATTCAAAATCAAAATAATGGGATTCAAAATGAAAATTTCATATAAATAATAAAGTGTGCACAATATATATACAAACAATAATGTATCTAAATACAAAAATCATGCTGGGACACCAATCCCTCCTACTCCACCCGTTTCATCGCCATCATGATGATCTCTAAACTGACTAAAGGAGGGATGATTGAGACCACCTCGCTGAAGAATCCTTAGGAGCTTTTGAATGGTTTGAGTCGACTGCTGCAACTTCGTGGTTGACTCCTTGAACCATGTAGCGAACTCCTTGACTTGCATGGTCAGCTCGATTCGTTACTCCTCGTCTCGATGGCGTAATGTTGTAATCTCCTTCGTCATCTCCACTACCTCAGCTGAAAATGATGATGCCCCCTTTCTCCCATATCAGCTAGAGATGGTCTTGCTCCCCCTTACCCTATGCATGAATCCGCTGTGCTCAGGTGGCAAGATGGTCTGGAACTCCTTTGTTGACATCGGCTGCTGAACGGTATCAGAGTTAGCATCTTCAGGAGGATGCATTAAGTTGACTATATTTTCTTGAAAAAATTAAATTAAGTAATATCATTTAAATTTAATTAAAAAATACAATATAATTCTTTTGTAATTTGACTTACGTGTCACTGTTGATATGTGTCATGAAGCCGATCTCTATTTCCCTCATAACTTAGCTTGTTATGAGTGGCCTCATATATTCCCTCCTGATCAAGCTGGGCACCTTGATGCATAATGGACTGTAATTTAAAAGAATAAGTTAAAACAAATTATAAATCTTATAAAGTTTTAAAGATATGAAAATATTAGAAATACTTACATATCTAGATTTCAACTCCTCTATACTCCTACCCAATTCCTTATTCTTCTTTGCTTACTCCTGAAACAAGAGTAGGATTTATTAACTTAAAAATTATTTAAATTATTATATATACAACATTTTTTACCTGCGTTGTTGGATTCTGCGAATGGTCGCATGCTTCCTTCCAAGCATCCGACTGTATCATAGGAGGCCCATTCTGCAATGCCTCATCATGGGTCATGCTCTTAAAAAACTAAAATATATATCTTTAATGGTAGGAACATTACAATTAGGGTAAAAAAATGAAATATATTAACTTCAATTTTTTTTTTACCTTCATCTCCAATATCCAATCTTTGTGGATCTTGGCCGCATCTTGAGGATATATTTGGAGACATTCGGATTGTCACCCCAATTGAAGATTGCTAGCATTAGTTTGAGAACAACAATTGTTATATAATTTGATATCGTATAAAGAAATGTAAATGAGTAAGTTGTTATGAATTACCTCTAATTCTCGAAGGAGTTGCCTTTTCAACTCTTTTGGTACCTTCCTTTAGTTAAAATAGGAGAGTAGGATGATCGCCTTTGTCAGCATACCCAGCCTGTTGACAAATGGAGGATAGCCCTCTGCATCCCCCAATGATGTGATGGTGACTGATATAGGGATCCCGTGCAGGAGTCTCTCTAGGTTCTTACTCCATGTTGGACCCCTCCTATGCTATCTACCTGAAAGACAAAATTATAACATAATATTAAATTATAAAGAAATAAATAAATCTGACTACTTATTAAACTTTCACACTAGTACTGGGAGCCATCGCAGAAGGCCCTGACTAGGAAGGACGTAGGTCCATTGGCTACTCTAGTTGATTATCTAGCCCAACATCCTCCTCATCATCATTAATGGGTGGGTATTACGGCTTGTACTTAGGATCCTCCTCCTCGAGATGCGTAGGAGGAGGCATTGGACTCTTCCCCTTCCCCCCCCTCTCCCCTTACTCTGAAGATATTGGGCATCTCCAGGCCTCAAAAACTGACGAAGAGTCTGAGCCTAAGGCTGCTGGCAGGGACCCTGAGCCTGGTCGGGGGCCTGAGGCTACTGGGAGGTGGCCTGATTCTTGCTACCCCTATTGGCCTTCTTTTTCCAGTTCACTTGCATAAAAAAAAAAGATATGAAAAAAAAATTAGGTAGCATTTCCCCTATATATTGTGATATTCCAAAAATCCTGTATGAAAGAAATATAGAGAATAATGAAAATAGAAAAAGCAATGAATAAAGAAAACACCTTCCCCATCTTTACTCCATTTCCTTCTTCTCTGTTTTCCACTTCACATTCTATTTAGGTGAAAATGTCGATGCTTAGAAATATGTGTTATAGTATAGGATGAAAAATTGCATGAAACACTTAAATTTATAAAGCTCGAAATCAATTTGGAGTCAAGATCGTTCGCAGAGAGCAAGTATGATAATTTCAATTCACTAATCACAGTAGCAATAATATTATGCAATTGAACAACAAAACGCTCAAAATAATATTCCAATAATTATTAGAGATTTATTGCAAAAAGATGGGATTAAAATGGTGATTTAAATCACCAAATTAACCCTTAAGTTTTAAGTTCATAATTATTTCAAATAAATGAACAGTATGCTCAATCAAATATCAGAGTCAGAACCACTCAAATGCCAAATTAGATGATAATAGAAGTCCTTAGATGCCTTAACCAATAGCACCTCACACGGCACAAGGGCCTTGCCATAAGCCTTACAGAAGATGCACAACACCAGCACCAATGGAGGCACAAGGGCCATAGAGACTAAGTGTTGAGAGAGGGAGAGGGCACGAATCCCAAAAAGAGTAAAACCCTCCCCCCTTTCTCTCTGATTTTCTTCCCAGCCTCTCAGCTCAAACCCGGGTGAACAGTACTGGGTAAACGGGTAAGCAGTCAGAGGTCCAGACCCGTCGGCATGGTGTAGCTGGTGAGGGTGCACGATTCATGAGAAGGGGACCTAACCCCCGTGTCTTGGGCGAGGGGTCGGTGTGCCTTTTTCCTTTTATCGCGTGTTGACAACTTCTTCACGCACAATGTGGGACTAATGTCTCTGCTGTTCTTTGTGTGTAGCTATGGATGAAGACCTCTTTGATTGAGGTCGAAGAAGGTGCCTGCTACTGTAATTGAGAGCCTGGAGGTGATCCTAGAACTTGTCCGCAACACCTGGAGGTAGTATTGAGGATGAACTCGGCTGGATAGTTGCAGACGGAGCCAGAGAAGGAGGTGGCAGCGACGGAGCTCTGACGCAGACTTGAAATAGAGAATACGGCCTCTCGGCCTTGTCAGAATTACTTAGGATGATCGCTTGAGTGTGGTGAATGTGCTAGTGGTGGTTGCGTGTGGGGAGGTGGTGTGTCTGTGTGTGTGGCAAAGTAAGGGAAGGTGGTTGAAGGTGGTGGTGCTCGGTGGCGTGCTAGAGAGATCAAAGCCCTAAATTTCTTTAGTGCTTTTGATCAGTGAGATGAGGCGAAGCTCGCAAACTCGGTGGTAGGTGGATTGGTGAGGTGGAGCGGTTGTGTGAGCTCGCTGGAGGTACACTGGTGTTGAGGACGATGGAGGTGGTACAGGCAGTGTTGTGTGAGAACCTAGGTTCTAAGGGTGTAGGAAGAGTCAGGGGAAGGAGAGGAATCAAAAGAGGATGTTTACAGACAAAGGGAGAGCGAGTGTGACACCGGCTATGATTGGCCGGTGTTGGAGATGAAGGGAGCTCTAGAGGTGGAGACGGCAACATTTGAAGGGGGAGGAGGCTACTGATTAGCCTATAGTTGTGGGCTATTTAAGTATTTAAATGCCTAACATTAGGATAATTCTAACATTTATTTAGCATAAATTAGGATGTAAATAGATTAATTCATATTTTTAATTTAATTACATAATCCATACATTGCATTCATATTTTAAGTGCATTTAGAATTAGCTTAGAATGCCATTCATCTAATTAGTTAACTAATTAAGTACATTATTTTAGTTAACATAAAACTTGAGGGTTTGTATATAAATAACCATAATATTTTAATAATATCCTTTATTCTTCTTCTTCTCAGCAACGGCTCGGCTGCCGCTACAACGCCTCCGGCCTCACTAAAAGTGCATTCATGGATCGGCGGAGAAGGTGGATCTGCTCCCGCCTCTCCATTCAAATTTGTGCAGGCTGCTACGAGGATGCTGAGCGAGGCAGGCCTCCGCCACTGACCCACCACTGTGCAGAGAGAACTTCTCTCTTCCAATCCACACTGCCGGCCTCTACTGTGGCGACAAGTCTCCATCACCGTGGGCGTGTGGTGTGACAGGCCACACCGCCATCCGGAGCTCGCCGCATCACCGTGAGCACCTTAGCGTGCATCTCCCTCGTCGTCGTCGCCGACCACCACCACCGAGCTACTGATTCAGCCACCCTTTCAGTAACTTTAGATGTCCGGGAAATTTCCCAGACGTCTGAAGCTACCCGCACGCCTCCACCTACTCGCCTGCGTACCCATCTGCACTCCACCCGCTCACCTCCAACAGCCACACCTTCCTCAGCCTGCTGCATCCTTCAAATGCACACGCGCCCATCAACCTTCAGCTCAACCGCGCCTGCACCCTCCAACCGCACCCGCTCTCCACACGCCTGCAGCTCACGCCATCTCCACACACTCACCGGCTGCAGCGCCCTCCTCCAACCGCGCCTGCAGACCCGCACAACTGAGCACGCCTCCGCCCGCGCCTGCCGCTTGCAAGCGCCATTCACCCGCGCCTGCAGAGCCCTTCGCCCACGCGCCTGCACCCTCCAACAGCGTTTGCAGTCCACGCCATTCACCCCCGCTCCTGCAGAACCGCCAGCAGCGCCCTCCGCCCGCGCTTGCTGCAGCCTGCGCACCCCCGCCAGCTGCAGCCGCACCCGCTCAACCGCCTGCAGACCTGTCCTCCCGCGCCTGCAGAGCCGTCAGCAGCAGCGCACGAGCAGATCTCACGCCAACAGCCACGCAAGCTCATCGGCTGCAGCACCTCTGCCGGAGCTCGTCCGGCCACCTCCGGCCGCCACGCGACTCACCGCCACCACCGATTCGAAGCTCTTGGTCCAAGGGACCTCCTCCGAGCTTCCCGCGCTCGACCATCCGCTCCTCGTCGCGCAAGACAAAGGGGAAAAATTCCCCTGTTTTGCTACAGTAAACCATCAATTAGAAATTACATTTTCTACCATTGACACTTTTTAATGATATTTTATTGATTCTGCATTGCAGAAAATATCCTCTAGTTTCTCATAATTGCCATTTCAGCATTATTTCTTGCTTAAACCTTAGTCTAAAGGCAATCTTGGCTTGATTCTTGTCCAAACTAACTACGAACGAACGTTTTTAATTGGTACGAATTTTAATACGTCATTGCCTCCCTGTGGATACGACCCGCTCCTCTGTGAGTGGTTATTTCTTGTTAAATATTGATTAGTCGATTTTTCCACCACATTAAACTACAAACGACTTTAAAGCGAAAGATCGATGAGTCAAATGGCGCCGTTGCCGGGGAGGCAACAGACGCAATAATTTCGCCTAATTTTATTTTGATTATTTGTCAATTGCACAGAGATTTGACCATTTATTATTTTCTTTTCTGTGCGAGAAATTTTGTGCAAGAATCAGCCTGTGTGAGAGGCGACCCTTGACATCGCCAGACGAGAAGTGGACGAGCAATTTTGAAAGGAGGAGAAGGACGAGGACGCGATGGACACCTTTGTATTTAGTCGCTAGTTTAATTAGAATAGAATTAAGACTGTAGACTTAATTTTTCATTGCAGTTAGTTTGAAACCCTTGTTCTGGGGCATATTTTGAGGGGTTTGTTCCCCGATTTTGTTTTGGGCTCGTGTTGGGTAACTTTTAGGAGCCTATTCCCTTTTCTTTAGATTTAGGTTTATTTTTTTTATTATTACTTTTATTTGCTTGTGCATAAGTAGTTCTAAAAAAAATAGAAAAAGAAAAAAATGAGCTGCCTGCTAGAAGCTGCCTGCCCTAGGACGAACCATTTAGGTCTGTATGAGCAGCCTCTAGATTTACTTTTCTGCATTGCGTGCATTTTTGCATCGAAGATCGCTGGAGGCAAGGTACGTATTCTCTTACTTTGCATCCTATTTTTGATCACGCATTGCATTTGGGATTTAATGCGAAGACCACCTAATCTGTACTGAATAAATCTAACAAGTGGTCACATTTTCTTAGAAAAAGGACTAATCAAAGGAAGGACATTTTAAAAACCAAGGATTTGATTTTCAAACTTGGCGTGCGATTCAAAGTTCAAAATCTTTGACGGTGTATGCACACTTATTTCACTTGCACCACGGCACGCTTCTAGACACTCCTTAGGTTTGGAAATACTAGGACAAGAGCCCTCCTTTCGTTGGATTCTGAAGTGTTCGGAACTTGAGATCAAAGGTTTTGTAAGTCCAAAGAGGGGGATACCCTGTCACGGATTTTTGGGGGTAGTTGAGAAGCACCGCGAAAGCACAGCTTCAAAGGAAGGCTTCAGCCTACTTGCATCCCTCGATCTTCCGTCTTTGGATTTACTTGACCATTTGAGATTTAGGGAAGAACACCTAAGCTCCAACTAGGTCTTCTTAGGCGAGCCGTAGGTCGACAATAGGCATGTAAATTGATTGAACAAATTGTATTGTCACCTGCAATCTGACTTAAAATCAAAAGCCTAAATTGGGAAAGACCTAAAGGTCCTTTTTGAATTGTGCTTTACTTAGGGAATTCTGATTGAAGTGTGAGTTAGAATGGACCACATTGCTTTTCATCCTTTCACATCTTGCCCACACCCTCACCCCCACTCTGCATCCTTCGATCCCAGATGCCGAGATGGTCCATTCCTTGATGGACATAATGACAATCATTGGGATCCATTTTACTCCTATTATAGGAGTATTGGCCTGGTTAAGCCACAAATCAGTGAGCAGAGCCTAGGAGCGGGATTTACTTTGCCCAATATCCCACATACCAAAGAAATACCCAACCCACCCTCCCTGAAAAAGTATAATGGTTGGACAAACACTCCTGGGTACTATAAGCCTGAGCCTAACTTCTCTCATGATAGAAATAACCTCTCCTCTTTGAAGATGGAAATACAGAAAATGCAAAACGAAATGAGTGAATTGTTAGGAGAATCTTTGAGAGTAGGCCAACAAGAAAGAGATGAAATTAGCCACTCAATCTACCCCATTGAGGATGACGTACACCCCTCTACAACAGATGCATCTCCCGTGGGAGAGCTACACTTTAAGTTGGAGGGAAATTCTGGGGAGAATAGCTACTTTTTGAGGATCGATTTTGAAACCTCCTCATTAGATAACACTTCCTTAAGAGATCTACACTTTAGGTGGGAGGAAAATACACATGACAGTAGCTATGCATTGGATGAAGAAAGGTGGCAACCCGAGGAAGATGATGATAAGGTTGAGTATCCACCTGAATTATATTGGAGTCAAAAGAAGGGAATGATGGTACCATTGGAAGACCTCGACCCAGATGATAGTATTTTCGTGACATTTGATGAAGTGGGTCAAAGTCAAGTTGTTAATCCTACCCTCCCTTCTGATCACGATATGGAACTCAAACCCACCCTTAGGGAACCTAACCCTAAAGAAATTGACCTATCTGAGGAGTCTGATGTAACCAGTGTAAACCATTTACCTCAGATAGAGCACCCTAGGGGATCTACTGAGATATTAAATGATTCTAGACCTCGGGTACATGATGAATTGTGCGATGAGGAGGAAGACGAATTATATGAGGAACCTACATTCAAGATTTGGAGTGACACTAAGAGTGATTATGTCTTATTTGAAGAGTTAGCCCCTGAGGATGTCACAAATTTGACCAAATTAGGTTTCCTTAGCACACCCATTGATGATATTTCTCCTCATGATAAAATGATGGAAAATTTGGAAGCAATTTCTAAGATTTATGTGGATTCACATATAGACTCCGGGGAAGATTTGAGTAAAGAACAAAAACCCGGGGATGACATTGATAGGATAATCCCTAGATCTGTTGCTTCCAACCTGCCTTCATTCACTTCGAAGTCACCCTTTGATTCGCTTATATCTGAAAGCGAAATTGTGACTCCTGATGAAGAGCAGGAAGATACATGTGATGGTGCAAGGAATGCTAGGGATGAAATTGAGGATTTAGAAAGAGTGTTTGGGATGGACACCGAGCTGATTAAACCCAACCTAGATCTTATGGCCATCCCACAACCTCGTAACTTGGACACCCTAGACGATCCTTGCCTTAGAGAATTGCTCACTTTTGTTCTGACGAGGGGGCTTAACAGACTAATATTTCCTGTAATGGAGTATCGGGTATGGATTGATGATTTCTTTAGTCAGTCCATTACCCTGGGGGTTTATCTCTGTACGATTCCTTCCCCATACCTTTTGGAGGATCCATATTATCCTCCCCCTACCCCTTTGGAGGTTGTTTTACCTATTTATCTTTTAGAACCTCTTCTGGTGACCTGGGAAGATTTCATTCCCATTTTAGTTGGGCGAGCATTTGCTATCGGGATTCATCATCAACTCGCCAACATCCTAGGTTACCTATGTTCTAGGCCAACATTGCTTTGCTCATTTTTAGGGTCTATTTCTGCAATTGTTGAACCTGATTTGCAGGTTCTTTGGATATTCAGCCCAGGTCTAACCCAGGTAATATCCTTCTATGCAATGAGGATATTGCAGATTTTAGGCATGGGAGGGTGTACTTGGGGATATACATAGCATAATTGCATACATTTGTACATAAAAAAAAAAAGAAAAAAGGTAAAAAAGAAAAAAAGGGGTTTTGAGCTTAACTGGCTAGATCTTGCATTCTTAAGCAAATCAGAACTCTAGGGTAGACTAAATTAATTCTAAGGTCAAACTTTAGAAGCTAAATGAGTTGCTAGCGTTAGACCTTTAGGGTCCTTTGTGGACTTAAAAACTTATGTAGGAGTTAAGTTGCGGACCATTCCTCAAGAGGTTGAGGAAGGGAAGCTAGGGTTTGAGTTAGAAGGTGGGGTACTACCTGGAGTCTTATTCTACCTTTTGGTTTACGGGTCCTTGTAACCCAAGCATCCAAATTTCACACACTTGGTCTGGTAATCAACTTAATTTCTGTCTTTCTGGAAAGAGATTTGGTTCTCTTAGTTTTGACTTAAGAGAGGCTTGAAAACACATTTTGATTGGAAGAGTTCCCGCCGAAGGAGAGGTCGAGTATATACTCACCTTGAGGATGCGATGATAACATATTACCTCCTCAGCATTTGTCTCTTAGGATATCCATCCTACTGGGGGCATGTAAGCTCATTGCGCGGTTCAGGTATCATGGGCGGCCCTATCACGAAGTGCCGATTGCCATAGGCCTGAATTCGCTTAAGAAATCCATGGGCGATACTATCTCGAAGTGTCGATTGCCAGGAGTTCTTGGGGTCGTTATGGGCGGTGCTATCTCGAAGCATCGAAAGCCAGGCACCCTTCGAGGTATGGTAATGGGGACAATAAATCCGACACAGACCGTGTTGATAGCTGATCTGAGGTTAGACTTAGAAGAATCAAATAAAAAAAAAAAGTATATATATATATATAAAAAAATCCTTTAACTCAAATAACTCAGACCAATACACAGGCACGGATGCTTTAATCTCAGGGATCAATAAACTTTAGGGTAGAGTCAGAAATCAGGGAAACTTGTGCCTGCAACTCGTCTTTAGCCAACCTAGTCTGTAACTTAGCAACTACTTAGGAACCTTGGGTCTAGAGCCTGAACTTAATATGCTTCTAAAGGAAGACTAAGTGAGTTGACTAGTCTACTTAGAGTGCTAGGTTTCGCTTAATTTTGCTAGGGACTAGCAAAAACTAGGCATGGGGGTATTTGATTAACCCATAGTTGTGGGCTATTTAAGTATTTAAATGCCTAAACATTAGGATAATTCTAACATTTATTTAGCATAAATTAGGATGTAAATAGATTAATTCATATTTTTAATTTAATTACATAATCCATACATTGCATTCATATTTTAAGTGCATTTAGAATTAGCTTAGAATGCCATTCATCTAATTAGTTAACTAATTAAGTACATTGTTTTAGTTAACATAAAACTTGAGGGTTTGTATATAAATAGCCATAATATTTTAATAATATCCTTTATTCTTCTTCTTCTCAGCAATGGCTCGGCTGCCGCTGTAACGCCTCCGGCCTCACTAAAAGCGCATTCATGGATCGGCGGAGAAGGTGGATCTGCTCCCGCCTCTCCATTCAAATTTGTGCAGGCCGCTACAAAAGGAGAGAGGATGCTGAGCGAGGCAGGCCTCCGCCACCGACCCACCACTGTGCAGAGAGAACTTCTCTCTTCCACTCCACACTACCGGCCTCTACTGTGGCGACGAGTCTCCATCACCGTGGGCGTGTGGTGTGACAGGCCACATCGCCATCCGGAGCTCGCCGCATCACCGTGAGCACCTTAGCGTGCATCTCCCTCGCCGTCGTTGCCGACCACCACCACCGAGCTATTGATTCAGCCACCCTTTCAGTAACTTAAGACGTCCGGGAAATTTCCCAGACGTCTGAAGCTACCCGCACGCCTCCACCTACTCGCCTGCGTACCCATCTGCACTCCACCCGCTCACCTCCAACAGCCACACCTTCCTCAGCCTGCTGCATCCTTCAAACGCACACGCGCCCATCAACCTTCAGCTCAACCGCGCCTGCACCCTCCAACCGCACCCGCTCTCCACGCGCCTGCAGCTCACGCCATCTCCACACACTCACCGGCTGCAGCGCCCTCCTCCAACCGCACCTGCAGACCCGCACAACCGAGCACGCCTCCGCCCGCGCCTGCCGCTTGCAAGCGCCATTCACCCGCACCTGCAGAGCCCTTCGCCCACGCGCCTGCACCCTCCAACAACGCCTGCAGTCCACGCCATTCACCCCCGCGCCTGCAGAACCGCCAGCAGCGCCCTTCGCTCGGGCTTGCTGCAGCCTGCGCACCCCCGCCAGCTGCAGCTGCACCCGCTCAATCGCCTGCAGAGCCGTCCTCCCGCGCCTGCAGAGCCGTCAGCAACAGCGCGCGAGTAGATCTCACGCCAACAGCTGCGCAAGCTCATCGGCTGCAGCACCTCCGCCGAAGCTCGTCCGGCCACCTCCGGCAGCTGCGCGACTCGCCGCCACCACCGATTCGAAGCTCTTGGTCCAAGGGACCTCCTCCGAGCTTCCTGCGCCCGGCCATACGCTCCTCGTCGCGTAAGACAAAGGGGAAAAATTCCCCTGTTTTGCTACAGTAAACCATCAATTAGAAATTACATTTTCTGCCATTGTCACTTTTTAATGATATTTTATTGATTCTGCATTGCGGAAAATATCCTCTAGTTTCTCATAATTGCCATTTCAGCATTGTTTCTTGCTTAAACCTTAATCTAAAGGCAATCTTGGCTTGATTCTTGTCCAAACTAACTACGAATGAACGTTTTAATTGGTGCGAATTTTAATACGTCATTGCCTCCCTGTGGATACGACCCGTTCCTCTGCGAGTGGTTATTTCTTGTTAAATATTGATTAGTCGATTTTTCCACCACATTAAACTACAAACGACTTTAAAGCGAAAGATCGTCCAGTCAGCTACTAGCAGGTATGGCGAGGAGCGGACGATGGAGAGGAAGAGTTTCCCTCTTCCTATGGTGTATGGCAGAGGAAGAAGAGGCCAAAGGAGGAGGGTCACCGGAGCAAGCTTGGAGTAGGCTGAAGGTAGAGGAAATAGAGGAGTTTTTGGCTTAGAACTTGCTAAGGAGCACGGCCTTGACAAAGGGATCCTTCTAGAGGTCTCAAGAAGAGCTCCAAGCTTGGGAAGAAGCTTGAGGAGCTTGAGATTTCAGGGGAGAAGATCCCTGAAATTCCTTTCATTCGCCTGATTTATGGGGACCAAATTACGATTTGAGATGCAACTCAAACGATTAGGAAGGTTCTCAGGAATACTCCTTCCAAATTTGGAAGGATTTGGTTGAGAAATCAGAGAGGAATCTCTGATTGAAGGTCGGCTGCTTTGGGTTCACACCGGCAATGGTGGTAGGGACCTTTTTGAAGAAAATGATGAATAGTTAGGGGGTAAATGCAAATAATTCGAAAGTTGGGGGTTGGCTGAAAGAAAGAGACTTAATGGATGAAATTGCAAACTAGGTCAAGATGGACTGTGATTAGGTCCAAATTTTAGTACAAACCTAGTTTGGACTTAGAGAATCTAATGGTAAAGTCAGATTTCAGTTTTAACCAAGTTTGACTGGGCAATTTGTACAAAAGCCATAATTAGGGTAGAATTTCGTCTACAACTCTATTTAAGGTCAAAATAGGTTCAGATGGTCAAACTAAGGGTACCAAACCTCTCAGAATATTTTTATATGAATTTTAGGAGGTTTAGATGAATTTTATTCTGACCAAAAGCTCTTTAATTTAAGTAGGCCTAAAATTAGGGCTTTGTGTCTTGTTGCGATTCTGGAAATGCGTGAAATCCCGTTTCTATCTATATGGACCCACATTTTGGACTTCAATGCTCATTTGACCTATAATTAACCCTGGATAAATCTCGTGGTTAATCTGTGTTCAAGATGTGGTATTAAAATTATAGAATTAACCCTAATTTGCTATTTTCTTCTTAAATCAGAATATCATGGAATTATGACCCTCTAATGATTATGTAGGAGCATTTATACATCAAACCTGACTAAAAGTGTCTAGTTAGGGCTTATGATGGTGTTTCCATCATACCCCCATGCTTAGCTTTCGCTAGTCCCTAGCAAAAATCTTATGGAACAAACCAGGTTTCTAGGTCGGATGTAATTGTCAGGATGCCCTACTAAGCTGCATCTCTAGAGGTCAGATCAAAATACCAACAATAGGCCTAGAGGTACTCAAGTACCAGCCAAGATCCAAACCTGACTAGCTTCAGCCTGGGTCTGCCGCAAAGGTTTTTAAGGCCAGCAAAAAATTGCCCAAAGGTTCGTTGACCTTAGCGGTTAAAGCACCTATGCGTAGACGTATCATGTCCAGGTTAGTTTGCCAGTGAATTTTTGTAAGAGAGAGATTGAGAAATATTTTTCATTTGGAGAGTTTTCTCTCTTTTCTTTTTTTTAATTTTTCTTTAAACCAGCCTCGAATTAGCCTTAAACACGGTTTGTATCGGATTCCTTGTCCCCACCACCAATCCTCAAAGGGTCCCTGGCGTTCGATGTTTCGGGATAACACCGCCCATGGCAACCCCCAGAACCTTAGCTTTCGACACTTCGGGATGGTGCCACCCATGGCATTCTGTAGCTAAATTCAAGCCCTAGCAATCAACATTTTGGGATAATTCTGCCCATGGCACCTGAACCAGTACAAGGTATTTACATGCTCTGGGTAGGATATTTAGATATCCTAGGAGACAAGCACCGAGGAGACGATATGTTATTATGCATCTTCAAGGGGAATTTCCCACCTCTCCGCGTTAGGAACTCGTCCAATCAACTTGTGTTGTCGAGTTGCTCCTAAGCAAGATCTTCAAGATGATTTTTCAGAGCAAAATACTTTTGGGATGATTTCTTTATTTAGCGCACTGAACCAGACTAGTGCGTGGTTTTTGGGTGCTTAGGTTACCAAGTCCCGCAAACCAAATGGCAGGCAACAGGGCCGAATATTCCTTGAGCCTTAGACCTACTACATCAGCCTCGCACTTTCCTTAACCTTTTTGAGAACTAATCCGAATCTTAACAAATACATGAGTGTTTAAACCCTGAAACAGGTCTAAGAAGCCTAAGGTCGGTACTCGTCACTAATCTCCTAAGTTTCAGCCTTCTAGGTCATAATTCATCATCTGATCCAACCTAGAAGTTAGGTAAATTCCATACTCAATTTCAAGGGACTATCTCATTCTTTTCTTTTTGTTTGCTCTTTTTTTCTCTGTTCTTTTCTTTTCCTAAATTGTTTTTTATTCAGCTTAAATTGACTTCTTTCCTCTTTTCTTCCTTTTTTTTTTTGAATGAAACCCTTCAATATATTGATTTTCACAGCATTTTGCATTTTAATAACCCCCATGCCTAAGATTTGTAGTGCCCTCATTGTAAATTAGGTGGGTTCGAGTTTTGCTCAGTTTGTACATTAGAACAGGTGGGTGGTGAATGGGTCGGATGACTGTTGTGGACGATTTCTAGCTCTGATACAAGTATTAAAGGTGGAGTCGGCTGTTCTAATGGATGAACCCTAAAGTGTAATATGATTTCAACAAAAAGATATGTCATAAGGGCCTCGGGTTTTTAAAAAATGATGGGTTGCATCCCATTAAGTGCTAAATTTAACGCCATCAGTTGGTCGCAATGAAGCTCATGTAGAATGGAGATCAAAAGATACTGTAGCTAGATTTGAGTCGATGAGTTCAAAGAACGGTTTGAGTCTCTGACTGTTCATGACAAATGGTTCTGATATGTGGCTAAGTTCACTGATTTTGATAGCTCCATTTCCAAACACTCGTCTCACAAGAAATGGTCCAATCCATTTTGATCTGAGTTTTCCTATGAAAAGCTTGAGTTTGGCATCAAAGAGTAGTAGTTTTTGACCAGGATGAAAAGTTTTTTGGAAAATGTGCTTATCATGGTAGGCTTTGACCCACTCTTTGTAGATTCATGAGTTTTTTTACCCGTCATTGCGTAGTTCCTCGATCTCGCTCATTTGCAACCGACAGTGGATTCTAGCTTCCATGAGATCTAGATTGCACTTCTGTACTGCCCAGTAGGCTTTGTGCTCCATTTCTACGGGTAGGTGACATGCCTTCTTGTACACGAGTTTGAAGGGAGACATTCCTAATTGGGTCTTATGAGCGGTCCTATAGGCCCATAAGGCTTACAGAAGGTGGGCAGGCCCATCTTTTTTGTTAGGCTGAATAGTAACTTGAAGGATCTTCTTGATTTCCCTATTGGATAGCTTAGTCAATCCATTTGCTTGGAGGTGATAAGGAGTCAAAATACAATGCGACACCTTATATTTTTTCATCAGGGACTGGAAGTGCACATTTGCAAAGTGGGTCCCTCCATTAGAGATGATAGCTCATGGAACACCGAACTGAGAAAAGATATGTTGATGAATGAATTTTATCACGACTTTATGATCATTGGTTTGGGTCAAGATGGCTTCGATCCATTTGGACACGTAGTCCATGGCTAGGAGAATGTAATTGAAACCATCAAATTTTGGGAAGGGACCCATGAAATCAATCCCCCAAATATTTAAGATTTCGCATACGAGAATCAACTGTAAAGGCTCACGTCAAGATGGCTCATGTTTCCTAAGGTCTGGCAACGAGTGCATGCCTTACAATAGTCGTGTGCATCTTCGAAAATCATGGGCCAATAGAATCCACATTGGAGGACTTTTGCTGCAGTTTTGTGTCCAAAGAAGTGACCACCGTTAGCCTGGTCGTGGTAGGACAAAATGCCATTGATCTTTGATTTCGGAACATGTCTTATGATGATTTGATCAGCACCAATGAGGAATAGGTACGGATCTTCCCAAATAAAGTATTTGGCATCTGAAAGTAATTTGTCTTTTTTGGCCCCTGGCTAATCAGATAGAATCTGATGTGATGCCAAATAGTTTACCATATCAGCATGCCAAGGAAGTTCCGTATCAATTGTTAGGAGGTGCCCATCAGGAAAATGTTCCGTGATAGGTTCGGAAGGGTCAATGATTAAAGAAAGAAGACAAGATAAATGGTCAGCTACCACATTCTGCTTTCCTGCCTTATCGTGAATTTCATGATCAAATTCTTGTAATAGTAAGATTCAATAGATTAATTTAGGTTTCGCATCCTTCTTCATGAGTAAGTGCCTCACTGCAGTGTGATCCAAGTAAATGATGACATGGGAACCTAGGAGGTATTACTTGAATTTCTCCAGGACAAGTACTACAGCCAGTAGCTCTTTCTCCATAATGGTGTAATTATGTTAAGCTTCGTCCAATGTCTTGCTGGTGTAATATATGACTATCGATTTCCCGTCAATTTTTTGACCCAGCATCGCTCCTACTACGTAGTCAGACGCATCGCACATGATCTCAAAGGGTTGAGACTAGTCAGGAGATTGCAGGATTAGTGCTTGGGTGACTTGGTTACGCAGGATCTCAAATGCGTGAACACACTCACTTGATATCTCAAATGGCATGTCCTTCGAAAGGAGATTTGTTAAGGGGTGTGCGATCTTAGAGAAATCAGGTATGAATTGACGATAAAATCCAACATGCCCCAGGAATGATCTAATGTCTTTGATTGAGTTAGGCACAGGTAGTTTGGAAATCAGATTTACCTTAGCCTGGTTGACTTGGATACCTCTCCCAGAGACTAGGTGTCCAAGTACGATGCCCTCAAGAACCATGAAGTGGCTCTTTTCCTAGGAGAGTACCAAGTTCATTTCGATGCATCTCTTAAGGATTTAGATCAAACGCAGGAGGCATTCATCAAAAAATTCACCAAATATTGAGAAGTCATCCATGAAGACCTCAAGGTAATTACCTACCATATCTGAGAATATGGCTAGCATGCCGCTGAAAGGTAGCAGGTGCGTTACATAGCCCAAAAGGCATTTTGCGGAACACGTACGTACCATAAGGGTGGTAAAAGTGGTCTTTTCTTGATCCTTGGGATGAATTATCACCTGATTATATCCGGAGTACCCATCTAGGAAATAGAAAAATCGATTTCCCTCCAGTTTCTCGAGAATCTAGTCAATGAACAGAAGTGGAAAATGATCTTTCTTCGTGGAGGCATTCAACTTCCGATAGTCTATGCAGACTCTCCACAAATTCACAATATGTGTCGGAATGGTCTCTCCAGATTTAGTCGTAATCACGGTGAGCCCTACCTTCTTAGGCACAACTTGGATTGGGCTCTCCCAGTGGTTGTTAGAGATCGGGTAGATGATACCAGCATCCAACCACTTGATGATCTCTTTCTTCATGACCTCCTGTAGATTCGGATTGAGTCTTCTCTATGTCTCTCGAGATGGTCATGAGCCCTCTTTAGTGTAGATACGGTGTGTGCAATACGAGGGGCTTATACTAGTCAGATTGTCAAGAGTCCATCCAATGGCTCTTTAATGTTGCCAAAGAATAGAAATTAGCTTCGTTTCCTGATCAGCAGTGAGTTGAGAGTTGATGATCATAGGAAACGTTTCATTGGAACCCAAGAAGACATACTTCAAATGATTTGGGAGGGGCTTTAGTTCCATAACCGGGTTATCAACAACAGGTGGGGGTTTGGGATGGGCCTCAGAGGATAAAGTGGGAGCTATGGGTGAATCAGGATCAATTCTGGGCTCCTCTATTTATGGGTCAAGACCTTCTTGAGGTTGAGGATCGGGAATAATCGGGTTTTTGTTTGTAATTGGATCCTCAACCATGGAACTGATGTTGCATACTTCTTCAATTGCCCCACAGTTTATTCCTTTTTTTGCCTTAAAGATATCAATCCGTAATGTCATATTCTTGAATTTCAACTTGACTTGACCCTCTTAATAGTTGATGTTTGCCCTATCTATGGCTAAGAATGGTCTCCTTAGGATGATCAGTGTGTTCCTCAGATTTTCAGGAGTATCCATATCTAATACGATGAAGTCTACCGAGAAATAGAAATCTTGGATCCATACTAGAACATCCTCAAGAATTTCTCTAGGTGACTTAAGTGATTTGTCTACTAACTGCAAGGTCACCTCAATTAGTTTGAGCTTAGTTTCCTCGAAGTGGTCTAATAGGGATGTAGGGATCAGGTTTATGGAGGCTCCTAAATTCAATAATGCTCGATCAAATTTTAATCACTGATCGTACAGGAGATAAAAGGGGTGCCAGGATCTTTTGCTTTTTGTGGGAGTTTGCTCAAAATGATTGAGTTGACTTGCTCAGACAAAATGATCGGACTCTCGTCTTTGTTTCGCAGCTTATGATTTGGTGTACATAAATCCTTCAGAAATCTCGCGTAAGTTGGTACATGGAAAATTGCATCCATAAAGGGGATGTTTATCTAGACTTGCTCAAAGGGCTTGACCAGGTCTTTCTCAAGTACCATGGGTTTGGGTTTCCTCTTTCCTTTGGTCAAGGCCTCAGGGAATGGAACCTCTGTAGGTTCCTCTAGAATTGATTCAAGCTCAGGATGTGGGATAGGAGTATCTTGGATAACCATCCTAGGGTTAGGCTTTGAACTACCAAGATTTGAGTGGCTAGGATAAGGTGGATCCTGGGTCGATTTGCTACCATGGGTGGTAATAGAATTAATACCCGCCTGGTTTTGGTTCGTAGTCAGCAAAATAGGTGATTGCTGTTGATATCCTGAAAATGATGTCGAAGCCTCCATCCTGTCGTGTGATGGAGTAGAAGGGGCCTGATAAACATAATGAGCTTGGCCCTGATTCAAGTTCATAATGTGCCTTTGGTTCGACACATTATTCGGATTTGGCAGAGGTTGAGACGAAAGTGCACCAAGCTAGCAAGACCTAGCCATCTGTGATAGTTGATTACGAACCTCTATCATCTCATCTTTGTGCTATTTCTGCATAGCTGCATTAGTCTTTTGAATGCCAGCCAAGGTTTGTAGAATCAGAGTCATGTGATCATCCCTTGGTGGCCTGGATTGGTAATTTGGGTTGGGCCTAGGCTAGGTGGGCTAATTGGGCACGGGGCTTGTGGTCGGGGTTGAAATTGAGATTTGGTGTTCTGATTATTTCCTGATCACGCAAAATTAGTATGATTACGCCATCCAGGGTTGTAGGATTGGAGAATGGATCATTCTAGATGACGTGGAGATCCTCGCAGTTATGAGGAACTCCAGAAAAGTTAGAGTACGAGGGTTTAGAGTTCCCCCAACTTGAGTAGGTTGGTTCGGAGTGTCCTTCGAAACTAGGATTAGACGGAGGTGGATATGGATCCATCCCCTAGTGAGAGTGGTGGTACATTCTATGCACGTCCTCCTTGCCTGAGGGTTGTTGCTCATACATGTTTTGCTGTGTAGCAGTGGCTCTTTGCAGATGTCGAGTAAATTCATCCACCTTTTTCTTAATGATTGAGACCTTATCCAAGCGACTGGTCACCAACTCCAGATCGATGGATGTGGATAGGCCTCAAGTCCCGTGTGCCCCCCGTATGTTTGTCAATGCACGGGTGGTCGTCCAGTCAAACACACCTAGCGATTCATTGTTTATGGAGTTCTCACACATGTTCTCAAGAATCTCCCAAACTGTATCTTCATGTTGACCCATGATGCTTCCACCATAGGTTGCATTGATAAAGAGCTTGATATCCTCACAGAGCTAATGGTAAAAAGATTGGACTTGTTACCACTTATGGAGTTCTCGCACATGTTCTCAAGAATCTCCCAAACTGTATCTTCATGTTGACCCATTATGTTTCCACCTTAGGTTGCATTGACAAAGAGCTTGATATCCTCACGGAGTCCATGGTAAAAAGACTGTACTTGTTCCTACTTAGGAACTCTGTGATGGGGGCATTTTCGCATGAGATCCAAAAAGCGGTCCCATGCCTCATGAAGTGATTCTCCCGCATTTTGCGAGAAGTGTGTGATTTGGTGCCTTGAAGCATTTGTCCTACTAACGGGGAAGAATTTCTATAAGAATTTAGTTTGGAGTTCCCCCCATGTGTTGATTGGATGGGTCAGGGTCTGAAACCAATTGGCAGCTTTATCCATGAGAGAGAAGAACATCTTCATGAGTAGGATGTCCCGATTTTGTATAGTAGGCCTGAAGGTCTGGGCCAGATGTTTCAGCTGCTTGATGTGCTAGAAGGGATCTTCAGAGTTCAAGCCATGGAATTTAGGGATAGCATGGATTATATTTGGCTTGAGTTAAACATCAGGTCCTCCAGTTGAGATTTGTACCCTGGGCTCTATCTCTACCACAGCGAGATTGTAGTGATCTCGCATCTGAGGATGCAGTGGTGGATTTATGTGTGCATGGAATAGATCATTGAGGTGCTATAGCTGATTCTGGAAATCGAGTTCTTCTTCGTGATTCTCCATGGATGTGGATGAAGGAGATCTGGGCTCAGAAGCAGATGAGTTGGAAGAGATATCAATCTGGTCGGATGGTAGCACAAACAAGTGGGTCGAGGCTTGTCCTCGAAGATAATGGATTGCTAATGGAGGCCTCCAGGGTGGTCTTAAAGACCTCCTCCAAAATATGCACTATAGTGCTAGATGAGGGATAGAATGTATGATGGACCCAATCGAGGCACCCAAAAAATTTTTGGATGAATAAGGAGGTTCGAGGTGAATGATACCTTTTGATCAGAAAGTTACTCACGTGAGAAGTACTTGGGTAGCCAGGAAGGGAGAGCCCAGCAAAGAACCCTACACGGTAAAGTATCCCCATGGGTTAAAGGGTTTCCCCCACTCAACCTTCCTTATCAATGAGAACCCAAGTAGACCGGAATGAGCAACTTGACTCCTTAAGTCTACCAATGTTAGTCTTGAATTATGGTTCTTTGAATTTCACTTGAACTTTAGAATTAATTGTGATTGTGACCTAATTTGAAGGTTAGTTAACCTATAAGATGGGTTAACTTCACCTAACTTGCCCTAAAG
Source organism: Thalassia testudinum (assembly GCA_037157565.1). NCBI lineage: Eukaryota > Viridiplantae > Streptophyta > Magnoliopsida > Alismatales > Hydrocharitaceae > Thalassia > Thalassia testudinum. The sequence continues at coordinate 92,049,880 of JAZHRO010000025.1, forward strand.
TTTAGGATGAATTGGGTAAAGAACCCAAAATCACCCTGAGTGCTTTGCAAGCAGGTTATTAAGTCTCAAATTTTATGGATTCAAGTGAATGTTATAGCCTTCTTTTAGGCTCTTCTTGATTAACTCAATTCAATCAGGGCTTGGGTGGCACACAATGCGGGAAATCAATTTTCTTTTAATATCAGGTAAGTGTGTTTTCTCAAACCTTAAAATAGAAACTTAATTTGGCTCTTTTCCAGGTCCAATTCTTTCCAAATTAGGCACCTAGGGCTCAATCAAGAAGGGGAATAGCCCTAGGCACCTTAAGTCCCTGATAGGTGCAGATATCTAGATGGGGATTTCTAAGTAAAACAAATCAGGCAACTCGAGTGATTAATTCTAAGAAAGAATGTGAGTTGATCCTAATTGATTCTTCTTTTTAATTCCTTCTAGAAATGAGGGCCTTAAGAAGAAGGAAGCGAAATTACTTGCCCCTGGAGTGGCTGTCGTGCGGCTGATCCTCTCTCGTGTACCTCACACAATTACAACAAATCAGATAGAGTAAGTTAGAATCAAATTAGAATTGTAATAAGTGAAATGAAATTGCTCTCTTCCTTTAGGGAACCCACCAATCCACCTTGGTGGACCATCGTTGCTCTCCCCAACCTCTCTAGAAGGCCACCACTGGCCACCCGTGGTGCCCTTATTCTACCAGATTAGATGTGATATTCTAGTTTATTTCTGTAACTTAATTACTCTTGTTCCAGCATTACATAGTCATAACTCTAGAATTATTTGATCAAACTCATGACTACATTCTCTTTATATATATTGTGATTATTATCTAGTTAGTATTTAGATCCAAATCAGTTTTGAGATCGAAAACGTTTTCTGCCTTCCTTAGTTCGATTAGGACTCAATTGTTATAAATTATTATCTAGACTACAATTGATTTACTTTAAAATGCGATTTACACCTCAAACATATAAAAATTTTAAAAATTCGTAAATTGAAATACCATCAAGTATGTTGTTGTTCTTGATTTTTCGAACTTCAAAAAATCACTAGAATATTTATACAACTCTGATTTATCTGAAATTTGTTACGTTGGATTCCTGTGATAATATAGAATCTCGAAAAGATTCTAAAAAAAATATTTGGTGTAGGTTGGATTACATGAAATACTTGATCACTAACTAGGGGTCAAAAAGAATGCAAAACCCCCAATACACTTAAAACTTGAAAAAATAGAAAACGTGCATTAAAATCATTGAAAAAATATTTTCTAAGTGCCTAGTTGGTGGTGTAATAGGAGCAATTGATTGCATTGATTGGGTCACACTACCTTACTTGTTTGTGACTTAAATCCAATCATTTAGCACTATCTGCTCTTAGGGTTTCACATTAAGGTAGAGCACTTGCATTTCCATACATAAAGGAAATTTATCAAACAATTGGGACTTGCAAAACCTCTTGTGTGCCTTCATGCGTATACATCTAAGTAGCCTAAAATGTTCATTTATGCATGTTCTTAGTATTATACAAGCATCATGTATTATAAATAGTGCATAACATGCATCATCATGCATTTAGGTCAATTTGTATAAATTGTAAAGTAATTTGCCTCTTTTTGTGGCTAGGGACAAGGCGATATTTATTGGGGCCTCGGATTGAAGATCCAACCGTACAGATCTGATCAGGGCGACTGATGAACCGGAAATTCATTGTGAAAAGATTTGAGTTTAGAAAATCAATCGTTGTAGTGCGAAAATCCGTCAATCAAATAATTTTTTTCGAAGCTCAGAATGAGCCCCGGGTCGAACATGGGGAGGCTACATCGATTTGAAATTTGCAATTATATTTTTTGTAATTTTTGTTTTATAAACGAGACATTCACAATGATTACTATTCTATTTGCAATATAAACTACAACTAAAGAGAGAGAGAGAGAAAGAGGGAGAGAAATAACTTTTATACTCAAAATAATATCATTACAACTACACTAGAAAGTGGGAAATTTAATCTAGAAAGTGATAAAGAGAAGTGGGAAAGAAGTTATCCTCCTCGACGGCTGCTTGGAGGATGAGTTGGACGATCGTCGCCTTGAAGAAGGAGAGCTAAGACAGATGACGGAGAATGGATTAGGAAGAACTGGGGGTGAGGCAGGGCATCAGCGTCGTGGGATCCACTTCTGGAAAGAGGGCGAGAAGACGGCTGGCGAAAGCTCCACGATGGGGATGAGAGGTGGAAAATTTGTATTTTTACTCTAGCGGAGCTTCCCGTAGCTTGGGAGCACTAGAGTGAGCTTGAGAACTTGAGTTCTTAGCTCTTAGAGAGGGAGAGAGATATGAAGAAAATGTGGAGGGCGTAAGGCCTTTTATAGGTAAGGAATAGGGGCAAAAAGGTCCTTTTACAAGCTTTAACATTAATATTAGGACCTTTAGTGATGTTTATGAGCATCACTGTAGGCGTAGGACGCTGTAGCTACACGCTCCATCTCTGTCGTGCGATGGGGATCCAAGCGCCCATAGCGCGCCACGTCATGGACCGCTGCCCTTCAATCGTTGAGGCATGCTCTGACGATCTTAAGATCTTAGCCTTGATAGGACAACTTAAAAGACTCGAGTGCCGCTTCCTCTTCATACGTTAAGCGCGCCCACATGCGATGGCGAGTCTGATTGCGCATCATCGCGTGCATGCGTGATGAATATTTCTCCGCGCACCATGTTGCCCCTTGATTGACTGCCCATGCTTCATCCAATGGCTGAGTTTAACTGTGCGCGCTCCTTTAGCTGATTTGAGGTGAGGCGAGGTTCGAACCCGCACCTCCCACTTCGCGGATGCGCGGTTGACCACTGCACCAAGCCTCCAACTATTTCGCGCAGAGGCTTTTATGGTCAGCCATTTTTGGTCATTGGATCTTCATCCAATGGCTGAGATCCTTCGTTGTTTAAGCCTTCAGAAGTCTAATGGAGGGGTGCAGGTGGGTTTGGATGGTTGGGATGGTGCCACATGGCACCAACCTGGCCATCCATCTTCATATGCTTGTAGGTGGTGCCACGGATGTCGGATTGGATCGATTTTCATGCCGTTGGGCTACGATCGTCAATTTGAACCCATCTGTGTGGTTGGACTTTTCATATGAGGTACGGATTTACACTACTTGGCCCCTTGACCTCTGATCTTTCTCAGATTGTATCTGATGCTACGGAGGTCCGATTGGGACAATCTTAGAATCATTGAACTCCGATCGTTGCCTTAGTCAGATCCTTATGGTTGGATCTTCAATCCGAGACCCTGATAAATGTTGCCCTATCCCTGGCCACAAAAGAGGTGAATTACTTTCAATTTATACAAATTGACCTAAATGCTTGTTTTGTACTATTTATAATGCATGATGCTTCTATAATACTAAGAACATGCATAAATAGACATTTTAGGCTACTTAGTTGTATGCACATCACACCCCCATGCCTATCTTTTGCTAGTCCCTAGCAAAAACTATATGCTATTTATAAATAGAATTAGGATCAAATTACTTAGGCAAAAGTTATTTTTCAACACTAGGATCAAATTACTCAGGACCTAAGCTACAGAGACTCAACAACACCTGAATGTCTACTAAAATGCAAACCACCCAAGCCCTCGCCTTATTCAAAAGTAGAAGAATTATTTTATTTTTCTTTTTTTCTAATTCTTTTGGACTTTTAAGTTTAGGGTTTCGAGACAACTTTCTATGGCTATCCAACCCACCCAAGACTCGAAGAGAACTCTAAGTACTAAGCATCTTTTTGCTTGAAATGTGATAGACTCATTGATCGGCGATTAGAAATGAATTCGGGTTTCTATGCTCTTAGGTGACCTTGAAAAGAATTCTACCTAAAGGTGTATCTATACGATCGGTAGCTTTCTCCTAACTTTTTATTTTTATGGGGTCAACACATGGGTAAACCCAGTGTATATCTCCCCAACTTATTCTACTTCTCCACTTCTTCCTAAGTGTTTGGAATTAACTGTGCATTTTTGTGAGCTAGGTTTTGGACAACTAGCCGATAAGCTGTTACCACCGACAACTTGCCAGCCATACTCGTGCGGTGAAGTGTGGCTTATTTCTTTCTTCTTTTCTTCTTTTCTATTTCTTTTTTTTTCTTTTTGGATACTTTTATTTTTCTTTTTAATTTTTTTTTAAGTAGGTGGCTTCCCTGATCTAAGATTTACCTAAAGGCAGCAAGAAGAGAGTGGTCAGCAAGAAGAGAGTGGTCATGTGGTTGGGCTCTGGATAACCGGCCGATGAGTTGTTACCACTGACAACTTGCTAACCATACCACCCTAGAAGGTTCATTAGCTACCCAATTTCCATTAAAATCGTTGAAAAGTGAGTGCAAATAGTGTGTAGATGCTTGGACTTAAAGCCCCGTCAAATCAGAGGGTGGATTGATAAGTTGTGTACTTATCACCACAACTTATTTAACCAAGTTGAAATGAATTTTCAAATGGCGAGGACTCGCGAAACAAGTCCACATTTTAGTAGACACCTGGGCTGATTAAGCCTGAAACCTGAAGGGTCTAAGTGTTCAGGTCCTACTATATTATTTCCTAAGGTTGAAAATTTCTAAAGCCCAAGTTTTCTTTTCCTAATTCAATTTTTTTTAAAATAAAAAGGAAAAAAATAAGAAAAATTTACAAGAAATCCACAGAGCTAACAATATGATTCAACAATGAATAACCCCCTGATGCCTAGCTTATGCAATGTCCTCATTGAAAATAAAAGGCATGACAAATGGGCAGAATGGAAAAATATCACCTGTATTCCATATTGCTCTGGTCAGCTCTGAGTCAGACTATACAAGTGTTGAGTTTAGTGCCATCAGCTAGGTGGGGCCCAGCTAAAGAAAGCCAGATTAAGGTTAAAGCAATCTTGTCTAAGACGAGTTCTGGAATAATGCTGTCAACATAAGGTTTTAGACGTTGTTCGTTGACCTTGAAATAATTACCCATCTTTGGGTCAGAAATCTCAACAGCTCCGTTTGGGAATATCCGATCAATGATGAACGGGCCATTCCATTTTGACCTAAGCTTGCTGGGAAAGAGCTTAAGTCAAGAATCAAAGAGTTAGACTTTCTGATTCGACTCAAAGCCCTTGCAGGAAATTATCTGGTCATGAAGAGCTTTGGTCCCAGCCTTATAAATCTTGGCATTCTCATTTGCATCATTTCTAAGCTCCTCAAACTCAGATAGTTGGAGTTTTGAGGTCTTTCTAGCTAAACTTAAATCAAAGTTTCATTCCTTGATTGCCCAGAATGCCCTATGTTCAATCTCAACGGGTAAATGACATGCCTTTCCATACACCAGACGAAATGGTGACATGCCGATAGGCTTTTTGTACACCATACGATAAGCCCACAGAGCATCATCAAGGTTTTGTGTCCAGTCTTTTCTATTAGGCCTAATTGTCTTTTGCAGGATGTTCTTGATCTCCCAATTGGAGATCTAGGCTTGTCCATTCGTCTGGGGATGGTAAGGTGTGGAAATTCTGTGATTCACCCCATATTTCACCAGTAAATTGCAGAACTAGGCATTGGTGAAGTGAGCATAATGGGAACACCATCATGAGCCCTAACTAGCTCATTTTGACCCATAAAAGAGAACAAAAGCTCCTACATAACCAACTGGAGGTCCTAATTCACTGAATAACCATTCTGAGAGAAAAGTAAGAAACAAGGGGTAAAACTGTAATTTTACCATTGCAGTACAACAATGGGTTTTCTCAAGGCTAAACACAGGTAAAATAGTCTTAACAAGATAATAAGTGGGTTGAATCAGACAGAAAAGGGTTCGTGTGAGTTTTGGGAATTAAATGACCTCTTGTAACCCTAAAGCAGACCCACTTTATTAAACAAGGTTCTGGTCGGGATAAAATTCACCTAAACCCTCTAAAAATCATAGAAAAATATTATCTAGGGTTTAGAACCTTCAATTTGGCCATTGGAACCCATTTTGACCTAGAATGGGGTCTCAAACATATTTTTGCCATAAATTGGGTTTTTGCATAAATTGCCCAGTAAAACGTGGTCAAACCCAAAATCTAACCTCACCATTAGATTCCTTAGCTCTAAATTAAATTTTTACCAAAATTTGGACTTAAGGGGAACTCATCTTGACCCACTTTGCAAACAGGTCTGACCTAATTACATTTCTACCCCTATCTTTCAAAAACCCTTACATTTGACCCCCTAGCTTCTTCAACGTTCTTTGCAATTAGGTCCCTCTACCATTATAGCGGAGGAATCCTACTCCGATGAGCTTTATAAGGAGATTTCTCCTTGATCTCTCAAAGAATCCCCTTCTAAATTGAAAAGGAGATTCTCTGATAAATCCCCTCCAATGTGAACCCAATTTGAGGCCCTATTTGGTACCCAATCTCTCATGAGAATGCATGAGAGATTTGGGTCTCTTTCGATTTACCATTTCCGGCAAACCTACCTTGCTTGGAAGCTTGGCTTCTAAGCACAAAATCGACCTCTAGAGCCTATTTAAGACACCCTAGATCGCCCCGCATCTCCTAAGCTAGAAATCAGCCGGAGAACCCCCTCAAATTCGTCTCTCCTTCTTCGGCCGACTCGCTCATCAAGCTCCGGCGACCTCTCCTACTCTCCCTCATCGCCTATCCACAATACCTGTGGTAGGTTCCTCTTCCTCTCGCTCGTCCGCATTGTGCAGCACCTGCCGATGCCCCTGCCTCCCCTTCGTCCTCACCGACCACCTTCTCTAAGCACCTTCATCCCCGGTGTCAGCAATACGCGCTAGATGCCATCTCCATCTCCCCCTTCGTCTCTTCACCCCTAGATAAGTCTCTCTCACACTCTACTCCCTTTCCCCTTTCTTTATTCCCTCGAACGACTACTGCTGCACTCCACCACCATCATCCCCTTCACCTTCGGCCACCAACTCAGGTGAGTTCGCTCCACCTCCAGAGACCTCCTCCCTCCTCATTGATCGGTCCATAAGCATCGCCTCAACTCACTGATCATAACCCCCTACTCATATCACTCCGCCACTCACCTAAGCGCACCCCCGAACACACGACACACACGGCCACAGTGTGCCCTAGGTACTCTCCCTCAGGCGTTCCCACGCCACGCCGACCACCTCTGCACGTTCACCTCACCTTGGTGAAGCTCCTTGAGCTTTTTAATTTGGCTACGAGACCGTTGTCATGATTTCAGGTCCAGGAGCTCTCCATCATTGACGCCGGGCTTGAAGCTTGCTTGCAAGCTGCTCTAGGCCGCGTCCGCTCCAGGTCACAGTCCCAGGTTGCATGGAAAGACTTCGTGAACATCTCTAGGCATCCAATTGGTGTTGAGGGCTATATCTGCAGCTGCAATCGAAGAAACACCTCTGCTGTAGGCGCGTGCGAAGGAGGTGGGAAGATAGTCGCACCTCAGAAAGTTGTTGAGCGCTGCACCTGCAAAAAAGGAATTTCTCCATTAGCCTTGTCTCCTCCTACTCACGGGGTGAGGTCACTCTCTCACTCGACCCGACCGCCTCATCCACGACCACGCCTCGCGGACCTGGTGACCCAACCCGACTAGCACACCTCACCCACCATCACATCTAGTGGGCCTGGTCCCGGGCACGTACCCAACCTGATTACTCGAGAAGCGTGGCTCTGGGAGAGCGGAACCCAAGAGAGAAGAGACAAGAGAGCTTGTGTGGGTAGGGGGTAGGTTTTCCTTTGTAGGAGAAAGGGAGCCAAGCTAAAGGAAGAGGAAGGAGAAGACAAGGCCGAAGAGAAGCTAAGGAAGAAGAAGGAGAAGGGTTGCAACAAAAGGAAGAAGCCAAAGCCAAAGAGAGGAAGGCAAGGAAGGCAGAGAAAGAAAAGAGAAGGAAGAAACTGAAGGAGGAAGAAGCTGAAGGCAGCTGGCAGAGAGAGAGAAGAAGGCAGAGGAAGAGAAAGGCTAAGGTAGCAAAGCTAAGCCAGAGAACAGGGAAGAAGGAAGATAAAGAAGAAGATTGAAGACAGGCAGAGATGGAGAGAAGAATAGGAGAAGAAGAAAAGAAAGGGCCAAGCACTGTAGCATAAGCATTTTAAGACGTCTGATTCACAAATCAGACACCCAATTTTGAGCTTTATTCACATACATTGGTTCCTTTAGTATTTTGTGCCTTACATTTATTCCTATCTTTTTGCACCATAACGTTGATTTTATTGCATATTCTTTTAAATTCTAAAGTTGTGATCTTGATTTCTAAATCCTAATTTGCTCCTTGTGTTCGACCTCAGACTTTAAATTTGATTAGTAAAATTATATTTATTCTGAACGCTTTTTTGGCTATACTACAATGCGACCTTTTTAAAACCCGATCAAGCGCGACGAACATTTTGAGTGGAACCCAAGAGAGAAGAGAGAAGAGAGCTCACGTGGGTAGGGGGTAGGTTTTACTCTATAGGCTGAGGAGGAGAAGAAGGGAAGCTAAGGAAGAAGGAGACGGGCTGCAGCAGAAGGAAGAAGCCAAAGCCAAGGGGAGGAAGGCAAGAAAGGCAGAGGAAGAGAAAGACTAAGGTAGGAAAGCTAAAGAAGGAGAAGCCAGAGAATAGAGCAGAAGGAAGAAGCCAAAGCCAAAGGGAGGAAGGCAAGAAAGGCAGAGGAAGAGAAAGACTAAGGCAGGAAAGCTAAAGAAGAAGCCAGAGAACAGAGAAGAAGGAAGAAAAAGAAGAAGAGAAAGAAATCAAAGGTAGCCAGTAGAGATAGAGAAAGAAGAACAGGAGAAGAAGTAGAAGAAAAGAAAGAGCCAAGCATTGTAGCATAAGCATTTTAAGATGTCTGATTCACAAATTAGACGTTCAATTTTGAGCTTTATTCACATACATTGGTTCCTTTAGTATCTTGTGCCTTACATTTACTCCTATCTTTTTGCACTATAACATTGATCTTATTGCATATTATATTCTTTTAAATTGTAAAGTTGTGATCTTGATTTCTAAACCCTAATTTGCTCCCTGTGTTTGACCTCAGACTTTAAAATTCGAGTAATAAAATTGTATTTGTTTGGAATGCTTTTTTCGGCTATACTACAACGCGATCTTTTCAAAACCCGATCAAGCGCGACAAACAGAGCACCACCATCGCTGATGATGGCCCTGGGAATCTCGAGCCAACTAAAGATATTCTTTTTTACAAAATCGATGACCACCTTGTGGTCATTGGTTCGGGTGGGAATAGCATCAATCCACTTGGACACGTAGTCAACAACTACAAGAACGTATTGGTGTCCAAATGAAGGAAGGAAGGGTCCCATGAAATCGATGCCCCAAATGTCGAAGATTTCGATGGGAAGAATCAGGTTAGTGCCTGGCATCCGGTACACGACCTAGAGAATTCGTCGGCATCCTTGAATAAAGATGGCCAATAAAATCCAGATTATAAAATTTTTGCAGCTGTCTTTTTCTTGGAGAAATGTCCACCACACGCAGATGCTTGGCAGAACTCAAGTATGCTTTGAAATTCATTCTCCAGAACACATTGGCGGATAATCTGCTCAGAGCCGATGCGGTACAGTTTAGGGTCATCCTAGAAGTAATATTTGGCCTCAGATATAAGTCTATCCCGTTGTTGCTTGGTCCAATCCTGGGGGATTTGACCAATGGCTAAATAATTTAACATGCCTGCAAACCAAGGGGTTTGGACACTTGAAATTGTAAGAATAGTCTCATCTAGAAAAGTATCAGTAATCGGAATATCTGGACAAGAATCACTTACGAGTCTCAAATGATGATCTGCCACCACATTTTGCTCCCCTGATTTGTCTTTAATTTCAAGATTGAATTCTTGAAGTAAATGAATTCATCGGATGAGCTGGGGTTTGGCATCCTTTTTAGCCAAGAGATGCCTCAAGGCAGAGTGGTCGGTATAGATTATAACATGAGATCCTAAGAGATAAGCCCTGAATTTTTCCAATGCAAATACTACAGCTAGCAATTCCTTTTCGGTAATAGTGTAGTTTCTTTGGGGCTAGAGTAGTAGATGATAGAGGGCTTCTTGTCTATCTTCTGACCCAAAATAGCCTCGATCGCGTAATCAGAAGCATCGATCATGATCTCAAATGAGACTGTCCAGATCGGTGGTTGCAGCATCGGAGCACAAGTGACTGCCATTTTAAGAAAATTAAATGCCTTGCGGCATGAATCGTCAATATCGAATTGCATATCTTTGGCTAGAAGTTTGCTGAAAGGTTGAGTAACCTTAGAAAATTCCTTGATGAACCTCCTATAAAATCCCTCATGAGTAAGGAATGATCAGATTTGTTTAACAGATGTGCGAGGAGGAAGTTTGGAGATAGCATCCACTTTAGCTTTATCAACTTCAATTCCCCACTCAGAGACTACAAGACCCAAGATGATGCCTTCTTGTGTCATGAAGTGACTCTTTTCCCAGCTAAGGACCAATTGTGTTTTGATTCATCTCTTAAAGATCAATTGTAGGTTAGCCAGGCAAGAATCAAACGAATCTCCGAAAATGGAGAAATTGTCCATGAAAACTTTCATAAACTCTCCCACCATGTCTGAGAAAATGGCTAGCATACACCTCTAAAAAGTCACAGGGGCATTGCAAAGCCCAAATGTTATTCTACGGAATGCAAAGGATCCGTAGGGACAGGTGAAAGTCATCTTTTCCTGATCCTTAGGATGGATAGGGACTTGGTTGTACCCCGAGTAATCGTTCAGTAAACAAAAATACTTTTGTCAGGCAACCTTTCAAGGATTTGGTCGATGAAAGGTAGAGGGAAATGATCCTTTTTCGTGGTTGTGTTCAACTTCCTGTAATCAATACAGACTCTCCAGGAGGAAACTGAATGAGTTATGACAGATTCTCCTTTCTCGTTAATCACAATGGTAATCTCGACTTTCTTGGGAACAATTTGCACAGGAATAACCCAGGGACTATCCGAGATTGGATAAATGATTCCTGCGTCGAGCCACTTAATGATTTCCTTCTTGACCACTTGTCGCATATTAGGGTTCAATCTCTACATCTGGCCAGAAGGGCGGGATCCATCTTCCATGAAAATTCAATGATTGCAATAAGATGGCTTAATCCCCCTAAGGTCATGGATGGTCCAACCAATTGCCTCCTTATGTGCTTTTAGGACTTTGATCAGTTTCATCTCTTGCTCCTTAGTCAGTTTTGCAGTTATAATCATAGCGAGCATTTTCTTAGGTCCTAAAAATTCATATTTTAGACTCTCAGGCAATGGTTTCAGTTCAAGTTGGGGAGGGTTTAGGATGGAGGGTAAGGAGGATGTTGATGAAGATTCATTAGGAAGGTCTAATGGAAGAGGTTGGAAGTGAACAAAATCAACAACCTCTTCAAAGTGTGGCGGGTCTGCCACAAAGGGTTGTGGGTTGGGTTCATTGGTGCAGGAGGAATTCTCAAGGACGATAAAAGCTATACAAGTCTCAACATTCAGATCATCATCCTCAAGCTCCTCAATATATCCACAATCCTCAAATTTGTTAATTGCCTTGAAAATATCAAGTTTCATTTTTCTTTCCCCAAAGGCGATTTCCATACTACCGCTTTCACAGTTGATATTAGCCTTAAAGGTAGCCAGGAATGGACACCCCAGAATGATGGGTGTGCTCCTTAAATCCTCAGGTACATCTATTTCAGGGATAAGGAAATCTATAGGAAAGTAGAAGTCCTTAACCTTGACAATAACTTCCTCAATAATGCCTTTCAGGTTTGTGACCGAACGGTCTGTTAATTGAAGCGTTACTGAGGTTGACCTAAGTTCACCTAATCTGAACTTTTCGTAAAGAGAAGTCGGAATGGATGCACCTAGATCCAAAAGTGACTTATCAAAAGTGTAATCCCTGATAACACATGAAATCAATGGGGCACCTGGATATCTCTTTTTCTAAGGAAGGTGATGCAGAATAATAGAACTAACCTACTCAGAGAATATCAACTTCCTTGGGCAGATTCCCTCGTCTTACACTTTTGAGTGCATAAATCCTTTAAGAATTAACATAAGTTGGAATGTGTTTACTTGCTTCGAGGAGCGAGATATTGATTTCAACATTCTTGAATATATTCAAGAGCTCCTCATCACTATTAACAAACTTCTTCATCTTGGATTTAAGTAAGGTTTTAGGGAATGGAACATGAGTCAGATCTTTGGAATCAAGTTCCTGAACCTTAATCTCTTCTTCAGTGTTGTCTTTTCTTCCTTAGGTGATCAATTCACTTTAGTGGAGTGCTAATTAGCTTAAGTACTTGTAAAACATGCCTCAGTAGATTGCAATTAGAGTTAAGTGTTAGTTTATATTAATTTGAGAATACTTTGGTAAAATTTGATATATATATCTATGCAGGGTCTTGAGTGCAATTCTCTTCTTCTTGTACACCCGCAGAGTAAACCATCGATCAACCCCACGCTTGTGCCGCTCCATGCAAAACAGCAGCACCTCATCGTGTGGGTGTTGTTGGAGGAGATCTCGCAAGGCCCAAATGAAATGAGGTAAAGTTGGGGGAGATTTGTTAAAGCAAACGGCCACACGTTGGGTTCAAAAAGGAGGAAGAACTACAGACATGAAGGAGGCATCTGCTCCCCCTAGGGGGGACTTCTCCATCTTTTCCACCGTGAAGGAGGCGTGCACCGTGGACTTCAGCGAGCACTGTGGCCTCCACATCCTCAACATCACCCTCACTGTCGAAGCACACACGGTGGCCGAGTGTGTGCGTGGCATCAACACCTTTAGTTCAATCACCTGCCGCTGTCCCTTCACATCCACCACCTCCATGCACCAGTATTCCCTCGCCACAGAGATCTACCAGGTGTGCACAATGCCTGCACACAGCAAATCCACGTGCACTAGATCCACGTGCAGCCACGTCTTCGCTCGCGCTCCAGCTAGCTGCGCGTGCATCTTCACCCACGCTCCAGCTGCTTGCACGCTCCTCTTCTTCGTCTTCTTTCCATGCCTCCCCTGTTTGCAGCAAAGAACTCAAGGCACTTCAGCAGCAGCGCGTGCCACCATCATGCACCATCGCCCTTGCCTAAGCGCCACCCTCGAGCGTTGCCTACCCCACTCTCCCCTCCACATGCGTGCGTGCCTCCGTATTTCCAGCAGCCTGTGCGTGCCCCTTCACATGCACCTTCAGCAGCAACGTCGACCCCACTGTCGGCCACCACTCCTAGTCATGCGACCAACCTCGGCCTCCCTACGCCACGCCGTTACCTCCATTGCGAGCCTCTCCTCCAGCACATCTCCTCTGCCTAGACTCATGGCTAGCGAAGCCTTCTAGCATGCGCAGCAGCAGCCTCTCTCCTCTCCCCTGTTTCTCAATAGTAAAGAGGGTAATAAAAATTACGTGTGCTGCCATTGCCATGCACTATTGAGTTATTTAGAGATTTAATTTAGTGAGGGGAATTTGCATGAAATGTCCTCTTATATGGGTTAATTGTGCATACTGAATTTGTCTCATGAATAATCGAGCATGGATATTTGTTATAGGGAACGAATTCTGATTTAATTAAATTTGATGGTGCTTGTTAGTACTAAGCTCGCAATTCTGGTATTTCCATGTTGGTGATTTCGCATGTGTATCCTTACATTATTGATTAATTATTTAAATCAAGAATTTATGTTGAAAACACGCGCACCAGTTTGTATGCGTATGCGTTGAGTTTTCCGAATAAATGAGACACTATTCACTAGTTTAAATAGGTTAATTCCTCCCTGTGGAGACGACCTAACTATTTTTGTGGTTAGATTCTGAGAATTACAATATTTTGAAAAGCGATTTTCTACCACGTGATTAAATACAATGACACATCATTTTATGTTAAAGTTTTCAACGAAAATGAAAATCGCTCATTCAAATGGCGTCGTTGCCGGGGAGGAAACATGCCTATTAATTTTTTCAGGAATTTTATGTTATTTTTATTCTATTTTGAAAGCTTTTCTGAATTGATAACTTTGATCTTCTTCTATGCAAAAACACGCAACGAACGTGGTGGGTGCACACGATGAAGGCGATCTTTTTGGTGGACCTTGACGCCACCTGGAGGCCAGCAATGGGTGCTTGTGGGCCTTGATCTCACGCACGAAGGCGTACGGGGGAGCCTTTGTTTGATTTAGTTTAGATAGACATTAGAACTTAATTTTTGTCTTTTGGACCCTTGTCGGGCATTTTTGGGAACGTGTTCCTAGTGTTTCTTTATTTCTTATCGCTCTTGTATGTGGAAGCGTATTTTCGGGAGCGTGTTCCCATTTTATTTAGATTATAGGATTATTCGAATTATTTGAACTGCATGTTGGTTAGTTAGTTAGATTGGGTTTGCTTGCTTATATATATATTCGAACTGCCTACTAGAAGCTGCATATCTATAGGGCAACCGTCTAGGATTGAATGAGCAGCATCTAGCTTTTCTTTCTCTATTGAAAACATTCTACATTGATGAAAGATGGAGTAAGGTATGTCTTTTTCTTGAGCATCAATTGCTTGTCATGCATCTGCATTGAACCTAAATCTAAGGCCACTAAAGTGCTTGAATCAAATTAATTCAGTGGTCACTTTAAAAATTGGGACTGCTAAGAGGTTGGACCTTGAAATCTGTGACTTAAAATTGTGTGCAAAAGGAACTTGTTTGAGAGATTTCAAAACTCAAAATGAGAACGTATGATTGCACACCTGAGACACTGTGCACCTCACACATAAGGTCACTAGATAAATTTCTACCTCTCCTCTTTGAATCACAAGGGAAGTTAGTCGGAAATCAATAAGCATACCCACCAAGTTACTTCGGTTCCTCATGCGTGGGCTCGATTCGAGACTTCCATCCCTTATGAGTAGGTTGTAGGCACCAACGAAGGTCGGCCTAGGAAATGTAATTCTTGCAAAACTTGTTTGGCCACCAGCTGAACACCTAAGACCTAGAATCTACTAAAAATAGGTCCCACTGTATTTGCGTTTGTTTTGACAATGGTAGAACTCTTTAGGAAGTTTCTGATTTCTTTTAAATCCTAAGAGAGTTTAACTTGTTTAATTGAAAGAAATGGACTATCATTACTCCTATCATTTTAACCAGGATCCCATGCCCCGAGCGTATCCATCCTTTGATGGGTACATTGACAATTCATGGGATCATTCATATTCCAATCTTGGGAGTACTGGCCCGATAACTCCCACTTTTGAGCAAAGCCTAGGAACGGGATTTTCCAACCCTAGAATCCCTACTACTATGCAAACACCCAACCCCCCCACCCTTCATGATTCTCGTATCGAGGCTGGACCGATACCCCTAGGCAACCAGAGCCTGAGATTGACTATCCTCCCCAATTTGATAGTAGTAGCCTCTCCTCTTTTATGATAGAAATGCAAAAACACCAAAAGGAAATGATGGAAACTATGGGAGAGTTGTTGAGGAATAGTCAACAATTGAACAAAGAAATTAGATAGCTTAGCTACACTCGTCCTAGTAATTTTGATCCCTACCCATACGACCACGATCATGAAAATAATTTTGAGGAAACCAATGACAATAGGGATCCTATTTTAAGTAGCTATCACTTAGACTCTCCCCATGAGACACGGCCACTAGAGGAGAACGATCCTAGTAATTACCCACTGTTGGGAGGTCGTAGGTCACAATTTTGATAAAAGCGTTGTAGTATAGTTGTGAAATACGATCCAGCAAAGATATTGCTTTGTAAAAATAACAAGGCTTTGAGTCCCGATCGTTCGTCTCTAGGAGGCGTTGTTTTTGCTTTCGAAATCGATCTTAACACCACTCTACTTTATTTAAATGACATGCTGGTGCATAATATATAGGCAATTAAAGAACAGGCACTTAAATCATGCAAATATGATAATCATTTAGCTCAAGGTGATTTCAAACACATAAGATATATATATATATATATATATATATATATATATATATATATATATATATATATATATATATATATATATATATATATATATATATATATATATATATATATATATATATATATATATATATAATGAAATTTCATTCATCGTGGGAGAGTTGTTCCACAAGGAAATCTAGAGGAAAGCTTATACATGAATGCTTAAAATTAAATCTAACTACCAGAAAATGATTGCATACAAGAATCAACGGGGGGATTTCGCATGCATCATTGGGGGAGAAGTAAGACTACTCTACTAAGCAGTAAGTGAAAGCAATAAAAATTATGAAGAGCATGATCTAGAGCTAGAAGAATAGAGGGAATTCAGGGGTGGTCCCCGATGGCCTTGGAGTGGTCGAGAAGAGAATGAGGGGCGGCCAATATAGCTTAGGCCGACCCTTGGAGAGAAGTAGGGTTGATCCAGCATCCCGACATGGTGTCCTCCATGGTGGTGGTAGTGAGCTCGTGGAGGTGGAGTGAGTGGCTAAGTGGAGGTGGCGTGAATTGCACCAATGGAGAGCAATTGCAAAGGGAGTGAATGGGTGCTAATGGCCACCCATGGGGTCTTTTTATAGACCCAATGGAAGCTCTCTAGAGAGGCCTATGGTGGGAGCTCGTGGGAGAGTGAGAGAGAGAGGGTGGATGGTGGTTTTTATATCCACCAAATGTGGATCTAAAAATTGAATGGCTCTTGGTTGCTATTTTTGGCAACTAAGGCAACCACACATGGTAGAGAGTTCTAGAGAACTCTAGGCTAGATATTTTCGTGTGGATGGTGTGTGTGGGTGTGTGTGGGTCGAAACTTAGGTGGCTAGGTTGATTAGGTTGGGATCTAGTGGGTTTAGGTCAAGGTAGGTCTCAAATTAGGGTTATAAACCCTAATTCACTAAGGTAAAGTGCAATTAAACTTAATACAAGTTTAATTGGGTGTGTGGAAACTTAATTGAGAGTAAAACAACTCAATTAAGTCAGGTCTAGGTCAATTGGAGTCTCACTGAGTCTAATTGGACAGTGTGTGCTGAGATCAGGGCTCAATTGGACTCAATGAGTCCAATTGAATAGGCTGATGGAATTGACTAAGATCCAAGTCAATTAGGTTTAGTGAGGACCTAATTAGGTCCTTATGGAGGTCTAGAGGTGATGTACTTGGGTTAGGGCACCTTAATTTAGGTTCCTATGGGGTTGGAATTGGGTTTAGGGACCTAGAGATCCAAGATCAAGGCTTAAATCTCAAAATAGGAATTGGAGAGTAGTATAAGACATCTAATTATAGAATAAGACGTCTTATACTCAAAAATCAGAAGTCCATACTTGTTGTATGGACGTCCAATCAGAGTCAGGAAGGATTTCGGGTTTTGTTTTGGGTATTCTGCAGAAATTGGACGTCTGACAATGTGTCTGGACGTCCAATAACACTGCAGAAGTGGGTTTGAAGTGTGCGGGAGTTGGCTAAGGGTCCTGGACATCTTAAAACTTATTTGGACGTCCAGAGAAGGGTTGGAACTAAGGTTTTAGGGCTTCCTAGGGTGTTGTGACCTAATCTAAGGGTGGCTAAGGCTTGGGGAAGTCTCTAGGCTATACTAGGGCTAGGATGGACCTAAGCTCTTCACATTTTACTGCTTTATTTCTACTTAATAGAATAGAAAACCTTTAACGCCCTTACATTATTATTCTTACATCTAAACTAGGCCTTCTGCTCCAGCTCTGCCACAACTCCCGTTATTCCACATCCAGCTTCAGATCCTGCTCCAGATCCAGCTCCAGATCTGCTTATTGCCTGTAATCGACATAATACACTTAATCAGCACATTATAACATTATTTTATGCATAGCTAAAGAAAAGCAATAAAGATGCAGATAATGCGTATGCATGTATGAATAACCCTAACTTATGCTAAGTCCTAGCCTAATTTAGGTCAATTAAGACCTATGATTGCTGCGCAATCATACCCCCATGCCTAAATCTTGCTAGTTCCTAGCAAATGCAAGACTAAATTATTTACAACAAGGGTCCCTAAGGGATTGGTTATTTTATCAAGTGTTTGCATAGAGATTTTTCTCCCTTTTGTTTTCATCCTATGCTCTAGAAATCCAGACAATCGTGAAGGTGCTGCTATGTAGCTTTTGCAACGGATTCGAGTGAAAAACTGATTCACCACTAAAGCCTGTACTTGACCCCTAATAAAAATTCTAGCGGGATAGGCGGATTTCTTCCCTCGGGGTATTCAATATATTCTATGAATTTCACCCCGGCTTTGGGCTTAGGTAGAGAATCTTTGAGGGGAAGGATTATATATTTGGTGGCTCATTCTCACTTGGTGCTACATAGAGACTGGTACTACAGAATCCAGATTCCCGAATTACTAAGTAACTTAACTTAGAGAAAGACGAGAAAAACTATGCTCTCTTTGATTCCTTTGTATTCATTCTCTTACTCTTTTTCTTTCTTTTTCTTAGAGCTCACAACCTCACCAGATTCACACATAGGATCTGTATTTGGTGGTCTCACTAGGCATTAACACTTTAATTGAGTTCTCATAACCCTAACACTAAGTCGGGATTCCTCAGCCAGTACTCGGGCGGTCAGAAACACAAGAAAAATAGGTTAAGGCCATATTTGATGGAGCTCAATTTTATTTGGTGGTATTGCCTCGATGAAAACTAAATATTCACAAACTTTTTTTTTCTTCTTCGTCAAAATTTTTTTTTTCTTTTTCTTTTTTTTTCAATTTTTCTTCCTGTTCATCTTTTTTTTTTTTTTCAACATAGCACAATTGGCATACATCCATGAACTTTATTAAGGAGGCATTATTGGGGATTGGTGGTACTCAAGAGACATTGGGTGACTTATTTGGTGGAAGTGCCTACTCACGGCATCGGGAGAGACGGGTAGGACGGTGTATTTCTGAACTTGATATCAATACTCTCCTTCAGCCGAGGATTCCGTAAAGAATGGTCGTAACCATCCACCTTAGCCCTAGTTTTATGAAAACTCGCTCTCCGCGTATTTGCCTTATTCGGTGGCTCTCACAATTTTGCACAAAATTTATACACTAGAACCAAGAGAGAAAACTATGTCTAATCTCAGAGTATCATTACCTAATTATCTAGGATTCCAGATTCCTTGCACTAATCTTAGAGCACTAATACACTCTACTCTCTCACACTATTTGGTGGATTTTTGGAAGAAAATCAGCCTGATTCCCAAAACACTGTCCAGGGGTTCAGGAAAAGAAGCACTACTTCTTCTCGACAAACTGAAGACGTTTATCATCCTTCACCGTGAATCCATTGCAAATTCTACATGTGTGAAAAGTTGTACTGGATTTCAGATTACAGGAATCAACTAAAGGATAAAATCCCTAATGCATTCTCTTAATAAAATAATCTTATTCATGAATGCAATATCTATATATGTTATGTAACCTCACATAATTTGTACTTCGTGAATTTCCCGTATCGGGTTACAATCAGCTTGACCCTAAATTTAGAACAAAAGGTGAATGGTTGAGTCGGAATTGGTTATTACGAACGATTTCTAGCTCCAATGCGAGCATTGGAGGTGGAGTCGGTTGTTCTTTTATTTAAGGTCCTAAAGTACGTTTTGCATGCATTTCCGAGGTTTTCAAGTGTTGGCAAAAATTTTTTTTTTTCAATTTTTCTATATCTACCCCCCCATGCCTAAGTTCTTGCATGTCCTCATGCATGAATGTAAAAGAAAATAAATGCTGTAGGGAGAGAATGGGTAAAAATCACCTGTAATTGCTCCTGAAATTATATTCAGCACTGGCCAACTTGTTAATATGCAATATAAAAGGGAAATATGCTAAAACAAAAATATGCTATGTATAAAAATGATGGTGGAATGTGGGGCAAATGGTATCTATATGTGCTGAGTTTAACGCCTCCAGCTAGGCGAAAACTCAATCAGATGTGTCATTTCTAGCATAGGAGCCAGTTAAGATTAAGAGAAAGATATGCTCGTATGCTCCCAGAATCAGTGTTCCGGAGATACGAACCAGCTGATTGTGCACCCCTACTCCAAAAAGTCTAGCTATAAGAAAGTGTGGAGTGGTAGTGGAAAATAGAGGATTATCAGAGGTGGGATTATGATGTTGATTTAGCTGATTTATCATGTCCCACAATTTAGCAAGAAGTTGCTGAGGGAGTAGATCAACATGTATCTCAGAACCAGAATCTGAGTCATAGGGATCCTCATAATGATAATTGACATCAAAGATCATTCCCTCTCCAGGCTCTAGGTCATATGGGGGTATCCGTGAAAGTAGAAAATCTGTGGGGAGGTCACTAAAATCCTCATCAGAAATTACTTCGTCCTCATCAGTACCCATCTCTGGTTCATCAGCGGCTGTCTCCTCAGGCTCAAAGTCGATCCATCTACTAGGATGATAGGTGTGTCCCCAGCTCCTTCTGCTCATAGCTTCACCCTCATATGCATTGGGTTCCTCAGTAATTCCTGCCTCAGGTAGCATATTTATTTCTTCAGTTAAGTCGTCCATAGCTACTTCTGGTTTTCGGATGTTAGGATCAGGGATAGAAAGTGTCATCTTAGAATCTCTAATATCCGAATTAGGGATGTAGGTGAAAGAAGAAGAGTGCAGATCAGAAGATGTTGGCTCTAGCACAGGTTCACCTACAATGGGAAGTGGTCTAGATTGATCAGTAGTATCGCATGTAATGTCTGCCTTAGGATCCATATCCTCAATTGGATCCGCTTCCCTTATCTTGATTGGGTTATCCAACCCAAAAGGTGTCTCCTAGGATTCAGGATAATCTGATTGCGGCTCAGTCCTGGAGATATCAGTCCTTTCCTCCTCAATTTCAGATGAACCCATTCGGCATACTTCCTGCTCCTGTCTCATATCCATGCTAGATTCTTTTTCCCTTGAGTGATCTTCGGGCATCTACTCTCGAGAATCTTCTGTGTGTTCTTCCGGCGTAGTTGTTTCAGATTCTTCAAGGTCTTCAATGCTATTTTCCACTTGATATCTCAAAAGCAATAATTCTTGAGTTTCCCGATTTTGTCCCATTCGTCTTGTTATCTCTGCTGTTTCCTGAAGGAGCTCCATGACAGCTTGTTGATGCGGAATCCGGCTTTGTCTTTGGTTCGGCTCAATGATAGCCTGGATTTCGCGTAGATAGGATGTGGCCTTTTCCTTAGCGCTCTCTATAGCTCTCTGTATTCTATAATGTGGCCACATATGCATCGGTAGCTCTTCAGGGGTTCCAGGGGGTGAATCAGGTCTACCCATGTTCCATGGGTGAGAAGCAGGAGTATGAAATCCATATCCTGGGTTATAAGATACGATCCTTTGAGGGACCAACTGGTATGGGTCATAATATCTAGGGTTAGGATATGGATTAACCATTTCGGTGACCCGAGGAGAAGGATCAAGCAAAGTGAAAAGTCGTCTTCGCCACCTTGGGTTCTGATCCCAAGGTTGAGCTGATTCAGTGACCCGAGCTCTCAGATAAGCTCGTGGGTCCAGCTCTTCTGGATCCTGATTAGGTCCAGATCCAATGTTAGCCATCACGGCTTAGCAAATAGAAGTGACTCGCCTCCAACCAAGTGAGGTCGAAGTGACCTCCTTCCGTGCATACACCGTCCAACCCTTGGGTTGGTGTAGCCACGCAGGACAAGGCTAAGGCCCTGTCAATCAAATGGTCCTTATAGATCTAGTGACCATATTTTTCGTTAGGGATTTGAATTCCTGAAGATAAGTTCGTCGTACAACCGACTGAAAAGTGAATCCCGCCTCTCAAGCTAACCAAGCCAGTCTGGTTATGAGGGGACTAAGGGGAAGGTTCTTCCTTTGGATTACGCCTCCGGTTCCGTTGACCCCCGAGCCGCGGTCGTTTGACACTACCCCGCAAACTTAGTCACCAGGTTTGGCAAGAGAGATTAAACTCATTCAGTAGTACAACAACGAACTTGGGTTGATTTCGTGTTTTAAAATCAGTTTTTAACCCATTTTCTTCAGTGGGGCTTGTGGTGAGTGGCCCACAAGGTGACCAAGCTCACCGGCTAACTAGACTTGATTAAGTCTAGGTTAGTTAAAAGTGTGGTCTATATTTGTGACCCTAAAGGTTCAACCTAAGTTGCATGCACTTCTAGGGTTTTTTTTTTATTTCAGCAGACCACAAGAATAATGTTGATTCTCTGATAGTAATTGGAATCTAATTAATTTAAAATTTTGCGAGTAGATTTCTTTTTCAATTATTTTTTCAGAGAATATTTTTTTGGAATTTTTAATGTTTCAACCAAATTTTTAGGAAATTTTAAATATCAGGGGGTCAGATTTGGAACTTTGACCCTTGGACGATTTTTCACTTTGAAACAGTACCAAATGATCTTCAAAAATTCAGGAAAAATATTGAAAATAAAGCCAATTAGATCAGCTTTCAAACCCCACCATTTTTAGTCAAAACAGATTCGCGGATTGCTCGAAAACGCTTCTGGAACTTTAAAAATTTTTGAATCTGGGTCTATCTGACCCTTGTGCACTTCGCAAATTTTTAAAAATTTTTTACTTGGAGTTTTCTCAAAGTAATAGTGGAATTTAAAAGATGGTTTGAAAATGAAGGTTTTTCCTGAATTTCAAAATTTTTCGCTAATGAATTTTTTGGCAATTAAATTTTTAAGTGAGATTTGAAATCTAGCCGAAAATTAGAAGGTGGTGGAAGAGCTTTCAAAGAGGTTTGAATTTGAAATTCAAGCTTTCCACCAAAAATGCTTTTTTTTTCTTTCTAATCTTTTGCACTTTTTTTTTACAAAAAGAATTTTTCAAAAGATTCAACAAAAATCTCTTTTTTTTTCCTTTTTTTTTTTCAAAACAACCTAGATTCGAAAGAAAACCTAATCTAGATTTTTTTCAAATTTTGTTTTCTTTTTGATTTTTTTTTATTTTCCACGAAAATAAGAAAAATCTATTTTTTTTAAAAAAAAAAGAAATTGCAGGAAGTAGATCTAGTCCTAGGGTTTAGAAAATAAACCTAATCAAAGAGAATGTGATGTGCACCTGATTTCTTTTCCGCGCTTGTGTGCGCAGATCCCTTTTTTTTCTTCCTTGTTAATCTGCACATAAAAAAATGAAGTAGAGGCAGATTTGTCAATGATAAGTAAAAGATCAAAATCAAGAAAAATGACGTTGCCTCCCGGGCAACGGTGCCATTTTGTTGGGAGGTCGTAGGTCACATTTTTGATAAAAGCATCGTAGTATAGTTGTGAAATACGATCCAACAAAGATATTGCTTTGTAAAAATAACGAGACTTTGAGTCCAGGTCGTTCGTCTCTAGGAGGCATTGTTTTTGCTTTTGAAATCGATCTTAACGCCGCTCTACTTTATTTAAACGACATGCTGGTGCATAATATATAGGCAATTAAAGAACATGCACTTAAATCACGCAAATATGATAATCATATAGCTCAAGGTGATTTCAAACACATAAGATATATATATATATATATATATATATATATATATATATATATAATGAAATTTCATTCATCGTGGGAGAGTTGTTCCACAAGGAAATCTAGAGGAAAGCTTATACATGAATGCTTAAAATTAAATTTAACTACCAGAAAATGATTGCATACAAGAATCAACGGGGGGATTTCGCATGCATCATTGGGGGAGAAGTAAGACTACTCTACTAAGCAGTAAGTGAAAGCAATAAAAATTATGAAGAGCATGATCTAGAGCTAGAAGAATAGAGGGAATTCAGGGGTGGTCCCCGATGGCCTTGGAGTGGTCGAGAAGAGAATGAGGGGCGGCCAATATAGCTTAGGCCGACCCTTGGAGAGAAGTAGGGTTGATCCAGCATCCCGGCATGGTGTCCTCCATGGTGGTGGTAGTGAGCTCGTGGAGGTGGAGTGAGTGGCTAAGTGGAGGTGGCGTGAATTGCACCAATGGAGAGCAATTGCAAAGGGAGTGAATGGGTGCCAATGGCCACCCATGGGGTCTTTTCATAGACTCAATGGAAGCTCTCTAGAGAGGCCTATGGTGGGAGCTTGTGGGAGAGTGAGAGAGAGAGGGTGGATGGTGGTTTTTAGATCCACCAAATGTGGATCTAAAAATTGAATGGCTCTTGGTTGCTATTTTTGGCAACCAAGGCAACCACACATGGTAGAGAGTTCTAGAGAACTCTAGGCTCGATATTTTTGTGTGGATTGTGTGTGTGGGTGTGTGTGGGTCGAAACTTAGGTGGCTAGGTTGATTAGGTTGGGTTCTAGTGGGTTTAGGTCAAGGTAGGTCTCAAATTAGGGTTATAAACCCTAATTCACTAAGGTAAAGTGCAATTAAACTTAATACAAGTTTAGTTGGGTGTGTGGAAACTTAATTGAGAGTAAAAAAACTCAATTAAGTCAGGTCTAGGTCAATTGGACTCTCACTGAGTCCAATTGGACAGTGTGTGCTGAGATCAGGGCTCAATTGGACTCAATGAGTCCAATTGAATAGGCTGATGGAATTGACTAAGATCCAAGTCAATTAGGTTTAGTGAGGACCTAATTAGGTCCTTAGGGAGGTCTAGAGGTGATGTACTAGGGTTAGGGCACCTTAATTTAGGTTCCTATGAGGTTGGAATTGGGTTTAGGGACCTAGAGATCCAAGATCAAGGCTTAAATCTCAAAACAGGAATTGGAGAGCAGTATAAGACGTCTAATTATAGAATCAGACGTCTTATACTCAAAAATCAGAAGTCCAAACTTGTTGTCTGGAGGTCCAATCAGAGCCAGGAAGGATTTCGGGTTATGTTTTGGGTATTCTGCAGAAATTAGACGTCTGACAAAGTGTCTGGACGTCCAATAACACTGCAGAAGTGGGTTTGAAGTGTGCGGGAGTTGGCTAAGGGTCCTGGACGTCTTAAAACTTATCTGGACGTCCAGAGAAGTGTTGGAACTAAGGTTTTAGGGCTTCCTAGGGTGTTGTGACCTAATCTAAGGGTGGCTAAGGCTTGGGGAAGTCTCTAGGCTATACTAGGGTTAGGATGGACCTAAGCTCTTCACATTTTACTGCTTTATTTCTACTTAATAGAATAGAAAACCTTTAACGCCCTTACATTATTATTCCTACATCTAAACTAGGCCTTCTGCTCCAGCTCTGCCACAACTCCCGTTATTTCAGATCCAGCTTCAGATCCAGCTCCAGAACTACTTATTGCCTGCAATCGACATAATACACTTAATCAGCACATTATAACATTATTTTATGCATAGCTAAAGAAAAGTAGTAAAGATGCAGATAATGCGTATGCATGCATGAATAATCCTAACTTATGCTAAGTCCTAGCCTAAATTAGGTCAATTAAGACCTATGATTGCTGTGCAATCACCCACCCGAGCTATATTGGAGTCAAAAGAAAGGGAAGATGGTACCTCTTGAGAACCTTGACCCTAATGACAGTATTTTCCTTACCCCTGATAACCCGGGTCAAGGTTGTATAGTTCCAATCACTTCACCTATTAACTATCTGGTGGAACCCCATTCTACCCTTATTGAGCCTAATCCTGACCCTCCTCTCAGGGAATCAACACCTACCATCCAACATTCTGAGGATTTAAATGCGCCCAATGAAGGAGACCCTAAGGGAATGGAGGATGAATTGGATCAATTTTGGTCTCAAGGGTACAAAGAGTCTATTTTAGAGGAGGATGATAACCCTATGGAGGAACCCGACCTTACAATCTGGAGTGAATCACAGGGAGATTATGTGTTATTTGAGGACTTGCCCCCTGAGGATATAACTAATATGGTGAAATCCGGATTTTTCCCTTCTTTCAATTTTGAGAGTCATCCTCCACAAAACCAGGAGTTGATATTAGAGGAGGACAAACACAATAGTGAGAAGCCTAGGGGAGACTCTCGGGGACAAAACACATCAATTGAGGATTTATGCTCTTAGAAGAACAAACAATTGAGTGTTATAGGCTTACTCCAAAACATTAAGACTGATCCTCCTTCAGGAATAATTGAGGATACTAATCCAACTCCTCTCTTTACTGGTGAATCACATATACACCTCGACAAAAACTCAAGTGAACCAAATGAATCCGGGGATGAAATTAATGATAATGATTCTGTTGTTTCGACCCTGCCATCAAAGGAATGTAATTTGGAGTCCACCATTGATTCACATATACTGGAAGGTGAAAATATGACTCCGATTATTAATGCTAGGTAGGGTGACGTGAATTTTTCTACAATTATTAGGGAGAATACACAATCTGAATTGTTGTTGGAATTGGACCTAACACCGACTAAGCCCTCATTGGACTTAATCATTACCTTCCAATACCACAAACAACCCATACACTCCCTAACCGATCCTTGGCTCAAATCTCTACTCATGTACATTCTTTTTGGAGAACATATCAGGCCAATACATCCTCGGGTAGAATGGTGAGTGTGGATTGATGCTTATACTTTTAGTCTCGCCATTCAAGGGTTTGAAATAATAATGTTTATATCTTTTAAAGCCCATCTTGCTTTGGAGGACCCTTGTTATCCTCCACTTATTCTATTTCGGGAGGTCCCTTTTCATATTCCTTTAGTTATCCCTAGACCTCCCCAGGTAGCCTACGACGTTCTCTATTTTCATATCTTCTGGCGAGCATTTGGGATAACGTTGCATCATCAACTCTCCGACATCTGTGGCTACTTGCTTTTTAGGTCCGAGCTGTTATGCATATTTTTAGGTCCTAGCTTTTTCTATTTGGAACTAGACTTACAGGTTCCCTATAAGTCTAGCGGCTGACAGAAAATGCAGCGCTTGTTGGGAGGCAACCCAGTGTTCTGAATAACACCATCATCAGGTGATTTTCTTCCTTTCTCCCCCTGTTTTAATTTTACAATGAGGACATTGTTGGATTTAGGCATGGGAGGTGCATTTTGCCTTTTAGGAAGTATTCATGCATTTAGGTTAGCAGATATAAAAAAAAAATTTTCTTTTCTTGAGCTGAATTGGTTAGTCCCTAGCAAAACATCTTTGTCATGGAGGTGTCATTAAAGATTTTTCTTCTTAAATTGTTTCTTAAGTTTAGAATCCAGTACATTTACTTCACTTGCATGTAGACTGGGTAATGGATCTTTGAAGAGAACCAATAAGCATTTTTAGTCTACTGAACCCTTAGATAGTTACAAGGAAGTTAGGCATGCTATCTTTTATTAGATCCACCTCATATTTGTGAGAAGAACGTAGAGAGATTATTGGTGCGCTAAGTCTAGTGCAAGGACTCTTAAGTTTTGGACAATTAGATGATGATACCTCAGAGTTAGGCATAGTTTTCGCTCTCTGTTCTTGTGTGCATACATTGTGTGAATTCCTAAGGGTCACCAAATATGGCAGATACACAGAGATTGAGTCTTAATAAAGCTATGACTATGGTGGATGGTTACGATCGTCCTCATAGAGTCCTCGGTTGAAGGAGGGTAATAGTGTCAAAGGTCAGAAATACGCTTGTCCTATCTATTCCTTCCCGAAGCCGAGAGTAAGCACTTCCACCAAATAAGCCATACAATATCCTCTTGACCATCATCATCCCTAATAATGCCTCATAAATAAAAGTTTGCGTCATGTTATGTTGATTTATAAAGAAAGGAAAAGAAGAAAAAAGAAACAATTATATATATTTTTTTTAAAAAGAAGAAAAGATTTAGAGAAAAGAAAAAGAAAAGAGTCTAAGTTTATAATTTTATCTTCGTGACGCTGTTTCTGAGGCAACAAAAACACCCATCACGATCCACCAAATATGACCCATACCTACCTTTCAGTATTTCTGATCGCTCGAATACTGGCTGAGGACTCTAACTTAGTTGTAGAGTTATTAGGACTTTAGTTGAAGTGTGAATGCCATGTAAGGCCACCAAGTAGTGAGTACATTTACTAAATCTTGTGAGATTTGTGATCTCAGAAAGAAAAGAAAGAAAAGAGTGAGCACAATGGAATATCAAGAGAGTACAATTATTTAGCCTCTCTTCGAGTTGACTTGTTTAAGAGTATAGAGATTTAGAGTCTGTAATACTAGATTACATGTAGCACCAAATGAGTGTGTGCCACCAAATACAAATCCATTCAACTCAGTATCTCCTACCTAAGCCAAAAAGCCAGGGTCAAATTTCAGATTATTTTATTCTTTATCCTCGAGGGAAGTAATTGCCTATCTCGATGGAATTTTATCAAGGGTTAAGTACGAACTTCAAATGTAAGTTGGCTTTGCACTTGAATCTGTTACTTAGGCTACTATCACTTCACATGAGTCTGGATCTCTAAATTTTTGGAATAAGAAAAGAAGAAATCTATTGATTACTTTGATTATTTTTCACTTTTGCTAGGGACTAGCAAAACTTAGGCATGGGGGTATTTGATCAATTCACCCTAGTGGAGTGCTAATTAGCCTAAGTACATATAAAACATGCCTCAGTAGATTGCAATTAGAGTTAAGTGTTAGTTTATATTAATTTGAGAATACTTTGGTAAAATTTGATCTATATATATCTACGCAGGGTCCTGAGTGCAATTCTCTTCTACTCCATCCGCAGAGCAAACCATCGATCAACCCCACGCCTGCGCCGCTCCATGCACAACAACAGCACCTCATCGTGTCGGCATTGTTGGAGGAGATCTCGCAAGGCCTAAACGAAATGGGGAAAAGTCGAGGGAGATTTGTTAAAGCAAATGCCTATGCGTTGGGATCAAAAAGGAGGAAGAACTACCGACGTGAAGGAGGCATCCACTCCCCTAGCGGGGACTTCTCCATCTTCTCCATTTTGAAGGAGGCGTGCACCGTGGACTTCAGTGAGCACTGTGGCCTCCACATCCTCAACATCGCCCTTACCGTCAAAGCACACACGGTGACAGATTGTGTGCGTGCCATCAACACCTTCAATTCAACCACCTGCCGCCATCCCTTCACATCCACCACCTCTGCGCACTAATATTCCCTCACCACAGGGCACTGCCAGGTGCGCACAACGCCTGCACATAGCAGATCCATGTGCAGCTGCATCTTCGCCCACGCTCCAGCTAGCGTGCGTGCGCATCTTCACCCGCACTCCAACCACTTGCGTGCTCCTCTCTTCTTCATCTTCCTTCCATGCCTCCCCTGTTTGCAGCAAAGAACTCAGAGCACTTCAGCAGCAGCACGCGCCACCATCACGCACCATCGCCCTCGCCTAAGCACCACCCTCACGCATTGCCTACCCCGCTCTTGCCTCCATGCATGCACGCGCCTTTGTATTTCCAGCAGCCTATGTGTACCCCTTCGCACGCACCTTCAGCAGCAGTGTTGGCCCCGCCGCTGGCCACCACTTCTAGCTGTGCGACCAACCTCGACCTCCCCACACCATGCCATTACCATCATTGCGAGCCTCTCCTTTAGTACATCTCCTCCGCCCAGACTCACGGCCAGTGAAGCCCTCTAGCATGAGCAGCAGTGGCCTCTGTCCTCTCCCTTATTTCTCAACAGTAAAGAGGGTAATAAAAATTATGCTTACTGCCATTGCCTTGCACTATTGTGTTATTTAGAGATTTAATTTAGTGAGGGGAATTTGCATGAAATGTCCTTTTATATCAGTTAATTGTGCATACTGAATTTGTCTCATGAATAATCGAGCATGGATATTTGTTATAGGGAACGAATTCTGATTTAATTAAATTTGATGGTGCTTGTTAGTACTAAGCTCTCAATTTATGTATTTCCATGGTGGTGATTTTGCATGTGCGCCCGTACATTATTGATTAATTATTTAAATCAAGGATTTATGTTGAAAACACGTGCACCAGTTAGTATGCGTACATGTTGAGTTTCTCGAATAAACGAGACACTATTCACTAGTTTAAATAGGTTAATTCCTCCCTATGGAGATGGCCTAACTATTTTCATGGTTATATTCTGAGAATTACAATGTCTTGAAATGCGATTTTCTACCATGCGATTAAATACAACGACACGTCATTTTATGTTAAAGTTTTCAATGAAAATGAAAATCACTCATTCATTAGGCTCACCAGGGTGTGATTGACTAGAAGAGGGTAATTTTGGGTCTTAGGTTTTTCACTCTTTAAGGTAACAGAATTTGCAGAAGCATACAAGTTTGGGTCTTGGGGAGGGTTAGGAAAGATCAGAGGGGCTTGATTCTTGATGACTCTATATTTACAAGTGTTAATAACATCAATTAGAGTCAATTTCGAGGGTATTTGTGCGATAATTTAGATTATAATGGGCTTGGGAGCATTGCATGCATATTGCATGATCTTTACATTTTAATTGCTTAGAACCAATGGTTAATGACCATGTGCACAAGCCCATTTTTAAACAAGTCTTAGATGAGCGATTAGACCATACGAATGGATCCGGATTGACAAACGGAGTCCAAAGGACTCTAAATCACTTCGATCCGACCTCTGTAGCTCCCACAACAAGCCAGAGAAAGATCAACAGCTATGGGGCAATGTGACATCCTTACAGGTCTTGGATGAAAAATCTGACCGTATGGATGGATCCGGAGTGACGATTGTAGTTCAACAATGTGGGAATCATCTAGATCTGAGCACTGTGGCACCCTCTACAATAGAAAGAAGATGGATGGTCCAGATGGTGCCTCATGGCACCATCTAGGCTGCCCCTCACGCCCCCAGCAGCCGTGGCCTCTTCCCTCTGTCACACCTCACGCTCCATCTCAACCGTTCATCCTTCATCCAACGGCTGGAGAGGTGTGTGCGAGGAATGCTCTCCATGACAGTCCAACAACTTGGCATAATGGTGAACACTTTGGCCTACAAGGGAGGGGTAGTAGATCAAATCCCCGCGACCCCCTCAATTCGTAGTTGAAGTAGCAACATAGCAAAGGTAGCAGCACAGCGCCAGCGCATGCATGAGCGATCGATTTTTGCTTAAGCAAATATTTTATCGAAGTAGAAATTGAGCGGCAAAAAATCAATCATCAATAATTAAAATAAACCACTCACAAGAGAGTGGGTCATATCCACAGGGAGGAATAGATCCAATAAATTCACGAGTAGATAGCCATCATGTTTGCAGAAGTATTCGTGAAATCAATTCAATAAACATGCTGCACTGAATGTACTTGCGATTTTATGAAAAGTTATGGACTATTTATGTAAATTTTGCATCAGAGCTCAAGCTTCCAAAATCTGTAAATGACGTAGGTGTAGTGGCAGAGGACGTACTTCTTAATTGCATGCAATTATGAATCAAATTTCAATGTGAAATGATATGCATAACAGGAACCAATCAATTATGTGAAAATATAAGTGCACGCTTGCAAATTCACTAGAATATAATAATCAAATAATTAAAATCCCACAACTTCCAATGGCATGCAAATGTAAATTTTAATATATGCTAAAATAGGGGAAACTTCCTCTCTCTTTGCCGCACATTGGAGGAGGCATCGCCGGTAGTTTGCTTGGGTGGAGGAGTTCCACCGGAGGAGAGGATCTCGTAGACGATGGCGGTGAGGTGGGAGATGGCCGGTGGTGGCCAGCCGGATGGCAGGTAGCGGCGAAGGGGAGCTGCAAGGACTGTAGCCACATGTGGGTGGTTGCTGCACGTGGAGGTGTTGTGCGTGCACGAGGGCGCGGCTACACGTGGAGTTGTTGCTTCACGCGAGGGCGTAGCTGCGTGCGGGTGTGGTTGTCAAGAGGCGTGGCCGCGAGGTGGTTGGCTACGGGGCTGTGGTGGGTTCCTTCAGTTTGGTTGCAGGCTGGTTGAAGGAAGCAAATGAAGAAGAAGAGAAGGGACCAGCTGTGGAAGGGGGCATGCGTGAGGAGGCTGCGCGTAGTGAGGGGGACGCTTCATATCACGGTGCAAGCAGATCTCCACAGTGCCCTTCTGTTTCACAGTAGATGGTGATGGGTTGCGGATGTGGTTGCGGAGGTGGTGATGCACGCTGTCACCGTGCACCACCGCGGTGATGGAGGTTGATGGTAGTGGAGAACACCTATGCCACAGTGCTCGCTGGTTCCACGGTGCGTGCCTCCTTCAAGGTGGAGAAGATAGAGAGCGAGTCCCCGCCAGGGGGAGAAGATTCTTTAACCATTTCCAGATCCACAACGTTTGCCTCTCCCTTTGCATGCGCAACTACTGGATTTGGACGCTGGCGGAGGGAGCGACGGTGATGGACAATTATGGGCATACCCTCCTTCAAATGCTAATTATATTCATGTCCAGCCACCTATTATACTTTTTTTTTCCTGCATGCACATATCAAATAAGAAGTATAAATGTATGTATTAGAATTCAAAGCAGATACAAAAATATTCGTAAGCTAAGATTAATTACTACTTAGCTTAGGTCATTAAACTATAAGGAAATGTATTCCCTATGTTTTTAAGCCAAATAAATGTCCAATAAATTGGACTTATAAAATGCCCCCATGCCTAAGTTTTGCTAGTCCCGAGCAAAAGGTGAAAAACAATGGAAGCAACCAAAAAGATTTCTCCTTTTCTTATTCCAAAAATTTAGAGATCCAGACAAATGTGAAGTGATTGTAGTCTAGGTAACGAATCCAAATGAAAAGCCAACTTACATTGGAAGTCCATACTTAACCCTTGGTAAAACTTTTATTAGGGTAGGCAACTACTTTCCTCGGGGATAATGTAAAAAATAATATGTAATTTGACCCCGACCTTTTGGCTTCGGTAGGAGATATTGAGCTAAATGGATTTATATTTGGTGGCTCACACTCATCTGGTGCTATCCGTAGTTTAGTACTGTAGACTATAACTCTCCAGACTATCAAATGAGTCAACCGAGAGATAGGCTGAACAACTGTGCTCTCTTGATGTTCCTTTGTGCTCACTCTTTTCCTTCTTTTCTTTCTGAGATTCACAAATCTCACTAGATTTTGTAAATATACTCATTGTTTGGTGTCGCACATGGCATTCACACTTTAATTAAAGTCCTAATAACTCTACAACTATGTTAGAAGTCCTCAGCCAGTAATCAGGCGATCAGAAATATTGAAAAGTAGGTATGGGTCATATTTAGTGGATCATGATGAGTGTTTTTGTTGCCTTAGAAACATTGTCACATAATGAAAAGTGATACGAGGATAAAACTATAAATTTGAACTCTTTTCTTTTTGTTTTCTCTCTCTCTTTTTTTTTCATATTTTTCTAAATATAAATGCTTCTTCCTTTTTTCTTTTTGTTTATTTATTTATTTATTTATTTTTTCAACTACTAAGCACAAAATGACGCATACTTTTATTTATGAGGCATTATTAGGAATGATGATGTCAAGAGAATATTATGTGGCTTATTTGGTGGAAGTGCCTACTCTCGGCACCAGGAAAAGATGGATAGGACAATTGTATTTCTGACTTTTGACATTACTACCCTCCTTCAGCCGAGGACTCTATGAAGGACAGTCGTAACCATCCACCATAGTCATAGTTTTATTAAGACCCAATTTCTGTGTATCTACCTTATTTGGTGACTCTTAGGAATTCACACAATGTACGCATATAAGAACAGAGAGCGAAAACTATGCCTAACTCTGAGATATCCTCATCTAATTGTCCAGAACTTAAGAGTCCTTGCACTAAACTTAGTGCACCAGTAGTCTCTCTACTTCTCACAAATAATAGGTGGATCTAATAGAAGATAGTATGCCTGACTCCCTATTAACTGTCCAAGGGTTCAGTAGACTAAAAATGCTTATTGATTTTCTTCAAAGATTCATTACCAAGTCTACGTGCAAGTGAAGTAAATGTACTGGATTCTAAACTTAAGAAACAATTTAAGAAAAAAAATTTCAATGGCACTTCCTTGATAAATTTTCTGCTAGGGACAAACCAATTTAGCTGAAGAAAATAAAAGATTTATTATTATTATTATTATTATTATTTGGCTAATATACTATCCTAAATGTATGCAATTATTTTTACATGTTATAAACATCCTCAGGTTATTCCCACCTAAGCCTAAGATTGATAATGTCCTCATTGGAAAAATAAAGACATAGAAGAATATCACCTGAGGAGGAGAGTGGGAGGAGCTAAGGCTCCTCAAGCTGAAGTGCATCCAAAATCTAGCCATCTGAAAGAGTAATATAAGGTTTAAGTCGTTGGCCATTTACCTTAAAGCTCACACTAGAAGTAGGGTTCCGAATTTCTACAGCTCCATGAGGGAAGGTATTGATAACAACGTACGGTCCATCCCAACGGGACTTGAGCTTTCTTGGAAATAATTTAAGTCTGGAATTGAAAAGCCAGACCCACTAGTTGGGCTCAAAGGTCTTTCTAATGATGTGCTTATCATGGAAGACCTTTGTACGTTGCTTGTAAGCTTGAGAAGTTTCATAGGCTTCATTACGAAGCTCCTCAAGCTCACTTAACTTCAGCATACGTGCCTTTCCCGCTTTATCCAGATTCAAGTTAACATTTTTAATAGCTCAATAGGCTTTATGTTGGATTTCAAAGGGAAGATGGCACACCTTTCTGTAGGCAAGCCGGAAAGGAGACATGCCCAAGGGAGTCTTATACACTATTCTGTAGGCCCAAAGCGCATCATTTAATTTTTTAGACCAATCCTTAAAGTCAGCCCTGACAGTTTTTTCTAAAATTCGTTCAATCTCCCTATTAGACACTTCAACTTGTCCACTCGTTTGGGAATGGCAAGGTGTGGCTATCATGTGGTTAATGATGAGCCCATATTTGTGGGCTATTTAGTTACTTAAGTGCCTAGGAATTAGATTGATATTACTGCATACATAGCATGTATTAAGATATAAATAAGTTAGTTTATATATTTGCTTGTATACATTACATATATAAACTATTTAGCATGCATTAGAATAACATGCATTAGTCTTTAGGTTACATTATATGAATTAACATTTTATTGAGGGTTTGAACATAAATAAACCAATCTTTTTATTATTATTCATTTTCTCTTCTCTGTAGGGAATTTGCCGCTCCAACGCCACCAGCTGCCCGCACTAAAACCTGCATTCAAGGATGAGCGGAGAATGTGGATCTGCTCCTGCCTTTCCATTTCAAACCCATGCAGACGGCTACAAGAGAGGGGGAGCTGCTGTCATGCTCGGGAGACACCTCCCCACTCCACCACTGTGCACTCCACTCCACCACCGTGGTCTCCAAGGCCGAGCTCCACCACACCAGTGAGCTTGGCCATATCGTGCAACTACCAGATCTCCCTCCTTGTCCATGCACCACCAACACTGTCTTCTTCTTTTTCTTCTTCTTCTATTTTCAAAACAAAACCATCCCTGCGTGCTCCTTGCTGCACCTCTGAGCCACACCTGCAGCAGTGCGCAACCTCCTACATGCACTCTTCCATCCCCACGAGACTGAACCTCCACGCTCCAGCCCCTAACGTAAGCCTGCATGCGCAGAGCGCACTACAGTAGCCACCATGCCCTTGCTGCGTGCACCGCCCTCCAACTCCACCGCAGCAGCGATCGCATGCCAGCGCCCCTCAGCACACCCACTCGCCTCCTGCACGAGCCCGCACCTCCGCTCGCGTGACCTCGCAAGAGTAGCAGCCGCACGTCCTCTAGGCGCTCCTGCCCTCACCAGCGTGCGTAGAGCACCTCCAGCCCGACTGCCCTCGCCTCCAGCCGTGCGGGTGAGAGTGCTGCACCTCTGCTTGCTCCGCCCACGTGTAGCACGCGTCCTCCACCGCCCTTCAGCAGCTTCGTTGGAACCCACCTTCACCATAGCTCCGTCCAGCCGGCTCTGGCCACCCTGACTAGCGACACCACCACCGCCGGATGTGGCTCGAAGTCAACAAGCTCTGGTGAGCTCCTTATGGCCGTTCGCACCCTCTTTTGCATGTAATAGCTCCCCAAAGGAGTTGCTCTGTTTTTGTGAGAATTAATATTTACATTTCTTGCCATTGGAAGAGTTGGAATTTGGATTAAACATTATTCTAGTCAGGTTATTTTTTGAGAACCCCCTTCCTCTTTCAAGTAATGCAATATCATCTCATCTAATAATTGTTATCTTGATTTAAAGGTGGTTTTGATTTAGTTTATAGGTGAAATTAATCGTGAACATCTATTTTAGACATGTGTGAGTTTTAAAAAGGTCATTGCCTCCCTGTGGACACGACCCGCTCTCCTGTGAATGGTTTAATTTTAATTCTAATTGTTTTGATTAGTCAATTTTCCACCACTTAGAAATACAATGATAAATCTCCTTAACCATCATTTTCGAAAGTGAAAAATCAACTCGTCAAATGGCGCCGTTGCCAGGGAGTTTGACGCACTATGGTGGGCCTTGTCTCTACCACCAAAGGACATCTAGAGTGATCATCTTCATCTCCGTCGATTTTTTTCAGTTGATAGAATTTAGGTTTTAGAACTTAATTTTCATTGCACATTTGGCTTGAGACCCTTGTTTTGGGGTATATTTAAGGGGTTTGTTCCTCGATTTTGTTTTAGGCCCGTGTTGGGTAGTAATTTTCGGGAGTCTGTTCCCTTTTCTTTAGATCTAGGTTTTTATTTTATTTTGTGGTTGTTTATCATTTTCTTTGCTTCTGCATAAGTAGCTAAAAAAAAAAAAGAAACGAGTTGCCTGCTAGAAGCTGCCTGCCCTTAGGTTGAATCATTTAGGATTGAATGAGCAACATCTAGATCTAACTTCCTGTCTTGCATATTACATGAAGAATGCTGGAATCAGGTATGCACTTCTAACTTTGAGTTTCTACCTGTCATGCAAATGCATTTGGATTAATTTTTAGACCACATAATCTATCTTGAAGTGATCTAATAAAGATGTCACATTTAATTTTTGAAAAAGGATTAATTAAAGGAGGGACATTTAAAAACCAACAACTTAATTTTCAAACTTGGTGTGCGATTCAAAATTCAAAATCTTTTGTGGTGTATGCACACTTATATCTCTTGCACCAAGGCATGCTTTTAGACACTTCTTAGATTTGGAACCGCTAAGACTAGAGCCTCCTATTATTGGGGTCTAAAGTAACCCGAACTTTAGTTCAGAGGTGAAGTTGCCTCCAAGCTTTGTGGATTGAGGGTAGTTAAGAAGCACCGTGAAAGCAATGCTTCAAAGGAAGGGTTTGACCCTACTTGCATTACTCTTTGCCGTGTGTGGTGGTGACTAAATTTTTGGGCTTTAGGGAGGATCACCTAAGTCCCAATTAGGTCTTCGTAGGCATATTGTAGGTTGACAAGTAGGCACGTAATTATTTGGATAACTTGATTTGTCACCAACAACTAGACTTAAATCTCAAAAGCCATAACTGATTAAAGACCTAAAAAGTTCTTTGATTTGTGTTTGTTTGCTTGGGGAAGAATCTGACTGAGGTGTGAGTTAGAATGGACCACATTGACTTTCAACCTTTCACATCTTGCCCACACCCTTACCCCCACTCTGCGATCTTTGATCCCATATGCCGAGATGGTCCATCCTTTGATGGAAATAATGACAATCATTGAGATGCTTTTTACTCCTATTATAGGAGTAATGGCCTGGTTAAGCCCCAAATCAGTGAGCAGAACTTAGAAGTGGGATTTGCCTTGCCCAATATCCCACACACCATACAAATACCCAACCCAACCTCCCTGAATGATTATAATGGTTGGACAGAAACTCCTAGGTACTATAAGCCTGAGCTTGACTTCTCTCCTGATAGAAATGATGACCTCTCCTCCTTGAAGATGCAAATACAGAAAATGCAAGACAAAATGATTGATTTATTAGGAGAATATTTGAGAGCAGGCCAACAAGAAAAAGAAGCCATTAGCCACCCAACCTACCCTATTGAGGATGAAATGAACCCATCTACGCTAGATGCATCTCCCTTGGGAGAGCCACACCCTAAGTTGGAGGGAAATTTTGGGGATTATGTAAGGCAGAATAGCTACTTTTCGAGCATTGATTTTGAAACCTCCCCGCTAGATGACACTTCCTTGAGAGGTCCATGCCTTAAGTGGGAGGAGGATATGCATGAAAGTAGCTATACATGGGATGAAGAAAGGTGGCAACCCGAGGAAGAAAATGATCAGGTTGAGTATCCACCTGAATTATATTGGAGGCAAAAGAAGGGAATGATGGTACCATTGGAAGACCTCGACCCCGATGATAGTATTTTCGTGACATTTGATGAAGTGGCTCGAAGTCAAGTTGTTAATCCCACCCTCCCTTCTGATCATGAGATGGAACTCAAGCCCACCTTTAGGGAACCTTACCCTTAAGAAATCCACCTATCTGGGGAGTCTGATGTTACCAGTGTAAACCATGTACCCCAGATAGAGTGCCCTAGGGGATCTGCTGAGATTTTAGATGATTCTAGACCTCGGGTATATGATGAATCGTATGATGAGGAGAAGGATGAATTATATGAGGAACCTACATTCGAGATTTGGAGTGACATTAAGGGTGATTATGTCTTATTTGAAGAATTAGCCCTCGAGGATGTCACAAAGTTGACCAAATTAGGTTTCCTTAGCACATCCATTGATGATATCTCTCCTCATGATGAAATAATTGAAAATTTGGAAGCAACTTCTGAGATTAATATGGATTCACATATAAACTCCAGGGAGGATTTGACTAAACAACAAGAACCCGGGGATGACATTAATAGGATAATCCCTAGATTTGTTGCTTCCAACCTGCCTTCATTTGATTCGGAGTCATCCTCTGATTCGCCTATGTCTGAAGTCGAAATGTTGATCCCATACATTGAAACAATCATTGATGAAGTGTAGGTAGATACTTCTGATAGTGCAAGGAATGCTAGGGATGCAATTGAGGAATTGGAAAGATTGCTAGGGATGGACATTGAGCCAACTAAACCCAACTTAGATCTTATGACCATCTTGCAACCTCAAAACTTGGATACCCTAAATGATCCTTGGCTTAAAGACTTGCTCACTACTATTTGACCAAGGGGCTTAACAGACCAATATCTCTTGTAATGGAGTATTGGGTATGGATTGATGATTTCTTTGGTCAATCCATTACCCTAGGTGTTTATCTTTGCACCATTCCTTTCCCATTTCTTTTGGAGGATCCTTGTCATCCTCCCCTTACCCCTTTGGAGGTTGGTATGCTTGTTTACCCTTTAGAACCTCCTCTGGTGACCTGGGAAGATTTTATTCCCATCCTGGTTGGGTGAGCATTTGCTATTAGGATTCATCATCAACTCGCCAACATCCTAGGTTACCTATTTTCTAAGCCAGCATTACTTTGCTCATTGTTAGGGCCTATTTCTTTGGTTTTGGAACCTAACTTGTAGGTTCTTTGGTTACTCGGCTGCCAACAAAATAATGGTAGCCCAACTCTGACCCAGGTAATACTCTTCTATGCAATAAGGACATTGCAGATTTTAGGCATGGGGGGGGTGTATGTGGGGATATACATAGCATTTTTATATATTGCATTCATGCATTTAGTTAAAGCATTCTGCATTGCATACAATTGCATGAAAAAAAGAAAAAAAAGGGAACAAAGAGAAAAACATTTTGTATTATTGAGCTTAACTGGCTAGGCCCTGCATTCTTAAGCAGACCAGAACTTTAGGTTAGACTAAGTTGATTCTAGATGTCGAACTTTAGAAGCTAAGTAAGCTACTAGCTTTAAACCTTTAGGGTCCTTTGTGGACTTAAAAACTTAAGTACGAGTTAAGTTGTGGACCATTCCTAAAGAGGTTGAGGAAGGAAAGCTAGAGATTGAGTTAAAGGTTGGGTAGTACCTGAAGTCTTGTTCTACCTTTTGGTTTATGGGTCCTCGTAACCTAAGCATCCACATTTCACACACACTTGGTCTTGTATAAGTAATGATCACCATAATTTCTTAAAGAAAA
This sequence comes from Thalassia testudinum, assembly GCA_037157565.1. Classification (NCBI taxonomy): domain Eukaryota; kingdom Viridiplantae; phylum Streptophyta; class Magnoliopsida; order Alismatales; family Hydrocharitaceae; genus Thalassia; species Thalassia testudinum. The sequence continues at coordinate 92,089,647 of JAZHRO010000025.1, forward strand.
TTTGCTTCTCTTAGTTCTAACTTAGGGGAAGCTTGAAAGCACAATTTGATTGGAAGAGTTCCTGCCGTAGGAGAGGTGGAGTATATACTCACCTTGAAGATGCAATGATAACATGTCACCTTCTCGGTGCTTGTCTCTTAGGATGTCCATCCAACTGGGGGCATGTAAGCGCATTGTGCGGTTCAAGTACCATGGGTGGCCCTATCTCAAAGTGCCGATTGCCACAGGCCTGAATTCGCTTCAGAAATCCATGGGCGATACTATCTCGAAGTGTCGATTTCTAGGAGTTCTTGGGATCACTATGGGCAGTGCTATCTCGAAGCATCGAAAGCCAGGCACCCTTCGAGGTTTGGTGATGGGGACAATGAATCCGACACAAACCATGTTGATAGCTCATTCAAGGTTAGACTTAGAGGAATCAAACAAAAATATATATATTACCAAAAAAAAAAAATCTTTCTTTCTCTCTTTCTAGGTTGACAATCATACCAACCTCAAATAACTCAGACCAATGCACATGCACAGATGCTTTAATCTCTGGGACCAATAAAATCTAGGGTAGAGCTAGAAATTAGGGAAACCTGTGCCTACAACTCATCTTTAGCCGACCTAGTTTGTAACTTAGCAACTACTTTAGAACCTTAGGTATAAATTCTTAACTTAACATGTTTCTAAAGGAAGACCATTTGGGTTGGACAGCCTGCTTGAAGAGTTGGATTATTGCTTGAGTTTACTAGGGACTAGCAAAAACTAGGCATGGGAGCATTTGATGAGCCCATATGTATGGACTATTTAGTTACCTAAGTGCCTTGGAATTAGATTGATATTAGTGTATACATATCATGTATTAAGATATAAATAAGTTAGTTTACATATATTTGCTTGTATGCATTACATATATAAATTATTTAGCATGCAATAGAATAACATGCATTAGTCTTTAGGTTACATTATATGCATTAACATTTTATTGAGGGTTTGAACATAAATAAACCAATCTTTTTATTATTATTCATTTTCTCTTCTCTGTAGGGAATTTGCCGCTCCAACGCCACCAGCTGCCCGCACTAAAACCTACATTCAAGGACGAGCAGAGAATGTGGATCTGCTCCCACCTCTCCCTTTCAAATCCATGCAGATGGCTACAAGAGAAGGGGAGCTACTATCATGCTCGAAAGGCACTGCCCCACTCCACCACTGTGCACTCCACTCCACCACCTTGGTCTCCAAGGCTGAGCTCCACCATACCGCGAGTCGGCGAGGTGATAGCTTGCTGCGCCAATCTGGTGAGCTTGGTCATCACCATGCAACTACCAAATCTCCCTCCCTGCCCATGCACCACCAACACCATGTTCTTCTTTCTCTTCTTCTTCTTCTTCTTCTTCCTCTATTTTTAGAACAAAACCATCCTCGCGTCCTCCTCGCTGCACCTTTGTGCCACACCTGCAGCAGCGCACAACCTCCTGTGCGTGCTCCCTCACCATCCCCACGAGATCGATCTCCACGCTCTAGCCCCTAGCGCACGCCCGCGTATGTAGAGCACGCTACAGCAGCCACCATGCCTTTGCTGCACCATCGCTCTCCAGCTCCACCACAGCAGTGACCGCACGCCAGCACCCCTTAGCACACCCACTCGCCTACTGCATGCGCCCGCACCTCCACCTGTGCACCCTCGCAGCAGCAACGGCCGCATGTCCTCTAGGCACTCCTAGCCTCACCTGCATGTGCAGAGCACCTCCAGCCTAGCGGCCCTTGCCTCCAGTCGCATGCGCAGAGCACACTGCACCTCCACTTGCTTCGCCCGCGCGCAGCGCGCGTCCTCCACTACCCTTCAGCAGCTCCGCTGGAACCTACCTTCACCATAGCTCTGTCCGGCCAGCTCTGGCCACCTCGACTAGCGACGCCACCACTGCCGAATGCGGCTCGAAGCCGGCAAGCTCTGGTGAGCTCCTCACATCCGACTGCACCCTCTTGTGAGTGAAATAGCTCCCCAAAGGAGTTGCTCTATTTTTGTGAGAATTAATATTTACATTTCTTGCCATTGGAAGAGTTGGAATTTTGATTAAACATTATTCTAATCGGGTGATTTTGTGAGAACCCCCTTCCTCTTTCAAGTAATGCAATATCATCTCGTCTAATCATTGTTATCTTGATTTAAAGATGGTTTTGATTCAATTTATAGGTGAAATTAATCGTGAACATCTATTTTAGACATGTACGAGTTTTAAATAGGTCATTTCCTCCTTGTGGACACGACCTGCTCTCCTGTGAGTGGTTTAATTTTAATTCTAATTGTTTTGATTAGTCAATTTTCCACCACTTAGAGATACAACGATAAATCTTCTTAATCATCACTTTCGAAAGCAAAAAATCGACTCGTCAGGTAACTCCCAAATTTTGGAGTAGTCTTGTGAAGTGTATATTCTTGAAGTGAGGTCCTACATCACTTATTATCGTCCTTGGACACCTGTACCGAGAAATGATATTAGCCTTAACACAACCCAAAACCATAGAATGGTCATTGGTCTGTGTGGGTATGGCTTCTATCCATTTTGATACATAGTCCACAACCACAAGGATGTACTCATATCCGAAGGACACAGGAAAGGGACCCATGAAGTCGATGCCCCAAATATCAAAGATCTCAACAGGGAGGATAGGTTGCTGGGGCATCTCATCCCTTTTTCTAATGGTTCTCGTCTACTGGCAACGTAGACATGTGCCCACATATGTATGTGCATCTCGGAATAATGTTGGCCACCAAAAGCCAGATTGAAGAACCTTATGGGCGATCTTTTGTCCACTAAAATGTCCCCCACAGTGGAGGTCATAGCAGAAACTCAGAACACTCCTTTGTTGTTCGTCAGGGACGCAATGATGGAAAAGCTGGTCAGGGCCTATTCTAAAAAGCTCAGGTTCCTCCCAGTGATAAAATTTAGCGTTAGCAAGAAACCTGTCTCGCTTCTGCTTGTCCCAGGTACTAGGGGTACTGCCCATGACCAGATAATTCACTATGTCGGTGAACTAAGGAGTTTTGGCCTCCACGGTCATCAGAGACTCATCACGGAAAGTCTCTTGGATACCACTAGCAGGGTTTGATGCCTCAATAGGGATCCTAGATAGATGATCTGCCACCACATTCTCAACTCCTTTCTTCTCTTTAATTTCCAGGTCAAATTCCTGGAGTAGCAGAATCCAACAAATTAGGTGAGGTTTGGTGTCCTTTTTAGCACGAAGATGCTTTAAAGTTGAATGATCAATGAACACCACAACCTTGGATCCCAAAAGATAAGATCGAAACTTTTCCAAAGCAAATACGATAACAAGTTCTTTTTCAGTGACTATGTAGTTTTGCTGAGGATTCGTAAGGGTCTTGCTAGCATAATGCAACACATAAGGTTTGCCATCAACCCTTTGATCTAACATCGCTCCCACTGCGAAATCAGAAGCATCGCACATTAATTCAAATAGGAGGGTCCAATCTGGTGCTTGGAGAATTGGAGCAGTAACAAGGGCTTTCTTCAAGACTTGGAATGACTTGCCACATTTATCATCAAAATCGAAGGAAACATCTTTCACTAATAGGTCGCAGAGTGGCTTAGAGATTTTACTGAAATCTCTAATGAAATGTCTATAGAACCCAGCATGGCCAAGGAAAGATCTAACTTGATGAACATTAGTGGGCAATGGAAGCTTAGAGATGGAATCAATTTTTGCGGTATCCACCTCTAATCCTCTCTCGAAAACTACATGCCCCAACACAATGCCCTGCTAAACCATAAAGTGGCTTTTCTCCCAGCTAAGCACCAACTTTGCCTCTTCGCAACAGGTTAAGACTTTATCAAGGTGCGAAAGGCATAGGTCAAACGATGAGCCGTAAATGGAGAAATCATCCATGAAAATCTCTACAAACTCATCGATCATATCAGAAAAGATAGCCATCATACAATGTTGGAAGGTAGCAGGAACATTACTTAACTCGAATGGCATTCGACGGAATGCAAATGTGCCATATAGACTCATGAAGGTGGTACGCTCTTAATCGTCCGGAAAAATGGCTATCTGATTATACCCCGAGTACTCGTCAAGAAAACAGAAGTACTTGTTCCCCACCAGTCGTTCCAAAATTTGATCGATAAATGGTAAGGGGAAATGGTCTTTCTGGGTAGCCATGTTCAAACGGCAGTAATCAATGCAGACCCTCCAACCAGTTGAGGGTCTAGTGGTCACCAACTCTCCTTGTTCATTCTCTTCCACAGTGATTTCTGCCTTTTTGGGCACCACATGAATAGGATTGACCCACTTACTATCTGAAATGGGATAGATAATCCTTGCATCCAACCATTTTAGAATCTCCTTTTTAACAACCTCCCCCATATTGGGGTTGAGCCTTCTCTACATGTCTCGGAAGGGTTTCACAGACTCATCCGTGTATATATGATGCATGCAAAGGGAGAGATCAACACCCTTAATATTAGCAATTGACCAGGCAATTTCTTCCTTGTGCCTTTGTAAACACTCAAGCAGAGCTCCCTCCTGCTATTTAGATAATGCAGATGAGATAATAATGGGGAGCATGTCATTAGGGCCAAGGAAAGAATACTTCAAAGTGCTCGAGAGGGGTTTCAACTCCAACTCAGGAGCCTTTTGGATTGAGGGTTTAAGTTGATACGTCCCCGCCTCAGGTAGTGGGTCTACCTTCACGGTCGAGGGTGGGGACAGAGACTCTGTGTGTATCCCCAGTAACTCTTCTAATTTGGGTATTTCCCCTTTTGTTTCTTCAATAGTCGGAGGATGGTCCTTAGATATGACCTTTTGAAGGGGATTTCTATGTAAGAGTGCTGGAGTAGTATCCTCAATTATTTCATCAACAACCTTAATCTGAGAACAATCTTCAAATCCAGATTGCTTGTAGGTATCAAAAACATTCAACTGGATCTTCTTGTTTCTAAGCCCATTTTAAGTTCCCCTTATCTATAATTGATAGAGGCATTGGCTGTTGCTAAGAAGGGGCATCCCAGAATAATGGATGGCTTGGTGGGCTTATTAGATGGGTCAGTATCTAGCACAAGAAAGTCAACAGGGAAGAAGTCCTCCACTCTCACCAGGACATCTTCCAGTAATTCCCGAGGTGCTTAAGTGATCTATCTGTGACTTAGAGGATGACTGGACTAGGTTTTAACTCACCTCCTCCCAAAAGGTCATAGACAGAGCTCGGTAAAATGTTCACCCTCACCCCTAGATCGAGTAGAGCCTCATCAATGTGTTGGTTACCTATAACCACTGAAATATACGGGGCCCCTGGGTCTTTCATTTTGGGGGGTGTCCATATTGGAGAACCGAGCTAACATGGTCAGGCAGGATGATCTTGGCTTGGATCTATCTCCTAGATCGACGCTTCTGGGTGCATAGGTCCTTTAGAAACTTGGCATAGGATGAGATCTGTTTGATAGCTTCCAATAGAGGCAAGTTGATTTGAACTTGCCTAAAAGTGTCCATAATCTCTTACATCCTATCCTTGGCTCCAGATGAGCCAACAGAAGATTCCCTAGGAGCAAATAAGCACTCTGGATAGGGCATCCTTGGCTTCTGGGTAGAGGGGTCGTCATGGTGGGAGAGGGGTGGCAGATTGACGACTTCCTCAGGGTGGGTGATTTCAAGCGAGAGGGAGAGCAGTGTGGCTCTTCCTCGGTAAAGATGGAAGTTGGGTCAGGTGTAGGAGGGGATTCCTGAGACATGACCGTAGGAGTGTTATTAGGCTTGTCAATTTTCTTTCCACTCCTCAGCATGGTCAAAGCTTGAGAATGCTCCCTAAATACGACCCCCTTGCCCTTTGGGTTCTCCTCAGAAGAGCTAGGAAATTTCCCTGGATCATGCTGGTTAACTGGCTCAGTAAGATGGCCAATTTGGGATTGCATATCAGTAATCATCTTATTCTGAGATTGGATGACCATATTCTGATGCTCTTCCATCACTTTCATGATGGCTTTAAGTTCATCCATCTCAGAGGGCTTATTCTGAGGAGTTTTCATAGGATGGCTGGTATATGGGTTGGGGAGGTAGGGGTCTTGTATTCCCTGAGTTAGAAGCATCACCTTGCTTCCATGAGAAGTTTGGATAGTTCCACCACCTTGAATTATAGGTATTAGAATACGGGTTATTACGAGGAGGTGGGTGGAAACCTTGGACCACGTTCAGGTCGGCCTGAATCAACTTAGGGAATTGATTCGCCTGGTGGCACTTTACAGTTGCATGCGTTGTGCTTTGGCAAATGGAGCATTCACTTGAAGCCTGAAAGATAGAGGCTGCTTGCAGGTTCATGCTAGGGTTTTCTAAAATCCTATCAAAGTTTTTGTTTAACAATTGAATTTGATAAGCCAAATCCTGAGTAGCCCCGGCTTCATGGGCCCCTATCTTCCTCTGCAAGATTGATGGTTTTCTTTCTTGATAGGTATAAGACATATGTATGGAATTGTCACTTAATGTTTCAAATAGTGTCCAGGCTTCATCCTCAGTTTTGGTCATGAAGGTTCCTGCACAGGCAGCATTGATGGTTTGCCTGTGCCTTTTAGATAATCCATTATAGAACCTTTCGACCAACTGCCATCTTGGCACTTGATGGTGGGGGCATAACCTAAGAAGGTCATTAAAGCGCTCCCAAGTCTCATGAAATTGTTCCCCTTCTTGTTGAGTAAAACCCATAATCTCTCTTTTGTAATGGTTGGTCTTACTCAGAGGAAAATACTTTTTCAAGAATTCTCCCTTAAGGGTGACCCAATCATTTACCCTTGCATCAAGGGTATCATACCAGTGCTTGGCCTTATCCTTTAGAGAGAATGGAAATAGAGTCCTTATTAGGGCTTCATCAATAAAGCCCTGGAGCTTCACCGTGGAATAGACCTCGGTGAATTCCTCAAGATGCTTGTAGGGATCCTCCCTAGCAGTACCATAAAAAGATGGGAGCAAAGATATGGTGCTGCTTTTGATTTCATATGGGTTATCCACTCTAGGCCTTCAGATAGGTAGGGCTTGGTGGGTTGTAGGGAGGAAATAGTCTCTCAAAGTTCTCTGATTTTCACCAACCCTAATCTCTTCTTCAGGTCTCTCTTCAGCCATTTTTCTTCTTTCTTGGTTGGCTTTCCTTATAATTCTCTCAGGCTCAGGGTTGAAGAGAAGACTACTTCTAAGAGAGCACCTACCAATCATACACCAAGCAAACACAAGGCAAGAGGTCTTTTGTTAATTTAAAGTTCTTTAAGGCCTCTTCCAACTCTTCAGCTTGGCCAGATATAGTCAAGGAAACTTTTCTCCATTCCTACGTAAGTGGTATAAAAGAAATGAGTCACTTGAAATTTTTGGTCAATGACTGTTAAGAAGGTTGAGGTTACTTTTAGTCCTTTTTAGGTGATCAATCAAGTTGTCAAAAAATTACGCACCCTAAATTGATCTTCGAGTGCACTAAAGACATACACTTTGCTGCAATGATATTCCCAGATGCTCAAGTAAAAAGATACTCCAAGGATGGAACCAAGGGATGCAAGTAGGGCGAACCCTTCCTTTAAGGCATTGCATTAGCAGTGCCTCTTAACTACCCTTGAATTCCTGTAAGGGATGTCCCCCTCCTTAGAGTATCAAGTCACTCAGGCAAAAGTTAATACCACCATTTCAAAGTGAGATAGGAGGGTTTGCACCAATAAAGAGATCGATGCCTATAGCCTTAAGGGTCCAAGTCCTAATGTAGTGCCTATAGTGCATGCTCAGTGCAGGAAGTGTGCATTCACCGTGAAAAGTAATTTTGCTTTTGAAAATCGCAGTCAATTTATTCAAGCACTTCCTGTATATTTTACTTTCTTTTCAAGAAATAATGTGATCAGTTGATTAATCTTTTCAAATCAGTTTAAGTTGTCTTCTTTAATTATGTTCAAATGCAATGCGTGTGCAGATAACTGATGTAGTAAGATAAGAAATGTGTACCTTGCTCTAGCACTCTTTTATGCAAAAATGCATGCAATGCAGTAAGAAAATCTAGATGCTGCTCAAGTAATCCTAGATGGTCATCCTATGGATATGTAGCTTCTAGCAGGTAGTTCAGATTTATTTTCTCTCTTTTTTTTGTAAAAATAAATGCGTAATCAAAAGATCTAACTACCATAGAAGCATCCTAAAATCTAAAGAATCGGGGACACTCCCCCACAAACTAGCCCTAGAGTACAAGGGCGAGAAAATAAATAACTAGGCTAATCCTAAAGAGTCTATACTAAAATTCTAGATCAGAAGTCTAAGAGGAAGAATCCTCCTAGATGGTCCTCCGTGTGTCTCCATGCATGTGGGATCAAGGCCCACAAGCTCCTGCGATTATCTCTAAGGTGTGTTGCTCATGGTCAACGTCGTTTCTCTGCTCCGTCAGATTCCTCACACAGAAAAGATAAAAAATGATCAGATAAATGCATAATTCAGAGCAATCCGAAATAAAGTCAGGTGAATTTATTGCGTCAATTGCCTCCCCAGCAATAACGCCATTTGAACGATCGATTTTTGCTTAAACAAATATTTTATCGAAGTAGAAATTGAGCGATGAAAAATCAATCATCAATAATTAAAATAAACCACTCACAAGAGAGTGGGTCGTATCCACAGGGAGGAATAGATCCAATAAATTCACGAGTAGAGAAACATCATGTTTGCAGAAGTATTCGTGAAATCAATTCAATAAACATGCTGCTCTGAATGTACTTGCGATTTTATGAAAAGTTATGGACTATTTATGTAAATTTTGCATCAGAGCTCAAGCTTCCAAATTCAGTAAGTGACGTAGGTGTAGTGGCAGAGGATGTACTTCTTACTTGCATGCAATTATGAATCAAATTTCAATGTGAAATGATATGCATAGTAGGAACAAATCAATTATGTGAAAATATAAGTGCACATTTGCAAATTCACCATAATATAATAATCAAATAATTAAAATCCCACAACTTCCAATGGCATGCAAAAGTAAATTTTAATATATGCTAAAATAGGGGAAACTTCCCCTCTCTTTGCCGCACATTGGAGGAGGAATCGCCGGCAGTTTGCTTGGGTGGAGTTCCACTGGAGGAGAGGATCTCGTAGACGATGGTGGTGAGGGAGGAGATGGCCGGTGGTGGCTGGCTAGATGGTAGGTGGTGGCGGAGAGGAGCGGCAGGGACTGCAGCCACACACGGGTGGTTGCTGCGCACGTAGGTGTTGCACGCGCACGAGAGCGTGGCTACGCATGGAGTTGCTACTTCGTGCGAGGGCGTAGCTGCATGTGGGTGTGGCTGGCGAGTGACGAGTCGATTCTTCACTTTTAAAGTCGTTTGTCGCATAAAATGACGCGTCGTTTGTAGTTTTATGTGGTGGAAAAATCGACTAATCAACAATTAATATAATCACTCAATTAGGAGCGGGTTGTATCCACAGGGAGGCAATGACATATTTAAACTCACATCGGTTAAAAACATATGTTCACGGTTAGTTTATTGAGAAATCAAGCCAAATCTGCCTTCAGATTAAGAAAACATCAAGAGAACATGCTGAAATGGAATTTATGAGAAAGAGGGAGGTCACTTTCATAAATTAGCCATAATATTTAATTAATAAATTCAAAATAAAAGAGTGGCAATGGCATGTGAATGTAAATATTAATCAGTAAGAAATAGAGCATTTTCTCCCTTTGTGCGTGCACGATGAGGTGGCCACGATCGGGTGTGTGGAGCTCGGAGGTGGTTGGCCATGATGAGGACTAAGCATTGGCGGTGACAGCGCGTCGAATGGCCGCCGGTGGTCTCGCCGACGATGTTGAAGGCCGGCAATGGTGGCGGCGGCTTGCCGGCGTGGGCGGGCTGTTGTCGACCTACAGAGGGTGTGGCCGAGTTTCTGAGGTCGAGGCGAGTTCATTGATGTTGGTGGCGCGAAGCTCCGAGGCTAGATGAGGTGGCTACGTTTGTGGGTGCTTTGGATACCTTCATCAATAGAGAAGAAGAAGAAGAAGAAGGAGAAGCCGGCTGGAGTGAAGCACACTGTGCGTATGCTGTTGGTGGCGAGGCGAAGTGCTGCTGCTGGGCGCACGGGCACGTGAGTGTTGGCAGGGTGCTTGGGCGCGCGGGCGCTTTACTGCGGGCGACGTGCGCACACAACAGCAGCGGGTGCGGGAGGTGCTGGAGGCGTACTTCTTGTGTGCTATGTGCGGCGAGAGTGCTGAGGAACATGCGCGGGTGTGAAGGCGCGTGGAGCACGCGCTGTGGGCGAGCGGAAGTTTGGTGTAGGGCGCTGGAGGTTTTGGAGAAGGTGAGGAGGCGCGGGCATGGTGAAGGTGAAGGTGCGGTGAGTAGCTGGCATGCAGTGGGCAGAGTCTGATGGCTGGAAATGAAGTGAGGGCTTGCGCGGTGGTGTCTGATGAAGCAGTGGTAGTCGTGCATCAGTAGATGCACTCACAGTAGGCGAGCTTCAAGGAGCTCGTACACGGTGGCGACCAACTCCATCCTCTTGGCGCAGTGGTCTGTCACCCCACCGACCCACGGTGTGGTGGAGCTCGGCCTTGGAGACCACGGTGGTGGAATGGAGTACACGGTGGTGGAGTGGGGCGGTGTCTCCCAGTGCATGGCAGCCTCCCTCTCTTCCTTATCCCCATCGAGGAGACCAGATCCACTTTTGGCGCTACTCCTTGATTGGGCTCTTCACTGTGGCAGCTAGAGGAAGAAATGCAGGCATTGCTCATAGGAGAAGAATAAAATAATAAAAAAATATTATGGTTATTTATATACAAACCCTCAGCTATTATGTTAACTTAAAATAATGCATGCAATGCACGTAATTGGTTAACTAATTAAATGATGCAATTCTAAGTTAATTCTAAATGCATTTAAATATGAATGCAATGCATGAATTATGTAATTAAATCAGAAATATGAATTAATCTATTTACATCCTAATTTATGCTAAATAAATGTTAGAATTAACTTAATGTCTAGGCACTTAAATACTTAAATAGCCCATAAATATGGGCTAATAAGCGAGAAGCGTGGCTGCGAGGTGGTTGGCTGCGGGGCTATGGTGCGTTCCTTTAGTTTGGTTCCAGGCGGGTTGAAGGAAGCAAAGGAAGAAGAAGAGAAGGGCCCGGCTGTGGAAGGGGGTGCGCGTGAGGAGGCTGCGTGCGGTGAGGGGGACGCTTCAGATCATAGTGCAAGTAGATCTCCACAGTGCCCTTTTGTTTCACGGTGGAGTGCATGGGAGAGCAGAGGAAGACGAAGATGAACCGTGGATGGTGATGGGTTGCGGAGGTGGTGATGCACGCTGTCACCATGCACCACTATAGTGATGGAGGTTGATGGCAGTGGAGAACACCTATGCCACAGTGCTCACTGGTTCCACGGTGTGTGCCTCCTTCATGGTGGAGAAGATGGAGAGTGAGTCCCGACCAGGGGGAGAAGATTCTTTAACCTTTTCCAGATCCACAACGTCCGCCTCTCCCTTCACATGTGCAACTGCTAGATTTGAATGCTGGAGGAGGGAGTGGCGGTGATGGACAATTATGGGCATACCCTTCTTGAAATGCTAATTATATTCATGTCCAGCCACCTATTATACTTTTTTTTTCCTGCATGCACATATCAAATAAGAATATAAATGTATGTAGAATTCAAAACAGATACAAAAATATTCGTAAGCTAAGATTAATTACTACTTAGCTTAAGTCATCAAATTATAATGAAATGTATTTCATATGTACTTATGCCAAATAAATGTCCAACAAATTGGACTTATCAGTGCACACATGTTATTTTCTCTGAATCGGGGTTTTAAAAATGATACGTTGCAGTATAGTCGATAAAGCATGAAAACAAATAGAATTTATGCTCGAATGGAAATCCGAGGTCGAACGCAAGGAGAAAGTAGCAATTCAACCTCAAAATCATAATTCCAAGTAAAATATATAAGCAATTACAACCAAAACTTGATTCAGAACTATTCGAGAATGATATAGTAATAATTCAAGTACCAATGTGAAAAAATAATGGGTTAAAATGGTGATTTGAATCACCAATTAACCGTTTTAATGTTAATCTTCAAATATATCAAATGTATCAACAGTGATTATCAACCAATATTCCACGTCAACCAAGTTAAATGATCCAACAGTAACCTCAGAACCAGTAGAACACAGCTCCATAGAAGAGGAAAAGGCCTCCTCTCTCCATCGTGCCTCAAGGAACCGGCAAGCACAGCACAACACAGAGGCAAAGGCTTCTTCAAATCGACTAAGTATAGAGAGCAGAAGGTGTGAAGGGCAAAACATCCCCCTACGTCTCTCTCCTTCTTCATTTCTCTCTCAGAACAGGCAGACCAGACCGTACCCGGGTAGTCGGATAATCAGATCAGAGCCCAGACCCACATGGTGTGAGCACGGGTGAAAGAGCGATCTTCGTTTTCGTTAAAAACTTTAACATAAAATGATGTGTCATTGTATTTAATCGCGTGGTAGAAAATCGCTTTTCAAAACATTTTAATTGTCAGAATCTAACCACGAATAGTTAGGTCGTCTCCACAGGGAGGAATTAGCCTATTTAAATTAATAAATAGTGTCTCGTTTATTCGGGAAACTCAATGGATATGCATGCTACTTTGTGCTTTTCTTTTTCTCACATAAATGCTCATTTTAACTAATTAATCAAGAATGTAGGTGTTATGATGTAAATTCACCATAATATAATATCATGTAAAATAGTGATCTCTATACTGGTAAGCACCGTAAATACTAATTTCTAAAACATAACTTGTTCTCCATAATCCATGCATTCAATCATTCATGTGATATATATATATATATATATATATGCAAATAATTCAGATGAAGTAGAAGGAGGACTATGTAATTTCACCACAATAATGTAATGCCTAAAATAAATGAATAGTAAACCTCACAATGGCATTTGTTGTAATTTTTAATCCCAACCAAAACAGAGCATTTGCTCTCTCTCTTCCTCGTGAGAGAGAGAGAGCACCGGCGGGGCTGTCACGAGCCAGGGATGTTGGCGAGGATGATGGCTATCCAATGGAGGCGGCGGCGTCGACGGAGACGGCCGGAGGCGGCCGACCGGCGGAGGAGATGAGGATCGGAGAAAGTTGCTGCTGTAGCCGTGCGCCTGCTGTGAAGGTGCTGGCGGTTGCGGCGCGCGCCTGCGGGAGTGGGTGGCGGTGCGGAGCCTGCCGATGGGCATGCGTGCGCTTGCGGGCAGAGGCGCTGCTGAAGGTTGGAGCGGCTGCGGGGAGGCGCTGGAGAAGGGAGGTAGGCGCGTTGGTAGATGGCATGGGTGAGCGGTGCTACGCTAAGGCGTGGTGCAGGCTGAAGGGAGGTAGCGCCTGTGGGTGCTGGAAGGTGTGGGAGCAGTGCAGGATCGGGAAAGAGGCTTGGATGGAGCTTGAGATGGCTTGCGCACGTGCCTGCAGATGGCATGGCCGTCTGGTGGTGTGGGCGGTGCGTGCTTGCTGGCGCAGGGGAGTGGCTGCAGGCGCTTGCAGGGGGATGGGCGCGGGTGCTGTGCGGTCTGTAGATGTGGGCGCCAGGTGGTGCTAGGGAGAGAGGTGCGTGGTGTAGGCTTGGAGGCGGTGGTGAAGGAGCGGTGTAGGGGCATAGTGCATGCGGTGGAGTTTTTCCCTGCTAGGGGGAAGATGGCCTTCCAGTGCACGCCGCCTCCTCTCTTTTAGCTCCTCTCTCTCCCCATGTGCGCCAATCAAGGGATTTTCAAATCCCTTTTCTATTTTTGGTCGGCGGGCGTTGGAGGGGAGAGTCACGACTGGCTGAAGGAAAGGGAAAAGTCCCACCAGTTGTTGGGGAAATTTGCTCCCCAACCCTTTCTCTTTCTAAATATAATACCTGCACGTAAAAACAACAAAATCATTACATATTAAGTTATAGAATGTTATAAACTTAAATCATGATGCGTACAAATCTTCTACAACTTAATTGCAATTATTAACACACCTACAAGGTACGATTAAAGATACTTAGGCTTAATATTAGTCCATTAAAATGGACTTATCAAATACCCCCATGCCTAAGATTTGCTAGTCCCTAGCATAAATGAAAAATAATAGAAGTAATCAGAAGATTTCTTCTTTTCTTATTTGAAACCTTTAGAAATCCATACAAATGTGAAGTGCTGATAGCCTAGGTAACAGATCCAAGTGAAAGAGCCAATTTGCATTGGGAGTTTGTACATCACCCTTGGCAAATATTTCTGTCAAGATAGCAAACTACTTCCCTCAGGGATAAAGCAGACGATAATCTGTAATTTGACCCCGGCGTTTGGGTTTGGTAGGAGATATCAAATGGATTTGTATTTGGTGGCACACACTCATCTGGTGCTACATATAGTCTAGTATTGCAGACTCTAGATCTCTAGACTATTAGACAAGTCAACTCTGAGAGAGGCTACACAATTGTGCTCTCTTGATGTTCCTAGGCATTCTCTCTTTTCTTTCTTTCTGAGATCACGAATCTCGCCAGATTTAGAAATTGTACTCACTATTTGGTGGCCTCACATGGCATCCACACTTCACTTAAAGTCTTAATAACTCTACAACTAAGTTAGAGTCCTCAACTAGTATTTGGGCAATCAGAAATACTAAAAGGTAGGTATGGGTCATATTTGGTGGAACGCGAAAGGTGTTTTGTTGCCTCAGAAACAATATTACATTAGAAACTTGGACTCTCTTTTTTTTTTTGTAATATAACTATTTCTTCTTTTTCTTCTTTCTATTTTCTTTTTCTTCTTTTCTCTCTTCCTTTTTTTTATTTTCTTCTTCTTGTTTTTGTTTCTTTTTCAATCAACACAACACGATAGGGACTTTTATTTACGAGGCATTATTAGGGATGATGATGGTCAAGAGGAAGTTGTGTAGCTTATTTGGTGGAAGTACCTATTCTCGGCACCGGGAAGGAATGGATAGGACAGGCGTATTTCTGACCTTTGACATTATTACCCTCCTTCAGCCGAGGACTCTATGAAGGACGGTCGTAACCATCCACCATAGTTATAGTTTTATTAAGACTCAATCTCTTTGTATTTGCCTTATTTGGTGACTCTCAGGAATTCACACAAAATACGCACACAGGATCAGAGAGTGAAAAGTACGCCTAACTTTGAAGTATCATCATCTAATTATCTAGAACTTAAGAGTCCTTGCAGTAGACATAGTGGCGAACGGTGGCAGCAACTAGCTTTTCTTAAGTCGTTGTAGTACAGATAGTTATTGCCATCATTTGCTAATATTTGTTACTCGGAAAATACAGTTCTCCCAAGGTCGAACTCAGGGAGCAAGTCGTATTCTAGAGATATACATGTTCTATTACAAAAAATAAAGAGAGAGAGAGAGAGATGAAAGTTTGGCTTCTTCTTCTTCTCTTCTTTCTTCCTCTTTGTCTTCTCTCCTCTTTGGCTTTTGTTCTTCGTGTTCTTCCTCTATTTCTTGGTTGGACGATCCTGTCTTTTTCTTCTTTTTATTTTCTTTGTTTCTTCTTTTCTTGCTTCAGATCTTCCTCCCGTGCTCTTCTTCTTCTTTTCTTCTTGCTTCTTGCTTCAGATCTTCCTCCCGTGCTCTTCTTCTTTTCTTCTTGCTTCTTGCTTCTTCTGCTTTCTGTTTCTTCACTTGGCTACTCCTTCTCTCTTCTTTTCTTCTTCTTCCTTGTCTTCTGATCTCTGCAGAGTCTTCACTTGGCTTCTCTGTGTTCCTCTCTTTCCTCTGCCTCGCCTTCCTTCTTCTTCTTTGCCTTCACCTGTCTTCAGGACGTCGTCTGATTTGAAAATCAGACGACTTAAACCGCTTGTTGCTACAGTGTCTCCCTTAGCTTACTTCTTCTTCACCTGTGCCTACACGCTCAAGAGTTCAGAGTCAAAGGGCAAAACCTACTCTACCCCCCTCCCCCGCGCGTCTCTTTCTCTCTGAGTTCGCTCTTAGGACAGCTCTCCCAGAGCAACTGGGTAATCGGGTACGAGTCGTGCCCGGGTCCAGGCCCACCGGCATGTGGTGGTGGGCGAGGAGTGCAGGTCGGGTTAATCGGGTCGGGCCAGGTCCGCGGAGCATGATCACGGACGAGGCCAGTTCGGGTGAGAGGGACCTCACCCCGTGGTCAGGAGGCGAACAGCATAAGGCACTTTTTGCCTTTATGCGCTTGCGCGCCTCTGAAAAGTTCCGAGGTGGGACTAAATGTCCCACCCCAATTGAGCGCCCGCAGCGGAGGGAGCAGTGGGCAATCGTGGCTTCACGCGAGGCCTTCGCCCCAACTGCGAGCCTGGGACGCTTCGCGGAGACGCCCCGCGCAATCTGGGAGTCGAACCTGGGCGAAGGCGTGCCTGCACTAGTAGGTGAAGGAGATCTGCCTGCTCAGTAATGGCGACGGCGGGCGAGTCACCTGGTCACAGAAGAACGGCCTCTCGGCCTAATCAGACAGGCGGGGGACCTTCGCCGTGGCACGACGAAGGTGGTCAGAGGGTCTGCAGGGGGCGTGGTGGAGCAAACAGGTCGCCCTAGGTCAAACTGCGGGCGAAGAAGTGGGTGTGTTTGGTGGGTCTGCAGAGGGCGTTTGGTGGGCAGTGGAAGGGTGGAAGAGGATCAGGGTGACGAGGCGGAGGTTATGCACAGGTCGGCGAGCCGTGTGGGGTGCTGGAGCGATGGGAGCGGGTCGCCGGAGTTTGGCCGGAGGTGGAGAAGGTGAGGGTGATCGGTGGGAAATCGGGGCCGACAGTAAGGGTTTCAGTATGGAAAAGAAAGAGGGGAGGAAGAAGAGAAGTTTTACCTATTAAGCTGGACGAGGAGGGGTTGGCGCAGGCGACAGTCGTATCGACTGTCGCCGGAGAAGAAATTGCCCAGAGGAAGGGGCGCGGCGAGGAAGGGACAGGAGAGGTGCCAGCTGGGTGCGGCGTGATGCGGAAAGATCGAGGGAAGGTAACCCTGCTGCTGGTAGTGAGGCAGGGCGACGAGGAGGAGGAGGAGAGGCCGCCGGAGCAAGGGGGCGTCTGTCGGAGTGGGAAGGGAGGAATTGAGGGGGGTGTCTCCGTCAGATCCGAGCTCGGAAGAACGGCGGAGCGACGGGGGTATTTATAGGGGCAGAATCAGAGAGGAGGGCGGAGGGAGACGACGTGTCTCCCTCGCCGGAGGACGCTGGAGGAAGGAGACCCATACCGTCCGTGCATTCGCACGGGCGGTATGGGCGGTCGCAGCACTCAGGGGGGTGTCCCTGCGGTGGCTGACGACGCAGGGTACCCCCCATTGACTTGCTAGGGCCCCTCCCTCACCCTGCGCGGCGCCATGCTCCGCGCAAGGTCGCCGGAGCATGGCGCTGCGCAGGTTTTGCAGGAGGGACCTAAATGCAAAGAACGAAGGAGAGTTAGGGGCCAAAATGTGAGGGTTCAAAAGTTGAGGGCCAAAAAGTAAATATATGAGGACCAAAGTGTAAAGTTTGTGAAGAAGGTTTCTTCTTAGGCCCAAGTTTTTATATATGACTAATTAGGACCTAAGGATTCTGATGGTGAATTTTATTTCTAGATTAAACCTTGTTTGACCGGTCAATTTATGCAAAAACCCAAATTAAGTTGTTAATTGGGCATGGTTCTCAATGTAGGTCAAAATGGGTTCCTAAGGCCAAATTGAAAGTCCTAAACCCTAGAGACTATTTTTCTATGAATTTTAGAGGGTTTAGTTGATTTTTACCTTGCCTCGAACCACGTGAATTGAAGTGGGTTTATTTTTAGGGTTACAGGCTGTCATTTAATTCCTTGGAGTTGCTGTAGCCCTTATTGAGTCATCTCATCCCACTTTTCTTCTTATTAGGTTGTTTTGACCTATGTTTGGACCCTGAGTTACCCTATTTGCAGATCGGATTGGTGAAATTGCATTTTTACCCCTCAGTTTATGTTTTCTTTGCAAACACAGAATCTCTTTGAGCCAAGCCTTTCTAAGGTTATGTAGGAGCTTTTATTCTCTGTATTAGGTCAAAATGAGCTAGTTATGGCTCATGATGAGGTTCTCATCATACCCCCATGCCTACTTTTGCTAGTCCCTTAGCAAAAACTTAAGGTTTCAACCCTTGTTCTAGACCATGAAGTTCTTAATAGCTTCAGATAATTGCTTTTTCATTTAAACTTAGATTAGGTTAGAATGCTGACCATAGGCATAAAAGGTACTCTAGTACCAATCAAGATCCAAATCTGTCTAGCCTCAGCCTCAGTCCTTAGCAAAGGTTTTTAAGACCCACAAGAACTAACCTAAGGTTTATTGGACTTTGTAGTTAAAGCACCCGTGCTTGGAATGATTTTAGCCCTGGTTCAGTTCGCAGTGCGTTTTGTAAGAGAGAGAGGTAGAAAATTTTTCTGTTTTGGAGAGTTTTCTCTCTTTTTCTTTTTAATTCTAGCTTAGGATTGGCTTTTCAACACGGTCTGTATCAGATTCCTTGCCCCCATCATCAATCCTCAAGGGTTCCTGGCGATCGATGCTTCGAGATAGCACCACCCATGGCAACCCCCAGAACCCTGGCTATTGAGATTTCGAGATAATCCCATCCATGGTGTTCCATGGCCGTGTTCAGACCCTGGCAGTTGACACTTCGTGATAATGCCATCCATGGAATCTGAACCAGCAGGGTGCTTACATGCCCCCAGTAGGATATGTGAATATCCTAAGAGACAAGCACTGAGGAGATGATATTTTGTTATGCATCTTTGAGGGGATTTCTCGCCTCTCTGCGTTGGGAACTCGTCCAAATCAACTTGTGTTGATCGGCTGCTCCTACTCTAGGTGTACTTTTCAGAATTTTTTCGACGCTTCTACGTGATTTTGATTTTTACGCTTGCTGAACCAGGCTGTGTGTGAGGTTAGGGTGCTTAGTTTACTGAGTTCCGTAAACCAGAAGTTAGTTAGCGAGGTCAAATACTCCCTAAGCCTTGGACCTAGTACTTAAGCTTTTCATTTTCCTCAACCTCTTGAGGATTGTCTAGATCTTAATGGGTACTAAGAGTCTATCAAGAATGCCTAAAGTTTGCGTTCTTACTAATCTTACCAAGCACTTTTCATTTCTTTTCTTGAAAAAATGGTCTAGACTAAGGTTAATTCCTTAGCTTCTTACTAATGACTATTACTCTTTTCTTTCATCTTTTTGTGCTCCTTTTCATTTTGTTTCTTTTCCTTCTCCTCAAAATTTCCTTTCTCCTCTTATTCTTTTTATTTTGAAAAATTTTTAATTTTTATGGTGTTTTTGGCATATGTGAATTTTTTGTTTAAAACCTTTTTTTTTCTACAAGTTTTGCACTTATACCCCCCCATGCCTAAAACTTGCAATGTCCTCATTGTGATTTAGGGGTTTTTATTTACTTAATTTATTCCTTAAGACAGATATTTTTGTGAGTGAATGGGTCGGGATGAATTCTGCAGACGATTTCTAATCTCAGATGCAAGCATCTGAGGTGGAGTCGGCTGTCTTAAAGGGTGAACCTTAAGTGCACAATGGTGTCAGAAAAAAGGTTTTAGATTTTCAAGAAATGACGGGCTGCCTCCCGTTAAGCGCTGAGTTTTACGCCATCGGTCGGGCGTAGTAAGTTCAAGGGGAATGGAGGATGAGGGATGATTCAGCCGAATCAGTAGAAGTCACATCAATGAACGGTTTGAGTCTCTGACCGTTCACGATGAAAGGTTCGGAATCATGGCTGAGTGGACTGATTTCAATTGCTCCATTTCCAAAAACCTGTCGGACTAAATACGGTCCGACCCACTTGGACCTCAGTTTCCCTGGGAAAAGTTTGAGTCGGGCATCAAAGAGTAGGACCTTTTGACCAGGATGAAAGATCTTTCTCGAGATGTGCTTGTCGTGGAAGGCTTTAACCTGCTCCTTGTAGATTCGTGAGTTCTCGTATGCGTGTAGGCGTAATTCATCAATCTCGCTGATTTGGAGTTTTCTGTGGGTTCCAGCCTTGGAAAGATCTAGATTACAGTTCTGTATTGCCCAATAGGCTTTATGCTCCAGTTTTACGGGAAGGTGACATGCCTTTCCGTACACCAGTCTAAAGGGAGACATGCCCAATTGGGTCTTGTGGGCGGTCTTATAGGCCCACAATGCTTCCGGAAGTCGGGACGACCAGTCCTTCCTGTCAGGCTGAATAGTGACTTGCAGGATTTTCTTGATCTCCCGATTTGATAGCTCAGCTAGACCATTTGTTTGGGGGTGGTAAGGAGTAGAGATTCGGTGAGACACCCCATATTTGGCCATCAGTGACCTAAACTGAGCATTTGTAAAATGGGTCCCCCCATCAGAGATAATAGCACGGGGAATCCCAAACCTTGAGAAAATGTTTTGATGTATGAACTTAAGAACAATCTTGTGATTGCAGGTTCGGGTCGGTATGGCTTCGATCCATTTGGACACGTAGTCCACCGCAAGCGGAATGTACTCGAAACCATCCGAAACAGGAAAGGGGCCCATAAAATCAATCCCCCAAACATCGAAGATTTCGCATACGAGAATCGGCTGCAAAGGCATCATGTCACGATGGTTCATGTTGCCCAAAGTCTGGCAACGACTGCATGCCTTGCAGTGACTGTATGCGTCTTTGAAAAGTGTAGGCCAGTAGAAGCCACACTGGAGGACTTTGGATGCGGTTTTATGCCCTGAGAAATGGCCACTGCATGCCTGGTCATGGCAGAAAGATAGGATATTGCTGATTTCCTCTTCCGGGATGCATCTCCGAATAATTTGATCAGCACCTATGCGGAAAAGGTACGGGTCTTCCCAAATGTAATACTTGGAATCAGAACGCAATTTGTCTTTCTTGGCCTTCGGCCAATTAGACGGTGTCTGATGAGATGCCAAGTAGTTTACTATATCAGCAAACCATGGAAGTCTACTACCAACAGAAAGCAGGTGCTCATCAGGAAAATGTTTCGTGATGGGTCCGGAAGGGTTGATGATCTCAGAAGGAAGACGGGACAGATGGTCGGCTACCACATTCTGCCTTCCCGCCTTGTCACGAATCTCAAGATCGAATTCTTGCAACAGCAAGATCCAACGGATTAGTCGGGGCTTCGCGTCCTTCTTGGCAAGGAGATGCCCTACAGCCGTGTGATCCGAGTAAATGATGACATGGGAACCCAGAAGATACGATCGGAATTTTTCAAGGGCAAATACTACGGCTAGCAGCTCTTTCTCCGTAACCTATAGTTACGCTGAGCCTCGTCAAGTGTCTTGCTAGCGTAGTAGATGACCACGGGTTTCCCGTCAGCTTTCTGTCCCAGGACTGCTCCTACGGCGAAGTCAGACGCATCGCACATGATCTCAAAGGGTTGAGACCAGTCAGGGGATTGTAGGATAGGTGCCTGGGTGACTCGGTCACGCAGGTTTTCAAAGGCTAGTGTGCATTCCTTGGAGATTTCAAAAGGTACATCCTTAGAGAGAAGAGAAGTCAAGGGGCATGCGATTTTCGAGAAATTTGGAATGAAACGGCGGTAAAAATCGACGTGCCCTAAAAAGGAACGGATGTCCCTGATCGAGCTAGGTACGGGAAGGCGAGAAATCAGATCAACCTTAGCTCGATCCACCTGGATGCCTTTTTCCAAAATTGAGTGTCCCAGGACAATTCCCTCAGGCACCATGAAATGGCTCTTTTCCCAGGAAAGAACCAAGCTTACCTCAATGCATCGCCTGAGTTTCTGGACCAAGTGTTGGAGGCAATCATCAAAAGATTCCCCAAAGATTGAAAAGTCATCCATGAAGACTTCCAGGAAATCACCTACCATATTGAGAATATGGCAAGCATGCACCGCTGAAAAGTAGCAGGTGCATTGCAAAGACCGAAAGGCATCCTTCAGAAAGCATACGTTCCGAAGGGGCAGGTGAATGTGGTCTTTTCTTGGTCCTCAGGATGGATTCCACCTGGTTGTAACCGGAGTACCCGTCAAGAAAGCAGAAGAACTTATTTCCTGCTAGTTTCTCGAGAATTTGATCAATGAAGGGTAGTGGGAAATGGTCTTTTGTGGAGGAATTGAGTCGGCGGTAATCTATACAGACTCTCCACGCATTGGCTAATCGGATAGGAATGATTTCTCCGATTTCAGTCGTTATGGTGGTGAGTCCTGCCTTCTTAGGCACAACCTGAATTGGGCTCACCTAACGACTATCGGAGATCGGGTAGATGATCCCGGCATCTAACCACTTAATGATCTCCTTTTTCACGACCTCCTGCAGATTAGGGTTTAAACATCTCTGCATTTCACGAGAAGGTCGTGTGCCCTCTTCTGAATAGATATGATGAGTACAATAAGAGGGGCTTATTCCAGTCAAATCATCGAGAGTCCACCCGATGGCTCTGCGATGTTGCTGGAGAACAGTAATCAGACGGGATTCCTGTTCGGAATTGAGGGTGGAATTTATAATCACAGGAAGGGTCTGATTGGAACCCAAAAAGATGTATTTCAAGTGAGCAGGAAGAGGCTTTAACTCGAGGATAGGGTTATCAGCAGCAGCGGGTGGTTCAGTGTAGATGTAAGGTTCAAGGGTAGGAGTTACTGGGTTGTGTATGTCTGGATTCGACTCCTCTGTTTGCGGGTCAAGATCCTTCTGTGGTTGATGAGGCATAATCGAGTCATTCTGGAGGTGTGACTCATCAACCAAAATCCTAACGTCACAAATCTGTTCGATGACACCACAATTAATTCCTTGTTGGGCCTTAAATATATCAATTTTTAAGGTTTGATCTCCAAATTTAAGCTCTATTTGGCCCTCCTCACAGCTGATGTTGGCTCTAGCAGTAGCCAAGAAAGGTCTCCCTAGAATGATTGGTGTATCCCTAGGGTTTTTAGGTGCGTCCATATCTAAGACTATAAAGTCCACTGGGAAATAGAAATCCCACACTCTTATGATAACATCCTCGAGAATCCCTTTTGGTGACTTTATAGACCGATCTGCTAATTGTAATGTCACCTCAGTTGGTTTTAGCTCAGATTCTTCTAGATGGTCAAGTAAGGATGTGGGTATCAGGTTTATGGATGCACCCAAGTCTAGCAGAGCTCTATCAAATTGGGTATCACCTATCTTGCAGGAGATCAGGGGAGTACCAGGATCTTTTGCCTTGGGTGGGAGTTTACTGAGGATTACAGAGTTGGCTTGCTTTGACAGAACAATTGGGCTCCCACCCTTGGTTCGCGGCTTATGCTGGGGTGTACACACATTCTTTAAAAATCGTGCGTAAGCTGGTACGTGGTGGATTGCATCCATCACGGGGATGTTTATGTGGACCTGCTCAAAGAGCTTGACCAGGTCCTCCTCAGGTGCCACGGGCTTGGTGGTCTTCTTTCCCTTGGTCAAGGCCTTGGGAAACGGGATCTTGGGTGGTTCTTCTAGGATAGGTCCAGGTTGTGGATCTGGGATAGGGGTGGGGACATCCTGGATTACTGTCCTAGGCTTGGGATCAATACCAGGCTTGGAGTGGTTCGGATGAGGTGGGTCTTGGGTTTCCTTACCACTACGGGTCGTTACGGAATTAAGTCCTTCCTGGTTTTGGTTGGGATTGGGTAAGATAGCTTGCTGCTGGTAACCTGCAAAAGAAGTGGAGGCCTCTATCCCGTCAGGTGAAGGAACAGAGGGGGCCTGATAAATCATATGGGCATGGCCCGGGTTTGGGTTCATAACGCGCCGCTGGGTGGGCACTTTATTGGGATTAGGCAGAGGTTGGGAAGGAAGAGTACCTGGCTGGCGAGAGTTTGCCAACTGGGTCAATTGGTTTCGGACCTCTGTAAGTTCATCCTTGTGTTGTTTCTGGATAGCCGCATTCGTTCTTTGAATGTCAGCCAGGGTCTGAAGGATAAGGGACATTTGATCTTGATTTGGCCCAGATGGATAAGTAGGGTTGGGCCGAGGCTGAGGCGGCTGGTAAGGACGAGGAGGTTGTGGGCGGGGTTGGAAGGATGGTCTTTGGGTTTGGGAATTTCCCGCCCACTGAAAGTTAGGATGGTTACGCCATCCAGGATTATAGGTGTTGGAGAACGGGTCGTTCTGGATGGCGTTGAGGTCCTCGCAGGTCTGAGGAACCTCCAGAGAGTTAGAGAAAGAGGGAATGGAATTCCCCTGGTAGGTGTAGAAGGAATCGGAAGGACCTCCGGGCAAAGATTCGGATGATGGGTCCATCCTAGGAGAAGATCGATGGAGAATGTTTTGCACAGTTTCCCTTGTGGAAGGAGGCTGTGCGAAAGGGTTATGCGCAGAGGTGGCTCGCTGCAGATGCTGAGTCAGCTCATCCACCTTCTTTTCGATAATCGAGACCTTGTCCAATTGACTGGCCATTAACTCCAAGTCGACTGATGCGGACAGGCCCTGCGTCTCGTGTGCTCCCCTGAGATTCGTCGCTGCGCGGGTATTCGTCCTGTTGAATAATCCCATGGAGTCATTGTTGATGGAGTTCTCGCACATGTTTTCGAGAATCTCCCACACGGTGTCTTCATGTTGACCCATGATATTTCCTCCGCAGGTTGCATTGACGAAAAGATGGATGTCCTCACGGAGTCCCTGGTAAAAAGATTGGACTTGTTCCCATTTAGGAACTCCGTGATGGGGGCACTTTCTCATGAGATCCTGAAAACGATCCCATGCCTCAGGGAGAGGTTCCCCTGTTTGTTGGGTGAAATGTGTAATCTGATGGCGCAAGGCATTGGTCCGTCCAACAGGGAAGAACTTTTTCAGGAACTCGGACTGAAGTTCTTCCCAATTGTTGATCGGCCGGGTCTGAGTTTGATACCAATGGGCGGCCTTGTCCATAAGAGAAAAGGAGAACATCTTCATGAGAAGAATATCCCGATTTTGTGCATCTGACCTGAAAGTTTGGGCCAGATGCTTTAGCTGTTTGATGTGCTGGAAGGGATCTTCAGAATTAAGCCCATGGAATTTAGGTATAGCATGAATCATATTGGGCTTTATTTCAGAATCAGGTCCTCCAGTCGGGATTCTGACTCGATGCTCGATGGCTACCGCAGCAGGATTATAATGGTCCCGCATCATGGGACGCTGCGGTGGGTGCACAAAGTTTTGGAAGAGGTCGTTGAGTCGCTGGAGCTGGTGCTCCAGATTGTTTTCTTCCTCAACTAGCTGAGCCATGATGGGGGAAGAAGAAGAACTTGGTTCTGAATCAGAAGAGAGAATAATGTGAGGGGGTTGCTGCACAAACACGGGCGTCGAGGCTTGGCCTTGACGAGAGTGAATTTCTAAAGGAGGTCTTAAGGGTGCTCTTAAGGACCTCCTACCGTACATGCACTGTTGGAAGAGATGAGTTTAGAAGGTGCTGGACCCAATCAAGACACCCAAAAATGTGTTGGGTGACTATAGAGGTGCTGGGTAGATGGACCCCTTGATCAGAAAGATCGACCACCTGAGAATTACCTGGGCAGCCAGAGAGGGTGAGTCCCCGGCAACGGCGCCAACTGGCGAACGGTGGCAGCAACTAGCTTTTCTTAAGTCGTTGTAGTACAGATAGTTATTGCCATCATTTGCTAATATTTGTTACTCGGAAAATACAGTTCTCCCGAGGTCGAACTCAGGGAGCAAGTCGTATTCTAGAGATATACATGTTCTATTACAAAAAATAAAGAAAGAGAGAGAGAGATGAAAGTTTGGCTTCTTCTTCTTCTCTTCTTTCTTCCTCTTTGTCTTCTCTCCTCTTTGGCTTTTGTTCTTCGTGTTCTTCCTCTATTTCTTGGTTGGACGATCCTGTCTTTTTCTTCTTTTTATTTTCTTTGTTTCTTCTTTTCTTGCTTCAGATCTTCCTCCCATGCTCTTCTTCTTCTTTTCTTCTTGCTTCTTGCTTCAGATCTTCCTCCCGTGCTCTTCTTCTTCTTTTCTTCTTGCTTCTTGCTTCTTCTGCTTTCTGTTTCTTCACTTGGCTGCTCCTTCTCTCTTCTTTTCTTCTTCTTCTTTGTCTTCTGATCTCTGCAGAGTCTTCACTTGGCTTCTCTATGTTCCTCTCTTTCCTCTGCCTCGCCTTCCTTCTTCTTCTTTGCCTTCACCTGTCTTCAGGACATCGTCTGATTTGAAAATCAGACGACTTAAACCGCTTGTTGCTACAGTGTCTCCCTTAGCTTCCTTCTTCTTCACCTGTGCCTGCACGCTCAAGAGTTCAGAGTCAAAGGGAAAAACCTACTCTACCCCCCTCCCCCGCGCGTCTCTTTCTCTCTGAGTTCGCTCTTAGGACAGCTCTCCCAGAGCAACCGGGTAATCGGGTACGAGTCGCGCCCGGGTCCAGGCCCACCGGCGTGCGGTGGTGGGCGAGGAGTGCAGGTCGGGTTAATCGGGTGGGGCCAGGTCCGCGGAGTGTGATCACAGACGAGGCCAGTTCGGGTGAGAGGGACCTCACCCCGTGGTCAGGAGGCGAATAGCATAAGGCACTTTTTGCCTTTATGCGCCTGCGCGCCTCTGAAAAGTTCCGAGGTGGGACTAAATGTCCCACCCCAATTGAGCGCCCGCAGCGGAGGGAGCAGCGGGCAATCGTGGCTTCACGCGAGGCCTTCGCCCCAACTGCGAGCCTGGGACGCTTCGCGGAGACGCCCCGCGCAACCTGGGACTCGAACCTGGCTGAAGGCGTGCCTGCACCTGCAGGTGAAGGAGCTCTGCCTGCTCAGTAATGGCGACGGCGGGCGAGTCACCTGGTCACAGAAGAACGGCCTCTCAACCTAATCAGACAGGCGGGGGACCTTCGCCGTGGCACGACAAAGGTGGTCAGAGGGTCTGCAGGGGGCGTGGTGGAGCAAACAGGTCACCCTAGGTCAAACTGCGGGCGAAGAAGTGGGTGTGTTCGGTGGGTCTGCAGAGGGCGTTTGGTGGGCAGTGGAAGGGTGGAAGAGGATCAGGGTGACAAGGCGGAGGTTATGCACAAGTCGGCGAGCCGTGTGGGGTGCTGGAGCGATGGGAGCGGGTCGCCGGAGTTTGGCCGGAGGTGGAGAAGGTGAGGGTGATCGGTGGGAAATCGGGGCCGACAGTAAGGGTTTCAGTATGGAAAAGAAAGAGGGGAGGAAGAAGAGAAGTTTTACCTATTAAGCTGGATGAGGAGGGGTTGGCGCAGGCGACAGTCGTATCGACTGTCGCCGGAGAAGAAATTGCCCAGAGGAAGGGGCGGCGGCGAGGAAGGGACCGGAGAGGCGCCAGCTGGGTGCGGCGTGACGCGGAAAGATCGAGGGAAGGTAACCCTGCTGCTGGTAGTGCGGCAAGGCGACGAGGAGGAGGAGGAGAGGCCGCCGGAGCAAGGGGGCGTCTGTCGGAGTGGGAAGGGAGGAATTGAGGGGGGTGTCTCCGTCAGATCCGAGCTCGGAAGAACGGCAGAGCGACGGGGGTATTTATAGGGGCAGAATCAGAGAGGAGGGCGGAGGGAGACGACGTGTCTCCCTCGCCGGAGGACGCCGGAGGAAGGAGACCCATACCGTCCATGCGTTCTCACGGGCGGTATGGGCGGTCGCAGCACTCAGGGGGGTGTCCCTGCGGTGGCTGACGACGCAGGGTACCCTCCATTGACTTGCTAGGGCCCCTCCCTCACCCTGCGCGGCGCCATGCTCCGTGCAAGGTCGCCGGAGCATGGCGCTGCGCAGGTTTTGCAGGAGGGACCTAAACGCAAAGAACGAAGGAGAGTTAGGGGCCAAAATGTGAGGGTTCAAAAGTTGAGGTCCAAAAAGTAAATATATGATGACCAAAGTGTAAAGTTGGTCAAGAAGGTTTCTTCTTAGGCCCAAGTTTTTAT
Source organism: Thalassia testudinum (assembly GCA_037157565.1). Classification (NCBI taxonomy): domain Eukaryota; kingdom Viridiplantae; phylum Streptophyta; class Magnoliopsida; order Alismatales; family Hydrocharitaceae; genus Thalassia; species Thalassia testudinum. The sequence goes on from JAZHRO010000025.1 coordinate 92,117,423, forward strand.
ATATGACTAATTAGGACCTAAGGATTCTGATGGTGAATTTTATTTCTAGATTAAACCTTGTTTGATCGGTCAATTTACGCAAAAACCCAAATTAAGTTGTTAATTGGGCATGGTTCTCAATGTAGGTCAAAATGGGTTCCTAAGGCCAAATTGAAAGTCCTAAACCCTAGAGATTATTTTTCTATGAATTTTAGAGGGTTTAGTTGATTTTTACCTTGCCTCGAACCACGTGAATTGAAGTGGGTTTATTTTTAGGGTTACAGGCTGTCATTTAATTCCTTGGAGTTGCTGTAGCCCTTATTGAGTCATCTCATCCCACTTTTCTTCTTATTAGGTTGTTTTGACCTATGTTTGGATCCTGAGTTACCCTATTTTCAGATCGGATTGGTGAAATTGCATTTTTACCCCTCAGTTTATATTTTCTTTGCAAACTCAGAATCTCTCTGAGCCAAGCCTTTCTAAGGTTATGTAGGAGCTTTTATTCTCTGTATTAGGTCAAAATGAGCTAGTTATGGCTCATGATGAGGTTCTCATCACATAGCGCACCGGTAATCTCTCTACTCTCTTCTCACAAATATGAGGTGGATCTACTGGAAGATAGTATGCCTGACTCCCTATGAACTATCCAATGGTTCAGTGGACTACAAATGCTTATTGGTTTTCCTCAAGGATTCATTACCAAGTCTATGTGCACGTGAAATAAATGTATTGGATTCTAAACTTAAGAAATAATTTCGGAAGAAAAACCTCCAATAACAAAAGTATTTTGCTAGGGACTAACCCATTCAGCTCAAGAAAAGAGAATTTTTTTTATGCTATCCTAAATGCATGAATACTTCCTAAAATGCAAATGCTCTCCCCCATGCCTAAATTCTACAATGCCCCCATTGTAAAATTAAAACAGGAGGAGAAAGGAAAAAAATTACCTGAAGACGGTGTTATTCAGATAGCTGGGTTACCTCCCAACAAGCACTGCATTTTCTATTAGCAGCCAGACTAAGAAGGAACCTATAAGTCTGGTTCCAAACAGAATAGGTTAGGCCCTAAGAATATGCGTAACAGCGCAGGACTAGAAAACAGGTAACCACGGATGTTGGCGAGCTGATGATGCAATGTAATTCCAAATGCTCGCCAGAAGAAATGAAAACAGAAAATCTCGTTGGCTACCTGGAGAGGTCTAGGAATAAGAAAGGGAATATGAAAAGAGGCCTCCCCAAACGGAATAAGTGGAGGATAACAAGGATCCTCCAAAGTAGGACGGGTTTTAAAAGATATAATCATTATTAGTTCAAACCCTTGAATGGCGAGAGTAAAAGTACAAGCATCAATCCATACTCGCCATTCTATCCTAGGATGTACTGGCCTGATATATTCTCCAGAAGGAATGTACATGAGCATAGATCTGAGCCACGGATCGGTTAGGGAGTATAAGGGTTGTTTGTAGTGTTGGAAGGTAATGGTTAAGTCCAATGAGGGCTTAGTTGGTGTTAGGTCCAATTCCAACAATGATTCAGATTGTGTACACTCCCTAACAGTTGTAGACAACTTCAAGTTATCCTGCCTAGCATTAATGATTGGAGTCATATTTGAATCAAGGGTAGACTCCAAATTACAACTTTTGATGGCAGGGTCAAAATGTAAGAATCATTATCATTCAGCTCATCCCCAGATTTGTTTGGTTCACTCAAATATTTATCGGGGTGTATATGTGATTCATTAGGAGTTGGATTAGTATCCTCAATTATTTCTAAAGGAGGATCAGTCTTAATATTTTGGAGGAAGCCTATATCATTGAATTCGTCATTCTTCTCGGGGTATAAATCCTTAATTGACGTGTTTTGTTCCCGAGAGTCTCCCATAGACTTCTCATTATTTTGTTTGTCCTCCTCTAATATCAACTCCTGTTTTGATGGAGGATGACTCTCAAAAGAAAGGAGGAATCTGGATTTAATCATATTATTTCTATCCTCTGGAGGTAAATCCTCAAATGATAAATAATTCTCCTGTGGTTCACTCCAGATTTTTAGCCCAGGTTCCTCTGTTGGGGCATCCTCATCCTCTGAATTAGACTCTTCATATCCCTGAGACCAGAATTGATCATCCTTTATTCTCTTGGGGTCACCTTCATTGGGTGCATTTAAATTCTCAAGATGTTGAATGGTAGGTGTTGATTCCCTAAGTAGAGGGTCAGTAGTAGGCTCACTAAGGGTAGAATGGGATTCCACCAAATAATTAATAGGGGAAGTGATAGGAATAATACAACCTTGACCCGGGTTGGTAGGGGTAAGGAGAATACTGTCATTGGGTCAAGGTCCTCAAGAGGTAGCATCTTCCCTTGCTTTTGACTGCAATATAATTCAGGTGGATAATCACTATGATCGTTATCCTCTAGTGGTCATGTCTCATTGGGAGAGTCTAAGTGATGGCTACCTAAAATTGGATCCCTATTATCATTAGGTTCCTCAAAATTATTTTCATGATCATGGTTTATTGGGTAGGGATCATGATTATTGGGAAGCGTGTAGCTAAGTTGTCTTATTTCTTCATTTAACTGTTGACTATTCCTCAACATCTCTCCCATTGATTTCATTATTTCCTTTTGCTGTTTTTGCATTTCTATCATAAAAGAGGAGAGGCTACTATTATCAGGTTGGGGAGGATAGTCAATTTCAGGCTATGGTTGCCTAGGGGTATCAGTCCAACCTCGATACGGAAAATCATGAAGGGTGGGAGGGTTGGGTGCTTGCATGGAAGTAGGGATTTCAGGGCTGGAAAATCCCTCTCCTAGGCTCTGCTCAAAAGTGGGAGTTATCAAGCCAGTACTCCCAAGGTAAGAATGAGAATGATCCCATGAATTGTCAATGTACCCATTAAAGGATGGATACGCTCGGGGCATGGGATCCTGATTAAAAGATGGGAAGTATTGACTCTGATAATCTGAATGATAGGAGTAAGAGTAATCCATTTCTTTAAGCAAAACAATTTTAACTCTCTTAGGATTTAGCAAAATTCAGAATATAAGCAGAAAACTTCCTAGAGAGTTCTATTGTCAAAGCAAACACAAATTCAATGGGATCTGTTTTTAGTCGATTGTAGGTCTTAGAGTTATATGTTTAGTTGATGGCCAAACAAGTTTTGCAAAAATTACGCTTCTTAGGCCAACCTTCGCTGGTGCCTATAACCTACTCGCAAGGGATGGAAGTCTCGAATCGAGCCCACACACAAGGAACCGAAGTAACTTGGTGGATAGGCTTGTTGATTTCTGACTAACTTCCCCTGTGATGCAAAAGAGAAGAGGTAGAAATTTATCTAGTGACCTTATGTGAGGTGCACAGTGTCTCAAGTGTGCAAGCATACGATCGTGTTTTGATTTTTTGAAATTCCGCAAACAGGATCCTTTTGCACACAATTTTCAGTCACAGATTTTAAAGTCCAACCTCTTAACAGTCCCAATTTTTTAAAGTGACCACTGAATTAATTTCATCCAAGCACTTTAGTGGTCTTAGATTTAGGTTCAATGCATATGCATGACAAGTAATTAATGCTCAAGAGAAGATGTACCTTACTCCAGCTTTCTTCGTGCAATGTATGAATGCAATGCAATAAACATAAACTAGATGCTGCTCATTCAGTCCTATATGATCGTTCTATAGATATGCAGCTTCTAGCAGGCAGTTCGATTATTTTTTATTTTTTTTATTTTATATTTTTTTAATAATAATAGCAAACAGACCTAATCTAACTAACTAAACGAAATGCAGTTCAAAACAGTTCAAATAATCCTATAATCTAAATAAATGGGAACACACTCCCGAAAATACGCTCCTGCATACAAGAGTGATAAGAAATAAAGTGGCACTAGGGACACGTTCCCAAAAATACCCAACAAGGGTCCAAAAGACAGAATTTAAATTCTAATGTTTATCTAACTAAATCTAACTAAAACCTACCGATTAAATCAGAAATAGGCTTCTCCGTAAGCCTATGTGCGTGGGATCAAGGCCCACGTGTTCCTGTTGCCATCCTCCAGGTGGCTTCAAGGTCCACCAAAAAGATCGTCTCCACCGTACGCGCCCGTCACATTCACCGCATGTTTTTGCACAGAAGAAAATCCACAGTTAGTAATTCAGAAAAGCTTTCAAAATAGCATAAAAATAACATAAAATTCCCAAAAAATTAATAGGCATTTTTCCTCCCCGGCAACGACGCCATTGAAAGAGCGATCTTTGTTTTCGTTAAAAACTTTAACATAAAATGATGTGTCGTTGTATTTAATTGCGTGGTAGAAAATTACTTTTCAAAATATTTTAATTGTCAGAATCTAACCACGAATAGTTAGGTCGTCTCCACAGGGAGGAATTGGCCTATTTAAATTAGTAAATAGTGTTTCGTTTATTCAGGAAACTCAATGGATATGCATGCTACTTCGTGCTTTTCTTTTTCTCACATAAATGCTCATTTTAACCAATTAATCAAGAATGTAGGTGTTATGATGCAAATTCACCATAATATAATATCATGTAAAATAGTGATCTCTATACTGGTAAGCACCGTAAATACTAATTTCTAAAACGTAACTTGTTCTCCATAATCCATGCATTCAATCATTCATGTGATATATATATGCAAATAATTCAGATGAAGTAGAAGGAGGACTATGAATTTCACCACAATAATGTAATACCTAAAATAAATGAATAGTAAACCTCACAATGGCATTTGTTGTAATTTTTAATCCCAACCAAAACAGAGCATTTGCTCTCTCTCTTCCTCACGAGAGAGAGAGAGAGCACCGGCGGGGCTGTCGCGAGCAAGGGATGTTGGCGAGGATGACGGCTATTTGATGGAGGCAATGGTGTCGATGGAGACGGCCGAAGGCGGCCGACTGGCAGAGGAGATGAGGACCGGAGAAAGCTGCTGCTGTAGCCGTGCGCTTGCTGTGAAGGTGCTGGCAGTTGCGGCACGCGCCTGCGGGCGCGGGTGGCAATGCGGAGCCTGTCGATGGGCGTGTGAGCACTTGCTGGCAGAGGCACTGCTGAAGGTTGGAGCGGCTGTGGTGAGGCATGCGGGCGCCTGAAGATGGGCGTGCTGAGGCACGCTGAAGGTTGGAGCGGCTGTGGGGAGGCGCTGGAGAAGGGAGGTGGGCGCGCCTGCAGATGGCGCGGGTGAGCGGTGCTGCGCTAGGGTGCAGTGCAGGCTGAAGGGAGGTAGCACCTATGGGTGCTGGAAGGTGCGAGAGCGGTGTAGGATCGAGAAAGAGGCTTGGCTGGTGCTTGAGGTGGCTTGCGGACGCGCTTGCAGATGGCGCGACCGTCTGGTGGTGTGGGCGGTGCGCGCTTGCGGGCACAGGGGTGTGGCAGCAAGTGCTTGTAGGGGGATGGGCGCGAGTGCTGTGCTGTCTGTAGATGCGAGTGCTAGGTGGTGCTAGGGAGAGAGGCGCGCGGTGTAGGCTTGGAGGCGGTGGTGAAGGAGTGGTGCAGGGGCATAGTGCATGAGGTGGAGTTTTTCCCCGCTAGGGGGAAGATGGCCTTCCAGTGCACGCTGCCTCCTCTCTTTTAACTCCTCTCTCTCCCCACGTGCTCCAATCAAGGGATTTTCAAATCCCTTTTCTATTTTTGGCCGGCGGGCGTTGGAGGGGAGAGTCACGACTGGCCGAAGGAAAGGGAAAAGTCCCACCAGTTGTTGGGGAAATTTGCTCCCCAACCCTTGCTCTTTCTAAATATAATACCTGCATGTAAAAACAACAAAATCATTACATATTAAGTTATAGAATGTTATAAACTTAAATCATGATGCGTACAAATCTTCTACAACTTAATTGCAATTATTAACACACCTACAAGGTACGATTAAAGATACTTAGGCTTAATATTAGTCCATTAAAATGGACTCATCAACGGGCGAGGGCATGTGCATTGGCGTGTGCGTGGGAGGACCTCACCCTCATGCTTACTGAGGCAAAGAGCCCATAGCGCAAATTCAATTTATCTGCCAGTGTCAGCTTGTAACTCTACGATGTGGGACTATATGTCCCACATGCCTTTTGTGAAGTCCTATGTGAGTTGTAGCTAATGCTTTCCTTGATTGTGGTCGAATCAAGCCTTGGTAGCCACAATTGAGAAGCTGGGAAGCCTCTTGGAAGCGCTCCGCAACACCTAGGCATCAAAGTGCTGAAGAACTCGGCTGGAACTCAAAGAACTCTGGTGGTGCCTATGGCAGCGACGGCGGTGGATGGAGGAACCTGCAAGTCACAAACATGGCCTTTTGGCCACATTAAAACATCTCGCAAGCATCGCCGATGGACGAGGAGTGCGGTGGTGGTGATCTTGTGGCATGAGATGGCGTAAGATGGTGCTTCAAAGTCAGTGAAGGTGGATGGCAATGGGTTTGTTCGGTGGAGAGATGGAGTGATCAATAGCATGGAATAGGTTAGACCTTTAGATATATAGGACACGATGGAGCTGATGGAGGTTATAGCGGCGTAATTCGTGCGGTGGAGTGGCAGATAGGTGTTGCCGGAGCTTCATCGGAGTGAAGGAAGGTGAAGGCGTTAGGGTTGAGACGGTGGTTGTTTATGAGTGTAAGTGAGGGGGAAGTGAAGTATAGGGAGAAAGGAAGATATAGGACCTAATTTAATGGACGAATGGGAAGGAATACGAGTGCCGGTGTGATGGCTAGCGCCATTAAAGAAGCGTGCTCCTCGAGGGAGACGGCTGTGAAGAGAGGGGGAGACAACCCTCGCTTTGGTTGGCGAGGCGTGGATGAGGATGAGGAAGAAGATGGACAAGCCAATTTGACCGTTGGCTATTTGTAGGATGAAGGGGACGAAGGTCGCCGGAGCTAGGGTGGAACATGGTCAGAGAGGGAGTTTGAAGAAGGTTTTTAGTCCAAAACCTAACTAATGAGCACGGTCTTGCATTAGGCATGCTTTTATAGGGCTTAGGATGGAGTTCCAAACTTGGTAACAAGCTTGGAAACTCTTGCGCATATGGGATTCCAACATCTCCCATGCGTTCTCATGGGAGATTGGGAAGGAATTGGAGTCCAAGGCCGAGTTTGATTGAAAGAGAATTCCTCAAGGAATCTCTGGTTCAAATCTGGGACTGATTGGTTGAGAATCGAGCGAGAAATCCTCGCTCAAAACTTGATGGTGAAGGTCTGACCTTCCAAAAATGGTGCGAGGACCCTTTTGCAAAGAATGATGATAAAGTTAGGGACCTTATTGCAATTAATTCAAAAGTTAAGGGCTTCTATGTATGAAAAAGAGTTAGATAGGACTGAAATGCAAACTAGGTCAAGATGATCTTTGATTAGGCCCAAATTTTGGTACAAACTTAATTTGGACCCAAAGTATTTGATGGTGAAGTATAATTTAGGTTTTAACTAACTTTGACTAGGTAATTTGTGCAAAAACCTAAATTAGGGCAATTGTCTGTCTGAGACTCTGTTTTAGGATAAATTAGGTTCCAATGGTCAAATCATGCATACCAAACCCTAGAGAATATTTTTATATGATTTTTAGAGGGTTTAGGTGAATTTTATCCTGACCAGAACCTTAGTGAATTAAGCGGGTCTATTTTTATATTTTTAGATGTCATTTAATTCTCGTAATGCATGAAAAGTTGTTTCTGTCTACATGGACCCTCATGTTAGACTTTAATGCATATTTGACCTTTAATAAAGCCCTTAGAAAACCCATTGTTGTTCTGCATTTATGATATGATGGTAAAATTACAATTTTAACCCTGGTTTCATGTTAAACTCTTAAAAAGGATGTGTAGTGAATTATGGTCCTTTGGTAGTTATGTAGGAGCATTTATTAATGGATTTTGATTAATTAAAGTTAGATATGGAAGATGATGATGTTATCATCATAACCCCATGCCTGACTTTTGCTAGTCCCTTAGTAAAATCTTATGAAAAGAACTCGAATTCTAGACCATGCCTTGATGCTCAAAGTCCTGATTTTTTTTCTTTTTTTTAGAAATTAGGTCATAATGCTAATAGTAGGCCTAAAGGTACTCAAGTACTAACCGAGATCCGGACTTGACCAACTTTAGCCTCAGTCTATTGTGAAGGTTTCTCTGGCCCACAGAGACTATCCTAAGGTTTGTTGGACCCAGTGGTTAAAGCACTTATGCTTGTAACATGGTTAGTCTAGGTTCAGTTTGCAATGCATTTTTGTAAGAGAGAGGGATAAAAGAATTTTTTCATTTTTGGAGAGCTTTCTCTCTCTTTTTCTTGATTATTTCTACCTTCAGATTGGTTCAGAAACACGATCTGTATTGGATTCCTCGTTACCACCATCAATCCTTGCAGGGTCCCTAGCAATCGATGCTTTGGGATAGCACCACCCATGGCAACCCCCAGAACCCTGGCTTTCAACAGTTCGAGATAGTGTCACCCATGGTGTTCTATGGCTAAATTCAGACCCTGGTCATTGAGATTTTAGGATAATCCTGCCCATGGCACTTGAACCAGCACAAGGTGCTTACATGCCCCTGGTAGGATATTTAGATATCCTAGGAGATAAGCACTGAGGAAACGGTATGTTATTGCACATCTTCGAGGGGAATTTTCGACCTCTTCGAGCAGGGAACTCATCCAAATCAATTTGTGTTGATTAACCGTTCCTAATCTAGGTAGCTTTTTCAGAATAGAATTAACGCATTTGAGTGACTTTGACATTAAGTGCACTGAATTAGATTGTGTGGATTAGAGTGCTTAGGTTACCGAATCCCACAAACCAGAGGTCAGTTAACGAGGTCGAATAATCCTTAAGTCTTAAACCTAATGCATAAGCTTCGCATTTTCCTCAACCTCTTGAGTACTATCCAGATCTTAACAGATACGTGAATTTTTAAGCCTAAAACAAGCCCAAGAGGCCTAAGATCAGCACTTATACTAATCTTTTTGTCTCTTTGTTCTTTTAGGACTTAGTTTTTTTTTTCTTTTTCTTTTGATTTGGTCTAGAACTTAAGTAGATTCCATAATCTTTTACTAATAGTTATTACTTTCTTTGTTTCAAATTGTAGCTCCTTTTTAGCTTTTAAATCACCTCCTCTCTTTCTCAAAATGATATGTAATTAATCTCACAAAATTTCCTCCCCTTTATCCATTTTTTGGTTTTTTTCAATTTTTTATTTTTTTTTTGGTTTGTTTTTGGAATATGTAATTTTTTTTGAGAACCCCTTAGAAACTCGAGTTTTTTGTGTGTTTGCACTTTAACACCCCCCATGCCTAAGTTTGACAATGTCCTCATTGTAAATCGGAGGGTATGGAATCAGCTTGGTTCATGGGTTAAAATAAGGTCAATGGGTGGGCGAACAGGTCGAGATGATTGTTGCGGATGATTTCAAGCTTTGATACGAATACCAAAGGTGGAGACGATTGTTCTAACTCTAAACTCAAAGTGTAGTAGATATGAAGCTCAAAAGGATAATCATAAGGGTCTCAGGTTTTTGAAATAATGGATTGCCTCCCGTTAAGCACTAAATTCAATGCCTTTAGCCAAGTAGAAATTGGTCGTGGAGAAGTAGTGGTCAAATCAGATAAATTTTGTAAAACAAGAACCTTGATCAAAAGCTTGGTTGGTCCAACTAGGTGCTTGTTTAGATCTACAGGCTGATGATGCAACCTAAACCCAATCAGTCTGGTGGGTTGATAAGTATGGATCAGGAGGTGTGGTGCCCACCAGATGCTTTGTGACTCAGAAGGATGTAGAAATGAAAATCCAGGGTTTGGCTAATTCGATTCAGCTTGGTTAGAGTAGGGATCCTCAAATGCAAAAGAGTCTATGGAGGATGTAGGAACCCTACAAGAGTGATTAGAGAAGGATGGGATGCGATTAGTAGTCTGATTAAAGTTCAAAACCTGATTAAAAGATGGAGGAGAATCGTATGTGACCGAGTCATCGAGAGGAGAATCAGAATAGAAATTGATTCCGGTTGCAGGTCAGGGGTGGGATCGGATTTGGGCAGGTTCTGTATGTGCTGTAGAAGAGGTTGTTTCCAAGAGAATTGGGTGTGAGGGCTCCTCTAGAAAAGGTTTAAAGGTAGGTGTATCTAGAGAGTGCTCATAGAGCCCATCCAAATCGAATGTAAAGGCTTGAAGAGTGTTTATAGGATCATGAAAATTGGAGTTAATAAAAGATTCGAACTCTGGATTGTAGACACTCTCGACACTTGTTGTTTATGAATCCTGTAGATCATTGAGGAATGATTCCAACTCAATGGAACTTGATTTTGAATCGATGATCTCGGGATCAGCGACCTCACAGTCAGAGTCAAAGAATGGGTCATGGATGCTAAGGTCGTAAATTGGCTCGTAGTCATTTGGAAACAAAGATTCTCCAAAATCAGAGTAAGATTCGAAATCGTCGAAGAATTTGTGAAGATCGTGTTCTGAACCTGATTCCAGATTGGACGTTCCATCACAGAGTGAACCGAGATGTGGAGAAGCAGCAACCTGACTTAGATCTAACCTAAACTTAGAATCCAAACTCAAAAAGGCATCCCTATTAGGCATGTGCTCGACTTCTTGGCTCCTAGGAGAGACCCAATCAAATCCCAACTCCCAGCTCCTAGATTTCTATATCGTAAATTGGCGTGATTTCCAACAAATCAATCTATATCTCAGAGGAGTCTGGAGAGGTGTAGTCATCAAACATAGGCCCAGAATTGTAGTTCAACTCAAAAATCTGAGTCTCATCACATGGGGCCTCATAATTATCCCAAATAGGCTCGAATCTAGATTCTTGGTTAAGGGTAAGGACTGGATCACTAAAATCTAGGCTTGGCTTTATTGGGATGTCAGAATCATTATCGAGAATTACCTTAACAGGATCAGGCTCAGGATTTACATTCTCGAGGAGTTCTGTTTTAAGCTCATCATTACAGGTGATTGGGATTTCAAATCTAGGCGAACCAAGTTCTTGTGTCTCTAGTGTTGGCTCGAAATTGGGAACACTTGCAATTGGATCTTCCCAACCCAACTCAAGATTAGGCATATCAGTCAGCACATAAGTTGGATCATATTCCATTTGTGTTGGGGATTCACAACAACCTTGATTCTCGAACCTGGGATTTGGGAAATCAGATTGTTCCTCAGTATTTTTCCAAGATGTTTCACTAAATGATTGGGGAATATAAGGGTACTTTTGATTGATAATATGTTTCAACAATTTTATCATCTCTTCCCATTTCTCAAGGTCATCTTGGTGTCTTTCCCAAAGTACAGGTTTGTCATGCATTGGAGATATTTAAAGTTATGCAATTTCTCTAATTCAATATATTCTGTCATGAGAATATCCCAAGCTGATCCATTTGTTATTTGTGTCAATATTAATTGAGCACAATTTGCAATAAAGGCTATTGTCTCTAGGATATTAACCTGAATCATGCTGACTGGATTTGAGGTTTTGTCATTAACTCCATAAAATTTTAGGGCATCCTCAATCATTCTATCTCTCATGGACATTTGGGATTCAGATTTCCTAAATGGCATTCCTAAATTGCCAGGCTACATCTTCAAATCAGGTGGTGGATTAGAATGTAGAATCAAACTCAGGTTAGACTGAAGTTGATCAGATCAGAAATCCTGTAGAAGATCTAATGATGCCTCTTAGGTTAAAAACCCAAGGCCCCTCTTGTGTGTGTGCTCTAAAGAATAGATGAGGGACTGGATATGAATTGGACTCAATAAAGGCACCTAAAGATTTTTGGATGACTATAGAAGTTTGGGGCGGATAATATCCTTGGATCAGAAAGTCGTCCACTTGAGAATTACCTGGGTAGCCAGGAAGGGAAAGTCCAGCGAAGACCCCTACATGGTAGAGCATCCCCACGGGTTACAGGGCTTCCCCCACTTGACCTTCTTTATCATCGCGGATCCAAGTAGACCAGAATGGATAACTTGACCTCTTAACTCTACCAATTTTAAGTCCTAATTTGTGCCTTTAATTGCACTTGATTTAGAAGTTAATTTGACTCGTGACCTAATTTGGAGGTTGGTTGGCCGACAAAGTAGACCAACTTCACCTGACTTGCCCTAAAGATGACAGAATGAAATCTAGGTCGAGACCCAGAAATCACCCAGAATGACTCTCAGTTTATTAGGTCCAAGATTTTAGGGTTCAAGTGAATTTAGAGCCTAATTTTTAGGGTTTTCTTGATTAGGTCTTTTCAAATATGGGCTTGGGTAGCACACAAATGTAAGAGGGTTTATTCTCGTTATGTAGGAAAATGTGTTCTAACACTTAAAACCCTAATGTTAAAACCCTAATTGGCTCTATTTCAAGTCCAATTAAATCTCAAAATGTTCACCTTGGGCTTCAAGTAAGCAGTGTGTTAGCCCAAGGTGATTTTAGAAATTAGGCAGAATCCCTAATAGGTACAGGCAATTTAGGTAGGGAATTCTAAACAGAATCGCTTCAAGCTTCAATCAGATATGAAAAATTTTCGCAAATCAGGAAACTTACCTTTTTTTAAAAGATGATTTACTATGAAAATAAGGTAGGTAGTTCCTAATTAGTTTTGCTTCCTTTTCTCTCTTCCAAGGATTAGGAGATTAGGGAAGAAGAGAGATTACCAGCCCTGGAGTGGTTGAATTGTGTGAAAGTTCGCCTCGTGAAGTATCTTACAAAATCACAATAAACAAACAGGGCAAGTTAGTGCTTAGATATAATCAATTAAATCAAAGACTAGTGGTGAATTGCACGTTGCTCCCTAGCAACAGTGCCAAAATGTTATTCACTCTGAATCGGGGTTTTAAAAATGAAACGTTGCAGTATAGCCGATAAAGCGTGAAAACAAATAGAATTTATGCTTGAATGGAAATCAGAGGTCGAACACAGGGAACAAGTAGCAAATCAATCTCAAAATCACAATTCCAAGTAAAATATATAAACACTTACAACCAAAACTTGATTCAAAACTATTCAAGAATGATATATCAATAATTCAAGTACTAATTTGCAAAAATAATGTGTTAAAATGGTGATTTGAATCACCAATTAGCCATTTTAATGTTAAGCTTCAAATATATCAAATGTATCAACAGTGATTATCAACCAATATTCCACATCAACCAAGTTAAATGATCCAACAGTAGCTTCAGAACCAACAGAACACAGCTCTACAAAAGAGGCAAAGGCCTCCTCTCTCCTTTGTGCCTCAAGGAACAGGCAAGCACAACACAACACAGTGGCAAAGGTCTCTTCAAATTGGCTAAGTATAGAGAGCAGAAGGTGTGAAGGGAGAAACCCCCCACCTCTCTCTCCTTTTCTCCCTCAGAACAGGCAGATCAGATCGGACCTAGGTAGTCGGGTAATCGGATCAGAGCCCAGACCTGCGTGGTGTGAGTGCGAGCGAGGGTGCGCGCATTGGCATGTGTGTGGGAGGACCTCACCCTCGTGCTTACTGAGGCAAAGAGCCCATAGCTCAAATTCAATTTATCTGCCAACGTCAACTTGTAACTCTACGATGTGGGACTATATGTCCCACATGCTCTTCATGAAGTCTTGTGCGAGCTGCAATTGATGCTTTCCTTGATTGTGGTCGAATCAAGCCACGGCAGCCACAATTGAGAAGCTGGGAAGCCTCCTGGAAGTGCTCCACAACACCTGGGTGTTACAATGCTGAAGAACTTGACCGACGCTCAAAGAACATGGGCGGTGCCTATGGCAGCGACGGCGGTGGATGGTGGAACCTGCAACTCACAAACTCGGCCTTTTGGCCACATTAAAATAGCTCGCGAGCATCGCCGGTGGATTAGAAGTGCGATGGTGGTAATCTTGGGGCGTGAGATGGCATGAGATGGTGCGTTGAAGTCAGTGAAGGTGGACAGAAATGGGTTTGTTTGGTGGAGAGATGGAGTCGTCAATAGCGTGGAATAGGTTAGGGCTTTAGAAATATAGGATACGGAGGAGCTGATGGAGGTGATAGCGGCACAGTTCATGCGGTGGAGCGGCGGATAGGCATCGTCGGAGCTTCGCAGGAGTGGAGGAAGTTGAAGGCGTTAGGGTTGAGATGTTGGTTTTTGTGAGTGTAAGTGAGGGGGAAGAGAAGTAGAGTGAGAAAGGAAAAGATAGGACCTAATTTAATGGATGAATGGGAAGGAATACGAGCGCCAGTGTGATGGCCGGCGCCATGGAAGAAGCATATTCCTTAAGGGATACGCTAGCAAAGAGAGGGAGAGACAGCCCTCGCTTTGGCTGGTGAGGCACGGATGAGGATGAGTAAGAAGATGGAGAAGCCAATTTGACCGTTGGCTGTTTGTAGGACGAAGGGAACAAAGGTCGCTGGAGCTAGGGCGGAGCATGGTCGGAGAGGGAGTTTGAAGAAGGTTTTTGGGCCAAAACCTAGCTAAGGAGCACAACCTTTCTTAAGGCGTGCTTTTATAGGGTTTAGGATGGAGTTCCAAGCTTGGAAACAAGCTTGGAAACTTCGAGCTTCTTATGTATGTGGAATACCCACATCTCCCTTGCGTTCGCATAGGAGATTGGGAAAGAATTGGAGTCCAAGGCTGGGTTTGATTGAAAGAGAATTCCTCAAGGAATCTCTGGTTCAAATCTGGGACTAATTGATTGAGAATCGAGTGAGAAATCCTCGCTCAAAACTCAACGGTGAAGGTCTGACCTACCAAAAATGGTGAGAGGACCTTTTTGCAAAGAGTAATGATAAAGTTATGGACCTGATTGCAATTAATTCAAAAGTTAAGGGCATCTATGTAAGAAAAAGAGTCAGACAGGACTGAAATGCGAACTAGGTCAAGATCTCTGATTGGGCCCAAATTTTGGTACAAGCATAATTTAGACTCAAGGAATTTGGTGGTGAAGTTGGATTTTGGTTTTGACTAAGTTTGACTGGATAATTTGCATAGAAACATAAATTAGGGCAATTATCTGTCTGAGACTATTTTATGTCAAATTGGGCTCCAATGGTCAAATCAAGCATACTAAACCATAGAAAATATTTTTCTATGATTTTTAGAGGGTTTAGGTAAATTTTATCCTGACCAAAACCTCAGTGAATTAAGCAGGTCTGTTTTTAGGGTTTCAGATGTCATTTAATTCTCATAATGCGTGAAAACTAGTTTCTGTCTACATGAACCCTTGTTAGACTTTAATTGATATTTGACCATTAATAAACCCCTGAGAAAACCTGCGGTTGATCTACATTTATGATATGATGGTAAAATTACAGTTTTAACCCTGGTTTCATGTTAAACTCTCAAAAAGGATGTGCAATGAATTGTGGTCCTTTGGTGGTTATGTGGGAGCATTTATTAATGGATTTCAACTAATTAAAGCCAGATATCGCTGATGATGACGTAATCATCAGCGCGGCACGGCATGCATGGTGCGGTGTGGGGCATGCGGGCCAGCATGTGCATTGAAGGCACGAGGGCGGGGGCTACGACGAGGCATCCGGTGGGTCTTCAACGATGCTTTGAATGTCACTGTTGACCCAAGGATGATTTTTGGCCTTCTCCCTCCATTATAAAAGGGCCTACCCCCCGCCACTTTTACAAAGCTTCAACGCAAGAGTTACCACCATCTTCTAGAGCTCCGAGCAAGGTCATGAAGTCGCCGAGCCATCGACGGAACCTCCTCCACCGCTGTGGCTGCCTCGATGCTATCTTCTTCCTTGTCTTAGTTTTATTTTATGTGATAGTGTAGTACATGACGGAAGTGGAAATCACGTATTTTGAAATTGTTTGAAATCATAGTATAGTCACAGAAACCACTCGTCAAAGGTATTTATGATAACGAAACTTGCGTAGATTTTATTCTTTTTAGAACTTGAGTCCCAGTCGTTCGTCTCTAGGAGACATGAAAATGAATCGAGATTTGAATCGGCTTTTATAACCTAAATCTAACCTAATATTTTTTGTCTTTTTGTCTTTTGTGCTTTTTTTTTTGTGTTTTTGATCTTTATTTTGAAAAGCAAAATGAAACCTAGATCTAGATAAACTAGCAAAAACCTAAGTGACTATGTGCATCTAAATGAGGCCATGGTGGCCGTGCATGGTGTGATCAAACCTAAGTATCATATAGGCAAGCAAACATGAGGACAATATCAATCACAGAAACATCATGAAATTATTTATGCATAAAAGATTATCACATATCATCTACACTAGAAAGCAAATAAATAAAAGAAATCCCTCATGCCGAAAAGTTGCCACTAGGGCCATCGGCCTTGTGTGAGGGTGTAGGCTAGACCTTGTGTATACAAACCCATCTACACGCCTACCAACAAGAGATGGCTGACCACAAGAGGCTATGGGTGAGCCTTCATGGCCGTCCAAGAAGAAGAAGAAAGAGAGGGGGCGTGTGCGCCCAAGTGGAGAGAGGAGGGTGTTGCACCCTTTCTATACCAATGGTCGTCCTTGAAGCTTTGGAGAGAAGCTTCTCTAGCTAGCCATCCATGGAGCCTTGGAGGAGGATGAGGAGGATGACCTTAAGGTTTTAGAGGGTGGAAGAAAGTTTAGAGTGGAGAGTATGGATGGGAGAGTGTATGGAGAGAGTCCAATTTCGTGGCTCTCCCTTTGCCCTTATGGAAGGCTCCATTTGGTTGCCACTTTTGGTGGCTCCAAAAATAGCCAGTGTCACATTTTTTGGATCTAGGTTTAACACAAGTTTTTAGGGTTTCCAAGAGAGTGTGCATGGGCTTGGTGGGAGTAAAATGGGAAGGGGTGTGTGTGTGTGTGGGTGTGTATTTTTCATTGGGCTAGTTTATGGGGTTTGGTCGGATTAGGTGCTAAATAGGTTGGGTCAATCTAGATTAAGTGGGTGTGGACCTAATTAGGCTTAGGAAAGTCTAATTAGGTAGGAGTGAACCTAATTGGGTCGAGGTCAAGTCTAATTAGATGTGTGCATGTGATTAGGCTAGGGTATCCCTAATAGGTATGAGTTAATTAGATCCTGGGTGGATCTAATTGGGCTCAGGTGCACCCAATCAACTGTAGATGCACCCAATTAGGTATGGGATGGTTCAATTGGGTTAGGGATAGGACAAGTAGGGCTATGGATAGTGGATTAGTCTTAGGAGGTCTCTACTTAGGTTTCCTAGGGTGTCCAGTGGGGTTCCTAGGTCAAAATAGGCAAGCTAGGGCCTCAAACACCAAAATTAGGAACCAGAGAGCAGTATCAGACGTCCAGGATAGTGGTCAGACAACTTATACTACAAAATTAGACATCTGGACACTAAATTAGACGTCCAATTCTGTGTTAGTATGAGTTTTGGATTCCTGGATTTTTATTCTGCAGAAATCAGATGTCCAGCCAGATGTATGGACATCCTAAAATGTGCTGGAGAGTGGGTTTTAGGTTTTCTAAGGTTGGTTTTGGTTCCTAAGTGTTTGGGAGAGGGATAGGGTGGATAAGAACATGGATAGTGCTATCCATGTTTGGGTTTTGAGGCTAAGGTGCCCTAATGGAGGTTGTTTTGGGTTTGGGAAGGCTGTCCTAGGGTTTCTAAGGGCAGGGATAAGGCTATCCTCCTCACTCCTCTTATCTAAATTAGTCTTCTTCTTCCTTTGTTGCTTTATTCCACTATCTCCATCCTGGATCACTTTATTGTATGCAAATAACAATAAAAACCATTAACTAGCAGGATACATCATCTTATTCTAAGTAAACTGATGCAATGCATGATATGCAAGATATGAGTGCAATATCCACAATTTAAGCTAGGTTCAGACATTATTTAGGTTGATTAGGATACATGATTGCTGTGCAATCATACCCCCATGCCTAAACTTTGCTAGTCCCTAGCAAATGCAAGACTAAATTATTCACATAAGGGTACTTAAGGGATTGATTATTTTATCATGTGTATGCTTAGAGATTTTTCTCCTTTTTGTTATCATTCTATGTTCTAGAAATCCAGACAAATGTGAAAGTGCAGCTATGTAGCTTTTGCAACGGTTTCAAGTGAAAAACCTGATTCATCTCTAAAGCTTGTACTTGACCCCTAGTAAAAATTCTAGCGGGATAGGCGGACTTCTTCCGTCGGGGTATTCAAGATATTCTATGAATTCCACCCCAGCTTTAAGCCTAGGTAGAGAATCTTAGAGGGAAAATATTATACATTTGGTGGCTCACTCTTGACTGGTGCTACATAGAGATTAGTACTAAAGAGTCTAGATTCCCAAATTATTAAGTAACTCTGCTCAGTGAAAGATGCGAAAAGCAATGCTCTCTTTTGGTTCCTTTGTATTCATTCTCTCTTTTTCTCTCTTTGTGTTTTTTTTTTTAGAGCTCACAATCTTACCAGATTCTCACGTATGATCTATATTTGGTGGTCTTACTTGGCATAAACAATTTAATTGAGTTCTCATAGCCTTAACACTAAGTTGGAATTCCTCAGCCAGTATTCGAGCAGTCAGAAACACAGAAAGATAGGTTAAGATCATATTTGGTGGATTTCATTTTTATTTGGTGTATTGCCTCGATGTAATAGAAATAAACACTAGATACTACTAACTTTATTTCTACATTTTTCTTTCTCTAAAATTTTTTTCTATTTTCTTTTTCTAATTTTTCTACTTTTTTTTTATATATATCTCTCCTTTTTTTTCATCATTTTTTTTATATACAAATCAGTACTATGCAAAATAGCACATGATATGCATGACTTTTTATTTAAGAGGCATTATTAAGGATTGGTGGTACTCAAGATAGGATGGTGTATTTTTGACCTTGACACCAATACCATCCTTCAGCCTAGGATTCCGTAAAGAATGGTCCTAACCACCCACCTTAGCCATAGTTTTATGAAAACTCGCTCTCCGCGTATTTGTCTTATTTAGTGGATCTCAAAATTTCGCACAAATTTTATACGCAGGATCTAAGAGTGAAAATTATGCCTAATCTCTGAGTATCATTACCTAATTATCTAGGATTCCATATTCCTTACACTAATCTTAGAGCACCAGTACACTCTACTCTCATCTCACACTATTTGGTGGATTTTTGGAAGAAAATCTGCTTGACTCCCAAAACACTATCTAGGGATTCAGGAAAAGAAGCACTGCTTCTTCTCGACAGACTAAAGACATTTATCGGCCTTCACCGTGAATCCACTGCAAATTCTATGTGTGTGTGAAAATTGTACTGGATTCCAGATTATGGGAATCAACTGAGGATAAAATCCTTAATACATTCTCTTGATAAAAATCTTATTCATGAATGCAATAAAATTTAGCTTGACCCTAATTTGGGTTATATTCAGCTTGACCCTAAATTTAGAACGAAAAGGTGAGTGGATGAGTCGAAAGTGGCTATTGCAGATGATTTTTAGCTCCAATGCGAGCATTGGAGGTGGAGTCGATTGTTCTTAATTTAAGGACCCGAAAGTGTAATTAGCATGATGTACGAAAGGTTTTTCCTAGGTGTTGGTAGAAAAATTTTCAGTTTACAATTACTACCACCCCATGCCTACTTTCTTGCATGTCCTCATGCATGAATATAATGAAAAATAAATTAAGACAAGGAATAAATGGGTAGAATTCACCTGGAATGGCTCCTGAATTTTGACGTTCCACTTATTACAACACCTGAAATTGAATATGCAGGAAAAATATGACAAATAAAATATGCTATATATAAGTGCTGAGATTAACGCTTCCAGCTGGGCGTACACTCAAAAAGGATATACCAATACAATATTGAGAATGGAGAGTAAAATGATAAGAATTTTAGTCTCATTCGCCAACAGCGGACCGCAAATGCGAACCAGCTGTCCATGAATTCCAAGTCCAAATAATCGAGAAAATATGTAGATGGGGCTTGGGATTATCTGCAGCCAAATTCTATAGAAGAAAGACAAATAAATATGGGTGCCTGGAAGAAATGAATATGAAGGCATCCCGAAGAGGTGATGGAGAATGTGGCTGGTAGGGGTATGGGTGGAGTCATGTGGGGTGAAATCATATGGGTCCTGATAATGGTGATGAATGGAAGGCATGACCCAAGTAGTGTGGTCAGATCTGGAAATCAAGGTCCAGTGATCAGTCTCTGTCTATAACAAAGATGTTTGGGTCTCATCTTCTTTTATCTCTTCCAAATTTTCCAATGCCAATTTCTAATTATCACATGGTTCCCCAAAATTTTTAGCTTCCTTCGATAACTCATCATATGTTATCCCAACAGTATTTCAATCTCTTGAATATCTTTTTCATAAGGGGATATTTCCTTCTCACTTAGATGAAATTGGTCATTAGATTTAGTAGTGAGTCCCTTCGTGAAAGTGGAATGGGCTGAATCATTGATTGAGGAGTTGTTACAGTCCTTTTGATTTTGTTGCTCCGTGTATGAGATCATTTGAATTAATTCATCAATGTCTCCATGGGTATTCTCAAATACAACAAAATCATATTCAGGTCCCTTAATACTTGGTTCCTCAAAATGAAATGATTGGTACTCAGGCCCTAAATCAAGATTAAGATTCTCAAATAAATCTCCATTCTCAACTTTAATAAGATTATCAATATCATCCACCTCAGGTGTTTGATCAACAGAATCCTGCATGACCACCGCTGAATCACAAGTCGGTTGTGGCACACCTGACCCAAATTCAAGCATTTTTATTTTTGTTGCTCATCTCGGATTTTATGAAGCTCTTTCTTTATATCATCATATTCTCTTGCACTAGCTTCTTTTATTTCATGAATCATTTTGATCAATTGAGTAATCTAGGATTCATTGCAAGTGGCAGGGGTTTGAATTGGGCTAGGTCGATCAAGATAGTCAACCATACTATCAATGATTTGATCTGGTATTGAGGGTGACTTATGTGATCTAGTGGATTGTCGATTCGGGTCAAGTGGTTCTACCTAGGTGTCAATTGCCATAGTTTCTTCTGAATTACCCTCCAACTCACTTTCCATGTCATGCAGAAAATACCCTGACTTTGTTTTCTTAGCGACTGCATAAATATCAAAGTGAATCTTCTCATTGCCGCTACTCATCTCCATACATCCTGAGTACCAGTCAATCCGTGCATTGGCCGTAGCCAAGAAAGGTCGACCCAGAATGATGGGTGAATTACTTAACTTTTTCGATATATCTATGTCCAAAACAATAAAATCGACAGGAAAGCTAAGACCTTGCACTTTAATAATCACATCCTGAACTACCCCCTTAGGTAGTTTGATGGAGCCATCTGCCATTCTAATGGTGACAGGTGTGTGGTGCAGATCTCCAAGTCTGGTGTGGTCAAAAAGGGTGGTAGGAATCAAGCTAATGGAAGACCCTAGATCCACAAGGGCTTTGTTGAAGGTGAATCCCTTTATGGCACAAGATATGAAGGGTCTTACAAGGTCAGTCATTTTGGGTGGTAGAGTGCTAGAGCCAGAAACAAATGCACTTATGTTAGCTGATAAAACCACCTCTTTAGGTGTGCAAGTCTTTTTCTTCTTTTGTGATTCTTTCTTTAAGGCCTCAGGAAAGGGTAAATAGGTAAAATGAACTTCAGAAACCTTTTTCTTCTTTTTGAGTCTGAGTTAGAGCTGGATGTGGGTTTGGTCTTATGATTTTTGGTTGAGCCCGAATCAGGTTGTTTGGGTGGGCTCTTAGCTTTTCTCTTCCTTTTAGAAGCCACAGATTTGGCCCCTGCACAATGGCATGTATGATAGATTGGAGGAGGGGTCGGAAGAATAGGTGGAGAATAGGAGTGAAAAGGCATTTGCATCCGGGGATAAAGTGATTCTTAAAGTCTCTTGATTTGATCCCCTTGAGATTTCACTTGATTTTCCAACTTAGTTAGCCTTTCTTCATTTTTCTTGTTAAAGTCCAACAAAATGTTCATGATATCTTCAAGGGTGGTTGCAGGTTGGGCTAGACTAGATGGTTGCCCTAAAGTGGTTTTAGTGGAATATTGGGCTGGCCTAGATTGATGTTCAGTCTGAGTCGGTCTCTATGGTGGCCATGAAAGATTAGGATTGTTTCTCCACTCCGGGTTATATGAATCTGGATATGAATCAATGGGTGTATCACCCTGAGTGGGGCTGACTATAGAGGGAGTTGATTGAGAACTTGTTATGTGGTCTTGTACTTGTGATCCATTATTCCAATTCCTTAGAGATATCTCATCAGGTACAGGTGAATTGGAAATAGTGCATTCCTCAATTGATCTGCCCAAATCATGGATTAGGTCCAAAGGTGCCTTTTGGGTTGGCTGAGTCCAGGATGCCTCCCCATGGTAGCAAGAATCAGTAGAGTAGCTAGTGGATCCAAAATATGGGTCACTAGACCCACTAGGCTAGTTTTTCCAAGTCTCTTGTTCCTGGGAGGAGTGATAAGATTGAGATTGTGCCTGAGATCGTCTAATTTTCTCTAGAAGTTTGGCACATTGATCTGTATAGTCCTTGTTATATTCCTAGAATTCAGCAACTATGGCTTTCAATTGGTTCTGATCTAGATAAGGGTTGGATCCATGTGGTTCAGGTTCTAAATAAGCTAGGGGATAAGGACGATCATATCCCCACTGGTTAGGATGAGTCTCCCAACTAGGAGTCGAAATCATGGTTGGTTTGGGAGATGGAGGACCCTGATGGTCCAAAGAATGATATGGGTTCATGGATATTTGAGAGAAGATGCAAAGAGAGATAAGAGATAGTCTTCCTTAGGAAGACACAACCAGCTATAAGGGGCTGGTGGAATTAAGGTAAAGGCCTAGGAAGAAAGATGAGAGAGCCCCAAATCAAGCAAACAAGCTAGCCTTAAATTGTATACCAAAATTGGATCTAAACCTGGTATCCTGAGATGGAACTGGGTTAAACCAACCCTTGAATTACTTGGCTGGCCAGATTGGTGGGACCCCCTAGGACACCCCGCACGACAGGACACCACTAAAGGTTAACGCGGTTACCGCACCGACCTTTCTTCTCACCAGTTGGTCCAAATAGACAAGGCCTTGATTTTTACCCAATTAAATTTTAGTTACCAAGTAATTTAGTCCTACCTAGGGCATGTCTACTTAGTTTTAGGCTTGGGCTTAGAGTGCTCTTGGAGTGTGATTGGGCGATTGGGGATGTTGCCCTTAAAATTGGATTTAGAGTGTGAAGTGCGCAGACAAAGGGTTTGCAACACAAGCTTTAATTAGTGTAGTGGTTTTTATGGTTCAAGTGCTTGTATTAATTTTTTTCTTTTAAGGTTTCCTTGTTTAGGTCAATTCAAACAAGGTTGTAATGAAGCACACAACAGGTTTTGCAAGTCTCAATTATTATATGAATTTCCTTTAAGTATGGCATGCAAATGTGCTCTACCATAGTGTGGAAACCCTAATATCAAATAGGTCTATATGATGCTTTTAAGTCCAATAAGGTAGAAGTGGTGCTACCCAATCGAGGAAAACAATGGTCCTAATGCACCACTACTAAGTGAAATAAACCTAATTGGTTACCAAAGTTTAAATGTAAATCAGTTTCAATTCAAGTGGGCGAGGGGAAGACAACCAATCACAGCAAATCCGTTCTCATGCAATCACACCCAAATCAAGCTCAAACAGGTTTGTTTTGGGTCTCTAAATTTGACCCTAATGTGAATTACCTAGGGTTTGTGCTTCTAAAATCTGCAGTTAGATCTTAGTTTGACTTGAAATCACTCCCCAAATCAGTAACTGAAGAAAAATAATATGAAATTTGGTATAGATCTTTATTTTTTAATAAGTTTTTTAGGGAATATTTTTTTAATATTTTTACTATTTCGTACAATTTTTCATGAATTTTTATGTTCTAGGGGTCAAACAGATCAGATGGACCCATTGCGAGAAGTGCAGTTTGAAATAGTATCAAAAGATATCCAAAAATTATTAAAAATTTATAGAAAAGACTAGGTTTTAGTGGCTTTCCAACACCACAAATTTGAAAGAGATATGATTTATGTAGAGGTCAGAATTAACATTTAAAGTTATAAAAAATTAGAGTGCAGACTGTTCTAACCCCTTCCACTGTGTGAATTTTTAAAATTCGTACAGTGTGAATTTTTCCAAGTAAAAGGTGTGCTGGAAAGCTGGTTTGAAAACCTAATATTAAACCAAATCCCAAGATTTTTAGACTCCTAATTTCACGGAAATAAATTTTTGAAAATCATCACTATTTGCTGGCCGAATTTCCAAATCTGATTTTGGTGTGTTTAAATAGTTTCCAAGTTAAAACAAACACCAAAGAAAGAATTTTTTTTTTTAATTCAGATTCGAAAATTTGAATTTGAATATATATATATTGTTTTTTTTTTAACCTAAGGAAGCAACAAACTAGAGGATGAAGAAAATACCTGCGATCTTCACCATGGGTCGATGTGTGCGCGGATCCTCATCTTGAACCCTACAATCAAAACAAACAGAAGTTATGCAAATCCAAATCTGAACTTACGCGTTTGCTCCCCGGCAACGGTGCCATTTGACGGAAGTGGAAATTGTGTATTTTGAAATCATTGAAAATCGTAGTATAGCTGCAAAAACCACTCGTCAAAGGTATTTGTGATAATGAAACTCGCATAGATTTTATTCTTTTTAAAACTTGAGTCTCGGTCATTCGTCTCCGGGAGGCGTGAAAACGAATCGAGATTTGAATCGGCTTTTATAACCTAAATCTAACCTAATATTTTTTGTCTTTTTGTCTTTTGTGCTTTTTTTTTTTTGTGTTTTTGATCTTTATTTTGAAAAGCAAAATGAAACCTAGATCTAGATAAACTAGCAAAAACCTAAGTGACTATGTGCATCTAAATGAGGCCATGGTGGCCGTGCATGGTGTGATCAAACCTAAGTATCATATAGGCAAGCAAACATGAGGACAATATCAACCATAGAAACATCATGAAATTATTTATGCATAAAAGATTATCACATATCATCTACACTAGAAAGCAAATAAATAGAAGAAATCCCCTATGCTGGAAAGTTGCCACTAGGGCCATCGGCCTTGTGTGAGGGTGTAAGCTAGACCTTGGATATACAAACCCATCTACACGCCTACCAACAAGAGATGGCCGGCCACAAGAGGCTATGGGTGAGCCTTCATGGCCGTCCAAGAAGAAGAAGAAAGAGAGGGGGCATGTGCACCCAAGTGGAGAGAGGAGGGTGTTGCACCCTTTCTCTACCAATGGCCATCCTTGAAGCTTTGGAGAGAAGCTTCTCTAGCTAGCCGTCCATGGAGCCTTGGAAGAGGATGAGGAGGATGGCCTTAAGGTTTTGGAGGGTGGAAGCAAGTTTAGAGTGGAGAGATATATGGGAGAGTGTATGGAGATAGTCCAATTTCGTGGCTCTCCCTTTGCCCTTATGGAAGGCTCCATTTGGTTGCCACTTTTGGTGGCTCCAAAAATAGTCAATGCCACATTTTTTGGATCTAGGTTTGACACAAGTTTTTAGGGTTTCCAAGAGAGTGTGTAAGGGTTTGGTGGGAGTAAAATGGGAAGGTGTGCATGTGTGTGCGGGTGTGTATTTTTCGTAGGGCTAGGTTGTGGGTTTTGGTAGGATTAGGTGCTAAATAGGTTGGGTCAAACTAAATTAAATGGGTGTGGACCTAATTAGGCTTAGGAAAGTCTAATTGGGTAGGAGTGAACCTAATTAGGTCTAGGTCAAGTATAATTAGATGTGTGCATGTGATTAGGCTAGGGTAACCCTAATAGGTATGAGTTAATTAGATCCTGGGTGGATCTAATTGGGCTCGGGTGCACCCAATCAACTGTAGATGCACCCAATTAGGTATGGGATGGTTCAATTGGGTTAGGGATAGGACAATTATGGCTATGGATAGTGGATTAGGCTTAGGATGTCTCTACTTAGGCTTCCTAGGGTGTCCGGTGGGGTTCCTAGGTTAAAATAGGCAAGCTAGGGCCTCCAACACCAAAGTCAGGAACCAGAGAGCAGTATCAGATGTCCGGGATAGTGGTCAGACGTCTTATACTACAAAATTGGATGTCTGGACACTAAATTAGATGTCCAATTCTGTGTCAGTATGACTTTTGGCTTCTTGGATTGTTGTTCTGCAGAAATCAGATGTCTAGCCAGATGTATGGACATCCTAAAATGTGCTGGAGAGTGGGTTTTAGGTTTTCTAAGGTTGGTTTTGGTTCCTAAGTGTTTGGGAGATGGATAGGGTGGATAAGAACATGGATAGTGCTATCCATGTTTGGGTTTTGAGGCTAAGGTGCCCTAATGGAGGTTGTTTTGGGTTTGGGAAGGCTGTCCTAGGGTTTCTAAGGGTAGGGGTAAGGCTATCCTCCTCACTCCTCTTATCTAAATTAGTCTTCTTCATCCTTTATTTCTTTATTCCACTATCTTCATCTTGGATCACTTTATTATCTGCAAATAGCAATAAAAACCATTAACTAGCAGGATATCTCATCTTATTCTAAATAGACTGATGTAATGCATTATATGCAAGATATGAGTGCAATATCCACAATTTAAGCTAGGTTCAGACATTATTTAGGTTGATTAGGACCCATGATTGCTGTGCAATCAGTACATATGATGTAGATACATTTAATCAGGCTAAAATGCCTATTCATGCAAGTTCTTAGGCTTAGATTTACATTTCATGTTATAAATATTGCATAGCATGTATCATCCTGCATTTAGAGTAGTTGTGTATATTTTAATTTAATTATGTCCTTTTTATGCCTAGGAGGAAGGAGATTTATTTCAGGGCCTTGGATCTACGATCTGACCGTACGGTTCTGATCAAGACGACAATCGGAGTCTAATGCCTCTAAAATCATCTATATCAGAATCTCGTGGCACAATATGATGCCTGAGGAAGATCAATGGCTAGGGGGCAATGCAACATCCTTACGGGCTTCAGATGAAAAATTCGACCATACGGATGAATCCGAAGCGACGATCGCAGTTCGACAACGTGGGAATCATCTTGATCAGAGCACCGTGGCACCCTCTACAATAGCAAGAACATGGACGGCCCAGATGGTTCCACATGGCACCATCTAGGCTGCCCCACACCGGCTAGAAACGACTAAAGGTGCCCCCTCATCATTAAAGATCTCACACCATAGTTGTTGGATCAAGATCCAACGGTTGAGGTTCCTCCACGCTCTTAGCATCCATGTGGTCCTCGTGACTAAAACGTAGCCTTGCCTCATAGGTTGAGCACTTGGTTTGCAAAGAAGAAGCGCAGGTTTGAGACCTGCAGACCCCCCCAAATCAGCAATTGGGATGCACCGGCCAGCACAAGCACGCAGACGCACGCACACCAGTCCACGCACCGGCACCGAAGCACCAGCACAGCGTGAGCAGCACGCAGCAGCGCAATGCCACCATGCGTGCCAGACATAGTGCGTGATGGGCGTTCAAGCACAGTAGCTGTGGGCATGAGTTGGCATGGATCTTTAGTGACAGTTGGGAGGATCTTTAATGACATTTGTAGTTGTCACTACAACCCTCTACATAAATTTCTTCCTCTTCCCTCCACTATAAAAGGATCCCTATACCTTCATTCTTCACCATCCTTCCTTTCTTCCTCTTACCACCTCTAAGGCTCTAGAGAGAGCTTGTCCTAAGCCTAGGATGCTCCTCTAGAGTAGAAAATCAAATATTTTTGCCCACCTCTCATCCCCCTTCGCGGAGCATCCCGTGACCATCTTCTCACCTACTTCAGGAAGTAGATCCTCTTCGCGATGTCGTCTTGCCCACACTCCGTCCTCTGGCTCTGTCCTTGTTCGTCCTGCTCCTCACCACCTTCCTCCAGGCGACGTTAGAGCAAGTCGTCCACCAAGAGACCGTGGAGGGGGATTTCTCTCACCTATCTCTATCTTTATTGCTTTCGTAGTATAGTTTTTCCACTTTCCTAGTTGTAAGAAACATTTGATTATAAAAATACATGATTGTTTCTCTCTTTCTCTCTGTCTCTCTCTTTTTATTTTGCAAGTAGATTAGCTGGAATTCATCGACCAAATACCTTGCCCTATTAAAATACCAAAAAAATAACAAAAGATAAAAATGAAAGAAAGAAAATAAAGTGAAACACGTGTCTTTCAAAACCAAACGTTCGCCTCCCCGTGTTTGACGTAGGACTCATTTTTTGAGTTTTGGTTATAAATTTTATTTGATCAACAGATTTTCTCGTGAATTGAACTACGATGATGGGTTTTCCAAAATCCAATCCTTTCCGCATGCGAATCTGCCGCTATCATTTTGGTGCTGTTGTCAGGGAGGCAACGCTCTTTGGTTTTTCTCACGTTTTCCCACATTACTTACATATTTTTCTAACCTATCTTTCTTCTTCGATTTATTGTCTTGCAGGAACCCAATCTTGGAGCCAAAGGCGGTAGATTGGAGTAAAGTGCTGGTAGTGACATTTGTAAGTTTTCTCCTACTTTCCCACCCACTAGATCATTTTGCCACCTTAATAATCATCACCTAATCTACTTAGGTGTTTTCACAAACCCTAGGATAGAAATTATTTGTCTTGTTTGTCACTCCACTCACCTCGCCATCCACATAAATAAAAAATAAATAAAAAAAGTTATCTGATTGTGGGATTTCCTGAAAGAGACACACATTAACACCCACAACTCTCGACTTAAGGCACACAACTTCACATTGATTCTACCACTTAATCGGAATCTGACCTATGGATTCGGTACACCCTAACTCAACACACCAATAAGTGACTAGGAATCTGAATAGGTCAAACATTTTTGTGTGCCTTAACTAAGTGGTGCAACAGGCCAATTGATTGAACTATTTGGTCCGCACCACTTAAGATAAAAGTGATTCATTAGTAGCTTCCCACTTAAGGTTGATTTTTAGGGCTGAACTAGGCACTCCACATTTTTTTTCTGATTTCTAAAGGAATACATCATCACCAGTGCTTGTAAAACCTAGAGTGTTCTACTGAACCCTGATTGAAGCAACCTAAGGATTAAACCTTAAAAGCTAACAAACAAGGTTAAACCCTAAAATACACATCATTAAATAACCTTGTTTGCAAACCTTGGTTGTGCACGCGCACACATTTGAATTGATCATTAAGGGCACAACCCATCTAAAGGGCCCATCACATTCCAAAAGCACAATCATCCTAAGCCTAATTAAAACTGAGTAAACGTTGGCCTTAAGGATTGATTCACTCTTCAGGGCTCAGATTGAGATTTTTTTTTTTCAATTAATCTCCTTTTACTGGTCCATCGGATGTCTAGCTAGGGGAGTAGCGTCAAACGACCGTGGCTGGGGGTTACACTAGGAACCGGAGGTGCAAGCCAAAGGAAGAACCTTCTCCCCAACCCCTCCCTCTAACTGGTTGGATTGACTGGATAGAAGTAGACGAAATAGTTTATAATCTCAAGATGGGTCCTGGGAGTCTGTAGGTCTTTAGGCTAACCCACCTAAGGATAGGGTTGATTGCTTGTATTGCAGGGCTCCTTTCTCCCTTCTGATTTCCCTTCTATTCTACCATGTATCCTTCCACATCTTACATGCACTTCCCATCCTACTCTCCTACCAACACTTATCCTCAAGATGATTACTATCCCGACTCGACTTATGACTACCCATCTCCTAGCCGGGACAACTTTGATTGGGGATATGAATTCGGACCTCAGTGTCTAGGGTCTAACCCTAGACAACAAGATTATGATTACTATCCTTCTCAGAGCTACAAAGATTATAGATCTCCACCTTTTGATGATCAACCTAATCAGATCTACCACCATGAAGGATATGCTAAATATAACACTTACCCTCCTCAGTATTCCACTGAATGTAGGTCACCACCATTATTTAAACAACCTGAAATGACCTACTATTAGGGAGGGACCCAAGAACCTTGATATCTTGACTCCCCTAGATTTAACCCAAACCACCCAAACCTGAACCGAACCATTCGGTTTAGGTGAACCATATCCAAGATAGGGTGTTGGCTAACTTGAGGAACACCATACGATCCTTAGAAGCCCAGCCAACACCATGCACTGAAGCATTGGAGCCTATGATTAAAATGATTGATGAGATGAATAGCTCTTTATTTGATTTGCTCCAAAACATTAGGGATAGGGGCCTGGGTGAGTTTCTACTTGGGAAATTGTCGAGGTTGAGAATGAAATTTATGGTTGTCCTAGTCCAATCTTGGGATGATTCTCAAGATAAACCCCCTTCAGGAGAGCCAATGTCTGAACCCACTCAGGCGCCTGTCTGGGGGATTACATTTTCTGTGACTAGAGATGACCAGGTTGGTCTAGAGTAACCGATTAAGGATGAACCAATTGCTTCACCCGAGATCCCCGAGCTAGGGAACATCAGAAAATGTCTCTGAGGACCATGAAATGGCATATGATTTTGAGACATATATAAATGAGGATCAAGAATTATTTAATTCTGAGGGTAAGGAATCTTTGAGTGACATCTCACTTGAAGTTAAGGAAAATGATTTTAGTGAGGCAAATAGGCTCGAGAAGTATGACGAGCCATTTGATAGCCCAATTATTGAAGATTTGGATTTGGTTTGGGCTAACTTGGAGGATTCGAATCCTCATTTACTAGAAGATTCAATCGGTAATCCCATTCCTTGACCACACCCCAAAGTGATTGATTTTGATTTGGAAATCATTGTACCTAAGTTAATCCTGATTCAACCACAAATGTTGGACTTGGGTACTTTAGATGGGGTGTACAACGATTTGGAGGTCCCATAAATATTGATTTTAGAGGATAGGAATTTGGCAATGAAAATTTCGAAGGCTAACTCAGAGGGAAACACAATTTTGGATCTAAGGGTTCCTATTGACCTAAAACAACCAACTTTTTACCAGGACCCTTATGATATCTTTGAGATGCAACCCAAGATCAGAATCATTGATTACCTTTTTGAGTTGAAATCTAAAAGGACATTCGAACCTATTGAACCATCTCCACCCATTGTCCAACACTTTAGTCTTGGGTTGCATACTACAAAATCGCAAGCTCGGACTCGCAAGCTCAACAATCTTCGATTTTGGGTGATTTTTACCTAGATGAGAACCACTCGACCTTGGGGCATGGGTCTACACCATAATCTGGTCCACATTTGTGGACACCTACTGGCATGTCCTGTGATCAATATTTTTATTTTGATTCTAACTTGCACTTGTGAATTCCTAATTTCTTCTTTGTTTGTATTTTATGCCTAGCTGAAGGGAATAAATTTAGCACGTGTGTATATTCCACATTCTTTGCGGAGCTGACCGGATTGTCACGAAATTCAGGTGATATTCTGTTATTCCACCCTTTTCATGTCTTTATTTTTTACAATGAGGACATTGCATCATTTAGGCATGGGGGGTGGATACTTAATCCTGAAATTATTTCATCAACTCTGTAGAATTTCTTCTATTTTCTTTAAAAAAAATTTAAAAATTCAAAAAATAAAAAAAGAAAAAAATAGAATTAGGAGAAGAGAACTTAGGCTTTTTGAAGTTATTAACTTTACGAAATGATACGATAGGACCTGAACACTTACTCTTCAGGTCTTCGGGCTAAATTAGCTCCGGTGTCCACTCGAAATGTGGACTTAGTATCGAGTCCTCATCAAGTAATTTTACTTTAATTTAGTGAATAAATTGGGATGATAAGGACATGACTTATTAACCTGCCCTCTGATATGAGGGGATTTTAAGTCTAAACATCTACACACTATTTGCACTCACTCACTTTCTGACGGTTTTTACAGAAATTGGGTAGCTAATGAACTGTCTAGGGTAGTATGGCTGGTAAGTTGTCAGTGGTAATAGCTCATTGGTCGGTTGTCCAGAGCCCAGCCACACGACCATCTCTTCATACTACCTTTAGGTAAATCTTAGATCAGGGAAGCCACCTACTTAGGGAAAAGGAAAAAAAGTACATAAAAAGAAAAAAATAGAAAAAGGGGAAAATAAAAAAAATAAACCACACTTCTTCGCACGAGTATGGCTAGCAAGTTGTTGTGGGTAACAGCCCATTGGTCGGTTGTCCAGAGCCCAGCTGACAAAAATGCACAATAATTCCCATAACACTTAGGGAAGAAGCGGGGAAGTAGAATAAATCGGAGAGATATACACTGGGTTTGCCCTTGTGCTGACCCTATAAAAAATAAAGTAGGGAGAAAGCTACCGTTCAAAAAGATAAACATTTAGGTAGAAACTCTTAAGTTCACCTGGGGTCGTAGAAAATCGAAGTGCATTTTAACTGTCTCCTAGTGGTCCTTTACTCTTTTTACTAGATGCTTAGAACTTAGAGTCCTTTTTGAGTCTTGGGTGGGTCGAGTAGCTGTAAAAAGGTTATCCTGAAACTCTCAAACTCCAAAAGTCCAAAAAAAATTATAAAAGAAGAAGAAAAAAAAATGTATCTTCCCTTTTCAAATAAGGTGAGGACTTGGGCGGTTTGCATTCTGGCAGACACCCAGGTACTATTGAGTTTTCATAGGTTAAGACCTTAGTTGAAAATTCCTTTTGTTTGTAAACAATAAATTGATTAAGCGATCGAGCCTTAATTCCATTTTTATACATAGCATATAGTTTAATTTTGCTAGGGTCTAGCAAAAGATAGGCATGGGGGTATGATGTTGACACATTTAATTAGGTTAAAATGCCTATTCATGCCTGTTCCTAGGCTTAAATTTGCATTTCATGTTATAAATATTGCATAGCATGCATCATCCTACATTTAGAGTAGTGTATATTTTAGGTTAATTACGTCCTTTTCATGGCTAGGAGGGAAGGAGATTTATTTTAGGTCCTTGGATGGATGATCTGACTGTATAGATCAGATCAGGACGACGATTGGAGTTTAACACCTCCAAAATCGTCTAGATTAGAATCCTGTAGCACCAAATGATGTCCGAAGAAGATCAATGGCCAGGGGGCAATGTGACATCCTTACGGGCTTCAGATGAAAAATTCGACCATACGGAAGAATCCAAAGCGATTATCGCAGTCTGACAACGCATGAATCATCTCGATCTGAGCATCGTGGCACCCTCTGCAACAGAGAGAAGATGGATAGCCCAGATGGCACCACGTGGTGCCATCTAGGCTGCTCCACACTGGCCAGCAATGACTAAAGGTGCTTCTTCATCATCAGAGATCTTGTACCACTACCGTTGGATCAAGATCCAATGATTGAGGTTCCTCTGAGCTCTCAGCATCCATGCGCTCCTCGTGACTTAAATGCAGCCTTGCCTCAATGGTTGAGCACTTGGCTTGCAAAGAGGGAGCATGGGTTCGAGACTTGCGAACCCCCCTAAATCAGCAATTGGAACACACTAGGCAGCACATGCGTGCACCAGCTTGCGCACCTGCACCGCAGTGCTAACGCAGTGTGAGCAGTGCACTGCGGAGTAATGCCAGCGTGCGTGCATGGGACACAGTGCATGATGGGAGCGCAAGCACAGTAGCAGTGGGCGTGAGTTGGCATGGATCTTTAGTGACAGTTGGCTGGATCTTCAGCGACGCTTGCAGCTATCACTACAGTCCTCTACACAAATTTCTTCCTCTTCCCTCCACTATAAAAGGACCCCTACACCTCCATTCTTCACCATCTCTTCCTTTCCTCCTCTCACCACCTCCAAGGCTCTAGAGAGAGCTTGTGCCAAGCCCAAGATGCTCCTCTAGAGTAGAATCAAATATTTTTCCCTCCCGTCATCCCCATTCGTGGAGCATCCCACGACCATCTTCTCACCTACTTTAGGAAGTAGATCCTCGTCGTGACACTGTCCTACCCCGCCCTCCATCCTACAGCTCCGTCCTCGTTCGTCCTGCTCCTCACCACCTTCCTCCAAGCGACGTTTGAGCGAGTCGTCCTCCAAGCAACCGTCGAGGAGGATTTCTCTCACCTATCTCTATCTTTATTGCTTTAGTAATATAGTTTTCCCGCTTTCCTAATTGTAATAAACATTTGATTATAAAAATACATGATTGTTTCTCTCTTTTTATTTTGCAAGTAGATTAGCTAGAATTCATCAACCTGATCTTTTGCCCTATCAAAATACCAAAAAAAAAAACAAAAGATAAAAATGACAAAAATAAATAAAAGTAAAACATGTATTTTTCAAACCAAATGTTCTCCTCCTCGTGTTCAATCCGAGACTCACTTTTCGAGTTTCGATTATAATTATCTGATCAACAGATTTTCTTGCTAATTGAACTACGATGATGGGTTTTCCAAATCCAATCCTTTCCACGTGCGAATCTGATTCATCACTATGCTTTATTTGATGTCAAATTCTGAATTTTTTGGTGATTGTTCGGTAGTTTGGGCTAGTGAGAATCATATGAAGTGATTCAAAGCCTAAGAAAAGACCTAATGATCTTTCTATGATCACTCAAGATCATAAACACTAATTTATAGTGTTTAGGAGCTCAAAGTGATCCATTGACAATGACATTCTTATATTAAAAGCCCTATTTGGGCGACATTTGTTTTTCAATGCAAAATTTGTTTCAATTTGATAATGGAGAATTTGACTAAAATCTAAAGGATTTTAGTGAAGATTTGGAACTATTTTCATAAGGATTTGAAGTCTTGATTTGATTTTCATGTTCACACTATCTATAGTGTGAAGTGAAAATCAAATCATAGTTCTATAAATTGTTGGGCATAAATGGATTTTCAGATCTTCATTTATTATTTTTAAAAGGATTTTGGGCATATTTGATTAGCCAGAAGTGTTTTTGTGCATTCATGTGCTTGAGATCAGACCTTCTTAGGTCTGATCTGGGCTGGTTTTCAGTGATCAAAGGAGCAACTATTGCTGTTGAAATAGTAGCAGTGGCCATTTTTGAAATGTAAGACGTTTGGATAGTAGGAAGCACCTGATTTTGGATGAAATGCAGTAGTTGTTGTTGCTGAATTTCAGCTGTTGTCATGTGCAGCAAATTAGCTACTGTTTGGCTAATTTGGCTGATTTGATCAGAGTGGAATTGAGCTTGGTTGTGAGTGTTTATGTGAGCTGACATGTATTTAGTGTTAGAACCTAATCTTTACAAGCATTCATGTACTGAAAGTATGTGTGAGTTCAACTTGAAATGCTTGATATCCTATTTAAATTTCTTTGTAAGCTACTTGTTTCTTATACAATCTGTCCAAACTAATAATTTTAATGAAATCATAGCAAAAATAAATTTTAATTGTTAATACGTGTTTCACATAGTATGCTAAGTATTTTGAGGTGTTTAAATTTAATTCCTAGCCACTCCAACTAGTTTTAGGGCCTTAGGTTCTCTTTGAAACACCCTTTGTGGCCATGCTTTGTTGAACTTTGTAAATAAATAAAAACTATATAAAAATTCCAAAAAAATAAAATAAGCCTATCTTGGTCAAGATAAGTTATATTTTTAGGTGTGTGCCAAGTTTCAAGGCATTTTGAACCCCTTGGTTGGTAGAACATACCAGCGATGGTTTAGTATACCTTGGAACTTAATAAAAGAACTTAACATCAAAAACACCAAAAATAACTTTTCTTTCTCATCTCACTCTTTCTTTCTCATCCCCTATCTCTACTATATATATAAAACCCATAAAAATAAGAATAACCACAAAAATTCCCATAAATACCATGTATACTATGCATATACTTGTATATATAACTTAAACCAAAGATATATGTATATAGTATACAATATGTACATAATAAGTATAAATAATTTATATATGTATTATAAATCTTAAATTAAGTATTTAGAATAATTTATTGTATATATAACTTTATTGTAATATTAGATACTAATTTATATAACTTAAATCTATAATAACTAAGTAATTATACAAACATATCTAAATGTGCATATTTGTACCCAATACTATACATACGTATTTATATATGTATTATTTACCATATAATACCTGTAATGTAATTTAATTATATATATACAATAAATAATTAAGTTATTAAGTTAATTAGGTAATTTATTAAGTTAAAATAAAATAAATTAGTAATTTAAGTTAATATTGAGATAACTTATAGTGTATACTTGTACTATATTATGTTAAGTATTTTCTACTAATTTAAACTGTATTTATACTATATTATAGTATTTATAGTTTATTTTTATGTACAACTAACTAAAACATATATTTAAATCTATATAAATTAAAATAAAGCCTCTAAAATATAATAAAAAAATGTAATAAATAATTTATTATGTATGACAATTAATTGACTAATTTATACTGTAATTAGCAAATTAAACTCTAATTTAACTTGTATAAACTGTAAACTTTACCTAATTTAATTATATAATAAACTAACTTATTTTTGTAAGGTAACTACATAATTATGTACCCCTATCTAAGGGTTTTACAACCCCATAATTTAATTTTAATTAAGATTAAATTATGGCCCTCAAATCGAGGGCTAAAGTCAGCACATCAAGACAGCAGTTGCGCGCGACTGCAGCTTAATTGAGTGCTAACAATAGGCCACATCGGTGGCATTTTCACTCTCACATCATCTTATTATGTTTTTCTCATCCTACCTTCCCAGTCATCAGGCGCCAAGCACCCTTATACACACATTGCTCTCCTTTCTAATACTGATATGGCATATGCGATATTGAGTGTGCAGTGCATGGGGTCGGAGGTCATGAATTGTGCGTGGGCTTGTGTGGGCCCATTAACGAGTGTTAAATCAGAATAAATATACCTAATAACAACTAGGGTGGCCCTATTAGAGTTCTGGTCCCACCCAGAAATTGGTGCTGTGTATCCCTCGAAAAGGTTGCCCGCCCACTAAACCAATTTTTAAACTGGTTGAGAAGAGAAGAACCAGTCTGAATCGGCCGAGAGAGGAGTGAAGTTGAAAAAAATCGCCTAAGTATTGAAGCTCACCTCCCCTGTGCATATGTGTTGTGTGTGTTTATGCCCTAGTGTACATAAGTGTGAGTTTTGTGCATGTGTGTGTTTGTGTGTCTGTTTGTATTTGTAAAATATATAGCATATAGTGTATATGTTTGTTAGTATAAGTAGTTTTTACCTTAGGTAGTGTAAATATGTTACTAAGGCTACACTGGCGTTTATATATGTCATTGTACATAGGATTATATGGTAGTATAGATAATAGTTTTTGCCTTATGTTAGGTATATAATTTTACTTAGGCTTTAGCGACACATATATATGTTACTATAGATATTAGTATGTTATAATGAGTTAGTATAGTAAATATTATTAACTATTTTTCATCTATACTTAGCTATTAACTATATTAGTTGTAAATAATTAACATAGAGTAGTTGTACATAGTTTTTGATGCTTATTTGTGTACATTTGTTTTTAAGCATTGTAATGTGTTTTAATTCATTCTTTTGTACATAATTAACCAAATTCGTTTATTCTTTGATTCTTTCATTCATTTTTGTAAATAAAATCAACATTTTTGGAATAGAAGAATGTTTTTGGACTTAAAGAGTGAAGTATATCAATAATTGCTTCCCAATGAATGACCTGGAATAAACCAATAAAAATTAAGTATATAAATAAAATTGACGCAACAACTATTTGTATTCGTGACATATACTACAACAATGACATTTTAAAACCCCTTTTTAGTGTGAACCGGTAGTCGATGGTCATATTTTCGGCACCATTGCCGAGGAAAAAACCCATCAACAGCGTTTTATTGTGATTGTTTGGAAAATGTCACAAAAGGTCAATTAGGCATGTGAGGTGGGGACCTCACCCCCGTTGTGAGAGGCAATGAGGTAGTGGCGTGAAGTGCCTTTATGCGGCGATGTTGATTTGGAAACCTACGATGTGGGATTAAATCTGAGCCCCTTCCTTCTTTGGGGGTCTATTATGAAGTCTCCAATTAATTGGAGCTGTTGCTTCATGCAATTGATGCCGCAGGTGGCTGAGTGGAATGAATTCGTAGCTTCTGGAAGTGGATCTGAGTAGTAGAGCTGTCGGAGTAGGCCAGAAAGAGGTGATGACACCGGCGATGGCGAAGATGGTGAGACCTGAGAATTCTCAAACACGGTCTCTAGGCCCCAATCAGTAGGTCCAGAAGCATCGTCAGAGCATGGAGAAGGTGGTGGCATTGTTGTTTTGGTGGATGATAGCATATGGTGGTTGGACGGAGTCAGAAAGGATGAACAGTGGAGGCGTTTGGTGGAGGTGTTGAGTGGGTGGAAGGGCGAATAGGTAGATGGCTTTTGGTCGTGGAGGTGTGGCAAAGGTTTTGGGAGTGTCGGTGGGGTGTTTGGTGGTCTGTGGAGGGCGTGTGACCACGTCGGAGTGTGGTTGAAGCGGAAGAAGATGATGGGAAAGTGAGGAGGTTGTGGGTTGAACCTAGGATCTAAAGAGAGGGGAGTGAATTAGTGAGGGAGAGGAAGAGAGGGAACCTAATTATTTGATGAGATAGGGATGATTTGTTGTTGTCTATGATTGGCCAACGCTGGAGATAAAGAGAGCTCTGGAGAGGGAAGGGCGAGGAGGAAGGGTTTGAGGCTACTTCTGAGTTGGTTGTCGAGGAGAGGAAGAATGAGAGGAAGGTCATGGTGCCCCAAATTTAGTCATTAGGAGGTCGTAGGAAGATGGGGGAGGAAGCTTGCCAGAGCTGGTCGGAGTAGGCCAGAGAGAGAAGAAGAAGAGAGATTTAGCCTTCAAACCTAACTAAGGAGCATAGCCTGAAGCTCCAAGAGCTTTTATAGGGATCATTGGTGAGCTCAATTTGGAAGAATTTGTGAATTGCATTCATGAAATAGGCATTTTTTATTCCTTGATTCTCGAAGCTCGTGAGGATTCCTTGGTGTGAGTTAGGATCTGAGATTAGCTTCATTAGAAAGAGATTAATTTCCTTATCAATCCCACTAAATTTAGAGGGATTTAATCAAGAAATCAGAGAGAATCAAGATTGAGTTCGTGCAGTTTGCATTCACACTTGTTCAAACCTAATCATGGTAGTAGGGACCTTTTTGAAGAAAATGATGAGAAGTTAGGGGCCTTTCTGCAAAGATTTTGAAAGTTAGGGGCTTGATTGAGAGGAATAGAGATTTAATGGACTGAAATGCAAATTAGGTCAAGATAGACTCTGATTGGGCTCAAATTATGGTACAAACCTAATTTGAATCCAATGAATCTAATGGTGAGGTCAGATTTGAGTTTTGATCACGTTTGACTGAGAAATTTGCATAGAAGACTAAATTAGGGCAAAATCCCATTTGCTATTCTATTCAAGGTGAAAATAGGTTCAGATGGTCAAAATAAGGGTACCAAACCTCCTAGAATACTTTTTGATGAATTTTAGGAGGTTTATATGAATTTTATCCTGAACCTCTTTAATTTAAGTGGGTTTGAAATTAGGGTTTTGTGTGTTGTTGCCGTTCTTTGAATGCATGAAACCCAATTTCTATCTGTGTAGACCCACTCT
This sequence comes from Thalassia testudinum, assembly GCA_037157565.1. NCBI lineage: Eukaryota > Viridiplantae > Streptophyta > Magnoliopsida > Alismatales > Hydrocharitaceae > Thalassia > Thalassia testudinum. The sequence goes on from JAZHRO010000025.1 coordinate 92,156,763, forward strand.
TTGGACTTTAATGCTTACATGACCTTTAATTAACCCTTGAAAAATCCCGTGGTTACTCTGCATTTATGATGTGATGTTAAAACTATAGAATTAACCCTTTTTTAGTGTTTTCTTCTCAGAATGGATTTGCATGGAATTACAACTCTCAAACGATTATATAGATGCATTTGTCACTTGATTCTGACTAATTAAAGCTAGTTATGGCACATGATAGTGTTACCATCAATGACCCTTCAAGAAGGCCGACTGCACCGGATTGATCATTCTAGGAAGAACATCTTTGAATCTGCTTGCCATCACCTTGCAAATAATCAAGTAAATGGAGTTTGAGAAGGCTATAGGTCTGTAATCAGCCAAAGTCTTGGCACCTGGTCTCCTCAGTAGGGGAAAAAGAAGGGAGCGATTCAACCTCTCAAAGGCAAAGTTCCCCTCCTAGAACTCCTCCACATCAAGAACATCCTTCCTGATTATGGGCCAAAACTCTCTATAGAAAAAGACTTGAAAGTCATGCGGTCCAAGTGACCCTTCGGCTTTCAATCCTATAATTACAGATAGGGCCTGGTCCTTACTGATTTGGCTAGCCAGTCGTCAGCCAGCCTCTTCATCCACTAACGGCATATCATTGCCAAAAAGGCACCAATCCCCAGTTAGAGCAGCCTTAGTAATATCTTGGAAATAGGAATCTATCATCTGCTTGATCTCATTAGGCATCTAACATGGTTGTCACCTTCTCTCAACTGTGGAATGTGATTGGCCCACCTCCTAGCACTTGCCATGGCTTGAAAGAAGTGGGCATTTGCGTCCCCTTCCTTTAGCCAAAGTTGTTTGGAATGCTCCTGCCAGTCAACCTCCCTAAGGTGATCCTCCTGCTGAATCACCAACCTTTGCTTCTGTCTCTCCCCATGTTCCTCTATAGTAAGGGGGCCACTTCATTTAGCTACATCAAAAGCAGTCACCCTCTCAAGTGCCTGGCTTCATCGACGTTCCCTGTCCTCCCTGATCTGTCGCTTGTAATGTTGAAGCCTCTAACGAAGATGACGAACTTAGGAATTGAGAGTCCGAGTGGTAGATGACAACTGAGGCTAGGCTGCCCATTCATAGGTGACAAAATCCCTAAAGCCTCCCCCTGTAGCCAGGATCTCTAGAATCTGAAATAGGAACCTTTGTGGTGACCCTCTCCACTATCCTAGAGAATGGGGGTATGATCTGTGAAGGGCCTAGGCATGGCCGAAACCTTCGCAAGCTAGTGCGCCTCCACTAGATGGACATTACACAAGAATCTATCCAACCTGGCGTAAGCTTCATTCCTGCTCGTCCAAGTGTAGGTTACCCCCGATGTAGGGATATCCTCAAGCTTGACCTCCAGTTCTGCCACCACCTCCTACAAACTAAGAGTGGAGGCAACACCTCTCCCACTCGGTCTGTCCTCAAGGCTGAGGGTGGCATTGAAGCCGCCACCGATCAACCAAGAACCCCCATATGGATAGCCAGCCACCGGTCTCATCTCCTCTAAGAGACGCGATCTATCCTCTGGTGCACATGGCCCATACATGCACGAGAGATAGGGAGTGGACTCGTCATCTACCCTCATGAATCGACCTGTGGTGATGAACTCATCCACCTGCGAGTCCTCCAACTTGAGACGATGAGATCTCCATTAGATGGTGCATTGTCCTGTATGACCAATCAACTCTGAAAGAAGCAAATCCTCCTCTGGTGTCCGGCCTAAAAACCCCAAAACATGTGATTTCCACTCGTAATATGCATCTTGGAGAGGTATCTTTCCTCCCCTTGCTAAGCTTGACACATCTTTGGACCTTAAGGAGATGAGCAAAAGTCTCCTCATCCATCGCTATCACATGTCCACTTCTACAACCCCTCTGGTTCTGTAGGTTGTACTTGCATGGAGAAACAAGTAGCACCTTCCAATCAGACCTGTTACCTCTATGCCACCTTCCTGATGTAGAATCATCTATAGCTGCCACATTAGGCTGTGGCTTTGATGAATTGAGACTCAAGGATGGTCCCATCGGCCCTGATGTGGAGGGGTTTTCAGCTTTGCCTCCATTGCTCGAAGGCATCTCTCCCTGCTCGCACACCACAGGTGAAGTCTCCTATGGCTGGAAGGATCCTCTCCATGTAAATGCATGACCTCCAGCTATTCAAGGTAGAGGGTAGGGGTGGGCTCCATCTCAACCTCATGCGATGGATCCACCTGGCTATCTATGTCATGCTCGTTACGCAGTGCATTTGCGTAGGATCTTCTCCTCCCACTATCCATCCTCAGCCTTAACAACCATGTGCTACCACCTGACCAGAGGGTTATGGCCTCCGATAGAGTCTCCCGTCAAGAACCACGATGGATGCCAACATCTTCGTCAAGTCACCTTTAAGGACATCAACACCCCTAATGTCCTCAACAAGGCTACGACAAACAAGAAGAACCTCTATTACCATCCGAGTACGGAGGTGTAGTAGCAACCCAAGCACTGCCACATCCACTACCACGCGTGGAGGAGGGCACTCCTCCAAAGCACCCTCAAAGAGCAAGATGTGCCTTCACCTTATCTCGAGGCCATCGACCTTCGTGGTAGTAGAAAGAGTATCTTGGCCAGATCCTCCTCTACCAGGCTAGACACGAGCAAGGCTCTATCAGATATCCTGCCAACTTCCAAGTCGGCGATGATAGGGAGTTGACTAAGGTAGATCGGACTACCTTTGTGGAATGAATCCTCGACGCCGAGCACCCCACAAAAGCTTGTTTAAGATAGGTGGCCCCATATGGGTATGCTACATGATCTAGTAGGCTGGAACATCCTTGACTAAAGGGGTGGTTTTCTCCTTCCTCCTACGTTGCAATCCGTTGACTCCACGACTAGTGTGACACGTGTTGGCCCTTGTATAGGAGAAGCTATGGTGGCCACTCCCTTCGCAAACTCGACAATGAATCAGATCTCATCACTCCATCACAAAGTGCCCAAACCCTAGGCAGCGAAAGCATCGAGGGTGTTGCTTTCAAGTCTTGGGCGGAGGCAGAGGTGGAGGGTGGCTTTTATCTCTACGCACACTCCCTGCTCCACTAAATCGCTATGGGAGACGTCGTCGACGGACCTCTCTCCAACGATCCTCCTCTTCACTGTGATGTCTATTGGAGCTGCAAATGGTCACTCGTGGGCTTGCCCTTAGATTCACCCCTTTGTTTCTCTTGTGTAGGCTTGCTTTTTTTTTGTGTTTTTCTTTTTCTTTACAAATCTAAGAACTAAGAACAATCATGCATATAAGTGGTGGCCATGGTGGCCGTGTGTGTGGTGTGGACCTAGGGTGGATGGCCCTAAAGAGAACTAAGGGAATGGGGCATGCAACCAAAATAACAAGTGGAAGAAAGTAAGAACATGAAAACAACAATGATAAGAAGATGAAGACGTGGAAACATGAATAAAATTTAGATATAGGTAATTAATTATTCTGCTACATAAACATTAACATCATAGCTATCAAAATTCATCAAATATACATCAACTAATATTAAAAATTGCATGAAATGAACAACTCATCGAGAGAGGAAATTCCCTCACACCGGAAATGCCTTAGAAGCCATCGACCTTGTGTGAGGATGGTGGCTAGGCTAGGTCAAAAGGACCTCCTACACGCCTACCAAAGGAGTGGTCAGACAAACAAGGTATGAGAGACCTTGGTGGTCATCCAAGAGAAGAAGAAATAGAGGGGGGTGATGCGAATTTTATTCGATTTGTTAATGATGCGGAATAGTGTCATTGTATGCGTAAAATCGATCAACTCTTAAATTTATAAACGTAGGTATGGTGAGTATCTAGGGTCGTCCAAGGAGGCCAAATTATTAGTCAACAAGATGATTCTCTCTCTCACCTCTCAAATCAACACATAATTTTGTCATTTTGGTGTTGTTTTTATGGTTTTCAAAATAATCAGACAATTGAAAGTGAAATACGCTAAAAAAACTACACCTATCACTAAACCTAAGTGACAGGAATGAAATCCTCTCTTCTAAACTCACCCTAGGCAAGTGCGCCTTAGGTAATTGGAAGAGAAGAGTATGCTCTACAACTATTAGAATCAAGAAAAACACACTAGCTAGAAAATAAGAAATTGAAGGCAATAATGAAATCTTGTATTACTAGGAAAATGTATCACAGGTAGAGGAATGCTTGTTACATGAAAATATGAAAACACTAGCTCATACAAGAAATTGGAAAGATAAAGAAGAAGAAGGGATCCTCTAGTTGAAGTCTTAGATAGCCTTGCTTCAAGTACGGTTGCTCCCAAACATAAAAGGGTTTCTCCTCGAATTCTTCTTCAAGTAGTCCTTCTCCAAGCTGTCCTCCAAGGTGGGTGTCAACCACCTTGCTCCTCCTCTTTCCTGGCTGTCCCCTCTAAGTGAAGAACTCCTCCTCCTTGGCATGGCACAAGTAAGAGGGAGATGGAGAAAGAAGGCACCAAGGGGGCAGGTGGTTGCCCCCTTGATCTTCTTCTCTTCTTCTTTTCCTTGGCCGTAGGTTATAGGTGGCTATGGTGGAATAAAACTAAGGGAGAAGATGGATTTTAGGTGGTGGTTAGGTGGGGTCAATATAGGAGTAGAGAAGGGTGGTTGGCGTGGCCTAATTGGAGGGCTAAGATGGCATGATGGAGGTGGTTGAGGGATCCTAAGTCTATGGATAGTTGATGCTAACCCAAGGGGTACATGGGGGTGGTTATGGTTGGATGTTGGTGCCCTTTGGTGGTGGAGAGACACCTCAAAATTGGCACCAATCTTAAGGCTTCTAGAAGGGTCTTAGGTGGAGGGTTAGGATGGGTTGTGGGCTTAGGTGTAGGGTTGAGATGGGGGGGATTTTGGTGCCAAGATGGGGATGGTGGTTTGGTGTTATTGGTGCAAAAATCAAGGTGACTCTTGGCGGTGGTGGAGGGTTGAAAGGCGGTGAGTTAGGTGGCACCTAAGTGGATTAGTAATAGGGAGCTTAGGTGGACTAGGTTTAGGGTTATTTGGTGAAGCTTAGGATAGGTGGGGTTTAGAGTTATGATTGGATGCCATGGAGGTGGAGCTTAGCTAGTAGATGAGTAGAATAGGAGGTAGCGGAAGCTAGGGTTTTGGAGGAGAGGAGCTGGAAAGAACTGCACTGAAGCTGATGTTTACTGAAGGGAGCTGAAGTGGAGCTTAGTGGCTAGCTTAGCTAGCTAGTTCTTTGCTAGCAACTATGCCAATGTAATTTGAGCTGGCTTTCTTCTAATCTGAGTTGAGGTGAGCTGGGTCTGGTCTTCTTGGAGATTACCTAGTTAGATGGAGTAGCTAGGTTAGGTCGAATAGCTTAGCTAAACTAAGTTGTGTTGAGATGAGCCTCCGGGAGTTGGACTTAAACTGGCTTGAGCTGGTTGATGACTTCTTCAGCTAACTAGGTCTATCTAGTTGATGGCAGTAGCTAGTCCTAGTCAGGTTGAGTTTCCAGTGAACTATTCTGAGTTGGAGGAGTTGGAATGGAGTTGGGATCAACTGTTATGAGCTAGTTTGGGCTGCCATCCAGTTGAGGTAAGCTGAATGGAGTAGTGGTGAACTAGACTAAGCTACCATTCAGCTGAGATGAGTTGAATGGAGCTAAGGATGAGTTGATCCAGCTAGAATAAGTTGGGATCCAGCTGGGATGAGCTTGGTCTAGTTGAGATCTAGCTGGTGTGGGTTTTTCCTTCATCTTCTGCCTTCCAGAGTGCCAAGGCTTGTGGGATTTGACTATCTACCTATCCCTGACACTCAGGTAAATGCATTAAAAAGACAATAAGATGAATGCATGCCTAACTTAAGTAAATGCCTAAATGCAGGCCAAAACCTGTTTACAGAGTTAAAACCCTAAGAACTAGAGCTAGATTTGTTTTAGGACATAAGAATGATGATAAACTGGCATTTATCAGGGGTGTGTATGCCTTCTTCCAAGGAGGAAGAAGAACACCCAAGAAGAAGGAGAGGGGTGTCATGCTTATCTTCTTCCTTGAAGCATGGTGATTGGAGGAGCTCCATCAAGGAGGCGGGGGGAGGGAGGCGAGGGCTTGGAGAGGAGGAGGATATGAAGGAGATGGTGGGAGAGGAAGGAAGCAAGGTAGGTGATGGTCCTTGGGGGGTTGTTAACATTCTTTCGTTGAGTTTAAAATATGCACCCTAGTATAGTCAATAAAAGCGAATCGACATTTAAATTTGTAATCTTGAATGTGAGTTCGAGGTCATCTCAGGGAGCAAAATGATTGTAATTAACCACTAATAAGAAGAATATAATTTGAAGCATAATAAATTGATGCAAAAAGAAATAGATTAATCAAATAATTTCAGGCTCAAAAAGAATGTATAAGTGTTGAAACAAAACATGTGTTTATCAACTAAGCTTTAAGGTTCAACACTTAGTGAATTTTCAACCCAATCAGACATCAACACTTAGCCATCAGATGACTTAAAGTGAGCACCAAAACTCGACTAAAACCCTCACAAAGCATGTGCAAGCTCGTACATGTATCGAGGGAAAATTGACCCCTTTCCTTTGGGTCCAATAATTCCTCTTCTTTCTCCTTTTTTTCTTTTCCTATTAGAATCCGAACTAGGCCCAAACCCGCTTGGGCATGCTTGGGTGGGTGAGGGCATGTGCGTGGGGCGTGAGGTGGTTGCGGACCCAACCCCTTGATTCTGAGCACACTGTAGGGAGCGGGAATCAACTTATACACAAATTTGAAATGTCATTCTTTGATGTGGGACTATCCTCCCACTCTTCTTCTTCGTTTTCTTCTTTAGTTTACATGGGTGAAGTCCCTCCAATTGGATCTGCAGCTTGTCTTGGATTGCCAATCTAAGACCCAGAAAAGTCCCTTGTGATGGTTCGCGTGTAGAGGAGGTGGTGGCCATGTCAAAGAACACCGAATGATGGTGAATGGCACCTGAGAGGAAGTGGGCGATAGTGAGCACCTACAAAGACAAATATGACCCTTTAGCCCCAATCAAACACTCAAGAAGCTTTGCCTTAGTGCGGTGAAGCTTGTGGTGGTGGTGATTTGATGATTGGCTATGTGTGGTGGTCGACCGGAGGAGCTTCTATGAAGCTCTAATGACTGATGTCTAAGGGGATGGTGGAGATGACATGTGGTTCAATTGAATTGGATGAAAGGTGTGCGTGAATGTGAGGAGCCTTTTGCCTGCCTCAATTGGGTAGGAGGAAGATGGAGAAGGCTAAGCAATGAGGTTGGTCGTGGCAGCGGTGGTTGGAGTTGGGGAAGAAGCTTGAGAAGGAGATTGGACCTAAGAAGCTCTAGAATGCTAATTGGGAAAGAGAGGAAGGAAATCCCTAAGTTAATTGGAAGAAAGGAAGAGGGGAGAAGGGTCATCGATGGTCGCTAGAGATGAGGAAGAAGGGCAGGTCAGCCAAGAGGAATTGAAGGCCAAAGCTCCGTGGGAATCTTCGTGGAGGTACAAGGAAGAGAACCCCTATACCTATCATACGTGGTAGAGGGTGAAGAAGAAGCACGATGTGCTCCGGTGGTGCATCGGGGATTGGCTGGAGATGAGGAAGAAAAAGGGGGGCTGGTCAATTCGAGCACGTCGTGACCTTGTAGTTGTGTAGCCCTTTAAATAGATGCAAGATGCAAGGTAAATGAGCCAAGAAACACAAGCTTTACTCACATTTTTGAGCTCCAAAGAAATCAACTATGGCAATGATCTCGGCAATTTAGAGCTTGAGAAGGATCATAGTAGATGCAGGGTGATCTGATTGATAATCTCACCAATTTTGGTAAGATTTGGTGATGATTTAATTGGGTAATTTCCCAATCAAAACTCGTGGTTGATGGGTACGAGTTGCTGCAAGTTGCCATGTCTAGAGAAGAAGGCAATGGAGGAAGGATCGGATTGCAAGAAAAGCTTAAAAGTTAGGGGCCTGGTTGTAATACAAATTAGAAACCTAGGTATAATTATGTGATAAATAGAAGCCTATGGGCTAAAATGCAAACTATGTCAAGATGGACCTGGATTGGACTCAAATTTTGGGGTTAACCTAATTTGGACCTAAGGAATATAATGGTGATCTCAGATTTGAGTTTTGATCAAGTTTGACTAAGTAATTTACATAAAATCTCAAAATATGCCAATTTCTTATTGTGGTCTATATTTTAGATCAAAATAGGTATAATTGGTCATAGTGGAGAGTACAAACCTTAGAATATTTTTCAATGATTTTTAGGAGGTTTAGATTACATTTATTTCTACCAGAACCTATTTAATTGAAGTGAGCCTGAAATTAGGATTTTTATTATTAAAATAATCCTCAAATCTCAGAAAATCTCTATTCAGTCAGCTTAGGCCCACTCCTTGGGAAATTAAGCTTATTTGACCTTAAATTAAGCCCTGATTAACCCCTTAGTTAATCTATGATGTAAACACATTTACACTACTTAAAATGTCTATTTATGCATGTTCTTAAGCATAGGATTGCATTTCATGATATAAATATTGCATTACATGCATCATCTTGCATTTAGAGTAGTTTGAATAAAATGGAGGTTAATTGTCTCCTTTTATGTGCTTGGACAGGGCAAATATTTTATCGGGGCCTCGGATCAAAGATCCAACCGTATGGATATGATCAGGGCGACGATTGGAGTTCAACGACTCCAAGATCGCCCTAATCAGGCATCCGTAGCATCAGATAGAGACCGGGGAACCCTAGAAGATCAAGGGCCAGGATGGTGTAAATTCGCACTTCAGATGGAAAATCCGACCACACGGATGAATTCGGATCGACGATCGCAGTCGAACGACACAAAAATCGAGTCAATCCGACATCCGTGGCACCATCTACAACTTCCAGAAGATGGACGGCCAAGATAGCGCCACGTGGCGCCATCCCAGCCGCCCAATCGGCCGCAGGAGTCCTGTGAAGACCGCGCACCGTCTCCTCTCCGCCGTTGGATCTCGATCCAACGGCTGCGGTCGCTCGCGTTTAAAAACGTCTGCGCGACCATTTCGCCCGCGTAGCGCAGCGGCGACGCAGCTGCGGGCGAAGCGGAGGTCGCGGGTTCGAGCCGCGGTGAGGGGGTCGAAGGCGCGGGCGCGCACGAGCGTCAGATGAAGATCCAACGGCCGCGCGCGCCCGATAGCGCCGACGCGCAATTGGACGCTCTGGTGTTCGCGCGATCACACGCGGGCGGCGCGCTACGCAGCGGGCGCGGACGCGATCTAAGCCGTCCGATCTCGCGATCGGACGGCTGAGACGACGCGGACGTGCGTATGCGTTACGCGCGCAGGCCAGCCGAGCGGGCGCGCGTGGGCGCGGCGGCGACGGCGACGGCGGGGCTTTAGCGACGGTTTTATCCGTCACTAAAGACCCCTTATTTATTATTTTGAAGATGTTATGTCCATTTTGCCCCCACTCCTTGCAACTATAAAAGGAGACCCCCTCCATACGAAATTTTCATCCCCTTCCTTCTCCTCTCTACCTCTCCAAAGCTCAAGAGAAGCTTGTCCCACACCCGGGATGCTTCTCGCGAGATAAAGTCCAAATTTTCGTCCCCCTTCGGAAGTGGATCCCGCGACGACGACGGCGTGCTGCTTCATTCCCGTTCTTCTGCTTCGTCCTCCTTCGTCCCGCTTCGTTCTCCTTCGTCCACGCATCGTCCCGTCCGGCTCGTCCTCCAAGCGACCGTCGAGGAGGATTCTCTCTCCCTATTCTTTTTACTGCTTTCTAGTATAGATTTACTGCTTTCTATAGTAGTCTATTCGTCCTCCGAGCGATCGTCGAGGAGGACATTTCTCCCTCCATTCTTTTAATGCTTTCTAGAGTAATTGTTTTATGTTTTCTAGTTGTAAGGAACGAACTCTTTTATGATAAATTCCTTGTCTATTCTACATCTCATTTTGATTTCCATGTATAGTATTCTTTCTCTCTCTCTTACTCCCTCTCTCTCTTTTATTTGTTGTAGATACTTAGATAGTTTAAATTGAATTTCTTCGTGACAAAATAAAAAAATGAAACGCGAAGTTTTTAAATCAAACGTTCGCCTCCCTGTGTTCGACCCGGAATTCTTATTTCGGTATAAATTTTATTTGTTGAACACGAATCCTTCGCTTTCGAACTACAACGACGGGTTTTCCAAAACCAAACACGTTAGCGTAGATTCTCGTTCAACATTTTGGCGCCGTTGCCGGGGAGGCAACGCTCTTTGATTTCTCTTCGCGTTTTGTAACTTACAAATCATTTACCTCACTTTTCTCCTTTCTTATTGTAATTGCAGGTACTCTTTCGAGACAGGCAAAAGCGGTAAATCGGAGTAAAGTGTTGTGGAAGGTTTTGTAAGTTATCCCCCACCTCCCACCCATTAGATTTCATTTCATCACATAATAATTCAAACATCAATCAACCTAGGTGTTCTTATAAACTCTAAGGTTAGATTGTTTGTTGTTTGACATCCATACTCACTCCAACCCCCACATTAAAAGAAAAATAAAAAAAAATTAAAAAAATCTCACAGAGGTACACAACCTCATCTGATTTTCTAACTCAACCGGTAAACCAATCTTAGGAGCCGGTACACACATCCAAACACATAATTGAGTAAGAAATCAGATTAGGTAATCATTTGTGTGCCTAATTAGGTGGTGCATCAGGCCAGTTGTTTGAGTTGTTTGGGCCGCACCACTTCAAATAAAATCAACTCATCTAGTAGCTGCCAATTAGGTTCAACTCTTAGGGATCTACCAGGCACTCCACATTCTTTTTAAACTTTAAAGGAAAATATCTTCACCTGTGCTTGCAAAACCTGGTATGCCAATGAAACTTGATTGAAAACACCTAAAGTTGAATCCTAAAAGCTACTAAGCAAGATTTGAACCTTAAAATTCATCACATCAAAAATAATCTTGCTTGAAAACCACTGGTTGTGCACGCACACACAAAGCAATCAATCATTAAGGGCACAACCCATTTAAAGGGCCCATCACATTCCAAAGCACATTCAAACCTAGCCCTAAATAAAACAGAGTAGACGTTGGCCTTAAGGATTGGACTCGCTCTTCAGAACTCAGAACGAGATTATTTTCGATTAGTCTGTTTCTACTGTTCAATCTGATGTCTAGCTAGGGGAGCAGAGTCAAACGATCGCGGCTGGGGGGTACACTAGGAACCGGAGGCGCAAGCCGAAGGAAGAACCTTCTCCCCAGTCCCTCCTTCTAACTGGTTGGATTGAACAGACAGAAGTAGATCAAATCGTTCCTTTATCTCAAGACGGGTTTTGAGAGTCTGTAGGTCTGTAGGCTAACCCATTTAAGGACAGGTTTGATTGTTTGTGTTACAGGGCACCTTTCTTCCTCCCGTGTCTCATGAATCCTTCCACATATTTCACGCATTCCCGCTCTTTCCCTCCTGTTGTAAATTATCCTCAACATGACGATTATCCCAACTCGTATTGTAATCGACCATCAGTTAGTTGGGATAATTCGGATTGGGGATACAATTCCGGACCCCCGTGTTTAGGGTCTAACCCTGAACACTTTGATTCTCAATTCTATCCTTCTCAGAGTTGCATCGATTATAGATCGTCCTCCTTTCATGAACAACCTAATGCGATCTACAATCAAGAAGGATACACTGATCCTTACCCATCCTCTGATTTCACTGCCTTTAGGTCATCTCCATCTTTTGAACAATCTGAAATGACCTATTATCAGGATGGGTATAACGAATCTCAATTCGTTAATTCCTCTACATTGATGTCAAACTCGCCCAACCCTGAACCAACTCATTTGGTTCAGGTTAATCAGGTTCAAGATAAGGTTCTGGCTAACTTGAGGAATATCATTCAATCTTTAGAAGTTCAGCCAATACCTTGCATTGAGAGATTGGAGCCCCTGATTGAAATGATTGATGATTTAAACAAGTCTTTGTTGGATTGGCTCCAGGATGTTAAGGATAAGAACCCGGGTGAGTTTCTACTTGGGAAATTAGCGAAATTGAGGATGAGATTCGTGGTTGCTTTGATTCAATCTTGGAATAATTCCCAGGATGAACTCTCTTCAGGAAAGCCAATGACAGAACCCGCTCAGGCACCTGTTGGGGGGGACACGTGTTACGAAGCTGACCAGATTGAATTGAAACAACCAATTAAGGATGATTTGATTTCTTCACCTGAAATCCCTGAGCCGGGTTACGAGGAAACGTATGTCTCCTTGGAACGCAAAGTGACAAATGATTTTGGGACATACATTGATACGGATCCTGATGGTGAAGATTCAAGTTGCGAAGTCTCACACGAGTTTTCAGATCACGATTTTTGTGAGACGATTGGGCTTGAGGAATCTGATAGATCATTTGATAGCCCAATAACTGAGGAAACTGATCTTATTAGGGCACACGATACGGATCCAGAATCGCATTTTCTGGAGGAATTAATTCAATGCCCTGATTATCAGTTACACCCTGTTGAGCTTATTGATGATTCTAATTCTGAGATAATTAGACCCAAGTCAATTTTGATTTTGCCACATCATCTAGACTTGGAGATTTCAGACGGGGGGATGAATATACAAGAGGTCATGGAATTTGATATGCCGAATGAGGAGGATAGGAGCTGGGAAATTCTGATTTGGGAAGTCAATTTTGGAGGAAATGGAAGATTGAGTCGAAGGGTTCCTTTTAAACTGAAACCATCAAATCAGAACCCTTACGACATTTGTTTCGAGGATGTCAAACTCAAGCACACATTTAACGATTATCCTTTTGAGCTTCAATTCTCTGTAACCCGACATTTTGGCCTTGGGTTGCATCCTCACAAATCGCAGGCCCGACCCCGCTTGCATTCTGATTTTAGGTTTTGGGTAATTTTTATCCAGAACCTAAGATATTCTCGATTATGGGGTGTGGGTCTGCACCACAATCTGGTCCACATCTGTGGACCTCTACTGACAGGTCAGAGGATTCTTCTGTTTATTCTAATTCTGACCTGCACATGTGAATTCTTCATTTCTTTTCTTTGTATAGTGTGCCTAGCTGAAGGCACTAAACTCAACACATATACAGTTCTTTTTCATTTTCATCTCGGAGCGGACCCGATATCCATGCAATTCAGGTGCTTTCTACGCTTTTCCACTCTGTTTTATGTCTTTTTAATACAATGAGGACATTGCATTAGATAGGCATGGGGGGATGGATATTTATCTTTGAATTCATTCGTCAGCTCCGTAGATTTGTTTTATTTTTTTTAAAAAAAAAAAAAAAAAAATCAAAATTAGGAAAGAGAATTTGGGTTTAAGAAAATTTTCCATCTTAAGAAATACTATATTATGTTCTGAACACAAAGACCCTTCAGGTCTTTGGACTTAATCAGCCCGTATATCCACTAAAATGTGGATTTGTTTTTCGAGTTCTCGCCAACTTGAATTTTATTTTAATTGGAGTAAATAAGTTTGGGTGATAAGTACACGACTTATCAACCCGCCCTCTGATGTGAGGGAATTTTGAGTCTTAAGCATCTACACACTTTCTTTGCACTGACTCGTTGTTTGGCGATTTTAATGGAAATTGGGTAGCTAATGAACCTTCTAGGGTGATATGGCTGGCAAGTTATCGTGGGTAACAGCCCATAGGTAGGTTGTCCAGAGCCCAGTCACTGACCTTTCTCTTTTTGCTGCCTTTAGGTAAATCTTAGACCAGGGAAGCCACCTACTTAAAAAAAAAAAAAATCAAAAATGAGAAAAGAACAAAAAGAAATAAGCCATACTTCGCCGCACGAGTATGGCTGGCAAGTTGTCGGTGGTAACAGCTCATCGACCGGTTGTCCAGAACCCAGCTCAGAAAATGCACTAAAAATTCCCAAAACACTTAGGAAGAAGCGGAGAAGTAGAATAAATCGGGGAGATATACACTGGATTCACCCTTGTGTTGACCCCGTTAAAAAAAATAAAAGTAGGGAGAAAGCTACCGGTTGTAAAGATACACCTTTAGGCAGAATTCTTTTTGAGGTCACCTAGAGGCGTAGAAATCCGAAGTCCGTTTTAATTGTCGGTCAACGAGTCTATCACAATCACAATAAGATTCTTAAAACTTAGGGTTCTCATCAAATCTTGGGTGAGTTGAATGGCCGTAGAAAGCCACTCTTAAACCCTAAAATTTGAAAATCCAAAAAAAAAAAAAAAAAAAAAAAAAGAGAGTAAAAACAGAAAAAGAAATTTTTCTTTGAATAAGGCGAGGCTTGAGGCGGTCTGCATTTTGGCTGATACCCGGGCACTGTTGTGTCTTTGAAAGTTCAGTTCTTAAGTAGACAATTTCTTAATGATTGAAAATAACTCAGGTCCAAATAATCTAACCTAATTCTTTTATAAATAGCATATAGTTTTTGCTAGGGACTAGCAGAAGATAGGCATGGGGGTATGATGTAAACACATTTACACTACTTAAAATGTCTATTTATGCATGTTCTTAAGCATAGGATTGCATTTCATGATATAAATATTGCATTACATGCATCATCTTGCATTTAGAGTAGTTTGAATAAAATGGAGGTTAATTGTCTCCTTTTATGTGCTTGGACAGGGCAAATATTTTATCGGGGCCTCGGATCAAAGATCCAACCGTATGGATATGATCAGGGCGACGATTGGAGTTCAACGACTCCAAGATCGCCCTAATCAGGCATCCGTAGCATCAGATAGAGATCGGGGAACCCTAGAAGATCAAGGGCCAGGATGGTGTAAATCCGCACTTCAGATGGAAAATCCGACCACACGGATGAATTCGGATCGACGATCGCAGTCGAACGACACAAAAATCGAGTCAATCCGACATCCGTGGCACCATCTACAACTTCCAGAAGATGGACGGCCAAGATAGCGCCACGTGGCGCCATCCCAGCCGCCCAATCGGCCGCAGGAGTCCTGTGAAGACCGCGCACCGTCTCCTCTCCGCCGTTGGATCTCGATCCAACGGCTGCGGTCGCTCGCGTTTAAAAACGTCCGCGCGACCATTTCGCCCGCGTAGCGCAGCGGCGACGCAGCTGCGGGCGAAGCGGAGGTCGCGGGTTCGAGCCGCGGTGAGGGGGTCGAAGGCGCGGGCGCGCACGAGCGTCAGATGAAGATCCAACGGCCGCGCGCGCCCGATAGCGCCGACGCGCAATTGGACGCTCTGGTGGGCGCGCGATCACACGCGGGCGGCGCGCTACGCAGCGGGCGCGGACGCGATCTAAGCCGTCCGATCTCGCGATCGGACGGCTGAGATGACGCGGACGTGCGTATGCGTTACGCGCGCAGGCCAGCCGAGCGGGCGCGCGTGGGCGCGGCGGCGACGGCGACGGCAGGGCTTTAGCGACGGTTTTATCCGTCACTAAAGACCCCTTATTTATTATTTTGAAGATGTAATGTCCATTTTACCCCCACTCCTTGCAACTATAAAAGGAGACCCCCTCCATACAAAATTTTCATCCCCTTCCTTCTCCTCTCTACCTCTCCAAAGCTCAAGACAAGCTTGTCCCACACCCGGGATGCTTCTCGCGAGATAAAGTCCAAATTTTCATCCCCCTTCGGAAGTGGATCCCGCGACGACGACGGCGTGCTGCTTCGTTCCCGTTCTTCTGCTTCGTCCTCCTTCGTCCCGCTTCATTCTCCTTCGTCCAGGCGTCGTCCCGTCTGGCTCGTCCTCCAAGCGACCGTCGAGGAGGATTCTCTCTCCCTATTCTTTTTACTGCTTTCTAGTATAGATTTACTGCTTTCTAGAGTAGTCTATTCGTCCTCCGAGCGATCGTCGAGGAGGACATTTCTCCCTCCATTCTTTTAATGCTTTCTAGAGTAATTGTTTTATGTTTTCTAGTTGTAAGGAACGAACTCTTTTATGATAAATTCCTTGTCTATTCTACATCTCATTTTGATTTCCATGTATAGTATTCTTTCTCTCTCTCTTACTCCCTCTCTCTCTTTTATTTGTTGTAGATACTTAGATAGTTTAAATTGAATTTCTTCGTGACAAAATAAAAAAACGAAACGCGAAGTTTTTAAATCAAACGTTCGCCTCCCTGTGTTCGACCCGGAATTCTTATTTCGGTATAAATTTTATTTATTGAACACGAATCCTTCGCTTTCGAACTACAACGACGGGTTTTCCAAAACCAAACACGTTAGCGTAGATTCTCGTTCAACAATCTATAATTGTAATTAGGTGTTAAAACAATAGAATTAACTTATTTTCTCTTCTTCTCAAACCCAACTCAAGATAGAATTATGATTTTCTGATGAACATTAAGGAGCATTTATCACTATAATTAGGCTAGTTATCACCAATGATGCTACTACCATTATATCATGATGCTTAACTTTTGCTAGTCCCTAGGAAAATCCTATGGAACAAACTAGATCTCTAGACCAGATTTTAACCATCAAGATGCCTACTTGTGCCACTTCTCTAGAAATTAGATCAGAATACCAACTCTAGGCCTAGAGGTACTCAAGTACCAGCCAAGATATAAACCTGACTAGCCTCAGCCTTGGGTTTGCAATGAAGGTTTCTAAGTCCCCAGAATTTTCCTAGAGGTTCGTTGACCATAGTAGTTAAAGCACCTGTGCGCACATGTAGCAAGGTCCAGGTTCAAATTGCTAGTGTATTTTTAGAAGAGAGAGATTGAGAGATATTTTTGAGAAATTTTCTCTCTTTTTAGATTCCCCTACATCCAACATTGGATTGGCCCTAAACATGGTATGTATCAGATTCCTTGTCCCCATTATCAATCCTCGAAGGGTCCCTGGCAATCGATGCTTTGGGATAGCATCGCCCATGACAACCCCCAGAACCCTATCATTCGACACTTCGTGATAGTGCTGCCCATGCCATTTTGTAGCTAAATCCAAGCCCTGGCAATTGACATTTCAGGATAATGCCTCCTATGGCACCTGAACTAACACAAGGCACTTACATGCCCCTGGTAGGATAGTTAGATATCTTAGGAGACAAGTGCTGAGGAGATGATATGTTATAACGCATGCTTAAGGGGAGTATTTACTCCTCTCTATGGTGGGAACTCATCTAATCAAGTTGTGTTTTCGAGCCACTCCTAAGTCAAATTTTCAAGAAAACATGTTTTTAGAACAGAACACTTCATGGCATTGTTCTTCATTAAGCTCACTGAACCAGACTAGTGTGTGAATTATGGGTGCTTAGGTTACCAAGTCTCGCAAACAAAAGGGCAAACAACGAGGCCGAATAATCCTTAAGCCTTAGACTTAATACATCAGCTTCGCAACTCCCTCAACCTCTTGAGGAATAGTCTAGATTTTAATGAATACATGAGTGTTTAAGCCTAAAATAGGCCCAGGAGGCCTAAAGTCGGTACCCCTCACTTATCTCATTTTCTTTAGCACTTCAGGAGTTAATTAATCATCTAATCTAGCCTAGAACTTAGGTAGGTTTTGAACTCAATTACTGGGACAAATATAATTTTTCTTTGTTTTTCCCTTCTTTTTCCTCCTCAAAATAGATTTTCAAATCAGCTCAAAAATCCCCCCTCATTTTATTTTGTTCGAAACCCCTCAAATGAATCGAATTTCACGTCCTTTTTCACTTTAATAGCCCCCATGCCTAAGATTTACAATGCCCTCATTGCAAACTACATAGATTCGAGTTCAGCTTAGTTTGTAATTTAGAACAGGTTCAGACAAGTGGGTGAATCGATTGAGATGACTGCTGTGAACGATTTCAAGCTCTAATATGAATATCAAAGGTGGAGTCAGCTGTTCTAAGGTATGAATCCTAAAGTGCAATAGGAATTCAACTCAAAGATGGGTAAGAAGGGTCTTAGGTTTTCAAATGACAGGTTGCCTCCCATTAAGTACTAGGTTTTGTTGGTGATAAAGCACTACGATCATTGATTTTGATGATAACAAAACATGCTATATTTAACATTGTATTTGGAAATGAATATTTCAGGCTTAGGGTTGGATGAAGCTTGATGAAAGCTTAAGATCAAGGAAATGAGGAGATGAAGATAGAAGGAGATGAGCATCAAGGAGATGAGGAGATAGAAGGAGATGTAGTTAGATTAGTTTTGTTTCTTTTCATTTTTAGAATATAAATGAGCCTTGAAATATCCTTAGGATACCTTTAGAGCCTTCCTATCCTTACACTTCTAATTCTGCATACAAGACTGGTCGGGCGTGTTTTGCGTGTTAGAAATCAGGGTTACAAGTAATCCACTGTTGTATTTGCAAAACACGTCGATAATATAAAATTTATACCGAAACTCCAAGGGAGTCCCGGGTTGAACACAGGGAGGCGACATTTACTTTATTGAAAATCGCGCTTCAATTCGTTTCTTTTTGGTATTTTGGGGTTTTGTTATTTTTTTTGTATTTTTGAATTAAAAGACAAGTAGAATGAATCACAAGATAGAAATGGAACAAATATGATATATATATCAATCCAATGTCGATTACAATGAACTATAAAAGCATAAAAAGAGAGGGGGGTGAGAGGAAATCTCCTAAATCGGTTGTTCGGTGAGACGATGGCACATGGCGGAAGCTCAGACGAAGGAGGTGAGGAGCGGGATGACGGAGGTGAGGTACAGGAGGACGTTGTGTTGAGGAAAGCTTCGGCATGGGTCCAGAATGGAGGTGAGAAGACGGAGGTCATCTGCTACCGGAATGGAGGTGGGAGGACAGCTCCAAGGCGACTTATGAAGGGAGATGGGAAGTAGGAGTATTTGGTGGGGCAGAGGTTCGCTATACTAATAGGTACCTTGGGAGCTTGAGAACAAACTCCAATGGAGTGTTGGTAGGCTTGCTAGAGCTTGGGAGTAGGTGGGAGTAGAGTAGGTAGAGATGGCTTGGAAGGGAGGGGGTGTAGGTCCTTTTATAGTGGAGGAGAAGAGGCAAAAATAGGTATAGGACCATTAGTGACATCCAGGCCATCGCTGGAAACGTTGCTGTAGGCAGCTCATGCCGCTGGTGCCCATAGTTGGCTTTGCTGGCATGTGATGAATTACCGATGACTATAAGTGTCATTGTAAGTCCAGCTCATGCGTCGCTGTTGGTCCAGCTCATGCATAGCTTGCACTTCACTCCTGCCTTGCCTCGTGCGTGCATGCCTACGCGTTGGCGCTACACTGTGCACATGCGCGCCTGCGTGCGTGAGTGCACCTGTGCTACTGCACGCGTTGAGTCAATTTTCTTGTTGTAGGGGCTGCTACAGAGGTTGGATTGAGTCGATTTTCGCGTCGCTAGGTTGTGATCGTTGATGAGAACCTCATCATGAGCCATAACTAGCTCATTTTGACCTAATACAAAGGATAAAAGCTCCTATATAACTCAAGGAAAGGCTTAACTCAGAGAAATCTGAGTTTAAGGAGAAAACAAGTCATAAGGGGTAAAAATACGATTTTACCAGTATAATCTGCATACAGGTCCAAACATAGGTCAAACAAACCAAATAAGAAGGAAAGTGGGATGATCTGATAAGGGCTACAGCAATTCCAAGGAACTAAATGATAATCTGTAACCCTAAAACAAACCCACTTCAATTCACGAGGTTCAAGGCAAAGCAAAAGTGGAATAAACCCTCTAAAATTCATAGAAAAATAATCTCTAGGGTTTAGAACCTTCAATTTGGCCTTAGGAACCCATTTTGACCTACATTGAGAACCATACCCAATTAATAACTTAATCTGGGTTTTTACGTAAATTGACTGGTCAAACAAGGTTTAATATAGAAATAAAATTCACCATTAGATTCCTTAGGTCCTAATTAGTCATGTATAAAAACTTGAGCCTAAGAAGGAACCTTCTTGACCAACTTTACATTTTGGTCCTCATCTATTTACGTTTTGGCCCTCAACTTTTGAACCCTCGCATTTTGGCCCCTAACTCTCCTTCGTTCTTTGCGTTCAGGTCCCTCCTGCAAAACCTGATCGGCACCATGCTCCGGCGACCTTGCGCGGAGCATGGCGCCGCGCAGGGTAAGGGAGAGGGTCTGGCAAGTCAACCGGGGGTGCCCTGCGTCGTCAGCCGTCGCAGGAACACCCCCCTGGTCGCTGCAACCCACCATACCGGCCGTGCGAACGCACAGACGGTATGGGTAACCTTACTCCGGCGTCCTCCGGCAAGGGAGAGACGTCGTCTCCCTCCGCCCTCCTCTCTGGTTCAGCCCCTATAAATACCCCCCGTCGCTTCGCTGTTCTGGGGAGCTCGGTCCTGACGGAGAAAGACCCCCACTTCCTCTCTTCCCACTCCGACAGGAAGCCCTCCAGCTCCAGCGGCCTCCCCTCTTCCTCCTCGTCGCTCTGCCGCACTACCAGCTGCAGGGTTGCTCTCCCTCGCTCTTCCCGCGCCACGCCGCACCCAGCTGGCGCCTCTCCAGCCCTCTCCTCGCCGCCGCCCCTTCCCCTGGGCAACTTCTTCTCCGGCGACAGTCGATACGACTATCGCCTGCTCCGGCCCCTCCTCGTCCTGCTAAGTAGGTAGAACTCCTCCTCTTCCTCCCCTCTTCCTTTTCCTCACTTTACATCTTTACTGTTACCCCGATTCGACCAATCGCCCTCACCTTCCCCACCTCCGGCCCCTGCTCCGGCGACCCGCTCCCATCACTCCAGCAACCCACACGGCTCGCCGACCACCGCAGAACCTCCGCCTCCTCACCCTGATCAACCTCCGCCCTTCCACTTCCCCCAAATCACCCTCTGCAACTCCACCGAACAAACCCATCTCCTAACCTGCAGTTTGACCTAGGGCGGCCCTTAGGCTCCGCCCCGCCGCCTGCACACCCCCTGACCACCTTCGCCGTGCCACGGCGAAGGTCCTCCGCGTTTCTGATTGGGCCGAGAGGCCGTTTCTTTGTGGGCAGGTACCTGCGCTCGCCGCCGCCATTGTTGAAGCGAAGCAGCTTCTTCACCTGCTGCCCCAGGTGCGCCACGCCCAGGTCACGCTCCCAGGCTGCGCGAGGTGTCTTTGCAAAGCGTCAGGCTGCAGTTGAAGCGAAGCCCTCGCGCGAAGCCCTCGTGCGAAGCCTCGACCGCCGCTGCCTCCTCCGCGCAGGCGTCAAATTGGGGTGGGACATTTAGTCCCACCTTGGAAGGCTCTGAAGGAGCGCAGCGGTATAAAGTGAAAAAGTGCTGGAGGCTTATTGCCTCAGCACACGGGGTGAGGTCCCCTTCACCCGCCCGATTACCCGATCTCGTCCGCGCTCACGCCTCGCGGACCTGGCCCGACCCGACTTAGCCCGACCTGCACTCCTCGCCCACCACGCACGCCGGTGGGCCTGGACCCGGCGCGACCCGTACCCGACTACCCGGCAGCTTTGGGAGAGCCTTTCCTAAGAGCGGATTCTGTGAGAGAGAAACGCGGGGGGGGAGGGTAGAGTAGGTTTTTGCCCGCTGACGAGAGCTTTGAAGTGTGCAGGCACAGGCGAAGAAGAAGAAGACGAGCGAGGCAGAGAAGAAGGACGACGAAAGCTGAAGGAAGGAGGAGCACTGTAGCAGTGGCGGTTTAAGTCGTCTAATTGGAAAATCAGACGACGCTCTGAAGGCAGAAAAGAGGAAGAGGAACAGGACCGCAAGGGAGAAGAAAAAGAAAGAGACAAGTAGAAGCAAGAGCTGAAAGAAGAAGAAGAACATCACCCACTGCTGCAGATAAAGAAGACAGAAAGAAAAAGAAGAAAGAAGGAGAGACGACGCCCTGCAGTAAAAGGACTGCAGAGAAAGAAGGAGAACGAAGAAGCCATGCCGCTGAGCAAGGGACTGCAAGAAGAAAAGCTTTACAGCTGAGGCAGAAAGAAGAAAGAAGAAATAAGAAGAACAGAAGGCAGAAGAAGAAGACCACCAGGAGATAAACAAAGAAGAAAAAACCAAAAGCCAAAGAGAAGAGGAAGAAAGAAGAAACCAAATTTTTATCTCTCCCTCTCTCTCTCTCTTTATTTTTGTAATATTTTTTGTAATAAGAATTTGTATCTCTAGAATACAACTTGCTCCCTGAGTTCGACCTCGGGAACTCTTTATTTCCGAGTAACAAATTGTATTAAACTGGTAATCACCTCTCTATACTATACTACGACGAAATAATAGAACTATAGAGGAAGGTCGCCACTAGTTTTTGGCGCCGTTGCCGGGGAGCAACGGCTATTCTAGAGGTAAACATTCCTGTTTCTTTTTAGTTTCTGATAATCTCCTCTCTTTTGTGCAGCTACAGGAAATCAAGAAGACAAGCAACCGCACGACAACCACTCCGAGGACAGGTAAATTTTTTTCCTCTCGCTATTAACCCCTAAACTCTAAAGAGGAAGAAAAGAAAAGAACAAGCAATATAGGGCTAACCTGTCTTCCATACTTAGTAACCATAAAAAGTTGCATGTTTTCAACCCATTACTCCTGCACACTATTAAGGGTATTTAAGGGCTAACACATTCTTGCTTGAGCCCTAATTATCCAACAAAGAGCTAACTGGACCAAGTAGAGCCAACCTAGGATCCAACACTAGGGATTTAGAGACACACTCCTTAAGCAAGAATTGAGAAAACCAAATGAAGTGTGCCCAAGCCCTTGTCTGAAAATACCTATTCAAAGAAAACCTAAAACAATTGGCTCTCTAAACACTTGAACCCTAAAAGACAAGACCTAAAAGCTCTCAAAGGAAACAAGAGGTAAAGTTGACCCCTTGGGTCAACCAACCTTAAATTAGGTCACTCTTTGCACTTAAAAGACTAAAGTTCAAGTGAAACCTTAAGCACCCTGATCTTAAAATAAAAATTGGTAGACTTAAGAGGTCAAGATCCCCATTCTGGTCTACCTGGAACCGCAGTGACAAGAGAGGTCGGGTGGGGGAAACCCTGTAACCCGTGGGGACGCTCTACCATGTAGGGGTCTTTGCGGGACTCTCTCTCTCTGGCTGCCCAGGTAATTCTCAGGTGGACGATCTTTCTGATCAAGGGGTCCATCTGCCCCGCACCTCTATAGTCACCCAACACATTTTTGGGTGTCTTGATTGGGTCCAGCACCTTCTAAACTCATCTCTTCCAACAGTGCATGTACGGAAGGAGGTCCTTAAGACCACCCTTAAGACCTCCTTTAGAAATTCGCTCTCGTCAAGGCCAAGCCTCGACGCCCGTTTTTGTGCAGCAACACCCTCACATTATTCTCTCTTCTGATTCAGAACCAAGTTCTTCTTCTTCCCCCATCATGGCTCAGCCAGTTGAGGAAGAAAATAATCTGGAGCACCAGCTCCAGCGACTCAATGACCTCTTCCAAAACTTCGTGCACCCACCACAGCGTCCTATGATGCGGGACCACTACAATCTTGCTGCGGTGGCCATTGAGCCTCGAGTCAGAATCCCGACTGGAGGACCTGATTCCGAATTAAAGCCCAACATGATTCATGCTATACCTAAATTCCATGGGCTTAATTCTGAAGATCCCTTCCAGCACATCAAACAGCTAAAGCATCTGGCCCAAACTTTTGGGTCAGATGCGCAAAATCGGGATATTCTTCTCATGAAGGTGTTCTCCTTTTCTCTTATGGACAAGGCCGCCCATTGGTATCAAACTCAGACCCGGCCGATCAACACTTGGGAAGAACTTCAATCCGAGTTTTTGAAAAAGTTTTTTCCCGTTGGTCGGACCAACGCCTTGTGCCATCAGATTACACACTTCACTCAACAATCAGGAGAACCTCTCCATGAGGCATGGGATCGTTTTCAGGATCTCATGAGAAAGTGCCCCCATCACGGAGTTCCTAAATGGGAACAAGTCCAATCTTTTTACTAGGGACTCCGTGAGGACATCCGCCTTTTCGTCAATGCAACTTGCGGAGGAAATATCATGGGTCAACATGAAGACACCGTGTGGGAGATTCTCGAAAACATGTGCGAGAACTCCATCAACAATGACTCCATGGGATTATTCGACAGGATGAATACCCGCGCAGCGACGAATCTTAGGGGAGCACATGAGACGCAGGGCCTGTCCGCATCAGTCGACCTGGAATTAATGGCCAGTCGATTGGACAAGGTTTCAATCATTGAGAAGAAGGTGGATGAGCTGACTCAGCACTTGCAGCGAGCCACCTCCGCACGTAACTCCTTTGCACAACCTCCTTCCACACAGGAGACTGTGCAAAACATCCTCCACCGATCTTCCCCTAGGATGGATCCATATCCATCCCCATCTGATTCTCGGATCGGAGGATCATCCGATCCTTTCTACACCAGCCCGAGGAACTCCATTCCCCCTTTCCCTAATTCTCAAGAGGTTCCTCAGACCTGCGAGGACCTCAACGCCATCCAGAACGACCCATTCTCCAACACTTACAACCCTGGATGGCGAAACCATCCCAATTTTCAGTGGGCGGGAAATTCCCAAACCCAAAGACCACCTTTTCAGTCCCGCCCACAGCCCTCTCGTCATTATCAGCCGCCTCAGCCTCAGCCCAACCCTACTTATCCATCAGGGCCAAATCAGGATCAAATGTCCCTAATCCTTCAGACTCTGGCTGACATTCAAAGAACAAATGCGGCTATTCAAAAATAGCACAAGGACGAACTTACAGAGGTTAAAACTCAACTGGCCCAGTTGGCAAATTCTCGCCAGCCAGGCACACTCCCTTCCCAACCTCTTCCTAACCCGAATAACGTGCCGACCCAGAAGCGCGTTATGAATCCAAATTTAGGCCACGCACAATGGATTTATCAGGCCCCTACTGCTCCATCTCCAGACGAGATGGAAGCTTCAACTTCTTATGCGGGATTTCAGCAGCAGCCACCCCTCTTACCAAACCCAAACCAAAATCAGGCCGGATTAAATTCTGTAACAACACGTAGTGGTAAAACAACTCAAGACCCGCATTATCCAAACCACTCCAAGCCTGATAACCATGACCCTAGGATAGTTATCCAAGATACCACTGTCCCAGATCAAGAACCCGGACCTATCCTAGAAGAACCAACCAAGGTCCCATTCCCTGAAGCCTTAATCAAAGAAAAGAGAAGAACCAAGCCCGTGGCACCTGAGGAGGACCTGGTCAAGCTCTTTGAGCAGGTCCACATAAACATCCCCTTGATGGATGCAATCCACCACGTACCGGCTTATGCACGATTTTTAAAGAATGTGTGTACACCCCAGCGTAAGCCGCGAACCAAGAGTGGGAGTCCAATTGTTCTGTCAGAGCAAGCCAGCTCTGTAATCCTAAGCAGACTCCCACCGAAGGCTAAAGATCCTGGTACTCCCCTGATTTCCTGCAAGATAGGTGATACACAATTTGATAGAGCATTGCTAGACTTGGGTGCTTCCATAAATCTGATACCCACATCCTTACTTAACCATCTAGAAGAATCTGAGCTG
This sequence comes from Thalassia testudinum, assembly GCA_037157565.1. Taxonomy (NCBI): domain Eukaryota; kingdom Viridiplantae; phylum Streptophyta; class Magnoliopsida; order Alismatales; family Hydrocharitaceae; genus Thalassia; species Thalassia testudinum. The sequence goes on from JAZHRO010000025.1 coordinate 92,182,110, forward strand.
AAACCAACTGAGGTGACATTACAATTAGCAGATCGATCTATAAAGTCACCAAAAGGGATTCTCGAGGATGTTATTGTGAGAGTGCGGGATTTCTACTTTCCTGTAGACTTCATAGTCTTAGATATGGATGCACCTGAGAACCCTGGGGATACACCAATCATTTTAGGGAGACCTTTCTTGGCTACTGCTAGAGCCAACATTAGCTGTGAGGAGGGCCAAATAGAGCTCAAATTTGGGAATCAAACACTGAAAATTGATATATTTAAGGCCCAACAAGGAATCAATTGCGGAGTCATCGAACAGATTTGTGACATTAGGACTTTGGTTGATGAAACACACTTCCAGAATGATCTGATTATACCTCATCAACCGCAGAAAGATCTTGATCCGCAAACTGAGGAGTCAAATCCAGATATGAACAACCCAGTAACTCCCACCCTTGAACCTCACATCTATACTGAACCACCCGCTGCTGCTGATAACCCCATCCTCGAACTGAAGCCCCTTCCTGCTCACTTGAAATACATCTTTTTGGGTTCTAATCAGACCCTTCCTGTGATTATCAATTCCAACCTCAGTCCTGAACAGGAATCCCGTCTGATTATTATCCTCCAGCAACATCGCAGGGCCATCGGGTGGACTCTCGATGATTTGACTGGAATAAGTCCCTCTTATTGTACTCATCATATCTATTCAGAAGAGGGCACACGACCTTCTCGTGAAATGCAGAGACGCTTAAACCCCAATCTGCAGGAGGTCGTGAAAAAGGAGATCATCAAGTGGTTAGATGCCGGAATCATCTACCCGATCTCCAATAGTCGTTGGGTGAGCCCAATTCAGGTCGTGCCCAAGAAGGCAGGACTCACCACTATAACGACTGAGACCGGAGAAATCATTCCTACCCGATTAGCCAACTCGTGGAGAGTCTGTATAGATTACCGCTGACTCAATTCCTCCACGAAGAAGGATCATTTCCCATTGCCTTTCATTGATCAGATTCTCGAGAAACTAGCGGGAAATAGGTTCTTCTGCTTCCTTGACGGGTACTCCGGTTACAACCAGGTGGCAATCCATCCTGAGGACCAAGAAAAGACCACGTTCACCTGCCCCTTCGGAACATACGCTTTCCGAAGGATGCCTTTCGGTCTTTGCAATGCACCCGCTACTTTTCAGCGATGCATGCTTGCCATATTCTCAGATATGGTAGGTGATTATCTGGAAGTCTTCATGGATGACTTTTCAGTTTTCGGAGCATCTTTCGACGATTGCCTCCAACACTTGGTCCAGATACTCAGGCGGTGCATCGATGTGAATTTGGTTCTTTCCTGGGAAAAGAGCCATTTCATGGTGCCTGAGGGAATTGTCCTGGGGCACTCAATTTTGGAAAAAGGCATCCAAGTGGACCGAGCTAAGGTTGATCTGATTTCTCACCTTCCTATGCCTAGCTCGATCAAGGACATCCAATCTTTTTTGGGGCATGTCGGTTTTTATCGACGATTTATCCCTGATTTTTCAAAAATCGCGCGCCCCCTGACCACTCTTCTCTCCAAGGATGTACCTTTCAAAATTTCCAAGGAATGCACTCAAGCATTTGAAATCCTGCGTGACCGAGTCACCCTAGCCCCGATCCTACAGTCCCCTGATTGGTCTCAACCCTTTGAGATCATGTGCGATGCATCCGACTTCGCTGTAGGAGCGGTTTTGGGGCAGAAAATTGACGGGAAACCTGTGGTCATTTACTACGCCAGCAAAACACTCGATGAGGCTCAGCGTAACTATACGGTTACTGAGAAAGAGCTGCTAGCTGTAGTATTTGCCCTAGAAAAATTCAGATCGTACCTTCTGGGTTCCCGTGTCATCATATACTCGGATCACACAGCTGTGAGGCATCTCCTTGCAAAGAAGGACGTGAAACCTCGGTTAATCCGATGGATCTTGCTGTTGCAAGAATTTGACCTTGAGATTCGCGACAAAGCGGGAAAGCAAAATGTGGTAGCTGATCACTTGTCCCGTCTTCCTTCTGAAATAAGTGACCCTTCTGGACCCATCACTGAGCATTTTCCCGATGAGCACCTGCTGACTATTGATACTAGCCTTCCATGGTTTGCTAATGTAGTAAATTACTTGGCATCTCATCAGATCCCGTCCGATTGGCCGAAGGCCAAGAAGGACAAATTACGCTCCGATGCCAAGTATTACATTTGGGAAGACCCGTACCTCTTCCGCATAGGTGCCGATCAGATCATCCGGAGATGTGTCCCGGAAGAGGAATTCAACAATATCCTCTCTTTCTGCCATGACCAGGCATGCGGTGGCCATTTCGCTGGGCATAAAACCGCATCAAAAGTCCTCCAGTGCGGCTTTTACTGGCCCACACTGTTCAAAGACGCGTACAGTCACTGCAAGGCATGCAGTCGTTGCCAGACTTTGGGAAACATGAGCCATCGCGACATGATGCCTATGCAACCGATTCTAGTATGCGAAATCTTTGATGTTTGGGGGATTGATTTTATGGGCCCCTTTCCTGTTTCGGATGGTTTCGAATACATTCTGTTGGTTGTGGACTACGTGTCCAAATGGATCGAAGCCATATCGACCCGAACCTGTGATCACAAAATCGTTCTCAAATTCATTCATCAAAACATTTTCTCAAGGTTCGGGATTCCTCGTGCAATAATCTCTGATGGGGGGACCCATTTCACAAATGCTCAGTTTAGGTCACTGATGACCAAATACGGGGTGTCTCGCCGAATCTCTACTCCTTACCACCCCCAAACTAATGGTCTAGCTGAGCTGTCTAATCGGGAGATCAAGAAAATCCTGCAAGTCACTGTTCGACCTGACAGGAAGGACTGGTCGTCCCGACTTCCGGAAGTATTGTGGGCCTATAGGACTGCCCAAAAAACCCAATTAGGCATGTCTCCCTTTAGACTGGTGTACGGAAAGGCGTGTCACCTTCCCATAGAACTGGAACATAAAGCCTATTGGGCAGTACGGAACTGTAATCTAGATTTTTCGAAGGCTGGAACCCACAGAAAACTTCAAATCAGCGAGATCGATGAATTACGCTTAGACGCGTATGAGAGCTCGCGAATCTACAAGGAGCGGGTTAAAGCCTTCCATGACAAGCATATCTCGAGAAAAATCTTTCATCCTGGTCAGAAGGTCCTACTCTTTGATGCCCGACTCAAACTTTTCCCGGGAAAGCTGCGATCCAAGTGGGTCGGACCATATTTAGTCCGACAAGTTTTTAGAAATGGAGCTATCGAAATCAGTCCACTCAGCCACAATTCCGAAGCTTTCATCGTGAACGGTCAGAGACTCAAGCCGTTCATTGATGTGACTTCTACTGATTTGGCTGAAGCATCTTATATCCTCCATTCCCCTTGAGCTTATTGCGCCCAGCCGATGGCGTAAAACTCAGCGCTTAACGGGAGGCAACCCGTCATTTTCCTAAAAATCCAAAACCTTTTTCTGACACCTTTTTGCACTTAAGGTTCACCCTTGTAGACAGCCGACCCCACCTCAGATGCTTGCATCTGGGATTAGAAATCGTTCGCAAAATTCAACCCGACCCATTCACTCATCCAAATTTCTGTCTTAAGGAATGAACTAAAAAAAACAAAAAAACAAAAAACAACCCCATAGGTTACAATGAGGACATTGCAAATCTTAGGCATGGGGGGGGTATGAAAGTGCAAAAACTTGTAAGAAAAGGTTTCAAACAAAAAATTCACATATGCCAAAAACACTATAAAAATTAAAAAATTTTTTGAAAAAGAATAAGAGGAAAAGAGGAGAAGGAAATTTTGTGAAGGAGAAGGAGAAAAGAAACAAAAGGAAAAAAGGAGCACAAAATATAAGAAAAAAGTGATAGTCATTAGTAAGGAACTAAGGAATTAACCTAAGTTCTAGACCTCATTCAAGAAAATAACTGAAAAGTGCACAATGAGATTAGTAAGAAACGCAAACCTTAGGCATTCTTGGATAGACTCTTAGTACCCATTAAGATCTGAACATTCCTCAAGAGGTTGAGGAAAATGAAAAGCTGAGGTATTAGGTCTAAGGCTTAGGGAGTATTTGGCCTCGTTAACTAATTTTTGGTTTACGGGACTTAGTAACCTAAGCACCCTAACCTCACACACAGCCTGGTTCAGTAAGCGTAAAAATCAAAATCACGCAGAAGCGTCGCAAAATTCTGAAAAGAACACCTAGAATAGGAGCGGCCGATCAACAAAAGTTGATTTGGACGAGTTCCCAGCGCGGAGAGGCGGGAAATCCCCTCGAAGATGCGTAACAAAATATCGTCTCCTCGGTGCTTGTCTCTTAGGATATTCACATATCCTACTGGGGGCATGTAAGCACTCTGCTGGTTCAGATTCCATGGATGGGATTATCTCGAAGTGTCAATTGCCAGGGTCTAGATTCGGCCACGAAACACCATGGATGGGGTTATCTCGAAATCTCAATAGCCAGGGTTCCGGGGGTTGCCATGGGCGGTGCTATCTCGAAGCATCGATCGCCAGGAACCCTTGAGGATTGATGATGGGAGCAAGGAATCTGATACAGACCGTGTTGAAAAGCCAATCCTAGGCTAGAACTAAAAAGAAAAAGAGAGAGAAAACTCTCCAAACAGAAAAACTTTCTATCTCTCTCTTATAAAACGCACTACGAACTGAGCCAGGGCTAAAATCATTTCAAGCACGGGTGCTTTAACCACAAAGTCCAATAAACCTTAGGTTAGTTCTTGTGGGCCTTAAAAACCTTTGCTAAAGACTGAGGCTAAGGCTAGACAGATTTGGATCTTGATTGGTACTAGAGTACCTTTTAGGCCTATGGTCAGCATTCTAACCTAATCTAAGCTCAAATGAAAAAGCACTTATCTGAAGCTATTAAGAACTTCATGGTCTAGAACAAGGGTTGAAACCTTAAGTTTTTGCTAAGGGACTAGCAAAAGCTAGGCATGGGGGTATGATGAGAACCTCATCATGAGCCATAATTAGCTCATTTTGACCTAATACAAAGGATAAAAGCTCCTATATAACTCAAGGAAAGGCTTAACTCAGAGAATTCTGAGTTTAAGGAGAAAACAAGTCATAAGGGGTAAAAATGCGATTTTACCAGTATAATCTGCATACAGGTCCAAACATAGGTCAAACAAACCAAATAAGAAGGAAAGTGGGATGATTTGATAAGGGCTACAGCAATTCCAAGGAACTAAATGATAATCTGTAACCCTAAAACAAACCCACTTCAATTCACGAGGTTCAAGGCAAAGCAAAAATGGAATAAACCCTCCAAAATTCATAGAAAAATAATCTCTAGGGTTTAGAACCTTCAATTTGGCCTTAGGAACTCATTTTGACCTACATTGAGAACCATACCCAATTAATAACTTAATTTGGGTTTTTACGTAAATTGACCGGTCAAACAAGGTTTAATATAGAAATAAAATTCACCATCAGATTCCTTAGGTCCTAATTAGTCATGTATAAAAACTTGAGCCTAAGAAGAAACCTTCTTGACCAACTTTACATTTTGGTCCTCATCTATTTACGTTTTGGCCCTCAACTTTTGAATCCTCTCATTTTGGCCCCTAACTCTCCTTCGTTCTTTGCGTTCAGGTCCCTCCTGCAAAACCTGACCGGCACCATGCTCCGGCGACCTTGCGCGGAGCATGGCGCCGCGTAGGGTAAGGGAGAGGGTCTGGCAAGTCAACCGGGGGTGCCCTGCGTCGTCAGCCGTCGCAGGAACACCCCCCTGGTCGCTGCAACCCACCATACCGGCCGTGCGAACGCACGGATGGTATGGGTAACCTTACTCCGGTGTCCTCCGACGAGGGAGACACGTCGTCTCCCTCCGCCCTCCTCTCTGGTTCAGCCCCTATAAATACCCCCCGTCGCTCCGCCGTTCTGGGGAGCTTGGTCCTGACGGAGAAAGACCCCCACTTCCTCTCTTCCCACTCCGACAGGAAGCCCTCCAGCTCCAGCGGCCTCCCCTCTTCCTCCTTGTCGCTCTGCCGCACTACCAGCTGCAGGGTTGCTCTCCCTCGCTCTTCCCGCGCCACGCCGCACCCAGCTGGCGCCTCTCCGGCCCTCTCCTCGCCGCCGCCCCTTCCCCTAGGTAGCTTCTTCTCCAGCGACAGTCGATACGACTGTCGCCTGCTCCGGCCCCTCCTCGTCCTGCTAAGTAGGTAGAACTCCTCCTCTTCCTTTTCCTCACTTTACATCTTTACTGTTACCCCGATTCGACCAATCGCCCTCACCTTCCCCACCTCCGGCCCCTGCTCCGACGACCCGCTCCCATCACTCCAGCAACCCACACGGCTCGCCGACCACCGCAGAACCTCCGCCTCCTTACCCTGATCAACCTCCGCCCTTCCACTTCCCCCAAATCACCCTCTGCAACTCCACCGAACAAACCCATCTCCTAACCTGCAGTTTGACCTAGGGCAGCCCTTAGGCTCCGCCCCGCCGCCTGCACACCCCCTGACCACCTTCGCCGTGCCACGGCGAAGGTCCTCCGCATTTCTGATTGGGCCGAGAGGTCGTTTCTCTGTGGGCAGGTACTTGCACTCGCCGCCGCCATTGTTGAAGCGAAGCAGCTTCTTCACCTGCTGCCCCAGGTGCGCCATGCCCAGGTCATGCTCCCAGGCTGCGCGAGGTGTCTTTGCAAAGCGTCCGGCTGCAGTTGAGGCGAAGCCCTCGCGCGAAGCCCTCGTGCGAAGCCTCGACCGCCGCTGCCTCCTCCGCGCAGGCGTCAAATTGGGGTGGGACATTTAGTCCCACCTCGGAAGGCTCTGAAGGAGCGCAGCGGTATAAAGTGAAAAAGTGCTGGAGGCTTATTGCCTCAGCACACGGGGTGAGGTCCCCTTCACCCGCCCGATTACCCGATCTCGTCCGCGCTCACGCCTCGCGGACCTGGCCCGACCCGACTTAGCCCGACCTGCACTCCTCGCCCACCACGCACGCCGGTGGGCTTGGACCCGGGCGCGACCCGTACCCGACTACTCGGCTGCTCTGGGAGAGCCTTTCCTAAGAGCAGATTCTGTGAGAGAGAAACGCGGGGGGGGGGGGGGGAGGGTAGAGTAGGTTTTTGCCCGCTGACGAGAGCTTTGAAGTGTGCAGGCACAGGCGAAGAAGAAGAAGACGAGCGAGGCAGAGAAGAAGGACGACGAAAGCTGAAGGAAGGAGGAGCACTGTAGCAGCGGTAGTTTAAGTCGTCTGATTGGAAAATCAGACGACGCTCTGAAGGCAGAAAAGAGGAAGAAGAACAGGACCGCAAGGGAAAAGAAAAAGAAAGAGACAAGCAGAAGCAAGAGCTGAAAGAAGAAGAAGAACATCACCCACTGCTGCAGATAAAGAAGACAGAAAGAAAAAGAAGAAAGAAGGAGAGACGATGCCCTGCAGTAAAAGGACTGCAGAGAAAGAAGGAGAACGAAGAAGCCGTGCCGCTGAGCAAGGGACCGCAAGAAGAAAAGCTTTACAGCTGAGGCAGAAAGAAGAAAGAAGAAATAAGAAGAACAGAAGGCAGAAGAAGAAGACCACCAGGAGATAAACAAAGAAGAAAAAACCAAAAGCCAAAGAGAAGAGGAAGAAAGAAGAAACCAAATTTTTATCTCTCCCTCTCTCTCTCTCTCTTTATTTTTGTAATATTTTTTGTAATAAGAATTTGTATCTCTAGAATACAACTTGCTCCCTGAGTTCGACCTCGGGAACTCTTTATTTCCGAGTAACAAATTGTATTAAACTGGTAATCACCTCTCTATACTATACTACGACGAAATAATAGAACTATAGAGGAAGGTCGCCACCAATCGTCAACCCGAATCCATCCACATGGTTGGATTTCTTATTTGAGGCTTCGAATTATGTCTCCTATTCCCTTGGCCATTGATCTTCCTCAGACTGCATATGGTGTTACGAGACTTCGATCAAGGCGATTTTAGAGGCGTTGGACTCCGATAGTCGTCTTGATCAGATCCGTACGGTCGGATCGTCAATCCAAGGCTTCGAAATAAATATCCTTCTCTCCTAACCACAAAAAGGATGCAATTAACCTAAATTATATACAACTACTCTAAATGCAGAATGATGCATGCTATGCAATATTTATAACATGAAACATAAATCTAAGCTTAGGAACATGTATGAATAGGCATTTTACCCTCAAAAAATGTGTTTATATCATACCCCCATGCCTATCTTTTCTAGTCCCTTGCAAATTTAAACTATATGCTTTGTATAAAAGTAGAATTAGGATTAGATCACTTAGGCCTAAGTCATTTGTTAACAATAGAAAATTTCAACTACGGTCCTAAACTACGAAAATTCAACAGTACCCAGGTGTCTGCCAGAATGCAGACCGCCCAAGTTCTCGCCTTAATTGAGAAGGGAGGATATATTTTTTTTATTTTTCTTTTTTTCTAATTTTTTTGTACTTTTGGAGTTTGAGAGTTCCGGGATAACTTTTTACGGCTATCCAACCAGCCCAAGACTCGAAAAGGACTCTAAGTACTAAGCATCTTTGTGATAAAGTGATAGACTCACAAAATGGTCGTTAAGACGGACTTTGGGTTTCTACGACCCCAGGTGACCTTGCCTAAAGGTTTATCTTTACGATTGGTAGCTTTCTCCATAGTTTTATTTATGGGGTCAACACAAGGGCGAACCCAGTGAATATCTCTCCAGTTTATTCTACTTCCCCGCTTCTTCCCTAAGTGTTTTGGGAATTATTGCGCATTTTTTTTTGTGAGTTGGGTTCTGGACAACCGGCTGATGAGCTGTTACCACCAACAACTTGCCAGCCATACTCGTGTGGTGAAGTGTGGTTTTATTTATTTATTTTTTTTCTCCTCTTTCTTTTCTTTTTTCTTTTCCTTTTGAGTGTTTCTTTTTTTTTCTTCTAAGTAGGTGGCTTCCCTGATCTAAGATTTACCTAAAGGCAGTACAACGAAAATGGTCTTGTGGCTCGGCTCTGAACAACCGACCGATGAGCTATTACCACCCACAACTTGCCAGCCATACCACCCAAGTCGATCCATTAGCTACCCAATTTCCATAAAAACTGCTGGAAAGTGAGTCAGTGCAAAAAAATGTGTGCAGATGCTTAGGCTTAAAGTCCCCCCAAATCAGAGGGTGGGTTGATAAGTCGCATACTTATCATCCCAAATTATTTACCAAATTAAAATGAATTTTAATTGGTGAGGACTCGAGACTAAGTCCACATTTGAGTGGACACCCAGGCTAATTAAGATCGAAGACCTGAAGTGTCTAAGTGTTCAGGTCCTCTCATATAATTTCCTAAAGCTAATAAATTTCAAATGCCTAAGTTCTCTTTTCCTAATTTCTTTCTTTTTCTTTTAATCTTTTTTCAAATTTTCAATTTTTTTTTAAATTTTATAAGAAACTAAAAGAAATTCTAGGAAGTTAACGTAATGATTTCAGGAATCGATTATCCACCCCCCCATGCCTAAATGATGTAATGTCCTCATTATAAAATAAAGACATGAAAAGGGCGGAGTAAATAGAATATCACTTGAGTGTCGTGAAAATCCGGTCAGCTCCACAGAGAAGAGTGTATACACACGCGCTAAGTTTAATGCCTTTAGCTAGGCATAACATACATACAAAGAAGAAATTGAGAATTCACAAGTGCAGATAATAATCAAAATAAAAATATTGATTCTGAAACCCGCCAGCAGAAGATGTCCACAGACGTGGACCAGATTATGGTGTAGACCTATGCCCCAAGGTCGAGTGGTTCTTAGGTTCTGGATGAAAATCACCCAGAACTAAAGGTTGTTGTGTTTTTGGGGCTGGGCCTACTGTTTAGTGGTGTGCAACCCAAGACCAAAATGGCGGATAATAGGTAGATCTGGTTCACTAGTTTCAGATGTCCACTTAACATTCATCTCAGAAAAATAATCCGTTATTCCAGGCTTGGGTCGCTCGTGAAAGATATCATAAGGGTTCGTAAAGAAGATAGGTGGTTTCAGGTAAATAGGTACCCTTATATCCAAAATCAAACTTCCCTCAGAATTAGCCTCCCAAATTTTTATTTCAACAATTCTATCCTCCAACATCAAGGGCTCAGGCTTCGAGATCTCTAGCATATTATTCACCCCATATGATTCTCCTAAGTCCAGAAATCATGGCTGAATCAAGATTGACTTGGGCACAAAGATCTTAGAAGTTAGCTCTTCGAGGTGTAGATGAAGACTGGGGTCACTGATTGAATCATCAAGATTCGGATCCTCCAAGTTAACCCCAACCGAATCCAAATCTTCAATGAATGGGCTATCAAATGGTTCATCAGATTCCTCATGCCCATTTGTCTCACTAAAATCATTTTACTTATGTTCAAGTGAGACTTCACCTAAAGATTCTTCACCCTCAGAGTTAAAGAATTGATGATCCTCATTTATATATGTCTCAAAATCATAAATCATTTCATGATCCAAGGAGACATAATTTTCTTCGTTTCTTGACTTGGGGATCTCAGGTGAATCAATCGGTTCATCCTCAAATGGTTGCTCTAGCCCAACCAGGTCATCCCCAGTCTTAGAAAATGTATCCCCCCGATAGGTGCCTGAGCGGGTTTAGATATTGGCTCTCCTGAAGGGGGTTCATCTTGAGAATCATCCCAAGATTTGACTAGGGTAACCACAAATTTCATCCTTAACCTCGACAACTTCCCAAGTGGAAACTCACCTAGGTCCTTATCCTTAACACTTTGGAGCAAATCCAATAGAGAACTATTAAGTTCATCAATCATTTTGATCATAGGCTCCAGTGCTTCAGTGCATGGTGTTGGCTAGGCTTCTAAAGATTGTATGGTGTTCCTCAAATTAGACAACACTCTATCTTGGATCTGGTTCACCTGAACCAACTAGTTCGATTCAGGTTTGGGTGGGTTTGGGTTGAATCTAGGGGAGTCAAGATGTCGAGGTTCTTGGGCCCCTCCATGAAAGTAGGTCATTCTAGGTTATTCAAAGGATGGTGGCGACCTATATTCAGTGGAATACTGGGGAGGGTAGGTGTTATAATCATGATATCCTTCCTGATTGTAGATCGGGTTGGTTTAGTCATCAAAAGATGGAGATCCATAATCATTATAGCTATGGGAAGGATAATAATCATAGTCTTGTTGTCCAGGATTAGGCCTTGGACACTGAGGTCCGGATTCATATCCCAAATCAAAGTCATCCCAGCTAGTGGATGGATAATTACAAGTTAAGTTGGGATAGTCATCATCTTGGGGGTAAGTGGTGGTAGGAGGATAGGATGTGAAATGTGTGTAGGATGTGGAAGGGTACATGGTGAAGTAAGGAGGGAAATCAAAAGAGAAAGGAGCCCTATAATACAGAAATACAAGCCTGTCCTTAGGTTGGGTAGCCTAAAGGTCTACAGACTCTCAGAATCCATCCTAAGATTATGGACGATTTACTCTACTTATGTCCAGGCAATCCAACCAGTTAGAAGGAGGGACTGGGGAGAAGGTTCTTCCTTTAGCTTGTGCCTCTGCTTCCTAGTGTACCCCCCAGCTGCGATCGTTTGATGCTAATCCCTTAGCTAGACATCAGATTGACTAGTATGAGCAGGTTAATCATGAACAATCTCAACTGGATCCCGACGAGCGAATCAGTCCTTAGGGCCAACGTCTAATCAATTTTAGTTAGGCTTGGGGCAATGGTGCTTCAGGAATGTGATGGGCCATTTAGATGGGTTGTGCCCTTAAAGATCAGTTAAAATGTGTGTGCGTGCACGACCAAGGTTCTCAAACAAGGTTATTTGATGATGTGTCTTTTAGGATTTAACCTTGTCTAGTTGCTTTTAGGGTTTAATTCTTAGGTTGGTTCAATCAAGGTTTTGCAGAACACTCAAAGTTTTGAAAGCATGGGTGATGATATGTTCCTTTAAAAATAAAAAATAATGTGGAGTGCCTGGTTCAGCCCTACGAATCAACCCTAAGTGGCAAGCTACTTGATGGATTAGTTTTAGATTGAGTGGTGCGGCCCAAATAGCTCAATCAATTAGCCTGTTGCTCCACTTAGTTAAGGCACACATGAATGTTTAACCTATTCAGATTTCTACTCACTTATGTGTATTGAGTTGAAGTGTACCAGGTCCACAGGTCAGATCCCGGTTAAGTGGTAGAATCAAAGTGATTGTGCACCTTAGGATAAGAAGTTGTGGGTGTTAAGTATGTAGCTTTCAGAAAATACCACAATTAGATAACACCATTTTATTATTATTATTTTTTTTAATTTATGTGGATGGAAAGGTGAGTAGAGGTGACAAACAAACAACCAAATCTATCCTAGGGTTTATAAAAAGCACCTAGGTTGATTTGGGTTTGAGTTATTAAGTTATGGAATGAAAACTAAGGTGGGGGTGGTGTGGGGGACACTCATAAAACACTCTACTCGCACTTTACTCTGGCCTACCGCACTTGGATCTCCATGCTAGGGTACCTGCAAGACAGTGGATCAAAGACAAGTAGGGTTAGTGCTATGTAAATGCAAAGAAACGTAGAAACAATAAAGTAAATTCCGTTGCCTCCCCGGCAACGGCACCAAAATGGTCGGGCGTGTTTCACGTGTTAGAAATCAGGGTTACAAGTAACCCATTGTCATAGTTGCAAAACACGTCGAACAAATAAAATTTATACTGAAACTCCAAGGGAGTCTCGGGTTGAACACAGGGAGGCGACATTTACTTTATTGAAAACCGTGCTTTGATTCATTTTTTTTTGGTATTTTGGGGTTTTGTTATTTTTTTTGTATTTTTGAAATAAAAGACAAGTAGAATGAATCACAAGGTATAAATGGAACAAATATGATATATATATCAATCCAATGTCGATTACAATGAACTACAAAAGCATAAAAAGAGGGGGGTGAGAGGAAATCTCCCGAATCGGCTATTTGGTGAGACGATGGCACCTGGCGGAAGCTCAGACGAAGGAGGTGAAGAGCGGGACGATGGAGGTGAGATACAAGAGGAAGTCATGTTGAGGAAAGCTTCGACGTGGCTCTGGAATGGAAGTAAGAAGACGGAGGTGATTTACTACCAGAATGGAGATGGGAGGACAGCTCCAAGGCAACCTATGAAGGGAGATGGGAAGTAGGAGAAGTATTTGGTGGGGTAGAGGTTCGCTATACTAATAGGCACCTTGGGAGCTTGAGAACAAACTCCAATGGAGCGTTGGTAGGCTTGCTAGAGCTTGGGAGTAGAGTAGGTAGAGATGGCTTTTAAGGGAGGGGGTGTAGGTCCTTTTATAGTGGAGGAGAAGAGGTAAAAATAGGTATGGGACCATTAGTGACATCTAGGCCGACGTTGGAAACGTTGCTGTAGGCAGATCATGCCTGCTGGCGCCCATAGCTGGCTTTGCTGGCATGTGATGAATTACCGATGGCTGTAAGCATCACTGTAAGTCCAGCTCATACGTTGCTGTAGGTCCAGCTCATGCATAGCTGGCGCTATGCTCCTACCTTGCCTTGTGCGTGCATGCCCATGCGCTGGTGCTGCGCTGTGTGCATGCATGCCTGCATGCGCGTGCGCACCCTCACTGCTGTATGCGTGCGGTGCGGTGTGCATGTGATGGGTGGCCTGGGCTACGCCACGTGGCGCAGTCTGGGCCATCCATCTTCTTGTTGTAGGGGCTGCTACAGAGGTCAGATTAAGTCAATTTTCATGCTGCTAGGTTGCGATCGTCGACCCGAATCCATCCACGTGGTCGGATTTGTCATTTGAAGCTTCGAATTATGTCTCCTAGTCCCTTGGCCATTGATCTTCCTCAGACTGCATATGGTGCTATGGGACTCCGATCGAGGCGATTTCAGAGATGGACTCCGATCGTCGTTTTGATCAGATCCGTATGGTTGGATCGTCAATCTGAGGCTTCGAAGTAAATATCCTTCTCTCCTAACAACAAAAAGGATGCAATTAGCCTAAATTCTATACAACTACTCTAAATGCAGAATGATGCATGCTATGTAATATTTATAACTTGAAATGCAAATCTAAGCCTAGGAACATGCATGAATAGGCATTTTACCCTCAACAAATGTGTTTACATCAAAGACTTTGTTTCTGGTTGGTTTTTCATACGTCCTATGATTCCTTTAGGCATCTGAGTCTGCTCAGTTAGATGTCTGATCTACTCTATTAGACGTCTAGGCTCCTTTCTAGAAGCTAGAATCATATCTAGAATCTTTAACCTATGTCACCTAGGATTTCTGACGTTTGTGATCCATTTCAGATGTCAATAATGTCTTTCAGACACCTCCTTGTGCTTCTGATATTTCTTTAACTTTAGAAGAACAACGATCATAACTTTTTCTTGTCTTCTAGACATCTGTTGTCATCCTGAGACATCTGGAAATGACCAACGTTCACTTTCTATCCAACGATCAAATTGACCACAATTGACTATGTTAGCTTCTCTTTGATTTTGGACCGTTGTAGGCCATCAGACGTCCTTGCATTTATTCAAACGTCTACTGATTCCTTTAAGATGTCTAAACTTTTGACCAGACGTCCAATAAGACGTCTGACCATCTGTTTTTAGATCCCTGTTTGGATCCAACCTCTTTCTAGGAACAAACAGTTTGACCCTGAGGCTTTTTAGATGTTTGGTTTTATTCTTAGACGTCTGAAACTATTTGTTTACACATCTATCTTGCCTTCTCAGACATCTGATCTAGTTAGACTTTGAATAATTGCTTTTTAGCCATTCTACCTTAATTTATTCCATCCCAATTCAAATCCTAACGACTACCTAGGCTTAAATCTGACCTTCTATGCCTGTATATACTCACCAAGGGTTGCTTTAAGCCTACACATAAAGAAAAGAAATATTCTAGTGCTAAATACTTTCTATTATCCTATTCTAAGCTTTCTAAAGCTATTGCATTCATTTGGTCTTAGAGATTCTTGAGAGCAACATCACTCCCACTCTGATTTTTTACATCACATAGGTTTGCAAAGGGAGTATCTTAGCCTACTTTATATTCTATATCTTTCAAGGCTCTTAGGATTGTTTACATTATTTTGTTTTGATAGTTTATTTGGGTGTCCGAGCTGTGGGTTTCCCGTTTCCTCTTAGTAGAGGGGCAAAACTCTCCTTGGGGTTTGTCCAGGAGAGGAGAATTATTTTATTGAGGAACACCACCCTCAGATTTGTGGTGTGGTTTAGTGATTTCTACTTTAGTAGGGGCAAAATCCTAGATTAGTAGATCTGAGTAGAGGTTTTTTCCGCAAGGGTTTTCTCTCTAAATACCTGTGTATTTTGTTATGATTGTTTCATAATTTTATTGTACAATTCACCCCCCATTCTTGTGCCACTGACATTTGGTATCAGAGCTTTGTTTGTTCTTGTGCATAGGTGTAAAAGACTTTGCAAGACGATTCAATGGCATCAAGGGTGTTAGCAATAAGTAGCAACTGTGGGTTCTCAACAACAAAACCTCCTTATTTCGATGGTACAAATTAGTCATACTGAAAGCAGAGGGTGGAAGTTTTCCTTTAGTCTGGAGATTATACTCTCTGGGAAATGGTGGAAACACCATTTGAAAGGTCGGTGAAGCTTGAAAATGGAGCTTTGACGGACTACGACAAGAAGCTCTCACTCAACTCCAAGGCTATGAATGCATTATATTGTGCGCTCAGTCCCAATGAGTTTAATCAGATTTCTCAATGCACAAGTGCATATGAAATTTGGAAAACTCTTGAGGTTACTCATGAGGGAACGAATAAGGTAAAAAATTCCAAACTTGTTTTACTAACCCAAGAATTCGTGAAAAAATGAGAGTGTGAAGGATATGTACACCTACTTCACTTTTATTGTCAACAACTTGAAGGCACTTGGAAAAACATTTATCAAAGGTGAGCTTGAAGGTAAGATCTTACGTTCTTTAACTAAAACTTTTGAGTCTAAAGTCACAGCTATAGAAGAAGCGAATGAAGTAGAAAATCTGGATATGGATCAACTACTTGGAAGCCTCGTGGCATGTGAGACCAAACTTGATCAAAAGAAGAAAGGATCAGATGAAGGGAAGAAGAAGCAGTTAGCTTTTAAAGCCCTTTTAGATTTAGAAGAAAGTGATCAGGAAGAAGATGAAGATCTTGAGTTCTTACATGTAAGTTTCAAAAATTCTTAAAGAATAACATGGATTTCAAGAGAAAAGGAGATAAGGAAGAAATCAAAAGGGAACCAATTATTTGTTACAATTGTAAAAAGAAGGGACACATTAAAATGGATTGTCCACTTCTTAAGAAGGATGGTGAAAGCATCAAAATAAAAAAAGAGAAAGATACAAAGAAATGGTTTAACAAGTACAAGAAGAAGAAAGCTATGCAAGCAACTTGGGATGACTCGAGCGAAAGCGAACGAGATGACAATGATTCAAATAAAGAAGAATATGCTTGTCTTGAATTCATGGCACTTGAGGATGAAAGCGACGAAGAAAGCAACAATAAGGTATCACCTTCTTAGTCTTACACTACAGAAGAATTGCAAGATGCTCTAGAAGACGTTTATGAACTTTGTAGGTTGTTAACAATAGAAAACAAAAAGTTAAAAAATAATTGTAGTTCTTTTGATAATGAAAAGCATGAGCTTGTAATAGAAAATACAATCTTATTATGGCTAAAACTCAACTTCTCGAAGAGAATAGCTCTTTGAAGAAAGATATTACCTTATTGAAAGATAAAATAGATTTCTGTTACGATCCGACTCCCGGATCCCTACAGGACCAGAGACCGGCTCGCCTTGACTAATCCCAAGACCTACTTGTCCAACAAGAAATAACCAAAAGTAGGGAAATAAACCACATTCACACATGCAATATAACTAAGCAAGAGAAAGTACAAAGCAGTAAAGAATGTAGAACAACTGTCTCAGTACATGCCACCACAACATCAACAACAACTGAAAGCAGAAAAGAAACAGGAATAGCAGAAATAGTAAACTAGGTATCCATTACTTACTACAATAGTAGAGAACAAGAAAGTACTGAAAGAATGACTACTGCTAGGCCCGACTGGGCCCAACACCCTCTGCAGCTGAACACTTGGGCTGCTCAACTCCTGGTCCAGAACAGTGTTATGACAAGACAAAGTCAGCGAACGCTGAGTAGAGTGGTGTTTATATTATTTAAGTACAAAAGCAGTAGAAGCAACATGTTTAATTCTCATTTCTATTTATCTCGGTTATATATTTCTGTTTCATCCATTTCTTGATCTTGCATGTTCCTCATAGGAACGATCTTGATTGCAGTCTTTTCCGTAGAGTAGAAGGTACATGTGGTGCTCTCTGTTGGTGCTAGAGCACCACGATCGTTTATTTTGATGATAACAAAACACGTGTCATTTAACATTTGCACTTGGAATCTTAGATTTCAGGTCAAATTGCAAATGAAGATGTGATTAGACAGAGTTCGAGCTCGCATCCAGGACGGATTGGAGGAGCTTGATGGAGAACAAAGGAGATTCGCGAGGAGTGATAGATTGAAGATGGAAGGACAAGAAGAATAGGATAGAATTCTGTTTATTTCTTCATGTACTTTTGTCTTTATTTCCTTGCTCTTTTTGTTCCTTAGAACATCATGTTAAAGAGCCTCAAAGTACCTTAGCAGTAGTCCTAGGAACACCTGCACAACCCTAGGATACTTTGGTTTTCTGTAGAGAACTTAGAAAACCAATATAGAGTTCAAACAGCCTTTTCAGATGTCTAATTCCAAAAACAGACATCTGATAATGGGTCTTAAGATGTCTGACTGTTGATTCAGACGTCTGATAACATTTAGGCTGGACTTAGTTAGTTATGTCTGATGAAATCAGACGTCCAGACCTTAGTCCAGACGTCTTAGAAGACGTCTGATGTTTTTGCCAGATGTCTAATTAGTGGACCGTTGGCTGGATTAACGAACACTGAAGAATATGACCATTAGAGATTTATCAAACGTCCTTAAGCCTTTCCAGACGTCTGATATATGAACGTTTTGCCTCGGCTAACCCGAAAATCTCTTCTCAGAGATTTTCTAGCCGTTGCACTCTCTTGGAAATCCATTCCAGCAGAAAAGTAGGTTTCCAGACGTCCAGACATAGTGCCAGACGTCTTATATGTCGTTTGATGGACTTGCACTAGAACCTGTTTAGATATGATTCAAGTCAGGAAGAAACCCGCTTAAAATCAAACGTCTGACTTTGTTCCCAGACGCCTTAAATTGGTTTTCCAGACGTCTGATGCTAGGATCAGATGTCTGATAACCCTGTCAGTGCAATGACTGTTCCTGATTTCGGCCTGATTCTCTTGGGCTTTGCATCCAAAGCCTTCCAAAGTCTTCCTAAGGCCTCTATAAATAGAGGGGAGCCTTTGCCACTCAATACACACCTAGACACACCCAAGCAACCTACTTTCTACTCTTTTGTGTCCAAGAAAAGTTCTTGCTCTCCAAGCTCAAGTTCTTCATCTTGAGAGCATCAAGCATTTGCGCACCCGCTCTCCCGCTGTAGTTCACGAGAGCGATGTTGTACCGTCGTGTAGCTTATGCACTCGCTTCATCGATTCGACGCACTTCCATCAAAGGGGACTTTCCTAATTCCTATAAAAGCTAGGTTTAAATCTTTTTTGGCTCTATAGGACCATATTTGTTATTTATCTTTGTTCTTTGGTTGGGTATTCGCTTTGCGAATTCCTGTCTTTTTCGTGGGACAAAATCCTTCTCATGAAGAGAAGAGGTTTGAGGTACGCTACCCTCGTATAAAATAGCGTGGTTGTAATTGAGGTTGAATCACCCTTGTTTAAGTGATTCGTTTAGTGGATTTGATCAACTTGGTTGATCGGAAAATCCTAACTCGAGAGGGTTAGGTGGTGGTTTTCACCCGATTTGGGTTTCCACCTAAAAATAATTGTGTACTTTGTGTGATTGAATTTTTTGAGATTGTTTTATATTATATTTCCGCAATTTATTACGTCACCCCCTCCTAGTAGAGAATCTACACTCTCCTGGCCAGGAGAGTCTCCTGTGGTAGTCTTACATCCAGTCAACCACCCCGAGGTCAATGTCAAGACGTAGCGGTGACTATGGCATGCGTGATAATTGCATGGGTAGCCACCCCGCACTGATATGCGGTCAGTCATTTCCGCTAGCGGGTACGCCCAAAGTACAACATGGAATGGTATAGGGCCTTGCCCTCTCAGAATAGGAGTCTCGCCCCTGCACAGTCCACGCACCCTCATCTGACCACCCAGGTTTGCCCAGAGGGCCTAATAGGTCGGTGTAGGGTGGCTAGCTGAACCCTAGGCCCTGTGGGGTGCTGGCTCCCTCCCTACACTAGTTGCTCACCTCGATACTATGTACGTAAGGGCCAATAGGAGTCAGTGTAGAGTGGCCAATCCTAACCTTGGGTCTCAATCCAAGGGAGGCTAGCTCCGCTCTACAGTAGAAAGGGGACAGTTGCTCTCCTTGGTACCACATACTCAAGGGCCAGCACACTTTCTCATCTACATTCTAGATTCCGTTTATCCACAGGAGTTCTACTCCTAATTCCCTGTAGGGTTCATGCTCATGTGTACCTAATTTATCCAGATCTAGATCTCATGTTTCATAGTTTATTTCTCATCCATATACAGGCAGCTCGTGTTTTCATAGTTCATTTCTCAATAACATGCAACGGGTGATTTCACAGGCAATTACTAATTGAATACAGGCAGCTCATATTCTAACAGGCAACTTGAAATTATAATATAGGCATTTGCTAGCAATTTATCTTAACCATGCATTCAAGTGAACAGTACAGTACAAACAGGCTCATTCATTTCTCTACCCTAGGTTTCATTCCACATCCTAGAGTTCCATTCGGCTATTTCAACCAAGCACATTATTATTTAAATATTAATAACGAAATTAAACCACTCTACAGGGTATCACAGGAGGAATGGGGGCCTGTGCTGCAGATCTCGTCGTCTCCATGGGCCCCGAACATGCCACCGGCTGGTAACCTGTATTTGTGACCAATGTACATTAGACAAGCTCAAAATAGTAGGCACTCAACATGAATACGTAGAGGAACTCGAGTAGAAAACAACGACACTTCGTTTGTGGAAATCCAATTCCGTTTGGGGCTCAAACCGACCAAAAACGTGGTTTCTAATCAAAACAAGACGTCTGGGACTAATCCTAGACGTCTTAAAAGACATCAAAACTCACCTTGTGTCTCCTGCGGCTGATCAGATGTCCAGACCTCCTCTTCCACCATTTGAGGATAGTTCCAGACGTTGGACAAGGTCTTTAGTCATCTGGAAGCACCTCTGGATGTCTGGTGATGTGATCAGATGTCCAAAAGTGCGTGGAAAAGCATACCTCATGCCTTCCCAAAGCTGCACCTGCGCACGCAAATGTAGGTGCAGTCAGCCGACAATGTCTCCTGCACTGAGATCTTCTGCATGGTAGAAATCAGTGCAGGAGCGTACATACCTCGCGTGATATGTGCTCTTAGACGTCCTACCTTAGCTCCGGACATCTAGATCCCTCGCCAATTGTCTAGATGTTACGCCAGACATCTGATGCTAGAAAACTTCCAATATTAGAACCTCATCGCAGCTCGCTCCGCTCGCGCCTCCACCCGCGGCGGCAGCTCCAGCCGCTGCAATAGCTTGGGCAGCTCCTCACCGACGTCCTCCATGCATACGCACCCGCCGCCGGCTGTGCGAGCATTGTCGAGCTCTCGAAGGAACTCCAACCTTCCATGCTCTCCTTCTTCCTCCCTCTCTCTCTCCCTTTCTTGCCCCCCTCTCGCGTCTCTCTCTCAGACCTCGCCACTGCTGCACAGGAGTGCTGGAGATGGTGGTTGCTGTGGTGTAAGGAGAGGAGAAGAGAAAGAAGGGGTATAAATAGGAGGGGAGTAGGGTTTGCGGGGGTGAGTGGGAGAGAGGGGGTAGCCTCTACGTGCCGCCCACGAGTAGAGCACAGTTCGAAATAATCCACTTTCAGATGTTCGGGGACGGGTCCAGACATCTGATTGAAATTCCAGACATCTTAAATGGCTTAAACGTAGCGGGTCATTACATCATAACAAACTTAATGGAAGTTTCGTCCCCGAAACTTGAGCTAGCTAGGGTGCAAAAAAAGGAATGTAAAAACGCATAACAAACTTATGGAGGACCGAAGTAGGTCCGAAAAGACGTACCCTCAAAAAGCTTCGGGTACCACTCTCTTACCTCCTCCAGTGGTACCTACTTCTGTCTCAGACTCCGGACAGCTCTGTCTAGTATCTGTACTGGTCTCTCAGGGTAGGTCAGGTCGTCACCCACCTTGACACTCTCGTGGCTTAGAACGTGACTGGGATCGGCGATGTACTTCCTGAGGTTGGACATGTGGAACATGTCGTAAACTCTAGTAAGGTGGGGAGGAAGGGCAAGCCGGTAAGCAACGGGTCCTACCCGCTCCAGAACCTCAAAGGGCCCCACAAAACTTGATGCAAGCTTTTTTTTCACCCCAAAACGCTGCAGGCCCTTTATGGGCGAAACACAGAGAAAGACGTGATCCCCAACCTCGAACTGCACCTCTCTGCATTTTCGGTCAACGTAACTCTTCTACCTCCTCCTGACGGTGCAGAGTCATCTATGAATCTGCTCTATCACCTCCTAACTCTACCAGATCAACCTGGGACCAACCTCCCACTTAGTCCCCACCTCGACCTAACTCAGGGGTGCAGTACACCTCCGTCCATACAGAGCCTCATAAGGTGCCATGACGATGCTCGAGTGGTAACTGTTATTGTATGCAAACTCTGCCAGGGGTAAATGCTCCTCCCAGGAGCCTCTCTAGTCCAGTACACAGGAGCGTGAAAGGTCCTTAAGTGTCTGTTTGGTGCACTCTAACTATCCGTCCGTCTGGGGTGGTAAGTGGTACTGAACCTCAAACGTGTCCCCAAAGCCTGCTGAAACTCAGCCCAGAACTGGGAAGTAAAACAGGTATTCCTATCGGATACAATCTCACGCGGAACTTTGTGCAGGTGCACCACATCTCGGATGTATCTCTCTGCTAACTGTGCTGGTTTAAGGGTGACTCGGATCAGTAGGAAACGCGCCGTCTTCATCAACCTATCTACTATCTCCCAGACTGTATTGTGTCCCCGCTGGGTAACTGGTAGACCCACCACCAAGTCCACGGTGATGCTTCCCACTTCCACTCTGGCACAAGAAGTGGCTGCAATGGCCCTGCAGGCCTTTGATGCTCGACCTTCACCTGCTGACATACCAAACACTGCTGCACAAACTCACCAACATCCCACTTCATCCCTCTCCACCAAAAGTCATGTCGTAAGTCATGATACATCTGTGTGTTCCCAGGATGTTTGGTGAACCTGGACCCGTGCGCCTCAGCAAAGAGCTCTCTCAACAACTCCTCATCCCTAGGAACACATAAGTGTCCCCTCATGCTCAATATCTCATCTGTAAAGGAAAAGTCTCCCAGGTCCCCTATCAACACCCTGTCTCGCAGTGTCTATAAGTATAAATCAGCCATCTGCCCTGTAATGATGCGGTCTATTAGCTCTAGTCACGTCTGCCGTGTCACTGTCACTGTCCCACAATACCCCTGTGATTCCAGGGGTCGCCAACTGTCCAGCTCCTCCATAAGTCTCCAACTCTCTTCTTGTAAGTTGGCCAAGTGGGCAGGCGCCTTCCTGCTCAAGGCGTCAGCCACCACATAGGCCTTCCTTGGGTGGCAGGAGATGCTGCAGTCGTAGTCCTTCAGGAGCTTTAACTAACACCTCTGTCTCATGTTAAGCTCCTTCTAGTCAAATAAGTACTTGAGGCTCTTATGATCCGTGAAGATCTCAAAAGTCTCACCGTAAAGGTAGTGCCTCCATGTCTTCAGCACGAAGACAACAAGTGCCAACTCTAAGTCATGGTAGGGTAGCTATGCTCATGGGGCTTCAGTTGCCGCGAAGCGTAAGCGACAATGTAACCCCATTGCATGTGCACACCCCCTAACCCCTGCAACGAAGCATCGGTGTAAACCACAAAATTGCCATTGCTGTCTGAAATGGTAAGCACAAGAGCTGAAGTCAGTCTCTCCTTCAACTCCTGAAAATACACCTCGCACTCATCTGTCTAGGCAAAGGGCACTTCCTTCTGAGTCAGCTGGGTCATAGGACGTGCAATTTGAGAGAATCCTCTAATAATCCACTGATAGTAACCTGCCAGTCCTAAAAAGCTACGTATCTCTGCCGCTGTATGTGGCCTCTCCCACCTGAGTACAGCCTCAACCTTGGTTGGATCCACAACCAAACCATCCTCTGAAATCACATGGCCCAAGAAAGTCACCTGCCTCAACCAAAACTCGCACTTGTTGTACTTGGCATACAGCCTGCATCGCCTCAAGGTGTCCAGGATCATGCGTAAATGCTGTCCATGCTGCGCTTGATCCCGCGAGTAAACGAGCACGTTGTCGATGAACACCACCACAAACTGGTCTAAGTACGGCCTGAAAACCCGATTCAGCAAATCCATAAAAGCAACGGGGGCATTGGTCAACCGAAACAGCATGACCAAGAACTGGTAGTGCCCGTAAAGGGTACAGAAAGCTATCTTGGAGACGTCGGTCTCCCTGATCCTCAACTGTGGTAACCCGACCTCAGGTCTATCTTGGAGAACACTGTCAAAGAGGTCGTCAATCCTCAGCAGCAGATACTTGTTCTTGATGGTGACTCTATTCAGCTGTCGGAAGTCGACACAAAGTCGTAGGGTACCATCCTTCTTCTTCACGAATAGTACAGGGGCTCCCCACGGGGATGCACTGGGCCTCACAAAGCCCTTCTCCAATAGGTCCTATAGCTGTGACTTGAGTTCTTACAACTCAAGCGGTGTTATCCGGTACAGTGTAATAGAAATGGGGCTAGTCTTCGGTACCGGTGAGATCTCAAACTCGATCTCACGCTCATGAGGTAGTCTTGGTAGCTCCTCTAGAAAAACATCGGGGTACTCGCAAACCACCGGGATACTCTGAAAGTTAGTTACGGGGCCAGGCTCTACCACTACACAGGCCAAGAAGCCCTCACACCCCTACTCAAAAGCCTCGCTGCCCGAAGCGTGGAGATGCACTTGAAACCTCCATCCATCGGCTGTCCGTGAAACTCAAAGGAAGGCAACTCTGGTATGGAGAAGATGATCTTCCTCCCAAAATAGTCCACCAAGGCGTGATAGGCGGACAACCAGTTCATCCCTAAGATCATGCAAAAGTCCTCTATCTGTATCACAATCAGGTTAGTGGTGAGGTTGTGTCCCCCTATATTGACCTCGCAGTTCGTGTAGACCTCCTCGGCTACAAACAACTGGCCACCTAGGCCTTTGATCACAAATGGATCCTTTAATAGTACACTGCCCTGCCCCAAACTAGTGGCAAAACTCATAGCGATGAGAGAGTGCGTGGCACCGGAATCAACAAGTACGTACACTAATTTGCCAGAAATAGTACCATACCTGCCACCACTGAAACTGAAGCCCTGGCGTCTTTGTGTGTCAGGGCATTGATATGCCCCTCAGCCCTCGGTGCAGATGAAACAGCTACACTATGGGTTGGGCGAGTAGCCACTGGCCGGTACCCTCCTCGTGATTGCTGCCCTCCCCCATGCGCCTGGTGACCATGACCACCAGCTCGGCCTCCAACGTTCGGTGCGGGGAGCATCTGCTGTGCTCCAGCCTAGATGAGTAGTCCCTCCTGATGTGGCCCAGCTGGCCACACTGGTAGCAGAGGGGAACACGACCTCCTCCCTCAGTAGGTCCCTATTGGTGGCTGGGCGGGGGTCTGGTGCTGGCAACTGGCCCCTGTCTAGGGCCCCCAAAGGCCACTGATGGCCCTGCAAAATGAGACGGCTCTTTTGCGGGTGCCGTGTGCCTCCTCTCCCAACGACCCTGAGAGTGCTCTGGCTAGTAGGGCCTCTTCCATCCGCTCAGTGTCTCGCATGGCCGAGTTGGTCTCCTCGTAAGTCATGGTTGTCTCAATCACATGAGAGAAAGTGGGCAGCTTTAGGGGTTTGACATACCCCCGAATAGTAGGTCGGAGCCCCTCAGTAAACCTCTACAGGTGCTCCTCCTCAGTAGACATAGCTATCGAGGCAAAATGTGATAGCTCCATAAAATGCATGCGGTACGCGCTAACTGTCATCGTCCCCTGGTGGAGAGTGTGGAACTCCCACCTCCTTTAGTCCTGCTAGGTCTGCGGAAAGCACTGCTCGCAGAAGAGAGTCACTAATTGGTCCCACGTCGACTCTCCCCCTCCTGGCCTCTAACTGCCCTCCACCACCTGTGTGCTACGCTCTCTAGCTGGTACGTGGCAAAGGCCATGCAGCACTTTGTGGGAGGGAGAAGGGTGTCAAACTCCTTCTCTATCTACTCCAGCCAGTCCTCTGCCTCAGACAGGTCCTCATCCCCCTTGTAGGAGGGGGGCTTCAGCTTCCGAAATTGTCTGAAAAGCTCGTGGTGCAACTGCAGTGGGGGTTATGGGCATGCCTCCAGGCAAGGAGGGCTCATGCTTGGAAGTGTTAAAGTGCGGTGGGGGCAGTGGAGGACCAGCCCCTACCCCTCCTGCTTGTCCGGTGCCTCGACGGTCTCTCCGTCCCACCGAGGACTCCCCCTCCACGTCCTCAGGGAGAGGTGCTCATGGGGACTGGTGGAGCTCCTCTCGCATGATGTCTCTGATCAGTGATGAGACACTCATCATGATCTCTAATTACCCCTAATTAGCTAGTCTTCCTAGTTAATTAGCTAAGGTTATGAGTTTATAAGGTTTAATTATAGAATAAGGGATATCTAGTAAAGGACCTTAAAATAAGTTTAAAATGACATTTTATGATTCAATTAACATTATTAATAATTTAGTTAGTAATTGGACTTGAAATCCTATTAATTATTCCCTTAATTAATAAGTTAAGTAACTTAAACATAATGTATACCTAAGTATATAATAACTTAAGTGATTTTACTTAATCTAATTAATTAATCTAAAAAGGTCAAAAATGTAAATTCAAGGTGAAAATATAATATCTACCTTATTTACTAATATATATAAAAAGTTGAAAAAGATCTAAATTAAAATAAACCTTCAAAACTTGGGTTTACATTTTGGTCCTTAATATTCATTACAGTCGGGTCCTTATTTTTCACACAGGTCTTTAAGTTTTATTTCATTTAAGTCCCCTTCCCTCTTCTTCTTCTTCTTCAGCTGAATGAACGACTGGCGGTAGAGAGTCATGCCACCGCATGTTCACCTCCCTGCCGACATCAACCTTCTTTGTCCAAGCTCTTGCAGCTTGCGCTTGCCACCTCCTCTTGATCCACCGATCTGGATTAACCGGAAATCCTATTTTTCAGTGGGAGATAACCTCACCGTCGTCGGAGATGACGATGGAGGTTAAGCTCCTCAAGCTCATTCTTCGGCCAGACCCCGCCATTCGCTTCGCCGCCAACTGCTATAAATACCCCCTAACCCCTCTGATTTTACTCAAGTTGGCTCCCTTCCCTCTTCTAACACTGTAGCCAACTTCGATAGGCTATTCATCCAAAACTCCGGCGACTTCCCATTTCAATTTCTGACTTCCTCCGTCCATCTTAATTAGCCGAGGAGATACGCCGTGGTCTTCTGCATCTCTGACACAGGTGCCGACCCAAGGAACCCTCCGCTCCATCTCAAATCCGCCTACCGGAGATCCTTCTTCCACCCTCTGATTTTGTCATCCGCTATGAACCTTCGGCAGAACCCTATTGACCCCTTCGTCCAGGTAAAAGTAGATTAGGAGTAGGAGTAGGAGTAGGCTAGCTTAGTTAGGTAGTTAGTTAGTTAGATTAGATGTAATTTTAGATTTTAGTTTCATCTTCTCCGACTCCGACGAGCTCCTTGAGCTCGCCAGAGACTTAATTTCATCTTTTGAAATCGCTA
Organism: Thalassia testudinum; assembly: GCA_037157565.1. Lineage (NCBI taxonomy): Eukaryota > Viridiplantae > Streptophyta > Magnoliopsida > Alismatales > Hydrocharitaceae > Thalassia > Thalassia testudinum. The sequence continues at coordinate 92,209,060 of JAZHRO010000025.1, forward strand.
TCCACCTTCCTTTAACTTCCATAATAATTTCTAAATCATTTAATCATTTAATTGAATCACCTAATCGCCTAATTCAAATTTCACCTTCACCGACTACTGACACTGTCCATGGTGACAGTAATCGAGTTAATTCCACCTCCACTGGGTTCTTCATCATCTATTCACCACTTTAGGACCCTAATCGACACTATAATACCTATAAATACCACATATAAATTAAACGCCCAAATCTTAATTGAGTTCCTGAGCTTGCTGTCCATGGCGGCTCAGGAGCAGTTCAAATCTTAAATTAACTATATAATTATGACTACTATCACTTGTTACTTGTTTTAACCTCTCAATCGAGTGGTAAAACAAGTCCTGAGCTTTAACCACTCAGATCCTTTAAGAAAATGAATTCACTGTCAAATCTTAATTTTAATGGACAAATGAAGAATTAAATGTGATACTGAGGTTCCTTACAACCTCAGGATCCTTTCTAAATAAAAAATGGTAAGTTTTCACAATCTATACACAGATTACATATTTTCTGGACTCACCGGAGCTCCGACGAGCTCCAGCGAACCAAATCTATGCGTCAACCTGTGAAATTTGTTGAAAAGCTCCAGAATGATAAAATGTGGATCACTGATTAACTTGAGGATATTTGTTTGAAGATTTAATGTCTAGAGCCAAAGATTGAAGTTCATCTTCTCCAACTCTGGTAGAGTTGGAGAAGTCTGATAAAGAGATTTAAGAAGCATTTAAAGAACTCAGAAGCTTCAGTGTAATGCACTGAAGTTGTTTAAACCCTCAGAATACTGTAACAACCTTCCATTGGCTCTGTCGAACAAACACATTTTAAACCTCAGGCGGCGAGCCTGTAACCTTAGGAATCAGGGTCAGAACACCTATCTGAAGATCTGAATAAGTTTTTGATGTTGAGAAGACTCTAATTGAGGCTTTGATTTCCTGTGGAGAAGCTTTTAATAGAAAGTCAAACTTTTGTGCCTCCACAGTCAAACTGAGTCTGATAATGGAGTTTTGAGCTCGAATTGAGGTATTGGGGAGTGTAAACTATTTCTGAGAATTTGTTGAATGGTCTGAGAGAGAATAAAGTGAGCTCAGATGAGTTATTTAGTGAGAATTTGAATCTTGTCAATTTGGGTTACTTTCGAACCAAACTAACAGGAGAAGCATTTTGATGAAATTTGAATTTGAATCCTGCCTAGTTAAGTCTATTATAACCCTTAGAATTAGTTTAAATCAATTAGAAACATTCTTAAGTGTCTGTTGCACCTATTTAAGTTTGAAAATTAGATCTCTGAAGCTTTTAGAGAAGCTTCAACCTTTTGTACACTGTCTAAAGGTCTTGAGAGCTTAAAACTTACTCTAACAGATGTAGAATAATTTGTAGAACATGTACAAACCTTTAATTAAGATAGAAAAGTCCATCTGAGGACTCTGTGAAACTAATTATCATTTCCAGGCAATAATAACCCGTAGGAACCCCTGATTTTATTTTTCAAATTGAAGAGGAAAACATCCTCTAATCCTTAAACTGACCCTGCAATTGTATAGATCAACCTTAGAGCTTTCCAGCAAACTTTAAATCACTCGATTTGGAGCTCTGGGTAGGAGGTTATGATCAATTGAAGTTGGGTCTGGAAGGGGTTAGATAGTCCCACATTGCTAGTTTCTAAGCGTGTGCCTGGGAACAAAAGCAATTTGTTGCATGGGCTATTCAGTCGTCAGCGCTCGATGCACCAGTTACGGATCTGATTTAAACCTATTTTGAGCATGTGCATGTGTGTGTATGCAGGCTTGTGTGCCTGTGGGTGTGCGCCCTTGTGGGCGTGAGCGAATGTGCCCTGGGAGGGCGAGAGGCCTGGGAGGTTGGGTTGAGCTGAAGTGGCTCGAGACTATGAACTGATATGAAATAAATCGAAATTGAACCTAATTGAGATTAGGCGAGGACCGAGTAGGGTCTGGTCCCACCCTGGTCTCAGGGTGCTGTGTATCCTCGAAAGGACCTCGCCACAAATAAAAATAATTTTTGGTTAAAAGTAAAAAAACCCAGGTCAGCTGAAAGTCTAAGGGAATTGAAAGAGGAGCCGCTGAAGGATGTTAAGGTTAAGCTAAGTGCAGAAGGCAGCAGCTAAACAAAGGAGAACAAGCAATAAGGAGAGAGCTGAAAGCTGAAGTTAAGTGTTGAAGCTGAAGGCACAAAAGGAACTAGGAGCACAGGCACTACTACTAAGGGAAAGAGAATAAGAGACAGGAAGAGAAGGCAGGAACAGAAGAAGAAAGGTAAGAAAGAACTCGAGATAGAGAATAAAAAGAGAAGAAAATGAAAGAAAAGGAGAAGATAAGAGACTGAAGAAAATAAATGAAGAATATTATCTCTTGCATTTTAATTACCTTTTGTTCTTAATTGTAAAAAGGCATGTTTTAATAGAACAACTTTTAATTGCCTTAATTTCTTTTGAAATAAAATTGGAAAACTAGCATGTTTACTTGTTAATAAAGCACATCATTTGAGCAAATATGTTTTTCATATGGAATTTTGTATATTATTTATAGTTTAAATATTTTGGCAAAATTCATGTTTTAAAATCAACCTAGTTATACCTCCTAAACTTATAGAGAAATAAAAGATAACTGGTGAATTTGGAAAAATTATTACACCTCCCAGTGAATGACCTAGACTCAACCAGTAAAAATTTCTAAAATGTTAGGTTAATTCGACCCTATACTACACAATCGACACAATTTCGAGTTAACCTAAGTGACTTCTACTCTTAATCAAGTGAAATTAACTTAATTACTGAGTTGAGTGAAAAGCGCACGATCAATCAGCTGGGCGAGATCCTGGGCCTGAACGCCCAGAAGAAGAGGTGGGTTAACTAGTATCTCAGGTTTGGCATGTTCGCCTTTCCGACCTAGTCCACGGCTACGACCATGGCCTGCCTTTAACGATACTGAATTACATCGAGAAAAACACTCGGAATGAATATCAAAGCGATGCATTGTGGTGGCTATCCTAGTTATATGCATGTGAGTGATTATTCTTACGCCAATTGGTTCATTTCTTGGGATGACCTCACTTTGATACAATCTTGTTATGACCCGACCCCCGGATCCCTATAGGACCCGAGACCGGCTCACCTCGACTAATCCCAAGACCTAGTCGTCCAACAAGAAATAACCAAAAGCAAGGAAATAAACCACATTCACACATGCAATATAACTAACTAGGAGAAAGTACAAAGCAGTAAAGAAGGTAGAACAATTGTCTCAGTACATGCCACCACAACATCAACAACAACTGAAAGAAAGGAAACAAGAATAGCAGAAATAGTAAACTAGGTATCCATTGCTTACTACAATAGTAGAGAATAAGAAAGTACTGAAAGAACGACTACTACTAGGCTCGGCTGGGCCCAACGCCCTCTGCAGCCGGAAACTTAGGCTGCTCAACTCCTGGTCCTGAATAGTGTTATGAAAAGACAAAGTCAGCGAACGCTGAGTAGAGTGGTGTATATATTATTTACAAAAGCAGTAGAAACAACATGTTTAATTCTCATTTCTATTTATGTCATTTATATATTTCTGTTTCATCCATTTCTTGATCTTGTTGTTCCTCGTGGGAACGATCTTGATTGCAGTCTTATCCGTAGGGTAGAAGGTACACGTGGTGCTCTCCTGACTGGGAGAGTCCCCCGTGGTAGTCCTACACCCAGTCAACCACCCCAAGGTCACTGTCAAGACATAGCGGTGACTACGGCATGCGTGATAAGCACACGGGTAGCTACCCCGCACTGACACGCGGTCAGTCATTTCCGCTAGCGGGTACGCCCAAAGTATAGCACGGAATGGTATAGGTCCTTGCCCTCTTAGAACAGGGGTCTCGCCCCTCCACAGTCCGTGCACCCTCGTCTGACTACCCCAATTTTCCCAGAGGGCCTAACCAGTCGGTGTAGGGTGGCTAGCTGAACCCCAAGCCCCGTGGGGTGGCTAGCTCCCTCCCTACACTAGTAGCTCGCCTCGGTACTATGTACGCGAGGGCCAACAGGAGTCGGTGTAGAGTGGCCAATCCTAACCCTAGGTCTCAACCCAAGGGAGGCTAGCTCCACTCTACGCTAGAAAGGGGACAATTGCTCTCCTTGGTACCACATACTCAAGGGCCAGCACACTTCCCGTCTATATTCCAGATTCTATTTATCCATAGGACTTCTACTCCTAATTTCCCATAGGGTCCATGCTCATGTCTACCTCATTTATCCATATCCAGATCTCATGTTTCATAGTTTATTTCTCATCCATATATAGGCATCTCATGTTTTCATAGTTCATTTCTCAATAACATGCAACGGGTAGTTTCACAGGCAATTGCTCATTGAATACAGGCAGCTTATATTCTAAGAGGCAACTCGTAATTATAACACAGGCATTTGCTAGCAATTTATCTTAACCATGCATTCAAGTGAACAGTACAGTACAAACAGGCTCATTCATTTCTCTACCCTAGGGTTCATTCCACATCCTAGAGTTCCATTCGGCTATTTCAGCCAACCACATTCTTATTTAAATATTAATAATAGAATTAAACCACTCTACCGGGTATCACAAGAGGAATGGGGGCTTGTGCCGCAGATCTCGTCGTCTCCACGAGCCTCGAACATGCCACCAGCTGGTAACCTGTACCAGCGACCAATGTACATTAGACAGGCTCAAAATAGTAGGTACTCAACATGAATACGTAGAGGAACTCGAGTAGAAAACAACGGTACTTCATTTGCGGAAATCCGATTCCATTTAGGCCTCAAACAAGCTACAAACACGATTTCTGATCTAAATCGGACATTTAGGACTAATCCCAGACGTCTTAAAAGACGTTAAAACTCACCTTGTGCCTCCTGCGGCTAATCAGATGTCCAGACCTCCTCTGCGGCCGTCTGAGGATAGTTCCAAACGTCGGACAAGGTCTTCAGTCGTCTAGAAGCACCTATGGACATCTCATGATGTGATCAGATGTCCAAAAGTGTATGGAAAAGCGTACCGCATGCCCTCCGAAAGCTGTACCAACGCACACAAATGCAGGCGCGATCAGCCGACAATGTCTCCTGCACTAAGATCTTCTACATGGGAGAAATCAGCGTAGGAGTGTACACACCTCACGCGAAACGTGCTTTTAGACATCTGACCTTAGCTCTGGATGTCCAGATCCCTTGCCAGTCGTCAAGATGTTACGCCAGTCGTCTGATACTAGAAAACTTCCAGTATTAGAACCTCCTCGTAGCTCTCTCCGCTTGTGCCTCTGCCCGCAGCGGTAGCTTTAGCCGCTGCAGGAGCTTGGGCAGCTCCTCGCTGACATCCTCCACGAGCACACGCACCTGCCGCCGGCTGTGCGAGCACTGTCGAGCTCCCGAAGGTCATCCGACCTTCCACGCTCTCCTTCTTCCTCCCTCTCGCTTTGCCTCGCTTGCCCCCCTCTCGCGTCTCTCTCTCAAACCTCGCCGCTGCTGCATAGGAGTGCTGGAGGTGGTGGTTGTTGTGGTGTGAGGAGAGGAGAGGAGAAAGAAGAGGTATAAATAGGAGGGAGTAGGGTTTGCGGGGGTGAGGGGGAGAGAGGGTATCCTCTGCACGCCGCCTGCGCATAGAGCGCAAGGCGCAGTTTGAAATAATCCACTTTCAGACGTCCAAGGATGGGTCCAAACATTTGGACAGACGTTTGGATGAAATTCCAGACGTTTTAAATGGCTAAAACGTAGCGGGTCATTACAATTTTATTGTAAATGATCTAGCTAGCCTTAAAGAGAATTTAAATAAGATAGTTGATGATCTTGTTAAGATTTTTAAAGGTAAGCAAAAAATAAATGATAATTTAGCACACACTAAGAAAGGTTTTTGTGCACCAACACCAGGAGGATGGAATCCAAGAAATAAATACTCTTGGATGAGAAATGCTAATCCTAAAGGACCCAAGAAAATATGGGTACCTAGATCTTTGGTTTATTCTTATTTTGTAGATGATTGCGTAGATCTAGGTCCTTATCTATATGGAGTTTAACAAGGATGGATCAAGGTACTTGGAGAAGCAAATGGATTTGGAGGGTGGAATCCATATCATTGGAACTAATTCAAACACTTGACGACACCTTCATTTAGTAAGTTTGGAATTAAATTTTTAGCCAATTTCATTGATTTTGATAGGGAAGTTTATAGGGATTAAACATTTTTTTAAAAATGTAGAAAATAGATGCTTGTTGGTATGGGAAGTTATTTGAAATTGACCAGCTAAGTTTTCTAAATAGAGAAGCATAGATTAAGGGGGAGATTAAAATGATTATAATTACATCTTTTTGATAATGCCAAAAGGGGGGAGAAATTTTTTTTGATTTATATGGTTTTGTCATCATCAAAAAGGGGGAGATTGTTGGTGATAAAGCACCACGATCATTGATTTTGATGATAACAAAACATGTTATATTTAAGATTGTAGTTGGAGATGAATATTTCAGGGTTAGGGTTGGATGAAGCTTGATGAAAGCTTAAGATAAAGGAAATGAGGAGATGAATATAGAAGGAGATGAGCATTAAGGAGATGAGGCAATAAAAGGAGATGTAGTTAGATTAGTTTTGTTTCTTTTCATTTCTAGAATATAAATGAGCCTTGAATTATCCTTATGTACAAGACCTTGTTTTTGATTGGTTTTTCAGATGTCCTATGATTCCTTCCAACGTCTGATCTACTCTATCAGACGTCTAGGTTCTTGTCCAGAACCTAGAATCATATCTAGAATCTTTGACCTATGTCACCTAGGATTTTAGATGTCTGTGATCCATTTCAAATGCCTAATAATGTCTTTCAGACACCTTCTTGAGCTTTTGATATCTCTTTAACTTTAGAAGAACAACGATCATAATTTTTTCTTGTCTTTCAGACATCTGTTATCATCTTGAGCTGCCTGGAAGTGACCAACGTTCACTTTCTATCCAACGATCAAATTGACCACAATTGACTATGTCAGTTTCTCTTTGATTTTGGACCATTGTAGGCCATCAGATGTCCTAGCATTTATTCAGATGTCTAATGATTCTTTTTAAGATGTCTAGTAAGATGTCTGACCATTTGTCTTTAGATCCCTGTTTGGATCCAACCTCATTTCAGGAACGATCACTTTGACCCTGAGGCTTTTTCAGATGTTTGATTTTATTCTTAGATGTCTGAAACTATCTATTCAGACGTCTCTCTTGCCTTTTTAGACGTCTGATTCAGTCAGACTTTGAGTAATTGCTTTTTAGCCATTCTACCTTAATTTATTCCATTCCGATTCAAATCCCAATGACTACCTAGGCTTAAATCTAACCTCCTACATCTATATATACCCACCAAGGGTTGCTTTAAACCTACACATAAAGAAAAGAAATATTCTAGTGCTAAATACTTTCTATTATCCTATTCTAAGCTTTCTAAAGCTATTGTGCTCTTTTGTTCCTAGAGATTCTTGAGAGCAACATCACTCCCACTCTGATTTTTTGCATCACATAGTTTGCAAAGGGAGTATCTTTGCCTACTTTATATTCTATATCTTTCAAGGCTCTTAGGATTGTTTACATTATTTTGTTTTGATAGCTTATTTGGGTGCTTGAGCTGTGGGTTTCCCATTTCCTCTTAGTAGAGGGGCTAAGCTCTCCTTGGGGGTTGTCCAGGAGAGTAGAACTATTGTTTTGAGGAACACTATAGTCGGATTTGTGGTGTGGTTTAGTGATTCCTACTTAAGTAGGGGCAAAATCCTAGATTAGGAGATCTAGGTAGAGGTTTTTCCCACAAGGGTTTCCTCTCTAAATAGCTATGTATTTTGTTACGATTGTTTCAGAATTTTATTGTACAATTCAACCCCCCCTTCTTGTGCCACTAACAAGTTTAATGCCATTAGTTGGGTGCAATGCAGCTCATGGTGATTGGAGATCAAAAGATTTAGCAGCTAGATTCGAATCGTTAAGCTCGAGGAGTGGTTTCAGTCTTTGACCATTCACTACAAAAGGGTTTGAGTCTTGGTTGAGTTCACTGATTTTGACTACTCCATTTCTAAAGATCCTTTGGACTAGAAAAGGTCTGATCCATTTTGATCTCAGTTTCCCTGGGAAGAGCTTGAGTTGGTTGTCGAAGAGAAGCACTTTTTGAGCATAATAGAAAGATTTTCGTGAGATGTGCTTGTCATGAAAGGCCTTTATTCACTCCTTGTAGATCCATGAGTTCTCGTACGCCTCATTGCATAGCTCATCGATCTCGGTTATTTGCAAACGACGGTGGATTCCAGCATTGCTGAGATCCAGATTGCACTTCTGTACTACCTAGTAGGCCTTATGCTCCATTTCTATATAGGAAGGTGACATGCCTTCCCATAAATGAGTCTAAATGGAGACATTCCTAGTTGTGTTTTATGGGTAGTCCTATAGGCTCATAATGCTTTTGGAGATTGGGTAGACCAGTCCTTTTTGTCAAGCCAAACAGTGACCTGAAGAATTTTCTTAATCTCCTGATTGGAGAGCTCTGCTAGTCCACTAGTATGGGGGTGATAAGGAGTCAAAATATGATGTGACACCCCATTCTTCTTCATTAGGGACTAGAACTGCACATTCACGAAGTAGGCCCCTCTGTCGGAGATGATCACACATGGGACACCGAACCAAGAGAAGATATGCTCATGAATAATTTTGATTACAACTTTAAGATCATTGGTTTATGTTGGAATGACTTCAATCCATTTGGACAAGTATTCCATAGTCAGCAGGATGTATTCAAAACTGTTTGAATTTAGGAAAGGACTAATGAAATCAATCCCCCAAATGTCGAAAATCTCGCACACGAGAAATAGATTCAAGGGCATCTTGTCATGGTGGCTCATGTTGCTTAAGGTCTGGCAATGAGTACATGCCCTATGATAATTGTGTGCATCTTTGAAGGTGTGGGCCAACAGAAGCCACATTGGAGGATTTTCGTTGGGGTTTTGTGGCTAGAGAAATGGCCACCGCACATGATAGAATGATAAAATATCATTGGCCTCAAAGTTGGGAATGCATTTCTAGATGATTTGATCAACATTGATGCGAAAGATATAAGGATCTTCCCAAACATTGTATTTGGCATCTGAAATCAATTTGTCTTTCATGGCTTTTGGCCAATTAGATGGGATCTGGTTCGATGTCAAATAGTTGACAATATTAGCATACCAAGGAAGTCTAGCATCAATGCTCAGAAGATTCTCATCCGAAAAATGATTAGTGATAGGTCCAGAGGGGTCAACGATCGAAGAAGGAAGATAAGGCAAGTGGTCAACAACCGCATTTTGTTTTCCTGCCTTATTGCAAATTTCAAGGTCAAATTCTTGCAAGAGCAAGATCCATCGAATCAGCCTCGGTTTTCGTCCTTCGCTAGTAAGTGCCTTACAGCAGTGTGATCCGAGTAAATAATGATATGGGAACCCAAGAGGTATTATCTGTATTTCTCCAAACCAAATACTATAGCCAATAGCTCTTTCTCCATAATTGTATAATTATGCTGAGCCTTGTCTAATGTCTTGATGGCATAATATATTACCACCGATTTCTCATCAATCTTTTACTCATGATCTGCTCCTACTGTGTAGTCAAACACATTGTACATGATCTCAAACGATTGAGACCAGTTAGGAGATTGCAGGATTGGAGATTGGGTTACTCGGTCTAGTAGAATCTCAAAAGCATGAACACACTTGCTCATCATCTCAAAGGGTGTGTGCTTTGAGAGATGATTCATTAGGGGGTGTGCAATTTTTGAGAAATCAGATATAAACCGTCGATAGAAGTTGATGTGCCCCAGAAATGATCGAATATCTTTATTCGAGGAAGGTACAGGTAGTTTGGAAATCAAATTCACCTTAGCTCGGTCTACTTGGTTACCTTCCTAAGATATGAGGTGTCTAAGCATGATGCCCTTAGGAACCATGAAATGGCTCTTTTCCCAGGAGAGAACTAGATTCACGTCAATGCATCATCGGAGGATTCGAACCAAGAGCAGAAGGCAATCATCGAAAGTTTGACTGAATACCGAGAAGTCATCCATGAAGACGTCAAGGTATTTACCTACCATATCAGAGAATATGGTTGCATGCACTATTGAAAGGTGGAAGGCTCATTGCATAGCCTAAATAGCATCCTACAGAACACATATGTACCATAGGGGTAGGTAGAGGTAGTCTTATCCTGATCTTTAGGATGAATTGTCACTTGGTTATATCTAGAGTACCCATCCAGAAAATAGAACCAATTTCCTGCTAACTTTTCAAGGATCTGGTCAATGAATGGGAGGGGGAAATGGTCTTTCCTCGTGGAGGTATTAAATTTTTGATAGTCGATACAGACTCTCCATGAGTTTGCAATTTGTGTCGGGATGGTTTCTCTAGCTTCAGTCGTAATCATGGTGAGTCCTGCCTTTTTAGGCACAACTTGGATGGGACTCACCCTACGGCTGTCAGAGATGGGTAGATGATTCCTGTATCAAGCCACTTGATGATCTCCTTTTTCACAACCTCCTAGAGATTTAGGTTAAGCCTTCTCTACAGCTCGTAGGAAGGTTGTGAGCCCTCTTCAGTATAGATTCAGTGAATGCAATAAGAGGGACATATTAGTCTTAGGCCATCTAGAGTCAAACCAATGGCTCTATGATACTGCTAAAGGATGAAAATTAGTTTCGTTTCCTGATCAATCGTGAGTCGAGAGTTGATAATGACTAGAAACGTCTAATTCAAACCCAAAAACACATATTTCAAATGATTTGGAAGAGGTTTCAGTTCTAGAATTGGGTTATCAGCAGCGGTGGGGGTTCAGAGTTAACCTTAGAAGATAAGGTGGAAGCTAAAGATAGATCTATATCAAATTCAGGCTCCCTAAATTATGGGTCAAGATCTTCTTGTGGTTCAGGTTCTTGGAGAATCGGGTTCACTTCGGGAATTGGATCCTCAACTAGAGAACCTATGTTACACACTTCCTCTATTGCCCCACAGTTTAATCCTTTATGGGCCTTAAAGATATCTATTCTCAATGTTTTGTCCTCGAATTTTAACTTAATTTGGCCCTCTTCGCAAATGAAATTCACCCTAGCAGTTGCTAGGAACAATCTCCTAATGGGAACACCATCATGAGCCATAACTAGCTTAATTTGATCTGATTAAGTCATTAAATGCTCCTACATAACCACCAGAGAACCCTAATTCATTGCATAATTATTCTGAAAGAAAGACAAGAAAATAAGGGTAATACTGTAGTTTTAACAGTATATCTCAATTATAGTACAATCATGGGTTCTCTCAAGGGTTAATTAAGGGTTAAATGATCTTAAGAGTCTAACAAGTGGATTAATACAGACAAAAAAGGGTTTTGAGTGTTATGAGAATTAAATGACTTCCGAAACCCTAAAAATAGACCCGCTTAATCTACTGAGGTTCTGGTCAGGATAAAATTTGCCTAAACCCTATAAAAATAATATAAAAATATTCTCTAGGGTTTGGTACCTTCAATTTGACCATTGGAACCCATCTTGACCTAAAATGGAGTCTCAGACAGACATTTGCCCTAATTTGGGTAATTGTGTAATTTACCCAGTCAAACATGGTTAAAACCAAAATTAAACTTCACCATTGGATTCCTTAGGTCCAAGTTAGGTTTGTACCAAAAATTAGGCCCAATATGAAATTGTCTTAACCTAGTTTGATCCTATCTCATTCTTTTATCTCACACTCATCCCTTAACTTTTGAATTTCTTACAAATAGCCCCCCAACTTTGTCGTATTATTTACAAATGGGTCCCTCCACCATTATCACTCAAGAATCCTACTCCAGCGACTTCATTTGGAGAGTTCTCCTTAATTGATTGATGAAACTTTCCCAAAATCAAACCAAAGAATCTTTAGGAAATCCTCTTTCCAATGGGACCAACCTTGGATCCCAACTCCTTCCTTAAAGCTCATGCGAATGTTTTGAAGGAATGGGTATCCTATTTTTGCATAAGTTCCAAGGTTCCTAAGCTTGTTTCCAAGCTTGGAACCCCCTCCTAAGCCTTATATAAGCACACCCAATGCATGGCCATGCTCTTTAGCTAGGTTTTAGCCTAAAACCCTCTTCCTAACCCTACCTCTGGCTATCTCCAACCTAGCTCCGGTGAGCATCCTCCCCCGTCGTCCTATGGCCTCCCAACGACCAAATTGGGAGCATCTCTTCCCTCCTCGATTTCCTTCACCTCTTGACGACCACACCAGAGGCGCCTCAGACCCTTTTCTTCGTTGCCGTCTCCCTTAGGAGTTTCATCTTCCACGGCGTTGGCAATCACACCAGCATCGTATCCCTTCCCCTTTGGTCGCTAATTTTAGGTTCCAACGCTCCCTCGTCTACCCTACTCTTTTTCCCTCTATTTATCCTTCGATTTCGATCCCTCGACATGCCGTTCACCTCCATCATCCTCACCTCTAGCCACTCCTCTGGCGAGTCCATCTCATCTTCACAAACCACCAATCAACTCACCGACAAGCCCACAATCTTCACCTCTCCATCCTCTTCAAAACCCCTCTCCCTATTCACCACTTCTCTCACCCAAATCGCCCACCGAACAAACCCATCGCCGTCCACCTTCACCGACCTTCGTCGGCCACCACACACCCCAATGCACCATGAAACCACCACTACTACCTTCGCCGTGCTTCGGTGAAGCTTTTGAGCCATCTGATTGGGGCTTTTAGCCCATACTTCGTGTTTCAGGGTGTGATCGGACCTCCGCTATCGCCACCACACTCTCCAATATCGTTCATCACGCTCCAGCCATTGTGCTTCGCTGAGGCCACTCCTAGAAGCTGCAGACTCTCTCAAGGTGCTTCCCCAGGCCACTAATTGATGACCACAGGAGTAGTAGACACTTCAATTGAAGGTGCCACCACCTGCTGCTGCAGGAAGGAAGGAGGGGGACAATAGTCCCACCTCGAAAGTGCATGAAGCGATGTGCATGCATAAATTGTTTTTGTGATTGGGGCTTATTGCCTAAAACCACGAGGTAAGGTCCCATTACACCCTCACCTATGCCTCGCCCATGACACTACTCTGCGGGTTTGGCGCTCACCCAATTACCTGCCTAAGCTAAGCACACCTCGACTGCCATTCACGGTAGGCTGCCCTGGTCCGGCGTGTGCTAACCCGTTTACCCATTTACCCGGACCTCGACCTTGGGAAGACGAGGAAGAGAAAACCCAAAGAGAGGAAGGAAAGAGAGCGTGAGGGCAGGGGGCTTTGCTCTCTGTGACACTGACTCGCTGGAGGGATTGCCTCCCTCTGTGCATGAAGAAGAAGAGGAGAAGGAAGAAGGCCTTGATAAAAGCCAAAGAGAGAAAGAAAAGCAGAAGCAGAAGGAAAGGAAGAAGAGAAGTGGAAGAAGAACAGTGCTTCCCTAACACTGTAGCATCTATTGGTTAAGACGTCTAATTAAATGCTTGCCTTCTGATACTTGATTGAGAGGCTTTACCTGGTTGATACTGTTGATATATTTGAGTACCTAAGTTTAATGGTTGATGGCACTGTTGCATTATTTGAACTCATTGAATATATGCTTAAATTGAATAATTGGTTATCTAAATCACCATTGTTTTTGCTTTTAGATTTCTTTTTGCCATGCATACTTATTGTTAAACTCATGCTTTACATTGATTATCATTTTCGAGTAATTTATTGGCTTATTTCTTATGCTCATTTACATTTTAGTGAGATTAGCGATTGAATTCCTATTTGCTCCCTATGTTCGACCTTAGGCTTCTTTCGAGTATAAATTCTATTTATTTTTCGTGTTGATTCGAACTGTATTACAACGTGATGATTTTAAAACCCGTTTCAGAGCAACTAACATTTTGGCGCTGTTGTCGAGGAGTAACGTGCAATTCGCCGCTATTCTCTACATTATTTGATTATATTTGAGCACTGACTTGCCCTGTTTGCTTTCTTGTGATTTTGCGAGGTACTTCACGAAGAGATCTTCCATGTAAAACAGCCACACCAGGGCAGGTAACTTCTCTATTCTTCCTTAATCAACCTCCTAATCATGGGAAGATAAAAAAGGAAATAATCAATTAGGAATCACCTGCTTGATTTTTCATAGTAATTATCATTTAAAGGGCAAGTTCCTGATTTGCGAAGATTTTTTTCAAATTTGATTGAAGACTAAAACAATTCTATTTAGAATTACCTACCCTAACTTTCCTGTGCCTATTAGGGATCACGGTTAATTTTTGATCATCTTGGACTGCACACATTTCTTCCTTGAAGCCCAAGGTGAACATATCAAGATCAATTGGACTTGGAAATAGAGCCAATTAGGGTTTCTGCATTAGGGTTTTGAAGTGCTAGTACACATTTTTGCCTGAATTAAAGTTACCCTCCCGCATTTGTGTGCTACCCAAGCCCTTGGTTGAAATGATCTAATCAACAAAAGCCCTAAAATTAGGCTCTAAATTCGCTTGAACCCTAAAATCCTTGGACTTAATAACCTGAGAGTCAGTCAGGGTGATTTCTAGGTCTTGACCTAGATCTCATTCTGCCATCTTTAGGGTAGGTCAGGTGAAGTTGGTCTACATTGTAGGCCAACCAACCTCCAAATTAGGTCACAAGTTGAAATAACTTCTAATCAAGTCAAACTCAAGGCATGAATTAGGACATAAAATTCATAGACTTAAGGCCTTAAGTTCGTACATTCCGTTCTACCTGGACCCTCAGTAACAAGGAAGGTAGAGTGGGGGAAACCCTGTAACCTGTGGGGATGCTCTATCGTGTAGGGGTCTTTGCAGGGCTCTCCCTTCCTGGCTTCCTAGGTAATTCTCGAGTGTGTGAATTTCTGATTTAGAGGTATCAACCACCTCGAAATTGCCTTAGTCATCCAAAAATCTTTGGGTGTCTTGATTGGGTCAAAAATTTACATCCAATCCCTCATCCCTTCTATTTAGAGCACATACACAGATCATCTTAGGGATTTCTTTTAGATTTGATCAACTTCAAATCTAATCTTAGGTTTGATTCTACATCTTGATTCCACCATTTGATTCAAAAAAATGCAACCTGACATGTTAACAGATTTGTTTGGGGATATATAGGTTAATGTGTCAAACATAACAACATTCATTTCAGAACAAGCACAACTGATTTTGACACAACTAGAAAACGAGGCAACTTGGGATGTTCTCATGCCAAAATACTAGGAAATTGAGATATGGCATAATGGTTAGTATATCTTGTGTAGATTTGAGCCATCACTATGGAAAGTACGCCGAGATGACCTTGAAAAAAGAGACAAGATAATGCAGATGTTGAAACATGTTATCGATTATAGGCATCAGTACACCCTTGAAACATGTTGGATTAACCAGCACAATCTCCCAAATCCTGGGTTTGATAATCAAGCTTATTACGGACCCCCAACCCAGAGGAATTCCAATTCAAATTTCATAACAATTGACATACTTGATCTTGAAATGGGTGGGGAAGATCCAATTATAGGTGATCACGATTATGAGCCAACCCTACCATGTCCTAATGTTCCAGACACCTGTGATACAAAGATTGAATCAAAACCTCTCGAGGGTGTAAATTTCGTCCCTTATTTTGATAAGGTGACTCTCGAGAGCAATTCTGACATCCGTGTAGAGCCCAATCTAGATCCTAGTGATCCAACCTACACCCTTAACTTAGAATCTGGATCTGAGCCTTCTTGGGATGATTATGAGGCCTCGTGCGAAACAAATCAAATTTCGAATCTGGATTATGATTCAGGGCCCGTATTTGATGAGTACACCTCTCTAAAGTCCTCAAAGATATAAATTGATTTTTCAGAAATCACGCCAACCTATGATACAAAAACAAAGGAGTTGGAAGAGTTGGTATTTGATTGGGTCTTCGCTACAAACCAAGAACCCGATCCCATGCCGAATAGGGACACCTTTTTGAGCTTAGAATCGACAACTAGGTTAGATCCAAGTCAGGTTGCTGAGTCTACATCTTTTGATTTATTCTGTGGTGGAACCTCTGATCTGGAATCAAATTTAGAACATGATTCTAGAAAGTTCTCTGACAATTTATTATCTTACTTTGATTTCAGAGAACCCTTGTTTCCTGATGATTATGAGCCAATCTACGACCTTAGCATACGTGATCAATTCTTCGACTCTGACTCTGAGGTCCCTGATCCTGAGATCATTGATTCAAAATTAGGTTCCATGGAGATGGAATCATTTCTTTTTGATCCTCAGGAATCAGAAATAGAAATTGCCGAGAGTATCTACAACCCAGAGTTCGAATCTTTTCTTGACTCAGATTTCCTTGATCCTATAAACACTCTTTAGGCATTTACCTTTGATTTTGATGGCTATTATGAGGATTCTCTAGATGAACCCACCTTTGTATCCTTTCTAGAGGAGCCCTCACATATAGTCATTCTTGAAGCCACCTCTTCTACACATACAAAACCTTCCCATTTTCAACCCTGTTGAGCATACGAACCGCTACGCTAACGTGTTCGATTTTGGAAAACCTGTCGTTGTAGCTTGAAAGCGAAGAATTGGTGTTCAACAAATAAAATTTATGCCGAAATTAAAATTCCGGGTCGAACACAGGGAGGCAGACATTTGATTTAAAAACTACGCGTTTCTTTTTATTTGTCACGGAATAATTCAATTTAAAACTATCTAATTATTTACAATAAATAGAAGAGAGAGAGAGTAAGAGAGAAAGAGAATATTACACAGAGAAATCAAAATGAGATGTAGAATAAATAAGGAATTTATCATTAAGGAGATTGTTCATTTCACTCTTACAACTACAAAGCATAAAACAATTACTTTAGAAAGCGATAAATTTACTCTAGAAAGCATTAAAAGAATGGAGGGAGAAATGTTCTCCTCGACGATTGCTTGGAGGATGAGCAAAACTACACTAGAAAGCAGTAAATCTATACTAGAAAGCAGAAAAAAGAATAGGGAGAGAGAAATCCTCCTCGACGGTCGCTTGGAGGACAAGCTGGACGGGACGACGCCTGGACGAAGGAGAATGAAGCAGGACGAAGGAGGATGAAGCAGAAGAATGGGAACGGAGCAGCACGCAGTCGTTGTCGCGGGATCCACTTTCGAAGGGAGACGAAAATTTGGACTTTATCTCGCGAGAAGCATCTCGGGTGTGGGACAAGCTTCTCTTAAGCTTTGGAGGGGTAGAGAGGAGAAGGAAGGGATCAGAATTTCGTATGGACGGGGTCTCCTTATATAGTTGCAAGGAGTGGGGGCAAAATGGACATTACAACTTCAAAATAATAAATGAGGGGTCTTTAGTGACGGATAAATCCGTCACTAAAGCCCCAACGTGGGCGTAGCTTCTGCGCCCACGCGCGCCTCCTCGGCTGCCCGCTTCTTCAACGTATATGCACATCCCGCGATCCTCAGCCGTCCGATCACGAGATTGGACGGCTTAAGTCACGCCTTCACCCGTTGCGCTGCGCGCCCTCTCGCGTGCGATCGTGCATGACGCCGTGCATTCCATCGCGCGTGAACGCTATCGAGCACACGCGGCTGTTCGATCAAGATCCAACGCTCCACGTGCCTGCTCGCTTGCGCCTGATTTGAGGCTCACGGGACTCGATCTCGCGACCTCTGCTTCGCTCGCAGCTTCGTCTCCGCTGCGCTACGTAGTCGAAAAGGTCACGCGAATGATTTTAAAGTGCCGCATCCACCGCCGTTGGATTGAGATCCAACGGCAGAGAGGGGGCGGGTGAGCGGTCTTCATAGAATGTAGGCGGCCGTTTGGGTGGCTGAGATGGTGACATGTGGCACCATCTTGGCTGTCCATCTTCTGGAAGTTGTAGATGGTGCCACGGATGTCTGATTGACTCGATTTTTGTGTCGTTGAGCTGCAATCGTCGATCCGAATTCATCCTTGCGGTCGGATTTGTCATCTGAAGTGTCGATTTACACCATCCTGGCCCTTGATCTTCTAGGGTTCCTCGGTCACTATCTGATGCTATGGATGCCTGATTAGGGCGATCTTGGAGTCGTTGAACTCCAATCGTCGCCCTGATCACATCCATATGGTTGGATCTTTGATCCGAAGCTTCGATAAAATGTTTGCCCTATCCAAGCACATAAAAGGACACAATTAACCTCCATTTTATTCAAACTGCTCTAAATGCAAGATGATGCATGTTATGCAATATTTATATCATGAAATGTAATCCTATGCTTAAGAACATGCATAAATAGACATCTTAAGTAGTGTAAATGTGTTTACATTGGAGATGGAATCATTTCTTTTTGATCCTCAGGAATCAGAAGTAGAAATTGCCAAGAGTATCTACAACACAGAGTTCGAATCTTTTCTTGACTCAGATTTCCTTGATCCTATAAACACTCTTCAGGCATTTACCATTGATTTTGATGGCTATTATGAGGATTCTCTAGATGAACCCACCTTTGTATCCTTTCTAGAGGAGCCCTCACATATAGTCATTCTTGAAGCCACCTCTTCTACACGTACAAAACCTTCCCATTTTCGACCCCAACCTGCAACCGGACTCAATTTCTACTCCGATTCCCCTCTCAATGAGCCAGTTGAACATGATTCTCCTACACATTCCAATCAGGTTTTGGACATCTATCAGACTACAAATCATGCCCCATCCTTCTCTGATCACTCACGTAGGGTTCCTACATCCTCCACTGATTCTTTTTCATTTGAGGATCCCTACTCTGATCAGGTTGATAGATTCAGCCAAACCCTAATTTTTCACTTCCACATCCTTTTGAGTCACAGAGCATATGGTGGGTTCCGCATCTACTAATTCACATCTATTAACCTTCTAGATTGATTGGGTTTGAGGTGCATCATCAGTCTGTTGACTTGAACAAGCACCTAGTTGGACTAACCAAGCTTTTGATCAAGGTGCTTGTTTTACAAAATTCATCCGATTTAACCACTCCTTCCCCATACCATGTTCTGCTCGGCTGAAGGCATTAAATTTAGCACTTAGCGAGAGGCAACCTATCAATCCAAAAACTCGAGATCCTTCTGATTATCCTTTTGTACTTCACGTCTATTGCACTCTGAGTTCAATTTTAGAACAGTCGATCCCACCTCTGGTACTCGTATCAGAGCTTGAAATAGTCTGCAGCAGTCATTCTCGACCCATTCACCCACTCGATTATCTTGTTTTAATTCCTGAACCCTAACAATTTCATACCCTCCATTTAAAATGAGGACATTGCAAAACTTAGGCATGAGGGGTGTAAAAGTGCAAACATACAAAAAATCAAAGTTATGAAGGATTCTCACAAAAAATATACATATTCCAAAAAACCAAAAGATAAAAAATTGCAAAAGAACAAAAAAAATGGAGAAGGGAGGAAATTTTGAGTGAATTAATTACATATCATCCTTGAGGAGGAATAGGGGAGGAGATTTTGAAATGTCAAAAAGGAGCAACAAATTGAAATAAAAAGAGAAAGTCACTAGTAAAAGATTAAGGTATCTACTTAGTTCTAGACCAAATCAAAAGAAAGAAATAAATGACAAAAAGTGCTAAGAGACATAAAGGTTGGTATGAACGCTGATCTTAAGCCTCTTGGGCTTGTGTTTAGGCTTAAAAATTCAAGTATCCGTTAAGATTTGGATTGTTCTCAAGAGGTTGAGGAAAATGAGAAGTTTAAGTATTAGGTCTAAGGCGTAGGGATTATTCGACCTCGTTAACTGACCTCTGGTTTGCGAGACTCGATAACTTATGCACCCTAATCCATACACAGTCTGGTTCAGTGCGCTTAATTATCAAAATTACACAAATGAGTTCTGTTATGAAATAGCCACCAAGATTTGGAGGAGCTTATCAACACAAGTTGATTTGGATGAGTTCCCGGTGTGGAGAGGCGAGAAATTCCCCTCGAAGATGTGCAATAACATACCGTCTCCTCAGTGCTTATCGCCTAGGATATGTAAATATTCTACTGGGGGCATGTAAGCACCTTCTGTTGATTCAGGTGCCATGGGCAGGATTATCCCGAAATGTCGATTGCTAGGGCCTGAATTTAGCCACAGAACGCCATGGGCGGGACTATCTCGAAGTGTCAAAAGCTAGGGTTTTGGGGTTGCCATGGGTGGTGCTATCTCGAAGCATCGAAAGTTAGGGACCCTACAAGGATTGATGGTGGGAGCTAGGAATCCGATACAGACCATGTTATAAAGCTAATCCAAAGCTAGAAATAAAGAAAGAAAAGAAAGAGAAAACTCTCCAAAAACAAAAAAATCTTCTGTCTCTCTCTTACAAAAAAAAACGCACTGCAAACTAAATCGAGACTAAACATATTTTAAGCACGGGTGCTTTAACCGCGGAGTTCAACAAACCTTAGGTTAGTTCCTGTGGGCCATAGAAACCATTGCTAGGGCCTAAATTTAGCCACAAAACACCATGGGCGGCACTACCTCAAAGTGCCAAAAGCCATGGTTTTGGGGTTGCCATGGGTGGTGCTATCTCGAAGCATCGAAAGTTAGGGACCCTACAAGGATTGATGGTGGGATCTAGGAATCCGATACAGACCATTTTATAAAGCTAATCCAAAGCTAGAAATAAAGAAAGAAAAGAAAGAGAAAACACTCCAAAAACAAAAAAATCTTTTGTCTATCTCTTACAAAAAAAGACGCACTGCAAACTAAAAGACTAAACATGTTTTAAGCACGGGTGCTTTAACCGTGGAGTTCAACAAACCTTAGGTTAGTTCTTGTGAGCCATAGAAATCATTGCGGTGGACTGACGCCAAAGATGGTCAGGTCCGGATCTTGGTTGGTACTTGAGTACCTCTAGGCCTACTATTAGCATTCTAACCTAATCTACAAAAGAAAGCACACATCAGAAATCTGAGCATAAAAAGGTATGGTCTAGAATTTAAGTTAATTCCATGAGATTTTGCTAAGGGACTAGCAAAAGTTAGGCATGGGGGTATGATGGGAATACCATTATGAGCCATAACTAGCTCAATTTGATCTGATTAAGTCATTAAATGCTCCTACATAACCGCCAGAGAACCCCAATTCATTGCATAATCATTCTGAAAGAAAGACAAGAAAACAAGGGTAAAACTACAGTTTTAACAGTATATTTCAATTGTAGTACAATCATGGGTTTTCTCTCGGGTTAATTATGGGTTAAATGATCTTAAGAGTCTAACAAGTGGGTTAATACAGACAGAAAAGGGTTTTTGCATGTTTTGAGAATTAAATGACTTCCGAAACCCTAAAAATAGACCTGCTTAATCTACTAAGGTTATGGTCAGGATAAAATTCACCTAAACCCTCTAAAAATCATATAAAAATATTCTCTAGGGTTTAGTACCTTCAATTTGACCATTGGAACCCATGTTGACCTAAAATAGTCTTAGACAAACATTTAACCTAATTTGGGTAATTGTGTAATTTACCTAATCACAATAGGTCAAAACCAAAATCCAACTTCACTATTGGATTCCATAGGTCCAAATTAGATTTATACCAAAATTTGGGACCAATCTGAGATTGTCTTGACTTAGTTTGCAATTTGGTCCTGTCAGATTCTTTTATCTCAAACTCATGCCCTCAACTTTTGAATTTCTTACAAATAGCCCCCCAACTTTGTCATATTCTTCACAAATGGGTACCTCCACTATTATCGCTCAATAATCCTACTCTGGTGAGCTTCATTTGGAGAGTTCTCCTTAATTGATTGATGAAACTTTCCCAAAATCAAATCGGAGACTCTTTAGGAAATCCTCTTTCCAATGGGACCAACCTTGGATCCCAACTCCTTCCCAAAAGCTCATGCAAACATTTTGAAGGAATGGGTATCCCTTTTTTTGCATAATCTCCAAGGTTCCCAGGCTTGTTTCCAAGCTTGGAACCCCCTCCTAAGCCCTATATAAGCACCCCCAATGCATGGCCGTGCTCTTCAGTTAGGTTTTGGCCCAAAACCCTTTTCCTAACCCTACCATTGGCCATCCCTGATCTAGCTCTGGCAAGCATCCTCCCCTGTCATTCTACGACCTCCCAATGGCCAAATTGGGAGCATCTCCTTCCTCCTCAATTTCCTCTGTCTCTCGACGACCACATCAGAGGCACCTCAGATCCTTTTCTTCACCGCTGTCTCCCTTAGAAGTTTCATCTTCCACGGTGCTGGCAATCACACTGACTTCGTATCCCTTCCCCTTTCATCCCTAATTTTAGGTTCCAATGCTCCCTCGTCTCCCTTACTCGTTTTCCCTCTATTTATACTTCTATTTCGATCCCTCGACATGTTGTTCACCTCCATCATCCTCACCTCCGGCCACTCCTCTAGCCAGTCCATCTCACCTCCACAAACCACCAATCAACTCGCCGACAAGCCCACAACCTTCACCTCTCCATCCTCTTTAAAACCCCTCTCCCTATTCACCATTTTGCTGACCAAAATCGCCCACCAAATAAACCCATCCCCGTCGACCTTCGCTGACCTCTGCCGGCCACCACACACCCTATTGCACCACAAAACCACCTCCACTACCTTCGCCATGCTTTAGCGAAGCTTTTGAGGCATTTGATTGGGGATTTAGCCTGTAGTTCGTGTTTCAGGGTGTGACTGGACCCCCGTCGTCGCCACCACACTCTCCAGTCTCATTCATCACGCTCCATCCATTGTTCTTCGCTGAGGCCACTCCCAGAAGTTGTGGACTCTCTCCAGGTGCATCCCCAGGCCTCTAATTGATGACCACAAGAGCAGCAGCCACTCCAATTGAAGGCACCACCACCTGTTGCTGTGTGAAGGAAGGAGGGGGACAATAGTCCCACCTCAGAAGCATACGAAGCGATTCGCACGCATAAATTGTATTTGTGATTGGGGCTTATCACCTCCAACCATAGGGTGAGGTCCCATTACACCCTCACTTGTGCCTCACCCATGACACATATTCTACGAGTCTAGCACTCACTCGATTACCCACCTATGCTAAGCACACCTCGGCTGCCATTCACGCCCAGTAGCTCTGTTCCCAGGTGCACTAACCCATTTACCTAGACCTTGGCCTTGGGAAGGTGAGGAAGATAAAACCTAGAGATAGGAAGGAAAGAGAGCGTGGAGGCAGGGGGTTTTACTCTCTGTGACACTTAGTCACTGGAGGGATTGCCTCCCTCTGTGAGTGAAGAAGAGGCGGAGAAGGAAGAAGGCCTTAATAAAAGCCAAAGAGAGAAAGAAGAGTAGAAGCATAACGAAAGAAGGAAGAGAAGGGGAAGAAGAAGAACAGTGCTTCCTTAACACTGTATCATCTATTGGTTAAGTCGTCTGATTAAATGCTCAACCGTCTGATAGTTGATTGAGAGGCTTTACCTGGTTGATATTGTTGATATATTTGAGTACCTAAGTTTAATGGTTGATGACACTATTGAATTATTTGAATTCAATACATATATGCTTAAATTGAATAATTAGTGATCTAAATCACCATTATTTTTGCTTTTAGATTTCTTTTTGCATTTCATACTTATTGTTAAACTCATGCTTTACATTGATTATTATTTCTGAGTAATTTATTGGCTTATTTCTTGTTCTCATTTACATTTTATTGAGATTAGCGATTGAATTCCTATTTGCTCCCTATGTACATCCTTGGACTACTTTTTTCACGATTTTAAAACCCATTTCAAAGAGACTAACATCTCCGCAAGATGATTGGTGTATCTCTCAGATTCTCAGGAGTATCCATATCCAAAAGTATGAAGTCCATCGAAAAATAGAAATCTCGTACCCTAACTAGAATATCCTCGAGAACTCCTCGTGGTGACTTAATCGATCTATTAGCCAATTGTAGAGTCACCTCAATCGGTTTGAGATCGACTTCCTCAAAGTGATCTAGTAGAGAGGTGGGAATTAGGTTTATGGAGGCTCCTAATCCAATAATGCTTGATCAAATTGTAGGTTTCCTATCTTGCAGGAGATCAGAGGGGTGCCAAGATCCTTTTCTTTCTGCGAGAGTTTACTTAAAATTATAGAGCTTACTTGCTCTAACAGAACAATTGGACTCCTGTCTTTGTTTCACAACTTATGCTTTGGTGTACACAAATCCTTCAGAAATCGTAAGCTGGTACGTGGTGGATTACATCTATCAAGGGAATGCTTATTTGGACTTGCTTAAAGGGCTTGACCAAGTCCTCCTCAGGTGGCATAGGTTTGGATTTCCTATTTCCTTTGGTCAAGGCCTTAGGAAATGGAATGTCTATAGGTTTCTCCAAGATTGGTTTAGGCTGTGGATTTGGAGTGGGTTTGTTCTTGACATCCACCACGGGTTTAGGTCCTGAACTACTTGGACCAGATAGATTAGGATAAGATGGGTCCTGGGTAGTTTTGCTACTACGTGTAGTGATAAAGTTTAGGCCTACCTGGTTTGGATTTGGAGTTGGCAGGAGAGGAGGTTGATGCTGATATCCCACATACGGAGTAGAGACCTCTGACCCTTTCGGTGGAGGTGCAAGAGGGGTCTGATGAACATAATGTGCTTGGACTTGATTTGGGTTCGCAACGTGCCTCTGATGTGGCACATTGTTTGGATTCGGCAGAGGTTGGGAAGGAAGTGCACCAGGCTGGCAAGCCTTAGCCATATGTGCAAGTTGGTTGCGAACCTCTGTAATTTTCGCATTATGTTGCCTTTGCATGGCATCATTGTTCATCTGCATATCAGCCAAAGTTTGTAGAATCAAGCTCTTCTGGTCTTCCTTGCTAGGCCTGGTTTGAACGTTCGGGTTGGGCTTAGGATGAGCGGACTGATATGGTCACGAATTTTGTGGCCGGGGTTGGAATTGAGGTCTAGAGTTCTGCTTATTTCCCGACCAAGTGAAATTCATATGGTTACGCCATCTAGGGTTGTATGAGTTGGAGAATGGATCATTCTGGATGGCATGGAGCTCCTCGCAGGGTTGAGTAGTTCTCAAGTAATCAAGGTACAGGGCTTCAGAGATACCCTGACTAGAGCAGGATGGATTTGAGTTTCCTCCAAAACCAAGATCAGATGGAGGTGGATAGGCATCCATTTCCTGATATGAGTGGTGGTGAATGTTATGCATGGCCTCCCTCCTTGTGGGTAGATGGCCATATGTGCTCTACTGAGAAGTGGCTCTCTGTAATTTGTGAGTCAAATCGTCCAACTTCTTCTCGATAATGGAGACATTATCTAATCGAATGGCCACTAACTTCAGATCGATAGATGCAGATAGTTCATGTGTCTCGTGTGTCCCTCTGGTGTTTGTTATTGCATGGGCAGTCATCTGGTTGAACATGCCCATAGACTCATTGTTTATGGAGTTCTCGTACATGTTCTCGAGAATCTCCTAAATTGTCTTCATCCTTACCCATGAAGTTGCCTCCATAGGCAGCATTGACAAATAATCGAATATCCTCACGGAGTCCCTAGTAAAAAGATTGGACCTATTCCTATTTAGGAACTTCTTGATGAGGCCATTTCCACATGAGATCCAGAAAGCAATCCCATGCCTCATGAAGAGGTTCCCTCGCATTCTGTGTGAAATGCATGGTGTGGTGCGTTAGGGCATTAGTGCATGCAATTGGGAATAATTTCTTGAGGAATTTAGCTTGTAAACCCTCCCAAGTGTTGATTGGTCGAGTTAGAGACCGATACCAATGGGCAGCCTTAACCTTGAAAGAGAAAGGGAACATCTTCATGAGTAGGGTGTTTTGATTTTGAACTTTTGGCTCAAGGGTCTAGGCTAGATGTTCAACTCCTAGATATGTTGGAAAGGGTCTTCAGAGCCCAATCCATGAAAGTGGGGGATCAAGTTGATAATATTTGGTTTCAACTCGATATCAGGTCCCTCAGCCAGAATTTGCACCCTTGGTTCGATTGCCACAGCTACGGGATTGCAGTGATCTCGTATCTGCGGACACGCTCAAGTTTGGCTAGTGGATGAATTAGATCAGTAAGAGTCTACAATTGGTTCTATAGGTTTTGAATCTCACTTTGTTCTTGTTTTAGGTTCTCCATGGAAGTAGAGGATGGAGAACTGGGTTCAGATGCAGATGGATCAGAAGAGATATTGAGTGCATCAGAAGAGAACCCAAACAACTTGGTTGGAGTTTGACCCTGATGAAAATGAAACACTAATGGAGGTCTTAAGACTGGTCTTAAGGACCTCCTCTTATACATGTAGTATAGAATCAGATGTGGGACTTGAAATGTTCTAGACCCAAATAAGGCACCCAAAAAGATTGGATGACTAAGGTTGTTCGAGGTAGATGGACCTCTAGATAAAAAATCCACATACCTATGAATTACTTGGGCAGCCAGGAAGGGAGAGACCTGCAAAGACCCCTATTTGGTATAGCGTCCCCATGGGTTACAAGGTTTTCCCGACTTGACATTCCTTGTCACCGAGATTCCAGGTATACCGGAATGTGTGAATTGAGACCTAAGTCTACCAATTTTAAACCTGATTGTGCCTTGGACTTTCACTTGATTTTAGAAGTTGATTCAAGTTGTGACCTAATTTGGAGGTTGGTTGATTCACAATGTGAACCAACTTCACCTGACCTACCCTAAAATTTAGGATGAAATTCGAGTCAGACACCCAAATCACCCTATCTTTTTCTCAAGAAGGTTATTGGGTCCCAACTTTTAATAATTCAAGTGAATATAGAGTCTTGATTTTAGGGTTTGCTGATAAGATCAATTCAACCAAGGGCTTGGGTGACACACAGATGCGAGAAGATTTGTTTCCTTTTTAGTAGGCAAATGTGTACTAGCACTTGAAACCCTAATGTAGAAACCCTAATTGGCTCTATTTCGAAGTCTAATTGATTCCAAAGATGGCACTTTGGGCTCAAACAAGAAGGTGAACAACCTAAGGTGCTTTATGTCCCTAATAGGTGCAAGTATCAGGATTGGGTATCTCTAATCAAATCATAATTAGTCAAATCTGATCGCACTCAAATCAAGATAAATCAGGAAAAACACTTGCCTTGAATGATGATTACTAGAAAAGTAAGGCAGAATTGACTCCTAATTTCTGTTGTTTCCTCTTTTATCTTTCCAAGATAGAAGGGGATTATGGAAGAGAGTAAGATGATTACCTTCCCCTGGTGTGGTAGATTCGAGCTTGATGATCTTGAGTGGTGATTCACCTTGAAACAAACAAACAGAGCAAGTTAGAAATCAAATCAAAATGAATATGGCTAATGGTGAACTATGCGTTGCTCCCCAGCAACAGTGCCAAAATGTTAACATGCTTTTGTTGAGTTTAAAATGTGTGTTGTAGTATAATCAACAAAATCGAATCGACATTTAAATTTGTAATCTCGAATGTGAGTCCGAGATCGTCTCAGGGAGCAAAATGACTGTAATTAACCACTAATAAGAAGAATATAATTTGAAGCTTAAGAATTGATGCAAAAAGAAATAGATTAATCAAATATTATCAAGGTCAAAAAGAGTGCATAGGTGTTGAAACAAAAAATGTGTTTATCAACTATGATTTCAAGCCCAACACTTAGTGAATTTTCAACCTAATCAGGTGTTAACACTTAGCCATCAGACTACTTAAAGTATGCACCAAAACTCAGCCAAAGCCTGCACAAAGCAAGCTCAAGCATGCACGCGTATCGAGGCAAAACCCAACCCTTTCCTCTAGGCCCAACAACTCCTCTTCTTCCTCTTTTTTTCTTTTTCTATTCAGATTCGGACTAGGCCCTGACCCACCCAAGCATGCGTGGGCGGGCGAGGGCACGTGGGTGGTGTGTGAGGTGGCTGGGGACCCGATCGCCTGATTTTGAGCATGCTGTTGGGAGCAAGAATCAACTTATATGCAAATCTAAAATGTCATTTTTTGATGTAGGACTATCCTCCCACTCTTCTTTGTTTTCTTCTTTACTTTGTGTGGGTGAAGTCCTTCCAAATGGAACTGCAACTGGACCCATACGAATCCCTTGTGATTTTGAGCATGCTGTAGGGAGCGAGAATCAACTTATACGCAAATCTAAAATGTCATTTTCTGAAGTGGCACTATCCTCCCACTCTTCTTTATTTTCTTCTTTACTTTGCATGGGTGAAGTCCTTCCAAATGGAACTGCAACTGGACCCAGACGAATCCCTTGTGATGGTCTGTGTGGAGTGGAGGTGGTGACCCTATCGAAGAGCACTAGACGACAGTGAATAGTGCTGAAGAAGAAGAGGGCGACAGCAAGCACTTGCAAAGATAAATATGGGCCTTTGGCCTTAATCAAACACTCAAGAAGCTTCTCCCTAGTGTGGCGAAGCTTGTGGTGGTGGTGATTTGATGATTGGCTGCGTGTGGTGGTTGGTTGGAGGAGCTTCTATGAAGCTCTGGTGACTGACGTCGAAGGGGATGGTGGAGATGACTTGCGGTTCAATTGAGTTGGGCGAAAGGTGTACGTGAATGTGAGGAGCCTTTCACCCACCTCAATTGGGTTGGAGGAAGATGGAGAAGGCTAGGTTATGAGGATGGCTGTGGCAGCGGTGGTTGGAGTCTTGGAAGAAGCTAGAAGAGGAGATTGGAGATAAGAACCTCCAGAATGTTAATTGGGAAAGAGAGGAAGAAAAGCCCTAAGTTAATTGGAAGAAAGGAAGAGGGGAAAGGTGTCACCGGTGGTCATTGGAGATGAGGAAGAAGGGGAGGTCGGTTGGAGTGGAAGGGAAGGAATTGAAGGCCAAAGCTTCATGGGAAACTACGTGGAGGTACGGGGAAGAGAAACCCTTTACCTATTGTACATGGTAGAGGGTGAAGAACAAGAATGATGTGCTCCGATGGTGCCTTAGAGATTGGACAAAGATGAGAAAGAAAAGGGGAGGGGGGTGGTCAATTCAAGCACATCGTGACCTTGTAGATGTGTGGCCCTTTAACTAATGCAAGATGTGAGGTAAATGAGCCAAGAAATGAAAGCTTTGCTTGCATTTTTGAGCTCCAAAGAAATCGACTGCCAGTGATGATCTCAAACAATTTGGAGCTTGAGAAGGATCTTAGTAGATACGAGGTGGTCTGATTGGTAATCTCAACAATTTTGGTGAGATTTGGCGATGATTTGATTGGGCAATTTCCCGATCAAAACTTGTGGTTGATGGGTTCGAGCTACTGCAGGTTGCCGTGTCTGAAGAAGAAGGTGATGGAGGAAGGACTGACTTGTAAGAAAAACTCAAAAGTTAGGAGCCTGGCTGTAATACAAATCAGAAACATAGGGATAAATGTGTAATAAATAGAAACCTATCGGCTAAAATGAAAACTAGGTTAAGATGGACTCAAATTGGGCTCAAATTTTGGGGTTAACCTAATTTGGACCTAAGGAATCTAATGGTGATCTCGGATTTGAGTTTTGATCAAGTTTGACTAGGTAATTTACACAGAAGCCTAAAATATGTTAATTTCTTGTTGTAGTCTTTAGTTTAGGTCAAAATAGGTCCAATTGGTCAGAGTGAAGAATTTAAACCTCATAAAATATTTTTCAACGATTTTTAAGAGGTTTAGATTACATTTATTTCTGCCAGAACCTGTTTAATTGAAGTGGTTCTGAAATTAGGGCTTTATTATTAAAATAATCTTCAAATCTCAAGAAACCTTGATTCAGTCAACTCAAGCCCACTCCTTGGGAAATTAAGCTCATTTGACCTAAGATTAATCCCTAATTAACCTCTTAATTAATATGTAATTGTAATTACGTGCTAAAATAACATAATTAACTTATTTTCTCTTCTTCTCAAACCAAACTCAAGATAGACTTATGATCTTTTGATGAATATTAAGGAGCATTTATCACTGTAGATAGGCTAAATTAGGCTAGTTATCACCAATGATGGTGCTACCATCAATATCAGGCATAGAATGTTGTCGTCGCTTTTGGAGAGGAGCTTTATATAGAAGGGTTTTATTTTTTTGTGTTTTTGGAAATTGCCACCTTTGGTGGGATTTCTATTTTTGGTGTACGCAAGGTGTGTGTGCGTGCGCACACATGGGTTTGTGTGTGTGGGTTTGGTCTAAAATTTGTAGGCTTAAGTTGTATTAGGTGTGGGTTGTGGTTGGGTTGAGTCCAGATTAGGTGGTGGTGGGTTCTAATCAGGGTTTAGGTGAGCCTAATTAAAACTAGGTGAGTCTGGATGTGAACCTAATTAGGTCTAAGGGAGCCTAATGATTTGTTGCAAACTCTATGCAAATTTAATTTGCTAATCCATCAATGTAGTTTGAAACTTACATTTGATTCACAAATCAAAGTAAATTTATAATGAGATCATGAATATAATTTTGAAATTGGTTTTGGTGAGTCCCAGTCGATCCTCAAAGAGTCGAATGTTTGGCTCTTATCACTTGAAATTTTCTTAACGATTTATTGTCTTTTTGGACTTTTAGCTTTTGTAATTTTTGTGGTCTTTTTAATTAATTAATGAGAGCGTGAAGATAACCAACTACACTAAGAACTTTTTTTTGGGCTTTTATCTTTTGCTTTTTTTTTTCGTTATTTTGAATTAGGAAAGGAAACAATACAATGAGAATATGAAATGAAAAATAGCCTTTTCTATTACTTGCATATATAAACTACACTATATGGACATAAAGCAAATACATTTGAAATTTTATTATAACAACAAAATGTTGATAAACGCCAGTTTATCATCATTCTTAGGCCCTAAAACATATTTAGCTCTTAGGGTTTTGACTCTGCAAATGGGCTTTCGAGCTACATTTAGGCATTTACTTAGGGTAGGCATGCATTGCATTGTATTATCTTTTTTATGCATTTACTTAAGTATCAGAGATAGATAGAAAGTCAGATCCTGCATACCTTGGCACTCAGGAAGGCAGAAGATGAAGAAGAAGCTTCTTTCAGTTGGATCCCAGCTAGATCCATCTCATTCCAGCTGGATCCCAGCTTATTCTAGCTGGATCAACTTATCTTTAGCTGCATTCAACTCTTCTTAGATGAATGGTAGCTCTAACTAATTCACCTCAGCTCCATTCAGCTCACCTTAGCTGGATGGTAGCTCAAACTAGCTGAAGTCAGTTGATCCCAGCTCCATTCCAGCTTCTCCAGCTTAGAACAGTTCATTGGAAGCTCAACTTGACTAGGACTAGCTACTAGCTAGACCTGGTCAGCTGAAGATGACCTCAACCAGCTCATGCTAGCTCAAGTTCAGCTCTTGGAGGCTCAACTCAGCTCAACTTAGTTTAGCTGAGCTACTTGAGCTAAGCTAGCTACTCCAGCTAGTTAGGTATTCTCCGGGAAGACTAGACCCTGCTCACCTCAGCTCATATTAGTAGAAGACTGCTCATCTTAGCATGGCTTAGCAGCTAGCAAAGAACTAGCAAGCTAAGCTAGCTAAGGTAGCTCCTTGCAGTTCACTTTAGTAGCCACCAGCTCCAGTACAGCTCCTTCCAACTACTTCTAGCTCATTACCTCCAAAACCTTAGCTCCCTCTACCTCTCTACCTTACTCCCTACTAGCTTAGCTAGTCACCTCCTTGGCCACCAAAACCTAACCCTAAAAGTCACCGAACTAGCTCCACCAACTAACCTTACTTAAGCCCACCTAAGCTACCACAACTCCACCTCAATCTTGGCACCAACCCTATACATCCCTTCACCCCTCTCTACCACCAAAAGACACCACCAAATTCCCTCCAAAAATATCCAAACACCCCTTCATTTCCCTCCAAAAAATACCATAACCACCCTACTTTCCATCCTATAAATACCCTACCTTACCACCACATAGTTCCCATCTCTTCCATTAGTTTAGTTCCACCCTACACTACTAAACCCATGACCAAGGAGAAGAAGAGGAGAAGAAGATCACAACGGCAACCACTCTTCCCCTTGGTGCCTTCTTACTCCATCTTCCTATCACTTATCCCTGCCAAAGGAGGAGGCGAACTACTATAGAGGGCTGATAAGTCCACATTAGTGGATCATTATTTGGCCTAAATACTCTTTAATTATCTGTTCATAGTTTCTAATTGGTTAGGAGTTATACGGTAATTCACCTTAGTATGCATATAATTTTGTGCGTCAATTTTACATTTAATAACGTATGATATATTCAAATATTCTATATGGTTGGATGCAGGCTAGGTATAAGAATCAAATGTTCATTCTGCATATATAAGATGTCTGGAGTTAAGGATGAACGTCTAGGAATTGCCAGCACAAGTTCCTGGATTTTACATTTTTTTAAAACGTCTGGTGATGAGGTCAGACATCTAATAAAGATCGGCCAATGTTTATTCGCCGTTCTAACCACTTGCAATCTCCATGACTGGTTAGAAAAGTTGCGGTGGAAGGAAACAGAGAGACTTTTTTTTAAAAGAGGTAGGCCATCCGTGGAGAAGGTTTTAGTTGGGCTCCCCCTCTTTCATCCTCTCCACCGTGATATTTGCCTACACCATGAACTTCAGCGAGCACCGTGGCCCCTACATCCTCAACATCGCCCTCGCCGTTGATGCATACACGGTGACAATGTATGTGCGTGCCACCACCACCAGCAACCCAACGTCTATCGCCTTCCTCAGTGCATGCAGGCCTCTCCATGCTTGTCTTCGCGATTGCAGTAGGGACCTCCATCGTCCCTACTCTCCTTTATACACAGCAGGGAACCCCCCTTTTCTCCTTCACACGCAGCAAAGAACCCAAACGCCACCGCCGCCACAGCAGGTGCACCTCGTGCCCATGCCTCTCGCCAGCCTCCCATGCTCGCATACGATCTTCGTGTACCTACGCCAACTCCCCGACAACGGTCACAGGAGCCTGTGGGCCTTGATCACACATGCGTGGAGACGCACGAAGGACCATCTAGGAGGATTCTTCCTCTTAGAATTCTGATTTAGAATTTTAGAGTAGACTCTTCAGGATTAGCCTAGTTATTTGTTTTCTCACCCTTGTACTCTGGGGCCAGTTTTTGGGGGAGTGTCCCTGATTCTTTATATTCTAGGATCATTTTGCTGTAGTTAGATCTTTTGATTACGCATTTATTTTTACAAAAAAAAAAAATCCGAACTGCCTGCTAGAAGCTACATATCCATAGGATGACCATCTAGGATTGCTTGAGCAGCATCTAGATTTTCTTATTGCATTGCATGCATTTTTGCATAGAAGAGTGTTGGAACAAGGTACGAATTTCTTATCTTACTACATAAGTTATCTGCACACGCATTACATTTGAACATAATTAAAGAAGACCACTTAAATTGATTTGAAAAGATTAATCAAGTGATCATATTGCTTCTCAAAAAAAAAAGAAAAAAAAATATACAAGTGTTTGAATAACTTAATTGCAGTTTTTAAAAGAAAAATCACTTCTCGTGGTGTGATGCACACTTCCTGCACTGAGCACGCACTATAGGCACTGCACTAGGACTTGGACCCTTAAGGCTATAGGCATCGATCTCTTTATTAGTGCAAACCCTCCTATCTCGCTTTGAAACGGTCGTATTAACTTTTGCCCGAGTGACTTGATACTCTAAGGAGGGGGACACCCCTTAAAGGAATTCAAGGGTAGTTAAGAGGCATCGCTAACGCAACGCCTCAAAGGAAGGGTTCACCCTGCTTGCATCCCTTGGTTCCATCCTTGGAGTACCTTTTTACTTGAACATTATGGAGTATCATTGCAACAAAGTGTACATCTTTAGGGCACTCGAAGGTCAATTTAGGGTGCGTAATTGCTTGACAACTTGATTGATCACCCAAAAAAGACTAAAAGTAACCTCAACCTCCTTAATAGCCTTTGACCAGGAATCTCAAATGCCTCCTCTTATACCACTTACGTGGGAACAGAGAAATATTGCCTTAACTCCATTTGGCCAAACTAGAAAGGTTGGAAGAGGGCTTAAAGTGATTTAACTCAACAAAAGACCTCTTGCCTTGTGTTTTCTTGGTGTATGCTTGGTAGGTGCTCATTTAGAAATAGTCTTCTTTTCAACTCTAAGCCTAAGAGAATTATTAAGAAAGCCAAGCAAGAAAGAAGAAAAATGGTTGAAGAAAGGCGTGAAGAAGAGATTAGGGTTGGTGGAAATTAGAGAACCTTGAGAGACTATTTCCTCCCTACAACCCACCAAGCCCTACCTATCCGAAAACCTGGAGTGGATAATCCATATAAAATCAAGAGTAGTACCATATCTTTGCTTCCCTCTTTCTATGGTATTGCTAGGGAGGATCCCTACAAGCATCTTGAGGAATTCACCGAGGTCTGTTCCACAGTGAAGCTCCAGGGCTTTACTGATGATGCCCTGATGATGACTCTATTTCCATTCTCCCTTAAAGATAAGGTCAAGCACTGGTATCATACCCTCGATGCAAGGGTAAATGATTGGCCCATCCTTAAGGGATAATTCTTGAAAAAATATTTTCCTATGAGTAAGATCAACCATTACAGAAAAGAGATTTTGGGTTTTACTCAACAAGAAGGGGAGCAATTTCACATGACTTGGGAGTACTTTAATGACCTTCTTAGGTTATGCCCCCACCATCAGGTGCCAAGATGGCAGTTGGTTGAAAGGTTCTATAATGGATTATCTGAAAGGCACAGGCAAACCATCAATGTAGCCTGTGCAGGAACCTTCATGACCAAAACTGAGGATGAAGCCTGGCCATTATTTGAAACATTAAGTGACAATTCCATACATATGTCATTTGCTTATCAAGAAAGAAAATCGTCAATCCTGTAGAGGAAGATAGAGGCCCATGAAGCCAGGTCTACTTAGGATTTTGCTAACTAGATTCAATTGTTGAGCAAAAACTTTGATAGGCTTTTAGCAAACCCCGGCGTGAACCCACAAGCAGCATCTATCTTTCAGGCTTTAAGTGAATGCTCCATTTGCCAAAGAACAATGCACACCACCGTGGAGTGCCACTAGGCAAATCAATTCCCTGAGTTGATTCAGGCTGACCTGAATGTGGCCCAAGGTTTCCACCCACCTCCTCGTAATAATCCGTATTCTAATACCTATAATTCAGGGTGGCGAAACCATCCAAACTTCTCATGGAAGCAAGGTGATGCTTCTAACTTAGGGAATACAAGACCCCTACCTCCCCAACCCATATACCAGCCATCCTATGAAAACCCTCCTTAGCATAAACCTTTTGAGATGGATGAACTTAAAGCCATGATGAAAGCGATGCAAGAGCATCAAAATATGGTCATCCAATCTCAGAATAAAATGATTACTGATATGCAATCCCAAATTGGTCATCTTACTGAGGCAGTTAGGCAATGAGATCCGCGGAAGTTGCCTAGCTCTTTTGAGGAGAACCCAAAGGGCAAGGGGGTCATATTCAGGGAGCACACCTAAGCTATGACCGTGTTGAGGAGTGGAAAGCAAATCGACAAGCCTGATAGCACTCCTACGGTCACCTCTCAAGATTCCCCTCCTACACTACACCCGACTTCCATCTCCACTGAGGAAGAGCCACACTGCTCTCTGTCGCTTGAAATCACCCACCTGAGGATGTCGTCATTCCACCACCCCTTTCTCGCCATGACAACCCCTCTACCCAGAAGTCGAGGGTGCCCTATCCAGAGCACCTATCTGCTCCTGGTGAATCTTCTGTTGGCTCGTCTGGAGCCAAGGATAGGATGGAGGAGATTATGGACACTTTTAGGCAAGTCCATATCAACTTG
Source organism: Thalassia testudinum (assembly GCA_037157565.1). Classification (NCBI taxonomy): domain Eukaryota; kingdom Viridiplantae; phylum Streptophyta; class Magnoliopsida; order Alismatales; family Hydrocharitaceae; genus Thalassia; species Thalassia testudinum. Next base: position 92,244,758 of record JAZHRO010000025.1, read on the forward strand.
CCTCTTCTGGAAGCTATCAAACAGATCTCGTCCTATGCTAAGTTTCTAAATGACCTATGCACCCAGAAGCACTGATCTAGGAGACAGGTCCAAGCTAAGGTCATCCTGCCTGACCATGTTAGCTCAGTTCTCCAACATGGAACACCCCCCAAAATGAAAGACCCAAGGGCCCTGTATATTTCAGTGGTTATAGGTACATTGATGAGGCTTTGCTTGATCTAGGTGTGGGGGTGAACATTTACCGAGCTTTGTCTATGACCTTTTGTGAGAAGGTGAGTTAAAGCCTAGTCTAGTCATCCTCCAGGTCGCAGACAGATAACTTAAGACATCGTGGGGATTACTGGAAGATGTCCTGGTGAGAGTGGAGGACTTCTTCACTATTGACTTTCTTGTGCTAGATACTGACCCATCTAATAAGCCATCCATTATTCTGGGATGCCCCTTCTTGGCCACAGCCAACGCCTCTATTAATTGTAGAACAGGGGCACTTAAAATGGGCTTTGGGAACAAAATGATCCGGTTGAATGTTTTTGATACCTTCAAGCAATCCGGATTTGAAGATTATTCTCAAATTGAGGTGGTTGATGAAATCATTGAAGAGACTACTTTAGCACTCTTATGTAGAGATCCCCTTTAAAAGGTCATATCTAAGGACCATCGTCCGACTATTTAGGAAACTGAAGGGGATATACTTGAATTAGAGGAGTTGCTGGGGCTACACACAGAGTCTTTATCCCCACCTTGGACTATGAAGGTAGATCCACTACCTAAGGTGGGGACATCTCAACTTAAACCCTCAATCCAAAAGGCTCCTGAGTTGGAGCTAAAACCCCTCCCGAGAACGTTGAAGTATGCTTTCCTTGGCCCTAACAACACGCTCCCCATTATTATCTCATCTGCATTATCTAAATCGCAGGAGGGAGCTCTACTTGAGTGTTTACAAAGGCACAAGGAAGCAATGGCTTGGTCAATTGCTGACATTAAGGGTGTTGATCCCTCCCTTTGCATGCATCATATATACATGGACGAGTCCGTGACACCCTTCCAAGACATGTAGAGAAGGCTCAACCCTAAAATGCTTGAGGTAGTTAAAAAGGAGATTCTGAAATGGTTGGATTCAGGAATTATCTATCCCATTTCAGATAGCAAATGGATTAGTCCTATACATGTGGTGCCCAAAAAGGCAGAAATCACTGTGGAAGAGAATGACCAAGGAGAGTTGGTAACCACTAAACCCTCAACTGGTTGGAGGGTCTGCATTGATTATCATCATTTGAACACGGCTACCCAGAAAGACCATTTCCCCTTACCGTTTGTTGATCAGATTTTGGAACGACTGGTAGGGAACAAGTACTTCTATTTCCTTGATGGGTAATTTGGGTATAATCAGATAGTTGTCTTTCCTGACAATCAGGAGCGTACCACCTTCACAAGTCTGTATGGCACTTTTGCGTTCCGTCGAATGCCATTCGGGTTATGCAATGTGATAAGATGATTTTTGCTTTCGAATAATGTGATTAAGATGATTTGTCGTTTTAGTAACAAAGTGGTGGAAAATCGCTTAACAAAACAATTACAATAAAAATTAACCACTCACAGAAGATCGGGTCATGTCCACAGGGAGGCAATGATGCAATAAAATCACGAATATTTTTCTCATATTCAAGTGCGAAATCCTAAGTCAAATCTGACATGAAATGCAATGAAAAGAAGATACACAATAACTCACAAATGTAAGGGTATATGTGCAATTTTTCCTCATTGAAATATTCAATAAATATGTGATGAATCTTTGTAATTTCTAATTGACATACATTAGAGAAAATTTGTGCACATTTTAATCCAAAACCAATGTTAAAACATGTGAATAACAAAAGCCACACAATTATAAGAAAGCCTGAGTATGAAGTCACAATTTCACCATAATAAAATAATCATAAATTTAAATTCATTTTGGTGGCAATGGCATTTAAATGTAAATATTAATTAATCGAAAATAGAGGATTTTACCTCTCTCCTTGCGCATGAGAGAGAGGTTCATTCGAGGTGCTACTCCTACAAGAGCTCGGCTGAAGCTAGGCCTTTGCGGTGGTGGCGGTGGTGCATCATGAGATGGCCGGAGCCGGCCTGCTGGAGGAAAGGAGTGGTGGTGGTGAAGGAGCCTGCTGCTGGCTGCGCTTGCTGCAGGTGCAAGGAGAGCAACGTGCGAGCACTGCAGGCACTGCAGATGCACGCGTGGGCGCATGGAGGCACGGCCTCTACAGGGCGCACAGGTGCACCCGGGCGTGCTGGTGGCACCGGCTGCAGGTGCTATAGGAAGGCGCTGGAGCATGGAGGCACGGCTCTACAAGCTGCAAGGGGTGTGTGGGTGTGGGTGCTGTAGCGTGGGCTGCTAGCGCATGGGCGTGCTGGTTGGGCTAGAGGTGCGTGGTGGGTCTGATGCAGCGTGCATGTGGGTGGTGCGCTGGCTTGAGGTGCAGGCAGCGGTTGAGGTGGGCGCACACACTTGCTGCGGTGGGGAGTAGGCAGGTGTGTGCGGGTGGCCTACTGCAGAAAGGTCTGCGGGCATGGTGAAGGTGAAGGCACAGTGGGCAGATGGCGCGTGCGCTGAAGATGGGTGTGTTGGAGGTGGCATGAGTTGCTGGCAGGAAGAGTTGCAGCTCTTTGTGCTGCAATGGGTGTGGCGAGGTTTTTGGGTTCTTTTTGGAGTGGAGGAAAAATAGAGAATGGGGAAGATGATGGAGGTGGATGCTGGTGATGGCAGTGAAGATGGTAGCATGCATGCCTATGTGTGCTTATGGTGGAGCAATGTGCATTCACGGTGATGCAAGCAAGCTTTGAATGGCGGTGCGGCCTGTCACACCACACGCCCACGGTGGTGGAGGCTTACCGCCACGGTTGAGGCTAGTGGTGGTGGAGTGGATGAGAGTGGTGCACTTTCTGCACAGTGGTCAATAGGGGTGGGGGCCTCCTCTCAACGGCAGCTCTCCCTTCTCCTTTTGTAGCCACGGCCACACTGATTTCAAATTCAAAATGCCATAGCATCAATGTGATGCGCAAGAGGAGGAGGTGGAGCCGGAGGAGTTACCTGTGCAAGGAGGAAAAGAATAAAAGAATAAACTAATTAGGGGTATTTATACATAACACCTTAACTTCTTTGTTAATTAAAATGGTGCATCTAATTAATTAACTAATTAAATGTATGCAACCCTAGGTTAATTCTAAATGCATGAATTAGGCACTTAAGCTAGAAATATGAATTAATATATTTACATCCTAATGTATGCTACCTAAATATTAAAATTTATTTAATGTCTAGACATTTAGATACTTAAATAGCCCACGAATATGGGCTAATCAAATACCCCCATGCCTAGTTTTTGCTAGTCCCTAGCAAAATCAAGCAAAACCTAGCACTCCAAGTAGACTAGCCAACCCAATCGGTCTTCCTTTAGAAACATATTAAGTTCAGACTTTAGAACTAAGGTTCCCAAGTAGTTGTTAAGTTACAGACTAGGTCAGCTAAAGATGAGTTGCAGGTATAAGTTTCCCTGATTTCTGACTCTACCCTAAGGTTTATTGATCCCTGAGATTAAAGCATCTGTACATATGCGTTGGTCTGAGTTATTTGAGTTAGAGGAAAAAGGATTTTTTTTTTGAATAATATATATATATATATTTTTTTGTTTGATTCCTCTAAGTCTAACCTCGGATCAGCTATCAACACGGTCTGTGTCGGATTCATTGGCCCCATCACTATACCTCGAAGGGTGCCTAGCTTTCGATGCTTCGAGATAGCACCGCCCATAGCGACCCCAAGAACTTCTAGCAATCGACATTTGAGATAGTATCGCCCATGATTTTCTTAAGCGAATTCAGGCTTGTGGCAATCGGCACTTCGAGATAGGGCCACCCATGGTACCTAAACCGCACAATGCGCTTACATGCCCCCAGTAGGATGGATATCCTAAGAGACAAGCGCCGAGGAGGTAATATGTTATCATCGCATCCTCAAGGTGAGTATATACTCCACCTCTCCTGCGGCAGGAACTCTTCCAATCAAATTGTGTTTTCAAGCCTCTCCTAAGTCAAAACTAAGTGAACCAAATTTCTTTTAAGAAAGGAATTAAGGTGATCACTTACTTACACAAGACCAAGTGTGTGAAATTTGGATGCTTGGGTTACAAGGGCCCGTAAACCAAAAGGTAGAACGAGACTCCAAGTACTACCCCAACCTTTTAACTCAATCCCTAGCTTTCCTTCCTCAACCTCTTGAGGAATGGTCCGCAACTTAACTCCTACTTAAGTTTTTAAGTCCACAAAGGACCCTAAAGGTCTAAAGCTAGTAGCTCACTTAGCTTCTTAAGTTCGATCCTAGAATCAACTTAGTCTAACCTAGAGTTCTGATTTGCTTAAGAATGCAGGGCCTAGCCAGTTAAGCTCAATAATTACAATTTTTTTTTTCAATGCAAATGTATGCAATGCAGAATGCTTTAATTAATGCATGAATGCACTATGCTATGTATATCCCCAAGTACACGCCCTCATGCCTAAAATCTGCAATGTCCTCATTGCATAGAAGGATATTACCTGGGTAGCAGCCAAGTAGCCAAAGAACCTACAAATCAGGTTCAAGTATCACAGAAATAGGCCCTAAAAATGAGCAAAGTAATGCCGGCCTAGAAAATAAGTAACCTAGGATGTTGGCAAGCTGATGATGAATCTCGATAGCAAATGCTCGCCCAACCAGGATGGGAATAAAATCTTCCCAGGTCACCAGAAGAGGTTCTAAAGGATAAACTGGCATAACAACCTCTAAAGGGGTAGGGGGAGGATGACAAGGATCCTCCAAAAGGAATGGCGAAGGAATGGTGCAGAGATAAACCCCCAGGGCAATGGGCTGACTAAAGAAATCATCAATCCATACCCAATACTCCATTACAGGAAATATTGGTTTGTTAAGCCCCTTGGTCAAAACAAAAGTGAGCATATCTCTAAGCCAAGGATCGTCTAGGGTGTCCAAGTTTTGAGGTTGCAGGATGGCCATAAGATCTAGGTTGGGTTTAATCAGCTCAGCGTCCATCCCTAACACTCTTTCAAAATCCTCAATTGCATCCCTAGCATTCCTTGCACTATCACCAGTATCTTCCTGCACTTCATCAAGAGTCAAAATTTTGCCTTCAGACATAAGCGAATAAGAGGGTGACTTCGAAACAAAAGAAGGCAGGTTGGAAGCAACAGATCTAGGGATTATCCTATCAATGTCATCCCTGGGTTCTTGTTCTTTACTCAAATCTTCCCAGAGTGTAGATGTGAATCCACATAAATCTTAGAAGTTGCTTCCAAATTTTCCATCATTTCATCATAAGGAGAAATATCATTGATGGCTATGCTAAGGAAGCCTAATTTGGTCAAATTTGTGACATCATCAAGGGCTAACTCTTCAGATAAGACATAATCACCCTTAGTGTCACTCCAAATCTTCAATGTAGGTTCCTCATATAATTCATCTTTCTCCTCATCATATGATTAATCATATACCCAAGGTCTAGAATCATTTAATATCTTAGCAGATCCCCTAGGGTACCCTATCTGAGATAAATGGTTTACACTGGTAACATCGGACTCCTCAGATAGGTCAATTTCTTGAGGGTTAGGTTCCTTAAGGGTGGGCTTGAGTTCCATCTCGTGATCAGAAGGGAGGGTAGGATTAACAAATTGACTTCGTCCCACTTCATCAAATGTCACGAAAATACTATCATTTGGGTTGAGGTCATCCAATGGTACCATCATTCCCTTCTTTTGACTCCAATATAATTCAAGTGGATACTCAACCTTATCATCATCTTCCTCGGGTTGCCACCTTTCTGCATCCAATGCATAGCTACTTTCATATGTATCTTCCTCCCACTTAAGGTGTGGATCTCTCAAGAAAGTGTCATCTAATGGGGAGGTTTCAAAATCGATCCTCGAAAAGTAGCTATTCTCCCTTACATAATCACCAAAATTTCCCTCCAACTTAAAGTGTAGCTCTCCCATGGGAGATGCATCAATTGTAGATGGGTGTACGTCATCCTCAATGGGGTAGATTGGGTGGCTAATTTCATCTCTTTCTTGTTGGCCTGCTCTCGAAGATTCTCCTAACAATTCAATCATTTCATCTTGCATTTTCTGTATTTCCATCTTCAAGGAGGAGAGGTCATTTCTATCATGAGAGAAGTCAGGCTCAGGCTTATAGTACCCAGGAGTGTCTGTCCAACCATTATAATTATTTAGGGAGGGTGGGTTGGGTATTTCTATGGTGTGTGGGATATTGGGCAAAGCAAATCCCGCTCCTAGGTTCTGCTCACTGATTTGGGGCTTAACCAGGCCAATACTCCTATAATAGGAGTAAAACGGATCCCAATGATTGTCATTATGTCCATCAAAGGATGGACCATCTCGTTGTATGGGATCGAAGAGTGCAGAGTGAGGGTAAGGGTGTGGGCAAGATGTGAAAGGATGAAAATCAATGTGGTCCATTCTAACTCACACCTCAATCAGAATTCTCCAAGCAAAACACAATTCAAAAACCACTTTTTAGGTCTTTCCCAATTTAGGCTTTTGATTTTAAGTCAGATTGTAGGTGACAATACAATTTGTTCAATCAATTTACGTGCTTATTGTCGACCTATGGATCGCCTAAGAAGGCCTAGTTGGAGCTTAGGTGTTCTTCCCTAAATCTCAAATGGTAGAGCAACTCCAAAGACGGAAGATCGAGGGATGCAAGTAGGCTTAAGCCTTCCTTTGAAGCTGTGCTTTCACGATGCTTCTCAACTGCCCCCAAAAATCCGTGATAGGGTATCCCCCTCTTTGGAGTTACAAAACCTTTGATCTCAAGTTCTAAACACTTCAGAATCCAACGATAGGAGGGCTCTTGTCCTAGTATTTCCAAACCTAAGGAGTGTCTAAAAGCATGCTGTGGTGCAAGAGATATAAGTGTGCATACACCGCAAAAGATTTTGAATTTTGAATCGCATGCCAAGTTTGAAAATCAAATCCTTGGTTTTTAAATTGTCCCTCCTTTAATTAGTCCTTTTTCCAGAAAATATGTGACCACTTGTTAGATCTATTCAATACAGATTAGGTGGTCTTGAAATTAGTCCAAATGCATTTGCATGATAGGTAGAAATGTAAAGTTAGAAATGCATACCTGATTCTAGCATTCTTCAAGCAATATGCAAGACAAGAATTAGATGTAGATGCTGCTCATTTAGTCCTAAATGATTCGACCTAAGGGCAAGCAACTTCTAGTAGGTAGCTCGTGTTTTTTTTATTTTAGTATTTTTTAGCTACTTATGCATAAGCAAATTAAAGGTAAACAATCCACAAAATAAATTAAAAATTTAAATCTAAAGAAAAGAGAACAGGCTCCCAAAAATTACCCAACACGGGCCTAAAACAAAATCGGGGAACAAGCCCCTCAATTGTACCCCAGAACAAGGCTTTCAAACCAAATGTGCAATGAAAAATTAAGTCTAAAGTCTTAATCCTACTCTAATCAAATCAGTGACTAAATGTACAGAGATGATCATTGTGTCCTCGTCCTTTCCCTCCTAGTGATCAAGTTCCTTACAAGGTAGCTCGATCAATTTCTCCTTTGGCGACGTCAAGGGTCACCTCTCATGATGGCTGGTGTGATTGCAAGTCATAGAATGTGTGACGCAGATCGTTGCACTCGCATCAGAAAAAAAATCTAGATTTAAATATGATTCAAAATTTAAATCAATGTGAATGAACGAATGAATGAATGCGACGTAATTAAGCTTGTTGCCTCCCCAGCAACGGTGCCATTTGATAAGACGGCTTTCGCTTTCGAATAATGTGATTAAGATGATTTGTCATTTTAGTAACAAAGTGGTGGAAAATCGCTTAACAAAATAATTACAATAAAAATTAACCACTCACAGAAGAGCGGGTCGTGTCCACAAGGAGGCAATGATGCAGTAAAATCATGAATATTTTTCTCATATTCAAGTGCGAAATCCCGAGTCAAATCTGACATGAAATGCATTGAAAAGAAGATACATAATAACTCAAAAATGTAAGGGTATATGCGCAATTTTTCCTCACTAAACTATTCAATAAATATGTGATGAATCTTTGTAATTTCCAATTGACATACATTAAAGAAAATTTGTGCACATTTTAATCCAAAACCAATGTTAAAACATGTGAATAACAAAAGCAACACAATTATAAGAAAGCTTGAGTATGAAGTCACAATTTCACCATAATAAAATAATCATAAATTTAAATTCATTTTGGTGGCAATGGCATTTAAATGTAAATATTAATTAACCAAAAACAGAGGATTTTACCTCTCTCCTCTTTGCTCATGAGAGAGGTTCATTCGAGGTGCTACTCCTATAAGAGGTCGGTTGAAGCGAGGCCTTCGTGGTGGTGGCGGTGGTGCGTCGTGAGATGGCCGGAGCTAGCCTGCTGGAGGAAAGGAGTGGAGGTAGTGAAGGAGCCTGCTGCTGGCCACGCGCGTTGCAGGCGCAAGGAGAGCAGTGCGTGGGCACTGTAGACAAATGCGTGGGCACGTGGAGGTGCGGCCTCTGCAGGGCGCACAGGCACACGTGTTGGTGGCGCTGGCTGCAGGTGCTGCAGGGAGGCGCTGGAGTGTGGGCATGTGGAGGCGCGGCTCTGCAGGCCGTAAGGGGTGCGCAGGCGTGGGTGCTGGAGTGCGGGATGCTAGCGCGAGGGTGTGAAGGCGCGTGGAGCGCGCGCTGTGGGAAAGTGGAGGTGTGGAAGTGAAGGGGCACTGGAGGTTCTGGAGAAGGCGAGGAAGCGTGGGTGTGCTGGCTGGGCTGGAGGCGCATGGTGGGTTTGATGCAGCATGCGCGTGAGTGGTGCGTTGGCTGGAGGTGCGGGCGGCGGTTGAGGTGGGCACGCACGCCTGCTATGGTGGGGAGCGGGCAGGTGTGTGCAGGTGGACTGCTGCAGAAAGGCACGCGGGCACGGTGAAGGTGAAGGCACGGTGGGCAGATGGCGCGTGTGCTGAAGGTGGGTGCACTGGAGGTGGCGTGAGTTTCTGGCAGGAAGAGTTGCAGCTCTTTGTGCTGCAATGGGTGTGGTGAGGATTTTAGGTTCTTTTTGGTGGAGTGGAGGAAAAATAGAGAATGGGGAAGAAGATGGAGGTGGATGCTGGTGATGGCAGTGAAGATGGTAGCATGCACGCTTGTGTGTGCTTATGGTGGAGCAGCGTGCATTCACGGTGATGCGAGCAAGCTCCCAATGGTGGTGTGGCCTGTCACACCACATGCCCACAGTGGTGGAGGCTTGCTGCCATGGTTGTGGTTGGTGGTGGTGTAGTGGATGAGAGTGGTGCACTCTCTGCATAGAGGTGATTAGGGTTGGGGGCCTCCTCTCAATAGCAGCTCTCCCTTCTCCTTTTGTAGCCACGACTACACTGATTTCAAATTCAAAATGCCATAGCATGAATGTGATGCGCTGGAGGAGGAGGCGGAGCTAGAGGAGTTACCTATGCAAGGAGAAAAAGAATAAAAGAATAAAATAATTAGTGTATTTATACATAACACCTTAACTTCTATGTTAATTAAAATAGTGCATCTAATTAATTAACTAATTAAATGTATGCAACCCTAGGTTAATTCTAAATGCATGAATTATGTACTTAAGCTAAAAATATGAATTAATTTATTTACATCTTAATGTATGCTACCTAAATATTAAAATTAATTTAATGTCTAGACATTTAGATACTTAAATAGCCCACGAATATGGGCTAATCACAATGCTCCTACCACTTTCCAATGATGTATGATGCTTATCTTTTCTGATATGATCAACGAGTTTGTTGAGATTTTCATGGATGATTTCTCCATTTACAGCTAGTCATTTGACCAATGCCTTTCGCACCTTGATAAAGTCTTAACCCATTGTGAAGAGGCAAAGCTGGTGCTTAGTTGGGAGAAAAGCCACTTTATGGTCTAGTAAGGCATTGTTTTGGGGCATGTAGTTTCTGAAAGAGGATTAAAGGTGGATCCCACCAAAATTGATCCATCTCTAAGCTTCCATCGCCCAGCAATGTTCGTCAAGTTAGATCTTTTCTTGGCCATGCTAGATTCTATAGGCACTTCATTAGAGATTTCAGTAAAATCTCTAAGCCACTCTACTACCTGTTAGCGAAGGATGTTTCCTTCAATTTTGATGATAGATGTGACGAGGCTTTCCAAGTCTTGAAGAAAGCCCTTATTACCGTGTTGATTCTCCAAGCACCAGATTGGACCCTCCCATTTGAGCTAATGTGTGATGCTTCTGATTTCGCAGTGGGAGTGGTCTTAGGTCAAAGGGTTGATGGCAAACCTCATGTGTTGCATTATGCCAGCAAGACCCTTACGGATCTTCAGCAAAACTACACAGTCACTGAAAAGGAGCTTCTTGGTGTAGTGTTTGCTTTGGAAAAGTTTCGGTCATATCTTTTGGGATCCAAGGTTGTGGTGTTCACTAATCATTTTGCTTTAAAGCATCTTCTTGCTAGAAAGGACACCAAACCTCACCTAATTCGTTGGATTCTGTGACTCTAGGAGTTTGACATGGAAATTAAAGATAAGAAAGGAGTTGAGAATGTGGTAGTAGATCATCTATCTAGGATCCCTATTGAGGCATCAACCCTTGCTGGTTGTATCCAAGAGACTTTCCTTGATGAGTCTCTGATGGCCGTGGAGGACAAAACTCCTTGGTTCGCTGACATAGTGAACTATCTGGTCATGGGCATTACCCCTAGTAGTTGGGACAAGCAGAAGTGGACAGGTTTCTTGCTAGTGCTAAATTTTATCACTGGGAAGAACCTGAGCTATTTAGAATAGGCCCTGACTAGCTTTTCCATCGTTGCATCCCTGACGAAGAACAAAGGAATGTTTTGAGTTTCTACCATGACCTCCACTGTGGAGGACATTTTAGTGGAAAAAAGATTGCCCGTAAGGTTCTTCAGTCTAGCTTTTGGTGGCCCACATTATTTTGAGATGCACATACAAATGTGGGTGCATGTCTGTGTTTCTAGTAGATAGGAACAATCATAGAAAGGGATGAGATGCCCCAGCAACCCATTCTCCCCGCTGAGATCTTTGACATTTAGGGCATCGACTTCATGGGTCCCTTTCTTGTGTCCTTCGGATATGAATACATCCTTATGGCTGTGGACTATGTATCGAAATGGATTGAAGCCATACCCACACGGACCAATGACCATTCTGTGGTCTTGGATTTTGTTAAGGCTAATATCATTTCCTAATACGGGTGTCCAAGGACGATCATAAGTGATGGAGGACCTTACTTCAAGAACATACACTTTACAAGACTACTCCAAAATTTGGTTGTCAACCACATGATAGCCATGCCTTACCATCCCAAAATGAGTGGACAAGTTGAAGTGTCTAGTAGGGAGATTAAACGAATTTTAGAAAAAGACTGTCAGGCCTGACTGTAAGATTGGTCTAAGAAACTAAATGATGCTCTTTGGGCCTACAGAATAGTGTATAAGACTCCCTTGGGTATGTCTCCTTTTGTCTTGTCTACGGAAAGGTGTGCCATCTTCCCGTTGAAATCCAACATAAAGCCTATTGGGCCATTAAAAAGGTTAACTTAAATATAGATAAAGCGAGAAAGACATGCATGCTGGAGTTAAGTGAGCTTGAGGAGCATCGTAATGAAGCCTATGAAACTTCTCAAGCTTACAAGCAACGTACAAAGGTCCTCCATGATAAGCACATAATTAGAAAGACCTTTGAGCCCAACCAGTGGGTCTGGCTTTTCAATTTCAGACTTAAATTATTTCCAGGAAAGCTCAAGTCCCGCTGGGATGGGCCATAGTTGTTAACAATGCCTTCCCTCATGGAGTTTAGAGATTCGGAACCCTACTTCTAGCGCGAGGTTTAAGGTAAATGGCCAATGACATAAACCTTATGTTACTCTTTCAGGTGGCAAAGTTTTGGATGTACTTTGGCTTGAGGAGCCTTAGCTCCTCCCACTCTCCACCTCAGGTGATATTCTTCTATGTCTTTATTTTTCCAATGAGAACATTGTCAATCCTAGGCATGTGGGGGTATAACTCGATGATGTTTATAGCATTTATAGATATTTGCATGCATTTAGGATATGTGCATTAGTCCTACGAAAAAAAAAAAAATCTCTTTTGTTTCTTGAGCTACATTGGTTAGTCCCAAGCAAAAGTTCTTATCAAAGAGGTTTTATTAAACATTTTTCTTCTTAGATTATTTCTATGTTTAGAATCTGGCATAGTTACTTCACTTACATGTAGACTGAGTAATGGATCTTTGTAGAAAATCAATAAGCATTTTTAGTCTGCTAAACCTTTGAACAATTAATAGAGAGTCAGGCATACTATCTTTCATTAGATCCACCTAATATTTGTGAGAGGAAAGTAGAGAGACTACTAGTGCGCTAAGTCTAGTGCAAGGACTCTTAAGTTCTGGATAATTAGATGAGGATACCTCAGAGTTAAGCATAGTTTTCGCTCTCTATTCCTGTGTGCAAACATTGTATGAATTCTTGAGAGTCACCAAATAAGGCAGATACATAGAGATTGAGTCCTAATAAAACTATGACTATGATTGATGGTTATGACTATCCTTCATAGAGTCTTCAGTTGAAGGAGGGTAGTAATGTCAAAGGTCAGAAATATGATTGTCCTATCCATTCCTTCCCTGTGTCGAGAGTAGGCACTTCCACCAAATAAGCCACACAATATTCTCTTGACCATCATCATTCCTAATAATGCTTCGGAAATAAAAGTATGTGTCGTTTTGTTTTAGTAGTTGAAAAAAAAAAGAGAAAAGAAAAGAAAAAAAAGAAGAGAGAAGAAAAAGAAAAGAGTTCATGTTTATAGTTTTATCTTCGTATCATTTTTCATTATGTAACAATGTTTCTGAGGCAACAAAAACACCCACCGCGATCTACCAAATATGACCTATACCTACTTTTCAGTATTTATGATCGCCTAAATACAGGCTGAGGACTTCTAACTTAGTTGTAGGGTTATTAGGATTTTAATTAAAGTGTGAATGCCATGTGAGGCCACCAAATAGTGAGTACATTTACAAAATCTGGTAAGTTATGTGATCTCAGAAAAGAAAGAAGAAAAAGAGTGAGTGAGCACAGGAACGCAAAGAGAGCATAGTTTTTAGTTTCTCTCTGAGGTGTCTCATTTGATAGTCTAGAGATTTAGAGTCTGTAGTACTAGACTATATGTAGCACTAGATGAGTATGTACCACCAAATATGAATCCATTCAACTCAGCATCTCCTACTTTACCTAAAATGCTGGGGGTCAAACTACAGATTATTTTCTTCTCTATCCCTGAGGCAAGAAGTTGCCTATCCTAATAAAATGTTTACCAAGGGATAAGTACAAACTGTAAATGTAAGTTGACTTTTCACTTGGATCCATTACCAAGGCTACTATCACTTCACATTAGTTTGGTTCTTTAATTTTTTGGAATAAGGAAAGAAGAAATCTTTTGGTCTCTTCCATCATCTTTCACTTTTGCTCGAGACTAGCAAAACTTAGGCATGGGGGCATTTGATAAGTCCACATTAGTGGATCATTATTTATCCTAAGTACTCTTTAATTATCTATTCATAGTTTCTAATTGGTTAGGAGTTTACGGTAATTCATCTTAGTCTGCACATAATTTTGTGCGTCAATTTTACATTTAATAACGTATGATATTCACATATTCTATATGGTTGGATGCAGGCTAGGTTTGAGAATCAAATGTTCATTTTGCATATATAAGACGTCTGGAGCAAAGGATGGATGTCTGGGAACAGCTAGCACAAGTTCCTGGATTTTACATTTTTTTAAGATGTCTGGTGATGACGTCAAACATCCAATAAAGATCGGCCAATGTTTATCTGCCATTCTAACCACTCGCAATCTTGACGAGTGGTTAGAGAAGTTGCGGTGGAAGGAAACAGACGAGACTTTTCTTTAAAAGAGGCGGGCCATCCGCAGAGAAGGCTTCGGCCAGGCTCTCCCTCTTTCATCCTCTCCACCATGATCTTTGCTTGCACCATGAACTTCAGCGAGCACCATGGCCCCTGGATCCTCAACATCACCCTCGCCGTCGACGCACACATGGTGACAGCGTGTGTGAGTGCCACCACCACCAGCAACCCAACATCTATCACCTTCCTCGGTGCATGTAGGCCTCTCTGCACTCATCTTTGCGATTGCAGCAGGGACCTCCATCGTCCTTACTCTCCATACGCAGCAGGAAACCCCCTTTTCTCCTTCACACACACCAAAGAACCCAAACGCCTTTGCCGCCACAGCAAGTGCACCTCGCGCCCATGCCTCTCACTGGCCTCCCACGCTTACATACGATCTCCGTGCGCCTATGCAACTCCACGCTCGCGCCACCAGCAACAACTAGCTTGCGTGTGGCTGCAGTTCTTGTCGTTCCTCTCCGTCAGCCTCCTCCTCACCATATAGGCAGCTTCGGCCACCGTGCGCCGCCGCACCACCACCGGAGTGTTCCTCTCCTCCGGCCCTACTCCTTCGACGATTCTCACCTCCAGCCGTTGCTCCACGAACACGCCACCGAGCAAGGGGAGACTCCCCTGTTTGGCTACAGGAAGCTTGCTATTAAATGCAATGACCACGACTGAAGAGTTGGTATTTTTGGATATAATATTTTATATTTTGTAATTTTTGCTCGTGTGCTCTCTGGATTCTAGGTATTCTGCCTTACTACTAATTCAAGCAATTCTTGATCGTGTTTGATGCCACAACTTATCGAAAAATTGATATTGCATCGTATTAGCCCTGTATGACAAACTCGAATGATGCGTTGAAAGTATTGGTGATTTATTGGTTTATGCCTCCCTATGGATACAACCCCCTCTCCTGTGAGTGGTTGATTTTAATTATTGACGATTGATTTTTCGCCACTCAATTTCTACTTCGATAACTTATTTTCTTAAGCGAAAGACGATCGTTCAAGGACTTCTAGGCAAGAGGAGGAATAAGGTGGTTGACGCCCAGCTTGTGGAGACAATTTGGTGGAGGAAGAAACTAAGGAGAACTCTTTTCAAGTGTGGGGCAACCCCTCTTGGAGCATGAGCCATCCAGAACTTCTGTTAGAGAATCCCTCTCTTCTTTATCTTCTACTTTATATTTTGTATTAGCTAGTAATTTATTGTTATTTCAAGAAGCATTCCTCTACATGCACTCCAAATTCTAGCAATATAAGATCAATTTGCCTTCCAATTTCTAATTTTATGTTAACGTGTTTTTCATGCTTTTAGTAGATTAGTGCACTACACCTTCTTCTAATAATCCTAGGCACACTTGCCTAGGGTGAGCTTAGAAGAAAAGGGTTTTCTTCATGTCACTTAGGTTAGTGATAGGTGTAGTCTTTAGCGTAATTATCATACTCGCATTTCGTTGCCTGATTATTTTGAAAACCCTAAAAATACAACAAAACCAAAATCACAAAAATACATGTGTTGATTTGTGAGGTGAGAGAGAGAATCATTTCATGTGATTAACAAATTGTTCTCCTTGGATGACTCTAGATACCCCACTATCTAGGTTTTATAAATTGTAAAATTTAATTGTGAATTTACGTGTTGCAATGACATTATTTTGCATCTTTAACAAAATGCGTATTTCCCGCATCAAATATGCACTGAGGCACTTATATAGAACTTAAAAAAAGCATAAAACATAAAATATTACATGGTTTATTGGATATGGTCAGGTTTGGATGTCTGAAGGAGGGGTCAATGGCTGTGTGCGTGTGGTATGGGGTGTTTGTTGATGGTGTTTTGAGGGATTGGTTGGCTGTGGATTATGGGGCTACGGAAGGTAGTTTAGGTGATATTGGGTAGTGGTGTTGGTAGATTATGGTGGTCAACAAGGTGGTTGAATTTGGTTTATGTTGCTGCAGCGTGTGGATAATAAAAGAAAAATGACAACAGGGGAAGAATAGGGGTGGTGGAAGTGGTTGGTTTGATTGTGAAATTGGAGGTGGTTGTGGATTAATCAAATCAATTAATTGACTTGATGAGGAGTTAAAAAGGGTCAAGAGGGAGAGATGGGTGGTTTTAACGAATTGAGAGGTGGTGGAGGCTGCTCGTACACTACAGCAAATAAGGTTTAAATTGACGTTTATTTTTATCTAACGTCGTTACGTATGATGACATTAATTTCTTAGTGTAGCCAAACTACCAATAGCTAGATAACTATCCCTTCAAATGTCCTAGAAAAAAAAGAAAAACCAATTTTCAAAACTCACGCCCCATCTCGCCTTTTCCCCCATTGTGAAATTTGAAACCCTTCCTCACCCCTCACGAAATCGCACCCAACGCTCCTCCTCAACATTGTTGTCCATCGCCTTCCCCAAGGTCGCCTCACTGCCTTCTCCAGTTTCCTTTGCCTTGTCGCCCTCCTTGCCCTCCTCTACTTATCGTCATCCTTGCCCTCCTCTACCTCGCTGCCCTCCTATACCTTGTCACCCTCCTCGTCAACCACATTATTGCTCTCTTGCCATCCTCATCGTCGTCCTCTCCCATCTCCAACAACTTCTCCCACGATCGAGGTTAGTAACCCCACTTGCCTCCTCGATGACCTCACCACACTGAGTCCCTCCCCCAACCATCCTACCTTTCCTCCACTCCCCGATGACTCCTACTGCCATCCTCCCCTCCCTTTGCCACCCCCATCCCCTATGACGAACCCCACCACCCTCTTCCTTTCCCTCTGCCATCCCTCATAAGCCTTGAAAACCCCTACCACCCTCCTTCCCTCCCTCAACCACTGCCCTTGGCACCATTGCTATTGCTCCCTATTCCTCAACTTTCACTGCCCCTATCGAATTCCCTCAACCCTTCCACTAGGGCTCCTTCCTTCCTTCCTTCTAGAAAGCATTGAACTTTCTGATTGTACATTACAAGAGCCACATTGGTATTCCTAAAATGTATTTGTTGTTATGTTTTCTTCTTGCTTATCTCATGAGAGCCATTCTTTTCTCTTCTCTTTACTTTGAAAACTTTCCTCGCTATAGTAGTGGTGTATGTCTTTGGTTTAGTTGATAGCTTGCTAGACAAGGTAGCTAGGAAGCATGGAAGCCAAACATCAGCTTAACCTAGTCTAATTTACATGCTTGCACCATTGGTTTGAACCTGATTTTGGACACTTTAGGTTGTTTCCACGCAAGTTGCAAGTAGATCTTGTAAATCCTCTCTAGATTTCCCGTCGTTTGCCACCATCAACATTGCCTCTTGGCTGTGACTTCAACTGAGGACAGGATATTTCCTACTCTTGGTTGGTGCTATTTTTGTTGTTATATTGTTCCTAGGGTCTTCCTTTGCAATGAGCTTTTTGCATAGATAGATTCTTAAGGAAAATCGATGAGGATGTTGGTGTTTTAAGAGAAAGTTTCTATACAAGTAGTTCCTTGTGGAGGAACTCTCTGATAGATGCCTTCTTACAGTCTCTTCTCAAAGAGAAGATGATGAGGAGGCACCGAAGGCAACCTAGTTATGATCGATTGTGAAAAGGCATACTCAGGGAGTCTATGGGTAAGATGACAGAGGTCGAAATCTAGAGCCTTGGACCAGAGAAGAGAAAGGAACTTTTGGATAGTTTGGTTTGAGTTTCCTAGGAGGATAATAACAAATTCTTGTGGAAGTTGAAGAATAGGATGGACAGGTATGGTATGATCACTCATTCATATTTGACAGGTCTATTTCTAGTCTTTTGGACATTTATTTTTAGGTCATAAGCTTAATTATAATTTTGGATATCTTCTGAGTGGGAATTGAAAGCCCAACGAATGAGGTGCGGTTTGAGAAATTGTGCCTTACTGTTAAAGCTCTTATTGGAAGTAGGGGAACACCTACCATCTTAAATGCCTGCCTTAATAAGATTGAGGTACTTTTGCCTTTAGTTAGTATGATTTTTTTTGGACAGGTTGTAATTTAGCCTTTCTTCCATTTTCTGGGTCCTGTGTATTCATTGCTCATTTTGACATCTGATTCCTAGCAGAAAAGTGCCTCTATCAATCCTCCTTGAATTTAATGGCATTATCAAGCCTTCCAAGTACAAAAGGAATGGCTAAATCTTTATTAGTTACACATTTCTATTTTGAGAGTGTGATGGTGTGCTTCAAGTGAGATCGTAATTATGATTTCAAGCAAATTATGATACGGCAAAAGGACATTTGACTTGTGGGTCGTAGAAAATATTTGAATCTTGAAGTGTAGCTCTATTTTTAAATTCAAGAATTCTAATATAGAAAATGCTCTGAACGTAGAAAACCTGATTTTCCTAAAATAAAAAATTTCAATGTTCATATTCTGTCACTAGTGAATAATATCAGTTATATTTTCATCCTAATACTTGCAAAATGACTTTATTATCTCACCTCCATTGTTTTAGTAATGAGATAGTAATCACCATTCCTTACTTCAGGTTCCAAGGGCGACACAGGCTCTTCCTCAAAAGCAAGATCCCCTTCATCCTTCTCACTACTTGCATACTCTTCTTTAGTTGCTTCTCCCATGCGGCACTCCCCATCTGAACCCTCAACAAAGTCAACACTATTCTCTCATGAGTTCTCATCTTCCTTGGAGTTGCCACCATTGATGGACTTTATATTGCCATGCCCCTCACCTTCTAAGACAAAAATGGGTGAGTCCACATTGTTACCATTCTTCACATCCTCCACTACTTCCATCCCTCTCCAAAGCAACAGGTGAATGTTTTGGGTTGATAGAGATCATATGAATGAAAGAGAGGCGAGGCGAGGGGAAGAGAGGGGGAGTGGGAGGGGGTGAGAGTGAGAGTGAGAGCAAAGTTGGGGGAAGCACACTATAATCCTTTTGTAGAGTGCTCCAAATAGGTTGTCCAGGACATTTATGAACTTTGAGTCCATAAGTCAAGCTATGGATAGTACTTCTTAACTCCTCTAATAGCCTTGTTCTTTTAAGATTTTGAAGTAGGCATATGTTGATATGCAAGCTCACAGGTCATGTTCGTGATAAATGATAAAAATCTAATATGCATGGTTATTCATATTGTCTGCTTGGAAGTGTCATTTATGGATTATCATTTGATATTTTACTTTTTCAATCCCATGTTATTTATTCACCTATTTTCTTAAATAATGTTGAGATTTTTTTTAGTTCATTGGCTAAGTAATATGTTTTTCAAAATGTTATATCTTGTTGAAGGGGCTAGCTAATTCTATTTACTTGAGTTCTTATCCATAAGACTATATCCTTTTATATGATTTCTTTTAAATCTAGTTATTTTTGTTTTTTGGCAAGTGTGCATTGTGCTAATGTTCTCTGTGAAATCACAGGTATATACAGACTATATGAAAGAAAACTTAAGGACCTTAATCTTGCAATTCATAATATCACATACGACATTATAGACTTCTACAATTTTGTCGATAGCCTCGTGGATCTCAATGCATTGTTGTATGCCTCTATCCTTATACTAGTGATTTTCTAGGTTCATAAAGATTTCAATGTCATTGAACATGTAGCTAGATTGACACTAGCAAATAGATTATCCATAATCTTTTCAAACTAGAGCTACCATTTTCCAGAAACATAAAATTTTACGTTTCTTTTTTGATAGGTATGACCACCAAATTCAAGCCTATCAACCCCATTATCGGCAGTGGATAAAGTAAAGGACATTTCAACATTTGAAGAAATGGGCTTTTGGTTGAAGGTAATGCTGGTCCATGAAGCCTTTAATGATGACTAGATTGCTATATTTTTTTAGTGCCATTTCCTATTCAGGGAGGTTGATTGGATATTTTGACCATTTTAGGCCTAATTAATTGACTTAAGAGAGAAAAAAGGTAGGTTTGTTATCACTATGATAGGGTTGCCAAAGGAAATTCCATTTGCTCATTGTGCAATATTTAGTGCAGATTCCTCTAATATGATGCTAGAAGGACATGAGAAAAAAATATACATGAGGGTTTATTGTGCAACCCATTTTACAGCTAAAGTTTTTGACTTTTTTTGTGTTGGGGGTTGTGTGGGTTATGTTTGGATTTTTTTTTGTGAATTCGAAAGCACTAATTTACTTGGTCTATTCAGCTTGTAAGTTTTCATACGAGTCAAAGTTACTGCAAACATTTGCCTATCACCAAGATGTTTACCAGCCTTGATGGGCAGTGGTTGATTGCCATCAACTGGTTTGGAGATAATTTTTGCTACGGTTGGTTGATCTTCATAGAAAACAATATGAGCTGCTTTGTGGCCATCATTAGCTATGAATTGGGCATTCCCCTAATGGTGTTTGTTTTCGCTAGAAATAAGTAATTTATGATCAAAATAGACTTTGCCTTTAAGATATTGTTAGACATGACTTAAATTGCATGCCACTATAGCCAGAATTGACCATTTTTTGGAACTCTTCCATCATAATCATCTCTTGAATGTCGAGTATTGCTGGTGCTATTGTTGCTACATGTTTACTTTCTGTGCTTACTTATGATGACAAAAGTAAAATTGCTACCATGGATGCTAGAGAAGTAAACATTTTAGCAGATGAATTTTCTTGGCATTCATCTTTGGGTTCATAGGCACATTTACATATCTTATTAAGTCTGAGTTGTCTTGATACATTTTACTTGATTTTATATGGTGTTCCTCATATGTATGGCAATTTACTACTTTGATAGTTTATTGGTTTGTATCTAATAATGATGATTAAATAAGTTATGGTCATACACAGGTAGGGTCTCTGATTTCCCCATTGGTTATAGTGGTGGAAAAATACAAAGTTATCCCCTTGAATCTGTCTTTAGGTTTTAGTATATTGAAAACTCATGTTGATTGCATCACTTTTTTGAAAAGGATTGGATCCCTTTTTTTCTTCCCAAAGAGAAAAGGATGGTCACTTATTACTGGCCATCCATTCATTCATTTCACAAATAAAGTTACTAGATCCCAAGAATTTTCGTTTGGCTAATAGATGGTGTCCAACAAAAACAACACAATGATCATATTCTCATAGTTTGTTCTACACCTTCTATTAGGTGTGGTTTCTAGCACTAGGTGCAAGTTGTCTCCTTGCAAATCCACTGCCTGGCAAAAGTGCACAGAATTGTCAGGCTTCAATTTAGGGGGGAATGGCTACCATCAGTGTTTGCCCTTTCTTGGTATTGATGTAAAGGACCTATTTTTCCTAGTTACTCTCTAGATTAAATACATTTTTATGTATAATTAAATAAATATTGTTGTCAATGTTAGGGTCTCAATTTTGTTAGACACTTGGTTAGAGCCATTTTTGGCGTTTGAGCACTAGTTGGAGACAAGCTGCAATGCAAGACGGTCCAATTTTTGACATCTTGGTCATAGTTTCTCCAAGCTCAATAGTTGTGGATCCAACTGGCTCTGTATTCTACACCACTTCCAATAGAATAAAAAACATTCTGGTGTTGATCAATAATGAAGAGGGAGGAAAGGATCCCCCTAACCTGAGGAAATACACTTGCTTTTGATCAGCTTGGAGCCATATGTCTACTCCATTGTTGTATAGTTGATTGTATTTGATAGCAGGATAAATTGTAGTCAAGATAGGGTGTTAGTAGTATAGGTGGAGAAAAGACACTTGGTTGGGTAGTAGGATAGGTAATAGGTTGGATATGATAGGTGAATCAATGCATTGTAAGCTAGTATTGTTTGTTTTACAAGTGAGTGGAATATTAATAATATATTTATGCAATATGTCTGATAAACACATGCAATCAATACCCAAATGTATCCCATGGGCACTATAGTAGATATCCTACATGGATGGGATATTGCATGGAATTATACCACTACCAAATGCTACATTAGGATGTGTAAAGTATTCTCTTAGCGGTAGTGTTAGCTCTCGTCCATAACTGGCATCTAGTCAAAAGAACCCAAAGCAGATGGAGTTTAATGCCTACACAATGCCATGTTGTGAGAATTGAAAAAGCAAAGGAGGATATAATAGCTAATTTTTTGATGGCTTACTCCTTGATTATGCTGGTGTTAAGACTCAAATGATCACTGTAGAAAGTTTAACACTTTACACTGCCTTATATTTTCTTTTTTGAAAGCAAGCAATGCCTTCTAATGACTCTCATTCTATGATGAAGGTTTATGGCAAGCCAAAAGATGCCTAAGCTAACTTTGATGTTGTTTTGAGGCTGTGATTAGGGTGAATGTCTGCTCCTTCCATCAGTTACCTGGTAACCTACTTGGTCATCATTTTTCAAAATAAGAGGAAGGCTACTTGAGCATAGTATCCTTTTTTAAAATAAGAACCAAGGTGATGTACATATTGAGGACACATTCTCATTTCTCAGTTTAGGGGTTCTCTACTAGTATTTTTGTTCTTGTGGGATTTATTGAAGTTTTCAATTCTCTATTCTGTGCTGAAGTTTTATAAATGATTTTTGGTTTTGCGTTTGTCAGAGGTTGAAGTTCCTCCTGAGTTCTATTCAGCTAGTTAATCTTTTTTCATCTTCATGGCAGGGAAAATCTTTTGCTCATGATGTGAAGGGTGGTTTAAATAAACCCAATTGATCTAGGGTTTGCATTTAGTATCAAGAATGCCACATTAAAGTAAGGGTTGGATTGTATTGAATTCAAGAATGAGGAGATTGAGTCCATGAAGAAGTCATTTGAAAAGTGCTTGATTGCTCATTTCACTACTGTCAGACCTGATTTTGATGTGTCATGGAGTGATTAATTCTAATTGGGGTCTAAATGGTGGCTTCTCTCTAGGATCAATAGTTTTGGGACATGTCCTAATTAGGCTAGACAAGGAGATTGATCTTATTAGGGCCTTTTCTAAAGATGGCAGTATGATTAATTAAAAAAAGAGACTTAAAAAGGAGATGGTTGCTCTATTTCTGACCCAACATAAGATCTTCTACCCTCAAATTTATGGGAAACTCTATTTTTATGTATAGAACTACTAGTGAAAGAACTTCCCAAAGCTTGAAAAATAATTTCTCTTAAGACAATAATATTTGAAAGCCAAAAAGCTAACTTGAGTAAAGGGAAAATTAAAAGAAGGCAGAGACCTAATCTCTTGAAATTTGTTGGTGCAACTTATCCAAACTTTCAATACCTTGCAATGTCATTACCATAGGACATCGCAACCATGACAAGCCCTGATGCTATATTTCTAGCAACAATGGCCTTCTTATCCTGACTTCAATTCTTGCAAGCATAGATAAATAGTTTAGAAAGGTGTTTAGCAGGTGTATGGACTTTATGAGAGGACCTTCCATGCTTTGGTATGACAGAATAAAGAGAAATTTCTAGAGGAACGACTTCTCTCAGTTCCTCCTCTAGTTTCATCATTTTGATTCCCATTTCTTCAATCTTCTGATGCAGGCTTAACTTATCACCATCCAAGCTATTCTCTTTTGTATCAACAGTTTCATTGTTTGTTCCCACACTCTAGTTGCAGTTGGGTGCCTCATCAGAATTATCTATCTCTGTGAATTCTTCCAAGGCCTTCTTATCGATGATTTTCACAGTAGTACCTTCAGATTGTTCTAATGTAGCTCCACTCATCACTTTCACATTATCAATTTTCTTCTCAAGATGTACTTTAGTTATTGCATAAACTACTTTACGATGTGCGTTAGGTCTCTTTCTATTGTTACCACTATTAGATTGTGTAAGCTGCACTTTATTATGTTCCCACCTATCAACTAATCTTCTTGAACAGTGAATAGGAGTTTCTGTTGGTTCTTTCCTCATCTCCCCTTTAGATACTTTGGATAGTCTCTTTGCTCTACTGTCTTCAGTTATCTCTACCACCAGTTGAGATGACACGAAATTTCTAGTTGAATCGCATTTAGACTCCGTTTTCCTTTTTCTATTTAAATTATTTATTGTTGCTATTTGGCAGATCTTCTCCATTTTCTTTAAGAATCATCTTCACTACCTACACAATGATGGAATTCATAAACAACATTCAAATAATCTAGACCTTAGCATTAAAAGATTAAGGCCATAACTCTGTGGAATAACTTAGCAAACAAGTGGAACCCTAGGTAGGTTTGAACTGCCATAATGTCAAACGATAAATTATGCAAATATCTTTTACAATCTGCTCAAAAACAAACCCAAGCATTTGCTCAGAATTAGAATAGAAGTTGAATTTAAAGATTGAATTCGAGAAACTATGATGCTTTTTCCTCCAAACCAAACCAAAACACAGCATTCCCTACTTTAGCTGGTCTGACTTCGAAATTTTCTTCAAATGGAGAAGACAATCAAGACAATTCAATTGGAGGGGAATATAATCTATAACAGTACCTTATAAAAATACAAGCAGAAAGAAAATTTATGAACCTATAAGCATGAAGGCACTGTTTAAAATAGGGTATTCTAGTTACAGACAAAAAATAAAAAATCTTAGACAATAAC
Organism: Thalassia testudinum; assembly: GCA_037157565.1. Classification (NCBI taxonomy): domain Eukaryota; kingdom Viridiplantae; phylum Streptophyta; class Magnoliopsida; order Alismatales; family Hydrocharitaceae; genus Thalassia; species Thalassia testudinum. Next base: position 92,269,240 of record JAZHRO010000025.1, read on the forward strand.
ATGATTTTAGTACATCTCAAAAGAAAGATGATTTTAGTAGTAAGTAGATGGAAACTCATATACATGGAATGGAAGCTAGACAAAAGTATGCATAAATATTTGCTGGGTTCTTGTGGTTTCTAGGTTTTCTCTTCCCTTTTTTTGTGACAGAATTCCATATAGGCATAATGAGTTTAGCAAGTATGGTATGTGGAAATCCCATACCTAGGTTTACATGAACTGAACTTACTCCTAACACCAGAGGAAGAAGAAATCTACCATATTGGCACTGAATTGGAGGTTTGGTCATAGGAAAGAGAGAAACAACCGCGAGTAGAGACAAAGTTGTTATCCAATAATTCCTTATTCATAGTTCCATGCATTGTACAAGATGCTTGAATCAGAAAGTCGAACAACAAAGTGGAAGGCCAGAGCATGAAAACCAATCCATTTGCTAATAACAAAGATTCTATAATCTCAGCAGCATCAGAAGAAGAGATCTGCAAGTGTAGACGATGAAACAGAAGAGTAATGATTGTGATAGTTTTAAGTTAGGTTCGCATATTGTTTGATTAAGAAATTTTTTGGTGTTAAACAAATAGATTTATGGTGGTCTTATATTGTGTTATTTTTTGGATTATTAACTTTTTATTTTAGTAAATTTTTTAAAGTAAAAAGACGATTTCAATATCTGATTTGGAATGACATAGATATTAGATGTGATTTTAGGGGGAAATGTATCTTTTCCTAAAAGTGTTATGATAAACACACATAAATTCATGATAAAGTGCTTATTTATCACAGTTCCTAAGACTGGCATTGCATTCCATAGGTATAAATAGTGCATAACATGCATTTCATTGCCCTTAGGATAATTTGTTTACATTGTATAGTAATTCTGATATTTTATGGACAAGAGGCAATGTGACATCTTTATGAGCTTCGGATGAAGAATCCGTCCGTACGGATGGATCCGGAGTGACGATTGCAGTCTGACAGGGTAGAATTCACTTCGATCTGAGCACCGTGGCACCCTCTACAAGCAAGGAAAGGTGGATGGTCTAGATGGTGCCACATGGCACCATTTGGAGTGCCTAAGGCTGCTTGGCGTCCCTCCAAAGGGGTGTCCAACAAGCAATCCTAGCGTTGGATGCAAATCCAACAGCTGAGAGCCCTCCTCCATCGCACACCCTAAGACGTCCTCTCGACCATTTAAATGGCTTGGTGCATTGGTTGGGAACCCAGCCACCAACTAAAGGGCACGGGTTCGAGACATGTGGAGCCTCCCAATTCGCAAATTGGCACACGCCAGCGCGCACCTGCGTGCACGCCAGCACACACCAGTGCACACCAATAGGGCCTTAGCACAATTCGCACACGTGATGGACGGGCATCAAAGCTCGCGCATGGGCAGATGTGAGGTGGCTACAGCGACTCTTGAGCTGGACCTACAGCGATGTCCTGGAGGTTGCTAATTATCCTATGTCCATTTTTAGCCCCTTCCCATGCACTATATAAAGACCTACACACCTCCCTTGCCTAGCCATCTCTACCTACTCTGCTCGCACCTACTCCTAAGCTCTAGTAGCCTACCAAAGCTCCATTAGAGCTTATTTCCAAGCTCCAAAGCCCTCTTATTAGTGTAATACTTCTATATCCCACCAAATATTCGTCCTCCATCCCACCACCTTCATAAAAAACCTTGGAGCCGTCCTCCCACCTCCATTCCAATAGAAGATCACCTCCATATCCTCATCCCTATTATAGAGCCTTGGTGAAGCATTCCTCTACCCGGCATCCTGCATCTCACCTCCATCGTCTAGCACCTCACCTCCTTCATCCAAGCTGCTGCCATGCACCATCGTCTCACCGAATAGTCGATTTGGGAGATTTCTTCTCACCTCTATCTCTTTTATGTTTTAGCATATTGTAAAAGACATTTGAATGCCATTGTGAAATATCATATTTGTTCTCCACTTTGTGAAGTTATCTCACTTGCCTTTTTATTTCAAAAGCACCAAAAAAATCATAAAACCCTAAAACACCAAAAAGAAACAAAACGAATCACGGATTTCAACAAAAGTAAACGTCGTCTCCCTATGTTCGACCCGGGACTCCATTAGAGTTTCGGTTAAAAATTGTATTTGATAATGCATTTTGTGAGCTATGATGATGGGTTTTCCAAATGTTGATTTTACTTCACCAAAACACGTTAATCATTTTGGGGTCATTATCAGGGAGGCAACGGAATTTGCTTTCTTATTTTTTGTGTTTCTTTGCATTTTCTTATTATTAACCCTGCTTGCCTCTGATTTACTATCTTGCAGGTACCCTAGCAAGGAGATCTGAGTGCGATAGACCTGAGTAAAGTACAGGTAGAGTAATCTGTAAGTGCCCCTACATTCCCCCCCACTGGTTTCATTTTGCCACATCAATAACCAAGACCAAATCTACTTACGTGTTTGCATAAACCCTAGGATAGAATTTGTTTGTCTTGTTTGTCACCTCCACTCATCTCACCATCACATATTACAAGAAGGAAAAACAAAAAAGATACTTCTTGTGGGATAAATCAACATACACACTACATACACCCACATTTGAGGCACATAACCTAACTTGATTTTTATCTACTAAAATGAGATTTTGACCTATGGAATCGGTACACCAATTCAACACATAAAGGAGTGGAAAATCATACCAGGTTAATCACCTTTTTGTGTGCCCTAATTGGTGGTGCATTTAGGCCAATTGATTGAATTGTTTGGGCCGTACCACCTAATCTAGAAGGAATTCATTTTGTAGTTGCCCCATAGGATTCGATATTTAGGCCAAACCAGGTACTCCATATTTCTTTTTAATTTGCAAAGGAAAACATTTGAACTTGTGATTTCAAACTTGGTTTGCTTCCTGGAAATTTGGTTGAATCTACCTAATATTTGAACCCTAAAAGCTACTAAGCAAGACTCGAACCCTAAAACTTACCTCATCATCAATAATCTTGCTTGAAAATCTTTTTGGTTGTGCACATACACACATTTTCAATGAATGATTAAGGGCACAACCCATTAAGGGCCCATCACATTTTGAAAGCACTAAATATCCCATGCCTAACTAAAATTGATTAGATGTTGGCCATAAGGACTGATTCGCTCTTCGGGCCCAAATTGAGATATTCACTATTAACCTGCTTATACTAGTCAATTTGACTTCTAGCTAGGGGAGTAGTGTCAAACGACCGTGGCTGGGGGGTACACTAGGAACCGGAGGCACAAGCCAAAGGAAGAACCTTCTCCCCAGTCCCTCCTTCTAACTGGTTGGATTGGATGGATACAAGTAGAGTAAATAGTCAATAATCTTAAGACAAATTCTGAGAGTTTGTAGGCCTTTAGGCTACCCAACCTAAGGATAGACTTGTATTATTTGTGCTACAAGGTTCCTTCTCTTCCTCATCCTTCCGACTTCCTTCTAGTGTATACTTGGAAGGAGGTCATTGAACCCTCGTCTGGAAGGACCTTTAGACCATTCTCGAAGGCAGAGGTTGAGTTATAGCCAAGCAGACCCCATGGCTAATCAACAACCACCTCCCCCTCCTCCCCTGAACTAGCAAGTGCTGATTTAGAGGCAGTTGGAAGAATTACAGTAGATGCAGCAATGGTTCCAACGGATGTATGGTCAGGGTGCTCGGCCCTTGAAGGATTTCTATGATCCTTCAAACTTTGGGGAACGTCCCAATGTCATGATTCCAGTCGGAGACATAGAAGTCAAGCCCTAAGTCTTAAGTTTGATTAAGCATTTCCATGGGATTGGCTCGGAGGGCCCATTCCGGCACTTTGAGGATCTGACCACTTTGGTTCAGACCACCAAAGCGAGGAATGTGAACGAAGAGAAAATGATCACAAGGCTCTTTCCCCACTCTCTCAGGGATATGGCCACACATTGGTACCAGACCATTGGAAGGCCGATAGAAACATGGGCTGCTCTTAAGTCATTTTTCTTGAAGAAATTCTTCCTAATCGGACGGACTAATGCCTTGCGACGGGCAATTACAACTTTCGCCCAACGGCTGGGGGAACCATTTCATAGTGCCTGGGAGCGATTCCAGGAACTTTTGAGGAAGTGTCCACACCACGAGGTACCAAAATGGCCACTCGTGTAGATATTCTATCACGGGTTGGTCGAACAACTCCGTAATCACGTGGATGCCTCCAGCGGAGGTAATTTCCACAACAGGGATGCAGATAGTGCATATCACCTATTTGAGGAAATGAGCGAGAATTCAATTAACCACTCCATGGATGCCTTCAACCGGTCCCAACAACCCTGGTCAAATACTAATGAGATCCAGGATTCTCATTCATTTGACATGGAATTGATTTGTAACAAGCTTGATAAGATGGACTTGGTTGCTAAAAGAATGAAGAATGGATGCCTGGGAATTCAGGAAACACATCTACACCTACTCAATCCCAGAATTTGGGATTCCATTCCTCATGGCTCCCATGGGGCAGGAGTTTGTGAACCAACTTGAATCAGCTCAACCTATGAGCTTGGATTTCTCGGAACCTTATGGGTTCCAAATTAGGGCCTTTGATCTTAGTTTTTCCGATCCTTCCTTCTCTCCATCCTCGCTCTATGACGATGTGTATGCAATATAAGAGAATCCTAGGTCCAACACTTATAACTCAGGTTGGAGGAACCACCCTAACTTCCCTTGGAAAAGTCAAGGGCAATAAACCCAAACATGACCCAGCAACTATGCACCTCAGAGACCTATGGGTCAGGGTCAGGTATACACCCAGTTGCCCCTGAGACTGGTTACTCATCCACCTTGGAATGCCTGACAATCTGCAGGGCAGGCTAATTTAAATTGGCAGATGGTAGAAATGCAAGGGTTCATGCTTCAGCTTATGCAGCAAATGAAGACATCATTGGACAACTTGCAATTCGGGTTTATTGCTAACTCTCGACAACTCGGATCTCTACCATCCCAACTCATACCTAACCCGTGCAATGTGCAAAATTAGGGCAATAGAGCCCAAGGGTACAGAAATCAAAGGGACCCACATGCACATGCTCTGGTGGTTGAGCAGGGTCCTTCCTCTTCTTCTTCTGGATACATGACCAAACAAGGCCCTCCAATCTTCACTAACCTACCTCAAGACTCTAACCCATACGCCTCTGCAAAGTCTGTCTCCTTGAGAAGTGGAAAGCAGACCTAGGACCCTGAGTTACCTTCTAGAAGCCAAAACCCTAGGGAGCTTGAGAGAGAAAAGGAGGAGATTAAAGAAGATAATAAGGCCCAGGGATCGAAAATTGGAGATACCACCCACATCCCGTTCCCTGAAGCTGTATTGAAAACAAGGAATAAGAAAACCTTAGAGAGCAACAAGGAGCTCCTGAATTTATTTAAGAGTGTAGAGATCAATATTTTGCTCCTCGATGCTATTAAGCACATCCCAGCTTACGCTAAATTTTTGAAAGATCTATGTACCCAAAAGCGTAAGTTGAGAGAACCCACTCCGAGGAAGGTGATTCTCTTTGAGTAGGCAAGTTCTGTTATTCTACATCACCTTCCTCAAAAGAAGAAAGATCCAGGCACTCCCTTGATTCATGCGTCATTGGGGAGTACACTTTTGATAGGGCACTGTTGGATCTAGGTGCATCCATCAACCTAATCCCTACCTTGCTTTATGAGAGGTTTGGGTTAGGCATACTTAGGCCAACCTCAGTAATGCTACAATTAGCGAACCATTCGATCACCACACTGAAGGGCGTTATTGAGGATGTAATCGTCAAGGTCAAGGACTTCTATTTTCCCGTATATTTCTTGGTCCTTGACATGGATGTACCTAACGATTTGAGGAACACACCCATCATTCTGGGGCGCTCATTCCTAGCTACCGCCAAGGCCAACATAAATTGTGAGAGCGGTAGTATGGAAATCACCTTTGGGAATAGGAAGCTAACTCTTAATATTTTCAAGGCGATAAAAGGATTCAATGATTGTGGATTCATTGAGGAGCTTGAGGATCATGATTTTAATGTTGAAACTTGTATGACGATCAGTGTGCTTGAGGACTCCACCAGCTATAACGAACCCAACTCACAACCCTCTGTGGCAGACTTGCCACATCCCGAAGAGGTTGTTGATTTTGTTCATTCCTAGCCTCTTCGACTGGATCGTCCTGATGAATCTTGATCAGCATCCACCCTTCCTCTATACTAAACCCACCTCAGCTAGAATTGAAACCATTGCCTAAAAATTTGAAATATGAGTTTTTAGGACCTAAGGATACGCTCCCTGTGATTATTAATACTGATTTGACTAAGGAGCAAGAAGTAAGATTAATTAAGGCCCTTGAGAAAAATAAAGAGGCAATTGGTTGGACCATCCACGACCTTAGGGGGATCGACCCATCTTACTGTAATCACCATATTTTTTTGGAAGATGGATCCTGCCCTTATTGTGAAATGCAAAGGAGATTAAACCTGAATATACGAGAAGTGGTCAAAAAGGAGATAATCAAGTGGCTCGATGCTGGAATTATTTACCCGATCTCGAATAGTTTGTGGGTTAGCTTTGTTCAAATTGTACCCAAAAGGGTGGGAATTACCGTTACGACTAACGAGAAAGGGGGATCCTTTACCACCCGCTCAGCTTTTGTTTGGAGAGTTTGTTTTGACTATAAGAAGATGAACACAGCCACCAAAAAGGATCATTTTCCCTTGCCATTCATTGGTCAAATCCTAGAAATGTTAGCTGGGAAAAAGTACTTTTGCTTCCTAGACGGTTATTCGTGATATAACCAAGTCCCTATCCATCCCGAAGACCAGGAAAAGACAACTTTCACATGTCCATACGGAACCTTTGCATTCCGTAGAATGCCATTCGGGTTTTGGAATGCGCCCGTGACTTTTCAAAGGTGCATGCTGGCCATCTTTTCGGACATGGTGGGAGATTGTCTTGAGGTGTTCATGGATGATTTCTCCATTTTTGGAGAATCCTTTGAGTCATGCCTGGCTAACTTGGAATTGATCCTCCAGAGATGCATCAAGACATGCTGGTCCTTAGCTAGGAGGAGAGCCACTTCATGACCTAAGATGGCATTATCTTGAGTCACGTGGTTCCTAATTGGGGTATTGAAGTTGATAAGGCTAAGGTGGATGCTATCTCTAGACTCCTTCCACCCACATCCATAAAATAAATCTGCTATTTCCTTGGGCATGTGGGTTTCTATAGAAGATTCATTAAGGACTTTTCGAAGGTTGCTTGACCCTTGAGTAACCTTATGGCCAAAGACACGCCATTCGAGTTTGATGAATCATGCCATAAGGCATTTGATTTATTAAAAATGGCAGTCACCTGTGCCTCGGTGTTGCAACCACCTGCCTGGACAGCCCCATTTGAAATAATGGCGGACGCATCTGATTATGCCATCGGGGCTGTCTTGGGTCAGAAAATTGAGAAAAAGCCCTTTGTAATCTACTACGCTAGCAAGACTCTGGACGAGGCCGAGAAGAATTACACTGTCACTAAAAAGGAGTTGGTAGCCGTAGGTTTTGCCTTAGAAAAATTTAGCACTTATCTATTAGGTTCTCACGTTATCATTTACATCGACCACTCGACCTTGAAACATAGCTTGGCCAGAAAGGATGGCAAGCCCCAGCTTATTCGCTGGATTTTGTTACTTCAAGAATTTGATCTTGAAATCAGGGACAAAGTCGAGGCATAAAATGTACTGGCACACCACCTGTCGAGAATCCTAATTGATTCTCCTCATCCGGAATTCCCTATCTCTGAAACTTTTCTGGATGGTAAGATCCTTACAGTCTCTGGTATCCGAACTCCCTGGTTTGTGGATATCGTCATTTATTTGGTCGTTGGTCAAATCCCCCAGGATTGGACTAAACAACAATGAGCAGACTTATGTCTGAGGCCAAATATTATTTTTGGGACGATCCTGAGCTTTACCGTATCAGTGCTGACCAGATTATTTGCCAATGCATCTTGGAAAATGAGTTCCATAGTATACTTGAGTTCTGCCATGCATCTGTGTGTGGTGGACATTTTTCCAGGAAAAAGATGATGGCTAAAATTTTGCAATCTGGATTCTATTGGCCGTCATTATTTAAGGATGCCCAGGAATTTTCATGGTCGTGCGCCCGATGACAGATGATTAGCCCATATTTGTGGGCTATTTAAGGATTTAAGTGCCTCGACATTAAGTTAATTGTAACATTTAGATAGCCTACATTAGGATGTAATTAAATTAATTCATATTTTTAGCTTAAGTGCATAATTCATGTGTGGCATCCATATCTAAATGCATTTAGAATTAACCTAGGATTGCATATATTTGATTAGTTAATTAATTAAGTGCATTACATACATTATTTTAATTAACAAAGAAGTTAAGGAGTTATGTATAAATAATCTTAATTATTTTATTATTCTTTTTCTTCTCCTTTTTGCAGGTAATCGCTACATCTCCGCCTCCTCATCCTGCACATTCACTCGTCTAGCATTGACTCAACGGTGGCCTTTTGAATTTCAAATCTTGGTAGTTGTGGCTACAAAGGAGGAGGAATGCCTGCCGTTCAGAGGGGAGGCCACCACCCATTCCACCACCGTGCAACATTCCACCACCATGGGCCTCCATGGCCAAGCTCCGTCATACCGTGGGCCGGCAGGGTGACAGATTGTTGCGCCAAGAGGATGGACTTGACCACCATCGTGCATGAGCTCCTTGAAGCTCACCTACCGTGAGTGCATCTACTGATGCACGACTTGTTACCCCTGTCCACAGGCACCATCACCATCTTCATCTTCTTCCCAATCCTCTGTTTTTCCTCGACTCCACAAAAACAAATCCAAAAGCCATGCCATTTCCACAGCAGTAGGACCGTGTGCGACCCTTGCTGAGCCTCCAAAACACCCGCAGCAGCCCTCCATGACCACCCTACACGCACCACACACCTCCTGCAGCATGCACCACGTGCCCACAACTCAGCCCGCACGCCTTCCAGCCGCGTGCGCAGAGCACACTGCACCTTCCCCATGCGCCCTCTTACAGCACGCACCCGCACGACCTCCAATCGCTCGAGTAGAGCACGCTGCACCTCCGCCCGCATTCCCTACAGCATGCTGTCGACGCTCGCAGCTGCAGCGGCCACACATCCTCTAGGTGCTCCTACCCTCTCCCGTGCATGCAGAGCAACTCCGGCCAGTGGCCCTCGCCTCCAGTCGCGTGCGCAGAGCGCGCTGCACCTCCGCTTGCGTGCAGTGTGCGTTCTCCAGCACTCCTCCTTGCCTCCAGCCGTGCGTTGAGCTGCTACACCAGTAGGAGCAACAACCATCATCGACCATTCCTTGTTGCCCCGCCGTTGGCTCCGATTGCCATTTTCCACGAGACCACCACCATTGGAAGCAGCATGGCTCCTTCTCCCTCCGGTGAGCTCCTCCCCTCCAACCATCACCCCTCGTGTGTGCTCATGGCAAGGAAACATTTTCCCTTATTTTGCCTCGTATTTTCTTTTACATTGCAATCCATTTTGGATTCAATAATTTTAGGTTATTGTAATTATAATGGTAGCCATTTTATAAAGAAGGCCCCCTTTTTTGCATTATCATTATTTCAGCATATCATGTCATAGATTAACCTAATCTAAAGTGGATTTTAACTGGATTTTTTTTGGGGAAATAAATAGTGAACATTTGTCTATAACTTGTGCAAGTTTAATTAGGCCTTTGCATCCCTGTGGATACGACCCGCTCTCTTCAGTGGTTTATTTTAATTAATTTGTTAAGCGGTTTTCCACCACTTTGATACTAAAAGGACAAATCATCTTAACCATATTATTTTGAAAGCGAAAATTGACTTATCACCAGACACTTAGGAACATGGCCAAGAGAGACATGATGCCCCTAAACCCAATACTTTCGGTCGAAATTTTTGACATTTGGGCATCCACTTCATGGGACCCTTCCATCCTTCATTTGGTCACCAGTATATTCTGGTTGCTGTTGGTTTCGTGTCCAAATGGATTGAGGCAATCCCCACCTGGACCAATGACCACAAGGTGGTCATCGATTTTGTGAAGAAAAATATCTTTAGTCAGTTCAGGGTTCCTCGAGCAATTATCAGTGATGGTGGCACACATTTCACTCATGCCCAGTTTTGGAATTTACTAGGGAAAATGGGGTAAATCATCGAATTTCCACACCCTATCACCCACAAATGAACGGACAGGCCAAGATCTCCAATCGGGAGATCAAAAACATTTTGCAAAAAATCTCAAGGCCTGATAGGAAAGATTGGACCCAAAAGCTAGATGATGCTCTTTGGGCTTACCGTACAGCGTACAAAATGCCTATCGATATGTCTTCGTTCCGTCTGGTGTTTCGTAAGGCGTGTCACTTACCCATAGAGTTAGAATACTGGCCATTTTGGGCCATCAAGAAATGTAATTTTGACCTAGAGTTGGCTGAGAAGACCAGGAAACTCCAACTATTTGAGTTGAAGGAGCTTAGAAAAGATGCCTATGAAAATGCCAGAATCTATAAGGCAAGGACTAAAGCTCTTCATGACCAAATGATTTCACGTAAGAGCTTTGAGCTAAACCAGAAGTTCTGGCTTTTCGATTCTCGACTGAAGCTCTTCCCTGGTAAGCTTAGGTCTAAGTGGAACAACACGTTCGTTATTGGGTAGATTTTTCCTAATGGGGTCGTCGAAATCTCTGACCCAAAGATGGGTAATTCCTTCAAGGTTAACGGACGTATTAAACCCTATGTTGACCATGTTCTCCCTAAACCCGTCTCGGACAAGGTTGCCCTAACCTCCACTGGCCGAATATCACCTAGCTGAAGTCACTAAACTCAGCATGTGTAAAGGTTGTTTCGTGCTGACCATAATCTCACGAAAACCAGGTGTTATTCTTCCAATTCTACTCTCCTGCATGCTTTCATTTTAACAATGAGGACATTGCATTAGCTAAGCATGGGGGGTGGATATGTTATGAAATAATCATTTTGTTAGTCATAACATTAATTTCCTTTTACCTTTTTTTTTTTAAAGAAAAGAGTAGAGGTAGGAGAAGAGAACTTAGACATTAGGAGTTGTAAACTTTAGAAATTGATACTTTGGGACCTGAATACTTAGACTCTTTAGGTCTTTAGCATTAATTAGCCTGGGTGTCCACTCGAATTTGGACTTAGTCTCGAGTCCTCACCAAATAATTTTATTCTAATTTGGCTAATAAATTGGGGTCATAAGTACACGACTTATCAACCTGCCCTCAGATTTGAGGGGACTTTAAGTCTAAGCATCTACACACTATCTGCACTGACTCACTTTTTAGCAGCTTCTTCGGAAATTAGGTAGCTAATGAACTTTCTAGGGTAGTATGGCAGGCAAATTGTCGTGGGTAACAGCCCATTGGCCGGTTGTCTAGAGCTCAACTACTTGACTATACTCATTCTATTGGTTTTAGGTAAATCTTAGATCAGGGAAGCTACCTACTTAAGAGAAAAAATGATACTCAAAAATAAAAGAAAAAAAAAGAAGAAAAAAAATAGAAAAAGAAAAAAATAGAAAAAGGAGAAAATAGAAAAATAAACCACACTTCACCGCATGAGTATGGCTGCCAACTTGCTATGGGTAACAGCCCATTTGTAGGATCTGTAAATCATCAGCACACTATAAGGGGGGATGAATAGTGTGGTAGATAAAAAAATTGTAAAACAAATCAAACCACAAAATGCACAAGATATATAGTGGTTCCCCTCACTTGGGTACTCCACCACCTAAGTCTCCCAACTTAGGATTTTTAACCTGATTCCCTCAATCTGGAGGGAATCAATTTCCTAAAACTTGAGGTAATTAACGGGTTACCTCAACCTAATTACAAGATATTAAAAAGAAATAAAGATATAGGTGTAAGCAAAATGCAAATAAATGCTTACAACTAATCCTAAAGTCTCCAACAAGTATATTGCTTAATATGAGTATATAAATTAATCTAATGAGAATACTAAGGCGTAAAATAAATGAATTTTTCAGAGAGGAACACAATCGCCTTTGATGATTTGTTGCAAGTGGAGAGTAGCCTTGAGAGGTTTGCAACAAAACAAGCTCTTTTGCAGCTAGTAAATTGAGAATTGAAGGTGTAGGCAAAGATAGAATTTTGGCTTCTTGGTTTTATGCAAAAGACACTCAAAGAGTGCTTATATAACCCACTAAGCACCTTCCCTACGATTACTAGCCATTAGGGGCAATTTGGGAAGATTAGAGATAGGTTTAATTGCAAAATAGCCATTCAGATTGGTCACAACGGTTAGTTGGTACTAGTACTAAACTTTTGGTACTGATACTGACTACCTACAGTTAGCCCAACTAAGTCACTGGGTACCGGTACTCATGATGAGTACCAGTACTTGTGACTCACAGATTTAGGTCTAGTGACCTACATGTACCGGTACTAGTGATTAGTATCGGTACTTGTAAGGTCTAGACAAAAACCAAGTGCATAAACTGTGATCACTTGGTACCGGTACTCACGATGAGTACCGGTACTTGCTCACAGTTTGGGACTTAGGCCCAAACTTGTGCCTAGCATGTACCGGTACTTTTGACTAGTTCCGGTACTTCCTACAAGTACCAAATATTGTAAGTGTAAGTCAATTTTTAGAGATATCCAACCTACTTTAAATGACTTTATTTTGAAAGAAAAGATTTTGAGTTTTGAAACGAGTGAATAAACGATATTCTGAACCCTAATTATCTCTACTTTGTTTTTAACTCCTAGATTATGTTTTACTTATTAGGGGACATACAAAGATTCTAAAATACAATTAATACAACAAAAATTATAGTCTTCTAGACTTCTTCCTTCATGTACTATCTTGTTGCTTGCATCCATAGATTCTTTTGACCTGTAATACTTCATAAACACATTAGATTTTAAAATGGTTTTGTTAACACCAAAACATAGAAGAGAGATGTAACTAGGTTCCAACAATCTCCCCCTTTTTGGTGTTGACAAAATAAATAAGATACTCATATTTAAAAATAAACAGAACTTAATAAGAGAAGAATAAAAAACTCCACAAGGAGTGAAAAACCTCCCCCTAAAACTAAGCTCTCCCTATTTTAAATATGAAAAGTATCCAATCATTCCTCCCCCTTTTCGTTAAGCAAGAAAAAAGATGAGCAAATAATTGAAATAAAACATGATATATTTCACATAAGCAAACAAGGCATGATACATGAATAACCAACTCTATTCAATTATCATAACATGATAAAGTATATAAAGATAAGGCTTGAAACAATTTTAACACATAATTGTTTGAAAAGTCATACAAATTTAACAAGTAACAAAATGAAAACTAAGCTAATTTCTAGAACATTTTCTAATAAGCTTTTGCACATGTCCACCATCATCATCATCATCATCATTGTTGCATCATCTTCATCTCCATCATCACTATCTTCATATGAAACTTCTTCGTCATCTTCCATGTCTTCTTCTTCATCATCATGAAGAACATGTTCGTCTTCTGCCATTGAAATAGCAGATGGATCTTTAAAATGCTTTTGCCTTCTTTCACTGTATTCTTGAGGTGCTTTCGGTTGAGTTCGCTTCCTTTGTTTAGGTTGTTGAGTGGAAGAAGTGACATGGGAGGACTAAATGGAAAGAGAAAGGTCATGGAATTTGCGTTCCATGTGATGGAAGGCAAAATTTAGATTGATTAAATTTTGACCAATGTAATTGAAGGTATTTATCAAATTGGAATCAGTTCCAGACACATTAGATAGATTTACCCAATGTGTTTCAGCTTTTGGATATGGGTAGGTTATAGGAACGAAAGTGGAGGATGATTCAGGAGGTGCATGCGAAGAAGATAGACCATTTGGATCAACATTTTCTTCATCATCACTAGAGGATTCCTCTCTAGCAGGTTTCACTCCCATTTTTTGGAGAGTGGACTATTTAAATTAGACCACTTTTCTAAGAGGAGTAAAATTAAAGAGGTCAATTTTATTTTTTTGAAGAAAGTGTGACACCAAAATATCCAATGGTAAAGCTGAAGCATGGTAATGGGGTCTAAGAAAGTGAATGAAAACTATGTTCCAATTGATCGGAAAGCTCATAATGATAGCATAAATTAAGGGAAAAATATCAATAGGTATTTTGTGAAATCCTGAATTTTTAGCCCTTAAATTCCATGCTAAGATATGAAAAGGGACACGAGCAAAAAGGGTCATATTTGGGGCAACCAATGCTTTGCCCTGGCAGTTAGGGAGCAAAAGAGTTTCATGGATTTTATGAGTAGGAAATTGCTCCTCAAGTGTGTTGAATGCATGACCTTCATTAGGACATTCAGTAATGGTTGGCAAGAATTTCCGTGTGTTGGTGATTTTCTAACCAAAAACATTTGTTGTTAAGACAAGGTGACCTCGATTTTCTTGTTCTTGGAGATTAGCAAAGAACAGACAATTAACATTAGGGTATACTCCAGGAACATTAGCAAAGAATGATTCATCAAAGAAATGCATGAGCTTTTGTTCAGAAAGACGAGTGGTAAAACTAAAGAGTTGAAGATAGAAATCTTTCCACTCAATTGACCTACAATGATGGAGTTTTAGTCCTTTATACCAATCAAATTTTGACTTAACATCCTCATTAATGCAAAACTTGTGAAAAGCATCTTGAGGTGCTTTTCCCTTACTTTTTGATTCAGGTGCCATTTGTAAACATGTAATAACAAGGAATAGAGAAACGATTAGAAATATAGAAAACTTCCTTTCATGTGTTTGAACAACAAAAAACACATTTAAGCTTGCATGTACCGGTACTGGTGATTGGTACCAGTACTAGTTGGTTTCTGTTCCAACCAGAAATTTGATCTTGTACCGGTACCTGCTCACTAAAGCAGGCACTGTTGCACCAAGCTTGTACCGATACTAGTGATGAGTACCGGTACCACCTGGTACCCGACGAGAAACAAATGTAGCAGCGAGTAAGGATTTGAGAGAAAGAAAAAGATAAGATGTAGAATGATTTATAATAGCAAGATCTACTTAGGAGATAGAATATACCTAGAGTAAAAGCTTGGAGGTGATCCTTCTTCTTCTTGGCAAGGGCTCAGAGAGACACTTGTGGAGAGAGCTAGGGTTTTCTTGAGATAAAATGAGGCAAGTGTTTGCACTTGGCCTCTTTTATATAGGATGGGTCATGTGCTTGTCACATGACCACTTAAGTGGTTGAGAGAAGAAAAATTTATAACTTAGGTATTGAATAAATAATGTAGTCAACAACCTAAGTTAAGCAACCATATTGCAAACAACACCCAAATATTTTCAGACATATGGAAATATTACAGCTTACCTCCTTTTTTTAAACAAAACATGGGTAAATTATAGTAAGACCCTCAGAGATTTGTATAAATACAAACAAATTCCATATCAATCAACTTATTAGTTTTGAATCTCTTTTATTGTACAAAGTCCTAATTTTCTTCTTATAAAGTAGAATCTCTCTACTGCAAGAGGTTTTGTAAAGATGTCTGCCAATTGGTTTTTGGATTCTAACTGAATTAATCCTTGAAGAACATTATCTCTAAGGAAATGATGTCTAACATCTATGTGCTTGGTATGTGAATGATGAACTAGATTTTTGGATAAATTTATTGCGCTTGTATTATCACAAAAAATTTTGGATTGCGCAAAAATCAATCAAAGTCGGACAAAGTCTATTTCATCCAGATGACCTGAGAGCAAGCAAGTGAAGAAGCAATACACTTTGCTTCAGTCGTAGAAAGTGAAACACAAGTCTGTTTCTTAGAGAACCATGAGACTTGAGATTCTGCAATAAAATGACATGTGCCGCTAGTGCTCTTTCGGTCTGTCCGACTCCCTGCATATGCAGCATCACTATAGGATAATAGATCTAAGGATTGTGCTTTAGGATAGAAAAGACCAAGATCTTTTGTGTTGTTTAAGCATCTAAATATTCTTTTTACTGCATTAAAATGTGATTCCTTTGGTTCGGATTGGAATCTCGCACATAAACATGTAGCAAAAGGAATATGAGGTCTAGAAGCTCTAAGATATAGTAGTGAACCTATCATGTCCCGATATTTCTTTTCATCTACCATCTTGCTGGATAAATCTTCACCAAGAGAAGCAGATAGAGCAATTGGAGTCTCTTTGCCATTTACATTTTCAAAGTCAAATTTCTTGAGAATTTCAAGAACATATTTTGTTTGACTAATGTAAATTCCTGTGTCTAATTATTGAATTTGGAGTCCTAAAAAGAATCTGAGTTCACCCATCATACTCATTTCAAACTCAGTCTTCATAGTCTCACAGAAATGTTGATACAAGGACTCCTTAGTTGATCCAAATATAATATCGTCAACATATATTTGAACCAGTAGGATGTCATTTCCTTCTTTTATAAGAAGAGTTGAATCAACAACTCCAATCCTAAATCCGTGTTGAAGAAGAAAGGTCCTAAGCCTATCATACCAGGCTCTGGGAGCTTGTTTAAGTCCATATAATGCCTTATTGAGCTTGTATACATGCTCTGGGTGTGCTGGGTCCTCGAACACAAGAGGCTGATGGACATAAACTTCTTCCATAATATAACCATTAAGAAAGGCGCTCTTGACATCCTTTTGATATAGATTGAAGTCCTTTGCACTTGCAAAGGCAGGTAGAATCCGTATGGACTCTAAGCGAGCAACAAGAGCATATGTCTCATCAAAGTCAATCCCTCCTATTGGTTATAGCCTTGAGCTATAAGTCTGGCTTTATTCCTGATCACTGAACCCGATTCATCCAATTTATTTTGGAACACCCACTTGGTTCCAATGATGGAATTACCCTCAAGAGTGGGTACCAAGTTCCATACATTATTCCTAGTAAATTAGAGTAGCTCCTCTTGCATAGCTACAACCCATGATTCATCCTTTAATGCCTCATCAACTTTCTTTGGTTCAAGTTGTGAAATAAAGGTATTAAGGACAAAATCAGCTCTAAAGTGAGATTGGGCTTTTACACCTTGTTCAATATCACCTATGATATGTTCTTGAGGGTGATCTTTATGGTGTACCCATTCTTTTGGAAGATCATGTACATTTCGTGTATCTTCCATTTTTGATACATCAATGAAGGGGGTATCTTCAGCATCAGAATCTAAATGATTTGGTTCAGGTTTACCTAAGTTTGTTTCATCAAATGAAACATGTAGGGATTCCTCTATAACAAAAGTTCTTTTATTAAAGACTCGATAAGCTTTGCTTCTTGTTGAATAACCAATAAAATTGCCTTCATCACCTTTAGCATCAAACTTATCAAGTCAATCATGAGTGTTTAATAAATAACATCAACTTCTAAACACCCTAAAATATGATATCCTAGGAGACTTCTCATAATAAAGTTCATATGGACTTTTCTTAATAATAGGCCTTAAGAGAGTTCTATTAAGAACATAACATGCTGTATTAATGGCTTCTGCCCAGAAATATTTTTGAAGTCCAGACTCCAAGAGCAAAGTTCGGGCACATTCTTGTAGAGTGCGATTCTTGCGCTCTACAACACCATTTTGAGATGGTGCTCGAGGAAATGAAAATTCATGGGTTATGCCAAAATTGACACAAAAACTTGAAAATTTTTCATTTTCAAATTCACCCCCATGATCAGTCCTAAGTCTAAGAATAGAGGATAATTTTTCCTTTTTAAGTCTTCGAGCAAGACTTAGGAAAGAATCAAATGAGTCATCTTTATGCTTCAAGAGGATGACCCAAGTTAACCTAGAGAAGTTATCAACAATAACTAAGCAAAATTTTGATCCATTTAGATTGTCAAATCGTGTTGGTCCAAATAGATCAAGATGTAATAATTCTGAAGGTCCTGTTGTTGAAACTAAGTCTTTAGGTTTAAAAGAAGCTTTATGCATTTTTTTGAGTTTGTAAGTTTTGCACAAAACATCCTTTTTATAAGTTAGTTTGGGTAGGCCCCTTACTAACTCATTTTTGGCTAACCTATTATGATGTTTGTGATTAATGTGACCAAGCCTATGGTGCCAAAGATCTACTTCAACATGGGAGGCAAGCAGACATTTTACAAATTTCTCTTGTGAAAAATGAAGAGCATAGATATTTTCATATCTAAAGCCTTCAATTAAGATCGTATTTGTTCCTTCTTTTAATTTTTTAAATACAACTTTAGTAAACAAAACATCACATCCACTATCACATATTTGATTAACACTAACTAGGTTATGTTTTAAGTTTTTTACTAAAAGAACATTACGTACCTGCTTAGAAGAAATACCTATTATACCTTTACCAATAATGTGACAACGTTTGTTGTTGCCCAACTTACGTGTCCTCCATCTTCGATTCTGGTCCACTTGATAAAGAGGTTAGAGTGTCCCGTCAAGTGCTTGGAACACCCGCTGTTAAGGATCCATTTGTCCTTCTTGACCTGCAAAATAATTTATTAAATCTATTTTAGGTATCCATTTTCTTTTGGGTCCTTGATGGTTAGTATCCTTCAAATCTTTAGGTTTATAGATCACTTTAGTGTTAGATCTATCATTCTTAGGATTCTTGACATTTTGATAAATCCATGCATGTCTAGGTGCATGTGATTTATTTTGTGTGCTCTTTTTATTATTGATCTTGGCTTTTAAATTACTACAAAATTCTATATTTAGCCTAGTTGTTTTTAGATTATTCAAAGTGTCCTCAAAATGTTCATAAATATCTTGTAATTCTACTATTTTAGCATGCAATTGATAATTTCTTTTGACATTTCTAATTCTATTTCTAAACAAGATTTCTCTATTTCTAAAGTTTTATAACTATCATGCAAGACCTTATTTTCTTTTTTAATCAACCTAGCTTCGTGATACAAATCTTCATATGCTTGTAATAACTCATTAAAAGTGACTTCAGAGTCTGCCTCATTTTCTAAACCGTCGTTGTTCGCCATTAAACAAAGATATGCAATTTCTATTTCTTCAGATTCCTCAGAAGATGATTTCGTGCCGGAATCACTATCATCCCAAGTCACCTTGTATGATTTCTTGAAATCTTCTTCTTCTTCTGATTGAGTTCTTTGTCTTTCTTCTTTTCTTTCTTCTTCTCGATCATTGGACAATCTTTTTGTACGTGCCCCTTCTTCTTGCACTCAAAGAAAATAATGTCATTTGTAAATTTATTTACTTTCTTACCATGTTTTCGGATGAATCTTTTGAATCTTCTCGTTAGAAGAGCAAGCTCCTCTTCTTCGTCGGAGTTGGAATCATCGAGGTCTGACTCCTCCTTTATAGCTTTACAAGCAAGCTCCTTCTTCTTGCTTATGGATTTTTCTTCAATCTTCTTCATATTTTCCAATGGGACTTCATATTCCATGAGGCTTCCAATCAAGTCATCCAAGGAGAGGGTAGAAAGGTCTTTTGCCTCTTGGATGGCTGTGGTCTTTGGAGACCAATTGCTTGTAAGGGATCGTAAGATCTTCCTTACAAGCTGCTCCTCCTTCAGCTTGACTACAAGGTTCTTCATTGGATTTATGATCTCTCCAAATCTTGTGTACATTCCTTTGATTGTTTCACCTTTCTGCATCTTGAAACACTCATAGCTTTTTATTAGAATAGAAATATGTGTTTCTTTTACCTTACTTGTACCTTCATAGGTGACTTGCAGTGTGTTTCATATCTCGTATGCAGACTCGCATGCGGAGATATGGTTAAACTCTTCCCTTGATAACGCACAATAGAGTGCGTTCATCACTTTCGCATTTCCTGCGATCTTTTTCTTTTGTTCTGTAGTCCAAACAACACCTTCCTGCGACTTCGGATCCATGTACTTCTCTTGGATAAGAGTCCATGAGTCCTCATCCATGCCCTTGAGGAAGATTTGCATCCTCCTCTTCTAGTATCCATAATCCATCCCATCAAAGTAGTGAGGACTTATGGATGACTGTCCTTCAGTGCGCTTGACTGAAGATGCCATTGCAAGAGAGAATAGTTACATCTTCCATTTGCGACCTGCTCTGATACCACTTGTAGGATCAGCAAATCACAAGCACACTAGAAGGGGGTATGAATAGTGTGGTAGATAAAAAATTGCAAAACAAATCAAACAACAAAATGCACAAGATATATAGTGGTTTCCCTCGCTTGGGTACTCCACTACCTAAGTCTCCCGACTTAGGATTTTTAACCCGATTCCCACAATCTGGAGAGAATCAATTAACTAAAGCTTGAGGTAATTAATGGGTTACCTCAACCTAATTACAAGATATTAAAAAGAAATAAAGATACAGGTGTAATCAAAATGCAAATAAAAGCTTACAACTAATCCCTAAGTCTCCAACAGATATATTCCTTAATATGAGTTTGTAAATTAATCTAACGAGAATACTAAGGTGAAAAATAAATGAATTTTTCAGAGAGGAACACGATCGCCTTTGATGACTTGTTGCAAGTGGAGAGTAGCCTTGAGAGGTTTGCAACAAAACAAGCCCATTTGTAGCTAGTAAATTGAGAATTGAAGGTATAGGAAAAGATAGAATTTTGGCTTCTTGGTTTTGTGCAAAAGACACTCAAAGAGTGCTTATATAACCCACTAAGCATCTTCCCTATGATTACTAGTCGTTAAGGGCAATTTAGGAAGATAAGTGTTATGATCCAGTTCCCGAATCCCTACAGGACATGAGAATTAGACCGACTCGATTGATCCCAAGACCCAGTCATCCAACGAGAATGTAACCAAAAAGTAGTAACATAAACCACATTCACCATGCAAGCAACTAAAAGTAACAAAGTACACAGTAAGGAATTAAACTACTACAGTACACACCACCACAACAGTAGAGAATCTAGAAAGGGTACAGGAATATAAAATTTCAATAAAAGAGTACAAAAAAATGTAACAAAAACTCACTACTACAGAAAATGAGGTACAACAGAAGTACAACTACTGGGCTCTATTGGGCCCAGCACCCTCTGCAGCCGTAGGCTTTGGCTACTCAACACCTGGACCTGAAAAAGGTGGTAAGTATGACATGTCAGCGAAACGCTGAGTAGAGTGGCAACTAGCTAACTAAGAGAAACAGTAAAGGTGGACAGGTAGCTATTGTTTTTAATTTCTTTCTTTATTTAACTAATTATTCTTTCTTTCATCACTTGGTTTATTTATCAAGTCTTTTTCTTGATCTCGAATGTTCCTTGTGGGAACGATCTTGATTACAGTCTTTTCCGAAGAGTAGAAGTAGCACGTGGTGCTCTCCTGGCCGGGAGAGTCCCCCGTGGTGGTCCTACACTTAGTCAACCACCCCAAGGTCGCTGACAGGCGTAACGGCGACTATGGCACGCACGATAACGCACGGGTAGCTACCCCGCACTGGCACGCGGTCAGTCATTTCCGTTAACGGGTGCACCCGGAGCACAACACGGAACTGGTATAGGGCAGAGCCCCCTCAGTAACAGGGGTCTAGCCCCTCCACAGTAACCAAACAGGGGTCTCGCCCCACCACAGTCCGTGCACCCTCACCTAACTACCCTGGTTTGCCCAGTGGGCCTAACAAGTCGGTGTAGGACGGCTAGCTGAACCCCGGGCCCCATGGGGTGGCTACCTCTCTCCCCATACTAGTAGCACTCCTCGGTACTATGTACGCGAGGGCCAAAAGTCGGTGCAAAGTGGCCAGACCTAACCCCAGTTCTTAACTCTAGGGCGGCTAGCTCCGCTCTGCACTGAGGGAATATGTGCTCCCATTGGTACCACGTACCCAAGAGACAACACACTTTCCCATTCACTTTTCCAGTTCCATTCTATTTATTTCCAGGAGCTCTACTCCTAATTCCCCGTAGGGTTCATGCTCATGTTTCTCAGGCCAAGCCATACTAGGTTTCATCATTCAGGTTTATTAGCTTATAGCATGTGTTTCCAATATTCAATCTTTCCTTTCCAATTTATCTACAAGCAGCTCGTATTTAATTTCAAACAACAGAAATTACAGGTAGCAGTTACTAGCAACAGTACTCTACATTTCATAGGTAGCTGTTATCCAATTACAGGCAATTATTATTCTATCTACTCATCCAAGACTACATTTCAGGCATTTAATACAATCATTCCAGTATTTCTAGTCCTAGGATTCATGCCATACCCTAGGATCTATCATTCAATCTAGCGTTTCTGGTCCTAGGATTCATGCCATACCCTAGGATCTATCATTTATTCCAGATATGCATTTATGTTTGTAATTAACTAAGGGAAGCCACTCTACCTGCAAAATCAGGAGTAATGGGGGCTTGATCGGCGGGTCCACATGCCTCCACAACCCCTAAATCTGCAACAGAATGTGGTCCTAACACAAGGATCAACCATAAGAAACCACTCAGAACTGGATAAAAGCATTTAAAACAAGTAGAGGAACTTATAAGGAGAAGAACGAAATCTTAAACGCGAAAATCAAACCTCGAACGGACCCTAAACGGGTCAAAAATGACAACTCTGACTCAAATCAGACGTCTGGAACATCTTCCTGACGTCTTAAAAAGGGTCCAGATCCATACCTCACCATGCGCTGCTCCTCAGACGTCTAGGGATCTTGCTGAACCGTTTGGGCCTAGTTCCAGACGTCCGACTGTCCCTCCGGACGTCTAGAGACGCTCTCTACCGTCTAGTGCCTCACCCAGATGTCTAAACCACGTGGGAGGGCGTGTCTTGCGCCTTCCCGAAGCGAGTCCTGCATCCGCACGCAAAATCTCTTAACACAGCACGCAACAGACGTCTGCAAATGGAAGCGTAGGACGCAGTACGTACCTCTTAGTCATCTGGAGCTTCCTCCAGACGTCATCCGCGTCATCTGGATATAGGTCCAAATGTCTGATTCTGGGAAAAATCCCAGAATCAGAAACTCCTTCATCTTCTTCCTACTACGCGCGACCACGCCACGTAGCCGCTCGTCCGCTGCTCGAGCTGTAGCAAAGCCTGGGGAAACCCCCCCAGCACAATGCTCCGCCTCGCGCACGCCGACTGGCCTTGAGCTGCTCCGACGAGCTCTCTCTCACGGCTCACGCACTCTCCTCTCTTCCCTCTCGCTGCACCTCTCCTCTCCGCCGCTGCACTCGACTGCAGTTGCCGCACTCGCTCTAACTCTCACTCTCGCGCTGGAGGAAGGAAAAGATGTATGGTGTGGGGTGGCTTGTGTGGGGTGGCTTGAGGGAGAGGAGGGGATATATGTAGGCATGGGGGGGGGGGAGGGCAGCTCTGCAAGTCGGCGGGGGAAGAAGAAAGAGAATAAGGTGGCATGGGGCTCAGTCTGTGCGTGGCACGCGTGCAGACTCGCGGTCGTCCGCACGTAGAAATTGATTTCCAGACGTCTGGGAAGGTGTCCAGACGTCTGACAGGCTGGGGCTCAGTCTGTGCGTGGCACGCGTGCAGACTCGCGGTCGTCCGCATGTAGAAATTGATTTCCAGACGTCTGGGAAGGTGTCCAGACGTCTGATAGATGTCTGGCCCAAGTCCTAGACGTCTTAAAGAACTTTGATGGCACGGGTCTTAACAACATGATAAACTCAAAGGAAGTTTCGTCGCCGAAACTTGAGCTTGCTAGGGTGTGGAACAAGAACAACATATGCATAACAAACTCAAAGAGGACCGAAGCTAGTCCAAAAAGACGTACCCTCAAAGAGCTCCATGTGCTGCTCCCTCATCGTCGCCTCAGGCTCCCAGGTAGCCTCCTCATACTGCTGGCTCCTCCATAAGACTTTCACCAGGGCTACCTACTTTCGTCTCAGACTCCGGACGGCTCTATTGAGTATCTACACTGGCCACTCTGGATAGGTCAGGTCGTCACCTACCTCGACACTCTCGTGGCTCAGAACGTGGCTGGGATCGGCGACGTACTTCCTGAGGTTGGACACGTGGAATACGTCGTGCACACCAGAAAGCTGGGGAGGGAGGGCAAGCCTATAAGCAATGGGTCCAACCCGCTCCAAGACCTCAAAGGGTCCCACAAACCTCGGTGCGAGCTTCCCTCTCACCCCAAACCGTTGTAGGCCCTTCATGGGCGAAACACGAAGGAAGACATGGTCCCCAACCTCAAACTGCACCTCTCTGCATTTCCGATCTGCAAAGCTCTTCTGTTTCCTCCTGACAGTGAGGAGTCGCCTGTGAATCTGCTTGATCACCTCCTGACTCTGCCGGATTAGCCTGGGGCCAACCTCCCACTTGGTCCCCACCTCAACCCAACTCAAGGGCATCGTACACCTCTGTCCATACAGAGCCTCGTAGGGTGCCATGCCGATGCTCGAGTGATAGCTGTTATTATATGCAAACTCCGCCAAGGGAAGTGCTCCTCCCAAGAGCCCCTCCAGTCCAGTACACAAGCACGCAAAAGGTCCACAAGTGTCTGTATCGTGCGCTCAGATTGTCCGTCCGTCTGGGGGTGGTATGCTGTACTGAACCTCAATCGTGTCCCCAAGACCTGCTGGAACTCAGCCCAAAATTGGGGCGTAAAACGAGTATCCCGATCGGATACAATCTCTCGTGGAACTCCATGTAGCCGTACCACGTCATGGATATACCTCTCTGCCAACTGTGCTGGTCCCAAGGTGACTCGGATCGGCAAAAAATGAGCCATCTTCGTCAATCTGTCTACGATCACCCAGACTGCGTCGTGTCCTCGCTGGGTAACGGGCAAGCCCACCACCAAGTCCATGGTGATGCTCTCCCACTTCCACTCTGGCACTGGAAGTGGCTGCAATGGCCCTGCAGGTCTCTGATGCTCGCCTTCACCTGCTGGCACACTAAACATTGCTGTACGAATTCACCTACATCCCGCTTCATTCCCCTCCACCAAAAGTCGCGTCTCAAATCATGGTACATCTTTGTGTTTCTGGGATGTATGGTGAACTTGGAACCATGTGCTTCTATCAGGAGCTCTCTCAACAGCTCCTCATCCTTGGGAATGCACAAATGTCCCCTCATGCGCAGCACCTCGTCTGTAAAGGAGAAGTCCCCAGGGTCTCTTGATAGCACTCTGTTACGCAACGACTGTATGTATGGGCTGGCCATCTGTCCTGTGATGAGGCGATCTATCAGCTCTGGCCTCGTCTGTCGTGTCATGGTCACTGCCCCACAGTGCCCCAGTAACTCTAGGGACCGCCAATTACCCATCTCCTCCATGAGGCTCCAAATCTGTGCCTGCAAACTGGCCAAGTGGGCAGGTGCCTTCCAGCTCAAGGCGTCAGCCACCACGTTGGCCTTCCCTGGGTGGTAGGAAATTCTGCAGTCGTAATCCTTCAAGAGCTCTAACCAACGTCTCTGTCTCATGTTGAGCTCCTTCTGATCAAACAAGTATCTGAGGCTCTAATGATCTGTGAAAATCTCAAAGGTCTCACCGTACAAGTAGTGCCTCCAAGTCTTCAGCGCGAAGACGACATCTGCCAGCTCCAGGTCATGGGTAGGGTAGTTATGCTCATGGGGCTTCAGTTGCCGCGAAGAGTAAGCGACAACGTGACCCCTCTGCATGAGCACACCCCCTAACCCCTGTAAAGAGGCATCCATGTACACAACGAACCTGCCACTACTATCTGGGATGGTGAGCACGGGAGCCGAAGTCACCCTCTCCTTCAGCTCCTGAAAACACACCTCACAAGCATCTGTCCAAGAAAAGGGCACGTCCTTTCGGGTCAGCTGTGTCATAAGACGTGCAATCTGCGAGAAGCCCCTGATAAACTGGCTGTAGTAGCCTGCCAGTCCCAAGAAACTGCGGATCTCAGTAACTATACACGGTCTCTCCTACCTGAGCACTGCCTCAACCTTGGCTAAGTCCACAGGCAAGCCATCCCTGGAGATCACATGGCCCAAAAAGGTCACCTCCCTCAACCAGAGCTCACACTTGCTGTATTTGGCATATAGCCTATGTCATCTCAGTGTGTCCAAAACCTTCCGCAAGTGCTGTCCGTGCTACGCCTGATATCGAGAGTAGATGAGCACATCATCAATAAATACCACCATGAACTGATCCAAGTACGTTCTAAACACCCGGTTCATCAAATCCATGAAAGCAGCAGGGGCATTGGTCAGCCCAAACGGCATGACCAAAAACTCGTAGTGTCCGTACCGAGTGAGGAAAGTTGCCTTGAAGACGTCAGCCTCCCTGATCCTCAACTGGTGGTACCCAAACCTCAAGCCTATCTTGGAGAATACCGTGGCACCTCGCAACTGGTCAAACAAGTCATCAATCCTCGGCAGCGGATACCTGTTCTTGATGGTAACCCTATTCAGCTGTCTGTAGTCCACACAAAGGCGTAGGGTACCATCCTTCTTCTTCACGAACAATACCGGGGCTCCCCACGGAGATGCACTAGGCCTCACAAAGCCCTTCTCTAGAAGGTCCTGCAACTAAGACTTGAGCTCTCGTAGCTCAAATGGTGCCATCCTGTAAGGCGCTGTAGAAATGGGGCTGGTCCCCGGTACTAGTGAGATCTCAAACTCGATCTCACACTCGGGCAGTAGTCCTGGAAACTCATCTAGGAACACGTCAGGGTACTCTCTAACCACCGGATACTCTGAAGGTCTGCCACAGGGCTGGGCTCCGCCACCACACAAGCCAGGAAGCCCTCACACCCCTGGCCCAAAAGTCTCGCCCCCTGAAGTGCAGAAATGCACCTGAAGCCTCCGTCCACTGGCTGCCCATGAAACTCGAAAGAAGGCAACTCCAGTATGGAGAAGACGATCTTCCTCTCAAAACAGTCCACCAAGGCATGGTAAGTAGACAGCCAGTCCATCCCCAGAATCACGCCAAAGTCCTCCATCTGTATCCTAATCAGGTCAGTGGGAAGGCTGTGTCCCCCAACATTGACCTCACAACCTGTGTACACCTCCTCAGCTATAAACAGATGACCACCCGGACCTCTGATCACGAACAGATCCTCTAACAACACACAGTCCTGCCCCAAACTAACCGCAAAACTGGCAGCAACAAACAAGTGCGTGGCGTCGGAATTGAAAAGCGTGTAAACTAGTCTGCAAGAAACTGTAACCATACCTACCACCACTGATCCTGAAGCTCTGGCGTCCCTGTGTGTCATGGCATTGATACGCTCCTCAGCCTTTGGTGCAGATGAAGCAGCTACACTCTGCGTCGGACGGGTAGCCGCTGGCCGGTACCCTCCCCGCAACTTTTGTCCTCCTCCTCGCGCCTGAAAACCACGGCCTCTTGCTCACCCTCCAGTTCTCGGCGCGGGGAGCATCTGCTGACCTCCAGCCCTAGACGGGCAGTCCCTCCTGATGTGGCCCAGTTAGCCACACTAGTAGCAAAGGGGGACTCGACTCCCACCCTCAGTAGGTCCCTACTGATGGTTGGGCGTGGGTTCGGTGCTGGCAGCTGGTCCCTGTCGGGGGCCCCCAAAGGCCGCTGATGACCCCGCAAAGCATGACAGCTCTCCTGCGGGTGCCACGTGCCTCCTCTCTCGTCGGCCTTGTGAGAAGTCTGGCTAGTTGGGCCTCTTCAGCCCGCTGTCAGTGTCGCGTGCGGACGGGTTGGTCTCTTCATACGTCATAGCTGCCTCCACCACCCTTGAGAACATAGGTAGCTTCAGGGGTTTGACATACCCCCGAATAGTAGGCTGGAGCCCCTCGGTGAACCTCCAAAGGCTCTCCTCCTCGGTAGCCATGGCTGTCGCGGTGAAACGAGACAGCTCAAGAAAATGTGTGCGGTATGCGCTCATGGTCATCGTCCCCTGGCGGAGAGTGTAGAACTCCCGCCTCCTCTGGTCCTGCCACATCTGAGGGAAATACTGCTCGTAGAAGAGCGTGACAAACTGGTCCCAAGTCGACTCAGCACCCTCCTGACCTCTGACCACCCTCCACCACCTGTGTGCCGTGCTCTCCAGCTGGTACGTGGCAAATGCCACACGACACTCCACGGGGGGGCGAAGGGTGTCAAACACCTTCTCGATCTGCTTGAGCCAGTCCTCTGCCTCGGTCAGGTCCTCATCCCCCTTGAAAGAGGGGGCTTCAGCTTCTGGAACTATTCGAAAAGCTCGTAATGGCACTGAAGTGGAGAAGCTAGTACGCCTCCAAGTAAGGAGGCCTCATGCTTGAAAGTGCCGGAGGAAGGTGGGGGTGGTGGAGGGACACCCCCTCCCCCACATCCAGCGTTGTGTCCATCTCACGGTCCCACAGAGGACTCCCCCTCCATAGCCCCAGGGAGAGGTGCTCGTGGCGGCGGGTGGAGCTCCTCTCGCTCGATCTCCCATATCAGCTGGGCGAGGTCCTGGACCTTAATGCCCGGGAGTAGTGGCTGGTCCACTGAGGCGTCGGGCTCAACGCGCCCGCCCCGCTGACCTCGTCCTTGGCCGCGTCTGCGGCCCGCCTCGCTACCTCCTCGTCGATGCATCTCCTGCAAGGAAATGCAAACACAGAACAAAAAAGACATCAATACTCACCGACATTCAAAGAAGGAACCCTAGAGCAGATGTCAAAAGGTACGTTGTGGTGTGATAAACGCCAGTTTATCATCATTTTTATGCTTTAAAACTAACCTAGCTCTTAGGATTTTACTCCGCAAACGGGTTTCTGGGCTGCATTTAGGCATAAATTAGGATAGGCATGCATTGCATTTTTTATTATTGTTTTAATGTGTTTTTGTGAGTGTTAGGGATGTACAGATTCACAGATCCCTAAAACCCTAGCACTCAAGAAGGCAATTGGTGAAGGAGAAGCCCAGACTAGTTGGAACCCAGCTTGATCCAGCTCACCATAGCTGGAACCTAGCTTACTTGAACTAGGGTTAGCTCATCCCAGCTCCATTCAGCTAATCTCAGCTGGATGGCAGCTCAAGAGAGTTCACCTTAGCTCACCCTAGCTCAAGTCAGCTCAGATCCAGCTCAACTTAGCTGAGTCTAGCTCACCTCAGCTCCCACTAGTTCACAAGGAGCTCTAGCTAGCTCAGCTAAGTTGACAAGAGTTCACCCCAGCTCAGATCCAGCTACATCCAGCTCCACTCAACTCCAGCCAGCTGAAGAAGAATTCATCTCAGCTCAGGAAGCTCAAGTCCAGCTCCCGGGGATTCAGCTTAGCTCATCTCAGTTGAGCTAAGCTACCTTAGCTCCATCAACCAGCTTGATTCTCCCTGGGAGCACCAGACCTAGCTCACCTCAGCTCAGTATGGTAGAAGCTAGCTTACCTTAGCTCGGCTTAGTAGCTAGCAAAGAACTAGCAAGCTAAGCCAGCTAGAGTAGCCCCATGCCAGCCTCTTCAGCAGCAGCCAGCTCCAGCTCCAGCTCCAGACTTCTTCTCCTCAGCTCCTTCCTCCAAACCCTAGCTCCAACACCTTCTCCTCTACTCCTCCATTAGCTAAGCTAGCTTAGCTTAGCTTAGCTTAGCTATGCTCCAACTTCTTTGGCTTGTACCACCCCAAAAACCCACCTACCAACTCCACCCAACTAGCTCACCCTAAGCTCCACATAAGCTAACCTACTTGGCACCAACCTAACCTACCCACCACCTCCAAAAGACACCTAAAAGTGGCGCCAAAAACTACCCATAACCACCCCTTAGTGGCGCCACTTTTCCCTCCAAAATCCCCCCTCATCTCCACCACACAATCCCCCTTGAATCCATCTCCACCATCCACCAAACTCCCGTTCTAGAAGACCCCATGTTGGCGCCAACATGGGGGTGTCTCTCCACCACCAAAAGACACCAACACCACCATAACCACCCCCTTTAACACCCCTTGGGTTGGCGCCAACTCACCCTAGCCATAGGATCACCAACCACCCTCATCCTTCCATCCTAGCCCTCCATTTCAAGGGGCACCTTAACCCCCCATCCTATTCTATAAAAAGCCACCACCTACCACCATTTTGGAGCATCCTCCCTTAGTATATTTTCTACCTAAACAACCTATACCTACGGCCAAGAAGAAGGAGTAGAGAAGGAGATTAAAGGGGCACATCACCAGCCCTTTTGGTGCCTTCTTCTCCCCACTCTCTTCAACTTGGGCCACGCCAAGGAGGAGGACTCTCCCACTTCAAGGAGGATGGCCAGGCAAAGGAGAAAAGCTTAGGGTGGACGTCCACCCTTGGAGAGAAACTTAGGGCACGCCCCCTTAGGGCTTGCCTTGGAGGTCATCACCTTGGCGGAGTTCTGCAAGGAAGGAGTTGAAGGATTCTTTTCAAGCTTGGGAGCCACCAACCTTGGAGCAAGAAGCCCTCTTCTTCACCATCTATCTAGAGGATTTGTGTTTTATTTTCTTATTTGCAATTTTCTAGTAGTACAAGCTTTCCTCTACTAGGCCTTTTGTAAAACACTTTATCAATTATCTAGTTGCCTTCTTTGCAATTTTTTTGTTTGCATTTCTATTAGCTTATTTTCAGCATTCTTCACTCCCTCTCCCTAATTATTCTAGGCCTCCACTTGCCTAGAGTGAGCTTAGGGAGAGGTTCTGCTTGTCACATAAAAGTAGTATTTTAATTCGAAGTGTAAACACTTTTCCCGCCATCAGTTCGCATGTTGCCTTAGTTTAAAAATAAAAAAATGATATATTGAAAAATACCAAAAAGAAAGTTGAGATTTATATTCCTAGCAAGAGAATCAATTTTTGCAACCATATTGCCTCCTTGGACGACCCTAGATACTTCCCTATCTAGGATTATAAATTTAAGAGCGAAAGCGGATTCGCGTGTTACAACGACGTTAAAAAACTGCTTTTACAAATCACGCGTATTTCGCTATCATGGTGGTTACTCTAGTTTCAAGCACGTGAATTGGTTATTTTTTCCGGCTAGTTGGTTCACTTCTTGGGACGACCTTGCTCTGATACCATGTTGTTACAACCCGGTTCCCGAATCCCTACAGGACATGAGAATCGGACTGACTCGATTGATCCCAAGACCCAGTCGTCCAACGAGAAAGTAACCAAAAAGCAGTAAAATAAACCACA
Source organism: Thalassia testudinum (assembly GCA_037157565.1). Lineage (NCBI taxonomy): Eukaryota > Viridiplantae > Streptophyta > Magnoliopsida > Alismatales > Hydrocharitaceae > Thalassia > Thalassia testudinum. Next base: position 92,300,202 of record JAZHRO010000025.1, read on the forward strand.
TTCACCATGCAAGCAACTAAAAGTAACAAAGTACAACAGTAAGGAATTAAACTACTACAGTACACACCACCACAATAGTAGTGAATCTAAAAAGGGTATAGGAATATAAAATTTCAATAAAAGTGTACAAAAAAATGTAACAAAAACTCACTACTACAGAAAATGGGGTACAACAGAAGTACAACTATTGGGCTCTACTGGGCCCAGCACCCTCTTCATCCGTAGGCTCTGGTTGCTCAACACCTAGACCAGAAAAAGGTGGTAAGTACGACATGTCAGCGAAACCCTGAGTAGAGTGGCAACCAACTAACTAAGAGAAAGAGTAAAGGTGGACAGGTAGCTGTTGTTTTTAATTTCTTTCTTTCTTTAACTAATTATTCTTTCTTTCATCACTTGGTTTATTTATCAGGTCTTTTTCTTGATCTCGAATGTTCCTTGTGGGAACGATCTTGATTACAGTCTTTTCCGAAGAGTAGAAGTAGCACGTGGTGCTCTCCTGGCCAGGAGAGTCCCTCGTGGTGGTCCTACACTCAGTCAACCACCCAAGGGATGCTGACAGGCATAACGGCGACTACGGCACGCACGATAACGCACGGGTAGCTACCCCACACTGGCACGCGGTCAGTCGTTTCCGTTAATGGGTGCCCCCAGAGCACAGCACGGAACCAGTACAGGGTAGAGCCCTCTTAGTAACAAGGGTCTAGCCCCTCCACAGTAACCAAATAGGGGTCTCACCCCTCCACAGTCCGCGCACCCTCCCCTGACTACCCTGGTTTGCCCAGTGGGCCTAACAAGTCAGTGTAGGATGGCTAGCTGAACCCCGGGCCCCATGGGGTGGCTAGCTCTCTCCCTACACTAGTTGCTCTCCCCGAAACTGTGTACGTGAAGGCCAAAAGTCGGTATAAAGTGGCCAGACCTAACCCTGGGTCTCAACCCTAGGGCGGCTAGCTCCGCTCTGCACTAAGAGGGAATATGTACTCCCCTTGGTACCACGTACCCAAGAGACAACACACTTTCCCATTCACTTTTCCAGTTCCATTCTATTTATTTCCAGGAGCTCTACTCCTAATTCCCCGTAGGGTTCATGCTCATGTTTCTCAGGCCAAGCCATACTAGGTTTCATCATTCAGGTTTATTCGCATATAGCATGTGTTTCCAACATTCAATCTTTCCTTTCCAATTTACCTACAAGCAGCTCGTATTTAATTTCAAACAATAGAAATTATAGGTAACAGTTACTAGCAACAGTACTCTACATTTCACAGGCAATTATTATTCCATCTACTCATCCAAGACTACATTTCAGGCATTTAATACAATCATTCCAGTATTTCTAGCCCTAGGATTCATGCCTTACCCTAGGATCTATCATTCAATCTAGTGTTTCTGGTCCTAGGATTCATGTCATACCCTAGGATCTATCATTTATTCCAGATATGCATTTATGTTTGTAATTAACTAAGGGAATCCACTCTACCTGCAAAACTGGGAGTAATGGGGGCTCGATCGGCGGGTCCACATGCCTCCGCAACACCCAAATCCACAACAGAACATGGTCCTAACATAAGGGTCAACCACAAGAAACCACTCAGAACAGGATAAAAGTGTTTCAAACAAGTAGAGGAACTTATACGGAGAAGAACAGAATCTTAAACGTGGAAATCGGACCTCGAACGGACCCTAAACAGGTCAAAAATGACAACTCTGACTTAAATCAGACGTCTGGAAGATGTTCCAGACGTCTTAAAAAGGGTCCAGGTCCATACCTCACTCTGTGCTGCTCCTCAGATGTCCAAGGATCCTACTGAATCGTCTGGAACCAGTTCCAGACGTCCGACTATCCCTCCGGATGTTTGGAGATGCTCTTCGCCATCTGGTGCCTCGCCCAGACGTCTTAACAGCGTGGGAGGCTGTGTCCTGTGCCTTCCTAAAGTGAATCCTACATGTGCACGCAAAATCTCTTAACACAGCACGCAACAGATGTTCGCAAATGGAAGCGTAGGACGCAGTACATACCTCTCAGTCATCTGGAGCTTCCTCCAGATGTCGTTTGCGTCGTCTGGATGTAGGTCCAGTCATCTGATTCTGGGAAAAATCCCAGAATCAGAAACTCCTTTGTCTTCTTCCTGCTGCGCGTGACCACGCCGCGTAGCCGCTTGTCCGCTACTAGAGTTGCAGTAGAGCCGGGGGAAACCCCCCTAGCACAACGTTCCACCTTGCGCACGTCGACCGGCCTCGAGCTACTCCGGCGAGCTCTCTCTCACGACTCGCACGCTTTCCTCTCTTCCCTCTCGTTGCACCTCTCCTCTCCGCCACTGCACTCAGCTGCAGCTGCCGCGCTCGCTCTTACTCTCGCTCTCATGTTGGAGGAAGGAGAAGACGGATGGTGTGGGGTGGCTTGAGGGAGAGGAGGGGATATATGTAGGCACGGGGGGGGCGAGGAGGGGTAGCTATGCAAGTCGGCGAGGGAAGAAGAAAGAGAAGAAGGTGGTTGGGGCTCAGTCTACACATGGCACGCACGCAGACTCGTGGTTGTACGCACGCAAAAATTGATTTCCAGACGTCTGGGAAGGTGTCCAGACGTCTGACCAGACATCTGGCCCAAGTCCTAGACGTCTTAAAGAACTTTGATGGCACGGGTCTTAACAATAAGAGATAGGTTTAATTGCAAAATAGCCATTCAGATTGGTCACAATGGTTAGTTGGTACCGGTAATAAACTTTTAGTACCAGTACTAACTACCTACAGTTAGTCCAACTAAGTCACTGGGTACTGGTACTCATGATGAGTATCGATGCTTGTGGCTCACAGATTTGGGTCCAGTGACCTACATGTACTTTTTCTAGTGACTAGTACCGGTACTTGTAAGGTCCAAGCAAAACCAAGCGCACAAACTGTGACCACTTGATACCAGTACTTGTTGTTCACAGTTTGGGACTTAGGCCCAAACCTGTGCCTAGCATGTATCGGTACTTATGACCAGTACCGGTACTTGCTACAAGTACCAAATATTGTAAGTGTAAGTCAATTTTTAGAGATATCCAACCTACTCTAAATGACTTTATTTTGAAAGAATCAATTTTGAGTTTTGAAACAAGCGAATGAATGATATTCTGAACCCTAATTATCTCTACTTTATTTTTAACTCCAAGATTATGTTTTACTTATTAGGAGACATACAAAGATTCTAAAATACAATTAATACAACAAAAACTATAGTCTTCTAGTCTTCTTCCTTTACATGCTATCTTGTTGCTTACATCGATAGATTCTTTTGACCTGTAATACTTCATAAACACATTAGATTTCAAAGTGATTCTGTTAACACCAAAACACAGAAGAGAGATGGAACTAGGTTCCAACACCATTGGCTGATTGTCTAGAGCCCAGCTCATAAAAATGCACAAATAATTCCCAAAACACTTACGGAAAAAGCGGGGAAGTAGAATAAATCAGGGAGATATACACTGGGTTCGCCTTCGTGTTGACCCCATAAAAAATTGCTTTTAAAAGTAGGGAGAAATCTACCGTTCAGAAAGATAAACCTTTAAGCAATAACTCTTAAGGTCACCTAGGGTCATAGAAACCTGAAGTTCATTTTAGTGGCCGCCTAGTGAGTCTTTCACTCTTTTCATAAGATGCTTAGCACTTATAGTACTTTTCGAGTCTTGGATGGGTTGAGTAGCTGTAAAAAGTTATCCCAAAACTCTCAAACTCAAAAAGTCCAAAAAAATTAGAAAAGAAGAAAAAGCAAAAAAAAATCTTCATTTTTCACATAAGGCGAGGGCTTGGGCGATCTACATTCTGGTAGACATCCGGGCACTGTTAAGATTTTGTAACAAGGTCTTGGGTTGAAATTTTCTAAAGCAATCAACAAATCTTGCCTAAGTAATCAAATCTTAAGTCTACTTTTATACATAGCATTTAGGTTAATTTTGCTAGGAATTAGCAAAAGATAAGTGTGGGGGTGTGATAAACATGCATAAATTCATGATAAAATACTTTTTTATGATAGTTCCTAAGCCTAGCATTGCATTCCATAAGTATAACTATTGCATAACATGCATTACATTGCGTTTAGGATAATTTGAGTACAATATATAGTAATTTTGACATTTTATGGCCAAGAGGCAATGTGACATTTTTACGAGCTTCGTAAGAAGAATCCAGCCATACGGATGGATCTGAAGCGACCATCGCAGCCTGACAACGTAGAAATCACATCGATCTAAGCACCGTGGCACCCTCTGCAAGCAAGGAAAGGTGGACGGTCCAGATGGTGCCACGTGGCACCATCTGGAGAACCCAAGGCTACTTGACGTCCCTCCAAAGGGGTGTCCAATGAGCAATCCCAGCCATTGGATGCAAATCGAACAGCTAAGAGTCCTCCTCCATCGCGTGCCCTAAGACGTCCTCTTAACCATTTGGATGGCTTGGCACATTGGTTGGGCACTCAGCCACCAAGTGAGAGGCACGAGTTTGAGACCTGTGGAGCTCCCCAATTCGCAAATTGGCGCACGCCAACGCATGCCAGCGTGCACCAACAGGGCCTTAGCGCAATCCGCATGCATGAAAGAGTGGCAGCATAGCTCATGCATGGGCGAACAAAAGGTGGCTATAGCGATGCTTGAGCTGGACCTACAGCGACGTCCTAGAGGTCTCTAATTACCTTGTGTCCATTTTTATCCCCTTCCCATCCACTATATAAAGACCTACACACCTCCCTTTCCTAGCCATCTCTACCTACTCTACTACCTACTCCTAAGCTCTAATAGCCTACTAAATCTCCATTGGAGCTTATTCCCAAGCTCCAAAGGCCTCTTATTAGTGTAATGCTCCTATATCCCACCAAATATTCATCCTCCATCCCACCTCCTTCATAAGAAGCCTTGGAGCCTTCCTCCCACCTCCATTCCGGTAGAAGATCGCCTCCATCTCCTCATCCCTATTCTAGAGCCTTGGTGAAGCATTCCTCTACCTGGTGTCCTCCTGCATCTCACCTCCGTCGTCCAGCACCTCACCTCCATCCAAGTTGCCGCCAAGCATTGTCGTCTCACCGAACAACCGATTTGGGAGATTTCTTCTTACCTCTATCTCTTTTATGTTTTACGATATTGTAATAGACATTTGAATGCCATTGTGAAATATCATATTTGTTCTCCACTTTGTGAAGTTATCTCACTTATCTTTTTATTTAAAAAATGCCAAAAAAATCACAAAACCCCAATACACCAAAAAGGAACAAAACGAAGCGCTGATTGCAACAAAAGTAAAGGTCACCTCTCTGTGTTCGACTCGGAACTTCCTTGGAGTTTCGGTTAAAAATTGTATTTGGTAACTTGTTTTGCTAGCTACGAGGACGATTTTCCAAATCCTGATTTTACTTCTCCAATACTCGTTGATCGTGCTGTAATTATAGTTGCAGATGTATTTGTTAAATATGTATAGTACTAACTAAATAGGAAGAACATTTTATAAAATCTTAGATGACACTGGAGTATCTTTTAAGTCAACATTTTATATGATCTAAGATGACGTTGGAGTATCTTTTAAATCAAATTAAAGTAACATTTAGATGTTATAGTAAGATGTATTGGGGATGTTTAAAAGTCATAGTACATTGCATAAGGAGATATTTAAATGTTGTCAAACTAAAATTTAAGATGTCATTTAAGTATCTTTAAAAGTAACATTTAAATATCATTTGATATAAAGGAAGATGTTTAAACATCATTAGAAAAAGTATAAGATTACATGTAAGCATCTTTGAAACTATCTAAAGTAACATTGAAATGTCACAGTAGGATATGTAAGAGGACGTTCAAATAACATCAAAAGTTGTATAAGATGATGTTTAAGTGTTAATGAAAGTTATGTAAAATGACGCTTAAACATAATATTAGGATAAATAAGAGGATGTTTAAATGTCACTAAAAGAGATACAAGATGACGTGTAAGTGTTTTTGAAAATTATTGATGTAGACACAATTATTGAGGGTAAAATGCCTATTCATGCAGGTTCTTAGGCTTAGATTTGCATTTCATGTTATAAATATTGCATAGCATGCATCATTCTGCATTTAGAGTAGTTGCATATAATTTAGGTTAATTGCATCCTTCTTGTGGTCAGGAGAGAAGGATATTTATTTTGGAGCCTCGGATTGACGATCTGATCGTATGGATCTGATCAAGACGATGATCGGAGTCCAACGCCTCCGAAATCGCCTCAATTGGAGTCTTGTAGCACCATATGCAGTTCGAGGAGGATCAATGGCAAAGGGACTAGGTGACATAATTTGGATCTTCAAATGACAAATCCGACTGCACGGATGGGTTCGGATCGACGATCGCAGCCCAACGACGCAAAAATCGACTCAATCCGACCTCTGTAGCAGCCCTTAGAACGAAAAGATGGATGGCCCAGATTACGCCATGTGGCACAACCTAGGCCACCCATGTGCATGCACGTGCCACTGCATGGCCATAGCAGCGCGGGCATGCACGCGCGCAGTGGCAGTGCACGTAAGAGCTTAGCACGCGGAGGCACGCGGAGCGTGTGCCAGCGCAGCGGTAGCGTAGGCGCGTGTGCTATCTTTGGCGACGTTTGCGGCGAATCTTTAGCGACGTTTATGACCATCATTAAATGTCCTGTATACAAATTTGATTCTTTCCTCCACTATAAAAGGACCCTTACCCCTCCCATTTTTCTTCATCTCTTCCTTTCTTCCTCTCACCACCTCCAAGGCTCTAGAGAGAGCTTGTGCCAAGCCCGACATGCTCCTTTAGAGTAGAAAACCAAATAGTCTTCCCTCCCCTCATCCCCATTCGAGGAGCATCCCGTGGCCGTCCTCTTATAGCCCTTCGAGAAGAAGATCCTCGCCATGACGCCATCCTTCCCCATCCTCCGTCCTCCTTCATCCTGTTCCTCACAACCTTCCTCCAGGCGACGTTAGAGCGAGTCGTCCTCCGAGCGACCGTCGAGGGGGATTTCTCTCACGTCATTCTATCTTTTTATGCTTTCGTAGTATAGATTTTCCACTTTCATAGTGTAACAAACTATTCTTCATGTATAGATGATTATTTCTCTCTCTCTCTTCCTCTCCCTCTTATTTTTGCAATTAGATAAAGTTTTCATCGACGGAATCTCTTGCTTGCTAAAAATACCAAAAAAATTAGAAAAGATAAAAACAACCAAAAACAAATAAAATCAAAATGTAGATTTTTATAAAACCAAACGTTCGCCTACCCGTGTTCAACCCGGGACTCATTCTTCCAATTTCGATATAAATTTTATTTGACCATGCGTTTTGCAACTACGATGGTGTTTCGCGAGTTTGAAATCAGGGTTACGAGTAACCTTGATTTCAAACTTACGAAACACATGCCCTAATCATTTTGGCGCCATTGCCGGGGAGGCAACACTCTTTGTTTTTTTTTCTCCATGTTTTTTCCACCTTACTTAACTTTTATCTTACTTTTTCTCTAATCTTACTGTGATTGCAAGTACTTTTTTGAGGTGGGCCAAAGCGGTTAGATCGAAGAAAAGTGCGGATGAAGGTTTTGTAAGTTTACCCCTACCACCCCCACCCACTAGTTGATTTCACCACACTAATAACTTAAACCCAAATCAACATAGGTGCTTTTTATAAACCCTAGGATAGATTTGGTTGTTTGTTTGCCACCTCCACTCATCTCACCCTCGCATATATATATAAAAAAAAACACTCTTCTCTTGTGGGATTTTCTGAAAGCTACACACCTACCACCCACAACTTCTCACCCTAAGGCACACAATCACATCGATTCTACCACTTAACCGGGATCCAACCTGTTGACTCGGTACACTTAAATCAACACATAAATAAGTGAGTAGAAATCTAAATAGGTCAAACATTTCTGTGTGCCTTAACTAAGTGGTGCAATAGGCCAATTGCTTGAACTATTTGGGCCGCACCACTCAAATTAAAAGCGATTCATCAGTAGATTGCCACTTAGGGTTGATTCCTAGAGTTGAACTAGACACTCCACATTATTTTTTATTTTTAAAGGAACATATCATCACCCGTGCTTTCAAAACTTAGAGTGCTCTACTAAACCTTGATTGAACCAACCTAAGAATTAAATCCTAAAAGCTACTAAACAAGGTTAAACCCTAAAAGACACATCATCAAATAACCTTGTTTGCAAATCCTGGTTGTGCATGCACGCACATTTCAAATGATCATTAAGGGCACAACCCATCTTTAGGGCCCATCACATTCCAAGAGCACAATCACCCCAAGCCTAACTAAAACTGAGTAGATGTTGGCCTTAAGGTTTGATTCACTCTTTGGGGCTCAGACTGAGATTTTTTTTGAATAATCTACTTTTATTGGTCCATCTGATGTCTAGGTAGGGGAGTAGCGTCAAACGACCGTGGCTAGGGGGTACACTAGGAATTGGAGGCATAGGCCAAAGGAAGAACCTTCTCCTCAGTCCCTCCTTTTAACTGGTTGAATTGATCGGATAAAAGTAGACCAAATCATTTATAATCTCAAGACTAGTCCTGGGAGTTTGTGGGTCTTTAGGCTACCCACATAAAGACATGTTTGGTTGATTGTATTGCAGGGCACCTTTTCTGTTCTCCATTTTCCCTCCTTTTCTACCATGTACCCTTCCACATCCTACACACATTTCACATCCTATCCTCCTACCACCACTTATCCCCATGATGATTGCTATCACGACTTGACTTGTAATTACCCATCCACTAGTTAGGATAACTTTGATTGGGGATATGAATCCGGACCTCAATGTCCAGGGCCTAACCTTGGACAACAAGACTATGATTACTATCCTTCCCAGAGCTACAATGGTTATAGATCTCCATCCTTTGATGATCAACCTAACCAGATCTACAACCATGAGGGATATGCTGATTATAACACTTACCCTCCCCAGAATTATGCTGAATATAGGTCACCACCATTCTTTAAACAACCTGAAATGACCTACTATCTGGGAGGGACCCAAGAACCTCGACATCTTGACTCCCCCAGATCTAACTCAAACTCACCCAAACCTAAACCGAATCATTCGGTTCAGGCAAACAAGATATAGGATAGGGTGTTGGCTAATTTGAGGAACACTATATAATCTATAAAAGCTCAGCCAACACCATGCACTGAAGCATTGGAGCCTATGATCAAAATGATTGATGGACTTAATAGTTCTCTATTGGATTTGCTCCAAAGCGTTAGGGATAGGGACCTGGGTGAGTTTCTTCTTGGGAAGTTATCGAGGTTGAGGATGAAATTTGTGGTTGCACTAGTCAAATCTTGGGTTGATTCTCAAGATGAACCTTCTTCAGGAAAGCCAATGTCTGAACCTGCTCAGGTGCCTGTCGGGGGGATATTCTGAGACTGGAGATGACCAGGTCGGTCTAGAGCAACCATTTGAGGATGAACCGATTGATTCACTCGAGATCCCCAAGTCAGGAAATGAAGAAAATTATGTCTCCTTGGATCATGAAATGATTTATGATTTTGAGACATATATAAATGAGGATCATCAATTCTTTGACTCTGAGGGTGAAGAATGTTTAGGTGATGTCTCACTTGAGCATAAGGAAAATGATTTTAGTGAGACAAATGGGCATGAGGAATCTGATGAACCATTTGATAGCCCGTTCAATGAAGATTTAGATTTGGTTGGGGTTAACTTGGAGGATCTGAATCTTGATGATTCAATCAGTAAGCCCATTCCTCTTCTGCACCCTGAATAGCTAACTTCTGAGATCATTGTGCCTAAGTCAATCATGATTCAACCATGATTTCTAGACTTGGGAGAATCATATGGGGTGAATGATTTGCTAGAGGTCCCGGAGCATGAGTTCTTGATGTTGGAGGATAGGAAGTTGGAATTAAAAATCTGGGAAGCTAATTCTGAGGGAACTTTGATTTTGGATCTACAGGTTCCTGTTGACCTGAAACCACCTACTTTCTACTAGGACCCTTATGATATACTTCATGTGCAACCCAAGCTTGAAATAACTGATTATTTTTCTGAACTGAATGTTAAGAGGACATTTGAACCTATTGAACCATCTTTACCTGTTGTCTGACACTTTGGTCTTGGGTTGCACACCACAAAACTGCAGGCCTGGCCCCAAAAGTACAATAATCTTAAGTTCTGGGTGATTTTCATCTAGAACATTAGAACCACTGGACCATGGGACATGGGTCTGCACCATAATCTAGTCCACGTCTATGGACATCTTCTGCTGATGGGTTTGAGGATCAATCTTTTTATTTTGATTCTATCCCACACTTGTGAATTCTCAATTTCTTCCTTGTATGTATATTTTGCCTAGCTAAAGTCATTAAAGTTAGCATTTGTGTATATTCTCTTCTCTCTGTGGAGTTGACCGGGTTGTCACGAAATTCAGGTGATATTCTGTTTACTCTGCCCTTTTCATGTCTTTGCTTTTACAATGAGGACATTGTATCATTTAGGCATGGGGGGGTGGATAATCAATTCCTAAAATCATTTTGTTAACTCCGTAGAATTTCTTTTAGTTTCTTATAAAATTTAAAAAAAAATGAAAAATTTGAAGATGATAAAAAAAAGAAAGAAAATTAGGAAAAGAGAACTTAAGCATTTGGAAGTTATTAACTTTAGGAAATGATACAAGAGGACCTAAACAGTTGGACACTTTAGGTCTTTGGGCTTAATTAGCCTAGGTGTCCACTCGAATGTGGACTTAGTCTTGAGTCCTCACCAATTAAAATTCATTTTAAGTTGGTAAATAAATTGGGATGATAAGTATGCGACTTATCAACCCACCCTCTGATTTGGGGGAACTTTAAGCCTAAGCATCTACACACTTTTTGCACTAACTCACATGTCAGCGGTTTCTTCAGAAATTGGGTAGCTAATGAACTATCTAGGTTGATATGGCTAGCAAGTTATTGGTGGCAACAGCTCATCGGCCAGTTGTCCAGATCCCCATCACAAGATCATTTTTATTGTACTGCCTTTAGGTAAATCTTGGATCAAAGAAGCCACCTACTTAAAGGAAAAAAACAAAACACAAAAAGTAAAAGAAAAAAAATAGAAAAAGGAGAAAAAAAAAAAACCACACTTCACTGCGTGAGTATGGTTGGCAAGTTGCCATAGGTAACAGCCCATTGGCCTGTTCTCCAGAACCCAACTCACAAGAAAATGCACAATAATTACCAAAACACTTAGGGAAGAAGCGGGGAAGTAGAATAAACCAGGGAGATATACATTGGGTTCGCCCATGTGTTGATCCCATAAATAAAAGAAGTAGCGAGAAAGCTACCAGTCGAAAAGATAAACCTTTAGGCAAGGTCACCTAGGGTCATAGAAACCTGAAGTCCGTTGCTTAGTGAGTCTTTCACTATTTTCATAAGATACTTAGCACTTAGAATCCTTTTCGAGTCTTGGGCGAGTCGGGTAGCCATAAAAAGTTATCCTAGAACTCTCAAACTCCAAAAGTACAAAAAAAAATTAGAAAAGAAGAAAAATAATAATAATACAAAAAAATGTATATTTCCTTTTCAAATAAGGCGAGGACTTGGGCGGTTTGCATTCTGGAAGGCACCCAGGTACTATTGAGTTTTCGTTGTTTAGGACCTAAGTTGAAATTTTCTATTGTTAAAATATGACTTAGGCCTAAGCAATTTAATCCTAATTTTGATTTTATACATAGCATGTAGTTTAATTTTACTAGGGACTAGCAAAAGATAGGCATAGGGTTATGATGTAGACACAATTATTGAGGGTAAAATGCCTATTCATACAGGTTCTAGAGAGAGCTTGTCGCAAGCCCGAGATGTCCCTGTAGAGTAGAAAACCAAATAGTTTTCCCTCCCCTCATCCCCATTCGTGGAGCATCCCGTGGTTGTCATCTCACCACCCTTCGGGAAGAAGATCCTCACTGCGACACCGTCCTGCCCCATCCTCCGTCCTCCGACTCCATCCTCCGTCCTCCGACTCCTCACCACCTTCCTCCAGGAGACGATAGGGCAAGTCGTCCTCCGAGCGACCATCGAGGGGGATTTCTCTCACCTCATTCTATCTTTTTACGCTTTCATAGTGTAGATTTTCTACTTTCATAGTGTAACAAACAATTCTTCATGAATAGATGATTGTTTCTCTCTTTCTTATTTTTGCAATTAGATAAAGTTTTCATCGACCAAATCTCTTGCTTGCTAAAAATACCCAAAAAATTTGAAAAGATAAAAACAAATAAAGTCGAAATGTGGATTTTCGAGTTTCGGTATAAATTTTATTTAACCACGCATTTTGCAACTACGACGACGGGTTACTCGTAACCCTGATTTCAAACTCGTGAAACACGTGCGGTCAACTATGCAAAGTAGCATTTAAATGTCAACATAAAATACGTAAGAGAACATTTGAATGTTGTTAAAACTTACATAAGGTTACGTTTAAGCATTGTTGAAAGTTACCTAAAATGACACTTAAATGTCATAATATGATAACTAAGGTGACATTTTAGCATCACTAAAAGTGATATGACATGACATTTAAATGTCTTCAAAAGCTACCTAAAGTAACATTTAAACGTCAATATAGAATACGTAAGAGGATATTTAAGCATTATTAAAAATTATATAAGATGACGTTTAAACTTTGGTGAAAGCTACCTAAAATGATGCTTAAATGTCATAATATGATAAATGAGGTGACATTTTAACATCATCAAAAGGGATATAACATGACGTTTAAATGCCTTCAAAAGGTACATAAGGTAACATTTAAACATAAATAAAGAATACGTATGAAGATGCTTAAAAGGTGTTAAATGTTTATAGGATGACGCTTAAACATTTTTAAAAGTTATTTAAAGTAACATTTAAGCATCACAATAGGATACATAAGGAGATGTTTAAACATTCCTAAAGATTTTGTAGAAACCTAAGGAAAAGTTAAAGCAACATTTAAACATCTTTGAAATTACTTAATGTCACGTTTAAACATTATTTTATGTAAGATATGGTGACATCTAAACATCTCCTTAGTTATTCTTTGGCAATGTTTTAACATCGTCGAATGATATCTAAGATGACATTTGCATATGTTCGGTTACGTGGTGGGACTTTTAAAAGACATTTAAATGCCACCTTAGACATTATAGGCGACATTTATTTAATGACAATAGAATTCGTTTAGGTGACGTTTGATTTTGACGTCGATATAAACCTAAGATGACACACCTAAGGAGACGTTTATGGTGACATTTTTTTAACGTCTACAAAACTTATGACGACGTTTATTTCACTTGTGGTGAAGTTAAATAAACGTCACCTTAGGTGTTTCTTGTTCTATTGGTATTTCATAACGGTGGTTAATAAGTTAAGTGATGGAGGCAGCTTTGTCTGGTGGAGCAGGAGGAAGGAGGAAGAAACGGAGAAGGGAGTGGTGACTGGTGTTGGATGGTAGTAGTGGTTGTGGTAGTTATGTGTTATTGGGAGATAATGGATGGTTGGTGGTGGTGACTAATGGGTGGCTAAAGTGGTGGCTAGTGGTGGTGTGGAAGGAGGATGTGGGGTATGTGGATGGAGAAGGTGGTGGTCTGGTCATGTATAGAGGAATAACAGGAGAAGGAGAATGTGAGGGAGGTGTAGCTGGTGGTCAACGGTGGTGATTAATAGTGTGAAGGTGAAGGAAAAGTGCTAGTCGTGTGGTACTACATGAAGGTGGTGGTGTGGAAGGTGGAGGTGTTGGCATGATTAGGTGGATGGTGGTGAAGATGGTAGTATGCATGAGTGGAGCAAAATCAACAAAACCAACAATTTAGAAATGGAGAGTATTAGGAACAGAAAAGGAAAGGAAGCAAAGGAAATGAAAAGATCAATACAAGCGAAGACTAATCTACTTGTAAGAAAGAAAATGAATTAAAATACTTGCATGAAAAAAAATCTAACAACAAAGAAAGAGAAAAGGAGATGAGGAGAAGAGGCTTCCATGCCAAAGGGGCTCTCTTGTAGCCTTGGTTATGGTGGTGGTGATCCTTGGCTTCGAGCCTACACCACCTAGGCCTCGAGAATGGTTACTGACAAGGTGGAGGAGTGCATTGAGTGGTCGGCCACCATGGTCGTGGAGAGGAGAGGAGAAGAAGAGACTGGAGGAAGGTGGAAAAAAATGGGAGGGAAGGGGGTGCACCTATGGGATGAGGGGATTTTATAGAATGGGTATGGAATGGTCTAGAAGGGGCTAGTAGGTGCACACTTAAAAGTGGGATTAAGGTGTGGTGTAAGGGGTGGTTTAAGGAGTTAAGTGGGTGTTTAGGTGGGAGGTTAGTAATAGTCATGGGCCTTTAGCATGGAATGAGTTGGGTAGAAAATTAGTGTACTAGATAGGTAGAGAAATAATTAGGAGAGTAGGGTGTTGGGCTAATTATGTGTTATTTAATGATGGGTTAATTGGTCCTAGAGTAGGCTTTAATTAGGTGGCAAATTAGTGAGTGTGTACAGAACTAATTAGGTGTAGGGATGTGCATTTTATGTGCACATGTGTATAGATGTGTTTGCATAATGTAGTGTAGACACATGTTTAGGGATTTAATGTGTGTGCACATGGGTGTGTTTGTGTAATCAGAGGGTGTTGGGTTGAGTGGGTTAGGCTCATGTGATAAATCTACATTTATTCGGGATAAAATGCCTAATTTGCAATCTCCTAAGCTATTTCGATATAGTTAGTATTGTAAATAGTGCATAGCATCCATCATCTTGCATTTAGGTTAATTTGTATACATTGTATATTAATTTATGTACTTTTGGGACAATGAGATAGGGAGTCTTATTTCAGGGCTTCAAATAGTGAATCTAACCATTTGGAAGGATCTAGATCGATGATCGTAGCTCAACAATGCGAAAATCGATCCGATCAAACATCTGTGGCATCCTCGACAAGCATTTGAAGATGAACAACCCAGATGGTGCCATGTGGTGCCATCTAGGCTGCCTAAAGTAGCCCAAGGCCTACCACTACCTCCCTCATCCATGCCATGGAATCTCAACTGTTGGATCTTCATCTAATGGCTGAGACTAGCTCGCGCTCGTCTCTTCACAACCCAAAGGAGATCCAAGCCATGTTTGATCTTGACTGTTGGATCAAGATCCAATGGCCAAGATTGATCCACCTCCACTAGCTGATGGTTGTCTTTGTGACTCAAGCTCATGCATAGCACAGTGGTAGAATTCTTGGCTACCAAACAAAGGCCATGGGTACAACTCCACTTCTGTGCTCCCTCCTTAGCTTGCTCAATTGCAAATTGAGCCATTGGATTATGAGTGGATGGCGTAGATTCAACCACGTCTCCTTCGTCTGCGCCTTCACGGCCTCGGTAGCATGCCTTTGTGTGGTAATAGTGATTTGATCCATGATGAATAGTGTCGACACTACAATGTGGTGCAATGGATTGCAAGGGTGCAATACGCACGATCTGACGTGTGATCTAAAGCGCTCCATGGTGAATGATTAGGGCCCTTCATCTAAAATCAGATGATTGAAACATCTCTATGCACAATCTAGCGAGCTCCAATGAGAGCCAGTAGATGTACTCACGATCCATTGCTCTCCTCAGCTGTGCGATCAGAATTTGATGGTCCCCATTCACCCATGCAGATCCACTAGCTAACGACCTTAACTCCATTGCAAGCAAGTGCGTGGAACATGCTCCTTGTCCTATGCACGCCCACAAACACCCATGGCTGAATTTAGTCCCTCCAAAGGCTTATAAGAGGCCCCCAACACCCTCTCCTTCCTCTTCATGTCTTTTAACTCTCTCCACACCTCTTTCAAAGCTCTACGAGCTTGTCCCAAGCCCGGGATGCTCCACTAGAGCTAGAGAATAATTATTTTTCCCTCTTCTCACCCCCATTCTTTGAGCACCTGCAACCATCATCTCACCCCTGTTTAGTAAGCAGATCCCACTGCGACACCGTCCTATTTTGTCCTCCTTCCTCCAGTTTCTTCCTCCTTCATCTAGCTTCTCGCCACCCTCTTTCGGGCACTCTGTGAATGTGACTCATCCTCTAAGCATTCGTCGAGGAGGATATTTCTTCTCTCTCTTCTTTTTACCACTTTCTAGAGTAGAGTTTAATTTCTTCCTATAGAGGTAATAAACATTTGAATTATTTAGATAATATATATTTCTCTTTCTCTTTCTCTCTCTCTTACTCTCTCACTATCTCACTCGTTCTCTCTCTTTCTATCTCTTTTGTAATTGTTACATATCTCTTCGACCTGATTTCCTTTATATAAAATACAAAAAGAATTACAAAGACAAAAACACCAAAAATATATGAAGTAAATGCAGATTTCTAAAATCAAACGTTGCCTCCCTACATTCGACCTAGGATTCACCTCCTGGTTATAATTATTATCTGATAGCTGGATTTTCGCAACTACAGTGATGGGTTTTTTCAAACTTCGACTTTTATCATGAATTTTTCAAATAATCATTTTGGGTTTTAGGCTAGTTTGATGCACGTGCATGTTTTTGTATGGTGATGTTCGAGCCTTGCATGCTATTGTCTAAATCTGCCCAGGCTTGTCTTGGCTATCTTCCTCTCTCTCTTGATCTGGTCTACATGCATGCTTCTGTCTCCATCTCATCTGTTGTGGGAAGCAATTGATGATGGCTTTGTTGCATGTCTCCTCGCATTTCCAATTTACCATGAATTTCACTCCACTACTTTGGACCTATATACATGAATTTATAATATCAATAACAAGCTCATAAAATAGAGAAAATTAGACTATAAATGTACAAGAATGCAGATGCGTGAGGTGAATGAAATGCATTCTCTATTTACAATGTAAGCTAGGTATTTAGTCTAATTTAGTCATTTTAGGATCCTTGATTGCTGCTTAACCATACCCCCATACCTAACTTTGTTAGTCCTTGGTGATGACAACATCATTATGAGCCATAACTAGCTTTAATTAATCAGAATCAATTGACAAATGCTCCTACATAATCGCTGGAAAGTCGTAATTCACTACATATCCATTCTAAGAAGAGTGCACTAAAATAGGGTTAATTCTGTAGGTTTAATAGAAGATCATAAATGTAGAGTAATCATGGGATTTTCCTGGGGTTAATCTAAGTTCTAATGAGCATTAATGACTAATAAGAGGGTCCACATAGACAAAAATAGGTTTTCACGTTTTTCGAGAACTATCCATAACCTAAAGCCCTAATTTCAGACCTGCTAAATTAATAGAGGTTCTGGTCAGGATCAAATCCATCTAAACCTCCTAAAATTCATAGAAAAATATTTCATAAGTTTTGGTATCCTTGGATTAACCATTGAACCCATTTTGACCTAGAATAGAATCTGAGATGCCAAGTTGCTTTAATTTGGGTTTCTATGTAAATTACCCAGTCAAACTTAGTCAAAACTGAAATCTGACTTCACCGTCAAATTCCTTGGGTCCAAATTAGGTTAATACCAAAATTTATCCCCAATCAAGATCATCTTGACCTAGTTTGCCTTTTAGTCCAGTCTAACATTTCTCTCTCAAACATGCCCCTAGCTTTTGAAATATTTCCAAAAAGGTCCCTAATTTTCTTATCATCTTTGCAAATATGTCCCTGTCACCATTAGTTTGAACAGAAGCTCTATTGTCGAGATTCGAGTGAAGATTTCTCGCTCGATTCTGAATCAAACAATCTTAAAATTGAACTAGAGATTCCTTGAGGAATTCCCTTCCAAATGGACTCGACCATGAATCCTATTTCCTTCCCAACATGCACAAAATCCCCGAAGCTTGAGAGCTTCTTTCCTACTTGGGAATGTCCCCTAAGGCCTATAAAAGAACGCACGATGCATTTCTGTGCTCCTTAGCTTTGTTTGGACCGGATTCCACCCTTCTCCTCTCTCTGGCCAATTTCTCCACAAGCTCCAGCGAGCTTCTCCGTCCACCCGCTTCTTCAACCGCCATAGACCATAGTTAGCCGATCCTTCTTCCTCGTGATCGTCCGCGTCTTGCAATACTAGCAGGCTCCATCTTCCTTCCTCTTCCTCGCCATTCTCCCTCAACGGAGGCTTCCCCTTCTCTGGCGCCAGCCATACCACAACTGGTGCCTTCCTCCCCTTTCATCCAGTTAGATTAGGTTAGTTAGACTCCCCTCTCCCTCTACTTCCTTTTCACCTCTTTAAACCTTTGTTTCAACCACACACCACACTGCATGCTGTCATCTTCCCCCTCTCCAGCAGTAACTCCAGCGAGACCATCCACTCACCACTGACCACCAACTTGCTTCATTTCAACTCCATAACCTCTGCCTCATCCACCTGCACCAAACCCCTCAAGAAATTGGGGGGATTACCACATTAGTCACCTCACTGAGAGTAACCTCATCCGCACCACCTTTTCTCCTTCATCCGGCCACCATACGCACTCACACATCACACGAACACCTCCACCACACTCCACGTCCACCGACGATGCTTGTGAACTGGTTTAATTGGGGCTATTACCCTGTATTGTGATTCACTGGTCTCTGTCATGCTTTGCCATCGCCGCCACCTCATTCGACCACGAACGCAGTCCTCTGGCCACAATAGCCCTCAAGTTCACCTTCAAGTGATGCGGACGGTGCCTTGCATCCACCTGCAACCTTAGTTGAGACTCGAGGCCTCAGCAGATATGCCAATTGGAGAAGGCTCTACAGCAGTTGCACGTGAAGAAGGAAAAGTGGCTTTAGTTCCACATTGTGAATCACAAAGCACGCACACATAAGAGGATTTTTTGATATGATCTCTTCACCTAGTCATGAGGGGTCGGGTCCCTCCTGGAGAAGGCTCTACAGCAGTTGCACGTGAAGAAGGAAAAGTGGCTTTAGTTCCACATTGTGAATCACAAAGCATGCACACATAAGAGGATTTTTTGATATGATCTCTTCGCCTAGTCATGAGGGGTCGGGTCCCACCTACCCCCTTCACCCAAATACTCGCCTACGTCACTCCTTGGTAACCACACATGCCGGTGACCCTGGACACTGGACACAACCTGTATACGTGAATATGGATTCGAATATGCTCTGGGTTTGAGAGAGGAGAAGAAAAAGGAGAGAATTTGTGAGAGAGTAGGGGAGCGTTTTGCTCTCTGTAGCTGTGCCCTATGCGACACTTAGTCGTTGAAGGAATTGGTTCCCTTCTGCTAAGAAGGGAAAACTTTCAAAAGGTTCTGAAGAACGGAAGAAGGGTGTGCTTGTGAAGAAAGGAAATCTTTGAGAAGAAAAGAAGAGAGAAGGCTTTGAGAAGCCTTGTGCTTGTGCTGTTAAGGCTAAGTATTGAGACACTTAGGCCATCTGAGGAAGAAAGCCTGTCGTCAAATTGAGCATTATTTGAGATACTGTTGCATTATTTAAGTACTATAGTTAATATTAAGTATGAGATGCATGATTAATTAGAGGATTTAATTGGTGATTCAAATTACCACTTTTTAGATTCTCTCTATTCTTTTTATCTCATCATTATTTGAATTAAAATATGACAAATTGTATTCATTGCATATCTATTTTGTGCTCTATTTATTGTGCTCATTGATTTCGAATGCAATTAATGTTGTGAATTACACATTTTATCCCTGTGTTCAACCTCGAACTCTTCTTTAGAATCTGAGTTATAAATTTATTTATTTTCGAGTGATTGAGGCTTTACTACAATGAACGCATATTTAAAACCTCCTCGATAGCCTGTTAACACTTGGCAAATGAATGCATATTATATATATATACTTCAAAAGATTACGTATAAATTTATGAAGTCAGGAATCAAACCACTAAGTGCCAGTTATTACGAACCCTAAGAAATTGTACGTAGAATCTTATTTATAGAGACTCAACAGTTCCAAGGTATCTACCAAAATGCAGACTGCTCAAGTCCTTACCTTATTCTCTCTTCTCTTTTTCTTTCTTTCTCTTTTTCTCTCGTCAATTTTTCTTAATTTTTATTTAGGGCTTTGGGGTAACTTTCTCCGACTACCTAATCAGCCCAAGACTTAAAAGACTTCAAAGTGATAAATGTCTAATTAGTGTAAGTGTGACTCATTCTGCAAGTGATTGTAATGGACTTTAGGTAACCCTAAACTTCAAGCAACCCTAGTGAAAATGTTTCTACCTAAAGGTTTATATTTTCAAATAGGTAGCTTTCTTCCTACTTTTTCTGTGGGGTCAACACCAGGACAAACCTGGTGTATATCCCTTATGTTTTTATTTATCTCTACTTCCGCACTACGGCTTATTTAAGGGTTGTGATTATGTGGGGGTTAGGCTCTGGACAAATTGTTCTGGGGGTTACCTATGACAACTTGCTAGCCATGCTTGTGTGTAGGTGTGGCTATGCTTACTTTTTTTCTCCTTATATATATTTCATTTTTCTATGTAAATAATAAAATTTTTTCTCACTTTTTTTTTGTCTTTCTCACTTTTCTTTGGTGTTTCTAATTTTCTCTTAGTAGGTGACTTCCCTGTTCTAAGATGTACCTAAGGGCAGCAGTCAAAAGGATTAGGCCTAGTGGCTGGGGTCTAGACACCTAGAAATGGGGGTTATCCACTGCTACATGCTAGCCATATCACTCATGTATGTTTATTATTTTCCTAATTTCCATTATAATTTCCAGATGACAAGTCAATGCTATAGAGTGTGTAGATGCTTAAACTTCAATGACCTTTCAAATCAAACAGTGGGTAGATAAGCCGCATAGTTATCATCCCAAATTATTAATATATTTGAATTTATTTTATAGTGGAAAGGACACAAGAAAAAGATCCACATCTTAGTTGATGCCTAGGTTAATTAAGTCACTACACCTGAAGAGTCTAAGTGACAAGACCCTACTTGTATTATTTCTTAGGGTCGGTGACTTCTTAATACCTACTAATCCTATGCCAACTTAATTTTATTTCTCTCTTTAGTTTTTGTACATTTTGTATTTTTATGTAAATATATTTCGAAAACATGCTTTATACAATGCATTTTTTTTCATTTTTTTCTTTTTCAAAGAAATTCAAAAATTCTAGCCACTAGTAAAAAATAATCAGAATATGCATCTACCAACCCACCATGCTTAAATTCATGCATGTCCACATGCATGAAAATAAATAAAGAAGTAGATATCACCTGGAATAGCATCTGATTTAATCTTTAATGGACACCCAATACCTAGAAAAGAAAATGGAAAACTGCTGTAAGAGCTTAGATTTTTAATACATTTAATTAGTTAATTAAAGTTTTAATTTGAAGTTCAATGGTAGGATTAAGGGCATAGGAAGCCTTATTTTTGTTTGGCTTGCAAAAGAAGCCATTCTCCTTTTGGCTTACTTTAAGCCTTATTTTTCTTTTTGGCTTGCTTGTGAAGCCAGCTCTTTTTGGCTACTTTGAGAAGCAACTCTTTTGGCTTTTAGGAAGCCACTTCCTTTGGCTTCTTTGAGAAGGCATCTCCTTTTTGGCTTCCTTGAGAAGCCACCTATTTTCGACCACCTCAGGAGCTAAAGCTGTTGCTGCGTGATGAGGGTGAGCTTCGCGAATTAAAATTAGGGTTTGGAGGACCCGTCGTCGTAGCTCACAAAATGCATCTATCAGATAAAATTTATAACTGAAACTCAAAAAGTGAGTCCCGGGTTGAACACGGGGAGGCGAAAGTTTAGTTTTGAAATCCGCATTTCACTTTTATTTATTTTTGTCATTTTTATCATTTCTAATTTTTTTGGTATTTTTTATCAAGCAAGCAATTAGGTCGATTAAATTTTATCTAACTAGTCTACTGGCAAAATATAAAAGACAGAGAGAGAGAAATAATCACATATATTTCTAATCAAATGTTTTTTTACAGCTATGAAAGTGGGAAATATTACACTACGAAAGCAATAAAGATAGAAAGAGGTGAGAGAATCCCCCTCGATGGTCGCTTAGAGGACAACTCACTCTGACGTCGTCTAGAGGAAGGTGGTGAGGGGCGGGACGAAGGAGGATGTAGCTGGAGGACGGAGGATGGGGCAGGATGGCGTCGCTGCGAGGATCTTCTTCCTGAAGGGAGGTGAGAGGACGGCCATGGGATGCTCCACGAATGGGGATGAGGGAAGGAAAAAATATTTGATTTTCTACTCTAGAGGAGCATCCCAGGCTTGGGATAAGCTCTCTCTAGAGCCTTGGAGGTGGTGAGAGGAAGAAAGGAAGAGATGAAGAAGAAGGTGAGGTGTAGGGGTCCTTTTATAGTGAAGGGAAGAGGGAAATTCGTGTATAGGGCATTTAGTGACATCAAGGCATTGCTGTAAGTCCACACTAGCCGATCCCCCAAACATCTCTAAAGCTTGCTGATGCTCTTCAATTCCATTACTGGCGCACATAGCACAGGCCATTAGTGACAGCTACAAATGTCACTAAAGGCCTACGCAACTATCGCTGAAGGTCCGCACCAACTCACGCACTCTCCCACACGTGCGTGGGATCATGCATGGAGATGTGCGTTGACGCCCGCATGATCACCTCCGCTGGATTGGTGGTCATCTGTGCGTCCACGTATCCGCATCTCGACCACTCGTGCATGTTCGGGCAGTCGAAATCAAGCGTGCCTCACCGTCAGCTGGATTGGAGGCACGACACGATTTGACCCCATGCCTCTTGTTTGCAAACCACACGTGCTATCGTTGAGGCAAGGGAGCATTTGAGTTGCGAATATAGCATGGGAGTTGAAAGCGCGGAGGCACCTCAGCCATTGGATCAAGATCCAATGGCTAGAAGTGGTGGTTGCGGATGAAGAATGGTGCCTTCAGTTGCTGCTGGCTGATGTTGGGCAGCCTGGATGGCGCCACGTGGAGCCATTTGGGTCGTCCATCTTCTGTCTGTTGTAGAGGGTGCCACGGTGCTCAGATCGATATGATTCCCACGTTGCCGGACTGCGATCGTCACTCTGGATCCATCCGTATGGTCGGATTTTTCATCTGAAGCACGTAAGGACGTCGCATTGCCCTCCTGGTTGTTGATCTTCCTCGAACTTCATATGATGCTACGGGACTCCGATCTAGATGATTTTGGAGGCGTTAGACTCCGATCGTCATCCTGATCAGATCCGCATGGTTCTATCATCCATCTGAGGCCCTAAAATAAATCCTCTTCTCTCCTAACCATAAAAAATGACCTAATTAACCTAAAATATATACAACTACTCTAAATGTAGAATGATGCATGCTATGCAATATTTATAACATGAAATGCAAATCTAAGACTAGAAACATGCATGATTAGGTATTTTAACCTAAATAGATGTGTCTATATCATACCCCCATGCCTATCTTTTGCTAGTCCCTAGCAAAATTAAACAACATAAATGTATAAAAATAGAATTAGGACTCAATCGCTTAGGCCTAAGTTGTTTATTAACAATAGAAATTATCAACTAAGGTCCTAAAGTACGAAGACTCAACAGTACCCGGGTGTCTACCAGAATGCAGCTTGCCCAAGTCCTTGCCTTATTTGAAAAGGGAAGATACATTTTTTTTTGTTTTTTCTTCTTTTCTAATTTTTTTAAACTTTTGGAGTTTGAGAGTTTCGGGATAACATTTTACGGCTACCCAACCCACCCAAGACTCAAAAAGGATGCTAATTGCTAAGCATTTAGTGAAAAGAGTGAAAGACTCACTAGGCAGCCGTTAAAATGGACTTCAGGTTTCTACGACCCTAGGTGACCTTGCCTAGAGGTTTATCTTTTCGAATGGTAGCTTTCTCCCTACTTTTATTTATAGGGTCAATACAAGGGCTAACCCAGTGTATATCTCCTTGATTTAGTCTACTTTCCTGCTTCTTCCCTAAGTGTTTTGGGAATTGTTGTGCATTTTTGTGAGTTGGGCTCTGGACAACCGGCCAATGGGCTGTTACCCACGGCAACTTGCCAGCCATACTCATGCGATGAGGTGTGGTTTTATTTGTTTTTTTATTTCCTCCTATTTCTATTCTTTTTTTTCTTTTTTCTTTCTTTGAGACTAGCTACTGATTGAATCTTCTAATAAATGAGGATTCGAACCCTCCAAGTTAGCCCCAACCGAATCCAAATCTTCAATGAACAGGCTATCAAATGATTCATCAGATTCCTCATGCCCATTTGTCTCACTAAAATCATCTTCCTTACTCTCAAGTGAGACTTCACTAAGAGATTCTTCACCCTCAAAGTTAAAGAATTCTTGATCCTCATTTATATATGTCTCAAAATCGGTTGTCATTTCCTGGTTCAAAGAGACAAAATTTTCCTCGCTCCCTAGCTCAAGGGTCTAGGGTGAATAAATTAGTTCATCCTTAATGGGTTGTTCTAGCCCAACCTAGTCATCCTTGATCTCAGAAAATGTTTCCCCCCTGACAGGTGCCTGAGCGGGTTCAAACATTGGCTCTTCTGAAGGGGGTTCATCTTGAGAATCATCCCAAAATTTTACTAGGGCAACCACAAATTTCATCCACAACCTTGACAACTTCCCAATTAGAAACTCAACCAGGCCCCTATCCTTAACATTTTGGAGCAAATCCAATAAAGTGCTATTTAGCACATCAATCATTTTTATCATAGGCTCCAATGTTTCAGTGCATGGTGTTGGCTGAGCTTCTAAAGATTGTATAGTGTTCATCAAATTAGCCAACACCCTATCCTAGATCTGGTTCACCTGAACTGAATGGTTCGGTTCAGGTTTGGGAGGGTTTGAGTTAAATCTAAGGGATTTAAGATATTGAGGTTCTAAGGTTCCTCCTTGATAGTAGGTCGACTTGGGTTGTTCAAAGAATGGTGGTGACCTATATTCAGTGGAATACTGGGGAGGGCAGATGTTATAATCGTCATATCCTTCTTGATTGTAGATCAGGTTGGTTTAATCATCAAAGGATGGAGATCTATAATCATTGTAGCTTTGGGAAGGATAGTAATCATAGTCTTGTTGTCCAGGGTTAGGCCCTGGACATTGAGATCCGTATTCATATCCCTAATCAAAGTTATCCTAGCTAGTGGATGGGTAATTACAAGTCATGTCGGGATAGTAATTGTTGAACGTCAGATGACTATGCTATCGTAGTTGGCTTTGAAAACCTGTCGTTGTAGTTCGAGTAGCCAAGAAATCCGTTCAACAAATAAAATTTATACTGAAAAATCTGTAAAGAAATCCCAGGTCAAACTCATGGAGGTTACGTCGATCAAAATTCGCAATTATATTTTTTTGTTTTTATTTAAAGGGCAGAATAATCACAATGAAATGGAATCAATATAGACAATAAGAGAGAGAAAGAGAAAACATTCACTTGATATTGCAAAATGTTCTTACAACTAAGAAAGTGAGAAAAGATTACATTAGAAAGCGAGAAATTATTACAACTAGAAAGCAGGAAAAAGAATGGGAGAGAGAAGTTATCCTCCTCGACGATCGCTTGGAGGACGAAGCAGGAGGAACGGAAATGAGGCAGCACGTCGTCGTCGTCGTCACGAGATCCACTTTCGGAACGGGGATGAAAACTTGGTTTTAGTCTTGAGGATCATCCTGGGTGTGGGACAAGATTCTCTTGAGCTTTGGAGAGGGAGAGTAAAGAAGGAAGGGATGTGAAATCCGTATGGAAGGGGTCTCCTTTTATAGTTGCAAGGAGTGGGGACATTTTGGACATTACAACTTGAAAAACAATAATTCAGGACCTTTAGTGATGGATTTATCCGTCATTAAAGGCCTGAACGTGGCTGACGTGTGCGCTGCTCATGTGCCCCCTTGCCTCCTCACCCTTCAACGCTCACGCACGTTCGCGAGCTCTCAGCCATTCGATCAAGAGATCGGACGGCTTAAACAACCTATGCCCATGCCGTGCATCTAATCGCACGTGGGTGCTATCGCTCGATTTCCGCTGCTGGATCTTCATCGTGTGGCTCTAATCGTGCGCTCGAATGTGGGCTCGAATGAGCATCGCTCGCTCGACCGCTGCACTGAGCACGCATTTGTGTCATGCGAAGTGTTTTGCACACGGCTGATCTTAGCCGTTGGATCTTCATCCAATGATCGAGATCAAACGTTGTTTGCGCCTTCAAAAGAGGAGAGCGTTGGAAGAGCAGTGGTGTGGCGCAATCTCGGTCATCAGATGAACATCCAATGACTGAGATTTGTCGAGCGAATGGAGAAGAAGAGCTGCGGTCGGTGTTGGGCAGCTATGTTGGCACCATGTGGCACCATCTAGGCCGTCCATCTTCAGAGTGTTGTAGATGGTGCCACGAGTGTTGGATTGGATCGATTTTTACGTTGTTAGGCTACGATCATCGATCCGAACCCATCCATGTGGTCAGATTTGTCATCTGAGGTGCAGATTAATACCATCTTGGCCCTTACTCTTTAAGGTTCCTCGATCTCTATCTGGTGCTACGGATGTCCGATTAGGGTTATCTTGGAGTCATTGAACTCCAATCGTCATCCTGATCAGATCCGTACAGTTTAATCTTCGATTCGAGACCCCGTTAAAAAGTTACCTTGTCCCTGACCATAAAAAGGAGATAATTACTATACAATTTATACAACTTAATCTAAATGCATGATTATGCATGTTATGCACTGTTTATGATGCTAATGTGACACTAAGAACATTCATTAATAGACATTTTAGGTTAATCAGATGTATGCACATCACACCCCCATGCCTATCTTTTGCTCGTCCCTCGCAAAAACTATACGCTATTTATAAAAGAATTAGGTTGGATTACTTGGGCAAAAATCATTTTCAACATTAAGAAATTTTTACTTAGGATCTGAACTTTCAAAGACACAATAGCGCTCGGGTATTTGCCAAAATGCAGGCCGCCTCAAGCCCTTGCCTTATTCAAAGAAAAATCTCCTTTTCTCTTTTTCTTCTTTTCTAATTTTTTTTTGAATTTTTGAGTTTAGAGTTAAAGAGTGGCTTTCTACAGCCACTCAACCCACCCAAGATTTGATGAGAACCCTAAGTTTTAAGCATCTTATTGTGAATGTGATAGACTCATTGATTGGCAATTAGAACAGACTTCTGGTTTCTACGTCTCTAGGTGACCTTAAAAAGAGTGTTTTTCTTAAAGGTGTACCTTTATGACCAGTAGCTTTCTTCTTACTTTTATTTTTATGGGGTCAACACAAGGGTGAGTCCAGTATATATCTCCTCGGCTTATTCTACTTCTCCTCTTCTTCCTAAGTGTTTTGGGAATTTTTAGTGCATTTCTTGATCTGGGTTCTAGGCAACCGATCGATTAGTTGTTACCACTGACAACTTGCTAGCCATACTCATGCGGCGAATTATGGCTTATTTCTTTTTTGTTTCTTTTTTCTTTCTTTTATCCTTTTTTTCTTTTTCTTTTTCTTTTATTTTTGACTTTCTTTTTAAGTAGGTGGCTTCCCTAGTCTAAGATTTACCTAAAGGCAGCAAGAAGAGAGTGGTCTAGTGACTGGGCTCTGGACAACCTACCTATGGGCTGTTACCCACGATAACTTATTAGCCATATCACCCTAGAAGGTTCATTAGCTACCCAATTTCCGTTGAAACTGCCGAACAACGAGTCAGTGACAAGATAGTATGTAGATGCTTAGACTTAAAGTTCTCTCAAATCAGAGGGCAGGTTGATAAGTCATGTACTTATCACCCAAACTTATTTAATCAAATAAAAATAGAATTCAGGATGGGGAGGACTCGAAAAATAAATCCACATTTTAGTGGATACCCAGGCTAATTAAGCCTAAAGACCTGAAGGGTCTTAGAGTTCAGATCCTATTGTAATATTTCCTAATATTGAAAGGTCCTAATGTCCAAGTATTCCTTCCTAATTCAATTTTTTTAATACATATAAATAAAATAAAATGAAATGAATCTACGAAGCTAACGAAGTAATTCAGAGATGAATATCCACCCCCCCATGCCTATCTAATGGAATGTCCTCATTGTATTAAAAAGATATGAAACTGAGAGGAGTAGAGTAGAAAGCACCTAAATTGCATAATTAACGGGTCTACTCCGAGATAAACAGAAACTGTATAAGTGCTGAATTTAGTGCCTCCAGCTAGGCACACTATACAAAGAAGAGAAATAAGGAATTCATAGGTGCAGGTCAGAATCAAAATAAAAAGATGAAACCTAAGACCTGCCAGTAGATGTCCACAGATGTGGACCAGATTGTGATGCAAACCCATACCCCATGGTCAAAAATATTTAAGGTTCTAGATAAAAATTATCCAAAACCTAAAATTAGTATGCAAACGGGGTTGAGCCTACGATTTATGAGGATGCAACCCAAGTCCAAAAAGTCGAGTTACAGATAAATCAAGCTCCAAAGGATAATCAATGAATGTGTGCTTGGGTTGGTCATCCTCAGTACAAATGTCGTAAGGGTCATGGTTTGATAGTTTCAGCTTAATTGGAACCCTTAGACTCGATCTTCTACTTCCTCCAGAGTTTCCTTCCCAAATCGAAATTTTCCAGCTTCTATCCTCATTCAGAATGTCAAATTCCGGGACCTCGTGCATATTAATCACCCCGTCCAAGTCTAAAAGATGTGACTGAATCAGAATTGACTTGGGTCTAGTTATCTCAAAAACAGAATTGTTAGTAAGCTCAATGGGGTGTAACTGACAGTCGGGGAATTGAATTGAATCCTTCAGAAAATTCGATTCGGAATCCGTCATGTGAGCCCCAATAAGATCAAATTCTTCAGTTATTGGGCTATTAAATGATTTAATCGATCACAGAAATCATGTCCTGTAAACTCATGTGAGACCTTGCAATTTGATTCTTCACCCTCAGACTCAAAGAAATCTAAATCCATATTGATGTACATCCCAAAATCATCCATCACTTTCTGGTCCATGGAGACATACGTTTCCTCGTGCCCCAACTAAGGGTCTCTGGTGAAGAAATCAGATCATCCTTAATTGGTTGCTATAAATCAATCTGGTCAGCCTCGTAACACGTGTCCCCCACAATAGGTGCTTGAGCAAGTTCTGACATTGGATCTCCTGAAGGGGGTTCATCCTGGGAATCATCCCATGATTGAACTAAAGCAACCACAAATCTCATTCTCAATTTCACTAATTTCCTAAGTAGAAATTCACCCGGGTTCTTATCTTTAACATCCTAGAGCCAATCCAACAAATACTTGTTAAGATCATCAATCATTTCAATCAGGGGCTTCAATTCTTCAGGCTGAACTTCTAAAGATTGTATGGTATTCCTCAAGTTATCCAAAACCTTATCTTGAACCTGGTTACCCTAAACCAAATGACTTGGTTCAGGGTTGGGCAGGTTTGGGATCAGTGTAGAGGAGTTAACAAGTTGAGATTCGAGATACCCTTCCTGATAATAGGTCATTTCGGATTGTTCAAAAGGTGGTGATGACCTATAGCCAGTGTATTCAGAAGATGGGTGAGGATCAATGTATCCTTCTTGATTGTAGATCGTATTAAGTTGTCCATGAAAAGGTGGCGATCTAAAATCGATATGGCTCGAAGAAGGATAGAAATCACAATTATGGCGTTCAAGGTTTGACCCCAAACACGGAGGTTCGAAACTATATCCCCAATCTGAGTTATCACAACTAACAGATGGTTGATTACAATATAAGTCGAGATAATCGTCATGTTGAGGATAAGTCATAACTGGAGGAAAAGAGCTGTAATGCGTATGAAACGTGGAAAGATTCATGAAAGAAGTGAGGAAGAAAGGTGCCTTGCAATACAAACAATCAAACCTATCCTTAAGTGGGCAAGCCTAAAGACCTATAGACTCCTAGAACCTGTCTTGAGATAAAGAAACGGTTCGATCTACTTCTGTTCGTTCAATCCAGTTAGTTGGAGGGAGGGATTGTGGAGAAGGTTCTTCCTTTGGCTTATGCCTCCAGTTCCTAGTGTACCCCCTAGCCACAATTGTTTGATTCTACTCCCCTAGCTAGACGTCAGATTGAACAGTAGAAACAGACTAATAGAAAATAATCTCGTTATGGGCTTCGAAGAGTGAGTCCAATCCTTAAGGCCAACGTCTACTCTATTTTATTTAGGGTTAGGTTTGAATGTGCTTTGGAATGTGATGGGCCCTTTATCTGGGTTGTGCCCTTAATAATTGATTGATGTGTGTGTGCGTGCACAACCAGTGATTTTCAAGCAAGATTATTTTTTGATGCAGAGAATTTTAGGGTTCAAATCTTGCTTAGTCGCTTTTAGGATTCAACATTAGGTATTTTCAAACAAATTTTGTTGGCACACCAGGTTTTGAAAGCACAAGTGAAGATGTTTTCCTACGAAGCTTAAAAGAATGTGGAGTGCCTGGTAAATCCCTAAGAGTTGAACTTATGTGGCAGTTACTTAATGAGTTGATTTTAGTTGAAGTGGTGTCGCCCAATCAACTCAATCAATTAGCCTGTTGCACCACTTAATTAGGCACACAAGTGATTACCTAATCTAATTTCTACTCGATTATGTGTTTGGGTGTGTGTACCGATTCCAAAGATCGGTTTACTAGTTGAGTTTTAAAATCAGATATGGTTGTGTACCTTTGTGAGATTTTTTTATATTTTTCTTTTTAAATGCGAAGGGTAAGATGGGTGTTGGTGTCAAACAAACAATCAAAACAAACCTTAGGGTTTATAAGAACACCTAGGTTGATTTATGTTTGTGTTATTTTGTGGTGGAATGAAATCTAATCAGCGAAGAATGGGAAGCACTTACAGTCGTCTTCAACTGCACTTTACTCCGATCTACCACTTGACGATTCCCTGATAAAGGTATCTGCAAAACAATAGACATGAGAGAAAGCAAGTTAGAAGATAGTAAATTGTGTGAAATGCGAAAAGAAGATCGGAAAATCATTGCCTCCCCGACAATGGTGCCAAAATGTTGAACGTCGGACGACTACGCTATTGGAGTTGGTTTTGAAAACCTGTCATTGTAGTTCGAGTAGCGCAGAAATCCGTTCAACAGATTAAATTTACATTGAAAAATCTGTAAAGAAATCTCGAGTCGAACTCAAGGAGGCTACGTCGATCAAAATTTGTAATTATATTTTTGTGTTTTTGTTTAAAGGGCAGAATAATCACAATGAAATGGAATCAATATAGATAATAGGAGAGAGAGAGAGAAAACATTCACTTGAGAAAAGATTACACTAGAAAGCGAGAAATTATTACAACTAGAAAGCAAGAAAATTCTACTCTAGAAAGCAGGAAAAAGAATGGGAGAGAGAAGTTATCCTCCTCGATTATCGCTTGGAGGATGAGCCGGACGAGATAACGCCTGGATGACGAGGAATGGAGCGGGAAGGAGGATGAAGCAAGAGGAATGAGAACGAGGTAGCTCGTCATCGTCGTAGTGGGATCCGCTTATGGAATGGGGGCGAAAACTTGGTTTTAGCTCTTGAGGAGCATCCTGAGTGTGGGACAAGCTTCTCTTGAGCTTTGGAGAGGGAGGGTAGAGAAGGAAAGGATGAGAAATCTGTATGGAAGGGGTCTCCTTTTATAGTTGCAAGGAGTGGGGGCATTTTGGACATTACAACTTGAAAAACATTAATTCAGGACCTTTAGTGATGAATTTATCTGTCACTAAAGGCCTGAACATGGCCGACATGCACGCCGCTCGCGCGCTTCCACACCTCCGCGCCCTTCAACGCTCACGCACATTCATGCACTCTCAGCCATCCAATTAAGAGATCGGAAGGCTTAAACAGCCTATGCCCACGCCATGCACCCGCATGCGATCACGCATGGGCGCTAGAGCTCGATTTTCACCACTGGATCTTCATCGCGCGGCTCTAATCGCACACTCTCGCGTAGCGAATGCGGGCTCAAACGCATGTCATGCGCTCGCATAGTGCACTCGAGTACTGCGCTGAGCGTGCGTTTGTGTCACGCGGAGTGTTTTGCACACGGCTGATCTCGGATGTTGGATCTTCATCGAACGGTCGAGATCAAACATTGCATGCACCATCAGAAGAGGAGAGCGTTTGAATTGCGGTGGCGTGGCATGATCTCAGCCGTTGGATGGACATCCAATGATTGAGATTTGTCGAGCAGGTGAAGAAGAGCTATGGCCAGTGTTGGGAGGCTATGATGGCACCACGTGGCACCATCTAGGCCGTCCATCTTCTGAGTGTTGTAGATGGTGCCATGGGTGTCGGATTGGACCGATTTTTGCATCGTTAGGCTACGATCGTCAATCTGAACCCATCCATGCGGTTGGATTTGTCGACTGAGGTGTGGATTAACACCATCTTGGCCCTTGCTCTTTAAGGTTCCTCGGTCTTTATCTAGTGCTACGGATGTCCAATTAGGGTGATCTTGGAGTCGTTGAACTCCAATCGTCGCCCTGATCAGATCCGTATGGTTGGATTTTCGATCCAAGGCCCCGATAAAAAGTCACCCTATCCCTGACCATAAAAAGGAGACAATTACTATACAATTTACGCAACTTGATCTAAATGCATGATTATGCATGTTATGCACTATTTACAATGTGTGATGCTAATGTGACACTAAGAACATGCATTAATAGATAGTTTAGGTTAATCAGATGTATGCACATTAGTAATCATCTTGGGGATAAGTGGTGGTTGGAGAGTAGGATGTGAAATGAGTGTAGGATGTGGATGGATACATGGTAGAATAGGAGGGAAATTAGAAGAAAGAAAGGAGCCCTATAATATAACAAATCAATCCAGTCCTTAAGTGGGTTAACCTAAAGACTTATAGACTCCCATGACCCATCTTGAGATTATAAACGATTAAGTCTACTTTTATCTTTTCAATCCAACCAGTTAGAATGAGGAACTGGGGAGAAGGTTCTTCCTTTGGCTTACCCCTCTGGTTCCTAGTGTACCCCCCAGCTGCGGTTGTTTTACGCTACTCCCCTAACTAGACATCAGATGGACTAGTAGAAGCAGATTAATCGAAAAAAATCTCAGCCTAAGCACCAAAGAGCGAATCAATCCTTAAGGCCAACGTCTACTCAGTTTTGATTAGGCTTGGGATGATTGTGCTCTTGGAATGTGATGGGTCACTTAGATGGGTTGTGCCCTTAATGTTTGATTCAAATGTGTGTGCGTGCACAACTAGGGTTTACAAACAAGGTTATTTGATGATGTGTCTTTTAGGGTTCAACCTTGTTTAGTAGCTTTTAGGGTTTAATCTTTAGGTATATTCAATCAAGGTTAAGTAGAACGCCCCAAGTTTTGAAAGCACTGGTGATGATATATTCCCTTTAGAAATCAGAAAAAAATATGGAATGCCTGGTTCAGCCATAAAAATCAACCCTAAAAGGCAAGCTAATTGATGGATCCACTTTAAATTGAGTGGTGTGGCCCAAACAGCTCAATCAATTGGCCTATTGCACCACTTAGTTAAAGCACACAAGAATGTTTAACCTATTCAGATTTCTACTCACTTATGTGTATTTAGTTGAAGTGTACCAGGTCCATAGGTTAGATCTTGGTTAAGTGGTAGAATCAAAGTGATTGTACGCCATAGGATAAGATGTTGTGGGTGTTAAGTGTGTAGCTTTCAGTTAAATCCCATAAGAGAAGAATATGTATTTTTTTTATATATGCGGGTGGGTAAGGTGAGTGGAGTGACAATCAAACAACCAAAATCTACCCTAGGGTTTATGCAAGCACCAAAGTTGATTTGGGATTGAGTTATTAGGTTATGGAATGAAAACTAGGGTGGGCGGTGGGGACAAACTTACAAAACCTTCATTCGCACTTTTCTCCGATCTAATCGCTTTGGCCCACCTCGGATGGGTACTTGCAATCACAGTAAGATCAGAGAAAATGTGAGATAAAAGTTAGGTAAGGCGGAAAAACACGGAAAAAAAACCAAAGAGCGTTGCCTCCCCAGCAACGGCACCAAAATTTCATGAATTAAAATTAGGCTTTAGAGGATCCATCATCATAGCTCGCAAAACACGTCTATCAGATAAAATTTATAACCAAAACTCAAAAAGTGAGTCCCGGGTCGAACACAGGGAGTCGAACATTTGGTTTTGAAATCCGCATTTCGCTTTTATTTATTTTTGTCATTTTTATCTTTTCTAATTTTTTTGGTATTTTTTATCAAGCAAGCGATTAAGTCGATTAAATTTTATCTAGCTAGTCTACTTGCAAAATATAAAAGATAGAGAGAGAAACAATCACATATATTTCTGATCAAATGTTTTTTTACAACTACGAAAGCGGGAAAGATTACACTATGAAAGCAATAAAAATAGAAAGAGGTGAGAGAATCCCTCTCGACAGTCGCTCGGAGGACAACTCGCTCTAACGTCGCCTAGAGGAAGGTGGTGAGGAGTGGGACGGATAAGATGATTTTCGCTTTTGAATAATGTATTAAGATGATTTATCGTTGTAGGATCAAAGTGATGGAAAACCGCTTAACAAAATAATTAAAACTAAAATTAAAACACTCGCAGATGAGCAGGTTGTGTCCACAGGGAGGCAATGACGCAATAAAATCTCGATTATTTCGTATTCGTTCAATCTAGTGCAAAATCCATAGTCAAATCTGACATGAAATGCGACGGAAAGAAGATGCACAATAGCTCGAAAATGCAAGGGTTGTGTGCAATTTTTCCTCACTGAAATATTCAATAAATATGTGATCAATTTATATAGTTTCCAGTTGACATGCATTAGAGACAATTTGTGCACATCTTAATCCAAAACCAATGTCAAACAATGTTAATCATAAAAGCCACGCAATAGTAAGAAAGCTTGAGTATGAAGTCACAATTTCACCGTAATAAAATAATCATAAATCAAAATTCCTTTTCCTGGCAATGGCATGAAATGTAATTACTAATTATAGAAAAAGTAGAGGATTCTACCTCTCTCCTCCTTGCGATCGGGAGAGAGGCTCAATCGAGTAACTACTCCTATAAGAGGTCGGTTGAAGCGAGGCCTTCGTGGCAGTGGCAATGGCACATTGTGAGATGGCCGGAGCTAGCTTGTCGGAGGAGAGGAGTGGCGGCGGTGGAGGAGCCTGCTGCTGGCTGCGCGTGCTAAAGGCGCAAGGAGAATAGCGCGCGCGGGTGCTGGGGGTGTTGCAGGCGCGTGGAGGTGCAGAGGCGTGGGTGCTCTACAAAGTAAACAAGTGCACGCAGGTGTGACGGTGACACCGGCCACAGGTGCTGCAGTCGGCGCTGTGGGTGATGGCGCAGACGTGTGTAGTGGCTGAGGCGTTGCAGGGTGCACTAGAGATGAAGTAAGGGCACGCGGTGGGCTGCAGGTGCTGTTGGAGGGTGCTGGTGCTGTTGGTGATGGCGCGCACAGGCAGTGGCTGAGGCACAGTAGGGTGAGCAGTGGACTGCAGGCGCTGCTGGAGGGTGCTGGTGCTACTGGTGATGGCGTTGGAGGATGGACGTGCGGTGGCGCTTGGCAGGGCTGAAGGTGGCTGCGGTGGGGAGCAGGCAGGTGTGTGCAGCAGCTGAGAGCTGCGTGTGGAAGTGGCGTGGTTTTTGGGTTCCTTTTGGTGGAGTGGAGGAAAAATAGAGGATGGGGGAAGAAGATGAAGGTGATGACGAGGGTGTGAAGTTGCAGCGGCTGTGGTGGTGGATGCTGGTGATGGCGGTGCATGCTGAGGTGCTCACAGTAATGCAAACGAGCTCCAGATGGCAGTGTGGCCTGTCACGCCACATGCCCACGGTGGTGGAGGCTCGTCGCCACGGTTGAGGCCGGTGGTGGTGGAGCGGACAAGAGGGCAACTCTCTGCACAGTGATGAATCGGGGTGGAGGCCTACGGTGCATGGCAGCCTCCCTCTCTTCCTTATCCCCGTCGAGGAGACCAGATCCACTTTTGGCGCTACTCCTTGATTGGGCTCTTCAATGCTGCAGCTGGAGGAAGAAATGCAGCCATTGCTCATAAAAGAAGAATAAAATAATAATAAATATTATGGTTATTTATATACAAACCCTTAACTTTTATGTTAACTTAAAATAATGCATGCAATGCACCAAATTGGTTAACTAATTAAATGAATGCAATTCTAGGTTAATTCTAAATGCATTTAAATATGAATGCAATGCATGAATTATGTAATTAAATCAGAAATATGAATTAATCTATTCACATCCTAATTTATGCTAAATAAATGTTAGAATTAACTTAATGTCTAGGTACTTAAATACTTAAATAGCCCATAAATATGGGCTAATCAGGGATGAAGGAGGACGTAGCTGGAGGATAGAGGATGGGGCAGGACAGCATCGTGGCAAGGTTCTTCTTGCCGAAGAGAGGTGAGAGGACGGCCACGGGATACTCCATGAATGGGGATGAGGGGAGGGAAAAATATTTGGTTTTCTACTCTTAAGGAGCATCTCGGGCCTGAGATAAGCTCTCTCTAGAGCCTTGGAGTTGGTGAGAGGAAGAAAGGAATAGATGGAGAGGTGCAGGGATCCTTTTATAGTGAAGGGAAGAGAGCAATTTGTGTAGAGGGCATTTAGTGGCATCAAAGGCATCGTTGTAAATCTACGCTAGCCAATCCCTGAAACTTCGCTAAAGCTTGCTGGTGCTCTTCAATTCCTTTGCTGGCACGTGCATAGCGTAGACTATTAGTGATAGCTACAAGCGTCACTAAAGGCCTGTGCAACTGTTGCTGAAGGTCTGTGCCAACTCACGCACTCGCCCGTGTGCACGTGGGATCATGCGTGGAGATGTGCATTGATGGCCACGTGATCACATCCGCTGGATCGGCGGTCATCTGTGTGTCCACGTATCTGCATCTCGGCGTATCTGCATCTCGGCCGCTCGTGCATGATTGAGCGGTCAAAATCAAGCATGGCTCATCGTTCGCTGGATTGGGGGCACGGTGCGATTCGACCCCGCGCCTCTTGTTTGCAAACCGCATGTGCTACCATTGAGGCAAGGGAGAATTTGGGTCACGAAGATAGTGTAGGAGTTGAAAGCGCGGAGGCACCTCAGCCATTGGATCAAGATCCGACGGTTGGGAGTGGAGGTCACGGATGAAGAGTAGGCACCTTCAGTTGATGTCGGCAGGTGTTGGGTAGCCTGGATGGTGCCACGTGGCACCATCTAGGTCGTCCACCTTATGTCTATTGTAGAGGGTGCCACAGTGCTAAGATCGAGATGATTTCTGTGTTGCCGGATTGCAATCGTCGCTCCGGATCCATCCATATGATTGGATTTTTCATCCGAAGCCCATAAAGATGTCGCATTGCCCTCCTGGCCATTGATCTTCCTCGAACTTCATATGATGCTACGAGACTCCGATCCAGATGATTTCGGAGGTGTTAGACTTCGATTGTCATCCTGATCAGATCCGTATGGTTTGATCATCCATCTAAGGCCTTGAAATAAATCCTCTTCTCTCCTTAACATAAAAGTGGTCCTAATTAACCTAAAATATATACAACTACTCTAAATGCAGAATGATGCATGCTATGCAATATTTATAACATGAAATGCATATCTAAGCCTAGGAACATGCATGATTAGCCATTTTAACCTAAATAGATGTGTCTATATCATTGCAGTTGCTACCTGGTACCGCTGCTGTAGCCACTGCTACTGAGGCTACTATTGCTGAGGACGTTGTTGCTATAGCAGTTACTGGTGTTCTTATTGTTGGCACTGTTGGCGTGGAAGGGAGAAGAAGAGGATTAGCTGCTAAAGTTGCTGCTATCGGAAGCGTGTTTCCGCTGCTGCAATTGCTGCAAGCGAGATGAGAGAAGCTCCATTGGAGGTAGGGACTTCCATCTCTTTTTTGATTCCCTCTTGATTTCCTTGATTAGATTGCGGAATGGAAGCATGGATTTGCTTAGTTTTTGGTTGCATGTGCAAATAGTTGGGTTTTGCTTTAGATTTGGGCTAAATCTTTGTGAGTGTAAAATTGGGGGATTCCACTTAGGTTTGAGTTTGATGATAAGATCTACTAATTTCATGTGGTTTTATGTAGTTACAAATCAAATCTAAGTTGTAAACAATGGTTGTTTGGATTAGGGTTGTTTATGTGTGGTTTTGGTTTGGTAGGAACTCGTTCAGAACTTAGATGCGGTTCTGAGTGGGTTGTCAGACGTCAAATGGATTCATCAGACGTCTGATAGCCATAATCCAGACATCTAATATCTTGGTTTAGATGTTCCTACAATTTGGTTATAGTTCCAAGGCCTTATCCCTTGGTAATTGGACATCTGAATATGCATCAGACGTCCAATGCACTTGGCTCGGATGCCTAACCAAGAAATTTATTGGTCTCCTCTAGCTACATGTAGCTTCACGAGTGGGATGCCATTTTTGGATGTCTGGACTTATGGTTAGATGTCCAGACTGGTCTCTAGACATCCAAGGGAATAGCCTAAACATCCAATACTATTGGCATGGAATGGATCTCCCTGGTTGTTGACGTTGGTCATCTAGAATGCCTGTTAAATGACTTATGTTGCATTTTTGGACGTTTGACACTTGTGCTGGATGTCCAAGAAGACACTAGTTGTCCTATTTTATGTAGAATTTCCCCGTGAGGATTAGGAACTTAATCTAATTAGTCAAATATAGGTCTAATACTCAAGAAATGAAGATATTAATCCTTGTTGGTATTTAATATTAGAAACCAAGATTTGGGCATAACTGGGGCCTATGACAGATAGTCCCTCATGAGAAATAGGGTAAGCCCTCTGGGGTCACTAGTCGTAATATGAGAAAAGGGGATGACTTAAATGTGGATGCATGAGGCCAAGTCGCAAGCATACCGACATGGCCTAAGGTATGGTTTAAGCTAAGCCTTATGAATCCCAGTAAGAATATAGGAATGTGTTAATCGCTTTGAATTGTGTTTTAAAATTAATGCGTGTAGTATGGGTTGAATCAGTGCAAAAAATAAATAAATTTTATTACTCGAATAGAAGTCCGAGGTTGAACACAGGGAGCAATTGATAAAAATGATTCTCAAGACTACAATTCAACACAAATATATAAGCAATAGAAATTCCAAGCAAAAATGATATATGAATGAAAGCATGTGTCAAAGAGTGCAAAAAGAATGGGGTAAAATGGTGATTTGAATCACCAATTTCCCCTCACAATTATATCAACTATTTCAACAGTACTAATCAATTAAATGCCACGTAAGATAAGTGCACAGTGCACTTCTGTTGAAGCTCAGATGTCTGTTCAGCTGGTTGGATGGCTTAAATCACTCAAAGGTAATGTTCTTCTTCTCTTGCTATAGCCTTTTCTTCTCTTCTTCTTCTTCAGTGCCTTCTTCTCCTTCTTCCTCTCCACGCATAAGGGGGAGGTTCCTTAAATGGCTAATTGTCGGCAGTTGGACCTGAGAGCAAAACCCCCCGCCCCCACATGCTTTCTCTCTTTCTCTCTCTGGGATCCATCCTCCCAAGGCCTCAGGTTATCGGGTATTCAAGTAGAGCGCACCTGGAACCAGGCTCACCAGTAGTGGGTGGTGAGTGAGAAGTGCTTAGGTTAGGCAGGTAATCGGATCATTGCCAGACTCGTGTGAGTAGTGTCACGGGCGAGGCACATGTGAGGCGCGTGCAGGGACCTCACCCCCTGTGCATGCTGAGGAGAATAGCCTGTGGTAGAAAATCAATATATGTAGCTGCGGGCGCTCTTCAGCTTTCGAGGTGGGACCATCCCACTGCCTTCTTTCTGCGTGCAGCTGCAGCTGCTGCTTCTTGCAATTATAGTCAAAAGCCCGAGCAAAGGCCCAAATTGATTCCTGGGTTGTGATTCTGGAGACTCTTCATTGCGCCTGGGACTTCACTTGGGCCCTGCAGGTGCTGGAGCAAGCTTCAAGCTTCGCTCGAAGCTACGATAATGGCGGTGAAGGACCTACTACCTGAAAATCAAAATACAACCTCTCGATCTTGTTAAATAGGTTCAGGAGCTTTGTCTTAGGATGGCGAATACGGTGGTGGGTGCGGCGTGGAGTGGGAGTGGTTGAGGTAGCCAGACGGTGATGGAGTTATTACGCGGAGGTGGGTGTGTTCGACAGAAGGTTTGGAGGAGAAATTGACCTAACTAAGTTAGGGCTTTTGCTCATGAGGTCAAGGAGGAGGTGTAAAGCATGGAAGCAGTGGCGTAGGTGGTCTGTGGTGGCTGTTGGAGCTCGTTGGTGGTACGCCGGTGAGGTGGAAGATGAAGTCGCAGAGGGCAGTGCGGAAGTTGAAGTGAAGTGTCGGAGGTGTTGTCATGACATGGAGAAGGTGAGCAGTCGATAGCGGATGACGGGGATCAGAATTGGCATCGGTTGCGGTAACCGCAACCGGCACTGGAGACGAAGGTGACTCTGATGGGGATTGGATGGCAAGGACGAAGGAGATAGGAATGTCAGCCGGTATTGCACGATGCGGATGAAGGTAAGGGAGGAAAATCCATTGCCAATATTGTGAACGGACGAGGAATGTGGTCGGGAGGAATCATCGGAGCTCGAGGAGCCTTTTAGTTGGAAGAGGGAGGAGGAATATAGGGAGTTTCCAGCCAAAATCGAGCGTGGAATCTTCGGTTTGATCTGGGGGTCCTTTTATAGGCCTCTGAATGGTGTTTTGGGCTTGGGAAGCTAGGAAAGCTCACCGGAGATAGGAATTCCAAGATACCCTAATCTTTCATGCATTTGCATGAGAGATTGGGAAGGTTTGAGGGCATGGGAATTGGCTCAAAAGGAAGGAAATTTCTTGACGAACTTCCCTTTCAAATTTGATAGGGATTCGTTAAGGAATCAAGGAGAACATGCCATTTTAGGGCCACCGAAGTTGTAGGATTAGGATTCAAGGTGGAAGGGACCTTTTTGAAGAAAATGATGGAAAAGATAGGGACCTTTGTGTAAGAAATTCAAAAGCTAAGGACCCATGTGGAATAAAGGAAATTGGACTTGGACCAAATTGTAAACTAGGTTGAAACAATCTCAGATTGAGCCCAAATTTTGGTAAAAATCTAATTTTGACCTAAGGAATCCAATGGTGAAGTTGGATTTTGGTTTTGACCTAGTTTTATTGGGTAATTTGCATAATTACCCAAATTAGGGCAAATGTCTGTTTGAAACTCTATTTTAGGTCAAGATGGATTTCAATGGTCAAATCGAAGGTGCAAAACCCTAGAGAATATTTTTATATGATTTTTAGAGGGTTTAGGTGAATTTATCTTGACCAGAACCTTGGTAGATTAAGTGAATCTTTTTTTAGGGTTTCAGATGTCCATTAATTCCTATAACGCATGAAAACCCTTTTCTGTCTGTTCTAACTCACTTATTAGACTCTTAAGACTATTTTACCTTTGTTCCACCCATGAGGGAACTTGTGGTTGTTCTATTTTTGTGATAGATTGGTAAATTTACAGAAATAACCCTGTATTCTTATTTTCATCTCAAATCATTATTTTGTGCCCTTAAGACCTTCTAATGGATATGTAAGAGATTTTATTGACTTAATCAGATCAAACTGAGCTAGTTATGGTTCATGATGGTGTTCCCATCATAAAGCTTAATTGCTACCCAAGGCACAACTTTGGGATAGCAGGGTGAAAGTTCTATTAATAACTTTAGTAATAAGGTCCTAAACCTTATGTTGTGGGAGGCACTTATGTACCTAAAGTATGTCTTGAGCAAGGAAGAGGATCGGTTCTAGCAATGGGTTGCTATTACAGGTTTTATAGAAATCATTACCTTTACACTTGTGCAGTTATGTTGTAAATTCGTGGGATGCACCCACTTCTCGGTATTTTATAAAATCTGGTGGTGAATGTGGATAAATAATGGATGAGTATTTCCCTTGATTTTCTCTAGCTACTTGCACTCTTTCTACGCTTGGAAATACCGAGAATGGTGTTCTAAATATGTGGTGTTAAGAGGTAAACATGGAGAAATCAAATGGAAGGTTTAAAGTTTAGAATTGGGTGCTGGAGACACTTAGTACCAGTACTGGTGACCAGTATCGGTAATAGTTGGCTCCGTGCGAGCTAAAAGGGACTTAAGTCTAGTACTGAAGGCACCTCGTACAGGTACTGGTGACCTGTACTAGTATTGGGTGAGTTCAGTAGCCATGGTAGTGGGTGCCCAACACTAGTACCACAGACTAGGACCGGTGCTGGCATATTTGTTCCATATGCTTGAACTCTGTAGAGAGAATAAGAAGTTGATAAAATCTGGCTAAGTAAAGGATTGAATCCAAAATATTGGGATCAGGGATCTCTTGGTTTTGAGGCATTGAGATGCAAGTATATTGGTTGTCAAGATTGTAGGTGAATTGGAGGTGCAAAACTCGGGTTTCAGGCACGAAAGGCTGGTTTTGCAACCCTAAATTGGGCTTGTAGCCTGACCTAATGTTAGGTCAAGATTACCTAACAATAGGTGCATATTGATTCAGTTCATAACGTTAGGTAATAGGTCACTAACATTAGGTAGTGTGTTGAATTTATTAATTGGCCTAAAAGTGTGGGATTATGATATTGGGAATCCCAAGTAATGATAGAACCTAATTCAGGGTTTAGCAGGTACCCCAATGGGTAGGGATCAATGGGGGAATTTTAGTTAAACCATAGATGGGTAAAATGTGTGTGTGTGTGTCAGTGTGTGCATGCATGTGCCTTAAATTTAAGCTTGGAGCTCCCTAAGTGCATTAAAATCAAATTCGAATTGTCTAAGTAAAGACTTGAACCTCAAAAGATGGTATATGTGACTTGACTCGAGTTTGATAAGAGGAAATGCGTGGATCCTAAGGTCTTGGGTGAGACCCCTGGTGATCCACTAGGTCTCTAGGTCTTCATTCGAGGCACGAAACCTGGTGAAATTAAATGTTGATAGGTCGACTAGGTGAGCTCATAAGTCTTCACCCTTAGACTTGGTGAACTATGGGTTCACTGCTCGGGTAGAGGACCCAAGTTGTTGCTGCAACAAGAGGCTACCAAGGAATCTGCCTCAAAACTTGAAATGGTCCTAGGCCCAGTGACAAGACTTGGGCTGTCATTGGTGTTTCGTACTTGGATGTACTCAAATCTAACTTAACGAGGAGGTACTGATGACTCTAGCCTTTATAGGTGCCTGTATGCATAGCGGGGGATGCAGAGCATACTTGGTAGTTTTTGCTAGAGACTTAATGGCAATGGAATTTGCCTGGGTATCGTGATGGATTGGCTGGGACCTCATCTAAAGGTGGATTGGGAGGGCACACCTGCAAACTTTGCTCCTATTAAGAGCTGCTCCTATCAAGAGCATTGGTGTGGCTCAATAGTTTTGGCCAATCTTGCGATGATAATTTGGTTTTATCTATGACTGGTCCTTTTTGACACAAACTGACCTTGTGCTTCGTGATCACAAACCATAGGCCTAGGTATCTCCCAATAAACTTGACTAAAGTTAGTAACGTACTCGATACATCGGGCACGTCTTTCTTGAGGGTCAACAGACTACTAGCCTCTCCCTTGGCCAAGGCAAGACTATTAGGCTGGAATTCAAAGGAAAGGATGCATCTCAATCTCCTAAGGTAGAGAGGGACGATTTCCATAATCTGATAATTGGGGTGAGTGAGAGAATAAATTAATAATACCAAATCATGGGAAGAACTTGGGCAACTTGGTTAATGGGTTGTAGGACCATGGTGAATGATCATGCTAGATAGGGTTCAGGAATTAGAACCTAAAGTG
Organism: Thalassia testudinum; assembly: GCA_037157565.1. Taxonomy (NCBI): domain Eukaryota; kingdom Viridiplantae; phylum Streptophyta; class Magnoliopsida; order Alismatales; family Hydrocharitaceae; genus Thalassia; species Thalassia testudinum. The sequence goes on from JAZHRO010000025.1 coordinate 92,343,852, forward strand.
TTGGGTTGGGCTAGGAACCAGCTGGTAAATGAAACTGTACACTATCTTGTTTGGTTGAGATACAATAGATGTTTATTCCCTACTAAGCCAATTGGCTCATCCCTACTTTGTGACCTACTTTTAGGTTGTCATCATGAGTCGTCGACGCACAGGATTTGTCACTGCACAGGTTTTTGCACAATCTGTTGGCAAGTAAATTTTCATACTTGGGTTTAATGAAAATTAATGTTTTGTTACTACTTTTCTTTATCAGTTATGTTCCATCTCTCTTGTACTTTCTTCCATTTTATGTAAAAGAAAATGGAACTCCTTTATAGCTTGACTTAGTTAGGTACAACCTAAATTAAATAAACCAATACCTCTTCTGTTGGCATTCCTCAAGACTCTGACCCTCATTTTGGGTTTTGGGTTTTGGTGCATAACAACTACATACAACAAAGTGCTGAGGTTTACGTCTCTAACTAGGCGTAGACTCAGAAATGGATTATTTAAAATAATATGTATAATGACGATTAAAATTATAAGGATTTTCAGTATAGTCGCCAATAGTGGTTTGCAAACGTAGACTAGCTATCCATGGATTCCGAGCCCAACGAGTAAGAAGAATATAATGTTGGGGCTCAGCACAATCTGTAGCTAGATGTTGCAAAAGAAAGATAAATAAATATCAGTGCCTGGATGAAATGAAAATAGACTCAACTCTAAAAGGTGATGGAAAGTACAGGTTGTTGGAGTGTGAGTGGAGTGAGATTGGGGGATAAAATCGTAGGGGTTAAGGAAGTTGAGATTGGTGTGGTGAGCTTATTTTGGGTGCATGTGGGTCTAAGTGAAAATCAAGTGTGGAAGCAACTATGATATCAACTCCTACAGGAAGTGTCATAGAATAATCATTGGAGTCAAACTTAGGTGCAAAAAATGAGTCACCTAGGCACATATGATTAGCAAAATTCTCAAAAAAATTATATCAGTATTATCTAGATGTGCCTGGATGGGAGTGTCAATCGTGTCATCAGTTTCTCTCTCTTTGGAAGTTTTCTTCTTTTCGTTCATGACCATTCTCCTTGTCATCCTTTCTTTATTCAAGTTTCCATAAATTTCTTGAAGTATTAGGCTTAGGACCATCCTCGAGCATAAAGATTTCAAGAATCAGGTCCTCCGTGAGAGTAGATTAGGCCAGGTCATTGGTTGAGGAGTTGTCAAGGTCTTCTAAGTTAAGGAATGCTTGTAGTTTTAGTTCTAAGTCAAGATCTTCTTGAAATTATTGTTCTGTGTATGAGATCGCCTAGACAAAGTTGTCTATGTCGACGTGAGTATCCTTGTATACAATAAAATCATATTCAGGTCCATCAACGCTTGGTTCCTCAAAGTAAAATGATTGATATTCAAGGCCTAAATCAAGGTCTAGCTCCTAGATGAGGTTTTCCTCAACTTCAATAGGGTTGTCAGACAATTTAAATTTAATGCGATGAACAAAGGGTATCTCCCAGGAGTTGCGATCTTCAAATTATGATTCCAAATCATCTTGGGAGTGTCAATTCTTTCTTTGTAACTTGCCAAGATGGGGTTTTCAATTACTTCAAGTAGAAACGTATCAAACTCAGGTCCAATTGTACCATCTGATGTCTCCTCCATAGAATTATCTTTTATTTCATAATCAGTCTTTGAGACATCAATATCATCCACCTCGAGTGTCTGACCCAAGGAATTTTCAATAACAGGCATAGAATCTGGACTCTTCGGTGTCTCCTTAGGTGTTTCAATCGGTTGGGATGCAGCCATAGCGGGTTTCCTAAGGTCATCAAGGCTAGTCTGAACTTGATGTTGCATTTGAAGTATTTCTTGAAGTACAGATTCTTGTGAGGTCATCCTAGCCAGGGATTCTAGTTCCTGAAGGACTGTCATTAAAGAGGCTTGGGTTGTGATTAAAGTTTATTTTCAAATCAGGTTAGTAATGGTTTAGACTTGATGTAAATAAATCGTAACCGCATCTTTGCATTTTGTAAGCAATAGTTGGAATTGTTGAATTGGTTGCGAGTCCTGAGGGCGGCTCCTCAGTGGTGATGTGTGCTCTTAGAACCCCAGATTGTGAGTCAAATGTGTATGATCTGGGCCCTGGTGAAGATGTTGGTGTACTTGTGATTTTCTCTAGATAATCCAAGGGTTGGTGGGTGGGCTTGGGTTGGTTAGAAATCATTCTTGATGTCAGACTCTCAACTTTAAGTGTCTCACCACCAGATTGTAGCAAACCCAAACTAGATTCATGGATTGGATATTTTTGTTGCTAGTCCTGGATTATATTAATGGTCTGCACCTGGTATGTTATGGGAGCTTGAGGCTTGCATCTAGTTGAACTAGTCAAGATAGTTAATCATGCTATTAAGGATTCGATCCTACATGGATGGTGGCTTTTGTGATTTAGTATATTCTTGATATCAAGAGGATTGTGTGGAGGTGGGATTCCATAGGGATGGAACAGTCTCTCTTTACTGAAAATGAATCCTTCTGAGTACTCTTCCTCTTTTCTATCTCAGTTTGTCTTGATTTTTTTGCAATTTGGATACCTGCTTTAGGATCATCATCAAATTTTCCCCTGGGGTGATCTAGAATCTCATAAGAATCACTTAAATCATGTATAAGCTCATGATGCAAATCCTTAAAAATATTGGATGAAATGTTAGTGTCAAAAATATTTTTCCCAAGGTGTATGTGTTTTGGGGTTAGATCCAATAAAGCCCCAAGCTCCCTAATTTCTTTTTTAGAGGTTTTCAAGTCATTACTGAGAAGGATAAGATCAAAAAAGATAAGTGGTGTAGGTTTCCTAAGACCTAGATGATGGTAACACCATCATCCTCTATATCTAGCTCAAATTGGTTAAGTTCTAAGGCTTAATTCACTAAATTAAACATTAAAATGTTATAACTCACTCATGACTAACTCAAGAGGGAATCATTAAAATTAGTTAATTCTGCTATTTTATTGGAAAAATACAAGTGCAGATTAACTTAGGGGTAAATCTACACTCAACTGAAGGACAAATAAGCTTAATTTTTCAATAAGTAAGCTTGCATGAATTGAGTTAGGGTTTCTCCAAAGAATAGAAGCCAATGCACAATCAAAAACCCTAATTTCAGCCTTACTTTAATTCAAGGGGTTGTCAGTGAAATAAATTCAATCTAAACCTTCTAAAAATCATTGAAAAATACTCCCTTAAGGTTTTGAATGTTTAATTTTGTAAATGAACTGAAATTGGCCTAAATCAAATACTAAGGTTAACATTTATTCAGTTTTAGGTTAAAATGCAAAATTAACCAACTTAACCTCATCAAACCCAAATTAATGTCAATATTAGATTCCTTGGGTCTTAATTAGGTTACCCTTAAATTCGAGAGCTTTTTTACGATAATTTGACCTACAGTTAGGTTTAATGTTGATGTCGTGATGATGTCAGCATCTTCATCTTCTTCAGAAGCTCGACGAAGCTTCTTGTGTTGTCAACTTCTTCTTCAGGGATTCAAATCTCTTAATTTCCATGGCAAGATCCCAACAAAATTGGTAGGGATGATCCTCGATCAAATCTGCAACTCTACACATGGATTCTTGCTACTGATTCCCTCTTTGTCGAAATCTCAACCAAAACTGGTGCAAAACCATGTTGCAAATCAACCATTCCGAGGTCAATTTCTTACCTCAATTATGGCCGTCAACCTCGTACAAAGCTCTATTGCACTCTACTGATTCAAGTCGTCCAGAAATCGAGCCCAAATTCCTTCTTCCTCTTCCTTGATGCACTGCCATTGATGGACTTGGAGCTTCTTTAACGCCCTTCATTGTCTCTCCTCGCTGTCAATCGAGGGAATGACTCCCTTCCTCGCTTTCTCGCCATGCTTCCTGCCAAAGAACATGACTCAATTGATGATCGACAATTTCACAAGAAGAATCAGGGTTTCGAAACTTATTGTTGCAATTGAAAAAATACTGACTATCAAATAAAATTTATCAAGACTTAGTGAGTCCCAGGTTGAACATGGGGAAGTGAACATTTGATAAAAAATCATGTTTATTTGTTTTTGGTATTTTGTACCTTTGTAACCTTTTTTGTATTTTTAGAAGCAAAGTATTAGGTGGAATAACTTTAAGCTAAGTGACAATATAATTAAAGAGAAAAGAGAGAGAGATAAAATTACTTCTAGATAAAATCTTGAGCAAGTGCTTAATAGGAATAATAGCCAGAAATTAAATCTATACTAGAAAGTGAATAAAAAAAGGTGAGAGAAAATTCTCCTTAACTGTTGCTTGGAGGATGACTGGCCTCAACGGCACTCGGACAAATGAGGATGGAGGTAGAAAAAGCAGAACAGAGCTTGGAAGAAGAGGGAATGAGGTAGGGCGACGTCGTAGTAGGATTCGCTTCCTTGAAGGGTGGTCAGAGGATGGCCTGCGGGAACTCCAAGAATGAGGGTGAGAGAGTGGAAAAAATTATTTTTATCTCTAGTGGAGCATCTCGAGGCTTGTGACTCAGTCAAGAAGGGTTCTTAAGCTCCAGAGGAGAGAATGGAGTAGGAAGGGATGAAGAGGAAGGGGAGGGGAGGTAGGGGTATTTATAGGGTTTGGCTCAAATCATTTGGCACGCACAGTAGGAAATGCCATGCATGGGACATGCGTTACACTGTGCGTGTACGCCTAGCGCAACATTACATGCCCACACAGTTGCGCATTGCTCAGTGCTTGTGTAGGCATAGCGGCCTACGTTGTGGACTATTGGATGATAATTGTGCGGCTCAAAGTGCATGATGATCACCCCTTTAAGATTGTGTGAGTAAGGTGGGAATGTTTAATGGTTGTTGGGTTAGAAATGAGAGGCTTAGATTGTGCGCGAGCTACGCGCTTGATTGAGCTTATGATTTTACGTCATCGCACGCATATTAGGTGCGCCACATGGTTGAATCCTTGCCACTTGATGGAGATCCGATGGTGCTCATCATGTGCCTCTTCTTCACTACTATTCTGAAGCATACTAAGGTGCTAGCGTGGATCAATTGCAATCGTCCGTGCAGGAGTGGATGGCTGAGATTGAAATTGGTGCAGGATGTTGTTGCTAAAAAATCATTATAGTTTAGGAGAGTATTGCATCATAGCATAGCGATGAAAATCGAATCAGCATTTAAATTTATAAGTGCTCAAAAAATTGTGAGTTTCAAGGTCGTTCGCAGGGAGAAAATATGGAAATCAATTACTAATCGAAATAATAGAAATATGAGTATAATAATCAATCACAAGTAATGATATGCAATGAATAATTAATCTACTAAAAATGTATTCAATAAGAAAAAAAAATGCATCTCAAGAGTCAATGACAGAAAGATAAAAAGAAGACTAAAAATGATGGTTGAAACCACCAACTAAGCCCCGCTAACACTTAGCACAATTTCCAACTCAATCCTCAATTACTTAGCTAAGTAAAAGTCAATTCCTTCTCAGATAGATGTCCCCAACAATTAGTAGACACCTTAAATTCTAAGCCCCAATAGCCTTAGAATTTGCCTAAGTGTAGGCATGAATCCCAAGCATACATAATGCAAAACCCCCTCCTTCCCTTGGAAATTTCCCTTTCTCTCTCTTGAGAAATGGGTAACAGGTATGCGTGTAATCGGGTAAATAGATCCGAACCGAGGACCAGGCCCGCGTGCATTGGCACGGGCGAGGTGTGTGTGGGCAGGTGAGAGAGTGACCTTACCCCATGTGTCTTGAGGTGATAAGCTGAGGAAGCAAAAATGTTATAAATGTGTTTTTAAGCTAAAATCCCATGATGTGGGATTATTAGAGTTGTGCTTCTTTGCGCATGGCTGCTAATGGGGACTACCTCCAATTGATGTTGTTACTACTATTGTTTTGGACAATTGAAGGCCTAGTTATCTTCTTGAGGTCGAGCTGTATTAGCTGGAGCTGGTGGCAAGGTGTAGGGCAACCGGAGATGGGCGGACGACGGCGGCTGTGGCGGTGATGGCTGCTCTCTCCAGTGAAGACATAAAAACTAAACTACAGGCCTTAAGCCCCAATTAATACCTTCACGAGCATCACTGGAGTACAACGAGTATGGTGGCGGTGGTTTGGAGATGTATTGTGGTGTATGGAAGTTTGTCGAAGTTGGAGATGGTGGCGATTTATGGGTGTGTTTTGTGGAGTGAATGAGTGGTCAATATGCCCAATTAGGTTAGGACTTTTGGTTGCTCAAGCGTGAGGAAGGTAGTGGTGGTGGAGGAATGGAGTGTGGTACGATGTAGCAGTCGGACGAAGCTCACTGGAGCTTCGCCAAATGCAAATATGATGAAGAGGGAGAGGGTGATATAGTGGTTAAGCCTACGTTCTAAAGGCCTAATTCTGAACTAGAGAATAAGCGGGAGAGATAAACCTACTCTATGAATGAAAAGAGGGAGATATCCTCCCTGGCATGGCTTGCTGGGGCCGAGGACGACGAAGCCTCCGGTGGTGTAGACGACGAGGAAAGGGAGAGAGCTTCTGCTTTGGCTGGTGAGAAGCAAACGAGGCTGAGGAAGAGTGTGGCACTTCCAATTTGATGGTTGGGAGGCTGTAGAAGGATGTAGGATAAGGTTGATAGAGCCACGGTTGAAGGCAACCAGAGTTGAGAGGAGAAGAGGTGTTTTTGGCCTAAATCAAACTCATTTTAACGTGTGAAGATGCTAGGACTTAAATAAGAGAGGTTGCGACCTTAATTAGGAAGAATTCGAGCAATTGGAGTAGGATTCAAAGGTGATTCCTAATTGTGATTCCCATGGTTGGTGGAGCTTCTTAAGCTCCAAGTTGGGCATGAAATCAGGTCTCAATCAAAGAGCATCTTCTATGGAGTAATCCCTCCAAATTTGGAGGGATTCGGACTTCAAATGAGGGAGATCTTCAAGGTCAAAGGTCGGTTGACCATGGGTTGACCTGCTATTAGGATTTATAAGCAACGGGGACCTAATCATGAAGGAGATGACAAAGTTAGGGGCCTTTTGGTAATAAACTTGAAACCTAGGGTTTCGGATGTGAGAAATAGAGCATTTAGGGCCCAAAATGAAAACTAGGACAAGATGGGCTCTGATTGGGCCCAAATTTTGGCGATAAACTAATCTGGACCCAAAAAATATAATGGTGAACTTGGATTTGAGTTTTGGCCACGTTTAACTAGGTAAATTGCATAGGAGCCCAAATCAAGATAAATTCCCGTCTAAATCTCTATTTCTGGTCAAAATGGGTTTAGATGGTCAAAGTGAAGGTACCAAAACTCTTAGAATATTTTTCAATGATTTTTTAGAGGTTTAGATTGAATTTATTCCAACCAAAACCCTTTCAATTTAAATGAGGCTGATAATTATCGTTTTTAGTGATATTCTAATCTCGAAAATGCGTGAAACCCTGATTCAGTAAATGTGAGCCACTTTTTGGTATTTAAGTTCATTTTCCCTTTAATTATCCCTTGATCAACCCCTTTGTTAATTTGCATTTGTGATGTGCTGTTAAAACAATAGAATTAACCTTGTTTTCTTATTTTCTTCTCAAATTAGATCAGTGCAGAATTATGATCCCCAGACAATCATTTAGGAGCATTTATCATTTGATTATTGACGAGTCGATTCTCCATTTTCGATTAAGTTTCGTAAATGAAATAACGCATCATTTGTAGTTCTATGTGGTGGAAAAATCGACTAATCAACAATTAATATAACCACTCAATTAGGAGTGGGTCGTGTCCACAGGGAGGCAATGATGCAATAAAATCTTGATTATTTCGTATTCGTTCAATCTCGTGAGAAATCCGTAGTCAAATCTGACATGAAATGTGATGGAAAGAAGATGCACAATAACTTGAAAATGTAAGGGTAGATGTGTAATTTTTCCTCACTAAAATATTAAATAAATATGTGATGATTTTATGCAATTTTCAATTGACATGTATTAGAGAAAATTTGTGCACATTTTAATCCCAAAACCAATGTCAAACAATGTAAATCACAGAAGCCACGCAATTGTAAGAGAGCTTGAGTATGAAGTTCTAATTTCACCATAATAAAATATTCATAAATCAAAATTCCTTTTCCTGGCAATGGCATGAAATGTAATTACTAATTACAACCAAAACAGAGGATTTTACCTCTCTCCTCGTGAAAGGGAGAGAGGTTCAATCGAGGAGAGGTTCCCACAGGCTGTTAGCTGAAGTGAGGCCATTGCGAAGGTGGCAGCGGTACGTCGAGAGGTGGCCGAAGCCGGCCAGTCGGAGGAGAAAGGTAGCGGCGGTGAAGAAGTAGCTGCTGCCGCAGGGTGCGCACGGAGGTGGCACACGTGCTACAGGCTGGAGCGCGCATGCTGCTTGATGAGAACCTCATCATGAGCCATAACTAGCTCATTTTGACCCAATAAAGAAGATAAAATCTCCTACATAACCTAGAAGAAGGCTTAACTGAAGGAATAAGTGATCTGAGAAGAAAACATGAAATAAAGGTTAAAACTACAATTTTAACATTGCAGTACATAAACGGGATTTCTCAGAGACAAAACATAGGTCAAATGGTCTAAATGAGATAAAAAGTGGGTTGAGTCAATCAGAAATGGGTTTATGCGCAATCTAGGAATTAAATGACACTTGGTAACCCTAAAACAGACTCGCTTAAATTAACAAAGTTCCGATCAGGATAAAAATCAAGTAAACCCTCTAAAAATCATGGAAAAACATCCTCTAGGGTTTAGAACATTTAATTTGGCCTTTGGAACCCAATTTGACCTAGATTAGTGTCCTAGCTCTTCAATTAACCTAATTTGGGTTTTTACACAAAATATCCAGTCAAACGTGGTCAAACCTAAAATCCAACTTCACCATTGGATTCCCTAGGTCCAAATTAGGTTTATACCAAAGTTTGGATCCAAGGGGAGGTCATCTTGGCCTACTTTGCAATTTAGTACACCCAAATTACAATGTGGTCCCTATCTTTTGAATATATTTGCAGAGAGCCCCCTAAGTTCCTCGCCACCTTTGCAATCAGGTCCTGCCGCCATTGTTAGGGCAGAACTGATCTCCAGCGAGGTTTAGAGAGGGATTACTCTCTAATTCCTCAGAGATTCCCTCCCAGAGATGGAAGGGGGATTCTTTGAGGAATTCCCTTCCATCTAAAGCTGATCACGATCTCTGGTGTGAACCCAATCTCTCATGCGAACGCACGAGAGATTTGGGTATCCACCCTCTTTCCATCTCCGGTGAGCCGACAGAGTTGATTGCACGATCTCCACACGCTAGAAGGTTAGGCCAACACCTATAAATGGCTCCCCAGACCCGGCCGCAGATCCTCAGCTTGATTTTGACGGAGATTCCCCCAAATTTCCCTCTCTCCCATCTCCGACCAAGAGACCCGCAAGCTCCGGTGACCTCCTCCCCTCCTTCTCGTCGCTCTACTGCCATACCAGCAGCAGAGTCAACTCCACCTCTTCCTCTCGCATTGCGCCATACCCAGCGCGCGTGCCCCTGACCTCGTCTTCGTCGCCGCCCCCTCCCTCAGGGTTCTTCTTCCCCGACGACGGCAGTTACACGCCGTCTTCTCTGCTGCCTCCCTTCCTTCCAAACCACTCCAGATACCTTCTACATCTTCCCCTCTCTCTTTTCCCCCTGTTATTTTAGTTAATCGCCCCCCGACAGTGTCTGACCACCTCCACCTTCCTCTTCACTCAACAACCGGGAGAACCTCTTCACGAAGCTTGGGATCGATTCCTAGATCTCATGCCAAAGTGCCCCCATCACGGAGTTCCTAAGTGGGAACAAGTCCAGTCTTTTTACCAGGGACTCCGTGAAGATATTCGTTTATTCGTCAATGCAACGTGCGGAGGAAACATCATCGGTCAACACGAGGACACGGTGTGGGAGATTCTCGAAAACATGTGCGAGAACTCCATAAATAATGACTCCATGGGCTTATTCGACAGGACGAATGCCCGCGCATCGACGAATCTGAGAGGGACACATGAGATGCAGGACCTGTCCAATTCTGTCGACTTGGAACTGATGGCCAATCGGTTGGACAAGGTTTCTATCATAGAAAAGAAGGTAGACGAGCTAACTCGACATTTGCAGCAAGCCACCTCTATGCAAAACTCTTTTGCACGACCTCCTCTGGCAAGGGAAACTGTGCAAAACATCTATCACCAATCTGCCAAGGGGATGGACCCATATCCACCCCCGTCTACCTCTCGGACCAAAGTAACCTCCGATCCATTCTACTCAAGTTGGGGGAACTCTGAACCCTCGTATTCTGACTTTCCTGAGGTTCCTCAGAACTGCGAGGACCTCAACGCCATCCAGAATGACCCATTCTCCAATACCTACAACCCTGGATGGCAAAATCATCCTAACTTTTAGTGGGCGGGAAATTCTCAAAGACCACCATATCAACCCCGTCTACAAGCCTCTCGTCCATATCAGCTGCCTCAGCTTCGGCCCAATCCCACCTACCAATCCGGGCAAAACCAGGATCAAATGACTCTTATCCTTCAAGCGCTAGCTGACATTCAAAAGACGAATGCGGCAATGCAAAAACAACACAAGGACGAGATCACAGAGGTTCGCAACCAACTGGCCCAGATGGCAAATTCCCGCCAACCTGGTACCCTTCCCTCGCAACCTCTGCCCAACCCAAATAACGTGCTAACCTAGAATCACGTTATGAATCCAAATTCTGGCCAAACACATGTGATTTATCAGGCCCCTACTGCTCCATCACCAGACGGGATGGAAGCTTCAACATCGTATTCAGGATTTCAGCAGCAGCCACCCCTCCTACCAAACCCAAACCAAAATCAGGCCGGATTAAACTCTGTAACAACACGTAGTGGTAGAACAACCCAAGACCCACATTATCCGAACCACTCCAAGCCTGATAATAGCCAAGACCTTAGGATAGTTATCCAAGATACCATTGTCCCAGATCAAGAACCTGGACCTATCCTAGAGGAACCAACTAGGATCCCATTTCCTGCGGCCTTGACCAAAGGAAAAAGGATTACTAAACCCGTGGCTCCCGAGGAGGATCTGATCAAGCTCTTTGAACAGGTCCAGATAAACATCCCATTGATGGATGCAATTCGCCACATACCGGCTTATGCAAGATTCTTGAAAGACATATGTACCCCTAAACGTAAGCTGCGAACCAAGGATGGGAATCCAATCGTACTGTCAGAGCAAGCCAGCTCTGTCATCTTGAGCAAATTCCCACCCAAGGCTAAAGACCCAGGAACTCCCTTGATTTCCTGTAAAATTGGTGAAACCCAATTTGATAGAGCCTTACTAGACGTAGGTGCCTCTATAAATTTAATACCTACATCCCTCCTTAACCACCTTGAAGAATCTGAACTTAAACCCACTGAGGTGACATTGCAGTTAGCCGATCGATCCATCAAGTCACCTAGAGGAATACTCGAGGATGTCATTGTTAGGGTACGAGATTTCTATTTCCCGGTGGACTTCATAGTACTAGACATGGATGCACCTAAGAACCCAAGGGACACACCAATCATATTAGGGAGACCCTTTTTGGCCACTGCTAGGGCCAACATAAACTGCGAAGAGGGCCAGATAGAATTAAAATTTGGGAACCAAAACCTGAAGATTGACAATTTTAAGGCCCAACAAGGGATTAATTGTGGGGTATAGAGGAAATATGTGATGTCAGAGCCGTGGTTGATGAATTGCATATAGAAGACAACCTAATTATCCCTGATCAACCACTTGAGAATCAAAACCCGCTAACAGAGAAGTGCAAACGTGATCTAGACACACCTATGACTCCTACCACTGCTCCTGATACAAACCCCGAACCGCCCGCTGCTGCTAAAAATCCTGTCATGGAACTCAAGCCCCTTCCCGAACATCTGAAGTACGTCTTTTTGGATTCAAATTAGACGTTTCCTGTGATTATCAATTCTCAACTCACACCTGACCAAGAACTCCGTTTGATTTCTGTTCTCCAGCAACATCGAAGAGCCATTGGATGGACTCTCGATGATTTGACTGGTATAAGCCCTTCATACTGCACACATCGAATCTACACAGAAGAAGGCGCATGACCTTCAAGAGAAATGCAAAGATGCCTAAACCCTAATCTGCAAGAGGTCGTGAAAAAGGAGATTATAAAGTGGTTAGATGCAGGGATCATCTACCCGATCTCCGACAGTCGTTGGGTGAGTCCAACACAAGTGGTGCCTAAAAAGGCAGGACTTACCATTATCACGACTGAAATCGGAGAAGTCATTCCAACCCGAATAGCTAACTCATGGAGAGTCTGCATTGATTACAAAAGACTCAATTCCTCCACGAAGAAGGATCATTTCCCACTACCGTTTATTGATCAGATCCTCGAAAAACTAGCGGGAAATAGGTTCTTCTGCTTTCTTGACGGGTACTCCGGTTACAATCAGGTGGCAATCCATCTAGAGGACCAAGAAAAGACCACATTCACCTGCCCCTTCGGGACGTATGCATTTCGAAGGATGCCATTCGATCTTTGCAATGCACCTGCAACTTTTCAACGGTGCATGCTTGCCATATTCTCAGATATGGTAGGTGATTATCTGGAAGTCTTCATGGATGACTTTTCAGTTTTTGGACAATCATTTGACGATTGCCTCTAACACTTGGTCCAAATACTCAGGCGGTGCATTGAGGTGAATTTGGTTCTTTCCTGGGAAAAGAGCCATTTCATGGTGCCTGAGGGAATTGTCCTGGGACATTTAATCTCGGAGAAAGGCATCCAAGTGGATCGAGCTAAGGTTAACCTAATTTCCAAGCTCCCTATGCCTAGCTCGATTAAGGACATTCGATCTTTTTTGGGTCATGTCGGTTTTTACCGTCGATTTATCCCTGATTTCTCCAAAATCGCATGCCCCCTGACCAATCTTCTCTCCAAGGATGTGCCTTTCGAAATTTCCAAGGAATGCACTCAAGCATTTGAGATCCTACATGAACGAGTCACCCAAGCCCCGATCCTACAGTCCCCTGATTGGTCTCAACCCTTTGAGATCATGTGCGATGCATCTGACTTCGCTGTAGGAGCGGTTCTGGGGCAGAAAATTGACGGGAAACCTGTGGTCATTTACTACACCAGCAAAACACTGGATGAGGCTCAGCGTAACTATACGGTTACTGAGAAAGAGCTGTTGGCTATAGTATTTGCCCTGGAAAAATTCAGATCATACCTTCTGGGTTCCCGTGTTATCATATACTCGGATCACACAGCTGAAAGGCATCTCCTTGTAAAGAAGGACGCGAAACCTCGATTAATCTGATGGATCTTGCTGTTGCAAGAATTTGACCTCGAGATTCGTGACAAGGCGGGAAAGCAGAATGTGGTAGCTGATCACTTGTCCCGCCTTCCTTCTGAAATAATCAACCCTTCCGGACCTATTACAGAACATTTTCCTGATGAGCACCTCCTGACTATCAGTACAAGTCTTCCATGGTTCGCTGATATAGTTAATTACCTGGCATCAAATCAGATTCCGCCCAATTGGCCGAAGGCCAAAAAGGACAAATTACGTTCCGATGCCAAGTATTACCTATGGGAACACCCATATCTATTCTGCATTGGTGCTGATCAGATAATTCAACGGTGCATCGAGGAAGTGGAAATCAAAGACATACTCTCATTCTGCCATGACCAGGCATGCGGTGGACATTTTTCAGGACATAAAACCGCATCAAAAGTCCTCCAGTGCGGCTTTACTGGCCCACAATTTTCAGGGATGCATACGATCACTGTAAGGCATGTTCCCGTTGCTAGACTCTGGGCAACATGAGCCATCGAGACATGATGCCTCTACAGCCGATCTTGGTATGCGAAATTTTTGATATTTGGGGGATTGATTTCATGGGACCCTTCTCGATCTCGGATGGCTTCGAATACATCTTACTCGCAGTTGACTATGTTTCCAAGTGGATAGAAGCCATTCCGACCCGAACCAACAATCATAAAGTCATTATAAAATTCCTTCATCAAAACATTTTCTCAAGGTTCGGGATTCCACGTGCTATAATTTCCGACGGAGGGACCCATTTTCCAAACGCTCAGTTCAGGTCACTGATGACCAAATACGGGGTGTCACACCGAATCTCTACTCCTTACCACCCCCAAACAAATGGTCTAGCTGAGCTATCTAACCGAGAGATCAAGAAGATCCTTCAGGTTACTGTTCGACCTGATAGAAAAGATTGGTCTTCTCGGCATCTGGAAGCATTGTGGGCCTATAGGACCGCCCACAAGATCCAACTAGGAATGTCTCCCTTTAGGCTAGTGTACGGGAAGGCATGTCACCTCCCCGTCGAGTTGGAGCATAAAGCCTATTGGGCAATACGGACCTGTAATCTTGACCTTTCTAAGGCTGGAACCCACAGAAGACTTCAAATGAGCAAGATCGATGAATTACGCCACGACGCGTATGAGAACTCGCGAATTTACAAAGAACGGGTTAAAGCTTTTCACGACAAACACATTTCTAGAAAGGTCTTTCATCCTGGTCAAAAGGTTTTACTCTTTGATGCCCGACTCAAATTATTCCCAGGAAAGCTAAGATCCAAGTGGGTTGGACCTTACCTAGTCCGACAAATCTTCGGAAATGGAGCCATTGAAATCAGCCCACTCAGCCACGATTCTGAACCCTTTGTTGTGAACGGTCAGAGACTCAAGCCGTTCATTGACATGATCGATATAGATTTGGCTGAGTCATCCTTTACCCTCCATTCATCTTGAGCTCATTGCGCCCAGCCGATGGCGTAAAACTCAGCGCTTAATGAGAGGCAACCCGTCATTCTTTGAAAAGCCCGAAACCTTTTCTGACATCTCTATGCGGAATTCATATTGCACTTTAGGGTTCATCCATTAGAACAGCCGACTTCACCTCAGGTATCCCTACCCGAGACTAGAAATCGTTCGCAAAAAGTCATTTCGACCCATTCACTCACCACACACCTGTCCTAATGAATGAACTAAGCTGAATTCGAACCCACCTAATTTACAATGGGGACATTGCAAATCTTAGGCATGGGGGGTATGAAAGTGCAAAATGTCAGGAAATTCATATCAAGAAAGGGTTTCATTAAATAAAGAAAAAAAACTTGATAGAGGGGAGGAACAATTCAGGGTCATACAAATGAGAGAAGGAAAAGCGTAAAATGACAAAAAGGTGCACAAAAGGAAAATGAAAAGAAATAGTCATTAGTAAAAGATTAAGGGGTTAACTAAAGTTTTAGACTGAATCAAGAAAAAGAAAAGAAAAGTGCTACGAAAATACAACAAGAGATTAGTGGGAACGCTGGTCTTAGGCCTCTTGGGCTAGAATCTTTAGCTTAAAAATTCACGTATCCATTAAAATCTGGATAATCCTCAAGAGGTTGAGGAAAATGCGAAGTTTGAGTATTAGGTCTAAGGCTTAGGAAGTATTCGGCCTCGTTAACTGACTTTCGGTTTGCGGGATTTGGTAACCTAAGCACCCCACATTCACACACAGTCTGGTTCAGTGTGCATAAACATCCAAATCATGCGAAAAGCATTTAATGTTCTGAAAAGGTCACCTAGATTAGGAGCGGCCAATCAACACAAGTTGATTTGGACGAGTTCCCAGTGCGGAGAGGTGGGAAATTCCCCTCGAAGATGCGTAACAACATATCGTCTCCTCGGTGTTTGTCTCTTAGGATATTTAAATATCCTACTGGGGGCATGTAAGCACTCTACTGGTTCAGATACCATGGGCGGCATTATCCCGAAATGTCAATCGCCAGGGTCTGAATTCGGCCACGGAACGTCATGGGCAGGATTATCTCGAAATCTCAAAAGCCAGGGTTCTGGGGGTTGCCATGGGCAGGATTATCCCGAAATCTCGAAAGCCAGTGACCCTTGAGGATTGATGATGGGAACGAGGAATCCGATACAGACCGTGCTGAGAAGCTAATCCGAAGCTAGAAATAAAAAGAAAAGAGAGAGAAAAAGCTCTCCAAACAAATTCTTCTATCTCTCTTACAAAAAACGCACTGCAAAACTGAACCTAGGCTAAAATTGTGTCAAGCATGGGTGCTTTAACCGCGGAGTCCAACAAACCCTAGGTTAGTTTCTGTGGGCCGTAGAAACCTTTGGGGAGGACTGAGGCTAAAGCGGAATAGGTCCGAATTTTGGTTGGTACTTGAGTACCTCTAGGCCTATTGTCGACATTCCTAAATCACAAAAGAAAATGAGAAGCACTTATTATGATGGTTGATAGACACTCAGGGTCTAGAACGGAAGTTAAAACTTTGAAATTTTGCTAAGGGACTAGCAAAAGCTAGGCATGGGGTATGATGAGAACCTCATCATGAGCCATAACTAGCTCATTTTGACCCAATAAAGAAGATAAAAGCCCCTACATAACCTAGAAGAAGGTTAACTGAAGGAATAAGTGCTTTGAGAAGAAAATATGAAATAAAGGTTAAAACTACAATTTTACCATTGCAGTACATAAATGGGATTTCTCAGAGACAAAACATAGGTCAAATGGTCTAAATGAGATAAAAAGTGGGTTGAGTCAATCAGAAATGGGTTTATGCGCAATCTAGGAATTAAATGACACTTGGTAACCCTAAAACAGACCTGCTTAAATTAACAAGGTTCCAGTCAGGATAAAAATCAAGTAAACCCTCTAAAAATCAAGAAAAACATCCTCTAGGGTTTAGAACACTTAATTTGGCCTTTGGAACCCAGTTTGACTTAGATTAGGGTCCTAGCTCTTCAATTGACCTAATTTAGGTTTTTACGCAAAATGTCCATTCAAA
Organism: Thalassia testudinum; assembly: GCA_037157565.1. Classification (NCBI taxonomy): domain Eukaryota; kingdom Viridiplantae; phylum Streptophyta; class Magnoliopsida; order Alismatales; family Hydrocharitaceae; genus Thalassia; species Thalassia testudinum. Next base: position 92,360,683 of record JAZHRO010000025.1, read on the forward strand.
GGTGCTCAAACCTAAAATCCAACTTCACCATTGGATTCCCTAGGTCCAAATTAGGTTTATACCAAAATTTGGACCCAAGGGGAGGTCATCTTGACCTACTTTGCAATTTAGTACACCCAAATTACAATGTGGTCCTTATCTTTTTGAATATCTTTGCAGAGAGCCCCCTAAGTTCCTCACCACCTTTGCAATTAGGTCCTACCGCCATTGTTAGGGCAGAACTAATCTCCAGCGAGGTTTAGAGAGGGATTACTCTCTAATTCCTCAGAGATTCCCTCCCAGAGATGGAAGGGGGATTCTTTGAGGAATTCCCTTCCATCTAAAGCTGATCACGATCTCTGGTGTGAACCCAATCTCTCGTGCGAACGCAGGAGAGATTTGGGTATCCACCCTCTTTCCATCTCCAGCGAGCCGGCAGAGTTGATTGCGTGATCTCCACGCGCTAGAAGGTTCGGCCAACACCTATAAATGGCTCCCCAGACCCGGCCGCAGATCCTCAGCTTGATTTTGACGGAGATTCCCCCAAATTTCCCTCTCTCCCATCTCCGGCCAAGAGACCCGCAAGCTCCGGAGACCTCCTCCCCTCCTTCTCGTCGCTCTGCTGCCATACCAGCAGTAGAGTCAACTCTGCCTTTTCCTCCCGCGTTGTGCCATACCCAGCGCGCGTGCCCCTGACCTCGTCTTCGTCACCGCCCCCTCCCTCGGGGTTCTTCTTCCCCGACGACGGTAGTTACGCGCCGTACACTCCGCTGCCTCCCTTCCTTCCAAACCACTCTAGATATCTTCTCCATCTTCCCCTCTCTCTTTTCCCCCTATTATTTTAGTTAATCGCCCCCCAACAGTGCCTGACCACCTCCACCTTCCTCGCCTCCGACCGACCTCTGGCGAGCCGCTCCCACCACTCTGCCCCTCCACATAGCTCGCCAACCCTCTCGTAAGCTCTGCCTCACCACCAGGAGCAACTTCCGCCCATCCATCATCCTTCTACACCTCCACCACAGTCACCCGAACAACCCCACACTTCCGGCCATAGGTTGACCTAGGCACGCATGCCTAGGCCGTCCTGCGACCTGCCGCACCGTGCACCATCTTCGTCGTGCCACGACGAAGGTGCCCAGCTGGTCTGATTAGGCCAATAGGTCGTATTGGTGATTGACAGGGTTTCAGCTCCTGCCGCCATTGGCGACATTTGAAGCAGCTTCGCAGCAGCTCCAAGCGGCAGATCTTCCAGGCTTCAGGTGCAGCAGGATTGCGTGAGCAGTGCGAAGCCCTCGAGTCCAGTTTGGGGTGCTGAGAAGTCTACAGCTGGGGAATTGCACGAAGGTCTGCGGGCGCACATGAGGGCGGGGCACAGACTGGATAGTCTCACATCGTTGAAGCGCAAAACTCAGGTATAATATAAATTGTTTTTGTGTTTTATGCTTACCGCCTCCGAAAGCACAGGGGTGAGGTCCCTCACCTGCCCTAGCACCCGCCTCGTCCGCGGCTTCATCTCGCGGATCTGGTGGGATCCGACCCGACCCTAACCTAAGCACTCCTCGCGCATCACCCACCTGCCGGTGCGCTTGGTCCCAGGTGCGAATCCGACCAGATTACCCGTGTGGCTCTGGGAGAGCATCCTTAAGCGAATTGCAGAGAAAGAGAGAGACGTTTGGGTAGAGGGACGGGGGTAGGTTTTGCATTGGCTATGGTTTGCGCAGGAAAGAAGGAGCAGAGGAAGAAGCGAACACTTAGCCGCTGCAGCAAGGGAAGAAAAGAAGGAAGAAGAGGCTGAGTGTAGCAGAGAAAGAAGGAGAAGCCCTCGTAGAGAAGACAAGGAAGGACAAAACTTCGAAGGAAAGCACAAAGAAGAACTGAAGAAATAGAAGGAACAGGAGCAGAAGAAGGAACTCTGAAGAAAGGAAGCTGAGTAAGGCAGAGATCTGAGAGAAGGAAGGACTGCAGAAAAGCCAAAAAGAAAAGGAAGATAGGAGAGGAACAAAGGCAGGAAGAAGAAGCCTTCGCAAGAAAAGAAGCAGAGAAGACAAAGAAGAAGAAGGCAGAAGAGAGAAAGAAGATTACATTTAAGATATCTGATATAGAAATCAGACGTCCAATTCTGTTTTCTTTTAGAAAATCTTTTTATATAACTCTCTCTCTTTTAATCAATTACTTTCATTTAAAAGATGTATTCTTTGGTTTTAGAAGTACTGAGATTGCTCCCTGTGTTCGACCTCGGATACTTCAGTTTTCGAGTAACAAAAAATCTTTATTTGTTTTGAATGCTTTGTCAGCTATATTGCAACGTGACATCTCTTTAAAACCCGCACGAAAGCGTATGAACACTGCTGTGCGCTGGAGGTGCGCTGGAGGAGGTCGGCGAGGTGCAGAAGGAGTGGGCGTGGGCTCTGTAGGCGGGAGGCGCCGGTTTTGCTGCACGCTTGAGGTGGTCGGTGAGGGTAGTGAAGGAGCAGGCATGAATTCTAGGTGCACGTTCTGGCACTGTAGGTTGGAGCGCACGTTGTGGGCATGCGTGCTGCAAGAAGGCACTGGAAGTGGGCGCTGCAGTAGGTACGGCTGTGTAGGTTGCAAGGCAGGCGTGCTGGAGTGGGCACGCTAGAGGTTGGAGTGGCGCTACTGTAGGAGGTGAGCCGCGCCGAAGGGAGCTGGTGGGCATTGCTGCACGCCGGAGCGTGGAGAATGGTGCACGCAATAAGGGCATGCGCGGGGGTGATGGCAATGCAGAGGTAGGCATGGGTGTGGAGTCGAGGCTGGTTGCTGTTCTGTGTGGGGACGAAGCTTCAGATGTCTGGGAAACTTCCCGGATGTCATAACTGACGGGGACGTGAAGTTGCACTGACGGTTGTTGGTGGTGACGATGAGGGTGGTGCACGCTAAGGTGCAAACGGTAATGCAGGCGAGCTCCAGATGGCGGTGTGGCCTGTCACGCCACACGCCCACGGTGGTGGAGGCTCGTCGCTGCGGTTGAGGCCGGTGGTGGTGGAATGGATGAGAGCTCAACTCTCTGCACAGTGGTGGGTCATTGGGATGGTGGCCTCCAGAGCTCGGCTGCCTCCTCTTTTTGTAGCCACCTGCATGGATTTGAATGGAGAGGCGGGAGCAAATCCACATTCTTCGCTAGTCCTTGAATGTAGGTTTTAGTGCGGCAGCTGGTGGCGTTGCAGCCGTTGCTGAAAGAAGAATAAAAATAATGATAAAATATTATGGTTATTTATATACAAACCCTCAACTTTTATGTTAACTTAAATTAATGCATGCAATGCACCTAATTGGTTAACTAATTAAATGAATGCAATTCTGAGTTAATTCTAAATGCATTTAAATATGAATGCAATGCATGAATTATGTAATTAAATTAGAAATATGAATTAATCTATTTACATCCTAATTTATGCTAAATAAATGTTAGAATTAACTTATTATCTAGGCACTTAAATATTTAAATAGCCCACAAATATGGGCTAATCAAATACCCCCATGCCTAGTTTTTGCTAGTCCCTAGCAAATCCATGCAAAACCTAACACTCCAAGTAGACTAGCCAACCCAATTGGTCTTCCTTTAGAGACATATTAAGTTCAGACTCTAGACCTAATGTTCTCAAGTAGTTGCTAAGTTACTGACTAGGTCGGCTAAAGACGAGTTGTAGGCACAAGTTTCCCTGATTTCTGACTCTACCCTAAAGTTTATTGATCCTTGAGATTAAAGCATCCATGCATGTGCTTTGGTCTGAGTTATTTGAGTTAAAGGAAAAAGGATTTATTATTATTATTACTTTTTTTTTGTTTGATTCCCCTAAGTCTAACCTCGGATCAACTATCAACACGGTCTGTGTCGGATTCATTGTCCCATTATCGTACCTCGAAGGGTGCCTGGCTTTTGATGCTTCGAGATAGCACCACCCATAACGACCCCAAGAACTCCTGGTAATCGACACTTCGAGATAGTATCGCCCATGGATTTCTTGAGTGAATTTAGGCCTATGGCAATCGGCACTTCGAGATAGGGCCGCCCATGGTACCTGAACCGCACAACGCGCTTACATGCTCCCAGTAGGATGGATATCCTAAGAGACAAACGTCGAGGAGGTAATATGTTATCATCGCATCCTCAAGGTGAGTATATACTCCACCTCTCTTGTGGCGGGAACTCTTCCAATCAAATTGTGTTTCCAAGCCTCTCCTAAGTCAAAACTAAGAGAACCAAATCTCTTTTAAGAAAGGGATTAAGTTGATTACTTACACCAGACCAAGTGTGTGAAATTTGGATGCTTGGGTTATATGGACCCATAAACCAAAAGGTAGAACAAGACTCTAGGTACTACCCCACCTTTTAACTCAAACCCTAGCTTTCCTTCCTCAACCTCTTGAGGAATGGTCCGCAACTTAACTCTTACTTTAGTTTTTAAGTCCACAAAGGACCCTAAAGGTCTAAAGCTAGTAGCTCATTTAGCTTCTAAAGTTTGACCCTAGAATTAACTTAGTCTACCTTAGAGTTTTGATTTGCTTAAGAATGCAAGACCTAGCTAGTTAAGCTCAAAACTTTTTATTTATTTACTTTTATTTTTATTTATTTAATTTATTTAATTTTTTTATTTTTTTTTAAATGCAAATGTATGCATGCTATAAACAAAATGCCTCAGGTCCTCTCCCCCATGCCTGGTTCAAACAATGTCCTCATTGAAAACAAAAATAGTTAAAGGAAGATATTACCTGAGGCGAAGAATGGTAGGAGCTAAGGCTTCTCAAAAGTGACCTCGTCAACCAGATGGCCATCCAAAGTTATGTATGGTTTTAACCGTTGACCGTTGACGATAAAGGGAGTTGCTGAAGAGGAAGGGTTTTTAATCTCCACAGCTCCATGCGGAAATACTTTCGTGATTATGTAAGGCCCATCCCAACGAGATTTTAACTTCCTAGGAAAAAGCTTAAGTCTGGAATTGAAAAGCCAGACTTGTTGGTTGGGCTCAAAGGTCTTTCGAAGTATAAACTTATTATGCAAGACATTAGTTCTTTCTTTATAAGCTTGAGAGGTGTCATAAGCATCATTCCTCAGCTCCTCAAGCTCACTTAATTCTAGAAGTCGTGCCTTACCCGCCTTCTCTAAATCCATGTTAACACTTCGAATAGCCCAAAGTGCCTTATGTTCCAACTCAACAGGTAAATGGCATACTTTCCCATACACAATCCGAAAGGGAGAAGTACCCAAAGTGGTCTTATAAGCTGTTCGATATGCCTACAAAGCATCATCGAGCTTTTGGGACCAGTCTTTCTTATCAGGTCTAACGATCTTTTCTAAAATATTTTTTATCTCCCTATTCGACACTTCAACTTGGCCACTTGTCTGAGGATGGTAAGGGGTAAAGACCTTGTGAGTCACTCCCAGACTCTTGATTAGCCTATTGAAGTGGTGGTTTCGGAAATGAGGTCCCCCATCACTTATAATGGTCTTGGGCCGAAACGAGATATGATATTGGCCTTCACAAATTTCAAAACCACAGAGTGGTCATTTGTGTGTGTAGGAATGACCTCTATCCATTTAGAGACATAATCAATTGCCACCAAGATATATTCATAACCATGGGACGACGGGAAGGGGCCCATAAAGTCAATTCCCCACACATCAAAAATTTCCACAGATTGAATAGGATGTTGAGGCATTTCATTCCTCTTCCTAATCGTTCCAGTCCGTTGACATCTAATACAGGCCTTAACAAAATTATGAGAATCCTTAAATAAGGAAGGCCACCAAAAATCGGACTAGAGAACCTTAAAAAAGCAGTTTTCTTATCACCAAAGTGTCCTCCACAATGAAGTTCATGGCAAAAACTCAACACACTTTGTTGTTCCTCTTCAGGTACACAATGTCTCAATACTTGGTCTTGTCAAATTCTAAATAATTCTGGCTCTTCCCAATGAAAATATCTTGCTTGGGAAATGAATCTCTTTCTTTTCTGCTCATCCTAAGAGCCAAGAGTTTGTCCAGTGACCAAGTAATTTACAGTATCTGCATACGAAGGTAAAGTTGGTGTTACCGCCATTAGAGTTTCATCGGGAAATGTCTCACGAATGTCTCCAGAAAGAGAGTCATTAAGAGGAAGGCGAGACAGGTGGTCAGCCACAACATTTTCTACTCCTTTCTTTTCACGTATTTCCAAGTCAAATTCTGGAAGGAGTAGGATCCACCTAATCAGACGTGACTTAGAATCTTTCTTAGCAATGAGATGTTTTACTACCGCATGATCAGTAAAAATAACCACCTTAGACCCAAGCAGATAAGACCTAAACTTCTCCAAAGCAAAAACTACAGCAAGTAATTCTTTTTCAGTGACGGTGTAGTTTTGCTGAGGTTCGGTTAAAGTCTTGCTTGCATAATGCAGCACATGAGGTCTTCCCTCAACCCTTTGTCCAAGGACTACTCCCACTGCATAATCTGAAGCATCACACATCAGCTCAAATGGGAGTGTCCAATCAGGAGCTTGGAGAATAGGCATAGAGATCAAGGCCTCCTTTAGAGTTTGAAAGGCCTCGGCACACTTTGAATCAAAATTGAAGGAAGATTCCTTCGCCAACAAGTGACAAAGTGGCCTAGAAATTTTACTAAAATTTTTAATAAAGCGCCTATAAAAGCTGGCATGGCCCAGAAAGGATCTAATCTGTTTCATGTTCATAGGCAATGGGAGTTTGGAAATAGAATCAATCTTGGCTTTATCTACTTCCAAACCTTGCTTGGATACAACATGCCCAAGTACAATTCCTTTCTGTACCATGAAGTGACTTTTCTCCCAGCTGAGGACTAAACCAGTCTCCTTACATCGCTTCAACACATTCTCCAGGTGTAGGAGACACTAGTCGAAAGAGGAGCCATAAATGGAGAAGTCATCCATAAACACTTCAACACACTCGTCAATCATGTCCGAAAAGATAGACATCATACACCGCTAGAAAGTTGCAGGGGCATTACATAATCCAAACGGCATACGCTTGAATGCAAAAGTACCGTAAGGACTCATGAATGTCGTCTTCTCCTAGTCATCAGGAAAGACTGCCACCTGATTGTACCCAGAATATCCATCGAGAAAGCAATAGTACTTATTCCCTGCCAATTTCTCGAGAATTTGATCAATAAAAGGCAGAGGAAAGTGATCCTTTTGGGTAGCGGTGTTCAGCTTGCGGTAATCAATATAGACTCTCCATCCAGTTGAGGGTCTAGTGACAACTTGTTCACCATGGTCATTGAATTCCACAGTAAAGCCTGCCTTCTTTAGCACCACATGAATAGGACTTACCCATTTACTATCTGCAATGGGATATATGATCCCAGCATCCAACCACTTTAGGATTTCCTTTTTTACCACCTCCCTCATATTAGGGTTCAGACGTCTCTGCATGTACCTAAATGGCTTGATGGAATCATCAGTATAAATGTGGTGCATGCAGAGTGTAGAGTCTATACCCTTAATGTTAGCAATGCTCCAAGTAATAGCTTCCTTGTGCCTAGACAAGCATTCAATCAAGGCTCCCTCCTATGCCTCAGATAGCACAACCGAAATGATAACGGGGAGCGTATCATTGGCACCTAGGAAAACGTACTTGAGAGTGTCAGGGAGGGGTTTCAACTCAAGGTCGGGGGCTTGTATGGTTGAGGGTTTCATAATAGATGTCCCCATCTCAGGTAGCAGATCTACCTTCGGCGGAAATGATAGGGGAAGAGACTCAGCAGAAACACCTAGCAATTCCTCAAGTTCTAGTATATCCCTTTCACATTCCTCTAAGAGATAGGAATGCTCATTTAGCATGACATGCTGAAGGGGGTCATCACATAACATTGCAGGGGTTGCCTCTTCAATCAGGTCATCTATCACCTCAACTTGAGAACAATCCTCAAGTCCGGCTTGTTTGTAAGCATCAAACACATTAAGTCAGATTTTCCTGTTCCCAAAGCCCATTTTCAATGCCCCAGTATTGCAATTGATTGAAGCATGCAAAGTTGCAAGGAAGGGGCGGTCCAAAATGATGGAGGGTTTGGTTGGCTTGTTGGTAGGGTCAGTGTCCAAAACTAAGAAGTCAACGGGAAAGAAGAAATCCTCCACTCTTATGAGGACATCTTCCAAAATTCCCCGTGGTGTCTTAAGTGATCGATCAGCAACTTGAAGGATTACAGGGCTAGGCTTCAGATTGCCTCCCCCAAGTTGTTCATACACGTAGCTTGGAAGGATGTTCACCCCCGCACCCAGATCAAGTAGAGCCTCATCAATTTGTAAGTCACCAATAACTACTGAGATGTATGGGGCTCCTTGATCCTTAAGTTTCGAGGGTGTGCCACGTTGAACAATTGAGCTAATAGAATCAAGCAGGACAACTTTTGATTGGACCTGTTTTCTAGATTGCTGCTTTTTCGTACACAGGTACTTTAAGAAGCAGGCATAAGATGGAATTTGCCTGATAGCTTCAAGCAAAGGCAGGTTAATCTGCACTTGCTTGAAAGTTTCCATAATCTCATCCATCTTATCTTTGGCTCCAGATGAGCCAGTAGAAGTCTCCCTAGAGGTGGATAAGCACTTTGGAAAAGGCACTCTCGATCTCTGGGTGGAAGGGTTGTCATTGCGAGTAAGGGGTGAAACGGGGGCAACTTCTTCTGGTGAGGTGATTTCAAGCGGAGAAGACTTGGGCAAGTCTTCTCCGATGGGGGTGAAAGTCGGGGTGGATGGTTTTTTAGGGGGTGAGACTATAGGAGCATCGGGTTTGGAAATTTCTTTCCCACTCCTCAGAATAGTCACTGCCTGAGCATGCTCCCTAAAGACAATCCCTTTTCCTTTAGGATTTTCCTCAGCAGCACTGGGGAGCTTCCCAGTTTCCCTCTGTTTAACAACCTCAACAAGGTGTCCTATTTGTGATTTCATCTCATGTATAGCCTTGTCATGAGATTGGATGATAGCACTTTGACTTTCTTGCATAATTTTCAACATCGCCTTCAATTCATCCATCTCAGAGGTCTTAGGTTGGGCAAAGGTTTGAGGTTGGTTCATTTGATGGCTTTGAAAGGATTGTGGTTTGTAATTCCCTAAATTTGAGACATTTCCTTGTCTCCATGAAAAGTTTGGGTGGTTCCTCCATCCCTCATTATAAGTGTTGGAGAAAGGGTCATTACGAGGTCTAGGACGGAACCCTTGAGCGGCATTCAAATCCGCTTGTACAAGCTCAGGGAATTGGGAGGCCAAGTGGCAATCCACAGTGGCGTGTGTATTGCCTTGGCAAATTAAGCATTCGGAAGCTTGGGATGTGGAGGTTCTAGATACGAATGAACTTGGGTTCGACATAAGCCTTTCCATGTTTTGATTCAATAATTGAATCTGATAGGCTAAATTCTGGGTGTCCCTTGCCTCATTCGCCTCCAACTTTCTTTGCATGAGAGTGGGCTTTCTATCCATGTAGGCAGAATTCAAGTGAATAGAATTCTCACTCAAAGTATCAAAAAGGTTCCAAGTTTCATCCTCAGTCTTAGATAGAAAGGTTCCTGCACAGGCACCATCCACAGTTTGCCTATGCGAATCATTGAGTCCGGTGTAGAACCTTTCTACCAGTTGCCATTTAGGCACCTAGTGATGTGGGCAAAGTCTCAGCAAGTCGTTAAAGTGCTCCCATGCATCATGGAATGCTTCCCCATCCTTTGAACAAAACTCATAATTTCCCTCCTAAAGTGATTAGTTTTGCTCATGGGGAAGTACTTCTTCAAAAACTCCTTTAGGGCATCCCAAGTGTTAATATTATCAAGGGTGTGATACCAATACTTGGCTTTGTCCTTAAGGGAGAAGGGAAAGAGGGTCCGCATTTGAGCGTCATCAGTAACGCCTTGCAGCTTCACCGTGGAACAGACCTCGGTGAATTCTTCTATATGCCTGTAAGGGTCTTCCCTAGCAGTACCATAAAAGGAGGGCAGCAAGGATATGGTACTGCTTTTGATCTCATAAGGGTTGTCCCCTCCAGGTCTACGTAGTGCAGGGCAGCTTGATTGGTTGGAATGAAATATTCCTTAAGGCTCCTTTGAGCAGCCATTTCTACCCTAGGAAGGTTTCTTCTTAAGATTCTTTCAGGTTCAGGATCAAACACAAGTTGTCTCCTAAGAGAACGCCTACCAAGCATGCACTAGAAACACAATTCAGAAGGACTTGTTTGGTCTTTACAAATTTAGGCTTTTGACTTTAGTTCAAATTGTAGGTGACAAAGCAAGTTGCCCAATCAATTATGCGCCTATTGTCAACCTTTGAAATGCCTAAAAAGACCTAGTTGGAGCTTAGGTATTCTTCCCTAAATCTCAAATGGTCAAGCAAATCCAAAGATGGAAGATCGACGGCTGAAAGTAGGCCTAAGCCTTCCTTTGAAGCTATGCTTTCGCGGTGCTTCTCAACTATCACCAAAAATCGGTGACAGGGTATCCCCCTCTTTGGATTTACAAAACCTTTGATCTCAAGTTCCAAACACTTTAGAATCCAACGGTAGGAGGGCTCTTGTCCTAGTCGTTCCAAGACTGAGTGTCTAAATGCGTGCCGTGGTGCAAAAGATATAAGTGTGCATTCACCGCAAAAAGATTTTGAATTTTGAATCGCACACCACGTTTGACAATCAAGTCCTTGATTTTTAGATGTCCCTCCTTTAATTAGTCCTTTTTCAAGAATATATGTGACCACTTGTTAGATCGCTTCAAGACAATTTTGTGGTCTTCGAATTAAGTCCAAATGCAATGCATGATCAAGAATAGGATGCAAAGTAAGAGAATGCGTACCTTGCTTCCAGTAATTAACGATGCGAGAATGCATGCAATGCAGAGAAGTAAATCTAGAGGCTGCTCATACAGACCTAAATGGTTCGTCCTAGGGGCAAGTAGCTTCTAACAGGTAGCTCATTTTTTTCTATTATTATTTTTAACCACTTATGCACAAGCAAATAAAAGTAAACAATCCACAAAATGAATTAAAAACCTAAGTCTAAAGAAAAGGGAACAGGCTCCCAAAAATTACCCAACACGGGTCTAAAACAAAACCAGTAAACAAACCCCTCAAAATATACCCCAGAACAAGGGTTTCAAACCAAATGTGCAATGAAAAATCAAGTCTAAAATCTTAATCCTACTCTAATTAAATCAGTGACTAGATAATCGTCGTGTCCTCGTCCTTCCCCTCCTTTGCAAGGTAGCTCGACCAATTCCTCCTCTGGTGACATCAAGGGTCACCTCTCACGATGGCTGGTTCCTCGCACAAATTTCTCGCACAGAAAAAAATAATAATGGTTAGATCACTGTGCAATGAGAAATAATCAAAAATAAAATCAGATGAAATTATTGCATCTGTTGCCTCCCCGGCAACGGCGCCATTTGACAAGTCGATTCTCCACTTTCGATTAAGTTTCGTAAATGAAATAGCACGTCGTTTGTAGTTCTACATGGTGGAAAAATCGACTAATCAACAATTAATATAACCACTCAATTAGGAGCGGGTCTTGTTCACAGGGAGGCAATGATGCAATAAAATCTCGATTATTTCGTATTTGTTCAATCTTGTGAGAAATCTATAGTCAAATCTGACATGAAATGAGACGGAAAGAAGATGCACAATAACTTGAAAATGTAAGGGTAGATGTGAAATTTTTCCTCATTGAAATATTCAATAAATATGTGATGATTTTATGCAATTTTCAATTGACATGTATTAGAGAAAATTTATGCACATTTTAATCCCAAAACCAATGTCAAACAATGTAAATCACAAAAGCCACGCAATGTAAGAGAGCTTGAATATGAAGTTGTAATTTCACCACAATAAAATATTCATAAATCAAAATTCCTTTTCCTGGCAATGGCATGAAATGTAATTACTAATTAAAACCAAAACAGAGGATTTTACCTCTCTCCTCCTCACGATCGGGAGAGAGGTTCAATCAAGGAGAGGTTCCCACAGGCTGTTGGCTGTGAGGCCGTCGCGATGGTGGTAGCGGTACGTCGAGAGATGGCCAGAGCCAACCTGCCGGAGGAGAAAGGTAGTAGTGGTGAAGAAGCTGCTGTTGCCGCAGGGTGAGTACGGAGGTTGCGCGCATGTTGTAAGCTGGAGCGTGCATGCTGCTACGCGCTGGAGGAGGTCGGCGAGGTGCGGAAAGAGGGGCGTGGGCTCTACAGGCGGGAGGAGCGGGTTCTGCAGGTGGGAAGTGTGGGTTCTGCTGCACGCTGGAGGTGGTCAGCGAGGGCAGTGAAGGAGCGGGTGCGCGTTTTGGGTGCTCATTCTGGGCACTACAAGTTGGAGCACGCATTGTGGGCACGTGTGCTGCAAGAAGGCGCTGGCAGTGGGCGCTACAGCAGGTGCGACTGTGCAGGCTGCAAGGCGGGCATGCTAAAGTGGGCACGCTAGAGGTTGGAGTGGCGTTGCTGCAGGAGGTGAGGAGCACGAGGGTAGCTGGTGGGCGTTGCTGCAAGCTGAAGCATGGAGAATGGTGCGTGCAACAAGGGTGTGTGCAGGGGTGATGGCACTGCAGAGGTAGGCACGGGTGTGGAGGCGAGGCCGGTTGCTGTTGTGTGTGGGGACGAAGCTTCAGACATCCAGGAAACTTCCCAGACGTCTTAACTGATGGGGATGTGAAGTTGCAGTGACGGTTGTTGGTGATGACGACAGGGGTGGTGCATGTTGGTGCTAGAGCACCACGATCATTTGTTTTGATGATAACAAAACACGTGTTATTTAACATTTGCAATTTGAGTCCTAGATTTCATGTCAATTGCAAATGAAGACGTGTTTAGACGGAACTCGAGCTCGCATCCAGGACGGATTGGAGGAGCTTGACGAAAAACAGAGGTTCGCGTGGAGCGACAGATTGAAGATAGAAGACAAGAAGAATAGGATAGATTCTTTTTAATCCTTTCATGTACTTTTATCTTTATTTTTCTTGCTCTTTATTTTCCTTAGATATTTCATGTTAAAGAGCCTCAAAGAACCCTAACAGTAGTCCTAGGAACACCGGCACAACCCTAGGATACTTAGGTTTTCTGTAGAATACTTAGAAAACCAATATAGGGTTCAAACAGCACTTCCAGACGTCTAATTCCCAAATCAGACGTCTGATAAAGAATTTTAAGACGTCTGACTGTTGTTTTAGACGTCTGATAACTGTTAGGCTGGACATGGTTAGTTCTGTCTGATGAAATCAGACGTCCAGACCTTATACCAGACATCTTAGAAGACGTCTGATGACTTTGCCAGACGTCCAATTAGTGGACCGTTGGCTAGCTTAGCAGGTACTCAAGATTATGACCGTTAGAGCCTTATCAGACGTCCTTAGGCCTTTCCAGACGTCTGATAAATGACTGTTTTGCCTCGGCTGACCCAAAATCTCTTCTCAGAGATTTTCTAGCCGTTGCAACGTTTGGAAATCAATTCCCACAGTAAAAGTAGGTTTCCAGACGTCCAGACTTAGTGCCAGACGTCCTGTATGTCGTCTGATGGACTTGCACAAAAACCCTATTTAGATCTGATTCAAGTCAGGGAGAAACCCGCATAGAATCAGACGTCTGACCTTGTAATCAGACGTCTTAAAGTGGCCTTCCAGACGTCTGATGCCAGAGTTAGACGTCTGATAACCCTGTCAAATGTAATCATTATCCTGATTTCGGCCTGATTCTCTTGGGCTTTGCACCCAACGGCTATAGAATCTTTCTTAAGCCTTCCAAAGCCTTCCTAAGGCCTCTATAAATAGAGGGGAGCCTTTGCAACACAAAAACATAAGAGACACTTAGAAATACACTTGGATACACTTAGCTACACACTTTCACACTCTTGTGTCCAAGAAGTTCTTGCTCTCCAAGCTCAAGTTCTACATCTTGAGAGCATCAAACAGTTTGCGCGCCCGCTCTCCCGCTGTTGTTCACGAGAGCTATGTAGCACCATCGCGTGGCACACGCACCGCGTCATCGTCGACGCACTCCTTGCAAAGGGGAGTTTCCTATTTCCTATAGAAGCTAGGTTTAATTATTTTGTTGGCTCTATAGGACTATTGTTTATTTTATCTTTGTTATTTGGTTGGGTATTCGCTTTGCGAATTCCCGTCTCCTTCGTGGGACAAAATCCTTCTCGTGGAGAGAAGGGGTTGAGGAACGCTACCCTCGTACTTGTAGCGTGGTTGTATTGAGGTTGAATCACCCTCGTTTTAAGTGATTCGGTTTAGTGGATTTGATCAACTAGGTTGATCGGAAAATCCTAACTCGAGAGGGTTAGGTGGTGGTTTTCACCCGGTTTGGGTTTCCACCTAAAAATTACTTGTGTACATTTTGTGATTGACTATTTGTGAGATTGTTTATATTTCAATTACGCATTTTTTTTGTCACGCTGATCTCACCCCTCCAAGTAGGGAAGAACTTTCAATTGGTATCAGAGCAGGTCTTGCTGTTTCGGCGTAACAACCCGGCAAGAGATCAAATGGAGGGAAGCACATCAGCAATCAGGATCTCCGAGGGGCAGTCCACAACCCGTCCGCCGTTCTTCGACGGGAGCAACTACCCCTACTGGAAGTTGCGGATGAAGACCTAGCTTCAAGCCACCGACTTCACGGTTTGGGCCAGATGCGAGATGCCTTTCGACATCCCAGAAAAACCCACGGGAGGCTACTCGCAGCAACAAATCCGTGAGCTCTCTTTAAACGCAAAGACCATGAACGCCCTTTACTGCGCGCTCAGCTCGGAAGAATTCAACAGAATCTCGCAGTGCGCCACCGCATACGAGATTTGGCACACACTCGAGGTAACTCATGAAGGTACCTCTAAGGTAAAAACCTCAAAAATTAATTTACTTTCTCAAGAATTTGAATCTTTTTCAATGAAATCTAACGAGTCTTTAAGTGAGATGAACACTAGGTTCACTCTCATTGTAAATAACTTGAAAGCTTTAGGAAAGACTTTCATCAAGGGGGAGCTTCAAGGGAAGCTTCTTCGTTCCCTTGGACCGGAGTGGGAACAGAAAGTCACCGCCATCGAGGAGGTGAACGAAATGAGGAGCTCAACATGGAAGATCTCCTAGGCAATCTTATGGCCTACGAGACTAAGTTGAAGCAGAAGAAGAAGGATACACTGGAGCCTAAACCAAAGAAGACTCTCGCCTTCAGAGCCGCGTCGGATAGCGAGGTAAGTTCCGACGACGAAGACTTTAGAATTTTACTTAAAAATTTTTCCAAGTTTTGTAGGGAATTAAAGAAAGAGGAGAAGGAAATCCCGAGACGTTGCTACCACTGCAACGGGAAAGGGCATCTGCGACCAGAATGCCCTCTTCTCAAAAAGGAGAAGAAGAAGGAAAAGGAGAAGAAATCTAAGAAGAAGGCGTTCCAAGCCACTTGGGACGATTCTAGCTCAGAGGAAGAAGAAGAAGAAAAGACCATAGAAGAAGAAACCGCTTGCTTCGGCTTCATGGCCAGAGGAAGCGACAGTGAAAGCGACTCAGACAACGAGGTAAATCTCGATCTTCAAGAAGCTTTTAATGAACTTTTTGAGATTAGTAAATCACTTAGGATAGAAAATAAAAGCATTAAAAAGAACCTTAGTTTTCTTAAAAATGAAAATGATAGGTTAGAAATAAAACTTAAGGACATAGAAACTAGTCCTAAAAATGATAACCTATTATTAGAAAATCATAACCTCATCAATGAAAATAATAAGTTGATTGAGGAAAATGATAGTCTAAAGTTAGAAATCTATGATTTAAAGACTAAGATGAGTATTATAGAAAAAGAAATTGCATGTCTTAGGGAAAATTTTAACAAATTAATCAACAAAGTAGACAAGTTTTATAGCCCTAAGGTTGAGAAAGGATCTCCATCAAGGAGACCTTCTAACAAATCCGGATCCAAGCCCACTTGGATACCGAAAAAAGAATTAGAATCTTGTTTTGCAGGGTTCAGGGATAATTACAACATAAGGGACTGGACCTACAAGCTCAAGGCTGGTCAACTCGAATTGGGAGAACCAAGGAGTAGACCAAGGAGGAGAACAAGAAGACCGACGAGACGGCGAACAAATAACGGACCCGCCGCACGTCAACCACCAGATTGGAGACCGGTGCCGATGCCCGGACCTCCAAGCTACGGATGGGAGCCCCATCCGATGTGGCATCCACCACCACCATTCGGGCCATTTTATTGGCCATGGTAGGTGAGGTAAAATTCTTAACCCTATCTTTTTATAAGCTTTTAAATAGGGGGAGTTAAAAAAAGGATGAGCTAATTGTCAATTTTTAAGGGGGAGATATAAGGTAGCTAGATTTCCTTTAGAAAGGGGGAGAAAAATAATAGCTATCGCATTGTTACAAAAAGGGGGAGGACATTACCTCTGTCAAAAGAAACTCATAGAAGAGCATGTTTTAAGGGGGAGTTATAGGAAATATAAAATCAATTAAACCTTTTTGATAATGTCAAAAAGGGGAAGGATTTTTATGCATTATTATTTACGGTTTTGTCATCATCAAAAAGGGGGAGATTGTTGGTGCTAGAGCACCACGATCATTTGTTTTGATGATAACAAAACATGTGTTATTTAACATTTGCAATTTGAGTCCTAGATTTCAGGTCAATTGCAAATGAAGACGTGTTTAGACGGAACTCGAGCTCGCATCCAGGACGGATTGGAGGAGCTTGACGGAAAACAGAGGAGGTTCGCGTGGAGCGACAGATTGAAGATAGAAGACAAGAAGAATAGGATAGATTCTTTTTAATCCTTTCACGTACTTTTATCTTTATTTTTCTTGCTCTTTATTTTCCTTAGATATTTCATGTTAAAGAGCCTCAAAGAACCCTAACAGTAGTCCTAGGAACACCGGCACAACCCTAGGATACTTAGGTTTTCTGTAGAATACTTAGAAAACCAATATAGGGTTCAAACAGCACTTCCAGACGTCTAATTCCCAAATCAGACGTCTGATAAAGAATTTTAAGACGTCTGACTGTTGTTTTAGACGTCTGATAACTGTTAGGCTGGACATGGTTAGTTCTGTCTGATGAAATCAGACGTCCAGACCTTATACCAGACATCTTAGAAGACGTCTGATGACTTTGCCAGACGTCCAATTAGTGGACCGTTGGCTAGCTTAGCAGGTACTCAAGATTATGACCGTTAGAGCCTTATCAGACGTCCTTAGGCCTTTCCAGACGTCTGATAAATGACTGTTTTGCCTCGGCTGACCCAAAATCTCTTCTCAGAGATTTTCTAGCCGTTGCAACGTTTGGAAATCAATTCCCACAGTAAAAGTAGGTTTCCAGACGTCCAGACTTAGTGCCAGACGTCCTGTATGTCGTCTGATGGACTTGCACAAAAACCCTATTTAGATCTGATTCAAGTCAGGGAGAAACCCGCATAGAATCAGACGTCTGACCTTGTAATCAGACGTCTTAAAGTGGCCTTCCAGACGTCTGATGCCAGAGTTAGACGTCTGATAACCCTGTCAAATGTAATCATTATCCTGATTTCGGCCTGATTCTCTTGGGCTTTGCACCCAACGGCTATAGAATCTTTCTTAAGCCTTCCAAAGCCTTCCTAAGGCCTCTATAAATAGAGGGGAGCCTTTGCAACACAAAAACATAAGAGACACTTAGAAATACACTTGGATACACTTAGCTACACACTTTCACACTCTTGTGTCCAAGAAGTTCTTGCTCTCCAAGCTCAAGTTCTACATCTTGAGAGCATCAAACAGTTTGCGCGCCCGCTCTCCCGCTGTTGTTCACGAGAGCTATGTAGCACCATCGCGTGGCACACGCACCGCGTCATCGTCGACGCACTCCTTGCAAAGGGGAGTTTCCTATTTCCTATAGAAGCTAGGTTTAATTATTTTGTTGGCTCTATAGGACTATTGTTTATTTTATCTTTGTTATTTGGTTGGGTATTCGCTTTGCGAATTCCCGTCTCCTTCGTGGGACAAAATCCTTCTCGTGGAGAGAAGGGGTTGAGGAACGCTACCCTCGTACTTGTAGCGTGGTTGTATTGAGGTTGAATCACCCTCGTTTTAAGTGATTCGGTTTAGTGGATTTGATCAACTAGGTTGATCGGAAAATCCTAACTCGAGAGGGTTAGGTGGTGGTTTTCACCCGGTTTGGGTTTCCACCTAAAAATTACTTGTGTACATTTTGTGATTGACTATTTGTGAGATTGTTTATATTTCAATTACGCATTTTTTTTGTCACGCTGATCTCACCCCTCCAAGTAGGGAAGAACTTTCAATTGGTATCAGAGCAGGTCTTGCTGTTTCGGCGTAACAACCCGGCAAGAGATCAAATGGAGGGAAGCACATCAGCAATCAGGATCTCCGAGGGGCAGTCCACAACCCGTCCGCCGTTCTTCGACGGGAGCAACTACCCCTACTGGAAGTTGCGGATGAAGACCTAGCTTCAAGCCACCGACTTCACGGTTTGGGCCAGATGCGAGATGCCTTTCGACATCCCAGAAAAACCCACGGGAGGCTACTCGCAGCAACAAATCCGTGAGCTCTCTTTAAACGCAAAGACCATGAACGCCCTTTACTGCGCGCTCAGCTCGGAAGAATTCAACAGAATCTCGCAGTGCGCCACCGCATACGAGATTTGGCACACACTCGAGGTAACTCATGAAGGTACCTCTAAGGTAAAAACCTCAAAAATTAATTTACTTTCTCAAGAATTTGAATCTTTTTCAATGAAATCTAACGAGTCTTTAAGTGAGATGAACACTAGGTTCACTCTCATTGTAAATAACTTGAAAGCTTTAGGAAAGACTTTCATCAAGGGGGAGCTTCAAGGGAAGCTTCTTCGTTCCCTTGGACCGGAGTGGGAACAGAAAGTCACCGCCATCGAGGAGGTGAACGAAATGAGGAGCTCAACATGGAAGATCTCCTAGGCAATCTTATGGCCTACGAGACTAAGTTGAAGCAGAAGAAGAAGGATACACTGGAGCCTAAACCAAAGAAGACTCTCGCCTTCAGAGCCGCGTCGGATAGCGAGGTAAGTTCCGACGACGAAGACTTTAGAATTTTACTTAAAAATTTTTCCAAGTTTTGTAGGGAATTAAAGAAAGAGGAGAAGGAAATCCCGAGACGTTGCTACCACTGCAACGGGAAAGGGCATCTGCGACCAGAATGCCCTCTTCTCAAAAAGGAGAAGAAGAAGGAAAAGGAGAAGAAATCTAAGAAGAAGGCGTTCCAAGCCACTTGGGACGATTCTAGCTCAGAGGAAGAAGAAGAAGAAAAGACCATAGAAGAAGAAACCGCTTGCTTCGGCTTCATGGCCAGAGGAAGCGACAGTGAAAGCGACTCAGACAACGAGGTAAATCTCGATCTTCAAGAAGCTTTTAATGAACTTTTTGAGATTAGTAAATCACTTAGGATAGAAAATAAAAGCATTAAAAAGAACCTTAGTTTTCTTAAAAATGAAAATGATAGGTTAGAAATAAAACTTAAGGACATAGAAACTAGTCCTAAAAATGATAACCTATTATTAGAAAATCATAACCTCATCAATGAAAATAATAAGTTGATTGAGGAAAATGATAGTCTAAAGTTAGAAATCTATGATTTAAAGACTAAGATGAGTATTATAGAAAAAGAAATTGCATGTCTTAGGGAAAATTTTAACAAATTAATCAACAAAGTAGACAAGTTTTATAGCCCTAAGGTTGAGAAAGGATCTCCATCAAGGAGACCTTCTAACAAATCCGGATCCAAGCCCACTTGGATACCGAAAAAAGAATTAGAATCTTGTTTTGCAGGGTTCAGGGATAATTACAACATAAGGGACTGGACCTACAAGCTCAAGGCTGGTCAACTCGAATTGGGAGAACCAAGGAGTAGACCAAGGAGGAGAACAAGAAGACCGACGAGACGGCGAACAAATAACGGACCCGCCGCACGTCAACCACCAGATTGGAGACCGGTGCCGATGCCCGGACCTCCAAGCTACGGATGGGAGCCCCATCCGATGTGGCATCCACCACCACCATTCGGGCCATTTTATTGGCCATGGTAGGTGAGGTAAAATTCTTAACCCTATCTTTTTATAAGCTTTTAAATAGGGGGAGTTAAAAAAAGGATGAGCTAATTGTCAATTTTTAAGGGGGAGATATAAGGTAGCTAGATTTCCTTTAGAAAGGGGGAGAAAAATAATAGCTATCGCATTGTTACAAAAAGGGGGAGGACATTACCTCTGTCAAAAGAAACTCATAGAAGAGCATGTTTTAAGGGGGAGTTATAGGAAATATAAAATCAATTAAACCTTTTTGATAATGTCAAAAAGGGGAAGGATTTTTATGCATTATTATTTACGGTTTTGTCATCATCAAAAAGGGGGAGATTGTTGGTGCTAGAGCACCACGATCATTTGTTTTGATGATAACAAAACATGTGTTATTTAACATTTGCAATTTGAGTCCTAGATTTCAGGTCAATTGCAAATGAAGACGTGTTTAGACGGAACTCGAGCTCGCATCCAGGACGGATTGGAGGAGCTTGACGGAAAACAGAGGAGGTTCGCGTGGAGCGACAGATTGAAGATAGAAGACAAGAAGAATAGGATAGATTCTTTTTAATCCTTTCACGTACTTTTATCTTTATTTTTCTTGCTCTTTATTTTCCTTAGATATTTCATGTTAAAGAGCCTCAAAGAACCCTAACAGTAGTCCTAGGAACACCGGCACAACCCTAGGATACTTAGGTTTTCTGTAGAATACTTAGAAAACCAATATAGGGTTCAAACAGCACTTCCAGACGTCTAATTCCCAAATCAGACGTCTGATAAAGAATTTTAAGACGTTTGACTGTTGTTTCAGACGTCTGATAACTGTTAGGCTGGACATGGTTAGTTCTGTCTGATGAAATCAGACGTCCAGACCTTATACCAGACGTCTTAGAAGACGTCTGATGACTTTGCCAGACGTCCAATTAGTGGACCGTTGGCTAGCTTAGCAGGCACTCAAGATTATGACCGTTAGAGCCTTATCAGACGTCCTTAGGCCTTTCCAGACGTCTGATAAATGATCGTTTTGCCTCGGCTGACCCAAAATCTCTTCTCAGAGATTTTCTAGCCGTTGCAACGTTTGGAAATCAATTCCCACAGTAAAAGTAGGTTTCCAGACGTCCAGACTTAGTGCCAGACGTCCTGTATGTCGTCTGATGGACTTGCACAAAAACCCTGTTTAGATCTGATTCAAGTCAGGGAGAAACCCGCATAGAATCAGACGTCTGACCTTGTAATCAGACGTCTTAAAGTGGCCTTCCAGACGTCTGATGCCAGAGTTAGACGTCTGATAACCCTGTCAAATGTAATCATTATCCTGATTTCGGCCTGATTCTCTTGGGCTTTGCACCCAACGGCTATAGAACCTTTCTTAAGCCTTCCAAAGCCTTCCTAAGGCCTCTATAAATAGAGGGGAGCCTTTGCAACACAAAAACATAAGAGACACTTAGAAATACACTTGGATACACTTAGCTACACACTTTCACACTCTTGTGTCCAAGAAGTTCTTGCTCTCCAAGATCAAGTTCTACATCTTGAGAGCATCAAACAGTTTGCGCGCCCACTCTCCCGCTGTTGTTCACGAGAGCTACATAGCGCCATCGCGTGGCACACGTACCGCGTCATCGTCGACGCACTCCTTGCAAAGGGGAGTTTCCTATTTCCTATAGAAGCTAGGTTTAATTATTTTGTTGGCTCTATAGGACTGTTGTTTATTTTATCTTTGTTATTTGGTTGGGTATTCGCTTTGCGAATTCCCGTCTCCTTCGTGGGACAAAATCCTTCTCGTGGAGAGAAGGGGTTGAGGAACGCTACCCTCGTACTTGTAGCGTGGTTGTATTGAGGTTGAATCACCCTCGTTTTAAGTGATTCGGTTTAGTGGATTTGATCAACTAGGTTGATCGGAAAATCCTAACTCGAGAGGGTTAGGTGGTGGTTTTCACCCGGTTTGGGTTTCCACCTAAAAATTACTTGTGTACATTTTGTGATTGACTATTTGTGAGATTGTTTATATTTCAATTACGCATTTTTTTTGTCACGCTGATCTCACCCCTCCAAGTAGGGAACTTTCAGTGCACGCTGAGGTGCTCACGGTAATGCAGACGAGCTCCAGATGGCGGTGTGGCCTGTCATGCCACACGCCCATGGTGGTGGAGGCTCGTCGCCACGGTTGAGGTCGGTGGTGGTGGAATGGATGAGAGCTCAACTCTCTGCACAGTGGTGGGTCATTGGGATGGTGGCCTCCAGAGCTCAGCTGCCTCCTCTTTTTGTAGCCACCTACATGGATTTGAATGGAGAGGCGGGAGTAAATCCACATTCTTCGCTAGTCCTTGAATGTAGGTTTTAGTGCGGCAGCTGGTGGCATTGCAGCTGTTGCTGAAAGAAGAATAAAAATAATGATAAAATATTATTGTTATTTATATACAAACCCTCAACTTTTATGTTAACTTAAATTAATGCATGCAATGCACCTAATTGGTTAACTAATTAAATGAATGCAATTCTGAGTTAATTCTAAGTGCATTTAAATATGAATGCAATGCATGAATTATGTAATTAAATTAGAAATATGAATTAATCTATTTACATCCTAATTTATGCTAAATAAATGTTAGAATTAACTTAATGTCTAGGCACTTAAATATTTAAATAGCCCACAAATATGGGCTAATCAATTATGACTAATTCAAGATAGTTATTATGAATGATGGTGTTACCATCAAGTGATAATTGAGGAGCGCAGCGTGATTCGAACATGTGCTCGTCAAATGAGAGCACCCTCTACATGCCATTGCCCTACGCGTTTGATAGCGTGATCTCAGCCATGGATGGAGGATCGAACGGCGGAGAGCACGTGTGACGTCGTTCCTTAGAGAAGTGAGGGTCGGGTAGGCACATGGTTGAGATTAGATCTCAGCCAATGAATTTGAATCCAATGGCTGGGATTAATCACACATTGGAGAGGACGAGCATGCTACATGGCTGCTCTGTGGCCGTTGGATGACGATCCAATGGCCCATAGCCTGCACTTCAGAGGTTGGGTGACTTTGGGTGGTCAAAATGGTGCGACATGGTGCCTTCTGGATCATCCATCTTCTTCTTTTCATAGGTGATGCTATGGATGTCCGATTGGGTCAATTTTTACGCCATTGGGCTGTGATCGTTAACCTAAATCCATTTGTATAGTTGGATTTGTCATTTGATGCTCTGATTTACGTCACCTTGTGCCCTAGCTGTTGATCTTCTTTGGCTTATGAAGGATGCTATGGAGGTCTAATCATGGTGATTTCAGAGGTGTTGAACTCCGATTGTTGCCCTGATCACATATGTATGATTAGATCTTCCATCTGAGGCCCTAAGATGTGTCGCCTTCTCCCCTGGCCACAAAAATAAGTAAATTAATATATACTTTATACAAATTATGCTACATGCATGCTGATGGGCATTATGCACTATTTACAATGCTGGATGCTTCTAACTAGCTTAGGAACATGCATAAATAGGCATTTTACCTTAAATAAATGTGTACTTATTACACCCCCATTTCTATCTTTTGCTAGTCCCTAGGAAAACTAAACTAAATGCCATTTATAAATAGAATTATGATCCGATTAATTAGGAATAAGTTATTTATCAACAATAGAAAAAATATATCAAGGATCTAAACTCCAAACACTCAATAGCACTTGGGTGCCTGCCAAAATGCAAACCGCCCAAGTCCTCGCCTTATTCCTTACATAAAAGAGAAGATTTTTTTTTCTTTTTCCTCTTTTCTAATTTTTGGGACTTTTTGAGTTTAGAGTTTCGGGGTAGTTTTCTATGAGTACCCAACTCACCCTAAGACTCAAAAGAACCAGAAGTTCTAAGCAGCTTTATTGTGTGAAGGTGGTTGACTCACTAAATGGCGACCAGAGCAGACCTTAGACATCTATAAACCCTAGATGACTCTAAGTGAAAGATTTTTGCCTAAAAGTTTATCAGTTTGATCGGTAGCTTTCTCCCTTCTTTTATTTTTGGTGGGGTAACACAAGGGCAAACCCAGTGTTTATCTCCCCAAGTTTATTCTACTTCCCTACTTCTCCTAAGTTTCAAGAATTTTTCATGCATTTTTAAGGCTTGGGCTTTAGACAAACGGCAATGGGGAGTTCTCCACAGTAACTTGCTAGCCATGCTCACAGTGTGGCTTATAATTTTTTTCTCCGCTTTCTATCTTTTTGATTATTTTCTTTTCTTTTTGGGTGTTTTCTATTTTTTTCCTTCTTTTTCTAAGTAGGTGGCTTCCTTGATCTAAGATTTACCTAAAAGCAATAGCAAAAGGGATTAGGTCATGTGGTTAGGTTATGGACATCTAGCTATGAGGAGTTACTCACAGCAATGTGTCACCCATACCATCCTAGTACGTTTATTAGCTACCTAATTTCTATTAAGATCACTTAATAAGTGAGCCAATGCAAATGGTATGTAGATGCTTAGATTCCAAGTCCCCTAAAATCAAAGGGCGGGTTGATAAGTCGTGTACTTATTACCCCAACTTATTTGATCAATTAAAATAAATCCAAAATTGTCAAGGACTCGAGAAACAGGTCCACATTTTAGTGGACACTTAGTTAATTAAGCCCATAGACCTGAATATTCTAAGTGTTCAGGCCCTACTATATTGTTTCCTAAAGTTGAAAAACTTCTAATGTCTAAATTCTCTTTTCCTAATTCTCTAATTTTTTTCTTTTTTTTACATAATAATAAATGAAAAATTTCTACAGAGCTGACGAAAATAATTGGAAATGAATCCACCCCTCCATGCCTAGCTTATGCAATGTCCTCATTGTGGACAAAGGCATGAAAAGGCATGAAAAGGGTTGGCTAATCCTCAGTAGCCAAACTGGGTTGCTTTCCCTATAAGCTTAGAGGAAGAATAGATGGTGGAGGTCAGAGAATTAACGAAAAATCCATAGCTGCGATACTCAATCTGGAGAAAAGGTAGACGGGGCAAAGGGGTGATGACCAAACACATATATGAAAGTTGTCACATGGAATGTGCGTGGGTTGCGCGACGAAGTTAGAAGAGCTTCTCTTTTCCGATATCTACGTGAATGGGAAGTTGATTATGCATTGCTACAAGAAATGCATAGTGAAGAGGATTGCAAATACTTATGGCAGTCCCTTATGCAAAGTGGCCTGGCTGATATTAGAGATGTTGTTGCACAAGGGAGATCGGAGGGGATTGCAATTTGGTGGAGGTGCACAAAATTACATTTGATGGATGTATGGAGGGAACAGTATACCATCACTTGTAAACTAAAGTTACTGACAATAGACCAAGAAATTTTTGTATCCTGTGTCTATGGCCCATCTGCTGACAGTGCAAGAAGCACCCTTTGGCAAGAGCTTTCATGGGTTGTAGAACTGGTGGAAGGGTGACCCTGGCTAATGAAACGTTGGCTTCGAGAGATAACCGGGTTTTATTGTTATAGCGTTGTAGTATAGCCAGTTATTGCCATCATTTCAAATATATAAAATTTTTTACTCGGAAAATAAAAGAGAGCTCCCGAGGTCGAACTCAGGGAGCAAGTTGTATTCTAGGGGTACAAGTTTCTTTTACAAAAATAAAGAAAGAGAGAGAGAGAGAATTTGTTGGCTTCTTTCTTCTTCTCTTCTTTTCTCTTTGCCTATCTTCTTCTGCTTGACTCTCCTGCTTTATCTGCAGCCGTAGTGATGCTTTTCTTCTTCTTTCAGTTCTTGTTTCTGCTCGTCTCTTTCTTTTTCTTCTCCCTTGTGGTCCTGTTCTTCTTCTTCTTCTTTCTTTCTTCTTTTCCTTTCTTCAGACCTTCTTCTTCTCGTGTTCTTCTTCTTCTTTCAGTTCTTGTCTTGGCTTTTCTGCGTTCTCCTCTGCCTCGCCTTCCTTCTCCTTCCTTGCCTTCAGGACGTCGTCTGATTTTCCAATCAGACGACTTAAACCGCCGCTGCTACAGTGCCGCTCGGTGATCCTCCTTCCTTCAGCCTTCGTCTTCTTCCACGGTTCTTCTTCACCTGTGCCTGCACACTTACACAGCTTGATCAGAGAGGGGCAAAACCTATCTCTACCCTCCCCCCGCGTCTCTCTCTCACAGAAGCCACTCTTGGGAAAGCTCTCCCAGAGCTGCCGGGTAGCCGGGTACGAGTCGCGCCCGGGTCCAGGCCCACCGGCGTGCGTGGTGGGCGAGGAGTGCAGGTCAGTCTAAGTCGGGTCGGGTCAGGTCCGCGGGGCGTGAGCGCGGACGAGACCGGGTAACCGGGCGGGTGAAGGGGACCTCACCCCGTGTGCTGAGGCAACAAGCCTCCAGCACTTTTTCACTTTATACCGCTGCGCCTCTTCAAAGTTTTCCGAGGTGGGACTAAATGTCCCACCCCGAGTTGGCGCCTGCACGGAGGAAACAGCTGGTAATCGCGGCGTTATGCGAGGCCTTCGCGCGAGGGCTTTGCTTCAGCTGCAGCCTGACGCTTTGTCGAAATGCCTCGCACGGCCTGGAGTCGAATCTGGGCGTGGCGCGCCTGCAGCTGCAGGCGGAAGTAGCTCCTTCTGCACGGCAATGGCGGCGGAGGTCGGGTGACCTGTTCACAGCAAAACGGCCTCTCGGCCTAATCAGAAGGTGCCGGGAGCTTCGCCAGAGTGCGGCGAAGCTCGTGTGGGTGGTGGCGAGGCGTGGGGCGGCGTGCAAGGGCTGCCCTAGGTCGGACTGTGGGTCGGAAGATGGGTTTGTTCGGTGGGGTTGCAGAGGGTGATGTGGGGGAAATGGAAGGGCGGGGGTTGATCAGGGTGAGGAGGCGGAGGTTCTGCGGTGGTCGGCGAGCCGTGTGGGTTGCTGGGGTGATGGGAGCGGCTCGCCGGAGGATGGCCGGAGGTGGAGAAGGTGAGGGTGAGGGGTCGAAATCGAGGGCGACAGTAGATGTTTAAAGTGAGGAAAAGGAAGAGGGGAGGAAGAGGAGGAGTTCTACCTACTTAGCAGGAGGAGGAGGGGCCGGAGAGGGCGACAGTCGTATCGACTGTCGCCGGAGAAGAAGATGCCCGGGGGAAGGGGCAGCGGCGAGCAGAGGGCCGGAGAGGCGCCAGCTGGGTGCGGCGTGGCGCGGGAAGAGCAGGGGAAGAAGTCTCTGCTGCTGGTATTGCGGCAGAGCGAAGAGGAGGAGGAGGAAGAACCGCCGGAGCTGGTGGGCGTCTGCCGGAGTGAGAAGAGAGGAAAGTTGGGGGTTTTCTCCGTCAGATCCGAGCTGAGAAGAATGGTGGAGCGACGGGGGTATTTATAGGGACCGAATCAGGGAGGAAGGTGGAGGGAGACGACGTGTCTCCCTCGCCGGAGGACGCCGGAGATGGAAACCCATACCGTCCGTGCGTTCGCACGGTCGGTATGGTGGGTTACAGCGACCAGGGGGGTGTCCCTGCGACGGCTGACGACGCAGGGCACCCCCGGTTTACTTGCTAGGCTCTCCCCCTCACCCTGCGCGGTGCCATGCTCCGCGCAAGGTCGCCGGAGCATGGTGCTGGCAGGTTTTGCAGGGGGGACCTGAACGCAAAGAACGAAGGAGAGTTAGGGGCCAAAATGCGAGGGTTCAAAAGTTGAGGGCCAAAAAGTAAATATATGAGGACCAAAGTGTAAAGTTGGTCAAGAAGGTTTCTTCTTAGGCTCAAGTTTTTATACATGACTAATTAGGACCTAAGGAATCTGATGGTGAATTTTATTTCTAGATTAAACCTTGTTTGACTGGTCAATTTACGCAAAACCCAAATTAAGTTATTAATTGGGTATGGTTCTCAATGTAGGTCAAGATGGGTTCCTAAGGTCAAAATGAAGGTTCTAAACCCTAGAGATTATTTTTCTATGAATTTTAGAGGGTTTATTCCATTTTTGCTTTGCCTTGAACCTCGTGAATTGAAGTGGGTTTGTTTTAGGGTTACAGATTATCATTTAGTTCCTTAGAATTGCTGTAGCCCTTGCTAGATCATCTCATCCCACTTTTATTCTTATTAAGTTGCTTTGACCTATGTTTGGACCCTGAATTACCCTGTATGCAGATTATACTGGTAAAATTGCATTTTTACCCCTTATGACTTGTTTTCTCCTTAAACTCAGAATTCTCTGAGTTAAGCCTTTCCTTGAGTTATGTAGGAGCTTTTATCCTTTGTATTGGGTCAAAATGAGCTAGTTATGGCTCATGATGAGGTTCTCATCAGCTAACAGGGGGAGATTTTAATTGTACCTTGAATGAAGATGATAGAAGAAGTGGTAGAATGTATGGTGGCTCCTTAGGATTTCAGATGGCTATCTCACCCCTCTACGGGGGCTGAATGCACCTGGAGAAACAGGAGTGGGCTGAAATCGAAACTAGATCGCTTCTTAGGCAACGTGGAGCTATTGGAGGGATTTCAGCTATCATCAGTAAAGGGGCCAGACTGGCCATTCTCGGACCATACTCCCTTATTACGGGAGAGTGGGGAAGACTCTCCAATTGGCTCTTACTTTAAGTTTAGAAAGTCCTGGCTTAGAGAAGAGGCATGCAAGGAAATGATTGCTAACTGGTGGTCATCTAAGGAGGTGATGGGCTCAGCTACTTTCAGACTTGCAACTAAGCTCAGAGAACTGAAACTTGTCATGAAAGAATTCGGCAAAGTCAATGAGATCATGAGAGATCAAAAGAGAATAGAGGCCTTAAAGAATGTACAACTTCTTGATGCGAAAGAGAACATGGAGCAATTATCAGCTGAAGAATGCAGGCAATGCAAGATTTGGCAGGAGGCAGTTGATGTAAACACATTTACACTACTTAAAATATCTATTTATGCATGTTCTTAAGCATAGGATTGCATTTCATGATATAAATATTACAAAACATGCATCATCTTGCATTTAGAGTAGTTTGAATAAAATGGAGGTTAATTGTCTCATTTTATGTGCTTGGACAAGGTAAACATTTTATCGGGGCCTTGGATCAAAGATCCAACCGTATGGATGTGATCAGGGCGACGACTGGAGTTCAACGACTCCAAGATCGCCCTAATTAGACATCTGTAGCATCAGATAGTAATCGGGGAACCCTAGAAGATCAAGGGTCAGGATGGTGCAAATCCGCACTTCAAATGACAAATCCAACCACACGGATGAATTCAGATCGACGATTGCAGCTCAACGACGCAAAAATCAAGTCAATCCGACATCCGTGGCACCATCTACAACTTCCAGAAGATGGACGGCCAAGATGGTGCCACGTGGTGCCATCCTAGCTGCCCAAACGGCCGTATGAATCTCTGAAGGCCCTGCACCCACTCGCTTTTCGCCGTTGGATCTTGATCCAACGGCTGTGGTCAGCCGCACTTAAAAGCATCCACTTGACCATTCGGACCTCGTAGCGCAGCGGTCGAGCGCGCTTACGCGAGCAGCGGGCGTGGGTTCGAGTCGTGACGAAGGGCTGGAAGGCGAGTGCGATTGGGCGCGGGTGGGCGTTGGATCTTGATCGGACGGTCGTGTGCACCTGATAGCGTTCACATGCAATTGAATGTGCCGCATGGACGCGCGATCGCACGTGCCAGGCGGGCGCACAGTGAGCGGGCGGAGACGCATCTTAAGCCGTCCGATCTCGCGATCGAATGGCTGAAAATCGAAGAACGTGCGCAAGCGTTGCACACGCGAGCAGCTGAGCGGGCGTGAGTGGGTGCGGAAGCTACACCCACGTTGGGGGCTTTAGTGACGGATTTATCCGTCACTAAAGACCCCTCATTTATTATTTTGAAGTTGTAATGTCCATTTTGCCCTCACTCCTTTCAACTATAAAAGGCGACCCCCCTCCATACGAAATTTTCATCCCTTCTCCTCTCTACCCCTCCAAAGCTCAAGAGAAGCTTGTCCCACACCCGAGCTTCTCGCGAGATAAAGTCCAAATTTTCGTCCCCCTTCGGAAGTGGATCCCGCGAAGACGACGGCGTGCTGCTCCGTTCCCATTCTTCTTCTTCGTCCTCCTTCGTCTTGCTTCATTCTCCTTTGTCTAGGCGTCGTCTCATCCAGCTCGTCCTCCAAGCGACCGTCGAGGAGGATTTCTCTCTCCCTATTCCTTTTACTACCTTCTAGTATAGATTTACTACTTTCTAGTGTAGTTTTGCTCGTCCTCCAAGCAATCGTCGAGGAGGACATTTCTTCCTCCATTCTTTTAATGCTTTCTAGAGTAAATTTATCGCTTTCTAGAGTAATTGTTTTATGCTTTGTAGTTGTAAGAGTGAAATGAACAATCTCCTTAATGATAAATTCCTTGTTTATTCTACATCTCATTTTGATTTCTCTGTGTAATATTCTCTTTCTCTCTTACTCTCTCTCTCTCTTCTATTTATTATAAATAATTAGAATTATTCCGTGACAAATAAAAAGAAATACGTAGTTTTTAAATCAAACGTCCGCCTCCCTGTGTTCGACCCGGATTTTAATTTTGGTATAAATTTTATTTGTTGAACACGAATTCTTTGCTTTCAAGCTACAACGACAGGTTTTCCAAAACCAAACACGTTAGCACAGCAATTCGCACGTTCAACAACAGTCCTAGAAGATGACCTAAAAAGGGAAATTGATTGGAGAGAAAAGTCCAAAGAAACTATGGCTGAAAGAAGGAGACGCAAATACAAAATTTTTCCACATGGTAGTGAGTTCTACAAGAAGAGTTAATTATATCTCCTCACTAAGATCAGGAGACCATGTTCTGACTTCCTCAGGGGACATCAAAAGAGAAGTTGTTCGGTACTTTCGAGAAGTCTCTAGAACCACTAAAAGAGGGATCTGGAGACTTACAAACTCTGATTTCTCTCAAGTTGAGGAAGCTGCAGCTGAGCATTTGATTGTGCTCATCACGATCCAGGAGGTAGAGACTGCTATTGCTAGCCTAAATTCTGAAGGCTCCCTAGGCCCTGATGGTTTCCAAGTCTTCTTCTACAAGGAATTTTGGTTGGTGGTGAAATCAGATGTGATGGAAGTCATAAAAGAGTTTCAAGAAGGTAATTTAGCCTTTGAAAGATTAAACAAATCCTACCTTTTTCTACTTCCAAAGAAATAAGGTGCAGAAAGTTTGCAAGAGTTTAAACTGACAGCATTGACAAACTCTATTTATCTAATAATTAGCAAAATCTTGGCAATCAGACTAAGAGGTGTCCTAGCACACCTTATAAATCTAATTCAATCAGCGTTCCTCCCCAACCGTTCACTGCAAGAGTCTTTTATAGTAGCGCAAGAGATGGTTTATGGATGGCGTAGGAGAAAATGCAAAGTCTTCATGTCGAAGGTTGACTTCTCAAGGGCTTTTGATTCGGTACCCTGGCCATATTTATGGGAGATCATGAAAAGAAGGAGCTTCCCTGCAAAATGGATTCAATGGATGAAAAGGTGCATAGCTACTTCATCCTTCTCCCCTCTAATTAATGGTAGATCATGTGGAGCGTGGATCCAACCGCAGTGTGGGGTTAGGCAGGGCTGCCCCTTAGCCCCACTTATTTTCAATCTCGAAGCGGATACTCTGGCTTGCTCCAGTTGCAAACTCTCAACGGTAGGTTTGGTGAAAGGTTACTCACTATCTAACTCTAGAAATCTGGCACCCATTTTACAATATGCGGATGACACCATATCTTTCTTGAAGGGGGAAGAAATGAAGCAAAGGTCCTATACATAATGGTTTCCATGTTCGACGACATCTCCAATCTAAAGCTAAACTGTCAAAAATCATCACTCATCTATTTTGGGCTAAACAATCAAGAGCGGGAATCACTTGTTATCAGTCTGAACACACCCATCATGAATCTGCCTATCAGGTATCTAGGTCTGCCCCTGCATGACACTAAACTTAAGATGTCTGATTGGAATCTCTTGTTTGAGAAAGTAGCTGCCAAGCTTGAAAGTTGGAGTAGTCGATACTTGTCCAAAGGAGGATGACTTATCCTTATGAACTTGGTCATCACTTCTATTCCAGTCTTCTTCTTCTCAGATTTCAAAACTCCAAAATCCATTTGGAAAAGACTTGACAAGCTGCGCAAGCGATTCTTTTGGAAAGGGGTAAAATCTGAGGGCAGATTTGTCCACCCCCTGAAATGGCAACAGTTGTGTGTTCCCAAAAAATGTGGTGGTCTTGGCATTTGTTTGTTGAAGGAGTTCAACGACTCCCTGCTGCTGAAGTGGGCTACAAGCTCCTTGAAGACATTGATAGGACTTGGTCTATGATCATTAAAGATGTACATGGTTGGTCTCATGTAACTAGATGCACTACTACCCCCTATAGACCATCCCCATTTTGGAAATCAGTATGGGCTGCCATGCGTGAGAATTGACAACACTTTGCGCCGATACTTGGTGATGGCCAACACTTCTCCTTTTGGTATGATGAGTCATCTAGCCTAAGACCCCTAAATTCTAGATTTCATCGCATTTACAATGCTGCAGTAGATAAATCAGTGGTGGTGAAGGACTGCAGGAATTTGCTGCACAATAGATGGGACTTGCTGAATCATGCAGCAAGACAGCAAGGCAGACTAGAAGAGGAATTGGAGCAGCTAAGGAGAGAGTTGGAAACCTTTGAACCAATGGGAGGCTCTGACAAATTTGCATGGACTCATGGACTGTTCACTTCTTTTAAGGCCTACAATTGGCTGATTGGTAGAGAATCTTCCAACCCATCACTAATAGACAAGGATTGCGCAATGGTGTGGCATCTAAAAATACCTCTGAAAATAAAAATATTTCTTTGGTTGAGTAGAAGAAATGAACTCATCATAGGTGATCTAAGGCACACAAGATTGGATGTACTATCCCAAAATTGCCCTCCTTGCAACTTCCCCACTGACAGTGCCTTCAACATTTTTTCTACTTGCTTGGTAATAGATCAAATATGGAGGGCCATCTTCGATGAAACCTTACCCTCTTGGGAAGACTTATGGACATGTTTCAGAAATTCTTCCAAGCCACGTCCATTGATGGATGGAGCCTTATGGTGCATTTGGTGCACTCGTAACAAGAAGTTATTTTGTTGGACATTAATAAATGTGAGGAGCATTGTCAATGAATGTTGGGAGTTAATGGGAGTGTGGAGAGTCTCCTTGTAAATATTATAGTGGGGTGTGGGAATATTCCCTTGTAATTTTTTCCTGATTGGTTTTTTATCTGAATAAAATGCTCCCGGTCTACCGTCGTTAACGATGGCACTCCTCACTCTTTCAAAAAAAAAAAAAAATAAACTATTTGAATTTAATAAAAATTAGGTCAGCATGGAATATATAGAATCTGTACAAAGTTGCTAAGTTTAGTGTCGTCAACTAAGTGTAGTTTGGCCAAAGAAGTCAGGCTAACATTAAAGTAACCTTGTCTAAGATGGGTTCAAGTAAAACATGGTCAACATAATGTTTGAGATGTTGTTCGTTGACCTTAAAGGAATTACTCATTTTTTAGTCAGGAATCTCAACGGCTCCATTAGGAAAAATTTGATTAATTATGAACGGGTCGTTCTACTTAGTCCTAAGCTTGCTAGGAAAGTGTTTAAGTTGGGAATCGAAAAGCCAAACTCTCTAGTTCGATTCAAAGCTCTTATAGGAAATCATCTGGTCATAAAGAGCTTTGGTCCTTGCCTTATAGATCATGTCATTCTCGTAGGCATCATTTCTAAGCTCCTCCAACCCAAATAGTTGGAGTTGAAATTTCCGGCCCTACCAGGAGGGGGTGACGTAATAATTGCGGAAATAAAATAAACAATCTTCACAAAATAACAATCACACAAAGTACACAAGTATTTTTAGGTGGAAACCCAAACCGGGTGAAAACCACCACCTAACCCTCTCGAGTTAGGATTTTCCGATCAACCAAGTTGATCAAAATCCACTAAACCGAATCACTTTAAACGAGGGTGATTCAACCTCAATACAACCACGCTACTTAAACGAGGGTAGTGTACCTCAACCCCTTCTCTCCACGAGAAGGATTTTGTCTCGCGAAGGAGACGGGAATTCGCAAAGCGAATACCCAACTAAATAACAAAGATAAAATAAACAAGTAATCCTATAGAGCCAACAAAGTAATTTTAAACCTAGCTTCTATAGGAATTAGGAAACTCCCCTTTGCAAGGAGTGCGTCGAGTTGATGACGCGGTGCGTGAACCACGTGACGGCGCAACTTCGCTCTCCTGAACTACGGCGGGAGAGCGGGTGCGCAACAGCTTGATGCTCTCAAGAGAATGGAGCTTGAGCTTGGAGAGCAAGAGCTAGCTAGGACACAAGAGAGTGGAAAGTGTAATACAAATTGTTTCTTGTGTATCTTGGTGTCTCTAGGTGTTTCTTAGTGTGTATTTGTGTTGCAAAGGTTCCCCTCTATTTATAGAGGCCTTAGGAAGGCTTTGGAAGGCTTAGGAAGGGTTCTATAGCCGTTGGGAACAAAGCCCAAGAGAATCAGCCCGAAATCAGGAATAATCATTGTTCTGACAGGCTTATCAGACGTCTAATTCTATCATCAGACGTCTGGAAGTTCACTTTAAGACGTCTGATTTCAAGGTCAGACGTCTGATTTTGGGCGGGTCTCTTCCTGACTTGGATCAGATCTAAACAGGGTTTTTGTGCAAGTCCATCAGACGACATATAGGACGTCTGGCACTATGTTTGGACATCTGGAAACCTAATTTTTCCGTGGGAATGGATTTCCAAACGTTGCAACGGCTAGAAAATCTCTGAGAAGAGATTTTGGGTCAGCCGAGGCAAAACGGTCATTTATCAGACATCTGAAAATGCCTAAGGACATCTGATAAGGCTCTAACGGTCATATTCTTGACTGTTCGCTAAGCCAGCCAATGGTCCACTAATTGGATGTCTGGCAAAGTCATCAGACGTCTACTAAGACGTCTGGTCTAAGGTATGGACGTCTGATTTCATCAGACAGAACACTAAGTCCAGCCTAATAGTTATCAGACGTCTAAAACAACAGTCAGACCTCTTAAAATACTTTATCAGACGTCTGATTTGGGAATTAGACGTCTGGAAACTCTGTTTGAACCCTATATTGGTTTTCTAAGTTCTTTATAGAAAACCTAAGTATCCTAGGGTTGTGCGGGTGTTCATAAGACTAATGTTAGGGTACTTTGAGGCTCTTTAACATGAATCTAAGTAACAAAAATAAAGAGCAACAGAAGAAACGAAAAATACAAGTACAAGAGAAGGAAAATCTATCCTATTCTTCATCTCCTTCCTTCTTCAATCTATCGCTCCTCGCGAATCTCCTCTGTTTTCCATCAAGCTCCTCCAATCCGTCCTGGATGCGAGCTCGAACTCCGTCTAATCACGTATTCATTTGCGATTGACCTGAAATCTAGGACTCAAAGTGCAAATGTTAAATGACACGTGTTTTGTTATCATCAAAACAAATGATCGTGGTGCTCTAGCACCAACAGGAGTTTCCTAGTCTTCTTAGCTAGGTTTAAGTCAAACTGACCCTTTTTTATTGCCCAAAATGGCTGGTGTTCAATCTCTACGGGTAGATGGCATTCCTTATCAAATGCTAGATGATACAGAGAGATGCCTATAGCCATCTTATATGCTATACAGTAGGCCTAGAGTGCATCATCAAGTTTCTGAGTTCAAGCTTTCCTATCAGGCCTAACCATTTTCTAGTGAATATTCTTGATCTCCTGATTGGAGACCTCAGCTTGTTCGTTCGTCTAGGGGTGGTAAGGTGTGGAGATATGGTGATTTACCCCGTAATTAGCCAATAAGTTTTGGAAGTTGGAATTTGTAAAGTGCATGCTACCATCATTGATGATGGCCCTAGGAATCCCGAACTGACTAAAGATATTCTTCCTGACAAAGTAGATGACAACCTTATGGCCATTGGTTTAGGTGGGAATTGCCTCGATCCACTTGGACACATAGTGAACAACAACCAGAATATCTTAGTATCCAAATGAAGGGAAGATGGGTCCCATGAAGTCGATGCCCCAAACATCAAAGATTTCGATGGGAGGAATCAGATTTAGGGGCAATAAGTCTCTCTTGGCCATGCTCTCGAGTGCTTGACGTCGGGAGCATGACCTTGAGAATTTCTGACAATCTTTGAACAAAGATGACCAATAAAACCTAGACTGTAGAATCTTCATAGCTAGCTTCTCAAAAAAATGTCCACCATATGTAGATGCATGGCAGAACTCGAGTATGCTATGGAACTCATTTTTTGAAATACATCGGCGAATAATCTAGTCAATGTCGATGTGATATAGCTTAGGATAGTCCCAAAGGTAATATTTAGCCTCAAATATAAGTTTATCTCATTGTTGCTTAGTCTAGTCCTAGGGGACTTGACCGACAGCCAAGTAGTTGACAATGTCCTCAAACC
This sequence comes from Thalassia testudinum, assembly GCA_037157565.1. Taxonomy (NCBI): domain Eukaryota; kingdom Viridiplantae; phylum Streptophyta; class Magnoliopsida; order Alismatales; family Hydrocharitaceae; genus Thalassia; species Thalassia testudinum. The sequence goes on from JAZHRO010000025.1 coordinate 92,397,036, forward strand.
AAGGGGTTCGGACACCCAAGATTGTAAGAATGGTCTCATCCAGAAGAGCGTCAGCAATTGGAATATCTCGATGAGGAGAATCAGTTAGGATTCTTGACAAATGATCTCGCACTACATTTTGTGCCCTGACTTTATCCCTGATCTCTAAATCAAATTCTTGAAGTAAAAGAATTCAACGAATGAGTAGGGGCTTAGCATCCTTTTTGGACAAGAGATGTTTCAAGGTTGAGTGGTCGGTAAAGATGATAACGTGAAATTCAAATAGATAAGCCTTGAATTTCTCGAGAGTAAGGACTACAGCTAGCAATTCCTTTTCAGTGATGGTATAATTTGTTTGGGCCTCATCTAGAGTCTTGCTAGCATAGTAGATAATAGAGGGCTTTCTCCCAATTTTCTAACCCAAGGCAGCCCCATCCGTATAATCAAAGGCATCGGTCATAATCTCAAATGGAGTTATCTAGACTAGTGGTTGCAACATCGGGGAACAAGTGATTGTCACTTTTAATAAATCGAATTCCTTGTGGCACAATTCATCAAACTCAAATAGCTTGTCTTTGGCCAGAAGATCGCTTACAGGACATGCAACCATTAAGAAGTCCTTAATGAATCTTCTATAGAAGTCCACATGACCAAGGTAAGAGTGAATTTGTCTAACAAATGTGAGCAGGGGAAGTTTAGAAATGGCATCAACCTTGTCTTTGTCTACTTCAATCCCCATGTTGGAGATTACATGACCCAAGATAATACCTTGCCTCATGGAGTGACTCTTCTCCTAGCTAAGGACCAATCGAGTTTTGATACATCCTTTCAGGATTAGTTCCAAGTTAGCCAGGTAGGATTCAAAGGAATCTCTGAAAATGGAGAAATCATCCATGAACACCTCAAGACAACCTCCCACCATCTCTAAGAAGATGGCTAGCATGCACCTTTGAAAAGTCGCAGGTGCATTGCAAAGCCCAAAAGGCATTCTATGGGATGCAAAGGTTCCGTAAGGACAAGTGAATGCTATTTTTCCTTGGTCTTCGGGATGGATAGCAACCTAGTTATATCATGAATAACCATCCAAGAAACAAAAGTACTTCTGTTTAGTTAACTTTTCAAGAATTTGGTCAATGAAAGGCAGAGAAAAATGATCCTTTTTGGTGGTTGCGTTCAACTTTCTATAATCAATATAGACTCTCCAAGAGGAAGCTAAATGGGTAGTAATCGATTCCCCTTTCTCGTTGGTCACTATGGTTTTCCTTGCCTTCTTGGGAACAATTTGTATGGGAACAACCCATGGACTATTAGAGATTGGGTAGATAATTCCTGCAATGATCCACTTAATAATTTCTTTCTTAACCACTTCTCTCATATTAGGGTTAAGTCATCTTTGCATCTTGCGGGAAAGGCATGATCCATCTTCCACATAAATTCGGTAATTACAATACGAAGGCTTGATCCCTTTAAGGTCATGCATGATACAACCAATTGCCTCTTTATTTTCCCTAAAGACCTTAATCAATTTCAACTCTTGCTCCTTAGTTAATTTAGCGCTCATAATCACTAGGAGCTGATTATGTAGTAGTCATAAGACTTAAATGACCTGAATTAAGTTAGATCTTAGCATAACTTTAGAATAATTTGTACATTAATTGCATACATTGCATCTTTACTGCTTTACAATGATAGCTCTAAAATAATGCCAATTTTCTGTACTAATTGGTGAATTATGTGGTTTTCAGGTAATAAGGAGCTTAAGAATATAACTTAAAGCTAGATAAAGGCCAGAGCTAGAGCAGAAGCCCTGGAATTAAGTTGCAAATAAGATAGTGTAGGAGAGGTATACTACGCTACTTATAAAATTTTAATGTTAGAATTAAAATATGAAGAACAATAAGACATCCCTGCACCTATCCCTAGCCTTAGGATAGCCTTATCCACCTTTCCAAACCCTAGCCATCTTCCTATTAGGTCATCTTAGCCTAGAACACCTGAAAACCCACTTTCCAACCCACCTTTGGATGTCCAGACAATAGGTCAGAGGTTCAATTTCTGTAGAAACCCAAGACAGAACCTGACACCCATATTGTCTCTATATTGGACATCCAGACTCAAGCTTCATCCTTCTAATTCTTAAGTATAAGTCATCTGATCCACTGATTAGAAGTCTGGAAGCCTTCTCCAATTGCTGATTTTGGATTTAAAGGTAGATCTTGATTCTTAAGGCCTAGAAACCCTATCCTACATCATAGAAGATCTAATTTAATACTCTAAGCCTAGTACACTATCCTCAGACCCTCCTAAGAACCTAATTAGGTTCTCACTAAGCCCAATTAACTTACAAAATGTCAATTACATTCTACCAAGTTAATTGAACTCATAGAGTCCAATTAAGCCTTAACCTCAATGCATGCAAGTCTAATTGGACTCAGTCAGAGTCCAATTAACTCACACCTAATCTAATTGGGAACCCTGTCTCCCAATTAGATGCACATTAAACTTATGAAAGTTTAATTGGATCAATCACCATAGTAATAGGTTATATGAACCTATTTTTAGAAACCTACCTAAACCTAATTACCTAGACCAATAGGACTCAACCAAGACCACCTACCCACCACCTGAAATCTCTCTCACACACACCACCACCACCACTTGGCCATCCACTCTAGAGCCTTCTAGAGTGGTCTTCCAAGTGGCACCACATTAAAGAGTAAAATAGTCTTCAATGAGTCCACAACTCCTTCCCTTGAAAAGTGGATCTAAGAAGACCCACTCTTCACCAATTTTAGCCGCCACCTATGAAGCTCTCTAGAGTCTTCTATGGTTCTCTAGAGAAGACACTTAAAGACCCTCCAAGTCTATAAAATGACTACCATAGTGGTTGCCCAAGGCCCCCCCATCTTGGACACCTCCACCTTCGCTCACGAGCACTCCCTCCATCCACAAGCACCACCACTCTCCACGTCCAAGAAGCTCTCTACCACCTTCATCAAGAGGCCGATCTACACACCTTGGCCATCCCTCTCTCCCTCCTACCACCTCAAGCCACATGGCCACCAGAGACGACCTCTGGTGCTCGCCTTTCCCATAGAGTAATCATTCTTCTTGTCTTATTTTGCATTAATTTCTTGCTAGTAGCGTAGTACTATCTATCTCCTTGAGTGCATGCATATTCTCCTTAAAGGTCCATGCATGTAGCTCTTTTCTTTTAGCATAGATTTCATGTCCATGTACAAGCACTCCTCTAGCATCGGTTGTAGTAAACATGATTTGAGAAATAAAACTCCCTATTATATCTACTTGGAGCATATATTTCCTTTCTGTAAATAAAAAAGTCGATTCCGGAAAACCTAAATGACTTCTTGCTAGATAGGAACACGGTTGGAAATCTGAGATTGGTAGTAGTGTGCATTGAGACGCACACTTTCACATTGGTGATTTTTCTTATGCATGTGCACATGCTTCGTATAAATAATGTGACTGGTGAATCCTACTTATGCGTAATTGAACTCGAACTACAATTTTGAGTGAGTTGAGAGAGAAGAAAATCAAAATCAAAAGTCACAAAATCACACCTCCCTGAGATCTACCGGAACCCACATAGTCTCGTTAAAATTATTGTTGGAAACAGATTTCGTAGCTATACTACGATGCTTTTAATTAAACTTGCGATTTCCCTAACCAAGAAATGTCGTCGTTGCAAGGGAGGACACACTATATTTGATTTGTGATTTTTGAAAATTAATGCTAACACATTTGCCTCTACTTGTCTTTGGTGTGTAGGTACATAGAAACGTAGACTCTACGCATGCACCAAGCACAGTTGAAGAACATCAGGAACATACCATCTCTTTAGATTTAGGTCTCCTTCTGAATCCTAGATTAGGAATTTACTTCCGAAATAAAACCACAAAAAAAAATCTGAAAAATTTTCTCTGAAAAGAAAAAAATATCTAAAAAAAATTACAAAAAATTAAAAAGGAAAAAAAAGGAATCTTGTGAAAAGGCTCATTTGACTTGAAATCATTTTCAAAAGCATTATTTACATTTTCTGAAATTCGGCCAAAAGTTTTTCATGAATTTAAAAATCGTTTACAAAATATTTAACGATCCACAAATCTTGAATTTGGGCTGAAAATAGAGTTTCAAACTAGCTTTCCAACACCACTGTTTGTTTCAAAAAATTCGCATGGTGGAATTTTTAAAAGTTTGCAAATTGTAGAGGGTTGAATAGACTAAAATCCAAAATTTTCTAATTTTCAAAAATTGATTCCAAATGATACATGGATTTGATTGACCTAAAAATGATGGGGTTTGAAAGCTAATAAAGTAAGCTTTAATACACATATTTTTCCTAAATTTTTGGATCTGGTTTGAGACTGTTTCAAGGAGAAAAACTAAAAAGAGGTCAATCTACCTTATTTGACCCCCTGTTAGTTAAAAATTCATATTTATTGACTTAGAATAGTAAAAATTCCATAAAAATATTATCTGGAAAGCTTATTTGAGAAGGAATCTACGTACTAAATTTCATCATATTTAGATTCCATTTACATCATAGAGAGTATTTCTTATTTGACATTTGGTCTGCTGCTTGAATTGCTTAGTCATTAAATAAACCCTAGGTCCAATATTTAGGGTTTTATTTTTGTAGAGACCACATTAACTAGCTTGGACTCAATCGAGTCCATTGACTAGTCGATGAGTCGAGTCAATTGGTTGACCACTGATAAATGCTAGTTTATCATCATTTTTATGCATTAAAACAAACCTAGCTCTTAGGATTTTACTCCGCAAATGGGTTTTTGGGCTGCATTTAGGCATAAAATAGGTTAGGCATGCATTGCATTTTTTATTATCTTTTTAATATGTTTTTGTGAGTGTTAGGGATGTACAGATATATAGATCCCTAAAACCCTAGCACTCAAGAAGGCAAATGGTGAAGGAGAAGCCCAGACTAGCTGGAACTCAACCTGATCCAGCTCACTTCAGCTTGATCCTTGCTCATTTCAGCTTGGATGGCAACTCAAGAGAGTTCACCTTAGCTCACCCTAGCTCAAGTCAGCTCAGATCTAGCTCAACTTAGCTGAGTCTAGCTCATCTCAGCTCCCACTAGTCCACAGGGAGCTCTAGCTAGCTCAGCTAAGTTGACAAGAGTTCACCCCAGCTTAGATCCAGCTACATCCAACTCCACTCAGCTCCAGCTAGCTGAAGAAGAACTCATCCCAGCTCAGGAAGCTCAAGTCCAGCTCCCGGGGACTCAGCTTAGCTCAACTCAGTTGAGCTAAGCTACCTTAACTGCCCCAACCAGCTTGATTCTCCCCGGGAGCACCAGACCTAGCTCACCTCAGCTCATTTTGGTAGAAGCTAGCTCACTTTAGCTTGGCTTAGCAACTAGCAAAGAACTAGCAAGCTAAGCCAGCTAGAGTAGCCCCATGCCAGCCTCTTCAGCAGCAGCTAGCTCCAGCTCCAGCTCCAGACTTCTCCTCCTCTGCTCCTTCCTCCAAACCCTAGCTCCATTACCTTCTCCTCTACTCCACCTTTAGCTAAGCTAGCTTAGCTTATTTTAGCTTAACTTAGCTTAGCTAACAACCAGCTCCTTGGCCATCCATTACCTTCAAAATCAACCCTAGCTAGCTCCACCAACTCAAGCCTACCTAAGCTAGCTACCCTACTCAAGTTGGCACCACCTCCTAGCCATCCCTTCACCCCACTATCTCCACCAAAAGACACCTAAAGTTGGTGCCAAAAACCACCCCTAACCACCTCTATATTGGCGCCACTTTCAGCCCCTTCATCCACCCTACACCTACCCACATAACCCATCCTAACCATCCACATACCCCCCTTCTAGAATCCTAAGGTGGTGCCACTTAATAGCCTTCTAGAAGGCCCATTTTGGCGCCAACATCAAGGGGTGTCAACCCCCATAACTACCCCTTTGGTGTCTCTTAAGGTGGCTCCAAACACCCTTGGCCATTGGATCCTTAACCACCTCCATCATTCCATCTTGGCCCTCCATTTCAAGGGACACTTTAGCCCCCTTCCTATTCTATAAAAACCCACCACGTACAACCATTTTAGATCATCCTCCCTTAGTATATTTTTCTACCTAAACCACCTATACCTACGGCCAAGAAGAAGGAGTAGAGAAGGAGATTAAAGGGGCACATTACCAGCCCCTTTGGTGCCTTCTTCTCCAACCTCTCTTCAACTTGAGCCACGCCAAGGAGGAGGACTCTTCCACTTCAAGGAGGACAGCCAGGCAAAGGAGAAGGAGTTAGGGTGGACGTCCACCCTTGGAGAGAAACTTAGGGCACGCCCCCTTAGGGCTTGCTTGGAGGACATCACCTTGGCGGAGCACTGCAGGGAAAGAGTTGAAGGATTCTTTTCAAGCTTGGGAGCCACCAACCATGGAGCAAGAAGCCCTCTTCTTCACCATCTATCTAGAGGATTTGTGTTTTCTTTTCTTTATTTCAATTTTCTAGTAATAGAAGCTTTCCTCTACTAGGCCTTTAAAAGAACACTCATTCTACTCAATCAAATTGCCTTCTTTTTGCTTTTTATTGCAGTTATTTTTGGTTCTAGCACTTGTTTCACCTTTTCCTCCTAATTACCCTAGGCCTCCACTTGCCTAGAGTGAGCTTAGGAAGAAGATATTTCTATCTTTTAAATTTTAATTAATCATTTGTAGGTGTTAGTTCTTTTCGCTACAATCTGCAGTTTGCCCTCATCTTTTCAAAATACAAAAAAAGAAATTACATATTGAAAAATATCAAAAAAAAGTTGAGATCTATCTGTAAGAAAGAGGATTAATTTTGCAATTTTTGCTTCCTTGGACGACCCTAGATACTCCCCTATCTAGGATATAAATTTAAAAGTGAAAGCGGATTCGCGTGTTACAACGACGTTAAAAACCCACTTTTACAAATCACGCGTATTTCGCAATCAACCACTCACCCAACACCACATCAACTTGAAGAAAAAGATTAACAATTCGTAAAGAAAATATCAATTAACGTACATTCGCTATTCAACTACTGGGTCATCATAATTTCTTTAACCATATCTAGTGCAAAGTCTACAAGGTAGTACCAAATGGTCTCATCTAAGGTGTTCCAAGGACCTAGAGGCATAAGCCAAAGGAAGAACCTTCCTCTTAGACCCCTTATAATACATTGGCTGGGTTAGCTTAAGAAATTGGGATTATTTTTAGTCAATTTTATAATGAATTTTTCTTTAGGAATTAAAATGTTAACGGAAATCTGGTCACCTGATTTTAAGGACCAATTTGATTAACAAGGCCTTAGCCTTGTTTGGCTTGGCTACACCAACCCTTGTCGTTGGTGTATGCATGGGAGGATGTCTCATAGACCTACATTGGCTGGACCTTGGGAACCAAGCCTAAGGTAGCGAAGGTGACTTTCCGCATCGCCTAGTTTTCCCTCTTCTCAACCTTATTTTCGATTAGCTCAAATGGCTAATCCTTTCTACCACCCTCAAGGATTGTCTTCCTCTTCTCCTGACCATAATATGATTCCCACTCCAACAAGATAGGAGACCCCTCCTCATTACCTGGGGTATGATTTCCATACCCAAAATTCTCACCCTAGGATACACTTAAACTAACCTCACCTCCTTGGAGCCCTACACAAATCATCTCTGAGGATCCACCAATGGACTCGGAACTACTTCTCAAATTGCAACAAATGGTAGCAAAGTTCAAGGATAAGGTTGCAATTTATCTGCGCGAAGTCCTGACCACCACTGATCAGGAGCAGGGACAGACTCTGATCACAACCCAAGAATCTCTAATGTTAGCCCTTCAACAACTAGAATTCCTGGTTAGGCTAACCAAACAAAATCACACACTTCAAGATAAACTACTTTTACAATATCAAGTGGAGAATAGTGTAAGAGACACTAGAGGGTGGTGTTAAAAGTGAAAATTTACCCGTTTATGAAAACACGTTGTTGTAGCTTTTTTACCCTTAGCGCCAATACACTTAAAATTTTTTTAACGAAAATCGAAATAGATTAACTTGATGGAGTCCCAGTCGATCCCACGAGGAGGCATTGAAAGAACTTGGATCTTGTATTGCCTTAAGTGAGTTCCTTTATTCTATTTTTGTGCTTTTGATCTATTCCATTTTTGTTGTCTTCTTTTCTTGTGAGTAGCAAAATGAAATCTAAGGCTAACTAGTGCCCTAATTTTTTTGTGATTTTTTGCTTGACGACAAAGCAAAACTAACTACACTTGAGAAACACTATCGGGGAGGGTGATGATGGCGAGTAATATGCGCGGGTGATGTTTTGTGTTAAATGCATGAAATGACTATGAGGGGAATTAATAGGGGTAAGTAGTGTGACCATGACTATGCAATAAGGCATGGTATTTTTTTCTTTTTGATGTATATTCTTTTTTTTGGTCTTTTTGTTTTACGAAAGTAAAAACAACAATGACATTTATAATTGGCAACTAAATAACGACAGAAGAACTTTAACAACTATACTCACTTTTTGTTTTTTATTTTCTTTTCTTTGATAAGGTAATAACGAAACACACAAGTGAACAACTTAAAACTTGTATTTCGCAAAACATACTACAACATACTCCAAAATACTCCAACATGAAACACCGTGTGAAAGAGAACAACTCCATTAAACTAGGATGGAAAGTTCCACTTATACAAAGCTCATAGAAGATAACTAGTTACAAAACACTCTTTACTCCAAAACTTGCAAGATGGAAATGGCAAGACTAACTTGATGAGTGATTTATTGAGGTCTTTCTTGGGAGAATGGAATTCGAAATGGTGATGGTAGTGATGGGGATGATAAGGATTAGGAACAAGGGCATCTAATGGAGGATGAAGTGCTCAAGCTCCTTAAGGTGGTTTACATGTATAACCATAGGTGTTAATGTGCCCATTGGTTCTAATGTTGGTGCTAATAACCATGGCGGAGGTTAGGGAGATGGAGATGAAGACCATATATTTGGAGGTGTCAAAAGTTTTCTCTATGGTGGTGTTCTCTATGGAGTCTATGTTGTGGGCTCTATGGAAAGGGGATGGGACAACCATGGTCCTAATGTGGTGATAGTAGGAGTAGGAGTTCTTCTTGTAGGTGGTGATGATGGGTGTGTGTGAGTGAGGGAGTGAACTTGAGTGCTAGTGGGGTTGTGAAGTGGTGGCATGGAGGATGGTAGTGAGTGTGTGCTTGGTGTGTACAGTGTTGGTGATGGTAGTGTGAGTGGTGGCATGGATGGTGCAAGTGAGTAAGACTGCAACTTGAAAAGTAAATAAAGCACAAAAAAAAACAAGTATCAAAATGCTTGAAAATGAAATCTACTCTACTATCAAGGAAATGCAAATAAGTAAAGGGCAAGTAAAGAAAACAACTGTACGAACAAAGTAAAAATAGAATAAGAAGAGAAGATAGATGTTCTTCCAATGGGGGCACAAGGCCTATTAGAAGTGGAAGAGGATCCTTCGCACTTTGCCTACATCTTCTTCTCTTAGCCAACCAAGTACAACTGAGCACAAGCTAACCTTTGGCCAAGGTTTGAGAGCTTGGCTATGGAGCTCATAAGGAGAGGAGTTCTTTGCGTGAGAGTGGAGTAGAGTGGAGAGTGGAAGGGGGGAGGGGAGGCGTGCACTATTCATGGGAGGGATTTTTATAGAATGTTGTTTGGGGTATGGTGTTCCAATGGTGTAGGTTTAGGAGGGCTACTTTAGGGCACAACTTAAGAATAGAAGGTTGTACTCTAAATTGCAAAAGAAAGTGAGGGTGCAAGTCAAGGCTTGGTCAAGCCAATGGATAGGATCAAGTGGGTGTTGGCTATGGTGGGATTTGGTGGGGGCTAGGTGTGTTCTAAGTGGTTGTGAAGGCTAAGTAAGTGGGGTTAGGTTGGTTTAGATTGGTGGATGCTTGGGCTCTCTAATTGTGTAGGCTATAGTGTGCAATATATTGGGCCTAAAGTAAATAAATTAATTACCAATATATAGTTACTACTATGTCTGCATATGTGTAAATAAAAATAGGCACATGTATAAATGGTTGTAGTGAAAATGTGCATAAGTATTATGTATGTGTAAGATTGTATATGAGAGTATGAGTACATGCAATTCAAAATTTATGTGTGTGCACAAGTGTGTGAGAAAGGTGTATGTGTGTGTGTGGATAATGGTTAATTGGGCATGGATAGGATGGCGTAGACTTGCATGGGTTTACTGCTCTGCTCCTCTTGCTAGCTGCTTTGCTCCCAGCCTATTGATATGGTTCTCTTATTTCCTTAAGCTCCAATTTCACTCCCTGATTATGGTCCTACATGTATAAATTGATCATATTACCCACTAGGCCATAATATGATAGAATTAGAATAAGGATATATGATAAGTACAGATTTACTCATGATAAAATGCCTACTTATGTCAGTTCCTAAGCTTAACATTGCATTTAGCATTGTAAATAATGCATAGCATTCATCATGTTGCATTTATGTTGACTTGTATAAATTGTACATTAATTGACATATTTCTATGGCTAGGGAATAGGGTGATATATTTCAGAGTTTTAGATGAAGAATCTAACTAAATGGATGGATCTGAATTGATGATTGCAGCCCATTGGTGCAAAAATTGGTTAGATCCGACATCTGTAGCATCCCCTAGAAGCATCCGAAGATAGACGGCCCAGATGATGCCAGTGGCATCATCTGGGCCACTCAAAGTCCACCCTCTCCCACTAAAGGACATGATTGCCTCTTTACGACCGTTGGATGAAGATCTCATGGTTGACGAAGTGCCACTCCTCATCAGGCTCATTACTGTTGGATGAAGATCCAATGGCCACGAGTGCACACACGTGGGATCGTCCACACAACCATCCGCTGCCACAGCATGTTGGAAAGGAGAGCAGTTCCCATGCCAAGGTTGCGCGTTCAAATCTCGTTGAGGCACCTTCTCTGCCAGAATCAAAATTCGACGATTCAATCGAAGATGAGTGGCCGCAAAGATGGCGACATGGCGCTCTAAGCGCCACGTGATCTACACACACACGATAACGTGTGAACACATGCCCAATCACACATGCAATGGGGGCATGATCCAGAGTGTCCTTTCTCACATATTGAGAGCCCTTCATCCACCATCTAAGAGCGGTGATCCACTCCACTGTAGCCAGCAGACGCCAGCTAATGGACGCATGCGATGGCAGCTAGAGACGCGAGATGGCGGCCAGCATCACACGAGTGTGATCAAAGCCCGAGATGGACTGTAGCGAAGTAGATCTCACTTCAGCGAGCATGTGAGCAAGCGTGAGCTAGCTACAACGATGCATGAGTGGGATCTACAATGATGTCTTGGATGTCGCTAATAAGGACCTACACACCCCCCTTGCCTACCCATCTCTACCTATGCTATTCACACCTACTCAAGAGCTCCAAGAAGCCTTCCAAGCTCCCATAAGCTTTATGCCCAAGCTCCAAAGGTTCCCTAATAGTGTAGAATCCTAAACCTCCATCAAATAGTCCTTCTTCACATCACCTTCATAGGGAACCCAAGAGTCGTCCCCTCACCACCATTTAGGTAGATGATCACCTCCACCTCCTCATCACCATTCCTACAGCTCGGTCAATTGACCCTCTACCTGGATTCCGCCTGCTCCTCATCCCCGACGTCCAGCACCTCATCTCCTCCATCCAAGCCACCACCATGTGTCGTCATCTCACCAGACATTTGCTTTGGGAGATTTCCTCTCACCTCCATTTCTTTATCTATCTTACTATATTTCTGCATAGTGTAATTGTAATAAACTTCATTCTCATTATATTAGTTTCATTTCTCTACAATTAGTTTTAGATTAGCTTAGCTTGCACCTTGTTCTGATATTTTGTTCTCATAAAAGACCCAAAAATTAACGAAACCCTAAAAATACCAAAAAGAAACATAGAGAAATGCAGATTTTCAAAGAAACAAATGTTGCCTCCCTGTGTTTGACCAGAGGCTCATCTTGAGTTTCGATATAAATTTTATTTGGTTAGCGGATTTTGCGACTACGATGACAGGTTCTCCAAAACCCTAAGTTTTCCTCGCGAAATAAATGCTCATCAATATACAGATGCAAGTATGAGTGCAATGCATGCAATGTATGCTCTATTTACAAGATGCAAACTAGGTTATTAGCTTAATTTAGTCAGATTAGGACTTATGATTGCTATGCAATCAAACCCCCATGCCTAAATCTTGGTAGTCCCTAGCAATTAAATGTATGATTGACTATGACCTAATTTTTTCTTTTTCTTTTGGGCTCTAATTAAAAACATATTGATTCAAGAATCAGACTTCAAGATATTCAGTTGTCACTAGCCCTAAGAACAAAAACCTAGGATTTCATCTTCAAAGACTAAGTAATACCTAGGTGCCTGCCATAATGCAGACCCCCAACTCCTTACCTTATTTATAATTTTTCTCTCTTTCTTGCTTTTCTCTCGAAATATATTTTTTTCTCTTTGATTTTGTTTAGGGTTTTGGGGTAACTTCTTTGGCTACCCAATCCACCCAAGATTCGAAGGACTCAGAAGTATTAAGCATCAATTAGTGAAAGTGTGACTCATTGGAAGGTGGATGTAATGGATTCTAAATAGCCATAAACTCTAATTGACATTATTATTAGAAAAAGTTGCCCTTAAGTTTATCTTTTCGATCGTTGAGCATCTCCCTACCACTTTTGTACAGGTCTGTTTATTTTCTACTTCCCTACTTCACCTTATTTATGGTAAGAGAGTGAAGGCTGGGCTCTAGATATATGGTTAATGGGGCATCAAACCCATGATAATTTGCCAGCCATGCTAGTGCGCGGGTGTAGTTATGTTAACTTTTTTCTTCTTATTCATATATGCTCTTTTTTTCTTTTTTGTAGTTTTCTCATTTTTTCTTGCAACTATCATTTTTTTCTATGGATATTTTTTTGTATACCATTTTTTTTGTGTTTCTAATTTACCTCTTAGTAGGCGGCTTCCTTAGTCTGAGATGTACCTAAGGACAATGGGAAAAGAGATGGTCTAGTATCTAGGCTCTAGACAGTTGACCAATGGGCCATCAAACCCAAGACAACTTGCCAGCCATACTACTCTTGTATGTTTGTTGGCACTCTAGATCCCATTATAACTACCTAACAATGAGTTAGTGCGTTTGTGTGTAAACACTTAGACTTTCAAGAATTCTAAACCAGAGGGCAGGCCGATAAGCCGTGTACTTATCATCCCAAATTATTTGTATTTACAAGTTTATTTTAAGAGGCAAGGATTTGACAACAAATCCACATCATAATGGACTCCTAGGTTAATTAAGTCACTAGACCTAAAGAGTCTAAGTGACAAAACCCTAATTATATAATTTCTTAGGGTCGGTGACTTGTTAATATCAGTTGGTCTTATTTTGACTCAATTTATTTCTTTTTGTTGTTTTTGTGCATACGTAAATTTAAATTTTTTTTATATAACTTTGCACAATGCAAACACCTATTTTTTTTCATTTTTCATCATTTTTGAATTTTTTCTTTTCTTTTGTAGGTAGTTCTATCCAAAACTTAAAAATAAAAGGAATTTTTTTTGTATTTTCCATTTTCTTTAATTTTCAACTATTTTTCAAAGAAATTGCAAAATTCTAGATATTGGCATAATATTAATCTTGCTCTACCCACCTCCCTATGCCTAAATATTAGCATTTGATCATGTAAAATTTAAAATAGAGATAGAGAGAGAGAGATAGCACATGAGTTTGATGTATGGTTCAGTGTTTCCAAAACCTAGAGAATAAAAGAAAGATAGAGTATTTACAAGTTTGTTGGTTCCCTCCTAACAAGTGCTGAATTTAATGCCCTAGCTGGGCGAAAATTCAGTAAATCAACCCTGAATCAAATTGCTTATTTCATTGGGTGGTGAGGGTTCTTAGGTGATAATGGGCTTCAGCCTTTGCCCATAATGGTGAATATATGCCCAATTTTGGGGTCTTGGACCTAGATTGACCCATTGCCATAAGGGGTCACAACATGGTAGGGTCCATACCACTTTGACTTCAGTTTTCCAGGGAATAGCTTGAGCCTAGCATTGAATTGCCAAACTACCTATTTTGTCTCAAATTGTTTTCTTCAAATGTTCTTATCATGGAAGGATTTTAATTTATCTTTGTAAATATGACATTTTCTTAAGCCTCCCATCTAATCTCTTCAAATTCCATCGACTAACTGCAGTTTCCTAAATTGACCTCCTTCTTCCAAGTTCAAGATACATTTTTCTACTGCCCAAAAAGATTGGTGTTCTATTTTCCACTAGCAAATGACAAGGCTTCCCATAAATCAATCGGTATGGAGACATCCCCACGAAGGCCCTGTAAGCAGTCTGGTATGCCTATAGCGCATCAATGAACCTCTTCATATCAATCTTTTCTATCGAGTCTCATTGTCTTTTGTACAATTTCCTTGATTTGTCTGCTTGAGACCTCTTGCCCATATGTTTGTGGATGGTACGAGGTAGAAATGTTGTGGTTTACCCCATACTTTTTCAAAAGAGATTTGAAATGGGCATGCATAAAATGACTCCCTCCATCACTAATCATAGCACAGGGAATACAAATCTGGAAAAAATGCTTTCCTAGACAAAACTTATAATAGTTTTGTGATCAGTGTGTCTGGTTGTGATGGCTTTGACCCATTTGGAGACATAGTCTACTGCTAACAGAATATATTTGAAGCCATGAGAGTTTGGGAAAGGGCCCATAAAATCGATTCCCCAAACGTCAAAGATTTCCACAACTAGGATTGGTTAAAGGGGCATCATGTCCCTTTTAGTCATGGTTCCCAATGTTTGGCAATGCAAGCAAGCACGGGCAAAACTGTGTGTCCTTAAACAATGACAACCAAAAGAATCCAAACTGTAAAACTTTTGTAGCGATTTTTTGTCCTAAGAAATGGCCTCCACAGGCTTCACTGTGGCAGAAAGATAAAATGCTTCTTGTTTTCAAATCAGGAGCACACCTTCTGATGATCTGGTCTAACCCTAATCAAAAGAGTAATGGGTCATCCCAAAAGTAATACTTGGCTTCAGCAACGAATTTGAGCTTCTGGTCTTTTGTCATGTCATGAGGTATTTTTCCAGAGGGTAGGTAATTTGCAATGTTTGCAAACCAGGGAAGCCCAGTTCAATTAATAGCCAATATACTTTCATTAGGAAACTTCTCATTGATTGGTAAAGAAGGGATGAAGTTTGGGTCCAATCTAGAAAGGTGATCGGCAACCACATTTTGAACTCTAGCTTTATCCCTGATTTCTATGTCAAATTCTTGGAGCAGAAGGATCCGTCTGATGAGATGTGGTTTGGCATCCTTCTTGGTCAATAAATGTCGGAGGGCAGAATGGTCAATCTATATAATCAGTTTTAACCCCAAGAGATATATCTAAATTTCTCCAACCTAAAAAAATAGCCGGCAGCTCTTTTTCAGTGATGGTATAATTACGTTGAGCTTCATTCAGCATCTTGCTGGCATAATAAATGACATAGGTTCCCTTGTCTCTTCTTTGTCCCAAAACTACCCCTACTACGTAGTCAGAGGCGTCATACATGATTTCGAAATCAAGGGACTAGTATAGGGGTTGGAGGGTGGAGAATCAGTGACAGCATTTCTAAGGATATTGTAGGATTAAAGACAATCCTCATTGAATTCAAATGGGACATCATTTGAGAGGAGTTTGGTCAAGGGTCTAGCTATCTTGGAGAAATCTTGCATGAAACTTCTATAGAGCCCAACATGTCCCTAAAATGATTTGATTTGTCAGATCGAGGCTGGTAGTGGTAGTTTGGAAACTACATCTGATTTTCTTGGTTGACTTCCAATCCTTTCTCAAAAATCTTGTGACCTAGCACTATTCCATCTTGCACCATAAAATGACTCTTCTTCCATGAGAGTACAAGGTTCATGGCTATACACCTCCTCAATCTCTCGGTTAGATGTGCCAGACAGGTTGAAAAATCTTCTCCAAAGATGGAGAAATCATCCATAAAGACCTCAATATAATCCCCTATCATATCTGGAAAGATAGCCATCATGCAACGCTGGAATGTTTCTGGAGCATTGCACAATCCAAACGGCATTCTCTTAAATTCAAAGGTACCAAAGGGGCATGTGAAAGTGTTTTTGTCTTGGCCTTCAGGACTGATGGCTACTTGATTGTATTTCGAGTATCCATCCAGAAAATAGAAAAACTTTTGCCCAGCAAGTCTTTCCAGTATTTGGCCTATGAATGGTAGTGGGAAGTGATCTTTCTTGGTTGTTGAGTTAAGTTTCCTGTAATCTATGCATGCCTGCCAAGAAGAAGTGATGTGGGTGGGGATGGATTCACCACTTTCAGTTTTAACTACCATCAGTCCTACCTTTTTAGGTACTATTTGGATCGAGCTTACCCATTGACTGTCAGAAATTGGGTAAACGATATCAGCATCTAACCACTTAATGATTTCCTTCTTGACAACCTCTAGCATGTTAGTGTTGAATCTTCTTTATGGTTGTCTAGAAGGTTCCACTCCCTCGATGTAAATATGATATGTGCAGTACAAGGGGTGAATTCCTCTAAGGTCTGAAATGCTCCACCTGATAGCAACTTTGTGTTCCTTTAAGACTGCTATGAGTTCTCTCTTGTTCTTGGGTGAGTTGTGGGTTTATGATCACAGGAAGGGTTTCATGTTCATCCAAGAGCGCATACTTCAATGAATTGGGTAGAGGCTTGAGTTCTAGCATTGGCGGAGAAGGTTCAATGATACTCAGAGAGAATGTTTCTTAGTAAGAGGTTGCTGAGGGATAGTCTTGATGCTCATGAGCATCAAGTGGTGTCACTGAATAGATAGGCATTACAAGTCTCATAGAGGTTGCACTTGTGAGACGACCTTGCTCTGAACTGGATTCCATGTCATCTGCCTCTGTGACATAGTATGGTGTAGTCTCATTTTCTGTCCAAGTTAATGCTAGTAGTTCTATGTGAGAGGTTGAGTCCAGGTCTACTAAACCATCAGGGGTAATCTATGGAGGGTATTCACTAGAGTCTTCCTAGGTTATGTTGAGAAGATAAGGTGAAATTTCCTTAATTGTGGCAAAATTAGGCATCCCAGGTGAATGGCCGATTGGGTCAGTGTACAGCATCCCAATGTTCGTGCAAAGTTCCTACTTGTCATCCTCAAATTCATCATCTATTCTATCACAATCAAAGTTCTTGGTTGCCCTGAAAATATCCACCCTTAGTTTCTACTCTCCCAGGTGTTGAACGCTACGAACCTACGCTAACGAGATTGGTTTTGGAAAACCTGTCGTTGTAGTTCGAAAGTGAAGAATTCGTGTTCAACAAATAAAATTTATACCGAAATTAAAATTCCAGGTCGAACACAGGGAGGCAGACGTTTGATTTAAAAACTACGCATTTTTATTTGCTACAGAATAATTCAATTTAGAACCATCTAATTATTTACAATAAATAGAAGAGAGAGAGAGTAAGAGAGAAAGAGAATATTACACAGAGAAATCAAAATGAGATGTAGAATAAACAAGGAATTTTTGTATTGAAGAGATTGTTCATTACAACTAGAAAGCATAAAACAATTACTCTAGAAAGCGATAAATTTACTCTAGAAAGCATGAAAAGAATGGAGAGAGAAATGTCCTCCTCGACGATTGCTTGGAGGACGAGTAGATTAATCTAGAAAGCAGTAAATCTATACTAGAAAGAGGTAAAAAGAATAGGGAGAGAGAAATCCTCCTCGACGGTTGCTTGGAGGACGAGCCGGACGGGACGACGCCTGGACGAAGGAGAACGAAGCAGGACGAAGGAGGACGAAGCAGAAGAACGGGAACGAAGCAGCACGCCGTCGTCGTCGCGGGATCCACTTCCGAAGGGGAACGAAAATTGGACTTTATCTCGCGAGAAGCATCCCGGGTGTGGGACAAGCTTCTCTTGAGCTTTGGAGGGGTAGAGAGGAGAAAGAAGGGATGAGAATTTCGTATGGAGGGGGTCTCCTTTTATAGTTGCAAGGAGTGGGGGCAAAATAGACATTACATCTTCAAAATAATAAATAAGGGGTCTTTAGTGACGGATAAATCCGTCACTAAAGCCCCGACGTGGCCGTCGCCGCCGCGCCCACGCGCGCCCGCTCGGCTGCCCATGTGCGTAACGCCTACGCACGTCCGCGAAGTCTCAGCCGTCCGATCGCGAGATCGGACGGCTTAAAATCGTGCCTTCACCGCTGCCGCCCGCCTACCTGTGCGTACGATCGTGTGTTCACGCGCGCGTCCAATCGCGCGTCGGCGCTATCGGGCGCGCACGACCGTTGGATCACGATCGTGCGGTCGATTGGAGGCGCGCCACCACTCCAATTTCTGCGGGGCGTGGCTCGAACGCGCGTCCCTGCTTCGCGTTAGAGCGCTCGACCGTTGCGCTGCGGTCGCGTTTGTGTCGAGCGCTTGACTTCAGCGTGGGCGCGTCGCAGCCGTTGGATCAACATCCAACGACGGAGAGGAGACGGGTGTGTGGTCTTCACAAGATGCAAGCGACCGTTTGGGCGGCTGAGATGGCGCCACGTGGCGTCATCTTGGCCGTCCATCTTCTGGAAGTTGTAGATGGTGCCACGGATGTCGGATTGACTCAATTTTTGTGTCGTTGGGCTGCGATCGTCGATCCGAATTCATCCGTGCTGTCGGATTTGTTATCTGAAGTGCAGATTTACACCATCCTGGCCCTTGATCTTCTAGGGTTCCTCGATCTCTATCTGATGCTATGGATGCCTGATTAGGGAGATCTTGGAGTCGTTGAACTCCAATCGTCGCCCTGATCACATCCATACGATTGGATCTTTGATCCGAGGCCCCGATAAAATGTTTGCCCTGTCCAAGCACATAAAAGGAGACAATTAACTTCTATTTTATTCAAACTACTCTAAATGCGAGATGATGCATGTTATGCAATATTTATATCATGAAATGCAATCCTATGCTTAAGAACATGCATAAATAGACATTTTAAGTAGTGTAAATGTGTTTACATCATACCCCCATGCCTATCTTTTGCTAGTCCCTAGCAAAAACTATATGCTATTTATAAAAGAATTAGGTTAGATTATTTGGACCTGAGTTATTTTCAATCATTAAGAAATTGTCTACTTAGGAACTGAACTTTCAAAGACACAACAGTGCCCAGGTATCAGCCAAAATGCAGACAGCCTCAAGCCCTCGCCTTATTCAAAGAAAAATTTCTTTTTCTCTTTTTACTCTTCTCTAATAATTTTTTTTTTTTTGTTTTTTTGGATTTTCAAATTTTAGGGTTTAAGAGTGGCTTTCTACGGCCATTCAACTCACCCAAGATTTGATGAGAACCCTAAGCTTTAAGCATCTTATTGTGATTGTGATAGACTCGTTGACCGGCAATTAAAACGGACTTCGGATTTCTACGCCTCTAGGTGACCTCAAAAAGAATTCTGCCTAAAGGTGTATTTTTACAACCGGTAGCTTTCTCCCTACTTTTATTTTTTTAACGGGGTCAACACAAGGATGAATCCAGTGTATATCTCCCCGGTTTATTCTACTTCTCCACTTCTTCCTAAGTGTTTTGGGAATTTTTAGTGCATTTTCTGAGCTGGGTTCTGGACAACCGGTCGATGAGCTGTTACCACCGACAACTTGCCAGCCATACTCGTGCGGCGAAGTGTGGCTTATTTCTTTTTGTTCTTTTCTCCTTTTTGATTTTTTTTTTTCTCTATTTTTTTTTTAAGTAGGTGGCTTTCCTGGTCTAAGATTTACCTAAAGGCAGCAAAAAGAGAAAGGTCTAGTGACTGGGCTCTAGACAACCTACCTATGGGCTGTTACCCACGATAACTTGCCAGCCATATCACCCTAGAAGGTTCATTAGCTACCCAATTTCCGTTAAAATCGCCGAACAACGAGTCAGTGCAAAGAAAGTGTGTAGATGCTTAAGACTCAAAATTCCCTCACATCAGAGGGCGGGCTGATAAGTCGTGTACTTATCACCCAAACTTATTTACTCCTATTAAAATAAAATTCAAGTTGGCGAGAACTCGAAAAACAAATCCACATTTTAGTGGATACACGGGCTAATTAAGTTCAAAGATCTAGGGGGTCTTTGTGTTCAGATCCTAATGTAGTATTTCCTAAGATTGCAAATTTTCTTAAACCCAAATTCTCTTTCCTAATTCCGAATTTTTTTTTTATAAAAGAAAATAAACAAATCTATGGAGCTGACGAATGAATTCAGAGATAAATATCCACCCCCCCATGCCTATCTAATGCAATGTCCTCATTGTATTAAAAAGACATAAAACAGAGTGGAAAAGCGAAGAAAGCACCTGAATTGCGTGAATATCAGGTCTGCTCCAAGATGAAAATGAAAAAGAACTGTATAAGTGCTAATTTTAGTGCCTTCAGCTAGGCACACTATACAAAGAAAAGAAATGAAGAATTCACAAGTGCAGGTCAGAATTAATATAAACAGAAGAATCCTCCGACCTATCAACAGCGGTCCACAGATGTGGACCAGATTGTGGTGCAGACCCACACCCCATAATCGAGAATATCTTAGGTTCTGGATAAAAATTACCCAAAACCTAAAATCAGAATGTAAGCGGGATCGGGCCTACGATTTCTGAGGATGCAACCCAAGACCAAAAAGTCGGGTTACAGAAAATTGAAGCTCAAAAGGATAATCGTTGAATGTGTGCTTGGGTTGAACATCCTCGAAACAAATGTCGTAAGGGTTCTGATTTGATGGTTTCAACTTAAAAGGAACCCTTCGACTCAATCTTCCATTTCCTCCTAAATTAACTTCCCAAATCAAAACTTCCCAGCTCCTACCCTCCTCATTTAGCATATCAAATTCCAGGACCTCTTGTATATTCATCACCCCATCTGAAATCTCCAAGTCTAAATGATGTGGCAGAATCAAAATTGACTCGGGTCTAATTATCTCAGAATTAGAATCATCAATAAGCTCAACAGGGTGTAACTGATAATCAGGGCATTGAATTGATTCCTCCAGAAAATGTGATTCTGGATCCGTAATGTGTGCCCTAATAAGATCAGTGTTCTCAGTTATTGGGCTATCAATTGATCTATCAGATTCCTCAGGCCCAATCGTCTCACATAAATCATGTTCAGAAAACTCGCGTGAGACTTTGCAACTTGAATCTTCACCATCAGGATCCGTATCAATGTATGTCCCAAAATCATTTGTCACTTTGTGTTCCAAGGAGACATACATTTCCTCATAACTTGGCTTAGGGATCTCAGGCGAAGAAGTCAGATCATCCTTAATTGGTTGTTTTAATTCAATCTGGTCAGCCTCGTAACACATGTCCCCCCCAACAGGTGCCTGAGCGGGTTCTGTCATTGGCTTTCCTGAAGAGAGTTCATCCTGGGAATTATTCCAAGATTGAATCAAAGCAACCACGAATCTCATCCTCAATTTCGCTAATTTCCCAAGTAGAAACTCACCCGGGTTCTTATCCTTAACATCCTGGAGCCAATCCAACAAAGACTTATTTAAATCATCAATCATTTCAATCAGGGGCTCCAATCTCTCTATGCAAGGTATTGGCCGAACTTCTAAAGATTGAATGATATTCCTCAAGTTAGCCAGAACCTTATCTTGAACCTGATTAACCTGAACCAAATGAGTTGGTTCAGGGTTGGGCGGGTTTGACATCAATGTAGAGGAATTAACGAATTGAGATTCGTTATACCCTTCCTGATGATAGGTCAGTTCAGATTGTTGAAAAGATGGTGATGACCTAAAGGCAGTGAAATCAGAGGATGGGTAAGGATCAGTGTATCCTTCTTGGTTGTAGATCGTATTAGGTTGTTCATGAAAGGAGGACGATCTATAATCGATGTAGCTCTGAGAAGGATAGAAATCAGAATCAAAGTGTTCAGGGTTAGACCCTAAACACGGGGGTCCGGAATTGTATCCCCAATCCGAATTATCCCAATTAACTGATGGTTGATTACAATACGAGTTGGGATAATCGTCATGTTGAGGATAATTTACAACAGGAGGGAAAGAGCGGGAATGCGTGAAATATGTGGAAGGATTCATGATACACGGGAGGAAGAAAGGTGCCCTGCAATACAAACAATCAAACCTATCCTTAAATAGGTTAGCCTAAAGACCTACAGACTCTCAAAACCCGTCTTGAGATAAAGGAACGATTTGATCTACTTCCGTCTATTCAATCCAACCAGTTAGAAGGAGGGACTGGGGAGAAGGTTCTTCCTTCGGCTTGCGCCTCCAGTTCCTAGTGTACCCCCCAGCCGTGATCGTTTGACTCTGCTCCCCTAGCTAGACATCAGATTGAACAGTAGAAACAGACTAATCGAAAATAATCTCGTTCTGGGTTTTGAAGAGTGAGTCCAATCCTTAAGGCCAACGTCTACTTTGTTTTATTTTGGGATAGGTTTGAATGTGCTTTGGAATGTGATGGGCCCTTTAAATGGGTTGTGCCCTTAATGATTGATTGATTTGTGTGTGAGTGCACAACCAGTGGTTTTCAAGCAAGATTGTTTTTGATGTGGTGAATTTTAAGATTCAAATCTTGCTTAGTAGCTTTTAGGATTCAACTTTAGGTGTTTTCAATCAAGTTTTGTTGGCACACCAAGTTTTACAAGCACAGGTGAAGATGTTTTCCTTTAAAGTTTAAAAAGAATGTGGAGTGCCTGGTAAATCCCTAAGAGTTGAACCTAATTGGCAGCTACTTGATGAGTTGATTTTATTTGAAGTGGTGCGGCCCAATCAACTCAAACAATTGGCCTGTTGCACCACTTAATTAGGCACACAAATGATTACCTAATCTGATTTCTACTCAATTATGTGTTTGGATGTGTGTACCGGCTCCTAAGATTGGATTACCGGTTGAGTTTGAAAATCAGATGAGGTTGTGTACCTCTGTGAGATTTTTTTTTTTTTTCTTTTTAATGTGGGGGTTGGGGTGAGTATGGGTGTCAAACAACAAACAATCTAACCTTAGAGTTTATAAAAATACCTAGGTTGATTGATGTTTGAGTTATTATGTGATGAAATGAAATCTAATGGGTGGGAGGTGGGGGATAACTTACAAAACCTTCCACAGCACTTTACTCTGATCTACCGCTTTTGCCTATCTCGAAAGAGTACCTGCAATTACAATAAGAAAGGAGAAAAGTGAGGTAAATGATTTATAAGTTACAAAACGCGAAGAGAAATCAAAGAGCGTTGCCTCCCCGGCAACGGCGCCAAAATGTTGAACGCTACGAACCTACGCTAACGAGATTGGTTTTGGAAAACCTGTTGTTGTAGTTCGAAAGCGAAGAATTCGTGTTCAACAAATAAAATTTATACCGAAATTAAAATTCCGGGTCGAACATAGGGAGGCAGACGTTTGATTTAAAAACTACGCGTTTTTATTTGTTACAGAATAATTCAATTTAGAACCATCTAATTATTTACAATAAATAGAACAGAGAGAGAGAGTAAGAGAGAAAGAGAATATTACACAGAGAAATCAAAATGAGATGTAGAATAAACAAGGAATTTTTGTATTGAAGAGATTGTTCATTACAACTAGAAAGCATAAAATAATTACTCTAGAAAGCGATAAATTTACTCTAGAAAGCATTAAAAGAATGGAGAGAGAAATGTCCTCCTCGACGATTGCTTGGAGGACGAGTAGATTAATCTGGAAAGCAGTAAATCTATACTAGAAAGCGGTAAAAAGAATAGGGAGAGAGAAATCCTCCTCGACGGTTGCTTGGAGGACAAGCCGGACGGGACGACGCCTGGACGAAGGAGAACGAAGCGGGACAAAGGAGGATGAAGCAGAAGAACGGGAACGAAGCAGCACACCGTCGTCGTCGCGGGATCCACTTCCGAAGGGGAATGAAAATTGGACTTTATCTCGCGAGAAGCATCCCGGGTGTGGGACAAGCTTCTCTTGAGCTTTGGAGGGGTAGAGAGGAGAAAGAAGGGATGAGAATTTCGTATGGAGGGGGTCTCCTTTTATAGTTGCAAGGAGTGGGGGCAAAATAGACATTACATCTTCAAAATAATAAATAAGGGGTCTTTAGTGACGGATAAATCCGTCACTAAAGCCCCGACGTGGCCATCGCCGCCGCGCCCACGCGCGCCCGCTCGGCTGCCCGTGTGGTAACGCCTACGCACGTCCGCGAAGTCTCAGCCGTCCGATCGCGAGATCGGACGGCTTAAAATCGCGCCTTCACCGCTGCCGCCCGCCCGCCTATGCATACGATCGCGTGTTCACGCGCGCGTCCAATCGCGCGTCGGCGCTATCGGGCGCGCATGGCCGTTGGATCGCGATCGTGCGGTCAATTGGAGGCGTGCCACCGCTCCAATTTCTGCGGGGGGCGGCTCGAACGCGCATCCCTGCTTCGCGTTAGAGAGCTCGACCGCTGCGCTGCGGTCGCGTTTATGTCGAGCACTTGACTTCAGCGCGGGCACGTCGCAGCCGTTGGATCGAGATCCAACGGCGGAGAGGAGACGGGTGCGCGGTCTTCACAAGATGCAAGCGGCCGTTTGGGCAGCTGAGATGGCACCACGTGGCGTCATCTTGGCCGTCCATCTTCTGGAAGTTGTAGATGGTGCCACGGATGTCGGATTGACTCGATTTTTGTGTCGTTGGGCTGCGATCGTCGATCCGAATTCATCCGTGCAATCGGATTTGTTATCTAAAGTGCATATTTACACCATCCTGGCCCTTGATCTTCTAGGGTTCCCCGATCTCTATCTGATGCTATGGATGCCTGATTAGGGAGATCTTGGAGTCGTTGAACTCCAATCGTCGCCCTAATCACATCCATACGATTGGATCTTTGATCCGAGGCCCCGATAAAATGTTTGCCCTGTCCAAGCACATAAAAGGAGACAATTAACCTCTATTTTATTCAAACTACTCTAAATGAGAGATGATGCATGTTATGCAATATTTATATCATGGAATGCAATCCTATGCTTAAGAACATGCATAAATAGACATTTTAAGTAGTGTAAATGTGTTTACATCACCAGGGCTATTTCCATTCATCCAGTTTCACAATCATTGTTTGCCCTGGCGATCCCCAAGAATGGACGGCCTAGAATTATAGGAGCCTCCTTTAAATCAGCCAAGACTTCCATGTCTAGCATAAAAAAGTCCACGGGGAAATAGAATCCATTAACTTTAATGATCGCATTTTTCCACTATTCCCCTTGGCACTTTCATAGCTCGGTCTACTAGTTGGATTGTGACAAAAGTTGATTTTAATTCCACAAATTGAAATCGATCATACACTATGGTGGGGGTCAAGTTGATTGAGGAACCTAGGTCTAAAAGGGCCCTGTTGAATGAAGCATTATGCAACTTGAAGGCAATCAGTGGGGCTCTTGGGTCCTTTTGTTTAGGCGGTAAATCACTCAATATAACAACACTTTCCTGCTAGGATAAGACCACCTTGCCATCCTTCTTGGACTGGCACCTAGGGGTACAATATTCTTTGAAAAATCAGGCTATGGTAGGGATGTAATCAATGGCTTCCAACAAAGGCACTTGTATTTGCACATCCTTAAACATGGCCTTTAATTCATCAATGTTTCTGTGATAGCCCTATAATTGTTATCCATTTGCTGCAAGGCCTTTTGTAGGGTTTCCACAAGGTCAGATTTTTGTGCCTGGTGTTGAGGGTTTTTCCTATAGTTCTGCACCATGGGTTGTCAGATCTATTGCTGGTAGGGCTATTGATATGCCTGTCTGGGATAGGTAGGAACCTGTGGTGCATGAATTTTGGGTTGCTGGTGTGGTTGGGGAACATAAGTAGGTTTGGTGTTGTTCCCACCCCATGAGAAGTTGGGGTGCTGAGCCCATCCAAGGTTATATGTTTCGTAATACGGGTTGTTACACCTGTATCCTTGCATAGCATTTACATCTTCATAAGCTAAAGATGCAATTGATGTAGTGTCATCAATAGAATACACATCATAATCAAAGTTTTGTGCATAACCCTATTCAACTAGAACCAATTACAAGTTGTTAACTGGCTCCTAAAAATATGTAGCTCTTGATGAAGAAGGCCTATATTGATCTCGAGTCAAAATCATTTATCTTTGTGGTTAGGCTCGAGGGTTAGATGTAGGAAGAGGTGTGACTCCTTTAGATGGCATAGACAAATTCTGAATCAATTCATCCAGCTTCTTATCAAGCAGGTCCACCCTGTCCACTCTGCGGTAATGAGGTTCATGTCAGCTTTGACAGATTCAAGGTGAACCTCATGGGCGGTGGCTTTTGGGTGGATGGATTTGTTGAATTAACTAATGATGCTACATTCAATGAATTCTTAGACAAGGATTCAAAGAGCTTGAATGCACTATCTTCATCCTCGGCTAGGGAATTGCCACCACTTGAGGCATCTGCAAGGTACCTATGGGTGTCATCTAACCCATGGTAGAAAATTTAGGCTAGGTGCCATCTAGGCACTTCATGATGCGGACATTTCCTCAACAAATATTTAAATCTTTCCCACGCATCATGTGATGTTTCTCTAGGTGTCTGGGAAAATGTTGCAATGGCACGTGATAGGTCCACTGCAGTGGACTAAATCAGAGCCTAAATGCATTATCATTGAGATAAGAATTTAATTTACAATACGCATTACATTAATAAAATTATTTAAGCCTGTGATTTATCATTCGCACATTTTTTGTGATTAGAAGTGCACCCTTGATATTCATGTACTAATACATTTACATACTTATGATTGGTGCAAGAGAAAAAATTGGGCATATTGATTTGGACATCCTGGTTTTTATTAGAAAAAGGAAGAGATTCTAAAATCTGCATCTTTGAAACTTAGGATTACATCCCATAATAAATTCTTTCCACCAGAAATCTTCTTCCTTCTATGAGACAAAAAAAATAATAATCACCACCCTCTTATTTCCATGCATGCACATTGCAAACCTTTGTTATTCTCTCTCTCCCTCAAACCTCTCGCTTCTCTTTTGGAAACAAGAAATAACAAAGTCTTTCCTTCTTTGATTCTCTCTCTCTCAATCTATATATGCAGGGAACCCAACGGCAGGAAGGATTGATCTCCCCTCCACAGGGAAGAAGCCCTCCTTCTCCACCTCTCCAGCCTGCAGGCAACCACCTTCACCATGTGCCTTCTCCACCACCGTGAGCCTCCATCGTCGACACCGTGGCTTCTCCCTTGCCATGACCGTGAGTTCCCCACGACCACACTCTAGCAACCTCTATCGCGTGCCTAAGACTCTGCTAATGCGAGCCATCCAACCGTAACCATGATTCCTCTCGACGAGCGTGGTGACAGCGTGCTATTCGACACCACGTCCTCCTCACTTCAATCGTGTGCCTAGATTCGCCATTGCGTCTCTGACTTCATGATCGTACTCCACCCTGACCACCACTGTGAGCCACCATCAGAATCCACAACCGTGTGCCATCTTGTTCCGCTAAGACGTCCAGGAATCTTCCTAGACGTCTAGAGATCATGCCTGCCTTCTTCTACATTACTTCTCCACCTACTAAAACTACCCAACATCTCCACCTTCTGCAACACCTCTCCCCGCCGTCGATGCCCCACCGACACTGCCATCTGCCACGCACTCACGTGCAGCCTGCCCGCGTGCACCCTCGCACCTGCCCTTACATCACCGCTGCCACTCCAAGTGCTGCAGCAACAGAGCTGCCTATCGCTGGGTCCTCCTTCCCCGCCAGCAGCACTTACTCCGTGCACACCCTTACGCACCCGCAATAGCGCAATCTCCTCTCCGTGGATCTCCAACCCCCACATGACCATCCTGATCAGCCACGCCAGGTGCACACGACACCCACACGCAGATGCTCGCATGCCATAGCCTCTCCGTCTTCTTCTTCTTCTTCCCCTCTAGCAAGCAAAGGTACCCAAAGCCACCAAAATCGTAGCCACGTCCACAGGCCTCGTAACTTCGCGCCATTGCCTCCATCGGACTCACCTCGACCCCCTGAGCACAACCACGCCTCTGGTCGTACCAATCAATCACCCGACGGTCGGCCGAAGAGCCTCATCACTGGTAGCATCTTCCACTCCGATCGACGACCACCGACCACCATTGGGAGCGCCACCACCACCACCAGAAAGCTCTCGTTGCACTCAACCTTCCTCAAGCTCCTCAGCCTCCACCATTGGCTCCTGTTCGCATGAGCACAAGGGGAAGTAATCCCCTGTTTTGGGTTCTATTTAAATTTACCAATTATGCCATTATGGAACACTATTCAAATATTTTGTTGTCTTAAATTATTATGATAAAATTGCAATGGTACACTTATTCTTTCTCGTATTTAATTGGCTCTTGATATGCACATCAATTCTCATTGAAATTGGGTTCAGATTTGTATGCAACTAGAAATTACATACTCTACCACTACAATGCATCATTTACATATTTTTTAGAGCTTGATTTATGATGTGAAATTTACATAAATAGCCCTCAATTTCTCATGAAATTGAAAGTTACATTCTGAGCTGCATATTCATTGAATTGATTTCATGAATGTTTCTGTGAACATGATGACTCCATATTCGTGAATCTATTGATCTAGTCCTCCTTGTGGATACAACCTAATCCATCATGGTTAGTTTTACTGATAATTAGTTTTGTTTTGGATTTTTCCACCACGTGATTTCATTGCGACAACATTTTTTTTTGACAACATATTTGAAAGCGAAAATCCTCCCGATCAAATGGTGCTGTTGCCGGGGAGGCAACTGATGCAATAGATTCACCTAATTTTTATTTTTGATTATTCTAATTTGTATATTTATCTGATCATTCTTTATCTTTCTGTGCGAGGAATTTAACGGGGTGACAGGTGCAGCAGAGTAGTGACATCAACCTTGAGCGACACCCACACGAGAAGACACAGGAGACTTGGATCCCGCTTTCACAGGGGATTCACCTTTGTCACAAATTTTTTCTGTCTTCTCACCCTTGTAGTAATTGGGCTTGAATATTTGGGGGTTTGTCCCCGCATTCTTTAGCTACTAGGGTTTACATTCTTCTGCGAGCGTGATTCATTTTTCTGCTTGCTTGCCTCTAAAATAAACAAAAGAAAATATTGAGCTTCCTGTTTAGGAGTTGCATGCCCTTAGGTGCACGCATTTAGGGGTGATTGAGCATCACATTAGATCTCATTGTTTCTTTGCGAGCATATTAGCACGAAGATTGCTGGAGACAGGTATACCTTTCTAACTTTTGCATCCAGCTCCTATTCATGCATTTGCATTTGGATTAAAATTCAAGACTACCAAATTGATTGAATTTACTAATTCAGTGGTCGCCTAACTGAAATTGGGACTGATAGTCAGATTTGACCTTAAAACCAAGTCACACGATCTGATTCAAAGGGACTTGTCAACATTTGCAAAATCAAATATGATTTACAGTGTGATGAACACTTCTAACACTGAGCACGCATATTAGGCACCGCACTAAGGCTCGATCCCTTAAGGCTATAGGTACCGATCTCTTTATCAGTGCAGACCCTCCAATCTTCCTTTGTGGTGGTGGTACTATCTTTTGACCTAGTGTTTTGATACTTCACAGAGGGGGACACCCCTTAAAGGAACAAAAGGGTAGTTAAGAGGCACCACTTACGCATCGCTTCAAAGGAAGGGTTCACCCTACTTGCATCCCTTTGTTCGTCCTTGGAGTAACTTCTCACTTGATCACCTGAGAGTATCATCTAAGCAAGGTGTAAGTTCTAGGGCACACGAAGGTTGACATAGGGCACGTGATTGATTGTGAAACTTCTTTTTCCACCAAGAGAGAACATAAATGACCTCTGTCTTCTCCAAGAGCTTGTCAGGGATCTTAGGTCATATCTCCCTCTTATACCACTAAAGTAGGAACGAACGGATGCAAACTTGACTTCATTTGACAAACTTTAAAGAGTCAATTGGAGGTTGTCTTAAATCTTCTCTAAGAAAGAAAAGAGAAGTCCCATTGCCTTGTGTTTGATTGGGGTGTGTTTTTCAAGTCGTGTTTTCAAATGGATTACAATAACTACTTCACTTCTTACCCCAGAATACCCAATCCTAATCCCATGACCTGTAGCTATCCTTCAACTGATGAGAATTAGGATCCATTCTACTCCTACTATAGGAGCATTGGTCTGATTATTCCCCAATCCTGTGATCATGAGCAGAACCTAGGGGAGGGATACACCATCCCTAACCCATCCATGACTATGCCCAACCCACCTGCCCATGATGATTCTTACACTCCCAGTTGGACAAAAACTCCTAGGTATTATAACCCTAAGCTCGACTTTCCTCCTAAAACAAATGATAGCCTCTCCTCTTTCAAAATAGATGCAAGAACAACAAATTGAAATGATGGAATCTTTAGGAGAGTCTTTGAGGACAAGTCGACAATTAAAAGAATAAATTGGTCACTTGATTTACTCCCTTGAGGTTGATCATAACCCTTCCATGTTAGATACATCTCCTGTGAGAGAGTCACGCTACAAGATGGGATGGGACATTAGGGAGTATAGCTACCCTTTTGAGGATAATGTAGACCCCTCCAGACTTGATAACTCCTATCCTAACATTAAGGAGGAGGGAGGCTACTTGGATACAATGGGAATTGAAAGCGGTTGGCAGACATGGAATTGTGATATAGATTGGTGGCAGCCAGCAGAGGAGGACTCCTCGGATTTTCCACTTGAGCTTTATTGGAGCCAAATAAAAGGGAAAATGGTCCCATTAGATGAACTTGACCCGAATGATAGTATCTTCATTACATTTAATGAAATGGGTTGCAGTCAAATAGTCAACCCCGCTCCCAGTCTGAATCTTGAGGTGGAATCTGTACCCCATCCTAGGGATCCTGAGCATATACTTTACGCTTCTGAGGACCTTGCACCTCAGTTAGAGCCCCCTGAGGATTGTGATTTAGAAGTTAACAATTTCTAGGAGTCTTGGATACCAAAGGAAATCATACTAGAAGGAAGTGATAATAACCACACTCTATCATGTGGACCAACACCTGTCACTGAATATTTTGAGGGTTCACAAGTCCCCAGCACAAGTGACCATGAGGAAATTAAGGCTGAATTGGAAGAATTAGATCAATATTGGTCTCAAGGACACGAAGAGTTGATTTTTGAGGAAGCACTTGATCCTGATATGAAAGTTTACCCTAAGGCTCAGAGTCAAGAGGACAAAATGTTGATGACGATGACGATGACTTTCAAAGGATCGGACTTCGAGTTTAGAGTGAATCTAAGGGAGAATATGTTTTGTTCAAGGACTTACCCCCTGACGATCTGACTGAATTAGCCAAATCCAGATTCCTACATACTGTTGACTATCAAGATCATCCTCTCAAACAATCGAAAGAAATGGAAGCAATTACTACTCTTGAGGAAAGAATCTATATACCCCATGAGCAGGATCTCAACATTGAACAAGAACCTGGGGATGTCATTATTGAGGACACTCACAGTCCTATTGCTTCCAAACCACTTCTACATGATAGTGAAATAAGTGACACCCTTGAGCGGTTCAATTTGGACGACGAACATTTGGGCTTATTCCAGGACACGCACACCAATGATATGCAGCATGAAAGGCAATCAATAACTAAGGCTGCTTCTGATCACATTCAAGAACTGGAATGGATATCGAGGATGAATGCTGAACTGCTCACACCCACTTTAACCCTCTTCCCTACCCCGCACCTGAGCGACTTCAACTCCTATAGAACCAGCTTCCTGAAATCTCTGCTCACACTTTTGATTAACGGGGGAATATCCAGACCAATGCACCCTGTGGTAGAGTGGAAAGTTTGGATTGACGCTTTTCCATGTCAGCCCATCAGTCATAGGGTATGTTTCATCGCACTCTCTGTGCCCCACACATATTTGCTTGAGGAGCCTTTGCCTCCTCGTCACACACTCTCGGAGGTTACTACTCATGTGTATTATGTAAAACCTCCACAAATAGCTCAGGAGTACCCTCTTTTCACCTGCTTCTGGCAAGTAATTGGCCTCACTATCCATCCCAACTTGCCAACGTCTTGGGTTACTTACCCGCAAGGCCAGCTTTGTTACGTATCTTCTGCGGGTCTCCTTCTATTTTCCTTCTAGAGCCCGATTTGCGAGGTATCCTAACTCCACCTCAGGTAATATCTGTCCTTGCTTTTGTTTTTCAATAAGGACATTATCAGATTTCGGCATGGGGGGCTATAACCTGAGGTTATTCATAGCATTTCTACATATTCTGTATGCAATTTGGGCATCCATCTTGCATAAATAAAAATAAAAAAAAGAAATAGAGAGAGGAAGAGAGAATAAGAAGGTGATGAAATCTTATGAGCTAAATTTCAAATATATTGAGGAGAGACAATGGAAGAAAATGTGCAGAATTGTGCTGGTCCCAGTAGTTGATTATGGAAGAGTTACCTAAGTTCTAGACCAGAATGAATGAATAAATAAAGTCCTGAAGTGCTAGAGAAAAAGACATAAGTGAGGACTACCGATTTTAGGCCGCTTGGGTCTATTCTAGGGCTTAAACATTCACGTATTTGTTAAGATCTGGACTATTCCTCAAGAGGTTGAGGGAGTTGCGAGGCCGATGTATTAAGTCTAAGGCTTAGGGAGTATTCGGCCCCGTTGCCTGCCCTTTGGTTTGCGGAACTTGGTAACTTGAGCACCCAAATATCACACACTAGTCTGGTTTAGTGCGCATAATAAAGAATAATGCCAAAAAAAAGTGTTTGTTCTAAAATTGCTTTACCAAAAAGTTGACTTAGGAGTGGCTTGAAGACATAAGTTGATTGGATGAGTTCCCGATGTGGAGAGGAGGAATGTAAAATAAGTCCCTCGAAGATGCGTTATAACATATCATCTCCTCGATGCTTGTCTCTTAGGATATCTAAATATCCTATCGAGGGCACAGAAGCATCTTGTGCTGGTTCAGATGTCATGAGCGGCATTATCCCAAAATGTCGATTGCCAGGGTCTGAATTCAGCTATAGAATGCCAAGGGCGGCACTATCCTGAAGTGTCGAAAGCAAAGGTTCTAGGGTTTTCCATGAGCAGTGCTATCCCAAAGCATCGATTGTCAGGGACCCTGCGAGGATCAATGTTGGGGACAAGGAATCTGATACAGATCGTGTTTAAGGCCAATCCAATGTTGAGTCTAGGGGAATTTAAAAAGAAAGAGAGAAAACTCTCATAAAAGAATATTTCTCCCTCTCTCTCTCTTACTAAAAATGCACTGGCAAACTGAACCTAGCCTTGCTACACATATGCACGGGTGCTTTAACTGCTGGGGTCAACAAACCTTTGGGCAGTTTTTGCAGGCCTTAGAATCCTTCACGGCAGACCCAAGGCTGAGGCTAGTCAAGTCCTTATCTTGGCTAGTACTTGAGTACCTTTAGGCCTATAGTTGGTATTTCGATCTAATTTCTAGAGTGTGGCACAATAAGACATCCTGATAGTAAAACCTAGCCTAGAGACCTGGTCGGTTTCGTATGATTTTGCTCGGGACTAACAAAACTTAGGCATGAAAGTATTTGATAGGTCCACTGTAGTGGACTAAATTAGAGCCTAAGTGCATTATCATTGAGATAAGAATTTAATTTAGAATAAGCATTACATTAATAAAATTATTTAAGCCCGTGATATATCATTCACACATTTTTTGTGATAAGAAGTGCACCCTTGATATTCATGTACTAATACATTTACATACTTTTGATTATCGCAAGAATAAATTGGGCATATTGATTTTGACATCCTGGTTTTTATTAGAAAAAGGAAGAGATTCTAAAATCTACATCTTTGAAACTTAGGATTACATCCCATAATAAATTCTTTCCATCAGAAATCTTCTTCCTTATATGAGACAAAAAAAATAATAATCACCTCCCTCTTATTTCCATGTATGCACATTGCAAACCTTCTTTATTCTCTCTCTCCCTTAAACCTCTCACTTCTCTTTTGGTAACAAGAAATAACAAAGCCTTTCCTTCTCTGATTCTCTCCCTCCCAAACTATATATGCAGGGAACTCAATGGTAGGAAGGATCGATCTCCCCTCCACGAGGAAGAAGCCCTCCTTCTCCACCTCTTCGGCCTGCAGGCAACCACCTTCACCATGTGCCATCTCCGCCATTGCGAGCCTCCACCGTCGACACTGAGACTTCTCCCTTGCCACAATCGCAAGTTCCCCACTACCGCATTCTAGCAACCTCTACCACATGCCTAAGACTCCGCCACCGTGAGCTATCCAACTGTAACCATGCTTCGTCTCAATGAGCATGGTGACAGCGCGCCCCTCGACACCACGTCCTCCTCACTGCAACCGTGCACCTAATTCTGCCATTGCATCTTGATGAGACACTCATCATGATCTCTAATTACCCCTAATTAACTAATCTTCCGTGTTAATTAGCTAAGGTTATGAACATATAAGGGTTAATTATAAAATAAGGGATATTTAGTAAAGGACCTTAAAATAAGTTTAAAATGACATTTATCATTCAATTAACATTATTAATAATTTAGATAATAACTGGACTCGAAATCCTATTAATCATTCCCTTAATTAGTAAGTTAAGTAACTTAAACTTAATGTAAACCTAAGTATATAATAACTTAAGTGATTTTACTTAATCTAATAAATTAATCTAAAAAGGTCAAAAATGTAAATTCAGGGTGCAAACATAATATTTACCTTATTTACTAACATATATAAAAAGTTGAAATAGATCTAAGTTAAAATAAATCTTCAAAATCTAGGTTTACATTTTGGTCCTTACTTTTCATTACAATCAGGTCCTTATTTCTCACACAAGTCCTTAAGTTTATTACATTTAAGTCCCTCTTCGTCGTCTTCTTCTTCAGCCGAATGAATGGCTGGCGGCAGAGAGTCACGCCACCGCATGATCACCTCCCTACTGACATCAACCTTCTTTGTCCAAGCTCTTACAGCTTGCGCTCACCACCTCCACTTCATCCACCAGTCTGGATTAACTGGAAATCCTATTTTTCGGTGGGAGATAACCTCACCATCGTCGGAGACGACGATGGAGGTTAAGCTTCTCAAGCTCCTTCTTCAGCCAGACCTCGCTATTCTCTTCGCCGCCAACTGCTATAAATACCCCCTCACCCCT
Organism: Thalassia testudinum; assembly: GCA_037157565.1. Classification (NCBI taxonomy): domain Eukaryota; kingdom Viridiplantae; phylum Streptophyta; class Magnoliopsida; order Alismatales; family Hydrocharitaceae; genus Thalassia; species Thalassia testudinum. Next base: position 92,432,273 of record JAZHRO010000025.1, read on the forward strand.
CAGATTTTACTCAAGTTGGCTCCCTTCCCTCTTCTAACACTACAGCTGACCCAATAGGCTATTGTCCAAAACTCTGGTGACTTTCCATCTCATTTTCTGACTGCCTCTATCCATTCTGATCAGCCGAGGAGATCCGCCATGGTCTGCCGCGTCTCTGACACAGGCACCGACCTAAGGAATCCTTTGCTCCACCTCAAATCCACCCACCGGAGATCTTTCTTCCACCCTCTGATTTTGTCGTCTGCTATGAACCTTCGGCGGAACCCTGTTGACCCCTTCATCTAGGTAACAGTACATTAGGAGTAGGAGTAGGCTAGCTTAGTTAGGTAGTTAGTTAGTTAGAATAGTTGTAATTTTAGAATTTTAGTTTCATCTTCTCTGACTCCGGCATTCTCCTTGAGCTCGCTAGAGCTTTAATCTTTTCTTTTTAATTCACTGTCCACCTTCCTTTAACTTTCATGATCATTTCTAAATCACTTAATCGCTTAATTGATCATCTAATCGCCTAATTCACATTCCACCTCCACTGACTACTGTCACTGTCCATGGTGACAGTAATCAACCTAATTCCACCTTCATAGGGTCTTTCATCGTCTATTCATCACCTATGGACCCTAATCGGCACTATAATACATATAATTACCACATATAAATTAAACGCCCAAATCTTAATTAAGCTCCTGAGCTCGTTGTCAATGGTAGCTTAGGAGCAGTTCAAATCTTAAATTAAATATATATTTATGAATATAAACATCTGTTGACTTGTTTTAACCGCTCAATCGAGTGGTAAAATAAGTCTTGAGCTTTAACCACTCAGATCCTTTAAGAAAACAAATTCACTGTCAAATCTTAATTCTAATGGACAAATGAAGAATTACATGTGATTCTGAGGTTCCTTGTAACCTCAGGATCCTTTTTAGATTAAAAATGGCAAGTTTAATCAATCTGTGTACACTTTTTATATTTTCTGGACTCACCGGAGCTCCGACGAGCCAAATTGGTGTTTCAGCCTCTAGAATTTATTGAGAAGCTCTAGAATGATGTAATATGGATCACTGATTGTCTTGAGGATGATTCTTTGAAGATTTAGTGTCTAGAGCCAAAGAATGAAGTTCATCCTCTCCAACTCTGGCGGAGTTGGAGAAGCCTGATAAAGCGATAGAAGAAGCATTTAAGGATCCTAGAAGCTTCAGTGCAATGCACTGAAGCTGTTTAAACACTTATAATACTATAACAACTTCCAATTGCTCTGTCGAACAAACACATTTTCAACCTTAGGCGGCGAGCCTGAAACCCTAGGAATAAGAGTCAGAACAACAATCTGAGGATCTGAAAGAGTTTCTGTTGTCGAGAAGACTTTAATTGAGGCTTTAATTTCCTGTGGAGAAGCTTTGAATGGAAAGTCAACTTTTTGTGCCTTCACAGTCAAACTAAGTTCGATTATGGAGTTCTGAGCTCAATCTGAGGAATTGATGAGTTTAAATGGATTCTGAAATCTTTTTGATGATTTGAAAGAGAATAAAGTGAGCTCAGATGATTTATTGTGTGAGAATTTGAATCCTGTCAGTTTGGGTTACTTTCAAACCCAAACTAACAGGAGAAGCATTTCATTGAGTTTTGATTTTGAATCCTGCCCAGTTAAGTCAATTATAACCATTAGAATTAGTTTAAATCAATTAGAAACATTCTTAAGTGTCTGTTGCACATATTAAAGTCTGAAAATTCAAACTCTGAAGCTTCAGAGAAGCTTCAACCTTCTGTACACTTCCTGAAGGTCTTGAGAGCTTAAAACTTACACTAACAGATGTGGAATAATATTTAGAACTTGTACAAACCTTTAAATAAGAAAGAAAAGTCCATCTGAGGACTCTATAAATGTTAATTCCATTTCCAGGCGATAATAACCTATAGGAACCCCTGATTTTATCTTTCAAATTGAAGAGGAAAACATCATCTAATCCTTAAATTGACCCTGCAATTGTATAGATCTACCTTAGAGCTTTCTTGCAAACTTTAAATCACTCAATTTGGAGCTTTGGCCTGGGAGTTATGATCATTTGAAGTTGGGTCTGGAAGGGGTTATGTTAGTCCCACATCGTCAAATTCTGAGTGTGCGCATGAGGATAAAAAGATTTTGTTACCCCAGCTCTTTAGTCGTCAGTGCTCTGCACATCGGTTACCGATCTGATCTGAGCATGTGCATGTGTGTGTGCGGGCTTGTGTGCTTGCGGGTGTGCGCCCTTGTGGGCGTGAGCGAATGTGCCTTAGGAGGGCGAGAGGCTTGGGAGGCTGGGTTGAGCTGAATTGGCTCAAAACTATGAACCGAAATGAAATTAACAAAAAATGAACCTAATTGAGATTAGGCGAGGACCGAGTAGGGTCTTGTCCCACCCTGGTCTCAGGGTGCTGTGTATCCTCGAAAGGACCTTGCCGTAAATAAAATAATTTTTGGTTAAAAAGTAAAAAAAACCCGATTCAGCTGAAAGTCTAATGGAATTGAAAGAGAAGCCGATGGTTGTTAAATGCTAAGTGTTGGGCTGATGGCTAAGTATTGAAAGCTAAGGTTAAGAGAAGAGCTGAAGCAAAGGAAAGAAAGAAGAACAGGCACGGAAGGAACTAAGAGAACATGCACTAAGGGGAGAGAAGAAGGTAGAAGACTAAGGAAAGGAGAATAAGAGACAAGAAGAGAAGGCAGGAACAGAAGAAGAGAGGTAATAAAGAAAGCTCGAGAGAGAGAAGAAAATAAAAGAAAGAGAGAAGAGAGAGGCTAAAGAAATAAATAAAGAAACTCTTTTCTTGCATCGTTTTAATTACTTTTTGAATTTGTTTTAATTGTAAAAAGGCATATTTTAATAGAACAACTTGTATTGCCTTAATTTCTTTTGAAATAAAATTGGAAAATTAACATGTTTACTTGTTAATAAACAAACATCATTTAAGTAAATATGTTTTCATATGGAATTTTGTATGTTCTTTGTAGTTTAAGTATTTTGGCAAAATTCATGTTTAAAAATCACCTAGTTATACCTCCTAAACTTATAAAGGGAAATAAAAGAAAATTGGTGAATTTGGAAAAATTATTATACCTCCCAATGAATGACCTGGACTCAACCAGTAAAAATTTCTAAAATGTTAGGTTAATTCGACCCTATACTACACAACCGACACAACTTCGAGTTAACCTAAGTGACTTCTACTCTTAATTAATTGAAATTAACTTAATTACTGAGTTGAGTAAAAGCACGTCTCTGACTTCACGACTATACCCTGCCCTGACCACCACTGTGAGCCATCATCAGAATCCACAATCGTGTGCCATCTTGTTCCGCTAAGACGTCCAGGAATCTTCCTAGACATCTAGAGATTGCGCCTGCCTTCTTCTACGTTACTTCTTCACCTCCTAAAACTACCCAACATCTTCACCTTCCACAGCACCTCTCCTCACCATCGATGCCCAACCGACGTCGCCATCTACCACACACGCACGTGCAGTCTGCTAGCGTGCACCCTTGCACCTATCCTCACATTGCCGCAGCCACTCCAAGTGCTGTAGCAACAGAGCAGCCTATCGTCAGCTCCTCCTTCCCTGCCAGTAGCACTCACGCCGCGCACCCTGTCACGCACCCGCAGCAATGCAATCTCCTCTCCATGGATCTTCAGCCCCCACTAGACCATCCTAATTAGCCATGCCAAGCATGCACGACACCCGTACGCAAACGCCCGCGTGCCACGACCTCTCCGTCTTCTTCTTCTTCTTCCTCTCCATGAAGAGAAGGTACACAAAGCCACCAAAATCCCAGCCACGTCCACGAGCCTTGTAACTTCGCACCATCGCCTCCATCGGACTCACCTCAACCCCCTGAGCACAACCATGCCTCCGGTCGTACTAATCAACCACCCGACGGTTGGTTAGAGAGCTTCATCACTGGCGGCATCTTCCACTCCAACCGGCGACCACCGACCACCATTCGAAGCACCACCACCACCACTAGAAAGCTCTCGTTGCGTACAACCTTCCTCAAGCTCCTCAGCCTCCACCATCGCCTCCTCTTCGCGCGAGCACAAGGGGAAGTAATCCCCTTTTTTGGGTTCTATTAAAATTTCCAATTATGCCATTGTGGAACACTATTCAAATACTTTGTTGGCTTAAATTATTGTGATAAAATTACAACGGTACACTTATTCTTTCTCGTATTTAATTGGCTCTTGATATGCACATCAATTCTCATTGAAATTGGGTTCAGATTTGCATGCAACTAGAAATTACATACTCTGCCACTACACGTGCATCATTTACATATTTTTGAGAGCTTGATTTATGATGCAAAATTTACGTAAATATCCCTCAATTTCTCATGAAATTGAAAGTTACATTCTGAGCTGCATATTCATTGAATTGATTTCATGATTGTTTCTGTGAACATGATGGCTCCATATTCATGAATCTATTGATCTTGTCCTCTCTGTGGATATGACCTAATCCATCGTGGCTAGTTTTACTGATAGTTAGTTTTGTTCTGGATTTTTCAACCATGCGATTTCATTGCGACGACATGTTTTTCTGACAGCATATTTGAAAAGCGAAAATCCTCCTAATCAGCACAGGTCATCACATTAGTCCTTCCAATGGGAAAGAATTTTTGCATAAATTCTATTCTGAGTTCTTCTCATTTGTTAATAGGTCATCCTATGATCTTGAACCAATAAGAAGCCTTATCCCATAAAGAAAAAGGGACAAGCTTCATCATTACCATGTTGAGGTCCACATCACAGGGACGGACCATTTCAGTTATATGTCCCAGATCTTCCGAGTGTTGGAATTGGTCTTCATGGCAATGATCATGAAAATAAGTTTGTATTAGACTTATGACATTGGGTTTAAGTTCAAAGCCATCCCCTTCATCGTGCATCCTTACTAATGGTCTCAGCTAGAGTGCAGTTGGGTTGTTGAAGTCTCCCTGCCTTCTTGGTTGCTCACCCTGAGGTGGGTTTTGCTTGTCTTCTAGGGTTTTCAGGATTTTGTCCATCTGTTCCTTATGGTGCTGCTCAGATGCGGCGAGTTGTGCTCTAATGTGAGCGAGAGGATCATTTTCGATCAAGGGGTTCTCTTCCTCCATGGTTGGAGAGGAGGAGGATGATGATGAAGAAATGGTGATGACTAGAGGAGAAGTGGTCTCTTGAACCATTCTTGTAGGGGACCAGATAATTAAGGCCTTAATGACCTCCTTCCTTGCATACAATGGGCAAGGAATTAGGAGTGTTGCATGCAACACTTGCTAATCTTGGAGTTAATAATTTAAGATTAGGGTTCTAACTAATCACCACAAGTCTTGAAATATTAACTTATTTTCCAGAACTAATTAGGCTACATTAATAAAGGAAGGATAAGAGAGAAGGTTCTTCCCTGCAAGGTTCCTTTGGACTCTCTTACCACGGCCATTTGGCTCTACTCCCTAGTCCTAGACACCTTATTTGGTTAGGAAAACTAAGATAAGAGCTCAAATCCCAATGATGGTAGTTAACGGAACCAATCTTAGAATTTTAAAGATTTGCCAAGATTATGTAAGCTTTTGTTGAGTTTTACTTCTTATGACTTGAGAGGAGTATGAGGGATTACAAACACAAGAGTGTGTTTTTCCTTTTACTTAGCGCTCTCCTATTCTTCTAAGGTGGCCCTATGAATGTTGTTACTAGTAGGTGATTGCACAGCAATCATGCAACCTAAACCACCTGCATTAACCTAGATTCTAGCACAAGTTAGGAATAATGCATTCATAGGCATTGTAATTTCCACAATAGCTAGTTTCTTAGTCATATAGATAGTATTGTCATTTTCTGACCAAAAAGAGAGATGATTTTAATCACAAATGATTTGAAGGCACGGATGATAGATCAGACCATACAGATCTGATCAAAATGATGACGGGAGTCCAACACTTCTGAAATCGTCTCAATCAGACAACCAGGGCATCTTGAGTAGTCCATAAAAGAATAGAGATCATAAATCCAAAAGACAAAGATCCAAGCCTCAAATGGAGAATTCAATCACACGGATGAATCCGAATTGACGATCGTAGTCTAATGGCGGAAAAATCAAGCTGATCAGAGGTCTACAGCACTAGAAACAAGGAAAAGAAGATGGAAGGCCATGATGGCGCCATGTGGCGCCATCATAGCCGCCCCCTCATCGCCGCCCAATCTCTGAAGAAGCCCTCCTTGTGCATTGTTGGCAGTTGGATTGTCATCATCCAACGGCCACATGCACTCACGTCGCCCCTGCCCCCATGCTCCATCAACTAAGAAAGGATCTCAATTGTTGGATCTCCATCCAACGGTTGAGAGTGGAGTTGCCTAAAACCTAAATGCAACACAAAACGTGCCTTAGTGCATTGGTTAGCGCACTTGCACACAAGTGCGAGACTCATGCTCGAGCCTCGCCACGCTCCAAATCAAGAAGGCGGTGCACTCGATCTCAATTGGACTGTCAGATGATGAGCGGAGGGCGTAGATGCGAACATTTGGCATGGTGAAGGCCATCGGATGGCAATGCGTGATCTGACATAGCCACAACGCATGTTTGCATGTGTTAATCTTAAGGCTGCGAGCGCGTGCGATTTAAGCGTTCCGATCATGAGATCGGACGGCTGAAATAAAGCACGCGCATTTTGAATTTGAATCGCGCAATGAAAACGAGCGGCAAGTGCGAGGACTGGGCAGGCACGATCCAAGGGCGCAGTGGCCACTACGTGTCAAGCAGAGGTGCGATCCATGCGATGGAGGCACGTTGGAGGTTATTTTGAGGCCAAATTTGATCCGTTGATCTCCCGATCAACGGATCTGATCAAATAAGAGTTGTAGCACGAGATAAAGGGGTTCAATACCCACTTTTCCCCTCATTAAAACTATAAAAGAAGGCCCAAGGCCCCCCCAGTTGAGGCATCTCTCTTCCATCAACTCCAAATATCTTTCACCTTCTCTACAACTCTCTGTCCCTCTGCAACTCCACTCCGACATTCATCCCAGCACTTTGGATAAGAGGTGCTGCCGCACCTCGCACAAGCATCCTACAAGCTGTGCCATCTCTCTGCCACTTTCTATCTCTCCCTCTCTATCTCTCTCTATCTCTCTCTCTCTATCTATCTATCTATTTGTTTCTAGTAGCATTCTCTACTGTGAAAGCTCTATTTTAATTGTAATCAAATTTTGATCTTCTGAATGCATATATCTAATTCCTATACATATATATAAATATCTATTTAGAATAAGTTCAATTCAAACGCTTCTGCATAAATTACAATTGTCTCCTTGCTAATGACCCAGTACTCACCGATTTTATAAATTTATTTGTCGACATGTTTTCACAGTATACTACAACTGAATTAACTTTCAAGGCATGAATTACGCGTCAAATAAGTTGGCACCATTGCTGTGGAGGCAACGGAAATTTTTGAAGCCTTTCTTCATAGTGCTTATTTGAGATTTCTAACCTATTTTATTTGCGTGTGCAATAAACGTAGAAATCTAAGGGGAAGATGCAACAAACAGAGAAATTGCAGGTTTGAATCACAGGTAAGTACCTGTAGTTTAGATTAGCTAGATTTAGGATTTTCTTAGGATTAGTTAGAATTTGTTTTATTATTGAAAAAAAAAATTCTCTCTTGATTTTCAGGCTGAAATAAAGTTTTATCTGAAAAATTCAATTCCTGAAGATCCGTATGTCCAAAAATTCTTAAATTTTTACTGGATGTGGGTTTCAAAGTTAGGAACAACATATCCAAATTTTGTGCAAATCAAAGCTATAGAAAAATTTTAAAATTCACGCAGTGATCTGTTATCAATTCAGTTATTACTCCTGATTTTTTGGAGTTCAAAATATCATAAGAATTTTTATGCAACCCTGATTGACTTGAAATTAGTGGCATTGAACTTTCGAGATAATTAAGAATTTAGGAAAAAATCTAAGGAATTATTTCTTGCACGTTTGGTTGCACGGATTATCCAATCACCAACTAGGGGTTGAAACAAACTGCAAAAACCTAGTACACTTTAAATCAGAAAAAAATAGAAAACGTGCATTAAAAATTCATGAAAAGTATTTTCTGAGTTCCTAGTTAGTGGTGCAAGAATACTAACTAATTGTACTACTTGGGTGTTTTTAAATTTTGACGATCGATTTAGGATTTTCAAAACCTAAAAATATGCATTTTTTAGTCATTTTTTGCTTTATTTTTCTTGCATGCAAACCAAAAAACAAATATTGAAAACTTTTTGAGGAAAAATTTCAGATCGGGACTAAGGTTAACAACTCACTTTTGGTACAATGGGATTTTATCTTTCATAAACTAGAGATGAGGATACGGATTTGATCATTAGAATTTAAAGGTCTATTTTTAGACTAGATCAAATATCCTTCTCTAAAATTCCACCTAAACTCGTGATAGTTTAGGTGACTTGATCCTATTTTCTAATATGAAAAGTATTTGGCTTAGTTTCTGATTCAGAAACTTACATTTCATGTGAAACTTCCTATGTCAAATTTCACACACAAGCCAACACCTAAAAACAACTAAAAATTAGAAAACCCCCCTTGTTTGAACTTAGTAAAAGTTTGCGGCAGATCATTAGTTTGAGTTCCCACTGTCGAGGAGGAAAATGCCTCCATTGAGGATGCGATGTCAACATGTACCACCTCAACGCTGCTCTATATCTATATTACATATCTTTAGATAGAGCATTTAAGCGCATTTTTGAAGCTCAAGTGTCTTGGACGGTGCTCTACCTATAGTGTCAGAGTAAGAGCTTGAGTTTGCTTAGAGCATTGCTTCACACTGCATTGTGTTTTGGGGTTGTGAGCTCCTGAGTGGTTTCAAGGATAGTGCTATCTCCAAGTACTGGCGCCAGAGCCCCCTCGAGGATTGGTAACGGGAATGATGATCTCGACACATCTATTGTAAGACAAAACTAAAATAAGCATGGGGGGGGGGGGGAATGTTTTAAACCAAAAACATGCCCTTATAAAGGTTGGCTTTTCACAAGCATGGACATAAGGTTTTAAAGGTTATTGCAAGTTGCGAATCAAATTCAAGAGCCAGAAAAATACTAAAACCAAAAATTTCAAGTCATCTAAATTAACAAGGGGTTAATCTATGAATTTTTTGGAGGATATATTGATCCCATTTTTGTCTAATTTTTTGATTCGAAAATAAATCTTGATGTTTATCCTTAACGAATCCCATACCTCCTATGTTTGGATCATCCTATTTCCCATAATCTCTTTCTCTTCAAAAGTCAAAAAAATTAGATTTCCCAAAAATTCCATTTCAATTAAAGTTTTGCTAAGAGACTAGCAAAAGATAAGCATGGGGGTGTGACAAACGATAGTTTATCATCATTCTTATGCATTAAAACAAGCCTAGCTCTTAGGATTTTGCTTCGCAAACAAGTTTTTGGGGTGCATTTAGGCATAATCTAGGATTAGGCATGCATTGCATTCTTTTTTGTATTTTTAACATCCCTACTTGAGTGTTAAAGTTAGGAACTTATTCAGATTATCAAAACCCTAGCATTCAAGAAGGAAGAAAGTGAAGAAGGAGCCCAAATCAGCTAAACCCTAGCTAGATTCAGCTCATCTCAGCTGAATTCTAGCTCACATTGGCTAAAATTAGCTCCTTTTTGCTCTATCCAGCTTATCTTGGCTGGATGGAAGCTCAAGGTAGCTCAACTAGCTTAGAGTTAAGCTACTATGAGTAGGTTAGAGCTGGGGTGGACTAATTGGAGCTAGGGTTCAGCTGAGGTGGACTCAAGTCAACTCAGTTGAGCTAGCTAGAGCTCCCAGTGGACTGATTGGAGCTAGGATGAGCTATACCCAACTGAGCTGAGTTGGATTTGAGCTGAGCTGAGGTTGGTCAAGCTAAGTTGAGCTACCTTGACCTGCTATCCAGCCAAGATGAGCTGGGTAGCACTAAAAGGAGCTAAGTTTAGCCAATGTAAGCTGGAATTCAGCTTAGATGAGCTAAATCTAGTTAGGGTTCAGCTAATTTGGGCTCCTTCTTCACTTTCTTCTTGAATGCTAGGGTTTTGATGATCTGGATAACTGCCTAATCTTAACACTCAAGTAAGGATGTTAAAAATACAACAAAGAATGTAATGCAAGCTTAATTGTAGATTATGCCTAAATGCACCCCAAAAACTCATTTGCGAAGTAAAATCCTAAGAGCTAGGTTTGTTTTAATGCATAAGAATGATGATAAACTGTCGTTTATCACACCCTCATGCTTATCTTTTGCTAGTCTCTTGCCAAAACATTAATTAAAATGGAATTTTTGGGAAATTTAATTTTTTTTTACTTTTGAGGAGAAAGAGATTATGGGACATAGGATGATCCAAACACAAGAGGTACGAGATTCATTAAGGATAAACATTGGGATTTGCTTTCGGATCCAAAAATTAGACAAAAATGGGGTCAATATATCCTCCAAAAAATTCACAAATTAACCCCTTGTTAATTTAGATGACTTGAAAATTTTGTTTTTAGGATTTTTCTGGCTCTTGAATCTGATTTGCAACTTGTAATAACCTTTAGAACCTTGTGTCCATGCTTGTGAAAAGCCAACATTTATAAGGGCGTGTTTTTGGTTAAATTTTTTTTTTTTCCCCCAATGCTTATTTTTAGTTTAGTCTTACAACAGATGTGTCAGGATCATCATTCCTGTTACCAATCCTCGAGGGGGCTCTGGTGCCAGTACTTCGAGATAGCACTGTCCATGACACCACCCAGGAGCTCACAACCCCAAAACACAATGCAGTGCAAAGGGGCGCTCCAAGCAAACTCAAGCTCTTGCTCCGACACTATAGGTAGAGCACCGTCCAAGACACTTGAGCGGCAAAAATGCAGTTAAATGCTCTATCTAAAGATATGTAATATAGATATAGAGCAGTGCCAAGGTGGTAACATGTTGACATCACATCCTCAAAGGAGTCATTTTCCTCCTCGTCGGTGGGAACTCAAACCAACGATTTGCTTCAAACTTTTACTAAGTTGAAATAAGGGGGCTTTTCTAATTTTTAGTTGTTTTTAGGTGTTGGCTTGTGTGTGAAATTTGACACAAGAAGTTTCACATGAAATGCAAGTTTTTGAATAAAAAATTAAGCAAGATACTTTCCATATAACAAAAGAGGATCAAGACACCTGAACTATCATGAGTTCAAGTGGAATTTTAGAGAAGGATACCTGATCTAGTCTAAAAGTAGACCTAGAAATTCTAATGATCAGATCTGTATCCTCATCCGTAGTTTGTTAAAGATAAAATCCCATTGTATCAAAAGTGAGTTGTCAACCTAAGTCCCGATTTGAAATTTTTCCTCAAAAAGTTTTCAACATTTTTTTAATTGGTATGCATGCAAGAAAAATAAAATGAAAAATGACTAAAAAATGCATGTCTTTAGATTTTGAAAATCCTAAATCGATCGTCAAAATTTAAAAACACCCCCATGCTTATGATATGCAATGTCCTCATGCATTAGGAGGGAAAAGGGATCACCTTACTGAAAGGAGGTTGAGTTTAGGACGGTTTGGAAAAGGAAAGGAAAAGGAAAGAAGGAAAAAATGATGGGTTACCTCCCATCCATTGCTATCTTTTACGCCATTCAACCATGAGTGAAGTCACTAAATATTGGGTGGGTCATGGAGCTCGTGGGAATCAAATTTCGTGTCAGGGGTGTTATCAAGATAGGGCTTAAGTCGTTGACCGTTGACCTTCAAAGTAATGTTATTTTTAGGATCCAAAATCTCAACGGCACCATGGGGAAAAGATTGAATTACAAAGTAAGGGCCGGTCCATTTAAACTTTAATTTACCAGGAAATAATCATAACCTCACATCAAAAAGCCACACGCATTGGTTTGGTTCAAAAGTTTTTTGAACATTGAATTTATCATGAAATTTCTTGGTTCGATCTTTGTAAATGCGTGCATTTTCATAAGCTAAGTTGCGAAGTTCTTCAAGTTTAGTTAATTGTAAGTTCTTGTGTTTACCAGCTGCATCCAAATTGTAATTAAATTCTTTGATTGCCCAATAAGCCCTATGTTCGAGTTCAACCGGGAGGTGGCATGCCTTGCCAAAAATAAGATGGAAAGGTGACATGTCAATCGGGGTTTCGAAAGCAGTACGGTAAGTCCATAATGCGTCAACAAGTTTAAGCGACCAATCTTTTTGATTAGGCTTAACCGTCTTTTGCAAAATGTTTTTAGTCTCCTGGTTGGAAACATTAGCCTAGCCATTAGTTTGAGGGTGATATGGAGTGGAAATTTTATGTTTTACCCCATATTTAGAAAGAAGTTAACAGAACTAAGAATGTGTGAAATTCGAGCCTCCGTCACTAATAATGGCCTTGGGAACACTGAAACGTGAAAAAATATTTTTCTTAATGAAATCCACGACAACTTATGATCATTAGTGCGTGTGGGTACCGCTTCAATCCACTTTGAAACGTAGTCGACAGTGACTAAGATATACTGGTACCCAAAAGAGGGGACAAACGGTCCCATGAAGTCAATGCCCCATACATCAAAGATTTCAACTTCCAAAATCGGGTTAAGGGGCATCATATCTTTAGAGTTCATGTTGCCGATGCTTTGGCAACGCACACAAGATCGAGAGAATGCATGAGCATCTTTGTATATGCTCGACCAATAAAATCCAAAATTTAAAACCTTTGCCACCATTTTCTTTCTCGAAAAATGTTCGCTGCAAGCCATTAAGTGGCAGTGGTTCGGAATGTCATGTGTTTCTGAATCGGGAACACACCGCCTATTGACTTGGTCAGCATAGATGCAGAATAAATCGGGGTCCTCCCAAAAGTAGAATTTAATCTTGGCAAAGAACTTATCCTCTTATGTTTAGGCCAGTCAGCAGGGAATCGTCCAGTGGCAAGATAATTGGCATAATCAGCATACCAAGGGAGGGATTTTAGGGTTAGGAGCATTTTGTCGGGAAAAATATCTATTTGGGTTAAAACATCACCAATGTTAAGTCTTGAAAGGTGATCGGCCATGACATTTTGCAAGCCCATTTTATCTTTGATTTCCAAATCAAATTGTTATAGCAATAAAATCCATCAAATTAGGTGGGGTGTCTCATCCTTTTTATTGAGTAAGTATTTCAAGGTCGAGTGATTAGTGTAAATGGTGATGTGTGAACCTAACAGATACGAATGAAATTTTTCGAGGGCAAAAACGATCGCAAGAAGTTCTTTTTCGGTATCAGTATAGTTTCATTGTGTTTCATCAAGGGTTTTACTAGCGTAATAAATCACAACGGGTTTCTTGTTGATTCGTTGCCGTAAGATAGCTCCTACTGCAAAGTCCGAGGCATCAGTCATTAGCTCAAAAGGATGAGCCCAGTCAGGAGCTTACAAAATAGGTGCCTCAGTAATCACTTGTTTTAATAAATTAAAACTCTCCAAGCAATAATGGTCAAAATCAAAAGGTTGGTCTTTAGTCAAAAGGTAGGTAAAGGTCGGGAAATTCTGGAGAAATCTTTTATAAATCGTCGGTAGAATCCCCCATGCCCCAAAAAGGATCATTTTTGTTTCATCGAGTGGGGCAAGGGAAGTTAAGAGATTGTATCTACTTTTGCCTTATCTACTGAGATTCCCTTTCCAGAAATTACATGGCTCAGGACGATACCATCTTGGACCATAAAGTGGCTTTTTTACCAACTGAGAACCAGGTTAACCTCAATGCATTTTTGAAGAGTTCTTTCTAAATTCCAAAGACAATGATCAAAAGAATCTCCAAAAATGGAAAAATCATCCATAAAGACCTCCAGGCAATCACCTACCAGATTAGAAAAGATTGCTAACATGCACCGTTGAAAAGTCGCAGGGGGAATTACACAATCCAAATGGCATTCTTCAGAAAGCAAAGGTTCTGAAGGGGCAAGTGAAAGTGGTCTTTTCCTAGTCCTTAGGGTGGATTGCAACTTTATTGTAGCTGGAATATCCATCAAGGAAACAGTAATAATCTTATCTGGCTAACCACTCCAAAATTTGATCAATGAAAGGAAGCGAAAAATGATCATTCTTGGTGGCAGTATTTAACTTTCTGTAGTCCATACAGGTACGCAAATAAGAAGCAATCCTATTGGGAACTTCTTCACCCTTATCATTAGTAATAACAGTGAAGCCAGTTTTCTTGGGGACTACTCATGTATGGCTGACCCACCGGCTGTTAGAGATAGGGTAAATAACTCCCGCATCAAGCCATTTAATGATTTCCCGTTTTACGACCTCCTGCATAGTAGGGTTTAAATGACATTGAGGTTGGTGAGAAGGTCTAGAATCATCCTCGAGATAAATATGGTGAGTGCAATAGGATGCATCAATGCCTTTTAAGTCATTTAAAGTCCAACTGATTGCTTTTTGGTATTTGTTCAGAACTTGGAGTAGTTTTTCCTCTTGTAACCCTGAAAGTTTGGAATTGATAATAAGGGGTTTTGTATCGTTGGGGCCAAAAAGTATATATTTTAGAGAATCCAACAAGGGTTTCAACTCTAATTGCAGGCAGGTTTTAGAATAGAGTTAGAAGTTAGAGTGAAATCCGATGTGGTAGGTGGGGGTGGGTTAGATGATTGCTACTGCTCAGGCGAAGTATCAGTAGCAAAACACGTATTTATGGAAAGTAATTCATCGACAAGATTAGAGGTTTTGGATCTGAGTCGTCGAAGAAATCGAACTTGTGGAATCTTTTGGAAGCCGTAAAAATGTCTAAAGTGAGCAACTCACTGCCGCATGTGATGTCCATTTTACCAGAATCGCAGTTTATATTAGCTTGTGGTGGCAAGAAAGGGTTTTCCAAGAATGATGGGTGCATCTTTAAGTGCTTCAGGTACATTAATGTCAAGGACCAAAAAGTCCATTGCAAAGAGACAATTTTGTACCCAAACTATAACATCCTCTACAATCCCTTTGGGATGAATAACAGATCGATCAGCTAGTTGAAGGGTGACCTTTACAGGTTTAAGTTCACCAAATTGAAATTCATTGAAACGGATAGTACAGATGAGATTTATAGATGCACCATGGTCTAAAAGGGCACGATCAAAGGTAGTGTCATTAATGACAATCGATATTAATGGAGCGCCCTAGTCTTTTCTCTTGTGAGGCAGCTTACTCTGAACTACGGAGCTAACTGTCTTAGAAAGGACAACCTTTCGTAGATTTTTGGTCTACCTCTTTGGTGTACAAATTTGTTTTAAAAATTTTGCGCAGGTAGGTACATATTTAATTGCATCTAAGAGGGGGATGCTGATTTCCACTTGGCCAAATAATTTGTGTAATTGTTCTTCAGTTGGCTCAGTTTTTCTGGGTTTCTTTTTCTTGGAGTTTAAAGCTTGAGGAAAAGGTGTTGTGTTTATGCTATTTTCAGTGTCCTGAGAGTGAATGGTGGTGGGAAAAAATTGTTCTTGATCCGGCTTATTTGCTCGTGAGGGTTCCATAGTGTGTGCAGTTTTTCCACTTCTTAGTGTGACTGCATTAGCAGTGTGGTTATTTCATTGTGGAAATTGTTGATGTTGTTGCGGATTTTGAAATCGGGTGGGAATTGAGGTGTAGGATTGATTGGTGGTGGACCTTGCTGTCCTGAAGTATTTCCACTTTAAAATTGATTCTGTTAATTTCTAAGGTTAGGGATAGGTTGGGAAGGTAAATTTCCCATTGGCCTTTGATCAGGTGCTACCATTATTTGATTTGTAAATTAGATACGGCACGGGTAACATCGTTCATTTGCTTTTGCATTCCTTGTTAGGTTTTCATTAATTGAGAATTAATATCATTCTGCAAAGGTTGGTATTGGCCAAAATTCCCTATTTGATTTTGAAAATGCAGACTTTGATTGTCTTTCTTCTAGGAGAAATTCGGGTTATTTCTCAAAGTGGGATTGTAAAAATTAGAGGAATTATTTCTAAAATCATCCTAGAGAACGGAAATGTTTTTGTTTACTGGTACATAAGGTGAAGAATTATTAGAAATCCCAATAATTTCAAGTGTAAAGTTGTGTCAATTTGTTGCAAATTTTCCCAAAGGAGGAGAGTTGGGTTAGTATTGGAGTTAGAAAGGCAAGGGTTAGGGTTGGTCAGTAATGGGTTATGTGATCGCACGTTAAATTTTCTTCCATCTTCTTTTGATTGATTTGCATTTGATCAAGTCTTTCCATAAAAAGTTGCAAATCATCCTGTGTAACTGGGAGAGAGTGTTGTTCTGTGCCTACGTCATGGACACTGATGGAGGAGTTGCCATTTCTGCCAAAAGTGTCCATGGATGAGTGGTTGAAAGAGTTTTCGCTCATTTCATCAAAAGTTCGTAAGCACTTTCGGCATCTTCACTTAAAAAGTTCCCCCCACATGGGGTGTCCACAAACCACCTCAATTGGTCATCAAGACCATGGTAGAAAATTTGCACAAGTTGCCAAAGTGGCACCTCGTGGTTGGGGTAGCTTGACAATAAGTCTTGAAACCTCTCCCATGTTTCATGCATAGGCTCACCGGATTTTTGCTGGAAAGTTGCTATGGCACGACGTAAAGCATTAGTGCGACCAATCGGAAAATGTTTTTTTAGAAATGTGCTTTTTAATTATGTCCAGGTAGTAATTGGTTTTCCTATAGTCCTAAACCAATAGGCGGCCTTATCTTCTAGAGAAAGAAGAAAGAGTCACATTAGCCATAAATCTTCCGAAATGTTTTGGGATTTGGTGGTTTGAGCAAGAACTGTAAGTTCCTCTAAATGGCTAAATGGGTCTTCTCGAGGAAGGCCATGAAAATGTTTAATCAGATGAAGGACAGCGGGTTTAATTTCAAATTCTCCAATAGGGATGACCACATCTGGTCTTTCTTCATAGTTGGAGGGATCATAAAATTCCCTCAATGGAATGGTTAGTTGAGCATTGGGTGGTCTATTGTTGGCTAGGTTTGTGACGGTCCTAGTCAATTGTTTCTAATTAGCCTGGAGTTGTTGGAGTTGAGTTACTACCATGTGAAAAGGGTTGGGATTTTCCATTGTCCTTTGGGACAGGAATTCAAACTGTGGCATTTTAGTTTGTGGTTTAGGAACCTCTAATTCAGGTTCAAAATTGGGGTTCCCATTTTGCGGGTTAGAAGATGATGGGTTAGTGATTCTTTTGTAATTTTGGGTTTTTCCATTTTTTCTTGATTTTCTGTAGAGGAAGAAGAAGAAAACAAATGAGTATGGGCGGTGTGGCAGGCCAAGAAATCAGTTGGTCCCTTCAGGTGTGGATTTTGGGACCGTCAGCCATACATACACTAAAATGGAAGAACGGGAGAGGAGGAGAAGAGATAGATGAGAGAAGTGTGCAATTCAAACAACAAATTCTAGACCTAACTTAATTATGACTCCCTAAAAATAACCTAAGACTTGGTCTATCTAGAAATAAGTAATCAATAGTGAATACCCGTTCTGTCAACAAATCTAGCCAAGTTGTTTAATGGGAGGTTTGGGCCCAAGCGTTTCCCAGGAAAATTCCCAAGTGCTTGTACAAACCCACACCTGGTCGTTTGACATGGCCCCTCAGCCTGAACACCAGATATAGATGACAGAATTGTTATTAACTAAAGAAACTTATGACCTAGATAGCAAGACTAAGTCGATGAAACCTTAGGAGTCAAGTTGCTACAGATTTTAATTTGGTCTAGGATACTAAGGTGTACATGGAATGTGGGGGGCATTGATTGGGTTGTTGCCCTATTATTCAATTTCTGTAGTGTGTACAAGGTTGGAAAGTGGTTCTAATTTCAAACAAGTTGTCACACAATTTTATGTATTTCTATTTATTAGGATTTGCTTTAAATTAATGCATTTTAGGGTTCCCTTTCTTAAGACTTCAAACAAGTTTTGAGATCTACAAACAAGAGGAAATCAAGTTGTATGAGTTGAGATCAATTTCCTTTTAGTTGTTTGTCTCTAAAAGTGAAAAAGAAACCCTAATCCAATTGATCCTAGGATAGAAATTTAACTACCAATGGATCTTTTTGAGGCTTTTTGTATTAAGTAGTGGTCCAAAAAGATCAAACAACACCACTACATTATGGCAAATCAAACAAGGATTCCAGAAAAGCTTTTTTTTAAGATTTTAGGAATTTGTTTGATAGTTTTAAAGAATTTTTCCTTGTGCTGGTGTCAAAGTCCAGAAATGATACCTGTGAGTATTTTGGACAATTCAGTTTCACCACTGACCACAAAAAGTTTTGGTGATTTTATATGACATGTAGAATTTCACAAGGATTCCAGAAAGTTGAATTTCGTAAAAATTGGATGAGTACAAAAATTCTAAAAATTCACCGATAGTAGCAAAATAGGAAGATTAGAGGGTGTGACCCCTATGCAGTCCACAAATTTTTAAAAATTAATTATAAATCTAATTGTTCTAAAATTTGGAACATAAGTTCTTTACTTGATTTGGAATCACTAGGTAAAATTTGATGATTTTAGGAGGCCTGTGGTGTTGGGTTTTTGGAATCCGGATGAAGTCTGGACCGGAAAAATTAAACTACCAACACTTGAGGTGAAGTGGTGTTTATTGATGCAAACAAGCAAAAAATGGATTTTAATTTGCACCACTTCACTTAGTTAAGGTATTTAGGATCCTGAAAGCCAAGTTTAATGTGTTTTGATAGTTTTTAGGACTAGGTGTGACTAGAAAGAGGAACCAACCTAAATTTCCGTGGGAAGAAAAGGAAATTGAAGATCTTCCTCCAAAATCCCGCTTACTTCCTGTAGCTCCTGCACACACGAGAGAGAAAGAGAGGAGGGGATGAGATCTACGTATCAAACAAGGGAAAAGTGATAAAGCTAAGCCGTGCCTCCCCGGTAACAGTGCCAAAAAGTGATTGCTAAAATGCGTGATCTATAAAAGTGGGTTTTTATGCCGTTATAACACGTAAATTGGATCACTTTTAAATTTATAGAATCCAAGTACTTCGGTAAGTATTTGGCTCATCCCAAGAGAGGCAAGTAAGCTTTTAATTCAAAACTCCCGCTTGATCTTTGGAAATCAACGTCTTTTTAGGGTTTTTGGAATACGTAAATTTTTTTTCGATTTTTGAATAGAGCAAAATGAAATGCGGATAGAAAAATGAAAATCTAAGTTATGAAAATTGTAAGGCAACAAGTGCCTTACTTCTTCAACTCACCCTAAGCACGAAAGGCCTAGTGTAATGAAGGAGTAAGCCATAAAATAATCACAAGCCTTTTAAACTTAAAGTAGAAGAATGCTTCTTAATTAAAATAATTTTACAATGGGAATGGAAAACTCACAAGTGAAATGAGTTTCCACTTATAATTTCCTTCCAAGTAGAATTCTAGCACTAAACTACTATGCAACTAAACATCAAAAGAGTAGAACAAAGCTTAGAAGATGTTGGTGATGATGATGGTGTTGCCCGAAATTCCTGCTCTAGCCCTGGTTGCCCCAAGACTTAAAGGATTCCTTTGCTCCTTCCTGGATGTCCTCCAAAGGCAAACCCTAGATGGGCATGCCTTCTCCTTCCTAGAGTGGATGGCTCCCACTCCAAGAACTCCTCCTTAAGGTGGCGTGAACCACCTTTGATTCTTCCTTCAAGTGTAGTTGTGTACCACCCTTAAATCCTCCTCTTCCTAGGGTAGGCATGTACCCTAGGTTGTCTTCCAATGCCTGGCTTCCTCCCTTGGCTGGCGTGGACACAAGAGAGAAGAGAAGAGGGGAAATAACCAAGGGGACAAAGTATCCCCTTAATCTTCTTCTTTTTCTTCTTCTCTTGGCCGTGAGCTTTATGTGGATATAGGTGGAAAAATTATGTAGCCAAGGTTGGATTTTAATGGTGGTGGTAGGGGTTTTTATAGGAGTAGGAGGGGGGTAGGGTTAGTTATAGGATGGACAGCCATGATAGGGGTTAGATGGTGGTTATAGGATCCTAGGGCTAGGGTTGTTGGCACCAAAATGGAAGGGCACTTGGTGGTTGGCGGCAACTCTAGGTAGTTGCTAGGGTTAAGGGTTTAGTTAGGTGTGTTGTAGGGCTAGGATTAGATCATAGGGTGGTAATTAGGAGATGGATGGCTATGTTTAGTTGGCGCCAATTGTAGGGATGTGTGGAGGTGTGGTTAAGTGTTTTGGTGCCAACTAAAGGGGGTTTAGGTGGCGTGGGTTTTAGGAAGGGTTGGGATGGCTTTAGGTGGTGATGTGTAGGGTTAGGATTTAAGGGGAAGTTGGCGCCAAAAGGAAGGGGTGCATGTGGTGTTTTTGGCGCCAACTTGAAGGGGTGTGAGTGGTGGTGGTTGGTGAGGGTTGGTGCCAAAAGAAAGGTTGGGTTAGGGTTAAGGTGGAGAAGTGGATGGTCATGGTATTTTTTTGTGGAGCTAAGGGTTTAGCTAAGCTAGCTAAGCTAGCTTAGCTAGTAGAGTGGAGGTGGAGGAATTAGGGTTTCATGGAGGAGAGATGAAAAAGAGTATTCTGGAGCTGGTATCAGGTACTCTAGAGCTAGGACTGCTGAGGTAGCTTCAAGGGGAGCTCAACTACTGAGCTTAGCTACTTAATTCTTATGCAAGTAGCCAAACTTGGGTAGTTGAGCTTAGATGAGCTGGCCTTAACCTAGCTGGAGGTAGGTTGAGCTGGAACTACCTCTGATGAGAACTCCAAAGCTAGCTAAGCTACTAGTTGACAAGTAGTAGCTTAGCTAGCTTAGAGTTAAGCTACCATGAGTTGGCTGGAGCTAAGGTAAACTGAGTTTGAGCTGAGCTGAGTTGAGTTGAGCTTGAGCTGAGGTGGACTCAAGTCAACTTAGTTAAGCTAGCTAGAGCTCCCAGTGGACTGATTGGAGCTAGGATGAGCTAGACCCAATTGAGTTGAGCTGGATTTGGGCTGAGCTGAGGTTGGTCTAGATAAGTTGAGCTACCTTGAGATGCCATCCAGCCAAGATGAGCTGGGTAGAGCTAAAAGGAGCTAATTTTAGCCAATGTGAGCTAAAATTCATCTAAGATGTGCTGAATCCAGATAGGGTTCAGCTGATTTGGGCTCCTTCTTCAGTTTCTTCCTTCTTGAATGCTAGGGTTTTGATGATCTGAATAAGTGCCTAACCTTAACACTCAAGTAGGGATGTTAAAAATACAAAAAAGAATGCAATGCATGCCTAATCCAAGATTATGCCTAAATGCACCCCAAAGACCTGTTTGCAAAGCAAAATCCTAAGATCTAGGTTTGTTTTAATGCATGAGTGATGATAAACTGGCGTTTATTATTAGGTCACACCACTCATTTGATTTTGAACTTAAAAGAATCATCTAGAATTATCTTTCCTTAGGGTTCCACATTAAGGATAAAGCACATCTACATTTCCATATTTAAAGGAAATCTATCAAACAAATTGGGATTTGCAAAACTCTTGTGTGCCTCATCAAAACCTTGATTGAAAATATTAAGTCAAGTGAACCCTAAAACTCATTAACTCAAGCATTCGAATTTTAAAAGTCACTTCATCAAGAAAAATTGCTTGTGAACCCTTTTGCCTATGCACTTAACATCTCTGAAATCAATCTTAAGGGCAAACACCCCCTAACGCCCATCATATTCCAAAAGCACATCAAACCCAAGCTTAAAACTAAGTTGATGTGCCCTAGGCAGAACTAATAGATTTAGGGACTTGAAACTAGATTGGGTTAAAGTCAAGGCCTTGTCTACTTGGACCCATGATGAGTCCATTTTAATGGACTATTGTTACACCTAAGTACTTCAATTCTAACATAGTATGTTTGTTAATACTCACATTAGGTCATTAAATAAGTGCATGCATCATTTCTTGAGTTTTTATCTATTTTATCGCATTCTATAACGTAGTGTGCAATTATTTTATGTTTCGTCATTGTAGGAATAAATTGCAAGAGACGAGGGGGGTGAATTAAATTCTCCCCTCCCCTAACAGCCGCCCGCCTCAACTGAGTCTTTCGGCCAGCCTCAACATCTCCCCAATAGCCTAAGGCCATATTTAGTAGGGAATTATGAAAATCCCTTAACTTGCGCGGGGAGAGGAGTTAAGAGGAGGCTTGCCAAAAGAGAGGGTGTTTCGATTCTTCTTTCCCCCTGGGGGGATATCCTTCCTCTCCACCTTCCCCACCATGGAGAGTGCGGGCACTGTGGAACCAAGAGTACATCACCTTCATCAATCCTTTGCAAGCCATAGTTGTGTCCTTCATCGTACTGCCACAGAGCCTTCCCTCACTGTGCGCCTGCAACTTCCACCGCCTGTCCACCGTGCGCGCGCGCCCTTGCAACCACGCCAGCCTGCCCACGCCATGCCATCGCCCTCATGCCTTCCACCATATTGCCACAGCCGAGCCTTCACCTCCCATTACCATTGTGCCCTTGCGCACCCTGCAAGCGTCGCACCCATCACCCACGCTACTGCCACAGCTGTGCCTTGCACAGCTTGCACCAAGCGCCTGCAGGTGCCACTCCCACCGCAAGCGCACCCCTGCCCGCACCCGCACTGCCTGCAAGCACTGCTCCAGCGCTCCCACTGCAAGCACACCCTTGCCTGCACCCGCGCCCTCATCGTTCACCACACTGCCACAGCATGCAAAGGTGCACACTGCAGACCACACGACACCTCCTCTTCTTCATCTTCTTCCTCTCCAGCGCCTGCAAGTACCCAAAGTCACACCCACAGTAGCACGCCCGCAGTAGCCATGTGCCTGCAAGCAGGGCAACACAGCCAGGTGCGACCACGCGCAAGTGCAACATAACGACGCGTGCCCGTGCGACCGCATGGACAGGAGCAGTGTAGCCATCTGTCGATGATAGACCGACACTCCTCTCCACCGTTCGGTCGCCTCCGGCCACCTCCAGCTGTCGCGTCACCACCATTGCATAGCCCTCGTTGATATATGCCTTCTCTCCGCGTAGCTCCTCCCACAAAGCCTCCTTGTGCATGCAAGGAAGAGAGAGGAAGTTTCCTCTATTTTATATTCAATTAATATTTAAATTGAATGCCATTGCCACAAAATGAATTTTGGTTTATGATTATTTTATTGTGGTGAATTTATGCATTAATGCTCACGCTTCTAGATAATTGTTAAACCTTATTATTCATCTCTATGTGCATTGAATTTAATTTTGAATGACATCTTCATATGCATGCAAGTGAATAGTACATGGCATACTCTTGCACATGTATAATTTTCAGATGTAAAAATTATATTCACACACCTTGACTTCGCCATAAATTTATGGTTTACTTTCAGAGCTATACAGGCATTGTTTGATCTGGCGAATAGTTTAGTGAACTTGATTTTGACCTATTTGCGAGTTTAACTAAGTCATTGCCTCCTCGTGGACATGACCCACTCTTCTGTGAGTGGTTTAATTTTAATTTTAATTATTTTGTTAAGCGATTTTCCACCACTTTGATCCTACAACGATAAGTTATCTTAATACATTATTCAAAAGCAAAAATGGACTTATCAAATGGCGCTGTTGCCGGGCAGGCAACAGACGCAATAGATTCACTTCATTATTTTTGAATATTCTGAGTTGTGTAGTTATCTGATCATTTTTTTTATTGTGCGAGGAATTTGACGGGGCGACAGGCACAGCAGAGCGACGACATTGACCTTGAATGACGTGTACGGTGGAGATGATCTTTTTGGTGGACCTTGACACCACCTGGAGGCCAGCAACAGAAACACGTGGGCCTTGATCCCTTGCGCATAGGCTTACGGAGAAGCATGTTTTCGATTTAGTCAGTAGATCTTAGTTAGATTTAGTTTAGATAGACATTAGAATTTAATTTCTGTCTTTTGGACCCTTGTTGGGTATTTTCGGGAACGTGTTCCCAGTGCTTCTTTATTTCTTATCGCTCTTGTATGCGGGAACATATTTTCGGGAGCGTGTTCCGATTTATTTAGATTGTAGGATTATTTGAATTGTTTGAACTGCATTTCGGTTAGTTAGTTAGATTAGGTCTATTTGCTTATTACTATTATTGAAAAAAAAGAAAATTCAAACTGCCTGCTAGAAGCTGCATATCTATAGGACGACCATCTAGGACTGAATGAGCAGAATCTAGTTTATTTTTACTGTATTGCTTACATTCTTGCATGAAGAAAGCTGGAGTAAGGTACGTCTTCTCTTAAGCATCAATTACTTGTCTTGCATCTACATTAAACCTAAATCTAAGACCACTAAAGTGCTTGAATCAGATTAATTCAGTGGTCACTTTAAAAGTTGGGACTGTGATGTAAACACATTTACACTACTTAAGATGTCTATTTATGCGTGTTCTTAAGCAAAGGATTGCATTTCATGATATAAATATTGCATAACATGCATCATCTTGCATTTAGAGTAGTTTGAATAAAATGGAGGTTAATTGTCTCCTTTTATGTGCTTGGATAGGGAAAACATTTTATCGGGGCCTCGGATCAAAGATCCAACCGTATGGATGTGATCAGGGTGACGATTGGAGTTCAACGACTCCAAGATTGCCCTAATCAGGCATCCGTAGCATCAGATAGTGACCGGGGAACCCTAGAAGATCAAGGACCAGGATGGTGTAAATTCGCACTTCATATGACAAATTCGACCGCATGGATGAATTCTGATCGACGATTGCAGCCCAACGACACAAAATCGAGTCAATCCGACATCCGTGGCACCATCTACAACTTCCAGAAGACGGACGGCCAAGATGGTGCGACGTGGCACCATCTCAGCCGCCCAAATGGACGCATGCAACCTCTGAAGATCCTGCACCCGCTCGCTCTTCACCGTTGGATCTTGATCCAACGGCTGCGATCAGCCGCGCCTAAAAGAGCCTGCTCGACCATCCGCGCCTCGTAGCGCAGCGGTCGAGCGCATTTACGCGAGCGACGGGAGCGGGTTCGTGCCACAGCGAAGGGCTGGAAGGCGCGGGCGATTGAGCGCGGGCGGGCGTTGGATCTTAATAGGATGGCCGCGCGCGCCCGATAGCGTTCACGCGCGATTGAACGTGCGGCATGGATGCGCGATCGCACGTGCCAGGCGGGTGCAGCAGCGGGCAGAGATGAGTCTTAAGCCGTTCGATCTCGCGATTGGATGGCTTAGAATCGAAGAACATGCGTATGCGTTGAGGAAGTGGGTAGCTGAGGAGCCGCGCATGGGCGCGGGAGCTACGCCCATGTTGGGGGCTTTAGTGACGGATTTATCCGTCACTAAAGACCCCTCATTTATTATTTTAAAGTTGTAATGTCCATTTTGCCCCTACTCCTTGCAACTATAAAAGGAGACCCCCTCCATACGAAATTCTCATCCCTTCCTTCTCCTCTCTGCCACTCCAAAGCTCAAGAGAAGCTTGTCCCACGCCCGGGATGCTTCTCGCGAGATAAAGTCCAAATTTTCGTCCCCCTTCGAAAGTGGATCCCACGACGACGACGGCGTGCTGCTCCGTTCCAATTCTTCTGCTTCGTCCTCCTTCGTCCAGGCGTCGTCCCATCCGGCTCGTCCTCCAAGCGACCGTCGAGGAGGATTTCTCTCTCCCTATTCCTTTTACTGCTTTCTAATACAGATTTACTGCTTTCTAGAATAGTTCTGCTCGTCCTCCAAGCGATCATCGAGGAGGACATTTCTCCTTCCATTCTTTTAATTCTTTCTAGAGTAAATTTATCGCTTTCTAGTGCAATCATTTTATGCTTTCTAGTTGTAATGAATAATCTCTTTAATGATAAATTCTTTGTTTCCCTGTTTATTCTACATCTCATTTTTATTTCTATGTGTAATATTCTCTCCCTCTTACCCTCTCTCTCTCTTCTATTTATTGCAAATAATTAGATAGTTTTAAATTGAATTATTCCATGACAAATAAAAAGAAACGCGTAGTTTTTAAATCAAACGTCTGCCTCCCTGTGTTCGACTTGGAATTTTCATTTCGGTATAAATTTTATTTGTTGAACACGAATTCTTCGCTTTCAAACTACAACGACAGGTTTTCCAAAACCAAACACATTAGGGGAGCAATTCGTAATGTTCAACAGACTGCTAAGAGGTTGGACCTTAAAATCTGTGACTTAAAATTGTGTGCAAAAGGATCTTGTTTGCGAAATTTCAAAACTCAAAACATGATGGAATGTTTGCATACCTGAGACACTGTGCACCTCACACATAAGGTCACTAGATAAGTTTCTAACTCGCCTCTTTTGCACCACAAGGGAAGTTAGTCGGAAATCAATAAGCCTATCCACCAAGTTACTTCGGTTCCTCGTGTGTGGGCTCGATTAGAGACTTCCATCCCTTGCTAGTAGGTTATAGGCACCAGCGAAGGTTGGCCTAGGAAGCATAATTTGTGCAAAACTTGTTTGGCCACCAACTGAACATTTAATTCTAAGACCTACAATCTACTAAAAATAGATCCCACTGAGTTTGCCTTTGCTTTGATAGTAGAACTCTCTAGGAAGTTTTTGCTTGTGTTCTGAATTCTTCTAAATCCTAAGAGAGTTAAAACTATTTTGCTTAAAGAAATGGATCACCCTTACTCCTATCATTTAAATTATCAGAGACAATACTTCCCATCTTTTAACTAGGATCCCATGCCCTAAGCATATCCATCCTTTGATGGGTGCATTGACAATTCATGGGATCATTCATATCCCTATCCTAGGAGTACTGGCTTGATAACTCCTACTTTTGAGCAGAGCCTAGGAGCGGGATTTTCCAACCCTGGAATCCCTACTTCTATGAAAACATCCAACCCTCCCACCCTTCATGATTTTCCGTATCGAGGTTGGACCGATACCCCTAGGCAACCAGAGCCTGAAATTGACTATCCTCCCCAACCTGATAGTAGTAGCCTCTCCTCTTTGATGATAGAAATGCAAAAACAACAAAAGGAAATGATGGAATCCATGGGTGAGATGTTGAGGAATAGTCAACAGTTAAACGAAGAAATATGACAGCTTAGCTACGTGCTTCCCAGTAATTTTGATCCCTACCCATACAACCATGATCATGAAAATAATTCTAAGGAAACCAATGACAATAGGGATCTAGTTTTATGTAGCTATCACTTAGACTCTCCTAATGAGACACGGTCACTAGAGGAGAATGATCATAGTGATTATCCACTTGAGCTATATTGGAGTCAAAAGCAAGGGAAGATGGTACCTCTTGAGGACCTTGACCCCAATAATAGTATTCTCCTTACCCTTACTAACCCGAGTCAAGGTTATATTGTTCCTATCACTTCCCCTATTGATTATCTGGTGGAATCCCATTCTACCCTTAGTGAGCCTACTCCTGACCCTCCACTTAGGGAATCAACACCTACCATTCAGCATCTTGAGGTTTTAAATGCACCCAATGAAGGTGACCCTAAGAGAAGGGAGGATGAATTAGATCAATTTTGGTCTCAGGGATATGAAGAGTCTATTTCAGAGGATGAGGATGGACCAATAGAGGAACCTGGACTGGAAATCTGGAGTGAATCACAAGGGAATTATTTATTATTTGAGGATTTACCTCCAGAGGATATAAATAATATGGTGAAATCTAGATTCCTTCCTTCTTTTGAGAGTCCTCCATCAAAACAGGAGTTGATATTAGAGGAAGGCAAACACAATAGCAAGAAGCCTAAGGGAGACTCTCGAGGACAATATACATCAATTGAGGATTTATACCTCGAGAAGAACAACGAATTCAGTGATATAGGCTTTCTTCATAACATTAAAGATGATAATCCTCCTAAAGATATTAAGGATATTGAAGTAGCACACAAAGTCCTCGGAAAGGATGTAATTGACAAGAAAGAGGCTGGGGATGGATTTGCTGATAATTCTGATCTCGCTACTTCCCAAGAAACCCAACTGTCATCTAAGCATGTTGTTCATGAGTCTACTAATGAGATATTGAATTCTATTCATGACTCGTCTATTGTAGAGGAGCAGTTGAGATTCACAAAATAATGAAGCTAGGTAAGGATGTGAAATACGAATTCTTATATGGAATGGAACCTAAACAGCCTAAGCCCTTTTTGGACTTAATAATTACCACCCATTCACTTAAGCAACTAGTAGATTCCTTACCTAATCCTTGGCTCAGATCTCTACTCATTTACATTCATTCTGGAGAACATATCAGGCCAGTACATCCTTGGGTAGAATGGCGAGTGTGGATTGATGCTTGCACTTTTAGTCTCGCCATTCAAGGGTTTGAAATATTAATGTTTATATCTTTTAAAATCCGTCCTGTTTTGGAGGATCCTTGTTATCCTTTACTTATTCTGCTTCGGGAGGCCTCTTTTAATATTCCCTTGCTTATTCCTAGACCTCCCCAGGTAGCCAACCAGGTTTTCTACTTTCATACCTTTTGGCGAGATTTTGGGATTACGTTGCATCATTAGCTTGCCAACATCTGTGGCTACCTGTTTTCTAGGCCTGTGCTGTTACGCATATTTTTAAGGCCTAACTTTTTCTATCTGGAACTAGACTTACTAGTTCCTTATAAGTCTGGCTGCTGACAGAAAATGCAGCGCTTGTTGGGGGGCAATTCAGCGGTCTGAATAACACCATCATCAGGTGATTTCTTTCCTTTCTCCCCCTATTTTAATTTTACAATAGGGACATTGTAAGATTTAGACATGGGGGGTGCATTTTGCATTTTATGAAGTATTCATGAATTTAGGTTAGCATATAAAAAAAAAATTCTTATTTTCTTTGAGCTGAATGGGTTAGTCCTTAGAAAAATATCTTTGTCATTGGATGTTTTTCTTCTTGAATTATTTCTCAAGTTTAGAATCCAGTACATTTATTTGACATGCACATAGACTGGCTAATAGATCCTTGAGGAAAACCAATAAGCATTTGTAGTCTACTGAACCCTTGGACAGTTAATAGGGAGTCAAGAATATTATCTTATAGTAGATCCACCCCATATTTGTGAGATGAAAGTAGAGAGATTACTGGTGTGCTAAGTCTAGTGCAAGGACTCTTAAGTTTTGGACAATTAGATGATGATACTTCAGAGTTGGGCATAGTTTTAGCTCTTTGTTCCTGTGTGCATACAGATACACAGAGATTGAGTCTTAATAAAGCTATGACTATGGTGGATGGTTACGACTATCCTTCATAGAGTCCTTGGCTGAAAGAGGATAATAGTGTCAAAGGTCAGAAATACTCCTGTCCTATCCATTCCTTCCCGGTGCCAAGAATAGGCACTTCCACCAAATAAGCCACACAATATCCTCTTGACCATTATCATCCCTAATAATGCCTCACAAATAAAAGTCTATATCATGTTATGTAGATTGATAAAGAAAGAAAAAGGAAAAAGAGAAGAAGAAACAAATAAAAAAGAAGAAGAAGAAAAGAGAGAGAAAAAAAAAGAAGAAAAGAAAGAGAGAAAAGAAAAAGAAAAGAGTCCAAGGTTATATTTTATCGTTGTAACATTGTTTCTGAGGCAACAAAAACACTTATCGCATTCCACCCAATATGACCCATACCTACCTTTCAGTATTTCTGATCACCCGAATACTGGTTGAGGACTCTAACTTAGTTGTAGAGTTATTAGGACTTTAATTAAAGTGTGAATGTCATGTGAGGCCACCAAACAGTGAGTACAATTACTAAATCTGGAGAGATTTGTGATCTTAGAAAGAAAAGAAAGAAAAGAGTGAGCGCCAAGGAACATCAGGAGAGCACAGTTGTTTAGCCTCTCTCTGAGTTGACTTGTCTAATAGTCTAGAGATCTAGAGTCCATAGTGCTAGACTACATGTAGCACCAGATGAGTGTGTGCCACCAAATACAAATTCATTCAACTCGAAATCTCCTACCTAAAGCCAGGTTCAAATTACAGATTATCCTCTGCCTTATCCCTGAGGGAAGTAGTTGCCTATCTTGACAGCAATATTTACCAAGGGTGAAATACAAACTCCCATTGCAAATTGGCTTTTTCACTCGGATTTGTTACCTAGGCTATTATCACGTCACATTTGTCGGGATCTCTAAAGTTTTGAAATAAGAAAATAAGAAATCTTCAGATTACTTCTATTATTTTTCATTTTTGCTAGGGACTAGCAAATCTTAGGCATGGGGGTATTTGATGAGTCCATTTTAATGGACTATTGTTACGCGTAAGTACTTCAATTCTAACATAGTATGTTTGTTAATACTCACATTAGGTCATTAAATAAGTGCATGCATCATTACTTGAGTTTTTATCTATTTTATCGCATTCTATAACTTAGTATGTAATTATTTTATGTTTCATCATTGTAGGAATAAATTGCAAGAGACGAGGGGGTTGAATTAAATTCTCCCCTCCCCGAACAGCCGCCGGCCTCAACATCTCCCCAATAGCCGAAGGCCATATTTAGTAAGGGATTTTGAAAATCCCTTAACTCGTACGGGGAGAGGAGTTAAGAGGAGGCTTGGCAAAAGAGAGGGTGTTTCGGTTCTTCTTTCCCCCTGGGGTGATATCCTTCTTCTCCACCTTCCCCACTGTGGAGAGTGCAAGCACTGTGGAACCAAGCATACACCACCTTCATCAAACCTTTGCAAGCCACAGCCGTGTCCTTCACTGCACTGCCACAGTGCCTTCCCTCACCACTCGCCTACAACTTCCATCGCCTGTCCAATGCGCACATGTGCCCTTGCAACCACGCCAGCCTGCCCTCGCCACACCATCGCCCTCACACCTTCGACCGCACTGCCATAGCTGAGCCTTCACCTCCCACCGCCCTTGTGCCCTTGCGCATCCTACAGGTGCCGTACCCATCACCCGCGCTACTGCCACAGCCGCGCCTTACACAGCCTGCACCAAGTGCCCGCAGGCACCGCTCCCACCGCAAGCGTGCCCCTGCCTGCACCCGCACTGCCTGCAAGCACTGCTCTAGCGCTCCAACTGCAAGCATGCCCTTGCCTGCACCCGTGCCCTCATCACTCACCGCACTGCCACAGCACACAAAGGCGCGCACTGCAGACCGCACGGCACCTCCTCTTCATCATCTTCTCCTCTCCAACGCCTGCAAGTACCCAAAGTCACACCCGCAGCAGCACGCCCACAGCAGCCACATGCCCACAACAGCCACAGGCCTACGGGCAGGGCAACATAGCCATGTGCGACTGCGTGCTAGTGCAGCATAGCCACGCACGCCCGTGCGACCGCGTGCATAGCAGCAGTGCAGCCATTTGCCGGTGAGAGGCCGGTGCTCCTCTCCGCCGTCCGGCCACCTCTTGCCACCTCCGGCCGCCACGTCACCACCATTGCGTAGCCCTCGTCGAGATGTGCCTTCCCGCCACGTAGCTCCTCCCACGAAGCCTCCTCGTGCATGTAAGGAAGAGAGAGGAAGTTCCCTTTGCTTTATACTCAATTAATATTTACATTGAATGCCATTGCCACGAAATGAATTTTGGTTTATGATTATTTTATTGTGGTGAATTTATGCCTTAATGCTCATGCTTCTAGATAATTGTTAAACCTTATTTTTCATCTCTATGTGCATTGAATTTAATTTTGAATGACATCTTCATATGCATGCAAGTGAATAGTACATGGCATACTCTTGCACATGTATAATTTTCTGACATAAAAATTACATTCACACCCCTTGTCTTCGCCATAAATTTAAGGTTTACTTTCAGAGCTGTACAGGCATTGTTTGATTTGGCAAATAGTTTAGCGAACTTGATTTTGACCTAATTATGAGTTTAACTAAGTCATTGCCTCCCCGTGGACACGACCCTCTCTTCTGTGAGTGGTTTAATTTTAATTTTAATTGTTCTATTAAGCGATTTTCCACCACTTTGATCCTACAACGATAAATCATCTTAATACATTATTCGAAAGTGAAAACCGACTTATCAACCCACTGATGAGAAGAAAGGTCGGTGTGGTAACCACGTTAACCCTTAGTGGTGTCCCACCCTTCTGGACAGCCAAGTAATTCAAGGGTTGATCTAACCCAGTCATGCTTTGGGGAGTCAAAATCAGGTCTAATTAGGGTTGATACTCTAGGGACTAGTTTGATTGCTTACATTGAGTGGGTGGGGTTTCTCTTATCTGTCTTCTCTCTCGTCTTCAGACATTCTTCTGGTGTATGCAAGGTAGAAGATCTCAAAATCATGATTTGCTACCACCATTAGAAAGAAATCCTAGGAGAAGACCTATTTATCCAGGATCAGAATCTAAACCCTCTGTAATGGCTAGTCATCACGAGGAAGAAGAGATGATGAAAAAAATCTGGATCCTATGACTCTCTTACAAAGGTAGATCACTAAGCAGGGCCAGCATCATGATCGACAGATGGAAGTCATAGTGCAGGCCATCAGTTGACTCCAAAATGGAAGGGCAGATTGGCCTCTCTGTGACTTTTATAACCCTCCTAATGCTCAGCCTGAACCCTTTGTCAGGGTACATCAGGATGGGGATGATTTTGTACTCAAACCTCATATCATTAATTTGATTCCCTACTTCCATGGCCGTGAGTCAGATGACCCCTTACACCACCTTGAAGAGCTCCTACACATAGGAAGAACCTTTGGCCCTAGTAGCATGAATGAAGGTACCTTGATGATGAAAATGTTCCCATTCTCCTTGAAAGATAGAGCTGCACATTGGCTGAGGACAATCGGTAGGCCAATCCTAACTTGGGAAGACTTGAGAAGCACATTCCTAAAGAAATTCTTCCCTGTAGGAAAAACTAATGCCCTTAGATGTGCCATAAAAACCTTTAAGCAGAACCCCAAGGAACAACTACGTGAGGCTTGGGAGAGGTTCAATGATTTAGCTAGGAAATGCCCCCATCATGGGATTCCGAAGTGACACTTGGCTCATATTTTCTATTATGGGTTGAGTGATAATATGAAGAATTTTGTTAATGCGGCATATGGGGGAAATTTCCTGAGTTGGGATGCTGAGGGAGTTTTTCGATTGTTCAAGAATATGAGTGAAAATTCCCTCAATAATGCCTCAATGTCCACCTTTAGCAGAGATAATCAACCAAGGAGTGGACTATATGAAGTTAACAACAATTCAAACTTTGTTGATTTAAAGCTAATCGCACAATGATTTGTCAAGGTGGAACTTGTGGGAAAGAATGTGGAGAATTTAGAAAAGAAGCTAGATAATCTTCTAAAGGGTACGAATTCCTTAGGTGCACAATCCAGATTAAATCCTACACCTACCCAAGGGGTGCCTATGATAACCCCCAACCAATTACCTACCCACTAAGTCAAGAATGAGTGCACAACATTAATACCTAATTATGGCTCCACCTATGAGCCAATTGTGCTTGGACCCATTGGTCGGGCATGTTTCACGTGTTAGAAATCGTGGTTACGAGTAACCCGTCATCGTAGTTGCAAAACACGTCGATCAGATAAAATTCATATCGAAACTCCAAGGGAGTCCCGGGTTGAACACAGGGAGGTGACGTTTACTTTTCGTGAAAATCGCGCTTCGATTCGTTTCTTTTTGGTATTTTAGGTTTTTGTTATTCTTTTGTATTTTTGTAAGAAGAAATAAGCAAACGTATCATAAGATAGAGATGTGGAACGAAAATTGTATATATATCAATCCAATGTATATTACAATCTACTATGAAAGCATAAAAAGAGAGGGGGGTAAGAGGGAATCTCCTGAATCGGCTGTTCGGTGAGATGACAACGCCTGGTGGAAGCTCGGATGAAGGAGGTGAGGAGCAGGACGATGAAGGTGAGATGCAAGAGGATGTCGGGTTGAGGAAAGCTTCGGTGTGGCTTTGGAATGGAGGTGAGAAGATGGAGGTGATCTGTTACCGGAATAGAGGTGGGAGGACAGCTCCAGGGCAACCTATGAAGGGGGATGGGAAGTTGGAGGAGTATTTGGTGGGGCAGAGGTTTGCTACACTAATAGTCACCTTGGGAGCTTAAGAACAAGCTCTAATGGAGCTTTGGTAGGCTTGATAGAGCTTGGGAGTAGGTGGGAGTAGAGCAGGTAGAGATGGCTTGGAAGGGAGGGGTTGTAGGTCCTTTTATAGTCGAGGAGAAGAGGCTAAAAATGGATAAACAACCTTTAGCAACCTCCATACCGTCGCTGGAAATGTTGCTATAGACAGCTTACATCCGCTCATGCCCTTAGCTGGCTCAACTGGCTTGCAATGAAGTAGCGACGGCTGTAAGCATCGCTGTAGGTTAGCCTAGCTGTCGCTGTAAGCTAGCCTCAACTGTGCTTGCACCCGCACTGTGCTGCCTCGCTTATCACGTGAGCTGATCATGCGTGCCCTGCTGTGTGCGCACTGCCATGCGATGGCATGTGCGTGCGCACACGTGCTGCCATGCGCTGGCGCTTTACACACGCTACCGCTGCTGTTGCCATGCGCTCGGCCAAATTGTGAATTTGGGGGGGGGGTTGCTGGGATTCGAACTTGCGCCCCTCCCTTGCAAACTGGCACTCTAACCATTGTGCTATTCCTTCCCTTGTGTCGTGAGGAGCAGCTTGGTGCAAACACTTCCCAACCATTGGATCTTGATCCAACGGCTAGGATTCAAGGGTGCAGATGAAGAAGGAATTGGGCAGTGCTGCTAGCAGGTATAGGGCAGCCTGGATGGCGCAACGTGGTGCCATTTAGACCGTCCATCTTCTTCATCTTGTAGAGGGTGCCATGGTTCTCAGATCGAGATGATTCCCACAATGCCGAACTGTGATCGTCGCTCCAGATCCATCAGTACGATTGGATTTTCCATCCGAAACCCTTATGGATGTCGCATTGCCCCCTGGACATATAAAATGAAGTAATTAATATACAAAACATACAACTATCCTAAATGCCATGCAATGGACGTTATTTAATATTTACAATATGATATGCAATGCTAAGCCTAGGAAATATCATAAATAAGCAATTTATCATGAATTTCTGTGTGTTCATCCTACCCCCATGCTTACTTTTTACTAGTTCCTAGCAAAATTAACCTAAATGCTAGGTATAAAAGTAGAATCAGGGTTCGAGTAATTAGTCAAAATTCATTGATTGCTTTAGAAATTCTCATCCCCAAGACCTAATTACAAAACTCAACAGTGCCCAGGTACTTGCCAGAATGTAGACCGTCCAGGCTGGCGCTTTATTTGAGAAGAGAAAAATTTTTTTTTTCTTGTTTTTCTTCCTTTCTAATTTTTCTTTGTACTTTTGGAGTTTGAGAGTACGTGATAGCATTTTACGGCTACCCAACCCGCCCAAGACTCAAAAAGAACTCTAAGTGCTAAGCATCTTGTGAAAATAGTGAAAGACTCACTAGAAGGCTGTTAAAACGGACTTCAAATTTCTACGACCCTAGGTGACCTTGCCTAAAGGTTTATCTTTACGATTGGTAGCTTTCTCCCTACTTTCTTTTATATGGGGTCAACACAAGGGTGAACCCAATCTATATCTCCCCGATTTATTCTACTTCCCCACTTCTTCCCTAGGTGTTTTGGGAATTATTATGCATTTTTTTTTGTGAGCTGGGTTTGGACAACCGGCCGACGAGCTGTTACCACCGACAACTTGCCAGCCATACTCGTGCTGTGAAGTGTGGTTTTATTTATTTTTTTTTCTCCTTTTTTCTATTTTTTTTCTTTCTTTCTTTATTTATTTATTTTTAAGTAGGTGGCTTTCCTGATCTAAGTTTTACCTAAAGGCAATACAATGAAAATGGTCTTGTGGTTGGTGTTCATATGCTTTTGTGGGGTTTTAAAGAATGTCACGTTGTAGTATAGCCGACAAAGCGTTCAAACAAATAGAGAATTTTTATTACTAGAAAATCGGAGTATCCGAGGTCGAACACAGGGAGCAATTGGAATTTACTACTAATCTCAAATGTAATTGAACACTCTAATTTACTCAAAACTTTAATTCAAATATGAATGTATGCGGTTAAAGAGTAATTAGGACAAGAGAGTAAAATTGGACATCTGATCTTGTGATCAGACATCTTAAAAGTGTTTTCCCTTTTTCTTTTGCTTTCTTCTTCTTTCTTTGTAGTCTCTCTTCCTTTCTTCTTCTTTCTCTCTTCTGCGAAGACTTCTTCTTCTTCCTTGGTCTCTTCTCTTTTCTGCAAAGGGCTTCTTTCTCTTCTGTCTTCTTCTTCTCAGCAGTCTCTCCTTCTTCCTTCAGATCTCTGCCTCTGCTTCTTTTCTTGAAGTCCTTCTTTCTTCCTTGCAGCTAAGTCTTTCTTCCTCGACATTCAGCCTGCCTGCACAGAGAGGTGGAAGCAAAACTTACCCTACCCCTCTACCCGCACGTCGCTCTCTCTCTCTGCAATTCACTCAAGGACCTCTCCCAGAGCCACGGGTAATCGGGTCGGATTTCGCACTCGGGACCAGGCGCACTGGCAGGTGGGTGATGCGCGAGGAGTGCTCAGGATGGGTCGGGTCGGATCCTGCCAGATCCGCGAGGTGAAACCGCAAACGAGGCGAGCGTGGGTCAGGTGAGGGACCTCACCCCTGTGTGTTCGGAGGCGAATAGCGTATAACACAAAAACAATTTATACCGCACCTGCACTTCGTATTTCAACGATGTCGGATTAAAGTCCCGCCTTCTTTCGCTCGAGCCCGCAGACGATTCTTCTTTTATTGCCAAGGTTGCGGACGTCGCTGCACTCCTTGCTGAGCCAGATCACTTCGCACTGCTTGCCCGAGTCTGCTGCACCTGAAGCCTGGAGCTGCTTTGAAGCTTCCTCAACCGTTGTCAATGGCGGCAGGGGCTTCGATACACTCACACACAAAACAAGCCTCTCGGCTCAATCAGACCAGCTGGAGACCTTCGCCGTGGCACGGCGAAGGTCGTGCACGGTGAAGCAAGTCGTGGGACGGTGACCGAAGGTGTGGGTGAGTTCGGGGGGCTATTGTGGAGGCGTAGAGGGATGGTGGATGGGTGGAGGTCATTCCTTGTGGTGAGGCGGAGCTTATGAGTTGGTTGGCGAGCCGTGTGGACGGGCGGAATGGTGGGAGCGGCTCGCCGGAGGTCGGTCGGAGGCGAGGAATATGGAGGTGGTCAGCGTTGGTCGAGGGTCAATTAAATGAAATAAAAGGGGGAAAAGAGAGAGGGGAAGATGGAGAATGTATTAAGCCTAACTACAGGGATGAAGGGGGATGGAGAGGCAGACAGCTGTACCTGCTGCCGCCGAAGAAGCTGCCCAGTGGAGGAAGACGGCGGCGACAACGGGGCTGAGGCGGTGTGCGCGGGTATTGCGCGACGCAGAGGAGAATCAGGAAGATGTCTCTGGCACTGGTTTTGTGGCAGAGCAAAGAGGGAGGGGAGGGGGGCTCGTCGGAGCTTGCTGGACCCTTGCCCGGAGAAGAAAGAGAAGTTGAGGTGGAAGTCTGGCCGAGTCATGCTAAAATTGAGCGGCCGGGTTTGGGGGTTCTTTTATAGGTGCTGGGCCTTATGCTCAGAGCGTGGAGGGCACACATTTCTCTCCGATAGCTCATTGGAGAAGGAAAGTGGGTGGATACCCAAATCCCTTGTGCGTTCGCACGAGAGATTGGGTTCACACCAGGGGTCAAGACTGTTCTCAGATGGAAGGGAATTCCTCAGAGAATCTCCCTTCCATTTCTAGGAGGGGATCTCTGAGGAATCAGAGAGTATTCCCTCTCTAATCCTCGCCGGAGGACTCTGCCCCAATAATGGCAGAAGGACCTGATTGCAAAGGTGGCGAGGAAGTTAGGGGGCTCTCTGCGATGATTTTCAAAAGATAGGGACCAAATTATGATTTGGGTGTACTGAATTGCAAAGTAGGTCAATATGACCTGCCCTTAGGTCCAAATTTTGGTATAAACCTAACTTTGACCTACGGAATCCAATGGTGAAGTTATATTTTAGTTTTGACCTCGTTTGACTAGACATTTTGCGTAAAAACCCAAATTAGGTTAATTAATGAGTTAGGACCCTATTCTAGGTCAAACTAGGTTCCAAAGGCCAAATTAAGTGTTCTAAAACCTAGAGGATATTGTTCCATGTTTTTTAGAGGGTTTACTTGATTTTTATCCTGACTGGAACCTTGTTGATTTAAGCAAGTCTATTTTAGGGTTACCAAATGTCATTTAATTCCTAAATTGCACATGAACCCATTTCTGATTGATTCAACCCACGTTTTATCTCATTTAGATCATTTGACCTATGTTTTGTCTCTAAGAAATCCTATTTATGTACTGCAACGGTAAAATTACAGTTTTAACCTTTATTTCATGTTTTCTTCTCAGAGTACTTATTCCTTCATTTAGGCCTTCTACTAGGTTATGTAGGAGCTTTTATCTTCTTTATTGGGTCAATATGAGCTAGTTATGGCTCATGATGAGGCTCTCATCATAACCCCATGCCTAGATTTTGCTAGTCCCTTAGCAAAATTTCAAGGTTTCAACTTCTGTTCTAGACCCTGAGTGTAAGTGCTTTTCTTTTTCTTTTGTGATTAGGTAGGAATGCCGACAATAGGCATAGAGGTATTCAAGTACCAACCAAAATCCGGACCTGTTCCGCTTTAGCCTCAGTCCTCCGCAAAGGTTTCTAAGGCCCACAGAAACTAACCTAGGGTTTGTTGGACTCCGTGGTCAAAGCACCCATGCTTGAGACATTCATAGCCTAAGTTCAGTTTGCAGTGCATTTTTGTAAGAGAGAGATAGAAGATTTATTTGTTTGGAGAGCTTTTCTCTCTCTTTTCTTTTTATTTCTAGCTTCGGATTAGCTTCTCAACATGGTCTGTATCGAATTCCTCGTCCCCATCATCAATCCTTAAGGGTTCCTGGCTATCGATGCTTCGAGATAGCACCGCCCATGGCAACCCCCAGAACCCTGGCTTTCGAGATTTCGAGTTAATCCCGCCCCTGGTGTTCCGTGGCCAAATTCAGACCCTGGCGATCGACATTTTGTGATAATGCTGCTCATGGTATCTGAACCAGCAGAGTGCTTACATGCCCCCAGTAGGATATTTAAATATCCTAAGAGATAAGCACCGAGGAGACAATATGTTGTTACGCATCTTCGAGGGGAATTTCCCGCCTCTCCGCACTGGGAACTCATCCAAATCAACTTGTGTTGATTGGCCGCTCCTAATCTAGGTGACTTTTGTAGAACATTAAATGCTTTTGCATGATTTGGATGTTTATGCGTACTGAACCAGACTGTGTGTGAATTTAGGGTGCTTAGGTTACCGAATCCCGCAAACCAGAGGTCAGTTAACGAGGCCGAATACTTCCTAAGCCTTAGACTTAATACTTAAGCTTCGCATTTTCCTCAACCTCTTGAGGATTATCCAGATTTTAACGGATACGTGAATTTTTAAGCTAAAGATTCTAGCCCAAGAGGCCTATGATCAGCGTTCCCGCTAATCTCTTGTTATGTCTCCTTAGCACTTTTTCTTTTATTTCTTTTCTTGATCTGGTCTAGAACTTAAGTTAATTCCTTAATCTTTTACTAATGACTATTTCTTTTTCTTTTTCATTTTGTGCTCCTTTTTGTCATTTTTGCTCCTTTTCTCCTCCTTATGAATATGTGGCTTACAAAATTTCCTCCCTCCTCCATTTTTTTGTTCTTTTTCATAATTTTTCAATTTTTTTGTGTTTTTGACATATGCGAATTTTTGTGAGAATCCTTCTGATTTTTTCTTGGTTCTGTATGTATGCACTTTATCACCCCCCCATGCCTAAGTTTTGCAATGTCCTCATTGTAAACGGAGGGTGTGAAATAGTGTTGAGGTCAGGGACTTAGAACAGGATACATCGGGTGGGTGAATGGTTCGAAAATGAATGATGCGGATGATTTTAAGCTCTGATACGTGTACCAGAGGTGGGATCAACTGTCTAAGGCTGAACTCAAGGTGCAATGGACGTGGAGTACAGACGGATAATCAGACGGGTCTCTATTTTTGAGATGACAGGTTGCCTCCCATTAAGCGCTAAATTTGATGCCTTCAGCCGAGCGGAAAATGGGGTGGAGAGGGAGTGGTCAAATTAGTGGAATTTTGTAAAACAAGCACCTTGATTACGAGCCTGGTTGGTCAAACCAGGTGCTTGTTCAGATCAGTGGGCTGATGATGCAACCCAAACCCAATAAGTCTGGTGGGTTGATAGATGTAGATCAAAAAATGTGGAACCCACCATATGCAATGAAGTTCTGATGGATATGGAAGTGAAAACTCGAGTTTAGGTAGAGTCGAATCAGCCTGGTCAAAGTAGGGTTCCGAAAAATAATCAATGTAAGGTGTGGAATCCCTATAGGGGTGATCACAGAATGACGGCTCCTGTTTTTCGATCTGATCAATGCCCGATACCCGGTATAGATAAGGAGTTGAATCATCTGCAAACGGCTTAGTGAGAGGTAAATCGGAATAGAAATTGAGTCCAGTTGCGAGTCAGGGTAGGGAACAGGTTTTGATAGGTTCTGTATATGTGGAGCAGGTGGCTTCAAAGAAGATTGGCTTGTTATAATCAGGAAGTAGATTTTCTCCGATGTTATGGTCAGATTCGAAATCGTCGGAGAGTTTGCGAAAATCAAAATCTTAATGAGATTCCAGATCATGAGTTCCACCATAGAATGAATCATATGTTGTATACTCAGCAACCTGACTGGGGTCTAGCCTAAATGTGAATTCTGAGCTTAAAAAGGTATCCTTATATGGTAGAGGATCAGGTTCAAAGTTAGTAGCGCAGACCCAATCGAAACCCTGCTCGTCCAACTCCTCGGTTTCTGTGTCGTAGATTGGCATGACTTTCGAAAAATCAATTCATTCCTCTGAGGATGTTGGCGAGGGATATTCATCAAATCGAGGCCCAAAATCATATTCTTCATTAAAAGATTAATCTTCTTCATCTGGGGCCTTGAAATCTTCAAAATAGGTTTCAGATCTAGGTTCTAGGCTTAGGATGTGGGTTGAATTACTAGAATCTAGGTCTGAATAACCTTCGAGGGTCACCTTATCAGAATAAGGGAGGAATTTATACCCTCGAGAGGTTCAGTTCTACTCTCATTCTTGTAGGAGTTTTGGGATTCTAGAATGGGCTCATCATGGTATTTTCCTGCGTTTGGAGCTTCCCAACCTTCTTCAATATCAGGCACATTATACTCCATCTGGGTTGGGAATTCACAACCATTTTGTGCCTCAAACCCGAGATTAGATTTATCCTCGATGTTGTCCCAAGATAGTTCCTCCTCTGTTTGTGGTATACATGGGTGTTTCTGGTCAATAACTTGTTTTACTAATCTCATTATCTCTTCCCATTTTTCAAGACTATCTTGGTGTTGCTTCCAAAGTTGAGGATTTGTCATACAATGAAGGTATTCAATATTGTGCAGTTTTTCTATCTCAATGTATGCAGTAATGATCAAGTCACAGGTTGATCCGTTTGTGGCTTCTGCTAATAGTACTTGGGCACAAGTTATGATAAAGGTTGTGGATGTTGGGACATCAACCTGAATGTTTCCTACTGGTGTTGAGGTTTCTTCACTTTCATAGAATTTCATGGCATCCTCAATCATTTTATCTCTCATGGATCTCTGACATTCAGGTGGTCCTAAGTGGTTTGGCTGCATATTTGGATCAGGTGGTGGAGTCAAGATGTAGAATCAGAGTTTGAATCAAGATGTAGAATCAAGTTATGAAGCGATCAGATTTGAATAACGAGTCCCACTGAAAATGTGTATGTGTGCTCTAAAGAGAAAAGATGATGGACTGGAGATGTTTTTGATCTAATCAAGACACCCAAAGATGTTTGGATGACTATGGAGGTTCGGGGCGGATGGACCCCTGGATCAGAAGATCGTCCACCTAAGAATTACCTGGGCAGCCAGAGAGGGCGAGTCTCGGAAAGACCCCTACAGGTAGAGCATCCCCACAGGTTACAGGGTTTCCCCCACCCGACCTCTCTTGTCACTGAGATTCCAGGTAGGCTAGAATGGGGACCTTGACCTCTTAAGTCTACCACTTTTATTTCAAAGGTGCTTTAGGGTTCTCACTTGAACTTTAGATGTTTTCATATTGTGACCTAATTTAGAGGTTGGTTGACCCAAGGGGTCAACTTCACCTAACCTGTCCTATAGATGGCAGAATGATTCTAGGTTTGGAGCCTAGTGATCACCCTGATTTGACTCC
Organism: Thalassia testudinum; assembly: GCA_037157565.1. Lineage (NCBI taxonomy): Eukaryota > Viridiplantae > Streptophyta > Magnoliopsida > Alismatales > Hydrocharitaceae > Thalassia > Thalassia testudinum. The sequence goes on from JAZHRO010000025.1 coordinate 92,474,375, forward strand.
CAGGTTATTAGGTCCAAAATTTTAAGATTCAAGTGATTTTAGAGCTTCTTTTTTTTTAGGGTTTGTCTTGTTAAGATCTCTTCAATCAAGGGCTTGGGTAGCACACCGATGCAGGAAGGTTTATTTCCTTTTATGCAGGCATGTGTGACTAACACTCCAAGATCCTACTGTAGAAACCCTAATTTGGTTCTATTTCCAATCCTTTATTTCTTTTTCACAAAAATTCTCTTTGGACTTTAAAAGCAAGAAATGTGTTGTCCACAGAGATTAAGCGTTATTTCTATTAGGCACATGAATTTTTGGGATAGAATCTAAAAAAAATCGCTCCAACTTCAAGAAGAATTAAAAAAATTTCGCAAAATTAAGAAATGTTTGCCTTAAAGATGGTGATTACTATATAAAGAAGGCAATTGATTCCTAAATTGATTTTCTTCCTTTTGTCTTTTCAGGATTAGGGGATGGTTTAAGGAAGAAATTATCTGCCTTGGAGTGGTTGACTTACGGGAGGGATTTTCTTGTGAAATACCTACAAGATCACATCAAAGCAAAGTAGGGCAAGTTAGTGTTCAATATGAAGAAAAGAATGTATAGACTAGTGGTAAATTGCACACTGCTCCCCGGCAACAGTGCCAAAATGTTCATACGCTTTTGTGGGGTTTTAAAGCATGTCACGTTGTAGTATAGCCGACAAAGCGTTCAAACAAATAAAGAATTTTTATTACTCGAAAATCGGAGTATCCGAGGTCGAACATAGGGAGCAATTGGAATTTACTAATAATCTCAAATGTAATTGAACACTCTAATTTACTCAAAACTTTAATTCAAATAAGAATGTATGCAGTTAAAGAGTAATTAGGACAAGAGAGTAAAATTGGACGTCTGATCTTGTGATCAGACGTCTTAAAAGTGTTTTCCCTTTTTCATTTGCTTTCTTCTTCTTTCTCTGCAGTCTCTCTTCCTTTCTTCTTCTTTCTCTCTTCTGCAAAGACTTCTTCTTCTTCCTTGGTCTCTTCTCTTTTCTGCAAAGGGCTTCTTTCTCTTCTGTCTTCTTTTTCTCAGCAGTCTCTCCTTTTTCCTTCAGATCTCTGCCTCTGCTTCTTTTCTTGCAGTCCTTCTTTCTTCCTTGCAGCTAAGTCTTTCTTCCTCGACATTCAGCCTGCCTGCACAGAGAGGTGGAAGCAAAACCTACCCTACCCCTCTACCTGCACGTCGCTCTCTCTCTTTGCAATTCACTCAAGGACGCTCTCCCAGAGCCACGGGTAATCGGGTCGGATTTCGCACCCGGGACCAAGCGCACCGGCAGGTGGGTGATGCGCGAGGAGTGCTCAGGATGGGTCGGGTCGGATCCCGCCAGATCTGCGAGGTGAAACCACGGACGAGGCGAGCGTGGGTCAGGTGAGGGACCTCACCCCTGTGCGTTCGGAGGCGAATAGCATATAACACAAAAATAATTTATACCGCACCTGCACTTCGTATTTCAACGATGTGGGACTAAAGTCCCGCCTTCTTTCGCTCTCTCCCGCAAACGATTCTTCTTCGATTGCCAAGGCTACGGATGTCGTTGCGCTCCTTGCTGAGCCAAATCACTTCACACTGCTCACCCGAGTCCGCTGCACCTGAAGCCTGGAGCTGATTTGAAGCTTCTTCAACCGTTGTCAATGGCGGCAGGGGCTTCGATACACTCACACACAAAACAAGCCTCTCGACTCAATCAGACCAGCTGGGGACCTTCCCCGTGGCACGGCGAAGGTCGTGCACGGTGAAGCAGGTCGTGGGACGGCCTAGGCGTGCGTGCCTAGGTCGTCCTGTGACCGAAGGTGTGGGTGAGTTCGAGGGGCTATTTTGGAGGCGTAGAGGGATGGTGGATGGGTGGAGGTTGTTCCTTGTGGTGAGGCGGAGCTTATGAGTTGGTTGGCGAGCCGTGTGGAGGGGTGGAATGGTGAGAGCGGCTCGCCAGAGGTCGGTCGGAGGCGAGGAAGATGGAGGTGGTCAGCGATGGTCGAGGGTCAATTAAATGAAATAAAAGGGGGAAAAGAGAGAGGGGAAGATGGAGAATGTATTAAGCCTAACTACAGGGATGAAGGGGGATGGAGAGGTGGACAGCTGTACCTGCTGTCGCCGGAGAAGAAGCTGCCCAGTGGAGGAAGACGGCGGCGACGACGGGGCTGAGGCGGCGTGCGCGGGTATTGCGCGACGCAGAGGAGAATCAGGAAGATGTCTCTGCCACTGGTTTTGTGGCAGAGCAAAGAGGGAGGGGAGGGGGGCTCGTCGGAGCTTGCTGGACCCTTGCCCGGAGAAGAAGGAGAAGTTGAGGTGGAAGTCTGGCCGAGTCATGCTAAAATTGAGCGGCCGGGTTTGGGGGTTCTTTTATAGGTGCTGGGCCGTATGCTCAGAGCGTGGAGGGCACGCATTTCTCTCCGATAGCTCATTGGAGAAGGAAAGTGGGTGGATACCCAAATCCCTTGTGCGTTCGCATGAGAGATTGGGTTCACACCAGGGGGTCAAGACTGGCCTCAGATGGAAGGGAATTCCTCAGAGAATCTCCCTTCCATTTCTAGGAGGGGATCTCTGAGGAATCAGAGAGTATTCCCTCTCTAATCCTCACCGGAGAAGGACTCTGCCCCAATAATGGTGGAAGGACCTGATTGCAAAGGTGGAGAGGAAGTTAGGGGGCTCTCTGAGATGATTTTCAAAAGATAGGGACCAAATTGTGATTTGGGTGTACTGAATTGCAAAGTAGGTCAATATGACCTGCCCTTAGGTCCAAATTTTGGTAAAAACCGAATTTGGACCTAAGGAATCCAATGGTGAAGTTGGAGTTTAGGTTTAACCTCGTTTGACTGGATATTTTGCGTAAAAACCCAAATTAGGTTAATTAATGAGCTTGGACCCTATTCTAGGTCAAACTAGGTTCCAAAGGCCAAATTAAGTGTTCTAAGCCCTAGAGGATATTTTTCCATGATTTTTAGAGGGTTTACTTGATTTTTATCCTGACCGAAACCTTGTTGATTTAAGCAGGTCTGTTTTAGGGTTACCAAATGTCATTTAATTCCTAAATTGCACATGAATCCATTTCTGATTGATTCAACCCACTTTTTATCTCATTTAGACCATTTGACCTATGTTTTGTCTCTGAGAAATCCCGTTTATGTACTGCAATGGTAAAATTATAATTTTAACCTTTATTTCATGTTTTCTTCTCAGAGCACTTATTCCTTCATTTAGGCCTTCTACTAGGTTATGTAGGAGCTTTTATCTTCTTCATTGGGTCAAGATGAGCTAGTTATGGCTCATGATGAGGCTCTCATCAGTTGGGCTCTGGACAACCGGCCGATGAGCTGTTACCACTGACAACTTACCAGCCATACCACCCAAGTCAATCCATTAGCTACCCAATTTCCGTAAAAATCGTTGGAAAGTGAGTCCGTGCAAAAAAATGTGTGTAGATGCTTAGGCTTAATGTCCCCCCAAATTAGAGGGTGGGTTGATAGGTCGTATACTTATCATCCAAAATTATTTACCAAATTAAAATAAATTTTAATTGGCAAGGACTCGAGACTAAATTCATATCCGAATGGACACCCAGGCTAATTAAGCCCAAAGACCTAAAGAGTCTAAGTATTCAGGTCTAAAAGTATCAATTCCTGAACTTTACAACTCCTAATGCCTAAGTTCTCATCTCCTAATTCTAAATTTTTTAAAAATCTTTTACAAATTTTCATTTTTTTTTCATTTTTTTTAACAAGAATCAAATAACAGGAAATCACTGTTACAGTTGAAAAAATGGTTATAAAATATGTCCACCCCCCCATGCTTAGCTATTGCAATGTATTCATTGTAAAAAATGAAAGCATGCAGGAGAGTAGAAGTGGAAGAATAGCACCTGGTTTCCGTGAGACTCTGGTCAGCTTGGAACAGTCTTTACATGTGTTTAGTGCCTTTAGCTGGGCGATGATTAGCCCACAGTTGTTATGCTAAGGTAAGAGAAACCTTGTCTGAGACGGGTTCAGAGAGCACATGGTCAACAAAGGGTTTGAGATGCTGTCCATTGACCTTGAAAATATTACCCGTCTTTGGGTCAGAGATTTCGACGGCCCTGTTAGGGAGAATCCACTCAATAACGAACGGGTCGCCCCACATAGACCTGAGTTTACTGGGGAAAAGCTTCAATTGAGAATCGAAAAGCCATACCTTCTGGTGCGGCTCAAAGCTCTTACATGAAATCATCTGGTCATGGAGAGCTTTGGTCCTTGCCTTATAGATTCTGGCATTTTCATAAGCATCATTTTGAAGCTCCTCCAACTCAGATAGTTGGAGTTTCCTGGTTTTCCCAGCCAACTCAAGGTCCACATTACATTTCATGATGGCCTAAAATGCCCTGTGTTCAAGTTCTACAGGTAAGCGACATGCCTTCCCAAACACCAGACGAAATGAAGACATACCGATAGGTGTTTTGTACGCCATACGGTAAGCCCAAAGAGCATCATCTAGCTTTTGGGTCCAGTCCTTCCTATCAAGCCTATTGGTTTTTTGAAAAATGTTCTCGATCTCCCGATTGGAGACCTCGGCCTGTCCGTTCGTCTGAGGGTGGTAAGGTGTGGAAATTCGAAGGCTCACCTCGTATTTCCTTAGTAAATTCTAAAACTGGGCATGACTGAAATGTGTGCCACCATCACTGATAATTGCCTTAGGAACCTCGAACCGATTGAAGATATTTCTCTTCACAAAATCAATGACCACCTTGTGGTCATTGGTCCAGGTGGGAATTGCCTCAATCCACTTGGACACGTAATCAACGGTGACCAGAATATACTGGTGTCCAAATGAAGGAGGGAAGGGACCCATAAAGTCGATGCCCCAAATGTCAAAAATTTTGATGGAAAGAATTGGGTTCAGGGACATCATATCTCTCTTAGCCATGTTCCTGAGTGTCTGGCATCGTGTGCATGACTTAGAGAATTTTTGGGCATCCTTAAATAATGATGGCCAATAGAATTCGGATTGCAAAATTTTTGCGGTCGACCTTTTCCCGGAAAAGTGTCCACCACATGCGGATGTGTGACAGAAGAACACAAGTATGCTATGGAACTCGACTTCTAGGATGCATCGGCGAATAATCTGGTCTGTGCCAATGCGGTATAGCTCGGGATCATCCCAAAAATAATATTGGCCTCAGATATAAGTCTATCCCGTTGTTGTTTGGTCCAATCCTGGGGGATTTGACCAATGGCCAAATAATTGACAATATTCGCAAACTAGGGGGCTCAAATACCCAAGACTTTGAGGATAGTTTCATCCAAAAAAGTATCAGAGATCGAAACATCCAGATGAGGAGAATCAATTAGGATTCTCCAGAGGTGATCCGCCACTACATTTTGTGCCCCGACTTTATCCCTGATTTCAAGATCAAACTCTTGAAGCGGCAGAATCTGGCGAATAAGCTGGGGTTTGGCATCCCTTTTAGCCAAGAGATGTTTCAAGGCCAAGTGGTTGGTATAGATGATGACACGAGAATCTAACAGATAAGCCCTGAATTTTTCTAAAGCAAAAACTATGGCTAGCAATTCTTTTTCAATAACGATGTAGTTCCTTTAGGCCTCGTCTAGAGTTTTGCTAGCATAGTAAATCAAAGAGGGCTTTTTCTCAATCTTTTGACCCAAGACAGCCCTGACGACATAATCAGATGCGTCAGCCATAATCTCAAATGGGCCTGTCTAGACCGGTGGTTGCAATACCAGGGCACAGGTGATTGCCATTTTCAATAAATCAAATGCCTTATGGCATGATTCATCAAACTCGAATGGCACGTCTTTGGCCAAAAGGTTACTCAAGGGCCTAGCAACTTTCGAGAAATCCTTAATGAATCTTCTGTAAAAACCCACATGCCTAAGGAAAGAGTGAATCTATTTTACGGATGTGGGTAGAGGAAGTCTAGAGATAGCATCCACCTTAGCTCTATCAACTTGAATTCCTCGATTAGAGACCACGTGACCTAGGATGATGCCTTCCTAAGTCATAAAGTGGCTCTTTTCCCAGCTAAGGACAAGCTGTGTTTTGATGCATCTCTGAAGGATCAATTCTAGGTTAGCCAGGAAAGACTCAAAAGAATCTCCAAAAATGGATAAATCATCCATGAACACCTCAAGATAATCTCCCACCATGTCAGAAAAGATGGCCAGCATGCACCTTTGAAAAGTCGCAGGTGCATTGCAAAGCCCAAACGGCATTCTACGGAATGCAAAGGTTCCGTAGGGACATGTGAAAGTTGTCTTTTCCTGGTCTCCGGGAAGGATAGGAACTTGGTTATATCCTGAATAATCGTCCAAGAAGCAAAAATACTTTTTCCCAGCTAACCTTTCGAGGATTTGATCGATGAATGGCAAGGGAAAATGATCCTTCTTAGTGGTTGTGTTCAACTTCCTATAGTTAATACAGACTCTCCAAGCAGAAGTTGAACGAGTGGTGAAGGTTTCCCCTTTCTCATTATTCATAACAGTTACTCCCGCCTTCTTGGGTACAATCTGAACGGGGCTAACCCACGGACTATCTGAGATTGGGTAAATAATCCTAGCATTGAGCCACTTCATTATCTCCTTCCTGACTACTTCTCGCATATTCGAGTTTAGTCTCCTTTGCATTTTACGAGAAGGGTGGGATCCATCTTCCATGAAAATACGATGATTACAATAAGATGGCTTGATCCCCCTAAGGTCATGGATGGTCCAACCAATTGCCTCCTTGTTGTTCTTAAGGACCTTAATTAACCTCAATTCTTGCTCCTTAGTCAAATCAGCACTAATAATCACAGGGAGCATGTTTTCTGGTCCTAAGAACTCATATTTCAAATTTTTGGGCAATGGTTTTAATTCCAGCTAGGGTGGGTTTAGAATAGAAGGAAGGGAGGATGCTGATGAAGATTCATCAGGACGATCCAGTGGAAGAGGTTGGGAATGAACAAAATCAATAGCCTCTTCAGGATGTGGTAGGTCTAACATCTAGGAGGGTTGTGGGTTGGGTTAGCTAAAGCTAATGGAGTCCTCGAGTGCATTGATTGTCATACACATCTCAAGATCCTGATCCTCGAGTTCCTCAATGAATCCACAATCCTCAAATCCTCTTATCACCTTAAAAATATCTAGAGTTAATTTCTTATCCCCAAAGGCAATCTCCATACTACAGCTTTCATAGTTTATGTTGGCCTTGGCGATAGCTAGGAACGGATGACCCAGAATGATGGGCGTGTTCCTCAAATCATTAGGTACATCCATGTCAAGGACGAGGAAATCTACATGGAAATAGAAATCCTTGACCTTGACAATTACATCCTCAATAATGCCTCTCGGTGTGGTGACCGATCGGTCCGCTAATTGTAACGTTTCTAAGGTTGGCCTGAGTTCACCTAACCCAAACCTCTCATAAGTAGAAGTTGGGATTAGGTTGATGGATGCACCTAGGTCCAATAGTGCCCTATCGAAAGCGTATTCCCCAATAATGCATGAGATCAAGAGGGCACCTAGATCTTTCTTCTTTTGAGAAAGGTGATGCAGGATCACAGAACTTGCCTGCTCAGAGAGAATGACCTTCGTCGGAGTGGGTTCTCTTGACTTATGCTTTTGGGTACACAGTTCTTTCAAGAATTTAGCATAAGCTTGGATGTGCTTAATAGCACCGAGGAGCGGAATATTGATCTCTATGCTCTTGAATAAATTCAAAAGCTCCTTGTTGCTATCTAGGGTTTTGTTCTTGGTTTTCAATAGGGCCTCAAAGAATGGGATATGGGTGGAATTTTCAATTTTCGGTCCCTGGGACTTATTGTCTTCTTCAGCCTCCTCCTTCTCTTTCTCAAGCTCCCTTGGATTTTGACTTCTAGAAGGTAATTCAGGGTTCTGGGTCTGCTTCCTACTTCTCAAGGTGACAAAGTTTGCAGAGGCATAAGGGTTTGGGTCTTGAGGTGTATTAGTGAAGATTGGAGGGCCTTGGTTGGTTATGTAACCAGAGGAAGAAGAAGGACCCTGCTCAACCACCTGAGCATGTGCGTGTGGGTCCCTTTGATTCCCGTACCCTTGTGCTCTATTGCCCTGATTTTGCACATTACACAGGTTGGGTATGGGTTGAGATGGTAGGGATCCGGGTTGTCAGGTGTTTGCAATTAACCTGGATTTCAAGTTATCCAAAGATGTCTTCATTTGTTGCATAAGCTGAAGTATGGACCCTTGCATTTCCACCATCTGCTGATTTAAATCAGCCTGCCCCACAGACTGTTGGGCATTCCTAGATGGCTGATTAACCAGTCTCGGGGGCAACTGGGTGTATACTTGACCCTGACCCATAGGTTTTTGAGATGCATAGTTGCTGAGTCGAGATTGGGTCTGCTGCCCGTGATTTTTCCATGAGAAGTTAGGGTGGTTCCTCCATCCTGAGTTAAAACTGTTGGAATACGGGTTGGACCTAACATTCTCGTGCATTGCATATGCATCTTCATAAAACGAGGATGAAGAGAAGGAAGGATCAGAGAGACTGGGATCAAAGGCCCCAATTTGGAACCCATATGGTTCCAAGAAATCCTGGTTCACAGGTTGAGCCAAATCGAGTTGGTTCACGAATTCCCGCCCCGTGGGAGCTCGTGAGGAATGGAATCTCGAATTCTGGGATTGAGTGGGTAAAGAAGTGTTTCCTGAATTCCCAGACATCCATTCTTCCATTTTCTTAGCAACCAAGTCCATTTTATCTAATTTATTACAAATTAATTCCATGTCAAATGAATGAGAATCCTGGATCTCATTAGCACTTGACCTAGGTTTTTGGGATCAGTTGAATGCATCCATGGAGGCATGATTAATTGAGTTCTCGCTCATTTCCTCAAATAGGTCATATGCACTATCTGCATCCCTATTGAGGAAATTGCCTCTGTAGGAGGCGTCCACGTGATTACGGAGTTGCTCAACCAACCCGTGATAGAAAATCTACATGAGTTGCCATTTTGGCACCTCGTGGTGTGGACACTTCCTCAAAAGTTCCTGGAATCACTCCCAGGCACCATGAAATGGTTCCCCCGGCCGCTGGGCAAAAGTGGTAATCGCCTGTCGCAAGGCATTGGTCCTTTCGATAGGAAAGAATTTCTTCAAGAAAGCCGATTTAAGAGTAGCCCAAGTTTCAATCGGCCTTCCTATAGTCTAGTACCAATGTGCGGCCTTATCCCTGAGAGAGTGGGGGAAAAGCCTCATGATCATTTACTCTTCATTCACATTCCTTGCTCTGGTGGTCTAAACCAAAGTGGTCAGATCTTCCAGGTGCTAGAATGGGTCCTCCAAGCTAAGCCCACGGAAATGCTTAATCAAACTTAAGACTTGGGGCTTGATTTCTATGTCTCCGATGGGAATCATGATGCCAGGACATTCCCCATAATTTGAAGGATTGTAAAAATCCTTCAAGGGCTGAGCACCCTGACCATGCATACATTGGAACCATTGTTGCATCTGTTGCAATTCTTCTAACTGCCTATGAGTCAGCTCCTATTGGTTCGGAGGTGAGGGAGGTAGTTGTTATCAGGCATGGGATCTACTTGGCTATAGCTCAACCTCTGCCTCCTAGAATGGCCTAAAGGTCCTTCCAATCTAGGGTTTAATGACCTCCTCCCAAGCATACACTAGAAGGAACTTGCTTGATAGCATCTAGGATTCAAATATTAGGTGTTTTGAACCAAGTTTTGTGAGGCAAACCAAGTTTGTTGTTGAAAGCATGTGTTCAAGTATTTTCTTTAGAAATCAAGAAAAATATGGAGTGCCTAGCTTGGCCTAATTATTGAATCCCATGGGGCTGCTAGAAAATGAACCTCTTTTAATTTAGGTGGTGCGGCCCAAACAATTCAATCAATTGGCTCAAATGCACCACCGATTAAGGCACACAAAAAGGTGGTTAACCAAATATGATTTCTACTCTTCTATATGTTGAATTCGTGTACCGGGTCCACGGGTTGGAAGCTCGGTTGAGTAGATGAAAATCAAGTTTGATTATGTGCCTCAAATGTGGGAGTATAGAGTGTGTAAATTGATTCGTCCCACAGAAAATATCTTTTTATTTTTCTTTTATAAGATGTGGGTGAGATGGGTGAAGGTGGCAAACAAGACAAACAAAGTTTATCCTAGGGTTTATGCAAACACCTAAGTAGATTAGGTCTTGGTTATGATTGTGACAAAATGAACTAGTGGGGGGGAATGTGGGGGACACATACAAAGTACTCTACCCACACTTTACTCCGGTCTACCGCACTTGGATCTCCATGCTAGGGTACCTATAAGATAGTAGATCAAAGACAAGTAGGGTTAGTGCTATGTAAATGCAAAGAAACGCAATAAATAATAAAGTAAATTTTGTTCACTCCCCGGCAACGGCACCAAAATGGTCGGGAGTGTTTCGCATGTTAGAAATTAGGGTTACGAGTAACCCATCATCATAGTTGTAAAAAACGTCAATCTGATAAAATTTATACCGAAACTCCAAGGGAGTCCTAGGTAGAACATAGGGAGGCAACGTTTACTTTTACGTGAAAATCGCGCTTTGATTCGTTTCTTTTTGGCATTTTAGGGTTTTGTTACTTTTTGTAATTTTGTATTTTTGTAAGAAGAAACAAGCAAATGTATCACAAGATAGAGATGTGGAACAAAAATGGTATATATATCAATCCAATGTCTATTAAAATCTACTATGAAAGCATAAAAATAGAGGGGGTGAGAGGAAATCTCTTGAATCGGCTGTTCGGTGAGACGACAATGCCTGGTGGAAGCTTGGATAAAGGAGGTGAGGAGTAGGACGAAGGAGGTGAGATGCAGGAGGACGTTGGGTTGAGGAATGCTTCAGCGTGGCTCCAGAATGGAGGTGAGAAGACGGAAGTGATCTGCTACCGGAATGGAGGTGGGAGGACGGCTCCAAGGCAACCTATGAAGGGGGATGGGAAGTTGGAGGAGTATTTGGTGGGGCAGAGGTTTGCTACATTAATAGGCACCTTGGGAGCTTGAGAACAAGCTCTAATGGAGCGTTGGTAGGCTTGCTAGAGCTTGGAAGTAGGTCGCAGTAGAGTAGGTAGAGATGGCTTGGAAGGGAGGGGGTGTAGGTCCTTTTATAGTCGAGGAGAAGAGGCTAAAAATGGATAAAGGACCTTTAGTGCTTCCAAACATCACTAAAAATTTTGTTGTAGATAGCTCACATCTGCTCATGCCCTTAGCTGGCTCTACTGGCTTGCAATGAAGTAGCGACGGCTATAAGCATCACTGTAGGTTAGCCTAGCTGTCGCTGTAAGCTGGCCCCAACCACACTTGCACCTACGCTGCGCTACCCTACCTATCACGCACGCTGATTACGCGTGCCCTGCTGTGTGCACATTGCCATGCATTGCCGCTGCTGCTGCCATGTGCTCGGCCAAATTGCAAATTGGGGGGGGCTGCGAGGATTCGAACTCGTGCCCCTCCCTTGCAAATCGACACTCTAACCATTGCGCTAGACCTTCCCTTGTGTCGCGAGGAGCAGCTTGGTGCAAACGCTTCCCAGCCGTTGCATCTTGATCCAATGGCTAGGATTCAAGGGAGCGGATGAAGAAGGAATTGGGCAGTGCTGCTGGCCGATGTTGGGCGGCCTGGATGGCGCCATGTGGCACCATCTGCGCCGTCCATCTTCTTCTTCTTGTAGATGGTGCCACGGTACTCAGATCGAGATGATTCTCGAGAAGCCAAATTGCGATCGTTGCTCCGGATCCATCCGTACAGTTGGATTTTCCATCCGAAACCCATATGGATGTCACATTGCCCCCCTGGCCATATAAAATGAAGCAATTAATGTACAAAACATACAACTATCCTAAATGCCATGTAATGGATGTTATGCAATATTTATAACATGATATGCAATGCTAAGCCTAGGAATTATCATAAATAAGTAATTTATCATGAATTTATGTGTTCATCACCCATCTCTTTCTAAGTACCATGGAGGGACCTTGATGCTTTCAAATTCTGAACTAGGCAACCTGATGCCTAGTTATCCTGCAGATGTGGATGCACTATAGGGTTACACTAGAAATGAGCCTTATTCAAATACTTACAACCCTGGATGGCATAACCATCGTAATTTTGCTTGGTCAAGTCAGAAACCCGCCCAAGGTCCTAGCTTGACTATGCCAAACACTTATGGGCAACCTAGTAGGTACACACAACCACACACATATCAACCACAACCTACACAGGAAAACCAGCCCTCTGATCCAAGTGTAGTCCTCAAAGAAATGAGAGAAATGAATATGAGGCATAAGGAAGAAATGAATCAATTGAGGACAAAATTGACAGGATGACTAGACCAAGTAAATGCTACACAACATGGAATGTTGCCATCCCAACCCATCCCAAACCCAAGAAATTTTAATAGGGTTAACTAGCACAACACAAGGGAGCAATAGGCACATATAGTTCAACTTGCTCCCCAGCACCCAGCTAGCTTTGCTAACCCTAATCAGGCTCCACCTATTTTGCAGAACCCACCTCAACTTTCTAACCCTAACGATTTTGCTGGTGCGATAACCTTGAGAAGTGGGAGACAGATCCAAGATCCTTACCCTCTAAATCTAAATCTAAACAAGATCTTGAGGAGCTCGAATTTGGCCTAGGAGATCAGACAAGGATCAGGACCTAGACACTCATGATTTCTCTCAAGCTCCCTTTCCTGAAGCCTTGAACAAACCTAGAAAAAAGAAAACCAATCCATCTGAGGAATGGCTTGATATTTTTAAACAAGTCCAAGTGAACATACCACTCCTTGATGTTATTGAGAATATCCTAGCCTGTGTGAAATTTTTAAGGAAATGTGCACACCTAAATGCCAGTGCAAATCAACTAAAAGGGTAATGTTATCTGAACAGGCTAGTGTAGTTATCCTTAGAAACCTGCCTTGAAAGCAGAAAGATCCAGGAGACCCTCTAATCTCATGTGTTATTGGAGATACTACTTTTGATAGGGCTCTGTTAGATTTAGGTGCCTCCATAAATTTAATCCCCACTATGTTAAATGAAAAATTTAACTTTGGAGAGTTAAAACCTACTGAGGTCACATTACAACTAGTTGATTGATCTGTGACCACACCACGTGGGATTGTTGTGGATATAATTATCAAGGTCCACGATTTTTATTTTCCTGTGGATTTCTTGGTCCTTGACATGGAGGTACCAGAGAACTTGCAGAACACCCTGATAATTCTAGGAAGACCATTTTTAGCTATTGCCAAGGCAAATATCGACTATGAATCTAGCAGTATGGAAATCAAATTTGAGGATAAGAAGACAAAAATTAACATCTTTAAGGCCATCGAACAATTTGAGGATTGTGGAATGATAGAAGATTCTGAGGATAATTCTGTTGAATATTGTATGGAATTAGGAATAAACCAATCTAATCCTATCAGCCTTGACACCCAAACTAATCAAGAGGTTAGCCCACTAATCACTGACTTGATTCCAAGGCCTCTTGACGGTAACTCTGATCCACCACTGGACCCTTTATCCCAAGGACCCAAACTTGAACTTAAACCTCTTCCAGATCATTTAAAATATGTTTTCTTGGGATCTGATCAAACTTACCCTTTATTCATTAGCTCTCATCTAACCCAAACTCAAGAAAAGCAATTGATTCAAGTGTTGGGAAGAAATAGTAGAGCAATTGGTTGGACATTAGATGATCTGAAGGGAATCAGTCCCACTTACTAAACCCACAGAATCTATACTGAGGACGGATTGAGATGCTTCTAGGAAATGCAGAGATGGTTGAATCCTAACATGCAAGAGGTAGTGAAAAAGGAAATAATCCAATGGTCAGATGCGGGAACAATCTACCCAATCTATGACAGCTCATGGATCAGTCTTATGCAAGTGGTTCCTAGGAAAGCTAGGCTGACTGTGATTACTAATGATAATGGGGAATTAATTCCAACCTACACAGCTTCCTCTTGGAGAGTCTGTATTGACTACAGGAAGCTGAATAGTGCAACCAAAAAAGACCACTTTCCACTTCCCTTCATTGATCAAATCCTGGGAAGACTAGCTAGCCAACAATTCTTCTATTTCTTAGATGGCTATTCCAGCTACAATCAAGTAGCTATCCACCCCGAGGATCAAGAGAAAACCACCTTCACATGTCCCTACGGAACATTTGCCTTCCGTATAATGCCTTTTGGATTATGCAATGCACCAACAACCTTTCAAATGTGCATGCTTGCAATCTTTTCAGACAAGGTGGGTGATTTCATGGAAATCTTCATGGACAATTTTTCTTTATTCGGGGACTCTTTTGAATCATGTCTGATCAATCTTGAAAAGACTTTACAAAAATGCATTGAGGTGAATCTTGTTCTATCTTGGGAAAAGAGTTACTTCATGGTCAAGGAGGGCGTAGTCCATAGCCATGTTGTGTCTGATAAGGGAATTGAAGTGGATAAAGCAAAGGTGGACACTATAATCAAACTTTCACCACCTTCGACGGTTAGGCAAGTGAGATCATTTCTTGGACATGTGGGATTTTACTGTCGATTTATTAAGGACTTTTCTAAGGTGGTGAAGCCCTTAAGCAACTTATTGGTAAAAGATCAATACTTTGATTCTGATTCAAATTGCTTAAAGGCTTTTAATCAGCTGAAGGAGGCTATTACACAATCACCCATCTTACAACCTCCTAATTGGGATCATCCCTTCGAAATCATGACCGATGCCTCTAATTATGCCATCGGGGTAGTCTTGGGACAAAAGGTAGACAACAAACCATTTGTGATTTACTACACTAGCAAGACTCTGGATGAGGCTCAAAGAAACTACACCAGTACAGAAAAAGAGTTGCTAGCTGTAGTGTTTTCTCTGGAGAAGTTTAGACCTTACCTACTGGGATCTCATGTCACAATCTTCATAGATCACACTGCATTAAGGCACCTGATGTCTAAAATGGACACAAAACCCAGATTAATATGATGGATCCTTCTACTGTAAGAATTTGATTTAGAAATCAAAAAAAAATCTAGTGCCCAAAATGTAGTAGCAGATCATCTCTCCAGAATCCTTGCAGACTTTACAACTCCTCAACTCTGTGATTCTTTCCTTGATGAGATTCTCTTAACTATTTGCAAACTACCTTGGTTTGCAGATATTGTCAACTATTTGGCCATTAGAAAACTACCCATAGATTGGCCTAAGCATAAGTGGGATAAGTTCATTTCCGATGCCAAATACTACTTTTGGGAATACTCGGAGGTATTCAAAGTTTGCGTGGATCAGGTTATCTGTTGTATTCCAGACGAGGTAATCGCAAGTGTACTAGAATTCTGCCACACCTTTTCTTGTGGAGGTCACTTCTCAGGATAAAAGATGGCAGCCAAGGTACTGCAGAGTGGATTGTATTGGCCTTCTTTATTCCGTGACTCATACAACTTCTGTAAGTCATGTATCAATTGCCAAACTTTAGGAAACATGACCAGGAAGGACATGATGCCCCTAAACCCAGTCCTTGAAGTCGAAATCTTTGATGTTTGGGGCATTGATTTTATGGGACCTTTTATCAATTCATTTGGATACCTGTACATTCTAGTGGCAGTTGATTAGGTATCTAAATGGATTGAGGCCACCTCGATTCGAACCAATGATCATAAAGTGGTCATGGATTTTGTAAAGAAGAACATCTTTAGTCAATTCGGTATGCCCAAAGCTCTGATTAGTGATGGCGGGTCCCATTTCACTTACAACCAATTTAGGACCTTACTAGCCAAATATGGAGTCACTCACATAATTTCTACTTCTTACCATCCACAGACCAACAGACAAGCTAAATTCTCCAATCGAGAAATTAAAAAGATCCTTCGAAAGACGATCCACCTGGATCGGAAGGATTAGTCTACCAAATTGGATGACACTCTCTGGGACTACCAGACTACATATAAAACTCTGATTGGAATGTCTCCATTCCGTCTTGTCTACGAAAAATCTTGCCATTTGCCCATTGAGCTTGAACATAAAGCTTATTGTCCAATCAGAACATTTAACTTGGATCCTGATTGATCTGGATGATAAAGAAATCTTCAATTGACTTTATTGGATGAAATCCGAAATGATGCTCATGAGAGCGCCAGAATCTATAAGAATAGGACAAAGCTTTACATGATAAGTACATCTCCAGAAAAAGCTTTGTCCCTAATCAAAAGGTTTGGTTATTTGATGCACGCTTGAAGTTCTTTCAGGGAAAATTAAGATCAAAGTGGATTGGTCCCTTCATTGTAAGAAAAGTCTTCCCTCATGGAGTTGTGCTTATCTTGGATCCCAAGATCAGCAATAAGACAAAGGTGAATGGTCAGAGATTGGAGCCTTTTATCACGTAGAACTGTGATCCCATTCTCGATGATCACATCATCCTTCTGGAATCTTCTTAAAGTTGAACCAAGTCTGGCAAATGACGTTAAACATAGTGTTGGCTGGGAGGCAACCTAGTACTCTGTACAGCTAGCTCTACATCCCCTACATCCATACTACCTTGGATTAACAATCATAGTCAGGTGATATCCACTCCACTTTCTTATTATATTTTTATTTTCATACATACAATTCAATGAGGACATTGTAATGTATAGGCATGGGGTGGTGGGCATTGCATGTTATTGGGGATTTATTCTTAAGTTGATTCCTGAGTTTAGAATCCAGTATAATTTCACACTTACACGTAGAATTTTCAATGGATCCTCTATGTAGACAGATAAACATCTTTAGTTTGTCGAGCAGAAGCAATGTTTCTTCTCCTAAACCCTTGGACAGTAATTAGGGAGTCAGGAAAACTATCTTCTAACAAATCTACCAAACAAGTGTGAGGTGAGACTAGAAAGTCTACTGGTGCTCTATGGCTAGTATGAGGAATCTTAACTTTTGGATAATTAGATAATGATACTCGGAGTTAGGCATAGTTTTCGCTCTTGGTTTCAGCGTACAAGTTCTTAGTGTGAATATCTTGAGAGCCACCAAATAAGGCAAATATGCAGCGAGAAGGTTCTGATAAAACTAAGATTGAGGTGGATGGTCATGGCTGTCTTTTATAGAATCCTAAGTTGAAGGAGGGTATTAATGTCAAGATCAGAAATACATTGTTCTATCCATTCCCTTCCCGGTGCTGAGAATAGGCATTTCCACCAAATAAGCCACCCGATATCCCCCTGAACACCCATAATCCTGAATAATGCCTCGTAAATAAAATTTCATATACTATATTGCATTGTGTTAGTAGATATTTGGATGTGAAAATAAAAAAAGAAAAAGAAAAAAAATATATATATATAGAAAAAATTTTAGAAAGAAAGAAAAAGTAGAAAAGAAAAAGAGTTTATAAGTGTTTTTAGAATTTATTACAAATGTAATGAGGCAACAACACCTACCACCCTCACGATCCACCAAATACAGCCTTGACTTACTTTTCTATATTTCTGGCCGCCTGAATACGGGCTGAGGAATTCTGACTTAGTCTTAGAGTTATCAGAACCTAATCAAAGTGTCAATGCCAGGAGAGACCACCAAATTACTGATAAATCTAGTGAGATTGTGAGCTCAAAAAGAAAAAAAAAGATAAGAAAAATAAAAAGAAAGAGAAAGAGAAAGAAAGAGAGAGAATGAGTACAAAAGAGCTAAAGAGAGCATAGTTTCTCTACCTTTCATTGAGTTGAATTATTTAATAATCTGGAAATCTAGGTTCTAAAGTACTAGTTTATATGTAGCACTAGATGAGTGTGAGCCACCAAATATAAATCTACTTGACTCAGAAATCTTCTACCTAAGCAAAAAATCGAGGATGAATTTACAGATAACCTCGAGGGAAGAAGTTTGCCTATCCCAATAGGTTTTTACTAAGGGTCAAGTACGAGCTTTAGATGAGGGTTGGCTTTCACTTGGATCCATTGCATAGGCTATAACAAAACACAATCATGATTATCTGAATTACTAAAGCTTTGAATGAAAACAAAAGACATAAACCTCTAGTCAAACTCTTGATAAAAATTACTCATGTAGGACCACTTTGCATTTAATCTTGCATTTGCTAGGGACTAGCAAGATTCAAGCATGGGCGTTTCATTGCACAGCAATCATGCAACCTAAATCAACTAAATTAAGGTAGGTTCTAGCACAACTTAGGAATAATGCATTCATAGGCATCGTAATTTGCACAATAGCTAGTTTGTTAGTAATATAAATAATATTGTCATTTTATGACCTAAAAGAGAAATGATTTTAATCACAAATGATTTGAAGCCACGGATGACAAATCAGACCAAACAGATCTTATCAGAATGATGACAGGAGTCCAATACTTCCGAAATTGTCTCAATCAGACAATCAGGGCATCTTGTGCAGTCTATAAAAGAACGGAGATCATAAAGCCAAAAGACAAAGATTCGAGCCCCAAATGAAGAATCCAACCGCATGGATGAATCTAGATCGACGATCGTAGTCCAGTGGTGGAAAAGTCAACCCGATCAGATGTCTACAGCACCAGATATAAGGAAAAGAAGATGGACAACCATGATGGTGCCACGTGGCGCCATCACAGCCACCCCCTCATCATCCGCCCAATCTCTGAAGAAGGCCTCCTCATGCATTGTGGACCGTTGGATCATCATCCAATGGCTGCCAAGTGCCCACGTCGCCCCTGCCCCCACACTCCATCAACTAAGAAAAGATCTCAGTCATTGGTCTCCATCCAACGGCTGAAAGCGGAGTTGCCTAAAACCTAAATGCAACACAAGATGCACCTTAGCGCGATGGTTAGCGCACCCGCACACAAATGAGAGATGCATGCTCGAGCCTTGCCACACTCCAAATCAAGAATGTAGTGCACTCGATCTCAATTGGATCGTCGCACGATGAGCGGAGGGCATAGATGTGAACGCGTGGTGTAGTGAAGTTCTTTGGATGGCAATGCATGATCTGACACCGCCATAACGCACGGTTGCATGCATAAATCTTAATGCTACGGGTGCATGCAATTTAAGCCATCCAATCGTGAGATCGGATGATTGAAATCAAGCGTGCACGTTTTGAATTTGAAGTGCACGCTGGAAATGAGCGGCGGGCGCGAGGAATAAGAGGGTGCAATCCATGGGCGCAACGGCCACCACGTGTCATGCAATTGGTGGTTATTTTGAGGCCATATCTAATCCGTTGATCTCCCGATCAACGAATCTGATCAAATAAGAGTTGTTCCACAAGATAAAGGGGTTAATACCCACTTTGCCTCTGATTAAAACTATTAAAGAAGTCCCAGGGCCCCACAGTTGAGGCACCTCACTTCCACCAACTCCAGATATCTTCCACCTTCTCTACAACTCTCCATCCCTCAGCAACTCCGCTCCGACGTTCATCTCGGCACTCTGGATCTAAGGTGCTGCCGCAGCTCGCACAAGCATCCTACAAGCGGCATTGTCTCTCTGCCACTTTCTATCTCTCTCTCTATCTATTTATCTATTTGTTTCTAGTAGCATTCTCTATTGTGAAAACTCTATTTTAATTGCAATAACATTCTGATCTTTTGAATGCATATATCTGATTCCTACACATATATACATATATAAATATCTGTTTAGAACAAGTTCTATTGAAATGCTTCTACGTAAATTGCGATTGCCTTCCTGCAAATGACTCGGTACTCACCGATTTTATAAATTTATTTGTTGACATATTTTCGCACTATACTACAATTAAATTAACTTTTAAAATGTGAATTATACACCAGACAATAGGCAACGAAATGAGTGAATTTTTAAGTAGTTGACGGGATGGCCTAAACAATGCAAGAGTGGCTTCTCAAACCCACATCTATTGCAAGTATGCCAATCACTAACAGCTCACACAAGTTGGTATCGGGTCACTAGAAGAAATAAACCTATGTTGAAACACCCTCTTATTATGCAATTTCTAACAGACTAGATGAATGTTCTTGTATAGAATATGGTGGAATCAGTATGAGATGAAGCCCAAATGATGAGTATCGAATCCTCTGTCAATCAAGATCTTTTTGTTTGATTTTTGAGATATTTAAAGATTTTAATAAGATTTTTTAGTTTAGAAGGGTGTAGAATGGTCAAAAGACCTTTGTAGAGAAAGTTAGAGAAATAGTAAAGCTACACTTATCCAAAAATTCTGAAAAAATTATAGGAGATAGAGAATTATCAGAGATTTATGACGCCACTAATTTTGAATGATTCTGATAAGTATGCAGACTATAGCAAATTCACAAAGGTAGACTATGTCTGCCTCTGTTCCAGTGCTGATATACCCTCATTGTAGGAATTTTTAAAAATTCTACAGAGGGAGTTTTGGAGCAAATTGGTGTGAAATGAAAGTTAATTACTATAGTTGTCTCCTGATGTGATTTCAGATTTTTTTAGAGTTCGGTCAGACTTGGACTGATTTTTAAAGTTAGGGTTTGGAGTCAGTTCGAACTCAAAACAAGCAAGAATTGGCTAAAAGTGTTGGTATAAAATCAAATGAGGTAGATTAGGCCATTCTTGGTCAATTTTTTTTGAAAATTAAAATTTTCTAATTTTTTTATATTTTTGAGTATTTGATTTTTTTTTAACTAAGGGTTAAGTGGAACTTACCTGTTGGGTTTTCACCACGTGTCGATGAGTATGCGTGTTTCCCTTCTCTTTTACCTACACACAATCAAACAACTAAGGGAAGTAAAGGTTAGAGATGAATATTTATAAGGTACTTAAGGCTAACTCTAAATCCGTTGCCTCCCCAGCAATGGTGACAAAAATGTAAGACACTAGAGGGCAGAGTTAAAAATGCAAATTTATGCATTTACGAAAACACGTTATTATAGCTCGTTTTGCCCTTAACACTAATAAACTTAAAAAATTTTTAACGGAACTCAAAATAGATTAACTTGATGGAGTCTCAATCGATCCCATGAGGGGGCTTAGAAAGAACTTGGATCTTGTATTGCCTTAATTGAGTTCCTTTATTCCATTTTGGTGCTTTTGATCTTTTCCATTTTTTTTCTTCTTTTCTTGTGAATAGCAAAACGAAATTTAAGAGTAACTATTGCCCTAATTTTTTTGTGATTTTTAGCTTGATATCAAAGTGGAAAGAAAACTAACTACACTTGTAATACACTATTGGGGAGAGTGATGATGGTGACTAAATAATACGTATGGGTGATGTTTTGTGTTAAATGCAGGAAATGACTATGAGGGGAAT
The DNA here is from genome assembly GCA_037157565.1 of Thalassia testudinum. Lineage (NCBI taxonomy): Eukaryota > Viridiplantae > Streptophyta > Magnoliopsida > Alismatales > Hydrocharitaceae > Thalassia > Thalassia testudinum. The sequence goes on from JAZHRO010000025.1 coordinate 92,495,628, forward strand.
TAGTAGGGGTAAGGAGTTGATGATAACACCATCATCAGCCATAACTAACTTTAATTAGTCTGAATCAATTGACAAATGCTCCTACATAACCGCTGAAGAGGCATAATTTAGTGCATATTCATTCTGAGATAAATGCATTCAATCAGGGGTAAATCTGTAGTTTTAACATCATATCATAAATGCAAAACAATCACAGGGTTTTCCAAGGGTTAATTAAAGGTCAAATGGTCATATATGTCTAATAAGAGGGCTCGTGTAGACAAAAATTGGTTTTCGTGCATTTCGAGAATCAATGGACATCTGAAACCCTAATTTCATATCGGCTTAATTAACTAAGGTCCTGGTTAGGATAAACTTCACCTAAACCTTTTAAAAATCATATAAAATTATTCCATAAGGCATGGTATCCTTGATTTGACTACTAGAACCTATTTTGACCAAAAATAGTCTTAGATAGGAAGTTGCCGTAATTTGGGTTTCTACATAAATTACCTAGTCAGACTTGGTCAAAGCCAAAATCCAACTTCACCATCAGATTCCTTGGGTCCAAATTAGGTTTGTACCAAAATTTGGACCCAATTAGAGATCATCTTGACCTAGTTTCCATTTTGGTTCAGTTTGAGTCTTTTTCCCTCAAATAACCCCTCAGCTTTCGAAATCTATTTCAAACAGCCCCCTAACTTTATCATCTTCTTCACCAACAGGTCCCTACTACCATTTCCATGTGAACACATCAAGCAGATGACCCTCAATCAAGGAGTTCTCCTTGATTTCTCACCTATTCTATTCCAAAATTGGAAGAACTCCTGGGAGATTTTCCTATAATCTGAGCTGCATCTTGGGCTCTACTTCTACCCCAAAATCTCATGCGAACTCTTTGAAAGGAAGGGTATCCTACAGTTGAGGAAACTCCGAGCTTCCAAGCTTGGTTTCCAAGCTTCGAACGACCTCCAATTGCCTGTAAAAGATCCCCTGAGGACAAACCATTCTCCATACCTAGTTTAGAGGCCGAACTCTCCTTCTTCCCTTCTCACCGATTCTGTCTCCACCAACATCGGTGACCCTCTCCGACTACGTTCTTCACCATCCACCACATACAATAGGCGACGGTACCTTCATCCTCAACTTCTTCCCTACGTCGTAATACCTTTGAACGCTGCTTACCTCCCCTCGTCGTCGCCGCTTTGCCCACCAGAGTTTCATCTTCCCCACGTCTGGCGTACCACTGGCGTGGGAATCCTTCTTTTTCGTCCATTAGATTTAGGTTAGTTAGGTTCCTCTCACTCCATAGGTTATCTTAAGACTTCTAAACCCTTGTTTCGACCAGCGACACTACTGTATGCCGTCATCTTCTCCATCTCCAGCCACATCTCCAGCGAGGCTTTCCTGTCACTCCACCACACCACACGCCTCGCCAACACTCTCACAAGCTTCACTGCTCATCCCCGTACAAAACCCCTCTACCTATTCACCACTCCACCCACCGAAAAGCTCCACCAACCAACCCACCTTTGCACCACTAAATCTGCCTTCGCCAGCCTCCTATGACCACCCTTGCGGCACGCCAACGCCACCAACACCCTCTCCGCATCCTTGTGATCCTCTTGAATGTTCTAATAAGGGCTTTTAGCCCGTACTTTGTATTTCAGGTCCCACATCGGAGCTCCGCCACCGCATCGTCTTTTCCAACGTTGTTCTTCAAGTCATGCCCTGTTCTTCAGCAGGCACCGCCCCAGGTCGTGCGGAATCATCCCAGGTCCACGCCCAAGTCTTCAATAGGCGGAGACAACCTCTCTTTTGGCTTTAATCCGGATGAGGACCACGCTATTGCCTCATGCAAAGAAGACGATGATGCATTTCCCACATCGTGGGATCTCAGACCTATAGCAACGCATAAATAGAATTTGTGCTATGGCTTTACTGCCCAAGCACTGAGGGGTGGGGTCCCTCCTCACATATGCCTGACACCTCGGTCACTACCTTACGCCGGTGACCCTGGTCACTTATGCTCATGACCCAATAACCCAATTACTTGGATCTGACTAAAAGATTACTAGGGTTTGAAAGAAGAAGAGAGTGAGAACCTGAAGAGAAAAAGGGAAGAAGAGGAAGAAGAAAGAAGCCTTGGCACTACAGCAGGGCAACATTTAAGTCGTCTACCATGAGAAACCGATGTCTGATCCTTCTGACATTGTGCATTGCGGCCCTGTGCTTACTTATATTTTGTGGATTATTTCATTGATAGTACTATGCACTTATCTGAGATAATTGTAAAGGGCTAATTGGTGACTTAAATCACCATTTTACCTCATTCTTTTTTCACTCTGATATTGACTCTCCTATATATATCATTCTTGAATGGAATTTTGGTTACAGTTGCTCATATTTGTGATTATAGTTGTGATCTTTGGAATTAAATTGCAATACTTGCTCCCTGTGTTCGACCTCGGGGTTTCTAACGATTCTTCAAGTAATAAATTTTATCTGTTGATTGAGCTATTTAGGAGGCTTTGCTACAATGAAACAATTTAAAAACTCTTCGATAAGGCTGCTCAACATTTTGGCACTGTTGCCGGGGAGCAACGTGCAATTCACTGCTATTCTTGTTTTACTTGATTCTATTTGAGCACTAACTTGCATAGTTTATTTTCTTATGATTTTGTGAGGTACATCACAAGGAGATCTCCTATGCAAATTAGCCACTCCCAAGGTAGGTAATCTCTCTTCCACCCTAATCTCCTAATAATTGGAAGAGAGAAAAGGAAAAAAAACTAATTAGGATTCATCTGCCTTACTTTTCTAGAAAATATCGCTTAAAAGGCAAGTTTCCTGATTTGCAATTTCAAAACAATATCTGATTGAAGTTAAGATGATTCTATTTTAGAGATCTCTACCCAAATTGCCTGTACCTACTAGGGATTTATGCTTAATTCTGATCATCTTGGATTACGCACTTCTTTTTTGAAGTCTAAGGTGTACATCTTGAGATTTAATTGGACTTGAAATAGTGCCAATTAGGGTTTTTACATTGGGGTTTTGAAGTGTTAGTTCACACTTGCCTGAATCAAAGGAAATTACACTTCTCGCATTTGTGTGCCACCCAGGCCCTTATTGAAAAGAGCTAATCAAGAAGAACCCTAAAATCTAGCTCTAAATCTCACTTGAACATTAAAAATTGTGGACCTAATAACCCGAGAGTCAATTCAGGATGATTTCTGGGTCTTGACCTAGATTTCATTTTTCATCTTTTAGGATATCTTAGGTAAAGTTAGTCTACTTTGTGGGCCAATCAACCTCCAAATTATGTCACAAATTGAATTAACTTCTAATCAAGTAAAATCCAAGACACAAATTAGGCTAAAATTGGTAGACTTAAGGCCTCAATTCGTATATTCCAGTCTACTTGGAATTGCAGTGACAAGGAAGGTTGGGTGGGGGAAACCTTGTAACCTGTGGGGACGTTCTTCCGTGTAGGGGTCTTTGTAAGGCTCTTCCTTCCTGGCTGCCCAGGTAATTCTCGGGTGTGAGGATTTTTGATTCAAAGGTATCATCTACCTCAAAACAGCTTTAATCATCCAAAAATCTTTGGGTGCCTTGATTGGGTCCAATTCATATCCAATCCCTTATCCCTTCTATAAAGCACATAAATAGGAAGGTCATTAGGTTTTGAACCTAAGAGACCCCATTAGATCCTCCATAAGGATTTCTGATCTGATCTGATTACTTCAATCTGAACCTAAGTTTGATTCTACATCCTCATCCACCACCTGATTTGACAATGCAACCTGACAATTTAGGAAGACCAATTAGGAAATCCCGAAGGTCCATGAAGGATAGAATGATTGAGGATGATGCCCTTAAATATTATGAAGAACATGAGAGAATCTCAAATCCAATTAGCAGGATTTCAATTAATGTTCCAGAAACAACAACCCACATTATGAATCATGTTCAGATGATGTTGACATAAATGACACATGGTTCAACCCAGGATGATCTCTTGTTAGAATACATTGAATTGAAGGAATTACATGGCTATGAATATCTACAATATGCATCAGACCGACAACTTTGGGGATGTACCAAGGTCTCATAGAGAAACATGGGTACATAATAAACACGTTGTAGAAAACCATTGATCAAAGATACCCATACATTCCTTCAGAACTTGATGAAAAACCTTGAAGCAACATTGAGGATCAAAATAATTTTCCAAATCCCAAGTTCAAGAATCAAGGTTGTTGTGGAGCCCCAACCCAGATGGAATCTGATTCAAATTATGTGCAAGTTGATATGCCTAATCTTGAGATGGCTTGGGAGGATTCGATTGCAAGTGTTCACAATTTTGAACCAGTCTTATAAAACCTTGAAGATGGTCCATCAAGCCTAGATTTCCTTGACACCTGTGATGATGAGATTGAGTCAGAACCTCTCAAGAATGTAAATTCTGCTCCTTATTCTAATAAGGTGATTCTCGAAAATGATTCTGACATCCCAATAGAGCCCAGCTTAGATTCTAGTGATCCTATCCTTACCCTTAACCTAGAATCTAGATTCAAGCCTATTTGGGATAATCATGAGGCCCCATGTAATGAGAATCAGATCTTGAATCTAGACTATGATTCTAGGCCTGTATTTGATGAATGTACCTCTCCAGACTCCTCTGAGATACGAACTGATTTTTCAAAAGTCATGACAATCTATGATATAGAAATCGAGGAGTTGGAAGAGTTGGGAATCAATTGGGTCTACCCTAGGAGCAAGAACCCGAGCCTATGCCTAATAAGGACACCTTTTAAGCTCAGAATATGAAATTAGCTTAGATCCAAGTTAGGTTGTTGATTCTTCGCATCTTGATTCTCTCTATGGTGGAACTCCTGATCCAAATCAGATTTAGAAACTCAGTCTTGCAAATTCTCCGATGATTTCAAATCTTACTCTAACTTCGGAGAACCTTCGTTTCCTGACAGCTATGAACCAAATTATGACCTCAATATCCATAATCCGTTCTTCGATTCTGACTCTGAGGTCCCTCATCTCGAGATCATTAATTCAAAATCAGGTTCCATTGAGATGGAATCATTCCTTTTTCATCTTTAGGAATCAGAAATAGTAAGTGCTAAGAGTGTCTGCAATCTAGAATTCGAATCTTTTATTAACCAAAATTTCCATGATCCTATAAGCACTCTCTAGGCATTTACATTTGATTTTGATGGGCATCATGAGGACTCTCTAGATGAAACTACTTTTGAATCTTTTCTAGAGGAGCCCTCAACACATAGTTCTCATTGAAGCCACCTCCTCTGCAATATATACAGAGCCTTCCAAAACCCGTTCTCAACCCTGACCCGCCACCAGAATCAACTTCTACTTTGATTCACCTCTCTCTGATCCGGTTGCATATGATTCACCTCCATATTTCAATTGGGTTTCAGACATTGATCAAATTGATAATCACATCCCATCCTTTTCTGATCCTACTAGTAGGGTTCCTATATCCTTTTCAGATCCATTTTCTTTTGAGGATCCCTACTCTGACTAGGCTGAATCGACTCAGCCAAACCCTGGATTCTCATTTCCACATCCAGTTGAGCCTCAAAATACCTGGTGGGCTTTGCATCTATTGATTCACATCCATCAACCCACTAGATTGATTGGGTTTGTGCTACAACATCATCCTGTAGATCTGAACAAGCACCTGGTTGGACCAACCAGGTTATTAATCAAGATGCTTATTCTACAAAACTCATCTGATTTGACCACTCCTCCTTGCCCACCTTTTGCTCGAATGAAGGCATTAATTTAGCGCTTAATGGGAGGCAACCCGTCATTCCGGAAAAACCAGAGACCCTTCTGATCATCCTTTTAATCTACACTCCTACTGCACTTAGAGTTCATAGTTAGAGTAGTTGACTCCAACTTTGGTATTTGTATCAAAGCTTGAAATCATCCACAACAGTCATCCCAACTCGTTCACCCACCCTTTGATCCTGTTCTAACCCTTGAACCAAGTTTATTTCATACCCTTCGATTTATAATGAGGACATGGCAAAACTTAGGCATTGGGGGTGTTAAAGTGCAAACACATAAAAAATCAAGTTTCTGAGGGGTTCTCACAAAAAAAATCCAAAAAACCAAAAAAATAATAATTTTGAAAAATAACAAAAAAATGGAAAGGGGAGGAAAATTTTGAGAATTGATTGCGTATCATTCATGAGGAGGAAAAGAGGACAGAGTTCAAAATGTCAAAAAGGACCAAAAATTTGAAACAAGAATGATAGTCATTAGCACTTGATTATGGAAATTACTTAAGTTATAGACCTAATCAAAAGAAAAATTAAGTCTTGAAAAGAACAAAGAGATAAGGCCTCTTGGGCTTGTTTTAGGGCTTAAACATTCATGTATCAGTTAAGATCTGGATTAATCCTCGAGAGGTTGAGGAAAAATGCGAAGCTGATGTATTAGGTCTAAGGCTTAGGGATTATTCGGCCCTGTTGCCTGCCCTTCGATTTGCAGGACTTGGTAACATAAGTACCCAAAATCACACACCTAGTCTGGTTCAGTGTGCTTAATAAAGAAAAATCTACCAAAAGTGTTCTATTCTAAAAAATATCTCAAAGATCTAGCTTAGGAGAGGCTTGACAACACAAGTTGATTTGGATGAGTTTCCGGTGCGGAGAGGTGGGAAATTCCCCTCAAAGATGCGTAATAACATATCGTCTCCTCGGTGCTTGTCTCTTAGGATATCTAAATGTCCTACTGGGGGCATGTAAGCACCTTATGCTGGTTCAGGTACCATGGCCGGGATTATCCTGAAATGTCGCTTGCTAAGGCTTAAATTTAGCTACAGAATGCCATGGGCGGCACTATCCTAAAGTGTCGAAAGCTAGGGTTCTGGGGATTGCCATGGGCGGTGCTATCCTGAAGCATCGAATGCCAGGGACCTTTTGAGGATTGATGGTGGTTACAAGGAATCCAATACAGACCATGTTTAGGGCCAATTCAAGGTTGGATCAAGGCAAATCTAAAAAGAAAAGAGAGAGAAAACTCTCCAAATGAAAAATATACTTCTATCCCTCTCTCTTACAAAAGAATGCACTGACAAACTGAACTTGGACATGTTACGTTTATGCAGAGGTGCTTTAACCACTAGGTTCAACGAACCTTTGGGTAGTTTTTACTAGCCTTAGAAACCTTCGTAGTAGACTGAGATTGAAGCTGGCCATGTCTGGTTCTTGATTGATACTTGAGTACCTCTAGGCCTACTATTAGCATTCTAACCTAGTTTCTAAAATGTAACAAGAATAAGGCATCTTAACATCAATGCATGGCCTAGAACTCTAATTCTTTTCATAAGATTTTGCTAAGGGACTAGCAAAAGTTAGGCATAGGGGTATTGGTCATGAACCAGGAAGACTTATATAGCCAACTGTGGAATTCGATCATGGTGCATGTCTAAGTGCAATGCTTGTCTGGCCTCTCCAAGCTAAGCTCCCTGTATAAAGGATTTTCTATCTTACCCTTCAGAATGCTGGACAAGATCCAGGACTTTTTTAGATGGTAGAGATCCTGTGCAATGCCATTCTAAGTGCTACCATCGATTCCCCATCCCATTCCACAAAAAAGGAGAACTATCTTTAATTAGTCTGAATCAATTGACAAATGCTTCTACATAATTGCCGAAGAGCCATAATTCAGTGCATATTCGATTTAGGAGAAATGCATTAAATCAAGGGTAAATCTACAATTTTAACATCATATCATAGACGAAAAACAATCACGATATTTTCAGGGGTTAATTAAAGGTCAAATGGTCATAAATGTCTAATAAGAGGGTTCATGTAGACAGAAATAAGTTTTCACGCATTTCAAGAATTAATGGACATCTGAAACCCAAATTTCAGACCCACTTAATTAACTGAGATTCTAGTCAAGATAAAATTCACCTAAACTTTCTAGAAATCATAAAAAATATTCTATAAGGTTTGGTATCCTTGATTCGACCATTGGAACCTATTTTGACCTAAATAGAGTCTTAGACAGGAAGTTACCCTAATTTGGGTTTCTACGTAAATTACCCAACTAACTTGGTCGAAACCAAAATCCAACTTCACCATCAGATTATTTGGGTCAAAATTAGGTTTTTACCAAAATTTGGGCCCAATCAGAGATCATCTTGACCTAGTTTGCATTTTGGTCCAGTTTGAGTCTTTTTTCTCAAATAACCCCTCAGCTTTCAAAATCTATAGTGAAAAGCTCCCTAACTTTGTCATCTTCTTCACCAACAGGTCCCTACTACCATTTCCATGTGAACACATCAAGCAGCCAACCTTCAATCAAGGAGTTCTCCCTGATTTCTCGCCCAATCTCTTCCAAAAATGGAAGGAGAACCCCTGAGAGATTTCCCTATAATCTGAGTTGCATCTTGGGCTCTACTTCTTCCCCAAAAGCTCATGAGAACTCTTTAAAAGGACTATGATTGCAAAAACACTGAGCTTCCAAGCATGGAACGACCTCCTATTGCCAATAAAAGATCCCCTGAGGACAAATCGTTCTCCTTATCTTGGTTTGGAGGTCGGACTCTACTTCCCTTCTCCTTAACATTCGTCTCCAGCAACTCCAGTGATCCTCTCTGACTACCTTCTTCACCATCTGCCACGTATAATAGGTGTCAATACCTTCATCCTCAGCTTCTTCCGCGAGTCGCAATACTCGTGTACGCTGCCTACCTCCCCTCATCGTCGCCGCTTTGCCCCTTAGAGTTTTCATCCTCCCCACGTCCGACGTGCCACCGACGTGGGAATCCTTCCCTTTTGTCCACTAGATTTACGTTAGTTAGGTTTCTCTCGCTCCATAGGTTAGCTTAGGACTTCTAAACCCTTGTTCCAACAGCCGACACTACCATACGCCATCATCTTCTCAATCTCTAGCTGCATCTCCAGCGAGGCTTTCCCATTACTCCATCGCACCACAAGCCTCGCCAACACTCTCACAAGCTTCACCGCTCATCCCCTCACCAAACCCCTCTACTTATTCACCACTCCACCCACCCAAAAGCTCCACCAACCAACCCACCTTCGTACCACCAAATCTGCCTTAGCCAGCCTCTTACGACCACCCTCGCAGCATGCCACCACCACCAACTCCCTCGTCGCATCATTGCGATCCTCTTGAATGTTTTAACAAGGGCTTCTAGCCCGTACTTTGTAGTTTAGGTCCCACGTCAGAGCTCCGCCGCCGTGTTGTCTTCCTCGACGTTGTTCTTCAAGTCACAGCATTGTTCTTCACCAAGCACCATCCCAGGTCGTGTGGAGTCATCCCAAGTCCACACCCAAGTCTTCAGTTGGACGATACGGCCTCCCCTTTGACTTCAATCAGGATGAGGACCACATTGTTGCCTCATGCGAAGAAGACAGGGACGCTTTAGTCCCACATCATGGGATCTCAGACTCGTAGCAGCGCATAAATAGAATTTGTGCTATGGCTTTACTGGCCAAGCACTAAGGGGCCGGGTCACTCGTCAAGTATGCTCACACCTCGGTCACTACCTCACGTCGGTGACCCTAGTCCCTTATGCTCATGACCCGATAACGTAATTACTCGGATCCGACTAAAATATTGTTTGGGTTTGAGAGAAGAAGAGAGAGAGAACCTGAAGAGAACAAGGAAAGAAGAAGAGGAAAGAAGCCCTGATACTATAGCAGGGCGACATTTAAGTCGTCTGCCTTGAGAAACTGACGTCTGATCCTTTTGACATTGTGCACTGTGGCCCTGTGCTTACTTATATTAGTGGATTATTTGGTTGTTAGTACTGCGCACTTATTTGAGATAATTGTAAAGGGTTAATTGATGATTTAAATCACCATTTTACCCCATTCTTTTTGCACTCTAATATTGACTCTCATATATATATCATTCTTGAATGGAATTTTGGTTATAGTTGCTCATATTTGTGTTTATAATTGTTATCTTTGGAATTAAATTGCAATACTTGCTCCTCATGTTCGACTTCGGATTTTTTGACGATTCTTTGAGATATAAATTATATCTAGTTTCGAGCTACTTTGGCTATATTACAATGAAGTGATTTTAAAACCCCATTTTAGCACATCAACGGGAGTGCAACATGACTATACAATAAGTGTCTTTTTGATATATATTCTTTTTTTTGGTCCTTTTGTTTTACAAAAGTAAAATCAACAACGTCATATTTCTAATCACCAACAAAATAACGGCAAAAGAACTTTAACAACTATACTCTTTTTTTTTTTTAATTTGTTTTCTTTGATAAGGTAATAACAAAGCACACAAGTGAACAACAACTTAAAACTTGTATTTCACAAAGCATACTACAACATACTCCAAAGTATTACAAGAAACACACATATGAAAGAGAACAACTCCATTACACTAAGGTGGAAAGGTCAACTTGTACAAAGTTGATAGAAGATAACTAATTAAAAACACTCTTTACTCCAACACTTGGAAAATGAAAATGGCAAGACCAACTTGATGAGTGATTTGTTGAGGTCTCTCTTGGGGGTGTGGAATCCAAAATGGTGATGGGACAAATCTTGAGGTGATGGTAATGATGAGGTTAATAAGCATTAGGAACAAAGGCATCTAATGGAGGATGAAGTGCCCAAGCTCCCTAAGTTGGTTGACACGTATAACCATGGGTGCTTATGTGCCCATTGATTCTAATGTTGGTGATAATAACCATGGTAGAGGTTAGGGTGATGGAGATCAACAACCTATATTTGGAGGTGACAAAGGTTTGCTTTATGGTGGTGTTCTCTATAGAGTCTATGTTGTGGGCTCTATGGAAAGGGGATGGGACGGCCATGGTCCTAATGTGGTGATGTAGGAGTAGGAGTTGGTTTTGTAAGTGGTGACGATGGGTGTGTGTGAGTGAGGGAGTGAACTTGAGAGCTAGTGGGGTTGTGAAGTTGTGGCATGGAGGATGGTAGTGAGTGTGTGCTTGGTGTGTAAAGTGGTGGTGTGGATGGTGCAAGTGAGTGAGAGTACAAATTGAAAAGTAAATAAAGCACAACAAAAACAAGTATCAAAATGCTTGAAAATGAAATCTACTCTACTAGCAAGGAAATGCAAATAAGTAAAGGGCAAGTAAAGAAAATAACTATACTAACAAAGAAAGCAAAAATAGAGCAAGATGAGAAGATAGGTGTTCTTCCAATGGGGGCACAAGGACTATTGGAAGAGGAAGAGGATGCTTGGCACTTGGCCTACCTCTTCTCCTAGCCAACCAAGTCCAAGTGGTCACAAGCTTGCCTTTGGCCAAGGTTTGAGAGCTTGGCTATGGAGCTCAAAAGCAGAGGAGTTCTTTGAATGAGAGTGGAGTACAGTGGAGAGTGGAGGGGGTGGGGGGACGTGCACTATTCACTAGAGGGGTTTTTATAGAATGTTGCTTTAGGAGGGCTACTTTAGGGCACAACTTAAGAATAGATGGTTCTACTCTAAGGTACAAAAGAAAGTGAGGGTGCAAGTCAAGGCTTGGTCAAGCCAAAGGATAGGATCAAGTGGGCGTTAGCTATGGTGGGATTAGGTGGGGTTAGGTGTGTTCTAAGTGGTGGTGAAGGGTAAGTGGGGATAGGTTGGTTTAGATTAGTGGGTGTTTGGGCTCTCTAATTGTGTGGGCTATAGTGTGCGATATAGTGGGCCTCAAGTAAATAAATTAAATACCAATATATAGTTACTACTAGGTCTGCATAAATGTAAATAAAAATAGGCACACATTTAAATGGTTGTAGTAAAAATGTGCACAAGTATTATGCATGTGTAAAATTATATTTGAGAGTATGAGTACATGCAATTCACAATTTGTGTGTACACAAGTGTGTAAGGTGTATGTGTGTGTGTGGATAATGGTTAATTGGGCATGGATAGGTTGGAATAGGCTTGCATGGGTTTACTGCTTTGCTCCTCTTGCTAGCTGCTTTGCTCCTGACCTGTTGAGATGGTTCTCCTATTTCCATAAGCTCCAATTTTGCTCCCAGATTATGGTCCTACATGTATAAATTGATGATATTACTCAATAGACCATAATAAGACAAAATTAGAATGAGGATATACAGATGCAAGTATGAGTGCAATGAAGACAATGTTTGCTCTATTTACAAGGTGCAAACTAGGTTGTTAGCTTAATTTAGTTAAATTAGAACCTATGATTGCCATGCAATCAAATAGTCTTGAGGATTTTGGAGATTCTGAAGCGATTATGCTTGAAATTGCTATAGAGGATTCTTTGGGGCGGATGCCTGATGTGGATTATGCTGATGTCTCAAAAAGTGAGTCTTAGATAAAAGGCGATTCTGATGGGATCACGGGATATGGTTTTGGCATATCATGAATGGAATCATCTGAGAACCCTATCATGGAAAGTGATGAGGAAAGGGTTGGTACCCCCAACATTGATTTTCAATCTTGGGAGACACCTAATGAAATTAGGGAAGAAGATCCACTTGTGGATCTGGATCTTGATGGAAGCCCTAAAATGCAAGGCTTTCATTTGAGGAACCAATCAGTTATGAGCCTGAATATGGTTTCTTTGTATTCGAGGATTCATAGGGCGAGGATTCACAGGATGATCTAGATTTGGATGTCTCAAGTAATCTAGGGGAATTTGAGCAAAGAAAGGTTAGATATAATGAAAATCATGGGCAAATAGAAGAAATCCCATGTGCTTGGATGAATTTGGCAATTCAGAGATGATTTTGCCTAAGGATTCTGATAATCACATGTACCTCGATGAATCTGGATTTGACATGACTGATCTGTGACACTTCTTATAGGAAGTGAATTTGTTTTCACTCGTATAATATCTGATTCACACCTTTCTTTCCCCACCTACCAGGGTGATGCGGAGAACCATGAGTCTACACTCTACTCTCGATTCTGATCTCCAATTATTAGGGGAGGCTTCTGATGATTCACCTAAGGAAGTGGAAAGGGCATCTAAATTAGGGAATTGTGAGGAATTTGATATGAGTGATGAGGAGAAAGGGATTAAAGTCCTCAGCTGTGTAAATTGGGGACAAACCTATAATCCTAGTCAATCTAATGGATGGCTCAACTTAGAGACTGATTCCAATGAGGATGAAATTATTTCAGATGATGAAGCTATCTCTGACAAGGATTTTAGTCACTTCCACACAGAAATCCCAATCTCAAATTTATCCTCATTTAACCTAGGGCTTGGGGGAAGCATGATTTTTGATGTAAATCATCATTATGAATGACCCTTATGATCCAGATTCTAAAGCTGACCTGAAGCTGACTTGCATTTCAATCATGATATCAATCCACCCCCTTAGCAACTTCTCATTGGACTCTAGAACTAGATTAAAGAGCAAGGTTTGCATCACAAACCTTGTTCTCAATATTCCTTGAGATTCGTCCCTATTCCACACTCTAGAATAGAAAAGCTTTTTGGAGTAGGGATACACAATCAGTTGGTTCGCATTTGTGGACCACTGATTCTTAGAGCATACGAACACATCTTCGTACTGATCTTGACACTCTCTTCAGCAATCATTGATCCATTTGATTGAGTTTTCACCCAGCTGGAGGCGTTAAACTCAGCACTTGTACATATATAACCCTTTTATACATAGCATATTTAATTTTAACATATTTTCTTTTATATTGTGTTTTCTGTCATGATGTTGGTTTATACTAAACAAAAATTTAGGAGCAATTCTAGGTGATTTCTATCCATTTATCCCCTATCTTGTATTTATTTTTCCTCATATTCATCCATGAGGACATGCAAGAAAGTAGGAATGGGGGGGTAGTACACGTAAACTGAAAAAATTTTATGCCAACACCTTAGAAAAATCTTTGAGCAGCATGATAACTGCAATTTAGGGTCCCTAATTTAAGAATAACTGACTCCATTTCCAATGCTCGCATTGGAACTAGAAATCATCTGCAACATCCATTTCTGACTCATCCACTCACCTTTTGTTCTGAAAGTAGGACCAAGCTAAATGTAACCCGATAAGGGAAATATTGAACTGCAATTATGAAAGGTTATCTGTACATACCATTTATATATATTGAATCATGAATAAAGATTTTTATTAAGAGGTTTTGTTAAGGATTTTATCCTTTAGTTGATTCCCTAATTTAGAATCCAGTACAATTTCACACCTACATGTAGATCTTGCAATGTATTCATTATGAAGACCAATAGACACCTTTAGTTTGTCAAGAAGAAGCATTGCTTCTTTTGTTGAACCCTTGGATAATGGTTAGGGAGTCAGGCAAATCATCTTCTATTAGATTCACCAAATAATTGTGAGGTAAAAGTAGAATGTCTACTGGTGCTCTAAGTCTAGTGCAAGGACTCCTACTTTATGGATAATTAGATATTGATAGTTGGAGTTAGGCATAGTTTTCGGCTCTCTGTTCCTACATGTGAATTTTCTGCGAGAATTCTTGAGAGCCACCAAATAAGGCAAATATGTAGAGATCAAGTTCTAATAAAATCATGACAAACGTGGATGGTTATGACTATTCTTTACGGAATCCTCGATTGAAGGAGGGTATTAATGTCAAGGTCAAAAAATATGCCATCCTACCCATTCCTTTCCCAGCGCCGAGAGTAGGCACTTCCACTAAATTAGCCAACTGACATCTGCTTGAACATCATCATCCCCAATAATGCCTCATGAATAAAAATTTACGTGTGTTATGTTGTATTGCATTATGTTGATAGATATGAAAAAAAAAAGAGAAAAAGAAATATATATATCAAAAAAAGGAAGAAAAAAAAGAGAAAAAGACAAAACAAAGAGTAAAAAGAAAGTGTTAAGTTCATAGTTGTGTTTATTTCATTGAGGCAACAATACCCACCAGTTTTGCGATCCAAATACAATGTTGACCTACTTCTTCTGTATTTCTATCCGCCCGTATACTGGCTGAGGAATTTTAACTTAGTTGTAGGGTTATTAGAACTTTAATTAAAGTGTCAATGCCATGTGAGACCACTAAATATTGAGTTTATTTATAAAATCTGGTGAGATTGTCAGCCCAAAAAGAAAAATGAAAAGAAAAAATGAAAAAAAAGAGAGAGTGTGAGTACAAAGGAACCAAAGAAAGCACAGTCTTTTTAGCTTCTCTTTGAGTTGATTTGTTAGTTTGGAAATCTAGAGTTTGTAGTACTAGATTATATGTACCATCAGATGAATATGAGCCAGCAAATACAAAATCACTTGACTCAGATATCTTCTACCTAAGCTAAAAAGCTAGGGTAAAAATATAGCTTATTTGTTATGTATCCTCAGGGAAGAAGTTTGCCTATTCTGATAGAAATTTTACAAAGGGTCAAGTACGTACTTTAGTTGTGAATTAGCTTGTCACTTGGATCCATTGCTTAAGCTACCATCACTACACTTTCATGTTGTCTGGATTTTTAGATTTTTGGATAAGAACAAAAGAAAAATCTTTAGTTAAGCCTTTGATAAAAAGAATAAACCTGTAAATAATTTAGTTCAAACAGTTGCACTTAGTCTTTCATTTGCTAGGGACTAGCAAGATTTAGGCATGGGGGTACCATTGCACAGCAATCATAGGACTTAAATGACCTGATTTAAGTTAGCTCTTAGCATAACTTTAGAATAATTCATACATTAATTGCATACTTTGCATCATTACTGCTTTACTTAGATATTTCTAAAATAATACCAATTTTTTGTATTGATTGGTGAATTATGTGATTTTCAGGTATAAGGAGCTAACGAAGATAACCTAAAAGTTGGATAAAGGCCAGAGCTATAGTAGAGCTGGAGCGGAAGTCCTGGAATTAAGCTGTAAATAAGATAGTGTAGGAGAGGTATACTATGCTACTTATAACATTTTAATGTTAGAAATAAAATATGAAGAATAATAGGACATCCATGCACTTATCCCTAGCCTTAGTTTAGCCTAGAACACCTCAAAACCCACCTTGCAACCCACCTCTGAACGTCTAGACAATAGGTCAGATGTCCAATTTTTGCAGAAACCCAAGTCAAAACTTGACGGCCATACTGTCTTAGTATTGGACATCTAGACTCAAGCTTCATACTTCTAATTCTTAAGTATAAGTCATCTAATCCATTGATTAGATGTTTGGAAGCCTTCTCCAGTTGCTGATTTTGGATTTAAAGGTAGATATTGATTCTTAAGGCCTAGAAACCCCATCCTACATCCTAGGAGACCTAATTTAATACCCTAAGCCTAGTACATTATCCTAAGACCCTCCTAAGGACCTAATTAGGTTTCCACTAAGCCTAATTTACTCAGCTGAAGTCAATTGCATTCTACCTAGTTAATTGGACTCACAGAGTCCAATTGAGCCCTAACCTCAACCCATGCAAGTCTAATTGGACTCAGTTAGAGTCCAGTTAACTCACACCCAATCTAATTGGGAACCCTCTCTCCCAATTACACACACATTAAACTTATGTAAGTTTAATTAGATCAATCACCATAGTAATAGGTTATATGAACCTATTTTTAGAAACCTACTTGAACCCAATTACCTAGACCTATAGGACTCAACCAAGACCACCTAGCTGCCACCCAAGGTTACACACACACACACAATGCCACAACTTGGTTGTCTCACTCTAGAGTCTTCTAGATTGGTTTTCCAAGTGGCGCCGCATTGAAGACTAAAATAGTCTTCCAACTCCTTCCCTTGAAAGCTAGATCTAAGAGGACACTCTCTTCACCAATTTTAGCTGCCACCTATGAAGCTCTCTAGAGTCTTCTATAGTTCTCTAGAGAAGCCACTTGAAGACCCTCCAAGTATATAAAAAGACTACCATAGTGGCTGCCCAAGGCCCCATCATCTTGGACACCTCCACCTTCACTCAAGGGCACTCCCTCCATCCCAAAGCACCACCACTCTCGACATCCAAGAAGCTCTCCACCACCTTCATCAAGAGGCTGACCAACACATCTTGGTCATCCCTCTCTCCCTCCTACCACTGCAAGCCACACAACCACCAGAGACAACCTCTGGTGCCTGCCTTTCCCGTAGAGTAATTGTTCTTTGTGTTTTATTTTGCATTAATTTCTTGCTAGTAGCATAGTGCTATCTATCTCCTAGAGTGCATTCACATTCTCCTTAAAGATCCATGTGTGTAGCTCTTTTCTGTTAGCATAGATTTCATTTCCATGTGCAAGCATTCCTCAAGCATCAATTGTAATAACATGATTTGAGAAATAAAATTGCCTTTTATATCTGCAAATAAAAATGTCAATTCTGGAAAACCTAAACTACTTCTTGGTAGATAGGAACACGGTTGGAAATATGAGATTGGTAGATGTAGTGTGCATTGAGACACACACTTGCACATTCATGATTTTTCTTACGCGTGGGCACGTGCTTTGTATAAATAACACGACTGGAGAATCCTATTTTCGTGTAATTGAAATCGGACTACAAATTTGAGCTAGTAGAGAGAGGAGAAAATCTAAATCAAAGTCGCAAAATCATGCCTCCTTGAGGTCAACGAGGACTTACAAAGTCTCGTTAAAATTGTTGATGGAAACAGATTTCGCAACTATACTGCGACGCTTTTAATCAAACTCGGGATTTCCCATCATCAACAAGAGCATCTTTTTAGGTCCCAAAAATTCATACTTAAAATTTTTAGGCAATGGTTTTAGTTCTAGCTGGGGCAGTTTCATAATAGAAGGTAAAGAAGATGCCGGTGAAGACTCAACAAGACAGTCTAAAGGAAGAGGTTGGAAGTGAACAAAACCAACAATTTCTTCGGGGTGTGGTTGATGTTCGCTAAATCTACACAATTAAGAATATGGAATCGTCGTAGCATGAAAATTAAGCGATCAATTAATATTTATAAATTTTGAACTACAAGGAGTCCAGGTCAAACACAGGGAGGCCGTTATTCAGAAACCTTTCGAAATGATTATAGAGTAGCAGTTAATTTAAGATAGAGACCAACATATCAAATGAATATTGATCTTTTTTACCAATAACAAAATGTCTCACAAGTAGAATCTATATCAAAGACTACAACAATCATAAAAGCATAAAAGAAATAGAGGAAGAGCTGAGCCACTTGAGGAATGCTTCTGCTAAGCTTTGATAGAGATTCAGATCTAGGGTGCCAGGTGGAAGAAGATGAAGACTACAGAGGCTTGAAGAAAGTGGAGCAATAATGATGGTGGGAGTGCATGATACACATATTCTCAACACTACTAATTAAGGTTATTAACTTAATCAATGGTGCAAAAAATGATGTTTAAGTTACCTTGCTTAGTTAAATTATCGTTGTTAATTATAGTATAGGGAGCAAGATAACTTAACATTTAGAAAATACTTTTACTGGTTGAGTCCAGATCGTTTACTGGGAGGCTAAATTAGCATATCACCAATTATTTTTAAGTTATTCCTTATTAATAATTACTTTAATTAATTGGCTATTATATACTTAACTTATAATAGATTACTTCACTTAATTATTAACTATAGATACTTATTATACTTATTAAACTTAAGTTATAACTTAGTATATAATTAACTAACTTTAATTAACCTATGAAACTTAGTTAATGATATTATAAATCACATAACTTTGTTATAATTATACTAACTTAACTTATATTAAACCTTAAGTTATACTTAATTAATAATTACATATTTAATTAATCTTATAATTCATCTAAGTACTTAAGTTACCATCTTAATTATATAATTAACTATTTAATACATAAGTATAATATGTTAGTCACATGAATAATTGTGAAGAATTAAATGTTAAACTTAGGCAATCATTCCATAAAAGAAATGAGGAAAATATGCAATAAATTATACAAATAAAATTCAAAAATGTTGTTTTATAAGAATACATTAAATCCACCATTATTTATTTACAACTTAGGCTCTTCTCAATTAATCACTTAGGCTAACATCCCTCAAATCATGCTCAAAGCCTTCACAATATACTCATCACCTTCACAACACAAGGACCCTCAAATTTGACTATGTTGGCTAACACTTAGACTAAAAGGATCAACTTCCGCGTGGCCTTTCGTAAGATCAATGACCAAGATGGCTAGATTGGTACCACTACTAGCCCACTTGTCACCTTCGCATCCTTCCACCTAGCACCCAGAGGCTACTCTGTAGAGCCACATCAGCATAGTATAGTAAATGGTCAAAATAAACCCATAGACCCATGCACGCTCGCAGCGTATGCGGCCTGCATCATAGTCGCTCTGCAGGGTAAGATATGTGATTCTTTAAGTTTCACTGGTGTAGTTTTCCGTAAACGATGTGGGACTACTTGTCTCACCTTTCTTCTCTACACCATTGTCCCAAGGTCCAACTTCATGACTTGATTTCAGTTAGCACAAAGCATGCAATGCCTTGAAAATCTCTAGATCTTAAGCCTTAACATCCATCTTCTGATTCCACTCATCAATTCAATGGATCGATCAAACAATCACATCTGAATCGATCTCCAAAACAGGTCTGACGCCAAGGTTATTTCCTTAGCATTCACAGCACCAACTCACTTGTGATTCTTCACTCCACACCTAATCTCTCTCTTTCCTTCGATCCTATGATTTCACTGAGTGTCTACAATTAATTTCGCATCTATTAAAGCTTAAAGGATGGCTTAAGAAGCTTAAAAACACTTGGGAAAGTTCTTAGCTTCTTAAGATCAACAGAGCATATCTGATGAGGTTTCAAAGGACTAAATCAAGAGATTAATTCCTCTAGCGTAGCTCTAGAAAACTTCAAAATATCAAATCCAGCTGTTCTAAGCAAGAATTGACTTAAAATCTTACCTGGAACTCTATGAAGCTCACTGAAGTACATACTAAACCCAAACTCATCAAAGATGGCATCAAACCTTATATAGGTTTAAAACTCACCAGAATTGATCCAAATGGATTCCTAACATCCTAAGGGGTAAGAATCAACTCTTAAATCTAAGCTCAAAAGCTCTGAACTCCATTAATGGCTAGAGTTGACCAAAATCGAACTCAATAGCTGACTTTAGGCTATGAAGGATTTTAACATGGATTAACTATCCAGATCAAGTTAAAACCTTATCAAGAACTTGAAAGCCTCTCAAAGATGGTGATTTGACACCTAGATCACAATGCTCTAGTTCTTTCGCCTGGGATTCAAATGGGGTTTATTCGACAGAATATTCTAGACATCAATCAAGAAAACTAAGATTAGATCTAGAATCTTGAAGTTCTAAAGATGCTTATAGACCTATTGTGAAGGTTTGAGATCAATTGAATCCACCTCCTCAACTCTATCGGAGCTAAGGAAGACAAGGTCTACCTAGATGATTAAATTAATCAAACAACAAATGAGAGAGTGGAATATGATCAATATACTTTAATTAAAAGATCTGGAGCTTCATGCAAAGTTTCAAGCTCTATAACTGCTGGTTGATATCACTGAAGCTCCGATGATTATTGGAATTGATCTTTTTTTTTGAAATGAAAAGGAAAGCTATCGAATCACCAATAGCAATCCAGGAGAGCATTTATTGATTATATGAAAGAAATGGATTACAAGAATGAACCCCACATATGCATGAGATTCCAGCAATTGTTTACAATATTATCCATACTCACTGGTCTCTCCTGAAACAAATTATCATTTCTAGCTCTCCACACCGACCACAACACAGCCACCATGGGCACATATGGCTTATTTGAAATCAAAAAAGAACTCCATAGATCATCCCACGTGGGAGTAGAATCCCTGCAGACCTTCCTCCAAACACAATCTATTATCATGCATCTAGAGAAAATATGATGACTGGAATCATTGTGTATCCCACACAAATGGCAAAATTGAGCAAGGGTGCCCATTCTCCTATGCCGCATATCTCCCGTTATCAAGCCATCTCTTCTGCACAGCCACAAAAAAAATTTCACCTTCAATGGTACTTTCAATTTCCATAACTTCTTCCCAACCTCATGCACCTCCATCGACCTAGAAGGGAGGATGAGTTTCTCATAGTCATCCACTGATGAGAAGGGCCCATCCCATTTATATGTATCATACTCCTCTAACGTAGGTCTAAAAGCAGCAAGCTCCTGTAGGAGGCATTCATTTTCTGCCCATGTTCTTGTTCCATGGTCATTTCCCACCTTATTGTTTAACGTCCAATTCTCGAAAGTCGTGTCCCAATAATCACATACCAAAGCATTTTTATCAGTGGCAGCCAAAAATGCAAGAGGGTACCTATCCTTTATCACCTCACTAGGCAGCCATTTTTCCAACCAGAATTTAAAGCTTCTCCCAACACCCAAGACTGATTTGAATAAATTCCAGTTATCAGCCAAGGCACGCACCACAGAGGTCCAAAAAGGAGACAGCTTATGAGGATTAAAACGATTCTTCTCATCATTTACCGCCCTATAACTATCATGAATGATTTCTACCCAAAGTTTTTGTTCCCCTTGCAGCAGCTGAACTACCCATTTCAACAAGGCATCATTTAACTCTTTGAGAGATCAGATTCCCATGCCACCATACTTCTTAAGAGAATAAATTGAATCCCATTTAGCAAGTTGGAAGAAGGTACCTTGGTGAGAAGCCCCTTTCTAGAAGAACCTTTTGCACATAACATCAAGGTTTTACCAAATTGACTTTGGAGCTTGGAAGACAGAGAAGAAGAAAACTAGAATGGATGAAATAACTGAATTTAACAGGATAAACCTCCCCCCTTTCGATAAGTAACAACTACTCCAACCTTCTAGCTTCATAGCCACCTTCTTAAAGAGAAAAGTCTAATCAGTTTTCTTCATTTTTGTCCACTTCAGTGGTAGCCCTAGATATTTGATTGGCAGTGACATCACAGGCGTGCCTAGAATGCTGGCAATATCATACTGGTCTATACCGTTCATACCAAAATAGACTAAGGAGGATTTACTTCCATTTAATTCTAGCCCAGAAATTTCACTGAATATGTTGACCATATAATATAGCACCTGTGCTTCCCTCTTCCCTCCCACAAAAAAAATTGTGTCATCCGCGTACTGAAGAATGGGGGCCAAATCCCTTTTGTTTGTCATCAAATATCCCCTTATCATCCCATCTGTTGCCATCTTGCAAGCATATCTTGCCAAAGTATCCACTGCAAAATTAAAGATTAGTAGGGATAAGGGGCAGCCTTGCCGCACCCCACACTGAGGTTGGATCCAGGCTCGACATGGCTTCCCATTTATCAAAGGGGAATAGAAGGCAGTCGTGATGCATCGTTTCACCCATTGTATCCAAAGAACGGGAAATTTTCTCTTTTTTAGAATTTCTCATAAATACGACCAGGAAATTGAGTCATAAGCTCTAGAAAAGTCTACCTTCCATAGGAAGGCCTTGGATTGTTGCCTATGCCATCCCATCACCATTTCTTGAGCCATAATGAATGATTCCTGTAGTGACCTCCAAGGTAAGAAAGCAGATTGGACATGCATAACCAGGTCTTGCAATACACCACGAATTCTATTATCTAGAATTTTGCTGATGATAAGATAGATGGAATTCGACAACGCAATAGGCTTGTAATCAGAAAAATGCTCCACACCCGACTTCTTTGGTAACAAGAACAAGTAAGATTTGTTCAGTCTTTCAAAACCAAAGTTATCCTTTTCAAACTCATGTATAACATCCATCACATCCTTCTTAAGGACATTCCACATTTCCTTGTAGAAAAGAACTTATACCCCATCTGTCCTGGAGCTCCCTCGTTATTCAAACCTTTGATAGCTTCCACAGTTTCCTATTCAGTAAAAGGTGCAACCAACATAGCAGCTTGTTCATTGCTAACACATGGGAAAGCAGCCGAAGCCATCCTCCAAGAGCCTCTTGGTGCAACCTTAGCTGTTTCTTTAAAGTAACGGGTAGCTTCAATTCTTATCTCACGAGTGGAGGTAATGGTTCTCTTGCCCACTTTGATAGAGGAGATGAGGTTGAATCTTCTTCTAGCACTGGTAGCAAGATGAAAGAATTTCGTGTTGGCATCGCCTTCCTTGAGCCACAGTTGTCTAGACCTCTCACGCCAATCCATCTCTTTCTTTAAATCCTCCTCACCAATGACCTGCTGCCAAAATTTCCTTAGCTCTTGCTCCTGGGCACTTAGAGCCACCATGCATTCCTTCAAGTTAAGCCTTTGGACCTCAACAAGTGCCTCCTCTCTCTTCTACTCCCTGATAGCCACCACTGTCTGCCTATATTCCTTTAGCATTGTACGCATATCTGCCAGCTTTAATGCAAGCTTCTGTGTAGCCAACCCTATTACAGTCTTATTTTGCCACCAATTGGATAGCATGTCTTTAAACCCCTCTTCTCTAAACCATGACTTTTTGAGTTTGAAGTATGAACCAGCATACGTGCTCACCCAACAATCCCACACAATTGGTGTGTGATCAGAGAATGGCCTATCAAGGCTCATGGCAGAAGAGAAATGGAACCGCTCCAAGAGACTGGGGTTGCCAAAAAACCTATCCAACTTAGATAATAGCCCACTACCACTTCTCCAGGTAAATTCAACCCCACTGACAGGGTATTCAGTGATGCCCAAGCTCTGCACAGTCAGTTGAAACCCTGCCACTGCACCATCAGTACTACCACCAGGTCTATCCCACTTGACAAGGAGAAATTGAAGTCTCCACTGACAAGCGATGGCACCTCTTGGACCTTCTAATGCACTACTAACAGGTCCTCCCACAACTCCATGTTCATGGCGTAGATCATGTAAAAGATAAATATGTCATAGTATAGCATGATCTACGTCTTGACAAATAAAATTAACTAAACTGGGAGTCCCGGTTGATCACAAGGTGGCAGAATGCACTTTTGATTTCATGTGTTTATTTCAAATATAAAGGCTAAGTAAAAGGAACAATCAATCACAATATTTATATCACAGAAAGAGATTGAACATAACTAGATACATGTATTGAATAAAACATAAAACAAACTATTGTTGTAACAGAACAAGGGCACCACAGGTGGTTCGTGGTGGCCCTTTGGAGAGACTGAGAGGAGCAGCGACAATCTGATAGGGTGGCCAAATGGATTCTTCAGAAGAAAATGCAGAGAAGATGGGAAGAAAAAGAAGAAATAGAGGTAGAAGAAGGAAGAAGAAGAAAAGAATGAAGAGAGTTGAGAGTTATCTCCAAGGGGGGCCCTTTTAGTCCTTTTATAGCTTTTTTTTCTTGGCAAATCCTTTCCCGATCGATTTATTCAGGTGCTGCCATGTGGCACTCTGCATGCCCTTGGATACAGATCGCATGGCTCCCGCTCTCCCGCACCTTCGCATTTTTGCTTTTGCCGCATGCCTTCAAATCCCGCCTTAACATCGGATGGCTTAGACAGCCGCAGCACAGTGCCTTTGCAAATCTTAAGCACGATTCACGTGCCTTCCTGATTTCACAGAACCTGCGCAATCGCGTGTCCCACTGTCGGTGTGCTCTAATTGCTCCAAATGGCACGCTATGCACCGTCGGATTGAGCAATTGCACTTACATGCGCCCGCCCGTCGACGCCGCATCAATTTTGGAAAGTGCAGGGCTCGAACCCGTGTCCCGCACATACGTGTGCGCGTGCGAGCCAACGTGCTACGCAAACCCTTTAGTATATATACTTTTTAGTTTCCATTTATACTCATCCAATCTGGGAAGGCAACGTGGTGTGCTCGTGGTCATTCATCTTCTTTTCCTTGTATCTGGTGATGTAGGCCTCCGATTAAGTTGATTTCTGCACCATTGAACTGTGAATGTCAGTCCGGATCTATCCGTGTGGTTGGATTTATCATCTAAGGTCTGGATCTTTTTTAATTTTCCCCTTGGCTCTTTCTCTTCTACGAACTCCCTAGGGTGCTACGGGAGTCTGATTGATGCGATCTTGGATGCGTTGGACTCCCGTCGTTATTTCGAACAGATCCATAAGGTTGGATTGGTCATCTGCAACCCTAGATTACGTGCAACCATTAATACCTCTCAAATAACATAGTTTAATGCATAGAACACATATATCAACTACGATGTAGAATATGATGCGTATGCATGCAGAATGTTCATGTTAAGCTAAGCTCTAGCTTAATTCAGGCAAGTTAGGGCCTATGATTGTTGTGCAATCACTCCACCCGACCTGTTGCTACACAAGGTCCATATACACATGAGATGAACCAATCTAGATCACCTTGAAGATTCTTACATCTACAAGTAAACACATGTCAGTCACGGTGGATTTTAGTCACATTAAGGATGGACTTTTTCCACCATATTTTCATCCCACTAGATCTTCCATTTGCGGCCATCCCCACACAATTCGCTCTCTCAGATTGTCTCAAAGAGTCCCAGACAAGGCCATTTTCATCATCCAAGTGTGTCTCTTGAATAAGAGCATAATCAATCTCCCACTCCACAAGATATCTGATAAGGGAAGGCCTTCTCACTTTGCTATGCAACCCATGTACATTCCATATTAAGACTCTCATCCCTTACATGGCTGATCCCCTTGAGCCAAAATTTCCACATATTCAACCATGATGGACTTCTCAACAGTTTCATCCTCTATGGGACTCAATTTCTCCTTCCTTCGCCTCCTAATCATGTAGGGAGAGCACCCAACCCCCATCTTTTGGCTAGTCCCTTTCCCAAATTTTAGATCATTAGGTATAGGAAAAGGCATTTGATTCACATCCCTAAGGACACTTCTTTCACTGCTATCTTATATTTTCTCCCCCGAATTCACCTCCTTATAATTGGTGGATTTGCTAGGGTCCTTATGTATTTGGTTAGCACTCCCCATGACAATGTTATCAACCATAATCATCTGACCCCACTCTAAGACATCCTTGTAGCAGTCTTTCCTCTTCTTTAGTTGAGGCGCATCATCTAAGGGCTTACGACCTCCAGTTCCTCCTATTGTACCTCTCCAGATCTATCAACAGACGTCTTATCCTAGCCCAGTTCTGGTAATATAAATTCGTACCCTACCACTGATAGGCGAATAAGCCACGAACAACCCCCACACCTAAGGATGATTTTATCAGGCAGTGACCCACTTCTAAAAACCTCAACCTCAAATTGTAGTAGACAGGCATCACCTTCCCCGATTGTAATCTCAGTATCATCACTAATAGATGCAAAACCAGCAATCATCTTGGAAACCACCCCTCTAGATCTGAAATGCAAAGGCAATCCCTTGATAGTAAGTGTTGCCCACCTGGTACCCAATCTCTAAGGAGGGCGATCAGGGAGTGCCCATCAAAGGGAGAGACCAACCTCCACAGCACACTGACGTTCTCAAAGGTACTCGAGCAAAAGCATAGCCTTTCCATATCTATCATCCCCAGACCAAAAATAAGAAAATGGGTCTGGGATAGCACAACAACCTTCCAGCTTGATGAGACAAGGGATAAGGAACTCAGCAATTGATGGAACCTTTCAATAGAAGGATTGCCAATCATAACTTCGCCGATCAAAGCACCCCTCATCATCATCTCCGCAAAAAGAATATCCTCAAAGAAGGGGTTCTCCACATCAATCGTGTGGCCAACTTGCGTCGATGGTGGGGGCAACCAAGGCTCCTTCATAACCTCCTGTTTCGAGCATGGAGGGTTCATCTTTGTATGTTGTAGCCTCGCCCTTGTTCACGAATCACGTTTGTTGCCGTCTCCCCCACATGCCAAATAGACAAGGGGATTCTGCACAACGCCGCCATATGCCCTCTTCGTCTGCACCTATAGCACATAACCTCTCCGTTCATCCCCCTTCAGCCGTCACTTGAATCAAATCTGGTTGCCCCACCCTCATAAGTGTGCCATCTCCTTTCCCTCTTTCGCTAGTTTCTTGATCTTCATGTCTTCCAGTCACCCTCATCCCCAACCCTAGCTACACCCTCGCATTCACCTCCTATCACCCGTCACCACTCTCTCACCACCCTCACCAACCCTCACCTCAGAATTCCTACTAGAATTGATCATTAGATATCAAATCTCCATGAGACTAGACAAAAACTCTCAAAAGAATCCTTATGACCTCAAAAATATCAATTAATCGTCAATTGAATCAATTGCTCTCTGGATTGATGGATTAAACTTAAATTCTTTACAAATGCAACCTGGGTTTGCTAGAACTCAGGAAATGTGATCTCATTCAGTAGAATAAGGCATTTTGGTCTAAGGATGATTATGAAGGTAGACGATTAAATTCGATAGAAGACTCATTGGAGCTCTGCCATTAACAGTGGAGTCCAGTGATGAGGTGAAATTGGTCATTTGTGTTAGGTGAACTAATAGGTGCAATCGAAGGGGTCAGAATGGCCATTAAGGTGTTGCGAAGGTGATGGAGGGCCTATATGGGTGTGTAAGTTGATTTGGGTTCTTGCCATGGATAGTGAGAGCACATAGGTGGGGTGGATGTCGACTAGGCGTATACGTGAGTAATTGAGGGAAAAGCAAAGTAGAATGAGATCGTGGAGGAGATGGAACATGATAAGGTGATAGCTAAAGTGAATGGTGGTCCAGCAGGTAAGAATTGGCTCACCGGAGATGAGGAAGACAGTGGAGAGAATTTGAAACTAGCTAATTTACTTTACATAATCAACTAATCTAAAATACCCTAAGATAATCTCTAAAGCTAATCTATAGTTACCTGGACGAATTGGAGGAAGAGGACACCGACTTTGGCTCACTAGAATGGGGCAATTAGAAGTGTTGGAGAAGAAACTTCAGCGAGAAAGGAAAGTAGAGAGTAAGGTATGGGGGAAGGAATTTGGCCATGATTGCATCTAGGTGCAGAGAAACCACCATCGTCATCTCTGACAACGGTGAGCTTATCCACCTCTGAAATTAGAACTTCAGGCTCACCTGAGTAGTAGGATGGAAAGTAGGTGAACAGAGGTTCAACGGCCAAGGAAGAAGACTTTTGATGTTAGATAAACGGTCATCAGACAGTTTGGTCACCGACCAATAGTGGCCATCAAAAGAGAAGAAGAGAGGAAGAAGAAAGGTGTGTAGGGACTTGTGTGCAATAAATGAAGGACCTATGTGTAATAAAAGGATTGCATTGAAATATAAGTTAAGGGCTTAAATGTAAAGCATGAGTTTTGAGTCTTATTTTAAATTATTTATTTTTCAACTTTTGTGTATATAATTATAAATATTGTAATTAATATACTTATGACTTGAGATTGCACTTTTACCCCTTTTTGCTATATGTATTTAAGTACTTAACATTATTAAGTTAATTAACAATTTAGTTGTTATAAATAGTTTAAGTTATATATACTACATATATAAACTAAATGCTTGGCTTTGAGTCTTATTTATTAATTAAACATAAACAAATGGTTATTAACCTTTAATTGAGGTATTTTAACAAATAAATAAGGTCCTTGCTATTATTACTTTAATTATATAATTAACACTAATATAATGTGATTCACTAGTAATTTAACTAGGAAAACTAGCTAATAATGATGAATTAGGAGGCATGATGAGTCCTTCATCATACCCCCTTGCCAATGTTTTGCTAGTCCCTAGCAAAATAACTAGTGAAAATGATGAATTAAACACTAGGCTTTAATAGAAATATAATAAAATAAATTCTTAAGTAGAAGAATTATTAGGCTAGAAGATTTTTGAAAATTTTCTCTTTCTATGTTTTTACACTTTTATAAATAAGTATCAATAATATAACATAGCATTTGATAGGAATCTTCTTACAAAGGACTCAAACACTAGATATCTTTCACAACAGTTACTTGTGAAAAACAGACTCTCGACAAGAATTCTAATTTGAAACAGAACATCTAATACCCATTCTGTTATTTGCACACCACTCTAAACCCTAAAAATCAAAGAAGTTATGATGGATAATGTAATAAGACTTAATGACTGGAAGTAAAATTCTAACTCAAAAATTCAATAGACATAGGTTAGTCCTTAAGCTTATGAATTCTTATTTTTATCAACTTTATCTTTTGTAAATCAACTATAAACACCCTGTATTGACTAAATTCATAAAGTGAGTAGCACCCTTAAATCAACCAGTCAACAGCATCAAGGACAAACTTCTAAACCCAAGGCTTTGTCAAATTTTCCCCTTTAGGCTTTAATCGCTAGTCTCCAAAACCTGATTTCTTAGGCTTCACTACCCACTCAAGGTTTAGTGGCTATGAGGTTAAAATGTCTGTGTAGGTGAAGCAGTTTCATTCTACAGGCATCCAAAGTTGCAAAAATATAGACCTCTAGATGTCAAGCCAAATCATCCCAATTTAAGCCTTTGGCTTGGCCTTACTCAAACTTTTTTTGCTTTCTCATCACCTGTTTTTATCTCGAGGTCAACACTCAAGGTGTATATTTCCTCGGCTGGACCACTGGGTCTCGTATTCATTATTTTTATCTCCATATTTTTCTAATCCATTTTTTATAGGTTAAAACATCCATTTGTATTGACGTGTTTTTTTATTGGATGGAGAAGGGTAGCATCCATTTGTAGCGAGATGCTTTATTTGGTGGATAAATGCATAAAACACCCGTTTGTATCGAGGTGCATTATTGCTAGGTATAATATATATTTTTTATCTCCTCATTTTTCTTACTACTAAGTAAAAACTCCAGGTCTTTCTTCTAGGTGGGTGGCACATCCTTAATCCTTTATCCTTTCAAGAGCCACTCCTTGGAAATCATTGGGGTAAAATGGATACAAGATTGATCTCTTCATCTCTGAGTTTTCATGGTCTCAGATGCTCGTAAGAAAATTCTATTGTATGTGAAGTTTGGACACTTAGGTTACTTAGCTCGCAAACCTGAGAGTGGACAGCAAAGTCCAATACTTTCACATCCCTTAAATCATTAGTATCAACTCGTAGGGTCTATCAAGACGCAGCTCGCCAAGTCTAGCTGAAGTCCACGATTGATTAAGGTACCTATATCCTGATAGACATATGGTTAAGGTTCCAAACTAACTTATTTACTTGATTAACTCTAGGTATCTAGTCCTTTTATTCACCTTAGTGATAAAAATAGAAATTCAAAGTCAAAAGGACATGACGTAGTCTTATTGACTACGAAAGTTACAATTTAATTCTAAAAAGTAAGTCCTATTTATGAATTAATAACATCATAACTACTTTATTTTCAAAGTAAAGTGTGGGAATGCAAATCACATATGTAGGTTTCAGATTCTAACTCGAAAAATCCCGTGTTAGAAGTCAAAAACAAGTACTTGTTTTGAAAGGTACTCAAGAGTAAGTCCAAAGTAGGGATTCAATGCTCTTAATGATGTAAACTATTTACACTACATAAATGCTTTCTGACCTTTAAAAGATTACTTAAGAAATTAACAACCTATAAGATATATAATTAAGGTCCTTTAATGATCCTTTTTCAAAAATTCTTCTCCATATGAATAGATTCCTCTCATGAATTTAATCCCCCATAAAAGGAAATTTTTTTTTTGTTATTTTTATTTTACATTTTTATGGTTTATAGCTTTTCAAATCTTTTGTGTTTACAAATTTTAAATTTTTAGGGTTTCCAAAATTTTTCTTCTTTTGTCTAATACTACACTTAAAGTGTTAAGATTCACCTTACACTTGGCATGCTAAAATCTTACAATGTCCTCCTTATAAAGAAAGGGTGAAAAAGACTTTACTGCACTTATTATAGGGTGACGGAAGGAGTTGAATAGTGGAGATCAACAGATCTCAAGCGGTCGATTTCTACTCTAACAAAATTCAGAGGGGTTAATCAGACTAAGTGAAGGATAGGGAATAAGGAAGTGATATGATAAGCTCAGACTCAAGTGTAAAATTAGACAAAGATGGTAAAAATAGAAAAGAAAGAGCAAAAATTAGCTATGTACAACTGCTAAGTTTTCCATCTTTAGCTAGGTGTAAACCTAGTAAAAGTAACTCCTGTAATAGAATAAATGCAAGTACGAAATGAGGGAATCAAGAATAATTAGAACACATCATAATACCCACCCGCAAAAGGATATCACTAAGAATCCCACCCTGATTTGCTTGAAAAGATCTCACAAGACCAAGATTAGATTTAAATGAAGATCTCCAATTTATAGGATTTGATTTTGCAAACGGTAAACTTGATTTGGTTGGAGATGAATAAGTCAAAGCCCAAGGCAAAGATAAGAGTTTGAGTTCAATAAACCACAAAGTCAACAACTAATCAATTCTGATTCAGAATGATGGGTAGATCTTCTTGATATAGTAAAGGTGGTTGCTGAGTGGAATTTGGTAACTCACTGTTGAGAGCTGCAGAGGGCGAGTTTTGATTCTAATCAATGGCCTGATTAACTACGTATGCTTGGCCTTGATACCTAGGTTGTGGTAGATTCCTAGGACTCAAAACAGGCTGAGATGGTAGAGTACCTAGCTGATGAGACTTAGCCAACTACATGATTTGATTTCATAAATTAGCCAGTTCAACTATGCACTGCCTTTTGATCTCAACTAGAGCATCAACATTCCTATGTTGGCACCTGTTAATAGCCCCAAAATCTGTTCGAGCTGATTATCCCGATTTGGCCCCGAATAATTCTGCATATTTGATTGGGAGGGCTTTGCTTGTTGTTGCTGAGAAGACAACACCGACGGGTTTCGACAGGTCTGATTTTGATAGTTAGGTATTTGATTATGATCAACCCAAGAGAGCTTTGGGTGGTTTCTCCATCCAGGGTTATTGGTATTAGAATATGGGTTTGATCTTGAATGATTCTCCTAGATGGTGTGAAATTATGAGAATTCATCATGTTTTCTGCAATAGAGAGTGGCGAAAGAGAAGGAAAAGACAGGACAAAGGTCCCTCCTTGGGTTGGAACAAAAGTGTGGTAGAAACCCAAGGCAGATAGATCTTGTATATCTAGATTAGTCACAAATTCCCTCCCTGCTGGAATTTGCAAAGTGGTTCGATGCGTGGGATTCATAGCAAGTAGAGGCGAGAGATTCTTCATTGAGTTGCGAACCTCATCAAGATTCTTGGCTACGATGTCGACCTTATCTAGTTTCTCTACAATACTCTCTAGATCTCGTGAACTGGATTGGCTTGCTATCTCATGGGTGCCCTTCAGATTCATGCTTCCTCTGCTAAACTGGAACACGTAGGTATTACTGATGGAATTCTCCATCATTCCCTCGAAGAGTTCATGAGAGGATTCCTCATCCCGATTAAGAAAGTTGCCCCCACAAGAAGCATCTACGAGATTTTGTATGCTCTCATGTAAACCATAGTAAAAGATATGCATGAGTTGCAACATGGGATATCGTGGTGTGGGCATTTTCTAAGTAGATCATGAAAGCATTCCCATGATTGTGAATAGGTTCTCCTTGATTCTGAGTGAATGTAGTAATGGCTCAACTAAGTCGTTGGTTCGACCTACAAGAGAGAATTTCTTTAGAAAGGTAGATTCAGGTTTAGCCCAAGTTGTGATAAGTCGTGCAATAGTTCAATACCAATAGGTAGCCTTATCCTTAAGGCTAAAGTTGAACATCTTCATGGGAAGGATTTCCTGACTCTGATT
The DNA here is from genome assembly GCA_037157565.1 of Thalassia testudinum. NCBI lineage: Eukaryota > Viridiplantae > Streptophyta > Magnoliopsida > Alismatales > Hydrocharitaceae > Thalassia > Thalassia testudinum. Next base: position 92,528,193 of record JAZHRO010000025.1, read on the forward strand.
CCGCAAACACAAAGTTTGAGATAGATTCTTAAGATCCTTAATATGCTGAAATGGGTCCTCGAACTATTTCTGTGAAAGTGAGGGATAAGACAAATGATTTTAAACCTAAGCTTAGGGTCATTTTCCCCAACAGGAATCCTAACACATGGCTCTACCTAGGCATTGGAAGGATTGTAGTAATCTCTAAGCAAAGGCATAGGTGGAGGACGTGGTCCAAAGCTAAGACCTACCTCAGGTTGACGAGCTTGGAGATTCTAGAGTGTAGCCATCAACAGATTGATTTGATGGTTCTACCGAAGCATCAGAATGTTCTGGTTGAGCACCGCATGGATATCAAAAAGCAGTAGATCCTTCTGACCAGAGGGATTCTTGGGATTCTATAGTTGATCCATCTAATCAAATGTAGAAGTAGAAGTAGAAAAAGAGGGGATAGAGTGCTGCATAGGAGCAGCAGATCTAGGAAAACCTGTTAATGGAGGGACGAGGGATGCTCTCAGTGATCACTTGCAGTGCATAAACAAAAAGAATGTACAAAGGTACACTCACACCACTGTGAGAAATAGTGGCAAGCAAAACCTGAAACATCAAAACAAAAGCAGGTTTTCTTCTTTTCCAAAGAAAAGAAGACCTAGAATACTCATAAAAATGCAAGGATACAAATGGATATGATATAAGTAGAAACACACATCCTATGTGTCTATGTCATGCGTATCCCACAAAGCTCTAAGGTCTAATGTTTAGGATTGAGACTGCTCACTACTGGATCCCTAGGGCTCCAGTAGTGAGATAGACTTGTTGATGTTTGACCAAAGACCTAAGATGTGAAAAGAAGAGAGGTAGAAGGAAAAACTGATGTGACTTTAGTGATTGCGCTGTGTGCACAATAGCATACAAAAAATATTGATATAAAAACCTGTAGATAAGTTCACAACATAGATATGTCACGAGTTTTAGTAAATTCCTCTTTTTATAAAATGTTTTGTAATGGAAAACAAATAACAGAAAGTGTTTCTCTTTTTAGTATTTTCAATCAAAATATGGTCTTAGTTAGGTAGAAGATAGAGATCTATGCAATAAAATCTACCCTCTCTCCATGAAAGATATCCTAAATCAAAAATCTAGTGGAAGATTTGCACTCCTAGGAGTGTATGCCTAATGGATACAACTGCTAGTCGGAAAGAGATGCCTTTTTGGTATTTCCTTTTATATTTCTAAAAAAAGCAACAAAGTAAACAATCTAAAGACAAGGGAAAGAAAGCTTCTCACAGAGGATATATATGAGAAAAGTGGGAAATTTATAATCAAAAACCCATCTTCTTTTTGACAAGGCACCTATCTGATAGATACTTGAAAGAAGATAAGGAAAACACAATAAGTTAGAAATAAATAATATGAAAAAAAGAATAAATTAAATGATAATTGATGGGAACACCATCATGAGCCCTAACTAGCTCTTTTTGATCAACTAAGTCAGTAAATGCTCCTACATAACCAACTGAAGGTCATAATTCATTACATAACCATTCTGAGAGAAAAAAAAGAAACTAGGGTTAAAACTGCAATTTTACCAGCTTATCATGAATGTTGTACAACCACAGGTTTTCTCAAGGGCTAAATAAAGGTCAAATGGTCTTAATAAGATAGCAAGTGGGTTAGATTAGACAGAAAAGGGTTTGCGTATGCTTTAAGAATTAAATGACTTTTGAAACCCTAAAAACAGACCCACTTAATTAACCAAGGTTATGGTCAAGATAAAATTCACATAGACCCTCTAAAATCATAGAAAAATATTCTCTAGGGTTTAGTACGTTCAATTTGGCCATCAGAACCCATCTTGACCTAAAATGTAGTCTCAGACATATATTTACCCTAATTTGGGTTTTTGCATAAATTGCCCAATCAAACGTGGTCAAAACCAAAATCCAACTTTACCATTGGATTCCTTAGGTCCAAATTAGGTTTTTACAAATATTTGGACCCAAGATGAGCTTGCCTTGACCTAGTTTGCAAAATGGTCTTGTCTAATTACATTTATACCCCCAACTTTCAAAAACCCATGCATTCAGCCCCCTAACTTCTTCGCCATCTTCACAATTAGGTCCCTCCTCCATTATCGCGGAGGAAACCTACTCTAGGGATCTTTGATAGGAGATTTCTCCTTAATTGCTTGCCGAATCTCTTCCAAAATTGGAAGGGAGATTCTTTGAGAAATCCTCTCTAGTATGAACCTGTCCATATGCTTTGAATCTTTCTCAATCTCTCATGCGAACGCATGAGAGATTTGGGTATCTAAAAAATTCCCAAATCCGATGACATTCCAAGCTTGGGAAGCTTGTTTCCCAACCTCTAACCGCCTCCTAAAGCGCTTTATAGGGACCCTCAGAGCTCACCGATCTCCTCACACTCGAAATTGGCCGTGAATCCCCATAATTCCTCTCTCTTTCACAACCTAAGGTTCCTCAGCGTCCGGCGACCTTTTCTACCTCTTCTCGTCATCTGTCTGTCATACCTGCGGCGGATTCATCCTCCTTATTCTTCTCCGCGTCTTGCCATGCCAGCAGACGCCTGTTCCCATTCATCCTCATCGTTTCTCCCTCACTGGAACTGCCTTCGTCTTCGGCATCGGCAGCACCACATCCGATGCCATCTCTGCCCCACTTCATCCACCTACCTCCTAGCTAACTTCTTCATCTCCTGCACTTTATTTTCGCACTCACCACACTTTGTTTCAACCTCCGACAAACCTTCGCAACTCCATCTCCAGCCACCCCCTCCAGCGAGACCATCCCACCTCCATAGACCACCAAATCCCTCTCCGACAAACCCACGACCATCGCCACACCTCACTGATCATTTCCCCTCTCTTTATTCACCTCTCCACTCACTCACACTCACCCTCGAACACACCCACTCTCACACACATAGTCTGACCTAGCCACGCACTCACAGACATCCACACGCCACACAAACACCTCCATCATGTTTGCCATGCTCCAACGACGCTCACTGAGTGTTCTGACATGGCCGAGAGGCCATTTCACCATTTTCAGGTACTCGACCTTGTCTACCATTGACTAGCAAGCTTCGAGCTTGCTTGAAGCTCACTCCAGGCACTTCAGCCCCAAGCTAAAGCCCCAGGTCTTGTGGAAACACCTCGCGCATGCAACCAGGTAGACAATTGGGCACCTCTGCCCAGTAGCTGCTGCAATTGCAAAGGAGACCCCCTACTGCAGACACGTGAAGAAGAAGGGCACGGATAGTCCCACAGCGTCGGCTGCGAAGCGTGTTGAGGTGCATAAATTGAATTTGTGCTGATAGCTGTTCGCCTCAATTCACTGGGTGAGGTCCCTCTCACACACTCACCCAGTCTCGTCCGCGACACGTACCCGCGGACCTGGCCTGGACCCGATAACCCAACTTGCACTCCTCGCTCACCACCGCACGTCGGTGAGCCTGGACCCAGGTACGCACCTGACCCGATAACCCAGATACCCTATGGCTCAGGGAGAGCAGATCCTAAGAGAGAAAGAGAAAGGAGAGTTGCGAGGGTAGGGGGAGGCTTTCTCTACAGGGAAATTTGGCTTGCACTTAGTCGAATTAAGAAGAGGAAAGGCAGAGAAGGAAGAAGAGAAAGAGCAGAAGGCCTGAGCTAAAAAGCTAGAGAAGGAAGAAGAGAAAGAGGAAAAAGCCAGAGAAGGAAGAAGAAGTCTTGGAGAGGAAAGAAGTCGTAGCTAAGTAGAGAAAGAAGAAGAGGAAGGTTTCAAGAGAAGAAGTTGCAGAAGAAAGGAAGAATCAGAGAAAGAAAGAAGAAAAGAAGAAGAACATCAGACTTTAAGTCGTCTGATTTCCAAATCAGACAACAGAATTAGCTTTCATTTCATACGTATACATTAAGTTCCCTAGCTATTATTGTAAGGAGTATATGGTGATCTAAAACACCATTTTACTCCCATCTTTTTGCATATTGATACTGATATTATTGCAAATTCTTTTAGCTTGAATTGTGATCATGATTTCTAAATCCCATATTGCTCCCTGTGTTCGACCTTAGAACTTGTTCGAGTAATAAAAATTGTATTTGTTTACAAAGCGATTTCGACTATATTACAATGCTTTATTTTAAAGTCGATTTCACCGTGTTAAACATTTTGGCACCGTTGCCAGGAAGCAATGGGCAATTTAGAACTAGTGATTGCAATTCCTAATTCAGATTCTAACTTTCTATATCTCTTTTGTTGTGGTTGTTTTAGGGAGAAGATACATTCAAGAAAGATCAACTGCACAACAAACACACCAGGGGCAGGTAAATTCTTATTACTCTCTCTCTTAAGCCCCTGGTTCTGAAAAAGTTAAAAAAGAAAAAAATCAATTAGGGCTACTTGCTTTCCATTCTTAGATAATTCATCAAGTTGCCTGATTTGATTTAAACAACAAAACCTGATTTGTGCACCCACTTAAGGTAACTAGGGCTATCACATTCTTGTTTGAGCCCTAGATACCACATTTGGACAAACTAAATTGGACCAAAATTAGAGCCAATTAAGGATTCCAGGTTAGGGTTTTAGAGACACACATAATCAAGAACAGATCTTTCCTAAACAATGTGTGCCTAAGCCTTGATTGAACTGATCTATTCAAGCAAACCCTAAAATCATGCTCTTAATCTCACTTGAATCCTAAAAGAGGGACCTAAAATTTCTCAAAAGATAAATAGGTGAAGTTGACCCACCTTGTAGGGTTAACCAATCTTCAAATTAGGTCACTCTTACACTTAATACATCTTAAAGTTCAAGTGAAATCCTATGCACCCTTGCTCGTAATAAAACTGGTAGACTTAAGAGGTCAAGTGCCCATTCTGGTCTACCTGGAACATCAGTGACAAGAGAGGTCTGGTGGGGGAAACCCTATAACCCGTGGGGATGCTCTACCTTGTAGGGGTCTTCGCGAGACTCTCCCTCTCTGGCTGCCTAGGTAATTAACAGGTGGAACAAAGGGGTATCATCTGCCCTGAACCTCTATAGTCATCCAAAATTTTTGGGTTTCTTGATTGGGTCCATCACATTCTAGTCTCATCTAGTCCATCAGTGCATGTTTGGTAGGAGGTCCTTAAGACCACCCTTCAGGCCTCCATTAGTTATTCACTCCCGTTGAGGCCAGGCCTCGACTTCCGTGTTTGTGAAGCAACCCCATCACATAGACATCTCTTCTGATTCATCTGAGCCTTATTCTCCTTCATCCATCATCATGGAACAACCTGCAGAAGAAGAGAACAACCTCGAGAATCAACTCCAATGCCTTAATGATCTATTCCAAGCCTTTATGAATCCACCGCAGCGTCCTACGATGAGAGATCATTAAAATCCCGTTGCAGTGGCGATCGAACCTCAAGTCCAAATCCTGGCTGGAGGTCCTGATATTGAACTCAAGCCCAACATGATTCATGTTATTCTGAAATTTCATCGGCTCAATTCCAAGGATCCTTTCTAGCATAATAAACAGCTCAAGCATCTGACCTAGACCTTCAAGTCAGATGTTCAGAATTGGGATATTCTTCTCATGAAAATGTTCTCCTTCTCTCTCATGGATAAAGCAGCTCACTGGTATCAAACTCAAACGTGTCCAATCAACACATGGGTTGAACTACAATCTGAGTTTCTGAAAAAGTTCTTCCTAGTTGGTCGGATGAATGCTTTATCACACCAGATCACGCACTTCACACAATAGCCTGGAGAACCACTTCACGAAGCATGGGATCGTTTCTTAGATCTCATGGAAAAGTGCCCCCATCACGGAGTTCCTAAATGGGAACAAGTCTAGTCTTTTTACCAGGGACTTCATGAAGATATCCAATTATTCGTCAATGCAACTTGCTGAGGAAATATCATGGGTAAACACTAAGACACTATGTGGGAGATTCTTGAGAATATGTGCGAGAACTCCATCAATAATGATTCCATGGGCATATTCAACCGAACGAATGCTCGTGCATCGACAAATCTAAGGGGAGCACATGATACGCAGGGCCTATCCTCTTCTGTCGACTTGGAACTGATGGCCAGTCATTTGGGCAAGGTCTCTATTATTGACAAGAAGGTGGATGAGCTAACTCGACATCTACAGCGAGCCACCTCTGCACAAAACCTATTCGCACAGCCACCCTCTGGGGGGGAAGCTGTGCATAACATCTACCACTAATCTTCTCAGGGGTTGGACTCATATCCACCCCCGTCTGACTCTAGGGCCAGAGGAAACTCTGAACTTGCCTATTCTAGTTGGGGGAACTCTGAACCCTCGTATTCTGACTTTTTTGAGGTTCCTCAGACCTGCGAGGACCTCAACGCCATCCAGAACGACCTATTCTCTAATACCTATAATATTGGATGGTGAAATCATCCTAATTTCATGTGGACGGGAAACAACCAGAATCAGAGACCACCATATCAGCTCTGGCCACAAGCTTTTCGTCCATATCGACCGCCTCAGCCTCGGCCCAACCCTACCTATCAATCTGGGCCAACTCAAACAGATCAAATGACTCTTATCCTTCAGACTCTGGCTGACATTCAAAGGATGTATGCAGCTATGCAGAAACGGAAAAAAGACAAGATCATAGAGGTTCGCAATCAACTTGCCCAGATGGGAAATTCTCACCAACCTGGTACACTCCCTTCGCAACATCTGCCTAATTCGAATAACATGCCAAATCAGAGGCGTGTTATAAATCCAAATCTGGGCCAAGCCCACATGGTTTATTAGGCCCCTTCTGCTCCATCACCCAATGGGATGGAAGCTTCGGCATCATACTCAGGATTTCAGCAGCAGCCACCTATTTTACCTACACCAAACTAGAACCAGGCAAGACTAAATTTAGTTACGACCCGTAGTGGCAAAGCAACATAAGGCCTACCTTATCCAAGCCACTTTCAGGCTTGTAGTACTAACCCAAACCCTAGGATAGTGATCCAGGATACCCCTGTCCCATATCAAGAACCTGGACCTATTCTAGAGGAACCACCTAAGGTTCCATTTCTCGAGGCCTTGACCAAGGGAAAGAGGACAACCAAACCTTTGGCACCAGAAGAGGACTTGGTCAAGCTCTTTGAACAAGTCCATATAAATATCCCCTTGATGGATGCAATTCACCATGTACCGGCTTACGCACGATTTCTGAAAGACGTGTGTACACCTAAGTGTAAGCCGCGAACCAAAAGTGGGAGCCCAATCATATTGTCGGAGGAAGCCAGCTCCATCATTTTGAGTAGGCTCCCACCTAAGGCAAAAGGCCCAGGTACTCCTCTGATTTCCTGTACAATTGGTGATATCCAATTTGGTAGAGCATTATTGGATCTAGGAGCCTGCATAAACCTAATACCTACATCCCTACTTGACCATCTTGAGGAATCTGAGCTCAAACCAATAGAGGTGACATTACAGTTGGTAGATCGACCTATTAAGTCACCTAAAGGAGTTCTTAAGGATGACATTGTTAGGGTTCAGGATTTCTATTTCCCAATATATTTCATAGTCTTGGATATGGATGCTCCAGAAAATCCGAGAAACACACCAATCATAATAGGAAGACCCTTTCTGGCCATTGCTAGGGCCAACATTAATTTTGAGGAGGGCCAAATTGAATTAAAATTTGGGAACCAAACACTAAAGATCGACATCTTTAAGGCCCAACAAGAGATTAATTGCGAGGTTATAGAATAAATATGTGATATCGAGGTTGTGGTTGACGATCGATATATCAAGGAAAAATTGACTACTTTTGATCAACCATAAGAGGATCAAAATCCATAATTAGAGGAGTCTGAACCTAACCTAGACACACCCATAGCTCCTTCCCTTGCTCCCGACACCCACCCTGAACCACCCGCTACTGCTGATAACCCTGTTTTAGAACTAAAGCCTCTTCCCGATCATCTAAAGTATATCTTTTTGAGTTCCAATTAGACGTTTCCTGTGATTATAAACTCCAGACTCACACCTGATCAAGAATCCTGTCTAATTTCTATTCTCTAGCAAGATCGAAGAGCCATTGGATGGACTCTCGATGATTTCACTGGCATTAGCCCCTCTTACAGCACACACCGCATGTATACTGAAGAGGGCACACGACCTTCCAGTGAAATGCAGAGATGTCTCAATCCTAATCAGTAGGAGGTTGTGAAAAAGGAGATCATTAAGTGGTTAGATGCTGGGATCATCTACCTGATCTCCGACAGTTGGTGGGTGAGTCCAATTCAGGTTGTGCCTAAGAAGGCAAGACTCACCGTGATCACGACTGAGACCGGAGAAATCATACCGATCCGTGTAGCAAATTCATGGAGAGTCTGCACTGATTACAAAAGACTCAATACCTCCACAAAGAAGGATCATTTCCCACTACCGTTTATTGATCAAATCATCCAAAAATTTGTGTGAAATAGATTCTTCTACTTTTTGGATGGGTACTTCGGTTACAACCAAGTGGCAATCCATCTCGAGGACCAAGAGAAGACCACTTTCACCTGCCCCTTCGCGACATACGCTTTTCAAAGGATGCCTTTCGATCGTTGCAATGCACCTGCTACTTTTCAGCGGTGCATTCTTGCCATATTCTCAAATATGGTAGGTGAATATCTAGAAGTCTTCATGGATGACTTCTCAATTTTTGGCAAATTATTTGATGATTGCCTACTACACTTGGCCCAGATCGTCAGGTGGTGCATCGACGTGAATCTAGTTCTTTCATGGGAAAGGAACCACTTCATGGTTCCTAAGGGAATTGTCCTGGGACATCTCATCTCCGAAAAAGGCATCTAGGTTGATCGAGCCAAGGTGAATCTGATTTCCAAACTCCCTATGCCTAGCTCGGTCAAAGACATTCAATTTTTCCTGGGGCACATCAATTTTTACCGTCGATTCATTCCAGACTTCTTGAAGATCGCACACCCCCTGACTAATCGTTACCTAAGGATGTCCCTTTTGAAATCACCAAAGAGTGCACTCAAGCATTTGACATCCTACGTGATTGAGTTACACAAGAACCTGTCCTACAGTCCCTTGATTGGTCTCAACCCTTTGAGATCATGTGCGATGCATTTGATTTTGCTGTAGGTGTGGTACTTGGGCAGAAAATTGGCGGGAAACCCGTGGTCATTTGCTATGCTGGCAAGACACTTGATGAGGCTCAGCGTAACTACACAGTTACTGAGAAAGAGCTGCTAGCCATAGTAGTTGCCCTGGAAAGGTTCAGATCATATCTTCTGGGCTTTTCATGTTATCATTTACTCTAACCACATTATTGTGAGACATCTCCTTGCAAAGAAGGATGCGAAACCTCGACTAATCCGCTGGATCTTGCTATTGCAAGAGTTTGACGTCGAGATTTGCAACAAGGCAGGAAAATAGAATGTGGTTGCTGATCACTTGTCCTACCTTACTTCTAGCATTATCGACCCTTCTGGACCCATTACAAAACATTTTCCTGATGAGCACCTCCTGACTATTAGTACAGGGCTTCCATGGTTTGCTAATCTAGTAAACTACCTAGCATCACATCAGATTCTATCCGATTGGCCGAAGGCCAAGAAAGACAAATTACTTTATGATGCCAAGTACTACTTTTGGGAAGACCCGTATCTCTTCCACATTGGTGTTGATCAAATCATCCGACGATGTGTCCTAGAAGTGGAAATTTAGGACATCTTATCCTTCTGCCATGACCAAGCATGCGGTGGACACTTCTCTGGTCATAAAACCACAGCAAAAGTCCTCTAGTGCAGCTTCTATTGGCCCATGATTTTCAAAGACACATACAATCACTGTAAGGCATGCACTTGTTGCCAGACCTTAGGCAACATGAGCCACTGTGATATGATGCCCTTACAACCGATTCTTGTATGCGAAATCTTCAATGTCTAAGGGATTGATTTTATGGGGCCCTTCCCCATTTTGGATGGCTTCAAGTATATTCTGCTCGTTGTTGGCTATGTGTCCAAATGGATCGAAGCCATTCCAACCCAAACCAATGATCATAAGGTAGTTATCAAATTTATTCATCAGAACATCTTTTCTCGGTTCGAGATTCCACGTGCCATAATCTTTGATGGTGGGGCCCATTTCACCAATGGTCAGTTCAGATCACTGATGACCAAATATGGGGTGTCACATCGAATCTCTACTCCTTATTACCCCCAAACCAACGGTCTCGCTGAGTTATCAAAACGGGAGATCAAGAAAATCGTCTAGGTCACTGTTCGACTTGATAGGAAAGACTGGTCATCCCAACTTCCGAAAGCTTTGTGGCATTATAGGATTTCCCACAAAACCCAATTAGGCATGTCTCCCTTCAAATTAGTGTATGGGAAGGCATGCCACCTCCCCGCCGAATTCGAGCACAAAGCCTATTAGGCAGTACGAAACTGCAATCTCGATCTTTCTAAGGCAGAAAGCTTCAAATGAGCGAGATCGATGAATTATGCCATGGCGAGTATGAGAACTCGCGAATTTACAAAGAGCAGGTTAAGGCCTTTCCCGACAAGCACATATCCAGAAAGATCTTTTTCCCTGGTCAAAAAGTCCTACTCTTTGATGCCAAACTCAAACTGTTCCCAGGAAAACTCAGCTCAAAATAGATTGGACCTTACCTTGTCCGATGAATCTTTGGAAGTGGAACTGTCAAAATCAGTCAACTCAGCGATGATTCAGAACATTTTGTTGTGAATGGTCAGAGACTCAAACCGTTCATTGAACTTATTGATACAAATTTGGCTGAGACATCTTTTACCCTCCATTCTCTATGAGCTCATTGCACCCAGTCGATGGCGTTAAACTCAGCGCTTAATAGGAGCAACCCGTCATTTTGAAAAACCCGAAACCTTTCTTGACACATCCTATGCTAAACTCATATTGCACATTAGGGTTCATCCATTAGAATAGCCGACTCCACCTCTGGTACCCATACCCAAGCTTGAAATCGTCCGGAACAGTTATCCCGACCCATTCACCCACCCAACACCTATTCTAATGAATGATCTAAGCTGAACTCGAACCCACCTAATTTACAATGAGGACATTGCAAATCGTAAGCATGGGGGGTAGTAAAGTGCAAAATGCCATGAAAACATCTCATAAGAAAGGGTTTCATCAAAAAAATCACATATTCAAAAATACCAAAAAAATAAAAAATTCTCGAAAAAGAACAAAAAATATAAGAGAGGAAATTTTGATGGCATATCAGACATTGAGGAGAAAAAGGGGAGTAGTTAAAAATGTAAAAAAGGAACACAATGTTAAAAGAAGAAAATGAGGTAGTCATTAGTAAAAGATTAAGGATTTGACTTAGTTCTAGACCATATCAAAAGAAAGAAAGGCAAAAAGTGCTAATGAAACAAACGAGAGATTAGTAGGAACGCTGATTTAGGCCTTTTGGGCTATAATCCTAGGCTTAAAAATTCAAGTACCCACTAAAATTTGGATAGTCCTCAAGAGGTTAGGGAAAATGCGAAGCTTAAGTATTAGGTCTAAGGCTTAGGAAGTATTCGTCCTCGTTAACTGACCTCTAGTTTGCTGGACTCGGTAACCTAAGCACCCCAATCTACACACAGTCTGGTTCAGTGCGCCTAAGTATCAAAATCATGCAAATGCGTTTAACTTGTTCTGAAAAAGTCACCTAGATTAGGAGCGGCTGATCAACACAAGTTGATTTGGATGAGTTCTCGGCGTGAAGAGGTGGGAAATTCCCCTCAAAGATGCATAATAACATATTGTCTCCTCGGTGCTTGTCTGCTAGGATATCTACATATCCTACCGAGGGCATGCAGGCACCCTGTGTTGGTTCAAATGCCATGGGCGACATTATCCTGAAATGTCAATTGCCAGGGTCTAGATTTAGCTACAGGACACCATGGGAAGGCTTATCTCAAAATTTCAAAAGCTAGGGTTCTGGGGGTCACCATGGGTGATGCTATCTCGAAGCATCGATTGCCAGGGACCCTGCGAGGATTGAAGATGGGGACTAGGAATCTATACAAACCATATTGTAAAGCCAATCCGAAGCTAGAAATAAAAACAAAAGAGACAGAAAACTCTCCAAAAACAAAGAAAAATTCCTCTGTCTCTCTCTGACAGAAATGCACTGCAAACTGAGACGAGGCTAAAACAAGTTACAAGTATGGGTGCTTTAACCGTGGAGTTCAATGAACCTTAGGTTAGTTCCTGTGAGTCTTAAAAACCTTTGCGGCAGACTGAGGCTAGAGATGGTCAGGTCTGGATCTTGGTTGGTACTTGAGTACCTCTAAGCCTACTATCGGCATTCTAACCTAATCTACAAAAAAAAGCACACATCAATGTTTTTAAGCATCAAAAGATTTTATGGTCTAGATTTAAAGTAAATACCTTGAAATTTTGCTAAGGGACTAGCAAACGCTAGGCATAAGGGTATGATGGGAACAACAACATGAGCCCTAACTAGCTCTTTTTGATCCAATTAAGTCAGCAAATGCTCCTACATAACCAACTGAAGGTCATAATTCATTGCATAACCATTCTGAGAGAAAAAATAAGAAATTAGGGTTAAAACTGTAATTTTACCAGCTTATCATGAATGCAATACAACCACGGGTTTTCTCAAGGGCTGAATAAAGTTCAAATGGTCTTAATAAGACAGCAAGTGGGTTAGATTAGATAGAAAAGGATTTGCGTATGCTTTAAAAATTAAATGACTTTTGAAACCCTAAAAACAGACCCACTTAATTAACCAAGGTTCTGGTCAGAATAAAATTCACATAGGCCCTCTAAAATCATAGAAAAATATTCTCTAGGATTTAGTACCTTCAACATGGCCATCAGAACCCATCTTGACCTAAAATGGAGTCTCAAACAGATATTTGCCTTAATTTTTATTTTTGCATAAATTACACAGCCAAACATGGTCAAAACCAAAATCGAACTTCACCATTGGATTCCTTAGGTCCTAATTAGGTTTGTACCAAAATTTGGACCCAAGATGAGCTTGCCTTGACCTAGTTTGCAAAATGATCTTGTCTGAGTACATTTATGCCCCCAACTTTAAAAAACCCTTGCATTCAGCCCCCTAACTTCTTCGTCATCTTCACAATTAGGTCCCTCCGCCATTATCGTGGAGGAAACCTACTTTGATGATCTTTAACAGGAGATTTCTCCTTGATTGCTTGGCGAATCTCTTCCAAAATTGGAAGGGAGATTCTTTGAGAAATCCTCTCTAGTATGAACCCGTCCATATGCTCTATATCTTTCCCAATCTCTCATGCGAACGCATGAGAGATTTGGGTATCTAAAAAACTCCAAAATTCAGTGACCTTTCAAGGTTGGGAAGCTTGCTTCCCAACCTCTAACCGCCTCCTAAAGCCTTATAAGGACCCTTAGAGCTCACCGATCTCACGCTCGAAATTGGTTGTGAATCCCCACAATTCCTCCCTCTCTTTCACGACCGAAGGTTCCTCGACATCCGACGACCTTTCCTGCCTCTTCTTGTCTTCTGTCTGCCATACCTGCAGTGGATTCATCCTCCCGATTCTTCTCCGCGTCTTGCCATACCAACAGACGCCTGTTCCCGTTCATCCTCACAGTTTCTCCCTCACCGGAACCACCTTCCTCTCCGACGTTGGCAACACCACATCCGAGGCCATCTCAGCCCCACTTCGTCCACCTACCTCCTAGCCAAGTTCTTCATCTCCTGCACTTTATTTCACACCCACCACACTTTGTTTCAACCTCTGACAACCCTTCGCAACTCCATCTCCTCCATCTCTGGCCACCCCCTCCGGCGAGACCATCCCACCTCCACAGACCATCAAATCCCTCACCAACAATCCCACGACCATCGCCATACCTCACTGATCATTTCCCCTCTCTTTATTCACCTCTCCACTCACTCACACGCACCCCTGAACACACCCACTCTCGTACACACAATCGGACCTAGCCACGCACTCACAGACATCAACACACCGCACAAACACCCCCATCATGTTCGCCGTGCTCTGGCGACCCTCCCTGAGCATTCTGACATGGCCGAGAGGTCGTTTCACTATTTTCAGGTGCTCGACCTTATCCGCCATTGACGAGCAAGCTTCGAGCTTGCTTGAAGCTCGCTTCTGGCACTTCAACCCTAGGCTAATGCCCCAGGTCATGCGAAAACACCTCGTGCATGCAACTAGGCAGTCAATTGGGCACCTCTGCCTAGCAGCTACTACAATTACGAAGGAGACCCCCCACTATGGACATGCGAAGAAGAAGGGCATGGATAGTCCCACATCGTTAGCTGCGAAGAGTGTTGAGGCACATAAATTGATTTTGTGCTGATAGCTGTTCGCCTCAGTTCACGGGGTGAGGTCCCTCTCACCCGCTCACCCGGCCTTGTCCACGACACGTACCCGCGGACCTGGCCTGGACTTGATAACCCGACCTGCACTCGTCGGTCACCAACGCACGGCTTAGATTCGGGTACGTGCCTGACCCGATAACCCAGATACCCTGTGGCTCTGGGAGAGCAGATCCTGGGAGAGAAAGAGAGAGGAGAGTTGCACGGCTAGGGGGAGGGTTTTGCTACAGGGAACTGCGGCTGGCACTTAGCTGGATTAAGAAGAGGAAAGTCAAAGAAGGAAGAAGAGAAAGAGAAGGCCTGAGCTAAAAAGCCAGAGAAGGAAGAAGAGAAAGAGGAGAAAGGCTGAGCTGAATGGCCAGAGAAGAAGAAGGCCTGGAGAGGAAAGAGAAGGTCATAGCTGAGGAAGCAGAGAAAGAAGAAGAGGAAGGTCAGAAGAGAAGAAGCTGCAGAAGAAAGGAAGCATCAGAGAAAGAAAGAATAAAAGAAGAAGAAGAAGAACATCAGACTTTAAGTCATCTGATTTCCAAATTAGATGACAGAATTAGCTTTCATTTCATACATATACATTAAGTTCCTTGGCTATTATTGTAAGGAGTATATGGTGATCTAAACCACCATTTTACTCCCATCTTTTTGCACATTGATACTGATATTATTACAAATTCTTTTAGCTTGAATTGTGATCTTGATTTCTAAATCCCATACTGCTCCCTATGTTCGACCTTGGAACTTTTTCAAGTAATAAAAATTATACTTGTTTTCAAAGTGATTTCGACTATATTTCAACGCTTTATTTTAAAATCAATTTCGCCGTGTTAAACAATAATGGTGAATATAATTTATGCGAGTTGCCTCCTTGACAAAGGTGCCAAAAATTGATATTCACACTATTAAACAAGAAATAATAGTATATACAAAAGAATCATAAAAGAATATATACAAAAGGATCATAATTACAAAATAAGAAATAAACAAGGGAATATTTTGGAGAATGATATAAAACAAAATATCGCCTTCCTGGTAATGGCACCATTAAATGATACACATATTCCTAACACTTTAATTAAGGTTATTAACTTAATCAAGGGTGCCAAAAATGATATTTAAGTTACCTTGCTTAGTTAAATTATCATTGTTAATTATAGGATAAGGGGCATGATAACCTAACATTAGAAAATATTTTTACTGGTTGAGTATAGGTCATTAGATAGGAGGCTAAATTAGCATAAGATTCACAAGTTATTTTTAGGTTATTCCTTATTAAAAAGTACGTTAGTTAACTAGCTATTATATACTTAACTTACAATAGATTACTTGGCTTAACTATTAACTATAATTACTTTACTTATTATACTTATTAAACCTAAGTTATAACTTAGTATATAGTTAAGTAAGTTTAATTAAACTATGAAACTTAGTTAATGATATTATAAATAACTTAACTTAGTCATAATTATACTAACTTAACTTATATTAATACTTACTTAAGTTATACTTAATTAGTCTTGTAATTAATCTTAGCACTTAAGTTACCATTTCAATTATATAATTAACTATTTAATACATAATTATAATATGTTAATCACATGAACAATTACAAAGAATTAAGCATTAAACTTGGGTAATCATTCCATAAAAGAATTGAGGAAAATATGTGATGAATTATGCAAATAAAATGCAAAAATGTTGTTTTAATACAACACATTAAACCCACCATTATTTTTTTACAACTTAGGCTCTTCTCATTTAATCACCTAGGCTAACAACCCTCAAATCATGCTCAAAGCCTTCATAGTATACTCATCACCTTCATAGCACAAGGAGCCTCGAATTTCACTAAGTGCTGGCTAACTCTTAGACTAGAAGGATCAAGTTCCACATGGCCTTTCGCAGGATCAATGACTAGGATGGCCGAATCTATACCGCTACTAGGCCACGTGTCACCATCACGTCCTTCCACCTGGTGCCCAGGGGCCGTTCCGCAGAGCCACATCAACATAGTATAGCAAATGGTCAAAGTAAACTTGTGGGCCCACGCATGCTCGCAGTGCATGCGACTTGTGTTTTAGTAGCTTGGCAAGGTAAGATGCGTGATTCTTTAAGTATCACTTTGAGCAGTGTTGCAACGCTTTGTCGGGCTTTTGAAATGAGTATAAGTCAGTCGCATTGTAGTATAGGTAACCAAGCGTTGGTAACAAATAAGAATTTATTACTCGAAAACCTAAGTATCCGAGGTCGAACACAGGGAGCAAATGGAATTTATTCACTAATCTCAATAATGTAATTGAACACTTAGAATTACTCAAAACTTAATTCAAAATATAAATGTAAGAATGTGAGAGTCAAAATTGTAGCAAAATAGAATTGGACGTCTGATTCTATAATCTGACATCTCAAAAAGATATTTCTCTTTAAGCTTTTATTTCCTTCTCCTTCTTAAGTCTTCTCTTTTCTTCTGTCTTTCTTTTTCTTTCTTTCTCCTCTGTCTTCTGCTTTTGCATTTCTCCTTCTCTTTCTGTCTTCGCTTGTCCTCTTCTTCAACTGCTCTTCTTCCTTCTTAGCATTGGCTTTCTTCCTTCTCTTTGGCATAGTGCCTTTCTCTTTCCTCTTCCTCTGCCTTGCTCTTCTTTTTCTTCCTCAGCGACACCTCTACTACAGTGTTGTTCCTTCCCTTGGCTTCAGTCATTCTTCTTGTTCCTTTTCCTTCCTTGGCTTTTGCCTTGATTTCCTTTAGCCTTATCTCTCCTCTGACTATCTCTTCTCTTTGGCCTTCCATCCTCTTCTTCCTTTCTTCGCTTTCGCCTTGCCTTATCTATGCCTTCCCTCTTCCTTCTTCTCTTCTTCTTCTTCCCTGTGTATGCACACAGAAGCAAAACCTATCCCCTACCCACCCCGCGTCTCTCTCTCTCTATTTCTATCTTCGGTACACTCTCTTATAGCCGAGCAATCGGGTCAGGTGCACGCCCGGGTCCAGGCGCACCTATGTGCGTGTGATGTGCGAGGAGTACTAGGTTAGGTAATCGGGTCGGGTGCCAGGTCCGCAGGGGAAGGTTGCGGACGAGGTGTGAGAGGGTGAGGGATCTCACCCCTGTGTTACTTGAGGCAACTAACTCAATGCACAATATCAATTTATCCTTCGCTCTGCACTTGTACGTTCATGAGGTGGGACTAATGTCCCACCTGCTTCTGTGCTCGCGTCCGTAAGTGTGTCGCGCTCAATTGCTGATGCTGTAGATTGCTGGGACTTCAATTGCTAGGTGTGAGGGGTTCGCGAAGGGAGCCCACGCACCTGGGAATCTAACACTTGAAGCACGTTGCCTGGAGCGAAGCCTTGCAACCTTCGTGCTGTGTGCTTCAATAGCGATAGGTGCTCAGGTCTGACACACACAAACACGGCCTTGCAGCCCCATTAAAATACATAGGAAGCTTTGCCGTGTCAAGGCGAAGGTGGGACGGTAGGTGGCAGGCAGCAGGGTGGCCTAGGCATGCGTGCCTAGGTCACCCTGTGGCCGTACTTATGGGTTAGTTCGGTGGGTGTTTAAGGTAGTGATGGTGGTCAGTGGATGGGTGGAAGGTGATCAGTGGACGATGGCGAAGATGGTGAGGTGTCTGGAGAGGCGTGTGGAGGTGTGGAGCGATGGAGGCACCTCGCCGGTGGGTGATCGGAGATGGAGAAGATGGCGGTGGACAGTGGCTGCGAGGGGTCAAAAATGGAAAATAGAGAGAGGGGAATTTAAGAAGGGATAGAGAGGAGTAATTCTAACCTAACTAAGTGGATGAAGGGGGAGAGGTGGCGGCTGGCTGTACCTACTGTCGCCGGAGAAGATGGTGTCTAGGGCAGGGAGACGATGACTACGACGGGGCTAGAGGTGCTCGCGTGGGTGTTGTGCGATCCGGAGGAAGATGGTGAGGGCGGCTTTGCCACTGGTATGGTGGGAGAGCGACGAGAAAGAGGAGAGAGGCTTACCAAAGCTCACTGGACTCCTGATTGAAGGAGAAGATGAAATTGGGTTGATTCTTTGGCCAAGTCGAGCTGAGGAGATGCGGCCGGAGGTGGTGGTGCTTTTATAGTCACTAGCAGGGACTCTTATGCTTGTTAGAAAAGCTTCCAAGCACAAGAGACCTCACCAGAGATGGAAACCGTTGGAGACCCAAATCTCTCATGCGTTCGCATGGGAGATTGGATGCAAATCAGAGATTAGGACCACGCTCAGATGGAAGGGAATTCCTCAGAGAATCTCCCTTCCAAATTTAGGAGGAGATCTTTGAGGAATCAGGGAATACTCCCCCTCCATTCCTTTCCGAAGTAGGATTTCTCTCCATTAATGGTGGAGGGACCTGATTGTAAGAGTGGGGAGGAAGTTAGGGGGGTCTTTGCAATGGTTTTCAAAAGATAGGGGCCAAAATGTAATTGGGTGTATTATTTTGCAAAGTAGCTCAAGATGACCTCCCCTTAGGTCCAAATTTTGGTACAAACCTAATTTGGACCTAAGGAATCCAATAATGAAGTTGGATTTTAGGTTTGACCACGTTTTACTAGACATTTTGCACAAAAACCCATATTAGGTCAATTAGTGATCTAGGACCCCAATTTAGGTTAGAACAGGTTCTAAAGGCCAAATTGAAGGTTCTAAACCCTTGGGGATATTTTCCCATGAATTTTAGAGGGCTTAGTTGATTTTTATCCTATCCAGAACCTTATGGAATTAAGCGGGTCTATTTTAGGGTTACACGATGTCATTTAATTCCTAGATTGCACATGAACCCATTTCTAACTGAACCAACCCACTTTTTATCTTATTCAGGCCATTTAACCTATATTTTGCCTCTGAGAAATCCCGTTTATGCACTGCAATGGTAAAATTACAGTCTTAGACTTTATTTCATGTTTTCTTCTCAGAACATTAATTCCTTGAATTAGGTCCTTCTCTAGGTTATGTAGGAGCTCTTATTCTCTTTCATAGGTTAAACTGAGCTAGTTAGGGTTCATGATGAGGCTCTCATCATACCTCCATGCCTAGCTTTTGCTAGTCCCTTAGCAAAATTTTAAGGTTTCAACTTCTGTTCTAGACCTTGAGTTTCTGTCACCAATTATGATAAGTACTTTTCTTTTCTTTTGTGATTAGATCAGAATGCCGACAATAGGCCTAGAGGTACTCAAGTACCAACCAAAATTCGAACCTGACCCGCTTTAGCCTCAGTCCTCCACGAAGGTTTTTAATGCCCGCAGAAACTATCCTAGGGTTTGTTGGACTTCGTTGTTAAAGCACTCATGCTTGAGACATTTTTAGCCTTGGTTCAGTTTACAGTGCATTTTTGTAAGAGAGAGACAGAAGATTTATTTGTTTGGAGAGTTTTCTCTCTCTTTTCTTTTTATTTCTAGCTTCAGATTGGCTTCTCAACACGGTCTATATCAGATTCCTCATCCCCATCATCAATCCTCAAAGGTCCCTAGCAATCGATGCTTCATGATAGCACCGCCCATGGAAACCCCCAGAACCCTAGCTTTTGAGATTTCGAGATAATCCTACCCATGGTGTTCCGTGGGCAAATTCAGACCCTGGCAATCGACATTTCGTGATAATGCCGCCCATGGCATCTGAACTAGCAGAGTGCTTTCATGCCCCCGGTAGGATTTTTAAATATCCTAAGAGACAAGCTCCGAGGAGATGATATGTTGTTACGCATCTTCAAGGGGAATTTCCCACCTCTCCTCACTGGGAACTCGTCCAAATCAACTTGTGTTGATCAGCCACTCCTAATCTAGGCAACTTTTTCGGAGCATTAAAACACTTTTGCATTATTTTGATAGTTATGCGCATTGAATTAGACTGTGTATGGATTGGGGTTCTTAGGTTACCGAATCCCGCAAAACGAAGGTCAGTTAACGAGGCCGAATACTCCCTAAGCCTTAGACCTAATACTTAAGCTTCGCATTTTCCCCAACGTTTTGAGGATTATCTAGATCTTAGCAGGTACATGAATTTTTAAGCCTAAGAGCCTAGCCCAGAAGGCCTACGATCAACGTTCCTGCTAATCTCTGTTTGTGTCTCCTTAGCACTTTTCTTTCATTTTTCTCTTTTCTTGATATGGTCTAAAACTTCGGTTAATTCCTTAATCTCTTACTAATGACTATCTCTTTTTCATTTTGTGCTCCTTTGTCATTTTGCTATTTTTCTCCTCCTTATGATTATGTGGCTCACAAAATTTCCTCCCTCTTCCATTTTTTATTCTTTTTCATAATTTTTCTTTTTTTTTTGTGTTTTTGACATATGTGAAATTTTTTGTGAGAATCCTTCTAACTTTTTCTTGGTTCTGTATGTATGCACTTTACCACCCCCCATGCCTAAGTTTTGCAATGTCCTCATTGTAAACAGAGGGTGTGAAATAGTGTTGAGGTCAGGGACTTAGAACAGGATACATCAGGTGGGTGAATGGGTCTGAAATGACTGATGAGGATAATTTCAAGCTTTGGTATGTGTACCAAAGGTGGGATCAACTGTCTAATGCTAAACTCAAGGTGCAATGGATGTGGAGTATAAACGGATAATCAGACGGGTCTCTATTTTTGGAATGACGGGTTGCCTCTCGTTAAGCGGTAATTCAACGCCTTTAGCCGAGCGGAACATGGGGTGGAGAGGGAGTGGTCAACTCAGCAGAATTTTGTAAAACAAGCACCTTGATTAAGAGCCTGGTTGGTCCAACAAGGTGCTTGTTAAGATCAGTGGGCTGATGATGTAGCCCAAACCCAATCAGTCTGGTGGTTTGATAGATGTAGATCAACAGATGCAGAACCCACCATATGCAATGAAGTTCTGATGGATGTGGAAATGCAAACTTGGGTTTAGGTTGAGTCAAATCAGCCTAGTCAGAGAAGGGTTCCAAAAAATAATCAGTGCATGGTGTGGAAACCCTATAGGGGTGATCAGAGAATGATAGATCATGGTTTTCAGTCTGATCGATACCCGATGCCTAGTATAGATGTGGAGTTGAATCATCTGCAAACGGCTCAGTGAGAGGTGAATCAGAATAGAAATTGAGTCCAGTTGTGGGTCGGGGTAGAGAACGGGTTTTGATCAGTTCGGTATGTGTGTTAGAGGTGGCTCTTCTAGAAGGGAATGACAGGTGCTCTCATGTAGAGAGTCCTCATAGTAACTTTCAAAATCAAAAGCGAATGCCTGGAGAGTGTTTATGGGATACTGGAAATCGGAGTCGAGAAAAGATTCGTATTCTGGGTTGTAATCACTCTCGGCATTTGCTGGTTCTGATTCCTGAGGATCGAAAAGAAATATTCCATGTTACTGGAACCTGAACTGAAATCAGTGATCTTGGGAATCGGGACCTTAGAATCGGAGTTAGAGAATGAGTCATGTGAGCTGAGGTTGTAGATTGGCTTGTTATAATCAGGAAGCAGATTTTCTCCGATGTTATGGTCAAATTTGAAATCATCGGAGAGTTTGCGAAAATCAAAATCTAAATGAGATTCAAGATCATGAGTTCCACCATAGAATAAATCATATGCTATAGATTCAGCAGCCTGACTGGTGTCTAGCCTAGATGTCAATTCTTAGCTTAAAAAGGTCTCCTTATCTGGTAGAGGCTCAGGATCCAAGCTGGTAGGACAGACCCAATTGAAACCCCACTCGTCCAACTCCTCAGTTTTTGTATCGTAAATTGGCATGACTTCCAAAATATTGATTGGTTTCTCTAAGGATGTTGGCGAGGGATATTCATCAAATAGAGGCCCAAAATCATATTCTTCATTGAAAAATTGATCTTCCTCATATGGGGCCTCGAAATCTTCCCAATAGGTTTCAGATCTAGATTTTAGGCTTAGGATGTGGGTTGAATCACTAGAATCTAGGTCTGAATAACCTTCGAGGGTCCCCTTATTAGAATAAGGGGCAGAATTTACACCCTCGAGAGGTTCAGTTCTACTCTCATTATTGTAGGAGTTTTGGGATTCTAAGCCTAGTGATTCATGGTCTAGAGTTGGCTCAACATTGTGTTCTCCTGCAATTGGAACTTCCCAACCTTATTCAATATCAAGCACATTGTACTCCATCTGGGTTGGGAATCCACAACCATTTTGTGCCTTAAACCTGAGATTAGATTGATCCTTGATATTGTCCCAAGATGGTTCATCCTCTATTTGTGGCATATACGGGTATTTCTGGTCGATAATTTGTTTTAATAATCTCATTATCTCTTCCCATTTTTCAAGATCATCTTGGTATTGTTCCCAAAGTATAGGATTTGTCATGTATTGAAGGTATTCGAGATTGTGCAATTTTTTTATCTCAATGTATCCTGTGATGAGCATGTCTCGGGTTGATCCTTTTATGGCTTCTGCCAATAGCACTTGGGCACAAGTTATGATGAAGGTTGTGGTTGTTGTGACATCAACCTGAATGTTTTCTACTGGTGTTAAGGTTTTGTCTTCTTTTACATATAATTTCAGGGCATCCCCAATCATCCTATCTCTCATGGATCTTCAATATTCAGGTTTCTTGAATGGTAGTCCTAAGTGGTTTGGCTGCATATTTGCATCAGGTGGTGGAATTAAGATGTAGAATCGGAGTTTGAATCAAGCTGTAGAATCAAGTTATGAAGCGATTAAATCTGAATAAAGATTCCCACTGAAAATGTATGTGTGTGCTCTAAAGAGAAAAGATGAGGGACTGGAAATGTTTCTGACCCAATCAAGGCACCCAAAGACGTTTAGATGACTATGGAGGTTTGGGGCGGATGATACCCCTGGATCAGAAGGTCATCCACCTGAGAATTACCTGGGCAATCAGAGAGGGAGAGCCCTGCAATGACCCCTACACGGTAGAGCGTCCCCACGGGTTACAGGGTTCCCCTCCCCCCCCGACCTCTCTTGTCACTAAGATTCCATGTAGACCAGAATGGGGACCTTGACCTCTTAAGTCTACCACTTTTATTTCAAAGGTGCTTGAGGGTTCTCACTTGAACTTTAGATGCTTTGATGTTGCAACCTAATTTGGAGGCTGGTTGACCCAAGGGGTTAAATTTACCTGACCTGTCCTAAAGATGACAGAATGATTCTAGGCTTGGGACCTAGAGATCACCCTGATTTGACTCCCAGTTTATTAAGTCCAAGATTTTTTAAGATTCAAGTGATTTTAGAGCTTAATTTTTAAGGTTTGTTTTGTTTAGATCTCTTCAATCAAGCGCTTGGGTCGCACACTGATGCGGGAGGGTTTATTTCCTTTTAGACAGGCACGTGTGAACTAGCACTCCAAGACCCTACTATAGAAACCCTAATTTGGTTTTACTTCTAATCCTCTTTTCTTCTTGAAAAAGGTTATCTTTGGACTTAAAAGCAAGAAATGTGTTGTCCGCGGAGATTAAGTGTGATTTCTATTAGGCATAGGAATTTGTGGGATAGGATCTAAAAAATCGCTTGAACTTCAAGAAGATTTGAAAAACTTTTGCAAAATTAGGAAACGTTTGGCTTAAAGATGGTGATTATTATAGAAAAAAGGCAATTGATTCCAAAATTAATTGCTTCTTTTTGTCTTTCAAGGATTAGGGGATGGTTTAAGGAAGAAAAGAGATTACCTGCCATGGAGTAGTTGACTTGCGGGAGGGATCTTCTCGTGAAATACCTTGCAAGATCACAACAAAGCAAAGTAAGGCAAGTTAGTGTTCAATATGATCAAAAAGAATGCAGAGATTAGTGACAAATTGCACGTTGCTCCCCAGCAATGGCGCCAAAATGTTGCAATGCTTTGTCGGGCTTTTTAGATGAGTATAAGTTAGTCGTGTTGTACTATAGGTGACCAAGCGTTGATAACAAATAAGAATTTATTACTCGAAAACCTAAGTATCCGAGGTCGAATACAGGGAGCAAATAGAATTTATTCACTAATCTCAATAATGTAATTGAACACTTAGAATTACACAAAACTTAATTCAGAATCTAAATGCAAGAATGTAAGAGTCAAAATTGTAGCAAAATAGAATTGGATGCCTGATTCTATAATCAGACGTCTTAAAAAGATATTTCTCTTTAAGCTTTTATTTCCTTCTCCTTCTTAAGTCTTCTCTTTTCTGCTTTCTTTCTTCTTCTTTCTTTCTCCTCTATCTTCTGCTTTTGCCTTTCTCCTCTTTTTGTCTCTGCTTGTCTTCTTTAGCCACTCTTCTTCCTTCTTAGCTTTGTCTTTCTTCCTTCTCTTTGGCACAGTGCCTTTCTCCTTTTTCTTCCTCTGCCTTGCTCTTCTTTTTCTTCCTCAGCCACGCCTCTGCTACAGTGTTGTTCCTTCCCTTAGCTTCAGTCTTTCTTCTTCTTCCTTTTCCTTCCTTGGCTTCTGCCTTGATTTCCTTCATCCTTAGCTCTCCTCTGACTTTCTCTTCTCTTTGGCCATCCGTCCTCTTCTTCCTTTCTTCGCTTTCACCTTGCCAAAGCTACGCCTTCCCTCTTCCTTCTTCTCTTCTTCCCTGTGTATGCACACAAAAGCGAAACCTATCCCCTACCCTCCCTGCATCTCTCTCTCTATTTCACTCTTCGGTACGCTCTCCCAGTGCCTGGCAATCGGGTCGGGTGCGCACTCGGGTCCAGGTGCATCGACGTGAGTGTGATGCGCGAGGAGTGCTAGGTTAGGTAATCGGGTTGGGTGCCAAGTCCGTGGGGGAAGGTCATGGACGAGGCATGAGAGGGCGAGGGACCTCACCCCTGTGTTACTTGAGGTAACTAACTCAAAGCACAAAATAAATTTATCCTTCGCTCTACGCTTGTACGTTCACGAGGTGGGACTAATGTCCCACCTGCTTCTACACTCATGTTCGCAGGGGTGTCGCGCTCAATTGCTGATGTTGCAGAGTGCTGGGACTTCAATTGCTAGGCATGAGGGGTTTGCGAAGGGAGCCCACGCACCTGGGAATCTGTCGCCTGGAGAGCGCGGCCTGGAGCATAGCCTTGCGACCTTTGTGCTGTGTGCTTCAATGGCAGCAGGTGCTTAGGTCTGACACACACAAACACGGCCTTGCGGCCCCATTAAAATACATAGTAAGCTTCACCATGTCAAGGCAAGGGTGGACAGTAGGTGGCAGGCCGCGGGGTGACCTAGGCGTGCATGCCTAGGTCACCTTGTGGCCGTGCTTATGGGTTAGTTCGGTGGGTGTTTAAGGTGGTGATAGCAGTCAATGGATGGGTGGAAGGTGATCAGTGGACGATGGCGGAGATGGTGAGGTGTCTAGCGAGGCATGTGGAGGTGTGGAGCGGTGGAGGCGCCTCGCCGGTGGGTGACCGGAGATGGAGAAGATGGCGGTGGACAGTGGCTACGAGTGGTCGAAAATGGAAAAAAGAGAGAGGGGAATTTAAGAGGGGATAGATAGGAGTAATTCTAACCTAACTAAGTGGACAAAGGGGGAGAGGTGGCGGCTGGCTATACCTGCTGTCACCGAAGAAGGCGGTGTCTACGGGAGGGAGACGGCGACAATGATGGGGCTAGAGGTGCTCGCACGGGTGTTGCGCGATGAGGAGGAAGATGGTGAGGGTGGCTCTGCCACTGGTATGGTGGCAGAGCAACGATAAAGAGGAGGGAGGCTCATCGGAGCTCGCTGGACTCCTAACCGGAGGAGAAGATGAAATTGGGGTGATTCTCCAGCCAAGTCGAGCTGAAAAGATGTGGCCGGAGGTGGTGGTGCTTTTATAGTCACTGGTAGGGACTCTTATGCTTGGAACAGAAGCTTCCAAGAATAAGAGACCTCACCAGAGATGAAAACCATTGGAGACCCAAATCTCTCTTGCGTTCGCACGGGAGATTGGATGCGAATCAGAGATTAGGACCACACTCACATGGAAGGGAATTCCTCAGAGAATCTTCCTTCCAAATCTGGGAGATCTCTGAGTAATCAGGGAGTACTCCCCCTCCATTCCTCGGCGGAGTAGGATTTTTCCCCATTAATGGTGGAGGGACCTGATTGTAAGAGTGACGAGGAAGTTAGGGGGTCTATGCAATGGTTTTCAAAAGATAGGGGCCAAAATGTAATTGGGTGTACTATTTTGCAAAGTAGGTCAAGATGACCTCCCCTTAGGTCCAAATTTTGGTACAAACCTAATTTGGACCTAATAAATCCAATGGTAAAGTTGGATTTTATGTTTGACCACGTTTGACTGGACATTTTGCATAAAAACCTAAATTAGGTTAATTAATGAGCTAGGACCACAATTTAGGTCAAAACAGGTTCCAAAGGTCAAATTGAAGGTTCTAAACCCTTGAGTATATTTTTCCATGAATTTTAGAGGTCTTAGTTGATTTTTATCCTATCCAGAACCTTGTGGAATTAAGCGGGTCTATTTTAGTGTTACAAGATGTCATTTAATTCCTAAACTGCACATGAACCCATTTCTGACTGAACCAACCCACTTTTTATCTTATTCAAACCATTTGACCTATGTTTTGCCTCTAAGAAATCCCATTTATGCACTGCAATGGTAAAATTGCAGTTTTAACCTTTATTTCATGTTTTCTTCTCAGAACATTAATTCCTTGAATTAGGTCCTTCTCCAGGTTATGTAGGAGCTCTTATTCTCTTTCATAGGTTAAACTGAGCTAATTAGGGCTCATGATGAGGCTCTCATCAAGTAGCTTTCTGTAAACGATGTGGGTCTATTAATCCCACCTTTGTCTACACCACTGTCTTCAAGTCCAACTTCATGACTTGATTTCAGTTAGCACAAAGCATCTAATTCCTTGCAAATCTCCAAACCTTAAGCCTTAACATCCATCTTTTAATTCCACTCATCAATTTAATGGAAGGATCATAGAATCACATCTAAATCAGTCTCCAAAATAGGTCAGTTGCCATAGTTATTTCCTTAGCATTAGCAGCATGAACTCACCTGAGATTTTTTGCTCCACACCTAATCTCTCTCTTTCTTTCAATCCTATTATTTTACTTAGTGTCTGCAATTAATTTTGCATCTATTGAAGATCAAAGGAGGGCTCAAGAAGCTCACAAACACCTGGGAAAGTTCTCAACTTATTATGATCAACAAAACAGATTTGATGAGGTTTGAATGGAGTCATTCAAGAGATTAATTCCTCCAATGTGGTTCTAGATAACTTCAAAAGATCAAATCTACCTTTTCTATGCTAGAATTGACTTAAAATCCTACCTGGTGCTCTATGAAGCTCACTGAAGTTCATACTAAATCCAAACTCATCAGAGATGACATCAGACCTTATATAGCTTTAAAACACACCAGAACTGTTCCTAATGGATTTCTAACATCCTGAGGGGTAAGAATCAACTCTTAAATCTAAGCTCAAAAGCTTTAAACTCCATTAACGGTGAAAGTTGACCAAATCAGACTCAATAGTTGACTTTAAGCTATGAAGGATTCTAACTTGGATTAACTATCTAGGTGAACTTAAAACCTTATCAGGAACTCAAAAGCCTCTCAAATATGGTGATTTGACACCTGGAGCACAGTGCTCTAGGTCTTCTGCCTGAGATTCAAATGGAGTTTGTTCAGCAAAATATTCTAGACATCAATTAAGCAAACTAAGATTAGATCTAGAACCTTAAAGTCCTAAAGATGCTTACAGACCTATTACGAAGGTTTGAGATCAATTGAATCCACCTCCTTAGCTTTGCCGGAGCAGAGGAAGACAAGGTCTACCTGGTTTATTGAATCAATGAAACAACAAATTAGAGAGTAGAATATGATCAGTGTACTCCAATTAGAAGATCTAGAGCTTCATGCATAGTTTCAAGTGTTGTAACTACTGGTTGATATTGTCGAAGCTCGTCAAAGCTTCGACAACTGCTGGAATTGATCATTAGATATCAAATCTCCATGAGATCGAACAAAAACTATCTCAAAAGAATACTTATGACCTCAAAAAGATCAATTTATTGTCAATTGAATTAGTTGCTCTTTGGAATGAAGGTTTGAACTTAAATTCCTCACAAATGCAACCTGAGTTCACTAGAACTCAGGGAATGTGATCTCATTCAATAGAATGAAGCATTTTGGTCTAAGGATGATTGTGAAAGTGATAGATGATTTAATTAGGTAAAAGACTCATTGGAGCTCTGCCATTGACAGCGAAGTCCGGTGATGAGGTGAAATTGGGCATTTCTGTTAAGTGAACTAATAGGCATAATCTAAGGGGTCAGAATGGCCCTTAAGGTGTTGAGAAGGTGATGGAGGGCCTATATGGGTGTGTAAGTTGATCTGGGGCCACGCCATGGTCAATGAGAGCACACAGGTTGAGGTGGAAGTGGACTAGTTGTGTATGTGAGTAATTGATGGAAAAGAGAAGTAGAATGAGATCGAGGAGGAGATAGGAACATGATCGGGTGATAGCTGAAGTGAATGGAGGTCCAACGAGCAAGAATTGGCTAGCAGGAGATAAGGAAGATAGTGGAGAGAATTTGAAACTAGCTAATCTACTTATCTAATCAACTAAACTAAAATACTCTAAGCTAATCTCTAAAGCTAATCTACGGTTACCTGGATGAATTGGAGGAAGTGGACACTGGCTTTGGCTCACTGGATTGAGGAAATTAGAAGTGTTGGTGGAGAACCTCCGATGGGAAAGGAAAGCAGAAAGGAAGCTATGGGGAAGGAATCTGGCTGTGATTGCATCTAGGTGTAGAGAAACCATCGTTGTCGTCTCTGATGACGGTGAGCTTATTCACCTCTGAAAATAGGACTTCAGGCTCATTTGAGCCATAGGGTGGAAAGTAGGTGGTGAATAAATGTTCAATGGGCAAGAAGTGTTCTGATATCGGATAGACGGTCAACAGACAGTCTGGTCATCGGCAAATGGTGGCTGTCAAAGGAGAAGAGAGGAAGAAGAAAGGTATGTAGGGACCTGTGTGTAATAAATGAAGGACCTAGGTTTGATAAAAGGACTCAATTGAAATAGAAGTTAAAAGCTTAAATGCAAACCATGAGTTTTGAAGCTTATTTTAAATTATTTATTTTTCAACGTTTAATATATAATTATAAATACTATAATTAATATATTTATGACAAGAGATTGCACTTTTACCCCTTTTTCCTATATTTA
Source organism: Thalassia testudinum (assembly GCA_037157565.1). Lineage (NCBI taxonomy): Eukaryota > Viridiplantae > Streptophyta > Magnoliopsida > Alismatales > Hydrocharitaceae > Thalassia > Thalassia testudinum. The sequence goes on from JAZHRO010000025.1 coordinate 92,557,599, forward strand.
CTTAGGTACTTAACATTATTAAGTTAATTAACAATTTAGATGTTATAAATAGTTTAACTTATATATACTACATATATATATAACTAAATGTTTGGCTTTGAGTCCTATTTATTAATTAAAAATAAGTAAATGTTTATTAACCTTTAATTTAGGTATTTTAACATATAAATAAGGTCCTTGCTATTATTACTTTAATTATATTATTATGCCAAATATAATGTAATTCACTAGTAAATTAACTAGGTAATAATGATGAATTAGGAGCCATGATAAGTCCTACATCATTGCACTATAGTGGAACTAGGTAGGGGGGCTACTACTAAACTAGGCTACTAATTAACTAGGACTAATTGGTCTTCTAAAGGTTGGCAGCTAGGTCTTTTTATAGGAATCTTGGTGGCTTCTTATTGGTAGATCTAGAGTGCCGAGGATCACTATTTTGAATGGCTTAGATTAGGTTCTATGGGGGGGCTAGGATTGGTCAGATAGGGACCCACAGATCTACAGTGTAGGGCTAAAATAGGAGGGGATTTCTTTTGTTGTGTTTCTAAAAGTAGGTGGCTAGGTAGTTTGTTGGAAAGGATATGATCTAGGTACGTTGGGTTAGCCCTAGGGTAAATAGGTTGAATCTAATTAGGTAAGCTCTAGTCAAGTTAGGTAAATGAGTGGCTAATTAGGTCGATGTTAGATATGGTTAGACACACCGAGTCTAATTAGACATGGTTTGGTTGGTTTGATGCAATTAGGCTCCAACTGAAGCTAATTGAAGTTAGGTGCACCCAAACAGGTTGTACTACACCTGATTGGATAAGGATAGGTTTATTAGGTCTAGGTTGGGTCTTATTAGACTCAAGTGAGTCTAATCAACTTAGGGTTAGTCCAATCAAGTCCCATGGAATTAATTGACTAGTGGCCAGCCCAATTGACTCAGTCTTAGTCAATTAGTGTGGTATGGACCTAAATAGGTTTCTAGGTTAAGTATTGGATATTGGATAAGTGGATTAAAATTATGGACGGTAGGATAGGACTATGGCTAGGATAGATAGGTACATGGATAATGTTATCCATGTTTTTGACTTTTGAGCTCAAATATCTAATGTTGAGCTGGTCTAAGGAAAGATACTAGGATAAGGTCATCCTAAGGTTTTAGGGATAGGGTAGTGACATCAAAAAATGTGTAAGTGTAATTTGTTTGTTTTAGGATGCATTTATGACATCAATTTTAATAAAAAGAAATGGAAATGTGAGTCCAAGTGTCGAACACAAGGAGGCATGAAATCAGATTGATTAATCACTTAATGTCACAAGATATTTTATTTCCTTTGCTTGCGAAAAGAGATCGAGAGAGCGAGAGAGCGAGAGAGATAGGGAGAGTATAGGGTTAGAAACTTGAAGTAGAGTAAATATCTCCAATTATGCATGAAAAGTAGACAAAATAGAATCTAGCATAAGATGACAAAACTAATATATTGAATAGATGAGATTATATTTCAACTACATTGCTAACTGAAAGCTTCAAGAAATATAAGCATTAAGCTAAAGAAAATAAGTAGTTAAATGCGACAATTGGAGTGTTGAGACAACCACGGTGGTGGATGGGCTTCCGTCGATGGCTCGGCAACTCCAAGGCTTGCTTCTGAGCTTTAGAAGGTAGTGGGATCATGCTTGGTAGATGATAGCAAGAGATGCCTTGCAATAGGGGTTCATAGGGCTATTTATAATGGAGGAGAGGTGGCAAAAGCAGGTATAGCACAATTAGTGACAGCAAGCATGTCATTGTGGCCCAGCTACAAGCATCGTTGCAGCCTAGCTACAAGCATCATTGTAGTCCAGCTCATACGGTCACAGCTACCCACTCATGCACAGTTGTAGTTGCATGCGATACGTGTGCTTGTGCTGCTAGCCATTCTATGTGTGAATCAATGGTCGAGATCACCCCTCATCTTGCACTCAGGATTGCACCCATCACCACACATACGATCTCACATGTAATTGCATGTTGGATCATGCATGCATGCATTGTGCATATCCGGGTGCTCCACATAGCTGTTATCTCCACCATTCTTCTTCGGTCGGGTGGTCCAATTTCACTCGCCACTTACATGATGTGGATTTGAGCCTCACAAGGGATCGTGCTTGAGCCTACCGATTGTGGTTTGAAGTGCGGACCAATGCACTATCCCCGCAAGTTTGTCGAGTTCTTGCATTGCCCTTCGTGCGCTTGCAACCATCTGATGGCAATTGTGAGGTCAGGATCACAAGTGACGTGGCCACTCAATGACCGTTGGATTCTCATCCAACGACACTGATCTCACAAGCTCATGATGAAGAGAAGCTGCCAGCACCGCTGGAGGCATGGATGTGTGACATGTGGCAGATTTCTTTGGCTCATTGTGGGAGCTACAGAGGTTGGATTGAGGTGATTTTGAATCCGTTGGACTCCGTTCGTCGATCCGGATCCATCTGTATGGTCTGATTGCTCATCTGAGGCGTATTTCAATATGCACTTGTACAACAGGTCATTAAACATTAATTCTAACCAATCTTAACATAAAATATGCAGAATGCATGCAATGCTCCCAAACCCACTGCATCGTTATATTAATGCACATGTGCCCTTGAAATTAACTTTGGTTGATATAATTATAGTTATTATATGTAAAGTCATCAGGTAGGGTTAGCCTAATTCCTCAATTTCTCTTTCGATTCTTATTCCATCAATTTTTTTTTATTTCAACTTTATTCCTCAATCAGCTCCTAGCTCAACTATACCACCTTCTACTCCTATCCAACTGTATTCATCAGTTCTTCATATTATTCTAAGATTATCACCTACATTTTTCAGAAAAGACTAGAATTAGGAGATAATTATTTATAAAATAAATACAAAGCTCAAATTTGCATGCATGCTCTAAATGCAATATTTATAAACCTAATGCATGATTCTACTAAGGAGCTAGCCCTAGATTAAGAAAATTAGGGTAATAGATTAGGTTGTTATCACACCCCCATGCCTATCCTTTTCTAGTCTCTTATGCAATCAACATGCGAAAGACCTGCAAAAATCATGCGAGAATCACAATATGCGGGTTTTTTTATTTTCAAAAGCAAAGCATGAGTCAATTTTTTTTTTTCAAATGAATATTGTGAAGGAATCAAGCTAGTTTGAATCAAATATCCCAATAAAATTTTTCACTAAAGAAAGGAAATTGCAAACAAATATTTAACAGCAATGACTCAATAGTTCTAAAGTATTGACTCAAATCAAGAATCTTATTAGCCATTAGACTTGAACAGCAAAAGTGACTTTCTCTGACTAAGTTGACCCACCCAAGATTTGAATCAAATGTGAGAAATAATCATCTTGTGTATAAATTTCTTTTATGTGACTCGTCAGATGGGCAACTTAGTTGGTTCCTAGTATTCAATCAGAGTTAGAATGTTCCTATGCTCTCTTTGAGACAACCCATCTTCAATTAGACCATACTAAGATTTAGTAGCTTTCTCCATACCACTTTTCTACCTCGAGGTCCATACACTAGGTGTATATCTCTCTGGCTAGACCTATAGGTCTCTTATTCCTAATTCTTTTCTTTATATATTTTTTCTTTTTCTATAGGATTAACACCCATATGTAGCAAGGTATTTTTATTTGATGGAAATTGAAATGCAGCATCCATATGTAATGAGATGCTTTTATTTGATGGAATTGCACCCATTCGTAGCTAGGTGCTTATTTGGTGGCATTTTTATTTTTTTTCTCCTTCTCATTTTCTTCAAGGCTAAATATCTATTTTTTTCTCCAAATCATTTTTCTAGGTGAGTGGCTCTCCTTCATTCGTTCTAAATGCATTCCCTTACAAATGGGAATAGTTCTAAGAGCTAAAAACATGGCAAAGTCCTTTGGATCTATTTGCCCTAAGACTAAATCTTATTGATTACTAAGAACTCAACAAAAAGCACTCAGAAGATGAGTCAGTGCAATGTGAAAGTGAAGATGCTTGGAACTCCAAGACTATCCAAACCAAAGGGTGGAATGATAAGTCATTCACTCATCACCCTTTTGACTTACTACTTCCAGCTTTTTTAGACTCCTTTCAAGGTCTCAGGAAAATAAATCCAGATTTAGGTAAATACTAGAGAAAATTAAGTCTATAAGACCTGAAGAGTCTAGGCAAAAAGACTTTGTTTTGCATTTCCTAAGGTAAGTAAATTCTCAAAATCAAGAATTCTTGACTCTACCTAGCTTGAATCTCAAGAACAATACTTGAAACACCTTTTTTCTCTTTTAGAGATGCTATCTATATCTAATAATACTGACAGGATTAGATGACACAAAAAAATAAGACATGCAATGTCCACCCCCCAAGCCTATTCATTACATTGTCCTCATTGGAATGTATGCAAAATAAAAATATAAAAATGTACTAGGCAAGAGAAGGGGATATCACCTAATTGAGCTTGTTGTTTTGGGCCAGCTTATAAAAATAAAGATCTAAGTACCTATATAGAATACTGGATTGCATTCTAGCCATCACTAAGTTTTACGTCATTAGCTAAACCAAAACCCCAAAAGAAATATGCAGTTCAATAGTGTTGGTCAAGAGGAGGATCAATAATTGTTGTAGAGAGAGTCAAGATTAATATGAAGATATGCTCATGCGGTTCAAGAGTCAGTGATCCACAGATGCGGACCAACTGATGGTGTAGCCCCACTCCAAAGAGCTTTTCTAGTTTGAAGTGTAGAATAGGGACAGATAGATGAGGACAACGAAAATGAGGTTCATGACATAGAGCCTACTCATTAATCCAATCCGTAGTTCAAGGAGAGGTTGTGGAGGAGGTGGATTGAAATTATGATTGAAATCCAAGTCTAGTTTAGAATTTGAATCATAAGGATCCTCGTAATGGTGATTGATATCAAAAATCATCATTTCTCCAGTCTCCAGGTCGCACGAGGATAAAGGTAGAGCTTGTGAGATTGGAAATTCCATGTAGAATTCCTTAAAATCCCTATCAGAGATGATCACTTCCTCATCAGAAATAATTTCATGCTCATCAGAATTTATCCCACTCTCAGAATCAAGCCTTCCATTAGAATTACTAGGATTATAAGTTTGACCCCAATAGACTCTATTTTGAACTATGTCTTCTGAGGTAATGTCTTCCTTTTTCTTATCAAGCAAATTAAGTCCCTCAAAATTCCATGATTCAGATGAGTTGATCACTTCCTCAAGCAAATCATCATAAGTCATCCCTAACAGTTCTGCAATCTCTTTAACATCTCTTTCATAGGGGGATTGTCTATCTTGTTCAATCTCAAAATGTTGGGGATCAGAGTCAGGAGTAGGGAGTGCAGAATCAAAGTTTTCCTTAGGACCTTGGTGGATGGGAAGAGAGGAGTGAGAATTACATGATACAATAGTGAAGACAGATTTGGCTCTTATAGGAATTATCTCAAAAAAATCATTTGAGTCAAACCCATGCATCGAAAATGAATCCTTTAAGCACATATGATCAAAAAATTGTCAGGAAAAATTAGATCAGTATCATCCAGATTTGCCTGGCAGAGGGTATCGGGGTTATCAATCTCTATGTTTCCATGTAATGTTTCTTCTATTTGTTCCTGATGTTGATCGTGTTTATCCTCCCTTTGCTCAAGTTCCCTCAAGATTCTTGTAATATCAGACTCAGGACCATCCTTGAAGTCTAACTGTACATCTCCGAATACAAAGGAATCATACTTAGTTCCTCCAGATATTAGTTCCTCAAAATAGAATGGTTGCAATTCAGGTCCTGAATCAAGATCTAATTCCTTAAGTGAATCTTCCTCCTCAATCATCATAGGGTTATCAGATAATGTAAATGTGATTCAATAAGATAACCAATCTTGATGGTGCTAACTTGTTCTTCGTCATATTATGGGATGGGGTTTCTAGAAGATTCAATTCTAGATGTGTCATGATCAGTTTCAAGGACCCCATCAGATGTCCCTTCCATAGATTTCTCATTCATTCTAGAGTCAATCTTTGGGACATCAAAACTATCTATCAATCTAGATGTAGGCCTGGGTAAGCTCTACTCTAGATAATCAAAGGGATTGTGGGTGGGCTCGATGTAATCAAAGGTCGAGATTGGGTAAGATGACATACTTCGAGTCAAATCCTAATTCCTGAATGGCTTACCACCAACTTGTGGCACACTCAAACTAGATTCAGGGTTTCCTAAGGTCCTATCTTGGGATTTATGTTGCTCCTCCCAGATTCTATGAAGCTCCATCATTATGTTATCAGTATTTCTTTTATTAAATTATTTCATCTCCTGGAGCATTTGGAGCAATTAAGTAATCTGGGAATCATCGCTTTGGTTAGGGGTTTGAATGGGCTAAGGATAATGATTTTTAGGCTTTCTAACCTCACTTAAATCAGAATATCCATCATCATCAAGATTTGAATACCTAGGGTAAGGATCATATCCCTGGTTGGGTGGTGTGGGGTTATCCCAATAAGAGGGTGGAGAGGGTTTGGTGAAATTGGGATAATCTGCAAAGTGATTTTGGGGATAGGATTGACATCCTAGGTATTAGGTCTCTGAGGCATATCCCTGACTAGCGGAGAGATGAGTCTAGTTGAACAATTCAAGATAGTTGATCATGTTGTTCAGATCCCGATCTTGTAGGAAGAGTGTCTCTTGTGATTGTAGAGATGTTTGATATCTAGAAAATGAGGAATAGTGAGATGAAAAACTGTATGGGTCCAAGCTCTTCTCCTCAATCAACTCTTCCTCATGGAGTTATACATGGGAGGAGGTTCAGAAATAGAAAAATTAGGTCTTCTCCTCATATTACTCTCTAAACGTGGTACAAAATCAAGGTTTAGAGATCTTCTATCGTCCATGCATGAAAATAAAATTGATCCATACGAGACAAAAGACAGATGAGAGAATCCCCAATCAATCAAACGAAGTAAGCTTAGAGTGTAGCCCAAGATGCCCTAAACCTCTAAAATATAACTTCACCCCAACAGAAATTAGTGTTGTCTATAAACCAGAAGCTGAATAAGTAGGCTGACGAAGCAGGGGATGCATGTCCCAAAGGTCGCTAATTATGCCAAGCCATGCTCGGCTTAAGTCATTTGACAATTAGGCCTCCTACTTAAATGCTTCCAAAAAATAAACTTCACTAACTATCCCTACAATGATAGCATATACTTTGAGACTAACTCAATGAATCCTTAGGGGCCAACGTCTAATCACTTTTATTAGTCTTAGGATGTGCATGCTTAAGGAATGTGATGGGACGTTGTTTAATGAGTTATGCCTCTTAAAGATAGATTTGAAATATGTAGTGCCTAAAGGGTTTATAATACAAGCTTAATTGATATGGTGGCTTTTAAAGTTCAATGTTTGAATTAATGTATTTTAGGGTTTACTTAGTTAAATAAATTCAAATAATGGTTCTAGTGAGGCACACAAAAGTTTTGCAAATCCCAATTGTTTGATAAATTTCCTTTAAGTATGTAGATGCAAGTGTGCTCTATCTTAATGTGAAACCCTAAGAATGGATAATTATAAATGATGAAGTTTAAGTCCATAAGGCCAAATGTGGTGCGACCCAATCACGGCAATCAATGCTCCCAATGCACCACTAACTAAGCTACTCAGAAATTTTTTTTTTTAGAATTTTAATGCATGTTTTATATTTTTTCAGATTTAATAGTGCACTAGGGTCATCAAGTTTATTTTCATAGCTAGCCAGTGATCGATTTTAAGTGCAAGTAAATGTGCTCAAAATATTTTTTTTAGATTTTTCAAGATTTACAATTATCACAAAAATCTAACGCCACAAATTTCAAGTCAATTTTACTGGCATAAAAATTCCTATGATTTTTTGAATATCAAACATGATGAAGCAAAATCAGATCTCATATCAATGTAGTTTGTAAATTTTTAAAAATTCAATATAAGTAAGATGGGTATGAAATTTGGATACGATCTTCCTGGCTTCAATAGCTACGTCCAAGAGTAATTTCATAATTTTTGAACATGTAAAAATTTAGAAAATGTTTTTTTTAAAAAAATAATTTTGGTTGTAGTCTGAATTTAAAGGATGTGGTCTTGTTCATTTCAAAGAGATAATGTCCACCTAAAAGAGTTTAAAAAAAAAAAATTAAATCAAATAATCCAAAGCAACTTTCTAACCAATGGATCAATCAAAGCATCTAATTTTTTTTTCTGGATCTCTTTTGAAGTAGAAATCAAATCTAATCCTAATTCTAAGATGAGGGTACTTACCTCGAGAAGACTAATCAGCTTTCCTTTCATTGCCGCACCTTTTCTATGGATTTTTCATACCTGCACACATGCTGATAAATAAGAAGCAAAGTGGAATAATAATCTAGAAATAAATACAGAATAGAAAGCCTAAAAGATGTATTCGTGCCTCCTTGGCAATAGCACCAAATTGATGCTTGCTAAATCAATGTGATTAAGAATATGGAATCATTGTAACGTGCAAATTAAGTGATCAATTAATATTTATAAATTCCAAACTACAAGGAGTTCGGGTCAAACATAGGGAGGCAATTGCTATTTAGAAAACTTTCAAAATGATTATAGAGTAGTAGTTTATATAAGATAGAGACCGAGATATCTAATGAATATGGATCTTTACTGCAAATATCAAAATGTCTCGCAAGACTTCAATAATGATAAAAGTATAAAAGAAATAGAGGAAGAATGGAGCTGCTTGAGGGATGCATCTGCAAAGCTTCTGATGGTGCTTCCAATCCAAGTTGCCGGGAGGAAGGAGATGAAGACTTGATAGGCTTAAAGAAGGTGGAGGAAAAATGGTGGTGGTGACACACTATGGTGGAACTAGGTAGGGAGGCTACTATTAAACTAGGCTACAAATTAACTGAGACTAATAGGTCTTCCAAGGGTTGGAGGCTAGGTCTTTTTATAGGAATCTAGGTGGTTTCCTATTAGTTGACTTAGAGTGCCTAGGATCACTCTTTTGGATGGGCTAGATTAGGTTCTATGGGGGAGCTGGGATTGTTTAGATAGGGACCCTTAAATCTAGAGTGTAGGACTAGGATAGGAGGGGATTTCTTTTGTTAGGTTTCTAAAAATAGGTAGCTAGGTAGTTTGTTGGAAAGGATATGATCTAGGTGAAATTTCACTAGAAGGGGGGTGAATAGTGTGGAATAAAAATAGATACGAATAAAGATTCAATCAATCCCATAAAAGCATTCACAACAAGATGCACATGGATTTTAGGTGGAAACTCAACCTGGGTAAAAACCACCACCTAAGTCTTCCCAACTTAGGATTTCCTAATCTACCAAATAGATCAAATCCACTAACATATCACTTTAAATCGAGGGTGATACAACCTTAATTACAAAGCACACTATTATACAACAAGGGTAGTGTACCTCTAATCCACTCTTCTTCACAAAGAGTATTTTGTGTCATGAAGGAGACGAGAATTCACTATGCGAACACCCAACCAAAAATAAAATACAAAGAAACCTATAGAGCCACAAAGTGTAATTTAAACTATGCTACTATAGGCAAAGTGACTTCCCTAAGATGGAAGTGAGTAGGCATGATTGCACAATAATTCAGTGCTCTCAGATGTGAATTATAGAGCTTAGAGAGGAAGACCACAAGTTTTTTCCTTTGATCTTTTACAAAATGTGTATAATAGTAGGAAGAATTATCTCTATGCTATGTCAACAAAGGAGAGGCTCCCATCTATTTATAGATGTATTAGGAACCTTCAAGAAGGCCTGGGAGAGGCCTTATAGACATTAAAAATAAATCCCAAGAGAATCAGACCGAAATTAGGGTCATGATGACTCTGACAGCAGAATCTGATGGCTAATTTTTGTATTAGATGTCTAGTACTTCATCTAATGAAGGTTCTAGACGTTTAATCTTGAAGGATGGCCTCCTTGGATTTGTTTGGATTTAGACAGGGATCTAGTTAGACGTCTAACTTAGATATTTAAGACAGCTAAGATAATTATTGGAAGTTTAGTCGTATGCAGGTTGGTTCCTAGATTGAACTAGATCTAAACATGGTTCTTGAGTAAAAATGTTAGACGTCAGATTGGATGTCTGATCAAGGGTTTGGACGTCCGATCAAGAAGGCTGTCTGCGGGAATGGATTCCCAAGAATCTAACGGCTAGATTTCGTTTGACAAATTATGATATGGGTCTAACATCTCTTTATCAGAAATTTAAGGGTTTCTTTGGACATTTGGGAACAATATTAAAATATTTCCCAAGTAGGCTTGCGAAGATATTGTTCTGGCATGCTAACAGTCCTATTATTAGACATCTGTCAAGGTTATCAGATGTCTGACTAGATGTTTGCAACTTGGTCAAGACGACTGAATGGAAAGGTCACTGATGGGAACATCGACATGATCCATAACTAACTCAATTTGGTCTAAAAGGTTGATAAATACTCTTACATATCCATCAGAAGGTCCTAAGGGGATATTATCCTATTTTGAAAAGAAGAGAAGAATACAAGGTTGTTTCTGCAAAATTAACAGCATTCCACAAATACAGAATAACGACAGGGTATTTTAGGAGTTTATTAAAGGTCATATGGTCATTAATGTCTAATAAGTGGATTCATGTAGAACGAAATGGGTTTTTACGCGTTTCAAGAATTAATGAACATCTGAAATCCTAAAAATAGACCTGCTTAATTAACTAAGGTTCTAGTCAGGATAAAATTCATATAAAAATATTCTATAGGGTTTGGTATCTTTGATTTGACCATCAGAACCTATTTTGGCCTGAAACATAGTCATAGATAGAAAGTTGCCCTAATTTGGGCTTCTGCATAATTGTCCCAGTTAAACGTGGTCAAAACCAAAATCCAACTTCACCATTATATTCCTTGGGTCCAAATTAAGTTTTTACCAAAATTTAGGCCCAATCTGAGATCATCTTGACTTAGTTTGCATTTTGGTCCAACTCTAACTCTGATTCTATAAAATAGCCCCTCAGCTTTTGAAATCATCGAAGAATGCCCCCTAACTTCCTCATCTTCTTCGCAATTTAGTCTTTGCCGCCATTGGTGGTCAACCGACCCCCAGGTGAGCTTTGAACAAACGAAATCCTACTCAAACCTCAATCAAATCCTACCAAATTTGGTGGGATTGATGTTCACACCTAAGGAAACCTATTGGGATCAATTTTGACTTCTAACTCCCTCCAATTTGTGTGTGAGAATCCACAAAATCAGTGGGGTTCTTCTTGAATCCCAAGCAAGCTATGGAGCTTGTTTCCTATTCTCCAATCTCTTCTAAGCCCTATAAAAGACCACGTTTTGGCCTCAGAAAAGCCCTCTTCCACTTCCTCCTTCTCTGGCAACCTCCGCACCTTGCTCCAGTGACCTTCTCTGCTCTCCTTGTCCGATCGTCCAACAATCAAATTGGATGGCCCTTTGCCTTCCTCTCCTCGTCGCGCACCTCTCCGGTCAGAGGGAGGGCATTTCCCTGCCTCTTTCCTCATCATCGTCTTGCTGCCCTCTAATGAGAAGCTCATCATGATCTCTAATTACCCCTAATTAACTAGTCTTCCTAGTTAATTAGCTAAGAATATGTGAATATATGGGTTAATTATTAAATAAGGGATAAATAGTAAAGGACCTTAAAATAAGTTTAAAATGCTATATTATCATCCAATTAATATTATTAATAATCTAATTAATAATTGAACTCAAGGTATTATTAATAATTCATTTAATTAGTGAGTAACTAATTTAAGCATAATATATACCTAAGTATGTAATAACTTCAGTAACATTACTTAATTAATAAATTAATCTAAAAAGGTCAAAAATGTAAATTCAAGGTCTAAATATAATAATTGTCTTATTTATAATCATAAATAAAATGTTGGAAAAGATATAAATTAAAATAAACCTTGAAAAGCTGAGTTTACATTTTGGTCCTTACATTTTATTTCAATCGGGTCCTTATTTTCCAATTAGGTCCTTAGGTTTCATCACGAACAAGTCCCTAGAATTCTTCTTCTCTTCACCTGTTTGGATGACTGACAACTGAAGGTGCAGCCACCGCCTGATCACCACCAATCCAACATCATCCCTTCTCCAAGCTCCTGGAGCTTGCGCTCACCATCTCCTTTTCATCCACCGGTTTGGATGATGCCCAAATCCTATTTTAGGGTTGGAGATAACCTCACCGGCGTTAGAGAAAATGCCGGTGGTTACTCCACTCCTATCTACTTCTCCATCCAGATTCCACCTCCATCTCAGTCGCCGTCGACTATAAATACCCCCTGACACCCTCGATTTCCACCAAGTTAGCTCCCTTCCCTCTTCTTCACTGAAGCCAACTTCGATAGGCTATTCTCTCCAAAACTCTGGTGAATTTCCTTTGCCTCATCCGACTTCCTCCATCCATCTTCAATAGCTCTGGATCTCCGCCGAAGTCAACCCAGTATTCTGACACAAGTGCTAACTAGGAGCTCTTCTACTTCACCTCACAACTGCCCGTCGGAGATCTTTCAACAACCCTCTAATTTCCTCCTCCGTTATGAGCCATCGATGGAGATCCTCTACCCCCTTCATCCAAGTAACAGTAGATTAGGTAGGTAGGTTAGTTTAGTTAGTTAGTTAGGTTAGGTAGTGTAATGTTAGATTTAGCTTTCATCTTCCTCGACTTCAGCGAGCTCCTTGAGCTTGTCAGGAGCATTAATTTTGTCTTTTTAAGCCACTGTCCACATTCCTCCATCTTCCATGATCATTTCTATCATCATTAATTACTAATTTGATCACTAAATCACCTAAACCACTTCCACCTCCACTGACTACTCCTGTTGTCGATGGCAGCAGTAGTTGACCTAATTTCCACCTTCATTGGGTCCTCCATCACCTATTCATCTTCTAAGGATCCTAATCATCACTTTAATTCAAGTAAATACCACATATAACTTAAACGCCTAAATCTAATTAAGCTCCTGAGTTCGCTGTCAATGGCAGCTCAGGAGTAGGTTAAATCCTTAATTATATATATATATTTATGATCGCAATCATCTGTTGATTCATTTCCTCCACTCAATTGAGTGGGAAAACAAGTCCTGAGCCTTAACCATCTCAGATTTTGTAAAAAATGAATTTACTGATAAATCTTTATTCTAATGATCAATTAAAGGAATTAACTTGATCCTAAGGTTCCTTGTGACCTCAGGAACCTTTTCAAATCACTAATGGCATATTTTCACAATATGTACACAATTTTGTCTTTTTCTAGACTCGCCGGAGCTCCGACGAGCCAAAACTAGGTCTTCAACCTGTTGAACTTGGTGAGAAGCTCCAGATTGATGAATTGAGGTTCACTGATTGTGCTGAGGTCATTTATTTGAGATTTGATGACTGGACCTTGGGATAGATATTCATCTTCTCCAACTCCAGTAGAGTTGGAGAAGTCTGACAATTGGTTTTAAGACACATTTAATATGTCTAGAAGATTCAGTGCAATGCGCTGAACTCATTTCCATACTTAAATCTCTGTAACAACATCTGGGTTGTTCTGACAGACAAACCACTTTAGAAGCTCAGGCGATGAGCTTAAAACCCTAGGAATTTCAGTTAAAACAACTATTTAAAGGTATGAGCATGTTTCTGAGATTGAAAGGATGTTGTCTAAGGTACTAATTTCCTGAGAAAAAGATTTAAAATTGAAAGTCAAAATTTGAGCTTAGTAGTCAAACCTGAGTCTAATTCTTAGGTTTTGAATTCAATTTGATGAATTGATGAGTTTAAGATGTTTCTAAGAAGCTTGTGAATGATTTTAAAGAGAATTGAGTGAGCTCTGATAGACAATTTGATTGGATTCAATTTCTGCCAGTTTGGGTTGTTTTTGAACCCAAACTGATGGTAGTGGATTTTAGATGAGATTTGAATACAAATTCTGCCCAGATGAATTGGTAACAACCTCTAGAAGTTGTTTTAATTGATTAAGCAGATCTTTAGTTGTCTGTTAGGTCTTTTCAAGGTCTGAGTAGCAGTCCTGAAGCTTCTAGAGAAGCTCTGAGCTCCTGCACACTTCTTGAAGTTCCTGAAACCTCAAAACATCCACCAGTAGTTGCAGAATTAACTTTATAACCTATTTAGCACTTCAACTGGAAGTGAAAGTCCAGTCTGTGGACTTAGACTTGAGAATTCCATTTCCAAGCCATTAATGAACGTAGACAACCAATATCTTTGCCCTTCAAATCGAAGAGCATAGCTTCCACTTCACATTAAATTGACACATCAATCTTGTAGAACAACTCAAGAGCTTTCTAACAAGCTTTTATTTGCTTGTAACAGAGCTCTGAGCTGTTGGGAATCGACATTTGAATTTTGGTCTGGGAGGGGTTAAGATAGTCCCACATCTGTTAGATCTGAACGGCCGCCTAGGAATAAAAGTGTTTTGTTGTATACGCACTTCAGTCATCAAGCTCATGATGCATGGTTATCGATTGAGCATTGAATGAGCACTGTGTGTGTGTGGGCGCATATGTGCCTACGAGTGTGTGTGCCTGTGGCATGCGAGTGTGGGCCCTGGGAGGGCGTGTGCGAGGCCTGGGAGGTCGTGAGCCAATTTGGCTTGAAATTGTGAACCAGAAATAAATCGAACCTAATGAATTAGGCTTGAACCAAGTAGGGTCTAGTCCCACCCTGAGAGGGGTGCTGTGTATCCTCGAAAGGTCCAAGCCGCCAATAAATAAACCTAATTTTTGGTTCAAGAGAAAAAGAAACCCAGTTCGACTCGGAAGGAATGAAGACTAAGGCTTAGTGCAAAGGAAATATGCTAAGGGAAGATGCTAAGGAAAAAGAAGAAGAAGGAGCAAGGCAAAGGAAGAGAAGCAAAGGAGAAGGAAGAGAATTCGTAAAAGGAAAGAAAGGCTAACAGGCACTAAAGAGGCAAGGCAAAGATGAAGGAAGAAGAGAAGAGCTCGAGAAATGTAAGAGAAAAATAAATGAAAGAATAAAGAGAAAGATAAGGAAAGGTTAAGAGAAGATTAAAAGATAAGTAAAGAGAGAAGAAAGAGAGAAAGAAAAAAGAAGAAGAGAGAGGCTGAAGAGATGAAGATACAAAAAGAAGAGAGATGGTTTTTCTTGCATTATTTTTTAATTCTTTTTTTTGAGTTTAATGTTGTAATAAGGCATACTTTTATTAGAAAAACTTTATATTGCCTTAATATCTTTGGAATAAATAGAAATTAACATGTTTACTTGTTATTAAAGAAGATTATTTGTGTAAATATGTTTCCTTATGGAATTTTGCAAATTTTTTAAATTCAAAATTATTAGGCAAAGTTTATGTTATTAAAATTAAACTTAATTATACCTTCCATGAGTAAATTAGACTAATTGGTGAATTCTGAATAAGTTATACCTCCCAGCGAATGACTTGGACTCAACCAGTTAAAAGAAATAAAATCTAAAATGTTAGGATAACTTGACCCTATACTACTCAATCGACACAAATTCGAGTTAACCAAAGTTACTTCTACACATAATTAAGCAAAATTAACTTAATTAACTATGTTGAGGAGAGAACTCATCATCTCCATCTTCTTTGGCTCCAGTCGACCAACACCGGAGCTCTTTGCCCCTCTACTTCATCCCTAAGACTCTCTAACGCTTTCTCTCCCTCTCTACAATATTCTCCTTTACTCGCACTTCAACTCAACTACCGCACCACCCTCCCGCACTTCATCTTCTTCACGGCCGACCAAACTCCAGCGAGCTCACCTGGCCTCCAAAGATCACCAAACCACCTCTCACCAACTCCACAAGCTTCATAACTCCACACTCAACTAAACCCCTCATGAAATTGAGGGGTTCACGCATTTAAACACCCCCTCGGACACAGCGCTTCATGCATGCCTCCTCCGAGCTCGCCCAACCTCCTCACTCACTCACACGCACCACCACGACCGCCATCACATTTGCCACCCTCAGGTGAACCTTTTGAGCATACTAATTGGGGCATTTAGCCCGTATTTCCTATTTCAGGTACTCAGCTGGACAATCGCCACCGCCTCCACCTTCTACGGCCTCGTTTGCAACATTCAAAGCATGTTCCTCAGTGCTCTCTACTCAAGGGGCTATGGACACCTTCCAGGAATGTCTCCAGCTCCTCGATTGTAGCTGCCCAGTCCGTTTGCACCTTCAATTCATACATCCTCCAACCGTAGCTCACGTGGGACTTCGCAAAAGATAGTAGTGGGATTTAGTCCCACATCGGAAAGTCAAGAGACACTCGTGCGACTAAAATTGATTTTATTCTCTTGGCTGTTTGCCTCAGTGAGCACGGGGTGAGGTCCCTCTCCACGTGTGCACACACACCAGTCCTCGCCTGCAGCCATGCCACGCGAGTCTGGGTTCTGATCCTATTACCCATTTAACCAAGGTCTGGGAGAAATAAGAGAAAGAAAGGGAAGAGAGAGAAAGAGGGAGGCATTTTGCCTTGCTCTCTAACTCTGAAGGAATTTTAGAGAGGCCTTTCCCTCTGTGCGTGACTTGAAGGCTTAAAGAGAGAGGCCTTTGCCTCTGCTGGTTAAGGCATCTGAGCACCTATTCCTATCATTTGATATTCTGAGGGAGTTGCTTCTGATATTATGGTTGAGTTTTATATTCATATATTAAGTGCTTGTAAAACTTAAAGAGTAATTTGGTGATTCAAATCACCATTTTACTCTAATCTTTTTTTCCTTTCAAACTTGAGTTATCTAATATATCATTTCTTATTATTCTTCTTATTATAATTGCTTATATTTGTGGTGATACTATGATCTTTGAGATTAATTGCAATACTTGCTCCCAATGAACGACCTCGGACTTCATTTCTAGATATTCGAGTTATACATTTTATTTGTTGAGAGATTAACTAAGGATTTTGCACTACAACAATGATAACTTAAACTTAATCCTTTCTGGATCACCCTACACTAGTCATAGACTATGATTTTTGAGCCTAGGTAACTTGACGAATGGGATAAAGATTAGACGACTTAAAAGTCATTGTTTAACGTTTAATATCATTGTTAGATGTCTAATAAGGCAATTTAAATCCTACTTTGGCTTTCTAATTTAGCTTCTATTTTTACCTAAGTGTCCTAAGATATTGTAAATGTTCCTAGGACTAAGGGTGATGTATTTGGGCTCTTTACAATATTTCTAAGAAATAAAGAGTAAAAACACGAGTACTTGTACATTGAATAAACATCTATCCTATTCTTCATTCTCCTTGTTCTTCAAGCCTTAGTCCTAAGCAAAACTCCTCCAATTTGCCATCAATGTTAGCTTGAGCTTCTCATGCTTGCTTCCGTTTGCATTTATCCTGAAGCTATAAACTAAATGCAAATGTTAAATTATATGTGTTTTGTTATCAGTGAAATTAATGATCGAGGTGCCTTTGCACCAACAATCTCTCTCTTTTTTATGATGACAAACCCACACAAAATATTCAAGAAATTTTCCCCCTTTTTAATGTTATCAAAATCATTTTAATCAATTTTAATTAATTTATCCTATAAGTCCTTAAAACATGCTCTTCTAAAGTTGGGTTAACTCCCCCTTTTTGACATAATTATACAAGAGATATATTTTTCTAAAAGTCATTTACTCCCCCTTTTTGGCGTAATAAGCTCATTTTTCCGAATGACATGCACTTCTATTGTCAATTTCGACAATTATATGGGTTACAAGTGTTTTCCCCCTTATGCATTTCTACAAGAATTTGAAATACTAAGGTGATCTCTCCCCTTTCTAATTGAAACATAGATCAATTTAGATTTTAAGAATATCCCCCTAAATACATGCATTTCTATGTAGATATTCAACCAACTATAGTTTAGGACAATCTCCCCCTTTTTCAATGTATTTAAGCTATATACCTTATTTAAATTACAACCCCTATCTTGATGCTAATATATCATCAAAATCAAAAGGATTTTACCTCCAATGGTATGGATTCCAACCTCCATACCCATTCGTTGTCCAAGTATCTTCATTCCTCCTTCATGAACTCCATAAACATAGTATCTTGGATCAATCGGAGTGTTTTGGTGAGCTACAAAATAAGAATTGACTAAATGCCTAGGTACCACATTTTCTTGGGTCCTCTCTAGTTAGTCCTTCTCGACCAAGGTTGGGGTCCACATTAATTCCAACCATTTGGCCTTTGTGCATAAAAACTCTTGGTGTGTTTATTTCTAGAACTATCATCTATCTTAGTCTTTCCTTTAGTGATTCTAGCTAACTCATCTAGCAATTTATCCAATTTTTCTTTAAGACAAGCAAGGTCATTTTCAATGAAAATCATCTTGCTTCTAAAGGTAGAAGTCTATGATTTTAATAAGCTATTCTCCTAAATCAATTTTGTGTTGCTTAAGATTAGGTCATGATTTTCTATCGTAAGAGAATTCTTTTCACACTTAAAAGAATTGAAAGAGGCATTCAAATTCAAATCTTTAGTGACGATATTTTCTATTTTAGATTTTAAGGCAATAGACTCCCTTTTTAGATTTTTGTTTTCTACTTTTAACAACTTACTAAGAACATAAAGTTCTTCTAAGGCTTCTTGCAACTCATCTAGAGTAAAAGAATTTACCTCTTTGTTGTTATCCTTATCCTCACTTTCATCTGCAATGGTCATGAAACCATGGCATACAATTTCATTTTTCTAATCCTTCTCGGGTTCTTCTTCTTCCTCCAAGGTTGAGTCGTCCCAAGTAGCTTGGAACACCTTCTTCTTACACTTCTTCTTCTTTTCCTTCTTCAAGAGAGGGCATTTTGGTCTGTGGTGCCCCTTCTTGGGGCAATGATGGAAACGAGTTTATCTTTCCTACTTCTCTTTCCATTCACTAAGATTAAGGAACTTAACAAATCTGTTAGTTAGAAAATCAAGTTCGTCATCATCAGAACTTACCTCGTTATCCGATGTGGGTTTGAAAGTAAGATTTTCATCTTTGGGTCCGGAATGACTTGCTTCTTCCTTTGTTTAATCTTGTTCTCATATGCCATGAGGTTACCTAAGAGGCCATCCATGTTGACCTCTTCTAATTGGTGAGCTTCCTCAATAGTAGTCAGTTTTTGTTCCCACTCGGTTCCAAGCGAACAAAGAAGCTTTGATTGGAGTTTCCTTTGGATAAAGGTCAGTTAAGAGCACTTGATTGGGTTTTAAAAAGGTCACGTTGCAGTATAGTCGAAAAAGCGTTCAAAAATAATACAATTTATTACTCAAATTTTAAAGTCCGAGGTCGAACACAGGGAGCAAATTAGGGTTTAAAAATCAAGATCACAACTTTAGAATTTAAAAGAATATAACATGCAATAAGATCAATGTTATAGTGCAAAAGGATAGGAGTAAATGTAAGGCCCAAAATACTAAAGGAACCAATATATGTCAATTACACTCAAAATTGGATATCTGATTTGTGAATCAGATGTCTTAAAATGCTAATGCTATAGTGCTTGGTCTCTTTTCTTTCTTCTGCTTCTTCTCCTGTTCTTCTTTCTCTGTCTCTGCCTTTGTCTTCAATCTTCTTTATCTTCTTTGTTCTCTGGCATTTGCCTTTCTTCCTTTGCCTTCATCTTCCTCTACCTTCTTCTCTTTCTTTCTTTTCCAGCTGCCTTCAGCTTCTTCCTCCTTCAATTTCTTCCTTCTCTTTTCTTTTTCTGCCTTCCTTGCCATCCTCTCTTTGGCTTTGGCTTTGGCTTTGGCTTCTTCATTCTGCTGCAGCCCTTCTCCTTCCTTTCCTTTCTGACTTCGGCCTTCTCTGCTTCCTCTTCCTTTGGCTTTCTTCTTCCTTAGTTTCATCCCTTAGCCTTCTTCCTTTTCTTCTCCTTCGGCCTGCAACGCAAAACCTACCCCCTACCTGCGCAAGCTCTCTTCTCTCTTTTCTCTCTTAGGTTCACTCTCCCAGAGCCACAAATTCTCGGGTAATCGGGTCGGGTACGCACTCGGGACCAGGCCCATCGGCGTGCGGTGGTGGGTGAGGTGTGCTGGTCGGGTCGAGTCACAAGGTCTGCGGGGCGTGGTCACAGACGAGGCGTCGGGTTGGGTGAGAGGGACCTCACCCCATGAGTTGGAGGCAATAAGCCTAATGCAGAAAATCAACTTATGTAGGTGTGGTGCTCCAAATCTTTTCGAGGTGGGACTATCCTTCCACCCCTTTCTCGCACGCCTGCAGCAGAGTGTGCCTTTGATTGTAGCTACAGCTTCGGCCTTCGATGCCAATTGGATGCCTGGAGACGTTCGCGAAGGCTTTGCATGCAACCTAGGACTGTGACTTGGAGTAGGCACGGCCTAGAGTAGCTTGCAAGTAAGCTTCGAGTTGTGCATTAATGGTGGAGAGCTCTTGGACCTGAAATCACGACAACAGCCTCGCAGCCATGCTAAAAAGCTCAGGGAGCTTCGCCAAGGTGCTGCGAATGTGCAGAGGTGGTTGGTGTGGTGTGAGAATGCCTGTGGGAGCATGCCTAGGGCACACTGCGGCCGTATGTGTGGCTGTGTTCGGGGGTGCGTTTAGATGAGTGGCGGAGTTTTGTAAGTAGAGGGTTAGGATCAGTGAGTCAAGGCAGTGCTTATGGACCGATTGGCGAGGAGGGTGGTGGTTTGCGGTGGTGGAGCGAACTCACTGGAGTTGGTGGTCGGAGGTGAATGGGATGATGGTGGTGGAGTGCAGCAGTGGTTAGTCGAGGGAATAAAGAAGGGGGAAAGAATGTAGGGAGTGAGAGAGACCTATCTAGGAGTGAAGGGACGAAGGGGGAGACGGAGGTGGTGTCTGGCTCATATCATCGATGCTGGAGATGAAGGTGCTCAGTGAGGATGGTCGACGAGGACGAAGGGGAGGCAGGGGCATCGACGGGTGTTGCGCGACGCGGACGAGAGAGAGGAAGAGGAACCTGCCACCGGTATTGTGGCTAGGCGATGAGAGAGAGTGGGAGAGGTCACCGAAGCATGATGAGCGAGTCGGCAGGAGGAGAAGAGACGAAATTGAGGGGGTTCTCTAGCTGATTTCAAGCTTAGGAGATGCTGGGTGAATTAGGGTGTCTTAAATAGGCCTTGGAGGTCGGTTTTGTGCTCGCTGGTAATGGTAACTCAAGAGAGACCCAAATCTCTCATGCATTTGCATGAGAGATTGGGTACCAAGTATGGCACCAAATTGGGTTCACATTGGAGGGAATTTCTCAGAGAAGCTCCCTTCCAATTTTGAAGGGGATTCTCTGAGAAATCAGGGAGAAATCACCCTTTCAAGCTTTCCCGAGTAGGATTCCCTCTGCTATAATGGCGGAGGGACCTAACTGCAAACAATGATTAAGAAGCTAGGAGGTCAAATGTAAGGGTTTTTGAAAGATAGGAATAGAAATGTAATTGGGTCGGACCTGTTTGCAAAGTGGGTGAAGATGAGTTTCCGTTAGGTCCAAATTTTGGTACAAACATAATTTAGACCTAAGGAATTCAATGGTGAGGTTGGATTTTGGGTTTGACCACGTTTGACTAGGAAATTTATTCAAAAACCCAATTTAGGGCAAATATTTGTCTGAGACCCCATTCTAGGTCAAAATAGGTTCCAATGGCCAAATTGAAGGTTCTAAGCCCTAGCGAAAGTTTTTCTATGATTTTTAGAGGGTTTAGGTAAATTTTATCTGGACCAAAAACTTGTTTAATCAAGTAGGTTTGTTTTAGGGTTACAAGAAGTCATCTAATTCCCAGAATTCGCACGAACCCTTTTCTGTCTGATTCAACCCACTTATTATCTTGTTAAGACCATTTGACCTATGTTTTGCCTTTTAGAAAACTCGTTATTGTACTGCAATGGTAGAATTGCAATTTTACCCTTGTTTCTTGCTTTTATCTCAGACTGATTATTCAGTGAATTAGGACCTTCAGTTGGTTATGTAGTAGCTTTTGTTCTCTTTTATGGGTCAAAATGGGTTAGTTAGGGCTCATAATGATGTTCCCATCAAGGTCTTTCCAAGGGACTTGAGGTTGTTGACAATTAACGTGAACCTACTATACATCTCACATAAGCTTTCATTAGTTTTCATAGAGAAAGATTCAAATTGTTGAGAAAGCATGTTAATTTTAATTGTTTTTACCTTTGATGTTCCTTCGTGAGTTACCCCAAGGG
Source organism: Thalassia testudinum (assembly GCA_037157565.1). Classification (NCBI taxonomy): domain Eukaryota; kingdom Viridiplantae; phylum Streptophyta; class Magnoliopsida; order Alismatales; family Hydrocharitaceae; genus Thalassia; species Thalassia testudinum. Next base: position 92,579,778 of record JAZHRO010000025.1, read on the forward strand.
TGTGCCACACCTCGTACGTTGTTGAGCATTGCGAAATCTGATTAAACTCCTCCAGACTCAATGATAAATATAACACGTTCATCATCTTTACGTTGAGGGAATGTTTCTTGATTTGTTGTTGTGAGTATCCTCTCACAGGTTTCTCTAGAATGTCCTAAGGAGTCTCGCATATCTTCTAACTCGAGCAGTCATTTTCCTACACCCACATATGCATGCATAATTTCCAATAGGGATACTTTTTACCTTCAAAGTATGGTGGTTGTACAGTGGATAGTCCCTCGATTTGTCTTGTAGCAAAGATGCTCCTTTTCATATTCTCACCAGTTTGTTATGTCGATTTGCTAGTCCTCGCTCTAATACCAACTGAAATTCCACTAGAGGGGGGTGAATAGTATGGAATAAAAATAGATATGAATAAAGATTCAATCAATTCCACAAAAGCATTCACCTCAAGATGCACAAGGATTTTTAGGTGGAAATCCAACCGATGTAAAAACCACCACCTAAGTCTTCCCGATTTAGGATTTCCCGAACTACCGAGCAGATCAAATCCACTAACGTATCACTTTAAGTCGAGGCTGATACAACCTCAATTACAAATCACACTACTTTACAACAAGGGTAGTGTACCTCCAAACAACTCTTCCACACGAAGAGTATTTTGTCTCACGAAGGAGACGAGAATTCACCACGTGAATAACCAACCAAAAATAAAATGCAAAGAAACTGATAGAGTCACAAAGTATAATTTAAACTATGCTACTATAGGCAGAGTGACTTCCCTAAGATGGAACTAAGTAGGAATGATTATGCAGTGATTCGATGCTCTCGGATGCGAAATATAGAGCTTGTAGAGAAAGACCATAAGTTTTTTCTTTTGATCTCTCACAAAATGTGTATAATAGTGGGAAGAATTATCTCTATTTATGTCAACAAAGGAGAAGCTCCCATCTATTTATAGATTTGTTAGCAACCTTCAAGAAGGCTTAGGAGAGGCCTTATAGTCATTGGGAATAAATCCCAAGAGAATTAGGCTAAAATCAGGGTCATGATGACACTAACAGCAAAATCAGACAGCTAATTTTTGTATCAGACATCTGGTACTTTGTCTGATGAAGGTTATGGATGTCTGATCCCGAAGGACTGTCTCCCTAGATTTATTTGGATCTTGACAGCGATCTAGTCAAACATCTAGCATTGAAATTTAAAACGTCTAAGATAATTATTGGAGGTCTAATCCTATGGGGTTAGCTCTTGGATTGAACTAGATCCAAACATGGTTCTGGTGTAAATAAGTCAGGCGTCTGATTGGACATCTGATTAAGGGTCTGGATGTCTAATCATGAAAGTCATCTGTGGGAATGGATTCTTGAGAAGCTAACAGCTAGATTTGGTCTGACAAATCATGATCTGGGTCTAACATCTCTTTATTAGACGTCTAAGGGTCTCTCTAGGTGTTTGGGAATCATATTAAAATATTTCCCAAGTGGGTTTCCGAGGATATTATTCAGACATGCTAACAGTCCTATTATTGAACGTCTGTTAAGGTTATCAGACGTCTAATTGGATGTCTGCAACAAGGTCAGGACGACTAAATGGAATGGTCATAGATGATGATTTTCCCACCTAGGTAACTGGGTGTCAGGGATAAAGATCAAATGACTTAAAAGTCATTATCAAAAGTCTCATATCACTGTTAGATGTCTAATAAGGTAGTCTGAATCCTAGTTTGGCTTTCTAATTTAGATTATGATTTTACCTAAGTGTCCTACGGTAGTTTAGGTGTTCCTAGCACTAAGGGTGATGTATATTGGGCTCTTTTCAATATTTCTAAGAAAATAATTACTTATACATTAAATAAACATCTATCATATTCTTCATTCTCCTTCTTCTACATGCTTTAGTCCTAAGCAAAGCTCCATCTTCTCGATACATCAAGCTCCTCCAATCTACCATGATTGTGAACTTGAGCTCTTCATGCTTGCTTCCACTTGCATTTATCCTGAAGCTATAAACTCAATGCAAATGTTAAATTACACGTGTTTTGTTATCATCCAAATTAACAATCGAGGTGCCTTTGCACCAACACTAAGTAGGTTGGGTTAGCACTAGGGTAAATAGGTTGAGTCTAATTAGGTACACTCTAGCCTATTTTGGTAAATGGGTGGCTAATGAGGTCAGTGTTAGATCTGATTAGACTCACTAAGTCTAATCAGACATGGTTTGGTTGGTATGATCCAATTAGGTTCCAATTGAACTCAATTAAAGTTCGACACACCCAATCAGGTTGTACTACACTTGATTGGATGTGGCTAGGTCTATTGGGTATAGGTTATGTCTGATTAGACTCAAGTGAGTCTAATCAACTCAAGGTTAGTCCAATCAAGTCCCATGGACTTAATTGACTTGTGGCTAGCCAAATTGATTCAGTCTGAGTCAATTAGGTGTGGTATGGACCTAAATAGGTTTTTAGGTCAGGGATTGGGTATTGGATAAGTGGATTAAGGTTATGGATAGTAGGATAGGACTATAGATAGGGTGGATAGGTACATGGATAACGTTATCCGTGTTTTTTGGCTTTTGAGCTCAAATATCTAATGTTGAGCTCATACAGGGTAGATATTGGGATAAGGTCATCCTAAGGTTTTAGGGATAAGATAGGGTTATCCTAATTCCTCATTTGCTCTTTCTGTTCTTGTGTCTTCAATCTTTCTTTATTTCAGTTGTATTCGTCAATTAGCTCCTAGCTTAGCTATAGCTTCTGCTCCTATAAAGGTTTATTCTTCATTTCTACAGATTACTCTATGACTTGTCGCCTACATTATTCACAAATGACTATAATTATGAGATAATTATTTGTAAAATAAATACAAAGCGCAAATATGCATGCATGTTTAAATGCAATATTTATAAACCTAATGCATGATTCTACTAAGGTATTAGCCCTAGATTAAGCAAATTAGGGTAATAGATTAGGTTGTTACCAGTGGTGGGTTTGCCATGGAGGGTTGTGGGTTGGGATTGCATGTGTTTTTGGAATCCTCAAGTACATTAATCAACATGCAAGTCTCAATATTTTGATCATTATCCTCAAGTTCCTTTATATATCCATAATCCTCAAGTTTGTTTATCGCCTTAAAGATATCAAGCTTCAACTGCCAATCCTTGAAGGCGATCTCCATGGTACCATTCTTAGAGTTAATATTGGCCTTGGTGGTAGCTAGGAATGGACACCTCGGAATGATGGTCGTATTCCTCAGTTCTTCAGTTACATCCATGTGAAGGACAAGAAAATTTATAGGAAAATAAAAGCCCTTGACCATGATGATGACATCCTCAATAACGCCCTTTAGAGTGGTGACCGAGTGGTCTGCTAACTAGAACGTTACTGTGGTTGGACTAAGTTTACTTAATGTGAACTTTTCATACAAGGAAGTTGGGATTAGGTTAGTGGATGCACCTAGATCCAATAGTGCCCGATCAAAAGTGTAGTTCCCGATAACACATGAAATCAAGGGACACCTTTAAAAACTTAGCATAACCCAAGATATTATTGATATGGGCTTTTCAGGAGTTTTAAATGCATCTCGTTGTAGTAAAGTCTCCTAAATAGTTCTTCAACAAATATAATTTATAACTCAAATACCTAAATGTTAAGTCTGAGGTCAAACACAGGGAGCAAATGTGGAATTCACACGCTAATCTTTAATCAAAATATAATTGAGCACAAAAATAAGCACAAAAATGATATTCAATGAATATTAATCTATCACATTAGATGTTCAATGAATAACATAAGTATTTCAAGAGTTTAATGAGGACAAAAAGATATCTAGACAAAATAATGGTGATTTAGATCAACAATTATTAATCTGAGCACATATATCAACTATTCAATAATGTCAAATAAATAAATAGTACTCAGACATCTGATCTGAGAATCAGATGACTTAATTGTCACCTGCTACAGTACTCTTAAGCCTCTAATTTTCTTCTTCTGCTCCTTCTTTCTTTCCTTTCTCTTGTCATGGCACAGCTCTTCTCTTTGGCTTCTTCTTCTCTCTTTTCTTCCTTAGCTTTTCCTCCTCTTCTGCCTTTAACTCTCCTCCTCTTCTCTTCTTTCCTCCCTAGCTACTAAGTGTCACACAACTGCACCAAGGAGCAAAACCCTCCCCTCCCCCACTCTCTCTTTTCTTTCTTTCCTTCTCTCCTCTATCAGAAATCCGGATAATCGGGTATATGGGTACACGTAACAGGGTCCAGGGCTGCAGGCATGGGTCGCAACCGAGGAGTGAAGGATAGCTCGGGTCGGGTGTGCGGGTATGAGGGGCCTCACCCTATGTTTGGAGGCAGTAAGGAACTGTGACAAATTCAATTATGCGTTGCGGTGCACTCTTGTCCTCATGATGTGGGAATATCCCACAAGCCTCTTCTCACGTGTTGCTGTAGTGAGATGCCTCATTCAATTGGCATAGTCACAGGTGATGTGGTCTCTAATTGACCACCTGGGAGTGGTCCTTAGGTGATTCCGCACTGCCTGGAGGTGTCACCTGGGGCGTGCGTGACCTGGAGCCTCAAGAACATGGTGGCAGTAATGGAGGCGGCGACGGAGTGATGGAGGACCCTAAGAATCACAAATACGTTCTCATGGCCACATTAAAATAGCTCATAAGCATCACTGGACCACAGTGAGTGTGTGAGTGTTGGTGGCGGTGGCATGTGAGGGAGCGTAGTGGTTGGACGGAGTCAGGGAAGGTGACACGAAGGTGGGTTGCTTGGTGGAGAGCTAGGGTGAGAGAAAGGTGAAATTTGGAGAGGGGTTTTGGTCATGGTGATGTGGCAAACGTTGTGGAGGTGTTGGTGAGGTGGGTAGACCTATGTAGTAAGTGGATAACCTCGCTGGAGAAGTGGTCAGAGTGGAGAACGAAGGTGACATGCGTGGAGGTTGAGGGTTGTTTTTGGGTTTTGGATAAAGGGATTTAACCCAGGAATCTAAATAAACCTAAGTAACCTACTCTAACGGTCGAAAGGTGTAGGATCCACGTCGACTTTGGCACACTGACGACAGAGAAGATGAGAATCTCCTGAGAGGGACAGTGGTGAGGAACGGGGAAGACAGCCCTCGCTTTGACTGGCAAGGCACGGAGGAAGATGAGGAAGATGATGGGTAGGCCAATTTGGCTGTTGGATGCCCTTAGGAAGATGGGGAAGGAAGACCACAGGAGCTTTGTCAGAAAGGGGCTGAGAGTAGGGTTTGGAAGAGGTTTTTGGCCCAAACCTTACTAAGGAAGTAATGCATGCATTGGGGGTCCTTTTATAGGCCATAGGAGGTCTTTTCCAGCTTGGAAACCAAGATTAATAGCATGGGTCTTACACACATGTAGGATACCCACTGGCGGATGTGGAAATCGCATATTTTGAAATCATTGGAAATCGTAGTATAGTCGCAAAGCCACTCGTCAAAGATATTTGTGATAAGGAAACTCTCATAGATCTTTATTCTTTTTAGAACTTGAGTCCCGGTCGTTCGTCTCTAGGAGGCATGAAAACGAATCGAGATTTGGATTGGCTTTTTTAACCTAAATCTAACCTAAGCTACTATTTTTCACTTTTTGTGTTTTTGACTATTTTATTTCGAAGAGCGAATTGAAACCTAGATCTAGATAAACTAGCAAAAACCTAAGTGACTATGTGCATCTAAATGAAGCCATGGTGGCCGTGCATGGTGTGAACAAACCAAAGTGTCATATAGGCAAGCAAACATGAGGACAATCAATCACAGAAACATCATGAAATTATTTATGCATAAAAAAATTATCACACATCATTTACACTAGAAAGCATATAAATAGAAGAAAATCCCTCACATCGGAAAGTTGCCACTAGGGCCATCGGCCTTGTGTGAGGGTGTAGGCTAGACCTTGGGTGTGCAAACCCATCTACACGCCTACCAAAAGAGATGGCCGGCCACAAGAGGCTATGGGTGAGCCTTCATGGCCGTCCAAGAAGAAGAAGATGGGGGCTAGTGCACCCAAGTGGAGAGAGGAGGGTGTTTCTCCCTTTCTCTACCAATGACTGTCCTTGAAGCTTTGGAGAGAAGCTTCTCTAGCTAGCCATCCATGGAGCCTTGGAGGAGGATGAGGAGGACGGCCTTAAGGTTTTGGAGGGTGGAAGCAAGTTTAGAGTGGAGAGTATGGATGGGAGAGTGTATGGAGAGATGGTCCAATTTCATAGCTCTCTCTTTGCCCTTTATGGAAGGCTCCATTTGGTTGCCAATTTTGGTGGCTCCAAAGATAGCCAATGCCACAATTTTTGGATCTAGGTTTGACACAAGTTGTTAGGGTTTCCAAGAGAGTGTGCATGGGTTTGGTGGGAGTAAAATGGGAAGGTGTGAGTGTGTGTGTGGGTGTGTGTTTTTCGTAGGGCTAGGTTGTGGGTTTTGGTAGGATTAGGTGCTAAATAGGTTGGGTCAATCTAGATTAAGTGGGTGTGGACCTAATTAGGCTTAGGAAAGTCTAATTGGGTAGGAGTGAACCTAATTAGGTCTAGGTCAAGTCTAATTAGATGTGTGCATGTGATTAGGCTAGGGTAACCCTAATAGGTATGAGTTAATTAGATCCTGGGTGGATCTAATTGGGCTCGGGTGCACCCAATCAACTGTAGATGCACCCAATTAGGTATGGGATGGTTCAATTGGGTTAGGGATAGGTCAAGTAGGGCTATGGATAGTGGACTAGGCTTAGGAGGCCTCTACTTAGGTTTCCTAGGGTGTCCGGTGGGGTTCCTAGGTCAAAATAGGCAAGCTAGGGCTTCCAACACCAAAATAAGGAACCAGACAGCAGTATCAGATGTCCAGGATAGTGGTCAGACGTATTATACTACAAAATTGGACGTCTGGACACTAAATTAGACGTCCAATTCTGTGTCAATATGAGTTTTGGCTTCCTGGATTGTTATTCTGCAGAAATCAGACGTCCAGCCAGATGTCTGGACGTCCTAAAAGGTGCTGGAGAGTGGGTTTTATGTTTTCTAAGGTTGGTTTTGGTTCCTAAGTGTTTGGGAGAGGGATAGGAACATGGATAGTGCTATCCATGTTTGGGTTTTGAGGCTAAGGTGCCCTAATGGAGGTTGTTTTGGGTTTGGGAAGGCTGTCCTAGGGTTTCTAAGGGTAGGGATAAGGCTATCCTCCTCACAACTCTTATCTGGATCAGTCTTCTTCTTCCTTTATTGCTTTATTCCACTATCTCCATCATGGATCACTTTATTATCTGTAAATAGCAATAAAAACCATTAACTAGCAGGATATCTCATCTTATTCTAAATAGACTGATGCAATGCATGATATGCAAGATATGAGTGCAATATCCACAATTTAAGATAGGTTCAGACATTATTTAGGTTGATTAGGACCCATGATTGCTGTGCAATCACCCACATCTCTATTTGTTCAGATGGGGAGATTGGGAAAGAATTAGGGCCCAAGAGTAGGTTTAGATCATAGAGGATTCTCTTAAGAACCTCCCTTACAAAATTGGAAGAGTTTGGTCGTGAAATCAGGGAGTAATCCCAGATTGAAGGTCGCCGATGACGTAGGTTTAGGAGTTGAAGGTGGTGGGGACCTGTTGGTGAGGAAGATGATGAAGTTAGGGGTATATTTGCAAGGATTTCAAAAGTTATCGGCATATGTGTGAGAGAAAAGTGTCAGACAGGACTAAAATGTAAACTGGGTAAAGGTGATCACTGATTAGGACCAAATTTCAGTACAAACCTAATTTGGACCCAAGGAATCTGATGGCAAACTTGGATTTAGGTTTTGACCAAGTTTGATAGGGTAATTTGTGTAGAAACCCAAACTAGGGCAACTATCTGTCTGAGACTTTATTTTAGGTCAAAATGGGTTCCAATGGTCAAATCAAAGGTACCAAACCTTGTATAATATTTTTTTATGATTTTAAAAGGTTTAGGTGAATTTTATCCTAACCAGAATCTCAGTTAATTAAGCGGGTCTATTTTTAGGGTTTCAAATGTCATTTAATTCTTGAAATGCGTGAAAGCCCATTTCTATCTGCATGAACCCGCTTATTAGGCATTTATGACCATTTGACTTTTCATTAACCCCTAGGAAGCCCTGTGATTGGTCTGCAATTAGGATATTCTATTAAAACTGTAGTTTTACCCCTATTTTCATGTTTATCTCTTAGAATGAATGTGCAATGAATTACGTCTCTTTAGCGGTTATGTAGCAGCATTTATTAATGGATTATGACTAAATAAAGCTGGATATGGCTGATGATGATGTTATCATTAGATATGCTTAATAGCATTAAGGAAAGGGATGTTAATTTTTACACTTTTAAATATATTTAGAAGCTCCACGCTGTCTATGGGTTTCTTCTTCGTGGACTTTAGTGAGGCTTCGGGGAACGAGATATGTGTAGGGTTATCAGTTTTGGATTCCTGAGCCTTAGTCTCTTCTATAATTTTCTTCATTTCTTCGTTAAGCTCACCAAGGTTTTGTTTGCTGGACAAAGGTAGCTCTAGGTCCTGGGTTTGCCTTCCCCACATTAAGGTAATGGAGTTTTCAGACACATACCGGTTAGGGTCTTGGGGAGGGTTACAAAAGATAGGAGGGGCTTGGTTAGCCAAATAGCAAGGATTAGAAGAAGAAGAAGCACCCTGCTAAACCACTTGAGCATGTGCATGTGGGTCCCTCTAATTCTCTTACTCTTGGGTTTTATTGCCCTAATTTCGTACATTTTAAGGGTTAGGTACAGGTTGAGATGGTAGAAATCTAAGATATCGGTTGTTAGCAATGAGCCCAAATTGCAAGTTGTCCAACGAGGTTTTCATCCGTTGCATAAGCTGGAGCATAGATCCTTGCATTTCTACCATTTTTTGATTCAAATCAGCCTACCTTGTAGGTCGTTGGGCATTCCAAGATGGTTGATTGGCCTGACTCAAGGGTAGCTGGGTATATACGTGATGTTGACCCATAGGTCTTTATGGTGCATAGTTGCTAGGTCGAGTTTGGGTCTATTGCCCCTGATTCTTCTAAAAGTTAGGGTGGTCCCTCCAACCCAGATTATAAGTGTTAGAATACGATTTAGACCTAGCATTCTCCTATATAGCATGCACATCATTGTAGGGTGAGGATGGTGGGAAAGAAGGATCAGTAAAACTAGGATCAAAGGCCCTTTAGAACCCATAGGGTTTCGAGAAGTGTTGGCTCATAGGTTGAGTCGACTTCAGTTGGTTTACAAACTCCCGCCTTATGGGAGCATGTAAAGAATGGAATCCCAAACTTTGGGATTGAGTGGATCTAGAAATATTTCTAGGGTTTCCAACCATCCACTCTTCCATTTGTTTTGCAACCAGATCCAACTTATCTAGTTTATTAGAGATCAATTCCATATCAAACGCATGAGAATCCTGGACCTCATTGGCATTTGATTTGGGTTGCTGGGATCTGTTGAAAGTATCCATGGAGTCGTGATTTATAGAGTTCTCGCTTCTTTCCTCAAACAAATTCTATGCTCTATCTACATCTATGTTGAGGAAATTGCTTACGCAAGAAGTGTCCACCTAGTTACAAAGTTGATTCGTCAACCCGTGATAGAATATCTGCATGAGTTACCATTTCAGCACCTCTTGGTGTGGACACTTCCACAATAAATCTTAGAATTTCTCCCAGGCACCGTGAAACGATTCCTCCAACCTTTTGGCAAAAGTGGCAATCACCTATCGTAGAGCATTGGTACGCTTGACTAGGAAGAGTTTCTTCAAGAAGGCTAATTTCAAATCTATTGTAGAACAGATCTAAGAGAGGATTTAAGATTAAGTTATCATGGTTGTAGTGCAAAATCCTCAATCGTTCTCTCAACAAATACAATTTATAACTCGAAAATCTAAATGAAGTCCGAGGTCGAACACAGAGAGCAAATAGGAATTCACACGCTAATCTTCAATTAAAATATAAATGAGCATAGGAATAAACCAATAACAAGATTTTCAATGAATAATTACAACTCAAATCTGATATTCAATAAGAACATGAGTATATCAAGAGTTAACTATGACAAAAAGATACCTAGAATAAAATAATGGTGATTTAGATCACCAATTTTTAGTCTAAGCACATATAAATCAAATACTCATTAATGTTGAATAAAAGAACAGTGATCTGATGTCTGGATGTTAATTCAGACAACCTAAATGTCTCCTGCTACAGTGCTTTTCAAGGCTTTCTTCTGTTCTCTTCTTCTTCTTTCTTTCCTTTCTCTTCTCTAGCATAACCCCTTCTTCTTCTCTTCTGCTTCTCAGCTCTTCCACTTCTTCTCACGCACAAAGGCTTCGCACAACTCCTCAACGACTAAGTGTTGAGGTATGTGTAATCGGGTCCAGGGCCACGAGCGTGGGGTCGTAACCAAGGAGTGAGGGCTTGGGTTAAGCGAGTCGTGAGTACGGGTGTGAAGGGGACCTCACCTCGTGTTTGAGGTGAACAGCCACAATGACAAATTCAATTTATGCGCATCTACGTGCTCCTATGTTTCCGAGGTGGAACTAATCCCATGGGCCGCTTCACACTTGCGCCTACAGTAAAGGCATCTCCAATTGAGGGTGCAGTTGTAGGCAAGGTCTTCAATCAAGGACCTGGAATCATTCTTGGAATGAATCCACTTCTCTTGGAGTTGTGACTTGGGGCGAGCATGGCCTTGAACATGAAGAATGTCGTCGGCAATAATGGTGCAGTGGTAGAGTGTCGGCAAGACTTGCGTATCATGAATACGGGTGCTAGGCTCCAATTAGAACAGGCTAATAGCTTCGTGATGAGAACCTCATCATAAACCCTAACTAGCACAATCTAACCCAGATATGTGAGAAAAAGCTCCTACATGACCCAAAGAAAGGCTTAACTCAAAGAATTCTGAGTTTAACAATAAAACAAATCATAAGGGGTAAAAATGCAATTCCACCAATGCAGTTTGCAAACAGGGTAATTAAGGGTCCAAACACTGGTCAAACAAGCTTAACAATGAGAGAAGTAGGTTGATCTGATCTGAAAAGGGTTGTAGCAACTTCCAGGAATTAAATGGCATTCTATAACCCTAAAACACGCCCACTTCAATTCACGAGGTTTGAGGCAGGATAAAAATCAACTTAACCCTCTAAAATTCATAGAAGAATACTCTCTAGGGTTTAGAACCTTCAATTTGGCCTTAGAAACTTATTTTGACCTAAAAAGAGAACCATGCCTAATTAATAACTTAATTTGGGTTTTTGCACAAATTGGTTGGTCAAACATGGTCCAACCTAGAATTAAAATTCACCATTAAAATCCTTAGGTTTAAATTGGTCTTGTATAAAAACTTGAGCCTAAGAAGAGACGTCCTTGACCGACTTTACAATTTGGTCCTCTTCATTTACTTTTTGACCCTTATCTTTTGAAACCCTTACATTTAGGCCCCTATCTTTTCATCATTCTTTGCAGAACGGTCCTCCCTGCAACTTCTGCACAGCGCCATACTCCTGTGACCTTGCATGGAGCATGGCACCGCGTAGGGTAGGGCTACCATCCTACAAAGCAGAAGTGGGGTTCCCTACGACGTCCTCTATCGCAGGGACCTGCCCATGCCCTCTGTTGACCACCATACCTTCCATGCGAACGCACGGAAGGTATGGGTGTCCCTTCCGGCCATACTCCAGTGAGGCAGACCCCTTCGCACCTCGCCTCTCTCTGCGCGCCAAGCTCTTTATAAGGACCGATAGACCCTACCGGCTCTGGCAAGCTTCCTCTGGTGAAGAAAAACCCCACCCTTCATCTCTTCCTCCTCTGGTCAGAGCACCCGAAGCTTTCGGCAATCTTCTCCTCTTCCTCCTCGTCACTCTGCTGCCTTACCTGCAGCAGAGTTTACTCTGCCCTGTCGTCCGCGCTAGGCTGTACCAGCTAGCGCTCTCCGACTGCCTCCTCGTCTCCGACTACCTTCGTCCCTAGCTCCAGCAGGCACGAGCCGGGCGCTGCTCTCTCCCCCTTCGTCGAGTAACTAGGTACAGAGTTTCCTTTCTCTCTCCCTTGTATTTTCCCCATATTAATTTTCCATTTCAACCTCCCGAACGTCACTGCCCAACTCCATCTTCCCCATCTCCGGTCACCTTCTCCGGCGAGGCCATCCCACTGCCACAGACATCCTCACCCCTTGCCGACCAACCCAGAGGCTCCCCCTCACTCCACTCGATCATTTCCCCCTCTCCATTCACTGCCAATCACCGCCCGACCACCTCCAGAACAAACCCATCTTCCCGCGCACAGTCTGACCTAGGTCTACCGCCACACGTGTTCTCGCACCTCGCCGAACCCCGCGTTAGCTTCTCCACACTCCAGCGAAGCTTCCCACGATATCTAACTTGGCCGCAAGGCCGTCTCTATGTATTCAGGTCAGCAGCCCCTCAATGCCATTGCTGAGCTGCTGCAGCACCTTCACTCACAGCTCCAGGCGTCCTCCAGCCCAGGCGCGTGTCCCTGGTGACGCGGATTGCGTCTGCGAACACGCCTAGGCCTGCAATTGGGTTCCAAGCCTTGCGGCTACCCCAATTGGCAGCATTTCCTTCGCCTGTAGGGGCCAATCTGGGAGGTGGGACTTTAGTCCAACCTCGGAAGTGCATGGCCAAGCACCCACACTTAAATTGAAAAACTGCTTAAGGCTAATCGCCTTCGAACACAGGGGTCAGGTCCCTCTCCCACATACGGTGCGCCACGCGCTCGCTCGCCCTCGCCCGTGCTCACGCCCCGCGGGTCTGGGCAGGATCCAACTACCCAAACCGTGCACTCCTCGCCCACCACTGCACGTCGGTGGGCCTGGTCCCGGGTGCGATATCTGCACTCGATTACCCGGCTCTGGGAGAGCAGTCCTAAGAGAGAAATCTGAGAAAGAGAGAGACGTGGGGAAGGGTAGGGGTAGGTTTTGCTCTAACCCTTGTGTGAGCGTGCAGGAACAGAAGAAGAAGAAGAAGGCAGGAAGGAAAAGAAGAAGAAGAAGGGAAGCAGCCGAAGCCTTAGCCACTCAGGGCAGCTGAAGAAGAAGAAGTGAAGGAGAGAATCAGAGGAAGAAGAAAGGAAGAAGAAAAGAACTGTAGTAGAGCCACAGATAAGTCGTCTGAATGCAGTATTAGACGTCGGAATCCCCACAGCCGCAGAAGGCAGGAAGGAAAAAAAAGAGAGAAGAAGAAGATCATCACAGCTACTGGCAAAAGAAAAGAAGGAAAGAAAAGAACAAAAGAAGAGGCCAAGAAAAGAAGAAAGAAGAAGGCAATAAGAAAAAGAAGGAAGAAGACATCACTGCCAGAAAGAAAGAAAGAATAGAAGAAGAACAAAGAGGAAAGAAGAAAGAACAAAGAAAGAAAGAAGAAGAGAAGAGAAACGGTCAAGGAAGAAGAAGAAGAAAAGAGAAAGAGAAGAAGAAGAAGCCAAGATCTCCCTCTCTCTCTCTCTCTTATTTTTGTAACATAATAGAGAACTTAATTAGACTTCTAGAAGCATAGTTGCTCCCTGAGTTCGACCTCGGGAAAACCTTGTTCCGATTAAAAAAATTTATAATAGTAATCTGGTAACTGTTTTGTCTTATACTATAACGACTGTACTATAATAAACATAAAGACACAACAAGCCTTACATGCGTTACCATTTTTTTGGCGCCATCGCTGGGGAGCAACGGCTATTCTAGAAGCTATAAAATCTCTATTTGTGAGTTTCTAATAATCTCTTTGTGTGCAGGTACAGGAAAATCAAGAAGTAGCCACACAACAACCACTCCAAGGATAGGTAATTTCTATCCTCTCTATTAACCCCTAAATTATAAAGAGGAAGAAAAATAAAAGAATAAACAATATAGGTATAACCTGTCTTTCATACCTAGTAACAGCTGCATAGTTTCAAATTCCAGCACACACTATTAAGGGTATTTAAGGGCTAACACCTTCTTGCCTGAGCCCTAATTACCCAACAAGGAGTTAACTGGACCAAGTAGAGCCAACATAGGAATTAACAATAGGGTTTTAGAGGCACACTCCTTAATCAAGAATTGAGAAATCCCAAAAGAAGTGTACCTAAGCCATTGATTGAAAATACCTATTCAGAAAAACCCTAAGCAATTGGCTCTCTAAAAACACTTGAACCCTAAAAAACAAGACCTAATAAGTTCTCAAAGGAATTAATAGGTGAAGTTGACCCCTTGGGTCAACCAACCTTCAACTCAGGTCACTCTTTGTACTCAAAAAGCCTAAAGTTCAAGTGAAAATCTAAGCACCCTAATCTTAAACTAAAAGTGGTAGACTTAAGAGGTCAAGATCCCCATTCTAGTCTACCTGGAATCTCAGTGACAAGAGAGGTCGGGTGGGGGAAACCCTGTAACCCATGGGGATGCTCTACCGTGTAGGGGTCTTCGCGGGACTCACCCTCTCTGGCTGCCCAGGTAATTCTCAGGTGGACGATCTTTTGATCAAGGGGTCCATCTGCCCTGCACCTCTATAGCCACCCTACATTTTGGGTGTCTTGATTGGGTCCAGCACCTGCTAAACTCATCTTCTCCATCAGTGTATGTTTGGTAGGAGGTCCTTGAAACCTCACTTAGAACTTCACTCTCCTCGAGGCCGAGCCTCAGTGCTGTTGTCTGAGAAAACAACACCTCACATCGACCTCTCCTCCGACTCTGAACCCATCTTACCTTCTTCTTCAACAATGGCTTAGCCAGTTGAGGAAGAAAACACTCTGGAGAACCAGCTCCAGCAACTCAATGACCTCTTCCAGAACTTTGTGCACCCACCGCAGCGTCCTATGATGCAGGACCATTATAATCCTGCTGCAGTGGTCATTGAGCCTCGAGTCAGAATCCTGACTAGAGGACCTGAGTCTGAATTAAAGCCTAATATGATTCATGCCATACCTAAATTTCATGGGCTTAATTCTGAAGACCCCTTCCAGCACATCAAACAGCTAAAGCATCTGGCCCAGACTTTTGGGTCAGATGTACAAAATCGGGACATTCTCCTCATGAAGATGCTCTCCTTCTCCCTTATGGACAAGGCCGCTCATTGGTACCAAATGTAGACCCGGCCGATCAACAATTGGGAAGAACTTCAGTTCGAGTTCTTGAAGAAGTTCTTTCCCGTTGGTCGGACCAATGCCATGCGCCATCAGATTACCCACTTCACTCAGCAAACGGGAGAACCTCTCCATGAGGCATGGGATCGCTTTCAGGGTCTCATGAGAAAGTGCCCCCACCACGGAGTTCCTAAATGGGAACAAGTCCAGTCTTTTTACCAGGGACTCCGTGAGGATATTAGACTTTTCGTCAATGCAACTTGCGGAGGGAATATCATGGGTCAACATGAGGACACCGTGTGGGAGATTTCCGAAAACATGTGCGAGAACTCCATCAACAATGACTCCATGGGATTATTCGACAGGACGAATACCCGCGCATCGACGAACCTTAGGGGAAAACACAAGACGCAAGGCCTGTCCGCATCAATCGACCTAGAATTGATGTCCAGTCGATTGGACAAGGTCTCCATCATTAAGAAGAAGGTGGACGAGCTAACTCAGCACTTGCAGCGAGCCACCCCTGCGCATAGTTCCTTCGCACAGCTTCCTTCGACACGGGAGACTGTGCAAAACATTCTCCACCTACCTTCTCCTGGGATGGATCCATATCCACCCCCATCTGATTCTCGGATCGGAGGACCCTCCGATCCTTTCTATACTACCCCGGGGAATTCCACTTCCCCATTCTCTGATTCTTTGGAGGTTCCTCAGACCTGCGAGGACCTCAACGCCATCCAGAATGATCCATTCTCCAACACCTACAATCTTGGATGGCGAAACCATCCCAACTTCCAGTGGGCGGGAAATTCCCAAACTCAGAGACCACTCTTTCAGCCCCGTCCACAACCATCTCGTCCTTACCAGCCGCCTCAGCCTCAGCCCAACCCTCCTTATCCATCAGGGCCAAACCAGGACCAAATGTCCCTCATACTTCAGACTCTGGCTGACATTCAAAGAACGAATGCGGCTATTCAGAAACAACACAAGGATGAACTTATAGAGGTTCGAAATCAATTGGCCCAGTTGGCAAATTCTCGCCAACTGGGCACACTTCCTTCCCAACCTCTTCCTAACCCTAATAACGTGCCGACCCAGTGGCGCATTATGAACCCAAACCCAGGCCAAGCACACATGATTTATCAGGCCCCCTCTGTTCCTTCACCCGACGGGATGGAGGCTTCCACTTCTTATGCGGGCTATCAGCAGCAACCCATCCTATCCATCCCTAACCAAAACCAGGCAGGACTGAATTCTGTAACGACCCATAGTGGTAAGGAGACCCAAAATCCACCCTATCCAAACCATTACAAGCTTGGTAGTGATCCCAATCCTAGGACAGTAATCCACGGCATTCCTATCCCCATTCTAGATCAAAGACCTGGACCTATCCTAGAAGAACCAACTAAGGTTCCATTTCCCAAGGCCTTGACCAAAGGAAAGAAGACAAAACCCGTGGCACCTGAGGAGGACCTGGTCAAGCTCTTTGAGCAGGTCCAAATAAACATCCCCTTGATGGATACGATTCGCCATGTACCGGCTTATGCACAATTCTTAAGGAATGTGTGTACACCTCAGCGTAAGCCGTGAACCAAGAGTGGGAGTCCAATTGTACTGTCAGAGTAAGCCAGCTCTGTAATCCTAAGCAGGCTCCCACCCAAGGCAAAAGACCCTGGTACTCCCCTGATTTCCTGCAAAATAGGTGAAACCCAATTCGACAGAGCATTGCTAGACTTGGGTGCTTCCATAAATCTCATACCCACATCCTTACTTAGCCACCTACAAGAATCCGAGCTAAAACCAACTGAGGTGACACTACAATTAGCAGATCGATCTATAAAGTCACCTAAAGGGATTCTCGAGGATGTTATTGTAAGAGTGCGGGATTTCTATTTTCCTGTAGACTTTATAGTCTTAGACATGGATGCACCTGAGAACCCTAGGGATACGTCGATCATTTTAGGGAGACCTTTCCTGGCTACTACTAGAGCCAACATCAGCTGTGAGGAGGGCCAAATAGAGCTCAAATTTAGAAATCAAACCCTCAAAATTGATATCTTTAAGGCCCAACAAGGAATCAATTGCGGTGTCATCAAACAGATTTGTGATATCAGGGCTTTGGTTGATGAAACGCATTTTGAGAATGACCTGATTATACCTCATCAACCACAGAAAGATCTTGAACCACAATTAGAGGAGTCAAATCCAGATTTGGATAGACCCATAACTCCTACCCTTGAACCTCACGTTTACCCTGAACCACCCGCTGCTGCTGATAACCCCATCCTTGAACTGAAACCAATTCCCGATCATTTGAAATACATCTTTTTGGGTTCTAATCAGACCCTTCCTGTGATTATAAATTCCAAGCTCACTCCTGATCAGGAATCCCATCTGATTACTATTCTCTAGCAACATCGCAGAGCCATTGGATGGACTCTCGATGATCTAACCGGAATAAGTCCCTCTTATTGCACACATCGTATTTATTCAGAAGAGGGCACACGACCTTCTCGTGAAATGCAGAGACGTTTAAATCCCAATCTGCAGGAGGTCGTGAAAAAGGAAATCATCAAGTGGTTAGATGCAGGGATCATCTACCCGATCTCCGACAGTCGTTGGGTGAGCCCGATTCAGGTTGTGCCTAAAAAGGCAGGGCTCACCACCATTACGACTGAAATCGGAGAAGTCATACCTACCCGATTAGCCAACTCATGGAGAGTCTGCATAGATTACCGACGACTCAATTCCTCCACGAAGAAGGATCATTTCCCACTACCCTTCATTGATCAGATTCTCGAGAAATTAGTGGGAAATCGATTCTTCTGCTTTCTTGACGGGTACTCCGGTTATAACCAAGTTCCTATTCATCCTGAGGACCAAGAGAAGACCACGTTCACCTGCCCCTTCAGAACTTACACATTCTGAAGGATGCTGTTCGGTCTCTGCAATGCACCAACAACTTTTCAGCAGTGCATGCTTGCCTTATTCTCTGATATGGTAGGTGATTATCTGGAAGTCTTCATGGATGACTTTTCAGTTTTCGGGGCATCATTTGATGATTTCCTCCAGCACTTGGTTCATATACTCAGGCGCTGCATCGATGTTAATTTGGTTCTTTCCTGGGAAAAGAGCCATTTTATGGCACCTGAGGGGATCGTCCTAGGACATCTGATTTCTGAGAAAGGCATCCAAGTGGATCGAGCCAAGGTTGATCTAATTTCTCATCTTCCTATGCCTAGCTCGATCAGGGACATCCATTCTTTTCTGGGGCACATCGGTTTTTACCGTCGTTTCATTCCTGATTTTTCGAAAATCGCACGCCCCCTGACGACTCTTCTCTCTAAGGATGTACCCTTTGAAATCTCCAAGGAATGCACTCAAGCCTTTGAGAACCTCTATGATCAAGTCACCCAGGCCCCGATCCTACAATCCCCTGATTGGTCTCAACCCTTTGAGATCATGTGCAATGCGTCTGATTTCGCTGTAGGAGAGGTTCTGGGGCAGAAAGTTGACGGGAAACCCGTGGTCATCTACTATGCTAGCAAGACACTTGACGAGGCTCAGCATAACTATACAGTTACGGAGAAAGAGCTGGTAGTTGTAGTATTTGCCCTTGAAAAATTTTGATCTTATCTCCTGGGTTCCCACGTCATCATCTACTCGGATCACACAGCTGTGAGGCATCTCCTCACCAAGAAGGATGTGAAGCCCCGACTAATCTGATGGATCTTGCTGTTGCAAGAATTCGACCTCGAGATTCGCGACAAGGCAGGAAGACAAAATGTGGTAGCTAACAATTTGTCCCGCCTTCCTTCTGAGATCATCAACCCTTCCAAACCCATCACGGAGCATTTCCCTGATGAGCACCTGCTGACTATTGGTACTAAACTTCCATGGTTTGTTGATATAGTAAACTACTTGGCATCTCATCAAATCCTATCTGATTGGCCGAAGACCAAGAAAGACAAATTACACTCTAATGCCAAGTATTACATTTGAGAAGATCCATACCTCTTCCGCATAGGTGCCGACCAAATCATCTGGAGATGTGTCCCAGAAGTTGAAGTCAATGATATTCTCTCCTTCTGCCATGACCAGGCATGTGGTGGCCATTTCTCTGGGCACAAAATCGCATCGAAAGTGCTCCAGTGTGGCTTTTATTGGCCCACTATGTTCAAGGACGCATACAATCACTGCAAGGCATGCAGTCGTTGCCAAACTTTGGGCAACATGAGCCATCGCGACATGATGCCTCTGCAGTCGATTCTCGTATGCGAAATCTTTGATGTTTGGGGGATTGATTTTATGGGCCCCTTTCCTATTTCAGATGGTTTTGAATACATTCTACTGGCTGTGGACTACGTGTCCAAATGGATCGAAGCCATACCAACCCAAACCTGTGATCATAAAATCATTCTCAAATTCATTCATCACAATATCTTCTCACGGTTTGGATTTCCTTGTGCTTTCATCTCAGACGGGGGGACCCATTTCACTAATGCTCAGTTCAGGTCACTGATGACCAAATACGGGGTGTCTCACCGAATCTCTACTCCTTATCACCCCCAGACTAATGGTATAGCTGGGCTGTCAAATTGGGAGATCAAGAAAATCCTGCAGGTCACTGTTCGGCCTGACAGGAAGGACTAGTCATCCCGACTTCCAGAAGCCTTGTGGGCCTATAGGACCGCCCACAAAACCCAATTAGGTGTGTCTCCCTTTAGACTGGTGTACGGGAAGGCATGTCACCTTCCCATCGAACTGGAGCACAAAGCCTATTGGGTAGAACGGAAGTGTAATCTAGATCTTTCTAAGGTTGGAACCCACAGAAAGCTTCAAATCAGCGAGATCGATGAACTACGTCTTGATGCGTATGAGAACTCGTGAATCTACAAGGAGCGGGTTAAAGCCTTCCATGACAAGCACATCTCTAGAAAGATCTTTCATCCTGGTCAGAAGGGCCTACTCTTCGATGCTCGACTCAAACTTTTCCCTGGGAAGTTGCGATCCAAGTGGGTCGGACCATACTTGGTCCGACAGGTTTTTGGAAATGGAGCCGTCGAAATCAGTCCACTCGGCCATGATTCTGAACCTTTCATCGTGAACGGTCAGAGACTCAAACTGTTCATTGATGTAACCTCTACTGATTTGGCTGAATCATCATTTATCCTCCATTCTCCCTGAGCATATTGCACCCAGCCGATAGTGTAAAACTCAACGCTTAACGGGAGGCAGCCCATCATTCTCTTTGAAAACCTAAAACCTTTTCTAACACCTTTGTGCACTTAAGGTTCACCATTTAGGATAGCCGACTCCACCTTAGGTGCTTGCACCTGAGATTAGAAATCATCCTCAACAGTCACCCCGACCCATTCACTCATCAAAACATTTGCCCTAATGTATGAACTAAGTTGAATAAAAAGAGCCTAAGTTACAATGAGGACATTACAAATCATAGGCATGGGGGGGTATGAAAGTGCAACTTGTAAGAAAAGTTTTTAAACAAAAAAATTCACATATGCCAAAAATGCCAAAAACACCATAAAAATTAAAATTTTTTTTGAAAAAAATAATAAATTGAGAGGAAAGAAAATTTTGAGGACTCTACAAAGGAGGAGAAGAAAAAGGAACAAAATGAAAAGAAGAGCACAAAATGAAAGAAAAGTGATAGGCATTAGCAAGAAATTAAGGAATTAACCTAAGTTCTAGACCTCATTCAGGAAAAGAAATGGAAAGTGCATAGTGAGATTAGTAAGAACGCAAACTTTAGGCATTCTTGGATAGACTCTTAGTACCCATTAAGATCTAGACATTCCTCAAGAGGTTGAGGAAAATGAAAGGCTTAAGTATTAGGTCAAAGACTTAGGGAGTATTTGGCCTCGTTAACTAACTTTTGGTTTACGGGACTTAATAACCTAAGCACCCTAACTTCACAAACAGCCTGGTTCAGTAAGCATAAAAATCAAAATCACGCAGAAGCGTTGCAAAAATTCTGAAAATGACACCTAGAGTAGGAGCGGCCGATCAACACAAGTTGATTTGGACGAGTTCCCAGCGCGGAGAGGCAGGAAATTTCCCTCAAAGATGTGTAACAAAATATCATCTCCTCGGTGCTTGTCTCTTAGGATATTTACATATCCAACTGGGGGCAGGTAAGCACTCTGTTGGTTCAGATTCCATGGATGGCATTATCCCGAAATGTCAAATGCCAGGGTCTAAATTCGGCCATGGAACACCATGGATGGGATTATCTCAAAATCTCAACAGCCAGGGTTCTAGGGGTTACCATGGGCGGTGCCATCTCGAAGCATCGACTGCTAGGAACCCTTGAGGATTGATGATGGGGACAAGGAATTTAATACAGATCGTGTTGAAAAGTCAATCCCAAGCTAGAATTAAAAAGAAAAAGAGAGAGAAAACTCTCCAAACATATAAATCTTCTACCTCTCTTTTTTACAAAACGTACTGCGAACTGAGCCAGGGCTAAAATTATCTCAAGCACGGGTGCTTTAACCACAAAGTCTAATAAACCTTAGGTTAGTTCTTGTAGGCCTTAAAAACCTTTGTTAAGGACTGAAGCTGAGGCTAGACAGATCTGGATCTTGGTTGGTACTAGAGTACCTTTTAGGCCTATGGTTGGCACTCTAACCTAATCTAGTTTGCAAAAGAAAAAGCACTTATCTGAAATCATTAAGAACTTCATGGTCTAGAACAAGGGTTGAAACCTTAAAATTTTGCTAAGGGACTAGCAAAAGCTAGGCATGGGGGTATGATGAGAACCTCATCATAAACCCTAACTAGCACAACCTAACCCAGATATGTGAGAAAAAGCTCCTACATGACCCAAAGAAAGGCTTAACTCAGAGAATTCTGAGTTTAACAATAAAATAAATCATAAGGGGTAAAACTGCAATTACACCAATGCAGTTTGCAAATAGGGTAATTAAAGGTCCAAACACCGGTCAAATAAGCTTAACAATGAGAGAAGTAGGTTGATCTGATCTGACAAGGGTCGTAGCAACTTCCAGGAATTAAATGGCATTCAGTAACCCTAAAACACACCCACTTCAATTCACGAGGTTCGAGGAAGGATAAAAATCAACTAAATCCTCTAAAATTCATAGAAAAATACTCTTCATGGTTTAGAACTTTCAATTTGGCCTTAGAAACCTATTTTGACCTAAAAAGAGAACCATGCCCAATTAATAAATTAATTTGGGTTTTTACGCAAATTGGCTGGTCAAACATGGTCCAATCTAGAATTAAAATTCACCATTAAAATCCTTAGGTTCAAATTGGTCTTGTATAAAAACTTGAGCCTAACAAGAGACCTCCTTGACCGACTTTACAATTTGGTCCTCTTCATTTACTTTTTGACCCTTATCTTTTGAAACCCTTACATTTAGGCCCCTATCTTTTTATCATTATTTGCAGAATGGTCCTCCCTATAACTTCCGCACAGCGCCATACTCTGGTGACCTTGCATGGAGCATGGCGCCGCGCAGGGTAGGGCTACCATCCTACAAAGCAGAAGTGGGGTTCCCTACGACGTCCTTTATCGTAGAGACCCACCCATGCCCTCTGCTGACCACCATACCTTCCGTGCGAACGCGCGGAAGGTATGGGTGTCCCTTCTGGCTATACTCCAGCGAGGCAGACCCCTCCGCACCTCACCCCTCTCTACGCGCCAAGCTCTTTATAAGGACCGACAGACCCTACCGGCTCTGGCAACCTTCCTCTGGCGAAGAAAAACCCCACCCTTCATCTCTTCGTCCTCCGGTCAGAGCACCCGAAGCTTTAGGCAATCTTCTCCTCTTCCTCATCATCACTCTGCTGCCTTACCTACAGCAAAGTTTACTCTGCCCTGTCGTCCGCGCTAGGCCGTACCAGCTGGCGCTCTCCGATTGCCTCCTCGTCGCAAATACCCTCCTCCTGGGTACCTTCGTCCCCAGCTCCGACAGGCATGAGCCGGGCGCTGCTCTCTCCCCCTTCATTGAGTAACTAGGTACAGAGTTTCCTTTCTATCTCCCTTGTATTTTCCCCATATTAATTTGCCATTTCAACCACTCGACCGCCACTGCCCAACTCCATCTTCCCTATCTCCAGTCACCTTCTCCGGTGAGGCCATCCCACTGCCACAGACATCCTCACCCCTCGCCGACCAGCCCAGAGGCTCTCCCTCACTCCACTCGATCATTCCTCCCTCTCCATTCACTGCCAATCACCGCCCGACCACCTCCCGAACAAACCCATCTTCCCACGCACAGTCTGACCTAGGTCTACCGCCACATGCGTTCTCGCACCTCGCTGAACCTCGCGTTAGCTTCTCCACACTCCAGCGAAGCTTCCCATGATATCTGACTTAGCCGCGATGCCGTCTCTATGTATTCAAGTCAGCAGCCCCTCAACGCCATTGCTGAGCTGCTGCAGCACCTTCACTCACAGCTCCAGGCGTCCTCCAGCCCAGGCGTGAGTCCCTGGTGACGCGGATTGCATCTGCGAACATGCCCAGGCCTGCAATTGGGTTGCAAGCCTTGCGACTGCCCCAATTGACAGCAGTTCCTTCGCCTGCGGGTGCCAATCTGGGTGGTAGGACTTTAGTCCCACCTCGGAAGTGTGTGGCCGAGAGCCCGCACTTAAATTGAAAAATTGCCTAAGGCTAATCACCTTCGAACACAAGGGTTAGGTCTGTCTCCCGCTCACGGCGCACCATGCGCTCGCTCGCCCTCGCCCGCGCTCACGCCTCGCAGGTCTGGGCAGGATCCGATTACCCAAACCGCGCACTCCTTGCCCACCACCGCACGCCGGTGGGCCTGGTCCCGGGCGCAATATCCGCACCCGATTACCTGGCTCTAGGAGAGTAGTCCTAAGAGAGAAATCTCAGAAAGAGAGAGATGTGAGAAAGGATAGGGGTAGGTTTTGCTCTAACCCTTGTGTGAGCGTACAGGAACAGAAGAAGAAGAAGAAGGCAGGAAGGAAAAGAAGAAGAAGGGAAGCAGCCGAAGCCTTAGCCGCTCAGGGCAGCTGAAGAAGAAGTGAAGGAGAGAAACAGAGGAACAAGAAAGGAAGAAGAAAAGAACTATAGCAGAGCCGTAGATAAGTCGTCTGAACGTAGTATCAGACATCGAAATCCCCACAGCCGCAGAAGGCAGGAAGGAAAAAAAAGAGAAAGAAGAAGAAGATCATCACTGCTGCCGGCTAAAGAAAAGAAGGAAAGAAAAGAAGAACAGAAGAAGAGGCCAAGAAAAGAAGAAAGAAGAAGGCAAGAAGAAAAAGAAGGAAGAAGACATCACCGCCAGAAAGAAAGAAAGAGTAGAAGAAGAACAAAGAGGAAAGAAGAAAGAATAAAGAAAGAAAGAAGAAGAGAAGAAGAGAAATGATCAAGGAAGAAGAAGAAGAAGAAAAGAGAAAGAGAAGAAGAAGAAGCCAAGATCTCCCTCTCTCTCTCTCTTATTTTTGTAACATAATAGAGAACTTAATTAGACTTCTAGAAGCATAGTTGCTCCCTGAGTTCGACCTCGGGAAAACCTTGTTCTGAGTAAAAAAATTTGTAATAGTAATCTGGTAGCTATTTTGTCCTATACTATAATGACTGTACTATAATAAATTTAAAGACATAACAAGCCTTACCAGCGTTACCACTTCACCTTGATCTAAAGAAGGTGATGGTGGTGGTTTTGTGGTGATTGGTGAAGCATGGAGGTCGGACGAACTCGAAGATGGTGGTGCGGCAATGGGTTGGTCTACAGGGGGTTTAAGTGTTCAAGAGGCCCAATAAAGTTAGGGTTTTGGTCGTGGGCACAACGGTGGAGGTTGAAAGGGTGTTGGTGAGTTATTTGGTGGGTTGTGGAGGTGGGGCAGACTCACTGGAGGGGTGACCAGAGGTGAGAACGAAGGTGGCTTACGTGGAGGTCGAGTGATGTTTTTGGGTTTTTGAATAGGGGAAACTAACCTAAGACTCTAAAGAAACCTATCTAGATTATTCTAATTAGTCGAAAGGGGGGAATGCCCACATTGGGGGTACGTCGGACGTGGGGAAGATGAAACCTCCGGTGAAAGGGGCGGCGATGACGAGGGGGCATAGGCAGTGGCCACTGGTATTGCGACAAGTGGAAGAAGCTGAGGATGAGGAATCTGCCAGCTATAGTCTGTGAGAGCAAACGAGGAAGGTGGTCAAAGGATGTCACCGGAGCTCATGGAGCATTTGGCTAGAGAGGAGGGAAGGAGGTTTTCCAGCCATAAACAAGCTAGGGAGCACGGCCTGGCTTTATAGAGCTCTTGGGAGAGCTCTGGATCATGAAAGAAGGATTCCATGACTTCGTCTTGGAGGAAAAAAACCCACAATTCTCATGCATTCGCACAAGCAATCTATGGAGACTTCGGACTCCACAATGATCTCAGATGATTCGTCTTCGTGTGAACATCAATTCCACCAATTTTGGTGGGATTTGATTGCCATTAAAGTAGGATTCAAGTCAGTCAAGGTTGATTGGAGGTTAGGTTTGACCTCAAAGGTAGCAGGGGCCTTTGTGTGAAGATGATGACAAAGCTGGGGGGTTATTTGCAAAGAATTCGAAAGTTAGGGTCATGTGTGTGTGAGAAAAGAAATAGACTAGACCAAAATGCAAACTCGATCAAGATGATCTCTAATTAGGCCCAAACTTTGCTACAAACCTAATTTGGACCCAAGGAATCTGATGGTGAAGTCGATTTTAGGTTTTGACTAAGTTTGGTAAGGTAATTTGCATAGAAACATAAATTAGGGAAACTATGTGTCTGAGACCTTATTTTATGTTAAAATGGATTCCAGTGGTCAAATCAATGGTACCAAACCTTAAAGAATATTTTTCTATTATTTCTAGAAGGTTTAGGTGAATTTTATCTTGACCAAAGCCTCATTTAATTAGGTGGGTCTGTTTTTAGGATTTCAGATGTCATTTAATTCTCAAAACATGTGAAAACCCATTTCATTCTGCATTAACCCACTTATTTGACATTTATGACCATTTGGCCTTTAATTACCCCCTGAGAAACCCCATGTTTGTTCTGTATTTAAGATATTATGTTAAAACTATAGTTTTAACCTTATTTTCATTTTCATCTCTCAGAATGGATATGCAATGAATTATGGCACTTTACGTGCATTCATACGTTGATTATGAATAAATAAAGCTAGATATGGTTGATGATAACAGTATCATTATCCTCCCATGCCTAACTTTTGCTAGTCCCTTAGTAAAATCTTATGGAATGGACTTGAATTCTAGACCATGCTTTGATGTTCAAAGTCTAGATTGATTCTTCTTTTTAGAAATTAGACCAGAATGCTAATAATAGGCCTAGAGGTACTCAAGTAGCAACCAAGATATGGACTTGACCAGCTTTAGCCTCAGTCTGCCACGAAGGTTTCTAAGGCCCATAGAAACTATCCAAAGGTTCTTTGAACCCAGCAGTTAAAGCACCCGTGCTTGTAACATGATTAGTCCAAGTTCAATTTGCAGTGCATTTTTGTAAGAGAGAGGGATAGAAGTTTTGTATTTTTGGAGAGTTTTCTTTCTCTTGTTCTTTCCTTTATTTCTATCTTCGGATTGGTTCGAAAACACGGTCTATATCAGATTCTTAGTTCCCACCATCAATCCTCATAGGGTCCCTGGCAATCGATGCTTTGAGATAGCACCGCCCATGCCAACCCCAAAACCCTGGCTTTCGACAATTCGAGATAGTGCCGCCCATGGAATTATGTAGCTAAATTTAGGCCCTGGCAATCGACATTTCGAGATAATCCTACCCATGGCAGCTAAATCAACACGAGGTGCTTACATGCCCCAGGTAGGATCTTTAGATTTCCTAGGAGACAACCACCGGGGAGATTGTATGTTATTACTCATCTTCGAGAGAAATTTCCTACCTCTCTGTGTCGAGAACTTGTGTAAATCAACTTGTGTTAATAAGCCGCTCCTAATCTTGGTAGCATTTTCAGAATAAAATAAATGCTTTTACGTGATTTTGATTAATTAAGAACACTGAACCAGACTTGTGTGTGGATTAGGGTGCTTGGGTTACTGAGCCCCACAAATCTTACGTCAGTTAACAAGGCCGAATAATCTCTAAGCCTTAGACCTAATACTTAAGCTTCCCATTTTCCTCAACCTCTTGAGGACTATCCGGATCTTAACGGATATGTGAATTTTTAAGCCTAAAACAAGCCCAAGAGGCCTAAGATTAGCACTCATACTAATCTCTTTGTCTCTTTGTTTTTCTAGGACTTAATTTTGTTTCTTTCAATTTGGTCTAGAACTTAAGTAGATTGTATAACCATTTACTAATGACTAACACTTTTTGTTTCAAATTATACTACTTTTTGACCTTTGAATCACCTCCTCATTTCCTCCTCAAGAGTGATATGTAATTAAGTTCACAAAATTTTCCTTCCCTTTCCATTTTTTTGTTGTTTTTTAATTATTTTATTTTTTTATTTTTTGGTTTTTTGAATATGAGTAATTTTTTTGTGAGAACCCTTCAGAAACTTGAATTTTTATGTGTTTACACTTTAACACCCCCCCATGCCTATGTTTTGCAATGTCCTCCTTATAAATCGGAGGGTATGAAATTAGCTTGGTTCATGAGTTAGAACAGGGTCAATGGGTGGGTGAACAGGTCAAGATGACTGTTGCAGATGATTTCAAGCTTTGATGTAAATACCAAAGGTGGAGTCGGCTATTCTAACTCAGAACTCTAAGTGCAGTAGATGTGAAGATCAAAAGGATAATTAGAAGGGTCTTGGGTTTTTGGAATGATGGGTTTCCTCTAGCTAAGCGCTAAATTCAATGCCTTCAGTCAGGCTGAAGATGGTCATGGAGGAGTGGTCAAATCAGATGAATTTTGTGAAACAAGCACCTTGATCAAAAGCCTGGTTGGTCCAACCAGGTGCTTGTTCAGATCAACAGGCTGATAATGTAGCCAAAACCTAATCAGTCCGGCAGGTTGATGGATAAGAATCAGTAGATGCAGTGCCCACCAGGTGTTTTGAAGCTCAACTGGATGTGGAAGTGAGAAACACAGGTTTGGCTCAATTGGACCAGCCTGGTCAGAGTATCGATCCTCGAATGAAAAAGAGACCATGGAGGATGTAGGAACCCTACAAAAGTGATCAGAGAAAGATGGGACGTGATTATCAGTCCGATTAATGTCTGAAACCCAATCAAAAGATGGAGGACAAGCATATGCAAATGGATCATGGAGAGGAGAATCAGAGTAGAAGTTGATTTTGGTTGCGGATCGAGGTTGAGTTTGGATTCAAGAAGGTTCTGTATGTGGATTTGAAGAGGTGGCTTCCTTGAGAACTATGTGGGTTGAGGGTTCCTCTAGAAAGGATTCAAAAGTAGGTTCATCTAAAGAGTCCTTATAATGAACTCGATCTCTGGGTTGTAGACACTCTCGGCACTTACTATTTCTGATTCCTAAAGATCAAAAAGGAATGATTCCATCTCAATGGAATCTAATTTTGAATCAATGATATCGGGATCAGGGACCTTAGAGTCAGAGTCGAAGAAAGGATCATGGATGCCGTGGTCGTAAACTAGTTCAAAATCGTCAAGAAACAAAGGTTCTCCGAAATCAAAGTAGGATTCAAAATCGTCGGAGAATTTGCGAGAATAAGTTTCTGAATCTGATTCTGGAATGGGAGTTCCACGACAGAGAGAATCAATATGTGTAGAATCAACAATCTGAGTTGGATCTATCCTAATTCAGATTCTGAGCTTAAAAAGGTGTCCTGATTAGTCATGGGCTCAGGTTCTTAGCTCTTAGGGTAGGCCCAATCAATTCCCAACTCATCCAACTCCTCGATTTCTATATCATAGATTGTCATGACTTTTGAAAAATCAATTTGTGTCTCTGAGGAGGTTTGAGAGGTGTATTCAACAAATACAGGCCCAGAATCATAGTTTAGACTCAAAATTTGATTCTCATTACATTGGGCCTTATAATTATCCCAACTAGGCTCGAATCCAGATTCTAGTGTAATGGTAAGGGTTCGATCACAAGAATCTAGGCCGGGCTGTATTGGGATGTCAGAATTACTCTCGAGAGTTACCTTAACAAGATAAGGCTCGAGATTTACACTCTCGAGAGGTTTTGTTTTAAGCTCATTATCACGGGTGTCAGGGAAATTTAAGCTTGATGGACCAGCTTCCTGGTTTCGTAGGGCTGGTTCAGAATTAGAAACACCTGCAATTAGATCCTCCCAACCCATCTAAAGATCAGGTGTATCAATCTGCACATAATTTGAATCAGATTCTATTTGAATTTGGGTTCTACAATAACCTTGATTCTCTTCCCTGGGCTCTGAGAAATTGTATCGATCCTCAATGTTGTTCCAAGGGGTCTCATCAATTTCTGAGGGGATGTACAGGTAATTTTGATCAGTGGTTTACTGTAATGTGTTCAACATACATGCACGTTTTTCCAGGAGACCTTGGTACATCTCCCAAAGGTATGGATTGGACAAACAATGTATATACTCGGTATTGTGTAGTCTCCACAATTCACTGTATTCAGTTAAAAGAACATCCTAGGTTGAATCGAGTATCATTTGTGTACATAGTAGTCCAGCATGGTTCATAATGTGGGTTATTGTTTCTGGTATAATAACTTGAATCTTGTTAACTGGATTTAAGGTCCCGAAATAGTCATCATGGTGTTTGAGAGAAACCTCAATCATCTTCTCTTTGATGCTCATATGGGATTCAGGTTTCATAAACAACTTTCCTAAAATGTCAGGCTGCATTTTCAAATCAGGTAGTGGAATCAAGATGTAGAGTCAAACTCAGGTAAGATTGAAGTTGATCAGATCTGAAAAGAGATTCCCAAGAAGATCTAGTGCAGTCTCTTAGGTTAAAAACCTAATGACCCTCCTGTGTATGTGCTCTATAGAAAAGATGAGGGACTAGATATGAATTAGGCCCAATCAAAGCACCTAAAGATTTTTGGATGACTAAGGCAGTTTCGAGGTAGATGATACCTCTAAATCAGAAATCCGCACACCCGAGAAATACCTGGGCAGCCAGGAAGGGAGATCCCGCAAAGACCCCTACACAGTAGAGCATCTATTTTCAAGCAAAATCAAGGTTTTAAAAACTGCATTGTAGTATAGCTGAAATCACTTTGAAAAAAAATAATATTTATTACTCTAATTTGAAGTCCGAGGTTGAACACAAGGAGCAATATGACAATGTAAAACTCAAGATCACAATTTGAATCAAGAATATAAGAGATTGTAGCAATAATAATGTCAGTTATCAATGTGCAAAAAGAATGGAGTAAAATGGTGATTGAAATCACCAATTACTTCTCACAAATAGCAACTAAATCAATAGAATCAACAAAGCCTCAAATATATGCAATCAGATGATCTAGGCTTGTATTAGATGGGTTAAACAGCCAGTGCTACAGTGTTTCCTAGACACTCAAGGGTCTCTCTTCTCCTTCTTTCTTTCTTTCTGTGCTATGCTTCTTCTTCTCTTCTTCCTTTTGTTCTTCTTCTTCGTTTGCCCTTCTATTCTTCTACTCTTCTCCTCCTTTTTCTCTTCCTGTGCAGCTCTCCTTCCTTCTCTTTTCTATCTTCTAGCTCAGGTCTTCTCCTCTTCTTGCCTTTCTGCCTTTCTTCTCAGCTCAACTTCTCCATGCAGAGGGGAAAGGTTCTTCAAACTGCTAAGTGTCATCCGTTACTCTCTGTAGCAAAACCCCCTGCCCCGACACATGATCCTCTCTTTCTCTTCTTAGGTCTCACTTTCCCAGAGCCTCCAACAGTAACGGGTTTCGGGTTTCGAACCTAGAGCTCACCCGGGTCCAGGGCTGCGGGCATGCTCGCAGCCGAGAAGTGGAGTTGGGTAAGGCGGGTCAGGTCTGCGCCAGGCCCGCAGGGGACAAATCACAAGCAAGGCACAGGTGAGTAGGTAAGCGGGGGACCTCACCCCCCAAGTGTCTGAGGCAATAAGCCCCAGACACTTTTTCAATTTATGCATTGTGGTGCGCTCTTTAACTAGCGATGTGGGACCAAAGTCCCACACCTTCTTCGCTTGCATCTTTACAGGGAAAACCTTGTTCAATTAGGCGTGCTCATGTTCTTGGTGTCTCCTATCCAAAGCCTGAGTGCGTGCGTTGAGCCAAGTCGCACGTCCTGGAGATGAAACCTGGGGCATGCGAGGCCGTGAACTTGAAGAACACGGTGGCGACGAGCAGAGCTCCGACGAAACCTATGAAATGCGCAAAATGACCTGATAGCCAAAATAAACTCTCTTAAGAGGTTTGCTGGATGTTGGCGAATGTAGTGGCGGTGCTTTCGTGGTGAGGTGAGGCATGGAGTGATGTGTTGGAAGCGGCAAAGGTCAAAGAACAGTGGGTTGTTCGACGGCAGGTTTGAGTTGGTGAGAGGATGAATAGGGAGAGGGGTTTTGAAGAAGGTGGAGAGGTGAAGGTTGTACGGTGGTCAGTGAGTTGATTGGCGGTCTGTGGTGGTGAGATGGGCTCGCCGGAGGAGCAGTTGGAGATGGAGAAGGTGAGGGTGAACGGCGGCGATTGATGGTTGTGTGTGTCTGTGAGGGTTGGAAAATGAAATAGAAAGAGAGAGGGAGCTAAAGAGAGGCTTAGCGAGAGAGTATGGAGGCAGAGGGCTCCGGTGTTGGTCGATTGGAGTCGGAGAAGGAGGTTGGTGTGGCGAGGCGGCGATGTCAACTGAGGTAGAGGCACGACCTCTCATTGGCAGGAGAGGTTCGCAAGGATGAGGGAAAGCTAGTTAGTCATCCAATTTGATGGTTCGACAGCCTGAGGAGGAGAGCAGAGAGGAGTCACCGGAGCTAAGTTTGAAGGTGGCTGGAGATGGAGTAGAGGAGGGTTCTTAGGCCAAAACTTGTTGAAATGCACGGTCGTGCCCTGGGGATCTTTTTATATGGCTCAGGAGGGGGTTTTGAGCTTGGAAGCCAAGCTTCCAAGTTATGAATTGTCGTTGGAGTAGGAAACCCAATTGTTCCACGAGTTTTCATTAGGATTTGGGAGAGGATTGGAGCCTATGATGCGACTCAAATTGTAGGCAAATCTCTCAAGAATCTCCCTTCCAATTTTCAAAGGGATTCACTAATCAATCAGGGAGAACCTCCTAGTTGAAGGTTGCTGGAGTAGGGTTCCTCCGCGATAATGGTGGATGGACCTATTTGCAAAGAGTGACGATAAAGATAGGGGCCTCCTTGTAGGGAATTCGAAAGCTAGGGGTCGGAATGAGATAAAAAGAGTCTGATTGGACCAAATGCAAACATGGTCAAGGTGATCTAAGATTGGGCCCAAATTTTGGTACAAACCTAATTTGGACCAAAGGAATCCAATTGTGAAGTTAGATTTGGGTTTTGACTAAGTTTGACTAGGTAATTTATGCAAAATCCCAAATTAGGGCAAATGTCTGTTTGAGCTCTATTTTGGGTCAAGACGGGTTATGATGCTCAAATTGAAGGTTTGAAACCCTAGAGAATATTTTTCTATGAATTTTAGAGGGCTTAGGTGAATTTTATTCTGACCATAACCTCAGTAAATTAAGCAGGTCTGTTTTTAGGGTTTCAAAAGTCATTTAATTCTTAAAACATGTGCAAACCCTTTTCTGTTTGTTCTAACCCACTTGTTAGACTTTTAGGATCATTTTACCCTTAATTACCCCGTGGGAAAATCCGTGATTGTACTGCATTCATGATATGATGGTAAAACTACAGTTTTAACCCTATTTTCTTGTCTTTCCCTCAGATTGACTTTATAATGGAATATGGCTCTCTGGCAGTTATGTAGGAGCATTTACTGACTTAATTGAATCAAAATGAGCTAGTTATGGCTCATGATGGTGTTCCCATCATAACTTCATGCCTAACTTTTCATAGTCCCTTAGCAAAATCTCATGGAATTACCTTTAATTCTAGACCATATTCCTTTCTATGCTTAAAACTATGATGTGTGCTTTCTTTTGTAGATTAGGTCAGAATGCCAATAGTAGGCCTAGAGGTACTCAAGTACCAACCAAGATCCAGACTTGACCAACTCTAGCCCCAGTCCGCCGCGAAGGTTTCTAAGGCCCATTGGAACTATCCCAAGGTTCGTTGAATTCCGCGGTTAAAGCACTCGTGCTTGTAACATGTTTTAGCCCAGGTTCAATTTGCAATGCATTTTTG
The DNA here is from genome assembly GCA_037157565.1 of Thalassia testudinum. NCBI lineage: Eukaryota > Viridiplantae > Streptophyta > Magnoliopsida > Alismatales > Hydrocharitaceae > Thalassia > Thalassia testudinum. The sequence goes on from JAZHRO010000025.1 coordinate 92,613,081, forward strand.
TAAGAGAGAGACAGAAGAGTTTTTCTTTTTTTTTGGAGAGTTTTCTCTCTCTTTTCTTTTTATTTCTATCCTCAGATTAGCTTTACAACACGGTCTGTATCGGATTCCTAGTTCCCATCATCAATCCTCGTAGGGTCTCTAGCAATCGATGCTTCAAGATAGCACTGCCCATGGCAACCTACAGAACCCTGGCTTTCGAGATTTTGAGATAATCTCTCCTATGGTGTTCTGTAGCTAAATCCAAACCCTGCCAATCGATATTTCGTGATAGTCACCGCTTGAGCATGCTCCCTAAAGAAAATCCCTTTTCCTTTAGGATTTTCCTCAGCAGCACTGGGAAACTTCCCAGTCTCCCTCTGTCTAACGGCCTCAACAAGGTGTCCAATTTGTGATTTCATCTCATGTATAGCCTTGTCATGAGATTGGATGATGGCACTTTGACTTTCTTGCATAGTTTTCAACATCGCCTTCAATTCATCCATCTTAGAGGTTTTAGGTTGGGCAAAGGTCTGAGGTTGGTTCATTTGATGGTTTTGAAAGGATTGTGGTTTGTAATTCCCTAAATTTGAGACATTTCCTTGTCTCCATGAAAAGTTTGGGTGGTTCCTCCATCCCTCATTATAAGTGTTGGAGAAAGGATCATTACGAGGTCTTGGACGGAACCCTTGAGCGGCATTCAAATCCGCTTGTACAAGCTCAGCGAATTGGGAGGCCAAGTGGCAATCCACAGTGGCGTGTGTATTGCCTTGACAAATTACGCATTCGGAAGCTTGGGATGTGGAGGTGTTAGGTACGAATGAACTCGGGTTCGACATAAGCCTTTCCATGTTTTGATTCAATAATTGAATTTGATAGGCTAAATTCTGGGTGTCCCTTGCTTCATTCGCCTCCAACTTTCTTTGCATGAGAGTGGGCTTTCTATCCATGTAGGCAGAATTCAAGTGAATAGAATTCTCACTCAAAGTATCAAATAAGTTCCAAGCTTCATCCTCAGTCTTAGATAGAAAGGTTCCTGCACAAGCACCATCCACAGTTTGCCTATGCGAATCATTAAGTCCAGTGTAGAACCTTTCAACCAGTTGCCATTTAGGCACTTGGTGATGTGGGCAAAGTCTCAGCAAATCGTTAAAGCGCTCCCACGCATCATGGAATGCTTCCCCATCCTTTTGAACAAAACTCATAATTTCCCTCCTAAAGTGATTTGTTTTGCTCATGGGGAAGTACTTCTTCAAAAACTCCTTCTTCAGGGCATCCCAAGTATTTATATTATCAAGGGTGTGATACCAATACTCGGCTTTGTCCTTTAGGGAGAAGGGAAAGAGGGTCCGCATTTGAGCGTCATCAATAACGCCCTGCAGCTTCACCGTGGAACAGACCTCGGTGAATTCCTCGATATGCCTGTAAGGGTCTTCCCTAGTAGTACCATAAAAGGAGGGTAGCAAGGATATGGTACTACTTTTGATCTCATACAGATTGTCCCCTCCAGGTCTACGTAGTGCTGGGCCAGCTTGATTGGTTGGGATGAAATATTCCTTAAGGCTCCTTTGACCGGCCATTTCTACCCTTGGAAGGTCTCTTCTTAGGATTCTTTCAGGTTCAGGATCAAATACAAGTTGTCTCCTAAGAGAATGCCTACCAAGCATGCACTACAAACATAATTCAAAAGGACTTGTTTGGTCTTTACAAATTTAGGCTTTTGACTTTAGTTCAAATTGTAGGTGACAAAACAAGTTGCCCAATCAATTACACGCCTATTGTCAACCTTCGAAATGCCTAAAAAGACCTAGTTGGAACTTAGGTATTCTTCCCTAAATCTCAAATGGTCAAATAAATCCAAAGATGGAAGATCGAGGGATGCAAGTAGGCCTAAGCCTTCCTTTGAAGCTGTGCTTTCGCGGTGCTTCTCAACTACCCCCAAAAATCCGTGACAGGGTATCCCCCTCTTTGGATTTACAAAACCTTTGATCTCAAGTTTCGAACACTTCAGAATCCAACGATAGGATGGTTCTTGTCCTAGTCATTTCAAGACTTAGGAGTGTCTAAATGAGTGCTGTGGTGCAATAGATATAAGTGTGCATTCACCGCAAAATGATTTTGAATTTTTGATCGCACACCACGTTTTACAATCAAGTCCTTGATTTTTAGATGTCCCTCCTTTAATTAATCCTTTTTTTGAATATATGTGACCACTTTTTAGATCGCTCCAAGACAAACTTTGTGGTCTTTGAATTAAATCCCAAATGCAATGCGTGATCAAGAATAAGATGCAAAGTAAGAGAATGCGTACCTTGCCTCTAGCGATCTACGATACAAGAATGCATGCAATGTAGAGAAGTAAATCTAGAGGCTGCTCATACAGACCTAAATGGTTCGTCCTAAGGTAGGCAGCTCCTAGCAGGCAGCTCATTTTTTTCTATTTTTTTTTAGAACTACTTATGCACAAGCAAATAAAAGTAATCAATAAATTAAAAACCTAAATCTAAAGAAAAGAGAACAAGCTCCCAAAAATTACCCAACACGGGCCCAAAACAAAATCAGGGAACAAACCCCTCAAAATATGCCCCAGAACAAGGGTTTCAAACTAACTGCAATGTAAAATTAAATCTAAAGTCTTAATTCTAGTCTAATTAAACTAGCGACTAAATAAAATGGTGTTCGTCTCGTCCTCCGCATTCTCCTCCGTTTAAAAATTGCTCGTCCAATTCTCCTCTGACGATGTCAAGGGTCGCCTTCTCACAGTGGCTGATCCTTGCACAAATTTTCTCGCATAGAAAAGAAAATAATAAATGGTCAAATCAGTGTGCAATTGACAAATAATCAAAATAAAATCAGGCAAAATTATTGCGTCAGTTGCCTCCCCGGCAACGACGCCATTTGACTGATCGATTGTTCGCTTTAAAGTCGTTTGCAGTTTAATGTGGTGGAAAAATCAACTAATCAATATTTAAAAAGAAATAACCACTCGCAGAGGAGCGGGTCGTATCCACAGGGAGGCAATGACGTATTAAAATTCGTACCAGTTAAAAACATTTGTTCATAGTCAATTTGGACAAGAATCAAGCCAAAATTGCCTTCAGATTAAGGTTTAAGCAAGAAACAATGCTGAAATAGCAATTCTGAGAAACTAGAGGATATTTTCCGCAATGCAGAATCAATAAAATATGATTAAAAAGTGATAATGGCAGAAAATGTAATTTTTAATTGGCAGGTTACTGTAGCAAAACAGGGGATTTTTCCCCTTTGTCTTGCGCAACGAGGAGTGGATGGCCGGGCGCGGGAAGCTCAGAGGAAGTCCCTTGGATCGAGGTCTTCGAAGAGGTGGTGGCGGCGTGTCGGGCGGTGGCCGGAGGTGGCTGCAGCCGGTGCCGCCGCTGCTTTGGCGTGAGCGCGCGCGGCCTGTTGGCGGTGAGGACTGCCGCGCGCTGCTGGCGGTTCTGTAGGCGTGGGAGGAGGGCGCTGCAGGCGCGGGTGCGGTTGTGGTTGGAGTTCTGCAGGCGCGGGAGCAGTTGCGGTTGGAATTCTACAGGCTGAGCGGGTGCGGGTGCGTGGTTGGAGGTGAGCGGGTGCACAGCCTCTTGGCAGAGGGTGCGGGAGCAGCTGGAGGTGAGCGGGTGGCTCTGCAGGTGCGGGAAGAGGGCGTTGCAGGCTGAGCGGGTGAAGGTGCGGTTGGAGTAGGCATGCGCGGAAGGTGGAGTGGGCAGATGTGGTTTTGTGGGTGCGGGTGGACTTCAGATGGGTACGCAGGCAGGTGGTCGCAGGTGAGCGGGTAGCTTCAGACGTCCGGGAAATTTCCCAGACGTCTTAAGTGAATGAGAATGTGATTGCAGTGATGGTGGTTGCGGCGGTGGTGGTTGGTGACGACGGCTAGGGAGATGCACGCTAAGGTGCTCACGGTAATGCATGTGAGCTCCGGATGGCGGTGTGGCCTGTCACACCACACGCCCACGGTGGTGGAGACTCGCCGCCACGGTTGAGGCCGGTAGTATGGAATGGAAGAGAGGAAATCTCTCTACACAGTGGTGGGTCGGTGGTGGAGGCCTCCCGAGCTCGGCTGCCTCCCTCCTCCTTTTGTAGTGTCCTGCACAAATTTGAAATCAGCTGCCCGACCAGATCCAACACATCCGCTCCTCCTTGAATGGGTTCTTCACTGCGGCAGCTGGTGGCATTGGAGCGACAGCCAACCATTCCTGCAAGAAGAAGAATAAAGAAAATAATGTTAAAATATTAGGGTCATTTATATACAGACCCTCAACTTCTATGTTAATGAAAACAATGTACCTAATTGGTTATCTAATCAGATGAATGTCATTCTAAGCTAATTCTAAATGCACTTAAAATATGAATGCAATGCATGGATTATGTAATTAAACTAAAACTATGAATTAATCTATTTACATCCTAATTTATGCTAAATAAATGTTAGAATTAACCTAATGTGTAGGCACTTAAATACTTAAATAGCCCACAACTATGGGCTAATCACCACCCATGGGATCTGAACTAGCATAAGGTGCTTACATGCCCCTGGTAGGATATTTAGATATCCTAGGAGACAAGCACCGAGGAGATGATATGTTATTATGCATCTTCGAGGGGAATTTCTCGCCTCTCCGCACTGGGAACTCGTCCAAATCAACTTGTGTTGATCATCCGCTCCTAATCTAGGTAACTTTTTCATAATAGACTTAACGCATTTGCGTAATTTTGATACTTAAGCGTACTGAACCAGACTGTGTGTGGATTCGGGTGCTTTGGTTATCGAGTCCCGCAAATCAGAGGTCATTTAACGAGGTCGAATAATCCCCAAGCCTTAGACCTAATATTTAAGCTTCGCATTTTCCCCAACCTCTTGAGGACTATCCAGATCTTAGCAGGTACTTGAATTTTAAGCCTAGGATCGCAGCTTAAGAGGCCTAAGATCAGCATTTCTACTAATCTCTTTTGCCTCTTAGCACTTTTTGTCTTTCATTTTCTTTTCTTTTGATTTGGTCTAGAATTGAGTCAATTCCTTAATCTTTTACTAATGACTATCTCTTTTTCTCTTTACTTTTCAAATTGTGCACCTTTTTGTCATTTTTATCTCCTCTCCTATTCTCCTCAAAATGATATACAATCAATTCACTCAAAATTTCCTCCCTTCTCCTATTTTTGTTCTTTTTCAATTTGTTTTTTTTTTTTTTATTTTTGGAATATGTGATTTTTTTGATGAAACCCTTTCCTGTGAAGTGATTTACACAACATTTTGCACTTTAATACCCCCTGATCGCACGTGTTTCACGAGTTTGAAATCAGGGTTACGAGTAACCCGTTGTCGTAGTTGCAAAATGCATGGTCAAATAAAATTTATACCGAAACTCGAAAAGTGAGTCTCAGGTCGAACATGATGAGGCAAATGTTTGGTTTAATGAATCCACGCTTCACTTTTATTTCTTTTTGGTCATTTCTATCTTTTCTAATTTTTTTAGTATTTTTTACAAGCAAGAGATTCGATCGATGAAAACTTTATCTACTTGCAAAAATATAAGAGAGAGAGGGAGAGAGAGAGAGAGAAATAAGTATCTATTCATCAAGAAATGTTTGTTACACTATGAAAGCGAGAAAAATCTATAGTATGAAAGCATAAAAAGATAGAATGGGGTGAGAAAAATCCCCCACGACGATTACTCGGAGGATGACTTGCTCTGACATCGCTTGGAGGAAGTTGGTGAGGAGTAGGACGAAGGACGACAGAGCCAAAGGATGGAGGATGGGGCAGGATGGCGTTGCGGCGAGGATCTTCCTCCCAAAGGGTAGTGAGAGGACGACCATGGGATGCTCCACGAATGGGGATGAGGGGAGGGAAAATTAATTGAATTTCTACCCTAGAGGAGCATCTCAGGCTTGGCACAAGCTCTCTCTAGAGCCTTGGAGGTGGTGAGAGGAAGAAAGGAAGAGATGAAGAAAAATGGGAGGGGTAGGAATCCTTTTATAGTGGAGGAAAGAATCAAATTCGTATACAGGACATTTAGTGATGGTCATACACATCGCTAAAGATCTGCCGCAAACGTCACTGAAGACAGCCCATGTGCCCACGCTGCCACTATGCTGGCGGGCGCTATATGCGCCCTTGTCACGCACGCATGTGAGATATGCGTTGCTGCCTCCGCGCATGCACTGTGCTACTGCGCGTGCCGCTGCGCTTGCACGTGAGTGCCTTTGCACATGTGCGTGCACCCGCACTGCTGCGCGCGTGCGGTGGTGCATGCGTGGATATGGGCAGCCTGGGTTGTGCCATGTGGCGTAATCTGGGCCATCCATCTTCCTTCCTTTGTAGGGGATGCTACAAAGGTCGGATTGAGTCGATTTTCATGCTGTTGGGCTACAATCGTCAACCTGAATCTATCCATGTGGTAGTACTTGTTGTTTGACGCTCCAGATTACGTCACCTAGTCCCTCAGCCATTGATCTTCCTTGGATTGAATATGGTGCTATGGGACTCCGATCGAAGCGATTTCTAAGGCGTTGGACTTCGATCGTCATCTTGATTAGATAGGTACGGTCGGATCATCAATCTGAGGCTCCAAAATAAATATCCTTCTCTCTTGACCACAGAAAGGATGCAATTAACATAAATTATATACAACTACTCTAAATGCAGAATTATGCATGCTATGTAATATTTATAATATGAAATGCAAATCTAAGCCTAAGAACATGTATGAATAGGTATTTTAACCTAAATAGATGTGTCTATATCATATCCCCATGCCTATATTTTTCTAGTCCCTAGCAAAATTAAACTATATGCTATGTATAAAAGTAGAATTAGGATAAGATTGCTTAGGCATAATTCGTTAATTAACAATAAAAAATTTCAACTAAGGTCCTAAACTACGATGACTCAACAGTTCCTGGGTGCCTGCCAGAATGCAGACCGCCCAAGTCCTCTCCTTATTTGAAAAGGGAAAATACATTTTTTATTTTTCTTCTTTACTAATTTTTTTGTACTTTTAGAGTTTGAGAGTTCCAGGATAACTTTTTACGGCTACCCAACCCACCTAAGACTCCAAAATGACTTTAAGTGCTAAGCATCTTGTGGAAATACTGAAAGTCTCACTAGGCGACTGTTAAAATGGACTTCGGGTTTCTACGACCCTAGGTGACTGTGCTTAGAGGTTTATCTTTTCGAATGGTAGCTTTCTCCCTACTTTTATTTATGGGGTCAACACAAAGGTGAACCCAATGTATATTTTCCCGGTTTATTCTACTTCCCCACTTCTTCCCTAATTGTTTTGGGAATTATTGTGCATTTTTTTTTGTGAGCTGGGTTCTGCACAACCGACTAATGAGCTATTACCACCGACAACTTGCCAGCCATACTCGTGCGGTGAAGTATGATTTTATTTTTTTATTTTCTACTTTCTTTTTTTTTTCTTTTCTCTTTCTTTTTTTTTTAAGTAGATGGCTTCCTTGATCTAAGATTTACCTAAAGGCAGTCTAATGAAAATGGTCTTATGACTGGGCTCTGGACAACCGACCGATGAACAGTTACCATCGACAACTTGCCAGCCATACCACCCTAGATAGTTCATTAGCTACCCAATTTCTGAAGAAATCGTCGAAAAGTGAGTCAGTGCAAAAAAATTGTATGTAAAAGCTTAGCTTAAAGTCCCCCCAAATTAGATGACGGGTTGATAAGTTGCATACTTATCATCCCAAATTATTAGCTAAATTAAAAATAAATTTTAATTGGCAAGGACTCGAGACTAAGTCCACATTCGAGTGGACACCGGGCTAATTAAGCTCGAAGACCTGAAGAGTCTAAGTATTCAGGTCCTATCGTATCATTTCCTAAAGTTTATAACTTCCAAATGCCTAGGTTCTCTTCTCCTAATTCTTCTTTTCTTTTTCTTATCTTTTTGAATTTTCAATTTTTTTTAAAGAAACTAAAAGAAATTCTACAGAGTTAACAAAATGATTTCAAGAATAAGTATCCACCTTCACATGCCTAAATGATGCAATGTCCTCATTGTAAAAATAAAGACATGAAATGGACGGAGTAAACAAAATATCACTTGAGTGTCATGAAAATCTAGTCAGCTCCGCAGAGAGAAGAGTGCATACACATGCGCTAAGTTCAATACCTTCAGCTAGCCATAGCATACATACAAAGAAAAAATTGAGAATTCACAAGTATGGGTCAGAATCAAAATAAAAATATTGATCCTGAAACTCGCCAGCAGAAGATGTCCATAGACATGGACCAGATTATGGTGCAGACCCATTCCACAGGGTTGAGCGGTTTTCAGGTTCTGGTTGAAAATCACCCAGAACCGAAGGTTGTTGTGTTTGCGGGGCCAGGCCTGCGGTTTAGTGGTGTGCAACGCAAGACCAAAGTGTCAGACAATGGGTAAAGATGGTTCAATAGGTGTGATTATCCACTTAACATCTAGCTCAGAAAAATAATCAGTTATTTCGAGCTTGGGTTTCACATGAAAGATATCGTAAGGGTCCTAGTAGAAAGTAGGTGGTTTCAAGTCAATAGGTACCCTTAGATCCAAAATCAAAGTTCCCTCAATATTAGCCTCCCAAATTTTTATTTCAACAATTCTATCTTCCAATTTCAAGGGCTCAAGTTTCGGGCCCTCTAGCATATCATTCATCCCATATGATTCTCCCAAGTCCAGAAATCGTGGCTAAATCAAGATTGACTTGGGCATAATGATCGTAGAAGTCAGCTCTTCAGGGTGCAGATGAGGAATGGGGTCACTGATTGAATCATTAAGTAAATGAGGACTCGAATCCTCCAAGTTTGCCCCAACTGAATCAAAATCTTCAATGACTAGGCTATCAAATGGTTTGTCATGCTCCTCGAGCTCATTTGTCTCACTAAAATCATCTTCCTTAAACTCAAGTGAGACTTCACTAAGAGATTCCTCACCCTCAGAATCAAAGAATCCATGATCCTCATTTATATATGTCTCAAAATCATATGTCATTTCATGGTCCGTGGAGACATATTTTTCATCATTCCCTGGCTCTAGGATCTCAGGTGAGAAACTCGATTCATCCTCAAAGGGTTGCTCTAGCCTAACCTGGTCATCTCCAATCTCAGAATATGTATTCCCTGCGACAGGCACCTGAGCGGGTTCAGACATTGGCTCTCCTGAATGGGGTTCATTTCGAGAATCATCCCAAGACTTGACTAGGTCGACCACAAATTTCATCCTCAACCTCGACAGTTTCCCAAGAAGAAACTCACCCAAGTCCCTATCCCTAACACTTTGGAGCAAATCCAATAAAGAACTATTAAGTTCATCAATCATTTTGATCATAGGCTCCAGTGCTTCAGTGCATGGTGTTGGCTGAGCTTCTATAGATTGTATAGTATGCCTCAAATTAGCCAACACCCTATCCTGGATCTAGTTCACCTGAACCAACTGGTTTGATTCAGGTTTGGGTGGGTTTGGGTTAAATCTAAGGGAGTCAAGATGTCGAGGTTCTCGAGTCCCTTCCTGAAAGTAGGTCATTCTAGGTTGTTCAAAGGATGGTGGCAACCTATATTCAGTGGAATACTAGGGAGGGTAGGTGTTATAATCATTATATCCTTCCTGATCGTAGATCGGGTTGGTTTGGTCATCAAAGGATGGAGATCCATAATCATTGTAGGTTTGGGAAGGAAAGCAATCATAGTCTTGTTGTCCAGGGTTAGGCCTTGGACATTGAGGTCCATATTCATATCCCCAATCAAAGTCATCCTGGCTAGTGAATGGGTAATTACAAGTCAAGTCGGAATAGTAATCATCTTGGGGATAAGTGGTGGTAGGAGGATAGGATGGGAAATGCGTGTAAGACGTGGAAGGATACATTGTGGAGTAGGAGGGAAAACAAAATAGAGAAAAGTGCCCTGCAGTACAATCAACCAAACCTATCCTTATGTGGGAAGCCTAAAGACCTACAAACTCCCAGGACCCGTCTTGAGATTATAAACAATTTAGTCTACTTTTATCTAGTCAATCCAACCAGTTAGAAGGAGGAACTGGGGAGAAGGTTCTTCCTTTGGCTTGCGCCTTCGGTTCCTTGTGTACCCCCCAGCTACGGTCATTTGACGCTACTCCCCTAGCTAGAGATCAGATGGACCAGTAGAAGTAGATTAATCAAAAAAAATCTCAGTCTGAGCCCCAAAGAGTGAATCAATCCTTAAGGCTAATGTCTACTCAATTTTAGTTAGGCTTGGGATGATTGTGCTCTTGGAATGTGATGGGCCCTTTAGATGGGTTGTGCCCTTAATGATCAGTTAAAATATGTGAGCATGCACAACTAGGGTTTCCAAACAAGGTTATTTGATAATGTGTCTTTTAGGGTTCAACCTTGTTTAGTAGCTTTTTGGGTTTAATCTTAGGTACATTCAATTAAATTTAGGAGAACACTCCAAGTTTTGCAAGCACTAGTGATGATATATTCCTTTAGAAATCAGAGAAAAAATGTGGAGTGCCTGGTTCAACCCTAAGAATCAACCCTAAGTGGCAAGCTACTTGATGAATCACTTTTATTTTGAGTGGTGCGGCCCAAACAATTCAAGCAATTGGCCTATTGCACCACTTAGTTAAGGTACACAGAAATGTTTGACCTATTTAGATTTCTACTCACTTATTTGTGTGTTGAGTTAAGTGTACTGGGCCCACAGGTCAGATCCCGGTTAAGTGGTAGAATCGATGTGATTATGCACCTTAGGGTGAGAGGTTGTGGGTGTTAAGTGTGTAGCTTTCAAAAAATCCCACAAGAGTAGAGTATTTTTTTTTCATTTATATATGAGAGGGTGAGATGAGTGGAGGTGGCAAACAAACAACCAAATCTATACTAGGGTTTATAAAAAGCACCTAACTTGATTTGGGTTTGAGTTATTAATGTGGTGAAATGAACTAGTGGGTGGGGGTGGTGGGGATAAACTTACAAAACTTCCATCCGCACTTTTCTCTGGTTTGTTGCTTTGGCCCACCTTAGATGAGTACCTGCAATCATAGTAAGATCAAAGAAAAAGTGAGATAAAAGTTAGGTAAGGCGGAAAAATGCGAAAAAAAAACCAAAGAGCATTGCCTCCCCGGCAATGCCGCCAAAAAGGTCGCATGTGTTTCGCGAGTTTGAAATCATGGTTACGAGTAACCCGTCGTCGTAGTTGCAAAACGTGTGGTCAAATAAAATTTATACCGAAACTCGAAAAGTTAGTCCCAGGTCGAACATAGGGAGGCAAACGTTTGGTTTTATGAAATCCATGCTTCACTTTTATTTCTTTTTGGTCGTTTTTATCTTTTCTAATTTTTTTGGTATTTTTAACAAGCAAGAGATCGGTCGATGAAAACTTTATCTACTTGCAAAAATATAAGAGAGAGGGGAGAGGGAGAAGGAGAGAAAGAGAGAGTAAACAATCATCTATTCATCAAGAACTGTTTGTTACACTACGAAAGTGGGAAAAATCTACACTATGAAAGCATAAAAAAATAGAATGGGGTGAGAGAAATCCCCCTCGATGGTTGCTCGGAGGATAACTCACTCTGACGTCGCCTGGAGGAAAGTGGTGAGGAGTAGGACAAAGGAGGACGGAGTCAGAGGACGGAGAATGGGGCAGGTCGGCGTTACGGCAAGGATCTTCTTCCCGAAGGGCGGTGAGAGGATGGCCACGAAATGCTCCATGAATGGGGATGACCAAAGTGTCGGACAACGGGTTGATCTGATTCATTAAAATCAGGTGTCCACTTATAGTTCAGCTCAGGAAGATAGTCAATTATTCCAGGCTTGGGTCGCACGTGAAAGATACCATAAGGGTCCTGATAGAAGGTAGGTGGTTTCAGGTCAACAGGAAGCCTCAGATCCAAAATCAAAGTTCCCTCAGAATTAGCTTCCCAGACTTTTAATTCCAACTTCCTATCCTCCGAAATCAATGTTTCTGGGACCTCCAAATCGTTGTACACCCCATCTAAAGTACCCAAGTCCAATAATTGCGACTGAATTAGGATAGACTTGGGCGTAATGATATCTAAATCAAAATCAATCCCTTCAGGGTGTGGTTGAGGGATAGGGCTACTGATTGAATCTTCTAGTAAATGAGGATTCGAATCCTCCAAGTTAGCCCCAACCGAATCAAAATCTTCAATGAATAGGCAATCAAATGGTTCGTCATGCTCCTCGAGCCTATTTGTCTCACTAAAATCATCTTCCTTAAGCTCAAGTGAGACTTTACTAAGAGATTCCTCACCCTCAGAATCAAAGAATGCATGATCCTCATTTGTGTATCTTTCAAAATCATATGTCATTTAATGATCCGTGGCGACATATTTTTCGTCATTCCCTGGCTCTGGGATCTCGGGTGAGAAACTCGATTCATCCTCAAAGGGTTGCTCTAGACTAACTTGGTCATCTCCAATCTTAGAATTTGTATCCCCCCTGACAGGTGCCTGAGCAGGTTCAGACATTGGCTCTCCTGAAGGGGGTTCATCTTGAGAATCATCCCAAGATTTGACTAGGGCAACCACAAATTTCATCCTCAACCTCAATAATTTCCCAAGAAGAAACTCACCAAGGTCCCTATCCCTAACACTTTGGAGCAAATCCAATAGAGAACTGTTAAGTTCATCAATCATTTTGATCATAGGCTCCAATGCTTCAATGCATAGTGTGGTGTCAAGTAAGGCTGTACATTAGTTCCATTGGTTTTCAATCTTGCAGTGGATGGGCTTGTTAGGTATGCTTGCAAACTAGCTGAGGCTGGTGTCATCAGAGGTTACTCACTATCTAATAGGAGAGCTATGGCCCCTATGCTCCAATATGCAGACGATACAGTCTTCTTTGTAGAGGGGACAACTACTGCAACTCAAGCACTAGATCACATGGTCAAGATATTTGGAGATATTTCCTGTCTGAGATTGAATAGGGAGAAGTCCACCTTGATTTGCTTCGGTCTCAATGAGCAGGAGCAAGATGCAATCTCAACCACGTTGGGGACCCCCCACTCTAATCTTCCTATCAGATACTTGGGGCTACCACTAAGGTGTTCAAAACTGAGGAAGTGCGATTGGAATGTGCTCTTTGACAAGATTTCCATCAAGTTGGAAAGATGGAACAACAAGTTCCTGTCTAAGGGCGGAAGACTCATCTTATTAAATTCTGTTATTACCTCTATCCCGGTTGTTTATTTCTCTCTTTTTAAAGCTCCAAAGTCTATTTGGAAACGCATGGATTTGATGCGAAAAGGGTTCTTTTGGAAGGGGGCGCGACATGAGGGCAGATTCATGCAACCATTGAAATGGCAGCAGCTGTGTCGCCCCAAGGAAGAAGGTGGATTGGGGATTAAAGCAATTAGAGAATTCAATGAGGCCCTATTGATTAAATGGGCGATAAAAATTTTTAGTGGGGAGGAAAAACTATGGGCTAATCTAATCAGAGATGCATATGGCAGTTCCAACAGTGCACTAAAAAGATTACATCCCTCCAAACCATCCCCTTTTTGGCACTCTGTTATTCAGGCCATCAGCAACAACTGGCAGTTGATGCAGCTGGTGCTTGAAGATGGCAAGGACTTCAATTTCTGGAAGGAACAGTGGTCGTTGCTGGGCACCCTGAAAGAGATTTATCCGAGGAGTTATTTGGCTGCAGCTGACAAGGATGGGCCAGTGAATAGCTTCTGGTCTGAATCAAGCAGTTGCTAGCAGCTGAATAACTCGTTGGCTATCAGGGTGGGAACTTGATTTGGGGAGGAAAGGCAGAGTTTGATGGCAGATTTACAAGGTTTCAGACCAATGCCTAATGTGGTGGACACCTATGCGTCGGATGGCAGGTACATAGCTCATCAAGCCTATGGAAAAATCACAAGTCCTAGCAGTGGTAGGGGGAGCGACCACATTGACAAGAAGCTATGGCTACTGAAGATCCCCCTCAAAGTGCAAATTTTTTTATGGTTACGTAGAAGAGAAGGTTTGATCACTGGCGACCTCAGGCATCAGAGGATGGGTACTACTTTACATGAATGTCATCTTTGTGGGATGTAGATTGATAGTCTATCTCACATTTTTTCTTCTTGTTTGGTTACTAACACAGTTTGGAGAAAAATTTGTCAGGAACCACTCCCACCTTGGGAGTCTGTGTGGCAGAGCTTTGTGACACCTGGGAAACCACATCTGCATATGGCAGTGACCCTTTAGTGTGTGTGGAGGGCGAGGAATGAGAGATTGTTTCAGGAGAGACCAGTGTGCTGTGAGCAAATTGTAAATGAGTGTTGGTCCCTCATACATAGATGGGGATCTAATTTGTAGTTATCCTTGCTATTCTTTTATCTTATTAAATAAAATGCCCCCCGGATTGCTATCGTAACACGATAGCTTTCCTATAATTTTTTCAAAAAAAAATGCTTTAGTGCATGGTGTTGGCTGAGCTTCTAAAGAATGTATAGTGTTCCTCAAATTAGCCAACACCCTATCCTGGATCTGGTTCACTTGAAACGACTGGTTCGATTCAGGTTTGGGTGGGTTCAGGTTAAATCTAGGGGAGTCAAGATATCGAGGTTCTCGGGTCTCTCCCTGATAGTAGGTCGTTTCAGGTTGTTCAAAAAATGGAGGTGGCCAACATCTACTCAGTTTTAATTAGGTTTGGGATGATTGTGCTCTTGGAATGTGATGGGCCCATTAGATGGGTTGTGCTCTTAATGATCAGTTGAAATGTGTGTTCGTGCACAACCAGGGTTTGCAAACAAGGTTATTTGATGATGTGTCTTTTAGGATTTAACCTTGTTTAGTAGCTTTTAGGGTTTAATTCTTAGGTTGGTTCAATCAAGGTTTAGTAGAACACTTCAAGTTTTGAAAACACGGGTGATGATATGTTCCATTAAAAGCCAAAAATAATGTGGAGTGCCTGGTTCAGCCCTAAGAATCAACCCTAAGTGGCAAGCTACTTGATGGATCGCTTTTATCTTAAGTGGTGCGGCCCAAACAGTTTAATTACTTGGCCTATTGCACCACTTAGTTAAGGTACACAGAAATGTTTGACCTATTTAGATTTCTACTCACTTATTTGTGTGTTAAGTGTACCGTGTCCACAGGTCAGATCCAGGTTAAGTGGTAGAATCGATGTGATTGTGCACCTTAGGGTGAGAAGTTGTGGGTGTTAAGTGTGTAGCTTTCAGAAAATCCCATAGGAGAAGAGTATTATATATATATATATATATATATATATATATATATATATATATATATATATATATATATATATATATATATATATATATGCGGGGGGTGAGATGAGTGGAGGTGTCAAACAAATAACCAAATCTATCCTAGGGTTTATAAAAAGCACCTAAGTTGATTTCGGTTTGAGTTATTATTGTGGTGAAATGAACTAGTGGGTGGTGGTGGTGGGGATAAACTTACAAAACCTTCATCTGCACTCTTCTCCGATCGAACCGCTTTGGCCCACCTCGGAAGAGTACCTGCAATCACAGCAAGATCAGAGAAAAAGTGAGATAAAAGTTAGGGAAGGCGAAAAAAACACGGAAAATAAAAACAAAGAGCATTGCCTCCTCGGCAATGGTGCCAAAATGATGGAGGCGTGCTTTGTGAATTAGAATTAGGGATTGGAGGACCTGTCGTTGTAGCTCGCAAACTGCATCTATCTGATAAAATTTATAACTGAAACTCGAAAAGTGAGTCTCGGATCGAACATGGGGAGGCGAACGTTTGGTTTTATAAAAATCCGCGGTTCACTTTATATATATATAAATCTCCATCCAAGGCCCTGAAATAAATCTCCTTCCCTCCTAACCTCAAAAAGGACGCAATTAACCTAAAATATATACAACTACTCTAAATGCAGAATGATGCATGCTATGAAATATTTATAACATTAAATGCAATCTAAGCCTAGGAACATGCATGATTAGGCATTTTAACCTATATATATGTATCTATATCAAGCTCGAAAATTTATAAGGATAAATTAAAGACCTTCCATGACCATCACATCTGTAGGAAAACCTTTCACCCTGGTCAAAAAGTCCTATTTGACTCAAGACTTAAACTTTCCCTAGGGAAACTCAGATCCAAGTGGATTGGACCTTTCAGAATCTTGAGAATCTTTGACAATGGAGCTGTCGAGATCACTAAGATTGACAAATCTGAACCTTTAAGTGTCAATGGACAAAGATTGAAACCCATCATTGAGCTACATGATCTTAGATTTGTCAATTCTACCATTTCGCTCCAACATCTTGAACCTATCTCTGATGAAACTTCTACTAGGTTTATGCCTAGCTGAAAGCGTTAAACTTAGCAACCTATCCTTTGTATATAGTTGTTTTCACCATTCTTATTTTCCATTTCTTTCATTAGGTGTCTATCCTTGCATTTTTAGCATGCATTCATAGCCACTATGTCATGCATTTCACTTCTTAGCTCAACTGTCCACTCTAATCTTGTATCAGACTTGAAATCCTCCACATAGACATTTTTATCTCTTCATTCTGACTTTCTTCCATCACCTAGTCAAAGTTAGTGAAAAGCAGAGCATGCATTTGCATCTACCTTATTCATACAATGAGGACATTGCATCGTTTAAGCATGGGGGGTTGTAAATGGTGAAATCATTTTCTGAAATACAATTATAGACACACTTGTAGCCTATATAGTATAGTATTATTAAAAATACCAAAACAAACTGGAAATTTTGAAAAAAAAAAATATTACAAAGTCAAAAATACTAAAAAAATGTCAAAAATACAATAAGGGACCTACTAATCTTATTGTTGAGGGTGAACAACAAAACTTTAAGGAGAGCAGAGGCGGCAGAGGAGGGAAAACCTTAATGGGATGAGGCAGTAGGGTGATAGAGTTGGAGGGGAGGAAGAAGAAGGCTGGAGGGTCTAGAGATCCAAGGGTTGGCATCGAAGAGACCAAGAAGGGTTGCCATTCTCTGCTCCTTACAGGGGGCGGGAAGGTAGAGCAGTGTGGGGAAACTGGACAAGAGGGAATGCGGAGATATTGTGTTATAGGTTTAGAAGGAGGGAACACATGGTTGCTACCTACAAGTCTCCAATTCTCTGCCTGGCATGCGGGGGATTGGGTCACAAAAAAGATGGTTGCAGGAGAGTGGGGTCCATCAAGCCAGACGGGACAATACCACAGAAAGATTTAAGAAGGAAGAAGTCTCACCCTCCCCCTCTGCTTAAAGGGTTCGATCATGTTCTTGATGTAGAGATTCCCCTATCCAAAGACATTAGACTCAGAGATGGCCTTGCGAGGAGCTCTGATCGGTGAAGCCATGATGGGGATGGTATTGCTCATGCAAGTCCAGAAGCTGGTGAGTACCTTATCTCTCTCTTCTTAGGGGTTGATGATTGTGATGTTGGGCGGATTGCATTTCTTGCTGTTTGGTTTAGGCATGGTGGTTGTGGAAAACCTCCATTTCATACGACCATCTTCGAAGGGCTGACCATACTATGGAGGCTTGTCTCACCTTTTGATGGGGTGATGCAAGAACTCCCTCCGCAAAGAGTAAAGGAGTGAAGGGGAACCCTAGAGATTTGGGGACTCCCACTGCATTTGAGAGCCAATAGTGTGGTTGCAAGCGCAGTATCAGCTTTACTACTCTGGCTGATGGAACAAATGTGGGTTACGGGAGGGAGATGGGAGATCAATTTTGGTGGATATAAAATTGACTCGGGCTGGACAGGTCCCTGACAAAATAATCATCTAATGTGGTGAAAGCTCTTGGCTTCTTCATGCAAGATTTTCCTACCATGATGATGAGAAGCTGAATCAAGGGGGAGGGAGATCATACACAGAAGTAGTTGGAGCTCAAGGGAGTAGTTCTGGAAGCCAACCAAGCCAAGAGGAATGTCCTAAATAAAAAAAGAGGAAGGAATTCAATGATTCAGTTCCACAAGATGCACCGATGGAAGGGCTTGATCGAAATCTACAGGGAGGTGAGGAGAAGCTTGATATTCCTGAGGGGGGGAAATTATGCCTGCAAACATGTCTATGCAGGGACAAGTAGTGAGACAAGCAATTGACGAAGACAAGGTAACTAATTTCACCTTTGAGGTGCCTGAAGGAATGAAATATGGAGTTGGATCTTCCTCAGTGATCAAATATGGCTGCTCTCCTTATAAGCTAAGAGGGAAAATGGTAGGCGAAAGTCAGAGGATTAGTAGAAAAGCTATAGCAGTAGTCCTTAATCTAGAGAGAAATGTGATGGGACAAAAGAGGGATGATCTGACGCATAGATGAAAGTTCTCACGTGGAATGTGCATGGGTTATGCGATGGGGTTCAAAGGGCATCGCCTGCCCGTTACCTCTGTGAGTGGAAGGTGGATTACACACTACTTCAAGAGACACATATCAAGGAAGAAAGAAAACACTTATGGCATTCTCTGCTGCAAGGTGGTCAGGCAGACGTCAGGGCAATTGATGCGCAAGGGAGATCTGGAGGTTTAGTAGTATGGTGGAAATGCTCGAGATTGCAATTGAAAGAAGTTTGGAAGGAACAATACGTAATCACTTGTAAGTTCAAACATCTAATTGAAGATCAGGAATTAATACTGTCTTGCATATATGGCCTATGTGTTGATAATGCGAGGAGTGCCCTCAGGCAACAGCTCACTCGAGCTGTAGAGGTGATTGAAGGATGGCCATGGCTTGTGGGAGGGAATTTCAACTGCACATTAATTGAAGATGACAGAGGAAGTGGGAGACTAGATGGTGGCTCCTTAGGCTTCCAGTTGATAGCTTCAGCATTGGGCCTAACTGTCTTTCCATCTTCAGGGGCTGAATACATCTGGAGGAACAGATGTGAGTAGAAGTCGAAGCTAGATCAATTCTTTGGCAATGCGGAATTGTTGGAGATCTATCAACTTTCCTTGATAAGGGGGCTAGACCGTCCATTCTCAAACCATGCCCCATTGCTTTGGGAAAGTGGGGAAGACTTCGCAGCAGGCACCTATTTCAAATTCAAAAGATCATTGCTCTGAGAAGAAGGGTGCAAAGAGATGATCGGCAATTTGGGGGCTTTCAAACAGGTGGACGGAACAACTACCTTTAGACGTGCGGTTAAGCTTAGAGAGCTAAAATCCATGTTGAAAGAGTATCGAAAAGTCATAGAGGTTGTGAGAGACCAGAGGAGAATTGACGCCTTAAAGAATGTGCAGTTGCTAGATGACAATGAGAATAGAGGGCAATTGTCAGAGGAAGAGAGATGGCAACATAGAACTTGGTAGGAGATGGTTCTGGAGGAGGACCTAAAGAGGGAAATTGATTGGAGAGAAAAATCCAGACAATTATGGTTGAAAGAAGGAGATGCGAATACCAAATTCTTTCACATGGCAGCTAGCTCTAGAAGGAGGGTGAACTTCATATCTTCCATGAAATTGGGTGATCAGGTGTTGATCTCTCCTGAAGACATTAGAAGGGAAACGGTTAGATTTCTCAAAGAACCCACCAAAGCTACAGGAAGGGGGACATGGAGGTTAACCACATCTAACTTTCCCCGAATAGAGGAATCTAAAGCTAAGCACCTAATTGTGGCTATTTCAGTGTAAGAAGTACAGGCTACGATGGCTGGGTTGAACTCTGAAGTCTCCCCAGGTTCGGATGTATTCCAAGTTTTTTTCTATGAGTTTTGGCTAGTGATGAAGAGAGATGTGATGGGGGTCATTAAGGAGTCCCAAGAGGGTAACTCAGGCTTTGAAAGAATCAATAAATCATATCTATTCCTACTGCCAAAGAAACATGGAGTAGAGAGACTGCAGGAGTTTAGGCCTATTGCTTTGACGAACTCCATTTACTTGATAATTGGCAAAGTCTTAGCAAATAGACTGAGTGGAGTTTTGTCACATCTGATAAATCTAGTGCAGTCAGCCTTCCTCCCCAACAGATCACTATAGGAGTCATTTATTGTAGCACAAGAGATGGTCACCAGATGGCATAGACGAAGATGTAAAGAATTCATGTGGAAGGTGGATTTCAGTAGAGCTTTTGATTCGATTTCCTGGCCATATCTCTAAGATATCCTAAAGAGGAGGAGGTTCCCAGCAAAGTAGACCCAATGGATGAAGAGATGTATTGTAAATTCATCCTTCTCCCCTTTAATTAATGGGAATCCATGTGGGACTTGGATTCAACCCCATCTTGGGGTCAAGTAGGGCTACCCCCTAGCCCCACTTATTTTCAACCTAGCTGTAGATACCCTAGCCTGCTTTGCTTGAAAACTCTTAAGTACGAGTTTGGTGAGAGGATACTCCTTGTCCAACACTAGAGCATTGGCACTGATTCTACAATACGCAGATGACACTGCTTTTCTCATGGAAGGAGGGAAAAGTGAAGCCAAGATCCTCTATTCTATGGTATCCATGTTTGGGGAAATTTCTAGGCTAAAGCTGAAAGGTGAGAAGTCCTCTCTAATCTATTTTGGATTGGTAGGATAGGAGAGTGGAGACCTATCGACTAGTCTACATATGCCCATTGTAAATTTACCGATGAAATATCTAGGGTTGCCCCTACAGGACACTAAACTAAAGAAAAGTGACTAGAATTCCTTATTTGAGAAGGTGGCAAGTAAACTGGAGAGTTGGAGTTGCCGCTGCTTATTGAAGGGGGGAAGGCTTATCCTATTGAACTTGGTCATCACCTCTATCCCTGTCTTCTTATTCTCCTTTTCCAGGGCACCAAAATTGATCTGGAAAAGGATTGACATGCTGCGGAAGCACTTCTTCTGGAAAGGGGTCAAATCTAAAGGCAGATTCTTACACCCCCTTAAATGGTTGAAATTGTGCACCCCTCGACAACAGAGCAGTCTAGGCATTCTCTCTCTGAAGGAGTTCAATGATTCCCTGTTGCTGAAATGGGCAATAAAGCTCTTTGAGGATGACGAGAAGGCCTGGTCCACAGTCATCAAAGATGCATATTCTGGCTCACGCAATGCAAGATAACTGGACAAGCTTTGTTGGTGGCTGGAGATGGCCAACAATTCTCTTTTTGGAATGATCAGTGGTCCAGCTTGGGAAGGCTGAAAGACCTGTTTCCACACGCATTCAATAAAGCATTGGACAAGTCTGTCGTTGTGAAGGAGAGTTGGGACCCCCTGCACAGTAGATGGGAGTTAGCAGGTCATGAGGCTAAGGAGGGTGGCCACTCATGTGAAGAACATGACTAGCTGATGAGGGACTATTGGAAGGTCGTAGATCGCATTTTTGATAAAAGCGCCGTAGTATAGTTGCTAAATATGATCCAACAAAGATATTGTTTTGTAAAAATAACGAGACTTTGAGTCCCGGTCATTCGTCTCTGGGAGGCATTGTTTTTGCTTTTGAAATCGATCTTAAAGCCGCTCTACTTTATTTAAACGACATGCTGGTGCGTACTATATAAGCAATTAAAGAACAGGCACTTAAATCACGCAAATATGATAATCATTCAGCTCGTGGTGATTTCGAACACATAAGATATATATATATATATAAAGTGAAATTTCATTCATCATTGGAGAGTTGTTGCACAAGGAAATCTAGAGGAAAGCTTATACATGAATGCTTAAAAATTAAACTTAACTACCAGAAAACGATTGCATAAGAGAATCAACAGGGGGATTTCGCATGCATCATTGGGGGAGAAGTAAGACTACACTACTAAGCAGTAAATGTAAGCAATAAAGATTATGAAGAGCATGATTTAAAGCTAGAAGAATAGAGGGCATTCAGGGGTGGTCCCCGATGGCATTGGAGTGGTCGAGAGAAGAGGGAGGGGCGGCCAATGGAACTTAGGCCGGCCCTTGGAGAGAGGTAGGGTTGATCCAGCATCCCGGCATGGTGTCCTCCATGGTGGTGGTAGTGAGCTCATGGAGGTGGAGTGAGTGGCTAAGTGGAGGTGGCGTGAATGGCACCAATGGAGAGCAATTGCTAAGGGAGTGAATGGGTGCCAATGGCCATCCATGGGGTCTTTTTATAGACCCAATGGAAGCTCTCTAGAGAATTATGGAATTCTCTAGAGAGGCCTATGGTGGGAGCTCGTGGGAGAGTGAGAGAGAGAGGGTGGATGGTGGTTTTTAGATCCACCAAATGTGGATCTAAAAATTGAATGGCTCTTGGTTGCTATTTTTGGCAACCAAGGCAACCACACATTGTAGAGAGTTCTAGAGAACTCTAGGCTTTATATTTTCGTGTGGATGGTGTGTGTGGGTGTGTGTGGGTGTGTGTGGGTCGAAACTTAGGTGGCTAGGTTGATTAGGTTGGGTTCTAGTGGGTTTAGGTCAAGGTAGGTCTCAAATTAGGGTTATAAACCCTAATTCACTAAGGTAAAGTGCAATTAAACTTAATACAAGTTTAATTGGGTGTGTGGAAACTTAATTGAGAGTAAGAAAACTCAATTAAGTCAGGTCTAGGTCAATTGGACTCTCACTGAGTCCAATTGGATAGTGTGTGCTGAGATCAGGGCTCAATTGGACTCAATGAGTCCAATTGAATAGGCTGATGGAATTGACTAAGATTCAAGTCAATTAGGTTTAGTGAGGACCTAATTAGGTCCTTAGGGAGGTCTAGAGGTGATGTACTAGGGTTAGGGCACCTTAATTTAGGTTCCTATGGGGTTGGAATTGGGTTTAGGGACCAAGAGATCCAAGATCAAGGCTTAAATCTCAAAACAGGAATTGGAGAGTAGTATCAGCCGTCTAATAATAGAATCAGATGTATTATACTCAAAAATCAGAAGTCCATACTTGTTGTTTGGACGTCCAATCAGAGTTAGGAAGGATTTCGGGTTCTGTTTTGGGTATTCTGCAGAAATTAGACGTCTGAAAAAGTGTATGGACGTCCAATAACACTGTAGAAGTGGGTTTGAAGTGTGCGGGAGTTGGCTAAGGGTCCTGACGTCTTGAAACTTATCTGGACGTCCAGAGAAGGGTTGGAACTAGGGTTTTAGGGCTTCCTACGGTGTTGTGACCTAATCTAAGGGTGGCTAAGGCTTAGGGAAGTCTCTAGGTTATCCTAGGGCTAGGATGGACCTAAGCTCTTCACATTTTACTGCTTTATTCCTACTTAATAGAATAACAAACCTTTAACTCCCTTACATCATTATTGCTACATCTAATGTAAGCCTTCTTCTCCAGCTCTGCTGCAACTCCTGTTATTCCTGATCCAGCTTTAGATCCAGCTCCTGATCAGCTTATTCCCTGCAATCGACATAATGCACTTAATCAGCGCATTATAACATTATTTTATGCATAGCTAAAGGAAAGCACTAAAGATGCAGATAATGCGTATGCATGCATGAATAACCCTAACTTATGCTAAGTCCTAGCTTAATCTAGGCCAATTAAGACCTATGATTGCTGCGCAATCAGGGACTTACATGCCTTTAGATCAATGGGAGGATCTAACAGATATGTCTGGAGACATGAGCTATTCTCTCCTGCAAGAGCATACAAACGGCTGATCGGTGAAGGAAATGATAATATATCACAAATGGACAGAGATTGTGCTAGCATTGGGCACTTAAAAATTCCCTTAAAAATAAAGATTTTTCTTTGGTTGTGTAGAAGAGATGGTCTCATTACTGGAGATATGAGGCACATAAGGTTGGGTGTCCCAGCTCAGAATTGCCCTCTTTATGACTTCCCCTCAGATAGTAACGTTCACATTCTTTGTACGTGCCTAGTGATGAATAGGATCTGGAGAAATATATGTGGAGAAGCCTTGCCCACATGGGGTGAACTATGGACAAGCTTCAAAAAGTTAAGCAAACCACACTTATTGATGTCTGGAGTTATGTGGTGTGTCTAGTGTACTCACAATAAAAAATTACTTAAAGGGATGCCAATAAATGTGGGGAACATTATTAGGGAAAGTTGGGATCTTGTGGAAGCATGGAGGGATTCTTTGTAAATGCTATTTGATGAGGCGTGCTTAGCGAATTAAAATTAGGGTTTGGAGAACCCGTCATCATAGCTCACAAAATGGGTATATCAAGTCAATTTATAACCAAAACTCCAGGGGAGTCCCAGGTCAAACACAGGGAGGCGACGTTTACTTTGGTTGAAAACTGCACTTTGTTTTGTTTCTTTTTGGTATTTTGAGGTTTTGTTATTTTTTTGTGTTTTTGAAATAAGAAAACAAGCAAGATAAGTTCACAAGAGAGTTGAAACAACTATGATATATCACAAAAATGTTTATTACAATGATCTATGTAAGCATAAAAGAGATAAGGGTGAGAAGAAATCTATCGAATCGGCCGTTCGGTGAGACGACGATGCCTAGCGAAAGCTTGGATGAAGGAGGTGAGATGCAGGGCGATGGAGGTGAGATGCAGGACGACGCCAAGTAGAGGAAGGTGATCTTCTACTAGAATAGAGGTGGGAGGATGGCTCCAAGGCTTCTTATGAAGGTGGTGAGATGAAGGATGAATGTTTGGTGGGGTAAAGGATCATTAAGCTAATAAGAGGCCCTTCGAGCTTGAGAGTAAGCTCTAATGGAGCTTTGGTAGGCTACTAGAGCTTAGGAGTAGGTGGGGGTAGAGTAAGTAGAGATGAAGGGGAATGTAGGGTGTAGGGGTGTTTATATAGTGGAGGGAAGAAGAAATTCATGTAGAGGGCTGTAGTGACAGCTGCAAGCGTCACTAAAGACCCCCTGCAGCTGTTGCTGAAGATCGCACACCCACTACTCATGCCCGTAGCTGTCCTTCCGCAAACAAGCAATTAGTGAAGGCTGTAAGCATCACTAAAGCTCCGCCTAGGCAGTCACTGAAGATCCACTCCCCCACCGCTCTTGCTAGGCAGCACATCACGCGTCCCTTGTCACATGCGCACTCGCACGCTGCCGTCGCACTAGGGGTGGTTGTGCGCTGCGCCCATGTGCGTGCACACGCTTGTTATGGTGCAATTGGTTGTGCGCCCTTATGCGCGTAGCCGGTGCCTTCAATTGCGAATTTGGTCTCGAACCCATCCCTCTTGTTTGAGGAGTGGGCGCTTCACCGTTGCGCCAAGGCAGTGGATTGTCGTGTGGAAGGTGATGTGGCAACCATTGATCGTGAGATCATGGCCATTGGATTTTCATCCAACGATCATGAAATAATCTTGAGCTCTTCTCTTGTGAAGGTGAGGTGATGTAGAGCGGCTCTCAGCCTTTGGATTGAGATCCAACAGCTGAGATCTCTCCATTAGTGAAGTTGGGGCAGCCGTGGTTCATGTCGAGCGGTCTGGATGGAGCCACGTGGCACCATCTGGATCATCCATCTTCTTCTTCTTGTAGAGGGTGCTACGAAGCTCTGATCAGGGTGATATTCATGTTGACGGACTGCGATCGTTGCTCTGGAATCAACCGTATGGTAGAATTCTTCATCCGATGCCTGTAAAGATGTCACACTACCTCCTGGCCATATAAAAAGGAAGAATTAATGTACATAATATGCAACTATCCTAAATGTCATGCCATGGATGTTATGCAATATTTATAACATGATATGCAATACTAAGCCTAAGAACTATCATAATAAGCATTTTATCATGAATTCATGTGTGTTTATCATACCCCCTTGCTTACTTTTTACTAGTCCCTAGCAAACCTAAATGCTATGTATAAAAGTAGAATCAAGATTTGATTACTTAGGCAAAATTTGTCGATTGCTTTAGAAAGTCTCAACCCCAAGACCTAATTACAAAAACTCGATAGTGCTTGGGTGTCTGTCAGAATGCAGACCACCCAAGCCCTCGCCTTATTTGAAAAGGGAAGATACACATTTTTTGTTTTTCTTCTTTTCTATTATTTTTTGTACTTTTGGAGTTTGAGAGTTTCAGGATAACTTTTTATGGCCACTCGACCCGCCCAAGACTCAAAAAGGACTCTATGTGCTAAGCATCTAGTGAAAAGAGTGAAAGACTCACTAGGCGGTCGTTAAAACAGACTTCGGGTTTCTATGACCCTAGGTGACCTATCCTAGACGTTTATCTTTTCGAATGGTAGCTTTCTCTCTACTTTTGTTTATGGGGGCAACACAAGGGCGAACCCAATGTATACCTCCCTAGTTTATTTTACTTTCCCGCTTCTACCAAACATGTTTTGGGAATTATTGTGCATTTTTTAGCTGGGCTCTGGACAACCGACCAATGGGCTATTGACGAGTCGAATTTTCACTATGCATTGTAGTATTTAAGTGGTGGAAAATATCGACTAATCAATAATAAAAATAACCACTCACAAAAGCGGGGTCATGTCCATAGGGAGGCAATTATGCAATAAACTCTTGATTATTTTGTATTCTTTCGGTTAAGTGTGAAATCCCTAGTCAAATTTGACATAAAATGCAATGGAAAGTAGATTCACAATAACTTAAAAAATATAAGGGTATGTGTGCAATTTTCCCTCACATAAATCTTCAATAAATATATGATGATTTTATGTAATTTTCAATTGACATATACTAGAGAAAATTGGTGCACACGTTAATCCCAAAACCAATCTTGAAACAGGTGAATAATAATAACGTGCCATTATCAGAAAGTATGAGTGTGCATGCGCAATTTTGCCACAATAAAATAATAATAAATCAAAAATTTATTTCTGGTGGCAATGGCATTAGATGTAATTTTTAATTGAATGTAAAACAAAGCATTTGCTCTCTCTCCTCCTCGCAAGAGAGAGAAAGCACCGGCAGGGCTGTTAACCGCAAGGGAAGTTGGCGGAGACGAGGCCGATCCGGTGGAGGTCACGGTGTCGACAGAGATGGCCGGTTGACAGAGGAGAAGAACGCCGGAGGAAGCGTACCTATGGGGCAGTGTGGCTGTGCAGGGCATTGGAGGAGGAGTGTGATGCGGTGCCTGCGGCTGTGAAGTGCCTGCGGAGGGGGGGCTCACTGCAGATGGCGTGCGCCTGCGAGCGTAGAAGGAGGGCACGTGGATGAGGGTGGTGCAGCGCCTTCTGTGAAGGGCGCTACAGAGCGCCTGCGGCGTGGCTGGAGATGAGCGGTGGAGAAGGAGCAGACGCTTGCAGATGGCTAGGGCAGTCTGCAGAGAGGGGAAGCGCTGCAAGTGCGAAGGCGGGTGCTGGTGCAGTGCCTGCTGGTGAGCGGTGTGGTTGGAGATGCTGGTGAGGCGAGGCGGGTCTGCAGAGGGGAGGGTGCGCCTGCGTGCGCTGGTGGCAGGCAGAGCTCCTGCGGGCACTGTAGAAGGGCGTGCGCCTGTGGGTGTGGGTGGGGTGGACGGAGTGGTGTGCGACTGCAGGGCCAGCTGGAGATGAGCGCACGGGAGATCTGGTGATGGCACTGGAAGGGAGGATGCCTTGCAGGCACTGGCGACTGCAGGGCCAGCTAGGGATGAGTACGTGGGTGCCTACAGGCTGCTTGGTGAGGGCGCGAGAGGGGTGGTGCTGGTGCGGTGAGGCAGGTCTGCAGAGGAGAGGGCATGCTGCAGATGGGCGTGCACCTGTGGGCGTGGAAGGTGGAGTGGGCTGAAGGTGATTAGGTGCACAGTGCACACTGGTTACATCATCCCTGGATGACCAAGCCCCTCCTCTCCTTTCTCCACCTCCTCTTAACTCCTCTCCTCCGCCCTTCCAGGGATTTTCAAAAATCCTTTCTAAATATAGCCTCGTTTGTTGAGGGAGGGCGATGGAAGATTTGATAAATGTGTGGGAGAAGTTGTGGCTGGCACCGGATATGTGTTGGGGAAATTTATTCCCCCCCTTCCTCTTTCCTAATATTATTCCTGCAATCATAAAAATGTAAATCATTACATATTAAGTTATAGAATACTATAAAATAGATGTAAAATTAAATCATGATGAATGCAAACATTCTATAACTTAATGTAGTTATTAACAAACCTAACGGTACGATTAAAGTTACTTAGGCGTAATATTAGTCCATTAAAATGGACTCATCAAATATCCCCATGCCTAAGATTTGCTAGTCCCTAGCAAAAATGAAAAAAAATTGAAGTAATCAAAAGATTTCTTCTTTTCTTATTTCAAAACTTTAGAGATCCAGACAAATGTGAAGTGATGATATCCTCAGTAACAGATCCAAGTGAAAAAGCCAATTAGCAGTAAATATTACTGTCGGGATAGGCAAATACTTCCCTCGGGGATAAAGCAGAGGATACTCTGTAATTTGACCCCGACATTTGGCTTAGGTAGGAGATATCGAGTTGAATGGATTTGTATTTGGTGGCACACACTCATCTGGTGCTACATATAGTCTAGTACTACAGATTCTAGATCTCTAGACTATTAGACAAGTCAACTCTAAGAGAGGCAACACAACTGTGCTCTCTTGATGTTCCTGGGCACTCCCATTTTTCTTTCTTTCTAAGATCACGAATCTCGCCAAATTTAGAAATTGTACTCACTATTTGGTGGCCTTACATGGCATCCACACTTCAATTGAAGTCCTAATAACTCTACAACTAAGTTAGAGTCCTCAACCAATATTCGGGTGATCAGAAATACTAAAAAGTAGGTATGGGTCATATTTGGTGGAACGCGATAGGTGTTCTGTTGACTCAGAAATAATGTTACATTATAACTTGGACCTTTTTTTTTTTGTAATATAAATATTTCTTCTGTTTCTTCTTTTTCTTCTTCTTTTCTTTTCTCTCTCTCTTCTTCTTTTTTTTTTATAATATAAATCAACATAATACGATACAGACTTTTATTTATGAGGCATTATTTGGGATGCTGAAGGTCAAGAAGATATTGTGCCGCTTATTTGGTGGAAGTGCCTATTCTCGGCACCGGGAAGGAATGGATAGGACTGGCGTATTTCTAACCTTTGAAACTATTACCTTCCTTCAGCCGAGGACTCTATGAAGGATGGTCGTAACCATCCACCATAGTTATAGCTTTATTAAGACTCAATCTCTGTGTATCTGCCTTATTTAGTGACTCTCAGGAATTCACACAAAGCACGCACACAGGAACAGAGAGTGAAAACTACGCCTAACTCTGAAGATCATCATCTAATTATCCAAAACTTAAGAGTCCTTGCACTAGACTTAGCGCACCAGTAATCTCTCTACTTTCTTCTCACAAATATGAGGTGGATCTACTGGAAGATAGTATGCCCGACTCCCTGTGAACTGCCCAAGGGTTCAATAGGCTACAAATGCTTATTAGTTTTCCTCAAGGATCCATTACCTAGTCTATGTGTACGTGAAATAAATGTACTAGGTTCTAAACTTAAGAAATAATTCGGGAAGAAAAACCTCCAATGACAAAGGTATTTTTTTAGGGACTAACCCAATCAGCTCAAGAAAAGAGATTTTTTTTTTTATATGATAACCTAAATGCATGAATACTTCTTAAAATGCAAATGCACCCCCCCATGCCTAAATCCTTCAATGTCCTTATTGTAAAATTAAAACAAGAGGAGAAAGGAAAAGCATCACCTGACACGATGTTATTCCGACTACTGGGTTGCCTCCCAACAAGCACTGCATTTTCTGTCAACAACCAGACTTAGAAGGAACCTATAAGTCTGGTTCCAAATAGACAAAGTTAGGCCCTAAAAATATGCGTAACAATGCAGGCCTAGAAAATAGGTAGCCACGGATGTTGGTGAGATGATGATGCAACGTAATACCAAATGCTTGCCAGAATATATGAAAGCAAAGAACCTCGTTGGCTACCTTGGGAGGTGTAGGAATAATAAACGGAATATGAAAAGGGACCTCCCGAAACGGAATAAGTGGAGGATAACAAGGATCCTCCAGAGAAGGACGGGTTTTAAAAGATATACACATTATTAGTTCAAACCCTTGAATGGCGAGAGTAAAAGTACAAGCATCAATCCACACTCACCATTCTACCCAAGGATGTACTGGCCTGATATGTTCTTTAGAAATAATGTACATGAGCAGAGATCTGGGCCAAGGATCAGTTAGGGAGTATAAGTGTTGGAAGGTAATGGTTAAGTCCAATGAGGGCTTAGTTGGTGTTAGGTCTAATTCCAACAATGATTCAGATTGTGTATACTCCCTAACAGTTGTAGACAACTTCACGTTACCCTTCCTAGCATTAATGATCGGAGTCATATTTGAATCAAGGGTAGACTCCAAATTACAACTCTTTGATGGCAAGGTCAAAATGTCATAATCATTATCATTCAGCTCATCCCCAGATTCATTTGGTTCACTCAAAATTTTGTCGGGGTGTATATGTGATTCATTAATGAAGACAGGAGTTGGATCAGTATCCTTAAATATTTCTAAAGGAGAATCAGTCGTAATATTTTGGAGCAAGCCTATATCATTGAATTTGTTATTGTTGTCAGGGTATAAATCCTCAATTGATCTGTTTAGTCCCCGAGAGTCTCCCATAGCCTTCTCATTAGTTTGTTTGTCCTCCTGTAATATCAACTCCTGTTTTAATGGAGATGACTCTCAAAAGAAAGGAGGAATCTGGATTTAATCATATTATTTCTATCCTCTGGAGGTAAATCCTCAAATGATAAATAATTCCCCTGTGGTTCACTCCAGATTTTCAGTCCAGGTTCCTCTATTGGGGCCTCCCCATCCTCTGAAATAGACTCTTCATATCCTTGAGACCAAAATTGATCTAATTCATCCTCCATTCCCTTAGGGTCACCTTCATTGGGTGCATTTAAATCCTCGGAACATTTAATGGTAGGTGTTGATTCCCTAAGTGGAGGGTTATGGGTAGGCTCACTAAGGGTAGAATGGGATTCCACCAAATAATCAATAGGGGAAGTGAAAGGAACAATACAACCTTGACCCAGGTTGGTAGGGGTAAGGAGAATACTATCATTAGGGTCAAGGTCCGCAAGAGGTACCATCTTCCCATGCTTTTGACTCCAATATAGTTCAGGTGGATAATCACTATGATCGTTGTCCTCTAGTGGCCGTGTCTCATTGGGAGAGTCTAAGTGAGAGCTACATAAAATTGGATCCCTATTGTCATTAGGTTCCTCAGAATTATTTTCATGATCATGATCGTATGGGTAGGGATCAAGATTATTTGGAAGCGTGTAGCTAAGTTGTCTTATTTCTTCATTTAATTTTTGACTATTCCTCAACATCTCTCCCATTGATTCCATCATTTCCTTTTGCTATTTTTGCATTTCTATCATAAAAAAGGAGAGGCTACTATTATCAGGTTGGGGAGGATAGTCAATTTCAGGCTCTGGTTGTCTAGGGGTATCGGTCCAACCTCGATACGGAAAATCATGAAGGATGGGAGGGTTGGGTGTTTGCATGGAAGTAGTGATTTCAGGGTTGGAAAACCCCACTCCTAGGCTCTACTCAAAAGTGGGAGTTATCGAGCCAATACTCCCAGGATAAAAATAAGAATGATCCCATGAATTATCAATGTACCCATCAAAGGATGGATGCGCTCGGGGCATGGGATCCTAATTAAAAGATGGGAAGTATTGACTCTGATAATCTAAATGATAAGAGTAAGGGTAATCCATTTCTTTAAGCAAAACAACTTTAACTCTCTTAGGATTTAGTAGAATTCAGAATACAAGCAGAAACTTCCTAGAGAGTTCTACTGTTAAAGCAAACGCAAATTCAGTTGGGATCTTGTTTTTAGTAGATTGTAGGTCTTAGAATTAAATGTTCAATTGGTGGCCAAATAAGTTTTGCAAAAAATTACGCTTCCTAAGCCAACCTTCGCCGGTGCCTATAACCTACTCGCAAGGGATGGAAGTCTCGATTCGAGCCCACACACGAGGAATCGAAGTAACTTGGTGGATAGGCTTGTTGATTTCGAACTAACTTCCCTTGTGGTGCAAAAGAGGAGGTAGAAATTTATCTAATGACCTTATGTGTGAGGTGCACAGTGTCTTAGGTGTGCAAACATACGATCGTGTTTTGATTTTTGAAATTTCGCAAACAAGATCCTTTTGCACACAATTTTCAGTCACCAATTTTAAAGTCCAACCTCTTAACAATCCCAATTTTTAAAGTGACCACTGTATTAATTTGATTCAAGCACTTTAGTGGTCTTAGATTTAGGTTCAATGCATATGCATGACAGGTAATTGATGCCCAAGAGAAGACGTACCTTACTCCAGCTTTATTCGTGCAATGTATGAATGCAATGCAATAAAAATAAACTAGATGCTGCTCATTCAGTCCTAGATGGTCATCCTATAGATATGCAACTTCTAGCAGGCAGTTTGATTTTTTTTTTTAATCTTTTTAATAATAATAACAAACAGACCTAATCTACTAACCAACCGAAATGCAGTTCAAATAATCCTATAATCTAAATAAATGGGAACACTCTCCCGAAAATATGCTCCCGCATATAAGAGTGATAAGAAATAAAGTGGAACTAGGAACACGTTCCCAAAAATACCTGACAAGCGTCCAAAAGACAGAATTTAAATTCTAATGTCTATCTAACTAAATCTAACTAATATCTACTAACTAAATCAGAAATAGCCTTCTCCGTAAGCCTATGTGCGTGGGATCAAGGCCCACGTGTTCCTGTTGCCGTCCTCCAGGTGGCATCAAGGTCGACCAAAAAGATCGTCTCCGCCTTGTGCATCGTTTAGGGTCAATGTCGTCGTTTTGTTGCGCCTGTCGCCATGTCAGATTCCTCGCACAATAATAAAAATGATCAGATGATTGTGCAACTCAGAATATTCAAAAAAAATAATAATGTGAATCTATTGCATCTGTTGCCTCCCCGACAACGGTGCCAATTTGACAAGTTGAATTTTCGCTATGCGTTGTAGTATTTAAGTGATGGAAAAAATCGACTAATCAACAATAAAAATAACCACTCATAGAAGAGTGGGTCGTGTCCACAGGGAGGCAATTATGAAATAAACTCTCGATTATTTCGTATTCTTTCGGTTAAGTGTGAAATCCCTAGTTAAATCTGACATAAAATACGATGGAAAGTAGATTCACAATAACTTAAAAATATAAGGGTATATGTGCAATTTTCCCTCACTGAAATCTTCAATAAATATATGACAATTTTATGTAATTTTCAATTGACATATACTATAGAAAATTGGTGCACACGTTAATCCCAAAACCAAACTTGAAATAGGTGAATAATAATAACGTGCAATTATCAAAAAGTATGAGTGTACATGCGTAATTTTGCCACAATAAAATAATAATAAATCAAAAATTAATTTCTGGTGGCAATGGCATTAGATGTAATTTTTAATTGAATGTAAAATAGAGCATTTGCTCTCTCTCCTCCTCGTGAGAGAGAGAGTACCGGCGGGGCTGTTAACCGCAAGGGAGGTTGGCGAAGGCGAGGCCGATCCGGTGGAGGTTGCGGTGTCGACGGAGATGGCCGGAGGTGGCTGGCTGACGGAGGAGAAGAACGTTGGAGAAGGCGCACCTATGGGGTAGTGTGGCTGTATAGGGAGTAGGAGGAGGAGTGCAGTTCAGTGCCTGCAGCTGTGAAGCGCCTGTGGAGGGGGGGCGCGCTGCAGATGGCGCACACCTGCGAGTGTGGCAGGAGGGTGCGTGGACGAGGACGGTGCAGCACCTTCAATGAAGGGCGCTGGCAGAGCGCTTGCGGTGTGGCTGGAGATGAGCGGTGGAGAAGGAGCGGGCACCTGCAGGTGGCTAAGGAGGTCTGCAGAGAGGGGAAGCGCTGTGGGTGAGAAGGCGGGCACTGGTGCAGTGCCTGCGGGTGAGCGGTGAGGCTGGAGACACTAGTGAGGCAAGGCGGGTCTACAGAGGGGAGGGTGAGCCTACGTGCGCTGGTGGCAGGCAGAGTGCCTACGGGTGCGGGTGGGGTGGATGGAGTGGTGTGCGACTGTAGGGCCGGATGGAGATGAGTGCGTGGGAGATCTGGTGATGGCGTTGGAAGGGAGGATGCACCTGCGGGCGCGGCCTGACAGGGGCATTGGCAACTGAAGGGCTGGCTAGGGATGAGTGCGCGTGCCCCTGCAAGCTGCTTGGTGTTGGCGCGGGAGGGGTGGTGTTGTTGTGGTGAGGCAAGTCTGCAGAGGGGAGGATGCGTTGCAGATGGGCGCATGCCTGCGGGTGCGGAAGGTGGAGCAGGCTGAAGGTGATTTGGTGCACAGTGCACACGGGTTACACCATCCCTGGATGACCAGCCCCTCCTCTCCTTTCTCCGCCTCCTCTTAACTCCTCTCCTTCGCCCTTCCAGGGATTTTCAAAAATCCTTTCTAAATATGGCCTCGTTTGTTGAGGGAGGGCGGCGGAGGACTTGATAAATGTGCAGGAGGAGTTGTGGCTAGCACCGAATATGTGTTGGGGAAATTTATTCCCCCTTCCTCTTTCCAAATATTATTCCTACAATCATAAAAATGTAAATCATTACATATTAAGTTATAGAATACTATAAAATAGATGTAAACTTAAATCATGATGAATGCAAACATTCTATAACTTAATGTAGTTATTAATAAACCTAAATGGTATGATTAAAGTTACTTAAGCGTAATATTAGTCCATTAAAATGGACTCATCAGCTGTTACCCACGTCAACTTGCCAGCCATATACGTGCGGTGAAGTGTGGTTTTGTTTTTTCTTTCTAAGTAAGTGGCTTCCCTAATTTAAGATTTACCTAAAAGCAGTACGAAGAAAATGGTCTTGTGGCTGAGCTCTGGACAACCGGCCAAAGGGCAATTACCCACAACAACTTGCCAGCCATACCACCCTAGATAGTTGATTAGCTACCCAATTTCCATAAAAACCACTGGAAAGTGAGTCAGTGCAAATAGTGTATAGATGCTTAGACTTAAAATCCCCTCAAATCAGAGGGCGAGTTGATAAGTCATGTACTTATCATCCTAATTTATTTACTAGATTAAAGATGAAATTGAAATGGCGAGGACTCGAGACCAAGTCCACATTCAAGTGCCTTAACCCATTTGGTCAGTAGTCCGGGTGGAGATTGCCTCAATCCATTTGGACACGTAATCAACAGCGACCAGAATATACTGGTGTCCAAATGAAGGAGGAAAAGGTCCCAAGAAGTTGATGCCCCAAATGTCGACAATTTCGACGGAAAGTATTGGGTTAGGGGGCACCATATTTCTCTTAGCCATTGATCGCATGTGTTTCGCGAGTTTGAAATTAGGGTTACAAGTAACCCGTCATAGTTGCAAAACTCGTGGTCAAATAAAATTTACACTGAAACTCCAAGGGAGTCCCAGGTCTTACACAAGGAGGTGACATTTACTTTAACTGAAAACCGCACTTCTTTTGCTTGTTTTTGGTATTTTAGGGTTTTGTTTTTTTTGTATTTTTGAAACAAGAAGACAAGAAAAATGAATCACAAGAGATATGGAACAAATATGATATATATATCACTCCAATGTCAATTACAATAAACTATGAAAGCATAAAAAGAGAGGGGGGTGAGAAGAAATCGCCTGAAGCGGCTATTCGGCGAGACGACGACGCCTGGCAAAAGCTTAGATGAAGGAGATGAGGAGTGGAACGACGGAGGTGAGATGCAGGAGGATGTCGGCTAGAGGAAAGCTTCGTTGTGGCTCCAGAATGGAGGTATGAAGGTGGAGATGATCTGCTACCGTAATGGAGGAAGGTGGACGACTCCTATTGAAGGCAGAAAACTATGTGTTCGTAGTTGGATTCGAAAACCTGTCATAATTCAAGTTGCAAAGAAAACCATTCAACAAATAAAATTTATACCGAAAAATCCATAAAGAAGTTCCGGGTCGAAAACAGGGAGGCTACGTCGATCTTAGAATCCTCAATTATATTTTTTTGTATTTTTATTTAAAAAGGTGAAATAATCACAATGGAAGCAATATAAATAATAAAAGAGAAAAAGAGAGGGAGAAAGAATAATCACTTGATATTCAAATAATGTTTTACAACTAGGAAAGTGGGAAATGGTTACACTAGAAAGCAAGAAACTATTACAACTAGAAAGCAGGAAAATTCTACTCTAGAAAGCGGAAAAAGAAGGGAGAGAGAAGTTATCCTCCTCGACGATCGCTTGGAGGATGAGCCGGACGGGACAACGCCTAGAAGGCGAGGAACGGAGTGGGAAGAAAGAGGATGAAGTTGGAAGAATGGGAACGAGGTAGCACGTCATCGTCGTCGCGGGATCCAGTTTCGAAATGAGGGCGAAAACTTGGTTTTAGCTCTCTTGAGGAGCATCCCGGGTGTGTGACAAGCTTCTCTTAAGCTTTGGAGAGGGAGAGAGGAGAAGGAAGGGATGAAGAATTCTTTTAAGGACTCAAATTCTGAAATAAATGAATTGGTGGAAGAAACAATGCTTGTTGAATCCTATTAGATTTTGATCACTTCATAACACAATTCTTCGATAATTTGAAGTCTAAAATAGAACAAGTGGTCAAAGACACAATAAATCTAGGAACTTGCCTTACCCCTCCTCCTAAATCACCATACTCCCCCACTCTAATCTCACCTCACCATCCCACCCTAACCTCATTACCCTCTTTAACCCCCAAATATGTTGATAGGGCGAGATTGAGGCTTTAGAAAGATGCGTTCGTTGTAGTAATAAATCCTCAAAAAAAATAGTTCAAACAACAGATAAAATTTATAACTCAAATGAAAGTTTGAGGTCATTTGTTGGGAGCAAATAGGAATTCAATCACTAATCTCAATAAATAATGTAAATGAGCACAAGATTCAAACCAAATAATACCAAGAGATGAATAATAATTACTCAGAAATGATAATCAATGTAAAGCATGAGTTTAACAATAGTTGTGCATGGCAAAAAGATTCTCAAAGCAAAAATAATGATGATTTAGATCACCAATCATTCAATTTAAGCATATATGCATTGAGTTCAAATAATGCAACAGTGCCATCGACCATTCAAACTTAGGTACTCAAATATATCAATAGTATTAACTGCTTTACTCAAGTCAGATGTCACCTTAAGCTCTCAGACAACTTAAACATGTGTTTGCTACAATACTTTCCCTTTTATTATTGCCTGCCTTCTTTCTCTGCTTCTGCTTCTTTCTACTGTCCTTCTCTTCAATTCTCCTTCCTCTCCCTTTCCTTGGCTTCTGTTCTTCATGCACAGAGGGAGGCAATCCCTCCAGTAGCTAAGTGTCAGCTGACTCTCAAGAGAGCAAAACCCCCCTGACCCTGCTCTCTCTTTCTTTCTCTCTCTGGGATCCTCTTCCTCGCCTTCCTAAGGCCACAGTACCAGGTAATCGGATATTCGGGTAGAGCGCACCCGGGACCAAGCTCATCGGCAGTGGGTGGTGAGCAAGGAGTGCTTAGCTTAGGTGGGTATACAGTTCGGAGCCAGGCCCACGTGAGTAGTGTCATGGGTGAGGTAGGTGAAGGGGAACGGGGGACCTCACCCCCTGTGTGACTAGCGGCAAAAAGTCGACGTCACAAAATCAATTTATGTCACCATGATCGCTCTTCAGCAACCAATGTGGGACTAAAGTCCCCATCTTCTTCGCATAAGTGATCGCAACGCTCCTTCGTTCAATTCACATTCAATGTTGGTCAAACATCCCAATTGACCACTTGGAGACATTCACTTGATGATTCCACACCACCTGGTGCTTTTGTCTGGAGCTATTGGCTAGGAAGCAAGCTTCAATGCTTGCTCGAAGTTTCACAGTAATGGCAATGGTGGCGGTGAACTTCAAATGAAGAACACAGCCTTGCGGCCTCGTCAGATGGTTCAGCAGCTTTGTCGTAGCATGGCAAACGTGGTGGTGGGTGTAGCGTGGAGTGAGAGTGCGTGTAGGTGACTAGCGGAGACAGAGACGGCCGTGCAAAGGTAGGTTGTTCGAGGGTGTGTTTGGGTGAGCGAGAGGGTGAAATAGGAGAGGGTTTTGTGCAGGTGGATGTCGCGAGGGTGTCGAAGGTTTCGGCGAGGTGGATGGAGTTGTGTAGCAGTGGAACTGCCTCGTTGGAGTGGTCGCCAAACGCGAAGAAGATGACGGTGTTCGTAGAGTGTGAGGGGTCTTTTTGGGATTTTGGGTAAGGAACTAATCCTGAGAGCTAAAAGAAACTAAGCTAACCTTAATCTAATGGATGAAGGGGGGAGAACGGCACCGACGTTGGTAGTCCAGCACCGGGGATGAAGACGCTTTTGTGAGGGTAGGACGGCAAGGATGGAGACAGAGGCACCTGCTGGTATGGCGCGATGCAAAGGAAGTCAAGGAAGGAAGATCTATCGCAGGTATTGTGATCAGATGAAGGAAGGAGTTGGAGGAGCTCACCGGATGCTGTGGAGCTTCGGCCAGATGAGGAGAGATGAAATCAAAGGGGAATCCAGCCGAAATCGAGCGTGAAGAGAACGGTTTGATCTGGGGATTCTTTTATAGGTCTCTAGAGGTCAATTTGAGCTTGGGAAGCAAGCTTCCCAAGCTAGGAAAGTCGCCGGAGTTGGAAATCTCTATGATACCTGAATCTCTCATATGTTCGCATGAGAGATTGGGAAGGTTTTGGGGCTCAAGGATGAGTGAGTGCAATAGAAAGATAACTCCTCAAGGAATCTCCCTTCCAGTTTTGGAAGGGATTGAGCAAGAAATTTAGGAGATCTTCCTAGTTGAAGGTTGACGGAGTTGTAGGAATAGGGTTTTGGTGCGGTGGGGACCTATTTGTGAAGAATACGATAAAGCTAAGGGGCTATTTGCAAGGAATTCAAAAAGCTAAGGGTTTGAATCAGATAAAAAGAGTCTGATTGGACCAAAATGCAAACTTGATCAAGATAATCTCATATTGGGCCTAAATTTTGGTATAAACCTAATTTGGACCTAAGGAATCCAATGGTGAAGTTAGACATAGGTTTCGACCTAGTTTGACTGAGTAATTTATGCAAAAACCCAAATTAGGGCAAATGTCTGTCTAAGACTCTATTTTGGGTCAAGATGGGTTCTAATGGTCAAATTAAAGGTACCAAACCCTAGAGAATATTTTTATCTGAATTTTAGAGGGATTAGACTCTTAAGATCATTTGACCCTTAATTAACCCCTGGAGAAACCCACGGTTATTCTGCATTCATGATATGATGGTTAAATTGTAGTTTTAACCCTGGTTTACTATATCTCCCTTAGAATGGATTTGTAATGAATTATGGCCTTCTCATGGTTATGTAGGAGCATTTATTAATGGAAAATGACTAAATAAAGCTAGATATGGCTGATGATGATGCTATCATCAAATACTCTAACTTCCACCCCCCTCCGAACCTAAAATTCTATTTTCCCAAGCCTGGCCTGCATCCATAAATAAAACCCTGGCTAGATTCATATCTTCTTTCAAATTTTCCATCTCATTCCAGTCCCTACATTTCAACTTATCATCTTTTTGGGGACCAAAAGGAACAATTATTTGCTGAGGGCATTCAAGTGTCCAACTATCTTCATGATATTCCTCCAGCCGTGCTACACACTATACTCAGCTGAAAGGGCATAAAAGCAAGCCCTAGGTGGGAGGTAACCCACCATTTTTTTATCCTTCCTTTTTTTATTTCTTTCTCATGTTCTGCCTATCCTAACTTTGACCTCTCCTCACTCAAGTGGTATTTTTTCCCTTCCTTATGCATGAGAACATTGCATAGCTTTGGCATGGGGGGACATTTTCAATTTTCTCAATCTTTTCAAGATTTTTAGAACCTAAAAATGCAAAAATTTATTCTTTTCTCATGTATTTTTTTTAATTCAGAAAAAAAATTTTGAGGAATTTTTGAGAAAACAAGACCAAGGTTGTAATTTCATTTCAAAAAAAAGGTACACATGGGAATAAATTTTTAACAAACTTAAGGATGATTCCAAGGATCTTTTGGTTAGACCTTTCAGGTCTAAAAATTTATATTCGATTAGTGTATCTCCTAAAGAAATCCTCCTGAACCCCTGAAGAAACCAATAGTCCTTGATTTCGTTTATTGAATTGAATAGTACTTGACTTAGTTTTCGATCTAAAAATTTGAATTTCTTTTGAAACTCAAGTGTCAAACTTTTCATACACAAAGCCAAGTACCCCAAAAACATTTAAATATATTCCTGATTCCTAGGATTAGATGAAACCTGAAGCAGTTTGATTTGATAAGTCCCTACTACAGAGAAGGAGAAAATTCTCCTTAGAGGAAGTGATGGCAACATGTTACCCCCTTGGTGTTTGCTTCATATCTATATTCCATATCTATATACAGAGCGTATAAGCACATTTCGTGGTTGAGCTATCTTGGATGGTACTATCCCAAAGTGTCGAAGTGAGAGCCTGAATTTGCTGGGAGTTCCTCTCACCGTGCCACAGGTGTCGGGGTGTAGGACTCCCAAAGTTGTCTTGGACGGTACTTTTATAGTGTCAGAGCAAGGGCCTCCTTGAGGATCAGTAACAGGGACAAGGATTCCGACATAATTCTATTAATTCAATCTAAGGCTAAGTATGGCGGAGAAAACAACAAAAAAAAAGCAAAATATAATTT
The DNA here is from genome assembly GCA_037157565.1 of Thalassia testudinum. NCBI lineage: Eukaryota > Viridiplantae > Streptophyta > Magnoliopsida > Alismatales > Hydrocharitaceae > Thalassia > Thalassia testudinum. The sequence continues at coordinate 92,653,449 of JAZHRO010000025.1, forward strand.
CAAAAAAAATTGTTGGTAATTCACAAAGCACTGACACTTGATTTTTCATTTCTATGCAAATTTTGGATCGGATTCTTAAGTCAATGATGTTCTTACTACGAAAACAGGTAATGGGATAATTGGGATCTGCAGGGTAAAATTTGTTGAATTCTTGGGAAGATGCATAGATCCTATTTTATGCTAACCTTTAGATCCAATGATATATCCCAATGTTTTATCTTAAACAAATCTCGTACCTTCCTCATTTTCAATTCAACCAAAGTCCCGTAAAATAATATTTTCCTCAAAAACAAAAAAAAAGTTTTCCCTAATATCATTTTTGCAAAATAAATTTTGCTAAGAGACTAGCAAAAAGATAAGCATGGGGGTATGATAAACACCAATTTATCATCACTCCTAAGCTAAAAATCACATCTAGTTCCTAAGTTTTCCACATTGCATTATGGTATTAGGTTACATTTACCATTTCATGAATTCTTAGGTTTAAGCATGCATTAATTATCTTTTTATGTGTTAATTGATCTCATTTGTTTCTCAAGATGAGGATATAATAGATATCATCTAAACCCTAGCAATGTGAAAGGCACAAACCCCAAAAGAAGAAGATAGAAGCTCATTCCAACTGGATCCCAACTCATTCTAGCTCAACCTAGCTGGATCCTGGCTCAATCCAACTCACCTTATCTGGATCCTAGCTCAACCCAACTCATCTTACTTGGATCCAGCTCATTCTCAACTCTACCCAACTCATGGTAGCTCAAATCTACTTACCTTAGCTACTAGTCATCAACTAGCTAAGCTAAGTCAGCTAAAGAGTCATCAACCAGCACAGGTCAGCTCATCTCCAGCTCATGAATACTCAACCCAGCTCAACTTAGTTGAGCTTAGCTACTAGACCTAAGCAAGCTAGCTTAACTAGCTAGGAAGTCTTCGGGAAGATTAGCTCCAAACAAGTAGAAACCAGCTTAATTTGCTCAACAGCTCTCAACTTAGTAGCTAGCAAAGAACTAGCTAGCTAAGCCACTTATTGAGCACACAGGCATCTCTTCTTCAACTCCATGAAGGCACATGTAGCTCAAGCTTCCTTCTCCTAGCTATTTCTAACTCCTACCCTCTACTACTAGGTAAGCTAGATAAGGTAGATCTACCCTACTTCCACATCCACTTCAATGGTCGGCCACCCATACCAAAAACTCCACCAAAAAAATCACAACCTTTCCTTTCTCTATTGGTGCCAATTATCCCTTCCATCACCACCCTACGTCCACCATCAAAACCCATCTCCACCCTCCATTTTTTCCCTCCAAAATCAACACCTTCTAGAAGATATTTTTGGAGGGAAAACCAAGGCACCTCTTCATGTCCCTCCCATTTTCCCCTCCAAAAATACGCAAGAACCCCTTGATTTCCCTCCAAAACCCCTCTTCCCATCCTATAAATATCTTCCTAACTGATGAGAGCCTCATCATGAGCCATAACTAGCTCATTTTGACCCAATAAAGAAGATAAAAGCTCCTACATAACCTAGAAGAAGGCCTAACTGAAGGAACAAGTGCTCTGAGAAGAAAACATGAAATAAAGGTTAAAATTGCAATTTTACCATTGCAGTACATAAACGGGATTTCTCAGAGGCAAAACATAGGTCAAATGGTCTAAATGAGATAAAAAGTGGGTTGAGTCAATCAGAAATGGGTTCATGTGCAATCTAGGAATTAAATGACACCTGGTAACCCTAAAACAGACCCGCTTTAATTAACAAGGTTCTGGTCAGGATAAAGATCAATTAAACCCTCTAAAAATCATGGAAAAACATCCTCTAGGGTTTGGAACATTTAATTTGTCCTTTGGAACCTAGTTTGACCTAGATTAGGGTCCTAGCTCTTCAATTAACCTAATTTGGGTTTTTACGCAAAATGTCTAGTCAAACGAGGTCAAACCTAAAATCCAACTTCACCATTGGATTCCTTAGGTCCAAATTAGGTTTGTACCAAAATTTGGACCTAATGAGAAGTCATCTTGACCTACTTTGCAATTTAGTACACCTAAATCACAAATTGGTCCCTATCTTTTGAATACCTGTGCAGATAGCCCCCTAGGTTCTTCGCCCCCTTTGCAAACCGGTCCTGCCGCCATTGCTAGGGCAGAACCAAGCTCCGACGAGGTTCAGAGAGAGATTGCTCTCTAATTCCTCATAAATTCTCTCCCAGAAATGGAAGGAAGATTCTCTGAGGAATTCCCTTCCATTTAAGACCGATCTCGATCCCTGGTGTGAACCCAATCTCTCGTGTGAACGCACGAGAGATTTGGGTATCCTAACTCCTTTCCATCTCCGGTGACCAACCTCAGGCAATTACGTGCCCTTCACGCCCTACACATCCAGTCCAGCGCCTATATAAGAACCCACAATTCCGGCCGAAGAGGCTCAGCTTGATTTGGCCGAGTTTCCCCCTTCAATTCCTCTCCTCCTGCCCGGCCAAAAAACCCCCAGCAAGCTCCGGCGAGCCCCCCTCCCCTCCCTCTTCGCTCTGCCACAAAACCAGTGGCAGAGTTAGCTTCCTAACTTCCCTCCGCGTCGCGCAGAACCCGCGCACGCCGCCTCAGCCTCGTCGTCGCCACCGTTCTCCCCCACTGGGCATCATCTTCTCCGGCGACAGCAGGTACTGCTGTCCGCCTTCCGTCCCCTTTCGTCCTTACAATTAGGTTAGAACTCCTCTCCATCCTCTCCTCTCTCTTTTCCCCCTGTTATCTCATCTGATTACCCCTCGACCGACGCTGACCACCCTCATCTTCCACATCACCGACCAACCTCCGGCGAGCCGCTTCCACCATTCCAGCCCCCCACACGGCTCGCTAACCACTTCAGGAGCTCCGCCTCACCACCAGGAACTCGCTCCACCCCACAACTGCCACTCCAGACCTCTATAATCACCCCCCGAACAACCCACCATCTCCGGCCACAGGTTGACCTAGGCACGCACGCCTAGGCCGACCGGCAACCTGCAGCATCGTCCACCGCCTTCGCCGTGCCACGGCGAAGGTCTCTAGCTGATCTGATTTGGCCGTGAGGCTCGTTTTGTGTATGACAGTGTTTGAGCCGCTGCCGCCATTGACGACCTCCGGTGAAGCTCCAACGAAGCTCCAGGCATCAGGCTTCCCAGGCTGCAGATGCAGGAGACTCACGCGAGTGTCGCGAGGTGAGTGAGCCCAGCACGGAGCGCCAGCAGAGCCATCCGCTTGGGCAATTGCATACGAGAGTCTGCGGGCGCGCGTGAAATCAGGGCGGAACGTTTAGTCCCACATCGTGGGATTGCAGCACTCAGGTATGGTATAAATTGTATTTGTGCACTAGGCTGGTTGCCTCTGTAAGCACAGGGGTGAGGTCCCTCACTAACCCCACACCCGCCTCGTCCGCGGCTTGACCACGCGGATCTGGCGGATCCGACCCGATCTATGCCCCTATATGCACTCCTCGCGCATCGTCACCTGCAGGTGCACCTGGTCCCGGGTACGATCTGACCCGATTATGGTTGTGGCTCTGGGAGAGCGTCCCTGAGTGAATTGCTTGAGAGAGAGAGAGAGAGACGTGTGGGTAGAGGGAGAAGGGTTAGGTTTTGCTCCTGTGCAGGCCAGGCTGAACGCAGGAGAAGGACTTGGCCGCTACAGAAGAAGAAGGAAAGGAAAGGCGAAGAAGAAAAGAAAGAAGGAGCAAGACAGAGAAGAAGAAGAAAGAAAGAAGCCTTCACATGAGAAGAAGGAAAGCAGAAGAAGAAAGAGCAAGACACAGAGAAGAAGAGAGGCAAAGAAAAGATTAGAAGATCAAAAGAAGAAGAAGAAGGCTTCGCAAGACGAGAAAGAAAGAAGAAAAGGAGAAATACTTTTAAGACGTCTGATCTTGTGATCAGACGTCCAATTTCATATTTTTGTCCTAATTATTTTTAATTGCATACATTCACATTTGAATTGATATTTTGAGTAAATTAGAGTGTTCAATTACATTTTGACTAGTAGTAAATTCCATTTGCTCCCTGTGATCGACCTCGGATACTCCGGTCTTCGAGTAATAAAATTCTTTATATTTGTTTAGATGTTTTGTCGGTTATACTACAACGTGACATCCTTTAAATCCGCACAAAAACGTCAGCAAACACTAACCAGCACGTAATTCCCATCCTTGGCTACATTAATTCTCTACATATATCCACCTATATAGCCGGCCAAGGAGGAGGGAATTGGAAGATGATTAGGAAGACTACCTTGTCTTCCCAGAGTCCATCTTCTTCTTCCCTCTTCCTTGGTTCCATGCTAAGGAGCACTCTACTTTAGGAGGACGGCCAGGTAGAAGAGGAGTAAGGGTGGTAGATGTCCACCCTTAGAGGAGACAAGAGAGGAGGAGCATTCAAGGAAGGAGTAAGAAGAATCCTTTTCAAGTCTAGGAGCTACTGTACTTGGAGTAAGGAGATTCCTCTTCTTCAGATTTACTTAGGAGATTTTCTATTTCCATATACTCTTGGTCTTTATTTTTGTAGAAGCATTCCTCTACAAGTGTTTGAAAAGACAAGTATCTCTATTATTAATATGAAGTGCCTTCCATATTTTGTGTTTCATTTCAAGATTCTTTTAATTTCGTTGTGCACTTCACACCCCTTCCTATTTACTCTAGGTCACACTTGCATAGAGTGAGCTTAGGAAGGTCGACTTTCTTTCATTTTATTCTTGCATTTAGCTTAATTGCTTTCACTTCTAGTTGCCCATATTTTGAAAAACCCTAAAAAATCACAAAGACCAAAACTACAAAAAGAAGATTTGAGTTGGTGAAAGGAAAATATAAATTTCTTAACTAAAGTTGCCTCCTTAGATGACCTTAAATACTCCCACTATCTAGGTTTATAAATTCAAAAGTTGATCGATTTGTACATGTTGCAATGACTTAATTCACATCTTTAAAAAATCATGTATTTTTTGTATCAATGACCCACTATTTAGATTGTTCTAAGCTTCAGCATTAAATCTGAAGCTCAATGAATTACAAAGCTTCCAAGACTTCCAATCCTTCTCCAAGTTATGAGGAATCATTACAAGAACTTAAAAGAGTCTTTAGGTGCAAGAAAAATAGAGGATTGAAAGGTTAATTAAAAGTCTCCACCTGAAGGGGCTACAACAGTGCAATAATGGCATCAGGCCATTTTTAAAGTTTGATTCAGAAAGCCCTTGTGATTCTCTAATCAAATTGGAAACTGAAATTGATAGAGGAACCTTAGGGCTTTTAATCGAGTCCTTAAGATCATGATTTGCTGCACAGCATTGAGAGAAATCATTCTCTGAAGTTGACGTTGGAAGCGAGGCTATGTAGAAGGAAAGAGGACTTGTATAGTCCCACATCATCTATTATGGAGTTGTTGTTGTGGTATAAAAGGATTCAACTCTGTTAGCTAATTAGTTAATAAGGACGTGGGCAGTGCATGCGTGCATGTGCCCTTGCGTGATATTTGACGAGTCGATTTTCGCTTAACAAGATGATAATTAAAATGATTTGTTGTTTATATTTCTAAGCGATGGAAAATCGACTAATCAAAGTATTGAATTAAAATAAACCACTTGAGAGAGTGGGTCACATCCACAGAGGGGCACTGGCTATTACAAACTCACAAGGGTCAAAAATCGATGTTCGCTATTAATTACATCAAGAAATCAAGCCAAATCCGCCTTCAGATTAAGAGAACAATAAGAGATCATGCTGAAATGGCATTATTGAGAAAGAGGGAGGTCACTTGCATAAATTAGACATAATATATAATTAATAAATTCAAAATAAAAAGAGTGGCAATGGCATGTGAATATAAATATTAATATAACATGAAACAGAGCGTTTGCTTCCTTTGTGCATGTACGAAGAAGAGGCCATGGTCGGGTATGCGAAGCTTGGAGGTGGTTGGCCGCGACAAGGGCTACACGTGGATAGTGACAGCATGTCGAGCGGCCACCGATGGTCTCACCAGTGATGAGGAAGGCCTTCGATGGTGGCAACAACACACCAGAGGGTGTAGGCTGCTGTCGACCTTCAGAGGATGTGGCCGAGCTCGTGAGGTCAAGGTGAGTTCGTTGATGTCGATGGCGTGAAGCTTCGAGGCTGGATGAGGCTGCTGCATGGAGGAGGGTGGCATGCGATGATGGGTTATTTTCGGGGAAGAAGATGAACAGTGCTCAAGCAAAGAGGCGCGAGGAGGGTGGCGTGCAGGCGCGGTTCAGACCACTCATGGGAGCTCGACAAGGGGAAATGCGCGCTGCTGGATAGTGTGTGTGGGCATGTTGCTGGCCACACGTGGGAGGTCGACGAGGGGAAGGAGGCAGGAGTGTGCAGTGGTGCGGTTGGTGGCCGTGCATAGTTGATGTGCGCGGTGGGGCTTGAGCACACAGGCTATGGCCGGTGGTGCATGCACAGTGGACGTGCGAGGAGAACCCGCACTGCTGCTCATGGGCGGAGGTGCAGCACGTACAGAAGTGTGGAGATGCACACAAAGAGAAAGGCGGTGACTGCACGCTGAGGTTCTCACAGTAATGCAAGTGACCTCCAAACGGCGGTGTGGCTTATCACGCCACACGCCCACGGTGGTGGAGGCTCGTTGCCACGGTTGAGGCCGATGGTGGTGGAGAGGATGAGAGGTCGACTCTCTGCATAGTGATGAATTGGGGTGGAGGCCTCATTGAGCATGGCGGCCTCCCCTTTCCCTTTATAGTTGCTGGAGTAATTTTGAGTGGAGCATTGGAGGAAGGAGCAGAAGAGAATGCGGCTGACCAGATCCACTTCACCCGCTCCTTCATTACTGCCTTGAATGGCCACCGGAGATGAAGCTCCCTTTTAATGTCTGATCCTGCAGCATGATACCATTAAAATATGGAAAAGAAATGATTGCAAATTTATGCATGAACCCCTATAAATTATTATTAAGTGGAACTTACATCTAACAATGCATGTAAAGTAATGTAATGCATATAACAGGCAAATATACAAATTAATTTATTTACATTCTAATGCAAGCTATGTTCATACTAATATTAATCTAATAACTAGGCATTAAAGTAATCAAATAGCCCACAAATATGGGCTCATCAATATTAACCATTGATTATGTGATAATGTGGCTCTACAAAGCGGTCTCTGGGTACCAGTTCGATGGCTGATATGAATACACGTAGCCTAGTAGTGGTATCGATCCGGTTCTCCGAGCCATTGATTCTGCGAACGGCTACGTTGATCCATCTCACCTTTTGTTCTGTGAAGGAAAAGTGCTTATGTTGAAAAAAATTCTGAGTGTTGAGAACACTGAGTATACTTCTACACAAGAAATTTGAAGGGCTTTATAGCCCTTAATCGTTCATACCATGCTGTTGGAGCTTGTGTTAAATCATACAAAGCCTTTTTAAGTTTAAATGCATATTCAGGATGATCTTTATTGATAAATGCTAGTGGTTGTTTTACATAAATACCTTCTTTTATGAATTCATTTAGAAAATCTGATTTAACATCCATTTGATAAAGTTTGATATCAAAATGTGATGCAAAAGCTAAAAGCATACATATTGATTCTTGTCTTGCAACATGTGCAAATGTTTCATCATAAAAAATACCTTCTTCTTGATTAACCTAAGATTAACTTAATCGAGATCTAAACCCTAGTATCAAGTTCCCTCATGAGAACCTCACCTGTGGCATTAGTCATGCACAAAATAAATGGGTGCATAAGAAAGATGTAAAATGTGAAGGTGTTGTTACGCACTTCTTCAATAACATGCACACTAGCAAGTGAGTTTAAAAAAATGTTTGAATCATTAACGTGAATGGGAATTGTCATCTCTTTTAGATCTCTCTCTTTTTTTGGTTTTGAAAATAAAGACAAATAATGAACTTAAATTTGACTAACCTAATCTACGCAAGGCGAAAAACCTAATCTAGTCAAGTCGAACCTAATCTATGGAGAGGGTGTGAATGGTAATGGTGATGGTAAGGGGGACAACCAGCCACAACTTAATGGTGGTGGTTGGCATGTGGTGGTGATCCTATAAGCGAACGCAAAGCCAATCTGAAAACGTGAATCGAATCACAAAGTAATGATGAAAATAAATAATCTTTCATTGCATCAAAATAACTACTAAACATTCAACAAAGCAAGAAATATAAAGGAATACTTAACAAGAAATAAAACTACACTACTAGAAGATCAACCCTATCGGAAGCACTCCAAGGAGCCATCAGCTATTGTGGGATGATGGTGGCTACACCCTAGTTGTAAGGACTGCATACACACCACAAAGAGCAGATCATGTCCAAGAAGCTATGGAGGGAGCTTTTGGGTGTGACCTTGAGAGAGGAGAGGGGCACATGCATAAGAAAGGGGGAGAGGGATAGGAGACAACCTTGGAGAGGAGGAGAAAGGGAGGAGGATGATGTTGGTGCTCCTCTAGGGATGGGGACATTGCTGACCCTTGGAAGGTGGTGGAGATGTAGTAGCCGGCCACCCAAGGGAGGGTTAAGATGGCCTTGATGGTGGAGGAGAGGAGAGGAGGAAGGTGGTAATCTTGGACATATTGGTAGGAGTTTTTATGGTAGCAATTATGGTTTGTGTGGGTTTTGGAATATTTTGTGCAACACTTTTGGTGGGTTTTGTTGGGTGTGTTTGCGTGGATGTGTGTGTGTGTGTGTGGATTTGAATTTTGTAGGCTTAAGTTGTAGGTTTGGTGGATTTAGGTTGGGTCAACCTAGTCTAGGTGGTGGTGGGTCCAATTAAGTCTAATTAGGTGGTAGGTGCATCTAATTAGAACTAGATGGGTTTAATTAGGTCTAAGTGATCCTAATTAAGTCTAGGTGAACCTAATTGGGTAATGGTGAACCCAATTGACTCAAGAAGAGTCAATTTGGGTAACACCTAACCTAACTATAAGTCTAAAGGAGAAATCAGGATAGGAATGGTGAAATTGGGATATGGGTAGGTTAATTGCAATATGTACAATGTAGCTAGGTTTCTAACATTATTTAGGTAAACTAAGTCCTATGATTGTTGTGCAATCAATGCCAAATGTGTTGTGGGGTGTAAGGCTAAATGATTTTATCTTCCTCCAGGCTAAAGCATGGCTGGCAAATGTAATTAGAGATGCATGGAGTTCGGCTCTTTTTTGGTCATTGCACTTGTAATTACATGGTATATTAATCAAATTTTTTGATGACTATTGCAAACAATAGTCATCCTTTCTTTTCTTTAAGAGAAAAAGGAATGAGCTAATTAAATATTAATTCATCAGCCTCCCCAAGTATTCTAAATACCTGTGAATCCTTCACTAATGAAGGATAATATCATCCTGAGATCTAATCCCATTAGGCAACCGTCATTCATCAAATAATATTATTCTTAACATCTCTCTATATTGTTGGGACCAGAATAAGGACCAGATCCTTTCCCAAAGGACTATTTTCTTTCCTTTCTTGCATTAACTTTCAACAGGACTCCACGACTACATGTGGAATTATCATTCCCAATATCCTTCGAGTAAGCTCATTCCTCTAATTTGTCACATATACCTATATAATAAATTTATGTGATACCTTCGAGAGATGATTCACCTTCTGTCCCTTCTCACAAACACCAACTTCCAAGTATCAACACCAAGGTAGGTGATTGCACAGCAATCATAGGTCCTAATCAACCTAAATAATGTCTGAACCTATCTTAAATTGTGGATATTGCACTCATATCTTGCATATCATGCATTGCATCAGTCTATTTAGAATGAGATGAGATATCCTGCTAGTTAATGTTTTTTTTATTGCTATTTACAGATAATAAAGTGATCCAGGATGGAGATAGTGGAATAAAGCAATAAAGGAAGAAGAAGACTGATCCAGATAAGAGGAGTGAGGAGGATAGCCTTATCCCTACCCTTAGAAACCCTAGGACAGCATTCCCAAACCCAAAACAACCTCCATTAGGGCACCTTAGCCTCAAAACCCAAACATGGATAGCACTATCCATGTTCCTATCCCTCTCCCAAACACTTAGGAACCAAAACCAACCTTAGAAAACACAAAACCCACTCTCCAGCACCTTTTAAGACGTCCAGACATCTGGCTGGACATCTGATTTCTGCAGAATAACAATCCAGGAAGTCAAAACTCATACTGACACAGAATTGGACGTCTAATTTTAGTGTCAAGATGTCCAATTTTGTAGTATAAGACGTCTGACCACTATCCTGGATGTCTGATACTACTGTCTGGTTCCTGATTTTGGGTGTTGGAAGCCCTAGCTTGCCTATTTTGACCTAGGAACCCCACCGGACACCCTAGGAAACCTAAGTAGAGACCTCCTAAGCCTAGTCCACTATCCATAGCCCTACTTGTCCTATCCCTAACCCAATTGAACCATCCCATACCTAATTGGGTGCATCTACAGTTGATTGGGTGCACCCAAGCCCAATTAGATCCACCCAGGATCTAATTAACTCATACCTATTAGGGTTACCCTAGCCTAATCACATGCACACATCTAATTAGACTTGACCTAGACCTAATTAGGTTCACTCCTACCCAATTAGACCTTCCTAAGCCTAATTAGGTCCACACCCACTTAATCTAGATTGACCCAACCTATTTAGCACCTAATCCTAAACCCACAACCTAGCCCTACGAAAAACACACACCCACACACACACGCACACTTTCCCATTTTACTCCCACCAAACCCATGCACACTCTCTTGGAAACCCTAAAAACTTGTGTCAAACCTAGATCCAAAAATTGTGGCATTTGCTATTTTTGGAGCCACCAAAAGTGGCAACCAAATGGAGCCTTCCATAAGGGAAAAGAGAGAGCTACGAAATTGGACCATCTCTCCATACACTCTCCCATCCATACTCTCCACTCTAAACTTGCTTCCACCCTCCAAAACCTAAAGGCCGTCCTCCTCATCCTCCTCCAAGGATCCATGGACGGCTAGCTAGAGAAGCTTCTCTCCAAAGCTTCAAGGATGGCCATTGGTAGAGAAAAGGAGCAACACCCTCCTCTCTCCACTTGGGTGCACTAGCCCCCATCTTCTTCTTCTTCTTGGATGGCCATGAAGGCTCACCCATAGCCTCTTGTGGCCGGCCATCTCTTTTGGTAGGCGTGTAGATGGGTTTGCATACCCAAGGTCTAGCCTACACCCTCACACAAGGCCGATGGCCCTAGTGGCAACTTTGCGGCGTGAGGGATTTTCTTCTATTTATATGCTTTCTAGTGTAGATGATGTGTGATAAATTTCTATGCATAAATAATGTTTCTGTGATTGATTATCCTCATGTTTGCTTGCTTATATGACACTTTGGTTTGTTCACACCATGCACGGCCACCATGGCCTCATTTAGATGGACATAGTCACTTAGGTTTTTGCTAGTTTATCTAGATCTAGGTTTCAATTCATTTTTCGAAATAAAAAAAATCAAAATCACAAAAAGACAAAAATAGTAGCTTAGGTTAGATTTAGGTTATAAAAGCCGATCCAAATCTCGATTTGTTTTCACGCCTCCCAGAGACGAACGACCGGGACTCAAGTTCTAAAAAGAATAAAGATCTACGAGAGTTTCGTTATCACAAATATCTTTGACGAGTGGTTTTTGCGACTATACTACGATTTCCAACGATTTCAAAATAGGCGGATGCCACTCCCGTTAAATGGCGCCGTTGCCGGGGAGGTAACACATGAGTTTAGATTTGGATTTGCTAAACTTCTATTTGTTTTGATTGTAGGGTGTCAAGAAGAGGATCTGCACACACATCGACCCGTGGTGAAGACCGCAGGTATCTTCTTCGTCCTCTAGTTTATTGCTTCCTTAGGTTAGAAAAAAAGAAAATATATATATATATATATTCAAATTCAAAATTTCAGATCTGAATTAAAAAGAAAAATCATTTCCTTTGGTGTGTGTTTTAACTTGGAGACTATTTAAACACACCAAAATCAGATTTGAAAATTCGGCCAGCAAATATTTATGATATTCAAAATTTTATTGCTGTGAAATTTGGAGTCCAAAAATCTTGGGATTTGGTCTGATATTAGGTTTTCAAACTAGCTTTCCAGCGCCACCTTTTATTTGGAAAAATTATCACTATGAAAATTTGAAAAATTCGCACAGTGGAAGAGGATCAGAACAGTCTGCGCTCTGATTTTTTATAAATTTAAACGTTAATTCTGTCCTTTAAATAAATCAAATATTTTTGAAATTTATGGGGTTAGAAAGCCACTGAAACCTAGTTTTTTCTATGAATTTTCAATAATTTTTTTATTTTTTATGCTACTGTTTCAAACTGAACTTCTCGCAGGGGGTCCATCTAGTCTGTTTGACCCCCTTGAACATAAAAATTCGTGAAAAATTGCACGAAATAGTAAAAATATTGAAAAAATATTCCCTGAAAAATTTATTGAAAAATTAAGATCTCTACCAAATGTCATAATTTTTTTTTTCAATTATTGATTTGGGCAGTGATTTCAAGTCAGACTAAGGTCTGACTGCAGATTTTAGAAGAAGCACAAACCTAAGGTAATTCACATTAGGGTTTAAATTTAGAGACTCAAAACAAACCTTTTTGGGCCTGATTTGGGTGTGATTGCATGAGAATGGATTTGATGTGAAGACTATCTCTTATCTTTATTCGCATCTTCTCTCAAATATCCATGAACCCACATCATTCTTTTGATCCTCGGGGTCCTCCATCTCCCAACCCAACCATGATTTCGACTCCTCCTGGTTGGGAGACTCATCCTAACCAGCTGAGATATGATTATCCTTATCCCCCAGCTTATTTATAACTTGAATCTCATGGATCTGACCCTTATCTAGATCAGAACCAATTGAAAGCCATAGTTGCTGAATTCCGGGAATATAACAAGGACTATACAGATCAATGTGCCAAGCTTCTGGAGCAAATTAGACGATCTCAGGCACAATCTCAATCTTATCACTCCGCCCAGGGACAAGAGACTTGGAACAACCAGCCTAGTGGGTCTAGTGACCCATATTTTGGAACCACTAGCTATTCTACTGATTCTTGCTACCATGGGGAGGCATCCTGGACTCAACCAACTCAAAAGGCACCTTTGGACCTAATCCATGATTTGGGTAGATCAATTAAGGAATGCACTATTTCTGATACACATGTACCTGATGAGATATCTCTAATGAATTGGAATAATGGATCACAAGTACAGTACCACATAACAGGTTCTCAATCAACTCCCTCTGTAGTCAGCCCCACTCAAGGCGATACACCTATTGATTCATATCCAAATTCGTATAACCCTAAGTGGAGAAATGATCCTAATCTTTCATGGCCACCACAGAGATCGACTCAGACTAAACATCAATCTAGGCCAGCCCAATACTCCACTCAATCCACTTTAGGGCAACCATCTAGTCCAGCCCAACCCGCAACCACCCTTGAAGATATCATGAACATTTTGTTGGACTTTGACAAGAAAAATGAAGAAAGGCTGACTAAGTCGGAAAATCATGTGAAATCTCAAGGGGATCAAATCAAGAGACTTCAAGAATCACTTTATCCCCGAATGCAAATGCCTTTTCACTCCTATTCTCCACCTATTCTTCCGACCCCTCCTCCAATCTATCAAACATGCCCTTGTGCGGGGGTCAAATCTATGGCCTCTAAAAGGAAGAGAAAAGCTAAGAGCCCACCCAAACGACCTGATTTGGGCTCAACCAAAAATCATAAGACCAAACCCACATCCAGCTCTGACTCAGACTCAAGGGACAAAAAGAAGAAAAAGGCCTCCAAAGTTGATTTGACCTATTTACCCTTTCCTGAGGCCTTAAAGAAAGAGTCACAAAAGAAAAAAATGACTTGCACACCTAAAGAGGTGGTTTTATCAGCTAACATAAGTGCATTTGTTTCTGGCACTATACCACCCAAAATGACTGACCTTGGAAAACCCTTCATATCTTGTGCCATAAAGGGATTCACCTTCAACAAAGCCCTTGTGGATCTAGGGTCTTCCATTAGCTTGATTCCTACCACCCTTTTTGACCGCACCAAACTTGGAGATATGCACCACACACCTATCACCATTAGAATGGCAGATGGCTCCATCAAACTACCGAAGGGGGTAGTTCAGGATGTGATTATTAAAGTGCAAGGTCTTAGCTTTCCAGTCGATTTTATTGTCTTGGACATGAATATATCGGAGAAGCTAAGTAATTCACCCATTATTCTGGGTCGACCTTTCTTTGCTACGGCCAATGCACGGATTGACTGTTACTCAAGATGTATGGAGGTGAGTAGTGGCAATGAGAAGATTCACTTTGATATGTATGCAGCCACTAAGAAAACAAAGTTAGGGTACTTTCTGGATGACATGGAAAGTGAGTTGGAGGGTAATTCGGAAGAAACTATGGCAATTGACACCTGGGTAGAACCACACGGCCCGAATCAACAATCCACTAGATCACATAAGTCACCCTCCCTACCAGATCAAATCATTGATAGTATGGTTGACTATCTTGATCGACCTAGCCAAATACAAACCCCTGTCCCTTGCAATGAATCCCAGATTACTCAATTGATCAAAATGATTCATGAAATAAAAGAAGCTAGTGCAAGAGAATATGATGATATAAGTAAAGAGCTTCATAGAATCTGGGATGAGCAACAAAGACCAGAAATGTTTGAATCTGGGTCAGGTGTGTCACAACCGATTTGCGATTCGGTGGTGGTCATGCAGGATTTTGTTGATCAAACACCCGAGGTGGATGATATTGATAACCCTATGGAAGCTGAGAATGGAGATTTGTTTGAGAATCTTGATCTTGATATAGGGCTTGAGTACCAATCGTTTCATTTTGAGGAACCAAACATTAAGGGACCTGAATATAATTTTGTTGTATTTGAGAATACCCATGGAGACATTGATGAATTAATTCAAATGATCTCATACACAAAGCAACAAAATCAAAAAGACTGTAACAACTCCTCAATCAATGATTCAGCCCATTCCACTTTCATGGAGGGACTCACTACTAAATCTAATGCCCAACTTCATCCAAGTGAGAAGGAAATATCCCCTTATGAAATAGATATTCAAGAAATTGAAAGATTATTGGGAATAACATATGATGAGTTATCGGAGGAAGCTAGGAATTTTGGGGAATCATGTGACAATTGGAAATTGGCATTGGACAATTTGGAAGAGATAAAAGAAGAAGATGAGACCCAAACATCTTTGGTAGAGACAGAGACTGATCACTGGACCTTGATTTCCAGATCTGACCACACTACGTGGGTCATGCCTTCCATTCATAACCATTATCAGGACCCATATGATTTCACCCCACACAACTCCACCCATACCCCTACCACCCACATTCTCCATCACCTCTTCGGGATGCCTTCACCTTCATTCCTTCCAGGCACCCGTATTTATCTATCTTTCTTCTATAGCATCTGGCTGCAGATAATCCCAAGCCCCATCTACATATTTTCCCGATTATTTGGACTTGGAATTCATGGACAGCTAGTTCGCATTTGCGGTCCGCTATTGGCGAATGAGACTAAAATTCTCATCATTTTACTCGCCATTCTCAATACTGTATTGGTATATCCTTTTTGAGCTTTCGCCAAGCTGAAGGCGTTAAACTCAGCACATATAGATACCATTCGCCCCACATTCCACCATCATTTTTATACATAGCATATTTTTGTTTTAGCATATTTCCTTTTATATTGCATATTAATAGGTTGGCCGGTGCTGAATATAATTTCAGGAGCAATTACAGGTGATTTCTACCCATTCTCTCCCTGCAGCATTTATTTTCTTTTACATTCACGCATGAGGACATGCAAGAACTTAGGCATGGGGGGGTAGATATAGAAAAACTGAAAAAATTTTATGCCAACACTTAGGAAAATCTCGGAGCTGCATGTAAAACGTACTTTAGGACCTTAAATAAAAGAGCAACCGACTCCACCTCCAGTGCTCTCATTGGAGCTAGAAATCATTCGCAACAACCAATTCTGACTCACCCGCTCACCTTTTGTTCTAAATTTAGGGTCAAGCTGATTGTAACCCGATACGGGAAATTCACGAAGTACAAATTATATGAGGTTACATGTTTATAGCATATATAGACATTGCATTCATGAATAAGATTATTTTATTAAGAGAATACATTAGGGATTTTATCCTTTAGTTGATCCCTGTAATCTGGAATCCAGTACAACTTTTCACACACACGTAGAATTTGCAATGAATTCACGGTGAAGGCTGATAAACATCTTCAGTCTGTCGAGAAGAAGCAGTGCTTCTTTTCCTGAACCCCTGGACAGAGTTTTGGGAGTCAAGCTGATTTTCTTCCAAAAAAAAGGTCCAACAAATAGTGTGAGATGAGAGTAGAGTGTACTGGTGCTCTAAACTTAGTGCAAGGAATCTGGAATCTTAGATAATTAGGTGATGATACTTAGAGATTAGGCATAGTTTTCGCTCTCGGTTCCAGCGTATACATTTTTGTGTGAAATATTGAGAGCCACCGAATAAGGCAAATACGCAGAGAGCGAGTTTTCATAAAACTAGGGCTAAGGTGGATGGTTACGACCATTTTTTACGGAATCCTCGGCTGAAGGAGGGTATTGATGTCAAGGTTAGAAATGCACCGTCCTATCCATCTCTCCCGGTGCCATGAGTAGGCACTTCCACCAAATAAGCCACCCAATGTCTCTTGAGTACCACCAATCCCCAATAATGCCTCCTTAATAAAGTTCATGGATGTATGCCAGTTGTGTTATGCTAAAAAGAAAAAAATTAAAAAAAATGAGAAAAGAAAAAGAAAAAGAATGATGAAAAGAAAGAAAAATTGAAAAATAAAAAATTTAGAAAAAGAAGAAAAAAAAAGAAAAGAATGAATATTTAATGTTTATTTCATCGAGGCAATACCACCAAATAAAATTGAGCTCCACCAAATATGGCCTTAACCTATTTTTCTTGTGTTTCTGACCGCCCGAATACTGGCTGAGGAATCCCGACTTAGTGTTAGGGTTATGAGAACTCAATTAAAGTGTTAATGCCTAGTGAGACCACCAAATACAAATCCTATGTGTGAATCTGGTGAGGTTGTGAGCTCTAAGAAAAAGAAAGAAAAAGAAAATGAGAGAATGAATACAAAGGAACCAAAAGAGGGCATAGTTTTTCTCGTCTTGCTCTGAGTGGAGTTACTTAATAATTTGGGAATCTAGATTCTATAGTACTAATCTCTATGTAGCACCAGTCGAGAGTGAGCCACCAAATATATAATCTTTTCACTTTAAGATCCTCTACCTAAGCTTAAAGCCGGGTGGAATTAATAGAATATCTTGAATACCCCGAGGGAAGAAGTTAGCCTATCTCGCTAGAATTTTTACTAGGGGTCAAAGTACAGGCTTTAGGGGTGAATCAGGTCTTTCACTCAAATCCGTTGCAAAAGCTACGTAGCAACCTTTCACATTTGTCTGGATTTCTAGAACATAGGATGAAAACAAAAAGGAGAAAAATCTCTAAGCATACACTTGATAAAATAATCAATCCTTAGGTACCCTTATGTGAATAATTTAGTCTTGCATTTGCTAGGGTCTAGCAAAGTTTATGCATGGGGGTATGATTGCACAGCAATCATAGGTCCTAATCAACCTAAATAATGTGTGAACCTATCTTAAATTGTGGATATTGCACTCATATCTTGCATATCATGCATTGCATCAGTCTATTTAGAATGAGATGAGATATCCTGCTAGTTGATGTTTTTTTTATTGCTATTTATAGATAATAAAGTGATCCAGGATGGAGATAGTGGAATAAAGCAATAAAGGAAGAAGAAGACTGATCTAGATAAGAGGAGTGAGGAGGATAGCCTTATCCCTACCCATAGAAACCCTAGGACAGCCTTCCCAAACCCAAAATAACCTCCATTAGGGCACCTTAGCCTCAAAACCCAAACATGGATAGCACTATCGATGTTCCTATCCCTCTCCCAAACACTTAGGAACCAAAACCAACCTTAGAAAACACAAAACCCACTCTCCAGCACCTTTTAAGACGTCCAGACATCTGGCTGGACATCTGATTTCTGCAGAATAACAATCCAGGAAGTCAAAACTCATACTGACATAGAATTGGACGTCTAATTTAGTGTAAAGATGTCCAATTTTGTAGTATAAGACGTCTGACCACTATCCTGGACGTCTGATACTGCTGTCTGGTTCCTGATTTTGGGTGTTGGAAGCCCTAGCTTGCCTATTTTGACCTAGGAACCCCATCGGACACCCTAGGAAACCTAAGTAGAGACCTCCTAAGCCTAGTCCACTATCCATAGCCCTACTTGTCCTATCCCTAACCCAATTGAACCATCCCATACCTAATTGGGTGCATCTACAGTTGATTGGGTGCACCCGAGCCCAATTAGATCCACCCAGGATCTAATTAACTCATACCTATTAGGGTTACCCTAGCCTAATCACATGCGCACATCTAATTAGACTTGACCTAGACCTAATTAGGTTCACTCCTACCCAATTAGACTTTCCTAAGCCTAATTAGGTCCACACCCACTTAATCTAGATTGACCCAACCTATTTAGCACCTAATCCTACCAAAACCCACAACCTAGCCCTACGAAAAACACACACCCACACACACACGCACACCTTCCCATTTTACTCCCACCAAACCCATGCACACTCTCTTGGAAACCCTAAAAACTTGTGTCAAACCTAGATCCAAAAATTGTGGCATTTGCTATTTTTGGAGCCACCAAAAGTGGCAACCAAATGGAGCCTTCCATAAGGGCAAAGAGAGAGCTACGAAATTGGACCATCTCTCCATACACTCTCCCATCCATACTCTCCACTCTAAACTTGCTTCCACCCTCCAAAACCTAAAGGCCGTCCTCCTCATCCTCCTCCAAGGATCCATGGACGGCTAGCTAGAGAAGCTTCTCTCCAAAGCTTCAAGGACGGCCATTGGTAGAGAAAAGGAGCAACACCCTCCTCTCTCCACTTGGGTGCACTAGCCCCCATCTTCTTCTTCTTCTTCTTGGATGGCCATGAAGGCTCACCCATAGCCTCTTGTGGCCGGCCATCTCTTTTGGTAGGCATGTAGATGGGTTTGCATACCCAAGGTCTAGCCTACACCCTCACACAAGGCCGATGGCCCTAGTGGCAACTTTGCGGCGTGAGGGATTTTCTTCTATTTATATGCTTTCTAGTGTAGATGATGTGTGATAAATTTCTATGCATAAATAATGTTTCTGTGATTGATTGTCCTCATGTTTGCTTGCTTATATGACACTTTGGTTTGTTCACACCATGCACGGCCACCATGGCCTCATTTAGATGCACATAGTCACTTAGGTTTTTGCTAGTTTATCTAGATCTAGGTTTCAATTCGCTTTTCGAAATAAAAAAAATCAAAAACACAAAAAGACAAAAATAGTAGCTTAGGTTAGATTTAGGTTATAAAAGCCGATCCAAATCTCGATTCGTTTTCACACCTCCCAGAGATGAGCGACCGGGACTCAAGTTCTAAAAAGAATAAAGATCTATGAGAGTTTCGTTATCAGAAATATCTTTGACGAGTGGTTTTTGCGACTATACTATGATTTCCAACGATTTCAAAATACGCGAATGCCACTCCCGTCAGTGCGTGCATCTACTGTTGGTCCACCAAATTCATGCATTCCTAAACAGAGACACAAATGTATCTCAAGTCAAAGGATACACCATCCTCATGATAACATTGGAGAAGGGCTTTGGCTATCTCTTGTTTTATCAAGTTAAGTCCTTAACTCAACCCGCATGACAGTTCTAAAGCTCCATTCAAGAACATCACTAGGGCAATGATCACTAGAGATGGATGTCATCCCAACTCAAAGTGGAAACAAGTGATCAAATCTGATGGTTTCATGATGTGCTATTGGATCCTAAAAATCGTTTAGATCTCCAATTCAACATATTTCAACTTTATTCGACTTGGCAAACCATGTTACCTTATTCATACTAAGAAACCTAATTCACGCATTGGGAAATAACTAATTCTTTTATTTATGTAACAATGTAATTATATTGCATTATTTAGATGGCTCTCTTACGGCATACAAAATCCATCAAAAAAATCCATGCCTAGCAGCCTAGGTTGAGTTATTATTGCTAAACAAATGGACATTTCTTTCCAAGATACAATATCAACCATAAGGTCAAAAGAGATGGTTAACAAAATCAATTATTCTTCAAATACTTATTATGATTCATGTGCATTCTTTGATGGTTTTTGAGTTAGCTAACAAGTACGATGCATGATGCACGCAAATCAAGGGTTTATAAAATGCATCTTAGTATAGTCAAAAGTGCTCAAGTCACTTTTAAAATTTATATTCTCGAATATGAGTCCGAGGTTATTCTCAGGGAGCAATCGAATGTGTGACTTATCACTATCATGTTTATGTAAGGATTTCAATCTATGGAGCTAGATGTGAATAAACCAATCAACGACTTCAGGATATCAAGTTTGAAAACCAAAAGAGATCTAGGTGCCGAAAGAAATTAAAACGTGTTAGATTCGCAACTAATTCTTTGACTCTCAAAAATTTTTCTGTGATTCACAAAATTGGCCCTTACCCTTGGCTTGATACTCTTATGGACCTCTCTGAGTTATGTAATTTCCATGATGATGGACAAAAAAAGGCACTTTCTTAAGCTGAAATTGAATCAAATCAAGCACAAATACTTGAATTAAGTTTCAATCACTTTGGGGAAAATCAAAGAATTAAGCTAATTGAGCACAGATTAAGAATATTTAGACAATAAAAATTGAATCAATGTCTGGGAATAAAACCCATATGGAAATGATATTTTAAATAAATCCTTAATAGTTCAAAAGTGAATTGCAAATGGACCCCTCAACTTTTTCTCTGATTCACTTTCAAGTTTCCGCTAATGCAATACAGCAGCTGTGGTACTTAGCTTCTTCTTTATTGAGGATGCAAAGAGGAAGATCAATGAAGCTTGGGAATGGTGGCTTCATTCCTACAACAAAGGACGTGTGTGGTTTCATCATTAAGTAGTGGATGCTTCTTGGGTGATTGACGAAGATGACGACAGCCAGACGTTGTTGGAGCAGTGGCGAAGATTGACGAGGAAGCTCAAGGTGGATGGGGAGCTTCAAGGAACTTTAGGTTGCGTGGGGAGGTCAGAGTGCTTCCTCGGAGTTCTAGGAAGCTTTCAGTGAAGCTTGGTAGGTGCAAGGGTGCCAGATCGTCGCTGCCGGCCATGAAGAAGATGGCAAAGGAGGCGGAGGTCAACGAAGCATGTCAACACACAAAACCACATGCCAAAGGTTGTAATGGGTTCTTCATGCCTCCACAAAGCTTCTTGCGAAGCTTTTAAGCTTGGGGATGGTCGAATGTGCCTGTCGAGGTCGAGGAAGACAGTGGAAGAGGGTAGGGTCAGGCAAGGTGCTCCAATGAGCAATCGCCTTAATTTCCTGAGGGCTTTTGCTCACCAGAGCCTGACAAAGCTTATGGGGTGATCAGAGGTTGGTTGTAATGCCCTGAATTTGTAATACTCTTAATAGGCTAATTTAAAACCTTAATTGGTTGCTTAATTTGAGATTAAGGGTTTAGGGTACCCTAATTTAGTGATTATTAGCCTTGGAATTGAACAAATCCCCTAAGTCATTAATAAAATGTTAATAAATGAAAAGTTGAGGGGCCATTTGCGAGTAAAACATGTTTGGAGGCCTTTCTTAAGGCTCAAGTAAGAAGCTGAAGGGCTTGGATGCAAAATATCCAACCCTTATTTAAGAAAGAAAGATTTTAAAATAAAAAAATTAAAAGAAAATCTCATTTTTCTTCTCCCCCTTAACCGATTCCTTCTCCTCCAGTCAATGCACCCTCATCCCCCTCCTCCCTACCGGTTGCAGCTACTATTGCTGCTGCTGCTATGAGGAGGAGAAAGGAAGGAAGAGGAGAAGAGCTGCTATTGCTACTATTGTTGAAGCTGTTGTTGTTGTTGTTTTGGTTGTTGTTATAGCTACGTGAAAGAAAGAAGGATACGAAGAGAGGAAAGGAGGTGGTGGTGTTGTTGTAGCAGCTACCATTGCTGTTGTTGATGTTGCTGCTGCAATTAGGAGAAGAGAAAGGAGCTCCAACTAAGGTAGGGTTTATTCTCTTGTTTCATTCTCTTGTTCCCATGACTAGAAGTAGCGAAAAAGGGTTGTTTTGGTTAAAATTCCCATGTTGCTTGTGATAATGGTTCGGTTATGCCCTAGTTATGGGTTAAATCTTGGGAATGCCAAATGGAGGGTTTCCATTGTGGATTGAAATTGATGTTGAGGTCTATAAATTCATGTGGTTTTACATGTTTACCATCGATTCCGGGTTGTAGACATAAGTGGTGGTTTGGATTAGGGTTAACTGGGTCTTTTGATATGTTTAACTAGGTGCTGAGAGCACCTAATACCGGTACTAATGATCAGTACTGGTACTAGTTGACCTAGCACCACAATGTAATGCACTGAAATGGGAACTGGGAGCACCCAGTACCGATACTGGTGACCAATACCAATATTGAATGGTTCCAGTTGGTCAACTAGGGCTGCCCAATACTGGTACTAGCTGGGTTGTGTTGGTTTAGGCCGATGGTGCCCAATACTAGTATTGGTGCCCAGTACTGGGTAGAACATGGGTTTTGGTTCTGGGGTTTATCAGACATCAGATAAATTCATTAGAAGTCTGATAGACCTAATCCAGACTTCTCTGGGATCAAGTTTAGGATTAGGACCTAATCCGGATGTCAGATAAATTCATTAGAAGTCTGGTTTTGGTACTGGCTAGAACATGGGTTTTGGTTCTGTGAGGCCACCAAATACAGATCGTACGTGTGAATCTAGTGAGATCGTGAGCTCAAAGAAAAAGAAAAAGAAAAAAAAGAAAAGAAAAGAGAGAAAAAGGATGAATACAAAGGAACCAGAAGAGAGCATAGTTTTTCTCATCTTTCTCTGAGTTGAGTTACATAATAATCTGGGAATCTAGATTCTGGAGTACTAATCTCTATGTAGCACCAACTAAGAGTGAGCCACCAAATAAATACCCATTTTCCTTAGACATTCTCTACCTGAGCTTAAAGTCGGGGTGGAACTCACAGAATATCTTGGATACCCCAAGGGAAAAAGTTTGCCTATCCTACTAGAATTTTACTAGGGGTTAAGTACAGACTTTAGAGGTCAATCAGGATTTTCACTCGAATCCGTTGCAAAAGCTACATAGTTGCACTTTCATGTATCTGGATTGCTAGATTTCGGGATGAAACAAAAGGAGAGAAATCTTTAGTCAAACTCTTTGATAAAAAGAATAGGCAGTCCTTTAGGGACCGAGCTTATAAATAACTTAGTCTTGCATTTGCTAGGGACTAGCAAAGTTTAGGCATGGGGGTATGATTGCACAACAATCACGGGTCCTAATCAACCTAAATAATGTCTAAACCTAGCTTAATTTGTGGATATTGCACTCATATCTTGCATATCATGCATTGCATCAGTTTATCTAGAATAAGATGAGATATCCCACTATTTAATGGTTTTTATTGCAATTTGCAGATAATAAAGTGATCCAGGATGCAGGAGATAGTGGAATAAAGCAATAAAGGAAGAAGAAGAATGATTCAGACAAGAGGAATGAGGAGGATAACCGTATCCCTACCCTTAGAAACCCTAGGACAGCCTTCCGAAACCCAAAACCACCTCCATTTGGACACCTTAGCCTCAAAACCCAAACATGGATCACTATCCATGTTCTTATCCACCCTATCCCTCTCCCAAACACTTAGGAACCAAAACCCACCTTAGAAAACCTAAAACCCACTCTCATCACCTTTTAGGACGTTCAGACATCTCACTAGACATCTGATTTCTGCAGAATATCAATCCAGGATTCCAAAACACAAACTAACACAGAATTGGACATCCAATCTACTGTCCAGACGTCTAATTTTGGAGTATAAGACGTCGACCACTCTGCTGGACATTTGACATTGTTCTCTCGTTCCTGCTTTTGGTGCTAGAAGCCTTGATTAGCCCATAGTTGTGGGCTATTTAAGTATTTAAGTGCCTAGACATTAGGTTAATTCTAACATTTATTTAGCATAAATTAGGATGTAAATGGATTAATTCATATTTTTAATTTAATTACATAATCCATGCATTGCATTCATATTTTAAGTGCATTTAGAATTAGCTTAGAATGACATTCATCTAATTAGTTAACCAATTAGGTACATTGTTTTCATTAACATAAAAGTTGAGGGTCTGTATATAAATGACCATAATATTTTAACATTAATTTCTTTATTCTTCTTCTTGTAGGAACGGCTGGCTGCCGCTCCAACGCCACCAGCTGCCGCAGTGAAGAACCCATTCAAGGAGGAGCGGATGTGTTGGATCTGGTCGGGCAACTGATTTCAAATTTGTGCAGGCCACTACAAAAGGAGGAGGGTGGCAGTCAAGCTCGGGAGGCCTCCACCACCGACCCACCACTGTGCAGAGAGATCTCCTCTCTTCCATTCTACACCGTCGGCCTCAACCGTGGCAGCGAGTCTCCACCACCGTGGGCGTGTGGTGTGACAGGCCACACCGCCATCCGGAGCTCGTCCGCATTATCGTGAACACCTTAGCGTGCATCTCCCTCACCGTCATCACCAACAACCACCGCCGCAGCTACTGTGCAATCACCCTTTCAGTCAGTTAAGACGTCCGGGAAATTTCCCGGACGTCTGAAGTCCACCCCCCACTCCAGCAGCAATCTCCATCCTCCCACTTCACTTCCACCACCCACGCCGCAGCAGCCACCCGCTCACCTCCAGCCGCACGCAACCTCACCCGCTCACTCCCACATCCACTCCAGCCCGCTCGCCTCCAACCGCACGCAAGGCGTGCACTGCCTGCAACGCCTCTCCTCTCACTCCCACTCACCCTCCCGTGCTGCAGCTCCCCTCCAGCCAATAGTCCTGCACGCACCCACGCCTACAGTACTTTACCCACGCCTCCAGCCAATGCCTCACCGCCCACGCCAACAGGCCGCGCGTACGCCCACGCCTCCAGCCAGCACGCAGCAGCAGAGTCGACAGAGTCCTTCCGCCAACAGCGTGCGCTCCCACTTGCCGCACTCACCGCCAACAGCAGCTGCAGTAGCGGCTGCAGCCACCTCCACCAGAGGTCGTCCGACCACCGCATGACATGCCGCCACCACCGTTTCGAAGCCCTCGGTCCAAGGATCTTCCTCCGAGCTTCCCGCATCCGACCGTCCACACCTCGTCGCACATGCCAAAGGGGAAAAAATCCCCTGTTTTGCTACAGTAACCGGGCCATTAAAAATTACATTTTCTGCCATTGTCAATTTTTAATAAAATTTTATTGATTCTGCATTGCGACAAATATCCTCTAGTTACTCATAATTGCTATTTCAGCACTGTTTCTTGTTTCAACCTTAATCTGAAGGCAATTCTGGCTTGATTCTTGTCCAAACTAACTACGAACCAACGTTTTTAACTAGTGCGAATTTAAATACGTCATTGCCTCCATGTGGATACGACCCGCTCTTCTGTGAGTGGTTATTTCTTTTTAAATATTGATTAGTCGATTTTTCCACCACATAAAACTGCAAACGACTTTAAAGCGAACAATCGACTCGTCAAGCCTGATCTTGCCTATTTTGACCTAGAAACCCCACCAAACATCTTAGGAAACCTAATTAGAGACCTCCTAAGCCTAGTCCACTATCCATAGCCCTACTTATCATATCCCTAACCCAATTGAACCATCTCATACCTAATTTGGTACATCTACAGTTGATTGGGTGCACTTGAACCCAATTAGATCCACCTAGGATCTAATTAACTCATACCTATTAAGTTTACCTAAGCCAAAACACACACACACATCCAATTAGACTTGACCTAGACCCAATTAGGTTCACTCCTTTCCAATTAGACTCACCTAAGCCTAATTAGGCCCACACCCACTTAATGTAGGTTAACCCAACCTAGATTCACCAAACCCATAGCCCTACTCTATGAAAATTATACCCACACATACACACACTTTCCTAAATCCCACTTTCCCATTCTATCCCTCATTAGTTGGTCGTCAACCTAGATTCTACATTGGTGGCACTTGCTATTTTGGGTGCCACCAAAAGTGGCGACCCATTTGAATTGAGTTGTCCTTCGCATAAAAGCCAAAAATCAAGAGGCAGGCCAATTCACTCTCCATTCCATTTATTCTCTCCATTCCACACTTGCAACACCCTCCCCTCCATCACTTAGGGCCGCCACCTCTAAACCTTAGGGCTGTCCACCACTCCTCTAAGGGGTCCTCCTCCTCCAAGGCTCCTTCATGGATGGCTAGGAAGAAGCTCTTCTCCAAGCTTCTTCAAGGGCAGCAAGAAGAAGAAGGATCCATCAACATCCTCCTCCTCTCTTCTTCTCATGGGCATGCTTCTTCTTCCTCCATAGAGGGTCCATGCCCCCATTTTCTTTTCTTCTTAGACGGCCATAGAGAAGACCCCCCTCAAGGTCTTCTCAAGGACGGCCATTGGTAGAGAAAGGGTGCAACACCCTCCTCTCTCCACTTGGGTGCACACACCCATCCTCCTCTCTTTACTGGACGGCCAAGAAGGCTTCCCCTTAGCCTCTCTTGGTTGATCCCTTTCTTTAGTTTAGCTTCATTTCCATGTATCCGGATTTTATAGTGACTTAATTTTTGATGCATGATACTCTTGTCTAATGGTTTTATGTGCATGCTATTATCTTCGCGGCTAACAACTTTGATGCATGCCTATTCGTGTACTTAGGAGTGTCCCATTTAGGTTTGTCACTCTACGCACGGCCACCATGGCCCCACTTAGATCCACACAATCACTTAGGTTTTGGCTAGCACATCTAGATCTAGGTTTCATTTCGCTTTCAAAATAAAAATCAAAAATACAAAAAAAGTGCAAAATACATAAAGACCAAAAATATTAGGTTAGATTAGATTTAGGTTAGAAAAGTCGATCCAATTCTTGACTCGTTTTCACGCCTCCCAGAGACGAACGACCGAGACTCAAGTTCTAAAAAGGAAAGAAATCTATGCGACTTTTGTTATTATAAATATTTTTGTCAAGGGGATTTTGCAACTATACTACGATTTTTGAAGATTTCAAAATGCGCAAATTTCCACACTTGTCAATAGTACCGGTACCAGAGCTTAGTATCAGTACTGGTACTCTATGACCTGGCGAGTGAAGAAGGTGCCCAGCCCTGGTGCCTAAGACTAAGACCGATACTAGTGTACTCGTTCTACATCATTGAACTCTAAAGAAGGATAAAATTGGCTTAACCTAGCTGAGGGTTGAAGTATGAACTTTGAGATCAGGGATCTCTTGGCTTCGTATTACAGACACGTGTGTGTGCCGGTGGTCTTGATTATAGAGGATCTTGGTGGTGTAAAACCCAGGTTTCGGGCACGAAAGGCGGGTTTTGCAGTCCTGGTTTGGACAAGCATCTTGACCTAGCGATAGGTCAAGATTACTTGGTAAATGGTGTATGCTATTTGAGTGTACTAATGATAGGGAGAGGGTCCTTGATGTTTGATAGTTTTTAAATGTAATAATTGTATTGAACTTTGTGATTCTGATAATTGGAAATCCCGTGAAATGTTAGAACCTAATTGGGGGTCTAGCAAGTAGCTCAATGGATTGGGATGAATGGGAAAAATGCAATTAAACCCTTAAGGGGTGAAGCACATGTATAGGTGTGTGTGTGTACACCTATAATTTGAGCATGAAGCTCCCTAAACACATTAAAAGCAATCTGAATTGACTAAGTAATGGTTTGAATCTCACGAGATAACACCTATGACTCGATCCGAGTCTAATAAGAGAAAAGGCTTGGACCCTAAGGTCTTGAGTAAGACCCCATCCACTAGCTCCTTAGGATTGTGTTCCAGGTACGGAACCCAAATGAAATCAAAGAGATGGGAAGTCAATTGGGTGAGCTCGTAAGGCTTCACGCTTAGACTTGATGAACCACAGGTTCACTACTCGGGTAGAAGACTTGATATATTACAGTAGCAAGAGGCTACCAAGGAGATCTACCTCGGAACAAGAAAGGTTCCTAGGTTCAGTGACAAAGACTTGGGGCTGTCACTGGTGTTTGGCATTTGGATGTACCCGAATCTGACTCGATGTGAAGGTACTCAAGCAAGAGGCTCACTAGGTGCCTGCATGTGGGGAGAGGCCAAGGTACTTGGATGGATTAGTTGAGATCTCATCCAATGACTGATTGAGAGGGCACACCCAAGGACTACGTTCCTACAGGGAGCTACTCCTAGTGGGAGCATTGGTGTCACTCGGCAATTCTGACCAATCCTACGATAATGATCTGGCTTGATCTGTGACTGGTCCTTGTTGAACACAGATTGGGATTATGTTTTGTGGTCACAAGCTATAAGCCTATGATGAGCGCAATTTTGTATCCAAAAAGATTTGAGTTGGAAACCTGGAGTCGTAGTGTGTAGAAATTCGCTACTAGATAAAATTTATAACCGAAACTTGAGGTGAGTCCCAAGTCAAACATAGGGAGGCGAACATTTGATTTTGAGAAATCCACGTTTCGCTTTTATTTGTTTTTGATGTTTTTATCTTTTGCAATTTTTTTTGGAATTTTTATAGGTAAGAGATTAGGTCGACAAAATTTTATCTAATTAATCTACTTGAAAAATAAGAGGGAGAGAGAGAGAGAAAGAGAGAGAAAGGAAGAAAAAAACATTTCATAAAATCAAACAATGTATATTACAACTAATTGAAATTACACTAGAAATCAATAAAAGATAGAATGGATTGAGAAGAATCCCCCTCGATGGTCACTTGTAGGATGACTCGCTCTGACGACCCTGCAGTTGAAGGTGGGGAGGAGCTGGATGAAGGAGAACGGTGGTGAAAAGAAGAGGACAGGACAGTGTCGCGGCGAGGATCTACTTCCCAAATTTGTGAAAGGACGGCCACAAGATGCTCCACAAATGGGGATGAGAGGTGTTTGTCACGCTGAATCGGGTTTCAAGAATGTCGCGTTGTAGTACAGCCGAAAAAGTGTTCAAAACAAATACGATTTTATTACTCGAATTTTGAAGTCCGAGGTCAAAACATAGGGAGCAAATTGGGGTTTAGAAATCAAGATCACACTTCAATAATATAAATAATGCAAAAATATAAGAGTACTTGGCAATGTAGATCACAAAATATTCAAGAATTCAATGCATATAAATATTAGAATGTTTGTGCTATTTCTTCTCTCTCTAATTTTCTTCTTTTCTTCTTTCTGATGTTTCCTTTGCGAGTTCTTCTTTCTTTCTCTATTTTCTCCTTCCTTCTTCTAATTTTGGCCTCTTTCTTCTTCAGCTTCTTCCTTGGATTCCTCTGCCTTCTTCTTCTTCTTTAGCTTTTCTCTTCTTCTTTCTCTCCCTGCCAGCTGCCTTCTTCCTTGGCTTGTGCCTCTCTGCCTTCAGCTTCCTTTTCCTTCAGCTTCTTCCTTCTCTTTTCTTTCTCTACCTTAGCCTCTCTGCGGTTCTTCTCTTTCCTTCAGCTTCTTCCTTCTCCTCTGACTTCTACCTTCTCGGCTTCCTTGCCTTTTCCTTCTTCTTCCTTAGCTTCTCTTCTTCTCCTCTTCGTTCTGCAGAGCACAACCTACCCCGTACCCACGTGAACTCTCTTCTCTCTCTTCTCTCTTAGGTTCTGCTCTCCTAGAGCCACGCTTTTCTCTGGTAATCTGGTCAAGTACATGCCCAGGACCAGGCCCACCTGCGTGCAGTGGTGGGCAAGGTGTGCTAGTCGGGTCGGGTCTACCAGGTCCGCAGGGCATGGTCGCGGACGAGGCGGTCAGGTCAGGTGAGAGGGACCTCAGCCCATGAGTTGGAGGCGATAAGCCTCTAGCAAGAATTCAACTTATGCGAGCACGGCACTCCTTCCAGTTCTAAGGTAGGACTATCTTCCCACCTTCCTCGCGCACACTTGCAACAGAGAAGCTCTCTTCAATTATGACAGCTACTATGGCTCTTGGCTTCAATTGGATGCCTGGAGTTGTTCGCAAAGATTTTCCGCGTAGCCTGGGACACGAGCCAGGGGCTATCATGACCTATAGCTCGCTACAAGCAAGCTTCAAGTTCTACGTCAATGGCGGAGGGCTCCTGGACCTGAAATCACCACAACGGCCTCGCAGCCATGTTAAAACGCTCAGGGAGCTTCGCCACGGCACAGTAAGTGTGCAGGGGTGGTCGACGTGGCGTGGGAACGCTTGAGTGAGCGTACCTAAGGCACACTGTGGCCGTGCAAGTGGGTGTGCTCGTGGGTGTGCTTTGGGCAGTCAATAGAGTGAATGGAGTGGGGGGTTGTGATCAGGGCGTTGAGGCAGAGCTTATGGATCAGTCGGTGAGGGGGGAGGTCTTCTGTGGTGGTGGAGCGATATCACCGGAGTTGGTGGCCATAGGTGAAGGGGATGATGGTGGTGGAGTGCGGCAGTAGTCAAATGAGGGAAATAAATAGGAGGAAAGATTGTAAAGGGTGATAGGAACTTATCTAGGTGGTGAAAGAGATGAAAGGGAGATGGAGATAGCATCTGGCTCACATTGCCGATGCCGGAGACGAAGGTGCACAGAGAAGATGGTCGGCGAGGACGAAGGGGAGACAGGGGCGTCGGCGAGTGCTGTGCAATGCGGACGAACGTGAGGAAGAAGAACCTGCCACCGATATTGTGGCTAGGTGACGAGGGAGAGTAGGAGTGGTCGTCGGAGCTTGATGAGTGAGTCGGTCAGAGAAGGAGAGACGAATTTGAGGGGGTTCTCCGACTGATTTCAAGCTTAGAAGAGTCAGGGCGAACTGGGGCTCCTTAAATAGAGCCTTGGAGGTTGGTTTTGTGCTTGGAAGCCAAGCTTCCAAGCAAGGCAGGGTTGCCGACGATGGCAACTCGAAAGAGATCCGAATCTCTCATGCGTTCGCATGAGAGATTGGGTACCAAGTAGGGCCTCAAATTAGGTTCACATTAGAGGGAATTTCTCAAAGAATCTCCCTTTCAATTTTGAAGGGGATTCTCTAAGAAATCAGGGAGGAGTCGCCTTCTAAAGCTTGCCAGAGTAAGATTCCTCCACTATAATGGCGGAGGGACCTAATTGCAAAGAATGATGAAGAAGCTAGGGGTCAATGCAAGGATTTTTGAAAGATAGGGGTAGAAATGTAATCAGGTTGGACCTATTTGCAAAGTTGGTCAAGATGAGTTCCCCTTAGGTCCAAATTTTGGTACAAACCTAATTTGGACCTAAGGAATCCAATGGTGAAGTTGGATTTTGGGTTTGACTTCGTTTGACTAGGCAATTTACGTGAAAACCCAATTTAGGGCAAATATATGTTTGAGACCTCATTCTTGGTCAAAATAGGTTCCAATGGCCAAATTTATTGTTCTAAACCCTAAAGAATATTTTTCTATGATTTTAAGAGGGTTTAGGTGAATTTTATCCTGACCAGAACCTCATTTAACTAAGTGGGTCTATTTTAGGGTTACAAGAAGTCATTTAATTCTCAAAACTCACACGAACCCTTTTCTGTCTGATTCAACCCACTTATTATCTTGTTAAGACCATTTGACCTGTGTTTAGCCCTTGAGAAAACCTTTTGGGTCAAAATGAGCTAGTTAGGGCTCATGATGGTGTTCCTATCATACCCCCATGTCTAGCTTTTGCCAGTCCCTTAGCAAAATTTTAAGGTTTTAACTTTGATTCTAGACCATGAGTTCCTTTGATGTTCAAAATTGTGATGTGTGCCTTTTTTCTATAGATTAGGTTAGAATGCCAATAGTAGGCCTAGAGGTACTGAAGTACAAACCAAGATCCGGACCTAACCAGCTCTAGTCTCAGTCCGCCGCGAAGGTTTTTAAGGCCCACAGGAACTATCCCAAGGTTCATTGGACTTCGCAGTTAAAGCACCCGCGAAGGGAAATCCCCTGTTTCCTCCCCTATTAATAATTACGTTTAATGCCATTGTAGAGAATACTATTCATTTATTTATCTCCTTATTATATTAAGACATAATTGCATGAATGTCCCTCAAGTTTAATTGAATGACGAATAGTGCATTTATCTCTTAACTAATCAAGTATGGGATATTGATTATAGGGAATGGGTTCGGTTTTGATTTATATTGACAATATTTGTCAGTACTACGATTACGATTCACGTATGCCATAGTGGTGATATTACATATAACCACCCTATATTCTTAAGTAATTACATAAATGCTAAACTTACGTTGAAAATGAAGTGCAATAACTAGTATGCATGCCCACTGAGGTTCCCGAATAAACGAAGCACAACACACTACTTTAATAGGCTAATTCCTCCCTGTGGAGATGACCTAACTACTTTTGTGGTTAGATTCTGAGAATTAAAATGTTTTAAAAAGAGATTTTCTACCACGCGATTAAATACAATGACACGTCATTTTATGTTAAAGTTTTCAACGAAAACGAAGATCGCTCTTTCAAATGGTGCCATTGCTGGGGAGGAAATACGCCTATTAATTTTTTCAGGAACTTTATGTTATTTTTTTGCTATTTTGAAAGCTTTCCTGAATTACTAACTGTGGATCTTTTTCTATGCAAAAACACGTAACGAACGCGACGGGTGCGTACAACGGAGGTAATATTTTTTGTGGACCTTGACGCCACTTGGAGGCTAGCAACGGGGGCTTGTTGGCTTTGATCCCACGCACGTAGGCGTATGGAATAGCCTTTGTCTAATTTATTCATTAGATCTTAGTTTAGATTTAGTTTAGATAGACATTAGAACTTAATTTCTGCCTTTTGGACCCTTGTCGGGCATTTTTGGGAACGTGTTCCCAGTGTTTCTTTATTTCTTATTGCCCTTGTATGCAGAAGCGTATTTTTGGGAGTGTGTTCCCATTTTATTTAGATTATAGGATTATTCGAATTGTTTGAACTGTATGTTGGTTAGTTAGTTAGATTAGGTTTGTTTGCTTATTATTAAAAGAAAATATTCGAACTGCCTGCTAGAAGCTGCATATCTATAGGACGACCATCTAGGATTGAATGAGCAACATCAAGCATTTCTTTTTGCATTGAAAACATCCTACATTGAAGAAAGCTGGAGTAAGGTACGTCTTTTTCTTGAGCATTAATTACCTACCATGCATCTACATTGAACCTAAATCTAAATCTACTAAAGTGCTTGAATCGAATTAATTCAGTGGTCACTTTAAAAATTGGGACTGCTAAGAGGTTGGACCTTAAAATCTGTGACTTAAAATTGTCTGCAAAAGGATCTTGTTTGTGAGATTTCAAAACTCAAAACACAAACGTATGATTACACACCTGAGACACTGTGCACCTCACACATAAGGTCACTAGATAAATTTCTACCTCTCCTCTTTGCACTACAAGGGAAGTTAGTCAGAAATCAACAAGCCTATCCACCAAGTTACTTCGGTTCCTCGTGCATGGGCTTGATTCGAGACATCCATCCCTTGCGAGTAGGTTGTAGGCACCAACGAAGGTTGGCCTAGGAAACGTAATTCTTTCAAAATTTGTTTGGCCACCAACTGAACATTTAACTACTAGAAATAGATCCCACTGTATTTACATTTGTTTTGATAGCAATAGAAATCTTTAAGAAGTTTCTGCTTGTATTCTGATTTCTTCTAAATCCTAAGAGAGTTAAACCTGTTTGGCTTAAAGAAATGGATCACCCTTACTCCTATTATTTAGATCATTAGAGTCAATACTTCCCATCTTTTAACCAGGATCCCATGCCCCGAGTGTATCCATCCTTTGATGGGTACAATGACAATTCATGGGATCATTCATATTCCTATCCTGGGAGTACTGGCCCGATAGCTTTTACTTTTGAGTAGAGCCTAGGAGTGGGATTTTCCAACCCTGGAATCCCTACTGCTATGCAAACACCCAACCCTCCCACCCTTCATGATTTTCCATATCGAAGTTGGACTGATACCCCAAGGCAACTAGAGCCTGAGATTGACTATCCTCCCCAATCTGATAGTAGTAGCCTCTCCTCTTTTATGATAGAAATGCAAAGCAACAAAAGGAAATGATGGAATCTATGGGAGAGAAGTTGAGGAATAGTCAACAATTGAACAAAGAAATTAGATAGCTTAGCTACGCTCTTCCTAGTAATTATGATCCCTACCCATACGACCGTGATCATGAAAATAATTCTAAGGAAACCAATGACAATAGGGATCCCGTTTTACGTAGCTATCACTTAGACTCTCCCAATGAGACATGGCCACTAGAGGAGAACGATCCTAGTAATTATCCACCCGAGCTATATTAGAGTCAAAAGAAAGGGAAGATGGTACCGCTTGTGGACCTTGACCCCAATGATAGTATTTTCCTTACCCCTGATAACCCGGGTCAATGTCATATTATTCACATCACTTCCCCTATTAATTATCTGGTGGAATCCCATTCTACCCTTAGTGAGCCTAATCCTGACCCTCCACTTAGGGAATCAACACCTACCATTCAGCATCCTAAGGATTTAAATGCACCCAATGAAGGTGACCCTAAGGGAATGGAGGACGAATTAGATCAATTTTGGTCTCAGGGATATAAAGAGTCTATTTCAGAGGACGAGGATGACCCAATGGAGGAACCCAGACTGAAAATCTGGAGTGAATCACGGGGGGATTATTTATTATTTGAGGACTTACCCCTAGAGGATATAAATAATATGGTGAAATCTGGATTCCTCCCTTCTTTTGAGAGTCATCCTCCACCAAACCAGGACTTGATAATAGAGGACAAACACAATAGTGAGAAGCCTAGGGGAGACTCTCGGGGACAAAACACGTCAATTGAGGATTTATGCCCCGAGAAGAACAAAGAATTGAGTGATATAGGCTTACTCCAAAACATTAAGACAAATCCTCCGTCAGAAATAATTGATGATACTGAAGCAACTCCTTTCTTTACTAATGAATCACATATACACCCCGACAAAAACTCAAGTGAACCAAACGAATTCGGGGATGAAATTAATGATAATGAATACGTTGTTTTGACCTTGCCATCAAGGGAATGTAATTTGGAGTCCACCATTGATTCACATATACTGGAAGGTGAAAATATGACTCCGATCATTAATGCTAAGCAAGGTGACGTGAATTTTTCTACAATTGTTAGGGAGAATACACAATCTGAATCATTGTTGGAATTGGACCTGACACCGACTAAGCCCTCATTGGACTTAATCATTACCTTCCAACACCACAAACAATCCTTACACTCCCTAACCGATCCTTGGCTCAGGTCTCTGCTCACTTGCATTCTTTCTGGGGAGAATATCAGGCCAGTACATCCTTGGGTAGAATGGCGAGTTTGGATTGATGCTTGTACGTTTAGTCTCGCAATTCAAGGGTTTGAAATAATAATGTTTATATCTTTTAAAACCCAACTTGCTTTGGAGGATCCTTTTTTTTTTTTTTTTGAAACAAAAAGGAAAGTTGTCATCTTACAATAGCAATCTAGAGAGGTATATTATATAAACAAGTAAGATGAATTACAAAATAGATCCCCTCATATGTATGAGGGACCAGCACTCTCTTGCAATTTTTTCACAACACACCGGTCTCTCCTGGAAAAGCCTCGCATTTCTCGCCTTCCACACACACCAAAGAGTGACAGCCATACGGACATGTGGCTTCTCTCTCACACCAAACCCATGCCAGATGGAAACCCATGTCTGTAGTGGCTCCTGGCAAGTCCTCCTCCATACAGCATCGGTGATCAGGCAAGAGGAGAAGATGTGGTTCACATTGTCAGTGTGCAACCCACATAAGTAACATTCATGACGAGAAGCTCCCATCCTTCTGTGTCGCAGATCCCTTGTAATCAAACCATCTCTCCTACACAACCAAAGAAATATTTGTACCTTAAGGGGGATTTTCAGAAGCCAAATTTTCTTGTCAATGAAATCGCAGCTCCATCCACTTCCATTTTCCATGATTCTATTGTAACCACACTGCACAGTGTAGAGCCCCTCCCAGATGTATTTATCCTCCACTCCAAGCCCTGGCCTAAAGCTCTCAAGATCTGAGAGCAGGTTCCTCCTTTCATCCCACAGCCGGGTGCCCCTTCTGGTGGACTCTTCTTCATTCAAGTTCCAGCTGCAGCTATTGCTAGACCAGAATCTGCTAACAGTTCCCTCCTTATCAGATGCTACAGTAATGGCCCTTGGATAGACCTCCTTCAGAACACCCAGCAAGGACCAACCTTCTTTCCAGAAGCTAAAGGTCCTGCCATCCCCAAGAGCCGGCTACAGCAAATGCAAGTTATCAGCCAAAGCTCTAATCACTGAATTCCAGAAGGGCAAGGGTCTACTGGGCTGCAGCCTAGAGAGCATACTGTTTGAAGTTCCATAACTGTCCCTGATCAAGGCAGTCTAAGGTTTCATCTCTCCTTGCAAGAGCTTAATTGCCCACTTAAGCAATAAAGCATCATTGAACTGTTTCAGAGATTTAATCCCAAGTCCTCCCCTGTCCTTTGGTTGGCAAATCTGCTCCCACTTCAGTGGCTACAAAAATCTGCCCTCATGCTTGGCTCCCCTCCAAAAGAACCTTTTTCTCAATACATCCAACCGTTTCCATATGGACTTAGGGGCTTTAAAGATGGAAAGGTAGAAAACAGTGATAGAGGTGATCACTGAATTGAGCAAGATGAATCTTCCACCCTTGGAAAGAAAGCTGCTATGCCATCCAACCAGCTTCACTAAAATTTTATCAAAGAGACAAATCCAATCTTTTTTCTTCATTCTAGAACATCCCAGTGGCAGCCCCAAATATTTGATAGGAAGGCTGATGCGGGGGGTCCCCAAAACAACAACAATATCACGTTGCTCAGCCTCAGGTAAGCCAAAACAAACCAAACTTGACTTCTCTCTGTTCAGCCTAAGGCCTGAGAGCTCTCCAAAAATGTTGACCATATGACACAGAGCTAGTGCTTCTTCCATAGATCCTTCCACAAAAAAATCGTATCATTCGCATACTGAAGTATAGGAGCCAATGTACTCCTGCAAGATAAGGAATATCCTCTAATAAGACCTGCTTCAGCAAGTTTACAAGAATACCAGGCCATGTTGTCAACTGCTAGGTTGAAAACCAAAGGTGCCAGAGGACATCCTTGTCTGATCCCACATTGGGGCTGAATCCAAGCACCACAGGGTTTCCCATTTATCAAAGGAGTGAAAGAGGCAGTTGTGATACACCTTTTCACCCATTGAATCCAAATAGGGGGAAAACCTCTTCTTTTAAACACTTCCCAAAGATAGGGCCAACTGATGGAATCATAAGCTTTGCGAAAATCAACCTTCCACAAAAATGCTTTACACTTCCTCTTGTGCTAACCACAAACCATCTCTTGGGCCGTGATAAAAGACTCTTGTAGAGATCTGTCTGGAAGGAAGGCTGATTAAATAGGGTGGATCGGCTCTTGCAAAATAGGTCTCAATCTATTGGCCAAGACCTTGCTAATCACCAAATAAATAGAGTTAGAGAGGGCAATTGGTCTGAATTCCTGAAAAGATTCAGCTCCTGGAGTCTTTGGCAAAAGAAATAGAAAGGATCTATTGATTCTTTCAAAGCCAAAGTCGCCAATCTCAAATTCTCTGATCACCTCCATCACCTCAGTGCCCACAACATCCCACATCTCTTTGTAGAAGAAAACTTAAATTCCATCAAGACCATGTGAACCTTCACAGTTGAGATCCTTGATGGCATTCAAGACTTCAGCTTCAGATACAGTAGCAGTCAGGCTAGACCCCTGATTCTCAGTGATTCTAGGAATGTCACTTGCTGCCATCCTCTAATAGCCCCTACTAGTAGATCTTGAGGACTCCTTGAAGTACCTGACAGCCTCAGCTCTGATATCAGAGATGGAGGTAATTCTCTCTGCCCATCTTTAACAATAGAGGAAATTAGATTGATTCTTCTCCAAGAGCTGGCAGCCAAATGGAAGAACTTAGTGTTTGCATCCCCCTCTTTTAACCACAGCTATCTTGAACGTTCCCTCCAATCCATCTCCAGCTTCAAGTCCTCTTCAGCCACAACCCCCTGCCATCTCTTTCTGTCAAGGATATTCTGCTCAGACAGCTGGTCATTGGTTTCTTTGGAATCCAATTCCTGAACCTTCATCGAGGCATCTCTTCATCTCTGATGCCTTAAGACAGAAACAACATCACCTTATTCCTTTAACATCACTCTCATAGCCAAAATTTTGGAAGCCAGCTTGAAGGTAGCCGTGCCCTCAACCTGCTAAGCCCTCCACCAACCTGCAAGCATTTCTCTGAAGCCTGGTTCCCTCAGCCATGACTTCCTGAATTTGAAATAAGATCTGGCCCGGTTCCCTCAGCATTTTGATTTGAGTTTTCCTAGGAATAGTTTGAGCTTGGCATCAAAGAGTAGAAATTTTTGACCAGAATGAAAGATGCTTCTAGATATGTGCTTGTTGTGAAAGGCTTTAACCCACTCTTTGTAAATTCACGAGTTCTCACATGCATCGTGGCGTAATTCATCGATCTCGCTCATTTGAAGCTTTTTGTAGGATCCTGTCTTAGAAAGATCTAGATTGCAAGTCTGTATTGTCCAATAGGCTTTGTGCTCCAATTTGACGGGGAGGTGACATGCCTTCCTATACACCAATCTGAAGGGAGACATACCTAATTGGGTTTCGTGGGCGATCCCATAGGCCCACAAAGCTTCCAGAAGTCAGGAGGACTAGTCTTTCTTGTCAGGTCGAACAGTAACCTAGAGGATTTTCTTGATTTCCTAATTTGATAACTCAGCTAGACCATTAGTTTGGGGGTGGTGAGTAGAGATTCAGAGTGACACCCCGTATTTGGCCATCAGTGACCTAAACTGAGCATTCATGAAATGGGTCCCTCCATCAAAGATTATAGCACGTGGAATCCTGAACCAAGAAAAGATGTTCTAATGAATGAATTTGATAACCACCTTATGATCATTGGTTTAGGTCGAAATGGCATCGATCCATTTGGACACGTATTCAACAGCAAATAGAATGTACTTGAAGTCGTCCGAAACAGGAAAGGGTCCCATAAAATCAATCCCTCATAAGTCGAAGATTTCGCATACGAGAATCGACTATAAGGGCATCATATCATGATGGCTCATGTTGCCTAAAGTCTGGCAACGAGTGCATGCCCTACAATGATTGTATGCGTCTTTGAAAATCGTGGGCCAATAGAAGCCGCACTGGACGACTTTTGCTGCGGTTTTATGACCTAAGAAGTGTCCACCGCATGCCTGGTCATGGCAGAATTACAAGATGTCCTAAATTTCCGCTCCTGTGACACATCATCGAATGATTTGATCAGTACTGATGCAGAAAAGATATGGGTCTTCCCAGAAGTAATACTTGGCTTCGGAAAGCAATTTGTCCTTCTTGGCCTTCGGACAATCGAACGGGATCTGATGTGATGCCAGGTAGTTTACTAGATCTGCAAACCATGGAAGCCCTGTATTGATAGTCAGGAGGTGCTCATCGGGAAAATGCTCCATAATGGGTCAGAAAGGGTCGATAATATCAGAAGGAAGGTGGGACAAGTGATTAGCTACCATGTTCTATTTTCTTGCTTTGTCGCCAATGTCGAGGTCAAACTATTGCAACAGCAAGATCCAGCGGATTAATCGAGGTTTCGCATCCTTCTTTGCAAGGAGATGCCTCACAGCTGTGTGATCAGAGTAAATGATAACACGGGAACCCAGAAGATATGATCTGAATTTTTCCAGGGCAAATACTACGGCTAGCAGCTCTTTCTCAGTAACTGTGTAGTTATGCTGAGCCTCGTCAAGTGTCTTGCTAGCGTAGTAGATGACCACAGGTTTCCCATCAATTTTTTGCCCAAGTACCGCTCCTACAGAGAAATCAGATGCATCGCATATGATCTCAAAGGGTTGAGACCAATCAGGGGACTGTAGGATCGGAGCTTTGGTAACTTGATCACGGAGGATTTCAAATGCTTGAGTGCATTCCTTGGAGATTTCGAAAGGAACATCCTTAGATAGTAGGTGGTCAGGGGGCGTGCGATCTTTGAGAAATCAGGAATGAACCAACGGTAAAAACCAACGTGCCCTAGGAAAGATTGGATGTCCTTGATCAAGCTAGGCATAGGGAGTTTGAAATCAGATTCACCTTGGCTCAATCTACCTAGATGCCTTTTTCTGATATGAGATGTCCCAGGACAATTCCTTCAGGCACCATGAAATGACTCTTTTCTCAGGAAAGAACCAGATTCACGTCAATGCACCGCCTGAGGATCTGGACCAAGTGCAGGAGGCAATCCTCAAATGATTCTCCGAATACTGAAAAGTCATCCATGAAGACTTTCAGATAATCACCTACCATATATGAGAATATGGCAAGCATGCACTGCTGAAAAGTAGTGGATGCATTACAGAGACCGAACGGCATCCTTCGGAATGCATACGTCCCAAAGGGGCAGATGAAAGTGGTCGTTTCTTGGTCCTCAGGATGGATTGCAACCTGGTTATAACCGGAGTACCCGTCCAAAAAGCATAAGAACCTATTTCCCACAGTTTCTCGAGGATCTGATCAATAAACGGCAGTGGGAAATGATCCTTCTTTGTGGAGGTATTAAGTCTTCTATAATCAATCCAGACTCTCCACGAATTTGCCACATGGGTTGGTATGATTTCTCCGATTTCATTCGTGATTATGGTGAGTCCTGCCTTCTTAGGCACAACCTAGATTGGACTCACCCACCGACTGTCAGAGATCAGGTAGATGATCCCTGCATCTAACCACTTGACAATCTCCTTTTTCACGACCTCCTGTAAAATAGGATTCAGACGTCTCTGCATTTCACGGGAAGGTCGTGTGCCATCTTCAGTGTAGATACGGTGTGTGTAGTAGGAGGGGCTGATACCAGTCAAATCATCGAGAGTCCACCTAATGGCTCTTCGATGTTGCTGAAGAACAGTAATCACACGGGATTCCTGATCAAGTGTGAGTCTAGAGTTGATAATCACAGGAAACGTCTGATTGGAACCCAAAAAAGACGTACATAAGATGGTCGGGAAGAGGCTTGAGTTTCAAAATAGGGTTATCAGCAGCAGCGAGCAGTTCAGGGTGTGTGTCAGGAACAAGGGAGGGAGTTATGGGTGTGTTTAAGTCAAGTTCGGACTCCTCTGATTGCGGGTTTTGATCCTCTTGTGGTTGATCAGAAGTCATCAGGTTTTCCTCAATATACAGATCATCAACCATAGCTTTGATGTCACATATCTGTTCTATAACATCGTAATTAATTCCTTGTTGGGCCTTAAGGATGTCGATCTTTAATGTTTGGTTCCCAAATTTCAGTTCAATTTGGCCCTCCTCACAATTTATGTTGGCCCTAGCGGTGGCCAGAAAGGGTCTCCTTAGTATAATTGGTGTATCCCTCGGGTTTTTTGGAGCATCCATATCCAAGACTACAAAGTCCACCGGGAAGTAGAAATCTTAAACCTTAACAATGACATCCTCAAGAACTCCTTTAGGTGACTTAATAGATCGATCAGCCAACTATAATGTCACCTCTGTCGGTTTGAGCTTAGATTCCTCAATGTGGTCAAGTAGGGATGTAGGTATTATATTTATGGAGGCTTCTAGGTTCAATAAAGCTCTATCAAATTGGGTATCACCAATGGTGCAGGAAATCAGGGGAGTACCTAGGTCTTTTGCCTTAGGTGGGAGTTTGCTCAAAATTACAGAGCTGGCTTGCTCTGACAATTCAATTGGACTCCCACTTTCGGTTCACGGCTTACGCTTAGGTGTACACATGTCTTTTAGAAATCGTGCATAAGCTGGTACGTGGCGGATCGCATCCATCGATAGGATGTTCATATGGACCTATTCAAAGAGCTTGACTAGGTCCTCCTCAGGTGCCACG
The DNA here is from genome assembly GCA_037157565.1 of Thalassia testudinum. NCBI lineage: Eukaryota > Viridiplantae > Streptophyta > Magnoliopsida > Alismatales > Hydrocharitaceae > Thalassia > Thalassia testudinum. The sequence goes on from JAZHRO010000025.1 coordinate 92,695,526, forward strand.
GGTTTGTTTGTCCTCTTTCCCTTGGTCAAGGATCAGGAAATGGAACCTTGGATGGTTCCTCTAGAATAGGTCTAGGTTCTTGATCTGGGACAGGGGTATCCTAAATAACTATCCTAGGGCTTGGGTTTGCACTACTAGGCTGAAAGTGGCTTGGGTAAGGTGGGTCTTATGTTGGTTTTCCACTACGGGTTATTACAGAATTCAGTCCTGCCTGGTTCTGGTTTGGTGTCGGTAAAATAGGTGGCTGCTGTTGAAATCCCGAATATGATGTCGAAGCTTCCATCCCATCGGGTGATGGAATAGAAGGGGCCTGATAAATCATGTGGGCTTGGCCTGGATTCGGGTTCATAACGCGCCTCTGGTTCGGCACGTTATTTGGATTCAGTAGAGGTTGCGAAGGGAGTATGCCAGGTTGGAGAGAATTCTCCATCTGGGCGAGTTGGTTGCGAACCTCTGTGATCTCATCCTTGTGCTATTTTTGCATAGCCGCATTCATCTTCTGAATGTTAGCTAGAGTCTGAAGGATGAGAGTCATTTGATCTGCCTAAGTTGGCCCAGATTGATAGGTGGGGTTGGGCCGAGGCTGAGGCGGCTGATATAGACAAGGAGCTTGTGGACGGGGTTGCTATGGTGGTCTTTGATTATTTCCAACCCACAGAAAATTGGGATGATTCCGCCATCCAGGGCTGTAGGTATTGAAGAATGGGTCATTCTGGATGGAGTTTAGGTCCTCGCAGGTTTGAGGAACCTCAACAAAGTCGGAGTACAAGGGTTCAGAGTTCCCCCAACTTGAGTAGGTAGGATAGGAGTTTCCTCCGATCCTGGAGTCAGACGGGGATGGATATGGGTCCATCCCCTGAGAAGATCGGTGATAGATGTTATGCACAGCTTCCCACCTAGACGGCGATTGTGCAAACTAGTTTTGCGCAGAGGTGGCTCACTGCTGATGTCGAGTTAGCTCATCCACCTTCTTCTCAATGATAAAGACCTTGTCCAACTGATTGGCCATCAATTCCAAGTCGACGGATGCGGACAGGCCCTACATCTCATGTGCTCCCCTTAGATTCGTCAATGTGTGGGCATTCGTCCTGTCGAACGAGCCCATGGAGTCATTATTGATGGAGTTCTCGCACATATCATCGAGAATCTCCTACACAGTATTGTTTGCACCCCAAAACACGCCTGTAATAACGCCTTCTTGTGCTATTTTCTAGCATTAACTATGTATATTATGATCCTATAGTCGCATTTATAAAGACACTTGCATTCATGCATTTTATTGAGAAGAGGAAGAGGAGTGAAATAATGGCTTGCATATTAACATTTTTCTTCAAGTGCCTCCTTGCAAAATCCACCTCTTTTTATTTTTCCTCTTGATTTCTTCTTTTCTCTTCTTCCCACGGTTCATTTCTTCCACGCCATGCTGCATGCGATGCCATACCCTGCCAACACCTCTCCCTGCAGTTGCCACTCTCCAACGCCTCTCCCTGCTGCTGCCATGCCTCCCCGCCACTCTCTCCTCCTCTACAAAGCCGCAGCTCTTCCTCGCGACGAGAAGAGGGGGGAGCTGCTGAAAAGACCCCACAGCCACCACCTTCCTCTCCACCGTTCTCCCCTCCCATACGCCGGCCCTCCGTCGAGGAGGCACCCGGCGAGCAGGAGAACCCACTGTGGTGCACACCACCACAGTGGGAGCACCACCGCCCAGCTCTTCAACGAGCCGGTGGGCGTGGTGTCTTCTTTTCTTTTCATTTTCATCTCCGCGCCATTGCTGCCGCTTCAAGCTCCGAAGCTTGAAGCAGCAGCAGCAGAAGCCAAACCGCGGCGGCGGCAGCAGCAGCAGCTCCCCTCGCTCCTCCGCGACCTTCCCCACAGGCGCGCAACCCTCCGCGCGCGCCTGCAGGCCCATTCCCCGCTCAAGTCTCCGTTCTGTCCACGCCGCAGTTGCACCCGCAGCCGGCCGCCGCGCGCACTGCAGCGGCCGGCTACGGCCTCGCGTCGCCCCCCTGCCCTCCTCCGCAACCCTCCGCGACCGACTGCAGACTCCCCGCCGCCTTCTCCGAGCGCGCCATCGCCCGCTCTCCGTCCTCGCACCCGGTCTGCAGGAGATGCCTCACGTCCACTGCGCGAAGGCGCGGTACACCGCGACGGTCAGACGTCCGCCGCCGCGAGCAGACGTCTTAACTCGCTGCCATCGTCCGCGCGCTCGATCTCTCCAGCCCGCTCTCTCTCTCTGCTGATCTCTCCCGCCCGCTCCCGCTCTCTCTCACGTACTCTCTCTCTCCCGCTCTCTCTCTCTCACGTATTCTCTCTCTCTCTCCGTTCTCTATCTCTCTCTCTCTTTTATTTAACTCACAGCAACACACACACACACATTCACCGACGCACACACACATTCACCGACACACACACACACACACACTTATAGTAACATATATACATACATATATCTATATATATATACTTATATACATAGTATATCTATATAGTTATGTATACATACATATAATATAATATATATATACATATACATATATAATATATATATATATACACATAATTATATACATATATATATATACATATCTATATACTTATACATATACACATATATATATATATATCTAGATACATATATACTTATATACATATATATATATATCTATATAGTATTATATATATATACTTATATACATATATACATACATATATATATAATATATATATATATATATATATCTACTTATATATATATATATCTATATATTTATACATATACTTATATATATATACATATATACATAGCTATATACATATATACATACATATATATATATATATACATATATATCTATATATATCTATACATATATACCTATATATTTATATATATAAATATATTTACTTATATACATACATATGTACATATATTTTCACGGTATTTACTATACATTGTATCGTGGGAATATCTGCACCAGTTGCTGATATTCCCCGATACACGTGTACAGAAAGCGTGGACACATCCATCCTCCATCCACACTCCACGTGGCACCTAGTCGTGTTCGTTGCGTCTCTCTAGACGTCGACTGACTCGACATAGTGCTACACTCCATCGTCACCTCCACCCCCACCCCTTTATATATATACTACATATAAATATATATCTATAGCTACTATATTTACTTTCTATCTATTAGCTTCCTTCTTAGTAAAAAGATAAAAAAAAGGTATAAAAGTGAAAAGATAATCTTTGATTTGCAGGTACCCCGTCTTGCAAGTAGCAAGGCGTGTTTTGAAACTCTGTTTTGGCTAAAAGCCAAGGACACAATTTTGAGGGTGTGCCTCAAGAACAAGGATTACCAGAAAAAAACCTAAATAAGAAAAATACCAAAAACACAATAAATGAACGAAAGAGACGCGTTTTAAGGAAAACGTAGAAACTCGACTTGAACCCCACTTCCCTGAGTTCGACCCTGGGCCTAAAAGTGACAAGATAAAATCAATTAAGCCAGGTTAAAAATTTTGTAAAGAGATGGTTAGGTCTGAATTAGGTTAACCACTATACACATTTCAACGATAAAAATATCATATTAACAACCTATTCGGGCTGACCCATCATACTTTTCTGGCGCCGTTGCCGGGGAGGTGCGCTTTCGAGTAAGTTTCTATCCAATTCCTTTAAATTTGTCTCTTCTCTCTTCACAGGTATTGTTGTTTTTGGTGTGCAGGTGAACCTGGTGGAAGGAGAAGAAGGCTGACGAAGTCGAGGACGTGAGCAGATCCAAGGTGGAACGAGAGCGTGAAGACGCCGACATCGCATTGGAGCTTCACACACGTTGCCAAACAAGTAAGTTTTCTTTTCTCATCAGATTAGGGTTAACTTGCCACCACAATAAAAAAAAAAAAAATTTTAAAACTAAAAACTAGAAAAACTTCTTGGGATTTCTTGATGGCAAGTGGATTAAAATTCACTTGATTGATTGGTAGTCTTCACTCCCACTGCCCCGGGATTTCCCGCCTTACTTCGCATAGCGAAAATCCGAGAATCTTGATTCTTAGATTTTTCGCCGTGGGAAGTATTCTTTGAGGCAAAGAAAAAGATTGCTTGTATCCCTCTTTTGCCTCACTTATCTTTAATTCAGGATCACATTTTTGGTGGGGAGACTTTGATTCCAACCCCACCACGACTTTTCAAACTTGCCTGTGATTCGATCCTGAATACTTCAACCCCAACAATTTTAATTTCTTTATCTGTAGCCTTGTGTGTGGATATCTTTCTGGTGATTGGGAGCACTTGAATTGAAGTGCTTTGGCTCCCTTTCACATTGGTATAAAATTGATTCGCGCATCCACACATAGAAATCTCCATTTAGGGTAGCCCATTGCATTTTAGCATGCATTAACTAACTGATAATTGAAGGGTTTCTTGGGCTTTAGAAAGAAAACATGTATTCTTACAAATCCCGAAGATTGGTTGAATTGGTAATTCAGCAAAATCCTAAAATTCATACTACTTAAGGTTGAACTCGAAAAACCATTCAATTAAAACTTCAATTCGGGGAGATTTCCCTGTTGCATGCTTGTTCTTACACACTCTTAAAATCAATCACTTGGGCATTACCCGTAAACAACGCCCTTCACATTCCAAAAGCACTTGACCCTAAGCCTCTAATTAAAATTGGTAGTAACTTGACCCTTTTTAAGGATTGGAGGTCTAACTACCTACGTGTAGCGGCTACGTGCTGGTGAGAGTTCCCGCGTGCTATCGGGTGTCTAAGACTGGGGCAAACGGCCTTTCAATCTGGCCCGGTGGTTCCGCGGTGCTCGCATTCGGTTCCGTAGTTCGTGATAGTAGGTAACTTAGATCTTTAAGTCTAAGGGAGCACTGTCGAGGTTAGGAACTTGATTGTATTGATTTGTAATCAAGTGTACCTTTGCGGCGTCATTTCTCTCATCTCTTTTCCCTACTCATCTCCTCAACTCTTCCTCCGGTAGTGCATGTTTGGGAGGAGGTCACAAAACCCTGAATTGCTTGTATTGACTGATAAATCTAGAAAAAGAGCCGAATCATCCTCCTCCTCCACAACATGGCACACACCCCCGCCTCACCACTTCGTCACAATTTCAATTCTTTCAACACCAGGCTTATCCCGAGAAACCCTGCAAGACCTTCCTTATCGAGTGTCGCGCCAAGCGACTCGGTAAGTCATGTGGAACTGGCTTCTGCGAGCCAGTATTTCAACATGGAGGACCAAGCCTCCATGTACTCGGACACATATGCGGACATGTCTTCTGGCATAGAAGATGCCTGCACCCTGGGGAACAACCAGTTTTCTGCCACGTATAACCCAGGGTGGCACAATCATCCCAATTTTGCATGGTCCAACAACCCGCAGCGTCGAAACCCCGCTGGTGGACCAATGCGATCGTCTGCACCCGTCATCCCAAGGGCCCAGTCTAATCCTATGGCAAATCTGCCATCAGGCCCTTGTGTATAGAAAACCAAACACGCATCAAAACCTCTTGATAAATTGATGCGAATGATGACGGAAATGTCAAAGCGCCATAAAGAAAACATGACCTCTCTTCAGCATTTGGCGCAGCAGAATGCTGAGATCAGTCAACTAAGCATGGCGACTCGATCTCAGGGCACTCTTCCCGCCCAACATGTTCCAAACCCGCAAAACTTTGTACCCTGTGGTCCGCAACCACAGGTACAACCTTCTCAGGTACAGGTTCATCAAATTCTGCAAGCTCCGAGTATTCCTCCGGGATTTCAGGTTAATCCCGCTGCAGCACCGCACTCTTATGCTGATAGTGATTACATCAAGGATGACACGTCTGACGAGGACGTGACTGTCAGTACGTGTATCGAATTAATTGGAGCTGATTCAGACTGCTGCGAATTACCTGACGACTGCCTAACCAACACAAATTGTGACGTTCCCCGATCCATCCCTTGTCCCGTACCTTCTCCTGACCAGACTTCTGACGAGGTTTTCTCCGCTTCCCATACCTCGTGGTCTGAGTCATTGTCGGGCTGCTCACCGTCGGTCCACACTCCTGAAGATCGAATTGCCCTTTCTTCCCTGCCAAATCAGGCGGATTTGCAAATCCACACTGGGACCTTGAGCCCATATACGTCTCACCGGGGCTATTCCCTTTTGGATCCATCTATCCAAAGAGCCCCTCTTCTTGGCCAATCTAAGGGCCAACTTCCTCTTCCTGATCTGTTTTCTGATCCGCTTGGGACACTCTCGTCCCAGAAAACGCCAAATCTCTCACCATCCACCATTACTTTTCACGCCTCTATCGCGATTACTTCGCTTTTCTCTTCACCACCCACCATCCACCCACCCTTCCACCCTGATTTATACCCTGAACCTCAGCTCCTGTTACCCGATCTGTCGTCCGTTCTCTGCCTTTCCCTGCATGCATATGAGGACATAGCATTGTTTGGCATGGGGGGGTGGATAGGCATCCATAGGATCCGGGTATTTTATGGTATCAGACAATTACCACCTATTTATAAATATGCAAGAAAAAGAAAAAAGAAGAAAAGAAAAATATATATATAATAATAATAAATGGTGTTTAGTAATGATCTAAAAGCTGAAACAAAAAAATACGATAAGTGTTTATGGATATTCAACCTCTGTTTTAAAGAATTTCCAGGCCACAGAAGCTTGATTCGCTCAGGCTCAGCTTAATTCACTTAAAGCATTGACGAAATAGATCAAAATCTCTCCTAACTAAGAACGTTTCTTGTACCTGAGACACCAGTACAGGATCCGTTGGTTTGCTTTTTCTTGAGAGCTTAAGTAAATTTGGTTCACACTACACATATCAAGAAAGTCCAGGTGAACATAAGATCCAACCCTAGTGTTCATTAGGAAAGGTGGAGTCCTTACCTGTGCGTGCAGGTAGACTTTTTATCCCAGGCTTTAGTCTTGTGTTTAGGAGTGACTCTTTCCACCAAAAAGAAACTCTCCCACCAAAAAGAAAAAAAAGTGTGCTTCAAAATGTGGTATAAGAGATATACTGACACGTGTTTCAAAAAAAAAAAAAAAAAAGAGAGTTGTCAAAAAAAAAAAAAAAGAAAGAAAAAAAGAAGAAAAAAAAAAAACAAAAGAAAAGAAAAAAAAAAAGAGATGTTTTAAAAGAGTCAGTATATCTCATAAATGTCTGTATACTTTGTTTTTCGGTGAGCCACAAAAAAAAAATCAGAAAATGGGAGTTGAGTTTTCCGTAATCATCTTAAGGGTCAATCCGAAAACACGAGCTGAAATTGGGACCAACCTGTACTTAAAAATTCGTGAAACCCTGGGAGTGAGTCTTAAGGTTCATCTGGTCAGTCTTGATCCTTCACTATGCACAAACCATAACCTCTTGAGCTCTCGAGTATGGCAAAACCTCCTGGGTCCTGGAAATCGTACTTAAGGTTTAAATATCAAGAGTCCTAGTTAGTTGAGAGATAATCTTTGTCATGTAAGACTTAAAGTACTAGTAATCTTCTCTACAATTGGTTCTCACAATATCCGTTAATAAACACACTGATATCATCTCAGAAGAAAATCTTCAGCTTAAGATCATTTCTAAATACGGTTTTGCTAGGGACTAGCAAAAGATAGGCATGGGGGTATATGTTTGCACCCCAAAACACGCCTGTAATAACGCCTTCTTGTGCTATTTTCTAGCATTAACTATGTATATTATGATCCTATAGTCGCATTTATAAAGACACTTGCATTCATGCATTTTATTGAGAAGAGGAAGAGGAGTGAAATAATGGCTTGCATATTAACATTTTTCTTCAAGTGCCTCCTTGCAAAATCCACCTCTTTTTATTTTTCCTCTTGATTTCTTCTTTTCTCTTCTTCCCACGGTTCATTTCTTCCACGCCATGCTGCATGCGATGCCATACCCTACCAACACCTCTCATTGCGGTTGCCACTCTCCAACGCCTCTCCCTGCTGCTGCCATGCCTCCCCGCCACGCTCTCCTCCTCTATAAAGCCGCAGCTCTTCCTCGCGACGAGAAGAGGGGGGAGCTGCTGAAAAGACCCCACAGCCACCACCTTCCTCTCCACCGCTCTCCCCTCCCATACGCCGGCCCTCCGTCGAGGAGGCACCCGGCGAGCAGGAGAACCCACTGTGGTGCACACCACCACAGTGGGAGCACCACCGCCCAGCTCTTCAACGAGCCGGTGGGCGTGGTGTCTTCTTTTCTTTTCGTTTTCATCTCCGCGCCATTGCTGCCGCTTCAAGCTCCGAAGCTTGAAGCAGCAGCAGCAGCCAAACCGCGGCGGCGGCAGCAGCAGCAGCTCCCCTCGCTCCTCTGCAACCTTCCCCGCAGGCGCGCAACCCTCCGCACGCGCCTGCAGGCCCATTCCCCGCTCAAGTCTCCGTTCTGTCCACGCCGCAGTTGCACCCGCAGCCGGCCGCCGCGCGCACTGCAGCGGCCGGCTACGGCCTCGCGTCGCCCCCCTGCCCTCCTCCGCAACCCTCCGCGACCTACTGCAGACTCCCTGCCGCCTTCTCCGAGCGCGCCATCGCCCGCTCTCCGTCCTCGCACCCGGTCTGCAGGAGACGCCTCACATCCACTGCGCGAAGGCACGGTGCACCGCGACGGTCAGACGTCCGCCGCCGCGAGCAGACGTCTTAACTCGCTGCCATCGTCCGCGCGCTCGATCTCTCCAGCCCGCTCTCTCTCTCTGCTGATCTCTCCCGCCCGCTCCCGCTCTCTCTCACGTACTCTCTCTCTCCCGCTCTCTCTCTCTCACGTATTCTCTCTCTCTCTCCGTTCTCTATCTCTCTCTCTCTCTTTTATTTAACTCACAGCAACACACACACACACATTCACCGTCACACACACACACACACACACTTATAGTAACATATATACATACATATATCTATATATATATACTTATATACATAGTATATCTATATAGTTATGTATACATACATATAATATAATATATATATACATATACATATATAATATATATATATATATACACATAATTATATACATATATATATATACATATCTATATACTTATACATATACACATATATATATATATATATCTAGATACATATATACTTATATACATATATATATATACATCTATATAGTATTATATATATATACTTATATACATATATACATACATATATATATAATATATATATATATATCTACTTATATATATATATCTATATATTTATACATATACTTATATATATATACATATATACATAGCTATATACATATATACATACATACATATATATATATATATATATATATATATATATATATATATACATATATATCTATATATATCTATACATATATACCTATATATTTATATATATAAATATATTTACTTATATACATACATATGTACATATATTTTCACGTTATTTACTATACATTGTATCGTGGGAATATCTGCACCAGTTGCTGATATTCCCCGATACACGTGTACAGAAAGCGTGGACACATCCATCCTCCATCCACACTCCACGCGGCACCTAGTCGTGTTCGTTGCGTCTCTCTAGACGTCGACTGACTCGACATAGTGCTACACTCCATCGTCACCTCCACCCCCACCCCTTTATATATATACTACATATAAATATATATCTATAGCTACTATATTTACTTTCTATCTATTAGCTTCCTTCTTAGTAAAAAGATAAAAAAAAGGTATAAAAGTGAAAAGATAATCTTTGATTTGCAGGTACCCCGTCTTGCAAGTAGCAAGGCGTGTTTTGAAACTCTGTTTTGGCTAAAAGCCAAGGACACAATTTTGAGGGTGTGCCTCAAGAACAAGGATTACCAGAAAAAAACCTAAATAAGAAAAATACCAAAAACACAATAAATGAACGAAAGAGACGCGTTTTAAGGAAAACGTAGAAACTCGACTTGAACCCCACTTCCCTGAGTTCGACCCTGGGCCTAAAAGTGACGAGATAAAATCAATTAAGCCAGGTTAAAAATTTTGTAAAGAGATGGTTAGGTCTGAATTAGGTTAACCACTATACACATTTCAACGATAAAAATATCATATTAACAACCTATTCGGGCTGACCCATCAAGTATCTTCGTGTTGACCCATGATATTTCCTCCACATGTTGCATTGACGAATAAGCGGATATCCTCACGGAGTCCCTGGTAAAAAGACTAGACTTGTTCCCATTTAGGAACTCCGTGATGGGGGCACTTTCGCATGAGATCTAGGAAACGGTCCCATGGTTCATGAAGTGGTTCTCCAGATTGCTGGGTGAAGTGTGTGATTTTGTGTCATAGGGCATTCATCCGACCAACTGGGAAGAACTTTTTCAGAAACTCGGATTGTAGTTCAACCCATGTGTTGATTGGACGTGTTTGAGTATGATACTAGTGAGCTGCTTTGTCCATGAGAGAGAAGGAGAACATCTTCATGAAAAGAATATCCCGATTTTGGACATCTGACCCAAAGGTCTGGCCCATATGCTTAAGTTGTTTGATGTGCTGGAAGGGAACCTCAGAATTAAGCCCATGGAACTTTGGAATAGCATGAATCATGTTGGGCTTGAGTTCAGAATCAGGACCTCCAGCCAGGATTTGGACTCAAGGTTCGATCGCCACCGCAGCGGGATTGTAGTGATCTCGCATCATAGGACGCTACGGCGGGTCTACAAAGGCTTGCAATAAATAATTAAGGCACTGAAATTAGTTCTCAAGGTTATTCTCTTCTTCTACTGGTTATGCCATGATGATTGAAGGAGAATTGGGTTCGAATGAATTAGAGGAGATGTTTATGTGGTGGGGTTGCTGCACAAACACGGAAGTCGAGGCTTGGCCTCGACGGGAGTGAATCACTAAAGGAGGCCTCAAGGATGGTCTTAAGGACCTCCTACCAAACATGCATCGATGGTTTGGATGAGAGTAGAATGTGATGGACCCAATCAAGACACCCAAAAATTTGGATGACTAGAAAGGTTCAGCGTGGATGATACCCCTTAGTCAGAAAGCCGTCCACTTGAGAAATACCTGGGCAACCAAAGTGGGAGAGTCCCGCGAAGACCCTACATGGTAGAGCGCCCCCACGGGTTACAGAGTTTCCCCCACCCGACTTCTCTTGCCACTGATGTTCCAGGTAGACCAGAATGGGGACTTGACCTCTTAAGTCTACCAGTTTTATTAAAGAGCAAGGGTCCTTAAGATTTCACTTAAACTTTAGATGTCTTGAGTGCAAAAAGTGACCTAATTTTAAGATTGGTTGTCCCAACAAGGGGGGTCAACTTCACCTATTTGTCCTTTAAGAAGTTTTGGGTCCCTTTTTTTAGGATCCAAGTGAGATTTAAGAGCCTAAATTTTAGGGTTTTCTTGAATAAATCTCTTCAACCAAGGCTTAGGCACACCTCTTTTTGGAGAGTTAATTCTTGCTTATGAAAGTGTGTCTCTCAAACCCTAAATTGAAATCCTTAATTTGACTCTAACCTTTGTCCAATTTAGTTCGTCCAATGTGGTATCTAGGGCTCAATCAAGAATGTGGTAGCCCTAGTTACCTTAAATGGGTGCACAAATCAGTATTGTTGTTGAAATCAAATCAGGCAACTTGGTGAATTAGCTAGAAATGGAAAGCAAGTAGCCCTAATTGATTTTATCTTTTTCTTCCTCTTCAAAATGATGGGCTTAAGAGAACGAGATTAATCAAAAATTACCTGCCGCAAGCATGTTTGATGTGCGGTTGTCTTCCTTTGAATCTTCTCCCCTGAAACAACCACAGAAAAAAGAGATATAACAAGTTAGTACCAAATCATCAATTGTAATCAAGATTTCTAAATCGCCCGTTGCTCCCCGGCAACGGAGCCAAAATGTTTGTCGCGCTGAATCGGGTTTTAAGAATGTCGCGTTGTAGTACAGCCAAAAAAGCATTCAAGGCAAATACGATTTTGTTACTTAAAATTTGAAGTCCAAGGTCAAACACAGGGAGCAAATTGGGGTTTAGAAATCAAGATCACACTGCAATAATATCAATAATGCAAAAATATAAGAGTACTTGGCAATGTAGCTCATAAAATATTCAAGAATTCAATGCATATAAAAATTAGAATGTTTGTGCTATTTCTTCTCTCTCTGATTTTCTTCTTTTCTTCTTTCTGATGTTTCCTTTGCGAGTTCTCCTTTCTTTCTCTATTTTCTCCTTCCTTCTTCTTCTGATTTTAGCCTCTTTCTTCTTCAGCTTCTTCCTTGGCTTCCTCTACCTTCTTCTTCTTTAGCTTTTCTCTTCTTCTTTCTCTCTCTATCAGCTACCTTCTTCTTTGGCTTTTGCCTTGCTGCCTTCAACTTCTTTTTCCTTCTGCTTCTTCCTTCTCTTTTCTTTCTCTGCCTTAGCCTCTTTGCGGCTCTTCTCTTTCCTCCAGCTTCTTCCTTCTCCTGTGACTTCTACCTTCTCTGCTTCCTTGCCTTTTCCTTCTTCTTCCTTAGCTTCTCTTCTTCTCCTCTTCAGTCTGCAGAGCAAAACCTACCCCCTACCCGCGTGAACTCTCTTCTCTCTTTTCTCTCTTAGGTTCTACTCTCCCAAAGCCATGCTTTTCTTGGGTAATCGGGTCAAGTACATGCCCGGGACCAAGCCTACTGGCATGCGGTGGTGGGTGAGGTGTGCTAGTCGGGTCGGGTCTACCAGGTCCATGGGGCATGGTCGCGAACAAGGCGGTCGAGTCGGGTGAGAGGGACCTCACCTCGTAAGTTGGAGGCGATAAGCCTCTAGCAAAGATTCAACTTATGTGGGCGTGGCGCTCCTTATAGTTCCGAGGTGGGACTATCTTCCCACCTTCCTCGCACGTGCTTGCGACAGAGAAGCTCTCTTTGATCGCGGCAGCTGCTACAGCTCTTGGCTTCAATTGGATGCCTGGAGTTGTTTGCGAAGACTTTCCACGTAGCCTGGGGCTGTCACGGCCTGTAGCTCGCTGCAAGCAAGCTTCAAGTTCTGCGTCAATGGCAGAGGGCTCCTAGACCAGAAATCACCACAACGGCCTTGCGGACACGTTAAAATGCTTAGGGAGCTTCACCAAGGCACGGCGAGTGTGTAGGGGTGGTCCGCATGGCGTGGGAACGCCTGAGTGAGCGTACCTAGGGCACACTGTGGCCGTGTAAGTGGGTGTGTCCAGGGGTGTGTTTTGGGCGGTTAATAGAGTGAATGGAGTGGGGGATTGTGATCAAGGCATCTAGGTGGAGCTTATGGACAAGTCGGTGAGGAGGGAGGTGGTCTGTGGTGGTGAAGCGATCTCGCCGGAGTTGGTGGCTGGAGGTGAAGGGGATGATGGTGGTGGAGTGTGGCAGTAGTTGAATGAGGGAAATAAAGAGGGGGAGAGATTGTAAAGGGTGAGAGGAACTTATCTAGGCGGTGAAGAGACAAAAGGGAGATGGAGATGGCATCTGGCTTGTATTGCCGACGCCAAAGATGAAGGTGCCCAGAGAAGACGGTCGGTGAGGACGAAGGGGAGGCAGGGGCGTCGGCGAGTGCTGCGCGACGTGGATGAATGTGAGGAAGAAGAACCTTCCACCAGTATTGTGCCTAGGCGACGAGGGAGAGTAGGAGTGGTCACCGAAGCTTGATGAGCGAGTCGGCCGGAGGAGGAGAGACGAATTTGAGGGGGTTCTCCAGCTGATTTCAAGCTTAGAAGAGTCAAGGCTAACTGGGGCTCCTTAAATAGAGCCCTAGAGGTCGATTTTGTGCTTGGAAGCCAAGCTTCCAAGCAAGATAGGGTTGCCAGCAATGGCAACTCGAAAGAGACCCAAATCTCTCATGCGTTCGCATGAGAGATTAGGTACCAAGTAGGGCCTCAAATTGGGTTCACATTGGAGGGAATTTCTCAGAGAATCTCCCTTTCAATTTTGAAGGGGATTCTCTGAGAAATCAGGGAGAAGTCACCTTCTGATGCTCATCGAAGTAGGATTCCTCTGCTATAATGGTGGAGGGACCTAATTGCAAAGAACAATGAAGAAGCTAGGGGGTCAAATGCAAGGGTTTTTAAAAGATAGGGGTAGAAATGTAATCAGGTTGAACCTATTTGCAAAGTGGGTCAAGATGAGTTCCCCTTAGGTCCAAATTTAGGAAAAATCCTAATTTAGACCTAAGAAATCCAATGGTGAAGTTGGATTTTGGGTTTGATCACGTTTGACTGGGCAATTTACACGAAAACCCAATTTAGGGCAAATATATGTCTGAGACCCCATTCTAGGTCAAAATATGTTCCAATGGCCAAATTGAAAGTTCTAAACCCTGGAGAATATTTTTATATGATTTTTAGAGGGTTTAGGTGAATTTTATTCTAACCAGAACCTTGTTTAATTAAGTGTGTCTGTTTTAGTGTTACAAAAAGTCATTTAATTCTCGGAACTCACACAAACCCTTTTCTGTCTGATTCAACCCACTTATTATCTTGTTAAGACCATTTGACCTACATTTAGCCATTGAGAGAACCCATTGTTGTATTGCAATGGTAAAATTGCAGTTTTACCCCTTGTTTCTTACTTTTCTCTTAGAAGGGTTATTCAGTAAATTATGACCTCCAGTTAGTTATGTTGGAGCTTTTATTCTCTTCATTGGGTCAAAATGAGCTAGTTAGGGCTCATGATGGTGTTCCCATCAAGAGGTGGGAAAAATATTTGGTTATCTACTGTAAAGGAGCATCCCGGGGTTGGGACAAGCTCTCTCTAGAGCCTTGGAGATGGTGAGGGAGACAAAGGAAGAGATGAAGGTTGATGGAGGGGTGTTGGTCCTTTTATAGTGGAAAGGGAGAGGAAAATTCGTATGTAGGGCATTGATGTAAACACGTTTACACTACTTAAGATGTCTATTTATGAATGTTCTTAAGCATAGGATTGCATTGCATACTATAAATATTGCATAACATGCATCATCTTGCATTTAGAGTAGTTTGAATAAAATGGAGGTTAATTGTCTCCTTTTATGTTCATGGACAGGGCAAACTTTTTATCGGGGCCTCGGATCAAAGATCCAACCGTACAGATGTGATCATGGTGACGATTGGAGTTTAACGACTCCAAGATTGCCCTAATCCGACATCTGTAGCATCAGATAGTGATCGGGGAACCCTAGAAGATCAAGGGCCAAGATGGTGTGATTCCACACTTCAAATGACAAATCGAACCGCACGGATGGATTCGGATCGACGATCGCAACCTAACGGTGTGAAAATCAACTCAATCTGACACCCGTGGCACCATCAACATCATCTAGAAGATGGACGGCCAAGATGGCTCCACATGGTGCCATCTCAACCATCCAACCAGTGCTCAAGACCGCCGCTGCCTCTCAAAATAAAATCCAATGCACGATCTGGGTCGTTCGATCTTGATCCAATGACCATAAGCACGCGCTACTCAAAACATCCGCGCGACCATCTAGACGACGCAGCGCAGTGGGCGAGAGCTCTATCGCGAGAAAGCAGCACGCGATTGACTCCTCGCGAGCGGGTGTTGGAGCACGGGTGAGCGGGCTCCACGACCGCTCAATCGCAATCAAGCGGCTACGGGTGCCCAATCCATCCCACGTGCTATTGCACGTCGTGCCTCACGCGAAATTGTACGCGGGCAAGCACGTAAAGTAGGCGGGCGATGGACGCATCTCAGCCGTTCGATCTCGCAATCGAAAGGCCGAGATTTAAAGTATGTGAACGTGCGTTGAGGAGCGGAAGGCGAGCGGGCACACACGTGCCGCCCACTACACCCACGTTCGGACCTTTAGCGACGGTTTTATCCGTCACTAAAGGTTCTAAATTAATGTTTTTAAAATTGGAATTACCAAATTGCCCCCACTCCTGGCAACTATAAAAGGAGACCCCCTCCACACGATATTCTCATCCCTTCCTCTTCTCTCCCTCTCCAAAGCTCAAGAGAAGCTTGTCCCACACCCGGGATGCTTCTCGCAAGATAAAGTCAATTTTTCATCCCCTTTCGGAAGTGGATCCCGCGACGACCACGACGTGCTGCCCCGTTCCCATTCCCGTTCTTCCGCTTCATCCTCCTTCGTCCTGCTCCATCCTCCTTCATCCAGGCGTCGTCCCGTCCGGCTCGTCCTCTAAGCGAACGTCGAGGAGGATATCTCTCTCCCCATTATTTTTACTACTTTCTAGAATAGATTTACTACTTTCTAGTGTAATCATTTTCTCGCTTTCTAGTAGTAATATTTAGTGTAACGAACAATCCTTTCAATAATGAATTCCATGTGCATTCTATATCTCTTTTGATTTTTGTTTGTATTATTCTCTCTCTTATTCTCTCTCTCTCTTCTATTTATTGTAAATAGTTAGATAATTCTAATCAATTAATTTACTTCATGACAAATAAATAAAATGCGTGTTTTTAAATCAAACATCCTCCTCCCTGTGTTCAACCCGGGATTTCTATTCCGGTATAAATTTTATTTGTTGAACACGAGTTCTTCACTTTCATACTACGACGACAGGTTTTTCAAAACAAACACGTTAGCGTAGCAACTCGATGTCCAACATTTTGGCGCCGTTGCCGATGAGGCGATGCTCTTTGATTTTTCTTCGTATTTTTCCAACTTACGATTCATTCACCTCACTTCTCTCCTTTCTTATTGTGATTGCAGGTACTCTTTCGAGACAGGCAAAAGCAGTAGATTGGAGTAAAGTGCTGTGGAAGGTTTGTAAGTTATCCCCCACCTCCCACCCATTAGATTTCATTCCACAACATAATAACACAAACATCAATAAACCTAGGTGTTCTTATAAACTCTAAGGTTAGATTGCTTGTTGTTTGACACCCATACTCACCCCAACCTCCATATTTCAAAGGAAAATTAAAAAAAAAATCTCACAGAGGTACACAACCTCATCTGATTTTCAAACTTGACCGGTAAACCAATCTTTGGAGCCGATACACATATTCAAACACATAATTGAGTAGAAATCAGATTAGGTAATCACTTGTGTGCCTAATTAAGTGGTGCAACAGGCCAATTGTTTGAGTTGATTGGACCACACCACTTGAATTAAAATCAACTCATCAAGTAGCTACCACTTAGGTTCAACACTTAGGGATTTACCAAGCACTCCACATTCTTTTAAGTTTTAAAGGAAAACATCTCCACCTGTGCTTTCAAAACCTGGTGTGCCAACAAAACTTGTTTAAAAACACCTAAAGTTGAATCCTAAAAGCTACTAAGCAAGATTTGAACCCTAAAATTCACCGCATCAAAAATAATATTGATTGAAAATCACTAGTTGTGCATGCACACACAAATCAATCAATCATTAAGGGCACAACCCATATAAAGGGCCCATCACATTCCAAAGCACATTCAAACGTAGCCCTAAATAAAATAGAGTAGACGTTGGCCTTAAGGATTCGACTCGCTCTTCAGAGTCCGGAATGAGATTACTTTCGATTAGTCTGTTTCAACTGTTCAATCTGATGTCTAGATAGGGGAGCAGAATCAAACGATCGCGGCTGGGGGGTACACTAGGAACCAGAGGAGCAAGCCGAAGGAAGAACCTTCTCCCCATCCCCTCCTTCTAACTGGTTGGATTGAAGAGACAGAAGTAGATCAAATCGTTCCTTTATCTCAAGACGGGTTTTGGCAGTCTGTAGATCTTTAGGCTAGCCCACTTAAGGACAAGTTTGATTGTTTGTATTGCAGGGCTCCTTTGTTCCTCCCATCTCTCAGAATCCTTCCACATATTACACGCATTCCCGCTATTTCCCTCTTGTTTTGAATTATCCTCAACATGACGATTATTCTGACTCGTATTGTAATCACCCTTCAGTTAGTTGGGATAACTCAGATTGAGGATACAGTTTCGGATCTCCGTGTTTAGGGTTTAACCCTGAACACTATGATTGTGATTTCTATCCTTCTCAAAGCCACATCGATTATAGATCGTCAACCTTTCATGAACAACCTAATACGATCTACAATCAAGAAGGATACACTGATCCTTACCCATCCTCTGATTACACTGCCTTTAGGTCTGGCTAACTTGAGGAATATCATACAATCTTTAGAAGTTCAGCCAATACCTTGCATTGAGAGATTGGAGCCCCTGATTCAGATGATTGATGATTTGAATCTATATTTGTTGGATTAGCTCCAGGATGTTAAGGATAAGAACCCGGGTGAGTTTCTACTTGGGAAATTAGCGAAATTGACGATGAGATTTGTGGTTGCTTTAGTTCAGTCGTGGGATGATTCCCAGGATGAACTCCCTTCAGGAAAGCCAATTTCAGAATCCGTTCAGGCACCTGTTAAGGGGGACATGTGTTACGAGGCTGATTAGATTGAATTAGAGCAACCAATTAAGGAAGACCTGATTTCTTCACCTAAGATCCCTGAGCCAAGGTACGAAGAAACGTATGTCTCCATGGACCAGAAAGTGATGGATGATTTTGAGATATAAATTAATATGGATTTCGATTTCTTTGATTATGGTGGTGAAGATTCGATATGCAAAGTCTCACATGAGTTTACAGAACACGATTTTTGCGAGACGATTGGGCCTGAGGAATCTGATAGATCATTTGATAGCCCAATAACTGAGGAAACTAATCTTATCAGGGCTCACATTACGAATCCAGAAATGCATTTTCTGGAGGATTCAATGCAATGCCCTAATTGTCAGTTACACCCCATTGAGCTTATCAATGATTCTGTTTCTGAGATAATTAGACCCAAGTCAATTCTGATTCAGCCACATCTTTTTGACTTGGAAATTTCAGATGGGGTGATTAATATGCATAAGGTCCCAGAATTTAACATTCTGAATGAGGAGGATAGAAGCTGGGAAGTTCTGATCTGGGAAGCTAACTCCGGAGGAAGTAGAAGACTAAGTCGAAGGGTTCCTATTAAGCTGAAACCATCAAACCAGGACCCTTACGATATTTGTTCTGAGGATGTCGAACCCAAGCACACATTCAATGATTATCCTTTTGAGCTTGATTTCTCTGTAACCCGACTTTTTTGTCTTGGGTTGCATCCTCATAAATCACAGGCTCGACCCCGCTTGCACACAGATTTTAGGTTTTGGGTAGCTTTTATCCAAAACCTGAGCTATTCTCGATTATGGGGTATGGGTCTACATCACAATCTAGTCCACATTTGTGGACACCTACTGACAGGTCAGAGGATTCTTATGTTTATTCTGATTTTGACCTGCACCTGTGAATTCTTTATTTCTCTTCTTTGTATAGTGTGCCTAACTGAAGGCACTAAATTCAGCACATATATAGTTCTTTTTAGTTTCTATCTCGAAGCGGACCTGACATTCACGCAATTCAGGTGCCTTCTACTCTATTCCACTCTGTTTTATGTCTTTTTAATACAGTGAGGACATTGCATTAGATAGGCATGGGGGGGTGGATATTCATCTCTGAATTAAGTCGTCAGCTCTGTAGATTTGTTTTATTTTCTTTTATTATTAAAAAAAATTGAATTAGGAAAGAGAACTTGGGTTTAAGAAAATTTTCAATCTTAGGAAATACTACATTATGATTTGAACACAAAGACCCTTCAGGTCTTTGGACTTAATCAGCCCGTGTATCCACTAAAATGTGGATTTATTTTTCGAGTCCTCGCCAACCTAAATTCTATTTTAATTGGAGTAAATAAGTTTGGGTGATAAGTACACGACTTATCAACCCGCCCTTTGATTTGAGGGAATTTTGAGTCTTAAGTATCTACACACTATCTTGTCACTGACTCGTTGTTCGACGATTTTAACGGAAATTGGGTAGCTAATGAACCTTCTAGGGTGATATGGCTGGCAAGTTATCATGGGTAACAACCCATAGGTAGGTTGTCCAGAGCCTAGTCACTGGACCTTTCTCTTTTTGCTGCCTTTAGGTCAATCTTAGACCAAGGAAGCCACTTAAAAAAAATAAAAAAATCAAAAAGAAAAGGAGAAAAGAAAAAAAAGAAATAAGCCACACTTCGCCGCACGAGTATGGCTGGCAAGTTGTCGGTGGTAACAGCTCAGCGACCGGTTGTCCAGAACCCAGGTCAATAAATGCACTGAAAATTCCCAAAACACTTAGGAAGAAGAGCAGAAGTAGAATAAATCGGGGAGATATACACTGGATTCAACCTTGGGTTGACCCCGTAAAAAATAAAAGTAGGGAGAAAGCTACCGGTTGTAAAGATACACCTTTAAGCAGAATTCTTTTTTAAATCACCTAGAGGCGTAGAAATCCAAAATCCATTTTAACTGCTGGTCAACGAGTCTATCACATTCACAATAAGATGCTTAGAACTTAGGGTTCTCATCAAATCTTGGATTAGTTGAATGGCCGTAGAAAGCCACTCTTAAACCCTAAAACTTGAAAATCCAAAAAAATTAGAAAAGTGGAAAAAAGAGAAAAAGAAAATTTTCTTTGAAAAAGGTGAGGGCTTGAGGCAGTCTGCATTTTGGCAGATACTCGAGCACTGTTGTGTCTTGGAAAGTTCAGATCCTAAGTAGACATTTTCTTAATGGCTGAAAATAAACTCAAGCCCAAATAATCCAACCTGATTCTTTTATAAATAGCATATAGTTTTTGCTAGGGACTAGCAAAAGATAGGCATGGGGGTATGATGTAAACACGTTTACACTACTTAAGATGTCTATTTATGCATGTTCTTAAGCATAGGATTGCATTGCATACTATAAATATTGCATAACATGCATCATCTTGCATTTAGAGTAGTTTGAATAAAATGGAGGTTAATTGTCTCCTTTTATGTTCATGGATAGGGCAAACTTTTTATCAGGGCCTCGGATCGAAGATCCAACCGCACAAATGTGATCAAGGTGACGATTGGAGTTCAACGACTCCAAGATTGCCCTAATCAAACATCTGTAGCATCCGATAGTGATCGGGGAACCTAGAAGATCAAGGGTCAAGATGGTGTGAATCCACACTTCAAACGACAAATCCAACCACACAGATAGATTCGGATCGACGATCACAGCCTAACGGCGTGAAAATTGACTCAATCCGACACCCGTGGCACCATCTACATCATCCAGAAGATGGATGGCCAAGATGGAGCCACGTGGCACCATCTCAGCCATCCAACCGGCCCTCAAGACCGCCGCTGCCTCTCCAAAGAAAATCGGACATGCAATCTGGGTCGTTGGATCTTGATCCAATGGCCATGAGCATGCGCCGCTTAAAACATCCGTGCGACCACCTAGACGACGAAACGTAGTGGGCGAGAGCTCCATCATGAGCAAGCAACGCGCGATCGACTCCTCGCAAGTGGGTGCTGGAGCGCGGGTGAGAACGCTCCGCGATCGCTCGATCGCGATCGAGTAGCTGCGGATGCCCAATCCACCCCACGATCGCGATCGAGTAGCTGCGGATGCCCAATCCACCCCACACACTATTGCACACCGCACCTCACACGGAATCGCACACGGGCGGGCACGCAAAGAAGATGGGCGATCGAAGCATCTCAGCCATTCGATCTCGTGATCGAACGGCCGAGATTTAAAGTACGTGAACATGCATTGAGGAGCGGAAGGCGAGCGGGCGCGCATGCGCCGCCCACTACGCCCACGTTCGGACCTTTAGCGACGATTTTATCCGTCACTAAAGGTCCTAAATTAATGTTTTTAAAATTGGAATGACCAAATTGCCCCCACTCCTTGCAACTATAAAAGGAGACCCCCTCCACACGAAATTCTCATCCCTTCCTTCTCTTCTCTCCCTCTCCAAAGCTCAAGAGAAGCTTGTCCACACCTAGGACGCTTCTCGCGAGATAAAGTCAATTTTTTGTCCCCTTTCGGAAGCGGATCCCGTGACGACAACGATGTGCTACCCCGTTCCCGTTCTTCTGCTTCGTCCTCCTTCATCCTACTCCATCCTCCTTCGTCCTGGCATCGCTCCGTCTGGCTCATCCTCCAAGTGACCGTCGAGGAGGATATCTCTTTCCCCATTCTATTTACTACTTTCTAGATTAGATTTACTGTTTTCTAGAGTAGATTTACTGCTTTCTAGTGTAATCATTTTCCCATTTCTAGTTGTAATATTTAGTGTAATGAACAATCCTTTCGATAATGAATTCCATGCGCATTCTATATCTCTTTTGATTTTTGTTTGTATTATTCTCTCTCTTATTCTCTCTCTCTCTTCTATTTATTGTAAATAGTTAGATAGTTTTAATTAATTAATTTACTTCGTGACAAATAAACCAAATGCGTGTTTTTAAATCAAACGTCTGCCTCCCTGTGTTCGACCCGGGATTTCTATTCAGGTATAAATTTTATTTGTTGAATACGAGTTCTTCGCTTTCATACTACGACGACAGGATTTTCAAAACCAAATACGTTAGCGTAGCAACTCGACGTTCAACAAGCATTTAGTGACATCAAAGGCATCGCTGAAGCTTTGCCCTAAACGTCGTAGTCGCTGAAGGTCGCTAGCTCACACTTGCTTGCAGCTATGCTCACATGCTCACCTTCTCACCGTTAGATGCTCGATCAACAATTATGATCCCACAAGGATCGTGCGCTCAACTAGTGCATCTGATTAAGCATCGAATTGGGCATGCAATCATACGTGCATGTGCGGCCGCATCCATTACGCCGCATGGCGAGGTCTCAACCGCTCGATCAAGATCGAGCGATCAAATTTAGGTGCGCCTCTCTACTACGGTCGATTAGAGGTATTGGAGGAGTCGAACCCACACTGCGGGTTTACGAGTAAGCTTTGTGACCTCTATGCTACTACGCTAGATTATCGAGAGGAGAGATCAGATGGCACGGGCTCTCGACCATTGGATGGAGATCCAACAGTCAAGATTCAAAGTTGGTGAACTCTTCGGATGAAGCGGGCGATGTGGCGTGATTATGGCCATTGGAACTCCATCCAATGGTAGCGATTTGGCATGTTTCTCCTTCAACTCATGAGGCACAGCCGATATTGGGTGACCTAAATGGTGCCACGTGACTCCATCTAAGCCGTCTATCTTCTTTCCTTTGCAAGTGGCACCACAGACGTCAGATTGGATCAATTTCTGCATTGTTGGACTGCGATCATTAATTCGGATTCGTCTGTGTGGTTAAATTTGTCATTTGAAGCTTTGAATTGTGTCACCTAGTCCCTTGGCCGTTCATCTTCCTCGGACAGCATATGGTGCTACGAGATTCCGATCAAGACAATTTTGGAAGCGTTGGGCTCTGATCGTTGTCCTAATCAAATCCGTATGGTCAGATCGTCAATCCAAGGTGTCAAAATAAATCTCCTCTCCTGACCACAAAAGGACACGAATTGACCTATAATTTATACAAACTACTCTAAATGTAGAATGATGCATGCTAAGCAATATTTGTAACATGGAATGCATGTCTAAGCTTAGGAACATGCATAAATAGGCATTTTATCCTAAATAAATGTGCCTACATTAGCCTGGGTAACTTCTAAGAGGCCCAACTCTTCTAACTGAAGTCAGGAATGTAGACGATACATCGAGAATGGGCATGCCTTTCTAGAGAATTAACAGACTGCTAATCTCTCCCTTGGCCAGGGCAAGACTATTAGGTTGGGATTCAAAGGAAAGGATGTGTCTCAATCTCCTCTAGTAGAGAGGGATGATTTCTAAAATCTGATCATTGAGCCGAGTGAGGGAATAAATTATTATACAAAATCGTGGAAAGAACTTGGGCAACTTGTTAGTGGGTTATTGGACCAAGTTGATTGGTCGTGCCAGGTACGGTTCAAGAAACTAGACCTAGAATGTGGGTTTGGGCTAGGAACTAGCTAGTAAATGGAACTGTACACTATCCTGTTGGGTTGAGATACAGTAGATGACTATTTCCTACTAAACTGATTGGCTCATCCCTACTTTGTGACCTACTTTTAGGTTTTCGTCGTAGGTCATCGATGTACGGAATTTGTCACTGCGCAAGTTTGTGTGTGCTCTATTAACAGGTACATTTTATGCCTTGGTTTACAACAAGTTTATGTTTTTGTTATTGCTTTCCTGTATCAATTATGTGCCACTCTTTTCAAATTTTCTTCCATTTTATGTTTTGAATGGAACTCTTTTATAGCTCGACTTAGTAGGTACAACCTGAATTAAATAAACCAGCACCTCTTTCTTTTCCATCTCTCGTGACTATAACCCTCATTTGGGGGTTTGGGTTTTGGGCGTGACATCAGTGACATTGCACAGAGTGGGATGGACGCCATCACCGAAGCTCCTCCTGACACGAGGGAGAAAGAGACAAGGGGAGATGTTTCGAGGCTAATTCCTAATTCCAAAGGGCCTAAACCTTAATATAGAGAGAGAAAGAGATAGGATTACTTAAGAGTGGAGGAGGGCGGTTGGAGAGTGTCTGACGTTGCCCGATAGGACATGAAGAAGAATGAGACTCCATGGAGGAGACCAGCAGTGAAGAAGTGGCTTAGGTGACCCCGTTGTGGCTGGCGAGGGTCAAACGAAGGTGGAGAGGATGTTGGCGCAACTCTTATGGCCACAGCTTACGCGAAGAAGGAGGTCGGAGGAGGCCACCAGAGTGGAAGAAGAAGGTTGAGGCAAAGAAGGGCAGGAACTCGGCATATTTCTCCACACCCAAAATCAATGGGATGAGGCAGAGCTTTATATATAGCTCCTCGAGGCATGAAGAAAATCCTGGAGACGTTGTATATTGATGGTCGGAATTGGCAACCAGCAATTGCACAACAAAGGTAATGGTGGTGACGATGGAGCCAAGGAATGCGTGCATTGAAGATGCCACCGCACATGGAGTTGCTTGCTAAACACACCTTCCTGATTTGGCATGGTTCCTCAACCAGTACTGCAAGATATTCATGGTCAAAGGTGTATTCGACGGTCGAAGTTTCGTCGAGCAAGAAGGCAGAGATCAAATAAAGATGGTCATAGGGATACATTTGAAAGGAAAATATAAACTTATGGGGTTTTTGCAAAAATAAAAAATTAAGGGAGTAAATTGCAAACTTGGTCAAGATGGAATTTAATTAGGCTAAAAATTTATGGTTAACTTAATTAGGATCCAAGGAATCTAATGGTGACATTAATTTTGGGTTTTAATGAAGTTAGGCTTGTCCAATTGCATTTTTAACCCAAAATGTAATAAATATTCATCTTGGTCTTTGTTTTAGGTCAATTTGGGCTCTTTTTATAAAAATGAACATTTTAAACCTTAGAGAATATTTTTCAATGACTTTTAAAAGGTTTAGATTGAATTTATTTCACTTAAAATCCTTTGAATTTAAGTGAGGCTAAAATTAAGGTTTTTAATAATGATTTAGCTTTTATTCTTTATACAATCAATGAAAGCCCACCGGTTGGAAATTTAGTCTTAGTTGAACACCAATTAAGTGTTGGTTTACCCTTTAGTTAATCTGAACTTGTATCTCTTAATTAAAATAGAAAAATTAACCAATTTTTATGCATGCCCCTGAATTTCTTGCTTTAATGAAGTTATACCTTTTGATATATTATCAATTAGGTGAATTTAGCTTTAGAATTAGTCAATTTGAGTTAGATATAGAGGATGATGGTGTTACCATCAATGCACTATTCTCAGGAAACTTGATTGGTCTTAGAATGTAATGGGTTGATTCACCTCTCTCTTGATGATATTATTCTTGCACCCATTGACTCCCAAGTCATACTCCTTTTTCCCCTTGGAAACCAATAATTTTATCTGACCACCAAGCCTAATTGATTTCCACTGAGAAGTTGACATCTAGTTAGATGAGGACCACTGATTAGTCATGTTTTGCGAATTAAAATCAGGGTTTGGAGAACCTGTCGTCATAGCTTGCAAAATGCGTCTATCAAATACAATTTATAACTGAAACTCCAAGGGAGTCTCGGGTCGAGCACAGGGAGGCGACGTTTACTTTGTTTAAAAATGGCGCTTCGTTTTATTTCTTTTGGTATTTTGAGGTTTTGTTATTTTTGTGTTTTTGAAATAAAAAGATAAGCAAGATAAGTTCACAAAATGAGATGGAACAAATATGATATATCACTCCAATGTTTATTACAATAATCTACGAAAGCATAAAAGAGATAGGGATGATAAGAAATCTCCTGAATCAGCTGTTCAGCGAGACGACGATGCCTGGCAGAAGCTTTGATGAAGGAGGTGAGATGCAGGATGACGGAGGTGAGATGCAGGATGATGTCGGGTAGAGGAATGCTTCATCGAGGCTCTAGAATGGAGGGGAGGAGATAGAGGCGATCTTCTATCGGAATGGAGGTGGGAGGATGGCTCTAAGGCAACCTGTGAAGGTGGTGGGATGAAGGATGAATATTTAGTGGGAAATAGGAATATTACACTAATAGGAGGCCTTTGGAGCTTGAGAGTAAACTCTAATGGAGCTTTGGTAGGCTACTAGAGCTTAGGAGTAGGTGGGAGTAGAGTAGGTAGAGATGAAAAGGAATGGGGGGTGTAAGGGTGTTTATATAGTGGTGGAATGGAGGTGGTTTACGCGCACAGGTCTTTAGCGACATTTAAGACGTTGCTAAAGACTCGCTGGAGGTGTTGCTGTAGCATTTACATACCTTGGCTGGTGCGTGGAAGCACGGTTGCAGCTGGCGTAGGGCACGGCAATCATCAGCCGTTGGATCGGGCGTGGATGGTTGAGATCTCAAGGAGGGAATGCACGCTTGCCCAGGTTTGAATCTCACACCGTTGGCGCATGCATTGACGTCAGATGAAGCATCGCAGGGCCAAGAGATTCCCGATGATTGCTCCTTTGCTACTTTGAATGCGCACGGATCATGCCTTCGCGGAGATCCGACGGTCAACAGCACATCCGAACTACTTAAGTGAGTACCTTCGATTATGCGCGTGCAATCTGGCGTGCGTCCTTGCATCAGTGGGTGGCGTTAGATCATGTGTGAAGAACCTCGACCACTCTATCAAGATCGAGCAGCCTTATTTCAATCGACGATGTAGTGGGCGCGATGGATTGCAGCTCGAACTCGCGCCTCTTGTTTGAGGAGCGGGAGCTTCACCGTTTGCCCAAAGCGCCACTTTGTCGAGTGGAGGGTGGTGCGGTCACTCATGCCTTGACCGTTGGATGAAGATCCAACAGTCAAGGAGAATCCTTCCTTGAGCTACTTAAGGCCAAGCACCCTTCAGCCGTGGGAGCACGTGTCTCAGTCGTTGGATTGAGATCCAATGGCTGGGATCTCTTCTTGCCGCAAGGTTGGGGACGCTGATGGGAACACCATCATGAGTTTTAACTAGCTCAATTTGATCTAATTAAGCCAGTAAATGCTCCTACATAACTGCCAGAGAGCCATATTTCATTGCAAAGTCATTCTGAGAGAAAGACAAGAAACCATGGTTAAAACTGTAAATTTATCATCATAACTTGAATACAGTACAACCATGGGTTTTCTCAAGGGTTAATCAAGGGTCAAATGGTCTTAAAAGGATAACAACTGGGGTAGAACAGAGAGAAAAGGGTTTTCGTGTGTTTTGAGAATTAAATGACTTTTGAAACCCTAAAAATAGACCTTCTTAATTAACTGAGGTTCTGGTCATGGTAAAATTCACATAAACCCTCTAAAATTCATAGAAAGATATTCTCTAGGGTTTGATATCTTCAAATTGACCATCAGAACACATTTTGGCCCATAATAGAGTCTCAGACAGACATTTACCCTAATTTAGGTTTTTCTCATAAATTACCTAGTTAGACATGGTCAAAACCAAAATCCAACTTCACCATTGGATTCCTTAGATCCAAATTAGGTTTGTACCAAAATTTGGACCCAACCTGAAATTGTCTTGACCTAGTTTGCAACTTGGTCCTATCTGATTACATTTATGCCCTTAACTTTCAAAATATTTACAAAAAGACCCCTAACTTTATCATCATTTATGCCCTGCCACCATTAATCTTATTCTTACAAGCACCGGCGACCTAAAATTGGCAAGAAATCCTTGATTCCTTGACGAATCCCTTTCAAATTTGAAAGGGAAGTTCGTCAAGGAATTCCCTTCCTTTTGAGTAAAATCTCATGCCCCAAAACCTTCCCAATCTTTCATGCGAACACATGAGAGATTTGGGTATCAAAAAAATCCCAACTCCGATGAAGCTTTCCAAGCTTGGGAAGCTTGCTTCCCAAGCCCAAAACTTCCTCTGCAGGCCTATAAAAAGACCTCTAGATCAAACCGTTCTCATCAAGCTCAATTTTGATCGAATCTACCCTAAATTCCTCTCTCTTAATCCAACCGAAAGGCTCCTCGAGCTCCGACGACCCCCTCCGACCTCCCTCATCGTCTGTCTGTAATACTAGCAGTGGATTCATTTTCCTTGCCATCCCCCGCGTCACACCATACCAGCGGGTGTCTCTCCCTTTATCTTCCTCGCCGTTTCCTTCTCACGGGAGTCACCTTCGTCTCCAGCGTCGGCCATACCACAACCGACGTCGTTTCTGCCTCTCTTCATCCGCCAATCACCTAGATAAGTTCCCTAGCTCCCCTACTCCCTTTACACACCAACCGCACTTCATTACGACTGCTGTATCGCATTGACCACCCTCTTCGTCCTCTACTCCAGCCACTCCTTCGGTGAGGTGTTTCCACCACTACGCACCTCCATCCACCTCGCCGACAAGCCCAAAACATCTGCCTCACCTTCCCGCACAAAACCCCTCTCCTATTTCATCCTCTCGCTCACCCAAACTCACCCCTGAACAACCCACCTTTCCATCGTCGTTCCCAACCTCGTCCAGCCACTACACCTACTCCCATGCTACTAAACCATGACCACCACATTCCTCATCCCCCAACAATCCTCTAGAGCATTTTAACTGGGGCTTAGCGCCCGTATTCTTGGATTTCAGGTATACCCCCTAGCCGCCATTAACAAAGAGCTTCAAGGAAGCTTCAAGCTCGCTCCAGGTCTTGATAGCCCCAGGTAGAAGTCCCAGGTTGTGTGGATTTGCTTCAGGCACTGCCCCAAGTGGTCAATTGGATGCCTTGACCTCGTGAGCCATGGCAATTGAAGGAAGGACCTTGCTGCTGCACTACGCGAAGAAGGGTGGGACTTTAGTCCCACCTCAGAAGCGAAGGAGAGGTTTTACCTGCATAAATTGAATTTGTGTCTGGGGCTTATCGCCTCAGACACAAGGGGTCAGGTCCCTCACACCCCTCACATGCCTTGTCTGCGACATTTCCCCCGCGAACTTGGTGCACCAGACCTGCCTAGGCCTTCACTCCTCACTCACCACCCACTGCTGGTAAGCCTGGACCCGAGTGCGCACCTACCCGATAACCTGACTATCCTAATATTGACCCTGGGAGAGCAAATCCTAGCGAGAGAAGGAAAGAGAGAGTGCGTGGGGATAGGGGGTTTTGCTCTGAAAGGAGTTGGCTAACACTTAGCCAATTTCATAAGTCTCCCCCTGTGCATCAGAAGGCTTGGACAGTAGAAAGAAAGAAGGAAGAAGAAGAAAAGAGGAGACAGATAGAAAGAAGAAGAGAGGAATCTTGAGCCTCAGGAAGGAAAAGAAAGAAAGAGTTCTGAAGAAGAAGAAGAAAGGAGAAGAAAAAGAGAGCAGCAGAGAAAAGAGACCCTTGAGTCTCTTGGAAGCCCTGTAGCAACCGGCTGTTTAAGCCGTCTGATACAAGCCTAGATCATCTGATTGCATACATTTGAGGGTTTATTTCCTTAATTTTGTTGATTTAGTTACTATTATTGTGAGGAGTAATTGGTGATTCAAATCACCATTTTGCTCCCTTTTTTTTACACATTGATACTTGACATTATTATTGCAATCTCTTATATCTTTGATTTAAATTATGATCTTGAATTTGAAATTGCCATATTGCTCCCTATATTCGACCTCGGACTTTCATTCGAGTAATAAATTTATTTGTTTAAATGTTATTTTGGCTATATTACAATGAAGCAATTTTAAAACACCGATTTATCACTCCAACAAATGCAATGGCTTAGGTGGGGCAGCCTGGATGGCGCTACGTGGCGCCATCTGGGCCATCCGTCTTCTTTTTGTAGAGGGTGCTACAAAGCTCTAATCGGGGTGATTTTTGCGTTGATGGACTACGATCGTCGCTCTAGATTCATCCATACAGTCAGATTCTTCATCCAAAACCCATAAAGATGTCGCACTACCGCACTACCTCCTAACCATATAGAATGGAAGAATTAATGTACATAATACACAACTATCCTAAATGCCATGCAATGTATGTTATGTTGTACTTCTAACATGATGTGCAATGCTAAGCCTAGGAACTATCATAAATAAGCATTTCATCATGAATTCATGTGTGTTTATCATACCCCCATGCTTACTTTTTGCTAGTCCCTAGCACAATTAACCTAAATGCTATGTATAAAAGTAGAATTAGGATTTGATCACTTAGGCACAATTTGTTGGTTGCTTTAAAGAACTTCAACCCAAGACCTGGTTACAAAATCTCGATAGTGCCCGAGTGTCTGCCAGAATGCAAACCACCCAAGCCCTCACCTTATTTGAAAAGAGAAGATACATTTTTTTGTGTTTTTTCTTCTTTTCTAATTTTTTTGGACTTTTGGAGTTTGAGAGTTTCGGGATAACTTTTTATGGCTACCCGACCCACCCAAGACTCGAAAAGGACTCTAAGTGCCAAGAATCTGGTGAAAAGAGTGAAAGACTCACTAGGCAGCCGTTAAAATGGACTTCGGGTTTCTACGATCCTAGGTGACCTTGCCTAAAGGTTTATCTTTTCGAACGGTAGCTTTCTCCCAACTTCTTTTATTTATGAGGTCAACATAAGGGCGAACTCGGTGTATATCTCTCTGGTTTATTCTACTTCCCTACTTCTTCCTTAAGTGCTTTGGGAATTATTGTACATTTTTGTGAGCTGGGCTCTAGACAACTAGCCAATGGGCTGTTACCCACGACAACTTACCAGCTATACTCGTGCGGTGAAGTATGGTTTTTATTTTTTTGCTTTCTCCTTTTTTTTCTTATTTTTTTAAGTAGGTGGCTTCCCTGATCTAAGATTTACCTAAAGGCAGTATGAAAAGAATGATCTTATGGTTGGGCTCTAGACAACCGGCCAATGGGATGTTACCCATAACAACTTGCCAGCATACCACCCTAAACAGTTCATTAGCTACCCAATTTCTGTACAAACTGTCAAAAAGTGAGTCAGTGCAAATAATGTGTAGATGCTTAGACTTAAAATCCTTACAAATCAGAGGGCAAGTTGATAAGTCGCGTACTTATCATCCCAATTTATTTACTAGATTAAACATGAAATTGAATTGGCAAGGACTATAGACTAAGTCCACATTCGAGTGGACACCCAAGCTAATTAAGCCCGAAGACCAGAAAAGTCTAAGTATTCAGTTTCCAAAGTATCAATTCCAAAAGTTTGCAACTCCTAATGCCTAAGTTCTCCTCTCCTAATTCTTTCCTTTTCTTTTTTAAGAATAACAAGAAATTACTATTACGGCTAACAAAAAGATTATTTCATAAGATATATCCACCCCCCCATGCTTAGCTAATACAATGCCCTCATTGTTAAAAATGAAATTATGCAGGTGAGTAGAAGTGGAAGAATAGTACCTGGTTTCCGTGAGATTCTGGTCAGCTTGGAACAAGATTTGCACGTGTTGAGTTTAGTGCCTTCATCTAGGCGATAATCGGCCCACGGTGGTCAGGGCAAGGTAAAAGCAACCTTGTCCGAGATAGGTTCAGGGAGCACATGATCAACAAAGGGTTTGAGATGTTGCCCATTGACCTTGAAGGAATTACCAGTCCTTGGGTTAGAGATTTCGATGGCTCCATTCGAGAAAATCTGCTCAATAATGAATGGGTCGTCCCATTTAAACCTAAGCTTGCTAGGGAAGAGCTTCAGTCGAGAATCAAAAAGGCAGACCTTCTGGTTCGGCTCAAAGCTCTTACGTGAAATCATCTGGTCATGGAGAGCTTTGGTCCTTGCCTTATAAATTCTGGCATTTTCATAGGCATCATTTCTAAACTCCTCCAACTTAAATAGTTGGAGTTTCCTGGTCTTCCTAGCCAACTCAAGGTCAAAATTACATTTCCTGATGGCCCAAATTGCCTAGTGTTCTAGCTCTACGAATAAGTGACACACCTTACCAAATACCAGACAAAATGAAGACATATCGATAGGCATTTTATACACTGTATGGTAGGCCTAAAGAGCATCATCTTGCTTTTGGGTCCAATCCTTCCTATCAGGCCTTACGATTTTCTGCAAAATGTTTTTGATCTCCTGATTGGAGACCTCAACCTGTTTGTTCGTTTGAGGGTGGTAGGGTGTGGAAATCCGATGATTCACCTCATATTTCCCCAGTAAATTCCAAATTGGGCATGAGTGAAATGTGTGCCACCATCACTGATAATTGCCCAAGGAATCCTGAACCGACTGAAGATATTCTTCTTCAAAAAATCGATGACCACCTTGTGGTCATTGGTCCGGGTGGGGATTGCCTCAATCCATTTGGACACGTAATCAACAGCGACCAGAATATACTACTGTCCAAATTGAGGGAAGAGTCCCATGAAGTCAATGCCCCAAATGTCGAAAATTTTGACAGAAAGTATTGGGTTTAGGGGCATCATATCTCTCTTAGCCATGTTCCCGAGTGTCTGTCATCGGACGCATGACTTTGAGAATTCCTAGGCATCCGTAAATAATGACGGCCAATAGAATCTAGATTGCAAGATTTTTACTGCCGCCTTTTTCCCAGAAAAGTGTCCACCACACACAGATGTATGGCAGAACTCAAGTATTCTATGGAACTCAATTTCCAGGACACAACTACGAATAATCTAGTCTGCGCCAATGCGGTATAGCTTGGGATTGTCCTAAAAATAATATTTGGCCTCAAACACAAGTCTGTCTCGTTGTTATTTGGTCCAATCCTGCGGAATTTGACCAACAGCCAAATAATTGACGATATCCACAAACCAGGGGGTTTAGGTACCCAAGATTTTAAGGATAGTCTCATCCGGAAAAGTGTTTGAAATAGAGATATCCGGATGAGGAGAATCAATTAGGATTTTCAAGAGGTTATCTGCCACTACATTTTGTGCCCCAACTTTATCCCTGATTTCAAGATCAAATTCTTGAAGTAACAGAATCCAGCGAATAAGCTGGGCTTGGCATCCTTTTTGGCCAAGAGATGTTTCAAGGCCGAGTGGTCGGTATAAATGATTACATGAGAACCTAAAAGATAAGCCCTGAGTTTTTCTAAAGCAAAAACTACAGCTAGCAATTCTTTTTCAGTAATGATGTAGTTCCTCTGGGCCAAGTCCAGAGTCTTGTTAGCGTAGTAGATCACAGAGGGCTTCTTCTCAATCTTCTGACCCAAGACAGCCCCGACGGCATAATCAAATGTGTCAGCCATAATCTCAAATGGGACTGCCCAGACCGATGGTTGCAACACCGAGGCACAGGTGACTGCCATTTTTAACAAATCAAATGGCTTACGACATGATTCATCAAACTCGAACTGCGTGTCTTTGGCCAAAAGTTTACTCAAGGGTCAAGCAACCTTCGAGAAGTCCTTGATGAATCTTCTATAAAAACCCACATGCCCAAGGAAAGAGCGGATCTTTTTTACGAATGTGGGTAGAGGAAGTCTAGAGATAGCATCCACCTTAACCTTATCAACCTCAATACCCCGATTAGAGACCACATGACCTAGGATAATGCCTTCCCGAGTCATAAAGTGGCTCTTTTCCTAGCTAAGGACCAGCTGTGTCTTGATGCATCTCTGGAGGATCAATTTCAAGTTAGCTAGGCAGGACTCAAAAGAATCTCCGAAAATGGAGAAATCATCCATGAACACCTCAAAACAATCTCCCACTTTGTCAGAAAGGATGGCCAGCATGCACCTTTGAAAAGTCGTGGGTGCATTACAAAGCCCGAACGACATTTTATTTTTTTTAAAACATTGAGGATTGCTATCATGAGCCGATAGCAATCCAGAGGGTAGTATATTTCATATCAAAAAACTATTACAAAAAAGAAGCCCAACTATGTATGAGAGACCAGCATTCCTTTACAATATTCTCACATCTCACCGATCTCTCCTGAAAAAGCTTATCATTACGTGCCCTCCACACACACCACAAAACGGCTGCCATAGCCCCCAAGGGTTGACCAGGAGTGATGAACCACTGCCATATAGAATCCCAGGAGGGGAGGGGTTCTAAGAAAACCAACCTCCAAATCTTGTCCTTGATCAAACAGGAGGAGAAAATGTGTGATGCACTATCAGAGTGGAACCCACAAAGAGGGCAGGCATTTAGAACAGTCCCCAGCCTTCTATGTGTCAGATCACCAGTGATCAACCCTTTAGGTCTGCAGAGCCACAGGAATATCTGAACCATCAGAGGAACTCTTAGAAGCCAAATCTTTCTGTCAACAGGGTCCCATTCCACCTTACTATTGGCTCTAATAACTTTCTCATACACTTGCTTCTCTGAAAAATTGCCCTGCCAGCAGTAAGTATCTGTCTCATCACTCACAAGTTGCATCTGCTGTAGACTCGCCATCAGTTTATGCCTCTCGTCCCACAGTCGAGTGCCCGACCTGCACTGTTGCAGCCCTTCTAGCCGCCAGCAACCCTCTGCCTGAGACCACAAACTGCTAGCTGTGGCTGCCTTATCTATAGCAGCGTCATCCACCCTTGGGTAGATCTCTTTCAGCAGGCCCAAGTTAGACCATCGCTCATTCCATAAGCTGAAGCTTCTGCCATCTTCGAGCTTAGGTTGCAGCAGGTGCCAATAGCTGGTGACTGCAAAAATCACTGATCGCCAAAAGGGAGAAGGCTTCTTTGGCTGAAGCCTTTGCAAACTGCTATTAGATCCACCATAGCTGTCCCTGATCAGATCATCCATCAGCCCCTCCTTGCAATCCAAAATCCTGATGGCCCACTTTAGCAACAAGGCTTCACTGAATTCTTTAACTGCTTTAATTACCAACCCCCCAATCTCCTTTGGTCTGCAGATACAATTCCATCTAATGGGCTGCATGAATCCACCCTCATGACCTACACCCTTCCAAAAGAATCTCTTCCTTATAACATCCAATCTCTTCCAGATACATTTAGGGGCCTTAAAAATGCTGAAATAGAAAATCGGTATGACTGTAATGACTGAATTGAGTAGGATTAACCTTCCACCTTTGGATAGGAATTTACTACTCCAACCCTTCAGCTTTCCATACACCCTCTCAAAAAGAACATTCCAATCTGATTTTTTCAGTTTTGTGGCCCTCAGAGGTAGTCCAAGGTACCTCAGTGGCAATTTAGCATAGGGTGACCCCAATACAGCCTCCAACTCCATCTACTCCTGTTCACTCATGACAAAGAAAATCAAAATCAACTTATCCCTATTCAAACATAAGCCTGAAATGTCACCAAATATCTTTACCAATAACCCCAGAGCTTGTGCCTCAGACTTGGACCCTTCCACAAAGAACACCGTGTCGTTTGCATACTGTAAAACGGGGGCCAGGTTTCCCCTATTAGACAATGAATACCCTTTAATAATACCCACCTCAGCCAATTTGCAAGCATACCTTGCAAGCCCATCCACTGCAAGGTTGAAAATCAATGGGGCTAGAGGACATCCTTGTCTAACCCCACGCTGAGGCTGGATCCAGGCTCCACATGGCTTTCCATTGACCAAAGGAGAAAAAGAAGCCGTAGTGATACAGTGTTTCATCCATTGGATCCAGACGGGGGGAAATCCTCTTCTTCTAAATATCTCCCATAGGTATGACCAAGAGATCGAATCATAGGCTTTCTGGAAATCCACTTTCCACATGAAGGCCTTGCACTTCCTTCGATGCCATCCATTAACCATTTCCTGAGCCGGTATAAAGGATTCTTGAAGTGATCTGTTTGGCAAGAAAGCAACCTGTACTAGATGAATCAGGTCCTATAGAACAACTCTCATCCTATTAGCCAAGGTCTTGCTGATGATAAGGTAGATGGAGTTTGAAAGGGAAATCGGCCTAAAATTTGAAAAGTGCTCTGCTCGCATTGATTTAGGCAAAAGAAAAAGGTAGGACTTGTTAATCCTCTCAAAACCTGCATTTCCCACCTCAAATTCTCTGATAACATCCATCACCTCCATACCCACCACACTCCACATCTCCTTGTAAAAGAAAACTTGTATTCCATCAGGGCTCGGAGAGCCTTCCACATTTAGTTCGCTGATTGCCTACAGGGTCTCCTGTTCAGTAATAGGTGCAGTCAAGTGCTCAGCCTGCCCACTTGTCACCCTAGGACCCTCGTTTCCTACCATTCACCATTCCCCCCTCTTAGATGCCCGAGATGCCCCTCTAAAATATTTGATGGCTTCAGATTTAATCACCTGATCAGAAGAGACCCTATGTCCACCACATACAATAGAGGAAATAAAATTAGCACGTCTCCGAGAACTAGGTGCAAGATGAAAAAACTTTATATTGGCATCCCCCTCCTTAAGCCATAGCTGCCTGGATCTCTCCCTCCAATCGATTTCTTGTTTCAGGTCTTCATCAAGAACCACACCCTGCCACATTTTTCTTTCAGCCAACTCATCTTTAGACAAACGGCCAACTTCTTCCCTGGAGTCAAGCTCCTGAATTTTACTCAGAGCTTCCCTTCTCCTCTGCCCCCTCAACAAGCCAACAGTAGATCCATATTCTTTTAAGACCATGCGCAAACCAGCCAACTTGGCTGACAGCCTGACAGTGGTAGACCCCTGCACCTCTTTAGCTCTCCACCAAGAGCTAATCATCTAGTAAAAGCCTGGTTCATACAGCCATGAACGTTTCATTTTGAAATAGGATCCAAGCTGATTTTCTTCCCCACTATCCCATACCAAAGGGGTATGATCTGAAAAGGGTCGGCTCAACCCACTCACATTCGACAATTGAAATCTAACAAGGATGTCCACATTCCCAAAGAATCTGTCAAGCCTGGATGCCAGCCCATTTCCATTGCGCCAAGTAAATTCCACACCAGAGGAAGGATATTCATTCAACTGTAGAGATTGAACCATCATCTGAAATCCAATAGTTGAACTATCTGTGCTACCATTTAGCCTGTCAGCCCCTGTTAACACAATTAAATCCCCACCCATCAACCACATACCTCCCTGCACCAACTCAGCCACCGCAGACCACTCCTCCCACAGCTCCTGCCTAGCAGATGCAATACAAGGACCATATACTCCAGTAATCCAAATATATTCTTGCCCCTGGTGAATCTGAAATTTGCATGTCAATATATGTCTGGCTTTGTGAACCTCCAAACACTGAGCCCACCTCTTTCTCCACCATATAGCAATGCCCCCAAACCTCCCATGTGCATCAATCTACACACAATCATTCATCCCTGATGCTAACAAGTCGGACCACAGCCTATCAGAATTACCTTCAATGTGTGTCTCTTGGATGAGCTCACAATCGATTCCTTATTCTCTCAAATATCTCATCAAGGATGCCCTCCAGCTTCTGTCGCGCAACCCATGCAAATTCCAAGTGAGGATTCTCATCAATCCTCACTGGATCCCTCTCTCCTGAGGGAATGGCATTTGCACACTTGCATGACCTTCGCAACCTCATCTTCATCCATCAGTATAATAGCCTTTGATTTTCTCTGTCGTAGGCTATACGATGATCTCCCCTTACCACTCTTTGCGTGAGATCCCCCTTCACATTTATGATCTTCCTTCTCCTGCAGGTCCTGTTGATCCTTTATAGACCTGGGCTGTGTGTCCAGATTCCCCTGCTCCTCATTCCCCACACCAACTGACAGTACATCCCCTACCACCGTGGACGACGGTTCTGCCATTTCCCCTCCACCCAGTTCCTCCTTTTCTTCATTCTGAAGCCCCCTCATCTCCCCATCACAGTAGTCCTTCAAGTCTCGGCAATTTGGGGTTCATCACCGGGAGTCGTGCACAACTCCTGAGCAGTCGCCTCCTCATCAGCTATAGATCCAGATGACTTAAAATGCTCTGCTACAATATCACCCACCAAGAATTTCAGCCTCAGCATCCAGGAGCTTCCACCGCACCTCAAAATCAGACTGTCAGGTATAGAGCCAGCGATGAAGACATCGACCTTCACACTCAGCAGACATCCATTCCCCTCCAGCAGTCCGAAGATCGTGTCCTTTTCCACTGATGCAAAGCCTGAGATCATCGTCGACACAACCTCCTTTGACCTCAAATGTAGAGGCAGACCCTCGATCTCGAGTTTTCCCGACCTGCTCCCCACTTTCTAGGGCGGTCTCTCCGTCAAGGCTCCATCAAAAGGAGAGACCAATCTCCATATCACCGTGCAGCCATCATTGCAAGATGTTTGAAAACGCAGCTTCTCGACATCCCCCATACCCAACCCAAATAGAACAAAGCGTGTATTTGAAAGAAAAGAAATCTGCCATGAGTTGGTCGAGAGGGATAGAGAGGTTACCAAGGTGCGAACACTCTCTGCCGACGGTCTTCCAGACATAACCTCCCCCACCAGAGCTCCACACAAGGCCATCTCCGTAGCTTTTATGTTCTCCATCATCGGCACCTCCACATCAGCCACAAGCCCTCCCGGCTTACGCAGAGATGGGGGCGGAGGCGGAATCTGCACAACCCGAGAATTCAAATTTCCCGAGTGTGGGAAAAGGCGATTACTCCTCGGTGCCCCCCCAACTTCTACATGAATCCCTTTTGTGACCAAAACCCCCGCATCCCAAACAGACCATGGGGAATAGGTAGGTGGCCGCCATATGTCCTCGTCGTTGGCAGCGGAAACACATAACCTTGCCAAGCAACTTTGTTCCCCTTCTATCGGACCACCTCACCTCCATCCCCCTTTTGCCGTAAGCAGCAGATTGCCCCCGCTCCATCCTCCTCCAGCCCTTAGGCCTCCAAATATGCCAACCTTCCCCCTCCCTACTCTTGCCAGCCGTCGCCCTAAGTCGCCTGCCGTTGGGACAGCCATCCTCTCCCGTGTGGTCGCCCGAATGGCATTTTACGGAATGCAAAGGTTCCATAGGGACAGGTGAAAGTTGTCTTTTCCTGGTCTTCGGGATGGATAAGGACTTAGTTATATCTCGAATAACCATCCAGGAAGCAAAAGTATTTTTGCCCAACTAACCTTTCAAGGATTTGATCGATGAATGGCAAGAGAAAGTGATCCTTTTTGGTGGCTATGTTCAGCTTCCTATAGTCAATACAGACTCTCCAAGCAGAAGCTGAATGAGTGGTGAAGGTTTCTCCTTTTTTGCTAGTCATAACGGTTATTCCCGCATTCTTGGGTACAATCTGAACAAGGCTACCCCACAGACTATTCGAGATTGGGTATATAATTCTAGCATCGAGTCACTTGATTATCTCCTTCTTGACCACTTCTCGCATATTCGGGTTTAGTCTCCTTTGCATTTCGCAAGAAGGGCGAGATCCATCTTCCATAAAAATATGGGATTACAGTAAGATGGCTCGATCCCCCTAATGTCGTGGATGATCCAACCAATTGCCTCCTTATTGTGCTTAAGGACCTTAATCAACCTCAATTCTTGCACCTTAGTCAAATCAGCACTAATAATCACAGGAAGCAAATTCTCAGGTCCTAAGAAGTCATATTTCAAATTTTATTACAATGTTTATTATACTTATCTACAAAAGCATAAAAGAGACAGGGGTGAGAAGAAATCTCCCGAATCGGCTGTTCGGTGAGACAACGGTGCCTGGTAGAAGCTTCGATGAAGGAGGTGAGATGCGGGATGATGGAGGTGAGATGCAGGAGGACGTCGGGTAGAGGAATGCTTCACTGAGGCTCTGGAATGGAGGTGAGGAGACGAAGGCGATCTTCTACCAAAATGGAGGTAGGAGGACGACACCAAGGCAACCTATGAAGGTGGTGGATGAAGGATGAATATTTGGTGGGAAAGAGGAATATTACACTAATAGGAGGCCTTTGGAGCTTGGGAGTAAGCTCTAATAGAGCTTTGGTAGGCTACTAGAACTTAGGAGTAGGTGGGAGTAGAGTAGGTACAGATGAAGAGGAATGGGGGGTGTACGGGTGTATATATAGTGGTGGAATGGAGATGGTTTGCACACATGGGTCTTTAGCGCCATTTAAGACATCGCTAAAGACCCGCCGGAGGTGTTGCTGCAGCATTCACGCACCTTGGCTGGCGCTTGGAAGCACGACTGTAGCTGGCATAGGGCGCAGCGATCATCAGCCGCTGGATCGGGCGTGGATGGATGAGATTGCTAGGAGGGAACACGCACTCACCCATGTTTGAATATCGCACCGCTGGCGCGTGCGTTGATAGCCAATGGATGAAGCACCACACGACCAAGTGACGCCCGTGGATTGCGCCTTTGCTGCTTTGAATGCGCGCAGATCGCGCCTTCGTAGAGATTCGACGGTCGGTAGTGCATCCGATCAACATAAGTGAGCGCCTTTGATTGCGTGCGTGCAATCTAGCATGCGTCCACGCGTCGGTGGGCAGCGTCAAATAGTGTGTGAAGAATCTCAACTGCTCTATCAAGATCGAGCGACCCTATTTCGGCCGGCGCTGTAGCGGGCGCGATGGATTGCAGCTCAAACCCGCACCTCTCATTTGAGGAGCAGGCACTTCACCTTTTGGCCAAAGCACCACTTTGTCGAGTGGAGGGAGCTGTGATCGCGTGCGCCTTGACCATTGGATGAAGATCTAACGGTCGAGGCAAATCCTTCCTTGAGCTACTTGAGGCTGGGCACCCTTCAGCCATGGGAGTGCGTGTCTCGGCCGTTCGATTGAGATCCAACAGCTAGGATCTCTTCTTGCATTGAGGCTGGGGACGTTATGGCTCAGATGAGGCGACCTAGATGGCACTACATGGCACCATCTAGGCCATTCATCTTCTTTTTGTAGACGGTGCTACGGAGCTTTGATCGGGGTGATTTTTGCGTTGACGGACTACGATCGTCACTCTGGATTCATCCATACGGTCGGATTCTTCATTCGAAACCCATAAAGATGTCGCACTACCTTCTGGCCATATAAAATGGAAGAATTAATGTACATAATACACAATTATCCTAAATGCTATGAAATGGATGTTATGTAGTATTTATAACATGATATGCAATGCTAAGCCTAGGAACTATCATAAATAAGCATTTTATCATGAATTCATGTGTGTTTATCAACCACCCTCATAGATACTAGCAATGAGCTCCTTCTAGTGAAAAGACTAGCTCTTTGGTGCATTGCTGCAATTTTGGTGACAAGATAGAAAGAAATCTTTGATAGAAATGGAGTTGGGCAACTTCCAGCAATTCAAAGATTTTTTCTTTTTGAAAAGTTCTAGAAATTCAAAGATAACAAGATGCTCAAAGTTCCAACAATTCAAAGATAAGAAGATGCACAACAAGAGTCCTTGATCAACAATCGGCCACCTTTTCTGGGAAAAGATCGTCAAAGAGAAATTATTCCACCAATATGGATGAGTTTCTTTTTTTTTTCCTCTGAAAAGGACAATATGAATATTTTATGGGCAAAAGGATACTTTGATCACTTCTAGAGCCCTTAAGCAAAAAATGATGTAGGTTTGTGATGATTTATGGATTATTGTGCTTAGTCCACAATTCTTCTTTGACAAAAAATGCATGTAGTTCAGAGTCTTACAGTAACTTTTTCTACTTTTTCGTCATCTATGGGACAAACAATTTCATCTATCTCTATTTCATTCAGGTTCTTTTCAATTTATAAATGGCCGT
This sequence comes from Thalassia testudinum, assembly GCA_037157565.1. Lineage (NCBI taxonomy): Eukaryota > Viridiplantae > Streptophyta > Magnoliopsida > Alismatales > Hydrocharitaceae > Thalassia > Thalassia testudinum. Next base: position 92,737,295 of record JAZHRO010000025.1, read on the forward strand.
TCCCTCTACACATGTCTTGCAATTTCTTCTTTTGCAGTTTACCCAGTACCTATTGGTTAACAATTTGAGCACCATTGCTTTTCATCTTCATTCAGATTTCATGGGCTTTAGGGAGAGTTTGGTTGGTTGATGCCATTGGAGGAATAGATGCGGTGGTGCCAGATCTTCCTACAGATAATGATGAACAAAGTGTGTAGAATGCAATATTCCTAGAAGACATTGGCAAGACAAGATCTGTCACGACCCATTCCCGGCTCCCTACAAAACCCGAGAATGGCTCGCCTCAACGAACCCTAAGACCTAGTCGTCCAACAAGAAACAACCAAATGTATACTCATTCCACAACCACACGAGTGATGTAACTAAGCAGAAAATATATAACTGACAGTCAAAGAAAGAGAACAACAAACCACAAGATTATTACATGATACAGTGGAAATGTATGGTTACAAATATAACCATCACAAAAGAGAACTGGTAGAAATATAATTGGATACAAACTATAGGTACTCACTACAACAAAAACTCTCTGCAGCGAAACAAAAGAAAGGAAACTATGCTGGGGCTCAACTGGGCCCAACATCCTTAGCAACCGGTGGCTCTAGTTGCTAGAATCCCTGACCTGAACATGGTTACAAAATCCAAGGTCAGCTAACGCAAAGTAGAGTGGTGGTTAAGTCATTTACATGCAACATAATTAAATAGTAACCAGCTAAACATTCAATTGTCGGTTAATTATTTTCATATGTTTCCAATTCTCTGGTTTATGTGTTTCTGAGTCGAGTACGCTAATCAAGTTTCATGATATTGCTCAATTTTCTCATTCCCTGAGGGAACGATCTTGCTCATAGTTTTCCCACCATGCAGGATGTACACATGGCACTCTCCTGGCCGAGAGAGTCCCCCGTGGTAGTCCTACACACGGTCTACTGCCCCGAGGTCACGGTTGCGACGTAGCGATGACTACGGCACGCACGATAAGCACATGGGTAGCTACCCCGCACTAGCACACGGTCAGTCGTTTCCGCTAGTGGGTACGCCCAAACATATAGCATGGAACAACACAGGACCTTGCACTCTCAGAACAAGGGTCACGCCCCTCCACAGTTCGCGTACCCTCATCCGAGTATCCCGATTTGCCCAGCGGGCCTAACAAGAGTCAGTGTAAGGTGGCCAAACTTAACCCAGGGCCCCATGGGACAACTAGCTCCCCCCTACACTAAGTAGCTCACCCCGATACCACATACGTGAGGGCCAAATAGGAGTTGTCGTAGAGTAGCCAATCCTAACCCCGGGTCTCAACCCAAGGGGCAACTAACTCCCCTCTACACTAAAGGGATAGTTGCTCTCCTCGATACCATGTACACAAGAGCCAGCTTACTTCCCTTAACCAATTCCGAACATCCGCCCATAGGCAACATGTTCCAAAACCATCAAGTTTTCCGTACTACAGTATTCTTGGCTTCTTTCTAAATTCCCCGTAGGGTTCGTACATGAACTTTCTTATTTCCATATCTAGTTCGTTACATGTAGAACAGGCAACTCAAATTTCACCATTGATACTCAATACAGGTATGTATGACATGGTTCATTACAAGTAGTACAAACAGCTCATGATTTATTTCTTTTCAGGAAGCATCATCGTAACTCAATCATTTATTAACTACACATGCATTTCTTCCAACCCTAATGTTCATTTCAAAACCTAGGGTTCAATTGAATATATTCTAAAGTAGCATGCATTTGTCTCTTTTCAGTCCTAAGGTTCATCTCACAGCCTAGGGTTCAAATAATTCTACGCAAGCAATTTAATTATTAATTCTGGAATTAAGGTGAAAACCACTCTACCAAGTTAACTGAGTGGAATGGGGGCTCGTACGATAGCTCCTAACGTCTCCACAGGTTCCGTATACCCTATGGATTGGAGGCCTATAACATGGACTAATAGCTCAAACAAGCTCAAAACTACATAGACACTATATCATTACGTAGAGAAACTCGAACGGAAACCAATGAAGTTTCATTTGCGGAAATCCGACTCCATTTGGGCCATGAACGGGCCCAAAAATACCAACCCTGACCAAAATCAGACATCTGGGAAGAGTCCCAGACGTCTTAAATGAACTTAGAGACTCACCTTACTCGAGGCACCTTTTCTGAATGTTTGAAACTCCATGTAAATGTCTGAGGGTGTCTTTAAACATCTAGAGACACTCCTGGATGTCTGAAATCACCTCGGTCCTCGCACCGACGTGCCTCCCCAACCCCTGACATACGTACGCACGGTCAGACGTGCCTCCCAAACAATTTAATTAAGTGGAGTGGTGCCCATATAAAATCCATTGTTTGCTTGAATGTTTCTTTAGCACCACTCTATTGCAAGTATTGGTGTTCTATTTTTCGGGTCCAGATTTCTGTCCGAACTTGAAAAATCGATTCCTAACACCACAGGCCTCCAAAAATCATCAAATTTCATACAATAATTCCTAATTAAGTTTGTAACATCTGTTCCAAATTTTAGATCAATTAGATTTGTATTTAATTTTTAAAAATTCATGGATTGCAGAAAGGTCACACCCTCTAATCTTCCTATTTTGCTACTATCCGCGAATTTTTAAACTTTTTATACTCATCCAATTTTTATGAAATTTAGCTTGTTGGAATTCTTGTGAAATTTTACACATCACATAAAACCACAAGAATTTTCTGAGGTCGGTGGTAATACTGAAAAGTCCACAATACCCACAGGTATCATTTCTAGACTTTGATACCAGTACAATTAAAAATTCAAAACAATTATCAAAAAAATTCCTAAAATATTACAAAAATCTTTTCTGGAATCCTTGTTTGATTTCACTCAAGGTAGTGGTGTTGGTTGCATTTATTGGACCACTATCTATTCAGAAAGCCTAAAAATAATTCATTGGTAGTTAAATTTCTGTCTTAGGGACAATTGGCTTAGGGTTTCTTTCTCTTTAGAGATGCAATTTAAAGGAAATATACAATCACCCATACAACTTGTCTTTCCTTTGATTGTGAACTTTCAAACTTATTTGAAAACTTAAAGAGAAAAACCCTAAAACACATTTAATTAAATCAAATCCTAAAAGACAAAAATACAAAAAAATTGTGTGACAACTTGATTTTCATTGGAGCCACTCTCCAATTCCTACACACACACAAAAATCAAAATAACAGGGCAACATCCCAATAAACGCCCTCCACATTCCGTGTGTACTATAGCATCCTAGACCTAATTAAAATTTGTAGCAACTTGACCCCTAAGGCTTTATCAACTTAGGCTTGCTATTTAGGTCTTAAGTTTTCTTTAGTTAGTACCAATTCTGTCATCTATATCTGGTGTTCAGGCTGAGGGGCCGTGTCAAACGACCATGCACGGGTTTGTACAAGCACCTGGGGTTTTCCCTGGGAAACGTTTGGTCCCAAACCTCCCCTTAAGCAACTTGGCCAGATTTGTTGATAGAACAGGTATTCACTATTGACTACTTATTTCCTATATAGACCAAGTCTTAGGTTATTATTAGGGAGTCACATTTAAGTTAGGTCTAGTTTGGTTTGTTTGAATTGCACAATTTCTCTCATCTCTTTCTCTTCTCCTCCCCTCCAATTCTTCCAAGTAGTGCATGCACGGGCAACGGTCCCAAAAACCACACCTCGAGGGACCATCTGATTTCGCCCCCCGCAGCAGGAAATCATTGTTTCTTCCCCCTCCTCTTCTAAAATAATGGAAAACCCAAGAAGCCATCAAACAAATTCTGCTTCCACTTCTAACCCGTCAGCCGCCCCACAAGCTGACTTCACCCTCCTTCATCATCCTAACTTGGAGCAACCAGAAAAACCAGCAGGGCCAGGTGGCCCTCCAATTGTAACCCAAAATACAAATCCCTTTGCACTAATGGTCGACCATTTGGCTCGACTACAACAAAATCAAGAAGATCTAGCTAGGACTGTCATAAACCTAGCTAATCAAGGACAAAATCCACCACCCCGCCAACAGCCTGTCGTTCCTCTTAAGGATTTCTATGATCCTTCCAATTGAGGAAAGACCAGGGGTGGTCATACCACAAGGGGATTTCGAGATTAAACCAGCCATTCTAAACCTTATCAAGCATTTTCATGGTCTTCCAAGAGAGGACCCTTTTTGTCATCTCGAGGAATTAACTGTCCTTGCTCAAACCACTTGTTCCCGTAATGTGCAGGAAGACGTGTGGTTAATGAGACTCTCTCCTCTCTCTCTTAAAGAAAAAGCATCGCATTGGTTTAGAACGGTTGGGCACCCTATTACCACTTGGCCCCAATTAAAAAGTGCTTTTTTAAAAGAATTTTTTCTGATCGGTCAAACGAATGCATTAAGATCCATAACGACCTTTCAACAAAAAATTGGTGAACCCCTCCACGAAGCCTGGGAAAGATTTCAGGAACTTCTAAGAAGTTGTCCCCACCATCAAATTCCACAATGGCAGTTAGTGCAAATCTTCTATCATGGATTAGAAGATCAATTGAAGCGATTTATGGATGCCTCATGTGAAGGCAATTTTCTTAACAAAGATGCCGAAAGTGCCTATCTTCTCTTTGAAGAAATGAGTGAAAACTCGTTTAACATGACTTCAATGGACACTTTTGGCAGATCACAAAACCCTAGACACGGAGTCCATGAAATTGACTCCAAATCCACCTCTGTTCCAGTCACGCAAGATGATCTATATATGTTAGCTCAACGACTGGACCAGATGCAAATTCACCAAAAGAAAATGGAAGAAAAGCTCATAAACAAACAAGCTCCACACGTCCACTCTCCACACACTAACCCCCGACACATTCTCCGAAGAGAAAATCTACACAATATTGATGCCACATCTGCTGGCCAGCAATTTCCGGCTGATTTCCTGCAAGATTTGACTGGGAATTTTGATCAAAATATTTTTGATCCCACCTTGGAAAATATCTATGCTCTCCAGGAGCAATTTAGAAACCCCTCCAACACTTCCAATCAAAACTGGAGGACTAACCCAAATCACTCCTGGAAAAACCCGAATCTGATTCCCTTTCCCAAACAAAACTATTTTGGGAATTATGGGCAACCTATGTATCAACCTGGACCATCCCAGGATGATATTAATAATCAGGTCATGAAAACTCTACAACGAATGCAGACTCAAATGACAGAAGTAACCCGCATGATTACTAACTTGCAACACCAAGTTAAGGTTACTCCTGATCATCGACCTATTGGGAATTTACCTTCCCAACCCATGCCCAACCCAAATAATCAAAGGAATCAATTCCAAGGTGGATATCCCAGTCAACCCATTCAGCCAACACCTCAGCATCTGCCGGGTTTTAATAACAGCTAGGCCCCCCATCCTCGTCCTAGAAACAATCAGACTGCAAATGCAGTTACCTTGAGGAATGGGAAAACCACTCACAATACCCTGCCTGTTAAAGGAACCCACTCTAATGACACACAGATTAACTCTTCCCCTCCTATTGTTCAGGAACCAATTCATGCAAAATAGGGCAACCCTGCCCCATTTCCACAAGCCCTCCACTCTTCAAAAAAGAAAAAGACAAAATCCGAGCCCACAGAGAAGGAACTAATGGATTTATTTGGGCAAGTAGAAATTAATATCCCTCTCCTAGATGCCATTAAATATATCCCTGCCTATGCAAAATTCCTAAAAGATTTATGTACTCCAAAAAGGCAACCCAGAAATTTAGGAAAGGTAATTCTTCCAGAGAAGTCAGCTCAGTTGTGCAGAGCCGACTGCCTCTTAAGAGAAAAGATCCCGGCACCCCCTAATCCAAGTTATCATTAATGATACCTCATTTGATCGCGCTTTGTTGGATCTTGGTGCCTCAATTAATCTTATCCCCACAGTTGTTTTTGAGGAATTTATGATCGGTGAATTGAAGCCTGTTGAGGTTACTCTCCAATTAGCCGACCGATCTACGATTAAACCAAGGGGAATTGTTGAAGACGTTCTTGTCCGGGTCAAAAATTGTCTATATGCAGTAGAATTTTTAGTCCTGGATATAGAGGTACCTGAAACACTTAAATTTGCCCCCATTATTCTTGGAGGACCATTCTTAGCCACCGCCCGCGCCAATATTGATTGTGATTCTGGAAAGATGAAGATCATGTGTGGCGGTGAATCTGTAACCCTAGACAGTTTTCAAGCTTCTAGGCGGTTCCAAGAACCAGATTTCTTTAATGATTCGGATTCAGAAATAGAAAACATGGTGGAGGAAACTTTGCAGATTTCCCACTTAGGTTCCTGTTTTGCTATCAATACGGTTCCTGAACAATCCACTTTTTCTCACCCTTCCACCCCAACCACACATCCAGCTAACATTCCAACTGACCCTTTCACTCTCACCTCACCTCTAACCCACAAAGCAGAAACTCTTTCGAAACCGGGCCCACAATTGGAATTAAAACCTTTGCCCGATTCCCTTAAATACGTCTTCCTGGGTCCTAATCAAACCCTGCCCCTGATTATAAATTCTGGACTTATCGGGGCACAAGAGCACAAACTCCTCTAGGTTTTGAGTAAATATCGGAAAGTTATTGGCTAGACCCTTTCTGATCTTAAGGGTATTCATCCGTCCTATTGTACGCATCGTATATATTTAGAGGACGATTCTCGCCCCTCCCGCCAACCACAAAGGCGCTTGAATCCTATTATGCAGGAGGTGGTAAAAGAAGGAGATTATTAAGTGGCTGGATGCTGATATCATCTACCCCATTTCTGACAGCTCCTGGGTTAGTCCAACACAAGTTGTCCCCAAAAAGGCTGGACTAACAGTTATCACTAATGATAATGGGGAAAATGTAGCCACTCGAACCACTTCTTGGCGCTTGTGCATCGATTACCGAAAATTAAACACTGCCACCAAGAAGGATCATTTCCCGCTCCCTTTTATTGATCAAATCTTGGAGCGTTTAGCTGGATGAGATTTTTCTATTTTTTGGACGGTTATTCTGGCTATAATCAAGTAGCAGTTCATCCTGAGGACTAGAACAAAACAACTTTCACCTACCCCTTCGGAACCTTTGCTTTCCGAAGAATGCCCTTCGGTCTTTGCAATGCACCTGCAACTTTTCAAAGGTGCATGCTTGCAATTTTTTCAGACCTGGTAGGTGAATGTTTAGAAGTCTTTATGGATGACTTCTCTATTTTGGAGATTCTTTTGACCATTGTCTCAAAAATCTTGAAAGAACTCTCCAAAAGTGCATAAAAGTTAATCTGGTCCTCAGCTGGGAAAAAAGTCATTTCATGGTCCAAGAAGGTATTGTCTTGGGCCATGTTATTTCAAAACAAGGAATCGCGGTAGATAAAGCAAAAATTGATGCTATATCTAAGCTCCCACCGCCCACTACTATCAAACAGATCAGATCCTTTTTGGGTCATGTGGGTTTCTACCGTCAATTCATACAAAATTTTTCCCAAATCTCCAAGCCCTTAAGTCAGCTTCTCACTAAAGACCAGCCATTTGATTTTAATAATAAGTGCCTGGAGAGTTTTCTGAGGTTGAAGAAAGAGGTTACTGAGGCACCAATATTGCAGGGACCTGATTGAAATAGTCCCTTTGAATTAATGACAGATGCCTCAGATTTTGCTGTAGGGGCCGTTCTAGGGCAAAGAATTGGCAAGAAGCCCGTTGTGATCTATTATGCTAGCAAAACCCTTGATGATGCACAACGGAATTACACGGTTACTGAAAAGGAACTTCTTGCCATTGTATTTGCCTTAGAAAAATTTAGATCTTATCTGTTGGGGTCACATGTTACTGTTTATACCGACCACTCAGCAATTAAATATTTGCTTACAAAGAAAGATGAGAAACCCCACCTTATCCGTTGGATTCTGCTGCTCCAGGAATTTGACCTGGAAATCAAGGATAAGGCGGGATTGCACAATGTAGTGGCCGACCATCTCTCTCGTCTTATGACGAATGACATAATGACCCCGCCAGATCAGTTCCCCAATGAAAGCATTTTAGCTGCTACAACCCTCCCTTGGTTTTTGCCCATCGCAAACTACTTAGCAACAGAACAAATCCCCGCTGATTGGCCAAAAACAAAACGGGATAAGTTCTTTGTTGATATTAAATATTATTTTTGGGAGGAGCCCGACCTTTTCCGCATTTGTGCCGATCAGGTCATTCGACGATGTGTCCCTGATTCTGAAATCCATGATATCTTGACACATTGTCACTCAATGGCCTGTGGCGGACATTTTTCAGGCAAGAAAACTGCAGCTAAAATCCTTAATGCGGGATTTTATTGGCCAAGCTTGCACAAAGATGCTTATGACTTTGTTCGGTCCTGTGCGCGTTGCCAGAACATCGGCAACATGACTCGGAAGGATATGATGCCCCTTAATCCTATTTTAGAGGTTGAAATTTTTTATGTTTGGGGCATCGACTTCATGGGACCGTTCATCAACTCTGGTGGGTATTTTTATATATTAGTCGCAGTCGACTATGTTTCTAAATGGATAGAAGAGATACCCACTCGCACTAGTGATCACCGTGTGGTTGTCGAATTTCTTAAGAAAAATATTTTCTCAAGATTCGGCATACCAAAAGCCATTATCAGTGACGGAGGCTCACATTTCACCCACTCACAATTCCGTCACCTTCTTTCCAAATATGGGGTTAATCATAAAATTTCCACACCATATCACCCCCAAACAAATGGCCAGGCTGAAGTTTCTAACCGGGAAATTAAAAATATTTTACAAAAGAAGGTTAGGCCCGATCGTAAAGATTGGTCCACCAAATTGGACGACGCTTTATGGGCCTACCGTACCGCTTTTTAAACTCCGCTTGGCATGTCTCCCTTCTGTCTGATTTTTGGGAAGGCATGCCATCTTCCGGTAGAATTAGAACATAGGGCTTTTTGGTCAATAAAACAACTCAATATGGATTTATCTGATGTCGGTAACCATAGAAAATTACAATTAACTGAATTGGAAGAATTACATAATTTTTCCTATGAAAATGCGAGGATTTATAAAGATCGAACAAAGAAATTTCACGATAAATGTATTGTTCGGAAACACTTTGACGTTAATCAACGCATTTGGCTTTTCGATGCGAGATTACATCTTTTTCCTGGCAAATTAAAATCTAAATGGACCGGCCCCTTTATTGTCCAGAAAACATATCCATACGGTGCTGTTGACCTTTTTGATCCGAAAACTAACTCGACATTTCAAGTCAATGGCTAGCATTTAAAGCCCTATTTTGACCATATGCCTAAAATTCCGTCTGAATCTTTTAATTTTACTGAGCCTGCCACCCTTGATCACTAATGCACATCACGCGCGGCTGAATGGCGTAAAAGATAGCACTGGATGGGAGGTAACCCATCATTTTTTCTTGCTTTCCCTTTTTTCTTCCTTTTCCAAGTTTTGTTCCTCCTAAACCCGACCGTTCTTCACTAAGGTGATCCCTTTTCCCTCCTAATGCATGAGGACATGGCATATCTTAAGCATGGGGGGGTGTTTTTTAAATTTGACTATCGATTTAGGATTTTCAATACCTAAAAAAAAAATTGCAATTTTCTTTAATTTATTTCCTGCTTGCATACCCAAAAAAATGTTGAAAACTTTTTGAGGAAAAATTTTGAAATCGGGACTAAGGTCGAAAAATTCACTTTTGGTACAATGGGATTTAATCTTTAACAAACTAAGGATGAGGATATGGATCTGATCATTAGAATTCCAGGGTCTATTTTAGACTAGATCAGATATCCTTCTATAAAATTCCACCTGAACTCATGATAGTTCAGGTGACTTGATCCTATTTTGTAATACGGAAAGTATTTGACTTAGTTTCTAATTCAAAAACTTGCGTGTCTTGAGAAACTTCTTGTGTCAATTTTCACACAAGCCAACACCTAAAAACAATTAAAAATTTGAAAAACTCCCTTGTTTGGACTTAGCGAAAGTCTGAAGTAGATCATTGGTTTGAGTTCCCACCGTCAAGAAGGAGGAAAATACCTCCTTTGAGGATGCGATGTCGACATGTTACCGCCTCGGCGCTGCTCCATATCTATATTTCATATCTTTAGACGGAGCATTAAAGAGCATTTTAGCAGCTCAAGTGTCTTGGACGGTGCTCTACCTATAGTGTCGGAGCAAGAACTTGAGTTTGCTTGGAGCACCTCTTTACACCGCATCGTGTTTTGAGGTTGTGAGCTCCTAGGTGGTGTCATGGACAGTGCTATCCCAAAGTACTGACACCAGAGCCCCCTCGAGGAATGGTAACGGGAATGATGATCCCGACACATCTGTTGTAAGACTAAGCTAAAAATAAGCATGGGGGAGAAAAAAAAAAGTAATAAATAAATGAACACGCCCTTATAAATGTTGGCTTTTCACAAGCACAGACACAAGGTTTTAAAGGATTTTGCAAGTTACGAATCAGATTCATGAGCCAGAAAAATCCTAAAAACAAACATTTCAAGTCATCTGAATTAACAAGGGGTTAATTTGTGAATTTTCTAGAAGATATATTGATCCCGTTTTGTCTAATGATTGAATCCAAAAAACAAATCCCGATGTTTATCTTTAACAAATCCCATACCTCTTGTGTTCTAATCTACCAAGGTCCCTTATTCTCTTTTTTTCTCCTCAAAAGTCAAAAAAATTAGATTTCCCAAAAAATTCCGTTTTCCAAAAAAATTAAAGTTTTACTAAGAGACTAGCAAAAGATAAGCATGGGGGTGTGATAAACATCAGTTTATCATCATTCTTATGCATTAAAACAAACTAGCTCTTAGGATTTTACTCCGTAAATGGGTTTTTGGGCTGCATTTAGGCATAAATTAGGTTAGGCATGCATTACATTTTTTGTTGTCTTCTTAATATGTTTTTGTGAGTGTTAGGGATGTACAGATATACAGATCCCTAAAACCCTAGCACTCAAGAAGGCAAATGGTGAAGGAGAAGCCCAAACTAGCTGGAACTCAGCTTGATCCAGCTCACCACAGCAGGAACCTAGCTCACTTGAACTAGGGTTAGCTCATCCCAGCTCCATTCAGCTAATCTCAGCTGAATGGTAGCTCAAGAGAGTTCATCTTAGCTCACCCTAGCTCAAGTCAGCTCAGATCCAACTCAACTTAGCTGCGTCTAGCTCATCCCAACTCCCACTAGTCCACAGGGAGCTCTAACTAGCTCAGCTAAGTTGCTAGGAGTTCACCCCAGCTCAGATCCAGCTACATCCAACTCCACTCAACTCCAACCAGCTGAAGAAGAACTCATCCCAGCTCAGGAAGCTCAAGTCTAGCTCCCGAGGACTTAGCTTAGCTCAACTCAGTTGAGCTAAGCTACCTTAGCTGCCTCAACCAGCTTGATTCTCCCCAGGAGCACCAGACCTAGCTCACCTCAACTCATTATGGTAGAAGCTAGCTTACTTTAGCTTGGCTTAGCAGCTAGCAAAGAATTAGCAAGCTAAGCCAGCTAGAGTAGTTCCATGCCAGCCTCTTCAGCAGCAGCCAGCTCCAGCTCCTGCTCCAGACTTCTCCTCCTCAGCTCCCCCCTCCAAACCCTAGCTCCAACACCTTCTCCTCTACTCCACCTTTAACTAAGCTAGCTTAGCTTAGCTTAGCTTAGCTTAGCTATCAACCAACTCCTTGGCCATCCAACACCTTCAAATTCAACCCTAGCTAGCTCCACCAACTTAAGCCTACCTAAGCTAGCTACCCTACTCAAGTTGGCGCCACCTCCTAGCCACCCCTTCACCCCATTATCACCACCAAAAGACACTACAAGTTGGTGCCAAAAACTACCCCGAACCACCTCTATTTTGGCACCAACTTTCTGCCCTTCATCCACCCTACACCTACCCACATAATCCGTCCTAGCCATCCACCTAACCCTCCTTCTAGAATCCATCTTGGCGCCAACTTAGACCCTCTTCTAGAAGCCATTTTGGCACCAACATCAAGGGGTGTCAACCACCATAACCACCCCTTAGGTGTCCCTTAAGGTGGCGCCAAACACCCTTGGCCATTGGATCCTTAACCACCTCCATCTCCCCATCCTAGCCCTCCATTTCAAGGGTCACCTTAACCCCCCATCCTACCCTATAAAAAGACCACTACCCACCACCATTCAAGGCATCCTTGGCTAGCAAATTCACTCTCATATTCCACCTAGAATCCCACGTCCAAGAGAGAAGAAGAAGAAGAAGAAGATTAAGGGGATATTCTGTCCCCTTGTTGCCTTCCCCTCTTCCCTTCTCTCTTGGGTCATGCCAGCCAAAGGAGAAGCAAGGCAAGGAAGATCTTTGGAGGAGATCTTGAAGGTGGTCCACGCCACCTTGGAGGAGTTTTTGAGGGTGGTGCACGCCCACCCCTTGGAGAGAGCATTGAAGGTGGAAGCTTCCACCTTGGAGGAGCCCTCAAGGAAGGAGAAGAAGGAGGCTCTCTTTTCAAGCCAAGGAGCAGCTAGGCTTGGAGCAAGAAGACTCCCTTCTTCACCAAATTTTGCAAGAGGATTAGTGTTTCTTTATTTGCTTTTAAATTTTTTTTTAGTTCTAGTAGAAGCATTCCTCTACTTGTCCTTGAAAAGAACACTAATTCTAGTCAATTAAATTGCCTTCTTTTAGCTTTTTATTGCAATTGTTACTTTTGGTTCTAGCACTTGTTTCACCTCTTCTTCCTAATTACTCTAGGCCTCCACTTGCCTAGAGTAAGCTTAGGAAGAAGGTATTTCTATCTTTTAAATTTTAGTTAAGCAATTGTAGGCGTTAGTACTTTCCGTTATAATTCATATTTTGCCCTCGTCTTTTCAAAACAAAAAAAAAATTACATATTTAAAATACCAAAAAGAAAGTTGAGATGTGTTTTTAGCAAGAGAATTGAATTGCAATTTTTGCCTCCTTGGACGACCCTAGATACTCCCCTATCTAGGTTTATAAATTTAAAAGCGTATGCGAATTCGCATGTTACAACGACGTTGAAAACCCGCTTTTACAAATCACGCATATTTCGCTATCATGCCCTCAACGACTATCCTCACCCACGCAATGATCTGAGCCACTGAGATTGCTACTTAAGCACCTCAGTGGTCGCACGCGCAAAGCATCACTCTCTTCTACCTTCTTAGCGATCATTCCTCCACTCCAGTCTCTTCTCCTCACCAATTCCCTGATTTCACAGCCACCGGCTTTGAAATCCCTAACTTCTCTCTGACTCTCCTCATCACTAAGGACCACGTAGTACCTGAGGATGACCCAGCAGTCTCACTAGTAGACTTTTCACTCTGCTGGAGCTTTTCCCCCTCCCTTCTTCCCCCTTAGCCACCAGCTAAGAACCCACAGGTCCCATTCTTCCTGTTAGAGTAGTCTTAAAGTTTTCTAAATTTGCTGTAGCATTAGATAGATAGATTAGAGTATTTTAGAAGAGAATTAGGTGCAGAGTTAGTAGTTAAATTATTGTTCTAATTAGTTTAGCATTAGAGTAGTTTTAGTAAAGCAGTTCCCCCCCCCTCACATCCTTTGACCACCCCAGATCAGAGGGGAAGAAATTCACCCTGCCACAGTTCATTTTGTTCTTCCTTTACATATTTTCATCCCATTTCTATTTTTCTTGATTAGTATTTCGCAATCCACCCACTCATAAGACCAAATTTCAGATCTGAATGGTCTCCACTTCAGATCTGAAATTTGCATCAAAAATCATCTTAGGGGCTTCTCACTCACTCCATCTTGTTCACAAAAGCCCTTGATTTGAGCTAAAACGTGAATCAATTTGCCAGATTTTTCACGAATTAAGATTTCAAGGACTTTTACTCATTTGGGTTTTGAATGCATTGATCTTGCAAACTGAAGAGTTTTGATTTTTATTCACTGAATGGCGAGGAATCGGAGATGATTCTGATGTCAGAATTCATCTCAGAAGAGCCATAATCTGATTTGTTATTTTTGAGGATTCCAATGTATGCATGCCTTGTAGAGCCAAGGAAGATCAACCATGTTGATTGAGGCTTTATTAGGGATTCTAATATGATTGGTTTTTCTGAGAGTTTGATTCTCTCTTAAGGGATTCTCAGTATCCCTTAAGATGTGTAATATCCTGGGATTCAATTTTTGGATTTCTTGTGTTGATCCTAACTCTTTCTACATGCTGTCTATAGCATTAGAAAGAGTTAGATTAACAGTTTTTATGAATTGATTGGTTGTGATATTTGTGACAAGGAACTTGGATTTTATGCTGAACATTTGAGCATGTTTTCATTTATGCGAATTTAAAACCCTTGTCAGAAGTTGATTTAGTGATTTTTATCTTTATGTTGTTGAATCCCAGAATTAGAGTAAAGTCCTACCATAGCAGCTACATTTCCTCCTTTAATTCCAGCTAGGTGTTCCTTGATTAGCTCTCTTAAATCCCTAATCAGGCTATCTGGAATCTGATCTGGGATAGAAATGGCTAAATCAGGAGACACAAACTTGATTTAGCTTTGTTTCTGCTACAGACTTAACCTAATTTCATATGGACTAACTGCAACAGCAGTTAGGTGGTTGGACTTGAATAGGTTGCGTTAATATGGTGAAATTATCATTGAAGTTATTATAGTGGGATAACCTAAATCGATTCTTACCATCTTTCACAAAATTTTTAACCTGGCCTACTCAATTTTATCTTGGTCACTTTTAGCCCCAAGGTCGATCACAGGGAGGTGGGAATTAAAGGTCAAGGAGTTTCTACACCTTTCCTAAAACATATCACTTCCTTCTGTTTATTATGTTTTTGGTTTTTCTATTTAAGATTTTTTTGTTGATAATATTATCCTTGAGGCACACCCTCAAAATCAAGTTCTTGGCTTTGAACCAAATGGTTCTTGGCTTGTAGCCAACTTGGGGTTTCCAAAAACTGGTCCTGTTATTCACACGACCGAGTACCTGCAAGACAAGAATTATCTTTTCTCTTTTACTCTTTTTCTTTTAACTTTTTAATAGCAAGAAACAAAAGATAAATAAAAATAAGGTAGGTTGCTGGCAAAGAAAGGAATACTTAGCTTAATATATGTATAGATATATAATAGATACAGTATCTATATATATATGTATATATTATATATAGGGGTGGAGGTGGAAGTGGAAATGGAGTGTAGCACAGTGTCAAGTTGGTCCACGTCTAGTAAGACGCAACCAACAAGACGGAGTGCCGCATGGAGTGTGGGGCGGATGTGTGGGAGTGTGTGTGGAGGCGCTTGCTTTGCACGGATATCGGGGAATATCAGCAACTGGTGCAGATATTCCCGCGATATGATGCGCTGTGGAGTGACTAGTGCACGGGCGTATGGATACAAGTAGGTGGATGTGTATGTAAATATATATATATATAGATAGAGCTATAACTATATACGTATATATGTAGTTGTATATATATACAGATATGTAAATATATATATGTATATATATATATATTTATAACTATATATGTATATATATATTTATGTATATATGTGAGTGGATATATAAATATATATGTGTGTAGGAGTGAGTATATAAGGGTGTGTGTGAGTGTGTACAAGTGTGTGTGAGAGAGTACACGTGTGTATACAAGTGGGTGTGTGTGTGTGCACTGGCGGATGAGGAGGAGTGAAGCAGATAAGCCGTCTGCTGCGCTACCCCGTCGTCTGATGCATGATGAGGTGCGGGCGTAAGAGGACGAGCGCATGCGGGGCGCTAGAGGGAGCTCCTACGCTGTCTTCTTACGCGAGCGGGTGTGGGTGAGCGCTGCGCAGCGCACTGCGTAGCGCAACACGCAGCACTGCGGGCGGGTGCGGGAGCAAGTGTAGGCGCAAACGCGGAGATCGACTGGAGCGGGTGACACGGAAGAGGGAGAGCACCAGTGCCACCGGCTAAGTGAAAAGCGAGCCGGTGGTTACAGTGTTGCACAGACCGCACGCTACAGTGCGCTACAGTGCACGCGGGGTCTACCAACCGGTAGCAGCTGGTTTCTCATGTGCAAGCGCACTGGGAAGTGCCTGCGCGTGTGGAAAGGAGCTGTGCAAGCCTGCTGGCACGCGCGCGATGGCCAGCAACTACTGTAGGCTGACGGATGTGCTGCTGGAGCTTCTGAGCTTAAAGCTCTGGCAATGGCGAAGAAGGTGATCAGCGATGAAAGCGAAAGGCAAATCCATCATGCCCACCTGCTCACGAAGGATCTGGGCGGTGGTGGAACTCACAATGGTGGTTGTGGGACCACTGTGGGTTTTCTCCTGCCCACAGTGTGTCTCTTCTCAGCGAGAAGAGCTACTGTGTATAGAGAGGGAAAGGGGAGGAGGTTGGCCTGACGGTGGATGAAAGTGCCTGTGTGTGTCTAAGGGCATGCCCGCACAAGGGAGAGGGCCAGGTTTTTTAAAAGAGGAAGAGGTATGCCAACACCATGCTGCTGGTAGCACACCTCTTGCCATGCTGTTGGTAGGAGGTGTGGCGCGAAGATGCACGCATGCTCATTGTCCTGCAGCCGTGAGAAATTCAAAGTAAATAAAAAAATGAGAAAATGGTGAAATTGCGATGTCGCACTTAATGAAGATGTTAATTAATGGTAGTGGAATGGATGGCCAATTATTCACACTCTCCTCCCCTCTCGATAAATGCATGCAGTCATCTTTTTACAAATACAATTATAGCTATATAAGATGCAATGGCAGTGCTAGGGAAATACTCAAGATGGCATTTTTACTGGTGTATTTTTGGTGTGCAAACATACCCCCATGCCTATCTTTTGCTAGTTCCTAGCAAAACATTTTGTATTGTATTTAGAAATGATCTTAAGCTAAAGATTTTCTTCTGAGATATGTTTATCTATTGGATATTGTGAGAACCAATTGCAGAGAAGACTACCAGTACTTTAAGTCTTACATGACATATACCATCTCTCGACTAACCTTGACTCTTGATATTTAAACCTTAAGTACGATTTCCAGGACTCAGAGGGTTTTGCTGTACTCGAAAGCTCAAGAGATTATGGTTTGTGAATAGTGAAGGATCAAGACTGACCAGATGAACATTAAGACTCAAGCCCAGGGTTTCACGAATTTTTAAGTGCAGGTTGGTCCCAATTTCAGCTCATGTCTTCGGATTGACCCTTAAAAAGATGATGGAAAGCTCAACCCCCATTTTATTGCTTTTGTGGCTCAAGGAATATATGGTAGAAGCAGGGTATTTATGACATGCCCTGAAAACTTTTTGGAGAGGAGAATTTACAGACATTTGAAAGATATACTGACTTATTTGTAAGAATTTTTCTTTTTTTTGAAACAAGTGTCAATATATCTCTAACAAATTTATTTGGAGGAGCACAAATTTTTGGTGGGAGTGTTCCTTTTGGTGGAAAGAGTTTCTCCTAGACACAAGACTAAAGCCTGGGATAAAAAGTCTACCTACGCACACAAGTAAGGACTCCACCTTCCCTAATGAACACTAAGGTTGGATCTTATGTTCACCTAGTCTTTCTTGATATGTGTAGTGTGAACCAAGATTACTTAGGCTTTCAAGTAAAAGCAAACCAACGAATTCTGTACTGGTGACTCAAGTACAAGAATACGTCTTTAGTTAGGAGAGATTCTGGTCTATCTTGTCAATGCTTAAGTGAATTAAGCCAAGCCTGAGCGAATCAAGATTCTGTGGCCTGGAAAGTCTTCAAAATAGTGGTTGAATATCCATAAACACTTATTATATTTTTGTTTCAGCCTTCAGATCATTACTAAACAACTTTTTTTTTTTGTACATATTTATAGATGGATATATATAATGGAAGCTACATGATACCATATAATACCCAGATCCTATGGATGCCTATCCACCCCCCCATGCCAAATGATGCTATGTCCTCATATGCATGCAGGGTAGAGCAAGGTCCAAAGATCGGGGAACGAGAGCTGACGTGCATGGTATATAGCAGGGCGGTAGGGTGGATGGATGGTGGGTGGTGAAATGAAAAGTGAAGAAGTGCGAAGTGAAGGGACATGGAATTGTGTAAGTGATAGTGGGGGAGTATTGCTAGGGTGCCTCCCAACAAGCGCTAAATTTAACGTCCCCAGCTGGACTCAGAGTGAGGCACGAAATTAGTTACCCTCCAGCAAGGCAATAGTTTCACCAACGGGGGCAGGTTCATGAGTAAGATAGGGTTTTAAACGTTGCCCATTGACTGTAAATTTATGCCCAGATTTGGGATCTTCAATTTCAACGGCCCTGTTGGGAAATGGTCTCGAGACCAAGAAGGGACCAGTCCATTTGGACTTCAATTTCCCTGGAAAGAATTTGAGTTAGGCATTGTAAAGCCAAACTTGCTAAGATGGCTTAAATTCCTTCCGCCGAATTCGGCTGTCGTGAAAGGCCTTAGTACGTTGTTTGAAAGTTAAGGCAGAATCACAGGCTTCACGACGGAGCTCTTCTAGCTCTTGGAGTTGGAGTTTCCTTTCTCGACCACATAGGTCTGGGTCGAGGTTACATTGGCGAATCGCCCAATAAGCGCAATGCTCTAGCTCCACGGGCAAATGACAAGGCTTCCCATAAACGATTCTATACAGAGACATACCAAGGGAACCCTTGAAGGCAGTCTGATATGCCCAAAGTGCGTCAATCAACTTATCGGACCAATCCTTACGGTCAGGCTGAACCGTTTTCTGAAGAATTTGCTTGATTTGCCGGTCCAACACCTCCGCCTGGTCGTTCGTCTGAGGATGATACGGAGATGCAATACGATGGTGGACTCCATATTTCTCAGAAGTGCCCGAAAAGAAGCATGGGTAAAATGACTTCCTCCATCAGAGATGATGGCTCGAGGGATCCCAAAGCATGCAAAAATGTGGTCTTTGACAAATCGAGTGGATATGACATGGTCAGCATGGCACGTGGGAATAGCCTCTATCCATTTTGAAACATAATCAATAGCCACAAGGATGTACTCAAAGCCGTTGGAAGGAGGAAAGGGACCCATGAAATCGATTCCCCAAATGTCAAAGATTTTGGCAACTAGGATGGGTTGCAAGGGCATCATGTCACGACGTGACATTGACCCTAATGACTGGCACCTAGTGCAATGTTTGGCATAATTGTGTGCATCCTGGTAAAGGGAGGACCAAAAGAACCCGCACTGCAACACCTTGGCTGCAGTTTTCCTCCCAGAAAAATGGCCTCCGCAGGCTTGATCGTGACAGGAGGATAGCACACTAGGGAATTCGCTGTCGGGAATACAGCGACGAATGATCTGGTCGGCACCTATTCGAAAAAGTAGTGGATTATCCCAAAAATACTACTTTGCTTCTACGATGAGACGCTCGCGCTAGCTTTTAGGCCAGCCATGTGGAAGGGAACCAGAAGCAAGGTAGTTGGCAATGTCGGCATACCAAGGTCCACTTGCCACATTAATTGCCAATAGGTGCTCATCAGGAAAAACCTCATTAATCGGCAAGGTAACTCCAATGTGATTTGGGTCCAGTCTCGAGAGATGATCGGCAACAACATTCTGGGCTCTGGCCTTATCACGAATCTCAATGTCAAATTCATGGAGTAGAAGGATCCAACAAATCAGTCTAGGTTTGTCATCCTTCTTGTGCATGAGATGGCGAATGGCCACATGGTCAGTGAATACAATAATATGCGAGCCCAAAAGGTAAGAGCGGAATTTCTCCAGCCCAAAGACGACCACCAGTAGTTCTTTCTCGATGGTTGTATAATTATGCTGGGCCTCGTCCAACTTCTTACTGGCGTAGTACATCACGAAGGGGTGTCTATCGCGTCTTTATCCCTGGATGGCTCCGACTGCAAGGTCGGAAGCGTCACACATGAGTTCAAAGTCAAAGAACCAGTCAGGTGGCTGGAGAATAGGGGCCTTGGTGACAGCCTCACGCAGCTGCGTGAATGCTTGTATGCAGTCGAGGCCCATATCAAAGGGTACCTCGGTCGATAGGAGATGAGTTAAAGGTCTATAAATCTTGGAGAAGTCTTTGATGAATCTCCTATAGAAACCGACGTGTCCCAAGAAGGAGCAGATTTGTCAAACAGAGCTAAGCACAGGTAATTCAGTAATTACATCAAGCTTGGCTCTGTCAAACTCAATACCCCTATCAGAGATGATATGCCAGAGAACAATTCCCTCATGTACCATAAAATGACTTTTTTCCTAGGAAAGCATGAGGTTCACATCAATACATCTCCGAAGGATACGGGTCAGGTTGGCAAGACAATCATCAAAAGAGGGTCCAAAGATCGAAAAGTCATCCATGAAGACCTCAAGAAAGTCACCCACCATGTCATGGAATATCGCCAGCATACATCTCTAGAAAGTTGCTAGCATGTTACAAAGTCCGAAAGGCATCCTTCTAAATGCGAAGGTGCCGAAGGGGTAGGTAAAGGTGGTTTTCTCTTGGTCCCGAGGGTCAATTGCCACCTGGTTATATCTAGAGAATCAATCCAGGAAATAGAAAAAATTATTTCCTGCTAACCGCTCCAGGATTTGGTCAATAAAAGGTAGCGGAAAGTGATCTTTCTTAGTTGCAGCATTCAGTTTCCTATAGTCTACACACACTCTACAAGATGTAGGAGTGCGTGTAGGGATGGATTCGCCCCTGTCATTGACACGGATTGTGAGTACCACCTTTTTGGGCACGACATGAATCGGGCTCACCCAGGGGCTATCGCTGATCGGGTAGATTATACCCGCATCAAGCCACTTAATGATTTTCTTTTTAATGACCTCCCACTTGTTAGGGTTGAGACGTCGCTGCATCTTGCAAGAAGGTCGAGCCTCCTCCGCCGTATATATACGATGAGTGTAGTAGGAGGGGCTAATGCCAGTTAGGTCAGATAAGGACCATCCAATGGTTGCCTTGTGTTCCATAAGGACCTTTGTTAGTTTACGCTCTTGCTCCCTGGTCAATTTTGAACTAATGATTACAGGGAGCATTTCATTTGGTCCCAAGAAAACATACTTAACCATGTCAAGCAGCTCTTTCAACTCAAGAGTGGATGGTGAAAGATCTGGCAATTCTTGGGATGAGAGTGTCCCAAGCGAATCAGCAAAAAGAAAGGAAGGAGGAAGAAGTTGGCCCTCAGATTGGTCGAGAAGAGGGGCATCTTGGATTGATGGATCCAACAAGGGATAGCCCCAGTGATCAGTATGTGGGCTCAAGGTCCTAGTGTGGAGAAAACCTCCTCAGAAGTCTAGTCAAGAGAAGGTACGGGTAAAGGGAGAGATGGGGGAACGTCATAATATGTGTTAGTCAGGCAATGTTCTGTGTTCAGAGGCAATCCACAGCAATCAGAATAGGTCCCTATTAGTCCGATACATGCGCTGACGGCCATGTCCTCGTCAGACGTGTCATCCTCGATGCAATCGCAATCAAAATTCTTGGCTGCCTTGAAGATGTTTAGTTTGAGCTTCTCCGAGCCAACGGCAATCTCAATGCAGCCCGACTCGTAGTCAATATGGGCACGGGCTGTGGCCAAGAAAGGTCGACCAAGGATGATCGAGCAATCAGAAAGTGAGCTAGGAACTTCCATATCCAAAATAAGAAAGTCAACAGGAAAATAGAGACTGTTGACCCTAACCACCACGTCTTCCACCACACCCTTCGGTATTTTGACAGAATGATCTGCCAATTGTAATGTGACAGGGGTGTGTTTCAGATTTCCTAAGGCAAATTTCTTGAGCATGATGGTTGGTATAAGATTTATGGAAGATCCTAGATCAAGCAGAGCACGGTTAAAATTGCAGCCTTGGATGCTACAAGAAATAAGCGGTGTGCTCGGATCTTTCTGCTTCGGTGGTAGGTTTGACAGTATAGCACAACTCGCGTGAGGCAAGAGGATCACCAGATTCTTTGTTTTCTTTGACCGTCGCCTGGGTGCAGTGTAGTCTTTGAAAAATCAGGCGACAGTTGGTATATGGTCAATAACCTCCAACAGGAGTACCTTGATTTCAACATCCCTGAATAAATTACGCAGGTTATCAAAGGCCTGTGTATCCTTTTTCTTGCCTTTTGTCTCCCTCAGTAGAGCCTCAAGGAATGGGACTGATTCTGGCACTAGTTTGGGTATATCATCCTCTCGAGAATGCGGTGCGCATCCCGAATGAGAGGGCAATGAAAAAGATGGGCCAAGATCAGGTCGAGGCGGATCAATGGTTTGCTTACCGCTCCTCGTAGTAATGGCATTGGACGTCGCGGGTCCAGTGGGATCATAAGGTGGAGGAGGGTTCGTAATAGGGACATAAGGGTGAGGTGCAGTTGCTGCGAGATTAGCCTGAAATCTCGGTGGAATGCTCGGAGCCTGCAGAATCTGATGAACCTACCCTTGAGAAGGTTGTACCTATGGTTGAGGACCATGAGGTACAAAATTTCGCGGGTTAGGAACAGGTTGGGCTGGAAGAGTGCCCTGAGATCAAGTTTCCATGCGTAGTTGACTGATCTCAGCATTCTTCTATGCCAATTGGTGCTGAAGAGTGGTCATGTTCTCTTCATGGCACTTAGACATCTCTATCACCATTCGCATTAGTTTATCAATAGGACTTAATGCATGTTCTATTTGAGGGATGCAAGGACTCGAAGGCGGATTTGCCACAGGATTAGACTGGGCCCTTGGGATGACGGGTGCGGACGGTCGCAATGGTCCACCTGTGGGGTTTTGGCGCTGCAAGTTATTGGACCATGCGAAGTTAGGATGATTTCGCCACCCTGGGTTATAAGTAGTAGAGAACGGGTTGTTCCCCAGGCGCAAGCATCTTCTAAGCCAAAAGATGAGTCCGCATGTATGTATGTATCCAAGCACACGGAGGCTTGGTCCTCCGTGTCAAAATACTGGCTTGCAGAAGCCAGATCCACATGACTTACCGAATCGCTTGGTGCGATACTCGGTAAGGATGGTCTCACGGAATTTTTGGGAATAAGCCTGGCATTGGAAGGATTAGGATTGTGACGAAGTGGTGAGGTGGAGGTCTTTGCCATAGAATGAGCGGGATTGGCCAGAAGCTCATCCAGCTTCTTGTGCACGACAGAGACTTCATCCAATTTTTGTGCGATAAGATTAAGATCTGTGGATGAATGGGAGGGTCCCGTGTCAACTTCGTGAACATTGCAGGGCAGGCTGGTACGATTAAAGGCGACAATGGAGGCATTGTTCATTGAATTTTCGCTCATGTTTTCAAATAATTCAAATGCTCAATTCTCGTCTTTATTCAAGAAATTCCCTCCGCAGGAAGCATCTGCAATCTGCTTCAAAGTTTCATTTAGCCCACAATAGAAGATCTGGGCTATATGCCACTTAGGCAGACCGTGGTGCGAACACTTCCGGAGGAGGCCATTATACCTCTCCCAAGCCTCATGAAACTGCTAGCCATTTTGTTGCGTGAAAGAAGGTATAGCACGGCGAAGCACATTGGTTCGGCCAATTGGGAAGAATTTCTTGAGAAATGTTGTTCGCGTCTCTTCCCAAGAATGGATGGTTCTCCCAAGGGTGCGCAACCATTGTGATGCTTTATCCCGCAATGAAAATGGGAACATTTTCATGAGGACAATTGATAACCCGATATTTCTTGGTTTAACAGTTTCAGCTAATCGGGTTAAGTCTTCCAAATGGAGAAAAGGATCTTCACTTGCAAGACCATGGAAGTGAAAGTTAATTAGGCCAATGACATTGGGTTTCAATTCAAAATCGTCCCCGCCCATGGGGACCCAAATTTGTCCTATGGTCTCTGTAACAGCGGGATTTTGATAAGAGCTAAGAGACCTAGGCTCCTCCCATTCGGGAGGGTTCTGCATTTCCTCCAAGGTTTCCCTAATGGCTTCAATCTATTCATTATACATTTCCATTTGGGCTTGGAGGCGGGTTATGGGGTCTACAGCTCCACCACCTGGTGGGATTTGAGGGGGCAATTTCCTCCCTCAAGATTTGGGGGTGGGCATGTAGCCATGTTTGTGGAGGAGGATGACGAATCAATTTCTATCCTTCTAGAATTATCAGACAATTCAAACAATTTAGGGTTTTGTGACCTCCTCCCAAACATGCACTACCGCAAGAAGAATTGGGGAGATAAGCAGGGAAAAGGGGATGAGAGAAATGATGCCGCAAGGGTACACTTGATAACAAATCAAAGCAATCAATGTCCTAACCTCTACAATGTGCCCTTAGACCTAAAGATCTAAGTTACCTACTATCATAACCTACGGAACCAAATGAGAGCACCGCGGAACCACCGGGTCAGATTGAAAGGCCGTTTGCCCTAGTCTTAGACACCCGATAGCACGTGGGAACCCACACTAGCACGTAGGCACTACACGTAGGTAGTTAGACCTCCAATCCTTAATAGGGGTCAAGTTACTACCAGTTTTATTTAGAAGCTTAGGATCAAGTGCTCCAGGAATGTGAAGGGCGTTGTATACGGGTAATGCCCAAGTGCATTGATTTTATGAGTGTGTAAACCAAGCATGCAACGGGGGATCTCCCCAAATTGGAGTTTTAGATGGTGAATGGTTTTTAGAATTTCAGCCTTAAGTAGTATCGATTTTAAGATTTCGCTGAGTTACCAATTCAACCAATCTCTAGGTTTTGATAGAACACAAGTTCTTATATGCCCAACAAACCCTTCTTCAATGTGAATTAGTTAATGCATGCTAAAAATGCAATGGGCTTCCCTAGATGGAAATTTCTATGTGTGGATGCACGAGTCTATTTTAAGCCAATGTAAAAGGGAGCCAAAGCACTTCAATTCAAGTGCTCCCAATCACCAAAAATGATATTCCACACACAAGGCTCAACCACAAGATAATGTAAAGAAAATTAAAATTTTGGGGTTGAAATATTCGGGATCAAATCTAAGGCACGTGAAAGGTCGTGGTGGGGTTGGAATCAACTCAATTCCAAGTCTCCCCACCAAAAATGTGATCCCGAAAATGTGAACAAATGAGGCAAGGAGGGATGGCAATCAATCAATTTAAACTTGCCTCAAAGAACACTTCACACGAAGAAAGAATCAAGAATCAAACTTCACATAGCGAAAATCCAAGAATCTTGATTCTTGGATCATTCATCGTGTGAAGTTGGCGGGAAATCAAGGGGCGGTGGGGGTGATAGCAAACAACCAATCAAGTGGTTTGTAATCAACTTGCCCCAAGAAATTCCCAAGAAGTGTTTTTAGATTTTTTTATTTTTATTTAGGTGACAAGTTAACCTAAGTTGCTAAGAGAGGGAGAAACCTACCTTTTCAGCAATGTGGCCGATGCTCCAATGCGATGCCGGTGACTTCACGCTCTTGCTCTTCGAGTCGCCCATGTTTCCGACCTCCTCTACTTGTCTCCTCCTTGCAACCGGTTTACCTGCACACAAGCAAACAAAACACCCGTGAAGAGAAGAGTGTGAGAAGAGAAAATCAAAGGAATGAGAGTAGAAAACTTACCTCAATTTGCGCCTCCCTGGCAACGGTGACAGAAAAAGCGTGGTTGGACTTGAATAGGTTGCGTTAATATAGTGAAATTATCGTTGAAGTTATTATAGTAGGTTAACCTAAATCGATTCTAACCATCTTTCACAAAATTTTTAACCTGGCCTACTCGATTTTATCTTGGTCACTTTTAGCCCTAAGGTCGATCTCAAGGAGGCGGGAATTAAAGGTCAAGGAGTTTCTACGCCTTTCCTAAAACGTATCACTTCCTTGTGTTTATTATGTTTTTGGTTTTTCTATTTAAGATTTTTTTGTTGATAATATTATCCTTGAGGCACACCCTCAAAATCAAGTTCTTGGCTTTGAACCAAATGGTTCTTGGCTTGTAGCCAACTTGGGGTTTCCAAAAACTGGTCCTGTTATTCGCATGACCGAGTACCTACAAGACAAGAATTATCTTTTCTCTTTTACTCTTTCTCTTTTAACTTTTTAATAGCAAGAAACAAAAGATAAATAAAAACAAGGTAGGTTGCTGGCAAAGAAATGAATACTTAGCTTAATATATGTATAAATATATAATAGATACAGTGTCTATATATATATGTAAATATTATATATAGGGGTGGAGGTGGAAGTGGAAATGGAGTGTAGCACAATGTCAAGTTGGTCCACGTCTAGTAAGACGCAACCAACAAGACAGAGTGCCGCGTGGAGTGTGGGGCGGATGTGTGGGAGTGTGTGTGGAGGCGCTTGCTTTGCACGGATATCGGGGAATATCAGCAACTAGTGCAGATATTCCCGCGATATGATGCGCTGTGGAGTGACTAGTGCACAGGCGTATGGATACAAGTAGGTGGATGTGTATGTAAATATATATATATAGATAGAGCTATAACTATATATGTATATATGTAGTTGTGTATATATATATAGATATGTAAATATATATATATATATATATATATATATATATATATATATATTTATAACTATATATGTATATATATATAGTTATATATGTATATAGATATGTATATGTATATATGTATATATATGTATTTGTATATGTATCTATGTATATAGATATATATAAACATATATATAAATATATATGTGTATAAGCGTGAGTATATAAGGGTGTGTGTGAGTGTGTACAAGTGTGTGTAAGAGAGTACAAGTGCATGCACAACTAGGTGTGTGTGTGCGCTCGCAGATGAGGGGGAGCGCAGCAGATAAGTCGTCTGCTACACAGCCCCATCGTCTGATGCGTGATGAGGCGCGGGCGCAGGAAGACATGCGCGCGCAGGGCGCTGGAGGGAGCACCTGCGCTGTCTTCTTGCGCGAGCGGGTGCGAGTGAGTGTAGCGCAGTGCACTGCATAGCACAGCGCGCAGCGCTGCGGCCGGGTGCGGGCGTGGGTGCAGGCACGGATGCGGAGACAGACTGAAGTGGGTGACACAGAAGAGAGAGTGCGCCAAAGCCACCGGCTAAGTGAGAAGCGAGCCAGTGGCTACAATGTCGCGCAAACCACGCACTATAGTACGCTACAGTGCACGCGCGGTCTGCCGACCATTAGTGGCCGATTTCACATGTCCGAGCGCATTGGGAACCGCCTGCGTGTGCGGAAAGGAGCTGCGCAGGCCTGCTGACACATGCGCGGTGGCCGACAGCTACTGCAGGGTGACGGATGTGCTACTGGAGCTTCTGAGCTTGAAGCTCTGGCAATTGCGGAGAAGGTGATCAGCGATGAAAACGAAAGGCGAATCCACCACGCCCACCTACTCACGAAGGATCTAGGCGGTGGTGGAACTCACAGTGGTGGTTGTGGGACCACTGTGGGTTTTCTCCTGCCCACAGTGTGTCTCTTCTCAGCGAGAAGAGCTACTGTGTATGGAGAGGGAAAGGGGAGGAGGTTGGCCTGACGATGGATGAAAGTGCCTGTGTGTGTCTAAGGGCATGCCCGCACGAGGGAGAGGGCCAGGGGTTTTAAAAGAGGAAGAGGTATGCCAACACCATGCTGCTGACAGCACACCTCTTACCATGCTGTTAGCAGGAGGTGTGGTGCAAAGTGGAGCGCATGCTCACTGTCCTGTAGCCGTGAGAAATTCAAAGTAAATAAAAAATGAGAAATGGTGAAATTGCGATGTCACACTTAATGAAGATGTTAATTAACGATAGTGGAATGGATTGCCAATTATTCACACTCTCCTCCCCTCTCTATAAATGCATGCAGTCGTCTTTTTACAAATGCAATTATCGCTATATAAGATGCAATGGCAGTGCTAGGGAAATACTCAAGATGGCATTTTTACTGGTGTATTTTTGGTGTGCAAACATTAGGCCATCTGGGATGAGGTTTGGTTTGTAGCAACTAATGGATTTACAGCAGCTACTGTGCTGCATCTATTGAATTTTGTAGCTTCTGTGTTTCTGCTGTTTCAGCAGAAGAGGGCTATCTGGATAACTTGGTGGATAGTAGGTCTTTGATGTGATTTGTTAGATAGCCGACTTGTATTAAAGGTGTTTTGGATTGTAAACAAGCTTTCATATGATTTCAATTGCATTTTTAAAGCCAGTGAATGCTTGTAATCTATTTTAAATCTCTTTTGTCAGTTAAATTTTAAGCCTAACTTTCCACAAGTTGAATTAAATAAAATCCACTTTGATTTGTGTGCTTAAATGTCTTTATCTCTATTATGCACTACACTGAGACTGTTGAGGCAATTTACTACCTTTTAGACTCCTTAGGATCCATTCTATGCCTTAACACCCCTTAGGAAACCTTTAAAAGGCTAGAATGTGTGAACTTTGGACTTAAATAAAAATCATATAAAAAATAAAATAAACCTGTCTGATTGAAGATTATGTATTTCTTTACATACATACCAAGTTTCATGGCAATCAAAACCCCCGTCTTGATAGAATTTACCAGTCGACGGTTCTGTATATCATGAAACTTAATAAAAGAAACCAAACATAAAAAGGCCAAAAACACCTCTTTCTCCTCATCCATTTCTTTCCCTCTCATCTCCTACCTCCATAACATATATAAAAACCATAAAAAGTGAAAAAAACCCTAAAAATACTAAAAATCCATTGTATAATATGTATATAAGTGTATATTTAAGCCATATAGTAAGCTCATTAACCTATAATGTGAATTATACATATTTATAATATAAATGACTCATGTATATATTGTAGTATATAATTTAAGTATTTAAGTTAGATTATACTGTATATAACTAAATTATATAACTAATTATTAAGTAAACTAACTTATATGTACTAAATATCTATATAAATTAATGATCTCTATAAATAATCATATTAAGTTATAATACTGTACCTACGTATTTATATATAAATTATGAACATATTAAACCCTGTACCTTAATTTAATTATATATACAGAATAAATAAGTAATTTATTAAGTTAGTAGTTAAGTTATTAGGTTAAATTAAAATAAATTAGTAGATTAAGTTAAAACTAAGTTAACTTATACTGTATATGTATATTACTGTATTGTAAGTAATTTAAGCTAATTTAAGTTTATTTATATTGTTTATATTACTTAAACCTAATTTACCACCTAAACAGTCTAAAATTATACTGATTCAATGTAAATAAAATAAAAATCAAACTTGTAAAATACAATAAAAATGTCTATAAAATATTTAAACATGTATACTAACTCAGTATAGGGTCAATTAGATCATTTAATAACTAATTTACATGTAATTAAGGAATAAAACCTAAAATTAGTTATGTATAAATAGTATACCTTAGCTAATTTATTTATATAGTAAATATAATTTAAACTTTAAATTAACTGTACAATTGTATAGTACTATGTAAATACTTTATTATCCTATAATTTAATTTTATTTTCTAATAATTTGTGGCCCTTAAATCGAGAGCCAAACATTGGAAATCTATACTGCTGCATCTGAAATCCAGTGTGCAGCAGTGGCACAGTTAGTGCCACATCATTTGGCGTCGGATGGACTGAGCGGTATAAGAGTAAAAAGTTACCTTACCGCTCAGTCGTCATGGGCATCGGGTGCCCGAAAACATGAGCATATTAACTTGAGCATTCTAAGCATTGTGTGTGAGGGCTGGGGACCGAAGTGCGTGTGCGAGGGTTTGGTCAAGCCCAAACGTGAGATAAAAACGTACTTAAGCAGCCTAATTAAGAAATTAGGGCACGCTTAGTAGACGTCTGGCCCCACCTGGTCCTCGGGTGCTGTGTATCTCTCGAAAGGCATGCCCGCCAATTAACAAATTTTTGTTAAGTAATAAAAGCCCTAATGACTCATTAAGCACAAATGAGTAACCGGCTTAGATAAGAAAGAAGAACACAGTGGATACTTACTTAAAAGGTAAAAGAAGATATGTGTATGTATAATATATAACGTATATTTGTATGGATAGTATATATAAATAAATAAGTATAAGGTAAATAATAAGTATACGTATAAGCAGTATAGCAATA
This sequence comes from Thalassia testudinum, assembly GCA_037157565.1. Classification (NCBI taxonomy): domain Eukaryota; kingdom Viridiplantae; phylum Streptophyta; class Magnoliopsida; order Alismatales; family Hydrocharitaceae; genus Thalassia; species Thalassia testudinum. The sequence continues at coordinate 92,767,216 of JAZHRO010000025.1, forward strand.
TATATATGTAACTACATATTTTCACTGACAGAATAAACTGTCGCTATAAGTAAGATAAGTGTCGCTATAGACCCTAGTTTTTGCTTTAGGGTTTGTATATAGTTCTTCTGGGGTCCAGCAACGTTTGTATCTGTCGCTGTAGCTTCTATTTATGTTGCTGTAAATGTTAGTATATTAAGTTAGTATGATATGTAATATTAGTTAGTAGTGTATATTTATGTAAGTATTAGTAATACAACTTACAAATAGATAGTATAGAATATATCTATGTATTATTTAATGTTTGTTTGTAAGTAGATTTTTGAAAGCATTTTCATTGATTCTTTTTGTACATAATGGAACCCTAAATTTATTCTTTATGGATTCATTCATTCATTATTAATTGTAAATAAAATTAATCATTTTTGAAATTAAAGAATAATCTTGGACTTAGAGAGTAATGTAGATCAATAACTTCCTCCCAGTGAATGATTTGGAATAAACCAGTAAAAATTATGTAATTAAATAAAATTGACGCAATAACGGTTTGTAATTATGACACATACTACAACAACATCATTTTTTTATATACAAACCGCATTTCCAGCATTTGTCAACGATTATTTTTGGCGCCGTTGCCAGGGAGGCAACTCTCTATACGCCAAAATTACTCTTTAATTCTTCATTTGTATATAATTCTTGTTTTCATTCATTCAAATTCATTGTTTGTACATAATTATTCTTTTATTGATTAATTCTTTGTTGTATATACAGTCTTTAATTCTTTTACTAATCATTTGTTGTTTTTCCATAGCACTTGAGGAGTAGGGGAAGCAGCACCATCGTCCAGGTAGAGGTCGTCTTCCTGATGGAACCACTGCGCTTCTGACCCGACATCCAGGCGAAGTGTTCCCTCAGAGCAGCTGTAAGAGTAGTAGCATAGTTGTAGTGTAGCATAGTTTAGTAGACTTAGGTATATTACTTAGGACTATTTGTTAGTCATAAGTTGTGAGAGCCTATTCTCACACATTATTGTAATAACTGTGGACTCTCTGGACTCTATTTTTCTATCTCTCAAACTCATCTCTCATCGACGTGGTTTTCCGTTCACGATTTTCCATATCGATTTATTTCTTTGTTTTTTATTGTTGCATTATTCAAAATCCCAAAAAAAATTAAAAATCAAAAAATTCAAAAAGATCTCATCTTTATCTAGCAGCAGCATACCCTTAAGCATCCATCTTAGGTTGCATATTCTACCTGCTAGATTTATTATTCCAAGTCAAATTTGCATATTGTAGATTACTGGAGTCAAGTACGCATTCTTTACCTTTCTCAAACTCTTGCCATAATTGCATTTGACTTAAAATCTAAGAAAACCATCTCTTGTACTGAATTGATTAAAAAGCGAGACGAGCAACATAGAATTCATCTCATAATCACTTGAATTAAATCAAAAGGAGACGTTAAAATTGAGTTAAACCTTGACAGAGATATTTACCGCATTGTGTTGATTGCTATCGTGCACACAGCACGATCACTTAAGATCACAATACATGGGTTTCTACCTCATCTCCTGCAACCATAGGATCTAGATTCGTACGCCATTCTTATCCAGACTCCCTGCGGATTTTATAGGTCTACACATCTCTAGGTCTATTTTAGGACGCGTACAATTGTTTGAAACAGTTGTTTGCGTACTATATTATTTTGCGTAGCAGCCTCTAGGTAATAATTTGATTTTTCTCGCTTGATTGTAGATTGGTCTATTGTTTGATTGAGATTTGATTGGGATTTTCTATTTTCATTTGAGATTGAGCTAGATTAGGTTTTTCCATTGAGTTGTGACTAATTTTTATTAAATTCATTTTCAAAAACCAACTCAATGGAAGGTAGGAGATCCCAAAACCTAGAGCTAGTACTCCCCTTGGGTGATGATGCCCAAGCAACCACGTCTACTTCTTTGACTCCCACTTCCAATCCTTTGCCTCTCGAGTCTCAAACTCCTATTCACTATTCCACACATCAAGAGGATGATCATGATTCAGCACAATTTAAGGATTTCGAAGAACTTCCTCCACATATTATTGCACATCCTCCACCACCACCACCACCAATCCATAGGTTCCAACCTCCACCATATCCTAATTTTTCTAACCCACCCCCAGAGAGAGGACCTATATCTCATCTTCAACACCTGTTTGAAACACAACTACAAATGAATACCCTAACCCAGCAGGTGCAATAGCTTTCTCAAGCTATTAATCTTTTAGCTAACCCCCAACAACCTCCTCAACCTAGAAACCCTCAGGCACCACCTCAAACTCGTAGACGCCAACTACGTGATTACTATAATCCCACAGTTGCCCAACCTATGCCTGTGTTACGATATCCCGATGGCCATCATGCTGCTGAACTAAAGCCGAACATCATTGCACTTATACCTCACTTCCATGGGCTTGCTTCTGAGCACCCTTTTTAGCATTTAGAGGAGCTAAAAAATCTTGCTCAAACCTTGGGTCCGCAAGGTCATGATCAGCACACGCTTTTGATGAAAATGTTCTCCTTTTCATTAAAAGATAAGGCCGCCTTTGGGTTTAGAACACTTGCATGGACTACACCTATAGACTCTTGGGCTTCTTTGGAACATGAGTTCCTAAAGAAGTATTTTCCTGTAGGCTGCATTAACGCCTTAAGGCGCGCTATCACCACATTCACCAAGAATTCAGGAGAACAAATACACGAGGCTTGGGAGAGATTCCACGAGCTTTTGAGAAAGTGTCCCCACCATGGTGTCCCACGCTGGCAATAGGTCCAGATCTTCTACCATGGGCTCCATGATGACACACAGAATTTTGTAGATGTCGATTGTGGAGGCAATTTCCTGTGTCGAGACGAGGACTCAGCCTTTGAGCTCTTTGAAGGTATGGCCGAGAACTCTATTAACAATGCTTCAATGAGCATGTTTAATAGAAAGTCCTCACATTCCCACTCACATACAGGGGCACACGAAGCCCAATCCAGTAGTAGAGACTTAGAGATAATGACTAGTCAGCTGGATAAGGTGGGCTTAATCAGGAAGAAAGCAGATAAAGTATGGAAATCTCTCTCTAAACCTTCATCATCTCCTTCTTCTCAGTCACTTGCACAACACACTTCTTCCCAGTTTCCCATAGGGAGGGAAACTGTGAATAACCTTTCTATGACACAATCTGCACTACCAAACTTTCCATTTCCATATCCTTCACCGGTTGGAAGAACCTTTGTTCCTCCCTACACTAACTTCCCTGTACCTTTTGGAGCATTAGAGGAGCTCCACGCCATTCACAATGACCCATTTGCACAGACCTACAACCCTGGATGGTGTAATCATCCAAATTTCTCGTGGTCAGGAAATTCACAGAGACCTCCTTTTCAACAACCTTTTGCACCACCATAGCACACCCGAACGGAGCACCACCTCCACAATCACACGGATATCCACCGCATGCCTACCAGCAACCCCAACCCAGGCCCACCCAATACTCTCAACCTGGGCCTACACGAGATGACCAGTTGGGGTCTATCATGAAAGCTCTTGCTGATATGCAACAACAGAATATTTCTATGCAGCAGAGACAGGACGCGGCATTAGCTAAGATGAGAGCCCAGCTACACACTTGACGGAATCTCGTCAACCACATTCACTCCCATCTCAAGCACAACCTAACCCTAGGAACATACCTGCCTAGAGGTATGTTCAACCTAGACCTGTAGTGCAAGGTCAAGCACATGTCATTTCACAACCCTTGCACGACACTGAATTCTACATTAATCCAAATTCTTCCTATCCGCAAATCCAACCACCTCTGCTACCTAGTTCTGAACTACCGTCTACATCTAGGGCTGAACTGAATGCCATAATTACTAGGAGTGGTAGAAGCACTGTAGATCCACCTATTCCTGCTTCTACATCTTTTCTTGAGCCTTCTACCTCCACTCCTCCATCTGATTCACTATTTCCTACTTCTCTTTTACCTAGGAATGATCCTCTTGTCACCACTTCTGTATCATTTCCAGAGGCTTTAAAGAAGAAGGGGAAAGGAAAGAAAAAAACCTGTGTGGCACCTGAGGAGGATTTGCTTAAGCTTTTTGAGAAAGTCCACATAAACATCCCCTTTTTGGATGCAATTTGCCACATACCTCTTTACGCTAAGTTTTTAAAAGACCTATGTACACCTAAGCGTAAAGCGAGGATTCAAAAAGGGAGTAGTCCAATCATCCTTTTGGAACAAGCTAGTTCCATTATATCTAGTACCCTCCCTACTAAGATGAAAGACCTAGGCACCCCTCTCCTATCCTGCATGATAGGTAACACCACATTTAACAGAGCATTACTTGACCTAGGTACTTCCATCAATCTTATCCCAACCTCTCTACTGACACATTTCGAGGTTGGCAATCTAAAGCCAACAGAGGTATCCCTTCAATTAGCTGACAGGTCAATTAAGACACCTCAGGGAGTGTTGGAAGATGTTATAGTGCGGGTCAAGGATTTTTACTTTCCTATAGACTTTATAGTACTTTGACATGGAAGTACCTGAGGATATCCAGAGCACACCTATCATTTTAGGAAGACCTTTCTTGGCTACAGCCAAGGCAAACATTAATTGTGAGGAGGGCCTAATAGAATTGAAGTTCGGAGATCAGAAGATAAAAATTGATATTTTTTAGGCCCAAAGAGGACCGACATATAGTTTAATTGAGGAAATCTATTCCTTGGATTCTTTGGATCTGTTGGTTGAGGATACTTTGATTGACACACTAAATTTAGAACCTCAACACTCTTTGGATTTTCACCTAACTCTCACTGAGACACCAGCTTTGGAGACTGAGGACTTACCTCTTATTCCATTAGTGTCTCTAGGATCTCCTGAAATCTCCACACCTGCTCCATCTAATCCTATACCTGTTGAGCTAAAACCTCTCCCTGATTCTCTTAAGTATGTTTTCTTAGGACCTAATCAGACCTATCCTGTGATTGTCAATTCTTTCTTATCATCCGATCAAGAATCACAACTCTTATCTGTCCTGAAAGCACATAGACAGGCTATAGGATGGAGCCTCTCTGACCTGACCGACATTAGTCCTTCTTACTGCACACATAGGATTTTCACTGAAGAAGGATCTAAACCTACTAGGCATCCACAACATAGATTGAACCCTACACTTCAAGAGGTAATGAAAAATGAGATGATTAAGTGGCTAGACAATGGAATTATCTTCCCCATTTCTGACAGCCAATGGGTAAGTCTTGTTTAGGTTGTGCCTAAGAAGGCTGGACTTACCATCATAACCACTGATTCTGGAGAAGTCATCCCTGCACGGATTGCTAGTTCATGGCGACTATGTATTGACTACCGGAAACTCAACGAGGCCAAGAAGAAAGATCATTTCCCATTGCCCTTCATTGATCAGATATTGGAAAGACTGGTGGGAAATAGAATTTTTCTACTTTTTGGGTGGCTATTCAAGATATAATCAGGTGGCGATTCACCCCGATGATCAGAAAAAAATGATGTTCACCTACCCCTACGGAACCTTTGCATTTCATAGGATGCCTTTTGGATTGTGCAATGCACCTGCTAGATTTCAGTGGTGTATGTTTGCAATCTTTTTCGATTTGGTAGGTGAATGCTTAGAAGTCTTCATGCATGACTTCTCGGTCTTCGAGAGCACATTTGATGCATGCTTAGACCACCTGACTAAGGTCCTACAAAGATGCATAAATGTGAATCTGGTACTTTCCTGGGAGAAATCACATTTCATGGTACCAGAAGGACTAGTATTAGGTCACCTTATCTCGAAGAGAGGAATAGAGTTTGACCATGCGAAGGTAAAATTGATTTCTGAACTACAACTACCTTCATCGGTTAAACAGATTAGATCTTTTCTTGGGCATGTTGGTTTTTATCGCTGCTTCATAGCAGATTTGTTGAAAATAGCCCAACCTCTCACCAATTTCCTCTCTAAGGACGTAGACTTCCAGATCTTTGACGATTGTGTTCGTGCCTATTCGACACCTCGTGATCTGGTTACCAAGGCACCTATATTGCAACCTCCAGATTGGTCTCACCCTTTTGAGATCATGTGTGATGCCTCTGATTATGTAGTAGGGGCTATCCTTGGTCAAAAACTGGACGGGAATCCCACAGTCATCTATTACGCTAGCAAGACCTTAGATGAAGCTCAAAGGAATTACACCATCACAAAAAAGGAATTGCTAGATATAGTATTTGCACTAGAAAAATTCAAACCTTATCTTTTAGGTTCCCACATTATAGTATACACTGACCACACTGTAGTTCAACATCTCCCCAAGAAGGATGCGAATTCTCATCTGATTAGATGGATCCTGCTTCTGCAGGAATTTAGAGATTCGTGACAAGGCTGGAAAGCAGAATGTGGTAGTTGACCACTTATCCTGCCTTCCTTCTGAAGCGATTTCTCCTTCTTTGCCTATTTTTGACCACTTCCCTGACAAGCAATTGCTAGTCATTCATTATGATCTTCCCTGGTATGCTGACGTTGCCAACTACCTGGCTTATGGAATCCTTCCCATTGATTGGGTCTGACATCAAAAAGACAGACTTAGATCCGAGACCAAGCACTATTACTGGGAAGAACCATGGCTTTTCAAGCACTGCAAAGACCAGATCCTTAGGAAGTGTGTCCCTGATAAGGAGATATAGAGCATTCTGTCATTCTGCCATGACCAGGCGTGTGACGGTCATTTCTTTGGCAAAAAGACTGCTGCAAAGATTTTGCAAAGCGATTTTTATTGGCCTACAATCTTCAAAGATGCACACGAATATAGTAGGGCATGTTCATGCTGTCAGTCTCTCGACAGTATTGGCCGCCGAGACATGATGCCCTTGAATCCGATTGTAGTGTGCGAAATCTTTGACATTTGGGGCATTAACTTCATGGGACCTTTTCCGAAATCATAAGGCTTCGAGTATATCTTGTTAGCAGTTGAGTATGTTTTCAAATGGATAGAAGCCATCCCCTCAAGGACTAATGATCATAGAGTTGTGACACAATTTGTTCAAGATTTTATCTTCTCTAGATTTGGGGTACCAAAAGCATCATTAGTGATGAAGGGTCTCACTTTAGAAACACACATTTTCAGTCCCTACTTCAAAAGTATGGGGTGTCACATAGGATTGCTACACCATATCACCCTCAAACCAATGGACTAGCTAAATTGTCCAATCGGGAAATCAAGAAGATTTTACAAACTACCATCCGACCTGATAGAAAGGATTGGTCTTCCCACCTTTCTGATGCATTGTGGGCATATAGGACAACTCACAAAACCCCATTAGGCATGTCTCTGTTTAGACTTGTGTATGGGAAACACTGCCATCTTCCCGTAGAACTTGAGCACAAAGCCTATTGGGCCATCAGAAAGTGTAACTTGGACCTAGAGAAGGCTGGTGATCATAGAAGATTAAAAATTTTCGAGCTAGATGAGTTAAGGAATGAATCTTATGAGAGCTCGAGGATTTATAAGGATAAACTTAAGGCTTTCCATGACCGTCACATTCATAGGAAATCATTTCACCCTAGTCAAAAAGTCCTTTTCGACTCTAGATTGAAACTCTTCCCAAGGAAACTAAGATCCAAATGGACTGGACCTTTCAAAATCATGAGAATCTTTGACAATGGAGCCGTTGAGATCACTGAGATTGACAAATCTAAACCTTTCATTGTTAATGGACAAAGACTAAAACCTTTTATTGAGCCACATGATCTCAGACTTGTCAAATCCACCATTTCACTCCTACATTTTGTACTACCAACTGGGTTTATGCCTAGCTGAAGGCGTTAAACTCAGAAAAACCTATCCTTGTATATAGTTGTTTTCACCTTTCTTATTTCCACCTTTATTTGCATTAGGTGTCTACCTTTGCATTTTTAGCATACATTCATTATCACATATGTCATGCATTTCACTTCCTAGCCCAACTTACCACTCTGATCTTGTATCAGATTTGAAATTGTCCGCATAGAGATTTTATCTCCTCATTCTGACTTCCTTCCATCACCCAGTCTAGGATAGCGAAAAGCAAGGCATGCATTTGCATCCACCTATTCATTCAATAAGGATATTGCAACATTTAAGCATGGGGGGGTGTAAATGGTGAACCATTCGACTGAAATGCAATTGTAGACATACCTATAGTATAGTATATAGTATTATCTAAATATACCAAAAATTTTGAAAAATTCTGAAAAAACTTTGAAAAAAAATGACAAAACACAAAAACTCCAAAAATACAATAAGGGACATACACTTTATTGTTAAGGGAGAACTCCAAAGAAATTTCAGAGGAGAGAAAAGAATCTGAAAAGAAAAAAAGAATAATAAGTGTTTAACTATGATCTTCTAGCTGAAAACAAAAATAGAATAAGTGTTTATGGACATTCAACCTTTGCTGATTTGACTTTCCGGGCCACTATAGCTTGACTCATTCAAGCTTTGCCTTAATACACTTTGAGCTTTGACAAGATAGACCACAGTCTCTCCTAAGTTTAGGACGTATTCTTCTACCTGATTCACCAATACAGGATTCGCTAATTTGCTTTGACTTAGAAGTCTAAGTAACCTCGGCTTACACTACACTGTGTCAGGAAAGACCTTGTGAATTTGAAATTCAACCCTAGTGTTCATGAGGGAAGGTAAAGTCCTTGCCTGTGCGTGCAAGTAGACTCTTTGTCCAAGTCTTTAGTCTTTTGTCTAGGAGAAGCTCTTTCCACCAAAGAACTCACCCACCAAATAAGGTGCGCTCTACCAACTAAAGTTGTTGGAGACATACTGACAGAGAAAAAAAAAACAGAGAAAAGTTCAAAAAGAAAGTTCCTTAGAATAAGTCAAGCATGTTCTCCAAGTCTGTAAACACAAAAGTTCCACCAAAAATGTTTTCAGGGTTCAATACAAATACCCTGTTGTTCCACCAAATATTCTTTGAGCCACAAACATAATAAGAGTTGGGCTTGAGTAATCCTCATTTATTGAGAGTCAATCCGAAAACACGAGCTGAAGCTAGGACCAGCTGATGCGTGGTTTCCACTCAACTCAGTAATTAAGTTAATTTCACTTAATTAAGAGTAGAAGAAATCACTTAGGTTAACTCGAAGTTGTGTCGATTGTGTAGTATAGGGTCGAATTAACCTAACATTTTAGAAATTTTTACGGTTGAGTCCAGGTCGTTCACTGGGAGGTATAATAATTTTTATCCAAATTCACCAATTCTCTTTTATTTCTCTATAAGTTTAGGACGTATAACTAAGTTGATTTTTAAAAACATGAATTTTGTCAAAATATTTAAACTATAAAGAATATACAAAATTCCATATGCAAAACATATTTACTCAAAATGTTGTACTTTATTAACAAGTAAACATGTTACTTTTCCAATTTTATTTCATTCCACGGAAAGTTGTACTCTTATTTTCTTCTTTCTCTCGAACTCTCTTTCTTCTGTTGTTCCTTCCTTCTTCTCTTCCTGTCTCTTATTCTCCTTCTCTTAGTCTTCTCCTGCCTTCTCTTCCCTTAGTTTTCTCCTTTCGTTCCTTAGTCTCTTCTCCTTTCTTAGTGCCTGTGCTTTTTCTTTCCTTAACCTTTCATCTTCAACACTTAGCTTTTTAACCATCGGCTTCTCTTTTTCCTTAAGTTCTTCAGCTGAATCGGGTTTTTTTTACTTTTTTAACCAAAAGTTAATTTATTTACGGTGAGGTCCTTTCGAGAATACATAGCACCCTGAGACCAGGGTGGGACCAGACCCTACTCGGTCCTCACATAATCTCAATTAGGTTCGTTTTCGGTTCATTTTTTATCGGTTCACAATCTCGAGCCATTTCAGCTCAACCTGGCTTCCCAGGGCACAATCTCATTCACACGCCCCCAAGGGTGCACACCCGCAGGCATAAGCCCGCACACACACACATGCAATGCTCAGATCAGATGGAATTGGTAACCGATGCGCCGAGCTCTGACGACTGCATAGCCAAGGAAACAAATTGCTTTTATCCCCAGGCATGCGCTCATGAACAACCGAGGTGGGACTATCTTACCCCTTCTAGACCCAAATTCAAATGATCATAACTTTCTACCCAGAGCTCCAAATTGAATGATTTCAAGTTTGTTAGAAAGCTCTAAGGGTAATCTACACAATTTCAGGGTCACTTTAATGTTTTAATGATGTTTCCCTTTTCAATTTGAAAGATGAAATCAGGGGTTCCTACAGGTTAATTTTAACCTGGAAGTGAAATTAAGTCAGCAGAGTCCTCAGATGGACTTCTCTCTTTTATTTAAAGGTATGTACATGTTATATAAGTGATTCTGCATCTGTTAGAATAGGTTTTAAGCTCGTAAGACCTTCAGGACCTGCAGAGAAGCTCTTCACTTCTCTGAAAGCTTCAGAGTTCGATTTTTTAGACATCAATATGTGCAACAGACAATTAAAAGTGTTTCTAATCAATTTAGATTAATTATAAGGGTTATAACAGATCAATCTGGGCAGGTTTTAAGTTTAAATTTCATCAAAATACTTCTCTTGTTGGTTTGGGTTCGAAAGTAACCCAAATTGACAGGAACTAAATTCTCAAATATAAACTCAACTGAGCTCACTTTAATTACTTTCAAATCATCAAACAAGTTCCCAGAAATAATTTTCACTCCTTAGAATCTCAATTCGAGCTCAGAACTCCATTAACAGACTCATGTTTGACTATGGAAGCCTCAAAATTGACTATCTATTCAAAGCTTTCTCCCAAGAAATCAAAGCCTTAATTAAAGTCTCCTCAACCTCAGAAACTTATACAAATCTTCAGAAAGGTGTTCTGACTTTGATTCCTAGGGTTCCGGCTCGCCGCCTGAACTTGAAAATATGTTTGTTCGACAGAATCATTCAGAAGTTGTTCCAGTATTTTAAAGATTTAAATAGCTTCAGTGCATCGCACTGAAGCTTCTAAGTTCCTTAAATGCTCTTCAAATCTTTCCTAACAGACTTCTCCAACTCCGCCGAAGTTGGGGAAGATGAAGTCAAATCTATAGCTCCAGTGGTTAAATCCTCAAACAAATATCTTCAAAACAATCGGTGATCCTTATTATACTATTCTGGAGCTACTCAGCAAGTTCTGGAGGCTGAAACTCAAGAATGGCTCGCCGGAGCTCCAGTGAGTCCAGAAAATATAAAATTGTATGTACAGATTGATAAAACTAACCATTTTTTATTCAAAAAGGATCCTGAGGTTGCAAGGAACCTCAGTATTACATTTAATTCTTCATTTATCCATTAGAATTAAGATTTGACAGTGAAATTATTTTCTTAAAGGATTTGAGTGGTTAAAGCTCAGGACTTGTTTAACTGCTCGATTGAGAGGTTAAATCAAGTCAACAGATGTTAATATTCATAAATATATATTTAATTTATAGTTTGAACTATTCCTGAGCCGCCATGGACAGTGAGCTCAGGATCTTAATTAAGATTTGGGCATTTAATTTATAGATGATAATAATATGTACTATAATGTCGATTAGGGTTCATAAGTGGTGATAGGTGATGAAAGAACCCAGTGAAGGTGAAATTAGATCGAATACTGTCACCATAGACAGTGTCAGTAATCGGTGAAGGTGAGATATGAATTAAGCGATTAGGTGACATAATTAGCGATTAAGTGATTTAGAAGTGATCATGGAAGATACAGAAAGGTGTACAATGATTAAAAAGACAAGATTAAAGCTCAGGCGAGCTGGAGGAACTCATCGGAGTCGGAGGAGATGAAACTAAAATCTGAAATTACTCTAATCTAACTAACTAAACTAACTAACTAAGCTAGCCTACTCCTACTCCTAATCTACTGTTACCTGGACGAAGGGGTCAATAGGGTTCCACCGAAGATTCATAGTGGACGACGAAATCAGAGGGTGGAAGAAAGATCTCCGGCGGGTGGATTTGAGGTGGAGCGGAGGAATCCTTGGGTCGGCGCCTGTGTCAGAGGTACGGAAGACCATGGCGGATCTCCTCGGCTGCTTAAGATGGACGGAGGAAGTCGAAAAATGGAATGAGAAGTCATCGGAGTTTTGGATGAATAGCCTATCGAAGTCGGCTACAGTGTTAGAAGAGGGAAGGGAGCCAACTTGAATAAAATCAGAGATGTGAGGGGGTATTTATAGCAGTTTGCGACGAAGAGAGTGGCAGGGTATGGCCGAAGAAGGAGCTCGAGGAGCTTAACCTCCGTCGTCGTCTTCGACGACGGTGAAGTTATCTCCCACTAAAAAATAGGATTCCCGGTTAATCCAGACCGGTGGATGAAGTGGAGGTGGTGAGCGCAAGCTGCAAGAGCTTGGACAAAGAGGAATGATTTCGGCAGGGCGGTGATCGCGTGGTGGGGTGACTCTATGCCGCCAGCCGTTCATTCGGCTGGAGAAGAAGAAGAAGAAGAAGACGAAGAGGGACATAAAGGTAATAAAACTTAAGGGCCTGTGTGAGAAATAAGGACCCGACTGTAATGAATATTAAGGACTAAAATGTAAACCTAGGTTTTGAAGGTTTATTTTAACTTAAATCTTTTTCAACTTTTTATATATGTTAGTAAATAAGGTAAATATTATGTTTACACCTTGAATTTAAATTTTTAATCTTTTTAGGTTAATTTATTAGATTAAGTAAAATCACTTAAGTTATTACATACTTAGGTATACATTATATTTAAGTTACTTATCTTATTAATTAAGGGAATGATTAATAGGATTTCGAGTCCAATTATTATCTAAATTATTAATAATGTTAATTGAAAGATAAAATGTCATTTTAACTTATTTTAAGGTCCTTGACTAAATATCCCTTATTCTATAATTAACCCTTATATGTTCATAACCTTAGCTAATTAACTAGGAAGACTAGTTAATTAAGGGTAATTAGAGATCATGATGAGTGTCTCATCATACCCCCAAGCCAAAGTTTTGCTAGTCCCTAGCAAAATTAACTATGACTATGATGATTTAAAGCACTTGGGTTTAAATTATTATAAAGAGTAACTATGTAGAGGAAAGCTTAGGTCAGAAATTTTTAAGTTCAAATATAAATGATTAATGTATAGAGTATGTGTGAAAATTTTCTTACTTAGACTTATACTTATAACATTTTCAAAACACACTTAAAATAATTTGTAAACAAGAATTTTATTTTGAATTAGAATTCCTCAAAAATCTCTTAACCTTTGTAACCATTCTTAACTCAAATTAGAATACAAAGTGTTTTAAGAAAAACAAAACTTAAGGATTGAGAATTAAATTTTAACTCAAAAACTCAAATAGATTTAAGTTAATCCTTTGTTTATGATATTTGACTTTTATCAATATAAGTTTAAGCAAATTAACCAGATATTCATTATTAATCAAACTTAGAGTAGTAAAACTCTAATTTACTAGCCTACAACACTAAAGATTAACTTCTAGACCTAAGATTCTGTCAATTCTTCTCCTTTAGGTCTCAACTTAAAATCTTCAAAACCCAATTTCTTAGGCTTCATTGCCCAATACCAAGGTTCAGTAGCTATGATTTTAAAACATCTGTGCTTAGTGAAGAGAATTGTCCTAAAGACATCCAAAGTTGCAAAAATCCAGATCTTAAGACATCACTTTCCAATCCCAATTATTCCAATTCAAGCCTTTGGCTTGCCCTTACTCAGGTTTGGTTGCTTTCTCCTCACCAGTTTTCTATCCCGAGGTCAACACTTTTTGTGTATATCTCCCCGGTGGACCACTGGGTCTCCCTAATATTTTTTCTCCATATTTCTTTTCTCTTTTTCTATAGGTTAGAACACCCATTTGTAGCGAGGTGTTCTTTTTATTTGATGAAAGGAAGGGTAGCATCCATTTGCATTGAGATGCTTTTATTTATTTGTGGAAAAACTGCATTAGTACCTATTTTTAACAAGGCACTTAACTGCAGGGTGTTTTTTTTACTTTTTTTTTTCTTTTTATTTTCTTTTCTTTTCCCCCTTCTCATTTTTCTTACTAACATTATTCTCCAAATCCTTTTTCTAGGTGAGTGGCACATCCTTCACCCTTTCAAGAGCCGCCCCGCAGAAATCCTTAGACTAAAGAGGATTCAGAATTGATCTCTTAACCTCTGTGTTTTCACGGTCTCAGATGTCAACAAGACAATTCTATGTGAGTGAATTTAGATGTTTAGGTTACTTAGCTCTCAAACCAGAGCTTGGACAACAAAGCCCTTTACTCTTAGGTTCTTCAAATTTTTAGTTTCCTCCTATAGTATCCATCAAGACAAAATTTACCAAGTCTAGTTATTTATCTCTAGCTTGTAAGTTTTGTAAACTAAAATTCTACCAACTCTCTATTTAATTAACTCTGAATATCTAGCCTTTTACTTAACTTTATGATAAAATCAAATTTTCAAAAAGAAAAAAGATTACTTAATCTAATTGATTAAAAAGTTATAATTCAATTCCAAAACTTAAGTTTAAAATCTTAACACACTAAGTTTCTTAATTCGAGGTAAGAATAGAAAAACAAATCTTTAAAAGATTTAAAAGATTCCTTAATTCAAATAAAATCTTGTTTTAAAATTTTAAACACAAAAGTGTATTTCTACAAAATGTTTAAAGTAAAATCTAATTAAAAATTGAATGCTCTTAAATACTTTTATATATACTATATACATTTAAAACTTCTGACCTAAAAGAAAATTAAAACTCTTAATTATAATATATATACATTCTTCTTCTTTTCTTCTTTATTAATAAACCCCTCTCATTATTTTTATAATTTTTTATAATTTTTGTATTTATATATTTTTATTTTTATGTATATAAGATTTTTCATTTTTTTATGATTTTTTATAAAATTTTTCAATTTTTAAAATTTTTATCATTTTTAGAATTTTTATTATTTTAAAATTTCGTGGATATTTGATTTTATGTGTTTTTATTTTTTTAAACCAACACTTAAAGTGAAAATTTCACTTCAACACCCGCTCAAGCCAAAATTTTACAATGTCCTCATTGTAAAAATGGTAAAAAATACATGAAGTGAAAAATTAGAAGTGTATAAGAAAATCAAAAAGGATGAAAATGGGAAACAGCTATGTATAGGTGCTAAGTTTTACACCTTCAGCTAGGCATAAACCCTAGTAAAGAACTCCTAAAAAGAATAGGTATATGGTAAAAATAGAGGAGTTATGAAAGAATTAGATCAAAAAAATTACAAGACAAATTAAACCACCCAATCGAAACTCGTCTTGGAATTGCCTAGAATAGATCTCGCAGATCCAAAAAGTAGAAGTAACACGTGGTGCTCTCCTGGCCAGGAGAGTCTCCCGTGGTGGCCCTACCCTCAGTCAACCACCCTAAGGTCACTGACAGACGTAACGGTGACTACGGCATGCGCGATAAAAGCACGGGTAGCTACCCCGCACTAGCACGCGGTCAGTCATTTTCGTTAACGGGTGAGCCCTAAAGCACAACACGGAACTAGTATAGGGTAGAGCCCTCTCAATAACAAGGGTCCAGCCCCTCCACAGTAACTAAACAGGGGTCTTGCCCCTCCACAATCCGCGCACCCTCGCCTGACTACCCTGGCTTGCCCAGTGGGCCTAACAAGTCGGTGTAGGAGGCTAGCAGAATCCCAGGGACCGTGGGGTGGCTAGTGCTCTCCCTACACTAGTATCTCTCCTCGGTACTAATGAGTTGATTGTTCGCTTTAAACTCGTTTGTAGTTTTATGTGATGGAAAAATTGACTAATCAATATTTAAAAAGAAATAACCACTCCCAGAAGAGCGGGTTGTATCCACAGGGAGGCAATGACGTATTTAAATTCGCACCAGTTAAAAACGTTTGTTCGTAGTTAGTTTAGACAAGAATCAAGCCAAAATTACCTTCAGATTAAGGTTGAATCAAGAAATCATGCTGAAATAGCAATTCTTAATAACTAGAGGATATTTGTTGCAATGCAGAATCAATAAAATATCATTAAAAATTGACAATGGTAGAAAATGTAATTATTAATGGCAATGTTACTGTAGCAAAACAGGGGATTTATTCCCCTTGGCCGTGCGTAAAGAAGAGTGGATGGCCGGACGCAGGAAGCTTGGAGGAAGTTCTTTGGACCGAGGGCTTCGAAGCAGTGGTGGCGGCATGTCGCGCGGTGGCCGGAGCCAGCCGGATGGAGCTCCGGCGGAGGTGGCTGCAAACGATACTACAGCTGCTGTTGGCGGGCGGTGCGTGCGGCCTATTGGCAGGAGGCGCTGCAGGCAGGTGTGCGCGCTGGAGGAGGGCAGCTCTGTTGTTGCATGCATAGGTGGGAGGCGCTGTAGGCGCGGGAGGCGCAGGTGCACTGGAGGAGGGAGGCTCTACTGCTGCGTGCGGGTGAGCGCTGCAGCCAGTGCTGCACGCTGGCGTTGGTGCACGCACGCACTGGTGCAGCACTGCAAGTAGCGGTAGGGAGGCTGCAGGCGGATGCACAAGCTGTTGGTGGTGGGCGCGAGTGCGCATGAAGGCTGGAGGGTGCGGGAGGACTGCTAGCCGTGCCTGCCTTGCGCGCGGCTGGAGGGCATGCGGGCAGGCATGGAGTGAGCGGGTGAGGGCTGGCGATTCAGGTGAGCGGGCGAGTGTGGTTGTTGCAGGAGTGGGAGGTCGAAGCTTCAGACGTCCGGGAAACTTCCCGGACGTCTTAACTAGCTGAGGGGTGATTGTAATAGCCGCGCCGATGGTTGTTGATGACGACGGCGAGGGAGGTGGACGGCAAGGTGCTCACGGTAATGCGGACGAGCTCCGGATGGCGGTGTGGTCTGTCACACCACACGCCCACGGTGGGGGAGACTCATCGCCACGGTTGAGGCCGGCGGTGTGGAATGGAAGAGAGAAGAACTCTCTACACAGTGGTGGGTCAGTGGTGGAGGCCTCCCCCGCTCGACAGCCTCTCTCCTCTTTTTATAGCTGACTTCACGAATTTGAATGGAGAGGCGGGAGCAGATCCACCTTCTCCGCTGATCCATGAATGTGCTTTAGTGCGGTAGGAGGCATTACAGCGGCAGCTGAGCCGTTGCTGAGAAGAAGAAGAATAAATGATATTATTAAAATATTATGGTTATTTATATACAAACCCTCAACTTTTATGTTAACTAAAACAATGTACCTAATTGGTTAACTATTTAAATGAATGCCATTCTAAGCTAATTCTAAATGCATTTAAAATATGAATGCAATGCATGGATTATGTAATTAAATTGAAAATATGAATTAATCTATTTACATCCTAATTTATGCTAAATAAATGTTAGAATTAACCTAATGTCTAGGCAATTAAATACTTCAATAGCCCACAACTATGGGCTAATCAAATACCCCAATGCCTGTTTTTGCTAGTCCTTAGCAAAATTAAGCGAAACCTAGCACTCCAAGTAGACTAGTTAACTCACTTGGTCTTCCTTCAGAAGCATATTAAGTTCAGACTCTAGACCCAAGGTTCCTAAGTTTTTCTAAGTTACAGACTAGGTCAGCTAAAGACGAGTTGCAGGCACAAGTTTCTCTGATTTCTGACTCTATCTTAAAGTTTATTAATCCCTGAGATTAAAGCATCTGTGCCTGTGCATTGGTCTGAGTTATTTAAGTTAAAGGAAAAAGTTTATATATATATATATATATTTTTTTTTTTTTTTTTTTTTTTTTTTTTTTGATTCTTCTAAGTCTAACCTCAGATCAGCTATCAACACAATCTGTGTCGGATTCATTGTCCCCATTACCATACCTCGAAGGGTGCCTGGCTTTCGATGCTTCGAGATAGCACCGCCCATAACGACCCCAAGAACTCCTAGAAATCAACACTTCGAGATAGTATCGCCCATGGATTTCTTAAGCGAATTCAGGCCTATGGCAATCGGTACTTCGAGATAGGGCCGCCCATGGTACCTGAATCGCACAATGCACTTACATGCCCCCAATAGGATGGATATCCCAAGAGACAAGCACCGAGGAGGTAATCTATTATCATCGCATCCTCAAGGTGAGTATATACTCCACCTCTCCTGCGGCGGGAACTCTTCCAATCAAAATGTGTTTTCAAGCCTCTCCTAAGTCAAAACTAAGAGAACCAAATCTCTTTTCAGAAAGAAAGAAATTAAGTTAATTACCAGACCAAGTGTGTGAAATTTGGATGCTTGGGTTACAAGGACCCGTAAACCAAAAGGTAGAACAAGACTCCAGGTACTACCCTACCTTTTAACTCAAACCCTAGCTTCCCTTCCTCAACCTCTTGAGGAATGGTCCGCAACTTAACTCCTACTTAAGTTTTTAAGTCCACAAAGGACCCTAAAGGTCTAAAGCTAGTAGCTCATTTAGCTTCTAAAGTTTGACCCTAGAATTAACTTAGTCTACCCTAGAGTTCTGATTTGCTTAAGACTGCAAGATCTAGCCAGTTAAGCTCAAAACTCTTTTTTTTTTTTTTTTTTGATGCAAATGTATGCAATGAATGCACTATGCTATGTATATCCCCAAGTACACCCCCCCATGCCTAACATCTGCAATGTCCTCATTGCATAGAAGGATATTACCTGGGTCAGAGCTGGGCTGAATAGCCAAAGAACCTGCAAATCAGGTTCAAGAATTACAGAAATAGGCCCTAAAAATGAGCAAAGCAATGTTGGCCAAGAAAATAGGTAACCTAGGATGTTGGCGAGCTGATGATGAATCCCGATAGCAAATGCTCACCCAACTAAAATGGGAATGAAATCTTCCCAGGTCACCAGAAGAGGTTCTAGAGGATAAACAAGTATAACAACCTCCAAAGGGGTAGGGGGAGGATAAGATGAATCCTCCAAAAAGAATGGGGAAGTAATGGTGCAGAGATAAACCCCTAGGGTAATGGACTGACTAAAGAAATCATCAATCCATACCCAATACTTCATTACGGGAAATATTGGTCTGTTAAGCCCCCTGGTCAGAACAAAAGTGAGTAATTCTCTAAGACAAGGATCGTCTAGGGTGTCCAAGTTACGAGGTTGTGGGATGGCCATAAGATCTAGGTTGGGTTTAATCAGCTCGGTGTCCATCCCAAACACTCTTTCTAAATCCTCAATTTCATCCTTAGCATTCCTTGCACCATCACATGTATCTTCCTGCTCTTCATCAGGAGTCACAATTTCGCTTTCAGATATAAGCGAATCAGAGGGTGACTTCGAAATGAATGAAGGCAAGTTGGAAGCAACAGATCTAGGGATTATTCTATCAATGTCATCCCCGGATTTTTATTTTTTACTCAAATCTTCCCCGGAGTCTATATGTGAATCCACATAAATCTTAGAAATTGCTTCCAAATTTTCCATCATTTCATCATGAGGAGAAATATCATCAATAGTTGTGCTAAGGAAACCTAATTTGGTCAAATTTGTGACATCCTCAAGGGTTAACTCTTCAAATACGACATAATCACCCTTAGTGTCACTCCAAATCTTGAATGTAGGTTCCTCATATAATTCGTCTTTCTCCTCATCACATAATTCATCATGTACCCGAGGTCTAGAATCATTTAATATCTCAGCAGATCCCCTAGGGTGCTCTATCTGAGGTAAATGGTTTACACTGGTAACATCAGACTCCTCAGATAGGTCAATTTCTTTAGGGTTAGGTTCCCTAAGGGTGGGCTTGAGTTCCATATCGTGATCAGAAGGGAGGGTAGGATTAACAACTTGACTTTGACCCACTTCATCAAATGTCACGAAAATACTATCATCTGGGTCAAGGTCTTCCAATGGTACCATCATTCCCTTCTTTTGACTCCAATATAATTCAGGTGGATACTCAACCTTATCATCATCTTCCTCGGGTTGCCACCTTTCTTCATCCAATGCATAGCTACTTTCATGTGTATCTTCCTCCCACCTAAGGTGTGGATCTCTCAAGGAAGTGTCATCTAATGGGTGGGTTTCAAAATCGATCCTCGAAAAGTAGCTATTCTCCCCAGAATTTCCCTCCAACTTAAAGTGTAGCTCTCCCACGGGAGATGCATCTATTGTAGAGGGGTGTACATCATCCTCAATGGGGTAGATTGGCTAATTTCATCTCTTTCTTGTTGGCCCTCTCTCAAAGATTCTCCTAACAATTCAATCATTTCGTTTTGCATTTTCTCTATTTCCATCTTCAAAGTGGAGAGGTCATTTCTATCATGAGAGAAGTCAGGCTCAGGCTTATAGTACCCAGGAGTGTCTGTCCAACCATAATAATTTTTCAGGGAGGGTGGGTTGGGTATTTCTATGGTGTTTGGGATATTGGGCAAAGCAAATCCCGATCCTAGGTTCTGCTCACTAATTTGGGGCTTAACCAGGCCAATACTCCTATAATAGGAGTAAAATGGATCCCCATGATTGTCATTATGTCCATCAAGGGATGGACCATCTCGGCGTCTGGGATCGAAGGATGCAGAGCAGGGGTGAGGGTGTGGGCAAGATGTGAAAGGATGAAAATCAATGTGGTCCATTCTAACTCACACCTCAATCAGAATTCCCCAAGCAAAACACAATTCAAAAAGGACCTTTTAGGTCTTTCCCAATTTAGGCTTTTGATTTTAAGTCAGATTGCAGGTGACAATACAATTTGTTCAATCAATTTACACGCCTATTGTCGACCTACGGCTCGCCTAAGAAGACCTAGTTAGAGCTTAGGTGTTCTTCCCTAAATCTCAAATGGTCAAGTAAATCCAAAGACAGAAGATCGAGGGATGCAAGTAGGCCTAAGCCTTCCTTTGAAGCTGTGCTTTCGCGGTGCTTCTCAACTACCCCAAAAATCTGTGACAGGGTATCCCCCTCTTTGGATTTCCAAAACCTTTGATCTCAAGTTCCGAACACTTCAGAATCCAACGATAGGAGGGCTCTTGTCCTAGTATTTCCAAACCTAAGGAGTGTCTAGAAGCGTGCTGTGGTGCAAGCGAAATAAGTGTGCATACACAGCAAAAGATTTTGAATTTTGAATCGCACGCCAAGTTTGAAATCAAATCCTTGGTTTAAAATGTCCCTCCTTTAATTAGTCCTTTTTCTAGAAAATATGTGACCACTTGTTAGATTTATTCAGTACAGATTAGGTGGTCTTCGCATTAAGTCCTAATGCAATGCGTGATCAAGAATAGGATGCAAAGTAAGAAAATGCATACCTTGCTTCCAGCAATCAACAATGCAAGAATGCACGCAATGCAGAGAAATAAATTTGGAGGCTGCTCATACAGACCTAAATGGTTCATCCTAGGGGCAGGCAGCTTCTAGCAGGCAGCTCATTTTTTTAAAAAAAAAAAACTACTTATGCACAAGCAAATAAAAGTAATCAATAAACTAAAAACCTAAATCTAAAGAAATGGGAACAAGCTCCCAAAAATTACCCAACACAGGCCAAAAACAAAATCAGGGAACAAACCCCTCAAAATATACCCTAGAACAAGGGTTTCAAACCAAATGCAATGAAAAATTAAATCTAAAGTCTTAATTCTATTATAATCAAATTAGTGACTAAATATACAATGATGTCCGTCGCATCCTCGTCCTTCTCCTCCTTTCCAAAATAGCTCGTCCAATTCTCCTCTGGCGATGTCAAGGGTCGCCTCTCACAATGGCTGATTCTTGCACAAATTTCTCGCACAGAAAAGAAAATAATAAATGGTCAAATCACTGTGCAATTGACAAATAATCAAAATAAAATCAGGTGAAATTATTGCGTCTGTTGCCTCCCCGACAACGGCACCATTTGACGAGTCGATTGTTTGCTTTAAAGTCGTTTGTAGTTTTATGTGGTGGAAAAATCGGCTAATCAATATTTAAAAAGAAATAGCCACTCGCAGAAGAGTGGGTCGTATCTACAGGGAGGCAATGACGTATTTAAATTCGCACCAGTTAAAAACATTTGTTCGTAGTTAGTTTAGACAAGAATCAAGCCAAAATTACCTTCAGATTAAGGTTGAATCAAGAAATCATGCTGAAATAGCAATTCTTAATAACTAGAGGATATTTGTTGCGTGTGGAATGGAAGAGAGAAGAACTCTCTACATAGTGGTGGGTCGGTGGTGGAGGCCTCCCCCGCTCGGCAGCCTCTCTCCTCTTTTTGAAGCTGACTTCACGAATTTGAATGGAGAGGCGGGAGCAGATCCACCTTCTCCGCTGATCCATGAATGTGCTTTAGTGCGGCAGCCGAGCCGTTGCTGAGAAGAAGAAGAATAAATGATATTATTAAAATATTATGGTTATTTATATACAAACCCTCAACTTTTATGTTAACTAAAATAATGTACCTAATTGGTTAACTAATTAAATGAATGCCATTCTAAGCTAATTCTAAATGCATTTAAAATATGAATGCAATGCATGGATTATGTAATTAAATTAAAAGTTGAATTAATCTATTTACATCCTAATTTATGCTAAATAAATGTTAGAATTAACCTAATGTCTAAGCACTTAAATACTTAAATAGCCCACAACTATGGCTAATCAGGTACTGTGTACACGAGGGCCAAAAGTCGGTACAAAGTGGCCAGACCTAACCCTGGGTCCCTGGGGCGGCTAGCTCCACTCTACACTAAACGGGGGGACAGTCGCTCTCCTTGGTACTCCGTACTCAAGGGCCAGCTCACTTCCCTAATTCTATTCCATTCACTTCTCAGGTGCTCTACTCCTAATTCCTCGTAGGGTTCATACTCTTTTAACTCA
Organism: Thalassia testudinum; assembly: GCA_037157565.1. Taxonomy (NCBI): domain Eukaryota; kingdom Viridiplantae; phylum Streptophyta; class Magnoliopsida; order Alismatales; family Hydrocharitaceae; genus Thalassia; species Thalassia testudinum. The sequence continues at coordinate 92,789,950 of JAZHRO010000025.1, forward strand.
GCCAATTTAGGTTTCCTCATTTCAACTTTATATTCATATAGCTCATGTTCTCAACAGTAATTATCCATTCATAAACAGGCAGTTGTTAACCAATTACAGGCAGGTATCATTTCCTTTCTACTTTTCCAAAACTGCAATATATATATATATATATATTCAATCTAGTTTTCCAGTCCTAGGATTCATGCCATATCCTAGGATCCATCATTCAATCTAGTTTTCCAGTCCTAGGATTCATGCAATACCCTAGGATCTATCATTCAATCTAGTTTCTCAGTCCTAGGATTCATGCAATACCCTAGAATCTATTAATCATTTCACAAGGGTATAATTTTTTGATAAGTAATTAAAGGGGCCACTCTACACGCAAAATCGGGAGTACTGGGGGCGTAATCGGCAAGCCCGCGCGCCTCCGCAACCCCCAGAGCCGCAATGGAACGGGGTCCTAACACAAGGATCAAATACAAGGAGCTACTCAGAACAAGATACAATTACTGTAAATAGGTAGAGGATCTAAATCTGAGAAGAACGAAACTTGAAATGCGGAAAACGAACTTCGAACAGACCCTAAACGAGTCAAAAATGACAAGTCTACCCAAAATCAGACGTCTGGAACATCTTCCAGACTTCTTAAACGGTGGCTCAGGTCATACCTTGATCCTGCGCAGTCCTTCAAACATCCAGAAGCCCACTAAACCGTCTGGACTTAGTTTCCAGACATCCGACTGTCACTCTGGACATCTGGAGACCCTCTCCGTCGTCTGGTGCTGTGCCTAGACGTCTGATCTGTGTGGGATGGCGTGCCCTTGCGCCTTCCCGAACGAGTCCTGCACACATAGGCAGCCATCCTCAACACGAAACGACGCAAAAGCCTTTGGCGGAACGGCTGCATGGCCGTACTCGCGAAAGAAGAAGGAAGGTAAAAATATCGTACCTTTCAAATGTTTGGACCTTCCTCCAGACATCTCCTTCGTCATCTGGACGTATGTCCAGAAGTCTGATTCTGGGAAATTTTCCCAGAATCAGGACCTCCTCACCCTCCGCCTGCAGCGCACGGCCGTGCTGAGCCGCGCTCGCCTGTTGTCTGAGCTGCAGCAGCTCCTCCCCAGCACCACACGCTTGCTGTGCACCCGCCGGTCGGCTCTGGCTGCTCCGGCGAGCTCGCACCCTCGCGGTTAAGCTCTCTCTCCCTCTGGCAGCAGCACCTTGAAGGTTCATAGCGGGCGACGAAATCAGAGGGTGGAAGAAAGATCTCCGGCGGGTGGATTTGAGGTGGAGCGGAGGAATCCTTGGGTCGACGCCTGTGTTAGAGGTGCGGAAGACCACGGCGGATCTCCTCGGCTGCTTAAGATGGACGAAGGAAGTCGGAAAATGGAATGAGAAGTCACTGGAATTTTGGACGAATAGCCTATCAAAGTCGGCTACAGTGTTAGAAGAGGGAAGGGAGCCAACTTAAATAAAATCAGAGGTGTGAGGGGGTATTTATAGCAGTTTGCGATGAAGAGAGTGGTAGGGTCTGGCTGAAGAAGGAGCTCGAGGAGCTTAACCTCCGTCGTCGTCTCCGACGACGGTGAGCTTATCTCCCACTGAAAAATAGGATTCCCGATTAATCCAGACTGGTGGATGAAGTGAAGGTGGTGAGTGCAAGCTGCAAGAGCTTAGACAAAGAGGAATGATGTCTGCAGGGTGGTGATCGCGCGGTGGGGTGACTCTCTGCCGCCAGCCGTTCATTCTACTGGAGAAGAAGAAGAAGAAGTTGAAGAGGGACATAAAAGTAATAAAACTTTAGGACCTATGTGAGAAATAAGGACCCGACTGTAATGAATATTAAGGACTAAAATGTAAACCTAGGTTTTGAAGGTTTATTTTAACTTAAATCTTTTTCAACTTTTTATATATGTTAGTAAATAAGGTAAATATTATGTTTACACCTTGAATTTACATTTTTGACCTTTTTAGGTTAATTTATTAGATTAAGTAAAATCACTTAAGTTATTACATACTTAGGTATACATTATATTTAAGTTACTTATCTTATTAATTAAGGGAATGATTAATAGGATTTCGAGTCCAATTATTATCTAAATTATTAATAATGTTAATTGAATGATAAAATGTCATTTTTAACTTATTTTAAGGTCCTTGACTAAATATCCCTTATTCTATAATTAACCCTTATATGTTCATAACCTTAGCTAATTAACTAGGAAGACTAGTTAATTAGTGGTAATTAAAGATCATGATGAGTGTCTCATCACCAACCTAGACTTAAAACGAAGTGAAACCCCGAGATTGAGTTTTAGAATTCACTTGGTTAGTCCTGACTTATAACAAAGCACAGCCATAACCTCGTAGCATTCTGAGTCTTTATAAAACCCCCTGAGTCCTGGAATTCGACTTAAGGTTTAAATATCAAGAGTCCTTATTAGTTGAGAGATGGTCTATGTCATTTAAGTCTTGAGTTCTGATCAATCTTCTTCAGTAATAAGGTTCTCACAATGTCCAGACATAAACACAGTTAGTTTATCAGGAAAATTCTTTCAGCTTAACGATCATCTTAAAACACTTAACACTGTGATAAAAATGAAAAGAATAAAAGATATCTCATCCCACTTACCTTGCTGATACTTAAATTGCTTTGCACTTTAATGAGTTGTTTGCTATGGGATTAGCAAAACCTAAGCATGGGGATATGATGAGTGGCTACTCATCATAGCTAAAAAGCTATAGTTAAGCTAGAAACTGGGTTTAACAATACCAAATTAACACATAAAAAGAGGTAAGTATGGGAATCAAGGAAAAAGACCTAAAACTTTAATTCTATGTTAAAATTGCATAATTAGGTCATAAAATGATATATTCTTGAGAAAAAGGTCAAATGGTGATCCAAGTGTTAATTGAACACACAAACAAGTTTAAAAGTCCAAATCAAAAGTATAATTAACTTCTCAAATGTTCAATTAAGCACACATAAAAACTTGAAGCCATTTGGACATCATTAAGGCCTTGAAACTTAGATTTTACAATTAGGTCCTTTGTTCATCACATTTCCTTCATTAGAAAACCTTCCCAGACCTTTCTGTAACCCGCAGGGACATCTTTGAAATCCCTTAAGGACCATTCAATTATGGTTTCCTACCACTTATGGGCTCACCTATAATTGTCCTACCCCTTCGCAAGGGACCTCTCCCTGCAATTTTTCCTTTAGGCCCCAGCAACCTACAGCCTCTACACGTGCATTGTGCGCATGTAGGACACGGAGGATCTCGACCGTCCATTCTCCCTTGATCATGATCTGCAGCTCGATCTCAATTGAAGCCTCGCGCGAAGCGGCGTGTATGCTCACCCAATCCCCCAGATCCCATCTTACTGTCAGTTTTCAATTTGGCAGTGCGTGCACTCCTCTCCTCTCATCCTTGCCGTCAGTGCCCTCGACGACTATCCTTACCCACATGGTGATCTGAGCCACTGAGATTGCTACTTAAGCACCTCAGTGGTCACGCCCGAAAAGCATCTCTCTCTCCTACCTTCTTAGCAATCATTCCTCCACTCCAGTCTCTTCTCCTCACCAATTCCCTGATTTCACAGCCACCAGCTGTGAAATCCCCGACTTCTCTCCTACTCTCCTCATCGCTAAGGACCATGTAGCACCTAAGGATGACCCAGAAGTGTCACTAGCAGACTTTTCACTCCGTTGGAGCTTTTCCCCCTCCCTTCTTCCTCCTTAGCCACTGGCTAAGAACCCACAGGTCCCATTCTTCCTATTAGAGTAGTTTTAAAGTTTTTTAAATTTGTTGTAGCATTAGATAGATAGATTAGAGTATATTAGAGTAGAATTAGATGCAGAGTTAGTAGTTAAATTATAGTTCTGATTAGTTTAGCATTAGAGTAGTTTTAGTCTAGCAATTCCCCCCCCTCACCTCCTCTGATCATCCCAGATCAAAGAGGAGGAAATTCACCCTACCACAGTTCATTTTATTCTTCCTTTACATATTTTCATCCCATTTCTGTTTTTCTTGATTGGTATTTCACAATCCACCCACTCATAAGACCAAATTTCAGATCTGAATGGTCTCCACTTCAGATCTGAAATTTGCATCAAAAATCATCTTAGGGGCTTCTCACTCACTCCATCTTGTTCTGAGCTAAAAAGTGAATCAGTTTGCGGGATTTTTCATGAATTCATATTTCAAGGACTTTTACTCATTGGGTTTTGAATGCATTGATCTTGCAAACTGAAGAATTTTGATTTTTATTCACTGATTGGCAGGGAATCTAAGATGATTCTGATGTCAAAATTCATCTCAAAAGAGCCATAATATGATTTGCTATTTTTGAGGATTCCAATGTGTGGATGCCTTGTAGAGCCAAGGAAGATCAACCATGTTGATTGAGGCTTTATTAGGGATTCTAATATGATTGGTTTTTCTGAGACTTTGATTCTCTCTTAAGGGATTCTCAATATCCCTTAAGATGTGTAACATCCTGGAATTCAATTTTTGGATTTCTTGTGTTGATCCTAACTCTTTCTACATGTTGTTTATAGCATTAGAAAGAGTTAGATTAACAGTTTTTATGAATTGATTGGTTGTGATATTTGTGACAAGGAACTTGGATTTTATGCTGAACATCTAAGCATGTTTTCATTTATGTGAATTTAAAACCCTTGTCAGAAGTTGATTTAGTGATTTTTATCTTTGTGTTGTTGAATCCCAGAATTAGAGTAAAGTGCTGCCATAACAGCTACATTTCCTCTTTAATTCCAGCTAAGTGTTCCCTGATTAGCCCATTTAAATCCCTGATCAGGCTATCTTGAATCTGATCTGGGATAGAAATGGCTAAATCAAGAGATACAAGATTGATTTAGCTTTGTTTCTACTACAGACTTAACCTAATTTCAGATGGACTAACTGCAGCAGTAGTTAAGCCATCTAGGATGAGGCTTGGTTTGTAGCAGCTAATGGATTTACAGCAACTACTGTGCTGCATTTATTGAATTTTGTAGCTACTGTGTTTCTGCTGTTTCAGCAGAAGAGGGCTATCTGGATAACTTGGTGGATAGTAGGTCTTTGATGTGATTTGTTAGATAGCCAACTTGTATTAAAGGTGTTTTGGATTGTAAACAAGCTTTCATATAATTTTAATTGCACTTTTATAGTCAGTGAATGCTTGTAATCTATTTAAATCTCTTTTGTCAGTTAAATTTTAAGCCTAACTGTCCACAAGTTGAATTAAATAAAATCCACTTTGATTTGTGTGCTTAAATGTCTTTATCTCTATTATGCATTACACTGAGACTGTTGAGGCAGTTTACTACCTTTTAGACTCCTTAAGATTCATTCTAAGCCTTAACACCCCTTAGGAAACCTTTAAAAGGCCTAGAATGTGTGAACTTTGGACTTAAATAAAAATCATATAAAAAATATGAAAAAATAAAATAAACCTGTTTGATTGAAGATTAGGTATTTCTTTACATACATACCAAGTTTCATAGCAATCAGAACCCTCATCTTGGTAGAATTTACCAGTCGACGGTTCTATATATCATAAAACTTAATAAAAGAAACCAAACATAAAAAGGCCAAAAACACCTCTTTCTCCTCATCCATTTCTTTCCCTCTCATCTCCTACCTCCATTACATATATAAAAATCATAAAAAGTGAAGAAAACCCTAAAAATACTAAAAATCCTTTGTATAATATGTATATATAAGTGTATATTTAAGCTATATAGTAAGCTTATTAACCTATAATGTGAATTATACATAGTTATAATATAAATTACTCATGTATATATTGTAGTATATAATTTAAGTATTTAAGTTAGATTATACTGTATATAACTTAATTATATAACTAATTATTAAGTAAACTAACTTATATGTACTAAATAGCTATATAAATCAATGATCTCTATAAATAATCATATTAAGTTATAATATTGTACCTACGTATTTATATGTAAATTATGAACATATTAAACCTTGTACCTTAATTTAATTATATATACAGAATAAATAAGTAATTTATTAAGTTAGTAGTTAAGTTATCAGGTTAAATTAAAATAAACTAGTAGATTAAGTTAAAACTAAGTTAACTTATACTTTATATGTATATTACTATATTTTAAGTAATTTAAGCTAATTTAAGTATATTTATATTGTTTATATTACTTAAATTTAATTTACCACCTAAATAGTCTAAAATTATACTGATTCAATGTAAATAAAATAAAAATCAAACTTGTAAAATACAATAAAAATGTTTATAAAATATTTAAACATTTATACTAATTCAGTATAGGGTCAATTAGATCATTTAATAACTAATTTATATGTAATTAAGGAATAAAACCTAAAATTAGTTATGTATAAACAGTATACCTTAACTAATTTATTTATATAGTAATATAATTTAAAATTTAAATTAACTGTACAATTGTATAGTACTATGTAAATATTTTATTATCCTATAATTTAATTTTACTTTCTAATAATTCGTGGCCCTCAAATCGAGGACCAAACATTGGAAATCTACACTGCCGCATCTGAAATCCAGTGTGCAGCAACGGCATAGTTAGTGCCACATCGTTTGGCACCGGATGGACTGAGCGGTATAAGAGTAAAAAATTACCTTACCGCTCAGTCGTCACGGGCGCCGGGCACCCGAAAACATGAGCATATTAACTTGAGCATTCTGAGCATTGTGTGTGAGGGCCGGGGATCGAAGTGTGTGTGCGAGGGTTTGGTTAAGCCCAAACGTGAGATAAAAATGTACTTAAGTGGCCTAATTAAGAAATTAGGGCACGCTTAATAGAGCTGTGGTCCCACCCGGTCCTCCGGTGCTGTGCATCCCTCGAAAGGCATGCTCGCTAATTAACAAATTTTTGTTAAGTAATAAAAGCCCTAATGACTCATTAAGCATAGAGTACCGGCTTAGATAAGAAAGAAGAACACAGTGGATACTTAAAAGGTAAAAGAAGAAGATATGTTTATGTATAATATATAACGTATATCTATACGGATAGTACATATAAATAAATAAGTATAAGGTAAATAATAAGTATACGTATAAGTAGTATAGCGATACATATATATATGTAACTACATATTTTCACTGATAGAATAAGTTATAGCTAAAAGTAAGATAAGTGTCACTATAGACCCTAGTTTTTGCTTTAGAGTTTGTATATAGTTCTTCTGGGGTCCAGCGACGTTTGTATCTGTCGCTATAGCTTCTATTTATGTTACTGTATATGTTAGTATATTAAGTTAAGTTAGTATGATATGTAATATTAGTTAGTAGTGTATATTTATTTAAGTATTAGTAATACAACTTACAAATAGATAGTATAAAATATATCTATGTATTATTTGATGTTTGTTTGTAAGTAGATTTTTATAAGCATTTTCATTGATTCTTTTTATACATAATGGGACCCTAAATTCATTCTTTATGGATTCATTCATTCATTCATTATTAATTGTATATAAAATTAACCATTTTTGGAATTAAAGAATAATCTTGGACTTAGAGAGTGATGTAAATCAATAACTGCCTCCCAATGAACGACCTGGAATAAACCAGTAAAAATTATGTAATTAAATAAAATTGACGTGATAACGGTTTGTAATTGTGACACATATTACAACAACGGCAATTTTTATATACAAACCACATTTCCAGCATTCGTCAACGATTAACCCTCAGCAGCCAGTGGCTCTGACTGCTCGAATCCCTGACCTGAACATGGTTACAAAATATGGGGTCAGCTAATGCTGAATAGAGTGGTGGTTAAGTTATTTATATGCAATATAATTAAATAGTAACCAGCTAAACATTCAATTGTCGATTATTTATTTTCATCCATTTCCAATTCTCTGGTTTATGTGTTTCTGAGTCGAGTACGCTAATTAGGTTCCATGATATTTCTCAATCTTCTTGTTCCCTAAGGAAAAAATCTTGCTTGTAGTTTTCCCATGATGTAGGATGTACACGTAGCACTCTCCTAGCCGAGAGTGTCCCCCGTGGTAGTCCTACACCCGATCTATTACCCCGAGGTCACGGTCGCGACGTAACGGTGACTACGGCATGCACGATAAGCCCATGGGTAGCTACCCCGCACTGGCACGCAGTCAGTCATTTCCGCTAGCAGGTACGCCCAAACATGCAGCATGGAACAGCACAAGGCCTTGCCCTCTCAGAACAAGGGTCTCGCCCCTCAGAACATAATAGGGGTCTCACCCCTCCACAGTCCATGTACACTTGTTCGACTATCCCAGTTTGCCCAGCGGACCTAACAAGAGTCGGTGTAGGGTGGCCAAACCTAACACCGGGCCCCATGGGGTGACTAGCTCCCCCTACACTAAGTAGCTTACCCTGGTACCATGTACACGAGGGCCAAACAAGAGTTGTCGTAGAGTGGCCAATCCTAACCCCAGGTCTCAACCCAAGGGGTGGCTAGCTCCCCTCTACTCTAAAGGGATAGTTTCTCTCCTCGGTATCACGTACATGAGGGCCAACTCACCTCCCTTAACCAAGTCTGAACAGCCGCCCGTAGGCAACATGTTCCAAAACCATCAGGTTTTCTATACTACAGTATTCTTGGTTTCTTTCTAAATTTCCCATAGGGTTCATACATGGACTTTCTTATTTCCATATCTAGTTCATTACATGGAGAACAGGAAACTCAAATTTCACCATTGATACTCAGTACAGGTGTGCATGACATGATTCATTACAAGTAGTACAGGCAACTCATGATTTATTTCTTTTCAGGAGGCATCATAGTAACTCAATCATTTATTAACTACACACGCATTTTGTTACGACCCGGTTCCCGAATCCCTACAGGACACGAGAATTGGACCGACTCGACTGATCCCAAGACCCAGTCGTCCAACGAGAAAGTAACCAAAAAGCAGTAAAATAAACCACACTCACCATGCAAGCAACTAACAGCAAACAAAGTATAGCAGTAAAGAAACAACTACTACAGTACACACCACCACAACAGCAGAGAATTTTAAACAGGTACAGAAATATGAAGTTTACAATAAAAGAGTACAAAAGTGTAATAAATACTCACTACTACAGAAAATAGGTACAACACAAGTACAACTACTAGGCTCTACTAGGCGCAGCACCCTCCGCAGCCGTAGGCTCTGGCTGCTCAACACCTGGACCTGAAAAAGATGGTAAGTACGACACGTCAACGAAACGCTGAGTAGAGTGGCAACCAGCTAGCTAAGAAAAATAGTAAAGGTGGAATGATAGCTGTGCTTTTAATTTCTTCCTTATTCAACTAATTATTCTTTCTTTCATTACCTGGTTCATTTATCAGGTCTTTTTCTTGATCTCGAATGTTCCTCGTGGGAACGATCTTGATTGCAGTCTTTTCCGAAGAGTAGAAGTAGCACGTGGTGCTTTCCTGGCCGGGAGAGTCCCCCATGGCTGTCCTACACTCAGTCAACCACCCCAAGGTCGCTGAGAAGCATAACGGTGACTATGGCACGTGCGATAAACGCATGGGTAGCTACCCCGCACTGGCACGCGATCAGTCATTTCCATTAACGGGTGCGCTCGAAGCACAGCACGGAACTAGTATAGGGTAGAGCACTCTCAGTAACAGGGGTCTAGCCCCTCCACAGTAACCAAACAGGGGTCTCACCCCTCCACAGTCCGCGCACCCTTGCCTGACTACCCTGGTTTGCCCAGTGGGCCTAACAAGTCAGTGTAGGACGGCTAGCTGAACCCTGGGCCCCGTGGGGTGGCTAGCTCTCTCCCTACACTAGTAGCTCTCCCCGATATTGTGTACACGAGGGCCAAAAGTCGGTACAAAGTGGCCATACCTAACCCCGAGTCTCAACCCTAGGGCAGCTAGCTCTGCTCTGCACTAAGGGGTAATATGTGCTTCCCTTGGTACCACGTACCCAAGAGACAACACACTTTCCCATTAAATTTTCCAGTTCCGTTCTATTTATTTCCAGGAGCTCTACTCCTAATTCTCCGTAGGGTTCATGCTCATGTTTCTCAGGCCAAGCCATACTAGCTTTCATCATTTCATGTTTATTCGCATATAGCACGTGTTTCCAACATTCAAACTTTCTTTTCAAATTTATATACATGCAGCTCGTATTTAATTTCAAACAACAGGAATTACAGGTAGCAGTTACTAACAACAGTACTCTACATTTCATAGGCAGCTGTTATCCAATTATAGGCAATTATTATTATTCTATCTACTCATTCAAGACTGTAATTCAGGCATTCAATACAATCATTCCAGTGTTTCTAGTCCTAGGATTCATGCCATACCCTAGGATCTATCATTCAATCTAGTGTTTCTGGTCCTAGGATTCATGCCATACCCTACGATCTATCATTTATTCTAGACATGTAGTTAAGTTTGTAATTAACTAAGGGAAGCCACTCTACCTGCAAAACCGGGAGTAATGGGGGCTCGATCGGTAGGTCAACGTGCCTCCGCAACCCCCAAGTCCGCAACAGAACGAGGTTCTAACACAAGGATCAACCACAAGAAACCACTTAGAACAGGATAAAAGTATTTCAAACAAGTAGAGGAACTTATTCTGAGAAGAACGGAATCTTAAACGTGGAAATCGGACCTCGAACAAACCCTAAATGGGTCAAAAATGACAACTCTGACTCAAATCAGACGTCTAGAACATCTTCCAGATGTCTTAAAAAGGGGTCCAGATCATACCTCGCTCTGCGCTGCTCTTGAGACGTCTAGGAATCCTGCTGAACCATCTGGTCTTAGTTCCAGACATCGGACTATCTCTCCGGACGTCTGGAGACGTTCTCCGCCATCTGGGAGGGCGTGTCCCACACCTTCTCGAAGGGAATCCTGCACACGCACACAAAATCTCTCAACACGGCATGAGACAGAACTTCGGCGGAACAGCCTGCATGACCGTATCCGCAAAAGGAAGCAAAGGAGGAAAATACATACCTCTCAGTCATCTGGTGCTCCCTCCAGACGTCGTCCGCGTCGCCTGGATGTAGGTCCAAACGTCTGATTCTGGGAAAAATCCCAGAATCAGAAGCTCCTTCGTCTTCTTCCCGCTGCGCGCGACCTTGCCACGCAACCGCTCGTCCGCTGCTCGAGATGCAGTAGCACCGGGGGAAACCTCCCCGACACACACTCCGCCTTGCGTACGCCAGCCGGCCTCGAACTGCTCTGGCGAAGTCTCTCTCTTACGGCTCGCGCACTCTCTTCTCTTCCCTCTAGCTGCACCTCTCCTCTCCACCACTGCACCTGGCAGCAGCTGCTGCTCGCTCTCATTCTCGCTCCCACGCTGGAGGAAGGAGGAGATGGATGGAGTGGGGTGGAGTGAGGGAGAGGGCGGGAGTATTTGTAGGTGCGAGGGAAAGGGTCCTGCAGGTCGGCGAGGGGAGAGAAAGAGAAGAGGGCGGTTGGGGTTCAGTCTGCGTGCGGCACGCATGCAAACTCGCGGTTGTACGCACGTAAAAATTAATTTCTAAACGTCTGGGAAGGTGTCCAGACGTCTGACCCAAGTCCCAGACGTCTTAAATGACTTTGGTGGCACGGGTCTTAACAACATAACAAACTCAAAAGAAGTTTCATCCCCGAAACTTACGCTAACTAGGGTGTGAAAAAAGAACAATATACGCATAACAAACTCAAAGAGGACCGAAGCCGATCCTAAAAGACGTACCCTCAAAGAGCTCCGGGTACCGCTCCCACATCGCCACCTCAGGCTCCTAGGTAGCCTCCTCGTACCGCTGGCTCCTCCACAAGACCTTCACCGGGGGTACTTACTTCCGTCTCAGACTCCGAACGGCTCTATCGAGAATCTGCACTGGTCGCTCAGGGTAGGTCAGGTCATCACCCACCTCGATGCTCTTGTGGCTCAGAACGTGACTGGGATCGGCAACGTACTTCCTGAGGTTGGACACATGGAACACGTCGTGCACACCAGAAAGCTGGGGAGGAAGGGCAAGCCTGTAAGTAATGGGTCCAACCCGCTCCAGGACCTTAAAGGGTCCCACAAACCTCGGCGCGAGCTTCCCTCTCACCCCAAACCGCTACAGGCCCTTCATGGGCGAAACGCGAAGGAAGACGTGGTCCCCAACCTCAAACTGCACCTCTCTGCGTTTCCGATCTGCATAGCTCTTCTGTCTGCTCTTGACAATGCGGAGTCACCTGTAAATCTTCTCGATCACCTCCTGACTCTGCCGGATCAGCCTGGGGCCAACCTCCCACTTGGTCCCTGCCTCAACCCAACTCAAGGGTGTCGTACACCTCCGTCCGTACAGAGCCTCGTAGGGTGACATGCCGATGCTCAAGTGATAGCTGTTATTATATGCAAACTCTGCCAGGGGCAAGTGCTCCTCCCAAGAGCCCCTCCAGTCCAGTACACAAGCACGCAAAAGGTCCTCAAGTGTCTGTATCGTGCGCTCAGACTGTCCGTCCATCTAGGGGTGGTATGCTGTACTAAACCTCAATTGTGTCCCCAAGGCCTGCTGGAACTCAACCCAAAACTGGGACGTAAAATGGGTATCCCGTCAGATACAATCTCCCACGGAACTCCGTGTACACGTACCACATCGTGGATATACCTCTCTACCAACTATGATGGTCCCAAGGTGACTCAGATAGGCAAGAAACGTGCCGTCTTCGTCAATCTGTCGACGATCACCCAGACTGCGTCATGTCTTCGTTGGGTAACAGGCAAGCCCACCACCAAGTCCATGGTGATGCTCTCCCACTTCCACTCTGGCACTGGAAGTGGCTGCAACAGCCCTGCAAGCCTCTGATGCTTGGCCTTTACCTACTGGCACACTAAACACTGCTATACGAATTCACCCACATCCCGCTTCATTCCCCTCCACCAAAAGTCGCATCTCAAATCATGGTACATCTTTGTGTTTCTGGGATGTATGGTGAACCTAGAACCGTGTGCCTCAGTCAAGAGCTCTCTCAACAGCTCCTCATCCCTGGGAACGCACAACCGTCCCCTCATGCGCAGCACCTTGTCTGTAAAGGAGAAGTCCCCAGGGTCTCCTAATAGCACTCTATCACTTAATGACTGCAAGTACAGGTCGGCCATCTGTTTAGTGATGATGCGGTCTATCAGCTCTGGCCTCGTCTGTCGTGTCACGGTCACTGCCCCACAGTACCCTAGTAACTCTAGGGGTTGCCAACTACCCATCTCCTCCAAGAGGCTCCAACTCTGCGCCTACAAATTTGCCAAGTGGGTGGGCGCCTTCCGGCTCAAGGCGTCAGCCACCACGTTGGCCTTTCCCGAGTGGTAGGAAATGCTGTAGTCATAGTCCTTCAGGAGCTCCAACCAACGTCTCTGTCTCATGTTGAGCTCCTTCTGATCAAACAAGTATCTGAGGCTCTTATGATCTGTGAAAATCTCAAATGTCTCACCGTACAAGTAGTGCCTCCAAGTCTTCAGCGCGAAGACGACAGCTGCCAGCTCTAGGTCATGGATAGGGTAGCTATGCTCATGGGGCTTCAGTTGCCGCGAAGCGTAAGCAACAACGTGACCCCTCTACATGAGCACACCCCCTAATCCCTTCAAAGAGGCATTCTGTACACAACGAACCCACCACTACTGTCTGGGATGGTGAGCACGGGAGCCGAAGTCAGCCTCTCCTTCAGCTCCTGAAAACACGCCTCACAAGCGTCTGTCCAAGAAAAGGGCATGTCCTTCCAGGTAAGCTGTGTCATAGGACATGCAATCTGTGAGAAGCCCCTGATAAACCGCCTGTAGTAGCCTGCCAGTCCCAAGAAACTACGTATCTTAGTAACTGTACGCGATCTCTCCCACCTGAGCACTGCCTCAACCTTGGCTGGGTCCACAACCAAGCCATCCCCGGAGATCACATGACCCAAGAAGGTCACCTCCCTCAACTAGAACTCGCACTTGTTGTATTTGGCGTACAGCCTACGCCGTCTCAGTGTGTCCAAAATCATCCGCAAGTGCTGTCCGTGCTGTGCCTGATCTCGAAAGTAGATGAGCACATCATCAATAAATACCACCACGAACTGGTCCAAGTACGGTCTGAACACCCGGTTCATCAAGTCCATGAAGGCAGCGGGGGCGTTGGTCAGCCCAAACGGCATGACCAAAAACTCGTAGTGTCCGTATCGGGTGCAGAAAGCTGTCTTGGAGACATCTGCCTCCTTGATCCTCAACTGGTGGTATCCAAACCTCAAGTCTATCCTGGAGAATACCGTGGCACCTCGCAGCTGGTCAAACAAGTCGCCAATCCTCGGCAGCGAATACCTGTTCTTGATGGTAACCCTATTCAGTTGTCTGTAGTCAACACAAAGGCGTAGGGTACCATCCTTCTTCTTCACGAATAATACCGGGGCTCCCCACGGAGACGCACTGGACCTCACAAAGCCTTTCTCCAGAAGGTCCTGCGATTGAGACTTGAGCTCTTGCAGCTCAAGTGGTGCCATCCTGTATGGTGCTGTAGAAATGGGGCTAGTCCCCAGTACCAGTGAGATCTCAAACTCGATCTCACGCTCGGGCGGTAGTCCTAGCAACTCATCTGGGAATATGTCGGGGTACTCTCTGACCACCAGGATACTCTGAAAGTATGCCATAGGGCTGGGCTCCGCCACCACACAAGCCAGGAAGCCCTTAGACCCCTGGCCCAAAAGTCTCACCGCCCGAAGTGGAGAAATGCACCTGAAGACTCCGTCCACTGGCTGCCCGTGAAACTCGAAAGAAGGCAACTCCAGTATGGAGAAAACGATCTTCCTCTCAAAGCAGTCCACCAAGGCGTGGTAAGCGGACAGCCAGTCCATCCCCAGAATCACGCCAAAGTCCTCCATCTGTATCATAATCAGCTCAGCAGGAAGGCTGTGTCCCCCAATACTGACCTCACAACCTGTGTACACCTCCTCAGCTATAAACAGCTGACCACCTGGACCTCTGATCACGAACAGATCCTCTAACAACACACAGTCCTGCCCCAAACTAACATCAAAACTGGCAGCGACAAACGAATGTGTGGCGTCGGAATCGAAAAGCGTGTAAACAAGTCTGCTGGAAACTAAAACCATACCTGCCACCACTGATCCTGAAGCTCTGGCATCCCTGTGTGTCAGGGCGTTAATATGCCCCTCAGCCCTAGGTGCGAACGAAGCAGCCACACTCTGAGTCGGACGGGTAGCCGCTGGCCGGTACCCTCCCCGCGACTGCTGTCCTCCTCCTCATGCCTGGAAACTGCGGCCTCCAGCTCGCCCTCCAGTGCTCGACGTGGGAAGCATCTGCTGACCTCCAGCCCTAGACGGGCAGACGCTCCTGATGTGGCCCGGCTGGCCACACTGGTACCAAAGGGGGACTCGACTCTCACCCTTAGTGGGTCCCTACTGACGGCTGGGCGGGGGTCCAGTGCTGGAAGCTAGCCCCTGTCGGGGGGCCCAAAGGCCACTGACAGCCCCACAAAGTGTGACGGCTCTCTTGCGGGCGCCACGTGCCTCCTCTCTCGTCGGCTCTGTGAGAAGTCTGGCTGGTAGGGTCGCTTCTGCCTGCTATCAGTGTCACGTGCGGATGGGTTGGTCTCTTCATACATCATAGCTGCCTCCACCACCCTCGAGAACGTAGGTAGCTTCAGGGGTTTGACATATTCCCGAATAGCAGGCTGGAGCCCCTCGGTGAACCTCCAACGGCGCTCCTCCTCGGTAGCCATGGCTGTCGCGGCGAAACGAGACAGCTCCAGAAAATGCGTGCGGTACGCGCTCACGGTCATCGTCCCCTAGCGGAGAGTGTGGAACTCTCGCCTCCTCTGGTCCTACCACGTCTGGGGGAAGTACTGCTTGCAGAAGAGGGTGACGAATTGATCCCAAGTCAGCTCATCCCTCTCCTAACCTCTGACTGCCCTCCACCACCTGTGTGCCGCACTCTCTAACTGGTACGTGGCAAAGGCCACGTGGCACTCCACAGGGGGGCGAAGGGTGTCAAACACCTTCCCGATCTACTCGAGTCAGTCCTCTGCCTCGGTCGGGTCCTCATCCCCCTTGAAGGAGGGGGGCTTCAGCTTCCGGAACTGTCCAAAAAGCTCATAGTGACGCTGAAGTGGAGAAGCTAGTATGCCACCAGGCAAAGAGGCCTCATGCTCAGAAGTATCGGAGGAAGGTGGGGGCGATGGAGGCCCACCCCCTCCTGCACGTCTAGTGCCGTGTCCGTCTCATGGTCCCATAGAGGACTCCCCCTCCATAGCCCCAGGGAGAGGCGCTCATGGTGGCGGGTGAAGCTCCTCTCGCACGATCTCTCGTATCAGCTGGGCGAGGTCCTGGGCCTGAATGGCCGGGAGCAGTGGCTGGTCCACTGAGGCATTGTGCTCAATGTGCCTGCCTCTCCGACCTCGTCCTCGGTCGCGTCCGCAGCTCACCTCGCTACCTCCTCGTCAAGGCATCTCCTGCAAGGAGACACGAACATGGAATAAAAAAGACGTCAATACTAATCAACATTCAACGAAGGAACCCTGAAATAGATGTCAAAAGGAACGATGTGGTGGCTACTCTAGTTATAAGCACATAAATTGTTTATTTTCCAGCCAGTTGGTTCACTTCTCGGGACAACCTTGCTCCGATGCCATCTTGTTACGACCCGGTTCCTGAATCCCTACAGGACACGAGAATCGAACCGACTCGATTGATCCCAAGACCCAGTCATCCAACGAGAAAGTAACCAAAAAGAGTAAAATAAACCACATTCACCATGTAAGCAACTAACAGTAAACAAAGTACAGCAGTAAAGAAACAACTACTACAGTACACACCACCACAACAGTAGAGAATTTTAAATAGGTATAGAAATATGAAGTTTACAATAAAAGAGTACAAAAGTGTAACAAATACTCACTACTACAAAAAACGGGTACAACACAAGTACAACTACTAGGCCTAGCACCCTTCGCAGTTGTAGGCTCTAGCTGCTCAACACTTGGACCTGAAAAAGGTGGTAAGTATGACACATCAGCGAAACGTTGAGTAGAGTGGCAACCAACTAGCTAAGAAAAACAGTAAAGGTGGATTGGAAGCTGTTGTTTTTAATTTCTTCTTTATTCAACTAATTATTCTTTCTTTCATTACTTAGTTCATTTATCAGGTCTTTTTCTTGATCTTGAATGTTCCTCGTGGGAATGATCATGATTGTAGTCTTTTCCGAAGAGTAGAAGTAGCACATGGTGCTCTCCTGGCTGGGAGAGTCCCCCGTGGTGGTCCTACACTCAGTCAACCACCCCAAGGTCACTGACAGGCATAACGATGACTACGGCACGCGTGATAAACGCACGGATAGCCACCCCGCACTGGCACGCGATCAGTCGTTTCCGTTAACGGGTGCACCCGAAGCACAGTACGGAACCAGTATAGGGCAGAGCCCTCTCAGTAACAGGGGTCTAGCCCCTCCACAGTAACCAAACAGGGGTCTCGCCCCTCCACAGTCCGTGCCCCTCGCCTGACTACCCTGGTTTGCCCAGTGGGCCTAACAAGTCAGTGTAGGATGGCTAGCTGAACCCCAGGCCCCGTGGGGTGGCTAGCTCTCTCCCTACACTAGTAGCTCTCCCCAATATTGTGTACGCGAGGGCCAAAAGTCGGTACAAAGTGGCCAGACCTAACCCCGGGTCTCAACCCTAGGGCGGCTAGCTCCACTCTGCACTAAGAGGTAACATGTGCTTCCCTTAGTACCACGTACCCAAGAGACAACACACTTTCCCATTCACTTTTCCAGTTCCGTTCTATTTATTTCCAGAAGCTCTACTCCTAATTCCCCGTAGGGTTCATGCTCATGTTTCTCAGGCCAAGCCATACTAGGTTTCATCATTTCATGTTTATTCGCATATAGCACGTGTTTCCAACATTCAAACTTTCTTTTCCAATTTATATACATGCAGCTCGTATTTAATTTCAAACAACAGGAATTACAGGTAGCAGTTACTAACAACAGTACTCTACATTTCATAGGCAGCTGTTATCCAATTACAGGCAATTATTATTATTCTATCTACTCATCCAAGATTGCAATTCAGGCATTCAATACAATCGTTCCAGTGTTTCTAGTCTTAGGATTCATGCCATACCCTAGGATCTATCATTCAATCTAGTGTTTCTGGTCCTACGATTCATGCCATATCCTAGGATCTATCATTTATTCCAGACATGCAGTTAAGTTTGTAATTAACTAAGGGAAGCCACTCTACCCGCAAAATCGGGAGTAATGGGGGCTCGAACGGCAGGTCTACGTGCCTCCGCAACCCCCAAGTCCGCAACAGAACGAGGCCTAACATAAGGATCAACCATAAGAAACCACTCAGAATAGGATAAAAGTATTTCAAACAAGTAGAGGAACTTATTCTGAGAAGAACAGAATCTTAAACGTGGAAATTGGACCTCGAACGGACCCTAAACGGGTCAAAAATGACAACTCTGACTCAAATCAGACATCTAGAACATCTTCCAGGCATCTTAAAAAGGGGTCCAGATCATAACTCACTCTGCACTACTCTTCAGACATCCAGGAATCCTGCTGAACCGTCTTGTCTTAGTTCCAGACGTTCGACTATCTCTCCGGATGTCTGGAGACGCTCTCCGCCGTCTGGTGACTCGTCCAGATGTCTGAACCACGTGGGAGGGCGTGTCCCATGCCTTCCCAAAGCGAATCCTGCACACGCACGCAAAATCTCTGAACGCGGCATGAGACAGAACTTCGGTGGAGCGGCCTGCATGGCCATATCCGCAAAAGGAAGCAAAGGAGGAAAATATGTACCTCTCAGTCGTCTAGATCTCCCTCCAGGCGTCGTCCACGTCGCCTGGATTTAGGTCCAAATGTCTGATTCTGGGAAAAATCCCAGAATCAGAAGCTCCTTTGTCTTCTTCCCGCTGTGTGCGACCTCGCCACGCAGCCGCTCGTCCGCTGCTCGAGCTGCAGCAGCACCGGGGGAAACCTCCCCGACACACACTCCGCCTTGCGCACGCCGGCCGACCTCGAACTGCTCCGGCGAGGTCTCTCTCTCACGGCTCGCGTGCTCTCTTCTGTTCCCTCTCGCTGCACCTCTCCTCTCTGCCACTGCACCTAACAACAGCTGCTGCTCGCTCTCACTCTCGCTCTCGTGCTGGAGGAAGGAGGAGACGGATGGAGTGGGGTGGCGTAAGGGAGAGGACGGGAGTATTTGTAGGTGCAAGGGAAAGGGTCCTGCAGGTCGGCGAGGGGAGAGAAAGAGAAGAGGGCAGCTGGGGTTCAGTCTACGCACGGCACGCGCGCAGACTCGTGGTCGTACGCACGCAATAATTAATTTCTAGATGTTTGGGAAGGTGTCCAGATGTCTGACCAAACGTCTGGCCCAAGTCCTAGACGTCTTAAACGGCTTTGGTGGCATGGGTCTTAACACATTTCTTCCAACCCTAGTGTTCATTTTACAACCCCAGGTTCAACTGAATATATTCTAAAGTAGCATACATTTATCTAACCTAGGGTTCAAATAATTCTACGCATACAATTTAATTATTAATTCTAGAATTAAGGTGAAAACCACTCTACCAGGTTAACCAGGTGGAATGGGGGCTTGTACGGTAACTCCCGACGTCTCTGCAGGTCCTGTATGCTCTACGGACTAGAGACCTACAACATGGACCGACAGGTCAAACGAGCTCAAAACTGCATAAACATTATATAATTACGTAGAGAAACTTGAACAGAAACCAATGACATTTTGTTTGCGGAAATTCGTCTTCGTTTGGGCCTTGAACAGGCCCAAAAACACCAACCCTGACCAAAAGCAAACGTCTTAAAAGAACTCAGAGACTCACCTTGCTCAGGGCACCCTTTTCAAACGTCTTGAACTCCGTGCAAATGTCTGAGGGTGTCTTCAGACGTTTGGAGACACTCCCGGACGTCTGAAACCACCTCGATCCTCACACCGACGCACCTCCCCAACCTCTGACACATGCATGTGAGGTTAAAACTCAGCAGGGAGAAAATAATTGAAAAAATATGCGCTAGCAAATGTCTGGTATTACCTTTGGACGTCTGGACAGATGTCTGATGGTCTCTCCAGACATCTAATTCTGCGGAAAAATGACTCCGTAGAACCATTTGCGAGCTCTCTCTCCCCGCAGAACTGCAGCACCCCCCCGTCTCCCTCACGAGCCCTCTGCTCTCAGGCCTTCGGTCTCCTCTGCTCTCCGCTTTCTCCTTCTCCTGGTCCCCACTCTCCCTCTCCTCTCGGCTGCGGTATGGGATGGATGGAGGAGGAGCGGGGGGGTTTATATGGAGGTGGGAGGTAATGGGAAGAGGTAAGGTGAAGGTGGAGGGAATGGGGGTGTCGTTGTGGGTATGGAGGTGAGGGGGTGAGGTACGGTGGAGGATGGGAAAATTGCAGGGGCACCCCCGCAAGTTCTCTTTTTCCCCCACGTAACCACAACAAAACCTAGGGGGTTAAAATTGCACAAAAACCCCTAAAAATTTTGGAAATGCCAAACGACCCTTAGGAAGGGTCATTTCACGTAAGGGGTGAGGGGGATGGTGTACGGTCGGTAAGGTGTAGGGATGGAAAATTGTGGGGGCACCCCCGCAAGTTATCTTTTTCCCCTGCATATCCACAACAAAAACCTAGGGGGTTAAAATTGCACAAAAACTCCTAAAAATTCTGGAAATGCCAAACAACCTTTAGGAAGGGTCATTTCAAGATTGATGGATTGCAATTTGCACGGTGCTAGGAGTAAAGGTACATACCCAAGAATGATAGCAATTACGAAAGTCTTGAATTGACAATGGAGGCAAGAAAAGTTGAAGATGTAAACTTCACTCTTGTAAAATACATATTCAATGTAAAGCTGACCTTGTAACCATAGAAGTCTAATTTTTAATCCACCATTTGTTCGTATGTGTTTTTAAATTTCTATGCTTTATCATTAGTTCAATCACTTTTTATCCTAAAAATTTATGTTGTTTGTTTGGTTCCTTTTTTCATTACATAATATCATTAACAGCAACATCGGGTTTAATGCTCTAGGATAATTGTTGAAAGGACCGACTGAAATCCAAATGGCCAAGGATCTACTAATAAAACATATATGGGATTTAAAAGTTGGAGTTGTGAATCCTTTAATTGAGGCTAGAAGCTTACTGCATCAAATTGAAGATGATGGATAGGAAAGCATGAAAGTTCTAAGGACAAAGGAACTTCTTCAGGTTGAGATTAAAGTTGTGTTAGAAGATTGGAATGCCATGACAACTATGGTTAGTAATGATGTTTCCTTGAGAGATCTTGGTGGAGAGAATGAACATATTTTTTTAGTTGTATTTTAATTTTTTCCTATATTTTTCTTTTCTTTCTTTGTATCACCGTGGAGAAGAGATTATCTTGGTGGTTGTGGTTGTTGCTACTTTTTTATATTTTTTCTTATTTTCCAATGTAACCCCTTGAAGAGTACTTATTGTACTTTATTATTGAGGATTAAATAAAATTGGGAAAACCCAAGCTCTTGTATTTTGAGCTTGTTAAAGATAATATTTCTCATTAAAGAGTATCAATAGTGACAGTTAAGTGGTATAACAAGGCATTATTAAAGTGAATGAATGGTAGTAATTAAAAGACAAAATAAACCATCATTAAAGAAAAGTAATAGTGGAGATTTAGTGGCATAAGAAGGGCCATTAAAGGAAATCAATAGTAATGATTTAAAGATATAAATAATTATTACTAAATAATATCAATAGTAACAATTAAACGATAAAACAAAATGTCATTAAAGTAAATGAATAGTGGTGATTTATTGACATAAATTAAAGTCGTTAAATGAAGCATATAACAATACTAATATTGTCAATTAAATTGTCACCAACATAAATTAATAATGATGAAATAGTAGAAAATAAATTGCATTAAAGATCATTAATAACATTATGACAATTAAAGTGACATTAATACCAATAATTTAGAGGTAATTATATAATTACCGCTAACATTTTAGTGACATCAACTAAGGTGGCAAATAATCAGCATTTATTATAAGTGTTGCTAATTTGGTAAACAATCAAATAGAGTGCTATTAGTTGCAAATATTAATGTCACTAAAGATTTTTTTTTTCATAGTATATGATATCGAGAGAGATATAAAAGTCTATCCATCGAGTAATGCCCATTCCAACATTTTTACCTCTCACTCTAAGATTTGTAAAATTTCACTCCTAACATTTTTAATGCATATTACCTATTCATGGTAGAACTCTTAAAAATAAAATAAAATGGACAACAAATAGTTATGAAATTCAAGAAGAAGATCTCATCCAAACCAAATAATGCTCTCTTCAGAAAAAGGCAAAAACTAATTGGAACCCAATGATTTCCAGCATGGAAGTAGATGGGGCCATTTTTGAAAATCTCTTTCCTTTTCTCATTTTAAAGCGTCTGGTGGGTTGAAACAGATGGCATTGGTCCCTACTCTCAAATCAGATCAGTGCACAGCAATGTGATTCGCCATTGCTTTCCTTCCCTTGCTCTATATATAGCCTGCATCGGGTTACATACACACTGCAAACTGCCTCCTATCCATTTCTCGACGCCGATCCCATTAATTGCCACCACCTATTTGCACTTGACTATAGAAGCCAAATGGATCATTCACAACGTCAGCTAATTCACAACATGAAGAAAGCCCTTTTTGAGCAGGTGATCGGTTTCTTCGTATTACATGATCTCTAGCATCTAATTTGTAAATCAGAAAAAGCTACGTAAGGGAGGCCTATACATGCCAATATGACTTTTATATCTGATCCCTTCATTAATAAGGCTAAGTTACGTACTGTCGTTTCGCATGGGTACTTTTGCTAAAATATTGATTCACGGAATTAATTAAACAGTATCTAGAATTTATGCAAAAAAAAAAAAAAGTATGATTCTTTCCTTAGAAATCTATTATTTTCTTTTTCCGCTTCACTCTTTGGTACGACAACCAGGAATCCTCATCAGAGAAAGCGTTCCATTTCAATTTGATATTCATATAACCTTTTTTTTTCCCGTATTTTTTTATAATCTGTTCTTGTGGGTACAATTTTTGTATTTCCATTTTCTACTATTTCTCAATATATAGCACTGCTACAAATTAAATTTGTAACGACCCGGTTCCCGAGTCCCTACGAGACACGAGAACCGGACCGACTCGACTAATCCCAAGACCTAGTCGTCCAACGAGGAAGTAACCAAAAGACAGTAAAACAAACCACATTCAGCATGAATATAACTAACAGTAAGAAAGTACAGCAGTAAGGAAAGAAACTACTACAGTAGGTACCACCACAACAGTAAAACAGCATTTATCATATAACAAGAACTGCAGGTAAAGAAGGTACAGCGGAAACAAAAACTACTCACTAGAACAGAAACAAAAGGAGTACAAAAGGCTGTGGTAACTCTACTGGACCCTACTCGGCCCAGCGTCCTCTGCAGCCGCCGACCCTGGCTGCTCAACACCTGGTCCTGAAAAAGGTAACGAGTGTAACACGTCAGCAAAACGCTGAGTAGAGTGGCAAACTAACTAAGGCAACGGTAGAGTGTACAGTAGCTGTTATGTTCTATTACTTCCTTTATTCAATTTTTCTCACTATTTCATTTATTTCTCAGATCCTTTACTTGATCTCGAATGTCCTCGTGGGAACGATCTTGATTGCAGTCTTTTCCAAAAGTAGAAGTAGCACGTGGTGCTCTCCTGGCCGGGAGAGTCCCCCGTGGTGATCCTACCCTCAGTCAACCACCCCAAGGTCACTGACAGACGTAACGGTGACTACGGCACGCGCGATAAACGCACAGGTAGCTAGCCCGCACTGACACGCGGTCAGTCGTTTCCGTTAACGGGTGCGCCCAAAGCACAGCACGGAACCAGGGCAGAGCCCTCTCAGTAACAGGGGTCCAACCCCTCCACAGTAACCAAACCGGGGCCTTGCCCCTCCACAGTCCGCGCACCCTCGCCTGACTACCCTGGTTTGCCCTAGTGGGCCTAACAAGTCGGTGAAGGAGGCTAGCAGAACCCCGGGGCCCGTGGGGTAGCTAGTACTCTCCTAACACTACTAGCTCTCCTCGGTACTACGTACACAAGGGCCAACAAGTCGGTACAGAGCGGCCAATCCTAACCCCGGGTCCCTGGGGCGGCTGGCCCCACTCTGCACTAAACAGGTACAGGTACTTCCCTTGGTACTGCGTACCCAAGAGACAGTACAAACTACATCTCAGTTCCATTCCTTTTTCTTTCCAGGAGTTCCACTCCTAATTCCCCGTAGGGTTCCAGCTCTTTATCTCAGAACATCATATGTTTCACTTTCCAGATTCACGTTCTCAAAATCCATGATCTCAACATGTTTCTTTATTCATAACAGGCAGCTGTTAATTCAAATTACAGGCAGCTTTATATTCCCTTCCATTTTTTCCAAGACCGCAGTATTATACATTCCACTAGTTTTTCCATCCTAAGATTCATGCCACATCCTAGGATCTAACATACAACTAGTTTTCCAGCCCTAGGATTCATGCATCACCTAGGAGCTATCATTCCATACATTTCTCATTCCTAAGATTCATGCAATGTCCTAGATTCTAGTTATGGTTCCATACTTTAACAGATTTTAAAAATAACTTAAGCCACTCTACCAGGTACAACGGGAGTAATGGGGGCGTGATCGGGAATCCCGCGTGCCTCCGCGACTCTCAAGACTGCAACTGAACAAGATCCTGTCACAAGGATCAAACACAAGGAGTGTCTCAAAACAGTGTATAGCTACTGTAGATGAGTAGAGGAATTAATTCTGAAGAGAACGCAACTCGAATCGCGGAAAACGGAGCCCGAACGGGCCCTAAACGGGTCGAAAAAGACGATACTGTGCAAAATCAGACGTCTGGAACTCCTTCCAGACGTCTTAAAAAGTGGATCAGAGAATTACCTGTTCAGCGTGGTTTCCCAGACGTCCAGAAGTCTGCGGGGATGTCTGCCTAGATCCCAGACGTCCGATGGTCCCTCCGGACGTCTGGAGGTCACTCCCGCCGTCTGGTACAACTTCCAGACGTCTGATTCGCAAAGGATGGCGAATCAGCGAACCTGCGCACAGCCAACCCCCCTCCCTCAGTACGGTCAATCGACAAGAAGGAAGAAGAAGGCGGAAAACTCACCTTTCAGACGTCTGTATGATCTTACAGACGTCGACCTTGCCGTCTGGCTATCAACCCAGACGTCTGATTCTGGAAATTTTTCCAGAATCAGAACCCTGCTCGGCCTCCGCTCGCGACGCCGCCCGCGTCGCACCTCGCGTGTCTGCTGCTCAGCCCGCAGCAGGTCCCTCTCCGCGTCGCTCCGTGCCCCCCTGCGCCCTCCGCCAGCCGGCCAAGCCGCTCCGGCGAGCTCGCCCGCACGGCAGAGCTCCGCCCTCGCACGCCGCACCTCCGCGCTCACTGCGGCCGCCGCTGCTGCCCTCGCGTCCGCTCGCTCTCGCGCATAGGAAGGAGAAGAAGGAGGAGACGGTGGAGACGGTGGAGACGGTGGAGACGCGCCCCTTTTTAACGCCGCGCGGAGAGGAGAGAGAGAAGGCGGCAGGCCGCCTGCAGCCGCAGAGAAAAGAGGGAATATGCGGTCTGCGTGCTCAGGCGCGCAGGCGACTCGCGTGTGTCGAAAATAACAGATTTCCAGACGTCTTGAAACTATCCCAGACGTCTTATCAGACGTCTGGTTGTGATCCCAGACGTCTTGTCCGACGTCTGAGCCACCTCCCAGACGTCTTAAAATACGTTTGGGGCACACATTCGTTACAAAATTGAAAATTATGTTAACAACCACCACTTAATTAGACTTTTGAGGTAGCCAGGTAATATATATATATAGGCGATCTAGTCGATCGGTTCGTATTTTCTTCCTAATTAAGTTTTGGGCAGAGGGGGACGCACGGTGGATCACATGATCCTTTTCACGCAGATTTGCCCCTCCCTTGGATTTGACGGACAAATGAGGGGGTTGAAAAGTCTATTTCGGGAGTGATGCCCCTGATTTGGTAAGGGTGGGGTGTAACTTTTAACTTTAGGAAGGAAGTTACATTTTTCATTATTCTTAAGTTTTCTCATATGAAAAATAAAAAAAAATCGATGCATTAAATTTGGACGGTCCTCAAGGACCGGTCAGTGTTCGTATGCTTTCTGCATCACCGTACAATCGTTTTCAATCGATGATGAAAAGGTGCACCTCACCTATATATCACGAGGAAAACTAATAGGTCCCCGCATACTTGGTTAACTTTTCCCCAGAAAGTGACCACATGATCCCTTATATATCTTAACTTAGTTCCCATTAATTTCCATGAAAATTTCAGACTGACAGATCGAATCCCAACCACAAACAAGCGTTATAACCTTGAACCACCGTGTTTGTGCGTAGCTTCGTGGTCACATCCAAGGGATATGTAAAAAAAAACAAGCATCTGCTGCTGAGTGGCATCTTATATAGCAGCATGCAAACATCGTATATACGTCTACCTTCCGTTGGGATATATATATATATATATATACACATATAAAAGGTTGTGGCTATAAATAAGTCTATAGAGAGCCTGATAAAAATACGAACTACATCTAATGGCGAGTCACTTTTAATCTCACAGAATTACGTTGATGATCAATTCCATCCGCTGCAGGAGCTGCAGGATGAGAGCAGCCCTAATTTTGTTGAAGAAGTGGTGTCCTTGTTCTTCAGGGACTCGGAGAGATTGATTGATAGCATCGAGCAAGCTCCGTGAGTCCATTTAGTTATAATTTACATGACAAACAACCTCTTTAGGCTTACAAAAGGGTAGGATCTTATATATCCATGTTCTTTATTAGGGTAAGATCTCATAAGCTAATTTTACTGTACATATATGTACGTAATCAGGGGGAAGACTCCTCGTGATTTCCTAAGGCTGGACGCAGTCATGCACCACTTCAAGGGCAGCTGCTCCAGGTAAACAAGATTTGACAACTAGAACGCGTCTACAGCATTGGTTCATGACCTGTGCAGCCTGACACACTTTTTAAACCCAAAAAAGAGGCTTTATATATATATATATATATATATATATATATATATATATATATAGAGGATGTTCAAGAGCGTGTTATATATATGATAACGTATATATGGTACAACCGAGTTGGTATTTTATTTCTATGAATTAATTTGGAAGAGGCAAAACTCATGGATAACATAATTACTTAGATCATTATTGAGGGGTGTCTCTTACCTTTCACTCCACCTTTTGAGGATAATTAATTTTGAGTTCTATGGGGAAAAGTTAAAGTTAAAATTATATCAGAATTTTAGTATTAAAAAAAATTATAATATTAATAAGAGAGAAAGTTCATATCAATAAATAAATAAATAAATAATGACATGATTAATATGTATAATATTTATTCAACAATTTTTTTATCATATCGAAGGCATCTCCACTTAATAAATTAAATATATCAATGTATTTTAATTTTTAATTGATGTATTTTAATTTTCCATTGAAATATCTCAATTGAAAAGTAAAATACACTGGTTGAAATAAGTAAGCATCCTTACTCACTGATTTAAAATCAAAATGCACCGATGCATTTTAGTTATCCATTAAAATATAACAGTTGAAAATCAAAATATACCAATTGAAAAGTAAATAAGCGTCTTAACTCAACAAAATACATTGGTGCATTTATACTTACCATGCATTGTTGGTGCTAAAGCACTAGGATCGTTTATTTTGATGATAACAAAACACGTGTCTTTTAACATTTGCATCTGAGTTCTAGTTTTCAAGCTAAATTGCAAATAGAGATAAGTGTTTAGACGGAATTCGAGCTCGCATCCATGGCGGATTAGAGGAGTTAATGGAGAACAAAGGAGCTTCGCGAGGAGCGATAGCTTGAAAAAGGAAGGAGATGAAGAATATGATAAATTTCCTTTCCTTTGTACTATGTAATTTTGTTTCTTTGTTTTGCTCTTTATTTCTGTCTTAGATCTTATATTAAAGAGCATCAAAGGATCCTTAAAGTAGTCTTAGGAATATCTGCACTACCCTAGGATACTTAGGTTTTCTATAGAGAACTTAGAAAACAAAAATAGGGATCAGACAGCCTTTTCAGACGTCTAATTTAGGTTTTAGACGTCTGATTAAAACTTTTAAGACATCTGGCTGTTGACTCAGACGTCCGACTATCTAGGCTGGACTTAATAGGTTCTGTCCGTTTGAATCAGTCATCCAGACCTTAACCCAAACGTCTTAGGAGACGTCTGATGCCTTTGCCAAACGTGCAATTAGTGGAACATTGGCTGCCCACGCAAACGTTGAGAAATCTAACCGTTAGCTTATATCAGACATCCATAAGTGATCCCAGACGTCTGATATGTGATCGTTTTGCCTCAACTGACCCAAAATCTCCTTTGGCAGATCTTGTAGCCGTTACCCTTCTTGGGAATCCATTCCCACAGAACAAATAGGTTTCTAGACGTCCAGACCTTGTGCCAGACATCCTGTGTGTCGTCTGATGGACTTTCATTAGAACCCTATTTCGATCTGATTCAAGTCAGGAAGGAAACCCACCTAAAATCAGACGTCTTAAACGAATTTTCCAGACGTCTGATGCCAGAACCAGATGTCTAATGACCTTGTCAGAATCATGATTAATTCTAACTATGGCCTAATTTGCCTTGGATTTGCACCCAACAGCTATGAAGCCTTCCAAGGCCTTCCAAAGCCTTCCTAGGCCCTCTATAAATAGAGGAGGACCCCTTGGCCTGAGAGATACACCAAGTACAAGCATTTCCACATCTTTGTGTCAAATTGATCTCTAGAAGAAGCTCTAGCCCTCAAGTCTTAATTCACCTTCCAGAGAGCATCAAACCAATTGTGCACCCGCTCTCCCGCCGTAGTTCACGAGAGTGCCGTTGTGCCATTGCGTAGTTCACGCATCCGCATCGTCAATGTACTTCCACTAAAGGAAAGTTTCTTAACTCCTATAGAACTTAGGTGTTAATATTTGTGGCTTTATAGGATTCTTGTACTTTTATTGGTATTTGTTTGAGTATTCGCTTTGCGAATTCTCATCTCCATCGAGGGATAAAATCCTCCTTGTGAAGAGGAGAGGTTGAGGAACGCTACCCTCGCACTTGTAGCGTAGTTGTACGTGAGGTTGAACTACCCTCGTTGAAGTAGTTCGTATAGTGGATTTGATCGACTAGATTGATCGGAAAATCCTAACTTGACAGGGTTAGATGGTAGTTTTCACCCAGATTGGGTTTCCACCTAAAAATACTTGTGACTAATTGTGTGATTACTATTTTTGTGAGATTGTATATTTTAATTCCATATTTTTTACGTCGCGCTGATCTCACCTCCTCTCAGTAGGAAATCACACGCATTTGGAGATTTATTGTTCAATTTTATTTTGATTTCTAATCGATATCTTAGACTGTATTTATATAATCTAATTTTATATATATGTATTATTTTATATTCTCGTAAAAATATATTTAATATTGATATGTAATGAAAAGTATAAATGAAAAAATTGATAGTGAAGATGAAATTTGAAATTGACATATGTAATATACAATGCTAAGAAAATAAAATTTAAAATTATTTAAAAAGGAAGAGAAAACCGTCGCGTGTGTAGAGAGAGGAGAAAGAAATAACTAAATTCAAGAGTGCCGAACATAAGTTTAAAAAAAAATAACGAAAAGAGAGTATTGAGAGTATTGCCTACGGTACCACTTCGACGGCACGTTATATATGGAAAGATTGTGTCCAGTTGCTACGGTCCTGTTCTCCATTAATGGAGTTCTATTTTCCGAACGAAGGAAAAGAAAAAAAACAAAACCATGCATCCTTGATTACAATTAGTTTGGATTGATGGTTTGCTCCATTGACGTGTCCCGTCGGATGTTCGGTAAGGAAAAATTGAAAATCGAAGCCGATTACATGTCCGATCCCACACCCTTGCCTCCTTCACAAAAAGTAAGGCACCGATCCCTAAACTTTTTTCTTCTTATTTTTTTAGGAAAATACTTTTATTAACAGGGGAAGATTCCATTATAAGTGGACGTAAAAGCAAAAAAAGGAAAATCCTCTCCCACAGAGAGAAAAAATATCTCGTAAAGATAGAGAAATGTAAAATATAAAAAATTAGAGATAAAATAAAAGAAAAAGAAAAAAAAGTACGTCACCAAACTTGAAATTGATCGAACTCTTGAAAGAGGATGACTCCACACTCGTATAACGACAAGATATCAGCAAAATGAATCTCGAAGATCACACCTACGAATAAGTCATATAAATCGACCAAAAAATCGAAAAATGACAGAAAATTCTATCGAAAAGTTTGAGGTCACACGTGATCTTCAACAAAATAACCTAAAAAAAAGAAAAAGAAAGGAACCCTCCTACTACACACAAGTAACCACAAAATCGAACAAAATGACAAAACAACCTACACAAAATGAAGATAGTTCGACAATGGCCCAACAATGTCGATCCACTCCCCGTCGATGTGCTCACCGGTGCATGCCACCCATAGATGCATTCGTCGACGCACGCCAACCATAGATGTCACCTGTAGACGACACTGAAGCACGTCGCCGATAAAGTTAGTTGTGCCGCTGTGCGTGCTGTACCCGTTAGCATCGAACGGCCTCGATTTGCTGTGCCGAATCTATCGTGTGGATCAGGATTCGATTCCCCATTCTTCTTTGGTAAATATCGGTAAGAGAATAGCGCACGTACAACCAATTATATTAATAGAATCCGATCAAAGATAAACACAATATTTTCACTGTAGTATAAAAAAACCCCATACCTTAATGGGATAATTAATAAATATGTTTGTGGAACCTTGTATGGATGCTTTGTTGGACAATCCACATGAATTCCCTGTAATATCTAGTAATTATAATTACACAGGTTAGGTAACTATCAATAGTATATTTTTTTTAATCAACAGCCTCATGCTTTGCACAAACTTATGCTTGAGAGTTAAATATTTGGATGACTATGAATTTGTTCAGCCAAAAATATATATGCATGTTTCTTGTAAATGAATATAGATAGTATTTGCCTCAAAGCAATATGAGAATGTAGTATTAAATTATTATGTTAAAGCATCTTCTTACTGCACGATATTATTTTATTTAAAATTAATTATCTAAATCTGTAGAGACAAAATTTAAATTGAAGACAACTTGATGATAATTTATTGAAGCCCCATAAAGCGTGGATAATATAATAATATGTGGAGCACCAGTTAAAGTAATTAATATTTGTTATTGGAAAATAAAATGTAAAAATTGCTTTTTAAGTAAAAGCGTCCTTAATAGTTCTTTTCTTTCAAATGTTGATGTTTTAACATAACCAACAATAAAGATATATGTTAGGGTTGGATATGTAAACTTCCTTAAAAAGTGAATTCTAAATATTAAAAAGCGCAATGCTACCGGTAATTAAATTCTATCACCCAACCATATCAGCCGCGCAAGCTACCATCACCAATTCCGTGTCGTGATCACAAACAAGCAGAAATTATTTATTGTATTATTAATAATTAAGAAACAGTGTCACTCACAGAAATAGGTCCACAGGCGTTACATACTTTATAAGGGTAACTTGTATATGTTATATATAGCCGTATACAATAATAATAATAATAAATAACCCACCCAACTACTTAAAACAAGATCAGCCCACTGAATTGGGAACGGTATCTATTCTACGATACTAAAATGGGGTTTTTGCTGTCAGATGTCAAGCCCTTCACAGCCTCTTTCCCCGCCCCTCCCGCGCTTCCCCCCCTCTCTCTCTCTTTCTCATGCTACAATTAATGCTCACACGTTTGAAATTAAATTAAAAAAATAAAGATGTATCTAAAGTTAAATACGATACGTAATGCGCAGAGGAGTAAATGGGTATTTTATTTAAAGATTAGATTTTTGGTGAAATATTTTTTTGTGAACATTCATAACAGTGTTACACGTACTAGGCCTTTTATTTATTAAAATTAACGAAGTTGAAATATCTTATATTTTTTTTAAGTAAATGGATAACTTATTTTTCAACTAGAGTTAATGGATCAAATTCTATTTGTCTACGTCATGCACTAACTCATTTTAATAATTATTCTTTATTTAATTATAATCTTAAAATATAAATTATGTATTTTTATGTAACTTTTATTTACAAGTAATTTTAATATTTTCTAAAGATGAATTTAATTACATTGCTATATATGTGTGACAAGTATTCTTCATTTATTTATTTATATATTTATTTTATAAGTAAGATAATTATTTTTTTTATAAAATAATTATCTTTATTTGTAGTATTATACATTATATATTAATGACATTAGATGTAAAGATGTAAATAAGGTAAGTTTGGTTGAGTTTACATGTTTATTTTTAAATTTAATACCAATACATATATATCCTACTTATTTCACATAAATTTTCACATTTTTTTTCTCTTTATTTCTTTTCTCTCATCGATCTTGCAGCAAAGCACGAGATCAAATACATTAGTATTGATTGAAAGTTGAGACACATAGGGTTGAACGTCATGAGAAAAGTGTGTATGCTAGCTGTTTTTGTAAAAGGTAAACAGGATAATATCCTCGGATGTCAACATACGATAACAACATTGCTTCAAAGACAATCAAATTAAATTATTCACCACAAAATTGTAATCTCTTGCTTCTTTTTTTTTCATTTTTTTTGATTTGCTCCTCTCTCCTAACCTGCTCACTCTATTTTTCTCCTTTAATTTATATATATATATTTTTTTTTAATTATTTAATAGATACATTCATTTTAAATTTCATATTTATCATCGTACTCATATTGTACTCTTTCACTGGAGATTAGTATTGAGTATATTTTTACAAAAATATAAAATGATATATACAAAAAATTAGGTACTATAAATATAATATAAGATATCGATTGAAAATTAAAATGTATCGAATAATATATTTTACAATGACAGTATATTTTAATGTTCGATCGATGTTTCTTTTTAATTTTTCACTAGTCGAAAATCAAGATACATCGAATAATATATTTTACAACATGCGATGTGTTGATTTTTCACTTATCGAAAATCAAAATACATTAATTGAAAATCATGTTAGATCATCTTTTAAATTCCTATAGTGATTGACTTTTACACTCCTACAACAATGCGAAAATTAAAAATTAATATACAAATAAAAAGGCTATCATTTGCTCTCCATTAATTACCATCATGGTAATACTTGGTAAATCGGAAGGTAAGTGGAGAAAAAGAGATCTTCCTTGCCAAAAAATTAGTTGAAATGGGATGTTCAAATATATCAAAAAAGTATGCCACCGTTTTCATTTCCTCAGGCGCAGAAAAGATAAAGGAAGTGATGCAAAGCAGAAAGTCGAGCATGCATATAAAATCTTTTGGAAAAAGAAGATGAATGTTAGGAAACCAAGGCTAAAAAAAGTCCCTGCTTGCAAAGAAAATTATCGGGTATAACATCTGATTCGCGTGACTAAATTGAAGAAAAGAAAACTTACTTTTATACTCAAATACAAGGACAAAATTCTACTTCTTACGAAAAGGGGGCACATCCTAGTATTTTCCACTATCCAAACAAACCTGCCCAATACTTTACCTTCATGATCTGTATATAGACGAGGGTGGGATAAGGGGTGAAATAACTATTGTCCAAAAGAATTACACGGGAGCCTCTTCTGTGGGAGTAGGAGGAGGAGATGTTCACTAGCACTTTATTACGTATACCCTTAATCAATAAAAATGTTTAGATCAAATATAAATCTTCATCTAAGGGTTATCTTTTCGAAGAGGGATTCATCTCAGGGTTAGACATGTTGTAGTGATCGAGGAAGATTTGATGCTAAGGATTGTTACTGATTGCATGAAGTGGACGGCACTGGAAGAACGTTCGAGTATCATGAGAGTACGTTAGGCATGACCTATTGATAATTTGATAAGGTGGACAAGTTAGGAAGAACTCGCTTGATTTTGTAATCATTTTAAAGGACATCTAGCAATGGATGGTAGCAAATAAATACAAGAGTGGGAGGATGTATACAAAGCAAAGATAAGCTCTCGCCCTCCGAGAGAGAGCGAAAGGGTAAGTCGGAGTCTGGGCTGCCGATTGGAGCCCCACACACCCCCCCACCCCCACCTCCTTCCGGCCTCCGGTTGATCCCTTCTCACCCTTGGGTCTCTCCTTCCTATAGATTGGGCCGCATCCTCAACATGCACAGTCTCGCGTGATCGATAGCGGCGATCGAGGTCGTGATGGTGGCTGAACATATGGTGGTCACCGTGTGCTTTGAGGTGGTCGTCGCAGGGGCCATGGTCAAGTGATCGGTCGTGGTGGCGTGGTATTTGGCCTTGGAGTACTGGCGTAGTGGTCTTCTACGTGGTGTTCGCTCATGATTTGGTGCAGTTGTTGTTGGCCTGACTGCATGTGGAAGTCTCTGGCGGGCTCATGGTCGTTGCGTGGCATCGAAGTGTGTAGGTCGGTGGCCGCTTGCGAAGGCATCGAGTCGCGGATTGCAGCAGGCTACGTGCATTCGATTGTCGTGACGCGAGTTTGATTTAAGAGAGTTTGGTCCTTTTTCTTTTTTTGTGTGTTGTTTTGTTTATTGGGGATCACGTGTAACCCTGAGCTATTACGGTCAAGTTCGATTTTGACCTTTTAGTCGATCTATTCAATCTTGTTAACGTGTTTCTTCGAGATTCGTCTCGTTGATGTCTTGTCATATCTATGAGCGTAGGATCTTGGGATACTTTCTTTTTCTTTCTTCTTTATTTCTTGTCTCATTTTTTATTTTTGAATTCCCTTATTCTACGGGATATATTTCCCCCTTAATGAGTAAGATTTCTCCATCCCTCCCGTCCTTTTCGAGTACATCTCTTGTATCGAATTCTTTCCTTCAATAAGAAATTTATATTTAAAAAAAAAAAAGTACTATCGTATTGGTGATGCCATGACAAGAAACGCATCAAAGTACTATCGATGATGGAATGCGACGAGACTCGCCTAAGTTGAAATTTGCTGCAGGAGACATTAGCATGGCAAACCGTTTTGGTGCAATGTAGAGGTATTAAATGTACAACTTAGTTGTGTAAGAATTTGGTGCTTAGAAATTAGAGTGGGAGGAAACGGTCTTATCATCGAAGTTGATTGGCAATTACCATGTAGATGCCTCTAAAGGATTTTTCTCCATCCTATTGATCTCTCGAATTTTTTCTATGTCCCTAGTTTTGTTTCTTCATCTTTTTCTCTTCCTTCTTTATGGATAAGGCATACTTTTATTCATCCATTAACTATTTATTTCTCTATTTTATGTGTTATTCCTTTGTTTTCTCAAACTTTCTCCATGTAGTTGACCTACTTTTAACCATTCTAAATGATTCACTTAAGTTTTCTCTTCCTTGAATTAAGTTTTTTCTTATCTTTAATTCTTTTCAAAATAAGTTGGAAGATGACTTTAACCATCCCTTCACCCCAAGACCTTAAAAAGAACATTGAGTAGGAATGTTAAATCAAGGCTTATGAATCATTGCATTTAATGTTGAAAACAAATTGACTCATAGTTTACATGTATAAACCAAAAGGAGCTACACCTAGTAGACAGGATGTAAGTTGATTAGAAAGGGGGTGAATAGTGCAGTAGATAAAAATGATACAAATACAATCAATCACACAAGCATTCACCACAATGAGACAATGACTTTTAGGTGGAAACTCAACATACATAAAAATCACTACCTAAGTCTTTTCAACTTAAGATTTACCGATCTATCAAGTATATCAAATCCATTGACGTATCACGTTAAATGAGAGTGGTACGATCCTCAATTACAACCCACACTACTTTAAAAACGAGGGTAGTGTACCTCAAAACTACTCTTTACGAAGAGTATTTTATCTCACGAAGAAGACATGAATTCACCACATGAATACTCAATCAATATAAAGCAAAAATAATAATACCTATAGAGCCCAAATATTAAGTTAAACCTAAGCTTCTATAGTCAAGGATTACTTCTCTTAAGGTGGAAGTGGATAAGCGTGAAGGGCACAACGAAACGGTGCCCTTAGATATGTACTTGGAAGCTTGGAGAGCAGTAGCAGAGTTTTCCTCTTTGATTTTTCACTCAATAAGCCTAATATGGTAGAGAGTATTGTCTTAAGGTGTGTGTTCACAAAGGAGAGACTCCCATATATCTATAGATGTCTTAAGAACCTTCAAGAAGGCCTTAGAAAGGCTTCATAGCTATTGGGGTTAAGTCTAAGAAAATCAAGCCGAAATCCCATTGAATTTAGGGTCATAATTAGGTCTGACAACAGAATCAGATGACTAATTTTAGGATCAGGCATCATATCAGACATCTAATATGAAGTCTGGACGTCTAATTCTGCAGGGTGTGTTTCCTAAAATTGATTGGCTCTAAACAGGGATCTTATCAACAATGATTAGACGTCTGAAGGAGTATTTTAAGATGTCTGATAGTATTCCTAGATGTATAAAAAATGTGGGTTTATTTCTTTTTGGAACTAAATATAAATAGGATTCTAGTGCAAAGAGATTAGACGTCTTACTGGACTATTGATAAAGTTATTAGACGTTTGGAACTAAAGGTAGTTGCGAGAAAAGATTCCTGAGAGACTAACTGTTAGATTTAGGTCTAACAAGGTCTAACGTCTCTTTATCAGACATCTAGATAGGGTCTTGGACATTTAATAATAATATTAAAATATAGGTTAAGTGTCTTGAGAAGATTTTATTCTGATAATATCTAACGGCTCTATATTAGCCGTCAGATCTAAACATCAGACATTTTAAAAGGTGATATTAAACGTCTGGTAAGCATGTTGGACGTTGTTCGCGCTTTTTATCGAAATGAAAATTAGGTTTTTGTCGTTACTCATGGTGAAAAAGCGTGAAACAAACAAATTAAAATCGAGCCACGTAAATACGAGATACAAGTCATCCACAAGGATGAGTAAGCACGCATCAACATATTATTCATCTCAAAAATGACATTCACGTTGTTCATACATAAAAACTAATAAGAAATGTAAAGGAAAAATAGCGAGAGATGGAAGGAAAAAGCCTGAGCGTGGATGATGATGGTGTGTCCCCGGTGCTGTCACCACCAAGAAGTTGGCAAGGTCTCGGGAGTGGGAAGATGGAGCGTGTGGTGACGGGGCCTGGTGTGCTTCGCCTGAAGCGATGCACAGATGCTTTCAACACCACAAGAATGGAGGTGGACGATGGTAGTGAAGGAAGATGAGTGGAGGAGAAGGAGAAAAATGGTTGCCAAGAAAAAGCCTCCCGCGCCAATTAAAAAGGCCCCTTTAATTGTTGATTTTGGTGGCTAATTTTGATAACCCATTAAGTCACCTTCTATGCATATCCAACGACCACCTAAGTAAACAAGAGGAGCTAGGCCTTCTTAATTGGAATTCTACACACATCCAAGCATGTTATCTCCACCTTCTTAACCCTTGTGCGGATATGAAAGGGTACTATCTCCCCCTTTTACCTCTTAACACCACATGTTAATACCATTCAAGTAACATCACTTTCAGATTTTCTATCATTTTTGAAGTCAACCAACACCTATGGGTACTTGTAAGTGTTACAATACTTGGATTTTAGCATGTGCAAATGTTATCAATGCCTTGTTTTGCTTATGTGCCCAAGTATCTAAGTTAAGTTCTAACACCTGATCATATCTAATTGAACGATGTGTTAGCCTATAACAATAAGGAGAGAACAGTAAGAAAAAGGGAGTCAACACCCCTTGTAACGTAACACCTGTAGAAATTTAGGTTTTGAAAAGCTCATGCTTTTCACCAAAATGCAACTTTTGTGAGTTGTTCTCAACCCACCTAACTAAATGGGTTATCCTCTCAACCAATCTAGGCCATTGTAAAGAAAAAAAAAACCTCTAGATGATATTGTAACGCCTCAATTATTCTTCATTTTTTATATCATCCAACAATACGTGGGGGTTTGCATATGTTCTCTTTTTTTTCTTTAGTTTTTTTTTCTCTCTTTCCCACTTTGTTTTTTTTTTCATTTGACGAAAGATATGTGTCTATTCAACTTATTAAAATATTGTCACCGATTCCATTTGGATTAGGAATAACCAGTAACCTAAGTTTGAATTATGCACCTATGGATGGTAAGGATTTAAAAAAGGCCGCGTTTGATGGGAACGTGTAGAACAAACGTAAACACGACTGGGATTGGAGAGTTACGTTCCTTGCAAACGCCAGTTGTTGCCCATTGTGATCGTACCTCAAGGCTTCGTCACTTTGTACCTTTCCAGTCCGTCTTCCCTTTTCCTCGATCTATGTATCCCGAGAGGGTATCTGGATAAAGTAATCCTTGACAGCTATCCATAAATTATTTTAATATTAGATAAGATTATTTTAAAGTTAATTTATTTGAAAAACTAGGAAAATAATATTAAAAAATATAAATTAATGTTAATATATAATTATATTTATTTACTGTATATTAACATTAATTTATATTTATTTAAATTAATATTAAATTGTGATGTTAATTTTTATGATATTTATTTAATAGTGATGTTAGATATATAAAATATGAGGAATATTATATATATATATATATATAAATAATGTAAAATTTTAATATAGATTTAACTAATATCAGTTTGATAAATTTATGTTAAAATTGTTAAACTTAAATTAACAAATAAAAAATTAAATAATCCAATAAACAAAAATTAACCTTTCTTTTAAAAAATTATCCTTAATAAAGTAGACCTTAGATAATGGAGAAGATCGACCTCCCTTTAAAAGTTCGTATCCTTGCATCTCATCGCAATCCTTATCCCTTCTTTTCTAATTTTTCAGGTAAAAGGGTAAGGCATGGAATGAGGAGTTGACTGGGGTCTAAGTTTCTATTTTGCTTAAACAAACGTCCTCCTCAGTTACGCTACATGACGACGATTCTCACGTTGCATCAAAAGGAGGCGAACACGAAAATATACATTGTAATATGCCTTTTACCATGTATTTCTGTTTAATAAAATATATAGTATTTTTATATATAATTGATATATTTTAAATTTTTATCAATTAAAAATTAAAATATATTGATATATTTTAAATTTAAATATATTTACACCTATATAAAGTAATTCTTCCTAGATAAAAAGTAATTTTTTACTTAAAAATAATTTTTTTTATTTGAATTTAAGGTTTAGACTTTAACTTAAAGTTTAACTTAATATTAAAGATCAAATTCTAAATGTAAATGTGATAAATTACTTTGTAAGTGAAAATTTTCTTCATGTAAAATTATTTTTTATAAATTTAAATCTTAAATCTAAATTTTGTAGGTAAAAGTCACTTATTTATTTGTTTATTTTTTCAAAGTGAAAGTTCATTTTCAAACGACTTAACTTCACAATTAATTAACACATTGTTTGACATTATTGGAGCGCTTAGGGTGAAGAACGAGTGCTCCTCCTTCAAGAGATTCTGCAACGAGGAAAATCTTGAAGGGTAAAATTACTTATCAACCATTCTTCGTCTTCAAGTTATAGCTAGCTATTAGGTTTGTCATTAGCACATAAAGTTTTGCTTAATTATATATCCTACTACTAATGATTGAATTAGCACTATGCAAACAAAAATGCAGATGCATCAGGTCATTTCAAAAGGTGAAGAGGGAGCATGGAATTTTGAGACAAAAATTGGAGGCTTATTTTCAGGTTCAAATTACGAGGATTTTCTTTCTGAATTGGAGCAATAAATTAAATTGGAAGCCTCTCATAGATGAACGTCTTGTGCAGTCTCGGAGACAAGTTGGCCCAGTGGGGAAGGCAGCTCGTCGGAATTAATCAGCATACGTGACGTTTTACTCGATTAATGATGCAAAGTTGCGCGTTTGAGGGCTTAATTGATATCGAGGATGATCCAATAAATGTTGTTTGATTATGTAATTAACTTGCTGTTGTAATTATAATGTCAGCCAATATATATTATTATTAAGAAATTATATATATATATATATATATATATATATATATATCACATTCATGATTTATAAGTAATTTAATTATGTAAATTAATCATTTACATTATATTAGGATATGAGATTTAATATATAGACATCTTAAGAAAAAAATATAATTTTATGATGAGTGAAATTATCATTTTTATTTTAAGCAGTTATGGCTCCTAGAGGGGTGAGGACAAAGTGGATATTCTGTTTTTCTGCATTCCATCACATAAAAGTTATAAATAAAGTCCATGATCGCAGAAAAGTTATAAATAGAATCCGTGACAGAACCCAAAGGGTATGCCCCCATTCAGTTCTCTTTCGCTCTTGCCTTCTGAACCCTTTGGAAGTACCATTACCACTACCTCTCATTGAAGAAGCAAACTCACAGCTCCAGAGGACCTCCGTGATCTCCTCAACGCTTCCGCTATGATGGATTCAAGTATTCCTCCATCATTTTTTTTTGCCATTTTCATTTTGGTTGATGGTATGGGAGTAGATTGTTCTTAGGATTATATAAAAACATTTGATTTTAATTTTTATTCAATTTTAATTCCATCAAATGATATCAGAGCCCTTACTATTCGTTATATCATTACCTTAATGATTCGGATTTTAAGAAAAATAATTTTCCATTTGATTTTTGGGGATTGTTTTTCAATTAGTTTTTTGATTGATTCGATCCCATCTTAATGAATCAATGCCAACTACTATTTGTTTTTTTTTTCGATTTTCATGTTCATTTATATCCCATATATGATCATCAAATTAAGTTTTCATGATCGGAATCGTGATTTGGGGTGTTTTCTGAAAATCTCGATTTCAGATCACTACCCTAGAATCAGGTTGTAACCAATTCAGCACCAGTACTTATGATAAGTACATGAGTACCGATACATGTGGGATACTGGTCAGGCTCCAAGGGGTGCCACCAGCATCTATATAGTATCGATACTTATCACGAGTACCGGTACATGTGAGATATTGGTCACACCTAGAAACGCTACTAATATTGAAAGAGTACCGGTATTCATGACGAGTACTGGTACATGAGGGATATCGGTCAGGCTCAAGATTATTCCAGTATCGAGGTAATAGCGGTACTCATTATGAGTATCGGTACATGTGGGATACTGGACACGCTACAGGAGAACTGCCAGTATCGATGGAGTACCGGACATGTAGGATACTAGCCACGACCCAGGATCGGTCCAGTATCGATGTGGTACCGGTATTTATCATCAGTACCGTTACATGTGTGATACTGGACAGGGTTCCAGGGTCGGTCCAATACTGATGTAATACCGGTACATATCATTCTGGTACTGGTACAAAAGGACCAATACCGATACTTAGTCATTACTATTGGTACCGATACTCATCATGAGTATCAGTATTGGCATACTGTTTGGGATACATTGATCATGATTATTTTAATACGAACATTAGTAATAAGTACTCTGTCACATTTGGTAATTGTTGCCAAAGCGGGTTGCTTCTTGTGCCAGTTTATTTGAAACATTAAAGCAACTATGTATGTTGCATTCCTGTATGAGGTGCTTAACCCAAAGGTGAATTGCCTCATGACTGAATTCATATGTACAGATTTAATGATAAATTATCTATTGAATTATTAGGTTTCATGTGGATAGTTAAGTTAATCTAAAGATGACTCGATTACTTATATGATTGTTTTCAATAGTTATTTATCATTTTTAAAACTACCCTTTACAATATTAATATTTATTATCCAAAGATTAAATATTAATGATTGTATTGTTTAGTTTACTTTATTCTGAGCATGTATTTGGTTTATTTTCTTTGCTTTTCCAGTTAACTAGCATGTATTTGGTTTATTTCCTTTGTTTTCCAGTTAACTCTGCATCTGCCATAACTGCCAATTTAAATTCTATTCCAGAGTTAAATGGATCTAATTTTAAATTATGGAAAGAAAGTGTCCTTATTGTTCTGAGATGCATGAATCTGGACTATGCACTTTGGGTTGATCCTCCCTCCCCTCTTACGGATAAGAGTTCTTCTGATGAAATAAAGAACTCTGAGATGTGAGAGCAATCAAATCACACGGGTCTGATTATCATGAAGTGTTCTATTTCAGAAAACTTTAGGGGTGCTATCTCAGAGGAATTGAATGCTAAGAAATTCCTTGGTGAGATTGAGAAAAGATTTGCTAAGAATGAGAAAGTTGAGACAAGCAATCTCCTTAGCAAACTTGTCTCACTTAAGTACAGGGCACTGGAAATATTAGGGAGTACATTATGGAAATGTCCTATTTAGCCTCGAAACTAAAGACACTTAAGTTGGAGTTTGATGAGAAGCTCATCATGGTCTCTAATTACCCCTAATTAACTAGTCTTCCTAGTTAAGTAGATAGGAATATGTAAATATATGGGTTAATTATTAAATAAGGGATAAAATAGTAAATGACCTTAAAATAAGTTAAAAATGCTATATTATTATCCAATTAATATTATTAATAATTTAATTAATAAGTGGACTCAAAATATCATCAGTAATTTATCTAATTAATGTGTTAACTAACTTAATTATAATTTATACCTAAGTATGTAATAACTTAAGTAACCTTACTTAATTAAATAAATTAAGCTAAAAAGGTCAAAAATGTAAATTCAAGGTTTAAATATAATAATTGTCTTATTTATAATCATACATAAAAAGTTGAAAAAGATTTAAATTAAAATAAACCTTGAAAACCTTAATTTACATTTTAGTCCTTATGTTTTATTTCAATCGAGTCCTTATTCTTCACCTAGGTCCTCAATTTTCATTACAAGAAAGTTCCTAAAAACTTCTTTTTTCCTTCTTCAGCCTCTCCGAAGACTGACGACAGGAGGTGCATACACCCACCGATCACCGTGTATCCGACGTCCTTCCTTCCTTTCCAAGTTCCTGGAGCTTGTGCTCACCATCTTTTTTTCATCCATCGGTTTGGATGAAGCTGCAATCCCATTTTAGGGTTGAAGTTAACCTCACCAGCATCGGAGAAGATGCCGGTGGTTACTTCACTTGACTTTTCTCCATCCAAATACACCCTCCTCCTCAGCCACCATAACCTATAAATATCCCTCCACACCCTCGATTTCAGTAATTAGCTCCATTCCCTCTTCTTCCACTGAGCTAACTGATAGGCTATTCCCTCCAAAATCCGGTGACCTTCCTCTACTTCCTCCGTCTTCCTCCATTCACCTTTGCTCGCTCTGGATCTCCGTCGACGTCCACTGAGTCTCTTGACGTAGTGCGAACGCTGGATTTCCTCTGCTTCACTCCGCCTACACTCACCGGACTTCTTTCCCTGTCCCTCTAATTTCCTCCTCTGTCAAGGACCTTCGACGGAGATCTTTTTCCCCCTTCGTCTAGGTAACAGTAGGTTAGGTAAGTAGTTTAATTAGAGTAGTTAGTTAGGTAGGTTAGTCAGACTTAATGTTAGATTTTCAGTCATCTTCCTCAGCTCCGGCGAGCTCGTTGAGCTTGTCTGGAGCATTCTTTTGTCTTTTTAAAACATCGATCACCTTCTTTAATCTCCCATGATCACTTCTAACACCTTAATTCCTTGATTTGAACACCTATTCGCCTAATCCACCTCCACCTTCACCGGTTGCTTCTACTGTCCATGGCAGAGGTCATCGAGGGTAATTCACCTCCACTGGGGCCCTCCACCACTTAACCATCACTTAAGGGCCCCTATCTTCACTTTAATTTGAATAATAATCACCTATAACCTAAATGCCTAAATTTCATATACTCTCCTAAGCTTGCTGTTAATGGCGGCTCAGGAGGAGTTCCTATAGCTAATTAATCACCTATATTTCATTGCCATCTCCTACTGACTTATTTCCTTCACTCAATTGAGTGAGAAAACATGTCCTGAGCTCAAATTGAATTCAGAATCTGATCAATGCCAATTCATTGCATATCTTCCTGTTTAATTGTTAATTGAAGAAATTAATGTGTTCCTGAGGTTCCTTGTGACCTCAGGAAACTTTTCAGATCATTCATGGCATGTTTTAATGTTGTTTGCACTTATTTAGCCATTTTCTGGACTGATCGGAGCTCCGGCAAATCAAAATGTACTCTACAGTGCATAGAACTTTGTGTGAAGCTCCAGATCATTTATTTGAGGTTCACTGAACATTCTGTAACATTTTGTTTGAGGTTTTAAGACCTGGAGCTCCATCTAGACCTCTGTCTTCTCCAACTCTGGCAGAGTTGGAGATGATTGTTGGTTAGGGTTAAGCCTAATTTTAAAGGTCTAGAAGCATTAGAAGGATGCCATGAGATCAATCCAATAGATCAATCACTTAGATAGACCTTAGTTTGTTTTGTTGAACAAACTCACTTAGGATCTCAGGAGACAGGCTTGAAACCCTAGAAATCCTAGTTGAAACTTCCTTATGAGAATCTGAATCTATTCCTGAGGTGAAATAGAAGTGAATTAAGGCATTAATTTCATTTGAGATAACCTAATTTAGAAAGTCAAATATCAAGGTTTAACGGTCAACCTTAATTCTGATTTGTGGATTTAGGATTCAGTGAGAGGAATTGATGAGTTCAATTTGTTCCTGGGATGAATTTAAACAGAACAAATTCAATTTGGATGAACTCTGATCAGTTTTATAGATGAATTCGATTGCTGTACAGTTGGAGTTATTTTTGAACTCAAACTAACGATAGTGAGTTTTTGATGAATTTCAAATGAAAAATTTGGACAGATAGATCCTTAACAACCTTTAGAGGTTGTTTGAGTTGATGAAGTAGATCT
Source organism: Thalassia testudinum (assembly GCA_037157565.1). NCBI lineage: Eukaryota > Viridiplantae > Streptophyta > Magnoliopsida > Alismatales > Hydrocharitaceae > Thalassia > Thalassia testudinum. The sequence continues at coordinate 92,834,853 of JAZHRO010000025.1, forward strand.
CTAGCTATCTGTTTGGCTGAACAGAACTTGAAAAGGATCTCTGAAGCTCCTTAGCAAAGCTCTTAAGCTCCTTCGCCTTCCTGAAGCTCCTCAGAGTCCCTTTCCTTCACCAGTAGGTGCGGAAACATCTACTGAAGTGTTTCAGCACCTCATCTGAGATAAAAAAACCACCCTGCAGGTCTTTAGACCTGAGGTTCACTTCTGCACGCTAGAATGGCCGTGGCGATATAGACTTTTTTCCATTCAAATCGAAGAGCAAAACCTTCCCTGAGTATCAAATTGATACTGTAATCATGTAGAGTGTCCTTAGAGCTTTCCAGTGAGCCTTTATTTGCTCGATTTGGAGCTCTGGTGCTGCCGGAGTCTTCGATTGATTCTTAGCCTGGAAGGGGAAGAGATAGTCCGACATCGGCAAAGGAGAAGCGCCTGCCTGTGAATAAAAGCAAAAACTGCATGGGGCTATTCGGTCGTCAGCGCTGGGAGCACAAATGAGCATGAGTGGTGTGCGTGCCTGGGTGTATGTGTGCCTGTGGGCGTGCGAGCATGAGCCCGTGAGAGCGTGTGCATGTGGGCCTAGGAGGACGTGGGCCGAAAAGGCTGGAGACTATGCTGAACCGGAAATAAACCAAATCGAATAAAAGCTAGGCTCAGACCTAGTAGGGTCTGGTCCTACCCTGAGAGGGGTGACATGTATCCCCAACCGGTCCGAGCCGTCAACCATAAAACCAAATTTTTGGTTTAGATGGGTTCAAACCGATTCGGTTCAGCTCAGTTGCAAAGGAAAAGGAGAAGAAGAAGAGAGCTCGTGGGGTTGAAAAGCAAAGGAAAGGCAACAGGAAAAAGAAATGAAAAAGAAATAAGAAGAAAGAAAAGAAAGAGAAGAAGAGATGTTAAAGAAGAAGTATGCTCGAGATAGAAAGGTAAAAAGAGAAAAGAGAGAGAGAAAGGTAGAAGAAGAAGAGAAGAAGGAATGAGGCTGAAGAACAGAGAAGAATGAATAGTGCTGAATAGTTTGATATCTTTTTAAATGTCTAATTTCTTGTACTCTACTAATTTTTTTTTATCATAAATGATATAATAAGGCATATATTCACTTGAATTCCTCTTTTCTTGCCTTAATCTCTTGTAAATAAGAAGAAATTAAAGAAATAAACATGTTTACTTGTTTGTAATAGTAAATCATATGTGTAAATATGTTTTCCTTATGGAATTTTGCATGTTTTTCAATTAGAAATCCTTAAGCAAAATTCATATTCTTAAAGTAAATTTAATTATAATTCTCATAAGTAGCTTAGGATTTAGTGGTGAATTTAAACTAAGTTATGCCTCCCAGAGAACGACCTAGACTCAACCAGTTAAAAAGAATTAAAATCTAAAATGTTAGGTTAACTTGACCATATACTACTCAATTGACATAAATTCAAGTTGACCTAAGTTACTTTCTTTTGCACATAATTAAGCATAATTAACTCAATTAACTGTATGGAGAAAGTTAATGATCAAAGTTGTCAGATGACCTCCTCATGCATTTAGTTTTGATTTCCCTCCCTGCACATTATGGGTAGTTTAAGGTCAGCTATAACTGGCAAAGGGAGAAGTAGACTCTTAACGAGCTCATTTCTCATTGTGTGCAAGAGGAAGAGAGGATGAAACAAGACAAACCAAAGGGTGCTCATTTGGTTTCTGGGCCCAAAAAGAAGTGGGCTAAAGATGTGGTTGCTGCCAATTCATCCTCCTCCAAAGGGAGTCAGAAGAAGCCTAAGGCATCTTGCTTCTTCTGCAAGGGAGGACATGTGAAGAAGGATTATACCAAATATCACACGTGGCGTGAAAAGAAAGGTACATTACTTTGTTTGGTTTATTCAGAAGTTAATTATGCTTCTGTACCCTCAGACATTTAGTAGATAGATTCGGGAACTACTATTCACATTAGTATGTCTATGCAGGGTTGCTTAAGTTGCTGAATGCCAAGTGATGGTGAAAGATACATCTATGTGGGCGATGACAAGAAGGTGGAGGTAGAAGCCATTGCAGATTTTAGGCTTTCACTGACTACCGGTCACCAATTAGATTTAAAAGAAACATTCATTGTACCATCATTTAGACGGAATTTAGTTTTCATTTATCTATTAGACAAATTTGGTTGTTCTTGTTCATTTAGAGTTAGACAATTTCAATTGTTTCTTAATTCAAATTTAGTTGGATCTGATTCTTTATATGTTAGTGATAAATTATATATGTTGTATGCATTTTCCTCCAATTTAGAAACTTTCAATGCAACTTTGAGTGGTACAAAGTATAAAATAACTCAAGAGAGTTTCGCTTTACTGTGACATAGGCATTTAGACCATATCTCTAAACAGAGAATTGATAGGCTTATTTCGAATGGAATTCTTGATTCCCTTGATTACACGGATTTGAATGTTTGTGTAGACTGGTTAAAAGGGAAAAGAACAAACAAAAGAGATGTCCTAGAACTAATACATATGGATATTTGTGGTCTATTCCCTATGGCATCTTGGAATGGGCAACAGTACTTTATTACGTTCATAGACGACTACTCTAGATATGAGTATCTATTTCTTCTTCACGAAAAGTCATAGTCTTTGGTTGCATTTAAGTCCTATAAGGCTGAGGTGTAAAATCAACTCGGGAAAAGGATTAAGGCTGTCAGATCTTACTGTGGTGGTGAGTACTATGGCAGATATGATGGATTTGGAGAACAGCGTCCAGGACCATTTGCTTCTTTTCTAGATGAGAGTGACATAGTACCTCAATACACCATGCCTGGGACACTAAGCATGAATGGTCTTGCTGAATGTTGTAACAGGACTCTTAAGGATATGATACGGAGTATGATTAGTCACTTCTTTACCTGAGTCTCTATGGGGAGAAGCGCTCAAGACAACAGTGTATGCTTTCAATAGAATACCAACTAAAGTAGTGCCTAAAACCTCATATGAAATGTGTACTAGAAAGATACCTAGTTTGAAATAGTTTCATATCTCAGGGTGTTCAGCTAAGGCTGGGCCATATAGGCCTGCTAAAAGGTAACTGGACTCTAAGATGGTCACTTGTTATTTTGTAGGGTACTTTGAGAGGTCAAAGGGTTATAAGTTTTATGACCCAAACTAGGAATGCCAATTTTTTTGAGGATGTTGGTTTGGGGGTGATAGTTGCCACATTACATTTGAAGAACTAGATCCTATTCATAAGGAAATCATTGAACAAGGTCAAGTTCTTATTCCAAACGTTGTTCCAACAACATCAGGGGAAGAAAGTAATGTGGATAATCTTTCCATTAATCAAACTGAACAACCTCAAAACATTCAAGATCCTTCACCCATTAGGAGATCCAGTAGAGAAAGGAGAAGTGCAATATCTAGTGATTATGTTGTATTTTTTCAGGAACTAAAGGTAGACCAAATGGATACAGATCCCATTTCGATCACTCATGCCATGAGGAGTTCCCATTCTCAGGACTAGATTAATACCATGAATGAAGAGATGAAATCCATGAGTGACAATGAGGTTTAGGATGTTGTCCCATTGCCTGAAGGTGTGAAGCCCATTGGTTGTAAATGGAAATTTAAAACCAAACAAGATTCACGAGGCAATGTGAATAAATATAAGACTCGTCTTGTTGCTAAGGGATTTACTCAAAAGGAAGGCATAGACTATAAAGAGACATTTTCGCTAGTTTCATCTAAGGATTCATTTCAAATCATAATGGCTTTAGTAGCTCATTTTGATTTGGAGCTACTTTAGATGGATGTAAAGAAAATGTTTCTTAATGGAAACATTAATGAAACAATTTACATGGTGCAACCAGAAAACTTTGCATTAGGAGATGCAAAGAAAATGATTTGCAAATTAAAGAAAGTCATTTATGGACTAAAGCAAGCTTCAAGACAGTGGTATTACAAATTTCATCAAGTAATTGTCTCATTTGGTTTTGAGATAAATCCGGTTGATGATTGTGTATACCACAAATTTTGTAGGGGAAAATATATTTTCCTGGTTTTGCATGTAGATTACATCCTCCTTGCTTGTAATGACAATGGTTTGTTTCAAGAAACCAAGACATTTCTCTCTAGTAATTTTGAAATGAAGGATCTTGGTGAAGCCTCTTTTGTATTAGGAATCAAGATACAACAAGATCGTTTTCGAGATATCCTTGGATTATCACAAAAGAGATACATAGATACCATTCTAAGGAGATTTGGCATGAAGAATTGTAAACCATGAGATATTTTGGTGGCTAAGGGAGGTAAATTCTCTCTTAATTAATGCCCCAAGAATGAGTTTGAAGCTAAAGAAATGGAAAATATTCCCTATGCATTGGCAGTGGGAAGTTTGATGTATGCCCAAGTTTGCACGTGACCAGACCTATCATACATTGTTGGCATGTTGGGAAGATATTTAAGCAAGCCTGGATCCGACCACTGGAAGACAGTTAAACGGGTTATGCGCTACCTACAAAGAACAAAGGATTTCAAGCTCACATATAGGAGATCAAATCATTTGGATGTTAGGATACTTGAAGATCTACTTCGAGATACATTTTTTTGCTGGCTGGAGGGGTTATCTCATGGAGGAGTGCAAAGCAAACCTTGATAGCTACCTCCACTATGGAAGTAGAATTTATAGTGTGCTTTGAGGCCTCAAATCATGGAGTATGGCTTAGGAATTTTGTCATAGTACTACGGATCATTGATGGTGTCGAAAGACCACTTCGGCTTTACTATAGCAATAATTTGGTGGTGATGTACTCCAACATCAACAAAAGTTCTTCAAGGTCAAAGCACATTGATATCAAGAATTTAGTGGTCAAGGAAAGAGTTCAAAGTGGATAGGTGTCCATTGAACACATTGGGACCAACATGGTAGCAGATCCACTCTTTCAAGGGCTAACGCCAAAGGTTTTTCATGAGTATGTTGTCTGTATGGGTGTTGCATCTATTCTATAATACAACAATTCAGTGGGAGTTCTATTTTGGTGTTTCATGTAAGGACATGTTTTGGATTATCCGCATAATAAAAAAGTTTTCATTCTTTGAACTCATTAGTCCTTGTCATGTGATCTCTTGTATGATAAAGTTTTGGGCCATTTGAAAATAGACGTGTGTAGATCACATTAACATGCAATTTTTATGTTATGTACCTATATCAGATCTATGTCATTACTTGTATTAATGTATGTGATCATTGCTTGGTCTAGTCGACTTCATAATGGCAAAAACCAACTTTTGTCATATGTTAACCTAGTATGGATGAGATTGGTGGAGATATAGTTTATTGTGATGTTGTATTAATAAGCTCATATAGGTATATATGAATGTATGATTATAAGGATGATATATATGGTTCTAGTATGAGATTGTTAGAATCATAATGCGAACCTACATATATTATTATTATGAAATTATACGTTAAATGTATACATATATTTAGACACCACATTTATGGCCATTAAAGTGGTTTAATTATATAAATTGACCATTCACATCTCATTAGGATATGGGATTTAATGCATAGAAACCTTAAGGGAAAAATGCAATTCCATGATGGGTGGAATTGTCATTTTATTTTAAGTGGTTATGGTCTCTAGAGGAGTGAGGGCAAAGTGGACATTCGATTTTTCTGCATCCCATCACAGAAAAAGTTAGAAATAGAGCCCATGAGAGAACCCAAAGGGTACGCCTTGATTGCGCAGCAAGCATAGGTCTTAATTGACCTAAATTAGGCTAGGACTTAGCATAAGTTAGGGTAATTCATGCATGCATAAGTATTATCTGCATCTTTACTGCTTTCCTTTAGCTATGCATAAAATAATGTTATAATGTGCTGATTAAGTGTATTATGTCAATTGCAGGTAATAAGCTGGATCTGAAGTTGGATCAGGAATAATTAGTGTTGTAGCAGGATTGGAGTAGAAGACTTAGATTAGATATAGTGAATAATGATGTAAGGGAGTTAAGGTATGCTATTCTATTAAGTAGGAATAAAGCAGTAAAATGTGAAGAGCTTAGGTCCATCCTAGCCCTAGGATAGCCTAGAGACTTCCCCCAAGCTTTAGCCACCCTTAGATTAGGTCACCGCACCCTAGGAAACCCTAAAACCCTAGTTCCAACCCTTATGTGGATGTCCAAAAGAATTATAGGATGTCTAGAACCCTTAGCCAACTCCTGCACACCTTAACCCCACTTCTGCAGTGTTATTGGATGTCCAAACACTTTGTCAGACGTCCAATTTCTACAAAATACCCAAAACAAAACCTAGAATTTCCCCTAACTCAGATTGGACGTCCAGAACTGAAGTCTGGACTTTTGATTTTTGAGTATAAGTTGTCTGACTCTATTTTTGGACGTCTGGAACTGGTCTCCAGTTCCTGTTTTGAGATTCAAGCCTTGATCTTGGATCTTTAGCTCCCTAGATCTAATCCCAACCCCATAGGAACCCAAATTAAGGTGCCCTAACCCTAGTACATCACCTCTAGACCTCCCTAAGGACCTAATTAGGTCCTCACTAAACCCAATTGACTTAGATCAAAGTCAATTACCATCACCTAAGCCAATTGGACTCATTGAGTCCAATTGAGCTCAGATCTCAACCCACACAAATCCAATTGGACTTAGTGAGAGTCCAATTGACCTAAGCCCAACCTAATTGAGTTATCTCACTCTCAATTAGATTCACACTCATTTAATTAAACTTGGGTTAAGTTTAATTACAAATTCCCCTTAGCAATTAGGGTTTGCAACTCTAATTCAAGGCATACACCTACCTAAACCCCTTAGGACCTAACCTATACCTCTTAGCCACCTAGGGCACGACCACACACACACACACACACACCCATTCATGCACTCCCACACATCTAGAGTTCTCTAGAACTCTCTCCAAGTGCCGCCACTCTTGGTTGCCAAAATTAGCAACCAAGAGGCATTCAAATTGAGATCCACTTTTTGTGGATCTCAAAACCACTTGGCTGGCCACTCATTGGAGATCTCTCTAGAGAGTTCCACACTTCTCTAAAGAGACTCCCTTAGGTCTATAAAAAGACCTAAGGGGTGGCCATTTGCACCCATCCACTCTTGGCCATCCCATTCTTGGCATTCATTCATCCATCTAGGTTAGCTACCCTCACATCCATTCCACCTCCACGAGGAGCACCACCATGGATGCCACCATCTCCATGCCAACATGCTGGATCACCTCTCCAACCTCTCTCCAAGGGCCGACCTAAGCACCATTGGCCGCCCCTCCTCCTCTCAGCCACTCAAAGGCCATCGGAGCCCACCTCCGCATGCCTTTCTTTTCTGCTAGATTAGTAGCTTAGCTCTTCATAGTTTTATTACTTTCATTTACTGCTTAGTAGTATAGCTCTTATTCTCCCCCAATGATGCATGCAAAATCCCCCCATAGATTCTTGTATGCGATCATTTTCTGTTAGCTAAATTTATATTTTCAAACTTTCCTGTAAAAGCTTTCCTCTATATTCCATGTTGCAAACACCTCCCTGACTGAATGAAAGAAATATTATATATATATATATATCTCTATGTTGAAAATCACCATGAGCTTATTGATTGCAAAATATTTCGTGTGATTAAAGTTGCCTGCTTTTCATTATCATCTATTGCAACTAAGCATGTCGTGTTTAAATACGTAATAACCATAAACCGCCATGAGATTGTAAACAATTGAGAAGACATGGATATCATCGAGGCTCACCCCGAGTCTATTCGAGCTGACATGGATATCATCGTCAAGCAGCTGGATAGAATAAACCTAATTGAGAAAAAGATTGACTAGATTAGTCAGGGTTAATCTGACATGAACTCTGCCACTTCAAGACCCTCCTATGCACCCCGAGACCCTCCTGCTCGAGTTAATCTACTCACTCGGGATGCATCTTCTCCTTATTTACGAGATCCCGCATATCAGGATCCCGTAAATAATCCAGATCTGGTGCCTTACGACTAGGGTTACGCACCACCCGTAGATTATAATGCGTATGCTCTTGACGGATATACATCTCAGACATCTTCGGCCTACGAGGACATCAGTGCTATCCAAGGATACGGGCGTAATAACCCGTATTCAGAGACGTATAACCCTGGTTGGCGCCAGCATCCGAACTTCTCCTGGTCTGGTAATTCACAGAGACCACATCAAGATCCACACTACCAGACCAGGCAATATGGGAATGCGCAAAACACGTACCCTAGGCAACAGCCATTCCTGCATCAGCAGCAACCCCATTCTTTATACCAGCCGCTACACCAAGCTGCCAGTCACCCTCCAAAGCGGGTTGACCCTTTGGAGGCACTGAAAGAGGAGCTGCAAGAATCGATGAGGAAATCTACACAGGATATCTTGCAGATTATGAAGGCGATGGCTGATCAGATATTGACTATACAAAACACGCAAAACTAGCTGTTGTAGGAGCATAGGACTCAGGGAGCCTTGCCCTCCCAACCCATCCCGAACCCTCGATATGTGCAGAACTAAGGCGCCTCGCCTAGGTTTCAGGCACTGCAGGGATATGCACACGCCATATTACAGGTGCCTCCAGCACCACCCGGTTACATGCAAGGCCAGCCGCCTTTGCAGAACCCCGCATACTCTGTCCCTTCTGCTCCCCCACCACCTCATGGACAGCAAGCTGATGCACATGCTGTCTCTTTGAGGAGCGGAAGGAAGACATTCGACCTACCACATAGGCAGGCGGGTCCTGATTTTTTCCACCCTTCGTCGCAGGCAGGTCTGACTCCTTCATCTCAGGAGCCACCTGTGGTAGATAAGGGTAAGAGGCCACTCAACCCTGAGATTCCCGTCCCTTTTCTTGAGGCTCTGACACGAAATGTAGTATGGAAAAAGGACACGTGGAATTTTGAGGATCTGAAATCAATGTTTAAGGAAGTACATATTCAGGTCTCCCTCCTCGAGGCAATTGATCACATTCCCGCTGTCGTTAGGTTCTTCAAGAACTATTGTACCCCGAAGCAACAGCCCAGAATTGGACGACAGGCGGTATTGTCGAAAGAGGCTAGCGTCGTGATTCTAGTTGACTTACCACTGAAAAAGAAAGACCTTGGTATCCCACTTATATCCTGCTTCTTGCGGGACTCTCCATTTGATCGGGCCCTTTTAAATCTGGGTTCGTCCATCAACCTAACTCCCACTTCCGTATTTGATCGATTTAGATTTGGGGAGTTGAAGCCCACCTCGGTCACGATTCATCTGGCTAATAGATCAGTCAAAACACTGAGGGGGTGGTTGAGATCGTGATCGTAAAAGTCCGCAGATTCTACTTTCTCGTAGACTTTTTCATTCTCAATATGGAAGTTCCTCTTAATCTCTGAGATGCACCAATTATTTTAGGTCGCCCATTTCTTGCGACAACCCGAGCGAACATTGATTGTGCATCCGGGTGTATGGATGTAACGACCTGATTCCTAAGTCCCTACGAGACACGAGAACCGGACCGACTCGACTAATCCCAAGACCTAGTCGTCCAACGAGGAAGTAACCAAAAGAGCAGTAAAATAAACCACATTCAACATGAATATAACTAATAGTAAGGAAATACAGCAGTAAGGAAAGAAACCACTACAGTATATACCACCACAACAGTAGAACAACATTCATAACATAATATGAACTGCAGGTAAAGAAAAGTACAGCGGAAACAAGAACCACTCACTATAATGGAACAAAAAGAGGTACAAGAGAACAGTGGTAACTCTACTGGACCCTACTCGGCCCAGCGTCCTCTGCAGTCGCTGACCCTGGCTGCTCAACACCTGGTCCTGAAAGGTAACGAGTGTAACACGTTAGCAAAACGCTGAGTAGAGTGGCAGCTAAACTAAAGAAACAGTAAAGTGTACAGTAGCGGTTTTAAATTTTCTTTCTTCCTTTATTTACGTCTTTCTATTGTTTCACAATTTATCTATTTCTCAGATCCTTCACTTGATCTCGAATGTTCCTCGTGGGAACGATCTTGATTGCAGTCTTTTCCGAACAGTAGAAGTAGCACGTGGTGCTCTCCTGGCCGGGAGAGTCCCCCGTGGTGATCCTACTCTCAGTCAACCACCCCAAGGTCACTAACAGACGTAACGGTGACTACGGCACGCGCGGTAAACGCATGGGTAGCTAACCCACACTGGCACGCGGTCAGTCGTTTCCGTTAACGGGTGCGCCCAAGGCATAGCACGGAACCAGTACAGGGCAGAGCCCTCTCAGTAACAGGGGTCCAACCCCTCCACAGTAACCAAACAGGGGCCTTGCCCCTCCACAGTCCGCGCACCCTCGCCTGACTACCTTGGTTTGCCCTAGTGGGCCTAACAAGTCAGTGTTGGAGGCTAGCAGAACCCCGGGGCCCGTGGGGTAGCTAGTACCTCCCTACACTAGTAGCTCTCCTCGGTACTACGTACGCGAGGGCCGGCAAGTCGGTACAGAGTGGCCAGTCCTAACCCCGGGTCCCTGGGGTGGCTGGCTCCGCTCTGCACTAAATAGGGGGACAGTCGCTCTCCTTGGTACTCCGTACTCAAGGGCCAGCTCACCTCCCCAATTCTTTTCCATTCCCTTTCCGGGAGTTCTACTCCTAATTCCCCGTAGGGTTCCAGCTCTTTAACTCAGAACATTCCAGTTTCACCATTCCAGTTTCACGTTCATACAACCCATATTCTTAATCATGTTCATTTATTCATAACAGGCAGCTGTTTAAACGAATTTACAGGCAGCTATTATTTCCTTTCCACATTTTCCAAGACTGCAGTATTCATACATTCCACTAGTTTTCCCGTCCTAGGATTCATGCCATATCCTAGGATCTATCATACAATCTAGTTTTCCAGCCCTAGGATTCATGCAACACCCTAGGATCTACCATTCAATCTTTTTCTCATTCCTAGGATTCATGCAATGTCCTAGGTTCTATTTATGGTTTCATAATTTAACAGATTATACTTAAAGCCACTCTACCAGGTACGACGGGAGTAATGGGGGCGTGATCGGGAATCCTGCGTGCCTCTGCGACCCCCAAGACTGCAACGGAACGAGGTCCTATCACAAGGATCAAACACAAGGAGTGTCTCAAAACAGTGTATAACTACTGTAGACGGGTAGAGGATTTAATTCCGGAAAGAACGCAACTCGAAACGCGGAAAACGGAACCCGAACGGGCCCTCAACGGGTCGAAAATGACGACACTGTGCAAAATCAAACGTCTGGAACTTCTTCCAGACGTCTTAAAAAGTGGATCAGAGAATTACTTTGTTCTGCGTGGTTTCTCCGACGTCCAGAAGCCTGCGGGGATGTCTGGCCTAGTTCCCAGACGTCCGATGGTCACCCAGGACGTCTGGAGGTCGCTCCCGCCGTCTGGTACTACAACCAGACGTCTGATTCGCGTTGGATGGCGAATCACCGAGCCTACGCGCACCCAACTCTCTCTCTCAGTACGGTCAGTCAACAGGAAGGAAGAAGATGGAAGAACTCACCTTTCAGACGTCTGGATGGTCTTCTAGACGTCGCCCCTGCCGTCTGGCTATCAGCCCAGACGTCTGATTCTGGAAATGTTTCCAGAATCAGGCCGCGACTCACCCTCCGCTTGCGACGCCACGCCTCGTCGCACCTCGTGCGCCTGCTGCTCGGACTGCAGTAGTCCCCCCCCGCGTCGCCCCGCGCCCGCTGTGCTCCCCGCCGGCCGGCCCTGGCAGCCCCGGCGAGCTCTCGCACGCAGCACCTCCTCCGCGCTCACTGCGGCCGCCGCTGCCGCTGTAACCTCGCGCTCGCTCTCGCGCTCACTGGCTGAAGGAGAAGAGGAAGGAGGCGGTGGTGACGGAAGAGCGCGTGGCCTTTTAAGGCCGCGCGATGAGGAGAGAGAAGGAGCGTGGCAGGGGAATCTGCAGCGGCAGGAGGAAGGAATAAGCGAATATGCGGGTCTGTGCGCTTAGGCGCGCAGACGACCCGTGCGTGTCAAAGATAACAGATTTCCAGACGTCTGGCAACGATCCCAGACATCTGATACGACGTCTGGAAGTGATTCCAGACGTCTGGCCCACCTCCCAGACGTCTTAAAAGACGTTTGGGGCACGCGTTCATAACAATATAACAAACTCAAAGGAAGTTTCATCCCCGAAACTTGCGTTAACTAGGGTGCGGAAAAGACGTCCAAATAACCATAACAAACTCAAAGAGGACCGAAGCTGGTCCGAAAAGACATACCCGCGAAAAGCTCCGGGTACCGCTCCCGCATTGCCGCCTCAGGCTCCCAGGTAGCCTCCTCGTATCGCTGGCTTCTCCACAAAACCTTTACCAGGGGTACTTGCTTCCGTCTCAAACTGCGGTTGGCTCGGTCTAGAATCTGCACTGGCCGCTCGGGGTAGGTCAGGTCGTCGCCCACCTCGACGCTCTCGTGACTCAGTACGTGACTGGGATCGGCTACGTACTTCCTGAGGTTGGACACGTGGAACACGCCGTGCACACCAGAAAGCTGCGGGGGGAGGGCAAGCTTGTAAGCAACGGGTCCAACCCACTCCAGGACCTCAAAGGGCCCCACAAACCTCGGCGTGAGATTCCCTCTCACCCCAAACCGCTGTAAGCCCTTCATGGGCGAAACACGAAGGAAGACGTGGTCCCCAACCTCAAACTGCACCTCTCTGCGTCTCCAATCCGCGTAGCTCTTCTGTCTGCTCCTAACAGTGCGGAGTCGCCTGTGGATCTGCTCGACTACCTCCTGACTCTGCCGGATCAACCTGGGGCCAACCTCCCACTTGGTCCCCACCTCAACCCAACTCAAGGGTGCCGTACACCTCCGTCTGTACAGAGCCTCGTAGGGAGCCATGCCGATACTCGAGTGATAACTGTTGTTGTATGCAAACTCCGCCAGGGGCAGGTGCTCCTCCCAAGAGCCCCTCCAGTCTAGTACACAGGCACGCAAAAGGTCCTCAAGTGTCTGTATCGTGCGCTCAGACTGTCCGTCCGTCTGGGGGTGGTAAGCCGTACTAAACCTCAACCGCGTCCCCAAGGCCTGCTGAAACTCAGCCCAAAACTGGGACGTAAAGCAGGTATCCCGGTCGGATATGATCTCCCGCGGAACTCCGTGTAGTCGTACCACATCCCGGATATACCTCTCTGCCAACTGTGCTGGTCCCAAAGTGACTCGGATCGGCAAGAATCGCGCCGTCTTCGTCAGTCTATCCACTATTACCCAGACTGCGTCGTGTCCCCGCTGGGTAACAGGTAAGCCCACCACCAAGTCCATGGTGATGCTCTCCCACTTCCACTCTGGCACTGGAAGCGGCTGAAGCGGCCCTGCAGGCCTCTGATGCCCGGCTTTCACCTGCTGGCACACTAAGCACTGCTGCACGAACTCACCCACATCCCGCTTCATCCCTCTCCACCAAAACTCGCGTCTCAAGTCTTGGTACATTTTCGTGTTTCCGGGATGTATGGTGAATCTGGAACCGTGTGCCTCAGTCAAGAGCTCTCTCAATAGCTCCTCGTCTCTAGGAACGCACAACCGTCCCCTCAAGCGTAGCACCTGGTCTGTGAAAGACAAGTCCCCTGGGTCTCCTGAAGCACTCTGTCGCGCAAGGATTGCAAGTACGGATCGGCCATCTATCTTGTGATGATGCGGTCTATCAGCTCTGGCCTGGTCTGCCATGTCACTGTCACTGCCCCACAGTACCCTCGTAACTCTAGAGGTCGCCAACTGCCCACCTCCTCTAAAAGGCTCCAACTCTGTAACTGTAGACTGGCCAAGTGTGCGGGCGCCTTACGGCTCAAGGCATCAGCCACCACATTGGCCTTTCCCGGGTGGTAGGAGATGCTGCAGTCATAGTTCTTCAGGAGCTCCAACCAACGTCTCTGTCTCATGTTGAGCTCCTTCTGATCAAAAAGGTATCTAAGGCTCTTGTGATCTGTGAAAATTTCGAAGGTCTCACCGTACAAGTAGTGCCTCCAAGTCTTCAGCGCGAAGACAACAGCTGCCAACTCTAGGTCGTGGGTAGGGTAGGTATGCTCATGGGGCTTCAGTTGCCGCGAAGCGTAAGCGACAACGTGACCCCTCTGCATGAGCACACCTCCTAACCCCTGCAAGGAGGCGTTCGTGTACACAACGAACCTGCCACTACTGTCAGGGATGGTGAGCACGGGAGCCGAGGTCAACCTCTCCTTCAGCTCCAGAAAACACGCCTCACAGGCGTCTGTCCAAGCGAAGGGCACGTCCTTCCGGGTCAACTGTGTCATAGGACGTGCAATCTGTGAAAATCCTCTGATGAATCGTCTGTAGTAGCCTGCCAGTCCCAGGAAACTACGAATCTCAGTGACTGAATGCGGTCTCTCCCACCTGAGTACTGCCTCAACCTTGGCTGGGTCCACCGCCAAGCCGTCTCCAGAGATCATATGACCTAAGAAGGTCACCTCCCTCAACCAGAACTCGCGCTTGCTGTACTTGGCGTACAGCCTGCGTCGTCTCAAAGTGTCCAGAACCATCCGCAAGTGCTGTCCGTGTTGCGTCCGATCTCTAGAATAGATGAGTACATCATCTATGAAAACCACCACGAACTGGTCCAAGTACGGTCTAAACACCCGGTTCCTCAGGTCCATGAAAGCAGCGGGGGCATTGGTCAGCCCAAATGGCATGACCAAAAACTCGTAGTGTCCGTACCGTGTGCGGAAAGCTGTCTTGAAGACGTCGGTCTCCCTGGTCCTCAACTGGTGGTATCCAGACCTCAAGTCGATCTTGGAAAACACCGTGGCACCCCGCAACTGGTCAAACAAGTCGTCGATCCTCGGCAGCGGATATCTGTTCTTGATGGTGACCCTATTCAGCTGTCGGTAGTCCACACAAAGGCGTAAGGTACCATCCTTCTTCTTCACAAACAGTACCGGGGCTCCCCAGGGAGACGCACTGGGCCTCACGAAACCTTTCTCCAAACGGTCTTGCAACTGGGACTTGAGCTCTCGCAGCTCAAGCGCTGCCATCCTGTATGGCGCGGTGGAGATGGGGCTGGTCCCTGGTACTAGTGAGATCTCAAACTCGATCTCACGCTCGGGTGGTAGTCCTGGTAACTCGTCTGGAAACACGTCATGGTACTCCCTGACCACCGGGATACTCTGGAAGTCTGCCTGTAACGAGCGCGTACCCCAGACGTCTTTTAAGACGTCTGGGAGGTGGCCCAGACGTCTGTCAAGACGTCTGGGATCACATCCAGACGTCTGACCAGACGTCCGGGATAGTTTACAGACGTCTGACGAACAGTTATACTCGCACGGGATATTCGTCTGCGCGCCTGTGCGCGCAGACCTGCGATCCGCATCTTCTCTGCGGCTGCAGGCGACTGCGGCCGTCTCTCTCCTCCTCTCCGCGCGGCGTTAAAAGGGGGAGGGGGCGCGCCTCCCCTCCCGTCTCCACCATCTTCCTCCTCTCCTGCTGCGGGCGGAGCGAGCGGACGCAAGGGCGCAGCGGCAGCGGCGCAGCAGAAGGCGCGGAGGAGCTGCGGCGTGCGAGGGCAGGGCTCTGCCGCAAGGGCGCAGCGGCAGCGGCGCAGCAGAAGGCGCGGAGGAGCTGCGGCGTGCGAGGGCAGGGCTCTGCCGTGAGGGCGAGCTCGCCGGGAGCGGCTTGGCCGGCCGGCGGAGGGCGCAGGGGGCGCAGAGCGTCGCGAAGAGGGACCTGCTGCGGGCGGAGCAGCGGACGCGCGAGGTGCGACGCGGGCGGCGTCGCGAGCGGAGGCCGAGCGAGGTTCTGATTCTGGAAAAATCTCCAGAATCAGACGTCTGGACTGATATCCAGACGGCAAGGTCGACGTCTGTGTGATCATACAGACGTCTGAAAGGTGAGTTCCGCTTTCTCCTTCTTCTTTTGTCGACTGACCGTACTGAGGGAGGAGGGTTGGCTGTGCGCAGGTGTTCGGATTCGTCATCCTTTGCGAATCCGACGTCTGGAAGTTGTACCAGACGGCGGGAGTGACCTCCAGACGTCCGGAGAGACCATCGGACGTCTGGGATCTAGGAGAGACGTCGCCACAGACTTCTGGACGTCCGGGGAACCAAGCCGAACAGGTAATTCTCTGATCCACAGTTTAAGACGTCTGGAAGGAGTTCCAGACGTCTGATTTTGCACAGTATTGTCTTTCTCGGCCCGTTTAGGGCCCGTTTGGGCTCCGTTTTCCGCGATTCGAGTTGCGTTCGATTCAGAATTTATTCCTCTACCCGCCTACAGTAGCTATACACTGTTTTGAGACACTCCTTGTGTTTGATCCTTGTGATAGGACCTCGTTCGGTTGCCGTCTTGAGAGTCGCGGAGGCACGCGGGATTCCCGACCACGCCCCCATTACTTCCGTTGTACCTGGTAGAGTGGTTTTAAGCATTAATAAAATCTGTTAAAGTATGGAACCATAACTAGAACCTAGGGCATTGCATGAACCCTAGGAATGAGAAATGTACGGAATGATAGCTCCTAGGTGTTGCATGAATCCTAGGGCCGGAAAACTAGATTGTATGATAGATCCTAGGATATGGCATGAATCCTAGGATGGAAAAACTAGTGGAATGTATATTACTGCAGTCTTGGAAAGATGGAAAGGAATATATAAAGCTGCCTGTAAATTTAATTAACAGCTGCCTGTTATGCATAGAGAATCATGTTGAGATCATGGAATGTGAGAACGTGAATCTGGAAAGTGAAACATATGATGTTCTGAGATAAAGAGCTGGAACCCTACGGGGAATTAGGAGTGGAACTCCTGGAAAGAAAAGGAATGGAACTGAGATGTAGTTTGTACTGTCTCTTGGGTACGCAGTACCAAGGGAAGTACCTGTACCTGTTTTAGTGCAGAGTGGGGCCAGCCGCCCCAGGGACCCGGGGTTAGGCTTGGCCGCTCTGTACCGACTTGTTGGCCCTCGTGTACGTAGTACCGAGGAGAGCTAGTAGTGTTAGGAGAGTACTAGCTACCCCACGGGCCCCGGGGTTCTGCTAGCCTCCTTCACCGACTTGTTAGGCCCACTAGGGCAAACCAGGGTAGTCAGACGAGGGTGCGCGGACTGTGGAGGGGCAAGGCCCCGGTTTGGTTACTGTGGAGGGGTTGGACCCCTGTTACTGAGAGGGCTCTGCCCTGGTTCCGTGCTGTGCTTTGGGCGCACCCGTTAACGGAAACGACTGACCGCGTGCCAGTATGGGCTAGCTACCTGTGCGTTTATCGCGCGTGCCGTAGTCACCGTTACGTCTGTCAGTGACCTTGGGGTGGTTGACTGAGGGTAGGATCACCACGGGGGACTCTCCCGGCCAGGAGAGCACCACGTGCTACTTCTACTGTTGGAAAAGACTGCAATCAAGATCGTCCCACGAGGACATTCGAGATCAAGTAAAGGATCTGAGAAGTAAATGAAATAGTGAGAAAAATTGAAAGATGTAAATAAAGGAAGTAATAGAACATAACAGCTACTGTACACTCTACTGTTGCCTTTAGTTAGTTTGCCACTCTACTCAGCGTTTTGCTGACGTGTTACACTCGTTACCTTTTTCAGGACCAGGTGTTGAGCAGCCAGGGTCGGCGGCTGCAGAGGACGCTGGGCCGAGTAGGGTCCAGTAGAGTTGCCACAGCTTTGTACCTTCTTTTGTTTCTGTTCTAGTGAGTAGTTTTGTTTCCGCTGTACCTTCTTTACCTGCAGTTTTTGTTATATGATAAATGTTGTTTTACTGTTGTGGTGGTGCCTACTGTAGTAGTTTCTTTCCTTACTGCTGTACTTTTTACTGTTAGTTATATTCATGCTGAATGTGGTTTATTTTACTGTCTTTTGGTTACTTCCTCGTTGGACGACTGGGTCTTGGGATTAGTCGAGTCGGTCCGGTTCTCGTGTCTCGTAGGGACTCGAGAACCGGGTCGTTACAAGATGGTATCAGAGCAAGGTCGTCCCGAGAAGTGAATCAACTGACTGGAAAATAACCAATTCACATGTTTATAGCTAGAGTAGCCACCACAACATATCTCTTGACATGAGCTCTTAGAAGTGTTGTTAGGTACCGTCTGTTTTGACGTTTCCGTTTTGTTTCGCATCTCCATTGTAGGAGATGCCGCGTCGTGGAGCTAGGAGGGTGAGCCGCAGGCGCGGCCGAGGTCAGGGCCCGGGGGACGGATGTGTCGGGCTTGGAATACATACAACCCCTCCTCTTCTCCTGAGTATACCGTCTCGGGACCTCGTCCAACTGATTCGAGAGGTGGTTCGAGAAGAATTTCAGCTTCCACCCACGTCGCCACCCCCTCCCCCTTCCGAGCGTACGACAGGGGAGTTAGTGGTGGAACGAGATTTCCGCCGCCACACCAGGCGTGTTAGGAGAACTCAACGGAGACACGTGGCGTCCGTAGGAGAGCCGTCACGTTGTGCAGGGCCATCAGTGGCCTTTAAGGGCCCTCGACAGGGGCCAGTCGCCAGCACCGGACCCCCGCCTAGCCGACAGCAGGGACTCACTGAGGGCGGGAGTCGGGTTCCCCTCTGCTACCAGTGTGGCCAGCCGGGCCACGTCAGGAGGGACTGCCCACCTAGGGCAGGAGGTCAGCAGATACTTCCCGCGCAGAGCACTGGAGGGCGCGCAGGAGGCCGCGGTTTCCAGGCGCGAGGAGGAGGACCGCAGTCGCGAGGAGGGTACCGGCCAGCACCTACCCATCCGACGCAGAGTGTGGCTGCTTCGTCCGCACCTAGAGCTGAGGGGCGTATCAACGCCCTAACACACAGGGACGCCAGAGCTTCGGGATCCGTGGTAGCAGGTATGGTTTCAGTTTCTGGCAGACTCGTTTACACGCTTTTCGATTCCGGCGCTACGCACTCGTTTGTCGCAGACAGTTTCGCAGTTAGTTTGGACCAGGATTATACATTGTTAGAGAACCCGTTCGTAATCAGAGGTCCGAGTGGTCAGCCGTTTGTAGCTGAGGAGGTGTACACGGGTTGCGGGGTCAGCATCGGGGGACACAGCCTGCCAGCTGACCTGATTATGATACAGATGGAGGACTTTGGGGTGATCCTGGGGATGGATTGGCTGTCCGATTACCACGCATTGGTAGACTGCTTTGAGAGGAAGATTGTCTTCTCCATTCCGGAGTTGCCTTCCTTCGAGTTTCACGGGCAGCCAGTGGACGGAGGTTTCAGGTGCATTTCGGCACTTCGGGCGGCGAGACTTTTGAGCCAGGGGTGTGAGGGCTTCTTAGCTTGTGTGGTGGCAGAGCACAGCCCCGTGGCAGACTTCCAAAGCATCCCTGTGGTCAGAGAGTACCCCGACGTGTTTCCAGACGAGTTACCAGGACTACCGCCCGAGCGTGAGATCGAGTTTGAGATCTCACTAGTACCAGGGACCAACCCCATCTCCACCGCGCCATACAGGATGGCACCGCTTGAGCTGCGAGAGCTCAAGTCTCAGTTGCAGGACCTTTTGGAGAAGGGTTTCGTGAGGCCCAGTGCGTCTCCCTGGGGAGCCCCGGTACTGTTTGTGAAGAAGAAGGATGGGACCCTACGCCTTTGTGTGGACTACAGACAGCTGAATAGGGTCACCATCAAGAACCGATATCCGCTGCCGAGGATTGACGATTTGTTTGACCAGTTGCGGGGTGCCACGGTGTTTTCCAAGATCGACTTGAGGTCTGGATACCACCAGTTGAGGATCAGGGAGACCGACGTCTCCAAGACAGCTTTCCGCACCCGGTACGGACACTACGAGTTTTTGGTCATGCCGTTTGGGCTGACCAATGCCCCCGCTGCTTTCATGGACCTGATGAACCGGGTGTTCAGACCGTACTTGGACCAGTTTGTGGTGGTTTTCATAGATGATGTACTCATCTATTCTAGAGATCGAACGCAGCACGGACAGCACTTGCGGATGGTTCTGGACACTCTGAGACGACGCAGGCTGTACGCCAAATACAGCAAGTGCGAGTTCTGGTTGAGGGAGGTGACCTTTTTGGGTCATGCGATCTCTGGAGACGGCCTGGCGGTGGATCCCGCCAAGGTCGAGGCAGTGCTCAGGAGGGAGAGACCGCGTTCAGTCACTGAGATTCGCAGTTTCCTGGGACTGGCAGGTTACTACAGACGGTTCATCAGAGGGTTTTCGCAGATTGCACGTCCTATGACACAGTTGACTCGGAAGGATGTGCCTTTCACTTGGACATACGCCTGTGAGGCGTGTTCTCTGGAGCTGAAGGAGAGGTTGACCTCGGCTCCCGTGCTCACCATTCCTGACAGTAGTGGCGGGTTCGTCGTGTACACGGACGCTTCCTTGCAGGGGTTAGGAGGTGTGCTCATGCAGAGGGGTCACGTGGTCGCTTACGCTTCGCGGCAACTGAAGCCCCATGAGCATACCTACCCTACCCATGACCTAGAGTTGGCAGCTGTTGTCTTCGCGCTGAAGACATGGAGGCACTACTTGTACGGTGAGACCTTTGAGATTTTTACAGATCACAAGAGCCTCAGATATCTTTTTGACCAGAAGGAGCTCAACATGAGACAGAGACGTTGGTTGGAGCTCCTGAAGGACTACGACTGCAGCATCTCCTACCACCCGGGAAAGGCCAATGTGGTGGCTGACGCCTTGAGCCGTAAGGCGCCCGCACGCTTGGCCAGTCTACAGTTACAGAGTTGGAGCCTTTTGGAGGAGGTGGGCAGTTGGCGACCTCTAGAGTTACGAGGATACTGTGGGGCAGTGACGGTGACACGGCAGACCAGACCAGAGTTGATAGACCGCATCATCACGGGACAGATGACCGATCCGTACTTGCAGTCTTTGCGCGACAGAGTACTGTCAGGGGACCCAGGGGACTTCTCTTTCACAGACCAGGTGTTACGCTTGAGGGGACGGCTGTGCGTCCCCAGAGACGAGGAGCTGTTGAGAGAGCTCCTGACTGAGGCACACGGTTCCAGATTCACCATACATCCCGGAAACACGAAAATGTACCATGACTTGAGACGCGAGTTCTGGTGGAGAGGGATGAAGCGGGATGTGGGTGAGTTCGTGCAGCAGTGCTTAGTGTGCCAGCAGGTGAAAGCCGAGCATCAGAGGCCTGCAGGGCCGCTTCAGCCGCTTCCAGTGCCAGAGTGGAAGTGGGAGAGCATCACCATGGACTTGGTGGTGGGTTTACCTGTTACCCAGCGAGGACACGACGCGGTCTGGGTAATAGTGGATAGGTTGACGAAGACGGCACGATTCTTGCCGATCCGAGTCACTTTGGGACCAGCACAGTTGGCAGAGAGGTATATCCGTGATGTGGTGCGACTACACGGAGTTCTGCGGGAGCGGTACCCAGAGCTTTTCGCGGGTACGTCTTTTCGGACCGGCTTCGGTCCTCTTTGAGTTTGTTATGGTTATTTGGACATCCTTTTTCCGCACCCTAGTTGGCGCAAGTTTCGGGGACGAAACTTCCTTTGAGTTTGTTATATTGTAACGAGCGCGTACCCCAGACGTCTTTTAAGACGTCTGGGAGGTGGCCCAGACGTCTGTCAAGACGTCTGGGATCACATCCAGACGTCTGACCAGACGTCCGGGATAGTTTACAGACGTCTGACGAACAGTTATACTCGCACGGGATATTCGTCTGCGCGCCTGTGCGCGCAGACCTGCGATCCGCATCTTCTCTGCGGCTGCAGGCGACTGCGGCCGTCTCTCTCCTCCTCTCCGCGCGGCGTTAAAAGGGGGAGGGGGCGCGCCTCCCCTCCCGTCTCCACCATCTTCCTCCTCTCCTGCTGCGGGCGGAGCGAGCGGACGCAAGGGCACAGCGGCAGCGGCGCAGCAGAAGGCGCGGAGGAGCTGCGGCGTGCGAGGGCAGGGCTCTGCCGCAAGGGCGCAGCGGGCAGCGGCGCAGCAGAAGGCGCGGAGGAGCTGCGGCGTGCGAGGGCAGGGCTCTGCCGTGAGGGCGAGCTCGCCGGGAGCGGCTTGGCCGGCCGGCGGAGGGCGCAGGGGGCGCAGAGCGTCGCGAAGAGGGACCTGCTGCGGGCGGAGCAGCGGACGCGCGAGGTGCGACGCGGGCGGCGTCGCGAGCGGAGGCCGAGCGAGGTTCTGATTCTGGAAAAATCTCCAGAATCAGACGTCTGGACTGATATCCAGACGGCAAGGTCGACGTCTGTGTGATCATACAGACGTCTGAAAGGTGAGTTCCACTTTCTCCTTCTTCTTTTGTCGACTGACCGTACTGAGGGAGGAGGGTTGGCTGTGCGCAGGTGTTCGGATTCGTCATCCTTTGCGAATCCGACGTCTGGAAGTTGTACCAGACGGCGGGAGTGACCTCCAGACGTCCGGAGAGACCATCGGACGTCTGGGATCTAGGAGAGACGTCGCCACAGACTTCTGGACGTCCGGGGAACCAAGCCGAACAGGTAATTCTCTGATCCACCGTTTAAGACGTCTGGAAGGAGTTCCAGACGTCTGATTTTGCACAGTATTGTCTTTCTCGACCCGTTTAGGGCCCGTTTGGGCTCCGTTTTCCGCGATTCGAGTTGCGTTCGATTCAGAATTTATTCCTCTACCCGCCTACAGTAGCTATACACTGTTTTGAGACACTCCTTGTGTTTGATCCTTGTGATAGGACCTCGTTCGGTTGCCGTCTTGAGAGTCGCGGAGGCACGCGGGATTCCCGACCACGCCCCCATTACTTCCGTTGTACCTGGTAGAGTGGTTTTAAGCATTAATAAAATCTGTTAAAGTATGGAACCATAACTAGAACCTAGGGCATTGCATGAACCCTAGGAATGAGAAATGTACGGAATGATAGCTCCTAGGTGTTGCATGAATCCTAGGGCCGGAAAACTAGATTGTATGATAGATCCTAGGATATGGCATGAATCCTAGGATGGAAAAACTAGTGGAATGTATATTACTGCAGTCTTGGAAAGATGGAAAGGAATATATAAAGCTGTCTGTAAATTTAATTAACAGCTGCCTGTTATGCATAGAGAATCATGTTGAGATCATGGAATGTGAGAACGTGAATCTGGAAAGTGAAACATATGATGTTCTGAGATAAAGAGCTGGAACCCTACGGGGAATTAGGAGTGGAACTCCTGGAAAGAAAAGGAATGGAACTGAGATGTAGTTTGTACTGTCTCTTGGGTACGCAGTACCAAGGGAAGTACCTGTACCTGTTTTAGTGCAGAGTGGGGCCAGCCGCCCCAGGGACCCGGGGTTAGGCTTGGCCGCTCTGTACCGACTTGTTGGCCCTCGTGTACGTAGTACCGAGGAGAGCTAGTAGTGTTAGGAGAGTACTAGCTACCCCACGGGCCCCGGGGTTCTGCTAGCCTCCTTCACCGACTTGTTAGGCCCACTAGGGCAAACCAGGGTAGTCAGACGAGGGTGCGCGGACTGTGGAGGGGCAAGGCCCCGGTTTGGTTACTGTGGAGGGGTTGGACCCCTGTTACTGAGAGGGCTCTGCCCTGGTTCCGTGCTGTGCTTTGGGCGCACCCGTTAACGGAAACGACTGACCGCGTGCCAGTATGGGCTAGCTACCTGTGCGTTTATCGCGCGTGCCGTAGTCACCGTTACGTCTGTCAGTGACCTTGGGGTGGTTGACTGAGGGTAGGATCACCACGGGGGACTCTCTCGGCCAGGAGAGCACCACGTGCTACTTCTACTGTTGGAAAAGACTGCAATCAAGATCGTCCCACGAGGACATTCGAGATCAAGTAAAGGATCTGAGAAGTAAATGAAATAGTGAGAAAAATTGAAAGATGTAAATAAAGGAAGTAATAGAACATAACAGCTACTGTACACTCTACTGTTGCCTTTAGTTAGTTTGCCACTCTACTCAGCGTTTTGCTGACGTGTTACACTCGTTACCTTTTTCAGGACCAGGTGTTGAGCAGCCAGGGTCGGCGGCTGCAGAGGACGCTGGGCCGAGTAGGGTCCAGTAGAGTTGCCACAGCTTTGTACCTTCTTTTGTTTCTGTTCTAGTGAGTAGTTTTGTTTCCGCTGTACCTTCTTTACCTGCAGTTTTTGTTATATGATAAATGTTGTTTTACTGTTGTGGTGGTGCCTACTGTAGTAGTTTCTTTCCTTACTGCTGTACTTTTTACTGTTAGTTATATTCATGCTGAATGTGGTTTATTTTACTGTCTTTTGGTTACTTCCTCGTTGGACGACTGGGTCTTGGGATTAGTCGAGTCGGTCCGGTTCTCGTGTCTCGTAGGGACTCGGGAACCGGGTCGTTACACTGCCACAGGGCTGGGCTCTGCCACCACACAAGCTAGGAAGCCCTCACACCCCTGGCTCAAAAGTCTCGCTGCCCGAAGTGCCGAAATGCACCTGAAACCTCCGTCCACTGGCTGTTCGTGAAACTCGAAGAAGGCAACTCCGGCATGGAGAAGACAATCTTCCTCTCAAAACAGTCCACCAAGGCGTGGTAAGCGGACAGCCAATCCATCCCCAGAATCACTCCAAAGTCCTCCATCTGTATCATAATCGGGTAAGCTGGCAGGCTATGTCCCCCGACGCTGACCTCGCAATCCGTGTACACCTCCTCAACTACAAACAGCTGACCACTCGGACCTCTGATTACGAACGGATTTCCTAATGCTATATAATCCTGGTCCAAACTAACTGCGAAACTGGCTGCGACAAACGAGTACGTAGCGTCGGAATCGAAAAGCGTGTAGACGAGTCTGCCAGAAACTGAAACCATACCTGCTACCACCGATCCCGAAGCTCTGGCGTCCCTGTGTGTCAGGGCGTTGATACGCCCTTCAGCTCTAGGTGCGGACGAAGCAGCCACACTCTGCGTCGGATGGGTAGGTGCTGGCCAGTACCCTCCTCGTGACTGCTGTCCTCAACCTCGCGCCTGGTAACCGCGGCCTCCTGCGCGCCCTCCAGTGCTCTGCGCGGGAAGTATCTGCTGACCTCCTGCCCTAGACGGGCAGTCCCTCTTGATGTGGCCCGGCTGGCCACACTGGTAACAGAGGGGAACCTGACTCCTGCCCTCAGTGGGTCCCTGCTGTCGGCTGGGCAGGGGTCCGGTGCTGGCGACTGGCCCCTGTCGAGGGCCCCCAAAGGCCACTGATGGCCCTGTAAAACGTGATGGCTCTCCTGCGGACGCCACGTGTCTCCTTTGGGTTCTCCTAACACGCCTAGTGTGACGGCGGAAATCTCGTTCCACCACCAACTCCCCTGTCGTACGCTCGGAAGGGGGAGGAGGGGGTGGCGATGTTGATGGAAGCTGAAATTCTTCACGAACCACCTCTCGAATTAGTTGGATGATGTCCGGAGACGGTATGCTTAGGAGAAGAGGAGGGGTAGTACGTACTCCAAGCCCGACACATCTGTCCCTCGGGCCCCAACCTCGGCCGCGCCCGCGGCCCACCCTCCTAGTTCCACGACGAGGCATCTACAAGGAGATGCAAAACAAGGAAATACGTCAGTACGGAACAGTACCTAACGAAAACGTCTAAGAGCTCATGTCAAGAGATATGTTGTGGTGGCTACTCTAGTTATAGACATGTGAATTGGTTATTTTCCAGTCAGTTGATTCACTTCTCGGGACGACCTTGCTCTGATACCATCTTGTAACGACCCGATTCCCAAGTCCCTACGAGACACGAGAACTGGACCGACTCGACTAATCCCAAGACCTAGTCGTCTAACGAGGAAGTAACCAAAAGAGCAGTAAAATAAACCACATTCAACATGAATATAACTAACAGTGAGGAAATACAGCAGTAAGGAAAGAAACCACTACAGTATATACCACCACAACAGTAGAACAACATTCATAACATAATATGAACTGCAGGTAAAGAAAAGTACAGCGGAAACAAGAACTACTCACTATAATGGAACAAAAAGAGGTACAAGAGAACAGTGGTAACTCTACTGGACCCTACTCGGCCCAGCGTCCTCTGCAGCCGCTGACCCTGGCTGCTCAACACCTGGTCCTGAAAGGTAACGAGTGTAACACGTCAGCAAAACGCTGAGTAGAGTGGCAGCTAAACTAAAGAAACAGTAAAGTGTACAGTAGCGATTTTAAATTTTCTTTCTTCCTTTATTTACGTCTTTCTATTGTTTCACAATTTATCTATTTCTCAGATCCTTCACTTGATCTCGAATGTTCCTCGTGGGAACGATCTTGATTGCAGTCTTTTCCGAACAGTAGAAGTAGCACCTGGTGCTCTCCTGGCCGGGAGAGTCCCCCGTGGTGATCCTACTCTCAGTCAACCACCCTAAGGTCACTGACAGACGTAACGGTGACTACGGCACGCGCGGTAAACGCACGGGTAGCTAACCCGCACTGGCACGCGGTCAGTCGTTTCCGTTAACGGGTGCGCCCAAAGCACAGCACGGAACCAGTACAGGGCAGAGCCCTCTCAGTAACAGGGGTCCAACCCCTCCACAGTAACCAAACAGGGGCCTTGCCCCTCCACAGTCAGCGCACCCTCGCCTGACTACCTTGGTTTGCCCTAGTGGGCCTAACAAGTCGGTGTTGGAGGCTAGCAGAACCCCGGGGCCCGTGGGGTAGCTAGTACCTCCCTACACTAGTAGCTCTCCTCGGTACTACGTACGCGAGGGCCGGCAAGTCGGTACAGAGTGGCCAGTCCTAACCCCGGGTCCCTGGGGTGGCTGGCTCCGCTCTGCACTAAACAGGGGGACAATCGCTCTCCTTGGTACTCCGTACTCAAGGGCCAGCTCACCTCCCCAATTCTTTTCCATTCCCTTTCCAGGAGTTCTACTCCTAATTCCCCGTAGGGTTCCAGCTCTTTAACTCAGAACATTCCAGTTTCACCATTCCAGTTTCACGTTCATACAACCCATATTCTTAATCATGTTCATTTATTCATAACAGGCAGCTGTTTAAACGAATTTATAGGCAGCTATTATTTCCTTTCCACATTTTCCAAGACTGCAGTATTCATACACTCCACTAGTTTTCCCACTCTAGGATTCATGCCATATCCTAGGATCTATCATACAATCTAGTTTTCCAGCCCTAGGATTCATGCAACACCCTAGGATCTACCATTCAATCTATTTCTCATTCCTAGGATTCATGCAATATCCTAGGTTCTATTTATGGTTTCATAATTTAACAGATTATACTTAAAGCCACTCTACCAGGTACGATGGGAGTAATGGGGGCGTGATCGGGAATCCCGCGTGCCTCTGCGACCCCCAAGACTGCAACGGAACGAGGTCCTATCACAAGGATCAAACACAAGGAGTGTCTCAAAACAGTGTATAGCTACTGTGGACGGGTAGAGGATTTAATTCCGGAAAGAACGCAACTCAAAACGCGGAAAATGGAACCCGAACGGGCCCTCAATGGGTCGAAAATGACGACACTGTGCAAAATCAGACATCTGGAACTTCTTCTAGACGTCTTAAAAAGTGGATCAGAGAATTACCTTGTTCTGCGTGGTTTCTCAGACGTCCAGAAGCCTGTGGGGACATCTGGCCTAGTTCCCAGACGTTCGATGGTCACCCAGGACGTCTGGAGGTCGCTCCCGCCGTCTGGTACTACAGCCAGACGTCTGATTCGCGTTGGATGGCGAATCACCGAGCCTGCGCGCACCCAACTCTCTCTCTCAGTACGGTCAGTCGACAGGAAGGAAGAAGACGGAAGAACTCACCTTTCAGACGTCTGGATGGTCTTCCAGACGTCGCCCCCGCCGTATGGCTATCAGCCCATACGTCTGATTCTGGAAATGTTTCCAGAATTAGGCCGCGACTCGCCCTCCGCTCGCGACGCTGTGCCTCGCCGCATCTCGTGCGCCTGCTGCTCGGACCGCAGAAGTCCCCCCCCGCGTCGCCCCGCGCCCGCTGCGCTCCCCACCGGCCGGCCCTGGCAGCCCCGGCTAGCTCGCCCTCACGGCTGAGCGCCGTTCTCGCACGCAGCACCTCCTTCGCGCTCACTAAGGCCGCCGCTGCCGCTGCAACCTCGCGCTCGCTCTCACGCTCGCTTTCGCGCTCACTGGCTGAAGTAGAAGAGGAAGGAGGCAGTGGTGACGGAAGAGTGCGTGGCCTTTTAAGGCCGCGCGACGAGGAGAGAGAAGGAGCGCGGCAGGGGAATCTGCAGCCGCAGGAGGAAGGAATAAGCGAATATGCGGGTCTGCGCGCTCAGGCGCGCAGACGACCCGCGCGTGTCAAAGATAACAGATTTCCAGACGTCTGGCAACGATCCCAGACGTCTGATACGACGCCTGGAAGTGATTCCAGACGTCTGGTCCGACGTCTGGCCCACCTCCCAGACGTCTTAAAAGACGTCTGGGGCACGCGTTCATAACAATGGAGATAGCCCTAGGTAATGAGCGACTTTGACTTGACATATTCAGGGCAGCAAAGAATTTCGACTGTGATCGCATAGAGGGTGATGGTGAAGACAAAGATTCGACATACTGTGGTAACATTGGGCTCCTTTTTGATGGCCTAATGGCTCATTCGTCTACACTATCAGAGTTCTTGGACCTCGATCCACATGGGACTAAGACCACTGTACTACACATATCTCCCAGAAGATCTAACTGTTTAGGGTGTGCTTCTGACCACAGCACCCTTGAATCCACCGATCCTGATCCACACATTGCTGAATCACCCCTGTTGTTGCAGGAAGACGTGACCACAGCTAACGGGTTTCCTATTAACACAGTCACAACCGATTATTTCACAGGAAGCGAATCAGTGGGAATTCACGTGCATATGGATCATCAGATTCCCACCCTCGAGTTTGCTCCTCCCACTCCCATTTTTGACTCTGACCCACCCGTGATTGTATTGAAGCATTTACCTGACTCACTCAAGTATGTGTTCTTAGGCTAAAGTGAGACATACCCCATCATTATCAATGCCCACTTAACCCAAGAACAGGAGCATCAATTGATTTCTATGCTGCAAGACCATAGGGCTGCTATAGGGTGGAGTATTGTTGATCTCCACAGTATTTGCCCCTCGTATTGCACTCATCACATTTACACAGATGAGGGTGTGAAACCTTCGAGACAACCTCAAAGATGGCTAAACCCAAATATGCTAGAGGTTGTTAAGAAGGAGATCATCAAATGGCTGGATGCAGGTATTGTATACCCAATCTCTGATAGCCAGTGGGTGAGTCCGATCCAGATAGTGCCCAAGAAAGCAGGACTCATCGTAGTAAAAAATGATAAGGGTGAATCCATCCTGACCCGCACTGCGACATCTTGGCGGGTCTGTATCGACTATAGGAGACTGAACATGGCTACCTAGAAGGATCACTTTCCTTTGCCTTTCATTGATCAAATCTTGGAACGGTTAGTCGGACGTAGTTTCTTTTGCTTTATGGATGGATACTCTGGGTATAATCAAGTAGCGATTAGCCTGGAAGATGAAGACAATACCACATTCACATGCCCCTTTGGAACATTCACTTTCAAGCGGATGCCCTTTGGCCTCTGCAATGCACCAGCGACATTTCAGGGTTGTATGATGGCCATCTTCTCTGACATGATTAGGGATTATGTGGAAGTGTTCATGGATGACTTCTCCATTTTTGGAGATGATTTCGCATCTTGGTTTGATAACCTCACCAAGATCCTGAAATGGTGTATTGAGGTAAACTTAGTACTATCCTGGGAGAAAAGCCATTTCATGGTGAGGGATGGCATAGTACTAGGGCACAGGATCTCCAAAAATGGACTCGAGGTCGATCGAGCTAAATCAGAGATTATTTCCCACTTACCACCACCTAGCTCAATCAAGCAGATCAGATCATTCTTGGGTCACATCGGCTTCTATCGGAGATTTATACGCGATTTCTCGAACATTGCACGACCTTTGATGAATCTTCTTGTTGCCGATGCCCCATTTGAATTCGACACCTCATGTCTCAGCGCCTTCGAGACTTTACGAAGCGCTATCTCTGATTCCCCGATTCTTCAACCACCCGACTGGTCGCTTGATTTTGAGATGATGTGCGACACTTCTAACTTTGTCGTCGGTGCCATTTTAGGCTAGCATCGGGAAAAACAACCCTTTGTCATATACTATGCTAGCAAGACACTGAATGAGGCTCGGCGCAATTATACTATCACCGAAAAAGAACTGCTAGTAGTAGTATTTGGGTTGGAGAAATTCAGATCGTATTTATTAGGGTCTAAGGTCATCATTCTCACTAACCACTTCGCCCTCTGGCATTTGTTGGCAAAGAAGGATGCCAAACCACGACTCATTAGATGGATCCTTCTATTGCAAGAATTTGATATCGAAATCCGCGACAAAGCCGAAAAGCAGAATGTTGTGGCGGATCACCTATCCAGACTGGACCCAGACCACATTCCTTATTCCCTACCTATCCACGAGCAATTTCCAGATGAATCTCTTTTGGCAGTTCATTCCATCGAGTTCCCCTGGTACGCGGATATCACGAACTACCTTGCTGCAGGCAAGATTCCCGCAAACCTATCCAAGGACCAAAAACTCAAATTCACTACAGAAGCCAAATTTTACCTCTGGGATGACCCACTGCTCTTCCACATTGGAGCGAATCAGATTATTCGAAGATGCATCCCAGATTCTAAGATCCCCAGTGTGTTATCTTTTTGCCACAATGATGCTTGTGGCGGTCATTTCTCGGGACGGAAAGCCGCTGCAAAAATTTTGCAGTAAGGATTTTTCTGGCCAACTATTTTCAGCGATACACATGAATACGCCCAACACTGCAAACGATGCTAGTCGGTCGGTTCTATGACCAGGAGAGACATGATGCCACTCCAGCCCATCATGGTTGTAGAAGTGTTTGACGTCTGGGGCATCGATTTTATGGGCCCTTTTCCGAACTCGCATGGCTTCGAGTACATATTATTAGCCGTCGACTATGTCTTGAAGTGGGTCGAGGCCATCCCGACGAGACGGGCTGACCATAAGACTGTCATTTCCTTCGTACGGCGGTATATCTTCGCGAGATTCGGAATACCCCGCGCTCTGATTAGTGATGGGGGAAGCCACTTCTTCCACGCCCACTTCAGGTCATTATTAAAGAAATACGGGGTACATCACTGTATAGCCACCCCTTATCACTCACAGACCAACGGGCATGCTGAAGTGTCTAACTGTCAGATCAAGCTGATTCTCCAAAAGATGGTTAGACCAGACAGGAAGGATTGGTCCGATAAATTAGTTGATGCACTCTAGGCATATCGGACCGCATACAAGGCCCCACTCAGAATGTCATCATATCGCATGGTATATGGCAAGGCCTGTCACCTTCCTGTAGAGCTAGAACACCGTGCCTTTTGGGCGGTGCGAAAATGTAACCTTGACCTCGATGTAGGAGGTCAAGAATGGAAACTCCAGCTCAACGAATTAGAATAGATCTGGCAGGAGGCCTATGAGAATGCATTGATATACAAGGACAGGACTAAGACCTTTCATGACTGCCACATCCGGAGAAAAGCATTCATGCCCAACTAGCAAGTCTGGTTGTTCGATTCACGATTAAAACTTTTCGCAGGGAAGCTCAAGTCCAAGTGGACTGGCCCGTATGTTGTGATTCAGCCATATCCAAATGGGGCAGTTGGAGAGAGTTTTGCTTATTTGTGATAGCAATAGCGGATATGTCGTAGTAATTAATGTGGTGAAAATCTCTCAATCAAATGATTAATATAGATATGAATTTAAACCACAATAAAGGATGTCGTATCCACACAGATTAACAAATTCACAAAATATTTTTTTTTTCTTTTGTACTTATTCAATCACGTGCGCAATCTGTGTTCAAATCTGATGCGAAACAAGGCAAAAAGAAGGAACACGAAATTATTTAGAAAGGCAGGGATATGGATATAATTTTCCTTTCATGAAATAACTTGTAATGGCATGTAAAATAGTTGTATTTCAAAACATGGGGCTTTCTCTTTTAGGTCATGTGAGTGTATGGATTAGGTCTTATGCATTTATCACATCACCATTTAAAAGTTAAGTGCATAAAAGAAATACTATAACATGTAAGGACATGCATGCAATTTCACTCAAATAAATTAATCCACTAAATAATGCAATAGTGTTTGGCAATGGCACAAATGGTAATTTTTAATTGCACCCAAAATAGAGGAAAATTCCTCTCTCCTCCTTACGCGCATGAAGAGGATCGGCTGGCTACGAGGTCCTTAGGGAAGGTGCGTCAGAGTGGTGGCTTCACGTCGGTGTTCTCGACGTGGGTCGAGGTGGCCGGAGGCGGAGGTTGGCCGGTGGCAGAGCTTGCTGCAGCCCTCTGTAGCTGCTACTGCTAGCGCTGGAAGGCGTTGTGGGGACTGCAGGCAGTGCGGTGCAGGCGGCAACTGCCTGCTGAGGGTTGTCACGCAAGGGCATTTGGCAAGGGCAGTAAGGCATTGGAAGGTGCAGTGTAGGCTGGAAGGTTTGGCGTGGTGAAGGGCAGTGTGTGGAAGGGCTTGGCTGTTGCCTGTGCCTACAGAGGGCGCGGGTGCGCGGTGTGCAAAGTTCACACTGTGGATGATGGATGTCGGATCGCCTTCTAATCCCCTTCGCCTCTCCTCTATATCTCTTCTCCTCAGCCTCCCAAGGGATTTTCAAATCCCTTCCTAATTTTAGCCGACGATTGTTGGGTTCTATTGGCCGTAGGTGGAGATATTTGTGGGGGGGAAAATATCTTTCCACCCCCTGCTCCCACATTTGATCCTCCTCCCTCTTCTTCCCGATATTATTCCTACAACAAAACATAAAATAATTACATACTATAAAATGCAATAAAATAGATAAAAACTCAAGTAATGATGCATGCACTTATTTAATGACTTAATTTGATTATTAACAAACATACTATGTTAGAATTGAAGTACTTAGGTGTAATAATAGTCCATTAAAATGGACTCATCAGCAGTCCAGATCAGGGACCAAAATCTGGGCACATATCTACGGTAAATGGCCAGCGTCTCAAGCCATTTTTAGCCCAGGAACCTCCTCCACTTGATGAGATTGTTGATCTTATTGAGGACGTGTGATTGAATTCTCGCCCAGCTGGAGGTGTTAAACTCAGCATGTATAGATAGCATCTACCTCACATTCTACCAGCATCTATACATAACCATTTTTATATATAGCATATTTTTCTTTTAGCATATTTTCTTTCTGCATATTGCATACTTACAGGTTGGCTGGTGTTGAATGTATAATTTCAGGAGCAATTATAGGTGATTTCTACCCATTCTCTCCCTGCTGTATTTATTTTCTTTTATATTCATGCATGAGGACATGCAAGAGCTTAGGCATGGGGGGGTAGATACAACAAAATTGAAAAATTTTTATGCCAACATTTAGGAAAACCTCGGAGCTACATGTAAAACGTACTTTAGAACCCTAAATAAAAGAACAACCGACTCCACCTTCAATGCTCACATTGGAGCTAGAAATCATCCGCAACAGCCATTTTTGACTCACCCTCTCACCTCTTGTTCTAAATTTAGGGTCAAGCTGAATGTAACCCGAAAGGGAAATTTCATGACGTACGAATATAAGAGGTTAATTGTTCATAGCATATATACATAGTGCATCCATGAATAAGATTATTTTATTAAGAGAATGCATTAGGGATTTTATCCTCTAGTTGATTCCTGCAATCTGGAGTCCAGTATAATTTTTCACACACGTAGAATTTGTAATGGATTCATTGTGAATGCTGATAAACATCTTTAGTCTGTTGAGAAGAAGCAGTGCTTCTTTTCTTGAACCCCTAGACAGTGTTTTGGGAGTTGGGTAGATTTTCTTCCAAAAATCCACCAAATAGTGTGAGATGAGAGTAGAGTGTACTGGTGCTCTAAGATTAGTACAAGGAATCCGGAGTCCTAGATAATTAGGTGATGATACTATGAGATTAGACATAGTTTTCGCTCTCGGTCCCTGCGTATACATTTTATGTGAATTTTGAGAGCCACCAAATAAGGCAAATGCACGGAGAGCGAGTTTTCATAAAACTAGGGCTAAGGTGGATGGTTACGATCATTCTTTACGAAATTCTTGGCTGAAGGAGGGTATTGATATCAAGGTCAGAAATACACCGTCCTATTCGTCTCTATCAGTGCTGTGAGTAGGCACTTCCACCAAATAAGCCACCCAATGTCTCTTGAGTACCACCAATCCCTAATAATGTCTCCTCAATAAAGTTCATGGATGTGTGCTAGTTGTGTTGTGTTGAAAAAAAAAAATAGATAAAATTTTTACATAGAAAAAAAAATGATGAAAAGAAATGAAAATTGAAAAAAAATTAGAAAAGAAGAAAAAGCAAAGAAAGAGTGTGTGAATATTTAGTGTTTATTTCAGTTGCATTGAGGCAATACGACCGAATAAATTTGAGATCCACCAAATATGGCCTTAACCCACCTTTCTTGTGTTTATGACCTCCCAAATACTGGCTAAGGAATTCCAACTTACTGTTAGGGTTATGGGAACTCAACTAAAGTGTTAATGTTAAGTGAGACCACCAAATATAGGTCATATGTGTGAATCTGGTGAGATTGTGAGCTCCAAGAAAAAGAAAGAAAAGAAAAGAAAAAGAAAAAGAAAAAGAGTAAGAGAGAATGAATACAAAGGAATCAAAAGAGAGCATAGTTTTTCTCGACTTTCTCTAAGTTGAGTTACTTAGTAATCTGGGAATCTAGATTCTGTAGCACTAATCTCTATGTAGCACCAAGTGCGAGTGAGCTACCAAATATATAATCTTTTCCCTCAGAGATTTTCTACCTAAGCCTAAAGCTGGGTTGAAATTCATAGAATATCTTGAATACCCCGAGAGAAGAAGTTTGCCTATCCTGCTAGAATTTTTACTAGAGGTCAAGTATAGGCTTTAGAGGTGTATCAGTTTTTTTACTCGAATCCGTTGCAAAAGCTACATAGCTACACTTTCACAATTGTCTGAATTTCTAGAGCATAAGATGAAAACAAAAAGGAGAAAGATCTCTATGCATACACTTGATAAAATAATCAATCCCTTAGGGACCCTTGCTATGAATAATTTAGTCTTGCATTTGCTAGGGACTAGCAAGATTTAGGCATGGGGGTATGATTGCGCAGCAATCATACGTCTTAATTGACCTAAAAAAGGTTTAGGACTAAGCATAAGTTAGGGTAATTCATGTATGCATAAGCATTATCTACATCTTTACTACTTTCCTTTAGCTATGCATAAATAATGTTATAATGTGCTGATTAAGTGCATTATGTCAATTACAGGTAATAAGCTGGATCTGGAGCTGGATCTGAAGCTGGATCTGAAGCTGGATCAGGAATAATCAGTGTTGCAGTAGGAAGAGTAGAAGACTTAGATTAGATATAGTGAATAATGATGTAAGGGAGTTAAGGTATGCTATTCTATTAAGTAGGAATAAAGCAGTAAAATGTGAAGAGCTTAGGTTCATCCTAGCCCTAGGATAGCCTAGAGACTTCCTCCAAGCCTTAGCCACCCTTAGATTAGGTCACCGCACCCTAAGAAACCCTAAAACCCTAGTTCCAACCCTTATCTGGACATCCAGATGAATTATAGGACGTCGAGATGAATTATAGGACGTCCAGAATCCTTAACTAACTCCCGCACACCTTAAACCCACTTCTGCAGTGTTATTGGACATCCATACACTTTGTCAGACATCCAATTTCTGCAGAATACCCAAAACAGAACCTAGAATTCCCCTTGACTTAGATTGAACATCCAGAACTGAAGTCTGGGCTTCTAATTTTTGAGTATAAGTCGTCTGACTCTGTTTTTGGATGTCTGGAACTGGTCTCCAGTTCCTGTTTGGAGATTTAAGCCTTGATCTTGGATCTCTAGCTCCCTAGACCTAATCCCAACCCCATAGGAACCCAAATTAAGGTGCCCTAACCCTAATACATCACCTCTAGACCTCCCTAAGGACCTAATTAGGTCCTCACTAAACCCAATTGACTTAGATCAAAGTCAATTACCATCACCTAAGCCAATTGGACTCATTAAGTCCAATTGAGCTCAGATGTCAACCCACACAAGTCCAATCGGACTTAGTGAGAGTCCAATTGACCTAAGCCCAACCTAATTGAGTTATCCCACTCTCAATTAGGTTCATACTCATTCAATTAAACTTGGGTTAAGTTTAATTACAAATTCCCCTTAGCAATTAGGGTTTGCAACTCTAATTCAAGGCATACACCTACCTAAACCCCTTAGGACCTAACCTATACCTCTTAGCCACCTAGGGCACGACCACACACACACACACACACACACACCCATTCATGCACTCCCACACATCTAGAGTTCTCTAGAACTCTCTCCAAGTGCCGCCACTCTTGGTTGCCAAAATTAGCAACCAAGAGGCATTCAAATTGAGATCCACTTTTTGTGGATCTCAAAACCACTTGGACGGCCACTCCTTGGAGCTCTCTCTAGAGAGTTCCACACTTCCCTAGAGAGACTCCCTT
Source organism: Thalassia testudinum (assembly GCA_037157565.1). Classification (NCBI taxonomy): domain Eukaryota; kingdom Viridiplantae; phylum Streptophyta; class Magnoliopsida; order Alismatales; family Hydrocharitaceae; genus Thalassia; species Thalassia testudinum. The sequence continues at coordinate 92,871,254 of JAZHRO010000025.1, forward strand.
AGGTCTATAAAAAGACCTAAGGGGTGGCCATTTGCACCCATCCACTCTTGGCCATCCCATTCTTGGCATTCATTCATCCATCTTGGTTAGCTACCCTCACATACATTCCACCTCCACGAGAAGAACCACCATGGAGGCCACCATCTCCATGCCAAGATGTTGGATCACCTCTCCAACCTCTCTCCAAGGGCCGACCTAAGCACCATTGGCCGCCCCTCGTCTTAGCCACTCAAAGGCCATCGGAGCCCACCTCCGCATGCCCTTCTTTTCTGCTAGATTAGTAGCTTAGCTCTTCATAGTTTTACTGCTTTCATTTACTGCTTAGTAGTATAGCTCTTATTCTCCCCCAATGATGCATGCAAAATCCCCCCATAGATTCCTGTATGCGATCATTTTCTGTTAGCTAGATTTATATTTTCAAACTTTCCTGTAAAAGCTTTCCTCTATATTCCATGTTGCAAACACCTTCCTGAATGAATGAAAGAAATATTTTTTTATATATATATCTCTGTGTTGAAAATCACCATGAGCTTATTGATTGCAAAATATTTCGTGTGATTAAAGTTGCTTGCTTTTCATTATCATCTATTGCAACTAAGCATGTCATGTTTAAATACGTAATAACCATAAACCGCCATGCGATTGTAAACAAGTAGAGCGAAAAGATCGATTTCATAATTAAACAAATGCCTCCCAAAGACGAATGGCCGGGACTCAAAGTCTCGTTATCTTTTTATAAATATTTTTGTTTGATCGTATTGCACACTATACTATGACGCTTTTCCTATCAAAATGTGCTCTACAATGTCACAACATGCCTCCATTTAGTTCTCTTCCACTCTTGCCCTTTGAACCCTTTGGAAGTACCATTGCCATCGCCTCTCGTTGGAGAAGCAAGCCCACAACTCCAGAGGATCTCCGTGATCTCCTCAACACTTCCGCTAAAATGGATTCAGGTATCCCTCCATCGTTTTCTTTTCCATTTTCATTTTGGTTAATGGTATGGGGAATAGATTATTCTTGGCATTATAGAAAATCATTTGGTTTTGATTTTTATTTGATTTTAATTCCATCACTTACAGCTATGAATCATATTGTATGCAAAATAAAATGGTGCATATAAACTTTGCTCCTGCATGTCTATCTATGTTTGTAATATTGGTGCCTGAGGTTTTTGGAAATTAGGAAAATGCATTAATGCCTGCCATGGATTGCCTCCTTTTTGGAATATGTACTTGATTGGGTCTAATTTTACTGGATCACATATAAGATTAGGTAAATAAAAAATCCAAGTTAAATTTTTTGTAATGGGCTAGGTCTAAAGTGTAACTTTGCTTGAGGATCACATGAGGTGTGTAACTTCGGTGAAGTCGATGAAGAAACTATTAGATTAGAGGATCGCTACTAACCCCAATTTGGCCTCGGATCTTCCATCTAACCTCTTCCATCACGTGTGTTCTCATTGGAAAGCCCTAGGATCAAGTTAGATGAATCCCTGTATATAAATACACCTCCCAATCAAGAGAGAGGAGCTATTGGTAACCTTTTCCTTCTCTTCTTGTAGATACCATGTGGTCGGCATGACATTTGTATGGATTCTCGCTCAATTGCATGATGGAATTCCATTTGCTTGTGAAGAAAAGCTAAGGCAGGAAATGGTGTGAGAATGGTTTGTCACTACAACAAAAAGGGTCAAAAACAACGAATATTTTATGAAGATGATGTCAAATAAATCGTTGTTATATAACCTATCAACGAATAATTTATTCGTCACCATACTTGTTGCTATATGAGCCATTGTTAAGTTTATAATGAATAATATATTCCTTGGCAAATTCAAACAATGAATAAAATTGTCACATACTTTAAATTTAGCAATGGATGTTTTCATTGTCTTTACTTCCTTTTAACAACAATTTTTTTCGTCGCCCTGTGAAGAATATGTCAATGATTAATTTGTCGCAATATACGAAGGATAAAATAAATTATTAATCATCTTTAAAACACTATAATGTATCATATTTATACTTTATTTCAATTACCTATAAAATTGCATTTTTTTTACAATATCCATCAAAATATTCCTCAAAAATTAATCTTTTCCAATGAAAACTTTATAAAAAATACGCCTAAAAATTTGTAGATAGATTTCATTGCATCATATTTTTGAAGGGACCAAAAAATTTACTTCATTTCCATGATAAAGGAACTAAAAACAATTTAACCTAAAATTTTTCAAAGGTTCACTTTATTTCCATGGTAAGAAGCTTTGTTTTTAACCATATTTGAAACAACTAAAAATTGGATCAAATTTTCTCCCTAAAAGATGAACTACCCTATTATTTCTGCATCAGTAAATCCAAAAACTTTGTTACTTATACATTCAACAAGAACTTATAGATCACTGTAAATCCTTTCGGGAGGGGGTGAGATTTGCAGAATATAAAATCGATGCGAAAATAAATATCACAATCTCACAAAAAGAACAATCACACAACATGCATAAGAGATTTTTAGGTGGAAACCCAAACCGGGTAAAGACCACCACCTAACCCTTTCGAGTTAGGATTTTTCGATCGATTGAGTCAATCAAAATTGACCAACCGAACTACTTTAACAAGGGTAGTTCAACCTCTATACAACCATGCTACAAGTATGAGGGTAGCGTTCCTCAAACCCCTCCTCTTCATGAGGAGTATTTTGTCCCTCGATGGAGACGAAAATTTGCAACGTGAATACCCAACCAATAAACAAAGTAAAATACAAATCGAACCTATAGAGCCACAAAGTATATAAATGAAACTAGCTACTATAGGTAAAAGATCTTCCCTTAGGTGGAAGGGCATCGGCTTGGTGCGGATGCGTGAATCACGTGGTGGCACTTCTTTGCTCTTGTAACTGTGGAGGGAGAGCGGGTGCGCAACAACGATGAAGCTCTCTTGAAGTGGAACTAAAGCTTGGAGAGCTAGGGCTTCTTCTCAAGATCAAATGGACATTCTATGATGTGGAAATTGTTGCTTTGGTGTATCTAAACAAGGCAAGGGTCCTCCTCTATTTATAGAGGGCCCAGGAAGGCTTTGGAAGGCCTTAGAAACCTTAGGTATTTGTTGGGGTTCATCCCAAGGCAAGGCAAGCCGCAATCAAAATCATTAATGATTCTTACAGGGTCATCAGACATCTGGGAAAAAGATCAAACGTCTGGAAGTCACTCTTAAGACATCTTGGAACTAAGTCAGACGTCTAATTCCAGGTAGGTTTCTTTCCTGACTTGGTTCTGACCTAAATAGGTTTCTAGTGTAAAACCATCAGACGCTATACAGGACGTCTGGCACTAGGTTTCGATGTCTAGAAACCTAATTAAGTGTAGGAATGGATTACCAAGAGCCTAAACGGCTATAATCCTAAAGACAAGTGATTTCGGCCCAATAGGGGGTTCAACGGTCACATATCAAACGTCTGGGGTCCTCTACGGAACTCTGATAGAAGCCTAAAGGTCATTTTCCTCAACGTTTACCTTGTTAGCCAACGTTCCACTAATTAGACATTTGGCACAACCATCTGACATCTTCTAAGACGTTTGGACTAAGGTTTGGATGTCTGATTTCAACAGACAGGACCTACTAAGTCCAACCTAAGTTATTGGACATCTGAGTCAATAGTCAGACATCTTAAAAGTTAAGATCAGACGTCTGATTTCCAAATTGGATGTCTGATCAGGTTGTCTGATGCCTATCTTGGATTTCTAAGTTCTCTATGAAAAGCCTAAGTATCCTAGGGTTGTGCAAGTGTACCTAGGACTACTGTATTGTTACTTTGGGCTCTTTAACAAGTAATCTAAGAAATAAAAGAGTAAATAACAAAAGGATACAAAGTATAAGATAGAAAAGACATCTATCCTATTCTTTTGACTTCACGCTTTCACTCCTCGTGAAGCTCCTTCTTCTCCGTCAAGCTCCTCTAATCCACCATGGATGCGAGCTCGAACTCCGTCTCTACATTTGTCTCCATTTGTAATTTGACCTGAAAATTAGGACTCAAAAGCAAATGTTAAATAACAAGTATTTTGTTATCAACAAAATAAACGATCGTGGTGCTCTAGCACCAACAATCTCTCCCTTTTTGATGATGACAAAACCATAAATAATACATAAAATTCTTCCCCTTTTTGACATTATTAAAAGGGTTTTTATCAATTTTAATTCTCCTAAACTCCCCCTTAAAACATGTTCTTCTAGTTTTGGGTTAAATTTCTTTTAACAAGAATAATGTTCTCCCCCTTTTTGTAATAACAAGATAGCTATACATTTTTCTCCCCCTTTCTAAAGGAAATATAGCTAACTTAACAAATTTTCCCCCTTAATGATTGACAAAAAACTCATTAATTTTAATAATCTCCCCTTACCTACATGCTATAGATAAAAGATAAGGTTAAGAAGTTTTACCTCACCTACCATGGCCAATAGAATGGCTCAAATGGCGGTGGATACCAAACTGGATGGGGTTCCCATTTGTAGCTTGGAGGTCCGGGCATTGGCATCGGTCTCCAATCTGGCAGTTGATGTGCGACGACTTGGTCGGTTGTTCGTTCTCTTGTTGGTCTTCTCGTCGTCCTTCTTGGTCTACTCCTTGGTCCTCCCAACTCAAGTTGACCATTCTTCGTCTTGTAGGTTCAATCCTGGATGTTGAAATCTTTATAACCTATAAAAAAATATTCTAGTTGACTTTTCGGTATCCAAGTGAGCTTGGATTCAGATTTGTCAGTTGGTCTCCTTGAAGGAGATCCTTTCTCAACCTTAGAGCTAGAGGAATTTTCTATCTTATTGATCAAATTATTTGATTTCTTTCTAAGACATGCAAGTTCATCTTCAATAACATGCATTTTTGTTTTTAAACTAGAAATTTCAACTTTTAGGTTAGTATTTTCCTCAATCAACTTACTATTTTCATTTATTAGGTCTCTATTTTCTAACAACAAGTTATTATCCTTAGGATTAGAACTAGTTTCTAAATCCTTAAGTTGCTCTTCTAATCTTTCATTTTTTGATTTAAGAAAACTAAGATTCTTTTTCATGTTTTTATTTTCTACCTTAAGTGATTTACTAATTTCAAACAACTCATCAAAAGCATCTTGATGTTCAGAATTTACCTCATTGTCAGAGTCGCTTTCGCTATCGCCTGCCATGGCCATGAAACCCATGCAAGCAATTTCTTCCTCAGGATTTTCCTCTTCTTCCTCCGAGCTTGAGTCATCCCAAGTTGCTTGGAATGCCTTCTTCTTGTGTTTCTTCTCTTTCTCCTTCTTCTCTTTCTTGAGAAGAGGGCACTTGGATCGTAGATGCCCCTTTTCGTTGCAGTGGTAGTAGCGTCTTGTGCTTTCCTTTTCCTTCTTCTCCTTCTTTTCTTTCTTTAATTCCCTACAAAACTTGAAAAACTTCTTAAGTAAAAACTTAAAGTCTTCGTCATCGGAACTTACCTCGCTATCCGATGCGGTTCTGAAGGTGAGGGTCTTCTTCGACTTCAGCTCTGGTGTATCCTTCTTCTACTTTAGCTTTGTCTCGTAGGCCATTAGATTGCCTAGGAGATCATCCTCCATGTTGAGCTCCTCCACCTAGTTTGCCTCCTCGATGGCGGTAACCTTCTGCTCCCATTCCGGTCCAAGGGAACGGAGTAGCTTTCCTTGAAGCTCCCCCTTATTGAAGGTCTTCCCTAAAGGTTTCAAATTATTTACTATGAGAGTGAACCTAGTGTTCATCTCACTTAAAGATTCATTAATCTTCATAGAAAAGGATTCAAATTCTTGAGAAAGTAAGTTGAGTTTAGAAGACTTTACCTTAGAGGTACCTTCGTGGGTTACCTCAAGTGTGTGCCAAATCTCATATGTGGTGGCGCATTGAGAGATTCTGTTGAACTCTTTCGAGCTCAAAGCACAATACAATGCATCCTTGTTTTTGCGTTTAGAGAGAGCTCTCGGATATGCTATTGCGAGTATCTTGAGGTGGGTTTCTCCGGGATGTTGAAGGGGGTCTCTCATCGGGCCTAGATGATGAAGTCGTTGGCTTGAAGCCACGTCTTCATCATCAGCTTCCAGTACAGGTAGTTGCCCTCGTCGAAGAATGGTGGATGGGTTGTAGACTGTCCCTCTGAAATCTGAATAGCGGAACTGCAACCCTCCATCGGATCTTCCGCGGATGTAACACTTAAAAAGTGGAACCTACTCTGATACCAATTGTAAATCCCTATGGGAGGGGGTGAGATTTGCATGATAAAATGTAAAATGTGGAAACAAAATAAGTAATCTCACAGATAAAGCAATCACAAAATATGCACAAGTAATTTTTAGATGGAAACACAAATCGGGTGAAAACCACCACCTAACCCTCTCGAGTTAGGATTTTCCGCTCGACCAAGTCTATCGAAATCCACTAACGTACTACTTAAAATGAGGGTAGTACAACCTCTATACAACAACGCTACTTGAACCCGAGGGTAGCGGACCTCAAACCCCTTCTCTTCACGAGAAGGTTTTTGTCTCACGGAGATGGGAATTCGCAATGCGAATACCCAACCAATAAACAAAGTAAAATACAAATCAAACCTATAGAGCCACAAAGTATATAAATGAAACTAGCTACTATAGGTAAAAGATCTTCCCTTAGGTGGAAGTGCGTCGGATTGACGCGGATGCGTGAATCACACAGCGGCACTTTGTCACTCTCGTAACTGCGGAGGGAGAGCGGGTGCGCAACAGTGATGAAGCTCTCTTGAAGTGAAACTAAAGCTTGGAGAGCTAGGGCTTCTTATCAAGATCAAATGGACACTATATGTTGTGGAAATTGTTGCTTTGGTGTATCTAAACAAGGCAAGGATCCTCCTCTATTTATAGAGGGCCCAAGAAGGCCTTAGAAGCCTTAGGTAGCCGTTGGGGTTCATCCCAAGGCAAGGCAAGCTGCAATTAGAATCATTAATGATTCTTACAGGGTGATATAGACACATCCATTTAGGTTAAAATGCCTATTTATGCATGTTCCTAGGCTTAGATTTGCATTCCATATTATAAATATTGCATAGCATGCATCATTTTGCATTTAGAGTAGTTGTGTATATTTTAAGTTAATTGCGTCCTTTTTGTGGTTAGGAGAGGATATTTATTTCAGAGCCTTGGATTGACGATCCAACCGTATAGATCTGATCAGGACGACGATCGGAGTCCAACCCTCTGAAATCGCCTTGATCGGAGTCTCGTAGCACCATATGCAGTTTGAGTAATATCAACGGCCAAGGGACTAGGTGACGTAATTCGGAGCTTCAAACGACAAATTTGACTGCGTGGATGGATTCGGGTCGACGATCGTAGCCCAACGGCTCAACAATCAACTTAATCCGACTCTGTAGTAGCCCCTACAACGAAAAGAAGATGGATGCCCATGTGCACGCACGCGCCATCGCACGTGCACAGCAGCACGGGCACGCGCACGCGTGTAGTGGCAATGCATGCAGGCGTGTAGGGTGTGAGGCACGTGACACGGAGTGAGGAGCGCGTGCCAGCACAGTGGCAGCGTGGGCTGTCTTCAGTGATGTTTGGGTTGGTTTTTCTGCGACATTTATGACCGTCACTAAATGCCCTGTATATGAATTTGATTCTTTCCTCCACTATAAAAGGACCCCTACCCCTCCTATATTTCTTCATCTCTTCCTTTCTTCCTCTAACTACCTCCAAGGCTCTAAAGAGAGCTTGTCTCAAGCCCAGGATGCTCCTCTAGAGTAGAAAACCAAATAGTTTTCCCTCCCCTCATCCCCATTCATGGAGTATCCTGTGCCCATCCTCTCACCACCCTTTGGGAAGAAGATCCTCGTGTGACGCCGTCCTGCCCCATCCTCCATCCTCCAGCTCCATCTTCCTTCGTCTCGCTCCTCACCACCTTCCTCCAGGCAACGTCAGAGTGAGTCGTCCTCCAAGCGACTATTGAGGGGGATTTCTCTCACCTCTTTCTATCTTTTTACGCTTTCGTAGTGTAGATTTTCCGCTTTCGTAGTTGTAACATTCTTGATAAATAGATGATTGTTTTTCTCTCTCTCTCTCCCTCTCTCTCTTATATTTTTGCAAGTAGATTAGCTAGATAAGCAATTGTCGATCTGATCTCTTGCTCTATTAAAATACCAAAACAATTTGAAAAGATAAAAATGACCAAAAAGAAATAAAAGTGAAATGCGGATTTCATAAAACCAAACATTCGGCTCCTCGTGTTCGACCTGGGACTCACTTTTCGAGTTTCAGTTATAAATTTGATTTGATCATGAGTTTTGCAACTACAACGACGGGTTACTCGTAACCCTGATTTCAAACACGTGAAACATGTGCGATCATTTTGGCGCCGTTGCTGGGGCGGCAATGCTCTTTGATTTTTATCACATTTTTCCACCTTACTTAGCTTTTTAGCTCATTTTGCTCCTTTCTTTCTGTGATTATAGGTACCTTTCCAAGGCAAGCCAAAGCAGATAGATCAGAGTAAAGTGCGGTTAAAGAGTTTTGTAAGTTTATCCCCACCACCCCCACCCTAGTTTTCATTCCATAACCTAATAACTTAAACCCAAATCAACTTAGGTGCTTTTTATAAACCCTAGGATAGATTTGGTTGTTTGCTTGCCACTTCCACACATCTCACCCTCGCATGTATAAAAAAACACAAAAAAAAAACTCTTCTCTTGTGAGATTTTCTGAAAGCTACACACTTAACACCTACAACTTCCCACCCTAAGGTGCACAATCACATCGATTCTACCACTTAACCGGGATCTGACCTGTGGACCCGGTACACTTAACTCAACACACAAATAAGTGAGTAGAAATCTGAATAGGTCAAACATTTCTGTGTGCCTTAACCAAGTGGTGCAATAGGCCAATTGCTTGAACTGTTTGGGCTGCACCACTCAATCTAAAACTAATCCATCAAGTAGCTTGCCACTAAGGGTTGATTCTTAGGGCTGAATCAGACACTCCACATTATTTTTGATTTTTAAAGGAACATATCATCACCCGTGTTTTCTAAACTTGGAGTGTTCTACTAAACCTTGATTGAACTAACCTAAGAATTAAACCCTCAAAGCTACTAAACAAGGTTAAACCCTAAAAGACACATCAACAAATAACCTTGTTTGCAAACCATGGTTGTGCACGCACACATTTTGAATTAATCATTAAGGGCACAACCCATCTAAAGGGCCCATCACATTCCAAGTGAACAATCATCCCAAGCCTAATTAAAATCGAGTAGACGTTGGCTTTAAGGATTGATTCGCTCTTTGGGGCTCAGATTGAGATTTTTTTCAATTAATCTACTTTTGTTGGTCCATCTGATGTCTATCTAGGGGAGTAGTGTCAAACGACCGCGACTGGGGGGTACACTAGGAACCAGAGGCATAAGCTAAAGGAAGAACCTTCTCCCCAGTTCCTCCTAATTGGTTGGATTGACTAGATAAAAGTAGACCAAATCGTTTATAATCTTAAGACGGGTCCTAGGAGTTTGTAGGCCTTTAGGCTAACCCACCTAAGGATAGGGTTGATTGCTTGTATTGCAGGGCTCCTTTCTCTCTTCTGATTTCCCTCTTACTCCACAATGTATCCTTCCACATCTTTCACACATTTCCAATCCTACCCTCCTACCACCACTTATCCCCAAGATGAAATCTATCCCAACTTGACTTGTAATTGCCCATCCACTAACTGGGTTAACTTTGATTGGGGGTATGAATCCGGACGTCAGTGTCCAGAGCCTAACCTTGGACAACAAGACTATGATTACTATCCTTCCCGGAGCTATAATGATTATAGATCTCCATTCGTTGATGATCAAACCAACCCGGTCTACAATCAGGAAGGATATGATGATTATAACACCTACCTTCCCTAGTATTCCACTGAATATAGGTCGCCACCATCCTTTAAACAACCTGAAAGGACCTACTATCAGGGAGGGACCTGAGAACCTCGATATCTTGACTCCCCTAGATTGAACCCAAACCCACCCAACCCTGAACCGAACCAGTCGGTTCAGGTGAACCAGATCCAGGATAGGGTGTTGGCTAATTTGAGGAACACTATACAATCTTTAGAAACTCAACCAACACCATGCACTGAAGCATTAGAGCTATGATCAAAATGATTGATGAACTTAATAGTTTTCTATTGGATTTGCTCCAAAATGTTAGGGATAGGTACCTGGGTGAGTATCTTCTTGGGAAATTATCGAGGTTGAGGATGAAATTTGTGGTTGCCGTAGTCAAATCTTGGGATGATTCTCAAGATGAGCCTCCTTCAGGAGAGCTAATGTCTGAACCCGCTCAGGCGCCTGTCGGGGGGGATACATATTCTAAGATTGGAGATGACCAGGTTGGTCTAGAGCAACCCTTAGAGGATGAACCGATTGATTCGCCCGAGATCCTTGAGCCAGGGAGTGAGGAAAAATATGTCCCTTTGAACCAGGAAATGACAATCGATTTTGAGACATATATAAATGAGGATCATGAATTCTTTGACTCTGAGAGTGAAGAATCTCTTAGTGAAGTCTCACTTGAGTGTAAGGAAGATGATTTTAGTGAGACAAATGGGCTTGAGGAATCTGATGATCCATTTGATAGCCTGTTCATTGAAGATTTGGATTTGGTTGGGGCTAACTTGGAGGATTCGAATCCTCATTTACTAGAAGATTCAATCAATAGCCCCATTCCTCAACCACATCCCAAAGGGATTGATTTTGATTTAGAAATCATTACGCCTAAGTCAATCCTGATTCAACCACAATTATTGGACTTGGGCACTTTAGATGGGGTGTACAATGATTTGGAGGTCCCAGAAACATTGATTTTTGAGGATAATAGGAAGTTGGAATTAAAAATCTGGGAAGCTAATTCTGAGGGAACTTTGATTTTGGATCTAAGGGTACCTATTGACTTGAAACCACCTACTTTCTACCAGGACCCTTACGGTATCTTTCACGTGCAACCCAAGCTCGAAATAACTGGTTATTTTTCTGAGCTGAACGTTAAGTGGACATTTGAACCTAATGAAACAAATCTACCCATTGTCTGCCACTTTAGTCTTGGGTTGCACACCACCAAACCACAAGCCTGGCCCCGTAAACACAACAATCTTAGGTTCTGGGTGATTTTCATCAAGAACCTTAGAACTACTCGACCTTGGGGCATGGGTCTGCACCATAATCTGGTCCACGCTTGTGGACATCTTCTGTTGGTGGGTCGGAGGATTAATCTTTTGATTTTTTTTTTTTTGAAACTGCGAGGAAAGCTATCGTGGTACGATAGCAATCCAGAGGACATTTTATTTCATACTAAACAAAAAAAATAATGGAGAACTACATATTGGATCCCCATCTATATATGAGGGACCAACACTCATTTATAATTTGCTCGCAACAGACTGGTCTCTCCTGAAATAACTTCTCATTTCTCACCCTCCAAACACACCACAGGGTTACGGCCATACACATATATGGTCTTCCAGGTGTTGCAAACCTATGCCATAGAGACTCCCATGTAGGTAGAGGTTCCTGGCATATTTTTCTCCATATCATGTCAGTGACCAGACGTGAGGAAAATATGTGGGACAATCTGTCAGTGTGTAACCCGCATAGATAGCAGTCATTTAATGTTGTCCCCATTCTTTTATGTCTAAAATCTCCCGTGATCAGGCCTTCCCTCCTACACAACCATAAAAAAAATTGCACTTTCAATGGGATCTTCAATAGCCATATCTTCTTATCAACCAGGTCACTTTCCACATTTTTGTTTGATCTAATGATTTTTTCATATGCCTGCTAGGCTATGTATCTCCCATTCCAGCCGTATGTATCATCCACGCCTTGTCTTGGACAGAGCTGCTGCAAATCAGATATCAGACTTTGCCTTTCCTCCCACTACCGGGTACCCACTCTGCTAATTTCAGGCCCTTCAAACCTCCAGCAGCCACCGAAATCTGACCATTTGCTGCTAACAGGGGCGTCTTTATCTGCAGTTGCTGAATGTGCTCTTGGATAGAACTCTTTTAGAATACCCAACGGTGACCAATGTTCATTCCATAGACTGAAATCATGGCCATCTCCAAGCTTGGGCTGCATCAATTGCTAGTTACTTTTAATTGCTAGGATGACCGATCTCCAAAAAGGGGATGGTTTGGTTGGATATAACCTCTTCAGAGCACTGTTTGAGTCACCATAACAGTCTTTGATAAGTTCTGTCTATAATTCTTCCTTGCCCTCAGAAATCTTGATCGCCCATTTAATCAGAAGAGCCTCATTAAATTCTTTAAGAGCCTTGATCCCCAACCCACCCGCTTCCTTTGGCCGGCAAATTTGATCCCACTTCATAGGCTGCATGAACCTCCCCTCATGTCTAGCCCCTTTCCAAAAGAATTTCTTGTGCATTACATCTACATGTTTCCAAATAGATTTGGGGGTTTGAAAATAGAGAAGTAAAACATCGAGATAGAGGTAATCACTGAATTTAGAAGGATCAGTCTCCCACCTTTTGACAGAAATTTACCGCTCCATCCTTCCAACTTGATAGAAATCTTGTCAAAAAGAACATTCCAATCACTCTTCTTCAGTTTCGAAGATCGCAGTGGCAGCCCCAGGTATTTAAGTGGCAGCTTAGAGTGAGGCATTCCCAGCATAGCTGATAGTGTGTCTTGTTCCTGTTCGTTCAGGCCAAAGCAGATCAAGGTAGATTTTTCCCTATTTAATTTCAGACCTAAAATGTCTTCGAAAATCTTCACCATGTGTCCTAAAGCATGGGCTGCAGTAGTTGACCCCTCCACAAAGAAAATCATGTTGTCTGCGTATTGTAAAATAGGGGACATAGTCCTCATGTTGGAGAGTGAATAGCCTCTTATAACACCAGCCTCTGTCAATTTACATGCATATCTTGCAAGCTCGTCAACTGCAAGATTAAAAATCAAGGGGGCTAATGGACATCCTTGTCTAACACCACATTGGGGTTGAATCCAAACACCACATGATTTCCCATTGATCAGCAGGGAGAAGGAAGCTGTTGTGATACATCGCTTCATCCACTAGATCCAAATGGGAGGGAAACCTCTTCTTTTGAAGACTTCCCAAATGTACGGCCATGAGACCGAATCATAGGCCTTTTGGAAATCCACTTTCCACATAAATGCTTTGCATTTCCTTCTATGCCACCTAGACACCATTTCTTGGGCCATAATGAACGATTCTTAGAGGGATCTGTTGGGTAGAAAGGTAGATTGTATAAGATGGATCAAGCTTTGTAGAACAGTCCTCAATCTATTAGCCAGTATCTTACTCACCACTAAGTAAATGGAATTCGATAAAGAAATCGATCTAAAGTTTGAAAATTTCTCGGCCCCTTGTGTCTTTGGCAACAGAAAGAGAAAAGATTTGTTGATCTTGTTGAAACCTGCATTGCCCTTCTCAAACTCTCTTATGACATCCATCACCTCCTTGCCAATCACACTCCACATTTCTTTATAAAAGAAAACTAAATACCATCTGGTCTGGGGGAGCCCTCAATGTTTAGATCTTTAATGGCATCTATAGTTTCCTTTTCAGTGATAGTAGCCGTCAACTTAGAAGCCTGATCATCTGTAACTCTAGGCGCATCACTCGCAGCCATCCTCCAGCCACCTCTCTTTGCTGCCCGTGATGAATCCCTGTAGTACCTGATAGCTTCTACTCTTATTTCTTGCATAGAAGACAGTCTTTGCCCATCTTTGAGAATGGAAGAAATAAAGTTTACTCGTCTAAGGGAGCTGGCTGCAAGGTGAAAGAATTTTGTGTTGGCGTCTCCCTCCTTGAGCCACAGCTGTCTAGACCTCTCCCTCCAGTCCATCTATTGCTTGAGATCCTCCTCCACTACCACACCCTGCCACATTCTTCTGGTTGCAAGTTCCTCATCAGATAATGGGCCTGCTGCTTTCTTAGAGTCCAGTATCTGGATTTTATCCAAAGCCTCTACACTCCTTTGCTGCCTTAGTGCAATCACCATAACTCCATGCTCTTTCAAAACAGTGCGTAGAGCAGCCAGCTTGGAGGCAAGCCTAATAGTAGCTGAGCCCTCCATCTGTTTGGTTTTCCACCATGAGCCAACCATCTCTCGAAACCCAGGCTCTCTCAGCCATGATCTTCTAAGCTTGAAATATGAGCCTGTTTGGACCTCTTCACCACTGTCCCAGACCAAGGGAGTATGGTCTAAGAAAGGGCGATCCAGTCCAGCAAGATTAGATAGTTGGAATCTATCGAGGATAGTAGCATTCCCAAAGAATCTGTCAATCTTCAACAGAAGGCCATTGCCATTATGCCAAGTGAATTCAGCTCTTGATGATGGATATTCATTCAAACCAAGAGACTGAATTACCAGCTGAAACCCAATAGAAGTGCTGTCCATGACATCATTTGGCCTATCAGTCCCTGTCAACACACAGTTGAAGTCCCCTCCTATTAGCCAAGCTTCCCCTTGCACAAGTTTTGCAACTGTCGCCCAATCATCCCAAAGTTCCTATCTCATAGAAGCAACACATGGGCCATACACACCAGTAATCCAAATGACATCTTGTCACCGATTTCTTTGGAATTTGCAGGTCACCAAGTGGCGAGCCTTGTGTACATCCAGTAGATGTAACCAAGCCCTTCACCAAATAACGATGCCCCCAGACCTTCCATGTGCATTAAGCATCACACATTCATTCACCCCTGTAGCCTTCATATCATTCCATGCTCTATCAAATTCATTCTCAATATGGGTCTCTTGTATGATCACACAATCGATCTCCCACTCTCTCAAATATCTCATCAAAGAAGCCCTCCGGCTTTTGTTGCGCAACCCACGCACATTCCACGTAAGGACTCTCATCTTCCCTCTTGAGACCCCTCCCTCTTTTGGTTTTGGCTCTTACTAACCTGCATAATCGCAACTAGTATGTTCTCATCTAGGGGCAGATCTGATTTTGGCCTCCTCTATCTGAGCCTGTAGGGTGATTTGCCCATACCAGTCTTGGTAATAGATCCAGTACCAAATTTTAGGCCCTCCACCTCTTTTAAATTCAGTTGGGTCTTCAAGGAGTTAGTCGAGATTTCTTTCAACACTTGTATCTCATTGTCATCAGAAACTGATTGTGGATCCGCCGCAGCTTCAATCATAGGCATCACTATCTCATTCTTGGCTGAATCCACCTGCTCCTCATCTATCATCTCCCCCATTTCCCCAAGGTGGTGGTCCTTGCATTTTTTTGTTGCTGGTGCCTCATCAGGAGAAGGCCTGCACAATATTTGTGTGTTTGTCACTTCAGCAACCTGCATACCAGACATCTTATCTTGCCCTTTCTTCACAACATTGTCACCCATAATGAATCTCAAGAGCAGCAACCAGGAGCTACCCCCACACCTCAAGATCATTTTGTCAGGGATCGAACCTGATTTGGAGACATCCACCATAACACTAAGGACCCAACCATCACCCTCTAGCAAACCAACCTCTGCATCTTCTGCCATTATAGCAAACCTAGAAATCATGGTCTCCACCACCTCTCTTGATCTCAAATGTAGCGGTAGACCTTTAATCTTAAGTCTCCCCGATCTAGAGCCTAATCTCTATGGAGGCCTCTTTGGTAGAGCTCCATCAAAGGGAGAGACTAATCTCCATATCACCATTAAACCTTCAAAGGAGCTTGACTGAAAGCGCATACGTTTGACATCCATCATCCCCAAGCCAAAAAGCACAAATCGTATGGGAGATAGAAAAGCGATTTGCCAACAGTTGGTCGATGGGGATAGAGAACTTACCAGTTTTTGAAGGTTTTCTAAAGATGGATTACCAGTCATTACATTACTGATCAAAGCCCTTCTTAGTACCAGTTCTACTGCTCTTATGTTCTTTGTCATAGGAACCTTGACCAGTCGATTTTTCGCTTTAAAGTTGTTTACAGTTTTATGTGGTGGAAAAATCGACTAATCAATATTTAAAAAGAAATCACCACTCGCAGAGGAGCGGGTTGTATCCACAGGGAGGCAATGACGTATTTAAATTTGCACCAGTTAAAAATATTTGTTCGTAGTTAGTTTGGACAAGAATCAAGCCAGATTTGCCTTCAGATTAAGGTTGAAACAAGAAACAATGCTAAAATAGCAATTATGAGTAACTAGAGGATATTTGTCGCAATGCAGAATCAATAAAATATTAATAAAAATTGATAATGGCAGAAAATGTAATTTTTAATGACCCGGTTACTGTAGCAAAACAGGGGATTTTTTCCCCTTTGGTGTGCGCGACGAGGAGTGGACGACCGGACGCGGGAAGCTCGGAGGAAGTTCCTTGGACCGAGGGCTTTGAAACGGTGGTGGCGGCGTGTCGCACGGTGGCCGGAGGCGACCGAACGACCTTCGGCGGAGGTGGCTGCAGCTGCTATTGGCGAGCGTGGTGCGCGCTGGCTGGAGGCGTGGGTGGATTGCCGCGTGCTCTGTTGGCGGTGAGAGCGGGTGCTGCAGGCGTGGGAGGAGGGTGTGCACGGTTGTGCGGACGGCTGCTACAGCTGGTTTGGCTCTACAGCGGGCGTGCGGGCAGTTGCGCGCTCTGTTGGAGTGGGTGCGCAGGCTGGAGGGCGTGGAGATGGCGAAGGCTGCAGGCGTGGGAGGAGGGCGTGCGCGGAAGGTGGAGTGAGCGGGCGTGAGCAGTGAGGCGCTGCTGGAATGGTGGGGGTAGCTTCAGACGTGTGCGCAGGCTGGTGCACGCGGGTGAGCGGTGAGGTGCAGGCTGAAGGTGAGCGGGTGGCTTCAGACGGGTGCGCAGGTTGTAGGGCGTGGAGATGGTGCTGGAGGTGAAGTGGGCGGATGTGGTTGTGCAGGTGCGGGTGGACTTCAGATGGGTGCGTAGGCGGGGGGGCGCGATGAGGTTGCAGGCGGAAGGTGAGCAGGTGGCTTTAGACGTCCGGGAAATTTCCCGGACGTCTTAACTGACTGAGAGGGTGATTGCATAGTGGCTGCGGCGGTGGTGGTTGGTGACGACGGCGAGGGAGATGCACGCTAAGGTGCTCACGGTAATGCGGATGAGCTCCATATGGCGGTGTGGCCTGTCACACCACACGCCCACGGTGGTAGAGACTCGCCGCCACAGTTGAGGCTGGCGGTATGGAATGGAAGAGAGAAGATCTCTCTGCACAGTGGTGGGTCGGTGTTGGAGGCTTGCCGAGCTCGGCTGCCTCCCTCCTCCTTTTGTAGTGGCCTGCACAAATTTGAAATTAGCTGCCTGACCAGATTCAACACATCCGCTCCTCCTTGAATGGGTTCTTCACTGCGGCAACTGGTGGCGTTGGAGCGGCAGCCAGCCGTTCCTGCAAGAAGAAGAATAAAGAAAATAATGTTAAAATATTATAGTTATTTATATACAAACCCTTAACTTTTATGTTAACTAAAACAATGGACCTAATTGGTTAACTAATTAGATGAATGACATTCTAAGCTAATTCTAAATGCACTTAAAATATGAATGCAATGCATGGATTATGTAATTAAATTAAAAATATGAATTAATCTATTTACATCCTAATTTATGCTAAATAATTGATAGAGTTAACCTAATGTCTAGGCACTTAAATACTTAAATAGCCCACAACTATGGGCTAGTCAAATACCCCCATGCCTAGTTTTTGCTAGTCCCTAGCAAAATTAAGCGAAGCCTAGCACTCCAAGTAGACTAGTCAACTCACTTAGTCTTCCTTCAGAAGCATATTAAGTTCAGACTCTAGACCCAAGGTTCCTAAGTAGTTGCTAAGTTACAGACTAGGTCGGCTAAAGACGAGTTGCAGGCACAAGTTTCCCTGATTTCTGACTCTACCCTAAAGTTTATTGATCCCTGAGATTAAAGCATCCGTGCCTGTGCATTGGTCTGAGTTATTTGAGTTAAAGGAATTTTTTTTTTGTTATATATATATATATATTTTTTGTTTGATTCTTCTAAGTCTAACCTCTGATTAGCTATCAACACGGTCTGTGTCGGATTCATTGTCCCCATTACCATACCTCGAAGGGTGCCTGGCTTTCGATGCTTCGAGATAGCATCGCCCATAACGACCCCAAGAACTCCTGGCAATCGACACTTCGAGGTAGTATCGCCCATGGATTTCTTAAGCGAATTCAAGCCTATGGCAATCGGCATTTCGAGATAGGGCCGCCCATGGTACCTGAACCGCACAATGCGCTTACATGCCTCCAGTAGGATGGATATCCTAAGAGACAAGTGCCGAGGAGGTAATATGTTATCATCGCATCCTCAAGGTGAGTATACACTCCCCTCTCCTACGGCGGGAACTCTTCCAATCAAAATGTGTTTTCAAGCCTCTCCTAAGTCAAAACTAAGAGAACCAAATCTCCTTTCAGAAAGAAAGAAATTAAGTTAATTACCAGACCAAGTGTGTGAAATTTGGATGCTTGGGTTACAAGGACCCGTAAACCAAATGGTAGAATAAGACTTCAGGTACTACCCCACCTTTTAACTCAAACCCTAGCTTCCCTTCCTCAACCTCTTGAGGAATGGTCCGCAACTTAACTCCTACTTAAGTTTTTAAGTCCACAAAGGACCCTAAAGGTCTAAAGCTAGTAGCTCATTTAGCTTCTAAAGTTTGACCCTAGAATTAACTTAGTCTACCCTAGAGTTCTGATTTGCTTAAGACTGCAGAACTTAGCCAGTTAAGCTCAAAACTTTTCTTTTCTTTCTTTTTTCATTTTCTCTTCTTTTTTTTTTTTTATATTCATGCTATAAACAAAATGCCTCAGGTCCTCTCCCCCATGCCTGGTTCAAACAAAGTCCTCATTGAAAACAAAAATAGCTAAAGGAAGATATTACCTGAGGCGGAGAATGGTAGGAGCTAAGTCTCCTCAAGAGTGACTTCGTCAACCAGATGGTCATCTAAAGTTATGTACGGTTTTAACCATTGACCGTTGATGGTAAAGGGAGTTGCTGAAGAGGAAGGATTTTTGATCTCCACAGCTCCATGCGGAAATACTTTGGTGATTATGTAAGGTCCATCCCAACGAGATTTTAACTTCCTAGGAAAAAGCTTAAGTCTGGAATTGAAAAGCCAGACTTGTTGGTTGGGCTCAAAGGTCTTTCGAAGAACAAACTTATCATGCAAGACCTTAGTTCTTTCTTTATAAGCTTGAGAGGTGTCATAAGCATCATTCCTTAGCTCCTCAAGCTCACTTAATTCTAGAAGTCGTGCCTTACCTGCCTTCTCTAAATCCATGTTAACACTTCGAATAGCCCAAAGTGCTTTATGTTCCAACTCAATAGGTAAATGGCATGCTTTTCCGTACACAATCCGAAAGGGAGAAGTACCCAAAGGGGTCTTATAGTCTGTTCGATAAGCCCACAAAGCATCATCGAGCTTTTGGGACCAGTCTTTCCTATCAGGTCTAACAGTCTTTTCCAAAATATTTTTTATCTCCCTATTTGGTACTTCAACCTGGCCACTTGTCTGAGGGTGGTAAGGGGTAGCAACCTTGTGAGTCACTCCCAAACTCTTGATTAACCGATTGAAGTGGTGGTTTCGGAAATGAGGTCCCCCATCACTTATAATAGTCTTGGGGCAGCCGAAACGGGATATGATATTGGCCTTCACAAATTTCAAAACCACAGAGTGGTCATTTGTGCGCGTAGGAATGGCCTCTATCCATTTAGAGACATAATCAACTGCCACCAAGATATATTCAAAACCATGGGACGACGGGAAGGGGCCCATAAAGTCAATTCCCCACACGTCAACAGATTGAATAGGATGTTGAGGCATTTCATTTTTCTTCCCAATCGTTCCAGTCCGTTGACATCTAATACAGGCCTTAACAAAATTATGAGAATCCTTAAATAAGGAAGGCCACCAAAAATCGGACTGGAGAACCTTAAAAGCAGTTTTCTTAGCTCCAAAGTGTCCTCTACAATGAAGTTCATGGCAAAAACTCAGCACACTTTGTTGTTCCTCTTCAGGCACACAATGTCTCAATACTTGGTCTTGTCCAATTCTAAATAATTCTGGCTCATCCTAATGAAAATATCTTGCTTGAGAAATGAATCTCTTTCTTTTCTGCTCATCCCAAGAGCCAGGAGTTTGTCCAGTGACCAAGTAATTTACATTGTCTGCATACCAAGGTAAAGTTGGTGTTACCACCATCAGAGTTTCATCGGGAAATGTCTCGCGAATGTCTCCAGAAAGAGAGTCATTAAGAGGAAGGCGAGACAGGTGGTCAGCCACAACATTTTCTACTTCTTTCTTTTCACGTATTTCCAAATCAAATTCTTGAAGGAGTAAGATCCACCTAATCAGACGTGGCTTAGAATCTTTCTTGGCAATGAGATGTTTCACTGCTGCATGATCAGTAAAAATAACCACCTTAGACCCAAGTAGATATGACCTAAACTTCTCCAGAGCAAAAACTACAGCAAGTAATTCTTTTTCAGTGACAGTGTAGTTTTGCTGAGGTTCGGTTAAAGTCTTGCTTGCATAATGCAGCACATGAGGTCTTCCCTCAACCCTTTGTCCAAGGACTGCTCCCACTGCATAATCCGAAGCATCACACATAAGTGCAAATGGGAGTGTCCAATCAGGAGCTTGGAGAATAGGCGTAGAGATCAAGGCCTCCTTTACAGTCTGAAAGGCGTCGGCACACTTTGAATCAAAACTGAAGGAAGATTCCTTCGCCAACAAGTCACAAAGTGGCCTAGAAATCTTACTAAAATTTTTAATAAAGCTCCTATAAAAGCCAGCATGGCCCAGAAAGGATCTAATCTGTTTGACATTCGTAGGCAATGGAAGTTTGGAAATAGAATCAATCTTGGCTTTATCTACTTCCAAACCTTGCTCGGATACAACATGCCCAAGTACAATTCCTTTCTGTACCATGAAGTGACTTTTCTCCCAACTGACGACTAAACCAGTCTCCTTACATCGTTTCAACACATTCTCCAGGTGCAGGAGACACTGGTCGAAAGACGAGCGATAAATAGAGAAGTCATCCATAAATACATCAACACACTCGTCAATCATGTCCAAAAAGATAGACATCATACACCGCTGGAAAGTTTCAGGGGCATTACATAATCCAAACAGCATACACCTGAAGGCAAAAGTACCATAAGGACTCGTGAATGTCGTCTTTTCCTAGTCATCAGGAAAGACTGCCACCTGATTGTACCCAGAATATCCATCGAGAAAGCAATAGTACTTATTCCTTACCAATTTTTCAAGAATTTGATCAATAAAAGGCAAAGGAAAGTGATCCTTCTGGGTAGTGGTGTTTAGCTTGTGGTAATCAATATAGACCCTCCATCCAGTTGAGGGTCTAGTGACAACTTGTTCACTGTTGAAGCAACTTGCTCGATCGTGTTTTAATAGTTAATTACGTCGTAGTATAGGTGATCAAGCGTCATCAACAAATAAAGAGTTTTTATTACTCGAAAATTGGAGTATCCGAGGTCGAACACAGGGAGCAATTGGAATTTACTACTAATCAAAATGTAATTGAACACTCTAATTTACTCAAAACTTAAATTCAAACATGAATGCATGCGGGTAAAGAGTAATTAGGACAAAAGAGTAAAATTGGACATCTGATCTTGTGATCAGACGTCTTAAAAGTATTTTCCCTTTTTCTTTTGCTTTTTGCAGTCTTCACTTTGCCTTTCTTTTTCTCTTCTGCCTTCTTCTTCTCACTTTAGATTCTGCTTCTACTTCCTTGATCTTCTGCCTTGGCTCTTCTTCTTTCTCTGCTGTCTCTCCTTCTTCCTTCTTGGCTTCTGCGAAGGCTTCTTCTTCTTCCTTGGTCTTCTGTTCTTCCTGCCTTTGCTTCTCTTCTCTGCTTTCTTCTCAGTAGTCTCTCTTCTTTTACTTCTTCTCTTCTTCCTCGCGGCTAAGTCTTTCTTCCTCAACGTTCAGCCTGCCTACACAGAGAGCAAAACCTACCCCTTTCCCTCTACCCAAACGTCTCTCTCTCTGCAATTCGCTCAAGGACGCTCTCCCAGAGCCACACGGGTAATCGAGTCGGATTTCACACCCGGGACCAGGCGCACCTGCAGGTGGGTGATGCACGAGGAGTGCTCAGGTTAGGGTCGGGTCGGATCCCGCCAGATCCGCGAGGTGAAACCGCGGACGAGGCGAGTGGGTCAGGTGAGGGACCTCACCCCTGTGCTTTCGGAGGAGGTAAGCAGATAACACAAAAATAATTTAAACCGCACCTGCACTTCGCGTTTCGCCGATGTGGCACTATCCAGCCTGCCCCAATCTCGCGCGTGCCCGCAGATCTTTCGTGCGATTGCCACAGCTGCAGACTTCGCAGCGCTCCTTGCTGAGCCAGACCTCTTCGCACCGCTCGTGCGAGTCTGCTGTGCCTGAAGCCTAGAAGACCTGACGCCTGGAGCTGCTGCGAAGCTGCTTCAACCTTCGTCAATGGCGGCAGGAGCTTTGATACTGTTAAACACAAAACGTGCCTCTCGGCTCAATCAGACTAGCTGGGGACCTTCGCCGTGGCACGACGAAGGTGGTGAGCCATGCGGCAGGCCGTGGGATGGCCTAGGCATGCGTGCCTAGGTCAACCTATGGCCGGAAGTGTGGGGTTGTTCGGGGGACTGTGGTGGAGGTGTAGAGGGATGGCTGATGGGCGGAAGTTGTTCCTTGTGGTGAGGCGGAGCTTATGAGTCGGTTGGCGAGTCGTGTGGAAGGGCGGAATGGTGGGAGCGGCTCACCGGAGGTCGGTTGGAGGCGAGGAAGATGGAGATGGTCAGCGATGGTCGAGGGGCAATTACATGAAATAAAAGGGGGAAAAGAGAGAGGGGAAGATGGAGAACAAATCTAACCTACTTACAGGGATGAAGGGGACGGAGAGGCGGACAGTTGTACCTGCTGTCGCCGGAGAAGAAGCTGCCCAGTGGAGGAGGACGGCGGCAACGACGGGGCTGAGGCGACGTGCGCGGGTATTGCGCGACGCGGAGGAGAATCAGGAAGATGTCTTTGCCACTGGTTTTGTGGCAGAGCGAAGAGGATGGGAGAGGGAGCTCGCCGGAGCTTGCTGGACACTTGGCCAGAGAAGAAAGAGACGAATTGGGGGTGGAAGTCCGGCCAAGTCAAGCTAAAGATGAGCGGCCGGAGGTGTGGGTTCTTTTATAGGCACTGGGCCATGCTTTCAGAGCATGGAGGGCACGCCTATTGCCTCTGATGGCTCGCCGGAGTAGGAAAGAGGTTAAGATACCCAAATCCCTCATGCGTTCGCACGAGAGATTGGGTTCACACCAAAGATTGTGATTGGCCTTAGATGGAAGGAAATTCCTCAGAGAATCTCCCTTCCATTTCTGGGAGGGGATCTCTGAGGAATCAGAGAGTAATCCCTCTCTAAACCTCATCGGAGGTTGGTTCTGCCCTAACAATGGCGGCAGGACCTGATTGCAAAGGTGGAGAGGAAATTAGGGGGCTCTCTGCAATGATTTCAAAAGATAGGGACCAAATTGTTATTTGGGTGTACTAAATTGCAAAGTAGGTCAAGATGACCTCCCCTTAGGTCCAAATTTTGGTATAAACCTAATTTTGACCTAAGGAATCCAATGGTGAAGTTGGATTTTAGGTTTGACCTCGTTTGACTGGACACTTTGCGTAAAAACCCAAATTAGGTTACTTAAAGAGCTAGGACCCTAATCTAGGTCAAACTGGGTTCCAAAGGCCAAATTAAGTGTTCTAAACCCTAGAGGATATTTTTCCATGATTTTTAGAGGGTTTACTTGGTTTTTATCCTGATCGGAACCTTGTTAATTTAAGCGGGTCTGTTTTAGGGTTACCAAATGTCATTTAATTCCTGGATTGCACCTAAACCCATGTCTGATTGAATCAACCCACTTTTTATCTTATTTAGACCTTTTGACCTATGTTTTGCCTCTGAGAAAACCCGTTTAAGTACTGCAATGGTAAAATTACAGTTTTAACCTTTAATTCATGTTTTCTTCTCAGAGCACTTATTCCTTCATTTAGGCCTTCTTCTAGGTTATGTAGGAGCTTTTATCTTCTTTATTGGGTCAAAAAGAGCTAGTTATGGCTCATGATGAGGCTCTCATCATACCCCCATGCCTAGCTTTTGCTAGTCCCTTAGCAAAATTTCAAGGTTTTAACTTCTGTTCTAGACCCTGAGTGTAAGTGCTTTTCTTTTTCCTTTGTGATTAGGTAGGAATGCCGACAATAGGCCTAGAGGTATTCAAGTACCAACCAAAATCCGGACCTGACCCGCTTTAGCCTCAGTCCTCCACAAAGGTTTCTAAGGCCCACAGAAACTAACCTAGGGTTTGTTGGACTCCGCAGTTAAAACACCCGTGCTTGAGATATTTGTAGCCTAAGTTCAGTTTGCAGTGCGTTTTTGTAAGAGAGAGATAGAAGATTTATTTGTTTGGAGAGCTTTTCTCTCTCTTTTCTTTTTACTTCTAGCTTCGGATTAGCTTCTCAACACGGTCTGTATCGGATTCCTCGTCCCCATCATCAATCCTCAAGGGTTCTTGACTATCGATGCTTCGAGATAGCACCGCCCATGGCAACCCCCAGAACCCTGGCTTTCGAGATTTCGAGATAATCCCGCCCATGGTGTTCCGTGGCCGAATTCAGACCCTGGCGATCGACATTTCCTGATAATACCGCCCATGGTTTCTGAACCAGCAGAGTGCTTACATGCCCCCAGTAGGATATTTAAATATCCTAAGAGACAAGCACCGAGGAGACGATATGTTGTTACGCATCTTCGAGGGGAATTTCCCGCCTCTCCGAGCAGGGAACTCGTCCAAATCAACTTGTGTTGATTGGCCGCTCCTAATCTAGGTGACTTTTTCAGAACATTAAACGCTTTTGCGTGATTTGGATGTTTATGCGCACTGAACCAGACTGTGTGTGAATTTGGGGTGCTTAGGTTACCGAATCCCGCAAACCGAAAGTCAGTTAACGAGGCCGAATACTTCCTAAGCCTTAGACCTAATACTTAAGCTTCGCATTTTCCCCAACCTCTTGAGGATTATCCAAATTTTAGCGGATACATGAATTTTTAAGCTAAAGAGTCTAGCCCAAGAGGCCTAAGACCAGCGTTCCCGCTAATCTCTTGTTATGTCTCCTTAGCACTTTTTTTCTTTTTCTCGATTTGGTCTCGAACTTCAGTTAATTCCTTAATCTTTTACTAATGACTATTTCTTTTTCTTTTTCATTTTGTGCTCCTTTTTGTCATTTTACTCTTTTCCTCCTTATGATTATGTGGCTCACAACATTTCCTCCCTCCCCCATTTTTTGTTCTTTTTCATAATTTTCAATTTTTTTTTTTGTGTTTTTGACATATATGAATTTTTTGTGAGAATCCTTCTGATTTTTTTCTTGGTTCTGTATGTATGCACTTTATCACTCCCCCATGCCTAAGTTTTGCAATGTCCTCATTGTAAACAGAGGGTGTGAAATAGTGTTGAGGTCAGGGACTTAGAACAGGATACATCGGGTGGGTGAATGGTTTGAAAATGAATGATGCAGATGATTTTAAGCTCTGATATGTGTACCAGAGGTGGGATCAATTGTCTAAGGCTGAACTCAAGGTGCAATAGACGTGGAGTACAGACAGATAATCAAACGGGTCTCTGTTTTTGGGATGACGGGTTGCCTCCCGTTAAGCGCTAAATTTGTTGCCTTCAGCCGAGCGGAAAATGGGGTGGAGAGGGAGTGGTCAAATCAATGGAATTTTGGAAAACAAGCACCTTGATTAAGAGCCTGGTTGGTCCAACTAGGTGCTTGTTAAGATCAGTAGGCTGATGATGCAGCCCAAACCCGATAAGTCTGGTGGGTTGATAGATGTAGATCAGCAAATGCGGAACCCACCATATGCAGTGAAGTTCTAATGGATATGGAAGTGAAAACTCGGGTTCGGGCTGAGTTGACTCAGCTTGGTCAAAGTAGGGATCCGAAAAATAATCAATGTAAGGTGTGGAATCCCTACAGGGGTGATCACAGAATGATGGCTCCTGACTTTCGGTCTGATCAGTGCCCGATACCCAATATAGATATGGAGTTGAATCATCTGCACACGGCTCACTGAGAGGTGAATCGGAATAGAAATTGAGTCCGATTGCGGGTCAGGGTAGGGAACGGGTTTTGATTGGTTCTGTATATGTGGAGCAGGTGGCTTCAAAGAAGATTGGCTTGTTATAATCAGGAAGCAGATTTTCTCCGATGTTATGTCAGATTCGAAATCGTCGGAGAGTTTGCGAAAATCAAAATTTGAATGAGATTCAAGATCATGAGTTCCACCACAGAATAAATCATATGTTGTATACTCCGCAGCCTGACTGAGGTCTAGCCTAAATGTGAATTCTGAGCTTACAAAGGTGTCCCTATTTGGTAGAGGCTCAGGTTCAAAGTTAGTAGGGCAGACCCAATCGAACCCCCGCTCGTCCAACTCCTCGATTTCTGTGTCATAGATTGGCATGACTTCCGAAAAATCGATTCGTTCCTCTGAGGATGTTGGCGAGGGATATTCATCAAATCGAGGCCCAAAATCATATTCTTCATTGAAAGATTGATCTTCTTCATCTGGGGCCTTGAAGTCCTCAAAATAGGTTTCAGATCTAGGTTCTAGGCTTAGGATGTGGGTTGAATTACTAGAATCTAGGTCTGACTAACCTTCAAGGGTCACCTTATCAAAATAAGGGACGAAATTTATACCCTCGAGAGGTTCAGTTCTACTCTCATACTTGCAAGAGTTTTGGGATTCTAGAATGGGCTCATCATGGTCTTTTCCTGCATTTGGAGCTTCCCAACCTTCTTCAATATCAGGCACATTGTATTCTATTTGGGTTGGGAATCCACAACCATTTTGTGCCTCAAACCCGAGATTAGATTTATCCTTGATGTTGTCCCAAGATGGTTCATCCTCTGTTTGTGGTATATACGGGTACTTCTGGTCAATAACTTGTTTTACTAATCTCATTATCTCTTCCCGTTTTTCAAGACTATCTTGGTGTTGCTTCCAAAGTTGAGGATTTGTCATACATTGAAGGTATTCAATATTGTGCAGTTTTTCTATCTCAATGTATGCAGTAATGATCAAGTCACGGGTTGATCCTTTGTTGGCTTCTGCTAATAGTACTTGGGCACAAGTTATGATAAAGGTTGTGGTTGTTGGGACATCAACCTGAATGTTTCCTCCTGATGTTGAGGTTTCTTCATTTTCATAGAATTTCATGGCATCCTCAATCATTTTATCTCTGATGGATCTCTGATATTCAGGTTTCTTGAATGGTGGTCCTAAGTGGTTTGGCTGCATATTTGGATCAGGTGGTGGAATCAAGATGTAGAATCAGAGTTTGAATTAAGATGTGTTATGAAGCGATCAGATCTGAATAACGAGTCCCACTGAAAATGTGTATGTGTGCTCTAAAGAGAAAAGATGAGGGACTGGAGATGTTTTTGACCCAATCAAGACACCCAAAGATGTTTGGATGACTATGGAGGTTCGGGGCGGATGGACCCCTGGATCAGAAGATCGTCCACCTGAGAATTACCTGGGCAGCCAGAGAGGGAGAGTCCCACAAAGACCCCTACATGGTAGAGCGTCCCCACGGGTTACAGGGTTTCCCCCACCCGACCTCTCTTGTCACTGAGATTCCAGGTAGACCAGAATGGGGACCTTGACCTCTTAAGTCTACCACTTTTATTTCAAAGGTGCTTTAGGGTTCTCACTTGAACTTTAGATATTTTGATGTTGTGACCTAATTTAGAGGTTGGTTGACCCAAGGGGTCAACTTCACCTGACCTACCCTATAAATGGCAGAATTATTCTAGGTTTAGAGCCTGGTGATCACCCTGATTCGACTCCCAGGTTATTAGGTCCAAAAATTTTAAGATTCAAGTGATTTTAGAGTTCAATTTTTAGGGTTTGTCTTGTTAATATCTCTTCAATGAAGGTCTTGGGTAGCACACTGATGCGGGAGGGTTTATTTCCTTTTATGTAGGCATGTGTGACTAACACTCCAAGATCCTACTGTAGAAACCCTAATTTGGTTCTATTTCCAATCCTCTTTTTCTTTTTCACAGAAATTCTCTTTGGACTTGAAAGCAAGAAATGTGTTGTCCACAGAGATTAAGCGTTATTTCCATTAGGCACATGAATTTGTGGGATGGAATCTAAAAAAAATCGCTCTAACTTCAAGAACATTTGAAAAAATTTTTTGCAAAATTAGGAAACGTTTGCCTTAAAGATGGTGATTACTATATAAAGAAGGCAATTAATTCCTAAATTGATTTTCTTCCTTTTGTCTTTTCAGGATTAGGGGATAGTTTAAGGAAGAAAAGAAATTACCTGCCCTGGAGTGGTTGACTTGCGGGAGGGATGTTCTCGTGAAATACCTGCAAGATCAAAACAAAGCAAAGTAGGGCAAGTTAGTGTTCAATATGATAAAAAGAATGTAGAGACTAGTGATAAATTGCGCGTTGCTCCCCGGCAACGGCACCAAAATGTTGAAGCGACTTGCTCGATCGTGTTTTAACAGTTAATTACGTCGTAGTATAGGTGATCAAGCGTCGTCAACAAATAAAGAGCTTTTATTACTCGAAAATCGGAGTATTCAAAGTCGAACACAGGGAGCAATTGGAATTTACCACTAATCAAAATGTAATTGAACACTCTAATTTACTCGAAACTTAAATTCAAACATGAATGTATGTGGGTAAAGAGTAATTAGGACAAAAGAGTAAAATTGGACG
Organism: Thalassia testudinum; assembly: GCA_037157565.1. Lineage (NCBI taxonomy): Eukaryota > Viridiplantae > Streptophyta > Magnoliopsida > Alismatales > Hydrocharitaceae > Thalassia > Thalassia testudinum. The sequence goes on from JAZHRO010000025.1 coordinate 92,900,046, forward strand.
TCTGATCTTGTGATCAGACGTCTTAAAAGTATTTTCCCTTTTTCTTTTGCTTTCTGCAGTCTTCACTTTGCCATTCTTTTTCTCTTCTGTCTTCTTCTTCTCACTTTAGATTCTGCTTCTACTTCCTTGATCTTCAGCCTTGGCTTTTCTTCTTTCTCTGCCGTCTCTCCTTCTTCCTTCTTGGCTTCTGCGAAGGCTTCTTCTTCTTCCTTGGTCTTCTGTTCTTCCTGCCTTTGCTTCTCTTCTCTGCTTTCTTCTCAGTAGTCTCTCTTCTTTTACTTCTTCTCTTCTTCCTCGCAGCTAAGTCTCTCTTCCTCAACGTTCAGCCTCCCTACACAGAGAGCAAAACCTACCCCTTTCCCTCTACCCAAACGTCTCTCTCTCTCTGCAATTCGCTCAAGGACGCTCTGCCAGAGCCACACCGGTAATCGGGTCGGATTTCGCACCCGGGACCAGGCGCACCTGCAGGTGGGTGATGCGCGAGGAGTGCTCAGGTTAGGGTCGGGTCGGATCCCGCCAGATCCGCGAGGTGAAACCGCGGAGGAGGCGAGTGGGTCAGGTGAGGGACCTTACCCCTGTGCTTTCGGAGGCGGTAAGTAGATAACACAAAAATAATTTAAACCGCACTTGCGCTTCGCGTTTCATCGATGTGGGACTATCCAGCCTGCCCCAATCTCGTGCGCACCCGCAGATCCTTCGTACGATTGCCACAGCTGCAGACTTCGCAGCGCTCCTTGCTGAGCCAGACCTCTTCGCATCGCTCGTGCGAGTCTGCTGTGCCTGAAGCCTGGAAGACCTGACGCCTGGAGCTGCTGCGAAGCTGCTTCAACCTTCGTCAATGGCGGCAGGAGCTTTGATACTGTCAAACACAAAACGTGCCTCTCGGCTCAATCAGACCAGCTGGGGACCTTCGCCGTGGCACGACGAAGGTGGTGAGCCATGCGGCAGGCCGTGGGATGGCCTAGGCATGCGTGCCTAGGTCAACCTGTGGCCGGAAGTGTGGGGTTGTTTGGGGGATTGTGGTGGAGGTGTAGAGGGATGGCTGATGGGTGGAAGTTGTTCCTTGTGGTGAGGCGGAGCTTATGAGTCGGTTGGCGAGTCGTGTGGAAGGGCGGAATGGTGGGAGCGGCTCGCCGGAGGTCGGTCGGAGGCGAGGAAGATGGAGATGGTCAGCGATGGTCGAGGGGCAATTACATGAAATAAAAGGGGGAAAAGAGAGAGGGGAAGATGGAGAACAAATCTAACCTACTTACAAGGACGAAGGGGACGGAGGGGCGAACAGCTGTACCTGCTATCGTCGGAGAAGAAGCTGCCCAGTGGAGGACGGCGGCGACGACGGGGCTGAGGCGGCGTGCGCGGGTATTGCGCGACGCGGAGGAGAATCAGGAAGATGTCTCTGCCACTGGTTTTGTGGCAGAGCGAGGAGGATGGGAGAGGGAGCTCGCCGGAGCTTGCTGGACACTTGGCCGGAGAAGAAAGAGACGAATTGGGGGTGGAAGTCCGGCCAAGTCAAGCTAAAGATGAGCGGCCGGAGGTGTGGGTTCTTTTCTAGGCACTGGGCCATGCTTTCAGAGCGTGGAGGGCACGCCTATTGCCTCTGATGGCTCGCCGGAGTAGGAAAGAGGTTAAGATACCCAAATCCCTCATGCGTTCGCACGAGAGATTGGGTTCACACCAGAGATTGTGATTGGCCTTAGATGGAAGGAAATTCCTCAGAGAATCTCCCTTCCATTTCTGGGAGGGGATCTCTGAGGAATCAGAGAGTAATCCCTCTCTAAACCTTGCCGGAGGTTGGTTCTGCCCTAACAATCGCGGCAGGACCTGATTGCAAAGGTGACGAGGAAATTAGGGGGCTCTCTGCAATGATTTCAAAAGATAGGGACCAAATTGTGATGTGGGTGTACTAAATTGCAAAGTAGGTCAAGATGACCTCCCCTTTGGTCCAAATTTTGGTATAAACCTAATTTTGACCTAAGGAATCCAATGGTGAAGTTTGATTTTAGGTTTGACCTCGTTTGAATGGACATTTTGCGTAGAAACCCAAATTAGGTTACTTGAAGAGCTAGGACCCTAATCTAGGTCAAATTGGGTTCCAAAGGCCAAATTAAGTGTTCTAAATCCTAGAGGATATTTTTCCATGATTTTTAGAGGGTTTACTTGATTTTTATCCTGACCGAAACCTTGTTAATTTAAGCAGGTCTATTTTAGGGTTACCAAATGTCATTTAATTCCTGGATTGCACCTAAGCCCATGTCTGATTGAATCAACCCACTTTTTATCCTATTTAGACCTTTTGACCTATGTTTTGCCTCTGAGAAAACCCGTTTAAGTACTGCAATGGTAAAATTGCAGTTTTAACCTTTAATTCATGTTTTCTTCTCAGAGCACTTATTCCTTCATTTAGGCCTTCTTCTAGGTTATGTAGGAGCTTTTATCTTCTTTATTGGGTCAGAAAGAGCTAGTTATGGCTCATGATGAGGCTCTCATTATTCTCCTTGGTCGTTGAGTTCCACAGTAAAGCCTGCCTTCTTTGGCACCACATAAATGGGACTGACCCATTTACTGTCGACAATGGGATATATGATCCCGGCATCCAACCACTTCAGGATTTCCTTTTTTACAACCTCCCTCATATTAGGGTTTAGACATCTCTGCATGTCCCTAAAAGGCTTGATGGAATCATCAGTATAAATGTGGTGCATGCAGAGTGTAGAGTCTATACCCTTAATGTCAGCAATGCTCCAAGCAATAGCTTCCTTGTGCCTGGACAGGCATTCAATCAAGGCTCCCTCCTGTGCCTCAGATAGCACAGCAGAAATGATAATGGGGAGCGTATCATTGGCACCTAGGAAAACATACTTGAGAGTGTCATGGAGGGGTTTCAACTTTAGGTCGGGGGCTGGTATGGTTGAGGGCTTCATAATAGATGTCCCCATCTCAGGTAGCGAATCTACCTTCGACGGAAATGATGGGAGAAGAGACTCAGCAGAAACTCCTAGCAATTCCTCTAGTTCTAGTATATCCCCTTCACATTCCTCCAAGAGATGGGAACGCTCATTCAGCATGACATGCTGAAGGGGGTCATCACATCACATTGTAGGAGTTGCCTCTTCAATCAGGTCATCTATCACCTCAACTTGAGAACAATCCTCAAGTCTGGCTTGTTTGTAAGCATCAAACACATTAAGCCAGATTTTCCTGTTCCCAAATCCCATTTTCAATGCCCCAGTATTGCAATTAATTGAAGCATGAGAAGTTGCAAGGAAGGGGCGGCCCAAAATGATGGAGGGTTTGGTTGGCTTGTTGGTAGGGTCAGTGTCCAAAACTAAGAAGTCAACGGGAAAGAAGAAATCCTCCACTCTTATGAGGACATCTTCCAAAATTCCTCGTGGTGTCTTAAGTGATCGATCAACAACTTGAATGATTATAGGGCTAGGCTTCAGATTGCCTCCCCCAAGTTGTTCATACACGTAGCTCGGAAGGATGTTCACCCCCGCACCCAGATCAAGTAGAGCCTCATCAATTTGTAAGTCACCAATAACTACAGAGATGTATGGGGCTCCTGGGTGCTTAAGTTTCGGGGGTGTGCCATGTTGAACAATTGAGCTAATAGAATCAGGCAGGACAACTTTTGATTGGACCTGTTTTCTAGATTGCCACTTTTTTGTGCACAGGTCCTTTAAGAAGCGGGCATAAGACGGAATCTGCCTGATAGCTTCAAGCAAAGGCAGGTTAATCTGCACTTGCTTGAAAGTTTCCATAATCTCATCTGTCTTATCTTTGGCTCCAGATGAGCCAGCAGAAGTCTGCCCAGAGGTGGATAAGCACTTTGGAAAAGGCACTCTCGATCTCTGGGTGGAAGGGTTGTCATGTCGAGTAAGGGGTGGAACGGGGGCAACTTCTTCCGGTGAGGTGATTTCAAGCGGAGAAGATTTGGGCAAGTCTTCTCCGGTGGGGGTGAAAGTTGGGGTGGATGGTTTTTTAGGGGGTGAGACTATAGGAGCATCGGGTTTGGAAATTTCTTTCCCACTCCTCAGAATAGTCACCGCTTGAGCATGCTCCCTAAAGACAATCCCTTTTCCTTTAGGATTTTCCTCAGCAGCACTGGGGAGCTTCCCAGTCTCCCTCTGTCAACGGCCTCAACATGGTGTCCAATTTGTGATTTCATCTCATGTATAGCCTTGTCATGAGATTGGATGATGACACTTTGACTTTCTTGCATAGTTTTCAACATCGCCTTCAATTCATCCATCTTAGAGGTTTTAGGTTGGGCAAAGGTCTGAGGTTGGTTCATTTGATGATTTTGAAAGGATTGTGGTTTGTAACTCCCTGAATTTGAGACATTTCCTTGTCTCCATGAAAAGTTTGGGTGGTTCCTCCATCCCTCATTATAAGTGTTGGAGAAAGGGTCATTACGAGGTCTTGGACGGAACCCTTGAGCGGCATTCAAATCCGCTTTTACAAGCTCAGGGAATTGGGAGGCCAAGTGGCAATCCACAGTGGTGTGTGTATTGCCTTAACAAATTACGCATTTGGAAGCTTGGGATGTGGAGGTGTTAGGTACGAATGAACTCGGGTTTGACATAAGCCTTTCCATGTTTTGATTCAATAATTGAATCTGATAGGCTAAATTCTGGGTGTCCCTTGCTTCATTCGCCTCCAACTTTCTTTGCATGAGAGTGGGCTTTCTATCCATGTAGGCAGAATTCAAGTGAATAGAATTCTCACTCAAAGTATCAATAAGTTCCAAGCTTCATCCTCAGTCTTAGATAGAAAGGTTCCTACATAGGCACCATCCACAGTTTGCCTATGCGAATCATTAAGTCCGGTGTTGAACCTTTCAACCAGTTGCCATTTAGGCACCTGGTGATGTGGGCAAAGTCTCAGTAAATCGTTAAAGCGCTCCCACGCATCATGGAATGCTTCCCCATCATTTTGAACAAAACTCATAATTTTCCTCCTAAAGTGATTTGTTTTGCTCATGGGAAAGTACTTCTTCAAAAACTCCTTCTTCAGGGCATCCCAAGTATTTATATTATCAAGGGTGTGATACCAATACTTGGCTTTGTCCTTTAGGGAGAAGGGAAAGAGGGTCCGCATTTGAGCATCATCAGTAACGCCCTGCAGCTTCACCGTGGAACAAACCTCGGTGAATTCCTCAATATGCCTGTAAGGGTCTTCCCTAGTAGTACCATAAAAGGAGGGTAGCAAGGATATGGTACTACTTTTGATCTCATACGGATTGTCCCCTCCAGGTCTACGTAGTGCTGGGCCAGCTTGATTGGTTGGGATGAAATATTCCTTAAGGCTCCTTTGACCAGCCATTTCTACCCTTGGAAGGTCTCTTCTTAGGATTCTTTCAGGTTCAGGATCAAATACAAGTTGTCTCCTAAGAGAATGCCTACCAAGCATGCACTACAAACATAATTCAAAAGGACTTGTTTGGTCTTTACAGATTTAGGCTTTTGACTTTAGTTCAAATTGTAGGTGACAAAACAAGTTGCTCAATCAATTACGCGCCTATTGTCAACCTTCGAAATGCCTAAAAAGACCTAGTTGGAGCTTAGGTATTCTTCCCTAAATCTCAAATGGTCAAGGAAATCCAAAGACGGAAGATCGAGGGATGCAAGTAGGCCTAAGCCTTCCTTTGAAGCTGTGCTTTCATGGTGCTTCTCAACTACCCCCAAAAATCCGTGGCAGGGTATCCCCCTCTTTGGATTTACAAAACCTTTGATCTCAAGTTCTGAACACTTCAGAATCCAATAGCAGGAGGGCTCTTATCCTAGTCGTTTCAAGACTTAGGAGTGTTTAAATGAGTGCTGTGGTGCAACAGATATAAGTGTGCATTCACTGCAAAAGGATTTTGAATTTTGAATCGCACACCACGTTTTACAATCAAGTCCTTGATTTTTAGATGTCCCTCCTTTAATTAGTCCTTTTTTTTTCGAATATATGTGACCACTTGTTAAATAGCTTCAAGACAAACTTTGTGGTCTTTGAATTAAATCCCAAATGCAATGCGTGATCAAGAATATGATGCAAAGTAAGAGAATGCGTAGCTTGCTTCCAGCAATCAACGATGCAAGAATGCACGCAATGCAGAGAAATAAATCTAGAGGCTGCTCATACAGACCTAAATGGTTCATCCTAGGGCAGGCAGCTTCTAGCAGGCAGCTCATTTTTTTTTATTTTTTTAATTTTTAAACTACTTATGCACAAGCAAATAAAAGTAATCAATAAATTAAAAACCTAAATCTAAAGAAAAGGGAGCAGGCTCCCAAAAATTACCCAACACGGGCCCAAAACAAAATCGGGGAACAAACCCCTCAAAATATACCCTAGAACAAGGGTTTCAAACCAAATGCAATGAAAAATTAAATCTAAAGTCTTAATTCTATCAGACTAGTGACTAAATATACAATGTTGTTCATCGCATCCTCGTCCTTCTCCTTTCAAAATTGCTTGTCCAATTCTCCTCTAGCGACATCAAGGGTCGCCTCTCACAGTGGCTGATTCTTGCATAAATTTTCTCGCACAGAAAAGAAAATAATAAATGGTCAAATCACTGTGCAATTGACAAATAATCAAAATAAAATTAGGCAAAATTATTGAGTCTATTTCCTCCCCAGCAACGACGCCATTTGACCAGTCGATTTTTCACTTTAAAGTCGTTTGCAGTTTTAAGTGGTGGAAAAATCGACTAATCAATATTTAAAAAGAAATAACCACTCGCAGAGGAGTGGGTCATATCCACAGGGAGCCAATGACGTATTTAAATTCGCACCAGTTAAAAACGTTTGTTCATAGTTAGTTTGGATAAGAATCAAGCCAGATTTGCCTTCAGATTAAGGTTGAAACAAGAAACAATGCTGAAATAGCAATTATGAGTAACTAGAGGATATTTGTCGCAATGCAGAATCAATAAAATATTAATAAAAATTGACAATGGTAGAAAATGTAATTTTTAATGACCCGGTTACTGTAGCAAAACAGGGGATTTTTTCCCCTTTGGCGTGCGCGACGAGGAGTGGACGGCCGGACGCAGGAAGCTCGGAGGAAGTTCCTTGGAACGAGGGCTTCGAAACGGTGGTGGCGGCATGTCGCATGGTGGTCGGACACGGTCGGACGACCTCCGGCGGAGGTGGCCGCAGCCGGTGCTGTAGCTGCTGTTGGCGGGCGTGGCGCGCGCTGGCTGGAGGCATGGGCGGACTGCCACGCGCTCTGTTGGCGGTGAGAGCAGGTGCTGCAGGCGCAGGAGGAGGGTGTGCGTGGTTGTGCGGGCGGCTGCTGCAGCTGGTTTGGCTCTGCTGCAGGCGTGTGGGCAGTTGCGCGCTCTGTTGGAGTGGGTGCGCAAGCTGGAGGTCGTGGAGATGGCGAAGGATGCAGGTGCGGGAGGAGGGCGTGCGCGGAAGGTGGAGTGAGCGGGATGAGAGGTGAGGCGCTGCTGGATTGGTGGGGGTAGCTTCAGACGTGTGCGCAGGCTGGTGCGCACGGGTGAGCGGTGAGGTGGAGGTTGAAGGTGAGCGGGTGGACTTCAGACGGGTGCGCAGGTGGGGGGTCACGATGAGGTTGCAGGCGGAAGGTGAACGGGTGGCTTCAGATGTCCGGGAAATTTCCCGGACGTCTTAACTGACTGAGAGGGTGATTGCACAATGGCTGCGGTGGTGGTGGTTGGTGACGACGGCGAGGGAGATGCACGCTAAGGTGCTCATGGTAATGCCGACGAGCTCCGGATGGCGGTGTGGCCTGTCACACCACACGCCCACGGTGGTAGAGACTCGCCGCCACGGTTGAGGCCGACGGTATGGAATGGAAGAGAGAAGATCTCTCTGCACAGTGGTGGGTCGGTGGTGGAGGCCTCCCGAGCTCGGCTGCCTCCCTCCTCCTTTTGTAGTGGCCTGCACAAATTTGAAATCATCTCCTCCTTGAATGGGTTCTTCACTGCGGCAGCTGGTGGCGTTGGAGCGGCAGCCAGCCGTTCCTGCAAGAAGAATAAAGAAAATAACGTTAAAATATTATAGTTATTTATATACAAACCCTCAACTTTTATGTTAACTAAAACAATGGATCTAATTGGTTAACTAATTAGATGAATGACAATCTAAGCTAATTCTAAATGCACTTAAAATATGAATGCAATGCATGGATTATGTAATTAAATTAAAAATATGAGTTAATCTATTTACATCCTAATTTATGCTAAATAATTGTTAGAATTAACCTAATGTCTAGGCACTTAAATACTTAAATAGCCCACAACTATGGGCTAATCAAACCTCAACATCGATCGTGTGACCCCCGTATGTATGAGGGGGCAGCGGTGGTGGCGGTTGTGCCCTAAAATTCAAACCTCCAGAGCGCAGGTTCGACCAACCCTTCATCTACCCTTCATTTGCCTTACACGAGTCCTGCTTATGGCCGTGACCTCCACACACAAGGCACACAATGGGGGAGTGACATACAGTCGCCATATGACCATGACGCCGACATCGGAAGCAGACAATCTTCTTGTTGCCCCATTAATTCTGATTTTGATTTTGATTTTGACCTACACTTGTGAATTCTCAAATTCTTCCTTGTATGTATTTTATTCCTAGCTAAAGGCATTAAATTTAGCATGTGTTTATATTTCACGTTCTCTAGGGAGTTGATCGGATTTCTCACAATGTTCAGGTGATATTCTGTTTACTCCATCCTTTTCATGTCTTTGTTTCTACAATGAGGACATTGCATCATTTAGGTATGGGGGGGTGGATAATCAATTCCTGAGATCATTTTGTTAACTCCGTAGAATTTCTTTTAGTTTCTTATAAAAAAACTTGAAAATTCAAAAAGATAAAAAAAATAAGAATTAGGAGAAGAGAACTTAAGCATTTGGAAGTTATTAACTTTAGGAAATGATACGATAGGACCTAGATACTTAGACTCTTTTGGTCTTCAGGCTTAATTAGCTCGGGTATTCACTCGAATGTGGACTTAGTCTCAAGTCCTTGCCAATTAAAATTCATTTTAATTTGTTAAATAAATTGGGATGATAAGTATGTGACTTATCAACCCGTCCTCTGATTTGGGGGGACTTTAAGCCTAAGCATCTACACACTTTTTGCACTGACTCACTTTCTGACGGTTTCTTCGAAAATTGGGTAGCTAATGAACTATCTAAGATGGTATGGCTGGCAAGTTGTCAGTGGTAACAACTCATCGGTCGGTTGTCCAGAGCCCAGTCATAAGACCATTTTCATTGTACTGCCTTTAGCTAAATCTTAGATCAGGGAAACCACCTACTTAAAAAAAAAAAAAAGAAAAATCAAAAAATATATATAGAAAAAGGGGAAAAAATAAAAAATAAATAAAACCACACTTCACCATACTAGTATGGCTAGCAAGTTGCCATGGGTAATAGGCCATTGGCTGGTTGTCCAGAGCCCATCTCACAAAAATGCACAATAATTCCTAAAACACTGAGGGAAGAAGTGGGAGAATAAATTGGGGAGATATACACTGGGTTCGCCCTTGTGTTGACCCCATAAATAAAAGTAGGGAGAAAGTTACCAATCGGAAAGATAAACCTTTAGGCAAGGTCACCTAGGGTCGTAGAAACCCGAAGTCCATTTCAACGGCCACCTAGTGAGTCTTTCACTATTTTCACAAGATGCTTAGCACTTAGAGTTCTTTTCGTGTCTTGGGCAGGTCGAGAACCCGTAAAAAGTTATCTCAGAACTCTCAAACTCCAAAAGTACAAAAAAAATTAGAAAAGAAGAAAAATAAAAAAATGTATGTTCCCTTTTCAAATAAGGTGAGGACTTGGGCGATCTGCATTCTGGTAGATACCCGGGTACTGTTGAGTTTTCGTTGTTTAGGACCTTAGTTGAAATTTTCTGTTGTTAATAAATGACTTAGTCCTAAGAGATCTAAACCTAATTTTGTTTTTATACATAGCATATAGTTTAATTTTGCTACAGACTAGCAAAAGATAGGCATGGGGGTATGATATAGACAAATCTATTTAGGTTAAAATGCCTATTTATGTGTGTTCCTAGGCTTAGATTTGCATTCCATATTATGAATATTGCATAGCATTCATCATTCTGCATTTAGAGTAGTTGTGTATATTTTAGGATATTGTGTCCTTTTTGTGGTTAGGAGAGAAGGATATTTATTTTGGAGCCTCTGATTGATGATCTGACCGTACGGATCTAATCAGGACGACGATCGGAGTCCAACGGCTCCGAAATCACCTTGACCAGAGTCCCGTAGCACCATATGCAGTCTAAGGAAGATCAACACCCAAGGGACTAGGTGACATAATTCAAAGCTTCAAACGACAAATCTGACCATGCGGATGGATTCGGGTCGACGATCGCAGCCCAACAGCTCAAAAATCGACTCAATCCGACCTTTGTAGTAGCCCCTACAACGAAAAGATGGATGGCCCAGATCGCATCACGTGGTGCAACCCAAGCCACCCATGAGACGCATGTGCCACCGCACGCGCACAGCAGTGCGGGCATGCGTGCGCGTAGTGGTAGCGTGTGCGCATGGGCTATCTTCAGTGATGTTTGCGACGGATCTTCAGCGATGTTTATGACTATCACTAATTGTCATGTGTACGAATTTGATTCTTTCCTCCACTATAAAAGGACCCCTACTTTTTGCAGCGTTTGATCGTGTTTTAACAGTCAGTTGCATCGTAGTATAGGTGACCAAGCGTTGACAACAAATAAAAATTTATTACTCGAAAACCTAAGTATCCGAGGTCGAACATAGGGAGTAAATGGAATTTAATCACTAACCTCAATGATGTAATTGAACACGTAGAATTACTCAAAACTTAATCCAATATAAATGCAACAGTTCATGAATTAAATTTATAGTAAAAATAAAAGAGTTGGACGTCTGATCCTATGATCAGACGTCTTAAATGATTGGCCTCTTCCTTGCAGCTTTCTCTTCTTCTTCTTCCTTCTGATTTTCCTGTCTCTACTTTAGTTTCTTCTCTTCTGCCTTCCTAGCTTTTGTTTCTCTTCTGCAATGTCTTTCTCCTTCTTCTTCCCCTGCGGGTCTTCTTTCCTTCTTGCTTCTTTCTTTTCTTATTTGCTTTCTTCCTTCTCTTCTTCCTCTGCACAGTGCCTTTCTTCCTTCTGATTCCTTCCTTAGCGCTCTGCTTCCCTTGGCTTCAGCCTTATCTTCCCTTTTTCTCTTCTGACGTTCTCTTCTTCTTCCTTTAGCCTTCCTTCCTTCTTCTTGCTTCACCGTGCCTTGGCTTCAGCTGCACCTTCCTTCTCTTTTGACTTATCTTGCTACGACTAAGTCCTTCCTTTCCTTCTCTTGCTGCGCCTCCTCCTCCCTTAGCTTCCTTCTTCCCTGCACACACTGGAGAGCAAAACCTACCCCTCTACCCACCCCTGCGTCTCTCTTTCTCTGTATATCACTCTTCGGTATGCTCTCCCAAAGTCGAGTAATCGGGTCGGGTCACGTGGCTGGGTCCTGGTGCATCGGTGTGGGTGTGGTGCACGAGGAGTGCTCGGTAGGTTAGTCAGGTCGGGTGCCAGGTCCGCGGGGGAGAGTGTCGCGGATGAGGCGTGATAGGTGAGGGACCTCACCCCATGTGTGTCTCAAGGCGAATAGAGTAGAACACAAATTCAATATATCGCACGCGCCTCACTCTTGATTTTCCAAGGTGGGACTAATGTCCCACCCGCTTTTGTGCGTTAGCCCGTAGGAGCTCCTTCCAATTGCTGCAGCTGGAGGCCTCGCCAAACCAATTGCCCTGCTGTCTGAGTCTGCGTACACGTTTGCTTCCTCTGGGACCCTGACACCTGGAGCGCGCAGTCGGGGATGAAGCTCGCGACCTCCTCGAGTCGTCGCTAATGGCGGTTGGTGCTCAGATCTGCCATACATGAATACGGCCTGGTGGCCCCATTAAAATACATGGTAAGCTTCGTCGTGCGAAGGCGAAGGTGGGATGGTAGGTGGCAGGCCATGGGGCAGCCTAGGAGTGCGTGCCTAGGTCGATCTATGGTTGGGTTTATGGGTTAGGTCGAGGGGCGTTTAGGGAGGTGTTGGCAGTCTGTGAGTGGGTGGATGATGTTCAGTGGGCTGTGGAGGAGGTGAAGAGGTTGGTGGCGAGATGTGTGGAGGTGTGGAGTGATGGATGCGTGTCGCCGGAGGTAGGCCGGAGATGGGGAAGATGGCGGTGGACAGTGGTTGTCGAGGGGTAATTTGTGAAATAGATTGAGGGGAATTGAAGAGGGGATAGAGATGAGTGATTCTAACCTAACTAAGTGGACGAAGGGGGAGAGATGGCGATTGGCAGTACTTGCTATCGCTGGAGAAGACGGCATCCAGTGGAGGGAGACGACAGCGACGACGGGGCTAGGGATGCTCGCGTGGATGTTGCGCGACGTGGAGGAGGATGGTGAGGATAGCTTTGCCACTGGTATTGCGGCAGTGCGACGAGAAAGAGGAGGGCAGCTCACTGAAGCTCGCTGGACTACTTGGTCGGAGGAGAAGAAGAAGAAATTGAGGTGGATCTCTGGCCAAGTCGAGCTAAGGAGGTGCAACCAGGGTTGAGGATCCTTTTATGGATGCTGGCAGCGGTTCCTGTGCTTGGAAGACAAGCTTCCAAACGCGCGAATCCTCACCGGAGGTGGAATCAATAAGAGACCCAAAACTCTCGTGAATTTGCACGAGAGATTGGGTGTAAATCAGAGATTAGGATCGAGCTCAGATGGAAGGGACTTTCTCATAGAATCTCCCTTCCATATCTGGGAGGTGATCTCTGAGGAATCAGAGAGTACTCCCCCTCCATTCCTCGTCGGAGTAGGATTTCTCCCCATTAATGGTGGAGGGACCTATTTGTAAGAGTGGCGAGGAAGTTAGGGGGGTTTGTGTAATAGTCTTCAAAAGATAGGGGCCAAAATGTAATTTGGGTGTACTATTTTGCAAAGTAGGTCAAGATGACCTCCCCTTAGGTCCAAATTTTGGTACAAACCTAATTTGGACCTAAGAAATCCAATGGTGAAGTTGGATTTTATTTTTGACCATGTTTGACTGGATATTTTACATAAAAACCCAAATTAGGTTAATTGATGAGCTAGGACCCCAATCTAGGTCAAAATAGGTTCCAAAGGCCAATTTGAAGGTTCTAAGCCCTAGGGGATATTTTTCCATAAATTTTAGAGGGTTTACTTGATTTTTATCCTGACCAGAACCTTGTTGAATTAAGTAGGTCTGTTTTAGGATTACAAGATGTCATTTAATTCCTAGATTGCACCTGAACCCATTTCCGACTAAATCAGCCCACTTTTTATCTTATTCAGATCATTTGACCTATGTTTTGCCTTTGAGAAATCCCGTTTATGTAATGCAATGGTAGAATTGCAGTTTTAACCTTTATTTCATGTTTTCTTCTCAGCACACTTATTCCTTGAATTAAGCCCTTCTCTAGGTTATGTAGGAGCTCTTATTCTCTTTCTTGGGTCCAAATGAGCTAGTTAGGGCTCATGATGAGGCTCTCATTGTACCCCCATGCCTAGCTTTTTCTAGTCCCTTAGCAAAATTTCAAGGTTTTAACTTCTTTTCTAGACCCTGAGTGTCTGTTACTAGTTATGATAAGTGCTTTTATTTTTCTTTTGTGATTAGTTCAGAATGCCGACAATAGGCCTAGAGGTACTCAAGTACCAACCAAAATCCGAACCTGACCCGCTTTAGCCTCAGTCCTTCGCGAAGGTTTTTAAGGCCTGCAGAAACTAACCTAGGGTTTATTGGACTCTGCGGTTAAAGCACCCATGCTTGAGACATTTTTAGCCTAGGTTCAATTTGCAGTGCATTTTTGTAAGAGAGAGATAGAGTATTTATTTGATTGGAGAGCTTTCTTTCTCTTTTCTTATTATTTCTAGCTTCGGATTAGCTTCTCAACACGGTTTCTATCGGATTCCTCGTCCCCATCATCAATCCTCAAGGGTCCCTGGAATCGATACTTCGAGATAGCACTGCCCATGGCAACCCCCAGAACCCTGGCTTTCGAGATTTCGAGATAATCCCGCCCATGGGGTTCTATGGCCGAATCCAGACCCTGGCAATCGACATTTCGTGATAATGCTGCCCATGGTATGTGAACCAGCAGAGTGCTTACATGCCCCTGGTAGGATATTTAACTATCCTAAGAGACAAGCACCGAGGAGATGATATGTTGTTACGCATCTTCGAGGGGAATTTTCCGCCTCTCCACGCCGGGAACTCGTCCAAATCAACTTGTGTTGATCGGCCGCTCCTAATCTAGGTGACTTTTTTCAGAACATTGAAACACTTTTTGCGTGATTTTGATATTTATGCGCACTGAACCAGACTGTGTGTGGATTGGGGTGCTTAGGTTACCAAATCCTGCAAACTGAAGGTCAGTTAACGAAGCCGAATACGTCCTAAGCCTTAGACCTAATAATTAAGCTTTGCATTTTCCCCAACCTCTTGAGGATTATCCAGATATTAGCGGGTATGTGAATTTTTTAAGCCTAAGAGTCTAGCCCAGAAGGCCTAAGATCAGCATTCCTGTTAATCTCTTTTTGTGTCTCCTTAGCACTTTTCTTTCATTTTTCTCTTGATGTGGTCTAGAACTTTGGTTAATTCCTTAATCTCTTACTAATGACTCTCTTTTTTTTTTTCATTTTGTGCTCCTTTTTGTCATTTTTGCTCTTTTTCTCCTCCTTATGATTATGTGGCTCACAAAATTTCCTCCCTCCATTTTTTTTTGTTCTTTTTCATAATTTTTCAATTTTTTTTTGTGTTTTTGACATATGTGAATTTTTTTGTGAGAATCCTTCTGACTTTTTCTTGGTTCTGTATGTATGCACTTTATCACCCACCATGCCTAAGTTTTGCAATGTCCTCATTGTAAACGGAGGGTGTGAAATAGTGTTGAGGTCAGGGGCTTAGAACAGGATACATCGGGTGGGTGAATGAGTCGGAAATGACTGATGCAGACGATTTCAAGCTTTGGTACGTGTACCAGAGGTGGGATCGACTGTCTAAGCCTAAACTCAAGGTGCAATGGACGTGGAGTATAGACAGATAATCAGATGGGTCTCTATTTTTGGAATGACAGGTTGCCTCCCGTTAAGCGCTAAATTCAACGCCTTCAGCTGAGTGGAAAATGGAGTGGAGAGGGAGTGGTCAAATCAGTGGAGTTTTGTAAAACAAGTACCTTGATTAAGAGCCTGGTTGGTCCAACCAGGTGCTTGTTAAGATCAACAGGCTGATGATGCAGCCCAAACCTAATCAGTCTAGTAGGTTGATAGATGTAGATCAACAGATGCGAAACCCACCATATGCAATGTGGCTTGGATGGATATGGAAGTGAAAACTCGGGTTTAGGCCGAGTCGAATTAGCCTGGTTAGGGTAGGGTTCCGAAAGATAATCAGTGCATGGTGTGGAAACCCTACAGGGGTGATCAGAGAATGATGGATCATGTTTTTCAGTTTGATTGATACCCGATACCCAGTATAGATGTGGAGTTGAATCATCTGCAAACGGCTCAGTGAGAGGTGAATCAGAATAGAAATTGAGTCCGGTTGCGGGTCGGGGTAGAGAATGGGTTTTAATTAGTTCTGTATGTTTGGAAGAGGTGGCTTCAGTGAGAATCGTGTATGAGGGCTCTTCTAGAAAGGAATGACAGGTGGTCTCATGTAGAGACTCCTCATAGCAACTTTCAAACTTGGCGTTAGAGAATAAGTCATGTGAGCTGAGGTCGTAGATTGGCTTGTTATAATCAGGAAGCAGATTGTCTCCGATGTTATGGTCAAATTCGAAATCGTTGGAGAGTTTGTGAAAATCAAAATCTGAATGAGATTCAAGATCATGAGATCACCATAGAATAAATCATATGCTGTAGATTTAGTAGCCTGATTGGTGTCTACCCTAGATGCCAGTTCTGAGCTTAAAGAGGTGTCCTTATCTAGTAGAGGCTCAGGTTCTAAGCTGGTAGGACAGACCCAATTGAAACCCCACTCGTCCAACTCCTCAGTTTCTGTATTGTAAATTGGCATGACTTCCGAAAAATCGATTAGTTCCTCTGAGGATGTTGGCGAGGGATATTCATCAAATAGAGGCCCAAAATCATATTCTTCATTGCAAAATTGATCTTCCTCATATGGGACCTCGAAATCTTCCCAATAGGTTTCAGATCTAGATTTTGGGCTTAGGATATGGGTTGAATCACTAGAATCTAGGTCCGAATAACCTTCGAGGGTCACCTTATCAGAATAAGGGGCGGAATTTACACACTCGAGAGGTTCAGTTCTACTCATTATTACAGGAGCTTTGGGATTCTAAGCCTGGTGATTCATGGTCTAGAGTGGGCTCAACATTGTGTTCTCCTGCAATTGGAACTTCCCAACCTTCTTCAATATTAGGCACATTGTACAAAATCTGGGTTGGGAATCTACAACCATTTTGTGCCTCAAACCAGAGATTAGATTGATCCTCGATGTTTTCCCAAGATGGTTCATCCTCTATTTGTGGCATATATGGGTATTTCTGGTCGATAATTTGTTTTAATAATCTCATCATCTCTTCCCATTTTTCAAGATCATCTTGGTGTTGCTTCCAAAGTATAGGATTTCTCATGCATTGAAGGTATTCAAGATTGTGCAATTTTTCTATCTCAATGTATCCTATGATGAGCATGTCTCGGGTTGATCCTTTTGTGGCTTCTGCCAATAGTACTTGGGCACAAGTTATGATAAAGGTTGTGGTTGTTGGGACATCAACTTGAATGCTTTCTACTGGTGTTGAGGTTTTGTCTTCTTTTTCATAGAATTTCAGGTCATCCTCAATCATCCTATCTTTCATGGATCTCCGAGATTCAAGTTTCTTGAATGATAGTCCTACGTGGTTTGGCTGCATATTTGGATCAGGTGGTGGAATCAAGATATAGAAACAGAGTTTGAATCGAGATGTAGCATCAAGTTATGAAGCGATTAAATCTGAATAAAGAGTCCCACTGAAAATGTATGTGTGTTCTCTAAAGAGAAAATATGAGGGACTGCTCGGTAGGTTAGTCGGGTCGGGTGCCAGGTCCACGGGGGAGAGTGTCGCGGATGAGGCGCGATAGGTGAGGGACCTCACCCCATGTGTGTCTCGAGGTGAATAGAGTAGAACACAAATTCAATATATCGCACGTGCCTCACTCTTGATTTTCCGAGGTGGGACTAATGTCCCACCTGCTTTTGCACGTTCGCCCACAGGAGCTCCTTCTTCCAATTGCTGCAGCTGGAGGCCTCTCCAAACCAATTGCCCTGCTGTCTGAGTTCGCGCATACGTCTGCTTCCTTTGGGACCCTGACACCTGGAGCGTGCAACCGGGGATGAAGCTCACGTCCTCCTCGAGTCGTCGCTAATGGCGACTGGTGCTCAGATCTGCCATACATGAATATGGCTTGGTGGCCCCATTAAAATACATGGTAAGCTTTGTCGTGCGAAGGCGAAGGTGGGACAGTAGGTGGCAGGCCGCGGGGCGGCCTAGGCGTGTGTGCCTAGCTCGCTCTGTGGCCGGGTTTATGGGTTAGGTCGGGGGGCGTTTAGGGAGGTGTTGGCGGTCTGTGAGTGGGTGGATGATGTTTAGTGGACTGTGGCGGAGGTGAAGAGGTTGGTGGCGAGACATGTGGTGGTGTGGAGTGACGGATGCGTCTTGCCGGAGGTAGGCCCGAGATGGGGAGGATGGCGATGGACAGCGGTTGTCGAGGGGTAATTTGTGAAATAGATTGAGGGGAATTGAAGAGGGGATAGAGGCGAGTGATTCTAACCTAACTAAGTGGACGAAGGGGGAGAGATGGTGACTGGTAGTACCTGCTGTCGCCGAAGAAGACGGTGTCCAGTGGAGGGAGACGGCGGCGACGACGGGGCTAGGGATGCTCGCGCGGGTGTTGCACGACGTGGAGGAGGATGGTGAGGACAGCTCTGCGACTGGTATTGTGGCAGAGCAATGAGAAAGAGGAGGGCGGCTCGCTGGAGCTCACTGGACTACTTGGCCCGAGGAGAAGAAGAAGAAATTGAGGTGGATCTCTGGCCAAGTCGAGCTGAGGAAGTGCGGCTAGGGTTGAGGATCATTTTATAGATGCTGGCAGGGGTCCCTGTGCTTGAAAAAAAAGCTTCCAAGCACGCGAATCCTTGCCGGAGATGGAAGCAGTTAGAGACCCAAATCTCTCGTACATTCGCACGAGAGATTCGGTGCAAATAAGAGATTAGGATCGAGCTCAGATGGAAGGGAATTTCTCAGAGAATCTCCCTTCCAAATCTGGGAGATCTCTGAGGAATCAGTGAGTGCTCCCCCTCCATTCCTTTCCAGAGTAGGATTTCTCCCCATTAATGGTGGAGGGACCTATTTTTAAGAGTGGCAAGGAAGTTAGGGGGTTTGTGTAATGGTTTTCAAAAGATAGGGGCCAAAATGTAATTTGGGTGTACTATTTTGCAAAGTAGGTCAAGATGACCTCCCCTTAGGTCCAAATTTTGGTACAAACCTAATTTGGACCTAAGGAATTTAATGGTGAAGTTGGATTTTATGTTTGACCACGTTTGACTAAACATTTTACACAAAAACCCAAATTAGGTCAATTGATGAGCTAGGACCCCAATCTAGGTCAAAATAGGTTCCAAAGGCCAATCTGAAGGTTCTAAACCCTAGGGGATATTTTTCCATAAATTTTAGAGGGTTTACTTGATTTTTATCTTAACCAGAACCTTGTTGAATTAAGCGAGTCTATTTTAAGGTTATAAGATGTCATTTAATTCCTAGATTGCACCTGAACCCATTTCTGACTGAACCAACCCACTTTTTATCTTATTCAGATCATTTGACCTATGTTTTGTCTCTGAGAAATCCTATTTATGTACTACAATGGTAAAATTGCAGTTTTAACCTTTATTTCATGTTTTCTTCTGAGAACACTTATTCCTTGAATTAAGCCATTCTCTAGGTTATGTAGGAACTCTTATTCTCTTTATTGGGTCAAAATGAGCTAGTTAGGGCTCATGATGAGGCTCTCATCACCTACCCCTTCCATTTTTATTCATCTCTTCCTTTCTTCCTCTCACTACCTCCAAGGCTCTAGAGAGAGCTTGTCCCAAGCCTGGGATGCTCCTCTAGAGTAGAAAACCAAATCGTTTTCCTTCCCCTCATCTCCATTCATGGAGCATTCTGTGGTCGTCCTCTCACCACCATTCAGGAAGAAGATGCTCGCAGTGAAGCCGTCCTACCCCATCCTTTGTCCTCCTTTGTCCCACTCCTCGCTACCTTCCTCCAGGCGATGTCAGAGTGAGTCATCCTCCAAGCGACAGTCGAGGGGGATTTCTCTCACCTCTTTCTATCTTTTTACACTTTCGTAGTGTAGATTTTCCACTTTTGTAGTTGTAACAAACAATTCTTGATAAATAGATGATTGTTTCTCTCTCTCTCTTTTATATTTTTGCAAGTAGATTAGCTAGATAAGCAATTGTCGATTTGATGTCTTGCTCTATTAAAATACGAAAAAAATTAGAAAAGATAAAAATGACCAAAAAGAAATAAAAGCGAAATGCGGATTTCACAAAACCAAACGTTTGCCTCCTCGTGTTCGACCCGGGACTCACTTTTTGAGTTTCGGCTATAAATTTTATTTGATCACGAGTTTTGCAACTACGATGACGGGTTACTCGTAACCCTGATTTCAAACACATGAAACACGTGCGATCATAGGGTCATCAGACGTCTGGGAAAAAGATCAGACGTTTGGAAGTCACTCTTAAGACGTTTGGGAACTAAGTTAGACGTCTAATTCCTGGAGGGTTTCCTTCCTGACTTGGTTCAGACCTAAACAGGGTTCTAGTGTAAAATCATCAGATGACATACATGATATCTGGCACTAGTTTTGGATGTCTAAAAGCCTAATTAAGTGTAGGACTGGATTCCCAAGAGCCTAAATGGCTATAATTCTAAAGACAAGTGATTTCGGCCCAATAGAGACTCAACGGTCACATATCAGACGTCTGGGGTCCTCTATGGACCTCTGATAGAAGCCTAAAGGTCATTTTCCTCAACGTTTACCTTGTTAGCCAATGTTACACTAATTGGACATCTGGCACAACCATCAGACATCTTCTAAGACGTCTGGACTAAGGTCTAGATGTCTGATTTCAACAGATAGAACCTACTAAGTCCAGCCTAAGTTATTGGACGTATGGGTCAACAGTCAGACATCTTAAAAGTCAATATCAGACGTTTGATTTCCAGATTGGATGTCTGATCAGGCTGTCTGATGCCTATCTTGTATTTCTAAGTTCTCTATGAAAAGCCTAAGTATCCTAGGGTTGTGCAAGTGTATCTAGGACTAATGTATTATTACTTTGGGCTCTTTAACAAGTAATCTAAGAAATAAAAGAGCAAATAACAAAGAGATACAGAGTACAAGATAGAAAAGACATCTATCCTATTCTTTTAACTTCACACTTTCGCTCCTCACGAAGCTCCTTCTTCTCCATCAAGCTCCTCCAATCTGCCATGGATGTGAGCTCAAACTCCGTCTCTACACTTGTCTCTATTTGCAATTTGACCTGAAAACTAGGACTCAAAAGCAAATGTTAAATAACAAGTGTTTTGTTATCATCAAAATAAACGATCGTGGTGCTCTAGCACCAGCAATCACCACCCAAGAGAAAGAATTATAGTCCAATAGACAGCACAAACTCTTTGAAATTTGCATGAGTTGCTAATCTAACATGATGTCCATAATCCAAAGGTTGCATCACAAAAAAATGCATTAAAGTGTGATGCACATATAAATAGAATTGCAATATATTCTATCAACATCACAAAATCTCCTACCAATTAGAAGCCATTGTACACTAATAATAAAATTGACTACCATCCAAGAAACTGCATCTTCCAAGAAACAACGTGATTGTCCTCCTAGAATGATCTGATAAATACAAAAGAGTTTAAGTATGTCTTTTTAGCTACAAGCAGCTCTCTTAAATGGTAAAGTGACAAGGAGAAGTATGACAAAGCAAGGAAATTAAAAGATTACATCCAAAGTATCAGGGCTAGATATAAAAGGATTTTACTAGGAGGGATGAAACTAAGAGGCAAATAGCAGTTCCTACTTGCCTTATGCTATGCATTCTTCTAAAAAGAAACTTTTTTACTTGCAAACTTGCTAGTGGGACTTGCAAACTTGCTAATGGGAACCAGTCCCCTCACCCAAACCAAGAACACAAACTTAAAGGTCACCATTTGGTGGGCGTGTTTTTGCGATAGAAAATCAGGGTTTTGGAGAACCAGTCATCGTAATCGCAAAATCCACTAACCAAAAAAAATTTATACCGAAACTCAAGATGAGCCCCAGGTCAAACACAGGGAGGCGATGTTTGATTCCTTGAAAATCGCATTTTACTTTGTTTCTTTTTAGTATTTTGTATTTGTTATTTTTTGGCATTTTATGATAGTGTGGAAACAACCAGGAATATTATCTATGCTAACCTATTCTAGAAAGTAGGAAAGAACTATTCTACTTTCTAAGTATGAAGGAAGAGAGAGAGAATCAAAAACTACTTCTAGATGAATGCTTGGCAAATGGTTATTACAAATGCTTCTACATTATGAAAGTAGTAAAAGGGAAAGGGGGTGAGAGAAATCCTCTTTGTTGACTGCTCGGAGGACGAAGCTATGTTGATGTGGCTTGGACGAAGATTGAGGAGTTGGAGGAAGGGGAACGACGTTCGAAGATGAGGGGAGGATGGGCGGTGTCGCGGCGTGATCTGCTTCTTGGAATAGGGTTGAGAGGACGATCAATGAGAGCTCCACGAATGGTGATGAGAGGGTGGAAAATAAATTTTCTTTTCTCTAGTGGAGCATCTCAAAGGCTTGGGACACAAGCTCAAGGTGTGTTTTGAGCTCTAGAGTAGGTGAAGAGAACATAGGAAGGGATGATGAGAAATGGAAGGGGTGCAAAGCCTTATATAGTGGTGGAAGGATGGTGTATCTCGGGTATGGGTTAATAGAGACATTTAAAACGTCGCAGAAGACTTGCCTTGGACGTCGTTGAAGGCATTACTCACCACCGCTGTCATCTGCGCATGCACGCTGGACCAGGTGAGGACGCATCCCAACCGTCGGATCACTAATGGACGCTCTAGATTTCCTCTGCATCATGTGCTTGAGATCGCGCCCACCCACACATACGATAAAGCATCCATCTATGCATCAGATATTGTGTGTGCAAATCGTGTGTATCAGGCAGCTCCACGTGGTGAAGCCTTCACCGCTTGATGGCATCCAACAGACGCAATCAAATCACGTTCGTGCTTGCAAAATTAGGAGTAGTGGGTGGGCTTTGAACATGCATTTACATGTTGTGAGTAGAAGCCTTAACTGCTGTGTTGAGGGTGGGTTTGAGTCTCACTTAGGAATTAAGGCCCATGTGCCTACGATCGTTGGATTTTGATCCAATGGTCAAGATTATGTGAAGCTCTTCTCTGCTTGGCTGGAGGTGGGCAGCGTGGCCTCTTGATGACCATTGGATTTGAATTTAACGGCTGAGATTTCACAAGTGCTGCTTGGGAGGAGCAACTATGGTCAGGCTGGAGGGCTATGATGGTACCATGTGGCACCATCGTGGTCGTCCAACTTTTTCTTGTAGAGGGTGCTAGAGAGCTCTGATCAAGATGATTTTCATGTTGATGAACTGCGATCATCGTTCCAGATTCATCCGTACGGTTGGATTTTTCATTTGGAGCCCACAAAGATGTCGCATTGCCCCCTGGCCATATAAAATGTGGATATTAATATACAAATTACACAAATTATCCTAAATTCAATGTAATGAATCTTATGCATTATTCACAATGCTATATGCAATGTTAAGCTTAGGGACTATCATAAGTCAACATTTTATCATGAATAATGCGTATTTGTCATACCCCCATGCCTATCTTTTGCTAGTCTCTAGTAAAATTAACATAAATGCTATGTATAAAATAGAATCAAGATATGATCACTTAGGCAAGATTTGTTGGTTAACATTAGAAAATTTCAACTAAGGATCTAATTACATAGATTCGATAGTGACTGGGTGCCTGCCAAAATGTAGACCGCCCAAATCCTCTCCTTATTTTGAAAAGGGAAGATACATTTTTTTTTACTTTTTCTTCTTTTCTAATTTTTTTTTTGAATTTTGGAGTTGAGAGTTTCAGGATAACTTTTTATGACTACCCAACCTGCCTAAGACTCAAAAAGGACTCTAAGTGCTAAGCATCTTATCGTGAAAGTTGTGATAGACTCACTCAACGGCAATTAAAATGGACTTCGAGTTTCTATGTCCCTAGGTGACCTTGAGAAAGAAGATGTTGCCTAAAGGTGTATCTGTCCGACTAGTAGCTTTCTCCCTACTTTTATTTTTGTGGGGTCAACGCAAGGGTGCACCCAGTGTATATCTCCCCAGATCATCCTACTTCCTCACTTCTTCCTTAAGTGTTTTGGAATTTTTGATCTTTTTATAAGCTAGGATCTGGACAACCAGCCAATGGGCTGTTACCCACGACAACTTGCCAGCCATACTCGTGCTGTGAAGTGTGTCATAGTTTCTTTTTTTTCCTTTTTCACTTTTTTCTATTCTTTTTTTTTACTATTTTAAGTAGGTGGCTTCCCTGATCTAAGATTTACCTAAAAGCAACAGTGCAAGAGAATCGTCCTATGGCTGGGCTCTGGACAACTGGCTAATGGGCTGTTACCCACGACAACTTGCTAGCCATACTCGTGCTGTGAAGTGTGTCACATTTTATTTTTTTTCCTTTTTCACTTTTTTCTATTCTTTTTTTTACTATTTTAAGTAGGTGGCTTCCCTGATCTAAGATTTACCTAAAAGCAACAGTGCAAGAGAATCGTCCTATGGCTGGGCTCTGGACAACTGGCTAATGGGCTGTTACCCATGACAACTTACCAGCCATACCACTTTAGAAGGTTCATTAGCTATCCAATTTTCGTAAGAACCGTCGAGGAGTGAGTCAGTGCAAAAT
The DNA here is from genome assembly GCA_037157565.1 of Thalassia testudinum. Classification (NCBI taxonomy): domain Eukaryota; kingdom Viridiplantae; phylum Streptophyta; class Magnoliopsida; order Alismatales; family Hydrocharitaceae; genus Thalassia; species Thalassia testudinum. Next base: position 92,924,088 of record JAZHRO010000025.1, read on the forward strand.
GCGTGTAGATGCTTAAACAATAAGTCCCCCTAAATCAGAGAGTGGGTTGTGTCGAGTCTATTTTGTGCGCATGTTTTGAAATATGTCATAGTTCATAGTATAGTCGTGTAAAACCCTTGATCAAAAACATTTCTAAATTAATGAGACTATGAGTCCCGGTCATTTGTCTCTGGGAGGTGTTATGGAAATGCCCATCTTGATTTCGATCTCTTTCTCTCTACTTGCTAAAAATTCATGCTAGTTTATAATAAGTTACGTATTCATGCACGACATGATGTTGCGATAATATGGGAAATTAACGCAGGCAACTTCAATCACACCGAAATATGACAAGCAAGCTAATGGTGATTTTTTAACACATATATATAAAAAGATGAATTTTCATTGATTGCATGATGGCGGTTACAAAGCGAAGCTAAAGGAAAGCTTGTACATGAAAGCTTAAAAGACTACTAGCTATCAGAAAATGTGTACATGTGCAGATCTACGGGAGATTGCATGTACACCATGCAGGAGGGAGAGAGTTACACTACTTAGCATAAAATAAAGTAGAGAGAGATTAGAAGAACTACTTATCTAAGCTATCAGAAAGAAGGGCATTCAAAGGTGGTCTTCAATGGCCTTTGAGGTGGTTGGGAGGAGGGGCGGCCAATGGTGGGTAGGCTGGCCCTTGGAGATGTGGAGGAGGAATGCTCTAGCCTTAGTGTAAAGGTGGTGGAACCATGGTGGTGGAGCTTGTGGAGGTGCACATGAAGGTGGAGGGAAAGGCTACTCATGGAGGTGGAATGAAGCCAAAATGCTAGATGATTGCATGGCCGTCCAAGAGGGTCTTCTTATAGACTCTTGGGTTGCTATGGGTATGGGTCTCTAGAGAAGCATGGAACTCTCTAGAGAGAGCTCTAAGGTGGTCGTCCAAGAGAGAGAGAGAGAGTGGTTCTTGGATCCACAAAATGTGGATTTAAGAGTTGAACATCCCTTGGCTGCTATTTTTGGCAACCAAGGTGGTGCCAACCTTAGAAGAGCCTACAAGGCTCTACGTGTCTGTGCAGCTAGGTGAGTGTGTGTGTGTGCATGACCTAGGTGGCTAGGTGGTCTAGTGGTCTAGGTTAGGTCCTAAGGGTTTGGGTTAGGGTAGGTCTAAAATTAGGGTTGTAAACCCTAATTTCTATAAGGAAAGTGCAATTAAACTTGACACAAGTTTAATTGAGTGAGTGTGAACCTAATTGAGAGTGAAATTACTCAATTAAGTTGGGCTTAGATCAATTGGATTCTCATTGAGTCCAATTGGACTTGTGTGGGTTGAGATCTGAGCTCAATTGGACTTTATGAGTCCAATTGACTAGGAAATTGTAATTGACTATGATCTGAGTCAATTGGGCTTAGTGAGAACCTAATTAGGTTCTTAAGAAGGTCTATAGGTGGTGTCCTAGGCTTAGGGTTCCTAAATTTAGGTTCCCAACGGGTTGGAATTAGGTTTAGGGACCTAAGAACTCAAGATCCAAGCTTGAATTAGAAAACAGGGTTTGGAGAGGAGTATCACACATCCAATTTAAGTGTTAGATGACTTATACTCAAAAATCAGAAGTCCAGACCTCTTGTTTGGACATCCAATTTAAGTCAGGGAAGAATTAGGGTTTTGTCTTGGGGATTCTGTAGAAATTGGACGTCTAACCAAGTGTCTGGATGTTTAATAACACTGCAGACATGGGTTTAAGGTGTGAGGATTGTGGCTAAGGGTCCTAGACGTCTGATGAGACACTCATCATGATCTCTAATTACCCATAATTAACTAGTCTTCCTAGTTAATTAGCTAAGGTTATGAACATATAAGGGTTAATTATAGAATAAGGGATATTTAGTAAAGGACCTTAAAATAAGTTAAAAATGACATTTTATCATTCAATTAACATTATTAATAATCTAGATAATAATTGGACTCGAAATCCTATTAATCATTCCCTTAATTAATAAGTTAAGTAACTTAAATATAATGTATACCTTAGTATATAATAACTTAAGTGATTTTACTTAATCTAATAAATTAATCTAAAAAGGTCAAAAATGTAAATTCAAGGTGAAAATATAATATTTACCCTATTTACTAACATATATAAAAAGTTGAAAAAGATTTAAGTTAAAATAAACCTTCAAAACCTGAGTTTACATTTTGGTCCTTAATATTAATTGCAATCGGGTCCTTATTTCTCACATAGGTCCTTAATATTATTACATTTAAGTCCCTTTTCGTCTTCTTCTTCTTCAGCCGAATGAATGGCTGGCGGCAGAGAGTCACGCCACCGCGCGATTATCGCCCTGCCGACATTAACCTTCTTTGTCCAAGCCCTTGCAGCTTGCGCTCACCACCTCCTCTTGATCCACCGGTTTGGATTAACCGGAAATCCTATTTTTTAGTGGGAGATAACTTTACCATTGTCGGAGACGACGCTGGAGGTTAAGCTCCTCAAACTCCTTCTTCGGCTAGACCCCGCCATTCTCTTCGCTGCCAACTACTATAAATACCCCCTCACCCCTCAAATTTTACTCAAGTTGGCTCCCTTCCCTCTTCTAACATTGCAGCAGACCCAATAGGCTATTCGTCCAAAACTCTGACGACTTTCCATTTCATTTTTCGACTTCCTCCATTCATTTTGATTAGCCGAGGAGAGTCGCCATGGTCTTCCGCATCTTTGACACAGGGGTCGACCAAAGGAATCGTCTGCACCACCTCAAATCCGCTAGCCGGAGATCTTTCTTCCACCCTCTGATTTTTTCATCTGCCATGAGACTTCAGCGAAACCCTATTGATCCCTTCATCCAGGTAACAGTAGATTAGGAGTAGGAGTAGGCTAGCTTAGTTAGGTAGGTAGTTAGTTAGATTAGATGTAATTTTAGAATTTCAATGTCATCTTCTCTGACTTCGGCAAACTCCTTGAGTTTGCCAGAGCCTTAATCTTGTCTTTTTAAATCATTGTTCACCTTCCTTTATCTTCCATGACCATTTCTATCACACTTGAACACTTAATTAATCATCTAATCGCCTAATTCACATTTCACCTCCACCGACTGCTGTCACTGTCCATGGTGATAGTAATTGACCTAATTCCTCCTTCATAGGGTCTTTCATCATTTATCCACCACTTATGGACCCTAATCGACACTATAATACATATAAATATCACATATAAATTAAACGCCCAATCTTAATTAAGCTCCTGAGCTCGTTGTCAATGGCGGCTCAGGAGCAATTCAAATTCTAAATTAAATATATATTTATGAATATAAACACTTGTTGACTTGTTTTAACCGCTCAATCGAGTGGTAAAACAAGTCGTGAGCTTAATTCAAATCAGATTTTTAAAGAAATGAATTCACTGTCAAATCTTAACTCTAATGGATAAATGAAGAATTAATTGAGTTCTTGAGGTTCCTTGCAACCTCAGGAACCATTTTAGATCAAAAATGGCAAGCTTTCACAATCTATACATAGTTTACATATTTTCTGGGCTCACCGGAGCTTCGGCGAGCTCCGGCGAGCTAAATATGTACTTCAGCCTTTAGAATTTGTTGAGAAGCTCCAGAATGATATAATGTGGATCACTGATTGTTTTAAGGATGTTTATTTGAGGATTAAATGATTGGAGCTGTTGAATGAAGTTTGTCTTCTGCAACTTCGGCAGAGTTGGAGAAGTCTGACAAAGAGATTTAAGAAGCATTGAAGGAACCTAGAATACTATAACAACCTCTGAGTCTTTCTGACGAACACACACCTTTTGAAACTCAGGCGGCGAGCTTGAAACCCAAGGATATGAGTTAGAACACTTATCTGAATATCTGAATAAGTTCTTGAGGTTGAGAAGATCCTATTCGAGGCTTTGATTTCCTGTGGAGAAGCTTTGAACAGAAAGTCAAACTTTTGTGCCTTCACAGTCAAACTAAGTCTAATTATGGAGTTCTGAGCTCGAATTGAGGTATTGAGGAGTTTAAATTGTTATTGAAAATTTTTTGAATAGTTTTAGAGTGATTAAAGTGAGCTCAGATGAGTTATTATTTGAAAATTTGAATTCTGTCAATTTGGGTTATTTTTGAACCCATACTAACAGGAGAAGCATTTTGATGAAATATGAACTTGAATCCTACCCAAATCATTTAGTTTTAATCCTTAGAATTTGTTGAAATTGATGAAAAACATGCTTAAGTGTCTGTTGCACATATCAAATTCTGAAATTTTGATCTCTGAAGCTTTCAGAGAAGCGTCAACCTTCTGTACACTGTCTGAAGGTCTTGAGAGCTTAGAGACTACTCCAACAGATGCGAAATTAATTTTAGAACCTGTACAGACCTTTAAATGAGAGAGATAAGTCCAAAATTAATTTCCATTTCCAGGCATTAAATAACCCGTAGGAACCCCTTATTTTATCTTTCAAATTGAAGAGGAGAACATCCTCTTATCTTTAAATTGACCCTGCAATTGTGTAGATCTACCTTAGAGCTTTCTAACAAACTTTAAATCACTTGAAACGGCGCTCTAAGCTGGGAGATATGATTGGTTGAAGTTGGGTCTGGAAGGGGTTATGATAGTCCCACATCGTCAGTTTCTGAGCGCACGCATGGGGATAAAACGATTTTGTTACACGGGCTCTTCAGTCATTAGCGCTCGGCTCACCGGTTACTGATCTGATTATTTTAGCATTCTGAACCTATTCTGAGCATGTGCATGTGTGTGTGCGGGCTTGTGTGCTTGCGGGTGTGCGCCCGAGTGGGAGTGAGCGAGAGTGTGGCCTGGGAGGGCGAGGCCTGGGAGGCCGGTTGAGCTGAGTTGGCTTGAGACTATGAATCGATATGAAATAAACCGAAATCGAACCTAATTGAGATTAGGCGAGGACCGAGTAGGGTCTGGTCCCACCCTGGTCTCAGGGTGCTGTGTATCCTCGAAAGGACCTCATCGCAAATAAAATAATTTTTGGTTAAAAAGTAAAAAGACCCGGTTCAACTGATGGTTCAAAAGAAAGCTTAAGGAAAGAGGAGCCGCTGAAGGTTAGGGTTAAGCTGAGAGCTGAAAGCTAAGTCTAAGGGGTTTGAAAGAGAAGTTGATGGCTAAGGAGCACAGGCACTACTAAGGCACTAAGAAGAAAGACCAAGGGAAGAGAAGGTAGGAACAGAACAGGAGAGCTCGAGAATGAAAAGAAAGTAAAGAGAGAGAGAAGAAGATAGAAGCTGAAGAAATAAAGAGAGGAAATTATTTTTCTTCCATCATTTTAATTACTTTTTGTTCTTAATAATTGTAATAAGGCATGTTTTAATAGAACAACTTTTATTGCCTTAATTTCTTTTGAAATAGAATTGGAAAACTAACATGTTTACTTGTTAATAAAGTAGATAATTTGAGTAAATATGTTTTTCATATGGAATTTTGTATATTCTTTATAGTTTAAATATTTTGGCAAAATTCATTTTTTAAAATTAACTTAGTTATACCTCCTAAACTTATAAAGGAAAATAAAAGATAATTGGTGAATTTAGAAAAAAATTATACCTCCCAGTGAACGACTTGGACTCAACCAGTAAAATTTTCTAAAATGTTAGGTTAATTCGACCCTATACTACACAACCGACACAATTTTGAGTTAACCTAAGTGACTTTTTCTACTCTTAATTAAGTGAAATTAACTTAATTACTGAGTTGAGTGAAATACATGCATCAACGTCCAATAACTTATCTGGACATCCAGATAAGAGTTGGAACTAGGGTTTTGGGGTTTCCTAGGCTATGGTGACCTAATCTAAGGGTGGCTGAGGCTTAGGAAGGCTTCTAGGGCTATCTTAGGGCTAGGAATGATCCTAAGTTCTTCATAATTTAACTCTATCTTACTTTTACTTAATAGAGTAACATGCCTCAACCCTTACATTATTTCTCTACTACATTTTATTCTAATCTTCTGCTCCAGCTCTACGGCATCACCAGCTCAGATCCACCTTCAAATCCAGCTCCTGAGCTTCTTATTACCTGCAATTTATATAATGCACTTAATTAGTACATTATATCATTATTTCATGCATAGCTAAGGGAAAGCACTAAAGATGTAATTAATGCTCATGTATGCATGGATTACACTAGCTTATGCTAAGTTCTAGCCTAATTTAGGTCAATTAAGACTTATGATTGCTAGGCAATCAAGTTGATAAGTTGTGTACTTATCACCCCAATTTATTGACCAAATTAAAATAAAATTACTTGGCGAGGACTTGAGATCAAGTTCACATTTTAGTGGACACCCGGGCAGATTAAGCCTGAAGACTTGAAGAGTCTAAGCGTTTAGGTCCTAGAGTAACATTTCCTAAAGTTAACAACTTCTAATGCCCAAGTTCTCTTTTCCTAATTCTAATTTTTTTTTTAAATACAAGAAACTACTGTTACGGAACTGACAAAATAATCATAATGTATCCACCCCCATGCCTAGCTTATGCAATATCCTCATTGTAAAATAAAGTCGTGAAATGGGATAGAATAGAAGAATATCACCTGTATTTTGTGGAAGTTTGGTCAGTTCTGAAACAAACTGTACAAATGCTGAGTTTATTGCCTTCAGCTAGGCACAGTGCTTAGACAAAAATTATAGACATTGAGGCTATAAGAGCAAAGTTTTCGAGCCCCAAGATATGAGTCCCAGAGGGTGAACATGGGCTTGCTAAAGAGATATTCTATGAAAGTGACAAGCTGGTGAAGCAGGGAGAGCCCAAATGGTCTCCAATAGAAGTTTTGTTGACTCAGTATAGAGGAGGTTTGGGTGGGTGTAAGATTTGTGCAATGGTTGGGCAAAAAAGGACGATGAGGTTTTTGTGATGTGTTGGGGGTTTGTAATGTTTATGTGTACTCTAGAATACCAAACTTTTCAATAGTTTCTCCCTAAATTTCAATTTCATCCTCAAAATCTGGGTGCTTGATCCAACCATTTTGATCTTCGTGATGCCCACCCATTATTTGAACCTCAAACTCTAAAAATTTAGGATAAGGATGTTGTTGAGCTTTAACTTGATCAGGTGAATCTTCCAAGAAGTTCCTAATTTCATGAATATTTCCCTCATCTCTGTTTGCCACTGTTGGTTGCATGTCTTTATTATCCTCAATTATCCCTGCAACCTCATGATTTTCTTCCTGAGTTTCGGTTGGGTTGGTCATTAGGGGGTTGTCTAATGTGTGTAAGGCCATTACCTCCTCTATTCTGGCAAGCTCCTCAATCAAGCCACACTTTTATTCTTCTTTGAGGTGTCAAAAGTATTAAATCATTTCATTTTATTCCCTGAGGTAATCTCTATATTTCCCGATTCACAGTCAATCCTTGCCTTGGCAGTGGCCAAGAAAGGTCTTCCCAAAATAATCGGGGTGTAGTTGAGTTGTTTTGGTGCTTCCATGTCAAGGACCATGAAATCAACAAGATAATGCAGATCATTAACCTTGACTAAAACATCTTCCAAAAGACCCCTTGGTTTTGTAATTGATCTATCGACCAACTACAAGGTTATGTCAGTGTGTTTCAGGTGGCTTAGACCTAGTTTCCTATGAAGTGAGGTAGGGATCATATTTATGGAAGCACCCAAGTTGAGGAGGGCCTGATCAGAAGTAATGTTTCCTATTGTGTAGGAAATCAACGGGCCTCCTGGGTCCTGTTTCTTAGAAGGTGGCTTGTTTAAGATTAGTGTACTTGTGTTATCAGACAAAACTACCCACCTAGTGTTTTCAGCTTCTGCTATATGCTTCTCTTTGTATGAATTCAATAGAAATCTAGCATAGGCGGGAATTGATCCAATAGTCACAAGGAGTAAAATGATTGTTAATTTGAATGCCTGCAACAAAGATATTCTTTCCTCCAATTTCTCCTTTGGCTTGTTGCATTTACCCTTACAACAACATACTCCCGAATCATATTCTGATTTTCTGTTGATCACATTCTTAGTTGGGAGTTTAAAATTCTTATTATCAGTCTTAATGGAATTTACTTATGAATGAATGGGACCCTTGTGTCTACTACCACTCCTCGAGGTAATTGTGTTTGCATTGGCAATGTTCTCTTGGTTCGTACCTTGGGGAGGGTTGGGCAAAATAGGAGCCTCCCGGTGGGTTATAGTGGGTGTTTGGCTGACTCTGGAAGGGGCTGGGGTAGCTTGATAGAGCATGAGCTTGAGCATGCGGCTCCCCACCATTACCAAACTTTTGAGGCCCAACACCTCTATTTTGCACATTCCTTGGGTTTGGTATTGGTTGTGATGGTAGAGATCCGAGCTATCAGTTGTTTGCACTAAGTCTGGAATGCAAGGTGTCTAGTGAAGTTTTCATTCATTGCATGAGCTGGTGATAAGCTCATAATTGTGAGCTAATTAAATGTCTAAATGCTTATACATTAAGGTAACACATCCATTTATTTAGCATGCATTAGGATGTAAATAGATTAATTTATATTTGTGATTTAATTACATAATTCATGCATTTAATTCATAATTAAAGGCATTTGGAATTGACTTAGAATGGCATGTAATTCGGTGCATTACATGCATTGTTTTAATTAACATAGAACTTAAAGATTTGTGTATAAATAATCCTAATATTTTATTTTATTAATTTTCTTCTTCTTCCGCAATCGCTCCACTTCCTCCTTCTGCTCATTCACTCTTCGCCAGCTACTTGCACTCAAGACCCCTATTCATGGAGGAGCGGGAGAGATGGAATTGGTCGGGTAGCTGTGACTACAAGGGAGAGGAGGCAGTTGTGCTCGGGGAGACACTGCCCCACTCCACCACCGTGTACTCCACTCCACCACCGTGGTCTCCAAGGTCGAGCTCCACCACATCGTAGGTCGGTGAGGTGACAGCTCGCCTTGCCAATCCGGTGAGCTTGGTCATCACTGTGTGCGTGCGCCTCTGACGGCCACGCAACCATCACAGTGCAACCACCAGATCACCTTCCCTATCCACGCACCACCAACACCATCTTCTTCTTCTTTATTCTTCTTCCTCTATTTCTTTTCACCAAAAAGAACCCAAATTGTCATCACCATCTCCAACACCTCACCATGTGCATAACCCACCTCTCTATGCACTCCTGCAGAGCCACCGCGTGATAGAGCCACCCTCGCATCCGCGCCCAAGCAGGGCTGATGTCCCCCTTGCCAACTCACTGTGCAGCTGTGTGCACACATGCACACCTGTTGCGCGCATAGTAGAAGGGTGGGTTCACGGCTCTCCACGCCTCCTGCCTCAACTGCGCATGCACACCCCTTCGAGCGCATCTCCATGAGTGCCGCTACCTCCTTCACTGCCTGCTCGGCCATCTGTGCGCACACGCACCAGTGGGGTTGCTGCATGCATCGACCTCCACGCTCCTGCTCCTCGCTACACGCTACACCCCAGCCCCCAGCGCAAGCCCACCAGTACCCCTCCGACGCACCCACTAGCTTCCAGACTATGCGGACAGTGCGTTTGTGAGTGTAGCCTCTGCACAGACGGCGCGTGCCTCCTCGCCTTGTCTCCAGTAGTAGCAGCAAGAGCTCCAAGCTACTCCTCCAGCAACTCCGCCCGTGTAGCCGGCCAGCACGCACAGCCGCGCCGTGTGTAGCAACCATCCCTAGCTGCACGCACGTGCACCTCCTTGCGATCTTCCATCAGCGTATGCCACCGTCTCTACAGCTATCATGCGCCACCATCTTCGTTCCCTCCTCTCCGCAGGCAGTAAACAGGGCTGTCCACCCACCATCCATTCCTCCTCACCGCCGCCATCTTCGGTCGCCATTCTTCAAACCACTACCACCATCGGAAGCAGCTCGGAGGACATATCTTTCACCGTGAATCTCACCTCCAGTCGCGGCCTGCCGTGCACGCACGCCAAGCACGAAGGGAATCCTCTGTTCCACTCTCAATTAATAATTACATTAGCTGCCATTGTGAGATTTTTATTAGTATTATGTTGTGACACATTGCAAAATATATCCTTCAGATGTGCATAATTGCTATTTCAACATTAGCTTTGTTGTTTACTTAATCTGAAAGTGATTTTCACTTGGTTTCTTGACGAAATTTATCGTGAACACCTATTTTTAATCTTTACAAGTTTTAATAGGTCATTGCCTCCCTGTGGAACGACCCACTCTTCTTGAGTGATTTATTTTAATTATTTTGATTAGTTGATTTTCCACCACTTAGAAATACAATGAGAAATAATCTTAATCATCATTTTCGAAAGCGAAAATCGACTTATCAAATGGTGCTGTTGCCGGGGAGGTAATGAACCTGTTAAACTCGCATTCATTTATTTATTGATTCACACATCTTATTTGAGGCACATTTCAATTCAATTATCTATTTGGTGCTAGGTACGCGTATTTGGAGACATCTTGTTGCACCAGCCTTAGAGATCAGGCGATCCTTGACATCACCAGCAGAGTTGCAACACTGGGAGGAGCATCACATCTGCCTCTGCAATGCCTTGGTGGACCTTATTTCCACCACTAGAGGATATATCTGGAGGACCACATCCTTATTTCATTCTTTCAGCTGTAGATAGATTTTTATTTTTCTTTCTTCTCTTTATTTCAGTACATTCATTTGGAAGACCCTTGTTTTGGGGTATAGTTGAGGGGTTTGTTCCCCGACTTTCTTTTAGGCCCGTGTTGGGTAACTTTTTGGGAGCCTGTTTCCTTTTCTTTCCATTTTTTCTTTCTTTTGTGGATTTTATTTATTTATTTATTTTTTTGATTGTGCATAAGTAGCTAGAAGAAAAAACAAAAACAAAAACATGAGCTACCTGCTTGAAGTTGCCTGCCCCTAGGTCATATCATTTAGTAGGATTGAATGAGCAGCATCTAGATCTAATTTTCTATCTTGCATATTGCATGAAGAATGCTAGAATCAGGTATGCACTTCTAACTTTGCATTTCTACCTGTTATGCAAATGCATTTGGATTAATTTCAAGATCATCTAATTTGTATTGAATAGATCTAACAAGTGGTCACATTTAATTTTTTTTTTTTAAAAGGGGACTAATTAAAGGAGGGACATTTAAGAACCAAGGATTTGATTTTCAAACTTGGCATGCGATTCAAAATTCAAAATCTTTTGCGGTGTATGCACAGTTATATCTCTTGCACCACGGCACGTTTTTAGACACTCCTTAGGTTTGGAACCAATAGGACTAGTGCCTCCTATTACTGGCGTCTAAAGTGACCCGAACTTTAGTTCAGAGGTGAAGTTGCCTCCAAACATTACGAATTAAGGGTAGTTAAGAAGCACCGCGAAAGCAATGCTTCCAAGGAAGGATTTGACCCTACGTGCATCCCTCTTTGCTATGTTTGGTGGTGACTAAACCTTTTTGGTCTTTAGGGAGGATCACCTAAGTCCCAGTTAGGTCTTCTTAGGTGTATCGTAGGTTGACAAGTAGACATGTAACTATTTTGATAACTTGATTTGTCACCTACAAGTGGACTTAAATCTCAAAAGCCTAATTGATTAAAGACCTAAAAAGTCCTCTAATTTGTGTTTGCTTGGGAAATCTAATTGTGGTGTGAGTTAGAATGGACCACGTTGACTTTCATCCTTTCACACCTTGCCCACACCCTTATCCCCACTTTGCGATCTTTGATCCCATACATCGAGATGGTCCATCCTTTGATGGACATAATGACAGTCATTGGGATCCATTTTACTCCTATTATAGGAGTATTGGCCTAGTTAAGCCCCAAATCAGTGAGTAGAACCTAGGAGCAGGATTTGCCTTGCCCAATATCCCACACACCATAGAAATACCCAACCCACCGTCCCTGAATAATTATAATGGTTGGATAGAAATTCCTAGGTACAATAAGCCTGAGCCTGACTTCTCTCCTGATAGAAATGATGACCTCTCCTCCTTGAAGATGCAAATACAGAAAATGTAAGACGAAATGATTGAATTATTAGGAGAATCTTCGAGAGCAGGACAACAAGAAAAAGAAGAAATTAGCCACCCAATCTACCCCATTGAGGATGAAATGCACCCCTCTATGCTAGATGCTTCTCCCATGGGAGAGTCACACCCTAAGTTGTAGGGAAATTTTGGGGAGAGTAGCTACTTTTCGAGGATTGATTTTGAACCCTCCTCGCTAGATGACACTTCCTTGAGAGGTCCATGCCTTAAGTGGGAGGAGGATATGTATGAAAGTTGCTATACATTGGATGAAGAAAGGTGGCAACCCGAGGAAGATGATGATTAGATTGAGTATCCACTTGAATTATATTGGAGTCAAAAGAAGGGAATGATGGTACCATTGGAAGACCTCGACCTAGATGATAGTATTTCGTGACATTTAATGAAGTGGGTCAAAGTCAAGTTGTTAATCCCACCCTCCATTCTGATCACGAGATGGAACTCAAGCTTACCCTTAGGGAACCTAACCCTGAAGAAATTCACCTATCTGAGAAGTCTGATGATACAATTAGGAACATTTTACCCCAGATAGAGTGCCCCAAGGGATTTGTGGAAATGTTAGATGAATTTAAAGCTCGGGTGAATAATGAATTGATGATTGAGGAGGATGAATTATGTAAGGAACCTGAACTTAGGATTTGGAGTGACATTAAGGGTGATTATGTCTTATTTGAAGAATTAGCTCCTGAAGATGTCACGAAGTTGATCAAATCAAGTTTCATTAGTACACCCATTGATAATACTCTTCCTCATGATGAAGTAATGGAAAATTTGGAAGCAACTTTTGAGATTAATGTGGATTCACATATAGACTCCGGGGAGGATTTGAGTAAAGAACAAGAACCTGGGGATGAGATTGATAGGATAATCCCTAGATCTGTTGCTTCCAACCTGCCTTCATTTGATTCGGGGGCACCCTCTGATTCGCCTATGTCTGAAGGCAAAATTTTAAGTCCATACCTTGAAATGATCACTAATGAAGAGCAGGTAGATACTTGTGATATTACCAGAGATGCTAGGGACACGATTGAAGAACTGGAAAGGTTCTTAGGTATGGACACTAAGCCAACTGGACCTACCTTAGATCATATGGCCACTCTGCAACCTTGAAACTTAGACACCTTAGACAATCCCTGGCTTAAACTTTTGCTCACTACTATTTTGACAGGGGGGCTAAACAGATCAGTATCTCTTGTAATGGGATATCGAGTATGGATTGATGATTTCTATGGTTAGTCCATTACCCTGGAGGTTTATCTTTGCGCCATTCCTTCCCCATTTCTTTTGGAGGATCCTTGTCATCCTCCCCCTACCCATTTGGAGGTTGTTATTCCTACCTATCCTTTAGAACTTCCTCTGGTGACCTGGGATGATTTCATCATCAGCTCGCCAACATCTTAGGTTACCTGTTTTCTAGGCCAGCATTACTTTGCTCATTTTTAGGGCCTAATTCTTTGGCTTTGGAACCTGACTTGCAGGTTCTTTGGCTACTCGGCTGCCAACAAAATAATGGTAGCCCATCTCTAACCCAGGTAATATCCTTCTATGCAATGAGGACATTACAGATTTTAGGCATGGGGGGGTGTACTTGGTAGCATTTATATATAGTGCATTCATGCATTTAGTTAAAGCATTTTGCATTGCATACATTTGCATTGAAAAAAATAAAAAAATGACAAAAATAAAAAAGATAAAAAAAATATTTTGCATTGAGCTTGACTGGTTGGGCCCTGCATTCTTAGGCAGACCAGAGCTTTAGGTTAGACTAAGTTGACTCTAGGTGTCTGAATTTAGAAACTAAGTTGAGCTACTATCTTTAGACCTTTAGGGTTCTTTGTGGACTTGAAAACTTAAGTAGGAGTTAAGTTGCAGTCCATTCCTTAAGAGGTTGAGGAAGGAAAGCTAGGATTGAGTTAAAGGCTGGATAGTACTTGGTGTCTTTTTCTACCTTTTGGTTTACGGGTCCTTGTAACCTAAGCATCTACATTTCACACACACTTGGTCTTGTGTAAATAGTGATCACCCTAATTCATTTCTTAAAGAAAAGTTGGTTCTCTTAGTTTTGACTTAGGAGAAGCTTGAAAACACAATTTGATTGGAAGAGTTCCTGTCGCAGGAGAGGTGGAGTACATACTCACCTTGAGGATGCGATGATAACATGTCACCTCCTTGGTGCTTGTCTCTTAGGATATCCATCCTACTGGGGGCATGTAAATGCATTGTGCGGTTTAGGTACCATGGGTAGTCCTATCTTGAAGTGCTGATTGCCACAGGCCTGAATTCGCTTAAGAAATCCATGGGTGATACTATCTCTAAGTGTCGATTGCCAGGAGTTCTTGGGGTCGCTATGGGCGGTGCTATCTCGAAGCATCGAAAGCTAGGCACCCTTCAAGGTTCGGTGATGGGGACAATGAATCCGACACAGACCGTGTTGATAGTTGATCCAATGTTAGACTTAGAGGAACCAAACAAAAATATATATGTTACAAAAAAAAAAATCCTTCATACTCACTTTCAAGGTTGGCAATCATACCAACCTCAAATAACTCAGACCAATGCACATGCATGGATGCTTTAATCTCAGGGATCAATAAACCCTAGGGTAGAGTTAGAAATCAGGGAAACTTGTGCCTGCAACTTGTCTTTAGCTGACCTAGTTTGTAACTTAGCAACTACTTGGGAACCTTAGGTCTAAAGTCTGAACTCAACATGTTTCTAAAGGAAGACCGATTGGGTTGGCTAGTCTACTTGGAGTGCTAGGTTATTACTTGGATTTGCTAGGGACTAGCAAAAATTGAGCATGGGGCCATTTGATAAGCTCATATTTGTGAGCTAATTAAATGTCTAAATGCTTATACATTAAGGTAACGCATCCATTTATTTAGCATGCATTAGGATCTAAATAGATTAATTTATATTTCTGATTTAATTACATAATTCATGCATTGCATTCATAATTAAAGGCATTTGGAATTGACTTAGAATGGCATGTAACTAGGTGCATTACATGCATTGTTTTAATTAACATTGAACATAAGGATTTGTGTATAAATAATCCTAATATTTTATTTTATTAATTTTCTTCTTCTTCCGCAAGCGCTCCACTTCCTCCTCCTGCGCATTCACTCTTCGCCAGCTGCCTGCACTCAAGAACCCTATTCATGGAGGAGCGGGAGAGATGGATCTAGTCGGGCAGCTGCGACTACAAGGGAGAGGAGGAGGCAGTTGTGCTCGGGGAGATACTGCCCCACTCCACCACTTTGTACTCCACTCCACCACCGTGGTCTCCAAGGCCGAGCTCCACCACACTGTGGGCCGGCGAGGTGATAACTCGCCGCGCCAATCCGGCGAGCTCGGCCATCACCGTGCAACCACTAGATCACCTTCCCTGTCCACGCACCACCAACACCATCTTCTTCTTCTTTCTTCTTCTTCCTCAGTTTCTTTTCACCAAAAAGAACCCAAACTGTCGTCACCATCTCCACCACCTCACCGTGAGCATAATCTTCCTCTCCATTTGCACCTGCAGAGCAACCACGTGACAGAGCCACCCTCTCATCCGTGCCTAAGTAGGGTCGGTGTCCCCCTTTCCAACTAACTATGTAGCCGTGCGCATGCATGCGCACCTACTGCATGCACAGCAGAAGTGTGGGTTTACAACTCTCTGTGCCTCCTCGCCTCAACTGTGCTCGCGCACCCCTTCGAGCACATCTCCACGCACGCAGCTACCTCCTTCACCACCTGCTTGACCATCAGTGCGCACACACACTAGTGGGGTTGTTGTCTGCACTGACCTCCACGCTCTAGCTCCTTGCTGCACGCTACAACCCAGCCCCAAGCGCATGCCCACCAGCACCCCTCCGGTGCACCCACTCACTTCCAGACCGTGCGCATAGTGCCTTTTCACATGCAGCCTCCGTACAGACCACGCGCACCTCCTCGCCTTGTCTCTAGCAGCAGCAGCAAGAGCTCCTAGTTGCACCTCCAGCAGCTCCGCCCGCACACGTCTGCTTGCTGCACCTCTGCCCACGCAGCCGCCCAGCACACACAGCTGTGCCGTGCGTAGCAACCATCCCCAACTGCACGCGTGTGCACCTCCTTGCAGTCCTCCATCAGCGTGCGCCACCATCTCCATTTCTTCCTCTCTGTAGGCAGCAAATAGGGCCGGCCACCCACCCACCATCCATTCCTCCTCGCCGCTGCCATCTCCAGCCACCATTCTTCAAACCACCACCGCCATCGGAAGCGGTTTGGAGGTCCTATCCTTCACCATGAATCTCGCCTCCAGCCGTGGCTTGCCGTGCATGCACGCCAAGCACGAAGGGAATCCTCTGTTCCACTCTCAATTAATAATTACCTTAGATGCCATTATGAGATTTTTATTAGTATTATATTATGCCACATTGCAAAATTTATCCTTTAGATGTACATAATTGCTATTTCAACATTAGCTTTGTTTTTTACTTAATCTGGAAGTGATTTTGACTTGGTTTCTTGACGAAATTTATCGTGAACATCTATTTTTAATCCTTACAAGTTTTAATAGGTCATTGCCTCCCTATGGATACGACTCGCTTTTCTCGAGTGGTTTATTTTAATTATTTTGATTAGTCAATTTTCCACCACTTAGAAATACAACAACAAATCATCTTAATCATCATTTTCAGAAGCAAAAATAGACTTATCTGTTGGAACATTGACCTTTTGCATTTCTGCCATCTTTAGGTTTAAATCAGCCTACCCGGTTAGTTGTTGGGCATTCCAAATGGGCTTATTAACCTAATTCGGGGGCAGCTGAGTATATACATGACCCTAACCTATTGGTTTTTGTGGTACATTGTTGGGTCGATATTGGGTTTGCTGCCCTTGATCTTTCCAAGAGAAGTTAGGGTGACTTTTCCAACCAAAATTATTGGAGTTTGAGTAAGGTTTGGACCTAGCATTCTCTTATACAACATAAACATCCTCATAAGATGAGGATGAAGAGTAAAAAGGATCAGAAAAATTGGGATCAAAGGCCCCAGTTTGGAATCCACAAGGTTCCGAGAGATGCTGGTTCGAAGGTTGAGCCGACTCGAGTTGGTTGACAAACTCCCATCCTGTAGGAGCTTGCGAAGAATGGAATCTCGAGCATTCGAATTGAGTGGATCTGCAAGTATTAGAGTTTGCGGACATCCACTCTTCCATTTATTGTAGTCCACCTTATCTAATTTATTGTAGATCAATTCCATATCAAATGTATTAGAATCTTGGACCTTATTGGCATTTGATCTAGTTTGTTGGGATCGGTTGAAGGTTTCCATGGAGGTGTGGTTTATAGAGTTTTGATTCATCTCCTCGAACAAATCATATGTGCTATCTGCATCTTTGTTGAGGAAATTGCCTCCGTAAGAAGCATTCACATGATGATGGAGTTGATCATTCAACCTGTGATAGAAAATCTGCACAAGTTGCCATTTAGGCACCTCGTGGTGTGGACACTTCCGCAACATATCCTAGAATCTCTCCCAGGCCCCATGAAATGGTTCCCTCAATCGCTGGGCGAAAGTGGCAATTGCCTGTCACAAAGCATTGGTTCATCCAATTGGGAAGAATTTCTTTAGGAAGCTCGATTTCAAAGTTGTCCAGGTAGCAATCAGTCTTCTAATGGTAGAGTACCATTGTGCAGCCTTATCCCTGAGTGAATGGGGGAAAGGCCTTATGAGCATCTGTTCTTCATCCACATTCCACGATTTGGTGGTCTGAACTAGAGTGATCAGATCCTCCAAATGTTGGAATGGGTCTTTTGAGCCAAGCCAGTGAAAGTGTTTAACCAAACTCAAACCATGGGGCTTGATCTCAATATTTCTCGTGAGGATCACAACGATGAGATGATCCTCATAAGTTGAAGGATCATTAAAAATCCTTCAAGGGCCAAGCGCCCTGACCAATCATTCGTTGGAACCATTGCTGCATCTGCTGCAGCTCTTCCAACTGTCTCTGAATTAGCTCTTGTTGGTTCGGGGGTAGGGGAAGTGGTTGTTGATCAGCCATGGGATCTGCTTGGCTATAACTCAACCTCTGCTCTCCTTCCAAGCATGAACTGGAAGGAAGTCGAAGGGATTGGGAAAAAGGAACCCTGCAGCATAAAAAATACAAGCCTATCCTTAAATTGGGTAGCTTAAGGACCTATGCTTCAGAAATAAACTCTGACCATTCAACGAATTTGGTGTTGTCCTTACTCCTAAAGGTGGTAAAGTTGGGTCGGCGAAGCAGGGGGAGCATGTCCCAAGGGCCGCTAATTATGCCAAACCCCTGCTTACTTAAGTCGTTTGACAATCGGGCCCCCCAACTTAGCACCTTTTGAAGCAAGCAGACGTCACTAATTCAAAATGTGTTCAAGAGAATACCCTGAAATGGGCTCAGTGAATCGTAGGGCCAACGTCTACTCAATTTTATTTAAGGCCTGGGATTATAGTGCTTTTGGAATGTGATGGGCCCTTAATTGGGTTATGCCCCTAGTGATATATTTGTGAGTGTGTATGTGCACAACCAATGATTTTTCAAGGATGATTAAATTTTTGTAAGGTGAATTTTAAGGTTCGAATCTTGCGTAGTAGCTTTTAGGATTCAAATATTAGGTGTATTCAACTAAGTTTTGTGAGGCAAACCAAGTTTGAAAGCATGAGTTCAAGTATTTTCCTTTATAAATCAAGAAAAAATGGAGTGCCTGGCTTGACCTAATTATTTGAATCCTATGGGATAGCTACAAGATGAATCTATTTTAAATTGATTAGGTGGTGTAGCCTAAACAGCTCAAACAAGTGGCCTAGATGCACCACCAATTAAGGCACATAGAAGTAATTAACCTAATATGATTTCTACTCTTTTATGTGTTGATTTGTGAGTGTATCGGTTGCATAGGTTGGAATCCCGGTTGAGTAAAAATCAAAAGAAGTTATGTGCCTCAAGTGTGGGTGTGTATAGTATGTGTGTTACTTTTGTCCCACAATTAGATTAGATATATTTGTTTAATTTTCTCTTTATGCGAGGATGAAGTGGGTGAAGGTGACAAACAAGACAAGAAATTCCTATCCTAGGGTTCGTGAAAACACCTAAGTAGATTAAGTCTTGATTATTAAGGTGGTGAAATGAACTAGTGGGTGGGGGAGTGGGGGAAAACTTACAAACCACTTTACCCGCACTTACTCCGGTCTACCGTACTTGGATTTCCCTGCTAGGATAACTGCAAGACAACAAATTAGAGGCAAGTGGGGTTAGTCAATAAGTAAATGCATAGAAACACAGAAAAAGAAAGCAAATTCCGTTGCCTCCCCAGCAACGATGCCAAAATGGTGGGTGTGTTTTCGCGATGGAAAATTAGGGTTTTGGAGGACTTGTCGTCGTAGTTGCAAAATCCGCTAACCAAATAAAATTTATACCAAAACTCAAGATGAGCCCCAGGTTGAACATAGGGAGGCGACATTTGATTCTTTGAAAACTACATTTTAATTTGTTTCTTTTTGGTATTTTATATTTACTATTTTTTTGGCATTTTATGATAGTGTGGAAACAAGCAAGAATATAATCTACACTAAGCTTTTCAAGAAAGCAGGAAAGGACAATTCTACTTGCTAAGCATGAAGGAAGAGAGAGAGAATCAAAAACTGGTTATAAATAAATGCTTGACAAATGTTTATTACAAATGCTTCTACACTATGAAAGCAGTAAAAGGGAAAGGGGGTGAGAGAAATTCTCTTTATCGACTGCTCGGAGGATGAAGCTTCGTTGACGTGGCCAGGAGAAAGATGTTGACTTGGAGGAAGGGGAATGGCATCGGAAGATGAGGGGAGGACGGGCGGCGTCGCGACCTGATCTACTTCCTTGAGCGGGGTTGAGAGGACAGTTGATAAACGTCAGTTTATCATCATTCTTTTACTCTAAAACTGATCTAGCTCTTAGGGTTTTAACTCCGTAAAAAGGTTTTCGAGCTGCATTTAGACATTTAACTAGGATAGACATGCATTGCATTTTAGTTGTATTTTTACTGTATTTACTTGAGCGTCAGGGATAGATAGAGAGTTAGATCCCACATACCTTGGCACTCGGGAAGGAAGAAGATGAAGAAGCTCCTTTCAGCTGGATTCCAGCTAGATCCAGCTCATCCCAGCTGGATCCAGCTGGATCCCAATTCATTCTAGCTGGATCAACTCATCCCTAGCTCCATTCAACTCATCTCAGCTGAATAGTAGCTCTAGCTAGTTCACCGTTGCTCCATTCAGCTCACCTTAGTTGGATGGCAGCGCAAACTAGCTCAAGTTAGTTGATCCCAGCTCCATTCCAGCTCCTCCAACTCAGAAGAGTTGACTGGAAGTTCAACCTAACTAGGACTAGCCACTAGCTAAACCTGGTCAGTGGAAGATGATGCTAACAAGCTCAGGCTAGCTCAAGTCCAGCTCTCGGAGGCTCAACTCTGCTCAACTTAGTTGTGCTGAGCTACTTGACCTAAGCTAGCTACTTTAGCTAGCTCAGTAATCTCTGGGAAGACCAGACCCAGCTCACCTTAGCTCACATCAGTAGAAGCTAGCTCATCTTAGCTT
Organism: Thalassia testudinum; assembly: GCA_037157565.1. Lineage (NCBI taxonomy): Eukaryota > Viridiplantae > Streptophyta > Magnoliopsida > Alismatales > Hydrocharitaceae > Thalassia > Thalassia testudinum. The sequence continues at coordinate 92,944,618 of JAZHRO010000025.1, forward strand.
GGCTTAGTAGGTAGCAAAGAACTAGCAAGCCAAGCCAGCTAAGGTAGCTCCTTGCAGCTCTCTTCAGCAGCCATTGATTGCGTTTTTGCCCGGTATGTTAATTTAGGGTTTTATCATTGTAATGCGCAAAAATCGAGTCACTTTTAAAATTTCTATCCTAGATAGGGAAGTATCCAGGGTCATCCAAGGACGCAATATTTTGCGAAATCAATCTCATGCTTGAAAAGTAGAAATCACCCTTCTTTTTGTTGGATTTCAATACATGTTTTTTTATGGTTTTTGAAATAAAGGGGCAAATACAAAGTTGTTGATGGGAAAATGTACCACAACTAATTTGCTAAAATTTAAGTGACAAAATTATCCTCTTTCTAAGCTCAACCTAGGCACGTGAAGGCCTAGGTTAATTAGAAAGAGAGAGTGAGATTATACTAAGATAAAGCAAGTAGTGCAATTAAAGATGCAACAAGGAATGAAGTCAACTTTTTCTATATTAAAGGAAATTGTCTACAAGTATAGGAAAGCTTCTAAAATTTGAAAAGGCAAATAAAGAAGAAACAAAATCCTTTAATTGCTGATGATGATGAAGAAGGTGAAGCTCCTCTTGCTCCAAGTCAAGTTGCTCCTTGGCTTGAAAAGAAGGATCCTTCTTCTCCTTTGCCTGGCAACCTCCTTCAATTTGATGTACTTGTCCTAGAAAGCCCAAGGGGGATGTACTTGATCTTATCTAAGGTGGATGGAATTCCACCTTCAAAAGCTCCTCCTAAGGTGGCGTGGACCACCTTTGATTCCTCCTCCAAGGGTGGTTGTGTACCACCCTTCAATCCTCCTCCTAGGGTAGGTGCGCACCCTAGGTTTCCTTCCAATGCTTGGCTGCTTCCCCTTGCTGGCGTGGGGTTAAGAAAGAAGAGAAAAGGGGAAGGCACCAAGGGGACAGAGTATCCCCTTAATCTTCTTCTTCTTCTTCTCTTGACCTTCTATGTAGGTGGAAATATGGCTAGAAAAAAAGTAGCCAAGGTTGGATTTTAATGGTGGTGGTAGGGGGTTTTTACAGGAGTAGGAGGGGGTAGGGTTGGTTATAGGATGGATGGTTATGATGGGGGTTAGATGGTGGTTATAGGATCCTAGGGCTAGGGTTGTTGGCACCAAAATGGAAAGGTACTTGGTGGTTGGCACCAACCCTAGGTGGTTGCAAGGGTTAAGGGTTTGGTTTGGTGTGTTGTAGAGTGGAGATGGAGTTATGTGGTGGCAGTTACGAGATGAAGGGCTAGGGTCTGTTGGAGCCACTTGAACAGGTATGAGTAGGTGTGGTTAGGGGAGAGTTGGCACCAACTTTAGTGTGGTTAAAGGGGTAGGGTTGGCGTGGACATAAGGGAAGGCTAAGATGGCCTTTTATGGTGGTGGTTATGGGATTAAGGGTAGATATAGGTGGTGCCAAGATGGAAGGGTGTGGGTGGTGTTTTAGCACCAAAAAAGTGGTGGTTTAGGGTTGGCAATGGTGGCTTAGGGTTGGCGCCACTAGTGGGCTTCTAGAAGGGGTTAGATGTAGGGTTTAGATGGGGATAGAGGGAGAGGTGTAGGGCTGGGATGGGGGTTCATGTTGGCGCCAAAATGAAGGGATGCCTAGGGATTTTTGGAGCCAAAATGAAGGGGGTGTCTAGGGTGGTGGTTATGGTGGGTTGGCACCATAAAGGGCTGGGTTAGGTTATGGTTAGTTAGGGTTAAGGTGGAGGAGCAGACAGCCATGGATTTTTAGGTGGAGCTTGATTGCACCGCAAAAATACACCTGCAATTGTGCCATCTTGTGCTATTTCCTAACATTACCAGTGCATATTAGGGTTCCATAGTTGCATTTGTAAAAATACATGCATGCATGCATTTAATTTAGAAGGGAGGAGAATGAAATAAATGGCCTCGCAATTCACATTTTCTTCAAGTGCTGCTTCACAATATTCCCATCTTTATTTTTATTTCCATTTGTTTTGGAAATCTCTTGTTGCGGCTGCATGGGACAACACCTTTCTTCCTTGTGCGCCATTCCCTGCTCCTGCCCTTCCCTGCGGCTGCCTCTCCCTGCCAAGGCCATGCATGAGCCATGCACAGCCAGGGCATGGCCGTGCATGGCTTCTTCCTCTATAAAAAAGCCACGGCTCCTCCATTGCAAAAGTAGCCTGGTCCTTCCACACAAAAAGCCAATGCAGCTTCTTCTCCTTCCATGCCACCGTCCTCTCCTCCCTTTCCCTCCACACTCCGGCCCTCCTCGGAGACACCCGGTGGACAGGAGCCCTCACTGTGGTGCACACTCACCACAGTGAGACCACCACCGCCCAGCTCTTCAAAGAGCCGGTGGGTGTGGTGGCTCTTTTCTAGTTTTTTTCCGTTCCAGCACCTTTAGCCATTGGAGCACAAGCTTCAAGCTTGAAGCTCAAAGCTCCAGCAACAGTGGCAAGGCAGCAGCAGCAGCTGCCCAGCCCATTCCGCGCAAGCCTGCAGGCCGCCCTTGCCCTCCACGCGTGCTTGCAGGCATCACCGCCTCCCGCTTCTTTGCTCTGTTGCGCTCTCTCTTCTGCCCGCAGCCGGCCACCGCGCGTCACTGCAGCGGCCGGCCAACCCTCACCGCGCACCCCAGCAGCGCTTGCATCACCCTCGCCCTCCACCGTGCACACCAGCAGCCTTCTCCGCGTGCTCTGTCGCAACCTTCCGCCCGCAAGCCACCAGCCGAAGCCACTCCGCCGCGCGCGCCAAGCCAGCCACACTCACACCACCTGTAGCTCCCGGTCGCGCGGCTCACCCGACCACTGTAGCCACCGTTCACGCCAGTCTGCGCGACACTGTGGCTACAGTGGGGTGACCGGTGAGTTTCTCACTTTACCGGTCACCCGGTGCACCGCTACCGGCGTTCGCCTGTGTGCGCATCTCGCCCCGCGTCGCCCGCACCCGCCCGCCTCAGCGTCTGCGAGCGCCCTCTTCGTTCGCCCGCCTACGCTCTCCCGCTCCCAGTGCCTGCGTTTGCCAACATGCACCCGACCCTTCTCACAGCACGATGCACTGTGACTCCTCTACGTGCGGCCACTCCCTCTAGCGCACTCCTCTCTACGTGCATATGCGCCTGCGCGTGCGGGCGTGGAAGCCTCCAGACGGTGCTCTGAAGCTGCGGACATCTTAACTCGCCTCCCTCACCTCCAGTAGCGCGGCTGCTCTCTCTCTCCCGCTCTCTCTCTCTCTCTCACTCTCTCTCACAACACTCTCTTACCGACGCTCACACACACATACACTCACACTTCCACACACACACACACACACACACACACGCCTATACACTATTATATACATACATATATGTATATATATGTATACATATATATATTGATGTATATATACATATATATATATATACTTATATTTATACATATAGTAGTACCTGTATACTTATGTATTAGTATACATACATACATATATATATTTATATCTATATACTTATATATATACATACATACATACATATATATATATATATACATATATCTATACATATATTAGTACTTACATAAATATGTATTAGTCTATATACATACACATCTATATATATATATATACATCTATATAGTATTATATATATATATATATATACATCTATACATATATCTATCTATACATATATATATACATATATATACCATATATAACCATATATACATATAGATATATTTACATATATACATATATAGATATATTTTCATGTTATTTACCATACGTGGTATCGCGAGAATATCTGCACCAGTTGCTGATATTCCCGATACACGCGTACAAAAAGTGTGGTCATATACATCCTCCACCATCCATCCTACACTCCACGCGTCACTTCGTCCTGTTGGTTGCGTCTTTCTAGACGATGACCAACTCGACACCGTGCTACACTCCATCTTCGCCTCCACCCCCACCCCTTTATACATATATAATATATACCTATATATATATACTATATTTACTTTATTTATGTTTCGCTTTCCTGCTAGTAAAAAGATAAAAAAATATATAAAAGAGAAAAGATAATCTTTGACTTGCAGGTACTCTGTCTTGCGAATAACAGGACCCGTTTTGGAACCCTGTTTTGGCTCAAAGCCAAGAACTCAATTTTGAGGGTGTGCCTCAAGGACAAAGATTACCAAAAAAAAATCTAAATAGAAAAAAATGAAAACACAATAAACGAACGAAAGAGATTCGCTGTAGGAAAGGCGTAGAAACTTGACTTGTACCCCAATTCCCTGAGTTCGACCCTGGGCCTAAAAGTGACCAAGATAAAATCAAGTAGGCCAGGTTAAAAAAATTTGTAAAGAGATGGTTAGGTCCGATTTAGGTTAACCACTATACACACTTCAATGATAAAATCACCATATTAACAACCTATTTGGGTTCGACACCAGAGCTGGAGCTTAGCTAAGCTAGCTTAGCTAGTAAAGTAGAGGTAGAGGAGCTAAGGTTTCATGAAGGAGGAGCTAGGAGAGTAGACTTTGGAGTTGATGGAAGCTATGCTGGAGTTGGGTTTGCTGAGGTCGCTTCAAGGGGAGCTCAACTGCTGAGCTTAGCTACTTAGTTCTTATTCAAGTAGCCAAGCTTGGGTGGTTGAGCTTAGTTGAGCTGACCTCAACCTGGCTGGAGCTAGGTTGAGCTAGAATTGCCTCTATTGAGAACTCTAGAGCTAGCTAAGCTACTAGTTGACAAGTAGTAGCTCAGCTAGCTTGGAGTCCAGTTGCCATGACCTGGGTGGAGCTGGAATGAGTTGGGGATGAGTTGAGATGGACTCTTGTCAACTTGGTTGAGCTAGCTAGAGCTCCCAGTGAATTGATGGGAGTTGAAATGAGCGAGACTCAACTAAGTTGAGCTGAATCTGAGCTGACTTGAGTTGGGTTGAGCTGAGATGAGCTGTCTTGAGCTACCATTCAGCTAAAGTGAGCTGAATGGAGCTAACCCTAGTCCAAGGGAGCTGGTATCTAGCCATGATGAGTTGGACTTAGCAGAATCCTAGCTTGATTGAGCTTCCTCTTCATCAATTGCCTTCAAGAGTGCTAGGGTTTTAGGGGTTTGTCAATCTGCTTATCCCTAACACTCCAAGAAACACATTAAAAAAAAATAACAAATGCAATGCATGCCTAATCTAATTTATGCCTAAATGCAAGCTTAAAATTCATTTGCGGAGAAAAATCCTAAGAGCTAGGTTTTTTTTAGTGCACAAGAATGATGATAAGCTGGCGTTTATCACACCCCCATGCTTATCTTTTGCTAGTCTCTTAGCAAAACTTTTAATTTTTACAAAATGAAATTTTTGGGAAATCTAATTTTTTCGACTTTTGAGGAGAAAAGGATTACGGGGCATAGGTTGGTCTAAACATAGGAGGTACAGGATTTGTTAAGGATAAACATCGGGATTTATTTTTGGATCCAAAAATTAGATAAAAATGGGATTAATATATCCTCCAAAAAATTCATAGATTAACCCCTTGTTAATTCAGATGACTTGAAATTTTTGTCTTTAGGATTTTTCTGGCTCATGAATCTGATTCGCAACTTGAAATAACCTTTAAAACCTCATGTCTGTGCTTGGGAAAAACCAACATTTATAAGGGTGTGTTTTTGGTTTAAAACTTTTTTTTTTCATGCTTATTCGTAGCTTAGTCTTACAACAGATGTGTCGGGATCATCATTCGCGTTACCAATCCTCGAGGGGGTTCTGGGACCAGTACTTCGAGATTGCACTATCCATGACACCACCCAGGAGCTCACAACCCCAAAACACAAAGCGGTGTAAAGGGGCGCTCCAAGCAAACTCAAGCTCTTGCTCCGACACTATAGGTAGATCATCGTCCAAGACACTTAGCTGCAAAAATACGCTTTAATGCTCCATTTGAAGAAATAAAATATAGATATGGAGCAGTGCCAAGGTGGTAACATGTTGACATCGTGTCCTTAAAGGAGGCATTTTCCTCCTTCTCAGCGGTGGGAACTCAAACCAATGATCTGCTTCAGACTTTTACTAAGTCCAAACAATGGGGTTTTTCTAATTTTCAGTTATTTTTTAGGTGTTGGCTTGTGTGTGAAATTTGACACAGGAAGTTTTGCATGAAATGCAAGTTTTTGAATAGAAAACTAAGCCAGATACTTTTCATATTGCAAAAGAGGATCAAGACACCTGAACTACCATGAGTTCAGGTGGAATTTTGGAGAAGGATATCTGTTCTAGTCTAAAGATAGATGCTGAAATTCTAATGATCAGATCCGTATCCTCATCCCTAGTTTGTTAAAGATTAAATCCCATTGTACCAAAAGTGAGTTTTCAACCATAGTCCCAATTTCAAAATTTTCCCCAACAAGTTTTCAATATTTTTATTTTTTTGGGTATGCAAGCAGAAAATAAGAAAATGACAAAAGAAAAAAAAGCATATTTTTAGGTTTTGAAAATCCTAAATTGATCGTCAAAATTATAAAAATACCCTCCCATGCTTAAGATGTGCAATGCCCTCATGCATTAGGAGTGAAAGAGGGATTACCTTAGTAAAAGGTGGTCGGATTTTGGATAGTCAAAACTGGAGGAAAAGAAAGAAAAAGAAAGCAGGAAATATGATGGGTTACCTCCCATCTAGTGCTATCTTTTACGCCATTCAGCTAGGCGTAGGTGCATTAGTGATCAACTATGGTTGGTTTAGTTAAATTGAAAGATTCAGACGGAAGATTCGGGGCATGATCAAAATAGGCCTTTAAACGTTGGCTATTGACTTGAAAAGTCATATTAGTTTTAGGATCAAATAGATCAATAGCGTCGTATGGATATGTTTTTTGGACAATAAGGGGGCCGGTCCATTTTGATTTTAACTTTCTAGGAAAAATACATAATTGTGCATCAAAAAGCCAAACACGTTGATTAACGTCAAAATGTTTCCAAACAATGTATTTATCATGAAATTTCTTTGTTTAGTCTTTATAAATCCATGTGTTTTCATACAAAAAATTACGTAATTCTTCTAGTTTAGTCAATTGTAATTTTTTGTGGAAACCGACGTCAGATAAATCCATATTTAATTGGTTTATTGCCCAGAAGTCCTATGTTCAATTTCTACCGGGAGATGGCATGCCTTCCTAAAAATAAGATGGAAGGGAGACATGCCAAGCGAGGTTTTGAAAGTGGTATGGTAGGCCCATAAAGCATCGTCCAATTTGGTGGACCAGTCTTTACGATCGGGCCTAACTGTCATTTGTAAAATATTTTTGGTTTCCTGGTTAGAAACTTCTGCTTGACCATTTGTTTGGGGGTGATAAGGTGTGGAAATTTTGTGATTAACCCCATATTTACAAAGAAGGTGATGGAAATGTGAGTGAGTGAAGTGTGAGCCTTCGTCACTGATAATGGCCTTTGGAATTCCGAATCTTGAGAAAATATATTTCCTAATAAATTTGACAACCACACGGTGATCATTGGTGTGGGTGGGTATTGCTTCAATCCATTTGGAAACATAGTCGACTGCGAGTAGTATATACAAATACCCACTTGAGTTGATGAACGGTCCCATGAAGTCGATGCCCCATACATCGAAAATTTCAACCTCTTAAATTGGATTAAGGGGCATCATATCCTTTCAATTCATGTTACCGATGCTCTAGCAGTGCACACTGGACTGAACAAAATTATGAGCATCTTTGTGCAAGCTGGGCCAAAAGAATCCTGCATTAAGGATTTTAGCTGCAGTTTTCTTGCCCGAAAAATGTCCACCATAGGCCATTGAATGACAATGTGTCAGAATATCATGGATTTCTGAATCAGGGACACATCATCTAATTACCTGATTGGCACAAATGCGAAAAAGGTTGAGCTCCGCCCAAAAGTGGTATTTAATATTAGCAAAGAACTTATCCCTTTTGGTTTTTGGTCAATCAGTGGGGATTCGTTCTGTTGCTAAATAGTTTGCAATGGGTGCAAACCAAGGGAGGGTATTGGGAGCTAAAATGCTTTCATTAGGGAATTGATCAGGGGGGTCATCATGTCATTCGCCATAAGACGAGAGAGATGGTCGGCCACTACATTTTGCAATCCCACCTTCTTATCCTTGATTTCTAGGTCAAATTTCTGGAGCAGCAAGATCCAACGGATAAGGCGAGGTTTCGCATCTTTTTTTGTCAGTAAATATTTAAGTGCTGAGTGGTCGGTATATACAGTGCCATGTGACCCTAAAAGATAAGATCTAAATTTTTCTATGGCAAATACAATGGCAAGAAGTTCTTTTTCAGCAATCGTGTAATTCCGTTGTGCATCATCAAGAGTTTTACTGGCATAATATATCACAACAGGCTTCTTGTCAATTCTTTGCCCTAAAACGGCCCCCACAGCAAAATCTGAGGCATCCGTCATTAATTCAAAGGGACTATTCCAATCAAGTCCCTACAACATTGGTGCCTCAGTAACATCCTTCTTTAACCTCAAAAAGCTCTCCAGACATTTATCATTGAAATCGAATGGCTGGTCTTTAGTAAGTAGCTGACTTAAGGGTTTGGAGATTTGGGAAAAATTTTGTATGAATCTGCGGTAGAAACCCACATGACCTAAAAAAGATCTGATTTGTTTTACAATAGTAGGTGGTGGGAGCTTAGATATAGCATCCTTTTTTGCTTTATCTACCGCAATTCCTTGTTTTGATATAACATGGCCTAGGTCAATACCTTCCTGGACCATGAAATGAATTTTTTCCCAGCTGAGGATCAGATTGACTTCTACGCATTTTTGGGGAGTTCTTTCAAGGTTCTTGAGACAATGGTCAAAAGAATCTCCAAAAATAGAGAAGTCGTCCATAAAGACTTCTAAACATTCACCTATTAAGTCTGAAAATATTGCAAGCATACACCTTTAAAAAGTTGTAGGTGTGTTGCAAAGACCAAAGGGCATTCTTCGGAAAGTAAAGGCTCCGAAGAGGTAGGTGAAAGTCATTTTGTCCTGGTCCTCAGGATGAACCGCTACCTGATTATAGCTGGAATAGTCGTCCAAAAAATAGTAAAAATTTCGTCCAGCTAATCGCTCCAAGATTTGATCAATAAAGGGGAGCGGAAAATGGTCCTTCTTAGTGGTAGTGTTTAATTTTCTATAATCAATACACATGTGCTAAGAAGAGGCGGTTCGAGTGGCTATATTCTCCCCATTTTCATTGGTGACAATTGTTAGTCCAGCCTTTTTGGGCACTACTTGTGTGGGACTAACATAGGAGCTGTCAAAAATGGGGTAGATGATATTTGGATCAAGCCACTTAATAATCTCCTTTTTTATCACCTCCTACATATTAGGGTTCAAGCGCCTTTGTGGTTGGCGGGAGGGGCGAGAATCATCCTCGAGATATATATGATGTGTACAGTAGGATGGGTGAATACCCTAAAGATCAGAAAGGGTCCAGCCAACAGCTTTCCTATTTTTACTCAAAACTTGGAGAAGTTTGTGTTCTTGTGCCCCAGTAAGTCCAAAATTTATAATCAGGGGCAGGGTCTGATTTGGACCTAGGAAAACATATTTAAGGGAGTCGGGCAAGGGTTTTAACTCCAGTTGTGGACCCGACTTTGAAAGAATTTCTACTCTTTGTGTTAGTTGTGAAGTGAGAGTGAAAGGGTCAGCTAGAGTGTTAGCTGAATGTGTGGTTAAGGTGGGAGGGTGGAATGAAATGGATTGTTTAGGAACCGTGTTAATGGCAAAACAGGAACCCAAATGTGAAATCTGCAAAGTTTCCTCCACTATATTTTCCATTTCTGAATTCGAGTCATCAAAGAAATCAGGTTCTTGGAACCTCCTAGAAGCTTAGAAAATATCTAGGGTTACAGATTCACAGCCACACAGGATCTTCATTTTGCCAGAATCACAATCAATATTTACGTGGGTGGTGGCTAAGAATGGTCTTCCAAGAATTATAGGGGCAAACTTTAAAGCTTTCGGTACCTCTATGTTTGATATTGACACATCTATTTAGGTTAAAATGCCTAATCATGCATGTTCCTAGGCTTAGATTTGCATTTCATGTTATAAATATTGCATAGCATGCATCATTCTGCATTTAGAGTAGTTGTATATATTTTAGGTTAATTAGGTCCTTTTTATGGTCAAGAGAGAATAAGATTTATTTTAGGGCCTTGAATGGACGATCAGACCAAACGAATCTGATCAAGACGACGATCAGAGTCTACCGCCACTGAAATCGTCTAGATCGGAGTCCCGTAGCATCATATAAAGTCCAAGGAAGATCAACGGCTAGGGGGCAATGCAACATCCATACGGGCTTTGGATGAGAAATCTGACTGTACAGATGGATCTGGCACGACGATCGCAGTCTGGCAACATGAAGATCAACTCGATCCAAGCACCATGGCACCCTCTGCAACAGGGTGTGATCTAAGCCATTGGATGCCCATCTTCAATCGACCGTCGAGGGGGATTCTCTCACCTCTTTCTATCTTTATTGCTTTCGTAGTGTAATCTTTCCCGCTTTCCTAGTTGTAGCAAACATTTGATTCAGAAATATATGTGATTCTCACTCTCGTATATTTTGCAAGTAGATTAGTTAGATAAGCAATTGTCGATCTGATCTCTTGCTTTCTAAAAAATTCCAAAAAAAATTATAAAAGACAAAAATGACAAAAACAAATAAAAGCGAAACACGTATCTTTCAAAACCAAACGTTCGCCTCTCTGTGTTTGACCCGGGACTCACATTTTGAGTTTCAGTTGTAAATTTTATCTGATTGACAGATTTTATCGTGAATCAAACTACGACGACAGGTTTTCCAAACTTCGAATCCTTTCCTTGTGGGAATTCGACGTCATCATTTTGGCACCATTGCCGAGGAGGCAACGCTCTTTGGTTTTTTTTCCGTGTGTTTCCACCTTACCTAACTTTTATCTCACTTTTTCTTTGATCTTACTATGATTGCAGGTACTCATCTGAGGTGGGCTAGAGCGGTTAGATTGGAGAAAAGTGTGGATGAAGGTTTTGTAAGTGTACCCCCACCACCCCACCCTAGTTTTCATTCCATAACCTAATAACTCAAACCCAAATCAACTTAGGTGCTTGCATAAACCGTAGGGTAGATTTTGGTTGTTTGATTGTCACTCCACTCAACTCACCCCCCAGCATATATAAAAAATAAGAAAATATTATTCTCTTGTGGGATTTAACTGAAAGCTACACACTTAAGACCCACAACTTCTTATCCTAAGGCATACAATCTCTTTGATTCTACCACTTAATTGGGATCTGACCTGTGGACCCGGTACACTTCAACTCAATACACATAAGTGAGTAGAAATTTGAATAGGTTAAACATTCTTGTGTGCCTTAACTAAGTGGTGCAACAGGCCAATTGATTGAGTTGTTTGGGCTGCACCACTTAAGATTAAAATTGATTCATCAAGTAGCTTGCCACTTAGGGTTGATTTTTAGGGTTGAACCAGGCACTCCACATTTTATTTTTGATTTCTAAAGGAATATATCTACACCAGTGCTTTCGAAACTTGGAGTGTTCTACTAAACCTGATTGAATGAACCTAAAGATTAAACCCTAAAAGCTACTAAACAGGGTTAAACCCTAAAATACATATCATCAAATAACCTTGTTTGCAAACCCTGGTTGTGCACGCACACACATTTGAATTGATCATTAAGGGCACAACCCATTTAAAGGGTCCATCACATTCCAAGAGCACAATCATCCCAAGCCTAATTAAAACTGAGTAGACGTTGGCCTTAAGGACTGATTCGCTCTTCAGGGCTCAGACTGGGATTTTTTCTTGATTAATCTACTTTTGTTGGTCCATCTGATGTCTAGCTAGAGGAGTAGCGTCAAATGACCGCCGTTGGGGGGTACACTAGGAATCAGAGTGTTTACGCAGCTAGATCGTGTGTTAAAAGATGTCTCGTTGTAATATAGATGAAATCTTCGTGAAAACAAATAAGAATTTATAACTCGAAAATCAAAGTATTCGAGGTCGAACACGGGGAGCAATTGAGCATTTCAAAAGTTAAGAACACAACTCTCAATTTACTAAGAAGCAATAATTTAACCAAAATTGAAGAGTAATGTTATGTAGAAATAATGCTTAGAAGAATTGGACGGTTGATATTTTATCAGACGTCTTAAAAAATCTTGCTACAGTGCTTTGCTTTATGATTTTGGCCTTCTTTGCCTTCTCTTTCTCTCTTCTTTCTCTTTGCTCTACGGCTGTGCTTCTTCTGCCTTGTGCTTTGGCATCTTCTTCTTTTCTTCTTTGTCTTTCTTCTTTTTCTGCTTGGTCGCTCCTGCTTCACTCTTTCTTCTGCCCTTGCTTTCTCTTCGTTGTCTTTCTACGGCTATGTCCTTGCCTCTCTTCTTTTCTTCTTCAGCTACATTGCTTTTCTTCTTCCCTTGCTCTGCCGCTCCTCTGCTATAGTGCGTCTCTTTTCTTCTTCTCCTTTTTCCTTCCTTGCTGTGGCTACCTTCTTCCTTGCTAAGTCCTTCAGCTACCACCTTCTTCTTCTCTACTGCGCCTCTTCCTTCCTGCACAACACCACGCAGTAAAACCTAACCCCTACCCTCCCCGCGTCTCCCTCTCTTTATTTCTCTCTTTGGTATGCTCTCCCAGAGCCAGGTAATCGAGTCGGGTGCATGCCCAGGTCTAGGTGCATCGGCATGAGTGTGATGCGTGAGGAGTGCTGGGTTAGGTAATCGGGTCGGGTGCCAGGTCCGCGGGGGCAGGTCGCGGACGAGGCATGAGTAAGGGTGAGGGACCTCACCCTTGTGTATTAGAGGTGATTAGCTAAAAGCACAAAAATAACTTATATCACACAGACTGCTCGAAACTTACCGAGGTGGGACTAAAAGTCCCACCCGCTTCTTCACGCACTTCCATAGAGGATGTCTCCTAATTGCTGCAGCTACGGAGTGCTTTGGCCCTCGATAGGTGGCTACTGCGGTTCGCGGAGGAAATCCACACACCTGGGACTTGGTCTCCTGGAGTGGGGTCACCTACTGCAAGCTCACGAGCAAGCTTCACTGCTTCTCTAATGGTGACGAGGGGTCAGACCTGTCAGCACGAATACGGCCTCATAACCTTGTCAAACCATAGAAAAACCTTCACTATATCATGGCAGAGGTGAGGCGAGGCTCGGCGTGACTTAGAATGGCCTAGGCGTGCGTGCTTAGGTCGTGCCGTGGCCGTGAAGGTGGGGTTGTTCGGTGGAGGTGTAGAGCATGTGTGGCGGTCAGTGGAGGGGCGAAAAGTGAGCAGTGGGTGATGGCGGAGGTGCAGAGGTTGGTGGTGAGACGTGTGGAGGTGCAGAGTGATGGATGCATCTCGTCGGAGGTCAGCTAGAGATGAGGAAGATGAGGGTGGACAGTGGCGGTCGAGGGGGAGTTTATGCAATAAAAGGATGGAAAAGAAAGAGTAGGAGAGGAGGAACTTATCTGGGGTGATTGGAGCGAAGGGGAGGCAGAGGGGACGAATGGCACGTATGTGCTGTTGTTAGAGAAGATGGCCCTGAGGTGGAGATAATGGTGACGAGGAGGAGGTCAGAGAGGCATGCGTTGGTGCGGCGCAATGCGGAGGAATGAGGCAAAGCAAACCTTGCCACTAGTATGGTGGTAGGGCAACAAGGGAGAGGAGGGAGGCTCACCGAAACTTTCTAGCCTTCCTGATCGGAGGAGAAGAGAATGAAATTGGGGTGGATCTTTGGCCAAGTCGAGCTGAAGAGATGCGACCAGGGTTGAGGATCCTTTTATAGATGTTGGCAGGGGTCTTGTGCTTGGACGACAAACTTCCAAGCGCAAGAGTCCTTGTTGGAGTAGGAAATCCATTGGATACCCAAATCTCTCGAGCTTTTGCACGAGAGATTTGGAGCGATTCAGATCTTGTGATTGCACTTTGACGGAAGGGAATTCTTCAGAGAATCTCCCTTCTAAATCCGGGAGGAGATCTCTGAGGAATCAGGGAGTACTCCCCCTCTATACCTCGTCAGAGTAGGATTTCTCCCCATTAATGGTGGAGGGGCCTGTTTGTAAGAATGGCGAGGAAGTTAGGCGGGTCTGCACAAGAGTGCTCAAAAGTTAGGGGCCATAATGTAGTTGGGTGGACTATTTTGCATAGTAGGTCAAGATGACTTCCCCTTAGGTCCAAATTTTGGTACAAACCTAATTTGGACCTAAGGAATCCAATGGTGAAGTTGAATTTTAGGTTTGACCACGTTTGACTAGACATTTTACACAAAAACCCAAATTAGGTCAAATAATGAGCTTGGACCTCAATCTAGGTCAAAATAGGTTCCAAAGGCCAAATTGAAAGTTCTAAACCCTATGGGATATTTTTTCATGAATTTTAGAGGGTTTAGTTGATTTTTATCCTGACCAGAGCCTTGTTGAATTAAGCGGGTCTATTTTAGGGTTAAAGAATGTCATTTAATTCTTGGATTGCATAATAACCCATTCTTGACTGAACCAACCCACTCTTTATCTTATTCATACCATTTGAGCTATGTTTTGCCTCTAAGAAATCCCGTTTATGCACAGCAATGATGAAATTGTAGTTTTTACCCTTTAGTTCATGTTACCTTCTTAGAATAGTAAACCCTTGACTTAGGTCTTCCTTTAGGTTATGCAGGAGCTTTTGTTTACTTTCTCAGGTCAAAATGAGCTAGTTAGGGCTCATGATGAGGCTCTCATCATAGAGGCGCAAGCCAAAGGAAGAACTTCTCCCCAGCTCCTCCTTCTAACTAGTTGGATTGACCGGATAAAAGTAGACCAAATTGGTTATAATCTCAAGACGAGTCCTAGGAGTTTGTAGGTCTTTAGGCTAACCCAGCTAAGGACAAGGTTGATTGCTTGTATTGCAGGGCTCCTTCCTTTCTTCTGATCTCCCCTCTTATTCTACCATGTATCCTTCCACATCCTACACTCATTTTTCATCCTATCCTCCTACCACCACTTATCCCCAAGATGATTACTATTCCGACTTGACTTATATTTACCCATCCACTAGTCGGGATAACTTTGATTAGGGATATGAATTTGGACCTCAGTGTCTAGGGTCTAACCCTAGACAACAAGACTATGATTACTATCCTTCCCAGAGCTACAAAGATTATAGATCTCCACCCTTTGATGGTCAACCTAATCAGATCTACAACCATGAAGGATATGCTGATTATAACACTTACCCTCTCCAGTATTCCATTGAATATAGGTTGTCTTCATTCTTTAAATAACTTGAAATGACCTACTATCATGGAGGGACCCGAGAACCTCGATATCTTGACTCCCCTAGATTTAACCCAAACCCACCCAAACTTGAACCAAACCATTCAATTCAGGTGAACCAGATCCAGGATAGGGTGTTGGATAATTTGAGGAACACTATATACAATCTTTAGAAGCTCAACCAATACCATGCATTAAAGCATTGGAGCCTATGATCAAAATGATTGATGAATTTAATAGTTCTTTATTGGATTTGCTCCAAAATGTTAAGGATAGGGACCTGGGTGAGTTTCTTCTTGGGAAATTATCAAGGTTGAGGATGAAATTTGTGGTTGCCCTAGTCAAATCTTGGGATTCTCAAGATGAACCCCCTTCAAGAGAGCCAATGTCTAAACCTGCTCTGGCACCTATCGGGGGGGATACATTTTTTGAGACCGAGGATGACCAAGTTGGGCTAGAGCAACCCATTGAGGATGAACTGATTGATTCACCTGAGATCCTCGAGCCAGGGAGCGAGGAAAAATATGCCTCTTTGAACCAGGAAATGAAAATCGATTTTGAGGCATATATAAATGAGGATCATGAATTCTTTGACTTTGAGGGTGAAAAATCATTTAGTGAAGTCTAACTTGAGCATTAGGAAGATGGTTATAGTGAGGCAAACAGGCTTGAGGCATCTGATGAACCATCTAATAGCCCGTTCATTGAAGATTTGGATTCAGTTGGAGCTAACTTGGAGGATTCGAATCCTCATTTACTAGATGATTCAATCAGTAGTCCTATTGTTCAACCACACCCTTGAGAGTTGAATTATGATATTCTTGAGATTACCATACCCAAGTCAATCCTAATTGAGCCACAATTGTTGGACTTGGGTACTTTAGATGGGGTGTACAATGATTTGGAGGTCCTAGAAATATTGATTTTAGAGGGTAGGAATTTGGTAATGAAAATCTGGGAAGCTAATTCCAAGGGAACTATAATTTTGGATCTGAGGGTTCCTGTTGATTTGAAACCACCTACTTTCTACCAGGACCCTTACGATATCTTTCACGTGCAACCCAAGCTCGAAATAACTAACTATCTTTCTGAGCTGAACTCTAAGTGGACATTTGAACCTATTGAAATCTACCCATTGTCCGCCACTTTAGTCTTGGGTTGCACACCACAAAATCATAGGCCTGGCCCCTCAAGCTTAACAACTTTCAGTTCTGGGTGATTTTCATCCAGAACCTGAGAACCACTCGACCCTGGGGCATGGGTCTCCATCATAATTTGGTCCATGTCTATGGACATCTTCTACTGGCGGGTCGGAAGATTAATATTTTGATTTTGATTCTGACCCGCACTTGTGAATTCTCAATTTCTTCCTTGTATGTATATTATGCCTAGCTAAAGGCATTAAATTTAGCACATGTTTATATTCCACGTTCTCTGTGGAGCTGACCGGATTTTCACATTATTCAGGTGATATTCTATTTACTCTTCCTTTTCATGTCCTTATTTTTACAATGAGGATATTACATCATTTAAGCATGGGGGGTGGATACTTAATCCTGAAATTATTTCGTTAGCTTTATAGAATTTCTTTTATTTTCTTAAAAAAATTGAAAATTCAAAAAGATAAAAAAAAGAAAAAAATAGAATTAGGAGAAGAGAACTTAGGCTTTTAGGCATTATTAACTTTAGGAAATGATACGAGAGGACCTAAATAATTAGACTGTTCAAGTCTTCAGGCTTAATTAGCCCTAGTGTCCACTCGAATGTAGACTTAGTCTCGAGTCCTCGCCAATTCAAATTCATCTTTAATCTAGTGAATAAATTAGGGTGCTAAGTATACAACTTATCAACCTACCCTCTGATTTGAGGGGACTTTAAGCCTAAGCAACTACACACTGTTTGCACTGACTCACTTTCGATGATTTCTTTGAAAATTGGGTAGCTAATGAACCATCTAGGGTGGTATGGCTGGCAAGTTATCGATGGTAACAGCTCATCGGCCGGTTGTCCAGAGCCCAGCCACAAGAATTTTTTCTTTGTACCACCTTTAGGTAAATCTTAGATCAGGGAGGCCACCTACTTAAAAAAGAAATAGAGAAAGGAGAAAATAAACAAATAAATGAATAAAACCACACTTCACTGCACCAGTATGGTTGGCAAGTTGCCGTGGGTAACAGCCCATTGGCCGGTTGTCCAAAGCCTAGCTCACAAAAATGCACAATAATTCCCAAAACATTGAGGGAAGAAGCAGGGAGGTATAATAAACTGGGGAGATATACATTGGATTCGCTCTTGTGTTGACCCCATAAATAAAAGTAGGGAGAAAGCTACCGTTCGAAGAGATAAACCTCTAGGTAAGGTCACCTAGGGTCGTAGAAACCCGAAGTCCATTTTAACAGCCGCCTACTGAGTCTTTCACTCTTTTCACTAGATGCTTAGCACTTAGAGTCCTTTTCAAGTCTTGGGTGAGTCGAGTAGCCATAAAAAGTTATCCTAGAACTCTCAAACTCCAAAAGTACAAAAAAAATAGAAAAGAAGAAAAGCAAAAAGAAAATGTATCTTCCTTCTCCAAATAAGGTGAGGACTTGGGCGGTCTGCATTCTGGCAGACACCAGGGAACTATTGAGTCTTCGTAGTTTAGGACCTTAGTTGATAATTTCTATTGTTAATAAACAACAAAGGCCTAAGCGATCGACTCCTAATTTTGATTTTATACATAGCATGTAGTTTAATTTTGCTAGGGACTAGCAAAAGATAGGCATGGGGGTATGATATAGACACATCTATTTAGGTTAAAATGCCTAATCATGCATGTTCTTAGGCTTAGATTTGCATTTCATGTTATAAATTGCATAGCATGCATCATTTTGCATTTAGAGTAGTTGTATATATTTTAGGTTAATTAGGTCCTTTTTATGGTCAGGAGAGAAGAAGATTTATTTCAGGGCCTCGGATGGACGATCGGACCAACGGATCTGATCAGGACAACTATCGGAGTCTAACGCCTCCGAAATCGTCTAGATTGAAGTCTCGTAGCATCATATGAAGTCCAAGGAAGATCAACGGCCAAGGGGGCAATGCAACATCCATACTGGCTTCGGATGAAAAATCCAATCGTACAGATGGATCCATAGCGACGATCGCAGTCCAACAAGGTGAAAATCAACTCGATCCAATCTCTGTGGCACCCTCTGCAATAGAAAGAAGATGGGCGACCCAGATGGGGCCACGTGGCACCATCTAGATCGCCCAACACCAACTAGCAGTGGCCGCTCCTCCTCAAAGGCATTCCCCCTCATGAGATCTAGGTTGTTGGATGCCCATCCAACGATTCTTGTGAAGCCACGTCGCCCACCCATCTTCAAGAGAGCCTCCATCGTGCGATCCTAACCATTGGTTGAAAATCCAACGGCTAGGATCGCTTAACCATCGACCTCGGATAATTCAAAGTTGCGACACCTTTTGACGTGTGGCGCAGTTGTCTCCAGAGGCGTTCTTAACGATTTGGCACTGGTTTGAGCTCTCCCACTCTTCCAAACCAGTCGGTAGTGAGGCTTGCTTGATTTTGATCGCCCAATCATGCACGAGCGGCCGAGATGCGGATACGTGGACGCACAGATGACCACAGATCCAGAGGAGGTGCTCACACGGGCGTTGACGCACATCCCCACGTGCCATCCAACACCATCTGAGTGTGCGATCCTCGTGCGATTATGATCATTGATTGAGCATCTGATGGCAAGAAGGTGGGCACGTGAGCATAGCTACAAGCAAGCATGAGCTGGAGGCTACAGTGAAGTTGCATGGGCCTTTAGTGACACTTGTAGCTGTCACTAATGGCTTGTGCTATGCTCGCGCCAGCAAAGGAATTGAAGAGCACTAGCAAGCTTTAGCGACGTTTGGGGGATTGGCTGGCGTGGATCTACAATGACGCCTTTGATGTCACTAAATGCCCTCTACACAAATTGCACTCTTCCCTTCACTATAAAAGTACCCCTACACCTCCCCTTCTTCAAATCTTCCTTTCTTCCTCTCACCACCTCCAAGGCTCTAGAAAGAGCTTTTCTCAAGCCCAGGATGCTCCTCTAGAGTAGAAAATAAAATAGTTTTCCTACCTCTCATCCGCATTCGTGGAGCATCCTGTGGCCATCCTCTCACCGCCCTTCGGGAAGAAGATCCTCGCCACGACGTTGTCTTGCCCCATCCTCCATCCTTCGTGTACACCCTCCTTCGTTCCGCTCCTCACCACTTTCCCCCAGGCGACGTCAAAATGAGTCATCCTCCGAGCATCTGTCAAGGGGGATTCTCTCACCTCTTTCTACCTTTATTGCTTTCGTATTGTAATCTTTCCTGCTTTCCTAGTTGTAGCGAATGTTTGATTCAAAAATACATGTGATTCTCTCTCTCTTATATTTTGCAAGAGATTAGTTAGATTTGCAATTGTCGATCGGATCTCTTGCTTTCTAAAAAATTCCAAAAGAAATTATAAAAGACAAAAATAACAAAAACAAATAAAAGCGAAATGCGTATCTTTCAAAACCAAACGTTCTTCTCCCTGTGTTCTACCCAGGACTCACATTTTGAGTTTCGGTTATAAATTTTATCTAATTGACGGATTTTCTCGCAAATCGAACTATGACGACGGGATTTCCAAACTTTGAATCCTTTCTGTGAGCGAGTCTGATGTCATCAATATCCAGGATTAAAAGGTCTACTGCAAATAGATAATTTTTGACCTAGACAAGGACAACAATTTCCCTTGGTTTAATTGTAGATCAGTCTGCTAATTGAAGAGTAACCTCAATAGGCTTTAATTCATCGATCTCAAATTCCTCAAAAATAATTATGGGGATAAGATTAAATGAGGCATCGAGATCCAATAAGGCATGATCAAAAGAAGTGTCATTAATGATTACTTGAATCAGGGGAGCGCTTGGATTTTTTCTCTTAAGAGGCAGTCGGCTCTACACAATCGAGCTGTCTGTCTTGGGAAGGATCACCTTTCCTAAATTTTTGGGCTGCCTTTTTGAGGTACACAAATTATTTAGAAATTTTGCATAGGGAGGAATGTATTTCATGGCATCTAGGAGAGGGATGTTAATTTCAAGTTGCCCAAATAAATCAATCAATTCCTTATCAGTGGGCTTGGATTTTTTCTTTTTCTTATTTTGTGAAGAATGGAGGGCTTGTGGAAATGGTGCAAGGTTTTCCAGTTTTGTATTATTTGGTTCCTGAACGGGGTTAGAGGAAGAGGGGGAAGAGTTGATCTATTTTTCATTAAAACAAATTTCTTTAACAGGCAGGGGGTCTTGAATGGTTTTCCCATTCCTTAAAGTAACAGCATTTGCAACCTGGTTGTTTCTAGGATGAGGATGGGAAGCCTGACTATTATTGAAACTTGGGGGATGCTGAGGTGTTGGGTGAATGGGTTGACTGGGATAACCACCTTGGAACTGATTTCACTGATTATTCAGGTTGGGCATGGGTTGGGAAGTTAAATTCCTAGCAGGGCGATGATCAAGAATAACCTTAACTCGGTGTTGCAAGTTGGTAATCATGCGAGTTACTTCTGTCATTTGGTTTTGCATACCTTGCAGAATTTTCATGACCTGGGTATTGATATCTTCCTGGGATGGTCCATGTTGATATGTAGGTTGCCCATAATTCCCAAAGTGATTTTGTTTGGGAAACAGAATCGGGTTTGGGGCTTTCCAAGAGTGATTCGGGTTAGTCCTCTATTTTTGATTGTAAGTGTTGGAGGGGTTTCTAAATTGCTCCTGGAGAGCATAAATATTTTCCGTGGTGGGATCAAGAATATTATGATTCAGATAATCAAAATTCCCAGTCAAATCTTGTGTAAAATTAGTAGAAAATTGCTGACCAACAGGTGTGGCATCAATGTTGTTCAAATTTTCTCTTCAGAGAAGTTGTGGAGTGTTAGTGTGTGGAGAGTTATAGTGTGAAAAATTAAGGTGTGGATCATGTTTGTGAGTAAGCTTTTCTTCCACCTTTTTATGGTGAATTTGCATTTGGTCTAATTGTTGAGCTAATATATATAGATCATCCTGAGTGACTGGAACAGAGGTGGATTTGGAGTCAATTTCATTGACTCCATGTCTGGGGTTTTGAGTTCTACCGAAAGTGTCCATTGAAGTCATATTAAATGAGTTTTCACTCATTTCTTCAAAAAGGAGGTAGGCACTTTCGACATCTTTATTAAGGAAATTGCCCCCACATGAGGCATCCACAAATTGCTTGAATTGATCTTCTAATCCATGATAGAAGATCTGTACTAACTGCCATTGTGGAATTTCATGGTAGGGACAACTTCTTAAAAGTTCTTGGAATCTTTCCCAAGCTTCATGGAGGGGTTCACCAATTTTTTGTTGAAAGGTCGTTATGGATCTTCTTAAAGCGTTAGTTCGACTGATCAGAAATTTTTTTTTAAGAAAAGTACTCTTTAATTGGGGCCAGGTGATGATAAGGTGCCCAACCATTCTAAGCCAGTGTGAACTTTTATCTTTTAAAGAGAGAGCGAAAAGTCTCATTAACCACACGTCTTCTTGCACATTGCGGGAATGAGTGGTTTGAGCGAGGATAGTTAATTCCTCGAGATGACAAAAAGGGTCCTCTCTTGGAAGACCATGGAAATGCTTGATTAGGTTCAGAATAGCTGGTTTGATCTCAAAATCCCCTTGTGGTATGACCACCCTAGATCTTTCCTCATAGTTGGAAGGATCATAAAAATCCTTAAGAGGAACGATAGGCTGCTGGTGGGGTGGCGGGTTTTGCTCTTGGTTGGCTAGGTTCACCACAGTCCTTGCCAAATTCTCCTAATTTTGTTGTAGTCGAACCAAATGGTCGACCATAAAGGCAAAAGGGTTTGTATTTTGAGTTTGGGTTTGAGGGTCACTTGACCCTGCAAGATTTTCTGGTTGCTCTAGATGATGGAGATTAAGGATGGGGAAGTCAGCTTGTGGGTCGGTGATTGTGTAGCAATCATAGATCTTAATTGACCTAAATTAGGCTAGGACTTAGCATAAGTTAGGGTAATTCATGCATGCATAAGCATTACTGGCACCTTTACTGCTTTATTTTAGCTATGCGTAAAATAATGCTATAATGTACTGATTAGGTGTATTATGTCAATTGCAGGTAATAAGCTGATCAGAAGCAAGATCTAAAGCTAGATCTGAGGAATAAAGAAAAACTGGTGTTGCAGCAGAGCTGGAGTGGAGGACCTAAATTAGATGTAGTAGATAATAATGTAAGGGAGTTAAGGTATGCTATTCTATTAATTAGGAATAAAGCAATAAATTGTGAAGAACTTAGGTCCATCCTAGTCCTAGGACTGCCTAGAAGCATCCCCAAGCCTTAGCCACCCTTAGATTAGGTCACTGCACCCTAGGAAACCATAAAACCCTAATTTTAGCCATATCTGGACATCCAGATGAGTTATAGGATGTCCAGAACCCTTAGCCAACTCCTGCACACCTTAAACCCACTTTTGCAATGTTATTGGACATCCAGACACTTGGTTAGACGTCTAATTTCTGCATAATACCCAAGACAGAACCTAGAATCCCTCCTGTCTTTGATTGGACGTCTAGATAATAAGTTTGGACTTCTGATTTTTCATTATAAGACATCTGATTACTTTATTTGACATCCAGAACTGCCCTCTAGACCCTATTTTGAGATTCAAGCCTTGATCTTGGATCTCTAGCTCCCTAAACCTAATTCTAACCCCTTAGGAACCTAAATTAAGGTGCCCTAACCCTAGTACATCACCTCTAGACCTCCCTAAGGACTTAATTAGGTCCTTACTAAACCTAATTGACTTGGATCATGGCCAATCTCTTCAATCTATTCAATTGGACTCATTGAGTCCAATTTCGAGATGATGTGCGGCACTTCTGATTTCGCCGTCAGTGCTATTTTAGGTCAGCATCGGGAGAAACAACCTTTTGTCATATACTATGCTAGGAAGACACTGAATGAGGCTCAACGCAATTATACTACCACCGAAAAAGAACTGTTAGTAGTAGTATTTGGGTTGGAAGAATTCAGGTCTTATCTATAAGGGTCAAAAGTTATCATCCTCACCGACCACTTTGCCCTCCGGCATTTTTTAGCAAAGAAGAATGCCAAACCTTGGCTCATCAGATGGATCCTTCTATTGCAGGAATTTGATATTGAAATCCGTGATAAAGCTAAAAAGCAGAATGTTGTGGCGGATCACCTATCTAGACTGGACCCAGCCCACATTCCTTATTCCCTGCCTATCCATGATCGATTTCGAAATGAATCCCTTTTGGCAGTTCACTCTATTGAGTTCCCCTAGTACGCGGATATTACAAACTATCTTTGCCGCAGGCAAGATTCCCACGAACCTATCCAAGGACCAGAAACTCAAATTTACTGCAGAGGCCAAATTCTACCTCTGGGATGACCCACTGCTCTTTCGCATTGGAGTAGATTAGATTATTTGAAGATGCATCCCAGATTTTGAGATCCCCAGTGTGTTATCCTTTTGCCACAACGATGCTTGTGGTGGTCATTTCTCGGGATGGAAAGCCGCTGCAGTCGGGATTTTTCTGGCCAACTCTTTTCAGAGATACACACGAATACGCCCAGCACTATAAATGATGCCAGTTGATCGGTTCTATGACTAGGAGAGACATGATGCCACTCTAGCCCATCATGGTTGTAGAAGTGTTCGACGTCTGGGGCATCAATTTTATGGGCCCTTTTTTGAACTCGCATGGCTTCGAGTAATGTTACTAGCTGTTAACTATGTCTCTAAGTAGGTCGAGGCCATCTCGGTGAGACTGGCTGATCATAAGGCCGTCATTTCTTTCGTACGGGAATACATCTTTATGAGATTTGGAATACCCTGTGCTCTGATTAGCGATGGGGGAAGCCACTTCATCCACGCCCACTTCAGGTCATTATTAAAGAAATACGGGGTACATCACCGTATAGCCACCTCGTATCACCTGCAGACCAATGGGTAGGCTGAAGTGTCTAACCGTCAGATCAAGCTGACTCTCCAGAAGATGGTTAGACCAGACAGGAAGGACTGGTCTGATAAATTAGTTGATGCACTCTGGGCATATAGGATCGCGTACACGGCCCCAGTCGGAATGTCACCATATCGTATGGTATGTGGCAAGGCCTGTCACCTTCCTGTAGAGCTGGAACATCGCGCCTTTTGGGTCGTGCAAAAATGTAACCTTGACCTCGATGCAGGAGGCCAAGAATGGAAACTCCAGCTCAGCGAATTAGAAGAGATCCGGTGGGAGGCCTATGAGAACACATTGATATACAAGAACAAGACAAAGGTCTTTCATGACTGCCACACCTGGAGGAAAGCATTCATGCCCAACCAGCAAGTCTGGTTGTTTTATTCGCGACTGAAACCTTTTTCAGGGAAGCTCAAGTCCAAGTGGACTGGCCCATATGTTGTGATTCACCCATATCCTAATGGGCCGGTCTAAATCAGGGACCCAAAATCTGGGCATGTATCTACGGTAAATGGCCAATGTCTCAAGCCATTCACGGCCTAGGAACCTCCTCCTGCTGATGAACTCATTCATCTTATTGAGGATATCTGAGTAAGTTCTTGCCCAGCTAGAGGCGTTAAACTCAGCACGTATAGATAGCATATCCCACATTGTACCATTATCTATACATAACCATTTTTATACATAGCATATTTTTCTTTTAAGCATATTTCTCTTGCATATTGCATACTGTCAGGTTGGCTGGTGCTGAACGTTAAACTTCAAGAGCAATTCCAAGTGATTTCTAACCATTTACTCCCTGCTATATTTATTTTCTTTTATATTCATGCATGAGGACAAGCAAGAACTTGGGCATGGTGGGGTAGATGCGACAAAACTGAAAATTTTTATGCCAACATTTAGGAAAACCCTGGAGCTGCATGTCAAACGTACTTTATGACCCTAAATAAAAGAACAACTGACTCCACCTCCAATGCTCGCATTGGAGCTAAAAATTGTCCGCAATAGCGACTTCCGACTCACCCGCTCACCTTTTTTTCTAAATCTATGATCAAGCTGAATGTAACCCGAAAGGGAAATTTCATGAAGTACGAATATAAGAGGTTACTTGTTTATAGCATATATACATAGTGCATCCGTGAATAAGATTATCTTATTAAGAGAATGAATTAGGGATTTTATCCTCTAGTTGATTCCTATAATCTAGAATCCAATACAATTTTTCATACACATGTAAAATTTGCAATGGATTCACGGTGAAGGCTGATAAACGTCCTTAGTCTGTCAAGAAGAAGTAGTGCTTCTTTTCCTGAACCCTTAGATAGTGTTTTGGGAGCTAGGCAGATTTTCTTCCAAAAATCCACCAAATAGTGTGAGATGAGACTAGAGTGTACTGGTGCTCTAAGATTAGTGCAAGGAATCTGGAATCCTAGATAATTAGGTGATGATACTAAGAGGTAAGGCATATTTTTCGCTCTCGGTTCCTACGTATACATTTTGTGTGAATTTTGAGAGCCACCAAATAAAGCAAATATGCGGGGAGTGAGTTTTCATAAAACTAGGCCTAAGGTGGATGGTTACGACCATTCTTTACGGAAACCTTAGTTGAAGGAGGGTATTGATGTCAATGTCAAAAGTACACCGTCCTATCCATCTCTCCTGGTGCCGTGAGTAGGCACTTTCACCAAATAAGCCACCCAATGTCTCTTGAGTACCACCAATCCCTAATAATGCCTCAATAAAGTTCATGAATGTGTGCTAGCTTGTGTTAAAAAAAAAATTATGCATAGAAAAAAAAGGGAAAAAAATGGAAAAAAAAGAAAAATTGAAAATGAAAAAAATTAGAAAAAGAAGAAAAAACAAAGAAAAAGAGTGTGTGAATATTTAGTGTTTATTTCAGTTGCATTGAGGCAATACCACCAAATAAATTTGAGATCCACCAAATAAAGCCTTAACCTATCTTTCTGTGCTTCTGATCGTCCGAATACTGGCTGAGGAATTCTGACTTAGTGTTATGTTTATGAAATTCAATTAAAGTGTTAATGCCAAGTGAGACCACCAAATACACGTCATATGTAAGAATCTGGTGAGATTGTGAGCTCTAAAAGAAAAAAAGAAAAAGAAAAAGAAGAAAAAAGAGAAAAAGAGAGAATGAATATAAAGGAACCAAAAGAGAGCATAGTTTTTCTCATCTTTCTTTGAGTTGAGTTACTTAATAATTTGGGAATCTAGATTCTAAAGTACTAATCTCTATATAGCACCAGTCGAGAGTGAGCCACCAAATATATAATCTTTTCCCTCTAAGATTCTCTACCTAAGCTTAAAGCTAGGTGGAATTCAAAGAATATCTTGAATACCTCGAGGGAAGAAGTCTGGCTATCCCGCTAGAATTTTTACTAGGGGTCAAGTACAGGCTTTAGAGGTGAATCAGTTTTTCACTCGAATCCGCTGCAAAAACTACATAGCTACACTTTCACGATTGTTTGGATTTCTAGAGCATAGGATGAAAACATAAAGGAGAAAAATCTCTAGGCATACACTTGATAAAATAATAAATCTCTTAGGGACCCTTCTGTGAATAATTTAGTCTCGCATTTACTAGGGATTAGCAAGATTTAGGCATTGGGGTATGATTGCGCAGCAATCATAGGTCTTAATTGACCTAAATTAGGCTAGGACTTAGCATAAGTTAGGGCAATTCATGCATGCATAAGCATTACTAGCACCTTTACTGCTTTCTTTTAGCTATGCATAAAATAATGCTATAATGTACTGATTAGGTGTATTATGTCAATTGCAGGTAATAAGTTGATCAGAAGCTAGATCTGAAGCTGGATCTAAAGCTGGATTTGAAGAATAAAGAATAACTAGTGTTGTAGTAGAGCTGGAGTGGAAGACCTAGATTAGATGTAGTAGATAATAATTGTTCTCAAGTTTTTGTGCGGGTTTAAAGTATATCACGTTGTAGTATAACCGACAAAACGTTTAAACAAATATAAGGAATTTTATTACTCGAAAAACTAAAGTATCCGAGGTCGAACACAGGGAGCAAGCTCAGTACTTTTTAAAACCAAAGAATACAACTGTTAAATGAAAAGGATTGATTCAAAGAGAGAATTTTAAAAAGGATTTGTGAAATAAAAATAGAATTGGACGTCTGATTTCTGTATCAGACGTCTTAAATGTAATCTCCTTTCTCTCTTCTTCTTCGTTACTCTTCTCTCTTTCTGCCTTTGCTTCTTGTCTTGTGCAGGCTTCTTCCTACCTTTGTTTCTTTTCTCTTATTTCTTCTTCTGCCTTGCCTTTCTTCTTCTTCACTTGGCCTCTCTTCGTTCTTCTCTCTCTTCTGCCTTGTCTTCCTTCTTCCTTCTTCCTTCTTCTCTGCGAAAACTTCTCCTTTCACTGCTACACAGCCTCTTCTTTCTTCTCTTCCTGTTCTGCAGCTACTTCCTTTGCTTCTTCCTTCCTGCACACACCACAGCCGAAGCAAAACCTACCCCCGTCCCTCTACCCAAGCGTCTCTCTCTCTCACAAGCAATTCGCTCAAGGACGCTTTCCCAGAGCCACACAGGTAGTCGGGTCGGATTCGCACCCGGGACCAGGTGCACCGGCAAGTGGTGATGCGCGAGGAGTGCGTAGGTTTAGGTCGGGTCGGATCCCGCCAGATCCGCGAGGTCAAGCCGCGGACGAGGCGGGTGTGAGGGCAGGTGAGGGACCTCACCCCTGTGCTTACGGAGGCAATAGGCTTAAAACACAAAAACAACTTATATGATACCTGTGTTTTGCAATCCCATGATGTGGGACTATCAGGTCGGTCCTGCTTTCACGCCCGCAGAGCTTTCGTCACGCGATTGCTCCAGCTGCTGGCCTCTCTGTGCGACTTGCTAGCCTCACTCACTTCTCGACACTCGCGTGAGTCTGCTGCACCTGCAGCCTGGGAGTCCTGGTACCTGAAGCTGCTGCAAGCTCCTTGCTGCTTCGGCTGATAATGGCGGCCGGAGCTTAAACCTGTCACACACAAGAACGGCCTATTGGCCCAATCAGATTGGCTAGAAACCTTCGCCGTGGCATGGCGAAGGTGGTGGGCGGTGCTGCAGGCTGCAGGTCGGCCTAGGCGTGCGTGCCTAGGTCAACCTGTGGCCGGAGATGTTGGGTTGTTCGGGGGGTGATTGTGGAGGTTTGGAGTGGCAGTGGTGGGGTGAAGTGAGTTCCTGGTGGTGAGGCGGAGCTCACGAGGGGGTTGGCGAGCCGTGTGGAGGGGCGGAGTGGTGTGGGCAGCTCGTCGGAGGGCGGTCGGAGGCGACGACGATGGAGGTGGTTAGGCATTGTCGAGGGGTAATCAGATAAAATAGCAAGGGGAAAAGAGAGAGGAGAGGAGGGAGAAGGTATCTGGAGTGGTCTGGAAGGAAGGGGGCGGCGGAGTGGACGGCGCGTAACTGCCGTCGTCGGGGAAGAAGGACCCTGAGGGAGGAAGCGGCGACGAAGATGAGGTCAGGGGCACGCGCACGTGGTACAGCGCGACGTGGGAGGAAGTGGCGGAGTTGACTCTGCTGCTGGTATGGCAGCAGAGCGAAGAGGAGGGGAGGAGGTCGCTGGAGCTTGCGGGTCGTTTGGCAGGAGATGGGAGAGAGGGAATTTGGAGGGGATCTCCGTCAAAATCAAGCTTAGGTTCTGCGGCAGGGTCTGGGGAGCCTTTTATAGGTGCTGTCCGAACCTTCTAGCGCATGGAGACCGCGCAATCACCTCCGTTGCTCGCCGGAGTTGGAAAGAGGGTGGATACCCCAATCTCTCGTGCGTTCACACGAGAGATTGGGTTCACACCAGCGATTGTAATTTGCTTTAGAAGGATGGGAATTCCTCAGAGAATCCCCCTTCCATTTCTGGGAGGGAATCTCTGAGGGATTAGAGAGTAATCCCTCTCTAAACCTCGCCGAAGCTCGGTTCTGCCCTAACAATGGTGGCAGGACTGGATTGCAAAGGGGGCGGAAAACTTAGGGGGCTCTCTGCAGAGATATTCAAAAGATAGGGACCAAATTATGCTTTGGGTGTACTAAATTGCAAAGTAGGTCAAGATGACCTCCCCTTAGGTCCAAATTTTGGTAAAAACCTAATTTTGACCTAAGGAATCCAATGGTGAAGTTGGATTTTAGGTTTGACCTCGTTTGTCTGGACATTTTGCGTAAAAACCCAAATTAGGTTAATTGAAGAGCTAGGACCCTAATCTAGGTCAAACTGGGTTCCAAGGGCCAAATTAAGTGTTCCAAACCCTAGAGAAGTGTTCCAAACCCTAGAGAATGTTTTTCCATGATTTTTGGAGGGTTTACTTGATTTTTATTCTGACCGGAACCTTGTTAATTTATGCGGGTCTGTTTTAGGATTACCAAGTGTCATTTAATTCTTAGATTGCACATAAACCCATTTCTGATTGACTCAACCCACTTTTTATCTCATTTAGACCATTTGACCTATGTTTTGCCTCTGAGAAATCCCGTTTATGAATTGCAATGGTAAAATTGCAGTTTTAACCTTTATTTCATGCTTTCTTCTCAAAGCACTTGTTCCTTCAGTTAAGCCGTCTTCTAGGTTATGTAGGAGCTTTTATCTTCTTTATTGGGTCAAAATGAGCTAGTTATGGCTCATGATGAGTCTCTCATCAATAATGTATGGGAGTTAAGGTATTCTATTCTATTAAGTAGGAATAAAGCAATAAGTTGCGAAGAACTTAGGTCCATCCTAGCCCTACGATAGCCTAGAAGCTTCCCCAAGCCTTAGCCACCCTTAGATCAGGTCACCGCACCCTAGGAAACCTTAAAACCCTAATTCCAGCCTCTATCTGGATGTCCAAATGAGTTATAGGATGTCTAGAACCCTTAGCCAACTCCCGCACACCTTAAACCCACTTCTGTAGTGTTATTGGACATCCAGACACTCGGTCATACGTCCAATTTCTGCAGAATACCCAAGACAGAACCTAGAATCCCTCTTGACTCTAATTGGATGTCCAGATAATAAATCTGGACTTCTTATTTTTCATTATAAGATGTCTAATAACTTTATTGGACATCCAAAACTACCCTTCAAACCCTGTTTTGAGATTCAAGCCTTGATCTTGGATCTCTAGCTCCCTAAACCCAATTCTAGCCCCCTAGGAACATAAATTAAGGTGCTTTAACCCTAGTACATCACCTCTAGACCCCCCTAAGGACCTAATTAGGTCCTCACTAAACCTAATTGACTTGGATCATGGCTAATCTCTTCAGTCTATTCAATTAGACTCATTGAGTCCAATTAAGCCCTGATCTTAGCACACACTGTCCAATTGGACTCAGTGAGAGTCCAATTGACCTAGACCTGACTTAATTGAGTAATTTTATTCTCAATTAGGTTTCCACATACCCAATTAAACTTGTATTAAGTTTAATTGCACTTTACCTTAGTGAATTAAGGTTTACAACCCTAATTTGAGACCTAACTTAACCTAAACCCACTAAAACCTAACCTAATCAACCTAGCCGCCTAAGTTTCGACCCACACACACCATCCACACGAAAGTACCTAGCCTAGAGTTCTCTAGAACTCTTTACCATGTGTTGTTTCCTTGGTTGCTAAAATTAGCAACCAAGAGCCATTCAATTTTTAGATCCACATTTGGTGGATCTAAAAATCACCATCCATCCTCTCTCTCACTCTCCCATGAGCTCCCACCATAGACCTCTCAGAGAATTCCATAATTCTCTAGAGAGCTTCCCTTAGTTCTTTTTATAGTCCTAAGGGTTGGCCATTTGGTCCATCTTGGTCTTTTTGCATAGCTCCACCTTCCATAAGACATCACCACCTCCACCTCCATGTTCACGAGCTCCTCCATGATGCCACCACCTCCACGCCAAGCCTAGACCAGGATCAACTTCCTCAACCTCTCTCCAAGGGCCGACCTAAGCACCATTGGCCGCCCCTCCTCCTCTCAACCAAGTCAAAGGCCATTGGAGCCCACCTCTAAATGCCCTTAGTTCTACTATAGCTCTTCACAGTTTTACTATTTTTATTTACTGCTTAATAGTGTAGCTCTATATTCTCCCCCAATGATGCATGCATAATCCCCCCTTAGATTCATGTATGCAATCATTTTCTGCTAGCTAGATTTATGTTTTAAAGCATTCCTCTACAAGGTTTCCATGAGCATTATGTTGCAAACGCCATCATGAATCAATGAAAATCTTTTTCTATATATATATCTATTTGTCAAAATCACCATGAGCCTTGTTGCAATATTTTTGTGTGATTGAAGTTGCATGTTTTAATTTCTGATACTCTGGCAACTAAGCATGTCGTGCATAAATACGAACTTAGCATAAATTGACATGCGATTTTGAATAAGTAGAGTAAGAGAGATAGATTTCAAATCTGCATTTCCATAAACACCTCCCAGAGACGAATGACCGAGACTCCAAGTCTCGTTATCTTAGAAATTATATTTGTTGATCATATTTTGCAACTGTACTACGACGTATTTTTGATTAAATACGCACTTTAGAATCCCAACAGTCGGTTGATGGGTTAGAAGTGGAAGTAGAATTTTTTTGTCGATTTCCCAAGTTTTCCATATTGTTAGAAGAGGAAGAAGAAGAAAAAAAGGATTTTATGGTGCGGGAGGCAAAATCAGATGGTCCCTCAAGATGTGGGTTTTGGGATTGTCACCCGTGCATGCATTTTTTTTCTGGAAGAATTGGAGGGGAGGAGAAGAGAGAGATACGAGAGAAAGTGTACAATTCAAACAACAAATTCTAGACCTAACTTAATTGTGACTCCCTAAAAATTAACCAAAGACTTGGTCTACCTAGGAAATAAGTAATCAATAGTGAATACCCATTCTATCAACAAATCTAGCCAAGTTGCTTAAGAGGAGGTTTGGGTCCAAGCATTTCCCAGGAAAATACCCAGGGGTTTGAACCCACACCTGGTCATTTGACACGGCCCCTCAGCCTGACACCAGATATAGATGATAGAATTGGTATTAACTAGAGAAAACTTAAGACCTATATAGCAAGCCTAAGTTGATGAAACCCTAGGGGTCAAGTTGCTATGGATTTTAGTTAGGTCTAGGATACTATAATGCACACGGAATGTGGAGGGCGTTGATTTTAGGTAATGCCCTGTTATTTCAATTTTTAGTGTGTGTACAGGAATTGGAAAGTTGATTCCAATGAAAAGCAAGTTGTCACACAATTTTATGTATTTCTGTCTTTTAGGATTTGCTTTAAATTAGTGCATTTTAGGGTTTCCTTTCTTAAGACTTCAAACAAGTTTTGGGATCCACAAACAAGAGGAAATCAAGTTGTATGGGTGATGATATGTTTCCTTTATGTTGTGCGACTAAAAAGAAGAAAAGAAATCCTAATCTAATTAGCCTTAAGATATAAAATTACTACCAATGAATCTTTTTTAGGTTTTCTGTATTAAGTAGTGGTCCAAACAAATCAAAAAACACCACTACTTTGAAGAAAATCAAACAAGGATTCCAGGGAAGATTTTTTAAGATCTTAGGGATTTGTTTGATATTTGTTTTGAATTTTTCTTTATGCTGGTGTTGTAGTCCAGAAATGATACATGTGGGTATTTTGGACTTGTTAGTACCACCATCGGCTTCAGAAAATTTTGATAAGTTTTGGTGATGTGTAGAATTTTACAAGGATTCCAGAAAGCTAAATTTCACAAAAATTGGATGAGTATAAAAATTCTAAAAATTCACAGACAGTATTTAAATAGGAAGATGAGAGGGTGTGATCCCTCTATAGTCCACAAATTTTTAAAAATTAAATACAAAGCCAATTAGTTTGTAATACGTAATAGATGTTCCCAACTTGATTTGGAATCTCCATGTGAAATTTCAAGATTTTAGGAGACCTGTGGTGTTCAGAATTGATTTTTCAAATCCGGACAGAAGTCTAGATCCGAAAAATAGAACACCCACACTTAAGGTAGAGTGGTGTTTAATGGGGCAATCAATCAAACAATGGGTTTTCAAGGTATCACTCTACCAAAATTTGATGTTTAAGATCCTGAAATCCAACTTTGGTGTATTTTGGTAGTCTTTTAGGCTAAGTGTGGTAAGAAAGAAGAAACCAACCTAGAATCGGAGGACGAAAAGGAACTTTGAGCTCTCACTTCCAAATTCCCGCTTTCTTCCTGTAGTTCCTGCACACACAAGAAAGAAGAG
The DNA here is from genome assembly GCA_037157565.1 of Thalassia testudinum. Classification (NCBI taxonomy): domain Eukaryota; kingdom Viridiplantae; phylum Streptophyta; class Magnoliopsida; order Alismatales; family Hydrocharitaceae; genus Thalassia; species Thalassia testudinum. The sequence goes on from JAZHRO010000025.1 coordinate 92,978,097, forward strand.
AGGCAAGGGGATGAGATCCACTTCAAGCAAGAGAAAAATAATTTGCAAAGCCATGCCTCCCCAGCAACGGCGCCAAAAAGTGATCGCATTTTTGTGTAGTTTGTTAATTTAAGGTTTTATAGTTGTAATGCACAAAAATCGAGTCGCTTTTAAAATTTCTAACCTAGATAGGGAAGTATCTAGGGTCATCCAAGGAGGCAATATTTTGCAAAATCAATCTCTTGCTTGAAAAGTAGAAATCACCTTTCTTTTTGTTGTTTTTCAATATATGTTTTTTTAGGGTTTTTGAAATAAAGGGGCAAATACGAAGTTGTTGACGGGAAAATGTAGCACAACTAATATGCTAAAATCTAAGTGACAAAATTATCCTCTTTCTAAGCTCAACCTAGGCATGTGAAGGCCTAGGTTAATTAGAAAGTGAAAGTGAGATTATACTAAGATAAAGCAAGTAGTGCAAGTAAAGATGCAACAAGAAATGAAGGCAACTTTTTCTATATTAAAGGAAATTGTCTACAAGTATAGGAAAGCTTCTAAAATTTGAAAAGACAAATAAAGAAGAAACAAAATCATTTAATTGCTGATGATGATGAAGGTGAAGTTCCTCTTGCTCCAAGTCAAGTCGTTCCTTGGCTTGAAAAGAAGGTTCCATCTTCTCCTTTGCCTAGCAACCTCCTTCAATTTGATGTACTCCTCCTAGCAAGCCCAAGGGGGGCATGCTTGATCTTCTCCAAGGTGGATGGAATTCCACCTTCAAAAGCTCCTCCTAAGGTGGTATGGAGAACCTTTGGTTCCTCCTCCAAACATGGTTGTGTACCACCCATCAATCCTCCTCCTAGGGTAGGCGTGCACCCTAGGTTTCCTTCCAATGCCTGGCTACTTCCCTTGGCTGCGTGGGGTCAAGAGAGAAGAGAAGAGGGGAAGGCACCAAGGGGACAGAGTACCCCTTAATCTTCTTCTTCTTCTGTTGACCTTCTTTGTAGGTAGAAATATGGGTTGAAAAAATGTAGCCAAGGTTGGATTTTAATGGTGGTGGTAGGGGGTTTTTATAGGAGTAGGAGGGGGTAGGGTTGGTTATAGGATGGATGGTTATGATGGGGGTTAGATGGTGGTTATAGGATCTTAGGGCTAGGGTTGTTGGCTCCAAAATGGAAGGGTACTTGGTGGTTGGCACCAACCCTAGGTGGTTGCTAGGGTAAAGGGTTTGGTTAGGTGTGTTGTAGGGTGGAGATAGAGTTTTGTGGTGGTAGTTATGAGATGAAGGGCTAGGGTGTGTTGGTGCCACTTGAAGAGTTATGAGTAGGTGTGGTAAGGGGAGAGTTGGAGCCAACTTTAGTGTGGTTAAAGGGGTAGGGTTGACATGGACATAAGGGAAGGCTAGGATGGCTTTTTATAGTGGTGGTTATGGGATTAAGGGTAGATATAGGTGGCGCCAAGATGTAAGGGTGTGGGTGGTGTTTTGGCACCAAAATAGTGGTTGTTGAGGGTTTGTTATGGTGGCTTAGGGTTGGCGCCACTAGTGGGCTTCAAGAAGGGGTTAGGTGTAGGGTTTAGATGGAGATAGAATGAGAGGTGTAGGGCTAGGATGGGGGTTCATGTTGGCACGAAAATGAAGGGATGCCTAGGGCTTTTTGGCACCAAAATAAAGGGGTGTCTAGGGTGGTGGTTATGGTGGGTTGGCGCCAAAAGGGGTTGGGTTAGGTTAGGGTTATGGTGGAGTGGATGGCCATGGATTTTTAGGTGGAGCTGGAACTTAGGTAAGCTAACTAAGCTAGCTTAGCTAGTAAATTAGAGGTGGAGGAGCTAGGGTTTCATGAAGGAGGAGCTGGGTGAGAAGACTCTGGAGCAGATGGAAGCTATGCTAGAGCTGGGTCTACTGAGGCAACTTCAAGGGGAGCTCAACTACTGAGCTAAACTACTTTGTTCTTATGCAAGTAGCCAAGCTTGGGTAGTTGAGCTGACCTCAACCTGGCCGGATTGAGCTGGAACTGCCTCTGATGAGAACTCTAGAGCTAGCTAGGCTACTAGCTGACAAGTAGTAGCTCAGCTAGCTTGGAGTCTAGTTGCCATGAGCTGGGGGGAGCTGGAATGAGCTAGGGTTGAGTTGAGATGGACTCCTGTCAACTTAGTTGAGCTAGCTAGAGCTCCTAGTGAACTGATGGGAGTTGAGATGAGCTAGACTCAACTAAGTTGAGCTGGATCTGAGCTGACTTGAGCTATGTTGAATTGAGATGAGTTGTCTTGAACTACCATTCAGCTAAGGTGAGCTGAATGGAGCTGAATGGAGCTAACCCTAGTCCAAGGGAGCTGGTATCCAGCCATGATGAGCTGGAATTAGCTAAATCCTAGCCTGATTGAGCTTCCTCTTCAACAATTGGTTTCAAGTGTGCTAGGTTTTTAGGGAGCTGTCAATATGCTTATCCCTAACAGTCCAAGAAACACATTAAAAAAATAATAACAAATGCAATGCATGCCTAACCTAATTTATGCCTAAATGCAACCCAAAAACTTGTTTGCGGAGCAAAATTCTAAGATCTAGGTTTTTTTAATGCACAAGAATGATGATAAACTGACATTTATCAGCCACCAGCTCCAGTGTAGCTCAAGACAGCTTCCTCCAGCTCATCAACTCCAAAACCCTAGCTCCCTCTACCTCTCCCATGACCTCCCTACTAGCTAAGCTAGCTTAGCAATCTTAGCTTAGCTAGTCCACCTCCATGGCATCCCAACCTAACGCTAAAACCCACCTAACTAGCTCTACCAAATAAGCCTACCTAAGCTCCACCTAAGCTACCTCCACTTCCACCTCATGTTGGTGCCACCACCACACATTCCTTCACCCCTCAACCACCACCAAAAGCCACCACTAAAAGTGAAGCCAACCCACCATAACTACCCCTTATTTTGGCACCAAAACAAGGGGGCAATCCTATCCCTACACATCACCTTCCAAGCCATCTCCACCATCCCATTTCCCTCCAAAACCAACCCTTCTAGAACCTACCCCTTTTGTCGCCAAAAACATACACCTTTACACCCATGGACATCCACCAAAGGGTTGATTCCAACCATAACCACCACCTCCCATAACCCTTGAGATGGTGCCAACTATCCTACACCATAGGATCTATAACCACCCTTGAAAGCCCATCTTATCCCTCCACTCAATCCACACCAACTAGCCCTTCTCCCTTCCTATTTATACCCTATCTAACTACCACCATAGGGATATCTTCTCCCTTTGTATATTCCACCATTACACCACCTACACCTAAGGCCAAGGAAGAAGAAAAGAAGAAGATCAACGGGGCAACCTACCCGCCCCCTTGGTGACTTCTTCCGTATTCTTCTTCTCCCTTGTGCCACGCCAAGGAGGTAGCCTTCATCTAGGGGGACGGCCAAGCAAGAGGAGGAACAAAGCTGGTGGACGTCCACCCTTGGAGGAGGCTTGGAGGAGGACCATTTGAAGGAAGAAGCCAAAGAGAAGTTCTTTTCAACTGCGGGAGCAGCAGCAGTTGGAGTAAGGGTTTCTTGAAGCTTCTATGGGAGGATACCTCTCTTCTTCAATCTTCCATTTTATCTTTTGTATTAGCTAGTAGTTTGTTGTTTTGCAAGAACCATTCCTCTACATGTACTTTACTTTCTAGCAATACAAGTTCATATTTGCCTTCCAAGTTCATGTTTCAATTTTAGTGTATTTTTCTTGCTTTTAAGTAGCTTACTGCACCACCCCCTCTCTTCTAATTACCCTAGGCACACTTGCCTAGGGTGAGCTTAGAGGAGAAGGCTTCATTATTGTCACTTAGTGTTAGCTGATAGGTGTAGTATAATCATCATCTCATATTCCATTGCCCGATTGTTTTGAAAATTATAAAAACAACAAAAAATCAAAATCACAAAAAGAAAGTGCGGATTTGAGAGGCAAGAGAGAGAACCAACTTTGTGACTAACAAATTAGCCTCCTTGGACGACCCTAGATACTCCACTATCTAGGTATTATAAATTTTAAAAGTTGATTGCATACTTGCGTGTTACAACGACCTAAAACCCTATTCTTATCAAATCACACATTTTCCTTATCAACGACCGATGAGAGCTCCATGAATGGCGATGAGAGGGTGGAAAATAATTTTTCTTTTCTCTAGTGGAGCATCCCAATGGCTTGAGACACAAGCTCAAGGTGTGTTCTGAGCTCTAAAGTAGGTGAGGAGAGCATAGGAAGGGATGATGAGAAATGGAAGGGGTGTAGGGCTTTATATAGTGGTAGGAGGAGGGTGTATCTCGGATGCTGGTCAACAGTGACATTTAAAACCTTGCTGAAGACTTGTCTTGGACATTGCTAAAGGCATCACTCACCACCGCTGTCATCTGCGCATGTAGGTTGGATCAAGCGAGGATGCATCCCAACTGTCGGATCGCTAATGGACACTCTAGATTTTGTGCGAATCGCATGCTTGAGATCATGCCCACCTGCGCATACGATAGTGCATCCGTCTGCGTGTTAGATATTGCATGTGCGAATCGTGCATATCGGGCAGCACCATGTGGTGAAGCCTCCGCCACTTGATGGCATCCAACGGATGCAATCGAATCACGCCTGCACTTGCGAAATTAGGTGCAGTGGGTGGGCTTTGAATGCATGTTATTGTGTTGTGAGTAGAAGCCTAATCTCCTGTGCTGAGGGTGGGTTTGAGTCTCACTTAGGAATTAAGGCCCATGGGCCCATGACCGTTGGATTGTGATCCAACGATCGAGATTGCATGAAGCTCTTCCTTGCTTGGCTTGAGGTGAGCGACATGGCCTCTTGATGACTGTTGGATTCAAATCCAATGGCTGAGATTTCACAAGTGCGGCTTGTGAGGAGCGGCTGCGGTCAGGCTGGAGGGCTGCAATGGCACCATGTGGCGCCATCGTAGCTGTCCAACTTATTCTTGTAGAGGGTGCTACAGAGCTCTAATCAAGATGATTTTCACGTTGGTGAACTGCGATCGTCATTCTTGATCCATTAGTATGGTCAGATTTTTCATCCAGAGCCCTCAAAGATGTTGCATCACCCCCTGGCCATATAAAATGTGGATATTAATATACAAATTACACAAATTATTCTAAATGCAATGTAATGAACGTGATGCGTTATTCACAATGCTATATGCAATGTTAAGCTTAAGAACTATCATAAGTCGGCATTTTATCTTGAATAAATGTGTATTTGTCACCATTCTAGAGAAAGCCAATGTTGAAAAATAGAATGAATACAAGCACTTACTGATTGCCACAGAAGCACCAAGCAAATACTCATTGAATGATTAGCTAAACATTTATTCAAATTTATGTCCAAATAAAAGCTACATTCAAAACTAACACTAATTTCAATCTTCTCTAACTAATTTAATTGACCACATCATAGATTGTAACCTACAAAAAAAATCCAATAGTCTAGTATATTAATTCCCATAAAAGCTTACAATTAAAAATGCTCCAACAAAATTATTTTTGACAAGAACCTACTAGTGGCTTTTTTTTGTCGTTGTTTGATGGATTATTGACAAATCGGGAACCTACAAAAAAATTAAGATCAATAAGAAGAAAATCACTTGATAAAAAATAATTTGTTACTAATAAAAGTATAAAATACTAACTTCGTTATTCACTTGAAAAGGATTAGAATATCCTAAAAATTGTTGAAAAAAGTTCATTCTCTTCTCCTATGGTTACCTTTATCTTATACTTTATTCTTACCTTCACTTAGCTGATAAGATAACCACCATAGACCTTTTTGAGCATTCTCCAGTTATCAAAGTCTAACAGGCACATTGTTTCATTGTGAGCCACATTGCCAAGCCAACCACTCAATAACCCAACCTCTTTATCCATAGGCTGAGCCAATTCATTACACTCAACAATAATCTTGTGCCCATCAAGTAGTGACCCCACATCTTTAGCATATGTGACTCCTCTTCTTATTCTCATAATTCCACTTTCATTTATCAAATTACAAGTTCAATAATCAATGGTTAATAGAACTAGATGGATTCTTTCATAAAATCAACTAAAGATTTCATTATAAAATCAACTCATAAAACCTGAAATTTGCACATTTTCATGCATGTCATCCCCAAGGTCTAGTATTGTCGGTTGCCCTTATTCTCTTGGAATGTTAGTTGGATTAGATGGTTCTTCATTGACTACTTTGTCCTGTGATTGTGATTCAGATATGGCATCCATTTAAAGCTCTTGATCGAGCCATAAAGTGTGCTTATAGTAAGTAGTATTCCAAAAATTATAAAGTTAGCGATAGTAATATTAACCATCTAAAGAAATGTACTAAGATGCTAATCATATTAGAATCCACATTCTAAACATTTTGACTCCTCTAAAATTTGCAAGAAACGAGTGGGATTCTTTATTGCATGTAGTACTCCTTACATGTAGACATGCATGTATGCAAGCACTTGCACAAGCACAAGCTTTAACCTTGCAAAGTAACCGAATTTAAGTCAAGTCAAAATTGACTAATATTTGCAATTATTTGGTATCTTATAGAAGATTACAATTGCACTGCACCCGGCTCTAAATTAGCTACACCTTGAGTCACAAAGGGTTCTAAAGGAATGTATCTAGGACATATCATTGAGAAGCTTATGAGCCTAGTTGGATAACTTCTCAACAAGATATAGAGTTAAGTTTCAAGGACTCTTGATAGGCCACTCAACACGACACTGATTTGTAACATTTCAGTTTATGATTGCCACAGGAATTAGTCTCCATAGATTTGGATATTTGGCCACTCTCTACTGCCATGTAATTCAGCTGGTAAGGCTAGTGGTTAATATTCAACACACTGGAGGTTAAAGGCTAAAGGGAGAAAGTTCTTTCCCCACACCTGTATCAACTATGATCCAACACCTTCAATCCCTAATTTCAAAATTGAATCTTTTGTCTACTACTTTGACCTCCTCCCTTTCTACTGTTTCCATCACTCTTGTCACTTTCTTATTTCCTCCACCTCTTTTACCACCTCCCAAACCTCGATCTCCTCACCCATCGCCTTCACCTCCACTCTACTTCTCATCCCATCAAGTTCTATGGGTCCCAGTTTCCAAGTTAGTTAGGGCTATAATAGTCCATTAAGAAGGTATAAGCAGGGTAATCATATAAAACAAAGGAAGCTGAAACCTACCAAAAATTTGCTAGAGTTTCCCATGTTTTATCATGTTTTCCCAAAATCCTATACTTGCAAGGGAACCTACGTATGCATACCAAGAATACTATGGTGGGCATACCCCACAATCAACCATAAATGGAGCAAAAATCAAGAATGTAGTACAAGCAGGCACACCCCGCAACCACAAGATGATAATAGCACAAAAGAAAAAAAAACCACAACATGCACATCAAGTAGTGATCACTATTAATCAAGTAACCTGCGACAATCATCAAACAATCACAATAAAGCGCTGTTGACGAGTTTCTGTCCCCGGCAACGGTGCCAAAAATGTGATCATCGACGACCGATTTGCATTAAAAAGGTTGTTTTAAATGTCGTTGTTGTAGTATATGTGTCACAAATGCAAACCGATATTGCGTCAATTTTATTTATTTATAATTTTTACTGATTTGTTTCCAGGTCATTAACTGGGAGGCAGTTATTGATATACATCACTCTCTAAGTCCAAAAATATTCTTTTATTCCAAAAATGTTAATTTTATTTACAAAATAAATCAATAAATGAAATAATTGGTTAATTATTTACAAAAGAATCAATTAATAGGTGTTATCATGCCCAAAACAAATATACAAAAAACAGGCAACAAAAACTAGCTACTACTACATTATGTTAATTATATACAACTACTATAAGTAATACCTAAGTGTAGGTACAAAAATAGCTACAAATATCTATTATACTAAATTATATTACATACTAATATCTATAATAACATATATTACGTATACAGTAACATAAATAGGCATTGCTGAAGCCTTAGTAAACTATTTACAAAACATAAGGAAAAAATAATTACCTACACTAACATATAAATATATATACAGTAATGGATCTATTTGTCACTAAAGCTCTTAGTCATTTATATACATATATAAGAGCTCAAACAAGTATCTACTCTACACCACATATACAGATATATACACTATCTATGTATACGTATATGTCATTTATATATATATATATCTTATTTACATTATTTATATACATATGTCTATTATACATATATGCATGTATACATATATATATTTACATACACACACACACATAGGCACACACCAACACTTAGTCAAATTCACTAACTCTCCTCTCCTCTCCTCTCGCACTCTCTTCCTTCCAAGACTTAGCTGATTTTAGGATGTCCTCATACACACATAGACGTCTACGGTTCAACCCAAAAATTAGGTTTTTAAGTGGGTGGGTTGGCCACATTCAAGGCATACATAGCACCCAAGAGGGTGGGACTAGACTCTACTAGCAGTCAGCCCTAGTTCATTTTAGATTCATTTAAATCCGATTTATGGCCCAACATCAGGCCCATTTTAGGCCTAGCTACAGTACGTGGCCCCCGACCCACCATTGTTCCAAATGTATCAATAGGTCATTCAAATGCTTAATATCGAGAGGAGAGTAATATGATATGTGTGATGAGTGCCCTGCGCCTGACAATTGGTGGAGATGGCAGACAAATACATCTTATACCGCACTGAGCGGTTTGTGCCACACGATGTGGGACTATCCCACACTGCAATTGAGTGCATAGATGTGCGCTGCGCAGTTCTAATTTCATGATTTTGGCCCTCGATTTGAGGGCCATAAATTAATGTAAATTAAAAATAAATTATATAATTACAAAGCCCTTATATAGGGTTACCTAATTGTACAATTACTTTACAAAAATAAGTTATTTAAATGTATAATAAATTCAGTTAAAGTTGGTTGATTATACACATTAAGTTAAGGGTTAATCTCTTAATTAAGTTACAAATTGGTTAATTAATTGTACAATTGACCTTATACAGTGTTAATGCACATAATAAATTAATTATTATACATTTGTATTGTATTTTAGAAACTTTATTTTAATTTATTTATATTTAAATACATGTTTAAGTTAGTTTTACAAATAAATAACTTATAAATACTATAATACACTATAAATACAGTATAAATAGGTTGAAAATAGTTAATATAATATTATACAAGTATACATTATAAATTATTTCAGTATTAAATTAAATTACTAATTTATTTTATTTTAAGTTTAAAAATTACTTAATTAACCTAATTACTTAATTACCTACTGTAATTACTTAATTAAATTAAATTATTGGTACTATACAGTATGTATTACATAGTTAAATATGTATATATAGTATTAGACTTAATTATGTACATATTGATAAGTTTATATAATTACTTAGGTTATTATACATTTAAGTTAATATAAATTAATAGATAATTATATAATTATATACAATAAATCATTTTAAATACTTAATTTAATATATAGAATACATATATAAGATATTTATGCACATTATATACATATTATACATTATATACATATAGCTTAGGTTTAATTTATATATACAAGCATATACATAGTATATAAGGTATTTTTGGGGTTTTTCTGACTTTTATATGTATAATAGAGATAGGGGATGAGAGAGAAAGAGTGAGATGAGATATAGAAGTTTCTTTTTGTTGTTTTTCATATTGGGTCTTTTATTAAATTCCATGGTATATTGAACCGTCGGCTGGTATACTTTGAAACTTGGCGAGCACTTAGAAAAATACTGATCTTACTTAAGAGGTTTATTTTATTTTTATGTGATTTTTTAATGTATTTTATTTATATACAAAATAACTCCATTTAGGCCTAAAAAGGGTTTTTAATAAAGAACCTAAGACCTCTAAATGTATTTTGAGGGTTAGACAATCAGTAAAAGCATTCACATACACTCAACACATCACATGGAATATGATGGAGCATTTAAATATGATTTTAAACTAAATTTGCATTTAAAATTTTAATTTGGACATATAATTCACAATAGTAGCTGACAAAAGAATTTAACATAAGATACAAGCAATTCTAGTTGAATTAAAACTCAATTTTAGTACATGAATGCCTGATATTAAGTTTTAACTCTAAACAACATGTCAACTACATTACAATCCAAAATCCACTTCAAATTCCTCTCAGACTACCCAAATCAGTTCACCACAGTGGTTGCTACTGCTATATAAACATTTCAGACCAAAATGCTACCTCATCTGCATTAGATTCCGACATCTTAGCATAGCTGCGTCAGCAGTTGTAGACACCCAGCAGCTGGAAGCTGCTGAAACAAAACTCATTAACTGAGATGAGCTGTTGCTGTCATATTAAAAAAATCAGCCAAGATCAGACTAGAGAAGGTCTGAGCTTAGGCTCAAGCATGTCCAAATGAATTCTCTAACAAATCATTTCCATCCAAAAATCCTTTTAAAACCATGTATGAATATAAAAAATCCATATGGCCAATCCTCATTCTTTAAAATCCTTGAAAGACCCTAAAATGATCTCCTCTTTACATTATAGACAATGTAAAGTGGAAAATCACATTACATATTGAAATCATCTTAAAGCAACTCTGAATTTCCATTAAAACCTTGAAATCATAATTTGTTCCTTTAAAAATCAGAGTGAATTCGGATTGGTTTAGGAATCCACGTAGCCCTATTTTAGGCTTTTAATGTGGATCATTATGAAGATAAAATCATGAAGAACACCTGCACGGTATTAATTAGTGTGCAAGTATTCTAAATGATCCTCTAAATAATAGGTCATTGGTATGACCTCTAATCCATGTATTGGATTATCCATGGCTATGGCTACCCAAAATAATGCTCTCATTGGGCATATGCTCCTTTGAGAATAAATATCAATCAAAACACGTTCAATTCATCGCAATACACCCAATTAAGCAAATCTGAACTCGAATCACTCGATGAAATTCGAATAAAATGAAATTGACTCCAAATCGCAAGATTGGATGTGAAACCAATTATGAAATAATCGAGTGAATCAGTTCAATTAAAACCAGATTGGGGGGTCTTTGTGAGTAGTTGGAGGGAATGGGAGACCCCCCAAGTGGACGTTAGACGTGAATTTAGATCTAAAACCCAAAACTTCCAGATCTCAATTCGGCCTTAATGGAGGGGTGAGCAAAGAATAAAATGCGAGGGAAAATCAGAAACAAATTACTGAGTGTAGAAGGAGATTTAAGAGTTGAAATGGAGGTGGAAAAACAGCTCTTTAATTTGAATTGGTCAGAGAAAGCGAAAGTAATTTAAATAATCTAACATACTCCAAACCAATCCATCACTAATTCTGACTTCTAATCTACTCCTACCTAATCTAATTACACTAATCACTACTCTAAACTACTCTAGAAAGCTGGAAATCCTATCTAATAGGAAGAATGGGGTTGCCTGGATCCAAAGTCAATGATTAAGGAGGAAGAAGGGAGGGAGGTCTCCAACGATGTTGATCGCTCTGAATCGGGTTTTAAAATCGTTGCGTTGTAGTATAGATCGAATCAGCATGAAAAATAAATAATATTTATTACATGAATATCAGAAATGAAGTCCGAGGTCGAACACAGGGAGCAGATAGGAATTCGCACACTAATCTCAAATAAGATGAAACTGAGCACAAGAACTTAAACCAAATAATGATATTCAATAAATACTTTTTTGTCACATTAGATATTCAATGAATTCTCATGAACCTTTGAAGCAATAAAAAAAGTAGAGAAGCTAAAACAATGGTGATTTAAATCACTAGTTATTCTCTAAGCATATATATCAAGCATTCAATCAATTTAAATATCTCAACAGTAATTCTAAAGTATCAAGCCTCAAATCAGTCATCGGGTCTAATGACCAGACGACTTAACCATCATTTGCTACAATGCATCCCTAGCACTGTTCTTCTTCTTCCTCTTCTCTTCTCTCTTATGGCCTTCTTCTTTTCTCCTTTCTTCTTCTTTAGCTTTCCTTCTTTAGCTGCTCTCTTCTTTACGCACGAGCCTTCTTCCTTTCCTCCTCTTTTGTGTCTTTCTTATCTTCTTCCTTCTTTGTTCATGTACAGAGGGCAGCCATCCCTTCAGATTTGGCTAAGTGTCGCACATGGCAAAAACCCTCCCTGCCCCAAGCTCTCTCTCCTTCTCTCTTTAGGATCCGCGCTCCCTGGGCCACAGTCAGGGTAGTCAGGTATACGGGTAGAGCATACCTGGGACCAAGCTCACCGACGGGGGTGGTGTGCGAGGAGTGCTTAGGTTAGGCGATTTATCGTATCGGCCAGACCCGCAGGTTAGGTGTCGCGGGTGAGGAGCACGTGAGGCGCGGGCTGGGATCTCACCCTTTGTGTGTCACTTGAGGCGAATAGCTCATGTGACAAAAATAACTTATTCGGCTGCGGGCATCTATCAGTTTCCGAGGTGGGACTAAATGTCCTACCCTTCCTTCATGCAGCAGCAGGTGATGGCATCTTCGATTGCGGATGAACAAACTATGATATCCTTCTATTGGAAACCTGGAATGAACTTGAAAGTAAGCCTCGTAGCCTGGGCATGGAATTAGCGAAGAACATGGCCGGAGGAACATGAACGACGCTGGAGATGGAAGTGGTGGCGGCAGTGGACGGCGAGTCTTGAAAAACATAAATATGGCCTTATGGTGAAGTTAAACTAGCTTAGAACCTTCGCTGAACTACATGGAGTATGTTGGCAGTGGTTTCATGGTGGATTAAGGTGTGTGGTGGTCGGTCGGAGTCGGGGAAGGAAGTCGGTGATGGGTTTGTTCGGTGGCGTGATTGGGTGGATGAGAAAGCGAATGGAGAGAGGGGTTTTGAAGAGTCGAGCATGGTGGAGCAGATGGAGGTGATAGCAGCACAATTCGTGTGGTGGAGCGGCAGTTGGGCGTCGCCGGAGCCTCGCCAGAGTGGAAGATGGAGGGGGAGACATGTGGTTGGCAGTCATTTTGAGAGATAGAAAGAGGGAAAAAGGAGGGAAGTAGAGGAAGATAAAGAACATAATCTAATGGTCGAAGGAGGTAGAAAACCCACGCCGGTGTGATGGCTGGGCGTGGGGAAGATGAATCCTCCTAGAGGGGAACGGCGGTAAAGAAGGGGATCAGGATGCCCTGGCTTTGGCTCACCAGCTGCAGATGAAGATGAGGAAGAAGGAGGACAGGCCAATTTGGTTGTTGGCCATCCATAGGAAGATGGGAGAAGAGCTCGCTGGAGCTAAGTTGGAGGAGGGCTGGAGGAAGAGTTAGGAAGACATTTTTGGCCCTAAAACTAGTTGGAGAGCACGACCATGTATTGGGCGTGCTTAAATAGGGTTTAGTAGGGGCTTCCAAGCTTGGAAAAAAGCTTGGGACCCTTGGAGCTTACGCAAAAATAGGATACCCATTCCTTCAAAGCATTCGCACGAGCTTTTGGGATGGAGCTGGGATCCAAGGTTGGTCCTATTGGAAAGAGGATTTCCTAAAGAATCTCCGATTTGATTTTGGGAAGGTTTCATCAATCAATCAAGGAGATCTCTCCAAATGAATCTCATCGGAGTAGGATTCTTAAGCGATAATGGTGGAGGGACTTTTTTGTGAAGAATATGACAAAATTGGGGGGCTATTTGCAAGGAATTCAAAAAGCTAAGGGTTTGAATGAGATAGAAAGAGTCTGACTGGACCAAAATGCAAACTTGGTCAAGATGATCTCAGATTGAGCTCAAATTTTGGTACAAACCTAATTTGTACCCAAGGAATCCAATGGTGAAGTTAGATTTAGGTTTTGACCTCATTTGACTATGTAATTTATGCAAAAACCTAAATTAAGGCAAATATGAATATGAGATTATTTTGGGTCAAGACGGGTTCTGATGGTCAAATTGAATGTTCCAAACCATAGAGAATATTTTTCTATGTGTTTTAGAGGGTTTAGGTGCATTTTATTTTGATCAGAACCACAGTTAATTAAGTAGGTCTATTTTTAGGATTTCGAAAGTCATTTAACTCTCAAAACACGTGAAAAACCTTTTCTATCTGTATTAACCCACTTGTTGGACATTTAAGGCCATTTTACCCTTAATTAACTGATGGGAACACCATCATGAACCCTAACTAGCTCATTTTACCCTAGAAAAGAGGACAAAAGCTCCTACATAACCAAGTAAAAGGCCTAATTCAGGGAATGATTGCGCAGTAATCATAGGTCTTAATTGACCTAGATTAATCTATGACTTAGCATAAATTAGGGTTATTCTTGCATGCAAAAGCATTATCTGCATCTTTACTGCTTTACTTTAGCTATGCATGAAATAATGTGCTGATTGTAGGCAATAGGCTGGATCTGGAGTGGGATCTGAAGTTGGATCGGGAATAACGGGAGTTGCAGCAGAGCTGGAGCAAAAGGCTTAGATTAGATGTGGCCATAATGATGTAAGGGAGTTAAGGTTTTCTATTCTATTAAGTAGGAATTAAGTAATAAAATGTGAAGAGCTTAGGTCCATCCTAGCCCTAAGATAGCCTAGAGACTTCCCCAAGCCTTGGCCATCCTTAGATTAGGTCACAACACCCTAGGAAGCCCTAAAACCCTAGTTCCAACCCTTATCTGGATGTCCAGATAAGTTATAGGACGTCCAGATAAGTTATAGGACATTTAGGACCTATAGCCATCTCCCGCACACCTTAAACCCACTTCTGCAGTGTTATTGGACATCCAGACACTTTGTCAGACGTCCAATTTCTACAGAGCACCCAAAACAGAACCTAGATTTCCCCATGACTCAGATTGGACGTCCAGAACTGGAGTCTGGACTTCTAATTTTTGAGTATAAGTCGTCTAATTTTGTTTTTGGATGTCTAGGATTGGTCTCTAGTCCCTATTTTGAGATTCAAGCCTTGATCTTGGATTTCTAGCTCCCTAGACTTAATCTCAACCCCATAGGAACCTAAATTAAGGTTTCCTAACCCTAATACATCACCTCTAGACCTACCTAAGGACCTAATTAGGTCCTCACCAAACTCAATTGACTTAGATCAAAGTCAATTACCTTCACCTAAGTCAATTAGACTGATTGAGTCTAATTGAGCTTAGATCTCAACCCACACAAGTTCAATTGGACTTAGTGAGAGTCCAATTGATCTAAACCCAACCTAATTGAGTTATTTCACTCTCAATTAGGTTCACACTCATTTAATTAAACTTAGTTTAAGTTTAATTGCAATTTTCCCTTAGCAATTAGGGTTTGTAACCCTAATCAAGGCATACACCTACATAAACCCCTTAGGACCTAACCTAAACCACCTAGCCACATAGAGCACGACCACACACACACACACACACACACACCCATTCACGCACTCCCACACATATAGATTTCTCTAGAACTCTCTCCAAGTGGCGCCACTCTTGGTTGCAAAATTTAGCAACCAAGACGCATTCAAATTGAGATCCACATTATTTGGATCTCAAAACCACTTCTGTCCTCTCATGGCCGGCCACTCTTGGGCTCTCTCTAGAGAGTTCCACACCTCTCTAGAGAGAATCCCTTAGGTCTATAAAAAGACCTAAGGGGTGGCCATTTCCACCCATTCACTTCCTTGGCTTCATTCACATCCATCTCTACTTAGGCTAGCCACTTCCACTCCATCTCCACGAGTAGACCACCACCATGAAGGACACCATGCCAGGATGCTGGATCACTCCTCTCTCTCTCCAAGGGTTGGCCTAAGCTCCATTGGCCACCCCTCATTCTCCTCCCGACCACTCCAAGGCCATCGGAGACCACCTTCGAATGCCCTTCTATTCTGCTAGATCTAGATTAGTAGTTTATGCACTTCATAGTTTTACTACTTTTAATTACTGCTTAGTAGCGTAGTCCTTATTCTCCCAAATGATGCATGCAAAATCCCCCTGTAGATTCTTGTATGCGATCGTTTTCTGATGGCTAGATCTAAATTTTTAAGCATTCATGTACAAGCTTTCCTCTACAAGTTCATGTTGCAGACACTCTCCAAATGAATGAACGAAAGGTATATTTTCTACATATATATATGTCTGATGTTTTGAAATCACCATGAGCTTATTGATTGCCATCATTTTTGCGTGATTCAAGTTGCCTATTTTCACTCATTTATCTATTTCGCAACAAGCATGTCGTTTCCTGAAAATATAGAAAATCTAACAATAGATGCATTTTCTGTAAATAGTCACCACCTCACTAGAATCGTGCACACAGAAACTCACACTTTCACCTTTGTGATATATTTAACACACGCACATGTAATTAGGGTTCACAATAGAAGTGGTGAAATTTTAATCAGAAGACTGGAAACTGACGTGCGAATTTAAACAAAGTAGAGTGGTAAAAGATTGAATTCAAACATAAAACAAACGACTCCCATAGATGAATGACTGGGACTCAAGTCTCATTTTCTTTTTACAAATATCTTTGTTTGATCGTATTGCACACTATACTACGACGCATTTTCCTATCAAAAACGTGCTTTACGCCCCCAAATAGGGAATAACTATTTTGAGAAGAAAATAAGAAACAAAGGGTAAAACTACAATTTTACCATTATAGGACAACAACAGGATTTCTTAGGGGCTAAACATAGGTTAAATGGTCTTAATAAGATAAAAAGTAGGTTGGCTCAATTAGAAAAGGGTTCATGTGCAATTTAGGAATTAAATGACTTTTTGTAACCCTAAAACAGATCCACTTAATTCAACAAGGTTTTGGTCAGGATAAAATTTACCTAAACCCTCTAAAAATCATGTAAAAATATCCTCTAGGGTTTAGAACCTTCAATTTGGCCTGTGGAACCTATTTTGACCTAAAGAGGGGTCCCAGTCAATTATTTGCCCTAAATTGGATTTTCTGTAAAATGTTCAATTAAACGAGGTCAAACCTAAAATCTAACTTCACCATTGGATTACTTAGGTACAAATTAGGTTTGTACCAAAATTTGGACCTAAGGGGAGTCCACCTTGACCTACTTTGCAAAACAGTCCACCTAATTACTTTTAGACCCCTAGCTTTTGAAAACCATTGCAAAGAACCCCTTAGCTTCCTCACCATTCTTTGCAATTAGGTCCCTCCACCATTACAGCGGAGGAGCCCTACTATAGCGAGGATTTAAGAGGGAATTTCTCCCTGATTCCTTAGAGAATCCCTCTCAGATTTGAAAGGGAGATTCTCTGAGAAATTCCCGACCATGTGAACTCAATCATGCGCTCTGATTCGCACCCAATCTCTCATGCGAACACATGAGAGATTTGGGTATCTCTCACATTCCATCTCCGGTGAGGATACTCGTGCTTGGAAGCTTGTCTTCCATGCACAAGGCTCTCTGCCTTGGACTATAAAAGGAACCCCTGACCTTGATGCTCATTTTCAGCTTGGTTTGGCTGGAGAACAACCCTCAACTTCATCTCTTCTACTCCGGCCAAGCATGCAGCAAGCTTCGGCGACATCTCCTCCCTCTTCTCGTCGCTCTGCCACAATACCAGTGGTAGAGTCATCTTCGCCTCCATCGTTAGCGTCACGCCATACCTACGCACACACCAACTACTCCCTCATCGTCGCTGTCACCCCTCTACTGGAACCTTCATCTCCGGTAGCGGTAGGTACGCGCCAGCCGCTGTCTCCCCCCCCTTCGTCCTTAAATTAGGTTAAATCTCTTCCCTGCTTTCCTTTCTTTATTTTCCCTCTCTATTTCTGTTTTCGACCCCTCGACCACCGCAGACCACTACCATCTTCTCCACCTCCAGCAGACCACCAGCGAAGGCGCATCCATCATTCCACACACCCACATGCCTCTCCAACTACCTTAGAACCTTTGCCACCTTCCACTGATCATTATCCTCATCTCCATCGACCGCCACAACCTCCGTTCAGTCCCCTCGACCACACCTATCACCACGACCACAGACCGACCTAGGCATGCAGGCCTAGGCCACCCCACGCCACACCACCCACCTAAACACCTTCGCCATGTCACGACGAAGACTCCTATGTGTTCTAATGAGGCCGCAAGGCCGTATTGCTTGAAATGCAGGTTTGACCTTCGTCGCCATTAGAGCAGACGTGAAGGAGCTTGCAAGCTCGCTCCAGGTAGTCGCGCTCTAGGCATTCAGGTCCAGGTGACGTGGAATTAGCACACACACACATCCAGCTTGTGATTGGCTTTGAGAGAGCATTGCAGCCACAATGTTTGTCAACGTTTTGTGCGGGTTTAATGTATATCACGTTGTAGTACAACCGACAAAACGTTTAAACATATATAAAGAATTTTATTACTCGAAAATCGGAGTATCTGAGGTCGATCACAGGGAGCAAATGGAATTTACTACTAGTCAAAATGTAATTGAACACTCTAATTTACTCAAAATATCAATTCAACTATGAATGTATGCGATTAAAAGTAGTTAGGACAAAAAGAAATGAAATTGGACATCTGATCTTGTGATCAGACGTCTTAAAAGTATGTTCCCTTTTCTTCTTGATTATTCTTCTTCCTCAGCAGTCTTCTCTGTTTCTTCTTCGTTTGCTTCTTTCTTTCTTGTCTTGCGAAGCCTTCTTCTTCTTCTTTTGATCTTCTAATCTTTCTGTGCCTCTCTTCTTCTCTGTGTCTTGCTCTTTCTTCTTCTGCTTTCCTTCTTCTCCTGCGAAGGCTTCTTTCTTTCTTCTTCTTCTCTGTCTTGCCTCTTCCTCTTCTCTTCTTTGGCTTGCCTTTCCTTCTTCTTCTTCTGTAGCCGCCAAGTCCTTCTTCTCCTGCGTTCAGCCTACCTGCACAGGAGCAAAACCTATCCTTTCTCCCTCTACCCACGCGTCTCTCTCTCTCTCAAGCAACTCACTCACGGACGCTCTCCTAGAGCCACAGCCATAATCGGGTCGGATTGTACCCCGGACCAGGCGCACCTACAGGTGGTGTGATGCGCGAGTGCGTTGGTTTAGGTCGGGTCGGATCCGCCAGATCCGCGTGGTCAAGCCGCGGACGAGGCGGGTGTGGGGTCAGTGAGGGACCTCACCCCTGTGCTTACGGAGGCAACCAGATTAAAGCACAAATACAATTTATAGCGTACCTGAGTGTTGCAATCCCATGATGTGGGACTGAAGGTTCCTCCCTGATTTCACGCGCACCCGCAGACTTTCGTATGCAATTGCCCAAGTGGATGGCTCTGCTGGCGCTCCGTGCTGGGCTCACTCACCTCGCGACACTCGCGTGAGTCTCCTGCATCTGCAGCCTGGGAAGCCTGATGCCTGGAGCTTCGTTGGAGCTTCATCAGAGGTCGTCCATGGTGGCAGGAGCTCAAACACTGTCATGCACAAAACGAGCCTCTCGGCCCAATCAGATCAGCTAGAGACCTTCGCTGTGGCACGGCGAAGGCAGTGGAAGATGCTGCAGGCCGTAGGTCGGCCTAGGCGTGCGTGCCTAGGTTAGCCTGTGGCCGGAGATGGTGGGTTGTTCGAGGGGTGATTATGGAGGTCTGGAGTGGCAGTTGTAGGGTGGAGCGAGTTCCTGGTGGTGAGGCGGAGCTCTCGAAGTGGTTGGCGAGCCGTGTGGGGGGCTGGAATGGTGGAAGCGGCTCGCCGAAGGTTGGTCGGTGATGTGGAAGATGAGGGTGGTCAGCGTCGGTCGAGGGGTAATCAGATGAGATAACAGGGGGAAAAGAGAGAGGAGAGGATGGAGAGGAGTTCTAACCTAATTGTAAGGACGAAAGGGGACGGAAGGCGGACAGCAGTACCTGCTGTCGCCGGAGAAGATGATTTCCAGTGGGGGAGAACGGCGGCGACGACGGGGCTGAGGCGGCGTGCGCGGGTACTGCGCGACGCAGAGGGAAGTCAGGAAGCTAACTCTGCCACTGGTTTTGTGGCAGAGCGAAGAGGGAGGGGAGGGGGCTCTCTGGAGCTTGCTGGGACTTTTGGCCGGGCAGGAGAAGACGAATTGGGGGTGGACACTCGGCCAAATCAAGCTCGCCTTCTGCGGCAGGGTCTGGGGTGTCTTTTATAGGTGCTGGCCGCACCTACCAGTGCGTGGAGACTGCGCAATCAACGCTGCTGGCTCGCCGGAGATGGAAGGAAGGTGGATACCCAAATCTCTCGTGCGTTCGCACGAGAGATTGGGTTCACACCAACGATTGTAATTGGCTTTAGAAGGAAGGGAATTCCTCAGAGAATCCCCCTTCCATTTCTGGGAGAGAATCTCCGAGGAATTAGGGAGCAATCTCTCTCGAAACTTCGTTGGAGCTCGGTTCTGCCCTAGCAATGGCGGCAGGACCGGTTTGCAAAGGAGGCGAAGAACCTAGGGGGCTCTCTGCAAAGGTATTTAAAAGATAGGGACCAATTTGTGATTTGGGTGTACTAAATTGCAAAGTAGGTCAAGATGACCTCTCCTTAGGTCCAAATTTTGGTACAAACCTAATTTGGACCTAAGGAATCCAATGGTGAAGTTGGATTTTAAGTTTGACCTCGTTTGACTAGACATTTTGCGTAAAAACCCAAATTAGGTTAATTGAGGAGCTAGGACCCTGATCTAGGTCAGACTAGGTTCCAAAGGACAAATTAAGTGTTCTAAACCCTAGAGGATGTTTTTACATGATTTTTATAGGGTTTACTTGCTTTTTGTTTTGACCGGAACCTTGTTAATTAAAGCGGGTCTGTTTTAGGGTTACTAGGTGTCATTTAATTCCTAGATTGCACATGAACCCATTTCTGATTGACTCAACCCTCTTTTTATCTCATTTAGACCATTTGACCTATGTTTTGCCTCTGAGAAATCCAGTTTAAGTACTGCAATGGTAAAATTGCAGTTTTAACCTTTATTTCATGTTTTCTTCTCAGAGCACTTGTTCCTTCAGTTATGCCTTCTTCTAGGTTATGTAGGAGCTTTTATCTTCTTTATTGGGTCAAAATGAGCTAGTTATGGCTCATGATGAGGCTCTCATCATACCCCCATGCCTAGCTTTTGCTAGTCCCTTAGCAAAATTTCAAAGTTTTAACTTCCATTCTAGACCCTGAGTGTCTGTCAACAACTATGAAAAGTGCTTCTCTTTTTATCTTGTGATTTAGGTAGGAATGCTGATAATAGGCCTAGAGGTACTCAAGTACCAACCAAAATCCAGACCTGTTCCGCTTTAGCCTCAGTCCTCCGCAAAGGTTTCTACGGCCCACAGAAACTAACCTAGGGTTTGTTGGACTCCGCGGTTAAAGCACCCGTGCTTGAGACATTTTTAGCCTAAGTTCAGTTTGCAGTGCGTTTTTTGTAAGAGAGAGATAGAAGATTTATTTGCTTGGAGAGCTTTTCTCTCTCTTTTCTTTTTATTTCTAGCTTTGGATTAGCTTCTCAACACGGTTTGTATCGGATTCCTCGTCCCCATCATCAATCCTCAAGGGTCCCTGGCTTTCGAGATTTCGAGATAATCCCGCCCATGGCAACCCCCGGAACCTTGGCTTTCGAGATTTCGAGATAATCCCGCCCATGGCATTCCGTGGCCGAATCTAGACCCTAGCGATCGACATTTCGTGATAATGCCGCCCATGGTATCTGAACCAGCAGAGTGCTTACATGCCCCCTGTAGGATATTTAAATATCCTAAGAGACAAGCACCGAGGAGACGATATGTTGTTACGCATCTTCGAGGGGAATTTCCCGCCTCTTCGCGCTGGGAACTCGTCCAAATCAATTTGTGTTGATTGACCGCTCCTAATCTAGGTGACTTTTTCAGAACATTAAACGCTTTTCGCGTGATTTGGATGTTTTATGTGCACTGAACCAGACTGTGTGTGAATTTGGGTGCTTAGGTTACCGAATCCCGCAAATCGGAGGTCAGTTAACGAGGCTGAATACTTCCTAAGCCTTAGACCTAATACTCAAGCTTCGCATTTTCCTCAACCTCTTGAGGATTATCCAGACTTTAACGGATACGTGAATTTTTAAGCTAAAGGTACTAGCCCAAAAGGCCTAAGACCAGCGTTCCCGCTAATCTCTTGTTATATCTCCGTAGCACTTTTCTTTTCTTTTTCTTGATTCGATGTAGAACTTCAGTTAACCCCTTAATCTTTTACTAATGACTATTTCTTTTCATTTTCATTTTGTGCTCCTTTTTGTCATTTTTCTTCTTTTTCTCCTCCTTATGCTTAAGTGGCTCACAAAATTTCCTCCCTCCCCCCATTTTTTTGTTCTTTTTCTTAATTTTTTTCAATTTTTTTGCGTTTTTGACATATGCAAATTGTTTTTGTGTGTGAGACTCCTTCTGATTTTTTTCTTGGTTCTGTATGTATGCACTTTATCACCCCCCCATGCCTAAGTTTTGCAATGTACTCATTGTAAACAGAGGGTGGGAATTAGTGTTGAGGTTAGGGGCTTAGAATAGGATATATCAGGTGGGTGAATGGGTCGTAAATGACTGATGTGGATGATTTCAAGCTCTGATACGTGTACCAGAGGTGGGATCATATGTCTAAGGCTGGTCTCAAGGTGCAATAGATGTGGAGTCTAGATGGATAATCAGACGGGTCTCTGTGTTTGGGATGACGGGTTGCCTCCCATTAAGCGCTAAATTTAATGCCTTCAGCCGAGCAGAAAATGGGGTGGAGAGGGAGTGATCAAATCAATGGAGTTTTGGAAAACAAGCACCTTGATTAAGAGCCTGGTTGGTGCAACCAGGTGCTTGTTGAGATCAGCGGGCTGATGATGTAGCCCGAACCCAATAAGTCTGGTGGGTTGATAGATGTAGATCAGCAGATGCGGAACCCACCATATGCAGTGACGTTCTGATGGATATGGAAGTGAAAACTTGGGTTCAGGCTGAGTCGAATCAGCCTGGTCAAAGTAGGGTTCTAAAAAATTATCCTTGTAAGGTGTGGAATCCCTACAGAGGTGATCAAAGGATGGAGGCTCCTGATTTGTGGTCTGATCAGTACCCGATACCTGGTCTAAATATGGAGTTGAATCATCTGCAAACGGCTCAGTGAGAGGTGAATCGGAATAGAAATTGAGTCCGGTTGCGGGTCGGGGTGGGGAACGGGTTTTGATTGGTTCTGTATATGTGGAGCAGGTGGCTTCAAAGAAGATTGACATGTTATAATCAGGAGGCAGATTTTCTCCGATGTTATGGTCAGATTCGAGATTGTCGGAGAGCTTGCGAAAATCAAAGTTTGAATGAGATTCTAGATCATGAGTTCCACCATAGAATAAATCATATGTTGTATATTCAGCAGCCTGACTGTTATCTAGCCTAAATGTTAATTCTGAGCTTAAAAGGGTATCCTTATCTGGTAGAGGCTCAGATTCTAAGCTAGTAGGGTAGACCCAATTGAAACCCTGCTCGTCCAACTCCTCGGTTTCTGTGTCGTAGATTGGCATGACTTTCGCAAAATTGATTTGTTCCTCTGAGGAGGTTGACGAGGGATATTCATCAAATCGAGCCCCAAAATCATATTCTTCATTAAGAGATTGATTTTCTTCATCTGGGGCCTTGAAATCTTCAAAATATGTTTCAGATCTAGGTTCTAGGCTTAGGATGTGGGTTGAATTACTAGAATTTAGGTCTGAATAACCTTCGAGGGTCACCTTATCAGAATAAGGGACGGAATTTACACCCTCGAGAGGTTCAGTTCTACTCTCATACTTGCAGGAGTCTTGGGATTCTAAAATGGGCTCATCATGGTCTTTTCCTGCATTTGGAGCTTCCCAACCTTCTTCAATATCAGGTGCATTATATTCCATCTGGGTTGGGAATCCACAACCATTTTGTGCCTCAAACCCGAGGTCAGATTTATCCTCGATGTTGTTCCAAGATAGCTCATCCTCTGTTGTTGGTACGTACGGGTATTTCTGATCAATCACTTGTTTTATTAATCTCATTATCTCTTCCCATTTTTCAAAACTATCTTGGTGTTGCTTCCAAAGTCGAGGATTTGTCATACATTGAAGGTATTCACTATTGTGCAATCTTTCTATCTCAATGTATGTAGTAATGAGCAAGTCACGGGTTGATCCTTTGTTGGCTTCTGCTAATAATACTTGGGCACAAGTTATGACAAAGGTTGTGGTTGTTGGGACATCAACCTGAATGTTTCCTACTGTTGTTGAGGTTTCTTCATTTTCATAAAATCTCATGGCATCTGATGAGAACCTCATCATGAGCCATAACTAGCTCATTTTGACCTAATACAGAGAATAAAAGCTCCTACATAACCTTAGAAAGGCTTGGCTCAGAGAGATTCTAAGTTTGCAAAGAAAATAGAAACTAAGGGGTAAAAATGCAATTTCACCAATTCGATCTGAAAATAGGGTAACTCAGGGTCCAAACATAGGTCAAAACAACCTAATAAGAAGAAAAGTGGGATGAGATGACTCAATAAGGGCTACAGCAACTCCAAGGAATTAAATGACATCCTGTAACCCTAAAAACAAACCCACTTCAATTCACGTGGTTTGAGGAAAGGTAAAAATCAACTAAACCCTCTAAAATTCATATAAAAATAATCTCTAGGGTTTAGGACTTTCAATTTGGCCTTAGGAACCCATTTTGACCTACATTGAGAACCATGCCTAATTAACAACTTAATTTGAGTTTTTGCGTAAATTGACCGATCAAACAAGGTTTAATCTAGAAATAAAATTCACCATCAGAATCCTTAGGTCCTAAATAGTCATGTATAAAAACTTGGGCCTAAGAAGAAACCTTCTTGACCAACTTTACACTTTGGTCCTCATATATTTACTTTTTGGCCCTCAACTTTTGAACCCTCACATTTTGGCCCCTAACTCTCCTTCGTTCTTTGCATTTAGGTCCCTCCTGCAAAACCTGAGCAGCGCCATGCTTCGGCGACCTTACGCGGAGCATGGCGCCGCGCAGGGTGAGGGAGGGGCCCTGGCAAGTCAATGGGGGGTACCCAACGTCGTTAGCCACCGCAGGGACACCCCCCTGAGTGCTGCGACCGCCCATACCGCCAGTACGAACGCGCGGACGGTATGGGTCTCCTTCCTCCGGCGTCCTCCAGTGAGGGAGACATGTCGTCTCCCTCCGCCCTCCTCTCTGATTCTGCCCCTATAAATACCCTCGTCGCTCCGCCGTTCTTCCGAGCTCGGATCTGACGGAGACACCCCCTCAATTCCTCCCTTCCCACTTCGACAGACGCCCCCTTGCTCCGGCGGCCTCTCCTCCTCCTCCTTGTCGCCCTGCCGCACTACCAGCAGCAGGGTTACCTTCCCTCGATCTTCCTGCGCCGCGCCGCACCCAGCAGGTGCCTCTCCGGCCCTCTCCTCGCCGCCGCCCCTTCCTCTGGGCAGTTTCTTCTCCGGCGACAGTCGATACGACTGTCGCCTGCTCCAACCCCTCCTCGTCCAGCTTAGTAGGTATAACTTCTCTTCTTCCTCCCCTCTTTCTTTTCCATACTGAAAACCCTTACTGTCGCCACCGATTTCCCACCGATCACCCTCACCTTCTCCACCTCCGGCCAAACTCCGGCGAACCGCTCCCATCGCTCCAGCACCCCACACGGCTCGCCGACCTGTGCATAACCTCCGCCTCGTCACCCTGATCCTCTTCCACCCCTCCACTTCCCACCAAACGCCCTCTGCAGATCCACTGAACACACCCACTTCTCCTCCCGCAGTTTGACCTAGGGCGACCCTTTTGCTCCACCACGCCCACTGCAGACCCTCCGACCACCTTCGCCGTGCCACGGCGAAGGTTCTTCGCATATCTGATTAGGCCGAGAGGCCGTGCTTCTGTGAACAGGTGTTGCGCCCGCCATCGCCATTGCTGAGCAGCGAAGCTCCTTCGACCTGCTACTCCAGGCACACCACGCCCAGGTCAGACTCCCAGGCTTCGCGGGGTAGCTTCGCGAAGTGTCAGGCTGCAGTTCGGGCGAAGCCCTCGCCTGAAGCCCTCACGCGAAGTTCAGCTGCCGCTGCTTCCTCCGCGCAGGCACTCACATTGGGGTGTTACATTTAGTCCCACCTCGGAAGGCTTCGAAGAGGAGTGCCGATATAAGTTGAAAAAGTGCTGTAGGCTTATCGCCTCAGCACACGGGGTGAGGTCCCTCTCACACCGCTTCAGCCGACCCGTCCTCGAGCTCATCACGCGGATCCGGCCGACCCGACTTGACTGGCACTCCTCGCCCACCACCGCACGCCGGTGGGCCTGGACCCGGGTGCGACCCGCGTACCCGACTACCCGGTTGCTCTGGGAGAGCTGTCCTAAGAGCGAATTCTGAGAGAGAAAGAGACGCGCGTGGGGGGGGGGGGTAGAGTAGGTTTTGCCCTCTGACTCTGAACTCTTGAGCGTGCAGGCACAGGTGAAGAAGAAGGAAGCTAAGGGAGACACTGTAGCAACAAGCGGTTTAAGTCGTCTGATTTTCCAATCAGACGACGTCCTGAAGGCAAAGTAGAAGAAGGAAGGCGAGGCAGAGGAAAGAGAGGAACACAGAGAGGCCAAGTGAAGACTCTGCAGAGATCAGAAGACAAAGAAGAAGAAGAAAAGAAGAGAGAAGGAGTAGCCAAGTGAAGAAACAGAAAGTAGAAGAAGAGAAGCAAGAAGCAAGAAGAAAAGAAGAAGAAGAGCACGGGAGGAAGATCTGAAGCAAGAAAAGAAGAAAAGGACAGGATCGTCCAACCAAGAAATAGAGGAAGAACACGAAGAACAAAAGCCAAAGAGGAGAGAAGACAAAGAGGAAGAAAGAAGAGAAGAAGAAGAAGCCAAACTTTCATCTCTCTCTCTCTCTCTCTTTATTTTTGTAATAGAACATGTATATCTCTAGAATACGACTTGCTCCCTGAGTTCGACCTCGAGAGAACTGTATTTTCCGAGTAACAAATATTAGTAAATGATTGCAATAACTATCTGTACTACAACGACTTAAGAAAAGCTAGTTGCTGCCACCGTTTGCCAGTTGGTGCCATTGCCGGGGAGCAACGGCTATTCTAGAAGCTTTGAATTTCTTTTTAACAATTGCTAATCTTTTTCTCTCTCTGATGTGCAGGTAAAGGAAGAAAGATAGACGCAACCACTCCGAGGACAGGTAATTTTTATTTCTTCTATCCTCACTTTAACCCTCAATTCTAAAGAGGTAGAAAAAGAAAAGAACAAGCAATATAGGTACAACCTGTCTTCCATACCTAGTAAACCATCAAAGCTGCATGTTTTCAAATTTCAACCCACCATTCCTGCACACACTATTAAGGTAATTAAGGGCTAACACCTTCTTGCCTGAGCCTTAATTACCCAACAAAGAGCTAACTGGACCAAGTAGAGCCAACTCAAGGATTGAAAAGCTAGGGTTTTTAGAGACACACCCCTTAATCAAGAATTGAGAAAATCCAAAAGAAGTGTGCCTAAGCTATTGATTGAAAATACCTATTCAGAGAAACCCTAAGCAATTGGCTCTCTAAACACTTGAACCTTAAAATACAAGACCCAAAAACTCTCAAAGGAACAAGAGGTAAAGTTGACCCCTTGGGTCAACCAACCTTAAAATTAGGTCACTTTCTCACTCAAAAATACCTAAAAGTTCAAGTGTAACTTTAAGCACCCTGATCTTAAACTAAAATTGGTAAACTTAAGAGGTCAAGATCCCCATTCTGGTCTACCTGGAATCTCAGTGACAAGAGAGGTCGGGTGGGGGAACCCTGTAACCCGTGGGGACGCTCTACCGTGTAGGGGTCTTCGCGGGACTCACCCTCTCTGGCTGCCCAGGTAATTCTCAGGTGGATGATCTTTTTGATCAAGGGGTCCATCTGCCCCGAAACTCTATAGTCACCCAACATTTTTGGGTGTCTTGATTGGGTCCAGCACCTGCTTATCTCATCCAGTCCTTCAGTATTTGGCAGGAGGTCCTTGAAACCTCCTATAGAAATTCACTCTCCCCGAGGCTAAGCCTCGGCTCCCTCCTTTTTTTGCAGAAATCATTCACATAGCCCCTCTTTCCTCTGATTCTGAACAAAATCCCCTTCTTCCATCTTGATTCAAACTTCGATTCTATATCTTGATTCCACCACCTGATTCAAAGATGCAACCTAATTACCTAGCAAGACTACCATTCAAAAAACCTGAATATCTGAGATCCATGAAAGATAAGATGATTGAGGATGCCCTTGAATTCTATGAAATCAAATGTAAACCCTCAACACCAACAGAAAACATTCAGGTTGATGTCCCAACAACCACAGCTTTCATCATAAACTGTGCCCAAATTCTTTTGACAGAAGTTACAAAAGGATCAACCCGAGATATGCTCATGACAGGATACATTGAGATAGAAAAATTACACCAATCTGAATACCTTCAATGCTTGACAAATCCTGTACTTTGGGAACAACACCAAGATGCCCTTATAAAACGGGTAGAAATGATGAGATCACTAGAACAAACTATCAACCAGAAATACTCGTTGATAAATGCCAGTTTATCATCATTCTTATGCATTAAAACAAACCTACCTCTTAGGATTTTACTCCGCAAATGGGTTTTTGGGCTGCATTTAGCCATTAAATAGGTTAGGCATGCATTGCATTTTTTATTGTCTTTTTAATATGTTTTTGTGAGTTTTAGGGATGTACAGATATATAGATCCCTAAAACCCTAGCACTCAAGAAGGCAAATGGTGAAGGAGAAGCCCAGACTAGCTGGAACTCAACCTAATCCAGCTCACCTCAGCTTGATCCAGCTCACCGCAGCTGGAACCTAGCTTACTTGAACTAGGGTTAGCTCATCCCAGCTCCATTCAGCTAATCTCAGCTGGATGGCAGCTCAAGAGAGTTCACCTTAGCTCACCCTAGCTCAAGTCAGCTCAGATCCAGCTCAACTTAGCTGAGTCTAGCTCATCTCAGCTCCCACTAGTCCACAGGGAGCTCTAGCTAGCTCAGCTAAGTTGACAGGAGTTCATCCCAGCTCAGATCCAGCTACATCCAGCTCCACTCAGCTCCAGCCAGCTGAAGAAGAACTCATCCCAGCTCAGGAAGCTCAAGTCCAGCTCCCGGGGACTCAGCTTAGCTTAACTTAGTTGAGCTAAGCTACCTTAGCTGCCTCAACCGGCTTGATTCTCCCCGGGAGCATCAGACCTAGCACACCTCAGCTCATTTTGGTAGAAGCTAGCTCACTTTAGCTTGGCTTAGCAACTAGCAAAGAACTAGCAAGCTAAGCCAGCTAAAGTAGCCCCATGCCAGCCTCTTCAGAAGCAGCCAGCTCCAGCTCCAGCTCCAGACTTCTCCTCCTCAGCTCCTTGGCCATCCATTACCTTAAAAATCAACCCTAGCTAGCTCCACCAACTCAAGCCTACCTAAGCTAGCTACCCTACTTAAGTTGGCGCCACCTCCTAGCCATCCCTTCACCCCATTATCTCCACCAAAAGACACTTCAAGTTGGCGTCAAAAACCACCCCTAACCACCTCTATATTGGCGCCACTTTCAGCCCCTTAATCCACCCTACACCTACCCACATAAGCCATCCACATACCCCCCCTTCTAGAACCTTAAGGTGGCGCCACCTAATGACCTTCTAGAATGCCCATTTTGGCGCCAACACCAAAGGGTGTCAACACCCATAACTACCCCTTGGTGCCCTTTAAGGTGGCGCCAACTCTCCTTGGCCATGGGATCTCCAACCACCTCCATCAACTCATCTTGGCCATCCATTTCAAAGGTCACCATAGCCCCCCTCCTATTCTATAAAAAGCCACCACCTACCACCATTTTTGGGCATCCTCCCTTAGTATATTTTCTACCTAAACCACCTATACCTACGGCCAAGAAGAAGGAGTAGAGAAGGAGATTAAAGGGGCACATCACCAGCCCTTTTGGTGCCTTCTTCTCCCCACTCTCTTCAACTTGAGCCACGCCAAGGAGGAGGACTCTCCCACTTCAAGGAGGATGGCCAGGCAAAGGAGAAAAGCTTAGGGTGGACGTCCACCCTTGGAGAGAAACTTAGGGCACGCCCCCTTAGGGCTTGCCTTGGAGGTCATCACCTTGGCGGAGTTCTGCAAGGAAGGAGTTGAAGGATTCTTTTCAAGCTTGGGAGCCACCAACCTTGGAGCACGAAGCCCTCTTCTTCACCATCTATTTAGAGGATTTGTGTTTTCTTTTACTTCAATTATCTAGTAGTAGAAGCATTCCTCTACTAGGCATTTTTGTTAAACACTTTATCAATTATCTAGTTGCCTTCTTCGCATATCTTGTTTGCATTTCTTTTTGCTTATTTTCAGCATTCTTCACTTCCTCTCCCTAATTATTCTAGGTCTCCACTTGCCTAGAGTGAGCTTAGGGAGAGGATCTACTTGCTACTTTAGAATTGTTTACTTAATTGGAAGTGTAAACACTTTTCCCGCCATCAGTTCACATGTTGCCTTAGTTCAAAAATAAAAAAAAATGGTATATTGAAAATTACCAAAAGGAAAGTTGAGATATATTCCAAGCAAGAGAATCAATTTTGCAACCATATTGCCTCTTTGGACGACCCTAGATACTTCCTTATCTAGGATTATAAATTTAAGAGCGAAAGCGGATTTACGCATTACAACGACCTAATTAACAAACCGCGTATTTTCGCTATCACTTTTTGGCGCCGTTGCTGGACTCCCTGAATCGTTACTGGACTCCCCAATAATCCTTGGATGCCCTTTTTTGGCCACTGCAAAGGCAAATATTAATTGCCACACAGAAAAAATGGATATCACTTGTGCAGGCCAAACTCTCACTTTAGATATTTTCAAATCCTCCAGGAGATTCCATGATGATAACTTCTTTGAGGACTCAGATACTGAAATTTCCAATATGGTGGAGGAGACAATGTTAATAGATACCCTTACCGACCATAATTTTTTTGAGGACTCTGAATCAGTGGTCGGCGAAATCTGTGATCCGGAAACTTGTCTTGACCCTAAATTTATTCCTGATACCCCCCTAACCCACCCACTATTCACGCACCTAACTTTTCCACACTAACTTCACCCAATCCTCACCATTCCTTCCCCGACCCCTTTCTTATGGACCTGCCACCAACCCAGCCTGAGTTTGGCACCCAACCTAATTTAAACCCATGGCCAGACTCGGGCTACACTTATCATTTTCCATCCAACTTTGATCCCAATATTATTTCTAATCAATTTTCTAGGGATCTAAAAGAAGACACCTTTTTTGCGGGCATCCAAGTGTCCAATTATTTACATGATCTTACGTCTTCCATGCATACCTTCATGCTCGGCTGAATGGCATAAAAGATAGCACTGGATGGGAGGTAACCCATCATTTTTTATTGCTTTCCCTTTTTTTTCTTTTTCCAGGTTTTGTTCCTCCTAAACCCGACCGTTCTTCACTAAGATGATCCCTTTTCCCTCCTAATGCATGAGGACATGGCATATCTTAAGCATGGGGGGTGTTTTTAAATTTTACGATAGATTTAGGATTTTCAAAACCTAAAAACATGCATCTTTGTTTAATTTATTTCCTACTTGCATACCCAAAAAAATAAAAATGTTCAAAACTTTTCGAGGAAAAATTTTGAAATCGGGACTAAGGTCGAAAAATTCACTTTTGGTACAATGGGATTTAATCTTTAACAAACTAGGGATGAGGATATGGATCTGATCATTAGAATTCCAGGGTCTATTTTAGACAAGATCAGATATCCTTCAATAAAATTTCACCTGAACTCATGATAGTTCAGGTGACTTGATCCTATTTTGCAACATGGAAATTATTTGACTTAGCTTCTGATTCAAAAACTTGCATGTTTTGAGAAACTTCTTGTGTCACTCTTCACACACATGCCAACACTTAAAAATAACTAAAAATTTGAAAAACTCCCTTGTTTGGACTTAGTGAAAGTCTGAAGTAGATCATTGGTTTGAGTTCCCACCGCCGAGAAGGAGGAAAATGCCTCATTTAAGGACGCGATGTCAACATGTTACCGCCTCGACGTTGCTCCATATCTATATTTCATATCTTTAGACGGAGCATTAAAGCGCATTTTAGCAGCTCAAGTGTCTTGGACGGTGCTCTACCTATAGTGTCGGAGCAAGAGCTTGAGTTTGTTTGGAGCACCCCTTTTCACCGCATCGTGTTCTGGGGTTGTGAGCTCCTGGGTGGTGTCATGGACAGTGCTATCTCGAAGTACTGGCGCCAGAACCCCCTCGAGGAATGGTAACGGGAATGATGATCCCGACACATCTGTTGTAAGACTAAGCTAAAAATAAGCAAGGGGGAGAAAAAAAAAAAAAATATATATATATATATGAATAAATAAATAAATTAACACGCCCTTATAAATGTTGGCTTTTCACAAGCACAGCCACAAGGTTTTAAAGGATTTTGCAAGTTGAGAATCAGATTCATGAGCCAAAAAAAATTCCTAAAAAAAAAAATTTGAAGTCATCTGAATTAACAAGGGGTTAATTTGAGAATTTTTTGGAAGATATATTGATCCCATTCTATCTAATGGTTGAATCCAAAAACAAATTCCGATGTTTATCTTTAACAAATCCCGTACCTCCAGTGTTTTTAATCTACCAAGGTCCATTGATCTCTTTTTCTCCTCCAAAGTCGAAAAAAGTAGATTTCCCAAAAAATTCCGTTTTAAGTTTTGCTAAGAGACTAGCAAAAGATAAGCATGGGGGTGTGATAAACGCCAGTTTATCATCATTCTTATGCATTAAAACAAACCTAGCTCTTAGGATTTTACTCCGCAAACGGGTTTTTGGGCTGCATTTAGGCATTAAATAGGTTAGGCATGCATTGCATTTTTTATTGTCTTTTTAATATGTTTTTGTGAGTGTTAGAGATGTACAGATATATAGATCCCTAAAACCCTAGCACTCAAGAAAGCAAATGGTGAAGGAGAAGCCCAGACTAGCTGGAACTCAACCTAATCCAGCTCACCTTAGCTTGATCCAGCTCACCGCAGCTGGAACCTAGCTTACTTGAACTAGGGTTAGCTCATCCCAGCTCCATTCAGCTAATCTCAGCTGGATGGCAGCTCAAGAGAGTTCACCTTAGCTCACCCTAGCTCAAGTCAGCTCAGATCCAGCTCAACTTAGCTGAGTCTAGCTCATCTCAGCTCCCACTAGTCCACAGGGAGCTCTAGCTAGCTCAGCTAAGTTGACAGGAGTTCATCCCAGCTCAGATCCAGCTACATCCAGCTCCACTCAGCTCCAGCCAGCTGAAGAAGAACTCATCCCAGCTCAGGAAGCTCAAGTCCAGCTCCCGGGGACTCAGCTTAGCTTAACTCAGTTGAGCTAAGCTACCTTAGCTGCCTCAACCAGCTTGATTCTCCCCGGGAGCATCAGACCTATCACACCTCAGCTCATTTTGGTAGAAGCTAGCTCACTTTAGCTTGGCTTAGCAACTAGCAAAGAACTAGCAAGCTAAGCCAGCTAAAGTAGCCCCATGCCAGCCTCTTCAGAAGCAGCCAGCTCCAGCTCCAGCTCCAGACTTCTCCTCCTCAGCTCCTTGGCCATCCATTACCTTAAAAATCAACCCTAGCTAGCTCCACCAACTCAAGCCTACCTAAGCTAGCTACCCTACTTAAGTTGGCGCCACCTCCTAGCCATCCCTTCACCCCATTATCTCCACCAAAAGACACTTCAAGTTGGCGTCAAAAACCACCCCTAACCACCTCTATATTGGCGCCACTTTCAGCCCCTTAATCCACCCTACACCTACCCACATAAGCCATCCACATACCCCCCCTTCTAGAACCTTAAGGTGGCGCCACCTAATGACCTTCTAGAATGCCCATTTTGGCGCCAACACCAAAGGGTGTCAACACCCATAACTACCCCTTGGTGCCCTTTAAGGTGGCGCCAACTCTCCTTGGCCATGGGATCTCCAACCACCTCCATCAACTCATCTTGGCCATCCATTTCAAAGGTCACCATAGCCCCCCTCCTATTCTATAAAAAGCCACCACCTACCACCATTTTTGGGCATCCTCCCTTAGTATATTTTCTACCTAAACCACCTATACCTACGGCCAAGAAGAAGGAGTAGAGAAGGAGATTAAAGGGGCACATCACCAGCCCTTTTGGTGCCTTCTTCTCCCCACTCTCTTCAACTTGAGCCACGCCAAGGAGGAGGACTCTCCCACTTCAAGGAGGATGGCCAGGCAAAGGAGAAAAGCTTAGGGTGGACGTCCACCCTTGGAGAGAAACTTAGGGCACGCCCCCTTAGGGCTTGCCTTGGAGGTCATCACCTTGGCAGAGTTCTGCAAGGAAGGAGTTGAAGGATTCTTTTCAAGCTTGGGAGCCAACAACCTTGGAGCAAGAAGCCCTCTTCTTCACCATCTATTTAGAGGATTTGTGTTTTCTTTTACTTCAATTATCTAGTAGTAGAAGCATTCCTCTACTAGGCATTTTTGTTAAACACTTTATCAATTATCTAGTTGCCTTCTTCGCATATCTTGTTTGCATTTCTATTTGCTTATTTTCAGCATTCTTCACTTCCTCTACCTAATTATTCTAGGTCTCCACTTGCCTAGAGTGAGCTTAGGGAGAGGCTCTACTTGCTACTTTAGAGTTGTTTACTTAATTGGAAGTGTAAACACTTTTCCCGCCATCAGTTCGCATGTTGCCTTAGTTCAAAAATAAAAAAAAATGGTATATTGAAAATTACCAAAAAAAAGTTGAGATATATTCCAAGCAAGAGAATCAATTTTACAAGCATATTGCCTCTTTGGACGACCCTAGATACTTCCCTATCTAGGATTATAAATTTAAGAGCGAAAGCGGATTTACGCATTACAACGACCTAATTAACAAACCGCGTATTTTCGCTATCACCCGTATATACCAGAAACAGAGGATAAACCATCTTGGAACAGTATTAAGGAACAATCAGTTTCCCAGATCTCGGGACTGAGGCACAAAGTGGTTGTGGAATCCCAACCCAGATAGAAGACAATGTTGAATTAGGTTGGGATATTGCAGGAGAACACAATGATGAGCCAAACTTAGACCATGAATTGCCAAGCCTAGAATTCCAAAACTCCTGCAATAATGAGATCAGAATTGAACCTTCTGAGGGTATAAATTCCACCCCTTATTTTGATAAGGTGGCCCTCGAAGGTTATTTGGACTTAGGTTCTAATAATTCTACCCACATCCTAAGCCTAGAACCTAGATCTGAAACTTATTGGGAAGATTATGAGGCCCCTTATGAGAAAGATCAAATTTTTACACAATATGATTCCGGGACTCTATTTGATGAATATCCCTCTCCAACATCCTTAGGAAATCTGATCGATTTTTCAGAAAACATGCCAATTTATGATACAGAGACTGAGGAGTTGGATGAGCAAGGTTTTAATCGGGTCTATCCTACCAGCTTCGAGCTTGGACAGAACACCTTTTTGAGCCCAGAATTGACATATAGGCTAGACCCCAGTCAGGCTGCTGATTCCACATCTGATGATTTTTGCTGTGGTGGAATTCATGATCATGAATCTCATTTTCGCCGGCTCTCCGGCAATTTCAGATCTGACTATAATTGCGGAGAGACTTTCCTTCCTGAACACGCCAGGCCCATCTATGACCTCAGTTCACATGACTCTGACTCTGACTCTGAGGTCCTGATTCCCGAGATCACTGATAACACAGAATCACTCCTTTTCGATCATCAGGAACCAAAAATAGAAAATGCCAAGAGTGATTGCAACCCATAATTCAAATCTTTTCTCAATTCAGATTTCTTTCATCCTACAGACACTCTTCAGGCATTTGATAGTTACCCGGAGGACTCTTTACAGAAAATCACCTGTCATTCCTTTCTAAAAGAGCCCTCGTACACAATGGCCACCTCGTCTGCACACACAGAATGGATCAAAACCTCTTCCCAACCCTGACCCACAGCCGGACTCAATTCCTATTCAGATTCACCTCTCACCGAGCCGTTTGCATTTCCACATCGGGTTTGGAACACTGATCAAACTACATATCATGCTCCATCATTCTCTGATCACCCCTGTAGGATTTCCGCATCATTCATTGATTATTCTACGGGTCCCTACTCTGACCAGGATGATTCGACTCAGCCAAACCCTGCGTTTTCACTTCCACATCCATCTGAGCTTCATAGTATATGGTGGGTTCCACACCTTTTTATCCACATCTATCAACCCACCAGATTGATTGGGTTTGGGCTGCATCATCAGCCTGTTGATCTGAACAAGCACCTGGTTGGACCAACCAGGCTCTTAATCAAGGTACAAAACTCTGCTGATTTCACCATCCCCTCTCCATCGCATTTCTCGCTTGACTGAAGGCATCAAATTTAGCGCTCAACGGGAGGCAGCCTGTCATTCTCTTTAAAAACCTGAAACCTTTTCTAAAACCTTTGTGCACTTGAAATTCACACTTTAGGACAGCCGACTCCACCTCAGGTGCTTGCATCTGAGATTAAAAATCATCCGCAACAGTCACCCCGACCCATTCACTCATTAAAACATCTGTCCTAATGTATGAACTAAGTTAAATAAAAACCTCATAAGTTACAATGAGGACATTGCAAATCTTAAGCATGGGGGGGTATGAAAGTGCAAAACGTGTAAGAAAGGTTTCAAACAAAAAATTCACATATGCCAAAAACACCATAAAAATTAAAAATTTTTTCGAAAAAGAATAAGAGAATAAGAGGAGAAAGGAAATTTTGTGATGGAGAAGGAGAAAAGAAACAAAAGGAAAAAAGGAGCACAAAATATGAGAAACAAGTGATAGTCATTAGTAAGGAACTAAGGAATTAACCTAAGTTCTAGACCTCATTCAAGAAAATAACTGAAAAAGTGCTTGGTAAGATTAGTAAGAATGCAAACCTTAGGCATTCTTGATAGACTCTTAGTACCCATTAAGATCTAGACAATCCTCAAGAGGTTGAGGAAAATGAAAAGCTTAAGTACTAGGTCCAAGGCTTAGGGAGTATTTGACCTCGCTAACTAACTTCTGATTTACGGGACTCAGTAACCTAAGCACCCTAACCTCACACACAGCCTGGTTCAGCAAGCGTAAAAATCAAAATCACGCAGAAGCGTCGAAAAAATTCTGAAAAGTACACCTAGAATAGGAGCGGCCGATCAACACAAGTTGATTTGGACGAGTTCCCAGCGTAGAGAGGCGGGAAATCCCCTCAAAGATGCGTAACAAAATATCATCACCTCGGTGCTTGTCTCTTAGGATATTCACATATCCTACTGGGGGCATGTAAGCACCCTGCTGGTTCAGATTCCATGGATGGCAATATCACGAAGTGTCAACTGCCAGGGTCTGAACGCGGCGACGGAACACCATGGATGGGATTATCTCGAAATCTCAATAGCCAGGGTTCTGGGGGTTGCCATGGGCGGTGCTATCTCGAAGCATCGATCGCTAGGAACCCTTGAGGATTGATGATGGGAGCAATGAATCTGATATAGACCGTGTTGAAAAGCCAATCCTAGGCTAGAACTAAAAAGAAAAAGAGAGAGAAAACTCTCCAAACAGAAAAACTTTCTATCTCTCTCTTATAAAACGCACTGCGAACTGAACCAGGGCTAAAATCATTTGAAGTACGGGTGCTTTAACTACAAAGTCCAATAAACCTTAGGTTAGTTCTTGTGGGTCTTAAAAACCTTTGCTAAGGACTGAGGCTAAGGCTAGACAGATTTTGATCTTGATTGGTACTAGAGTACCTTTTAAGCCTATGGTCAGCATTCTAACCTAATCTAAGTTTAAATGAAAAAGCACTTATCTGAAGCTATTAAGAACTTCATGGTCTAGAACAAGGGTTGAAACCTTAAGTTTTTGCTAAGGGACTAGCAAAAGCTAGGCATGGGGGTATGATGAGAACCTCATCATGAGTCATAACTAGCTCATTTTGACCTAATACAGAGAATAAAAGCTCCTACATAACCTTAGAGAGGCTTGGCTCAGAGAGATTCTAAGTTTGCAAAGAAAATAGAAACTAAGGGGTAAAAATGCAATTTCACCAATCCGATCTGAAAATAGGGTAACTCAGGGTCCAAACATAGGTCAAAATAACCTAATAAGAAGAAAAGTGGGATGAGATGACTCAATAAGGGCTACAGCAACTCCAAGGAATTAAATGACATCCTGTAACCCTAAAAACAAACCCACTTCAATTC
Organism: Thalassia testudinum; assembly: GCA_037157565.1. Lineage (NCBI taxonomy): Eukaryota > Viridiplantae > Streptophyta > Magnoliopsida > Alismatales > Hydrocharitaceae > Thalassia > Thalassia testudinum. The sequence continues at coordinate 93,016,270 of JAZHRO010000025.1, forward strand.
ACATGGTTTGAGGCAAGGTAAAAATCAACTAAACCCTCTAAAATTCATAGAAAAATAATCTCTAGGGTTTAGGACTTTCAATTTGGCCTTAGGAACCCATTTTGACCTACATTGAGAACCATGCCCAATTAATAACTTAATTTGGGTTTTTACGTAAATTGACCGATCAAACAAGGTTTAATCTAGAAATAAAATTCACCATCAGAATCCTTAGGTCCTAATTAGTCATGTATAAAAAGTTGGGCCTAAGAAGAAACCTTCTTGACCAACTTTACACTTTGGTCTCATATATTTACTTTTTGGCCCTTAACTTTTGAACCCTCACATTTTGGCCCCTAACTCTCCTTCTTTCTTTGCATTTAGGTCCCTCCTGCAAAACCTGAGCAGCGCCATGCTCCCGCGACCTTGCGCGGAGCGTGGCGCCGCGCAGGGTGAGGGAGGGGCCCTGGCAAGTCAATGGGGGGTACCCTGCGTCGTCAGCCACCGCAGGGACACCCCCCTGAGTGCTGCGACCGCCCATACCGCCCGTGTGAACGCGCGGACGGTATGGGTCTCCTTCCTCCGGCGTCCTCTGGCGAGGGAGACACGTCGTCTCCCTCCGCCCTCCTCTCTGATTCTACCCCTATAAATACCCCCGTCGCTCCGCCGTTCTTCCGAGCTCGGATCTGACGGAGACACCCCCTCAATTCCTCCCTTCCCACTCCGACAGATGCCCCCTTGCTCCGGCGGCCTCTCCTCCTCCTCCTCGTCGCCCTGCCGCACTACCAGCAGTAGGGTTACCTTCCCTCGATCTTCCCGCGCCGCGCTGCACCCAGCGGGCGCCTCTCCGACCCTCTCCTCGCCGCCGCCCCTTCCTCTGGGCAGTTTCTTCTCCGGCGATAGTCGATACGACTGTCGCATGCTCCAACCCCTCCTCGTCCAGCTTAGTAGGTATAACTTCTCCTCTTCCTCCCCTCTTTCTTTTCCATAGTGAAAACCCTTACTGTCGCCACCGATTTCCCACTGATCACCCTCACCTTCTCCACCTCCGGCCAAACTCCGACCAACCGCTCCCATCACTCCAGCACCCCACACGGCTCACCGACCTGTGCATAACCTCCGCCACGTCACCCTGATCCTCTTCCACTCCTCCACTTCCCACCAAACGCCCTCTGCAGATCAACCGAACACACCCACTTCTCTGCCCGCAGTTTGACCTAGGGCGACCCTTTTGCTCCACCACACCCACTACAGACCCTCCGACCACCTTCGCCGTGCCACGACGAAGGTTCTCCGCATATCTGATTAGGACGAGAGGCCATGCTTCTGTGAACAGGTGTTGCGCCCGCCATCGCCATTGCTGGGCAGCGAAGCTCCTTCGACCTGCTACTCCAAGCACACCACACCCAGGTCAGACTCCCAGGCTTCGCGGGGTAGCTTCGCGAAGTGTCAGGCTTCAGTTCGAGTGAAGCCCTCGCCCGAAGCCCTCACACGAAGTTCAGCTGCCGCTGCTTCCTCTGCGCAGGCGCTCACATTGGGGTGGGACATTTAGTCCCACCTCGGAAGGCTTCGAAGAGGAGCGCCGATATAAGTTGAAAAAGTGCTGTAGGCTTATCGCCTCAGCACACGGGGTGAGGTCCCTCTCACACCGCTTCACCCGACCCGTCCGCGAGCCCATCACGCGGATTCGACCGACCCGACTCGACTTGACTGGCACTCCTCGCCCACCACCGCACGCCAGTGGGCCTGGACCTGGGCGCGACCCGCGTACCCGACTACCCGGTTGCTCTGGGAGAGCTGTCCTAAGAGCGAATTCTGAGAGAGAAAGAGACGCGCGTGGGGGGGGGGGGGTAGACTAGGTTTTGCCCTCTGACTCTGAACTCTTGAGAGTGCAGGCACAGGTGAAGAAGAAGGAAGCTAAGGGAGACACTGTAGCAACAAGCGGTTTAAGTCGTCTGATTTTCTAATCAGACGACGTCCTGAAGGCAAAGAAGAAGAAGGAAGGCGAGGCAGAGGAAAGAGAGGAACACAGAGAGGCCAAGTGAAGACTCTGCAGAGATCAGAAGACAAAGAAGAAGAAGAAAAGAAGAGGGAAGGAGCAGCCAAGTGAAGAAACAGAAAGCAGAAGAAGAAGAGAAGCAAGAAGCAAGAAGAAAAGAAGAAGAAGAGCACGGGAGGAAGATCTGAAGCAAGAAATGAAGAAAAAGACAGGATCGTCCAACCAAGAAATAGAGGAAGAACACGAAGAACAAAAGCCAAAGAGGAGAGAAGACAAAGCGGAAGAAAGAAGAGAAGAAGAAGAAGCCAAACTTTCATCTCTCTCTCTCTCTTTATTTTTGTAATAGAACATGTATATGTCTAGAATACGACTTGCTCCCTGAGTTCGACCTCGGGATAACTGTATTTTCCGAGTAACAAATATTAGTAAATGATGGCAATAACTATCTGTACTACAACGACTTAAGAAAAGCTAGTTGCTGCCACCGTTTGCCAGCATCCTCAATCATTTTATCTCTCATGGATCTCCGGTATTCAGGTTTCTTGAATGGTAGTCCTAGGTGGTTCAGCTGCATATTTGGATCAGGTGGTGGAATCAAGATCAGAGTTTGACTCAGGATGTGTTATGAAGCGATCAGATCTGAATAATGAGCCCCACTAAAAACGTATATGTGTGCTCTAAAGAGAAAAGATGAGGGACTGGAGATGTTCTTGACCCAATCAGGACACCCAAAAGATGTTTGGATGACTATGGAGGTTCGGGGCGGATGGACCCCTAGATCCGAAGATCGTCCACCTGAGAAATACCTGGGCAGCCAGAGAGGGAGAGTCCCGCAAAGACCCCTACACGGTAGAGCGTCCCTACGGGTTACAGGGTTTCCCCCACCCGACCTCTCTTGTCACTAAGATTCCAGGTAGACCAAAATGGGGACCTTGACCTCTTAGGTCTATCACTTTTTATTTCACAGGTGCTTTTAGGGTTCTCACTTGAACTTTAGACGTTTTTGGTATTGTGACTTAATTTAGAGGTTGGTTGACCCAAGGGGTCAACTTCACCTGACCTGTCCTATAGATGGCAGAGTGATTCTAAGCTCGGAGCCTAGAGATCACCCTGATTTGACTCCCAGGTTATTAGGTCAAAAAAAATTTAAGATTCAAGTGATTTTAGAGCTCAATTTTAGGGTTTGTCTTATTTAGCTTTCTTCAATCAAGGGCTTGGGTAGCACACTGATGCGGGAGGGTTTATTTCCTTTTACACAGGCATGTGTGACTAGCGCTTCAAGACCCTAATGTGGAAACCCTAATTTGGTTCCATTTCCAATCCTCTTTTTCTTTTTCAAAAGTTCTCTTTGGACTTATAAACAAGAAGTGTGTGGTCCGCCGAGATTAAGCGTTATTTCAATTAGGCACAAGAATTTGTGGGATGGGAAAAAAAATCACTCCAACTTCAAGAATATTTGCAGAAATTTTCGCAAAATCAGGAAATGTTTTGCCTTAGAGATGGTGATTACTATATAAAGAAGGCAATTGATTCCTAAATTGATTTTCTTCCTTTTGTGTTTCAAAGATTAGGGGATGATTAAGGAAGAAAAGAAATTACCTGCCCTGGAGTAGTTGACTTGTGGGAGAGATTTTCTCATGAAGTACCTGCAAGATCACATCAAAGCAAAGCAGGGCAAGTTAGTGTTCAATATGATAAAAAGAATGTAGAGACTAGTGGTAAATTGCGCATTGCTCCCCGGCAACGGCGCCAAAATGTTTGTCAACGTTTTGTGCGGGTTTAAAGTATATCACGTTCTAGTACAACTGACAAAACGTTTAAACATATATAAAGAATTTTATTACTCGAAAATCGGAGTATCCGAGGTCGATCACAGGGAGCAAATGGAATTTACAACTAGTGAAAATGTAATTGAACACTCTAATTTACTCAAAATATCAATTCAACTATGAATGTATGCGATTAAAAGTAGTTAGGACAAAAAGAAATGAAATTGGACGTCTGATCTTGTGATCAGACGTCTTAAAAGTATGTTCCCTTTTCTTCTTGATTATTCTTCTTCCTCAGCAGTCTTCTCTGTTTCTTCTTCGTTTGCTTCTTTCTTTCTTGTCTTGCGAAGCCTTCTTCTTCTTCTTTTGATCTTCTAATCTTTCTTTGCCTCTCTTCTTCTCTGTGTCTCGCTCTTTCTTCTTCTGCTTTCCTTCTTCGCCTGCGAAGGCTTCTTTCTTTCTTCTTCTTCTCTGTCTTGCCTCTTCCTCTTCTCTTCTTTGGCTTGCCTTTCCTTCTTCTTCTTCTGTAGCGGCCAAGTCCTTCTTCTCCTGCGTTCAGCCTGCCTGAACAGGAGCAAAACCAATCCTTTCTCCCTCTACCCACGCGTCTCTCTCTCTCTCTCAAGCAACTCACTCACGGACGCTCTCCCAGAGCCACAGCCATAATCGGGTCGGATCGTACCTCGGACCAGGCGCACCAACAGGTGGTGTGATGCGCGAGTGCGTTGGTTTAGGTCGGGTCGGATCCGCCAGATCCACATGGTCAAGCCGCGGACGAGGAGGGTGTCGGGTCAGTGAGGGACCTCACCCCTGTGCTTACGGAGGCAACCGGATTAAAGCACAAATACAATTTACAGCGTACCTGAGTGTTGCAATCCCACGATGTGGGACTAAAGGTTCCGCCCTGATTTCACGCGCGCCCGCAGACTCTCGTATGCAATTGCCCAAGCGGATGGCTCTGCTGGTGCTCCGTGCTGGGCTCACTGATGAGAACCTCATCATGAGCCATAACTGGCTCATTTTGACCTAATACAAAGGATAAAAGCTCCTATATAACTCAAGGAAAGGCTTAACTCAGAGAATTCTGAGTTTAAGGAGAAAACAAGTCATAAGGGGTAAAAATGCGATTTTACCAGTATAATCTGCATACAGGTCCAAGCATAGGTCAAACAAACCAAATAAGAAGGAAAGTGGGATGATCTGATAAGGGCTACAGCAATTCCAAGGAACTAAATGATAATCTGTAACCCTAAAACAAACCCACTTCAATTCACGAGGTTCAAGGCAAAGCAAAAATGGAATAAACCCTCTAAAATTCATAGAAAAATAATCTCTAGGGTTTAGAACCTTCAATTTGACCTTAGGAACCCATTTTGACCTACATTGAGAACCATACCCAATTAATAACTTAATTTGGGTTTTTGCGTAAATTGACCGGTCAAACAAGGTTTAATCTAGAAATAAAATTCACCATCAGATTCCTTAGGTCCTAATTAGTCATGTATAAAAGCTTGAGCCTAAGAAGAAACCTTCTTGACCAACTTTACACTTTGGTCCTCATATATTTACTTTTTGGCCCTCAACTTTTGAACCCTCACATTTCTGCCCCTAACTCTCCTTCGTTCTTTGCATTCAGGTCCCTCCTGCCAAAACCTGACCAGCACCATGCTCCGGCGACCTTGCGCGGAGCATGGCGCCGCGCAGGGTAAGGGGGAGGGTCTGGCAAGTAAACCGGGGGTGCCCTGCGTCGTCAGCCGTCGCAGGGACACCCCCCTGGTCGCTGCAACCCACCATACCGGCCGTGCGAACGCACGGACGGTATGGGTTTCCATCTCCGGCGTCCTCCGGCGAGGGAGACACGTCGTCTCCCTCCGCCCTCCTCTCTGATTCCGCCTCTATAAATACCCCCGTCGCTCCGCCGTTCTGAGCAGCTTGGATCTGACGGAGAAAACCCCCAACTTTCCTCTCTTATCACTCCGGCAGACGCCCACCAGCTTCGGCGGTTCCTCTCCCCTTCCTCCTCTTCGCTCTGCCGCAATACCAGTAGCAGAGACTACTTCCCCTGCTCTTCCTGCGTCGCGCAATACCGGCGCGCGCTGCCTCTGCCCCGTCGTCACCGCCGTCCTCCCCGACTGGGCACCTTCTTCTCCGGCAACAGCAGGTACAGCCGTCCGCCTCCTCGCCCCCTTCGTCACTTTAGTTAGGTTAGAACTACTTCCCTCTATTCTCTCTCTCTTTTCCCCCTGCTATTTTTATCTAATTACCCCTCGACCACGCCTAATCACCCTCACCTTCTCCGCCTCCGGCCATCCTCCGGCGAGTCGCTCCCATCACTCCAGCAACCCACACGGCTCGCCGACCACCGCAGAACCTCCGCCTCCTCACCCTGATCAACCTCCGCTCTTCCACTTCCCCCAAATCACCCTCTGCAACTCCACCGAACAAACCCATCTCCCGACCCATAGTCCGACCTAGGGCAGCCCTTAGGCTCCGCCCCGCCGCCTGCACACCCCCCGACCACCTTCGCTGGGCCACGGCGAAGGTCCTCCGCGTTTCTGATTGGGCCGAGAGGCCGTTTCTCTGTGGGAAGGTACCTGCGCTCGTCGCCGCCATTGTTGAAGCGAAGCAGCTTCTTCACCTGCTGCCCCAGGTGCGCCACGCCCAGGTCACGCCCCCAGACAGTGCGAGGCGTCTTCGCGAAGTACCAGGCTGCAGTCGAGTCGAAGCTCTCGCGCGAAGCCCCCGCGCTTCGCCTCGACTGCCGCTGCTTCCTCCGCGCAAGCACCCAAATTGGGGTGGGACATTTAGTCCCACCTCGTAACCTTTCAGAGGAGCGCGCCTGCATAAAGGCAAAAGGTGCCTTATGCTCGTTGCCTCCTGAGCACGGGGTGAGGTCCCTCTCACTCACTCGCTCGACCCAGCCTCGTCCGCGACCACGCCCCGCGGACCTGGCCCGACCCGACTTAGACTGACCTGTACTCCTCGCCCACCACGCACGCCGGTGGGCCTGGACCCGGGCAGGACCCGTACCCGAATACCCGACAGCTCTGGGAGAGCTTTCCTAAGAGCGGCTTCTGTGAGAGAGAAACGCAGGGGGGGGAGGGTAGAATAGGTTTTTGCCCGCTGACGAGAGCTTTGAAGTGTGCAGGCACAGGCGAAGAAGAAGAAGACGAGCGAGGCAGAGAAGAAGGACGACGAAAGCTGAAGGAAGGAGGAGCACTGTAGCAGCGGCGGTTTAAGTCGTCTGATTGGAAAATAAGACGACGTCCTGAAGGCAAAGAAGGAGAAGGAAGGCAAGGCAGAGGAGAACATAGAGAGGCCAAGGGAAGAACAGAAAGAAGAAGAAGAGCACGAGAAGAAGAAGATCTGAAGAAAGGAAAAGAAGAAAGAAAGAAGAAGAAGAAGAACAGGTCCGCTCTGCAGAAGAAAAAGGAAGAGACGAGCAGAAACAGCTGAAAGAAGAAGAAGAACATCACCACTGCAGATAAAGAAGAAGAACAAAGGAAGAGAGCAGAAGATCTGAGAAGGAAGAAGAGGAGAAGCAAAGAGAAAAGAAGAAAAGCCAACAAATTCTCTCTCTCTCTCTTTATTTTTGTAAAAGAAACTTTGTACCCCTAGAATACAACTTGCTCCCTGAGTTCGACCTCGGGAACTCTTTTATTTTCCGAGTAAAAAATTTATATATTTGAAATGATGGCAATAACTGGCTATACTACAACGCTACAATAAAACCCGGTTATACACGCCCAGCCAACGTTTCAATTGGCGCCGTTGCCGGGGAGCAACGGCTATTCTAGAAGTAAACATTCCTGTTTCTTTTTAGTTTCTGATAATCTCCTCTCTTTTGTGCAGCTACAGGAAATCAAGAAGACAAGCAACCGCACGACAACCACTCCGAGGACAGGTAAATTTTTTTTCCTCTCGCTATTAACCCCTAAACTCTAAAGAGGAAGAAAAGAACAAGCAATATAGGGCTAACCTGTCTTCCATACTTAGTAACCATAAAAAGTTGCATGTTTTCAACCCATTATTCCCGCACACTATTAAGGGTATTTAAGGGCTAACACATTCTTGCTTGAGCCCTAATTACCCAACAAAGAACTAACTGGACCAAGTAGAGCCAACCTAGGATCCAACACTAGGGATTTAGAGACACACTCCTTAAGCAAGAATTGAGAAAACCAAATGAAGTGTGCCCAAGCCCTTGTCTGAAAATACCTATTCAAAGAAAAAACCCAAAACAATTGGCTCTCTAAACACTTGAACCCAAAAAGAAAGGACCCAAAAGCTCTCAAAGGAACAAGAGGTAAAGTTGACCCCTTGGGTCAACCAACCTTAAAATTAGGTCACTTTCTCACTCAAAATACCTAAGAGTTCAAGTGTAACATTAAGCACCCTGATCCTAAGCTAAAATTGGTAGACTTAAGAGGTCAAGATCCCCATTCTGGTCTACCTGGAACCGCAGTGACAAGAGAGGTCGGGTGGGGGAAACACTGTAACCCGTGGGGACGCTCTGCCGTGTAGGGGTCTTCGCGGGACTCTCCCTCTCTGGCTGCCCAGGTAATTCTCAGGTGGACGATCTTTCTGATCAAGGGGTCCATCTGCCCCGAACCTCTATAGTCACCCAACATTTTTGGGTGTCTTGATTAGGTCCAGCACCTGCTTATCTCATCCAGTCCTTCAGTATTTTGCAGGAGGTCCTTGAAACCTCCTATAGAAATTCACTCTCCCCGAAGCTAAGCCTCGGCTCCCTTGTTTTTGCAGAAATCATTCACATAGCCCCTCTTTCCTCTGATTCTGAACAAAGTCCCCTTCTTCCATTAATTCAAACTTCTGATTCTATCTTGATTCCACCACCTGATTCGAAGATGCAGCCTAATTACCTAGCAAGACTACCATGTAAAAAACCTGAATATCTAAGATCCATGAAAGATAAGATGATTGAGGATGCCCTTGAATTCTATGAAATCAAATATAAACCCTCAACACCAATAAAAAACATTCAGGTTGATGTCCCAACAACCACAGCTTTCATCATAAACTGTGCCCAAATTCTATTGACTGAAATTACAAAAGGATCAACCCGAGATATGCTCATGACAGGATACATTGAGATAGAAAAATTACACCAATCTGAATACCTTCAATGCTTGACAAATCCTGTACTTTGGGAACAACACCAAGATGCCCTTACGAAACGGGTAGAAATGATGAAATCAGTAGAACAAATTATCAACCAAAAATACCCGTATATAGCAGAAACAGAGGATGAACCATCTTGGAACAGTATTAAGGAACAATCCAGTTTCCCAGATCTCGGGACTGGGGCACAAAGTGGTTGTGAAATCCCAACACAGATAGAAGACAATGTTGAATTAGGTTGGGATATTGCAGGAGAACACAATGATGAGCCAAACTTCGACCATGAATTGCCAAGCCTAGAATTCCAAAACTCCTGCAATAATGAGATCAGAACTGAACCTTTTGAGGGTATAAATTCCGCCCCTTATCTTGATAAGGTGGCCCTCGAAGGTTATTCGGACTTAGGTTCTAATAATTCTACCCACATCCTAAGCCTAGAACCTAGATCTGAAACTTATTGGGAAGATTATGAGGCCCCTTGTGAGAAAGATCAAATTTTTGCAGAATATGATTCTGGGCCTCTATTTGATGAATATCCCTCTCCAACATCTTCAGAAAATCTGATCGATTTTTCGAAAGTCATGCCAATTTATGATACAGAGACTGAGGAGTTGGACGAGTTGAATTTCAATTGGGTCTATCCTACCAGCTTGGAGCATGAGCCTAGACAGAATACCTTTTCGAGCCCAGAATTGACATATAGGCTAGACCCCAGTCAGGCTGCTGATTCCACATCTGATGATTTTTGCTGTGGTGGAATTCATGATCATGAATCTCATTTTCGCCAACTCTCCGACAATTTCAGATCTGACTATAATTGCGGAGAGACTTTCCTTCCTGAACACGCCAGGCCCATCTACAATCTCAGTTCACATGACTCTGACTCCGACTCTGAGGTCCTGATTCCCGAGATCACTGATAACACAGAATCATTCCTTTTCGATCCTCAGGAACCAAAAATAGAAAATGCCAAGAGTGATTGCAACCCAGAATTCAAATCTTTGCTCAAATTAGATTTCTTTCATCCTACAGACACTCTTCAGGCATTTGATAGTTACCCAGAGGACTCTCTACAGGAAAACACCTGTCATTCCTTTCTAGAAGAGCCCTCATACACAGTTGCCACCTCGTCTGCACACACAGAACTAATCGAAACCTCTTCCCAACCCCGACCCGCAACCAGACTCAATTTCTATTCAGATTCACCTCTCACCGAGCCGATTGCATTTCCACATCGGGTTTGGAACACTGATCAGACTACATACCATGCTCTATCATTCTCTGATCACCCCTGTAGGGTTCCTGCATCAATCACTGATTATTCTACGGGTCCCTACTTTGACCAGGCTGATTCGACTCAGCCAAACCCTGCGATTACACTTCCACATCTATCTGAGCTTCATAGTATATGGTGGGATCCACACCTTTTTATCCACATCTATCAACCCACCAGATTGATTGGGTTTGGGCTGCATCATCAGCCTGTTGATCTGAACTAGCACCTGGTTGGACCAACCAGGCTCTTAATCAAGGTGCTTGTCTTACAAAACTCCGCTGATTTGACCATCCCCTCTCCATCGCATTTCCCGCTTGGATGAAGGCATCAAATTTAGCGCTCAACGGGAGGCAGCCCGTCATTCTCTTTGAAAACCTGAAACTTGTTCTGACACCTTTTTGCACTTGAAGTTCACACTTTAGGACAGCCAACTCCACCTCAGGTGCTTGCATCTGAGATTAGAAATCGTTCACAACAGCCACCGCGACCCATTCACTCATCAAAACATCTGTCCTAATGTATGAACTAAGTTGAATAAAAACCCCTAGGTTACAATGAGGACATTGCAAATCTTAGGCATGGGGGGGTATGAAAGTGCAAAACTTGTAAGAAAAGGTTTCAAACAAAAAGTTCACATATGCCAAAAACACCATAAAAATTAAAAATTTTTCGAAAAAGAATAAGAGGAAAAGAGGAGAAGGAAATTTTGTGAAGGAGAAGGAGAAAAGAAACAAAATGAAAAAGGAGCACAAAATTATGAGAAAAGGTGATAGTCATTAGTAAGGAACTAAGGAATTAACCTAAGTTCTAGACCTCATTCAAGAAAATAACTGAAAAGTGCATAATGAGATTAGTAAGAACGCAAACCTTAGGCATTCTTGAATAGACTCTTAGTACCCATTAAGATCCAGACAATCCTCAAGAGGTTGAGGAAAATGAAAAGCTTAAGTACTAGGTCCAAGGCTTAGGGAGTATTTGGCCTCGTTAACTAATTTTTGGTTTACGGGACTTAGTAACCTAAGCACCCTAACCTCACACACAGCCTGGTTCAGTAAGCGTAAAAATCAAAATCATGCAGAAGCGTCGCAAAATTCTGAAAAGAACACCTAGAGTAGGAGCGGCCGACCAACACAAGTTGATTTAGACGAGTTCCCAGCGCGGAGAGGCGGGAAATCCCCTCGAAGATGCGTAACAAAATATCATCTCCTCGATGCTTGTCTCTTAGGATATTCACATATCCTACTGGGGGCATGTAGGCACTCTGCTGGTTCAGATTCCATGGATGGCATTATCTCGAAGTGTCAATTACCAGGGTCTGGATTCGGCCACGGAACACCATGGATGGGATTATCTCTAAATCTCAATAGCCAGGGTTCCGGGGGTTGCCATGGGCGGTGCTATCTCGAAGCATCGATCGCCAGGAACCCTTGAGGATTGATGATGGGAGCAAGGAATCTGATACAGACCGTGTTGAAAAGCCAATCCTAAGCTAGAATTAAAAAGAAAAAGAGAGAAAACTCTCCAAACAGAAAAACTTTCTATCTCTCTCTTATAAAACGCACTGCGAACTGAGCCAGGGCTAAAATCATTTCAAGCACGGGTGCTTTAACCACAAAGTCCAATAAACCTTAGGTTAGTTCTTGCGGGCCTTAAAAACCTTTGCTAAGGACTGAGGCTAAGGCTAGACAGATTTGGATCTTGATTGGTACTAGAGTACCTTTTAGGCCTATGGTCAGCATTCTAACCTAATCTGTGCTCAAATGAAAAAGCACTTATCTAAAGCTATTAAGAACTTCATGGTCTAGAACAAGGGTTGAAACCTTAAGTTTTTGCTAAGGGAATAGCAAAAGCTAGGCTTGGGGGTATGATGAGAACCTCATCATGAGCCATAACTAGCTCATTTTGATCTAATACAAAGGATAAAAGCTCCTATATAACTCAAGGAAAGGCTTAACTCAGAGAATTTTGAGTTTAAGGAGAAAACAAGTCATAAGGGGTAAAAATGCGATTTTGCCAGTATAATCTACATACAGGTCTAGGTCAAACAAACCAAATAAGAAGGAAAGTGGGATGATCTGATAAGGGCTACAGCAATTCCAAGGAACTAAATGATAATCTGTAACCCTAAAACAAACCCACTTCAATTCACGAGGTTCAAGGCAAAGCAAAAATGGAATAAACCCTCTAAAATTCATAGAAAAATAATCTCTAGGGTTTAGAACCTTCAATTTGACCTTAGGAACCCATTTTGACCTACATTGAGAACCATACCCAATTAATAACTTAATTTGGGTTTTTGCGTAAATTGACCGGTCAAACAAGGTTTAATCTAGAAATAAAATTCACCATCAGATTCCTTAGGTCCTAATTAGTCACGTATAAAAGCTTGAGCCTAAGAAGAAACCTTCTTGACCAACTTTACACTTTGGTCCTCATATATTTACTTTTTGGCCCTCAACTTTTGAACCCTCACATTTCTGCCCCTAACTCTCCTTCGTTCTTTGCATTCAGGTCCCTCCTGCCAAAACCTGACCAGCACCATGCTCCGGCGACCTTGCGCGGAGCATGGTGCCGCGCAGGGTAAGGGGGAGGGTCTGGCAAGTAAACCGGGGGTGCCCTGCGTCGTCAGCCGTCGCAAGGACACCCCCCTGGTCGCTGCAACCCACCATACCGGCCGTACGAACGCACGGACGGTATGGGTTTCCATCTCCGGCGTCCTCCGGCGAGGGAGACACGTCGTCTCCCTCCGCCCTCCTCTCTGATTCCGCCTCTATAAATACCCCCGTCGCTCCGCCGTTCTGAGCAGCTTGGATCTGACGGAGAAAACCCCCAACTTTCCTCTCTCTCACTCCGGCAGACGCCCACCAGCTCTGGCGGTTCCTCTCCCCTTCCTCCTCTTCGCTCTGCCGCAGTACCAGCAGCAGAGACTTCTTCCCCTGCTCTTCCCGCGTCGCGCAATACCTGCGCGCGCTGCCTCTGCCCCGTCGTCACCGCCGTCCTCCCCGACTGGGCACCTTCTTCTCCGGCGACAGCAGGTACAGCCGTCCGCCTCCTCGCCCCCTTCGTCACTTTAGTTATTTTAGAACTACTTCCCTCTATTCTCTCTCTCTTTTCCCCCTACTATTTTTATCTAATTACCCCTCGACCGCGCCTAATCACCCTCACCTTCTCCGCCTCCGGCCATCCTCCGGCGAGTCGCTCCCATCACTCCAGCAACCCACACGGCTCGCCGACCACCGCAGAACCTTTGCCTCCTCACCCTGATCAACCTCCGCCCTTCCACTTCCCCCAAATCACCCTCTGCAACTCCACCGAACAAACCCATCTCCCGACCCACAGTCCGACCTAGGGCAGCCCTTAGGCTCCGCCCCGCCGCCTGCACACCCCCCGACAACCGTCGCCGTGCCTCGGCGAAGGTCCTCCGCGTTTCTGATTGGGCCGAGAGGCCGTTTCTCTGTGGGCAGGTACCTGCGCTCGTCGCCGCCATTGTTGAAGCGAAGCAGCTTCTTCACCTGCTGCCCCAGGTTCGCCACGCCCAGGTCACGCTCCCAGACAGTGCGAGGCGTCTTCGCGAAGTACCAGGCTGCAGTCGAGTCGAAGCTCTCGCGCGAAGCCCCCGCGCTTCGCCTCGACTGCCGCTGCTTCCTCCGCGCAGGCACCCAAATTGGGGTGGGACATTTAGTCCCACCTCGTAACCTCTCAGAGGAGCGTGCCTGCATAAAGGCAAAAGGTGCCTTATGCTCGTTGCCTCCTGAGCACGGGGTGAGGTCCCTCTCACTCACTCGCTCGACCCGGCCTCATCCGCGACCACGCCCCGCAGACCTGGCCCGACCCGACTTAGATTGACCTGTACTCCTCGCCCACCGCGCACGTCGGTGGGCCTGGACCCGGGCAGGACCCGTACCCGAATACCCGGCAGCTCTGGGAGAGCTTTCCTAAGAGCGGCTTCTGTGAGAGAGAAACGTGGGGGGGGAGGGTAGAATGGGTTTTTGCCCGCTGACGAGAGCTTTGAAGTGTGCAGGCACAGGCGAAGAAGAAGAAGACGAGCGAGGCAGAGAAGAAGGACGACGAAAGCTGAAGGAAGGAGGAGCACTGTAGCAGCGGCGGTTTAAGTCATCTGATTGGAAAATCAGACGACGTCCTGAAGGAAAAGAAGGAGAAGGAAGGCAAGGCAGAGGAGAACACAGAGAGGCCAAGGGAAGAACTGAAAGAAGAAGAAGAGCACGAGAAGAAGAAGATCTGAAGAAAGGAAAAGAAGAAAGAAAGAAGAAGAAGAAGAAAAGGACCGCTCTGCAGAAGAAAAAGGAAGAGACGAGCAGAAACAGCTGAAAGAAGAAGAAGAACATCACCACTGCAGATAAAGAAGAAGAACAAAGGAAGAGAGCAGAAGATCTGAGAAGGAAGAAGAGGAGAAGCAAAGAGAAAAGAAGAAAAGCCAACAAATTCTCTCTCTCTCTCTTTATTTTTGTAAAAGAAACTTTGTACCCCTAGAATACAACTTGCTCCCTGAGTTCGACCTCGGGAACTCTTTTATTTTCCGAGTAAAAAATTTATATATTTGAAATGATGGCAATAACTGGCTATACTACAACGCTACAATAAAACCCGGTTATACACGCCCAGCCAACATTTCACTCACTCACCTCGCGACACTCGCGTGAGTCTCCTGCATCTGCAGCCTGGGAAGCCTGATGCCTGGAGCTTCGTTGGAGCTTCATCAGAGGTCGTCCACGGCGGCAGGAGCTCAAACACTGTCATGCACAAAATGAGCCTCTCAGCCCAATCAAATCAGCTAGAGACCTTCGCTGTGGCACGACGAAGGCGGTGGACGATGCTGCAGGCCGTAGGTCGGCCTAGGCGTGCGTGCCTAGGTCAGCCTGTGGCCGGAGATGGTGGGTTGTTCGGGGGGTGATTATGGAGGTCTGGAGTGGCAGTTGTAGGGTGGAGTGAGTTCCTGGTGGTGAGGCGGAGCTCTCGAAGTGGTTGGCGAGCCGTGTGGGGGGCTGGAATGGTGGAAGTGGCTCGCCGGAGGTCGGTCGGTGATGTGGAAGATGAGGGTGGTCAGCGTCGGTCGAGGGGTAATCAGATGAGATAACAGGGGGAAAAGAGAGAGGAGAGGATGGAGAGGAGTTCTAACCTAATTGTAAGGACGAAAGGGGACGGAAGGCGGACAACAGTACCTGCTGTCGCCGGAGAAGATGATGCCCAGTGGGGGAGAACGGCGGCAACGAAGGGGCTGAGGCGGCGTGCACGGGTACTGCGTGACGCGGAGGGAAGTCAGGAAGCTAACTCTGCCACTGGTTTTGTGGCAGAGCGAAGAGGGAGGGGAGGGGGGTTCTCTGGAGCTTGCTGGGACTTTTGGCCGGGCAGGAGGAGACGAATTGGGGGTGGACACTCGGCCAAATCAAGCTCGCCTTCTGCGGTAGGGTCTGTGGTGTCTTTTATAGGTGCTGGCCGCACCTACCAGCGCGTGGAGACTGCGCAATCAACGCTGCCGGTTGGCTGGAGATGGAAGGAAGGTAGATACCAAAATCTCTCGTGCGTTCGCACGAGAGATTGGGTTCACACCAGCGATTGTAATTGGCTTTAGAAGGAAGGGAATTCCTCAGAGAATCCCCCTTCCATTTCTGGGAGAGAATCTCCGAGGAATTAGGGAGCAATCTCTCTCGAAACTTCGCCGGAGCTCGGTTCTGCCCTAGCAATGGCGGTAGGACCTATTTGCAAAGGAGGCGAATAACCTAGGGGGCTCTCTGCAAAGGTATTTAAAAGATAGGGACCAATTTGTGATTTGGGTGTACTAAATTGCAAAGTAGGTCAAGATGACCTCTCCTTAGGTCCAAATTTTGGTACAAACCTAATTTGGACCTAAGGAATCCAATGGTGAAGTTGGAGTTTAGGTTTGACCTCGTTTGACTAGACATTTTGCGTAAAAACCCAAATTAGGTTAATTGAGGAGCTAGGACCCTCATCTAGGTCAGACTAGGTTCCAAAGGACAAATTAAGTGTTCTAAACCCTAGAGGATGTTTTTACATGATTTTTATAGGGTTTACTTGCTTTTTGTTCTGACCGGAACCTTGTTAATTAAAGCGGGTCTGTTTTAGGGTTACTAGGTGTCATTTAATTCCTAGATTGCACATGAACCCATTTCTGATTGACTCAACCCTCTTTTTATCTCATTTAGACCATTTAACCTATGTTTTGCCTCTGAGAAATCCCGTTTATGTACTGCAATGGTAAAATTGCAGTTTTAACCTTTATTTCATGTTTTCTTCTCAGAGCACTTGTTCCTTCAGTTAGGCCTTCTTCTAGGTTATGTAGGAGCTTTTATCTTCTTTATTGGGTCAAAATGAGCTAGTTATGGCTCATGATGAGGCTCTCATCACACAACAATTAGGCAAGGCATCTTTTGCGAGTGTGCGAGAAGTGGGTGGGACTTTTAGTCCCACCTTGGTTGCTTTGGAGTAAGGTGAGTGGTTTAAATTGATTTTATGTTTTAGGCTCATTACCTCCGAACATGGGGTGAGGTCCCCTCACCCACATACCCGCCTCGTTTGCAATCCATGCTCCATAGACCTAGCTTGCCTAACTTGTTTACCCTACACTCCTCGCGCATCACCCATGCCGGTGTGCCTGGACCCGGGTGCGCTAGCCCGACCCGAATACCCGAGAATGGCTCTAGGAGAGCGAGCCTAAGAGAGAAAAGAGAGAGAGCGTATGTGGGGCAGGGTAGGGGTAGGTTTTGCACTTCTGTGCAGGGAAAGGAAGAAGGAAGAGGAAATTGAAGAAGGCTAAGGGAAGGAGGAGCCAAAGAGAAGCTGAGGGCTAAAGGCAAAAAAAGTTGCAGAGAAGAAGAAGAAGGCACAACTAAGGAAAAGACAAAGGCAAAGCCAAAAGAGGAAGGAAGGAGAAATCAGAGAAAGGAGAGAAGGCACTATTGTAGAGAAGTCAGAGAGGAAGAAGGCCAAAGTCAAAGAAGAAAAGAAAGAAGAGAGAAGCTAAAGGCCAAGTCAAAGAAGGAAACCAAAGAAGAGAGAAGAAGAGCCAGAGAAGGAAAGAAGAACCAAAGAAGAAAAGAAGAGAAAGAGAAGAAGCATAAGAAGAAGAGTCAAACCTTTTAAGATGTTTGATTCTATAATCAGACGTCCAACTTCTCTTTTGCTACATTTTATTATTCATAACTTCATGCTTTACATTCTGAATTAGGTTTTGAGTAGTTTTATGTGTTCAAATTACATCTATTGAGATTAGTGTATGAATTCCATTTGCTCCTTGTGTTTGACCTCGGACTTAACATTCGAGTAATAAAATTTATTTATTTTCAAGGCGATTTCAACTATACTACGACGTAGCATTTATCTTTTATAAAATTGATCACGCCCTCTGTAAACTTTAACCCTTAAGAAAACCTATGGTTATTCTGCATTCAAGATATGATGGTAAAATTGTAGTTTTAACCATGTTTTCTTGTCTTTTAGAACGGATTTGCAGTGACTTAGGGCTCTCTGGTGGTTGTGTAGGAGCTTTTATTCTTTGATAATGACTAAATTGAGCTAGTTATGGCTCATGATGGTGTTTCCATCATACCCCCTTGCCTAGCTTTTGCTAGTGACTTAGCAAAATCTCATGGAATTAACTCAAGTTCTCGACCATTTTTATGCTCAGATTTTTGGTGTGTGCTTTCTTTTATAGATTAGGTTAGAATGCCAATAGTAAGCCTATAGGTACTCAAGTACCAACCAAGATCCAGACCTGACCAGCTTTAGCCTCATCCGCCGCGAAGGTTTCTACGGCCAACAGGAACTAACCTAAGGTTCGCTCAACTCTGCGGTTAAAGCACCCATGCTTAGAACATGTTTAGTCCCAGTTCAATTTGTAGTGTGTTTTTGTAAGAGAGAGAGAAGATTTTCTTTTTTAAATTTTTAGTGTGTTTTCTCTCTCTTTTTATTTCTTTATTTCTAGCTTCGGATTGGCTTTACAACACGGTCTGTATCGGATTCCTAGGTCCCACCATCAATCCTCGTAGGGTCCTTGGCAATGGATGCCTCGAGATAGCACCACCCATGGCAACTCCCAGAACCATAGCTTTTGAGATTGTGGGATAATCCTGACGGAGAGATTTTCACTTAGTTGTGGTAGCAATAGAGGATATGTCATTGTAATTAATGTGGTGGAAATCTCTCAATCAAAAATTAACATAGATATGAGTTTAAACCATAATAAAGGATGTTGTATCCACAGGGAGGAATAGACTAATAAATTCACGAGAAGATGAATATAACGCTCTCAGACACTTTCACGACTTTAATGCGAGGAATATGCTATTTTAAATGGAGCTTGTAATATCTTTAAAAGTTCAGGGTTAGTTATGCGATTTTCACGTCAAGAATTAAGTTCCAAAAATATGCATATGATGCTTGTGTAATGGCTTATCATATAAATTCAACTTGCATGCAAATTTGATTTGAAATTCAATGTAGAATCATGCACTTAACACAAGTAATGTAATTTTAGGAAAGTCTAAGTGCATCAATGTAATGTGGCCTGAATAAAATATGAATATATAATTGGCAATGGCATTGAATGTAATTATTAATGGGGAAGAAAATAGAGGATTTCTCCTCTCTCTTCCTCGTGTGTGTGGCTGTGCATGGTTGGCTGCGAGAGTCGACGGGGAGGTGCACCTCGACGAGGGTACGCAACGGCTGTGACGCGTCGGTCGAAGGTGGCTGGCAGCAGCCAGGCGGAGGAGAAGGCCCGCTGGCCAGTTGGAGGAGGAGGCCGTGTGTGAAGAGGATGGCATCGCTGCTGCGATGCATGCACGCGCAAGGCATTCTGCAGGCCACTTAGGCACACGGGTCTTGCGGCCGTGCGGCTGTAGGGTGGCGTGAGGATGTCTGAAGCAGCACCTGCAAAGGTGCTGAGAGGGCAGCACATAGAGGGGGGTGCGGTCGTGCCTGCAGTGCAACACCTGCGGGTTTGGTGAGGGCGCGCGTGGTCTTGGTGTGGAGGCAGCGTCTGCGGGCGGTGCTGGCTTGAGCGCCTGCGGGCAGTTGCGTGGCCAGGGTGCGATGGGGCTACGCCTGTAGAGGGCGTGCAAGGGCGCATGCGCGCAGGCAGTGGAAGGTGGCGCCTGCAGTCGAGAGGGTGCAAGTGGTGGAAGGCTTGGCGCTGCGTGCTTGCAGGCTGTCTAGTAGGGCGCTGGTGCAGGTGCGGTGAGAGCGGGCACAGGCAAGGGTGCGTTGCGGTGGGAGCACTGGAGAACTGCTTGCAGGCAAAGAGGGTGCAGCCCTACGGGCAGCTGTTAGAAATGCTGGTGGTTGGGTGCTTGCAGTGGAGGGCACGTAGTGAGGGCAGGCGGAGAAGGGTTTGGCTGTGCGGTGATGGCGGTGGAAGGTGTGCACAGTGCATGCTTTGTTGCTCAGTTGATGGATATCCCCTCAAGGGGGAGGAAGAAGATCCCAAGCCCTCCTCTCTTGTGCAGTCCCTCTTTTATCTCCTCTCTTCGCCTCTTAGGGGATTTTCAAATCCCTTTACTAATTTTGGCCGGCGGTTGTTGAGGAGCTGTTGAGGCCGGTCTGAAGACTCAGTTGAGGCTGGCTGCTGTTGGGGAGGGGAGAATTTAATTCACCCCCCTCAGCTCTTGCAATTTATTCCTGCAACAACAAAACATAAAATAACTACATACTAAATTATAGAATGCAATAAAATAGATAAAAACTCAAATAATGATGCATGTAGTTATTTAATGACATAATGTAATTATTAACCAACATACAATGTTAGAATTGAATTACTTAGGCGTAGCAATAGTCCATTAAAATGGACTCATCAAATACCCCCATTCCTAAGATTTGCTAGTCCCTAGCAAAAATGAAAAATAATAGAAGTAATCAGAAGGTTTCTTCTTTTCTTATTTCAAAACTTTAGAGTTCCAGACAAATGTGATGTGATATAGCCTAAGTAATAGATCCAAGTGAAAAGGCCAATTCGCATTGGGAGTTCATACTTTACCCTTGGTAAATATTTCTGTCGGGATAGGCAAGTACTTCCCTCGGGGATAAAGCAGAAGATAATCTGTAATTTGACCCCAGGTTTTGGATTAGGTAGGAGATATCGAGTTGAATGGATTTGTATTTGGTGGCACACACTCATCTGGTGCTACATGTAATCTAGTACTACAGACTCTAGATCTCTAGACTATTAGAAAAGTCAACTCAGAGAGAGGCTAAACAACTGTGCTCTCTTGATGTTCCTGGGCGCTCACTCTTTTCTTTCTTTTCTTTCTGAGATCACAAATCTCGCCAAATTTAGTAATTGTACTCACTGTTTGGTGGCCTCACATGGCATCCACACTTCAATTAAAGTCCTAATAACTCTACAACTAAATTAGAGTACTCAACCAGTATTTGAGCGATCAGAAATACTAAAAGGTAGGTATGGGTCATATTTGGTGGAACGCGATAGGTGCTCTGTTCCCTCAGAAACAATGTTACATTATAAACTTGGACTTTTGTTTTGTTTTTTTTTTCTCTCTCTTTTCTTCTTCTTCTTCCTTTCTTTTTTCTTTTTTGTAACAGAACTGTTTCTTCTTTTTCTTTTTTCTGTTTCTTCTTTTTCTTCTTCTTTTCTTTTCTCTTTTTTTTTTATAAATCAACATAATACGACACAGACTTTTATTTATGAGGCATTATTAAGGATGATGATGGTCAAGAGGATATTGTGTGGCTTATTTGGTGGAAGTGTCTATTCTCGGCACCGGGAAGGAATGGATAGGACAAGCGTATTTCTGACCTTTGACACTATTACCCTCCTTCAACCGAGGACTCTATGAAGGATGGTCATAACCATCTACCATAATCATAGCCTTAATAAAACTCAGTCTCTGTGTATCTGCCTTATTTGGTGACTCTCAGGAATTCACACAAAGTTTGCACACAGGAACAGAGAGCTAAAACTATGCCTAACTTTGAAGTGTCATCATCTAATTATCCAAAACTTAAGAGTCCCTGCACTAGATGTAGCACACCAGTAATCTCTCTACTTTCGTCTTATAAATATGAGGTGGATCTACTAGAAGATAGTATGCCTGACTCCCTATGAATTGTCCAAGGGTTCAGTAGACTACAAATGCTTATTGATTTTCTTCAAGGATCCATTACCAAGTCTATGTGCATGTGAAATAAATGTACTGGATTCTAAACTTATGAAATAATTCAGGAAGAAAAACCTCCAATGACAAAGATATTTTGCTAGGGACTAACCCATTCAGCTTAAGAAAAGAAATTTTTTTTTATATGCTAACCTAAATGCATGAATGCTTCCTAAAATGCGAATGCACCTCCCCATGCCTAAATCCTACAATGTCCCCATTGTAAAATTAAAATAGGAGGAGAAAGGAAAGAAATCACCTGATGACGGTGTTATTCAGACCGTTGGGTTGCCTCCCAACAAGCACTACATTTTCTGTTAGCAGCCAGACTTAGAAGGAACCTACAAGTCTGGTTCCAAACAGAAAAGGTTAGGCCCTAAAGATATGCATAACAGCGCGGGCCTAGAAAACAGGTAGCCATGGATGTTGGCAAGCTAATGATGCTATGTAATTCCAAATGCTCGCCAGAAGAAATGAAAGCAGAAAATCTCGTTGGCTACTGTTTGCACCTCAAAACACGGCTGTAATAACGCCTTCTTGTGCTATTTTCTAGCATTAACATTGCATAATAGGATCCTGTAATCGCATTTGTAAAAACACTTGCATGCATGCATTTAATCAAGAGAGGAAGAGGAGTGAAACAATCGCCTGCATAGTTACATTTTTCTTCAAGTGCCTCCTTGCAAAATCACCCTCTTTTTATTTTTCCTCTTGATTTCTTCTTTTCTCTCCTTCCCACGGCTGCACTCTTCCCGCAGCTGCATGCAACACAGCACTTCTTCCCATCACTTCTCCCTGCCAACGCCGCTCCCTATAGCTGCAACTTGCGCACCCTCTCCCTGCTGCAGCCGGCACGCCACTCTCTCCTCCTCTATAAGTAGCTGCAGCTTCATCCTCGCAACGGAGGCCGCGGCAACAACAAAAACCCGCAGCCATCTTCTCCACCGCTTTCCCCTCCCATACGTCGGCCCTCCGTCGAGGAGGCACCCGGCGAGCAGGAGAACCCACTGTGGTGCACACCACCACAGTGGGAGCACCACCGCCCAGCTCTTCGACGAGCCGGTGGGCGTGGTGCATTCCCTCGCTTCATTTTTTTTCTCCTTAACGCCATTGCCGCCGCTCCAAGCTTCGAAGCTTGAAGCCACGGCAGCAGCAGCAGGTCCTCCCGCTCCTCCGCGACCGTCCCCGCAGCCGCCCGTCGACTTCGCGCGTGCCTGCAGGGCCATTCCCCGCTCAACCTCCGTCCTGACGTCCCCGCAGTTGCACCTGTAGCCGTCCGCCGCGCGCATTGCAGCGGCCGGCTACGGCCTCGCGCCGCCCCCTGCCCTCCTCCGCGACCCGCCGCGACCACCTGCAGACCTCCTCCACGCTCGCTCCTCCATGCCTTCGCCCGCCCGTCGCCTTCGCGAACGCCTGCAGGAACCCTACGCGAAGCCGCGCCCGCACCCGCCATCTTCAGACGTCTGCCTCCGCCTTCAGACGACGCGGCGTCAGACGTCCGCCGGAGGTGGCAGACGTCTTAACTCGCGCGTCCGCGATCTCTCGCTCGCCCGCTCTCTCTCTCTGCTGACCTCTCCCGCCCGCTCCCGCTCTCTCTCTCACGTATTCTCTCTCTCTCTCTCTCTCTGTTTTACTCACTAACAGACACACACTCACAGCAACGCACACACACACACGTTCACCGACGCACACACACCTATACCAACGCATACACACACACTCACACACTTATAGTACCATATATATATAAATATATATATACATACATACATATATATATATATATATACATAGTATATCTATATAGTTATGTATACATACACATATATATAATATATATATACATATATATATAATATATATATATATATCTACTTATATATACATCTATATACTTATATATATATAGACATATATACTTATATACATATATATATATACATATCTATATACATATATATATACATATATATAGTAATATATATATATATACATATATACATATATATACACATATATATCTATATATATATATATCTATACATATATAACTATACATTTATATATATATATAGATATATTTACTTATATACATACATATGTACATATATTTTCATGTTATTTATTATACGCTGTATCGCGGGGATATCTGCACCAGTTGCTGATGTTCCCTGATACACGCGTACAAAAAAAGCGTGGTCCCATACATCATCCATCCTCCATCCACACTCCACGCGGCACCTAGTCGTGTTGGTTGCGTCTCTCTAGACGTCGACTGACTCGACATAGTGCTACACTCCATCGCCACCTCCACCCCCACCCCTTTATATATATACTACATATATATATATATACATACTATATTTACTTTCTATCTATTTGCTTTTCTGTTAGCAAAAAGATTAAAAAAAAAATACATAAAAAAGAAAAGATAATCTTTGACTTGCAGGTACCTCGTCTTGCGAGTAGCAAGACTTGTTTTGGGACTCTGTTTGGCTAAAAGCCAAGGACACAATTTTGAGGGTGTGCCTCAAGAACAAGGATTACCATAAAAAACCTAAATAAGAAAAACACCAAAAACACAATAAACGAACGGAAGAGACGCGTTTTAAGGAAAACGAAGAAACTCGACTTTAACCCCACTTCCCTGTGTTCGATCCTGGGCCTAAAAGTGACAAGATAAAATCAATTAGGCCAGGTTAAAAATTTTGTAAAGAGATGGTTAGGTCCGAATTAGGTTAACCACTATACATATTTCAACGACAAAAATATCATATTAACAACCTAGTCGGGCCGACCCATCATAACTTTTCTGGCGCCGTTGCCGGGGAGGTGCGCTTTCGAGTAAGTTTCTATCCAATTCCTTTAAATTTGTCTCTTCTCTCTTCACGGGTATTGTTGTTTTTGGTGTGCAGGTGAACCTGGTGGAAGGAGAAGATGGCTGACAAAGTCGAGAACGTGAGCAGATCAAAGGCGGGAACGAGAGCGTGAAGACGCCGACATCGCATTGGAGCTTCGCACACATTGCCGAACAAGTAGGTTTTCTTTTCTCATCAAATTAGGGTTAACTTGCCACCACAATAAAAAAAAAAAAATTTAAAACTAAAAACTAGAAAAACTTCTTGGGATTTCTTGAGGGCAAGTGGATTAAAATTCACTTGATTGATTGGTTGTCTTCACTCCCACTGCCCCGGGATTTTCCGCCTTACTTCGCATAGCGAAAATCCGAGAATCTTGATTCTTAGATTTTTCGCCGTGGGAAGTATTCTTTGAGGCAAAGAAAAAGATTGCTTGTATCCCTCTTTTGCCTCACTTATCTTTAATTCAGGATCACATTTTTGGTGGGGAGACTTGGAATTGAGTTGATTCCAACCCCACCACGACTTTTAAAACTTGCCTGTGATTCTATCCTGAATACTTCAACCCCAACAATTTTAGTTTCTTTATCTGTTGGTTGAAGCCTTGTGTGTGGATATCTTCCTGGTGATTGGGAGCACTTGAATTGAAGTGCTTTGGCTCCCTTTCACATTGGTATAAAATTGATTCATGCATCAACACATAGAAATCTCCATTTAGGGTAGCCCATTGCATTTTAGCATGCATTAACTAACTGATAATTGAATAAGGGTTTCTTGGGCTTTAGAAAAAAAAAAAACCTGTATTCTTGCAAAACCCGGAGATTGGTTGAATTGGTAATTCAGCAAAATCCTAAAATTCATACTACTTAAGGTTGAACTCTAAAAACCATTCACCAATTAAACTTCAATTCGGGGAGATTTCCCTGTTGCATGCTTGTTCTTACACACTCTTAAAATCAATCACTTGGGCATTACCCGTAAACAACGCCCTTCACATTCCAAAAGCACTTGACCCTAAGCCTCTAATTAAAATTGGTAGTAACTTGACCCTTTTTTTAGGATTGGAGGTCTAACTACCTACGTGTAGCGGCTACGTGCTGGTGAGAGTTCCCGCGTGCTATCGGGTGTCTAAGACTGGGGCAAATGGCCTTTCAATCTGGCCCGGTGGTTCCGTGGTGCTCGCATTCGGTTCCGTAGTTCGTGATAGTAGGTAACTTAGATCTTTAAATCTAAGGGAACACTGTCGAGGTTAGGAACTTGATTGTATTGATTTGTAATCAAGTGTACCTTTGCGGCGTCATTTCTCTCATCTCTTTTCCCTACTCATCTCCTCAACTCTTCCTCCGGTAGTGCATGTTTGGGAGGAGGTCACAAAACCCTGAATTGCTTGTATTGACTGATAAATCTAGAAAAAGAGCCGAATCATCCTCCTCCTCCACAAACATGGCACACACCCCCGCCTCACCACTTCGACACAATTCCAATTCTTTCAACACCAGGCTTATCCCGAGAAACCCTGCAAGACCTTCCATATCGAGTGTCGCGCCAAGCGACTCGGTAAGTCATGTGGAACTGGCTTCTGCGAGCCAGTATTTCAACACGGAGGACCAAGCCTCCGTGTACTCGGACACATATGCGGACACGTCTTCTGGCATAGAAGATGCCTGCACCCTGTGGAACAACCCGTTTTCTGCCACGTATAACCCAGGGTGGCACAATCATCCCAATTTTGCATGGTCCAACAACCCGCAGCGTCGAAACCCCGCTGGTGGACCGATGCGATCGTCCGCACCCGTCATCCCAAGGGCCCAGTCTAATCCTATGGCAAATCTGCCATCTGGCCCTTGTGTGCAGAAAACCAAACACGCATCAAAACCTCTTGATAAATTGATGCGAATGATGACGGAAATGTCAAAGCGCCATAAAGAAAACACGACCTCTCTTCAGCATTCGGCGCAGCAGAATGCTGAGATTAGTCAACTAAGCATGGCGACTCGATCTCAGGGCACTTTTCCCGCCCAACCTGTTCCAAACCCGCAAAACTTTGTACCCTGTGGTCCGCAACCACAGGTACAACCTTCTCAGGAGCAGGTTCATCAAATTCTGCAAGCTTCGAGTATTCCTCCGGGATTTCAGGTTAATCCCGCTGCAGCACCGCACTCTTATGCTGATAGTGATCACATCAAGGATGACACGTCTGACGAGGACGTGACTGTCAGTACGTGTATCGAACTAATTGGAGCCGATTCAGACTGCTACGAATTACCTGACGACTGCCTGACCAACACAAACTGTGACGTTCCCCAATCCGTCCCTATTCCAGTACCTTCTCCTGACCAGACTTCTGACGAGGTTTTTTCCGCTTCCCATACCTTGTGGTCTGAGTCATCGCTGGGCTGCTCACCGCCGGTCCACACTATGGAAGACCGGATTGCCCTTTCTTTCCCGCTAAATCAGGCAGATTTGCAAATCCACACTGGGACCTTGAGCCCACATCTTACTCACCGGGGCTATTCCCTTTTGGATCCATCTATCCAAAAAGCCCCCCTTCTTGGCCAATCTAAGGGCCAACTTCCTCTTCCTGATCTATTTTCTGATCCGCCTGGGACACTCTCATCCCAGAAAATGCCAAATCTCTCACCATCCACCATTACTTTTCACGCCTCTATCGCGATTACTTCGCTTTTCTCTTCACCACCCACCCTTCCACCCTGATTTATACCCTGAACCTCAGCTCCTGTTACCCGATCTGTCGTCCGTTCTCTGCCTTTCCCTGCATGCATATGAGGACATAGCATTGTTTGGCATGGGGGGGTGGATAGGCATCCATAGGATCCGGGTATTTTATGGTATCAGATAATTACCACCTATTTATAAATATGCAAGAAAAAGAAAAAAGAAGAAAAAAAAAATATATATAATAATAATAAATGGTGTTTAGTAATGATTTGAAAGCTGAAACAAAAAGGCAATAAGTGTTTATGGATATTCAACCTCTGTTTTGAAGACTTTCCAGGCCACAAAAGCTTGATTCGATCAGGCTCGGCTTAATTCACTTAAAGCATTGACAAAATAGATCAAGATCTCTCCTAACTAAAGATGTATTCTTGTACCTGAGACACAAGTACAAGATCCGTTGGTTTACATTTACTTGAGAGCTTATGTAAACGTGGTTCACACTACACATATGAGGAAAGGCCAGGTGAACATAAGATCCAACCCTAGTGTTCATTAGGGAAGGTGGAGTCCTTACCTGTGCACGCAGGTAGACGTTTTATCCCAGGCTTTAGTCTTGTGTTTAGGAGCGACTCTTTCCACCAAAAAGAAACTCTCCCACCAAAAAGAAAAAAAAGTGTGCTCTTTCAAAATGTGTTGTAAGAGATATACTGACACGTGTTTCAAAAAAAAAGAAAAAAAAATAAAAAAAAATAAAAAAAACAAAAAAAAGAAAGAGAAAAAAAGAGTTGTCAAAAAAAAAAAAAAAGATGTTGCAAAGGAGTCAGTATATCTCATAAATGTCTGTATACTTTGTTTTTCGGTGAGCCAAAAAAAAAAAAAAATCAGAAAATGGGAGTTGAGTTTTCCGTCATCATCTTAAGGGTCAATTCGAAGACATGAGCTGAAACTGGGACCAACCTGTACTTAAAAATTCGTGAAACCCTGGGATTGAGTCTTAATGTTCATATGGTCAGTCTTGATCCTTCACTATGCACAAACCATAACCTCTTGAGATCTCGAGTACGGCAAAAACCTCCTAGGTCCTGGAAATCGTACTTAAGGTTTAAATATCAAGAGTCCTGGTTAGTTGAGAGATGATCTATGTCATGTGAGACTTAAAGTACTGGTAGTCTTCTTTACAATTGGTTCTCACAATATTCGATAGTAAACACACCTGTATCACCTCAGAAGAAAATCTTCAGCTTAAGATCATTTCTAAATACTATTTTGCTAGGGACTAGCAAAAGATAGGCATGGGGGTATATGTTTGCACCTCAAAACACGCCTGTAACAACGCCTTCTTGTGCTATTTTCTATCATTAACATTGCATAATAGGATCCTGTAATCGCATTTGTAAAAACACTTGCATGCATGCATTTAATCAAGAGAGGAAGAGGAGTGAAACAATCGCCTGCATAGTTACATTTTTCTTCAAGTGCCTCCTTGCAAAATCACCCTCTTTTTATTTTTCCTCTTGATTTCTTCTTTTCTCTCCTTCCCGCGGCTGCACTCTTCCCGCAGCTGCATGCAACGCACCACTTCTTCCGTCACTTCTCCCTGCCAACGCCGCTCCCTATAGCTGCAACTTGCGCACCCTCTCCCTGCTGCAGCCGGCACGCCACTCTCTCCTCCTCTATAAGTAGCTGCAGCTTCATCCTCGCAACGGAGGCCGCGGCAGCAACAAAAACCCGTAGCCATCTTCTCCACCGCTTTCCCCTCCCATACGTCGGCCCTCCGTCGAGGAGGCACCCGGCGAGCAGGAGAACCCACTGTGGTGCACACCACCACAGTGGGAGCACCACCGCCCAGCTCTTCGACGAGCCGGTGGGCGTGGTGCATTCCCTCGCTTCATTTTTTTTCTCTTTAACGCCATTGCCGCCGCTCCAAGCTTCGAAGCTTGAAGCCACGGCAGCAGCAGCCCAGCAGCAGCAGCAGGTCCTCCCGCTCCTCCGCGACCGTCCCCGCAGCTTCCCGTCGACTTCGCGCGCGGCTGCAGGGCCATTCCCCGCTCAACCTCCATCCTGACGTCCCCGCAGTTGCACCTGTAGCCGTCCGCCGCGCGCACTGCAGCGGCCGGCTACGGCCTCGCGCCGCCCCCTGCCCTCCTCCGCGACCCTCCGCGACCACCTGCAGACCTCCTCCACGCTCGCTCCTCCACGCCTTCGCCCGCCCGTCGCCTTCGCGAACGCCTGCAGGAACCTTACGCGAAGCCGCGCCCGCACCCGCCGTCTTCAGACGTCTGCCTCCGCCTTCAGACGACGCGGCGTCAGACGTCCGCCGGAGGCGGCAGACGTCTTAACTCGCGCGTCCGCGATCTCTCGCTCGCCCGCTCTCTCTTTGCTGATCTCTCCCGCCCGCTCCCGCTCTCTCTCTCACGTATTCTCTCTCTCTCTCTCTCTCTTTTTTACTCACTAACAGACACACACTCACAGCAACGCACACACACGTTCACCGACGCACACACACCTATACCAACACATACACACACACTCACACACTTATAGTACCATATATATATAAATATATATATACATACATATATATATATATATATATATATATATATACATAGTATATCTATATAGTTATGTATACATACACATATATATAATATATATATACATATACACATATATATCTATATGTATATATATATATACATATATAACTATACATTTATATATATATATATAGATATATTTACTTATATACATACATATGTACATATATTTTCATGTTATTTATTATACGCTGTATCGCGGGGATATCTGCACCAGTTGCTGATATTCCCTGATACACGCGTACAAAAAAAGCGTGGTCCCATACATCATCCATCCTCCATCCACACTCCACGCGGCACCTAGTCGTGTTGGTTGCGTCTCTCTAGACGTCGACTGACTCGACATAGTGCTACACTCCATCGCCACCTCCACCCCCACCCCTTTATATATATACTACATATATATATATACATACTATATTTACTTTCTGTCTATTTGCTTTTCTGTTAGCAAAAAGATTAAAAAAAAAATACATAAAAAAGAAAAGATAATCTTTGACTTGCAGGTACCCTCGTCTTGCGAGTAGCAAGACTTGTTTTGGGACTCTGTTTGGCTAAAAGCCAAGGACACAATTTTGAGGGTGTGCCTCAAGAACAAGGATTACCATAAAAAACATAAATAAGAAAAACACCAAAAACACAATAAACGAACGGAAGAGACGCGTTTTAAGGAAAACGTAGAAACTCGACTTTAACCCCACTTCCCTGTGTTCGACCCTGGGCCTAAAAGTGACAAGATAAAATCAATTAGGCCAGGTTAAAAATTTTGTAAAGAGATGGTTAGGTCCGAATTAGGTTAACCACTATACATATTTCAACGATAAAAATATCATATTAACAACCTATTCGGGCCGACCCATCATAACTTTTCTGGCGCCGTTGCCGGGGAGGTGCGCTTTCGAGTAAGTTTCTATCCAATTCCTTTAAATTTGTCTCTTCTCTCTTCACGGGTATTGTTGTTTTCGGTGTGCAGGTGAACCTGGTGGAAGGAGAAGAAGGATGACAAAGTCGAGGACGTGAGCAGATCAAAGGCGGGAACGAGAGCGTGAAGACGCCGACATCGCATTGGAGCTTCGCACACGTTGCCGAACAAGTAGGTTTTCTTTTCTCATCAAATTAGGGTTAACTTGCCACCACAATAAAAAAAAAAAAATTTTAAAACTAAAAACTAGAAAAACTTCTTGGGATTTCTTGAGGGCAAGTGGATTAAAATTCACTTGATTGATTGGTTGTCTTCACTCCCACTGCCCCGGGATTTCCCGCCTTACTTCGCATAGCGAAAATCCGAGAATCTTGATTCTTAGATTTTTCGCCGTGGGAAGTATTCTTTGAGGCAAAGAAAAAGATTGCTTGTATCCCTCTTTTGCCTCACTTATCTTTAATTCAGGATCACATTTTTGGTGGGGAGACTTGGAATTGAGTTGATTCCAACCCCACCACGACTTTTCAAACTTGCCTGTGATTCGATCCTGAATACTTCAACCCCAACAATTTTAGTTTCTTTATCTGTTGGTTGAAGCCTTGTGTGTGGATATCTTTCTGGTGATTGGGAGCACTTGAATTGAAGTGCTTTGGCTCCCTTTCACATTGGTATAAAATTGATTCACGCATCCACACATAGAAATCTCCATTTAGGGTAGCCCATTGCATTTTAGCATGCATTAACTAACTGATAATTGAAGAAGGGTTTCATGGGCTTTAGAAGAAAAAAAAACCTGTATTCTTGCAAAACCCGGAGATTGGTTGAATTGGTAATTCAGCAAAATCCTAAAATTCATACTACTTAAGGTTGAACTCTAAAAACCATTCACCAATTAAACTTCAATTCGGGGAGATTTCCCTGTTGCATGCTTGTTCTTACACACTCTTAAAATCAATCACTTGGGCATTACCCGTAAACAACGCCCTTCACATTCCAAAAGCACTTGACCCTAAGCCTCTAATTAAAATTGGTAGTAACTTGACCCTTTTTTTAGGATTGGAGGTCTAACTACCTACGTGTAGCGGCTACGTGCTGGTGAGAGTTCCCGCGTGCTATCGGGTGTCTAAGACTGGGGCAAATGGCCTTTCAATCTGGCCCGGTGGTTCCGTGGTGCTCGCATTCGGTTCCGTAGTTCGTGATAGTAGGTAACTTAGATCTTTAAATCTAAGGGAACACTGTCGAGGTTAGGAACTTGATTGTATTGATTTGTAATCAAGTGTACCTTTGCGGCGTCATTTCTCTCATCTCTTTTCCCTACTCATCTCCTCAACTCTTCCTCCGGTAGTGCATGTTTGGGAGGAGGTCACAAAACCCTGAATTGCTTGTATTGACTGATAAATCTAGAAAAAGAGCCGAATCATCCTCCTCCTCCACAAACATGGCACACACCCCCGCCTCACCACTTCGACACAATTCCAATTCTTTCAACACCAGGCTTATCCCGAGAAACCCTGCAAGACCTTCCATATCGAGTGTCGCGCCAAGCGACTCGGTAAGTCATGTGGAACTGGCTTCTGCGAGCCAGTATTTCAACACGGAGGACCAAGCCTCCGTGTACTCGGACACATATGCGGACACGTCTTCTGGCATAGAAGATGCCTGCACCCTGTGGAACAACCCGTTTTCTGCCACGTATAACCCAGGGTGGCACAATCATCCCAATTTTGCATGGTCCAACAACCCGCAGCGTCGAAACCCCGCTGGTGGACCGATGCGATCGTCCGCACCCGTCATCCCAAGGGCCCAGTCTAATCCTATGGCAAATCTGCCATCTGGCCCTTGTGTGTAGAAAACCAAACACGCATCAAAACCTCTTGATAAATTGATGCGAATGATGACGGAAATGTCAAAGCGCCATAAAGAAAACACGACCTCTCTTCAGCATTCGGCGCAGCAGAATGCTGAGATTAGTCAACTAAGCATGGCGACTCGATCTAAGGGCACTTTTCCCGCCCAACCTGTTCCAAACCCGCAAAACTTTGTACCCTGTGGTCCGCAACCACAGGTACAACCTTCTCAGGAGCAGGTTCATCAAATTCTGCAAGCTTCGAGTATTCCTCCGGGATTTCAGGTTAATCCCGCTGCAGCACCGCACTCTTATGCTGATAGTGATCACATCAAGGATGACACGTCTGACGAGGACGTGACTATCAGTACGTGTATCGAACTAATTGGAGCCGATTCAGACTGCTACGAATTACCTGACGACTGCCTGACCAACACAAACTGTGACGTTCCCCAATCCCTCCCTATTCCTGTACCTTCTCCTGACCAGACTTCTGACGAGGTTTTTTCCGCTTCCCATACCTTGTGGTCTGAGTTATCGCCGGGCTGCTCACCGCCGGTCCACACTATGGAAGACCGGATTGCCCTTTCTTTCCCGCTAAATCAGGCAGATTTGCAAATCCAGACTGGGACCTTGAGCCCACATCTTACTCACCGGGGCTATTCCCTTTTGGATCCATCTATCCAAAAAGCCCCCCTTCTTGGCCAATCTAAGGGCCAACTTCCTCTTCCTGATCTATTTTCTGATACGCCTGGGACACTCTCGTCCCAGAAAATGCCAAATCTCTCACCATCCACCATTACTTTTCACGCCTCTATCGCGATTACTTCGCTTTTCTCTTCACCACCCACCCTTCCACCCTGATTTATACCCTGAACCTCAGCTCCTGTTACCCGATCTGTCGTCCGTTCTCTGCCTTTCCCTGCATGCATATGAGGACATAGCATTGTTTGGCATGGGGGGGTGGATAGGCATCCATAGGATCCGGGTATTTTATGGTATCAGACAATTACCACCTATTTATAAATATGCAAGAGAAAGAAAAAAGAAGAAAAAAAAAAATAATAATAATAAATGGTGTTTAGTAATGATTTGAAAGCTGAAACAAAAAGGCAATAAGTGTTTATGGATATTCAACCTCTGTTTTGAAGACTTTCCAGGCCACAAAAGCTTGATTCGATCAGGCTCGGCTTAATTCACTTAAAGCATTGACAAAATAGATCAAGATCTCTCCTAACTAAAGATGTATTCTTGTACCTGAGACACAAGTACAAGATCCGTTGGTTTACTTTTACTTGAGAGCTTAAGTAAACGTGGTTCACACTACACATATCAGGAAAGGCCAGGTGAACATAAGATCCAACCCTAGTGTTCATTAGGGAAGGTGGAGTCCTTACCTGTGCACGCAGGTAGACTTTTTATCCCAGGCTTTAGTCTTGTGTTTAGGAGCGACTCTTTCCACCAAAAAGAAACTCTCCCACCAAAAAGAAAAAAAAGTGTGCTCTTTCAAAATGTGTTGTAAGAGATATACTGACACGTGTTTCAAAAAAAAAGAAAAAAAAATAAAAAAAAAACAAAAAAAAAGAAAGAGAAAAAAAGAGTTGTCAAAAAAAAAAAAAAAAGATGTTGCAAAGGAGGCAGTATATCTCATAAATGTTTGTATACTTTGTTTTTCGGTGAGCCAAAAAAAAAAAAATATCAGAAAATGGGAGTTGAGTTTTCCGTCATCATCTTAAGGGTCAATTCAAAGACATGAGCTGAAACTGGGACCAACCTGTACTTAAAAATTCGTGAAACCCTGGGATTGAGTCTTAATGTTCATCTGGTCAGTCTTGATCCTTCACTATGCACAAACCATAACCTCTTGAGCTCTCGAGTACGGCAAAAACCTCCTGGGTCCTGGAAATCGTACTTAAGGTTTAAATATCAAGAGTCCTGGTTAGTTGAGAGATGATCTATGTCATGTGAGACTTAAAGTACTGGTAGTCTTCTTTACAATTGGTTCTCACAATATTCGATAGTAAACACACCTGTATCACCTCAGAAGAAAATCTTCAGCTTAAGATCATTTCTAAATACTATTTTGCTAGGGACTAGCAAAAGATAGGCATGGGGGTATATGTTTGCACCTCAAAACACGCCTGTAATAATGCCTTCTTGTGCTATTTTCTAGCATTAACATTGCATAATAGGATCCTGTAATCGCATTTGTAAAAACACTTGCATGCATGCATTTAATCAAGAGAGGAAGAGGAGTGAAACAATCGCCTGCATAGTTACATTTTTCTTCAAGTGCCTCCTTGCAAAATCACCCTCTTTTTATTTTTCCTCTTGATTTCTTCTTTTCTCTCCTTCCCGCAGCTGCACTCTTCCCGCAGCTGCATGCAACGCACCACTTCTTCCCGTCACTTCTCCCTGCCAACGCCGCTCCCTATAGCTGCAACTTGCGCACCCTCTCCCTGCTGCAGCCGGCATGCCACTCTCTCCTCCTCTATAAGTAGCTGCAGCTTCATCCTCGCAACGGAGGCCGCGGCAGCAACAAAAACCCGCAGCCATCTTCTCCACCGCTTTCCCCTCCCATACGTCGGCCCTCCGTCGAGGAGGCACCCGGCGAGCAGGAGAACCCACTGTGGTGCACACCACCATAGTGGGAGCACCACCGCCCAGCTCTTCGATGAGCCGGTGGGCGTGGTGCATTCCCTCGCTTCGTTTTTTTTCTCTTTAACGCCATTGCCGCCGCTCCAAGCTTCGAAGCTTGAAGCCACGGCAGCAGCAGCCCAGCAGCAGCAGCAGGTCCTCCCGCTCCTCCGCGACCGTCCCCGCAGCCTCCCGTCGACTTCACGCGCGGCTGCAGGGCCATTCCCCGCTCAACCTCCATCCTGACGTCCCCGCAGTTGCACCTGTAGCCGTCCGCCGCGCGCACTGCAGCGGCCGGCTACGGCCTCGCGCCGCCCCCTGCCCTCCTCTGCGACCCTCCGCGACCACCTGCAGACCTCCTCCACGCTCGCTCCTCCACGCCTTCGCCTGCCCGTCGCCTTCGCGAACGCCTGCAGGAGCCCTACGCGAAGCCGCGCCCGCACCCGCTGTCTTCAGACGTCTGCCTCCGCCTTCAGACGACGCGGCGTCAGACATCCGCCGGAGGCGGCAGACGTCTTAACTCGCGCGTCCGCGATCTCTCGCTCGCCCGCTCTCTCTCTCTGCTGATCTCTCCCGCCCGCTCCCGCTCTCTCTCTCACGTATTCTCTCTCTCTCTCTCTCTTTTTTACTCACTAATAGACACACACTCACAGCAACGCACACACACGTTCACCGACGCACACACACCTATACCAACACATACACTCACACTCACACACTTATAGTACCATATATATATAAATATATATATACATACATACATATATATATATATATATATATATATACATAGTATATCTATATAGTTATGTATACATACACATATATATAATATATATATATATATATATATATATATATCTACTTATATACACATCTATATACTTATATATAGATAGACATATATACTTATATACATATATATATATATACATATCTATATACATATATATATACATATATATAGTAATATATATATATACTTATATACATATATATACACATATATATCTATATGTATATATATATATACATATATAACTATACATTTATATATATATATATAGATATATTTACTTATATACATACATATGTACATATATTTTCATGTTATTTATTATACGCTGTATCGCGGGGATATCTGCACCAGTTGCTGATATTCCCTGATACACGCGTACAAAAAAAGCGTGGTCCCATACATCATCCATCCTCCATCCACACTCCACGCGACACCTAGTCGTGTTGGTTGCGTCTCTCTAGACGTCGACTGACTCGACATAGTGCTACACTCCATCGCCACCTCCACCCCCACCCCTTTATATATATACTACATATATATATACATACTATATTTACTTTCTGTCTATTTGCTTTTCTGTTAGCAAAAAGATAAAAAAAAAATACATAAAAAAGAAAAGATAATCTTTGACTTGCAGGTACCTCGTCTTGCGAGTAGCAAGACTTGTTTTGGGACTCTGTTTAGCTAAAAGCCAAGGACACAATTTTGAGGGTGTGCCTCAAGAACAAGGATTACCATAAAAAACCTAAATAAGAAAAACACCAAAAACACAATAAACGAACGGAAGAGACGCGTTTTAAGGAAAACGTAGAAACTCGACTTTAACCCCACTTCCCTGTGTTCGACCCTGGGCCTAAAAGTGACAAGATATAATCAATTAGGCCAGGTTAAAAATTTTGTAAAGAGATAGTTAGGTCCGAATTAGGTTAACCACTATACATATTTCAACGATAAAAATATCATATTAACAACCTATTCGGGTCGACCCATCAGCTACCTGGGGAGGTCTAGGAATAAGAAAGGGAATATGAAAAGAGGCCTCCCGAAATGGAATAAGTGGAGGATAAC
This sequence comes from Thalassia testudinum, assembly GCA_037157565.1. Classification (NCBI taxonomy): domain Eukaryota; kingdom Viridiplantae; phylum Streptophyta; class Magnoliopsida; order Alismatales; family Hydrocharitaceae; genus Thalassia; species Thalassia testudinum. Next base: position 93,052,994 of record JAZHRO010000025.1, read on the forward strand.
AAGGATCCTCCAAACCAGGATGGGTTTTAAAAGATATAATCATTGTTAGTTCAAACCCTTGAATGACGAGAATAAAAGTACAAGCATCAATCCGTACTCGCCATTCTACCCGAGGATGTATTGATCTGATATGTTCTCTAGAAAGAATGTACATGGGCAGAGATCTGAGCCAAGGATCGGTTAGGGAGTATAAGGGTTGTTTGTGGTGTTGGAAGGTAATGGTTAAGTCCAATGAGGGCTTAGTCGGTGTCATGTCCAATTCAAACAATGATTTAGATTGTGTATACTCCCTAATAGTTGTAGACAACCTCAGGTTACCCTGCCTAGCATTAAAGATTGGAGTCATATTTGAATCAAGGGTAGACTCCAAATTACAACTCTTTGATGGTAGGGTCAAAATGTCAGAATCCTTATCATTAAGCTCGTCCTCGGATTCGTTTGGTTCACTCAAATTTTTGTCATGGTGCATATGTGATTCATTAGGAGTTGGATCAGTATCCTCAATTATTCCTAAAGGAGGATCAATCTTAATGTTTTGGAGAAAGCCTATATCGCTGAATTTGTTATTCTTCTCGGGGTATAAATTCTCAATTGACATGTTTTGTCCCTGAGAGTCTCCCATAGACTTCTCACTATTTTATTTTTCCTCCTCTAATAGCAACTCCTGTTTTGATGGAGGATGATTCTCAAAAGAAGGGAGGAATCTGGATTTCACCATAGTATTTATATCCTCTGAAAGTAAATCCTCAAATAATAAATAATTCCCTTGTGATTCACTCCAAATTTTCAATCCAGGCTCCTCTATTGGGGCATCCACATCCTCTGAAATAGACTTTTCATATCCCTGAGATCAAAATTGATCATCCTCTATTCCCTTAGGGTCACCTTCATTGGGTGCATTTAAATCTTCAGGATACTGAATGGTAGGTGTTGATTCCCTAAGTGGAGGGTCAGGAGTAGGCTCACTGAGCAAATAATCAATAGGGGAAGTGATAGGAATAATATAACCTTGACCTGGGTTGGTAGGGCTAAGGAGAATACTGTCTTTGGGGTCAAGGTCCTCAAGAGGTACCATCTTCCCTTGCTTTTGACTCCAATATAGCTTGGGTTGATAATCACTATGATCATTTTCCTCTAGTGGCCGTGTCTCATTGGGAGAGTCTAAGTGATAGCTACATAAAACTAGATCCCTATTGTCATTGGTTTCCTCAGAATTATTTGCATGATCATGGTCGTCTGGGTAGGGATCAGAATTACGAGGAAGCGTGTAGCTAAGCTGTCTTATTTCTTCATTTAACTGTTGACTATTCCTCAACATCTCTCCCATTGATTCCATCATTTCCTTTTGTTGTTTTTGCATTTCTATCATAAAGGAGGAGAGGTTACTATTATCAGGTTGGGGAGGATAGTCAATTTCAAGCTCTGGTTGCCTAGGGGTATCGGTCCAACCTCGATAAGGAAAATCATGAAGGGTGGGAGGGTTGGGTGTTTGCATGGAAGTAGGGATTTCAGGGTTGGAAAATCCTGCTCCTAAGCTCTGCTCAAAAGTGGGAGTTATCAAGCCAGTACTCCCAGGATAAGAATAAGAACGATCCCATGAATTGTCAATGTACCCATCAAAGGATGGATACGCTCGAGGCATGGGATCCTGATTAAAAGATGGGAAGTATTGACTCTGATAATCTAATTGATAGGAGTAAGGGTGATCCAATTCTTTATGCAAAATGGTTTTAACTCTCTTAGGATTTAGAAGAATTCAGAATACAAGCAGAAACTTCTTAGAGAGTTCTACTGTCAAAGCAAACACAAATTCATTGGGGTTTGTTTTTAGTAGATTGTAGGTCTTAGAATTAAATGTTCAGTTGGTGGCCAAATAAGTTTTGCAAAAATTACGCTTCCTAGGACAACCTTCACTGGTGCCTATAACGTACTTGCAAGGGATGGAAGTCTCGAATCGAGCCCACACACGAGGAATCGAAGTAACTTGGTGGATAGGCTTGTTGATTTCCAACTAACTTCCCTTGTGGTGCAAAAGAGGAGAGGTAGAAATTTATCTAGTGACCTTATGTGTGAGATGCACAATTTCTCAAGTGTGCAAACATACGATCGTGTTTTGATTTTTGAAATTTTGCAAAAAAGATCCTTTTGCACACAATTTTTAGTCAAAGATTTTAAAGTCCAACCTCTTAGCAGTCTGAATTTTTAAAGTGACCACTGGATTAATTTGATTCAAGCACTTTAGTGGTCTTAGATTTAGGTTTAATGCATATGCATGACAGGTAATTGATGCTCAAGAGAAGACGTACCTTACTCTAGCTTTCTTCGTGCAATGTATGCATTGCAGTAAAAATAAACTAGTTGCTGCTCATTCAGTCCTAGATGGTCGTCCTTGATTGCGCAGCAGTCATAGGTCTTAATTGACCTAAATTAAGCTAAGACTTAGCATAAGTTAGAGTTATTCATGCATGCATACGCATTATCTTCATCTTTACTACTTTCCTTTAGCTATGCATAAAATAATGTTATAATGTGCTGATTAAGTGTATTATGTCGATTGTAGGCAATAAGCAGATCTGGAGCTGGATCTGGAGCAGGATCTGAAGCTGGATCTGAAATAACGGGAGTTGTGGCAGAGCTGGAGCAGAAGGCCTAGTTTAGATGTAGGAAAAATAATGTAAGGGGGTTAAAGGTTTTCTATTCTATTAAGTAGAAATAAAGTAGTAAAATGTGAAGAGCTTAGGTCCATCCTATCCCTAGGATAGCCTAGAGACTTCCCCAAGCCTTATCCACCCTTAGATTAGGTCACAACACCCTAGGAAGCCCTAAAACCCTAGTTCCAACCCTTCTCTGGATGTCCAGATAAGTTTTAAGATGTCCAGGACCCTTAGCCAACTCCCGCACACTTCAAACCCACTTCTGCAGTGTTATTGGATGTCCAGACACTTTGTCAGATGTCCAATTTCTGCAGAATACCCAAAACAGAACCCGAAACCCTTCCTGACTCTGATTGGATGTCCAGACAACAAGTCTGGACTTCTGATTTTTGAGTATAAGACGTATGATTCTATAATTAGACGTCTGATACTGCTCTCCAATTCCTATTTTGAGATTTAAGCCTTGATCTTGGATCTCTAGGTCCCTAAACCCAATTCCAACCCCATAGGAACCTAAATTAAGGTGCCCTAACCCTAGTACATCACCTCTAGACCTCCCTAAGGACCTAATTAGGTCCTCACTAAACCTAATTGACTTGAATCTTAGTCAATTACATCAGCCTATTCAATTGGACTCATTGAGTCCAATTGAGCCCTGATCTCAGCACACACTGTCCAATTGGACTCAGTGAGAGTCCAATTGACCTAGACCTGACTTAATTGAGTTTTTTTACTCTCAATTAAATTTCCACACACCCAATTAAACTTGTATTAAGTTTAATTGCACTTTACCTTAGTGAATTAGGGTTTATAACCCTAATTTGAGACCTACCTTGACCTAAACCCACTAGAACCCAACCTAATCAACCTAGCCACCTAAGTTTCGACCCACACACACCCACACACACCATCCACACGAAAATATCTAGCCTAGAGTTCTCTAGAACTCTCTACCATGTGTGGTTGCCTTGGTTGCCAAAAATAGCAACCAAGAGCCATTCAATTTTTAGATCCACATTTGGTGGATCTAAAAACCACCATCCACCCTCTCTCTCTCACTCTCCCAAGAGTTCCCACCATAGGCCTCTCTAGAGAATTCCATAATTCTCTAGAGAGCTTCCATTGGGTCTATAAAAAGACCCCATGGGTGGCCATTGGCACCCATTCACTCCCTTGGCAATTGCTCTCCATTGGTGCCATTCACGCCACCTCCACTTAGCCACTCACTCCACCTCCATGAGCTCACTACCACCACCATGGAGGACACCATGCCAGGATGCTGGATCAACCCGACCTCTCTCCAAGGGTCGGCCTAAGCTACATTAGCCACCCCTCATTCTCCTCTCGACCACTCCATGGCCATCGGGGACCACCCCTGAATGCCCTCTATTCTTTTAGCTCTAGATCATGCTCTTCATAATTTTTATTGCTTTCATTTACTGCTTAGTAGAGTAGTCTTACTTCTCCCCCAATGATGCATGCGAAATCCCCCCGTTGATTCTTGTATGCAATCGTTTTCTGGTAATTAGATTTAATTTTAAGCATTCATGTATAAGCTTTCCTCTAGATTTCCTTGTGCAACAACTCTCCCATGATGAATGAAATTTCATTATATATATATATATATATCTCTTATGTGTTTGAAATCAACTTGAGCTGAATGATTATCATATTTGCGTGATTTACGTGCCTATTCTTTAACTGCCTATATATTACGCACAAGCATGTCGTTTAAATAAATTAGAGCGGCTTTAAGATCGATTTCAAAAACAAAAACAACGCCTCCCAGAGATGAACGAAAGGGACTCAAGTCTCGTTATCTTTAAAAATCAAATCTTTGACGAATGTTTTTGCGCGACTATACTACGATTTTCGACGACTTTCAAATGCGCGAAAATGGCTTTCTGTCAGTCCTATAGATATGCAGCTTCTAGCAGGTAGTTTGATTTTTTATTTTAATAATAATAATAAACAAACAGACCTAATCTAACTAACAAACAAACATGCTGTTCACATAATTCAAATAATCCTATAATCTAAATAAATGGGAACACGCTCTCGAAAATACGCTCCCGCATACAAGAGCGATAAGAAATAAAGAGGCACTGGGAACACATTCCAAAAAATACCCGACAAGGGTCCAAAAGATAGAAATTAAATTCTAATGTCTATCTAAACTAAATCTAAACTAAGCTCTAATGACAAAATCAGGAAGAGGCTCCTCCGTAAGCCTATGTGCGTGGGATCAAGGCCCACGTGTTCCTGTTGCTGGCCTCCAAGTGGAGTCAAGGTCCACCAAAAGATCGTCTCCACTGTGCACGTCGTTCAAGTTTAATGTCGTCGCTCTGCTGCGGCTATGGTCGTGCTGGATTCCACACACAATAAATAAAAAAAAATGATCAGATGATTGCGTAACTCAGAATATTCAAAAATAATAACGTGAATCTATTTTGTCTGTTGCCTCCCCGGTAACGGCACCATTTTGACAGAGAGATTTTCACTTAGTTGTGATAGCAATAAAGGATATGTTATTGTAATTAATGTGGTGGAAATCTCTCAATCAAAAATTAACATTGATATGAATTTAAACCACAATAAAGGATGTCGTACCCACAAGGAGGAATAGACCAATAAATTCACAAGAAGATGAATATAATGCTCGCAGACACTTTCGCGACTTTAATGCAAGGAATATGTTATTTTAAATGGAGCTTGTAATATCTTTAAAAGTTCAGGGTTAGTTATGCAATTTTCATGTCAAGAATTAAGCTCCAAAAATATGCATATGATGCATGTGTAATGGCTTATCATATAAATTCAACTTGCATGCAAATTTGATTTGAAATTGAATGTAGAATCATGCACATAACATAAGTAATGTAATTTTAGGAAAGTCTGAGTGTATCAATGCAATGTGGCTTGAATAAAATATGAATATATAATTGGCAATGGCATTGAATGTAATTATTAATGGGGAAGAAAATAGAGGATTTCTCCTCTCTCTTCCTCGCGTGTGGGCCTGTGCATGGTTGGCTGCGAGAGTCGATGGGGAGGTGCGCCTCAACGAGGGCTACGCAACGGCGGTGACGCGGCGGCCGGAGGTGGCCGGCAGCAGCCGGGCAGAGGAGAAGGCCCGTTGGCCTATTGGAGGAGGAGGTCGTGCGTGAAGAGGATGGCGTCGCTGCTGCAGCGTGCGCGTGCGCAAGGCATTCTGCAGGCCGCTTAGGTACGAGGGGTCTTATGGCCGTGCGGCTGCAGGGTGGCGTGTGGAGGTCTAAAGCAGCGCTTGCAAGGGTGCTGAGAGGGTAGCACATGGAGGGGGGTGCGGCCGTGCCTGCGGTGCAGCGCCTGCGGGTTTGGTGAGGGTGCGCGGGGTCTTGGCATGGAGGTAGCGTTTGCGGGCGGGGCTGGCTTGAGCGCCTGCGGGCGGTTGCGTGGCAAGGGCGTGGTGGGGCTGCACCTGTAGAGGACACGCAAGGGCGCACACCCACAGGCAGTGGAAGGTGGCGCCTGCAGTGGAGAGGGTACGGGCGGTGGAAGGGTTGGCGCCGCGTGTTTGCAGGCGATCTAGCAGGGCGCTGGTGCAGGCTCGGTGAGAGCGGGCATAGGCGAGGGCGTGCTGCGGTGGGAGCGTTGGAGAACTACCTGCAGGCAGTGCGGGCACAACCCTGCAGGCGGTTGCTAGAAACGCTGGTGGCTGGGCGCTTGTGGTGGAGGGTGCGCAGTGAGGGCAGGTAGAGAAGGGCTTGGCTGTGCGGTTATGGCGGTGGAAGGTGTGCACAGTGCATGCTTGGTTGCATGGTTGATGGATATCCCCTTAAGGGGGAGGAAGAAGATCCCATGCCCTCGTCTCCTGTGCAGTCCCTCTCTTATCTCCTCTCTCCGCCTCTCAAGGGATTTTCAAATCCCTTTATTAATTTTGGCCGGCGGTTGTTGAGGAGCTGTTGAGGCTGGTCGGGAGACTCAGTTGAGGCCAACGGCTGTTGGGGAGAGGAGAATTTAATTCACCCCACTCAGCTCTTGCAATTTATTTCTGCAACAACAAAACATAAAATAATTACATACTAGATTATAGAATGAAATAAAATAGATAAAAACTCAAATAATGTTGCATGTACTTATTTAATGACCTAATGTAATTATTAACCAACATACAATGTTAGAATTGAGTTACTTAGGCGTAGCAATAGTCCATTGAAATGGACTCATTAAATCCCACCCATGGCGTTCTGTAGCTAAATCCAAACCCTGGCAATCGACATTTCTTGATAATGCTGCTCATGGCATCTAAACCAGCATAGGGTGCTTACATGCCCTGGTAGGATATTTAGATATCCTAGGAGACAAGCACTTAGGAGATGGTATGTTATTGTGCATCTTCAAGGGGAATTTCCTGCTTCTCCATGTCGGAAACTCTTTCAAATCAACTTGTGTTGATAGTCGCTCCTAATCTACGTAGCTTTTTTCAGAATAGATTTAACGCATTTGCATGATTTTGATAATTAAGCACACTGAACTAGACTGTGTGTGGATTAGGGTGCTTAGGTTACCGAGTCCCGCAAACCAAAGGTTAGTTAATGAGGCCGAATAGTTCCTAAGCCTTAGACCTAATACTTAAGCTTCGTATTTTCGCCAACCTCTTAGGGATTATCCAGATCTTATTGAATACTTTAATTTTTAAGCTTAAAGCACAACCCAAGCGGCCTAAGATTAGCGTTCATACTAATCTCCTTTAGCACTTTTTGCCTTTCATTTTCTTTCTTTTGATTTTGTCTAGAACTAAGTAGATTCCTTAATCTTTTACTAATGACTATCCCTTTTTGTTTCAAACTATGCTCCTTTTTGTCCTTTGTATCACCTCCTCTTTTTCCTTCTCAAAAGTGATATGCAAATTGATTCTTTCAAAATTTCCTCCCTTCTCCATTTTTTGTTCTTTTTTTCAATTTTTTTATTTTTTTGGCTTTTTGGAATATGTATTTTTTGTGAGAAGCCTTCAGAATTTTGAATTTTTGTATGTTTACACTTTACCACTCCACCATGCCTAAGTTTTGCAATGTCCTCATTGTAAATGGAGGGTACGAAACATTTAAGGTTCAGAGATTATAACAGGATTATCGGGTGGGCGAACGGGTCGAGATGACTGTTGCAGATGATTTCAAGCCCTAGTATGAGTACCAGAGGTGGGATCAACTATTCTAAAATTGAACTCAGAGTGTAATAGACGTGAAGTACAGAAAGATAATCAAAAGGATCTTGGGTTTTTGGATTGACGGGTTGCCTCCCATTAAGTGCTAAATTCAATGCCTTCAGCAGAGCAGGAATGGTCATGGAGGAGTGGTTAAATCAGATGAGTTTTGTAAAACAAGCACCTTGATCAATAGCCTGGTTGATCCAACCAGGTGCTTGTTTAGATCAACAGGCTGATGATGCAGCCCAAACCCAACCAATCTGGTGGGTTGATAGATGTGGATCAAAAGATGTGGTGCCCACCAGATACTGTGAAGCTCGGAATGATGTGGAAGTGTATAGCTAGGGTTTGGCTTAGTCGAATCGGCCTGGTCAGAGTTGGGATCCTCAAATGAAAATGAATCAGTGGAGGATGTAGGAACCCTACGAAAGTGATCAAAGAAGGATGGGTCGTGATTTGTAGTCTGATTGATGTCCGAAACCCAATTAGAATGTGGAGGAGAATCATCCGCAACCAACTCATTGAGAGGAGAATCAAAGTAGAAATTGAGTCCGGTTGTGGGTCGGGGTTGAAAATGGGTTTGGGAAGGTTCTGCATAAGCTGTGGAAGAGGTGGCTTCAAGAATAATTGTGTGTGAGGGCTCCTCTAGGAAGGCTTCAAAGGTGGGTTCATTTAGAGAGTCCTTATAGTAGCCATCAAAATCAAAGGTAAATACCTAAAGAGTGTTTATAGGATCTAAGAAATCTGAGTCAAGAAAAGATTCAAACTCTGGGTTATAAACACTCTTGGCAATTTCTATTTCTGATTCCTAAGGATCAAAAAGAAATGATTCCATCTTAATGGAACCTGATTTTGAATCAATGATCTCAGGATCAGGGGCCTCAGAGTCAGAGTCAGAGAATGGATCATGTATGTTGAGGTCGTAGATTGGTTCATAGTCGTCAGGAAACAAAGGTTCTTTGAAATCAAAGTAAGATTCGAAATCACTGGAGAACATGCAAGAATCATATTCTAAATCTGATTCAGGATCAGAGGTTCCACCACAGAATAAATCAAAAGTTGCAGACTCAGCAACCTGGCTTGGATCTAACTTATTTTCAGATTTTGAGCTCAAAAAGGTGTCCCTAGTAGGCATGGGCTCAGGTTCTTGGCTTGTATGGAAGACCCAATCAAAATCCAACTCTTCCAACTCCTTGATTTCTATATCGTAGATTGGCATGACTTTCGAAAATCAATCTGTATCTCTGAGGAGGTTGGAGGGGTGCACTCATCATATACAGGCCCAGAATTGTTGTCCAGATTCGAAATCTGATTTGTTTTTCACGGGGCCTTATAATCATCCCAATAAGGCTCAAATCCAGATTCTAGGTTAAGGGTGTGGTTGGATCACTAGAATCTAGGTTGGGCACTACAGGGATGCTAGAATTGCTCTCGAGAGACCTTATTAGGATAAGGCTCGGGATTTATATTCTCGAGGAGTTCTATTTTCAGTTCATCATTACTAGTGTCTGGGAATTCAAAGGTAGGTGAACCAGGTTCTCGTATCTCTAAGGCTAGCTTGAAATCGGGAGCACCTGCAATTGGATTGTCCCAACCCAACTCAAGATCAGGCGTATCATTCTGTACATAAGTTGGATCATATTCCATTTAGGTTGGGGGTCCATAACAACCTTGATTCTCGAACTCAAGATTTAGGAATTCAAATTGATCCTCAGTATTGTTTCAAGATGTTTCACTAAATGCTTGGAGAATGTACGGTTATTTTTTATCGATAATTTGTTTTAACAATTTTATCATCTCTTCCCATTTTTCAAGATCATCTTGGTGTCTTTCCTAAAGTATAGGATTTGTCATGCATTGGAGATATTCAAAGTTATGTAATTTCTCTAACTCAATGTATCCTATCATGAGAGCATCCTAGGTTGATCCATTTGTTACTTGTGTTATAATTACTTGGGCATAGTTTATGATGAAGGTTGTTGTTATCGGCACATCAACTTGAATGTCATCAATTGGTTTTGAGGTTTTGTTATCAATCTTATAAAATCTAAGGGCATCCTCAATCATTCTATATTTCATGGATATTTGAGATTCAGGTTTTTGAAATGGTTTTCCGAAATTGCCAGCTTGCATTTTTAAATTAGGTGGTGAAATTAAGATGTAGAATCAAAACTCAGGTTAGATTGAAGTTGATCAGATTTGAAAGTGATTCCCTAAGATGATATGTGTATGTGCTTTATATAGAAGCGATGAGGGACTGGATGTGATATTGACCCAATCAAGGCACCCAAAGATTTTTGGATATTTCAAGGCAGATGATACCTCTAAATCAGAAATCTGCACACTTGCAAAGGCCCCTACACGGTAGAGCATCCCCATAGGTTACTAGGTTTCCCCCACCCGACCTTCCTTGTCACTGAGGGTCCAGGTAGATCGGAATGTATGAATTTGGAGGTTGGTTGGCCTACAATGCCAGCTAACTTCACCTGACCTGCCTTAAAAATGGCAGAATGAGATCTAGGTCAAGACCTATAAATCACCCTGATTTGACTCCCAGGTTATTAGGTCCAAGTATTTTAGGGTTCAAGTGAATTTACAGCCTGATTTTTAGGATTTTTTTTGATTAGATCTTTTTAACCAAGGGCTTGGGTAGCCCACAAATGTGGGTGAGTTTGTTTCCTTTTATGCAGGCAAGTGTGAACTAGCACTCCAAAACACTAAAAATTGAAACCCTAATTGGCTCTATTTCCAATTCCAATTGATCTTTAAAAATGTTCACCTTGGGCTTCAAGCAAGAAATGTGTTAGCCTAAAGTGATTAGAAATTAAGCGTAGACCCTAATAGGCACAGGAAATTTGGGGTAGGGAATTCTTAACAGAATTGCTTCAAACTTCACTCAGATTTGAAAAGAATTTTTGCAAATCAGGAAACTTGCCTTTTAAATGATGATTACTATGAAAAATAAGGCAGGTGATTCCTAATTGATTATTTCCTTGTTTTTGACTTCCCAAGATTAGGAGGTTGATTAGGGAAGAATAGAGATGTTACCTGCCCTAATGTGGCTGTTTTGCATGGAAGATCTCCTCGTGAAGTACCTTGCAAAATCACAATAAAGCAAATAGGGCAAGTCAGTACTCAAATATAATCAAATAATGCAGAGAATAGTGGTGAATTGTGCGTTGCTCTTCAGCAATGGTGCCAAAATGTTGATCGCTCCGAATCAGGTTTTAAAATCGTCGTGTTATAGTATAGATCAAATTACCGCAAAAAACAAATAATAGTTATTTCTCGAACATCATAAATGAAGTCTGAGGTGGAACACAGGGAGCAAATAGGAATTCACACACTAATATCAAATAAGATGAAACTGAGCACAAGAACTTAAACAAAATAATGATATTTAATAAACACTACTCTGTCACATTAGATATTCAATGAATTCTCATGTATCTTTGAGGCAATAAAAAAGTAGAGAAGCTAAAACAATGGTGATTTAAATCACCAGTTATTCTCTAAGCATATATATCAAGCATTCAATTAATTTAAATATCTCAACAGTACTTCTAAAGTATCAAGCCTCAAATCAGTCGTCGGGTCAGATGACTAGACGACTTAACCATCAAATGCTATAGTGCATCCCTAGCGCTATTCTTCTTCTTCTTCCTCTTCTCTTCTCTCTTCTGGCCTTCTTCTATTCTCCTTTCTTCTTCAGCTTTCCTTCTTCAGCTACTCTCTTCTTAAAGCATGAGCCTTCTTCCTTTCCTCCTCTTCTACGAGTCTTTCTTTTCTTCTTCCTTCTTTGTTTACACACAGAGGGTGGCCATCCCTTCAGATTTGGCTAAGTGTCGTACACAGAAAAAACCCTCCCCTGCCCCAAGCTCTCTCCTTCTCTCTTTAGGATCCACACTCCTAGGACCACAGTCAGGGTAGTCGGGTATACGGGTAGAGCGTACCCGGGACCAGGCTGACCGACATGGGTGGTGAGCGAGGAGTGCTTAGGTTAGGCGGGTTATTGGATTGGCCAGACCCGCAGGTTACGTGTCACGGGTGAGGAGCACATGAGGCGCGGTTGGGGATCTCACCCCCTATGTGTCACTTGAGGCGAATAGCTCATGTGACAAAAATAACTTATTGAGCTGTGGGCATCTATCAGTTTCTGAGGTGGGACTAAATGTCCTACGCTTCCTTCGTGCAGTAGAATGTGATGGCATCTTCGATTGCGGATGAACAAACTACGGTATCCTTCTATTGGCAACCAGGAAGTAAGCCTCATAGCCTGGGCATGGAATTGGCAAAGAACATAGCTAGAGGAACTTGAATGACGTTGGAGATGGAAGAGGCGGCGGTAGTGGACGACGAGACCTGAAAATCATGAATATGGCCTTACGACCAAGTTTAACTAGATCAGGACCTTCGTCGATGGACATGGAATATGTTGGCGGTGTTTTCATGGCGGATTAGGGGTGTTTGGTGGTCAGTCGGAGTTAGGGAAGGAAGCCGGTGATGAGTCTGTTCGGTGGCATTATTGGGTGGATGAGAAAGTGAATGGAGAGAGGGGTTTTGAAGAGTAGAGCATGGTGGAGCTGATGGAGGTGATAGCGGCACAATTCGTGCAATGGAGCAGCAGTTGGGCGATGCCGGAGATTCGTTGGAGCGGAAGAAGACGAAGAGGGAGACGTGTGGTTGGCAATTGTTTTTAGAGATAGAAAGAAGGAAAAAAGAAGGAGGGAAGTAGAGGAAGCTAAAGAACCTAATCTAAGAGTCGAAGGAGGTAGAAAACCCACGTCGGTGTGATTTTTGGGCGTGGGGAAGATGAATCCTCAGAGAAGGAAACGACGGTGAAGAAGGGGATTTGGATGCCCTAGCTTTGGCCCACCAGTTGCAGACGAAGATGAGGAAGAAGGAGGGCAAGCCAATTTGGCCATTGACCGTCTGTAGGAAGATAGGGGAGGAGCTCATCGGAGCTAAGTTGGAGGAGGGCTGGAGGGAGAGTTAGGAAGATGTTTTTGGTCCTAAAACTAGCTGGAAAGCACGGTCATGCATTAGGCATGCTTAAATAGGGCTTAGGAGGGGATTTTAAGGTTGGAAACAAGCTTAGGACCCTTGGAGGTTACGTAAAAATAGGATACCCATTCCTTTAAAGTGTTCACAAGAGCTTTTGGAAGGAGCTGGGATCCAAGGTTGGTCCTATTGGAAAGAGGATTTCCTAAAGAATCTCTGGTTTGATTTTGGGAAGGTTTCATCAATCAATCAAGGAGATCTCTCCAAATGAATCTCACAGGAGTAGGATTCTTAAGCGATAATGGTGGAGGGACTTTTTTGTGAAGAATATGACAAAATTAGGGGGCTATTTGCAAGGAATTCAAAAAGCTGAGGGTCTGAATGAGATAGAAAGAGTCTGACTGGACAAAATGTAAACTTGGTCAAGATGATCTCAGATTGAGCCCAAATTTTGGTACAAACCTAATTTGTACCCAAGGAATCCAATGGTGAAGTTAGATTTAGGTTTTAACCTCGTTTGACTATGTAATTTATGCAAAAACCTAAATTAAGGCAAATATCAGTCTGAGACTATTTTGGGTCAAGACGGGTTCTGATGGTCAAATTGAATGTTCCAAACCATAGAGAATATTTTCCTATGAATTTTAGAGGGTTTAGGTGAATTTTATCCTGACCAGAACCTCAGTTAATTAAGCGGGCCTATTTTTAGGTTTTTGAAGTCATTTAATTCTCAAAACATGCGAAAACCCTTTTCTCTCTATATTAACCCTCTTATTGGACACTTAAGGCCATTTGACCCTTAATTAACCCCTGAGAAAACCCGTGATTATTTTGCATTCAAGATATGATGGTAAAATTGTAGTTTTGACCCTGTTTTCTTGTCTTTCTCTTAGATTGGATTTGTAGTGACTTAGGGCTCTCTGCCAGTTATGTAGGAGCGTTTATTCCTTCATAATGACTAAATTGAGCTAGTTACAGCTCATGATGGTGTTCCCATCAAGCGAGTGAAATGCCCTCTAGTGGAGCTCTAAGGATGTCCTCAGGTGTACATCGTCCCTAGCGGTGAGGAGGAATTGAGGAGGAAGAACCAAACCTCAGTCACAAGTGCGACGAGTGAAATGGTTAGAAGGTAATGGAGAGGGAGGAAGGCGACCAACTCTAGAGGTGTAGGAGGGAGCTGATTGGTCACACGCATGAGCTTAAGGAGGTGCTTATGTAGGCATTTGAGTAAGTACAATCATCGCGAGGGTACGATCAAGCGCTTAGGGCTTGGGAGATGGTGGTGGGAAGGATGATGCGCGGGAAGGAAATGGATGAAATATAGCCATAGGATTAGATCTGGGATGGGGGTGATGCCACGTGCGAAGGTATGCGAAATTTGGATTTGGGTCGACTATTGGAAGATGGTCACATGAGATGAAAGGTTGAGATTGCCTGTGTTCTTTAGTTTCACTGTAGCACGCACGTGGCTGCAGGTGTATTGGAGATTTTGTGAAGAAGCCCTTAAAGGTGAAGGGGTAGAAAAATTAGGACTACGCCCAGTAGTGGTAAAGATTCTTGCAGCGCAGCCCTTATGAATTGCAAAGTGACCCCTGATGGTTTACAATTGGGTCCTTGGAGATTTTTATGCTTGAAAATATTAATGATGAAGGACCTATATGTAATGTCAATGATGCGAGGTCCTAAAGATGTCCAAAATGCTGCCAAGTTTTATAGAGGCTCAATTGAACATTTAAGAAGTTGATTTTACCTTTGATTTAAACTTTTGAACCGAATTATGTGTTCAATTTGCAATTGGATCACCATATTATACTTATGAATAGAATATCTCAATTTATGACCCAATTTTGCATTTTTAACACCAATTTGCTGTTTTAGGTCATTTATGTTATTTCACACACTTAACCCATTTCATTATTAATTGTATAGTGTTTAACTTAGTTTCTAGCTTAACTTGGCCATTTTAACTATGAGAGCTACATATCCCCATGCTTAGTTTTTGCTAGTCCCTTAGCAAAGAACTCATTAAAGTGCAAAGCATTTAAGTATTAGCTAGGTAAGTGTGGTGAGATATTTATTTTCTCTTTTTCAATTGTTAAGTGTTTAGAGATGATCTTTAAGATGGAAGATTTTCTGATAAACCAACTTTATTTATGTTTGGACATTGTGAAAACCTGTCGCTAAGGAAGACTGACCAGAACTTAAGACTGATATGTCATAAACCATCTCTCGACCAACTAGGACTCTTGATATTTAAACCTTAAGTGCAATTTCTAGGACTCAGAGGGTTTTACAAAGCTCAGAAGCTAAGTGGCTATTGTTGTCCTTAGTGATAGGTCAGGACTAACTACATGAACTTCAAAACTCAATCATGGGGTTTCACTTCTTTTTAAGTCCAAGTTGGTCCTAAAAGTAGCTCATGTTTTTGAATTGACTCTCAAAAAGTGAGGAAGACTCAAACCCAACTCTTATTGCGTTGTGGCTCAAAGAATATTCGGTGGAAATGGGGTATTTGTAATGCACCCTGAAAATATTCTTGGTGGAAAGCTATTTACAGGACTAGGAGAACATACTTGACATATTCTAAGGAATGTCTTTCTTTGCAAATTCATTTTGACTTTTTTTTTGTTGACTCAAATAAATGTAAGTATGTCTCTGATAACTTTATTTGGTAGAGCACACTTATTTGGTGGGTGAGTACTTTGGTGGAAAGAGCTTCTCCTAAACACAAGACTAAAGATTAGAACAAAGAGTCTACCTGCACACATAGGTAAGGACTCCACCTTCTCTGGTGAACACTAGGGTTGAATTTCAAGTTCATAAGATCTTTCCCAACACTGTGTAGTGTAAACCAAGGTTACTTAGACTCCTAAGCCAAAGCAAACCAGCTAATCCTATACTAGTGACTCAAGTACAAGAATACACCTGAAGTTAGGAAAGATTGTGGTCTATCTTGTCAAGGCTTAAAGTGTATTAAGCCAAAGCTTGAGCGAATCAAGCTACAGTGGCCTGGAAGGTCTAACCAACAAAGGTTGAATGTCCATAAACACTTATTCTATTTTTATTTTTAGCTAGAAGATCATAGTTAAACACTTATATTCTTTTCAAACTTCTCTCCTCAATTTCAGTGGAGTTCTCCCTCAACAATAAGTACATTCAGGTCCCTTATTGTATTTTTGGAACTTTTATTTTTGTCATTTTTTTGTGTCTTTGACTTTGTAATTTTTTTTTCAAATTTTCAAAATTTTTCATTATTTTTTGGTATTTTTGATAATACTATATTATATACACTATAGGTGTGTCTATGATTGCATTTCAGTAAAAGATTTCACCATTTACACCACCTTATGCTTAAATGATGCAATGTCCTCATTGTATGAATAGGGTGGATGCAAATGGATGCTCTATTTTTCATTAACTTAGACTGGGTGATGGAATGAAGTCGGAATGAGGAGATAAAAATCTCTATGCAGATGATTTCAAGTCTAATACAAGATCAGAGTGGAAAGTTAGGCTAAGTAGTGGAATGCATGACATATGTGGCTATGAATGAATGCTAAATATGCAAGGATAGACACCTAATACAAGAAATGGAAAATAAGAAAGATGAAAACAACTATATACAAGAGATAGGTTTGCTAAGTTTAATGCCTTGAGCTAGGCGTAAACCCAGTAGAAGATGTGTCATTATAAATAGGTTCAGGATGTTGGAGCGAAATGATAGAGTTGACAAGTATGAGATCATGTGGCTCAATGAAGGGTTTCAATCTTTGTCCATTGATAGTAAAAGGTTTAGATTTGTCAATCTTGGTGATTTCAGCAGCTCCATTGTCAAAGATTCTTAAGATTTTGAAAGGTTCGGTCCATTTGGATATGAGTTTCTCTGGGAAGAGTTTAAGTCTTGAGTCAAACAGAAGGACTTTTTGACCAGGGTGAAAGGTTTTCCTACAAATATGACAGTTGTGGAAGGCCTTTAATTTGTCTTTATAAATCCTTGAGCTTTCATAAGATTCATTCCTTAATTCATCTAGCTCGAAAATTTGAAGTCTTCTATGATCACCGGCCTTCTCTAAGTCCAGGTTACACTTTCTGATGTCCTAATAGGCTGCTCAAGTTCTATGGGAAGATGACGGGGTTTCCTATACACAAGTCTGAAAGGAGACATGCTTAATGGGGTTTTGTAAGCTGTCCTATATGCCCACAATGCATCAGAAAGGTGGGATGACCAATCCTTTCTATTTGGTTGGATGGTAGTTTGTAAAGTCTTTTTGATCTCCCGGTTGGACAATTCTACAAGTCCATTAGTTTGAGGGGATAAGGTGTAGCAATCCTATGTGTCACTTCATACTTTTGAAGTAGGGACTGGAAATGTGTGCTCCTAAAGTGAGACCCTCCATCACTAATGATGGCTTTTGGTACCCGAAATCTAGAGAAGTTGTAGTCTTGGACAAATTGTGTCATAATTCTATGATCGTTAGTCCTTGTGGGGATGGCTTCAATCCATTTAGAAGCATAATCAACTACCAACAAGATGTACATGAAGCATGAGAATGCGGAAAAGGTCCCATGAAGTTAATGCCCCAAATTTCAAAGACTTCGCATACTAATATCGAATTCAAGGGCATCATGTCTCGGCGGCCAATACTGCCGAGAGATTGACAGCGTGGACATGCCCTACTATATTCGCATGTGTCTTTGAAAAGTGTGGGCTAGTAGAAACCACTCTAGAAAATCTTAGCAGTGGTCTTTTTGCTAGAGAAATGACTGCCACATGCCTAGTCATGGCAGAACGATAGAATGTTTTCTATCTCTTTATGATGTACACACTTCCTAATGATTTGGTCAAAGCAAGATTTGAATAGCCAAGGTTCTTCCTAGTAAAAGTGTTTGGCTTTGGATCTAAGTTTGTCTTTTTGATGTCAATTCCAATCAGAGGGGAATGCTCTAGAAGCTAGGTAGTTGATAATGTCAGCATACCAGGGAAGATAAGAATGAATGACCAACAATTGCTCATTATGGAAGTTGTCAATGATTGGAAGTGAAGGAGATATCGCTTCAGAAGGAAGGTGGGATAAGTGGTCAGCTACCACAATCTACTTCTGGCCTTGTCACGAATCTCTAAATCAAACTCCTACACAGCAGGATCCATCTAATCAGATGAAATTTTGCATCCTTCTTGGTGAGAAGATGTCGAACTGCTGTGTGGTCAATGTAGACTATAATGTGGGAACCTAAAAGATAAGGTCTGAATTTTTCCAATGCAAATACTACTACTAGCAATGCCTTTTTAGTGACGGTGTAATTCCATTGAGCTTTATTTAAGGTCTTGCTAGCATAGTAGATGACTGTAGGTTTCCCATCTAGTTTTTGCCCAGGGACAGTGCCTATTGCATAATCAGAGGCATCACACATGAGCTCAAAAGGGTGAGACCAATCTGGGGGTTGCAGTATTGGTGCCTTGGTAACCAGATCACGAAGTGTTGTATAGGCACAAACACAATCGTCAAAGATCTGGAAGTCTACATCCTTAGAGCGGAGATTGGTGAGATGTTGAGATATTTTTGAGAAATCCTCTATAAAGCAGCAATAAAAACCAACATGCCCGAGGAAAGATTTGATTTTCTTAACCGATGAAGATAATGGCAGGTTAGAAATCAATTTTACCTTTGCACGGTCAACCTCTATTCCTCTCACAGAGATAAGGTGACCTAAAACTAGTCCTTCTGGTACCATGAAATGTAATTTCTCCTAGGAAAGTACCAGATTAACATTGATGCATCTTTGCAGGACCTTAGTCAGGTGGTCTAAGCATGCATCGAATGTGCTCCTGAAGACTGAGAAGTCATCCATGAAGACTTCTAAACAATCACTTACTAAATCGGAGAAGATTGAAAACATACACCGCTAAAATGTAGTAGGTGCATTGCATAATCCAAATGGCATCCTATGGAATGCAAAGGTTCCATAGGGGCAGGTGAAAGTCATTTTTTCCTGGTCATCAGGGTGAATTACCACCTAATTGTAACCTGAGTAGCCATCCAAAAAGCAGAAAAATCTATTCCCTACCAATCTTTCTAGTATATGATCAATGAAGGGCAATGGGAAATGATCTTTCTTCGTGGTTTGGTTGAGTTTGCAGTAGTCAATGCATAGTCGCCATGAACTAGCAATCCGAGTAGGGATGACTTCTCTAGATTCAATGGTTATAACGGTAAGTCCAGCCTTCTTAGGCACAACTTAAACAAGACTTACTCATTGGCCATCATATATGGGGAAGATGATTCCATTGTCTAACCACTTGATCATTTCATTCTTAACCACCTCCTAAAGTGTTGGGTTCAGTCTATGCTGTGGCTTTCTAGTATATCTAAATCCTTCTTCAGTGAAAATTCTATGTGTGTAGTAAGAAGGACTAGTTCCAGTCAGGTCTGAGAGGCTCCATCCTATAGCCTATCTATGTTCTCTCCGGATAGATAAGAGTCGTGATTCTTGATTAGATGATAAGTGGGAGTTGACAATCACAGGATAAGTCTGATCTGGTCCTAAGAAGAAATATTTCAGAGAGTCAGGAAGAGGTTTAAGCTCAACAGGTACAGGATCTGGTGAAGGAGCAAGTGTGGAGATCTCAGAAGATCGTACAGGCACTGAGGGAATAGGAGGTAAGTCCTCAGTTTCTAATGGTGTTGACTCAGGGAGAGTCAAGTCAGAGGCCAAAGGGTGTTGAGGTTCTAAGTTAAGTGAATCAATTAATGTATCCTCGACCAACTTATCCAGAGAATCCAAGGAATAGATTTCCTCAATTAAACTACACGATGGTCCCCTTTGGGCCTGAAATGTATCAATTTTCATCCTATGATCTCCAAATTTTAGCTTTATAAGGCCCTCCTCATAATTTATGTTTGCCTTGGCTGTAGGCAAGAATGGTCTTTCTAGTACGATAGGTGTGTTCTGGATATCCTCAGGTACTTCCATGTCAAGGACAATAAAGTCTACAGGAAAATAGAAGTTCTTGACCCGCACTATAACATCTTCCAACACTCCTTGAGGTGTCTTAACTGATCGATTAGCTAATTGTAGGGGCACCTCAGTTGGCTTCAGATTGCCAACCTTGAAATGTGTCAGTAGAGAGGTTGGGATAAGATTGATGGAAGCACCCAGATCAAGTAGGGCTCTATTAAATGCGGTGTTTCCTATCATGCAAGAAAGAAGAGGGGTGCCTTGGTCTTTCTTCTTAATAGGGAGGTTTGAAATAAGGGAACTCACTTGCTCCAAGAGAATGACAGGACCACTCCCTTTTTGAATTCTAGCGTTACGCTTAGGTGTGCATAGGTCTATCAGAGACTTAGCATAAGGTGGAATGTGGTGAATCACATCCAACAAGGGGATGTTTATGTGGACTTGGTCAAATAGCTTGAGCAGATCCTCGTCAGGTGCCACAACATATTTCTTCTTCTTTTCATTACTCTTCTTTTCTAAGGCCTCTGAATAGGGTATTGAAGTGGTAGTAGGAGGATCAATCAAAGGCTCAAAAGAGTCAGGTATGGGTAAATCAACTGTAGGAGTGGAGGTGGGAGGTCTAGGTAAAGATGTAGAAGTCGGTAAAGGTGGATCAGATGTATTTCTACCAGTCCTAGTAGTGAAGGCATTCAAATAAGCTTGCGACGTAGACAAAGAGTTAGGATCAGGTAGAATAGGTGGTTGTGGATCATAATAAGAAATATGATCAGAATAGGAAGAATTAGGATCAGTGTAAAGCTCTATTTCATGCACGGTTTGTGATATGTAATGTGTTTGACCTTGCAAAGGAGGTCTGGTTTGAACATACCTCTTGGAAGGTATGTTACTTCGATTGGGTTTTGCTTGGGATGAGAGTGAATGTGTTTGACAGGATGATGTCAAGTGCGATAGCTGGGCTCTCATCTCAGCTAATGTTGCATCCTGTCTCTGCTACATAGCTATGTTTTATTGTTGCATGTCAGTAAGAGCTTTCATGATTGACCCCAATTGATCATCACATGTAGGCCTAGGTTGAGAGTATTGGATAGGCCTGGGTTGGGGTTGCTAGTAGGCATGCAGTGGATACCTATGTTTTTGTGGAGGTGGTGTTCGGATCAAATTGTGAAGTGGTGGTGTAGAAGGTTGTTGAAAGGTAGATCTCTGTGAATTTCACAACCACAAGAAATTTGGATGATTCCACCATCTAGGGTTGTAGGTTTATTAACATGGATCATTGTGAATGGTGTGGAGCTCCTCTGAAGTTCCAAAAGGTGCAAGGAAGTCCGTGTAGGGAGGAACAAAGGTTTCTTCAACCTGTGAAGGATAGGAAAAAGTATAATACGGTAATGCAGGTTGTGTCATGAAAAGATTGTTCACAGTTTCCCTCCCTGTGGGAAACTGAGGAGAACTGCGAGGTGCAGGTGACTGAGAAGAAGATGATGAAGGTTTAGATAGGAATTTCCATACTTTAGCTAATTTCTTCTCTATTAAGCCCACCTTATCCAGCTGACTAGCCAAAATTTCTAAATCTCTTGGGTTGGATTGGGCTTCATGTACCCCCGCGTGTGAGTGGAAATGAGAGGACTTTCTATTAAAAGCACTCATTGAAGATTATTAATAGAGTTTTCGATCATGCCTTCGTAGAGCTGAAAAGCTAAGTCGTCGTCCCGACACCGGAAATTGCCTCCGCAAGTAGCATCTAAGAAGTTCCTTGTGTCATCATGGAGCCCATGATAGAAGATCTAGACCTGCTGCCAGCTTGAGACACCATGGTGGGGACACTTTCTCAGAATCTCATTGAATCTCTCCCAAGCCTCATTCATTTGTTCTCTAGAGTTTTGTATGAAGGTGGTTATGGCATGCCTCAAGGCATTTGTGCAGCCTACAGGAAAGTACTTAAGGAACTCATGTTCCAAAGAAGCCCATGTCTCTATTGGTGTAGTTCGTACTAGTGTTCTAAACAAGAAGGATGCCTTATCCTTGAGTGAGAACATCTTCATCAGTAGTGTGCGCTAATCATGACCTTGCGGACCCAAGGTTTGAGCAAGATTTTTCAGTTCCTCTAAATGCTGAAAAGGGTCCTCAGAAGCAAGACCATGGAAGTGAGGAATAAGTGCAATTAGGTTTGGCTTCAATTCAGTAGCATGCCCCCTAGTGGGATAGCATACCATAGGCATAGGTTGTGCAACTGCAGGATTATAGTAATCTCGTAGTTGAGGTCTATGAGGTTGAGGTGCCTGGGGAGCTCTAGGTTGAGGTTGGATGTTCACTAATAGATTAATAGCTTGTGTAAGCTATTGCACCTATTGGGTTAGAATGTTTATTTGTAGTTGAGGTCTATGAGGTTGAGGTGCCTGGGGAGCTTTAGGTATGGGACCTCTCTCTGGTAGTGGTTGGTTAGGAAAGTTAGGATATGGAGGAGGTTGGAACCTATGATTTGGTGGTGGTCGATGATGTGTAAAAAGATGTGGAGGAAGTTCTTCAAAATCCTCAATCTGTGCAGAATCTTTGTCATCCTTTGGATGAACGGAATGATGGATGGGAGTTTGAGGCCTAGGATGTATAGGATTGGATGTGGAAGGCATTGAAGTGGATGTAGAAGCCTGGGCATCAGCACCCAAAGGAGGTACTAACTTTGACTTTTGGGATCTCCTACCTTCCATTGAGTCAGTTTTTGAAATATGAAAATTTGAAGCAGTCACAAATCAAGAGTAGGTAACAATCTCTCAATCAATCTCAATCACAAAATTATAAATTCCAGTATCAATCAATGTTACAAAAGACCAATCAATCTCAAGACAAGCGAGAAAAACATGAATATTTCCTAGGGTCTGCTACGTAAAAAGTAGTGGTACGCAAACAAATGTTTTAGTACAATTGTACACATCCTACAGAGACCTAGCGAAGTGCATACCTCTACAAATCAACCCTGAATTTGGATAAGACTAGCGTACGAATCCAGACCCTGTGGTTGCTCAAGGAGATGAGATAGAAACCTGTGTATTTGTGAATCTTAAGTGATCGTGTAGTGTGTACATGATAAGCAATCAACAAATGGCGATGAAAAGCTCAGTCAAGGTTTCAAAATTTTAATGTCTCCTTTTGAATTTGATTCATGCATTTAAGAAGTATTTTCTATGCAGCTCGTCTCGCTTTTTAATCTATTAAAAAAAAAGATGGTATTTTCAATTTTAAGTCAAATGTGAAGGATGGTAGGAGCTAAGAAAGGATAGAAATGCGTACCTGTCTCCAGCAATTCTACAATTAATGCAATTGACTGTATTGAAATCTAGTAGGAAATGTGTGCAACCTAAGTATGGATGCCTAGTAGATGCTGCTGCTAGATCTACGTAGATAAGGAATGAGATCTTTTTGGTATTTTTTGATTTTATAATTTTTTAAAATTTTCTAATGCAACAAACAAAAACAAATAAAAAAGAAATCGATACGGAAAAATCGCACACGGAAAAACTGCGTTGATGAGAGATGAGTAAAGAGAGAGTCCAAGTTATACAAAATGTGTGTAACAATAGTGTTGGTGCAAATTCGTCGAGTATTAAGAGATGCACGTTGTAGTACGATCAACAAAAATGCAACAGCATATAAATTTATAAGAGTGCTCGAAATCAGGAAATTAAGTTCGAGGTCATTCACAGGGAGCAAATATGGAATTCATAACTCTAATCACATTCAGAAATAATAAGCACAATCAATGAATCACAATTAAAGATATTCAATGAATAATTTACTCAAAATGATATTCAATGATAAATCAAATTATATCTCAAAAGTTGCTGGGATGAAAAGAATAAAGAAGCACTAAAAATTGTAATTTAAATCACCACTTATCTCCCACATTAGTTCACATATCCCATGCATTCAATTTCTCAATAGTGGCTCTTCAACCACTAATGCCTCAATTCCACATTAGATAAGTTCATAGTATCACATCAGATGCCGGCCACAAGGGGTAGACGCCTTAAACCACTAAGGCACAGAGCCTCATCTAAGGCAACAGCAGTAGCACACCAACATAAAGGCGTAAGGGCCTCTCAAATCTCAGCTAAGTGTTGAGCACAGGTGGGTTTGCACGAATCCCGAGGTCAACAGTGCAAAACCCTCACCCCTCCTTGAATCTCTTTCCTTACTCTTAAATCTGACTCGGGTATTTAATTGGGTATACAGGTAATCGGATCATGAGCATAGGGTACTAGATCCGCCGGCATAAGAGGCGAGTGAGGTGTGCAGGGGCATGTTGGAAAGGGGACTCGACCCTCGTGTCTTGGGCAAGGGGTCGGGTTCACAAATTACCCTTGTAGGTTGTCAAGCAACTCTAAACTCACGATGTAAGACTGTCTCCCACTTCTCCTTTACACAGTTGCATGAGGAATTCCTCCTCGAATTGAGTTGTTGGTGCTGCTGCTTTGTTTGATTGGAAGCTACAATTGAGCCCCTGTGATGTTTTCACAGCAGCTGGGAGTTGAATGGTAGATGGAGATGGTTGGAGCACGATGGTTGTCGACGGAGAAAGTGACGGTAGAGGCGAGATCCGGCTAGCACTGACAAACATGGATACGGGCTCTAGGCCCCAATTAGCAAGTTCATGAGCATTGCCAGAGCACGACGAGTGTGAGGGCGGTGTTCTTGTGGCGTTCAGTGGTCGGTGGAGGTGTAGCGGTGACAGAGATGGACATGGGTAATGGGTTTGTTTAGTGGTTGTTCTAGGGATTGAGAGCTCAAATAATGTTGGGGCTTTTGATCCTTGAGGCTAGAAGGAGGTTGCAGTGGTGTTGGTTGGTCGTATGGTGGCGTTAAGTGATCGCATGGCCTTGCTGGAGGTGCGGCTAGCGTTGGAGAAGATCGAGGGGTAGGAGGTGATTTGGTGGTCGAATTGGGGTTTAAAGGGACTAATCCTAAGCTAGAGAGGGGGAGGAAGAAGAGAGACCTAATTATGGATGATAGGGAAGGAGACTTGCACCAACTTTGATTGGCTGGCGCCAGAGGGGGCGAAGGCTCCGGTGATGAGAATGGTGGGGAAGAAGAGGTTTGGGAGCTCTTGCTTGGTATGACGAGAAGTGGATGAGGTCAGGGAAGAGGTTCCCTCTTCCTATCGTACATGGCAGAGGGAGACGAAGAGAGATCAAGAAGCTCGCCGGAGCTTGGTTGGAGTAGGCTAGAGGAAGGAGAGGAAGTGGTGTTTTGGCCTTAAACCTTACTAGTTCTGACTGCCGAACATCATAGAGCTTAAATATAGCTCATATGTGTTTTATAATTGGAAGAATTCAGTTGTGGGAATAGGATTTTAGGAAGAAGAGGAATTAGTGATTTCTATGATCGCCAAAGCCTTCCTCTTCGAGTTAGGATCTGGAATTATGCTCATTAGGTTCCTTGTGATCTAGTGGCCAATCCCTCCAATTTTGGAGGTATTTGGTGAAGATTTGATGAGGAATCTTCCTAATCAAAGTCGGTTGCTATGGGTTTACTCAACAATGGCAATAGGGGTATAAATGCAAAGAAGATGAGAAACTTAGGGACCTGAATGCAAGACATTTCAAAAGCTAGGAGCTTATATGTGAAGAATAGAGGTTTTAGGGACTGAAGTGAAAACTTGGTCAAAATGAACTCTGATTGGGCCCAAATTTTGGCCTTAACCTAATTTATACCCAAGAAATCTGATGGTGAAGTTGGATTTTAGTTTTGACCAAGTTTGATATGGCAATTTTCATAGAAGCCCAAATTAGGGAAAAATCTTGTCTAAGACTCTGTTCAAGGTTAAAATAGGTTTAGATGATCAAACCAAGGGTACAAAACCTCTTAGAATATTTTTCTATGAATTTTATCCTAACCAAAACCTCTTTAATTTAAGCGGGTCTAAAATTAAGTTTTTGTGTGTTATTTTGGTTCTTGAAACGTGTGAAATCCTGTTTGTCTATGTGGACCCACTCTTTGGACTTTAATACTCAATTGACCTTTAATTAACCCCTGAAAAACCCTGTGGTTATTCTGCATTTGTGATATGATGTTAAACTGCAGATTTAACCCTATTTTAATGTTTTCTTCTTGGAATGGTTTTGCGTGGAATTGCTATCCTCAGGCAATTATTTAGGAGCATTTGTCACTTGATTTCAACTAATTCAGGTTAGTTATGGCTAATGATGGTGTTACCATCATACCCACATGCCTAACTTTGCTAGTCCCTTTCAAAATCTTATGGAAAGAACTAGATCTTTAGACCATGCTTTGATGCTTAGATGCTTGATTTGTGCCACTGTCTAGGAATTGGATTGGAATGTCAACAATAGGCCTAGAGGTACTCAAGTACCAACAAAGATCTAGACCTGACCAGCTTCAGCCTGGGTCTGTCATAAAGGTTTCTAAGGTTCGCAAAAGCTGGCCAGAGGTTCGTTAACCCTAGTGGTTAAAGCACCCGTATGTAGAATGTATCAAGTCCAGGTTCAGTTTGCTAGTGCATTTTGATGAGAGAGATAGAGAAAGATTTTTTCCATTTTGTGAGTTTTCACTCGTTTCCTTTTATATTCCCTAAATCTAGCCTCGAGTTTGCCCTAAACACGGCCTGTATCAGATTCCTTGTCCCCACCATCAATCCTCGAAGGGTCCATGACTTTCGATGCTTCGGGATAGCACCGCCCATGGCAACCCCCAGAACTTTTGACTTTCAAAACTTCGAGAAAGTGCTACCCATGGCATTCTGTAGCTAAATTTAGGCCTGTAATGTACATTTCGGGATTATCCTGCCCATGGCACCTAAACCAACACAAGCATCGAGGAGATGATATATTAATATGCATTTTCAAGGGGAATATTCCACCTCTTTGCACTGGGAACTCGTCCATCAACTTGTGTATTCGAGCCACTCCTAAGATAGATCTTCGAGATGACTTTTTAGAATATAACATTTTTGGCATTATTTCTTCATTAACTGCAGTAAACCAGACTAGTGTGTGGATTTTGGGTGCTTAAGTTACCAAGTCCCACAAACCAAAGGGCAGGCAACGGGGCCGAATAATCTCTAAACCTTAGACCTACTACATCAACTTCGTACTTTCCTCAACCTCTTAAGGACTATTCCAGATCTTAACGAATACATGAGTGTTTAAGCCCTACAGTAAGCCTAAGAGGCCTAAGATCGGCACTCTTACTAATCTCTTTGTCTCTAGCACTTCAAGACTTAATCCTTATTTTAATTTGGTCTAGAACTTAATTAAATACCATAATTAGTTGCTATGACTATCAATTTTTTCTTGATTTTGCTCCTTTTTGTGATTTTGTATTTCTTCATTTTTCCACCTCAAGAAAGATTTTCAATCATTTCACAAAATTTTCCTCCCCTTCATTTTTTTTAATATGTATTTTTTTGTGAGAACCCCTCAAGAGAATTGAATTTCCATTTGTTTCGCACTTTAACACCTCCAATGCCTAAGTTTTGCAATGTCCTCATTGTAAACTAGGTGTGTTCGAATTCAGCTTGGTTTAAGGATTAGAATAGGGTAAAAGGGTGGGTGAATGGGTCAGGATGACTGTTGCGGACGATTTCAAGCTTTGATACACATATCAAAGGTGGAGTTGGCTGTTCTAAAGTTGAATCGTAAAGTGTAATAAGAGTGTAGCTCAAAAGGATGAGAAGGGTCTCAGTTTTTGAACTGACGGGTTGCCTCCCATTAAGTGCTAAATTCAATGCGTTCAGTCGAGCAGAAGATGGTCAAGAAGGGGCAGTCAAATCAGAGGAATTTTGTAGAACAAGCGACTTGATGAGTAGCCTGGTTGGTCCAACCAGGTGCTTGTTTAGATCAACAGGTTGATGATGCAGACCAAACCCAATCAGTCTGGTGGGTTGATGGATGTGAATCCATAGGTGTGGAGCCAACCAGATGCTTTATGGCTCGAAAAGATGTGGAAATTTGAATCGCAAGTTTGGTTGAATTGGTTCAGCCAGATCAGAGTAGGGGTCCTCAAAAGTTAATGGATTAATGGAGAATGTAGGGACCCTACTGGTGGTATTAGAGAAGGAAAAGATGTGATTAATGGTCTGATCAATGTCCGATTCCCGATCAAAAGATGGAGGTGAATCATATGTAATCAGATTAGAGAGAGGTGAGTCAAAGTAGAAATTGATTCCGGTGGTGGGTCGAGGTTGAGATCGGATTTTGGAAGGCTCTTTATGAGGTGTGGCTTCTTTGAGATCTAAATCATCAGCCTCATAATCATAATCAAAGAATGGGTCATGGATGTTGAGGTTGTAAACTCTCTCATAATCATTTAGAAATAATGGTTCTTCGAAATTAGAGTATGATTCGAAATCATCGGAGAATCTGCGAAAATCAGTTTCTAAACTTGATTCCAGATCGGGATTTCCACCACAGAATAAATCATGATGCATAGAATCAACAACCTGACTTGGATCTAACCTAATTTCAAATTTCGAACTCAAAGAGGTGTCCTTGTTAGGCATAGACTCGGGTTCTAGGCTCCTACGGTAGACCCAATCAAATCCTAACTCTTCCAATTCCTCTGTTTCTATATCATAAATTGGTGTGACTTTCGAAAAATTAATTTGTTCTTCTGAGGAGTTTGGAGAGGTGTAATCATCAAATACAGGCCTAGATTCAAAATTTAGATCTAAAATTTGGTTCTCATCACTCTAGGCCTCAAGATCATCTCAAATAGGCTCAGATCTAGATTTTAGGTTAAAGATAGAAATTTGCTCACTAGAATCTAGACATGGTTCTATTGGGATGTCAAAATCACTCTCGAGGATTACCCTAACAAGATAAGGTGCGGGAGTTACATCCTCGAGAGGTTCTGACTCTACTTTCTCATAGGTGTTTAGAGAATCAAGGCATGATGGACCAGCTTCATGGCTCTCTAAGGTTGGTTCATAATTGGGAACACCTACAACTGGATCCACCCAACAAACATCAAGATCAAGTATGTCATTCTACACAAAGTTTAAATATGATTCCATTTCGGTTGGGGGTCCACAACAACCTCGATTTTCTAACCCAGGCTCTAGGATGTCATATTGATCAACGTTGCTCCAAGTTGTCTCATCAATTTCTAAGTGAATATATGGATATTTTTGATTGATGGTTTGTTTCAACAGATTTATCAAATTCTCCTATTTCTCAATGTCATATTGGTGCATTTCCTAAAGTAGTGGATTTGTCAAACATTGGAGATACTCAAAATTATGCAATCTCTCTAATTCAATGTATCCTATCAAGAAAATATCCTGGGTTGAACCATTTATTATTTGTGTCAACATCAACTAGGCACGGTTTACAATGAAGGTCATTGTTTCTGACACATTAACTTGAATTCTGCTAAATAGATCTAAGGTTTTGTGATACTCATCATGATGTTTAAAAGCAGCCTTGATCATTTTATCTTTCATGCTCATTTGGGATTCAGGTTTATTGAAAATCTTTCCCATGTTGTTAGGTTGCATTTTCAAATCAAGTGGTGGATTAGGATGTAGAATCAAATCTAGGTCTAGATTGAATTGATTAGATCAAATCAGAATCCCACAGAAGATCAACTCTAATGGAGGCCTCTAGGTAAAAAACCTAGGGACCTTTCCTATGATGTGCTTTAGAGAATAGATGAGGGGCTGGATATTTATTGGATTCGATCAAGGCACCCAAAGATTTTTGGATGATTAAGGTTGTTTCGAGGTGGATGATACCTCTAAATCAGAAATCCACACACCTGAAAATTACTTGGACAGCCAGGAAGGGGGAGCCCTATGAAGACCCCTACATGGTAGATCATCCCCACAGGTTACAGGGTTTCCCCCACTCAGCCTTCCTTGCCACTGTGATTCCAAGTTGACCTGATTGTATGAATTTAGATCTTAAATCTATCAATTTTAGTCATAATTTGTGCCTTGAATTTCACTTGATTAGAAATTGATTCAATTTGTCACCTAATTTGGAGGTTGGTTGACCCACAATGTAAACCAACTTCACCTGACCTGCCCTAAAGATTGAGGATAAACTTTGGGTCAAGTCCCAAAATCTAAGAGTTGTCTGTGGATCGAAACAGTATACTAGAGGGGAGGGGTGAATAGTATCGCTCTAAAAGAAAATTAAATTCACAACAGAATCAAGCATAGATTACACTTGGATTTATAGTGGAAACTAAACTGGGTGAAAACCACTACCTAAGCCTCTAAGCTTAGGATTTCCCCAACTAGTTGAGGCTAGTCAATCCACAATCGTACCATTTGAATGAGGGTGGCACAACCCCTTTACAAATCACTTTTCTCTACAACATGAAGAGAAGTACAACAACAACAACAATGACAACGGATCTTCTCCAACAACTTGGGATCCGTTAATCAAAAACAATAATATAAAAGAACAATGAAGAACTTATGGAACCTCAATAAAAGTCAAATCGGAATTTCAGCTAAGGTTTGAAATGACGTGCTTTGAAAGGTGTGAAAATTGAAGCGCAAAAGCACTTGAAGAGGCATAAGAAGCTCTTTGCTTTCGAGAGGATTTTTAATAATTAATAGTGTGTGTAAAAAGGGCCACGCATGACGTCTTTTTATACTAGAAAATCGACCTGAAAAGGAAGTCAATTTGGTCAATCAATTAAGATAGATTGATCGATCAAAATGAGATTTGGTTGAGCAATCTATTTATTTGATCGATCACTTATTGGTAGATTAATTAACTAAATTGGTCGATCAAAAGTGTATTAATCAACTTCCTAAAATGGGCTGGTTTGATCGATTAACTGAGTTGGTTGGTCGATTAATTAATTTGGTCGATCAATTAATTTAATTTGGCCGATCAATATCCCTAAAAGCTTGATTTAAGCAAGGGGCATGAAAATCTATTTAAGACTTATTTTGAGGTTCCTTAAAAACATATTCTAGACTTAATAAAGATAAAAAATACTAAGACAGATCAGCATTCATCTAGCTAGGTCCATGAGAGAAGCTTTGATCCATGAGAGTCCTAAAATATTAATCTTGCAAGAAGCATAATTTTGGTGCATCAAAACAAAGATACTTACATTCTCTCCCTTTTTGTTGACATCAAAATTATAATTATGAATTGAAATAGTTATGCATAATAACTCCCCCCTTTTGTTTTAGCAAAAGATTAAACATGCTTGTATCAATTTCAATTAACTCCCCCTTAAGCATGTAAATGAAGCAATAATAATTTAAACAGGCAATTTGAAAAGAGAGTAAAATATGGATGAGAGAGATAATATCCATGCATATAAGAACCATATAAATGAGTATAGATAAGTATAACAAGATAAAAATAGTCCACAGAAATATAAAGTTTTACAAAACAAGAAGCTAATAAAAAATAACTAAAGTAAATTAATCCTCTAAAGATGCCATGAAAGCATCCATTGTGCGTTGAAGGTCAGTATCGAACTTAAGGTCCATTGAGTCAGATCTCTCTATGGAGGCAGGCTGGCGAAGACATAGGCATCACTGAGCTAAGGATCTCGGTGTCAGCTACCTAGATGTCTGACGAGGAGGTGTCACCTACTGGTCTGCTGGTACTACTGTAGAGGTTGGAGGAGGAGGAGGTGCTGCTGATGATGGAGGCATAGTAGTAGATCGGTGAGGACTAGGAGGCTGGTGAAGCTGGTGCTGAATCCCATCAATAGACTCTCTAAGTCTATCCAAGAACTGGCTTTGAGAATTCAGGTATGCTGATGCCTGATGCCCATGTCTCATCATCACCATGTCGGTTTCTCTCTGCCAATGCATCATCAAAGAAATACCATCTATCACATCTTGTATGCTGACGAAATCCCTACTTGTAAGAGGTCTGTCCAGAAGGTCCTAGTCCTGCTCGTAGAAGGACGGAGAGGGTTGCATTGGAGGAGGACAAGTTGCTGTAAAATGCTCGTATGGCGGGAATGGAGGAGGGACTGTTGATGGCTCCTGCCACTGCTACTGCTCCTGAGCTGCTTGCTCACCACGGGCTCCTTGAGCTTTCTCCATCTTTGTATAAGTAAGCTTATAAAAAATGGAGACTCTAGTAATAAATAGTTTATGATTAATATCCATAGGAACACTAAAATGTAGGATGATGCGTGAAAGAAGTGTCCCAAACTGATAGGAGCTGGTAGGTTGCTTGCTGATCAAATATAGAATTAAGTGGTTCTAGCTGAACTACTTGTTCTTAAGAAAAGCATAAAGGGTAATGAGCATAATGCCATGGTAGTTCTCAAATGAAGTGGATTTGGACATAAAATTCTAAAGAAATACACGATTAAGAAATCGTGGAAGATGACAAAAATATGGAGATTTATTTTGGAGGAGAGAAGGAAGTGGGACCATTGTGTGGGGTATGGGTAGTAAAAAAATAGGTTTAGAGGTAAAAATGGTGGTGTTTTAAATAAACTTGAATTATGAAAATAGGTAAAAACATTTTCGGTACCTAATCAAAGAGATTAGGTTCGGTCGAGGTGATTAGGAGCGAGATTCAGGGTGAAAAGGATCGTAATCTCGAAAAGTGAATCTGCCTAGTTTTGGTCGATTAAAACAGAAAATGATCAATAAATGAAATTAATTGGTTGATCAGGGTTCAAATGATTGGAGGGAAAATTCCTGCCGAACTGGATTGGTCGATTAAACAACTAAGTTGATCGATCAAAACTTAAATTTTTGGAGGAAAATTTCCTGCGAAAGAATTTAGTCGATCAATCAATGATTTTGCTTGATCAATTTAAAAAAATTGATCGATCAAAGGTTGAAAACATGTTAAACAAAATTATCAATTTAGCTCTTTTAACCTAGATAAACCTAATGAATGGTAATTTAGGTTAAATCTTTCCTTTGGCAAAGGTTTTTATAATGATATCAGCTAATTAATTTTCTGTTTTAACAAATTCTAGGTTGATTTCTCCTTTTAAGACAATCTCTTATAAAATGGTGTTTAACATCAATATGTTTAGTCCTAGAGTGTTGAACTGAATTTTTAGATAAGTTTATGGCACTAGTGTCGTCACAAAGTATTTTGTTATTCTTGTAGGATAGGCCAAAATCTTTCAGGATTTGTTTCATCCATAATAGTTGTGAACAGGCTAAAGTTGCAGCTACATATTTAGCTTCTGTTGTTGAAAGTGAAACAGTGTGTTGTTTTCTAGAGAACCAAGAGACTAGGGAATTTCTGAGAAATTGACACGTTTCCACTAGTACTCTTTTAGTCTGTAAAGTTACCTATATAATCAACATCATAAAAAGAATAAAGTTCCAATGTGTCTGACTTTGGATAGAAAAGTCCTAAGTCTTGTGTGTGGTTTAAGTATCTAAGTATTCTTTTAATAGCATTTAGATGTACTTCTTTAGTGTTTACTTGAAAGAGAGCACACAAACAAGTGCAAAACAGAATATCAAGTCTACTAGCAGTCAAATATAATAAAGATCCTATCATGCTTCTATATAATTTTTGATCTATAGACTTATCTGTGTCGTCAGATTTTAGCTGTGTAGAAGCTACCATAGGTGTTTCTTTTCCTTTTACTTTGCCCATGGAGAGTTTCTTCAAGATCTCTGTGGTATATTTGGTTTGTGATATGAAAATTCAAGAGGATGGTTGGTCAATTTGAAGTCCGAGAAATAATCGAAGTTCTCCCATCATGCTCATCTCAAACTGATCCTGCATTACCCTTGCAAATTCTTGGCATAATAGATCATTAGTGATGCGAAATTTGGCATGATTTGTAAAAGTGGGTTTTTAAGTCATTGTAACATGCGAAATCGTATATGCTTTTAAATTTATAACCTAGATAGTGGGGTATCTAGGGTCGTCCAAGGAGGCAAGTTGCAAATCAAAATCCCTTGCTTGAAAACACGAAAATCATCTTTCTTTTTTGTCTTTTAAATATATATTTTTTATGGATTTTTGAAATAATAGGAATACTTGGATTTTGTTGGT
The DNA here is from genome assembly GCA_037157565.1 of Thalassia testudinum. Classification (NCBI taxonomy): domain Eukaryota; kingdom Viridiplantae; phylum Streptophyta; class Magnoliopsida; order Alismatales; family Hydrocharitaceae; genus Thalassia; species Thalassia testudinum. The sequence goes on from JAZHRO010000025.1 coordinate 93,086,770, forward strand.
GAAAGAGACTAACACCTATAATTACTATGCTAACACCTAGGTGACAATTAATTCCTCTCCCTAAGCTCACTCTAGGCACGTGGAGGCCTAGAGTAATTAGGGAGAGGGAGTGAAAAGTGCCAAAAAACAAAGTAATAAAATGCGTTAAAGATTGCGAAAAGAAAGCAACTTTAAACTATGACCAAAAACTGTTTTACAAGGAACCCTAATAGAGGAAAGCTTTTACTGCAACTATCAAGGTACAACAAAAATGAAATAAAACTAATGGTCCTGATGATGATGATGGTGAAGAAGAGGTGGAGGTTTCTTGCTCCAAGCCTAGTAGCTCCTAGGCCTGAAAAGGGTCCTCCAACTCCTTCCTTGCTATGCTCCTCCAAGATGGTGTCCTCCAAGGTGGAAGCTACCACCTTCAATTCTCCTCCTCCAAGGGTGGACGTCCACCTTAGGTCCTTCTCCTTTGCCTGGCCATCCTCCTTGAAGTAGAATGGCTCTCCTCCTTGGCGTGGCACAAGTTGAAGAGAGTGTGGAGAAGAAGGCACCAAAGGGGCAGGTGATGTGTCCCCTTAATCTTCTTCTCTACTCCTTCTTCTTGGCCGTAGGTGTAGGTGGGTATAGGTAGAATAAAAAACTAATGGAGGATGGTTTTTATGTGGTGATATGGTGGGTTTATATAGAGATGGAGAGGGGGGTAGTTGGCGTGAATAGGTGGAGGGCTAGGATGGAGTTTGGTGGTGGTTATGGGTGGTTAGAGTGATCCTAAGGCTAGGGTTAGTTGGCGCCAACTAAAGGGGTGCCACAGGGTGGTTATGGTGGTGAAAGGGCACCTATATTTGGCGCCTACTATAGGGCTTCTAGAAAGTAGGTGAGGTGGATGGTGGAGATGATTTTAAGGAGAGGTGTATGGTGGAGATGAAGGGAATTTTGGAGGGAAAGTTGGCACCAAAAGGGAAGGGTTCTAGAAGGTTATTTTGGAGGGAAAATAGGTGGCTTTTGGTAGTAGTGATCGGGTGAAGGGGTGTGATGGTGGTGGCGCCAACTTGGAGTAGGATAGCTAGCTTAGGTGAGCATAGATGATGGAGGTAGCTAGGGTTGAGTTGAAGGTGGTGGATGGCCAAGGAGCTGGATGCTAGCTAAGCTAGGCTAGCTTAGCTAGCTATGGAGTAGAGGAGCAGGTAATGTGAGCTAAGGTTTGAAGAGAGGAGCTGAGGAGGAGAAGTCTGGAGCTTGAACTAGAGCTGGTAGCTGCTGAAGAGGGTGGCATGGAGCTACTCTAGTTGGCTTAGCTTGCTAGTTCTTTGCTAGTTGCTAAGCCAAACTAAAGTGAGCTGGCTTCTACCATAATAAGCTGAGGTGAGCTGGGTCTAGTGCTCCCAGGGAGGATCAAGCTGGTTAAGGTAGCTAAGGTAGCTTAGCTCAATTGAGTTGAGCTAAGTTGAGTCCCCGGGAGCTGGACTTGAGCTTCCTGAGTTGGAATGAAGTCATCTTCAACTGGTTGGAGTTGAGTGGAGCTGGATGTAGCTGGACCTGAGCTGGGGTGAACTCTAATCAACTCAACTGAGCTAGCTAGAGCTCCCTGTGACTAATGGGAGCTGAGATGAGCTAGACTCAGCTAAGTTGAGTTGGATTTGAGCTGACCTGAGCTAGGGTGAGCTAAGATGAGCTCTCTGGAGCTGCCATTCAGCTGAGATGAGCTGAATGGAGTTAGGATGAGCTAACCCTAATTCAGGTGAGCCGAATTCTAGCTATGGTGAGCTGGATCAAGTTGAGTTCTAGCTGGTGAGAGCTTATCCTTCACCAGTTACCTTCCTGAGTGCTAGGATACTTGGGATCTGGTAATCTGTTTATCCCTAACACTCACAAACACACATTAGAACACAATAAAAAATGCAATGCATACCTAACCTAATTTATGCCTAAATGCAACCCAAAAACCCATTTGCGGAGCATAATCTTAAGAGCTATGTTTATTTTAATGCATAAGAATAATGATAAACTGGCGTTTATCAATTAGTAGCATCGAAAATGATATCATCTACATAAATTTGTATTATTAAGAGATCCTTTTCTTTTCTTTTTGTGAATAAGGTTGGATCTATTTTGCTAATTTTAAATTCATTTTCAATTAGATAAGTTTTCAATCTATCGTACCAAGCTCGTGGAGCTTATTTTAGACCATATAATGCTTTATTTAATTGCATAGGTATTATGGATGTTTAGCATCTTCAAAGCTTGGAGGTTGTTTAACATAGACTTCCTCCATGATAAATCCATTTAGAAAGGCGCTTTTGATGTCCATATGAAAAAGTTTAACTTCCATATGGCCAGAAAAGCCTAGCAGTATTCTAATGGATTCTAGGTGAGCTACAGGTGCATATGTTTCAGCAAAATCTATTCCTTCTTCTTGATTATACCCTTTTGTCACAAGTCCAGCTTTATTTCTTACTATTTCTCTTGATTCATTATGTTTATTCCTAAAGACCCATTTGGTTCCTATAATGGTCTGAGAGTCTGATTTTGGAACAAGTTCCCATACTTGATTTCTTTTGAATTGATTTAGATCATCTTCCATTGCAATAATCTAACAATTATTAGAAAAGGCTTCTAAACATTTTTAGGTTCTAACTGAGAAACAAGGGTTGTGAAAGCTAAGGTGTTGATGGAAGATCTGGTCTGTACTCCTTTAGATAGTTCTATCACCAATTCCTTTGGGTGATCTTTTATGTAGGATATATCTTTGGGTAGTTCATTCGAAATGTTCTTTTCTGGTATGTTTGATGGGTCATCTATTAGGTCATCATCATCATTTACAAAAGATTGAGGGTGAGTTGGTGTTTGATTGAATGATACATGCATAATCTCCTCAACAACAGAATTCTTTTTGTTAAAAACTCTATAGGCTTTACTTCTAGTTGAATAACTTAAAAAGATTCTTTCCAAGCTCTTATCACCAAATTTATCAAGATTATCTTTGGTGTTGAGTATAAAACATCTTCCACCAATTATTTTGAAGTAGGAAATTCTAGGTGTTCTTCCGTGAAAAAGTTCAAAACATGTTTTGTTAAGGATTGGTCTAATTAGGGATCTATTTTGGATGTAGCAAGCAATGTTTATAACCTCTGCCCAAAAATATTGAGGCAGCTTTGACTCGCACAGCATTGTATGAGCACACTCTTGCAGGGTCTTATTTTTCCCTTCAACTACACCATTTTGAGGTGCGACTCTACGGAAGGCAAATTCATATTTTATCCCATATTGATCACAAAAATTAGAAAAAGATTCATTCTCAAATTCTGTGCCATGATCACTTCTAATCCTAATCACTTCGAATCCTTTTTCATTTTGTAGTCTTCTTACAAGCATACTAAATATACTAATAGTTAGATCCTTACTTTTTAAGAAAGATACCCAGGTAAATCTAGAGAAATTATCAATTATGACTAAACATCATTTGCACTCGCTTAAGCTTTCGGATTTGGTTGGGCTGAATAAGTCTAAGTGAAGTAGCTCCAGGGGTCGAGAGGTGTTAACCATCCTTTTTGGTTTAAAAGGATTCTTGTTTTGTTTGCCAACTTGGCAGGAATCGCAGACTTTGTTTTTCTTGAAGTTGATCTTTGACTGACCTTTGACAAGCTCATGTTTCACAAGTTTGCTGGTATTTCTCATGTGAACATGACCTAGTCGTCTGTGCCAAAGTATTGCCTCTTTATCAGATGCAACAAGACATTAAAGATTGTCACATTTGTCGAAGTTGACAGTGTAGATATCTTTATGTTTGTTTCCTTATCCTTTATTTTAAAACCATTTGATGTGAAAGTGATTTTATATCCCTTATCACATATTTGACTTACACTAAGAAGATTATATTTTAATCCACTAAGTAGATGTACATTATCAAAAGATATGGAGGAGTTACCAAGTTGGATGTTCAAAATACCTTGAAACTTGGCAAGCGCTCAGAAAAATATCTAATCTTACTTAAGACAGGTTTATTTTATTTTTTTTGTGATTTTTTTATGTATTTTATTTATATACAAAACAACTCCATTTAGGCCTAAAAGTGTTTCCATTTAGACAATCAGTAAAAGCTTTCACATACACTCAACACATCACATGGAATATGATGGAGCATTTAAACATGATTTTCAACTAAATTTGCATTAAAATTTTAGTTTGGATAGATAATTCACAATAGTAGATGACAAAAGAACTTAACATAAGATTACAAGCACTTCTAGTTAAATTAAAACTCAATTTCAGTACACGAATGATTATATATTAAGTTCTAACTCTAAACAACATGTCAGCTATGTTACAATCCAAAATCCACTTCAAATTCCTCTTAGATTAGCCAAATTAGTTCACTACAGTGGCTAAGGTTGTTGCTATATAAACATTTCAGCAGCTAATTGTTGCTATACTTTTCATACCAAAATGCTGCCTCATCTGCAGCAAATTTAGATGTCTTAGCTCAGCAGCTTTAGCAGCTGTAGACACCCAGTAGCTGGAAGCTCCCCAAATAAAACTCAGCAACAGAGATGAGCTACTGCTATTGCTATTGGTTTAAAAAAATCAACCAAGATCAGACCTGAGAAGGTCTGATCTTAGGCTCAAGCATGTCCAAATCAATTATTTAACAAATCATTTTTGTCCAAAGTCCTTCTAAAATCATGTATGAAGATCTAAAATCCATATGGCCAATCCACATTCTTTAAAATCCTCAAAAGACCCTAATATGATCTCCTTTCTACATTATAGACAATGTAAAAAGGAAAATCACACTGGGTATTGAAATCATCTCAAAGCAACTCTGAATTTCCATGAAAACCTTGAAATCATCATTTGTTCCTTTAAAAATCAGAGTGAATTCAAATTGGTTTAGGAATCCATGTAGCCCTATTTTGGGCTTTTAATGTGGATCATTATGAAGATAAAATCATGAAGAGCACCTGCACACTATTAATTAGTGTCAAGTATTCTAAATGTTCCTCAAAATAATAGGTCATTGGTATGACCTCTAATCCAAGTATTGGATTATCCTTGACCATGGGTACCCAAAACAATGCTCTCATTGGGCATATGCTCCTTTGAGAATAAATAGCAATCAAAACACATTCAAATTCATTGCAATACACACAATTAAGAAAATCTGAACTCAAATCGCTCGATGAAATTCGATTAAAACCAAATTGACTCCAAATTGCAAGATTGGACGTGAAAACCAATTAGGAAAGAATTGAGTGAATCAGTTCAATTAAAATTAGATCGAGGGGTCTTTGTGAATAATTAGACTGAATGGGACACCCTCTGAGTGGATTTTAGATGCGCATTCAGATCTAGAAGACAAAACTTCTAGATCTGAATTCGACTTTGATGGAGGGGTGAATAATGAATAAAATGCAAGGGAAAATCAAAAATGAATTGTTGAGTGTAGAGGGAGATTTATGAGTCAAAATTGAGGTGGAAAAACACCACTCTGATCTAAATTGATTAGAGAGGGCGAAAGCATTTTAAACTAATTTAATCTACTCCAAACCAATCCATCACCGATTCTGATTTCTAATCTACTCCTAGCTAATCTAATTACATGAATTGAAAAAGAGATTCTTGAATGATTAAGATAGAAATGGAATGATACGTTGTTGTAGTATTTTATGTGGTGGAAAATCTCTCAACCAAAAGTATAAAAAATCTAAACTAACCACAGTGGATTAGGTCGCCTCCATAGGGAAGAACAAGCCTTATGAAAACTCACAATTATCTCTTAATAACCAAGCAAATATTTTTTTTATTATATTTTTAATTCAATAGTGCATTGAAATAATCAACCTCAAAACTGTTAAGAGTAATTAGCAAACTCCCACATCAACAAATTTATCAATATCCCTCTATCATATGCATAGAAAGATATATTGTTTTAATCAACACATACCAACCTAACAATGCAGATAATATGTGACGGGAACACCAACATGAGCTATAACTAGCTCAATTTGATATGATAAAGTCAATAAAAGCTCCTACATATCAGTCAGAAGGTGTCTTAGGTAGGTTGAGTTATTTTGAGAAGAAAAGAAGAATAATAGGGTTATTTATGAAATTTTACCATCTTATGACAAATATAGAATAACCATGGGATTTTTAAGGGGTTACTAAAGGTCAAATATGCATTTAAGTCTAATAAGTGGGTCCACGCAGAGAGATACGGGTCTTCACGCATTTCAAGAATTGTGGACATCTGAAACCCTAAAAATAGACTCGCTTAATTAATTGAGGTTATGGTCAGGATAAAATTCATTTAAACCCTCTAAAAATCATAGAAAAATATTCTCTAGGGTTTGGCATCCTTGACTTGACCATCCGAACCCATTTTGACCTAAAATAGAGTCTCAGATAGATAATTACCATAATTTAGGTTTCTATGCAATTTACCTAGTCAAACTTGGTCCAAACCTAAATCTGACTTCACCATGAGATTCCTTGGGTCCAAATTTGGTTTGTACCAAAATTTGGGCCCAATAAGAGATAACCTTGACCTAGTTTGCATTCCAGTGAAGACAAACTCTTCTTATCACACAATGGCCCTTAACTTTTTGAATCCTTTACAAATAGGTCCGTAACTTTTGCATCGTCTTCACATTTAGGTCCCCTCTGCTATTGGTGTGAACACACCAAGCTCAGTCAAGATTCGAGCAAGGATTTCTTGCTTAATTCTCAATTAAACTCTCCCAAAATTGAAAGGGAGATTCCTTGAGGAATTCCCTTCCAATTAAAACCGGCCATGAATCCTGATTCATTTCCAATCTTCCATGCGAACGCATGGAAGATGTGGGTATCAAGTTTACACGAACTTTCCAAGCTTCGCAAGCTTGTTTCCAAGCTTGGAGCTCCTCTGTCTTGGCCTATAAAAGGATTAGGGGAAAGAACCCTTGCTCCTTAGCAAATTTTGGTAAGAGGAAACCCTCTCTTTTCCCTCTCCAGCCACCTCCACAGTTTTCTCTAGTGACCTCTCTCCGACTTGCTCCTCCACACCTCCAACCATCAAATTGGAGGTGCCAACATCTTCCTTTCTTCCTTTCCCACCTCTCCAGTTAAAGGGAGGGTGTTCTTCTGCCTCAATCGCCGTCGCTGCTTCGTCGTCGCCTCCATATCTTTCTCTTTCCCTCTACTTCTCTCTCCCACAATCACAACACATGCACGATCGCCAATCACTTTTCTCCCTCTCCATCTTCTATGCCTCCGACAAAACTCTGGCAAGTTCGCCCATACTCCATAGACCACCATTCGCCTTGCCACAACTCCCAAAAGCTCCGCCGTTCCACCACGACCAAAACTCCTCTCCTATTTCACTGATCCACCCACTAAATCGCTCCACCGAACTCCACCTCCCTTGCACACCTTCTCTGATTTCGTCAGCCCTCCATACACATGCATTCACCACACAACCACAACCAATGCACTTGCCCTCGCACGACGACCCTTCTGAGCTTATCTAACAAGGCCGAGATGCCGTGCTTTCCTTTTCAGGTGTTCGTTGGATGTCCGCCGCCATGTCCTTCTTCTCTGACCACGACCGTCTTGCTCATGCTATGTTCTTCCTTTCTTCCACGCCCAGGTGAAGCGGCTTCACTCCAGGTGTACGCTCAGGTCCTCAATTGGAGAAGCTAGCCACCCTTTCATCCTCAACTCAGGAACTTCCTCATCCGCAGCTGCACGAAGAAGGGTATGGGACATAGTCCCACATTAGAAACTTTGGAAGTGTCCACGTAGGTTAAATTGAATTTGTGAAGAGAGCCCTTCGCTTCTGTAAGCATGAGGGTGAGGTCCTCCCACACACGCACTTACGCACGCCCTCACCCGCGGTTATGCCACGTTCGTCTGGGCCTTGGTCCATTTACTTAGTTAACTGGGTTTGGTCTGGTTCACTCGATCCTGAGAGAGAAAGAGAGAGAGGGGGAGGGTTTTTCCCCTCTGTTGCTCTCTACACTTAGAAAAATCTGAAGAGGCCTTCGCCTCTATTGGTGCTGTGCTGTGATTGTGTCTCTCCCTGAGGCTTGATGGAAAAAGAGAGGCCTTTGCCTCTATTGCTGGTTCTGAGTCATTGTTGCATTATTGAGACACTTATGTTGACATGGCATTTGCTTAATTGATACTGTAGCATTATTTGAGTATAATTGTAATTGGGTAATTTGGTGATTCAAACCACCATTTTACCTTAATCTTTTTGCCACATTGACTCTTGAATTTATATTTACATCATTTGTGCTTGAAATTGCTATTACATTGTTATATTCTTGTTTACAATTGTGATCTTGAAATAAATTATCATATTGTTCTCGGCGTTCGACCTCGGATTTCTTTCGAGTTATAAATTTTAAGTGTTCTATGTGATTTATCGGCTATACTGCAATGCATTACTTTTAAAACACTGATTTAGCGTGTTAGCAATATGCATGAGATTTGTAACCCCAAACATAAAAATAAAAAATAATCGAAATATTCCTCAACTAATATTAGCAGAACACATGACCTCTCATTAAATATTACTTCATGTAAGCACAAAATAAAGAAATAGCAGAAATCAATTTCCAACGTCAAGCACTTGAATCTTTTATCACACAACAAATAAGAATGAGAAAGGTCTTGAAAGGGAAAACACAAGATATTTATATGTATATAATTAAATTACTTTGAACCACCCTCTCAACCCTTCATTGCAACTAATTTAAGCTGCACTGTGCAAAAACAGGGGATGAGGAGTTCCTAGCTACCACGCGAGGGAGAAGGCATCAATGACAGCAAGGTTGCCGGTGGAGATGAGTCAGGGACTCCATGAGGATATTCGATTATTCACCAATGCGATCTAGGAGGAAAGATCATGGGTCAACACGAAGACACTGTGTGGGAGATTCTCAAGAACATGTGCGAGAACTCCATCAATAATGAATCCATGGGCATGTTCGATCGGATGAATGCCCATGCATTGATGAATCCGTGAGGAGTACATGAGACGTAGGGCTTGTCCTCGTCCGTCGACTTGGAGTTAATGGCCAGTCGCTTGGATAAGGTCGCGATCACTGAGAATAAGGTGGATGAGCTGACTCGACATCTGCAGTGAGTCACCTTTGCGCAAAACTCATTCGCACAACCACCCTCTAGGAGAGAGGCGGTGCATAACATCTACCACGGATCTTCTCAGCGGATGGATCCATACATACCCCCATCTGATCCAGGGTTCGGAGGAAACTCTGGATCTGCCTACTCTAGTTGGGGAACTCTGAACCCTTGTCTTCTGATTTCTCCAAGGTTCCTTAGACCTGCGAGGATCTCAACAACATCCAAAATGATCCTTTCTCAAACACCTGCAACCTTTGATGGCGAAATCATCCTACTTTCACGTTGTTAGGTAACAATCAAAATCAGAGATCTTAATATCAGCCCCGACCACAAGTTTCTTGTCCATAACAACCACCTCTGCCTCGGCCCACCTCGACTTACCAAACTCAGCCAACTCGGGAAGATCAAATGACTCTTATCCTTTAGACTCTGGCTGACATTCAGAAAATGAATGTGGCTATGCAAAAATAGCACAAAGTCGAGATCACAAAGGTTCGCAATCAACTACCTAGATGGCAAGTCCTCGCCAACCTGGTGCACTCCCTTCGCAACCTCTGCCCAATCCAAATAACGTGTCGAACCAGGGGCGCGTTATGAACCCGACTTAGGGCCAGGCTCACTATGTCTATCAGGCCCCTTTTGCTCCATCACCTGATGGGATGGAGGCTTTGACATCATACACAGGTTATCAGCAGCAACCACCTCTTTTACCTACCCTAACCAAGAACCAGGCAAGACTGAATTCTACTACCACCCGTAGCGGCAAAATAACTCACGACCCACCTTACTTGAGCCACTCTCAACTTGGTAGTTCAAAAACAAACCCTAGGTTGGTCATCCAAGATACCCCTATCCTAGAGCAAGAACCTGGACCAATTCTAGAGGAACCTGCAGAGGTTCCATTTCCAGAGGCCTTGACCAAAGGAAAGAGGAAACCTAAACCCGTGGCTCTCGAGGAGGACCTGGTCAAGCTCTTTGAGCAAGTCCAAATAAGCATCCCGTTGATGGATGCAATTCGCCATGTACTAGCTTATGTGAGATTTCTGAAGGAAGTGTGTACACCTAAGCATAAACTGCGACCCAAAGCCAGGAATCCAATCGTACTATCAGAGCAACCATCTCCATCATTTTGAGTAGACTCCCACCTAAGGAAAAAGACCCTGGTACCCCTCTGATTTCATGCAAAATCGGTGATTTGGAATTCGATAGAGCCCTTTTAGATCTAGGAGCTTCCATCAATTTGATCCCCACGTCCCTACTAGATCATTTCGAGGAGACTGAGCTAAAATCAATTGAGGTGACTTTACAGTTAGCTGATTGATCAATCAAGTCACCTAGAGGAGTTCTCGAGGATGTTTTGGTTCAAATCAACGATTTCTACTTTCCTGTGGACTTCATTGTGTTGGATATGGAGACTCCAAAGAATCTGAAAAATACACCAATTATATTAGGTAGATCATTCTTAGCAACAACTAGGGTGAACATTAATTGCGAAGAGGGCTAGATTGAATTGAAATTCGGGAACAAGACACTAAAAATTGATATATTTAAGGCCCAGAAAGGAAATTACAGCAGGGCAATCTAACAACTATGCGACATCAGTTCTGCGGTTGAGGACACATTTCTCGAGGATGACCCGATTATCCCTGATCCTTGATGAGACCATTTTAATGGACTATTGTTATGCCTAAGTTAACCATATTTTTACATTTTATGTTTGTTGATAACTACATTAGGTTATAGAATAAGTGCATGCATCATTACTTGAGTTTTTATCTATTCTATCGCATTCTATAACTTAGTATGTAATTATTTTATGTTTCATCATTGCAGGAATAAACTGCAAGAGACAAGGGGGTGAATTAAAATTTCCCCTCCCCCAACAGCCGCCAGCCTCAACTGAGCCTTCCTCAACCTTCGGCCAGCCTTAACATCTCCCCAACAACCGAAGGCCATTTTTAGTAAGGGATTTTGAAAATCCCTTAACTCGCGTGAGGAGAGGAGTTAAAAAGAGGTTCTGGTGAGAGAGAGGGAGCTTCGACTTCTTCTCCCCCTGGCAGGGACCAAACTGTGAAGAGGGAGTGCACTGTGCGCACCAACTCCCACCGCCCTTGTGCCCTTGAGTTCCCTGTAGGCGCTGCACCTAGACTCACTGCACTACTACCACGGCCGCGCCTTGCACAGCTAGCACCAACCGCCCATAGGCGCTGCACCCACCGCATCCTTGCAGCCCAAGCGCCTAATAAGCACGCCCTTCCAGACCCCACTGCAAGTGCCTTGTAGGTACTGCACCAAGCGCCCGCAGGCGCCACACCACACGCCTGCAGGCGCCACGCCATCACCCTTCCAGCCTGCACCACACCGCACCATCCTTCCCAGTCCTGCAGGTGCCGCCTCACAACCAAGCATGCATAGCAGGCACTGCGGTGCACCCCCCACCGCGTTTCTGCCCCTACGCCAAAGCCCCCACTGCGTCCTTGCACTGCCTGCACCAAGTGCCTACAGGCACCCATGCCTGCCACCATCGCCCGCAGGCAGCAGCCAAGTGACCGCAGGCAACCCACGCCAGCAACCGCCTGTAGGCATGACCTAGCATGCCCTTGTGCGTAGCCACGCGGGCTACAACAGCCGCACCACCCTCTCCATGCGCGGTTCTCCTCCTCTAACAGAGCCAACAGGTCGGCAACCATTCTCCACTGTCTGGCCACCGCCGGCCACCTCTCGTCGCTGCGTCACCACCATCGCGAAGCATGCGTCAAGGCGCACCACCCCGTCGATTCTCATCGCCAACCGTGTACGGTCGTCCACGCGAGGAAGAGAGAGGATAAATCCTCGATTTTATCCTCAATTAATATTTACATTTAATGCCATTGTCATTTAGATATTAATATTTTATTCAAGCCACATTGCATTGATGCACTCATAGTTTCCTGAAATTACTTCACTTGTGTTACGTGCATCATTTAACTTTGAATTTCCAATCAGATTTGCATGCAAGTTGAATTTACATGACATGCCATTACACATGCATCATATGCATATTTTTGGAGCTTAATTCTTGACATGAAAATTGCATAAATAACCCTAAACTTTTAAAGAATTTGTAAGCTCAATTTAAAATAGTATATTCCTCGCATTAAAGTCATGAAAGTGTCTGCGAATAGTATATTCCTCTACTCGTGAATTTATTGGTCTATTCCTCCCTGTGGATGCGACATCTTTATTGTGGTTAAATTTGATATTTAATTTTGATTGAGAGATTTTCCACCACATGAAACACGAGGACATATCATTCTATTACTATAATAAATAAACGAGAATCTCTCCGTCAAATGGCGCCGTTGCCAGTGAGGCAATAGACGCAATAGATTCACTTTATTATTTTTGAATATTCTGAGTTGTGCAGTTATCTGATCTTTTTTTTTATTGTGAGAGGAATCTGACGGGGCGACAGGCATAACAGAGAGACGATATTGACCTTGAATGACACGCACTGTGGAGATGATCTTTTTGGTGGACCTTGACACCACCTACTGGCTAGCAATAGGAACACATGGGCCTTGATCCCATGCACATAGGCTTACGGAGGAGCCTGTTCCTGATTTAGTCTTTAGAGCTTGGTTTAGAAATGATTTAGATAGACATTAGAATTTAATTTCTATCTTTTGGACCCTTGTCGAGTATTTTTGGGAACGTGTTCCTAGTGTTTATTTATTTCTTATTGCTCATGTATGGGGGAGCGTGTTCCCATTTATTTACATTATAGGATTATTCAAATGGTTTGAACTGTAAGTTGGTTAGTTAGTTAGTTTAGGTTTGTTTGCTTATTATTATATATATATTTGTACTGCCTGCTAGAAGCTGCATATCTATAGGATGACCATATAAGACCGAATGAGCAGCATCTAGTTTATTTTTACTGTATTGCATACATTCTTGCACGAAGAAAGCTGGAGTAAGGTACATCTTCTCTTGAGCATCAATTACCTTTCATGCATCTGCATTGAACCTAAATCTAAGACCACTAAAGTGCTTGAATCGAATTAATTCAGTGGTCACTTTAAAAATTGGGACTGCTAAGAGGTTGGACCTTAAAATCTGTGACTTAAAATTGTGTGCAAAAGGATATTGTTTGAGAAATTTCAAAGCTCAAAACATGATCGTATGATTGCACACCTGAGACACTGTGCACCTCACACATACGGACACTAGATAAATTTCTGCCTCTCCTCTTTTGCACCACAAGGGAAGTTAGTCAAAAATCAACAAGTCTATCCATCAAGTTGCTTTGGTTCCTCGTGTGTGGGCTTCATTTGAGACTTCCATCCCTTGCTAGTAGGTTATAGGCACCAGTGAAGGTTGGCCTAGGAAGCATAATTTGTGCAAAACTTGTTTCGCCACCAACTGAACATTTAATTCTAAGACCTACAATCTGCTAAAAATAGATCCCACTGAATTTGCATTTGCTTTGACAGTAGAACTCTCTGGGAAGTTTCTGCTTGTGTTCTGAATTCATCTAAATCCTAAGAAAGTTAAAACTATTTGACTTAAAGAAATGGATCACCCTTATTCCTATCATTTAGATTATCAGAGTCAATACTTCCCATCTTTTAACTAGGATCCCATGCCTCGAGCATATTAATCCTTTGATGGGTACATTGACAATTCATGGGATCATTCATATTCTTATCCTGGGAGTACTGGCCCGATAACTCCCACTTTTGAGCAAAGCCTAGGAGCGGGATTTTCCAACCTTTGAATCCCTACTTCTATGCAAACACCCAACCCTCCCACCCTTCATGATTTTCTGTATTGAAGTTGGACCAATACCCCTAGGCAACCAGAGCCTAAAATTGACTATCCTCCCCAACCTGATAGTAGTAGCCTCTCCTCTTTTATGATAGAAATGCCAAAATAACAAAAGGAAATGATGGAATCAATATGAGAGATGTTGAGGAATAGTCAACAGTTAAACAAAGAAATAAGATAGCTTAGCTACATGCTTCCCAGTAATTCTGATCCCTACCCATACGACCATGATCATGAAAATAATTCTGAGGAAACCAATGACAATAGGGATCCAGTTTATGTAGCTATCACTTAGACTCTCCCAATAAGACACGGCTACTATAGGAGAACGATCATAGTGATTATCCACCCGTGCTATATTGGAGTCAAAAGCAAGGGAAGATGGTACCTCTTGAGGACCTTGACCCCAATGACAGTATTCTCCTTACCCCTACTAACCTGGGTCAAGGTTGTATTGTTCCTATCACTTCCCCTGTTGATTATCTAGTGGAATCCCATTCTACCCTTAGTAAGCTTACTCTTGACCCTCCATTTAGGGAACCAACACCTACCATTCAGCATCCTCAGGATTTAAATGCACCTAATGAAGGTGACCATAAGAGAATGGGGGATGAATTAGATCAATTTTGGTCTCAGGGATATAAAGAGTCTATTTCAGAGGACTAGGATGACCCAATGGAGGAACCCAGACTAAAAATCTGGAGTGAATCATAGGGGGATTATGTGTTACTTGAGGACTTGCCACCTAAGGATATAAATAATCTGGTGAAATCTGGATTCCTCCCTACTTTCGATTTTGAGAATCATCCTCCGCAAAGTAAGGAGTTGATATTAGAGGAAAAACAAAATAGTGAAAAGCCTAGTGGAGACTCTCGGGGACAAAACACGTCAATTGATGATTTATACCCCGAGAAGAATAATGAATTCAGTGATATAGGCTTGCTGCAAAACATTAAGACTAATCCTCCTTTAGGAATAATTGAAGATGCTGATTCAACTCCTTTCTTCAATAATGAATCACATTTACACCCTGACAAAAATTTGGCTGAACCAAATGAATCTGGGGATGAGCTTAATGATAATGATTTTGATATTTTGACGCTGCCATCAAAGAGTTATAATTTGGAGTCTACCCTTGATTCACATATACTGAAAGGTTAAAATATGACTCCGATCATTAATGCTAGGTAGGGTAATGTGAAGTTGTCTACAATTGTTAGGGAGTATACATAATTTGAATCATTGTTGGAATTGGACCTAACATCAACTAAGCCCTCATTGGACTTAACCATTACCTTCCAACACTGCAAACAACCCTTATACTCCCTGACCAATCCTTGGCTTAGATCTTTGCTCATGTACATTCTTTGTGGAGAATGTATCAGGCTAGTACACCCTCAGGTAGAATGGCGAGTGTGGATTGATGCTTGTACTTTTAGTCTTTCCATTCAAAGGTTTCAAATATTAATGTTTATATCTTTTAAAACACGTCATGTTTTGGAGGATCCTTGTTATCCTCCACTTATTTCGTTTCGGGAGGCCTCTTTTCATATTCCCTTTCTTATTCCTAGACCTCCCTAGGTAGCCAATGAGGTTTTCTGCTTTCATACATTCTGGCGAGAATTTGGGATTACGTTGCATCATCAGCTCGCCAACATCCGTGGCTACTTATTTTCTAGGCTCACGCTACTACGCATATTTTTAGGGCCTAAATTTTTCTGTCTGGAACTAGACTTATAGGTTCCTTATAAGTCTGGCTACTGACAAAAAAAGGTAGCGCTTGTTGGGAGGCAACCCAGCAGTCTGAATAACACCGTTATCAGGTGATTTCTTTCCTTTCTCCCCCTGTTTTAATTTTACAATGAGGACATTGTAGCATTTTGACATGGGGGGGTGCATTTTGCATTTTAGGAGGTATTCATGCATTTAGGTGCATTTAGGATAGCATATAAAAAAAAAAATTTCTTTTCTTGAGCTAAATGGGTTAGTCCCTAGCAAAAATATCTGTCATTGGAGGTTTTTCTTCTTGAATTATTTCTTAAGTTTAGTATCCAGTACATTTATTTCACGTGCACGTAGATTGGGTAATGGATCTTTGTAGAAAACCAATAAGTATTTGTAGTCTATTGAACCCTTGGACAGTTCATAGGGAGTCAGGCATACTATCTTCTAGTAGATCCACCCCATATTTGTGAGATGAAAGTAGAGAGATTACTGGTACACTAAGTCTAGTGCAAGGACTCTTAAGTTTTGGATAATTAGATGATGATACTTTAGAGTTAGTCATAGTTTTCACTCTCTGTTCCTGTGTGCGTACTTTGTGTGAATTCCTGAGAGTCACCAAATAAGGCAGATACACAGAGATTGAGTCTTAATAAAGCTATGACTAAGGTGGATGGTTACGACCATCCGTCATAGAGTCCTCTGCTAAAGGAGGGTAATAGTGTCAAAGGTCAGAAATACGCTTGTCCCATCCAGTCCTTCCCGGTGCCGAGAATAGGCACTTCCACCAAATAAGCCACACAATATCCTCTTGACCATCATCATCTGTAATAATGCCTCATAAATAAAAGTTTGTATTGTGTTGTGCTGATTGATTAAAAAAAAAAGAAGAAAAAGAAAAAGAAAAAGAAAAGAAGAAGAAGAAACAATTATAAAAAAAAAGAGAGAAAAGAAAAGAGAGAAAAGAAAAAGAAAAGGATCCAGGGTTATCATTGTAACATTATTTCTGGGGCAACAAAACACCTATCACATTCCGCCAAATATTAGTTGAGGACTCTAACATAGTTGTAAAGTTATTAGGGCTTCAATTGAAGTGTGGATGCCATGTAAGGCCACCAAATAGTGAGTACAATTACTAAATCTAACGAGATTTGTGATCTCAGAAAGAAAAGAAAGAAAAGAGTGAGCGCCAAGGAACATCAAGAGAGCATAGTTGTTTAGCCTCTCTCCAAGTTGACTTGTCTAATAGTCTAGAGATCTAGAGTCTGTAGTACTAGACTATATGTAGCACCAGATGAGTGTGTGCCACCAAATACAAATCAATTCAACTCGATATCTCCTACCTAATCCTAAAGCTGGGGTCAATTAACACATTATTTTTTGCTTTATCCCTGAGGGAAGTAGTTGCCCATCCCGATAGAAATATGTACCAAGGGTGAAGTATGAACTTCTAATGCAAATTGGCTTTTCACTTGGATCTGTTACCTAGGCTATCATCACTCCACATTTGTCTGAATCTCTAATGTTTTGAAATAAGAAAAGAAGAAATCTTCTGATTACTTCTATTATTTTTCATTTTTGCTAGGGACGAGCAAATCTTAGGCATGGGGGTATTTGATGAGTCCATTTTAATGGACTATTGTTACGCCTAAGTTAACCTTATTTTTACATTTTATGTTTGTTGATAACTACATTAGGTTATAGAATAAGTGCATGTATCATTACCTATATTTTTATCTATTCTATCGCATTCTATAACTTAGTATGTAATTAGTTTATGTTTCATCATTGGAAGAATAAATTGCAAGAGACGAGGGGGGTGAATTAAATTTTCCCCTCCCCCAACAGCTACTGACCTCAACTGAGCCTTCCTCAACCTTTGGCTGGCCTCAACATCTCCCCAATAACCGAAGGCCATATTTAGTAAGGGATTTTGAAAATCCTTTTACTCATGCAGGGAGAGGAGTTAAAAAGAGGTTCTGGTGAGAGAGAGGAGGCTTCGGCTTCTTCTCCCCCTTGCGGGGACCAAACCATGAAGAGGGCATGCACTGTGGGGAGAGCATCCACTGTGCGCACCAACTCCCACCGCCCTTGTGCCCTTGAGCGCCCTTCAGGTGCTGCACCCAGACTCACCGCGCTACTGGCACGGTCGCGCCTTGCACAGCCTACACCAAGCGCCCGCAAGCTCTGCACCCACCGCGCCCTTGCAGCCCAAGTGCCGTACAAGCGCACCGTTCTAGCCCCCATTTCAAGCACCTTGTAGGTGCTGCACCAAGCGCTCGCAGGAGCCGCACCAAGCACCCGCAGGTGTCACACCACAAGCTCGTAGGTGCCACGCCATTGCCATTCCAGCCTGCACCACACCGCACCATCCTCCCCAGTCCTGCAAGTGCTGCCTCACAACCAAGCGCACACAGCAGGCACTGCGGTGCATCCCCCACCGTGCTACTTCCCCCATGCTAAAGCCCCAACCGTGCCCTTGCACTGCCTGCACCAAGCGCCTGCAGGCACCCATGCCTACCACCATCTCTTGCAGGCAGCAGGCAAGTGACCGCAGGCAACCCACGCTAGGAACTGCCTGCAAGCGCGTTCTAAAACGCCCTTGTGTGCATGCCCAACGCGCAGCCGCGTGGGTTGCAGCAGCCGCACCACCCTCTCCAAGTGCGGTGCTCTTCCTCTAACAAAGCCAACTGACCGGCGGCCCTTCTCCACCGTCTGGCCATCACCGGCCACCTCTGGTTGCCGCGTCACCACCATCGCGAAGCACGCGTTGAGGCACACCACCCCATCGATTTTCGCTGCCAACCATGCACGGCTGTCCACGCGAGGAAGAGAGAGGAGAAATCCTTTATTTTCTCCTCAATTAATATTTACATTTAATGCCATTGTCATTTAGATATTGATATTTTATTCAAGCCACATTGCATTGATGCACTCATAGTTTCCTGAAATTACTTCACTTGTGTTATGTGCATCATTTAACTTTGAATTTCAAATCAGATTTGCATGCAAGTTGAATTACATGACATGCCATTACACATGCATCATATGCATATTTTTGAAGCTTAATTCTTGACATGAAAATTGCATAAATAACCCTAAACTTTTAAAGAAATTGTAAGCTCCATTTAAAATAGTATATTCCTCGCATTAAAGTCATGAAAGTGTCTGCGAATAGTATATTCCTCTACTCGTGAATTTATTGGTCCATTCCTCCTTGTGGATGCGACATCTTTATTGTGGTTAAATTTGATATTTAATTTTTATTGAGAGATTTTCCACCACATAAAACACAACATATCATTCTATTACTATAATAAATAAGCGAGAATCTCTCCATCAATCCTCAGCCCCAAGCATATCATACCTCGCAGATAGAGGATCCTAGCGACGATCTAGACCCACATGCAGCTCCAACCTTTTCTTCTGAGGCCCATCTTGTCCCGCCTGCTGCTGCTGATAATCCAATTATAGAACTGAAGCCTCTTCCCAATCACCTAAAATACATCTTTTTGGGTTTTGATCAGACATTTCCTATGATTATCAATTCCCACCTTACCTCTGATCAGGAAACATGTCTTATTTCTGTCATCCAGCAGCATTAGAGAGCCATTGGTTGGACTCACGATGACCTGACTGGCATCAACCCCTTATATTGCACACATCATATTTATACCGAAGAGGGCGCACGACCATCTCGTGAAATGCAGAGACGTCTGAATCCTAATCTGCAGGAGGTTGTGAAAAAGTAGATCATCAAGTGGTTCGATGTAGGGATCATCTACCCAACCTTCGACAGTCGGTGGGTGAGTCCAATCTAGGTTGTTCCTAAGAAAGCAGGACTCACAGTGATCACGGCTGAAATCAGAGAAACCATACCGACCCATATAGCACACTCGTGGAGAGTCTGCGTTGGCTACAGAAGACTGAATGCCTCCACAAAGAAGGATCATTTCCCACTTCCGTCCATTGATTCGATACTCGAGAAACTAGTGGGAAATCATTTCTTCTGCTTTTTGCATGGGTACTCCAGTTATAATCAAGTGGCAATCCATTTTGAGGACCAAGAAAAGACCACCTTCACCTAACCCTATGGGACATACGCATTTTGTAGGATGCCTTTCGATCTCTGCAATGCACCTGCTACCTTCCAGCGGTGCATGCTTGCCATATTCTCTAATATGGTAGGTGAATACCTTGAAGTCTTCATGGACGACTTCTCGATATTTGGGGAATCTTTTGATGATTGCCTCCTGCACTTGAGCCAAATCCTCAGGCGTCGCATCGATGTGAATTTGGTTCTTTCATGGGAAAAGAGCCATTTCATGGTTCCTGAGGGAATTGTCCTGGGTCATCTTGTTTCTGAGAATGGAATCTAGGTTGATCGAGCCATGGTTAATTTGATTTCCAAACTACCCATGCTTATCTCAGTCAAGGACATTCACACTTTTCTAGGGCAAGTCGATTTTTATCATCGTTTCATTCTTGATTTCTCGACAATCACATGCCCCCTGACTAATCTTCTCTCAAAGGATGTCCCTTTTGAGATCACTAATGAGTGCATTCACGCATTTGAGAGCCAATGTGATCGAGTTACTCAAGCACCAGTCCTGCAATCCCCTAACTGGTCTCTACCCTTTGAGATCGTGTGTGTTGTGTCTGACTATGCAGTAGGGGTGGTGTTTAGGCAGAAAGTTGACAGGAAACCTGTGGTCATCTACTATGCTAGCATGATGCTAGACGAGGCTCAGTGTAACTACACGGTTACTGAGAAAGAGCTATTGGCAGTAGTATTTGGCCTGGAGAAATTCAAATCTTATCTTTTGGGTTCCCGTGTCATCATTTACTTAGATCACACTGCTGTGAGGCACTTGTGTAGAAGGACACAAAACCTCGATTAATCCATTGGATCTTGCTATTGCAAGAATTTGATCTCGAGATTCGCAACAAGGCAGGAAAATAGAATGTGGTAGCTAACCATTTGTCTCGTCTTCCTTCTTCATCGACCAGTCTAATCCGATCACCGAGCATTTTTTGGATGAACATTTACTAGCCATTCACGGTCTCCCCTGGTTTGCTGATATAGTTAACTACTTGGTTACAGGGAAAGTCCCACCAGATTGGGTGACTTCCAGGTGGGACAAGCTGATTTCCAAGGCCAAGTACTATATCTAGGAGGAACCGTATCTCTTCCACATTGGCAATGATCAGGTGATCCGAAGATGCATTCCTGAGGATGAGGTCAATGACGTGATCTCACTCTGTCACGACCAGGCATACGGTGGCCATTTCTTGGGGCATAAAACCGCCAAGAAAATTCTCCAGTGTGGGTTCTTTTGGCCCATGATGTTCGAAGATGCACAAATGTATTGTATGGCATGCGCTCGTTGTCAGACCCTCGGCAACATGGGCCCACGGAATATGGTGCCCATGAACTTGATAATTATGTGCGAAATCTTTGACATATGGGAAATCGATTTCATGGAACACTTTCCTGGATCTAACAGCTTCGAATACATCTTGCTCGTTGTTTATTACATCTCTAAATAGATCGAAGCTATCTCCATGAGAACTTGTGATCATAAAGTTATTCTCCGATTCATCTTGGAGAACATCTTTTCCAGATTTGGGGTTCCTAAGGCCATCATCAGCGATGGCGGGTCTCATTTCAACAATGTGCACTTCCAGTCCCTGATGAAAAAGTATGGGGTGCCACATTGTATCTCGACTCCTTTCCACCCCTAGACTAATGGACTGGCAGAACTGTCGAATTAAGAGATCATGATGATCCTTCAGCTCACTATTCGGCCTGACAGGAAGGACTAGTCTACTTGCCTTCTAGAAGATTTGTGGGCCTATAGAATCGCCCATAAGACCCAATTAGGCATGTCTCCCTTCATATTAGTGTACGGAAAGGCATGTCACCTTCTTGTAGAGATGGAGCATAAGTCCTATTGGGTAGTACGAAAGTGAAATCTGGATCTGATGAAGGCCGGAATGCACCACCGGTTGCAAATGAGCAAGATTGAGGAACCATGCAATTACGCTTATGAGAACTCGCGTATCTAAAAAGAGTGGGTCAAAGCCTTCCATGACAGGCACATTGTGCGAAAATCTTTTAACCTTGGTCAGAAAGTCTTACTCTTTGAAGCCAAGCTCAAACTCTTCCCAGACAAACTCAGATCTAAGTGGATTGGACCTTTCCTGGTAAGAAAAATCTTTGGAAATGGAGCCATTGAAATCAGTCAACACAGCCTTGATTCTGAACCTTTTATTGTGAATGGCTAGCGACTCAAGTCATTCATTGAACTCATTGATACAAACTTGGCTGAGGTATCTTTTGATCTCCATTCTCCCTGAGTTGATTACACTTGGTTGATGGTGTTAAACTTAACACTTAATGGGAGGCAACCCATCATCTCTTCGAAAAGCCTGAAATCCCTTTGACATATCTCTTTGCTAAAATCATATTGCACTTTAGGGTTCGTCCATTAGAGCAGTTGACTCCACCTCTGGTACACGTACCAGAGCTTGAAATCGTTCGCAATAGTCACCCCAACCCATCCACCCACCCTTTTGAACCTATCCTAATGTATGATCTAAGCTGAATTCGAACCCACCTAATTTACAATGAGTACATTGCAAATTGTAGGCATGGGGGGTATTAAAGTGCAAAACGTTGTGAAAATCAACTCTCACAAAAGGACTTCATGAAAAAAAAAGGAAAGAGAAGGTCCATTTGAGATAAAAATGAAAAAAAGGAGGAAAAATTAAAAAGAAAAGAAAGGAGCAAAAAGATAAAGAAAAATGGAGTCCCTTCAAAATAATATAGAACTTACCTAACTTCTAGGTTGGATCGAATGATGAATAAGACTTGCAAGGCTAAACCTTAAGGGATTAGTGGCGAATACTAACCTTAGGCCTAATAGGATTTGATTGGATTTAAACACTTACGTACTTGACACGATCTAGATTAGTCCTCAAGAGGTTGGGGAAAATGCAAAGCTTGTATATTAAGTCTAAGGCTTAGGGAGTATTCAGCCTCGTTAACTGACCTCTGGTTTGCGGGACTCAGTAACTTAAGCACCCAAAAATCACATACAATCTGTTTAGTGCGCTTAAATATGAAATTATGCCAAAAGACTTTATGCTATTCTGAAAATGGTCCTAAGATCTAGATTAGGAGCGACTCAAAAATACAAGTTGATTTGGATGAGTTCCCGACACGGATAGGTGGGAAATTCCCCTCAAAATGCATAATAATATACCGCCTTGATGAGTCCATTTTAATGGCCTATTGTTATGCCTAAGTAATTCTATTTTAACATTGTCTGTTTGTTAGTAACTACATTAAGTTATAAAATGATTGCATGCATCATTATTTAAGTTTACATCTATTTTATCGCATTCTATAACTTAGTATGTAATTATTTTATGTTTCATTATTGTAGGATTAATGTTGCAAAGAAAAGGGTGATAAAAGCAATTTCTCCTCCAACCAGCCTCAACCACACCTTCCCCAACAGTCTCCTGCCAAAATTAGTAAAGGGATTTGAAAATCCCTTAATTGGCGTAGGGGAGAGGAGTTAAGAGGAGGCGAGGCAAAGGAGAGAGAGCAGATCTTCTTCCTCCCCTTGTAGGGGAATTATCTCCACCTTCTCCACCATGGAGAGGGCTGACCTTGCGAACCAAGCGTGCACTAAAGTCACCTTCCACCTCACCTTTCCAGCTTACAACCACCCCACTCGCACTCGCACCAACGCCATCGTGCCCGGCAGGCGCAGTCCTCTCACTGTAGGCGCACTCGCATAGCACCACACACCCGCAGGCCGCACACCCTCTTGTGCGCATGCAACACCTTCCACCGCCTTCGCTGCACCTGCCAAACCTGCATCCTTCTCCCCGTAGGCACTTCCTCCCTCCAACACCCGCCTTCAGCTCCTCCCACCAGCGCTCCCCTTTGTAGGCACGCCTTCAACCCTGCCCGTGCCTTCAAGCCTGTAGGCGGACCCACACCCGCAGGCACTTGCCCCTCTCCAGCGTCTACGCAGACCCACCTCCAGTAACTCCAGCCAGCGCTCCTCTAGCGCCTGCAGGCATTTCACCCTTCAACACAGGCGCGCCCTCTGCAAGCGCTGCCAAACGCCCGTGTGCCCCTACAGCCTCCCTCCAGCGCCTTCGCGTGCCCGCACCACCGCCAGCAACCGTGCGCCAGCACCTGCAGCATGCGCGGCCGGCTGTAGCTTCTCCACCGCCATCACTTCATCTCCGCCGGCCGGCCGCCACCGACGTCCTCGCGACGTGCCGCTGCCACCATTGTGAAGCACTCATCGAGATGCATCTCTACGTGTGTCAGGACTTGAACAGGTTGTGTTAATATGATGAAATTATCGTTGAAGTGAGTGTAGTGGTTAACCTAAATCGAGCCTAACCATCTTTTTACAAAATTTCTAACCTGGCCTACTTAATTTTATTTTGGTCACTTTTAGGCCCAGGGTTATTCTTGAGGAGGCAGGGATTAAAGGTGAAGAAGCTTCTACGCCTTACCTAAAACGTATCTCTTCCATGCGTTTATTATGTTTTTGGTTTTTGTTTTTTTTTCTATTTAATATTTTTTGCTAATAATTTTGTCCTTGAGGTACACCCTCAAAATCAGGTCCTTGGCTTCGAGCCAAATTGTTCTTGGCTTTGAGCCAATCTTAGGGTTCCAAAAAAAACTGGTCTTGTTAATCGCAAGACCAAGTACCTGCAAGACAAGGATTATCTTTTCTCTTTTACTCTTTTTTTTTAATCTTTTTAATAGCAGGAAACACAAGAGAAATAGAAACTAGATAGGTTGCTTGTAAAGAAATAAATATAGTCTATATATATATACAGATATATATATTATATATATAGGTGTGGGGGTGGAAGTGGAAATAGCGTGTAGCACAGTTTCGAGTTGGTCCACATCTAGCAAGACGCAACCAACAAGATGAAGTGCCACATAGAGTGTAGGATGGATGTGTGGGAGTGTGTGAGGAGGCACTTTCTTTACGCAGGTATCGGGGAATATCAGCAACTGGTGCAGATATTCCCGCGATATAATGCATGGAGTGACTAGTGCGTATGGATACAGGTAGGTGATATGAATGTAAATATATATATATGTATATATGTAAATATATATTTATATGTATATATATATAGATAGGGTTGTAACTATTTAGGTGTATATGTAGTTATGTATATATAGATATGTAAATATATATATAGGTATATATATATATTTATAACTAGATATATATGTATATATATTTGACTATATAGATATAGAAATATATATGAATATATGTATATAGATATATTTGTATAAGTATCTATGTATATAGATATATATAGATATGCATATATATATATTTATATATAGTAATATATGTATGTGTATATGTATATATATATATGTATATAGGTATGTATATATGTATAAATATATGCATATCTATATATATATATATGTATGTATATATATGTATAGGAGCGTACGAGTGAGTGTGTATGTAAGGGTGAGGGAGTGTTTGCTAAAGAGGAGTGTGAGAGAGAGTGGGCGTTTAAGTCGTCTGGTGGATGCAAGCGTCATCTGATGGCGTGGGAGCAAGGACGCAGGTGCAGGTGCAGAGGGCATGCGTGCGTGTTGGATGGGGCACGTGGGTGAGAGAGTGCAGGGCAGTGCCATGCATAGCGCAGCGCACCACGCAGCGGGTTGGAACGGGAGCGGGCGCGGACGCGGGCATGGGCGCGGGCGCTGGAGCGGGTGTATGGTCAGACCCGGATAGGTTGTTAATATGGTGATTTTATCGTTGAAGTGTGTATGGTGGTTAACCTAATTCGGACCTAACCATCTCTTTACAAAATTTTTAACCTGGCCTACTTGATTTTATCTTGTCACATTTAGGCCCAGGGTCGAACTCAGGGAAGTGGGGTACAAGTCGAGTTTCTACACCTTTCCTACAACGAGTCTCTTCCGTTCGTTTATTGTGTTTTTGGTGTTTTTCTTATTTAGATTTTTTTCTGGTAATCTTTGTCCTTGAGGCACACCCTCAAAATTGGGTTCTTGGCTTTGAGCCAAAATAGAGTTCCAAAACGAGTCTTGCTATTCCCAAGACGGGGTACCTGCAAGTCAAAGGTTATCTTTTCTCTTTTATATATTTTTTTTATCTTTTTACTAACAGGAAAGCGAAACAGAAATAAAGTAAATACAGTATATATATATGTATATATTATGTATATAAAGGGGTGGGGGTGGAGGCAGAGATGGAGTGTAGGACGGTGTCGAGTCAGTCGTCGTCTAGAGAGACGCAACCAATAGTACTAGGTGCTGCGTGGAGTGTGGGATGGATGGTGGAAGATGTATGTAACCACGCTTTTTGTATGCGTGTATCGGGGAATATCAGCAATTAGTGCAAATATTCGCGCGATACAGCGTATGGTAAATAATGTGAAAATATATATATATATATGTATATTTGTAAATATATCTATATGTATATATATATAGTTATAAATGTATAGGTATACATATATGTAGATATATATATATGTATATATATAAGTGTATATGTATATATATATATGTGTATGTATATATATATAACTAAGTGTATATATATATATATATATATATATATATATAGATATATGTATGTCTATATAGTTATAGATGTATATGCATAGATGTGTATATATATATATGTATATGCATAGTAGTATATGTATATATGTATATATATATTTGTATGTATATATATAGGTATATATATATATATATATATGTATATATGTATACTAATACATAAGTATATAGGTACTACTATATGTATAGATATAAGTATATATATATATAGATATATATATATAAATATACGTATATATATATCACTATATATAAGTATACGTACATATATATATATGTTTATAATAGAGTATAGGTGTGTGTGTGTGTGTGGAATTGTTAGTGTACGTGTGTGTGTGCGTCGATGTAGAGAGACTGCTGTGAGTGTTGTGAGAGAGAGAGCGAGAGAGAAAGAGCTGGAGAGGAGAGGGTGCGGGTTTAGTCATCTGCACGTGAAGGCCATCGTCTAATGGCTTCCGCGCGCGGGCACGTATTCGTGCAGAGGAGAGCGCCTGCGTCAACCGGTTGCAAGCACGGAGAGCTCGCGACAGAGCGTGCGGGGCTGGAGCGCGAGGGAGCCTGCAGATTGCGTGGAAGCTTGCAGGTACCGCAGGGGGGTAGGGAGGCACTTGGCTGACCGCTGCAGAGGCGCGCAGCGGCCGGTTGCGGGCAACAGTGCATGCGACAGAGCAGAGAAAGCGAAGGCGGAGAGGGCCTGCAGGCACGTGCGGAGGGGCTGGGGCGCCCGCAGGTTTGCGCGGAATGGCTGGGGCTGCTGCTACTGCTGCTACAGCTTCCTTGCTGCTGCTGCTGCTTCAAGCTTCAGACCTTGAAGCTGCTCCAATGGTAGGAAGGTAAGGGAACGCCAAAAAAATGAAAACAGGCCCACCAGCTCTTTCAAGAGCTGGGCGGTGGTGGTCTCACTGTGGTAGTGTGCACCACAGTGAGAGCTCTTGCCCGCTGGGTTTCTCCTCGGAGGAGGACCGGCGTATGGAGGGGAATGGTGGAGAGGACGGTGTGACCTGGAGATGGAGCTGCCTGCGGGATTTTTCTTGGCTGGGACCAGGCTCTCTTTGCAAAGGCAGGAGCTGTGGTCTTTAAATAGGAGAGGAATGGCATGGCCGCATGCAGTTGCAAGGAGAGGGATGGAATGGCAGCCGCAGGGAAGGACAGCTACAGCATGGCGCGCGTAGAAGATGCAGCTGCGGGAAAGATAAAAAAAATCAAGTGGAAATAAAAATAGAGGTGGTGGATTTTTGCAAAGCGGCACTTGAGGAAAATGTGAATTGTGAAGCCATTTATTTCATTCTTCTTTCCTCTCAATTAGATGCATGTATACATGTATTTGTACAAATGAAACTACGGAATCCTAATATGCATAGGTAATGCTAGGAGATAGCATAAGAAGGCATTATTGCAGATGTATTTTGGCGGTGCAATCATACCCCCATGCCTATCTTTTGCTAGTCCCTAGCAAAACAGTATTTAGAAATGATCTTAAGCTGAAGATTTTCTTCTGAGTCAATATAGGTGTGTTTATTGTTGGATATTGTGAGAACCAATTGTAGAGAAGACTACCAGTACTTTAAGTCTCACATGACATAGATCATCTCTCAACTAACTAGGACTCTTGATATTTAAACCTTAAGTACGAGTTCCAGGACCCAAGAGGTTTTTGCCATACTCGAGAGCTCAAGAGGTTATGGCTTGTGCATAGTGAAGGATCAAGACTAACTGGATGAACATTAAGACTCAAGCCCAGGGTTTCACGAATCTTTAAGTACAGGTTGGTCCCAGTTTCAGCTCGTATTTTCGGATTGACCCTTAAGAAGATGACGAAAAACTCAACTCCCATTTTCTGATTTTTGTGGCTCAAAGGAAAACAAGGTATTTGTAACCTGCCCTGAGAAACTTCTTGTATGGCGAAGACTTTACTGACATTTGTGAGATATACTAACTTATTTGCAACTTTTCTTCTTCTTCTTTTTTTTTTTTGAAACACGTGTCAGTATATCTCTTACAACATTTTTTGAAGGAGCACACTTTTTTTCTTTTTTTTGGTGGGAGAGTTTCTTTTTGGTGGAAGGACTCGCTTTTAAACACAAGACTAAAGCCTGGGATAAAAAGTCTACCTGCGCGCACAAGTAAGGACTCCACCTTCCCTATGGATCTTATGTTCACCTGGTCTTTCCTGATATGTGTAGTGCGAACCAAGTTTACTTAAGCTCTCAAGTAAAAGCAAACCAACGAATCCTGTACTGGTGTCTTAGGTACAAGAATACGTCCTTAGTTAGGAGAGATTCCAATCTATCTTGTCAATGCTCAAGTGAATTAGGCCGAGCCTGAGCGAATCAAGCTTCTGTGGCCTGGAAAGTCTTTAAAATAGAGGTTGAATATCCATAAACACTTATTGTATTTTTTTGTTTCAGCTTTCAGATCATTACTAAACACCATTTATTTATATATATATATATTTTTTTTTTCTTTTTCTTTTTCTTGCATATTTATATATAGGTGGAAACTGCATGTTACCATAAAATACCCAGATCCTATGGATGCCTATCCACCCCCCCATGCCAAATAATGCTATGTCCTCATATGCATGCAGGGAAAGGTAGAGGAAGGATGAAAGATTGGGTAACAAGGCTGAGGTTCAAGGTATACAGCAGGGTGGTAGGGTGGGTGGTGAAAGATCTGGCATTTTCTACGACGAGAGTGTCCCAAGCGGAACAAAAAATAGGTCAGGAAGAAGAAGTTGGCCCTCAGATTGGCCAAGAAGTGGGGCTCTTTGGATAGATGGATCCAAAAAGGAATAGCCCCAGTGAGTAAGATGTGGGCTCAAGGTCCCAGTGTGGAGTTGCAAATCTGCCTGATTTGGCGGGAAAGAAAGGGCAATCCGGTCTTCTAGAGTGTGGACCGGTAGTGAGCAGCCCGACGATGACTCAGACCACGAGGTATGGGAAGCGGAGAAAACCTCATCAGAAGTCTGGTCAAGAGAAGGTACGGGAATGGGGAGGAATTTGGGAACGTCACAATTTGTGTTGGTCAGGCAGTCGTCAAGTAATTCGTAGTAGTCTGAATCGGTCCCAATTAATCCGATACACGCACCGACGGTCATGTCCTCGTCAGACGTGTCATCCTTGATGCAATCAAAATCAACATAAGAGTGCGATGCTGCAGTGGGATTCACCTAAAATCCTGGTGGAATGCTCGGAGCTTGCAGAATTTGATGAACCTGTCCCTGAGAAGGTTGTACCTGTGGTTGCCGACCACAGGGTATGAAGTTTCGCGGGTTAGGAACAGGTTGGCCGGGAAGAGTGTCCTGAGATCGAGTTGCCATGCGTAGTTGACTGATCTCAGCATTCTGCTGTGCCAAATGGTGCTGAAGAGAGGTCATGTTCTCTTTATGGCGCTTTGACATTTCCGTCATCATTCACATCAGTTTATCAAGAGGCCTTGATGCGTGTTCGGTTTGTGGTACGCAAGGGCCTGATGGCGGGTTCACCATAGGATTAGACTGGGCCCTTGGGATGACGGGTGCAGACAGTCGCATTGGTCCCCTCACGGGATTTTGGCGCTGTGGGTTGTTGGACCATGCGAAGTTTGGATGATTACGCCACCCTGGGTTATAAGTGGCAGAGAACGGGTTGTTCCCCAGGGTGCAAGCATCTTCGATGCCAGAAGACGT
Organism: Thalassia testudinum; assembly: GCA_037157565.1. NCBI lineage: Eukaryota > Viridiplantae > Streptophyta > Magnoliopsida > Alismatales > Hydrocharitaceae > Thalassia > Thalassia testudinum. The sequence continues at coordinate 93,116,754 of JAZHRO010000025.1, forward strand.
GTCCGCATGTAAATATGCATCCGAGCACACGGAGGCTTGGTACTCCGTGTTGAAATACTGGCTCGCAGAAGCCAGTTCCACATGACTTACCGAATCACTTGGTGTGACACTCGGTAAGGAAGGTCTTACAGGGTTTCTCGGGATAAGCCTGGTGTTGGAAGAATTGGAATTGTGATGAAGTGGTGAAGAGGTGTTTGCCATGTTTGTGGAGGAGGAGGACGATTCGGCTTTTTCTCTAAATTTATCAGTCAATTCAAACTGTTCAGGGTTTTGTGTCCTCCCAAACATGCACTATCGCAGGAAGAATTGGGGAGATGAGAAGGAAAAAGAGACGAGAGAAATGACGCCGCAAAGGTACACTTGATTACAAATCAATTCAATCAAATTCCTAACCTCTACAGTGTGCCCTTAGACCTAAAGATCTAAGTTACCTACTATCATGAACTACGGAACCGAATGCGAGCACTGCGGAACCATCAGGCCAGATTGAAAGGCCATTTTCCCCAATCTTAGCCACCCGATAGCACGCGGGAACTCTCACCAGCACGTAGATGCTACATGCAGGTAGTTAGACCTCCAATCCTTAGTAAGGGTCAAGTTACTACCAATTTTAATTAGAGGCTTAGGGTCAAGTGCTTTTGGAATGTGAAGGGCATTGTTTACGGGTAATGCCCAAGTGATTGATTTTCAGAGTGTGTAAAACAAGCATGCAATGGGGAAGTCTCCCCGAATTGAAGTTTTTATTGGTGAATGGTTTTTAGAGTTCAACCTTAAATAGTATGAATTTTACGATTTTGCTGAATTACCAATTCAACCAATCTCCAGGTTTTTGTGAGAATACAAGTTTTCTTTCTAATCCTAAGAAACCCTTCTTCAATATTAGTTAGTTAATGCATGCTAAAAAGCAATGGGCTACCCTAAATGGAGATTTCTATGTGTGGATGCACGAATCAGTTTTAGAGTTTATGTGAAAGGGAGCCAAAGCACTTCAGTTCAAGTGCTCCCAATCACCAGAAAGATGTTAACACACAAGGCTTCAACCAACAGATAAAGAAAATAAAGTTGTTGGTGTTGAAATACTCGGGATCGAATCTGAGGCAAGTTGAAAAGTCGTGGTGGGGTTGGAATCAACTCAATTCCAAGTCTCCCCACCAAAAAATATGATCCCGAATTGAAGATAAGTGAGGCAAAAGAGGGGTGCAATCAAACTTTTTGTATTTGCCTCAAAGAATACTTCACACGGCGGGAAATTCAAGAATCAAGATTCTTGGATTCTCGCTATGCGAAGTGAGGCAGAAAATCCTGGGGCAGTGGGAGTGAAGACAATCAATCAACCAAGTGAATTTTAATCCACTTTCCCCAAGAGATCCCGAGAAGTTTTTCTAGTTTTTTTTAGTTTTTTAGTTTTTTTTTTATTAAGGTGACAAGTTAACCCTAGTTGCTAACAAAAGAAGACCTACTTGTTCGGCAACGTGTGCGAAGCTCCAATGCGGTGTTGGCGACTTCACGCTCTCGTTCTCGCCTTGGATCTGCTTACATCTTCGAATTCGTCTGCCTTCCTTCACCTTGCACCAAGTTAACCTGCATAGCAAAAACAAAGATACCTGTGAAGAGAGAAGAGAAAAATTGAAAGGAATTGAATAGAAACTTACTTGAAGGCGCACCTTCCTGGCAACGGCGCCAGAAAAGATGTATGGTCGGACTCGGATAGGTTGTTAATATGGTGATTTTATCATTGAAGTATGTATAGTGGTTAACCTAATTCGGACCTAACCATCTCTTTACAAAATTTTTAACCTGGCCTACTTGATTTTATCTTGTCACTTTTAGGCCCAGGGTCAAACTCAGGGAAGTGGGGTACAAGTCGAGTTTCTAAGCCTTTCATACAACGTGTCTCTTCCGTTCGTTTATTGTGTTTTTGGTGTTTTTCTTATTTAGATTTTTTTCTGGCAATCATTGTCCTTGAGGCACACCCTCAAAATTGTGTTCTTGGCTTTGAGCCAAAACAGAGTTCCAAAATGAGTCTTCCTGCGCCGACCGGTCGTGAGCACGGAGAGCTTGCGACAGAGCGCTCGGGGCTGGAGGGAGAGGGCGCCTGCAGCTTGCACAGAAGCTTGCAGGTGCCGCAGGGGGTGGGGAGGCGCTTGGCCGGCCGCTGCAGAGGCGCACAGCGGTTGGTTGCGGGCGACAGTGCATGTGACAGAGCGTAGAAAGCGAAGGCGGAGAGGGCCTGCAGGCACGCGCGGAGGGGCTGGGGCACCTGCAGGTTTGCACAGAATGGCTAGGGCTGCTGTTGCTGCTGCTGCAGCTTCCTTGCCGCTGCTGCTATTGCTGCTGCTTCAAGCTTCTGACCTTGAAGCTACTCAAATGGCGGGAAGGTGCGAGAATGCCAAAAAACAAAAACAGACCCACCACACCCACCGGCTCTTTGAAGAGCTGGGCGGTGGTGGTCTCACTGTGGTGGTGTGCACCACAGTGAGAGCTCCTACCTGCCGGGTTTCTCCTCGGAGGAGGATCGGCGTATGGAGGGGAATGGAGGAGAGGATGGTGTGGCCTGGAGATGGAGCTGCCTGCGGGATTTTCCTTGGCTGGGACCAGGCTCTCTTTGCAAAGGCAGGTGCTGTGGTCTTTAAATAGACGAGGAATGGCATGGCTGCATGCAGCTGCAGGGAGAGGGATGGAATGGCAGCCACAGGGAAGGAGAGCTGCAGCATGGCGCGTGTAGAAGATGCTGCCGCAGGAAAGATAAAAAAAATCAAGTGGAAATAAAAATAGAGGTGGTGGATTTTTGCAAAGCGGCACTTGAGGAAAATGTGAATTGTGAAGCCATTTATTTCATTCTTCTTTCCTCTCAATTTGATGCATGTATACATGTATTTTTACAAATGCAACTATGGAATCCTAATATGCACAGGTAATGCTAGGAAATAGCATAAGAAGGCATTATCGCAAACGTATTTTTGCAGTCCAATCAGCGGGCAACTGGCTGGAGGCAGTAGCAGCGAGGAGAGAGAACGTGCGGTGACCGGATAAGTGAGAAACTCTCCGGTCACTGCACTGTAGCTACAGTGTCGTGCTGGGAGGCGTGAACAGTAGCTATAGTGCCGCGAGCGATGGCCAACCGATTGTGGCTGGTTCTGCGTGCGCGGGCATGCTGGAAGGTGCCTGCGCGCGTGGACGGAGCCTGCGGAGGTTACTGGCATGCGTGTGGGGTTGCTGCTGCTGCTTAGCTTCAGACCTTGGCACTTTGACAATGGCGGCGAAGGTGTTGAGCGATGAAAACAGGGTGTGAAACCACCACGCCCACGTGCTCTTGGATGAGCTGGGCGGTGGTGGAACTCACAGTGGTGGTCGTAGGACCACTGTGAGCTTGCTCCTGCCCATAGTGTGTCTCTTCAATGGAAGAGCTACTGCGTATGGAGAGGAGAGGGGAGGAACTTGGCCTGGAGGAAGGTGTCTGCGGTGGTGTCTGTTCCAGGCTCCCTTCGCAAGGGAGAGGGCAGGGCTTTTTAAAGAAGGAGAAACCTGCCACAACCGTGCTCTGGTAGAACAAGTTCCGCCATGCTGCAGGTAGAGGAATGGCGCGAAGATGTGCATGCCCATGCCCTGAGCCGTGCGAAGGAGAAGAAATTCAAAATCAAAATAAAAAATGAGGATGGTGAATTTGCAATGCAACCCTTGATGAAAATGTTAATTACATGGCCAATTATTCACTCTCCTCCCCTCTCAAATAAATGCATGCATGTGTCAATTTTACAAATGCAACTATAGCTACCTAATATGCAATGGTAGTGCTAGGAAATAACACAAGATGGCATATTTATTGGTGTATTTTTGCTTTGCAATCATACCCCCATGCCCATCTTTTGCTAGTCCCTAGCAAAACATTTTGTATTGTATTTAGGATTGATCTTAAGCTAAAGATTTTCTTCTGAGGCGACATGGGTGTGTTTATTTGTTGGATATTGTGAGAACCAATTGCAAAGAAGACTACCAGTACTTTAAGTGTTATGTGACATAGACCATCTCTCGACTAACCTGGACTCTTGATATTTAAACCTTAAGTATGATTTCCAGGACTCAGAAGGTTTTTGCCATACTCGAGAGCTCAAGAGATTATGGCTTGTTCATAATGAAGGATCAAGACTGACCAGATGAATATTAAGACTCAAACCTAGGGTTTCATGAATCTTTAAGTGCAGGTTGGTCCCAATTTCAGCTCATGTTTTCAGATTGACCCTAAAAAAGTTGACAGAAAACTCAACCCTCATTTTTTCTTTTGTGGCTCAAAGAATATATGGTAGAAATAGGGTATTTGTAACTTTGCCCTGAAACATTTTGAGGGAGAAGAATTTATAGACATTTGCGAGATATACTGACTTGTTTGCATAGTTTTTTTTTTTCTGAAACACGTGTTAGTATATCTCTTACAACTTTATTTGGAGGTGCACACTTTTCTTTTGGTGGGAGAGTTCCTTTTTTGGTGGAAAGGGTTTCTCCTAGACACAGGACTAAAGCTTGGGATAAGAAGTCTACCTGCGTGCATAGGTAAGGACTCCACCTTCCCTAATGAACACTAGGGTTGGATCTTATGTTCACCTGGTCTTTCTTGATATGTGTAGTGTGAACCAAGATTACTTAGGCTCTCGAGTAGAAGCAACCTAATGGATCCTGTATTGATGTCTCAGGTACAAGAATACATACTTAGTTAGGAGAAATTCTGATCTATCTTGTCAATGCTCAAGTGAATTAAGCCGAGCCTGAGCGATTCAAGCTTCTATGGCCTGGAAAGTCTTCAAAATAGTGGTTGAATATCCATAAACACTTATTGTATTTTTGTTTCTGCCTTCAGATCATTACTAAACACCTTTTTTTTTGTTTTTTGATATGTAAATATTTATAGATGGATGGAAGCTGCATGATACCATAAAATACCCAGATCCTATGGATGCCTATCCACCCCCCCACGCCAAACGATGCAATGTCCTCATATGCATGTAGGGTAGGGCAGAGGAAGGTCCAAAGATCGAGGAACGAGAGCTGAGGTGCAAGGTATATAGCAGGGTGGTAGGGTGGGTGGATGGTGGGTGGTGCAGTGAAAAGGTGCGAAGTGAAGTGTATGTGACAGTGGAGGAGTGCTGCTGGGATGCCTCCCAACGAGCGCTGAATTTAACGACCCCTGCTAGACTTAGAATGAGGCACGACATTAGTTACCCTCCAGTAGGGCAACCGTTTCTCCAACAGGGGTAGGTTCATGAGTAAGATAAAGTTTCAAACGCTACCCATTGACAGTAAATTTATGCCCAGATTTGGGATCTTCAATTTCAACGGCCCCATTGGGAAATGGTCTCGAGACCAGGAAGGGACTAGTCCATTTGGACTTCAATTTCCAAGGAAAGAATTTGAGCCGGGCATTGTAAAGCCAAACTTGTTGGGATGGCTCAAATTCCTTCCGCTGAATTCGGCTGTCGTGAAAAGCCTTAGTGCGTTGCTTGAAAGTTAAGGCAGAATCATAGGCTTCACGACGGAGCTCTTCCAGCTCTTGGAGTTGGAGTTTCCTTTCTCGACCACACAGGTCTGGGTCGAGGTTACATTGCCGAACTGCCTAATAAGCGCGGTGCTCCAAGTCCACGGGCAAATGACAAGGCTTCCCGTAAACGATTCTATAAGGAGACATACCTAGGGGAGCCTTGAAGGCGATCCAATACGCCCAAAGTGCATCAATCAGCTTGTCGGACCAATCCTTAAGGTCAGGCCGAACTATTTTCTGGAGAATTTGCTTGATTTGTTGGTTCAACACCTCCGCTTGGCCGTTTGTCTGAGGATGATAGGGAGATGCGATACGTTGGTGGACTCCATATTTCCTCAGAAGTGCCTGAAAAGAAGCATGGGTAAAATGGCTTCCTCCATTTGAGATAATGGCTCGAGGGATCCCAAAGCGTGCAAAAATGTGGTCTTTGACAAATCGGGTGGATATGACATGGTCAGCATGGCATGTGGGAATAGCCTCGATCCATTTTGAAACATAATCAACAGCTACAAAGATGTATTCGAAGCCGTCGGAAGGAGGAAAGGGACCCATGAAATCGATTCTCCAAATGTCAAAAATTTCAGCAGCTAGGATGGGTTCAAGGGCATCATGTCACGACGTGACATTGACCCTAACGACTGGCACCTAGTGCAATGTTTGGCATAATTGTGTGCATCCTGGTGAAGGGAGGGCCAAAAGAACCCACACTGCAACACCTTGGCTGCAGTTTTTCTCCTAGAGAAATGACCTCCGCAGCCTGATCGTGGCAGAAAAATAGCACACTAGGGATTTCGCTATTAGGAATACAGTGACGGATGATCTGATCAGCACCTATTCGAAAAAGAAATGGATTATCCCAGAAATAATACTTTGCTTCTGCAATGAGATGCTCACACTGGTTTTTAGGCCAGCCACGTGGAAGGGAACCAGAAGCACGGTAATTGGCAATGTCGGCATACCAAGGCCACTTGCCACATTAATTGCCAATAGGTGCCCATCGGGAAAAATCTCATTAATTGGTAGAGTAAGTCCAATGTGGTCAGGGTCCAGTCTAAAGAGATGATCAGCCACAACATTCTAGGCTTCGGCCTTTTCACGAATCTCAATGTCAAAATCTTGGAGCAGAAGGATCCAACGAATCAGTCTAGGATTGGCATCCTTCTTGTGCATGAGATGGCGAATGGCCGCGTGGTCAGTGAAAACAATAGCATGCGAGCCCAGAAGGTAAGAACGGAATTTCTATAGCCCAAAGACGACCGCCAGTAGTTCTTTCTCAGTGATTGTATAATTACGCTGGGCCTCGTCCAACGTCTTACTGGCGTAGTACACCATGAAGGGGTGTCTATCGCGTCTTTGTCCCAGGATGGCTCCGACTGCAAGGTTGGAAGCGTCACACATGAGTTCAAAGTTGAGGGACCAATCAGGCGGCTGGAGAACAGGGGCCTTGGTGACAGCCTCACGTAGCTGCGTGAATGCTCGTATGCAGTCGAGGCCCATATCAAAGGGTACGTCGGTCGATAGGAGATGAATTAAAGGTTGAGAAATCTTGGAGAAGTCTTTGATGAATCTCCTATAGAAATCGACGTGTCCCAAGAAGGAGCGGATTTGTTTGACAAAGCTAGGCACAGGTAAATCAGCAATTACATCAAGCTTAGCTCTGTCATCCTCGATACCCCTATCGGAGATGATAAGCCCGAGAACAATTCCCTCGTGTACCATAAAATGACTTTTTCCCCAGGAAAGCACGAGGTTCACATCAATACATCTCCTAAGGATACGGGTCAGGTTGGAAAGACAGTCATCAAAAGAGGGTCCAAAGACCGAAAAGTCATCCATGAAAACCTCGAGAAAGTCACCCACCATGTCGTGGAATATCGCCAGCATCCATCTCTGGAAAGTTGCTAGCGCATTACAAAGTCCGAACGGCATCCTTCTAAATGCAAAGGTGCTGAAGGGGCAGGTAAAGGTGGTTTTCTCTTGGTCCCTAGGGTCAATTGCCACCTGGTTATATCCAGAGAATCCATCCAGGAAACAGAAAAATTTATTTCCCGCTAACCGCTCCAGGATTTGGTTAATGAAAGGTAGCGGAAAGTGATCTTTCTTAGTTGTAGCATTCAGTTTCCTATAATCTACACACACCCTCCAAGATGTAGGAGTGCGTGTAGGGATGGATTCGCCCCTGTCATTGACACAGATGGTGAGTCCCGCCTTTTTGGGCATGATGTGAATTGGACTCGCCCAGGGGTAATCGCTGATTGGGTAGATTATACCCACATCCAGCCACTTAATAATTTCCTTCGTAAAGACCTCTCATATGTTAGGGTTGAGATGTCACTGCATCTCGCGAGAAGGTCGAGCCTCCTACTCCGTATATATACGGTGAGTGTAGTAGGAGGGGCTAATGCTAGTTAAGTCTGATAAGGACCATCCAATGGCTGCCTTGTGTTCCATAAGGACCATTGTTAGTTTGCACTCTTGCTCCCTGGTCAATTTTGAACTAATGATTACGAGGAGCGTTTCATTTGGTCCCAAGAAAACATACTTAAGCGAATCAGGCAACTCTTTCAGCTCGGGAGTGGATGGTGAGAGATCTGGTAATTCTTGGGATGAGAGTGTCCTAAGCAGATCAGAAGAAAATAAGTCAGGAGGAAGAAGTTGGCCCTCAGTTTGGTCAAGAAGAGGGGCATCTTAGATAGATGGATCCAAAAAGGGGTAGCCCCAGTGGGCAGTATGTGGGCTCAAGGTCCCAGTGTGGAGTTGCAATTCCGCCTGATTTGGCGGGGAAGAAAGGGCAATCCGATCTTCAAGGGTGTGGACCAGCGGTGAGTAGCCCGAATATGACTCAGACCATGAGGTATGGGAAGTGGAGAAAACCTCGTCAGAAGTCTGGTCAGGAGAAGGTACGGGAAAAGGGAGGGATGGGGGAACGTCACAATATGTGTCGGTCAGGCAATTGTCAGTGTTTAAAGGCAATCCACAGCAGTCAGAATAGGTCCCTATTAGTCCGATACACGCGTTGACAGCCATGTCCTCGTCAGACGTGTCATCCTCGATGCAATTGCAATCAAAGTTCTTGGCTACCTTGAAGATGTTAAGCATGAGCTTCTCAGATCCAATGGCAATCTCAATACAGCCTGACTCGCAGTCGATATGGGTGTGGGCTGTGGCCATGAAAGGTCGTCCAAGGATGATCAGACAATTAGAAAGTGAGCTAGGAACTTCCATATCCAAAATAAGAAAGTCAACAGGAAAACAGAGACTGTTGACCCTAACCACCACGTCTTCCACCACACCCTTTGGTATTTTGACAGAACGATCTGCCAACTGTAATGTAACAGGGGTGGGTTTCAGATTTCCTAAGGCAAATTTCTCGAGCATGATGGTTGGTATAAGATTGATGGAAGATCCTAGATCAAGCAGGGCATGGTTAAAATTGTAGCCTTGGATGCTACAGGAAATAAGCGGTGTGCCTAGATCTTTCTGCTTCGGTGGTAGATTTGATAGTATAACACAACTCGCATGAGGAGAGAGAACCACCGAATTCTTTGTTTTCTTTGACTATCGCCTGGGTGTAGTGTAGTCCTTGAAAAATCGGGCGACAGTAGGTATGTGGTCGATAGCCTCTAACAGGGGTACCTTGATTTCAACATCCCTGAATAAATTATGCAGGTTATCAAAGGCCTGCATATCCTTTTTCTTGCCTTTTGGCTCCCTCAGTAGAGCCTCAGGGAATGGGACCGATTCTGGCACTAATTTGGATGTATCATCCTCTCTCAAATGCGGTGCACATCCCGAATGAGAGGGCGATGAAGAAGATGGGCCAAGATCGGGTTGAGGTGGATCGACGGTTTGCTTTCTGCTCCGCGTAGTAATCACATTGGACGTCATGGGTCCAGTGGGATCATAAGGCGGAGGAGGGTTCACAATAGGGACATAAGGGTGAGGTGCTACCGCGGGTTACCCTGAAATCCCGGTGGAATGCTCGGAGCCTACAGAATCTGATGAACCTACCCCTGAGAAGGTCGTACCTGTGGTTGTGGACCACGGGGTACAAAATTTCATGGGTTTGGAACAGGTTTGGCTGGAAGAGTGCCTTGAGATCGAGTTGCCATGCGTAGTTGACTGATCTCAGCATTCTGTTGTGCCAATTGGTGCTGAAGAGAGGTCATGTTCTCTTCATGGCGCTTCTACATTTCCATCATCATTCGCATCAATTTATCAAGAGGACATGATGCGTGTTCTATTTGCGGTATGTAAGGACCCGATTATGGATTCGCCATAGGATTAGACTGGGCCCTTGGGATGACGGGTGCGGACAGTCGCATTGGCCCATTCGTGGGGTTTTTGGGGATAAGCCTGGTGTTGGAAGGATTGGGATTGTGACGAAGTGGTGAGGTGGGGGTGTTTGCCATAGAATGGGCAGGATTGGCCAAAAGCTCGTCCAGCTTCTTGTGCCCGACGAAAACTTCATCCAATTTTTGTGCGATAAGGTTAAGATCAGTGGATGAATGGGAGGATCTCATGTCAACTTCGTGAACATTACGAGGCAGGCTGGTACGATTAAAGGTGACAATGGAGTCATTCTTCATTGAGTTTTCGCTCATGTTTTCAAATAATTCGAATGCTCCATTCTCATCTTTATTCATGAAATTCCCTCTGCAAGAAGCGTTTGCAATCTGCTTCAAAGTCTCTTTTAGCCCATAATAGAAAATCTGGGCTATATGCCACCTAGGCAGACTGTGGTGCAGACACTTTCGGAGGAGGTCATTATACCTCTCCCAAGCCTCATGAAACTGTTCACCGTTTTGTTGTGTAAAGGAAGTTATAGCATGGCGAAGCGCATTAGTTCGCCCGATTGGGAAGAATTTCTTGAGAAATGCTGTTCGCATCTCTTCCCAAGAATGGATGGTTCTCCCAAGGGTGCTTAACCATTGCGACGCTTTATCCCGCAACGAAAATGGGAACATTTTCATGAGGACAATTGATAACCCGATATTTCTTGGTTTAACCGTTTCAGCCAATCAGGTTAGGTCTTCCAAATGGAGAAAAGGATCTTCACCTGCAAGACCATGGAAGTGGAAGTTTATCAAACCAATTATATTGGGTTTCAGTTCAAAATCATCCCCGCCCATGGGGATCCGAATTTGTCCTATGGTCTTTGTAGCAGCAGGATTTTTATAAGAGTTAAGAGACCTAGGCTCCTCTCGTTCGGGAGGGTTCTGCATTTCCTCCAAGGTTTCCCTAATGGCTTCAATCTGTTCATTATACATTTCCATTTGGGCTTGGAGGCAGGTGATGGGGTCCATGGCTCTACCACCTAGTGGGTTTTGAGGGCAGTTTCCTCCCTCGGGATTTGGGGGTGGGCGTGTAGCCATGTTTGTGGAGGAGGATGATGATTTAGCTTCTTTCCTAAAATTATCAGACAATTGAAACAATTCAGGGTTTTGTGACCTCCTCGCAAATATGCACTACCGCAGGAAGAATTGGGGGGATAAGAAGGGAAACGGGGATGAGAGAAATGATACCTGATGAGAGCCTCATCATGAGCCATAACTAGCTCATTTTGACCCAATAAAGAAGATAAAAGCTCCTACATAACCTAGAAGACGGCTTAACTGAAGGAACAAGTGCTCTGAGAAGAAAGCATGAAATAAAGGTTAAAACTGCAATTTTACCATTGCAGTTCATAAACGGGATTTCTCAGAGGAAAAACATAGGTCAAATGGTCTAAATAAGATAAAAAGTGGGTTGAGTCAATCAGAAATGGGTTTATGTGCAATCTAAGAATTAACTGACACTTGGTAACCCTAAAACAGACCCGCTTAAATTAACAAGGTTTCGGCCAGAATAAAAATGAAGTAAACCCTCTAAAAATCATGGAAAAACATTCTCTAGGGTTTGGAACACTTAATTTGGCCCTTGGAACCCAGTTTGACCTAGATTAGGGTCCTAGCTCTTTAATTAACCTAATTTGGGTCTTTACGCAAAATGTCTCGACAAACGAGGTCAAACCTAAAATCCAACTTCACCATTGGATTCCTTAGGTCAAAATTAGGTTTGTACCAAAATTTGGTCCTAAGGGGAGGTCATGTTGACCTACTTTGCAATTTAGTACACCCAAAGCACAATTTGGTCCCTATCTTTTGAATATCTCTGTAGAGAGCCCCCTAAGTTTTCCGCCCCCTTTGCAATCCAGTCCTGCCGCCATTGTTAGGGCAGAACCGAGCTCCGGCGAAGTTTAGAGAGGGATTACTCTATAATCCCTCAGAGATTCCCTCCCAGAAATGGAAGGGGGATTCTCTGAGGAATTCACTTCCTTCTAAAGCCAATTACAATCGCTGGTGTGAACCCAATCTCTCGTGTGAATGCATGAGAGATTGGGGTATCCACCCTCTTTCCAACTCCGGCGAGCCGGCGGAGGTGATTGCGCGGTCTCCACGCGCTAGAAGGTTCGGCCAGTGCCTATAAAAGGCTCCCCAGACCCTACCGTAGAACCTAAGCTTGATTTTGATGGAGATCCCCTACAAATTCCCTCTCTCCCATCTCCGGCCAAACGACCCGCAAGCTCCGGCGACCTCCTCCCCTCCTTCTCGTCGCTCTGCTGCCATACCAGCAGCAGAGTCAACTCCGCCACTTCCTCCCGCGTCGCGCCGTACCACGCGCACGTGCCCCTGACCACATCTTCGTCGCCGCTTCCTCCCTCAGGGTCCTTCTTCCCTGACGACGGCAGTTATGCGCCGTCCTCTCCGCCGCCTCCCTTCCTTCCAGACCACTCCAGATACCTTCTGCCTCCTCTCCTCTCTCTTTTCCCCCTGCTATTTTTTCTGATTACCCCTCGACAGTGCCTAACCACCTCCATCGTCCTCGCCTCCGACCACCCTCCGACGAGCTGCCCACACCACTCCGCCCCTCCACACGGCTCGCCAACCCCTCGTGAGCTCCGCCTCACCACCAGGAACTCACTTCACCCCACCATTGCCACTCCAGACCTCCACAATCACCCCCCGAACAACCCAACATCTCCGGCCACAGGTTGACCTAGGCACGCACGCCTAGGCCGACCTGCAGCCTACAGCACCGCCCACCGCCTTCGCCGTGCCATGGCGAAGGTTTCTAGCCAATCTAATTGGGCCAATAGGCCGTTCTTGTGTGTGATAGGTTTAAGCTCCGGCCGCCATTATCAGCCGAAGCAGCAAGGAGCTTGCAGCAGCTTCAGGTACCAGGACTCCCAGGCTGCAGGTGCAGCAGACTCACGCGAGTGTCGCGAAGTGAGTGAGGCTAGCAAGTCGCACAGAGAGGCCAGCAGCTGGAGCAATCGCGCGACGAAAGCTCTGCGGGCGCGAAAGCAGGACCGACCAGATAGTCCCACATTATGGGATTGCAAAACACAGGTATCATATAAATTGTTTTTGTGTTTTAAGCCCATTGCCTCCGTAAGCACAGGGGTGAGGTCCCTCACCTGCCCTGACACCCGCCTTGTCCACGGCTTGACCTCGCGGATCTGGCTGGATCCGACCCGACCTAAACCTGCGCACTCCTCGCGCATCACCACTTGCCGGTGCGCCTGGTCCCGGGTGCGAATCCGACCCAACTACCCGTGTGGCTCTGGGAGAGCGTCCTTCAGCGAATTGCTTGTGAGAGAGAGAGACACTTGGGTAGAGGGACGGGGGTAGGTTTTGCTTCGGCTGTGGTGTGTGCAGGAAGGAAGAAGCAAAGGAAGCAGCTGCAGAACAGGAAGAGAAGAAAGAAGAAGAGGCTGTAAAAGAAGGAGAAGCTTTCGTAGAGAGGCCAAGTGAAGAAGAAGAAAGGCAAGGCATAAGAAGAAATAAGAGAAAAGAAACAAAGGCTGGAAGAAGAAGCCTGCACAAGACAAGAAGCAAAGGCAGAAAGAGAGAAGAGCAACGAAGAAGAAGAGAGAAAGGAGATTACATTTAAGACGTCTCATACAGAAATCAGACGTCTAATTCTATTTTTATTTCACAAATCCTTTTTAAAATTCTCTCTTTGAATCAATCCTTTTCATTTAACAGTTGTATTCTTTGGATTTAAAAAGTACTGAGCTTGCTCCCTGTGTTCGACCTCGGATACTTTAGTTTTTTGAGTAATAAAATTCCGTATATTTGTTTAAACGTTTTGTCGTTTATACTACAACGTGAAATACTTTTAACCCGCACAAAAACGTGAGAACATTTTGGCGCCGTTGCCGGAGAGCAACGGGCACTTTTAAAGCTTTTGATTACAACTTTTCTATCTAATATCTGACTTAACTTCTCTCTTTTGTTGTGTTCAAGCAAGGAAAGCAAAACAAAAAGGAAAGAACAATAACTGCACAACAGACTCTCCAAGGAACAGGTAATTTCCATAAGCCCTCTCTCTTAACCCTCTCAAAATCTAAAAAGGAAAAAAAAAAGAGAAAAATCAACTTAGGGCTACCTGTTTCATATTTAGTAACTCATCAAGTGCCTGATTTTCATTTCAACATATTTTTGTCTGTTCATCCAACTAAGGCAACTAGGGCTAAAACTTTCTTGATTGCGCCCTAGGCGCTAATTTCTAAAGCAACTAAATTGGACCCACTAGAGCCAAGTTAGGGATTGCAAAGCTAGGGTTTTTAGAGACACATCTTCTCTTAAATAAAGAAACAAATTTTCCAAAAAGAGGTGTGCCTAAACCGTGTTTGAAAAGATCTATACAAGAGGAACCCTAAGCAAATCAGGCTGTTAATCCATTTGAACCATAAAAAAGGACCTAAAAACTCTCAAAGGAACAAGAGGTGAAGTTGATCCCTTGGGTCAACCAACCTTAAAATTAGGTCACTTTTTTACACTCAAAATACTTAAAAGTTCAAGTGGAACATTAAGCACCTTGATCTTAAAATAAAAAAAAGGTAGACTTAAGAGGTCAAGGTCCCCATTCTGGTCTACCTGGAACCGCAGTGACAAGAGAGGTCGGGTGGGGGAAACCCTGTAACCCGTGGGGACGCTCTACCGTGTAGGGGTCTTTGCGGGACTCTCTCTCTCTGGCTGCCTAGGTATTTCTCAGGTGGGCGATCTTCTGATCCAGGGGTCCATCTACCCCGAACCTCTATAGTCAACCAACAATTTTTGGGTGTCTTGATTGGGTCCAGCACCTTCTAATCTCATCACATCTTTCGGTGCATGTCTGGTAGGAGGTCCTTAAGACCACCCTTAAGACCTCCTCTAGAAATTCACTCTCGTCGAGGCCAAGCCTTGGCGCCCTTGTTTGTGCAGCAACCCCACCACATAAATCTTTCATCTGATTCAGATCCTGATTCTCCTTCTTCCCCATCATGGCACAACCCATTGAAGAGGAGAACAACCTTGAACACCAACTTCAACGCCTTAATGATCTCTTTCAGAACTTTGTAAACCCACCACAGCGACCTATGATGCGAGATCACTATAATCCCACTGCGGTGGCAATCGAACCCCGAGTACGAATCCCAATTGGAGGACCTGATTCTGAACTGAAGCCCAATATGATTCATGCCACACTGAAGTTCCATGGGCTTAACTCTGAGGATCCATTCCAACACATCAAATAACTCAAGCATCTGTCCCAGACCTTCGGGTCAGATGTACAAAATCGGGATATCCTACTCATGAAAATGTTTTCGTTCTCCCTCATGGACAAGGCCGCACATTGGTATCAAACTCAAACCAGTCCGATCAACACATGGGAGGAACAGAAGTCCGAATTTTTGGAAAAATTCTTCCCCGTTGGCCGGACGAATGCCTTGCGCCACTAGATCACTCATTTCACTCAACAACCTGGAGAACCTCTTCACGAAGCTTGGGATCGATTCCTAGATCTCATGCAAAAGTGCCCCTATCACGGAGTTCCTAAGTGGGAACAAGTCCAGTCTTTTTACCAGGGACTTCGTGAGGATATTCGTTTATTCGTCAATGCAACGTGCGGAGGAAACATCATGGGTCAACACGAGGACACGGTGTGGGAGATTCTCGAAAACATGTGCGAGAACTCCATAAATAACGACTCCATGGGCTTATTCGACAGGACGAATGCCCGCGCATCGACGAATCTAAGAGGGACACATGAGATGTAGGACCTGTCTACTTCCATTGACTTGGAACTGATGGCCAGTCGGCTGGACAAGGTTTCTATCATAGAAAAGAAGGTGGATGAGCTAACTTGACATTTGCAGCAAGCCACCTCTTCGCAAAACTCTTTTGCACGACCTCCTCTGGCAAGGGAAATTATGCAAAACATCTATCACCAACCTGCCAAGGGGATGGACCCATATCCACCCTCGTCTGCCTCTCAGACCGGAGTAACCTCCGATCCATTCTACTCGAGTTGGGGGAACTCTGAACCCTCGCATTCTGACTTTCCCGAGGTTCCTCAGAATTGCGAGGACCTCAACGCCATCCAGAGTGACCCATTCTCCAATACCTACAACCCTGGATGGCGAAATCATCCTAACTTTCAGTGGGTGGGAAATTCTCAAAGACCACCATATCAACCCTGTCCACAAGCCTCTCGTCCATTTCAGCCGCCGCAGCCTCGGCCCAATCCCACCTACCAATCCGGGCAAAACCAGGATCAAATGACTCTTATCCTTCAAGCACTGGCTGGCATCCGAAAGACAAATGCGGCAATGCAAAAACAGCACAAGGAGGAAATCACAGAGGTTCGCAACCAACTGGCCCAGATGGCAAATTCCCGGCAACCTGGCACCCTTCCTTCGCAACCTCTGCCCAACCCAAATAACGTGCTAACCCAGAAGCGCGTTATGAATCCAAATTCAGGCCAAACACATGTGATTTATCAGGCCCCCGCTACTCCATCACCAGACGGGATGGAGGCTTCAACATCTTATGCGGGATTTCAGCAGCAGCCACCCCTCCTACCTAACCCAAATCAGGCCGAGTTGAACTCTGTAACAACACGTAGTGGTAAAATAACCCAAGAGACACATTATCCGAACCACTCCAAGCCTGATAGTGGCCAAGACCCTAGGATAGTTATCCAAGATACTACTGTCCCAGATCAAGAACCTGGACCTATCCCAGAGGAACCAGCTAGGATCCCATTTCCTGAGGCCTTGACCAAAGGAAAAAGAATAACCAAACCCGTGGCTCCCGAGGAGGATCTGGTCAAGCTCTTTGAACAGGTCCAGATAAACATCCCGTTGATGGATGCAATCTGCCACATACCGGCTTACGCAAGATTCTTGAAAGACATATGTACACCTAAACGTAAGCCGTGAACCAAGGATGGGAACCCAATCGTACTGTCAGAGCAAGCCAGCTCTGTCATCTTGAGCAAACTCCCACCCAAGGCTAAAGACCCAGGAACTCTCTTGATTTCTTGTAAAATTGGTGAAACCCAATTTGATAGAGCCCTACTAGATCTAGGTGCCTCCATAAATTTAATACCTACATCCCTCCTTGACCACCTTGAAGAATCTGAACTTAAACCCACTGAGGTGACATTGCAGTTAGCCGATCGATCCATCAAGTCACCTAAAGGAATACTCAAGGATGTCATTGTTAGTATAAGAGATTTTTATTTTCCAGTGGACTTCATAGTACTAGACATGGATGCACCTAAGAACCCAAGAGACACACCAATCATATTAGGGAGACCCTTTTTGGCCACTGCTAGGGCCAACATTAACTGCGAAGAGGGCCAGATAGAATTAAAATTTGGGAATCAAAACATGAAGATTGACATTTTCAAGGCCCAGCAAGGGATTAATTGCGGGGTTCTAGAGGAAATATGTGATGTTAAAGCCGTGGTTGATGAATTGCATATAGAGGACAACCTGATTATTCCTGATCAACCACTAGAGAATTAAAAACCGCTAACAGAGGAGTGCGAACATGATCTAGATACACCTATGACTCTACCATTGCTCCTGATGCAAACCCTGAACCACCCGCTGCTGCTGACAACCCTGTCATGGAACTCAGACCCCTTCCCGAACATCTGAAGTACGTCTTTCTGGATTCAAATCAGACGTTTCCTGTGATTATCAATTCTCGACTCACACCTGACCAGGAACTCCGTTTGATTTCTGTTCTCCAGCAACATTGTAGAGCCATTGGATGGACTCTCGATGATTTGACTGGTATAAGCCCTTCATACTGCACACATCGAATCTACACAGAAGAAGGCTCACGACCTTCAAGAGAAATGCAAAGACGCCTAAACCCTAACCTACAGGAGGTCGTGAAAAAGGAGATCATAAAGTGGTTAGATGCAGGGATCATCTACCCGATCTCCGACAGTCGTTGGGTGAGTCCAATACAAGTGGTGCCTAAGAAGGCAGGACTTACCATCATCACGACTGAAATCGGAGAAGTCATTCCTACCCGAATAGCTAACTCGTGGAGAGTCTGCATTGATTACAGAAGACTCAATTCCTCCACGAAGAAGGATCATTTCCCACTACCGTTTATTGATCAAATCCTCGAAAAACTAGCGGGAAATAGGTTCTTCTGCTTTCTTGACGGGTATTCCGGTTACAATCAGGTGGCAATCCATCCAGAGGACCAAGAAAAGACCACATTCACCTGCCCCTTCGGGACGTACGCGTTTCGAAGGATGCCATTCGGTCTCTGCAATGCACCTGCAACTTTTCAGCTATGCATGCTTGCCATATTCTCAGATATGGTAGGATAGCCTAGAGACTTCCCCAAGTCTTAGCCACCCTTAGATTAGGTCACAACACCCTAGGAAGCCCTAAAACCCTAGTTCCAACCCTTCTCTGGACGTCCAGATAAGTTTTAAGACGTCCAGGACCCTTAGCCAACTCTCGCACACTTCAAACCCACTTCTGCAGTGTTATTGGACGTCCAGACACTTTGTTAGACGTCTAATTTCTGCAAAATACCCAAAACAGAACCCGAAATCCTTCCTGACTCTGATTGGAAGTCCAGAAAATAAGTCTGGACTTCTGATTTTTGAGTATAAGACGTCTGATTCTATAATTTTTCATCTGATACTGCTCTCCAATTCCTATTTTGAGATTTAAGCCTTGATCTCGGATCTCTAGGTCCCTAAACCCAATTCCAACCCCATAGGAACCTAAATTAAGGTGCTCTAACCCTAGTACATCACCTCTAGACCTCCCTAAGGACTTAATTAGGTCCTCACTAAACCTAATTGACTTGGATCTTAGTCAATTCCATCAGCCTATTCAATTGGACTCATTGAGTCGAATTGAGCCCTGATCTCAGCACACACTGTCCAATTGGACTCAGTGAGAGTCCAATTGACCTAGACCTGACTTAATTGAGTTGTTTTACTCTCAATTAAGTTTTCACACACCCAATTAAACTTGCATTAAGTTTAATTGTACTTTACCTTAGTGAATTAAGGTTTATAACCCTAATTTGAGACCTACCTTGACCTAAACCCACTAGAACCCAACCTAATCAACCTAGCCGCCTAAGTTTTGATCCACACACACCATCCACACGAAAATATCTAGCCTAGGGTTCTCTAGAACTCTCTACCATGTGTGGTTGCCTTGGTTGCCAAAAATAGCAACCAAGAGCCATTCAATTTTTAGATCCACATTTGGTGGATCTAAAAACCACCATCCACCCTCTCTCTCTCACTCTTCCATGAGCTCCCACCATAGCCCTTCTAGAGAATTCCATAATTCTCTAGAGTGCTTCCCTTCGGTCTATAAAAAGACCCCTTGGGTGGCCATTGGCACCCATTCACTCCCTTGGCAATTGCTCTCCATTGGTGCCATTCACGCCACCTCCACTTAGCCACTCACTCCACCTCCATGACCTCACTACCACCACCATGGAGGACACCATGCTGGGATGTTGGATCAACCCTACCTCTTGACGGACGTGGAAATCGCGTATTTTGAAATCGTTGGAAATCGTAGTATAGTCGCAAAAACCACTCGTCAAAGATATTTGGGATAACGAAACTCTCGTAGATCTTTATTCTTTTTAGAACTTGAGTCCCGGTCATTCGTCTCTGGGAGGCGTGCAAGCGAATCGAGATTTGGATCGACTTTTATAACCTAAATCTAACCTAAGCTACTATTTTTGTCTTTTTGTGTTTTTGATTTCTTAATTTCGAAAAGCGAATTGAAACCTAGATCTAGATAAACTAGCAAAAACCCAAGTGACTATGTGCATCTAAATGAGGCCATGGTGGTCGTGCATGGTGTGAACAAACCAAAGTGTCATATAAGCAAGCAAACATGAGGACAATCAATCACAGAAACATTATTTATGCATAGAAATTTATCACACATCATCTACACTAGAAAGCAGATAAATAGAAGAAAATCCCTCACGCCGGAAAGTTGCCACTAGGGCCATCAGCCTTGTGTGAGGGTGTAGGCTAGACCTTGGGTATGCAAACCCGTCTACACGCCTACCAAAAGAGATGGCCGGCCACAAGAGGCTATGGGTGAGCCTTCATGGCCGTCCAAGAAGAAGAAGATGGGGGCTAGTGCACCCAAGTGGAGAGAGGAGGGTGTTGCTCCCTTTCTCTACCAATGGCCGTCCTTGAAGCTTTGGAGAGAAGCTTCTCTAGCTAGCCATCCATGGAGCCTTGGAGGAGGATGAGGAGGACGGCCTTTGAGGTTTTGGAGGGTGGAAGCTAGTTTAGAGTGGAGAGTATGGATGGGAGAGTGTATGGAGATTCTCCAATTTCGTAGCTCTCTCTTTGCCCATATGGAAGGCTCCATTTGGTTGCCACTTTTGGTGGCTCCAAAAATAGCAAATGCCACAATTTTTGGATCTAGGTTTGACACAAGTTTTTAGGGTTTCCAAGAGAGTGTGCATGGGTTTGGTGGGAGTAAAATGGGAAGGTGTACGTGTGTGTGTGGGTGTGTGTTTTTCGTAGGGCTAGGTTGTGGGCTTTGGTAGGATTAGGTGCTAAATAGGTTGGGTCAATCTAGATTAAGTGGGTGTGGACCTAATTAGGCTTAGGAAAGTCTAATTAGATGTGTGCATGTGATTAGGCTAGGGTAACCCTAATAGGTATGAGTTAATTAGATCCTGGGTGGATCTAATTGGGCTCGGGTGCACCCAATCAACTGTAGATGCACCCAATTAGGTATGGGATGGTTCAATTGGGTTGGGGATAGGACAAGTAGGGCTACGGATAGTGGACTAGGCTTAGGAGGTCTCTACTTAGGTTTCCTAGGGTGTCCGGTGGGGTTCCTAGGTCAAAATAGGCAAGCTAGGGCATCCAACACCCAAAATCAGGAACCAGAAAGCAGTATCAGACGTCCAGGATAGTGGCCAGACATCTCATACTACAAAATTGGATGTCTGGACACTAAATTAGATGTCCAATTCTGTGTCAGTATGAGTTTTGGCTCCCTGGATTGTTATTTTGCAGAAATCAGACGTCCAGCAAATGCATGGACGTCTTAAAAGGTGCTAGAGAGTGGGTTTTGTGTTTTCTAAGGTTGGTTTTGGTTCCTAAGTGTTTGGGAGAGGGATAGGAACATGGATAGTGCTATCCATGTTTGGGTTTTGAGGCTAAGGTGCCCTAATGGAGGTTATTTTGGGTTTGGGAAGGCTATCCTAGGGTTTCTAAGGGTAGGGATGAGGCTATCCTCCTCACTCCTCTTATCTGGATCAATCTTCTTCCTTTTTTGCTTTATTCCACTATCTCCATCCTGGATCACTTTATTATCTGTAAATAGCAATAAAAAAAACATTAACTAGTAGGATATCTCATCTTATTCTAAATAGACTGATGCGATGCATGATATGCAAGATATGAGTGCAATATCCACAATTTAAGATAGGTTCAGACATTATTTGGGTTGATTAGGACCTATGATTGCTGTGCAATCACCTCTCTCCAAGGGTTGGCCTAAGCTACATTGGCCGCCCCTCATTCTCCTCTCGACCACTCCAAGGCCATCGGGGACCACCCCTGAATGCCCTCTATTCTTTTAGCTCTAGATCATGCTCTTCATAATTTTTATTTCTTTCATTTACTGCTTAGTAGAGTAGTCTTACTTCTCCCCCAATGATGCATGCGAAATCCCCCCGTTGATTCTTGTATGCAATCGTTTTCTGGTAGTTAGATTTAATTTTAAGCATTCATGTATAAGCTTTCCTCTAGATTTCCTTGTGCAACAACTCTCCCATGATGAATGAAATTTCATTATATATGTATATATATATCTCTTATGTGTTTGAAATCAACTTGAGCTGAATGATTATCATATTTGCGTGATTTACGTGCCTATTCTTTAACTGCCTATATATTACGCACAAGCATGTCGTTTAAATAAAGTAGAGCGGCTTTAAGATCGATTTCAAAAACAAAAACAGCGCCTCCCAGAGACGAACGACCGGGACTCAAAGTCTCGTTATTTTATAAAATAATATCTTTGACGAACATTTTTGCACGACTATACTACGATTTTTGACAACTTTTAAATGCGTGAAAATGGCTTTCTGTCAAATGGCGCCGTTGCCCGGGAGGCAATGTCATTTTTACTGATTTCGATCTTTTACTTATCATTGACAAATCTGCCTCTACTTCGTTGTTGATGTGCAGGAACACGGAAGAAAAACGGGATCTATGCACACATCGAGCGCGGCAAAGAAAGTCAGGTGCACATCACATTCTCTTAGAGTAGGTTTATTTTCTGAACCTTAGGACTAGATCTACTTCCTGCAATTTCTTTCAAAAAAAAAAGAGAGAGATTTTTCTTATTTTCGTGAAAAAAAAAATCAAAAATTTTGAAAAAAAATCTCTTTAGGTTTCCTTTTGAATCTAGGTTAGAAAAGAAAAGAAAAAAAAGAGATATTTCCGTTTGAATCTTTTGAAAAATTCATTTTTAAAAAAAATAAAAAATAAAAAAAAAGTGCAAAAGAGTTAAAAAAAAAAGCATTTTTGGTGGAAAGCTTGAATTTCAAATTCAAACCTCTTCAAAAGCTTTTCCACCACCTTCTGATTTTCGGCCAGATTTCAAATCACACTTGAAAATTCGATTGCCGAAAAATCAGTTAGCGAAAAATTTGAAAATTTAGGAAAAACTTTCAATTTCAAACCATATTTCAAATGCCACCATTAATTTGAAAAAACTCCAAATATAAAATTTTTAAAAATTCACGAAGTGCACGAGGGT
Source organism: Thalassia testudinum (assembly GCA_037157565.1). Taxonomy (NCBI): domain Eukaryota; kingdom Viridiplantae; phylum Streptophyta; class Magnoliopsida; order Alismatales; family Hydrocharitaceae; genus Thalassia; species Thalassia testudinum. Next base: position 93,139,406 of record JAZHRO010000025.1, read on the forward strand.
CAGATTAACCCAGATTCAAAAATTTTCAAATTTCAAAAAGCGACTCTGAGAAATCTGCGAATCTGTTTGGACTAAAAATGGTGGGGTTCGAAAGCTGATCTAATTGGTTTTATTTTCCATTTTTTTCCGAATTCTTGAAGATCATTTGATACTGTTTCAAGGTAAAAGACCGTCCAGGGGTCAAAGTTCCAAATCTGACCCCTGATATTTAAAATTCCCTAAAAATTTGGTTGAAATAGTAAAAATTCCAAGAAAATATTCTTTGAGAAACTAATTGAAATAGGAATCTACTCGCAAAATTTCAAATTAATTGGATTCCAATTATTATCAGAGAATCTACATTATTTTTGTGGTCTGTTAAAATACAAAAAAAACCCTAGAAGTGCATGCAACTTAGGTTGAACCTTTAGGGTCACAAATAGAGCCACACTTTTGGCTAACCTAGACTTAATCAAGTCTAGTTAGCCGGTGAGCTTGGTCACCTTGTGAGCCACTCACCACAAACCCCACTGAAGAAAACGGGTTAAAAACTGATTTTAAAACACGAAATCAACCCAAGTTTGTTGTCGTACTACTGAATGAGTTTAATCTCTCTTGCCAAACCTGGTGACTAAGTCTGCGGGGTAGTGTCAAACGATCGCAGCTCGGGGGTCAACGGAACCGGAGGCGTAAGCCAAAGGAAGAACCTTCCCCTTAGTCCCCTCGTAACCAAACTGGCTGGGTTAGCTTGAGAGGCGGGATTCACTTTTCAGTCGGTTGTACGATGAACTTATCTTCAGGAATTCAAATCCCTAACGAAAAATTTGGTCACCTAATCTATAAGGACTAATTGATTGACAGGGCCTTAGCCTTGTCCTACATGGCTACACCAACCCAGGGGTTGGGCGGTGTATGCACGAAAGGAGGTCACTTCGACCTCACTTGGTTAGACCTTGGGAGCCGCTCCCAAGGAGGTGAGTCACTTCTATCTGCTAAGCCGCGATGGCTAACATTGGATCTAGACCTAATCAGGATCCAGAAGAGTTGGACCCATGAGCTTATCTGAGAGCTCGGGTCACTGAACTAGCTCAACCTTGGGATCAGAACCCAAGGTGGCGAAGATGACTTTTCGCTTCTCTTGATCCTTCTCCTCGGGTTACCGAAATGGTTAACCCATATCCTAACCCTGGATATTATGACCCATACCAGTCGGTCCCTCAAAGGATCGCATCTTATAACCTAGGATATGGATTTCATACTCCTGCTTCTCACCCATGGAACATGGGTAGACCTGATTCACCCCCTGGAACCCCTGAAGAGCTACCGGTGCATATGTGGCAATTATAGAATACAGAGAGCTATAGCGAGCGCTAAGGAAAAGGCCGCATCCTATCTACGCGGAATCCAGGCTATCATTGAGCCGAACCAAAGACAAAGCCAGATTCCGCATCAACAAGCCGTGATGGAGCTCCTTCAGGAAATAGCAGAGATAACAAGGCGAATTGGACAAAATCTAGAAACTCAAGAACTATTGCTTTTGAGATATCAAGTGGAAAATAGCATTGAAGACCTCGAAGAATCTGAAACAACTACGCCGAAGGAACACACAGAAGATTCTCGGGAGCAGATGCCTGAAGATCACTCAAGGGAAAAAGAATCTAGCATGGATATGAGACAGGAGCAGGAAGTATGCCGAATGGGTTCATCTGAAATTGAGGAGGAAAGGACTGATATCTCCAGGACTGAGCCGCAATCAGATTATCCTGAATCCTGGGAGACACCTTTTTGGGTTAGATAACCCGATCGAGACAAGGGAAGTAGATCCAATTGAGGATATGGATCTTGAGGCAAACATTACATGCGACACTACTGATCAATCTAGACCACTTCCCATTGTAGGTGAACTTGTGCTAGAGCCAACATCTTCTGATCTGCACTCTTCTTCTTTCACCTACATCCCTAATTCGGATATTAGAGATTCTAAGATGACACTTTCTATCCTTGATCCTAACATCCGAAAACCAGAAGTAGCTATGGATAACTCGAACAAAGAAATAAATATGCTACCTGAGGTAGGAATTACTGAGGAGCCCAATGCATATGAGGATGAAGCTTCGAGCAGAATGAGCTGGGGACGCACCTACCATCCTAGCCAATGGCTCGACCTCGAGCCTGAAGAGATAACCTCTGATGAATTAGAGATGAGTACTGGTGAGGATGAAGTAATTTTTGACGAGGATTTCAGTGACCTCCCCACAGATCTTCTATTTTCACGGATACCCCCGTATGACCCAGAGCTTGGAGAGGGCATGATCTTTGATGTCAATTATCATTATGAGGATCCCTATGACTCAGATTCTGGTTTTGAGATACATGTTGATCTACTCCCTCAGCAACTTCCTGCTGAATTGTGGGACATGATAAATCAACTGAATCAACATCATGATCCCCCCTCTGATTATCCTCTATTTTCCACCACCACTCCACACTTTCTTATAGCTAGACTTTTTGGAGTAGGGGTGCACAATCAGCTGGTCCGCATCTCTAGACCACTGATTCTAGGAGCATACGAGCACATCTTTCTCTTAATTTTGACCAGCTCCTATGCAAGAATTGATACATCTCATTGAGCTTTCGTCGAGCTGGAGGCGTTAAACTCAGCACATATAAATACCATTTTTATACATAGCATATTTTTGTTTTAGCATATTTCCCTTTTCTATATTGCAGGTTAACAGGTTGGCCAGTGCTGAATATAATTTCAGGAGCAATTACAGGTGACTTCTACCCACTCATCCTCTGTTAGAGTTATTTTCTTTTATATTCATGCATGAGGACATGCAAGAACTTAGGCATGGGGGAGTAGATACAGCAAAAATGGAAAAATTTTTTTGTGCCAACACTTAGGAAAACCTCGGAGCTGCATGTAAAATGTACTTTAGGACCTTAAATAAAAGAACAACCGACTCCACCTCCAGTGCTCGCATTGGAGCTAGAAATCGTTCGCAACAGCCACTTCCGACTCACCCGCTCACCTTTTGCTCTAAATTTAGGGTCAAGCTAATTGTAACCCGATATGGAAAATTCACGAAGTAAAAATTATATGAGGTTACATGTTTATAGCATATATAGATATTGCATTCATGAATAAGATTATTTTATTAAGAGAATGCATTAGGGATTTTATCCTTTAGTCGATTCCTGTAATCTGGAATCCAGTAGAACTTTTCACACACACGTAGAATTTGCAAGGGATTCACGGTGAAGGCTGATAAACATCTTCAGTCTATCAAGAAGAAGCAGTGCTTCTTTTCCTGAACCCCTGGATAGTGTTTTCGGAGTCAGGCTGATTTTCTTCCAAAAATCCACCAAATAGTGTGAGATGAGAGTAGAGTGTATTGGTGCTCTAAGATTAGTGCAAGGAATCTGGAATCCTAGATAATTAGGTAATGATACTCTGAGTTTAGACATAGTTGTCTCTCTCGGCTCCCGCGTATACATTTTTGTGTGAAATTTTGAGAGCTACCAAATAAGGCAAATACGGGGAAGGCAGGTTTTCATAAAACTAGGGCTAAGGTGGATGGTTATGACCATTCTTTACGGAATCCTCAGCTGAAGGAGGGTATTGATGTCAAGGTTAGAAATACACTATCCTATCCGTCTCTCCCGGTGCTGTGAGTAGGCACTTCCACCAAATAAGCCACCCAATGTCTCTTGAGTACCACCAATCCCTAATAATGCCTCCTTAATAAAGTTCATGGATGTATGGCAGTTGTGCTATGCTGAAAAAAAAAAATGATGAAAAGGAAGAAAAATTGAAAAAAAAAAGAAAAAGAAAAAGAAAAAATTTTGGAAGAAGAAGAAAAAGAGTTTGTGAATATTTAGTATTTATTTCATTTGCATTGAGGCAATACCACCAAACAAAATTGAGCTCCACCAAATATGGCCTTAACCTATTTTTCTTGTGTTTCTGACCGCCTGAATAATGGCTGAGGAATTCCGACTTGGTGTTAGGGTTATGAGAACTCAATTAAAGTGTTAATGCCTAGTGAGACCACCAAATACAGATCCTATGTGTGAATCTGGTGAGGTTGTGAGCTCTAAGAAAAAGAAAGAAAAAGAGCAAGAGAGAATGAATACAAGGGAATCAAAAGGGAGCATAGTTTTTCTCGTCTTTCTCTGAGTTGAGTTACTTAGTAATCTGGGAATCTAGATTCTGTAGTACTAGTCTCTATGTAGCACCAAGTGAGAATGAGCCACCAAATATATAATCCTTTCCCACAAAGATTCTCTACCTAAGCCCAAAGCCGGGGTGAAATTCATAGAATATCTTGAATACACCGAGGGAAGAAATCCGCCTATCTCGCTGGAATTTTTATTAGGGGTCAAGTACAGGCTTTAGAGGTGTATTAGTTTTCACTCGAATCCGTTGCAAAAGCTACACAGCTGCACCTTCACGATTGTCTAGACTTCTAGATCATAGAATGAAAACAAAAAGGAGAAAAATCTCTATGCAAACACTTGGTAAAATAACCAGTACCTTAGGGACCCTTGCTGTAAATAATTTAGTCTTGCATTTGCTAGGGACTAGCAAGATTTAGGCATGGGGGTATGATTGCGCAGCAATCATAGGTCTTAATTGGCCTAGATTAAGCTAGGACTTAGCATAAGTTAGGGTTATTCATGTATGCATACGCATTATCTGCGTATTTATTGCTTTCCTTTAGCTATGCATAAAATGATGTTATAATGTGCTGATTAAGTGCATTATGTCGATTGCAGGGAATAAGCTGATCAGGAGCTGGATCAGGAATAACGGGAGTTGTAGCAGAGCTGGAGCAGAAGGCCTAGTTTAGATGTAGGAATAATAATGTAAGGGGGTTAAAGGTTTTCTATTCTATTAAGTAGGAATAGAGCAGTAAAATGTGAAGAGCTTAGGTCCATCCTAGCCCTAGGATAGCCTAGAGACTTCCCCAAGCCATAGCCACCCTTAGATTAGGTCACAACACCCTAGGAAGCCCTAAAACCCTAGTTCCAACCCTTCTCTGGACGTCCAGATAAGTTTTAAACCCTTAGCCAACTCCCGCACACTTCAAACCCACTTTTGCAGTGTTATTGGACGTCCAGACACTTTGTCAGACGTCCAATTTTTGCAGAATACCAAAACCAGAACTCGAAATCCTTCCTGACTCTGATTGGACGTCCAGACAACAAGTCTGGACTTCTGATTTTTGAGTATAAGATGTCTGATTATATTATTAGACGTCTGATACTGCTCTCCAATTCCTGTTTTGAGATTTAAGCCTTGATCTCGGATCTCTAGGTCCCTAAACCCAATTACAACCCCATAGGAACCTAAATTAAGGTGCCCTAACCCTAGTACATCACCTCTAGACCTCCCTAAGGACATAATTAGGTCCTCACTAAACCTAATTGACTTGGATCTTAGTCAATTCCATCAGCCTATTCAATTGGACTCATTGAGTCGAATTGAGCCCTAATCTCAGCCCACACTGTCCAATTGGACTCAGTGAGAGTCCAATTGACCTAGACCTGACTTAATTGAGCTGTTTTACTCTCAATTAAGTTTTCACACACCCAATTAAACTTGTATTTAGTTTAATTGCACTTTACCTTAGTGAATTAAGGTTTATAACCCTAATTTGAGACCTACCTTGACCTAAACCCACTAGAACCCAACCTAATCAACCTAGCCACCTAAGTTTCTATCCACACACACCCACACACACCCACACACACCATCCACACGAAAATATCTAGCCTAGAGTTCTCTAGAACTCTCTACCATGTGTGGTTGCCTTGGTTGCCAAAAATAGCAACCAAGAGCCATTCAATTTTTTGATCCACATTCGGTGGATCTAAAAACCACCATCCACCCTCTCTCTCTCACTCTCCCATGAGCTCCCACCATAGGCCTTCTAGAGAATTCCATAATTCTCCAGAGAGCTTCCCTTAGGTCTATAAAAAGACCCCTTGGGTGGCCATTGTCACCCATTCACTCCCTTGTCAATTGCTCTCCATTGGTGCCATTCACGCCACCTCCACCTAGCCACTCACTCCACCTCCACGAGCTCACTACCACCACCATGGAGGACACCATGCCGGGATGCTGGATCAACCCTACCTCTCTCCAAGGGTCGGCCTAAGCTACATTGGTCGCCCCTCATTCTCCTCTCGACCACTCCAAGGCCATCGGGGACCACCCCTGAATGCCCTCTATTCTTTTAGCTCTAGATCACGCTCTTCATAATTTTTATTGCTTTCATTTACTACTTAGTAGAGTAGTCTTACTTCTCCCCCAATGATGCATGTGAAATCCCCCCGTTGATTCTTGTATGCAATCGTTTTCTGGTTGTTAGATTTAATTTTAAGCATTCATGTATAAGCTTTCCTCTAGATTTCCTTGTGCAACAACTCTCCCATGATGAATGAAATTTCATTTTATATATATATATCTCTTATGTGTTTGAAATCAGCTTGAGTTGAATGATTATCATATTTACGTGATTTAAGTGCCTGTTCTTTAACTGCCTATATATTACGCACAAGCATGTCGTTTAAATAAAGTAGAGCGGCTTTAAGATCGATTTCAAAAACAAAAACAACGCCTCCCAGAGACGAACGACCGGGACTCAAAGTCTCGTTATTTTATAAAATAATATGTTTCACGAACGTTTTTGCGCGACTATACTATGATTTTCGATGACTTTCGAATGCGCGAAAATAGCTTTCTGTCAGGAAGCCACGCCTATCTATGATACAGAAATCGAGGAGTTGGAAGAGGATTCGAGTGGGTCTTCCTTACAAGCCAAGAACCTGGGCCCAAACCTAATAGGGACACCTTTTTGATATCAGAATCTGAAACTAGGTTAGATCCAAGTCAGGTTGCTGATTGACCACATCTTGATTTATTCTGTGATGGAACCTTTGATCCGAAATTAGATTCAGGACATGATTCTTGCAAGTTCTCTGACGATTTTGAATCTTACTCTGATATCGGAGAATTGCTTTTTTCTGATGATTATGAGCCAATCTACGACCTCAGCATCCACGACTCATCTTTCGATTCTAGTGCTGAGGTCAACAATCTGAAAGAAAACTCCTCTTCTACAACACATACAGAACAAACCCATTTCCAACCCCGACCTACTACCGGACTCAATTTCTACTCTGATTCTCTTCTCAATGATCTGGTTGCACATGATTCTCCTTGACATTCCAATAAGGTTTCAGACATTGATCAGACTATAAATCACACCCCATCCTTATCTGATCTCTCTCGTAGGGTTCCTACATCCTCCACTGATTCTTTTTCATTTGAGGATCCCTACTCTGATCAAGTTGATCCGATTTAACCAAACCCTAGCTATACACTTCCACATCCTTTTGAGCTCCACAGCTTCTGGAGGGTACCACATCTTTTGATCCACATCTATCAACCCACCAGATTGATTGGGTTTGGACTACATCATTAGCCTACTGATCTAAACAAGCACTTGGTTGGACCAACCAGGCTATTGATCAAGGTGCTTATTTTACAAAATTCGTCTGATTTGACCACTCCTTCTCCATACCATTTTCCGCTCAGCTAAAGGCATTAAATTTAGTGCTTAACGGGAGGCAACCCATCAATCCAAAAACCTGAGATCCTTTTGATTATCCTTTTTGTACTTCAAGTCTATTGCACTCAAAGTTTAATTTTTAGAATAGTCGATCGCACCTTTGGTACTCGTATCAGATCTTAAAATCATCCGCAGCAGTCATCCTGACTCGTTCACCCACTCGATAATCCTATTCTAATCCCTGAACCCTAACTGCTTCATACCCTCCGTTTACAATGACATTGCAAAACTTAGGCATAGAGCATACAAAAATTCAAAGTTTGGAAGGGTTCTCACAAAAAAATATATATTCCAAAAAAGGCAAAAAAAAAAGGAAAAAACAAAAAATGGAGAAGGGAGGAAATTTTGAGTGAATCAATTGCATATCACTTTTGAGAAAGAAAAGAGGAGATTTTGAAATGTCAAAAAGGAGCAACAATTTGAAATAAAAAAAAAAGAGTTAGTCATTATTAAAAGATTATGGAATCTATTTAATGTCTAGACCAAATCAAAAGAAAGAAATAAAAGACAAAAAAGTGCTAAGAGACACAAAGGTTGGTATGAATGCTGATCTTAGGTCTCTTGGGCTTATTTTAGGCTTAAAAATTCAAGTATTCATTAAGATCTAGATAGTCCTCAAGAGGTTGAGGAAAATGCGATCTAAGGCTTAGGGATTATTCAACCTTGTTAACTGACCTCTTTTTTGTGGGACTCAGTAACCTAAGCACCCTAATCCACACACAGTTTGGTTCAGTGCTCTTAATTATCAAAATCACGCAAAAGCAATAATTCTGTACTGAAAAAGCTACCAAGATTTGGAGCGGCTAATCAATACAAGTTGATTTGGATGAGTTCCCAACATGGAGAGGCGAGAAATTCCCCTCGAAGATGCGCAATAACATACCGTGTCCTCGGTGCTTGTCTCCTGGGATATCTAAATATCCTACTGGGGGCACGTAAGCACCTTGTGCTAGTTCAGGTGTCATGGGTGGGATTATCACCAAATGTCGATTGCCAGAGCTTGAATTTAGCTACAAGATGCCATGGGCGGCACTATCTCGAAGTGTCGAAAGCCAGGGTTCTGGGGGTTGCCATGGGCGATGCTATCTCAAAGCATCGATTGCTAGGGACTCTACGAGGATTGATGGTGGGAGCGACGAATCTGATACAGACCGTGTTGTAAAGCCAATCCAAAGCTAGAAATAAAAGAAGAAACAAGGAGAGAGAAAACTCTCCAAAAATACAAAAAAAATCTTCTATCTCTCTCTTACAAAAAACATACTACAAACTGAACCGGGACTAAACATGTTTTAAGTACGAGTGCTTTAACCACGGAGTTCAATGAACCTTATGTTAGTTCCTGTAGGCCTTAAAAACCTTCACGACAGATTGAGGCTAAAGTTGGTCAGGTACGGATCTTGGTTGGTACTTGAGTACCTTTTGGTCTACTATTAGCATTCTGACCTAATCTACAAGAAAAAGCACACATCAAAGATCTGAACACATGGTCTAGAATTTGAGTTAATTCCATGAGATTTTGTTAAGGGACTAGCAAAAGTTAGGCATAGGGGTATGGTGATAACATCATCATCAGCCATATCTAGCTTTAATTAGTCATAATCAAGGATTAAATGCTCCTACATAACCACTAGAGAGAAGTAATCCGCTGTAGTTCCATTTTCTGGGACATACAGTAAAACATAGGTAAACTACAGTTTTAACAGTATATCTTAATTACAGTACAATCACAGGTTTTCTCAGGGGTTAATTAAGGGTCAAATGGTCTTAAGAGCCTAATAAGTGGGTTAGTATAGACAGAAAAGGGTTTTCGCATGTTTTAAGAATTAAATGACATCTGAAACCCTAAAAATAGACATGCTTAATTAACTGAGATTTTGGTCAGGATAAAATTCACCTAAAACCTCTAAAATTCATAGGAAAATATTCTCTAGGGTTTGGTATGCTTGATTTGACCATTGGAACCTAGTTTTGACCCAAAATGTAGTTTGGGATAGACATTTACCTTAATTTGGGTAATTACGTAAATTACCTAGTTAAACTAAGTCAAAACCAAAATCCAACTTCACCATTGGATTCCTTAGGTCTAAATTAGGTTTGTGCCAAAATTTGGGCCTAATTTGAGATTTTCTTCACCTAGTTTACAATTTGGTCATGTCTGATTCTTTTATCTCACACTCATGCCCCTAACATTTGAATTTCTTACAAATAACCCCCCAACTTTGTCATATTCTTCACAAATAGGTCCTTGCCACCCTCAACTCGTAATCCTAAAACTCTAAAGACCTTAATTTGGAAGAATAGCCTATTGGGTCGGCTGCAGTGTTAGAAGAGGGAAGGGAGCCAACTTTGCCTAAAATCAGAGGTGTGAGGGGGTATTTATAGAGTCTGCAGCGAAGAGAGAGGTGGGGTCTGGCCGAAGAAGAAGCTTGAGGAGCTTAACCTCTGTGGTCGTCTCCAATGACGGTGAGGTTATCTCCCACTGAAAAATAGGATTTTCGGTTAATCCAGACTGATGGATCAAGTGGAGGTGGTGAGCGCAAGCTGCAAGAGCTTGGGCAAAGAGGAATGATGTCGGTAGGGCGGTGATCGCGTGGTGGGATGACTCTCTGCCGCCAGCCGTTCGTTTGCCTGGAGAAGAAGAAGAAGAAGACGAAGAGGGACTTAGAAGTAACAAAACTTAAGGACCTGTGTGATAAATAAGGACTCGACTGTAATGAATATTAAGGACTAAAATGTAAATCAGGTTTTGAAGGTTTATTTTAATTTAGATCTTTTTCAATTTTTTATATATGTTAGTAAATAAGGTAAATATTATGTTTTTACCTCAAATTTACATTTTTGACCTTTTTAGGTTAATTTATTAGATTAAGTAAAATCACTTAAGTTATTACATACTTACGTATACATTATACTTAGGTTACTTATCTTATTAATTAAGGGAATGATTAATAGGATTTCATGTCCAATTATTATCTAAATTATTAATAATGTTAATTGAATGATAAAATTCCATTTTTAACTTATTTTAAGGTCCTTAACTAAAAATCCCTTATTCTATAATTAACCCTTATATATTCATAACTCTAGCTAATTAACTAGGAAGACTAGTTAATTAGGGGTAATTAGAGATCATGCTGAGTGTCTCATCACCAACCACCTCATAAGCTTCACCATGACTCACCCATCAAAACCCCTCTCCTATTACGCCAATTCCACCTCCCAACTTCCCACCGAACAACGCACCTTTTCACCGCCTTCTTTGTCACCGACCACCCTCTACATGCTGCCATCCTCCACAAGACTGTCACCATCACCTCCATCATGCCATGGCAAAGCTAAGGAGCCATATAAATGGGGCCTTCGAGCCCATATTTGTGTTTCAGGTTTGTCGGTTCGCCGCCGCTACCGCTATCATCCCCGACCACGATCGAGCTCCTCCAACATCGAGATGACCTGGTGCCACTCTCAATCAACACAACTACGTCCTAGGATCTGTTGCAGGTCTTGGATTAAAGACCTCAAGCTACAGCCACTACCAATTGAAGTGGATTTCCATCTCCAGCTGCTGCCTGCTGTGCGCGAAGGAAAGTGTGGGACTTTAGTCCCATATTGTTTGCTGAAGACCAGATGTGGTGAAATAAATTGATTTTGTGTCAGCAGCTTATTGCCTCAACACACAGGGGGTGAGGTCCCCCCCGCCCCTTCACCTGCGTCGCCCATGACACTTCTTACGTGGGCTAGGTCCAACCTGTATACCCACCTTAGCTAAGCACACCTCGGATGTGATCCACACACACACCCCTGTTCTTGGGTGTGATATACCTGAATATCTGATTACCCGATACTGTGGCCTTGCGAAGGTGAGGAAGAGGAAACCCAGAGAGAGAAAGGAGAGAGCATATGGGTCAGGGGGTTTTGCTCTCTGAAGAAGTTTCCCTATGACACTTAGCCAAATCTGACATCTCCTCCTTTGTACATGAAGAGGCAAGAATGGCTTGATGAAGAAAAAGAGGAAAAGGTAGAGGCTAAAGTTGAAGGCAGGCAGAAGAAGAAGCCAAAGAATGCAGAGAAGAATTGAAGAAGAGGAACAGTGCCTTTGCACTATAGCTCTAGTATGATTGAGCATTTTCTATAATACTATTCAATAATTTAAGTACTATGGTTAAGATGTATGCTTAAATGTGGATCTAAAAGGTGATTCAAATCACCACTTTTTGAGATATTTCCATTCTTTTTGCCATGACAAACTCTTCATATATTCATATTTTATATTGATGATCAATTTTGAGAAATTAGCACTCATTGCAAATCATTATTGGCTTAATTATTGTGCTCATATATATTTTGATTGAGATTAGCGCTTGAATTCCTATTTGTTCCTTGTGTTCGACCTTGAATACTCTTTTGAATTCGAGTTATAAATTTTATCTATTTTCAAGTGATTTCATCCTATACTACGATGCAACATTTATAACATCAAAGATTGGACTTGTTCCCATTTTGGAACTCCGTGATGGGGGCACTTGCGCATGAGATCCAGAAAATGATCCCATGCCTCATGTAGAGGTTCTCCTGCTCCTTGCGAGAAGTGCGTAATCTGATGCCACATAGCATTCGTCCGACCAATGGGAAAGAAGTTTTGTAGGAAAGCAGTTTGAAGTTCTTCCCAAGTGGTGATCAGATGAGTGAGTCTAAAACCAATGAGCGATTTTATCCAAAAGAGAGGAGAAAATTCACATGAGTAAGCCATCTCGATTCTGTATGTTTGGCTCGAAGGTTTGAGCTAGATGCTTTAGATGCTTAATGTGTTGGAAGGGATCCTCAGAGTTCAATCCATGGAATTTCGGGATTGAATGAGGCATACTTGGCTTGAGCTCCAACTCAGGTCCCCCAGCAGGGATTTGTACTTGAGGCTCAATTTCCACCGCAGCCGGATTGTAGTGATCTTGCATTTGAAGACGCTGCGGTGGTTGATGTTGCATCAAATCAATCTCTGATGTCATAGAATTGATGTTCAAGGTCAGGTTCTTCTTCGTGGTGTTCCATGGCTATGGCTGGACTGATCGAAAAGTTGCACAAGCAAGGGGGCAAGGCTTGGCCTCAACGGGAGTGAAAAGCTAATGGAGGCCTCAAGGGTGGTCTCAAGGACCTCCTCCTGAACACATGCTAGAGGATGAGATGAGGGACAGAAAATGTGATGGACCCAATTGAGACACCCAAATATTTTTGGATGACTATGGAGGTTCGAGGCGGATGATACGTCTTGATCAGAAAGTTGTCCACTTGAGAAATACCTGGACAGCCAGGAAGGGAAAGCCCTGCGAAGACTCATACATGGTAGAGCGTCTCCACTGGTTACAGGGTTTCCCTCACTTGACCTTCCTTATCACCGTGGATCCATGTAGACCGAAATGAACCACTTGACTACCAATTTTAGTTTTGAAATGAGGTACTTAAGATTCCACTTGAACTTTAAGGTTGCTTTGTGATTGGTGACCTAATTTGAAGATTGGTTGATCCTGCAAGGTGGATCAACCTCACCTAATTTGTCCTGAGATTATTAATTCCCAATTTTAGGATTCAAGTGGATAAATAGATCTTGATTTTAGGGTTTGCTTGATTAGGTAAGTTCAATCAAGGCTTTAGGCAACATACAAAGCGAGAAGGTTGATTCTTTTTATTTCAGGAAAGTGTGTTTTCTCAACCCTAAGATGGAAACCCTAATGTGGCTCTATTTGGTCCAATCAGTTCCTTCCAAATTTGGCACCCAAGGCTCAATCAAGAAGGTGAGTAGCCCTAGGCACCTTAAGTCCTATTAGGTACAGAAATATGGATCGGGATTTTCTAAATCAAATCAGGCAACTCAAGATGATTAATTCTAAATATGAAATGCGAGTTGATCCTAATTGATTTCCTTTTTTAGATCTTTCTAGAAATAGGGGTTAAGAAGATGGGAATGAGATTACTTGCCCTTGGAGTGGCTGGCGTGGGGCAGATCTTCTCGAATGGACCTCGCACAAACCACAACAAAACAAATAAGTCAAGTGATGAGAGCCTCATCATGAGCCCTAACTAGCACATTTTGACCTAAGAAAGAGAATAAGAGCTCTTACATAACCTAGAGAAGGACCTAATTCAAGGAATTAATGTTCCGAGAAGAAAACATGAAACAAAGGTTAAAACTGCAATTTTACCATTGTAGTACATAAACAGGATTTCTTAGAGGCAAGGCATAGGTCAAATGGTCTGAATAAGATAAAGAGTGGGTTGGTTCAGTCAGAAATGGGTTATTGTGCAATCCAGGAATTAAATGACATTATGTATCCCTAAAACAGACCCGCTTAATTCAACAAGGTTCTGGTCAAGATAAAATCAATTAAACCCTCTAAAATTCATGGAAAAATATCGTCTAAGTTTTAAAACCTTCAATTTGGCCTTTGGAACCTATTTTGACATAGATTGGGATCCTAGCTCATTATTTGACCTAATTTGGGTTTTTGTATAAAATATCTAGTCAAACATGATCAAACTTAAAATCCAACTTCGCCATTGGATTCTTTAGGTCGAAATTAGGTCAAAATTTGGACCTAACGGGAGGTCATCTTGACCAACTTTGCAAAATAGTCCACCCAATTACATGCTGGCCCCTAACTTTTGAAAACTCTTGCACAGACCCCCTAACTTCCTCGCAGTCTTACAAACAGGTCCCTCCATCATTAACGGGGAGAAATCCTACTCCGGAGAGGAATGGAGGGGGAGTACTGATTAGCCCATATTTGTGGGCTATTTAAGTATATAAGTGTCTAGACATTAAGTTAATTCTAACATTTATTTAGCATGCATTATGATGTAAATAGATTAATTCATATTTTTGATTTAATTAAATAATTCATGTATTGCATTTATAACTAAAGGCATTTGAAATTGACTTAGAATGGCATTAGATGCATTACAAGCATTATTTTAATTAACATAAAACTTAGGGATTTGTGTATAAATAATCCAAATATTTCATTTTATTAATTATTCTTCTTCTTCCCGGAAGCAACTGTTCCACTTCCTCTGCCTGTATTCAATCTTCGCCAGCTGCCTGCACTCAAGACCCCATTCATGGAGGAGCGGGTGTGTTGGATTTGGTTGGGGCAGCTGACTACAAGGGAGAGGGGGAGGCAGCCGAGCTCGGGGAGGCCATCATCCCATTTCACCACCGTGCAGCATTTCACCACCATGGGCCTCCACGGCCAAACTCCATCTACCGTGGGTTGGTGGGGTGACAGACCACCTCGCCAAGAGGATGGAGTTGGTCGCCACCATGTATGAGCTCCTTGAAGCTCGCTTACCGTGAGTGCATCTATTAATGCATGACTTGCCACCGTTCCATCACCGTGCTTCTTCTTCATTAGGTCCCTGCACCTCCTGCGGTCCTCACAACGCACAGGTACCACAACCCCTGCAGCGCAGCATCACCTTCACTGCAGCACACAGAGCTGCAACCTCTCCTCCCTTCACCTACCACTGCGTGTCTTCACTTCAGCCAGCAGTCTACCTGCATGCCAACAGCCTCGGCGCCTACACATCCTACCTCACGCCATCAGACCCTGGTCACACATTCATCTCCAGTCCACCCACATGCACCTTTGCACCTGCAGTGCATTGCTCCTCCACGCGCCCATGCCCCATGCGCGCCTGCATCCCCCAGTGCCCATGCGTGCAGCCACTGTGCAAAGCAGCTTCCCTGCGAGCCTGCGCAATCTACAGCACGCGGGTTGCAGCGTGAGGCCAACAGCATCCAGCAGTAGTGGTTGTGTCCTTCAGTGCCTCCTCGTGTGCAGCCTATAGTGCGCAACAGCAGCAGCGACGACCGAGCTCAGCAGTGCTCGCGTGCGCTTGCACGGCCTACATGTCCATCACCTCCATCCGCATGAAGCCCTTCAGCGCACACGCCTCCTCTCCGTCTCCAGCAGTAGCAGAGAGCTGCTGCAACCACTGCCGATCTCCTCCACTCCTCTCCTCACCACCGCCACCTCCGACACCATTGGCCACGAGACCACCACCATCTAATAGCCCTCGGGTCACTCAACCTCTAGTGAGCTTCTCGCCTTCAATCACAGCCTCTTCCTCGTGCACGGACAAGGGGAGGAATTTCCCCTATTTTGCTATAGTAAAGCTACTGTTAATATTTACATTCTGTGCCATTTTGAACTTTTATTATTATTTTATTAAGCTGCATTTCAAAATATATACTTTAGTTGTGCAAAATTATTATTTCAGCATTAGCACTTATTGTTTACCTAATCTGAAAGTGATTTTGATTCGGTTTCTTGACTAAATTAATAGTGAACATCGATTTTTGACCCTTGCTAGTTTAGATTGGCCATTGCCTCCTTGTGAACATGACCCGCTCCTAATTGAGTGGCTATATTAGTTGTTGATTAGTCAATTTTTCCACCACATAGAACTACAAACGACGCATCATTTTATGTGACAAACGACTTTAAAAGTAAAGAATCGACTCGTCAAATGGCACCGTTGCTGGGGAAGCAACAGACTTAATTAATTTGCAATTATTCATTTGTTCAAATTGATTTTTAATTGAGGCATATTTAACCTATTTTATATGATTTGGTGCGAGGTGCACATATTGCACACGAATTGTCGCATCGGCCTTAGAAACGCCGTGGTGGACCTTGTTTCTACCACTTTGGAGGAGGAATCGAGTTTCACATGTACGAGGAAGAGATTGAACATTGGTGAACTTTGTTGTCACCAACTAGGAGGACATCTGAAGTGATCATCTTCATCTCTATTGATTTGTCAAGTAGATAGAATTTAGGTTTTAGAACTTTACTTTTCTTTATTTTATTGCACTTACATTTGGTTTGAGACCCTTCTTCTGGGGTATATTTTTAGGGGTTTGTTCCCTAATTTTGTTTTAGGTCCGTGTTGGGTAATTTTTGGGAGCCTGTTCCCTTCTTTAGATTTATGTTTTTAATTTATTTTCTGGATTGTTTACCTTTAATTTGCTTGTTCATAAGTAGTTAAAAAAAAAAAATTAGAAAAAAAAAACACAGGTTGCCTACTAGAAGTTGCTTGCCCTTAGGTTGAATCATTTAGGATTGAATGAGCAGCATCTAGATCTAATTTTTGTCTTGCATATTGCATGAAGAATGTTGGAATCAGGTATGCATTTCTAACTTCACATTTCTACCTATCATGCAAATGCATTTGGATTAATTTCAAGACCACCTAATCTGTATTGAATAGATCTAACAAGTGGTCACATATTTTCTGAAAAAGGACTAATTAAAGGAGGGACATTTTAAAAACCAAGGATTTGATTTTTAAACTTGGCGTGAGATTCAGAATTCAAAATCTTTTGCTGTGTATGCACACTTATATCTCTTGCACCACAGCACACTTTTAGACACTCCTTAGGTTTGGAAATACTAGGACAAGAGCCCTCCTATTGTTGGATTCTGAAGTGTTTAGAACTTGAGATCGAAATTTTGTAACTCCAAAGAGGGGGATACCCTGTCACGGATTTTTGGGGTAGTTGAGAAGCACCGCAAAAGCACAACTTCAAAGGAAGGCTTCGACCTACTTGAATCCCTCGATCTACCATCTTTGGAGTTACTCTACCATTTGAGATTTAGGGAAGAACACCTAAACTCCAACTAGGTCTTTTTAGACGATCCGTAGGTCGACAATAAGCACGTAAATTGATTGAACAAATTGTATTGTCACCTGCAATATGACTTAAATCAAAAGCCTAAATTGGGAAAGACCTAAAAAGTCCTTTTTGAATTGTGTTTTGCTTAAGGAATTCTGATTGAGGTGTGAGTTAGAATGGACCACATGGATTTTCGTCCTTTCACATCTTGGCCACACCCTCACCCCCACTCTGCTCTCTTCGATCCCATACGTTGAGATGGTCCATCCTTTGATGGACATAATGACAATCATTGGGATCCGTTTTACTCCTATTATAGGAGTATTGGCCTGGTTAAGCCCCAAATCAGTGAGCAGAACCTAGGAGCGGGATTTGCTTTACTCAATATCCCACACACCATAGAAATACCCAACCCACCGTCCCTGAATAATTATAATGGTTGGATAGACACTCTTGGGTACTATAAGCCTGAGCCTGATTTCTCTCATGATAGAAATGACCTCTCCTCCTTGAAGATGGAAATACAGAAAATGCAAGACGAAATGATTGAATTGTTAGGAGAATCTTCAAGAGCAGGCCAAGAAGAAAGAGATGAAATTAGCCACCCAATCTACCCCATTGAGGATGACGTACACCCATCTACAATTGATGCATCTCCTGTGGGAGAGCTACACTTGAAATTGGAGGGAAATTTTGGGGATTATGTAAGGGAGAGTAGCTACTTTTCAAGGATCAATTTCGAAACCTCCCCATTAGATGACACTTCCTTGAGAGATCCACGCCTTAAGTGGGAGGAAGAAACATATGAAAGTAGCTATGCATTAGATGAAGAAAGGTGGCAACTTGAGGAAGATGATGATAAGGTTGAGTATCCACTTGAATTATATTGGAGTCAAAAGAAGGGAATGATGGTACCATTGGAAGACCTCGACCCAGATGATAGTATTTTCGTGACATTTGCTGAAGTGGGTCGAAGTCAAGTTGTTAATCCTACCCTCCATTCTGATCACAAGATGGAACTCAAGCCCACCCTTAGGGAACCTAACCCTCAAGAAATTGATCAATCTGAGGAGTCCGATGTTACCAGTGTAAACCATTTACCTCAGATAGAGTACCCTAGGGGATCTGCTGAGATATTAAATGATTCTAGACCTCAGGTATATGATGAATCATATGATGAGGAGAAAGACGAATTATATGAGGAACCTACATTCAAGATTTGGAGTGACATTAAGGGTGATTCTGTCTTATTTGAAGAGTTAGCCCCTGAGAATGTCATAAATTTGACCAAATTAGGTTTCCTTAGCACACCCATCGATGATATTTATCCTCATGATGAAATTATGGAAAATTTGGAAGCAACTTCTAAGATTTATGTGGATTCACATCTAGACTTCGAGGAAGATTTGAGTAAAGAACAAGAACTCAAGGATGACATTGACAGGATAATCCTCAGATCTATTACTTCCAACCTACCTTCATTTGATTCGAAGTCACCCTCTGATTCGCTTATGTCTGAAGGAGAAATTGTGACTCCTGATGAAGTGCAGGAAGATACATGTGATAGTGCAAGGAATGCTAGGGATGTAATTGAGGATTTGGAAAGAGTGTTAGGGATGGACATCGAGCTGATTAAACCCAACCTAGATCTTATGGCCATCCCGCAACCTTGAAACTTGGACACCCTAGACGATCCTTGCCTTAGAGATTTGCTCACTTTTGTTCTGACCGGGGGGCTTAACAAACCAATATTTCCTATAATGGAGTATCGGGTATGGATTGATGATTTCTTTAGTCAGTCCATTGCCCTAGGGGTTTATCTCCTTACCATTCCTTCCCCGTTCCTTTTGGAGGATCCTTGTCATCCTCCCCCTACCCCTTTGGAGGTTGTTATGCCAGTTTATCATGTAGAACCTCTTCTGGTGACTTGGGAAGATTTCATTCCCATCTTAGTTGGGTGAACATTTGCTATCGGGATTCAACATCAGCTCGCCAACATCCTAGGTTACCTATTTTCTAGGTCAGCATTACTTTACTCATTTTTAGGGCCTATTTCTATGATCCTTGAACCTGATTTGCAGGTTCTTTGGCTACTCGGCTGCTAACAAAAGAACGGTAGCCCATCTCTGACCCAGGTAATATCCTTCTAGGCAATAAGGACATTGCATATTTTAGGCATGGGGGATGTACTTAGGGATATACATAGGATAGTGCATTCATGTATTTAATTAAAGCATTCTGCATTGCATACATTTGCATTGAAAAAAAAAAAAATTATAATTATTGAGCTTAACTGGCTGGCTTTGCATTCTTAAGCAAATCAGAACTCTAGGATAGACTAAGTCGATTCTAGGGTCGAACTTTAGAAGCTAAGTGAGCTACTAGCTTTAGACCTTTCGGGTCCTTTGTGGACTTAAAAACTTAAGTAGGAGTTAAGTTGCGGACCATTCCTCAAGAGGTTGAGGAAGGAAAGCTTAAGTTAAAAGGTCGGGTAGTACCTGGAGTCTTGTTCTACCTTTTGGTTTACGGGTCCTTGTAACCTAAGCATCCAAATTTCACACACTTGGTCTGGTGTAAGTAAGTAATCAACTTAATCCCTTTCTTAAAAGAGATTTGGTTCTCTTAGTTTTGACTTAAGAGAGGCTTGAAAACACAATTTGATTGGAAGAGTTCCTACCGCAGGAGAGGTGGAGTATATACTCACCTTGAGGATGCGATGATAATATATTACCTCCTCGACACTTGTCTCTTAGGATGTCCATCCTACTGGGGGCATGTAAGTGCATTGTGCTGTTCAAGTACCATGGGCGGCCCTATCTTGAAGTGTCGATTGCCATAAGCTTGAATTTGCTTAAGAAATCCATGGGCGATACTATCTCGAAGTGTCGATTGCCAGGAGTTCTTGGGGTCGCTATGGGCGGTGTTATCTTGAAGCATCGAAAGCTAGGCACCCTTCGAGGTACGGTGATGGGGACAATGAATCTGACACAGACCATGTTGATAGCTGATCTAAGGTTAGACTTAGAGGAATCAAACAAATATATATATATTATTAAAAAAAAATCATTTTTTTTCCTTTAACTCAAATAACTCAGACCAATGCACATGCACGGATGCTTTAATCTCAGGGATCAATAAACCTTAAGGTAGAGTCAGAAATCAGAGACACTTGTGCCTACAACTTGTCTTTAGCCGACCTAGTCTGTAACTTAGCAACTACTTGGGAACCTTAGGTCTAAAGTCTGAACATAATATGTTTCTAAAGGAAGACTATTTCGGTTGGCTAGTTTTCTTGGAGTGCTAGGTTTTGCTTGGATTTGCTAAGGTCTAGCAAAAACTAGGCATGGAAGACTGTTTGGATTTGCTTGGATTTGCTAGGGTCTAAAGGGAGTATTTGATTAGCCCATTTTTGTGGACTATTTAAGTATTTAAGTGCCTAGACATTAAGTTAATTCTAACATTTATTTAGCATGCATTAGGATGTAAATAGATTAATTCATATTTTTGATTTATTTACAAAATTCATGCATTGCATTCATAACTAAAGGCATTTGAAATTGACTTAGAATGGCATTAGGTGCATTACATGCATTATTTTAATTAACATAAAACTTAAGGATTTGTGTATAAATAATCCAAATACTTCATTTTATTAATTATTCTTCTTCTTCCCGCAGGCAACCGTTCCACTTCCTCTGCCTGCATTCAATCTTCATCAGCTACCTACACTCAAGACCCCATTCATGGAGGAGCAGGGGTGTTGGATCTGGTCAGGGTAGCTGACTACAAGGGAGAGGAGGAGGTAGTCGAGCTCGGGGAGGCCATCATCCCATTTCACCATTGTGGGCCTCCACGACCAAACTCCGTCTACCATGGGTCGATGGGGTGACAGACCACCGCGCCAAGAGGATGGAGTTGGTCGCCACCGTGTACGAGCTCCTTGAAGCTCGCTTACCGTGAGTGTATCTACTGATGCACGACTTGCCACCGTTCCATCACCGTGCTTCTTCTTCATCAGGTCCCTACACCTCCTGCGGTCCTCACCACGCACAGGTACCACACCCCCTGCAGCGCAGCATCACCTTCACTGTAGCACACAGAGCTGCAACCTCTCCTCCCTGCGCCTACCACCGCACGTCTTCACTTCATCCAATAGTCCACCTGCATGCCAGCAGCCTCGGTGCCTACACATCCTACCTCACGCCATCAGACCCTAGTCGCACCTTCATCTCCAGTCCACCCTCGTGCACCTTTGCGCCCACAGGGCACCGCTCCTCCACATGCCCATGCCCTGCGCACGCTTGCATCCCCTAGCGCCCACGCGCGCAGCCACTATGCACAGCAGCTTCCCCACGAACCTGCACAATCTGTGGAGCGCGGGTTGCAGCGTACAGCCACCAGCATCCAGCAGCAGCATCTGTGTCCTTCAGCACCTCCTCGTATGCGGCCTGCAACGTGGAACAACAGCAGCGGCGGCCGAGCTCAACAGCGCCCGCACTTGCCCACACAGCCTGCGTGTCCACCGCCTCCATCTGCGTGAAGCCCTTCAGCACACACACTTCCTCTCTGTCTCCAGCAGCAGCTGAGAGCTACTACAACCACCGCCAACCGCCGCCGCTCATCTCCTCACTGCCGCTGCCTCTAACCACCGTTGGCCACGAGACCACCACCATCGAATAGCCCTCAGCTTACTCAACCTCCGGTGAGCTTCTCTCCTTCAATCGTGGCCTCTTCCTCGTGCATGGACAAGGGGAAGAATTTCCCCTATTTTTCTACAGTAAAGCTACTATTAATATTTACATTCAGTGCCATTGTGAACTTTTATTATTATTTTATTAAGCTACATTGCAAAATATATCCTTTAGTTATGCAAAATTGTTATTTCAGCATTAGCACTTATTGTTTTCCTAATCTAAAAGTGATCTTGATTCGGTTCCTTGACTAAATTAATAGTGAACATCGATTTTTGACCCTTGCGAATTTAGATAGGCCATTGCCCCTTGTGGACATGACTTGCTCTTAATTGACTGGTTATATTAATTGTTGATTAGTGGATTTTTCCACCACATAAAACTACAACGACTCATCATTTTATGTGACAAATGACTTTAAAAGTGAAGAATTGACTCAAGTACTACCTGATTCCTCAGAGATCTCCTCCCAGATTTAGAAGGGAGATTCTCTAAGGAATTCCCTTCCATTTGAGCGCAATCACAAGATCTGAATCACTCCCAATCTCTCGTGTGAAAGCTCGAGAGATTTGGGTATCCAACGGATTTCCTACTCCGGCAAGGACTCTTGCACTTGGAAGCTTGTCTTCCAAGCACAAGAGCCCCTGCTAGAACCTATAAAATGATCCTCACCTCCGACCGCATCTCTTCAGCTTGACTTGGTCGAAGAATCACCCCAATTTCATCTCTTTCTCCTCTAGTTAGGGGTCCAGCGAGCTCTGGTGAGCCCTCCTCCTATTTCTCGTCACTCTGCCACACTACAAGTGGCAGAGCTGCCCTCACCATCTTCCTCCGCATCGTGCAACACCCGTGCATGCACCTCTAGCCCCGTTGTCATCTCCGTCACCCCTCCCCTGGTCACCGTCTTCTCCGGTGATAGCAGGTACAGCTTGCCACATCCTCTCCCCCTTCATCCACTTAGTTAGGTTAGAATTACTCCTCTCTATCCCCTCTTTAATTCCCCTCTTTCTATTTCCCCTTTTCGACCCCTCACAGCCACTGTCCACCTCCATCTTCTCCATCTCCGGCCGCCCACCGGCGAGGTGCTTACATCGCTCCGCACCTCCACACGCCTCACCAGACACCTCACCACCTCCACCATCATCCACTAATCACCTTCCGCTCATCCATCAACCACCATCACCTCCATAAACGTCCCCTGACCAAACCCATAAGCACGGCCAAAGGGTGACCTAGTCATGCATGCCTAAGCCACCCCACGGCCTGCCACCCACTGCCTCACCTTCGCCAAGACACGGCGAAGCTCCTCGTGTGTTTTAATGGGGCCACAATGTCATGTTAAGTGTATTTCAGATCTGAGCCCATTCCGCCATTGGCGCTGAAGCAAGTTGCTTGTAAGCTTCGGTCCAGGCCATGCGCTCCAGGCGTCAGAATCCCAGGTGAAGCGGGATGAGTGCGCGAACTCATACACTCAGGCAATTGGCTTGGCAAGCGACCTATCAGCAGTAATAGAGGATGGTCTCCTGCGGGCGCGAGCGTAGAAGTGGGTGGGACATTTAGTCCCACTTTGTGAACACACGAGCGCAGTGCATAGGATAAATTGATTTTGTGCTTTCAACTAATTGCCTCCAGTACATAGGGGTAAGGTCCCTCGCCCTCGCTCATGCCTCATCTATGACCTACCCCCACGGACCTGGCACCTGACCCGATTACCTAGACCTAGCACTCCTTGCTCATCACACCCAAGCTGGTGCGCCTGGACCCAGGCATGTGATACTCGACTCGATTACCTGGCTTTGGGAGAGCGTATCGAAGGGAGAAATATAGAAAGAGACGTGGGGGAGGGCAAGGGATAGGTTTTGCTTCTATGTGCATGCGTAGGGAAGGAGAAGATAAGAAGGAAGAGGAAGGTGTAGCTGAGGCTAAGGCAAGGTGAAGCTAAGACTTAGCTGCAGAAAGGAAGAAGAAGGTGGGAAGGCCAAAGAAAGAGGAGAGCTAAGGTTGAAGGAAATCAAGGCAGAAGCCAGGGAAGGAAAAGGTAGAAGAAGAAAGGCAGATGCCAAGGGAAGGAGCAGCACTGTAGCAGAGGTGTGGCTGAAGAAGAAAGAAGAAAGAAATCAAAGAGAGTAGAAGAAGAAAGAAGAAAGAGGAGCAGCTGAAGAAGACAAGCAGAGACAAAAAGAGGAGGAAAGGTAAAGGCAGAAGACAAAGGAGAATAAGAAATAGTAGAACTAAAGAGAAAGGAAAAGAAAGAAGTGAAAGCAGTAAGGAGAAGAAAATAAGAGGCTATCATTTAAGACATCTGATTATAGAATCAGATGCCCAATTCTACTTTTTTTGCTATATTTCAATTCCTAAACTCTTGCATTTATATTCTGAATTAAGTTTTGAGTAACTCTAAGTATTCAATTACATTATTGAGATTAGTGAATAAATTCCATTTGCTCCCTATGTTCGACCTCAGATACTTAGGTTTTCGAGTAATAAATTTTTATTTATTTTCGCGGTGATTTCATCTATACTACAACATAATATCTTTTAAAACCACGATCTAGCCTCGTCAACATCAAGTTAGTACCAAGATCAGAAATTGCAATCAATGAAATCAAATTGTGCATTGATCCCCAGCAACAACACCAAATTATTATATTGCAAGATCGGAGTTCTGAAATCATTTTGTTGTAGCAAGTCGAAATCGCTCAAAAACACTTAAATTTGTAACTCAAATTTCAAAAAGAGTATCCGAGATCGAACACAGGGAGTAATTAATGACAATTCAATTTGAAAGATCAGAATTATAATCACAAATATGAGCAACTATAACAAAAATGCCGTTCAAAAATGATATATACATGAGAGTCAATATTAGAATGTAAAAAGAATGGGATAAAATGGTGATTTAAATCACCAATTAACCGTTGAAATTAAGCTCACAATAATCTCAAATAAATGAATAGTAAACTCAATCAAATACCATGTCAGTAAGTAACCAAATGTTTCCACAGTGGCCTTAATCCCTCAAGGCTTCAGAATTCAAACAACATAATCAAGCACTAGACTACTTAAGTGTTTAGGAGGAGCAGCTTCAACAGAGAGGCAAAGGCCTCTTCTTCCTTCCTTCAAGCCTCGAGAGAGAGGCTTCAACAGCCATGCATAATAGAGGCACAAAGCCTCTAAAATTCTTCTAGGTGTTGAAAGTTAGAGTGCAAGGCAAAAACCCCCCTCTCTCTCTTTTCCTTCTCTTTCTTAGAAACCCAACCATAGTTAGGTATATGGATTTGGGTAGGAGACTAGGGCTACCGGGTGTGAGAGGTAGCCGAGGAGTGATGAGGGCGTGAGGAGGGACCTGACCCCTCATGTACTCTATGAGGGGTCCAATGTAGAAATTCCTTTTATGCTGCGTTGTGAGCTCCTAAATCCATGATGTGGGACTAATCTTTCCACTGTCTTTTTAGTGCAGCAACAGATGGCGAGGCTTCCAATTGAAGTCGAAGGCGAGCTCGTGGCATGGAATGGAGGCTCTAGAAGGATGCCTAAGAGTCACCCGCGAAGCTTGGCAGTGGAACCTGGAGTGGATGCAGTTGGAGGATTAAAGGCGTAGTCAGAGAAGTCAAGGTAGTGGCGAAGCTCCGGTTGAACACCTAAAAGCATAAGAATGGCCTCATGGCCACGCCAAACAAGTTTAGAAGACTCGTTAGAGTGCGGCAAGTGTAGTGGTTTCAGTGGTGTGTTGTGAAGGTGTAGGCCAATGAGGGAGAAAGGAAGAGATTTGTGGCCCAAAAGCTCGCTAAGGAGGTAAGGTAGGCGAGGTGGGTCTTATGTAGGCCATCGAGAGAGCTTCCAAGCTTGGAAACAAGCTTGAAAGCTTGGGAACTCAAGAATTAGGATTTATGGTTTCAAGGAGTTCGCACGAGCTCCACAAGGAGATTTGGAGTCCAAATTGAGGGTTGGATCGTTAAGGATTCCCTCGAGACCATCCCTTCCAAATTTAGAAGGGATTGGTCAATCAATCAAGGTAGAATATGAGATTGAAGCTTGGATCTAATGGATTCATAGTTTCCATGGCATCAGGGACCCAACTGAGAAGAAGGAGAAGAAGATAGGGTGGTATTTGCAATAATTTTGAAAGTTGAGGGGCTATTTGAAGGAAAAAGAGTCAAGAGTGGATTAAAATGCAAACTAGGTCAGATGATCTCTGATTAAGCCCAAATTTTGGTAAAATCCTAATTTGGACCTTGAGAATCTGATGGTGAAGTCATATTTTGGTTTTGACCAAGTTTGACTGGGTAATTTGCGTAGAAGCCCAAATTAATGTAACTTTTCATTTGAGACTCTATTTCAGGTCAAAATGGGTACCAAAGGTCAAATCAATGGTACCAAACCTTATAGAATATTTTTCTATGATTTTTAGAAGGTTTAGGTGAATTTTATTCTGACCATAACCTTAGTTAATTAAGCAGGCTTGAAATTAGGGTTTCAGATGTCAATTACATCTTGAAATGCGTGAAATCCTGTTTCTATCTGCATGGACCCTCTTGTTAGGTATTAATGACCATTTGAACTTTAATTAACCCCTAGAATTCCCTGTGGTTATTCCATACTTATGAAATGCAGTTAAAATTGCAAAAATAACCTTATGTTCTTTTCTTCTTCTCAAAACAAAATAGTATGCACATAGGACACTCTGATGGTTATGTAGGAGCTTTTATCAACTTTATTAGACCAAATTGGGCTAGTTAGGGCTCATGATGGTGTTCCCATCAGTAGCTAAGCTGACCAATTTCTTCATTTAGTCGTTGACTAACCCTCAACATCTCTCCCATAGACTCCATCATTTCTTTCTGTTGTTTTTACATTTCTATCATCAAAGAGGAGAGGCTACTATTATTAGATTGGGGAGGATAGTCAATGTCAGGTTCAAGTTGCCTAGGGGTATCAGTCCAACCTAGATAAGAAAAATCATGAAGGGTGGGAGGTTGGGTGTTTGCATATTGGTGGGGATTCCAGGGGTGGAAAATCCTACTCCTAGGCTCTACTCAAAAGTGGGAGTTATCAGGCCAGTACTCTCAGGCTAGGAATAGGATTGATCCCATGAATTTTCATTGTACCCCTCTAAGGAGGGATATGCTCGGGGCATGGGATCTTGGTTAAAAGATGGAAAGTATTGGTTCTGATAATCTAAATGATAGGAGTAAGGGTTATCCATTTCTTTTAAGCCAAAAAGGTTTAACTCTCTTAGGACTTAGAAGAAATTAGATTAAAACCAGAAACCTCCTAGAGAGCTCTATCACTGCCAAAACAAACACAAATATAGTGGGATCTGCTTTTAGTAGATTCTAGGTCTTCGAATTAATTATTCAATTAGTGGCTAAACAAGTTTTGCAAAAGTTACTCTTCCAAGGCTGACCTTCGTTGGTGCCTACAACCTACTCGCAAGGGATGGAAGTTTCGAATCGAGCCCACGCACGAGGAACTGAGGTAACTTGGTGGATAGGCTTACTGATTTCTGACTAACTTCCCTTGTGGTGCAAAGAGGAGAGGTAGAAAATTCCTAGTGACCTTATGTGTGATGTGCACAGTGTCTCAAGTGTGCAACACATGTACACATTTTATACTTTAATATCCCACAATCAAATCCTTTTGTATGCAATCTAAAGTCATTGATTTTAAGGTCCAACCTCTTAGTAGTCCCAATTTTTTAAAAGTGACCATTGAATTAATTAGATTCAAACACTTTGGTGGTCTTGAATTTAAGTCCATTGTAGATGCATGAAAGGTAATTGATGCTAAAGAGAAGACGTACCTTACTCCAGCTTTCTTCGTGCAAGATGTCTACAACGCAAAAAGAAACACTAGATGCCACTCAAACAATCCTATATGGTCACCCTATAGATATGCAGCTTCTAGCAGGCAGCTTGGATTTTTTTTTTTTTAATAATAAGAAAACAAACCTAATCTAATTTAACTAGCTACTAACTAACATGTAGCTCCAACCGTTCAAATAAACCTATAATCTAAATAAAATGGGAACACACTCCCTAAAATAAGCTTCCACATACAAGAGCGATAAGCAATAAAAACACTAGGAACAAGTTCCCAAAAATGCCCAACATGGTTCACAAGATAGAAATTTAAATATCTAATGTCTATCTACTCTAATATAAATCTAAAAGAAGTAAACAGGTCCTCGATCACCAATCCTCCCTCTACGCACGTGGGATTAAGGCTCACGTGCACACACCATTATCCTCGAGGTGGCGACAAGGTCTACCAAGGTGATGAGTGGCTACTATGTGCACCTCCTTCTCAAGAATGTGCCTCACATAGAAAAATGATAGATCCATGGATGTATAATCTCAATCAGAACTCGATGCAGGAAGAAAAAATACTTACGAGTTTACTAGGTCCATGCCTCCCCAGCAATGGCACCATTTGAAAAAGAGATTCTCGCTTGATTAAGATAGCAATAGAATGATATGTTGTTGTAGTATTTTATGTGGTGGAAAATCTATCAATCAAAAATATAAAAATCTAAACTAACCACAGTGGATTAGGTCATCTCCACAAGGAAGATAAGCCTTATGAAAATTCATAATTATCTCCTAAGAACCAAGCAAATATTTTGTTGATTATATTTTGAATTCAATAGTGCATTGCAATAATCAACCTCAACACTTCTAAGAGTAATAGGCAAACTCCCACATCAACAAATTTATCAATATTCCTCTATCATATGCACAGAAAGATATTTCTTTTTAATCAACACATACAAACCTAACAATCCAGATCAATATGCACGAGATTTTTAACCCCAAACTTAAAAATAAAAAAGAATCAAAATATTCCTCAACTAAGATTAGCAAAACACATGACCTCTCATTAAAAATATTACTTCATGTAAGCACAAAACAAAGAGATAGCAGAAATCAATTTCCGACGTCAAGCACCTGAATCTTTTATTGCATAGAAAATAAGAAAGAGAGAGGTCCTAAAAGGGAAAACATAAAATATTTATATATATATATATAATTAAATTACTTTGAACCACCCTCTCACCCCTTCATTGCAACTAATGTAAGCCACATTGTCCAAAAATAAGGGATGAGGAGTTCCTTGTCGACGTGCGTGGAAGAGGTCATCAACGGCGGCAAGGTTGTCGATCGAGATGAGTCAGAGCAAGGGCATCGCTTTGGCAGTGTTGGTGTCAAGATCGGAAGCCAGAGGTGCCCGTTCGAAGCGGAGGACGGTCGACGGTGATGGGTTCCATGGGTGTGAGATTGGGGTTGCCAGTTGGGGGTGTGTGCAACGATGGAGCGTGGGGGTGATGTTGGCGAGGTTGATGTCGAGGAGGAAGGTTGATGGCGTGCTATTGAGGCGATGGTGAGTGGCTGTGGTTTGGGTTCCTTTGGGAAGTTGCAGGGGGCAGTTGGAAGGAGAGGATGAAGAAGAAGAAAAAGTGGGTGGGGGGGTTTGGTGAGGTGGAAGGTGCTGTGGTGATGGTGCTGCAACTGGAGGTGTTGATGGTGATGATGGTGTGCGTGTTGGCACCACACACACCACGGCAGGAGAACGATGATGGTGGCACTTACTCAGGCCATTGTGCACATTGGGTCCATGGTGCAGGCTCTTCTTCACGATGGAGAGGATGGTGGATCCACGCTAGGGTGGAAGGTGAGAAGATCCTCCAGACGATGTTCTCCCATGCATTTTATTTTCCTCCATTTAGTTTTCCTTCATCGGTGCAAATTAGGGGATTTTAAATCCCTTACTAAAATTAGCATGGCCACTGTTGGAAGGAGATTTGATGATGCATGGGGCCCTGTATGTGTAAATTACGAATGCAATCTTCTTGATGCTTTAATTGGTTTCTATGTCTACCTGATTTAGTCTCCTATGCATGTAATAATATAAAGTTGATGTAATCAAAGATGAATTGAGCATATAAATATAAATTAATCATTCATGCAAGTTATATCAATTATCACCTAAGTTATTTAGAATTAAGTACCAAGAAAATATAATCGAAATATACTTAGACCTATAATTAGTTCACTAAAGTGAACCCAGCACTAATTGAGAGGTGTGCCTGCAGATCTTACTTGGCCACAAACATAAGATCAAAAGTGATATCGATTGTAAAAGTGTGGCACAAAAAAAGCAATCACGCAATATACACAAAGATTTATAGTGGAAACCCTTCCCAAGTAAAAGCCACTACCTAAGCCTCCCAGCTTAGGATTTTCCTGACTAGGCAATGCTAGTCAATCCACTAATGTACCACTTGAACGAGGGTGGCACAACCTCTTACAATGATCCCTTCTCTTACTAACCTGAAGAGAATCGCAACAAGAACAACAGCAATAGATTTCTCCCAACAACTTGGGTTCTATAATCAAAGCAACAAGTAAAATAAAACATTATAATCTTATGGAACCTCAAGGAAAGTCAAACAAGAATTTTGCAAAGGTTCGAATCAATGTGCTTTGGAGAGTGAAAATAGAAGCGTAGAGCCACTTTGAGAGAAAGCACGAGAGATCTTTTTCTATATGGATTTCTCTTTGAAATTGTGTTTTGAAATGAGGGATGTGGAGCCCTATTTTTAGGTGAAAAGGAGCATATTTGGAATGTTGAGAAAAATCATTCGAACCAAATTGGTCGATCAATTTACTTAATTGGTCGATTAATTTTCATTTTGATCGATCAATTAACTTAATTGGTCGATCAATTGCTGATTGATCAAATATTTAATTGGTCAATTAATTGCGGGAAAATCAGATTTGACCGTTAGGCTAATTTGGTCGATCAATATTCCTATTTTGATTGATCAATTGATTTGATTGATCAATTCTAATATTTTGGTCGATCAATACTATCTAGGTGTTTATTTTATGATTTAGAAAGGTTTGTCTTTAATCCTGAGGTTCCTTATAGTAATTCTAGACTCAAGAAATATAAAAAACTTACATTGACTAAAGATAATCTTTACTTTGATCCACACGGAGGATAATTGACTTGATTTGTGCGAGCGTGATCTTGAAAGATTAGTTCACAATAAAGAATAATTTTGTTTCATCAAAATAGAGGTACTTACACTAATCACTACTCTAAACTACTTTAGAAAGCTGGAAATCCTATCTAATAGGAAGAATGGGGTTGCCTAGATCCAAAGCCGGCAGCTAAGGAGGAAGAAGGGAGGGAGGTCTCCAGTGAGTGAAGAGCCCTCCAGGGTCATCCTCAAATGTATGTCATCCCTAACGACGAGGAGGAATTGAGGAGGAAGAACCATAGCCCTATCACAGGCATGGCGAGTGAAATGGTTAGAAGGTACTACTAGAGAGGGAGGAAGGAGACTAACTCGAGAGATCTTGGTGGGAGTTGATTGGCCATGCCCGCGAGCTCAAGGAGGTGTTTAAGTAGGCATTTAAGTGAGTACAATCACAGCAAGGGTACGATCAAGCACTTAGGGCTTGGGCAGTGGTGATGGGAAGGATGATCTGCGGGAAGCAAATGGATGAAATCTAGCCGTAGGATTAGATTTGGGATGGGGGGTGACGCCACGCGTGAAGGCACGTGAAATTTGGATTTGGATCGGCGGTTGGATGATGGTCGCATGAGATGAAAGGATGAAATTGCCCAAGTTATTCAGCTGCACTGTAGCACACACGTCAACTACAGGTGTATTGGAGATTTTGTGAAGAAGCCCTTAAGGGCGAACGGGTAGAAAAAATTGGACGAAACCCAATAGTGATAAAGATTCTTGTAGTGAGCCCTTGTGAATTGTAAAGAGACCCCTAAGGGTTTACAAATGGGTCCTTGGAGGCATTTATGCATTAAAATATTAATGATGGACCTATATGTAATGTCAATGATGTGAGGTCCTAATGATGTCCAAATGTTACCAAGTTTTTATCGAGGCTCAATTGAGCATTTAAGTAGTTGATTTCACCTTTGATTTTAACTTTGGAACAAAAATATGTGTTCAATTTGCAATTGGATCACCATTTTATACTTCAAAATTGAATATCTAAATTTATGACCTAATTTTACATTTTTAACACCAATTTTCTATTTTAGGTCATTTATGTTATTTCCCACATATAACCCATTTCATGTGTTAATTGTATATTGTTTAACCTAGTTTCTAGCTTAACTTGGGCATTTTAGCTTTGATGAGCCACCTCTTATCAACTATAACCATCACATCAACCATCATTAAAATTTACATAACCAACATGTCATCCACAGTCCATTATCTGTGTATAACTACTTACAAAGAGATCAAACTTGCTTATGCACAGGCTTTGAAAGAAAGACTTGCTATGTAAAGGACCATATCAAAAAGGTGGGGCTTGACTAATCTAGTTATAAGACATAGAAAAAAAATTACCTAACTAAGAAATAAAAGCTAAGACTGTTGAATGTGTTATCTATCCATAGTAATACCTATTTCCTCACCAAGAAGCCCCTCAATCTAAAGAATTGTTAAGGCCTCCAAGAGTAACGAAATTCACTTTTAATCCCTTTAAACAACAAGCTAAGACATGGGCAGGATTAGTAACACTTCTAAAGCTTGTTAATGAGGGAATGAGGCAGTTGAAAGATTATAAAAATATTAGAGATCAGATTTTCACCAAATACTAGCTATTCATGATATAAACAACTGGCTGTACATTTGGACTTGTCAATTGTGGATTAATAGACATAAGCAACCATAAAGATTGAGCCCAATCTTACACAAAAGTACTATAGTGTTAAGGAACACGATGATGACAATGATAATACAATAATCAAATAACAATAATGATAATGGTAATACTTTACCACATTACAAGAATTATAAAATTGAAAGAAAAAAAGAATAAAGCAATGGGAAGGTTGGGTGAAAAATAGAAAGAGTGAAGAAACCTATTTTTTGTGTTTTTATATTACTAAAATGGTTTCCCTTGACCTGACACAAAAATAATAACAATAAAGGACAAGTTTATTATGCAAATTTTACATTAAAATCTACATATGAACATAATGTTACGATAGCAACATTATTGCTGATAATTATACAAGAGGGAGGGTGAATTGTATAATTCAAATATTCAATAAAAATAATGGCAATAACAAAAATTCAATCTACATATAACACCAAGATTTACAGAGAAACCGAAACCGGGAAAAATCTTCACCTAGTTGATCCCCAACCAATATTTTCCTCTTTCTCTTCAAGCAAGAAATCCACTAAACTTCACTACTTCAACCAAGGGTAGTGAGCCTCTATCACTATCCCCTTCTTGTACAACCCACAAGAAGGAATTTTGTTCTTCACTCACCAGAAAAATGGGAAGCCAACAACCCTGGCACCAAAAATACAAGTAGAAAGAATAATGAACCAATGTACAAGTCCTATTGAACCAATGTTCAAGTATTTAAATCAAATGTAATAGGACTTAGAAATATTCTTTTTCCATTCCTTTTGAATATATCTTGATGTAAAGGAAACAAAATTTTATGCAATTGATATATAAATAGAATTTTGATAAATATTTTCTTGCAACTTCCTTTTGATAGAAATATAAATTTTATATTAAGAAAGTGTATATGAAAATGATTAGAGTCAATAATATGCTCAAAAATGTAATCCCAAGATTCTAATATCAAAGATTTTGAATGAGTAATTTTGCTTCAAAAGATAACAAGGTATGTATATGAAGCAAGATGAAATGTTCAAAAATAATACTCCCTTGAACTTCCTTCTCAAAAGTATGAAGTAGGAGTGGAGGTAGTAGAGAAGAAGATTCTCTTCAAGGAACAATAATGTTGGCGCACACAGGGAAGTAGAAGCTTGAAGATTTTTTCTTGAAGCACTAAGTTAACATGGAGTATGCTCTAGTCAAAACACAAAATTGATGTGGACTATGCTTCTTTGAAAGCACAAAAATGGTGTGGAGGCTTGAAGCAATTTCTCAAGATTGTATTAATAAGTAGAGAGTGTGCTTTTATTGATGAATGTTGTTGTAAGAATGAATGAAATAATGTAGGGTATATATAGAATAAAAATAGGAAGTTGTGATCTCATGAAAGGGTATGAATTCAAGAGATGCCAAGTTAATAGTCGTTTGCACATGCTAAAATTCGAGTATAACCGTTTGGATTTATTTTAGTTGATTGGTTAATACACTCATATTTGACTTTAGAAAAATCGTAGAAAACTGACAAGCGAAATCAATTGCTTAACTAATCGATTAATTTTGCAGTTGATAGAATCATAAAAGAGGTGGTTATATGGGTAGGCTTTTTTTGTAGAAAGATGTAACTACACATATAACTTTCCTTATAAGGAGATGCAACGTTTGAAATGGATAACTACCATTCTAGAAAGTGTAACCACCCATTCTAGAAGAATAATTATTATTTAAGATGTATTTTAAATACATTTTACACATGTTTTAGTAATTTCAATATTTTAGAAGTTATAACTACCATTCTAGAAGATTGATTAGTATTATAATATATTTTAGAGCATGTTATATGCATGAGGTGTATTTTATAGTATTTTAGAATTTATTTATGCACATGTAATACATTAGAAATATTACAATTAGGCACTTGAATTAATTTGTTCATGTGAATAAATGTGTTTGGCGCTTGATAAAAACATCTAATTTGTAATACAATATCAAATTGAATGTAGGAGAAGCTAGGAATCATCAAAAAATCTTCTAGTATCTCCTTTTGCTGCAATCAACATCTTTAGGTAACAATAATGCTTCCTTTCATGATAACTGTAATCTTCAACTTTATATCTACAATAACTTTATGATACGATATGATAATACGTAAAACATCAAAATAAATGCAATTAGAACTTAAGTGCTAACAATCTCCCTCTGATGGTAACACCAACATGGGTCCTAACTAGACACAATTAGTCATATTCAAATGATAAATGCTCCTAAATAATCATCTGAGGGTCACAATTCCACATTGATCTGATTTGAGAGGAAGACAAGAAAACATGGTTAATTATACTATTTTAATAGTACATCACAAATGCAGATTAACCACGGGATTACTTAGGGGTTAATTAAAGGTCAAATGAACATAAAAGACTAAAAAGTGGGTTCACATTGACTCAATTAGGGTTTTGCGCATTTCAAGGGTGAAAACAGCATTGAAATGACTAATTATCAACCACACTTAAATTGAAAAGGTTCTTGTCAGGATAAAATCAATATAAATCTCCTAAAAATCATTGAAAAATATTATAAGAGGTTTGATACCTTCACTTTGACCATCTGAACCCAATTTGAATTAGAAGAGAGATTTAGATGAGAGTTTGCCTTGATTTGGGCTTCTATGCAATTTACCTAATCAAATCCAAGTTCACCATTAGATTCCTTGGGTTCAAATCAGGTTAACACCAAAATTTGGGCCCAATCAAAGTCTATTTTGACTAAGTTTGCATCTTGGGCCCTAAAAACTCTATTTTTCACACTCAAACTTCTAACTTTCAATTTTCCTTATATCCATGCCCCTAAATTTTTGTCATTCTCAAAAATATGCCTTTGCATCCATTACTGTGTGAACAGGGCCTTCAACCCAAACTACCAACCTTTGATTAGCGATTTCTCCTCCATTCTAAGGTGAAATCTCTCCAAACTTGGAGAGATTTCTCCTAAGAAGATCCCATACACAATGATCCATCTCACAAGGACCAAATCCGACCCATTGCCGCCAGTGAACGTAATGTTTTCAGTGTGGATTCCTTGCAAAAATAACGAGGAATTCACATTGATTTCATGTAGTTTAAGGTCGCAGAACCCTCTATATAAGTCCTAGGTTGTTCCTAGGTGAAATTTAGCCAAGAAATAGTGGGAATTAGCCCTTTTCTTCCTCCATCGGCTATAGTTTTCTTGACCTATGGAGAGCCCTCTCCATCCTCCTCCACACATGCTCACAGTCAGCTGACATCGCCAACCTCTCCCTCTCTTCATTGCTAAACTTGTCGATCAAATCAAGGTCGCATCCAACCTCTTCTTCCTTGTAGTTGCCTCGCCATTGACCTCTGCCTCACATCCGACCGACCAATGTCGGGTGTGGTCTTGCTTCCCCTCCCTCCAATAAGTTCCTCATCTTCTCCCTCTCCTTTCCTAGCTTCTTTTAATCTCCATAAACTTAGGTTAGGCCCACTCCTATCACCGTTCCACCCTTATCTTCTCTGCCTTCGACATGAGCTCTGATGAGCTTGTGCTGGCGCTACACGACATAAAACCATAAACCAACACCTCCACAACCTCCACCTCACCTCAGAGATCAAAAGCCCTCAAACATTAAGGGCTTTGATCATTCCTACCTTCGGGCGAACACCATACCTTGTCGTCATCAACATTGACTTTGGCCGACCATTTCACAATGCTCATTCATTAAATTCACACCACCACCGCACTCCACAAGCTCCAACGATATTCTTAAACATCTTAATTTTGGCCAATAGGTCATATTCATGATTACAGGTTTCATCATCTCTAGTCATCATCTCTGGCGTCGCTTAGCTGCCATTCGACAATACTCCTCCTTGCCACCAACCTCCTCGGGCGCAGAATCCCTCCAACTCATCTAGGCCATCAATTGAGCGTACCCATCACAGCAACAGCGACAATTAAGCCTAGCAACCTATCGCAGTTGTAGCAGAGGAAGAGTATGGGAGATAATCCCACATTGTTAAAAGAAGATTTAGAAATCTCTTCATATGGCATTTTCGTGCATCTGTTGTTAGCATAGTACACGAGGGGTCAGGTCCCCCACGCACATGCGCACCCTCGCCTACCCCCATGCTGGTAGGCCTGGACCTTGACCTGATTACCCGTATACCCCTAACTCAGATCTGAGGAGAGAGAAAGAGAGGGAAATTCTTAGGGGGAGGGAGGAGGTTTTGCACTGTAGCACCTTGGCTTTCGTGCCAACACTTAGGCACAATTTGAAAGGTGATCTGTGATGCCACTTAAGGTGTCTGACCCTTGTGTCCAACGTCTAATCTAAGGAAATTTGGTTCTAACTTTGGTTGAGATATTAACTTGAGTATTGTTGAAACATTGAGATTTGATTGGGATATTGTGCTTAATTGTTGGGAATATTTGGTGGTTTCAACCACCATTTTTCTCTTTCTATTTTTACCTTGAGATACAATTTCTAAAGCACTAGTTGTTTATTCTAGTTGTGATTGAATGTTGTGCATATTGATATATTATTTGATTAGTGGATTGATTTGCTATACTTGCTTCCTGTGAACGACCTCGGAACTCATGATTTTTAGAGCTTTATAAATTTAAATGTTGTATTGATCTTCATCACTATACTATGATGCGTTATTTTCCAAACTACGATGATTTTCGACGTAACACTGCCTTTTTGATGTTTTTGTCAAAATATAAAGTTGTATTGAATATGTTAACTTGATTACATTTGTTAGTTCATTTGCTCCCCTATCAAACATAATTTGATATCTTGTTAATCATGTAACTCTTTTAATATCTATTTAGTGCTAACGTCTACTTTGCATACTTCTCCCCATTTTGATAAAAAACATGAAAATGATAAGTCATGCCAAGAAACACAGGTAAAAATCACATAAAAAGCACATAAAAGAGTTTAGTACAAGCCATAGAAAAAGAGTTTAAAAGAAATACACAACCAAGCAAATAAAATAAGTTCATTACAATGCATCATGAAACTAAACTAGGAAAGAACTAATTAAGCTACCAATCAAACTAAGTAGAGAATCAACCAAACTACCAATTATAGAGAAACTAAGGAAGTCATTTCTTGATATCCTTGATGCCAATGTGAAGTGAAGAAATTTGTTCTTGAATGCTTTCAACGACCTTCGCCATTTGCCTTCTATCGTCTTCTTGGTGCCGCATGAGGATTCCAGGCCTAGACATGTAGATGGGGTTGCAATCCACTTCCACAGAATCCCAATCGACATTGTAGGTATGGCCGCCTTGCACATTTGCATCTAGAATATCATAGGAAACGAATTCAGGTACACTATAACAAGAGGAAGGGTCACTCACACTAGTAGGTTCATCTTCATCCTTTTCTTTGCTTGCCATTCTCTTCAAAGTAATGCTGTCAAAGTACTCAACACGTGTGTCCACAGGATGACAGGAAATTCGAAAGTTCAAGTAAACAAGATTATAAGTCAAGAGTATGCTAAATGGTAGAGAGGATGTATGGATTGAGGCCATGTGGTTGAAGATGATCATGGGCCAATTCATTTTGTATTTGTTGAGGATACAATAGATCAAGTATGCGGTGTGTTTGGGACAATGATTATATCCAGAAACCTTTCCAAAAATATTCCAATCAATCACCCTAGTGAGAAGTTTTGCAACAAAGTGAGTTTGGACATGGCTAGGTCTTTCCTACTAGATTCTATGTCATTAAATTCAAGAAGAAATTGGTGAACACTATGAAAAGGAATTTCTTGGGAAATGGATTCAATAGTGTGACCATCAAGGTTTGAGCGACAAATAGTAGAAACCAAAGATGGGATGATTTCTAGGTCAAAGTGTGGGAGAGAGAGCATGTAACATGTTCAGAATCTACCATGGTTAAGTTTGCCTGAAACATCCTAACAAGAGTGGGGTAGATGCCTTTAACACTTTTGGCAAAGTTGTGGTTAAAGTAATAGGCAAAGTTTTGGTAGGTAATAAGTTCTTAAAGAGCATACTCTTCATTGTCCCTAAAATTTTCAAAGACAAGTAGTCTAAGGGCTTTCATTTTAGCTTTGTGAATGGTCTTAGAAAAGGTATCCTTAGCCGATGTGGAGATAAATAATTTATCCAAATCCGAGGAAGTGTTCAAATTCATTTGAGGTATAGGAATAGGATTAGGGACAATAGGTGGTGGTGGTGTTTGGGAAGATGGATCATAGGTTTTGGTTCATTTTGGTGATCGAGCAGCTTTGCCCTTGAGAGGCATATTGAATCAAAATCTAATGTGCAAAGAAAACTGTCATCCAATAGAATATCACGTATCATCACACAAAAAGAACAACAAAAAGAAACACAACAATCAATTTTTCTAATCGATTATCTAAACGGTTGAACAAGAAATAGCCAACAAGAGAAAAAGAGTTGAGAAAATATACCAAAGGGAGAGAGAGAAAAAGATTGATGAAGGTTGCTGCAGGAGGTGGGACCTTCAGCCTTGAGGGAATAGAGAAATTATGGAGAGGAGGAAGAAGAGGAAACAATTTTGGAGAGGGGAATCATTTGAAAAGTTAGAAAAGAGGGAAAAAGAAAATAAATGAGAGGGAAATGCCCAAAAAGTAAGAGAGAGAATCAGGGGAGTGAATATGAGTCACACAATCCAAATGTTTGAATTTTAAACATGGTCTGACACCTGTTAGAAGCAACCAAATAAAAGGAACCACCTGTCCTTTTAAAAATAAAAATAAATCATTCCACTTATGTGGGAGCAAACTGAAGGAGAACTTAATCGATAGCCTAATTGATTAATTTCAATGATCTGTACAAAACAGAACATAAAATCAATACTTTTGCAGAAACAAACTAATATAAAGATTCAAATGGAACATACTGTAGCTTACAAACTAAAAACATATTCAAATGTTCTTTAAACATAAAAGGACAACATAGAAAGCATACAAATAAAAACATAATATAGAACTATTTCTTCTTCAAGTCTTCAATTGCATTCTTTATTTCTTCAATGTTCTTCTCTAGACTTAAGAATTGATCATCCACGAATGCTTTGAACTTCATGACATTATCTTGAAAATTTGTAACAACCCTTGCCATGTGCTTGCGGTCATCTTCGGTCCTTCGTATAAGATTTTCAATCCCATTCAAGCAAGTAGGAATAGTGCTATCAACGTCTCTGAAATCCCAATCATAGTTGTATGGATTTTGAGGATCATTATCTGGAATGCTGTAAGATGCAAGAATAGATGACATCACGTTATGTGAATCATGTAAAGTGTT
The DNA here is from genome assembly GCA_037157565.1 of Thalassia testudinum. Taxonomy (NCBI): domain Eukaryota; kingdom Viridiplantae; phylum Streptophyta; class Magnoliopsida; order Alismatales; family Hydrocharitaceae; genus Thalassia; species Thalassia testudinum. Next base: position 93,179,388 of record JAZHRO010000025.1, read on the forward strand.
GGGAGAATTTTCTTCAATAGGAATCCGAGTACCATCATAGATAGGTGGAGTATTTTGATGAAAATTATCCAAGGAGTGAGTATTGAGATAAATAGACTTGTCAAGATAATGACATGCTAACGGAACATGATAAAAAATAAATAGATGGGATAACAAAGTACCAAATGGTAGAAAACCATCATGGGAATCAATCATATGGTTAAAGATCATCAAGGGCCAGTCCAATTTGATACTATGGATAATACAAAAGACAATGTAAGTGGTTCTCTTGGAACAAATGCTTAAATTGGAATTATTGCCAAAGAAGTTTCAATCAATAATGAAAGCAATAAATTGTGAAACAAGAGAAATATTTTTCGTTAGGAGCACTTGGTTGGAAACATCACAAGGAGTAATAAAAAGAGAATGACAAACATCCTTAACTGAGATACCATTTTCAATATCATCCCATGTTTGACCTTTCATGTTAGTTTTGCAAATATAGGTAATAGATTGGATGTTAATCAACATTTGGCAATCGGAAATAATAGATCTAAGAGCAAGAATTTTGTCCTCTGAGCTTTTATGTAAGAGTTTAATGTTGGCATAAAAGATTTTAACGAAAGAATGATAAATTTTGCAAAATGAATTTCCAGAGAAATTAGGACCAAAGAGGTGAAGCATCTTTTGAAAACTAAATAGGGATTTGATATTGTGATGATTAACATTCTTAAATCATCAAACAAATAAGGCATTGAGGAATAATTTGAGAGTAATAAATAGAAGACCATGATTTTACTCTAAAGGAAATATGATCAACATCATGAAGAGATCTTATGAATCAATTAATAGGACTCATGATGTCAAATTTTTGAAAAACAAGTAAAGAGTAACATGTAATTAGAAAACAATAATCATTTGATCACAAAGAAACAAAAACTTTTCAAGAATAGAAACTACCCATAGGTTGCAACATGATGTGAGTACACTATGTGGTGTTCATGACCTGGAGAGAAGTGAGTGAAATGAGAGAAATTCTCTCTTAAAAGGAGTTAGTAACTGTCCAAAGGGAAGGTGTTGGGCAGTTGCAAAAAGTTCTAAATCAGAAATTAATTGATTAAGTTATCAACTAATTTAAGTAAATGAAAATGATCTTAATGATTTATCAAATCAAGATAATTGATTTTGATCTCTAAAGTGTCTTTAGAACATTAATCAAGATAGAGTATACAATCAAGAGTAATATGATCCTTTAATATAATCCAACAATCAAACAATCAATCAATCAATCAATCAATCAATCAATGCATTCAAACATCATTCAAAGTACATATACCTAATTCTGTTCTAATTGTAGAGATCTTTCTAAAGGTAAAGGTTTAGTTGATATATCAGCTAATTGATCATTTTTAGAGACAAATTCTAAATTAATGTTACCTTTTAATACATTATCTCTTAGGAAATGATGTCTAACATCAATATGTTTGATTTTAGCATGATGAATATGATTCTTTGATAAATTAATTACACTAGTGTTATCACAAAATATTTTCATATTTGAAAATTTTAATCCTACATCATTTAATATTTGTTTCATCCAAAACATTTGTGAATGTGCTACAGCAGTCGAAATATACTCAGCTTCTGTGGTGGATAAGGAAATACAATTTTTTTTCTTTGAAAACCAAGAAACAAGAGATTTGCCTAAGAGGTGACATGTTCCACTTGTACTTTTATAGTTAGTTCAGCTTCCTACATAGTTAGCATCACTAAATGCATAAATATCAAGTGAAGGTCTTTTAGGATAAAATAAACCAAAGTATAAGTATCTTCTAAAAGTCTAAAAATTTTCTTTACAACATTTAATTGTGATTCTTTATGTTTTGATTAATATCTATCACATAGACATGTAGAAAACATTATGTTAGAATGACATGTTGTTAAATAGAGTAAGGTTCCAATCATACCTCGATAAAGAGTTTGATCAACATCCTTACTGCTTTCATCTTATGCAAATTGGTATGAGCATTCATTAGAGTACTCTTTGACAAGCATGGAAATCATGAGTTTAAGGAAAACAACGGCATAGTATAGTCGTTGAATCCACTTGTCAAAAATAATTTTTATAATAATGAGACTTGGAGTCCCAGTCGTTCGTCTCTGGGAGGAATTTTGGAAATGCAAATTCAAATTCGATCTTATTCGCTCTACTCGTTCAAAATCGCCTGTCAATTTATACTAAATACATATTGATATACGACATGCTGTTGCTAGAATATAAGAAATTGAAAGCAAGCAACTTTAATCACACCAAAAGATGATAATCAGGCACATGGTGATTTTCAACATATATATGTAAATATTTTCATTGAGGCATGATGGTGGTTATAGCACAGGAAGCGGAATGCTTGCACAGGGAAATTTAAATCTAACTAACAGAAAATGTGTGCATGTGCGGATCTGCAAGAGACTGCTCATGCACCATGCAAGAGGGAGAGATAGCTACACTACTAAGTAGTAAATAAAGCAATAAATCTATGAAGAACTATGCTATTTATGTAGCTGACATAATAAAGGGCATTCAGAGGTGGGCTCCGATGGCCTTTGAGTGGGAGAGAGGAGAAAGAGGGGCGGCCAATGGTGCTTAGGCCAGCCCTTGGAGAGAGGTTGGAGAAGGTGATCTAGGCTCTTGGCATGGAGGTGGTGATGGCCATGGGTTACTCATGGAGATTGAGGTGGAGGCGTAGGTGGAATGAGTGGAATGGAGCCAAAGAGCCAAGATTAACCAAATGGCAACCCCTTAGGTCTTTTTATAGGCCTAAGGGATGCTCTCTACAGAATTATGGAATTCTCTAGAGAGGCCAATGGTGGGAGCTCGTGGGAGAGGGAGAGAGAGGGTGGATGGGTGGTTTTTAGATCCACATTTGGTGGATTTAAAAATTGAATGCATCTTCGTTGCTATTTTTACCAATCAAGGCAACAACACATGGTTGAGAGTTCTAGAGAACTCTAGCTAGGATAATTTCATGTAGGTGGTGTGTGTGGGTCGAAACCTAGGTAGCTATGTTGATTAGGTTAGGTTCTAGTGGGTTTAGGTCAATGTAGGTCTCAAATTAGGGTTGCAAACCCTAATTCACTAAGGTAAAATGCAATTAAACTTTATACGAGTTTAATTGGGTGTGCGAAAACCTAATTGAGAGTAAAGCAACTCAATTAAGTTAGGTTTGGGTCAATTGGACTTTCACTAAGTCCAATTGGCCTGTGTGTGCTGAGATCAGGGCTCAATTGGACTCACTGAGTCCAATTGAGTAGGCTGATGAAATTGACTATGATTCAAGTCAATTAGGTTTAGTGAGGACCTAATTAGGTCCTTAGGGAGGTCTAGAGGTGATTTACTAGGGTTAAGGCACCTTAATTTAGGTTCCTAGTGGGTTAGAATTGGGTTTAGGGACCTGAGAACTCAAGATCAAGGCTTTAATTCCAAAACAGGAACTGGAGAATAGTTCTGGAAGTCCAATAAAGTTATCACATGCCTTATAATGAAAGATCAGAAGTCCAAACTTATTTTCTTGACATCCAATCAGAGTCAGAGGGGATTCTGGGTTCTGTCTTGGGTATTCTGTAGAAATTGGACGTTTGACCAAGTGTCTGGACGTCCAACAATGCTGCAAATGTGGGTTTGAGGTGTGCGAGTTGTGGCTAAGGGTTCTGGACATCTTATAGCTCATCTGGACATCCTGGAATTGGTTGGAATTAGGGTTTTAGGGATTCCTAAGGTGTAGAGACCTAATCTAAGGGTGGCTTGTTTGGGGCATAGATTGCATAAAAGATAACTACAATGTAGTATAGTGCGAAATACATCTTGACAAATAAATTAATGGAACTAGTGAGTCCCAATCGATCACAGGGAGGCAGGAAGCACTTTTGATTTCATGCATTTGTTCCAAATATAATTACTAAATAAGAATCTGATTACAGGATTCCACTGTCAGTAGGGTCTGGTCTTGTAGCAGCAGCAGCTGGAATCTGATTGATGAGGATTCCTGCAGGAGAGCTACTCGACTATGGGAAGAAAGGAGGAGGCTAATTTCAGACCTTGAGAGCTTCAGACCTTGGCCTGGAGTGGAGGACATGTACCTTTGGGAGGGGACTTATAGTGTGCAATCTGGTTATAACTGAATGTTAAGCCTTGAATGTGGGTGGAGATGCGACTTCATTGACAAGAAGATCTGGTTGTTGAAAATTCCTCTCAAGGTACAGATATTTCTCTGGCTATGTAGGAGAGATGGATTGATCACAAGTGATCTACGACACAGAAGGTTGGGAACTGATCACCATGTTTATTTTTTGTGTGAGATAAATACTGAAAATGTAAATCACCTCTTTTCTTCTTGCCTTGGCACTGATGCTATTTGGAGAAAGACATGTCAAGAGCCATTACCAGAGTGGGATTCTATCTGGCATGAGTTTGGTGTGAGAGGGAAGCCACATGTATGCATGGTTGCCACTATTTGGTGTGTACGGAATGCAAGAAATGAGAGACTTTTTCTGGAGAGGCTGGTGTGCTGTGAAAGTATTGTAAGAGAGTGCTGGTCCCTCATACATTTTACGGGATCTCTTTTGTAATTTCTCTTACTTTTTTATATAATATACTGCTTCAGATTGATATCGTAAGATGATAGCTTTCCTTTCTATTTCAAAAAATATATATATAATTACTAAATAGCATAGACAATGAATCATAGTATATATATCAATCACAGAGTTTGAACATGAACTGCATACATATAAATAAACAAATTCTAACATAAACTTAAACTTTCTATGTAGCAGGACAAGGGCACCACAGCTGGTTCGTGGTGGCCTTCTGGAAATGTTGAGGGGAGAAGGAACAATCCACTGGGGTGGCCTAACGGACGCTTCAGATGGAGATGCAGAGATGGAGGCAGAGAAGACTGGAAGAAGAAGGGAGAGGAGTTGTAGAAGGAGGAGGAAGAAGAAAGCTATGGAATGCCCTTCAAAGGGGACCCTTAGGCCTCTTTTCATAGCATTTGGGAAGGGTATTTAGGGCGTTGGAGCCCTTAATTTCATGTAAAAGCTTCAGATTAATCAGATCTATTGATCGGGAGATCAATGGTCCTGATTAAGCCTTCCAAATCCTTCTTCCATTCACGGTTTAATCTGGTGCTGACATGTGGGGCAATGTACAGCCTTAGATCTACATCTGACAGCCTTCGCTTGCTCACTGGTCGTCGCTGCCTCTGCACACGTGCTGTATAGTGCTTAATCGCTCCTTAAATCCTAAGCCCTCTCAACCATTCGATCTCTCGATCAGACGGCTTAAAAAGCATGCACTACACCTGACCAACTCCTAGGGCACGTGTTATCATGCACGTCTTCATCTAGTGCCCCTACGCTTGCCACGCATCCTTGCCTAATCCGCACGATGAAGATCCTGTGGTCAATTGCACCCGCACTCGCTACTCTTCCTAATTTCATGCTGGGTGCTCCTCGAACCAGCATTGGCTGCTTAGGCGTGAAGGCACTGACCAATGCATTACTGATGAGTTTGTGTCAGGTTTCCAAATCTTCGTACGGCCATTCTTAGCCGTTGGATGGATATCCAATGGTCGAGATCTCATCCTCATCTGATGAAGTGGTTGTAGGTGGGCGGTGTGGATGCATTGCGGCCGTTGGATGACGATCCAACAGTCCACGATTTTCCTTCCAAGATTGGGGCGTGGTGAGGGGTGGCTGCGATGGCGCCACTTGGCACCATCGTGGCCGTCCATCTTCTCCTTGTATCAGATGATGTAGACCTCTGATTGAGTTGATTTCTACACCGTTGGATTGCAAACATCGACTCGGATCCATCTGTGCAGTTGGATTTGTCATCTGAGGTCTGGATATTCTTTAGTTTGTGCCTTAGCTCCTGCTTCTTCTACGGACTCCTTAGGACGCTACGGAAGTCTGATTGATGCGCTCTTGGAAGCGTTGGACTCCCATTGTCATTCCAAATAGATCCATAAGGTTGGATCGATCATCTGCAACCCTGAATTACCTGCAATTATTAAACCTCTCAAATAGCACATTATTGTGTATAAAACATATAAATCATCTAGGATGCAAAGTACGATGTGTATGCTTGCAGAATGCCCAAGTTAAGCTAGGTTTTACCTTAATTCAGGTGAATTAGGGCCTATGATTACTGCACAATCATACCCCTTGCCTAAATCTTGCTAGTCCCTATCAAGTGCAAGACTAAATGCATTTTATCAAGAGTTTTGCTAGAGGTTTATTTCTTTTTGTTTCATCCAAAAATTCAGAATCCAGATAGACATGAATATGTAACGTTGTAGCTTCTGTAACGGATCCAAGCAAAGAGTTGATATACATTTAAAGCTTGTGCTTGACCCTTAGTAAAATTCTATTGGGATAGGCAAACCTCTTCTCTCGGGGATTTAAACTATTCTATGATTTTAGTCCCGACTTTTGGCTTAGGTAGAAGACGTCTAAGTTAACTGGATTTGTATTTGGTGGCTCACTCTCTTCTGGTGCTACATAGAGACTAGTATTTCAGAATCTAGATTTCTAGGTTATTGAATAAATTAACTTAGAAATAGGTTGAAAAATTATTCTTTCTTTAATCTTTTGTACTTTTTCTTTTCTCACTTTCTCTCTTTTTTTCTTTTATTTTTCTTTTTCTTCCTGAGCTCACATCTCACTAGATTTACAACTGTATTTGGTGGTCTTGCATGGGATCACACTTTAATTTGGTTCTAATAGCCCTACGACTAAGTCAGACCCCTTAGCTCATATTCAGGCAGTCAGAAACACAAAGAAAATAGGTTAAGGTTGTATTTGGTGGTTTGTGGGGATGGTAGGTGTTTTTGGCTCAAAATACTTTGATTTACATAAGTCAAACTTCTTAACATAACACTTTTTTTTTTCATATCTACTAGCACATTGCCGTTACTAACATGACATAACACAAAAATGCACACGACATATGTACTTTTATTGATGAGGCATTATTTGAGATTTTTCGGGATGACCAAGAGGATCTCGGGTGGCTTATTTGGTGGAAGTGCCTACTCTCGACACCAAGTAGGGAACGGATAGGACGTCGTATTTCTGACCTTGACGTCAGTACCCGCCTTCAGTCGAGGATTCCATAGGGGATGGTCGTGACCATCCACCTCAGTCCTAGTTTTATCAGAACCCACTCTCTATGTTTTTGCCTTATTTGGTGCCTCTCATACGGAATTTCTCATAGAATTAGTATGCAAGAACTGAGAGCGAAAACTATGCCCAACTCCGAGTGTCATCCTTCAATTATCCAAAGTTAAAGATTCCTTACACTAGCCTTAGAGCACCAGTAAACTCTCTACTCTCATCTCACATATGTCTTGGTGGATCTACTAGAAGATGGTTCACCTGACACCCTGATTGCTATCCAAGGGTTCAGGAGAAGAAGCAATGCTTCTTCTTGACAAACTAGAGATGTCTATCGGTTTTCACAGTGGATCCATTGCCAATTCTACATGCAAATGTGAGGTTATACTGGATTCTAAGCTTAGGAATCTACTAAAGAATAAATCTTTAATAAAACCTCTTGATAAAATGATCTAATACCCGACTTGTTGGTAGAAAATTTTCAGTTTTTATGGACTACCCCCCCATGCCTAAGTGTTTGCATGTCCTCATGCATGAATAAAAGAAATAAGGCAGGGTGTATGTGGATAGAAATCACTTGGAACTACTTTTGAGTTGTCGTTCAGCTCATGCCATCATTGCAATGTGATACACAATATGCAAAACAATATGCGAAAATGAAATATGTTATGTATATATGGTATGTATATATGTATACGTGTTGAGTTTAATACCTCCAGCAGGGCAACTCGTCAGTCACACATCCTTTAGAAGATGTATCATTTCGTCAGCATGAGGAGGTTCATGGGCAAAAAATGGTTTGAGGCATTGGCCATTAACTGTAAAAACATGGCCAGATTTCGGGTCTCTAATTTGGACCGCCCCGTTAGGATACGGGTGGACCACTAGAAATGGCCCAGTCCACTTGGACTTGAGCTTTCTTGCAAAGAATTTGAGTCGAGAGTCAAACAACCAGACCTGCTGGTTAGGTGCAAACTCCTTCCAGATGTATCGATCATGGAAAGCCTTTGTCTTGTCATTGTATATTTTTGCATTCTCGTATGCTTCCCACCTAATCTCCTCTAACTCACTAAGCTGGAGCTTCCTTTCATAACCTTCGGCCTCGAGGTTAAAATTACACTTCTGCACTACCCAAAAGGCACGGTGCTCCAGTTCCACAGGAAGGTGGTAGGCCTTTCCATACACCATGTTGTATGGTGACATTCCGAGCGGAGCCTTGTACGTGGTCCGATATGCCCATAGTGCATCAATCAACCGATCGGACCAATCCTTCCTATCAAGTGTAACCATCTTTTGAAGGGTAAGCATGATTTGACGATTTGATACTTCAGCCTACCCATTGGTCTGTGGGTGATACGGGGTAGCAATGCGGTGTTGCACCCCATATTTCTTCAATAATGACCTGAAATGGGCATGGATGAAGTGACTACTCCATCACTTATCAGGGAGTGGGGAACTCCGAATCTTGCAAAAATGAATTCTCAGACGAAGGATATAATAGTCTTATGATCAGCTCGTCTTGCTGGGATAGCTTCTACCCACTTTGAGACATAGTCTACTGCAAGGAGTATGTACTAAAAGCCATGCAAGTTCAGGAAGAGGCCCATAAAGTTGATGCCCTAGACGTTGAATACTTCTACGACAAGAATAGATTGGAGAGGCATCATGTCTCTCTGGGTCATAGAACCGACCGACTGGCATCACTTACAGCACCTGGCAAACTCGTGTGTATCTCTGAAAATGGTTGGCCAAAAAAGTTTTGACTGCAAAATCTTTGCAGTGGTCTTTCGGCCCGAGAAATGACACCCACAAGCATCGCTGTGGTAGAAGGATAGCACACTAGAGATTTCTGAATCAAGGCTGCATCTATGGATGATCTGATCAGCCCCAATGCGAAAGAGCAGTGGGTCATCCCAAAAATAGAATTTAGCCTCTAATATAAATTTGAGTTTTTGATCCTTGGAAAATCCTACAGGTAGCCTACCTGCGATGAGATAGTTTGCTATATCAGCATACCAAGGAAACTCAATAGAGTTGATGGACAACAGAGACTCATTCCGAAATCGGTCTGATATCGGTGGGGAGTATGGAATATAGTCTGGGTTTAGCGGAGACAAGTGATCCACTACAACATTATGTGCTCTGACTTTGTCACGGATCTCGACATCAAACTCTTGCAAAGGAAGGATCCATCTGATAAGGCGAGGTTTGGCATCCTTCTTTGCTAACAAATGCCAGAGGACAGAATGGTCAGTGTAGATGATAACTTTGGACTCGAGTAAGTATGACCTGAATTTCTCCAACCCGAATACCACAGCTAGCAATTCTTTCTCAGTGACTGTATAGTTATGTTGAGCCTTGTTCAACATTTTGCTAGTGTAGTATCTTACGAATGGATGGCGCTCTCGATGTTGGTCAAGAATGACTCCGATGGTGAAGTCAGAGGCGTCACACATCATCTCGAAGTCGAGAGACCTGTCGAGGGTTTGGAGAATAGGTGCACTTGAAATAGCGCTTCGCAAGGTCTCAAAAGTGCTGAGACATGAAGAGTCAAAATCAAAGGGAGTGTTGGTTACCAGAAGATTTGTTAATGGACGAGCAATTTTTGAGAAGTCTCGAATGAATCTTCGGTAAAATCCGACATGCCCGAAGAATGATTTGATTTGCGTGACTGAGCTAGGAGGAGGTAATCGCAAAATGATTTGGGACATAGCTCGGTCGACCTCAAGTTCATTAGAGGAGATCCTGTGACCTAATACCATCCCTCACCATAAAATGGCTTTTTTCCCCTGAAAGTATTAGGTTAACTTATATACATCTCCTCAGGATCTTTGTGAGGTTATCAAGACAAGATGAGAAATCGTCTCCAAACATGGAGAAGTTGTCCTTGAACACTTCTACGCAGTCCCCGATCATGTCTGAAAAGATGGCCATCATGCACCGCTGAAAAGTAGCTAGTGTGCTGTAGAGGCCAAAGGGCATCCGCTTAAAAGAGAATGTTCCAAAGGGACATGCAAAAGTCATCTTGTCTTGTTCTTCCTGGTTGATCGCTACTTGATTGTACCTAGAGTATCCATCCAGAAAGCAAAAGAAACTATGCCCGACCAGCGGTTCTAAAATCTGATCAATAAAGGGTAAAGGAAAATGGTCCTTTTTGGTAGTCGAGTTTAGCTTCTTGTAATCAATGCAGACCCACCAGGAAGTCATGGTGAGAGTCGGGATGGATTCTCCCAATTCATTTTTGATCTCGGTGAGTCCCACCTTTTTGGGCACAATCTGAATGGGACTCGCCCACTGCCTATCGAAAATTGTATAGATAATACCCACGTCCAGCCATTTAATGATCTCCTTCTTGACAACCTCCAACATATTTGGATTTAGGCGTATCTGAGGTTGTCTTGATGGTCTCACCCCTTCATCAGTCTAGATAAGGTGAGTGCAGTATGAGGGGCAAATCCTATGGAGATCAGTAATGCCCCACCCGATAGTAGCGCTATGTGATTGCAGAACGGAGATCAACTCGTGTTCCTGGTCCGGAGTCAAGTGAGCATTGATAATCACGGGATACATCTCACTTTCTCCCAAAAACACACACTTGAGCGAATCAGGTAAGGGCTATAACTCTAGTAGCGGAGGGTGGGGAGAGGGTTTATGCAGGGGAGGAGAGGAAATAATCGTGGAAATCTGCTGATCCTGGCTAATGGAGAATCTAACTGCAGTGGTCATGTAATTTTGCCTTAAGATATCAGTGTTGGATAGGACAGGATAGTCAGGATCAAGGGTGTTGGAAGCAGATGAAAATCCATGACAACCAAATCCATGGGATCAAAAGTGTATGTCATTAGTCTCAGTCCCATGTGGATCGCGATCTAAGAACCCTGATAGGGAAGATGAATGTGCCATTGGGTCGCTGCAGAGGAGCCCAATGTTCCCACAGAAAGTGGAATCTTCATCTTCACTATCCTCCTCGATGAGATCATGATAAACACAAATGAATTCATGATAAAATGCTTATTTATGATAATTACTAGGCTTAGCATTGCATATCATGTTATAAATACTGCATAATATCCATTGCATGGCATTTAGGATAGTTGTATGTTTTTCATATAACTCCATTTTATATGGAAAGGAGGCAATACGACGTCCATATGGACTTCAGATGAAAAATCTGACCATACGAATGGATCTGGAGCGATGATTGCAGTCCGACAATGTAGAAATTACCTCGATCTGAGCACTGTAGCATCCTCTGCAAGTAATGAAGGGTGGACGATCCATATGATGCCACATGGCACCATATGGATCACCTAAAGCCACCCGCCACATCTCCAATGGCTGCCCATCAAGTGATCTCAGCCGTTGGATGAAAATCCAATGGCTGAGAGCCCACCCTCACCACGCGGCCGCAACTCCTCTTCGTGGCACACCCACGGACGTGGCACAATGGTGGGAGCGTCAGTTTGCAAGGGAGGGATGCAGTTTGAATCCCCATAGTGCCCCCATTCCCAATCTAGCCAGCGCATGCGCAGCACCAACACACACCAACAGCACGACCGCCACATAATCCGTGCACATGAGGCAGGATAGTGTAGCGTGCATGGGGTGGGCGCGTGCTCGGTTGGCACCAGCCTTCAGCGACAACTTGGCAGACATACAGCAACGCTTACAGCCATCGCTAATTATTCGAGCGCCAGCAAGGCCAACTGTAGGCATAAGTTTCCTACAGCAACACTTCCAGCAATGACTTGGAGGTCACTAATGGTCCCATGCCTATTCTAGGCTCTTTTCATCCACTATAAAAGGAATGGTCACCTCGTCCCTTCCAAGCCTTCTCTACCTACTCTACTTCCACCTACTCCCTAGCTCTAGCAAGACTACCAACGCTCTATTAGAGCTTGCTCTCAAGCTCCCAAGGCACCTATCAGTATAGTAAACCTCTACCCCACCAAATACTCCAACTTCTGATCCCCATTCATAGGTCACCTTGGAGCCATCCTCCCACCTCCATTCTGGTAGCAGATCATCTCTGCCTTCTCACCTCCATTCCGAAGCTACGTTGAAGCTTTCCTCTACCCGACGTCCTCCCGCTTCTCACCTCCATCATCCTGCTTCCCAACTCCATCTGAGCTTCCGCCAGGCATTGTCGTCTCGCCGAACAGTAGCTTTGTGATATTTCTTCTCACCTCCCTCTCTTTTTATCTTTTCTATATTATTGTAATTGACGTTCATGCAATATATCAGGTTTAATTCTATCTCTCTCTTGTGATTGATTGTCATTTTATTTCAAAAACAAAAAAAAAACAAAACCCTAAAACACCAAAAAGAAACAAGTTGAAGCGCGGTTTTCATTCAAAGTAAACGCTAGCTCCCTGTGTTTGACTTGGGACTCCCTTGCAGTTTTGGTATAAATTTTATTTGATCACGAGTTTTGCAACTTTGACGACGAGTTACTTATAACCCTGATTTCAAGCACGCGAAACATGTGCGATCATTTTGGCACCGTTGCCGGGGAGGCAACGGAATCTACTTTATTATTTTTTGCACTTCTTTGCATTTACATAGCACTAACCCTGCTTGTCTTTGATCTACTGTCTTGCTAGTACCCTAGCATGGAGATCCAAGTGCAGTCGACTAGAGTAAAATGTGGGTAGAGTGCTTTGTAAGTGTCCCCCACACTTCCCCACCCACTAGATCATTTCACCACACTAATAACTCAAACCCAAATCAACTTAGGTGCCTTTTATAAACCCTAGGATAGATTTGGTTGTTTGTTTGCTAGCTCCACTCATCTCACCCCCGCATATAAAAGAAAAAAGAAAAATAATATACTTTTCTCTTGTGGGATTTTCTGAAGGCTACACAGTTAACACCCACAACTTCTCACCCTAAGGTGCACAATCACATCGATTCTACCACTTAACCAGATCTAACCTATGGACACGATACACTTAATCAACACACATATAAAGGAGTAGAAATGTGATTAGGTTAAGACTTTTTGTGTGCCTTAATCAAGTGGTGCAATAAGCCAATTGCTTGAACTGTTTGGGCCGCACAACTCAATCTAAAACTGATCCATTAAGTAGCTTGCCACTTAGGGCCGATTCTTAGGGTTGAACCAGGCACTCCACATTATTTTTGATTTTTAAAGGAACATGTCATCACTAGTGCTTTCAAAACTTGGAGTGTTCCACTAAACCTTGATTGAACCAACCTAAGAATTAAACCCTAAAAGCTACTAAACAAGGTTAAACCCTAAAAGATTCATCATCAAATAACCTTATTTGCAAACCTTGGCTGTGCATGCACACACATTTGAATCAATCATCAAGGGCACAACCCATCTAAAGGGCCCATCACATTCCAAGAGCACAATCATCCCAAGCCTAATTAAAACTGAGTAGACGTTGGCCTTAGGGATTGATTTGCTCTTTGGGGTTAAGACTAAGATTTTTTTTCGATTAATCTGCTTTTACTAGTCCATCTAATGTCTAGCTAGGGGAGTAGCATCAAACAACCATAGTTGGGGGGTACACTAGGAACCTGAGGTGTAAGCCAAAGGAAGAACCTTCTCCCCAGTCCGACCTTCTAACTGGTTGGATTGACTATAAAAAAGTAGACAAAATCATTTAGGCTACCCACATAAGGAGAGGTTTGGGTGATTGTACTGTGATAGAGAGAGTTTCGCTTAATTAAAATAGCAATAGAATGATGTGTCATTGTTATTTATGTGGTGGAAATCTCTCAATTAAAGATTAAAATAAATATCAACTTAAACCACATAAAGGATGTCGTATCCACAAGGAGGAATAGAACCAATAAATTCACGAGTAGAGGATTATAGTGTTTGTAGACATCTTCGCAACTTCAATTTGATGAATATGCTACTCTAGATGGAGCTTGCAATTTTATTAAAAGTCCAAGGCTATTTATGCAATTTTCATGTCAGAAGCCAAGCTCCCAAAAGTACGTATATGATGCATGTGTAGTGGCATATCATGTAAGTTTGAATTTAATGCAAATCTAAATTGAATTTCAATGTTGAATGATGCACATAACAGAAGTTAAATAAATTCATGAAATTATAAGTGCATCCATGCAATGCAGCCTAAATAAAATAATAATATTAAAGTGACAATGGCATGCAATGTAATTTTTAAATGAAGCAAAAATAGAGGAAACTTCCTCTCTCTTCTTTGCATGCACGAGGAGGCTTCGTGGGAGGAGCTGCGCTGCGGAGAGGCACATCTCGACAAGGGCTACGAGATGGTGGTGACATGGCAGTCGGAGGTGGTTGGACATGGCCGAACGGTGGAGGAGAACACTAGCCCGACATTGGTAGGAGGTGCTCGCGACTGCAGTGGCTGCGTGCACAGGCCGCGTATGGCTGCATGTTGGCGGTGCTACACGTGCACGCACTGTGGTTGCGGTGCTGCGCACGGTGGGGGCATTGCACTGCTGTGGCTGCGGTGGTTGCTTTGGGTTCTTGCAGGGCTACTGGAGAGGAAGAAGATGACGAAGAGGAGGAGACGTGTGCGGTCTGCAGTGTGTGAGGGCACGCGCGGTGAGGGCTTGGCTAATGTTGTGCGAGGGCGCGGTCTACTGGTGTTGCGTGAGGGTGCGTGCTTGAATTCGGTGGCACGCTTGCAAGGGCTTGGCTGTAGGCACGCGGTGGGGCAGGCTATGGCACGTGTGGTGGGAGAGGATGGAAGGGCCGTGCGGTGACTACTTTGCACTTGCAAGGGCGCAGTGAGGCAGTAGTAGGGCTGTAGGGCTGGATAGGAAGGAGCGTGTGCTTGGAGGGCTGCGGCTGCGCACAAGGGTTGCGGTTGCAGCACAAGGGAGAAGATGGAACGTGCACTGCTGTGTGGAGGTTGTGGTGGAGGCGCACACTGGGGCAGGATGGAAGGGTCCACAGTGCACACCCTCTTCACGGTGCATGTAGGATCTTTTCCCCATTCTTCTCCCCTCCAAGCCCCTCAGATCCTCTCTTTTATCTCCTCCCCGACGCAAGTCAAGGGATTTTCAAATCCCTTACTAAACTTGGCCGGCGGCTATTGATGGAGTTGTTGAGGTCGGCCAGAGGTTGAGAGATTCGTGGCAGGGGAATTTCTCTTCATCACCCTTTTCTTTGCACAAATTATTCCTATAGTAATGAAACATAAAACAATTACATAATAAGTTATAGAATGCAATATAATAGATGCAATCATTTTATGACCTAATGTAGGTATTAACAAACATAAAATGTAAGAATAATGTTAGCTTAGGCGTAATAGTAGTCCATTAAAATGGACTCATCAAATACCCCCATGACTAAGATTTGCTAGTCCAAAGCAAAAAGAAATGAAAAATAGTAGAAGTAATCAGAAGATTTCTTCTTTTCTTATTTCAAAACTTTAGAGATTCATACAAATGTGATGTGATACTAGCCTAGGTAACAGATCCAAGTGAAAATAACCAACTTACATTTGCAGCTCGAACTTATCCCTTAGTAAATATTTCTATCAGGACAGGCAACTACTTCCCTCATGGATAAAGCAGAAAATAATCTGTAAATTGACCCCGGCTTTAGGCTTAGGTAGGAGATATTGGGTTGAATGGATTTGTATTTGGTGGCACACACACATCTGGTACTACATGTAGTCTAGTACTATAGACTCTAGATCTCTAGACTATTAGACAAGTCAACTCAAAGAGAGGCTAAACAACTATGCTCTCTTGATGTTCCTTGGCGCTCACTCTTTTCTTTCTTTTCTGTCTGAGATCACAAATCTCTCCAGATTTAGTAAGTGTACTCACTGTTTGGTAGCCTCACATGACATTCACACTTCAATTAAAGTCCTAATAACTCTACAACTAAGTTAGAGTCCTCAGCCAGTATTCGGGCAATCAGAAATATCAAAAGGTAGGTATGGGTCATATTTGGTGGATCGCGATAGGTGTTTTTGTTGCCTTAGAAACAATGTTACAAAGATAAAATTATAAACTTGGACTCTTTTCTTTTTCTTTTCTCTCTTTCTTTTCTTCTTCTTTTTTTTTAATATAATTGTTTCTTCTCTCTTTTTCTTTCTTTTTCTTCCTTTATAAATCAACATAACACGACACAGACTTTTATTTATGAGGCATTAGTAGGGATGATGGTCAAGACGATATTGTGTGACTTATTTAGTGGAAGTGCCTATTCTCAGCACCGGGAAGGAATGGATAAGATAGGCGTATTTCTGACCTTTGACACTATTACCCTTCTTCAGCCGAGGACTCTATGAAGGACGGTCGTAACCATCGACCATAGTCATAGCTTTATTAAGACTCAATCTCTGCGTATTTGCCTTATTTGGTGACTCTCAGGAATTCACACAAAATATGTTGATTGCACCGCAAAAATACACCTGCAATTGTGCCGTCTTGTGCTATTTCTTAGCATTACCAGTGTATATTAGGTTTCCATAGTCGCATTTGTAAAAATACATGCATGCATGCATTAAATTGAGAGGGGAGGAGAGTGAAATAAGTGGCCTTGCAATTAACATTTTTCCTCAAGTGCATCTTTGCAAAATTCACCATCTTTTTATTTTTATTTCTAGTTGACTTTGAAACTCTTCCCGCGGCTGCATGGCAACTTCTTCTCCTTTGCTCCATGTCCTACTCAGCCATGCTCTGCAGCCACATGCCCTGCCAAGCCATGCACAGCCGCATGCACAGCCAGGGCATGGCTATGCATGGCTTCCTCCTCTATAAAAAGTGCTCGGCTCCTCCTTTGCAAAAGGGCCTGGTCCTCACCAAAAAAAAACTCCACAGCATCTTCTTCTCCAGGCCACCGTCCCCTCCCCTCTTCCTCCATACGTACGACCTCCTGCTCAGAGGAGCTACTCTGCGGGCAGGAGTCATCACTGTGGTGCACACCTACCACCGTGAGACCACCACCGCCCAGCTCATCAAAGAGCCGGTGGGCGTGGTGGACTTCTTTTCCCTGTCTCACGTCCAAGCCACTTCAGCCATTGGAGCAGGAGCTTCAAGCTTTGAAGCTCAAAGCTCTGCACACAGCAGCAGCAGCAAGGCAGCAGCAACCGCAAAGCCCCTCCAGTGCATGCCTGTAGGCCGTCCTCAGCTCTAGTGCGTGCATGCAGGCGCCCTCGCCTCCCGCTTCTTCGCACTACACTCGCCTGTCCACCCGCAACAGGCCACCGCGCGTACCTACAGTGGTCGGCCAGGCTTCACCGCTCACACCAGCCAACACCCACAGGCCACCGCACGCCTTGTCGCGCCCCTTCGCCTGCGACCCAGCCCTCTCTACGTGCTCTGTCATAAACCACCTCGCCGCAAGACAACAGCGGCGCCACTCTTCCGCCCGTTCACAGAGACGTCCGCACTCACAGCACCGTCCGCTCCCGGTTATGCGGCTCGCCCGGCCACTGTAGCCACTGTTCATGTGTTTCAGCAGAACACTGTGGCTACAGTGGGGTGACCGGTAAGTTTCTCACTTATCCGGTCACCCGACGCGCCGTAATCGGCCTTCGCCCGCGCACGCGTTCAGCCCCATGCCCGCTCCAGCGCCCGCCCGTGCGTCTGTGTGCGCTTGTGTTGTCGGGGCCCGCCTACTCCCTTCGCCCACGTATACCTTTCCGTGCAGCGCTGTGCGCTGCAATCCTCTTACGCGCCCACTCCCTCCAGCGTGCTCCTCTCTGCGCGCATATGCGCCTATGCGTGCATGCGTGTACTCCAGACGGCGCTTGGAAGCCTCAGATGACTTAACCCGCACGTCTTCACTCCAGAAGCACACGACATCTCTTTCTCTCTCTTTCTCTCTCTCACAGCACTCTCTCACTCTCTTTACCGACACTTACACACTCACACGTTCATACACACACACATCTATAAACTATTATATATATATATACGTATACATATATTTATATACATATATATATACTTATATCTATATATATAGTTGTTTTTATATAACTAAGTATTAGTATACATATATATATATACATATATCTATATACTTTTATATATATATATATTTACATATATACATATACTTATATACATATATATATATACATATACTTATTTCTTATTAAAAATTGATTAGTCGATTTTTCCACCACATTAAACTACAAACGACTTAAAAGCGAAAGATCGACCGGTCAAATGGCGCAACTGCCGGGGAGGCAACAGACGCAATAATTTCGCCTAATTTTATTTTCATTATTTGTCAATTGCACAGAGATTTGACCATCTATTATTTTCTTTTCTGTGCGAGAAATTTTGTGCAAGAATCAGCCACTGTGAGAGGCGACCCTTGACGTCGCCAGACGAGAAGTGGACAAGCAATTTTGAAAGGAGGAGAAGGACGAGGACGCGACGGACACCACTGTATTTAATCGCTAATTTAATTAGAATAGAATTAAGACTGAAGACTTAATTTTTCATTACAGTTAGTTTGAAACCCTTGTTCTAGGGCAAATTTTGAGGGGTTTGTTCCCCGATTTTGTTTTGGACCCGTGTTGGGTAATTTTTGGGAGCCTGTTCCCTTTTCTTTAGATTTAGGTTTATTTTTTTTATTATTTCTTTTATTTGCTTGTGCATAAGTAGTTCTAAAAAAAAAAATAGAAAAAGAAAAAAACGAGCTGCCTGCTAGAAGCTGCCTGCCCTAGGACGAACCATTTAGGTCTGTATGAGCAGCCTCTAGATTTGCTTTTCTGCATTGCGTGCATTTTTGCATCGAAGATCGCTGGAGGCAAGGTACGCATTCTCTTACTTTGCATCCTATTTTTGATCACGCATTGCATTTGGGATTTAATGCGAAGACCACCTAATCTGTACTGAATAAATCTAACAAGTGGTCACATATTTTCTTTAGAAAAAGGACTAATTAAAGGAAGGACATTTTAAAAACCAAGGATTTGATTTTCAAACTTGGCGTGCGATTCAAAGTTCAAAATCTTTGACGGTGTATGCACACTTATTTCACTTGCACCACGGCACGTTTCTAGACACTCCTTAGGTTTGGAAATACTAGGACAAGAGCCCTCCTTTCGTTGGATTTTGAAGTGTTCGGAACTTGAGATCAAAGGTTTTGTAAATCCAAAGAGGGGGATACCCTGTCACGGATTTTTGGGGGTAGTTGAGGAGCACCGCGAAAGCACAGCTTCAAAGGAAGGCTTAGGCCTACTTGCATCCCTCGATCTTCCGTCTTTGGATTTACTTGACCATTTGAGATTTAGGGAAGAACACCTAAGCTCCAACTAGGTCTTTTTAGGCGAGCCGTAGGTCGACAATAGGTGCGTAAATTGATTGAACAAATTGTATTGTCACCTGCAATCTGACTTAAAATCAAAAGCCTAAATCTGTAAAGACCAAACAAGTCCGTTTGAATTGTGTTTGTAGTGCGTGCTTGGTAGGCGTTCTCTTAGGAGACAACTTGTATTTGATCCTGAACCGGAAAGAATCCTAAGAAAAGACCTCCCAAGGGTAGAAATGGCCGGTCAAAGGAGCCTTAAGGAATATTTCATCCCAACCAACCAAGCTAGCCCAGCACTACGTAGACCTGGAGGGGATAATCCATATGAGATCAAAAGTAGTACCATATCCTTGCTACCCTCCTTTTATGGTACTACTAGGGAAGACCCTTACAGGCATATTGAGGAATTCACCGAGGTCTGTTCCACGGTGAAGCTGCAGGGCGTTACTGATGACGCTCAAATGCGGACCCTTTTTCCCTTCTCCCTAAAGGACAAAGCCAAGTATTGGTATCACACCCTTGATAATTTAAATACTTGGGATGCCCTGAAAAAGGAGTTTTTGAAGAAGTACTTCCCCATGAGCAAAACAAATCACTTTAGGAGGGAAATCATGAGTTTTTCTCAAAAGGATGGGGAAGCTTTCCATGATGCGTGGGAGCGCTTTAACGATTTGCTGAGACTTTGCCCACATCACCAGGTGCCTAAATGGCAACTGGTTGAAAGGTTCTACACCGGACTTAATGATTCGCATAGGCAAACTGTGGATGGTGCCTGTGCAGGAACCTTTCTATCTAAGACTGAGGATGAAGCTTGGAACTTATTTGATACTTTGAGTGAGAATTCTATTCACTTGAATTCTGCCTACATGGATAGAAAGCCCACTCTCATGCAAAGAAAATTGGAGGCGAATGAAGCAAGGGAAACCCAGAATTTAGCTTATCAAATTCAATTACTGAATCAAAACATGGAAAGGCTTATGTCAAACACAAGTTCATTCACACCTAACACCTCCACATCCCAAGCTTCCGAATGTGTAATTTGTCAAGGCAATACACACGCCACTGTGGATTGCCACTTAGCCTCCCAATTCCCTGAGCTTGTACAAGCAGATTTGAATGCCGCTCAAGGGTTCCGTCCAAGACCTCGTAATGATCCTTTCTCCAACACTTATAATGAGGGATGGAGGAACCACCCAAACTTTTCATGGAGACAAGGAAATGTCTCAAATTCAGGGAATTACAAACCGCAATCCTTTCAAAACCATCAAATGAACCAACCTCAGACCTTTGCCCAACCTAAAACCTCTGAGATGGATGAATTGAAGGCGATATTGAAAGCTATGCAAGAAAGTCAAAGTGCCATCATCCAATCTCATGACAAGGCTATACATGAGATGAAATCACAAATTGGACACCTTGTTGAGGCCGTTAGACAGAGGGAGACTGGGAAGTTTCCAAGTGCTGCTGAGGAAAATCCTAAAGGAAAAGGGATTGTCTTTAGGGAGCATGCTCAGGCAGTGACTATTCTGAGGAGTGGGAAAGAAATTTCCAAACCCGATGCTCCTATAGTCTCACCCCCTAAAAAAACATCCACCCCGACTTTCACCCCCACCGAAGAAGATTTGCCCAAATCTCCTCCGCTTGAAATCACCTCACCGGAAGAAGTTGCCCCCGTTCCACCCCTTACTCGACATGACAACCCTTCCACCCAGAGATCGAGAGTGCCATTTCCAGAGCGCTTATCCACCTCTGGGCAGACTTCTGCTGGCTCATCTGGAGCCAAAGATAAGACGGATGAGATTATGGAAACTTTCAAGCAAGTGCAGATTAACCTGCCTTTGCTTGAAGCTATCAGGCAGATTCCGTCTTATGCCCGCTTCTTAAAGGACTTGTGCACGAAAAAGCGGCAATCTAGAAAACAGGTCCAGTCTAAAGTTGTCCTGCCTGATTCTGTTAGCTCAATTGTTCAACATGGCACACCTCCGAAACTTAAGGACCCAGGGGCCCCATATATCTCTGTAGTTATTGGTGACTTACAAATTGATGAGGCTCTGCTTGATCTGGGTGCGGGGGTGAACATCCTTCCGAGCTATGTATATGAACAACTTGGGGGAGGCAATCTGAAGCCTAGCCCTGTAGTCCTTCAAGTTGCTGATCGATCACTTAAGACACCACGGGGAATTTTGGAAGATGTCCTCGTAAGAGTGGAGGATTTCTTCTTTCCCGTTGATTTCTTAGTTTTGGACACTGACCCTACCAACAAGCCAACCAAACCCTCCATCATTTTGGGCCGCCCCTTCCTTGCAACTTCCCATGCTTCAATTAATTACAATACTGGGGCATTGAAAATGGGCTTTGGGAATAGGAAAATCCGGCTTAATGTGTTGATGCTTACAAACAAGCTGGACTTGAGGATTGTGCTCAAGTTGAGGTGATAGATGACCTGATTGAAGAGGCAACTCCTGCAATGTTATGTGATGACCCCCTTCAGCATGTCATGCTAAATGAGCATTCCCATCTCTTGAAGGAATGTGAAGGGGATATACTAGAACTAGAGGAATTGCTAGGAGTTTCTGCTGAGTCTCTTCCCCCATCATTTCCGCCGAAGGCAGATTTGCTACATGAGATGGGGACATCTATTATGAAACCCTCAACCATACAAGCCCCCAACCTTGAGTTGAAACCCCTCCCTGACACTCTCAAGTATGTTTTCCTAGGTGCCAATGATACGCTCCCAGTTATCATTTCGGTTGTGCTGTCTGAGGCACAGGAGGGAGCCTTGATTGAATGCCTGTCTAGGCATAAGGAAGCTATTGCTTGGAGCATTGCTGACATTAAGGGTATAGACTCTACACTCTGCATGCACCACATTTATACTGATGATTCCATCAAGCCTTTTAGGGACATGCAGAGACGTCTGAACCCTAATATGAGGGAGGTTGCAAAAAAGGAAATCCTGAAGTGGCTGGACGCTGGGATCATATATCCCATTGCTGATAGTAAATGGGTCAGTCCCATTCATGTGGTGCCAAAGAAGGCAGGCTTTACTGTGGAACTCAACGACCAAGGTGAACAAGTTGTCACTAGACCCTCAACTGGATGGAGGGTCTGTATTGATTACCGCAAGCTGAACACCGCTACCCAGAAGGATCACTTTCCTTTGCCTTTTATTGATCAAATTCTCGAAAAATTGGCAGGGAATAAGTATTATTGCTTTCTCGATGGATATTCTGGGTACAATCAGGTGGCAGTCTTTCCTGATGACCAGGAAAAGACGACATTCACGAGTCCTTACGGTACTTTTGCATTCAGGCGTATGCCATTTGGATTATGTAATGCCCCTGCAACTTTCCAACGGTGTATGATGTCTAACTTTTCGGACATGATTGACGAGTGTGTCGAAGTATTTATGGATGACTTCTCTATTTATGGCTCGTCTTTCGACCAGTGTCTCCTGCACCTGGAGAATGTGTTGAAACGATGTAAGGAGACTGGTTTAGTCCTCAGCTGGGAGAAAAGTCACTTCATGGTACAAAAAGGAATTGTACTTGGGCATGTTGTATCTGAGCAAGGTTTGGAAGTAGATAAAGCCAAGATTGATTCTATTTCCAAACTTCCATTGCCTACGAATGTCAAATAGATTAGATCCTTTCTGGGCCATGCTGGCTTTTACAGGCGCTTTATTAAAAATTTTAGTAAGATTTCTAGGCCACTTTGTGACTTATTGGCGAAGGAATCTTCCTTCAGTTTTGATTCAAAGTGTGCTGAGGCCTTTCAAACTCTAAAGGAGGCCTTGATCTCTGCGCCTGTTCTCCAAGCTCCTGATTGGGCACTCCCCTTTGAGCTTATGTGTGATGCTTCGGATTATGCAGTGGGAGCAGTCCTTGGACAAAGGGTTGAGGGAAGACCTCATGTGCTGCATTATGCAAGCAAGACTTTAACTGAACCTCAGCAAAACTACACCGTCACTGAAAAAGAATTACTTGCTGTAGTTTTTGCTCTGGAGAAGTTTAGGTCTTATTTACTTGGGTCTAAGGTGGTTATTTTTACTGATCATGCAGCAGTGAAACATCCATTGCTAAGAAAGATTCTAAGCCACGTCTGATTAGGTGGATCTTACTCCTTCAAGAATTTGACTTGGAAATACGTGAAAAGAAAGGAGTAGAAAATGTTGTGGCTGACCACCTGTCTCGTCTTCCTCTTAACGACTCTATTTCTGAAGACATTCGCGAGACATTCCCCGATGAAACTCTGATGGCGGTAACACCAACTTTACCTTGGTATGCAGACATTGTAAATTACTTGGTCACTGGACAAACACCTGGCTCTTGGGATAAGCAGAAAAGAAAGAGATTCATTTCTCAAGCGAGATATTTTCATTGGGAAGAGCCAGAATTATTTAGAATTGGACAAGACCAAGTTTTGAGACGTTGTGTGCCTGAAGAGGAACAACAAAGTGTGCTGACATTTTGCCATGCACTTCATTGTGGAGGACACTATGGTGCTAAGAAAACTGCTTTTAAGGTTCTCCAGTCTGGTTTTTGGTGGCCTTCCTTATTTAAGGATTCTCATAATTTTGTTAAGGCCTGTATTAGATGTCAACGGACTGGAACGATTGGGAAGAAGAATGAAATGCCTCAACATCCTATTCAATCTGTTGAAATTTTTGATGTGTGGGGAATTGACTTTATGGGCCCCTTCCCGTCGTCCCATGGTTTTGAATATATCTTGGTGGCAGTTGATTATGTCTCTAAATGGATAGAGGCCATTCCGACGCGCACAAATGACCACTCTGTGGTTTTGAAATTTGTGAAGGCCAATATCATATCCCGTTTCGGCTGCCCCAAGACTATTATAAGTGATGGGGGACCTCATTTCCGAAACCACCACTTCAATCGGTTAATTAAGAGTTTGGGAGTGACTCACAAGGTTGCTACCCCTTACCACCCTCAGACAAGTGGTCAGGTTGAAGTATCAAATAGGGAGATAAAAAATATTTTGAAAAAGACCGTTAGACCTGATAGGAAAGATTGGTCCCAAAAGCTCGATGATGCTTTGTGGGCTTATCGAACGGCTTATAAGACCCCTTTGGGTACTTCTCCCTTTCGGATTGTGTATGGAAAAGCATGCCATTTACCTGTTGAGTTGGAACATAAAGCACTTTGGGCTATTCGAAGTGTTAACATGGATTTAGAGAAGGCAGGTAAGGCACGATTTCTAGAATTAAGTGAGCTTGAGGAGCTGAGGAATGATGCTTATGACACCTCTCAAGCTTATAAAGAAAGAACTAAGGTCTTGCATGACAATTTTATTCTTCGAAAGACCTTTGAACCCAACTAACAAGTCTGGCTTTTCAATTCCAGACTTAAGCTTTTTCCTGGGAAATTAAAATCTCGTTGGGATGGGCCTTACATAATCACCAAAGTATTCCCCCATGCAGCTGTGGAGATCAAAAATCCTTCCTCTTCAGCAACTCCCTTTATCGTCAATGGTCAACGGTTAAAACCGTACATAACTTTAGATGGCCATCTAGTTGACGAAGTCACTCTTGAGGAGCCTTAGCTCCTACTATTCTCCGCCTCAGGTAATATCTTCCTTTAGCTATTTTTGATTTTCAATGAGGACATTGTTTGAACCAGGCATGGGAGAGAGGACCTGAGGCATTTTGTTTATAGCATGCATTTATAAAAAAAAAAAAAGAAAAAGAGAAAAAAAAAAAAAAGAGAGAGAAAAAAAAAAAGAGGTTTTGAGCTTAACTGGCTAGATCCTGCATTCTTAAGCAAATCAGAACTCTAGCGTAGACTAAGTTAATTCTAGGGTCAAACTTTAGAAGCAAAATAAGCTACTAGCTTTAGACCTTTAGGGTCCTTTGTGGACTTAAAAACTTAAGTAGGAGTTAAGTTGCGGACCATTCTTCAAGAGGTTGAGGAAGGGAAGCTAGGGTTTGAGTTAAAAGGTGGGGTAGTACCTGGAGTCTTATTCTACCTTTTGGTTTACGGGTCCTTGTAACCCAAGCATCCAAATTGTTCACACTTGGTCTGGTAATTAACTTAATTTCTGAAAAGATATTTGGTTCTCTTAGTTTTGACTTAAGAAAGGCTTGAAAACACATTTTGATTGGAAGAGTTCCCGCCGCAGGAGAGGTCGAGTATATATTCACCTTGAGGATGCGATGGTAACATATTACCTCCTCGGCGCTTGTCTCTTAGGATATCCATCCTACTGGGGGCATGTAAGCGCATTGCGCAGTTCAGGTACCATGGGCGGCCCTATCTCGAAGTGCCGATTGCCATAGGCCTGAATTCGCTTAAGAAATCCATGGGCGATACTATCTCGAAGTGTCGATTGCCAGGAGTTCTTGGGGTCGTTATGGGCGGTGCTATCTCGAAGCATCGAAAGCCAGGCACCCTTCGAGGTATGGTAATGGGGACAATGAATCCGACACAGACCGTGTTGATAGCTGATCTGAGGTTAGACTTAGAAGAATCAAACAAAAAAAAAAAGAAAAAAAAAAAGGTATATATATTAAAAAAAAAAAAAAAAAAAAATCCTTTAACTCAAATAACTCGGACCAATGCAAAAGCACGGATGCTTTAATCTCAGGGATCAATAAACTTTAGGGTAGAGTCAGAAATCAAGGAAACTTGTGCTTGCAACTCGTCTTTAGCCAACCTAGTCTGTAACTTAGCAACTACTTAGGAACCTTGGGTTTAGAACCTGAACTTAATATGCTTCTGAAGGAAGACTAAGTGAGTTGACTAGTCTACTTAGAGTGCTAGGTTTCGCTTAATTTTGCTAGGGACTAGCAAAAACTAGGCATGGGGGTATTTGATTAGCCCATAGTTGTGGGCTATTTAAGTATTTAAGTGCCTACACATTAGGTTAATTCTAACATTTATTTAGTATAAATTAGGATGTAAATAGATTAATTCATAGTTTTAATCTAATTACATAATCCATACATTGCATTCATATCTTAAGTGCATTTAGAATTAGCTTAGAATAGCATTCATCTAATTAGATAACCAATTAGGTATATTGTTTTTATTAACATAGAAGTTGAGGGTCTATACATAAATAACCCTAATATTTTAATAATATTTTCTTTATTCGTCTTCTTTCAGAACGGCTGGCTGCCGCTCCAACGCCCGGCTGCTGCAGTGATGAAGCCATTCAAGGGGGAGCGGATGTGGTGGATCTGGTCGGCGGCTGATTTCAAAATTGTTCAAGACACTACAAAAGGAGCACGGAGGCAGCCGAGCTCAGGAGGCCTCCGCCACCGACCCACCACTGTGCAGAGAGAACCTCTCTCTTCCACTCCACACTACCGACCTCTACCGTGGCGGCGAGTCTCCACCACCGTGGGCGTGTGGTGTGACAGGCCACACTGCCATCCGGAGCTCGCCCGCATTACCGTGAGCACCTTAGCGTGCAACTCCCTCGCCGTCATCGCCGACCACCGTCACCAACCTACTGATCAGCCACCCTATCAGTAACTTAAGACGTCTGGGAAATTTCCCAGACGTCTGAAGTTACCCGCTCACTTCACCGCACACGCCTGAAGTCGCCTGCAGACCCCTTCCCGCACTTGCAGAACCTTCAGCGCACCCACGTCCGTCAACCTTCAGCTCAAATGCGCCTCAACTCTCCAACAGCCACGCCTCCGCTCAACAGCTTGCAGAACCTTCAGCGCACCCACGCCTGCACCCTCCGCGCACCCACGCACAACCGCCTGCAGTCCACGCCGTTCACCACTGCGCCTGCAGAACCGCCAGCAACCGACCTCTGCAGACCCTCTGCCCACGCCAGCTTCCACCGCACACGCCAGCGCCCGCCTGTAGACCACCGCAGCCACGCCTCCGCGCGCCAGCGCCCTCCGCAGACCCTCCGCGCGCCCATGCACAACCGCCTGCAGACCGCCCAACCGACCACCGCGCACGCCAGCCGCACACACCAGCCGCAGCAGCAGCAGGCGGCGGACTTCACGCCAACCGGCTGCGCAAGCTGCCGGCTGCAGCACCTCCGCCGGAGCTCGTCCGGCCACCTCCGACCGCCACGCGACTCGCCGCCACCACCGATTCGAAGCCCTTGATCCAAGGGACCTCCTCCGATCTTCCCGCGCCCAGCCATCGGCTCCTCGTCGCGCAAGACAATGGGGAAAAATTCCCCTGTTTTGCTACAGTAAAACGTTAATTAAAATTTACATTTTCTGCCATTGCCACATTTTAATCATATTTTATTCACTCTGCATTGCGGAAAATATCCTGTAGTTTCTCATAATTGCCATTTCAGCATTGTTTCTTGCTTAAACCTTAATCTAAAGGCAATCTTGGCTTGGTTCTTGTCCAAATTTACTCCGAACAAACATTTTTAAGTGGCGCGAATTTTAATACGTTATTGCCTCCCTGTGGATACGACCCGCTCCTCTGCGAGTGGTTATTTCTTATTAAAAATTGATTAGTCGATTTTTCCACCACATTAAACTACAAACGACTTAAAAGCGAAGGATCGACCGGTCAATTGACATCCCTCTTTGCCTCACTTATCTACAATTCGGGATCACATTTTTTGTGGGGAGACTTGGAATTTAGTTGATTCCAACCCCACCACGACTTTTCAACTTGCCTAAGATTCGATCCCGAATACTTCAACCCCAACAATTTGATTTTCCTTATCTTCTGGTTGAGCCTTGTGTGTGGACATCTTTTTGGTGATTGGGAGCACTTGAATTGAAGTGCTTTGGTTCCCTTTCACACTAATCTAAAACTAATTCGTGCATCCACACATAGAAATCTCCAATTAGGGAAGCCCAGTGCATTTTAGCATGCATTAACCAACTGATATTGAAGAAGGGTTTGTTGGGCTTAGAAGAAAACTTGTATTCTTACAAAACCCGGAGATTGGTTGAATTGGTATTTCAGCGAAATCCTAAAATCCATACTACTTAAGGCTGAACTCTAAAAACCATTCACCAATTAAAACTTCAATTCGGGGAGATTTCCCCGTTGCATGCTTGTTTTACACACTTGAAAAAAATCAATCACTTGGGCATTACCTGTAAACAATGCCCTTCACATTCCAGAAGCACTTGATCCTAAGCCTTTAATTAAAATTGGTAGTAACTTGACCCTTATTATGGATTGGAGGTCTAACTACCTACGTGTAGCACGTACGTGCTAGTGAGGGTTCCCGCATGCTATCGGGTGTCTAAGACTGGGGTAAATGGCCTTTCAATCTGGCCCGGTGGTTCCGCGGTGCTCGCATTCGATTCCGTAGTTCGTGATAGTAGGTAACTTAAATCTTTAAGTCTAAAGGCACACTGTAGAGGTTAGGAATTTGATTGAATTGATTTGTCATCAAGTGTACCTTTGCGACGTCATTTCTCTAATCTCTTTTCCCTTCTTATCCCCCCAATTCTTCCTGCGGTAGTGCATGTTTGGGAGGAGGTCACAAAATCCTGAACAGTTTGAATTGCCTGATAAATCTAGAAGAGAAGCCGAATCGTCCTCCTCCTCCACAAACATGGCTGCACGCCCACCCCCAAATCCGGAGAGAGGAAACCGCCCTCAAAACCCACCAGGTGGTGGAGCCTTAGATCCCATAACTCGCCTCCAAGCCCAAATGGAAATGTATAATGAACAAATTGAAGCCATTCGGGAAACATTGAAGGAAATGCAGAACCCTCTCGAACGGGAGGAGCCTAGGTCTCTTAGCTCCTATCAGAATCCAACTGCTACAGAGACCATAGGACAAATTCGGGTGCCCATGGGTGGGGACGACTTTGAACTGAAACCTAACATAATTGGCCGAATAAATTTTCACTTCCATGGTCTTGCAAGTGAAGATCCTTTTCTCCACTTGGAAGACCTAACCCGATTAGCTGAAACTCTTAAACCAAGAAATATCGAGTTACCTATAGTCCTCATGAAAATGTTCCCGTTTACATTGTGGGATAAAGAGTCGCAGTGGTTACGCACCTTTGGGAGAACCATCCACTCTTGGGAAGAGATGTGAACAGCGTTTCTCAAGAAGTTCTTCACAATCGAGTGAACCAATGCGCTTCACCATGCTATCACCTCTTTTACGCAACAAAACGACGAACAATTTCATGAGGCATGGGAGAGATATAATGACCTCCTCAGGAAGTGTCCGCACCACGGTCTGCCTAAGTGGCATATAGCCTAGATTTTCTACTATGGGCTAAATGAGACTTTGAAGCAGATTGCAGACGCTTCCTGCGGAGGGAATTTTATGAATAAAGATGATAATGGAGCATTCGAACTATTTGAAAATATGAGTGAAAACTAGATGAACAATGCCTACATTGTTTCCTTTAATCGTACCAGCCTACCCCGAAATGTCCACGAAGTTGAGATGGGATGCTCCTATTCATCCACTGATCTCAGCCTTATCGTACAAAAATTGGATGAAGTCTCCGTCATGCACAAGAAGTTGGACGAGCTTCTGGCCAACTCCGCCCGTTCTATGGCAAACACCCCTACCTCACCACTTCATCGCAATTCCAATTCTTCCAACACTAGGCTTATCCCGAGAAACCACGTAAGACCTTCCTTACCGAGTGTCGCACCGAGTGACTCGGTAAGTCATGTGGACCTGGCTTCTGCAAGCCAGTATTTTGACACAGAGGACCAAGCCTCCAAGTGCTCGGATGCATACTTACATGCGGATGTGTCTTTTGGAATAGAAGGCGCTTGCGCCCTGGGGAATAACCCATTCTCTGCCACTTATAACATAGGGTGGCGAAATCATCCAAACTTCGCATGGTCCAACAACCCGCAGCGCCAAAATCGCATGGGTGGACTAATGCGACCGTCCACACCCATCATCCCAAGGGCCCAGTCTAATCCTATGGCGAATCCGCCATCAGGCCCTTGCGTACTGCAACCAGAACACGCATCAAGTCCTCTTGACAAATTGATGCGAATGATGACGGAAATGTCAAAGTGCCATGAAGAGAACATGACCTCTCTTCAGTACCAATTGGTGCAGCAGAATGCTGAGATCAGTCAACTATGCATGGCGACTCGATCTCAGGGCACTCTTCCCGCCCAACCTATTCCAAACCTGTAAAACTTCGTACCTCGTGGCCCTCAACCACAGGTACAACCTTCTCAGGGATAGGTTAATCAAATTCTGCAAGCTCCGAGCATTCCACCAGGATTTTAGGCTAATCCCGCTGCAGTACCGTACTCTTATGTCTCTATTGTGAACCCTCCTCCGCCGTATGATCCCACTGGACCTGCATCGTCCAATGCTATCACTACGAGGAGTGGAAAGCAAACCGTCGATCCGCCTTGACCTGATCCTGGGCTGTCTTCATCGTCCTCTCATTCGGGATGCGCATCGCATTTGTGAGAGGACAATACACCCAAATTGGTGCCAGAATCAGTTCCATTCCCTGAGGCTCTACTGATGGAGCCAAATGGCAAAAAGAAAGATACACAGGCCTTTGATAACCTGCGTAATTTGTTCAGGGATGTAGAAATCAAGGTACCCCTGCTCGAGGCTATCGGCCACATACCTATTGTCGCCCGATTTTTGAAAGACTACACAACACCTAGGCGACAGTCAAAGAAAACCAAGAATCTGGTCGTTCTCTCACCTCATGCGAGTTGTGCTATACTGTCAAACCTACCACCGAAGTAGAAAGATCCAGGCACACCACTGATTTCCTGTAGCATCCAAAGCTGCAGTCTTACTCGTGCCCTGCTTGATCTAGGATCTTCCATAATCTCATACCAATCATCATGCTCGAAAAATTTTCCTTGGGAAATCTTAAACCCGCCCCTATCTCTGTTGGCAGATCGTTCTATCAAAATTCTGAAGGGTGTGGTGGAAGACGTGGTAGTTAGGGTCAACAGTCTCTGTTTTCCTGTTGACTTTCTTATTTTAGATATGAAAGTTCCTAGCTCACTTTCTAATTGTCTGATCATCCTTGGTTGACCTTTCTTGGCCACAGCCCGTTCCCATATCGACTGCGAGTCGAGCTGTATCGAGATTGCCGTTAGATCTGAAAAGATCAACCTTAACATCTTTAAGGCAGCCAAGAACTTTGATTGCGATTGTATCAAGGATGACACGTCTGACGAGGACATGCCGTTAGCGCGTGTATCAAACTACTTGGGACCTATTCTGACTACTACGGATTACCTGTAAACACTGACGACTCCTTGATCAACACATACTGTGACATTCCCCCATCCCTCCCCTATTCCATACCTTCTCCTGACCAGACTTTTGACGAGGTTTTCTCTGCTTCCCATGCCTCATGGTCTGAGTCATATCCGGGCTACTCACTAACGTGCTCTTATGTGTATGTGTTAAGAGGTGTCGTTATAGTTGCACTTGATACGTCGATTTTAAAAGAGGTAAACGGAGGTGAGTCCGAGTGTTGGTTTCAGGGAGGAGTGGAAATTGGATTTTGTTTACCAATTGTTGTCACGAAAAAGGCGGAGTTTTGCTTGCGAAAGAGATGGTTTTGAAAAGCGAGAGATAGAGAGAGAGAGTTTAGGGTTAGAAAGCTCTTGGTCCTGATCATGCACTTTGAACAGAAATTAAAATGGCGATTGAACGGAAAATAATTTCATTAAACATGCATTCATAGTTCATAGCTTACAACATTAAATACATGCTTTAATAAGAGCAAATGAAAGCTTAAAAGAGAGAGAGAGAGATGGAGAGAGAGTGGAGAGCGACGAGGCAGCCACGGCGGTGGAGGAGGCTCCGTCGGCGACTCGTCGTCTCCGGCGATTACAAGAGTGCCTAAAGCTAGCTAAGAGAGGAGTGGAGTAGTTGCAAGTGGGAGAGTATGCATTGAATGGTGGTAGAAGGGGGTTTAAATAGAGTTAAGGGCTTCCTAAAAGAAGAATGGGCTTTAGCGACATCCGGAGCGTTGCTAAAACCACTTCCATAAACGTCAGTGAAGCCCTCCTGCCGCCGGTCGGCTGCTTGCCTCGGTTTTCCTCTTCGCGCGATCCGTGGCCGCTGAACAAGAGCCGTCCGATCGAAGATCGGATGGTAGAGAGCCTTCTGCGCCCGCGCTGAGATAGCTCCTTGGGCGCTCGTGTGCGCGTGCATTTCCTCCCGGTGTTCGTGCGTGCGTGGGCGCTCGTGGGCTGTCGTCGCGCCGCGTGGCGAGATCATGGCCACCCGTTGCTAATCGGGCGGCCCAATTTTTCAGCACCCTTCGCTCGACTTCGATTTCTGCTCCGCGCGGCTCAAACGCGCATCGCTGCGATGATGGCGTGCGCACTAACCGTTGCGCCATGCCTGTGCTTTGTCGCAGCGACCGCGGGCGAGCGCGCGGATTTGTCCTTGGCCGGCTGAGGGTGTGCGAGCGGTGGGGGTGAGCTGATGTGGCGCTCTCTGGGCCGTTGATCTCCAGATCAACGGTCAGAATTTCTTGGGCCCATTGTGGGAGCTTCGGATGTCGGATTTGGCCGATCTTGAGTCCGTTGGACTCTGTTCGTCGTTCTGAATCCATCCGTGCGGTCTGATTGCTCATCTGAGGCATGCTTTGACAAATGCTTTACATAAATGGCCATTAATACAGTTTATAAGCAATCTTGGTACTTGATGCATGCAATGCTCCTATTCTACTTATGTTGTGCCTTTTATTCTAAAGATGGGCCATATTCAACCCAATTACTACCCCCTTGTGTGGTGTTATCATACCCCCATGCTTACTCCTTGCTAGTCCCTAGCATGGTTTATTCTAGTCTTTATTTCCTTGGGGAATTCAGGAAGTAATTGCTTAGGCACTTCGTTACTTGTCAATAAGAGGAAATATATGAAGATCTTAATCTACAAAGACTAAGCAGCGCCCGGGTGTCTACCAAAATATGAATCGCCCGAATCCTTGCTTTGTATATATAACTATACATATGTATACGTATATATATATATGTTTTTTTTTTCTTTTATAATTTTCGAAATTCAGTGTGGGTTGGTAACTTTTCACGGCTACCCAACCCACCCAAAACTTGGTCAAAACCCTAAGTGCTAAGCATCTTGGTGTGAATGTTGTGATAGACTCACTTAACGGTAATTGAGACAGACTTCGAGTTTCTACGCCTCTAGGTGACCGAAAAGGAAAATAAATGTTTGCCTGAAGGTGTATTTGTTCGATTGGTAGCTTTCTCCCGACGTTCGTTTTACTTGGGGTCAACACAAGGATTTTCCAGTGTATATCTCCCCGGCTTGTACTACTTCCCCGCTTCTTCCTTAGGTGTTTTGGTCTTTTTTGTGCAATTATTAAGCTGGGCTCTGGACAACCGACCAATGGGCTGTTACCCACGATCACTTGCCAGCTCCCTTTGCGGTGAAGTGTGGTTTATTTTCTTTTCTTCTTGTTTTTTTTTCGTAGGTGGCTTCCCTGATCTCAAATGTACCTAGAGGTAGCGAAAAGGAAATGTCCTGTGGCTGGGTTCTGGACAACCTGCCAATGGGCTGTTACCCATGACAACTTGCCAGCCATACCACCCTAGAGAGTTCATTAGCTACCCAATTTCTGTCGAAATCTCCAAGAAGTGAGTCTGTGCAAAAATGTGTGCAGATGCTTAGACTCGAAGTTTTCCTGAGTTAGAGGGTGAGTTGATAAGTCGTATACTTATTACCTTATTTAGTAGGTGGATTAGAATAGCTTAAAGTTGCAAGGATTCGCCGCTAAATCCATATTTTAACGGACACCAGGGCTGATTAAGCCTGAAGGCCTGAAAAGTCTAAGTATTTAAGTTCTTTTTGTATTATTTCCCACTATTGACACGTTTCTAATGCCTAAGTTTTCTTCCTAAATTCATTTTTTTTTTAAATTAATTAATTAATTCAGACTGATTAATTAAGCTCAGGATTATGCAATTTACCATCCCCCTCATGCTTAAGTTGGACAATGTCCTCATTGGCAAATACATGGCTGCAAAAGGGTTCAAAAAAATAGTACCTGAGTGACATAAACTACCAGATCAGTCTGAATCCTCTGGGTTGCCTCCCAGGAAGCGCTGTGTTTAACGCCTCTAGCTGGGCAGTGCTTGGTGTCAGCCCTCAACGAGGGTGACACTTTCCTTGGGGGGTACCTGGGCCAGGAAATGCTTCAATCTTTGACCATTAACTGTAAAAGTGTGCCCAGTGTTAAGATCAGCGATTTCAACCACCCCATTAGAATAGGGCTTGACCACCCGAAATGGTCCTGTCCATTTGGACCTAAGTTTCCCTGGAAAGAGTTTCAGGCGTGCATCAAACAGCCAGACTTGTTGGTTCGGCTCAAAGGTTTTTCTATGAATGAGTCAGTCATGGACGGCTTTCATTTTCTCCTTATATAGCCGACTATTGTCAAAGGTGTCTCGACGAATTTCTTCGAGCTCAGATAATTGAAGCGTCCTTTGCACACCGGCTAACTGGGGATCCATGTTACATTGCTTGACAGCCCAGTAGGCTCAGTGTTCCAATTCGATAGGGAGATGGCAAGCTTTGCCAAAGACCAAGCGATAAGGCGACATGCCTATTGGGGTCTTAAAAGCAGTCTTGTATGCCCACAGGGCATCATCAAGTCGTGTGGACCAGTCTTTCCTGTCAGGTCTCACAGTCTTCTGTAAAATGTTCTTGATTTGTCTGTTTGAGACCTCAGTCTGCCCATTTGTTTGTGGATGATACGGGGTGGCAATGCGGTGGTTTACCCCGTATTTTCTAAGTAGGGCACGGAATTGGGAATGGATAAAATGGCTTCCACCATCACTGATCATGGCCTTGGGTATTCCAAACCGGGAAAAGATGTTCTTTTTCACAAAGTCCATGACCGTCTTGTGATCGCATCGTCGAGTGGCGACGGCTTCAATCCATTTGGAAACATAGTCTACCGAGACCAGGATGTACTCGAAGCTATTGGATGGTGGAAAGGGCCCATAAAATCGATACCCCAAACGTCGAAGATTTCGACAATCAAAATGGGCTGAAGGGGCATTATATCTTTCTTGGTCATGGTCCCCAGTGTTTGGCATCGTGAGCAAGTCTTGGCAAAGATGTGTGCATCCTTAAATAGGGATGGCCAATAAAATCCAGACTGCAAAACTTTTGCAGCTACTTTCTTGCCAGAGAAATGGCCGCCACACGCATGGTCATGACAAAAGGAAAGCACACTCTGAACTTCGTCTTCGGAGATGCACGTCCTGATGATCTGATCAGCACAGAGGCGAAACAGCATGGGATCATCCCAGAAATAGTGCTTGGCCTCAGCCAAGAACCCGTCTCGTTGCTGTCTGGACCAGCTGAGCGGGGTTTTCCTATAACCAGGTAGTTGACATAGTCATCATACCATGGCATTTTCTTGTCTTGCACGGCTAGGATGTGTTCATCAGGGAAGGTATCAGATAGAGGTAGGGAGGGTCCAATGTGGTCTGGATGAAGTCTTGATAGGTGGTCAGCCACCACATTTTTCGATCCGGCCTTGTCTCGGATTTCTAGGTCAAATTCCTGCAAAAGCAGGATCCATCTGATGAGCCTGGGTTTTGCATCCTTTTTGGCCAACAGGTGCTGGATGGCTGAATGGTCGGTGTAGATAGTCACGTGGGATCCCAGCAAGTATGATCGAAATTTTTCCAGTCCAAAGACTACAGCGAGCAACTCTTTTTCTGTGACCGTATAATTACGTTGGGCCTCGTCCAACGTTTTGCTCGTGTAGTAGATCACCACGGGTTTCTTGTCTTGCCTTTGTCCCAGGACAGCGCCTATGGCAAAATCTGATGCGTCACACATAATCTCAAAATCCTGGGACCAGTCTGGGGGTTGAAGTACAGGTGCCGTGGAGACTAAGTCCCGGAGGGTGTGATAAGCCTGGATGCAATCAGGAGACATGTGGAAAGTGGCGTCGTTGGCTAGAAGGTCGGTCAAGGGTTTGGAAAGTTTGGAAAGGTCTTTGATGAACCTTCGGTAGAAGCCAACATGTCCTAGGAAAAAGCAAATCTGCCGGACCGAACTAGGTGGAGGAAGTTTGGAAATTAAATCAACCTTAGCTCGATCTACCTTGATGCCCCTATGCGAAACGATGTGTCCGAGGACAATTCCTTCTTGAACCATAAAATGGCTCTTTTCCCAACTTAACAGCAAATTAACCTCGATACATCGTTTCAGGATTTTCTCCAAGTTGCTCAAACAATGGTCGAATGAATTCCCGAATACAGAGAAATCATCCTTAAAGACCTCCAAGTATTCACCCACCATTTCTGAAAAAATGGCTAGCATGAAATGATGGAAGGTCGCAGGTGCGTTGCATAACCCGAACGACATTCGATGGAATGCAAATGTGCCATACGGGCAAGTGAATGTGGTCTTTTCCTGATCTTCTGGAGTAATTGCGACTTGGTTATATCCTGAATATCCATCCAGGAAGCAAAAATACTTCTGCCCTACCAATCTTTCAAGGATTTGGTCAATGAATGGCAAGGGGAAGTGGTCCTTCTTAGTGGCTTCCTTAAGCTTCCTATAATCAATACACACCTGCCATGCGGTGGTGGTGCGGGTGGGGATGGATTCGCCATGATCATTAGTGACAACGGTGAGCCCAGCCTTCTTTGGAACCACTTGAGTGGGGCTCACCCAGGGGCTATCAGAGATAGGGTAGATGATGTCGGCGTCAAGCCACTTGATAATTTCTTTTTTAACAACCTCCCGCATGTTATGGTTTAACCGTCTCTGCATCTGGCGGGAAGGTCGGGCCCCGTCTTCCAGGTAAATCTTGTGGGTGCAATAGGTGGGGCTAATTCCTCTTAGATCCGAGATGGTCCAACCAATGCCGGCCCGATGTTCTGAAAGAGTTGCAGTCAACCTTAGTTCCTGATCCTTGGTTAGATGGGAATTAATAATCACTGTGAAGGTCTGGTCAGGTCCCAAGAAGACGTACTTGAGATTCTCGGGCAATGGTTTAAGTTCAGGTGCGGGTGGGACCACAGTCGATGGGAATGGAAAGGGAGGTAGTTGATCAACATTGATCTCTTTAAATGGTGTCATGTGATGATACTCAGCCTTACAGAGGTCCACGGGTAATGATGGTGATGGGTCAGAACTACGGGTTTGGTGGTCTGAGACAGAACTGAGGGTAAGGCATTCCTCGATTAAAGTTTCCACGGGATCATGTTCCTCAATGTAATAGCAATCAAAAGACTTTGTCGCCCGGAAGATATCCAATTGCATTTTCCTGTCTCCGAAGGTGATTTCCATACATCCCATGCCGCAGTCGATGTTTGCTTTAGCCGTAGCTAAGAAAGGTCTGCCTACGATTATGGGTGCGTTCTGTAATTTTTCAGGGACCTCCATGTCGAGCACCAAAAAGTCGACTGGGAAATAGAAGTCCTTGACCCGTACAATTACGTCCTCGACAACCCCCTTCGGGGTTTTCACTGATCTATCTGCCAGCTGGATGGTGACAGGGGTTGGTGCCAGCTCCCCAAAACCAAATTGGTGGTGCAGGGTTGTTGGAATTAGATTGACAGAAGCACCTAGGTCTAGGAGTGCTCTATCAAATGTCATGTCCCCGATATTGCAGGAAATCAGGGGCGCTCCTGGGTCAGTTCGTTTGAGTGGAAGGTTGCTTGATATCACAGAACTAGCTTGCTCATAGAGTACAACCTTCCTAGGTGCTTGAGGTCTCGGCTTACGCTTGGGTGTACAGGCATCCTTTAAGAACTTGGCGTAAGCGGGGATGTGTTTGACGGCTTCTAGGAGCGGAATATTAATCTGTACTTGCTTAAAAATCTCCAACAGCTCCTCAGTTTCCACAGCATTCTTCTTTTTCTTAATTGTTTCCAAGGCCTCAGGGTAGGGTGTCTGAATGTGGACTGGTTCCATGTCTGGGTCCTTGGTTGGTGCCTCTTCTGAGTCGGGTATTTCAACAGGTAAAGTCTCCGGGAGAGTCGGCCATTTGGGATCCTGGGTTTTGGTGCCGCTTCTCAAGGTCACAGCATTTGCAGAGGCATTGGGGCCATGGGGTGATCCTTGAGAAGATGAGGATGAAGAAGCACCAAACCCAGGAGGTGTTTGTGGAGCTGGCTGGACCATGTTAGCCTACCCGGGATTGCCTTGGAACCCTTGCGAATTGGGGCCTCTGTTAATTATGTTTCGCGGGTTCGGTTGTGGTTGGGAAGGTAGAGATCCTTGCTGTTTACAGTCCAAGAGTTGGCTTAACTGTCCCTTTACCAAGGCCATTTCTTCTTGATGTTTCTAGTTCATGTCAGCCATCATCTTTATTAAGGTATCCATTTGGTTTTGTGGGGGAGGGGCCGCCCTTTTCTGGTTATATTGGGGTCTAACTGGTGGTCCTTGCTGATAGGGGGGCAAGTGTGGCTACTGGTTTGGCCTGGGCTGGTTTTGGAATTGCGGTGGTTTCTGGTTTGTCCAACCAAAGTTGGGGTGATTACGCCAGCCGGTGTTGTAAGTGTTGGAGAAAGGGTCAGGTTTCGCATAACCTTGGACGGCTTGCACATCTTCTAAGATAGCCGATGTTGATGAAGAGGGAAGGGAGTAATCAAGGGTCGAGGGAGGAAAGGTCCCTCCCTAGAACGTGGTCGGGGGTTGTTCCAGGTTCAGTTGGGTGAAGGGCTGGACCAGGTCAACATTATGTGCTCCCTTTGCTAGGGAGAAAGTCTGCAAGGGGTTCCTGGTCTGATTCAGTA
Source organism: Thalassia testudinum (assembly GCA_037157565.1). Classification (NCBI taxonomy): domain Eukaryota; kingdom Viridiplantae; phylum Streptophyta; class Magnoliopsida; order Alismatales; family Hydrocharitaceae; genus Thalassia; species Thalassia testudinum. Next base: position 93,218,475 of record JAZHRO010000025.1, read on the forward strand.
GCTCATCAATCTTTTTGTCCACCAATTCCACTTGATCAAACTTTTTGGCAATGATGTCTATGTCAACCATTCCAGAATTTGCTTGCACCTCATAAATCCCGCCACGGGGTTGACTGGACCTGTTAAACTGGTTCATGTAGGCATTGTTGAGCGAATTCTCGCTCATAGACTCAAAGAGCTCAAACGCGCTCTCCTCATCTTTGTTTAGGAAGTTTCCCCTACATGAGGCATTACCGAAGATCCGTAGGTTGCTGTCCAGACCGTGGTAAAAGATCTGGGCCAATTGCCACCTTGGGACTTTGTGGTGTGGGCATTTCCTCAAAAGTTCATTAAATCTTTCCCACGCCTCATGAAATTTTTCCCCACCCTAGAGTGTGAAGGTAGTGATAGCTCTTCTGAGGGCATTGGTCTTTCCTATGGGGAAGAATTTCTTTAAAAATGCATGCCTCAGTTCTTCCCAGGTGGTGATGGGTCTACCTAGGGTTCTAAGCCAATGAGAAGCCTTATCTCTTAATGAGAAAGGGAACATCTTGATTAGAACAATGTCAAGGCTAATGTTCCTAGGTTTCACCGTTCATGCTATGCTGTCGAGATCCACTAGGTGTTGAAAGGGGTCCTCATTTGAGCTTCCATCAAAGTGGCTCTGGATCAATATTAAGACGTTTGGTTTCAACTCAAAATCGTCTCCCCCCTCGGGGATCCTAAGGTGTGGCTCGAGTCTAATAGCAGAGGGATTATAGAAATCGCGGAGGGGTCTTGGCTGGTCCTGAAATGGCGGTAAATCAAGTGGTGGTTGCCCTGGTATGTCTTGGAAAGGTGGTGGTTGTTCTTGCGGGTTCTGTAACCGTTGTATGGCTTGCATGATGGTGTGGATTTGTTGTTGCTGAAGCCGATGGTTAGCATTGATTTGAGCTTGGATGATGGCCATATCGTTTGGTGGGGGTTGATCTTCAGCCTCATCTACCTTAGGTTTAGCCATGTTTTCAACAGAATTACGTCGCCTAGATTCCTGCCCCAAAACACACAATTCAGGATGCAGTGAGCGCCTCCCGTGCATACACTAGAGAAGAACAGGAGGGGATGCGGAGGGTGACAGATGCGAGAAATGTGTTTCAATCAAGCACTCAAGCCTAATCCTTATGGTGTATTCCTTAGGAGACCTAGAAATCTCACAAAAGATGATTAAGTCCGTAAGCACTGGACTCCCCTTCCTAAGGCTAATCTGGCCAGGTTGATTATGAGGGGATTGCAGGGAAGGTTCTTCCTTTGGCTTGCGCCTCCGGTTCCATAGACCCCACCACCGCAGTCGTTTGACACTGCCCCGCAGCCTAGTCACCAGATTCTACCAAGGGAATGAAAGTCAAGTGCCTAGCAAACAAAACCTTGCCTTTTGAGTCTTAACTCAGTCCTGCCTAGGGCACGTCTACTCAGTTTTAAAGGGTTAGGATAGTGCTTGTGCTTAGGGTGATGTGATGAGGCGTTGATTGGGGTGGTGCCTCTTAATTTTCCACTTTCAAAGTGTGTGCTTCTAGCAAAACATGGTTTTCAAGCAAGGATTTGTTAAGATGTGGTGTCTTTTAGTGTTTCATCCTTACTTTAGTACATTTTAGGGTTGATGTGTCTTAATGTTTTCAAACGAGTTTCAGTGGGCACATCAAGTTCTGCACATAACTTGGTGAAAATAGATTTCCTTTTCTTTTGTAGAGGCTCTAAAACCCTACTGTACTCATCCTGATGATCATGCAGCTTCTATTAGATGAGTCAGTTTTAGGGTTGAGTGGTGCGGCCCAGGTCAATTCACGGTGGCTTCGCAAACACCACTCAAGAAAAAGAAAAGAACACCCCAAGAATTTGTTCTGAATGTTAGAGTGTACATTTTTTGTGGGGTGATGTGCTATGGATGTGGGTCAAGCAATCATACACCACGCCAATTTTTTTCAGTTTTTACAATTTTTTTAGCTTTTTCACACAAGCAAACAATGAGAGACAGGTTACTCACTATTGGTCCTCGAGGCGCCTACTCCCTTGCTATCGTCGTGGAATGCGTCGCTTTGCCGTCCATGCGCCGAATTCCTGCAACCATCAAGTAAAAAGGAAAATAGGGCATCAGACGATGTGAGAATGAATGTAGAATGGAGGTGATAAAACAAATCCGTTGCCTCCCCGGCAACGACACCAAAAACTGACGTGCTCTTGTGCGTATGTGTTAAGAGGTGTCGTTATAGTCGCACTTGATACGTCGATTTTAAAAGAAGTAAACGGAGGTGAGTCCGAGTGTCGGTCTCAGGGAGGCGTGGAAATCGAATTTTGTTTACCACTTGTCACGAAAAAGGTGGAGTTTTGCTTGCGAAAGAGACGATTTTGAAAAGCGAGAGATAGAGAGAGAGTTTAGGGTTAGAAAGCTCTTGCTTTTGATCATGCACTTTGAACAGAAATTAAAATGACGATTGAACGAAAAATAATTTCATTAAAGATGCATTCATAGTTCATAGCTTACAACATTAAATACATGCTTTAACAAGAGTAAATGAAAGCTTAAAAGAGAGAGAGAGAGATGGAGAGAGAGTGGAGAGCGACGAGGCAGCCACGGCGGTGGAGGAGGCTCCATCAGCGGCTCGTCGTCTCCGGCGATTACAAGAGTGCCTAAAGCTAGCTAAGAGAGGAGTAGAGTAGTTGCAAGTGGGAGAGTATGCATTGAATGGTGGTAGAAGGGGGTTTAAATAGAGTTAAGGGCTTCCTAAAAGAAGAATAGGCTTTAGCGACATCCGGAGCGTCGCTAAAACTGCTTCCACAAACGTCGGTGAAGCCCTCCTGCCGCCGGTCAGCTGCCCGCCCCGGTCTTCCTCTTCGCACGATCCGTGGCCGCTAAACAAGAGTCGTTCAATCGAAGATCGGATGACTGAGAGCCTTCTGCGCCCGCGCTGAGATCGCGCCTTGGGCGCGCGTGTGCGCGCGCGTTTCCGCCCAGCATTCGCGCACGCGTGGGCGCTCGTGGGCTATCATCGCGCCGCGTGGCGAGATCATGGCCGCCTGTTGCTGATTGGGCGGCCCAATTTTTCCGCGCCCTTCGCTCGCCTTCGATTTCTGCTCACCGCGGCTCGAACGCGCGTCGCTGCGATGAGGGTGTGCTCGCTAACCGTTGCGCCACGCCCACGTTTTATCACGGCTACCGCGGGCGAGCATGCGGATCTCGGCCATTCGATCGAAGATCGACGACCGAGATTTTTCCTTGGCCGGCTAAGGGTGTGCGAGCAGTGGTAGTGGGCTGACGTGGCGCTCTCTAGGCCGTTGATCTCCAGATCAACGGTTAGAATTTCTTGGGCCCATTGTGGGAGCTTCGGATGTCGGATTTGGCCGATCTTGAGTCCGTTGGACTCCGTTTGTCGTTCTGAATCCATCTGTGTGGTCTGATTGCTCATCTGAGGCCAACTTTGACAAATGCTTTACACAAATGGCCATTAATACAGTTTATAAGCAATCTTGGTACTTGATGCATGCAATGCTCCTATTTTACTTATGTTGTGCCTTTTATTCTAAAGATGGGCCATATTTAACCTAATTACTACCCCCTTGTGTGGTGTTATCACTCACCGTCGGCCCACACTCCTGAAGATCGGATTGCCCTTTCTTTCCTGCCAAATCAGGCGGATTTGCAACTCCACACTGGGACCTTGAGCCCACATCCTTCTCAATGGGGCTATTCCTTTTTGGATCCATCTATCCAAGAAGTCCCTCTTCTTGGCCAATTTGAGGGCCAACTTCTTCCTTCTGACTTGTTCTCCGATCAGCCTGGGACACTCTCGTCCCAGGAAATGCCAGATCTTTCACCATCCACCATCACTTCACTTTTCACTTCACCACCCACCATCCACACCACCCTACCACCCTACTGTATACCTTGCACCTCAGCTCTCGTTACCCGATCTTTCGTCCTTTCTCTACCTTTCCCTGCATGCATATGAGGACATAGCATCGTTTAGCATGGGGGGTGGATAGGCATCCATAGGATCTGGGTATTTTATGGTATCATGCAGTTTTCACCTATTTATAAATATGCAAGAAAAAGAAAAAGAAAATATATATATATATATATAGATATATATAGTGTTTAGTAATGATCTGAAGGCTGAAACAAAAAATACAATAAGTGTTTATGAATATTCAACCTCTGTTTTGAAGACTTTCCAGGCCATAGAAGCTTGATTCGCTCAGGTTTGGCTTAATTCACTTGAGCATTGACAAAATAGATCAAAATCTCTCCTAACTAAGGATGTATTCTTGTACCTGAGACACCAGTACAAGATCTGTTGGTTTGCTTCTACTTGAGTTCCTAAGTAATCTTGGTTCACACTACACATATCAGGAAAGACCAGGTGAACATAAGATCCAACCCTAGTGTTCATTAGGGAAGGTGGAGTCCTTACCTGTGCATACAGGTAGACTTTTTATCCCAAGCTTTAGTCTTATGTTTAGGAAAGACTCTTTCTACCAAAAAGAAAAGTGTGCTCCAAATAATGTTGTAAGAGATATACCGACACGTGTTCCAAAAAAAAAAAAAGATGCAAATAAGTCAGTATATCTCACAAATGTCTGTAAAATCTTCCTACAAAAGTTCTTCAGGTTAAATACCCTGAGCCACAAATGTCAGAAAATGAGAGTTGAATTTTCCATCATCTTTTTAAGGGTCAATCCGAAGACACGAGCTGAAACTGGGACCAACCTGTATTTAAAAATTCGTGAAACCCTGGGCTTGAGTCTTATTGTTCATCTGGTCAGTCTTGATCCTTCACTAAGCACAAGCCATAATCTCTTGAGCTCTTGAGTACAACAAAAACCTCCTGGATCCTGGAAATCGTAGTTAAGGTTTAAATATCAAGAGTCCTGGTTAGTCGAGAGATGATCTATGTCACATAAGACTTAAAGTACTGGTAGTCTTCTCTGCAATTGGTTCTCACAATATCCAACAATAAACACACCTATGTTGCCTCAGAAGAAAATCTTCAGCTAAAGATCATTTCTAAATACAACACAAAAATCTTTTGCTAGGGACTAGCAAAAGATAGGCATGGGGGTATGATTGCACCGCAAAAATACACCTGCAATTGTGCCGTCTTGTGCTATTTCCTAGCATTACCAGTGCATATTAGGTTTCCATAGTCGCATTTGTAAAAATACATGCATGCATGCATTTAATTGAGAGGGGAGGAGTGTGAAATAAGTGGCCTTGCAATTAACATTTTTCCTCAAGTGCATCTTTCCAAAATTCACCATCTTTTTATTTTTATTTCTAGTTGACTTTGAAACTCTTCCCGCGGCTGCATGGCAACTTCTTCTCCTTTGCTCCATGTCCTACTCATCCATGCTCTGCAGCCACATGCCCTGCCAAGCCATGCACAGCTGCATGCACAGCCAGGGCATGGCTGTGCATGCCTTCCTCCTCTATAAAAAGTGCTCGGCTCCGCCTTTGCAAAAGGGCCTGGTCCTCACCAAAAAAAAAATCCACATCATCTTCTCTAGGTCACAGTCCCCTCCCCTCTTCCTCCATACGTAGGTCCTCCTGCTCAGAGGAGCCACTCTGCAGGCAAGAGTCATCACTGTGGTGCACACCTACCACCGTGAGACCACCACCGCCTAGCTCATCAAAGAGTCGGTGGGCGTGGTGGCCTTCTTTTCACTGTCTCATGTCCAAGCCACTTCAACAGTTGGAGCAGGAGCCTCAAGCTTTGAATCTTAAAGCTCCGCATGCAGCAGCAGCAAGGCGGTAGAAGCCGTAAAGCCCCTCCAGCGCACGCCTGCAGGCAATGCTCACCTCCAGCGCGCGCCTGCAGGCACCCTCGCCTCCCACCTCTTCGCACTGCACTAGCCTGTACATTCACATCCGGCCACTGCACGCCCCTGCAGCGGCCGGCCAGGCTTCACCGCACACACCAGCCAACACTCACAGGCCACCGTGCGCCCTGTCGTGCCCCTTCACCCGCGACCCTGCCCTCTCCGTGCGCTCTGTCGTGAACCACCTTGCCGCAAGCCAGCAGCGATGCCACTCTTCCGCATGCACACCGAGCCATCCGCAGTCACAGCACCGTCCGCTCCCAATTGCCCAGCTTGCCCGGCCTTTGTAGCCACTGTTCACGAGTTTCTGCAGAACACTGTGGCTACAATGGGGTGATCGGTAAGTTTCTCACTTATCCAGTCACCTAGTGCGCCACAATCGGCCTTCGCCCATGCACGCATTCAGTCCCGTAACTGCTCTAGCACCCGCCCGCGCGTCTGCGTGCGCTCATGTCGCCCGCTCCCGTCGCCCGAGTAGGTTTCTCCGCGCAGCGCTGTGCGCTGCGGTCCTCTCTCCGCGCCCACTCCCTCCAGCACGCTCCTCTCTACGCGCATATGCGCCTGCACGTGCGCACGTGGACTCCAGATGGCGCTTGGAAGCCTCAGACGACTTAACCCACGCGTCTTCACTCCAGAAGTGCGCGACATCTCTCTCTCTCTCTCTCACAGCACTCTCTCACTCTCTTTGCTGGCACTTACACACTTACACTCACACTTTCATACACACACACACCTATACACTATTATATATATATATACGTATACATATATATATTGATATATAAACATATATTTATATACATATATATATATATATATACTTATATCTATATATATAGTAGTATTTTTATAACTAAGTATTAGTATACATATATATATATATATATATATTTACATATATACATATACTTATATACATATATATATATATATATATATATATATATATATATATACAAATATCTATACATATATTAGTACTTATATAACTATGTATTAGTCTATATATATATCTATAAACTTATATATATATATATATACACATATATACTTACATATATACATATATTTATATACATATATATATATATATATATATATACTTATATCTATATACATATATTATTACCTATATAACTAAGTACAAGTATAGATACATATATATATGTATACATATATATACATATATTTATACTTATATATATATGCAAATATACATACATATATACATATATATCTATAACTTTATATACATATATATATACATATATTACTATATATATATATATTTACATCCATATAGTTATATATACATACTTATACATATATATATACATATATATATATATATCTATACATATATTTGTCTATACATATACTTCTATATACATATATATACATATACATATATAACTTCATATATATACCTAGATATTTATAACCATATATATATATAGGTATATTTACATATATACGTATATATATATATATATATATTTTCACGTTACTTATCATACGTGGTATCGCAGGAATATCTGCACTAGTTGCTGATATTCCCCGATACACGGTACAAAAAGCATGGTCACACACATCTTCCGCCATCCACCTTACACTCCACGCGACACCTCGTCTTGTCGGTTGCGTCTTTCTAGGCGACGACCGACTCGACACCGTGCTACACTCCATCTCCGCCTCCACCCCCACCCCTTTATACATATATAATATATACCTATATATATATACACTATATTTACTTTATTTCTGTTTCTCTTTCTTGCTAGTAAAAAGATAACAAATATTTAAAAGAGAAAAGATAATCCTTGACTTGCAGGTACTCCATCTTGCAAATAGCAAGACCCATTTTGGAACCCTGATTTGGCACAAAGCCAAGAACCTAATTTTGAGGGTGTGCCTCAAGGACCAAGATTATCAGAAAAAAAATCTTAAATAGAAAAACACCCAAAACACAATAAACGAACGAAAGAGATTCGTTGTAGGAAAGGCGTAGAAACTTGACTTGTAACCCCACTTCCTTGAGTTCGACCCTAGGCCTAAAAGTAACCAAGATAAAATCAAGTAGGCCAGGTAAAAAAATTTTGTAAAGAGATGGTTAGGCTCGATTTAGGTTAACCACTATACACACTTCAACGATAAAATCACCATATTAACACACCTATCCGGACCTGACCACCATATGTACACAGGAACAGAGAGCGAAAACTATGCCTAACTCTGAAGTATCATCATCTAATTGTCCAAAACTTAAGAGTCCTTGTACTAGACTTAGCACACCAGTAATCTCTCTACTTTCTTCTTACAAATATGGGGTGGATCTACTAGAAGATAATATGCTTGCGTCCCTATTAACTATCCAAGGGTTCAGTAGACTAAATATGCTTATTGGTTTTCTTCAAAGATCCATTACCCAGTCTACATGCACGTGAAGTAAATATACTAGATTCTAAACTTAAGAAACAATTTTATGAAAAAAAAATTCTTTAATGACACCTCCATGAGAAAGATGTTTTGCTAGGGACTAATCAATTCAACTCAAGAAAATAAGTGTTTTTTTTCTTTATGTATGCAAATATTTATAAATGCTATAAACATTCTTAGGCTATACCCCCCATGCCTAAGACTGACAATGTTCTCATTGGAAAAATGCAGACATAGAAGAATATCACCTGAGGAGGAGAGTGGGAGGAGCTAAGGCTCCTTAAGCTGAAGTGCGTCCAAAACCTGGCCATCTAAAATAGTAATATAAGGTTTAAGTCGCTGGCCATTTACCTTAAAGCTCGCACCTGAAGTAGGGTTCCGAATTTCTACAGCTCCATGAGGGAAAGTATTGATAACAATGTATGCCCATCCCAGTGGGACTTGAGTTTTCCAAGAAATAATTTAAGTCTGGAATTGAAAAGCCAGACCCACTGGTTGGGCCCAAAAGTCTTTCAAATGATGTGCTTATCATGGAAGACCTTTGTACATTGCTTGTAAGCTTGAGGAGCTTCATTATGAAGCTCCTCAAGCTCACTTAACTCTAGCATACGTGCCTTTCCCGCTTTATCCAAATTCAAGTTAATGTTTTTAATAGCCCAATAGGCCTTATGTTGGATTTCAACGGGAAGGTGACATGCTTTTCCATAGACAAGATGGAAAGGAGACATGCCCAAGGGAGTCTTATATGCAGTTCTATAGGCCCAAAGAGCATCATTTAGTTTTTTAGACCAATCCTTCTGATCGGGCCTGACAGTTTTTTCTAAAATTCACTTAATCTCTCTATTAGACACTTCAACTTGTCCACTCGTTTGGGGATGGTAAGGTGTAACTATCATGTGGTTGACTCCCAAATTTTGGAGTAGTCTTATGAAGTGTACATTCTTGAAGTGAGGTCCTCCATCACTTATGATCGTCCTTGGGCACCCATACCGAGAAATGATATTAGCCTTGACAAAGCCCAAGACCACGGAATGGTCATTGGTTCGCGTGGGTATGGCTTCTATCCATTTTGATACATGGTCTACAACCACAAGGATGTATTCATATCCGAAGGACATAGGAAAGGGACCCATGAATTCAATGCCCGAAATATCAAAGATCTCAACAGGGAGGATAGGTTGCTGGGGCATCTCATCCATTTTTCCAATGGTTCCCGTCTGCTGGCAACGTAGACATGCACCCACATACATATGTGCATCTCGGAATAATGTGGGCCACCAAAAGGCAGATTGAAGAACCTTATGTGTAGTCTTCTTCCCACTAAAATGTCCCCCACAATGGAGGTCATGGCAGAAACTTGGAACACTTCTTTGTTCTTCATCAGGGACGCAACGGCGAAAAAGCTGGTCAGGGCCTACTCAAAAAAGCTCGGGTTCCTCCCAGTGATAAAATTTTGTGTTAGCAAGAAACCTATCTCGCTTCTGCTTGTCCCAAGTACTAGGGGTAATTCTCGTGACTAGATAGTTCATTATGTCAGCAAACCAAGGAGTTTTAGCCTCCACGACCATCAGAGACTCATCAAGGAAAGTCTCTTGAATACCGCCAGCAGGGTTTGATGCCTCAATAGGGATCCTAGATAGATGATCTGCTACCACATTCTTAACTCCTTTCTTATCTTTAATTTCCAGGTCAAATTCTTGGAGTCGCAGAATACAACAAATTAGGCGCGGTTTGGTGTCCTTTTTAGCAAGAAGATGCTTTAAGGCAGAATGATCAGTGAACACCACAACCTTGGATCCCAAAAGATAAGATCGAATCTTTTCCAAAGCAAATACTACTGCAAGAAGTGCCTTTTCAGTGGCCGTGTAGTTTTGCTGAGGATCCATAAGGATCTTGCTGGCATAATGCAGCACATGAGGTTTGCCATCAACCCTTTGACCTAAGACTGCTCCCACTGTAAAATCAGAAGCATCGCACATTAGCTCAAACGGGAGGGTCCAATCTGGTGCTTGGAGAATTGGCATGGTAATAAGGGCTTTCATCAAGACTTGGAAAGCCTCGCCACATCTATCATCAAAATAGAAGGAGACATCCTTCGCTGACAGGTTGCAGAGTAGCTTAGAGATTTTATTGAAATCTCTAATGAAGCCCCTATAAAATCCAGCATGGCCAAGGAAAGATCTAACTTAACGAACATTGATGACCAATGGAAGCTTAGAGATGGAATCAATTTTTGCGGTGTCCACCTCAAATCCTCTCTCAGAAACTATATGCCCTAACACAATGCCTCGCTGGACCATAAAGTGGCTTTTCTCCCAGCTAAGCACCAGCTTTGCCCCTTTGCGATGGGTTAAGACTTTATCAAGGTGCGAAAGGCATAGGTCAAATGACGAGCCAAAACTGGAGAAGCCATCCATGAAAATTTCAACAAACTCATCGATCATATCAGAAAAGATAGCCGTCATACAATGTTGGAAAGTGGCAGGAGCATTACATAATCCGAATGGCATTTGGTGGAACGCAAATGTGCCATACGGACTCATGAAGGTGGTATGCTCCTGATCGTCAGGGAAAATGGCTATCTGATTATACCCAGAGTACCCGTCAAGAAAATAGAAGTACTTGTTCCCCGTCAATCGTTCCAAAATTTGATTGATAAATGGTAAGGGGAAATGGTCTTTCTGGGCAGCCGTGTTCAAACGGCGGAAATCAATGCAGACCCTCCAACCAGTTGAGGGTCTAGTGGTCACCAACTCTCCTTGGTCATTCTCCTCCTTAGTGATTCCTACCTTTTTAGGTACTACATGAATAGGATTGACCCATTTACTATCTAAAATGGGATAGATAATCCCTGCATCCAGCCATTTCAGAATCACTTTCTTAACAACCTCCCGCATATTTGGGTTGAGCCTTCTCTGCTTGTCTCAGAAAGGTTTCATGGACTCGTCCGTGTATATATGATGCATGCAAAGGGAGGGATCAACACCCTTAATATCAGCAATTGACCAGGCAATTGCTTTCTTGTGCCTTTGTAAACACTCAAGCAGAGCTCCCTCCTGCAATTCCGATAATGCAGACGAGATAATAACAGGGAGCGTGTTATTAGGGCTAAAGAAAGCATATTTCAATGTGCTCGGGAGGGGTTTCAACTCCAAATTAGGAGCCTTTTGGATTGAGGGTTTAAGTTGAGATGTCTCCACCTCAAGTAGTGGATCTACCTTCACGATCCAGGGTGGGGACAGACTTAGTGTGTATCCCCAGCAACTCTTCTAATTTGGGCATTTCCCTTTCAGTTTCTTTAATAATCGGAGGATGGTCCTTAGATATGACCTTTTGATGGGGATCTCTACATAGGAGTGCTGGAGTAGTCTCTTCAATTATTTCATCAACGACCTCAATTTGAGAACAATCTTCAAATCCAGATTGCATGTAAGTATAAAAACATTCAATTGGATCTTCTTGTTCCCGAAGCCCATTTTAAGTGCCCTAGATCTACAATTGATAGAGGCATTGACTGTGGCTAAGAAGGGGCATCCCAGAATAATGGATGACTTTGTGGGCTTATTTGATGGGTCAGTATCAAGCACTAGAAAGTCAACAGGGAAGAAGAAGTCCTCCACTCTCACAAGGACATCTTCCAGCAATCCCCGTGGTGTCTTAAGTGATCTATCTGCGACCTGGAGGACTACTGGACTAGGCTTTAGCTTGCCTCCTCCCAAAAGGTCATAGATAGAGCTTGGTAAAATGATCACCCCTGCACCTAGATCGAGCAGAGCCTCATCAATGCGTTGGTTACCTATAACCACTAAAATATATGGGGCCCTTGGGCCTTTTATTTTCGGGGGTGTTCCATGTTGGAGAACTGAGCTAATGATGAGAACCTCATCATGAGCCATAACTAGCTCATTCTGACCTAATACAAAGGATAAAAGCTCCTACATAACTCAAGGAAAGGCTTAACTCAGAGAATTCTGAGTTTAAGAAGAAAATAAGTCATAAGGGGTAAAAATGCAATTTTACCAGCACAATCTGCAAGAAGGGTAATTTAGGGTCCAAACACCGGTCAAACAAACCTAATAAGAAGGGAAATGGGATGATCTGATCTGATAAGGGCTACAGCAACTCCAAGGAATTAAATGACAATCTGTAACCCTAAAACAAACCCACTTCAATTCACGAGAGTTGAGGCAAAGAAAAAATTGACTAAACCCTCTACAATTTGTAGAAAAATAATCTCTAGGGTTTAGAACCTTCAATTTGGCCTTAGGAACCCATTTTGACCTACATTGAGAACCATGCCCAATTAATGACTTAATTTGGGTTTTTATGTAAATTGACCAATCAAACAAGGTCTAATCTAGAAATAAAATTCACCATTAGAATCCTTAGGCCCCATTTAGTCATGCATAAAAACTTGAGCCTAAGAAGAGACCTTCTTGACCGACTTTTCATTTTGGTCCTCATCCATTACTTTTTGACCCTCAACTTTTGAAACCCTCGCATTTTGGCCACTAACTCTTCTTCGTTCTTAGCATTTGAGTCCTCCCTACAAAACCCTGAGCAGCGCCATGCTCCAGCGACTTTGCGCGGAGCATGGCGTCGCACAGGGTTTTGTAGGACCCTCTGCCAAGTCAACCGGGGGTTCCCTACGACCTCTGCCGTCACAGGGACACCTCCATGGTCTCTGCAACCACCCATACCTTCCTTGAGAACGCGCGGAAGGTATGGGTCTCCATCTCCGGCGTCCACCGACGAGGGAGGCACGTCGTCTCCCTCCGCCCTCCTCTCTGATTTCGACTCTATAAAAGCCCTCGACGCTCTGCTGCACTCTCTAGCTCGGATCTGACGGAGAAACCCCCCTTTTTCCTCTCTTCCCACTCCGACAGAAGCCCCCCTGCTCCGGCGGTTCCTCCTCCTCCTCCTCGTCGCTCTGCCGCACTACTAGCAGCAGAGCTGCCTTCACCTGCTCTTCCCGCGTCGTGCCGTACCCAGCGCGCGCTCTCCCGCTCTCTCCTCGCCGCCGCCCTCTCTCTTTGGGCAACATCTTCTCCGGAGACAGTCGATACGACTGTCGCCCTGCTCCGGCCCCCCCGTCCCTCCAAGTAGGTACAGTTCTTCCCTTTTCTCCTCTCTTTCTTTTCCCTACTTTAATTTTCTCAACCGCCCTTCGACCGCACTTAATCACCCTCATCTTCTCCATCTCCGGCCACCCTCCGGCGAGACGTTCCCATTGCTCCGCAGCCCCATACGCCTCGCCGACCCTCACAGAACCTCTGCCTCCTCACCCTGATCAACCTCCACTCACCCATTACCTCTCCACACCCCCACTATACTCCACCGAACAAACCCATTCTCGCAGCCACAATCTGACCTAGCCCCGCCACCAGATGCCATCGCACGACCTGCCACACCCCGCACCACCTTCGCCTTGCCACGGCGAAGGCCCCCGCGTGTTTGATTAGGCCGAAGGGCCGTATTCCTGTCTAATAGGTACGCTACTCCAGCTGCCATTAGTGACGACTGAAGCAGCTTCGAGGCGAGCTCCAGGCCCTGCAGCCCCAGATTCCCAGGTGCTGCAGGTTGGGGCGAAGTCCGCGAAGGCTTCTGCCACTTCAGTTGATCCAGACATCGGTTGCAGCTGATCAGAGGGCGAGGTGGAGTCGTCCTGCGGGTGCGCATGAAAGCAGCAGAAGTTAGTCCCACATCGTGGGATTTCGAAGCCGCGCACCCGCATAAGGGCAAAAAGTGCCTCAGCCTGTTTGCCTCCTGACCACGGGGTGAGGTCCCTCTCACTCACTCGACTCGGCCTCGTCCGCGACAACCCCACGCCGACCTGGCCCGACCCGTTTACCCGACCTACACTCCTCGCCCACCACCGCACACCGGTGGGCCTGGACCCGGGCGTCACCTGTACCCGACTACCCAGCAGCTCTGGGAGAGCTATCCTATGAGTGAATTCTAAGAGAGAGAGACGCGGGGGAGGGTAGAGTAGGTTTTTGCCCTCTGACCAAACTGCGAGTGTGCAGGCACAAGAGAAAAGAAGAAGAAGAGAAGGCAGACCGTAGAGGAAGAAGAAGAAAGAAGGAAGGAGGACGCACTGTAGCAGCAGGTTACTTAAGTCGTCTGATTGAAAAATCAGACGACGCTTCGAGGACGAAAAAGAAGGAGAAGAAAAGAAGAACAGGACCGCAAGGAGAAGAAAAGAAGAACAGAGGAAGAGAAACAAAAGAAGAGAAGCAAAACAAGAGAAGAGAAAAGAAGAAGAAGCTCTGAAGAACCCAAGAGAAGAACAGAAGGAAGAAGACAAAAGAAGAGAAGCAGAAGACGAGAAGAAAAGAAGAAGAAGCTCTGAAGAAAAAGAAAGAAGAAAGCAAGAAAAAGAAGAACAGAGGAAGAACAAGAAGAAAGAAGAAAACTGAAGAACCAAAGAGAAGAGAAAAGAAGAAGAAGCCAACAAGATAAATTTTTCTCTCTCTCTCTCTTTATTTTTGTAATAGAAACTTTGTATCTATAGAATACAGTTTGCTCCCTGAGTTTGACCTTGGGAGATCTTTTATTTTCCGAGTAAAAATTGTAATAGTGGCAATGACTATCTGTACTACAACGCCATTTCTATAACAAAACAACAAAACCTAGTCATACCGCCACTATTCTTGGCGCCGTTGCCGGGGAGCAATGGCTAATCTAGAAGCTTTGAATTTCATTTAAGAGATTGCTAATCTTTTTCTCTCTCTTTTGTGCAGGTACAGAAAGAAACAAAAAGATGCAGCCGCACCACAGCCACTCCAAGGACAAGTAACTTCCTATTAAACCCTAAAATTTTAAAGAAAAAGAAAAGAAATAGGCATAACCTGTCTTTATACATAGTAATAGCTGCATATTCTCAGAAACTATTATTCCTGCACACAGTTTTAAAGGTGATTAGGGGCTAACACATCCTTGCCTGAGCCCTAATTACCCAAACAAAGAGTTAAATGGACCAAGTAGAGCCAGCATAAGGTGAAAAGCTAGGGTTTTTAGAGACACACCTTCTATTAACAAAGAAAAGATCTTCCCAAAAAGAGGTGTACCTAAACCTTGTTTGAAAAAAAATCTACACAAGAGAAACCCTAAGCAAATGGCTCTCTAAACATTTGAACCCTAAAAAGAAAGGACCCAAAAGCTCTCAAAAGAACAAGAGGTGAAGTTGACCCCTTGGGTCAACCAACCTTAAAATTGGGCCACTTTGTTCACAAAAACACCTAAGAGTTCAAGTGAAACCTTAAGCACCCTGATCTTAAACTAAAATTGGTAGACTTAAGAAGTCAAGATCCCCATTCTGGTCTACCTGGAACCATAGTGACAAGAGAGGTCGGGTAGGGGAAATCTTATAACCCGTGGGGACGCTCTACCGTGTAGGGGTCTTTGCGGGACTCACCCTCTCTGGCTGCCCAGGTAATTCTCAGGTGGATGATCTTTCTGATCAAGGGGTCCATCTGCCCCACACCTCTATAGTCACCCAACACATTTTTGGGTGTCTTGATTGGGTCCAGCACCTTCTGAACTCATCTCTTCCAGTAGTGCATGTACGGTAGGAGGTCCTTAAGACCACCCTTAAGACCTCCTTTAGAAATTCACTCTCGTCAAAGCCAAGCCTCGACGCCCGTGTTTGTGCAGCAACCCCCTCACATTATTCTCTCTTCTGATTCAGAACCAAGTTCTTCTTCCCCCATCATGGCTCAGCCAGTTGAGGAAGAAAACAATCTGGAGCGTCAGCTCCAGCGACTCAATGACCTCTTCCAAAACTTCGTGCACCCACCGCAGCGTCCTATGATGCGAGACCACTACAATCCTGCTGCGGTGGCCATTAAGCCTCGAGTCAGAATCCCGACTGGAGGACCAGATTCCGAATTGAAGCCCAACATGATTCATGCTATACCTAAATTCCATGGGCTTAATTCCGAAGATCCCTTCTAGCATATGAAACAACTAAAGCATCTGGCCCAAACTTTTGGGTCAGATGTGCAAAATCGGGATATTCTTCTCATGAAGATGTTCTCCTTTTCTCTTATGGACAAGGCTGCCCATTGGTATCAGACTCAGACCCGGCCGATCAACACTTGGGAAGAACTTCAATCCAAGTTTTTGAAAAAGTTCTTTCCCGTTGGTCGGACCAACGCCTTGCGCCATCAGATTACTCACTTCACTCAGCAATCAGGGGAACCTCTCCATGAGGCATGGGATCGTTTTCAGGATCTCATGAGAAAGTGCCCCCATCACGGAGTTCCTAAATGGGAACAGGTCCAATCTTTTTACCAGGGACTCCGTGAGGATATCCGTCTTTTTGTCAATGCAACCTGCGGAGGAAATATCATGGGTCAACATGAGGACACCGTGTGGGAGATTCTCGAAAACATGTGCGAGAACTCCATCAACAATGACTCCATGGGATTATTCGACAGGTCGAATACCCACGCATCGACGAATCTTAGGGGAGCACATGAGACGCAGGGCCTGTCCGCATCAGTCGACCTGGAATTAATGGCCAGTCGATTGGACAAGGTCTCGATTATTGAAAAGAAGGTGGATGAACTGACTCATCACCTGCAGCGAGCCACCTCTGCACATAACCCCTTTGCACAGCCTCCTTTCACAAGGGAAACTGTGCAAAATATTCTCCATCAATCTTCTCCTAGGATGGATCCATATCCACCATCTGATTCTCTAACCAGAGGTCCATCCGTTCCTCTCTATACCAACCCGGGGAATTCCATTCCCTCTTTCTCTAACTCTTTGGAGGTTCCTCAGACCTGCGAGGACCTCAACGCCATCCAGAATGACCCGTTCTCCAACACCTATAACCCTGGATGGCGAAACCATCCCAACTTTCAGTGGGCGGGAAATTCCCAAACCCAAAGACCACTCTTTCAACCCCGCCCACAACCCCCTCGTCCTTACCAGCCGCCTCAGCCTCGGCTTAACCCTACTTATCCATCAGGGCCAAATCAGGATCCAATGTCCCTAATCCTTCAGACTCTGGCTAACATTCAAAGAACGAATGCGGCTATTCAAAAGCAACACAAGGACGAGATTACAGAGGTCCGAAACCAATTGGCCCAGTTGGCAAATTCTCGCCAGCCAGGCACACTTCCTTCCCAACCTCTTCCTAATCCAAATAATGTGCCAACCCAGCGGCACGTTATGAACCCAAACCCGGGCCATGCCCATATGATTTATCAGGCCCCCTCTGTTCCTTCACCAGACGATATAGAGGCCTCCACTTCTTTTGCGGGTTACCAACAGCAACCCATCTTACCCAATCCCAACCAAAACCAGGCAGGACTTAATTCCGTAACAACCCGTAGTGGTAAGGAAACCCAAGACCCACCTCATCCAAACCACTCCAAGCCTGATAGTGATCCCGAGCCTAGGACAGTAATCCAGGACATTCCCACCCCTATCCCAGATCCAAAACCTGGACCTATCCTAGAAGAACCAACCAAGATCCCGTTTCCTGAGGCCTTAACCAAGGGAAAGAAGACCACCAAGCCCGTGGCACCTGAGGAGGACCTGGTCAAGCTCTTTGAGCAGGTCCACATAAACATCCCCTTGATGGATGCAATCCGCCACGTACTAGCTTACGCACGATTCTTAAAGAATGTGTGTACACCCCAACGTAAGCCGCGAACCAAGAGCGGGAGTCCAATTGTTCTGTCAGAGCAAGCTAGCTCTGTAATCCTAAGCAAACTCCCACCCAAGGCTAAAGGCCCTGGTACTCCCCTGATTTCCTGCAAGATAGGTGATACCCAATTTGATAGAGCTTTGCTAGACTTGGGCGCATCCATAAATCTGATACCCACATCCTTACTTGACCATCTAGAAGAACCTGAGTTAAAACCAACCGAGGTAACATTACAATTAGCAGATCGATCTATAAATTCACCAAAAGGGATTCTCGAGGATGTTATTGTGAGAGTGCGGGATTTCTATTTTCCTGTAGACTTTATAGTCTTAGACATGGATTAACCTGAAAACCCTAGGGATACACCAATCATTTTAGGGAGACCTTTCTTGGCTACTGTGAGAGCCAACATTAGCTGTGAGGAGGGCCAAATAGAGCTCAAATTTGGGAATCAAACTCTGAAAATTGACATATTTAAGGCCCAACAAGGAATCAATTGCGGTATCATTGAACAAGTTTGTGACGTTAGGGCTTTGGTTGATGAAACACACTTCCAGAATGGCCTGATTATACCTCATCAACCGCAGAAAGATCTTGACCCGCAAACTAAGGACTCGAATCCAGATATAAACAACCCAGTAACTCCCACCCTTGAACCTCACGTCTATACTAAACCACCCGCTACTGCTGATAACCCCACCCTCGAACTGAAGCCACTTCCTGCTCACTTGAAATACATCTTTTTGGGTTCTAATCAGACCCTTCCTGTGATTATCAATTCCAACCTCAATCCCGAACAGGAATCCCGTCTGATTGCTATCCTCCAGCAACATCGCAGAGACATCGGGTGGACTCTCGATGATTTGACTGGAATAAGTCCCTCTTATTGTAGTCATCATATCTATTCAGAAGAGGGCGCACGACCTTCTCGTGAAATGCAGAGACGCTTGAACCCCAATCTACAGGAGGTCGTGAAAAAGGAGATCATCAAGTGGTTAGATGCCGGGATCATCTACCCGATCTCCGATAGTCGTTGGGTGAGCCCAATTCAGGTCGTGCCCAAGAAGGCAGGACTCACCACCATAACGACTGAGATCGGAGAAATCATTCCTACCCGATTAGCCAATGCATTGAGAGTCTGTATAGATTACCGCCGACTCAATGCCTCCACGAAGAAAGATCATTTCCCACTACCTTTCATTGATCAAATTCTCGAGAAACTAGCGGGAAATAGGTTCTTCTGCTTTCTTGACGGGTACTCCGGTTATAACCAGGTGGCAATCCATCCTGAGGACCAAGAAAAGACCACGTTCACCTACCCCTTCGGAACTTACGCTTTTCGAAGGATGCCTTTCGGTCTTTGCAATGCACCCGCTACCTTTCAGTGGTGCATGCTTGCCATATTCTCAGATATGGTAGGTGATTTTCTGGAAGTCTTCATGGATGACTTTTCAGTTTTTGGATAATATTTTGATGATTGCCTCCAACACTTGGTCCAAATACTCAGGCGATGCATCGAGGTGAATTTGGTTCTTTCCTGGGAAAAGAGCCATTTCATGGTGCCTGAGGGAATTGTCCTGGGACACTCAATCTCGGAAAAAGGCATCCAAGTGGACCGAGCTAAGGTTGATCTGATCTCTCGCCTTTCTATGCCTAGCTCAATCAAGGACATCCGATCTTCTTTGGGGCACGTCAACTTTTACCATCGATTTATCCCTGATTTCTCAAAAATCGCGCCCCCCCTGACCACTCTTCTCTCCAAGGATGTACCTTTCGAAATTTCCAAGGAATGCACTCAAGCATTTGAGGCCCTACGTGACTGAGTCACCCAGGCCCCGGTCCTACAGTCCCCTGATTGGCCTCAACCCTTTGAGATCATGTGCGATGCGTCTGATTTCGCTGTAGGAGCGGTCCTGGGGCAAAAAGCTGACGGGAAACCCGTGGTCATCTACTACGCTATCAAGACACTTGACGAGGCTCAGCGCAACTATACAGTTACGGAGAAAGAGCTGCTAGCTGTGGTATTTGCCCTTGAAAAGTTCCGATCGTATCTTCTGGGTTCCCATGTCATCATTTACTCGGATCACACAGCTGTGAGGCATCTCCTTGCAAAGAAGGACGCGAAACCTCGATTAATCCGATGGATCTTGCTGTTGCAAGAATTTAACCTTGAGATTCGCGACAAAGCGAGAAAGCAAAATGTGGTAGCTGATCACTTGTCCCTCCTTCCTTCTGAAATAATTGACCCATCCGGACCCATCACAGAGCATTTTCCTGATGAGCACTTGCTGACTATTGGTACTAGCCTTCCATGGTTTGCTAATATAGTAAATTACTTGGCATCTCATCAGATCCCGTCTAATTAGCCGAAGGCCAAGAAAGATAAATTGCGCTCTGATGCCAAGTATTACATTTGGGAAGACTCATACCTCTTCTGCATAGGTGCTGATCAGATCATCCGAAGATGTGTCCCGGAAGAGGAATTCAACAATATCCTCTCTTTCTGCCATGACCAGGCATGCGGTGGCCATTTCTCTGGGCATAAAACCACATCAAAAGTCCTCCAGTGCGGCTTTTACTAGCCCACACTGTTCAAAGACACGTACAATCACTGCAAGGCATGCAGTCATTGCCAGACTTTGGGCAACATGAGCCATCGCGACATGATGCCTATGCAGCCGATTCTCGTATGCGAAATCTTTGATGTTTGGGGGATTGATTTTATGGGCCCCTTTCCTGTTTCGGATGGTTTCGAATACATTCTGCTGGCTGTGGACTACGTGTCCAAATGGATTGAAGCCATATCGTCCCGAACCTGTGATCACAAAATCGTTCTCAAATTCATTCATCAAAACATTTTCTCAAGGTTCGGGATTCCTCATGCTATAATCTCTGATGGGGGGACCCATTTCACAAATGCTCAGTTTAGGTCACTGATGACCAAATATGGGGTGTCTCACCAAATCTCTACTCCTTACCACCCCCAAATGAATGGTCTAGCTGAGCTGTCTAATCGGGAGATCAAGAAAATCCTGCAAGTCACTGTTCGGCCTGACAGGAAGGACTGGTCATCCCGACTTCCGGAAGCATTGTGGGCCTATAGGACCGCCCACAAAACCCAGTTAGGCATGTCTCCCTTTAGACTGGTGTACGAGAAGGCATGTCACCTTCCTGTAGAATTGGAGCATAAAGCCTATTGAGCAGTACGGAACTGTAATCTAGATTTTTCAAAGGCTGGAACCCACAGAAAACTTCAAATCAGCGAGATCGATGAATTACACTTAGACGCGTATGAGAGCTCGCGAATCTACAAGGAGCAGGTTAAAGCCTTCCACGACAAGCATATCTCAAGAAAAATCTTTCATCCTGGTCAGAAGGTCCTACTCTTTGATGCCCGACTCAAACTTTTCCAGGGAAAGCTGCGATCCAACTGGGTTGGACCATATTTAGTTCGACAAGTTTTTAGAAATGGAGCTATCGAAATCAATCCGCTCAGCCACGATTCCGAACCTTTCATCGTGAACGGTCAGAGACTCAAGCCGTTCATTGATGTGACTTCTATTGATTTAGCTGAAGCATCTTATATCCTCCATTCCCCTTGAGCTTATTGCACCCAGCCGATGGCGTAAAACTCAGCGCTTAATGGGAGGCAACCCGTCTTTTTCCTAAAAATCCAAAACCTTTTTCTGACACCTTTTTGCACTTAAGGTTCACCCTTGTAGACAGCCGACCCCACCTCAGATGCTTGCATCTGGGATTAGAAATCATCTGCATTCTGTCTTAAGGAATGAACTAAGTAAATAAAAAACCCCCTAAGTCACAATGAGGACATTGCAAACCTTAGGCACAGGGGGGGAGTATAAAAGTGCAAAACTGGTAAGAAAAGTTTTTTTTTTAAAAAAAAAATCAAAAAAGAATAAAAGGAGAAGGAAATTTTGTGGATGAAGGAAAGAAAAAAAATGAAAAAGGAGCACAAAAATATGAGAAAAAAAAGTAGTCATTAGTAAGAAACTAAGGAATTAACCTAAGTTCTAGACCTCATTCAAGAAAAGAACTGAAAAGTGCACAAAGGGATTAGTAAGAACGCAAACCTTAGGCATTCTTGGATAGACTCTTAGTACCCATTAAGATTTCGACACTCCTCAAGAGGTTGAGGAAAATGAAAAGCTGAAGTATTAGGTCTAAGGCTTAGGGAGTATTTGACCTCATTAACTAACTTTTGATCTACGGGACTCAGTAACCTAAGCACCCTAACCTCACACACAGCCTGGTTCAGTAAGTGTAAAAATCAAAATCACGTAGAAGCGTCGAAAAATTCTGAAAAGTACACCTAGAGTAGGAGCGGCCGATCAACACAAGTTGATTTAGATGAGTTCCCAGCGCGGAGAGGCAGGAAATCCCCTCGAAGATGCATAACAAAATATCATCTCCTCGGTGCTTGTCTCTTAGGATATTGACATATACTACTGGGGGCATGTAAGCACTCTGCTGGTTTAGATTCCATGGATGGCATTATCACGAAGTGTCAATTGCCAGGGTCTGGATTCGGCCACGGAACACCATGGATGGGTTTATCTTGAAATCTCAATAGCCAGGGTTTCGGGGGTTGCCATGGGCGGTGCTATCTCGAAGCATCGATTGCCAGGAACCCTTGAGGATTGATGATGGGGGCAAGGAATCTGATACAGACCATGTTGAAAAGCCAATCCTAAGCTAGAATTAAAAAGAAAAAGAGAGAGAAAACTCTCCAAAATAGAAAAATTTTCTATCTCTCTCTCTTACAAAACGCACTGCGAACTGAGCCAGGGTTAAAATCATTCCAAGCACGGGTGCTTTAACCACAAAGTCCAATAGACCTGAAGTTAGTTCTTGTAGGCCTTAAAAACCTTTGCTAAGGGCTGAGGCTGAGACTAGACAGATCTGGATCTTGATTGGTACTAGAGTACCTTTTAGGCCTATGGTCAGCATTCTAACCTAATCTGAGTTCAAATGAAAAAGCACTTACCTAAAGCTATTAAGAACTCCATGGTCTAGAACAAAGGTTGAAACCTTAAGTTTTTTGGTAAGGGACTAGCAAAAGCTAGGCATGGGGGTATGATGAGAACCTCATCATGAGCCATAACTAGCTCATTTTGACCTAATACAAAGGATAAAAGCTCCTACATAACTCAAGGAAAGGCTTAACTCAAAGAATTCTGAGTTTAAGAAGAAAAGAAGTCATAAGGGGTAAAAATGCAATTTTACCAGCACAATCTGCAAGCAGGGTAATTCAGGGTCCAAACACAGGTCAAACAAACCTAATAAGAAGGGAAGTGGGATGATCTGATCTGATAAGGGCTACAGCAACTCCAAGGAATTAAATGACAATTTGTAAACCTAAAACAAACCCACTTCAATTCACGAGGTTCGAGGCAAAGAAAAAATTGAATAAACCCTCTACAATTCGTAGAAAAATAATCTCTAGGGTTTAGAACCTTCAATTTGGCCTTAGGAACCCATTTTGACCTACATTGAGAATCATGCCCAATTAATGACTTAATTTGGGTTTTTACGTAAATTGACTGATCAAACAAGGTCTGATCTAGAAATAAAATTCACCATTATAATCCTTAGGCCGCATTTAGTCATGCATAAAAACTTGAGCCTAAGAAGAGACCTTCTTGACCGACTTTTCATTTTGGTCCTCATCCATTACTTTTTGACCCTCAACTTTTGAAACCCTCACATTTTGGCCCCTAACTCTTCTTCATTCTTTGCATTTGGGTCCTCCCTGCAAAACCCTGAGCAGTGCCATGCTTCGGCGACTTTGCGCGGAGCATGGCGCCGCGCAGGGTAAGGGGGACCCTCTGCCAAGTCAACCGGGGGTTCCCTACGACCTTTGCCGTCGTAGGGACACCTCCATGGTCTCTACAACCACTCGCACGGAAAGTATGGGTCTCCATCTCCGGCGTCCTCCGGCGAGGGAGGCACGTCATCTCCCTCCGCCCTCCTCTCTGATTTCGACTCTATAAAAGCCCTCGACGCTCTGCCGCACTCTCCAGATCGGATCTGACGGAGAAACCCCCCCTTTTACCTCTCTTCCCACTCCTACAGAAGCCCCCCTGCTCCGGCGATTCCTCCTCCTCCTCCTCCTCCTCGTCGCTCTGCCGCACTACCAGCAGCAGAGCTACCTTCACCTTCTCTTCCCACGTCGCGCCGTACCCAGCGCGCGCTCTCCTGCTCTCTCCTCTCCGCCACCCTCTCTCTGGGCACCTTCTTCTTCGACGACAGTCGATACGACTGTCGCCCTGCTCCGGCCCCCCTCGTCCCTCGAAGTAGGTACAGTTCTTCCCTTTCCTCCTCTCTTTCTTTTCCCTACTTTAATTTGCTCAACCACCCTTCGACCGCGCTTAATCACCCTCATCTTCTTCATCTCTGGCCACCCTCCGGCGAGACGTTCCCATCGCTCCGCAGCCCCATATGCCTCGCCGACCCTCACAGAACCTCTGCCTCCTCACCCTGATCAACCTCCGCTCACCCATTACCTCTCCACACCCCCACCATACTCCATCGAACAAACCCATTCTCGCAGCCACAGTCTGACCTAGCCCCGCCACCAGACGCCATCCCACGACCTACCACACCCCGCACCACCTTCTCCTTGCCACGGTGAAGGTCCCCCGCGTGTTTGATTAGGCCGAAGGGCCCTATTCCTGTCTAACAGGTACGCTGCTCCAGCCGCCATTAGCGACGACTGAAGCAGCTTCGAGGAGAGCTCCAGGCCCTGCAGCCCCAGATTCCCAGGTGCTGCAGGTTGGGGCGAAGTCCACGAAGGCTTCTGCCTCTTCAGTTGGCCCAGACATCGACTGCAGCTGATCAGAGGGCGAGGTGGAGTCGTCTTGCGGGCGCGTGCGAAAGCAGCAGAAGTTAGTCCCACATCGTGGGATTTCGAAGCCGCACACTCGCATAAAGGCAAAAAGTGCCTCAGCCTGTTTGCCTCCTGACCATGGGGTGAGGTCCCTCTCACTCACTCGACTCGGCCTCGTCCGCGACAACCCCACGCCGACCTGGCCCGACCCATTTACCCGACCTGCACTCCTCGCCCACCACCGCACACCGGTGGGCCTGGACCCAAGCGTGACCCATACCCGACTACCCGGCAGCTCTGGGAGAGCTATCCTATGAATGAATTCTTAGAGAGAGAGACGTGGGGGAGGGTAGAGTAGGTTTTTGCCCTCTGACCAAACTGCGAGTGTGCAGGCACAAGAGAAAAGAAGAAGAGAAGGCAGACCGCAGAGGAAGAAGAAGAAAGAAGGAAGGAGGACGCACTGTAGTAGCGGGTTACTTAAGTCGTCTGATTGAAAAATCAGACGATGCTCTGAGGACGAAGAAGAAGGAGAAGAAAAGATGAACAGGACCGCAAGGAGAAGAAAAGAAGAACAGAGGAAGAAAAACAAAAGAAGAGAGCAGAACAAGAGAAGAGAAAAGAAGAAGAAGAAGCTCTGAAGAACCCAAGAGAAGAACAGAAGGAAGAAGACAAAAGAAGAGAAGCAGAAGACGAGAAGAAAAGAAGAAGAAGCTCTGAAGAAAAAGAAGGAAGAAAGCAAGAAAAAGAAGAACAGAGGAAGAACAAGAAGAAAGAAGAAAACTGAAGAACCAAAGAGAAGAGAAAAGAAGAAGAAGCCAACAAGACAAATTTTTCTCTCTCTCTCTCTCTTTATTTTTGTAATAGAAACTTTGTATCTCTAGAATACATTTTGCTCCCTGAGTTCGACCTCGGGAGATCTTTTATTTTCCGAGTAAAAATTGTAATAGTGGCAATGACTATCTGTACTACAACGCCATTTCTATAACAAAACAACAAAACCTAGTCATACCGCCACTAGCTAACAGGGTTAGGTAGGATGACCTTGGTTTGGACCTGTTTCCTAGATCGGTGCTTTTGGGTGCACAGGTCCTTCAGAAACTTGGCATAGGACGGGATCTATTTAATAGCTTCCAACAAAGGCAAGTTAATCTGGACTTGCCTAAAAGTGTCCATAATCTCTTCTGTCCTATCCTTGGCTCTAAACGTGCCAACAAAAGATTCCCCAGGAGTAGATAGGCTCTCTGGATAGGGCACCCACGGCTTCTGGTTTGAGGGGTCGTCATGGTGGGAAAGGGGTGGTGGAAGGACGACATCCTCCTTGTGGGTGATTTTGTGCAAGGGAGAGCAATGTGGCTCTTCCTCGGTGGAGATGGAAGTCGTGTCAGGTGTATAAGGGGAATTTTGAGACATAACCATAGGAGTGTTATCAGGCTTGTCAATCTTCTTTCCACTCCTCAGCACGGTCACCGCTTGGGAATGCTCCCTGAATATGACGCCCTTGCCCTTAAGGTTCTCCTTAGAAGAGCTAGGAAGCTTCCCCGGATCACGTTGCCTAACTATCTCAGTAAGATGACCAATTTGGGATTGTATATTAGTAATCATTTTATTTTGAGATTAGATGACAATATTCTGATGCTCTTGCATCGCTTTCATCATGGCTTTAAGTTCATCCATCTCAGAGGGCTTATTCTGACGAGGGTTTTCATAAGATGGTTGGTATATGGGTTGGGGAGGTAAGGGTCTTGTATTCCCTGAGTTAGAAGCATCACCTTACTTCCAGGAGAAGGTTGGATGGTTCCGCCACCCCAGATTATAGATATTGGAATAAGGGTTATTGCGAGGAGGGAGAAAACCTTGGGCAGCATTCAAGTCGACCTGAATCAACTCAAGGAAATGATTTTCCTAATGGCACTCCGCAGTGGCGTGCATTGTGCTTTGGCAAATGGAGCAATCTCTTGAAGCGTGAAAGATAGAGGTTGCTTGCGGGTTCATACCGGGGTTTGCTAAAAGCCTGTCAAAGTTTATATTCAGTAATTGAATCTGATAAGCCAAATCCTGAGAAGCCTCGGCTTCATGAGCCTTTATCTTCCTCTGCAAGATTGGTGGTTTTCTTTCTTGATAGGCAGAGGACAAATGTATGGAGTTGTTGCTTAATGTTTCAAATAATGCCCAGGCTTCATCCTCAGTTCTGGTCATGAAGGTTCCAGCACAGGCTGCATCAATGGTTTGCCTATGCCTTTTGGATAATTCGTTATAGAACTTTTCGGCCAACTACCATCTTAGCACCTGATGGTGGGGCCATAACCTAAGAAGGTCATTAAAGTGCTCCCAAGTCTCATGAACTTGCTCCCCTTCCTGTTGAGTAAAACCCATAATCTCTCTTCTGTAATGGTTGGTCTTACTCATAGGAAAATACTTTTTCAAAAATTCTCCCTTAAGGGTGGCCCAATCAATTACCCTTGCATCGAGGGTATGATACTAGTGCTTGGCCTTATCCTTTAGGGAGAGTGGAAATAGAGTCCTTGATGAGAACCTCATCATGAGCCATAACTAGCTCATTTTGACCCAATACAAAGGATAAAAGCTCCTACATATCTCAAGGAAAAGCTTAACTCAGAGAATTCTGAGTTTGAGAAGAAAACAAGTCATAAGGGGTAAAAGTGCAATTTTACCAGTATAATCTGCATACAGGGTAATTCAGGGCCCAAACATAGGTCAAAACAGCTTAATAAGAATAAAAGTGGGATGAGATGATCTAGCAAGGGCTACAGCACTTCCAAGGAACCAAATGATAATCTGTAACCCTAAAATAACCCACTTCAATTCACAAGGTTCAAGGCAAAGTAAAAATAGAATAAACCCTCTAAAATTCATAGAAAAATAATCTCTAGGGTTTAGAACCTTCAATTTGGCCTTTAGAACCCATTTTGACCTACATTGAGAACCATGCCCAATTAATAACTTAATTTGGGTTTTTGCGCAAATTGACCCATCAAACAAGGTTTAATATGAAAATAAAATTCACCATCAGATTCCTTAGGTCCTAATTAGTCATGTATAAAAACTTGAGCCTAAGAAGAAACCTCCTTGACCGACTTCACACTTTGGTCCTCATATATTTACTCTTTGGCCCTCAACTTTTGAACCCTCGCATTTTGGCCCCTAACTCTCCTTCGTTCTTTGCAATCAGGTCCCTCCTGCAAAACCCTGCCAGCACCATGCTCCGGCGACCTTGCGCGGAGCATGGCGCCGGGCAGGGTGAGGTGGGGGACCTGGCAAGTGTACCGGGGGTGCCCTGCGTCGTCAGCCGTCGCAGGAGCACCCCCCTGGACATTGTAGGCCACCATACCGGCCGTGCGAACGCACGGACGGTATGGGTTCATGTTCCGACCATTCTCCGGCGAGGGAGACACGTCGTCTCCCTCCGCCTTCCTCCCTGCTTCATCCCTATAAATACCCCCCGCCGCTCCACCGACGAAGGCAGCCTGGATCTGACGGAGAAAACCCCCAGCTTTCTTCTCTTCTTTCTCCGGCAGACGCTCACCAGCTCCGGCGACTTCCTCCCCCTCCACCTCTTCGCTCTGCCGCACTACCAGCAGCAGAGACTTCCTCCCCTGCTCTTCCCGCGCCACGCCGCACCCAGCTGGCGCCTCTCCAGCCCTCTGCTCGCCGCCGCCCCTCTCCCTGAGCATCGTCTTCTCCGGCGACAGTCGATACGACTGTCGCCCTGTTCCTCCCCCTTCGTCCCTGCAAGTAAGTTAGACCTACTCCCCTTCTTCTCCTCTTTCTTTCCCCGCTTTCAATTTAGTCAATTAAACCCTCGACCGCTCCTGTTCACCCTCATCCTCTCCGCCTCCGACCACCCTCCGGCGAGCCGCGCCCATCACCTCAGCGACCCACACGGCTCGCCGACCACCGCAGAACCTCCGCCTCCTCACCCTGATCCTCTTCCGCCCCTCCACTTCCCACCAAACACCCTCTGCAGATCCACCGAACACACCCACTTCTTCGCTCACAGTTTGACCTAGGACGACCTGTTAGCTCCATCTCGCCCCCTGCAGACCCCCTGACCACCTTCGCCGTGCCACGGCGAAGGTCCCCCGCCTGTCTGATTTGGCCGAGAGGCCGTTCTATTGATTTCAGGTTCCAGGCCTTGACCGCCATTGGCGAGGAAGCTCGAAGCTTGCTTGAGGTTGCTCCAAGCCTAGATATCCCAGGTTGAAGACCTAGGCTGCGCGAAAGAGTCTTGCGCACACACCCTGGCCCTCAATTGGAGTTGCGAGCCTCAACAGCTGTTGCAATTGGAAGCACCATCCCTACTGCAGGCGTGAGAGAAAAGGGGTGCGCGGATAGTCCCACCTCGGGAATTTCTGAAGCCACACACCCACATAAATTGCAAAAGTGCCACCATCTGTTTGCCTCAGTTACCACGGGGTGAGGTCCCTCTCACCCGACCCGACCCGACCCGGCCTCGTCCGTGACCACGCTCCGCGGACCTGGCCCGACCCGATTAGACTGACCTGCACTCCTCGCCCACCACGCACGCCGGTGGGCCTGGACCCGGGCCTGACCCGAACCCGATTACCCGGTAGCGCTCTGGGAGAGCTTCCGAAGAGTGATTTCAGAGAGAGAGAGATATGCGGGGGAGGGGGGTAGAGTAGGTTTTTGCCTCTTGACGAAAAAATTCTGAAGTGTGCAGGCCAAAGAAGAAGAAGCAGACCCGCTGAAGAAGAAGGAGCTGCTGCACTGTAGCAAAGGCATCGTTAAGTCGTCTCAGCACCGGGGCAGACGACGGAAGGTCAGCAGCCAAAGAAGAAGAAGCAGACCCGCTGAAGAAGAAGGAAGAGCAACGGCCAACGCGAAAGAAGAAGAAGAAAGGTCAAGGCAGAAAACCAAAGAAGAAGAAGAACAAGGAGCTCTGAAGAAAGAAGAACATCACCAACGGAAGAGCAGCAGGAAGAAGAAGAAGAGCACCACCATTGCAAGAGAAGAATATCACCTGAACAGAGAGAAAGAAGGAGATCTAAAGAAAGAGAGAAAGAAGAGCACCCCCCTCTGCAGAACAAAGAGAACAACAAATTCTCTCTCTCTCTTTATTTTTGTAAAAGAAACATGTATATCTCTAGAATACAACTTGCTCCCTGAGTTCGACCTCGGGAACTCTTTTATTTTTCCGAGTAAAAAAAAATTTATATATTTGAAATGTTGGTAATAACCGGCTTTACTACAACGTTATAACAGACCCGGTTGCCGCGAACCGACGTTTCATTTTGGCGCCGTTGCCGGGGAGCAACGGCTATTCTAGAGGTAAACATTCCTGTATCTTTTTATTTCTGATAATCTCCTCTCTTTTGTGCAGCTACAGGAACTCAAGAAGACAAGCAACCACACGACAACCACTCCGAAGACAGGTAAATCTTTTCTCTCACTATTAACCCCTACACTCTAAAGAGGAAGAAAAGAAAAGAACAAGCAATATAGGGCTAACCTGTCTTCCATACTTAGTAACCATAAAAAGTTGCATGTTTTCAACTCATCACTCCTGCACACTATTAAGGGTATTTAAGGGCTAACACATTCTTGCTTGAGCCCTAATTGCCCAACAAAGAATTAAATGGACCAAGTAGAGCCAACATAAGGTCAAACATTAGGATTTCAGTAGAGACACACCCCTTAATCAAGAATTGAGGAAATCCAAAAGAGGTGTGCCCAAGCCATTGATTGAAAATAATTAACAAGAAAAATCCTAAACAAATGTCTCTCTCTAAACACTTGAACCCTAAAAGACAGGACCTAAAAGCTCTTAAAGAAAACAATAGGTAAAGTTGACCCCTTGGGTTAACCAACCTTAAATTAGGTCACTCTTTGCACTTAAAAGGACTAAAGTTCAAGTGAAACCTTAAGCACCCTGATCTTAAAATTGGTAGACTTAAGAGGTCAAGATCCCCATTCTGGTCTACCTGGAACCGCAGTGACAAGAGAGGTCGGGTGGGGGAAACCCTGTAACCCGTGGGGACGCTCTACCGTGTAGGGGTCTTCGCGGGACTCTCCCTCTCTGGCTGCCCAGGTAATTCTCAGGTGGACGATCTTTCTGATCAAGGGGTCCATCTGCCCCGCACCTCTATAGTCACCCAACACATTTTTGGGTGTTTTGATTGGGTCCAGCACCTTCTAAACTTACCTCTCCCAACTGTGCATGTACGGAAGGAGGTCTCTAAGACCACCCTTAAGACCTCCATTAGAAATTCGCTCTCGTCAAGGCCAAGCCTCGACGCCCGTATTTGTGCAGCAACACCCTCACATTATTCTCTCTTCTGATTCAGAACCAAGTTCTTCTTCTTCCCCCATCATGGCTCAGCCAGTTGAGGAAGAAAATAATCTGGAACACCAGCTCCAGCGACTCAATGACCTCTTCCAAAACTTCGTGCACCCACCGCAGCGTCCTATGATGCGGGACCACTACAATCCTGCTGCGGTGGCCATTGAGCCTCGAGTCAGAATCCCGATTGGAGGACCTGATTCCGAACTAAAGCCCAACATGATTCACGCTATACCTAAATTCCATGGGCTTAATTCTGAAGATCCCTTCCAGCACATCAAACAGCTTAAGCATCTGGCCCACACTTTTGGATCAGATGCGCAAAATCGGGATATTCTTCTCATGAAGATGTTCTCCTTTTCTCTTATGGACAAGGCCGCCCATTGGTATCAAACTCAGACCCGGCCGATCAACACTTGGGAAGAACTTCAATCCGAGTTTTTGAAAAAGTTCTTTCCCGTTGGTCGAACCAACGCCTTGCGCCATCAGATTACACACTTCACTCAACAATCAGGAGAACCTCTCCATGAGGCATGGGATCGTTTTCAGGATCTCATGAGGAAGTGCCCCCATCACGGAGTTCCTAAATGGGAACAAGTCCAATCTTTTTACCAGGGACTCCGTGAGGACATCCGCCTTTTCGTCAATGCAACCTGCGGAGGAAACATCATGGGTCAACATGAAGACACCGTATGGGAGATTCTCGAAAACATGTGCGAGAACTCCATCAACAATGACTCCATGGGATTATTCGACAGGACGAATACCCGCGCAGCGACGAATCTTAAGGGAGCACATGAGACGCAGGACCTGTCCGCATCAGTCGACCTGGAGCTAATGGCCAGTCGATTGGACAAGGTCTCAATTATTGAGAAGAAGGTGGATGAGCTGACTCAGCACTTGCAGCGAGCCACCTCTGCGCGTAACTCCTTTGCACAACCTCCTTCCACACAGGAGACTGTGCAAAATATCCTCCACCGATCCTCCCCTGGGATGGATCCATATCCATCCCCATCTGATTCTTGGACTGGAAGATCATCCGATCCTTTCTACACCAGCCGGGGGAACTCCATTCCTCCTTTCCCTGATTCTCAGGAGGTTCCTCAGACCTGCGAGGACCTCAACGCCGTCCAGAACGACCCATTCTCCAACACTTACAACCCTGGATGGCGAAACCATCCCAATTTTCAGTGGGCGGGAAATTCCCAAACCCAAAGACCACCTTTTCAGTCCCGCCC
The DNA here is from genome assembly GCA_037157565.1 of Thalassia testudinum. Classification (NCBI taxonomy): domain Eukaryota; kingdom Viridiplantae; phylum Streptophyta; class Magnoliopsida; order Alismatales; family Hydrocharitaceae; genus Thalassia; species Thalassia testudinum. The sequence goes on from JAZHRO010000025.1 coordinate 93,250,805, forward strand.
ACAGCCCTCTCATCACTACCAGCCGCCTCAGCCTCGGCCCAACCCTACTTATCCATCAGGGCCAAATCAAGATCAAATGTCCTTAATCCTTCAGACTCTGGCTGACATTCAAGAATCGAATGCGGCCATTCAAAAACAGCACAAGGACGAGCTTACTGAAGTTAAAACTCAGCTGGCCCAGTTGGCAAATTCTCGCCAGCCAGGCACACTCCCTTCCCAACCCCTTCCTAACCCAAATAACGTGCCAACCCAGAAGCGCGTTATGAATCCAAATTTAGGCCACGCTCAATGGATTTATCAGGCCCCCACTGCTCCATCTCCAGACGAGATGGAAGCCTCTACTTCTCGTACGGGATTTCAGCAGCAGCCACCCCTCCTACCAAACCCAAGCCAAAATCAGGCCGGATTAAATTCTGTAACAACACGTAGTGGTAAGACAACTCAGGACCCGCATTATCCAAACCACTCCCAGCCTGATAATCATGACCCTAGGATAGTTATCCAAGGTACCACTGTTCCAGACCCACAACCTGGACCTATCCTAGAAGAACCAACCAAGATCCCGTTTCCCGAGGCCCTGACCAAGGGAAAGAAGACCACCAAACCCGTGGCCCCTGAGGAGGACCTGGTCAAGCTCTTTGAGCAGGTCCACATAAACATCCCCTTGATGGATGCAATCCGCCACGTACCAGCTTACGCACGATTTCTAAAGAATATATGTACACCCCAGCGTAAGCCGCGAACCAAGGGAGGGAGCCCAATTGTTCTGTCAGAGCAAGCCAGCTCTGTAATCCTTAGTAGACTCCCACCCAAGGCAAAAGATCCTGGAACTCCCCTGATCTCCTGTAAGATAGGTGGTACCCAATTTGATAGAGCATTGTTAGACTTAGGTGCATCTATAAATCTGATACCCACATCCTTACTTGACCATCTGGAAGAGTCTGAGCTGAAACCAACCGAGGTGACATTACAATTAGCAGATCGATCTATAAAGTCACCAAAAGGGATTCTCGAGGATGTTATCGTGAGAGTGCGGGATTTCTATTTTCCAGTGGACTTTATAGTCTTAGACATGGATGCACCTGAGAACCCTAGGGATACACCAATCATTCTAGGGAGACCTTTCTTGGCTACTGCTAGAGCCAACATCAGCTGTGAGGAGGGCCAAATAGAGCTTAAGTTTGGAGATCAAACACTGAAAATTGATATATTTAAGGCCCAACAAGGAATTAATTGCGGCGTCATCGAGCAAATTTGTGACATCAAGACTTTGGTTGATGAATCACACCTCCAGAAGGACTTGAGTATTCCTCATCAACCACAGAAGGATCTTGACCCGCAAATAGAGGAGTCAAATCCAGATGTGAACAACCCAGTAACTCCCACCCTTGAACCTCACATCTATACTGAACCACCCGCTGCTGCTGAAAACCCCATCCTCGAACTGAAACCCCTTCCTGCTCATTTGAAATACATCTTTTTGGGTTCTAATCAGACCCTTCCTGTGATCATCAATTCCAACCTTAGTCCTGAACAGGAATCCCGTCTGATTGTTGTCCTCCAGCAACATCGCAGAGCCATCGGATGGACCCTCGATGATTTGACTGGAATAAGTCCCTCTTATTGTACTCATCATATCTATTCAGAAGAGGGCACACGACCTTCTCGTGAAATGCAGAGACGCTTAAACCCCAATCTGCAGGAGGTCGTGAAAAAGGAGATCATCAAGTGGTTAGATGCCGGGATCATCTACCCGATCTCCGATAGTCGTTGGGTGAGCCCAATTCAGGTCGTGCCTAAGAAGGCAGGACTCACCACTATAACGACTGGGACCGGAGAAATCATTCCTACCCGATTAGCCAACTCGTGGAGAGTCTGTATAGATTATCGTCGACTCAATTCCTCCACGAAGAAGGATCATTTCCCACTACCCTTCATTGATCAAATTCTCGAAAAATTAGCGGGAAATAGGTTCTTCTGCTTCCTTGACGGGTACTCCGGTTACAACCAGGTGGCAATCCATCCTGAGGACCAAGAAAAGACCACGTTCACCTGCCCCTTCGGAACTTACGCTTTCCGAAGGATGCCTTTCGGTCTTTGCAATGCACCCGCTACTTTTCAGCGATGCATGCTTGCCATATTCTCAGATATGGTAGGTGATTATCTGGAAGTCTTCATGGATGACTTTTCAGTTTTCGGAGCATCATTCGACGATTGCCTCCAACACTTGGTCCAGATACTCAGGCGGTGCATCGACGTGAATTTGGTTCTTTCCTGGGAAAAGAGCCATTTCATGGTGCCTGAGGGAATTGTCCTGGGACACTCAATTTCGGAGAAAGGTATCCAAGTGGATCGAGCTAAGGTTAATCTGATTTCTCACCTTCCTATGCCTAGCTCGATCAGGGACATCCGATCCTTTTTAGGGCATGTCGGTTTTTATCGACGATTTATCCCTGATTTTTCAAAAATCGCACGCCCCCTGACCACTCTTCTCTCCAAGGATGTTCCCTTCGAAATCTCCAAGGAATGCACTCAAGCATTTGAAATCCTGCGTGACCGAGTCACCCAAGCCCCGATCCTACAATCCCCTGATTGGTCTCAACCCTTTGAGATCATGTGTGATGCATCCGACTTCGCTGTAGGAGCGGTTTTGGGGCAGAAAAATGACAAGAAACCTGTGGTCATTTACTACGCCAGCAAAACACTCGATGAGGCTCAGCGTAACTATACAGTTACTGAGAAAGAGCTGCTAGCTGTAGTATTTGCCCTTGAGAAGTTCAGATCATACCTTCTGGGTTCCCATGTCATCATATACTCGGATCACACGGCTGTTAGGCATCTCCTTGCAAAGAAGGACGCGAAACCTCGATTGATCCGATGGATCTTGTTGTTGCAAGAATTTGACCTCGAGATTCGCGATAAAGCGGGAAAACAAAACGTGGTAGCTGATCACTTGTCCCGTCTTCCTTCTGAAATGATAGACCCTTCCGGACCCATCACTGAGCATTTTCCCGATGAGCACCTGCTGACTATTGGTACTAGCCTTCCATGGTTTGCTAATATTGTAAATTACTTGGCATCTCATCAGACCCCGTCCGATTGGCCGAAGGCCAAGAAAGACAAATTACGCTCCGATGCCAAGTATTACATTTGGGAAGACCCGTACCTCTTCCGCATAGGTGCCGATCAGATCATCCGGAGATGTGTCCCGGAAGGGGAAGTCAACAATATCCTCTCTTTCTGCCATGACCAGGCATGCGGTGGCCATTTTGCCGGGCATAAAACCGCATCAAAAGTCCTCCAGTGCGACTTTTACTGGCCCACACTGTTCAAAGACGCACACAGTCATTGCAAGGCATGCAGTCGTTGCCAGACTTTGGGCAACATGAGCCGTCGTGACATGATGCCTATGCAACCGATTCTAGTATGCGAAATCTTTGATGTTTGGGGGATTGATTTTATGGGCCCCTTTCCTATTTCGGATGGTTTCGAATACATTCTGTTGGCTGTGGACTACGTGTCCAAATGGATCGAAGCCATACCGACCCGAACCTGTGATCACAAAATCGTTCTCAAATTCATTCATCAACACATTTTCTCAAGGTTCGGGATTCCTCGTGCAATAATCTCTGATGGGGGGACCCATTTCACAAATGCTCAGTTTAGGTCACTGATGACCAAATACGGGGTGTCTCACCGAATCTCTACTCCTTACCACCCCCAAACTAATGGTCTAGCTGAGCTGTCGAATCGGGAAATCAAGAAAATCCTGCAGGTCACTGTTCGACCTGACAGGAAGGACTGGTCGTCCCGACTTCCGGAAGCATTGTGGGCCTATAGGACCGCCCACAAGACCCAATTGGGCATGTCTCCCTTTAGATTGGTGTACGGAAAGGCATGCCACCTTCCCGTCGAACTGGAGCATAAAGCCTATTGGGCAGTACGGAACTGTAATCTAGATCTTTCCAAGGCTGGGACCCACAGAAAACTCCAAATCAGCGAGATCGATGAATTACGCACAGACGCGTACGAGAACTCGCAAATCTACAAGGAGCGGGTTAAAGCCTTCCACGACAAACACATCTCGAGAAAGATCTTTCATCCTGGTCAAAAGGTCCTACTCTTTGATGCCCGACTCAAACTCTTCCCAGGAAAACTGAGATCTAAGTGGGTCGGACCATATTTGGTCCGACAGGTTTTTGGAAATGGAGCAATCGAAATCAGTCCACTTAGCCACGATTCTGAACCTTTCATCGTGAATGGTCAAAGACTCAAGCCGTTCATTGATGTAACTTCTACTGATTTGGCTGAGGCATCTTATATCCTCCGTTCCCCTTGAGCTTATTGCGCCCAGCCGATGGTGTAAAACTCAGCGCTTAACGGGAGGCAGCCCGTCATTCTCTTTGAAAACCTGAAACTTGTTCTGACACCTTTCAGCACTCGAAGTTCACCCTTATAGACAGCCGACCCCAACTCAGATGTTCGCATCTGAAATTTGAAATCGTCCGCAAAAATTCAACCCGACCCATCCACTCACCCAAATTTCTGTCTTAAGGAATGAACTAAGACCCCCTAGGTTACAATGAGGACATTGCAAATCTTAGGCATGGGGGGGTAGGAAAGTGCAAAAACTTGTAAGAAAATGTTTCAAACAAAAAAATTCACATATGCCAAAAATACCATAAAAATTAAAAAATTTTCGAAAAAGAATAAGAGGAAAAGAGAAGGAAAATTTTGTGAAGGAGAAAAGAAACAAAATGAAAAAGGAGCACAAAAATATGAGAAAAAGTGATAGTCATTAGTAAGGAACTAAGGAATTAACCTAAGTTCTAGACCTCATTCAAGAAAATAACTAAAAAGCGCACAATGAGATTAGTAAGAATGCAAACCTTAGGCATTCTTGAATAGACTCTTAGTACCCATTAAGATCTGGACACTCCTCAAGAGGTTGAGGAAAATGAAAAGCTGAAGTATTAGGTCTAAGGCTTAGGGAGTATTCGGCCTCGTTAACTAATTTTTGGTTTACGGGACTCAGTAACCTAAGCACCCTAATCTCACACACAGCCTGGTTCAGTAAGCGTAAAAATCAGAATCACGCAGAAGCGTCGCAAAAATCTGAAAAGAACACCTAGAATAGGAGCGGCCGATCAACACAAGTTGATTTGGACGAGTTCCCAACGCAGAGAGGCGGGAAATCCCCTCGAAGATGCGTAACAAAATATCATCTCCTCGGTGCTTGTCTCTTAGGATATTTACATATCCTACTGGGGGCATGTAAGCACTCTGCTGGTTCAGATTCCATGGATGGCATTATCTCGAAGTGTCAATTGCCAGGGTCTGGATTCGGCCACGGAATACCATGGATGGGATTATCTCGAAATCTCAATAGCCAGGGTTCCGGGGGTTGCCATGGGCGGTGCTATCTCGAAGCATCGATCGCCAGGAACCCTTGAGGATTGATGATGGGAGCAAGGAATCTGAGACAGACTGTGTTGAAAAGCCAATCCTAGGCTAGAACTAAAAAGAAAAAGAGAGAGAAAACTCTCCAAACAGAAAAACTTTCTATCTCTCTCTTACAAAACGCACTGCGAACTGAGCCAGGGCTAAAATCATTTCAAGCACGGGTGCTTTAACCACGAAGTCCAATAAACCTTAGGTTAGTTCTTGTGGGCCTTAAAAACCTTTGCTAAAAGACTGAGGCTAAGGCTAGACAGATTTGGATCTTGACTGGTACTGGAGTACCTTTTAGGCCTATGATCAGCATTCTAACCTAATCTATGAAGGCACTTATCTAAAACTATTGAAAACTTCATGGTCTAGAACAAGGGTTGAAACCTTAAGTTTTTGCTAAGGGACTAGCAAAAGCTAGGCATGGGGGTATGATGAGAACCTCATCATGAGCCATAACTAGCTCATTTTGACCCAATACAAAGGATAAAAGCTCCTACATATCTCAAGGAAAAGCTTAACTCAGAGAATTCTGAGTTTGAGAAGAAAACAAGTCATAAGGGGTAAAAGTGCAATTTTACCAGTATAATCTGCATACAGGGTAATTCAGGGCCCAAACATAGGTCAAAACAGCTTAATAAGAATAAAAGTGGGATGAGATGATCTAGCAAGGGCTACAGCACTTCCAAGGAACCAAATGATAATCTGTAACCCTAAAACAACCCACTTCAATTCACAAGGTTCAAGGCAAAGTAAAAATAGAATAAACCCTCTAAAATTCATAGAAAAATAATCTCTAGGGTTTAGAACCTTCAATTTGGCCTTTAGAACCCATTTTGACCTACATTGAGAACCATGCCCAATTAATAACTTAATTTGGGTTTTTGCGCAAATTGACCGGTCAAACAAGGTTTAATATGAAAATAAAATTCACCATCAGATTCCTTAGGTCCTAATTAGTCATGTATAAAAACTTGAGCCTAAGAAGAAACCTCCTTGACCGACTTCACACTTTGGTCCTCATATATTTACTCTTTGGCCCTCAACTTTTGAACCCTCGCATTTTGGCCCCTAACTCTCCTTCGTTCTTTGCAATCAGGTCCCTCCTGCAAAACCCTGCCAGCACCATGCTCCGGCGACCTTGCGCGGAGCATGGCGCCGGGCAGGGTGAGGTGGGGGACCTGGCAAGTGTACCGGGGGTGCCCTGCGTCGTCAGCCGTCGCAGGAGCACCCCCCTGGACATTGTAGGCCACCATACCGGCCGTGCGAACGCACGGACGGTATGGGTTCATGTTCCGACCATTCTCCGGCGAGGGAGACACGTCGTCTCCCTCCGCCTTCCTCCCTGCTTCATCCCTATAAATACCCCCCGCCGCTCCACCGACGAAGGCAGCCTGGATCTGACGGAGAAAACCCCCAGCTTTCTTCTCTTCTTTCTCCGGCAGACGCTCACCAGCTTCGGCGACTTCCTCCCCCTCCACCTCTTCGCTCTGCCGCACTACCAGCAGCAGAGACTTCCTCCCCTGCTCTTCCCGCGCCACGCCGCACCCAGCTGGCGCCTCTCCAGCCCTCTGCTCGCCGCCGCCCCTCTCCCTGAGCATCGTCTTCTCCGGCGACAGTCGATACGACTGTCGCCCTGTTCCTCCCACTTCGTCCCTGCAAGTAAGTTAGACCTACTCCCCTTCTTCTCCTCTTTCTTTCCCCGCTTTCAATTTAGTCAATTAAACCCTCGACCGCTCCTGTTCACCCTCATCCTCTCCGCCTCCGACCACCCTCCGGCGAGCCGCGCCCATCACCTCAGCGACCCACACGGCTCGCCGACCACCGCAGAACCTCCGCCTCCTCACCCTGATCCTCTTCCGCCCCTCCACTTCCCACCAAACACCCTCTGCAGATCCACCGAACACACCCACTTCTTCGCTCACAGTTTGACCTAGGACGACCTGTTAGCTCCATCTCGCCCCCTGCAGACCCCCTGACCACCTTCGCCGTGCCACGGCGAAGGTCCCCCGCCTGTCTGATTTGGCCGAGAGGCCGTTCTATTGATTTCAGGTTCCAGGCCTTGACCGCCATTGGCGAGGAAGCTCGAAGCTTGCTTGAGGTTGCTCCAAGCCTAGATATCCCAGGTTGAAGACCTAGGCTGCGCGAAAGAGTCTTGCGCACACACCCTGGCCCTCAATTGGAGTTGCGAGCCTCAACAGCTGTTGCAATTGGAAGCACCATCCCTACTGCAGGCGTGAGAGAAAAGGGGTGCGCGGATAGTCCCACCTCGGGAATTTCTGAAGCCACACACCCACATAAATTGCAAAAGTGCCACCATCTGTTTGCCTCAGTTACCACGGGGTGAGGTCCCTCTCACCCGACCCGACCCGACCCGGCCTCGTCCGTGACCACGCTCCGCGGACCTGGCCCGACCCGATTAGACTGACCTGCACTCCTCGCCCACCACGCACGCCGGTGGGCCTGGACCCGGGCCTGACCCGAACCCGATTACCCGGTAGCGCTCTGGGAGAGCTTCCGAAGAGTGATTTCAGAGAGAGAGAGATATGCGGGGGAGGGGGGTAGAGTAGGTTTTTGCCTCTTGACGAAAAAATTCTGAAGTGTGCAGGCCAAAGAAGAAGAAGCAGACCCGCTGAAGAAGAAGGAGCTGCTGCACTGTAGCAAAGGCATCGTTAAGTCGTCTCAGCACCGGGGTAGACGACGGAAGGTCAGCAGCCAAAGAAGAAGAAGCAGACCCGCTGAAGAAGAAGGAAGAGCAACGGCCAACGCGAAAGAAGAAGAAGAAAGGTCAAGGCAGAAAACCAAAGAAGAAGAAGAACAAGGAGCTCTGAAGAAAGAAGAACATCACCAACGGAAGAGCAGCAGGAAGAAGAAGAAGAGCACCACCATTGCAAGAGAAGAATATCACCTGAACAGAGAGAAAGAAGGAGATCTAAAGAAAGAGAGAAAGAAGAGCACCCCCCTCTGCAGAACAAAGAGAACAACAAATTCTCTCTCTCTCTTTATTTTTGTAAAAGAAACATGTATATCTCTAGAATACAACTTGCTCCCTGAGTTCGACCTCGGGAACTCTTTTATTTTTCCGAGTAAAAAAAAATTTATATATTTGAAATGTTGGTAATAACCGGCTTTACTACAACGTTATAACAGACCCGGTTGCCGCGAACCGACGTTTCAGTCCTCATCAGGGCTTCATCAGTAAAGCTCTGGAGCTTCACCATGGAATAGACTTCGGTGAATTCCTCCAAATGCCGGTAGGGGTCCTCCCTAGTAGTACCATAAAAGGAGGGCAATAAAGATATGGTACTGCTCTTGATCTCATATGGATTATCCCTTGCCGGTCATCTCAGTGCTTGTGTGTGTTGGTTAGTTGGAATAAAATAGTCCCTTAGGGTCCTTTGTTGATTTGCTCCTTGATCAGCCATGCCTTCTCTTTTCTCTCCTAGGTGAGCTCTCCTAAGAATTCTCTCGGGCTCAGGATCAAACACTAGACTACCCTCAAGCGGGCATCTACCAAGCATACAATATCAATCATAATTCAGGTTCTTATTGATTAAGTGAAACCTCCACTCCAAAGATAAGTCAAAAGGTCAAGGCTTATCCCTCCATTCCCACATAAGTGGAATAAGAGGGGTGATGACTTGAAATCTTAACCTTCTTTGTTGCGGAGGTAGAATTGGTTGATATAGATTGGCAAACGAGTTATTCATTGCAATTGTGTGCCTTAATTCAACCTTCGAGTGCCCTAGGACCTATACTTTGCTTGGATGATACTCTCAGGTGATCAAGTGAGAAGTTACTCCAAGGACGAACAAAGGGATGCAAGTAGGGCAAACCCTTCCTTTGAGGCGATGCGTATGCGGTGCCCCTTAACTACCCTTTTGTTCCTTTAAGGGGTGTCCACCTCTGTGAATTATCAAAACACTTGGTCAAAAGATAGTACCACCACAACCACAAAGCATAATAGGAGGGTTTGCACTGATAAAGAGATCAGTGCCTATAGCCTTAAGGGATCGAGCCTTAGTGCAGTGCCTAATGTGCGTGCTCAGTGTCAGAAGTGTGCATCACACCACAAATCTTTTTATTTTTTTGAAAATGCAGACAAGTCCCTTAGAATCAGATCAAATGTGAAATGATTTTAAGGTCGAATCTAATTATCAGTCCCACTTTTAGTTAGGAGACCACTAAATTAGTAAATTCAAACAACTTGGTGGTCTTGAATTTTAATTTGAATGCAAATGCATGAACAAGAGATGGATGCAAAAGTTAGAAAGGTGTACTTGTCTCCAGCAATCTTCGTGCTAATATGCTTGCAATGAAATAATAAGATCTAATGTGCTGCTCAATCACACCTAAATGCACGCACCTAAGGGCATGCAACTCCTAAATAGGCCACTCGATATTTTCTTTTCTTGGTTTTAAAGGCAAGCAAGCAGAAAATGGAATCATGCAAGCGAAAAAATGTAAACCCTAGTAGCTAAAGAATGTGGGGACAGACTCCCAAAAATTTAGCCCTGATTACTACCAGGGCGAGAAAACAGAAATAAATTTTGTGACAACAGAGAATCCCTTGTGAATGCGGGATCCAGGTCTCCTTCATCTTTTCCTCATGTGGCTTAGCTTGAGGTTGATGCCGCTGCTCTATTGCACCTGTCGCCCCATCAGATTCCTTGCACAATAAGAAAAAGAATGATTAGATAATTGCGCAACTCAGAATATTCAAAAATAATAAAGTGAATCTATTGCGTCTGTTGCCTCCCTAGCAATGGCTCCATTTGATAGGGAGAGTTTCACTTAATTAAAATACCAATAGAATGATGTGCCGTTGTAATTTATGTGGTGGAAATATCTCAATCAAAGAGTAAAATAAATATCAATTTAAACCACGTAAAGGATGTCGTATCCATAGGGAGGAATAGAACCAATAAATTCATGAGTAGAGGATTATAATGTTTGTAGATATCTTCACGACTTCAATTTGATGAATATGCTACTTTAGATGGAGCTTGCAATTTTATTAAAGGTTCAAGGCTATTTATGCAATTTTCATGTTAGGAATCAAGCTCCCAAAAGTATATATATGATGGATGTGTAGTGCCATATCATGTAAGTTTGAATTGCATGCAAATCTGAATTGAATTTCAATGTTGAATGATGCACATAACACAAGTTAAATAAATTCACGAAATTCTAAGTGCATCCATGCAATGTGGCCTGAATAAAATAATAATATTACAGTGACAATGGCATGCAATGTAATTTTTAATTGAAGCAAAAATAGAGGAAACTTCTTCTCTCTTCTTTGTATGCGCGAGGAGGCTTCGTGGGAGGAGCTGTGCTGCAGGGAGGCACGTCTCGATGAGGGCTACAAGATGGTGGTGACGCGGCAGCCGGAGGTGGTTGGACGTGGCTGGATGGTGGAGGAGAATGCTGACTTGATGTCTGCAGGTGGCACTCGCGGCTGCTGTGGCTGCGAGCTGAGGGTGCTAGGCGCGCACGCACTGTGGCTGTGGCGCTGCGCGCGGTGGGGACGCTACACTACTGTGGCTACGGTGGCTGCTTTGGATTCTTTTAGGGGTACTGGAGAGGAAGAAGATGATGAAGAGGAGGAGACGCACACGGTCTGCAATGCGTGAGGGCACGCGCAGTGAGGGCGCTACGCGCTCGCGAGGGTGCTGCGCAGTCTGATGTTGCGTGAGGGCACGCACTTGGAGACAGTGGCACGCTTGCAAAGGCTTGGCTGCAGGCGCATGGTGGGGCAGGCTGCAGCGCGTGTGGTGGGAGAGGATGGAAAGGTCGCGCGGTTACTACCTTGCACTTGCAAGGGCGTGGTGAGGCAGTAGTAGGGCTGCAGGGCTGGAGAGGAAGGAGCACGCGCTTGGAGGGCTGCAGTTGTGCACAAGGGCTGTGGCTGCAGCACAAGGGAGAAGATGGAATGCGTGCTGCTGTCTGGAGGTTGGGGTGGAGGTGTGCACTGGGGGAGGATGGAAGGATCCACAGTGCACACCCTCTTCACAGTGCACACAGGATCATTTCCCCGTTCTTCTCCCCTACAAGCCCCTCAGATCCTCTCTTTTATCTCCTCCTTAGCGCAAGTCAAGGGATTTTCAAATCCCTTACTAAACTTGGGCGGGGGCTGCTGATGGAGTTGTTGAGGCTGGTCGAAGGTTGAGAGATTCGTGGGGGGGAGATTTCTCTTCACCATCCTTTTCTTCGAACAAATTATTCCTACAATAATGAAACATAAAATAATTACATAATAAGTTATAGAATGCAATATAATAGAAGCAATCATTTTATGACCTAATGTAGGTATTAACAAACATAAAATGTAAGAATAAAGTTAACTGAGGCGTAATAATAGTCCACTAAAATGGACTCATCATACTTCAGGGCACCTTTCTCTCTTCTATTTTCCCTCCTACTCCACAATTTATCCTTCCACATCTTTCACACATTTCCAATCCTACCCTCCTACCACCACTTATCCCCAAGATGATTACTCTTCCAACTTGACTTGTAATTGCCCATCGACTAGTCGAGATAACATTGATTGGTGATACGAATTCGGACCTCAGTGTCTAGGGCCCAACCCTGGACAACAAGACTATGATTACTATCCTTCCCAAACCTACAATGATTTTGGATCTCTATCCTTTGATGACAAAACCAACCTGATCTGTAATCAAGAAGGATATGCTGATTATAACACCTACCCCCCCAATATTCCATTAAAAATAGGCCATCACCATTCTTTGAATAACCCAAGATGGCCTACTATCAGGGAGGAACCTGAGAACCTCGACATCTTAACTCCCCTAGATTTAACCCAAAACCACCCAAACCTAAATCAAACCAGTCGATTCAGGTGAACCAGATCCAAGATAGGGTGTTGGCTAATTTGCGGAACATTATACAATCTTTAGAAGCACAGCCAACACCATGCACTGAAGCACTAGAGCCTATGATCAAAATGATTGATGAACTTACTAGTTCCCTATTGGATTTGCTCCAAAGTGTTTGGGATAGGGACCTGGGTGAGTTTCTTCTTGGGAAATTGTCACAGTTGAGGATGAAATTTATGGTTGCCCTAGTCAAATCTTGGGATGATTCTCAAGATGAACCCCCTTCAGGAGAGCCAATGTCTGAACCAGCTCAGGCACCTGTCGGGGGGGTAGGTATTTTGAGATTGGAGATGACCAGGTTGGTCTAGAGCAACCCTTTGACGATGAATCGAGTTTCTCACCTGAGATCCCAGAGCCAGGGAATGACGAAAAATATGTCTCCATGGACCATGAAATGTCATATGATTTTGCGACATTTACAAATGAGGATCATGGATTCTTTGATTCTGAGGGTGGGGAATCTCTTAGTGAAGTCTCACTTGAGCATAAGGAAAATGATTTTAGTTAGACAAATGGGCCTGAGGAATCTGATGAACCATTTGATAGCCAGATAATAGAGGAATTTGATTCGGTTGGGGTTGACTTTGAGGATCTGAATCTGGATGATTCAATCAGTGACCCCATTCCTCATCCGCACCCCGAAGAGTTGACTTTTGAGATCATTGTGCCGAAGTCAATTTTGATTCAGCAACAATTGTTGGACTTGGGTACTTTAGATGGGGTATACAACAAATTGGAGGACTCAGAAACATTGATTTCGGAGGATAGGAAGTTGGAATTAAAAATTTGGGAGGCTAATTATGAGGGAACTTTGATTTTGGATCTAAGGGTACCTATGAACCTGAAGCCACCCACTTTCTACCAGGACCCTTACGATATCTTTCACGTGCAACCCAAGTTTGAAATAACTGATTATTTTTCCGAGCTGAACGTTAAGTGGACTTCCACACCTAATGAACCATCTTTACACATTGTCTGACACTTTGGTCTTGGGTTGCACACCACCAAACTGTAGGCTCGGCCGTGCAAGCTCAACAATCTTTGGTTCTGGATGATTTTCATCTGGAGCTTGAGAACCACTCGACCCTGGGGCATGGGTCTGCATCATAATCTGGTCCACGTCTATGGACATCTTCTCTTAGCAAATTAGAGGATCAATATTTTTATTTTGATTCTGACCTGCACTTGTGAATTCTCAATTTCTTCTTTGTATGTATATTATGCCTAGTTGAAGGCATTAAATTTAGTGCGTGTGTATACTCTCTTCTCGCTGTGGAGCTAGTTAGATTTTCACGATACTCAGGTGATATTCTGTTTACTCCACCCTTTTCATGTCTTTGTTTTTACAATGAGGACATTGCATCATTTAGGCATGGGGTGGTGGAAACTTTATCCTGAAATCATTTTGTTAACTCCATAAAATTTCTTTTAGTTTCTTTAAAAGAAAAATAGAAAATTCAAAAAGATAAAAAAAAAGAAGAATTAGGAGAAGAGAACTTAGGCATTTGGAGGCTATTAACCTTAGGAAATGATATGATAGGACCTAGATACATATACTCTTTAGGTCTTCATGCTAAATTAGCTTGGGTGTCCACTCGAATGTCGACTTAGTCTTGAGTCCTCACCAATTAAAATTTATTTTAATTTGGTAAATAAATTAGGATGATAAGTATGTGACTTATCAACCTGCCCTCTGATTTGGGGGGACTTTAAGCCTAAGCATCTACACACTTTTTTTTTGCACTGAATCACTTTTCGACAGTTTCTTCGAAAATTGGATAGCTAATGAACTATCTAGGGTGGTATGGCTGGCAAGTTGTCGATAGTAAAAGCTCATCGGTCGATTGTTCAAAGCCCAGTCAGAAGACCATTTTCATTGTACTGCCTTTAGGTAAATCTTAGATCAGGAAAGCCACTTACTTAAAAGAAAAAGAGAAAAAAATAATATAGAAAAAGGAGAAAAAAGTAAATAATAAAAAAAACCCACACTTCATCGCACAAGTATGGCTGGTAAATTGTCATGGGTAACAGCCCATTGGTCAGTTGTCTAGAACCTAGCTGATAGCGATTTTACGCGGTTTGTTAATTACGTCGTTGTAACGCGTAAAATCGATCAACTCTTAAATTTATATTCCTAGATAGGGGAGAATCTAGGGTCATCCAAGGAGGCCAAATGTTTGCAAAATTGATTCTCTTGCTTGGAAAATAAATCTCAACTTTCTTTTTTGTATTTTTCAATATATCATTTTTTTTTATTTTTGAATTAAGACAACATGCGAATTGGTGGCAGGAAGGTGATTTACACTTCAAAGTTAAATACTACTTCTAAGTGGCAAGTAGAACTTCTCCCTAAGCTCACTCTAGGCAAGTGGAGGCCTAGAATAATTAGGGAGAAGGAGTGAAGAATGCTATAAACAAGCAAGTAGAAATGCAAATCAGAAACTGTAAAGAAGGCAACTAGATAAATGAAAAGTGTTTTACAAAAGAAATGCCTAGTAGGGGAATGCCTCTACTACTAGAAAAATTAAAATAAAGAAAAGCAAACACAAATCCTCTAGATAGATGGTGAAGAAGAGGGCTTCTTGCTCCAAGGTTGGTGGCTCCCAAGCTTGAAAAGAATCCTTCAACTCCTTCCTTGCTGTGCTCCGCCAACGTGATGTCCTCCAAGGCAAGCCCTAAGGGGGCATGCCCTAAGCTTCTCTCCAAGGGTGGACATCCACCCTAAGTCCTTCTCCCTTGCCTAGCCGTCCTCCTTGATGTGGAAGAGTCCTCCTCCTTGGCATGGCCCAAGTTGAAGAGAGTGGGGAGAAGAAGGCACCAAAAGGGCTGGTGATGTGCCCTTTTAATCTCCTTCTCTACTCCTTCTTCTTGGCCGTAGGTATAGGTGGTTTAGGTAGCAAAATATACTAAGGGAGGATGCTCTAAAATGGTGGTAGGTGGTGGGTTTATATAGAGTAGGAAGGGGGGCTAAGGTGACTCTTGGAATGGAGGGCTAAGATGGAGAGAAGGAGGTGGTTGGGGATCCTAAGGCTAAGGGCAATTGGCGCCAACTCAAGGGGTGTTAAGGGGGTGGTTATGGTGGTGTTGGTGGCTTTTGGTGGTGGAGAGACACCATCATTTTGGCGCCATCCTAGGGTCTTCTAGAAGGGGGCTTAGGTGGATGGTGGAGATGGATTTAAGGAGAGGTGTATGGTGGAGATGAAGGGAATTTTGGAGGGAAAATTGGCACCAAAAGGGAAGGGTCCTAGAAGGTTATTTTGGAGAGAAAATAGGTGGCTTTTGGTAGTGGTGATGGGGTGAAGGGGTGTGATGGTGGTGGCGCCAACTTGGAGTAGGATAGCTAGCTTAGGTGAGCTTAGTTGATGGAGCTAGCTAGGGTTGAGTTGAAGATGGTGGATGGCCAAGGAGCTGGGTGCTAGCTAAGCTAAGCTAGCTATAGAGTAGAGGAGGAGGTATTGGAGCTAGGGTTTGAAGAGAGGAGCTAAGGAGGAGAAGTCTGGAGCTGGAACTGGAGCTGGCTGCTGCTGAAGAGGCTGGCATGGAGCTACTCTAGCTGGCTTAGCTTACTAGTTCTTCGCTAGTTGCTAAGCCAAGCTAAATAAGCTAGCTTCTACCATAATGAGCTGAGGTGAGCTAGGTCTGGTGCTCCCAGGGAGAATCAAGCTGGTTGAGGCAGCTAAGGTAGCTTAGCTCAACTGAGTTGAGCTAAGCTAAGTCCCCGGGAGCTGGACTTGAGCTTCCTGAGCTGGGATGAGTTCTTCTTCAGCTGGCTGGAGTTGAGTGGAGCTGGATGTAGCTGGATCTGAGTTGGGGTGAACTCCTGTCAACTCAGCTGAGCTAGCTAGAGCTCCCTGTGGACTAGTAGGAGCTGAGATGAGCTAGACTCAGCTAAGTTGAGTTGGATCTGAGCTGACTTGAGCTAGGTTGAGCTAAGATGAACTCTCTTGAGCTGCCATTCATCTAAGATTAGCTGAATGGTGTTGGGATGAGCTAACCCTAGTTCAATTGAGCTAGGTTCCAACTGTGGTGAGTTGGATCAAGCTAAGTTCCAGCTAGTCTGGGCTTCTCCTTCACCATTTGCCTTCTTAAGTGCTGGGGTTTTAGGGATCTA
This sequence comes from Thalassia testudinum, assembly GCA_037157565.1. Classification (NCBI taxonomy): domain Eukaryota; kingdom Viridiplantae; phylum Streptophyta; class Magnoliopsida; order Alismatales; family Hydrocharitaceae; genus Thalassia; species Thalassia testudinum. Next base: position 93,267,269 of record JAZHRO010000025.1, read on the forward strand.
TATATCTGTACATCCCTAACACTCACAAAAATGTATTAAAAAGACAATAAAAAATGCAATGCACGCCTAACCTAATTTATGGCTAAATGAAGCCCAAAAACCCATTTGCGGAGTAAAATCCTAAGAGCTAGGTTTGTTTTAATGCATAAGAATGATAATTGACGAGTCGATTGTTCGCTTTAAAAGTCATTTGTAGTTTGATGTGGTGGAAAAATCGACTAATCAACAATTAAAATACCCACTCGTAGAAGAGCGGGTCGTATCCACAGGGAGGCAATGACGTATTTAAGTTCACCCAATTAAAAACGTATGTTCGTAGTTAGTTTAGGCGAGAATTGGGCCAAATCTGCCTTCAGATTAAGGTAATATCAAGAAAACATGCTGGAATGGCAATTTTTAACAACTAGTGGATATTTTTTGCAATGCAGATTCAATAAAATATCAATAAAAGTTGGCAATGGCAAAAAATGTAAATATTAATGGCCCTTTTACTGTAGCAAAATAGGGGATTTCTTCCCCTTGGCCGTGCATGAAGAGGAGTGGATGGCTGGACGCGGGAAGCTTGGAGGAAGTCCCTTGGACAGAGAGCTTCGAAACGGTGGTGGCGGTGCGTCGTGCGGCGGCTGGAGGTGGCCGGACGACCTCCGGCGGAGGTGGCTATAGCCGGTGCTGCAGCTGCTGTTGTTGGGCGTGGCGCGCACTGCTGGAGGCGTGGGCGGACTGCTGTGTGCTCTGTTGGAGGTGAGAGCGAGTGCTGCAGGCGTGAGAGGAGGGCGTGCGCGGTGAGGCGCGCATGGGACTACTGGCAGGAGGGTGAAGGCGGGTGGTTCTGCAGGTGCGGTTGCAGCTGGCCTTGGGGCGCACTGCAGTCGATGCGGGGAAGGTGCTGTGGGCGCGGGAGCGCGCGAGTGAGGTTCTGCAGGTGTGGGAGGAGGGCGTGCGCGGACTGTTGGGCGTTGCTGGAATGGTGGGGGTGGCTTCAGACGTGTGAGCAGGCTGGTGCGTGCGGGTGAGCGGTGAGGTGCAGGCTAAATGTGAGCGGGTGGACTTCAGACGGGTGCGCCGGCGGTTGCATGTGGAGATGGAGTGAGCAGGCGTGAGGGCTGGAGGCTGTGCACACCTTGCTTGCGGTTGGAGATGAGCGGGTGGCTATTGCAGCGTGGGTGGTGGAAGTGGAGTTAGAGGATGGAGATTGCTGCTAGAGTGGGGGGTGGACTTCAGACGTCCGGAAATTTCCTAGACGTCTTAACTGACAGAAAGGGTGATTGCACAGTAGCTGCGGCGGTGGTTGTTGGTGACGACGGCGAGGGAGATGCATGCTAAGGTGCTCACGGTAATGCGGACGAGCTCCGGATGGCGGTGTGGTCTATCACACCACACGCCCACAGTGGTGGAGACTCACCGCCACAGTTGAGGTCGGCGGTATGGAATGAAAGAGAGGAGATCTCTCTGCACAATGGTGGTCGGTGGTGGAGGCCTCCCAAGCTCGGCTGCCTCCCTCCTCCTTTTGTAGTGGCTTGCACCAATTTGAAATTAGCTGCCTGACCAGATCCAACATATCCGCTCCTCCTTGAATGGGTTCTTCACTGCGGTAGCTGGTGGCATTGGAGCAGTAGCCAGCCGTTCCTGTAAGAAGAAGAATAAAGAAAATAATGTTAAAATATTATGGTCATTTATATACAGACCCTCAACTTTTATGTTAATGAAAACAATGTACCTAATTGGTTAACTAATTAGATGAATGTCATTCTAAGCTAATTCTAAATGCACTTAAAATATGAATGCAATGCATGGATTATGTAATTAAATTAAAAATATGAATTAATCTATTTACGTCCTAATTTATGCTAAATAAATGTTAGAATTAACCTAATGTCTAGGCACTTAAATACTTAAATAGCACACAACTATGGGCTAATCAATGATAAACTGGCGTTTATCACCAGCTCACAAAAAAATATACAATAATTCCCAAAACACTTAGGGAAGAAGCTGGGAAGTAGAATAAACTGGGAAGATATGCACTGTGTTCGCTGTTGTGTTGGCCCCATAAATAAAAGTTGGGAGAAAGCTATCGTTCGAAAAGATAAACCTTTAGGCAAGGTCACCAAGGGTTGTAGAAACCCAAAGTCCGTTTCAACAGTCACCTAGTGAGTCTTTCACTATTTTCACAAGATGCTTAGCACTTAGAGTCTTTTCGAGTCTTGGGTGGGTCGGGTAGATGTAAAAAGTTATCTCGGAACTCTGAAACTCCAAAAGTACAAAAAAATTAGAAAAGAAGAAAAATAAAAAAATGTATTCACCCTTCTCAAATAAGGCGAGGGCTTGGACTGTCTGCATTCTGGCAAACCCCCAGGCACTGTCGAGTCCTTGTAACCAGATCTTGGGTTGAAAGTTCCTAAAACAACCAACAAATTATGCCTAAGAGATCGAATGCTAATTCTACTTTTATAAATAGCATTTAGGCTAATTTTGCTAGGGACTAGCAAAAAGTAGGCATGGGGGTATGATAAACACACATGAATTCATGATAAAATGCTTACTTATGATAGTTCCTAGGCTTAGCATTGCATATCATGTTATAAATATTGCGTAACATCCATTGCATGGCATTTAGGATAGTTGTATGTTCTATATATTAACTCCATTTTATATGGCCAGGAGGCAATGCGACAATCTTACAGAATTCGAATGAAAAATCCAACCGTATGGATGGATCCAGAGCGATGATCTCTGTCCGACAATGTAGAATCACCTCGATCTGAGCATCGTGGCATCCTATGCAAGCAATGAAGGGTAGACGATCCAGATGGTGACATGTGGCACCATCTAGAGTGCCCAAAGCCACCTGCCACATCTCCAAAGGTCGCCCATCAAGTTATCTCAGTTGTTGGATGAAAATCCAACGGCTGATAACCCGCCCTCACCACGTGGCCGCAACTCCTCTTCGCGACACACTTGCAGACGTGGCGTAATGGTGGGAACGTCGGTTCGCAAAGGAGGGGTGCGGGTTCGAATCCCCGCTACCCCTCCTATTTTTAATCCAGCCAGTGCAAGTGCAACGCCATCACACACCAGCAGCGCGCACGCGCACGCCAGCGCATGCTAGTATGCATGCCAGGCAGGACCGCCGCACAATCCACGTGCATGAGGCGGGATAGCGTAGCATGCATCGGGCGTGTGCGTGCTCGGTTGGTGCTAGCATTCAGCGACAGCATGGCAGACATACAGCGAAGCTTACAACCATTGCTAATTATTCGAGCGCTAGCAAGGCTAGCTGTAGGCGTAAACTGCCTACAGTGACACTTCCAGCGATGACTTGGAAGTCACTAATGGTCCCATGCCTATTCTACCCTCTTTTCATCCACTGTAAAATGAGCAACACCCCCTCTATTCAAAGCCATCTCTACCTATTCTACTCCTACCTACTCCCAAGCTCTTGCAACCCTACCTACACTCTGTTAGAGCTTGCTCTCAAGCTCCCAAGGCACCTATTAGTATAGCAAACCTCTGCCCCACCAAATACTCCTCCAACTTCCCATCCCCATTCATAGGTCGCCTTGGAGCCATCCTCCCACCTCCAATCCAATAGCAGATCATCTCTGCCTTCTCACCTCCATTCCGGAGCTGTGCTGAAGCTTTCCTCTACCTGACATCCTCCCTCTTCTCACCTCCGTCATCCTGCTTCCCAACTCTTTCATCCGAGCTTCTGCCAGGCACCGTCCTCTCGTTGAACAGTCGCTTTAGGAGATTTCTTCTCACCTCCCTCGCTTTTATTGTTTTCTATATTATTGTAATTGACATTCATGAAATATATCAGATTCAATTCTATCTCTCTCTTGTGATTGAATGTCATTTTATTTCAAAAATAATAATAACCCTAAAACACCAAAAGGAAACAAATCGAAGCATGGTTTTCATTCAAAGTAAATGTCGCCTCCCTGTGTTCAACCCAGGACTCCCTTGGAGTTTCAGTGTAAATTTTATTTAATCATGAGTTTTGCAACTACGATGATGGGTTACTTGTAACCTTGATTTCAAACACGCAAAACACGTGCGATCAAATCACAATCAAAGTTTTTTGATGCCCTGAAAATGTCCAGTCTAAGCTTTTCATTTCCTAGGGCAATCTCCATGCACCCTGATGCACAGTCGATGTTTGTGTGGGCGGTTGCCAAGGAGATTAGGAGGAACCTCCATATCAAGAACAAAAAAGTCTACTGGAAAGCAGAATACTTGGACTTTCATGATCACAATTTCAACCACCCCCCTCGACGTTTTCACCAATCGGTCAGCTAACTGTATGGTAACCGAGGTGGGTTTTAACTCCCCAAATCAAAATTGATGAAATACTATGGTAGGAGTTAGGTTGATGGACGACCCCAAATGAAGAAGGGCCCTATCAAAAGGGGAATCCTGCAAAAAGAGGAAATCAGTGGTGTGCCTGGGTCCTTCTTCTTGGGTGGTAGGTTGGCTGAGATAACAGTGCTGGCTTCCTTAGATAATACCGCTTGTCATCTGATTCTCTGCTGTCGCTTCAGATTATAGTAGTCCTTGAAGAACCTAGCAAAAGGATGGATGTGATCTATTGCTTCGAGGAGAGGGACCTGAATGTGAACTTCCTTGAACATAGATTTCAGGTCCTCGAAATTCCACATATTTTTTTTCTATGCTGAATCTCACATTAGGGTTGCGGGAATAGAGATGGGAATCACAGGGTCTAGGGGCTTCTTTCCTTTATCTAATGAATATGGCTTCTGAGAGGAAGAGGGTTGTGAGCCATCTTGTGGTAGAGCGTAGGAAAAATCATTACCCGATTGCCTAGGTAGCGGGTCCTGTGTAGTCTTTTCGCTCCTTAAGTTGACAACTTTTGCATTGACGTGCTATCCTTTAAGGGGCAGAGGAGCGGGTTGGCCTGAATACATAGGATTTGGCAACATAGGTGGTTGATCGAGCCCATAACCAGGTGGTGCGGGAGGTGCTTGCAGAACAGGATGTGCCTGGCTCTATGGTGCTTGGAATCTAGGTGGGGCACCCTGATTCTGCACATATCTCAGGTTTGGGATAGGTTGGGAGGGCAAAGCTCCCTGTGATCTATGCTCATACATCATCTAGCTTTGCGTGTTTTGTATGCTCTGAATTTGGTCAGCCATTGTCCTCATTATTTGTACGTTGTCATGAGTGGATTTCCGAGTTGATGCCTGCAATTCCTCCTTCAGAGACTCCAAAGGGTCGACTCACTTTGGAGGATAGTTGGTAGCTTGGTGCAGCGGCTGATAAATACAATGGGTTTGTTGCTCCTGAGACGGGAATGGCTACTACCTAGAATACGTGTTCTGCGCATTCCCGTATTGTCTGGTCTAGTAGTGTGGAGCTTGGCTCAATCTCTGTGGGTTACCAAAACAGGAGAAATTGGGATGCTGGTGCCAACCGGGGTTATACGTCTCAGAATACGGGTTGTTACGCCCATAATCCTGAAGAGCATTGACATCTTCGTAGGCCGAAGATGTCTCAAATGTAAATTCAGTAAAAGAATACATAGTGGCATTGTCATGTGGTGTGTAACCCTGATTGTACGAAGCCAGATTGACATTGTTCACGGGTTCTTGGCATGCAGAATCCCACGGAGATGGAGAGAAAACATCCTGAGTGAACGGATATGTACGACCAAAGGGGGCTCGGGATGCTTGAGAGGAGTAAGATGGAGTAGTGCTGCCAGAAGATCCAGATCTCACTCGCATTAATTCATCGAGCTTCTTACCGAGCAGATCCACCTTGTCCAGTATTTTGGTTATAATGTCCATGTCAGCTCGGGCATACTTGGCTTGAGCTTCGTGGACACTAACTCGTTGCTATCCAAGTCGCTGGAACTGGTTCATTAAGGTGGTATTCATCAATTTCTCTTCTAAGGACTCAAATAGTTCAAATGTGTTGTTCTCGTCCTTCGCGAGGAAATTCCCACCGCTAGATGTATTGGCTTGGTACCGATGTGTGCATCCAGCCCATGGTAAAATACTTGAGCGAGGTGTCGTTTGGGTACACAATGGTGTGGGCACTTCTTGAGAAGATTGTTGAATCTATCCCAGGAGTCATGCAACTTCTCTTCAGGGCCTTGGGCAAAGGTTGTGATGGCATGCCTCATAGCATTTGTTCGACCAATCGGGAAGAACTTCTAGAGGAATTCACGACGTAATTCCTCCTATGCTCCAATTGGCCTCCAGATAGTATTGAACCAATAAGCAGCTTTATCCTTGAGAGAAAAAGGAAAAGGCTTCATGAGAACAATTCCAATATCTACATTCCTGGGTTGAACCGACTATGCAATTCGACTCAGATCTTCGATGTGCTGGAAGGGATCCTCATTCGAGCTTCCATGGAAATGAGTCTGAATCAAACTTATGATATTCGGCTTCAACTCTAATGCGTCTCCGCCTACGGGAATTCGGACCTGAGGTGCCATAATTGTTGTTCCCGGATCATAGAAGTCCCGTAGTTATTCTCCATGAGGTGGATGCTGCATCCTGTCGAGTGTTATGAGAATCCTGTCGATGCTCTGCTCGTATTTCTGTTCCGTTTCCTCGGCCCTGGCATAGAGATGAGCCATTAGGGCCTAATTCTGAGGGTCCTGACCAACTCGAGGACCAGGATTAGCCATCTCAGCTAATTGAGTGGAAGAAGGTTGAGAAGAGAGGTCGGGCAAGAATCCCCTTTATCGCCTTGGGTTTAGCACCCGAGGTCCCACAAGTTTAGGTCCTAACGACCTTTTTCCTTGCATACACCAACTCAAAGGGTTGGTGTAGTCAAGCAGAACAAAGCTAAGGCCTTGTTAATCAGAGTGGTCCTTTAGATCAGATGATTGGATTTCTGCTTTTGAGTTTGTGTTATTAAACAAAATTCGACCAGAGACCGACTGTAAGGAATTCCTGCCATTCAGGCTAACCCGGCCAAGCTGGTTACGAGGGGATTACAAGAAGCTTCTTCCTTCGGCTTTCGCCTCCAATTCTGTTACCCCGAAGCCGCGGTCATTTGATGCTACCTCATAGGCTTAGATTCCAGGTTTTGCAGGAGAAGTTGGAACTACCCAATAGTTTCAAGCGAAATGCAGGTTATTTGATATATTTTCATGAATTTTAACCCATTTCTTCAATTTAGTAAAAGATGGGCGATCCAAAAGGTGACTGATGTAGCACAATTATTGAAGATAAAATGCCTATTCATGCATGTTCCTAGGCTTAGATTTGCATTTCATATTATAAATATTGCATAGCATGCATCATTCTGTATTTAGAGTAGTTGTATATATTCTATGTTAATTAGGCCTTTTTTTGGTCAGGAGAGAAGAAGAGTTATTTCAGGGCCTTAGATGGATGATCGGACCGTAAGGATCTGATTAGGATGACAATCGGAGAATCGTAGCATTATACGAAGTCTAAGGAAGATCAACTGCTAGGGGGCAATGCAACATCCATACAGGTTTCAAATGGAAAATCTGATTGTACGGATGGATTCGGAGTGACGATTGTAGTCCAGCAGCGCAGGAATCATCTCGATCTGAGCAATGTGGCACCCTTTACAAAAGAAAGAAGAATGGATGGCCCAGATGGTGTCATGTGGTGCCATCCAGGCCACCCAACACCGGCCAATAGTCCTAGCACCACCTCTTCATCATCGCTATTCTTGCACCACAGCCGTTGGATCAAGATCCAACGGCTGAGGATTCATCACCGCGTGCGTTAAGATGTTCATGCGACAATTTGGACATCTTGGCACGTTGGTTGGAGATAGGCACTCCCGAAGGTGGGGCGCAGGTTTGAATCCCTACAGCCCCCCCAATTACCATTTGAGCACGCATGAAGCACCATAGTGCACCGCATACAGTAGCAGCCGCGTGCAACAGCACAGTGCATGCCAGCGCGCGTGCGAACAACACGATGCGAGGAGCACGGGTGGTTGAAGCGCGCAATGCGCGATGAGCACGCCAGCGGATCAGCTGCCAACGGAGGATAGGCGCGGATCCTTAGCAACGTGGGCCTTTAGTGACGCTTGCAGCGGTCACTAATGGTCTGCGTGCACCAGCAAGAGGAATTGAAGGGGGGATCTTCAGTGACAGCTGCAGGGATCTGTAGCGACGTTTATGGATGTTAATAATGACCTAGGTGTGAATTTGTTCTTCCTCCACTATTAAAGGACCTACCCACCACCATTCCAAACCACCTCTTCCTTTCTTCCTTTCACCACCTCCATGGCTCTAGAGAGCTTGTCCCAAACTCGGGATGCTCCTCTAGAGTAGAAAACCAAATATTTTCTCATCTCTCATCCACATTCGTGGAGCATCCCGTGACCATCCTCTCACCACCCTTCGGGAAGAAGATCCTTGCCACGACGCCGTCCTACCCTGCCCTCCGTCCTCCGGCTTGGTCCTCCTTCGTCCTGCTCCTCACTACCTTCCTCTAAGCGATGTCAGAGCGAGTCATCCTCCGAGAAACCATCGAGGGGGATTTTCTCATCTCCATCTATCTTTATTGCTTTCTAGTGTAGTTTTTCCCACTTTCTTAGTTGTAGAAAGCATTGGATTCAGAAATATATGTGATTGTTCCTCTCTCTCTCTCTTTTCCTTTTATTTTGCAAGTAGATTAGCCAAATTTCATCGACCTGATCTCTTGCCATATTAAAAATACTAAAAGAATTAAGAAAGACAAAAACAACAAAAAACAAATAAAAGTGAAGTGCAGATTTTTATAAAACCAAACATTCGCCCCCTTGTGTTCGACCCGGGACTCACTTTTCGAGTTTCGATTATAAATTTTATCTGGTAAACACGCTTGGCGAGCTACGATGATAGGTTCTCCGAACCCTAATTTTAATTCACAAAATGTGCTCGATCATTTTGGTGTCGTTGCCGGGGAGGCAACGCTCTTTGTTTTTTTTTCCATGTTTTTCTACCTTACCTAACTTTTATCTCACTTTTTCTCTGATCTTACCGTGGTAGCAAGTACTCATTCAAGGTGGGCCAAAGCAAGTAGATCGGAGAAAAGTGTGGATGAAGGTTTTGTAAGTTTATCCCCACCACCCCCACCCACTAATTCATTTCACCACACCAATAACTCAAACCCAAATCAACTTAGATGCTTTTTATAAACCCTAGGATAGATTTGGTTGTTTGTTTGCCACCTCCACTCATCTCACCCCCACATATATAAAAGAAAAAGCTCTTCTCTTGTGGGATTTTCTAAAAGCTACACACTTAACACCCACAATTTCTCACCCTAAGGCGCACAACCACATCGATTCTATCACTTAACTGGGATCTGACCTGTGGACCCAGTACACTTAACTCAACACACAAATAAGTGAGTAGAATTCTGAATAGGTAAAACATTTCTGTGTACCTTAACTAAGTGGAGCAATAGGCCAATTGCTTGAACTGTTTGGGCCGCACCACTCAAAATAAAAGCGATTCATCAAGTAGCTTGCCACTTAGGGTTGATTCTTAGGGCTAAACTAGGCACTCCACATTTTTTCTCTGATTTCTAAAGGAATATATCATCACCAGTGCTTGCAAAACTTGGAGTGTTCTCCTAAACTTGATTGAATATGCCTAAGATTAAACCCTAAAAGCTACTAGACAAGGTCAAACCCTAAAAGACACATCATCAAATAACCTTCTTTGCAAACCTTGGTTGTGCATGCAAACAAATTTTAATTGCTCATTAAGGGCATAACCGATCTAAAGGGCCCATCACATTCCAAGAGCACAATCATCCCAAGCCTAATTAAAACTGAGTAGACATTGGCCTTAAGGATTGATTCAGTCTTCGGGGCTCAGAGTGAGAGTTTTTTCAACTAATCTGCTTCTGATGGTCCATCTGATGTCTAGCTTGGGGAGTAGCGTCAAACGACCACAGTTGGGGGGTACACTAAGAACCAGAGGTGCAAGCCAAAGGAAGAACCTTCTCCCCAGTCCCTCCTTCTAATTGGTTGGATTGACAGGATAAAAGTAGACCAAATCATTTATAATCTCAAGACGGGTCTTGGGAGTCTATAGGTCTTTAGGCTAACCCACCTAAGGACAAGGTTGATTGCTTGTATTGTAGGGCACCTTTCTCTCTTCTGTTTTCCCTCCTATTCTAACATGTATCCTTCCACTTCTTACATGCATTTCCCATCCTATCCTCCTACCACCACTTATCCCCAAGATGGTTACTATTCCAACTTGACTTGTAATTACCCATCCACTAGCTAGGATGACTTTGATTAGGGATATGAATACTGACCTCAGTGTCCAGGGCCTAACCCTGGACAACAAGACTATGCTTGTTATCCTTCCCAGAGCTACAATGATTATAGATCTTCATCCTTTGATCACCAAACCAACCTGATCTACAATAAGGAAGGATATAATGATTATAACACCTACCCTCCCCAGTATTCCACTGAATATAAGTCACCACCATCCATTAAACAACCTAAAATGACCTACTATCTGGGAGGGACCCAAGAACCTCGATATCTTGACTCCCTAGATTTAGCATGAACCCACCCAACCCTGAACCGAACCAGTCTGTTCAGGTGAACCAAATCTAGGATAGTGTGTTGGCTAATTTAAGGAACACTATATAATCTTTAGAAGCTCAACCAACACCATGCACTGAAGCATTGGAAACTATGATCAAAATGACTGATGAACTTAATAGTTCTCCATTGGATTTGCTCCAAAATGTTAGGGATAGCGACCTGGGTGAGTTTCTACTTGGGAAATTATTGAGGTTGAGGATGAAATTAGTGGTTGCCCTAGTCAAATCTTGGGATGATTCTTAAGATGAACCCCCTTCAGGAGAGCCAATGTCTGAACCCGCTCAGGCACCTGTTAGGGGGGATACATATTTTGAGATTGGAGATGACCTGGTTGGTCTAGAGCAACCCTTATAGGATGAACTGATTGATTCACCTGAGAACCTAGAGCCAGGCAATGACGAAAAATATGTCTCCACGAACGAAAAATATGTCTCCACGGAAATTGGGTAGCTAATGAACTATCTAAGGTGGTATGGCTAGCAAGTTGTCGGTGATAACAGCTCATCGATGGGTTGTCTTGAGCCCAGCCACAAGACCATTTTCATCGTACTGCCTTTAGGTAAATCATAGATCAGGGAAGTCACCTAATTAAAAAAAAAAAAAGAAAAAATATATTGAAAAAGTAGAAAATAAAAAAAATAAACAAATAAAACCACACTTCACCACACAAGTATGGCTAGTAAGTTGCCGTGGGTAATAGCCCATTGGCCGGTTGTCCAGAGCCCAGCTCACAAAAATGTACAATAATTCCCAAAACACTTAAGGAAGAAGCGGGGAAGTAGAATAAATTAGGGAGATATACAATAGGTTCGCCCTTGTGTTGACCCCATAAATAAAAGAAGAAGGGACAAAGCTACTGTTCGAAAAGATAAACCTCTAGGCAAGGTCACCTAGGGTCGTAGAAATCCGAAGTCCATTTGAACAGTCGCCTAGTGAGTTTTTTCACTATTTTCACAAGATGCTTAACACATAGAGTCCTTTTCAAGTGATGGATGGGTTGGGTAGCCGTAAAAAGTTATCCCAACACTCTCAAACTCCAAAAAGCCCAAAAAAATAAGAAAAGAAGAAAAAAAATGTATCTTCCCCTTTCAAGTAAGGCGAGGACTTGGGTGATCTGCATTCTGACAGACACCTGGTTATTGTTGAGTTTTCGTTGTTTAGGACCTTAGTTGAAATTTTTTTTTGTTAATAAATGACTTAGGCCTAAGCGATTGAATCCTAATTCTATTTTTCATACATAGCATGTAATTTAATTTTTCTAGGGATTAGCAAAAGATAGGCATGGGGGTATGTTGTGGACACAATTATTGAAGATAAAATGCCTATTCATGCATGTTCCTAGGCTTAAATTTGCATTTCATGTTATAAATACTGCATAGCATGCATCACTCTGTATTTAGAGTAGTTGTATATATTTTAGGTTTATTAGGTCCTTTTTATGTTCAGGAGAGAAGACTTATTTCGGGGCCTCGGATGGATGATCGGACCGTACATATCTGATTAGGACGATGATCAAAGTCTAACACCTCTGAAATTTTCTAGATCGGAGAATAGTAGCATCATACAAAGTCTGAGGAAGATCAACAGCCAGGGGGAAATGTGACATCCATATGGGTTTCGGATGGAAAATCTGATCATACAGATGGATCCAAAGCAACGATCGCTGTCCGATAGCGCAGAAATCATCCCAATCTGAGCAACGTGGCACCCTCTAGAAAAGAAAGAAGAATGGATGTCCTCGATGGCGCCACGTGGCGCCATCCAAGCTTCCCAACACCAGCCAATAGTCCCAACACCGCCTTCTCATCATCATTGATCTCGCAACACAGCCGTTGGATCAAGATCCAATGGCCGAGGATTCATCTCCATCGCATGCGTTAAGATGTCCGTGCAATAATTTGGACGTCTTGGCGCATTGGTTAGATCAAGATCAAGTCCCAAAGGAGGTGCGCGGGTTGAAATCCTCGCAGCCCCCTAATTACCATGTTAGCGCACATGAAGCACCACAACGCACCGTGCATAGCCGCAGCCGCGTGAAGCAATAGCGCAACACATGCCAACGCACGCACGAGCGACATGGCAAGGGGAGCACGGGCACATGAGGTGCACAGTATGCGATGAGCGTGCTAATAGAGTGGGTGTCAGCAGAGGATAGGCACTGATCTTTAGCGATGCGGGCCTTTTGTGACGCTTGCTACTGTCACTAATGGTCTACGGGTGCCGGCAAGTGGAATTGAAGGGCAGATCTTCAGCGACACTGCAAGGATCTGTAGCGATGCTTACGGATGTTAATAATGACCCAGATGTGAATTTATTCTTCCTCCACTATAAAAGGACCTATCCTCCACCATTCCAAGCCATCTCTTCCTTTCTTCCTCTCACCACCTCCAATGCTCTAGAGAGAGATTGTCCCAAGCCTAGGATGCACCTCTAGAGTAGAAAACCAAATATTTTCCTGCCTCTCATCCTTATTCATGGAGCATCTCGTGGCTGTCCTTTCACTGCCCTTTGGGAAGAAGATCCTCGCCGCGACTCCATTCAATCCCTCCCTCCATCCTTTGGCTCCATCCTCCTTCGTCCTGCTCCTCACCGCCTTCCTCCAGTCGACGTTAGAGCAAGTCATCCTTCGAGCAACTGTCGAGGGGAATTTTCTCATCTCCATCTATCTTTACTACTTTGTAGTGTATTTTTCCTGCTTTCTTAGTTGTAGAAAACATTGGATTGAGAAATATATGTGATTATTCCTCTCACTCTCTCTCTTTTCTTTTTATTTTGCAAGTAGATTAGCTAGATTTCATTAACCTGATCTCTTGCCCTATTATAAATACGAAAAAAATTTAAAAAGACAAAAATAACCAAAAGCAAATAAAAGCGAAGCGTGGATTTTTATAAAAGCAAACGTTCACCTCCCTGTGTTCGACCTGGGACTCACTTTTCGAGTTTCAGTTATAAATTTTATCTAATAGACACGTTTTGCGAGCTATGACAATGGGTTCTCTGAACCCTGATTTTAATTCGCGAAGTGCACTTGATCAATGACTCACCTCACCAACTAACTCTTGCACTCGTCAGAGTCCAAGTTAGTCTATGTGGTCCTATTGGCTCATGCACTTCTAAGTTTCTTTTCAATTGAAGACCACAATTCAAATGTGTACTCTCAAGTAAGATGGAATCCAAATGATTTGAAACTTGTAAGAAGATTCCTTTTTCAATAATCTTTTCAGAGAGTATTTTTCCAAAATTTTTATTATTTTCAACAAGAAGTTATGAATTTCTAACAAACCAGGGGTAAAATATATGGAAACAATACCAAATATGCTCCAAAATTTTTGTAAAAATATGATAACGAAAGCTAATTTGATTATCTTTCAAACCACACAAATCGTGACTAAATCTGATTTATATGTTGGTCAGAATTGATTTCTAAATTTCATAAAAGTTCTGTTTCCAAGCAATTTGACTAGTATGTACTCCATGAATTTTTAAAAATTCCATAGAGGGAATTTATTTTTAGAAAGGGTGGCATTCGAAAGATAATTTGAAGATGTAGTTCCAGTCCAAATTTCAAGATTTTTGGAGCATCAGAAACACGACTACTGAATTTTAAAGATGACACTTAATTTCTGGCCGAGTTCTTAGTAAGAATGTGTGCACCTGATTTTCGTAGCGCCCGCTTTGCCTCGTTCGTAGCTTCATGTCATTGTACTTGCACACAAAAGTACTATGTTAGAGATGAAATCAAAAGTCGCCATGCCTCCCCGGTAATGGTGCCAATTTGTTCGGGGCGTAGATTACGTAAAAGATATTTACGTTATAGTATAGTGCGAAATACATCTTGAGAAATAAATTAATAGAACTGGTGAGTCCGGGTCGATCACAGGGAGGTAGGAATCACTTTTGATTTTATGCATTTGTTCCAAATATAATTACTAAATAGCATAGATAATGAATCATAGTATATAAATGAATCAGAGAGTTTGAATGTGAATTGCATACATATAACTAAACAAAATCTAAAATAAACATAAACTATCTATGTAGCAGAACAAGGGCACCACGGGTGGTTCAAGGTGGCCTTCTGGAGAGGTTGAGGAGAGCAGCAATGATCAGCTGGGGTGGCCCAACGGACACTTCAGATGGAGATGCAGAGATGGAGGCAGAGAAGACGGGAAGAAGAGGAAGGGAGAAGCGTTGTAGGAGGAAGAAGAAGAAAGCTATGGAATCCTTTCAAAGGGGACCCTTTGGCCTCTTTTTATAGCTTTTGGGAAGGGTATTTAGGGCATTAGAGAGCTTAATTCCATTTAAAAGCTTCAAATTAATCAGATCCGTTGATCGGGAGATCAACAATCCTAATTAAGCCTTCTAAATCCTTCTTCCATTCATGATTTAATCTGGTGCTGACACATCGCAAAATGTACACCTTTGGATTTGCATCTGATGGCCTGTGCTCCCCTGCCGCTTGCCACTGCGTTCGCACGACCACCGCATAGCGCTTAATCACGCCTTAAATCCTAAGCCCTCACAGCCATCTGATCTCTCGATCAGATAGCCTAAAAGGCGTGCGTTGCACCCAACCGACTCCTAAGGCACACGTTATCATGCGTGTCTTCATCTGACGCCCCTGCGCCTACCACGCATCCTCGCCTGATCCGCTCGATGAAGATCCTGCAGTCGCTGCTCTTCCTGATTTTATGCCAGGCACTCCTCGAACTCACATCAGTTGCTTAGGTGGGAAGGCACTAACCAATGCGTAGCGGATGAGTTTGTGTTGGGTTTCCAAATCTTTGCACGGCTGTTCTCAGTTGTTGGATGGATATCCAACAATCAAGATCATGTCCTCATCTGATGAAGTGGCTGAAGGCAGGCGACGTGGATGCATCGCGACCATTGGATGACTATCCAATGGTCCACGGCTTTCCTTCCAAGATTGGGGCATGGTGAGGGATGGCTGCGATGGTGCCACGTGGCCATCATTCTTCTCCTTGTATCTGATGATGTAGGCCTTCGATTGAGTTGATTTCTGCATCGTTAGATTGCAAAGATCGATCTAGATCCATCTATGCAGTTGGATTTGTCATATGAAGTCTGGATATACTTCAATTTGCCCCTTGGCTCCTACTTCTTCAGCAGACTCCCTAGGGTGCTACGGAAGTTTGATTGATGCACTCTTGGAAGCATTGTACTCCTGTCGTCATTCCAAATAGATCCATAAGGTAGGTGATGAGTCAATTTTCGCTTTCGAAGATGATAATTAAAATGTTTTGTCATTGTATTTCTAAGTGGTGGAAAATCAACTAATCAAAGTATTGAATTGAAATTAACCACTCACAGGAGAGTGGGTCGTATCCATAGGGAGGTAGTGCCCTATTAAAACTTGCATCAATCAAAAATCATTGTTCACGACTAATTTCCTCAAGAAAATTGTGTCAAATACCGCATTAGATATGTGTTTAAATGAAAGCACAAGCTGGAATCGTACTTATGACAATCAAGAGGGAGTTCAATGCAATGTTCACAATAATAAAATTTTAATATAAAGTGGCAATGGCATTGAATGTAAAATTTAATTGAGGAAACAGGGGATTTCTTTCCCTTGTGCTCGCTCACGAAGGCGATTGCAGCTAAAGATGAGGCTTGTGGAGGAGGACAAGTGGAGCGAGGGCTCCGTGGTGGTGATCGTGGTGAAGTGCAAGGCGACCTAAGGTGGCCGGATAGAGTAGTGGAAGGTGGTGGGTGGTGCTCGGCTGTTGCTACTATGAAGCAGTTCCACATGCGGGCGAAGGCGCAAGAGCGGTGGGATGCTGCCGCAATGCACGCTGTGCGTTGGGTGTTCACGGTGTTTCTATTAGGTGCACAAAGGTGAGGAGAAGCAATGGCGCCGATGGGCGGCTGGTGGGTAGCGCTACAGCTGGCTATCTCACACGGGCGGGGGGGCAGGCGTGGGCTGAAGATGAGGGGCAGGAATGATGAGCAGGTGGCGAGCGGGAGTGCTGCTGCGTGCAGCTATGGGGATGTTGGGTTCCTCGTGGAGAAGTTGAACAGGTGATGAAAATGGTGGTGGCATTGAGTGATGGTTCTTAGTTCATGGTAATGGAGGTTGCAAGACTCTGTGAATGGCGGTGTGGGCTATCACCCCACATGCTCACAGTGGCAGAGTTTTGCTGCGGTCGAGGCCAACAGTAGCAGGGTGAAAGGAGAGCTTACTACTCAACACAGTTGTGGAGGGGGGTGATGGTCTACTGTGCATGGTCATCTCCCCCTCCCTTTGTAGCTGCAGGTGATGAGTTTCAAAACAAAGAGGCGAGATCAGATCCTCTTCATGGGAAATGAATGCCTGCAACTGTGCGTGAATGGGTGTGCGAGGAGGATAAGCAGCCATTACTTATGGAGGAAGAGAATAAGAAAATAATAAAATATTATGATTATTTATGCACAAACCCTTAACTTCTATGTTAAATTAAAGCAATGCAAGTAATTCACCTAATTGATTAACTATTCAAATGCATGCAATTCTAAGTTAATTCTAAATGCATGCAATGAACGAATTATGCAATTAAGCTAAAAATATGAATTAATTTATATATCCCCTAATATATGCTATCTAAATGTTAAAATTAACTTAATGTCTAGCCACTTAAATTCTTAAATAGCCCACAAATATGGGCTAATAAAATACCCCCATGCCTAGTTTTTTTGCTAGTCCCTAGCAAATTCAAGTATGACTTAACACTCCAAGTTATCCAAGCTAACTCAATTGACCTTTCCATAGAAATTAGGTTGAACCATCTAACCCTAGATCATAAGGTACCCAAGTAGTTGTTGAGTTATAGACTAGGTCAACTAAGGATGAGTTGTAGGCACAAGTTTCCCTGATTTCTAACTCTACCATAGGGTTTATTAGTCCCTGAGATTAAAGCATCCGTGCATGTGCATTGGTCTAAGTTATTTGAGGTTGGTTTGATTGCCAACCTAGAAAGAGATTTTTTTTTGTAATATATATATATTTTTTCTTTGATTCCTCTAAGTCTAACCTTGGATCAGCTATCAACACAGTCTGTGTCGGATTCATTGTCCCTATCATCGAACCTTGAAGGGTGCCTGGCTTTCGATGCTTCGAGATAGCACCACCCATAGTGACCCCAAGAACTCGTGGCAATCAACACTTCGAGATAGTATCGCCCATGGATTTCTTAAGCGAGCTCAGGCCTGTGGAAATCGGCACTTCGAGATAGGGCCACCCATGGTACCAGAATCGCACAATGCGGTTACATGCCCCCAGTAGGATGGACATCCTAAGAGACATGCGTCGAGGAGGTGACATGTTATCATCGCATCCTCAAAATGGTCATATACTTCACCTCTCTTGCGGCAGGAACTCTTCCAATCAAATTGTGTTTTCAAGCTTCTCCTAAGTCAAAACTAAGAGAACCAAATTTTCTTCAAGAAATGAATTAGGGTGATCATTATTTACGCAAGACCAAGTGTGTGTGAAATGTGGATGCTTAGGTTCGAGGACCCATAAACCAAAAGGTAGAAAAAAAACTAGATACTACCCAGCCTTTAACTCAATCCCTAGCTTGCCTTCCTCAACCTCTTGAGTAATGGTCCGCAACATAACTCCTACTTAAGTTTTTAAGTCCACAAAGGACCCTAAGGGTCTAAAGCTAGTAGTTCAACCCTAACTCCTATAATTAGATACCTCGAGTCAGCTTAGGCAAACCTGAAGTCCTAGTCTAATGCTTAAAGATGCAGAACCCAAGCAGTTAAGATTAAAATTTTTTTTTTCTCTATTTTTTTAAAAATCAATATGCATGCACGAATGCAAAATGTAGACATGCTATAAACAAAGGCCTCAGGTTCTATTCCCCCCATGCCTGGTTCAAACAATGTCCTCATTGGAAACAAATTAGTTGAAGGAAAATATTACCTAAGGGGGAGAATGACAGGAGCTAAGGCTCCTCAACAATGACATTATCAACTAGATGGCCATCCAAAGTAATGTATGGTTTTAATTGTTGGCCATTGAAGGTAAAGGGCATTGCTGAAGAGGAAGGGCTCTTGATATCCACAGCCCCATTCGAAAGCACTTTGGTGATTATGTATGGCCCATCCCAACATGATTTCAATTTTCCTGGGAAAAGCTTAAGTCTGGAATTGAAAAGCCAGACTTGTTGATTGGGCTCAGAGGTCTTTCTAAGGATTTACTTATGCAAAACCTTAGTTCTCTCTTTATAAGCTTGAGAGGTGTCATAAACATCATTCCTCAATTCCTCAAGCTCACTTAATTCTAGAAGTCGTGCCTTACCTGCCTTTTCTAAATCCATGTTGACACTTCAGATAGCCCAAAGTGCCCAATGTTCCAGCTTAACGGGTAAATGGCATGCTTTCTCGTACACAATCCAGAAAGGAGATGTACCCAAAGGGGTCTTGTAGGCTGTTCAATAAGCCCATAAAGCATCATCGAGCTTTTGGGACTAGTCCTTCCTATCAGGTCTTACGGTCTTTTCCAAAATGTTCTTTATCTCCCTATCCAACATTTCAACTTGGCCACTCGTTTGGGGGTGGTATGGGGTAGCAATCATGTGAGTGATCCCTAAACTTTTGAGTAACTGGTTGAAGTGATGATTCCGGAAATGAGGTCCCCTAACACTAATAATAGTCTTAGGGCAACTGAATCGGGATATGATATTGGCCTTCACAAATTTCAATACCACTAAGTGGTCATTTATGCATGTAGGAATGGCCTCTATCCATTTAGAGACATAGTCAACTGCCACTAAGATATATTCATAACCTTGGGATGAAGGGAAGGAACCCATAAAGTCAATTCCCTAAACATAAAAAATTTCAATAGGCTGAATGGGGTGTTGAGGCATCTCATTCCTCTTCCTAATCGTTCCAATCCGCTGACATCTAATACAGGCCTTAACAAAATTATGAGAATCCACAAATAACGAAGGCTACCAAAAATCAGACTGGAGAACCTTAAAAGCAATTTTCTAAGCACCAAAGTGTCCTCCAGAATGAAGTTCATGGCAGAAACTCAGCACACTTTGTTGCTCCTCTTCAGGCATGCATTGTCTCAGTACTTGGTCTTGTCCAATTCTAAATAATTCAGGCTCTTCCCAATGAAAGTATCTACCTTGGGAAATGAATCTCATTTTCTGCTAATCCCAAGAGCCAGGAGTCTCTCCAGTGACCAAGTAATTGACGATATCAACATACCAAGGTGAAGTTGGTTTTATTGCCATAAGGGTTTCATGAGGAAATGTCTAGCAGATGTTTCCAGATGGAGAGTCATTAATTGAAAGGCGAGACAGGTGGTCAGCCACAACATTTTCTACTCCTTTTCTCGTATCTCCAAGTCAAATTCTTGAGGGAGTTGGATCCACCTAATTAGACTTGGCTTAGAATCATTCTTAGCAATGAGATGTTTCACTGCCGCATGATCAGTGAAAATAACCAACTTAAACCCAAGAAGATAAGACCTAAACTTCTCCAGAGCAAAACTATAGCAGGTAATTCCTTTTTAGAGACAGTACAGTTTTGCTGTGGTTCGGTTAAAGTCTTACTGGCATAGTGTAGCACATGAGGTCCTCCCTCAACCTTTTGTCCAAGGACTGCTCCCACTACATAATCTGAAGCATCACACATCAGCTCAAATGGGAGTGTCTAATCAGGTGCTCGGAGAATAGGCATAGAAATCAAGGCCTCCTTCAGAGTTTGAAAAGCCTTGGCACACTTGGAATCAAAATTGAAGGAAGATTCCTTCGCCAACAAGTCACAAAGTGGCTTAGAAATTTTACTGAAATTTCTAATAAAGCAACTATAAAAGCCAGCATGGCCCAGAAAGGATCTAATTTATTTGACATTTGTAGGCAATGGAAGTTTGGAAATAGAATCAACCTTGTCTTTATCTACTTCCAAGCCTCGCTTAGACACAATATGCCCAAGTACAATTCCTTTCTATACCATGAAGTGGCTTTTCTCTCAGCTAAGGACTAAACCAGTCTCCTTACATTGCTTTAGTACATTCTCTAGGTGCAGGAGACACTAGTCGAAAGACGAGACATAAATGGAGAAGTCATCCATAAACACTTCAACTCACTCATCAATCATGTCCAAGAAAATGGACATCATACACCTATGGAAGGTTGTAGGTGCATTACATAGTCCAAATGGCATATGCCTGAATGCAAAGGTACCATAAGGACTCATGAAAGTTGCCTTCTCCTGGTCATCAGGGAAGACTGCAACCTGGCTGTACCCAGAATATCTGTCGAGAAAGCAATAGTACTTATTCCCTACCAATTTTTTGAGAATTTGATCAATAAAAGGCAAGGGAAAGTGCTCAGCTTGCGGTAATCAATACAGACCCTCCATCCAGTTGAGGGTCTAGTCACAACTTTTTCACCTTGGTCATTAAATTCCACAGTAAAGCCTGCTTTCTTTGGCACCACATGAATAGGACTTACCCATTTTCTATCTACAATGGGATATATGATCCCAGCATCCAACCACTTTAGAATTTCCTTTTTAACCACCTCCATCATGTTAGGGTTAAGATGTCTCAACATGTCCCTGAATGGTTTGATGGAATCATCAGTATAAATGTGGTGCATGCAAAGTGTAGAGTCTATACCCTTAATGTCAGCAATGCTCCAAGCAATAACTTCCTTGTGCCTAGACAAACATTCAATCAGGGCTCCCTCCTGTGCTTCAAATAGCATAATTGAAATGATAATAGGGAACGTATTATTGGCACCCAAGAAGACGTACTTAAGAGTGTCCGGGGGGGTTTCAACTCTAGGTTAGGGGCTTGTATGGTTGAGGGTTTCATAATAGATGTCCCCATCTTGGGTAGCAGATCTACCTTGGGTAGAGATGATGGCGAAAGAGACTCTGTAGAAACACCCAACAACTCCTCAAGTTCTAGTATATCCCGTTCACATTCCTCTAAGAGATGGGAATCTTCATTTAGCATGACATGGTGAAGGGGGTCATCACATAACATTGCAAGGGTTGTCTCTTTAATCAGGTCATCTATCACCTCAACTTGGGAACAATCCTCAAGTTCGGCTTGTTTATAAGCATCAAACACATTATGCATGATTTTCTTGTTCCCAAAGACCATTTTTAATGCCCCAGTATTGCACTTGATTGAGGCATGCGAAGTTGCAAGGGGCGACCTAAAATGATGGAGGGCTTGGTTGGCTTGTTGGTAGGGTCAGTGTCCAAAACTAAGAAGTCAACGGGGAAGAAGAAATCTTCTACTCTTACAAGGATATCATCCAGAATTCCCCACAGTGTCGTGAGTGATTGATCAGCAACTTGGAGGATTACCGGGCTAGGCTTAGATTGCTTCCCCTAAGTTGTTCATATACGTAGCTCAGAAGGATGTTCACCCCTGCGCCCAGATCAACTAGAGCCTCATCTATCTGTAAGTCACCAACGACCACCGAGATGTACGGGGCTCCTAGGTCATTAAGTTTTGGGGGTGTGCCATGTTGAATAATTGATCTAACTAAATCAGGCAGGACAACTTTTGATTGGACTTGTTTTCTAGATTGCCGCTTTTTCATGCACAGGTCCTTTAAGAAGAGGGCATAAGACGGAATCTTCCTGATAGCCTCAAGCAGAGGCAAGTTAATTTGCACTTGCTTGAAAGTTTCCATGATCTCATCCGTCTTATCTTTGGCTCCAAATGAGGCAGTAGAAGTCTGCCCAGAGGTGGATAAGCACTCTAGAAAGGGCACTCTTGGTCTTTAGGTGGAAGGGTTGTCATGTCAGGTAAGGGGTGGAATGGGGGAAACCTCTTCCGGTGAGGTGATTTCAAGCAGAGGAGATTTGGGCAATTCTTCTACGGTGGGGGCGAAAGTCAGGATGGATGGTTTTTCAGAAGGTGAGACTATAGGAGCATCGGGTTTGGAAATTTCTTTACCACTCCTCAGAATAGTCACTGCTTGGGAATGCTCCCTAAAGACAATCACTTTTCCTTTAGGATTCTCCTCAGCAGCACTGGGAAGCTACCCTCTGTCTAACGACCTCAACAAGGTGTCCTATCTGTGATTTCATTCATGTATAGCCTTGTCATGAGATTGGATGATGGCACTTTGACTTTCTTGCATAGTTCTCAACATTGCCTTCAATTCATCCATCTCAGACGTCTTAGGTTGGGAAAAGGTCTGAGGTTGGTTCATTTGTTGGTTTTGAAAGGGTTGTGGTTTATAATTCCCTGAATTTGAGACATTCCCTTGTCTTCAGGAAAAGTTTGGGTCATTCCTCCATCCCTCATTATAAGTGTTGGGAAAAGGGTTGCTACGAGGTCTATGATGGAACCCTAGAGTGGCATTTAGGTCCGCTTTTACAAGCTTAGGGAATTGGGAAGCCAAGTGGCAATCCACAGTGGGGTGTGTATTGCCATGGCAAATGGAGCATTCTGAAGCTTGGGATGTGGAGGTGCTAGATGTGAATTGGCCTGGGCTCGACATAAGCCTTTCCATATTTTGATTCAACAATTGAATCTGATAGGCTAAATTCTCGGTGTCCCTTGCCTCATTTGCCTTCAACTTTCTTTACATGAGAGTGGATTTTCTATCCAAGTAGGCAGAATTCAAGTGGATCGAATTCTCACTCAAAGTATCAGAAAGGTTCCAAGCTTCATCCTCAGTCTTAGATAGAAAGGTTCCTACACAAGCACCATCCACAGTCTGCCTGTGCGAATCATTATGTTCAGTGTAGAACCTTTCAACCAGTTGCTAGTTGGGTACTTGGTGATGTGGGCAAAGTCTCAATAGGTCATTAAAAAGCTCCCATGCATCATGGAAAGCTTCCCCATCCTTTTGAACAAAACTCATAATTTCCCTCCTAAAGTGATTAGTTTTTCTCGTGGGGAAGTACTTTTTTAGAAATTCCTTCTTCAAGGCATCCCAAGTGTTAATATCATCTAGGGTATGATACCAATACTTGGCCTCGTCCTTGAGGGAGAAAGGAAAGAGGGTTCGCATTTGAGCATCATCAGTAATGCCCTGCAGCTTCACCGTGGAACAGACCTTGGTGAATTACTTTATATGCCTGTAAGGGTCTTCCCTAGCATACCATAAAAGGAGGGAAGCAAGGATATGGTGTTGCTTTTGATCTCATAAGGATATCCCCTCCAAGTCTATGTAGTGTAGGACCAATTTGATTGGTCGGAATGAAATATTCCTTAAGGCTCCTTTGACCAGCCATTTCTTCCCTAGGGTGGTCCCTTCTTAGGATTCTTTCAGGTTTAAGATCAAACACAAGTTGTCTCCTAAGAGATCGCCTACCAAGAATGCACTACAAACACAATTCAAAGGAATTGTTAGGACTTTACAAATTTAGGATTTTTACTTTAATTCAGATCGTAGGTGACAAGTCAAGTTGCCCAATCAATTATGCGTCTATTGTCGACCTATAAAATGTCTAAAAAGACTTAGTTGGAGCTTAAGTACTCTTCCCTAAATCTCAAATGGTATAGCAACTCCAAAAACAGAGGATCGAGGGATGCAAGTAGGCCTAAGCCTTCCTTTGAAGCTGTGCTTTTGTGGTGCTTCTTGACTACCCCTAAAAATCTGTAACAGGGTATCTCCCTCATTGGAGTTACAAAACCTTTGATCTCAAGTTCTGAACACTTCAGAATCCAATGGTAGGAGGGCTCTTGTCCTAGTAGTTCCAAGACCTAGGAGTGTCTAAATTCATGCCGTGGTGCAAGAGATAAAAGTGTGCATACACCGTAAAAATTTTGGGTTTTGAATTTTGAACCACAGCACAATGTCTCAATTCAAGTCCTTGGTTTTTAGTGTTCCTCTTTAACTTAAAGTCCTTTTTTAGAAAATGTGACCACTTGTTAATTCTTTCAAAATAATGTAGGTGATCTTGTCTTTACATCCAGATGCAAATGCGTGAACAATATATGGATGCAAAGTAAAAGAGAACGTACCTTGCCTCCCGCAATATTCAATGAGATGCACGTAAATGCAAGCAAAATAAATCTAGAGGTTACTCATTCAATCCTAAATGATTCAACCTAGGGGTAGGTAGCTTGTATTTTTTTTCTTTTTTTTTATACTTTGCACAATCAAGAAAAATAAAATCAATCCACATAGGAAAGTAAAAGCCTAAGTCTAAATAAATGGGAACAGACTCCCGCAAAAATTACCCATGTAGAGGCCTAAAAGAAAGTCGAGGAACAAACCCTAAAATGTACCCCAGAACAGGGGTCTTAAACTAAATGTACAAGGAAAATTAAGTCTAATGTCTAAATCCTACTCTAATCAAATCAAAGATTAAATGTGCGGAGATGATCGTCACGTCATCGTCCTTCCCCTCTTGGTAATCTGGTTCATTGCAAAATGGTTCAAACAGTTTCTCCTCTAGTGATGTCAAGAGTCACCTCTCTTGATGGTTGGTGCGATGGCGAGTCGTAGAATGTGTCGCAGAATGTTGTACTCGCACTAGAATAAAAAGATCCAGAGTTAAATATGATTCAAAATTTAAATCAATGTGAAAAAATGAATGAATGCGATTTACTTAAGCCTGTTGCCTCCCTAGCAACGACACCATTTGACGAGTCGACTTTCGCTTTCAAAGATGATAATTAAAGTGATTTGTCGTTGTATTTCTAAGTGGTGGAAAATTGACTAATCAAAGTATTGAATTGAAATTAACCACTCACAGGAGAGTGGGTTGTATCCACAGGGAGATAGTGGCCTATTAAAACTCACATCAATCAAAAATCATTGTTCACGACTAATTTCCTCAAGAAAATTGTGTCAAATATTGCATTAGATATGTGTTTAAATGAAAGCACAAGCAGAAATCATATTTACGACAATCAAGAGGGAGTTCAATGCAATGTCCACAATAATAAAATATTAATATAAAGTGGAAATGGCATTGAATGTAAAATTTAATTGAGGGGGAAACAGGGGATTTCGCTCCCTTGTACTCGTTCACTAAGGAGGTCGTGGTTGGAGACGAGGCTTGCGATGGAGGATAAGTGAAGCAAGGGCTCCGTGGTGGCGGTCATGACGAAGTGTGAGGTGACCCGAGGTGGCCGGATAGAGTGGTGGAAGGTGGTGGGTGGTGCTTGGCTGCTGCTGCTATGAAGCAGCTCCACGTGCAGGCGTAAGCGCACGAGTGGTGGGATGTTGCCGTAAAGCACACTATGTGTGCACTGTGCGTGCACGGCATTCCTATTGGGTGTGCACAGGTGAGGAGAAGGCGATGGCACCGGTGGGCAGCTGGTGGGCAACATTGCAGGTTGATGTCGTACACGGGCGGGGGTTGCGTGTGGGCAGAAGGTGAGGAGCAGCGTTGGCGCTATATGGAGAGGAGGTGCTGGAGGATGCGTGCTCTGCGCTGGGGTGGAGCTGCTGGAGTAGCACGTGCTCTGTAGCATGCGAGTGGAGCTACTGTTGTGAAGCGACTCAGCGCACGTGGGCTGGAGGTGGGCCGATTGGGGGT
Source organism: Thalassia testudinum (assembly GCA_037157565.1). Taxonomy (NCBI): domain Eukaryota; kingdom Viridiplantae; phylum Streptophyta; class Magnoliopsida; order Alismatales; family Hydrocharitaceae; genus Thalassia; species Thalassia testudinum. Next base: position 93,293,333 of record JAZHRO010000025.1, read on the forward strand.
ACACTGTTGCTGCTGGAGCAACAACTTGGAGTGGCTGTGGGCAACGCCAGGGCACGTGCAAGGACAGGCGTGAAGAGCTGGTGGTGCGCGGGAGTGCTGGTGCATGCGGCTGTGGGGATGGGGATGTTGAGTTCTTCGTAGAGAAGATGAACAGGTGATTGAAATGGTGGTGAATTTAAGTGATGGTGCTTAGTTCACGGTAATGGAGGTTGCAAGACTTTGCGGATGGTGCTGTGGGCTGTCACCCCACACACCCACGGTGGCATAGTTTTGCCGCGATCGAGGTCCACAGTAGCGAGGTGGGAGGAGAGCTTGCTGCTCAACACAGTAGTGGAGGGGGGTGATGGCTTACTGTGCATGGTCGTCTCCCCCTCCCTTTGTAGCTACAGGTGATGAAATTTAAAATAAAGAGGCAGGATCAGATCCTCTTCATGGCAAATGAGTGCCTATAGCTGTGGGTGACTAGGTGCATGAGGATGATAAGCAGCTGTTACTTGTGGAGGAAGTGAATAATAAAATAATAAAATATTATGATTATTTATGCACAAACCCTTAACTTCTATGTTAAATTAAAACAATGCAAGTAATTCACCTAATTGATTAACTATTCAAATGACTGCAATTCTAAGTTAATTCTAAATGCATGCAATGAATGAATTATGCAATTAAGCTAAAAATATGAATTAATTTATATACATCCTAATGTATGCTATCTAAATGTTAAAATTAACTTGATGTCTAGGCACTTAAATACTTAAATAGTCCACAAATATGGGCCAATCAGTTGGATTAGTTATCTGCAGCCCTGAATTACTTGTAATTATTAATACTTCTTAAATAGCACATTGTTATGTATAAAATATATAAATCATCTAGGATGCAAATTATGATGTGTATGCATGCAGAATGTCCATGTTAAGCTAGGTTCAACCTTAATTCAGGCGAATTAGGGCCTATGATTGCTGCGCAATCATGGCTAAGGCTTGGGGAAGCTTCTAGGTTGTCTTAGGGCTAGGGTGGACCAAAGTTCTTCAAAATTTATTGCTTTATTCCTACTTAGCAGAATAACATACCTCAACTTCCTTACACTATTGTCTACTACATCTACTCTAGGTCTTCTGCTCCAGCTCTGCTGCAACTCTAGCTTCAGGTCCAGCTTCAGATCCAGTCTCAGATCTAGCTCCTAAGCTTCTTATTACCTGTAAATTATGTAATGCATTTAATCAGTACATTATAGCATTATTTTATAAATAGCTACAGAAAAATAGTAAAGATGCAAATAATGCTTATGCATGCATGAACTACACTAACTTATGCTAAGTCCTCTCCTAATTTAGGTCAGTTAAGACCTATGATTACTGTGCAATCATACCCCCATGCCTAAATCTTGCTAGTCCCTAGTAAATGCAAAACTAAGTTATTTATGGAAGGGTCCTTGAGGGATTGATTATTTTTATCAAGTGTATGCCTAAGGATTCATTTCCTTTTTGTGTTTATCCTAAAATCTAGAAATCCAGACAATCATGAAAGTGCACCTATGTAGCCTTTGCAATGAATTCGAGTGAAAAACCTGATTTACCTCTAAAGCTATATTTGACCCCTAGTAAAATTCTAGTGGGATAGGCAAACTTCTTCCGTTGGGGTATTCAAGATATTCTATGAATTCCACCCTGGCTTTAAGCTTAGGTAGAGAATGTCTGAGGGAAAGTGATTAGTTATTTAGTGTCTCACTCTTATTTGGTGCTACATAGAGATTAGTACTACAGAATCTAGATTCTCAAATTATTAGCTAACTCAACTCTAAGAAAGATGAGAAGAACTATTCTCTCTTTTGGTTCCTTTGTTTTCATTCTCTCTTTCTCTTTTCTTTTCTTTTTCTTTTCTTGAGCTCACAATCTCACCAGATTCACACATATATTCCATATTTGGTGGTCTCACATGGCATTAACACTTTATTAGAGTTCCAATAACCCTAACACTAAGTCAAAATTCCTCAGCCAGTATTTGGGCAGTCAAAAAAAAAAAAAGGGTTAAGGCCATATTTGGTGGATCTTAATTTTATTTGGTGATATTGCCTCAATGCAAATGAAATAAACACTAGACACTCATAACTCTTTTTCTATTTTTTTTTCTTTTCTTTTCTTTTCATTTTTTTCTCTTTTTTTTTTCTTTTTCTCATTATTTTTCATATATAATTTTTTTTAACAAAACACAATCTAACAACAAATTCATGAATTTTACTGAGGCATTATTAGGGATTGGTGGTACTGAGGAGACATTGGGTGGCTTATTTGGTGGAAGTGCCTACTCTCAGCACCGGGAAGGATGGATAGGATGGTGTATTCCTGATCTTGACATTAGTACCCTCCTTCAGCCGAGGATGTTGTAAAGAATGGTTGTAACCATCTACCATTGCCCTAGTTTTATGAGAACCCGCTCTCCGCGTATTTGCCTTGATTGGTGGCTCTCAATGTTTCACACAATGTATATTCAGGATTTGAGAGCGGGAACTATGCCTATTCTTTCAGTATCATTACCTAATTATCTAGAATTCTACATTCCTTGCACTAATCTTAGAGCACCAGTACTCTTTACTCTCATCTCACACTATTTGGTGGTTTTTAGAAGAAAATCTACCTGACTCCCAAAACACTATCCAGGGGTTCAGGAAAAGAAGCATTGCTTTGTTTTGATAGGCTAAAGACGTTTATCAGTTTTCACCATGAATCCATTGCAAATTCTACATGTGGGTACGAAAATTGTACTGGATTCTAGATTACCGGAATCAACTAGAGGATAAAATCACTAATGCATTCTCTTAATAAAAATAATCTTATTCATGAATGCACTATGTATATATGCTAAGTAACCTCTTTCATTTGAATAAATTCCCTTATTGGGTTACATTCAGCTTGATCCTAAATTTAGAACAAAAGTGTGAGCGGGTGAGACGGAAATGGTTGTTGCGAATGATTTCTAGCTCCAATGCATGCATCGGAGGTGGAGCCAATTGTTCTTATATTTAGCATCCTAAAGTATGTTTGACATGCTGCTCTGAGGTTTTCCAAGTGTTGGCATAAAAATTTTTCAATTTTGTTGTATATCTAGCCCCCCATGCCTAAGTTCTTGCATGTCCTCATGCATGAATATAAATGAAAATAAATATAGCAAGGAGTAAGTGGGTAGAGATCACCTGGAATTGCTCTTGAATTTTAACGTTCGGCACCGGCCAACCTAACAGTATGCAATATGCGAAAAAGAGATATGCTAAAAGAAAAATATGCTATGTATAAGAATGGTATCTATAGGGTTATGAAGAATGTGGGTAGATGCTAAGTAACGCCTCCAGCTGGGCGAAAACACAATCAGATGGATCATTAATCGCATAAGAGCATGTCAAGATCAATAGAAAGATATGTTCGTGTGCTCCCAGAATCAGTGGTCCACAAATACAAACCAACTGATTATGCACCCCTACTCCAAAAGGTCTAGCTATAATAGAGTGTGGAGTAGTGGTGGATGATAGAGGTTAATCATCGGGGGGATCATGATGTTGATTCAGCTGATTTATCATGTCCCAAAATTCAGCAGGAAGTTGCTGAGGGAGTGGATCAAAATGTATCTCAGGATCATAAACTGAGTCGTAGGGGTCTTCATAATGATAATTGACATCAAAGATCATGCCCTCTCTAGGCTCTGGGTCATATGGGGGTATCCATGAAAGTAAAAGATCAGTGGGGAGGTCACTAAAATCCTCGTCAGAAGTCACTTCGTCATCATCAGTACTTATCTCTGACTCATCAGAGGATGACTCTTCCGACTCTGAGTCGAGCCATCCATTAGACTAACTAGGATGGTAGGTAAGTCCCCAGTTCATTCTTCTCAGTGCTTCACCTTCATATGCAGTAGGCTCCCCATTACTTCTTGCTTCAGATATCATGTCCATTTCTTCAGGCAAGACGTCCCTGGCTGTCTTTGTTCTTTGGGTATCAAAATCGAAAGGTGTAGTCTCAGAGATTCCAACATCGCCTTGATAGGTAAAAGAAAAAGCGTGCAAATCGGCTAATGCTGGGTCAAGAACAAGTATAAATTGATTGGTGGTGTTACATTGAATGCTCGCCTATAGATCCATATCCTCAGATGGATCTTCATCCTTCGTCTCAGGTAGGTTGTCTGACCCATAATGTGTCTCCCAGGGTCTAGAGTAATCAATCCTTTCCTCATCATTTTCTTAAATGAAGTTTCCAGCGGAATCTATTCGCGATGTTTCCTGCTGATTGTACCACAAAAATACACCAGCAATTGTGCCATCTTGTGCTATTTCCTAGCATTACCAGTGCATATTAGGTATCCATAGTCGCATTTGTAAAATACATGCATGCATGCATTTAATTGAGAGGGGAGGAGAGTAAATAAAATGGCTGTGAAATTACATTTTTCCTCAAGTGCTGCTTTGCAAAATTCACCATCTTTATTTTTAATTTTAATTGGTTTTGAATTTCTCTGCGTAGCTGCAAGGAATGACCTCTTCTTCTTCTTCGAGCCATGCTCTGTAGCAAGCTTGCCCTGCAGCTGCATGCCCTGCCAAGCCCTGCCAAGCCATGCACAGCCGCATGCACAGCCAGGGCATGGCTGTGCATGCCTTCTTCCTCTATGAAATAGGGTGGCTTATTCTTTGCAAGAGAGCCTGGTCCACCCACACAAACAGCAGCTTCTCCTTCCAGGCCGCCTCCTCCTCTCTCCCTCCATACGCAGCCTCTCCTCGTCTGAGGAGCCACGCTATGAGCAGGAGCAACTGACAGTGGTGCACAACCACCACTGTGAGTCCACCACCGCCCAGCTCATCAAAGAACCGGTGGGTGTGGTGGTCTTCCCTGCTCTGATTTCACCTTTCCAAGCAACTTCCGCCATTGCTGCAGGCTTCATGGTCTGAAGCTCCGCGGTAGCAGCTGCAGCAGCGCAGGCCACCGCGTGGCCGCACACAAGCCACCGAGAGCGCTTGCAGGCTACCCTCACCTCCATCTCCGCGTGCCCTGTCGCGCTCCTTCTCCCACAAGCCACCAACCGGCGCATGCCTTCTACTCTCGCACCAGCTCGCGCAGCGGCTCCGCACTCACAGAACCGGACACGCCCAGTCACGCGGCTCTCCCGGGCACTGTAGCCACTGTTCACGCGTTTCAGCGAAACATTGTGGCTACGATGCGGTGACCGGTAAGTTTCTCACTAAACCAGTCACCTGGCGCGCCACAACTGGCCAGCACCCGCACCTGCATCCTACACCGCACCCACTCCAATGCCCGCCCGCGCGTCTGCGTGCGCCCGTGTCAGCCAGTGCCCGCACCCACCTGCATCTTCGCCCGCGTACGCTCACCTGCTCCCAGCGCCTGCGTCTGCCTGCTCCAGCCCCTTCGCGCAATGTGGTGCGCTGTGGTCCTCTCCCCGCGCTCACTCTCTCCCAACGCGTGCCTCTCCGCGCACCTTCGCACCTACGTGTACGCGCGTGGACACCAGACGTCGGCCCTGAAGCTGCAGACGACTTAAACGCCATCTCCAGCGGCGCTCTTTCTCTCTCTCTCTGTCGACACATACACACACACACTCACACTCTCGCACACACACACTCTCACCTATACACTAATATATACATAAATATTTATATATATATATCTATATTCGTATATATATATATACTTATATCTATACATATAGTAGTACCTATATAACTAAGCATTATTATACATATATACATATATATATATACATCTATATACTTATATATTTATATATACACACATATATATTTACATATATACAAATACTTATATACATATACATATATACATACATATATATACACATATACATATATATATATATATATACAAATATACATACATATATACATATATATCTATAACTATATATAAATACATATATATATATATATATATCTATCTACATATATCTATATATACATATATTACTATATACATACACACACACACATATATATATATATACATCTATATAGTATTATATACATACATATACATATATACATATATAAGTACACATATACCTATATAGTTATAACCATATATATATATATATACATATAGATATATATATTTACATATATACATATATATTTTCATATCACACACCATACGTGGCATTGCGGGAATATCTGCACCAGTTGCTGATATTCCCCGATACACGTGTACAGAAAGCGTGTTCACACTCATCTTCCACCATCCACCTTACATTCACATGGAACTTCATCCTGTTGGTTGCATCTTCCTAGACGACAACCGACTCGACACTGTGCTACATGCCATCTCCGCCTCCAACCCCACCCCTTTATACATATATATATATACTACATTTACTTTATTTCTATTTCTCTCTTTCATGCCAGTAAAAAGATAAACAAAGAAATATATATAAAAGAGGAAAGATAATCCTTGACTTGCAGGTACTCAGTCATGCTAATAGCAAGACCCATTTTGGAACCCTGATTTGGCTCAAAGCCAAGAACCTGATTTTGAGGGTGTGCCTCAAGGACAAGAATTATCAGAAAAAAAATCTAAATATAAAAAACCAAAAACACAATAAATGAATGGAAGAGATTCATTGTAGGAAAGGCGTAGAAACTTCACTTCTAACCCCACTTCCCTGTGTTCGACCCTGGGCTTAAAAGTGACCAAGATAAAATCAAGTAGGCCAGGTAAAAAAAAATTTTGTAAAGAGATGGTTAGGCTCAAATTAGGTTAACCACTATACACATTTCAACGATAAAATCACCATATTAACACAACCTATTCGGGTCCAACCACCTACTCCTATTCTTCTTCCCCTGAATTTCTTCTGATATCTACTCCTGTGAATTGTCTTCTGGCATGGTCATTTTAGGTTCTTCGGGATCGCTCAGGTTGTTTTCAACTTGATAATGCAAAATTAGCATCTCCTGAAGTGTGAGAGTCAGTTTAAGTGCCCTTGTTATTGATGCCATTTCCTGAAGGGCTTCCATTAAAGTTTCTTGATATGGAATCTAGGCTCGTCTTTGTTCCGGATCTGTAATAGCTTGGATTCCATGCAGATAGTATGCGACTCTGTCTCTCATCCCAGTTGTAGTCTGCTGTACTCTATAATGTGGTTGCATGTACACTGGTAGTTCCTTAGGGGTTCCAGGGGGTGAATCATATCTACCCATATTCCATGGGTGAGATGCAGGAGTATGAAATTCATACCCTGGGTTATAAGATTGGGTCCTTTATGGAGCTGATTGGTATGGGTCATAGTATCTACGGTCAGGATATGGGTTAACCATTTCGGCAACCTGAGAGGAAGGATCATGCGAAGAGAAAAGTTGTCTTCACCACCTTGGGTTTTGATCCCAAGGTTGAGCTGATTCAGTGACCTGGGCTCTCAGATGAGCCCTTGGGTCCAGAGTACTTGGATTCTGACCAGGTCCAAATCCAGGATTAGCCATTTTAGCTAAGAGGATAGAAGAAGAAGAGGGTAGGGAAGAAGATGGTCCAGGCGATGCGACGAATCACCTTCGCCTCCTTGGGATTGGCTCCCAAGATCTAGCCAGTTGAGATCTTAGTAACCCCCTTCCTCGCATACACTAGCCAACCCTTGGTCGGTGCAACCAGCCAGACAAGGCTAAGGCACTGTCAATAAGATGGTCCTTATGATCAGATGATTGGATTTTTCGTTTTGGGTTCAAATTCCTAAAGAAAAATTCGTTGGGAATCAACTAAAAGCGATTCCCGCCTCTCAAGCTAACCCAGCCAGTCAGGTTACTAGGGGACTAAGGGGAAGGTTCTTCCTTCAGCTCGCGCCTCTGGTTCCGTTGACCCCCGAGCCGCAGTCGTTTGACACTATCCCGCAAACTCAGTCACCAGGTTTGGCTAGAGAGGTTGAAAACACCTAGTATTATGACAATGAATTTGGGTTGATTTTGTGTTTTAGAATTTATTTAACCCTTTTTTTCTTCACTGGCATTTGGGGTGAGTGGCCCACAAGGTGACCTCATGCAATTTTAAGGTTTTTTTCTTTCTTTTTTCTTTCTTCCTTTTCAGTAGACCACAGGAATAAAAATAATTCTCTTAACAAAATTAGAATCCAAATAAATTGACATTTGGCAAGTAGATTCCATTTTCAATTATCTTTTCAGACAATATTTTTTATAATTTTTACTATTTCAACCAAATTTATATGGATTTTTAATTTTCAAGGGGTCAGATTTGGAATTTTGACCCTTGGTCGATTTTTTGCTTTGAAATAGTGCCATATGATTTTCAAAAATTTAAGAAAAATATGAAAATTAAAGCTAATGAAATCATCTTTTGAACCCCACCATTTTTACTCAAAATAGATTTGCAAATTTCTCGAAATTGATTTTTGAATTTTGAAATGTTTCAAATCTGGTTCGGTTTGACACCCTTGCACTTCGCGAATTTTTAAAAATTTTGTATTCGAAAATTTTTCTGATAAATGGTGTCATTTGAAAGATGGTTTGAAAATGAAGTATTTACTTGAATTTCATAATTTTTCACTCATTAATTTTTCGGCAAATGAATTTGTAAGTCAGAAATTAAAGTCTAGCCGAGTTTCAACAAGTGGTGGAAAAGCTTTTAAAAAGGTGTTTGAAATTCAAATTCAAATTCCACCAAAAGGTTTTTTTCTATTTTTTTTCAAATGCTCTTTTTTTCAAAAATTTTTGAAGTTTTTTTTCGAGGGAAAACTTTCTCAAAATTTTTTGTTTTTTTGTTTCTCAAACTAACCTTAGATTCAAATGAAAACCTAATCTAACAACCTAAAGGAAAAATATTTTTGTTTTTTTGTTTTTTCAAGATATGAAGATTTTTTTCTTTTCATAAAGAAATTTCTAGCGTAGAGTTTAAAAAAAAATCATTAGCTAAGGGAGAGATGTGCACCTGCATTTTTTTCTCCGCACTCCATGTGTGCGTAGATTTCATTTTTCGTGCACATCCAGAAAAAATAAGTAGAGGAAGATTTGTCACTAAAAGCTTTAGATAAAAAATCAGTTGGGTTGCCTCCCCATCAACAGTGCCATTTGACACACGTTGGAGATTTATGAGTTTTAAGGAAAACAATGTCATAGTATAGTCGAAAAATCCACTCGCCAAAAATAATTTTATAATAACGAGACTTGGAGTCCCGGTGGTTCGTCTCTGGGAGTCATTTTGGAAATGCAAATTGAAATTCTATCTCGCTCACTCTACTCGTTCAAAATCACATGTCGATTTATACTAATACGTATTGATATATGACATGTTGTTGCCAGAATATCAGAAATTGAAAGCATGCAACTTTAATCATGCCAAAAGATGATAATCAAGCACATGGCAATTTTCAACGTATATATATATATTCATTGATACATGATGGTGGTTACAGCACAGGTAGCAAAATGCATGTATAAGAAAATTTAAATCTAGCTAACAGAAAATGTGTGCACATGTAGATCTGCAAGAGACTACTCGTGCACCATGCAAGAGGGAGAGATAGCTACATTACTAAGCAGTAAATAAAGCAATAAATCTACAAAGAACTATGCTACTTATCTAGCTAACAGAATGAAGGTTATTCGGAGGTGGGCTTCGATGGCCTTTGAGTGGGTGAGAGGAGAAAGAGGGGCGACCAATGGTGCTTAGGTTGGCCCTGGGAGAGAGGTTGGAGAAGGTGATCTAGGCTCTTGGAATGGAGATGGTGATGGCCATGGTGTACTTGTGGAGATGGAGGTGGAGGTGTAGGTGGAATGAGTGGAATGGAGCGCAAAGAGCGAAGATTGACCAAATGGCCACCCCTTAGGTCTTTTCATAGACCTAAGGGATGCTCTTTAGATAATTATGGACTTCTCTAGAGAGGCCTATGGTGGGAGCTCGTGGATGAGGGAGAGAAAGGGTAGATGGGTGGTTTTTTGATCCACATTTGGTGGATCTAAAAATTGAATGCATCTTGGTTGTTATTTTTAGCAACCAAGGCAACAACACATGGTAGAGAGTTTTAGGGAACTCTAGCTAGGTTAATTTCGTGTTGGTGGTGTGTGTGGGTGTGTGTGGGTCAAAACCTAGGTGGCTAGGATGATTAGGTTAGGTTCTAGTGGATTTTGGTCAATGTAGGTCTCAAATTAGGGTTGCAAACCCTAAGTCACTAAGGTAAAATGCAATTAAACTTTATACAAGTTTAATTGGGTGTGTGAAACCTAATTGAGAGTAAGAAAACTCAATTAAGTCAGATTTAGGTCAATTGGACTCCCACTAGGTCCAATTGGGCTGTGTGTGTTGAGATCAGGGCTCAATTGGTCTCATTGAGTTCAATTGAGTAGGCTGATGAAATTGACTATGATCCAAGTCAATTAGTTTTAGTGAGGACCTAATTAGATCCTTAGGGAGGTCTAGAGGTGATGTACTAGGGTTAGGGCACCTTAATTTAGGTTCCTAGGGGGTTAAAATTGGGTTTAGGGATGTAAGAATTCAAGATCAAGGCTTGAATTCCAAAATAAGAAGTGGAGAACAATTCTGGACGTCCAATAAAGTTATCAGACATTTTATAATGAAAAATCGGAAGTCTAGACTTCTTGTCTGGACATCCAATCAGAGTGAGGAGGGATTGTGGATTCTGTATTGGGTATTTTGCAGAAATTGGATGTATAACCAAGTGTCTGGACGTCCAATAATGCTGCAGATGTGGGTTTGAGGAGTGTGGGCTGCGGCTAAGTGTTTTGGACATCCTATAACCCATCTGGACGTCTAGGAATAGGGTGGAATTATGGTTTTAGGGCTTCCTAGGGTGCAGTGACCTAATTTAAGGGTGGCTAAGGCTTGGGGAAGTTTCTAGGCTGTCATAGAGCTAGGGTGGACCTAAGTTCTTCACAATTTACTACTTTATTCCTACTTAATAGAATAGCATACCTCAACTCCCTTACATTATTGTCTATTACATCTACTCTAGGTCTTCTGCTCCAGCTCTGCTGCAACTCTAGCTTCAGGTCTAGCTTTAGATCCAATCTCAGATCCAGCTTCTGATCTTCTTATTACCTGTAAATTATATAATGCATTTAATTAGTACATTATAGCATTATTTTATGCATAACTACAAAAGAATAGTCAAGATGCAAATAATTCTTATGCATGCATGAACTACCCTAACTTATGCTAAGTCATAGCCTAATTTAGGTCAATTAAGACCTACGATTGTGACGAGCGTGGAAATCGCGTATTTTGAAATCATTGCAAATCATAGTATAGTCGCAAAAATCACTCGTCAAAGATATTTGTGATAACGAAACTCACATAGATCTTTATTCTTTTTAGAACTTGAGTCCCGGTCGTTCATCTCTAGGAGGTGTGAAAATGAATCGAGATTTGGATCGGCTTTAATAACCTAAATCTAACCTGAGCTACTATTTTTGTCTTTTTGTGTTTTTGATTTTTTATTTTGAAAAGTGAATTGAAACCTAGATCTAGATAAACTAGCAAAAACCTAAGTGACTATGTGCATCTAAATGAGGCCATGGTGGCCATGCATGGTGTGAACAAACCAAAGTGTCATATAGGTAAGCAAACATGAGGACAATCAATCACAGAAACATCATGAAATTATTTATGCATAAAAAATTATCACACATCATCTACACTAGAAAGTATATAAATAGAAGAAAATCCCTCATGCCGGAAAGTTGCCACTAGGGCCATTGGCCTTGTGTGAGGGTTTAGGCTAGACCTTGGGTATGAAAACCCGTCTACATGCCTACCAAAAGAGATGGTCGGCCACAAGAGGCTATGGGTGAGCCTTCATGGCCATCCAAGAAGAAGAAGAAGATGGGGGTGAGTGCACCCAAGTGGAGAGAGGAGGGTGTTGCTCCCTTTCTCTACCAATGGCCGTCCTTGAAGCTTTGGAGAAAAGTTCTCTAGTTAGCCGTCCATGGAGCCTTGGAGGAGGATGAGGAGGATGGCCTTAAGGTTTTGGAGGGTGGAAGCAAGTTTAGAGTGGAGAGTATGGATGGGAGAGTGTATGGAGATGGTCCCATTTCGTAGCTCTCTCTTTGCCCTTATGGAAAGCTCCATTTGGTTGCCACTTTTGGTGGCTCCAAAAATAGCCAATGCCACAATTTTTGGATCTAGGTTTGACACAAGTTTTTAGGGTTTCTAAGAGAGTGTGCATGGGTTTGGTGGGAGTAAAATGGGAAGGTGTGCGTGTGTGTGTGGGTGTGTGTTTTTCGTAGGGCTAGGTTGTGAGTTTTGGTAGCATTAGGTGCTAAATAGGTTGGGTCAATCTAGATTAAGCGGGTGTGGACCTAATTAGGCTTAGGAAAGTCTAATTGGGTAGGAGTGAACCTAATTAGGTCTAGGTCAAGTCTAATTTGATGTGTGCATGTGATTAGGCTAGGGTAACCCTAATATGTTTGAGTTCATTAGATCTTGGGTGGATCTAATTGGGCTCAGGTGCACCCAATCAACTGTAGATGCACCCAATTAGGTATGGGATGGTTCAATTGGGTTAGGGATAGGACAAGTAGGGCTATGGATAGTTGACTTGGCCTAGGAGGTCTCTACTTAGGTTTCCTAGGGTGTCTGGTGGGGTTCTTAGGTCAAAATAGGCAAGCTAGGGCTTCCAACACCAAAATCAGGAACCAAACAGCAGTATTAGACGTCCAGGATAGTGGTCAGACGTCTTATACTACAAAATTGGATGTCTGGACACTAAATTAGACATCCAATTCTGTGTTAGTATGAGTTTTGGCTTCCTGGATTGTTACTCTGCAGAAATTAGATGTCTAACCAGATGTCTGGACGTCCTAAAAGTTGCTGGAGAGTGGGTTTTAGGTTTTCTAAGGTTGGTTTTGTTCCTAAGGGTTTGGGAGAGGGATAGGGTGGAAAAGAACATGGATAGTGCTATCCATGTTTGGGTTTTGAGGCTAAGGTGCCCTAATGGAGGTTGTTTTGGGTTTGGGAAGGCTGTCCTAGGGTTTCTAGGGGTTGGGATAAGGCTATCCTCCTCACTCCTCTTATGTGGATCAATCTTCTTCTTCCTTTATTGCTTTATTCCACTATCACCATCCTGGATCACTTTATTATCTCCAAATAGCAATAAAAACCATCAACTAGCAGGATATCTCATCTTACTCTAAATAGACTGATGCAATGCATGATTTGCAAGATATGAGTGCAATATCCACAATTTAAGCTAGGTTCAGACATTATTTAGGTTGATTAGGACCCATGATTGCTGTGCAATCATACCCCCATGCCTAAACTTTGCTAGTCCCTAGCAAATGAAAGACTAAATTATTCACATAAGGGTACCTAAGGGATTGATTATTTTATCAAGTGTATGCTTAGAGATTTTTGTCCTTTTTGTTTTCATCCTATGTTCTAGAATTCAAGACAAATATGAAAGTGCAGCTACGTAGCTTTTGCAATGGATTCGAGTGAAAAACTGATTCACCTCTAAAGCCTGTATTTGACCCTTAGTAAAAATTCTAGCGGGATAGGCGGACTTCTTCCCTCGGGGTATTCAAGATATTCTATGAATTCCACCCGGCATTAAGCTTAGGTGGAGGATCTTAAAGTGAAAAGATTATATATTTGGTGGCTCACTCTCGACTGGTGCTACATAGAGATTAGTACTATAGAATCTAGATTCCCAAATTATTAAGTAACTCCACTCAGAGCAAGGCGAGAAAAACTATGCTCTCTTTTGGTTCCTTTGTATTCATTCTCTCTTTTTCTTTTTCTTTTCTTTTCTTTCTTTTTCTTAGAGCTCACAATCTCACTAGATTCACACATATGATCTGTATTTGGTGGTCTCACTTGGCATTAACAATTTAATTGAGTTCTCACAACCCTAACATTAAGTCGGAATTCCTTAGCCAGTATTCGGGCGGTCAGAAATACAGAAAAATAGGTTAAGGCCTTATTTGGTGGATCTCAAATTTTTTTGGTGGTATTGCCTCAATGCAAATGAAATAAATACTAAATATTCACAAACTCTTTTTTTGCTCTTTTCTTCTTCCAAATTTTTTCTTCTTTTTCTTTGTCTTTCATCTTTTTTTCTCTCTTCTCTCTCTCTCTCTTTTCTAATTTATTTATTTTTTATTTATTTACTTTTTATTTATTTATTTTTATTTTTTTTCAACACAACACAAGCTAGCATACATTCATGAACTTTATTGAGGCATTATTAGGGATTGGTGGTACTCAAGAGACATTAGGTGGCTTATTTGGTGGAAGTGCCTACTCATGGCATCGGGAGAGATGGATAGGACAATGTATTTCTGACCTTGACATCAATACCCTCCTTCAGCCGAGGATTCCATAAAGAATGGTCGTAACCATCCACCTTAGCCCTAGTTTTATGAAAACTCACTCTCCACGTATTTACCTTATTTGGTGGCTTTCAATATTTCACACAAAAATGTACACGTAGGAACCGAGAGCGAAAACTATGCCTAATCTTGATGTATCATCACCTAATAATCTAGGATTCCAGATTCCTTACACTAATCTTAGAGCACCAGTACACTCTACTCTCATCTCACACTATTTGGTGGATTTTTGGAAGAAAATCCGCCTGACTCCCAAAACACTATCCAGGGGTTCAGGAGAAGAAGCACTGCTTCTTCTCGACAGACTAATGATGTTTATCAGCCTTCATCATGAATCCATTGCAAATTCTACGTGTGTGTGAAAAGTTGTACTGCATTCCAGATTATAGGAATCAACTAGAGGATAAAATCCCTAATGCATTCTCTTAATAAAATAATCTTATTCATGAGTGCAATATGTATATATGCTATGTATAACCTTTCAAAAGTTGCTCTTCGAAGATTTCCCTAATTCAGGTTACATTCAGATTGGCCCTAAATTTTTTTTTTGAGAAAGAAAGGAATGCTATCGAGTCACCGATAGCAAACCAGGAGAGCTATTATTTATAATAAAGAAATAATTACATGATCGAACCCCAATGCTGTATCAGACTCTAGCAAAAATTTACAATATTATCCACATACACTGTGGACTCTTGAAAGACACACTCATTTCTAGCCCTCCATACAGCCCATAACATAGCCACCATATGTAAACATGGCTTATTCCCATCCACAAGACATCGCCACAAATTCTCCCATGTGGGTAGAGACTCATTACATACTCTCCTCCATACATAATCTGTGATCACGCATGAAGAAAAGATATGAATGCTAGAATCATTATGCATCCCACATAAATGACAAAACTGGGTCGGGGTACCCATCCTCTTGTGCCTCAGATCTCCAGTAATCAAGCCGTCCCTTCTGCAGAGCCATAAAAAAATTTGTATCTTCAATGGTATTTTTAAATTCCATAGCTTCTTCCCCATCTCATCAACTTCCGCCATCTTGGAGGACATTATCAATCTGTCATAAGCAACCACAGTAGAAAATTTACCCTCCCATTTGTATGTGTCATATTCATGAGGCATGGGTTTGAAGGCAGCCAGTTCTTGGATGAGACGTTCATTCTCTACTCGTGTTCTTGTTTCATGATTATTCCCCCCAACATTATTGAAAAACCATTGCTCAGATTCCACATCCCAATACTCGGACACCATAGCATTTTTATTCGAAGCCACTATGTAAGCAAGGGGGAACCTGTCTTTAAACACTCCTCCATGTACCCAATTTTCTAACCAAAACTTGAAGCTTTTCCCATCACCTAAAACAGATTTGAAAAAATTCTAATTGTCCCTCAGGGCACGCACCACTGAAGACCAAAAGGGGGAAGGTTTGCGGGGGTTTAGACAATTATTCTCATCATTGGTAGTCCCATAACTGTCCTGAATAATTTCTATCTAGATTTTTTTTTCTCCCTGCAGCAACCGAACAACCCACTTCAATAGCAGAGCTTCATTGAATTCCTTAAGGGATCTAACGCCCATACCTCCCATCTTTTTTGGCTTGCAAATTGATTCCTACTTCAAAGGTTGAGAAAAAGCCCCTTGATGAGAGGCCCCTTTCCAAAGAATCTTTTGCGCATCACATCTAGCTTTTTCCAGATTGAGTTCGGGGCTCTAAGGATAGAGAAAAAGAATATTGGAATTGAAGTGATGATGGAATTCAGTAAAATATACCTCCCCCCTTTTGATAGGTATCTACTGCTCCAACCCTCCAATTTCATAGCTACCTTTTCAAGAAGGAAAGACCAATCTGCTTTCTTCATCTTAGAACATTTTAAAGGCAGACCCAGATATTTAATAGGCAGTGAAAGCACAGGTGTACCCAGAATGGTGGAGATGTCATTCTGTAACACACTGTTCATCCCAAAGTAGACCAGGGAGGATTTATTTCCATTCAGTCTGAGACCAGAAATCTCTCCAAAAATCTTTACGATATGTATAAGTGCTTGCACTTCTCTCTTCCCCCTTCCACAAAAAAAACAATATCATCTGTATATTGGAGTATCGGGGCTAGAGCCCTATGATTAGACATTGAATACCCCCTTATAAAACCATCCACTGCTAGTTTGCAGGCGAATCTAGCCAAAGTATCCCCAGCAAGGTTGAAAATCAGAGGAGCAATTGGGCAGCCTTGCGTAACTCCACACTGGGGCTGAATCCAAGAGCGACATGGTTTACCTTTTATCAATGGAGAAAAGGAGGCTGTCGTAATGCACCTCTTTACCCATTGTATCAATAGAGGTGGAAACTTCCTTCTTTTAAGAATCTCCCACAAGTATGACCAGGAAATTGAGTCATAGGCCTTCGAGAAGTCTACTTTCCATAAAAAGGCCTTGGTCTTTCTCCTGTGCCAACCCATTACCATCTCCTACACAATAATGAAGGACTCTTGTAATGATCTCCCAGGAAGAAAAGCTGACTGAACAGGCATTATCAAGTCCTTTAAAACCTCGCGCAATCTGTTAGCTATAACCTTACTAATAATAAGTTAGATGGAGTTAGATAGTGCAAAGGGTCTGTAATCATAAAATCTCTCCGCACCAGATCTCTTAGGAAGCAAAAACAAATAGGACTTGTTCAACCTCTCAAATCTAGAGTTGCCTAGTTCAAATTCATGAATAACCTTTAAAACATCCACCTTAACAACACTCCACAGCTCTCTGTAAAAGAACACCTGAAATCCATTCCGACCAGGAGCACCTTCATTATTTAAATCTTTAATAGCTTTTAGTACTTGTTCAGATATAGGGGTGACAAGCATGTCTCTCTAATCATCACTAACACAGGGGAAGTCCATCGATGCCATCCTCCAAGAACCTCTTGGGGCAACCTTGGATATTTCTTTAAAATATTTACTTGCTTCAATTCTGATTTCATTAACAGAGGTAACAGTTCTCTCTTCAACTTTAATAGATGAGATAAGATTGAATCTCCTCCTAGCACTGGCCGAAAGATGGAAAAACTTCGTGTTCGCATCACCCTCTTTGAGCCATAGCTGTCTTGATCTTTCACGCCAATCCATTTCTATTTTCAGATCCTCTTCCCCCATTGCAGCTTGCATCTGTTGCCTCAGCTGCTGTTTGACAGCGAATTTCACTTTGAATAATTAATATTAAGATAATAAATCGTTGCAGCACAAAAGGTGGTGAAAAATCTCTCAATCAAAGATTAAATAGATATGAATTTAAACCACAATAACGGATGTCGTATCCACAAGGAGGAATAGGCCAATAAATTCATGATAAATTTACCTCTTGTTTACTTAAAAGTAATTTCATTCATTCATTTGAATCCCAAAGAAAGAACACTAATAGATGAATCAAATAACCAATCTCTAATTTCTAAAAAGAGATGGACCAATCATGCAATTTCTCCTTTACTAGAATACTCCTATAAAATCAATCAACCCCAAATATTCAATGGCATCGAATGTAAAGCATAATATCACCATTTAATGTAAAGCTAATAGATGGGGGAAGATAATCATGCAATTTGATAAGCCAATTTGGCTGTAAATTCATTCAATTAATAAAATAGTAAATCAAAAATCAAGTTTTGGCAATGGCAGCACATGTAATATCTAATTGAAGGGAAAACAGAGCTTTCACTCTCTCTCCTCCTCGCGTGAGAGATGGAGAACCGGTGATGAAGCTGCTATGGGGGAAGGTTGACTGACGCGTGGGGATCACGATGACGGTGATAGAACGGTGAGAGGTGGCCGGCGGGCGGAGGAGGGCCGCCGGCCTATTTGAGGAGAAGGCGATAGCCGTGCGTCTGGCAGTGCTCGGGTGTGCGCCTGCAGGGTGCTGGTGGCGAGGGTGAGCACCTACGGGAGGGGGTGTGCCTGCCTGCAGGGAGCGCTGGTGAAGCGAGGTCGCATGCCTGCAGGTTGCTTGGTGAGGGCGTGGGCGGAGGTGATGGCACTGCAGAGGGTTTCCTATGCACGTGCATGAGCGGGCTGGAAGGGGGAAGCGCCTGCGGGCACGGGTGGGGCGGTGCTAGCGCTTGCAGGGCGGTTGGAGTAGGCTGGAAGGTGATGGCACTGTGAGGGTGCGGTGACGGCACTGTGCGGGTGCGCACTGTGGAGGCACTCCAAGGAGGCGCTGTGTGGGTACAGCCTGGCAGGTGGGGCACTGGCGCTGGAGCGGCGCTGGCTGGAGGCATTGGAGGCGGGCCTGCGGGTGCTGGAGGAGGGGAAATGCCTACAGTGGTAGCATGCTGCAGGCGGGAGCCTGCAGGCTACTTGGTGCGGGAGCAGATGGGGCGGTGCGCTCTGCAGTGTAGAGCGCTGGAGGAGGGGGGCGCTTGCGATGGAGGCTGTGGCTGGCGTGATGGTGATGGCGCTGCAGAGGGGGGAAGTGCTACGGTGGAGAACTTAGTGCATAGTGCACGCGGTGGTTGCACCACTCTTTGATGATGGTTCCTCACCAGGGGAAAGAAGATCTCCGTAAAGGGAGAAAGATCCTCCTCTCCTGTGCTCCTCCTACTCTTAACTCCTCTCTTCCGCACTACCAGGGATTTTCAAAATCCCCCCTAATTTTAGTCGGCGGCCGTTTGTACTTGTTGAGGGTGGCCGGAGGATGGGGAAAAGATGGTCGGTTGTTTAGAGGGGGGAGTTTACCCTCCCCTCCTTGTTCTTTTCCACTTATTACTCCTGCAACATAAAAACATAAAATTATTACATATTAAGTTATAGAATGCTATAAAATAAATGTAAACTTAAATAATGATGCATGCAAACATTCTATAACTTAATTTAGTTATTAAGAAATCTAAAAGGTAAGATTAAAGTTAACTTAGTCGTAATAATAGTCCATTAAAATGGACTCATCAAATACCCCCATGCCTAAGATTTGCTAGTCCCTAGCAATAATGAAAAATAATAGAAGTAATCAGAAGATTTCTTCTTTTCTTATTTCAAAACTTTAGAGATCCAGACAAATGTGACGTGATAATAGCCTAAATAACAGATCCAAGTGAAAAGGCCAATTCGCATTGGGAGTTTGTACTTCACCCTTGGTAAATATTGTTGTCGGGATAGGCCACTACTTCCCTCGGGGATAAAGTAGAAGATAATCTGTAATTTGACCTCAGCGTTTGGCTTAGGTAGGAGATATCGAGTTGAATGAATTTATATTTGGTGGCACACACTCATCTGGTGCAACATGTAGTCTAGTACTATAAACTCTAGACTAATAGACTATTAGACAAGTCAACACTGAGATAGGCCAAACAACAGTGCTCTCTTGATGTTCCTGGGCGCTCACTCTTCTCTTTCTTTTCTTTCTGAGATCACAACTCTCGCCAGACATAGTAATTATACTCACTATTTGGTGGCCTCACATGGCATCCACACTTCAATTAAAGTCCCAATAACTCTACAACTAAGTTAGAGTCCTCAACCAGAATTCGGGCAATCAGAAATACTAAATGGTAGGTATGGGTCATATTTGGTGGAATGTGATAGGTGTTCTGTTGCCTCAGAAACAATGTTATATTATAAACTTTGACTTTTTTTTTTTGTACTACAACTGTTTCTTCTTTTTCTTTTTCTTTTTTTTGTTTTTTTCTTTTTCTCTTTTTTTTTGTAATATAAATATTTCTTCTTTTTCCTTTTCTTTTTTTTCTTTTTCTCTTTTCCTCTTTTTTTTTTCTAATGAATATAATACGACACAGACTTTTATTTATGAAGCATTATTAGGGATGATGATGGTCAAGAGGATATTGTGTGGCTTATTTGGTGGAAGTGCCTATTCTCGGCACTGGGAAGGAATGGATAGGATAGGCATATTTTTGACCTTTGACACTATTACCCTCCTTCAGCTGAGGACTCTATGAAGGACAGTCGTAACCATCCACCATAGTTATAGCTTTATTAAGACTCAATCTCTGTGTATTTGCCTTATTTGGTGACTCTCAGGAATTCACACAAAGTACGCACATAGGAACAGAGAGTGAAAACTACGCCTAACTCTGACGTATCATCATCTAATTATCCAAAACTTAAAAGTCCTTGCACTAGACTTAGCGCACCAGTAATCTCTCTACTTTCTTCTCACAAATATGAGGTGGATCTGCTAGAAGATAGTATGCCTGACTCCCTATGAACTGTCCAAGGGTTCAGTGAACTACAAATGCTTATTGGTTTTCCTGAAGGATCCATTACCTAGTCTACGTGCACGTGAAATAAATGTACCGGATTCTAAACTTAAGAAATAATTCTGGAAGAAAAACCTCCAATGACAAAGGTACTTTGCTAGGGCTAACCCAATTAGCTCAAGAAAAGAGGATTTTCTTTTTTTTCTAAATATGCGTAACAGTGCAGGCCTAGAAAACAGGTAGCCACGGATGTTGGCGAGCTGATGATGCAACGTAATACCAAATGCTCGCTAGAAGATATGAAAGTGAAGAACCTCGTTGGCT
Organism: Thalassia testudinum; assembly: GCA_037157565.1. Lineage (NCBI taxonomy): Eukaryota > Viridiplantae > Streptophyta > Magnoliopsida > Alismatales > Hydrocharitaceae > Thalassia > Thalassia testudinum. Next base: position 93,314,225 of record JAZHRO010000025.1, read on the forward strand.
ACCTTGGGAGGTGTAGGAATAATAAACGGAATATGAAAAGGGACCTCCCGAAACGGAATAAGTGGAGGATAACAAGGATCCTCCAGAGCATGATGGGTTTTAAAAGATATACACATTATTAGTTCAAGCCCTTGAATGGCGAGAGTAAAAGTACAAGCATCAATCCACACTCGCCATTCTACCCGAGGATGTACTGGCTTGATATGCTCTCTAAAAACAATGTACATGAGCAGAGATCTGAGCCAAGGATCAGTTAGGGAGTATAAGGGTTGTTTGTAGTGTTGGAAGATGATGGTTAAGTCTAATGAGGGCTTAGTCGGTGTTAGGTCTAATTCCAACAATGATTCAGATTGTGTATATTCCCTAACAGTTATAGACAACAGGTTACCCTGCCTAGCATTAATGATCGGAGTCATATCTGAATCAAGGGTAGACTCCCAATTACAACTCTTTGACGGCAGGATCAAAATGTCTGAATCATTATTATTCAACTCATCCCTAGATTCGTTTGGTTCACTCAAATTTTTATCGGGGTGTATATGTGATTCATTAATGAAGACAGGAGTTGGATCAGTATCCTTAATTATTCCTAAAGGAAGATCAGTTTTAATATTTTGGAGGAAGCCTATATCATTGAATTCGTCATTCTTCTCTGGGTATAAATCCTCAATTGATGTGTTTTGTTCCCGAGAGTCTCCCATAGACTTCTCATTATTTTGTTTGTCCTCCTCTAATATCAACTCCTGCTTTGATGGAGGATGACTCTCAAAAGAAAGGAGGAATCTGGATTTCACCATATGGTTTATATCCTTTGGAGGTAAATCCTCAAATGATAAATAATTCCCCTATGATTCACTCTAGATTTTCAGTCCAAGTTCTCTATTGGGGCATCCCCATCTTCTGAAATAGACTCTTCATATCCCTGAGACCAAATTGATCTAATTCATCCTCCATTCCCTTAGGGTCACCTTTATTGGGTGCATTTAAATCAGGATGTTGAATGGTAGGTGTTGATTCCCTAAGCGGAGGGTTAGGAGTAGGCTCCCTAAACTAGATGCTGCTCATTCAGTCCTAGTTGGTCGTCCTATAGATATGCAGCTTCTAGCAGGCAGTTCAATTTTTTTTCTTTTTAATAATAATAAAAAATAGACCTAATCTAACTAACTAACCGAAATGCAGTTCAAATAATCCAATAATCTAAATAAATAGGAACACGCTCCCGAAAATACGCTCCCGCATACAAGAGCGATAAGAAATAAAGAGGCACTGGGGCACATTCCCAAAAGTACCCGACAAGGGTCCAAAAGATAGCAATTAAATTCTAATGTCTATCTAAACTAAATCTAACTAAGATCTACGGACTAAATCAGAAATAGGCTTCTTCGTAAGCCTATGTGTGTGGGATCAAGGCCCATGTGTTCCGGTTGCCGTCCTCCAGGTGGCGTCAAGGTTCACCAAAAAGATCATCTCCGCCGTGCTCGTCGTTCAGGGTCAATGTCGTTGCTTTGCTGCTCCTGTTGCCGTATCAGATTCCTCGCACAATAATAAAAATGATCAGATGATTACGCAACCCAAAATACTCAAAAAAAAAAAACGTGAATCTATTGCATCTGTTGCCTCCCTAACAGCGGCGCCAATTTGACGAAGCTATTTTCACTTTGAATAATTAATATTAAGATAATAAATCATTGCAGCACAAAAGGTGGTGAAAAATCTCTCAATCAAAGATTAAACAGATATGAATTTAAACCAAAATAATGGATGTCGTATCCACAGGGAGGAATAGACCAACAAATTCATGATAAATTTACCTCTTGTTTACTTAAAAGTAATTTCATTCATTCATCCTAATCCAAAGAAAGAACACTAATAGATGAATCAAATAACCAATCTCTAATTTCTGAAAAGAGATGAACCAATCATGCAATTTCTCCTTTACTAGAATACTCCTATAAAATCAATCAACCCCAAATATTCAATGGCATCCAATGTAAAGCATAATATCACCATTTAATGTAAAGCTAATAGATGGGGGAAGATAATCATGCAATTTGATAAGCCAATTAATTGGAGCAGACTAAAGTGGCTTGGCTGTAAATTCATTCAATTAATAAAATAATAAATCAAAATCAAGTTTTGGCAATGGCAGCACATGTAATATCTAATTGAAGGGAAAATAGAGCTCTCACTCTCTCTCCTCCTTGCGTGAGAGATGGAGCACCGGCGACGGAGCTACTATGGGGGAAGGTTGACTGATGCATGGGGATAACGATGACGGTGATAGAATGGCGAGAGGTGGCCGGAGGGTAGAGAAGGGCCGCCAGCCTATTTGAGGAGAAGGTGACAACCATGCATCTGACTGTGCTCGGGTGCACGCCTGCAGGGCGCTGGTGGCGAGGGCGAGCGTCTACGGGAGGGGGCATGCTTGCCTGCGGGGAGCACTGGTGAAGTGAGGGCACGTGCCTGCAGGTTGCTTGATGAGGGCACTGGCGAAGGTGATGGCGTTGCAGAGGGTTTCCTGCATGAGTGCGTGAGCGGGTTGGAAGGGGGAAGTGCCTGCAGGCGAGGGTGGGGGGTGCTAGCACTTGTAGGGCGGTTGGAGTAGGCTGGAAGGTGATGGCGCTGTGCAGGTGCGGTGATGGTGCTGTGCGGGTGAGCACGGTGGAGGCGCTCTAGGGAGGCGCTGTGCAGGTACGGCCTGGTAGGTGGTGCACAGGCACTGGAGCGGCGCTGGCTGGAGGCGCTAGAGGCGGGCCTGCGGGCGCTGGAGGAGGGGAAACGCATGTAGTGGAAGAATGCTGCAAGCGGGGGCCTGCAGGCTGCTTGGTACAGGCACCAGTGGGGCGGTGCACTCTGCAGTGGAGAGCACTGGAGGAGGGGGGCGCTTGCGGTGGGGGTTGTGGCTGGCGTGAAGGTGATGGCGCTGCAGAGGGGGGAAGCGCTGTGGTGGAGAACTTAGTGCATGGTGCACGCGGTGGTTGCACCGTTCCTAGATGATGGTTCCCTGCCAGGGGGAAGAAGAAGATCTCCGCAAAGGGGAGAAAGATCCTCCTCTCCTGTGCTCCTCCTCCTCTTAACTCCTCTCTTCCGTGCTACCAGGGATTTTCAAAATCCCCTCCTAATTTTAGTCGGCGGCCGTTTGCACTTGTTGAGGGTGGCCGGAGGATGGGGAAAAGATGGCCGGTTGTTTAGAGAGGGGAATTTACCCTCCCCTCCTTGTTATTTTCCCCTTATTACTCCTGCAACATAAAAACATAAAATTATTACATATTAAGTTATAGAATGCTATAAAATAAATGTAAACTTAAATAATAATGTATGCAAACATTCTATAACTTAATGTAGTTATTAACAAATCTAAAAGTTAAGATTAAAGTTAACTTAGGCATAATAATAGTCCATTAAAATGGACTCGTCACTGTTCCTGGTGATTCAAGGATTGCCTGCATTCTTTCAAATCCAGGTCCCTGATTATTGCCAGAGCTTCCCTCCTCTTCTGTTCTCTGATCAGAGTCACAGCCTCCCCATATTCTTTCAGCACATCACGCAGACCTGACAGTTTAGCAGCCAGCTGCTGTGTAGTAGTACCTTGCACTGCCTTGTTTTGCCACCACTGGGACACCATTTGCATGGAACCTTCTTCCCTAAACCAAGATCTCTTGAGTTTGAAGTATGAACCAATGTCTGAATTCATCCCACTGTCCCATACAAGCGGAGTGTGGTCAGAAAACAGCCTATCAAGGCTCATAATTGTTGATAATTGATGCCTCTCCAACAAGCTATGACTGCCAAAAAACCTATCCAATTTGGATACCTGTCCACTGCCATTCCTACAAGTAAACTCCACACCACTGATGGGGTATTCAGTCAATCCCATGTTCTACACAGCCATTTGAAAGCCTGCCATTGAGCTGTCCACTCTCCCATCTGGGTTGTCATCACCTGAAAGATAATAATTGAAATCACCCCCTAGCAGCCATGGAGTCTCTTGCACTCTGTGATGCATTGCAGAGAGCTCCTCCCACAAGACAACCTTGTCTGCAGCCACACAAGGACCATAATTGCAAGATATAAACCATTCCATATCTCCTTGGGGAGACTGACATCTACAAGAAAGCATGTACCTGTCGTGAATAACTTTAGTTACTGAGATGCATGACTTTCTCCACCAAAATGACAATCCACCAGATCTTCCAGAGGCACCCTTAACCATAACATCACTGCAGCTAAATTGCTTAAAACAATCCCATTCCTGGCCATTCCATCTCCAAATGTGTCTCTTGAATGAGAGCACAGTTAATCTCCCACTCAGAGAGATATCTACACAAGGAAGTCCTTCTCACCTTATTGCGCAACCCACGCACATTCCAAGTCATCACTCTCATTCCTCATTGGAATGACTCCCTTGGGCCATACAACCCACAAACTCAACCATAATAGAATTAGCAATATTCTGCTCCTCAATAGGGGGAAAGTTCTCCTTCCTTCGCCTTCTCAACATTTAGGGAGATCTGCCCACACTTCTTTTCTGATTGGAACCACTGCCATATTTCAGATCAGTAGGAATAGAAAGCTGCATCTGGTTTGCCTCTTTGAGCACACTGCTATCATTTGTGAGCACCAGTTCTCTTGCTATCCTGCCCTCCTCTTTACTGCATGCATCTCTGAGTCTGTCACTGAATTCTCAGCAACCTCTAGATAACCATCTTCTTTGACTACCATGGCTTGTCTGCAGTCACAAGCTGTATCAACCTCTTCCATCGGATCCTCCTTAGCATAGACCTGGTGATAGTCCTTCCTCTTTTTGGGCTCAGAAGCATCAACAGGAGGAATGCAGCCAAACCTATCATTCTATTTCCTCACCTCAGTGCTAGCTCCAGGCACCTGTCCTTCCTCAGACGACTTATCATATCCTTGTTTAACCTACCCAGACACCTGTCCAAGTACTGCTAGCCGAACAAGCCAAGAAGTGCCCCCACATCTGATTGTGACCATATCAGGGATTGAACCAACACTGAAGACATCTGCCTCAATTCTAGGAGATCTGATGTCTCCCTCACCAATCAAAATTTCAGACCCATCACAGATGGATGCAAAGCCCGCTAGCATCTTAGAGACAGCCCCCTTTGATCTCAGATGTAGCGGCAGTCCAGAAATCTCAAGAAGAATTCTCCTAGAGCTCACTCTTTGTGAAGGCCGATCAGGGAGAGCCCCATCAAAGGGAGATACCATTCTCCAAATCACTATAAAATCTTCAAAAGAGCTTGAACAAAATCTCAGACATTCAGCATCCAACATACCCAAACCCTATACCAGGAATCGGGAATGGGATATCATGGCTACCTTCCAGCCTGCAGATAAGAGATTTAAGGAACGTACCAAATTTTGAAGCTTATCTATCGAAGGTTTGCCAGCCATGATTTTGCCAACCAAAGCACCCCTCAGCATGATCTGTGCAGATGAGATCTCTTCAGAAGTTGGGATCTCAACTTCAATTGAGTGCCTGCCCAACACCGACAGCGGCGGCGGTCGGGTTTCTTTCTTCACCCTCTAGACAGGGTGCGAAAATACCATATTTGTCTGCAAAGGAATCCTCATAAGGCATGACTTGCGTCTGTGTCCTTCACCCCTACATGCCAAGCAGATCAGAGGGTTTTTACAAATCGCCGCCACATGTCCCCTTTGTCTGCATCTGAAACAAAGAACGTCGCCGTTCATCCTCCTCCAAGGTCGTCTTTGAACATTTTCAGACGTCCTAAGAAACCTCTCTTGCCAGACTCGCTCCCTTCTCCTCCAAGCCCTCGATCTCCACGTCCTCCACTCGCCTCCTTCTCCAGCCCTAGATGGCTCTACCACCCTACAGCCTACCGTCTGACGTTGATCGCTCTCTCGCCCTCTCTCTCTCATTTTTCCCCTTTAAATGTTTGAAAATGACCTAATCTCTTGCTTGTTCTGCATCCCTCGATCTTCCCAGCTTGGCCCTAAATTTAGAATGAAAAGGTGAGTGGATGAGTCGAAAGTGGCTGTTGCGGACGATTTTTAGCTCCAATGCGAGCATTGGAGGTGGAATCGGTTGTTCTTAATTTAAGGACCCTAAAGTGCAATTAGCATGATGTATGAAAGGTTTTTCCTAGGTGTTGGTAGAAAAATTTTCAGTTTACAATTACTACCCCCCAATGCCTACTTTCTTGCATGTCCTTATGCATGAATATAAGGAAAAATAAATTAAGACAGGGTGTAAATGGGTAGAATTCACTTGGAATGGCTCCTGTATTTTGACGTTCCACTTATTCCAACACCTGAAATTGAATATGTAGGAAAAATATGACAAATAAAATATGCTATATATAAGTACTGAGATTAACGCCTCCAGCTAGGCGTACACTCAAAAAGGATATACCAATATAGTATTGAGAATGGCGAGTAAAATGATAAGAAATTTAGTCACATTCACCAACAGCGGACTGCAAATGCGAACTAGCTGTCCATGAATTCCAAGTCCAAATAATCAGAAAAATATGTAGATGGGGCTTGGGATTATTTGCAGCCAGATGCTACAGAAGAAAGACAGATAAATACAAGTGCCTGGAAGGAATGAAGGTGAAGGCATCTCGAAGAGGTGATGGAGAATGTGGGTGGTAGGGGTATAGGTGGAGTCGTGTGGGATGAAATCTTATGGGTCCTGATAATGGTGATGAATGGAAGGCATGACCCAAGTAGCGTGATTAGATCTGGAAATCAAGGTCCAGTGATCAGTCTCTGTCTAGACCAAAGATGTTTGGGTCTCATCTTCTTCTTTTATCTCTTCCAAATTGTCCAATGCCAATTCCCAATTATCACATGATTCCCCAAAATTCTTAGCTTCCTCTGATAACTCATCATATGTTATCCCCAGTAATCTTTCAATTTCTTTAATATCTATTTCATAAGGGGATATTTCCTTCTTCTCACTTAGATGAAGTTGGGCATTAGATTTAGTAGTGAGTCCCTCCTTGAAAGTGGAATGGGCTGAATCATTGATTGAGGAGTTATTATAGTCTTTTTGATTTTGTTGCTCCGTGTATGAGATCATTTGAATTAATTCATCAATGTCTCCATGGGTATTCTCAAATACAACAAAATCATATTCAGGTCCCTTAATGCTTGGTTCCTCAAAATGAAATGATGGGTACTTAGGCCCTAAATCAAGATCAAGATTCTCAAATAAATCTCCATTCTCAACTTCCATAGGGTTATCAATATCATCCACCTCGGGTGTTTGATCAACAAAATTCTGCCTGACCACCACCAAATCGCAAATCGGTTGTGACACACCTGACCCAGATTCAAACATTTCTTATTTTTGTTGCTCATCCCAGATTCTATGAAGCTCTTTCCTTATATCATCATATTCTCTTGCACTAGCTTCTATTATTTCATGAATCATTTTGATCAATTGAGTAATCTGGGATTCATTGCAAGGGGTAGGGGTTTGAATTGGGCTAGGTCGATCAAGATAGTCAACCATACTATCAATGATTTGATCTAGTAGGGAGGGTGACTTATGTGATCCAGTGGATTGTTGATTCGGGTCGTGTGGTTCTACCCAGGTGTCAATTGCCATAGTTTCTTCCGAGTTACCCTCCGACTCACTTTCCATGTCATCCAGAAAGTGCCCTAACTTTGTTTTCTTAGCGGCTGCATACATATCAAAGTGAATCTTTTCATTGCCACTACTCACCTCCATACATCCTGAGTAACAGTCAATCCGTGCATTGGCCGTAGCCAAGAAAGGTCGACCAAGAGTAATGGGTGAATTACTTAGCTTCTCCGGTATATTCATGTCCAAGACAATAAAATTGACTGGAAAGCTAAGACCTTGCACTTTAATAATCACATCCTGAACTACCCCCTTCGGTAGTTTGATGGAGCCATTTTCCATTCTAATGGTGACAGGTGTGTGGTGTAGATTGACGAGTCAATTGTTCGCTTTTAAAGTCGTTTGTAGTTTTACGTGGTGGAAAAATTGATTAATCAACAATTAATATAACCACTCAATTAGGAGTGGGTCGTATCCACAAGGAGGCAATGATGCAATAATATCTCAATTATTTCGTATTCGTTCAATCCCATGAGAAATCCATAGTCAAATCTGGCATGAAATGTGATGGAAAGAAGATGCACAATCTCTTGAAAACATAAGGGTAGATGTGCAATATTTCCTCACTGAAATATTCAATAAACATGCGATGATTTTATGCAATTTTCCATTGACATGTATTCAAGAAAATTTGTGCACATTTAAATCCCAAAACCAATGTCAAATAATGTTAATTACAAAAGCCACACAATTGTAAGAGAGCTTGAGTATGAAGTTGTAAATTTTACCACAATAAAACATTCATAAACCAAAATTATTTTTCCTGGCAATGGCATGAAATGTAATAACTAATTAAGTCCAAAACAGAGGATTTTACCTCTCTCCTCCTCGCGATCAGGAGAGAGGTTCAATCGAGGAGAGGTTCGCACAGGCGGTTGGCTGAAGTGAGGTCGTCGCGGTGGTGGCTGCACCTGCTGGAGGAAGTGCAGGTGGTGTGCACGGAGGCTGCCGTTGCGCACACTGAGCTTGGATGCACGGTTGGAGGCGCTGCAGATGGCGAGAGGGTGCTGCAAGCGGAAGGCACGGGCGCGCTGCAGATGGCAGGGGGTGCTGCAGGAGGAAGGCGCAGAGAAGAACGTGCGCCTGCTGCGTGCGTGAAGAGGCACTGCAGGGTGCTGGCGGGCGCGCGCTAGAAGCTGGAGGTGATGTGCATGCATGGTCTGGCGGTTAGCGCTGGAGGTGAAGTGCATGCGTGGGCTGGCAGTTTTGTGCAGCTGGAGGGATGCAGGTGTGAAGGAGCGGTGGTCCTGCTGCTGTGTGCGCTGGTGGTGTGATGCGGGCTTGAAGTGGAGGTGAGGCGCAGAAGGAGCGGGTGCAGCTGCAGGCTGGAGATGATGGAGAGGCGTGCATGGGCTGGTGGTTGGTGCTGGAGTGGATGCTGCAGGAGGTGGTTCAAGTGTGCAACCGGAGGGGCGCGGGTGTGGAGTGAGCGGCCGGTTGCTGCTGGAGTGTGGGTCGAAGCTTCAGACGTCCGGGAAACTTCCCGGACGTCTTAACTGACTGAGGAGTGAAATTACAGTAGCTGCGGCGGTGGTTGTTGGTGACGACGGTGTGGGAGGTGCACGTTGAGGTGCTTACGGTAATGCGGACGATCTCCGGATGGCGGTGTGGCCTATCACACCACACGCCCACGGTGGTGGAGGCTCGTCGCCAACGTTGAGGCTGACGGTGGTGAAATGGATGAGATGAACTCTCTGCACAGTGTGGATTGTTGGGATGGAGGCCTCCTGCACTCGACTATCTCTTCCTCTTTTTGTAGCTGCCTGCATGAATTTGAATGGAGAGGCGGGAGCAGATCCACCTTCTCTGCTAGCCTTTGAATGGAGATTTTAGTGCTACAGCCGGTGGCGTTGCAGCCATTGCTGAAAGAAGAAGAACAAAAATAATAATAAAAAAATTATTATTATTTATATACAAACCCTCAACTCTTATGTTAACTTAAATTAATGCATGTAATGCACCTAATTGGTTAACTAATTAAATGAGTGCAATTCTAAGTTAATTCTAAATGCACTTAAAATATGAATGCAATGCATGAGTTTTGTAATTAAATTAGAAATATGAATTAATCTGTTTACATCCTAATTTACGCTAAATAAATGTTAGAATCAACTTAATGTCTAGGCACTTAAATACTTAAATAGCCCACAAATATGGACTAATCAAATACCCCCATACCTAGTTTTTGCTAGTCCCTAGCAAAATTAAGCAAAACCTAGCACTCCAAATAGACTAGTCAACCTAATCGTTCTTCCTATAGAAACAAATTAAGTTCAGACTCCAGACCTAAGGTTCCCAAGTAGTTGCTAAGTTACAGACTAGGTCAGCTAAAGACAGGTTGAAGGCATAGGTTTCCCTGATTTCTAACTCTACCCTAAGGTTTATTGATCCCTGAGATTAAAGCATCCGTGCATGTGCGTTGGTCTGAGTTATTTGAGTTAAAGGAAAAGGATTCTTTTTTTTGTTTTATATATTTTTTTTTATTTTTGTTTGATTCCCCTAAGTCTAACCTCGGATCAGCTATCAACAAGGTCTGTGTCGGATTCATTGTCCCCATTACCGTACCTCGAAGGGTGCCTGGCTTTCGATGCTTCGAGATAGCACCGCCCATAACGACCCCAAGAGCTCCTGGCAATCGACACTTTGAGATAGTATCGCCCATGGATTTCTTAAGCGAATTCAGGCCTATGGCAATCGGCACTTCGAGATAGGGCCACCCATGGTACCTGAACTGCGCAATGTGCTTACATGGCCCCAGTAGGATGGATATCCTAAGAGACAAGCACCGAGGAGGTAATATGTTATCATCATATCCTCAAGGTGAGTATATACTCCATCTCTCCTACAGCAGGAACTCTTCCAATCAAATTGTGTTTTCAAGCCTTTCCTAAGTCAAAACTAAAAGAACCAAATCTCTTTTAAGAAAGAAAGAAATTAAGTTGATTACTAGACCAAGTGTGTGAAATTTGGATGCTTGGGTTACAAGGACTCGTTAACCAAAAGGTAGAACAAGACTCCAGGTACTGCCCCACCTTTTAACTCAAACCCTAGCTTTCCTTCCTCAACCTCTTAAGAAATGGTCCGTAACTTAACTCTTACTTAAGTTTTTAAGTCCACAAAGGACCCTAAAGGTCTAAAGCTAGTAGCTCATTTAGCTTCTAAAGTTTGACCCTAGAATTAACTTAGTCTACCCTAGAGTTCTGGTTTGCTTAAGACTACAAGATCTAGCCAGTTAAGCTCATAACTTTTTTTCTTTATGCAAATGTATGCAATGAATGCACTATGCTATGTATATTCCCAAGCACATCCCCCCATGCCTAAAATCTGCAATGTCCCCATTGCACAGAAGGATATTACCTAGGTCAGAGCTGGGTTGAATAGCCAAAGAACCTGCAAATCAGGTTCAAGGACTACAGAAATAGGCCCTAAAAATGAGCAAAGCAATGTTGGCCTAGAAAATAGGTAACTTAGGATGTTGGTGAGCTGATGATGAATCTCGATAGCAAATGCTTGCCCAACCAGGATGGGAATGAAATCTTTCCAGGTCACCAGAGGAGGTTCTAAAGGATAAATAGGTATAACAACCTCCAAAGGGTTAGGGGGAGGATGACAAGGATCCTCCAAAAGGGATGGGGAAGGAATGGTGCAAAGATAAACCCCCAGGGCAATGGACTGACTAAAGAAATCATCAATCCATACTTGATATTCCATTACGGGAAATATTGGTCTGTTAAGCCCCCTGGTCAGAACAAAAGTGAGCAATTCTCTAAGGCAAGGATCGTCTAAGGTGTCCAAGTTATGAGGTTGCAGGATGGCCATAAGATCTAGGTTGGGTTTAATCAGCTCGGTGTCCATCCCTAAGACTCTTTCTAAATCCTCAATTTCATCCTTAGCATTCCTTGCACCATCACATGTATTTTCCTGCTCTTCATCAAGAGTCACAATTTTGCTTTTAGATATAAGCGAATCAGAGGGTGACTTCGAAATGAATGAAGGCAGGTTGGAAGCAACAGATCTAGGGATTTTCCTATCAATGTCATCCTCAGGCTTTTGTTCTTTACTCAAATCTTCCCCGGAGTCTATATGTGAATCCACATAAATCTTAGAAATTGCTTCCAAATTTTCCATCATTTCATCATGAGGAGAAATATCATCAATGGGTGTGCTAAGGAAACCTAATTTGGTTAAATTTGTGACATCCTCAGGGGCTAACTCTTCAAATAAGACATAATCACCCTTAGTGTCACTCCAAATCTTGAATGTAGGTTCCTCATATAATTCATCTTTCTCCTCATCACACAATTCATCATATACTCGAGCCCTAGAATCATCTAATTTCTCAGCAGATCCCCTAGGGTGCTTTATCTGAGGTAAATGGTTTACACTGGTAACATCAAACTCGTCAGATAGGTCAATTTCTTTAGGGTTAGGTTCCCTAAGGGTGGTCTTGAGTTCCATCTCGTGATCAGAAGGGAGGGTAGGATTAACAACTTGACTTCGACCCACTTCATCAAATGTCACGAAAATACTATCATCTGGGTCGAGGTCTTCCAATGGTACCATCATTCCCTTCTTTTGACTCCAATATAATTTAGGTGGATACTCAACCTTATCATCATCTTCCTCGGGTTGCCACCTTTCTTCATCCAATGCATAGCTACTTTCATGTGTATCTTCCTCCCACCTAAGGCATGGATCTCTCAAGGAAGTGTCATCTAATGGGGAGGTTTCAAAATCGATCCTCGAAAAGTAGCTATTCTCCCCAGAATTTCCCTCCAACTTAAAGTGTAGCTCTCCCATGGGAGATGCATCTATTATAGAGGGGTGTACATCATCCTCAATGGGGTAGATTGGGTGGCTAATTTCATCTCTTTCTTGTTGACCTGCTCTCGAAGATTCTCCTAACAATTCAATCCTTTCGTTTTGCATTTTCTGTATTTCCATCTTCAAAGTGGAGAGGTCATTTATATCATGAGAGAAGTCAGGATCAAGCTTATAGTACCCAGGAGTGTCTGTCCAACCATTATAATTTTTTGAGGGTGGGTTGGGTATTTCCATGGTGTGTGGGATATTAGGCAAAGCAAATCCCGCTCTTAGGTACTGCTCACTAATTTGGGGCTTAACCAGGCCAATACTCCTATAATAGGAGTAAAACGGATCCCAATGATTGTCATTATGTCCATCAAGGGATGGACCATCTCGGCATCTGGGATCGAAGGATGTAGAGTGCGGGTGAGGGTGTGGGCAAGATGTGAAAGGATGAAAATCAATGTGGTCCATTCTAACTCACACCTCAATTAGAATTCCCCAAGCAAAACACAATTCAAATAGGACTTTTTAGGTCTTTCCCAATTTAGGCTTTTAATTTAAGTCAGATTGCAGGTGACAATACAATTTATTCAATCAATTTACGCTCCTATTGTCGACTTACGGCTCACCTAAGAAGACCTAGTTGGAGCTTAGGTGTTCTTCCCTAAATCTCAAATGGTAGAGCAACTCCAAATATGGAAGTTTGAGGGATGCAAGTAGGCCTAAGCCTTCCTTTGAAGCTATGCTTTCGCGGTGCTTCTCAACTACCCCCAAAAATCCGTGACAGGGTATCCCCCTCTTTGGATTTACAAAACCTTTGATCTCAGGTTCCGAACACTTCAAAATCCAACGATAGGAGGGCTCTTGTCCTAGTATTTCCAAACCTGAGTGTCTAAAAGCATGCCGTGGTGCAAGCGAAATAAGTGTGCATACACCGCAAAAGATTTTGAATTTTGAATCGCACACCAAGTTTAAAATCAAATCCTTGGTTTTTAAAATGTCCCTCCTTTAATTAGTCCTTTTTCTAGAAAATATGTGACCACTTGTTAGATTTATTCAATACAGATTAGGTGGTCTTTGCATTAAGTCCCAAATGCAATGAGTGATCAAGAATAGGATGCAAAGTAAGAGAATGCGTACCTTGCTTCCAGCAATCAACAATGCGAGAATGCACGCAATGCAAAGAAGTAAATCTAGAGACTACTCATACAGACCTAAATGGTTCATCCTAGGGCAGGCAACTTCTAGAAGGCAGCTCATTTTTTATTTTTTTTAAACAACTTATGCACAAGCAAATAAAAGTAAACAATCCACAAAATAAACAAAAAAAAACCTAAATCTAAAGAAAAGGGAACAGGCTCCCAAAAATTACCCAACACGGGCCTAAAACAAAATTAGGGAACAAACCCCTCAAAATATACCCCAAAACAAGTGTTTCAAACCAAATGCAATGAAAAATTAAATCTAAAGTCTTAATCCTACTCTAATTAAATTAGCGATTAAATGCACGTCGGGTCCTTGTCCTTCTCCTCCTCTGCAAGGTAGCTCGACCAATCTCTCCTCTGGTGATGTCAAGGGTCGCCTCTCACGATGGCTGATTCCTCGTATAAAATTTCTCACACAGGAAAGAAAATAATAAATGGTCAAATCACTGTGCAATTGAAAAATAATCAAAAATAAAATAGGTGAAATTATTGTATCTATTGCCTCCCCGGCAACGATGCCATTTGACGAGTCGATTGTTCGCTTTTAAAGTCGTTTGTAGTTTTATGTGGTGGAAAAATCGACTAATCAACAATTAACATAACCACTTAATTAGGAGTGGGTCGTATCCATAGGGAGGCAATGATGCAATAATATCTTAATTATTTCGTATCCGTTCAATCTCGTGAGAAATCCGTAGTCAAATCTGACATGAAATGCGACGGAAAGAAGATGCACAATATCTTAAAAACATAAGGGTAGATGTGCAATTTTTCCTCACCGAAATATTCAATAAACATGTGATGATTTTATACAATTTTCCATTGACATGTATTAAGGAAAATTTGTGCACATTTAAATCCCAAAACCAATGTCAAACAATGTTAATTACAAAAGCCACACAATTGTAAGAGAGCTTGAGTATGAAGTTGTAAATTTTACGACAATAAAATATTCATAAACCAGAATTCTTTTTCCTGGTAATGGCATGAAATGTACTAACTAATTAAGTCCAAAACAGAGGATTTTTCCTCTCTCCTCCTCGCGATCGGGAGAGAGGTTCAATCGAGGAGAGGTTTGCATAGGCGGTTGGCTGAAGTGAGGCCGTCGTAGTGGTGGCAGCCATAGGTCGAGTGGTGGCCGGAGCCGGCCTGCCAGAGCTTCGGTGAGGTGGGTTGTGCTGGTGGCTGTACTTGCTGGAGGAAGCGCAGATGGGCGCGTGCGGAGGCTGCTGTAGGTGGTGCGCACAGAGGCTGCCGTTGCGCACACTGAGCCTGCATGCACTGCTGGAGGCACTGCAGATGGCGAGGGGGTGCTGTAAGCGGAAGGCGCAGGCGCACTGCTGGTGGTAGGGGGCACTACAGGCGGAAGGCGTGGAGAAGAACACGCGCCTGCTGCATGCGTGAAGGGGCGCTACAGGGTGCTGGCGGGCGCACGCTGGAAGCTGGAGGTGATGCACGTGTGTAGGCTGGCGGTTAGCGCTAGAGGTGAAGTGCATGTGTGGGCTAGTGGTTTTGTGCATCTGGAGGGATGCGGGTGTGAAGGAGTGGCCGGTCCTGCTGCTGTGTGCGCGAGTGGTGTGATGCGGGCGTGAAGTGGAGGTGAGGCGTAGAAGGAGCAGGCGTGGCTGCAGGCTGGAGATGATGAAGAGGCGTGCGCGGGTTGGTGGTTGGTGCTGGAGTGGTTGTTGCAGGAGGTTGTTCAAGTGTGCAACCAGAGGGGCGTGGGCGTGGCGTGAGTGGCCGGTTACTGCTGGAGTGTGGGTCGAAGCTTCAGACGTCTGGGAAACTTCCCGGATGTCTTAACTGACTGAGGAGTGAAATTGCAATAGCTGCGGTGGTGGTTGTTGGTGACGATGGCGAGGGAGGTGCACGCTGAGGTGCTCACGGTAATGCGGACAATCTCTGGATGGCGGTGTGGCCTGTCACACCACACGCCCACAGTGGTGGAGGCTTGTCACCGTGGTTGAGGCCGGTGGTGGTCAAATGGAAGAGATGAACTCTCTGCACAATGTGGATTGTTGGGATGGAGGCCTCCTGTGCTCGGCTGTCTCTTCCTCTTTTTGTACCTGTCTGCATGAATTTGAACGGAGAGGCGAGAGCAGATCCACCTTCTCCACTAGCCTTTGAATGCAAATTTTAGTGTGGCAGCCGATGGCGTTGCAACTGTTGCTGAAAGAAGAAAAACAAAAATAATAATAATATTATGGTTATTTATATACAAACCCTCAACTTTTATGTTAAATTAATGCATGCAATGCACCTAATTGGTTAACTAATTAAATGAATGCAATTCTAAGTTAATTCTAAATGCATTTAAAATATGAATGCAATGCATGAGTTATGTAATTAAATTAGAAATATGAATTAATCTGTTTATATCCTAATTTATGCTAAATAAATGTTAGAATCAACCTAATGTCTAGGCACTTAAATACTTAAATAGGCCACAAATATGGGCTAATCACAGATCTCCAAGTTTGGTGCAGTAAAAAAGGGCGGTAGGAATCAAGCTAATGGAAGACCCTAGATCTACAAGGGCTTTGTTGAAGGTGAATCCCTTTATGGCACAAGATATGAAGGGTTTTCCAGGGTCAGTCATTCTGGGTGGTAGAGTGCCAGAAACAAATGCACTTATGTTAGCTAATAAAACCACCTATTTAGGTGTGCAAGTCTTTTTCTTCTTTTGTGACTCTTTCTTTAAGGCCTCAGGAAAGGGTAAATAGATCAAATCAACTTCAGAAGCCTTTTTCTTCTTTTTATCCTTGAGTCTAAGTTAGAGCTCGATGTGGGTTTGGTCTTATGATTTTTGGTTGTGCCCGAATCAGGTCATTTGGGTGGGCTCTTAGCTTTTTTCTTCCTTTTAAAGGCCACAGATTTGGCCCCCGCACAATGGCATGTATGATAGATTGGAGGAGGGGTCGGAAGAATAGGTGGAGAATAGGAGTGAAAAGGCATTTGCATTCGGGGATAAAGTGATTCTTGAAGTCTCTTGATTTGATCCCCTTGAGATTTCACTTGATTTTCCAAATTAGTCAGCCTTTCTTCATTTTTCTTGTCAAAGTCCAACAAAATGTTCATAATATCTTCAAGGGTGGTTGCGGGTTGGGCTGGACTAGATGGTTGCCCTAAAGTGGTTTGAGTGGAGTATTGGGCTGGCCTAGATTGATGTTCAGTCTGAGTCGGTCTCTGTGGTGGCCATGAAAGATTAGGATTGTTTCTCCACTCAGGGTTATACAAATTTGGATATGAATCAATAGGTGTATCGCCCTGAGTGGGGCTGTCTATAGAGGGAGTTGATTGAGAACCTGTTATGTGGTCCTGTACTTGTGCTCCATTATTCCAATTCCTTAGAGATATCTCATCAGGTACAGGTGTATCAAAAATAGTGCATTCCTCAATTGATCTACCCAAATCATGGATTAGGTCCAAAGGTGCCTTTTGGGTTGGTTGAGTCCAGAATGCCTCCCTATGGTAGCAAGAATCAGTAGAATAGCTAGTGGATCGAAAATATGGGTTACTAGACCCACTAGGCTAGTTGTTCCAAGTCTCTTGTTCTTGGGAGGAGTGATAAGTTTGAGATTGTTCCTGAGATCGTCTAATTTGCTCCAGAAGCTTGGCACATTGATCTGTATAGTCCTTGTTATATTCTCGGAATTCAGCAACTATGGCTTTCAATTGGTTCTGATCTAGATAAGGGTCAGATCCATGAGATTCAGGTTCTAAATAAGCTGGGGGATAAGGATATCATAACTCAGCTGGTTAGGATGAGTCTCCCAACCAGGAGGAGTCGAAATCATGGTTGGGTTGGGAGATGGAGGACCCCGAGGGTCAAAAGAATGATATGGGTTCATGGATATTTGAGAGAAGATGCGAATAGAGACAAGAGATAGTCTTCCTTAGGAAGACACAACCAGCTACAAGGGATTAGTGGGATTAAGGCAAAAGCCTAGGAAAAAAGATGAGAGAACCCCAAATCAAGCAAACAAGCTAGCCTTAAATTGTATACCCTAATTGGATCTAAACCTGGTATCCTGAGATGGAACTAGGTTAAACCAACCCTTGAATTACTTGGCTGGCCAGATTGGTGGGACCACCTAGGACACCCCACACGGCAGGACACCACTAAAGGTTAACGCAGTTACTGCATCGACCTTTCTTGTCACCAGTTGGTCCAAATAGACAAGGCCTTGATTTTTACCCAATTAAATTTTAGTTACCAAGTAATTTAGTCCTACCTAGGGCACGTCTACTTAGTTTTAGGCTTGGGCTTAGGGTGCTCTTGGAATGTGATTTAGTGATTGGGGGTGATGCCCTTAAAATTGGATTTAAAGTGTGAAGTGCACAGATAAAGGATTTTCAATACAAGCTTTAGTTGGTGTGGTGGATTTTATGGTTCAAGTACTTTTATTAATTTTTTTATTTTAGGGTTTCCTTGTTTAAGTCAATTCAAATGAGGTTGTGGTGGAGCACGCAACAGTTTTCGCAAGTCCCAATTATTATATGAATTTCCTTTTAGTATGGCATGCAAATGTGCTATACATTAGTGTCGAAACCATAATATCAGATAGGTCTATATGATGCTTTTAAGTCCAATGAGGTAGAAGTGGTGTGACCCAATCAAGGAAAACAATGGTCCTAATGCACCACTACTAAGTGAAATAAACCTAATTGGTTGCCTAAGTTGAAATGTAGATCAATTTCAATTCAAGCTGGTGAGGGGAAGACAACCAATCACAGCAAATCCCTTCTCATGCAATCACACCCAAATCATGCTCAAAAAGGTTTGTTTTGAGTCTCTAAATTTAAACCCTAATGTGAATTACATAGGGTTTGTGCTTCTTCTAAAATCAGTAGTCAAACTTTAGTCTGACTTGAAATCACTCCCCAAATCAATAACTGAAGAAAAATAATATGAAATTTGGTAGAGATCTTCCTTTCTCTATAAAATTTTCAGGGAATATTTTTTTAATATTTTTACTCTTTCCTGCAATTTTCACAAATTTTTATGTTCCAGGGGGTCAAACAGACCAGATGGACCCCCTACGAGAAGTGCTGTTGAAATAGTATCAAAGAAAATAAAAAAATTCTTGAAAATTCATAGAAAAAATTATGTTTCATTGGCTTTCCAACCCCACAAATTTCAAAGAGATCTTATTTTTGTAGAGGTCAGAATTAACATTTAAATTTATAAAAAATCAGAGTGTAGACTGTTCTGGCCCCCTTCTACTGTGTAAATTTTTAAAATTTGTATAGTGAGAATTTTTCAAAGAGAAGGTGGCACTATAAAGCTAGTTTGAAAAAATAATATTAGATCGAATCCCAAAATTTTTGGACTCCTAATTTTATAGCAATAAAATTTTCAAAATCGTCAATATTTGTTGGCTGAATTTCCAAATCTGAGTTTGGTGTGTTTAAATAGTTTCCAAGTTAAAACACACACCAAAGAAAAAGATTTTTTTTTTAATTCAGATCTGAAATTTTGAATTTGAATTTTTATATATATATTTTTTTTTCTTTTTTTTTTTCTAACCTAAGGAAGCAATAAACTAGAGGACGAAGAAGATACTTGCGGTCTTCACCACAGGTCGATGTGTGCGCAGATCCTCATCTTGACACCCTACAATCAAAAGAAATAGAAGTTAAGCAGATCCAAATCTAAACTCGCGTGTTGCCTCCCTGGCAACGGTGCCATTTGACGAGCGTGGAAATTACGTATTTTGAAATCGTTGGAAATCGTAGTATAGTCGTAAAAACCACTCGACAAAGATATTTGTGAACAAAACTCACATAGATCTTTATTCTTTTTAGAACTTAAGTCCCGATTGGTCATCTTTGGGAGGCGTGAAAACAAATCGAGATTTGGATCGGCTTTTATAACCTAAATCTACCCTAAGCTACTACTTTTTGTCTTTTTGTGTTTTTGATTTTTTATTTTGAAAAGCGAATTGAAACCTAGATCTAGATAAACTAGCAAAAACCTAAGTGACTATGTGCATCTAAATGAGGCCATGGTGGCCGTGCATGGTGTGAACAAACCAAAGTGTCATATAGGCAAGCAAACATGAGGACAATCAATCACAGAAACATCATGAAATTATTTATGCATAAAAAATTATCACACATCATCTAAACTAGAAAGCATATAAATAGAAGAAAATCCCTCACGCTTGAAAGTTGCCACTAGGGCCATCGGCCTTGTGTGAGGGTGTAGGCTTGACCTTGGGTATGCAAACCCGTCTACACACCTACCAAAAGAGATGGCCGGCCACAAGAGGCTATGGGTGAGCCTTCATCGCCATCCAAGAAGAAGAAGAAGATGTGGGTGAGTGCACCCAAGTGGAGAGAGGAGGGTGTTGCTCCCTTTCTCTACCAATGGTCGTCCCTGAAGCTTTGGAGAGAAGTTTCTCTAGCTAGCCGTCCATGGAGACTTGGAGGAGGATGAGTAGGACAGCCTTAAGGTTTTGGAGGGTGGAAGCAAGTTTAGAGTGGAGAGTATGGATGGGAGAGTGTATGGAGATGGTCCCATTTCGTAGCTCTCTCTTTGCCCTTTTGGAAGGCTCCATTTGGTTGCCACTTTTGGTGGCTCCAAAAATAGCCAATGCCACAATTTTTGGATCTAGGTTTGACACAAGTTTTTAGAGTTTCCAAGAGAGTGTGCATGGGTTTGGTGGTAGTAAAATGGGAAGGTGTGCATGTGTGTGTGGGTGTGTGTTTTTGGTAGGGCTAGGTTGTGGGTTTTAGTAGGATTAGGTGCTAAATAAGTTGGGTCAATCTAGATTAAGTGGGTGTGGACCTAATTAGGCTTAGGAAAGTCTAATTGGGTAGGAGTGAACCTAATTAGGTCTAGGTCAAGTCTAATTAGATGTGTGCATGTGATTAAGCTAGGGTAACCCTAATAGGTATGAATTAATTAGATCATGGGTGGATCTAATTGGGCTCGGGTGCACCCAATCAACTGTAGATGCACCCAATTAGGTATGGGATGGTTCAATTGGGTTAGGGATAGGACAAGTAGGGCTATGGATAGTGGACTAGGCCTAGGAGGTCTCTACTTAGGTTTCCTAGGGTGTCCGATGGGGTCCCTAGGTCAAAATAGGCAAGCTAGGGCTTCCAACACCAATATCAGGAACCAGACAGCAATATCAGACATCGAAGATAGTGGTCAGACATCTTATACTACAAAATTGGTTGTCCAGACACTAAATTAGACATCCAATTCTATGTCAGTATGAGTTTTGGCTTCCTGGATTGTTATTCTGTAGAAATTAGACGTCCAGCCAGATGTCTGGACATCCTAAAAGGTGCTAGATGGTGGGTTTTAGGTTTTCTAAGGTTGGTTTTGGTTCCTAAGTGTTTGGGAGAGGGATAGGGTGGATAAGAACATGGATAGTGCTGTCCATGTTTGGGGTTTGGGAAAGCTGTCCTAGGGTTTCTAAGGGTAGGTATAAGACTATCCTCCTCACTCCTCTTATCTGGATCAGTCTTCTTCTTCCTTTATTGCTTTATTCCACTATCTCCATCCTGGATCACTTTATTATTTGCAAATAGCAATAAAAATCATTAACTAGCCAGATATCTCATCTTATTCTAAATAGACTGATGCAATGCATGATATGCAAGATATGAGTGCAATATCCACAATTTAAGCTAGGTTCAGACATTATTTAGGTTGATTAGGACCCATGATTGCTGTGTAATCAGATTGTTGCACAATCACTCTTGCCTTTGGAATTCTCCATTCCAAACTTATTTAATCTATCCAAGATGTATTTTGATTGATTTATAAAGATGCCATCTTGGAGTTGATAAATTTGAAGTCCTAGAAAGAACTTCAGTTCTCCAATATGATTCATTTCGAATTCAGCCTGCATAATCATTGCAAAATCTTGACATAATAGATCATTAGTAGTGCCAAAAATAATATCATATACATTATTTGAACAATTAGTATTTTTGAATTTTCCTTTTTAATGAAGAGTGTAGTGTCAGCTTTTCTCATTTCAAATTTTGATTTACTTAAATAATCTCATAATCCTTCATACCAAGCTCTTGGAGCTTGTTTTAAGCCATTTTATGTTTAAATACATATTCAGGATGATTTTTGTCAATAAACCTTTGTGGTTGTTTTACATATACATCCTCTTTTATAAATCCATTTAGAAAAGCTATTTTACATCCATTTGATGAAGTTTAATGTCAAAGTGATGCAAAAACTAGAAGCATATGAATTAATTCTAGTCTTGCAACTGGTGCATAGGTTTCATCATAATCAAAACCTTATTCTTGATTATAACCTTGTGCAACTAGTCTTGCCTTATTTCTAGTTATTATTCCATTTTCATATGTTTTATTTTTGAATAACCATTTGGTTCCAATAAATGATGAATTTTCAGGTTGTGGAACTTAGTCTCATACTTCATTTCTTTCAAATTGATTTAATTTCTCTTCCATAGCAAATATCCATGATTCATCTTTAAGACCTTCTTCAACATTTTTAGGTTCCACTTGAGATACAAATACATTAAAAGCAAAATTATTTAATTGACTTCAAGTTTTAACTGTATCTTTTATTTCTCCAATTACAAATCTTTTGGATGATTTTTATCAAATTTTCGTTCATTAGGAAGAGTATATATGTTATTTTCTTTTACATTTCATACATCAAGAATGTGACTCTTTTATTTCTCCAATTACAAATCTTTTAGATGATTTTTATCAAATTTTCGTTCATTAGGAAGAGTATATATGTTATTTTCTTTTACATTTGATACATCAAGAATGTGACTATCGTCTTCTTCATTATCACTTAGATTTTCTTGATTAAGAATTGGTGGATCTTCATTAAATTTTACATGAAGAGTTTCTTCCACGGTTAATGTATTCTTTTTAAAGACAAGATATGCCTTACTTCTTGTTGAATATCCAATGAATATGCATTCTTTTCCTTTGGGTTCAAACTTATCTAAATTTTCTTTAGCGTTAAGAATATAGCATTTACTTCCAACCACTTTAAAGTAATTTATTTTAGGTCTTCTATCAAAGTATAGTTCATAAGAAGCTTTGTTTATTACTGGTCTAATTAGGACCCTATTTAATATATAGCATGTAGTATTTGTTGCTTTTGCCCAAAATTTTCTAAGTTATCTAGATTCTATAAGTACGTTTCTAACACATTCTTGTAAAGTTCTATTTTTACATTCAACTACTCCATTTTGTTGTGGTTCTCTTAGAAAATAAAATTCATGTTTAATTCCATATTCTTCACAATAAATAGTAAATTGTTGATTTTCAAATTCTCCTCCATGATATGAACATATTCGGGTTATTAAATAACCTTTTTCAATTTGTACCCTTTTAGAAAATATTTTAAAATATTCAAAGACTAGATCTTTGTGTTTTAAGAAATAAACCTAAGTAAATCTAAAAAAGTTATCAATTAATACAAAGCAATACCTACAATCATTTAAATTACCAACTTTAGTTAGACCAAATAAATCTAAATGAATTAATTGTAGAGGTCTATTGGTAGAAATTTCATTCATTTTTTAAATGAACTCATATGAATTTTGCCTAATGTACAAGCATTGCTATCGTGCTAAAGTTGGATTTAAATGTGTCGTAGTACAGTAACTAAAGCGACGAAAACATTGAAATTTATAATCTCGAATGTGAGAACGAGGTCATCTTAGGGAGCAAATAATTCGCAATTCGCACCACTAATCAATTTGTCAAAATAAAGCTCAAGAGATTGATATAACAAGAAATATATTCAATATAAGACATATATCAAACTCAACAAAAAGATACAAGTCTTGAAAGGCCAAAAAAAATTGTTTGTTTCAACTAAGCTCAAATGCCTCAACACTTAATGGAATACATAAGCATTAGACATTCGCACTAGGCTGTCAGATGTCTTAAAGTGTGCAGCCCAAAGCCAAGCACAACTCAAGCCAAAATCCACCCAAGGCTTGCATGTGAATCGAGACAAAACTTGCCTATGGTCAAGCTTAGGCGTGTGCTCGCGTGTGTGCATATGGTAATGGGGTAGGGGACCTGAAGCCCAGTGGTCTTGGGCAAACCAATAAGGTACATGATTGCCTTTGTTCCCAAATCTAGTTTGATGTCCTATGATGTGGACCTATAGGAGCCCCTTCCTCTTCATTTCAGCAGCTTTAAGCCGTGGAGGTAGTGGCTTGATTGGATTAGGCCAACCATTGGATTTGCAATCCAATAGCTTGGAGAGCTTCTTTAGATGATTCTACGTAGAGGAAGGATGCTTGCCTGATGTGGCTTTGTTGGATGGATGCGATGATGTTAGAGAAGATGGGCTTGATGTCAGGAAACCTGAAACAAACATATGGGCTTTTGGCCATAGTTAGATAGCCAAAAACCTTTTCCGTGGCATGACGAAGGTGGTGGTGGTGGTGATTTGTGGTTTCAGTGCGTGAGGTGGATGGATGGAGTTCGAGAAGATAGTGAATGGCAGTGGTGTCCGACGAGGTGATTTGTAGGTCAAAGCACTCAATTTCTTGAGGGTTATTGATCTATGAGTCGTGAGGGTGGTTGTAGTGTAGGTGATGCGAAGTTGGGAAGTGTGTGGCTGTGGGTCGAGCTCGTTGTTGCTCTCACTCACTACGAGGAAGAAGAAGAACAAACGGTGAGGATATGGGTTAAAACCTAAGTCTAAATAGCCTAAACTAACTTAGGGGAAGAGAGGGAGATCGAAGAGTAATTATTTGGATGAAAGGAGGGGGAACCACGTCCAACGTTGGCCGACCAAACATGTGGAAGAAGGTTCATCCAGTGAGGGGGTTGGCAATGAGGAAAGGGTGGAAGGGACATAGCTATGGTTGGCTAGTGTCAGAAGAGCATGAGGAAGATGGCACATCCAATTTGGGTGTTGGAGAAGCGGAAGAAGGAGAACAAGGAGCCTTGCCGAAGTTTAGGATGAATGGCCGGTGAGGAAGAAGGAATAGGGAATTTTTGGCCAATTGCAACTCAAATGCACATGGGAAGATGTTAGAGCTTATATAGAGGATGTTTTAGCCCTCAATTGGAATTAATTCGTGAAGTTTCTTGACGAATTTGGTAAGGAGGATCCATGTAAATGGAGCTTTATTGTTGTGGTTTTAGTCCAAATTAGATCTCGAGGCATGATGCATTCAAAAGGTCATGATCTGATTGTTAATCCCTGCAATTTTGGAGGGATTTAGTGTTCAATTGGAAGAGAAATCATCAATTAAAGAATGCGTGCTTTGAGTCATCAAGCTCTTCTGGGTTTCCATTTTCGGACATGAGAAAGAAGAAAGGGAAGGACCTTCTTGTGAGAAAGTTCAAACATAGGGGGCTGGTTGTAAGAGAAATCAGAAACTCAATGTTATTTAGGTTAAAAATAGAGATGATTGGACTAAAATGCAAACTAAGTCAAAATGAACACCAAATGGGCTAAAAATTTTTGGTTAGCCTAATTTGGACCCAAGGAATCTAGTGGTGATCTCAGATTTGGGTTTTGATGTAGTTTAGTTTGTTAATTTATATTGAAGCCCAAAATAGAGTAAATTATCTCCTATGTCTTTGTTTTTTGTCAAAATGGGTTCCTTTGGTCAAAGTGAAGATATTTCAAACCTCTTAGAATATTTTTAAATGATTTTTAGGAGGTTTATATTACATTTATTTTAATCAAAACCCATGTAATTGAAGTGAGGTTGTAATTAAGATTTTTATAAATAATCCAGAAAATGTAGAAAATTCTGATTCAGTTAGCTCAGGCTTACTTCTTGGGAAATTAATCTCATCTGACCTTAGATTAAGCCATGATTAGCTCCTTATTTAATATGCAATTGTGATTAGGTGTTAAAACAATGGAATTAACTTGTTTTCTTTTCTTCTTCTCAAACCTAACTTAGAATAGAATTAAGATCTTTTGATGAATATTAAGGAGCATTTATTTCTGTAATTAGGCTAAAGTAAGCTAGTTTTAATAGATGATGGTGTTGCCATCATACCCCCATACATAAATTTTTCTAGTCCTTAGCAAAATCCTATGGAATGAACTTGATCTCTATATCAGACTTTAGCCGTTAGGATGCCTGTTTGTACCCCCACTCTAAAACTTAGATCGAAATACCCACTCTAGGCCTAGAGGTAGTCAAGCACTAGCCAAGATACGGACCTAACCGGCCTCCACCTTGGGTCTGCAATGAAGGTTTGTAAGGCCCCAGAATCTACCCAGAGGTTCGTTGACCCCAGTGATTAAAGCACCTATGTGTATGTGTAGCAAGGTCAGGGTTCAATTTGCCAGTGTATTTTTAGAAGAGAGAGAAAGAAAGATATTTTTGAAAAATTTTTCTCTTTCTTTTTAGATTCCTCTAAATTCGACATTAGATTGTCCCTCAACATGATCTATATTAGATTTCTCGTGTCCATCACCAATCCTCGAAGGGTCCCTAGCAATCGATGCTTTAAGAGAACACCACCTATGGCAACCCCCAGAACCCTGGCATTCAACAATTTGCGATAGTGCTACCCATTGCGTTTTGTAGCTAAATCCAGGCCTTGTAATCGACATTTCAAGATAATGCCGCCCATGGCACCTAAACCAGTACAAGGCACTTACATGCCCCCAGTAGGATATTTAGATAAGCGCAGAGGAGACGATATGTTATAATGCATCCTCAAGTGGAGTATTTACTCTTCTCTACAGCGGGAACTCATCTAATCAAGTTGTGCTTTTTGAGTCGCTCCTAAATCAAATTTTCAAGAAAACATTTTTTCATAATAGAACACTTTATGGCATTATTATTTGTTAACCTCACTAAACTAGACTAGTGTATGAATTTTGGGTGCCTAGGTTACCAAGATTAGCAAACCAAAGGGTAGACAACAAGGTTGAATAATTCCTAAGACTTAGACTTAATACGTCAGCCTCCCAACTCTCTCATCCTATTGAGGAATAGTCTAGATCTTAACAAATACGTGAGGGTTTAAGCTCAACATAGGTGAATGAGGCCTAAAGTTGGTAACCCTTACTTGTCTCCTATCCTATAACACCTTACGACTTAGTTCATTATTTGATTCATTGTAGAACTTAGGTATTGTTCCATAATAAACTGCTAGGACTAACATAATTTTTTTTCAATTTTCAATCCTTTTTCTTCTGTATTTCTCTCCTTTTTTCCCTCCCTAATAAAGATTTTTCAATTCAGCTCAAAAATTTTCCTCCCTTTTCCTCCTTTTATTATTTTTTTGTGAGAACCCTTTAACCAATTGAATTTTCACTTTTTTTGCAAACCAGGTGGGTTCGAATTCAACTTAGTTTAGAGTTTAGAATAGGTTCAAAGGGTGGATTAATAGGTCAAGATAACTGGTGCGAACGATTTCAAGCTCTGATACAAATATTAAAGGTAGAATCAGGTGTTTTAAATTTTGAACCCTAAAGTGCAATTGAAATGTAGCTAAAAAATAATTAGAAGGTGATGATAATGTCATCATCAGCCATATCTAGCTTTAATTAATCATAATCAAGGATTAAATGCTCTTACATAACCGCCAGAGGACCATAATTCATTGCATAATCATTCTGAGAGAGAGTAAAACAGGGGTAAAAATGCAGTTTTAACAGCTTATCTCAGTTGTATAACAATCACAGGATTTCTCAGGGGTTAATTAAAGGTCAAATGGTCTTAAATGTCTAACAGGAGGGTCCGTACAGGCTGAAACGAGTTTTCACGTATTTAGAGAATTAAATGACATTTGAAACCCTAAAAATAAACCACTTAATCTACTGAGGTTCTGGTCAGGATCAAATTGACATAAATCTTATAAAAATCATAGAAAAATATTTTCTAGGGTTTGGTATGCCTGATTTAACCATTGGAACCCAACTTGACCTAAAATGATCTCAGACAGGCAGTTGCCCTAATTTAGTTTTCTTCATAAACCACCCAGCCAAACTTGGTCAAAACCTAAATCTAACTTCACCATTGGATTCCTTGGGTCTAAATTAAGTTTGTACCAAAATTTAGGCCCAATTTGAGAACATCTTGACTTAGTTTGCAATTTAGTCTTGTCTGACTCTTTTTTCTCACACACAAGCCCCTAACTTTTGAATTCCTTACAAATAGGCCCCTATCTTTGTTGTCACTCTTAGCAAATAGGTCCCTTCACCATTATCGCAGAGGAATCCTTCTCTAACAACCTTTGATTGAGGAGAACTCCTTCTCTGATCGATGAATCCCTTCCAAAATTGGAAGGGAGATTCCTTGAGAAGTTCTCTTTCCATCGCACTCGATTTCAATCTCCATAAGCTTCCCAATCTCACATGCGAATGCATGAGAGATTCGGGTATCTCTTCAGAATCCTTCTCTGGTGAACTTTCTAAGATTGAAAGCTTGGCTTCCAAGCTCCAACCGACCCCTGATACCTATATAAAGACCCCCGGGGCCTACCTGTCCTCCTTACGCTCGAATTTGGCTAAAAATCCCCCACGTTCCTCGCTTCTCTCTGGCCGAATAGGTCCTCGATGTTTGACGACCTCTTCTGACCTCCCTCGTCGTCCACCCACAATATCGGCGGTGGATTCTCCTTCCTCGTCTTCCTCCGTGTCGTGCCGTACCAGCCGATGTCTCTCCCTCTATCGTCCTCGCCATCCTACCCCCACGGAAGCACCTTCATCCCTGGTGCCAACATACCCCCGATAAGTCGATCTCTCACCTTTCGTCCGTTATTTTAGGAGTAGTTTAGTTTTCTTAGACTCTTAGGTTAATTCTCCCCCTCTTAACTCTTGTTTCAACCCCTCGACACCGTGAATCACCATTGTCCTCTCCGTCTCTGACCACTCATCCGATAAGGCATCCCCGCCAGTACACCACTCCATCTGCCTCATCGAAACCATCTATACGATCGCCACATCCACCCACATGAAAACCCCATCTTTATTTCCTATTCTACCCACTCTTGTGACCCACCGAACAAAGCCACTTCCTCCAGCCATCTCCACCCCTATCAGGCCGCCACATGCCTCGCCTCACCACAAAACCACTTCCACCACCTTCGCCGTGCTTTGGTGCTATTCTACCCACTCTTGTGACCCACCGAACAAACCCACTTCCTTCAGCCATCTCCACCCCCATCAGGCTGCCACATGCCTTGCCTCACCACAAAACCACTGCCACCACCTTCGCCGTGCTTTGGCGAAGCTTTTGAGCCATCTAATTAGGGCGTTTAGCCTGTACTTTCTTGTTTCAGATTTTCACCTTCGGCCGCCATTAACGAGCGAGTTCAAGATTGCTTGAAGCTTGCACTAGGTCAAGCAAGCCCCAGGTCATTGCTCATGGTGGTGCATAATTAGTCGAAGAATACGCCCAGGTCCTTGATTGAGAGAGTGAACCCTAGCAAGTACTTCAATTGCAGATGTTTTCACCTACAGGCGTACGCGAGCAAGAACGTGTGGGATTAGTCCCACCTCGGAAACACAGGAGCAGTTGGAGTGTTATAAACTAAATTCATGTTCTGGGCTTATTGCCTTAGAACATGGGGTGAGGTCCCATTACCCTCACTCAAACTGGTTACCCGCCTAACCCGAGCACACCACAGCTGTGACACTTAAGCACGCAGCCCTGGTCTCAGGTGCGCTTATGCCCGATTACCTAAATGGCTAGTTGCCCTAGTGGAAGAGAACAGAGGGGAAAGAAAGAGCGAGAAGTGTAGGGTTAAGGGTGGTTTTGCTCTGATGGAAGGAAGATCGACACTTAGTTGCGAGAAGAAGAAAGGAGATAGAGTAGAGAAAGAAGAGAAGAAGAAGAAGAGTGCCCTCTTGGCACTGTAGCAGTGGATGGTTAAGCCATCTAATTGAGAGCTTTGTCGTCTGATCTATTTGACAAGGAGTGCATGTGCACTAAAGCTTGTGTGGATTCAAAGTTGTTGATACTGTTCATCTATTTAGACCATTGAGTAATTATTATACATGTATCTAAGTTAATAATTGGTGATTCAAATCACCATTATTTTATCTTAGATCTCTTTTTGGCTCATTAGATTCTTGATATACTCATGTGCTACATTGAATATTAGTTTTGAGTAATTATTTGTGCTCATTTATATTATTTGTTGAGATTAACACGTGAATGCAATACTTG
This sequence comes from Thalassia testudinum, assembly GCA_037157565.1. NCBI lineage: Eukaryota > Viridiplantae > Streptophyta > Magnoliopsida > Alismatales > Hydrocharitaceae > Thalassia > Thalassia testudinum. The sequence goes on from JAZHRO010000025.1 coordinate 93,344,014, forward strand.
CTCCCGGTGTTCAACCTTGGACTTCAATTCAAGTAATAAATTGTATGTGTTGATGAGCGATTTTGGTCTGTACTACAAAGTATCAATCTTAAACATCAATTTCGCACGACCAAGAGAAGGGTCTCGGGTTTTTGAAATGACAGGTTGCCTCCGATTAAGTGCTAAACTCAATGCCTTCAGCAGTGTAGAGGATGGTCAAGGAGAAGGGGTGATTAGATTGGCGGAATTTTGTAGAACAATCACCTTGATGATTAGCTTGGTTGGTCCAACCAGGTGCTTATTTAGATCAACTGGTTGATGATGCAGACCAAAGCCAATCAGTCTGGTGGGCTGAGAAATGTGAATCAATAAGTGTGGAGCCCACTAGGTGAACTCTGGCTCAAATAGATATAGAAATGAGAATTAAGGGTTTGGCTGTCTTGGTTCAGCCATATCAGAATAGGGATCCTCAAAAGCTAGTGGATTTGTGTAGAATGTAGGAACCATACTAATGGATGAGAAGTATGCAACAAATGACTGTCAGTTTGATCAATGTCCCATTCATTGTGAAACTGTGGTGGCAAATTAGCTTTGACTTGATTGGAATGAAGTGATTCATAGTAAAAACGGATTTTGGTGAAGTACCATGGCAGGGGCTAGCTTTTGAAAGGCTTCAGCTCCAGGTTAGGCTGTGTGGCTTCTTTGAGCCCTGAATCAATGACCTCAGAATTAGAATCAAAGAATTGGTCATGGATATCGAGGTCATAAATTGGCTCATAATCATTTGGAAATAAGGATTCTCCTGAATCAGAGCATGGTTCAAAGTCAGCAAAAGAGAATCTGAGATGGAGATCTTCTGAAATTGACTTGAGATCGAGATTTCCACCACACGAAAAATTGAAGGTCTCAAAGTTATCAACCTGAGTTTGGTCTAACCTAGCTTCAAATTCCAAGCTAACAGGGATATCCTTATTAGGTATAGGCTCAATTTTAGGGTATCTAGGGTAGAACCAATTTAGTCCCAACTCTCCAATTTCCTCTGATTCTGTGTCATAAATTGATTTTGTTTCAAATAAATTAATTTGATCTTCTGACGAATCTGGAGAGGTTTCTTCATCAAACATAGGTTATCTGGGATTTTATCCTCGTCATGTTGAGCCTCATAATCATCCAAAATAGGTTCAAATCTAGATTCTAGGTTAGGTGCAGGAATTGGGTTACTAGAATCTGAATTGGGCTCAATTGGAATTTTAGAATTAGTCTTGATGAAAGACCTTGCCAAGATAAGGTGCGCTAGTTATATCCTCGAGGAGTTCTGGATCGAAGTCATCACAGGTATTTTGAATTTCTGTGTAAGATGGACCAGCTTCAACATTTGCGATAGCTGGCTCATAGTTGAGAACACCTATAGTGAAATCGTTCCAACCCATTAATTGATCAAATACTTCATTCTGCACAAAATTATACTCTAGTTCCATTTATGTTAGGGATTCAACATAGAAACCTCCATTTTCACAATTAGGTTCATATTGATCCTTGAGATTATTCCAAGATTGATAATCAACTTCCGGTTGGGGGTCTAGGTATCTTTCGATAATCAATTCTTCCAGATGATCTAGCAAATCCCCACATCATGTAATGATATCCTGGTACTTTTCCCAAAGTAGGATATTTGACAAGTATTGTTAACCCTCATTTCTATGCAATCTTCTCACTGCAATGATCTATTCTAAGAGGGTTTCCTGGGTCAAACCACGTGCTATCTATGTTGCAATCATTTGGATGTGGTCAATAATGAAGTTTTTCATCTTTCATTCACTAACCTGAACTCTGTTAAAAGGGGTTGATGTTCTATAAAATTCTTCGCTGTAACTGATAACATCCTTAATCATTTGATCTTTCATGCTCTTATGGGGTTTAGGACTAGTGGACATCTTTCCTACTTTGTCAAGTTGAATTTCAAAATCAGGTGGTGGATCAAGATAAATAATCAAATTCAGCTTTAGATTGAATTAATAAGATCATATTAGATTTTACCCAAGAATATTGGGGCTTGACCCTGATTTGGATCAGACTCTAATGGAGGCCTTTACGTTAGGCCTAGGGATCTCTGCCTATGTATGCGCACTAGAGAATAGATGAGGGACTGGATATGAGTTGGACCCAATCAAGGCACCCAAAAGAATTGAATGACTATGCTAGCTTGAGGCTGATGGACCTCCGAATCAAAAATTTGCACACCTGAGAATTACTTGGGCAACGAGGAAAGGAGAGCCCCGCAAAGACCCCTACACTGTAGAGTGTCCCCATAGGTTACAGGGTTTCCCCTGCCCAACTTTCCTTGTCACTGCGGATCCAAGTAGATTGAAATGCGCGAATTGAGCCCCAAGTCTATCAATTTTAGGCTTAGTTGTCTTGGATTTTTCACTTTAATTTAGAAGTTGATTCAAATTGTGACCTAATTTGAGATTGATTGATTCACAAAGTGAACCAACTTCACCTAACCTATCCTATTAGGATGAGGTTTGGGTTAAGACACCCCGAGCCACCCTATTTTAGTTCAACTAGTTATTAGGCCACAAGTTTTATGATTCAAGTGAAGTTAGAGCCTTTGATTTTAGGGTTTGATGATTAAATCAGTTCAAACAAAGGCTTAGGTGGTACACAAATGCAGGAAGAATAGTTTGGAGGTTCCAACGGAGGGGGGTGAGATTTGTGTGATAAAAATAAAATGTGAAAATATAAATAATCAATCTTACAAAAAAGCAATCACACAAGTACACAATAATTTTTAGGTGGGAACCCAAACCTGGGTAAAAACCACCACCAATTCCTCTCGATTTAGGATTTTTCGATTGACTTAGTTGATCAAATCTACTAATTGAGTCACTTAAACAAGGGTGGCTCAATCTCAATACAACCACGCTATTTTATACCCGAGGGTAGCGTAACCTCAAAACCCCTCCTCTTCATGAGGAGTATTTCGTCTCATGAGGGAGACAAGAATTCACAAAGAGAATACCCAAAGAAAGACAATAACAGAATGTCCTATAGAGCCACAAAGAAGTATTTAAAACTAGCTACTATAGGCAATAGAAACTTCCCTTTGATGGAAGTGCATCGACTATTGATGCAGAGTGCATGAACCATGCAAGGTCACGAACGATGCTCTCTTATACATAGGCAGGAGAGTCGGTACAGCAAAGATGGTGCTCTCTATTGTAGGCTAGAAGATCTTGGAGAGCAACAACACTTCTCTACTTGATAATCTCTTCTTGGATACAATATGAGTGGAAGTAGTATTCTTAGGTGTGTGTTTGACAAAGGAAGAGTGCCCCTCTATTTATAGAGGCCCTAAGAAGGGTTTACAACACCTTAGAAGGCTTCTATAGCTGTTGGGAATAAACCCAAGGCAAATCATGATGAAATCAGGGTCATTAATGATTCTGATAGGGTTATTAGACGCCTAATTCTAATGTTAGACGTCTGGGCCATTGTCTTATCTAGGGATCGGTCATCTGATCTAGAAGGGTAGAAGATCTGGATAGGGTTAGATCAAGATGGATGTCTAAAGAGGTGTTCTAAGATGTCTGGGAATCTAATCAGACGTCTAATTCTAGATGGGTTTCCTTCTTATTTTGTCAAGACCGAAACAAGGTTCTAGTGTAAAGTTACATAGATGACAGATTAGATGTCTGTCAATAGGTATAGACATTTGGAAACACAAAGCATTGTGGGAATGGATTTTCCGAGGCTCAAATGGCTATAATCACTGACAAAAGTGATTTGTGGTTGATTGAGCCTAACGTTTATCTATCAGACGTCTAGGATGAACCACGGATGTTTGGAAGTAGTTGTAAATCAGATTAAAGGTTAATCCTCAATGATTAAGCATGATAAGCCAACAGTCCTCTAGTTGGACATCTGGTAAGGTCATTAGATGTCTTCTAAGACGTCTAGAGTAATGGTTGGGCGTTTGAAACTGGTAGATAGAGAGTGATTTCCAACCAAGTGTTTTCAATGTCTGATCAAACAGTCAGACATCTTAAAGATCAGACGTCTGATGTCCTATTGGACGTCTGATTAGGCTATCTGATGCCTACTTTGGTTTTCTAAGTTCTCTACGAGAAGTCTAAGTATCCTAGGGTTGTGTATGTGTTCCTAGGACTACTTTTTGTTACTTTGGGGACCTTTAACAAATGATCTAAGCAAGTAAAAAGCAAACAACAAAAAGACAAATAAATAGAACAAAAACAAAAAGAACTTCTATACTATTCTTCATCTTCTTGTCTTCAAGCTCTTGCTCCATGCGAAGCTCCTTCTCCTCCATCAAGCTCCTCCATTCCGCCATGGATGCGAGCTTGTGTTCCTTCACACTTGTAACCATTTGCATTTATCCTAAAACTATAACTCAAATTCAAGCATTAAATAATAAGTGTTTTGTTATCATCAAAATTAAAGATCGTGGTGCCCTTGCATCAACATAGTTTCGTTTTAACTTGCAAATGTGCACTAACACTTCAAAACTCTAATATGAAAACCCTACATGGCTCTATTCTAAGTCCACATTGATTCCAAATATAACACTTTGGACTCAAAACAAGAAAGTGCATAGTCCGAGGTGTTTGAGAGATTTATTGTGCATCCCTAACAGGCATAGGAAGTATGGATTGGGTGTTTTTAATCAAATTGAATCACCTCAAATTTGATTTCAATTAAATCACATAAATCAGGAAACTCTCACCTTGAATGATAATACTAGAAAAATAAGGTAGGGTTGGATCCTAATTTCATTTGTTTCCCTTTTTTTATCTTCTCAAGATAGAGAAGGGATTAAGGAAGAAGTCAGAATGACTAACCTGACCCTGGTGTGGTTGCCCGAGCGGACGATCTTGATTGTGAATTTACCTTAAAACAAGTAGAGCATGTTAGAAATCAAATCGAAATGAATATGACTAGTGGTAAACTGCACATTGCTCCTCAGCAACGACACTAAAATGTTATCGCACTAAAGTCGGGTTTAAAATATTCATTGTAGTATAGTGACTAAAGTGATGAAAACATTTAAATTTATAATCTCGAATGTGAGTTTGAGGTCGTCTCAAGAAGCAAATAATTCACAATTCACACCACTAATCAATTAGTCAAAATAGGGCTCAAGAGATTGATATAACAAGAAATATATTCAATGTAAGACATATATCAAACTCAACAAAAAGATAAAAGTGTTGAAAGGCAAAAAAAAAGTTGTTTGTTTCAACCAAGCTCAAATGCCTCAACACTTAATGAAATTCATGACCATTAGATGTCCACACTAAGCTATCAGACATCTTAAAGTTTGCAGCCCAAAGCCAAACACAACTTAAGCCAAAATCTGCCCAAGGCCTAGGCTCGCTCCTAAGTATGCACTTGTGTGTGTGCAAGCAAGTGCATATGGGTATGGGGTAGGGGATCTGACCCACAGTGGTCTTGGGCAAACCAGTAAGGCACATGATTGCTTTTGTTCCTAAATCTGGTTTGATGTCCTACGATGTGGGACTATAGGAGTCCCTCTTTGTTTCAGTAGCTTCAAGCCATGGATGAGGTCAAGGCTTGATTAGAGCAAGGTAGTCGTTGGATCTTCATTCCAATGAATTGGAGAGCTTCTTCAAATGATTCCTCATAGAGGGATGATGCTCGCTTGATCGTTGCTTCATTGAATGGATGCGACAATGTCAGAGAAGATGGGTTTGATGGCAGGAAACCTGAAACAAACACATAGGTTTTTGGCCCCAATTAAATAGCCGAAAACCTTTGTTGTGCCATGACGAAGTTGGTGGTGGTGGTGATTTGTGGTTTCAATGTGTGAGGTGGCCGGATGAAGTTGAAGAAGACGGTGAACAGCAATGGTGTCTGACGAGGTGATTCATAGGTCAAAACCCTCAACTTCTTGAGGGCTTTTGACCTATGAGTTGTGAGGGTGGTTTTGGTGTTGGTGGCATGGACTTTGGAGGTGTGTGGTAGTAGGTTAAGCTCGCCGGGGCTCTCACCGACCACGAGGAAGAAGAGGAATGAACGATGAAGATGGAGGTTAAAACCTAAGTGTAAATAGCCTAAACTAACCTAGGGGAAGAGAGGGAGATCGGGGACTACTTATTTGGACAAAAGAAGGGGGAACCACATCCGGTGTTGGTCGGTCGGACATGGGGAAGAAGGTACGTTTGGCGAGGGGGTTGGCGATGAGGAAAGGGAGGAAGGGACCTAGCTATGCTTGGCTAGCGTCAAAAGAGCATGGGGAAGAAGATGGTGCATCCAATTTTGTTGTTGGACATGCGGAAGAAGGAGAATGAGGAGTGTCACCAGAGTTGAGGATGCATGGCTAGTGAGGAAGAAGTAAGAGGGAACGTTCGGCTAATTTCAACTAAAATGTACATGGGAAGATGTTAGAGCTTATATAGAGGATGTTTTAGCCCTCAATTGGCTTGAATTTGTGAAGTTTCTTCACAAATTTGGCAAGGAGGATCCATCCAAATCGAGCTTCACTGGCGTGGTTTTGGTCCAAATTAGATCTCGAGGTGTGGTGCATTCAAAAGGTCATGATTTGATTGTCAATCCCTCCAATTTTGGAGGGATTTGGTGTTTAATTAAAGGAGAAATTGTCAATTAAAGATTGCATGCTTTGTGTTGTTGAGGTCTGCTGGATTTCCATATTTGGATGTGTGGAAGAAGAAAGGGAAGGACTTTCCTGTGAGAAAAGTTCAAACATAGGGGGCTGGTTGTAAGAGAAATCACAAATTATGGTTGTTTAGGTCAAAAATAGAGATGATTGGGTGAAAATGCAAATTGAGTCAAGATGAACTCCAAATGGGCTAAAAATTTGGGGTTAACCTAATTTGAACCCAAATAATCTAGTGGTGACCTCATAATTGGGTTTTGATGCAATTTGACTGGTTAATTTACACTGAAGTCCAAAATAGAGTAAATTCCTACCTAAGTATCTAATTTTTGTTAAAATGGGTTTCTTTGGTGAAAGTGAAGGTTTGAAACATCTTATAATATTTTCAAATAACTTTTAGGAAGTTTAGATTACATTTATTTCTGCTAGAACTTGTTTAATTTAAGGAAGGCTTTAATTAGAGTTTTTATTGATAAAATAGTCCTCAAAACATAGAAAACCCTGATTCAGTAAGCTCGGGCCCACTTCTTAGGAAATTAAGCTCATTTAACCTTAGATTAAGCCTTAATTCACTAAGTTATTTTAAAATTGTGATTAGGCGTTATAAAAGTAGAATTAACTTGTTTTCTCTTCTTCTTAAACCCAACTTAGAATAGAATTATGAATATTATGGAGCATTTATTACAACAATTAGGCTAAATTAAGTTATTTATGTCGGATGGTGGTGTTACCATCAAGCATTACATAAAGGATGTGTTTATGCCTATTGTTTAGTAATCCTTTAAGAAGATTAAACTTAACTAATTTATTTATATATTTATAATGAAGATGTCCCAATCTTCTATGCCATAACGAAATTTCATCGTTAAAAATAATTAGACAATTAAAAGTGTTATTTTTATCTATTACAACAATATAAATGCCTTTATATTCTTTTTCTTCTAATAATACTTCTTTAGTGGTTTCATCAATAATTTTAAAGATTTTGGAATTAAATACAACTTCAAAACTATACTTGACTTACACTTAATAAGTTATGCTTAAGACCTTTAACTAATACAACATTATTAAAAGATGATTTACCATTTCCAATGGTTCTAGTACCAATAATTTTACATTTATGATTATTTCCAAATGTAACTATACCTCCATCCTTGTGTTCCAGATGAGTGAATAAACCTTGATTTTCAGTCATATGTTTTGAGCATCAGTTGTCCATGACCCATTTGCTTTTTGAATCCTACAAAAATTTTAGCAGGCCTTCTCTTTAACACTTTGAATCCATCTTTTGATTTATGATAAATCCATTCCTTGTAATCAACATCTTTTCTTCCTACGAAACAGGAATCCAAATTGTTCTTTGGGACCCACTTTCTCTTAGGTCCAGTATTGTTAGTTTCCTTCCATTCCTTTTGTGCAATGAAAGAAATTCCTTTCTTCCCATTTTGACTAAGAAAATGATCATTACTAGATGAATCTGAGAAATTAGAAAATCCAAGATCATTTTTATCATTTTTAGGTCATTGCAATGCAAGTAATTTATCAAGATTTTCTCTTCCTTTTGTAAACTTGCTAAGATCAATTACAAGTTGCTCAGATTTATTTTCCAACATAACAATATCATTTTCTAGGGCAGAAATCTTGTTTTTCAATGAATGAAGCTCACATTTTAAAATAGAATTTTCAATATTAAGATTTTTACTTTTAGCAATGCATCCTTTATTTTTAGATTTGAACAGTTTATAGGAATCATAAAGATCATAAAATTCTTCAAGTAATTCTGGAAAAGAAAAATCATATACCCAATTTTCCAATGCCATCAAGCCAAAATATGATACTTCTTCCTCTACAACAAAAAAAGGTCAAAGGTGACAAATATTTTATAAAGATGGCGACGAATAAATCGTTGTGTTATAACTTGGTGACCAATAATTTATTCGTTGTCACAATTGTTATTATATGAGCCGTTGTTAAACTTACAACGAATAACGTATTCGTTGGTAAATCCAAGACAATGAATAAAATTGTCATTAAAATAATCACTTGTTTTATGTTTGACAATGATTATATTCATTGTAAATGCCAATGATTACTTCGCCATAATATACAATAGATATCAAATGTAATTAATCATCCTTACACCTTATTCATTTAGTAAATGTAATTTATCAAGTAAGCAAACTTTTGACAACATTCATCAAAAGATCTTTATTAAATTAAAATTTCATGATAAAATTTTATAAAAATGCACCTAGAAATTATGAACAAGTTTCTAATACAACATGTACCTGAAATAATTTTACATGATAACACCATGAAAAAGAAAGAGAAGAAACCAAGCTTCTAATAAAATTGAAAGGAACAAAAATAAAGAATTCCAATGTAAAATACATCACAGACAACCTAAGTAATACAAACATTCTTGAACTATACCAATTCCCTTCGAGTCACCCATGCATCATCAAAAATTCCACCATGCACTTGAAGACCTTTCCAACGTTGCACATATGGCCTTCAAAACAACAAGCCTTTCCAATGGTCCTAAAGAGCAAGAAAACAACTTATTTGACACATAGAAATTTGAAGTATCAAGTGGTACTGGGAAGTAATCTTAAAGGAATCGTTTAAGCATGATACATACAGATTCTTACCTTTGTACTACACATTATTAGACTCAAACATTGGCATGATTATTACCTCTCCTTAGCCATCTTTGCCAACCTAGCAAATAATTGGATGCTTAATGTCCAAGAGAATCAGGTAATAAAAGAACATGACCTCATAGGGGTGAGATTGTCACATAGATCATTAAGTATTTGAAATCCAGTAAATGCGAAAATGATGTTAGTGCCTGAAACAAATCTAATAAAATCCATTATTCAAGATATTTGGGAAGGATAGTTTCTCAAGCCACTACAGAGTACAAGTTTCTTGCAATTAGAAGGCCCTTGTGGAAACATTTCTTGTTCCCATTTTGGGAAATAAAGTGATAATCCTAAATTGTAAATAGATGTAATTCTTACTGTACCATGTTGCTTCTAGAATGCAAATATTTTTACGTTAGTATGCAAAGAATAATTTTTATTTTAGTATGCAAAGTTTCCATATTCATATGCACATGACTTTACACCTAGTCATGATTAAATTTTATTGAAATTTTGTAGATAGTGTAGAAACATACAGAACAGACTACAAGTTTATATGCTAACCTAACTGATAGAAAACTTAGTTTTCAACCAACTTTCTTTATTCCTATTAAAGATAAACAAATGTTACATACCACATTAAGAGCTTCGATAATCGTCTCCAACAGAGATTGTGAAACGCTGTCTATGAATGAAACCCTCATATCCAAAAAGATAATTTTTGTTCCTAAAAAGAACTCAAAGATATTAGATAGCAAGAAATCCATTGATTAAACATTCTATTAAAGTCACAAATCTTGTCAACATCTACACTGATATCTTCTTCGCTTCCATCAAATGCATGCCCGTTAAAGGCAAAGCCTTTCGGTTTCTCATCCATTGATTGCTATATGTTTAGAAGGATAATAGTTAAGATGGGCTAATGGATTTTCTTCTTTGGAAGTGTATAACAAGTGTATCATCATGTCAACCTACCAAACCTAGAAAACATTAAGTACAAACCCTTCAAATCCAAATACGGGGTAGTAAAACCAAGCCACAAACTAAGGTTGTGCTCAACACAAAGATAATATTCTAGGTTATCCCCTTTGGGCAGGTTAATTGATGTAGTTCACAAATATTAACTTCCTCCTTGACGAATGCCTTGATACTGACCTTTTTGTACCATGTAAGCACAGGTATAGGTGCTCCTACCTTTTATCATCGGCACTTGCCTAAGGCCCCACCTAAATTAGGGTTTTTCCCCCTTGAAGTGATCATGAGAGGGGCAGATCAAGAATGAGATTTTGAGGACTAGATTGCTCCTGTTGTCAATCATGTGGACTCCCCTTGGCCAACTTAATCTGATCTCTGCCACGGCAATGTCAAAGAGAGTGATAAGTAGGAAAACCAGGAACATAAGCTTAATGATCTAGAAAAAGGATGTGAACAAGTTGGTTATGAACTTCCTTGCAACTGAGGGCTATGTTATTGCTGTTGAAAAATGTAGGAATAGAGACAGACATAGATCTTGTCACCAAATAACAGATTGCTTGGTTGTGAAACATGCTATGCAATTTGGAGATGTAAAGGATGCAATAGACAAAGTCAATGATTTGAATCCAGAGATTCTTGATACAAATCCTGAACTCTTATTTTACTTCCAACGATAGATGTTGATAGAGCTGATACGTAATGGTGACAAATGATTTTAAGCATTGAAGGAGTGATTTGGCTTCCTCAGGTCTCAAGTTTAATAATAAGCTTTGTCATCAACTATGCATTGCATTTTCCTACTTAAAAAGAATTCTAAAACTAGCTGAAATGATTACATCTCTCTTGGCAAGTCACCATGTGAACCGATTTCAGATCTTAGAAACCCAGTGATGAAAGTCCTGATCGATATCACCTCTCCACTAAGACCAAGAAGCTGCTCCACGTTATACACCATTGAATGAAGACAACCGCAAAAGACTTGGAGTTTTCCACATGCCTGACACAATGGGGTGTTTATGCACCAAAAACTATATGAAAATGATCTTTAGAGTCAGGGAGATTTTGGGACACGATAGTAACTGATTACCCCATATTTGTGAGCTATTTTAGTATTTAAGTGTCCAGATATTAAGTTAATTTTAACATTTAGATATGTTAAAATCACCTCACCGGAAATTTGGTGGCCTTCGTCCAGTTTGGAATGAAAACTACTTTTAAGGTTCTCCAGTCCGGTTTTTGGTGGCCTTCATTATTTAAGGATTGTCATAATTTTGTTAATTCCTGTATTAGATGTCAACGGACTGGAACGATTGGGAAGAGGAATGAAATGCCATAGCACAATATTCAATATGTTGAAATTTTTGATGTGTGGGGAATTGACTTTATGGGCCCCTTCCCTTCGTCCCATGGTTATGAATATATCTTGGTGGCAGTTGATATGTCTCTAAATGGATAGAGGCCAATCCTACGTGCACAAATGACCACTCTGTGGTTTTGAAATTTGTGAAGGAAAATATCATATCTTGTTTCGGCTGCCCTATGACCATTATAAGTGATGGGGGACCTCATTTCCGAAACCACCACTTCAATCGGCTAATTAGGAGTCTGAAAGTGACTCACAAGGTCGCTACCCCTTACCATCCTCAGACGAGTGGCCAGGTTGAAGTGTCGAATAGGGAGATAAAAAATATTTTAGAAAAGACTGTTAGACCTGATAGGAAAGATTGGTCCCAAAAGCTCGATGATGCTTTGTGGTCATATCGAATGGCCTATAAGACCACTTTGGGCACTTCTCCCTTTCGGATTATGTATGGGAAAGTGTGCCATTTACCCATTGAGTTGGAGCATTAGGCACTTTGGGCTATTCGAAGTGTTAACTTGTATTTAGAAAAGGCAAGTAAGGCATGACTTCTGGAATTAAGTGAGCTTGAGGAGTTGAGGAATGATGCTTATGACACCTCTCATGCTTATAAGGAAAGAACTACGGTCTTGCATGATAAGTATATACTTCGAAAGACCTTTGAGCCCAACAAACAAGTTTGGCTTTTCAATTCCAGACTTAAGCTTTTTCCAGGGAAGTTAAAATCTCGTTGGGATGGGCCTTACATAATCACTAAAGTGTTTCCGCATGGAGCTGTGGAGATTAAAAGCCTTTCCTCTTCAGCAACTCCCTTTAACGTCAACGGTCAACAGTTAAAACCATATATTACTTTGGATGGCCATCTGGTTGACGAGGTCACTCTTGAGGAGCCTTAGCTCCTACCATTCTCTGCCTTAGGTAATATCTTCCTTTAACTATTTTTGTTTCTAATGAGGACATTGTTTGAACTAGGCATGGGGGAGAGGACCTGAGGCATTTGTTTATAGCATGTCTACATTTTGCATTCATTCATGCATATTGCATTAAAAAAATAAAAAAATATATATACAGAAAAAAATTTGTGCTTAACTGGCTAGGCCCTGCATTCTTAAGCAAATCAAAACTCTATGTTAGACTAAGTTGATTCTAGGGTCAAACTTTAGAAGCTAAGTGAGCTACTAGCTTTTGACCTTTAGGGTCCTTTGTGGACTTAAAAACTTAAGTAGGAGTTAAGTTGCGGGCCATTAGTCAAGAGGGTGAGGAAGGAAAGCTAGGGATTCAGTTAAAAGGTGGGGTAGTACCCGGAGTCTTGTTCTACCATTTGGTTTACGGCTCCTTGTAACCCAAGCATCCAAATTTCACACACATGATCTTGTGTAAGTAAGTGATCACCTTAATTCCTTTCTTAAAAGAAATTTCGTTCTCTTAGTTTTGACTTAGGAGAGGCTTGGAAACACAATTTGACTGGAAGAGTTCCTAACCCTGGAGTGGTGGAGTGTATACTCACCTTGTGAATGAGATGATAACATATTACCTCCTCGGCGGTTGTCTCTTAGGATATCCATCCTACTGAGGGCATGTAAGTGCATTGTGCGATTCAAGTACCATGGGTGGCCCTATCTCAAAGTGCCGATTGCCACAGGCCTGAATTCACTTATGAAATCCATGGGCAATAATATCTCCAAGTGTCGATTGCTAGGAGTTCTTAGGGTCGTTATGGACGGTTCTATCTCGAAGCATCGAAAGCCAGGCACCCTTCGAGGTACGATGATGGGGACAATAAATCCGACACAGACCGTGTTAATAGCTAATCTGAGGTAAAACTTAGAGGAATCAAACAAAAAAAATATATGTATATATATTATTCAAAAAAATAAAAATCCTTTTTCCTTTCTAGGTTGGCAATCATACCAACCTCAAATAACTCAGACCAATGCACATGCATGAATGCTTTAATCTTAGGGATCAATAAACCATAGGATAGAGTCAGAAATCAGGGAAACTTGTGCTTGCAACTCGTCTTTAGCCGACCTAGTCTATAACTTAGCCCTTGGTAACCTTAAGTCTAAAGTCTGAACATAATATGTTTCTAAATGAAGATCGATTGTGTTGGCTAGTCTACTTGAAGTGCTAGGTTTTGCTTGGATTTGCTAGGGATTAGCAAAAACTAGGCATGGGGGTATTTAATTAGCCCATATTTGTGGGCTATTTAAGTATTTAACTGTCTAGACATTAAGTTAATTTTAACATTTAGATAGCATACATTAGGATGTAAATCAATTAAGTCATATTTTTACCTTAAGTGCATAATTCACGCATCTAAAATTAACCTAAGATTGCATACATTTGATTAGTTAATTAATTAGGTGCATTACATACACTATTTTAATTAACATAGAGGTTAAGGAGTTATGCATAAATAATCCTAATTATTTTATTCTTTTTTTTCTTCCTCTCCTTTGTAGGTAACTCCTCCATCTCCGCCTCCTCCTCCTGCGCATCAGCATTGATTCTACGGTGGCTTTTGAATTTCAAATCTTTGTAGCTGTAGCTTCAAAAGAGAAGGAAGGGCTGTCGTTCAAGGAGGCCACCACCCCTTTGCTCCTCACTGCAAAGAGAACTTTGCTTTCATCCATTCCATACCATCGGCCTCCCACCGCGGTAGTGCGACTCCACCACCGTGGGCGTGTGGATTGACAGCCCATACCGCCAAGAGTCCCTGCAACTTCTCCTCCCTATGCCTCAACCCTGCCAAGCGCGCCTGCCCACCATGCGCCCTCACCTCAGCCAGCAACCCATGCCAGTGCCTGCCCACCACGCACCCTCAACTCAGCCAGCAAGCCACGCCAGTGCCTACACGCTTGCGCCTTCACCTCCAGCGCACCTTCACCTCTAGCGCACTTGCCTAGCATGCCTGCCAACCGTCCGCCTCCACCTCAGTGCCAGCACACCCGCACGCCTTTGCCTAAAGTGTGTCCTCCAGCAGCACCTTCACCATGCCCCAGTGCTCCTGCTTTAGTGCCTCTAACGCCACCCTACAGCACCTGCAGCCGGTGCCATCAGACCCCACACGTGCCCATGGGTCCTGCAGAGCGCTTGCCCCTCCACGTGCCCACGCCTCCTCGCACCTGCAGTGCCCCAATGCCCGCGCACTGCCCCTCCTCGCGCCTGCAGCACGCGTTGCCAGCAGCAGCAACCTCCACCGTCGCCACTTCTCTCCTCCATCCGGTCGACTCCAGCCGTCTCGCAACTTGCCGCCGCCACCGTTGTGGAGCCCTCGCTCCGACCAATCTACGCCCAGAAGAGTTCCTCGAACAATCCTCTCTCCCATGCACGAGGAGGAGAGAGGTAGAATCCTTTGTTTATGGTGGAATTAATATTTACATTTCATGCCATTGCTACAAAAATGAATTTTTATTTATCATTATTTTATTGTGGTGAATTTAAGCCTTCTTGCTCCTGCTTCTAGAGAATTGTAAACCTTATTATTTATCTCTATGTGCATTCAATTTAATTTTGAATTACATTTTAGTATGCATGCAAGTGAATAGTATTTGGCATACCCTTGCACATGGATAATTTTCTGACATAAAAATTACATTAACACCCCTTCACTTCTCCATAAATTTAAGATTTACTTTCTGAGCTACACAGGCATTGTTTGATCTGGTGAATAGTTTAGCGAACTTGATTTCAACCTAGTTGCGAGTTTAAATAAGTCATTGCCTCCCTGTGGACATGATCCACTCTCCTGTGAGTGGTTTAATTTTAGTTTTAATTATTTTGTCAAGCGATTTTCTATCACTTTGATCCTACAACGACAAATCATCTTAATACATTATTCGAAAGTGAAAACCAACTTATCAGTAACAACAAGCTCAAGTTGGGCTGTTTGTTGGGTGGATTTTTTTATTTTTATTTTGAAAGGAAGTTTTTTGGGAGGGATTTGGGTTGGAATTGGGGCCCTTTGATTCCTCTGATATTGTTCTACACCCTACTCTAATAATCACCTTGGAATTCCAAAATTACTAATTCCTTAAATCAATCTACTCTTCCCATATGAGGAATCATGTCAATTTAAGGAATTAATCCCCCTCAATTCTACCAAATAATTTCACCCCAAGGGTGGAATTAAGATAATTCCTCCTCTTTGTACATCACATCGTTATTTACTCTTTTTGTTTTTATTTCTTATTCTTCTTAATTAATTCTTTTCTCTTCAAATAAGGAACTAGAAATTGCCAAATAGTACCAGAGTTTTTGTGCTTACAAGAGTGAGAAAAATGGCATTTTCTTTACTTCCATCATATTCTATGTGATAAGTAAAACTACATTTATTTAAGGGGGAAGTCAAAGAAAAGCAAAAACTCTTAAAAGATGATGGTAATTTCTTGATCAACAAGAAATGAGAGCTGATTAAAAGCCTTCTTTACTAGATACTCTTGAAACCTAAATAACACCTTCAAAAATTTCAGTACAGTTAATAATAAACTAGCATCACTTTAGGGTATGAAATTTGAAATCGACTAGCTAGAAAGCATCAAAGAAGACATAAAATGAGACCAACTGTTCACAAGAAAACTTAACTCCATAATTGCCTGGGCAAAGATTGATAAAATAAAATTTACCCCTAGCTTCTCAGTTTAGATTGATAGGGAAAGAAAGAACAAAGAAAACCAATAAGTTAACATGGAAAAAAATAATATTAGCAACATCAGGAACAAATGAAAGAAAATAAAAAAGAAATAGCCTATGGGTCACTTGAGGCAAATTAAACCTCATTGAGGTGAAGAGCCACTAGAGTTGGGGTTCTCACACTGACCAATGCATGAGTTGAGGTCTTCACCATGCAACTTTGAAAAGCCATTCACAAGCACATATTTCATCCATGCATGCTACCACTACTCAAGGATTGTCAGCCAGCTCCTACTGTTAGTTCTCTATTTTGGTCAACAGTAGAGTTCTTCCTTCACATGCAAGGCAAAATGATAGCTTCACATCAACCTTCATGTCAGAATGCATCATGGTATGTGTTGCTCTTGAAATAATAGTATCCTATAAAATCTTGACAAGCAAACGAGGAAACGATCAATTAGATCACTCTTTAGACAATGAAAAAGATTGAACATTCTCTAGGCACTTTTTGGTCAATACTATGTGAATGACCTTTAGAAAAGAGTTAATCCTTCATTTTAAGGGTTCCTGTCGATAAGAAATGCCACTAGAAAGCTCTTTAAACATCTAAAGAACCCTTTAGAAGGAACCTTTGTCTTTGAAATGTAATGCCTACATAAGAAAAACTTTAACAGAAAAATACAACTATCTTGGATCTATAAGCATCAAGATTCACCTATCCATAAAGGTGACAAATGATTTTAATCATTTCACTGAACAGTTAGAAGGAATTTCATCAAACACCTATCTAAGAGAGTAAATCCCCTCCCTTGTCCAGTGATCAATTACTCTCCTTCAGAACTAGGTCCCCTCATAGGAGTTATCTGCATAAAATCAACATAAATGATTTGAGATTAGACAAATTGGATCAAAGATAATCTCATCCTCACATGATCTCTACAAACATAAACTAGAAACCACATGTCTAACACCAAAAAAACCCTAAAAAAGGATTAGAAAACACCAAATCCAAAATAGAAAACATGTCGATCCTCACTTAATCCCCTTGGAAGGATGTCCATCAACACTATGATCTTGAGCATGAATGACCTCTCTGATCTCAGCACACCCTGCCAACACCGATTAATCAGCTTATGCCATGAGGTCCCTCCAAAATCTCATTGGTACCTATTGACCTCGATGGAGGGGAGGGCGCATGTAGATGTTGAGAGGAGGGATGGTGAAGAATGAGGCGACGATGGTAGCTGGGGGGAAAGGTTTCGATGGCGATGCTGAAAGGGTGGTAGTAGTGGTCACGATGGAGGTGATCACCATAGAGGCACGAAAATGTAGGAGTAGAGGTTGGAGTAGGATGTAAGCTTTATATCGGGAAAAACTATTAATGGGATCTGACATTTTATGTTAATAAACTAAAAAATTTAGTGATGATTATTTACGTTGTGAGAAAATGATGACAATGATTTTTGTTGTTAAACGAAACTAGCGACGAATTTATATCATCGTTGTTAATTTTAAAAGAAATGACAATGAATAACAAAAATCGTTGTTATATTTAAATATAACGACGAATATTATTAATCGTTGTTATTTTTTCATCACCTTTTATATATTTTGTTGTAGTGTTCATTTGTTGAAGTATCATTTTCATCTTCACTTGAGCTTGATTTAGAATCATCGCAAGTTGCTTGTAAAGCTTTCTTTTTCTTGAATTTCTATGGAAACTTCTTTAAAAATGCCTCGTTCTTCTTTTAGAAGTTTTCTTTCTTGAGAAGAGGTTAATCCTTTTTCATATGTCCAACCATTTTACAATTATAGCAAGTGATAGAATCTTCTTTCTTTTCTTCCTTTCTCTTTCTAAACTTCTTTTTGGTTCTCAAGAATTTCCTGAATTTCTTAGATAACAAAGCAATATCTTCTTCATCATCTAATGAGTCTTTACTTTCATTATCAACTTGAAAATCTAATTGCTTTTTGTTTGGCTTTCCAAACTTTCCTATTGCATGATTTTACTCTCATAAGCCATCAAATGTCAAATGAGTTGCTGCATAGTTAGATTTTGAACTTCATTTGCTTCCTCAATAGTTGTTACTTTATATTAAGAAACATTTGTAATTGAACGTAAGATTTTACCTTCTAGTTCACCTCTTACAAGGTTTTTCCGAATGATTTAAGATTGTTGACAATATCAGTGAAGCAAGAATACATAGACTTGATTGTTTCTCCTTGCATCTCAAACTTCTCAAATTCATTAGTAAGCAAAATAATCATTGAATTTTTCACCTTGCTTTTTCCTTCATGAGTAACCTTGAATTTGATGAGCATTAGTACACTGAGAAACCCTATTAAATTCTTCAGGACTAAGAGAGCAATAAAGTGCATTCATAGCCTTTGAATTTAGCACCAATTATTTCTTTTGTTCATTAGTATATTGTCTAGCTTCTAGCTTTGCAGGCTTGTTGAATCATATCCCATACGGCATAGTTGCCTAATTTCACAATAATCAAGCAACCTAAATCACATAAATTAAGCAAGATTCTAGCATAACTTAGGAATAATGCATTCATAGGCATCATAATTTGCACAATAGCTATTTTATTTGTTATATAGATAATATTGTCATTTTATGTACCAATGAGAGATGACTTTAATCACAGATGATTCGAAACTACGGATGTCATATCAGACCAAACAAATCTGATAAGAATGACGACGAGAGTCCAACGCTTCCGAAATCACCTCGATCAGACAACTAGTGCATCGTGTGTAGTCCAAAAAAGAATGAAGATCATGGAGCCAAAGGACAAATATCTAAGCCTTAGATGAAAAATCCAACCGCACGGATGGATTTGAATCAACGATCGCAGTCCAACGGCAGCAAAATCAACCTGATCGGAGGTCTACATCACCAGATACAAAAAGAAGAAGATTGATGGCCATGATGGTGCCACATGAGGGGAGATTGTGATGGCGCCATTCCGCTGGCCCATCTCTGAAGACCATCCCTCACCCACTCTCAACCGTTGGATGGCCATCCAACAGTCCACAATGCATCCACGTTGACCATCCAACGACGAAGGATAACTAGACGCAAAGAGGAAACCTTAACAGAACACAAGCATAGCGCATTGGCTCACGCGCTTGCACTGGAAGTGAAGCACATGGGTTCGAGCTGCGGAATGCTCATATCTGAAAAGAGTCATGCACAGGTGCTATTGCCCATCGGATGGAGATTGGTGCATGCTCAAATCAGGAAAGAGCGCCCACTGCTAACGCGGGATCCCATGCATGATCCCACACATTTTCTTAGATGCCAAGGAAGTACGGGCGATCTATAAGTCGTTCGATCGTGATAGCGGACAGCCAAGGATTAGGCACTCATTTTGAGCGAGCGGCGAGCACTCAAAGTGAGAAAGGAAGTGCAAGCATTGGCGAGGAGTGCGCATAGATGTCAGATCATGATCAGATGCTCTAGAGGTTGCCACGTGTCTCCACTAGGTTCAATTCACGTGATGAAGGCATGTTGGAGGCTATTTTTATGCTAGATCTGATCCGTTGAACTCATGATCGATGGATCTGATTGCCTGGGAGTTGTTGCATGAGATAGAGGGACAAAATACCCTTTTTGCCCATCATAAGAACTACAAAAGATTGCTCAGGGCCCCCTAGTTGAAAATCAACTCCTGCTAGAACTCAGATACAACTCTCTCTCTCTCTTTCGACCAGGCTCTCCTTCTACAACTCTGCTCCAACCTTCATCTCGACACTCTATATCTGAGTTGTCGCTGCATCTCACACAAACATCTCACAAGCAGCATCATCTCTCTACCTCCTTCTATCTCTCCCTCTAGCTCTCTCTCTCTCTTTCTCTCTTTCTACCTATCTGTCTCTACATTTAGCATAGCAATTTCTACTATGAAGAACTCTTTATCAATGCAATGAAATTTGATCTTATGGATATCTGATGCCTCTTTATACATATATATATATATAAATACCTGTTAAAACTAGTTTTATTGAAAGGTTTTTGTTAAAATCGAGATTACCTCCCTATGAATGACTCGGTGCTCACCGGCCTTTACAAATTTATTTGTCGACGTGTTTTCATGCTATACTAAAACTAAATAATCTTTTAAAATATGATTTATGCACCAAACATTGCCAAATTGCATAAATATTTCCACACATTTTCTCTAGCATGCATAATTTCTTCCAACAAATAGTGGTGGCTTCGAAATAGAAAATCTATTATTGCTAGAAGTAGCGATAATTTCTCTAGTTGCCATGGATCCTTGTCACTTGAAAGTTACTTCAGAAAAATTGTGAAACACAGGCTCTAATACCAAATGATAATTATACAAAAGGGGAGGTGAATTGTTTAATTCAAATATTCAATAAAAATAGTGGCAATCAGAAAAATTCAACCAATATATAACACCTAGATTTATGGAGGAAACTCAAATCAGGAAAAGCCTCTACCTAGTTGATCCCCAACTCGGATTTCTCTCTTGCTTTTCAAGGAAGAAATCCACTAAACTTCACTACTTCAACTGAGGGTAGTGAAACTCTATCATGGTCCCCTTCTTGTATAACCCACAAGAAGATATTTTGCTCTTCACTCACCAGAAGAACGGGAAGCAAACCCTGGCACCCAAAATACAAGTAGAAAGACTAAAAAAATTGATACAAGTCCTATTGAGCCTATGAGCAAGTATTTTAATCAAATGTAATTGGACTTAAAAATATTCCTTTTCAATCGTTTTAAATATATCTTGATGTAAGGGAAGCAAAATTTTATGCAATTGATATATAAGCAGAACTTTGATAAATATTTTCTTGCAACTTCCTTTTAATAGAAATATAAATTTTATATTGAGGAAGTGTACATGAAAAAGATTAGAATCAATAATATGTTCAAAGATGCAATCACAAGATTCCAGTATCAAATATTTTGAATGATCAATTTTGCTTCTAAAGATAACAAGATATGTCTATGAAGCAAGATCAAATGATTAAAAATAATACCCCCTTGAACTTCTTAAAAGTATGAAGTAGGCGTAGAGGAATTCGAGAAGAACGTCTTCAAGGATCAATAATGTTGATGCAAATAGGGAAGTAGAAGCTTGAAGACTTTTTGTTGAAGCACTAAGTTGGCGTGGAGTATGCTCCAATCAAAGCACAAAATTGGCATGGAGTATCCTTGTTTGAAAGTGCAAAAATGGCGTGGAGGCTTGAAGCAATTTCTCAAGATTGTATTCATAGGTAGAGGGTATGTGATTTTGATAATGAATGTTCTTGTAAGAACGAATGAACCCATGTAGGGTATATATAGAATAAAAATAGGAAGTTATGATCTCATGAAAGGGTATGAATTCAAGAGATGCCAAGTTAATAGCCATTTGCACATGTTAGAATTCGAGTATAACTGTTTGGAGTTAGTTCAGTTGATTAGTTGATTGATTGATACATTCATATTTGACTTTACAAAAATCATAGAAAACTGACCGACAAAATTAATCGATTAATTCTGCAGCTGAAAGAATCATAAAAGAGGTGGTTATATGGGTACTTTTCCTTTTGTAGAAAGATGTAACTTCCTTTATGAAGAGATGTAATGTTTGAAATGGATAATTACCATTCTAGAAAGTGTAATCACCCATTCTAGAAGAATAATTATTATTTTAAGATATATTTTAAATGCATTTTACACATGTTTTAGTAATTTCAATATTCTAGAAGTTATAACTACCATTCTAGATGATTGATCTAGTATTACAATATATTTTAGGGTATGTTATATGGATGTGATTTATTTTAAGTATTTTAGAATTTATTTATGTGCATTTAATACATTAGAAATATTACAATTAGGCACTTGAATTAATTTATGCATGTGAATAAATGTGTTTGGCTCTTAACAAAAATATCCAATAAGCAGTACAACATCAAATTGAATGTAGGAGAAGCTAGGAATCATCAAAATGAATCTTCTAATATCTACTTTTGCTGTAATTAACATCTTTAGATAACAGTGAAGCTTCCTTTCATCAAAATTGTAATCTTCAACTTTATATCTACAACTTTATGATATAATATGATAATAAATAAAACATCAAAATAAATGTAATTAGAACCTAAGTACTAACAATTGCATGAGGTAAAAGGTAAAAAAATAATAATAAAGAATGAAATCATACATACCATGCAAAAATTTGACTTCAAAGTTTCAATCATTATCATCATCATCCCTTTGCTGCAATGGTCCAAGTCGTCAAATGTTGTAACATTAGGCATGCAAGGATTATATGAATTTGCATCTTCTTCATCATTGTCATTCTAGATACCTGTAACGACCCGGTTCCCGAGTCCCTACGAGACACGAGAACCGGACCGACTCGACTAATCCCAAGACCCAGTCGTCCAACGAGGAAGTAACCAAAAGACAGTAAAATAAACCACATTCAGCATGAATATAACTAACAGTAAAAAGTACAGCAGTAAGGAAAGAAACTACTACAGTAGGTACCGCCACAACAGTAAAGCAACATTTATCATATAACAAAAACTGCAGGTAAAGAAGGTACAGCGGAAACAAAACTACTCACTAGAACAGAAACAAAAGAAGGTACAAAGCTGTGGCAACTCTACTGGACCCTACTCGGCCCAGCGTCCTCTGCAGCCGCCGACCCTGGCTGCTCAACACCTGGTCCTGAAAAAGGTAACGAGTGTAACACGTCAGCAAAACGCTGAGTAGAGTGGCAAACTAACTAAAGGCAACAGTAGAGTGTACAGTAGCTGTTATGTTCTATTACTTCCTTTATTTACATCTTTCAATTTTTCTCACTATTTCATTTACTTCTCAGATCCTTTACTTGATCTCGAATGTCCTCGTGGGACGATCTTGATTGCAGTCTTTTCCAACAGTAGAAGTAGCACGTGGTGCTCTCCTGGCCGGGAGAGTCCCCCGTGGTGATCCTACCCTCAGTCAACCACCCCAAGGTCACTGACAGACGTAACGGTGACTACGGCACGCGCGATAAACGCACAGGTAGCTAGCCCGTACTGGCACGCGGTCAGTCGTTTCCGTTAACGGGTGCGCCCAAAGCACAGCACGGAACCAGGGCAGAGCCCTCTCAGTAACAGGGGTCCAACCCCTCCACAGTAACCAAACCGGGGCCTTGCCCCTCCACAGTCCGCGCACCCTCGCCTGACTACCCTGGTTTGCCCTAGTGGGCCTAACAAGTCGGTGAAGGAGGCTAGCAGAACCCCGGGGCCCGTGGGGTAGCTAGTACTCTCCTAACACTACTAGCTCTCCTCGGTACTACGTACACGAGGGCCAACAAGTCGGTACAGAGCGGCCAAGCCTAACCCCGGGTCCCTGGGGCGGCTGGCCCCACTCTGCACTAAAACAGGTACAGGTACTTCCCTTGGTACTGCGTACCCAAGAGACAGTACAAACTACATCTCAGTTCCATTCCTTTTCTTTCCAGGAGTTCCACTCCTAATTCCCCGTAGGGTTCCAGCTCTTTATCTCAGAACATCATATGTTTCACTTTCCAGATTCACGTTCTCACATTCCATGATCTCAACATGATTCTCTATGCATAACAGGCAGCTGTTAATTAAATTTACAGGCAGCTTTATATATTCCTTTCCATTTTTCCAAGACTGCAGTAATGTACATTCCACTAGTTTTTCCATCCTAGGATTCATGCCATATCCTAGGATCTATCATACAATCTAGTTTTCCGGCCCTAGGATTCATGCAACACCTAGGAGCTATCATTCCATATATTTCTCATTCCTAGGATTCATGCAATGCCCTAGGTTCTAGTTATGGTTCCATACTTTAACAGATTTTATTAATACATAAAACCACTCTACCAGGTACAACGGAAGTAATGGGGGCGTGGTCGGGAATCCCGCGTGCCTCCGCGACTCTCAAGATGGCAACCGAACGAGGTCCTATCACGAGGATCAAACACAAGGAGTGTCTCAAAACAGTGTATAGCTACTGTAGGCGGGTAGAGGAATAAATTCTGAAACGAACGCAACTCGAATCGTGGAAAACGGAGCCCAAACGGGTCGAGAAAGACAATACTGTGCAAAATCAGACGTCTGGAACTCCTTCCAGACGTCTTAAACGGTGGATCAGAGAATTACCTGTTCGGCTTGGTTCCCCGGACGTCCAGAAGTCTGTGGCGACGTCTCTCCTAGATCCCAGACGTCCGATGGTCTCTCCGGACGTCTGGAGGTCACTCCCGCCGTCTGGTACAACTTCCAGACGTCGGATTCGCAAAGGATGACGAATCCGAACACCTGCGCACAGCCAACCCTCCTCCTTCAGTACGGTCAGTCGACAAAAGAAGAAGGAGAAAGCGGAACTCACCTTTCAGACGTCTGTATGATCACACAGACGTCGACCTTGCCGTCTGGATATCAGTCCAGACGTCTGATTCTGGAGATTTTTCCAGAATCAGAACCTCGCTCGGCCTCCGCTCGCGACGCCGCCCGCGTCGCACCTCGCGCGTCCGCTGCTCCGCCCGCAGCAGGTCCCTCTTCGCGACGCTCTGCGCCCCCTGCGCCCTCCGCCGGCCGGCCAAGCCGCTCCCGGCGAGCTCGCCCTCACGGCAGAGCCCTGCCCTCGCACGCCGCAGCTCCTCCGCGCCTTCTGCTGCGCCGCTGCCGCTGCGCCCTCGCGTCCGCTCGCTCCGCCCGCAGCAGGAGAGGAGGAAGATGGTGGAGACGGGAGGGGAGGCGCGCCCCCTCCCCCTTTTAACGCCGCGCGGAGAGGAGGAGAGAGACGGCCGCAGTCGCCTGCAGCTGCAGAGAAGATGCGGATCGCAGGTCTGCGCGCACAGGCGCGCAGACGAATATCCCATGCGAGTATAACTATTCGTCAGACGTCTGTAAACTATCCCGGACGTCTGGTCAGACGTCTGGATGTGATCCCAGACGTCTTGAAAGACGTCTGGGCCACCTCCCAGACGTCTTAAAAGACGTCTGGGGTACGCGCTCGTTACAATATAACAAACTCAAAGGAAGTTTCGTCCCCGAAACTTGCGCCAACTAGGGTGCGGAAAAAGGATGTCCAAATAACCATAACAAACTCAAAGAGGACCGAAGCCGGTCCGATAATACGTACCCGCGAAAAGCTCTGGGTACCGCTCCCGCATTGCCGCCTCAGGCTCCCAGGTAGCCTCCTCGTACCGCTGGCTCCTCCACAAAACCTTTACCAGGGGTACTTGCTTTCGTCTCAACCTGCGGACGGCTCGGTCTAGGATCTGCACTGGCCGCTCGGGGTAGGTCAGGTCGTCGCTCACCTCGACGCTCTCGTGACTCAGTACGTGGCTGGGATCGGCTACGTACTTCCTGAGGTTGGACACGTGGAACACGTCGTGCACACCAGAAAGCTGCGGGGGAAGGGCAAGTCTGTAAGCAACGGGTCCAACCCGCTCCAGGACCTCGAAGGGCCCCACGAACCTCGGCGCGAGCTTCCCTCTCACCCCAAACCGCTGTAAGCCCTTCATGGGCGAAACACGAAGAAAGACGTGGTCCCCAACCTCGAACTGCACCTCTCTGCGTCTGCGATCTGCGTAGCTCTTCTGTCTGCTCCTGATAGTGCGGAGTCGTCTGTGGATCTGTTCAACTACCTCCTGACTCTGCCGGATCAACCTGGGGCCAACCTCCCACTTGGTCCCCACCTCAACCCAACTCAAGGGTGCCGTGCATTTCCGTCCGTACAGAGCCTCGTAGGGAGCCATGCCGATGCTCGAGTGATAACTGTTGTTGTATGCAAACTCTGCCAGGGGCAGGTGTTCCTCCCAAGAGCCCCTCCAGTCTAGTACACAGGCACGCAAAAGATCCTCAAGTGTCTGTATCGTGCGTTCCGACTGTCCGTCCGTCTGGGGGTGGTAAGCCGTGCTAAACCTCAACCTCGTCCCCAAAGGCTGCTGAAACTCAGCCCAAAACTGGGACGTAAAGCGGGTATCCCGGTCGGATACGATCTCCCGCGGAACTCCGTGTAGTCGCACCACATCACGGATATACCTCTCTGCCAACTGTGCTGGTCCCAAAGTGACTCGGATCGGCAAGAATCGTGCCGTCTTCGTCAACCTATCCACTATTACCCAGACCGCGTCGTGTCCTCGCTGGGTAACAGGTAAACCCACCACCAAGTCCATGGTGATGCTCTCCCACTTCCACTCCGGCACTGGAAGCGGCTGAAGCGGCCCTGCAGGCCTCTGATGCTCGGCTTTCACCTGCTGGCACACTAAGCACTGCTGCACGAACTCACCCACATCCCGCTTCATCCCTCTCCACCAGAACTCGCATCTCAAGTCATGGTACATTTTCGTGTTTCCGGGATGTATGGTGAATCTGGAACCGTGTGCCTCAGTCAGGAGCTCTCTCAACAGCTCCTCGTCTCTGGGGACGCACAGCCGTCCCCTCAAGCGTAACACCTGGTCTGTGGAAGAGAAGTCCCCTGGGTCCCCTGACAGTACTCTGTCGCGCAAAGACTGCAAGTACGGATCGGCCATCTGTCCCGTGATGATGCGGTCTATCAACTCTGGTCTGGTCTGCCGTGTCACCGTCACTGCCCCACAGTACCCTCGTAACTCTAGAGGTCGCCAACTGCCCACCTCCTCCAAAAGGCTCCAACTCTGTAACTGTAGACTGGCCAAGCGTGCGGGCGCCTTACGGCTCAAGGCGTCAGCCACCACATTGGCCTTTCCCGGGTGGTAGGAGATGCTGCAGTCGTAGTCCTTCAGGAGCTCCAACCAACGTCTCTGTCTCATGTTGAGCCCCTTCTGGTCAAAAAGATATCTGAGGCTCTTGTGATCTGTAAAAATCTCGAAGGTCTCACCGTACAAGTAATGCCTCCATGTCTTCAGCGCGAAGACAACAGCTGCCAACTCTAGGTCGTGGGTAGGGTAGGTATGCTCATGGGGCTTCAGTTGCCGCGAAGCGTAAGCGACCACATGACCCCTCTGCATGAGCACACCTCCTAACCCCTGCAAGGAAGCGTCCGTGTACACAACGAACCCGCCACTACTGTCAGGAATGGTGAGCACGGGAGCCGAGGTCAACCTCTCCTTCAGCTCCAGAAAACACGCCTCACAGGCGTCTGTCCAAGTGAAAAGCACATCCTTCCGAGTCAACTGTGTCATAGGACGTGCAATCTGCGAAAACCCTCTGATGAACCGTCTGTAGTAACCTGCCAGTCCCAGGAAACTGCGAATCTCAGTGACTGAACGCGGTCTCTCCCACCTGAGCACTGCCTCGACCTTGGCGGGATCCACCGCCAGGCCGTCTCCAGAGATCACATGACCCAAAAAGGTCACCTCCCTCAACCAGAACTCGCACTTGCTGTATTTGGCGTACAGCCTGCGTCGTCTCAGAGTGTCCAGAACCATCCGCAAGTGCTGTCCGTGCTGCGTCCGATCTCTAGAATAGATGAGTACATCATCTATGAAAACCACCACAAACTGGTCCAAGTACGGTCTGAACACCCGGTTCATCAGGTCCATGAAAGCAGCGGGGGCATTGGTCAGCCCAAACGGCATGACCAAAAACTCGTAGTGTCCGTACCGGGTGCGGAAAGCTATCTTGGAGACGTCGGTCTCCCTGATCCTCAACTGGTGGTATCCAGACCTCAAGTCGATCTTGGAAAACACCGTGGCACCCCGCAACTGGTCAAACAAATCGTCAATCCTCGGCAGCGGATATCGGTTCTTGATGGTGACCCTATTCAGCTGTCTGTAGTCCACACAAAGGCGTAGGGTCCCATCCTTCTTCTTCACAAACAGTACCGGGGCTCCCCAGGGAGACGCACTGGGCCTCACGAAACCTTTCTCCAAAAGGTCCTGCAACTGAGACTTGAGCTCTCGCAGCTCAAGCGGTGCCATCCTGTTTGGCGCGGTGGAGATGGGGTTGGTCCCTGGTACTAGTGAGATCTCAAACTCGATCTCACGCTCGGGCGGTAGTCCTGGTAACTCGTCTGGAAACACGTCGGGGTACTCTCTGACCACCGGGATGCTCTGGAAGTCTGCCACGGGGCTGTGCTCTGCCACCACACAAGCTAAGAAGCCCTCACACCCCTGGCTCAAAAGTCTCGCCGCCCGAAGTGCCGAAATGCACCTGAAACCTCCGTCCACTGGCTGCCCGTGAAACTCGAAGGAAGGCAACTCCGGAATGGAGAAGACAATCTTCCTCTCAAAGCAGTCTACCAATGCGTGGTAAGCGGATAGCCAATCCATCCCCAGGATCACCCCAAAGTCCTCCATCTGTATCATAATCAGGTCAGCTGGCAGGCTGTGTCCCCCGATGCTGACCCCGCAACCCGTGTACACCTCCTCAGCTACAAACAGCTGACCACTCGGACCTCTGATTACGAACGGGTTCTCTAACAATGTATAATCCTGGTCCAAACTAACTGCGAAACTGTCTGCGACAAACGAGTGCGTAGCGCCGGAATCGAAAAGCGTGTAAACGAGTCCGCCAGAAACTGAAACCATACCTGCTACCATGGATCCCGAAGCTCTGGCGTCCCTGTGTGTTAGGGCGTTGATACGCCCCTCAGCTCTAGGTGCGGACGAAGCAGCCACACTCTGCGTCGGACGGGTAGGTGCTGGCCGGTACCCTCCTCGCGACTGCGGTCCTCCTCCTCGCGCCTGGAAACTGCGGCCTCCTGCGCGCCCTCCAGTGCTCTGCGCGGGAAGTATCTGCTGACCTCCTGCCCTAGATGGGCAGTCCCTCCTGACGTGGCCCGGCTGGCCACACTGGTAGCAGAGGGGAACCCGACTCCCGCCCTCAGTGAGTCCCTGCTGTCGGCTAGGCGGGGGTCCGGTGCTGGCGACTGGCCCCTGTCGAGGGCCCCCAAAGGCCAGTGATGGCCCTGCACAACGTGACGGCTCTCCTGCGGACGCCACGTGTCTCCGTTCTCGCCGGCCCTGTGAGAAGTCTGGCTGAAAGGGCCTCTTCCGCCCGCCGTCGGTCTCTCGCGCGGACGGGTTGGTCTCCTCGAACGTCATGGCTGCCTCTACCACCCTTGAAAACGTCGGCAGCTTCAGGGGTTTGACATACCCCCGGATCGCAGGCCGGAGCCCCTCGGTGAACCTCCAAAGGCGCTCCTCCTCAGTGGCTACCGCTGTCGCTGCAAAGCGGGACAGCTCCAAGAAACGCGTGCGGTACGCGCTCACGGTCATCGTCCCTTGGCGGAGAGTGTGGAACTCCCGCCTCCTCTGGTCCTGCCACGTCTGGGGAAAGTACTGCTCGCAGAAGAGGGTGACGAACTGGTCCCACGTCGGCTCGTCCCTCTCCTGTCCCCGGACCGCCCTCCACCACCGGTGTGCCGCACTCTCCAGCTGGTACGTGGCAAAGGCCACGCGGCACTCCACCGGGGGGCGAAGGGTGTCGAAGATCTTCTCCAGCTGCTCAAGCCAGTCCTCTGCCTCGGTCGGGTCCTCATCCCCCTTGAAGGAGGGGGGCTTCAGCTTCCGGAACTGTCCGAAAAGCTCGAAGTGGTGCTGTAGGGGAGGTGCTGGTGCACCTCCAGGCGAAGGTGCCTCGTGTACAGAAGTGTCGGAGGAAGGTGGGGGCGGCAGGGGCCCATCCCCTCCCTCGTGTCCGGCGCCGCGTCCGTCGCGTGGTCCCACAGAGGACTCCCCCTCTGCAACCCCAGGAGGAGGTGCTCGGGGCGGTGGGTGGAGCTCCTCTCGTACAATATCCCGTATCAGTCTGGCGAGGTCCTGGGCCTGGATGCCAGGGAGTGGTGGCTGGTCCACCGAGACGTCAACGACAGCACGTCCACCTCGCCGACCTCGCCCTCGGCCGCGCCCGCGGCCAGTCTCGCCAGTCCCACGACGAGGCATCTCCTGCAAGGAGACGCGAAACAAAACGGAAACGTCAAAACAGACGGTACCTAACAACACTTCTAAGAGCTCATGTCAAGAGATATGTTGTGGTGGCTACTCTAGCTATAAACATGTGAATTGGTTATTTTCCAGTCAGTTGATTCACTTCTCGGGACGACCTTGCTCTGATACCATCTTGTAACGACCCGGTTCCCGAGTCCCTACGAGACACGAGAACCGGACCGACTCGACTAATCCCAAGACCCAGTCGTCCAACGAGGAAGTAACCAAAAGACAGTAAAATAAACCACATTCAGCATGAATATAACTAACAGTAAAAAGTACAGCAGTAAGGAAAGAAACTACTACAGTAGGTACCGCCACAACAGTAAAGCAACATTTATCATATAACAAAAACTGCAGGTAAAGAAGGTATAGCGGAAACAAAACTACTCACTAGAACAGAAACAAAAGAAGGTACAAAGCTGTGGCAACTCTACTGGACCCTACTCGGCCCAGCGTCCTCTGCAGCCGCCGACCCTGGCTGCTCAACACCTGGTCCTGAAAAAGGTAACGAGTGTAACACGTCAGCAAAACGCTGAGTAGAGTGGCAAACTAACTAAAGGCAACAGTAGAGTGTACAGTAGCTGTTATGTTCTATTACTTCCTTTATTTACATCTTTCAATTTTTCTCACTATTTCATTTACTTCTCAGATCCTTTACTTGATCTCGAATGTCCTCGTGGGACGATCTTGATTGCAGTCTTTTCCAACAGTAGAAGTAGCACGTGGTGCTCTCCTGGCCGGGAGAGTCCCCCGTGGTGATCCTACCCTCAGTCAACCACCCCAAGGTCACTGACAGACGTAACGGTGACTACGGCACGCGCGATAAACGCACAGGTAGCTAGCCCGTACTGGCACGCGGTCAGTCGTTTCCGTTAACGGGTGCGCCCAAAGCACAGCACGGAACCAGGGCAGAGCCCTCTCAGTAACAGGGGTCCAACCCCTCCACAGTAACCAAACCGGGGCCTTGCCCCTCCACAGTCCGCGCACCCTCGCCTGACTACCCTGGTTTGCCCTAGTGGGCCTAACAAGTCGGTGAAGGAGGCTAGCAGAACCCCGGGGCCCGTGGGGTAGCTAGTACTCTCCTAACACTACTAGCTCTCCTCGGTACTACGTACACGAGGGCCAACAAGTCGGTACAGAGCGGCCAAGCCTAACCCCGGGTCCCTGGGGCGGCTGGCCCCACTCTGCACTAAAACAGGTACAGGTACTTCCCTTGGTACTGCGTACCCAAGAGACAGTACAAACTACATCTCAGTTCCATTCCTTTTCTTTCCAGGAGTTCCACTCCTAATTCCCCGTAGGGTTCCAGCTCTTTATCTCAGAACATCATATGTTTCACTTTCCAGATTCACGTTCTCACATTCCATGATCTCAACATGATTCTCTATGCATAACAGGCAGCTGTTAATTAAATTTACAGGCAGCTTTATATATTCCTTTCCATTTTTCCAAGACTGTAGTAATGTACATTCCACTAGTTTTTCCATCCTAGGATTCATGCCATATCCTAGGATCTATCATACAATCTAGTTTTCCGGCCCTAGGATTCATGCAACACCTAGGAGCTATCATTCCATATATTTCTCATTCCTAGGATTCATGCAATGCCCTAGGTTCTAGTTATGGTTCCATACTTTAACAGATTTTATTAATACATAAAACCACTCTACCAGGTACAACGGAAGTAATGGGGGCGTGGTCGGGAATCCCGCGTGCCTCCGCGACTCTCAAGATGGCAACCGAACGAGGTCCTATCACGAGGATCAAACACAAGGAGTGTCTCAAAACAGTGTATAGCTACTGTAGGCGGGTAGAGGAATAAATTCTGAAACGAACGCAACTCGAATCGTGGAAAACGGAGCCCAAACGGGTCGAGAAAGACAATACTGTGCAAAATCAGACGTCTGGAACTCCTTCCAGACGTCTTAAACGGTGGATCAGAGAATTACCTGTTCGGCTTGGTTCCCCGGACGTCCAGAAGTCTGTGGCGACGTCTCTCCTAGATCCCAGACGTCCGATGGTCTCTCCGGACGTCTGGAGGTCACTCCCGCCGTCTGGTACAACTTCCAGACGTCGGATTCGCAAAGGATGACGAATCCGAACACCTGCGCACAGCCAACCCTCCTCCTTCAGTACGGTCAGTCGACAAAAGAAGAAGGAGAAAGCGGAACTCACCTTTCAGACGTCTGTATGATCACACAGACGTCGACCTTGCCGTCTGGATATCAGTCCAGACGTCTGATTCTGGAGATTTTTCCAGAATCAGAACCTCGCTCGGCCTCCGCTCGCGACGCCGCCCGCGTCGCACCTCGCGCGTCCGCTGCTCCGCCCGCAGCAGGTCCCTCTTCGCGACGCTCTGCGCCCCCTGCGCCCTCCGCCGGCCGGCCAAGCCGCTCCCGGCGAGCTCGCCCTCACGGCAGAGCCCTGCCCTCGCACGCCGCAGCTCCTCCGCGCCTTCTGCTGCGCCGCTGCCGCTGCGCCCTCGCGTCCGCTCGCTCCGCCCGCAGCAGGAGAGGAGGAAGATGGTGGAGACGGGAGGGGAGGCGCGCCCCCTCCCCCTTTTAACGCCGCGCGGAGAGGAGGAGAGAGACGGCCGCAGTCGCCTGCAGCTGCAGAGAAGATGCGGATCGCAGGTCTGCGCGCACAGGCGCGCAGACGAATATCCCGTGCGAGTATAACTGTTCGTCAGACGTCTGTAAACTATCCCGGACGTCTGGTCAGACGTCTGGATGTGATCCCAGACGTCTTGAAAGACGTCTGGGCCACCTCCCAGATGTCTTAAAAGACGTCTGGGGTACGCGCTCGTTACAATATAACAAACTCAAAGGAAGTTTCGTCCCCGAAACTTGCGCCAACTAGGGTGCGGAAAAAGGATGTCCAAATAACCATAACAAACTCAAAGAGGACCGAAGCCGGTCCGATAAGACGTACCCGCGAAAAGCTCTGGGTACCGCTCCCGCATTGCCGCCTCAGGCTCCCAGGTAGCCTCCTCGTACCGCTGGCTCCTCCACAAAACCTTTACCAGGGGTACTTGCTTTCGTCTCAACCTGCGGACGGCTCGGTCTAGGATCTGCACTGGCCGCTCGGGGTAGGTCAGGTCGTCGCTCACCTCGACGCTCTCGTGACTCAGTACGTGGCTGGGATCGGCTACGTACTTCCTGAGGTTGGACACGTGGAACACGTCGTGCACACCAGAAAGCTGCGGGGGAAGGGCAAGTCTGTAAGCAACGGGTCCAACCCGCTCCAGGACCTCGAAGGGCCCCACGAACCTCGGCGCGAGCTTCCCTCTCACCCCAAACCGCTGTAAGCCCTTCATGGGCGAAACACGAAGAAAGACGTGGTCCCCAACCTCGAACTGCACCTCTCTGCGTCTGCGATCTGCGTAGCTCTTCTGTCTGCTCCTGACAGTGCGGAGTCGTCTGTGGATCTGTTCAACTACCTCCTGACTCTGCCGGATCAACCTGGGGCCAACCTCCCACTTGGTCCCCACCTCAACCCAACTCAAGGGTGCCGTGCATTTCCGTCCGTACAGAGCCTCGTAGGGAGCCATGCCGATGCTCGAGTGATAACTGTTGTTGTATGCAAACTCTGCCAGGGGCAGGTGTTCCTCCCAAGAGCCCCTCCAGTCTAGTACACAGGCACGCAAAAGATCCTCAAGTGTCTGTATCGTGCGTTCCGACTGTCCGTCCGTCTGGGGGTGGTAAGCCGTGCTAAACCTCAACCTCGTCCCCAAAGGCTGCTGAAACTCAGCCCAAAACTGGGACGTAAAGCGGGTATCCCGGTCGGATACGATCTCCCGCGGAACTCCGTGTAGTCGCACCACATCACGGATATACCTCTCTGCCAACTGTGCTGGTCCCAAAGTGACTCGGATCGGCAAGAATCGTGCCGTCTTCGTCAACCTATCCACTATTACCCAGACCGCGTCGTGTCCTCGCTGGGTAACAGGTAAACCCACCACCAAGTCCATGGTGATGCTCTCCCACTTCCACTCCGGCACTGGAAGCGGCTGAAGCGGCCCTGCAGGCCTCTGATGCTCGGCTTTCACCTGCTGGCACACTAAGCACTGCTGCACGAACTCACCCACATCCCGCTTCATCCCTCTCCACCAGAACTCGCGTCTCAAGTCATGGTACATTTTCGTGTTTCCGGGATGTATGGTGAATCTGGAACCGTGTGCCTCAGTCAGGAGCTCTCTCAACAGCTCCTCGTCTCTGGGGACGCACAGCCGTCCCCTCAAGCGTAACACCTGGTCTGTGGAAGAGAAGTCCCCTGGGTCCCCTGACAGTACTCTGTCGCGCAAAGACTGCAAGTACGGATCGGCCATCTGTCCCGTGATGATGCGGTCTATCAACTCTGGTCTGGTCTGCCGTGTCACCGTCACTGCCCCATAGTACCCTCGTAACTCTAGAGGTCGCCAACTGCCCACCTCCTCCAAAAGGCTCCAACTCTGTAACTGTAGACTGGCCAAGCGTGCAGGCGCCTTACGGCTCAAGGCGTCAGCCACCACATTGGCCTTTCCCGGGTGGTAGGAGATGCTGCAGTCGTAGTCCTTCAGGAGCTCCAACCAACGTCTCTGTCTCATGTTGAGCCCCTTCTGGTCAAAAAGATATCTGAGGCTCTTGTGATCTGTAAAAATCTCGAAGGTCTCACCGTACAAGTAATGCCTCCATGTCTTCAGCGCGAAGACAACAGCTGCCAACTCTAGGTCGTGGGTAGGGTAGGTATGCTCATGGGGCTTCAGTTGCCGCGAAGCGTAAGCGACCACGTGACCCCTCTGCATGAGCACACCTCCTAACCCCTGCAAGGAAGCGTCCGTGTACACAACGAACCCGCCACTACTGTCAGGAATGGTGAGCACGGGAGCCGAGGTCAACCTCTCCTTCAGCTCCAGAAAACACGCCTCACAGGCGTCTGTCCAAGTGAAAAGCACATCCTTCCGAGTCAACTGTGTCATAGGACGTGCAATCTGCGAAAACCCTCTGATGAACCGTCTGTAGTAACCTGCCAGTCCCAGGAAACTGCGAATCTCAGTGACTGAACGCGGTCTCTCCCACCTGAGCACTGCCTCGACCTTGGCGGGATCCACCGCCAGGCCGTCTCCAGAGATCACATGACCCAAAAAGGTCACCTCCCTCAACCAGAACTCGCACTTGCTGTATTTGGCGTACAGCCTGCGTCGTCTCAGAGTGTCCAGAACCATCCGCAAGTGCTGTCCGTGCTGCGTCCGATCTCTAGAATAGATGAGTACATCATCTATGAAAACCACCACAAACTGGTCCAAGTACGGTCTGAACACCCGGTTCATCAGGTCCATGAAAGCAGCGGGGGCATTGGTCAGCCCAAACGGCATGACCAAAAACTCGTAGTGTCCGTACCGGGTGCGGAAAGCTGTCTTGGAGACGTCGGTCTCCCTGATCCTCAACTGGTGGTATCCAGACCTCAAGTCGATCTTGGAAAACACCGTGGCACCCCGCAACTGGTCAAACAAATCGTCAATCCTCGGCAGCGGATATCGGTTCTTGATGGTGACCCTATTCAGCTGTCTGTAGTCCACACAAAGGCGTAGGGTCCCATCCTTCTTCTTCACAAACAGTACCGGGGCTCCCCAGGGAGACGCACTGGGCCTCACGAAACCTTTCTCCAAAAGGTCCTGCAACTGAGACTTGAGCTCTCGCAGCTCAAGCGGTGCCATCCTGTATGGCGCGGTGGAGATGGGGTTGGTCCCTGGTACTAGTGAGATCTCAAACTCGATCTCACGCTCGGGCGGTAGTCCTGGTAACTCGTCTGGAAACACGTCGGGGTACTCTCTGACCACCGGGATGCTCTGGAAGTCTGCCACGGGGCTGTGCTCTGCCACCACACAAGCTAAGAAGCCCTCACACCCCTGGCTCAAAAGTCTCGCCGCCCGAAGTGCCGAAATGCACCTGAAACCTCCGTCCACTGGCTGCCCGTGAAACTCGAAGGAAGGCAACTCCGGAATGGAGAAGACAATCTTCCTCTCAAAGCAGTCTACCAATGCGTGGTAAGCGGATAGCCAATCCATCCCCAGGATCACCCCAAAGTCCTCCATCTGTATCATAATCAGGTCAGCTGGCAGGCTGTGTCCCCTGATGCTGACCCCGCAACCCGTGTACACCTCCTCAGCTACAAACAGCTGACCACTCGGACCTCTGATTACGAACGGGTTCTCTAACAATGTATAATCCTGGTCCAAACTAACTGCGAAACTGTCTGCGACAAACGAGTGCGTAGCGCCGGAATCGAAAAGCGTGTAAACGAGTCCGCCAGAAACTGAAACCATACCTGCTACCACGGATCCCGAAGCTCTGGCGTCCCTGTGTGTTAGGGCGTTGATACGCCCCTCAGCTCTAGGTGCGGACGAAGCAGCCACACTCTGCGTCGGACGGGTAGGTGCTGGCCGGTACCCTCCTCGCGACTGCGGTCCTCCTCCTCGCGCCTGGAAACCGCGGCCTCCTGCGCGCCCTCCAGTGCTCTGCGCGGGAAGTATCTGCTGACCTCCTGCCCTAGATGGGCAGTCCCTCCTGACGTGGCCCGGCTGGCCACACTGGTAGCAGAGGGGAACCCGACTCCCGCCCTCAGAGAGTCCCTGCTGTCGGCTAGGCGGGGGTCCGGTGCTGGCGACTGGCCCCTGTCGAGGGCCCCCAAAGGCCAGTGATGGCCCTGCACAACGTGACGGCTCTCCTGCGGACGCCACGTGTCTCCGTTCTCGCCGGCCCTGTGAGAAGTCTGGCTGAAAGGGCCTCTTCCGCCCGCCGTCGGTCTCTCGCGCGGACGGGTTGGTCTCCTCGAACGTCATGGCTGCCTCTACCACCCTTGAAAACGTCGGCAGCTTCAGGGGTTTGACATACCCCCGGATCGCAGGCCGGAGCCCCTCGGTGAACCTCCAAAGGCGCTCCTCCTCAGTGGCTACCGCTGTCGCTGCAAAGCGGGACAGCTCCAAGAAACGCGTGCGGTACGCGCTCACGGTCATCGTCCCTTGGCGGAGAGTGTGGAACTCCCGCCTCCTCTGGTCCTGCCACGTCTGGGGAAAGTACTGCTCGCAGAAGAGGGTGACGAACTGGTCCCACGTCGGCTCGTCCCTCTCCTGTCCCCGGACCGCCCTCCACCACCGGTGTGCCGCACTCTCCAGCTGGTACGTGGCAAAGGCCACGCGGCACTCCACCGGGGGGCGAAGGGTGTCGAAGATCTTCTCCAGCTGCTCAAGCCAGTCCTCTGCCTCGGTCGGGTCCTCATCCCCCTTGAAGGAGGGGGGCTTCAGCTTCCGGAACTGTCCGAAAAGCTCGAAGTGGTGCTGTAGGGGAGGTGCTGGTGCACCTCCAGGCGAAGGTGCCTCGTGTACAGAAGTGTCGGAGGAAGGTGGGGGCGGCAGGGGCCCATCCCCTCCCTCGTGTCCGGTGCCGCGTCCGTCGCGTGGTCCCACAGAGGACTCCCCCTCTGCAACCCCAGGAGGAGGTGCTCGGGGCGGTGGGTGGAGCTCCTCTCGTACAATATCCCGTATCAGTCTGGCGAGGTCCTGGGCCTGGATGCCAGGGAGTGGTGGCTGGTCCACCGAGACGTCAACGACAGCACGTCCACCTCGCCGACCTCGCCCTCGGCCGCGCCCGCGGCCAGTCTCGCCAGTCCCACGACGAGGCATCTCCTGCAAGGAGACGCGAAACAAAACGGAAACGTCAAAACAGACGGTACCTAACAACACTTCTAAGAGCTCATGTCAAGAGATATGTTGTGGTGGCTACTCTAGCTATAAACATGTGAATTGGTTATTTTCCAGTCAGTTGATTCACTTCTCGGGACGACCTTGCTCTGATACCATCTTGTAACGACCCGGTTCCCGAGTCCCTACGAGACACGAGAACCGGACCGACTCGACTAATCCCAAGACCCAGTCGTCCAACGAGGAAGTAACCAAAAGACAGTAAAATAAACCACATTCAGCATGAATATAACTAACAGTAAAAAGTACAGCAGTAAGGAAAGAAACTACTACAGTAGGTACCGCCACAACAGTAAAGCAACATTTATCATATAACAAAAACTGCAGGTAAAGAAGGTACAGCGGAAACAAAACTACTCACTAGAACAGAAACAAAAGAAGGTACAAAGCTGTGGCAACTCTACTGGACCCTACTCGGCCCAGCGTCCTCTGCAGCCGCCGACCCTGGCTGCTCAACACCTGGTCCTGAAAAAGGTAACGAGTGTAACACGTCAGCAAAACGCTGAGTAGAGTGGCAAACTAACTAAAGGCAACAGTAGAGTGTACAGTAGCTGTTATGTTCTATTACTTCCTTTATTTACATCTTTCAATTTTTCTCACTATTTCATTTACTTCTCAGATCCTTTACTTGATCTCGAATGTCCTCGTGGGACGATCTTGATTGCAGTCTTTTCCAACAGTAGAAGTAGCACGTGGTGCTCTCCTGGCCGGGAGAGTCCCCCGTGGTGATCCTACCCTCAGTCAACCACCCCAAGGTCACTGACAGACGTAACGGTGACTACGGCACGCGCGATAAACGCACAGGTAGCTAGCCCGTACTGGCACGCGGTCAGTCGTTTCCGTTAACGGGTGCGCCCAAAGCACAGCACGGAACCAGGGCAGAGCCCTCTCAGTAACAGGGGTCCAACCCCTCCACAGTAACCAAACCGGGGCCTTGCCCCTCCACAGTCCGCGCACCCTCGCCTGACTACCCTGGTTTGCCCTAGTGGGCCTAACAAGTCGGTGAAGGAGGCTAGCAGAACCCCGGGGCCCGTGGGGTAGCTAGTACTCTCCTAACACTACTAGCTCTCCTCAGTACTACGTACACGAGGGCCAACAAGTCGGTACAGAGCGGCCAAGCCTAACCCCGGGTCCCTGGGGCGGCTGGCCCCACTCTGCACTAAAACAGGTACAGGTACTTCCCTTGGTACTGCGTACCCAAGAGACAGTACAAACTACATCTCAGTTCCATTCCTTTTCTTTCCAGGAGTTCCACTCCTAATTCCCCGTAGGGTTCCAGCTCTTTATCTCAGAACATCATATGTTTCACTTTCCAGATTCACGTTCTCACATTCCATGATCTCAACATGATTCTCTATGCATAACAGGCAGCTGTTAATTAAATTTACAGGCAGCTTTATATATTCCTTTCCATTTTTCCAAGACTGCAGTAATGTACATTCCACTAGTTTTTCCATCCTAGGATTCATGCCATATCCTAGGATCTATCATACAATCTAGTTTTCCGGCCCTAGGATTCATGCAACACCTAGGAGCTATCATTCCATATATTTCTCATTCCTAGGATTCATGCAATGCCCTAGGTTCTAGTTATGGTTCCATACTTTAACAGATTTTATTAATACATAAAACCACTCTACCAGGTACAACGGAAGTAATGGGGGCGTGGTCGGGAATCCCGCGTGCCTCCGCGACTCTCAAGACGGCAACCGAACGAGGTCCTATCACGAGGATCAAACACAAGGAGTGTCTCAAAACAGTGTATAGCTACTGTAGGCGGGTAGAGGAATAAATTCTGAAACGAACGCAACTCGAATCGCGGAAAACGGAGCCCAAACGGGTCGAGAAAGACAATACTGTGCAAAATCAGACGTCTGGAACTCCTTCCAGACGTCTTAAACGGTGGATCAGAGAATTACTTGTTCGGCTTGGTTCCCCGGACGTCCAGAAGTCTGTGGCGACGTCTCTCCTAGATCCCAGACGTCCGATGGTCTCTCCGGACGTCTGGAGGTCACTCCCGCCGTCTGGTACAACTTCCAGACGTCGGATTCGCAAAGGATGACGAATCCGAACACCTGCGCACAGCCAACCCTCCTCCTTCAGTACGGTCAGTCGACAAAAGAAGAAGGAGAAAGCGGAACTCACCTTTCAGACGTCTGTATGATCACACAGACGTCGACCTTGCCGTCTGGATATCAGTCCAGACGTCTGATTCTGGAGATTTTTCCAGAATCAGAACCTCGCTCGGCCTCCGCTCGCGACGCCGCCCGCGTCACACCTCGCGCGTCCGCTGCTCCGCCCGCAGCAGGTCCCTCTTCGCGACGCTCTACGCCCCCTGCGCCCTCCGCCGGCCGGCCAAGCCGCTCCCGGCGAGCTCGCCCTCACGGCAGAGCCCTGCCCTCGCACGCCGCAGCTCCTCCGCGCCTTCTGCTGCGCCGCTGCCGCTGCGCCCTCGCGTCCGCTCGCTCCGCCCGCAGCAGGAGAGGAGGAAGATGGTGGAGACGGGAGGGGAGGCGTGCCCCCTCCCCCTTTTAACACCGCGCGGAGAGGAGGAGAGAGACGGCCGCAGTCGCCTGCAGCTGCAGAGAAGATGCGGATCGCAGGTCTGCGCGCACAGGCGCGCAGACGAATATCCCGTGCGAGTATAACTGTTCGTCAGACGTCTGTAAACTATCCCGGACGTCTGGTCAGACGTCTGGATGTGATCCCAGACGTCTTGAAAGACGTCTGGGCCACCTCCCAGACGTCTTAAAAGACGTCTGGGGTACGCGCTCGTTACAATACCCATATCAAACAATTCTCTAGGCTTTGTAACAATAACATGATGCCATCCACTAGTTTTGGGATCTTGAGCATAGAATACTTGTCTTGCTTGAATTGAAAATATGAATGGATCATCTTCTAGATGTTTCCCTGTGTGTATTGATATAGAAAAGCCTACTAGAGTGCATCCATTTGTATCTTCAATCCTCTATGAGATATAGCATCCACCCAATTACAATAAAAAAGGACAACCTTAACCTCTGAAGAGTAATTTAACTCATAAATACCAGTGAGGGTACCATAATAAGGTTGGTCAGCTACTTCAACCATAACTCCATTGTTCTGTGCACTTTGGTATCTTCCTATGAATTTTGTGTGAAATCTAAATCCATTAATTAGGAAGGAATTGAAACTTCTAACTACGTTATTCAGACCGCTTGGTATTGTCATTAGTTCATGAGGATATTGATTTTTTTTTATCTTAAAACCTAGAATAAAAGATAGTGTTAAAATTTTCAAATGACTTGAAGAACAAAAATTGTAACGGATAATGATGCACTGCCTTTTTAGATAGCTATGATGGGAAGTGCTCAAGTATCCACTTTTGCTCCATCCCAATATTGACTCGATTGGAATTATATATGTTGTGCATCTCAAGTAAGAACTCATTAAATTAATTAATAGTTTAAACAATTATTGATGATAAAAATGCTGAAAGAAATTAGCTATAAAAATATTCCATCGGTTACATAAATTATTAGACGTACCAATGATTCAATGCCTTTGTAATGAATAAGCACATAACGATGTTCTTGAGCAAGCGACATGCTATTAAAAACACAAGAATTTGTCCTCCCAAGAACTTGGGCACTACTCTCAAACAAAGATCTGACCAAGTTTTCAACCCTATCACTATTCATTGGTCGACGATTGAATCTTTCTCCACAGTACCAAAGTATCTTGAAATGAAGGTTAAACATTCAATGACTATATATCCCTTTGCAATGGATCCTTCTGGGTAGGCGTTATTTCTTACATGAGACTTCAAGTGACATAAGAATCTATGGTAAAAGGAAATTATTAAATGTTACGACACTTTCGTTGAGTTTTATGAAATGCACATTGTAGTACAATCAACAAAAATGCAACAACATTTAAATTTATAAGAGTTCTCGAAAATAAAGAATTTGAGTTTGAGGTCATTCGTAGGGAGAAAATATAGAATTCACACACTAATCGCAATATAGAAATAATGAGTCAATCAATGAATCACAATTAAAGATATTCAATGAATAATCCACACAAAAATATATTAAATAATAATCAAGAGTATCTCAAGAAATAATTGGATAAAAAGAATGAGAGAAACTCTGAAAAGTGGTGATTTCAATCACCAATTAATCCCTCAAATTAAGCATATATCCTAAGCATATCAACTAATCAAGTTTTCCAACAGTGGTCTTTGAACCACTAATCTCTCAATTCCAAATCAGTACCAACCTCAAATAATGCCATACTGTTCACAACCAATCCCAATTCAAATGTCGGAGGCGAACCTCAGACACCTTAAGTCTAAAAGCAACACAAGGCACCAGAGTGCCAACACAGAGTTAGAACCCTTCTTAAAGATGCTAAGTCTAGAACTAAGAGGCATGCATCTCGAGGATGAACAGTACAAAACCACCCCTACCCTTGTCAAAATTCCTCCTCTTCCATTCTTAGAATCGGGTAATTGGATATATAAGCAGGTAATTGGATCTAGGTAGGGTCCAAACCACCAGGCAATGGTCACAGGTGAGGAGTGAGAGTGCATGGGTGAGCACGTGCATGGGGGAGCACACCCCCCGTGTTACTGAGGCAACGAGGCAACAACACAAATTCTCTTTATATGCTACAAGCAGCTCGCCGATATATGATGTGGGACTTTATTGATCTTTCTCCCTTGCGTGTGCAGCAGATGAAGGCTTCTCTAATTCCAACTGATGGTGTTGATCCTTCGCTCGATTGGTGAAGCTGATGCCTTCGCGAGGTCAAACCACTTCGGTAGCGGGTGGCAGCAATGAGGACGACGACTGAAGGATGGTAGACGGAGGCGGAGTTGTCATCAACGGTGGTGAGTACCTGTAATCATGAATACGAGTGCTTGGTCCTAATTACATGGTCCAAAAGGGTTGCCGGTGTGTGAGGAGTTTGGTGGTGGCGTTCCTTTGGTGGATTGAGGTCGGTCGTGGCTAGACATGTCGGAGGAGGTGGTGGAAGGATGGGCCATTTGGCATGGGCATGGAGAGGCTGATATGCTCAATAATCATAGGGCTTTTGCTCTCTGAAGTGTGGCAGAGCTAGTGAAGGTGACGGCAGATGGTTTCGTGTGGTGTAGTGGCGACATGGCTTCGCTGGTGGCATTGTCGGCCGTGGAGAAGACGACGGGGTTAAGGGTGGTTTTTGGGTCGAACCTAAGACCTAAGTAGGTGGATTTGAAGTAGAAAGGGAGAGAGAGAGAGAGAGAACTTATCTACGGATGAAGGGGATAAGGATTTGGCACTATCTTTGATTGGTCGATGTCGGAGATGAGGAATACTCTGGTGGGAGAAACAGCGAGGAAGAAGGGGTTTTTGGGGCCTTTGCTTGGTATGGTGAGAAGCGAACAAGGGAGAGGAAGAAGATCCATCTACCTATCATACATGGCAAAGGGCGACGATGGGGAATTGACAAGCTCATCAAAGTCATGACAGAGGTGGCTGGAGGGAGAAAAAGTTGAAGAATTTAGGCCTAGATCAAACTAGTTTTGTCCATCGAACAGTGGGGAACCTAAATAGAGCTTCAATGTGCTCCCAATTCCTAAGTTGAGTGAGATTTTCTCTAGAAATTAGAGGAGTTTCCTATTTTTGAATCGAGATCTTGGTGGGGCTTTACAGGCTCCAAACTGGGCAGCCATGAGGTGAAATCCGCAGGGAATCCCTTAACAACCAATCCCTCAAAATTTGGAGGGATTTATTCATCAAATGTGATGGATTTCCCTACTTGAAGTTGGTGGGCATTTGGGTTTAGGATTCTGAGTTGAAATCAGGTGACTAGGGCCATTTGGTGAAGAAGATGATAAAGCTGGGGACTTCCTGTAAATAACTCGAATGTTAGGGGTATGGATGTGAAGAATAGAGCTTTTAAGGATTGAAATGCAAACTAGGGCAAGATGGACTCTGATTGGGCCCAAATTTTCTTCTTAGCCTAATGTGGACACAACAAATATAATGAACTTAGATTTGAGTTTGGACCATGTTTGACTGGGCAATTTGCACAGAAGGTTAAATTAGGGCAAAATCCTGTCTGAGACTCTATTCACGGTCAAAATGGGTTCAGATGGCCAAACCAATGGTACCAAACCTCTTAAAATATTTTTTTATGAATTTTAGGTGGTTTAGATAAATTTTATCCTAACCAAAACCTCTTCAATTGAAGCTGGTCTGAAATAAGGGTTTTAAGTGTTGTTATGGTTCTTGAAACTCGTGAAACCCCGTTTCTTTCATTATAGACCCACTCTTTGGACTTTAATACTTATTTGACATTTAATTAACCCCTAAAAATTCCCATGGTTACTCTGCAATTATGATGTGATGTTAAAACTGCATAATTAACCCTTTTTATTATTTTCTTCTCAGAATGGA
Source organism: Thalassia testudinum (assembly GCA_037157565.1). Lineage (NCBI taxonomy): Eukaryota > Viridiplantae > Streptophyta > Magnoliopsida > Alismatales > Hydrocharitaceae > Thalassia > Thalassia testudinum. The sequence continues at coordinate 93,388,345 of JAZHRO010000025.1, forward strand.
TTTGACTGGAATTACGGCTCTCAGGTGATCATTTCAGGAGCATTTATCACTTAATATTAACTAATTTTAGTTAGTTATCACTAATGATGGTGTTACCATCATACCCCCTTACCTAACTTTTGCTAGTCCCTCGTAAAATCTTCTGGAAAGAACTAGATCTCTAGACCATGCATTGGTGTTCAGATGCTTGATTTGTACCACTTCTCTAGAAAATAGATCAGAATGACAATAATAGGCCTAGAGGTACTCTAGTACCAGTCAAGATCTAGACCTGACCAGCTTTAACCTGGGTCTGCCGTGAAGTTTTCTAAGGCTTGCAGAAACTGGCCAGAGGTTCGTTGACCCCAGTAGTTAAGGCACTCATGCGTAGACATATTGTGTGTAGGTTCAGTTTACCAGTGCATTTTTGTAAGAGAGAGCTAGAGAAAGATTTTTCATTTGGAGAGTTTTCTGTCTTTTCTTTTTATATTTCCCTAGATCTCACCTTGGATTGGCCCAAAACACGATCTGTATCAAATTCTTTGTCTCCACCATCAATCCTCGAAGGGTCCCTAGCTTTCGATGCTTCGAGATAGCATTGCCCATGGCAACCCCTAGAACCCTGGCTTTCGACACTTTGGGATAGTGTCGCCCATGGTGTTCTGTAGCTAAATTCAGGCATTGGCGATCGACATTTCGGGATGATCTAGCCTATGGCACCTAAATTAGCATAAGGTGCTTAGATGCCCCCGGTAGGATATTTAGATATCTTAAGAGATAAGCACCGAGGAGACGATATGTTAATATGCATCTCCATGCCACCTCTCCATGCCAGGAACTCATCCAATCAACTTGTTTCTTCGAGCCATCCTAAGCTAGATCTTTGAGATGATTTTCTCAGAATAGAAAACTTTTGGCATGATTTCATTATTAAGCGCATTGAACTAGACTAGTGTGTGATTTTGGTGCTTAGGTTACCAAGTCCAGCAAACCAAAGGGTAGGCAACAGGGCTGAATAATCCATAATCATTAGACTTAATACATCAGCCTTGCACTTTCCTCAACCTCTTAAGGACTAATCCAGATCTTAATGAATACGTGAGTGTTTCAACCCTAAAACAAGCCCAAGAGGCTTAAGATCAGCACTCTTTACTAATCTCCTTGTCTCTAGCACTTCAAAACTTAATCTTTATTTTAATTTAGTCTAGAACTTAAGTATATCCCATAATCAATTGCGATGACTATCAATTTTTTTTCTTGATTTTGCTCCTTTTTTGACATTTTGTATCTCCTCTTCTTTTCCTCGTCAAGAAAGATTTTCAATCATTTCTCAAAATTTTCCTCCCCTTTCTCCATTTTTCTTTCAATATGTATATTTTTTTGTGAGAAACCCCTAGAGAATTGAAATTCCATTTGTGTTTTACAATTTAACACCCCCCCATGCCTATGTTTTGCAATGTTCCCATTGTAAACCAGGAGGGTACGAATTCAGCTTAGTTTAAGGTTTAAGACAGGGTTAAAGGTTGGGTGAATGGGTTGGGATAACTGTTGAAAATGATTTCAAGCTTTGATACAGGTACCAAAGGTGGAGTCGGCTATTCTAAAATTGAACCCAAATGTGTAGTAGGAGTGTAGCTCAAAAGGATGATAGAAGGGTCTCGGGTTTTTTGGAATGACGAGTTGCCTCCGGTTAAGCGCTAAATTCAATGCCTTTAGCCGAGCAGAAGAGGCCAAAGAGAAGGGGTGGTCAAATCAGAGGAATTTTGTAGAATAAGCACCTTGATGAGTAGCCTAGTTGGTCCAACCAGGTGCTTGTTCAGATCAACAGGTTGATGATGCAGGCTAAACCCAATCAGTCTTGTGCAGTGATGGATGTTAATCAATAGGTGTGGAGCCTACCAGATACTTTGTGGCTCAAAAGGATGTGGAAATGTGAATCTATCGTTTGGATGAATTAGTTTAGCCTGATCAGAGTAGGGGTCCTCAAAGGATATTGGATTTGTGAAAAATGTAGGAACCCTACCTGTGGGATCAGAGAAGGATAAGATGTTATTAACAGTCTAATCAATGTCCGATTCTTGAACAAAAGATGGCGACAAATCATATGCAATCGGATTAGAAATTGATTCCGGTGACAGGTCGGGGTTGGGATCAGATTTTGAAAAGGTCTATATGTGTTGCATTGAGGTCCAAATCATCAGCCTCAATATCAAAATCAAAAATGGGTCATGGATTCTGAGCTCGTAAACTGGCTCATAATCATTTGGAAATAAAGGTTCTCCGTAATCAGAGTATGATTCAAAATCATCAGAGAATATGTGAAAATCAGTTTCTAAACCTAATTCAGGATCGAGATTTCCACCATAGAATAAATCATGATGCATAGAATCAACAACCTGACTTGGGTCTAACCTAATCTCAAATTTCAAGTTCAAAGAGGTGTCCTTATTAGGCATAGGCTCTGGTTCTAGGCTCCTAGGGTAGACCCAATCAAATCCCAACTCTTCCAACTCTTCTATTTCTGTATCATAAATTGGTGTGACTTCCAAAAAATCAATTTGTTCCTCTTAGGAATCTGAAGAGGTGTAATCATCAAATATAGGCCCAAAATCATAGTTCAGATCTAAAATTTGGTTTTCATCACATTGGGCCTCATGATCATCCCAAATAGGTTCAAATCTAGATTCTAGGTTAGGGGTAGGAATTGGGTCACTTGAATCTAGACTTGGTCCTATTGGGATGTTAGAATAACTCTCGAGGATTACCCTAACAGGATAAGGTGCAAGAATTACATCCTTGAAAGGTTCTAACTCTACTTTATCATAGGTGCTAGAGAATCAAGGCATGATGGACCGACTTCATGGCTCTCTAAGGCTAGTTCATAATTGGGAACACCTGCAACTGGATCCACCCAACCAACATCAAGATCAAGTATGTCATTCTGCACAAAGTTTGAATTTGATTCCATTTAGGTTGGTGATCCACAACAACCTTGATTTTCTAACCCTGGCTCTAGGATGCCATATGGATCAACGTTGCTCCAAGACGTCTCATCAATTTCTGAGTGGATATATGGATATTTTTGATTGATGGTCTATTTCAACAGATTTATTAAATTCTCCCATTTCTTATTGTCATCTTGGTGCATTTCCCAAAGTAGTGGATTTGTTAGACATTGGAGATACTCAAAATTATGCAATCTCTCTAATTCAACGTGTTATATCATGAGAATATCCTGGGTTGAACCATTTATCATTTGTGCCAACATTAGCTAGGCTCGATTCATAATGAAGGTTGTTTCTGACACATTAACCTGAATGCTTCTAAATGGATTCGAGGTTTTGTAATATTCATCTTGATGTCTAAGAGCTGCTTCGATCATTTTCTCTTTCATGCTCATTTGGGATTAAGGTTTCCTAAACAGACTTCCTATGTTGTCAGGTTGCATTTTCAAATCAAGTGGTGGATTAGGATGTAGAATCAAATTCAGGTCCAGATCAAATTGATCAGATCAGATCAGATTTCCCCAATAGAAGATCAACTCTAATATAGGCCTTTAGGTCAAAAACCTAGGGACCTTTCTTTTGTATGTGCTCTAAGGAATAGATGAGGGATTCGATGTTTATTGAACCCAATCAAGGCACCCAAAGATTTATGGATGACTGATTAGCCCATAGTTGTGGGTTATTTAAGTATTTAAGTGCCTAGACATTAGGTTAATTCTAACATTTATTTAGCATAAATTAGGATGTAAATAGATTAATTCATATTTTTAATTTAATTACATAATCCATGCATTGCATTCATATTTTAAGTGCATTTAGAATTAGCTTAGAATGACATTCATCTAATTAGTTAACTAATTAGGTACATTATTTTCACTAACATAAAAGTTGAGGGTCTGTATATAAATGACCATAATATTTTAACATTATTTTCTTTATTCTTCTTCTTGCAGGAATAGCTAGCTATCGCTCCAACGCCACCAGCTGCCGCAGTGAAGAACCCATTCAAGGAGGAGCGGATGTGTTGGATCTGGTCGGGCAGCTGATTTCAAATTTGTGTAGGCCACTACAAAAGGAGGAGGGAGGCAGCCGAGCTCAAGAGGCCTCCACCACCGACCCACCACTGTGCAGAGAGATCTCCTCTCTTCCATTCCACACCGCCGGCCTCAACCGTGGCGGCAAGTCTCCACCACCGTAGGCATGTGGTGTGACAGGCCACACCGCCATCCGGAGCTCGTCTACATTACCGTGAGCACCTTAGCGTGCATCTCCCTCGCCGTCGTCACCAACAACCACTGCCGCAGCTACTGTGCAATCACCCTTTCAGTCATTTAAGACGTCCGGGAAATTTCCCGGACGTCTGAAGTCCAACCCCCACTCCAGCAGCAATCTCCGTCCTCCCACTTCACTTCCACCACCCACGCCGCAGCAGCCACCCACTCATCTCCAGCCACACGCAAGAACCCGCTACTTCCTCCTACTCTCACCGCCTACACACCCACGCCAACAGAGCGCACAACCACCCTCTAGCTGCACACAAGGCGTGCACAGCCTCCAGCCCTCACGCTAGCTCACTCCACCTTCCCTGCCCCTGCAGCCTTCGCCATCTCCACACGCAACCGCTTGCGCACCCACGCCAGCGGCAGCCACACTTGCAGAATCACTCCCGTGCCAGTAGCTCCTTCCTCGCACCCGCACGCCTGCAGAACTTCACCCGCGACAGTGCCAGCCTGCAGCAGAGCCGAACCAGCTGCAGCAGCCACTCGCACAACCGTGCACGCCCTCCTCCCGCGCCTGCAGCACCCGTACATCGCCAACAACACTGCGCGCACCCACACCCTCCAGCCAGCGCGCCAACAGCAGCTGCAGCCACCTTCGCCGGAGCTCCGCCCGGCCGACTCTGACCACCGCTCGACGTGCGGTTGCCACCATCGCGACGGCCTCGCTTCATCCACCCACCTGTGCAAACCTCTCCTCGATTGAACCTCTCTCCCGATCGCGAAGAGGAGAGAGGTAAAATGCTCTGTTAATGGGTTAATTAGTTATTACATTTCATGCCATTGCTAGGAAAAAGAATTTTTGCTTGTGAATATTTTATTGTGGTAAAATTTGCAACTTTAGACTCAAGTTCTTTTACAATTGAATAGCTTTTGTAATTAACATTGTTTGACAGTGATTTTGGAATTTAAATGTGCACAAATTTTCTTTAATACATGTAAATGGAAAATTGCATAAAATCATCACATGTTTATTGAATATTTTAGTGAGGAAAAATTGCACATCTACCCTTATGTTTTCAAGATATTGTGCATCTTCTTTCCGTTGCATTTCATGTCAGATTTAACTACGGATTTCTCACGAGACTGAACGAATAAGAAATAATTGAGATCTTATTGCCTCATTACCTCCCCGTGGATACGACCCGCTCCTCTGCGAGTGGTTATTTCTTTCTAAATATTGATTAGTCGATTTTTCCACCACATAAAACTGCAAACGACTTTAAAGCGAACAATCGACTCGTCAAATGGCGCCGTTGCCGGGGAGGCAATAGACGTAATAATTTCTCCTGATTTTATTTTGATTATTTTTCAATTGCACAGTGATTTGACCATTTATTATTTTCTTTTCTGTGCGAGAAAATTTATGCAAGAATCAGCCACTGTGAGAAGGTGACCCTTGATGTCGCCAGAGGAGAATTGGATGAGCAATTTTGAAAGGAGGAGAAGGACGAGGACGCAACGGACATCATTGTATATTTAGTCGCTAGTTAGAATAGAATTAATACTTTAGATTTAATTTTTTATAGCATTTTGTTTGAAACCCTTATTCTGGGGTATATTTTGAGGGGTTTGTTCCCTGATTTTGTTTTGGGCCCGTGTTGGGTAATTTTTGGGAGCCTGTTCCCTTTTCTTTAGATTTAGATTTTTAGTTTATTGATTACTTTTATTTGCTTGTGCATAAGTAGTTTAAAAATTAAAAAAATAAAGAAACAAGCTGCCTGCTAGAAGCTGCCTACCCTAGGATGAACCATTTAGGTCTGTATGAGCAGCCTCTAGATTTATTTCTCTGCATTGAGTGCATTCTTGCATTGTTGATTGCTGGAAGCAAGGTACGCATTTTCTTACTTTGCATCCTATTCTTGATCACGTATTGCATTAGGACTTAATGCGAAGACCACCTAATCTGCACTGAATAAATCTAACAAGTGGTCACATATTTTCTAGAAAAAGGACTAATTAAAGGAGGGACATTTTAAAAACCAAGGATTTGATTTTCAAACTTGGCGTGTGATTCAAAATTCAAAATCTTTTATGGTGTATGCACACTTATTTCACTTGCACCACGGCACGCTTCTAGACACTCCTTAGGTTTGGAATTACTAGGACAAGAGCCCTCCTATCGTTGGATTCTGAAGTGTTCGGAACTTGAGATCAAAGGTTTTGTAAATCCAAAGAGGGGGATACCTTGTCACGGATTTTTGGGGATAGTTGAGAAGCACCGCGAAAGCACAGCTTCAAAGGAAGGCTTAGGCCTACTTGCATCCCTCAAACTTCCATCTTTGGAGTTGCTCTACCATTTGAGATTTAGGGAAGAACACCTAAGCTCCAACTAGGTCTTCTTAGGTGAGCCGTAAGTCGACAATAGGAGCGTAAATTGATTGAATAAATTGTATTGTCACCTGCAATCTGACTTAAATTAAAAGCCTAAATTGGGAAAGACCTAAAAAGTCCTGTTTGAATTGTGTTTTGCTTGGGGAATTCTGATTGAGGTGTGAGTTAGAATGGACCACATTGATTTTCATCCTTTCACATCTTGCCGACACCCTCACCCCCACTCTGTATCCTTCGATCCCAGACGTCGAGATTATCCATTCCTTGATGGACATAATGACAATCATTAGGATCTGTTTTACTCCTATTATAGGAATATTGGCCCGGTTAAGCCCCAAATCAGTGAGCAGAACTTAGGAGCGGGATTTGCTTTGCCCAATATCCCACATACCATAGAAATACCCAACCCACCCTCCTTGAAAAATTATAATGGTTGGACAAACACTCCTGGGTACTATAAGCCCGAGCCTAGCTTCTCTCATGATAGAAATGACCTCTCCCTTTGAAGATGGAAATATAGGAAATGCAAAACGAAATGATTGAATTGTTAGGAGAAACTTCGAGAGCAGGCCAACAAGAAAGAGATGAAATTAGCCATCCAATCTACCCCATTGAGGATGACGTACACCCCTCTACAATAGATGCATCTCCCGTGGGAGAGCTACACTTTAAGTTGGAGGGAAATTCTGGGGAGAATAGCTACTTATCGAGGATCGATTTTGAAACCTCCCCATTAGATGACACTTCCTTGAGAGATCCACACTGTAGGTGGGAGGAAAATACACATGAAAGTAGCTATGCATTGGATGAAGAAAGGTGGAAACCCGAGGAAGATAATGATAAGGTTGAGTATCCACCTGAATTATATTCGAGTCAAAAGAAGGGAATGATGGTACCATTGGAAGACCTCGACCCAGATGATAGTATTTTCGTGACATTTGATGAAGTGGGTCAAAGTCATGTTGTTAATCCTACCCTCCCTTCTGATCACGATATGGAACTCAAACCCACCCTTAGGGAACCTAACCCTAAAGAAATTGACCTATCTGAGGAGTCTGATGTTATCAGTGTAAACCATTTACCTCAGATAGAGCACCCTAGGGGATCTGCTGAGATATTAAATGATTCTAGACCTCGGGTACATGATGAATTGTGTGATGAGGAGAAAGACGAATTATATGAGGAACCTACATTCAAGATTTGGAGTGACACTAAGGGTGAGTATGTCTTATTTGAAGAGTTAGCCCCTGAGGATGTCAGAAGTTTGACCAAATTAGGTTTCCTTAGCACACCCATTGATGATATTTCTCATGATGAAATGATAGAAAATTTGGAAGCAATTTCTAAGATTTATGTGGATTCACATAGACTCCGGGGAAGATTTGAGTAAAGAACAAAAACCCGGGGATGACATTGATAGGATAATCCCTAGATCTGTTGCTTCCAACCTGCCTTCATTCATTTCGAAGTCACCCTCTGATTCGCTTATATCTGAAAGCGAAATTGTGACTCCTGATGAAGAGTAGGAAGATACATGTGATGGTGCAAGGAATGCTAGGGATGAAATTGAGGATTTAGAAAGAGTGTCATGGATGGACACCGAGCTGATTAAACCCAACCTAAATCTTATGGCCATCCCGCAACCTCGTAACTTGGACACCCTAGACGATCCTTGCCTTAGAGAATTGCTCACTTTTCTTCTGACCAGGGGGCTTAACAAACCAATATTTCCCGTAATGGAGTATCGAGTATGGATTGATGATTTCTTTAGTCAGTCCATTACCCTGGGGGTTTATCTCTGCACCATTCCTTCCCCATTCTTTTTGGAGGATCCTTGTCATCCTCCCTCTACCCCTTTGGAGGTTGTTATACGTGTTTATCCTTTAGAACCTCCTTTGGTGACCTGGGAAGATTTCATTCCCATATTAGTTGGGTGAGTATTTGCTATTAGGATTCATCATCCGCTCACCAACATCCTAGGTTACGTATTTTCTAGGACAACATTGCTTTGCTCATTTTTAGGGCCTATTTCTGTAATTCTTGAACCTGATTTGCAGGTTCTTTGGCTATTCAGCCCAGCTCTGACCCAGGTAATATCCTTCTATGCAATGAGGACATTGCAGATTTTAGGCATGGAGGGGTGTACTTGGGGATATACATAGCATAGTGCATTCATTGCATACATTTGTAAAAAAAAAAAAAAGAGTTTTGAGCTTAACTGGCTAGATCTTGCAGTCTTAAGAAAATCAGAACTCTAGGGTAGATTAAGTTAATTCTAGGGTCAAACTTTAGAAGCTAAATGAGTTGCTAGCTTTAGACCTTTAGGGTCCTTTGTGGACTTAAAAACTTAAGTAGGAGTTAAGTTGCGGACCATTCCTCAAGAGGTTGAGGAAGGGAAGCTAGGGTTTGAGTTAAAAGGTGGGGTAGTACCTAGAGTCTTATTCTACCTTTTGGTTTACGGGTCCTTGTAACCCAAGCATCCAAATTTCAGACACATGGTCTGGTAATTAACTTAATTTCTGTCTTTCTAAAAAGAGATTTGGTTCTCTTAGTTTTGACTTAGGAGAGGCTTGAAAACACATTTTGATTGGAAGAGTTCTCGCCGCAGGAGAGGTGGAGTATATACTCACCTTGAGGATGCGATGATAACATATTACCTCCTCGGCGCTTGTCTCTTAGGATATCCATCCTACTGGGGGCATGTAAGCTCATTGTGTGGTTCAGGTACCATGGGCGGCCCTATCTCAAAGTGCCGATTGGCATAGACATGAATTCGCTTAAGAAATCCATGGGCGATACTATCTCGAAGTGTCGATTGCCAGGAGTTCTTGGGGTCGTTATGGGCGGTGCTATCTCGAAGCATCGAAAGCCAGGCACCCTTCGAGGTATGGTAATGGGGATAATGAATTCGACATAGATCGTGTTGATAGCTGATCTGAGGATAGACTTAGAAGAATCAAACAAACAAAAAATATATATATATAAAAAGATTTTTCTCTAACTTAAATAACTCAGACCATTGCACAAGCAAGGATGCTTTAATCTCAGGGATCAATAAACTTTAGGGTAGACTCAGAAATCAGGGAAACTTGTGCTTGCAACTCGTCTTTAGCCGACCTAGTCTGTAACCTAGCAACTACTTAGGAACCTTGGGTCTAGAGTCTAAACTTAATATGCTTCTGAAGGAAGACCAAATGGGTTGACTAGTCTACCTGGAGTGCTAGGTTTCGCTTAATTTTGCTAGGGACTAGCAAAAATTAGGCATGGAGGTAATTGATTAGCCCATAGTTCTGGGCTATTTAAGTATTTAAGTGCCTAGACATTAGGTTAATTCTAACATTTATTTCGCATAAATTAGGATGTAAATAGATTAATTCATATTTTTAACTTAATTACATAATCCATGCATTGCATTCATATTTTAAGTGCATTTAGAATTAGCTTATAATGACATTAATCTAATTAGTTAACCAATTAGGTACATTATTTTCATTAACATAAAAGTTGAGGGTCTGTATATAAATGACCATAATATTTTAACATTATTTTCTTTATTCTTCTTCTTGCAGGAACAGCTAGCTACCGCTCCAACGCCACTAGCCGCCGCAGTGAAGAACCCATTCAAGGAGGAGCGGATGTGTTGGATCTGGTCGGACAGCTGATTTCAAATTTGTGCAGGCCACTACAAAAGGAGGAGGGAGGCAACCGAGCTCGGGAGGCCTCCACCACCGACCCACCACTGTGTAGAGAGATCTCCTCTCTTCCATTCCACACCGCCTGCCTCAATCGTGGCGGCGAGTCTCCACCACCGTAGGTGTGTGGTGTGACAGGCCACACAGCCAAACGGAACTCGTCCGCATTATCGTGAGCACCTTAGTGTGCATCTCCCTCGCCGTCATCACCAACAACCACTACCGCTGCTACTGTGCAATCACCCTTTCAGTCAGTTAAGACTTCCAGGAAATTTCCCGGACATCTGAAGTCCACCCCCCACTCCAGCAGCAACCTCCATCCTCCTACTTCACTTCCACCACCCACGCCGCGGCAGCAACCCGCTCATCTCTAGCCACACGCAAGAACCTGCCACCTCCTCCCGCTCTCACCACCGGCACACCCACGCCAACAGAGTGAGCAACCGCTCTCCAGCCGCACGTAAGGCGTGCACAGCCTCCAACCCTCACGCCCGCTCACTCCTCCTTCCTCGTGCCTGCAGCCTTCGCCATCTCCACGCGCAACCGCCTGCGCACCCACGCCAGCTGCAACCGCACCTGCAGAATCACTCCCGCACCCGCAGCACCTTCCATGCACCCGCACGCTTGCAGAACTTCACCGGTGACACTTCCAGCCTGCAGTAGAGCCAAACCAGCTGTAGTAGCCACCCGCACAACCGCGCACGCCCTCCTCCCCCACCTGCAGCACCCGCACTTCGCCAACAACAGCGTGCGCACCCGCACCGTCCAGCCAGCACGCGCATCACTTCGCCAACAGCAGCTACAGCCACCTTCGCCGGAGCTCGGCTCGGCCAACTCCGACCACCGCTCGACGTGCAGTTGCCACCATCGCGACGGCCTCGCTTCATCCACCCACCTGTGCAAACCTCTCCTAGATTGAACCTCTCTCCCGATCGCGAGGAGGAGAGAGGTAAAATGCTCTGTTAATGGGTTAATTTGTTATTACATTTCATGCCATTGCCAGGAAAAAGAATTTTTTTTATGAATATTTTATTGTGGTAAAATTTGCAACTTTAGACTCAAGTTTTTTTACAGTTGCATAGCTTTTGTAATTAACATTGTTTGACATTGATTTTGGAATTTAAATGTGCAAAAATTTTCTTTAATACATGTCAATGGAAAATTGCATAAAATCATCACATGTTTATTGAATATTTCAGTGAGGAAAAATTGCACATCTACCCTTATGTTTTCAAGATATTCTGCATCTTCTTTCCGTCGCATTTCATGTTAGATTTAACTACGGATTTCTCACGAGGCTGAACGAATACGAAATAATTGAGATATTATTTCCTCATTGCCTCCCTGTGGATATGACCTGCTTCTCTGCGAGTGGTTATTTCTTTCTAAATATTGATTAGTCGATTTTTCCACCACATAAAATTGCAAACGACTTTAAATCGAACAATCGTCTCATTAATGACTAAGGCTATTTCATTGTAGATGATACTTCTGAATCAGAAATCCACACACCCAAGAATTACTTGGGCAACCAAGAAGGGAGAGCCTTGCAAAGACCCCTACATGATAGATTGTCCCCACAAGTTACAGGGTTTCCCCCACCCGACCTTCCTTGTCACTGCGGTTCCAAGTAGACCGGAATGTGCAAATTGAGACCTTAAGTCTACAAATTTTAGTCTTAATTTATGCCTTGAATTTCACTTGATTAGAAATTGATTCAATTTGTGACCTAATTTGGAGGTTGGTTGACCCACAAAGTGGACCAACTTCATCTTACCAGGCCTAAAGATTGAGCTTGAAATTTGGGTCAAGATCCAAAATTACCCTGAATTGACTCTCAAGTTATTAGGTCCAAAATTTTAGGGTTCTCTAGAATAGATCTTTTCAATCAAGGGCTTGGGTAGCACAAAAATATGGGAATATTAGTTTCCTTTAATGTAGGCAAATGTGTACTAACACTTCACAACCCTAAAGTGGAAACCTTAATTGGTTTTATTTCAAGTCCAATTTGATCTCAAATGTAACACTAATAAACGCCAGTTTATCATCATTTTTATGCATTAAAATAAACTTAGCCCTTAGGATTTTGCTCCGCAAATGGGTTTTTGGGCGGCATTTAGGCATAAATTAGGATATGCATGCATTTTACCTTTTATTGTCTTTTTGATATGTTTTTGTGAGTGTTAGGGATAAGTAGATTGCTAGATCCCTAGAACCCTAGCACTCAGGAAGGCAACTGGTGAAGGAGAAGCCCAAACCAGTTGGAACTCACCTGATGTAGCTCACCATAGTTGGATTTCAGCTCATCCTAGCTCCATTCAGTTCATCTCAGCTGAATGGCAACTCAAGAGAGCTCATCTTAGCTCACCCTAGCTTAGGTCAGCTCAGATCTAGCTCAACTTAGCTAAATCTAGCTCATCTCAGCTCCCATTAGTTCATAGGGAGCTCTAGCTAGCTTAGCTGAGTTGACCAGAGTTCACCGCAACTCAGGTCCAACTACATCCAGCCCTACTTAAGTCCATCCAGCTGAGGATGACTTCATTTTAGCTTAAGAAGCTCAACTCCATCACTTGGGGACTCAGCTCATTTCAACTCAGCTGAGCTAAGCTACCTTAGCTGCCTCAACCAACTTGATCCTCCTCGGGATCACCAAACCCAACTCACCTTAGGTCCTTATGGTAGAAGCCAGCTTACTTTAGCTTGGCTTAGCAGCTAGTAAAGAACTAACAAGATAATCTAGCTAGAGTAGCTCCATGCCACCCTTTTCAGTAGCTGCTAGCTCTAGTTCAAGCTCCAAACTTCTCCTCCTCAGCTCCTATCTTCAAACCCTAGCTCCAATACCTCCTCCTCTACTCCACTACTAGCCAAGTTAGCTTAGCTTAGCTTAGCTAAGCTCCAACTCCCTTGGCAATCCACCACCTAAAAACCCTTCCTAGCTAGCTCCACCAACTCAACCCTACCTAAGCTCACCAAAGCTAGCTCCACCCTACTCCAAGTTGGCGCCACCACCATCACCACCTTTCATCCCACCACCTCCAAAAGCCACCTTCAAGGTGCTGCCAACTTTCCCTCCAAAACCACCATAAATCCCCATCATTCATCTCCTTTTGATCCCATCTCCACCATCCACCTCAACACCTTCTAGAAGACCCACAATTGGCACCAACATTAGGTGCCTTTTTGCCACCATAACTGCCCTCCTTAGCACCCCTTAGGTGGCGCCAATTAACCCTAGCCCTAGGATCAACCTAACCACCCATAACCACCCCTAAAATCAATCCTAGCCCCCCACCTATTCACACCAACCCTACCACCTTCCACCTCTATAAAAACCCACCACATTCAACCAAAATAATTCATCCACCCTTTAGTATAATTCCACCCTACAATCACCATACCCATGGCCAAGGAAGAAGAAGAAGAGAAGAAGATTAAGGGGGCACCCTACCCGCCCCCTTGGTGCCTTCTTCCCCTTTTTCTTCTCCCTTGTGCCATGCCAAGGAGGAGGAGCACTCCCCCATTAAGAGGATGGCCAGGCAAGGAGGAGCAAGGGTGGTGCACGCCCACCCTTGAAGGAGATCATTGAAGGTAGTAGCTTCTACCTTGGAGGACATCATTTTGAGGAGCCTCTCAAGGAAGGAGGAGTTGTCTTTTTAAGTCAAGGAGCTACTCGGCTTGGAGCAAGAAGCGCTCCTCTTCACCATTTTATCTAGAGGATTTGTGTTTTATTTTTCTCGTATTTTCAAGTAGAGTAGAAGCATTCCTCTATAGGTTTTGTGTAGACAATTTTCATTAAATCAAGTTGCCTTCTCTTAATTTTTGTTGCATACTTTTTTACAAATTTTGCCTAGCATTTGTTTCACTCCCTCTCTCTAATTATTCTAGGCCTCCATGTGCCTAGGGTGAGCTTGCGGAGAGGTTCTACCTGTCACCCTAGGGTTAGCTTTATTAAAATAGGTATTAGTTGTTTTCTTGCTATTAGCAAAACTCGCGTGTTGCCGTTATTTCAAAACCCATAAGAATCATATATATAAAACACCAAAAAGAAAGTTGAGTTCCCTTTAAAACAAGAGATTTGATTTACTAAACAAATTGGCCTCCTTGGACGACCCTAGATACCCTACCATGTAGGTTATAAATTTAAGAGTTGATCAGTTTTATGCGTTACAACGACGTATTTTTACAAATCTTGCAAAATCTGTATCAAACACCTTGGACTCAAACATGAAAGTGAGTAGTCCAAGGTGTTTAGAATTTTAGCATAAATCCCTAATAGGTATAGGAAATCAAGATGGGGATCTCTAATCAAATCGTCTCAATCTTCAATCAGATATAAATCAAGTTCACAAATTAGGAAACTTTTGCCTTTAAGTGGTAGTTACTAGAAAAAGAAGGAAAGTGGATCCTAATTCATTTGTTTCCTTTTTCTCTTTCCCAAGATTAAGAGGTGATTAGGGAAGAAGAAAAATTTTACTTGCCCTGGAGTGGTTGATTGTGTGGAAGATCTCTTCGTGATGTACCTCTCAAAATCACAGCAAAATAAATAGGGCAAGTTAGTAATCAACTCAATCAAATAAGATAATACTAGTGGTGAATTGCGCGTTGCTTCTCAGAAATGGCACCAAAATGTTGCGATGCTTTCATTGAGTTTTATGAAATGAGCATTGTAGTACGATCAACAAAAATGCAACAGCATTTAAATTTACAAGAGTTCTCGAAAACAAGGAATTTGAGTCCGTGGTTGTTGTAGGGAGCAAATATGGAATTCACGTAGTAATCGCAATATAGAAATACTGAGCATAATCAATGAATCATAAATAAAGATATTCAATGAATTATCACTCAAAAATATAGTCAATAATAATCAAGAGTATCTCAAGAAATAATGGGATAAAAAGAATGAGACAAACTCTAAAAAAGTGGTGATTTAAATCACCAATTAATCCCTGAAATTAAGCATATATCCCAAGCATATCAACTAATCAAATTTTCCAACAGTGGTCTTTGAACCACTAATCTCAATTCCACGTCAGCACCAACCTCAAATAATGCCACAGTGTTCATAAGCAATCCTAATTCAGACATCGGAGAACCTTAGATGCCTTGAGTCTGAAAGCAAAACAAAGCACCATAGTGCCAACACAGAGTTAGAACCCTTCTCAGAGATTCTAAGTATAGAACTAAGAGGGACGCATCTCGAGGATGAACAGTGCAAAACCACCCTTACCCCTCTCGGAATTCCTCCTCTTCCCTTCTTAGAACCGGATAATCGGATCCGGGTAGGGTCCAGACATGTGGGCAGTGATCGAGGGTGAGGAGTGAGAGTGCGTGGGTGAGCACATGCATGGGGGACCTCACCCCCCATGTTACTATGGCAATGAGGCAACGGTAGAAATTCTCTTTATATGCTACGACAGCTCATCAGTATACGATGTGGGACTATGTTGAGCTTTCTCCCTTGCGTACACAGCAAATGAAGGCTTCTCTGATTCCAGCTGATGGTGTTGATCCTTTGCTTGATTGGTGAAGCTAATGCCTTCACAAGGTCAAACCACTTTGAAAGCGGATGGAAGCAATGAGGAAATGGCGAGAGGATGGCAAATAGAGTCAAAGATGTCGTCAACTGTGGCTAGTACCTGTAATCACAAATATGAGCACTTGCCTCCAATTAGATGGCCCAGAAGGGTCACGGGTGTGTGACAAGTTTGGTGATGGTGTTCCATTGGTGTTTTGAGGTTCGTCGTGGTTGGACGATGTTGGAGGAGGTGGTGGAAAGATGGGTTGTCTGGTGAGGGCGTGGAGAGGCTGATAGCCTCAATAATTAGAGGGCTTTTTCTTTCTGAAGTGTGGCAATGCTAGTTAAGGTGACAACGAGCAATTTCGTACAGTGTAGTGGGGGCACGGCTTAGCCGAAGGCGTCGCTGACCGTGGTGAAGATGATGAGGTCGATAGCGGTTTTGTGGTCGAACCTAAGATCTAAGTAGGTGGAATTGAAGTAGAAAGGGAGAGGGAGAGAGAGAGAGAACTTATCTACGGATGAAGGGGAAGAGGATTTGGCACCGGCTTTGATTGGCCAGCACTGGAGATGAGGAATGCTCTGTTGGGAGAAATGACGAGGAAGAAGGGATCTTGGGGGTGTCTGCTTTTTTCGGCGAGAAGCGGACGAGGGAGAGGAAGAAGATCCCTCTACCTATCATACGTGGCAGAGGGAGATGATGGGGCATTGAGGAGCTCACCAGAGTCTTAGTGGAGGCGGCCGAAGGGAGAGAAAGTTGAAGAATTTTTGTCTAGACTGACTAGTTCTATACATCGAACAACGGGGAACTTAAACAAAGCTTCAATGTGCTCCCAACTTTTAAATTGATCGAGATTTTTTCTAGGAATTAGAGGAGCTTCCTCTTTCTGAATCAAGAGCTCAGTGGGGCTTTACAAGCTCCAAATTGGGTTGCCATGAGGTGCAATCCGCAGGGAATCCCTTAATAATCAATCGCTCCAAATTTAGAGGGATTTGGTCATCAAATGTGAGAGATTTCCCTACTTGAAGTTGGTGGGCACTTGGGTTTAGGATTCAGAGTTGAAATCAGGCGGTAGTGGGCATTGGGTGAAGAAGATGACAAAGCTGGGGGGCTTTGTATAGATAACTTGAAAGTCTGGGGTCTGGATGTGAAGAATAGAGCTTTTAAGGATTGAAAAGAAAACTAGGCCAAGTTGGACTTTGATTAGACCCAAATTTTGGCTTTAGCCTAATTTGGACCCAAGGAATCTAATAGCGAACTCAGATTTGATTTTTGAGCACGTTTGACAAGGCAATTTGGACAAAAGCCCAAATTAGGGCAAAATCTCGTCTTAGACTCTCTTCAAGGTCAAAATGGGTTCAGAAGGTCAAACCAAGGGTATCAAGCCTCTTATAATATTTTCTATGAATTTTAGGAGGTTTAGATGAATTTTATCCTAAGCATAACCTCTTCAATTTAAGCGGGTCTGAAATTAAGGTTTTAAGTGTTGTTATGGTTCTCAAAATGCATGAAACCTCATTTCTGTCTGTGTGGACCCACTTTTTGGACTTTAATCCTCATTTGACATTTAATTAATCCCTGAGAAAGCCTATGGTTACTCTGCAATCATGATGTGATGTTAAAACTGCGGAATTAACCCCTTTTATATTTTTCTTCTCAGAATGGATTTGAGTGGAATTACGGCTCTCAGGTGATCATTTCAAGAGCATTTATTACTTGATTTCAACTAATTTAAGTTGTTTATGGCTAATGGTGGTGTTAACATCATTAAACAATCAAAATGATATCAAGAATTTAAAATATACAATGGTAAACAACTAAAGCTATATGTAATGTTCACTTTTCAATAGGGTACATCCACCTTTAAACCATTAGCCCTCTCAGCTTAACGTCCTCAACCAAATGAATCATCAAGTGAACCACGATAGTAAAAAAAGTTGGTTGGAAAATCTTTTCCTTTTAGGACATTGTGAGCTCAATATGAAATTGTAATTGAAATAGTACACTTGGGTCAAGTGTCTTTGCACACAAGGACTTAAAAAAATTAGATAATTCAAAAATGGCAACCAAAATTTATTTTAAGACAGAGGCTCTGAGAGAAATAGGAAGAATATCTTGCATAAGAATATGACCATGATGTACACATGCATTTAGGCTAAAATGCCTATTTATGCATGTTCTTAAGCTTATAGATGCATTCCATATTATAAATATTACATAGCATGCATCATTCCGCATTTAGAATAGTCTGTATAAATTATAGGTTAATTCGTGTCTTTTTGTGGCCAGGAGAAATGGAGATATACTTTGAGGCCTTAAATTGACGATCCGACCATACGGATTTGATCAGGACAATGATCGGAGTCTAGCATCTCCAAAATCACATTGATCAGAGTCTCATAGCTCCATATGCAGTTCAAAGAAGATCAATGACTAAGGAGCTAGGTGACGTAATTTGGAGCTTCAAACTACAAATCCAACCACACAGATGGATCTGGATCAACGATTGTAGCCCAATGACGTGAAAATCGACCCAATCCGATGTCTGTGGTGTCACTTACAATCCGAAGACATTGGATGGCCGAGATGGTGCCATGTGGTGCCATCCCAGCCATCCAAATCTGCTCAGGCCCCTTTGCTCTCTATCTTACCATCTCTAGTGCACAATCCCAACCGTTGGATTTCCATTCAATGGTCATGATCTCGGACTGCCAAATCCTTCACGCGACTATGTACAGCTATGGCACAATGGTGGAGTTAAGCACTTCCAAACCTGCAATGCAGGTTCGAATCATTTGCATCTCAAATCTTACACACAAGCGTAAGTGGTCAAATAGAGCTGCTTGATCCTCATCGAATAACATTTACTTCTCCATGTGGTAGCACGGATCAACGCCGATGCAGCCGGGCGGAAATGCACGATCGCACGCATGATTACACGTGTTGAAGAACGCGATCCTCAGGCGATCATGGCCATTGATCTGGGTGGAGCTACAGCAACGATTCTAAATGTCACTATTGACTCGCGACCTTATTTTGCCACCTCTCCTCCACTATAAAAGGACCACCACCCCTCCCATTCTTCTTCATCTCTTTCTCTCCCTCACCATCTCTAAGGCTCTAGAGTGAGCTTGTCCCAAGCTCAGGATGCTCCTCTAGCGTAAAAATTAAATATTCTTTCCCACTTCTCATCCCCCTTCGTGGAGCATCCCGTGGCCATCCTCTCAGCACCTTCCGAAAGAAGATCCTCACTGTGATGCCATCCTATCTGGCTCTCCGTCCTCCAGCTTTATTCTTCTTTGTCCAACTTCCCACTACCTTCATCCAAGCACCGTCAAAGTGAGTCATCCTCCAAGCAATAGTTGAGGGGGATTCTTCTCACCTCTATCTATCTTTTATCGCTTTACTAGTGTAGTTTTAATTAGTTGTAGTAGACATTGCTTCATCTATGAAATATTCTCTCTCTCTCTCTTTTTCAAATAGATTAGCAAGATAAAGCTTTTGTCGATTTGATCTCTTGCCTTATAAAATACCAAAAAAATTGCAAAAGATAAAATCACCAAAAATAAATAGAATCAAAATCATGGGTTTCACAAATAAAATGTTCGTAGACTTTTACGCACTACAATGACAAGTTTTCTAACTCAAAACTTTTCACGTATTAAATCTTGCCCACCAGACCATCATGGCTCTAAAGGTTGACAAGTTTCCTTCGTTTAAGATTTTACTGATCTTGATATATTTGAAGCATAACCATCAGGAACCTTGAGATTTTTCAGTACGGATAAAAATAGATATTTTTCTTTTGTGTTCAATGCTTCATGCGAGTCGAACTTTTATAAAAATATGTCATAGTATAGTCGAAACCCGTGAAAATAACTTTTAAAATTTATAACTCAAAAAATATCTTCCGAGGTCGATTGTAGGGAGAAATGAATTGCATAATTACTACTATTTGCACTATAAGAATATTCACTATTACTAACCAATAAAAGCTGTTGGCATTGCTAAATAGATAGTCGAGAAAAAGGGCCGAGGAATGTAGTGTCGCCATTATGTTTTCTCGACTGTTCTAAAATCTTACTAATAGGAAAAACTTGTAGCCTCATTTGACATGTGGGCATTTCTGTTGTCTGTTTTCAACGATTGAGGAAGGTTTTTCTCGACTGTTTTAAATGCACCATCGACAAAACCATCTACGTCGATCACTATCTAGACAGTCGAGTAAGGTTGTATTGTAGACTGTTAAGTGAAAATGGAATCGATGCTCAACACGCATCACTAATCTGACACTCGTGCAATCGCTCGCCTCTGCCTCACCTGAATGCGTGTGCAATGCCGCTTCTCCGCTCAACATGCATTACTGATCAAGCGTATGTTGCCAGATCCAACGCTCCTCATTTACCGCCAGCAAAGCCCTCGTGAAATTTATGGTGAGAAGCCCAATTTTTGCAGATTTGCTTCTAGGACCCTGAGAAAAGCTTTTAATTTTGTGAAGGGAAAGCTTAAGCTTTTCCTTCTCTCTTCCTCTCTTAATTTTGAGGCTAAGAGAGATGTTGACTGCCCAAGGACCTAAAGGGTTCCTTTTATAGGGCTAAAGTTTGTTGGGACAGGTCTAGTGGGGTGAAATACCCAAAATACCCCTAGGGTTGGGTCCACCTTACATTTAGGTCCTTTTCTATTTGTTTTGGTCATAACATGAGCTATATGCCTCGGATTCACATGAAACAAGTGTCTCCAGAAAGCTTGTAATGCGAGCAATCCAATGGTACCATACATGGCACCCTTTTGACACTATTTGACTAAGGGTTGATTCGAAATACATGTTTTTTGGCAACACTAGCACCGAACCACAACCTAGTTTCTAGGTTCAAATTGACCTTGACTATTCCGAAATCACTCAAAATCTGGATTTCGGGGTATTACATTAGTCCTAAGCTGCATATTCATGACGACAATGGCTATTCTGACCTACTATTTACAACTTGAATTAGGATCAAAAGAGTAGATTGTTCTTCTTAAAGGACATTTGGGTGCCAGATGATTTTTCGTCGCAGCTTTCTCATTGTATGAATGAAGTGCAGAAGAAGATGTTTGCCTTGAAAAATGCAAGTATTGTTTCCACTGGCGATACAAGAGATACAGCATGAGCCAGTTGTTGATTCCTTCACAGAAATGAGTAGATTTTTCAAAGTTGTTTGTTCAAAGACAATACAAAATGATATGTTGGATCACTGAGATAAATAAATAGTCATTACTCTTTGTAATATGGAATAGATTCTTCCCATAGCCTTCTTCGATGGAATGGTTCATCTCACGTTGCATCTTGCAAATGAAGCGAGAATTAGTGGACCTATTGTTCGTGGCGTAGATCGCGTAAAAGATAAATACATCATAGTATAGCATGAACTACATCTCGACAAATAAAATTAATGGAACTGGGAGTCTCAGTCGATCATAGAGAGGCAGAAAATGCTTTTGATTTCATTCACTTATTCTAAATCTTGTTACTAAATAATAGACACAATAAATCACAATATATATCACATAGAGAACTTGAACAAGGATTGCATACATGAAACTAAACTAAATGATAACATGAATTAAACTACTTATGGAATAGAATAAGGGCACCACAGGCAGATCATGGTGGCCTTTCGGAGAGGTCGAGAGAAGCAACAGCGATCTGACAGGGTGGCCCAATGGATTCTTTAAATGGAGGTAGAGAAGATGAGAAGAAGAAGAAGAGGGAGAGGTAGAAGAAGGAAGAAGAAGAAGAGAATGAAGAGAGATTTGAGAGTTATCTCCAAGGGGGTCCCTTTTAGTCCTTTTATAGCTTTTTTTCCCATGCAAATCCTTTCCTGATCGGTTTATTCTAGTGCTGCCACGTGGCACTTTGCGCACCCTCGGGATGCAGATCGGACAGCTCCCGCTCTCCCGCACCTTGGCGTTGTTCCTTTTGAAGCATTCCTTCAAATCTCGCCTTAACATCGACCATCACGATGATCAGACAGCTTAGACATCCGCAGCACCATATGCCTTTGCAAATCCTAAGCGTGATTCACGTGCCTTCCTGATTTTGCACAACCCATGCTTTTGATTTCATTCACTTATTCTAAATCTTGTTACTAAATAATAGACAATAAATCACAATATATATCACATAGAGAACTTGAACAAGGATTGCATACATGAAACTAAACTAAATGATAACATGAATTAAACTACTTATGGAATAGAATAAGGGCACCACAGGCAGATCATGGTGGCCTTTCGGAGAGGTCGAGAGAAGCAACAGCGATCTGACAGGGTGGCCCAATGGATTCTTTAAATGGAGGTAGAGAAGATGAGAAGAAGAAGAGGGAGAGGTGGAAGAAGAAGAGAATGAAGAGATTTGAGAGTTATCTCCAAGGGGGTCCCTTTTAGTCCTTTTATAGCTTTTTTTCCCATGCAAATCCTTTCCTGATCGGTTTATTCTAGTGCTGCCACGTGGCACTTTGCGCACCCTCGGGATGCAGATCGGACAACTCCCGCTCTCCCGCACCTTGGCGTTGTTCCTTTTGAAGCATTCCTTCAAATCCCGCCTTAACATCGACCATCACGATGATCGGATAGCTTAGACATCCGCAGCACCATATGCCTTTGCAAATCCTAAGCGTGATTCACGTGCCTTCCTGATTTTGCACAACCCATGCAATCGTGCATCCCACCCGTGGTGCGTTCTGATCACGCCACATGGCACGCTGTGCACCATCGAATCACGTAATTGCGCCTGCACGTGCCCACCCGTGACGCCACATCAATTTTGCGTAGCGCAGGGCTCGAACCCACGTCCTGCGCTTACGTGCATGTGTGCGTGAGCCAATGCGCTACGCAAACCCTTTATTATATATATTTGTTAGTTTCCATTTATACTCATCCAATATGGGTTGGTGACGTGGTGTGCTCATGGCCGTTCATCTTCTTTTCCTTGTATCTGGTGATGCAGGCCTCTGATTAAGTTAATTTCTACACCGTTGCACTGCGAACGTCGATCCAGATCCATCCATACAGTTGGATTTGTCATCTAAGGTCTGGATATTATTCAATTTATCCCTTGGCTCATGCTCTTCTGTAGACTCCCTAGGGTGCTACTGGAGTCTGATTGATGCGATCTTGGATGCATTGGACTCCCGTAGTTATTCCAAATAGATCCATAAGGTTGGATCGGTCATCTGCAGCCCTGAATTACCTATAATCATTAATGCCTCTCAAATAGCATAGTTTAATGCATAAAACACATATATTAACTATGATGCAGATTATGATGCGTATGCATGCAGAATGTTCATGTTAAGCTAAGTTTCAGCTTAATTCAGGTGAGTTAGGGCCTATGATTTTTGTGCAATCATACCCCCATGCCTGAGTCTTGCTAGTCCCTAGCAAGTGCAAGACTAAATGCATTTTACCAAGAGTTAAACTAAAGATTTATTTCTTTTTGCTGCATCCAAAAATTCAGAATCCAGATAACTATGAATATATAATGTTGTAGCTTCTGCAACGGATCCAATTGAAGAGTTGATATACATTTAAAGCTTGTACCTGACCCCTAGTAAAATTCTATCGGGATAGGAGAACCTCTTCTCTTTGGGTTATAAAATATTTTCTGATTCTGGCCTCGGTGTTTGGTTTGGGTAGGAGATGTCTGAGTTAACTGGATTGTATTTGGTGGCTCACTCTCTTCTTGTGCTTCTTAGAGACTAGTATTTCAGAATTTTAGATTTCCAGATTATTGAATAAATAAACTTAGAGAAGGGCTGGAAAAACTGTGCTCTCTTTAATCTTTTGTACTTTTCATTCTCGCTTCTTTTTTTTTCTTTTTCTTCCTGAGCTCACATCTCACCAGATTTGAAAATGTATTTGGTGGTCTCAGATGGCTTGACACTTTTAATTAGGTTTTGATAACCCTATAACTAAGTCAGAAGCCCTCAGCTCATTTTCAGGCGGTCAGAAATACAGAAAAATTTGGTTAAGGCTGTATTTGGTGGTTCATGAGGGTGGTAGGTGTTCTTGCCTCAAAACAATTAACTTGACTCACATTACGCAATAGTTTCACAAAACATTTTTTTCTTTTTCTTCTTCTCTATTTTTTTTTCGAGCAAACAACTCTTCTGTATGCAAATCTATAGGCACAATGCCACAACACAACATACTGCCGTATTTATCAAGACAACATAACATGACATCCGTGCTTTTATACGTGAGGCATTCTTGGGGAATTTTGGGATGACCAAGAGGATTTTGGGTGGCATATTTGGTGGAAGTGCCTCTTCTCGGCACCAGGTAGGGGATGGATAGGACGACGTATTTCTGACCTTAACATCAGTACCCTCCTTCAGCCGAGGATTCCGTAGAGGACAGTCGTGACCATCCACCTCAATCATAGTTTTATCAGAACCCGCTCTCTGTGTGTCTACCTTATTTGGTGGCTCTCGTATGGAATTTCTCACAGATTTAGTACGCAAGAACTAAGAGCGAAAACTATGCCCAACTCCAAGTGTCATTATTCAATTATTAAAGATTCCTTATACTAGCCTTAGAGCACCAGTAAACTTTCTACTCTCACCTCACATATATTTTGGTGGATCTACTAGAAGATAGTTCACCTAACTCCCTGATGACTATCCAAGGGTTCAGGAGAAGAAGCGATGCTTCTTCTCAACAAACTAGAGATGTCTATTGGTTTTCGCAGAGAATTCATTGCAAAATCTACATGCAAGTATGAAATTATACTGGATTCTAAGTCTAGGAATCTACTAAAAAATAAATCTTTAATAAAACCTCTTGATAAAATGATCTAATCCCCCCAATTGTTGGTAGAAAATTTTTAGTTTTTTATGAATTACCCCCCATGCCTAAGTGTTTGCATGTCCTCATGCATGAATAAAAGAAATAAGGCTTGGTGTATATGGATAGATATCACCTGGAACTGCTTCTGAGTTATCATTCAGCTCATGCCATCACTGCAATGCCATACACAATATGCAAAACAATATGCAAAACATTATGAAAAAATGAAATATGCTATGTATATATGGTATGTATATATGTATACGTGCTGAGTTTAACACCTCCAGCTAGGCGAAACTCATCAGATGGATCAATGACTGCAGGAGACAGAATAAAGATGGACAGGAAGATGTGTTCCACTGTCATCAACGAGCCAAGAATGTAGAGTAGTTGGCTATGAATACCAAGGCCACAAGGTCGACAGAATAGAATCGCAAGGCCTGGAATAGGTTGTAGCTAGGCGCTACATGAGAAATAAATCCAGGTGCTAGAGTTATAGGGAGCAAGTAGCAGCCATGAGCGATCCAGAGTGGGACACCAGTCATATGGGTCCTGAAAGTGGTGAAACAGGAATGGAGGGACCCATGTGGTTTAAACAGAAATTGCATAAAGAACCATTTCATGATTGGTTCTGGGTGTTGGTGGTTGTAGAGTAGGTGCGTCGAATATGATTTTGTGTCCATCCTAACAGCTATATTTTCACCCAAATCATTCTCATCCTTGGGTTGATCAGGAATCTCGTACATATCACCCAAATTCTGCTCATGGTATGAATCCTCAAATGTACTGGGTGGCAATTTATTTTCCCTAAGATGTGAAGAATCATAATACAGTAAAGCCTCAAATTTTTTCATTTTTTGATCTGGGGCTTTAGTGAAATCCTCGATATCCAAAAGAGAAGATATGAAAGAATCTGTGATAAATTCGTCTGACTCCAAATCTAAAAATTCCTCCAGATTTTTTATATTATCCTGACTATCGGAAATGGAGTTTTTAGTAGATTCTTTCTCAGCTTCGATTGGATTCTCTGGTAATTCAAAATTACCCTCATGGATTTCAATATGTTTATCATCTAAGCTTGTAATGAGGGTTTTAGGCAATTCCACTCTAGATCTCTTATAATCCAAATCATGGGTCTCATTAAGTGTATATACCCAAGTCTCAGAATGTACCAAGTCTTGGGTGTCATGATCCTCCATCTCTATCTCCCAAGATTCAAGATTTTTAGATTGAAATTCGATCATGGGACTTTCCCTACTATTTTCTAGGCTAGGGCTCTCAACTAATTTCTTTTTAGATATGCCAAGAACATTTCCCTTAATTCCATCTGATATCTCATCTCTCACTTGAAAATCACCTACATCATCTACTTCGGGCATGTGAGTCGAGGAATCCTTAAAAGTCATCTTAATTTCCCTAAAATCCTCTAGGCTAGTATGAACTTGGTACTGCAAAAGGAGTATATCTTGAAGTGTGCAAGTTTGTTGATTCATCCTAGCCACAGATTTTAGTTCTTTAAGGGCTCCCATCAGAGATTGTTCAGCTGCAATTAAAGTCTGTCTCTGCCCTGGATCAGTAGTGATCTGGATTTGATGTAGATATCTTACAACTTGTGCTTTGCTGTTGTTTGTTGCAGTCTGAGAAGTAGTTGCGAGTATATTGGTGGCTCCCCCGTGGTGATCTATGTGGACGTGGCCTCAAATGAGAGTCTCAGGGAAGATGGAGGGTTATAATAGATTTGGTCTGGGGAATCAGAAGGGCGGCAGGTGGGTTCAGTGCAATTATAGGTTGCAGTTGATTCCTTAACCTTGAGTGGCAAACCATCCACCTGCGGTACATTCTCGATGAATTCAAGGCCCCTAGAGGTAATGTCTTGGGTCCTTTGTCTTTCACCCTAAATTGCTTTTCTTAAGCCTTCATATTCCCTTTTTCTAACCTCTTTTGCTTTCTAGACTATTTGAATCTGTTCGGCAATCTGAGGGTTCTTGTGAGATGTAGGAGCCTGCCTTTGGTGGGACTGATCAAGATAATCAGTCATCATGATGAGATCTCGATCCCACATGGAGAGTGTCTCTAAGTGCTGCGAGATCTGTCTGGATGCCTAAGAGGTTGAGGTGGGTATGTCCCAGGCTTCAGGAGCCTACGTATCTGAATAATGAGGAGCAATCTCCCAACCATAAGATGTTGGGGCAGGAGAACCCTGATAATGGTAAGATGAGGAGTATGGGTCCATGATTAAGATGGTCAAAGGACACCAGAAAGGTCCTAATGACCTCACACTAGTTACAAGGGACTAGTGGCAGAACAAGGCAAGGGCCTTGTAATCAAATTGGTCCTTAAAATCAGTTGACCAGATTTTTCATTCAAGTTCAAGTTGAAGAAAATTCGGCGAGAGACCGACTGCAAGGAATTCCCGCCTCTCAGGCTAACCTGGCTAGGCTGGTTATGAGGGGACTACGAGGAAGGTTCCTCCTTCGGCTTTCACCTTTGGTTCTGTTACCCTGCAGTTGCAGTCGTTTGACGATACCCCGCAGCCTTAGACACTAGGTTTTGTAAGAGAAGTTGAAACTCCTCAGTAGTTTCATGCCAAATGCAGGTTATTTGATGTGTTTTCATGAATTCTTAACCTGACTCTTGAATGTAGTAGATGGTGGGCAGTCCACAAGGTGACTCACCTCACTGACTAACTTTTGGGCTCATCGAAGTCCAAGTTAGTCCAATGTGGTCCTATTGGCTCATGCGCTTCTAAGTTATTTCAAATTAAAGACCACAAATCAAATATAAACCCTCATGTAAATATGGGATACAAATGATTTGAAACTTGGCAAGAAGATTTTTTTTAATAATCTTTTCAAAGAGTATTTTTCCAAAATTTTTACTATTTCCAACAAATAGTTATGAATTTTTAACTAGCATGGGTCAAATCTGGGATTTAGACCCCATGTTGGTTTTTCTGTTGGAAACTATATCAAATATACTCCAAAAATTTTGTAAAAATATGATAATGAAAGATAATTTGATTATCTTTCAAATCCCACTAGTTGTGAGTAAATTAGATTTGTATGTTGGTCAGAATTTATTTTCAAAGACCATAAAAGTTCTATTTTTAAGCAATCTGACACATATGCACTCTATGAATTTTTACAAATTACACAAAAGGAATTTCTTTTTGGAAATGTGGCATTGGAAATATATTTTAGAAATCTAGTTTCAGTTCAAACTTCATGATTTTTGGAGCACTAGAAGCACGGCTATTGAATTTTAAAGATGACACTTACTTTCTGGCTGAATTTCCAAATAGGATTGTGTGCACCTGATTTCCACAGCACCTATTTTTCCTCGTTCGCTACTTCGTGTCATTGTTCCTGCACACAAAAATAGTATGTTAGAGATGAAATCAAAAGTTGCCTTGCCTCTTCAGCAATGGCACCAATTTGTTCATGGCATAGATCACGTAAAAGATAAATACGTCGTAGTATAGCGTGAACTACGTCTCGCCAAGTAAAGTTAACGAAACTGTGAGTCCCAGCAAGGCAAAAAAATGCTTTTGATTTCATTCACTTATTCTAAATCTAGTTAGTAAATAGTAGACACAATAAATCACAATATATATCACATAGAGAACTCGAACAAGGATTGCATACATGAAACTAAACTAAATGATAACATGAATTAAACTACTTATGGAAAAGAACAAGGGCACCACAGGTAGATTGTGGTGGCCTTTCGAAGAGGTCGAGAGAAGCAACAGCGATCCGACAGGGTGGCCCAATGGATTCTTCAGATGGAGGTAGAGAAGATGGGAAGAAGAAGAAGAGAATGAAGAGAGAGTTGAGAGTTACCTCCAAGGGGGGCCCTTTTAGTCCTTTTATAGCTTTTTTCCCATGCAAATCCTTTCTGATCTGTTTTTTCCGGTGCTGCCACGTGGCACTCTGGATGCCCTCAGATGCAGATTGCACGGCTCCCACTCTCCCGCACCTTCACGTTTTTGCTTTTGCTGCATGCCTTCAAATCCCGCCTTAACATCAACCGTCCGATCGTGAGATCGGATGACATAGACAGCTGCAGCACCACGCCTTCGCAAATCCTAAGCGTGATTCACTCGCCTTCTGATTTTGCATAACCCGCGCAATCGCGCATCCCACCCACAGTGCATTTTAATCGTGCCACGTGGTGTGCTGCACACCATCAGATCGTGCAATTGTGCTGCATGCACCCGACAGTGACGCCGCATCAATTTTGCACAGTGTAGGGCTCAAACCTGCATCCTGTGCTTACATGTGCGCGCGGGCGGGCCAACGTGCTACGCAAACCATTTACCATATATACTTGTTATGGGGATGTAGGCATCCGATTAAGTTGATTTTTACACCGTTGGACTGCGAATGTCGATCCGGATCCATTCGTACAGTTGGATTTGTCATCTGAGGTCCGAATCTTCTTTAATTTTCCCCTTGGATCTTTCTCTTCTATGGACTCCCTAGGGTGCTACGGGAGTTTGATTGATGAGATCTTGGATGCGTTGGACTCCCGTCGTTATTCCAAATAGATCCACAAGGTTGGATCGATCCTCTTTTTCCCTGGATTACCTGCAATCATTAATACCTCTCAAATAACATAGTTTAATGCATAAAACACATATACCAACTACGATGTAGAATATGATGCGTATGCATGCAGAATGTTCATGTTAAGCTAAGTTATAGCTTAATTCAGGCGAGTTAGGGCCTATGATTGTTGTGCAATCATCTATATAATTCAGATGGACGTTTCTATTGGTGCAAGAGCACCTTGATCGTTGATTTTGATGATAAATGCCCCCATGCCTAGGTTTTGCTAGTCCCTAGCAAACTCAAGCAATAACCCAACTTTCCAAGTAGACTAACGAACCCAATTGGTCTTCCCTTAGAAATATGTTAAGTTACATATTTTAGACCTAGGGTACCCAACTAGTTGCTAAGTCTAGGTCAGCTAAGGACAAGTTGCAAGCACAGGTTTCTCTAATTTCTCACTCTACCCTATGGTCTGTTGGTCCCAGAGATTAAAGCATCCATGCATGTGCATTGGTCTGATTTATTTTAAGTGATAGGGCCACCCATGGTACCTGAATAGCATAATGCGCTTACATGCCCCCAGTAGGATGGATATCCTAAGAGACAAGAGTCGAGGAGGTGACATGTTATTATCGCATCATCAAGGTGAGTATATACTCCACCTCTCACGCAGTAGGAACTCATCTAATCAAATTGTGTTTTCAAGCTTCTCCTAAGTTATAACTAAGAGAAGCAAATTTTCTTTAAGAAAGGAATTAAGGTGATCATTATTTACACAAGACCAAGTGTGTGTGAAATGTGGATGCTTAGGTTATGAGGACCTGTAAACCAAAAGGTAGAAAAAGACACTAGGTACTACCCAGCCATTAACTCAATCCCTAGCTTTCCTTCCTCAACCTCTTGAGGAATGGTCTACAACTTCACTCCTACTTAAGTTTTTAAGTCCACAAAGGACCCTATGGGTCTAATGCTAGTAGCTCAACTTAGCTTCTAAAGTCAGACACCTAGAGTCAACTTAGTCTAACTTAATGTCTTGGTCATATGCCTAAGAATGTAGGGCACAGCTGATAAACATCATTTTATCATCATTCTTATGCCCTAAAGTAGATCTAGCTCTTAGGATTTTAACTCCACGAATGGGTTTTTTGGTTACATTAGGCATAAATTAGGTTAGGCATGCATTACACAATTTATTATCTTTTTGATGTGTTTACTTGAGTGTTTAGGTTAAACAGATAGTCGGATCCCTAGAACCCTTTCACTCAGGAAGGCAACTGGAGAAGAAGAAACTTAAACCAGCTGGCACTCAACCTAATCTAGCTCATCATAGCTGGATACCAGCTCACTTGAACTAGGGTTAGCTCATCCTAGCTCCATTCAGCTCATCTCAACTGAATGGTTCCTCGAGATAGCTTATCTTAGCTCACCTTAGCTCAAGTCAACTCAGATCCAGCTCAACTTAGTTGAGTCTAGCTCATCTCAGCTCCCATCATTTCATTGGGAGCTCTAGCTAGCTCAGCTGAGTTGACTTGAGTCCACCTCAGCTTAGGTCTAGCTACCTCCAACTTTACTCAACTCAAGCCAGCTGAAGATGACTTCACCGTAGCTCAGGACAACTCAAGACCAGCTCTCGGGGACTCCACTTAGCTCAACATAGTTGAGCTAAGCTACCTTAGCTACTTCAGGTAGCTAGGTCCTCCTCAGGAAGATTAGACCCAGCTTACTTTGGCTTGGCTTAGTAGCCACCAGCTCCTATGCAACTCTAGAAAACTCTCCTTTAGCTCCTCCTCTCAAAACCTTAGCTCCTTCTGCTCACTACCCTACTCATCTACTAGCTAAGCTAGCTTAGCTACACCTCAGTTCCCATGGCCATCCATCATCTACAACCTAACTCCACCTCATCATCTAGCTAGTCATTCTAGCAAGCTAACTTCCTACACCTACTCCTACTCCCATTTTTTCACCAAGATAGACACCCCTTAGCCCCTCAACTACACCCAAAAGTCACATTGTTTTGGTGCCAAAATAGCCTTCTAGAAGCCCCCTCTTTTGATGCCAAAACACCCCTACATCATGGCCCGACACCTACCCCTACAACCTATCCTAGCCATAGACCTACCCCCCTTCTAAAACCATCCATAGGTTGCGCCAAAACCATGGTGTCTCTACATGGTGGACAGCCACGAAAGGACACCTTAGCCACCCATAACCACCACCTCGTCATCGCTCTACTTGGTGCCAAACACCCTCCACCATAGGATCACCTAACCACCTCCTAAAACCCACCCTAGCCCAACACAATCCCCACACCAACCACCATTCTCCACCTTTATAAAAACCCTCCTAACAACCACTAAATCTTATTCCTCCCATAGTGTTAATTCCACCCTAGCCCACCTATAACCTATGGCCAAGAAGAAGGAGGAAGGAAGAAGATTAAGGAGGCTATCCCTTGCCTCTTTGGTTCCTTCTTCCTCTCCATTTTTCCTCTTCTGCCACTCCAAGAGGAGGAGACTCTCTACATCAGGGAGGACGGCCAAGCATTGGAGGAGAAATTAGGGTGGTGCCTGACTACCCTTGAAGGAGAAATTAAGGTGGAAGCTATCCACCTTTGGAGGAGCTAAGGCATGTCCCCCACCTGGGGCCCGCCAGGAGGAGACCATACCATGGATTCAAGAAGGAGGAGTTCTTTTCAACTACGGGAACAGCCGCAGTTGTAGCAATGGCTTCATCCTCTTTACCATCATCATCCAGGATTTTTGTTTTATTCACTTGTTCAATTTTAATTTTGTGGTAGACGGTTTCCTCTACAATTGTAAAACAAAAATCCATTTTCTATCAAGTTACCTTTTTAATTTGGTGCATCTTCTTTCTTGTTTTAGTTTTAGCACTTTCACTCCCTCTTCCCAATTATCCTAGGCCTTCATGTGCCTAGGGTGAGTTTGGGAAGAGAACATTTTTTCCACTTAGTTGCTAAATTGGGTATAGTCTTTTCTTGCCATCAATTTTACATTTTCTTATTATTCAAAAGCCATAAAAATTATATATTCAAAAATTACAAAAAGAAAGGTGATTTCCGTATTCAAGCAAGAGATTTGATTTTGTATGAAGTTACCTCCTTGGACGATCCTAGATACCACCACTATCTAGGTTATAAATCTAAAAGCGACTCGATTTTTGCACGTTGCAACGACTTCCAAAACCCTAATTTTACAAATCACTTAAAAACTCGATCACTTTTTGGCATCGTTGCCGAGGAGGCATAGCTTTGCTTTGATTATTTCTCTTGCTTGTTAAGTTGATCTCATCCCCTTGTCTCTTTTTATCTTGTGTGTGCAGGTGTTGTAGGAAGAAAGGGGGATTTTGAAACTTGAAGTGCTTTTCTTCTTGTGAAAAATCTAGGTTAGCAATTCTAAATTAGTCACACAATTTTATAAAAAACTATCAGAAAGAACATTACTTGGCTTTTAGGATCTTAAACAATTAAGTTAAGTGGAGTGGTTTCAATTAAAAATCATTTGGCTGCTTGTTTGCATCATTAAACACCACTACACTTCAAGTGTTGGTGTTCTGATTTTCGGGTTTAGACTTCTGTACAGACATCAAAAATCAATTCCTGAGATCATAGGCCTCCTAAAATCTTGAGGCTTCACCTAGAGATTCCAAATCAAGGGTGGAACATCTCTTCCAAATTTTAGAGCAATTTGATTTGTATAAAATTTTTAAAAATTCATAGACTATAGAGGGGTCACCTCCTCTAATTTCTCTATTTTGCTACTGTCTGCAAATTTTAGAAATTTTTATACTCATCCAATTTTTATGAAATTTATCTTTCTAGAATACTTGTAAAATTCTACACATCATATAAAATTACAAAAATTATTGGTGGTCGGAGGTGGTACTGAAAAGTCTAAAATATCATTGGGTATCATTTCCGGACTTTGACACTAGCATAAAGAAAAATCTTTAAAAGATATTAAAAAAATTCCTAAAATCACAAAAAAAATATTTTTTGGAATCATTGTTTGATTTTCCATATAGTAGTGGTGTTTTATGCCTTGTTTGTACCACTACTTAAAAAGAAAATCCTGAAAGAGATTCATTGGTAGTAAATTTCTGTTTAAGGATTCAATTGAATTAGGGTTTCTTTTCAAATTTTTCGTCCCACAATATAAACGAAAATTATTTTCATCAATACAACTTGATTTCCCTTTGTTTGTGGCATATCAAACCTCTTTGAAAACTTAAAAAGAAAAGCCTGGAACACATTAAGCTAAATCAAATCCTAAAAAACAGAAATACATCAAATTTGTGTGACAACTTGATTGCTGTTGGAATCACTTTTCCAATCCTGCACACTATAAAAAAATTTTGAAATAATAGGGAATTATCCCAATTAACCCCCTCGACATTCCTGTGCACATTTAGACACCCAAGCCTAACCTAATACAAGTAGTCATTTGACCACTTAAGGACTTCATTCAATTAGGCTTGATATCCAATATTTGAGGATCACTAAGCGCTCCTACTTCCTTTAGGCAATGCGGCAACAGACTTAGAGGGAAGTCAAATGACAGGTGAAGGTTTACACAAGCCCTTGGTGATTTTCCCAGGAAATGCTTGGACCTGAGCCACCTCCTTAGTCTAACCAGGTTCTCTTTTGTGAATTGGATTCGCTTACTGATTTCTTACCTATTGGGTTCCCAAGTCTTAGGTTTTAAGGAGTCAACCGTAAGACAAGACTTGGCTTGTTTTTTAGAATTGAATACTTTCTCTCATCTCCATCTCTTCTCCTCCCCTCCCGTTCTTCCATTTTATGCATGGGCGATGGTCCTAAACTCCGCACTTTGAGGGACTATTTGATTTGCCCCTTGCGCCAAAAGACCACTTTTTCTATCTTTTTCTTCTAGAAAAATGGAAAATCAACAAAATAGGTCCACTAACCCATCCAACTCAACCTCTAATCCCACCTCTAATCCTACTACTAATCCCAGTTGTGACCCTTCGACCCAAAACCCCCCACCTTTGACATTCCACACCTGGAGCTTCCTAATGCTGACATGCCTCAATCACAACAATAAGCCCCCCACTTAATCTCTACTCCTTGATAGTTGAGCAGATTGCTCAACTTCAAACCAATCAACAACTGTTGACTAGGAATATCACCAACCTAGCCAACCAAAGGCCAAACCCACCACCCCATTAGCAACCTGTTGTTCCTTTAAAGGATTTCTATTATTTTTCCTATTATGGGGAAAGACCAGGGGTGGTCATACCTGAAGGTGACTTCGAGATCAAACAGGCTATTCTAAATCTAATTAAGCATTTCCATGGCCTTCCTAGGGAAGACCCGTTCAGCCACCTTGAAGAACTAACTCTCCTTGCACAAACAACCCGTTCCTACATTGTGCAAGAAGACCTTTGGCTGATGCAGTTATTCCCATTATCTCTTAAAGATAAGGCCGCTTATTGGTTTAGAACCATTGGCTGACCTATCACCACATGGCCTCAGCTCAAGGGTGCCTTCCTCAAGAAATTTTTCCCCATAGGTCGTACTAATTGCTTGCAAAGATCTATTATGACCTTCTAACAAAAATCTGGCGAGACTTTACATGATTCTTAGGAAAGATTCAAAGATCTCCTAAGAAGTTGCCTGCACCATGAGATTGCCTTGTGGCAACTCATGCAGATCATCTATCATGGATTAGAAGACCAAATTCGACGTTTTGTCGATGCCTCGTATGGTGGCAACTTCTTAAATAAGGATGTTGAGAGTGCCTATACCTTTTTGAAGAAATGAGTGAAAACTCATATAATCAAGGTTCCATTAGCACCTTTGGCAGAACGTCAAACCTGCAATTCGATGTTCATGAAATAGACACT
Source organism: Thalassia testudinum (assembly GCA_037157565.1). Classification (NCBI taxonomy): domain Eukaryota; kingdom Viridiplantae; phylum Streptophyta; class Magnoliopsida; order Alismatales; family Hydrocharitaceae; genus Thalassia; species Thalassia testudinum. Next base: position 93,423,413 of record JAZHRO010000025.1, read on the forward strand.
CAATCTATCCTCGTCACCCAAGACGATCTTCAAATAATCACCCAAAAACTCTACCAAATGCAAATAAACCAGAAGAAAATTGAGGAAAGACTTTCCACACCAATCTAAGATCCACAAGTTCCACATCTAACCCATCCTAACATTCCATGGTTGGAAAATTTGCACAATCTAGACACTACCCTTGCTGATTATCATCAATATTCCAAGGCTTTCTATGATTCATTGAGGAATTATAATTATCCAAACCCTAACCCCACTAAAAATATTTTTTCCCTCCAGGAGCAATTTAGAAATTCTTCCAACTTGAAGAATTACACGAACCACTCCTGCAATAACCTGATTTCTCCCCAAACATCAAATCAATTTAGCAGGTATGGGTCGAATCTGACCTTTCATCCTTGGCCATCTCAACAAGACATCATTGCCTAGATGATGAAAACCTTGTAGGAAATGCGAAGTAAAATGGCGAAAGTTACCCGTGTTGTTACAAATATGAAAAATTAGATTGGGGTTACTCCAACTCAAAGACCTGCAGGACATCTACCCTCCCAACCCATGCCTGATCCTAGTCATCAAAGGAACTGGTATCCGAGCAGAAATCAAAACTGCCATAATCGACCTCCTACTAATCCATCACCTTAGTAGCCTCCCAGGTTTTCACAACAATAGGCCCCCCATCTCCAAATAATATTCTGACTGCACATGCAATTACATTGAGGAGTGGGAAAACCACCACTGATCCAGGACCTTCACAACAACCTGGTGAAATCCCCATTCCTGTGCAAATTGACTCTCAACTCCCACATTAGAAAGAAAAGGAAATACAAAAATCTCAGGACATGACCCCTATCCCTTTTCCACAAGCTCTCCACCCCACCACTAATTGGAAAAAGAAATTTGAGCCCACAACTGAAGAACTCATGGATTTAATTAGGCAAGTTCAAATCATTATGCCTCTCCTAGATGCAATCAAATATATGCCTGCTTATGACAAATTTTTGATGAAGATTTGTACTCCAAAAAGACAGGCTAAAAATCTAGGATAGGTGCATCTTTCAAAGACAGTAAGCTCTGTCATACAGAGCAAGCTGCCTCCTAGGATGAAAGACCTGGGCGCACCTTTAATTTCAGTGATTATTGATGACACTACTTTTGATCATGCCCTTCTTGATCTCGGTGCCTCAATTAATATCATTCCCACAATTTTATTTGAAGAATTTCATATCGGTGAATTAAAACCTGTTGAGGTTTCCCATCAATTAGTCGACTGATCTACAATCAAACCTTGTGGGATTGTTGAGGATGTCTTGGTCAAGGTCCAGAATTGTATCATCCCTGTAGACTTTCTGGTCCTTGACATTTAGGTACCTGAATCTTTAATGAATGCCCAAATAATTCTTGGATGACCCTTCTTCGGCATTGCAAAGGCAAATATAAATTGCCATAATGATAATTTTTTCAAGGACTCAGATACAAAAATATTAAATTTGGTTGAGGAGACAATGTTGGTAGATACCCTTCCCGACCATAATTTCTCCGAGGAATCTTACTCAGAATCAGTGGTCTGGGAAATCTATGACTTGGAGACTTGTCTTCCACAAAAATCTATTCCTGATGATCCCCTTGATTATTCCCCTGACACGCCCACTTTTCTCTCAACCTACCACTGCACAATAACCTCACCTACCTTTCATCATTCCTCTCCCACCCCCTTTCAACCGAACCTACCATCGGACCTGCCTGAGTTTGGCATTCATCCTGAATTAAAACCATGGCCAGACTCAGGTCACACTTACCATTTTCCATTAAATTTTGATCCCAATCTTTTTACCACTCAACTTTCTAGGGATCTAGATGACGACCCCTTTTATGCAGGCATTCAAGTGCCCAACTACTTACATGATAATTCGCCTTTTGTGCATACATTCACACCTGGTTGAATGGCATAAAAGATAGCACTGGATGGGAGGTAACCCATCATTTTTTCCTGCTTTCTTTTGCAGGTTTTGACCATCCTAAATCCAACTGCCTTTCTCTAAGGTGATCCATTTTCCCTCCTAATGCATGAGGACATTGCATATCATAAGCATGGGGGGGTGTTCTTGAATTTTGACGATCGATTTAGGATTTTCAAAACCTAAAAATATGCATTTTTCTTCTATATTTTCTTGCATGCATACACGAATAAAATAAAAATCTTGAAAACTTTTTAAGGAAAATTTGAAATCAGGAGTAAGGTTGAGCATTCACTTTTGATACAATGGGATTTAATCTTTAATAAACCAAGGATAAGGATACAGATCTGATCATTAGAATTTTAGGGTCTACCTTTAGACTAGATCAAATATCCTTCTCTAAATTTCCACCTGAACACATGATAGTTCAGGTAACTTGATCCCCGTTTGTAACATGGAAAGTATCTGGCTTAGTTTTTTATTCAAAAACTTGCATCTTGTGCAAAATTTCTTGTGTCAAAATTCATACACAAGCTAACACCTAAAAATAATTAAAATTTAGAAAAACCCCTTTGTTTGGCATTAGTAAATTTATGAAGTAGATCATTGGTTTGAGTTCCCACCGCCGGGAAGGTGGAAAATGACTCCTTTGAGGATGCAATGTCAATATGTTACCACATTGGCACTACCCTATATCTATATTTCATATCTTTAGACGGAGCATGAAAAGGACGTTTTTGCAGCTCAAGTGTCTTGGATGATGCTCTACCTATAGCATCGAAGCAAGAGCTTGAGTTTGCTTGGAGCACCCTTTTATATAACATTATATTTTGGAGTTGTGAGCTCCTGGGTGGTGTCATGGACAGTACTATCCCAAAGTACTGGTGCCAGAGCCCCCTTGAAGATTGGTAATGGGAATGATGATCTTGATACATCTATTGTAAGACTAAGCTAAGAATAAGCACGGGGGAGAGAAAAAAAAAAACTTAAACCAAAAACATGCCCTTATAAGTGTTGGCTTTTCACAAGCACAAACACAAGGTTTTAAAGGGTTTTGCAAGTTGCGAATCAATTTCAAGAGCCAGAAAAATCCTAAATACAAAGATTTCGAGTCATCTGAATTAATAAGGGGTTCATCTGTGAACTTTTGGAGGATACATTGATCCCAATTCATTTAATTTTTTAATCCAAAAATAAATCCTGATGTTTACCTTTAACAAATCTTGTACCTCCCGTGTTTGTATCAACCATGGTCCTATAATCACTTTCTCCTCAAAAGCTGAAAAAAATTAAATTTCCAAAAAATACCATTTTGTAAAAAGTTGTTTTGGCAAGAGACTAGCAAAAGATAAACATGGGGGTGTGATAAATGCCAGTTTATCATCATTCTTATGCCCTAAAATAGATCTAGCTCTTAGGATTTTAACTCCACGAACGGGTTTTTGGGCTGCATTAGGCATAAATTAGGTTAGTCATGCAATACATATTTTGTTGTCTTTTTGATGTGTTTACTTGAGTGTTAAGGTTAAATAGATAGCCGGATCCCCAGAACCCTAGCACTCAGGAAGGCAACTAGTGAAGAAGCTCAAACCAGCTGAGACTCAACCTAATCCAGCTCATCATAGCCGGATACTAGCTCACTTGAACTAGGGTTAGCTCATCCGAGCTCCATTCAGCTCATCTCAGCTGAATGGTAACTCAAGATAGCTTATCTTAGCTCACCCTAACTCATGTCCGCTCAGATCCAGCTCAACAAAGCTGTGTCTAGCTCATCTCAGCTCCCATCAATTAACTGGGAGCTCTAGCTAGCTCAACTAAGTTGACTAGAGTCCACCTCAGCTCAGGTCCAGCTACCTCCAACTCTACTCAACTCAAGCCAGCTAAAGATGACTTCACCCTAGCTCAAGCTAGCTCAAGTTCAGCTCCCGAGGACTCCACTTAGCTCAACTTATTTGAGCTAAGCTACCTTAGCTACTTCAGCTAGCTAGGTCCACCTTGGAAAGATCAGACCCGGCCTACCTCAGCATCTTTCAGTAGAAACCAGCTTACTTTAGCTTGGCTTAGCTACTAGCAAAGAACTAGCAAGCTAAGCCAGCTAAATTAGCTCCTTACTATTCTCTTTAGCAGCCACCAGCTCCTATGCAGCTCCAGACAGCTCTCCTTCAACTCCTCCTCTCAAAACCATATCTCCTTCTCCCTACCCTACTCATCTACTAGATAAGCTAACTTAGCAACACCTTAGCTTCGATGGCCATCCATCACCTACAACCTAACTTCACCTCACCATCTAACTAGTCCACCTAGGAAGCTAACTTCCTACACCTACTCCTACTCCCATTTGGAGCCAACATCGACACCCCTTAGCCCCTCAAGTACACCCAAAAGTCACCTTGTTTTGGCTCCAAAATAGCCTTCTAGAAGCCCTCTCTTTTGGCTCCAAAACACCCCCACATATTGGCCCTACACCTACCCCTATAACCTATCCTAGCCATCCACCGACCCCCTTCTAGAACCATCAATAGGTGGTGCCAAAACCATGGTGTCTCTCCATGTTGGACGGCCACCAAGGGACATCTTAGCAAAGCATAGCACCACCAAGGCATTGCTCTACTTGGCACCAAACACCCTCCACCATAGGATCACCCAACTACCTCCTAAAACCCACCCTACACATAATCCTCACACCAACCACCATTCTCCACCTTTATAAAAACCCTCCTAACCACCACTAAATCTTCATCCTCCATTAGTGTTAATTCCACCCTAGCTCACCTATAACCTACGGCCAAGAAGAAGGAGAAAGGAAGAAGATTAAGGATGCTATCCCTTTCTTCCTTGGTGCCTTATTCCTTTCCATTCTTCTTCTTGTGCCACGACAAGAGGAGACTCTCTACATCAAGGAGGACGACCGGGCATTGGAGGAGAAATTAGGGTGGTGCACGCTCACCATTGGAGGAGCTACGGCATGCCCCCTCCTTGGGCTTGCCAGGTGGAGACTATACCTCAGATTCGAGAAGAAGGAGGTGGAGCTCTTTTCAACTACGGGAGCAACCGAAATTAGAGCAAGGGCTTCATCCCCTAAGTACGCAATGTAGATGCAATTACATACACATGCTATGTAAATCCCCTAAGTACCTACCCATGCCTAAAATATGCAATGTCCTTGTTGCATAGAAGGGTATTACCTGGGTCAAAGTTGGGCTACCATTATTTTGTTGGCAGTCGAGTAGCCAAAGAACCTGTAAGTGTGGTTCCAAAACCAAAGAAATAGGCGCTAAAAATGAGCAAAGTAACACAGGCCTAGAAAATAGGCAACCTAAGGCATTGGCAAGCTAATGATGAATCCAGATAGTAAATGCTTGCCTAACCAGGATGGGAATGAAATCGTCCCAGGTCACCAGAGGAGGTTATAAATGATAGGCAAGAATAACAACCTCCAGAAGGGTAGGGGGAGGATGACAAGGATCCTTTAAAAGGAATGGGGAAGGAATAGTGCAAAGATATACCCTGAGGGTGATGAACTAACCATAGAAAGCATCAATCCATACTTTATACCCCAATTTAGGAGATATTGGTCTGTTAAGCCCCCTGGTTAAAATAGTAGTGAGCATGTCTTTAAACCAAGGATTGTCTAGGGTGTCCAAGTTTTGAGGTTGCGGGATGGCCATAAGATCAAGGTTGGGTATAGTTGGGTGAGTGTCCATCCCTAACAATCTTTCTAATTCCTCAATTGCATCTCTACTGATGGCATGTATATTGTCTTGCACTTCATCAGTGATCATTTCAAGGATTGGAGTCAAAGTTTCGCCTTCAGACATAGGTAAATCATATGGTGTCTCCGAATCAAATGAAGGCAGGTTGGAAGCAATAGATTTAGGGATTACCTTATCAATCTCATGCCCAGGTTCTTATTCATTACTTAATTCCTCCTTAGAGTCTATATGTGAATGCACATAAATCTCATAAGTTGCTTCCACATTTTCCATTATTTCATCATCATGAGGAGGAATATCATCAATGGGTGTGTTGATGAAACCTACTTTGATCAAATTTGTGACATCCTTGGGTCCTAATTCTTCAAGAAAGACATAATCACCCTTAGTGTCACTCCAAACCCTAATTGTAGGTTCCTCACATAATTCATCATTCCCCTCATCATACAATTCATCATGTACCCGAGGTCTAGAATCTGTAGATCCCCTAGGGCATTCTATTTGGGGGAAAAGGTTCACACTAGTAACATCAGACTCCTCAGATAGGTGAATTTCTTCAGGATTAGGTTACCTAAGGGTGGGTTTAAGTTCCATTAATTGATCATCATCAAAAGGGAGGGTAGGATTAACAACTTGACTTCGACCCACTTCATCAAATGTCACGAAAATACTATTGTCTAGGTAGAGGTCTTCCAATGGTACCATCATTCCCTTCGTTTGACCCTAATATAGCTCAACTGGGTACTTAACCTCAATGTCATCCTCGGGTTGCCACCTTTCTTCATCCAATGCATAGCTACTTTCATACATATCCTCCTCCCATTTAAGGCATAGACCTCTTAAGGAAGTGTCATCTAGTGGGGAGGGTTCAAAATCAGTCCTCGAAAAGTAGCTATTCTCCATTACATAATCCCCAAAATTCCCCTGCAACTTAGTGTTTGGCTCTCCCATGGGAGATGCATCAAGTGTAGAGGGGTGCATGTCATCGTCAATGGGGTAGCTTGGGTGGCTAATGTCTTCTTTTTCATGTTGGCCTGCTCTCGATGATTCTCCTAACAATTTGATCATTTCATCTTGCATTTTCTGTATCTCCATCTTCAAGGAGGAGAAGCCATCACTATTTTCAGGAGAGAAGTTAGGCTCAGTGGTATAATACGTAGGAGTTTCTATCCAACCATTACAATTATTCAACGAGGGTGGGTTCGGTATTTCTATGGTGTGTGGGATATTGGGCAAGGCAAATCCCGCTTCTAGGTTCTGCTCACTAATTTGGGGCTTAACCAGGTCAATACTCCTACAGTAGGAGTAAAAAGTATCCCAATGACTTTCATTATGTCCATCAAAGGACGGACCATCTTGGCGTATGGGATCAAAGATTACACAGTGAGGTTAAGGGTATGGAAAAGATGTGAAAGGATGGAAGTCAAGGTGGTCAATTCTAACTCACACCACAATCAGATTTCCCCAAGCAAACACAAATCAAAGGACCTTTTAGGTCTTTAATTAGTTAAGGCCTTTGAGGTTTAAGTCCAGTTGTAGGTGACAAATCATGTTATATAAACAGCTACATGCCTACTTGTCGACCTACAATACACCTAAGATGACCTAACTGGGACTTAGGTGATCCTCCTTGAAACCCAAAAAGTTTTGTTACCACCAAACACAGCAAATAGGGATGCAAGTAGGGTCAAGCCCTTCCTTTGAAGTGGTGCTTCTTAACTACCCACAATCTATATGGTTTGGAGGCAACTTCACCTCTGAACTAATGTTTAGGTCACTTTAAACCCAAAAATAGTAGGCTCTAGCCTAGAGGTTCCAAACCTAAGGAGTGTCTTAGTGTATGTCGTGGTGCAAGAGCATACAAGTGTGCATACACTGCAAAAAGGATTTTGAATTTCGAATCGCACACCAAGTTTGAAAATCAAGTCCTTGTTTTCTAAGTGTTCCTCCTTTAATTAGTCCTCTTTCAAAAAATGTGACCACTTGTTAATTCTTTCAAAGCAATTTAGGTGGTCTTGTCTTTAAATTCAGATGCAAATGCATGAACTATATATAGATGCAAAGTAAAACAGAGAATGTACCTTGCCTGCTGCAATCTTCAATGAGATGCACGCAAATGCAAGAAAAATCTAAAGGCTACTCATACACACCAAAATGGTTGTCCTAGGGCATGCAGCTTCTACAAGGTAGTTAATGATTTTTTTTTTATGTTTTATATCTAACCTACTTATGCACAAACAAGAAAGGACGAACTCCACAAAAGAAAAATAAAAACCTAGAGCAAAAAAAAATGGGAACAAACTCCTGGAAAATTACCCATGCAGGGGCCTAAAATAATGGTGGGGAACAAACTCCTAAAATGTACCCCAGAACAAGGGTTATAACCAAACGTGCGAGAAAAGAAATAAAGAAAATAAATGAAGTTTGAATCCTAACTACTGCATATCGACGGAGATAATTATCACTCTGGGTATCCTCCTCTGATAGTGGAATGAAGGTCCACTTTACTCGTAAGCACGATAGTTGTGGTGTTCCTTCTCCCAATGTGTGGCCCAATGGCAACATCAAGGGTCACCTAGTCTCTGAGGTTGGTGCGGCAAGATGTAGGTGATATGCATACCTTGCACCAAAAAGATTGAAGTGAAGTATGCCTCAAACAAAAATAATGTGTGAACAATTAAAAAAATAAGTGTGAGTTCAATAGGCTCTTTGTCTTCTCGGCAATGGCGCCATTTGACGAGTCAATTTTCTCTTTGGAAGAATTTTCACACATAAAATGATGCATCGAAATAGTAAAGAGTGGAGGAAAATCGATAGTCAAAACAAATGAAAAATTAACCACTCGAGAGAAGAGCAGGTTATATCCACAGGGAGGCAATGGCCTATTAAAATTTACTACTAATTAAATCCAATGGTCACTATTGATTTCCCCCAAAAATCAAGCCAAAATCCTCTTTAGATTAACAAATCAATGCGAGATAAAGCTAGAATCATGTTTAAGAGAAAGAAGAAGGATATGATCATAAAATTAACCTAATAAGATATTCATAAGTAAAAATTCCCCAGTCCTCAATGGCACATGAATGTAATTTTTAATAGCCTTATTATTGTAGTGAAGCAGGGGAGATCCTTCCCCTTGCTCGCACGTAGAAGAGGAGCTTCAATCGACGGCATGCTTGGACAGGGAAGGTTTGCTGGAGGAGAGGATCATGATGACAATGATGACGAGGGTTGGGGTGGTCTGTGGTGGCTGGGCGGTGTGACCCAGAGTCCGCCAGTGTGTGGGTGGTAGGTGTAAGTGGAGCATGGACAACCTGCAGGCTGCATGCGGTTGGCGACTAGGTTGTTGTGGGTGTGCACGTGAACAGTTGTGAGTGGCACATGTTGAATGCACAAAGCAAGGCCAACGAGGGATGTGGCAAGGCTGGCGAGAGGCTTGGTGAGCTGGCTAGTTGGAAAGTTGGTAGTGGATGAGGAGCAGGTGGCTATTGGAGGGTGGTGATGTTGGGTTCATTTTGGTTGTAGAGGAAAAAGGAGAAGAAGAAGAAGATGAATAGTGACTTTAAAGAAAAGAAAAAGAAGGTGGAGAGAGGGAAGAAGCTAACCTGACTAATGGTGTATGCTCACGGTGAGAGTTGAACTTGTCGAATTAGCGATGCAGCTAGTCACATAGCATGCCCATAGTGTAGTGGAGTTCAGCCAGGAGATGCACGGTGGTGGCACGGGCGATCGTCTCTAGGAGATTTAAGTATTGGTGGTGAAGCTGTACCATGGTAAAGCCATAGTCGATGTAATGTCAACCAAGTCCCAGTGTTGCTATCCTTATGGTTTGGTGCCGCCCGTTGTCACCGAGCGTGCCTACGGTGTACAGGGACTTACTGTTGGAGGCCCAAAGTATGAACGGATGTACAAGATGGGGTATGGCGATGGCCTCCTTGAGCCTGATTGTGGCTCCCCCTTTCTTATAGCTGCAGGGGAAGATGAAGAAGTGGAGCATCGACCCGAACCACTTCTCCCGCTCCTCCTTGAATGCAAGTCTTCAATACCACACAGTTGGAGTGAAGAGGCAGCAACTATTGAAGAAGAAAAGTGGATAAATAAAATAAGAAAAGAAATGATAGCTTATTCATCTACAAACCCTCACATACAATGTTAATTCTAATACATGCATTTAATTCTCCCTAAAAGATTAATTATTTCAATGCATGTTATCTAAATGAATTCCAAATGGTATTTCATTCTAAACCAAGCATGTAGTGTGTGAGATGTATGCATTCAAGCTAATTACAAACTAGTCTACTCATGTACTAATTCATGCTACCTAAATGAATGTGTTACCTTAATGTCTAGGCATTTACACATTTAATTAGCCCACAATTATGGGCTTATCAATAACAAAACATTAGTTATTTCATATTTGCATTTGAGTTATAGTTTCAGGATAAATGTAAATGGAATCAAGTGTGAAGGAGATCAAGCTCGCATCCATGGGAGATTGGAGGAGTTTTATGGAAGAAGTAGAAATAGAGCTTTGCATGGATCAAGAGCTTGAAGACAAGACGAATAGGATAGATGCCTTGTTGTCTTATTCTTTGTACTTCTTGTTTTGTTATTTGCTCTTTTATTCTCTTAGATAAATGTTAAAGAGCCCAAAGTAACATACTTGTAGTCCTAGGAATGCTTACACTACCTTAGGATACTTAGACAATCTTAGACAATCTTAGAAATTATATAGAAAACCAAACTAGTAATCAAACAGCTTGATCAGACATCCAATTTAGACTTCAAGATGCCTGATAGTTTGTATAGATGTCCAAACACTTTGGCTGGACTTACTACCCTCTGTTCTTTACTTTCAGATGACCAGCCCATAGTCCAAACATGTTAGAAGATGTCTACTAACCTTGACAGACATCCAACAATAGGACCGTTAGGTTATCAAATGAATATCTTCTAGGAGTAACTTTTAATCAAACTTATATTATTTCCAGACGTTCGTAGAGCCTCCCAGATGATTGATAAATAGACGTTAGGCTAAGATCTAACCCAAATCCACTTTTGTCAGACCTAATAGCCGTTTGTACCTCGGGAAATCAATTCCCAAAGAGATTTCTCTTTTCCGATGTCCAGAGACTTTGCCAGACGACTGACCTATTGTCTGACCTAAATTACCTAGAACCCTATTTTGATCTTGTCAAAACAGGAACTAATTCATCTTAGAATTAGGCATCCAATTAGATTCCCAGACGACTTAAAACACTATCTTAGATGTCCGTCCTGATCCAACACTGTCCGATGATCAACCCTTCTAGATTAGATGACCAACTTTTAGATCAGACGAAGATTCAAACATCTGACCTTAATTCTAGACATCTGATAACCCTGTCAGAATCATAAATGACCCTGATTCTAAGTTGATTTGCTCGAGATTTGTTCCTAATGATGATAAACCCTCTCCAAGGCCTTCTTGAACATTCTTAAGACCTCTTCAAATAGAGGAGCACCCTTCCTAAGCAAGATACACCTTGAGAAACTTCCTTCCACCATCTTAAGTGTCTTATAGAAGGAGTCATCATCAAGAGAAGTTGTTGCTCTCCAAGATCCACACTCCAAATTTGAGAGCATCGAACCTCTACCGAATTCACGTTGAATCACTTTTGATTTAGGGAAGATACCTTCGCCTATAGTAGCTAAGTTCATTTACCTGTTTGGGCTCTATAGGTTGTTGTTTTTCTCTTTTCTTTTGTGGTTGGTGTTGCATGCAAATTCATCGATTTATGAAATGCTCATTATAGTATAGTCGACAAAGCCGCTACAACATTTAAACTTATAAAGAGTGCTCAAAAATAGAAAATGAGTTCAAGTTAGTTCGCAGGGAGCAAATATGGAATTCACAACACTAATCGCAATTAATAATAGTGATCACAATAAATTAAGAACTAAAGAGATATTTAATGAATAATAATCTACTCAAAAGTTGTATTAAATGATAAACCAATATTTCTCAAGAACAACGGGATAAAAAGAATAGAAGAAACCCTAAAAACTGGTGATTTAAATCACCAATTGATCCCTTAAATTTAAGCACATCTCACAATTCTCAATTAAGCCAAATGTTTCAACAGTAGCCCGAATCATATATCAGCCAAGAGCCAAATAAATCCACAATACCTTCAATCAGTCGTCAGACCTTACGGTCAGACGACTTAACTATTCAGAACTCAGACTAGGGCACAAGGGCAACCATAGACTAAGCCTTCCTCCTCAGAAGCTAAGTGTTAAGCTTTTAAGCACGCACCCTGAGGATCCACAGTGCAAAACCCTCCCCCTCCTCTTCAGGAGTTTCCTCTCTATTTCTCTAATCCGGTATATGGGTTGGAAGTCCAGGCCCATGTGCATGTGTGCACGAGTGAGGGTGCACAGGTCATGTAAGAGGGGACCTGATCCCTATGTTCATGGGCAACAAAGCCTATGCACGAAATCACTTTATACATTGTTGGCGCATCATCTATATCTGATGTGGAAGTATCCCACTCGCCTCCTTCGCATGAGCAACTGCTGTGAAGCCTCCTTTTATTGATGCTTGCACTGTTGTGGCTTCACCCAATTGAGGTTCTGGAACTGATCCTGAAGCTGCTCCACATTGATAACTCTGCATTCAATGTTGATAATTCCATCAACCAAGGTTTATCTTGAGGATATATGTCACTAATAACATGCCATATTGGGCATGGGAGACTACATGCATCGCTAAATAAGATTGCTTATAAATCAATGTTTAGTGGCCATATGTACAAGTGCTTGTTGAAACATGCCTTAGACGACCAATCGGACCGCACGGATGGATTCAAATTGACGAATAGAGCCCAACGAACTTGAACTCACTTAAATCCAACATCCAGAGCTCCCTCGACCAGCCCAAGAGGTTCTGGTCATTGATTTGATGATCAGTGGCCCAAAACGCACCACGTGGCGCCCGCTTACCCACATCCACCGCCTCTCTTCATCATGCGCAGGAGCAACCTAGACGTTCAATCTTCCATCGGATGACTGAGGATTCGCGAAGAATGCAACCATATTGCGCCATTGGTGTAACGGTTAGCACCTCAAATCCACGCATGCAGACGCACGTTTGAACTGGGGCAAGGCTCAAATCGGTAGCGGAGGCATGCATGGGGGAAATGCAGCCATAGATGTTGGCACAGACGGTGCGGATGGCAGCTGTGTGGTGCTTTGGATGCGCGCCATCGCCCACGTGCGCTCAAGGCGCATTCCAAGGCAGCTCTCAAGGCACGATTCTAGCCGTCCGATCTTCCATTGGATGGCCCATACTATGCACCCAGGTGAAGATGTGCACGATCCTCAGTGCACACCAACATGAACTCTTGACCATCCAATCATCCATCGGACGACCCACATGGCGTGCACACGGACTACGTAGGGGAAGGAAGCATGCGTGCGTGCTTGGACCAACGGGCGAGGGGCTTCACCGACATTTCTGGAATGGGTTTAGCGACATCCTAGATGTTGCTAAAACCCTTAATTTGAAAACCCTTTCTTCTCTATATAAACCTCCTCAACCACCCCATTCAAGGGCATTCAATTCACACACACTCTCTGTGCAACACTAGCCTTCTCCCAACTCCACCAAGCACTCCATACCTGCCTGGGAGTTGTCAAGCCACCGACGGAGCCTCCCTCCATTGTCGTGGCCACCTTGCCTCCTCCTTGCACTCTCTTTACTTTAGTTTTATGTTGCACTTGTTTAATCTTTCATCTATTATTATTGTTGTAAACAAACTCTAATCACATGTTATATGTTGATGATGTTTCATATATCATAGCTCACATCCTCTTAGAATGATTGTCATGTTTTAAACACGATCTCTAACCCTACTCTCTCTCTCTCTCATTTTATTGCAAGCAAGCAAACCAAACATTCTTGTGACAACTAAAGCAATAAACTAATCCAATTTCATGCCTCCTCATGTTCGACACTTGGACTCACCAAATTCCACATCTTAAATTAAAACTAACATCGCGAACGCATACTACAATGGCATAATTAAACAAATGCATTCCGCGTGAGTCACGCACCGATTTAGAGTGGGGATGAGACCAGAGGTGGCCATATGATGGTGACCAGAGATAGAGAAGGCGATGGCGGAAATGGTAGGACGATGAAGACCTAAAATATGGAGCACGAGCTCTAAGCCCCAATTAGAGAGCTCAAAAAGTTTGCTGTGGAGTAGCGAAGGTGATGGTGGTGTTATGCGAGTGTGTAGGCATGTGTATTGGTTGGATGGAGTCGACGATAGTGTGCAAAGATGGATATGTGTGGTGGAGTCGAGGAGTGGATGGATGGTGCAATTTCATGAGGGGTTCTGATGAGGGTGATGTGGCAATGCTTATGGGAGTGACAGTGAGATTGGTGCGATGTAGCAGTGTGGCAAGCTCATCGGAGTTATGTTGGAAGGGGAGAAGGCATTTTGGCAGTTGATTTGATGTGGGAATGGAGTGGTTCTAACCTAAAGAAATAGAGAGAGAGGCTAGCCTAGTCTAAGGATCGAAAGGGAGGAAGATTGTGCCGGCTTTGATTGGCTGGTCGCAGAGGAGTCCTTTGGTGAGGGAGACGGAGAGGAAGGAGGGGTCTGGGAGCCTTCGATTTGGCCGACTAGAGGTGGAAGAAGGAGATGAAGAAGATCCCTTTGCCTATCATACGTGGAAGAGGGCAATGATGGAAGTTCGAAGGGCTCATCGGAGTTGCGGTCGGAGGCGGCTGAGGAAGAAGACGATTTTTAGCCTAGAATCGAGATAGAAAGGACGGCTGAAGCTCCAAGATCTTTTATAAAGCTCAAACAAGGCTTGAACTGCTAAATCAGCACGGAATCCTCATAAAATTCATGAGGAAAGCCAACCAAAATTTGAGAGTTCTTCAGAGCTTCTTGCTTTGAATATGCGCTTGAGATCACGTTCAGATAGAAGAGGATCTTGTTATGATCATCTCCTCTAAAATTGGAGGAAATTGGACGTTGATTGAAGGAGAAGCGCTTGGTTAAAGGTTGGTTTGACCTGTTGCTTAGGAATCCTTGAAGATTTAGATGGTAGGGGTCTTTTCGTGAAGAGTATGATAAACCTAGGTGGCTGCACGCAAATAATTTTGAAACTTAGGGGTTTAAGTGTAGGAAATAGATGTTTTAGGGACTGAAGAGAAAACTAGGTCAATATGGACTCTGATTGGGTTCAAATTTTTCCCTTAGCCTAATTTGGAACCAAGGAATCTGATGGTGAAGTTGGATTTGACTTTTGGCCACATTTTACTGAGCAATTTGTACAAAAGCCCAAATTAGGGTAAAATCCTGTCTGCGACCCTGTCTTAAGTCAAAATGGGTTCAGATGGTCAAACCAAAGGTAGTAAATCTCCCAAAATATTTTTCTATGAATTTTATAAGATTTAGATAAATTTCATATTAACCAAAACCTCTTCAATTCAAGTAGGTTTGAATTAGGGTTTTGTGTGTTGTTTTGGTTTTCGGAATGCATGAAACCCTATTTCTATTTGTGTGAACCCACTCTTTAGACTTTAATGCTCAATTGACCTTTAATTAACTCTTGAAAAATCCCGTGGTTACTCTGCATTCATAATGCAATGTTAAAACTACAGAATTAACCCTTTTTAATGTTTTCTTCTTAACATGGGTTTGCGTGGAATTACGGCTCTCAGGCGATCATGTAGGAGAATTTGTCACTTGATTTCAACTAATTCAAGTTAGTTTTGGCTAATGATCGTGTTACCATTAGTTGGGTATTCACTTTACGAATTTCTATCTCCTTTGAGAAACAAAATACTCCTCGTGAAGAGGGGAATTGAGGTACTCTACCCTTGTTCAAAGTAGTGTGGTAGTAAGAGGTTGAGTCACCCTCATTTAAGTGGCTTGGTTAATGGATTTGGTTGACTAGGTTAATTAGGAAATCCTAAATTGAGAGGTTTAGGTGGTGGTTTTTACCTGATTTTGGGTTTCCACCTAAAAATCCTTGTATGCTTGTGAGATTGCATTTTTGTGTGATTGCTGATTTATTTCCGCATTATATTTGTTTATCACACACATCTCACCCCCATCCATAAGGAATTATAGTATCCTGAGGAGCATTTTCTTAAAAAGCTAAAAGATTATGTCTTGAATAAGGCAAAGCTGGAAGGTTCAATTGTAGAAGGTTATCTCATGGAGGAGTGCATAAATTTTACATCCATATACATGAATGAAATAGAAAAACACTTTAATAAACTTTAGAGGAACTACGAGGGGGGATACAATGAAAATAGTAAAGAATGTTAGTCAATTTTTTATATTAGAGGATGTTTGATTCTTTGTACAGAATACAAACCAATTTTGAAAATTGAGTGACGTTAGTCACATCTATATATTTTAAAGCAAATTCCAGAGATTGATCCATTCTATAAGGAATTTGAACGATTATCTCATTCAAGTACGTCATCAATTGACTTCCTGGATTAGTTTAAACACCATGTCCATCAATTGAAAGAGGATAAGGACTCACGATGGATACCAGATTTTGATGTAATTGCCAATACACCAATACATTATGCACATTACCACTCTGAGTATATAATAAATGGGTTCAGGTTTAGAATAAAAGAAATTTATGATAGAAAGGTTACACAATAGGCTAGAGTTATTATTGATTTTGATCTTACCACTGGTCTAGATGGTTTCTATGGTGAAATCCAAGAAATTATGGAGATTAGATTCAGATATGATTGCAGAGTTGTCTTTCTTAATTGTTGTTGGTTTGATGTTTTTAAAAAGGGCATTGGTTTCAAAATTGACAACAAATACAAATTCTTGAGTTTAAATCCTATCTGTCAAATTCTTTAGTCATTTGAACCATTCACATTTGCATGTCAAGTGGCACAAGTGTTTTATGTCCCCAATAATTGCCAAAGAGGTTAGGTTCTACCAATAAAAATAGTACCACGCAATCATTTTCACTCACAATCTAAGGCATATCAAGAATTAATGGAAGAAGGTCATCTAGATCCAAATGAAATAGATGTGGATATCTAAGGTTAGTAACAATTTCTTTACTTTGTTTCCTTTATGGTTTACTTATGCACTTCATATTTTCACATTTCTATGCATTCTTTGTGTATTTGTTTCATCATAGGTTTCCTTTATGTAATTATTTACCTTTCCATTAATGCTTTATATATTATTTTTAGTTGTATTAATTTTTGTATTTATTTGTTATTGCAGATGAAGGAGTTTAAGAAAAAAGCCAATAAAAAGTCTCCCTCTTAGACATAACTGTCTACCCAGCCCAAGCCATCTCCTCAAGCTCAGCCACCCCCCAGCACCAGGCTCCCTCTTAGTCATGATTTCTAAAGGTTGGGGATCTGGCACGATCTTGTGATGTAATATATGTGGAGAGGAAGGGAAAGGGGAAGGATATTCCTTCTACTAAGATAGAGTAAGTATTGGTTGATCCAGATTATTAGCTGGAGTTGTAGGCATCAGAGAAGGAGGACGAGGATGAGAATGATGAGGAGGAGGTTGAGAGTTCATCCTTAGTACATGTGAACCCAAGCACAATGGGTACAAGTACTGGTAAGAACTCCTATTCTTTTCAAAAGTATTTTACTTCTATATTTCAAAACTTATTATATATTAGATATATAGAATTAATATGATTAATGTCTATGTAGGTAAATTAAGAAAAGGACCTAGGGTAAACCAAGAACCTAGATCTCCAGCATATCCCTGAGGACCTCAGAATAATGATCAGGCTTAGATCCATAGGGGAGGTAGAGAATTACCTAGGCTTCATCAATCGAGTGGGCATGATGGTGAAGTTCGTCGCACCACTTTGCTACTTCAACTAGAGAAGGGTGCCCACAGAGCTGATGTGATAACTCCTCTGACAGTTTGAGGTAATGTAATAGATCTGAAATATTACCTTTATAACTTTATCTTAAAATTATTTTTAAGATTGATATATTTTCTCAAAACAAATGTTGGTGAGTTACGATTGGGGTGCCGACCCCAATGCCCCAAAGTATATCCTTAAGCACACCGCCAAGCTCCATAAAGATTGGAGGGTGAAGATAAAGAGAAAAGTAAAAATTTTAAAACATTTACATGTTAATTATGTACATGATTTCATATATTATTTCTAACATTTTATATTTGTTATACAGTTTTTCTCAAATAGGTCGCATGAGGAGGCAATGGAGAATTGCCCTCCTGATATCATGCTTGAACACTAGTAGGAGGCATATGAGCATTGGATGGATTCCAAAGTAAAGGTTCATAATTGATTTTAAATGTTTCTATTAAGTTCATATATCTTAAATTCATAATAAAAGATGAATTTGTTTAGTAATTTATGTATATATGCATTTATTACCGAAGTAAGCAAGGAGAAATAAGGCCAATAGGGCCAAAGTTCTAGTACAAACCCATTGTTTGGGCCGAAGAAGCATTGAGATGGTCAAAAGTCATTATGTAAGTTTATTATAACAACCTTGTACTTGAAAGTTATTTACTTTAGAGATGATCTTAATAAAATTGTATCATTTTTAAATTTTCAATTCGCTTTAAATGACAAGAGAGAGATAAGTAGGATGAACGTCTGAGGTCACCCATAGTAAGACTGTAGCTAAGATGCTCGTAGGTGGATTCATGAATCATACCAGCAAAGACACCTAAGTTTCCTAAGTTAAAAAGGTTTATAACTTTGTATGTATATTATAGTAACAATTTTTAATACATTCAGGAGAGAATGGTTCACATGGTGCATCCCCCCTCTGATGACAACTCTGACACGTCCAACAGCCTCTGGATCTAGAGGAAGCATTTAGGATAGTGATGCCATTGGGCCACAATGGTTTCATTTGTAGCACAGGGAGGGCACAAACCTTGTCTAGCTCTTATGGGAGGAAAGGGGTCATCTCATCTAGTGTCATTGACTAGCTGAACCAAAAGATTGACACACTGTAGAGACAAGAGGAGGAGAGGGATAAGAGAGAGTAGAGATGAGGAACCAGATGCATGCCATGTAGGCTTAGATGAGTAAGACAAATGATAAGATTCAACAACCTCCACTCCTTTTGAAGAAGGGATAGTCTGAGCATCTATCTCCATTTGATCACATCACCCATAGACGAGATGATGATGATATGGGTGAGGCTAGAGTTGGTGGCATTGGCACGATAATTTTTTGATATTTCCTTTTTTTCTTATTATTGCATGTTTTTTTTTATATGTAAATATTTCATTATGAAACTTCTTTTGTATCATACTTTATTTTTGTGGAATATGAAACTTGTTTTCATTCTCGACATTGTGTATAAAGTAGGTGTTTCCCTAGGTATAACAGCATTATGAAACTTTTTAGTTTTTAAATATTTCACATTTGGAATGGCTAGTGTTTGCCATAATTTTCAAATTTTAAAATAAAATTCCTTACATTTGCAGTTGGTTTTGTAAATAACCAACGACGTTAAACGCTAATTTTTTTGAAAAAAATGGCTATTTGTTGTCACTTTTTACATAAGCGACAACGAAATAATTACGTTGTTGCTCCATAAGCGATGTCAATGATATATAACCGATGGAATTTAAGATGCATATTTTATTAAAAATGGATATTTGTTTTCGCTTATCAAATAAGAGATGATAGAAATATTTACACTGTCACTTTTAGAAGTGACAATGTTTGCATTTAAATGATAGAAAAAATCCACAAGTGGTGTGTTAATGTGAGAAATGTAATGTACAATCCCTGTTGCTTCTTTTGTAAATGATGGGAAATAAAAATCCAATCGGTTTTAAAACGAAGGCAAAAGCTCCAATCCATGCACTGGGGCAACGATAATTCGATGTTGCATTTTGTTTATAACTGACAACAAAATGAAATGATGCCTCTAGTAATGCCGTCGCTTTTTAGCATCGGTTATAATACCTTTGCTGTCGATTTTGAACCAACGGCAAAAGTCCAGATTCTTGTAGTGCACCAATGACATGAATAAGGGGATATGCCACACTTGTATGTGTGCAAAAGTGCATAAAGTTTCCTTGTATTCCTCAAATAACAAGTAAAAATCCATTTGGCCTTGTTTCCAGTGATGTTTAGACCTCTCCTATTCTATGTCATGATGTATTCAAGTCTATGGTTACTTTCATGGATGATCATACGAAGTTCACGTGGATTTTTCCCTTAGCTTAGAAGTCTAATGTATATAGCATTTTTCTGCAATTTCATCAGTTTGTAAAGACCCAATTCAGCACCTCTATTAAGGCATTTCACTTCCATTTGGGTGGAGAGTATTAATGCTAACTTGTCAAAATGGTTTCAAAAGTAGGGAATTGTTCATCACATTTCTTCCCCTCATACTATCAAACAAAATGGAAGCACAAAGAGGAAGAATAGTGATATAACTGAAATTGCTTAGACTCTCATTATTCAAGCTTCCCTTCATTTATGTTTTTTGTTTATGGCCCTTCATACAGTCGTCCATCTGGTAATACGATACCTTCATCAGTAACTAGTTCTTCTTATTTTTTACTTTACAAGCAATTACCAGACTGAGTTTCTCAATACTTTTGGTTGCACATGTTTTCCATTACTAAAGCCATATAATATTCATAAACTGCAACCAAGATTGATACCACATGTTCATGGGATACAATAGCCACCACAAAGCTTACAAATGCTATAATATTAACTCAGACAAAATTATTCTACCTAGACATGTTTTTTTTTATGAATATAAGTCTCCATTTAAAGAGAATGATTCCATTCAAACAACAACTTCAACAAATTAAAATGTTCCAATTGAATTACTACCTATACCTTTGTCACTTAATACTTCCTATCGTACTAAAGACATCCCATGACATTGCAACCCTTTTTAGCCATCTTCTATATCCCACATTCAACCACCGTCCATGATATCTCCCACTAGTGCTTCTAGCCTTCTTCATCATCTTTACAAAAAGAAACTTCAGCTACCACAGTAGTTTCTGATCTTTGTACTACACAAGAACAAGATCACATTAGTCTACATGACAATCAATCGGCTGCTCCTAATTCAAACCGTTCAGTTCCACCATCGAGAACTCATAACATGATTACAAGGTCTATGTGAGGTATTATTAAATAAATTGTGCATTGTGCAACTACTGATCCCCTGCCTTGAAGTCTTCATGCTCACCATTCAAATATTGAACCTTCTTGTTATGTAGAAGCATCAAGACATTTGCTTTGAAGGAATGCATGTATGATGAAATTAATTTCTTACTTGAAAATCATACTTGCACCATTGTACCTCGCCATCCTAATATGAATATTTTAGGAAATAAATGTGTCTATAGAATTAAAAGAAAATCCGATGGTTCCATTTAGTGATCCAAAGCACGGTTGGTGGCCAAGGGTTTTCATCAAGCTGATGGAATAGATTATTTTGACACATTTAGTCCAGTTGTCAAGCCAACCGTTGTTCGCCTAATTCTATCCATTGTAAGAGTAAATAAATGGCCAATGAGGCAACTAGATGTTCAAAATGCCTTCCTTTATCGAGACTTAGAAGAAGTATACATGCTACAACCTCAAGTGTATATTCATCTAAATTATTCTCAGCACGTTGCTAGCCTAAAAAAATCATTGAATGGCTTCAAACAGGCGTCACGAGCTTGGTTTAATAAGCTTGGCCTCTTCTTACCAGCATGGAATTTTATGGCTTCTAAGACTAACACATCCTTGTTCATCTATCACAAGGGTAACATCTATCTCTATTACCTTGTCTATGTTGATGACATCTTACCGGTGGTTTCTTCTTCAAGTATTGTTACTGATTTTTTATCTTTTTTTTTTTTGAAAAGTGATTTTTTATCTTATTTACAAGAAAAGTTCCTAGTAAGAGATCTTGGACAGCCATCATCCTTTTTAGGTGTTGAGATTAGTTATGCTGCACATGGTATTCATCTCTGTCAATAACACTACATTGCAGATATTCTAGTTCAATTTAAAATGGAGGGAACTAAGGAAATCAAATCTCCTATGGCAACTGAAGTTTGTCTATTAATGATTCTTCTAATTTTGAAGTTTCGCATATGTTTCGACAACTAATTGGCAAACTTTAGTATTACAACTCACCAGGCCAGTCATATGTTATTCAATAAATCGCCTATCTCAGATGTTGCATAAACTTATTGTGTGCCATTTTGAAGTAGCGAAAAGAATTCTTCATTACCTAAAAGGAACAATTCCTAATGGCCTTCTTCTTTCCACCAAAGTCATTCCCTCGTTACATGCCGTTTCTAATGTAGATTGGGTGAGCTGTCCAAATGATCAACGTTCAACAAGTGGATATGCTATGCTATCTTCTATGGTTCAAACCTTATTTCATGGTCAAGAAAAAAGCAACACATGGTTGCTCGATACAGTACTAAGGCTGAATATTGAGGCTTAGCAAATGCTACCTTTGAGATCACATGGCTATAATCGCTTCTTCATGAGCTTCATGCTTACCTTCCAACTATGCTAGTTTTATGGTGTGAAAACTTAGGCGCAACCTACTTATTAGCTAATTAGGTGCAACTTAGGTTTGTACAAAAATTCGGGCCCAATCAGAGATCACCTTGACCTAGTTTACATTCCAGTCTAGACAAACTCTTCTTATCACATAATGGCCCTTAACTTTTTGAATTATTTACAAATAGGTCCCTATATTTTTCATCATCTTCACATTTAGGTCCCTACCGCCATTGGTGTGAACACAGCAAGCTCTGTCGAGATTCGAGCAAGGATTTCTTGCTCGATTCTCAATCAAACTCTCCCAAAATTGAAAAGGAGATTCCTTAAGAAATTCCCTTCCGATTAAACCTGGCAATGAATACTGATTTATTCCCAATCTTCCATGCGAACACATAGAAGATGTGGGTATCAAGTTTGCGTAATCTTTCCGAGCTTCGCAAGCTTATTTCTAAGCTTAGAGCTCCTCTTTTTTGGCATATAAAAGGATCAGGGGAAGAGCCCTTGCTCCTTAGCAAATTTTGGTCAGAGAAAACCCCCTCTTTTCCCTCTCTGGCCACCTCCGCAATTTGCTCCGGTGATCTCTCTCCAACCTGCTCCTCCACACCTCCAACCATCAAATTGGAGGTGCCAACATCTTCCTTTCTTCCTTGCACACCTCTCCGATTAAAGTGAGGCATTCCTCTACCACAATCACTATCGCCTCCATCTTCTCCAGCTCTAATCAGCCACAACCAGAGCACTCCTCCTATCTCCTCTTCTAAGACCCTCTACATCTTTTTCTTTCCCACTACTTCTCTTTCCTACACTCACAACACATGCATGACCGTCACTCACTTATCTCCCCCTCCATCTTCTCCACCTCCAACAGAACTCCAACAAGTTTGCCCACACTCCACAAACCACCATCCACCTCACCAAAACTCCCAAAAGCTCCACCGATCCATCACAACCAAAACCCCTCTCATATTTCACCGATCCACCCACTGAATCACTCCATTGAACTTGACCTCCTTCGCACACCTTCTACGATTCCGTTAGCCCTCCATATGCACGCATTTACCACACAACCACCACCAACAGAATTACCCTCGCACGATGACCCTTCTGAGCTTATCTAGCATGGTCGAGAGGCTGTGCTTTCCTTTTTATGTGTTCGACAGACGTTCACCATAGCGACCTTCTTCTCTGACAGTAACCGTCTTGCTCATGCTATGTTCATCCTTGCTTGCACGCCCAGGTGAAGCAGCTTCGCTCTAGCTATACGCTCAGGCCTTCAATTAGAGAAGCTAGCTGCCCTTTCAACCTTAAATTAGGAACTTCCTCATCTGCAGTTGCACAAAGAAGGGTGTGGGACATAGTCCCACATTAGAAACTTCCGAAGTCTCCACGTGGGTTAAATTGAATTTGTGAAGAGAGCTCTTTGCCTCCGAGAGCTCTGGGGTGAGGTCCCACATGCACGCTCCATGCATGTGCCCTCGCCTGTGCTTACGCCACACGAGTCTTAGATCTGATCTGATTGCTCAGTTACCTGGGTCTGGTATGGTTGGCTTGATTCTAAGGGAGAAGAGAAGAAAAAGAGAGAGACGGGGGTTTTTGCCCTCTGTTGCTCTCTACACTTAGCAAAAAAAGAGGCCTTTGCCTTTGTTGGTGCTATGCTATGGTTGTGCCTCTCTCTGAGGCCTGACGAAAAGAGAGGTCCTTGCCTCTATTGCTGGTTCTGAGTCACTGTAGTACTATTGAGACACTTAAGTTGACGTGGCATCTGCTTGATTGATACTGTAGCATTATTTGAGTATAATTGTAATAAGGTAATTTGGTAATTCAAATCACCATTTTACCTAATCTTTTTACTGCATTGACTCTTAAATTTATATTTACATCATTTGTGCTTGAAATTGCTATTAAATTATTTTATTCTTGCTTAAAATTGTGATCTTGAGAAAAATTGCCATATTACTCCCTACGTTTGGCCTCAGATTTCTTTCGAGCTATAAATTTTAAGTGTTCTACGTGATTTATCGGCTATACTACAGTGCATTACATTTAAAATCCTGATTCAACTCGTTAACAGACTTGACCCCCCAATGTTCTTAGACGGTAAAGCCTTAGCACGTATTCAAGTTATACGCCATTGGAGCTCTGTTCGTGCATGTGTGAGACTATATGTCCCTTTCTTCATCACGTGAACTGTAGTGGAAGATGTTGCTCAATTGAAGCTGTTGAGGTTACCCTTCATGCAATTGGTGCTGTAGTTGGGAACGCGAACGTAGTTTGTGTCTCTTGGAAGTGAAACTAGGATTTGAGCTCACCAGAGGATTGCAAGCAAGGGTGGAGATGACGGCGGCAATGAGTGGAGTGTGACGAGACCTGAAAATGCAAAATACAGCCTCTCACCACTTAAAAATGTCTCAGGAGATTCGCCAAGTGATGGTGAAGATGTTCTTGGAGGTTTCATGGTGTGGGTGTGTGAGTGGTGGCCGGACAAAGTTAGAAATAAAGGTCGGAGGATGGGTTGTTCGCCGGAGGTCTTGGGTAGCTGATAGCCCCAAAAAGGTTAGCGCTCTCGGTTGTGACGTGATGGTGGAGCTTTTGGTAGCCGTGGCAGTGCGGATGGTGGCCTATGATGGTGGTGCGAGCTTGCTAGTGCCCTTGCCAGAGCAGAGGAAGATGATGGGGAATGGCATTAACGATGGTCAAACTAGGAGGATAACGAGAGGGAAAGAGAGTACAGAGAGGGAGAAAGCTAAGGGTCCTAAACTAATGGATGAAAAGGCAAGGACGATGACAACTTTGATTGGCCGACACCAAGGAAGTTGAAAACTCCGGTGAAGGTGCAGCGAGGAAGAGGGAGATCTAGGAGCCCTTGAGTTGGTCGTCGAGGAGCAGACGAAGGAGGGGAGGAATGTAGCACTCCTAATTTGGCTGTTGGGAGGTTGTAAGACGATGGAGGGACGAGCTCGCCGGAGCTAAGTCAGAGATGACTGAGGAAGAATTTGAAGAAGGTTTTTAGGCTAAAACCTAGCTAAGGAGGATGGTTTGCCCTCATGGGTCCTTATATAGGTCTCAAGAGATCTTCCTAAGCTTGGAAACCAAGCTTGGAAGCTTCGAAGCTTCACGAAAATAGGAGACCCGGTCCTTCAAATGATTCGCATGAGGATTTAAGCAAGAAATATAGCCCAAGATGCAGCTCAAATTGTAGGGAAATCTCTCAGAAGTCTCCCTTCCAATTTTTGAAGGATCCTCCCATCAATCAGGGAGAAATCCCTAGTCGAAGGTCATCAGAGTCAGAGTTCCTCCACGATATTGGTGGAGGGACCTTATTGCAAAGAGGATGACAAAATTAGGAACCCATTTGTAAGGAATTCAAAAAGCTAGCAGTGCGTATGTGATAAAAAGAGTCAGACTAGACTGAAATGCAAACTAGGTCAATATGATCTCTGATTGAGCCCAAATTTTGCTACAAATCTTATTTTGACTCAAGGAATCTGATGGTGAATTCATATTTAGGTTTTTACCAAGTTTGACTTGATAATTTATGAAAAAACCTAAATTAGGGCAATTGTTTGTCTAAGACTCTATTTTAGGTCAAAATGGGCTTTGATGGTCAAATCAAAGATGCCAAACCCTAGAGAATATTTTTATATAACTTTTGGAAGGTTTAGGTGAATTTTATTCTTACCATAATCTCAGTTAATTAAGCAGGTTTGTTTTTAGGGTTTTAGATATCCGTTAATTCTCATAACGTGTGAAAGCCTGTTTCTATCTGCTCAGATCCTCTTGTTATACTTTAATGCATATTTGACCTTTAATAAACCCATGAGAAAACTTATGGTTGTCCTACATTGATGATATGATGGTAAAATTACAATTTTAACCCTAGTTTCAATTTAAACTCTTAGAAAGGATGTGCAATAAATTACAGCCCTTTGGCAGTTATGTAGGAGCATTTATCAATGGATTTTGACTAATTAAAGCTAGATATAGTTGATGATGACATTATCATCAATGTGGCAAGGACTCAAGAACAAGTCCACATTTTAATGGACACTCGGGCTGATTAAGCTTGAAGACTTGAAGAGTCTAAGTGTTCAAGTCCTAAAGTATCATTTCCTAAAGTTAACTCTTAATGCCTATGATCTCTTCTCCTAATTCTTGTTTTTTTTGAATTTTTGAATTTTTTTTAAGAAAATAAAAGATATTCCAAGGTGCTAACAGAATCATTTCAGAATTAAGTATCCACCCCCCGATGCCTAAATGATGCATCCTCATTGTAGAAATAAAGACATGAAAAGGGTAGAGTAAGCAGAATATCACCTGAATTGCATGACAAACCGGTCAGCTCCGCAGAGAGAGCAGTATACACATATGCTAAGTTATTGCCTTTAGCTAGGAATAATATACAAACAAAGAAGAAATTAGGAATTCACAAGTGTAGGTTAAGATCAGAATTAAAAGATTGATCCTCAAACTTGCTAGAAGATAATGTCCAGGGATGTCTACTAGATTATGGTGCAGACCCATGCCCCAAGGTCTAGTGGTTCAAAGGTTCTGGATGAAAATCACCCAGAACTGGAGATTGTTGTGCTTGCAGGGTCGAGCTTGTGGTTTGGAACCCAAGTCTAAAGTGGCGGACAATAGGTAGATCTGGTTCAATAGATTCATGTGTCGACTTAGAGTTCAGCTTAGAAAGATAGTCAATTATTCTGATCTTGGGTTGCACATCCAAGATATCATAAGGGTCCTGATAGAAGGTGGGTGGTTTCAGGTCAATAGGAACCCTTAGATCTAAAATTGTATTTCCCTCAGAATTAGCCTCCCAGATTTTAACTTCCAAATTCTTATCCTCCAAGTGTTCGGGTTTCGAGACCTCTAGTATATCATTCACGCCATGACATTTACGCAAGTCCAAAAATCGTGGCTGAATCAGGATTGACTTGGGTTTGATAATTTCAAAATCATCAATATATTCTTTGCGGTGTGGTAGAGGAATGGGGCTACTGATTGAATCTTCTAATAAATTAGGATTCGGATACTCCAAGTTGGCCCCAACCAGATCGCAATCTTCAATAATCGGGCTATCAAATAGTTCATTAGATTCCTTAGGCCTGTTTGTCTCACTAAAATCATCTTCCTTAAGCTCAAGTGAGACTTCACTAAGAGATGCCTCACCCACAGAATCAAAGAATTCAAGATACTAATTTATATTTGTCTCGGAGATATCTATCATTTCCTAGTCCTTGGAGACATTTTTCTTCGTTCCTTGGCTCAGGGATCTCGGGCAAGAAAATTTGTTCATCCACAATGGGTTGCTCTAGACCAACCTGGACATCCCCGATCTCATAAAATATGTTCCCCAAGATAGGTGCCTGAGCGGGTTCTAACATTGGCTCTCATGAAGGGGGTTCATCCTGTGAATCATCCCAAGATTGGACTAAGGTAACCACAAATTTCATCCTCAATCTTGACAACTTCCAAAGTAAAAACTCACCTGGGCCCCTATCGTTAACATCTTGGAGCCAATCCAATAAAAAACTATTAAGTTCATCCATCATTTTGATCATAGTCTCCATTACTTCAGTGCATGGAGTTGGATGAGCTTCTAAAGATTGTATGGTGTTCCTCAAGTTAGCCAACACCTTGTCTTGGACTTGGTTCACCTAAATCGAATGGTTCGGTTTAGGGTTGGGTGGGTTTCGGTTAAAACTAAGGTAGTCAATAAATTGAGGTTCTTGGGTTCGTTCTTGATAGTAAGTCATTTTGGGTTGTTCAAAGAATGGGGGTGGTGACCTATGTTCAGCATAATCCTGGGGAGGATAAGAGTTATAAGCATCATATCCTCCTTGATTGTAGATCGAGTTAGGGTAATCATCAAAGGGTGGAGATCTATAATCATTGTATCTCTAGGAAGGATAATAATCATAATCATGATGTCCAGGGTTAGGTCCTGGACATTGAGGTCTAGAATCATATCCCTAATCAAAATTATCCCGACTAGTGGATGGGTAATCATAAGCCGAGTTGGGATAGTAATCATCTTGTGGATAAGTAGTGGTAGGAGGGTAGGATTGGAAATGTGTGTAGGATGTGGAAGCATACAAGGTGAAGTAGGAGGGAAAACAGAATAGAGAAAGGTGCCCTACAGTACAATCAATCAATCCTGTCCTTAAATTGGCTAGCTTAAGGACCTATGCTTCAGAAATGAACTCTGACCACACAACGAATTTGTTGTTGTCCTTACTCCCGAAGGTGGTAAAGTTGGGCCAGCAAAGCAGGGGGAGCAAGTCCTGAGGGCCGCTAATTATGCCAAACTCCTACTTGCTTAAGTTGTTTGATAATTGGGCCCCCCAACTTAGCACCTTTTGAAGTAAGCAGACATCACTAATTCAAAATGCGTTCGATAGAACACCCTGAAACGAACTCAATGAATCCTAGAGCCAACGTCTACTCAATTTTAATTAAGGCTTGGGATGATTGTGCACTTGATTGTGATGGGCCCTTTGGAAGGTTGTGCTCTTAAAAATCAGTTGATATGTGTGTGTGCACGCACAACCAATGGTTTTCAAACAAGGTTTTGATGATGTGTCTTTTAGGGTTTAACCTTATTTAGTAGCTTTTGGGGTTGAATCCTTAGGTTGGTTGAATCAAAGTTCAGTAGAACACTCCAAGTTTTGAAAACATGGGTGTAGATATATTCCTTTAGAAATAAGAAATAATGTGGAGTTCATGGTTCAACCCTAAAGATGAACCCTAAATGGCAAGCTACTTGATGAATCAATTTTAATTTGAGTGGTGCAACCCAAACAGTTCATGCAATTGGCCTGTTGCACCACTTAGTTAAGGCACACAATAATGCTTAACCTATTCAAATTTTCTACTCACTTATTTGCCTGTTGAGTTAAGGTGTATTGGATCCACAGATCAAATTCGAGTTAAGTAGTAGAATCAATGTAGAGCGGTGCACCTTAGGTCAAGAGTTGTGGGTGTTTAATGTGTGTAACTTTCAGTAAATCCCACAATCAGAAAGTATATATTTTTTCGTGTTTTTTTTTTTATACAAGGGTGAGATAAGTGGAGGTGGCAAACATGACAAACAATTTCTATCCTAGGGTTCATGAAAACACATGAGTAGATTAAGTCTTGATTATTAAGGTGGTGAAATGATCTAGTGGGTGGGAAAGTGGGGGGAAAACATACAAACATCTCTACCTGCACTTTACTCCAATCTATTGCCTTCAGCTCCTTGATCGGGTTACTGCAACATAGTGAATCGAAGAAGAAAGATAGGTTAGAATAATATGTATGTAATGCAGAGAAACACGAAAAATCGAATCAAAGTCCGTTGTCTCTCCGGCAATGTGGAAATTATCTCCATCTGAGCACCGTAGCATCATCTTCAGGCAAAAGAAGGTGGACAGTCTAGATGGTGCCACATGGCAACATCCAGAGCATTCAACGTTGCCCGACTCCCATCCAAAGCACCTCATGAGGAGATCCCAGCCGTTGGATCTCAATCCAACAGTTGAGAAACCATCTCTCAACTGCCGCTCAGCTCCAAAGGGGGAAGGCTTGATGAAATCTCGATCGTTGGATCTTCATCGAAGGTCGCGAACTAGGGAGGTAGCAGTTCCTAGTGTGACAATCCAATGCCTTGCCTCATTGGTTGCACACCCGTCTCTCAACGAAGAGGCACAGGTTCAAGAAATGATCTGTTGTGGCCTCTTCATGGTGTGCCCTCAGTCGCATGATCGTGAATCCAACGGCTGACATTCTTCCCCCCTCCAGTGAGCGCGTAATTCAAATTTAAGGATATGCGACCTCCACTCTCGATCTAACATCTGTGGACGCTCCCACATTTGCCAAATGTAGTGCACGGATGTGCCAGCTCCAAGCGCGTGCACGTGCCTTGCACTGCACGTAGCTGTGCGTGGGTGGTGCATGCATGACGCATGTCATGTGTGTGGCATTGAAGTACATAGTCACGGAAAGCCTCTTCCCTTCTCCTATTTAAACTCCCCTTCACCTCCCTATTGAGATTCATCTACCTATCCATTCCTCACCTACTCTAGAGCTCCACGATGCCTCCCAAGCTCCCAAGAGCTCATTCTCAAGCTCCATGTCCTCCTATTAGTGTAGCATTCCCGTACTCCAGCAAGTATTCAACCTTAACCTTACCTCCTTCATAGGAGACCGTAAAGCCATCCCCTCGCCTCCATTTTGGTAGACAATCACCTCCACCTCCTCATCACCATTTCCACATCTCGATCAAGAGACCCTTTACCAAGATTACTCTTACACCTCATCCCCAACATCCAGCATCTCATCTCCTCCATCCAAGCCACCACCAAGCACTGCCATCTCGCCAGACAACCGCTTTGGGAGATTCCTTCTCATCTTCATTCTCTTGTCATTTTGTTTAGCATATTCCTACTTAGTGTAATGAACAACATTTTGATATATCAGATTTGCTTCATTTCCCTACTCTCTATCTCTTTATTTATCCTTGCTCGAAGATTATCTTGGCTATTTTTTCACTACAAAAATACTAAAAAAATCACAAAACCCCAAAAACACCAAAAAGAAACAAAGCAAAATGCAGATTTCAAAGAAACAAATGTCGCCTCCTCGTGTTCTACCTGGGAATCCTTTTTGAGTTTTGGTAAATTTTATTTGATAGAGAGTTTTGCGACTGCAACGTAGAGTTTCCTGAAACCTGAACTTTTCTTCGTGAAAACACGCTCACCATTTTGGCGCTGTTACTGGACTATGATCGTCTCTCCAGATTCATTCATACAGTTGAATTTTGCATTTGAAGCTTCAAAATGTCTCACCCTGTCTCCTGGCCACAATAATGTTGGAATTATTGTACAATTTATACAGATTACACTAAATGTAGTATGATGAATGTTATGCAGTATTTATACCATGGAATGCGAAGCTAGGCTTAGGAACTATCATAAGTATGCATTTAATCATGAATACATACATGTTTATCAATCACGCATTTCACGCAGAATGCGGGAGAACCACTTCATGAAGCATGGGACCGCTTTTTGGATCTCATGCGAAAATGCCCCCATCACGGAGTTCTTAAATGGGAACAAGTCCAGTCCTTTTACTAGGGACACCATGTGGACATTAGATTATTTGTCAATGAAACCTGTGGTGGCAACATCATGGGTGAACGTGAAGGCACCGTTTCGGATGTTGGAACCTTGTTCGACATCTTGTTTTGGTGTTAACAAAAATATTGTAAATTAATGTTTGCAATTGAGTCTTTTATAGATTTAGGCGAACATTGAACTATGGCAAGGAGGCATGATGATGAGAAAGGGAAGATCATGACAAGGAGGAAAGATGAGGAGGAGGAGAAGATCATATCTGATATTTAGTATTTTAGACTAGGTTTTTATTTCATAGAATGTATGCCTCCTAACAAAGAACCATCTTAGATCATAAAATTAATTAGAGATAAACTAGAATTTATGCTACCATCATTTTCAAAGAACGTAATTGATTAAATCACTCAAATCAAGGTATTTGTAGCAAGTACTGGTATTGTTCATCAGTACTGGTATATGCAAGGCACAAGTTTGAGCCTATGTCTTAAACTGTGAACAAGTACTGGTACTAACCATGAGTACCGGTATCTAATGGTCATAGTTTAAAGACTCAGTTCTGGCTTGAACCTTACAAGTATTGGTACCCATGATTAGTACCGGTACAGGTAGGTCACAGTGCCTAGTGAGACTCAAACCTGGGAGTCACAAGTACCAGTACCCATGATGAGTACCGGTACTAGGACTCTTGTGTACTAGCTGCAGAAAAACTATAAGCAGCTAGTACTGGTATGTGTACTTTAGTACCGATACTAGTTGGTTGTTGGGTCAAATCTGAATGGCTAGAAAATTATTTTTGATACCATGAACGTTAGGAATTAAACCCCAACATTTAGTAGACAACCCACTAATGTCCTAACTCTATAAATAAACCCTTGGACCCTTAGTTTACACATAGAAAATATAAGAGAAAATTCTAGAGCTTAATTTTCATATTTCCATCATATTTTGAAGAGAAGATATAGTTTGCAGCTCTCAATCTTTCTACGCTTTTGCAAACTTTTCAATGTGTTTCTTTCACACATTCACAAGGCGGTTGACTTCTTTACTAGGCTCTCAAATTACTAATATCATTTATATTTTTGTTGAGAGGCTTAGGTTTTCTGTTGTAAGATTTCTCTTTCTTACACCTGTGCATATTTTGTTCTTGAGCTTTTGCTCGATGTGTTATAACAAACCCGTCATTGTACTTAGGTTGAGATAACCTGTTAATTACCCTGTTTAGTAAATTGATTCTCTTGGGGTTGAGGGAATCAGGTTAAAATTCCTAAGCTAGGAGGCTTTGGTAGTGGAGTACCCAAGTGAGTGGGGAACCACTATATGTCTTGTGCCAATTTCTATGATTGTATTTTGTGCAAATCTTTCTAGTTATTACTAATGCTTTGCTTGAGTGATTATGCGTGTAGCCATCTATTTATTGATCCTATCAAGTGGTATCAAAGCAAGTTGCGAGAAGACATAACAATTCTTGCTCACAATGGCATCAACCTCAAGGCGCATCAAAGGACTGTCATTCACCAGTCCTCCCTATTTCAATGGGAAGGACTATGTGTATTAGAAGAGGAGGATGCAAGTCTTCCTCAAGGTGATGGATGAGAAGTCGTGGACCCTTATTCAAGAGAGATACTTAGATCCGGGGCTGCAAGAAGGAGTAGCATGGACGGTGGATCAAAAGAAGAAGATTGTCGACAATGCGAAGACAATGAATGCACTTTATTGTGCATTGTCAAGGGAGTAATTCAACCATATCTCAGCGTGCGAGACAGCATATGAGATGTGGAATACACTTCAAATCACCTACGAAGGGACAAACAAGGTAAAGGAAACTCATATCTCGATTTTAACCAAAAAGTATGAGTGTTTCAGGATGACAAAAGGAAAAATGATCAAAGACATGTACACAAGGTTTGGGGAAATAGTTAATCCCCTAAAGAACCTTAGAGTGAAGTTTACGGAAGAGTAGCTTGTAAGGAAGATCCTAAGATCTGTTACAAGTGATTGGGCTCCAAAGACTACAGCCATCCAAAAGGCAAAGGACCTCTCCACTCTCCTTTTGGATGAGCTAGTTGGTAGCCTTATGGTTTATGAAGTCCAACTAGAAAACATGAAGAAGAATGAGGAGGCGAAGATGTTAAGCAAAAAGAGGAATATTGCTTTCAAATCAATTAAGGAGGACTCGGACTCAAGCACCTCAGAATCCAAAGATGAAGAGATGGAGATGCTCACAAGGAAATTCCAGAAATTCCTCAAGAAACAAGGTAAGCAAGTTAATAAATTTTCAACTAATGTTTGCTATGAGTGCAAGAAAAATGGACATTTGAGAAAGGATTGCCCTATAAATAAGAGGAAGGAAGACACAAAAGAAGCGAAAAAGAAGAAGAAGAAAGATCTTAAAGTGACATGGAATGATAGTGGCTCCAACATGGACACCGATTTCGATGATGATGATGTTGCACACCTTTGCTTGGTAGCCACTACGGAAGACACGGACAGTGAGGTAAATTCTGATTTTACTCTTGATGAATTGTTAGAAGCCTATGAAGAGTTATATCATAAGGCTAAGATGCCTAAAAAGGAAAATAAAGTTTTAAAGAAAAATTATTAACCATTAGAAATAGACAAATCATGTTTAGAAATGGAATTAGAAATGTCAAAAGAGGCTAATAATAAGTTGCATGCCAAAATAGTATAGTTAGAAGTCATTTATGAGAATTTCGAGGAGACTTTAAATAATCTCAAAACAACTACTAAGCTAAACACTGAATTTTGTGATTCTTTAAAATCAAAATTTCAGAGTAAAAGGAACACACAAACTAGATCACATGCACCTAGGCATGCATAGATGTACCAAAAGGCTAAAAATCCTAACAGTTATAGATCTAACACAAAAGAGATCTATAAATTTCAGGGTTCGAAAGGTACTAACCCAAAAGAACCCACAAGAAAATGGGTACCTAGAAATGATATTTTACATTGTTTTGCAGGGTTAGATCATTGGGATCAATATGATCAATGGGTGTTCAAGACAAAAAAATGGAAGACTTCGACCATTCTATAAACTACATGAAGACCAGGAAAGATGGGATAGTGCAGCTTGGAATCCACATTCATCATACTACTATTGGTAATTTTTTTTGACATGTTAATTTTTACCCCTTCATTTTCTTGTGATTCACAAAAAGGGGGGAAAAATAAAGAGCAAATAGTAAAATAATGAGTTGGTGGATTAAATTAAATATTTTTCCTTCATATATCATTTACAAAAGTTACTTTTTCTATAATTATCTATTTGCAAGATAGTTTTGTCAACACCAAAAAGGGGGAGATTGTTGGAACCTTGTTCCATATCTTGCTTTGGTGTTAACAAAATTATTGTAGATTAATGTTTGCAATTGAGTGTTTTTCAGATTTAGGCGAACATTTAACTATGACAAGGAGGCAAGATGATGAGGAGGAGAAGATCATGACATGGAGGAAAGATGACAAGGAGGAGAAGATCATCTCTGATATTTAGTTTTTTAAATTAGGTTTTTATTTCATAGAAAGTATGCCTCCAAACAAAGAACCAACTTAGATTGTAAAATTAATTAGAGATAAACTAGGATTTATGTTATGATTATTTTCAAAGAATGGATTTGATTAAATCACTCAAAACAAGGTACTTGTAGCAAGTACTGGTACTATTCATCACTACTGGTATATGCAAGGCACAAGTTTGAGCCTATATCTCAAACTGTGAACATCAAGTACCGGTACTAACCATGAGTATCGGTATCTAATGCACATAGTTTGAAGACTCAGTCCTAGCCTGAACCTTACAAGTATTGGTACCCATGATGAGTACCAGTACAGGTAGGTCATAGTGCCTAGTGAGTCTCAAAGGTAGGAGTCACAAGTACCGGTACCCATGATAAGTACCGGTACCAGGACTCTTGTGTACTAGCTGTAGAAAAACTGTAAGCAACTAGTATAGGTAAGTGTACTTCAGTGTTGGTACCAGTTAGCCATTGGCTCAAATCTGAATGGCTAGAAAATTAATTTTGAGACCATGAATGTTGGGAATTAAACCCCAACATCTAGTAGACGACCTACTAAGGTCCTAACTCTATAAATAAACCCTTGGACCCTTAGTTTGCACATAGAAAATATAAAGGAAAATTCTAGAGCTTAATTTGATATTTCCACCATATCTTGAAGAGAAGATATAGTTTGCAGCTCTTAATCTTTCTACGCTTTTGCAAACTTTTCAATCTGTTTCTTTCATGCATTCACAAGGTGATTCATGTCTTTACTAGGCTCTTGAATCAGTAATATCATTTATTTACTTGTTGAGAGGTTTAGGTTATCTGTTGTAAGAATTTTCTTTCTTACACCTATGCTTATTTCATTCTTGAGCTTTTGCTTGTTGGGTTGTAACAAGCCCGTCATTGTACTTTGGTTAAGGTAACCCATTAATTACCTTGTTTAGTAAATTGATTCCCTCAGGGTTGAAAGAATCAGGTTAAAAATCCTAAGCTGGGAGGCTTAGGTAGTGGAGTACCCAAGTGAGTGGGGAACCACTATACATCTTGTGCCAATTTCTGTGATTGTAATTTGTGCAAATCATTCTTGTTATTACTAATACTTTTCTTGAGTGATTGCGTGCATAGCCATCTATTTATAGATCCTATCATGGGAGATTCTCGAGAATATGTGAGAAAAATCCATAAATAATGAGTCTACGGGTGTGTTCAATAGGACGACCACTTGAGCATTGACAAACACGCGAGCGGCACACGAGACCTATCTACGCCTATTGACTTGGAGTTGTTGGCCAGTTGCTTGGATGAGGTCTCCGTCATCGAGAAGAAGGTGGATGAATTGACTTGACATCTACAGAGAGCCACCTCTTCGTAGCAAAATACATATGCACATCTACCCCAAGTAGGTGATAAGTCCACTTTAGTGGACCATTATTTTTCCTAAGTACTCTTTAATCATATGTTCCTAGTTTCTAATTGCTTATGAGTTAAATGGTAATTTATCTTAGTCTGCATATAATTTTATGCAACAATTTCACATTTAATAGTAAATTGTTATGATAACCCATTTAGTGGATGTAGGCTGGATGTAAGAATTATTGAAACATGGAGGGCATCAATTGCAAATGGGACCTACACATGACAACTTTCTAAGTTCATTCTATAAGATGTCCAGAGCTTAGTTTGGACATCTGATGACCATCAATCATGGACCCACCGCCATTTGCATTTTCAAGATGTCCAGAATAATGAACTGATGGTGCCAAACCTCAAGACACTGCCTCCCTCCTTCTCACAACATCTCCCTCTTAGCTTGTCGACACTGCCACCCAATCCCACCACCTCACCACTACCGCCACTATGTTGGAGAAGGCCGAGTGATGAGAGCCTCATCATGAGCCATAACTAGCTCATTTTGACCCAATAAAGAGAATAAAAGCTCCTACATAACCAAGAAGAAGGCCTAAATGAAGGAATAAGTGTTCTGAGAAGAAAACATGAAATAAAGGTTAAAACTGCAATTTTACCATTGCAGTACATAAACGGGATTTCTCAGAGGCAAAACATAGGTCAAATGGTCTAAATGAGATAAAAAGTGGGTTGAATCAATCGGAAATGGGTTTATATGCAATCTAGGAATTAAATGACATTTGGTAACCTAAAATAGACTCGCTTAATTCAACAAGGTTTCGGTCAGGATAAAAATAAAGTAAATCCTCTAAATTCATGTAAAAATATCTTCTAGGGTTTAGAACACTTAATTTGGCCTTTGGAACCTAGTTTGACCTAGATTAGGGTCCTAGCTCATTAATTGACCTAATTTGGGTTTTTATGGAAAACGTTCAGCCAACGTAGTCAAACCTAAAATCCAACTTCACCATTGGATTCCTTATGTCCAAATTAGATTTGTACCAAAATTTGGACCTAAGGGGAGGTCATCTTGACCTACTTTGCAATTCAGTACACCCAAATCACAATTTGGTCCCTATCTTTTGAAAATCATCACAGAGAGCCCCCTAACTTCCTCGCCACCTTTGCAATCAGGTCCTTCCACCATTATTGGGGCAGAATCCTTCTCCGGCGAGGATTAGAGAGGGAATACTCTCTGATTCCTCAGAGATCCCCTCGCAGAAATGGAAGGGAGATTCTCTGAGGAATTCCCTTCCATCTGAGGCCTATCACGATCTCTGATTTGATCCCAATCTCTCATGCGAACGCACGAGGGATTTGGGTATCTACCCACTTTCCTTCTCCGGTGAGCCGTCGGAGACAAAGGCGTGCCCTCCACACTCTGAACACATGGCCTGTGCCTATAAAAGAACCCCCAAGCCCGGCCGCTCAATTTCAGCTTGACCTGGCCGGGGTTTC
The DNA here is from genome assembly GCA_037157565.1 of Thalassia testudinum. Taxonomy (NCBI): domain Eukaryota; kingdom Viridiplantae; phylum Streptophyta; class Magnoliopsida; order Alismatales; family Hydrocharitaceae; genus Thalassia; species Thalassia testudinum. Next base: position 93,461,143 of record JAZHRO010000025.1, read on the forward strand.
ACCTCAGATTCGTCTCTTCCTTCCCGGACAGGGTACCCAGCGAGCTCCGGCGAGCTTTCTTTCCTTTCCACTTTGCTCTGCCATAGAACCAGTGCCAGAGACTTCTTCCTGATTCTCCTCCGCGTCGCGCAACACCCGCGCACGCTACCTCAGACCCGTCGTCGCCGCCGTCTTCCTCCACTCGGCAGCTTCTTCTCCGGCGACAGTAGATACAGCTGTCCGCCTCTCCATCCCCCTTCATCCCTTTAGTTAGGTTTAAATTATTCTCCTCTATCCCCTCTTTCATACCCCCCACCTTATTTCATCAATCGACCCTCGACCGTCGCTGACCACCGCCATCTTCCTCGCCTCCGACCAACCTCCGGCGAGTCGCTCCCATCGCTCCACACTTCCGCATGACTCGCCGACCAACTCAGAGGCTCAGCCTCACCTCACTGAGCAACCTCTGCCCATCCACCATCCCTCTATGCCTCCACAATAGCCCCCCGAACACACCCACACCTCCGGTCACAGGACAACCTAAGCACGCACGCCTAGGCCACCCCGCGACCTGCTGTACGTCGCATCACCTTCGCCGTGCCACGGTGAAGGTCTGCAGGTGGTTTGATTAGGCCAATAGGCCGTATTCATGCACGACAGGATCGGAGCTGCAGTCGCCATTGATGACAGTTGAAGAAGCTCCAAGCTCACTCCAGGCTTCAGGACGTCCATGCATCAGGTGCTGCGCATTTGGGCAGGTCTCGCGAAGATCGTTGCTCCAGAAATCAACGCCAGTAGAGGCCGCAGCTGTGGCAATTGCACGAAGGTTCTGCGGGCATGCGCGAGAGTGGGGCAAGACTAATAGTCCCACATCGGCAATCTACAACGTGCAGGTATGCTTTAAATTGATTTTGTGTTATACGCTTATCGCCTCCGAACGCACAGGGGTGAGGTCCCTCACCCAACGCACGCTCGCCTCGTCCGCGGTTTCACCACGCGGATCTGGGGGGCTCCGACCCGACCCTATCTGAGCACACCTCGTGCATCACCCTCACACTGGTGCGCCTGGTCCTAGATGCGAAGCCCAACCCGATTACCCGCGGCTCTGGGAGAGCATCCTGAGAGCGATTTGCAGAGAGAGAGAGAGAGACGTGCGAGTAGAGGGAAAGGGGTAGGTTTTGCTCCTTGCACAGGCAGGCTAAGAGTTGAAGAGAAGAGACTTAGCCGCAGGAAGGAGAAGAGAAGAAGAAGGAGAAGACAGAAGAGAAAAGAAGAAAGGCTGCAGAGAAGAAGAAGATAGAAGACAAAAGAAGCAAAAGGTTGCAGAGAAGAGACAGAAGACCAAGGAAGAAGAAGCCTTCGCAGAAGAGAGAAGACAAGGAAGAAGAGAGATTGCAGAGAAAGAAGAAGGCCAACACAAGAAGAAGAAAGAAGCAAAGTGAAGGCTACAGAAGAAAGAAAGCAAAAGAAGAGGGCGAAACACTTTTAAGACGTCTGATCACAAGATCAGATGTCCAATTTCATTCTTTTGTCATAATTACTTTTTAACCACATACATTCATATTTAATTAAAGTTTTGAGTAAATTAGTGTGTTCAATTACATTTGAGATTAGTAGTAAATTTCGATTGCTCCCTGTGTTCGACCTCAGATATTCCAGTTTTTGAGTAATAAAAACTTTTATTTGTTGACGACGCTTGATCACCTATACTACGACGCAATAACTGCTAAAACACGATCGAGTCAGTCGCCTCAACAAAATGGCGCCGTTGCCGGGGAGTAACGTGCTTCAACAAAATGGTGCCGTTGTCGGGGAGCAACGCGCAATTTATCACTAGTCTCTACATTCTTTTTATCATATTGAACACTAACTTGCCCTACTTTTCTTTGTTTTGATCTTGTAGGTATTCCACAAGAAAATCCCTCCCGCAAGTCAACCACTCCAGGGCAGGTAATTTCTTTTCTTCCTTAAACCATCCCCTAATCCTGAAAAGACAAAAGGAAGAAAATCAGTTTAGGAATCAATTGCCTTCTTTATATAGTAATCACCATGTTTAAGGCAAACATTTCCTAATTTTGCGAAATTTTTTTAATTCTTCTTGAAGTTGGAGCAATTTTTTTTAGATTCTATCCCACAAATTCATGTGCCTAATAGAAATAACGCTTAATCTCTACGGACAACACACTTCTTGCTTTCAAGTCCAAAGAATTTCTTTGAAAAAGAAAAAAGGATCGGAAATAGAACCAAATTAGGGTTTCTACAGTAGGATTTTGGAGTGTTAGTCACACACGCCTACATAAAAGGAAATAAACCTTCCCGCATCAGTGTGTCACCCAAGACCTTGATTGAAGAGATCTAAACAAGACAAACCCTAAAGAAAAAGAAGCTCTAAAATCACTTAAATCTTAAAATTTTTGGACCTAACAACCTGGGAGTCAAATCAGGGTGACCTCTAGGCTCCAAACCTAGAATCATTCTGCCATCTATAGGACAGGTCAGGTGAAGTTGACCCCTTGGGTTAACCAACCTCTAAATTAGGTCACAACATCAAAACATCTAAAGTTCAAGTGAGAACCCTAAAGCACCTTTGAAATAAAAGTGGTAGACTTAAGAGGTCAAGGTCCCCATTCTGGTCTACCTGGAATCTCAGTGGCAAGTGAGGTTGGGTGGGGGAAACCCTGTAACCCGTGGGGACGCTCTACCGTGTAGGGGTCTTTGCGGGACTCTCCCTCTCTGGCTGCCCAGGTAATTCTCATGTGGACGATCTTCTGATCCAGGGGTCCATCCGCCCCGAACCTCCATAGTCATCCAAACATCTTTGGGTGTCTTGATTGGGTCAAAAACACCTCCAGTCCCTCATCTTTTCTCTTTAGAGCACACACACATTTTCAGTGGGACTCGTTATTCAGATCTGATCGCTTCATAACTTGATTCTACATCTTGATTCCACCACCTGATCCAAATATGCAGCCAAACCACTTAGGACCACCATTTAAGAAACCTGAATATCAGAGATCCATGAGAAATCAAATGATTGAGGATGCCCTGAAATTCTATGAAAAAGAAGAAACCTCAACACCAGTAGGAAACATTCAGGTTGATGTCCCAACAACCACAACCTTTATCATAACTTGTGCACAAGTACTATTAGCAGAAGCCACAGAAGGATCAACCCATGACTTGCTCATTACTGCATACATTGAGATAGAAAAACTACACAATATTGAATACCTTCAATGTATGACAAATCCTCTACTTTGGAAGCAACACCAAGATAGTCTTGAAAAACGGGAAGAGATAATGAGATTAGTAAAACAAGTTATTGACCAGAAGTACCCGTATATACCACAAACAGAGGATGAACCATCTTGGGACAACATCGAGGATCAATCTGATCTCGGGTTTGAGGCACAAAATGGTTGTTGATTTCCAACCCAGATGCAATATAATGTGCCTGATATTGAAGAAGGTTGGGAAGCTCCAAATGCAGGAAAATACAATGTTGAGCCCATTTTAGAAATCCAAAACTCCTGTAAGTATGAGAGTAGAACTGATCCTCTCGAGGGTATAAATTCCATCCCTTATTCTGATAAGGTGACCCTCAAAGGTTATTCAGACCTAGATTCTAGTAATTCAACCCACATCCTAAGCCTAGAATCTAGATCTGAAACATATTTTGAAGATTTCAAGGCCCCATATGAAGAAGATCAATCTTTCAATGATGTATATGATTTTGGGCCTCGATTTGATGAATATCCATCACCAACATCCTCAAAGGAACTAATCGATTTTTCGGAAGTCGTGCCAATCTACGACATAGAAATCGAGGAGTTGGACGAGTGGGGTTTCAATTGGGTCTGCCCTACTAGCTTAGAACCTGAGCCTCTACCAAATAGGGACACCCTTTTAAGCTCAGAATTCACATTTAGGCTAGACCCCAGTCAGGCTACTGAGTATACAACATATGATTTATTCTATGGTGGAACTCATGATCTTGAATCTCATTCAGACTTTGATTTTCGCAAAGTCTCCGACGATTTCGAATCTGACCATAACATCAGAGAAAATCTGCTTCCTGATTATAACAAGCCAATCTTCTTTGAAACCACTTGCTCCACATATACAGGACCAATCAAAACCCATTCTCTACCTCGACCCGCAACCGGACTCAATTTCTATTCCGATTCACCTCTCACTGAGTCATTTGCAGATGATTCAACTCCATATCTATACCGGGTATCGGGCACTGATCATACCGAAAGTCAGGAGCCATCATTCTTTGATCACCCCTGTAAGGATTCCACACCTTACATTAATTACTTTTCGAAACCCTACTTTGACCAGACTGATTCGACTCAGCCTAAACTCGAGTTTTCACTTCCATATTCATTTGAACTTTACTACATATGGTGGGTTCCGCATCTGCTGATCTACATCTATCAACCCACCAGAATCATTAGGTTTGGGCTGCATCATCAGCCGACTGATCTTAACAAGCACCTGGTTGGACCAACCAGGCTCTTAATCAAGGTGTTTGTTTTACAAAATTCCGCTGATTTGACCACTCCCTCTCCACCCCATTTTCCGCTCGGCTGAAGGCATTGAATTTAGCGCTTAACAGGAGGTAACCCGTCATCCCAAAAATAGAGACTCGTCTGATTATCCGTTCGTACTCCACGTCTATTGCACCTTGAGTTCAGCCTTAGACAGTTGATCCCACCTCTGGTACATGTATTAGAGCTTGAAATCATCCGCATCATTCATTTTCCCAATGTATCCTGTTCTAAGTCCCTGACCTCAACACTATTTCACACCCTCCGTTTACAATGAGGACATTGCAAAACATAAGCATGGGGGGGTGATAAAGTGCATACATACAGAACCAAGAAAAAGTCAGGAGTCTCACACACAAAAAATTTTTGCATATGTCAAAAACACAAAAAAAAATTTAAAAATTATGGAAAAGAACAAAAAAAATGGGGGAGGGAGGAAATTTTGTGAGCCACATATTCATAAGGAGAAAAAGAGCAAAAATGACAAAAAGGATCACAAAATGAAAAAGAAAACGAAATAGTCATTAGTAAAAGATTAAGGAATTAACTGAAGTTCTAGACCAGATCAAGAAAAGAAATAAAAGAAAGGTGGTAAGGAGACATAACAAGAGATTAGCGGGAACGCTGATCTTAGGCCTCTTGGGCTAGATTCTTTAGCTTAAAAATTCACGTATCTGCTAAAATCTGGATAATCCTCAAGAGGTTGGGGAAAATGCGAAGCTTCAATATTAGGTCTAAGGCTTCGGAAGTATTCGGCCTCGTTAACTGACCTCCGATTTGCGGGATTCGGTAACCTAAGCACCCCAAATTCACACACAGTCTGGTTCAGTGCGCATAAACATTCAAATCATGCAAAAGCGTTTAATGTTCTACAAAAGTCACCTAGATTATGAGTGGCCAATCAACACAAGTTGATTTAGACGAGTTCCCAATGCGGAGAGGCGGGAAATTCCCCTCGAAGATGCGTAACAACATATCGTCTCCTCGGTGCTTGTTTCTTAGGATATTTAAATATCCTACTGGGGGTATGTAAGCACTCTGCTTGTTCAGATACCATGGGCGGCATTATCACGAAATGTCGATCACCAGGGTCTGAATTCAGCCACGAAACGCCATGGGCAGGATTATCTCGAAATCTCGAAAGCCAGGGTTCTGGGGGTTGCCATGGGTGATGCTATCTCGAAGCATCGATAGCCAGGGACCCTTGAGGATTGATGATGGGGACGAGGAATCCGATATAGACCGTGTTGAGAAGCTAATCCGAAGATAGAAATAAAAGGAAAAGAGAGAGAAAGCTCTCCAAACAAATAAATCTTCTATCTCTCTCTTACAAAAATGCACTGTAAACTGAACTTAGGCTAAAAATGTCTCAAGCACGGATGTTTTAACCGCGGAATCCAACAAACCCTAGGTTAGCTTCTGTGGGCCTTAGAAACCTTTGCGGAGGACTGAGGCTAAAGCGGAACAGGTCCGGATTTTGGTTGGTACTTGAATACCTCTAGGCCTATTGTCGGCATTCTAACCTAATCACAAAAGAAAAAGAAAAGCACTTACACTTAGGGTCTAGAATAGAAGTTAAAACCTTGAAATTTTGGAAAGGCACTAGAAAAAGCTAGGCATGGGGGTTTGATGAGAGCCTCATTATGAGCCATAACTATCTCATTTTGACCCAATAAAGAGAATAAAAGCTCCTACATAACCTAGAAGAAGGCCTAAATGAAGGAATAAGTGTTCTGAGAAGAAAACATAAAATAAAGGTTAAAACTGTAATTTTACCATTACAGTACATAAACGGGATTTCTCAGAGGCAAAACATAGGTCAAATGGTCTAAATGAGATAAAAAGTGGGTTGAATCAATCAGAAATGGGTTTATATGCAATCTAGGAATTAAATGACATTTGGTAACCCTAAAACAGACTCGCTTAATTCAACAAGGATTCGGTCAGGATAAAAATCAAGTAAACCCTCTAAAATTCATGTAAAAATATCCTCTAGGGCTTAGAACACATAATTTGGCCTTTAAAACCCAGTTTGACCAAGATTAGGGTCCCAGCGCATTAATTGACCTAATTTGGGTTTTTATGCAAAATGTTCAGTCAAACGTAGTCAAACCTAAAATCCAACTTCACCATTGGATTCCTTAGGTCCAAATTAGGTTTTTACCAAAATTTGGACCTAAGGGGAGGTCATCTTGACCTACTTTGCAATTCAGTACACCCAAATCACAATTTGGTCCCTATCTTTTGAAAATCATCATAGAGAGCCCCCTAACTTCCTCGCCACCTTTACAGTCAGGTCCTTCCACCATTATTGGGGCAGAATCCTTCTTCAGCGAGGATTAGAGAGGGAATACTCTCTGATTCCTCAGAGATCCCCTCGCAGAAATGGAAGGGAGATTCTTTGAGGAATTCCCTTCCATCTAAGGCCTATCACGATCTCTGATTTGAGCCCAATCTCTCGTGCGAATGCACGAGGGATTTGGGTATCTACCAACTTTCCTTCTCTGGCGAGCCGTCGGAGACAAAGGCGTGCCATCCAAGCTTTGAACACATGGCCTGTGCCTATAAAAGAACCCCCAAGCCCAGCCGCTCAATTTCAGCTTGACCTGGCCGGGGTTTCACCTCAGATTCGTCTCTTCCTTCCCAGCCAGGTCCAACAAGCTTTCTTTCCTTTCCTCTTCGCTCTGCCACAAAACCAGTGGCAGAGACTTCTTTCTGATTCTCCTCCGAGTCGCGCAACACCCGCACACGCTGCCTCAAACCCGTCGTCGCCGCCGTCTTCCTCCACTGGGCAGCTTCTTCTCCGGCGACAGCAGGTACAGTTGTCCACCTCTCTGTCCCCCTTCGTCCCTTTAGTTAGGTTTAAACTATTCTCCTCTATCCCATCTTTCATTCCCCCCACCTTATTTCATCAATCGACCCTCGACCGTCGCTGACCACCGCCATCTTCCTCGCCTCCGACCAACCTCTGGCCAGTCGCTCCCGTCGCTCCACACTTCCGCACGACTAGCCGACCAACTCAGAGGCTCCGCCTCACCTCACCGAGCAACCTCCGCCCATCCACCATCCCTCTATGCCTCCACAACAGCCCCCCGAACACACCCACACCTCCGGTCACAGGACAACCTAGGCACGCATGCCTAGGTCGCCCCGTGACCTGCTGCACGTCGCATCACCTTCGCCGTGCCATGGAAAAGGTTTGCAGGTGGTTTGATTAGGCCAATAGGCCGTATTCATGCACAATAGGATCGGAGCTGCAGCTGCCATTGACGACAGTTGAAGAAGCTCCAAGCTTGCTCCAGGCTTCAGGACGTCCAGCCTTCAGGTGCTGCGCATTGGGGCAGGTCTCGCGAAGATCGTTGCTCCAGAAATCAACACCAATAGAGGCCGCAGCTGTGGGAATTGCACGAAGGTTCTGTGGGCGCGTGCGAGAGTGGGGCAGGACTAATAGTCCCACATCGGCAATCTACAATGTGCAGGTATGCTTTAAATTGATTTTCTGTTATACGCTTATCGCCTTCGAACGCACAGGGGTGAGGTCCCTCATCCAATGCACGCTCGCTTCGTCCGCGGTTTCACCACGTGGATCTGGCAGGCTCCGACCCGACCCTATCTGAGCACATCTCACGCATCACCCTCACGCCGGTGCACCTGGTCCTGGATGGGAAGCCCGACCCGGTTACCCGCGGGTCTGGGAGAGCATCTTGAGGGCGATTTGCAAAGAGAGAGAGGGACGTGTGGGTGGAGGGAAAGGGGTAGGTTTTGCTCCTTGTGCAGGTAGGCTGAGAGTTGAAGAGAAGAGACTTAGCTGCAGGAAGGAGAAGAGAAGAAGAAGGAGAAGACAGAAGAGAAAAGAAGAAAGGCTGCAGAGAAGAAGAAGACAGAAGACAAAAGAAGCAAAAGGCTGCAGAGAAGAGACAGATGACCAAGGAAGAAGAAGCCTTCGCAGAAGAGAGAAGACAAGGAAGAAGAGAGACTGCAGAGAAAGAAGAAGAAGGCCAACACAAGAAGAAGAAAGAAGCAAAGTGAAGGCTGCAGAAGAAAGAAAGCAAAAGAAGAGGGGGAAACACTTTTAAGACGTCTGATCACAAGATCAGTCGTCCAATTTCATTCTTTTTTCATAATTACTTTTTAACCACATACATTCATATTTAATTAAAGTTTTGAGTAAATTAGTGTGTTCAATTACATTTGAGATTAGTAGTAAATTCCGATTGCTCCCTGTGTTCGACCTCGGATACTCCGATTTTTGAGTAATAAAAACTTTTATTTGTTGACGACGCTTGATCACCTATGCTACGATGCAATAACTGTTAAAACACGATCGAGTCAGTCGCCTCAACATCGAGTCTTCAGGGAAAAGCAACGATAGAATACCTATTAAAGAGCTAGCCAGAAGGTAATCACAGCATCATCTTCTTCCTTGGACCTTGACCATGTAGATAGAACAGACACCATGGTTGTAGCGTGCACCATGGCTTGAAGTGCACTTCATCGACCCTGCTCCACCGTGACCTGCCCTCGACTTGTGGTGCTCTGTGACAGAGAGCATCACCACCACCATCATCGCCTACCCCTCACCATCACCACCTTCATCTTCTCCACTGAAAATCCCCCCTTACAGTAGACCATCATCAGCACTGCCAACACCTCACCGCCATTACGAGATCACCATCACCACCCATCGCCGTTGCCCTCACCCATTGCCAACACTTCCTCATCTCCTCTTCCTCTTCTTTTCCTTCTTCCTCACCCACCTTCCCCTATCACACAAAGAAGAACCCAAAGTTCCCAACCCGTAGCACCTCCGTCAAGCTTCCCCCAACCTGCAACCTTGACCGTAAGCATCACCCGAGAATCCTCGCAGACCACGGCAGCCATGCTCGACGCATGTGCAGCCACACATGCCGCCCATGGCAACATGCCGGCAGCCACTCTCCTCATCTGATCAGCCACCGTCCAGCCACCTCTCACTATCGCACCACCACCATTACAGGGCTCCCTCACCAGCACACAACCGCTAGCAACCAAGCAGCGGCTGAGCCTCCTTATGTGCGCACTCCATCTCCTAAGCAAAACCCCTGTTTTACTACAGTCATGCACGAATTAGTTTTTACACATTTTGCCATTGTTGATCACTATTGACTTATTTAAATCATGCTATATTAAAGTGACTTTGCATGTGAACTCCCCCTATTCTTATTCAATTGCATAGAATGAGAATTCATGTTGGAAAGAATGTTGCAATGGTTCAAATGCTTACTTGTTGATATTAGATGGGCCAATATCTAGTACAAGAAAGTCATGAGTGAAGAAAAAGTCCACTCTCACCAGGACATCTTCTAGCAATCCTTATGTTGTCTTAAGTGATCTGTCTATGACTTGGAGGATGACAGGACTAGGCTTTAAATGGCATCGTTGCCAGGAAGGAAACACACCTACTAAGTTTTTTGGGGAATTTAGATTATTTTTTTGCTTTTTCTGAAGCTTTTTTGAATAGCTGACATTGATTCAGTTTGTGCGCAAAAACGCACGAACAAACGCGATGGGTGCGCATAATGATAAGCTCATATTTATGAACTAATTAAATATCTAAATGCCTAAACAATAAGGTAACACATCCATTTATTTATCATGCATTAGGATGTAAATAGGTTAATTTATATTTCTTATTTAATTACATAATTCATGCATTACATTCATAATTAAAGGCATTTGGAATTGACTTAGAATGGCAGGCAATTAGCTACATTACATGCATTGTTTTAATTAACATAGAACTTAAGGATTTGTGTATAAATAATCCTAATATTTTATTTTATTAATTTTCTTCTTCTTCCATAGGTAACCCCTCCACTTCCTCCTCCTATGCATTCACTCTTCACAGCTGCCAGCATTGACTTGATGGTGGATCTCTCGCCTGTTTGGATTTCAAATCCTTGTAGCCATAGCTACAAAGGAGGAGGAGCAGCTGCCATTCACCAAAGGCCTCCATCCCTACTCCTCATCATGTAGAGAACTTTTTCTCATCTGCTCCTCTACCACCGACCAATCACAGCGAAGCTTCGCCACCGTGCACGTGAGGGGTGACAGCCCGCACCGCGATCGCAAAGCTCCGTATTACACCTCTCAAGCTTATAAAGATAGAACTAAGGTCTTGTATGATAAGTATATCCTTAGAAAGACCTTTGAGCCCAACCAACAAGTCTAGCTTTTCAATTCCAGACTTAATCCTTTTCCAGTGAAATTAAAATCTCATTGGGATGGGCCTTACATAATCACTAAAGTGTTTCCGCATGGAGCTGTGGAGATCAAGAGCCCTTCCTTTTCGGCAACTCCCTTTATCGTCAATGGCCAGCGGTTAAAACCATACATTACCTTGGATGGCCATCTGGTTGACAAGGTCACTCTTGAGGAGCCTTAGCTCCTGTCATTCTCCACCTTATGTAATATCTTTCTTTAACTATTTTGTTTCCAATGACGACATTGTTTGAACCAGTCATGGAGGGATAGGACCTGAGGCATCTGTTCATAGCAAGTCTACATTTCGCATTCATTCATGCATATTGCATTCAAAAAAAGAAAAAAAAAACATTTTTCATTATTGAGCTTAATTGGCTGGGCCCTACATTCTTAAGCAGACCAGAACTTTAGGTTAGACTAAGTTGACTCTAGGTGTCGAACTTTAGAAGCTAAGTGAGCTACTAGCTTTAGACCGTTAGGGTCCTTTGTGGACTTAAAAACTTAAGTAGGAGTTAAGTTGTGGACCATTCCTTAAGAGGTTGAGGAAGGAAAGCTAGGGATTGAGTTAAAGGCTGGGTAGTACCTGGTGTCTTTTTCTACCTTTTGGTTTACGAGTCCTCGTAAGCTAAGCATCCACATTTCATACACACTTGGTCTTGTGTAAATAGTGATCACGCTAGTTCATTTCTTAAAGAAAAGTTGGTTCTCTTAGCTTTGACTTAGGAGAAGCTTGAAAACATATTTTGATTGGAAGAGTTCTTGCTGCATGAGAGGTAGAGTATATACTCACCTTGAGGATGCGATGATAACATGTCACCTCCTTGGTGCTTGTCTCTTAGGATATCCATCTTACTAATGGCATGTAAGCATGTTGTGCAGTTCAAGTACCATGGGCAGCCCTAATTTGAAGTGTCGATTGCCACAGGCCTGAATTCGCTTAAGAAAACCATGGGCGATACTATCTCGAAGTGTCAATTGCCAAGAGTTCTTGGGGTCGCTATGGATGGTGCTATCTCAAAGCATTGAAAGCCTGGCACCCTTTGAGGTACGATGATGGAGACACTAAATCCGACACAGATCGTGTTGATAGTTGATCCAAGGTTAAACTTAGAGGAATCAAACAAAAATATATATATTATAAAAAAAATCATTCTTACTCTCTTTCTAGGTTGGCAATCATACCAACCTCAAATTACTCAGACCAATGCACGTGCACAGATGCTTTAATCTCTGGGATCAATAAACCCTACGGTAGAGTTAGAAATCAGGGAAACCTGTGCCGGCAACTCGTCTTTAGCTGAACTAGTCTGTAACTTAGAAACTACTTGGGAACCTTAGGTCTAAAGTCTGAACTTAACATGTTTCTAAAGGAAGACTGATTGGGTTAGCTAGTCTACTTGGAGTGCTAGGTTATTGCTTGGATTTACTAGGGACTAGCAAAAATTGGGCATGGGGGCATTTGATAAGCTCATATTTGTGAGCTAATTAAATGTCTAAATGCCTAAATAGTAAGGTAACTCATCCATTTATTTAGCATGCATTAAGATGTAAATATATTAACTTATATTTCTGATTTAATTACATAATTTATGCATTGCATTCATAATTAAAGGCATTTGGAATTGACTTAGAATGACATGTAATTAGGTGCATTACATGCATTGTTTTAATTAACATAGAACTTAAGGATTTGTGTATAAATAATCTTAATATTTCATTTATTAATTTTCTTCTTCTTCCGCCGGTAATTGCTCCACTTCCTCCTCTTGTGCATTCACTCTTCACAACTGCTAGCATTCACTCAACAGTGGATCTCCTCCCACCTATTTGGATTTCAAATCCTTGTGGCCACAGCTACAAAGGAGGAGGAACAGCTGCCACTCACCAGAGGCCTCCATCCCCACTACTCACCATGCAGAGAACTTGTTCTCATCCGCTCCACAACCACCAGCCAACCGTGGTGGAGCTTTGCCACTGTGGGTGTGTGAGGTGACAGCTCGCAGCACCATCGCAAAGCTCCATATTAAAATCGCCAGATCACCTCCCCTGACGAGCGCCACTGCACACCTTCCTGCTGACTTAAGATGTTTGAGAACTTTCCCAGATGTCCAAAGTCCTTACCTTTGTCCACGCTATCACACCGCTACTACCTGAGCCCATCTTCCGCGCAACATGCGCACCACCATCGCCCGCGTCCTCCTCGCATCAACTGCGTCTACGTGTGCAGTAGCGAGCAACCTCCTACGTGTGCCTCCTTGCAACATCCCCGCGTGACCACCCTCCAGCTCCACCATAGTAGGCGCGTGCATGCCTTCGCTATGCTACCTCACCATTCCTGTGCACACACATCGCTTGCAGCAGCAGCACCATACGTGCCCCCCTTGCTGCACCTCTGCCACGCTTGCTGTAGCACGTGTCCTCCAACCGCGCCACACTCCGCGTGCGTGTAGTCCCTCTCTACACCCCCTCGTCAAGAGCCCACCGTGTGCCACCTCCCCCATGCCCATCCACTCAGTGCTAGGAGCCTTCCCACACTCCACGCACGGCCAGCAGCCACCAAAACCCACCTCCACCATAGCTTCGTCCAGCCACCTCGGGGCACCTCGCACTTCGCCGCGGCTGCCACCGTAGAGCCCTTGGTCTTGAGATCCTTCTCCGAGCTTCACACCTCCAGCCATTCCCTCCTCACGCATGGTCACGGGGAAGAAATCCCTTGTTTTTGCATAGTAAAACTTGCATTAGTTATTACCATCATATGCCATTGCCACTTCATTTGTTTTTATTTCATTAGTATGGTGATTTTATGAGAACCCCCTTCATTGTTTAGCTTATTAAGCAAATCAATTTCTTAACCTTAATCTAAGTGGGTTTTCATTCAATTCTTGGAAGAATTTTGCTATAGGAGAATCTTAATTCGTAATTACATTTAAGTGCCATTGTGAAGATTTTATTCTTATTTTTTCGTGGTACACATTACATTAAACCCTCTCCTATTTGGCTTAAATGCAATTTCGACTTACACTTTTTTTTAAACTCATATCTACGCGATTTTTTGACACAAGTTTTTGTGCAAATTAGTCGTGAACAATGATTTTTGATTGATGCGAGTTTGTAATAGCCATTGCCTCCCTATGGACACAACGCGCTCTTCTGTGAGTGGTTTAATTTTTATTATTTTGTTTTGCAGTTTTCCATCAGTTGCTTACTACAACACGACATTTTTTATGCGAAACAGCGAAAGCGAAAATTGACATATCACAGAACAGAGGCGATATTTTTGGTGGACCTTGACACCACATGGAGGACAGCAACAGGTGCCTATGGGCCTTGCTCCCACTCACGTGAAGACTCATGGAGGAACATCTAGGAGGATTCTACCTCTTAGACTTTTAATTTCACATATTGGAGTAGACAATTTAGGATTTAGTCTAATTATTTATTTTCTCAGCCTTGTAACATGGGGCTAGTTTTCGGGGGAGTGTCCCCAGTTCTTTAGATACTTGGTTTATTTTTTCTACCGTAGTTAGTTTCTTTTGATTGCACATTTATATGTAAAGAAATCTGAGCTTCCTACTAGAAGTTGCATATCCATAGGTTGATCAACTAGGAGTGCTTCAGTAGAATCTAGATTTCCCTTACTACATTACGTGCATTTTTGCATCTTAGAGTACTAGAGCAAGGTGCATACTTCCTATCTTTTTGCATCAGTTATCTATGCACACATTGCAGTTGGACATAATTAAAGAAGCCACATAAGATGATTTGAAATGATTAATCAAGTGGTCACATTAGTTTTAAAAGAGGAGCAAAATATACAGGAAGTGTTTGAATAACTTGATTGCGATTTTTAAAAGAAAAATCATTTTTCGTGGTGTAATGCACACTTCTTGCACCGAGCATGCACTATAGGCACCGCACTAGGACTTGAACCGTTAAGGCTATAGGCATTGATCTATTTATCGATGCAATCCCTCCAATTTCACTTTGTGACAGTCGTATTAACTTTTGCCTGAGTGACTACATACTTTAGGGATGGAGACACCACTTAGAGGAACTAAATGGTAGTTAAGAGGCACCACTAATGCATCGCCTTAAAGGAAGGGTTTGCCCTATGACAGCGAAAATACGCGGTTTGTTAAAATACGTCGTTGTAACGCATAAATCCGCTTTCGCTCTTAAATTTATAATCCTAGATAGGGAAGTATCTAGGGTCGTCCAAGGAGGCAATATGGTTGCAAAATTGATTCTCTTGCTTGGAATATATCTCAACTTTCTTTTGGTAATTTTCAATATACCATTTTTTTTTTTTTTGTTTTTGAACTAAGGCAACATGCGAAATTATGGCGAGAAAAGTGTTTACACTTCCAATTAAGTAAACTGCTCTAAAGTGGCAAGTAGAGCCTCTCCCTAAGCTCACTCTAAGCAAGTGGAGGCCTAGAATAATTAGGGAGAGGAAGTGAAGAATGCTGAAAATAAGCAAATAGAAATGCAAACAAGATATGCGAAGAAGGCAACTAGATAATTGATAAAGTGTTTAACAAAAATGCCTAGTAGAGGAATGCTTCTACTACTAGATAATTGAAATAAAGAAAGAAAACACAAATCCTCTAAATAGATGGTGAAGAAGAGGGCTTCTTGCTCCAAAGTTGGTGGCTCCCAAGCTTGAAAAGAATCCTTCAACTCCTTCCTTGCAGTACTCCGCCAAGGTGATGACCTCCAAGGCAAGCCCTAAGGGGGCGTGCCCTAAGTTTCTCTCCAAGGGTGGACGTCCACCCTAAGCTTTTCTCCTTTGCCTGGCCGTCCTCCTTGAAGTGGGAGAGTCCTCCTCCTTGGCGTGGCTCAAGTTGAAGAGAGTGGGGAGAAGAAGGCACCAAAAGGGCTGGTGATGTGCCCCTTTAATCTCCTTCTCTACTCCTTCTTCTTGGCCGTAGGTATAGGTGGTTTAGGTGGAAAATATACTAAGGGAGGATGCTCCAAAATGGTGGTAGGTGGTGGCTTTTTATAGAATAGGATGGGGGGTTAAGGTGCCCCTTGAAATGGAGGGCTAGGATGGAAGGATGAGGGTGGTTGGTGATCCTATGGCTAGGGTGAGTTGGCGCCAACCCAAGGGGTGTTAAAGGGGGTGGTTATGGTGGTGTTGGTGTCTTTTGGTGGTGGAGAGACACCACCATGTTGGCGCCAACATGGGGTCTTCTAGAAGGGGGGTTAGGTGGATGGTGGAGATGGGTTCAAGGGAGATTGTGTGGTGGAGATGAGGGGAGATTTTGGAGGGAAAAGTGGCGCCATTAAGGGGTGGTTATGGGTAGTTTTTGGTGCCACTTTTAGGTGTCTTTTGGAGGTGGTGGGTAGGTTAGGTTGGTGCCAAGTAGGTTAGCTTATGTGGAGCTTAGGTGGAGCTAGTTGGGTGGAGTTGGTAGGTGGGTTTTTGGGGTGGTATAAGCCAAGGAAGTTGGAGCATAGCTAAGCTAAGCTAAGCTAAGCTAAGCTAAGCTAGCTTAGCTAATGGAGGAGTAGAGGAGAAGGTGTTGGAGCTAGGGTTTGGAGGAGGGAGCTGAGGAGAAGAAGTCTGGAGCTGGAGCTGGAGCTGGCTGCTGCTGAAGAGGCTGGCATGGGGCTACTCTAGCTGGCTTAGCTTGCTAGTTCTTTGCTAGTTGCTAAGCCAAGCTAAAGTGAGCTAGCTTCTACCAAAATGAGCTAAGGTGAGCTGGGTCTGGTGCTCCCGGGGAGAATCAAGCTGGTTGAGGCAGCTAAGGTAGCTTAGCTCAACTGAGTTGAGCTAAGCTGAGTCCCTGTGAGCTGGACTTGAGCTTCCTGAGCTGGGATGAATTCTTCTTCAGCTGGTTGGAGCTGAGTGGAGCTGGATGTAGCTGGATCTGAGCTGGGGTGAACTCCTGTCAACTCAGCTGAGCTAGCTAGAGCTCCTTGTGAACTAGTGGGAGCTGAGGTGAGCTAGACTCAGCTACGTTAAGCTGGATCTGAGCTGACTTGAGCTAGGGTGAGCTACGGTGAACTCTCTTGAGCTGCCATCCAGCTGAGATTAGCTGAATGGAGCTGGGATGAGCTAACCCTAGTTCAAGTAAGCTAGGTTCCAGCTGCGGTGAGCTAGATCAAGCTGAGGTGAGCTGGATCAAGCTGAGGTGAGCTGGATTAGGCTGAGTTCCAGCTAGTCTGGGCTTCTCCTTCACCAATTGCCTTCTTGAGTGCTAGGGTTTTAGGGATCTGTGCATCTGTACATCCCTAACACTCACAAAAACTCATTAAAATGACAATAAAAAATGCAATGCATGCCTATCCTAATTTATGCCTAAATGCAGCCCAAAAACCCGTTTGCAGAGTAAAATCCTAAGAGCTAGGTTAGTTTTAAAGCATAAAAATGATGATAAACTGGCGTTTATCACACCCCCATGCTTATCTTTTGCTAGTCTCTTAGCAAAACATTAATTTTTTTGGAAAACGGAATTTTTGGGAAATCTAATTTTTTTTTTTTTTTTTTTGACTTTTGAGGAGAAAAAGAGATTAAGGGACCTTGGTAGATTAAAACACAGGAGATACGGGATTTGTTGAAGATAAACATCAGGATTTGTTTTTGGATCCAACCATTAGATAGAACGGGATCAATATATCCTCAGAAAATTCACAAATTAACCCCTTGTTAATTCAGATGACTTGAAATGTTTGTTTTTAGGATTTTTCTGGCTCGTGAATCTGATTCGCAACTTGCAAATTCCTTTAAAACCTTGTGTCGGTGCTTGTGAAAAGCCAACCTTAATAAGGACGTGTTATTATTATTATTATTTTTTTTTTTTTCCCCCATGCTTATTTTTAGCTTAGTCTTACAACAGATGTGTCGGTATCATCATTCCCGTTACCATTCCTCGAGGGGGCTCTGGCGCCAGTACTTCGGGATAGCACTGTCCATGACACCACCCAGGAGCTCACAACCCCAAAACACGATGCGGTGAAAAGGGGCGCTCCAAGCAAACTCAAGCTCTTGCTCCGACGCTATAGGTAGAGCACCGTCCAAGACACTTGAGCTGCTGAAATGCGCTTTAATGCTCCGTCTAAAGATATGAAATATAGATATAGAGCAGCACCGAGGCGGTAACATGTTGACATCGTGTCCTCAAAGAAGGTTTTTTCCTTCTTCTCGACGGTGGGAACTCAAACCAATGATCTGCTTCAGACTTTTACTAAATCCAAACAAGGGAGTTTTTTTAAATTTTTAGTTATTTTTAAGTGTTGGCTTGTGTGTGAAAATTGACACAAGAAGTTTCTCAAGAACCGCAGGTTTTTGAATCAAAAACTAAGTCAAATACTTTCCATATTACTAAATAGGATCAAGTCACCTGAACTATCATGAGTTCAGGTGGAATTTTAGAGAAGGATATCTGATCTAGTCTAAAATAGACCCTGGAATTCTAAATGATCAGATCCATATCCTCATCCTTAGTTTGTTAAAGATTAAATCCCATTGTACCAGAAGTGAATTTTTCGACCGTAGTCCCGATTTCAAAATTTTTCCTCAAAAAGTTTTCAATATTTTTTTTTTTTTTTTTTTTTTTTTTTTGTTTTTGGGTATGCAAGCAGGAAATAAATTAAAGAAAATTGCATGTTTTTAGGTGTTAAACATCCTAAATCGATCGTAAAAATTTAAAAACAGCCCCCCATGCTTAAGATATGCCATGTCCTCATGCATTAGGAGGGAAAAGGAATCACCTTAGTGAAGAACGGTCAGGTTTAGGATGAATAAAACCTGGAAAGAGAAGAAAAAAGGAAAGCAAGAAAAAAAAATGATGGGTTACCTCCCATCCAGTGCCATCTTTTACGCCATTCAGCCGGGCGTGAAGGTATGCACAGAAGACGGAAAATCATGTAAATAATTGGACACTTGGATGCCCGCAAAAAAGGTGTCTTCGTCTAGATCCCTAGAAAATTGATTAGAAATAATATTGGGATCAAAGTGAGATGGAAATTGATAAGTGTGGCCCGAGTCTGGCCATGGTTTTAATTCAGGTTGGGTGCCAAACTCGGGCGGGGTTGGTGGCAGGTCCGTAAGAAAGGGGTCGGGGAAGGAATGGTGAGTTAGTGTGGAAAAATTAGGTGCGTGAATAGTGGGTGGGTTAGGGGGGGTATCAGGAATAAATTTGGGGTCAAGACAAGTTTCCGGATCACAGATTTCGCCGACCACTGATTCTGAATCAGAGTCCACAAAAAAAATTGTGGTCGGTAAGGGTATCTATTAACCTTGTCTCCTCCACCATATTGGAAATTTCAGTATCTGAGTCCTCAAAGAAGTTATCATCATGGAATCTCCTGGAGGATTTAAAAATATCTAAAGTGATAGTTTGGCCTGCACAGTTGATATCCATTTTTCCTGTGTGGCAATTTATATTTGCCTTTGCAGTGGCCAAAAAGGGGCGTCCAAGGATTATTGGGGAGTCCAGTAATGATTCAGGTGCCTCAATGTCAAGAACCAGAAAGTCTGCAGGGAAGACACAATTCTGGACCTTGATTAAAATATCCTCGATAATCCCACGAGGTTTGATTGTAGATCGGTCGGCTAATTGCAGGGTAACCTCAATGGGTTTTAATTCACCGATATGAAATTCTTCGAATAAACTTGTGGGAATAATATTAACTGAGGCACCAAGATCAAGGAGGGCGCGATTAAATGTAGTGTCATCAATAATTACAGAAATTAAAGGCGCCCCTGGATCTTTCATCTTAGGAGGCAGCTTACTCTGTATGACAGAGCTTACTGTCTCTGAAAGATGCACCTGTCCTAGATTTTTAGCCTGCCTTTCAGGAGTACAAATATCCTTCAAAAATTTAGCATAGGCAGGTATATATTTGATGGCATCTAGGAGAGGAATATTGATATGAACTTGCCCAAATAGCTCCATGAGTTCTTCTGTAGTGGGCTCAGATTTCTTTTTTTTGTTGGTGGTGGGGTAGAGAGCTTGTGGGAAAGGGACAGGAATCTTGTCTTGAGATTTTTGTTTTTCTTTTTCTTCCTGATGGGGAGGTGGGGAGTCAATTTGCACAGGTATCTTACCAGGTTCGTGTGAAGGCCCGGGGTCAGTGGTGGTTTTCCCACTCCTCAAAGTAACTGCATGTGCAGTCGGATTATTATTTAGAGGAGGTGGGGGGGCCTGTGATTGCAGAAACCTGGGCGGCTGCTGAGGTGGTGGATTAGGAGGAGGCTGATGTGGATAATGTGGATTTCTGCCCATATAATGGTTTCCTTGGTGATTAGGGTTGGGTATGGGTTGGGACGGAAGATGTCCTACAGGTCTTTGCATGGGAGTAACCCCAATCTGATTGTTCAGATTTGTGATGTTGCGGGTTACTTCCGTCATTTTTGTTTGCATATCCTGCAGGGTTCGCAGCATCTGGGCATTGATATCTTGTTGGGATGGCCCAGGATGGAAATTTGGATTCGACCCATACCCATTAAAATGATATGGTTGGGAGGAAACTTGATTATTCCAGGAGTAGTTCGGGTAATTTTTCCAATTGGAAGAATTTTTAAAGGGCTCCTGGATGGCAGAAATATTTTGGGTGGGGTTAAGATCTGGATAATTGAAATTCCCCAGTGAATCATGGGCAACCTCAGAATAATCAGCAGGAGTGGTGTTGAGATTGTGCAAATTTTCTCTTCGTGGAAAGTTAGGTTGGGTTAGATGTGGGCGTGGAGCTTGAATTGATGTGGCAAGTCTTTCCTCAATTTTCTTCTGATTAATATGCATCTGGTCGAGTTTCTGAGCGATCATTTGAAGATCGTCTTGGGTGACTGGGATAGATTGAGCGCCTATTTCATGAACACCAAACTGCGGGTTTTGGGTTCTGCAAAATGTGTTCATGGAAGCTTGGTTAAATGAGTTTTCACTCATTTCTTCAAATAGATCATAAGCACTTTCAGCATCTTTATTTAAGAAGTTGCCGCCACACGAGGCGTCGACAAATTGTCGGATTTGATCTTCTAATCCATGATAGAAGATTTGCACGAGCTGCCACAAAGGAATCTCGTGGTGCGGGCAACTTCTTAAAAGGTCTTGAAATCTTTCCCAAGAATCATGGAAAGTTTCACCAGATTTTTGGTGAAAGGTCGTAATAGATCTTCGTAAGGAATTGGTACGACCTATGGGAAAGAATTTCTTGAGGAAGGCACTCTTGAGTTGAGGCCATGTTGTAATGGGTCGGCCAATGGTCCTGAACCAATAAGCGGCCTTATCTTTAAGAGATAATGGAAAAAGCCGCATCAGCCATATGTCTTCTTGCACATTTCGGGAACGGGTTGTCTGTGCAAGAAGAGTTAGTTCTTCAAGGTGGCTGAAAGGGTCTTCCCTAGGAAGGCCATGAAAGTGTTTAATCAGGTTCAGGACGGCTGGCTTGATCTCAAAGTCCCCCTCCGGTATGACCACCCCTGGTCGTTCCTCATAATAAGACGGATCATAGAAATCTTTTAGAGGAACAACAGGCTGCTGACGGGGTGGTGGGTTTGGCCTTGGATTGGCTAGGTTTTGGATGTTCCTAGTCAATGTTTGTTGATTGGAATTTAATTTATTAATCTGATCGGCCATCAATTTTAAAAGATCAGGTAGGGGGTCTTGATGTTGTGTGTGAGGCAACTCAAGATTGGGGAGCTCCAAGTGTGGAAAGTTACTGGTGGTTGGGTTTTGAGTGGAAGGGTTAGAATTAGGGTTAGAGGTGGGGTTAGAGGTAGACGTGGAAGGGTCAGTGGACCTATTTTGTTGTGTTTCCATTTTTTTAGGAGAAGACAGAAAAAGTGGTCTTTTTACGTGGGGGGCGAAATCAAATGGTCCTTCCAAGTGCGGATTTTGAGACCGTCGCCCGTGCATAAAATGGAAGAACGGGGAGGGGAGGAGAAGAGAAAGAGATGAGAGAAAGTGTGCAATTCAAACAAACAAAAACTAGACCTAACTTAATTGTGACTCCCTAATAATAATAACCTAAGACTTGGTCTATATAGGAAATAAGTAGTCAATAGTGAATACCCGTTCTATCAACAAATCTAGCCAAGTTGCTTAAGGGGAGGTTTGGGCCCAAACGTTTCCCAGGGAAAACCCCAGGTGCTTGTACAAACCCGCGCCTGGTCGTTTGACACGGCCCCTCAGCCTGAACACCAGATATAGATGACAGAATTGGTACTAACTAAAGAAAACTTAAGACCTAAATAGCAAGCCTAAGTTGATAAAGCCTTAGGGGTCAAGTTGCTACAAATTTTAATTAGGTCTAGGATTCTATAGTGCACACGGAATGTGGAGGGCGTTTATTGGGTTGTTGCCCTGTTATTTGATTTTTTTGTGTGCGTGCAGGAATTGGAGAGTGGCTCCAATGAAAATCAAGTTGTCACACAATTTTTTTTTATATTTTTGTCTTTTAGGATGTGATTTAATTAAATGAATTTTATGGTTTTTCTCTTTAAGTTTTCAAACAAGTTTGAAAGTTCACAATCAAAGGAAAGACAAGTTGTATGTGTGATTGTATATTTCCTTTTAATTGAGTCTCTAAAGAGAAAGAAGAAACCCTAAACCAATTATCCCTGAGACAGAAATTTAACTACCAATGAATTATTTTTAGCTTTCAGAATTAAGTAGTGGTCCAAACAAGTCAAACAACACCACTACTTTGAAGAAAATCAAACAAGGATTCCAGAAAAGATTTTTGTAAGATTTTAGGAATTTGTTTGATAATAGTTTTGAATTTTTAATTGTACTGGTGTCAAAGTCCAGAAATAATACCCGTGGGTATTATAGACTTTTCAGTATTACCATCGACCTCAGAAAATTTTTATGATTTTATATGATATGTAAAATTTTACAGGGATTCCAACAAGATAAATTTCACAAAAATTGGATGAGTATAAAAATTCTGAAAATTCACGGACAGTAGCAAAACAGGAAGATTAGAGGGTGTGACCCCTCTGTAATCCACGAATTTTTAAAAATTAAATACAAATCCAATTGATCTGAAATTTGGAACAGATGTTCCAAACTTAATTCAGAATCACTCTATGAAATTTTATGATTTTAGGAGGCCTGTGGTGTTAGGAATCGATTTTTCAATTCTGGACATAAATCTAGACCCGAAAAACAGAACACCAATACTTGCAATGGAATGGTGCTAAAGAAGCATACAAGCAAACAATGATTTTAAAATGCACCACTCCACTTAATTTAAGTGTTTAGGGTCCTGAAAGCCAAGTTTAATATATTTTTGGTAGTTTTAATTAATTATGTGACTAGAAAGAGGAACCAACCTGAATTTTCGCGGGAAGAAAAGGATCTTTAAGCTCTCGCTTCCAGATTCCCGCTTTCCCGCTGTAGTTCCTGCACACACAAAAGAAAGAAAGAGAAGGGGATGAGATCCACTTCAAGCAAGAGAAAATGAGTTAATGCAAAGCCATGCCTCCCCGGCAGCAGCGCCAAAAAGTGACAGCGAAAATACGCGGTTTGTTAAAATACGTCGTTGTAACGCGTAAATCCGCTTTCGCTCTTAAATTTATAATCCTAGATAGGGAAGTATCTAGGGTCGTCCAAGGAGGCAATATGGTTGCAAAATTGATTCTCTTGCTTGGAATATATCTCAACTTTCTTTTGGTAATTTTCAATATACCATTTTTTTTTTTTTTGTTTTTGAACTAAGGCAACATGCGAAATTATGGCGGGAAAAGTGTTTACACTTCCAATTAAGTAAACTGCTCTAAAGTGGCAAGTAGAGCCTCTCCCTAAGCTCACTCTAAGCAAGTGGAGGCCTAGAATAATTAGGGAGAGGAAGTGAAGAATGCTGAAAATAAGCAAATAGAAATGCAAACAAGATATGCGAAGAAGGCAACTAGATAATTGATAAAGTGTTTAACAAAAATGCCTAGTAGAGGAATGCTTCTACTACTAGATAA
Source organism: Thalassia testudinum (assembly GCA_037157565.1). NCBI lineage: Eukaryota > Viridiplantae > Streptophyta > Magnoliopsida > Alismatales > Hydrocharitaceae > Thalassia > Thalassia testudinum. The sequence goes on from JAZHRO010000025.1 coordinate 93,484,840, forward strand.
TTGAAATAAAGAAAGAAAACACAAATCCTCTAAATAGATGGTGAAGAAGAGGGCTTCTTGCTCCAAGGTTGGTGGCTCCCAAGCTTGAAAAGAATCCTTCAACTCCTTCCTTGCAGTACTCCGCCAAGGTGATGACCTCCAAGGCAAGCCCTAAGGGGGCGTGCCCTAAGTTTCTCTCCAAGGGTGGACGTCCACCCTAAGCTTTTCTCCTTTGCCTGGCCGTCCTCCTTGAAGTGGGAGAGTCCTCCTCCTTGGCGTGGCTCAAGTTGAAGAGAGTGGGGAGAAGAAGGCACCAAAAGGGCTGGTGATGTGCCCCTTTAATCTCCTTCTCTACTCCTTCTTCTTGGCCGTAGGTATAGGTGGTTTAGGTGGAAAATATACTAAGGGAGGATGCTCCAAAATGGTGGTAGGTGGTGGCTTTTTATAGAATAGGATGGGGGGTTAAGGTGCCCCTTGAAATGGAGGGCTAGGATGGAAGGATGAGGGTGGTTGGTGATCCTATGGCTAGGGTGAGTTGGCGCCAACCCAAGGGGTGTTAAAGGGGGTGGTTATGGTGGTGTTGGTGTCTTTTGGTGGTGGAGAGACACCACCATGTTGGCGCCAACATGGGGTCTTCTAGAAGGGGGGTTAGGTGGATGGTGGAGATGGGTTCAAGGGAGATTGTGTGGTGGAGATGAGGGGAGATTTTGGAGGGAAAAGTGGCGCCATTAAGGGGTGGTTATGGGTAGTTTTTGGCGCCACTTTTAGGTGTCTTTTGGAGGTGGTGGGTAGGTTAGGTTGGTGCCAAGTAGGTTATCTTATGTGGAGCTTAGGTGGAGCTAGTTGGGTGGAGTTGGTAGGTGGGTTTTTGGGGTGGTATAAGCCAAGGAAGTTGGAGCATAGCTAAGCTAAGCTAAGCTAAGCTAGCTTAGCTAATGGAGGAGTAGAGGTGAAGGTGTTGGAGCTAGGGTTTGGAGGAGGGAGCTGAGGAGAAGAAGTCTGGAGCTGGAGCTGGAGCTGGAGCTGGCTGCTGCTGAAGAGGCTGGCATGGGGCTACTCTAGCTGGCTTAGCTTGCTAGTTCTTTGCTAGTTGCTAAGCCAAGCTAAAGTGAGCTAGCTTCTACCAAAATGAGCTAAGGTGAGCTGGGTCTGGTGCTCCCGGGGAGAATCAAGCTGGTTGAGGCAGCTAAGGTAGCTTAGCTCAACTGAGTTGAGCTAAGCTGAGTCCCTGTGAGCTGGACTTGAGCTTCCTGAGCTGGGATGAATTCTTCTTCAGCTGGTTGGAGTTGAGTGGAGCTGGATGTAGCTGGATCTGAGCTGGGGTGAACTCCTGTCAACTCAGCTGAGCTAGCTAGAGCTCCTTGTGAACTAGTGGGAGCTGAGGTGAGCTAGACTCAGCTAAGTTGAGCTGGATCTGAGTTGACTTGAGCTAGGGTGAGCTACGGTGAACTCTCTTGAGCTGCCATCCAGCTGAGATTAGCTGAATGGAGCTGGGATGAGCTAACCCTAGTTCAAGTAAGCTAGGTTCCAGCTGCGGTGAGCTAGATCAAGCTGAGGTGAGCTGGATCAAGCTGAGGTGAGCTGGATTAGGCTGAGTTCCAGCTAGTCTGGGCTTCTCCTTCACCAATTGCCTTCTTGAGTGCTAGGGTTTTAGGGATCTGTGCATCTGTACATCCCTAACACTCACAAAAACTCATTAAAATGACAATAAAAAATGCAATGCATGCCTATCCTAATTTATGCCTAAATGCAGCCCAAAAACCCGTTTGCGGAGTAAAATCCTAAGAGCTAGGTTAGTTTTAAAGCATAAAAATGATGACAAACTGGCGTTTATCACCCTACTTGCATCCCTTAGTTCCATCCTTGAAGTACCTTTTTACTTGAGCATTTGAGAATATCATTGCAATAAATTGTACGTCTATAGGGAACTTGAAGGTTAATTTAGGGTGCTTAATTGGATTAACAACTTGTTTGGTCACCCAAAAGACCTAAAGTGACCTTAACCTCCTTAATAGACATTGACCTGGAATCTCAAGTGCCTCATTTCTCTTATACAACTTACATGGGAATGGAGAAACACTTCCTTGACTTTATTTGGCCAATCTAGAAAGTTGGAAGAGGACTTAAAGTGCTTTAAAGCAACAAAAGACCTTTTGTCTTGTGTTTGTTTGGTGTATGCTTGTAGGCACTCCCTTAGAAGAAGTCTTGGTTTTGGCCCTGAACCTGAGAAACTTTTTAGAAGAGCCAACCAAGAAAGAAGGAATATGGCGGAAGAGATTCCGGAAGGAGAAATTAAGGTTGGAGAAAATTAGAGAACCTTGAGAGACTATTTCTTCCCCGCAACTCACGAAGCCCTACCTATTTGAAGACCCGGAGTGGATAATCCCTACGAGATCAAGAGTACTACCATATCTTTGCTACCCTCTTTCTATTGTACTGCTAGGGAAGATCCCTACATGAATCATGAGGAATTCACTAAGATCTATTCCACGGTGAAGCTCTAGGGCTTTACTGATGAAGCCCCGATAAGAACCCTCTTTCCTTTCTCCCTAAAGAATAAGGCCAAGCTCTGGTATCATACCCTTGATGCAAGGGTAAATGATTGGACCACCTTGAAGGGAGAATTTTTAAAGTACTTTCCTATGAGAAAAAACCAATCATTACAGGAGAGAGATCATGAGTTTTTCTCAACTGGAAGGGGAGAAAATTCATGAGACGTGGGAGCATTTTAATGACTTACTCAGGTTATGACCCCACCATCAAGTGCCAGAATGGCACCTGGTCGAAAGGTTCTGTAATGGCTTATTTGAATGGCATAGGCAAACCATCAATGTAGCCTGTGCTGGAACCTTCATGACCAAAACTGAGGATGAAGACTAGACTTTATTTGAAACAATAAGTGATAATTCCATACACATGCCCTCTGCCTATCAAGAAAGGAAACCATCAATCCTACAGAAGAAGATAGAGGCCCATGAAGCCAGGGCTACTCAGGATTTGGCTTATCAAATTCAACTGTTAAACAAAAATTTTGATAGGCTTTTAGCAAAGCCCGACATGAACCCACAACAACCTCTATTGTCTAGGCTTCGAGTGAATGCTCCATTTGCCAAAGCACTACACATGCCACTGTATAGTGCCATTTTGCAAATCAATTCCCTGAGCTGATTCAAGCTGACCTGAATGTGGCCCAAGGTTTCCGACCACCCCCTCAAAATAACCCATATTCCAATACCTATAATTCTGGGAGGTGGAACCATCCAAACATTTCATGGAAGCAAGGTGATGCTTCCAAGTTATGGAATGCCAGACCCCAACCTCCCCAACCTGTATACCAACCATCCTATATAACCCTCCTCAGAGCAAGCCATCTAAGATTGATGAACTAAAAGCCATGATGAAAGCGATGCGAGAGCATCATAATATGGTCATCCAATCTCAAAATAAGATGATCACTGATATGCAATCCCAAATTGGTCATCTTACTGAGGTAGTTAGGCATCAGGATTCGGGGAAGTTGCCTAGCTCTTTTGAGGAGAACCCAATGGGTAAGGGGGTCATATTCAAGGATCACGGTCAAGCTGAGGAGTGGAAAAAAATCGGTAAACCTAATAGCACTCCTACGGTCACCCCTCAAAATTCCCCCTTGCACCAAACCTGACCTCCATCTTCACCAAGGAAGAGCCGCACTGCCCTCCCTCTCTTGAAATCACCACCTAGAGGACATTGTTATTCCACCACCCCTATCCCAACACAATGACACTCACAAGATGAGGGTGCCCTATCCTGAGTGCCTATCTGCTCCTAGGGAATCTTCTGTTGGCTCATCCAAAGCCAAGGATAGGACGGATGAGATTTTGGACACCTTCAAGCAAGTCTACATCAACTTGCCTTTATTGGATTCTATAAAACAAATCTCATCCTATGCCAAGTTTCTAAAAGACCTGTGTACCCAAAAGAGCCAATTTAGGAGACAAGTCCAAGCTAAGGTCAACTTGCTTGACCATGTTAGCTCGATACTCTAACATGGAACACCCCCAAGTTGAAACACCTAGGGGCCCCGTATATTTCAGTGGTTATAGGTAACCAATGCATTGATGAGCCTTTGCTCGATCTGGGCGTGGGGGTGAACATTCTATTGAGCTCTGTCTATGACCTTTTGGGAGGAGGTGATTTGAAGCCTAGTCCTGTCATACTCCAAGTCACAGATAGATCGCTTAAGACACCACAGGGATTGCTGGAAGATGTCCTGGTGAGAGTGGATGACTTCTTCTTCCCTGTTGAGTTTCTTGTCCTAGATAGTAACCCATCTAATAAGCCCACCAAGCCATCCATTATTCCTGGACATCCCTTCTTGGCCACAACCAACGCCTCTATAAATTGTAGATCAAGGGCACTTAAAAATGGGCTTTGGGAATAAGAAATTCAATTGAATTTTTTGATACCTACAAGTAATTTGGATTGGAAGATTGTTCTCAGATTGAGGTGGTTGATGAAATCATTGAAGAGACTACTCTAGCACTCTTATGTAGTGATTCCCTTCAAATGGTCATATCTAAGGACCATCCTCCAATTATTGAAGAAAATGAAGGGGATATGCCCGAATTAGAAGAGTCGCTAGGGGTACACACAGAGTCTCTGTCCCTACCCTAGACCCTGAAGGTAGATTTGCTACCTGAGGCGGGAACATCTCAACTTATACCCTGAATCTAAATGGCTCCTGAGTTGGAGATTAAACCCCTCCCAAGCATATTGAAATATGCTTTCCTTAGCCCTAATGACACGTTCCCTGTCATTATCTCTTCTACGTTATCTGAATCACAAGAGGGAGCATTGCTCGAGTGTTTACAAAGGCACAAGGAAGCCATTGCTTGGTCAATGGCTGATATTAAGGGTGTTGACCCCTCTCTCTGCATGCATCATATATACACAGACGAGTCTGTGAAACCCTTTCGAGAAATGCAAAGAAGGCTCAACCCCAATATGCAAAAGGTTGATAAGAAGAAGATTCTAAAATGGCTAGATGCAAGCATTATATATCCCATTTCAAACAATAAATGGGTCAGTCGGATACATGTGGTGCCTAAAAAGGTAGGAATCACTGTGGAAGAAGTTGGTGACCACTTGACCCTCAATTGGCTTGAGGGTCTGCATTGATTACCGCCATTTGAATATGACTACCTAGAAAGACGATTTCCCTTACCATTTTTTTTTGAAAGAGTGAGTGCCATTGTTAACAATGGCAGACCGGGAGCATTTTATTCAGATAAAAAAAACAATCAGGAAAAAATTACAATGGAATTTTCCTACACCCCGCTATAATATTTACAAGGAGACTCTCCATGCTCCCATTAACTCCCAACATTCATTGACAATGCTCCTCACATTTATTGATGTCCCATGAAATAACTTCTTGTTACAAGCACACCAAATGCACCATAAAGCTCCAGCCATCAATTGATGTGGCTTGGAAGAATTTCTTCCCAAGAGGGTAAGGCTTCATCCAAGATGGTCCTCCATATTTGATCAGTTACCAGGCAAGTCGAAAAAATGTGTAAGGCATTGTTAGTGGGGAAGTTGCAAAGAGGGAAATTTTGGGATCGTACACCCAATCTTGTGTGCCTTAGATCCCCTGTGATGAGTCCATTTCTTCTACTCAACCAAAGAAAAATTTTTATTTTCAGAGGTATTTTTAGATGCACACCATTGTGCAATCCTTGTCTATCAGTGATGGGTTGGAAGATTCTCTACCAATCAGCCAATTGTAGGCCTTAGGAGTGAATGGTCCATGAATCCATGCAAATTTTTCATAGCCTCCCATTGGTTCAAAGGTTTCCAGATCTCTCTTTAGCTGCTCCAGTTCCTCTTCCAGTCTGCCCCATTGTCTTGCTGCATGATTCAGCAACTCCCATCTATTGTGCAGCGAATCCCAGCAGTCCTTCACCACTGTTGATTTATCTACTGTAGCATTGCAAACATGAGGAAATCTAGAATTTAGGGGTCCCAGGTTAGACCACTTGTCATGCAAAAAGGAGAAGTGTTGGCCATCACCAAGTATCGGGGCAAACTGTTGCCAATTCTCATGCATGGTAGCCCACACTGATTTCCAAAATGGGGATGGTCTACAGGGGGTAGTAGTGCATCTGGTTACATGAGACTGGTCGTGTACATCTTCAATGATCATAGACCAAGACCTGTCAATGTCTTCAAGGAGCTTGATAGCCCACTTCAGCAGCAGGGAGTCGTTGAACTCCTTTAGCGAACAAATGCCAAGATCACCACTTTCTTTGGGAACACACTGCTGCTACCATTTCAGGGGGTGGAGAAATCTGCCATAAGATTTTGGCCCTTTCCAAAAGAAGCGCTTGCGCATCTCAAGTCTTTTCCAAATGGATTTTGGAGCTTTGGAAACTGAGAAGAAGAAGACCAAAATAGAAGTGATGACCGAGTTCAGAAGGATAAGCCATCCTCCTTTAGACAAGTATCAACTACTCTAACTTTCAAGCTTGGCAGGTACTTTCTCAAACAAGGGATTCCAATCAGACTTCTTAAGTTTAGTGTCACGCAGGGGCAGACCTAGATACCTGATAGGCAGATTCATGATGGGTGTGTGCAGGCTGATAGCAAGCGACTCCCGCTATTGATTGTTTAGCCCAAAGCAGATGAGTGATGATTTTTGACAATTTAGCTTCAGACCGGAGATGTCACCGAACATGGAAACCATTGTGTATAGGACCTTTGGTTCATTTCTTCCACCTTCCATGAAGAATACGGTGTCATCCGCCTATTGTAAAATGGGCACCATATTTCTAGAATTAGATAGTGAGTAACCTTTTACCAAACCTGCCGCTGAGAGTTTCTAGCGAAGCAAGCTAGAGTATCCGCTGCGAGATTAAAAATAAGTGGGGCCAAGGGCAGCCCTGGCTAACCCCACAATGTGGTTGGATCCACACTCCACATGGTCTACCATTAATTAGAGGGGAGAAGAATGAGGTTGCTATGCACCTTTTCGTCCATTGAATCCATTTTGGAGGGAAGCCCCTTCTATTCATGATCTCCCATAATTATGGCCAGGATACCAAATCAAAAGCCCTTGAGAAGTCAACCTTCCACATGAAAGCTTTACATTTTCACCTACGCCATCCACAGGCCAATTCTTGCGCTACTATAAAAGACTCTTGCAGTGAACAGTTGGGGAGGAACGCTGGCTGAACCAGATTTATAAGATGTGCTGGGACACCTCTTAGTCTGATTGCCAAGACATTGCTAACTATCAGATAAACAGAGTTTGTCAATGCTATCAATCTAAACTCTTGCAAACTTTCCGCTCCTTGTTTCTTTGGAAGTAGAAAAAGGTAGGATTTGGTTAATCTTTCGAAGCTTGAGTTACCTTCTTGAAACTCTTTTATGACTTCCATCACATTTGATTTCACCACCGACCAAAACTCCTTGTAGAAGACTTGGAATCCATCAGGGCTGGGGAGCCTTCAGAATTTAGGCTAGCAATAGTAGTCTCTACCTCCTAGACTGTGATGGGCACAATCAAATGCTCAGCAGCAGCTTCCTCAACCTGAGAGAAATTAAGGTTTGTGAGTCTCCAGATCCCTCTTCCATTGGCTCTAGAGACTTCTCGAAAGTACCTAATAGCTTCTCTTTTGATGTCCCCTGAGGAAGTCAGAACTTGGTCTCCTGATCTTAGAGAGGAGATATAATTAACTCTTCTTCTAGAACTGGCAGCCACGTGGAAAGATTTTGTATTTGTGTCTCCTTCTTTCAGCCATAGTTGCCTGGACTTTTCTCTCCAATCAATTTCCCTTTTTAGATCATCCTCTAGGACTGCTTTCTACCAAATCTTGCGTTCCCTGCATTCTTCAGCTGATAATTACTCCCTGTTCTCTTTTACATCAAGAAGTTGTACATTCTTTAAGGCCTCTATTCTCTTTTGGTCTCTCATGATCTCATTGACTTTGCTGAATTCTTTCATGGCAAGTTTCAGTTCTTAGAGCTTAGTTGCAAGTCTAAAAGTAGCTGAGCCCATCACCTCCTTAGATGACCACTAGTTAGCAATCATTTCCTTGCATCCCTCTTCTCTGAGCCAGAACTTTCTAAACTTAAGGTAGGAGCCAGAGTCTTCCCCACTCTCCCATAATAAGGGAGTATGGTCTAAGAATGGTCAGTCTAGCCCCTTTCTGATGATAGCTGTAATCTCTCCAATAGATCCACATTGCCTAAGAAGCGATATAGCTTCGATTTCTGCCCACTGGCATTTCTCTAGGTGTATTCAGCCCCTGTAGAGTGATAAACTAATAGATTAAGAGCCGAGATAGCCATCTGAAATCCTAAGGAGCCGCCATACATTCTACCACTTCCTCTATCATCTTCATTCAAGGTACAATTAGAATCTCCCCCTGTTGGCTAGGGTCTCCCATCCACTAGTTCTGTAACCCGTGAAAGCTCTTGCAAAAGGGTGCTTCTTGCACTGTCAGCAGATGGGCCATAGACACAGGATACAAAAATTTCTTGGTAAGTTATCAGTAACTTGAATTTACATGTGATGGTATACTGCTCCCTCCTTACATCCATCAAATGTATTTTCGTGCACCTCGACCAAATTGCAATCCCCCCTGATCTCCCCTGTACAATAACATCTCTAATATTAGCTAGGCCACTTTGCATAAGGGCAGTCATAAGTATTTGTAATCCTCTTCAATATGCGTCTCCTATAGTAATGCATAGTCAACTTCCTATTCATGGAGATATCGAGCAAGAGAATCTCTTATAACTCCATCGCGTAGCCCACCCACTTTCCACGTGACAACTTTCATAAATGTGTTCGATCATCACCCCTTTGCCCCATCTACCTTTTCTCCAGATTGAGTACTGCAGCTATGGATTTTTCGTTAATTCTCTAACCTCCACCTACTGTTCTTCCTCTAAGCTTATAGGGAGAGTGACCCGATTTGGCTGCTAAGGATGAGCCAACCCCATATTTGAATCCCTCTGGAGACTCAAAAGTAAAGTTGACCCCCTTTCCTTTATCTGCCAGCACTTCATCTTGCTACCCATGTGCATTCCCTCCTATAGGCACAATTTCCCTCCCTTCTGGGTATTCAAAATTCTCCTCATCTCCTTGCTAGTTTCGGGTAGGCATGTTCGTTAATTCGTCCTGTGTTGCCAGGACATGAAGTCCCTTTCTCTTCTTCGATTCATGATTTTCTTGACAAAGTGGCTGATTTTCAAAGCTGTTACCCTACCCCCCAACCACTTCTGCATATGACTTCTGTTTCCCAAGTTCCTATTTGTCATCTCGGTGAAGGAAAAATCTCACATGGAGAAGCCATGAACTCCCACCATATCTAATGATTATTTTGCTTGGAACTTGCCACCCCTGGTCAGTTTGATATCAACAGAAGTGCATCTTCCATCTCTCTCCAACAAACCCACACTTGCTCCATCAACTATGGTTGCAAAGCTAGCAATCGCATTTGAAACAACACTATGGACTCTCTGGGTAATCCTTTGATTTCCAAAGTCCCCATTCGCACATGCACTCTTTGGGGAGGGCGCTCCTGTAACGCCCCATCAAATGGAGATACTAATCTCCAGATGACATTCATCCCTTCAAAGAGGCTAGTACAAAAGCAAAGTCTCTCAACATCCATCATACCCGGACCAAACAGCAAAAAATGTGAACCCCTAGAATTGCAATCTTCCACCCCTTAGAAGATAGGGATAAAGAACTCATTTCCCCTTACCATTTATTGATCAGATTTTGGAAAAACTAGCAGGGAACAGGTACTTCTATTTCCTTGATGGGTACTCTGGGTATAATCAGGTAGCTATCTTCCCTAATGATTAGGAGCATACCACCTTCACGAGTCCGTATGGCACATTTGCATTCTGTCAAATGCCATTTGGGTTGTGTAACGCTCCTGCCATGTTCCAATGATGTATGATGGCTATCTTTTTTGACATTATCAGTGAGTTTGTAGAGATCTTCATGGATGATTTCTCCATTTATGTCTCATCATTTGACCTTTGCCTCTCGCACCTTGATAAAGTCTTAACCCACTGCAAAGAGGTGAAGCTGGTGCTTAGCTGGGAGAAGAGCCATTTTATGGTCAGCAGGGCATTGTTTTGGGGTATGTAGTTCTGAGTGAGGATTAGAGGTGGATAAAGCCAAAATCGAATCCATCTCTAAACTTCCCTCACCTACCGATGTTCACCAAGTTAGATCTTTTGTTAGCCATGATAGATTTTATAGGCACTTCATTAGAGATTTCAATAAAATCTCCAAGCCAGTCTGCGACCTGTTACCGAAGTATGTTTCCTTTGATTTTGATGATAGATGTGGCGAGGCTTTCCAAGTCTTGAAGAAAGCCCTTATTACTGCACCTATTCTCCAGGCACCAGATTGGGCCCTCCCATTTCAGCCTATATGCGGTGCTTTTGATTTCTTCGTTGGAGCAGTCTTAGGTCAAAGGGTTGATGGTAAATCTTATGTTTTCTATTAAGACCCTTATGAATCCTCAACAAAACTACATGGTCACTGAAAAGGAACTTCTTGCTATAGTATTTGCTTTGGAAAAGTTTCAGTCTTATTTATTTCGATCCAAGGTTGTGGTGTTCACTGACCATTTTTCTTTAAAGACTTTCTTGCTAAAAAGGACACCAAACCTTGTTTGATTCGTTGGATTCTGCTACTCAAGGAATTTAACCTAGAAATTAAAGACAAGAAGGGAATTTAGAATGTGGTAACTGATCATCTATCTAGGATCCCTATTAAGGCATCAACCCCTGTTGGCGGTATCCAAGAGACTTTTGTTCATGAGTCTCTAATGATTGTGGAGGCCAAAACTCCTTAGTTTGCTGATACAGTGAACTATCTCATCACGGGCATTACCCCCAATACTTGGGACAAGCAGAAGCGAGATAGGTTTCTTGCTAAAGCTAAATTTTATCATTGGGAGGAACTTGACTTGTTTAGAGTAGGTCCTGACCAATTATTTAGCCATTGCATCCCTGACAAAGAACAGAGTGTTATGAGTTTCTACCATGACCTCCACTGTGGAAGGCATTTTAGTGGGAAAAACACTACCCATAAGGTTCTTCAATCTGTCTTTTTGTGGCACACATTATTCAGAGATGCACAGACGTATGTGGGCACATGTCTAAGTTGTCAGCAGATAGGAACCATTGGAGAAAGGGATGAAATACTCCAGAACCTATTCTTCACATTGAGATCTTTGATATTTGGGGCATCAACTTCATGGGTCTCTTTTCTGCATCCTTCGGATATGAGTACATCCTTGTGGCTGCAAACTATGTATCGAAATGGATAGAAGCCATACCCACCTAGACCAATGACCATTCCGTGGTCTGTGATTATGTAGGGCTAATATCATTTCTTGATATGGGTGCCCAAGGACTATCATATGTGATGGAGGACCTCACTTTAAGAATGTGCACCTCACAAGACTACTCCAAAATTGGGAATCAATCACATGATAGCCACACCTTACCATCCCCAAATGAGTGGTCAGGTTGAAGTGTTTAATAGGGAAATTAAGCAGATTCTTGAGAAAACTGTTACGCTCGACTGTAAGGATTGGTCAAAAAAATTGAATGATGCTCTTTGGGCCTATAGGACAACGTATAAGACTCTCTTGGACATGTCTCCTTTCCATTTTGTCCATGGAAAAGTGTGTCACCTTCCCATTGAAATCCAACACAAAGCTTATTGGGCCATTGAAAACATCAACTTAAATCTAGATAAAGCGAGTAAGGCACTCATGCTAGAGTTAAGTGAGTTTGAGGAGCTTTGCAATGAAGCATACGAAACCTCCCAAGCTTACAAGCAATGTAAAAAGGTCTTCCATGATTAGCACATCATTAGAAAGACCTTTGAGCCCAACCAGTGGGTTTGGCTTTTCAATTCCAAACTTAAATTATTTCCTGGAAAGCTCAAGCCTCACTGGGATGGGATGTATGTTGTTATTAATGCCTTCGCCCATAGAGTAGTTGAAATTCAAAATCCTAATTCTGGTGAGAGCTTTAAGGTAAGTGGCCAATGACTTAAACCTTATGTTACTCTTTTAGATGGCCAGGTTTTGGATGCACTTCGGCTTGAGGAGCCTTAACTCCTCCCACTCTTCTCCTCAGGTGTTATTCTTCTATGTTTTTAATTTTTTGATGAGGACATTGTCAATCATAGGCATGGGGGGGTATAACTTGAGGTTGTTTATAGCATTTACATGCATTTTGGTTAGGTGCATTAGTTCTTGGCTTTAAAAAAAAAAAAATTCCTTTCTTTCCTTTGGCTGAATTGGTTAGTCCTAGCAAAATATCTTTATCAAGGAAGTTTCATTGAAGATTTTCTTCATAAATTATTTCTTAGTTTAGAATCTAATACATTTATTTCACTTGCACATAGACTTGGTAATGGATCTTTTAAGAAAACCAACACACATTTTTAGTTTGTCGAAGAGAAGCGTTGCTTCTTTTCCTGAACCTTTGGACAGTTAGAAAGGAGTCAAGCAAAATATCTTCTATTAGATCCACTTAACATTTGTGAAGTGAAGGTAGAGTGTCTATTGATGCCTTAAGTTTAGTGTAAGGACTCTTAAGTTCTGGATAATTGGATGATGATACCTCAGAGTTAGGCATAGTTTTTGCTCTCTATTCTGACGTGTGAACATGGTGTGTGACTTCTTGAGAATCACCAAATAAGGTAGATATGCAAAGATTGAGTTCTAATAAAATTATGACTATGGTGGATGGTTATGACCGTCCTTCATAGAGTCCTCAGCTGAAGGAGGGTAGTAGTGTCAAAGGTCAAAAATATGCTTATCCTATCCATCCCTTCATAATGCCGAGAGTAGACACTTCCACCAAATAAGCCACACAATATCCTCTTGAACATCATTATCCCCAATAATGCCTCATAAATAAAAGTTTGCATCATGTTGTGCTATGTTGATAGTTATGAACAAAAAAAGAAGAAGAACAAAAAAAAAAGAGAAAAAAAGCATAGAATGGAAGAAAAAAAAAGAAAATACAAAAGAAGAAAAAAACATGTTCGAGTTCATAGTTATATCTTGGGGTCAATTTCAACATGTGTCGATGTCATTGAGGCAACAAAAACACCCCTTGCGATCCACTAAATATGATGCATGCCTACTTTTCAATATCTCTGATCACCCGAATATTGGCTGAGGACTTCTGGCATAGTTATAGGGTTATTAGAACTCTAATTAAAGAGTCAGTGTCATTTAAGGCCACCAAATATTGAGTGCATTTACAAAATCTGGTGAGATTTTGAGTTCAGATAGGAAAAAAAGAGTGAGCGCAAAGAAATGCTAAGAGAGCACAGTTTTTAGCCTTTCTCTAGGTTAACTTGTTTGACAATCTAAAGATCTAGAGTCAATAGTACTAGTCTACATGTAGTACTAAATGAGCGTGAGTCAACAACTATGAATTCATTTGACTCAGATATCTTCTACCAAAGCCAAAAGGCCAGGGTCAAATCACAGATGATTTTTTGCTTTATCCCTGAGGGAAGTAGTTGCCTATCCTAAAAGAATTTTTTCCAAGGGTTAGGTACAAATTTTAAATGTAAGTTGGTTTTTAACTTAGATCCATTGCCAAGCTACTATCACTTCATTTTCATATTTGTCTAGATCTCTTGATTTTTGGAATAAGAAAAATAGAAATATTTGGTCACTTCTATCATTTTTCACTTTTGCTCGGGACTAGCAGAAATTAGGTATGGGGCATTTGATAAGTCCACATTACTGGACCATTATTTGGCCTAAGTACTCTTTAATTATATGTTCCTAGTTTCTAATTGCTTAAGAGTTAAATGGTAATTTACCTTAGTCTGCATATAATTTTATGTACCAATTTTACATTTAATAGCATATTACTATGATAACCCATTTGGTGGATGTAGGCTGGATTCAAGAATTATTGAAACATGGAGAGCATCATTCGCAAATGGAACCTACACATGATAACCATCTAATTTCATTCTATAATATGTCCAGAGCTCAGTTTGGACGTCTGATGACCATCAATTGTGGATCCATCGCCACTTGCATTTTTAAGACATCTAGAACTCAATTTGGACATGTAATGAGCTGACGGTGCCAAATCTCAAGACACTGCCTCCCTCCTTCACGCAACAACTCCCTCCGACTTTGGCCTTGCCACCGAATCCCACTGCCTCACCACTGTTGCCAATTTGTTGGAGAAGGCCGAGTCTTCGGGGAAAGGAACCGATAGAATACCCATTAAAGAGCAAGCTAGGAGGTGATCATAGCATCATCTTCTTCCTTGGACCTTGACTGTGCACACAGAGCAGATACCATGGCTTAAAGCACACTATGTCAACCCTACTCCACCGTGGCTTGCCATTGACTTGTGGTGCTCTGTAACAAAGAGCATCACAACCACCATCATCACCTACCCCTCATCATCACCACCTTCATCTTCTCCATCGAAAATCCCCCCTTGCCGCAGACCATCACCACCATTGCCAACACCACGCCATCACCATCACCACCCCTCACCACCGTTACCCACGTCTTCACTATCACCACCTCTCACCACCATTACTAGATCACCATCACCACCCCTTGCCACCGCCCTCACCCATTGCCAACAGTTCCTCATGCCCTCTTCTTCTTCTATTCCTTCTTCTTCCTCGCCCACCTTCCCCTATCATATGAAGATGAACTTAAAGTCCTTAACTTGCAACAACTCCATCGAGCTTCATCCAGCCTCCAACCTCGACCCCAAGTGCCACCTGAGCATCCTCACCGACCACAGTAGCCACGCGTGGCCACACTAGACGCATGTGTGACCCCACATGCCACCTACAGCAGCATGCTGGTGGCCAGTCTCCTTGGTTGACTAGCCACCGTCTAGCCACCTCTCGCCGCCACGCCACCACCATTGTAAAGCTCCCTCGCCGACACACCACCACCAGCAGGCAAGTAGCCGGCCGAGACTCCTCGTGTGCACACGCCATCTCCCAAGCAAAACCCCTATTTTACTTCAGTAATGGATGAATTAGTTTTTACTCATTTTGTGATTGTGGATCACTACTGACTTGTTTAAATCATATTATATTAAAGTGATTTTGCATGTGATCTCCCCCCATTATTATTCAATTCCACAGAATGAGAATTCATGTTGGAAAGAAGGTTGCAATGGTTCCAATGCTTACTTGATGATACTCCCGAATAGACAAGGCACCATTCATTATTTTAATATGCTATTTCCTTCCTATGGAGTGGACCTAACAATTTTTTTGGTTAGATTTTTTGTAATAGATGTTTTGAAAACTAATTTTCTACCATACAACGAACTACAACAACATGACATTTTATGTGTAAAAATTCATCAAAAATGAGAATTGACTTTTCAGTAGGGTGACAGTGCATAAGATTCACCACCATGAATATCAGGGGATGGACATGTATCTAAACCTGTTTGATCCTGGTTTCCAAGGAAACTCCAAGCCATCCTACTCTGGTTAGGGGAACGCTAAACCCTTATACTCTGATTACTTTGGAGTTCCTCAAACCTGCAAGAAACTCCACGCCATCTAGAATCATCCATTCTCCAACTAATATAACCTCGGATGGTGAAATCTTCCAAATTTCATGTGGTCGGAAAATAATCAAAACTCGAGACCTCAATTCCAACCCCGACCACAAGCTCTACCACCATATTAGCCCGCTTAGTCTAGGCGCAACCCAATTTTCCAATCTGGGCCTACAAAGGAAAATCCAATGAGCTTCATTTTGTAGGCCTTGACTGATATCCAGAAGACTAATGCGACTACATAGAAAGAGCACAAAGAAGAGATCACAGAAGTTTGAAATCAACTTGCATAGATGGCTGGGACTAGCCAACCTGGTGCACTCCCTTCTTAACCTCTGCCAAATTCGAATAAGGTGCCAAACCAGAGGCATGTTATGAACGCAAATAAAGGCCAAGCTTACTATGTCTATCAGGCCCCCTCTGCACCATCACCAGATGGGATGGAGGCTTCCACATCATATGCAAGATATCAGCTGCAACCACCACTCTTACCAACTCTGAACCCAAACTAGGTAGGCTTAATTGTTGTTACTACGCATAGTGGTAAAATGACTTAGGATCCACCGTATCCTAGCCACTATAGCCCTGGTTGTTCAAGGCCTACCCCTAGCTAGGATGGTTATTCGAGACACACCTATCCTAGATCCAAAGCCTAAACCAATCCTAAAGGAATTAACAGAGGTTCCATTTCTTGAGGCCTTAACCAAAGGAAATCGGAAATCCAAACCTGTAGCACTCGAGGAGCACTTGGTCAAGCTCTTTGAGCAAGTTCAAATAAACAACCCCTCGATGGATGCAATCCACCACGTCTCGGCTTATGCGCAATCCCTGAAGGACTTATGTACACTAAAGCACAAGCCGCAAAACAAAGATGGGAGTCCGATTGTGTTGTTTGAGCAAGACAACTCTATCATCTTGAGCAAACTCCGTAGAAAGTGAAGGATCTTGGCACCCCTTTGATCTCCTGTAAGATAGGAAATCTAGAGTTTGGTCAAGATTTATTGGATTTAGGAGCCTCCATAAATTTGATCCCCACATCCTATTATATCATTTTGAGGAAGTTGAGCTCAAACTAACTGAGGTAACTCTATAGCTGATTGAAAGATCAATAAAGTCACCAAGAGGAGTTCTCAAGGATGTTCTAGTTAAGATACGAGATTTCTACTTCCCTATGGACTTTATTGTATTATACATGGATACTCCTAAAAATTTGAGAGACACACCGATCATCTTAAGGAGACCATTCCTAGCCATAGCTAGGGCAAACATCAATTACGAAGAGGGCCAGATCGGTTGAAATTCAGGAATAATACATTAAGGATCGATATCTTTAAGGCCTAGAAAGGAATAAACTATGGGCGTAATCAAAGAAGTTTGTGACATTAGTTCCTTGATTAGGGCCCAATTATAGAGGGAAACTTAATTCTCCCAGAACCTCAACCACAAGAAGATCTTGACCCACAGATCGAAAAGCCCGAAGCTAATTTAGATATATCCTTAGCTTCCGCCTCATTTTCTGAGGCTAATTCCAATCCACCACTTGCTACTGATAACCCAGTGCCTGAATTGAAGCCCCTCCCGGATCATCTGAAATACGTATTTCTGTGTTCATATCAAATGTTTCCTATGATTATCAATTCCT
This sequence comes from Thalassia testudinum, assembly GCA_037157565.1. NCBI lineage: Eukaryota > Viridiplantae > Streptophyta > Magnoliopsida > Alismatales > Hydrocharitaceae > Thalassia > Thalassia testudinum. The sequence goes on from JAZHRO010000025.1 coordinate 93,502,070, forward strand.
GACTCACTCATGATAAAAAATTGATGAGAGCCTCATCATGAGCCCTAACTAGCTCATTTTGACCTAAAAAAGAGAATAAAAGCTCCTACATAACCTTGAGAAGGGCTTAATTTAAGGAATAAGTGTTCTAAGAAGAAAACATGAAATAAAGGTGAAAACTATAATTTTACCATTGTAGTATATAAATGGGATTTCTCAGAGGCAAAACATAAGTCAAATGGTCAGAATAAGATAAAGAGTAGGTTGGTTCAGCCAGAAATGGGTTATTGTGTATCCAAGAATTAAATGACATTCTGTAATCCTAAAATAGACCTGCTTAATTCAACAAGGTTATGGTTAGGATAAAAATCAAGTAAACCCTCTAAAATTCATGGAAAAATATCCCCAAGGGTTTAGAACCTTCAAATTGGTCTTTGGAACTTATTTTGACCAAGATTGGGGTCCTAGCTCATTAATTAACCTAATTTGGGATTTTGTGCAAAATGTCCAGTCAAACATGGTCAAACCTAAAATCCAACTTCACTATTGGATTCCTTAGGTCCAAATTAGGTTTGTACCAAAATTTGGACTTAAGGGGAGGTCATCTTGACCTACTTTGCAAAATAGTACACACATTACATTTTGGCTCCTATCTTTTGAAAATCATTACACAGACCCCCCTAACTTCCTCGCCAATCTTATAATCAGGTCCCTCTACCATTAATGTGGAGAAATCCTACTCCGGTGAGGTATGGAGGGGGAGTACTACCTGATTCCTCAGAGATCTCCCAGATTTGGAAGGGAGATTCTCTAAGGAATTCCCTTCCATCTGAGCATGGTCCTAATCTCTGATTCACACCCAATCTCTCATGCGAACTCACGAGAGACTTGGGTCTCCAATGGTTTCCATCTCCGGTGAGGTCTCTTGTGCTTGGAAGCATGTCTTACAAGCATAAGAGTCCCTGTCAGCGACTATAAAAGCACCACCACCTCCGACCGCATCTCTTCAGCTCGACTTGGCCGGAGAATCACCCTAATTTCTTCTCTTTCTCCTCTGGTCAGGAGTCCAGCGAGCTCCGACGTGCCTCCCTCCTCTTTCTCGTTGCTCTGCCACACTACTAGTAGTAGAGTTGCCCTCACCATCTTCCTCTACGTCGCGTAACACCCGCACGCGCACCTCTAGACCCTTCGTCGTCACCGCTCTCCCTCCCCTGGACAATGTCTTCTCCGATGACAGTAGGTACAACCAGTAGCCACCTCTCCCCCTTCGTCCACTTAGTTAGGTTAGAATTACTCCTCTCTATCCCCTCTTAAATTCCCTTCTCTCTATTTTCCCTTTTGACCCCTCACAGCCACTATCCACCGCCATCTTCTCCACCTCCGATAGACCACCGGCGAGGTGCCTCCATCATTCCATGCACCCATCCACCTCGCGAAACACCTTAGAAGCTCTACCACCTTCTACTGATCTTTTTCCCACTCTTTATCGACCGCCACACGTTCCACACTCTTCCCCCAAACAAACCCATCTCCACGGCCATGGGATGACCTAGGCATGCATGCCCAGGCCACCCTGTAGCCTGCCACCAACTGCCTTACCTTCTCCATGCCACGGTGAAGCCCCTATGTGATTTAATGAGGCCGCAAGGCCATTTTACTTGAGAAAAAGATTATACCTTAGCCGCCATTGGAGCAGGCTTGAAGAAGCTCGCAACCTTCACCTACTGCCCTAGGCTTCAGGAAGAAGGGTCCTAAGTGTGTGGCCTCCATTCACGAACCCCTCATGCCTGGAAATTGAAGTCCCAATACTCTGTAGCATTAGCATTTGAGCACGATACCCCTACGAACGCAAGCGCAAAAGCAGGTAGGACATTTACTCCCACTTCGTGAACGCAAGAGAGTGGCGCGTAGGATAAATTGATTTTTTACTTTGTTCTCATTGCCTCCAGTACATAGAGGTAAGGTCCCTTCCCCTCTGACACCTCGTCCGCAACCTTCCCCCGCGGACCTGGCACCCGACCTGTTTACCTAAACCTAGCACTCCTCGTGCACCGCACTCATGTTGGTGTGCCTGGACCTCGGTGCGCAACACCCGACGCGATTGCCTGGCTCTAGGAGAGCGTATTGAGGAGAGAAAAAGAGAGAGAGAGATGCAGGGGAGGGTAGCAGGTAGGTTTTGCTTCTGTGTGTACATGCGTAGGGAAGAAGCAGAGCTAAGGAAGGAAGGTGCAGCTGAGGTGAAGCTAAGACACTTAGCCGCAGAAAGGAAGAGGATGGAAGGCCAAAGAGAAGAGAAAGTCAGAGGAGAGCTAAGGCTGAACGAAATGAAGGAAATGTGAAGCTGAGACTTAGCCGTACAAAGAAAGGAGTCAAGGTAGAAGCCAAGAATGGAAAAGAAGGAAGAAGAGGAGCTGCTGAAGAAGAAGACAAGTAGAGACAGAAAGAAAAGGAGAAAGGCAAAAGTAGGAGAAAGAAAGAAGAAGAAAGACAGCAGAAAAGAGAAGACTTAAGGAGAATGAAATAAAAGCTTAAAGAGAAATATCTTTTTAAGACATCTGATTATAGAATCAAACGTCCAATTCTATTTTGCTACAATTTTGACTCTGAAATTCTTGCATTTATATTCTGTATTAGGTTTTGAGTAACTCTAAGTGTTCAATTACATTATTGAGATTAGTGAATAAATTCCACTTCTCCCTGTGTTCAACCTTGGATGCTTAGGTTTTCAAGTAATAAATTCTTATTTGTTATCAACGCTTGGTCACCTATACTACAATGCGACTGACTTATACTCATCTAAAAAGCCTAACAAAGCGTTGCAACAAAAACCAAAGCTAATTTTTGTCCTGCAGCAACATCGAAGAGCCAATGGATGGACTCTAGATGACTTGACTGGAATAACTCCCTTGTATTACACCCACCGTATCTATACCAAAGAGGGGACATGACTATCTCAAGAAATGTAGAGAATACTAAACCCAAATCTACAGGAGGTCATGAAAAAAGAGATTATCAAGTGGCTCGACGCTGGAATCATCTACCTGATTTTGACAGCCATTGGGTGAGCCCCATCGAAGTTGTGCCTAAAAAGGGGCTCACTGTGATTACGACTAAATCTGGAGAAACCATCCCGACTCAATTACGAATTCGTGGAGAGTCTGCAAATGCTATCAAAAACTGAATGCCTCCATAAAGAAGGACCATTTCCTACTCCCATTCATTGATTTGATTCTCAAGAAATTGGCAGGAAATCGATTTTTCTGTTTCCTGGATGGGCACTCTAGTTATAACCAAGTGGCAATTCTTCCTAAAGATTAGGAAAAGACCACCTTTGCCTACCCCTGTGGTACATGTGCATTCCATAGGATGCCATTCGAGCTTTGCAACGCACCTGCCACCTTTCAGCGATGAATGCTAGCCATATTCTTTGATATGGTTGGTAAATACCTTGAAGTCTTTATGGGCAACTTCTCAATTTTTGGTGAATCTTTTGATGAATCTTTTGATGATTGTCTCCTACACTTGGTCCAGATCCTTCAAAGATGCATTGAATTGAACCTGGTTCTCTCCTAGGAAAAGAGCCACTTTATTTTTATTGAGGGCATTGTGCTTGGACACCTCGTATATGGGAGAGGTATCCAAGTTGATTGAGATAAGGTGAATTTCATTTCAAAATTACCTGTGCCTTCCTTAATCGAAGACTTCAGATTATTTTTGGGGCATGTCTGTTTCTACCACCGATTTATATCTGATTTCTCAAAGATTGCATGCCCCTTAATGAATCATCTCTCAAAGGATACACCTTTCTGTTGACAAGTGAGTGCATTCACGCATTTGAAATCTTGCATGACTGAGTTACCAAAGCTCCAATCCTGCAATCCCCTAACTGGTCCCAACCCTTCGAGATCATGTGCAATGCATCTGACTACGCAGTTGGAGCGATGTTAGGGCAGAAAATCGACGGGAAACTAGTGGTAATATATTACTCCAACAAGACACTGGGCGACGCTTAGTGTAATTACATGATTATGGAGAAAGAGCTGTTGGCTGTTGTATTCGGTCTAGAGAAATTCAGGTCACACCTCTTAGGATCCCATCTCATCATCTACTCAGATAACACTACAGTGAGGCACCTGCTTATGAAGATGGACATGAAACCTAGAATAATTAGATGGATCTTGCTATTGCAATAATTCGATCTCAAGATTCGCAAAAAGGCAGGAAAGCAGAATATGGTAGTTGACCATTTGTCTCACCTTCCTTCTTCGATCATTAACTTGTCCAGAACTTTCACTGAGCATTTTCTACATGAACATCTCCTAGCCATTAATGGACTTCCCTAGTCCGTTGATATCATGAATTATTTGGATACGGTGGAACTTTTGCCTGATTGGGCGACCTAATGATGGGACAAGTTGATTTCCAATGCCAAGTACTATGTCTGGGAAGAGCCTTATCTATTTCACATTGGCTCATCATGGCTTGTAATTACCCCTAGTTAACTAGTTTCCCTAGTTAATTAGCTAGGAATATGTATATATAAGGGTTAATTATGGAATAAGGGATAAATCATTAAAGGACCTTAAAATAAGTTAAAAATGCTAAATTATAAGTCAGTTAATATTATTAATAACTTAATTAGTAAATGGACTCAAAATACCATTAATTAGCTACCTAATTAATATCTTATTTAACTTAAGTATAACTTAAGACCAAAGTCTTAAATAACTTAAGTTAATAAGTAAATAAATATAATTAAATGGGTCAAAAATGTGAATACAAGGCTTTAATATAGTATTTAGCTAAATTATAAATATATATAAAAAGTTACAAAAGAAAATAATTTAAATTAACCTTAAAAGCCCCTATTTACATTTCAGTCCTTGGACTTCAACGCATTTGAGTCCTTTCCTTTCACTTAGGTCCTTAGCTTTCGTCGCATTTAGGTCCTTGTGTGCACTCTTCTTCTTCGTTTCTTCTTCAGCCGCTTCAACGGCTGACGAACGGCGGTGAAGACACTCATGATCACCTTCCATATAATGTCATTCCACCCTCGCCAAGCTTCTGGAGCTTGCGCTCACCCTCTTCATTTCATCCCATGGTCTAGATGATCCTTGAATCCTATTTAGGTCTAGAGAGTAACCTCATCAGTATCGAAGACAATGCCGGGGGTTTCCTTGAACATAGACCTTCTAGCATCTAGATTCAGCCACCTTCACAGCTACTGCAACCTATAAATACCCCTCAACCCCTACGATTTTAGAGGTCAGTCCCCTATCTTTCTTCCCTAATTGCAGTCGATGATAGGCTATTCCTCTACTACCTCTGGCAACTTCTCATCCACCTATCGGAGCTCTTCCACGTGAGGGACTCGCCTCTCTCACCTCCTCTTCCTCTTTGAATGGTTGTAATAAGGCCAAGGAGCACTAATTCCACTTCCTTGCCACCTTCAACTTTTCACTGGAGCTCTATTCCCTATCCTCTGATTTCATCCTTCGTTACGCACCTTTCGATGGAGGTTCTTCCCCCTCTCTTCATCCAGGTAACCGTAGAATACTTAGTGTAGCTTAGATTAGTGTAATTAGCTTAGTTAGATTAGTTTAGTTAGACTTCAGTACTTTCTTCCTCATCTCCGGCGAGGCCAAGTCCAGCCTCGTTGGGCCTTCATTTGCACTTCCAAGTAATGATCCACTCTCCTTACTTTTCCACGATCCATTTCCACTTTCTTCGACATGTAATTATCACCTAAACTGCCTAACCACTCCACTATCACTGGCGACATACACTGTCCATGGTGGAGGTCTCCGAGGCCATTTCACACTCAATCAGGGTCCATCATCATCAGACTATCGCCTTAGGACCCTAATTAAATTTAGATCCATCCTAATTGTCCACCTAATCACCTACACCAGCTAACATACATCTGGACACTTCACTGTCTATGGTAAAGTGCCCAGAGTTAATTCCACATCCAATAGAGGTCTTCCATCACCTCCTTAACCCATAAAGACCTCAGTGATTCCTTTAATTGCTTCTATAGAGCAGTGTATCGAAAACACCCAATTTCACCTCTTCTCTAAGCTCGTTGTCAATGGTAACTCAAAGATGAGTTAATCACTTAATTAAGTAGTTCATCACCTTCGCCACATCTTATTGAAGTGTTCCCCTTATTTAGTTTTGAGGGAGATTAGTCCTTGAATTCTGTCAAACTCATGATGTGATTCCATTAAACTCTTAATGAATTCAGTGTTAAGTCCTTCAATTGAGGCATCTGTCATCTTCTTGAGGTTCCTTGCAACCTCAGGAACACATTGAGACCTTTCTTGGTCTGTTCTATGGAATTTTTCACTCTAGTCACCAATTTTCGAGAGCTTCAGCCATTGTTACACTCTGTGAAGCTGCAGATCACTTCTGTTGGGTCTAAAGATCAAGAATCTGAGCTCTTAAGGGTGTTTAAATGATCTGAGCTCCTTACTAAGCTCTATCTTCTTCAACTCAAGTGGAGCTGGACAAGCTTATTCATTGAGGTTTCGAGTTTAGAATCAGGTTCTTGAGCTTCAATAGAACCTAAGGAAGCTGTCTCAGGTCTTGATTAGGTCTAAGATCTTCTGAATCACCGTGATGAACACAACTCATTTCTTGCTCAGGCGACGAAGTCTAAGAACCCTCTGGAGCAATCAAAACTCCAATTTGAAGTATGGATTCACTTCTTGAGGTTGAATTAGGTCAACTTAAGTGTTTAATTTGATCTGCGAAGCTATAAAATTGAAAGTCAACTTCTAAGCTTTATTAGTCAAACCTAAGGAGAACGTAGGGAATGAAGAGGTGAATCTTTGATTTTAGGGTTAAGTGAGTTTCTAGGATTTATGAGAGATCAATTAGAGTGATTTGAATATGTTCTATCAAGGATTTACTGAGAATTGCTCTGCTACATAGTTTGGTTTCATTTGAACCCAAAACTACTCTTGAGCCATTCTATTGAGTTTTAAAGCCAAATCTAGCTCAGATATGTTGCTTTCGAACCTCTGAAACCAAGTGAGATCTCTTCTGACAGATTGATCTCTCTGTTAGTTAAATCTAAACTCAAATTAGAGTTCTGAAGCTTTAGTGTGAAGCTTTCCAGCTTCTGTCCTTCCTGAAGATCTTCCTCACCTTCCTATCTCCTTCAAATGATGCTGAATGCTTCACTACAGCATTCCAGGTCCTCAGTAGAGAGGTCAAAGCTTTTCCATAGGTCAAGGGACCTGAATTTCTCTTTTGCAGGTGTTAACAGTCGTGCAGAGCCAAGTTCGTCCTTCAAATTGAAGGACCAATCAAAATCTAAGCATCAAATTGATGCATGTATCTTGTAGAGCACATCAAGAGCTCTTGATTGAGCCTTTTCTTGATCGAAATCATTCAGTGAGTTGGTCGAAATCGTTGGCCGAAGTTATGCCTGGAGTGGACATACATAGTCCCACTCGGTAACTTTGAAGTGCTGGCACTGGTATAATACAAAAAAGTGCTTAAGCCTTCCAAGTCGTTAGTGCAAGGCACGAAATGAAACTTGGCATGGGGTGTGGGTGCATGCATTGTACGTGCCTATGCATGTGTGTGTGCACGCACCTGTGGGCGTGAGCGTGGGCCCAAGTGGGCTTGTGTAGGCCTGGGAGGCCGGAGACTATGCATGGGCATGAATCAAAAATAAAATACCTAAGTAAAACTAGGCTTGAACCCAGTAGGGTCTGGTCCCACCATTTAAGGGTGCTGTGTATCCCTGACCGGTCTGAGATGCCAATTAAGAGAAACCCAAATTTTTGTTTGGTTAAGTGTGAACATATATGCACAATAGTAAGGGAAACATAGAAGAGAGAAAACCTAAGGAGAAAGCTAAGTAAAGAGAATAGAGAGGGTTTGGAAGAGGAAGAGGAAGAAGAAGAAGAAGAGAAAAAGGTGAATAAAGGAAAAGAGAGAGAGAGTAACGACAGAGAAGTAAGGATAAGAAGAGAGGCCTGTAGATTAAGAAGAAAAGAGTGGAAATAAAGAGAGAATCAGACATATCTTGATGTAATTAGTCTTCTAATCTTTTACTTTTAAGACATCCGATCTTCTTATTAGACGTCTGATTTGTGCTTTTATTGCAATAACATATCTCCCTTTAATATTTTGAGCTTAATTGATGTAATAAAGTATTTATATTCACTTGTATAACTTTTTCTTGCCTTAATCTTTTGTAATTAGTTGTAATGGGGGTAATAAACATGCTTACTTGACTCTTAATGAAAAATCACATGTGTAAATATGTTCTATCTTATTGGAATGTTGCATGCTTCTATTTGAATATCTTTTATGCAAGATTCATGTACTTAAAGTAATTTAATTATAATCTGATTGATTAAGTAGTTAGTAATTTATACTTAGGAATTAATGGTGAATTAAAATTAAGTTATGCCTCCCAATGACCTAGACTCAACCAGTTAAAAAGAATTTAAAATCTAAAATACTAGTTTAACTTGACCGTATACAACACAACCGACATTAATTCAAGTTAACCTAAGTAATTTTCTCATGCATTTAATTAAGCTTAAATAACTTAATTAACTGTGTTGAGGAATTAAATGATCAATTACTGTAGGCGTAAAACCAAGGCGAAGATCTTCCAATGTGGGTTCTTTTGGCCCGCTATGTTCAAAGATGCACAATCCTACTGCAGGGCATGTGCTTTTGTCAGACACTAGGCAACATGGGCCTATCCGATATGATGCTCTTGTATCCGATTATCGTGTGCGAGATTTTTGACATATGGAGAATTGATTTTATGGGACCCTTTCCTTGATCTAACGGCTTCAAGTACTTCTTACTTACTATTGACTATGTCTTGAAATGGATTGAAGTCGTTCCCACAAGAACAAATGATCATAAAGTTCTCCAGCTCATTCATGAGAACATCTTCTCCAGATTTGGGGTTCCTAAGGCCATTATCAGCAATGGTGGTCTCATTTCGTGAATGTGCACTTCCAATCCCTGATGAAAAAGTACGAGTGTCATATTGTATCTCAACTCCTTACCACACACAGATGAATGGATTGGCTGAGCAATCCAATCAGGAAATCAAGAAAATCCTTTAGGCCACTATTCATCCTGAGGGGAAAGATTGGTCCACCCAACTTTCGAAAGTCGTCTGGGCCTATAGGACTGCCCACAAGACCCAATTCAGGATGTCTCCATTCAGGCTCATGTACAGGAAGGCATGTCACCTCCCTATAGAGATGGAGCATAAAGCCTACTGGGCAGTATGGAAGTGCAATCTAGATCTCATGAAGGCTGGAAATCACCATTGGTTGCAAATGAGAGAGATCGAGGAGTTACGCAATGATATGTACAAGAACTCGCGTATCTACAAAGAGCGGGTCAAAGCCTTCCATGACAAGCATATACCATGAAAATCATTCCATCTTTGTCAGAAGGTGCTCCTCTTTGATGCCATGCTCAAGCTCTTCCCAGGAAAGCTACGATCAAAATGGATCAAACCCTTTCTCATCCGATGAATCTTCTAAAATGGAGCTTGTTGAAATCAGTGAACTCAACCATGACTCAGAACAATTTATTGTGAATGGTCAGATACTAAAATCATTCCTCAAACTCACCGGTTCGAATCTAGCTGTGATATCTTTTGATTTCCATTCTCCCTAAGCCACATTGCACCTAGCTGATAGCATTAAACTTAATGCTTAATGAGAGGCAACCTATCATTTTGAAGAACCCGAGACCCTTCTGACCAATCTTTGACATGAAGTCATATTGCACTTTAAGGTTCATCCATTAGAACAACCGACTCCACCTTTGATACTTGTATCAGAGCTTGAAATCGTCCACAATACTCATTTCGACCCATTCACCACTTACCAATCCTGTCCTAATGTATGATCTAAGCTGGACTAGAACCCACCTAATTTATAATAAGGACATTGCAAATCTTAGGCATGGAGGGATATTAAAGTGCAAAATGCTATGAAATTTGATTCATGGAGGGGTTTCATTAAAAAAAAAGATAAAAATGGAGAAAAGGGAGAACAATTTTGAGAGCTGAACTTAAAGATTAAGGAGGAAGAAGAGTAGAAAAGAAAAGAGAAACAAAGAAAAAGGAGCAAATAGAAGAAAAAGATTGTGATAGTCCCTATAATTGAGTAGGGAACTTACCTAAGTTCTAAGTTGGATCGAATGTTTAATTAAGACCTGAAGGGCTAAATCTTAGGAGATAAGTGACTGATACTGATTGCACAGCAATCATGCAACCTAAATCAACTAAATTAATTTAGATTTTGGCATAACTTAGGGACAATGCATTCATAAGCATCGTAATTCGCATAATAGTTAGTTTGTCAGCTACATAGATAATATTATCATTTTATGACCTAAAAGAGAGATGAAAGAAATTGCAGATGATTTGAAGCCACAAATGATAGATCATACCATATAGATCTGAACAGGATGATGACAGGAGTCCAATGCTTTCGGAATCGTCTTGATCAGACAACCATAGCATCTTGTGCAGTCCATAGAAGAACAGAGGCCACGAAGAACGATAACAGAGATCCATGCCTCAGATGAAAGATCCAACCGTACAGATGGATCCAGATCAAAGATCGTGATCCAACGGTGCAAAAATCAACCCGATCGGAGCTATGTAGCACCAACTACAAAGAAGAGAAGATGGACGGCCATGATGGCATCACGTGGAGCCATCATAGCTGCCCCTCACCACAACCCAGCGTCCGAAGACGTCTTCATCATGCGCTGTAGGCTGTTGGATTGCCATCCAACGGCCACGAGTGTTCCACGTCACCGCACTCCACCGTGCCTCATCAAAAGGAAGGCTACTCTCAGCTATTGGATTTCCATCCAATGACCTAAAGCCGTCGAGCACCGAAGAGGAAACTTGCCAATCCACTCCCTTAACAAAACGGTGAGAGAGTTGGATTGCAAGTGCGAGACGTGCATTCTAGGCACACTCAATGCCAAAATTTGGGAAGCCGGTGGAGGCACGCCTGATTGGCCATCAAATCTCAAGCAGAGGGTGTGGATGCGACCACATGTTGCTACCAGAGGAGTTTGTAGCAAACACACTCAACACACGTGCTCTTCAAAAGGCGATGCGGGCAAGTTCTTTAATGATCGGATGGCTGAGGATGAGATGCATGATTTGAATTCGCAAGGGCACGCGTAGGAGAGAGAATTGAGCGTGGCTGGTGTGAGGAAGAAGCTGGAGTGTCAGATCGAGATCTAACGAGCGAGAGTCTACCATGTGTCAAGTCGAGTTTAAATCCGAGTGTAAAGGGCACAAATAAGGTGATTTTGAGACCTGATCTAGTCCGTTGATCTCCCGATGGATCTGATCATAAGGGAGTTGTTACACGAGTTGGAGGGCTAAAATGCCCACTTTGTCCCTCATCAAAGCTTTAAAAGAAGGCCCAGGGCCCCCTAATTGAACACATCTTCCACAGACTCCCACCATCTCTCTTCCAGCCTCTCTCTTCCTCTCCAACTCCTCTCTGCAATTCATCCCAATGCTCTGGATCTGAAGTGCTGCCATGCTTCGCACAAGCATTCCACAAGCGGTGTCGTCATCTATCTACCTTCTCTCTCTCTCTAGTTATTGTTTAGCTAGCGATCTTTATTTTGAAAAATTATTTATAAATGCAATACAATTTTGATTATATATTTGATGTCTATACATATATACTTATAGAAATATCTATTTAGAACGAGTTTTATTGAAAAGCTTCTGCATGAAATCTTGATTGCCTCCCTGCAAATGACTCGATACACCTGATTCTTATAAATTCATTTGTTCCGTCGCGATTCACACTACGATGATAATTTGTACCTTTCCAAATGCATCTAGCGATGACGAAGAAGTTGGCGCCGTTGCTGGGTAGGCAATGAAAATTTTTTATGCTTTTCGGTGCCTATTTGAGATCTCTAACCTACTATTTTTCCATTCATCTCAGGAAGCATGGAAATCTGAACAAAACACGACAAATGGAGAAATCGTGGGTTCGAATCTTAGGTAAGTACCCATAGTTTAGATTAGTTGGGTTTAGAGAAATTAGGATTTTCTTGAATAGTAGGATTAGTTAGAATTTACTTGCATATTGAGAAAAAAAAGTTTCTCTCTTAGTGATTTTTGGGCTGAAAGAAACTCTTAACATATAAATTCAATTCCTGAAAATCCACACATCCAAAAATTCTTAAAGTTTTATTGATCATGAGGTTTGAAGTCAGGAAGAACATATCCAAATTTTGTACAAATCAGAGTTATAGAAAAATTTTAAAAATTCCTTACTGATCTATTATCAATTCCGTTACTATTTCTGATTTTTCAGAGTTCAAAATATCATAAGAATTTTTATACAACTCCGATTTTCTTAAAATTTGTAGAACTGATTTCTTGTTGAAATCAAGAAATTAGAAAAAATATGAAGAAAATATTTCTTGCATGTTTGATTGAATGAATTATTCAACACATATTGGCGGTCAAAGTAGACTACAAAACCCTAGTACACTTTAAATTAGATAAAAATAGAAAACATGCATTAAAATTCTTGAAAAAATATTTTCTAAGTGCCTAGTTAGTGGTGCAATACTACCAATTGATTACATTGCTTGGGTCGTACCACTAATCTTATTTTTGGACTTAGAAGAATCATCTAGAACATCTGTGCTTAGGGTTTCACATTAAAGATAGAGCACACCTGCATTTCCATACTTAAAGGAAATACATCAAACAATTGGGATTTGCAAAACTCTTGTGTGCCTCATCAGAACTTTGATTGAAGATATTAACTCAAGTGAACCCTAAAACACATTAACAAAAGCATTTGAATCTTAAAATTCACTTCATCATAAAAAAATTGCTTGTGAACCCATTGCCTGAGCAGTTCACACATTTAAAATCAATCTTAAGGGCAAACACCCCCTTAATGCCCATCATATTCCATAAGTACATCAAACCCAAGCCTAAAATTTAGTAGACGTGCCCTAGTCAAGACTAATACTCTTAGGGACTTGAAATGAGATTGGGCTAAGGTTAAGGCCTTATCTACTTGGACCCACTAGTGACAAGAAAGGTCGGTGCAGTAACCACATTAACCCTCAGTGGTGTCCCACAGTGCGGGGTGTCCTAGGGAGTTCCACCCTTTTGGCTAGCCAAGTAATTAAAGGGTTGATCTTACGCAATCATGTTTTGGGGAGCCAAGATCAAGTCTATTTAGGGATAACACTCTAAGGACCAATTTGATTGCTTACATTGAAATGGTGGGATATTCTCTCATCTGTCTTGTCTCTCTCATCTGCAAACATTCTTCTTGTGCATGCAAGGTAGAAGATCTCAAAATCCTGATTTGCTACCACCATTAGAAAGAAATCTTAGGAGAAGACCTATTTATCAAGAATCTGAATCTAAACCCTTTGCAATGGCTAGTCACCACGAGGATGATGAGATCAATGAGGAAGAACAAAATCTGGATCCAATGATCTTCTTACAGAGGTAGATCACTAAATAAGGCCAGTACCATGACAGACAGATATAGGTCATCGTGCAGGCCATCATTTGACTCCAAACTAAGAGAGCTGATCAACCTCTCCATGAATTTTACAACCCTCCTAATGCTCAACCTGAACCCCATGTCAGGGTACCTCAGGATGGGAATATTTTGAGCTCAAACCTCAGATTATCAATTTGATTCCCCACTTCTATGGCTACGATTCTGATGGCACCCCTTCCACCACCTTGAAGAACTTCTACACATAAGAAGGACCTTTGGCCCTAGGAACATGAATGAGGGTACCTTGATGGTGAAAATGTTCCCATTCTCCTTAAAGGATAGAACTGCTCATTGGTTGACGACTATTGGTAGACCAATCCTAACCTGGGAAGATCTGAGAAGTACATTCCTGAAAAAATTCTTTCCCGTAGGATAAACCAACACCCTTAGATGTGCCATTACAACCTTTAAGCAGAACCCTGGGGAACAACTACATGGGGCTTGGGAGAGGTTTAACGATTTAACTAGGAAATAACCTCATCATGGGATTCCAGAGTGGCACTTGGCCCATATTTTCTATTATGGGTTGAGTGATAATCTGAAGAATTTTGTTGATGTGGCATGTAGGGGTAATTTCCTAAGTAGAGACACTGAGGGAGCCTTTCAATTATTTGAGAATATGAGTGAAAATTCCCTCAACGATGCCTCAATGTCCGCCTTTAGTAGAGCTAATCAACCAAGAAGTGGAGTTTATGAAATTAACAATAATTCACACTCAGCTGATAATAAAACCAGCACCCACCTGGTTTTATTAACCCTAACCCAACCCAGGCTCAACCCATTTTGCAAAACCCACCTTACCCTTCTAACCTTAATGCACATGCCTGCACTATTTCTTTGAGAAGTGGGAAACAAATCCAAGATCCTTATCATTCTACATCAAAATTGTACCAAGATCATGAGGAGCCTGAATCTGACTTAGGAGACTAAGCTAACCTAGAAAACAAGACTAAGGATTTGAATACTCATGATTTTCCTCAAGCACTTTTTCCTGAAGCCTTGATCAAACCCAGGGAAAAGAAAACCAACTAATTTAAGGAGTGGCTTGAGATTTTAAGTCCCTGTGAATATACCACTCCTTGAGGCCATTGAGAACATCTCGACCTGTGCGAAATTTTTGAAAGAAATATGCACACCGAAATGCCAGGCCAAATCATCAAAAAGGGTCATGATTTCTGAACAAGCCAGTGCCATCATCCTAAATAACCTCCCTACTAAAAAGAAAGATCCAGGGACCCCTTAATTTCATGTGAAATAGATGGTTTTATCCTAGATCGAGCTTTATTAGACCTCGGTGCCTCCATCAACTTAATCCCCACAGAATTATATGAAGAGTTGAATTTAGGTCCCTTGCAACACATTTATGTGACCCTTCAGCTTGCTAATAGGTCAACCAAAATTCTAAAGGGCCTTGTACAGAATGTGATTATAATAGTGAGGGATTTTAAGTATCCTGTGGACTTCCTTGTGCTAGATATGGAGGCATCAGAAAACTTGAGCCACACCCCAATAATCTTAGGGAGACCTTTCTTGGCCACAGCCAAGGCTCTAATCAACTATGAGATGGGGATTATGCACATCACCTCTGGAAGGAAAAATTGTCAATTCAGTATCTTTAAAGATTCCCAAAAGAATAAGGTGAATTGTGGTTCCATCGAGGTTGTAGGAACAATTGAAGAAGTTTTGGCAATTCACACTAAAGATGAGCTGGATATTGCCAAAGCTCAATATCAGCATGAAAGGCAAGAAGGGGATGTACTTGCCGATGATTCTGATCGACCACCTCCCATAGAAACTCAAATTGAAAAGGATATTAATAAGATTGAGAAACTCTTGGGAGTAACTTATGAGAAGTTAGATGATACTGTGAAGAATCCTTAATACACTCACCACGAAATCCAAGAACTTTTGAATTTTAACGAGGGACAATCTAAGGACATGAACCAGAAAATAACCCCAGAAGAAGAAGTTCAAAACATAATGGACTAGGGAAGAATTTATAAGTCAACTGGTTCAAATGGATGGCTTGAATCTGAGGGAGAAATGATTCGGATGAGGAAGAGATAATATCTGATGAAGATTTTGACAAATTCAACACAACTCTACCTTTTCCCTCATATGACCCAGAGCCTGTAGAACTCATAATTTCTGATATCAACTACAATTATGAAGACCCTTATGACTCTGATTCAGAACCAGGCCAAAATCTCAATCATAATCTCAATCCAGACCCTCTACCACCTCTTCTTGATTTGTGGAATGGACTGACTAACAGGCTCTGCATCTTGAACCTTGTCCACCTGACCCTATTCCATTTTTCAAATCAGAAAGACTCTTTGGAGTAGGTCTTCATCATCAGCTAGTCTGCATTTGTGGAACACTGATTCTTGGACCAAATTATCATATCTTTATACTAATCTTGAATCTCTCTGCAACAATTATTACCTCTTCTCTTGACCCACAATATTGAATTACATATTTTTGGGTTTCGGTTCGGCAAATGATGTTAAACTTACCGCTAGCTAGGAGGCAACCCAGTACTATTTACAGGTAGTTCTGTATCCATACTAACCTGGATTAACAAGCATAGTCAGGTGATACCCCCTCCTCTTGCTTATTATATTTTGATTTTTCTACATACATTTCAATGAGAACATTGTAATGAATAGGCATGGGGGGGTGGACATTGCATGTCTTATTTTTATGTCAGAAAAAAAGGAAAAAAAAGCATTTAGGCATAAAGAATTTTTATTAAGAAGGTTTTAGTAGTGATTTATTCTTAAGTTGATTCTTGAGCTTAGAATCTAGCACAATTTCACAATTACACGTAGAATTTGCAATGGATCCTCTGTGAAGACCGATAAACATCTTTTGTTTGTCGAAAAGAAGCAATACTTCTTCTCATAAGCCCTTGGATAGTAATTAGGGAGTCAGGCAAACTTTCTTGTTACAGATCCACCAAACAAGTGTGAGGTGAGAGTAGAGAGTCTACTGGTACTCTAAGGCTAGTATAAGGAATCTTAGAGCCTAGATCATTAGATAATGATACTCGGAGATAGGGATAGTTTTCACTCTCAATTTCTACATACAAATTCCTAGTGTGAATATTTTGAGAGCCACCAAATAAGGTGAATACACAGAGAATGGGTTCTGATAAAACTATGACTAAAGTGGATGGTCACTGCCGTCCTTTACGGAATCCTTGGTTGAAGGAGGGTATTAATGACAAGGTTAGAAATATGCTGTCATATCCATTCCTTTTCCGATGGCGAGACTAGGCACTTCTAAAAAGTAAGCCACTTGATATCCTCTTAAACACCCCTAATCCTGTATAATACCTCATAAATAAAAGTTCGTACAATATACTGCATTGCGTTAGTAGATATTTGGATGCGAAAAAATGAAGAAAAAAAAGAAAAAAAGAAAAAAATATATATTTATAGAAAAAAATGAGAAGAAAAAGAAAAGTAAAGAAAGATATATATATATACGGAGAAAAAAAAGAAAAAAAAAGAAAATGTAGAAAAAAAATGAGTTTATGAGTTACAGTTTATTTCAAGTGTGTTGAGGCAACAACACCTACCACCCTCACAATCTACCAAATACAGCCTTCACCTACTTTTCTGTAGTTTTGACCACCTGAATACGAGCTAGGGAATTCTTTGCTAATTATAGGGTTATCAGAACCTAATCAAAGTGCTAATGCCAGGAGAGACCACCAAATATATTGACAAATCTGGTGAGGTTGTGAGCTCTAAAAGAAAGGAAAGAAAAGAGAAGAAAGAAGAAAAAGAAAAAGACAAGAAGAGAAAGAGAGAGAATAAGTACAAAAGAACTAAAGAGAGCACAGTTTCTCCACCTCTCTTTGAGTTGAATTATTTAATAAACTGGAAATCAAGGTTTTAAAGTACTAGTCTATATATAGCACTAGATGAGCGCTAGCCACCAAATACAAATCTACTTGACTCAGTTATCTTCTACCTAAGCCAAAATCAAGGTTGAATTTACAAATTATTTTATAACCCCGAGGGGAGGAGTCTGACTATCCCAATAGATTTTTACTAAGGGTCAAGTACGAGCTTTAGATGTGGATTGACTTTTTACTTGGATCCATTGCATATGCTACAATAAAACACTTTCATGATTATCTAGATTTCTAAAGTTTTGGATGAAAAAAAAAGAAATAAATCTTTAGTCAAACTCTTGATAGAAATCTGTTATGTAAGACCACTTTGCATTTAGTCTTGCATTTGCTAGGGACTAGCAAGATTTTAGCATGGGGGTGTAATTGCACAGCAATCATTCAACCTAAATCACCTAAATTAAGTTAGATTCTAGCATAACTTAGGGACAATGCATTCATAAGCATCGTAATTCGCATAATAGTTAGTTTCTCAGCTACATAGATAATATTATCATTTTATTACCTAAAAGAGAGATGAAAAAAATTACAGATGATTCGAAGCTGTGGATGGCAGATCAAACCGTACAGATCTGATCCGGATGATGACGGGAGTCCAACGCTTTCGAAATCATCTTGTTCAAACAACCATAGCATCTTGTGCAGTTCATAGAAGAACGAAGGCCAAGGAGCAAGATAATAGAGATCCAAGCCTCATATGAAAGATCTGACTGCATGGATGGATTTTATTTAACGATCACAGTCCAACAGCATAAAAATCAACCCAATCGAAGCTCTGTAGCACCAAATACAAAGAAGAGAAGATGGACGACCATGATGGTGACACGTCGTGCCATCATAGGAGCCCCTTACATTAACCCAGCATCTGAAGGCATTTTCATCGTGTGCATTGGGCTGTTGGATCCCCATCCAACAGCCATGAGTGTTCCACAGCATTGCACTCCACTGCACATCATCGAAAGGAAGGCTACTCTCAGCCGTTGGATTTCCATCCAACAGCCTAGAGCAGCCGACCACCGAAGAGGAAACTTGCCAATCCACTCCCTTAGCCCAATTGTGAGAACGTTGGTTTGCAAGTGTGAGATGCATTTTCAATGCATGCTCAGTGCGAAAATTTGTGAAGCTGGTGGAGGTGCGCCCGATTGGCCGTTAGATCTCAAGCGAAGGGCATAGATGCGACCACATTTTGCAACCAGAGGTGTTTGCGGCAAATGCGCTCAACGCAGTTGCTCTTCAAAAGGCGGTGCGGGCGAGTTCTTACGATTGGACCATCGAGGATGAGGCACACAATTTGAATTTGCAAGGGCACGCACAAGAGAGAGAATTGAGCGGAGCGAGCATTGGGCGGGTGCAAGGAAGAAGTTGGAGCATGTTGAATGCTCAGCTGCTACGCTAATGTGTTTGGTTTTGAAAACCTATCGTTGTAGTTTGAAAGCAAAGAACTCGTGTTCAACAAATAAAATTTATACCGGAATGGAAATCACAGGTCAAACACAAGGAGGCAGACGTTTGATTTAAAAGCACACATTTGTTTTATTTGTCACAAAATAAATTAATTGATTTAAAAACACAAGGCAGTGCGGGCAATTTTTCAGTGCATTTATTGAGCTGGGTTCTGGACAACCGGTTGATGAGCTGTTACCACCAACAACTTGCCAGCCATACTCGTGCAGCGAAGTGTGGATTATTTCTTTTTTTTTTTCTCCTTTTTTTTTCTTTTCTCTTTTTAAGTAGGTGGCTTCCCTGGTCTAAGATTTACCTGAAGGCAGCAAAAAGAGAAAGATCCAGTGACTAGGCTCTGGACAACCTACCTATGGGCTATTACCCACGATAACTTGCTAGCCATAACACCCTAGAAGGTTCATTAGCTACCCAATTTCCATTAAAATCGCTGAACAACGAGTCAGTGCAAAGAAAGTGTGTAGATGCTAAAAACTCAAAGTTCCCTCAAATCAGAGGGCGGGTTGATAAGTCGTGTACTTATCACCCAAACTTATTTACTCCAATTAAAATAGAATTCAGGTTGGCGAGGACTCGAAAAACTAATCCACATTTTAGTGGATACACGGGCTGATTAAGTCAAAAGACCTGAAGGGTCTTTGTGTTCAGATCATAATGTAGTATTTCCTAAGATTGAAAATTTTCTTAAACCCAAGTTCTCTTTCCTAATTCCATTTTTTTTAATATAAATAAAAAAAATAAAATAAATCTACAGAGCTAACGAATTAACCACCCCCCTATGCCTATCTAATGCAATGTCCTCATTGTATTAAAAAGACAAAACAGAGTAGAGTAGAAAGCACCTAAATTGCGTGAAAGTTAGGTCTGCTCTGAGATAGAAACTAAAAGGAACTATATACATGCTGAATTTAGTGCCTTCAGCTAGGCACACTATACAAAGAAGAGAAATAAAGAATTCACAGGTGCAGGTCAGAATCGGAATAAACATAAGAAACTTCTGACCTGTTAGCAAATGTCCACAAATGTGGACCACATTGTGATGCAGACCCATACCCCATAATCGAGAATATCTCAGGTTCTGGATAAAAATTATCTAAAACCTAAAATCAGTATGCAAGTGGGGTCGAGCCTGCGATTTATGAGGATGCAACCCAAGACCAAAAAGTCGGGTTACAGAGAATTCAAGCTCAAAAGGATAATCATTAAATGTATGCTTAGGTTGGACATCCTCAGAATAGATGTCGTGAGGGTCCTGGTTTGATGGTTTCGGATGAATTGGAACCCTTAGACTTAATCTTCTATTTGCTCCAAAGTTTGCTTCTCAAATTAGAACTTCTCAACTCCTATCTTCCTCAATCAAAATGTTAAATTCCGGGACCTCTTGCATATTAATCACCCCGTCTGAAATTTCCAAGTCTAAAAGATATGGCTGAATCAGAATTGACTCGGATCTAATTATCTCAAAAGCAGAATCATCGATAAGCTCAATGGGGTGTAACTGATAATCAGGGCATTGGATTGAACCCTCCAGAAAATGCGATTCCATATCTGCAATGTAAGCCCTAATAAGATCAGTTTCCTCAGTTATTAGGTTATCAAATGATCTATCATATTCCTTAGGCCCAACCGTCTCACAAAAATCATATTTTGTAAACTCGTGTGAGACTTCGCAACTTGAATCTTCACTATCAGAATCAAAGAAATCAAGATCCGTATTAGTGTATGCCCCAAAATCATTTGTCACTTTCTGATCCATGGAGACATACGTTTCCTCGTACCCCAGCGACGTGGTTGGGCGAGTGTGGAAGCCGCTAGGGCTCACCAGAGGTCTACCAGCGAGTTGGAAGATGAAGTCGCGGAGGGTGAGTCAGCGGTTGAAATGAAGTTGCGAGAGTCTGGAACGAGGAGTGGAAGATGTGGATTCATTTTGGAGATGTAGTAGACGATGGGGAGCAGACTTGATGCTGGTTGAGGTGTGGCTGGCGCTGGAGACGAAGCTGCTCTGATAAGGGGTGGACGGCGAGGGTGAAGGAGATAGGGATGTCGGGTGGTACTGCTCGACGCAGAAGAAGGAAGGAAGGAGAATCTGTTGCTGGCATTGCGGTCAGACGAGGGGAGGTAGGGAGGATCACTGAGGCTTGAAGGGTAGTTTGGTCAGAGGAGGAGAGAAGAATTTAAGGGTTACTCTGGTCGAATTCAAGCTTGAGGGGTTCGGCTTAGCCTGGGCTTTCTTTTATAGGTCATCAGAGGGTGGTTAGAGCTTAGGAAGCAAGCTTCCTAAGCTTGGAAAGTTCACCAGAGTTTGGGAATTCTTTAATACCTAAATCTCTCATGTGTTTGCATGAGAGATTGGGTAGGTTTTAGGGCTTAGGATCGGGTTCAAAAGGAAGGGAATTTCTTGATGAACTTCCCTTTCAAATTTGAAAGGGATTCGTCAAGAAATCAGGGAGTTCTTTCCAATTTAAGGTCATCGGAGCAAGTAGGAATAGGTTTAATGGAGGTAGGGACCTTTTTGTGAGAATGATGACAATGTTAGCAGTCTATTTGAAAAGATTTTGAAAGTTAAGGGAAAAAATGTAATTAGACAGGACCAAGTTGCAAACTAGGTCAAGATAAACTCATCTTGGGTCTAAATTTAGGTACAAACCTAATTTGGACCTAAGGAATTCAATGGTGAAGTTGGATTTTGGTTTGACAATGTTTGATTAGGTAATTTATGTAGAAACTTAAATTACAGCATATGCTTATCTATGACTCTATTCTGGGTCAAAACGGGTTCTGATAGTCAAATTGAACATTCCAAACACTAGAGAATATTTTTCTATGAATCTTAGAGGGTTTAGGTGAATTTTATCATGACCATAACCTCAGTTAATTAAGCGAGTCTATTTTTTGGATTTCAAAAGTTATTTAATTCTCAAAACACGAAAAATCCTTTTCTATTTGTTCTAACCCACTTGTTATCCTTTTAAGACAATTTGACCATTAATTACCCCTAGAAAACCTGTAGTTGTACTGCATTCAAGTTTGATGGTAAAATCACAGTTTTAACCCTAGTTTCTTATCTTTTCCTCTCAATGGTTATGTAGTGACTTTTGGTTCTCTGGTAGTTATGTAGGAGCATTTACTGACTTAATTGGATCAAACTGAGCTAGTTATGGCTCATGATGGTGTTCCCATCATACCCCCTTGCCTGGCTTTTATGGTATTAACTTTAAGGTATTAACTTTGATTCTAGACCATTTTCCTTTCTATGCTTAAAACTCTGATGTGTGCTTTCTTTTGTATATTAGGTTAGAATGCCAATAATAGGCCTAGAGGTACTCAAGTACCAACCAAGATTTGGACCTGACCAGCTCTAACCTCAGTCTGCCACGAAGGTTTCTAAGGCCCACAAGAACTAACCTAAGGTTTGTTGAACTCCGCAGCTAAAGCACCTGTGCTTGTAACAAGTTTTAGCCCAGGTTCAATTTGCAATGTGTTTTTGTAAGAGAGACACAGAAGAATTTTTCTTTGTTTTTGGAGAGTTTTCTCTCCCTTTTCTTTGTATTTCTAGCTTTGGATTAGCTTTACAACACAATCTATATCATATTCCCAGTTCCCACCATCAATCCTCGCAGGGTCCCTGGCAATCGATGCTTCGTGATAGCACCGCCAATGGCAACCCCCAAAACCTTGTCTTTCGAGATTTTGAGATAATCCCGCCCTTGGTGTTCTGTAGCTAAATTCAGACCTTGGCAATCGACATTTTGTGATAATGCCGCCAATGGCATCTGAACTAGCACAAGGGGCTTACATGCCCCTGGTAGGATATTTAGATAACCTAGGAGACAAGCATCGAGGAGACGATATGTTATTGTGCATCTCTGAGGGGAATTTCCCACCTCTCCATGCCGGGAACTCGTCCAAATCAACTTGTGTTGATCAGCCGCTTCTAATCTAGGCAACTTTTTTAGAACAGATTTAATGCATTTGCGTGATTTTGATATTTAAGCAAACTAAACCAGTCTGTGTCTGGATTGTGGTGCTTATGTTACTGAGTCCCACAAACCAGGAGTCAGTTAACAAGGTCAAATAATCCCTAAGCCTTAGACCTAATACTTGAGCTTCGCATTTCCCACAACCTCTTGAGGACTATCCAGATCTTAGCAGGTACTTGAATTTTTAAGCCTAGGATTGCAGCCCAAGAGGCCTAAAATCAGTGTTCCTACTAATCTCTTCCCTGTTTCTTTAGCACTTTTTGCCTTTCATGTACGTCAATTCCTTAATCCTTTACTAGTGACTAACTTTTTCTCTTTTCTTTTCAAATTGTGCTTTATTTTGACATTTTTATCTCCCCTTTTTCTCCTCAAAACTGATATGCCATCAAAATTTCCTCCCTTCTCCCATTTTTGTTCCTTTTTCAATTTTTTATCTTTTTGGTTTTTGGAATATGTGCTTTTTTTTGCGAGAACCCTTCCAAACTATGAATTTTTTGTATGTTTGCAGTTTATCACCCCCCCATGGGTAAGTGTTGCAATGTCCTCATTGTAAATGGAGGGTGTGAAACAGTTTTGGGTTCAGGAATTAGAATAGGATTATTTGGTGGGTGAACAAGTCAAGAATGATTGTTGCGGATGATTTCAAGCCTTGGTATGAGTACCAAAGGTGGGATCAACTATTCTAAAACTGAACTCAGGGTGCAATAGATGTGAAGTACAAAAGGATAATCAGAAGGATCTTGGGTTTTTTTGGAATGACGAGTTGCCTCCCGTTAAGCGCTAAATTCAACACCTTCAACCGAGTGGAAAATGGCATGGAGGAGTGTTAAAATTAGATGAGTTTTGCATAATATGCACCTTGATTAATAGCCTGGTTGGTCCAACCAGGTGCTTGTTCAGATCTGCAGGTCGATGATGCACCCCAAACCCAATTAATCTGGCAGGTTGATAGACATAGAGCAAGAGATGCGGAACCCACCATATGCTGTGGAGCTCGGAATGATGCGGAAGTATGAATCCAGGGTTTGGCTGAGTCGGATCATGTTTTATGCTGCGAAATCGTTGTTTAAAATAATTGCGTTGCAGTATAGTTGAAATCACTTTGAAAGCAAATATAATTTTTATTACTCGAAAAAGTTCCGAGGTTGAACATAGGGAGCTATATGGGATTTAGAAATCAAGATCACAATTCAAACTAAAAGAAATTGCAATAATAGCAATAGCAATATGCAAAAATATGGGAGTAAAATGGTGATTTAGATCACCAAATACTCCAACAAAATCACCAAGGAACTCAATGTATGAATATGCAATGAGAACGTAAGATCTGACATCTGATGAGGAAATCAGACGACTTAAAGTGTCTGCTTTCTTCTTGGCTTATGCTTTTGGGTACACAGTTCTTTCAAGAATTTAGTGTAAGCCAAGAAATTCTTAATAGCATCAAGGAGTGGAATATTTATCTCTACACTCCTGAATAAATTCAGGAGCTCCTCGTTGCTGTCTGTGGTTTTCTTCTTCCTAGTTTTTGATAGGGCCTCAGGGAATGCGATATGGGTGGTATTTTCAATTTTTGGTTCCTAGGCCTTATTGTTTTCTTCAACCTCCTCCTCTTTCTCAAGCTCCCCAGGGTTTTGACTTTTAAAAGGTAATTCAAGGTTCTGGGTCTGCTTCCCACTTCTTAATGTGACAAAGTTTGCAGAGGCATAAGGGTTTGGGTCTTGAGGTGGATTAGTGAAGATTGGAGGGCCTTGGTTGGTCATGTAACGAGAAGAAGAAGAAGATGAGGGACCCTGCTCAACCACCTGAGCATGTGCATGTGGGTGCCTTTTATTCCCGTACCCTTGCGCTCTATTGCCTTGATTTTGCACATTGCACGGGTAGGGTATGGGTTGGGATGGTACAGATCCGATTGTCGGGTGTTAGCAATTAACCCAGTTTGCAAGTTATCCAATGATGTCGTCATTTGTTGCATAAGCTGAAGCATAGACCCTTGCATTTCCACCATCTGCCTGTTTAAATCAGCCTGCCCTGCGAATTGTTGGGCATTCCAAGATGGCTAAATAGCCGGTCTCAGGGGCAATTGGGTGTATACTTGACCCTGACCCATAGGTCTTTGAGATGCATAGTTGCTGGGTCAAGTTTGGGTCTGTTGCCCTTGACTTTTCCAGGAGAAGTTATGGTGGTTCCTCCTACCCGAGTTATAAGTGTTGGAATATGGGTTGGACCTAACATTCTCCTACATTGCATACACATCCTCATAGGCCGAGCTTGGAGAAAAGGATCAGAAAATCTGGGATCAAAGGCCCTAGTTTGGAACCCATAAGGTTCCGAGAAATCCTGGCTCATAGGTTGAGCCGATTCAAGTTGGTTCACGTATCCTGCCCCGCGGGAGCTCGTGAGGAATGGAATCCTGAATTCTAGGATTGAGTAGGTATAGAAGTGTTTCCTAAATTCCTAGACATCCATTCTTCCATTCTCTTAGCAACCAAGTCCATTTTATCGAGTTTATTACAAATTAATTCCATGTCAAATGAATGAGAATCCTGGATCTCATTAGCACTTGACCAAGGTTGTTGGAACCAGTTGAATGCATCCATGGAGGCGTGATTAATTGAGTTCTCGCTCATTTCCTCAAACAGGTCGCATGTGCTATCTGCATCCCTATTGAGGAAATTGCCTCCACAGGGAGTGTCCACGTGATTACGGAGTTGCTCCACCAACTCGTGATAGACAATCTGCACGAGTTGCCATTTTGGCAACTCGTGGTGTGGACATTTCCTCAAAAGTTCCTAGAATCGCTCCCAGGCACCTTGAAATGATTCCCCCGACTGCTGGGTGAAAGTGGCAATTGCCCGTCGCAAGGCATTGGTCCTTCCGATAGGGAAGAATTTCTTCAAGAAAGCTGACTTAAGAGCAACCCAAGTTTCAATCAACCTTCCTATAGTTCGATACCAATGTGCGGCCTTATCCCTGAGAGAGTGGGGGAAAAGCCTCATGATCATTTTCTCCTTGTTCACATTTGTTGCTTTGGTGGTCTGAAGTAGAGTGGTCAGATCCTCTAAGTGCTGGAATGGGTCCTCCGAGCCAAGCCCATGAAATTGCTTAATCAAGCTTAAGACTTGGGGCTTGATTTCAATGTCTCCAGCGGGAATCTTGATGCCGGGACATTCCCCATAGTTTGAAGGATCATAAAAATCCTTCAATGGCTGAGCACCCTGACCATTCATACTTTGGAACCATTGCTACATCTGCTGCAATTCCTCCAACTACTTCTAAATCAGCTCCTGCTGGCTCGATGGTGGGGGAGGTGGTTGTTGATCAACCATGGGATCTACTTGGCTATAGCTCAACCTCTGCCACCTAGAATGGTCCAAAGGTCCTTCTAATCTAGGGTTCAATGACCTCCTCCCAAGCATACACTGGAGGAAAGTTAGAAGGACGGGGGAAAGAGGGAACCTTGCAGCATAAGAATACAAGCCTATCCTTAGATGGGGTAGCCTAAGGTCTACTGACTCTCAGAATCCGTCTTAAGATTATGGACAATTTACTCTACTTATGTCCAGGCAATCCAACCAGTTAGAAGGAGGGACTGGGGAGAAGGTTCTTCCTTTGGCTTGTGCCTCCAGTTCCTAGTGTACGCCCCAACCGCAGTCGTTAGACGCTATTCCCCTAGCTAGACATCAGATTGACTAGTATAAGCAGGTTAATCATGAATAATCTCAATCTGGATCCCTATAGGCGAATGAATCCTTAGGGCCAATGTCTAATTGATTTTAGTTAGGCTTGGGAAACTGGTGCTCTGGAATGTGATGGGCCCTTAATGGGTTGTTTACACTACATAAGATGTCTATTTATGCATGTTCTTAAGCATAGAATTGCATTGCATTCTATAAATATTGCATAGCATGCATCATCTTGCATTTACATTAGTTTGAATAAAATGGAGGTTAATTGTCTCCTTTTATGTTAGGGACAGGGAAAAATTTTTATCGGAGCCTTGGATCGAAGATCCAATCATACAGATTTGATGAGGGCGACGATTGGAGTTCAACGACTCCAAGATTGGCCTAATCAAACATTTATAGCATCAAATAGAGATCGGGGAAACCTAGAAGATCAACAGCCAAGATGGTGTGAATCCACACTTCAAATGACAAATCCGACTGCACGGATGGATTCAGATCGACGATCGTAGCCTAACGACATGAAAATTGCCTGAATCCAACAACTGTGGCACCATCTACATAATCTAGAAGATGGACGGCCAAGATGGTGCCACGTGGTGCCATCTCAACCACCCAACCCGCCGCTACACCCACCGCAACCTCTCTTCTTTGATGATTCTCCACTGTTGGATGCAAATCCAACGGTTGTGGATGTGCGCACACGATTTGTAAGAGCGACACAAACGCGCTTGTAGCACATTGGTCGAACGCACTTTCGCTAAGGGAGGATGCACGTTCATGTCGCGAAGAGCACGAGCTGAGGCGAGGCGAGCGGGCATGATTGAGCACACGATCATGATCGAGCGACTGCGTACACTCGATAGCATTCACGCACAATCAAACGCGCAGTGAAGACGCTGGATCGCATGCGCGAGTATGAGCTGAGGAGGCGTGGCGACGAGTACTCTCAGCCATTCGATCTCATGATCAAACGACCGAGATTTAAAGAACATGGAAAGGCATTGAGCATGGGGAGGTGAGCGTTCGTGTGCGTGATGCCCCACTACCCACACGTTTGGACCTTTAGTGACGGTTTTATCCATCACTAAAGGTCCAAAATTAGTGTTTTTAAAATTAAAAAGACCAAATTGCCCTCACTCTTTGCAACTATAAAAGGAGACCCCCTCCATACGAAATATCCATCCCTTCTTTCTCTTCTCTCCCTCTCCAAAGCTCAAGAGAAGTTTGTCCCAGACCCAAGATGCTTCTCAAGAGATAAAGTCAAATTTTCGTCCCCCTTTCGGAAGTGGATTCCGCGACAATGGCGACGTGCTGACCCATTCCCGTTCTTCCTGCTTCGTCCTACTCCATTTCCCATCTTCTAGGCATCATCCCATTCGACTCATCCTCCAAGCGATCGTCGAGGAGGATAATTCTCTATCCATTCTTTTTAATGCATTCTAGAGTAGATTTACTACTTTCTAGTGTAATCGTTTTCTGCTTTCTAGTCGTAATGTTTAGTGTAACAAACAATTCCTTTGATAATGAATTCCATGTTCATTCTACATCTCTTTTTGGTTTTTATTTGTAATATTCTCTCTCTCTCTCATTGTCTCTCTCTTTTCCATTTATTGTAAATAGATAGATAGTTTCTAATCAATTAATCAACTTCGTGACAAATAAAACAAACGCATATTTTTAATCAAACGTCCGCCTCCTTGAATTCGACCTGGGATTTCTATTCCGATATAAATTTTATTTGTTGAACACGAGTTCTTCACTTTCAAACTACGATGACAGGTTTTTCAAAACCAAATACGTTAGCGTAGTAACTCGTAGCTTCAATATTTTGGCGTCGTTGCTAGGGAGGCGACGCTCTTTGATTTTTATTTACGTTTTATAATTTACAAAACATTTACCTCACTTATCTCCTTTCTTATTGTGATTGCAGGTACTCTTTCGAGATGAGCAAAAGTGGTAGATTGGAGTAAAGTGTTGTTGAAGGTTCTGTGAGTTATCCCCCACCTATTCATTTTCATTTCACCACGTAATAACACAAACATCAATCAACCTAGGTGTTCTTATAAACTCTAAGGATAGTTTTGTTTGTTTGTTTGACACCCACACCTGCCTCAACCTCCACAGTTAAAAAGAATAATAAAAAAAATCTCACAGAGGTACACAACCTCATCTGATTTTCAAACTCAACCGATAAGCCGATCTTTGGAGTCGGTACACACATCCAAACACATAATTGAGTAGAAATCAGATTAGGTAATCACTTGTGTGCCTAATTAAGTGGTGCAACAGGCCGATTGTTTGAGTTGATTGGGCTGCACCACTTCAATTAAAATCAACTCAGCAAGTAGCGCCACATAGGTTAACTCTTAGGGATTTACCAGGCACTCCACATTCTTTTAAGTTTTAAAGAAAAACATCTTAACTTGTGCTTTCAAAACCTGGTGTGCCAACAAAACTTGTTTGAAAAAAAACCTAAAGTTGAATCCTAAAAGCTACTGAGCAAGATTTGAACCCTAAAATTCACCGCATCAAAAATAATCTTAGTTAAAAACCACTGGTTGTGCACGCACACACATCAATCAATCATTAAGGGCGCAACCCAGATAAAGGGCCCATCACATTCCAAAGCACATTCAAACCTAGCCCTAAATAAAACAGAGTAGACATTGACCTTAAGGATTCGACTCGCTCTTCGGAGCTCAGAATGAGATTATTTTCAATTAGTCTATTTCTACTATTCAATCTGATGTCTAGCTAGGGGAGCAAAATCAAACGATCACGGCTGGGGGGTGCACTAGGAACCGGAGGTGCAAGTCGAAGAAAGAACCTTCTCCCCAGTCCCTCCTTCTAACTGGTTGGATTGAACAAACAGAAGCAGATCAAATCGTTTCTCTATCTCAAGACGAGTTCTAGGAATCTGTAGGTCTTTGGGCTAGCCAACTTAAAGATAGGTTTGATTGATTGTATTGCAGGGACCTTTTCTTCCTCCCATTTATCATGAATCCTTCCACATATTATACGTATTCCTACTCTTTCCCTCCTATTTTGAATTATCCTGACTCGTACTATAATCAACCATCAGTTAGTTGGGATAACTCGGATTGGGGATATAGTTCTGGACCTTCGTATTTAGGGTCTAACCATGAACACTCTTATCATGATTTCTATCCTTCTCAGGGCCACATCGATTATAGATCGTCAACCTTTCATGGACAACCTAATACGATCTACAATCTAGAAGGATACACTGATCCTTACCCATCCTCTGATTACACTACCTTTAGGTCATCACCACCTTTTGAACAATCTAAAATGACCTATTATCAGGAAGGATATAACGAATCTCAATTCGTTAACTCCTCTTCACTAATCCCAAACCCGCTCAACCCTGAACCAACTCATTTGGTTCAGGGTAACCAGGTTCAAGATAAGGTTCTAGCCAACTTGAGGAATACCATACAATCTTTAGAAGTCCAGCCAATACCTTCCATTGAAAGATTGGAGCCCCTGATTGAAATGATTGATGATTTGAACAAGTATTTGTTGGATTGGCTCCAAGATGTTAAGGATAAGAACCTAGGTGAGTTTCTACTTGGGAAGTTAGCGAAATTAAGGATGAGATTTTTGGTTGCTTTAGTTCAATCGTGGGATGATTCCCAGGATGAACTCCCTTTAGGAGAGCCAATGTTAGAACCCGCTTAGGCACCTGTTGGAGGGGACACGTGTTATAAGGCTGACCAGATTGAATTAGAGCAACCAATTAAGGATGATCTGATTTCTTCACCCGAGATCCCTAAGCTGAGGAACGAGCAAATGTATGTCTCCATGGACCAGAAAATGACAGATGATTTTGGGACATACATTAATACGGATTTTGATTTCTTTGATTCTGATGGTGAAGATTCAATTTGCAAAGTCCTACGTGAGTTTACAGAACACGATTTCTATGAGATGATTGGGCCTGAGAATCTGATAGATCATTTGATAGCCCAATAACTGAGGAAACTGATCTTATTGGGGCTCACATTACGGATCCAGAATCGCATTTTCTGGAGGATTCAATCCAATTCCCTGATTATTAGTTACACCCCATTGAGCTTATCGATGATTCTATTTTTGAGATAACTAGACCCAAGTCAATTCTGATTCAGCCACATCTTTTAGACTTGAAAATTTCAGATGGGGTGGTTAATGTGCAAGAAGTCCCAAAATTTGACATTCTGAATGAGGAGGAAAGGAGCTGGGAAATTTTGATTTGGGAAGCAAATTTCGGAGGAAATAGAAGATCGGGTCTAAGGGTTCCATTTCATTTGAAACCATCAAACCAAAACCCTTATGACATTTGCTTTGAGGATGTTCAACCTAGGTATACATTCATTGATTATCCTTTGGAGCTTGAATTCTCTGTGACCCAACTTTTTGATCTTGGGTTGCATCCTCATAAATCACAGGCCCGACCCTACTTGCATACTGATTTTAGGTTTGGGTAATTTTTATCGAGAACCTTAGATATTCTCGATTATGGGGTATGGGGCTGCACCACAATCTGGTCCACATCTTTGGACATCTGCTGGCAGGTCAGAGGTTTCTTCTTTTTATTCTGATTCTAATATGCACCTGTGAATTCTTTATTTCTCTTCTTTGTATAGTGTGCCTAGCTGAAGGCACTAAATTCAGCACATATAAGTTTTTATTTATCTCAGAGCAGATCCAACATTCACACAATTTAGGTGCTTTCTACTCTATTCCACTCTGTTTTATGTCTTTTTTATACAATGAGGACATTGCATTAGATAGGCATGTGGGGGTGGATATTCATCTCTGAATTTATTCGTCAGCTCCGTAGATTTATTTTATTTTCTTTTATTTATATTAAAAAAAATTATGGAATTAGGAAAGAGACTTGGGTTTAAGAAAAATTTCAATCTTGGGAAATATTACATTAAGATCTGAACACAAAGACCATTCAGGTCTTCAGACTTAATCAGCCTGTGTATCCATTAAAATGTGGATTTACTTTTCGAGTCCTCGCCAACCTGAATTCTATTTTAATCTGAGTAAATAAGTTAGGGTGATAAGTACACGACTTATCAACCTTCCCTCTGATTTGAGGAAACTTTAAGTCTAAAGCATCTACACACTTTCTTTTCACTAGCTCCTTAATCGACGATTCAAAAGGAAATTGGGTAGCTAATGAACCTTCTAGGGTGATTTGGCTGGCAAGTTATCGTGGGTAATAGCCCATAGGTAGGTTGTCTAGAGCCTAGTCACTGGACCATTCTCTTTTTGCTGCCTTTAGGTAAATTTTAGACCAGGGAAGTCACCTAGTTACAAAAAGAAAAAGAGAAAAAGAAAGTCAAAAAGAAAAGAAAAGAAAAAAAAAGAAAAGGACAAAAGGAAAAGAAAAGAAATAAGCCATACTTCACCGCACGAGTATAGCTGGCAGGTTGTCAGTGGTAACAGCTCATCGACTAGTTGTCCAGAACCTAGCTCAATAAATGCATTGAAAATTCCCAAAAACACGTAGGAAGAAGCAAAGAGGTAGAATAAATCGAGGAGATATACACTAGATTCACCCTTGTGTTGACCCCACAAAAATAAAAGTAGGGAGAAAGGTACTGGTTGTAAAGATACACCTTTAAGCAGAATTCTCTTTTTAAGGTCACCTAGAGGCGTAGAAACCTGAAGTCCATTTTAACTACAAATCAACGAGTCTATTACATTCACAATAAAGATTCATAGAACTTAGGATTCTCATCAAATCTTGGGTGAGTTGAATGGCCGTAGAAAGCCACTCCTAAACCCTAAAATTCGAAAATCTAGAAAAATTATAAAAGAAGAAAAAATATAGAAAAAGAAATTTTTCTTTGAATAAGGCGAGGGCTTGAGGCGGTCTGCATTTTGGTAGATACTCGGGCACTATTGTGTCTTTGAAAGTTCAGATCCGAAGTAAACATTTTCTTAATGATTGAAAATAACTCATGCCCAAATAATCTAACTTAATTCTTTTATAAATAGCATATAGTTTTTGCTAGGGACTAGCAAAAGATAGGCATGGGGGTGTGATGTAAACATGTTTACACTACATATGATGTCTATTTATGCATGTTCTTAAGAATAGAATTGCATTGCATACTATAAATATTGCATAGCATGCATCATCTTGCATTTAGATTAGTTTGAATAAAATTGAGGTTAATTGTCTCCTTTTATGTTTAGGGATAGGGAAAAAATTTTATCAAGGCCTCAGATCGAAGATCCAACCATACAGATTTGATCAGGGTGACGATTAGAGTTCAACAACTCCAAGATCGCTCTAATCAGACATTTGTACCATCAGATAGAGATTGAAGAACCCTAGAAGATCAAGGGCCAAGATGGTGTAAATCCGTAGTTCAAATGACAAATCCGAACGCATGGATGGATTTGGATCGATGATCGCAGCCTAACAGCATGAGAATCGATTCAATCCGACAACCGTGGCACCATCTACATAATCTAGAAGATGGACGGCCAAGATGGCACCACGGGTAGTGCCATCTAAACTACCCGTGGTGCCATCTACACCTGCCGTAACCTCTCTTCTTCAATGATTCTCCACCGTTGGATGTGCATCGAATGGCTGTGGATGCGCGCGCACGATTTGTAAGTGCGACACAAACGTGCTTGTAGCGCATTGATCGAACGCACTTTCGCGAAGGGAGGACGCATGTTCGAGTCGCGAAGAGCATGAGCCGAGGTGTGGCGAGCAAGCGTGATTGAGCGCACGATCATGATAGAGCAGCTGCACGCGCTCGATAGCGTTCACGCGCATCAAACGCACGGTGAAGACACTGGATCGCACGCGCGAGTGCGAGTTGAGGAGGTGCGGCATGGAGTGCTCTTAGTCATTCGATCTCACGATCGAACGACTGAGATTTAGAGAACGTGGAAAGGCATTGAACGCAGGGAGGTGAGCGGGCGTGCACGCGATGCCCCACTACGCCCACGTTTGGACCTTTAGTGACGATTTTATCCATCACTAAAGGTCCAAAATTAATGTTTTTCAAATTAAAAAGGCCAAATTGCCCTCACTCCTTGCAACCATAAAAGGAGACCCCCTCCATACGAAATATCCATCCCTTCTTTCTCTTCTCTCCCTCTCCAAGGCTCAAGAGAAGCTTGTCCCACACTCGCGATGCTTCTCAAGAGATAAAATCAAATTTTCGTCCCCGTTTCGGAAGTGGATCCGATGACGAGGACAACATGCTGACCCATTACCATTCATCCCATTTCATCTTCCTTCATCCTGCTCTGTTCCCCGTCTTCCAGGCATTGTCCCATCTTGCTCATCCTCCAAGCGACCGTTAAGGAGGATAATTCTCTCTCGCTTCTTTTACTGCTTTCTAGTGTAGATTTACTGCTTTCTAGTGTAAAATTTTCTACTTTCTAGTCATAATGTTTAGTGTAACAAATAATTTCTTTGATAATGAATTCCATGCTCATTCTACATATCTTTTTGATTTTTGTTTGTAATATTCTCTCTTTCTCATTCTCACTCTCTCTTCTATTTATTGTAAATAGATCGATAGTTTCTAATCAATTAATCTACTTTGTGACAAATAAAACAAATGCGTATTTTTAATCAAACATCCGCCTCCTTGAGTTCGACCTAGGATTTCTATTCTGGCATAAGTTTTATTTGTTGAACACGAGTTCTTCACTTTCAAACTATGACGACAGGTTTTTCAAAATCAAATAAGTTAGCATAGTAACTCGTAGCTTCAACAGTTGTGCCCTTAATGATTTGTTTAAGAACATGTGAATGTAAACAACCAAGAGGTTTTCAAGCAAGATTATTAATGATGAGGTGAGTTTTAGGGTTTGAATCTTGCTTAATAGCTTTTAGGATTCAAATATTAGGTGTTTTCAACCAAGTTTTGTGAGGAAAACCAAGTTTGTTTCTAAAAGCACATGTTCAAATATTTTCCTTTAGAAATCAAGACTAATATGGAGTGCCTAGCTTGACCTAGTTATTGAATCCAAAGGGGCAGCTACAAAATAAACCTCTTTTAGATTAGGTGGTGCGGCCCAAACAATTCAATCAATCGGCTCAATTGCACCATCAATTAAGGCACACTATAAGGTGATTAACCTAATATGATTTCTACTCTTTTATGCATTGAATTCATGTATCGGGTCCACAGGTCAAATGCCCGGTTGAGTAGATGAAAATCAAGTCCGATTATGTGCCTTAAATGTGGGTGTATGAAGTGTGTATATTGATTCATCTCACAGAAAGTTTTTTTTTTTATTTTTTTTTAAATGCGGGGGTGAGGTGGATGAAGGTGTCAAACAAGACAAACAATTCTATCTTAAGTTTTATGCAAACACCTAAGTAGATTAGGTCTTGGTTTTGAGTGTGGCGAAATGAACTAGTGGGAGGGAATGTGGGGACACTTACAGAGTACTCTACTTGCACTTTACTCCGATCTACCGCACTTGGATATCCATGCTAGGGTACCTGCAAGAGAGTAGATCAAAGACAAGTGGGGTTAGTTATATGTAAATGTAAAGAAATCAAATAAACAATAAAGTAATTTCCGTTGCCTCCCCGGCAATGATGCCAAAATGATCGCACATGTTTTGCGAGTTTGAAATTAGGGTTACAAGTAACACATCGTCGTAGTTGCAAAACTCGTGGTCAAATAAAATTTATACTAAAACTTCAAGGGAGTCCCAGGTTGAACGCTGGGAGGCGACATTTTACTTTAACTGAAATCCATGCTTCGTTTTATTTATTTTTGGTATTTTAGGGTTTTGTTTTTTTTTTTGTATTTTTTGATAGAAGACAAGCAAAATGAATCACAAGATAGAGATGGAACAAATATGATATATATATCTCTCCAATGTAGATTACAATAAGCTATGAAAGCATAAAAGGAGAGGGGGTGAGAAGAAATCTCCCGAATCGACTGTTCTGTGAGATGACAGTGCCTGGTGGAAGCTCGGACGAAGGAGGTGAGGAGTGGGACGACGAATGTGAGATGCAGGAGGACGTTGGGTAGAGGAAAGCTTCGACATAGCTCTGCAATGGAGGTGAGAAGGCGGAGATGATCTGCTACCGGAACGGAGGTGGGAAGACAACTCCAAGGCGACCTATGAATGGGGATGGGAAGTTGGAGGAGTATTTGGTGGGGCGGAGGTTTGCTATACTAATAGGCACCTTGGGAGGTTTGTTATACTACCATGAATGGCTAAGTCTAGTGAAGTCCTCAAGTACATTAATGGACATACATGTCTCCATATCGAAATCATGGTCTTTGAGCTCCTCAATGAATCCACAATCCTCAAATCCTTTTACCACCTTGAAAATATCAAGAGTTAGCTTCCTATCCCCAAAGGCGATTTCCATACCACTGCTCTCACAATTTATGTTGGCCTTAGTGGTAGCTAGGAATGGGCACCCCAGAATGATGGGCATGTTTCTCAAATCATTAGGTACATCCATGTCAAGGATCAGGAAATCTATGGGAAAATAGAAGTCCTTGACCTTGACGATTACATCCTCAATAACGCCCTTCGATGTGGTGACCGAACAATTCGCTAATTGTAGCCTTACTGAGGTTGGCCTAAGTTTGGCTAACCCAAACCTCTCATAAAGAGGGGTAGGGATTAGGTTGATGGATGCACCTAGATCCAACAATTCCCTATCAAAAGTGTACTCCCCAATGATGCATGAAATTAAGGGGACACCTGGATCTTTCTTCTTTTGAGGAAGGTGGTGCAGGATAACAGAATTTGCCTGCTTAGAGAGAATCACCTTCCTTGGGGTGGGTTCTTTTAGCTTACACTTTTGGGTACATATATCTTTCAGAAATTTAGCATAAGCCGAGATGTGCTTAATAGCATCAAGGAGCAAAATATTGATCTCTACACTCTCGAATAAATTTAGAAGCTCCTCATTGATATCTAAGGCTTTCTTCTTCCCAGTTTTCAATAAGGCTTCAGGGAACGGGATGTGGGTGGTGTCTTCAATTTCAAGTCACTAGGCCTTATTGTCTTCTTCTATCACCTCCTCTTCTCTCTTGAGCTCCACAGAGTTTTGGCTTCTAGAAGGCACTTCAATGTCCTGGGTCAGCTTTCCACTTCTCAAGGTGACGGAGTTTGCAAAGATGTATGGGTTCAAGTCTTGAGGCGGGTTAGTGAAGATTGGAGGGCCTTGATTAGTCATGTATCTAGGAGAAGAAGAGAAGGGACCCTGCTCAACCACCTAAGCATGTGAGTGTGGGTTCCTTTGATTTTCGTATGCTTGGGCTCTACTGCCCTGATTTTGTACATTGTGTGGGTTGGGTACAGGTTGGGATGGTAGAGATCCGGGCTATCGGGTGTTGGTAATAAGCCCAAACTGCAAGTTGTCCAAGGGTGTCTTCATTTGCTGCATAAGCTGCAACATGGATCCTTGCATTTCTACCATCTACCGGTTTAGATCAACCTGCTCTGTAGATTGTTGGGCATTCCAAGATGGCTGAGTAACCGATCTCAAGGGCAACTAGGTGTATACTTGACCCTAACCGATAGGTCTTTGAGATGCATAGTTGCTAGGTCGTGTTTGGGTCTGTTGCCCCTGACTTTTCCAGGAGAAGTTAGGTTGGTTCCTCCAACCAGAGTTGTAAGTGTTGGAATATGGGTTGAACCTAGCATTCTCCCATATTGCATACACATACTCATAAGGCGAGGATGGAGAGAAGGAAGGATTAGAAAAACTGGGATCAAAGGCCCTAGTTTTGAACCCATATGGTTCCGAGAAATCCTAGCTCATAGGTTGAGCTGATTAAAGTTGATTCACGAACTCCAACCCCGTGGGAGTTCATGCGGAATGGAATCCCGAATTTTGGGATTGAGTGGGTGTAGACGTGTTTCCCAAATTCCCAGACATCCATTCTTCCATTCTTTTTGCAACCAAGTCCATCTTATCAAGCATGTTACAAATCAATTCTATGTCAAATGAACGAGAATATTGGATCTCATTAGCATTTAACCTGGGTTGTTGGGACCTGTTGAAGGCATCTATGGAGGCATGATTAATTGAATCCTCGTACATTTCCTTAAATAGGTTGTATGCGCTATCTGCATCCCTGTTGAGAAAATTACCTCCGCAGGAGGCGTCCACATGATTATGGAGTTGTTCGACCAACCCGTGATAGAATATTTGCATGAGTTAACATTTCGGCACCTTGTGGTGTGGACACTTCCTCAAAAGTTTCTGAAATCGCTCCTAGGCATCATCAAATGGTTCCCCCGGCCGTTGGGTAAAAGTGGTAATCGCCTGTCACAAGGCATTGGTCTGTCCGATTGGGAAGAATTTCTTTAGGAAAGCTAACTTAAGAGCAGCCCTTGTTTCTATCGACCTTCTAATGGTCTGGTACCAATGTGCAACCTTATCACTGAGAAAGTGGGGAAAGAACCTTATGATCACCTACTCCTTGTTCACATTCCTAGGTTTGGTGGTCTGAACCAAAGTGGTCAGATCCTCCAAGTGCTTGAATGGGTCCTCCAAGCCAAGCCAATGGAAATGCTTAATCAAACTTAAGACTTGGGGCTTGATTTCGGTGCCTCCAACATGATTCATGATGCCAAGATGTTCCCCATAGTTTGAAGGATCATAGAAAACCTTCAAGGGACAAATGCCCGGACCATTCATTCGTTGGAACCATTGCTGCATCTGCTGCAATTCTTCCAACTGCCTCTGAATCATCTCCTACTGGTTCGGGGGCGGGGGAGGTAGTTATTGATCAGCCATGGGATCTACTTGGCTATAACTCAACCTCCACCTCCGGGAATGGTCTAAAGGTCCTTCCAAATGAGGGTTAATTGACCTCCTTCCAAGCATACACTGGAAGGAAGTCTAAAGGATGGGGAAGAGAAGGAACCCTGTAGCACTGATTGAAGGTGTGTTTCATGAATTTAAATCGGGGTTTGGAGAACCCATCGTCGTAGCTTGCAAAATGTGCCTATCAGATAAAATTTATATCTGAAACTCGAAAAGTGAGTCCTAGGTCAAACACGAGGAGGCGAACGTTTGGTTTTATAAAAATCCACGCTTCACCTTTATTTATTTCTGGTCATTTTTTTCTTTTCTAATTTTTTGGGTATATTTAGCAAGCAAGAGATCAGGTCGATGAATTCTAGCTAATCTACCTGCAAAAATTTAAGAGAGAGAGGGAGAAAGATAGAGAATCACATATATTTCTGAATTTAATGTTTTCTACAGCTGAGAAAGTGGGAAAAACTACACTAAAAAGTAGAAAAGATAGATGGAGATGAGAAAATCCCCTCGATGGTAGCTTGGAGAATGACTCACTCTCATGTCGCTTGGAGGAAGGTGGTGTGGAGTGGGATGAACGGGGAAGGAGTTGGAGGATAGAAGATGTGGTAGGATGGCATCGCGGTAAGGATCTTCTTCTTGAAGGGCGGTGAGAGGACGGCCATGGGATGCAACATAAATGGGGATGAGGGGAGGGAAAACTATTTGGTTTTCTACTCTAGAGGAGCATCCCAGGCTTGAGACAAGCTCTCTCTAGAGCCTTAGAGGTAGTGAGAGGAAGAAAGGAAGAGATGGTTTGGAATGGTGGTGGGTAGGTCTTTTATAATGGAGGAAGAACAAACTTGCATCTATGTCATTGCTGATGTCTGTAAACGTCGTTACAGATCCACCTTTTCTGTTGCTGAAGATTCGTGCCTTCAATTCCTTTGCTGGCGTGCACAGGCCATCAGTGACAGCTATAAGCGTCACTAAAGGCTTGCACAACTGTCGCTGAAGACCCACGTTTATCCCATTGGCACCCGCTCCACTGGCGCTACGCACTCCACGTGCCCATGCTGCATGTGCTTGCATAAGATGGTCCGCGTTGTCACTCTACTGCGCACTATCGCACTACGTTGTGCCCCGTGCCCGCGTGAGCACGTGCCTTGCTGCTACTGCACTCAATTCCTCAATTGGGGGGGCTGCGTGGATTCGAACCTGCACCCCTCCCTTGGAGTCCAGTGCCCCAACCAACGTGTCAAGACATCTGCTTTGTCAAGCGAACAATTTAATGCTTGCAATGGGGGAAAGCTTCTCATCCATTGGATCATGATCCAATGGCTGGGAATGATGGTTGCGGATGATGGAGAGGTGGGAGCAGGCATTGCTGGTAGATTGTGAGCGGCCTGGATGGTGCCATGTGGTGCCATCTGGGTCATCCAATCTTCTTTCCATTACTGAGGGTGCCACGGTGCTCAGATCAAGATGATTCTCATGTTGCTAGACTGCGATCGTCACTCCAGATCCATTCGTACAGTCAAATTTTCCATCCGAAAACTGTATGGATGTTGCATTGCCCCCTGGCTGTTGATCTTCCTTGGACTTCATATGATGCTATGGGACTTCTATCCAAATGATTTCGAAGGCATTAGACTCCGATCGTTGTTCTGATTAGATCCGTACGGTTCAATCATCCATCCGAGGCCCTAAAATAAGCCTTCTTCTCTCCTGACCATAAAAAGGACCTAATTAACCTAAAATATATACTACTCTAAATGCAGAATGATGTATGCTATGAAATATTTATAATATGAAATGCAAATCTAAGCCTAGGAACATGCATGAATAGGCATTTTAACCTAAATAGATGTGTCTACATCAAGCATAAAAAATGCAAGCCTATCCTTAGGTTGGGTAGCCTAAAGGTCTATAGACTCTCAAAATCCGTCTTAAGATTATAGACAATTTGCTCTACTTGTATCTAGTCAATCCAACCAGTTAGGAGGTGCTGGGGAGAAGGTTCTTCCTTTGGCTTGCCCCTCTGGTTCCTTTGATACCCCCCAACCGTGGTTGTTTGACGCTACTCCCCTAGCTAGACATAAGATTGACAAGTATAAGCAGGTTAATCGTGAATAATCTCAATCTTTGCCCCGAAGAGTGAATCAATCCTTATGGCCAACGTCTAATCAATTTTAGTTAGGATTGGGATATTTAGTTCTTTCGGAATGTGATGGACCCTTAATGGGTTATGCCCTTAATGATTCGTTGAAAATGTGTGTATGTGCACAACCAAAAAGTTTTCAAGCAAGATTATTGATGATGAAGTGAGGTTTATAGTTTAAATCTTGCTTAGTAGCTTTCAGGTTCAAATATTAGGTAGATTCAATGAAATTTCCATGAGGCAAACCAATTTTGAAATCATGAGTTCAAGTATTTCCCTTTACAAATCAAGAAAAATATGGAGTGACTAGCTTGACCTAAATATTGAATCCTATGGGGCAGCTACAAAATGAATTATTTTTAAATTTGGTGGTGTGGTCCAAACAGCTTAAACAAGTGACCCAGATGCACCACCAATTAGGCTTGCAGAGATGGTTAACCTAGTCTGAGTTTTACTCTTTTATGTGTTGATTTGCATGTACTAGTTCCACAGGTTAGAATCCTAATTGAGTAGATAAAAATAAAGTAAGGTTGTGTCTCAAATGTGGGTGTATGTAGTGTGTATATTGATTTGTCCCACAAGAAGTATCTTTTTGTTTTTTTTTTTTTTAATATATAAGGGTGAGATGAGTGGAGGTGACAAACAAGAAAAACAAATTCTATCCTAGGGTTTATGCAAACACCTAAGTAGATTAGGTCTTGGTTATGGATGTGTCGAAAGTGAACCAGTGGGGGGGAATGTGGGGGCACTTACAAATTACTCTACCCGCATTTTACTTCAGTCTATTGCACTCGGATCCCCTTGCTATGGTACCTGTAAGGCAGTAAATCAGAGGCAAACGAGGTTAGTAATAAGTAAATGCAAAGAAGCACAGAAGACAAGAAAGCAAATTCCCTTGCCTCCCTAGCAAAGGTGCCAAAATGATGCAGCAAGTTTTGGCGAAGTAAAATCAGGGTTAGGAGAAACCCATCGTCGTAGTTCGCAAAACACGTTATCAAATACAATTTTTAACTAAAACTCCAAGGGAGACCCGAGTCTAACACAGGATGGCAACGTTTACTTTCATTGAAATCCATGCTTCGTGTTATTTCTTTTTGGTATTTTAAGGTTTTGTGATTTTTTTAGTGTTTTTGTAAGAAAGGCAAGCAAGATAACTCACAAAGGAGATGTGATGGGAACACCATCATGAGCCATAACTAACTCAATTTGGTCTTATAAAGTCAACAAAAGCTCCTACATATCAGTCAGAAGGTCCCTTGAGCAGGATGAGTTATTTTTAGAAGAAAATATGAAAATAGGGTTATTTCTACAATTTTACCATCTTTCACAAATACAAAATAACCACGGGGTATGCCAGGGGTTTATTAAAGGTCATTTAGTCATTAATGCCTAATAAGTGGGTCCATGCAGATAAAAATAGGTTTCCACGCATTTGAAGAATTAATGGACATCTAAAACTCTAAAAAAACCACTTAATTAACTGTGGTTCTGGTTAGGATAAAATTCATCTAAGCCCTTTAAAAATCATAGAAAAGTATTCTCTAGGGTTTGTCATCTTTGATTTTACCATCTGAACCCATTTTGACCTAAAATAGTCTCCGAAAGACTATTACCCTAATTTAGAATTTTTACAAAAAATTACCCAATCAAAAAAGGTCAAAACGAAAATCCAACTTCACCATGGGATTCCTTAGATGCAAATTTTGTTTGTATCAA
The DNA here is from genome assembly GCA_037157565.1 of Thalassia testudinum. Taxonomy (NCBI): domain Eukaryota; kingdom Viridiplantae; phylum Streptophyta; class Magnoliopsida; order Alismatales; family Hydrocharitaceae; genus Thalassia; species Thalassia testudinum. Next base: position 93,544,349 of record JAZHRO010000025.1, read on the forward strand.
AATTTTTGCCCAATCAAAGATTGTCTTGACCTAGTTTGCAATTTGGTCTAGTCTGACTCTTTCTATTTCACACGTGCCCCTAGCTTTTAAAATTCATTGCAAATACCCCCCTATCCTTGTCGTCACTCTTTGCAAAGAGGTCCCTCCACCATTGTCATGGAGGAATCCTACTTCGACGAACTTCTTTTGGCAAGAACTCTATGATTACTTGATGAATCCCTCTCAAAATTGAAAGGGAGATTCGTTAGGTAATCTCTTTCCTATTAAGCCATGTCCAAGTCTCCAAATTTCTCTAAAAAGCTCATGCGAATCCTTCAAAGAGTCAGGTATCTCTTGTGCATCAAGTTTAGCAAGCTTGAAAGCTTGGTTTCCAAGCTTTAAACCTCCATCTACGGCCTATTTAAAGACCCATGTTGCATACCGATCTCCTTACACTCATTTTTTGCCGGAATCTCCCTCCTTCCTCCCTCTTGTCTAGCCGAAAGGCTCCACGACATCAAGCGACTCTCTCCGACCACTCTCATCATCCGCTCATAATACCAGTGGCGGATTTTCCTTCCTCGCCCTCTTTCGTGTCACGCCATACCAACAAGCGCCACAATTCTCTTCATTGTCGTCGCTTCTACCCCATCGAAGCTCCCTTCATCTCTGACGCCTGCCACACCAGACCTAGTATTGCTCCTCCCCCTCATCGACCACCACTTAGCCTCCTCGACTCCTTATCTTCCACACATCATCACTATGCCACTACGCTGCTATTTCAACCACTTATACACCATCCACGACTTCATCTTCCTCTACTCCGGCAACCACTTCGGCGAGGTCTCCCACATGCTCCACCACCCAAAACATCTCAGCAACCGCCTTATAAGCTTTGCCATTCCTAGCCCACCAAAACCCCTCAAGCAATTGAGCGGATTGGTCACCGCACCACCTCCTCGAGGTCGTCAGACCACCTCACACACCCTCATGCGACGCCACAACACCATCGTACTCATTGCTCCACGGCAAAGCTTCTCAGTGACTTGAACATGGTCGCAAGGTTGTATTCTTGCTTTCAGGTGCTTCACCAGAGTTCCATCACCGTGCTTCCTTCTCTGGCTTTGTTCGTTGCGCTCAGACTGAGTTCTTCCTTGATAATGACTCTAGCTGCAGTGGCCCACTCTCAAGAAGAGATCCAGGCTTCCAATTGAATCATCAGTAGTTCCCTTTGACTTCAATCAGATGCCTCCATCCATTGTAGCTGCTGCCCTAAGAATTATGGGATATAGTCCCACATCGATGGGAGAAGAAGCATTGCAGTCGCATATATTATTTTTCTCAATAGGCTTTATCGCCTCGAACACCCAGGGGGAGGTCCCCACTCACCCGCTCACGCTCACCTGACCCGACCCATTTCACTGCTCAGTTGTGACCCTAAAAATGTAGCCCTGCACCCAGATCTGGTTAATGTTCCTAGCCGTTCACTCGGTTAACCCCGAGTCTTTGATAGAAAGAAAATAAGGAAAGAAAGAGAAAGAGAGAGTAGGGGGTTTTGCCTTACTGCCTATCTCTCAATACTTAGCGAAATCTGAAGAGGCCTTCGCCTCTGTTGATGTGGCGCTATGCCTATGCCTCTCCCTGAGGCCTGAAGGAAAAGGAGCTAGTTCTGAGACACTGTAGCATCAAAGAGAGTGCATTGTGCACTCATCTTACATGGCATTTGGTTGATTGATACTATTGCATTATTTAAGTAGAATTGTAATGGGGTAATTTCGTGATTCAAATCACTATTTTTACCCTAATCTTTTTGCCACAATGACTCTTGAATTTATATATATATCATTTGTGCTTGAAATTGCTGTTACATTGCCATATTCTTGCTTACAATTGTGATCTTGAGATAAATTGCCATATTGCTCCCTGCATTCGACCTTGGACTTTTCTGAGTTATAAATTTTAAGTGTTCTACGTGATTTATCGGCTATACTATAACACATTACTTTTAAAGCACCGATTCAGAGCGATCAACAAGATGGAGAAAAATCTGATATATCATGCAAATGTTTATTACAATGTGCTAAGAAATACAAAAGAGATAAGGGTGAGAAGAAGTCTCCCAAATCAGCTGTTTGGCGAGACGACGGTGCTTGGCAGAAGCTTGGACAAAGAGGGTAAGGTGTTGGACGACGGAGGTGAGATGCAGGAGGATGCTGGGCAGAGGAATGCTTCACCAAGGCTCTAGAATGGGGATGAGGAGATGGAGGCGATCTTCTACCGGAATGGAGGTGGGAGGATGGCTCCAAGGCTTCTTATGAAGGTGGTGAGATGGAGGACGGATATTTGGTGGTGTATAGGAGCATTACACTAATAAGAGGCCTTTGGATCTTGGGAATAAGCTCTAAGGGAGCTTTGGTAGGCTACTAGAGCTTAGGAGTAGGTGGGAGTAGAGTAGGCAGAGATAGTTTGGAAGGGAATGGGTCATGCGGTTTATATAGTGGAGGAATGGAGGTGTTTTGCACACACGGGTCTTCAACAACATTTAAAATGTCACTCAAGACCTTCCAGTGGTGTTGCAATAGCATTCATGCGCCTCTGCTGGCGTGAGAAGGCGCGACTGCAGCTGGCATAGTGCAAGGAGAGCGTCAGTTGTTGAATCCAACGCAGGTGGATGAGATCGTGAGGAGATCGTGCGCCCTCGTTGGCATTCAAATCGCATGCTCACTAGCAGTCGTTGGATCCACCATTGTGCGGCTAAGAGGCGCCCATAGATTGCGCCCTCGCGGATTCAAGCACACGCACATCGCGCCTTTGAGCAGATTCGACAACCGAGAGTGCATCCAATCATCTTAAATGAGTGCCACTGATTGCACGCGTGCAATCTGGCGTGTCTCCTCACGTTGCTGGGCAGCGTCTGATCGCGTGTATGCCACCACAACTGCTAGATCAAGACAGAGAAGTCCAATTTCTTCAGGTGCTGGAGTGGTCACGGCGGATTGAGACTTGAACTCGCACCTCTCGATTGAGGAGTAGGTGTGGTACCATTTGGCCAATGAGCTACTTGGTTACGTGGAGATGTGGTGCAGCCGCGCACCATGACCATGGATGAAAATCCAATGGTCAAGATGAAGCCTTCCTTGCTGCGATTTGGAGGAGAAACAGGCTGATGTAGAGCATTTCTCAGCCATTGGATTGAGATCCAATGGCTGGGATCGCTCCTTGAGTTAAGCTAGAGAGGCAGTGGCTCATGTATGGTGGCCTGGATGGCACCACAGCACCATCTAGGTCGTCCATCTCCTTCTTCTTGTAGAGGATGCTACGGAGCCTTGATTGGGGTGATTTTTGCGATGACAGACTGTGATCATCGCTCCGGATCCATCTGTATTATCGAATTCTTCATCCGAAGCCCGTAAATATGTCGCACTGCCTCCTGGCCATATAGAATGTTGGAATTAATATATAGAATATACAAACTATCCTAAATGCAATGCAATGAAATTTATACTATGATATGCAATGCTACGCATAGAAACTATCGTAATTAAGCATTTTATCATGAATTCATGCATGTTTATTAGAACTCATACCAATGGAGGTAAAAGTTGTCCTTTGATTTTGATGATCTAATTAGCATCAAGAAAGGGGAGAAATTAAGATTTTTGTATATGATATAATTCCATAGAAAAGGGGGAGATAACCTTAATTGAGTGAAATGAATATAGAAATGCATGTATTTAGGGGGAGACTTTAAAAGCTTACGAAGCTACACTTCCATTAGAAAATGGGAGTTAATGGATAAAAAGAATAGTTATCTTATTATGTCAAAAAGTGGGAGTTAAACTAATCTTAGAAGAGCATGTTTTAAGGGGGAGTATAGGATAAAATGAATCAAATTAAACCTTTTTGATAATGTCAAAAAGGGGGAGAAATTTTTGTAATATTATTTGTGATTTTGTCATCATCAAAAAGGAGATTGTTGGTGCAAGGGCAATACGATCATTGATTTTGATCATAACAAAACGCATGTTATTTGACATTTACATTTGAGTTTAAGATTTCAGGATGAAATGCAAATGGAAGCAAGTGCGAGGAGCTCAAGCTCGTGTCTATGGTAGATTGGAGGAGCTTGATGAAGGAGAAGGAGCTTTGCTTAGGGCTAAAACTTGATGAATAAGAAGAAGAATAGGATAGGACATTTATTTAAATGCATTTGTTTCTTCTTTTTGCTCTTTTTTGTTAGAAATATGTTAAAGAGCCCAAAATATTAGCACCTTAGTTTTAGGAACACTTACTCTATCCTAGAACACTTTGGAAAAATCAGAAGCTAAATTAAAAAGCTAAAATAGGATTCAGACTGTCTTATCAAACATCCAACAAAAATATCAGACGTCTGATAAAGACTTTTAAGTCATATGACATTTAAATTTGATGTCCAATATCCCTGTAGGCTACCTTTCACAATAAACACTTAGGTTCCAGTCGACAAAACTTCAGTTCAGACATCGACAAGTCCAATCAGATGTCATGTAACATCTTTAGACATCTAAAGATACTACCCTTAGGATTAATTATCTCTAATTCACCTTTGTCAGAATAGAATCCAACTGTTGGAGATTTTACCCTTCTTTTAGACATTCGTAGAGCCTCCCAGACATCTGATAAAGAGATGCAAGACCTTATCAGATCAAATCCAACTGTCAGGTCCTTAGGAATCAATTCCCGTAGAACAACCTTATCTCCAGATGTTCAATAGCCTTTCTAGACATCCAGTATGATGTCCGACCTTCTTACATTGGAACCTTGTTTAGATCTAGTCCAAAATAGGAATAAACCTGCACTAAATTAGACGTCCAACTTTTTACCCAGACGTCTTAAATTGACATACCAGTTGTTTGACTCAAAAATCAAACGTCTGATCCTGCTGTCAAGGTTATGATGAACTTGAATTGATTAGGATTTCGACCTGATCTTTTGGGATTTGCTCCCAACAACTACAAGGAGCCTCCCAAGCCTTCTTGAACCTTCTTAAGAACTCTATAGATAGAGGAGGACCTCTTCCTTGTTAGGACACAAAATAGAGATAATTGTTCGCACTATTACACACATTTTGTGAGAGATCAAAAGAAGAAAATTGAGGTCTTACTCTCCAAGCTTTATACTTCATATCCTAGAGCATCGAATCTCTGCATAAACATGCCTACTTACTTCCATCTTAGGGAAGTCCTTTTGCCTATAGTATCATAGCTTAAATTACACTTTATGGCTCTATAGGTTGTTGTAATTTCGTTTTTCATTTTCTTTGGTTGGGTATTCATGTGGTGAATTCCCGTCTCCTTTGTGAGACAAAATACTCTTCGTGGGAAGTGGGGTTGAAGTACACTACCCTCGGTTAAAGTAGTGTGGTTGTGTCACCCTCATTTAAGTGACTCGATTAGTGAATTTGATCTACTCGGTCCATCGAAAATCCTAAGTCGGGAAGACTTAGGTGGTGGTTTTTACCCTTAGGGTTTCCACCTAAAAATTTGTTCTCTTATGGTAAATGTTTATGCGATTGTAATTTTGTTTTCACATATTTTTTATCCCGCACTATTCACCCCCATCTAGTGCACTGACAAAATCTTCCTGTACATTGCAGGAACTGGTAGTTTGGGCGAGGATGATTAATTCCTTGAAAGGGCTAAGAGATGAAAATGTTTGATCAGGATCAGAATGGCTAGTTTTATCTCAAAATCCCCTTCTGGTTTGATGACCCCTGGTCTTTCTTGATAATTTGAAGGATCATAGAAATCCTTTAAAGGAATAGTAGGTTCCTTGAGGGGTGGATTTTGTCCTTGGTTGGCTAGGTTCGTCATAGTCCTAGCAAACTATTGTTGATTTGCTTGTAGTTGACCTAATTGCACAACCATCAAGAGAAGGGGATTGGGTAGGTTTTGATTTTGAGTTGGCCACTCAGGGTTTTGAGGGTTTCTTAATCCCAAGTCAGGGATAGGAAGATCAAGCTAAGGTAGGGAATAGTTATATTTCTAGACCTATTTCGAGGGTTTTCCATTTTTTTAGAAGAGGAATGCAAATACAAAGATCTTTTTGTGTGGGGGGTAGAATCAATTTGTCCCCCTATGTGCGAACTCTGGGACCATCACCTATGCATACACTTATGGAAGAACAAGAGGAGGAGAGAATAGAAGAGATGAGAGAAAGAGTGTACAATTCAAGTAGGAAAAATTCTAAGCCTAGCCATAAGGTTGACTCCTTAAAAGCTTAAGACTTGGGAACCCAAAAATCAAGAAATCAATAATTAATCCTGCTTCTGAAAATTAACCTTATTAGATTCAAAGAGGTGGCTTAGGCCCAAGCATGTCTTGGGAAAATCATCGGAGGTTATATAAACTTGTACCCATCATTTTATTTCCCTCCTAATCTTAGACACCAAGTCTGATTAAGGGAATTAGGATTAATTAGAGATAACTTAAAACCTGGATATCAAGCCTAAAATTGAATGAAGTCCTTAAGAGTCAAGTTATTGTGAGTTTTAGGTAGGCTTAGGAACTTAAACTACATGGATAATGAAGGGCATTAAGGGGGGTAGTGCCTAATTATTTGATTTTATAGTGTGTGCAAATTGGGTTGGAATGTGGAGCCCAAGGCAAAACAAGAATGTTTAAAAACAAGAATTATATGAAATAATTTTTAGGGTTGGATATGGATTTGTAGATTTTAGGATTTTCTCCTTTTTTATGTTTTCAAGCAAGGTTTGAAGTGCTACACAATAATTGTAACGAAGTTGTAGTTTGTGGAAATCCATTTCTTTAGATTTGTGTAGGACTACAAAGAGAAACAAAACCCTAGAAATAGAAACCGTATATATTCAACTCCAAAGAAATGTATCTCTTTTATAAAATATTTTTATGTGGTGGTACAAACAAGGCAAAAAATAGTACCACTTGAAAGAAAATCAATTTCTACACTGGTGTCAAAATCCAGAAAAGATAGATTTGGAAAATTGATTCTACAGAATCCCTAAACAACCTAAGAAAATTTTGAAAGTTTTATATGTTGTATAGATTTTTGTAAGGTTTCTAGAAATAGAAAATTTGTCCAAATCTAATGAGTATAAAAAATTATAAAATTTGCTGACAATAAGAAAATAGTAAGGAATTAGGGTTTGACCCCTTTTTAGTCTGTAGATTTTTTAATTTTTTCCATTCGGTCAAATCTTTTGAAATTTGAAACTTAAGTTCCTAATTCAAAGGGACTTCCTTGGGTAGAATTTTAAGATTTTAGGAAGCCTTTTTGTGCCCAAACTTGATTTTTGAAAATGAAGACAGAAGTTTGGATTTTGAAAATTTTAACACCAATGTATAGAAGATGGTGGAGAGATGAAGCAAACAAGCAACCAAGTAGATTTTAGGGTTCCAACACCGTTAACTTTTCTTGTTTTTGATTGTTTTTATATTTTAAAGAGTTTTAAAGAGATTTTTCTTAGGATTTTAGGTAGTTTTGGCTTGGGTACTTGGAAATTCGTGGGAAGAAAATGCTACTTGAAGCTTCCACTCCAATTGACTCCAAATCCCGCTCCTGCTCTTGATTCACACTAGAGTCAAAATCAAAACAAAACTAGTGAAGACCTCATTAAGCAAGAGAGAGACAAAAATAACTAAGTCATGCCTCCCTGGCAATGATGCCAAAAAGTGATATGAGACATACATGATTTATTAAAGATGTGAATTAATGTCATTGCAATATGTATAGATCGATCAACTTTTGAATTTGTAAACCTAAATAGAGGGAGTATCTAGGGTCATCCAAGGAGGCGACTTTAGTTAAGAAATTTATATTCTATCTTTCACCAACTCAAATCTTCTTTTTGTAGTTTTGGTCTTTGTGATTTTTTAGGGTTTTTCAAAATGTGGGCAACTAGAAGTGAAAGCAATTAAGCTGAAACACGAGAATAAAATGAAAGAAAACTAGCCTTCCTAAGCTCACTCTAGGCACATGTGATCTAGAGTAATTAGGAAGGGGGTGTGAAGTGCACTGCAAAATTAAAAGAATCTTGAATTGAAACACATAAAATATGAAAGACACTTGATTTTTTTTTTTTTTAACAAAGAGAAACAACAACTACCATTCATAGTAGTTGTCATTTTATTCATATAATGAGAAATAGATCACATGTTATCCAGCCACAACCTAGCATGGTAAGCTATATCAGCACATATATTCTCTACCCAAACATTACCCTCATTGAAGGTTACATCATCTCCCTCTCCAAATGGCCCACAAGGTGGCTGGCATGTAAATACGTGGGTTGTTAGTCGGCAGAAAAAAGGACCAAAGCCCATCCTATGTGGGTAGTGAGGGAGAATAGAATCTCCACTAAACTGCATTGGATACCAAATAAGAGGTAAATAGGTGTCTGGTATCGTCTTCTTCAAAGCCACAAAGAGGGCATAGAATAGTTGTAGTTCCCATAACCCTCCTCCTGTAGGAATGCATTACCCCCTGACCCCCAACAAAGATCTCATAAGCCTTTGATGGCATATATATACCCTTCTTCCAGTGGAACTTGTCTAGGCCATCTCGTGGCCTTAAGGCTTCCAAAATCGACTATAGCCTACATGCCTCCTCCCCAGTTCTCATGGAATGCGTTCCACCTAATGTTATCCTCCAGCCTTCCAGATTCCCCTGGCATACATCAAACACTGATTGTTACGAACGTGTGCCCCGGACGTATTTTAAGACGTCTGGGAGGTGGCCCAGACGTCTGACCAGACGTCTGGGATTACATCCAGACGTCTTGCCAGACGTCTGGGATGGTTTACAAACGTCTGAAAAATCGTTATCTTCCACACGCGCGAGTCGTCTGCGCGCCTGCGCGCGCAGACCACATATTCGCCTTTCCTCCCTCCGCGGCTGCAGATTCCCCTGCCACGAATCCTTCTCTCTCCTCTCCGTGCGGCCATAAAAAGGGCACGCCTCCCCTCCCGTCTCCACCGTCTCCTTCCTCTTCTCCTTCCTATGCGCGAGAGCGAGCGAGCGCGAGGGCTGCAGCGGCGGCCGCAGTGAGCGCAGAGGAGGTGCCGCGTGCGAGGGCGGAGCTCTGCCGTGAGGGCGAGCTCGCCGGAGCGGCTTGGCCGGCCGACGGAGGGCACAGGGGGCGCGGAACGACGCGGAGAGGGACCTGCTGCAGTCTAAGCAGCAGACGCGTGAGGTACGATGCGGGCGGCGTCGCGAGCAGAGTCCAGGTCGCGCCCTGATTCTGGAAAAATTTCCAAAATCAGACGTCTGGGTTTATAGGCAGACGGCGAGGACGACGTCTGGTAGCTCATACAGACGTCTGAAAGGTGAGTATTCCATTTTCTTCTTCCTTCCTGTCGACTGACCGTACTGAGGGAAGGAGTTGGCTGTGCGCAGGCTCGCTATTCGCCATCCTTTGCGAATCAGACGTCTGGAAGTTGTACCAGACTGGTTGAGTGACCTCCAGACGACCGAGGTGACCATCGGACGTCTGGGAGATAGGCCAGACGTTCCTGCAGACTTCTGGACGTCTGGGAAACCACGCTGAACAGGTAATTCTCTGATCCACTTTTTAAGACGTCTGGAAGAAGTTCCAGACGTCTGATTTTGCATAGTATCATCTTTTTCGACCCGTTTAGGGCCCGTTCGGGCTCCGTTTTCCGCGATTTGAGTTGCGTTCTTTTCAGAATTAATTCCTCTACCCGTCTACAGTAGCTATACACTGTTTTGAGACACTCCTTGTGTTTGATCCTTGTGATAGGACCTCATTCAGTTGCAGTCTTGGGAGTCGCGGAGGCACGCGGGATTCCCGATCACGCCCCCATTACTCCCGTTGTACCTGGTAGAGTGGCTTAAGTTTATTATTAAAATTTGTTAAAGTATGGAACCATAACTAGAATCTAGGACATTGCATGAATCCTAGGAATGAGAAATGCATGGAATGATAGCTCCTAGGTGATGCATGAATCCTAGGGCTGGAAAACTAGTTGTATGCTAGATCCTAGGTTGTGGCATGAATCCTAGGATGGAAAAACTAGTGGAATGTATAATACTGCAGTCTTGGAAAAATGGAAAGGAACATAAAGCTGCCTGTAAATTGAATTAACAGCTGCCTGTTGTGAATAGATAACGTGGTTGAGAACATGGATTGTAAGAATGTGAAACTGGAAAGTGAAACCTGGATGTTTGAGTAAAAAGGATGGAACCCTACGGGGAAGTAGGAGTAGAACTCCTGGAAGGTGAATGGAATAGTTTTGGGGAAGTGAGCTGGCCCTTGAGTACGGAGTACCAAGGAGAGCGACTGTCCCCCTGTTTAGTGCAGAGCGGAGCTAGCCGCCCGAGGGACCCGGGGTTAGGACTGGCCACTCTGTACCGACTTGTTGGCCCTCGTGTACGTAGTACTGAGGAGAGCTAGTAGTGTTAGGAGAGTACTAGCTACCCCACGGGCCCCGGGGTTCTGCTAGCCTCCTTCACTGACTTGTTAGGCCCACTAGGGCAAACTAGGGTAGTCAGGCGAGGGTGCGCGGACTGTGGAGGGGCAAGGCCCCGGTTTGGTTACTGTGGAGGGTTTGGACCCCTGTTACTGAGAGGGCTCTGCCCTGGTTCCGTGCTGTGCTTGGGCGCACCCGTTAACGGAAACGACTGACCGCATGCCAGTGTGGGCTAGCTACCTGTGCATTTATCGCACGTGACGTAGTCACCGTTACGTCTGTCAGTGACCTTGGGGTGGTTGACTGAGGGTAGGATCACCACGGGGGACTCTCCCGGCCAGGAGAGCACCACGTGCTACTTCTACTTTTGGAAAAGACTGCAATCAAGATCGTTCCCACGAGGACGTTAGAGATCAAGTAAAGTATCTGAGAAATAAATGAAATAGTGAGAAAATTGAAAGATGTGAATAAAGGAAGTAATAGAACATAACAGCTACTGTACACTCTACTGTTGTCTTTAGTTAGTTTGCCACTCTACTCAGCGTTTTACTGACGTGTTACACTCGTTACCTTTTTCAGGACCAGGTGTTGAGCAGCCAGGGTCAGCGGCTGCAGAGGACGCTGGGCCGAGTAGGGTCCAGTAGAGTTTACCACAGTCTTTTGTACCTCTTTTGTTTCTGTTGTAGTGAGTAGTTCTTGTTTCCGCTGTACTTTCTTTACCTGCAGTTCTTGTTATGTGATAAATGTTGTTCTACTATTGTGGTGGTATCTACTGTAGTAGTTTCTTTCCTTACTGCTATACTTCCTTACTGTTAGTTATATTCATGTTGAATGTGGTTTATTTTACTGCTCTTTTGGTTACTTTCTCGTTGGACGACTAGGTCTTGGGATTAGTCGAGTCGGTCCGGTTCTCGTGTCTCGTAGGGACTCGGGAACCGGGTCGTTACACTGATGCATCCTTTAGGTCAGAGGATTTATACACACATGGAAATGAATCCTTAAGTCTTCCTTTTCCACACTAATCACCTTCCCTGAAGTACAACTTCTCACCATTGCCAATCACAGGGGAAAACTTGTCCCAGTGAACATTAAGGGACTCAGAAATTGACTTCTAGAAAGGAGATGCGTTGTTGTCTGATTGGATCAAATCTGCCAACTTGCCCATGTCAGCATAGGAGTCTCTAATTATCTTCTACAGAAAGCCTTCACCACCCTCATGATAATCATGCCCCATTTGAGGAGTGCATCACCAAACTCTCTGAGGCCTCTAACCCCCAATCCACCCTACTTCTTAGTGTTGAACAGTATCCATCGTAGTTTTAGAGAAATGTGTTGTAGTAGAGTGACGAAAATCGAACCGACTTTTAAATTTATAAATGTTCTAAAAATGTGAGTTTGAGGTTGTTCTTAGGGAGTAAATAATTGCAAATCAATCATTAATCAAACGATATGACGATGAGCACAATAATCAAACAAAGCTCAACATATATATTCAAATGACTTGCAAATTGTATATCAAGAGTTAGTGAAAAAGTAATGGAGAGAGAGAGAGAAAAAAGAATGGTGGTTGAAACCACCAATTTAACCCTTAAACACTTAGGCTATCCTCTTTCAAATCAAACTCAATGTTCTTTTCAACTTCCTAAAGGGCATCAGACATCTCAAGCCTTCCATGCAACAGTTAACCAAATTCTGAAGTTAGAGCCTCAGATTAGATATTTTAATTAAGCCTCAGATGACTTAAAGTTACCAAGCCCACAACCTTCACAAATATCACACCAAAGCCCAATGAGTTCCGAAGCAAACCCCCTCTCTCTCTTAGAATAAACCCCCTTCTCTCAGAATCAGACCAGAACAGACTCGGTTCAAACTGGCTGAGGCCCGTGTGTGTGGGATCACAGGCGAGGCTGTGCATGGGGATGTGTGGGGTAGGGACCTGACCCCAATGGTTTAAAGGTGATACACCAACGAACGCAATTCGTTAAGTACTGAACACTTTTTCAAAAGTTCCCAATGTGGGACCTTATGTGTGGCTTCTTCCTTAGTTGCTGTAGCTAAGAAGTTGCTCTCAAATCAAAGTTGTTGTTGCAGTTGTTTGCTTCAATTGAGAGCCCAGAGCACTTCGCAAGGTTGTTCCGTAGCTATTGAGTGCTGTGGCGATGGTGTTGATGGTTTGACGACAGTGGATGAGGGCAGCGAATGATGGAGATTCAACGACACCTGAAAATCAAGAAAATGGGCCAAAAAGCCCCAACTAAATGGTTCAAAGGCCTCGTTGTGAAGCGAGGAAGGTGATGGTGGAGGTTTTGAATTATTTTGTGACATGTAAGTGGTTGGACGACGATTGTGTGTTGTGGGTGAAATGTGTGTGTCTGCCCAAGAACTCCAGTGATCAAATGCTTCAATAACCTTGGGCATTTTGATCATTGGGTCGTGAGGAAGGTGTGGGTGGTCATAGCATAAGGTTTGGTGGACTGTGGCACTGGCATGAGATCGTCGGAGCTCATGCCAGAGATGGAACAATGTGTGAAAAGATGGTCGATCCCAAAAACTAAGGGTATAGAAAGAAGTTGGGAAGCGAGAGGAGAGTAGTGCACTTATGGGGTTGAGGGAGACAGGAGCGTGGCTTGCCTGACATGAGAGAGACGAATTCCTCCGGTGATGGGAAGTGGCAACAACGAAGAAGGAAATTTCTCCTACTGTGGCTGGCAAGGAGCAGAAGGAGAGGAAGGCACTAGATCATCCAATTTGGTTGTTGGTCGACCAAAGGAGGAGGTTGAAGGGGCTCACCGGAGTGCAAGTCAGAAGTGGCCAAAGGGAGGGAAGAAGAGGAATTTTTGGTTGAAACTCGACTACCAAGCACTTGGGAATGTGGTATGGCTTATGTAGAGGTGACAGGAGCCTTCAACTTCATGGAATCCTCGTGAATTCCATGCAAAATAAGCAAGGAAAGCTCTCTAATTTTTGTGAGTTTCCTGGAGATCTTGGGTCCACCTTAGGATCTGTGATCGAGTTCAATTGATTAGTAATCTTCTTAAGATCAATCCCTCCATGTTTGGTGGGATTTGATCCTGATTGGGAGGAGAAATCTCCAAATGAAGTTGGTGGTGTTGGGTTTTAGGATTTTGCTGCAGTTCAAAGAGGAAGAAGGTTGGCTGGGACCTATTTGGAAGACGAGAAGTTAGGGGTGTCTGGTAGAGTGGGTTCACTCAACTCAGTAATTAAGTTAATTTCACTTAATTAAGAGTAGAAGAAATCACTTAGGTTAACTCGAAGTTGTGTCGGTTACGTAGCATAGGGTAAAATTAACCTAATATTTTAGAAATTTTTACTAGTTGAGTCCAGGTCGTTTACTGGGAGGCATAATAATTTTCTCCAAATTGACCAATTTTCTTTTATCTCCTTAAGTTTAGGAGGTATAACTAGTTTCATTTCAAAATCATGAATTTTGTCAAAAAAGTTAACTATAAAGAACATACAAAATTCCATGTGCAGTCATATTTACTCAAAATATTGTACCTTATTAAGAAGTAAACATGCTAATTTTTCAATTTTATTTCATTCTAATAAATTAAGGCAATTAAAAAGTTATCCAATTAAAGCATGCCTTTTACAATTAAGAACAAAAAAAAAAGTAATTATGCAAGAGAAAATTCTTTTAATTTTTCATCTCTCTTCAGCCTCTAATCTTCTTCTCCTTTTCTTTCTTTTCTGCTTTCTCTCTTTTATTTTCTTCTTACCTTTCTTGTGTTTTCCTGCCTTCTTATCTTCCTTCTCTTCTTCTTTTTCCCTTTAATCTTCTCCTGCCTTCTCTTCTTCCCTTAGTTTTTCTCTCCTTTGTTCCTTAGTTTTTTTCCATAACACTTCTTAGTGTCTGAGCCTTCTCCTTTCTTCCTTAGCCTTTACATCCTTCAATGATTAGCTTCCTTTAGTGGCTTCTCTTTCCTTAAGCTTTCAGCTGAACTGGGTTTTTTTACTTTTTAAACCAAAAGTTTTTTTATTTGCGGCGAGGTCCTTTCGAGGATACACAGCACCCTGGGATCAGGGTGGGACCAGACCCTACTCGGTCATCGCCTATTCTCAGTTAGGTTTGTTTCAGTTTATTTCTTAATCGGTTCACAGTTTCGAGCCACATCGGCTCAACCCGACCTCCCAGGCCACACTCGCCCTCCCAGGGCACATTCACATCTGCACGCCCCCAAGGGCACACACACCAGCAGGCATATGCCGACACACTCAGAACAATGCTCAGATCAGAAGGAATCGGAACTGGTGCGCCAAGCGCTGACGACTGCATAGCCATAGGAACAAATCAGCTTTATACCCAGGCGTGCGCTCGTGGATATTCGAGGTGGGACAAACATTCCCCTTCTAGAACCGAATTCAAACGACCGTAACTTTCTACCCAGAGCTCCAAATTGGATGATTTAAAGTTTGTTGGAAAGCTCTAAGGGTAATCTACACAATTTCAGGGTCAATTTAATGTTTTAATGATGTTTGGCTCTTCAATTTAAGATATGAAATCAGGGGTTTCTACAGGTTTTATAAAAGCCTGGAGAGTATTTTAACTCAGGAGAGTCCTCAGATGGACTTCTCTCATCTATTTAAAAGTTTGTATGTGTTATATAAATAATTTCTCTTCTGTTAAAGTAGGTTTTAAGTTCTCAAGACCTACAGAACCTGCAAAGAAGCTTTTCTCTTCTCTGAAAACTTTAGAGGTTGATTTACAGATTTCAACAAGTGCAACAGACACTTTAAAGTGTTCCTAATCTATCTAGATTAATTATAAGGGTTATAACTAATCCATCTGGGCAGGTTTTAGATTTGAATTTCATCAAAATAGTGCTTCAGTTGGTTTGGGTTAGAGAGTAACCCAAATTGATAGAAACAAAATTTTCACTAAATATGTAACGAGCGCGTGCCCCAGACGTCTTTTAAGACGTCTGGGAGGTGGGCCAGATGTCTTACCAGACGTCTGGGATCGTTTCCAGACATCTGGAAATCAGTTATTCTGGCACGAGTCTTCGGCTGCGTGCCTCAGCGCGCAGGCCCGCGAATATCCGATATCCTCTGCGGCTGCAGACGCTCTGCCACGTCTCTCCCTCCTCGCGTGGCCTTAAAATGGCACTCCTCCCCTCACTCCGTCACCACCGTCTCCTTTCCCTTCTCCTTCAGCCAGAGCGTGAGCGCGAGCGCGAGGGCGGCAGCGGCGGCCGCAGTGAGCGCGGAGGAGGTGCGGCGTGCGAGAGCGGAGCTCTGCCGTGAGGGCGAGCTCGCCGGAGCGGCTTGGCTGGCCGGCAGAGGGCACAGGGGGTGCGGAACGACGCGGAGAGGGACCTGCTGCAGTCTGAGTAGCAGGCGCGCGAGGTACGACGCGGGCGGCGTCACGAGCGGAGGCCGAGTAGCGCCCTGATTCTGGAAAAATTTCCAGAATCTGACGTCTCGGTTGATAGGCAGACGGCGAGGACGACGTCTGGTAGCTCCTACAGACGTCTGAAAGGTGTGTATTCCGCTTTCTTCTTCCTTCCCGTCGATCGACCGTACTGAGGGAGGCAGTTCGCTGTGCACAGGTTCACTGATTCACCATCCTTTGCGAATCAGACGTCTGGAAGTTGTACCAGACGGTGGGAGTGACCTCCAGACGTCCGGGGTGACAATCAGACGTCTGGGAGATAGGACAGACGTCCCCGCATACTTCTCGATGTCTGGGAAACCACGCTGGACAGGTAATTCTCTGATCCACTGTTTAAGACATCTGGAATAAGTTCCAGACGTCTGATTTTGCATAGTATCGTCTTTTTCGACCCTTTTAGGGCCCGTTCGGGCTCCGTTTTCCGCGATTCGAGTTGCGTTCTTTTCAGAATTAATTCCTCTACCCGTCTACAGTAGCTATACACTGTTTTGAGACACTCCTTGTGTTTGATCCTTGTGATAGGACCTCGTTCAGTTGTAGTCTTGAGAGTCACGGAGGCACGCGGGATTCCCGATCACGCCCCCATTACTCCCGTTGTACCTGGTAGAGTGGCTTAGGTTTATTATTAAAATCTGTTAAAGTATGGAACCATAACTAGAATCTAGGACATTGCATGAATCCTAGGAATGAGAAATGTATGGAATGATAGCTCCTAGGTGATGCATGAATCCGAGGGCTGGAAAACTAGTTGTATGCTAGATCTTAGGATGTGGCATGAACCCTAGGATGGAAAAACTAGTGGAATGTATAATACTGCAGTCTTGGAAAAATGGAAAGGAATATAAAGCTTCCTGTAAATTGAATTAACAGCTGTCTGTTATGAATAAAGAAACATGATTGAGATCATGGATTGTGAGAACGTGAAACTGGAAAGTGAAACATATGATGTTCTGAGATAAAGAGCTGGAACCCTACGGGGAATTAGGAGTGGAACTCCTGGAAAGGAAAAGGAATGGAACTGAGATGTAGTTTGTACTGTCTCTTGGGTACGCAGTACCAAGGGAAGTACCTGTACCTGTTTAGTGCAGAGTGGGGCCAGCCACCCCAGGGACCTGGGGTTAGGATTGGCCGCTCTATACCGACTTGTTGGCCCTCGTGTACGTAGTACCGAGGAGATCTACTAGTGTTAGGAGAGTACTAGCTACCCCACGGGCCCCGGGGTTCTGCTAGCCTCCTTCACTGACTTGTTAGGCCCACTAGGGCAAACCAGGGTAGTCAGGCGAGGGTGCGCGGACTGTGGAGGGGCAAGGCCCCGGTTTGGTTACTGTGGAGGGGTTGGACCCCTGTTACTGAGAGGGCTCTGCCCTGGTTCCGTGCTGTTCTTTGGGCGCACCTGTTAACGGAAACGACTGACCGCGTGCCAGTGCGGGCTAGCTACCTGTGCGTTTATCGCGCATGCCGTAGTCACCGTTACGTCTGTCAGTGACCTTGGGGTGGTTGACTGAGGGTAGGATCACCACGGGGGACTCTCCCGGCCAGGAGAGCGCCACGTGCTACTTCTACTTTTGGAAAAGACTGCAATCAAGATCGTTCCCACGAGGACATTCGAGATCAAGTAAAGGATCTGAGAAATAAATGAAATAGTGAGAAAATTGAAAGATGTGAATAAAGGAAGTAATAGAACATAACAGCTACTGTACACTCTACTGTTGCCTTTAGTTAGTTTGCCACTCTACTCAGCATTTTGCTGACGTGTTACACTCGTTACCTTTTTCAGGACCAGGTGTTGAGCAGCCAGGGTCGGCGGCTACAGAGGACGCTGGGCCGAGTAGGGTCCAGTAGAGTTTACCACAGTCTTTTGTACCACTTTTGTTTCTGTTCTAGTGAGTAGTTTTTGTTTCCGCTGTACTTTCTTTACCTGCAGTTCTTGTTATATGATAAATGTTGTTCTACTGTTGTGGTGGTACCTACTGTAGTAGTTCTTCCCTTACTGCTGTACTTTCTTACTGTTAGTTATATTCATGCTGAATGTGGTTTATTTTACTATCTTTTGGTTACTTCCTCGTTAGACGACTAGGTCTTGGGATTAGTCGAGTCGGTCCGGTTCTCGTGTCTCGTAGGGACTCGGGAACCGGGTCGTTACAAGATGGTATCAAAGCAAGGTCGTCCCGAGAAGTGAATCAATTGACTGGAAAATAACCAATTCACAGGTTTATAACTAGAGTAGCCACCACAACATATCTCTTGACATGAGCTCTTAGAAGTTTCGTTAGGTACCGTCTGTTTTGACGTTTTTTATTTTGTTTCGCATCTCCATTGTAGGAGATGCCTCGTTGTGGAGCTAGGAGGGTGGGCGCGGCCGAGGTCGGGGCCCGAGGGACAGATGTGTCGGGCTTGGAGTACATACTACCCCTCCTCTTCTCCTGAGCATACCGTCTCCGGACCTCGTCCAACTGATTCGAGAGGTGGTTCGAGAAGAATTTCAGCTTCCACCCACGTCGCCACCCCCTCCCCCTTCCGAGCGTATGACAGGGGAGTTAGTGGTGGAACGAGATTTTCGCCGCCACACTAGGCGCGTTAGGAGGACTCAAAGGAGACACGTGGCATCCGCAGGAGAGCCGTCACGTTGTACAGGGCCATCAGCGGCCTTTGGGGGCCCTCGACAGGGGCCAGTCGCCAGCACCGGTCCCTCGCCTAGCCGACAGCAGGGACTCACTGAGGGTGGGAGTCGGGTTCCCCTCTGCTACCAGTGTGGCCAGCCGGGCCACGTCAGGAGGGACTGCCCATCTAAGGCAGGAGGTTAGCAGATACTTCCCGTGCAGAGCACTGGAGGGCGCGTAGGAGGCCGCGGTTCCCAGGCACGAGGAGGAGGACAGCAGTCGCGAGGAGGGTACCGGCTAGCACCTACCCGTCCGACGCAGAGTGTGGCTGCTTCGTCCGCACCTAGAGCTGAGGGGCGTATCAACGCCCTAACACACAGGGACGCCAGAGCATCGGGATCCGTGGTAGCAGGTATGGTTTCAGTTTCTGGCAGACTCGTTACACGCTTTTCGATTCCGACGCTACGCACTCATTTGTCGCAGCCAGTTTCGCAGTTAGTTTGGACCAGGATTATACACTGTTAGAGAATCCGTTCGTAATCAGAGGTCCGAGTGGTCAGCTGTTGGTAGCTGAGGAGGTGTACACGGGTTGCGAGGTCAGCATCGGGGGACATAGCCTGCCAGCTGACCTGATTATGATACAGATGGAGGACTTTGGAGTGGTTCTGGGGATGGATTGGTTGTCCGCTTACCACGCCTTGGTAGACTATTTTGAGAGGAAGATTGTCTTCTCCATTCCGGAGTTGCCTTCTTTCGAGTTTCACGGGCAGCCAGTGGACGGAGGTTTCAGGTGCATTTCGGCACTTCGAGCGGTGAGACTTTTGAGCCAGGGGTGTGAGGGCTTCCTAACTTGTGTGGTGGCAGAGCCCAGCCCTGTGGCAGACTTCCAGAACATCCCGGTGGTCAGAGAGTACCCCGACGTGTTTCCAGACGAGTTACCAGGACTACCGCCCGAGCGTGAGATCGAGTTTGAGATCTCACTAGTACCAGGGACCAGCCACATCTCCACCGCGCCATACAGGATGGCACCGCTTGAGCTGCGAGAGCTCAAGTCCCAGTTGCAGGACCTTTTGGAGAAAGGTTTCGTGAGGCCCAGTGCGTCTCCCTGGGGAGCCCCGGTACTGTTTGTGAAGAAGAAGGATGGGACCCTACGCCTTTGTGTGGACTACCGACAGCTGAATAGGGTCACCATCAAGAACAGATATCACCTGCCGAGGATCGACGATTTGTTTGACCAATTGCGGGGTGCCACGGTGTTTTCCAAGATAGACTTGAGGTCTGGATACCACCAGTTGAGGATCAGGGAGACCGACGTCTCCAAGACAGCTTTCCGCACCCAGTACGGATACTACGAGTTTTTGGTCATGCCGTTTGGGCTGACCAATGCCCCCGCTGCTTTCATGGACCTGATGAACAGGGTGTTTAGCGCGTACTTGGATCAGTTCGTTGTGGTTTTCATAGATGATGTGCTCATCTATTCTAGAGATCGAACGCAGCACGGACAACACTTGCGGATAGTTCTGGACACTCCGAGACGACGTAGGCTGTACGCCAAATACAGCAAGTGCGAGTTCTGGTTGAGGGAGGTGACCTTCTTGGGTCATGTGATATCTGGTGACGGCCTGGCGGTGGACCCCGCCAAGGTCGAGGCAGTGCTCAGGTGGGAGAGACCGCGTTCAGTCACTAAGATTCGCAGTTTCCTGGGACTGGCAGGTTACTACAGACGGTTCATCAGGGGATTTTCACAGATTGCGCGTCCTATGACACAGTTGACCCGGAAGGACGTGCCTTTCGCTTGGACAGACGCCTGTGAGGCGTGTTTTCTGGAGCTGAAGGAGAGGTTGACCTCGGCTCCCGTGCTCACCATCCTTGACAGTAGTGGCGGGTTCGTTGTGTACACGGACGCTTCCTTGCAGTGGTTAGGAGGTGTGCTCATGCAGAGGGGTCATGTTGTCGCTTACGCTTCGCGGCAACTGAAGCCCCATTAGCATACCTACCCTACCCACGAGCTAGAGTTGGCAGCTGTTGTCTTCGCGCTGAAGACCTGGAGGCACTACTTGTACGGTGAGACCTTCAAGATTTTTACAGATCACAAGAGCCTCAGATATCTTTTTGACCAGAAGGAGCTCAACATGAGACAGAGACGTTGGTTGGAGCTCCTGAAGGACTACGATTGCAGCATCTCCTACCACCCGGGAAAGGCCAATGTGGTGGTTGACGCCTTGAGCCGTAAGGCACCCGCACGCTTGGCCAGTCTACAGTTACAGAGTTGGAGCCTTTTGGAGGAGGTGGGCAGTTGGAGACCTCTAGAGTTACAAGGATACTGTGGGGCAGTGACGGTGACACGGCAGACCAGGCCAGAGCTGATAGACCGTATCATCACAGGACAGATGGCTGATCTGTACTTGCAGTCCTTGCGCGACAGAGTACTATCAGGGGACCCAGGGGACTTCTCTTTCACAGAACAGGTGTTACGCTTGAGGGGACGGTTGTGCGTTCCCAGAGACGAGGAGCTGTTGAGAGAGCTCCTGACTGAGGCACACGGTTCCAGATTCACCATACATCCCGGAAACACGAAAATGTACCATGACTTGAGACGCGAGTTTTGGTGGAGAGGGATGAAGCGGGATGTGGGTGAGTTCGTGCAGCAGTGCTTAGTGTGCCAGCAGGTGAAAGCCGAGCATCAGAGGCCTGCAGGGCCGCTTCATCCGCTTCCAGTGCCAGAGTGGAAGTGGGAGAGCATCACCATGGACTTGGTGGTGGGCTTACCTGTTACCCAGTGGGGACACGACGTAGTCTGGGTAATAGTGGATAGATTGACGAAGACGGCGCGATTCTTGCCGATCCGAGTCACTTTGGGACCAGCACAGTTGGCAGAGAGGTATATCCGTGATGTGGTACGACTACACGGAGTTGGACGGGAGATCGTATCCGACCGGGATACCCGCTTTACGTCCCAGTTTTGGGCTGAGTTTCAGCAGGCCTTGGGGACAAGGTTGAGGTTTAGCACGGCTTACCACCCCCAGACGGACGGACAGTCTGAGCGCACGATACAGACACTTGAGGACCTTTTGCGTGCCTGTGTACTGGACTGGAGGGGCTCTTGGGAGGAGCACCTGCCCCTGGCGCAGTTTGCATACAACAACAGTTATCACTCGAGCATCGGCATGGCTCCCTACGAGGCTCTGTACGGACGGAAGTGTACGGCACCCTTGAGTTGGGTTGAGGTGGGGACCAAGTGGGAGGTTGGCCCCAGGTTGATCCGGCAGAGTCAGGAGGTAGTTGAGCAGATCCACAGACGACTCCGCACTGTCAGGAGCGACAGAAGAGCTACACGGATCGGAGATGTAGAGAGGTGCAGTTTGAGGTTGGGGACCACGTCTTCCTTCGTGTTTCGCCCATGAAAGGCTTACAGCGGTTTGGGGTGAGAGGGAAGCTCGCGCCGAGGTTCGTGGGGCCCTTTGAGGTCCTGGAGCGGGTTGAACCCATTGCTTACAGACTTGCCCTACCCCCGCAGCTTTCTGGTGTGCACGACGTGTTCCACGTGTCCAACCTCAGGAAGTACGTAGCCGATTCCAGTCACGTACTGAGCCACGAGAGCATCGAGGTGAGCGACGACCTGACCTACCCCGAGCGGCCAGTGCAGATCCTAGACCGAGCCGTACGCCGGTTGAGACGAAAGCAAGTACCCCTGGTAAAGGTTTGTGGAGGAGCCAGCGGTACGAGGAGGCTACCTGGGAGCGGTACCCGGAGCTTTTCACGGGTACATCTTTTCGGACCGGCTTCGGTCCTCTTTGAGTTTGTTATGGTTATTCGGACGTTTTTTCCCGCACCCTAGTTGGCGCAAGTTTCGGGGACGAAACTTCCTTTGAGTTTGTTATATTGTAACGAGCGCGTGCCCCAGACGCCTTTTAAGACGTCTGGGAGGTGGGCCAGACGTCTTACCAGACGTCTGGGATCGTTTCCAGATGTCTGGAAATCAGTTATTCTGGCACGAGTCTTCGTCTGCGCGCCTCAGCGTGCAAGCCCGCGAATATCCGATATCCTCTGCGGCTGCAGACGCTCTGCCCCGTCTCTCCCTCCTCGCGTGGCCTTAAAAGGGCACGCCTCCCCTCACTCCGTCACCACCACCTCCTTTCCCTTCTCCTTCAGCCAGAGCGTGAGCGCGAGCGCGAGGGCGGCAGCGGCTGCCGCAGTGAGCGCGAGCGCGAGGGCGGCAGCGGCTGCCGTAGTGAGCGCGGAGGAGGTGCGGCGTGCGAGAGCGGAGCTCTGCCGTAAGGGCGAGCTCGCCGGAGCGGCTTGGCTGGCCGGCAGAGGTCACAGGGGGCGCGGAACGACGTGGAGAGGGACCTGCTGCAGTCTGAGCAGCAGGCGCGCGAGGTGCGACGCGGGCGGCGTCGCGAGCGGAGGCTGAGTAGCGCCCTGATTCTGGAACAATTTCCAGAATCAGACGTCTGGGTTGATAGGCAGACGGCGAGGACGACGTCTAAAAGGTGTGTATTCCGCTTTCTTCTTCCTTCCCGTCGATCGACCGTACTGAGGGAGGTAGTTGGCTGTGCGCAGGTTCGCTGATTCGCCATCCTTTGCGAATCAGACGTCTGGAAGTTGTACCAGACGGCAGGAGTGACCTCCAGACGTCCGGGGTGACAATCAGACGTCTGGGAGATAGGACAGACGTCCCCGCATACTTCTGGACATCTGGGAAACCACGCTGGACAGGTAATTCTCTGATCCACTGTTTAAGACGTCTGGAATAAGTTCCAGACGTCTGATTTTGCACAGTATCGTCTTTTTCGACCCGTTTAGGGCCCGTTCGGGCTCCGTTTTCCGCGATTCGAGTTGCGTTCTTTTCAGAATTAATTCCTCTACCCGTCTACAGTAGCTATACACTGTTTTGAGACACTCCTTGTGTTTGATCCTTATGATAGGACCTCGTTCAGTTGTATTCTTGAGAGTCATGGAGGCACGCGGGATTCCCGATCACGCCCCCATTACTCCCGTTGTACCTAGTAGAGTGGCTTAAGTTTATTATTAAAATCTGTTAAAGTATGGAACCATAACTAGAATCTAGGACATTGCATGAATCCTAGGAATGAGAAATGTATGGAATGATAGCTCCTAGGTGATGCATGAATCCTAGGGCTGGAAAACTAGTTGTATGCTAGATCCTAGGATGTGGCATGAACCCTAGGATGGAAAAACTAGTGGAATGTATAATACTGCAGTCTTGGAAAAATGGAAAGGAATATAAAGCTGCCTGTAAATTGAATTAACAGCTGCCTGTTATGAATAAAGAAACATGATTGAGATCATGGATTGTGAGAACGTGAAACTGGAAAGTGAAACATATGATGTTCTGAGATAAAGAGCTGGAACCCTACGGGGAATTAGGAGTGGAACTCCTGGAAAGAAAAAGGAATGGAACTGAGATGTAGTTTGTACGGTCTCTTGGGTATGCAGTACCAAGGGAAGTACCTGTACCTGTTTAGTGCAGAGTGGGGCCAGCCACCCCAGGGACCCGGGGTTAGGATTGGCCGCTCTGTACCGACTTGTTGGCCCTCGTGTACGTAGTACCGAGGAGAGCTACTAGTGTTAGGAGAGTACTAGCTACCCCACGGGCCCCGGGGTTCTGCTAGCCTCCTTCACCGACTTGTTAGGCCCACTAGGGCAAACCAGGGTAGTCAGGCGAGGGTGCGCGGACTGTGGAGGGGTAAGGCCCCGGTTTGGTTACTGTGGAGGGGTTGGACCCCTGTTACTGAGAGGGCTCTGCCCTGGTTCCGTGCTGTGCTTTGGGCGCACCCGTTAACTGAAACGACTGACCGCGTGCCAGTGCGGGCTAGCTACCTGTGCGTTTATCGCGCGTGCCGTAGTCACCGTTACGTCTGTCAGTGACCTTGGGGTGGTTGACTGAGGGTAGGATCACCACGGGGGACTCTCCTGGCCAGGAGAGCACCACGTGCTACTTCTACTTTTGGAAAAGACTGCAATCAAGATCGTTCCCATGAGGACATTCAAGATCAAGTAAAGGATCTGAGAAATAAATGAAATAGTGAGAAAATTGAAAGATGTGAATAAAGGATGTAATAGAACATAACAGCTACTGTACACTCTACTGTTGCCTTTAGTTAGTTTGCCACTCTACTCAGCGTTTTGCTGACGTGTTACACTCGTTACCTTTTTCAGGACCAGGTGTTGAGCAGCCAGGGTCGGCGGCTGCAGAGGACGCTGGGCCGAGTAGGGTCCAGTAGAGTTTACCACTGTCTTTTGTACCTCTTTTGTTTCTATCCTAGTGAGTAGTTTTTGTTTCCGCTGTACTTTCTTTACCTGCAGTTCTTGTTATATGATAAATGTTGTTCTACTGTTGTGGTGGTACCTACTGTAGTAGTTCTTCCCTTACTGCTGTACTTTCTTACTGTTAGTTATATTCATGCTGAATGTGGTTTATTTTACTGTCTTTTGGTTACTTCCTCGTTGGACGACTAGGTCTTGGGATTAGTCGAGTCTGTCTGGTTCTCGTGTCTCGTAGGGACTCGGGAATCGGGTCGTTACAAAATACATCATCTGAGCTTACTTTATTCTTTCTGAAAACATCAAACAGAATCTCAGAAACAATTTGCACATCTCAATTCCTCAATTCAAGCTCAGAACATCATTTTCAGAGTCAAGTTTGACTTTGGAAGCTCAAAAATAGACTTTCTATTCTATGCCTCCTCCTAAGAAATTAATGCCTCAATCAGAGTCTTCTCATCATCTGGAACTCACTCAGATATTTAGATTTATGTTCTGTCCTTAATTTCTAGGGTTTCTGACTCGCCGCCTGAAATAAAATAGGTGTGTGTTCGATAGAGTTGATCAGAGTTTGTTACAATGTTTTAAAAGTTTAAATAGCTTCAGTGCATCACACTGAAGCTTCTAAGCTCATTAAGTGCTTCTCAAATCCTTTATAACAGACTTCTCCAACTCGTCGAAATTGGGGAAGATGAAGTTCATTTAAAGCCCTAATGGTTGAAACCTCCAACAAATATCTTTAAAATGATCAGTAATCCTTGTTAAACTATTCTGGAGCCACTTAACAAGTTTAAGAGGCTGCTACAAAAAATGGCTCGCCAGAGCTCCGGTGAGTCCAGAAAATGTAAATTGCTTGTACAGATTAACAAAATTAACCATTTTTGATCTAAAAATGATCCTGAGGTTACAAGGAACCTCTTTATCACATTACATTCTTCATTTGTTCATTAAAATAAAAGATTTGATAGTAAGTTTGTTTCTTAAAAGATTTTAATGGTTTAAGCTCAGGACTTGATTTAACTACTTGATTGAGAAGTTAAATCAAGTTAATAGATGTTATTAATCGTAAATATATATTTAATTTATAGTTTGAAATGTTCCTGAGCTGCCATGGACAGCAAGCTCACGAAACTTAATTAAAATTTAGGCATTTAATTATAGATGATAATAATAGGTAATATAATGTTGATTAGGGTTCATTAGTGGAGATAGGTGATGAAAGAACCCAGTGCAGGTGGAATTAAATCGACTACTGTCACCATGGACAGTGAAGTAGTCGATGAAGGTGAGATTTGAATTAGGCATTTAGGTGATTTAATTAATCGATTAAGTGAATTAGAAGTGAACATGGAAGATATAGAAATGTGTACAGTGAGTAAAAAGACAAGATTAAAGTCTCTGGCGAGCTCAAGGAACTCACCGGAGTCGAAGGAGATGAAGCTAAAATCTAAAATTACTCTAACCTAACTAACTAAACTAACTAACTAAGTTAGCCTACTCCTACTCCTACTCCTAGTCTACTGTTACCTGCATGAAGGGGTCAATAGGGTTTCGCCGAAGGTTCATAGCGGACGACGAAATCAGAGGATTGAAGAAAGATCTCTGGCGAGCGGATTTGAGGTGGAGCAGAGGAATCCTAGGGTCGGCGCCTTTGTTAGAGGTGCGGAAGACCACGGCGAATCTCCTCGGCTACTTAAGATGGACGGAGGAAGTCAGAAGATGGAATGGGGAATCGCCGGAGGTTTGGAAGAATAGCCTATCGAAGTCAGCTATAGTGTTCGAATTGGGAAGGGAGCCAACTTGCCTAAAATCAGAGGTGTGAGGAGGTATTTATAGCAGTCTACGGCGAAGAGAGCGGCGGGGTCTGGCTAAAGAAGGAGCTCGAGGAGCATAACCTTTGTCGTCATCTCCGACAATGGTGAGGTTATCTCCCACTGAAAAATAGGATTTTCGGTTAATCCAGACCAATGGATGAAGTGGAGGTGGTGAGCGCAAGCTGCAAGAGCTTGGGTAAAGAGGAATGATGTCGGCAGGGCGTTGATCGCGTGGCGGGATGACTCTCTGCCGCCAGCCGTTCGTTTGGCTGGAGAAGAAGAAGACGAAGAGGGACTTAGAAGTAATAAAACTTAAGGACTTATGTGAGAAATAAGGACCCAACTGTAATGAATATTAAGGACTAAAATGGAAACCCAGGTTTTGAAGGTTTATTTTAATTTAAATCTTTTTCAACTTTTTATATATGTTAGTAAATAAGCTAAATATTATGTTTACGCCTTAAATTTACATTTTTGATCTTTTTAGGTTAATTTATTAGATTAAGTAAAATCACTTAGGTTATTACATACTTAGGTAGACATTATACTTAAGTTACTTATCTTATTAATTAAGAAAATGATTAATAGGATTTCGAGTCCAATTATTATCTAAATTATTAATAATGTTAATTGAATGATAAAATGTCATTTTTAACTTATTTTAAGGACCTTAACTAAATATCTCTTATTCTATAATTAACCCTTATATATTCATAACCTTAGCTAATTAACAAGGAAGACTAGTTAATAAGGGGTAATTAGAGATCATGATGAGTGTCTCATCATACCCCCAAGCCAAAGTTTTGCTAGTCCCTAGCAAAATTAACTAAGACTATGATGATTTAAAGCACTTGGGTTTAAATTATTATAAATAGTAATAATGTAGAGGAAAGCTTAGGTCAGAAATTTTTTTTTAAATTTAATATAAATGATTAATGTATAGAGCATGTGTGAAATTTTTCTTACTTAGACTTATACTTATAACAATTTCGAAACACACTTAAAATAATTTGTAAACAAGAATTTTATTCAAAATTAGAATTCTTCAAAATTCTCCTAATCTTTGTAACTATTCTTAACTCAAATTAGAATACAAAGTGTTTTAAGAAAAACAAAACTAAACAATTGAGAATTAAATTTTAACTCAAAAACTCAAATAGATTTAAATTAATCCTTTGTTTATAATATTTGACTTTTATCAGAATAAGTTTAAGCAAATTAACCAAGTACTCATTATTAATCAAACTTAGAGTAGTAAAACTCTAATTTACTAGCCTACAACACTAAAGATTAACTTCTAGACCTTGGATTCTGTCAATTCTTCTCCTCTAGGTCTCAACTTAAAATCTTCAAAACCCAATTTCTTAGGCTTCACTGCCCAATACCAAGGTTCAATAGCTATGATTTTAAAACATCTGTGCTTAGTGAAGAGAATTGTCCTAAAGACATCCAAAGTTGCAAAAATCTTGATCTTAAGACATCACTTTCCAAACCCAATTATTCCTATTCAAGCCTTTGGCTTGGCCTTACTCAGGTTTGGTTGCTTTCTCCTCACCAGTTTTCTATGCTGAGGTCAACACTTTTTTTGTATATCTCTCCGGTGGACCATTGGGTCTCTTATTCCTAATATTATTTTCTCCATATTTTTTTTCTCTTTTTCTATAGGTTAGAACACCCATTTGTAGCGAGGTGTTCTTTTTATTTTTGATGGAAGGAAGGGTAGCATCCATTTGTAACAATATGCTTTTATTTATTTATGGAAAAACTGCATAAGTACCCATTTTTAGTGAGGCACTTAACTGCATTGTGTTTTATTTATTCTTTTCATTTTCTTTTTCTTCCCCCCCTTCCCATTTTCCTTACTAACATTATTCTCCAAATCCTTTTTCTAGGTGAGTGGCACATCCTTCGCCATTTCAAGAACCGCCCTGCAGAAATCCTTGGACTAAAGAGGATTTAGAATTGATCTTTTAACCTCTATGTTTTCGCTGTTTCAGATGTCAACAAGACAATTCTATGTGAGTGAATTTTTGATGTTTAGGTTACTTAGCTCTCAAACCAGAGCTTAGACAACAATACCCTTTACTCTTAGGTTCTTCAAATTTTCAGTTTCCTCCAATAGGATCCGTCAAGACAAAATTTACCAAGTGTAGATATTTATCTCTAGCTTGTAAATTTTGTAAACTAAAATTCTACCAACTCTCTATCTAATTAACTCTGAATATTTGGCTTTTTACTTAACTTTATAATAAAATTAAATTTTCAAAAATCAAAAGGATTACTTAATCTAATTGATGAAAAAGTTATAATTCAATTCCAAAACTTAAGTTTAAATTCTTAACACACTAAGTTTCTTAATTCGAGGTAAGAATAGAAAAACAAATCTTTAAAAGATTTAAAAGATTCCTTAATTCAAATAAAATCTTATTTTAATATTTTAAACACAAAAGTGTGTTTCTACAAAATGTTTAAAGAAAAATCTAATTAAAAATTGAATGATCTTATATACTTATATATATACTATATACATTTAAAACTTCTAACCTAAAAGAAAATTAAAACTCTTAATTATAATATATATACATTCTTCTTCTTTTCCACTTTATTAATAAACCCCTCTTATTATTTTTATAAATTATTTTAAAATTTTTGTATTTATATATTTTTATTTTTATGTATATAAGATTTTTCAATTTTTTATGATTTTTTTTAAATTTTTCAAATTTTTATGAAATTTTTGAATTTTTAAAATTTTATCATTTTTATCATTTTTATTTTTTTTAAAATTCGTGGATATTTGATTTTTATGTGTTGTTATTTTTTTAAACCAACACATAAAGTGAAAATTTCACTTCAACACCCCCTCAAGCCAAAATTTTACAATGTCCTTATTGTAAAAATGGTGAAAAATATATGAAGTGAAAAATTAGAAGTAATTGTATAAGAAAATCAAAAAGGATGAAAATGGGAAATAGCTATGTATAGGTGCTAAGTTTTACGCCTTCAACTAGGCGTAAACCCTAGTAAAGAACTCCTAAAAAGAATAGGTATATGGTAAAAATAGAGGAGATATGAAAGAATTAGATCAAAAAAATTACAAGACAAATTAAACCACCCAATCGAAACTCGTCTTGGAATTGCCTAGAATAGATCTCGCAGATCCTAGAATCAGATTCTCGTGAAAATCTCAAAAAGATTCGAGTGAGTCTTATGTGAAGAACAGATCTGATTTAAGTTGAGATGTAAAATGTTTAAGATTGAGGCAATTCATAAATGTTTCCACCAAGTTCAGAAGATCAGCAAAATCAGTTTTGGTTCTCAATAATAGGTCGGTCTTTTTAATACAAAATAGGTTGCTAATGAAGGTTTGATGGGTTATTTTCAGGTATTGTAGAGGATGGATTATGATTAGAATCAAAGGCCTGATTAATGAAGTGGACTTGGCCTTGATTTTGCCTAGGATTCAGAATTGGCTGAGATGGAAGAGTACCTGACTGACGAGACTCAGCCAAAAGCGTGAGTTGATTTCGTAAATTAGCCAATTCTACCTTACATTGCCTATGGATCTCAGCGAGAGCCTCAACATTTTGTTGCTGACTCTTTGACACTGCACTAAAAATCTAGTCTAGCTGTGTATCTCTATTTGGCCTAGAGTAATTCTGCATACTCATCGGGCTAGGCCTTAATTTTGATTGCTGAGGGGGCAATGGAGGTGGGTTAAAATGGGTCTGATTTGGATAATTTGATCTTTGATTTTGATTTGGATCAGCCCAAGAAAAATTTGGGTGGCTTCACCATCCAGGATTATAGGAATTTGAATAAAGGTTTGGTCTTGGTGTGTATCCCTGAATGGCGTTTAAATCAAGAGGATATGACATGTTTTCTGCAACAGTTAAGGGTGGGGATAAGGGTGGGTAAGATTGTGGGACAAAGGTCCCTCCTTGGGTTGGTGAATGAGTAGATAGAAAACCCAAGGAAAATGGATATCTAGAATCCAGATTATTCACAAATTCCCTCCCCACAGGAATTTGCGAAACAGGTAAATACGCAAAATTCATAGCTACTAGAGGCGTAAGATTCTTCATTGTGTTTCTAACCTTGTCGAGATGCTTTGCTACAATATCTACTTTGTCTAGTTTTTCTACAATAATCTCTAAATCCTTTGAACTGGACGGATTACTGATCTTGTGAATGCCCTTATGCGGATTTTGGTGATTCGTATTCGCGCCCCACAAAAATTGCAACATAGATTCATTATTGATTGAGTTTTCCGCCATCCCTTCAAATAATTTTGAAGTGGATTCTGCGTCGCGATTTAAAAAATTCCCTCCATAAGAGCCATCAACTAGATTGTGAATGCCCTCTTGTAAAACATAATAAAAGATATGCATGAGTTGCCAACGAGGGATGTCATGATGTGGGCATTTCCTTTGCAATTCATGAAAACGTTCCCATGCTTCATGAATTGGTTCTCCTTGATTTTGATTGAAAGCACTAATAGCTCGGCTTAAAGCATTGGTTCGACCAATTGGAAAGAATTTCTTCAAAAATGCAAATTCGAGTTCAACACAAGTTGAGATTGGTCTTGCTATAGTTCTATACCAATAAGCTGCTTTATCTTTAAGGCTAAAAGAGAACATTTTCATTAGTAGGATTTCCCTATTTTGATTTTGAGGACCAAGAGTTTGAGATAAATTTTTAAGATCTTCAATATGTTGAAATGGATCCTCGGATGCAAATCCATGAAAGTAGGGGATTAAACTTATAATGTTTGGCTTTAGTTTTGGATCATTTTCCCAATAGGAATCCTAACATTAGGCTCTACTTGTGCATTAAATGGGTTATAATAATCTCTAAGTATAGGCCTTGGATGATTAAGCGGTAAATCATGATTTTCAAAACTCGCCTCAGGTCGAGGTGAAGAACGGGTTTGCAAAGCTTGTAGATTATTTAAGGCTACTGTTAATAAATTGATTTGTCTTGTTTGCTCTAGCATCCTAAGGTTCTGGTTCAGGAGTGCCTCATGAACATCAAAAGGCGACATCTCCCCCTGACCAGAAGAAGAAGGGATCTCAAGATTTAGATTCTGCATTGGATCCATAGAAGTAGATGGATCAGACGGGAAAACCATTGCTTGCTTATCTGCAACCAGCCTAGGATCACCTGTCAATGGTAGTGCAAGAGGCGGATGCAAGGATCGCCTCCCATCCATAAACGGAAAATAATGTGCAAAGGCACACACACACCATCGATACAAAAAACAGTGGCACAAAAAACCCACAAAATAGCGCAAAACACACGGGTTTTGCTCTTCTTTCAGAGGAAAGAAGAAATTCCTAAAGTACGCAAAGTAATTTGATGCAAACAAATAGAGTAACAGTATCAAAATACGCATCCTAATACGTGACTACGCAGGTGCGTACCTTAAAGCTCAAAGGTCTAAGGTCTAGGATCGAGACCGCTCACTACTGGCTCCCTGGGGCTCTAGTAGTGAGACAGACTTGTTGATCTTCGGCCAAAGCCCTAAGAGGTGCAAAGAGGAGAGATAGAAAAATAGACTCGTGTGACTCTAGTGATCGCGCTGTGTGTGCGATAGCATGCAACAGATGATATCGAGAAAATAACCCGCATGCATTCTGCAAATAGATTTAAGTCACCAATTTTACTTCCTCTTTTTAGTTAGTCTTTTTCAAAAAAATATATCAATTAAACTACAATGGTCGCTTTTTATGTCTTTTCAAACAAAAATATGTAGTCTTCTTCAATTCTCAGAGACAAGGATCTACGTGGGTTTTCACGTGTTTTCCCGCTAATGCGAGAAAATAGTTTAAAAATTTTCCCGAGTCAGATTGCTAAAATACTGGTAGGAAATATGCACTCCTAAGAGTGTATGCCTATGATATGCTGCTGCTAGTCAGATAGAGATGTACTTTTGTATTTTTTTATTATTTAAATGCAACAAAACAAAAGATTAAGAAATATTCACAAAGAATGGAAATAGTAAAACTAAATCCCGCCTTCTCCTGAGATTACCCATAAAGGTAAACCTGAAAAGAGGACAGAAAATAAAATAAAAATAAAAACAAAAACAAAACACACTAATTAAAACAAAAGTTAGTAAAAACAAAACTATTTACAAAATACCTCCTAATTAAATAATTAAATCTTTTAAAATTTTAGTGAATCAAAATATTACCTCCCCGGCAATGACGCCATTAAAATGATAATTAGACGATGCAATACCAGGGAATATTTTGATGAGTGGAGTGAGTCAAAATATTTCCTCCCCGGCAACAGC
The DNA here is from genome assembly GCA_037157565.1 of Thalassia testudinum. NCBI lineage: Eukaryota > Viridiplantae > Streptophyta > Magnoliopsida > Alismatales > Hydrocharitaceae > Thalassia > Thalassia testudinum. Next base: position 93,577,186 of record JAZHRO010000025.1, read on the forward strand.
GCCACTAAAATGGTAGTGTAGGTTCACTCAACTCAGTAATTAAGTTAATTTCACTTAATTAAAGTAGAAGAAATCACTTAGGTTAACTCAAACTTGTGTCGGTTATGTAGTATAGGGTCGAATTAACCTAACATTTTAGAAATTTTTACTGGTTGAGTCCAGGTCGTTCACTGGGAGGCATAATAATTTTCTCCAAATTCACTAATTTTCTTTTATCTCCTTAAGTTTAGGAGGTATAACTAGTTTCATTTTAAAAACATGAATTTTGTCAAAATATTTAACTATAAAGAACATACAAAATTCCATATGCAAACATATTTACCCAAAATATTGTACTTTATTAACAAGTAAACATGCTAGTTTTTCAATTTTATTTCATTCTAAAAAATTAAGGCAATTAAAATGCTATCCAATTAAAGCATGCCTTTTACAATTAAGAACCAAAAAAAAAAGTAATTCTGCAAGAGAAAATTCATTTAATTTTTCATCTCTCTTCACCCTTTAATCTTCTCCTTTTCTTTCTTTTCTTCTTTCTCTCTTTTATTTTCTTCTTACCTTTCTTGTGTTGTTCCTGCCTTCTTATCTTCCTTCTCTTCTTTTTCCCTTTAATCTTCTCCTGCCTTCACTTCTTCCCCTAGTTTTTTTCTCCTTTGTTCCTTAGTTTTTTTCCTTAACACTTCTTACCGTTTAAGCCTTCTCCTTTCTTCCTTAGCCTTTGCATCCTTCAGTGCTTAGCTTCCTTTAGCAGCTTCTCTTTCCTTAAGCTTTCAGCTGAATTCGAATTTTTTACTTTTTAAACCAAAAGTTTTTTTTATTTGCAGCGAGGTCCTTTCGAGGATACACACACCCTGGGATCAGGGTGGGACCAGACCCTACTCGATCCTCGCCTAATCTCAGTTAGGTTTGTTTCAGTTTATTTCTTAATCGGTTCACAGTTTCGAGCCACATCAGCTCAACCCGACCTCCCAGGCCACACTCTCCCTCCCAGGGCACATTCACATCCGCACGCCCCAATGGCGCACACACCCGTAGGCATATGCCCACACACTGAGAACAATGCTCAGATAAGAAGGAATCAGAACTGGTGCGCCGAGCGTTGACGACTGCATAGCCAAAGGAACAAATCAGTTTTATACCCAGGTGCGCGCCCGTGGATATCCGAGGTTGGACAAACATTCCCCTTCCAGACCAGAATTCAAACGATCGTAACTTTCTACCCAAAGCTCCAAATTAGATGATTTAAAGTTTGTTGGAAAGCTCTAAGGGTAATCTACACAATTTTAGGGTCAATTTAATGTTTTAATGATGTTTGGCTCTTCAATTTAAGGGATGAAATCAACGGTTTCTACAGGTTTTATAAAAGCCTGGAGAGTATTTTAACTCAGGAGAGTCCTCAGATGGACTTCTCTCATCTATTTAAAAGTCTATATATGTTATATAAACAATTCCGCTTCTGTTAAAGTAGGTTTTAAGTTCTCAAGACCTACAGGACCTGTACAGAAGCTTTTCTCTTCGCTAAAAACTTCAGAGGTTGATTTACAGATTTCAACAAGTGCAAAAGACACTTTAAAGTGTTGCTAATCTATTTAGATTAATTCTAAGGGTTATAACTAATCCATTTGGGTAGGCTTTAGATTTGAATTTCATCAAAACAGTGTTGGTTTGGGTTCGAGAGTAACCCAGCTTGACAGAAACAAAATTTTCACTAAATACATCATCTGAGCTTACTTTGTTCTTTCTAAAAACATCAAACGGAATCTCAGAAACAATTTGCATATCTCAATTCCTCAATTCAAGCACAGAACACAATTATCAAACTCAGGTTTGACTTTGGAAGCTCGAAAATTGACTTTCTATTCAAAACTTCCTCCTAAGAAGTTAATGCCTCAATCAGAGTCTTCTCATCATCTGGAACTCATTCAGACCTTTAGATTTATGTTCTGTCCTTAATTTCTAGGGTTTCCGGCTTGCCGCCTGAACTAAAATAGGTATGTGTTCGAGAGAGTTGATCAGAGTTTGTTAAAATGTTTTTAAAGTTTAAATAGCTTCAGTGCATCGCACTGAAGCTTCTGAGCTCATTAAGTGCTTCTCAAATCCTTTATAACAGACTTCTCCAACTCACCGGAGTTGGGGAAGATGAAGTTACATCTAAAGCTCCAGTGGCTGAAACCTCAAACAAATATCTTTAAAATGATCAGTAATCCTTATTAAACTATTTTGGAGCCACTTAGCAAGTTTACGAGGCTGCTACAACAAAATGGCTCGCCAGAGCTCCAGTGAGTCTAGAAAATGTAAATTGTTTGTACAGATTAACAAAATTAACCATTTTTGATCTAAAAATGATCCTGAGGTTACAAGGAACCTCTTTATCACATTAAATTCTTCATTTGTTCATTAAAATAAAAGATTTGATAGTAAGTTTGTTTCTTAAAAGATTTTCATGGTTTAAGCTCAGGACTTGATTTAACTACTCGATTGAGAAGTTAAATCAAGTCAACAGATGTTATTAATCATAAATATATATTTAATTTATAGTTTGAAATATTCCTGAGCCGCCATGGACAGCAAGCTCAGGAAACTTAATTAAAATTTAGGCGTTTAATTATAGATGATAATAATATGTAATATAATGTCGATTAGGGTTCATTAGTGGTGATAGGTGATGAAAAAACCCAGTGAAGGTGGAATTAAATCGACTACTGTCACCATGGACAGTGAAGTAGTCGGTGAGGGTGAGATTTGAATTAGGTGTTTAGGTGATTTAATTAATCGATTAAGTGAATTAGAAGTGAACATGGAAGATATAGAAATGTGTACAGTGAGTAAAAAGACATGATTAAAGTCTCTGGCGAGCTCAAGGAACTCGTTGGAGTCGGATGAGATGAAGCTAAAATCTAAAATTACTCTAACCTAACTAACTAAACTAACTAACTAAGCTAGCCTACTCCTACTCCTAGTCTATTGTTACCTGGACGAAGGGGTCAATAGGGTTCCGCCGAAGGTTCATAGCGGGCGACGAAATCAAAGGGTTGAAGAAAGATCTCCGGCGAGCGGATTTCAGGTGGAGCAAAGGAATCCTAGGGTAGGTGCCTTTGTCAGAGGTGCGGAAGACCATGGTGAATCTCCTCGGCTACTTAAGATGGACTGAGGAAGTCGAAAGATGGAATGGGGAATCACCAGAGGTTTGGAAGAATAGCCTATCGAAGTGAGGTTATCTCCCACTAAACAATAGGATTTTCGGTTAATCCAGACCAATGGATGAAGTGGAGGTGGTGAGCGCAAGCTGCAAGAGCTTGGGCAAAGAGGAATGCTGTCGATAGGGCGGTGATCGCACGGTGGGATGACTCTCTGTCGCCAGCCGTTCGTTTGGCTGGAGAAGAAGAAGAAGAAGACGAAGAGGGACTTAGAAGTAATAAAACTTAAGGACCTATGTGAGAAATAAGGACCTGACTTTAATGAATATTAAGGACTAAAATGTAAACCCAGGTTTTGAAGGTTTATTTTAATTTAAATCTTTTTCAACTTTTTATATATGTTAGTAAATAAGGTAAATATTATGTTGACACCTTGAATTTACATTTTTGACCTTTTTATGTTAATTTATTAGATTAAGTAAAATCACTTAGGTTATTACATACTTTATATACATTATACTTAAGTTACTTATCTTATTAATTAAGAAAATGATTAATAGGATTTCGAGTCCAATTATTATCTAAATTATTAATAATGTTAATTGACTAATAAAATGTCATTTTTAACTTATTTTAAGGTCCTCAACTAAATATCCCTTATTCTATAATTAACCCTTATATATTCATAACCTTAGCTAATTATCTAGGAAGACTAGTTAATTAGGGGTAATTTGAGATGATGATGAGTGTCTCATGATACCCCAAACCAAAGTTTTGCTAGTCCCTAGCAAAATTAACTAAGACTATGATGATTTAAAGCACTTGGGTTTAAATTATTATAAATAGTAATAATGTAGAGGAAAGCTTAGGTCAGAATTCTTTTTTTTAAATTTAATATAAATGATTAATGTATAGAGCATGTGTGAAATTTTTCTTACTTAGACTTATACTTGTAACATTTTCAAAACACACTTAAAATAATTTGTAAAGAAGAATTTTATTCAAAATTAGAATTCTTCAAAAATCTCTTAATCTTTATAACTATTCTTAACTCAAATTAGAATACAAAGTGTTTTAAGAAAAACAAAACTTAAGGATTGAGAATTAAATTTTAACTCAAAAACTCAAATAGATTTAAGTTAATCCTTTGTTTCCGATATTTGACTTTTATCAATATAAGTTTAAGAAAATTAACTAGATACTCATTATTAATCAAACTTAGAGTAGTAAAACTCTAATTTACTAGCCTACAACACTAATGATTAACTTCTAGACCTAGGATTCTGTCAATTCTTCTTCTTTAGGTCTCAACTTAAAATCTTCAAAATCCAATTTCTTAGGCTTCACTGCCCGATACCAAGGTTCAGTAGCTATGATTTTAAAACATCTGTGCTTAGTGAAGAGAATTGTCCTAAAGACATCCAAAGTTGCAAAAATCCAAATCTTAAGACATCACTTCCCAATCCCAATTATTCCAATTCAAGCCTTTAGCCTGGCCTTACTCACGTTTGGTTGCTTTCTCCCCACTAGTTTTCTATCCTGAGGTCATCACTTTTTGTGTATATCTCCCCGGTGGACCATTGGGTCTCTTATTCCTAATATTTTTTTCTCCTTATTTTTTTTTCTCTTTTTCTATAGGTTAGAACACCCATTTTTAGCGAGGTGTTCTTTTTATTTTTGACGAAAGGAAGGGTAGCATCCATTTATAATGAGATGCTTTTATTTATTTTTGGAAAAACTACATAAGTACCCATTTTTCGCGAGGCACTTAACTGCAGGGTGTTTTATTTATTTTTTTCTTTTTCTTTTTCTTTTCCCCCCTTCTCATTTTTCTTACTAACATTATTCTCCAAATCCTTTTTCTAGGTGAGTGGCGAATCCTTCACCCTTTCAAGAATCGCCCCATGGAAATCCTTGGACTAAAGAGGATTCAGAATTGATCTCTTAACCTCTACGTTTTCACGGTCTCAGATGTCAACAAGACAATTCTATGTGAGTGAATTTTAAATGTTTAGGTTACTTAGCTCTCAAACCAGAGCTTGGACAACAATACCCTTTACTCTTAGGTTGATCAAATTTCTAGTTTCCTCCTATAGGATCCGTCAAGACAAAATTTACCAAGTCTATTTATTTATCTCTAGCTTGTAAGTTTTGTAAACTAAAATTCTACGAAATCTCTATCTAATTAACTCTCAATATTTGACTTTTTACTTAACTTTATGATAAAATCAAATTTTCAAAAATCAAAAGGATTACTTAATCTAATTGATTAAAAAGTTATAATTCAATTCCAAAACTTAAGTTTAAAATCTTAACACACTAAGTTTCTTAATTCGAGGCAAGAATAGAAAAATAAATCTTTAAAAGATTTAAAAGATTCCTTAATTCAAATAAAATCTTGTTTTAAAATTTTAAACACAAAAGTGTGTTTCTACAAAATGTTTAAAGTAAAATCTAATTAAAAATTGAATGCTCTTAAATACTTTTATATATACTATATACATTTAAAACTTCTGACCTAAAAGAAAATTAAAACTCTTAATTATAATATATATGCATTCTTCTTCTTTTCTTCTTTATTAATAAACCCCTCTCATTATTTTTATAATTTTTTTTAATTTTTGTATTTATATATTTTTATTTTTATGTATATAAGATTTTTCAATTTTTTATGATTTTTTATAAAATTTTTCAAATTTTTACGAAAATTTTCAATTTTTAAAATTTTTATCATTTTTAGAATTTCTATTATTTTAAAATTTCGTGGATATTTGATTTTTATGTGTTTTTATTTTTTTAAACCAACACTTAAAGTGAAAATTTCACTTCAACACCCGCTCAAGCCAAAATTTTACAATGTCCTCATTGTAAAAATGGTAAAAAATACATGAAGTGAAAAATTAGAAGTGTATAAGAAAATCAAAAAGGATGAAAATGGGAAACAGCTATGTATAGGTGCTAAGTTTTACACCTTCAGCTAGGCATAAACCCTAGTAAAGAACTCCTAAAAAGAATAGGTATATGGTAAAAATAGAGGAGTTATGAAAGAATTAGATCAAAAAAATTACAAGACAAATTAAACCACCCAATCGAAACTCGTCTTGGAATTGCCTAGAATAGATCTCGCAGATCCTAGAATCAGATTCTCGTGAAAATCTCAAAAAGATTCGAGTGAGTCTTATGTGAAGAATAGATCTGATTTAGGTTGAGATGTAAAATGTTTAAGATTGAGGCAATTCATAAATGTTTCCACCAAGTTCAGAAGATCAGCAAAATCAGTTTTGGTTCTCAATAGTAGGTGGGTCATTTTGATACAAAATAGGTTGCTGATGAAGGTTTGATGGGTTATTTCCAGGTAATGAAGAGGACGGATTATGATTAGAATCAATGGCCTGATTAATGAAGTGGACTTGGCCTTGATTTTGCCTAGGATTTGGCAGATTCCTAGGATTCAGAATTTGTTGAGATGGAAGAGTACCTGGCTGACGAGGTAGCCAAAAGCGTGATTTGATTTCGTAAATTAGCCAATTCTACCATACATTGCCTATGGATCTCAACGAGAGCCTCAGCATTTTGTCACTGACTCTCTGACACAGCTCTTAAAATCCGATCTAGCTGTGTATCTCTATTTGGCCTAGACTAATTCTGCATACTTATCGGGCTAGGCCTTAAATTTGATTGCTAAGGGGGTAATAGAGGTGGGTTAAAATGGGTCTAATTTGGATAATTTGATCTTTGATTTTGATTTGGATCAGCCTAAGAAAAATTTGGGTGGCTTCTCCATCCAGGATTATAGGAATTTGAATAAAGGTTTGGTCTTGGATGAATTAACCATATTTTCTTATCTTCTTCTCAGATCAGTTTAGCATGGATTTAAAATACTCAAATGATCATTTAGGAGCAATTAACATTTGATTCTGACTAATTCAAGTTAGTTATGACGAATGATGGTGTTACCATCATTAGGCATGCAAATCTTGCGCCATTTGACTACTTGCATAAACTTTCCTGCCTATGTTGGTCCCTTCTAGAAGAAGCACTTACGCATGATGTAGCCTTCTGGATCACTTGTTAATTAGGGTTAACTAATCATGCTATAGTATATTCACAATCCAGGCAGATATCATATTTATTTATATAACATTTTTACTGGTTTTATTCGAAGTTGTTCACTTGGAGGTAGTTATTAATATACATTACTCTCTATTATCCAAAACTGATATTTTATTCAAAAAAATGTTAAGTTTATTTACAAATGTATAAGTGAATCAAAGAATGAACAAATCTAAGTCAATTATGCACAACAATGAATCAATTAATATTAATAACAATGCCTTAAACATATAAACATGTATAAAGGCATTAAAAATCAATCTAAACACATCTAGGTTGGTTATGTATACTTCTAACTAATTATGCCTTATTATAGGCACAAAAATTACTATCTATACTAACATATATAATATACTATACTAACATATAATTCAGTGTACACAGACGCTTATAAATGTCACTAAAGCCTTAAAAACATATATACAAACTAAGGAAAAACAATGTACAATATCTAATACATATACTCTATCTATACATATATACCTATATGCTATACTAATATATATCTATATACTAGCTGTATACTTATGTGTACAACACTTAACTTAGAGAGCACTCTACAATCACTTAACACACGCATACTTAGTTAAATTTACTAACTTAACCTAACTTATTCTCCATTTAAGCAAAAATTTCTTACTTAGCGAGCCCACGATTTATAGGATCAACGGTCCACTAGGGGTCAGATCGGTACCATTACTAGGCAGGCCCTAGTTTTTTTAATTGTGGATTTTTGTATAGTTTCAGGCCCATTCAGGCCCAATATGGCTCCCAGCCAACCTTGCTCATATGGGCCCACATGCACACGCATACACAGAACCATGCTCAGTAAGTGCACCCTACGCTAATGACTGGGAAGGTCATCTGCATAGTAACTTAAATAGGGGTGCAGGTGTTTCAAAGCCCATGATGTGGTGCTTTTCTTGCATGCCAAACTGGCATGTGTTGCAGCATTAATTGCTATGTTTAGGGCTTAATTAAGGTATTAAATAAATAATTATTTTATAATTAAATTACATATACATGAACCCTATACGAAGGGCTTTCTAATGGTATAATTTATTTACATTAACTAGATATATAAATATATTTAAAAATTAGTTAAAATCAGTGGCAAGTACATATTGATTTCAAACTTAATTTGTTAATTAAAGTATAAATGAGCGAATTAATTATACAATTGACTTATAAGTTAGGTCACTTACATTAATATCTTATTATTACATATTTCTAATTTAATTTTAGTGATTTATTTCTATTTATACATATTTAATTTACATGTTTTATACATATATACATAAATATATAGTATAAATACTGTTATACAGTATAAATGAACTATAAACACAGTGAAAACACTTAAAATTATAATATATAAGTATGCGAAATAATTTATTTCAGTAGTTCATTAATTTAGTAGTTTAAATTATTTTAACTTACTAATATACATACTTAACTTATTAATATAACTATGTACAATAGATAGATAAATAAATAAATATAGGGTTATATTATTGTACAGTATAATTACATTTGGTTATATGTACACTTATAAATAGGATTGCAAGTTCGTACATAGTTCTTTATAATTCTTAAGATTATGTATATATAATATAAATAAATAAATATATAATTATATAATTATGGTATATACTATATAAAGCAACATGAATATTTACTTAATTGAATATAATTATATATAAGCTATTTATGTACAGAATAGGTATGTAGGTTACCATATACAATTAACTTAGTTCTATTATATGCTTTTATACAAGTATAAATACTATATAAATGTATTTTTATGGAATTTTAGACTTTCTTGGATTTTTATTTTCTTTTTATGTTTTATAGAGTTAAGGAAAGAGAGAGGAAAGGTGAGAAGAGATGAAGAAGACTCTTTTCGTGTTTTCTTTGTGTTTTTCTTTTATTCCATACCAGAAGAGACCTAAGCGTCTATTGGTATGTTCTACTAGCTAGGAACTTCAAATCTTATTGTAATTTCACACACACCTAAAACTAACCTTAATCTAACTCAAGACAATTATTTTATTTTTTTACAATATTTTTGTATTTTTTATGATATGTACAATTTGGAAAAAATGAGGCTTAAAGGATGTTGAAATGTGAAACCTAAGCCATGAAAATTCATTCTAAATTGCTGGGATGAGAGGTAAGGGAGTCAAAACATCCAGACATCTCTATGCAACATAATTGAACCTAAAAACATGATTTCTAACATTAAATTCCATCAATATTACATATTGGACAAATTACATGCTTAATGGTGGTTTCCAAATGGAATTTACATGCTCTTTTCAATCCAAATTGAAGCAATAACAATACATGAATGCTTATTACATGGCATCAACAACTCAATTAGAACCTAAAATCAACTCAGACCCCCATTGGTTCCACTCCCAGTGCAACTGCTACTACTACTATTTAGCTCAGTGGATTGTACCTTCTCAAGTCCGATCTGAGGCAAAACAAGTCAACCTGAGATTTGGAAAACCAGATCCAAAACACTGTCGAACTTAGAAGAATCATTTCATCCTCAAGTCACTTGAAATCTAGGATTAAGTCCCATTGAAAAGCGTCATTCAGATAGAAAGAAAGAAAGAGCAGCTACTACTACTACAAAATCAGTTTAGATCTGATTAAAGCTTTAAAATCCCCATTTCACTTGTTGCAAACCCTCTCTAGAAGATCTAAAACTCACTTAGCATCAAATCAAAGTGTTCTAGATCCAGAAACCCTAATTTTATCGTTTGTCCTTTGCCATACACAACACAGGAGTGTTGGATCAAACTAGACTTAAAAATCACCTCCAAATCAATTCAAAACCTTCATTAGGATCCTTTAAATATCAGTCAAACCTCAATCAACAGATTAAAGGCCTTTTAAATTAGGAAACAATGCTACCTAGTAGGGCTATTAGTCTGTGGTTGTCAAGATGATATGAACATCTTACAACCCTACTCACCATTGATTAGTGTTCAAGGAGGTGCTACGACCATTTTCAAACCATTAGGTCATTCTGAGGACCTCAAATCCATGCCTCAGAATCTCATTGGTTCCTCACTACCCGACGAAAGCTAAAACAGAGGTGCTAATCTAAATTTGGTGCGTAATCAAATCTCAATGAAATCAATTCAGAATTGCTCAATCCAATCACATTCAACTCAATTAAACATCTGCAAAGTCCATTCACACAATTAGAATGGATTAAAACCCAATTGCTTTTGAGATCCATCGATCAACATTAAAAACCAAATCATGCTCAATTGGTCAGATTAAGCACAATTCTGACTAAGGGGAGGGCCTTTGTGATTAGATGAGGTGAATGGGAGGCCCTCCAAGCAAATTAGGTGTGCTCTTAGATCTAGAAGCTATAGGGCTTTAGATCCAAGAGTGGCATTGGCGGAGGAGGTGAATTGTGATTGAAACATCGAGAAGTCGAGCAAAAGAGATCGTGAAATGGGGAGGGTGATCAGTGAATCGATGTGTGGGCATGAATTCATCCTCTCTAATCTGAATTGATTAGAGAGGACAGATTGATAGTACACTACAACTAATCTAATCTAAGCTAATCAAAATAGAATTATCGATTAGATTCTACCCTAAACTATCTAAACTACACTAGAAAATAGTAAATCTAACTAGAAATCATTTGAATCTATCTACGAAAGCTGGTAAAATCCTATCTAATAGAAGGAGGAGATGCCTAAGAGCCACCAGCCGTCGGCCAACGGTGATGAAAGGGAGCCTCGAGCGGAAGAAGGTGGTGTCCCAGATCCACTTGCCGTCGGCCGATGGCGATTGAATGAGGACAACCTGTGTTGTCACCACAAGCGATGAGGGGGAAAATAGAGCTTGGGGAATAGATGAAGGGATCGGCTCATGGGGGAGGAAGTCAATAGTCACACACAATAGTTGTGTATGAGCTTAAATAGGCATAAATACAACTCCACTCACTACATTTGAGGGAAAGCCATTTTCAGGTTAAACGTTGAGGATGTTATGGAGTAGAGAGTGGAAAGGTTTTGTGCTGAAATCTGGCCATAGGATGAGATCTAGATCCTGGTGCGAAGGTGCTTACACCGGTGATGAAGCTCTAGTGGAAGATCCACTGTTGATCGAGTGAGTTGAAGAATGGATGGCCACAAGCATTTGAGTTCTTCGCTAATGAACAGTGTGAAGATGTTGGCATTAGGTGTATTTGGGCAAATTGCAAAAAGTGCCCTAAAGTGAAATAGAGCAAGAGTTGCAAGAAAGCCCATAAGTGAAGGTTAATGTAGAGTGATCCCTAAAGGTTTGCAAATAAGCCCCTGTGACTTTTTGAATGAGAATAAAACGAAGATAAGAGGGCCTAAGTAAATGCATGCAATCTAAGATCTAAATGATGTCAAAATGCAGTGAAATTTTAATGGTTTGTTAATTGAACATGTTATAATATAATTCAACCATTAATTTGTACTTTTAAGCTCAAATTGATGTTCAATTTACATTTGGATCATCCATTCACTTAATAGATAATCTCCCCAAATTGCCCTAATTATGCATTTTTAACACACTTTTGATATTTTAGCTCTTTTCCATTAATTCTCACACTTAACCCTTTTTATGTTAATAAGATGATTCTTATCTTAGATTTCAGCTTAACTTGGGCATTTTAGCTAACATCTCATCAACGCATAATATCAACTGTCTTCAAAATAGAGTCCACGAGCCAGAACATTGAAAGGAAGAAAACAAGCATAGCTGATAAAATCGGGTTTAATAAAATGGGTCTGCCTCCTTTAGATTGGAATTTGCCACACCAACTCTCCATCTTCATTGAGATCTTGTCAAAGGGGTACATCTAGTCTTTTTTCTTCATTCTCTTGGCCTGGAGAGGAAGATCAAGCTAGAGGATAGGGAGGCTAACGCATGGAGTGTATAAGATCTACGAAATCGTATCTTTTATGTAGCAAGTCCAACCAAAACAAATTAAAGAAGACTTTGCAACATTCAACATAAGACTAGTCACAGAGCTAAAAATGTCCACCGCATGTTTCAGTGTGCTTACTTCAAACTCCCCCTTCAATGAAGAACACTATATCATCTGCAAACTGTAGGATAGGGGCCAGTGCACACCGATGCAAAAATAAGCGTGATTTGTAATTAGGTGTTTTTAATGTCGCTGTAACATGCAAATTCGCATACGCTTTTAAATTTATATTCCTAGATAGGGAGTATATAGGGTCGTCCAAGGAGGCAAGTTTGCAAAAATTAAATCTCTTACTTGGAAAATAAATCTCAACTTTCTTTTTGGCCTTATAGAATATATAGTTTTTATGATTTTTGAAATAAAGGCAACATGCAAGTTTTTGTTGAAAGCTAGAAAACAACTAATACCTAATTCAAGAAACCTAATCCTAAGGTAACAGGCAGAGCCTCTCCCTAAGCTCACCCTAGGCACGTGGAGGCCTAGAATAATTAGAGAGAGGGAGTGAAACAATTGCTAGGCAAAATTTGTAATAAGCTATGCAACAGAAATTGAAAGAAGGCAATTTGAATTAAAGCAAAATTATGCACACAAAACCTATAGAGGAATGCTTCTACTCTACTTTAAATTACAAGAAAAATAAAACACAAATCCTCTAGATAGATGGTGAAGAAGAGGGCATCTTGCTCCAAGCCAAGTAGCTCCTTGACTTGAAAAGACAACTCCATCTCCTTGGTGTGAGATGCTCCTCAAAATGATGTCCTCCAAGGTGGTAGCTACCACCTTTAATTCTCCTCCTCCAAGGGTGGATGTCCACCTTAGGTTCTTCTCCTTTGTTTGGCTGTCCTCCTTGAAATAGAATGCTCCTCCTACTTGGCATGGCACAAGTTGAACAAAGTGGGGAGAAGAAGGCCCCAAAGGGGCTGGTGATGTGCCCCCTTAATCTTCTTCTCTACTTCTTCTTGGCTGTAGGTATAGGTGGATGTAGGTGGAATAATACACTAATGGAGGATGAAGAAAATGTGGGAAGATAGGTGGGTATATATAGTGTAGGGAGGGGGGCATAGATGGCTCTTGGAATGGATGGCTAGGATAGGATATGGGGGTAGTTGGGGATCCTTTGGCTAAGGGTGATTGGCACCAACCCAAGGGGTACCTAGCTGGTGGCACCCCTTGAAGTTGGTGCCAAAATGGCTTCTAGAAGGGGGGCTTAGGTGGCACCTAGTAGGGTTCTAGAAGGAGGGGTAGGTGGATGGCTAGGATGGGTTGTAGGGTTATGTGTAGGGCCATGATGTGGGGGTGTTTTGGAGGGAAAAAGTGGTGGCAATAAGGAGGTAGTTAGGGTGGTTTTGGTGCCACTTTATGGTGTCTTTTGGAGGTAGTGGGTAGGCTAGGTTGGCGCCAAGGTGAGGTGGAAGTAGGGGTAGCTTATGTGGAGATTAGGTGGAGCTAGTTGGTGGAGTTGTTAGGTAGGGCTTTTAGGTGGTAAAAGCCAAGGGAGCTGGAGCATAGCGAAGCTAAGCTATACTAAGCTGGCTTAGCTAATAGTGGAGTAGAGGAGGAGGTGTTGGAGCTAGTGTTTGGAGGGAGGAGCTGGATCTCAAGAATCTAGAGCTGAAGTGGAGTTGGCAGCTACTGAAGAGGTCAACATGGGGCTACTCTAGCTGGCTTAGCTTGCTAGTCTTTGCTAGCTACTAAGCCAAGCTAAATTGAGCTGGCTTTTGTTGAATGGAGCTGAGGTGAGGTGGGTCTGGTGCTCTCGGGGAGGATTGAGCTGGTTGAGACAGCTAAGGCATCTTAGCTCAACCAAGTTGAGCTAAGTTGAGTCTCCGAGTGCTGGACTTGAGCTTCCTGAGTTGGGATGAGTTCTTCTTCAGCTGGCTGGAGTTGAGTGGGGCAGATGTAGCTGGATCTGAGCTGGGGTAAACTCCAGTCAACTCAGCTGAGCTAGCTAGAGCTCCCTATGGACTAGTGGGAGTTGAGATGAGCTAGTCTCAAATAGGTTGAGCTGGATCTGTGCTGACTTGAGCTAGGGTGAGCTAAGATGAGCTCTCTTGAGCTGCCATTTAGCTGAGATTAGCATAATGGAGCTGGGATGAGCTTACCCTAGTCTAAGTGAGCTTGGTTCCTGCTGTGGTGAACTGGATCAAGCTGAGTTCCAGTTAGTCTAAGCTCCTCCTTTACCATTTGCCTTCTTGAGTGCTAGGGTTTTAGAGATCTGTATATTTGTTCATCCCTAACGCTCACAAAAGCACATCAAAAAGACAATAAAAAATGCAATGCATGCCTAACCTAATTAATGGCTAAATGCAGCTCAAAAACCCATTTGCAGAGTAGAATCCTAAGAGCTAGGTTTGTTTGAATGAATAAGAATGATGATAAACTGGTGTTTGTCACACCCCCATGCTTATCTTTCGCTAGTCTCTTAGCTAAACTTTAATTTTTTTTTTTTGGAAAATGGAATTTTTTGGGAAATCTAATTTTCTCGACTTTTGAGGAGAAAAGGATTAAGGGACCTTGGTTGATCTAAACACAGAAGGTACGGGATTTGTTAAGGATAAACATCGGGATTTGTTTTTGGTTCCAACCATTAGATAAAACGGGATCAATATATCCTCCAGAAAATTCACAAATTAACCCCTTGTTAATTCAGATGACTTGAAATTTTTGTTTTTAGGATTTATTTGGCTCATGAATTTGATTCGTAACTTGTAAAATCCTTTAAAACCTTGTGTCTATGCTTGTGAAAAGCCAACATTTATAGGGGCATGTTAATTTATTTATTTATTCTTTTTTTTTCCCATGCTTATTTTTAGCTTCATCTTACAACAGATGTGTTGGGATCATCATTCCCGTTACCAATCCTCGAGGGGGCTCTGGTGCTAGCACTTCGGGATGGCACTGTCCATGACACCACCCAGGAGCTCACAACCCCAAAACACAATGAGGTGTAAAGGGGCACTCCAAGCAAACTCAAGCTCTTGCTCCGACACTATAGGTAGAGCACCATCCAAGACAGTTGAGCTGCTAAAATATGCTTTAATGCTCCATCTAAAGATATGAAATATAGATATGGAGCAGCACTGAGGTGGTAACATGTTGACATCGCATCCTCAAAGGAGGCATTTTCCTCCTTCTCGATGGTGGGAACTCAAACCAATGATTTGCTTCAGACGTTTACTAAGTCCAAACAAGGGAGTTTTTCAAATTTTTAGTTGTTTTTAAGTGTTGGCTTGTGTGTGAAAATTGACACAAGAAGTTCCACAAGAAATGCAAGTTTTTGAATCAGAAACTAAGTCAAATACTTTCCATATTACAAAATAGGATCAAGTCACCTAAACAATCATGAGTTCAGGTGGAATTTTTAGAGAAGGATATCTAATATAGTCTAAAATAGACCTTGAAATTCTAATGATCAGATCCACATCCTCATCCCTAGTTTGTTAAAGATTAAATCCCATTGTACCAAAAGTGAGTTTTTCGACCTTGGTCCCAATTTAAAAATTTTTCCTAAAGAAGTTTTCATCATTTTTATATTTTTGGGTATGCAAGTAGGAAAATAACTAAAGAAAAATGCATGTTTTTTGTTTTTGAAAATCCTAAATTGATCGTCAAATTTTAAAAACACCCCCCCATGCTTAAAATATGCAATGTCCTCATGCATTAGGAGGGAAAAGGGATCACCTTACTGAAGAGCAGTCGGGTTTAGGATGGTCAAAATCTGGAAAAAGAAAGAAAAAAAGGAAAGCAGGAAAAATGATGGGTTACCTCCCATCCGATGCAATCTTTTATGCCATTCAAGCAGGCGTGAAGGTATGCACAGAAGACAGAAAATCATGTAAATAGCTGGGCACTTGGATGCCAGCAAAAAATGTGTCTTCTTCTAGATCCCTAGAAAATTGATTAGAAGCAATATTGGAATCAAAGTTGGATGGAAAATGATAAGTGTAGCGCGAGTCTGGCCATAGTTTTAAATCATATTGGATGCCAAACTCAAGCGAAGTTAGTGGTAGGTCCATAAGAAAGGAGTCAGGGAAGGGATGGTGAGGATTGGGTGAAGTTAGTGTGGAAAAGTGGAGTGCAGGTATAGTGGGTGGGTTAGGGTGATCAGGGGTTTCATTAGGAATGGATTTGGGGACAAGATAGGTCTCTAGATCACAGATGTCACCAACCATTGATTCTGAACCAGAGTCCTCAAAAAAATTGTGGTTGGTAAGGGTATCTATCAACATTGTCTCCACCATATTGGAAATTTCCGTATCTGAGTCCTAAAAAAAAATCATCATGGAACCTCCTAGAGGATTTGAAAATATCTAAAGTGATAGTTTGGCCGACGCAAGTGATATCCATTTTACCTATGTGGCAATTGATATTTGCCTTTTAGTGGCCAAAAAAGGGTGTCCAAGGATTATTGGGGAGTCCAGTAATGATTTAGGTACCTCAATGTCAAGAATTAGAAAGTCTGCAGGGAAGACACAATTCTGGACCTTGACCAAAACATCCTCGACAATCCCACCAGGTTTGATTGTAGATCGGTCAGCAAATTGCAGAGTAACCTCGATGGGTTTTAATTCGTCGATCTGAAATTCTTCAAAGAAAATCATGGGAATAATATTAACTGAGTCACCAAGATCAAGGAGGGCGCGATTAAAGGTAGTATCATCAATAATTACTGAAACTAAAGGTGCCCCTGGATCTTTCATCTTAGGAGGCAGCTTGTTCTATATGACAGAGCTTATTGTCTCCGAAAGATGCACCTGCCCTAGATTTTTGGCCTGCCTTTTAGGAGTAGAGATCTCCTCCAAAAATTTGGCATAGGCAGGTATATATTTGATGGCATCTAGGAGAGGAATATTGATTTGAACTTGCCCAAAAAGATCCATGAGTTCTTCTGTGGTGGGCTCAGATTTCTTTTTTCTGTTGGTGGTGGGGTGGAGAGCTTGTGGGAAAGGGATAGGAATCGTGTCTTAAGATTTTTATATTTCTTTTTCTTCTTGATGGGGAGGTGGGGAGTCAATTTGCACAGTGACGGAGATTTCACTAGGTTTGTGTGAAGGCCTAGGATCAGTGGTGGTTTCCCACTCCTCAATGTAACTACATGTGCAGTCGGATTATTATTTGGAGGAGGTGGAGGGGCCTGTGGTTGTTGAAACCTGGGAGGCTGCTAAGGTGGTGGATTAGTAGGAGGCTGATTTGGGTAGTGTAGATTTCTGCTCGGATATTGGTTCCTTTGGTGATTAGGGTTGGGCATGGGTTGGGACGGAAGATGTCTTGTAGGTCTTTGCGTGGGAGTAACCCCAATCTGGTTGTTCAGATTTGTGATGGTGCAGGTTACTTTCGTCATTTTTGTTCGCATTTCCTGTAGGGTTCGCATCATCTGGGCATTGATGTCTTGTTGGGATGGCCCGGGAAGAAAGGTTGGATTCGATCCATATCCATTAAAATGATCTAGTTGGGAAGGAACTTGATTATTCTAGGAGTAGTTCGGGTAATTTTTCCAATTGGAAGAATTTTGAAAGGGCTCCTAGATGACAGAAATATTTTGAGTGGAGTTAAGATCTGGATAGTTGTAATTCCCCAGTGAATCATGGGCAACCTTAGAATACTGGTAATAATCAGTAGGAGTAGTGTTGAGATTATGCAAATTTTCTCTTTGTGGAAAGTTAGGTTGGGTTAGATGTGGACTGTGTGGAGCTTGGGTTGATGTGGCCAGTCTTTCCTCAATTTTCTTTTGATTAATATGCACCTGGTCGAGTTTTTGAGAGATCATTTGAAGATCATCTTGGGTGATAGGGATAGATTGAGTGCCTACTTCATGAACACCGAACTGCGGGTTTTGAGTTCTGCAAAATGTGTTCATGGAAGCTTGATTAAATGAGTTTTCACTCATTTCTTCAAAAAGGTCATAGGCACTTTCAGCATCCTTATTTCAGAAGTTGCCGCCACATGAGGCATCGACGAAATGTCGGATTCGATCTTCTAATCCATGATAGAAGATTTGCATGAGCTGCCATAAGGGAATCTTGTGGTGGGGACAACTTGTTAAGAGATCTTGAGATCTTTCCCAAGAATCATGGAGAGTCTTACCAGATTTTTGTTGAAAGGTCGTAATAGATCTTCACAGGGAATTAGTACGACCTATGGAAAAGAATTTCTTGAGGGAGGTTCTATTGAGTTGAGGCCAAGTTGTGATGGGTCGGCCAATGGTCCTGAACCAATAAGCGGCCTTATCTTTAAGAGATAATGGAAATAACTGCATTAGCCATAAGTCCTCTTGCACATTTTGGGAATGGGTTGTTTGTGCAAGAAGAGTCAGCTCTTCAAGGTGGCTAAAAGGGTCTTCCCCAAGAAGGCCATGGAAGTGTTTAATCAGGTTCAGTACTGCTGGCTTGATCTCGAAGTCCCCCTCTGGTATGACCACCCCTGGTCGTTCCTCATAATAAGACGGATCATAAAAATCTTTTAGAGGAATAATAGGCTACTGTCGGGGTGGTGGGTTTGACCTTTGATTGGCTAGGTTTTGGATGTTCCTAGTCAACATTTGTTGATTGGAATTTAATTTATCAATCTGCTCAACCATCAATTTTAAAAGATCAAGCAGGGGGTCTTGATGTTGTGTTTGGGGCAATTCAAGATTAGGGAGCTCCAAGTGTGGGAAGTTAAAGGTGGGTGGGTTTTAGGTGGAAGGGATAGAATTAGGGTTAGTAGTGGGGTTAGAGGTAAGATTAGAGGTGGAAGTGGAAGGGTTAGTGGACCCATTTTGTTGATTTTCCATTTCTTTAGAAGAAGAAGAAGATAGAAAAAGTGGTCTTTTTGCAAGGGGGGTGAAATCAAATGGTCCTTCCAGGTGCGGATTTTGAGACCGTCGCCCATGCATAAAATGGAAGAATGGGAGGGGAGGAGAAGAGAAAGAGATGAAAGTGTGCAAATTAAACAACCAAAGCTAGACCTATCTTAAGTGTGACTCCCTAAAAATAAACCTAAGACTTTGTCTACGTAGGAAATAAATAATCAATAGTGAATACCCATTCTGTCAACAAATCTAGCCAAGTTGCTCAAGGGGAGGCTTGGGCCCAAACGTTTCCTAGGGAAATCCCCAGGTGCTTGTACAAACCCACACCTGGTCGTTTGACACGGCCCTTCAGCTTGAACACTAGATATAGATGACAGAATTGGTATTAACTAAAGAAAACTTAAGGCCTATATAGCAAGCCTAAGTTGATGAAGCCTTAAGGGTCAAGTCGCTATGGATTTTAGTTAGGTCTAGGATACTATAGTGCACACGGAATGTGGAGGGCATTAATTTGGGTTATTGCCCTGTTATTTCAATTTTTTTGTGTGTGTGCAGGAATCGGAAAGTGGTTCTAATTAAAAAGCAAGTTGTCACATGATTATTGTATTTCTGTCTTTTAGGATTGGATTTAACATAGTGTATTTTTAGGATTTTCTTTTTAAGCTTTCAAACAAGTTTAAGATTCCATGAACAAAGGAAAAACAAGTTGTACTCGTGATGATGTATTTCCTTTATGATGTGGGACTAAAAAGCAAGAATGAAACCTTAATTGGATTTGAACCCTAATACAAAAAATTACTACCAATGAATTCTCTTTAGGCTTTCTGAATTGGTAGTGGTCCAAACAATCCAACCGACACCACTACCTTATGTAAAATCAAACAAGGAATCTAGAAAAGAATTTTGCAAGATTTTAGGAATTTTTTTGGTAATTGTTTTGAATTTTTATTTGTACTAGTGTCAAAGTCCAGAAACGATACCCATTAATATTTTGGACTTTTTAGTATCACCACCGACCTCTGAAAATTTTGTTGGTTTTATATGATGTGTAAAATTTTACAAGGATTTCAGAAAGCTAACTTCACAAAAATTGGATGTGTATAAAAATTCTAAAAATTCATGGACAGTAGCAAAAGTGGAAGATTAGAGGGTGTGACTCCATTGCGGTCCACGAATTTTTAAAAATTAAATACAAAGCCAATTGATTTGAAATTTGGAAGATCTTTCTAACCTAATTTGGAATCATTGTATGAAATTTTATGATTTTAAAAGGTCAATGGTGTTGGAAATTGATTTTTCAAGTCCGGATAGAAATCTAGACCCGAAAAATAGAACACCAATACTTGAAATGGAGTAGTGTTGATGGTGCAAATAAGCAATCAATGAGTTTTAAAAAGCACCACCCCACTTAATTAAGTTATTTAAGGTCCTGAAAGCCAAGTTTAGTGTATTTTGGTAGTCTTTTAGTTTAGGTGTGAAAAGAGAGAAGAAACCAACCTTAAAATCCGCAGGAAGAAAAGGAACTTTGAGCTTTTGCTTCCAAATTCCTACTTTCTTCCTGCAATACCTGCACACACAAGAGAAAAGAAAGAGAAGGGGATGGGATCAACTTCAAGCAAGAGAAAGAAAGATTAATGCAAAGACGTGCCTCCTTGGCAACAGCGACAAAAAGTGATGCAAAAATAAGCATGATTTGTAATTATGGTTTTTAATGTCGCTATAACACACAAATTCGCATACGCTTTTAAATTAATATTCTTAGATAGGGGAGTATCTAGGGTCATCCAAGGAGGAAAGTTTGCAAAAATTAAATCTTTTGCTCGGAAAATAAATCTCGACTTTTTTTTTGGCCTTTTAGAATATACAGTTTTTATGATTTTTGAAATAAAGGCAACATGCAAGTTTTTGTTGAAAGCTAGAAAATAACTAATACCTAATTCAAGAAACCTAATCCTAAGGTGACAGGTAGAGCCTCTCCCTATGCTCACCCAAGGCACTTCGAGGCATAGAATAATTAGAGAGAGGGAGTGAAGCAATTGTTAGGCAAAATTTGTAACAAGCTATGCAATAGAAATTGAAAGAAGGCAATTTGAATTAAAGCAAAATTGTGCACACAAAACCTATAGAGGAATGCTTCTACCCTACTTGAAAATACAAGAAAAATAAAACACAAATCCTCTAGATAGATGGTGAAGAAGAGTGCTTCTTATTCCAAGCCAAGTAGCTCCTTGACTTGAAAAGACAACTCCTCCTTAGCGTGAGATGCTCCTCCAAATGATGTCCTCCAAGGTGGTAGCTACCACCTTTAATTCTCCTCCTCCAAGGGTGGATGTCCACCCTAGGTTCTTCTCCTTTTCCTAGCCATCCTCCTTGATGTAGAATGCTCCTCCTCCTTGGCGTAGCACAAGTTGAAGAAAGTGGGGAGAAGAAGGCACCAAAGGGGCTGGTGATGTGCCCCATTAATCTTCTTCTCTACTCCTTCTTCTTGGCCGTAGGTGTAGGTCGATCTAGGTGGAATAATACACTAATGGAGTTTGAAGAAAATGTGGGAAGATAGGTGGGTAGATATAGTGTAGAGAGGGGTGCATAGGTGGCTCTTGGAATGGATGGCTAGGATAGGATATGGGGGGTAGTTGGGGTTCCTATGGTTAAGGGTGATTGGCACCAACCCAAGGGGTGCCTAGGTGGTGGCACCCCATGAAGTTGGTACCAAAATGGCTTCTAGAAGGGGGGCTTAGGTGGCGCCATGTAGGGTTCTAGAAGGAGGAGTAGGTGGATGGCTAGGATGGGTTGTAGGGTTATGTGTAGGGCCATGTTGTGGGGGTGTTTTGGAGGGAAAAAGTGGCTCCAATGAGGAGGTAGTTAGGGTAGTTTTGGCACCGCTTTATGGTGTCTTTTGGAGGTAGTGGGTTGGCTAGGTTGGCGCCAAGGTGAGGTGGAGGTAGGGGAAGCTTATGTGGAGATTAGGTGGAGCTACTTGGAGGAGTTGTTAGGTAGGGTTTTTAGGTGGTAAAAGCCAAGGGAGCTGGAGCATAGCTAAGCTAAGCTATGCTAAGCTAGCTTAGCTATTAGTGGAGTAGAGGAGGAGGTGTTGGACCTAGGGTTTGGAGGGAGGAGCAGGATATGAAGAATCTGGAGCTAAAGTGGAGCTGGTTGCTACTGAAGTGGTCAACATAGGGCTACTCCAGCTGTCTGAGCTAGCTAGTTCTTTGCTAGCTACTAAGCCAAGCTAAAGTGAGCTGGCTTCTATTGAATGGAGCTGAGGTGCGCTGGGTCTGGTGCTCCCGGGGAGGATTGAGCTGGTTGAGACGGGTAAGGTAGCTTAGCTCAACCAAGTTGAGCTAAGCTGAGTCCCCGGGAGCTAGACTTGAGCTTCCTGAGCTGGGATGAGCTCTTCTTCGACTGGCTGGAGTTGAGTGGAGCTGGATGTAGCTAGATCTGAGTTGGGGTGAACTCCAGTCAACTCATCTGAGCTAGCTAGAGCTCCTTGTGGACTAGTGGGAGCTGATATGAGCTAGACTCAACTAGGTTGAGCTGGATCTGAGCTGACCTGAGCTAGGGTGAGCTAAGATGAGCTCTCATGAGCTGCCATTCAGCTGAGATTAGCTGAATGGAGCTGGGATGAGCTAACCCTAGTCCAAGTGAGCTCGGTTCCTGCTATTGTGAACTGGATCAAGCTGAGTTCCAGTTAGTCTAAGCTCCTCCTTTACCATTTGCCTTCTTGAGTGCTAGGGTTTTTGGGATCTGTATATCTATTAATCCCTAACGCTCACAAAAACACATCAAAAAGACAATAAAAAATGCAATGCAAGCTTAGCCTAATTAATGCCTAAATGCTGCCCAAAAACCCATTTGCAGAGCAAAATCATCAGAGCTAGGTTTGTTTTAATGCATAAGAATGATGATAAACTAGCGTTTATCGCACGCTAACAAGACAGTGTATATCAATACAATAAACCTCCCATGCAGGCTTTAAAGGCAAACCATGCCAAAGTGTCTACTGCCAAAATAAAAATCAGAGGGGCAACCGAGCAACCCTGCTTTATTCCCTTCTGAGGTTGTATCCATTTTCCTATAGGGAGGCTCTTGATTAGAGGGGAAAAAGAAGCAGTCGTAATACACCGCTTGATCCACTAAACCGACGTTTTTGGAAAGAGTCTCCTACTGAAAATTTCCCAAAGGTATGCCCAAGAGACTAAGTCGTACGCCTTAGAAAAGTCCACCTTCCACATGAAGGCTTATTTTTTCCTCCTCACCCATTCTAACGCCATCTCTTATGCCAGTATAAAACACTCTTGTGGAGATCTACCTTTTAAGAATGTTGACTGGACTGGGCTAATAATAGAAGCAAAACCTCCCTCAAATGGTTGGCCAGGACCTTCTCAATTATTAAATAGATTGAGTTTGACAAGGCAATGGGTATAAAATCAGAAAGCAACTCTGCACCCTCCTTGTTTGGAAGGAGAAACAGGAAAGATTTATTTATCCTTTCCATACTAACATTACCCCTCTGAAATTTTGCTATCACCTCCATCACTTTATTTTTTAGCAAAGGCCAAAATTCCTTATAAAATAACATAGGGAAATCGTTTGGACCTGGAGACCCTATTGCCTTTAGACCCTTTAAGGCCAGTTCAACCTCCTCCACCCTAATCGGCCTAGAAAGCCTTACACCATCCTCTTCACTCAGCCATGGAATATTTGAATGGGATAATCTCCACTCCCCCCTTTGGCTCGCCCATGTAGAATCCATATAGTATTTGTTTGCCAGATCATTGTGGTAAATAGGAGACGTGGAGACGTGGCAACCTAATCTTCATACCTGAGTATAGAAATCAAATTGTACCTCCTAGTACTGGCTGCCTCATGGAAAAATTTCATATTTGAATCACCCTCCTTGAGCCATAGCTGTCTCGATCGTTGGTGCCATTCCATCTCCCTCTGCAGATCTTCCTTAGCAATATCATTCAACAAATCTTTCCTCAGACTTTGTTCTTCCTCATTTAGAGTCCCAAGCCCCTCTTTCTCACCAGAGTTTTCACCTTCTCCATCGCCACCTTCCATTTCTGAGCTTTCATTTGTGCCATAGTTTTTTTAAGATCAAAAAGCATAAGGCATAGGCCCCTCAAATTAGATGCAAGACACTGGGTAGCAGTGCCTTCACCTTCAAAGGAACACCACCAAGAAACAACCAGATCTCTAAACCCCTCCTCTGCCAGCCACAACATCTGCAATTTAAAGTAAGAGTGTGTCCAAATACCTTCACCACCCAACCATACAAGAGGCGCATGATTGCAAAATGGTCTAGCTATTGCCACAACTAAAGCCAACTGGAAAGAGCTCATCAACTCCACATTACAAAAGAAGCGATCTATCTTGGACTATAGACCACCACCATTTCTCCAAATGTAGGCTGCCCTAAATGAAGGAATGTCTACCAACTCTAATTCCGAATCCACATTCTAGAATCCAAAAATTGATGATTCAGTTCTACCATTTGACTTGTCATTAGACATAAGAGTAGCATTGAAGTCTCCGCCTAGCAACCAAGATGCCCCCTGAACCCATCCCAATGCCTCCCTCAACTCCTCCTAGAGGATCGGTCATCCTCTTTGAGAACACGGCCCGTAAACTAAAGTGATACACATGCAAGCACTATCCGATCTCCTGGTGAATTTGCAAGTATGTGAGAATCTTCCTTCCTTGCAATCTTCCAATGTAGAACATTTTTTTCCACCATAGGTAAAGACCCCTAAACCTCCCCTCAGATGTGACACATTTAGTCATCCCTTCACCACTATTCCATGGGTACCAAGCACCATCATCACCCCCTTCAATATGTGTCTCCTACAAAAGGGCACAATCTATACCCCACTCCCTTAGGTATCTACTAAGGATACATCTTCTACTATGGTCCCTTAGACCCCTAACATTCCATGCTACAACCTTTAACATAAATTAACCTGTGTACCCCCCTTCGTATTTGATATTTGCAAAATAGTGGCAACTTGATTTGCATCAATATGGCTGCAACCTTGACTTCTAAGGTTATCTTTTCCTTTGTTTGCAGCACCTGAACTACTCGCTATGTATGACCCCAGATTATATTCTGTCCCCTCTTATCACTGCTTTGATGAGGTACTTCACCTTCCTTAGGAGTTGGGTTGACCACATCCCTACGTACAACAATATCCTGGCAAGTAGACATGATCCCAGAGTCTTCTTCCTGCATCTTGTGCCTTTTCTATATCACCACCACTACTATCTATGCTTCCTGTTGTGTTTCCTGCATCAGGCGCCATTGCATATTATCTTCTCTCTCTTCTTTGGAAGGCAGCTCATGAGCCACTTCTTGATCTCTTTTCTTGGGCAACACCTGCACTGCAATGGAAAGCAACCAAGACGATCCTCCACAACAAAGAACCACCCGTTTGTTGAAAGGTCCTCCACTCTTCAGATTAACCCCCACCTTGACCACACTACCATCACCATCAATCAGACCCACAACCGTTCCTTCTTTTTGTGATGCATACCCAGTAATGACATTATTGACTATAGTGTTAGAACGCAGGTGCAAGGGTTGTCTTCTGATTTTCACTGTGCCTTCATGGACATACACACACTGCAAAGGTCTCTCATTCATTGCCCCATCAAACAGGGAAACCAAATGCCAAATAATAGAGATAGAATTGAAAGATGAGGATCTAAACTTCAAACCATCCACATCCAAATCTGGCAAACCAAACACCAAGAACCTCAATAGGTTCAAAGCCAAAATCTTCCACATCGATGGTGAGAGGGAAAGTGATCCTACAAAAGACCTAAGGTCATCCATGGACGGAGCACCTACCATGATTTCTCCAACAAGAGCTCCATGTGGATGGGCTTCAGCCACCAGGACCTCCGGCGACAAGGGCACCTCCATGTCCAGCGGTGGTCTTCCATGCACGTCTATGTTGGTCTTCCACGTGATGTGCACCTACATGTGGGCCCTCTTGCTCCTTCTCCACCCGATAGCTAGGGTTTAGGACCTCTCTAGATTGGGTAGCCCTACCAGTACCACCACGTCCTCTGTTGTCAACATAGGGTCTTCCCTTACACATGCTCCTTTCGTGGCCTAAACCTCCAAAACCAAAGCATAGAATCATGTTGTGACACGAGGCAACCATGAGCCCTCTCTCTCAGCATCTATAACAAACCACACCTTTGCAAGACCTCCACCAAACCCTTCTCCCCTAGCATCACCGCGTCGCCACTGCCTTCCTCCTGTCAGCAGTCAGCCACGTGTGCCACCCCTTCGCCATCACTCTACCCTCCTCCAGTCACCCTCACCGTCGCCCCCAAGATAGCCCCTTCTCTCCATCTCTTTTCCAGTATCATTTTTGAAAGATACTTGATATTAATAACGAAGATAGTTGACTTTTCAAACACTAGTAGAGGAATGCTTCTACAAAAATAGAGACGAAGAGTATAAGGAAATAGAAAATCTCCCGAGTAAATCAAAAGAAGAGGAATCTCCTTGCTCCAAGTACAGCAGCTCCTGGACTTGAAAATGAATTCTTCTTGCTCCTTGAATGCTCCTCCTCTCTTGCCTCCTCCAAGGGTGGATGTCTACCACCCTTTCTCCTCTTTTTCCTAGTCGTCCTCCTAAAGTAGAGTGCTCCTTGGCAAGGAACCAAGGAAGAGGGAAGAAGAAGATGGACACTAAACAACAAGGTAGCCTTCCTAATCATCTTCCAACTCCCTCCTCCTTGGTCAGCTATATAGATGGATATATGTAGAGAATTAATGTAGCTAAGGATGGAAATTATGTGGTAGGGTAGGGTATTTATAAGATGGGAAGGGGGGTGGTTATGGTGTTTTTGGAGGGAAATGAAGGGGTGCCTTGGTTTTCCCTCCAAAAATACCTTCTAGAAGGTGTTGATTTTGGAGGGAAAAAATGGAGGGTGGAGATGGGTTTTGATGGTGGATGTAGGGTGGTGATGGAAGGGATAGTTGGAGCCAAAATAGAAAGGAGAAGGTTGTGCTTTTCTTCGTGGAGTTTTAGGTATGGGTGGCCAGCCATTGGAGTGGAGGAGGAAGTAGGGTAGAGCTCGCTTAGCTGGCTAAGCTAGCATAGCTAGTAGTAGAGGGTAGGAGCTAAAAATAGCTAGGAGAAGGAAGCTTGAACTGCATGTGCCTTCATGGAGCTAAGATGAAGTTGAAGAAGAGATTCCTTTCAGCTCAGCAACTGCTTAGCTAGCTAGTTCTTTGCTAGCTATTAAGTGTAGAGGAGTTGAGCAAAATTGAGTTGCCTTTTACTTGTATGGAGCTAAGGTGAGCTGGACTTGATCTTCTTGAAGACTTCCTAGGTAGCAAAGCTAGCTAGCCTAGGTCTAGTAGCTAAGCTCAATTGAACTTTTTTTTTTTGAGATGATGAGGAGTGCTATCAAAAACGATAGTAGACCGAGGTTCATTTATTTATATGTAAAAAGAGCCACTACATAGAGTCACACCACTCTTTAACATGCACCAGCACTCCCTTGCAATAGCTCCTACATTAATGGAGCCCCCCTAAAAAGATGCTCATTACAAGCACGCTAAACACACCACATAACAACCACCATCTTCATTTGTTGGCTTCCCGTCATCAAAATTTTCTTCCAAAGGTCCTCCCACGTGGATAGAAGCTCCCCACATACACCTCTCCAAATATGGTCTGTCACCAAGCAAGAAGTGAAGAGGTGCAATCCTACTGTCTGTGTCAAAATCACACAATGGACAGTTCTACGGTGGAGCACCCATCCTCCTACTTAGTTCACCAGTTATAAGCCCATCCCTGCTACAAAGCCAAAGGAAGATCTTATGCTTGAGTGGAATTTTCATTTTCCACATCTTGGCACAATCAGTGTCTGCAAAAGTGGGAGCATCAGCCGTGACCTCCATTAGCCTCCTACAAGCCTTGGTAGAGTTGAATAAACCATGTTTCCAGCGTTAACCATCCTCCCCTTCAGCCGGCTGGAAAGCAATCATATCAGCAAGTAGTCATGCCTGCTCAGTATAGGTGCTTCCCCCCTCATGCGTGCCAGCTGCATCAAGAACCCACCTGCCATTCACCTCATCCCAATATTCTCTGACTGACACCCTGCTATTCACTGCTGCAGCAAAGACCCTTGGATATGCATCACTTAGCTTGCCCATATCAGACCACACATCATCCCAGAATGCAAAGCTCCTGCCATCACCCAATTTAGGCACAAACTCTGACCAGTGGTCTTGGATTGCCCTCCTCACTGATTGCCAAAAGGGAGAGGGTCGGCTAGGGGCTTTACTGCACATCTGCACTTATGTAGGACCATATGAGTCTTTGATTAACTGGGACCACATCTTGCCATCTTCCAACGTTAACTGCCCACTTCAGGAGCAAAGCATCGTTGAACTCTTTCAAAGTCCAAATGCCCATTCCTCCCTTTGACCGAGGTCAACATAGGTGTTGCCATTTCATCGAATGTAGGAACCTACCTATCGACATTGCCCCCTTCCAGAAGAAGCACTTTCTCATCATATCTAGCATCTTCCAAATAGACTTCTGTGGTCTGAATACTGAGAAAAAAAAGACCGGAATCGATGTGATGATCGAGTTTAGCAAGATTAGTCGTCCACTCTTAGATAAAAACTTGCTACTCCATGATTCCAATTTGGCAGTTACCTTCTCAAAAAGAGATGCCCAATCACTCTTCTTCATCTTCTTTTCTGTCGAAGGTAAGCCCTACTATCTCACCGGGAGTATAGTAGGTGACATATGCAAGGTGGTTGAAATTGCTTCAAGCTCCCTATCAGTCATACCAAAGCAAATCAAAGATGATTTAGCTCCATTCAGCTGCAAACCGGAAATCTCTCCAAATATATTAATCATAGTAGATAGAGACACCGCCTCACTGAGCCCACCTTCCACAAAAGAAATCGTGTCATCAGCGTACTGTACTACCGGTGCAAGAGCTCTAGAATTTGATAGCGAATATCCCTTGACCAAGCCTGCCTCTGCCATCTAGAAACTAAACTACGCAATGGTATCCATTGCCAAATTAAAGATAAGTAGGGCCAGCAGGCAGCCCTACCGCACCCCACACTGCGGCTAGATCCACTCTCCACAAGGCTTCTCATTTACAAGAGGAGAAAAGGAGGATGTGACAATACACCTCTTCAGCCATTGAATCCACTGGGGAGGGAATCCCCTCTTAAAAATCTCCCACAGATATGGCCACTCTACTGAATCGTATGCTCTACTGAAATCAACCTTCCACATGAATGCTCTGTTCTTTCTCCTCTTCCAACCAGAGACCACCTCTTCTGTCACAATGAAAGACTCTTGTAAGGATCTATTAGGGAGAAAAGCCATTTGCATCGGACTACTCAGGTTGTCCAGGACACACTTCAATCTTTTGCCAGTATTTTACCAATGATGAGGTAGATTGAGTTCGAAAGTGCAATGGGCCTGAAGTCAGCCATTGTCTTTACCCCAATGCACTTTGTTAATAAAAACAAATAATTGAGTCTATCTTTCCCCTCACGTAATACCCATATATTTCTCACTCACTTAAAACAGTTTTATCCCATCCCACGTAAACAACTTCACACACGTCCTACCTCTATCCCATTCCTTCATTATTATTATTATTATTGTTGTTGTTGTTCTTATTATTATTATTATTATTATTATTATATCCATGCAAATCCTGAAAACTTCCCAACAACACTCTCCATTAGCCCAACATCTCCTCAATTATTTTATTCTCACTCGGCCCTCATTTCCCATTTATCCCCTCAACTATTTTTCCATCCTATCATAAATCCTTACCATCCATTACCCAACCTATTTAATCTAAACCCTTGATTACTCTCCAATAAAAACCTAACCTATCCAATCACCTAGCCTTTAATCCTAACCTTTGATACTTAACCTACACTATTACAAATACAGTTAAAGGCAACGAACATTTTATGAAGATGACGACGAATAAATCATCGCTATATGACCTGGCAACGAATAATTTATTCATCGCCACATTCATTACTATACGAGTCATTATTAAATCTACAACAAATAATATAATCGTTGGCAAATTCAAAGAAGAAATAAAATCATCACTAAATTCATCACATACTTTAAATTTAGCAACAAATATTAACAAAATTTTATTAATCATCCTCTAAAGCACTCATAATGTATCATACTTATAATTTATGTCGATTACCTATAAAATAAAATTTTTTTTTACAATATCCACTAAAACATTCCTCACAAATTGAAATTTTTCAATGAAAACTTCATAGAAAATACACCTGAAAGATTGTGGAGAGGTTTCATACAAATAAATCAAACAAAAAGCTACCTACCTTTATAAACCTTTTGATTATATATATATCTAAAAAAACACTTGGCTAAACTTATGCAGAAATGCACAAAAGGAAATGTCTAAAACATGAAAGTAATTGTTTCCCACAACCAGACAAAACACAAACTATAACACAATTTCACTCAACACTTAGATGTCTGACCACAACCTATCCACAAATGATCCTTGTAACCTGTTCATGCTTAATCCTTGTAGTATCTTGATACTGGTCTGATGATTTCATGTGTGGAAGCTTTAACAAAAAAGAAACAAAGAAATGCCATCAACAAGGAAGATATGAAAGTTAAGACTTTTAAGGTTCTATTACATGATTTAGAAACAAAAAACAAAAGTAAAAATTTTCAAGCCAAGAAAAATAATCATCGTCAATTTCACAGGTTGGTTGTAGCCAGTTGGTTACTTCCTCGACAGTAGGTTCACCACAGAAAAAGCAGCAAATAGGAGTAGATTACATGTATACCAAATTTACCTGTGTTAAGAGAGATAACAAGATATCAATTAATTCACCATTCTACTTGAGCAAGGTAGGGCATGTTAATAGCATTAGCATTTTAAACATCTTGGTAGTAAGATCAGTAGCAAAAAAAAAAATGAAAAATAAATTGGCACAATCTACAGCAAATTTAACAAATCAACAGCAAATCCACATCTGGTAGTGATAGTCATTATGGAAAATAAAATCAAAGAAGGAAAGGAAACATTTTTATTCTCGTGCAACATAAACATCAATTAATTATCATAATTAATTGATAATTTTATGCATTAACACTCTTTCCCTGCCACTGCTTACATACTTCGTCTATCTTATTTGCTCAAGCTATTGCTTGGTATTTCTGATTGTCTTGTTCCTTTTCAATTTTGCATCATTAATATTCTCTGTTAGATTTACAGCAAGCATACTTGTTCTGATTTCATTGGTTTCACTCAACATATCATGGATGAAGAGGAGTTAGAGATTATAAGAGGTATTAAAACTCTACTCAGTGAAGATGAAAGGAAGATTTGATCAAGATGAAATCGTAGGACTTGAAAGATTCAAAAAGCTGGGCTAAATGTTTGTATTTCAGTATTCTCTCCTTCGAAATACTGAAAACTTAAAATAACAATGCTTAGTTGGTGGTAAGCTCTAGAAATAGAAACTGTGGATGACATCTCAGCCATCCTTGTGAACCTTCATCATGTACTACACATGGTCACCTTCAGGTAGTCCCAACTTCCCTCAACCCCTAACATAAACTGGCTTTGCCTTGATTATGCTTATCACCCTTTCTTACTAGCATTCCTTGTGGCTAACATCACCAAACTAGACTCGACCTTGCCTTGACCTCCACCTTCATGTTCTTTGAACTCCCTACGGTATCAATAACACTCTCAACCATAGGAAGATCTGAGTTAATCCAAATCAATGTGTCCAGTTCTTGGATGCATTCTACGCTCATATAGCTACTTGTTTAAAGAAAAGCACTTGTTCATCACCAAGTCATCCATGGTCACATGTCCTAGAATACACACAAAAAGAGTGGCTAACATGATGTGGTCTAATCAACTAACTCATCCAATCCCTCTCACAAACCAGCATGGCTAACTGACAGATTGAGCAACACCTAGATTTGGTTTAATAGCTATCTCAAGGAAACATGCTTTTACCATGCTCTAAAGAAAAATAAGAGTTTAGGTGTGAGATACCCACATCCTAAGCATCATCATAACTTAATCCAGACTTCATGTTACAAATTGGGATGGAGGATTTCCGAAGCAGATGAACCTCATACCAGGAATTAGGCTTTTATATCCTGGTTTTGGAAGGAGCATCTCCTACACTCTCCAAGATTCTGCCAAGAAGACTATCAATCAACCTAAAATCTTAAATCAATCTTGTATGAACCAAACTAAAAAGGAGAGTCTCCTACAGTCTTTGGGCTTCCAAAATTGAAAAAGTATGTATATCTTGAATTAAGAAGGAGCATCTCATACATTTTCCAGGATCCTACTCAAAAGGTATGGTCAATTAACCTCAGTAACTCAGGCCATATTTCATGTTCGGAACTGAGAAGAAACATCTCTCACAATGGACTGAATGCTTTATTTTGAAGGGTCTAGCCTCATATCATAACCTAAACTTTGCATTTCCAGGTACCAAACCAAACTTATCATTTCTTTTCTTTTCTTTAAAGAAAAAGAAGGGTTAACAAGGGTTGTTAACACTACCCCCTCCCCCCCTCCCCCACACCACCCTCGTTCATTAATCAAAGAAGGTGAACATACATCCATGGTTACACGAGATATTATGATGATATTTAACAAAAAATATTTCCCACTTTTTTATCAAAAGGTTCCATTTCTGTAAAAATATTGACCACAACTGCAATTTTCAAACTTTTCCATCAAATATCACATTTCCTGGACCAATTAGTTGTAATGAAAATGAAGTGAATATCATTACTATAGTATGAACCATCATTAGCTAGATCAAAAAAACTAAATGGTTTTAGGCTAAATACAAAAAACACGCTGAGTATCTGAAAGGTTATTTTTTTGAAAAGTTATCTAAGGCTATTTGTCAAAGCTGGCATTTTTTGTTGTATGGAGATTTTATCAAATGACTACAGGATTATGTTAATTATGCCATGACAAATAAGATTTTCATTGCATATTTAAATGCCTTATTCCAGATAGAAATTTCATACTCGATTATACATGAAACAGGCATGTCTAGTTTAGTATTTACCTTTATTAATTCACAGTCCCAAGCGTTCATCCTATGAATACTACTAGGCAAAACCCTATCATCACCATCCCATAAGTTGCCACAAATGCATTAGACAAGAGAAAATGATTTGAATTCCAACTAAATATTATATGACCAGTGCCATAGTTGTAACCTACCAAAAATACCATATTAATTTTGATAAAAGCTTACCATTCAAAATGGTCCAACAAAATTATTTTTGACCAAAACCTACTACTGGCATTTTATGCCGCTAGTTGATGGCTTCTTTAACAAATTGGGAACCTACAAAGAAGAATTAAGATCATTAACAAGAAAATCACTTGATAAAAAATAATTCGTTACATATAAAAGTGTAAAATACTCACTTCATTATGCACCATAAAAGGATTAGAAAATCCTACAAATTGTTGAAAAAACTTCATTCTCTTCTCTTATGGTAGCACCAAAAATAAATAAATAAAAGAAAAATAATCTTTTCACATAAAGACATCAAATGATCAAGTAGATAGCAAATAAGCATACAAGTATTGTGATGTAAACATGTTTATATCACATAAACCATCTATTTATGTATGTTCTTAGGCGTATAGTTGCATCATACATTATAAATATTGCATAAAATGAATCATCTTGAATTTAAGTTAGATTATAAAAAGCTTAGGTTAATTCTCTCTTTTTGTGGTCAGGTAATAGGGCAATATCATATCAGGGTCTCGGATTGAAGATCCAACTATACGGATCTGGTCAAGGCGACGATCAGAGTTCAACTACTCCAATCGCCCCAATCGGACTTCCATAGCATCAGTGTAGTCTAAGAAAGATTAAAGGTCAAGAGGCTAGGTGGTGCAAATCCATTCTTCAGGCGATAAATCTGACCGCACGGATGGGTTTAGATCGACAATTGCAGCCCAACGATGTGAAAATCGATTCAATCCGACATCCGCGGCACCACCTACGAGCATATGAAGATGGACAACCAAGATGGTGCCACGTGGTGCCATCTCAGCCACCTAAACCAACCTAGTTAGAAGAGCGAGGACCTGCCGCTCCCTCTCTCTCTCCTCAACCATGCGATTAAATCTAGGTCGTTGGATCTTGATCCAACAGCCATGAGAGCACGCATCTTAAACCGAAGCTAGCCTCAAAGGGTGGCTAGCATAGCAGGAAAGCACCCTTCTGTGGAGTTGAGGTCACGGGTTTGAAGCCCCGTTCACCTCAAATCAAAGTTGTGGGCGTGGAGCATCCAAATCCACCAGTCAGATCTTGATCGGGAGATGGCGAAGAATTCAACGTGGTGCACAAAGATGCTGTGGTGCGCACACATGCGATTGTACATGCCTCTGCATGCATGATCAGAAGCGGGGGGCACGATGAGGTGCGATGGGTTTTAAGTCATCTGATCTTGCAATCAGACGGTTGAAAACACCAGAACGTGAGTAAGCATTTTATGCACAGAAGGAGAGAAGGTGGGGGGAGCATGCGCAATAAGCCCATGTTCAAGGTTTTAGTGACGAATAAATCTGTCACTAAAGACCTTGACATTAATGTTTTAAGCATGAATTAACCTAATTGCTTCTCCATGCTTCACCTATAAATAGCCCTACGACCCCCACATATTTCTCATCCCTTTCTCTCCTCTTACCCTCTTAAAGGCTCTATGAGCTGGTCCCAAACCCGGGATGCCCCATTAAAGTTACAAAAATAATTTTCCATCTTCTCACCTCCTTCGTAAAGCATCCCGCGGTTACCCTCTCACTACCATTCGAAAAGTGGATCCCACTACGATGTCGCCCTACCCCGTTCTTCGTTGTCCATCATCATTTTCCTTTGTCCATCATCTCACCACATTCTTTCGAGTGCTCTGTCAATGCGACTCCTCCTTCAAGCAGCTGTCAAGGAGGATAATTTCTCACCCCCTTCTCTTTACTGCTTTCTAAAGTAGATTTACCGCTTTCTAGTTGTGATATTTCCAGCTTTCCAGTACAGTGATTAGTTGTAATGAAGATTATTTTTTGGTTATGAAATCCATGTTTATTCTATCTCTATTTTGTCTTTATTTATATTATTCTCTCTCTTCTATTAATTATTTTTTAAGTAGATAGCTAGTTTAGATTTAATTCGACTAACTAATCTGCTTCGTGACAACAAATCAAGCGTGATTTTTGATCAAACATTCACCTGCCTGTGTTCGACCTAGAATTCCTTTTGAGTTTCGGTTAAAATTATTTGTTGACGGATTTTTCTTTCAATTTATGCTATGACGACGAGTTTTTAAAGCTCAAATACTTTTGCAACAATTTTCCACTTCAACATTTCAGCGCCGTTGCCTGTGAGGCGTCGCTCTTTGATTTTTCGCATTTTCCGACTTACTGATCATTTACCTCACTTCTCTCCTTTCTTATTGTGATTGTAGGTACTCTCACGAGGCAGGTAAAAGTAGTAGATTGGAGTAAAGTACAGTTGAAGGGTCAGTAAATAATCCCACCTCCCCACCCACTAGATTTCATTCACCACCTAATAACACAAACCCTAATTAACCTAGGAGCTTGCATAAACTCTAAAGTTAGTTTTGATTATTTGTTTGAGACCTCCACCCGCCTCACCCTCCGCATATAAAAGAAAAATTTAAAAAAAATCTCACAGAGGTATGCAACCTCTTCTGATTCTTCATACTTAACCGGTAACCCAATCTTTGAGATCGGTACACTCATCAACACATAATTAAGTAGAAATCAGATTATGTAATCACTTGTGTGCCTAATTAAGTGGTGCATT
Source organism: Thalassia testudinum (assembly GCA_037157565.1). NCBI lineage: Eukaryota > Viridiplantae > Streptophyta > Magnoliopsida > Alismatales > Hydrocharitaceae > Thalassia > Thalassia testudinum. The sequence continues at coordinate 93,613,118 of JAZHRO010000025.1, forward strand.
AGGCTAAGTGTTTGAGTTGTTTGGGCCGCACCACTTCAACTAAAAACAACTCATCAAGTAGCTGCCAAATAGGTTCAACTTTTAGGACTAAACCAGGCACTCCACATTTTTAGTTTAAATTCAAGGAAAAACATTTTCACCTGTGTTTTCAAAACTTGGTGTGCCAACTGAACTTAATTAAATGTACCTAAAGTTAAATTCTAAAAGCTACTAAGTAAGATTTAAAGCCTAAAACTCACTGCATCAAAAAATAATCTTACTTGAAAACCACTGGTTGTGCACACACACATATCAATCAATAAACCTAGATAAACGGCCCATCACATTCCAAAGCACATTTAAACCTAACCCTAATTAAAATAAGTAGACATTGGCCTTAAGGATTAGACTCGCTCTTCGAAGCCTAGATCGAGATTATTTTCGATTAGTCTGCTTCTACTATTCAATTTGATGTCTAGCTAAAGAGCATAATCAAACGATCGCGGTTGGGGAGTAGTAAAGGAACTTGAGGCAAAAGTCAAGGAAAGAACCTTCTCCCCAGCCCCTCCCTCTAATTGGTTGGCTTAATTGGAAAGAAGTAGATCAAATCATTTCTTCATCTCAAGATGAGTTCTGGGAGTTTGTAGGCCTTTAGGCTAGATCACTTAAGGACAGGTTTGATTATTTGTATTGTAGGGCACCTTTCTTCCTCTCATTTGTCATGGATCCTTCAACATCCTATTCTCACTTCCACTCCTACTGTCCTACCACTACTTATTCCCAATATGATTATTATCCCGACCCGTGCTGTTCTTATCCATTTTCATGTTGGGATAATCCTGATTGGGGATACTATTCTGGACCTCCGTGTTTAGGGTCTAACCTTGGATACCATGATCTTGATTCCTATCCTTCTCTGAGCTACATTAATTATAGATCACCGCCATCATTTGGATAACCTAATATGATCTACAATCAAGAAGGATATGTCGATCCTTACCCTTCGGCATATTACATTGCAAATTGCTCATCACCTCTTTATGGACAACCTAAAATGACCTATTGTCAGGGAGGGTATCAAGAACCTCAATTTGTTGACTCCCCTGCACTGAACCCAAACCCGTTCAACCTTGAACCAAACCATTTGGTTTGGGATAACTAGGTATAAGATAAGGTGTTGGCTAACTTAAGGAATACTATACAATCTTTAGAAGCTCAGCCAACACCTTGCCTTGAAGAATTGGATCCTCTAATTCAAATGATTGAGGATCTTAACAAGTATTTGTTGGATTGGCTCTAGGATGTTAAGGATAAGGACCCAGGAGAGTTTTTACTTGGGAAGTTATTGAAATTGAGGATGAGATTTATGATTACTCTAATCCAATCTTGGGAGGATTCCCAGGATGAACCTCTAACAGGAGATCCGATGTCAAAATCAGCTCAGGCACCTGTTGGGGGGACATGTTTTACAAGACTAGGGTTGACCAGGTTGTTCTAGAGAAATTAAATAAGGATGAACTGATTTCTTCACCTGAGATCCCTAAGCTGGGGTACGAGGAAACGTATGTCTCCATGGAACAAAAAGTGATTGATGATTTTGAGACTTACATTAATGTGGATTTAGAATTCTTTAATTCTAAAGGTGAAGAATCATTATGTGAAGTCTTACCTAAGTTTTTAGTACACGATTTCAGTGAGACGACTGGGCCTGAGGAATTTGATGAATCATTTGATGGCCCTAAAATTGAGGAATTTGATCCTGTTGGGGCTCGCATTGCGGATTTAGATCATGTTATTAAGAATTCAATTCAAAGCCCCATTCCTCAATCACACCACATTAAGCATATTGATGATTTTAATTTTGACATCACTAGACCCAAGTCAATTTTGATTCAGCCATCAATCTTGGACTTGGACATTTTAAATGGGGTGATTATCAAGCAAGGGGTCTCAAAATCTGATGTCCTGATTCTGGAAGATAGGAGTTAGGAAATGAAGATTTGGGAAGCCAATTCCGGAGGTAGCAGAAAATTGAGTCTAAGGGTGCCTATTTGTCTGAAACTACCAATCTTCTACTAGGACACTTATGACATTTTGACTCAAAGGATGCTTAACCCAAGGATACATTCATTGATTATCCTTTTGAGCTTGATTTCTCTGTTATCTGACTTTTTAGACTTGGGTTGCATCCTCACAAATCGCAGGCCCGACCCTGCTTGCATATTGATCTCAGGTTTTAGGTAATTTTTATCCAGAACCTTAGATATACTCGACCATGGGGTATAGGTCTACACCACAATCTGGTCCACATCTATGAACATCTGCTGGCATGACCTAAGGTGAATCTTTTTATCTTTATTCTGACCTGCACCTGTGAATTTCTTTTTTTTTCTTCTTTGTATAGTGTACCTAGTTGAAGGCACTAAATTCAGCACGTATACAGTTTCGTTTTCATCTGAGAGCTGACTTGTTAATTGTTGACGTGCGAAACTCAATAATGTTTTAACAGTTACTGCGTTGTAGTATTGGTGATCAAGCGTCGTCAACAAATAAAAGTTTTATTACTTGAAAATCGGAGTATCCGAGGTTGAACACAGGGAGCAATCGGAATTTACTACTAATCTCAAATGTAATTGAACACTCTAATTTACTCAAAAGCTTAATTCAAATGCATTTAAAAAGTAATCCAGGCAAAAGAGTAAAATTGGATGTCTGATCTTGTGATCAGACGTCTTAAAAGTATTTTCCTCCTTTGATTATTCTTCTTCTCTCTTCTGATTCTGATATTTCTTTCTTTCTCTGCAGTCTCTCTTCTGCCTTCTTCTTCTTTGTATCAACGGGTTTTCTTCTTCTTCCTTGGTCTTCTTCTTTGGTTTCTGTCTTGGCCTCTCTTCTTCCTTCTCTTCTCTCTTCTGCGAAGGCTTCTTCCTTGGCTCTGCTATACTCTTCTTCTCTTTTTTCCTTCGCCTCTTCCTACTCTTTTCGCTGGCTTCCTTCCTTCTTCATTTTCTGCTTTCTGCTTCCTTCTCTTCTTCATTTTTGCCTTCTACTTCCTTCTCTTCTTCCCTTTGCTAGCAGCGGCTAAGTGTTTCCTTCACTCCTTCCTTTCCTGCACAACCACAGCAAGGTACAACAAAACCTAACCCCTCTACCCACACCCACGCGTCTCTCTCTCTCTGAGAACCACCCTCAGCAAGCTCCCCCAGAGTCAGGTTAACGGGTCGGATCGTGTGCCCGTGACCAGGCACACCGGTGTGTGGGTGACGCGCGAGGTGTGCTTAGGGTCGGGTCGGATTGCGCCAGATCCGCGTGGTGAAATCGCGGATGAGGCGCCGTGAAATAGGTGAGGGACCTCACCCCAAGTGTGACCGGAGCCGATAAAACGATATCACAAAAATAATATAAAGCATGCCAGTGCTTTGTAAGTTACCGATGTGGGACTATTGGTTGCTGCCTTCACGCGCGCACGCCCGCAGAAATCCTTCCTGCAATTGCCACAGCTGCAGACGTCGCAGCATCTGTTGCTTGGTCAGATAGCTTCGCAGTGCTTCCCCGAGTGAGCTGCACCTGAAGCCTTGCGGTCCTGAAGCCTGGAGCGAGCTTGGGGCTTCTTCGAGTCGGCGTCAATGGCGGTAGGGGCTTAAGAACTGTCAGACATTAAACAAGCCTCTCGGCCTAATCAGATCACCGGGGGACCTTCGCCTTGTCACGGTGAAGGTGAAGGGCAAGTTGGCAGGTCGCGGGGTGGCCTAGGCATGCGTGCCTAGGTCGCCCTATGGCCGGATGGATGGGTGAGTTCGGGGGACCGTTGGGTAGGCATAGCGGGTCTATAGACAGGTGGAGGATACTCAGTGAGGTGAGGCAGATGTTATGTGATGGTCAGCGAGGCATGTGGGGTTGCGGAGCGATGGGAGCACCTCGCCGGAGGGTGGCTGGAGATGAGGAAGGTGACGGTGGATGGCGGTGGTCGAGGGGTCGATTAAGTGAAATACAGTGAGGAAATGAAAGAGGGGATAGAGGGGAATGATTTTAACCTACTTAAAGGGACGAAAGGGGCGGAGTGGCGAACGACCATATCGATTGTCGCTGGAGAGGATGTCCAGTGGGGGAGGACGACGGTGACAACGGGGCTGAAGCGACGTGCGCGGGTGTTGTGCGACATGGAGGAGAATCAGGAAGATGACTCTATCACTGGTTTTGTGGCAGAGCAAAGAGGAAGGGAAGGGGGGCTCGCCGGAGCTCGCTGGACCCTTGGTCGGAGAAGAAGGAGAAGAATTTGAGGTCGAAGTCTGGCCAAGTCAAGCTGAAAATGAGCAGCCGGGTTTGGGGGTTCTTTTATAGGCATTGGGCTGTGTGTTCAGAGCTTGGAGGGCTTGCCTTTGTCTTCGACGGCTCCCCCGAGAAGGAAAGTGGGTGGATACCCAAATACCTCATGCGTTCGCATGAGAGATTGGGATCAAATCAGGGATCATGACTGGCCTCAGATGGGAGGGAATTCCTCAGAGAATCTCACTTCCATTTTTGGGAGGGGATCTCTGAGGAATCAGAGAGTATTCCCTCTCTAATCCTCGCCAAAGTAGGATTCTGCCCCAATAATGGATGAAGGACCTGATTGCAAGGTTTGCGAGGAAGTTAGGGGGCTCTCTGTGATGATTTTCAAAAGTTAGGGACCAAAATGTGATTTAGGTGTACTAAATTGCAAAGTAGGTCAAGATGACCTCCCCTTAGGTCCAAATTTTGGTAAAAACCTAATTTGGACCTAATAATCCAATGGTGAAGTTGGATTTTAGGTTTGACTACGTTTGACTGGATATTTTGCGTACAAACCCAAATTAGGTTAATTGATGAGCTAGGACCCTAATCTAGGCCAAACTGGGTTCCAAAGGCCAAATTGAATGTTCTAAACCATAGAGGATATTTTTCCATGAATTTTAGAGGGTTTACTTGATTTTTATCCTGACCGAAACCTTGTTGAATTAAGCGGGTCTGTTTTAGGGTTACCAAATGTCGTTTAATTCCTAGATTGCACATGAACCCATTTCTGATTGATTCAACCCACTTTTTATTTCATTTAGACCATTTGACCTATGTTTTGTCTCTGAGAAATCCCATTTATGTACTGCAATGGTAAAATTACAGTTTTAACCTTTATCTCATGTTTTCTTCCCAGAATACTTATTCCTTCATTTAGGCCTTCTACTAGGTTATGTAGGAGCTTTTATTCTCTTTATTGGGTCAAAATGAGCTAGTTGTGGCTCATGATGAGGCTCTCATCATTAATCACAAAAGTCAGGTGCTTCCTTCTCTACTCTACTCTATTTTATCTTTTTAATACAATGAGGACATTGCATTAGATAGGCATGGGGGGATGGATATCATTATCTGAATCAACTTGTTAGCTCCGTAGATTCTTTTTATTTTCTCTTTATTTTTTTTTTTAAATTTGAATTAGGAAAAGAGAACTTGGCTTTAGAAATTTGTCAACCATAGGAATGATACGATATGACATAACACTTAGACCCTTTAGGTCTTCGGGCTTAATCTGCCTGGGTGTCCACTAAAATGTGGACTTGTTTCTCGAGTCCTCACTATTCTATTTTTAATTCTTAGTTGGTTAATAAGTTAGGGTGTTAAGTACACAACTTATCAACCTGTCCTCTGATTTGAGGGGACTTTAAGTTTAAGCATCTACACACTATTTTCACTGACTCGCTTTTCGATGATTTTTACAGAAATTGGGTAGCTAATCAACCTTCCAGGGTGGTATAGCTGGCAAGTTATCATGGGCAATAGCCTATTGGTTGGTTGTCCAGAGCCCAGCCACACAACCATTCTTTTCCTACTACCTTTAGGTAAATCTTAGATCAGAAAAGTCACCTACTTAGAAAAAAAGAAAAGAAAAATATCGAAAAAGAGATAAAGAAAAATAGAAAAGATGAAGAAAAGAAAAAGAAATAGAGCACACTTCACCGCATGGGTATGGTTGGTAAGTTATCATGGGTAACAGCCCATTGGTCGATTGTCTAGAACCCAGCTCATAAAAATGCACATATAATTCCTAAATACTTAGGAAGAAGTAGATAAGTAGATTAAGCCGAGGAGATATACACTCGGTTCGCCCTTGTTTGACCCATAAAAATAAGATTTGGGAAAAAGCTACCCGTCGAATAGATACACCTTTGGGCAGAAATCCTTTTTAAGGTTGCATAGGAGCGTAGAAACTCGAATTCCATTCTGATTATCGATTAGTGAGTCTAACACTTCATACAAATAGATGCTTAGAACTTAGAGTTCTCATTGAGTCTTAGGTGGGTTGAGTAGGCATAGAAAGCTACTCCGAAACTCTAAACTTAAAAGTTCAAAAAAAAAAAAAAAAGAGGAAAAAGAAAAATCCTTCTTCTTTTGAATAAGGCGAGGGCTTAAGGCAGTTTGCATTTTGGTAGATACCCAGGCACTGTTGTATCTCTATAGTTCATGTTTTAGTTGAAATTCCTAGGAGTTGAAAAATAACTTTTGCCTAAGAAATCTGATTCTAATTCTCTTATAAATAACATGTAGTTTTGTTAGGGACTAGCAAAAGATAGGCATAGGGGTATAATGTAAACATGTTTATATCACATAAACCATTTATTTATGCATGTTCTTAGGCATATAGTTGCTTCATACATTATAAATATTGCATAACATGCATCATCTTGCATTTAGGTTAGATTGTATAAAGTTTAGGTTAATTCTCTCTTTTTGTGGTGACGTAATAGGGCCATAGCATATCAAGGCCTCAAATTGAAGATCCAACCGTACGGATCTAATCAGGGTGACGATCGGAGTTCAACGACTCCAAGATCGCCCTAATCGACTTCCATAGCATCAGATGCAATCCAAGAAAGATTAGAGGTCAAGAGGCTAGGTGGTGTAAATCTGTTCTTTAGACAACAAATCCGACTGCACAGATGGGTTTGGTCAGGTGTGTTTGAAATTGAGGTTACAAGTAACCCATCGTCGTAGTTGCAAAACACGTTGATCAGGTAAAATTTCTACCGAAACACCAAGGGAGTCCGAGGTCGAACATAGGGAGGCGACGTTTACTTTACATGAAAACCACGCTTCGATTCATTTCTTTTTGGTATTTTAGGGTTTTGTTATATTTTTTGTGTTTTTGAAATAAAAGACAAGCAGAATGATTCACAAGATAGAAATTTAACAAATAAGATATATATATATCAATTCAATATGCATTACAATGAACTATGAAAGCATAAAGAGAGAGGGCGGTGAGCGGAAATCTCCCGAATCAGCTGTTCGGTGAGACGACGGTGCCTGGCGGAAGCTCGGACGAAGAAGGTGAGGAGCAGGATGATGAAGGTGAGATGCTAGAGGACGTTGGGCTGAGGAAAGCTTCGGCGTAGCTCCGGAATGGAGGTGATCTGCTACCGGAATGGAGGTGGGAGGATGGCTCCAAGGTGACCTATGAAGGGAGATGGGAAGTAGGAGTATTTGGTGGGGCAGAGGTTCGCTACAGTAGATTCCCTACTCGGAGGGGGTGAGATCAGCATGACGTAAAAAATGAGGAATTAAAAAAATACTAATCTCAGAAAATAGACAAACACACAAAGTACACAATAATTTTTAGGTGGAAACCCAAACCGGGTGAAAACCACCACCTAACCCTCTCGAGTTAGGATTTTCCGATCAACCAAGTTGATCAAATCCACTAAACGAATCACTTTAAACAAGGGTGATTCAACCTCAATTACAACCACGCTACAAGTGTGAGGGTAGCATTCCTCAACCCCTTCTCTTCACGAGAAAGATTTTGTCCCTCGAAGGGGATGGGAATTCGCAAAGCGAATACCCAACCAAATAACAAAGATAAAATAACAAATAATCCTATAGAGCCAACAAAGTAATTTTTAACCTAAGCTTCTATAGTAATTAGGAAACTCCCTTTTGCAAGGAGTGCGTCGAATCGATGACGCGGGTGCGTGAGCCACGCGACAGCGCAACGTCGCTCTCGTGAACTACGGTGCGAGAGTGGGTGCGCAACAGCTTGATGCTCTCTAGATGAAGAGCTTGAGCTTGGAGAGCAAGAGCTTGCTTGGACACAAAAGAGTGTGAGAGTGTATTACAAAGTGTTTCTTGTGTATCTAGGTGTGTCTTGGTGTCTCTAGGTGTGTCTTGATGTGCAAGAGGTTCCTCTCTATTCATAGAGGCCTTAGGAAAGCTTTGGAAGGCTTTGGATAGCTTCCATAGCCGTTGGGAGCAAAGCCCAAGAGAATCAGGCTGAAATCAGGAACAATGATTGCACTAACAGGGTTATTAGACTCTGGAGGATCACTTTAAGATGTCTAAAAATAAGGTCAGACGTCTGGTTTTGGGCGGGTCTCTTCCTGACTTGAACTAGATCTAAACAGGGTTCTACTACAAGTCCATTAGACAACATACAAGACGTCTGGCACTATGTCTGGACATTTGGAAACCTACTTTTTCGTTGGAATGGATTCCAAGAGTTGCAACGGCTCGAAAATCTCTAAGAAGAGATTTTGGGTCTGCCGAGGCAAAACGATCATTTATCAGACATCTGGAAAGTCCTAAGGATGTCTGATAAGGCTCTAACGGTCATCTCCTTGAGTGTTTGCTAAGCAGCCAATGGTCCACTAATTGGACGTCTGGCAAAGTCATTATACGTCTTCTAAGATGTCTGGACATAGGTCTGGACGTCTGATTTCATCAGACAACTAACAAGTCCAGCCTAAATGTCATCAGACTTCTGAATCAACAGTTAGACGTCTTAAAACACATTATCAGATGTCTGATTTTGGAATTAGACGTCTGGAAATGCTGTTTGAACCCTATATTGGTTTTCTAAGTTTTCTACAAAAAACCTAAGTATCCTAGGGTTCTGCCAGTGTTCCTAGGACTATTATTAGGGTACTTTGAGGCTCTTTAATAAGAATCTAAGTAACAAAAATAAAGAGCAACAAAAGAAACGAAAAATACAAGGAGTACAAGAGAAGGAAATCTATGCTATTCTTCATCTCCTTCCTTCTTCAATCTATCACTCCTTGTGAATCTCCTCTGTTTTCCATCAAGCTCCTCCAATCCATCATGGATGAGAGCTCGAACTCCGTCTGGTCACGTCTCCATTTGCAATTTGCCTGAAATCTAAGACTCCAAGTGCAAATGTTAAATGACACATGTTTTGTTATCATCAAAACAAATGATCGTGGTGCTCTAGCACCAACAATCTTCCCCTTTTTGATGATGACAAAACCATAAATAATAATGCAAAAAATCCTCCCCCATTTTGACATTATCAAAAAGGTTTAATTGATTTTACATTTCCTATAACTCTCCCTTAAAACATGCTCTTCTATGAATTTCAAAAGTAATGTTCTCCCCCTTTCTGTAACAACAAGATAGCTATTATTTTCTCCCCCTTACTAAAGGAAATTTAGCTAACTTGCATCTCCCCCTTAAAAATTGACAACTAGCTCATAAATCTTTTTAACTCCCCCTATCTAAATGCTAATGATAAAAAGATAGGGTGAAGAATTTTTACCACAGCTACCATGGCCAATAAAATGGCCCAAATGGTGGTGGTGGATGCCACATAGGATGGGGCTCCCATCTGTACCTTGGAGACCCGGGCGTCGGCACCGGTCTCCAGTCTGGTGGTCGACGTGTAGCAGGTCCATCGTTTGTTCGCCGTCTCGTCGGTCTTCTTGTTCTCCTCTTTGGTCTACTCCTTGGTTCTCCCAACTCGAGTTGACCAGCCTTCATCTTGTAGGTCCAATCCTTCGTGTTGTAGTTATCCCCGAAACCTACAAAACAAGATTCCAATTCTTTCTTCGGTATCCAAGTGAGCTTGGATCCAGATCTGTTAGCGGGTCTCCTTGACGGAGATCATTTCTCAACCTTAGGACTATGAAAATTATCTACTTTGTTGATTAATTTGTTGGAGTTTTCCCTAAGACATGCGATTTCTCTTTCTATAATATGCATCTTAGTCTTTAAATCAGAAATCTCTAGTTTCAAACTATCATTTTCTTTAATCAATTTAGTTTTTTCATTGATTAAATTTTTATTTTCTAATAACAGGTTATTATCCTTAGGACTAGTTTCTATGTCCTTGAGTTGTTTTTCTAACCTATCATTTTTAGATTTAAGGAAACTAAGATTCTTTTTCATGCTTTTGTTTTCTATTTTTAGTGATTTACTAAGCTCATACAACTCATTAAAAGCATCTTGTAAATCCGAGTTTACCTCATTGTCGCTGTCGTTGCTGTCGTTATCCGAGATGGCCATGAATCCAAGGCATGTGATTTCCTTCTCGAGATCTTCTTCCGAGCTCGTCTCCTCATGAGTGCCTTCCAACCTCCTACATATCTCGTGGGTGGTGGTGCACTCTTGGATTCGTTCGAATTCCTTCAGACTCAATGCGCAATACAAGGCATTCATTGCCTTTGCGTTGAGGTTGAGATTCCGAACCTGATCTTCTCTGTAACCTCTTGCGGGTTTCTTGGGAATCACAAATGCGGATTCGCATTTTTCCCACACCCAGAAGTCGTAGGCCTGCAACCACATAGTCATACGATTTTTCCAATAAACGAAATCTATACCTGCAAAGTATGGTGGTCGCGAGGTATCGTGTCCTTCGATGCACAAGAACGCTTTTCCCTCCATATCTAGATCCTTGCCTGTTTGTAATGCCGATAACGCGAGACCTGCTCTGATACAAATTGTAGATTCCCTACTAGGAGGGGGTGAGATCAGCGTGACGTAAAAAATGCGAAATTGAAAAAATACTAATCTCACAAAATAGACAAACACACAAAGTACATAATAATTTTTAGGTGGAAACCCAAATCGGGTGAAAACCACCACCTAACCCTCTCGAGTTAGGATTTTCCGATCAACCAGGATGATCAAATCCACTAAACGAATCACTTTAAACGAGGGTGATTCAACCTCAATTACAACCACGCTACAAGTGCGAGAGTAGCATTCCTCAACCCATTCTTTTTACAAGAATGATTTTGTCCCTCAAAGGAGACGGGAATTCGCAAAGCGAATACCCAACCAAATAACAAAGATAAAATAACAAATAACCCTATAGAGCCAACAAAGTAATTTTTAACCTAAGCTTCTATAGGAATTAGGAAACTCCCTTTTGCAAGGAGTGCATCAAATTTATGACGTGGGTGCGTGAGCCACACGATGGTGCAACGACGCTCTCGTGAACTACGGCGGGAGAGCGGCTGCGCAACAGCTTGATGCTCTCTAGATGAAGAACTTGAGCTTGGAGAGCAAGAGCTTGCTTGGACAGAAAAGAGTGTGAGAGTGTATTACAAAGTGTTTCTTGTGTATCTAGGTGTGTCTTGTGATGAGAGCCTCATCATGAGCCATAACTAGCTCATTTTGACCCAATAAAGAAGATAAAAGCTCCTACATAACCTAGAAGAAGGCCTAACTGAAGGAACAAGTGCTCTGAGAAGAAAACATGAAATAAAGGTTAAAACTGCAATTTTACCATTGAAGTACATAAACGGGATTTCTCATAGGCAAAACATAGGTCAAATGGTATAAATGAGATAAAAAGAGGGTTGAGTCAATCAGAAATGGGTTCATGTGCAATCTAAGAACTAAATGACACTTGGTAACCCTAAAACAGACCCGCTTAAATTAACAAGGTTCCGGTCAGAACAAAAAGCAAGTAAACCCTCTAAAAATCATGGAAAAACATACTCTAAGGTTTAGAACACTTAATTTGGCCTTTGGAACCTAGTTTGACCTAGATTAGGGTCCTAGCTCTTCAATTAACCTAATTTGGGTTTTTACGCAAAATATCCAGTCAAACGAGGTCAAACCTGATATCTAACTTCGCCATTGGATTCCTTAGGTCCAAATTAGGTTTATACCAAAATTTGGACCTAAGGAGAGGTCATCTTGACCTACTTTGCAATTTAGTACACCCAAATCACAAATTGGTCCCTATCTTTTGAATACCATTGCAGAGAACCCCCTAGGTTCTTCGCCTCCTTTGCAAATCGGTCCTGCCGCCATTGCTAGGGCAGAACCGAGCTCCAGCGAGGTTCGGAGAGGGATTTCTCTCTAATCCCTCAGAGATTCCCTCCCAGAAATGGAAGGAGGATTCTCTGAGGAATTCCCTTCCATTTAAGACCGATCTCGATCCCTGGTGTGAACCCAATCTCTCGTGCGAACGCACGAGAGATTTGGGTATCCTAACTCCTTTCCATCTCCGGCGACCAACCTCAGGCAATTACGTGCCCTTCACGCCCTGCACACCCAGTCCAGCGCCTATATAAGAACCCACAACTCCGGCCGAAGAGGCTGAGCTTGATTTCGCCGAGTTTCCCCCTTCAATTCCTCTCCTCCTGCCCGGCCAAATGACCCAGCTAGCTCCGGCGAGCCCCCGTCCCCTCCCTCTTCGCTCTTCCACAAAACCAGTGGCAGAGTTAGCTTCCTGACCTCCCTCCGCGTCGCCAGTACCAGCGCACGCCGCCTCAGCCCCGTCGTCGCCACCGTTCTCCCCCACTGGGCGTCATCTTCTCCGGCGACAGCAGGTACTGCTGTCCGCCTTCCGTCCCCTTTCGTCCTTACAATTAGGTTAGAACTCTTCTCCACCCTCTCCTCTCTCTTTTCCCCCAACTATTTTACTTGATTACCCCTTGACATTACCTAACCGCCTCCATCTTCCTCGCCTCCGACCGCACTCCGGCGAGCCGCCCACACCACTCCGCCACTCCACACGGCTCCCCAACCACCTCGTGAGCTTCGCCTCACCACCAGGAACCCATTCCAGCCCATCACTGCCACTCCAGACCTCTACAAGCACCCCCCGACCAACCCACCATCTCCGGCCATAGGTTGACCTAGGCGCGCACGCCTAGGCCGACAGGCAACCTGCAGCATCACCAACCGCCTTTGCTGTGCTACGGCGAAGGTTTCCAGCTATTCTGATTGGGCCAATAGGCCATTCTGTGGAATCTCAGGTGAATGCCCCGGCCGCCATTAACTGCCGAAGCAGCAGGAAGCTTGGAGCAGCAGCAGGCATCAGGCTTCCCAGGCGGCAGGTGCAGCAGACTCTCGCAAGTATCGCGAGGTGACTGAGTTCAGCGAGGAGCACCAGCAGGGCCTTCAGCGTTGGCAATTGTACACAAGAGTCTGCGGGTGCGCGCAAAGGAAGGGCGGAACGTTTAGTCCCACATCGTGGAATCTCAAGGCACAGGTATGGTATAAAGAGTTTTTGTGATATAGCTTTGCTACCTCGAAAGCACAGGGGTGAGGTCCCTCACTGACCCCACACCCGCCTCGTCCGCGACCTGACCACGCGGACTTGGCGGATCCGACCCGACCTAGACCTACGCACTCCTCGCGCGTCACACCACCTTCAGGTGCGCCTGGTCCCGGGTACGATCCGACCCGATTATGCATGTGGCTCTGGGAGAGCAGCGCAGAGTGAATTGCTTGAGAGTGGGAGACGTGCGGGTAGAGGGAGAAGGGTTAGGTTTTGCTCTTGTACAGGCAGGCTGATCGCAGGAGAAGGACTTGGCCGCTGCAGAAGAGAAGAGTAAGAAGCAAGGTAGAGAAGAAGAAAAGAAAGAGCAAGACACAGAGAAGAAGAGAGGCAAAGAAAAGATTAGAAGATCAAAAGAAGAAGAAGAAGGCTTTGCAAGACAAGAAAGAAAGCAAAGAGAAGCAAAATGAAGAAGAAAATGAGAGACTGCAGAAGAAGAAGAAAAGGAGAAATACTTTTAAGACGTCTGATCTTGTGATCAGACGTCCAATTTCATATTTTTGTCCTAATTATTTTTAATTGCATACATTCACATTTGAATTGATATTTTGAGTAAATTAGAGTGTTCAATTACATTTTGACTAGTAGTAAATTCCATTTGCTCCCTGTGTTCGACCTCGGATACTCCGGTTTTCAAGTAATAAAAATCTTTATTTGTTTTGAACGCTTTAGCGGCTATACTAAAACGTGATATTATCTTTTAACAAACCGCACAAAAGCGCGACGAACATTTTGGCGCCGTTGCCGGGGAGCACTGCACAATTTACCACTAGTCTCTACATTCTTTTTATCATATTGAACACTAACTTGCCCTACTTTTCTTTGATGTGATCTTGCAGGTATTTCATGAGAAAATCTCTCCCGCAAGTCAACCACTCCAGGGCAGGTAATTTCTTTTCTTCCTTAATCATCCCCTAATCTTTGAAAGACAAAAGGAAGAAAATCAATTTAGGAATCAATTGCCTTCTTTATATAGTAATCACCATCTCTAAGGCAAAACATTTCTTGATTTTGCGAAAATTTCTGCAAACATTCTTGAAGTTGGAGTGATTTTTTTTTTTTTCCCATCCCACAAATTCTTGTGCCTAATTGAAATAACGCTTAATCTCGGTGGACCACACACTTCTTGTTTATAAGTCCAAAGAGAACTTTTGAAAAAAAAAAGAGGATTGGAAATAGAACCAAATTAGGGTTTCCACATTAGGGTCTTGAAGCGCTAGTCACACATGCCTGTGTAAAAAGAAATAAACCCTCCCGCATCAGTGTGCTACCCAAGCCCTTGATTGAAGAAAGTTAAATAAGACAAACCCTAAAATTGAGCTCTAAAATCACTTGAATCTTAAAATTTTCTTTTGACCTAATAACCTGGGAGTCAAATCAGGGTGATCTCTAGGCTCCGAGCTTAGAATCATTCTACCATCTATAGGACAGGTCAGGTGAAGTTGACCCCTTGGGTCAACCAACCTCTAAATTAGGTCACAATACCAAAAACATCTAAAGTTCAAGTGAGAACCCTAAAAGCACCTTTGAAATAAAAAGTGATAGACTTAAGAGGTCAAGGTCCCCATTCTGGTTTACCTGGAATCTCAGTGACAAGAGAGGTCGGGTGGGGGAAACCCTGTAACCCGTAGGGACGCTCTACCGTGTAGGGGTCTTTGCGGGACTCTCCCTCTCTGGCTGCCCAGGTAATTCGCAGGTGGACGATCTTCGGATCCAAAGGTCCATCCACCCCAAACCTCCATAGTCATCCAAACATCTTTTGGGTGTCTTGATTAGGTCAAGAACATCTCCAGTCCTGCATCTTTTCTCTGTAGAGCACACACACTCATTTTCAGTGGGACTCGTTATTCAGATCTGATCGCTTCATAACACATCTTGAGTCAAACTCTGATCGTGATTCCACCACCTGATCCAAATATGCAGCCGAACCACCTAGGACTACCAGTCGAGAAACCTGAATACCGGAGATCCATGAGAGATAAAATGATTGAGGATGCCATGAGATTTTATGAAAATGAAGAAACCTCAACAACAGTAGGAAACATTCAGGTTGATGTCCCAACAACCACAACCTTTGTCATAACTTGTGCCCAAGTACTATTAGCAGAAGCCAACAAAGGATCAACCCGTGACTTGCTCATTACTGCATACATTGAGATAGAAAAATTGCATAATAGTGAATACCTTCAATGTATGACAAATCCTCGACTTTGGAAGCAACACCAAGATAGTCTTGAAAAATGGGAAGAGATAATGAGATTAATAAAACAAGTGATTGATCAGAAATACCCGTACATACCGCCAACAGAGGATGAACTATCTTGGGACAACATCGAGGATAAATCTGATCTCGGGTTTGGGGCACAAAATGGTTGTGGATTCCCAACCCAGATGGAGTATAATGCACCTGATATTGAAGAAGGTTGGGAAGCTCCAAATGCAGGAAAAGACCATGATGAACCCATTTTAGAATCCCAAGACTCCTGCAAGTATGAGAGTAGAACTGAACCTCTCGAGGGTGTAAATTCCGTCCCTTATTCTGATAAGGTGGCCCTCGAAGGTTATTCAGACCTAGATTCTAGTAATTCCACCCACATCCTAAGCCTAGAACCTAGATCTGAAACCTATATTGAAGATTTCAAGGCCCCATATGATGAAGATCAACCTTTTAATGAAGAATATGATTTTGGGCCTCGATTTGATGAATATCCCTCGTCAACCTCCTCAGAGGAACTAATCAAGTTTTCGAAAGTCATGCCAATCTACGATACAGAAATCGAGGAGTTGGACGAGCGGGGTTTCGATTGGCTCTGCCCTACTAACCTTGAACCTGAGCCTCTACCAGATAGGGACACCTTTGTAAGCTCAGAATTAACATTTAGGCTAGATCCCAGTCAGGCTGTTGAATATACAACATATGATTTATTCTATGGTGGAACTCATGATCTGGAATCTCATTCAAACTTTGATTTTCGCAAACTCTCCGACGATCTCGAATCTGACCATAACATCGGAGAAAATCTGCCTCCTGATTATAACATGTCAATCTTCTTTGAAGCCACCTGCTCCACATATACAGAACCAATCAAAACCCGTTCCCCATCCCGACCTGCAACCGGACTCAATTTCTATTCTAATTCACCTCTCACTGAGCCGATTGCAGATGATTCAACTCCGTATCTATACCGGGTATCGGACACTGATCAGACCACAAATCAGGAGCCTCCATCCTTTGACTGTCCCTGTAGGGATTCCACACCTTACATTGATTATTTTTCGGAACCCTACCCCCACCAGGCTGATTCGACTGAGCCCGAACTCGAGTTTTCACTTCCATATCTATCAGAACATCACTGCATTTGGTGGGTCCCACATCTGCTAATCTACATCTATCAACCCACTAGACTTATTGGGTTTGGGCTGCATCATCAGCCCACTGATTTGAACAAGTACCTGGTTGGACCAACCAGGCTCTTAATCAAGGTGCTTGTTTTCCAAAACTCCATTGATTTGACCACTCCCTCTCCACCCCATTTTCCACTCGGCTGAAGGCATTAAATTTAGCGCTTAACGACAGGCAACCCGTCATCTCAAAAATAGAGACCCGTCTGATTATCCGTCTGTACTCCACGTCTATTGCACCTTGAGTTCAGCCTTAGACAGTTGATCCCACCTCTGGTACACGTATCAAAGCTTAAAATCGTTCGCATCAGTCATTCCCGACCCATTCACCCACCCGATATATCCTGTTCTAAGCCCCTGACCTCAACACTAATTCCCACCCTCTGTTTATAATGAGGACATTGCAAAACTTAGGCATGGGGGGGTGATAAAGTGCATACATACAAAAACAAGAAAAAAATCAGAAGGATTCTCACAAAAAATTCACATATGTCAAAAACACAAAAAATTGAAAAATTACGAAAAAGAAAAAAAAAAATGGGGAGGGAGGAAATGTTGTGAGCCATATAATCATAAGGAGGAGAAAAAGAGCAAAAATGAAGAAAGGAGCACAAAAGGAAAAGAAAAAGAAAAAGTCATTAGTAAAAGATTAAGGAATTAACTGAAGTTCTAGACCAGATCAAGAAACGAAACAAAAGAAAAAGTGCTAAGGAAACATAACAAGAGATTAGCGGGAACGCTGGTCTTAGGCTTTTTGGGCTAGTACCTTTAGCTTAAAAATTCACGTGTCCGTTAAAATCTGGATAATCCTCAAGAGGTTGAGGAAAATGCAAAGCTTGAGTATTAGGTCTAAGGCTTAGGAAGTATTCGACCTCGTTAACTGACCTCCGATTTGCGGTATTCGGTAACCTAAGCACCCAAATCCACACACAGTCTGGTTCAGTGCGCATAAACATCCAAATCATGCGAAAAGCGTTTAATGTTCTGAAAAAGTCACATAGATTAGGAGCGGCCAATCAACACAAGTTGATTTGGACGAGTTCCCAGCGCGGAGAGGCGGGAAATTCCCCTCGAAGATGCGTAACAACATATCATCTCCTCGGTGCTTGTCTCTTAGGATATTTAAATATCCTACTGGGGGCATGTAAGCACTCTGCTGGTTCAGATACCATGGGTGGCATTATCACGAAATGTCAATCGCCAGGGTCTGAATTCGGCCACGGAACGCCATGGGCGGGATTATCTCGAAATCTCGAAAGCCAGGGTTCCGGGGGTTGCCATGGGCGGGATTATCTCGAAAGCCAGGGACCCTTGAGGATTGATGATGGGGACGAGGAATCCGATACAGACCGTATTGAGAAGCTAATCCAAAGCTAGAAATAAAAAGAAAAGAGAGAGAAAAGCTCTCCAAACAAATAAATCTTCTATCTCTCTCTTACAAAAAATGCACTGCAAACTGAGCTTAGGCTAAAAATATCTCAAGCACGGGTGCTTTAACCACGGAGCCCAACAAACCCTAGGTTAGTTTCTGTGGGCCGTAGAAACCTTTGCAGAAGACTGAGGCTAAAGCGGAACAGGTCCGGATTTTGGTTGGTACTTGAGTACCTCTAGGCCTATTGTCGGCATTCCCACCTAATCACAAAAGAAAAGGAGAAGCACTTATCATTGTTGACAGACATTCAGGGTCTAGAACGGAAGTTAAAACTTTGAAATTTTGCTAAGGGACTAGCAAAAGCTAGGCATGGGGGTGTGATGAGAGCCTCATCATGAGCCATAACTAACTCATTTTGACCCAATAAAGAAGATAAAAGCTCCTACATAACCTAGAAGAAGGCCTAACTGAAGGAACAAGTGCTCTGAGAAGAAAACATGAAATAAAGGCTAAAACTGCAATTTTACCATTGCAGTACATAAACGGGATTTCTCAGAGGCAAAACATAGGTCAAATGGTATAAATGAGATAAAAAGAGGGTTGAGTCAATCAGAAATGGGTTCATGTGCAATCTAAGAACTAAATGACACTTGGTAACCCTAAAACAGACCCGCTTAAATTAACAAGGTTCCGGTCAGAACAAAAAGCAAGTAAACCCTCTAAAAATCATGGAAAAACATACTCTAGGGTTTAGAACACTTAATTTGGCCTTTAGAACCTAGTTTGACCTAGATTAGGGTCCTAGCTCTTCAATTAACCTAATTTGGGTTTTTATGTAAAATGTCCAGTCAAACGAGGTCAAACCTGATATCTAACTTCGCCATTGGATTCCTTAGGTCCAAATTAGGTTTATACCAAAATCTGGACCTAAGGAGAGGTCATCTTGACCTACTTTGCAATTTAGTACACCCAAATCACAAATTGGTCCCTATCTTTTGAATACCGTTGCAGAGAACCCCCTAGGTTCTTCGCCACCTTTGTAAACCGGTCCTGCTGCCATTGCTAGGGCAGAATCGATCTCCGGCGAGGTTCGGAGAGGGATTGTTCTCTAATCCCTCAGAGATTCCCTCCCAGAAATGGAAGGAGGATTCTCTGAGGAATTCCCTTCCATTTAAGACCGATCTCGATCCCTAGTGTGAACCCAATCTCTCGTGCGAACGCACGAGAGATTTGGGTATCCTAACTCCTTTCCATCTCCGGCAACCAACCTCAGGCAATTACGTGCCCTTCACGCCCTACACACCCAGTCCAGCGCCTATATAAGAACCCACAACTCCGGCCGAAGAGGCTGAGCTTGATTTGGCTGAGTTTCCCCCTTCAATTCCTCTCCTCCTGCCCGGCCAAATGTCCCAGCTAGCTCCGGCGAGGCCCCCTCCCCTCCCTCTTCGCTCTTCCACAAAACCAGTGGCAGAGTTAGCTTCCTGACCTCCCTCCGCGTCGCGCAGTACCTACGTAGGCCGCCTCAGCCCCGTCGTCGCCGTCGTTCTCCCCAACTAGGCGTCATCTTCTCCGGCGACAGCAGGTACTGCTGTCTGCCTTCCGTCCCCTTTCGTCCTTACAATTAGGTTAGAACTCTTCTCCACCCTCTCCTCTCTCTTTTCCCCCAACTATTTTACTTGATTACCCCTCGACATTACCTAACCGCCTCCATCTTCCTCGCCTCCGACCGCACTCCAGCGAGCCGCCCACAGCACTCCACCACTCCACACGGCTCGCCAACCACCTCGTGAGCTTCGCCTCACCACCAGGAACCCATTCCACCCCATCACTGCCACTCCAGACCTCTACAAGCACCCCCCGACCAACCCACCATCTCCGGCCACAGGTTGACCTAGGCGCGCACGCCTAGGCCGACCGGCAACCTGCAGCATCACCCACCGCCTTCGCCGTGCTACGGCGAAGGTTTCCAGCTATTCTGATTGGGCCAATAGGCCGTTCTGTGGAATCTCAGGTGAATGCCCCGGCCGCCATTAACAGCCGAAGCAGCAGGAAGCTTGGAGCAGCAGCAGGGGTCAGGCTTCCCAGGCGGCAGGTGCAGCAGACTCTCGCAAGTATCGCGAGGTGACTGAGTTCAGCGAGGAGCACCAGCAGGGCCTTCAGCGTGGGCAATTGCATGCGAGAGTCTGCGGGCGCGCGCAAAGGAAGGGCGGAACGTTTAGTCCCACATCGTGGAATCTCAAGGCACAGGTATGGTATAAAGAGTTTTTGTGATATAGCTTTACTGCCTCGAAAGCACAGGGGTGAGGTCCCTCACTGACCCCACACCCGCCTCGTCCGCGACCTGACCACGCGGACTTGGCGGATCCGACCCGACCTAGACCTACGCACTCCTCGCGCATCACGCCACCTTCAGGTGCGCCTGGTCCCGGGTACGATCCAACCCGATTATGCATGTGGCTCTGGGAGAGCAGCTCAGAGTGAATTGCTTGAGAGTGAGAGACGCGCGGGTAGAGGGAGAAGGGTTAGGTTTTGCTCTTGTACAGGCAGGCTGATCGCAGGAGAAGGACTTGGCCGCTGCAGAAGAGAGAAGCAAGGCAAGACCACAGAAGAGAAGAGTAAGAAGCAAGGTAGAGAAGAAGAAAAGAAAGAGCAAGACACAGAGAAGAAGAGAGGCAAAGAAAAGATTAGAAGATCAAAAGAAGAAGAAGGCTTCGCAAGACAAGAAAGAAAGCAGAGAGAAGCAAAACGAAGAAGAAAATGAGAGACTGCAGAAGAAGAAGAAAAGGAGAAATACTTTTAAGACGTCTGATCTTGTGATCAGACGTCCAATTTCATATTTTTGTCCTAATTATTTTTAATTGCATACATTCACATTTGAATTGATATTTTGAGTAAATTAGAGTGTTCAATTACATTTTGACTAGTAGTAAATTCCATTTGCTCCCTGTGTTCGACCTCGGATACTCCGATTTTCGAGTAATAAAAATCTTTATTTGTTTTGAACGCTTTAGCGGCTATACTACAACGCGATATTATCTTTTAACAAACCGCACAAAAGCGCGACGAACATCTTGGTGTTTCCAGGTGTGTCTTGATGTGCAAGAGGTTCCTCTCTATTTATAGAGGCCTTAGGAAAGCTTTGGAAGGCTTTGGATAGCTTCCATAGCCATTGGGAGCAAAGCCCAAGAGAATCAGGCCAAAATCAGGAACAATGATTGCACTGACAGGGTTATCAGACGTCTGATCCTGGCATCAGACGTCTGGAGGATCACTTTAAGACGTCTGCAAATAAGGTTAGATGTCTTATTTTGGGATGGTCTCCTCATGACTTGAACTAGATCTAAACGGGGTTCTACTGCAAGTCCATCAGACGACATATAGGACGTCTAGCACTATGTCTGGACGTCTGGAAACCTACTTTTTCATGGGAATGGATTTCCAAGAGTTGCCACAGCTAGAAAATCTCTGAGAAGAGAGTTTGGGTCAGCCGAGGCAAAACAGTCATTTATCAGACATCTGGAAAGGCCTAAGGACATCTGATAAGGCTCTAATGGTCATCTCCTTGAGTGTTTGCTAAGCAGCCAACAGTCCACTAATTGGACGTCTGGCAAAGTCATCAGACGTCTTCTAAGATGTCTGGACATCAGTCTGGACGTCTGATTTCATCAGACAACTAACAAGTCCAGCCTAAATGTCATCAGACTTCTGAATCAACAGTTAGACGTCTTAAAACACATTATCAGATGTCTGATTTTGGAATTAGATGTCTGGAAATGCTGTTTGAACCCCATATTTGTTTTCTAAGTTTTCTACAGAAAACTTAAGTATCCTAGGGTTGTGCCGGTGTCCGTAGGACTACTATTAGGGTACTTTGAGGCTCTTTAACAAGATTCTAAGTAACAAAAATAAAGAGTAACAAAAGAAACGAAAAATACAAGGAGTACAAGAGAAGGAAATCTATCCTATTCTTCATCTCCTTCCTTCTTCAATCTATCGCTCCTCATGAATCTCCTATGTTTTCCATCAAGCTCCAATCCATCCTGGATGCGAGCTCGAACTCCGTCTGGTCACGTCTCCATTTGCAATTTGCCTGAAATCTAAGACTCTAAGTGCAAATGTTAAATGACATGTGTTTTGTTATCATCAAAATAAATGATAGTGGTGCTCTAGCACCAATAGCTACTCTAATAGGTGCCTTGGGAGCTCGAGAACAAGCTCTAATGGAGTGTTGGTAGGCTTGCTAGAGCTTGGGAGTAGGTTGGAGTAGAGTAGTTAGAGATGGCTTGGAAGGGAGCGGTGTAGGTCCTTTTATAGTGGAGGAGAAGAGGCTAAAAATGGATTAAAGGACCTTTAGCGACCTCCAGATCATCGCTTGAAACGCTGCTGTAGATAACTCACCTCCACTCACCCCCTTAGCTGGCTCTTCTAGCTTGCAATGAAATAGCGACGGCTGTAAGCATCGTTGTAGGTCAGCCCAGCTGTCACTGAAAGCTGCCACCAACCGCCCTTGCGCCTGCACCGCGCTGCCCCGCTCATCACGCATGCTGACCGTGCGCTCCCTACTGTGTACGCACTTGCTATGTGCTAGCATGCGCTGTCTTGCACCTGCGCGCATGCACTGGCACTGCCGCTCCATGCGCCTGCCCAATTGTGAATTAGAGGGGCTGTGAGGATTCGAGCCCGCGCCCCCCCTTTGCAAACCGGCGCTCCAACCATTGCGCTAGTCCTTCCTTTGTGTCATGAGGAGTGGCTTGGTCCAACCGCTTCCAAGCCGTTGGATCATGATACAACGGCCAGAATTGAAGGGAGTGGATGAAGGAGTTGAGCGGTGCTGCTGGCCAATGTTGGGCAGCCTGGATGGCACCACGTGGTGCCATCTGGGCCATCCATCTTCTTCTTCATGTAAAGGGTGCTACGATGCTCAGATCGAGATGATTTCCGCGATGCTGAACTGCGATCGTCACTCCAAATCCATCCGTGCGGTCGAATTTTCCTTCCGAAACCCATATGGATGTCACATTGCCCCCTGGCTATATAAAATGGAGGAACTATTATACAAAACATACAACTATCCTAAATGCCATGCAATGGATGTTATGCAATATTTATAACATGGTATGCAATGCTAAGCCTAGGAACTTTGAAAAATAAGCAATTTATCATGAATTTATGTGTGTTCATCATACCCTCATGCTTACTTTTTGCTAGTCCCTAGCAAAATTAACCTAAGTGTTATGTATAAAAGTAGAATCGGGGTTCAAGTAATTAGGCAAAATTCATTAATTGCTTTAGAAAATCTCAACGCCATGACCTAATTACAAAAACTCAACAGTGCCTGGGTTCCTGGCAGAATGCAGACCGTCCAAGCCCTCGCCTTATTTGAGAAGATAATATTTTTTTTATTTTTTTCCTTTCTAATTTTTTTTGTACTTTTAGAGTTTGAGAGTTACGGGATAACTTTTTACGGCTACCCAACCTGCCCAAGGCTTGAAAAGGACTCTAAGTGCTAAGCATCTTGTGAAAAATAATGAAAGACTCACTAAACGGACATTAAAACAGACTTCAGATTTCTACGACCCTAGGTGACCTTGCCTAAGGGTTTATCTTTATGATTGTTAGATTTCTCCCTACTTTCTTTTATATGGGGTCAACACAAGGGTGAACCTAGTATATATCTCCCATGTTTATTCTACTTCCCTACTTCTTCCCTAGGTGTTTTGTGAATTATTGTATTTTTTTCTTTTTATTGTGAGCTAGGTTCTGGACTATCGGCAGATGAGTTGTTACCACTGACAACTTGCCAGCCATACTCATGTGGTGAACTGTGATTTTATTTATTTTTTTTATTTTCCCCTTTATTTTTTTCTTTTTTTTTCTTAGTAGGTGGCTTTCCTGATCTGAGATTTAGCTAAAGGCAATACAATGAAAACAGTCTTCTGGCTGGGCTCTAGACAACCAATCGATGAGCTGTTACCACCGACAACTTGCCAGCCACACCACCCAAGTCAGTCCATTAGCTGCCCAATTTCCGTAAAAACTGCCAGAAAGTGAGTCAGTGCAAAAAAATGTGTGCAGATGCTTAGGCTTAAAGTCCCCCCAAATCAGAGGGTGGGTTGATAAGTCACATACTTATCATCCCAAGTTATTTACCAAATTAAAATAAATTTTAACTGGCGAGGACTCGAAACTAAATCCACATTTGAGTGGACACCCGGGCTAATTAAGCCCAAAGGCCTGAAGAGTTTAAGTATTCAGGTCTCAAAGAATCAACTCCTAAAGTTTACAACACCTAATGCCTAAGTTCTCGTCTCCTAATTCTTTTTTTTTTTATCTTTTGAAATTTTCATCATTTTTTTTATTATTTTATTATTTTATTTTTTAACAAGAATCAAATAATAGGAAATCATTGTTACAACTGAGAAAGTGGTTATAAAATATGTCCACCCCCCATGCTTAGCTATTGAAATGTCCTCATTGTGAAAAAAATGAAATCATGCAGGAGAGTAGAAGTGGAAGAATAGCACCTGGTTTCCATGAGACTCTGGTTAGCTTGGAATAGTCTTTAAATGTGCTGAGTTTAGTGCCTTCAGCTGGGCGATGATCAGCCCACGGTGGTTATGGCAAGGTAAGAGCAACCTTGTTCGAGATGGGTTTAAGGAGCACATGGTCAACAAAGGGTTTGAGACGCTGTCCAATGAACTTAAAAATATTACCTGTCTTTGGGTCAGAGATTTCAATGGCCCCGTTAGGGAAAATCCACTCAATAACGAATGAGCCACCCCACTTAGACATGAGTTTACCGAGGAAAAGCTTCAATCGAGAATCAAAAAGCCAGACCTTCTGGTTTGGCTCAAAGCTCTTACGTGAAATCATCTGGTCATGGAGAGCTTTGGTCCTTGCCTTATAGATTCTGGCATTTTCATAAGAATCATTTCAAAGCTCCTCCAACTCAGATAGTTGGAGTTTCCTGGTTTTCCCAGCCAACTCAAGGTCCATATTATAGTTCTTGATGGACCAAAATGTCTAGTGATCAAGTTCTATGGGTAAGTGACATGCCTTCCCAAACACCAGATGGAACGAAGACATACCGATAGGCATTTTGTTCGCCGTACAGTAAGCCCAAAAAGCATCATCTAGCTTTTGGGTCCAATCCTTCCTATCAAGCCTAACAGTTTTCTGCAAAATGTTCTTGATCTCTCGATTGGAGACCTCAGCCTGTCTGTTAGTCTGAGGGTGGTAAGGTGTGGAAATCCAATGGCTCACCTCGTATTTCCCTAGTAAATTTTGAAATTGGGCATGAGTGAAATGTGTGCCACCATCACTGATAATTACCCTAGGAACCCTGAACCAACTGAAGATATTTCTCTTCACAAAATCCATCACCACCTTGTGGTCATTGGTCCGGGTGGGAAGTGCCTCAATCCACTTGGACACATAATCAACAGTGACCAGAATATACTGGTGTTCAAATGAAGGAGGGAAGGGTCCCATAAAGTCGATGCCCCAAATGTCAAAATTTTCGATGGAAAGAATTGGATTCAGGGGCATCATATCTCTCTTAGCAATGTTCCCGAGTGTCTGGCATCAGGTGCATGACTTAGAGAATTCCAGGGCATCCTTAAATAATGATGGTCAATAGAATCTGGATTGCAGAATTTTTGCAACCGTCCTTTTCCCAAAAAGGTGTCCACCACACGTAGATGTGTGATAGAACTCAAGTATGCTATGGAACTCGACTTCCAGAACACATCGGTGAATAATCTGATCTGCACCAATGCGGTACAGCTTGGGATCATCCCAAAAATAATATTTGGCTTCAGATACAAGTCTATCCCATTGTTGTTTGGTCCAATCCTGGGGGATTTGACCAATGGCCAAATAATTGACAATATCTGCAAACCAGGGGTTTCGGATTCCTGAGATTGTGAGGATGGTTTCATCTGAAAAAGTATCTGAGATCGGAACATCCAGATGAGGAGAATCGGTTACGATTCTCGAGAGGTGATCCACCACTACATTTTGTGCCCTAGCTTTATCCCTGATTTCAAGATCGAACTCTTGAAGTAGCAGAATCCAGCGATTAAGCCAGGGTTTGGCATCCTTTTTGGCCAAGAGATATTTCAAGGATGAGTGGTCAGTATAGATGATGACACAAGAACCTAACAGATAAGCCCTGAATTTTTCTAAAGTGAAAACTACGGCTAGCAATTCCTTTTCAGTAATGGTGTAGATTCTTTGGGCCTCGTCCAGAGTTTTGCTAGCGTAGTAAATCACAAAGGGCTTCTTCTCAATCTTTTGACCCAAGACCACCCCGATGACATAATCAGATACATCAGCCATAATCTCAAATGGGGCTGTCCAGACCAGTGGTTGCAATACCGAGGCACAAGTGACTGTCGTTTTCAATAAATCAAATGCCTTATGACATGATTCATCAAACTCGAATGGCGTGTCTTTGGCCAAAAGGTTACTCAAGGGTCGAGCAACCTTCGAGAAATCCTTAATGAATCTTCTATAAAAACCCACATGCCCAAGGAAAGAGCGAATCTATTTTAAGGATGTGGGTGGAGGAAGTCTAGAGATAGCATCCACCTTAGCTTTATCAACTTCAATTCCCCGATTAACGACCACGTGACCCAGGACGATGCCCTCCTGAGTCATAAAGTGGCTCTTTTCCTAGCTAAGGACCAGTCGTGTTTTGATGCATCTCTGAAGGATCAATTCTAGGTTAGCCAGGAAAGACTCAAAAGAATCTCTGAAAATGGAGAAATCATCCATGAACACCTCAAGACAATCTCCCACCATGTCAAAAAAGATGGCTATCATGCACCTTTGAAAAGTCACAGGCGCATTGCAAAGCCCGAATGGCATTCTATGGAATGCAAAGGTTCCGTAGGGACATGTGAAAGTTGTCTTTTCCTGGTCTTCAGGATGGATAGGGACTTGGTTATATCCCGAATAACCATCCAAGAAAAAATATTTTTGCCCAGCTAATCTTTCGAGGATTTGATCAATGAATGGCAAGGGAAAGTGATCCCTTTTAGTGGTAGTGTTCAGCTTCCTATTGTCAATACCGACTCTCCAAGTAGAAGCTGAACGAGTGATGAAGGTTTCCCCTTTCTCAGTAGTCGTAACGGTTATTCCCACCTTCTTGGGTACAATCTGAACGAGGCTAACCCACGGACTATTTGAGATTAGGTAAATAATCCTAGCATCAAGCCACTTAATTATCTCCTTCTTGACCACTTCTCGCATATTTAGGTTTAGTCTCCTTTGCATTTTGCAAGAAGGGTGGGATCCATCTTCCATGGAAATAAAATGATTACAATAAGATGGCTCGATCCCCCTAAGGTCATGGATAGTCCAACCAATTGCCTCCTTGTTCTTATGGACCTTAATCAACCTCAATTCTTGCTCCTTAGTCAAATCAGCACTAATAATCATAGGGAGCGTGTTTTCAGGTCCTAAGAACTCATTTCAAATTTTTGGGCAATGGTTTTAATTCTAGCTGGGGTGGGTTTAGAATAAAAGGAAGGGAGGATGCTGATGAAGATTCATCAGGATGATCTAGTGGAAGAGGCTGGGAATGAACAAAATCAATAGCCTCTTCAAGATGTGGCAAGTCTACCATGGAGGAGGGTTGTGGGTTGGGTTCTCTAAAGCTAATCGAGTCCTCGAGTGCATTGATTGTCATACATGTCTCAAGATCCTGATCCTCGAGTTCCTCAATGAATCCACAATCCTTAAATCCTCTTATTGCCTTAAAATATCCAGATTTAGTTTGTTATCCCCAAAGGCGATCTCCATACTACCGCTTTCACAGTTTATGTTGGCCTTGGCGGTAGCTAGGAACGGATGCCCCAGAATGATGGGTGTGTTCCTCAAATCATTAGGTACATCCATGTCGAGGATGAGGAAATCTATAGGAAAATAGAAATCCTTGACCTTGACAATTACATCCTCAATAACACCTCTCAGTGTGGTGACCGGTTGGCCTACTAATTATAGCGTTACTGAGGTTGGCCTGAGTTCACCTAACCCAAACTTCTCATAAATAGAAGTTGGGATTAGGTTGATGGATGCACCTAGGTCCAAAAGTGTCGTATCAAAAGTGAATTCCCCAATAATGCATGAGATCAAGGGGGCACCTGGATCTTTCTTCTTTTGAGGAAGGTGATGTAGGATTACAGAACTTGCCTGCTCAGAGAGAATCACATTCCTCGGAGTGGGCTCTCTCAGCTTACGCTTTTGGGTACACAGTTCTTTCAAGAATTTAGCGTAAGCCGAGATATGCTTAATAGCATCAGGAAGCGAAATATTGATCTCTATGCTCTTGAATAAATTCAAAAGCTCCTCATTGTTGTCTAGGGTTTTCTTCTTCTTGGCTTTCAATAGGGCCTCAGGGAATGAGATATGGGTGGAATTTTCAATTTCCGATCCCTGGGCCTTATTGTCTTCTTTAGCCTCCTTCTATTTCTCAAGCTTTCCAAGATTTTGTCTTCTAGAAGGTAATTCTGGGTTCTGGGTTTGCTTCCCACTTCTCAAGGTGATAGAGTTTGCAGAGGCATAAGGGTTTGGGTCTTGAGTTGGATTAGTGAAGATTGAAGGGCCTTGGTTGGTCATGTAACCAGAAGAGGAAGAAGAGGGACCTTGCTCAACCACAGAGCATATGAGTATGGGTCCCTTTGATTCCCGTACCCTTGGGCTCTATTCCCCTGATTTTACACATTACGTGGGTTTGGTATGGGTTGAGATGGTAGGGATCTGGGTTGTCGGGTGTTTGCAATTAACCCGGATTGCAAGTTATCCAAGGATGTCTTCATTTGTTGCAAAAGCTTAAGCATGGACCCTTGCATTTCCACCATTTGCCGGTTCAAATCAGCTTGCCCCACAGATTGTTGAGCATTCCAAGATGGTAGATTAACCGATCTTGGGGGCAACTGACTGTATAGTTGATCCTGACCCATAGGCTTTTGAGATGCATAGTCGCTGGGTCGAGATTGGCTCTGCTACCCCTGATTTTTCCAAGAGAAGTTAGGGTGGTTCCTCCATCCCGAGTTAAAAGTGTTGGAATACGGGTTGGACCTAACATTCTCCTGCACTGCACATGCATCCTCATAAAACGGGGATGAAGAGAAGGAAGGATCAAAGAAACTGGGATCAAAGGCCCCAATTTGGAGCCCATATGGTTCCGAGAAATCCTGGCTCACAAGTTGAGCCGAATCGAGTTGGTTCACAAATTCTTGCCTGGTGGGAGCTCGTGAGGAATGGAATCCCAAATTTTGGGATTGAGTGGGTAAAGAAGTGTTTCCTAAATTCCCAGACATCCATTCTTCCATTTTCTTAGCAACCAAGTCCATTTTATCCAATTTATTACAAATTAATTCCATGTCAAATGAATGAGAATCCTGGATCTCATTAGCACTTGACCTAGGTTGTTGGGACCGGTTGAATGCATCCATGGAGTCATGATTAATTGAGTTCTCGCTCATTTCCTCAAATAAGTCATATGCGCTATCTGCATCCCTGTTGAGGAAATTGCCTTTGCAGGAGGATCCACGTGATTATGGTGTTGCTCAACCAACCTGTGATAGAAAATCAGCACGAGTTTCCATTTCGGCACCTCATGGTGTGGACACTTCCACAAAAGTTTCTGGAATCGCTCCCAGGCACCATGAAACGATTCTATCGGCCGTTGGGCGAAAGTGGTAATCGCCCGTTGCAAGGCATTGGTCCTTCCAATAGGGAAGAATTTCTTCAAGAAAGCTAACTTAAGAGCAGGTCAAGTTTCAATCGGCCTTCCTATAGTTCGGTGGGGGAAAGGCCTCATGATCATTTACTCTTTGTTCACATTCCTTACTCTGGTGGTCTAAACCAAAGTGGTCAGATCCTCCAGGTATTGGAAAGGGTCCTCCGAGGCAAGCCCATGGAAATGCTTAATCAAACTTAAGACTTGGGGCTTGATTTCAATGTCTTCGACGGGAATCATGACACCGGGACGTTCCCCATAGTTTGAAGGATCGTAAAAATCCTTCAAGGGTCGAGTTCCCTGACCATGCATGCATTGGAACCATTGCTGCATCTGCTGCAATTCTTCCAACTATCTTTGAATAAGCTCTTGCTAGTTTGGAGGTAGGGGAGGTAGTTTTTGATCAACCATGGGATTTGCTTGCCTATAGCTCAACCTTTTCCTCCTAGAATGGTCTAAAGGTCCTTCCACTCTAGGGTTCAATGACCTCCTCCCAAGCATACATTGGAAGGAAGTCAGAAGGACGAGGAAAAAAAGGAACCCTGCAGCACAAGAATACAAACCTGTCCTTAGATGGGGTAGCCTAAGGTCTACTGACTCTTAGAATCCATCTTAAGATTATGGACGATTTACTCTACTTATGTCCAGGCAATCCAACCAGTTAGGAGGGACTGGGGAGAAGGTTCATCCTTTGGCTTGTGCCTCCGGTTCCTAGTGTACCCCCCAGCCACTGTCGTTTGACAATACTCTCCTAGCTTGACATCAGATTAACAAGCATAAGCAGGTTAATCGTGAATAATCTCAATTTTGATCTCGATGAGCGAATGAATCCTTAGGGCCAATGTCTAATTGATTTTAGTTAGGCTTGGGAAATTAGTGCTCTAGAATGTGATGGGCCCTTAATGGGTTGTGCCCTTAATGATTTGTTTGAGAACGTGTGAATGTGCACAACCAAAAGGTTTTCAAGCAAGATTATTAATGATGAGGTGAGTTTTAGGATTCGAATCTTGCTTGATAGCTTTTAGGATTCAAATATTAGGTGTTTTCAACTAAGTTTTGTGAGGCAAACTAAGTTTGTTGTTGAAAGCACGTGTTCAAGCATTTTCCTTTAGAAATCAAGAAAAACATGGAGTGCCTGGCTTGACCTAATTATTGACTCCTATGGGGCTGCTAGAAAATGAACCTCTTTTAGATTAGGTGGTGCAGCCCAAACAATTCACTCAATTGCCTCAAATGCACCACCGATTAAAGCACACAGAAAGGTGGTTAACCTAATATGATTTCTACTCTTTTATGTGTTGAATTCGTGTACCGAGTCCATAGGTCGGAATCCCAGTTGAGTAGATGAAAATCAAGTCTGATTATGTGCCTCAAATGTGGGTGTATAGAGTGTGTAAATTGATTCATCCCATAGAAAATCATTTTGTTTTTTTTATATAAGATGTGGGTGAGATGGGTGAAGGTGGCAAACAAGACAAACAAAGTCTATCCTAGGGTTTATGCAAACACCTAAGTAGATTAGGTCTTGGTTATGATTGTGGCGAAATGAACTAGTGGGGGGGGACGGTGGGGGACACCTACAAAGTACTCTACCCGCACTTTACTCTGATCTACTGCACTTGAATTTCCATGATAGGGTACCTGTAAGGCAGTAGATCAAAGACAAGTAGGGTTAGTGCTATGTAAATGCAAAGAAACGTAATAAAAAATAAAGCAAATTCTGTTGCCTCCCCGACAACGGTGCCAAAATGGTAGGGCATGTTTTGCGTGTTAGAAATCTAGGTTACAAGTAACCCATCGCTGTAGTTGTAAAACAAGTCAATCAGATAAAATTTATATCGAAACTCCTAGGGAGTCCCAGGTCGAACACTGGGAGGCGATGTTTACTTTACATGAAAACCGTGCTTTGATTAGTTTCTTTTTGGTATTTTAGGGTTTTGTTTTTTTTTGTGTTTTTGAAATAAAAGACCAGCAGAATGATTTACAAGATAGAAATGGAAAAAATATGATATATATATATCAATTCAATTTCTATTACAATGAACTATGAAAGCATAAAGAGAGAGGGAGGTGAGAGGAAATCTCCCAAATCGGTTGTTTGGCGAGACGACAGTGCCTGGCGGAAGCTTAGACGAAGAAGGTGAGGAACGAGACGACGGACGTGAGATGCTGGAGGATGTCGAGTTGAGGAAAGCTTTGACGGAGGTGATCTACTACTGGAATGGAAGTGGGAGGATGGCTCCAAGGCGACCTATGAAGGGAGATGGGAAGTAGGAGGAGTATTTGGTGGGGTAGAGTTTCGCTACACTAATAGGCGCCTTGGGAGCTTGAGAACAAGCTCTAATGGAGCATTGGTAGGCTTGCTAGAGCTTGAGAGTAGGTGGGAGTAGAGTAGGTAGAGATGACTTGGAAGGGAGGGGGTGTAGGTCCTTTTATAGGGCAGGAGAAGAGGCTAAAAATGGATAAAGGACCTTTAGCGATCTCTAGACCGTCGTTGGAAATGTTGTTGTAGACAGCTCACCTTTGCTCACGACCGTAGCTGGCTCTGCTAGCTTGCAATGAAATAGCGATGGCTGTAAGCGTCGCTGTAGGTCAGCCCAGCTGTTGCTAAAAGCTGTTGCCAACCGCCTTTGCGCCCGCGCTGCATTGCCCCGCTCATCACGCATGCTGACCACATGTGGCCTACAGTGTGCGCGCTTGCTATGTGATGGCGTGCGTTCTTGCCATGCGCTGTCATGTGCATGTGTTCGCGTGCTGGCGCTGCCACTCCATGTGCTCGCCCAATTGCAAATTTGACGGGTTGGGGGGATTCGAACCCATGCCCCCCCTTTGCAAACCAGTGCTCCAACCATTGCACCAGTCCGTCCTTTGTGTCATGAGGAGTGGCTTGGCGCAACCGCTTGCCAGCCGTTGGATCTTGATCCAACGGCTAGGATTGAAGGGCGCAGATGAAGGAGTTGAGCGGTGCTGCTGGCTGGTGTTGGGCGGCTTGGATGGCACCACATGGTGCCATCTGGGCCGTCCATCTTCTTCTTGTAGAGGGTGCTACGGTGCTTAGATCGAGATGGTTCCCACGATGTCGAATTGCGATTATCTCTCTGGATCCATCCATATGGTCTAATTTTCCATTCGAAACCTATATGGATGTCGCATTTCCCCCTGGCCATATAAAATGAAAGAATTAATATACAAAACATACAACTATCCTAAATGCCATGCAGTGGATGTTATGCAATATTTATAACATGATATGGAATGCTAAGCCTGGGAACTATGAAAAATAATCAATTTATCTTGAATTTATGTGTGTTCATCAGGGTTCAAATCGACGATACATCCCAATGGCACGAAAATCGGTCCAATTCGACATCAGCAGCACCACCTACAAGCATATGAAGATGAACGACCAAGATGATGCCATGTGGCACCATCTCAACTACCCAAAGCGACCTAGCTAAAAGAGTATGGACCCGTCGTTCCCTCTCTCTCCTCAATTATGTGATCAGATCTGGGCCGTTGGATCATGATCCAATGACCATGAGAGTGCATGCCTTAAACCAAAGCTCACCACAAAGGATGGCATGGCACAGCGGGTGAGCACCCTTCCACGAATCTGAAGTAGCAGGTTCGAAGCTCCACGCACCTCAAATCAAAGGCGTGGGCTTGGAGCATCCAAATCCGACCATCAGATCTTGATCGGGCGGTTGTGAAGGCATCGACGTAGTGCACGGAGATGTTGCGGTGCACACATGCACTATTGTATGTGCCTCTGCACGCATGATCGGATGCAGGGGTGCGATGAGGTGCGTTGCATTTTAAGACATCCAATCTTGCGATCGGATGACTGAAAACACCAGAACGTGCGTAAGAGTTTTGTGCGTAGAAGGAGAGGAGGCGGGAGGGGCATATGCACTAAGCCTACGTTCAGGCCTTTAGTGACGGATAAATCTATCGCTAAAGATCCTGACATCAATGTTTTAAATATGAATTGACCTAATTGCCCCTCCATTCTTAACCTATAAATAGCCTTACGACCCCCACATATTTCTCATCCCTTTCTCTCTTCTCTCACTCTCTCAAAGGCTCTACGAGCTGGCCCCAAACCTGGGATGCTCCATTAGAGTTACAAAAATAATTTTCCATCTTCTCACTTCCTTCATAGAGCATCTTGCAGCTTGGAAAGCGGATCCCGCTGCGACATCGCCCTTCCTCATTCTTCGTTGTCCGTCGTCGTTCTCCTTCATCCATCATCTCACCACGTTCTTTCGGGCACTCCATCAACACGACTCGTCCTCCAAGCAGCCGTCAAGGAGGATAATTTCTCACCCCCCTTCTCTTTACTACTTTCTAGAGTAGATTTACCGCTTTCTAGTTGTAATATTTTCAGCATTCTAGTGTAGTAATTAGTTGTAATGAACATTATTCTGTGTTATGAAATCCATATTTATTCTATCTCTATTTTATCTTTATTTGTATTATTCTCTCTCTTCTACTAGTTATTCTTTAAGTAGATAGCTAGGTTGTATTTAATTTGACTAGCTAATCTAGTTCATGACAACAAATCAAACACGATTTTTGATCAAACGTCCGCCTCCCTGTGTTCGACCTAGAATTCCTTTTGAATTTCAGTTAAAATTACCTGTTGATGGATTTTTATCACAAATTACGCTACGACGGGTTTTCAAAACTTAAATTTTCTTGCGACGATTTTCTGCTTCAACATATTATGAAACATGCCTACAAATATCTCATATTTTCCATAGATTGCCCACCCATATTTTGGCATAAGATTGCAAGTAGCAATTCATTTTAAATCTTTAGAGTTTTCATTGTCTCTTGCATTTCTTTCATCTGCAACTTTATCGATTCTATCTCTGCATTCTCAATTATATTCCTAATAGTAATATGATGTCCTTGATGTTGTAAAGATCTTGCTCTCAAGCCATACCCTTTAGGTCTAGCTCATTTGTGCACTCCAAAAACTTCATCGTAGACTTTGGTCTCAACAACACCACTAGATGATTCAGAATTACATAAACATTTTGTATTAGCTTTCTTGCAATTTCCTATATGATTAAGTAGTAAAAATCATTGTCAATTGAAAAAATCATTGTAATGAATGATTCTACATAAAACATCAAACATAAACAAATATAACCAAAATTATTTCATTAAAGCCATACCACTTTCTCTCTTGAAATATCATTGATAAACACTGGTATCCCTTCATCAATCTTACCACGATCTCGTACATTATCTTTATGCTTTACATAGGTCAAGAAAATCAAACATATAAGAAGGTAGTTAAGTTTTATTCATCATTAAAGAATAAGAAAAAGCGAGCAAGCATACGAATTCCTTTTTCTTCCAAACATAGCTTTTAGAACCAGTTGTAGGTAGATTAGTCCCATGATCCAAAGCTATTTGCTTTGCCAACTTAACAGCATTTGAACGCTTCTGTAATGTACAACTTCCTCATTATTTGTTATGATTTTTTTCAAATAAAGGAAAAAAAACAAAATCTTAACTTTTTATTATAAATTGTTAATAAAATTAACATTACTTTACTCTTCTTTGGGAACTAGTATTCAACAAAATGCTTCCATTGCCTTGCTTCAACACATTCAGGAACACGATTAATGATCTATTTTTAAAAAGGAACTAAAAATTAATTTTAAAAATAGATTTTAGTTTAAAAAAAAGAGTACGTATAAAATTATTTTTTGATAGAAATATACCTAAAGTTTTTTCAACTCTCTCTTAGGTGTATCTTCCAATGCATCCTTAGGAACGTATTTAACTTTAAGGGCATGCTTGAATTGTCTCCATTTTCGACCAAGTGATTTAAAAAATCCAAGTATTCACATAAACATTTTCAGGAAATAGAAATTTTATTTATAAACAAAAATAAATCACAATTATAATATGAATATAACAAGAAAGATTGTACAACAAGATTTTCACTTTAACCACCTTTATCTTATAGTTTATTCTTACCTTCACTTGGCTAATAAGATAACCACCATAGACCTTTTTGAGCACTCTCCAATCCTCATAGTCTAGTAGGCACATTGTTCCATTGCAAGACACATTGCTAAGCCAAATACTCAATATCCCAGCCGCTTTATCCACAGGTTAAGCTAATTCATTACACTCAATAACAACCTTATGACCATCAGGTAGAGACCACACATCATTAGCATAAGTGAGTTCTCTTCTTATTCTCACAATTCCACTTTCATCTATCAAATTACAAGTTCAATAATCAACGGTTAATATAACTAGATAGATTTTTTTATAAAATAAACTAAAGATTTCATTATAAAATAAAACCTGAAATTTGCACATTTTCATGCATGTCATCCCTAGTGTCCAGCTTTTTTGGTTGCTCTTGTCCTCTTAGAATGTTAGTTGAATTAGATGGTTCTTCATTGACTACTTTGTCTTGTGATTGTGATTCAGATATATGTCATCCATTGAAAGTTCTTGATCGAGCCATAAAGTATGCCTAAGTAGCATTTCAAAGATTATAAAATTAGTGATAGTAATATTAACCATTTGAAATAAAAAGAAATGTACTAGGATGCTAATCATATTAGAATCCATGTTCAAAATATTTTGCCACCAAAAGAAGTTTCAATAAAAACAACAACTACTAGTAACATTTCCATCAAAGTTCATAAATGAATAAGGAGCATAGTCTGCCAAATCATTCAATAAAATGAAAGTGATACTTTTTGAATGAAACAAAACAAACATAAAAGATGCCAAACAAATGAAGAAAATATAACATAGGAATTAGGATGTAATGACTATTGAGGGGTGGAACAAACTTTCGGCATATATAATCCTGATTGTTTTATCGTGATGCACAAGCTGATGGTACGTAATCACACCACAATGAAAATATAATTAGTCAGAAGCAAATGCACAGACCTTGCTGATATCAATCTTCTAAAAGGCAGAAGTCTACATTCAAATTCTGAAATATCTGTAGACTAAGTGGACTAAACTCTTCTATGCAATGATACAAAGAAGTTTTGGCCTAAGCATGGAAATGCCCTAAAAGAAGTGAAATAACTCTAACATCTATAGGAGACCCACCAGTTCCAAGCTCATAATTGACCACACACTTGCTAATGCACAAAGATATCATGTTCATATCAACCCTTGGATTCTGAGAGCAACCTAAATCTATTTGCAACGTCTCATGCAACCTAAATGAAGCCTAATGACATGGCTCAGGCTAGAGAAGTACTAACCTCCATGCATTAGTGAACACAACTATATACATCCACAAGTAGCAACCGAAACAATCACATCAAAGAACTAGAAATGGGAGCTCAAGTGAAAAGCCATCTTGGTACTTATTATTTCTAAACACTTTCTTCTATGATGATAACAGTGGATAGAATCCATTTGGGCATTAAATGCAAACAAAGAACAACCTGAAACACCCACTCAAATGCTCCATAGAACTAATACTGAGAGTAACGGTAATCAGAATCCAAAGCAAGGCGGTTGCCACGTTCTAGATAACGAGAGAATTAGGTCCTTGCAAAGAAAGAACAGTTGAGAGGCCAAGCTAACATGCTTTATATCTCCCTAAGAATAACGCATCCGCATATATCCAAGGGCATGGAGCCAACTACTAATGAGTACATGCTTGGTAGAGATTCCCTGTATATGAGCAGAAACATAACATTCCCCCGATTCACCACAAAGTGAAGTTAAAAGTTTTTCCCTTACCCACAAAGCCTAAATAGAAACCAACATGTGGTGGGTATGGGAAACATCGAAGGATCACTCGAGAGAAAAGCTGGAATCACCAAAATGTGTTAAAATATACCTACAAGAAACCAATCATTCCTCGTCCTTTTCCACCCAATTCAATAAAAGGAACCCACAGAACCAATAATCCGATTTTTTTTCTTTTTTTAGTCACTACTAAAGAAAGAAACCATAGGATTTATCTGTATTTTACTCATTCACTACTAAGGATGTAATGACTATTGAGGGGCGGCGCAGCAGAGGATCTGATTCCTTGAATTATGCCCTAGTGGGCAATGAGCACCCAGTGGATGTATAATTTTGACAGCAAAAAGGCTATTTCCATAGTTTGAACATTTATCTTTGTTAAAGGTTCCTGATTCTAGCCATGCTTTCTAGGATATGGACTGTGGATATTTGCTTACATATACTATCGATAGAATAAGACTTCCAGCATCCATATATAGTGGACATTGAAATAAGTGTAGTGGTTTCTGTCCATGGGGTTGCACACCTATCCGTCCTTTACCAACAGGTAGGATCCGCTTCCTATGTACAGGAAAACTTTTCCTAGAAATAAGTGTGGGGATGTGGGCTTACATGGTAAAGGAACAAAAGGTTTAGACTTATCTTGGCATCTGTTGCCTCTGTCTTTGGACTTTGGTATTGCACCGAAGGAACGTAGATGGTAATCCTTTCTTCTTCCAGATTCAAGTTGCCAACGGGCAATAGCCAGTGCCGCAGCAGAAATTGTTTCCCATTTAAATCTCCAATTCTACAATCATTGACTTATGGATTCTACAGCAGTCAAAACTACTGTTGCCATTCGAGATTGCATATCCTTTTGTTTCCTTTCTTCACATTAGAATTCTTTTTGCTAAGGAAAAGAAGTAAAGAATAGAAGCTTTATGATGGTAAAAGATGTAAGATATACGTCACTTATAAGCATAATAAATTGTGCTAATACTGACTGGCTGAAGGACGACTGATCTTTCTGATAGGGTTGCGACATTCTTATGGGATTGATTAGCTGAAGCTATTACCTTAATGGTTTAGAGGTATGGACTAATTCAATATTTGGGCACATAACTTAGTTTTGATTCAGTTTTTTTGGTTTAAGAAAAATCAAGCAATGATCTTTTCATCATATTTATTACCGTGAAAAAAGACAGGGAAAAGTTGAAGAGGAGAAGGTTGATTCTTACAAGACACATTTTTATGGCCCATCCATGGAGGAGATGGAAGAATAAATTAAGAAAGAAGGATCGTTTGTGGCTGAGAGGTTTGGGATGTTTGATGGAGCAACAGATGCTAGTATGTGGGATCCAGACACCATATCAAAAATTGTGAGGGCCATCCAAGGACCGTGAATCCTAGACAACTTTGGTGAACGGATTAGAAAAAGACTGTTTCAGATATACACTGACCTACTAAGCATGAAAATGGTCCTAGAATATGTCCATGCGGTCAACTGCTGCTGGTTCTCAAAAAAGAAGCATGAACTGGCAAAGTCCCTTGTAGAGAAATTACTGATGAGGTTGAGGTGCAGCTCTCTCCTTGCAGGTTACTTCCTTCTATTGTATGTTGTACCATTTACATATAATTATGTGCATGTTCATGTATTTACATGCAAGTGCATACATGTATTTTAGTTATATGGTATATATGTCTTGAAAATTGGCTATGCATATGCACATAGTTGTATGTTAGGCCAATGTTTTGAGAATTGGAAGCAGATCGATTGTTTGAGAACTGTGACAATCAAGGAAAGATTTGGAAAATAAATAAGCACAATCATGTATTTGTGCTTTTGTCATTCCAAAAGCACCTTTCTTTAAATATAATTTAAAGAGGCTTCTTCTTTATCTCTAAAATTGACTTAGCTATTTTTCTTGTAATCTTTGAACGGTTGGACTAGATATCACTCCTTGGATGAGGTCTAAGATATGTGCTAGTATACAAGTCATTAGTCATGGGAGTGGGCTTAGCCATGTGAAACATGAACCTCGTATTGAAATCATACATACCATGTAAAATAATAATAACAAAGAATGAAATCATACATACCATGCAAAATTTTGACTTTAAAGTTTCAATTATTATCATCTTCATCCCTTCTAATCTAGTTGCTGCAATGGTCTAAGTCGTCAACTATTATAACATTAGGCATGCAAGGATTATATGAAATTGCATCTTCTTCTTCACCATTGTCATTTGAGATACCCATATCAAACAAGTCTCTAGGCTTTGTAACAATAACATGATGCCATCCACTACTTTTAGGATCTTGAACATAGAATACATGTCTTGCTTGAGTTGAAAATATGAATGGATCATCTTCTAGATGTTTCCTCTTATGTACTAATCTAGAAAAGTTTGCTAGAGTGCATCTATTTGTATCTTCAATCCTCTACGAGATTTAACATCCACCCAATTACAACGAAAAAGGACAACCTTAACCTCTGAAGAGTAGTTTAACTCATAAATACCAGTGAGGGTACCATAATAAGGTAGGTCAGCTACTTCAACCATAACTCACTATTTTATACACTTTGGTATCTTTCTATGGATTTTTTGTGAAATCTAAATCCATTAATTAGGAAAGAGTCGAAACTTCTAAACACATTATTTGGGCCCCTTGCTATTGCCACTAGTTCATGTGGATATTGATTGTTTTCTTATCTTGAAACCTAGCATAAGAGATAATGTTAAAATTTGCAAATGACTTAAAGAATTGTAATAGATAATGATGCACTACCTTTTGAGATAGCCATGATGGGAAGTGCTCAAGTAGCCACTTTTGCCCCATCCCACTATTATCTCGATTGGAATTGTATATGTTGAACATCTCAAGTAAGAACTCACTAAATTAATTAATAGTTGAAACTATTACTAACAGTGTAAATGTTGAAAAAAATTATCTATAAAAACATCCCATCAGTTATATAAATTATTAGACGTACCTATGAAAATGTTCAATGCCTTTGTAATGAAGAAGCACATAATGATGTGCTTGAGCAAGTGGCATGTTGTCAAAAGCACAAGCGTCTATCCTCCCAAGAACTCGACCACCTCTCTCAAAGAAATATCCAACCAAAATTTCAACCCTATCATTATTCCTTGGTTGACGATTGAATCTTATCTCTACACTACCAAAGTATCTTGAAATGAAGGTTAAACATTCATCGGCTACATATCCCTCCACAATGGATCCTTCTGGGTAGGCTTTATTTCTCACATGAGACTTCAACCGACATAAGAATCTATGGTATGAGGTAATTATTAAACAATCAAAATAAGATCAAGAATATAAAATATATAATGGAAAACAACTAAGGTAAATGTAATGATTACCTTTCAATAGGGTACATCCACCTATAAACCACTAGACCTCCAAGCTTAACCATCTCAACCAAATGAATTATCAAGTGAACCATAATAGTAAAAAAACATGGTGGGAAAATCTTCTCCATTTGACATTTTGTGAGTGCAACACGAGATTGTAATTGATCAAGCTCGCTTGGGTCGAGTGTCTTTGCACACAAAGACTTAAAAAAAATAGATAATTTAGAAATGACAATCACAAATGATTTTGACACTAAGGCTCTGAGAGCAATGGGAAGAATATCTTGCATGAGAATATGACCTTCATGGCTCTTAAGGTTGACAAGCTTCCTTTCTTTAATATTTACAGATCTTGATATATTTGAAGCATAACCATCAGGAACCTTGAGATTTTTCAATATAGATAAAAAGATATTTTTTTCTTTTGTGTTCAACGTGTAAGAAGCTGAATCAAAATCATACTTATCATTCTTAAGTTTACAATGGAGCTTTGTTCTTAATCCCATCTTTTGCAAGTCAAGATGAGCTTTTATGTTATCTTTGCTTTTACCTGGGATATCAATCAAAGTCCAAATTATGTTATAAAAAACGTTCCTGTCTATGTGCATGACATCTAAACTATGACTAAGGAGATTGTGCCTCCAATATGGAAGATCAGAAAAGATACTCCTTTTCTTCCAGATTTGTATGCTAACATTTTGTGATTCATATCACTTCTCACAGTTGACAACATCATCAACTAAGTCATCAACATCCTCAAAAACACACTCTTCTGGTGCTAGTACTTCAACTTGCCTTTGCAAGCTTCCATCTCTTTATCACCTTTTTGACAAAGCAAATGCCTTCCCATAACTAAATTTAAGTTCTCGTAGTTGTCTTTCAATCTCAACTTCGGATGGTGTAGTTGGAGGCAAACGAAGCTCTTCTAAACCATTAAATTGATCCTTTTGAAATCGAAAAGGATGGCTTGGTTCTAGCCATCGATGACTACCCATGTAACAAAAATTGCCACTGTGAGGCAACAACTGAGGAGTTTCAATCATGTAATAAGGATAAGCAAATTGCCCCAACGTACTCCGGCCACTTAAATTTCCAAGTGCAGGAAAATCATTAATTGCCCAAAGAAGTGTTGCTCTTAATTGGAATTTCTGCTTTGTATGGGGATCAAAGACATTGATGCCTTCCCACAAGTCCTTCAATTCTTCAATCAAAAGCTTCAAAGAAACATCAATATCATTTCTGGGACTCTTCTATTTGGGAATAATCATAGAAAGAAGTAGAGAAGATTGTTTCATACAAGCCCATGGTTGCATGCAGCTCAAGTCTTCCTCCTTGCAGCAAACCTTAGCTCTATCCTCTACTCATCTACTAGCTAAGCTAACCCTAGATCCTCTACTCCATAGTTGACTACCCTCTCTACTTAACTCCACCACTACCTCCACCATCCTTAACCTAAACCACAACCACTACACTTTCCTTTTGGAGCCGCACCTAATCACCCTTTAACCCCATCACCACCCCCAAAAGCCACCTAAAAGATGTGTTTAGCGTGAAAGAGGAGATTTAAATATGTGTTTGTTGTAGCAAAGCCTCAATCACTCAAAAACAAATTAATTTATAACTCAGATTCTAAAGAAGAGTCCGAGGTCGAACACAGGGAGCAAATAATAGCAATTCAATACCACCAATCATAATATATAAAGGTAATTATAATCAAAACTTGATTTGAACAACTCAAAATGATATATAAATGGTTATTTGAATCACCAATTAACCCTTTGAATGTTAAGCTCAAATATATCAATAGTATTTATCAATCAAATAACCCACATTACCCAATATCTCAACAGTATACTGAACCAAGGCACCAGGTAGATGTCAAGCTTCTTAGAATAGAGGCAAAGGCCTCTTCCCTTCTTCCTTTTACCTTAAGGGAAAGGCACCGTAGCACATCAACATAGAGGCAAAGGCCTCGCAAATTCACTAAGTGTAGGGAGTGGCAAAGGGCAAAAACCCCCCTTTCCCTCTTTCCTTCTCTTCTTTCT
Organism: Thalassia testudinum; assembly: GCA_037157565.1. Lineage (NCBI taxonomy): Eukaryota > Viridiplantae > Streptophyta > Magnoliopsida > Alismatales > Hydrocharitaceae > Thalassia > Thalassia testudinum. The sequence continues at coordinate 93,656,098 of JAZHRO010000025.1, forward strand.
CTTAGGAACCCAAGTTTAGCAGGGTGATCAGGCAGGTAACCGGATCTAGAATAGGGTGAAAGCCTGCGGGCGTGGTCACATGCGAGTAGTGAGTCTTAGGCAGGTTAAGCTAGTCATGAATGTGAAGGGGTCTCGACCCCCGTGTTCTTGGGCGAAGAATGGTGATGAGGAATTCCTTATATCCCGCACACTCAGCTACAACATATATGATGTGGGACTAAAAGTCCCACAGTCTTCTTCGAGAAGGTGCTACAGATGGAGCTCCAATTGCAGTCAAAAGGAGGCCTTGCTTTGTCAATTGCGGGTTTGGAAGGGTGCCTGGGAGTCACTCGTGAAGCCTGGGATTGAAACCCGGAGTGGATGTGGCTGGAGGACTGAGGATGAGGTCGGAGGAATCACGACGACAATGGAGGCCTGGTGGATTACTAAAAAGGATGAACACGGCCTTGCGGCCAAGTAAAACACACTGAGAAGCTTCACTGTGAAGCAGCGAGTGCAGTGGTGGGTGCAATGTGGCATGCGTGTGCATGAGGAGGTTTGACGACCTTGAGACATCATTGCGAACGGTCATGAGTTGGTTGGAGTGATTGAGCAGCGAATCCCCTCAAATACTTGAGGGGTTTTGGTTAGTGAAGTGCGGTGGAGGTTTCTGGATCGGTGGGAGGTGGATTGGTGTGGTGTTGCAGGTTTTCGAGGTCGGCAAAAGAATGCCAGAGATGGGGGAGGTGACGGTGGCGTTGTCATTTGGGCAGTCTGAAGCGGGTGTCGAGGATGAAAAAATAAACCAGTGGGAGTCACGGAGTTGATTGGGGATGGTTGCAAATGACGAAGATGTAGAGGTGGCACCGGCTATGATTAGCTAGTGCTGGAGACAAAGGTGGTCCTGGAGATAGAACGGTGATGCTTTGAAGGGGTAGGAAGCCCCTCACAGGTATGGCAAGGTAGAGGAGATGAACCTATGGTGAGGTAGAGGAGATGAACCTGCTGCCTATAGTATGTGGCAAAAAGCGAGGAGGTCGGAGGAAGGGAATCACCAGAGTGGAGTTCGAGCTGGACAAAGGTAGAGGAGAAGAGGGTCTTGTCGCCCAAAAACTCGCTAAGGAGTTCTGACATTCGTCGAACGCATTTGCGTAAAAATCATTTGTTCTAGCATGTTTTAAGATGTCAATTTTACTTAGAAAAGTAATCAGATGTAAATCCAAGTGTCGAACATAGGAAGCTAAAAATTAGATGAAATACTCACTTTCGTGTCACATAAATATGTCGTTTGTTCGCTTGAAAATCGATTAAAGAACAAGAAAGAGATAGAGGGAGAGAGAGAGAGGATTAGAAAACCATGCTCAAGATATCATGAGATTAATATATCAATAATCACTTATCAAATGTGTAATCAACATAATGTAGATGAATGCTCAAAATTATGACATGAACTACACTACAAAATAAATTAACACTAAGACAAGGAAGAAGAATGTGTTGAGATAGCCATGGCGGTGGAGAGGGTTCCGTTAATGGCTTGGTGGCTTCGGGACCTTGCTTGGAACTTTAAAAGGTGGTGGTGTTGCTTAGGTAGATGATTGATGCAAATGGGAGGCGAACGGCTCTTTTTATGGTTGAGGAAAGGGCTGAAATTGTCACTGGGTCAATAGCGTCATTCAAAATGTTGCTAAAGACCCACCACATCTACCACCCTTGCCCCCGCCCTCGTGCCTTCAACACACGCACAGCTGCCATGCGATCCGCGTGCGCTTTGCTTAAGCCGTCCGATCGAAGATCGAAGGCTGTGATAGCAAAAATACACGATTTTTTAATTAGGGTTTTGGAAGTTGTTGTAACGTGTAATCTGTTTCACTTTTAAAATTTATAACCTATATAGAGTAGAGTATCTAGGGTCGTCCAAGGAGGCAATTGTTGTAAATCCCTTGCTTGACAACATGGAAATCACCTTTCTTTTTCGTATTTTTCAATATATGTTTTTTTTAGGGTTTTTGACTTAACAAGGAAATATAAAGATTGCTAGTGGAAAAGACTAAACCTATCTTAGCACTAGGTGACAAGAATGTCTTCTTCCCAAGCTCACCCTAGGCAAGTAAGGGCCTAGGATAATTGGGAAGAAGGTGTGAAAATGCTAAAACAAAATTAAAGCAAGAAGAAGATGTACCAAATTTAAAAAGGATTCTTGTTTACACTTGTAGAGGAAAGCTTTTAAAAAAAATAATTGAAACTAAAGACAAATGAAACAAAAATCCTGATAATGTTGGTGAAGAAGAGATGCTCTTGCTCCAACTACGGCTGCTCCCGTAGTTAAAAAGGGGCTTTCCAACTCCTTCCTTGCAAAGCTCCTCCAAGATGATGTCCTCCAAGGCAAGCCCTAAATGGGGGCATGCCTATGCTTCTCCAAAGGGTGGATGTGCACCACCCTTCCTCCTCCAATTGCCTAGCCGTCCTCCTAGTGGAATGCTCCTCCTCCTTGGCGTGGCACAAGAAGAAGAGAGAAGGGGAAGAAGGCACCAAGGGGGTGGGTAGGATGCCCCCTTAATCTTCTTCTCTCCTTCTTCTTGGTCGTGAGATGTAGGTGGATATATGGTTGAAAATATACTAATGGAGGATGATTTTTTTTTGGTGGAATGTGATGGGTTTTTATAAAGGTGGAAAGAGGTAGGGTTGGCGTGAATAGGTGGAGGGCTAGGATTGATTATAGCGGTGGTTATGGGTGGTTAGGTTGATCCTAGGGCTAAGGTTAAATGGCACCAAATGAGGGGGCACAAAGGGAGGTAGTTATGGCTTTAGTGCCCCTTAGGGTTGGTGCCAAAATGGCTTTAGTGCCCCTTAGGGATTATTTTGTGGCACCATCTTAGGGTTCTAGAAAGGGGGTATGTGGATGGCTAGGATGGGTTATATGGGTAGATGTACGGTGGATAAGGGGGCTGAAAGTTGGTACCAAAAGGGAGGTGGTTAGGGTTAGATTTTGCACCAACTTTTGGTGTCTTTTGGTGGTTGGTTGAGGGGTGAAAGGTGGTGAAGGTTGTGGCACTAAAGGGAGTAGGGTGGAGCTAGCTAAGGTAGCTTTTTAGGGTGGTGAATGGCCAAGAGTGCCGGAGTTTAGCTAAGATAAGCTAAGCTAAGCTGGCATAGCTAGTAATGGAGTAGAGGAGGAGGCAACAGGTGCTGGGGTTTGAGGAGAGGAGATGGACAGAAGTCTGGAGTTGAACTGGAGCTGGCAGTTGCTGAAGGGAACAGCATGGACCTAGTTTAGCTGGCTTAGCTTGCTAGTTCTTTGCTAGCTGCTAAGCCAAGCTAAAGGAGCTGAGGTGAGCTAGGTCTGGTGCTCTTGGGAAGGATCAAGCTGCTTGAGGTAGCTAAGGTAGCTTAGCTCAACTAAGTTTGGCTAAGCTGAGTCCCCAGGAGCTAGACTTGAGCTTCCTAAGCCGAAATGAAGTCATCTTCAGCTAGCTAGAGTTGAGTGGAGCTGGATCAAGCTGGTCCTGAGCTGAGGTGAACTCCAGTCAACTCAGCTGAGCTAGAGCTCCCTGTGAACTAATGGGAGCTGAGATGAGCTAGACTCAGCTAAGTTGAGCTGGATCTAAGCTGACCTGAGCTTGGGTGAGCTAAGATGAGCTCTCTTGAGCTGCCATTCAACTAAGGTGAGCTAAATGGAGCTAGGATGAGCTAACCCTAGTTTAGTGGAGCTGGATTCTAGCTATGGTGAGTTGGATCAAGTTGAGTTCCAGCTGGTTTGAGCTTCTTCTTCACCAGTTGCCTTCCTGAGTGCTAGGGTTGTAGGGATCTGGAAATCTTCTTATCCCTAACACTCACAAAAACATATCAAAAACACAGTGAAAATGTCCAGTGCATGCCTAACCTAATTAATAGCTAAATGTAACCCAAAAACCCATTTATGGATCAAAATCCTAAGAGCTAGGTTTGTTTTAATGCATAAAAATGATGATAAACTGGCATTCATTAGGCTGAAATCAAACTTCACCCGTTGTCTCAAATCTCACCTCACGTGCATTGCATTGGGTGTACTCGAACGCGTTATCGTACGCGTTGCATGTGGATGGCCTGATGGTGCTCATCACGCCTGCTTCTTGATCATAGATCAGATCAAATGGCATGATTTTCAATTGGGGCACGCGAGGAGACGCACCTCTATGATTCGAACCAGTGCCTGTTGGAGTGGAGAAGGCCTTCGATCGCTGTGCTATCTACGCAAATGGTCGCGGCAACAACGTAGCACTCAAGCGATGGCATGCATTGGGTGAAGATCTGACGGAGGTGAACACACGATGAAGGATCAGTTGAAGTGTGATGGAAAGCATGAGTAGTAGCCACGTGTCACATTTTGGGATGTTGATTAGTGGATTAATGGTTAGGACTTCTTGAGCATGTTGTGAGAGCTACGGAGGTCAGATTGGGATTATTTTGAGTCTGTTGGACTCCGTTCATCGATCTGGATCCATCCGTACGATCCGATCATTCATCTAAGACTAGTTTCAAAATGAACTTGTGCACATGGTCATTAAATATTGATTTTAAGCGATTAAAATGTAAAGATCAAGCAATATGCATGCAATGCTCCCAAGCCCATTATAATATGTCGTTATCGCACAAGTATCCACGAAATTGACTCTAATTGATAATATTAACACTGAACATTGTAGAGTCATCATACCCCCATGCCCCCCCTTACTAGTCTCTAGCAAGGTTTGACCTAAATGCTATTTACAGCTAAAATTATGAATTGATCACATAGGTAGAAGTTCCTTGTCAACAGGAGGAAATTTCTACTAAGAACCTAACTTGCTAAGACTCAACAGTGCCTGAGTTGCCTACCAAAATGCCAACCGCTCGACTCCTCACCTTATTCTATATAGAAGCAAATAATTATTTTTTTCTTTTCATCTTTTCTAATTTTTTTGGATTTTTGGTGTTGTGGATTTTAGGGTAACTTTTTACGGCTACCCAATCCACCCAAAACTTGAAAAGGATTCTTAGTACTAAGCATCTTATTGTGATAGTGATAGACTCATTCAATAGCAATTAAAATGGACTTCGGGTTTCTATGCCGCTAGCTGGCCCGAAAGGAGAAAAAAAATGCTGCCTAATGGTGTATCTATCTGACTGGTAACTTTCTCCCTATTTTTTATTTTTGTAGGGTCAACACAAGGGTGAACCCAGTGTATATCTCCCTAGATTATACTACTTCCCCGCTTCTTCAATAAATGTATTGGAATTCTTGTGCATTTTATGAGCTGGGATCTGGACAATCAGCCAATGGGTTGTTACCCACGATAACTTGCCAGCCATACCAGTGCAGTGAAGTGTGGCTTATTTCTTATTCCTTTTCTCCGTTTCTATTTTCTTCTTTTTTTAATTATGTGACTTTCCTGATCTAAGATTTACCTAAAGGCAATAGTGAAAGAAAATGATCTTGTGGCTGGGCTATGGACAACCTACTAATGGGTTGTTACCCATGACAACTTGTCAGCCACACCACCCTAAAAGGTTCATTAGCTATCCAATTTCCATTAAAACTGTCGATGAGTGAGTTAGTGCAAAACATGTGTAGATGCTTAGACTAAAAATCTCCCTAAATCAGAGGGTGGGTTAATAAGTCGTATACTTATCACCCTACTTTATTGACCAAATTAATATACATTAAGGTGGTGAGGACTTGAGACCAAGTCCACATTTTAGCGGACACCCGAACTGATTAAGTCCGAAGACTTGAAGGGTCTTAGCGATTAGGTCCCTAACGTATCATTTCCTAAAGTCGACAAGCTTCTAATACCTAAGTTTTCTTTTCCTAATTTTAATTTTTTTTTATGAACAGAAGTAAAATTAGTCCATGTGGACAATTTTGTACTCAGATCCTATGAATTACCACCCCCCATGCCTAAGTTGGACAATGACCTCATTGGAAAAATAAATGTTTGCAAGAGAGTAGGGAAAGAAATCACCTGAGTTGTAATCGTGAATCTAGTTAGCTTTAAACCTCTGGGTTGCCTCCTAGGAAGCGTTGAGTTTTGTGCCTCTTGCTGGGCGCAGTTCCAGTTTAACCCTCAATGAGGGTCACAACTTCCTTCGGGGGAATCTAAGCAAGAAAGTGTTTAGTCGTTGAGCATTAACAGTGAAGGTTTGCCCAGTCTCAGGATTGGCAATTTCAACCGCCCCATTGGGATAAGGTTTGGCCACTTGATATGGTCCTGTCTACTTAGATCTCAGTTTCCTGGGGAAGAGTTTAAGTCTTGCATCAAATAGCCAGACTTGCTAATTTGGCTCGAAGGTTTTTCTATTAATGTGTGTGTCATGGACAACTTTCATTTTCTCCTTATAAAGTCTATTGTTTTCGTAAGTGTCCCGACGGATTTCCTCGAGCTTAGAGAGTTGGAGCTTCCTTTGAGTTCCGGCCATCTGGGAATCCATATTGCACTACTTAATAGCCCAGTATGCCTGGTGCTCCAACTCGACTGGAAGGTGGCAAGGTTTGCCAAAGACCAATTGATAAGGTGACATGCTTATCGGGTTCTTAAAGGTGGTCCTGTATGCCCAAAGGGCATCATCCAATCATGTGGACCAATCCTTTCGATCAAGTCTCATAGTTTCTTGTAGGATATTTTTAATCTTCCTGATTGAGACCTTAGTTTGCCCATTTGTTTGCAGGTGATATGAGGTGGCAATGCGATTAGTGACCCGATATTTCTTAACTAGGGCACGAAATTGGGCATTAATGAAGTGACTCCCACCATCGCTGATCATGGCTTTCGATATCCCAAATCGGGGAAAGATATTTTTCTTAACAAAGTCCATGACAACCTTATGGTCACATTTTCAGGTAGGTACAACTTTGATCCATTTTGAGATGTAGTCCACTAAGACTAGTATATACTTGAAACCGTTTGATGGTGGGAAGGGACCCATAAAATCGATGTCCCAGACATAAAAAATTTTGATGATCAAGATGGGCTGTAGAGGCATCATATATTTCTTGGTCATAGTTCCTAAGGTCTGGCACCTAGTGGAAGTCTTTGCAAAGTTATGTGCATCCTTGAAAAGTGATGGCCAGTAAAAACTGGACTGCAAAACGTTTACAGCCATCTTCTTCCCAGAGAAGTGGCCACCACAGGCTTGGTCATGACAGAAGGATAGCACACTTTGGACTTCCTCTTCAAGAATACACATCCTAATAATTTGGTCAGCACAAAGTCTAAATAGCATAGGATCATCCCAAGAATAATGCTTGGCCTTAGCAAAGAACTTATCCTACTGCTGTTTAGACTAGCCGTGTAGAGTCTACCCTACCACTAAATAATTGACAATCCGCATACCGAGGTAGATTTCTTCCGTACGTTGAAAGAAGTTGTTCATCAGGGAATGTGTCAGTTAAAGGTGATGAGAACCTCATCATGAACCCTAACTAGCACAATCTAACCTAGGTATGGAAGAAAAATCTCCTACATAACTCAAAGAAAGGCTTAACTTAGAGAATTCTGAGTTTAAGAAGAAAACAAGTCATAAGGGGTAAAAATGCAATTTCACCAACATAATCTGCAAATAGGGTAACTCAGGGTCCAAACATAGGTCAAACTAACCTAATAAGAAGGAAAGTGGGATGATCTGATCCAACGAGGGCTACAGCAACTCCGGGGAATTAAATGACATTCTGTAACCCTAAAACAAACCCACTTCAATTCACAAGGTTTGAGGCAAGGTAAAAATCGAATGAACCCTCTAAAATTCATATAAAAATAATCTCTAGGGTTCAGAACCCTCAATTTGGCCTCAGAAAGCCATTTTGACCTACATTGAGAACCATGCCCAATTAACGATTTAATATGGGTTTTTACGTAAATTGACCAGTCAAACATGGTCTGACCTAGAAAAAAAATTCACCATTAAAATCCTTAGGTAAACTTAGTCATGTATAAAAACTTGAGCCTAAGAAGAGACCTCCTTGACCGACTTTCCAATTGGTCTCATTATTTACTTTTTAACCCTCAACTTTCGAAACCCTTGCATTTTGGCCCCTAATTTCCTCTTTGTTCTTTGTATTTTGGTCCCTCCTGTAAGTCTCTACGCAGCACCATGCTCCGGCGACCTTGCGCGGAGCATGGCGCCACGCAGGGTGAGGGAGGCCTACAAAGAGAACGCGGAGTTCCCTGCAATGTCTGCTATCGCCGGGACTCAGCCATGCCACCTGACGACGCCCACACCTTCCGTGCGAACACGCGGAAGGTATGGGTCTCGTCTCCGACCATACCCCGGCGAGGGACACACGTCGCCAGCGTGTGTCCGCCCCTCCGCCATCGCCTTTATAAAGACCAGCGTCGCCAGCCGTTTCTCCCAGCTCGGTCTTGATGGAGAATCCCTCAACCCTTCCTCTCTCTCCACTCCGACAAGAACCCACCAGCTCTGGCGGCTCCTCCTCTTCCTTCTTGTCGCTTTGCTGCAATACCACCAGCAGAGCCACCTTCGCCTGATCTCCCTGCGTCGCGTCGCACCAAGCGCACGCCTCCCTGCCCACTTCCTCATCGCTGCTCTCTCCCTTTGTGTATTTCTTCTCCGGCGACAGTCAATACGACTGTCTGCCTCTCCTGCCCTCTTCGTCCCTGCAAGTAGGTTACAATTACTCCCAATCTTCCCCTCTTTCTTTTCCCCACATTATTTCATTCAGATCAATCCTCGACTGTCCCTGACCACCATCACCTTCCCCGTCTCCAGCCACTCTCCGGTGAGTTGCCCCTGTCGATCCGCAACTCCACACAACTCGCCGACCGTCCCACAAGCTCTGCCTCACCACACTGAACGCCCTCCGGCCCTCCATAGTCCCTCCACACTCACTCAACACGCCACCGAACACACCCGCTTTTCCGGCCACAGGACGACCTAGACACGCACGCCTAGGCCGCCCTGCATCCTGCTGCACAGCTCAACACCTTCGCTATGCCACGACGAAGGTTCCCCAGTAGTTTGATTAGGATGAGAGGCCGTATTCGTGTCTAATAGGTTCTGAGGCTCGACCGCCATTGACGCCACATTGAAGCAGCTTCTTCAGAGCTCCAGGCTCTGGGGCTCTAGGATTTCAGTTGCTGCAAAGGTGGGCGAGTTGTGTGAAGGCAGTCAGCTAGCAAGCGAAGGGAATTGAGGCTGCAGCTGCGGAAGCAAGGCCGAGGTCTTCCTGTGGGTGCGTGCGAGGAGAAGCAACCAATTAGTCCCACATCGTAAGTTCACGACGCGCCGCACTAGTTTAAATTGATTTTGTGAATAAGCCTTATTGCCTCCGAATCCACTGGGGTGAGGTCCCTCACGCATCACACCCGCCTCGTCCTCGGATTCATCTCGCGGGCCTGGCTGATCCGACCCGACACTACCCTGCACTCCTCACGCACCACCCACGCCAGTGTGTCTGGTCTCGGTTACGCAACCCGACCCATTAACCTGACTCTGGGAGAGCTTCCTGTGAGCGGTTTACAGTGAGAGAGAGACGTGCGGGTAGAGGGAAGGGCTAGGTTTTGCTGTGCCCTGTGCAGGAACAGGGCGCGAAGGAGGCAGACTCAACACTTAGCCGCAGGAAGGAAAAGAGAGAAAGAAGAGAAGAAGAAGAAACCCTGAAGAAGCCTTGCAGCTGAACAAGACAGGAGACCAAAGAAGAAAAGAAGCAGAGGAAGAAGAAGGCTTGCCAAAGAAGAGAAGAAGAAGAAGAAGCAGTGAAGGAAGAAAAGAAAGCACTATAGTAGACCGCCGTTTAAGTCGTTTTACTGTGGTATCAGACGACGGATGAAGCTTTAGAGGAGATAAAGCAGAGAGTAAAAAGAAGAAAAGAGAAGGCTCCGCAACTGAAGCGAAAGAAAAGAGAAGAAGGAAGAAAGAAGCAGAAGAAGACTTCGCGTAGGAAAAGAGAAAGAAGAAGAACTGAAGAAGAAAAGAAATAGAAGATAAGCAGAAGAAGTGTTGAAGGCAACAGGAAGAAGAAGACCCGTAGAGACACTGCAGCTGAAGAAAAGCCAAGGAAGAGAAGAAGAAGAAGCCAAAAACCAAAATCTATCTCTCCCCCTCTCTCTCTTATTTTTTGAAATAAAGAAAACTCTGTACTTCTAGAATTCTAGTAGCTCCCTGAGTTCGTCCTCGGGAAACCAAACTATTTCCGAGTAAATTTTGATAGTAGCGACAATCGTAGCTGTCTTATTTTACACTATAACGACATTACTGTAATAAGCATTAAAACAAACAAAGACTAGCCACGGTTGGGAGAAAAAAACCCGTTACCATTCTTGGCGCCGTTGCCGGGGAGCAACGGCTATTCTAGAAGCTTTAAAATTCTTTTAAACAATTGCTAATCTTTTTTTCTCTCTTGTGTGCAGGTAAAGGGAAAGAATTGGAAGAGCAGCCGCACAACAAACACTCCAACAAATAGGTAATCTTCATCGGCCCTCTGTTATACTCCCTTGAAATCTGAAAAGAAACAAAAAGAAGAATCAACTTAGGGCTACCTATGTTATACTTAGTAATTCCTCAAAGTTGCCTAAATTTTTCAATTCAACACATTTTAACTGTCCATCCAACTAAGGTAACTAGGGCTAAAACCTTCTTGATTGAGCCCTAGATACTAAATTTTGAGGCAACTTAAATGGACCAACTAGAGCCAACTCAGGGATTGAAAAGCTAGGGTTTTCAAAGACACACCTAATAACAAAGAAAAGATCTTCCCAAAAAGAGGTGTACCTAAACCTTGTTTGAAAAGATCTATACAAGAGGAACCCTAAGCAAATCAGGCTCTTAAATCCATTTGAACCTTAAAAGAAAGGGCCCAAAAGCTCTCAAAGGAACAAGAGTTGAAGTTGACCCCCTTGGGTCAACCAACTTTGAAATTAGGTCACTTTCTCATTCAAAATACCTAAGAGTTCAAGTGGAACCTTAAGCACCCTAATCTTAAAGTAAAAGAGGAAGACTTGAGAGGTCAAGGTCCCCATTCTGGTCTACCTGGAACCGCAGCGACAAGAGAGGTCGGGTGGGGGAAACCCTATAACCCATGGGGATGCTCTACCGTGTAGGGGTCTTTGCGGGACTCACCCTCTCTGGCTGCCCAGGTAATTCTCAGGTGGATGATCTTTTTGATCAAGGGGTCCATCTGCCCCGCACCTCTATAGTCACCCAACAATTTTTGGGTGTCTCGATTGGGTCTAGCACCTTCTAAACTCATCTATTCCAATAGTGCATGTACGGTAGGAGGTCCTTAAGACCTCCTTTAGAAATTCACTCTCGTCAAGGCTAAGCCTCGATGCTCGTGTTTGTGCAGCAACCCCACCACATTATTCTCTCATTTGATTCAGAACCAAGCTCTTCTTCTTCCCCCATGGCTCAGCCAGTTGAGGAAGAAAACAATCTGGAGCACTAGCTCCAACGACTCAATGACCTCTTCCAAAACTTTGTGCACCCACCGCAGCATCCTATGATGCGGGGCCATTATAACCCTGCTGCGGTGGCCATTGAGTCTCGAGTTAGAATCCCTGCTGGAGGACCTGATTCTGAATTAAAGCCTAATATGATTCATGCTATACCTAAATTCCATGGGCTTAATTCCGAAGATCCCTTCCAGCACATCAAACAGTTGAAGAATCTGGCCGAAACTTTTGGGTCAGATGCACAAAATCGGGACATTCTTCTCATGAAGATGTTCTCCTTCTCTCTTATGGACAAAGCCGCTCATTGGTATCAAACTCAGACCCGACTGATCAACACTTGGGAAGAACTTCAGTCTGAATTTTTGAAGAAGTTCTTTCCCGTTGGTCGAATCAATGCCTTGCGCCATCTGATTACTCACTTTACTCAGCAAACGGGAGAACCTCTCCATGAGGCATGGGATCGCTTTCAGGATTTCATGAGAAAGTGCCCCCATCACGGAGTTCCTAAATGGGAACAAGTCCAGTCTTTTTACCAGGGACTCCGTGAAGACATCCGTCTTTTCATCAATGCAACCTGCGGAGGAAATATCATGGGTCAACATGAGGACACCGTGTGGGAGATTCTCGAAAACATGTGCGAGAACTCCATCAAAAATGACTCCATGGGATTATTCGACAGGACGAATTCCCATGCATCGACGAACCTCAGGGGCGCACACGAGACGCAGGGCTTGTCCTCATCAGTCGACCTGGAATTAATGGCCAATCGATTGGACAAGGTCTCAATCATTGAGAAGAAGGTCGATGAGCTGACTCAGCACTTGCAGCGAGCCACCTCTGCGCGTAACTCCTTTGCACAGCCTCCTTCCACACAAGAGACTGTGCAAAACATTTTCCACCAATCTTCCCCTGGGATGGATCTATATCCATCCCCATCTGATTCTCGGATCGGAGGGTCATCCGATCCTTTCTATACCAGCCCGGGGAATTCCATTCCCCCTTTCTCTGATTCTCTGGAGGTTCCTCAGACCTGCAAGGACCTCAACGCCATCCAAAACGACCCATTCTCCAACACCTACAACCCTGAATAGCGAAACCATCCCAATTTTCAGTGGGCAGGAAATTCCCAAACCCAAAGACTACCCTTTCAGCCCCGCCCACAACCCCCCTGTCCTTACCAGCTGCCTCAGCCTCGGCCCAAACCTACTTTTCCATCGGGGCGAAATCAGGATTAAATGTCCCTTATCCTTCAGACTCTGGCTGACATTCAAAGAACGAATGCGGCTATCCAAAAACAACACAAGGACAAACTTACAGAGGTCCGAAATCAACTGGCCCAGTTGGCAAATTCTCGCCAGCCAGGCACACTTCCTTCCCAACCTATTCCTAACCCGAATAACGTGCCAACTCAGCGGTGCGTTATGAACCCAAACCTGGGCCAAGCCCACATGATTTACCAGGCCCCCTCTATTCCTTCTCCCGACGGGATGGAGGCTTCCAGTTCTTTTGCGGGCTATCAGCAGCAACCCATCTTACCCAATCCCAACCAAAACCAGGCAGGACTTAATTTCGTGACAACCCGTAGTGGTAAGGAAACCCAAGATCCACCTTATCCAAATCACTCCAAGCCTGGTAGTGATCCCAAGCCTAGGACAGTAATCCAGGACGTTTCTACCCCTGTCCCAGATCAAAGACCTAGACCTATCCTAGAAGAACCAACCAAGGTTCCGTTTCCTGAGGCCTTAACCAAGGTAAAGAAGACTACTAAGCCCGTGGCACCTGAGGAGGACCTGGTCAAGCTCTTTGAGCAGGTCCACATAAACATCCCCTTGATGGATGCAATCCGCCACGTATCGGCTTACGCACGATTCTTAGAGAATGCATGTACACCCCAGCGTACGCCGCGAACCAAGAGTGGGAGTCCAATTGTACTGTCAGAGTAAGCCAGCTCTGTAATCCTAAGCAGACTCCCACCCAAGGCTAAAGATCCTGGTACTCCACTGATTTCCTGCAAGATAGGTGATACCCAATTTGATAGAGCATTGCTAGACTTGGGTGCTTCCATAAATCTGATACCCACATCCTTACTTAACCATCTAGAAGAATCTGAGCTAAAACCAACTGAGGTGACATTACAATTAGCTGATCGATCTATAAAGTCACAAAAAGGGATTCTCAAGGATGTTATTGTAAGAGTGAGGGATTTCTATTTTCCTGTAGACTTTATAGTCTTAGACATGGACGCACCTGAAAACCCTAGGGATACACCGATCATTCTAGGAAGACCTTTCTTAGCTACTGCTAGAGCCAACATCAGCTGTGAGGAGGGCCAAATAGAGCTCAAATTTGGAAATCAAACCCTGAAAATTGATATATTTAAGGCCCAACAAGGAATCAATTGCGGTGTCATCGAACAAATTTGTGACATTAGGGCTTTGGTTGATGAAACACACTTTCAGAATGACCTGATTATACCTCATCAACCGTAGAAAGATGTTGACCCGCAAACAGAGGAGTCGAATCCAGATTTAGACAAACCAATAACTCCTACCCTTGAACCTCACATCTATTCTGAACCACCTGCCGCTGCTGATAACCCCATCCTCGAACTAAAGCCCCTTCCTGATCACTTCAAATACATCTTTCTAGTTTCTAATCAGACTCTTCCTGTGATTATCAATTCCAAGCTCAAACCCGAACAGGAATCCCGTCTGATTACTGTTCTCCAGCAACATCGCAGAGCCATCAGATGGACTCTCGGTGATCTGACTGGAATAAGTCCCTCTTATTGTACTCATCATATCTATTCAGAAGAGGGCGCACGACCTTCTCGTGAAATGCAGAGACGCTTGAACCCTAATCTGCAAGAGGTCGTGAAAAGGGAGATCATCAACTGGTTAGATGCCGGGATCATCTACTCGATCTCCGATAGTTGTTGGGTGAGCCCAATTCAAGTCATGCCTAAAAAGGCAGGACTCACCACTATAACGACTGAAATCGGAGAAGTCATTCCTACCAGATTAGCCAACTCGTGGAGAGTCTGTATAGATTACTGACGACTCAATTCCTCCACGAAGAAGGATCATTTCCCACTACCTTTCATTGATCAGATTCTCAAAAATTAGCAGGAAATCGATTCTTTTGCTTTCTTGACGGGTACTTCGATTACAACCAGGTGGCAATCCATCTAGAGGACCAAGAAAAGACCACGTTCACCTGCCCCTTCGGAACGTACGCATTCCGAAGGATGCCTTTCGGTCTTTGCAATGCACCTGCGACTTTTCAGTGGTGCATGCTTGCCATATTCTCAGATATGGTAGGTGACTATCTGGAAGTCTTCACGGATGACTTTTCTATTTTTGGAGCATCATTTGACGATTGCCTCCAACACTTGGTCCAAATACTCAGGTGGTGCATCGATGTGAATTTGGTTATTTCCTGGGAAAAGAGCCATTTCATGGTGCCTGAGGGAATTGTCCTGGGACACTTAATCTCAAAGAAAGGCATCCAAGTGGATCGAGCTAAGGTTGATCTAATCTCTCGCCTTCCTATACCTAGCTCGATCAGGGACAACCGTTCTTTTCTAGGGCACGTCGATTTTTACCGTCGTTTCATTCCTGATTTCTCGAAAATCGCGTGCCCCATGACTACTCTTCTCACTAAGGATGTACCCTTTGAAATCTCCACGGAATGCACACTAGCCTTTGAAAACCTTCATGACCGAGTCACCCAGGCACCTATCCTACAATCTCCTGACTGGTCTCAACCCTTTGAGATCATGTGCGATGTGTCTGATTTCGCTGTAGGAGCGGTCCTGGGGCAGAAAGCTGACGGGAAACCCGTGGTCATCTACTATGCTAGCAAGACACTTGACGAGGCTCAGCGTAACTACACGATTACGGAGAAAGAGCTGCTAGCCGTAGTATTTGCCCTTGAAAAATTTCAATCGTATCTCCTGGGTTCCCACATCATCATCTACTCGGATCACACAGCTATGAGGCATCTCCTTGCCAAGAAGGACGCAAAGCCCCGACTAATCCGATGGATCTTGCTATTGCAAGAATTCGATCTCAAAATTCGCGACAAGGCGGGAAGACAGAATGTGGTACCCGACCATTTGTCTCACCTTCCTTCTAAGATTATCAACCCTTCCGGACCCATCACGGAACATTTTCCTGATGAGCACCTGCTGACTATTGGTACTAGCCTTCCATGGTTTGCTGATATAGTAAACTACTTGGCATCTCATCAGATCCCGTCTGATTGGCCGAAGGCCAAGAAAGACAAATTGTGCTCTGATGCCAAGTATTACATTTGGGAAGACCCATACCTCTTCCGCATAGGTGCTGATCAAATCATTTGGAGATGCGTTCCGGAAGAGGAAGTCAATAATATTCTCTTTCTGCCATGACCAGGCATGCGGTGGCCATTTCTCTGGGCATAAAACAGCATCAAAAGTCCTCCAGTGCAGCTTTTACTGGCCCACACTGTTCAAAGACGCATACAGTCACTGCAAGGCATGCAGCCGCTGCCAAACTTTGGGCAACATGAGCCATCGCGACATGATGCCTTTGCAGCTGATTCTCGTATGCGAAATTTTTGATGCTTGGGGGATTGATTTTATGGGCCCCTTTCCTATTTTGGATGGTTTCGAATACATTCTGCTGGCTATGGACTACGTGTCCAAATGGATCGAAGCCATACCGACCCGAACCTGCGATCACAAAATCTTTCTCAAATTCATTCATCAAAACATTTTCTCAAGGTTCGGGATTCCTCGTGTTATAATCTCAGATGCGGGGACCCATTTCACAAATGCTCAGTTTAGGTCACTGATGACCAAGTACGGGGTCTCTCACCGAATCTCTACTCCTTATCACCCCCAAACTAATGGTCTAGCTGAGCTATCAAATCGGGAGATGAAGAAAGTCCTGCAGGTCACTGTTCGGCCTGACAGGAAGGACTGGTCGTCCCAACTTCCGAAAGCCTTATGGGCCTATAGGACCACCAACAAAACCCAATTAGGCATGTCTCCCTTTAGACTAGTGTATGGGAAGGCGTGTCACCTTCCAGTCGAACTGGAGCATAAAGCCTATTGGGCAGTACGGAACTGTAATTTAGATCTTTCGAAGGCTGGAACCCACAGAAAGCTTCAAATTAGCGAGATCGATGAATTATGCCTGGACGCGTATGAGAACTCGCGAATCTACAAGGAGCGGGTTAAAGCCTTCCATGACAGGCATATCTTGAGAAAGATCTTTCATCCTGGTCAGAAGGTGCTACTCTTTAATGCCCGACTCAAACTTTTCCCTGGAAAGTTGCGATCCAAGTGGGTCGGACCATACTTGGTCCGACAGGTTTTTGGAAATGGAGCCATTGAAATTAGTCCGCTCAGGCACGATTCCAAACCTTTCATCGTGAAAGGTCAGAGACTCAAGCTGTTCATTGATGTAACTTCTACTGATTTGGCTGAATCATCTCATATCCTCCATTCCCCTTAAGCTTATTGCGCACAGCCGATGGCGTAAAACTCAACGCTTAACGGGAGGCAGCCCATCATTTTCCTCGAAAACCTAAAACCTTTTTGACACCTTCGTGCACTTAAGGTTCACCCTTTAAGACAGCCAACTCCACCTCAGATGCTTGCATCTAGGATTAGAAATCATCCGCAACAGTCAATCCCGACCCATTCACTCATCAAAAGACCTATCTTAAGGAATGAACTAAGTAAATAAAAACCCCCTAAGTCACAATGAGGACATTGCAAACCTTAGGCATGGGGGAGTATAAAAGTGAAAAACTTGTAAGAAAAGGTTTTAAACAAAAAAATTCATATATGCCAAAAAAAAAAAAGAGGAGAAAGGAAATTTTGTGGGAGAAGGAAATGAAAATGAGAAAGGAGCACAAAAATGTGAGAAAAGAGTAAATAGTCATTAGTAAGAAACTAAGGAATTGACCTAAGTTCTAGACCTCATTCAAGAAAAGAAATGAAAAGTGCATGATGGGATTAGTAAGAACACAAACCTTAGGCATTCTTGGATAGACTCTTAGTACCCATTAAGATCTGGACACTCCTCAAGGGGTTGAGGAAAATGAAAAGCTTAAGTATTAAGTCCAAGGCTTAGGGAGTATTTGGCCTCATTAACTAACTTTTGGTTTACGGGATTCAGTAACCTAAGCACCCTAACCTCACACACTGCCTGGTTCAGTAAGCGTAAAAATTAAAATCACGCAGAAGCGTCGCAAAATTATGAAAAGAACACCTAGAGTAGGAGCGGCCGATCAACACAAGTTGATTTGGATGAGTTCCCAGCACGAAGTGGTGGGAAATTCCCCTCGAAGATGTGTAACAGAATATCATCTCCTCGGTGCTTGTCTCTTAGGATATTTACATATCCTACTGGGGGCATGTAAGCACTCTGTTGGTTCAGATTCCATGGATGGCATTATCACGAAGTGTCAATTGCCAGGGTCTGGATTCGGCCACGGAACACCATGGATGGGATTATCTCGAAATCTCAATAGCCAGGGTTCTGGGGGTTGCCATGGGTGGTGCTATCTCGAAGCATCGGTTGCCAGGAACCCTTGAGGATTGATGATGGGAACAAGGAATCTGATACAGACCGTGTTGAGAAGCCAATCCTAAGCTAGAATTAAAAATAAAAAAGAGAGAGAAAACTCTCCAAAGAGAAAAATCTTCTATCTCTCTCTCTTACAAAACACACTGCAAACTAAGCCAGGGCTAAAATCATTTCAAGCACGGGTGCTTTAACCACAAAGTCCAACAAACCTTAGGTTAGTTCTTATGGGCCTTAAAAACCTTTGCTAAGGACTGAGGCTGAGGCTGGACAGATCTGGATCTTGGTTGGTACTAGACTACCTTTTAGGCCTATGGTCAGCATTCTGACCTAATCTAGGTTCAAATGACAAAAGTACTTATCTGAAACCATTAAGAACTTCATGCTCTAGAACAAAGGTTGAAACCTTAAGTTTTTGCTAAGGGACTAGAAAAAGCTAGGCATGGGGGTATGATGAGAACCTCATCATGAACCCTAACTAGCACAATCTAACCTAGGTATGCAAGAAAAAGCTCCTACATAACTCAAAGAAAGGCTTAACTCAGAGAATTCTGAGTTTAAGAAGAAAACAGGTCATAAGGGGTAAAAATGCAATTCCACCAACACAATCTGCAAACAGGGTAACTCAGGGTCCAAACACAGGTCAAACTAACCTAATAAAAAGGAAAGTGGGATGATCTGATCCAAGAAGGGCTACAGCAACTCCGGGGAATTAAATGACATTCTATAAACCTAAAACAAACCCACTTCAATTCACGAGGTTCGAGGCAAGGTAAAAATCGATTAAACCCTTTAAAATTCATAGAAAAATAATCTCTAGGGTTCAGAACCTTCAATTTAGCCTTAGAAACACATTTTTACATACATTGAAAACCATGCCTAATTAACCATTTAATTTAGGTTTTTACGTAAATTGACTAGTCAAACATGGTCTGACCTAGAAAAAAAATTCACCATTAAAATCCTTAGGTCAATCTTAGTCATGTATAAAAAATTGAGCCTAAGAAGAGACCTCCTTGACGGACTTTGCAATTTGGTCCTCATCATTTACTTTTTGACCCTCAACTTTCGAAACTCTTTCATTTTGGACCCTAATTTCTTCTTCATTCTTTGCATTTTGGTCTCTCCTACAAGTCTCTGCGCAGCACCATGCTCCGGCGACTTTGCACGGAGCATGGCCCCGCGCAGGGTGAGGGAGGCGTCCTGCAAAGAGAACGCAGAGTTCCCTGCGATGTCTGCAATCGCAGGGACTCGGCCATGCCACCTGACAACACCCACACCTTCCGTGCGAATGAGCGGAAGGTATGGGTCTCATCTCCGACCATACTCTGGCGAGGGACGCACGTCGCCAGCGTGCGTCCGCCCCTCCACCACCGCCTTTATAAAGACCAGCATTGCCAACTGTTTCTCCCAGCTCGTTCTTGACGGAGAATCCCTCAACCCTTCCGCTCCTTCCACTTCGACAAGAACCCACCAGCTCTGGCGACACCTCCTCCTCCTTCTCATCGCTCTGCTGCAATACCACCAGCAGAGCCACCTTCGCCTGATCTCCCCGCGTTGCGCCGCACCAAGCGCACACCTCCCTGCCCACTTCCTCATCGCCGCTCTCTCCCTCTGGGTATTTCTTCTCCGGCGACAGTCGATACGGCTGTCCGGCTCTCCGGCCCCCTTCGTCCTTGCAAGTAGGTTACAATTACTCCCATTCTTCCCCTCTTTCTTTTCCCCACATTATTTCATTCAAATCGACCCTCGACTGTCCCTGACCACCATCACCTTCCCCATCTCCGGCCACTCTCCGGCGAGTTGCCCCCGTCGATCTGTAACTCCACACAACTCGCCGACCATCCCACAAGCTCCGCCTCATCACACTGAACGCCCTCCGCCCCACCACAGTCCCTCCACACTCACTCAACATGCCACCGAACACACCCACTTTTCCGGCCACAGGATGACCTAGGCATGACTGGTCGATCTTTCGCTTTTAAGTCGTTTGTAGTTTAATGTGGTGGAAAAATCGACTAATCAATTTTTAACAAGAAATAACCACTCGCAGAGGAGCAGGTCATATCCATAGGGAGGCAATAACATATTAAAATTCGCGCCACTTAAAAATGTTTGTTCGTAGTTAATTTGGACAAGAACCAAGCCAAGATTGCCTTTAGATTAAGGTTTAATCAAGAAACAATGCTGAAATGGCAATTATGAGAAACTATAGGCTATTTTCCGCAATGCAGAGTCAATAAAATATGATTAAAATGTGTCAATGGCAGAAAATGTAAATTTTAATTGACGGTTTACTGTAGCAAAACACGGGAATTTTTCCCCGTTGTCTTGCGCGACGAGGAGCCGATGGCCGGCCGCGGGAAGCTCGGAGGAGGTCCCTTGGACCAAGAGCTTCGAATCGGTGGTGGCGGTGAGTCTCACGGAGGCTGGAGGTGGCCGGACGAGCCCTGGCGGAGGTGCTGCTGGTGGCGGTCTGCAGGCGGTTGTGAGATGGCGGAGGGTCTACGGAGGGCGCTGGCGCGGTTGGCATGGGTGCGCAAGTTGCAGGCGCTTCTGCAAGTGCGGGCGGAGGCATGCTCCGTGTGTCTGCGGCTGGCGTGTGCGGCTGGCGCTGCGGAGGTCTGCAGGCGCGGGGAAAGCGTGGCTGCGGTGGTCTGTAGGAGCAGTTGGAGGCGTGGCTGCGGTGGTCTGCAGGCGCGTGGAGATGGCTGCGGTGGTCTGCAGGCGCGGGGAAAGTGTGGCTGCGGTGGTCTGCAGGCGCGGTTGGAGGCGTGGCTGCGGTGGTCTGCAGGCGCGTGGAGATGGCTGCGGTGGTTTGCAGGCGTGGGGAAATGGCTGCGGTGGAAGTGAGCGGGTAACTTCAGACGTCTGGGAAATTTCCCAGACGTCTTAAGTTACTGAGAGGGTGGCTGATCAGTAGCTCAGTGATGGTGGTGGGCGATGACGGCTAGGCGGATGCATGCTAAGGTGCTCACGGTGATGCGGCGAGCTCTGGATGGCGGTGTGTCCTGTCACACCACACGCCCACGGTGATGGAGGCTTGTCACCACAGTAGAGGTCGGAAGTGTGGAGTGGAAGAGAGAGGTTCTCTCTGCACAGTGGTGGGTCGGTGGCGGAGGCCTCCCGAGCTCGGCTGCCTCCCTCCTCCTTTTGTAGTGGCCTGCACAAGTTTGAAATCAGCCACCCAACCAGATCCACCACATCCGCTCCCCCTTGAATGGCTTCTTCACTGCAGCAGCCGGGCGTTGGAGCGACAGCCAGCCGTTCTGAAAGAAGAAGAATAAAGAAAATAATGTTAAAATATTAGGGTCATTTATGTACAGACCCTCAGCTTCTATGTTAATGAAAACAATGTACCTAATTGGTTATCTAATTAGATGAATGCTATTCTAAGCTAATTCTAAATGCACTTAAGATATGAATGCAATGTATGGATTATGTAATTAAATTAAAACTATGAATTAATCTATTTGCATTCTAATTATGCTAAATAAATGTTAGAATTAACATAACGTGTAGGCACTTAAATACTTAAATAGCCCACAACTATGGGATAATCAAATGCCCCCATGCCTAGTTTTTTGCTAGTCCCTAGCAAAATTAAGCGAAACCTAGCACTCTAAGTAGACTAGTCAACTCACTTAGTCTTCCTTCAGAAGCATATTAAGTTTAGGCTCTAGACCCAAGGTTCCTAAGTAGTTGCTAAGTTACAGACTAGGTCGGCTAAAGACGAGTTGCAGGCATAAGTTTCCCTGATTTCTGACTCTACCCTAAACTTTATTGATCCCTGAGATCAAAGCATCCGTGCTTGTGCATTGGTCCGAGTTATTTGAGTTAAAGGAAAATTTTTTTATATATACGCCATTTTTTTTTTTTGTTTGTTTGTTTGTTTGATTCTTCTAAGTCTAACCTCAGATCAGCTATCAACACGATCTTTGTCGGATTCATTGTCCCCATTACGATACCTCGAAGGGTGCCTGGCTTTCGATGCTTCGAGATAGCACCGCCCATAACGACCCCAAGAACTCCTGGCAATCGACACTTCGGGATAGTATCGCCTATGGATTTCTTAAGCGAATTCAGGCCTATGGCAATCGGCACTTCGAGATAGGGCCGCCCATGGTACCTGAACTGCGCAATGCGCTTACATGCCCCCAGTACGATGGATATCCTAAGAGACAAGTGCCGAGGAGGTAATATGTTATCATCGCATCCTCAAGGTGAGTATATACTCGACCTCTCCTGCGGCGGGAACTCTTCCAATCAAAATGTGTTTTCAAGCCTCTCTTAAGTCAAAACTAAGAGAACCAAATCTCTTTTCAGAAAGACGAAAATTAAGTTGATTACCAGACCAAGTGTGTGAAATTTGGATGCTTGGGTTACAAGGACCCGTAAACCAAAAGGTAGAATAAGACTCCAGGTACTACCCCACCTTTTAACTCAAACCCTAGCTTCCCTTCCTCAACCTCTTGAGGAATGGTCCGCAACTTAACTCCTACTTAAGTTTTTAAGTCCACAAAGGACCCTAATGGTCTAAAGCTAGTAGCTCATTTAGCTTCTAAAGTTTGACCCTAGAATTAACTTAGTCTACCCTAGAGTTCTGATTTGCTTAAGACTGCAAGATCTAGCTAGTTAAGCTCAAAACCTTTTTTTTTATTTATATATATATATTTTTTTTCTCTTTTTTTTTCTCTTTTTTCTCTTTTTTTTTTTATAAATGCATGCTATAAACAAAATGCCTCAGGTCCTCTCCCCCATGCCTGGTTCAAACAATGTCCTCATTGAAAATCAAAAATAGCTAAAGGAAGATATTACCTGAGGCGGAGAATGGTAGGAGCTAAGGCTCCTCAAGAGTGACTTCGTCAACTAGATGGCCATCTAAAGTTATGTACGGTTTTAACCGTTGACCGTTGACGATAAAGGGAGTTGCTGAAGAGGAAGGATTTTTGATCTCCACAGCTCCATGGGGGAATACTTTGGTGATTATGTAAGGCCCATCCCAACGAGATTTTAATTTCCCAGGAAAAAGCTTAAGTCTGGAATTGAAAAGCCAGACTTGTTGGTTGGGTTCAAAGGTCTTTCTAAGAATAAACTTGTCATGCAATACCTTAGTTCTTTCTTTATAAGCTTGAGAGGTGTCATAAGCATCATTCCTCAGCTCCTCAAGCTCACTTAATTCTAGAAATCGTGCCTTAGCTACCTTCTCTAAATCCATGTTAACACTTCGAATAGCCCAAAGTGCTTTATGTTCCAACTCAACAGGTAAATGGCACGCTTTTCCATACACAATCCGAAAGGGAGAAGTACCCAAAGGGGTCTTATAGGCCGTTCGATAAGCCCACAAAGCATCATCGAGCTTTTGGGACCAATCTTTCCTATCAGGTCTAACGGTCTTTTCCAAAATATTTTTTATCTCCCTATTTGATACTTCAACCTGGCCACTTGTCTGAGGGTGGTAAGGGGTAGCAACCTTGTGAGTCACTCCCAAACTCTTAATTAACTGATTGAAGTGGTGGTTTCGGAAATGAGGTCCCCCATCACTTATAATAGTCTTGGGGCAGCCGAAACGGGATATGATATTGGCCTTCACAAATTTCAAAACCACAGTGTGGTCATTTGTGCATGTAGGAATGGCCTCTATCCATTTAGAGACATAATCAACTGCCACCAAGATATATTCAAAACCATGGGACGACGGGAAGGGGCCCATAAAGTCAATTCCCCACACATCAAAAATTTCAACAGATTGAATAGGATGTTGAGGCATTTCATTCTTCTTCCCAATCGTTCCAATCCGTTGACATCTAATATAGGCCTTAACAAAATTATGAGAATCCTTAAATAAGGAAGGCCACCAAAAACCGGACTGGAGAACCTTAAAAGCAGTTTTCTTAGCACCAAAGTGTCCTCCACAATGAAGTTCATGGCAAAATGTCAGCACACTTTGCTGTTCCTCTTCAGGCACACAACGTCTCAATACTTGGTCTTGTCCAATTCTAAATAATTCTGGCTCTTCCCAATGAAAATATCTCGCTTGAGAAATGAATCTCTTTCTTTTCTGCTTATCCCAAGAGCCAGGAGTTTGTCCAGTGACCAAGTAATTTACAATGTCTGCATACCAAGGTAAAGTTGGTGTTACCACCATCAGAGTTTCATCGAGAAATGTCTCGCGAATGTCTTCAGAAATAGAGTCATTAAGAGGAAGGCGAGACAGGTGGTCAGCCACAACATTTTCTACTCCTTTCTTTTCATGTATTTCCAAGTCAAATTCTTGAAGGACTAAGATCCACCTAATCAGACGTGGCTTAGAATCTTTCTTAGCAATGGATGTTTCACTGCTGCATGATCAGTAAAAATAACCACCTTAGACCCAAGTAAATAAGACCTAAACTTCTCCAGAGCAAAAACTACAGCAAGTAATTCTTTTTCAGTGACGGTGTAGTTTTGCTGAGGTTCAGTTAAAGTCTTGCTTGCATAATGCAGCACATGAGATCTTCCCTCAACCCTTTGTCCAAGGACTGCTCCCACTGCATAATCCGAAGCATCACACATAAGCTCAAAGGGGAGTGTCCAATCAGGAGCTTGGAGAACAGGCGCAGAGATCAAGGCCTCCTTTAGAGTTTGAAAGGCCTCGGCACACTTTGAATCAAAACTGAAGGAAGATTCCTTCGCCAATAAGTCACAAAGTGGCCTAGAAATCTTACTAAAATTTTTAATAAAGCGCCTGTAAAAGCCAGCATGGCCCAGAAAGGATCTAATCTGTTTGACATTCGTAGGCAATGGAAGTTTGGAAATAGAATCAATCTTGGCTTTATCTACTTCCAAACCTTGCTTGGATACAACATGCCCAAGTATAATTCCTTTCTGTACCATTAAGTGACTTTTCTCCCAGCTGAGGACTAAACCAGTCTCCTTACATCATTTCAACACATTCTCCAGGTGTAGGAGACACTGGTCGAAAGACGAGCCATAAATAGAGAAGTCATCCATAAATACTTTGACACACTCGTTAATCATGCTGAAAAGATAGACATCATACACCGCTGGAAAGTTGCAGGGGCATTACATAATCCAAACGGCATACGCCTGAATGCAAAAGTACCGTAAGGACTCATGAATGTCGTCTTTTCCTGGTCATCAGGAAAGACTGCCACCTGATTGTACCCAGAATATCCATCGAGAAACCAATAATACTTATTCCCTGCCAATTTTTCAAGAATTTGATCAATAAAAGGCAAAGGAAAGTGATCCTTCTGGGTAGCGGTGTTCAGCTTGCGGTAATCAATACAGACCCTCCATCTAGTTGAGGGTCTAGTGACAACTTGTTCACCTTGGTCGTTGAGTTCCACAGTAAAGCCTACCTTCTTTGGCACCACATGAATGGGACTAACCCATTTACTATCAGCAATGGGATATATGATCCCAGCGTCCAACCACTTCAGGATTTCCTTTTGTACAACCTCCCTCATATTAGGGTTCAGACGTCTCTGCATGTCCCTAAAAGGCTTAATGGAATCATCAGTATAAATGTGGTGCATGCAGAGTGTAGAGTCTATACCCTTAATGTCAGAATGCTCCAAGCAATAGCTTCCTTGTGCCTAGACAGGCATTCAATCAAGGCTCCCTCCTGTGCCTCAGACAGCACAGCCGAAATGATAACTGGGAGCGTATCATTGGCACCTAGGATAACATACTTGAGAGTGTCAGGGAGGGGTTTCAACTCAAGGTTGGGGGCTTGTATGGTTGAGGGTTTCATAATAGATGTCCCCATCTCAGGTAGCAAATCTGCCTTTGGCGGAAATGATGGGGGAAGAGACTCAGCAGAAACTCCTAGCAATTCCTCTAGTTCTAGTATATCCCCTTCACATTCCTCCAAGAGATGGGAATGCTCATTTAGCATGACATGCTGAAGGGGGTCATCACATAACATTGCAGGAGTTGCCTCTTCAATCAGGTCATCTATCACCTCAACTTGAGAACAATCCTCAAGTCCAGCTTGTTTATAAGCATCAAACACATTAAGCCGGATTTTCCTATTCCCAAAGCCCATTTTCAATGCCCCAGTATTGCAATTAATTGAAGCATGGGAAGTTGCAAGGAAGGGGCGGCCCAAAATGATGGAGGGTTTGGTTGGCTTGCTGGTAGGGTCAGTGTCCAAAACTAAGAAGTCAACGGGAAAGAAGAAATCCTCCACTCTTACGAGGACATCTTCCAAAATTCCCCGTGGTGTCTTAAGTGATCGATCAGCAACTTGAAGGATTACAGGGCTAGGCTTCAGATTGCCTCCCCTAAGTTGTTCATACACATAGCTCGGAAGGATGTTCACCCCCGCACCCAGATCAAGCAGAGCCTCATCAATTTGTAAGTCACCAATAACTACAGAGATATATGGGGCTCCTGGGTCCTTAAGTTTCGGGGGTGTGCCATGTTGAACAATTGAGCTAACAGAATCAGGCAGGACAACTTTAGATTGGACCTGTTTTCTAGATTGCCGCTTTTTCGTGCACAAGTCCTTTAAGAAGCGGGCATAAGACGGAATCTACCTGATAGCTTCAAGCAAAGGCAAGTTAATCTACACTTGCTTGAAAGTTTCCATAATCTCATCCGTCTTATCTTTGGCTCCAGATGAGCCAGCAGAAGTTTGCCCAGAGGTGGATAAGCGCTCTGGAAATGGCACTCTCGATCTCTGGGTGGAAGGGTTGTCATGTCGAGTAAGGGGTGGAACGGGGGCAACTTCTTCCGGTGAGGTGATTTCAAGCGGAGAAGATTTGGGCAAATCTTCTTCGGTGGGGGTGAAAGTCGGGGTGGATGTTTTTTTAGGGGGTGAGACTATAGGAGCATCGGGTTTGGAAATTTCTTTCCCACTCCTCAGAATAGTCACCGCCTGAGCATGCTCCCTAAAGACGATCCCTTTTCCTTTAGGATTTTCCTCAGCAGCACTTGGAAACTTCCCAGTCTCCCTCTGTCTAACGGCCTCAACAAGGTGTCCAATTTGTGATTTCATCTCATGTATAGACTTGTCATGAGATTGGATGATGGCACTTTGACTTTCTTGCATAGTTTTCAACATCGCCTTCAATTCATCCATCTCAGAGGTTTTAGGTTGGGCAAAGGTCTGAGGTTGGTTCATTTGATGGTTTTGAAAGGATTGCGGTTTGTAGTTCCCTGAATTTGAGACATTTCCTTGTCTCCATGAAAAGTTTGGGTGGTTCCTCCATCCCTCATTATAAGTGTTGGAGAAAGGATCATTACGAGGTCTTGGACGGAACCCTTGAGCGGCATTCAAATCCGCTTGTACAAGCTCAAGGAATTGGGAGGCCAAGTGGCAATCCACAGTGGCGTGTGTATTGCCTTGACAAATTACGCATTCGGAAGCTTGGGATGTGGAGGTGTTAGGTGAGAATGAACTCGGGTTCGACATAAGCCTTTCCATGTTTTGATTCAGTAATTGAATTTGATAGGCTAAATTCTGGGTGTCCCTTGCTTCATTCGCCTCCAACTTTCTTTGCATGAGAGTGGGCTTTCTATCCATGTAGGCAGAATTCAAGTGAATAGAATTCTCACTCAAAGTATCAAATAAGTTCCAAGCTTCACCCTCAGTCTTATATAGAAAGGTTCCTGCACAGGCACCATCCACAGTTTGCCTATGCGAATCATTAAGTCCGGTGTAGAACATTTCAACCAGTTGCCATTTAGGCACCTGGTGATGTGGGCAAAGTCTCAGCAAATCGTTAAAGCGTTCCCACGCATCATGGAAAGCTTCCCCATCCTTTTGAGCAAAACTCATGATTTCCCTCCTAAAGTGATTTGTTTTGCTCATGGGGAAGTACTTCTTCAAAAACTCCTTTTTCAGGGCATCCCAAGTATTTATATTATCAAGGGTGTGATACCAATACTTGGCTTTGTCCTTTAGGGAGAAGGGAAAGAGGGTCCGCATTTGAGCATCATCAGTAACACCCAGCAGCTTCACCGTGGAATAGACCTCGGTGAATTCCTCAATATGCCTGTAAGGGTCTTCCCTAGTAGTACCATAAAAGGAGGGTAGCAAGGATATGGTACTACTTTTGATCTCATATGCATTGTCCCCTCCAGGTCTACGTAGTGCTGGGCCAGCTTGGTTGGTTGGGATGAAATATTCCTTAAGGCTCCTTTGACCGGCCATTTCCACCCTTGGGCGGTCTTTTCTTAGGATTCTTTCCGGTTCAGGATCAAATACAAGTTGTTTTCTAAGAGAACGCCTACCAAGCTTGCACTACAAACACAATTCAAACGGACTTGTTTGGTCTTTACAGATTTAGGCTTTTGAATTTAATTCAAATTGTAGGTGACAAAACAAGTTGCCCAATCAATTACGCGCCTATTGTCAACCTTCGAAATGCCTAAAAAGACCTAGTTGGAACTTAGGTATTCTTCCCTAAATCTCAAATGGTCAAGTAAATCCAAAGATGGAAGATCGAGGGATGCAAGTAGGCCTAAGCCTTCCTTTGAAGCTGTGCTTTCGCGGTGCTCCTCAACTACCCCCAAAAATCCGTGACAGGGTATCCCCCTCTTTGGATTTACAAAACCTTTAATTTCCAGTTCCGAACACTTCAGAATCCAACGATAGGAGGGCTCTTGTCCTAGTCGTTTCAAGACTTAGGAGTGTCTAAATGAGTGTTATGGTGCAACAGATATAAGTGTGCATTCACCGCAAAATGATTTTGAATTTTAATCGCACACCACATTTTACAATCAAGTCCTTGAGTTTTAGATGTCCCTCCTCTAATTAGTCCTTTTTTTTTTTTGAATATATGTGACCACTTGTTAGATCGCTTCAAGACAGACTTTGTGGTCTTTGCATTAAATCCTAAATGCAATGCGTGATAAAAAATATGATGCAATGTAGGAGAATGCGTACCTTGCCTCCAGCGATCTTCGATGCAAAAATGCACACAATGCAGAAAAGCAAATCTAGAGGCTGCTCATACAAACCTAAATGGTTCGTCCTAGGGCAGGCAACTTCTAGCAGGCAGCTCATTTTTTTCTTTTTCTATCTTTTTTTAGAACTACTTATGCACAAGCAAATAAAAGAAATAATAAAAAAAAATAAACCTAAATCTAAAGAAAAGGGAACAGGCTCCCAAAAATTACCCAACACGGGTCCAAAACAAAATCGGGGAACAAACCCCTCAAAATATGCCCCAGAACAAGGGTTTCAAACTAACTGTAATGAAAAATTAAGTCTACAATCTTAATTCTATTCTAATTAAACTAATGAATAAATGGTGTCCGTCGCGTCCTCGTCCTTCTCCTCCGTTTAAAAATGGCTCGCCCAATTCTCGTCTGGCGACGTCAAGGGTCGCCTCTCACACTGGCTGATTCTTGCACAAATTTTCTCGCATAGAAAAGAAAATAATGAATTGTCAAATCTCTGTGCAATTGACAAATAATCAAAATAAAATTAGGCAAAATTATTGCATCTATTGCCTCCCCGGCAACGGTGCCATTTGACTGGTCGATCTTTCGCTTTTAAGTCGTTTGTAGTTTAATGTGGTGGAAAAATCGACTAATCAATTTTTAATAAGAAATAACCACACGCAAAGGAGCGGGTCGTATCCACAGGGAGGCAATAACGTATTAAAATTCGCGCCACTTAAAAATGTTTGTTCGTAGTCAATTTGGACAAGAACCAAGCCAAGATTGCCTTTAGATTAAGGTTTAAGCAAGAAACAATGCTGAAATGGCAATTATGAGAAACTATAGGATATTTTCCGCAATGCAGAGTAAATAAAATATGATTAAAATGTGGCAATGGCAGAAAATGTAAATTTTAATTGATGGTTTACTGTAGCAAAATAGGGCAATTTTTCCCCGTTGTCTTGCGCGACGAGGAGCCGATGGCCGGGTGCGGGAAGCTCGGAGGAGGTCCCTTGGACCAAGAGCTTCGAATCGGTGGTGGCGGCGAGTCACGCGGCGGCCAGAGGTGGCCGGATGAGCTCCGGCGGAGGTGCTGCTGGTGGCGGTCTGCAGGCGGTTGTGCGTGGGCGGAGGGTCTGCGGAGGGCGCTGGCGCGGTTGCGTGGGTGCGCAAGGTGCAGGCGCTTCTGCAAGCGCAGGCGGAGGCGTGCTCGGTGGGTCTGCGGCTGGCGTGTGCGGCTGGCGCTGCGGAGGTCTGCAGACGTGGGGAAAGCGTGGCTGCGGTGGTCTGCAGGCGCGGTTGGAGGCGTGGCTGCGGTGGTCTGCAGGCGCGTGGAGATGGCTGCGGTGGTCTGCAGGCGCGTGGAGATGGCTGCGGTGGTCTGCATGCGCGGGGAAATGGCTGCGGTGGAAGTGAGCAGGTAACATCAGACGTCTGGGAAATTTCCTAGACGTCTTAAGTTACTGAGAGGGTGGCTGATCAGTAGCTTAGTGATGGTGGTCGGCGATGACGGCTAGGGGGATGCACGCTAAGGTGCTCACGGTGATGTGGCAAGCTCCGGATGGCGGTGTGGCCTGTCACACCACATGCCCACGGTGATGGAGGCTCGTCGCCACAGTAGAGGCCGGCAGTGTGGAGTGGAAGAGAAAGGTTCTCTCTGCACAGTGGTGGGTCGGTGGCGGAGGCCTCCTGAGCTCGGCTGCCTCCCTCCTCCTTTTGTAGTGGCCTGCACAAGTTTGAAATCAGCCGCCCGACCAGATCCACCACATCCGCTCCCCCTTGAATGGCTTCTTCACTGCAGCAGCCGGGCGTTGGAGCGACAGCCAGCCACTCTGAAAGAAGAAGAATAAAGAAAATAATGCTAAAATATTAGGGTCATTTATGTACAGACCATCAACTTCTATGTTAATGAAAACAATGTACCTAATTGGTTATCTAATTAGATGAATGCTATTCTAAGCTAATTCTAAATGCACTTATGATATGAATGCAATGTATGGATTATGTAATTAAATTAAAACTATGAATTAATCTATTTGCATCCTAATTATGCTAAATAAATGTTAGAATTAACATAATGTGTAGGCACTTAAATACTTAAATAGCCCACAACTATGGGCTAATCAAGGCACGCATGCCTAGGCCACCCCGCGGCCTGCCGCACAGCTCAACACCTTTGCCGTTCCACGGCGAAGGTTCCCCAGTACTTTGATTAGGCCGAGAGGCCGTATTCATGTCTGACAGGTTCTGAGGCTCGACCGCCATTGACGCCACATTGAAGTAGCTTCTTCAGAGCGCCATGCTCCGGGGCTCCAGGATTCCAGTTGCTGTGAAGGGGGCGAGTTGTGTGAAGGCAGTCAGCTTGCAAACGAAGGGAATCGAGGCTGCAGTTGCGGAAGCAAGGCCGAGGTCTTCCTGTGGGCGCGCGCGAGGAGAAGCAACCAATTAGTCCCACATCGTAAGTTCACGAAGTGCCGCACTGGTTTAAATTGATTTGTGAATAAGCCTTATCGCCTCCGAATCCACTAGGGTGAGGTCCCTCGCCCATCACACCCGCCTCGTCCACGGATTCATCTTGCGGACCTGGCGGATCCGACCCGACACTACCCTGCACTCCTCGCACACCACCCACGCCGGTGCACCTGGTCTCGGTTACGCAACCCGACCCGTTAACCCGACTTTGGGAGAGCTTCCTGTGAGTGGTTTACAGAGAGAGAGAGACATGCGAGTAAAGGGAAGGGCTAGGTTTTGCTGTGCCCTGTGCAGGAACAGGGCGCGAAGGTGGCAGACTCAACACTTAGCCGCAGGAAGGAAAAAAGAGAAAGAAGAGAAGAAGAAGAAACCCTGAAGAAGCCTTGCAGCTGAACAAGGCAGGAGACCAAAGAAGAAAAGAAGCAGAGGAAGAAGAAGGCTTGCCAAAGAAGAGAAGAAGTAGAAGAAGCAGTGAAGGAAGAAAAGAAAGCACTATAGCAGACTGCCGTTTAAGTCGTCTGACTGCGGTATCAGATGATGGATGAAGCTTCAGAGGAGATAAAGCAGAGAGGAAGAAGAAGAAGAAAAGAGAAGGCTCTGCAACTGAAGAGAAAGAAAAGAGAAGAAGGAAGAAAGAAGTAGAAGAAGACTTCGGGCAGGAAAAGAGAAAGAAGAACTGAAGAAGAAAAGAAATAGAAGACATGCAGAAGAAGAGTTGAAGGCAACATGAAGAAGAAGACCTGTAGAGACACTGCAGCTGAAGAAAAGACAAAGAAGAGAAGAAGAAGACAAGCAAAGAGAGAAAGAAGAGAAGAAGAAGAAGCCAAAAACCAAAATCTATCTCTCCCTCTCTCTCTCTTATTTTTTGTAATAAAGAAAACTCTGTACTTTTAGAATTCTAGTAGCTCCCTAAGTTCGAGGTCGGGAAACCAAACTATTTCTGAGTAAATTTTGATAGTAACGACAACCGTAGCTGTCTTATTTTACACTATAACGACATTACTGTAATAAGCATTAAAACAAACAAAGACTAGCCACGGTTGGGAGAAAAAAACCCTTTACCAAAAGGTTATAAGGTTCCAATGTGTTCCGGGTGAAGTCTGGACAAGTGGTCAGCTACAACATTCTTGGACCCGACTTTGTTGCGTATTTCCAGGTCAAATTCCAGCAAGAGTAGGATCCATCTGATTATCCTGGGTGTAGCATTCTTTTTGGCTAACAAATGCCAGATAGCCAAGTGGTCAGTGTAAATAATCACGTAGGATCCTAGAAGGTATGATTTGCTCTTTTCTAATCCAAAAACTACAACAAGCAGTTCTTTTTCCATAATAATATAATTCCATTGAGCCCCATCCAAAGTTTTGCTGGCATAGTAGATCACCACAGGTTTTTTCTCTCTTTGTCCTAGGACTACAACAACAAAATTAGAAGTATCGCACATCATCTCAAAGTCCTAGGACTAGTCTGGGGGTTGTAAAATAGGTGCAGTTGAGATTGCATTCCGAAGGGTGTTGTAGGCATTGATGCAATCAGGTGTCATGTCAAAAAGTATGTCATTGGCTAGAAGGTCAGTCAAAGGCTTGGAAAGTTTGGAAAAATCCTTAATGAACCTTCTATAGAAGCCAACATGTCCTAGGAAAGATTGGATTTACTTGATTGAGCTTGGAGGAGGAAGTTTGGAAATGATTACAACCTTAGCTCGATCAACATCAATGCTCCTCTATGAGATGATGTGACTGGGGACAATCCCTTCTTGAACCATAAAATGGCTCTTTTCCTAGCTTAAAACTAGGTTTACCTTAATACATCACATCGAGATTTTTTCTAGGTTGCTAAGACAATCGTCGAATGAGTCTCTGAACATAGAGAAATCATCCATAAAGACCTCCAAATGTTCAGCTACCATCTCTGAAATGATGGCTAACATGCAACGCTAAATGGTAGCAGCTGTGTTGCATAACCTGAATGGCATACAGCGGAATGCAAATGTGCCATATGGGCAAGCGAATGTAGCCTTCTCTTGGTCCTCTGGTGCAATAGCAACTTGGTTATATCCTAAATATCCATCCAGGAAGCAAAAATATTTCTGCCCTGCCAATCGTTTGAGAATCTGGTCAATGAATGGAGGGGAAAGTTATCCTTTTTAGTGGACTCATTAAGCTTCCTATAATCAATGCACACCCACCATGCGGTTGTGGTGCTGGTGTGGATGGATTCACCCTGGTCATTCGTGACCACTGTGAGTCAAGCCTTCTTTGGTACTACTTGAGTAGGGCTCACCCAGGGGTTGTCGGAAATTGGGAAAATGATTTCTGCATCAAGCCACTTGATTATTTCCTTTTTAACGACCTCTCACATATTTGGGTTCAATCGCCTTTGTATCTGGTGAGAACGTCAAGCCCCATCTTCCAAATAGATCTTGTGAGTATAATAAGTATGGCTAATTCCCCTTAAGTCAGAAATTGTCCACCCAATAGCTACCCAATGTTAAGAAAGGGTAGTAGTCAACCTAAGTTCTTGGTCTCTGGTTAGGTGTGCATTGATAATCACAGGGAAAATCTGATCAGGTCCTAGGAAGACATATTTAAGGTTGTTGGGCGAAGGTTTCAATTCAGGTGCAGGTGGGACAATGTTTGATGGGTAAGGGAACAGTGGGAGTTGATTAACATCAATCTCCTCAAATGAAGGTTGCCGGTGGTAATTAGCTCTACAAATTTCAACCTTCAAAGACTGGGATGGGTCAGGGTAGTCATTAACTGGTTGAGTTAGATGGTCTTCAGCCAGGATTTCCATCGGGTCGTACTCCTTGACCCAACCGCAACCAAAACACTTAGTCACCTTGAAGATATCCAATTGCATCTTCTTATCTCCGAAGGTGATTTCCATACATTCCATGTCACAATCAATGTTCGCCTTGGCTGTAGCCAAGAAGGGTCTACCCAGGAAGATGGGTGTGTTCTGTAGTTGTTCGGGGACTTCCATGTTAAGGACTAAAAAGTCACATGGGAAGTAGAAGTCCTTAACTCGAATAATTACATCCTCAACTACCCCTTTTGGGGCTTTCAGAAATCGGTCGGCCAATTGGATAGTCACAAGTGTGGGCTTTAATTCCCCAAATCCGAATTGGTGATAAAGGGTAATTGGGATCAAGTTAATTGAAGCACCTAAGTCTAAGAGAGCTCTATCAAATGTCTTGTCACCAAAATTGCAAGATATCAGAGGTGGTCCAAGGTCAGTTCATTTTGGAGGTAGGCTGCTTAATATCACTGAACTAATTTGTTCCGAGAGCACTATCTTCCTAGGTGCTTGGGTTCTCAACTTACGCTTAGGTGTACAGACATCGTTCAAAAATTTAGCTTAAGCTGGGATATGCTTGATTGTATCGAGGAGAGGTATATTAATCTGTACTTGTTCAAAAATCTCCAACAACTCCTCGTTCTCAGCCACATTTCTCTTTTTCTTTATTTCCTCCAAGGCTTCAGTGTATGGTATTTGGGTTTGAATTGGTCTAGTCTCCTGATCCTTGGGTTCCTCCCGCTCATCCTCAGAATTAGGCATCTCAGGGAGTGAAGTCACGAGAGGGGTTAGCCATTTGGAGTCTTGGGTTTGAGTGCCGCTTGTCAAGGTAACCGCATTGGCTGAGGCATTGGAACTATGGTTAGATCCTTGAGAAGAAGAAGAAGCACTAAACCAAGGAGGTGTCTATGAGGCTTGTTGGATCATGAGGGCATGCCCCGGCTTTGATTGGAACCCTTGAGGATTGTGGCCTCTGTTCATTACAATCCTTAGGTTCGAATGTGGCTAAGAAGGAAGGGACGCTTGTTGTTTGTTATCAAATAGTTGGCTCAACTGTCCCTTCACTAATGCCATCTCGTCCTGATATTTCTGATCCATATCAGCCATCATTTTAATCGGAGTGTCCACTTTGTTCTATGTAGGGGCTGCTGATAGAGAGAGTTTCACTTAATTAAAATAGCAATAGAATGATATGTCATTGTAATTAATGTGGTGGAAATCTCTCAATCAAAGATTAAAATAGATATCAATTTAAACCACGCAAAGGATATCGTATCCACAAGGAGGAACATATTAATAAGTTCACAATATATTTTTCCTTTGTATTTGTTCAATTAAGTGCGCAATCCGTGTTCAAATCTGATGCGAAATAAGGTGGAAAGAAGGAACAAGTAATAATTTAGAAATGCAGGGGTATGAATGTAATTTTCCTTTCATGAAATAACTTGGAATGGCATGTAACATAATTGTATTTTAAGACATGGGGCTCTCTCTTTTAGGTCATGTGAGTGTCTTGATGAGATTTTATGCATTTATCAACCTCAACATATAAGTGTTAAGTGCATGAAAGAAATAATATAACACTTAAGGGCATGCATGCAATTTCACACAAATATACTAATCAATCAAATATGGAAATAGTGTTTTTGGCAATGGGACGTTTGGTAATTTTTAATGTCACCAAAAATAGAGGAAACTTCCGCTCTCCTCTCTGCGCCTGCGGAGGCGTGGCGACCGACCGACTGAAGCTCGACGGTAGTGTGTGGGAGAGAGGCGGTCACGACGGTAGGGGAGGCATGACCGGAGGTGGCCGGTGGCGGTCAGCCAGAGCGCTTGACGCCGACGAAGCTGGCTGTAGGAGTGGATGTGGGCCGCTGATGTTGCACGCTCATGCGGCTAGGTGTCGCGGTCGGCCGATTGCTGGTCGCACGACGAGGTGTGCCACGTGTAGAGAAGATGGGTAGGATGGAGGTGCGCACTGCTGTTGTTGGTTGCCTGCTGGCTGTGCGTGGAGGAGAAATGGAGGCATGCACTACTGCTGTTGGTTGTGTGGTGTGCACGGAGGGGAGATGGAGGCACGTAGAGAAGATGGGCAGGATGGAGGTGCATGCTACTGCTGTTGCATGCACCTGCTGGTCGTGCGTGGAGGGGAGATGGAGGCACACGCTACTGCTGTTGGTTGTGTGGTGTGTGTGTGCCGCAGCTGTAGAGAAGCAGAGGAAGAAGAAAACGGAGAGGCACAGGGGTGCTACTATGTGCGGTGTGTGCACCTGTGTGGCAGGCGAGGGTTGCATGCACAAGGGCACAGTTGCACACATAGGGGCATAGTTGTGCGCACAAGGGTTATGCTCGGGAGCTCTACTACGGCACTTGAGAGGTGCGCTTGGCATGGCTGGCACTGTTGGCTGAAAGGGCCATAGTGTAGGTTCTCCCCACGGTGCGTGCAGGGTCCACAGTGCTGCATTCCAGAGCCTCCTCCACCAAGTGCACCCCCATGCGACTTTTGTCTCCTCCTCATCCGTTCTTCTTCATCGGCACAAGTCAAGGGATTTTAAATCCCTTACTATAGTTGGCCACCTGTTGAGAGGTGGGTTTGTTGAGAGGTGAATTTGTTGAGGCCGGTCGACTATTGAGAGGTCCTCGTGGGGGGGGGGGGAATTCTTTTCAAAACCATGGTTTCTTTGCAAAATTATTCCTCCTCTCTCACTTTCCCAGTTACTTGTTAACTCTTAAATTTGCCTGATGGAGTGAATCAAGTGGAGGAGATGGATAGGGTGCACTGTGTGCGAGACCTGCATGAGAGAGTGGCACGTTGAAATATAACATAAGTTATTCCTACAATAATAAAATATAAAATAATTATTTATATACATACTAAGTTATAGAATACAATAGAATAGATGTAAACTTAAGTAATGATGCATGCAATCATTTTATGACCTATTGTAGTTATTAACAAACATAAAATGTAACACTAAAGTTAACTTAGGCATAACAATAGTCCATTAAAATGGACTCATCAAATACCCCCATGCCTAAGATTTAATAGTTCCTAGCAAAAATGAAAAATAATAGAAGTAATCAGAAGATTTCTTCTTTCCTTATTTCAAACATTTAGAGATCCATAAAACTGTGATGTGATAATAGCCTAGACAATAGATCCAAGTGAAAAGCAAATTCGCATTGGGAGTTCGTACTTCACCCTTGGTAAATATTTCTATCGGGATAGGCAACTACTTCCCTCGGGGATAAAGCAGAAGATAATCTGTAATTTGACCCCGACTTTTGGATTAAGTAGGAGATATCGAGTTGAATGGATTTTTATTTGGTAGCACACACTCATCTAGTTCTACATGTAATCTAGTACTATAAACTCTAGATCTCTAGACTATTAAACAAGTCAACCCGTAGAGAGGCTAAACAACTGTGTTCTCTTGATGTTCCTTGGTGCTCACTCTTTTCTTTCTGAGATCACAAATCTCGCCGGATTTAATAATTGTACTCACTATTTGGTAGCCTCACATGGCATTCATACTTCAACTAAAGTCCTAATAACTCTACAACTAAGTTAAAGTCCTCAGTCAGTATTCGGGTGATCAGAAATACTGAAAGGTAGGTATGGGTCATATTTGGTGGATCGCGATAGGTGTTTTTGTTGCCTCAGAAATAATGTTATGAAGATAAAATTATAAACTTGGACTCCTTTCTTTTTCTTTTCTCTCTATCTTTTCTTTTTTCTTTTTTTTTGTCTTCTTCTTAATATAATTGTTTCATTTTTTTCCTTTTTCTTTCTTTATAAATCAACATAACATGGCACAGACTTTTATTTATGAGGCATTATTAGGGATGACGATGGTCAAGAGGATATTGCGTGGTTTATTTGGTGGAAGTGCCTATTCTAGGCACTGAGAAGGAATGGATAGGACAGGCGTATTTCTAACCTTTGACACTATTACCCTCCTTTAGCCAAGGACTCTGTGAAGGACAGTCATAACCATCCACCATAGTCATAGTTTATTTAAAACTCAATCTCTGTGTATCTGCCTTACTTGTTGACTCTCAGGAATTCACACAATGTATGCACACAGAAACAGAGAGTGAAAACTATGCCTAACTTTGAAGTATCATCATCTAATTGTCCAAAACTTAAGAGTCCTTACACTAGACTTAGCGCATCAGTAATCTCTCTACTTTCCTTTAACAAATATGAGGTGCATCTACTAGAAGATAGTATGCTTGACTCCCTATTAACTGTCCAAGGGTTCAGTAGACTAAAAATGCTAATTGGTTCTCTTCAAAGATCCATTATCCAGTATATGTGCAAGTGAAGTAAATGTACTGTATTCTAAACTTAAGAAACAATTTAAGAAGAAAAATCTTTAATGACACCTCCATGACAAAGAGGTTTTGTTAAGGACTAACCAATTCAGCTCAAGAAAATAGGAGCTTTATATATATATATATATATATGTCCTAAATGTATGCAAATACTTATTAATGCTATAAACATTGTATGCAAATATCTATAAATGCTATAAACATTCTCAGGCTATGCCCCCCATGCCTAAGACTAACAATGTCCTCATTGGAAAAATGCAGACATAGAAGAATATCACCTAAGGAGGAGAGTGGGAGGAGCTAAGGCTCCTCAAGCCAAAGTGCGTCCAAAACCTAGCCATCTGAAAGAGTAATATAAGGTTTAAGTTGCTGGCCATTTACCTTAAAGCTTGCACCAGAAGTAGGGTTCCGAATTTCTACAGCTCCATGAGGGAAAGTATTGATAACAACGTATGGCCGATCCTAGCAGGACTTGAGCTTTCCTGGAAATAATTTAATTCTGGAATTGAAAAGCCAAATTCACTGGTTGGGCTTAAAAGTCTTTCTAATGATGTGCTTATAATGGAAGACCTTTGTATGTTGCTTGTAAGCTTGAGAAGTTTCATAGGCTTCATTACGAAGCTCCTCAAGCTCACTTAACTCTAACATACGTGCCTTTCCCACTTTATCCACATTCAAGTTAACGTTTTTAATAGCCTAATAAGCTTTATGTTGGATTTCATTGGGAAGATGGCATGCTTTTCCGTAGACAAGATGGAAAGGAGACATGCCCAAGGGAGTCTTATACGCGGTTCCATAGGCCCAAAGAGCATCATTTAGTTTTTTAGACCAATCCTTATGATCGGGCCTGACAATTTTTTCTAAAATTCGCTTAATCCCCCTATTAGACACTTCAACTTGTCCACTTGTTTAGGGATGGTACGGTGTGGCTATTATGTGGTTGACTCCCAAATTTTGGAGTAATCTTGTGAAGTGTACGTTCTTGAGGTGAGGTCCTCCATCACTTATGATCATCCTTGGGTACCCGTACCGAGAAATGATATTAGCCTCAACAAAACCCAAGACCACAAAATGGTCATTGGTTTGCATGGGTATGGCTTCTATCCATTTCGATACATAGTCCACAGCCACAAGGATGTAGTCTGATGAGAGCCTCATCATGAGCCATAACTAGCTCATTTTGACCTAATATTGAGAGTAAAAGCTCCTACATGACTTAGAAGAGGGCTTAATTGGAGAAATAAGTGTTCTGAGAAGAAAACATGAAATAAAGGTCAAAACTGTAATTTACCATTGCAATACATAAACAGAATTTCTCAGAGACAGAGCATAGGTCAAATGGTCTAAATGAGAGAAAAAGTGGGTTGAATCAATCAGAAATGGGTTCATGTTCAGTCCAGGAATTAAATGACATTTGGTGACCCTAAAATAGACCCGCTTAATTCAACAAGGTTTCGGTCAGGATAAAAATCAAGTAAACCCTCTAAAATTAATGGAAAAATATCTCCTAGGGTTTAGAATACTCAAATTGGCCTTTGGAACCTAGTTTGACCAAGATTAGGGTCCTAGCTCATCAATTGACCTAATTTGGATTCTTACGCAAAATGTCCAGTCAAACATGGTCAAACATAAAATTCAACTTCACCATTGGATTCCTTAGGTCAAAATTAGGTTTGTACCAAAATTTGGACCTAAGGGGAGGTCATCTTGACCTACTTTGCAATTTAGTACACCCAAATCACATTTTGGTCCCTAACTTTTGAAAATCATCGTAGAGAGCCCCCTAACTTCCTCTCCAACCTTGCAATCAGGTCCTTCCACCATTATTGGGGCAGAATCCTACTCTGACGAGGATTAGAGAGGGAATACTCTCTGATTCCTCAGAGATCCCCTCCCAGAAATGGAAGGGAGATTCTCTGAGGAATTCCCTTCCATCTGAGGCCAGTCATGATCCCTGATTTGATCCCAATCTCTCGTGCGAACGCATGAGGGATTTTGGTATCCACCCACTTTCCTTCTCCGGTGAGCTGTCGGTGACGAATGCTTGCCCTCCACGCTCCAGAACGCATGGCCTGTGCCTATAAAAGAACCCCCAAACCCGGCTGCTCAATTTCAGCTCAACCTGGCTGGGATTCTATCTTAGATTCCTCTCTTCCCTCCCGGCCAGGGTGTTCAGCAGGCTCCGGCGAGCTCTCCTTCCTTTCCTCTTCACTCTGCCACAAAACCAGTGGTAGAGACTTCTTCCTCATTCTACTCCGAGTCGCGCAACACCTGTGCGCACAGCTTCAGCCCCGTCGTCGCCACCGTCTTCCCCCACTGGGCATCTTCTTCTCCGGTGACAGCTGGTACAGCCGTCCGCCTTCTCCACCCCCTTCGTCCCTGCAAGTAGGTTAGAACTACTCCACATCTTTCCCTCTTTCTTTTCCCCACTATATTTCACTTGATTACCCCACGACCACGCCTGACCACCGTCATCTTCCATCCCTCCGGCAACCCTCCGGTGAGTCGCCCCCGTCGCTCCGTAACTCCAGATGACTCGCCGACCATCGCAAAAGTTCTGCCTCACAACACAGAACACACTCCGCCCCTCCACTGCCATGCTACACCTCCACAACGCACCCCCGAACTCACCCATCCATCCAGCCACAGGACGAGCTAGGCACGAATGCCTAGGCCACCCCACACCCTATCACCTTGCTCTTCACCTTCACCGTGACAAGGTGAAGGTTCCCCGGTGATATGATTAGGCTGCGAGGCCATTTTCGTGTCTGATAGATTCATAGGCCCTGCAGCCATTGACGGTGACTCGAAGAAGCTCCAAGCTTGCTCCAGGCTTCAGGACCGCAAGGCTTCTAGTGCAGCTCACTCGGGGAGACATTGAGAAGATATCTGGTCTAGCTAGCGATGCCACCGAGCCTGCAGTTGAAGGAATCGAAGGCGTGGTCTTCTGCGGGTGCGCACGAGAGAAGGCCGGAACCAATAGTCCCACATCGGTAACATACAAAGCACTGGCATGCTTTATATTATTTTTGTGATGTGGCTTGAGTGCCTCCGAACACACTTGGGGTGAGGTCCCTCACCTATCCCACGCCACCTCGTCCGCGATTTCAGCACGCGGATCTGGCGCAATCTGACCCGACCCTTGCCTGAGCACACCTCGCGCATCACCCTCACGCCAGTGCTGCCTGGTCACGGGCACGTGATCCGACCCGTTAACCTGGCTCTTAGAGAGCTTGCATGGAGTGGTTTACAGAGAGAGAGATACGTGCGGGTGTGGGTAGAGGGTTAGGTTTTGTGCTTTGCTGTGTTTGTGTAGGGAAGGAAGGAGTGAAGAAAACACTTGGCCACTGCTAGCAAGGGAAGAAGAGAAGGAAGCAGAAGGCAAATAGAGGCAAAAATGAAGAAGGAAGGATGCCATTGAGAAGAGAAGGAAGAGGCGAAGGAAAAAGAGAAGAAGAACTGAAGAAGAAAAGAAATAGAAGACAAGTAGAAGAAGAAAAGGAACCGAAGCAAAGGAAGCAGAGAGACAAGTACGAAGACCCGCAGATGACAGAAGAAAAGAAAGAAAGCACTGTAGGAGAAGAAATAAAGAAAATCAGAAGATGAAGAATCAAAGAAGGGAAACACACTTTTAAGATGTTCGATCCCATTGATCAGACATCCAATTCTTTCTTTTTACCTCAATTACTTTTTAAACGCATGCAGTTACATTTGAATTAAAGTTTTGAGTAATTACAGTGTTCAATTACATTCTAGAGATTAGTAGTAAATTCCAATTGCTCCCTGTGTTCGACCTCGGATACTCCGATTTTCGAGTAATAAAACTTTTAGTTGTTGACGACGCTTGATCACCTATACTACGATGTAATTAATTGTTAAAACACGATCGAGTCAAGCGGCACACGTCAACAAAATGGCATCGTTGCCTGGGAGCAACGTGCAATTTATCACTAGTCTCTACATTCTTTTTATCATATTGAACACTAACTTGCCCTTGCTTTGCTTTGATCTTGCAGGTATTTCATGAAAATCCCTCCCGCAAGTCAACCACTCCAGGGTAGGTAATTTCGTTTCTTCCTTAAACTATCCCCTAAGCTTTGAAAGGACAAAAGGAAGAAATTAATT
Organism: Thalassia testudinum; assembly: GCA_037157565.1. Lineage (NCBI taxonomy): Eukaryota > Viridiplantae > Streptophyta > Magnoliopsida > Alismatales > Hydrocharitaceae > Thalassia > Thalassia testudinum. The sequence goes on from JAZHRO010000025.1 coordinate 93,698,711, forward strand.
TAGGAATCAATTGCCTTCTTTCTATAGTAATCACCATCTTTAAGGCAAACGTTTCCTAATTTTGCGAAAATTTTTCAAATCTTCTTGAAGTTGGAGCAATTTTTCAGATTCTATACCACAAATTCATGTGCCTAATAGAAATCACGCTTAATCTCTACGGACAACACACTTCTTGTTTTTAAGTCCAAAGAGAACCTTTTCAAAAAGAAAAAGAGGATTGGAAATAGATCTAAATTAGGGTTTCTACAGTAGAATCTTGGAGTGTTAGTCACACATGCCTATATAAAAGGAAATAAACCCTCCTGCATCAGTGTGCTACCCGAGCCCTTGAGTGAAGAGATCTTAACAAGACAAACCATAAGAAAAATTGAGCTCTAAAATCACTTGAATCATAAAATTTTTGGACCTAATAAATTGGGAGTCAAATCAGGGTGATCACTAGGTCCCAAGCCTAGAATCATTCTGCCATCTATAGGACAGGTCAGGTGAAGTTGACCCCTTGGGTCAACCAACCTCCAAATTAGGTCACAACATCAAACTATCTAAAGTTCAAGTGAGAACCCTAAAGCACCTTTGAAATAAAAGTGGTAGACTTAAGAGGTCAAGGTCACCATTCTGGTCTACTTGGAATCTCAGTGACAAGAGAGGTCGGGTGGGGGAAACCCTGTAACTCGTGGGGACGCTCTACCGTGTAAGGGTCTTTGCGGGACTCTCCTTCTCTGGCTTCCCAGGTAATTCTCAGGTGGACGATCTTCTGATCCAGGGGTACCATCCACCCCGAATCTCCATAGTCATCCAAACGTCTTTGGGTGTCTTGATTGGGTCAAAAACATCTCCAGTCCCTCATCTTTTCTCTTTAGAGAACACACATACATTTTCAGTGGGACTTGTTACTCAGATATGATCGCTTCATAACTTGATTCTACATCTTGATTCAAACTCTGATTCTACATCTGGATTCCACCACCAGATCCAAATATGCAGCCAAACCACCTAGGACTACCAGTCAAGAAACCTGAATATCGGAGATCCATGAGAGATAAAATGATTGAGGATGCCATGAAATTTTATGAAAATGAAGAAACTTCAACACCAGTAGGAAACATTCAGGTTGATGTCGCAACAACCACAACCTTTATCATAACTTGTGCCCAAGTATTATTAGCAAAAGCCACAAAAGGATCAACTCGTGACTTGATCATTACTGCATACGTTGAGATAGAAAAACTACACAATATTGAATACCTTCAATGTATGACAAATCCTCGACTTTGGAAGCAACGCCAAGATAGTCTTGAAAAATGGGAAGAGATAATGAGATTAGTAAAACAAGTTATTGACCAGAAATACCCGTATATACCACAAACAGAGAATGAACCATCTTGGAAAAACATTGAGGATCAATTTGATCTCGGGTTTGAGGCACAAAATGGTTGTGGATTCCCAACCCAGATGGAGTATAATGTGCCTGATATTGAAGAAGGTTGGGAAGCTCCAAATGCAAGAAAATACCATGATGAGCCCATTCTAGAATCCCAAAACTCCTGCAAGTATGAGAGTAGAACTGAACCTCTCGAGGGTGTAAATTCCGTCCCTTATTCTAATAAGGTGACCCTCGAAGGTTATTCAGACCAAGATTCTAGTAATTCAACCCACATCCTAAGCCTAGAACCTAGATCGGAAACATATTTTGAAGATTTCAAGGCCCCAGATGAAGAAGATCAATCTTTCAATGAAGAATATGATTTTGGGCCTCTATTTGATGAATATCCCTTGCCAACCTCCTCAGAGGAACTAATCAATTTTTCGGAAGTCATGCCAATCTATGACACAGAAATCGAGGAGTTGGACGAGTGGGGTTTCAATTGGGTCTGCCCTACTAGCTTAGAACTTGAGCCTCTAACAAATAGGGACACCTTTTTAAGCTCAGAATTCACATTTAGGCTAGACCCTAGTCAGGCTGCTGAATCTACAACATATGATTTATTCTACGGTGGTGGAACTCATTATCCTGAATCCCATTCATATTGTGATTTTCGCAAACTCTCCAACGATTTCGAATCTAACCATAACATCTAAGAAAATCTGCTTCCTGATTATAACAAGCCAATTTTCTTTGAAGCCACATGTTCCACTTATACAGAACCAATCAAAACCCGTTCTCTACCCTGACCCACAGCCGGACTCAATTTCTATTCCGATTCACCTCTCACTGAGCCGTTTGCAGATGATTCAACTCCATATCTATGTTGGGTATCAAGCATTGATCAGACCGAAAAACAGGAGCCATCATTCCATGATCACCCCTATAGGGTTTCCACACCTTACATTGATTATTTTTCGGAACCCTACTCTAACCAGGCTGATTCGACTCAGCCTAAACCCGAATTTTCACTTCCATATTCATTTGAACTTCACTACATATGGTGGATTCCACATCTGTTGATCTACATCTATCAACCCACCAGACTTATTGGGTTTGGGCTGCATCATCAGCCTACTGATCTTAACAAGCACCTGGTTAGACCAACCAGGCCCTTAATCAAGGTGCTTGTTTTACAAAATTCCACTGATTTGACCACTCCCTCTCCACCCCATTTTCCACTCGGCTGAAGGCATTAAATTTAGCACTTAACAGGAGGCAACCCGTCATCCCAAAAACAGAGACCCGTCTGATGATCCGTCTGTACTCCACATCTATTGCACCTTGAGTTCAGCCTTAGACAGTTGATCCCACCTCTGGTACATGTACCAGAGCTTGAAATCGTTCGCATCAATCATATCTGAACCATTCACCCACCCGATGTATCCTGTTCTAAGTCCTTGACCTCAACACTATTTCACACCCTCTATTTACAATGAGGACATTGCAAAACTTAGGCATGGGGGGGTGATAAAGTGCATACATACAGAACCAAGAAAAAATCAAAAGGATTCTCACAAAAAAATTCACATATGTCAAAAACACAAAAAAATTGAAAAATTATGAAAAAGAACAAAAAAATGGGGGAGGGAGGAAATTCTGAGAGCCACATAATTATAAGAGAAAAAATGACAAAAGGAGCACAAAATGAAAAAGAAAAAGAGGTAGTCATTAGTAAAAGATTAAGGAATTAACTAAAGTTCTAGACCAGATCAAGAAAAGAAATAAAAGAAAAGTGCTAAGGAGACATAACAAGAGATTAGCGGGAACGTTGGTCTTAGGCCTCATGGGCTAGATTCTTTAGCTTAAAAATTCACGTATCCTCTAAAATCTGGATAATCCTCAAGAGGTTGGGGAAAATACGAAGCTTAAGTATTAGGTCTAAGGCTTAGGAAGTATTCAGCCTCGTTAACTGACCTTCGGTTTGCGGGATTCGATAACCAAAGCACCCCAAATTCACACACAGTCTGGTTCAGTACGCATAAATATCCAAATCACTCAAAAACCTCCTAGATTAGAAGCGGCCAATCAACACAAGTTGATTTGGACGAGTTCCCGATGCGGAGAGGTGGGGAAATTCCCCTCGAAGATGCGCAACAACATATCATCTCCTCGGTGCTTGTCTCTTAGGATATTTAAATATCCTACTGGGGGCATGTAAGCACTCTGATGGTTCAGATACCAAGGGTGTCATTATCACGAAATGTCGATCGCCAGGGTCTGAATTCTGCCATGGAACGCCATGGGTGGGATTACCTCGAAATCTCGAAAGCTAGGGTTCCGGGGGTTGCAATGGGCGGGATTATCTCGAAATCTTGATAGCCAGGGACCCTTGAGGATTGATGATGGGGACAAGGAATCCGATACAGACCGTGTTGAGAAGTTAATCCGAAGCTAGAAATAAAAAGAAAAGAGAGAGAAAGCTCTGCAAACAAATAAATCTTCTTTCTCTCTCTTACAAAAACACACTACAAATAGAACCTAGGCTAGAAATGTCTCAAGCACGAGTGCTTTAACCACGGAGTCCAACAAACCCTAGGTTAGTTTCTGTGGGCCTTAAAAACCTTTGCAGAGGACTGAGGCTAAAGCGGGTCAGGTCTGGATTTTGGTTGGTACTTGAGTACCTCTAGGCCTATTGTCGGCATTCTGACCTAATCACAAAAGAAGCACTTATCATAATTGATGATAGACAGGGTCTAAAACAGAAGTTAAAACTTTGAAATTTTGCTAAGGGACTAGCAAAAGCTAGGCATGGGGGTATGATGAGAGCCTCATCATGAGCCATAACTAGCTCATTTTGACCTAATAAAGAGAGTAAAAGCTCCTACCTGACCTAGAAGAGGGCTTAATTGGACAAATAAGTGTTCTGAGAAGAAAATATGAAATAAAGGTTAAAACTGCAATTTTACCATTGAAGTACATAAACAGAATTTCTCAGAGACAGAGCATAGGTCAAAAGGTCTAAATGAGATAAAAAGTGGGTTGAATCAATCAGAAATGGGTTCATGTTCAGTCCAGGAATTAAATGACATTTGGTAACCCTAAAATAGACCCGCTTAATTCAACAAGGTTTCGGTCAGGATAAAAATCAAGTAAACTCTCTAAAATTCATGTAAAAATAACCCTTAGGGATTAGAATATTTAAATTGTCCTTTGAAACCTAGTTTGACCTAGATTAGGGTCCTAACTCATCAATTGACCTAATTTGGGTTTCTACGCAAAATATCCAGTCAAACGTGGTCAAACATAAAATTAAACTTCACCATTGGATTCCTTAGGTCAGAATTAGGTTTGTACCAAAATTTGGACCTAAGGGGACGTCATCTTGACCTACTTTGCAATTTAGTACACCCAAATCACATTTTGGTCCCTAACTTTTGAAAATCATCGCAGAGCCCCCTAACTTCCTCACCAACCTTGCAATCAGGTCCTTCCACCATTATTGGGGCAGAATCCTACTCCGGCGAGGATTAGAGAGGGAATACTCTCTGATTCCTCAAAGATCCCCTCCCAGAAATGGATGGGAGATTCTCTAAGGAATTCCCTTCCATCTGAGGCCAGTCATGATCCCTGATTTGATCCAAATCTCTCGTGCGAACGCACGAAGGATTTGGGTTTCCACCCACTTTCCTTCTCCGGTGAGCCATCGGTGACGGATGCTTGCCCTCCACACTCCAGAACACATGGCCTATGCCAATAAAAGAACCCCCAAACCCGACCGCTAAATTTCAGCTCGACCTGGCCGGGATTCTACCTCAGATTGCTCTCTTCCCTCCCGGCCAGGGTGTCCAGCGGGCTTCGGTGAGCCCTCCTTCCTTTCCTCTTCGCTCTACCACAAAACCAGTGGCAGAGACTTCTTCCTCATTCTCCTCCGCGTCGCGCAACACCCGCGCGTGCACTTCAGCCTCGTCGTCGCCGCCGTCTTCCCCCACTGGGCATCTTCTTCTCTGGCGACAGCCGGTACAGTCGTTTGCCTTCTCCACCCCCTTCGTCCCTGCAAGTAGGTTAGAACTAATCCACATCTTTCCCTCTTTCTTTTCCGCACAATATTTCACTTGATTACCCCACGACCACGCCTGACCACCGTCATCTTCCATCCCTTTGGCAACCCTCCGGCGAGTCGCCCCCGTCGCTCCGCAACTCCACACGACTCGCCGACCATCGCAAAAGTTCCGCCTCACCACACTGAACACACTCTGCCCCTCCACTGTCATGCTACACCTCCACAACACACCCCCGAACTCACCCATCCATCTAGCCACAGGACGTCCTAAGCACGCACGCCTAGGCCACCCCGCGGCCTGTCACCTTGCTCTTCACCTTTGCCGTGACAAGGCGAAGGTTCCCCGGTGATCTGATTAGGCCGCGAGGCCATTTTCGTGTCTGACAGATTCATAGCCCCTGCAGCCATTGACGGCGACTCGAAGAAGCTCCAAGCTTGCTCCAGGCTTCAGGACCGCAAGGCTTCAGGTGCAGCTCACTCGGGGAGACGTTGCGAAGATATCTGGTCCAGCAAGCCACGCCACAGAGTCTGTAGTTGAAGGAATCGAAGGCGTGGTCTTTTGCGGAAGCGTGCGAGAGAAGGCCGGAACCAATAGTCCCACATCGGTAACATACAAAGCACTGGAATGCTTTATATTGTTTTTGTGATATGGCTTGAGTGCCTACGAACACACTTGGGGTGAGGTCCCTCACTTATCCCACGCCAGCTCGTCCGCAATTTTAGCACGCGGATCTGGCGCGATCCGACCCGACCCTTTCCTCTGCACACCTCATGCATCACCCTCACACCGATGCCGCCTGGTCACAGGCACGTGATCCAACCCGTTAACCCAGCTCTTAGAGAGCTTGCTTGGAGTGGTTTACAGAGAGAGAGATACACGCGGGTGTGGGTAGAGGGTTAGGTTTTGTGCTTTGCTGTGTTTGTGCAGGGAAGGAAGGAGTGAAGCAAACACTTGGCTACTGCTAGCAAGGGAAGAAGAGAAGGAAGCTGAAGGCAAACAGAGGCAAAAATGAAGAACGAAGGACGCCATTGAAAAGAGAAGGAAGAGGCGAAGGAAAAAGAGAAGAAGAACTGAAGAAGAAAAGAAATAGAAGACAAGCAGAAGAAGAAAAGGAACTGAAGCAAAGGAAGCAGAGAGACAAGTACGAAGACCCGTAGAAGACAGAAGGAAAGCAAGAAAGCACTGCAGGAGAAGAAATAAAGAAAATCAGAAGATGAAGAATCAAAGAAGGGAAACACACTTTTAAGGCGTCTGATCCCATTGATCAGAGGTCCAATTCTTTCTTTTTACCTCAATTACTTTTTAAACTCATGCAGTTACATTTGAGTTAAAGTTTTGAGTAATTACAGTGTTCAATTACATTATAGAGATTAGTAGTAAATTCCAATTGCTCCCTTTGTTCGACCTTGGATATTTCGATTTTCGAGTAATAAAACTTTTAGTTGTTGACGACGCTTGATCACCTATACTACGACGTAATTAAATGTTAAAACACGATCGAGTCAAGTGGCAAGTGTCAACATAGTCATATCCGAAGGACACAAGAAAGGGACCCATGAAGTCGATGCCCCAAATATCAAAGATCTCAACAGGGAGGATAGGTTGCTGGGGCATCTCATGCCCTTTTCCAATGGTTCCTGTCTGCTGGCAAAGTAGACATGTGCCCACATATGTATGTGCATCTTGGAATAATGTGGGCCACCAAAACCCAGACTAAAGAACTTTATGGGCAGTCTTTTTCCCACTAAAATGTCCCCCACAATGGAGATCATGGCAAAAACTCAGAACACTTCTTTGTTCTTCATCAGGGATGCAACGGCAAAAAAGCTGGTCAAGGCCTACTCTAAAAAGCTTGGGTTCCTCCCAGTGATAAAATTTAGCGTTAGCAAGAAATCTATCTCGCTTCTGCTTGTCCTAAGTACTGGGGGTAATGCCCGTGACCAGATAGTTCACTATGTCTGCAAGCAAAGGAGTTTTAGCCTCCACGGGCATCAGAGACTAATCAGGGAAAGTCTCTTGAATACCGCCAGCATGGTTTGATGCCTCAATAGGGATCCTAAACAGATGATCTACTACTACATTCTCAACTCCTTTCTTTTCTTTAATTTCTTGGTGTAGTAGAATCCAATGTATTAGGCAAGGTTTGGTGTCCTTTCTAGCAATAAGATGCTTTAAGGCAGAATGATCAGTGAACACCACAACCTTGGATCCCAAAAGATAAGATCGAAACTTTTCCAAAGCAAATACTGCTGCAAGAAGTTCCTTTTTAGTGATCGTGTAGTTTTGTTGAGGATCCATAAGGGTTTTGCTGGCATAATGCAGCACATGAGCTTTGCCATCAACCCTTTGACCTAAGACCACTCCCATTGCAAAATCAGAAGCATCGCACATTAGCTCAAATGGGAGGGTCCAATCTGGTGCTTGGAGAATTGGTGCGGTAATAAGGGCTTTCTTTAAGACTTGGAAAGCCTCGCCACATCTATTATCAAAATCGAAGGAGACATCCTTCGCTAACAGGTCGCAGAGTGGGTTAGAGATTTTGTTGAAATCTCTAATGAAGCGCCTATAAAATCCAACATGGCTAAAGAAAGATCTAACTTGATGAATGATGGTGGGTAATGGAAGCTTAGTGATGGAATCAATTTTTGCAGTGTACACCTCTAATCCTCTCTCAGAAACTATATGCCATAACATAATGCCCTGCTGGACCATAAAGTCGCTCTTCTCCGAACAAAGCACCAGTTTTGCCTCTTCGCAACGGGCTAAGACTTTATCAAGGTGCGAAAGGGATAGGTCAAATGATGAGCAATAAATGAAGAAGTCATCCATGAAAATTTCAATGAACTCGTCGATCATATCAGAAAAGATAGCCATCATACAATGTTGGAAAGTGGTAGGAGCATTACATAACCCGAATGGCATTCGGCAGAACGCAAATGTGCCATACGAACTCATGAAGGTGGTACGCTCCTGATCGTCAAGAAAAATGGCTATCGGATTATACCCAGAGTACCCGTTAAGAAAATAGAAGTATTTGTTCCCGACTAGTTGTTCCAAAATTTGATCGATAAACGCTAAGGTAAAATGGCCTTTCTGGGTAGCCGTGTTCAAACGATGGTAATCAATGTAGACCCTCCAACCAGTTGAGGGTCTAGTGGTTACCAGCTCTCCTTGGTCATTCTCCTCCACAGTGACTCCTGCCTTTTTGGGTACTACATGAATACAACTGACCCTTTTACTATCTGAAATGGGATAGATAATCCCTGCATCTAGCCATTTTAGAATCTCCTTTTTAGCAACCTCCTGCATATTTCGGTTGAGCCTTCTCTGCATGTCTCTAAAAGATTGATGATTTTCTTTCTTGATAGGTAGAGGGAAAATGTATGGAGTTGTCGCTTAATGTTTCAAATAATGCCTAGGCTTCATCCTCAGTTCTGGTCATGAAGGTTCCTGTACAAGCTGCATCGATGGTTTGCCTATGCCTTTCAGATAATCCGTTATAGAACCTTTCGACCAACTATCATCTTGGCACCTGATGGTGGGGGCATAACCGAGGAAGGTCATTAAAGTTCTCCCAAGTCTCATGAAATTGCTCCCCTTCCTGTTGAGTAAAACCCATAATCTCTCTTCTGTAATGGTTGGCCTTACTCATAGGAAAATACTTTTTCAAAAATTCTCCCTTAAGGGTGGCCCAATCATTTACCCTTGCATCGAGGGTATGATACCAATGCTTGGTCTTATCCTTTTGGGAGAATGGAAATAGAGTCCTCATCAGGGCTTCATTAGTAAAGCCTTGGAGCTTCACCAAGGAATAGACCTCGGTGAATTCCTCCAAATGCCGATAGGGGTCCTCCCCAATAGTACCATAAAAGGAGGGCAACAAAGATATGGTACTGCTCTTGATCTAATATGGATTATCCCCTGCCGATTGTCTTAGTGCTTGTGCGGGTTGGTTGGTTGGAATAAAATAGTCCCTCAGGGTCTGTTTTTGATTTGCTCCTTTATCTGCCATGCCTTCTCTTTTCTCTCCTGGGTGAGCTCTCCTAAGAATTCTCTCGGGCTCCGGATCAAACACTAGACTGCCCTCAAGAGAGCATCTACCAAGCATACAATATCAATCACAATTCAAGTTCTTATTGATTGAGTAAGTGAAACCTCCACTCCAAAGATTGGTCAAAAGGTTAAGGCTTATCCCTCCATTCCCACGTAAGTGGTATAAGAGGGGTGATGACTTGAAATCTTAACCTTCTTTGTTGCAAAGGTAGAATTGGTTGATATAGATGATCAAACAAGTTATTCACTACAATTACGCGACCTAGTTCAACCTTCGAGTGCCCTAGGACCTATACTTTGCTTAGATGATACTCCCAGGTGATCAAGTGAGAAGTTACTTCAAGGATGAATAAAGGGATGCAAGTAGTGTGAAACCTTCCTTTGAGGCGATGCGTATGCGGTGCCCCTTAACTACCCTTTTGTTCCTTTAAGGGGTGTCTCCCTCTGTGAAGTATCAAAACACTTGGTCAAACGTTAGTACCACCACTAAAAAGCACGATAGGAGGGTCTGCACCGATAAAGAGATCGGTGCCTATATCCTTAAGGGATCAAGCCTTAGTGCGGTGCCTAATGTGAGTGCTCAGTGTCAGAAGTGTGCATCACACCGTAAATCTTTTTTTAATTTTTTTTGAAAATGCAGACATGTCCCTTAGAATTAGATCAAATGTGAATTGATTTTAAGGTCAAATCTAATTCTTAGTCCCACTTTTAGTTAGGCGGCCACTGAATTAGTAAATTCAATCAGCTTGGTTGTCTTGAATTTTAATCTGAATGCAAATGCATGAATAGGGGTTGGATACAAAAGTTAGAAAGGTGTGCCTGTCTCCAGCAATCTTCATGCCAATATGCTTGCACTGCAACAATGAGATCTAATGTGCTGCTCAATTACCCCTAAATGCATGCACCTAAGGGCATGCAACTCCTAAACAGGCAACTCGATATTTTCTTTTGTTTGTTTTAAAGGCAAGCAAGCAGGAAATGGAATCACACACGTAGGAAAATGTAAACCCTAGTAGCTAAAGAATGTGGGGACAGACCCCCAAAAATTCAGCCTCGTTTACTACAAGGGCGCGAAGACAGAAATAAAATTTGTGACGAAGGAGAATCCCCTGTGAAAGCGAGATCCAGGTCTCCTACGTCTTCTCCTCATGTGGGCTTAGCTCGAGGTTGATGTCGCTGCTTTATTGCGCCTGTCGCCCCGTCAGATTCCTTGTATAAAAAGATAAGGAATGATTAGATAATTGCACAACTCATAATACTCAGAAATAATAAAGTGAATCTATTGCGTCTGTTGCCTCCCTGGCAATGGCGCCATTTGATAGAGAGAGTTTCACTTAATTAAAATAGCAATAGAATGATTTATTGTTGTAATTACTGTGGTGGAAATCTCTCAATCGAAGATTAAAATAGATATCAATTTAAACCATGAAAAGGATGTCCTATCCATAGGGAGGAAAATATTAATAAGTTCACAAAATATTTTTCCTTTGTATTTGTTCAATCAAGTGTGCAATCCATGTTCAAATCTGATGCGAAACAAGATGAAAAGAAGGAACACGTAATAATTTAGAAATGTAGGGGTATGAATGTAATTTTCCTTTCATGAAATAACTTGTAATGGCATGTAACATAATTGTATTTTAAGACATGGGCCTCTCTCTTTTAGGTCATGTGAGTGTCTTGATGAGAATTTATGCATTTATCAACCTCAACATATAAGAGTTAAGTGCATGAAAGAAATAATATAACACTTAAGGGCATGCATGCAATTTCACTCAAATATATTAATCAATCAAATATCGAAATAGTGTTTTTGGCAATGGTACATTTGGTAATTTTTAATTTCACCAAAAATAGAGGAAACTCCCTCTCTCCTCTTTGCGCGCGTGGAGGCATGGCGGCCGGCCGACTGAAACCCGACGGCGGTGCGTGGGAGAGAGGTGGTCACAACGGTGGGGGAGGCACTGTAGGAGATGGCCAGTGGCGGTCAGTCGGATAGCTTGACGTCAACGGAGCTGGCTGTAGGAGAGGATGCGAGCTTTTGCTTTTGCATGTGCGCGTGGCCAGGCGTCGGGGAGATGGGCCGTTGTTGCTGGACGCGCGAGGAGGTGCGCTACGTGTAGAGAAGATGGGCAGGCTGGAGGCACGCACGACTATTGTTGGTTGCCTGCTGGCTGTGCGTGGAGGGGAGATGGAGGCGCACGCTATTGCTGTTGGTTCTATGGTGTGCGCGGAGTGGAGATGGAGGCGCGTAGAGAAGATGGGTAGGATGGAGGCATGCGCTGCTGCTGTTGCACGTGCCTACTAGCTGTGCATGGAGGGGAGATGGACACGCGTGCTACTACTGTTGGTTGTGTGGTGTGCACACGCCGCTACCGCAGAGAAGTAGAGGAAGAAGAAGACAGAGAGGCACAGGGGTGCTACGGTGTGCGGTGTGTGCACCTGTGTGGCGGGCGAGGGTTGCGTGCATAAGGGCGTGGTTGCACGCACAAGGGTTGCACTCGGGTGCTCTACTACAGCACTTGAGAGGTGTGCTTGGCATGGCTGGAGCTGTTGGTTGAAATGGCTACAGTGCAGGTTCTCCCCACGGTGTGTGTAGGGTCCACAATGGTGCGTTCCAGACCCTCCTTCGCCAAGAGCATCCCCATGCAACTTTTATCTCCTCCCCGTCCGTTCTTCTTCCCCGGTGCAAGTCAAGGGATTTTAAATCCCTTACTATAATTGGCCACCTGTTGAGAGGTGAGTTTGTTGAGAGGTGAATTTGTTGAGGCTAGCCGACTGTTGTGAGGTCCTCGTGGGGGGGGCGGGGGGGAATTCTTTTCAAAACCCTGGTTTCTTTGCAAAATTCTTCCTCCTCCCCTCTCACTTTCCCGGTTACTTGTTAACTATTAAATTTTCCTGATGGAGTGGATCAAGTGGAGGAGATGGATAGGGTACGCTATGTGCGAGACATGCATGAGAGAGTGGCACATTGGAATATAACATAAGTTATTCCTACAATAATGAAATACAAAATAATTATTTATATACATAATAAATTATAGAATGAAATAGAATAGATGTAAACTTAAGTAATGATGCATGCAATCATTCTGCGACCTAATGTAGTTATTAACAAACATAAAATGTAAGAATAAAGTTAACTTAGGGTTAACAATAGTCCACTAAAATGGACTCATCAGCTGCCTTATTCTAGTTATAGGGGTGTCTGGTAGGTGGACCTTGTTGATAGGAGGGTGGGTTTTGAATAGGTTGGTTCTAGAATTGATTCAGTTTTTGATTCGACTAGGCAAAGTTTGGGTGGTTGCGCCATCCAGGGTTGTAAGTGTTGGAGAAAAGGTTTGGCTTAGAAAATCCCTGGATGGCCTGGGCATCTTCAAAGGTAGAAGGTACCGAAGGAGAGGGGAAAGAGTAATCAGAGTTTGAGGGATCAGAGGTCCCTCCTTGGAACAAGGTCAAGGGTTGTTCATGGTGTATTTGGTTCATAGACTGAACCAAGTCCACATTGTGAGCTCCCTTCGCTAGGGATAAAGACTGTAACGGGGTTCGGGTTCGATTGAATAGCTCGTAAATCTTTTTATCCACCAACTCAAACCCATCCAATTTCTTGGCTATAATGTCCATGACAACCATTCCAGAATTGGTTTGCACCTCATAAATCCCACCACAGGGTTGACTGGACTAATTAAATTGGGTCATGGAGGCATTGTTAAGTGAATTCTCGCTCATTGATTCAAAGAGCTCAAACGGGCTCTCCTCATCCTTATTCAAAAAGTTGCCTCCACATGAGGCATCCACAAAACTTTTAAAGTTGATGTCCAGACCATGGTAGAAAATGTAGGCCAATTGCCACCTTGGGACCTCGTGGTGTGGGCATTTCCTCAATAATTCATTAAATCTCTCCCACACCTCATGAAATTGCTCTCCACATTGCAGGGTAAAAGTAGTAATGGCTCTCCTAAGGGCATTAGCCTTTCCTATCGGGAGAAACTTCTTAAGAAAAGCATGCCTTAATTCCACCCAAGTGGAGATGGGTCTCCCTAAAGTTCTAAGTTAATGAGATGCTTTGTCTCTTATGGAGAACGGGAACATCTTGATTAAAACAATATCTAAACTGATGTTCCTAGGTTTTACGGTCCGGGCAATCTGCTCTAAGTCTTCAAGGTGTTGGAAAGGGTCTTCATTTGAGCTTCCATGAACATGGCTTCAAATCAAGCTAAGTACATTGGGTTTTAGCTCAAAATCATCTCCCCCTTCAGGGACCCTAAGGTATGGCTCTACTTGGATGGTAGATGGATCATAAAAATCATGGAGAGGCCTTGGTTGGCCCTCAAGGGGTGGTGGTGGCTTCAGCGGGGGTTGTCTTTAAGGGTTCTGTCCTTGATTCTACCCCTGAGGGTTCTGTAGTCGGTTATGGCCTACATGATCGTGTGAATCTGTTGTTGCTAAAGTTGGTGGTTGGCAGTAATCTGAGCCTGAATCATGGCCATGGCATCGGGTTGAGGTTGATCCTCAACCTCCTCAACTCGTGGGTCAGCGATGTCCTCAATCCTACCCCTAGAAAAATCAAGTCTTCTCCTAGTTTCTCTATCTAAAGCAACCAATTCGGGATGAAGTGATGGCCTTTCATGCATACACCGGAGAAGAACCAGAAGAGATGCAAGAAGTGTGCGCACAATTGGGTGCGAGGACCCAATGCCAAACAAGTGTTCCTTCACAAGCAAGATTAAGATGTATGATTTTTAGGATTTAAATCTTACTTTAATGGCTTTTAAAGTTCTCACTTGTTTACGCCTTCAAACATGGCATAAATGTATAGGCACATGGTTGGTAAAAATTGATTTTCGTTAAGGTCTTTCGTGTGACTGTATTGAATCAAAACTCCCTAGTGTAGAAGAACCTAAGGTGTGCAGCTTCTACTCAATGAATCATTTTTAAGATTTTGTCAAGAAGGGTCCAATCAAAATAAGCAATGACCCTATCCTGACCAAAATTGAATAAGCTTTTCAATGAAATTAATTTCAGAATTTTTTGAGGATAGTAGTCTGCCAAATTCACATTTTTCCAAGAGGGGTCAATCTGTCTAGAACCTCTAGATCAGTGTGCAAGTTTAATATCTTGATTAGAAAAAGCACTAATCAATTTCAAATGCAAAAGTGTTTAGATAAGGTGTAGATAATTTCAAGATCTTTCTAGAAATATAAATCTCTTGAAAATCTGAGCTATGTGGAGTTTGCAGTAGTAAAAACACCCTACAGATCTCCAAAACATAAGACAACCTTGCGTACTTCCAGTAACAGATTTTTCATGGCCAAACCACAAGGAGTTTAGCTCTAAAATTTGTAAGGGAGTTCTCATACTAGAAGGGAAACCTCTAAGATTTTTTTCAAAATTTTTATAGGTGTGTAGGGTCCGTTAATCATGTCCTCAACACAAGTCCAGACAATGATTTTTTTTCGAAGTAAACAGGTTGAAGACTTAGTGGTGGTGTTTTTCTTCGACAAACAAAGGAGGATTTTTTTTATAACACCACCTTTTCTTGGTCCAAGGATGGAAGGTTCTCTTTGGATTGTGGGAAGAAAAGAACAAGCATTTGGGTTGATGGCAGTCTTATTCTTGCACTTCCTTTCAATCCAACCTGACTCCTCCTCCTGTTGCCGACGCACAAGGTTCCTACAACCACAAGAAGAGAGAGAAGAGCAAGTTAGATAACACAAGTATAAATAATGACCAAGAAAATGAAAGGGAATAAGAGATCCGTTGCCTCCCCGACAATAGCGCCAAAAACTAACGTTCGTCGAACGCATTTGCATAAAAATCGTTCGTTGTAGCACATTTTACGATGTCAATTTTACTTAGAAAAATTATCGGATGTGAGTCCGAGTGTCAAACACAGGAAGGCAAAAATGAGGTCAAATACTTGCTTTTGTGTCACATAATATGTCATTTGTTCATTTGAAAATCGATTAGAGAACGAGAAAGAGATAGAGGGAGAGAGAGATAAAGCGAGAGAGAGAGAGGGTTAGAAAACCATGCTCAAGATATCATGAGATTAATATATCAACAATCTCTTATCAAATGTGTAATCAACAAAATGTAGATGAATGCTCAAAAGTAAGGCATGACCTATACTACAAAATAAATTAACACTAAGACAAGGAAGAAGAACGCATTGAGATAGCCATGGTAGTGGAGGGGCTTCTGTCAGTGGCTCAGCAGCATCGAGACCTTGCTTGGAACTCTAGAAGGTGGTGGTGTTGCTTAGTAGATGACTGATGCAAATAGGAGGGGAAGGGCCCATTTTATAGCTGTGGAAAGGGCTCAAATTCGTCATTGGATCAACAGCAACATTCAAAATGTCGATAAAGATCCGCTGCATCCGTCGCCCTTGCCCCTACCCTCGTGCCTTCAACACATGCACAGCTGCCATGCGATCTGCGTGAGCTCTGCTTAAGCCATCCAATCTTCGATTGAATGGCTAAAATCAAACTTCACCCGCTATCTCAAATCACGCTTCATGCGCATTGGATTAGGCAAAGTCAAGTGTTTGATCATGCACGTTTTGCACAGATGGCTAGATGGTGCTCGTCGCACCTGCTTCTTGACCGTAGATTAGATCAAATGGCCCGATTTTCAATTGGGGCACACGAGGAGAGGAGCCTTTGTGATTCGAACCCGCGCCTGTTGAAGTGGAGAAGGCCTTTCCGTTATGCTATCTGCACGGATGGTCATGGGGATGACGTAGTGCTCGAGTGATGGCATGCCTTGGATGAAGATCTAACGGAGGTGAACACGTGATGAAGGATCAGTTGAAGTGTGATGGGAAGCATGAGCAGTGACCACTTGTCACATTTTGGATCATTGATTAGTGGATCAACAGTCAGAACTTCTTGAGCATGTTGTAGGAGCTACGAAGGTTAGATTAGGATGATTTTGAGTCTGTTGGACTGCATTCGTCGATACATATCCATCCACACAGTCCGATCGCTCATCTGGGACCTGTTTCAAAATGTACTTGTGCACATGGTCATTAAATATTGATTCTAAGCGATTAAAATGTAAGGATCAAGTAATATGCATGCAATGCTCCCAAGCCCATTATAATATGTCATTATCACACAAGTATCCCCAAAATTGACTCTAACTGATAATATTAACACTGAACATTGTAAAGCCATCAAGTTCGGTCTGGCAAGGGAGACTGTTTTATAGAGCTTAGGTGAGCTTCCAAGCTTGGAAACAAGCTTGTTAAGCTTAGATTCTCGGGAGAATTATTCTTGAAATGCTTGGGTTTGCATGAGCAACGTGGATAGATTTGGAGTCTAGAATTAGGTTTAATCGATCAGGGATCTCCTCAGGGTCTTCCCTTACAATTTTGGAAGGGATTAGCCAAGTAATCAGGGAGGAATCCTTGATTAAGAGCTCAACTGCATGGGTTCACACCTGCCATGGCGGTAGGGACCCAACTGCAAAGAAGATGACAAAGTTAGCGGCTGTTCGCAAGGATTTACAAAAGTTAGGTGTGTATTTGAGAGATAAAGAGTCTTAGTGGACCAAAATATAAACTAGGTCAAAATCATCTCTAATTGGGTCCAAATTTTGGTACAAAGCTAATTTTGACCGAAGAAATCTATTGGTGAAGTTGGAGTTTAGTTTCAACCAAGTTTGACTGGGCAATTTGCATAGAAACCCAAATTAGGGTAACTTTCTATCTAAGACTCTGTTTTAGGTCAAAAAGGGTTCTAAAGGTTAAATCAATGGTACTAAACCTTATAGAATATTTTTAAATGACATTTAGAAGGCTTAGATGGATTTTATCTAACCAGAACCTCTGTTATTTAAGGAGGTCTGAAATTACGATTTTAGGTTACTGTTGATTCTCGAAATGCGTGAAAACTCATTTTTGTTTGCATGAACCCACTTATTAGACTTTAATGCTCTTTTGACCTTAGGTTAACCCTTGGGAAACCCCGTGGTTATTTTGTGTTCATGATATGCTATTAAAATTATAAAATTAACCCTAATTCTTTGTTCTCTTCACTAAATAACCTAAAGTGGTGTTATGACCCTCAGGTGGATATATGGGAGCATTTATCTTTCATTCCAGACTAAAAGTGACCAGTTAGGGCCTATGATGATGTTCCCATCAAGATGGTAACAAAATTTCCTTAAAGAGACCCCATACCTGGTGCCAACTCAACCTTGAATCTACTCCCTATGCTTACCTACCTAAGCCATCTACAACATCCATTTTCCCCCCAAAACCCTCCTTCTAGAAACACCTACACTTGGCACCAAAATATGGTGCCTTTCCACTCTTAGATTGCCACCAAATGGTGGCTTCCAAACCATTACCACCACCCTACACATCGCTTAGGTGGTGCCACTCAATCCTTGCCATTGATCCCATAACCAACTTCCAAAAACCCATCCCAACAATCCACCATACTCTACTCCAACCCCCCTCCTTCCCATCCTATATATACGCCTTTCCAACCACCAAATAATCAACCCTTGGCAACATAAATTTCCTACCCATATACTCCACATAGCCAAGCAAGGAAGGAGGGATTTGAAGGAGATTAAGGAGGCTATCTTGCCTCCTTTGTTACTACCTTCTTCTTCCCTCTTCCTTGGTTCCATACTATAGGATCTTAAACCTATGCTATGCACACAAAGACACTTAAGTAGATATTAGCAGCAAAAAATATTTTCACAAAATTACATGTCTCAAAGATGAATGCAAAATGTATAGTGGTTCCCCACTCACTTGGGTCCTCCGCTACGTATGCTTCCCAGCTTAGGATTTTTAACTCAACTTCCTTAACCCTGAGGGAATCAATTTACTTAATACGAGTTAATTAATGGGTTACCTATTGTTTGCTCAAGATCGGGTTTTAAATCGTTGCGTTGTAGTATAGTCAAAATCTTGCGAAACACAGTTAAAATTTATACTCGAAAAAGTCTAAGGTCATTCGCTGGGAGCAAGTAGGAATTTAATTCCCAATATTGCAATTTAAAATAATAGGGATAAGAAATTATAATTAGAAATTGATTCAAAATAATGTAGCAATGATATCGAGTGTCAGACTTCAAAACGGATGGAGTAAAATGGTGATTTGAATTACCAATTACTCCCTTCAATAATATCAAATGAAACTCAATACCTATGAATGAAATAAACTTCAAGTCAGCCATCTGTTGGTAGGATCAGACATCTTAAACGTCTGATTCTGCAGTGCTCTAATTTTTCTTCTTTTCTTCGTCTTTCTCTATTCTTGTGCAGCTCTTCTTCTTTTCCTCTTCTTCCTTTTCCTACTTCTGTTCTTCTTTTGCTTTACTTTCTCTACATTCTCTCTTCTTCTTCCCTTCTTCTTTTCAAGCATAGGGGAAGGGTTCTTAGATTTGGCTAAGTGTTAGGCAACTTCCCAGAGAGTAAAACACTTCCCTACCCTACACAGACTCTCCTCTCTTTCTCTCCTTGGGTCACGCTCTCCCAGAGCCTCCAACAGTACCAGGTTATTTGGTATTCGGACCTAGAGCATACTCGGGTTCAGGGTTACAGGCGTGGGTTGCAGCCAAGGAGTGTACAGGCCCTAGGCGAGTAGTTAGACCAGGCCAGATCCACGGGGTTAGTGTTACAAACAAGGCCGAGTGAGGGTGTGGGGGACCTCACCCCCCAAGTGATTTGAGGCGATAAGCCTCTATCACTTTTTCCTCTTATGTGGTAGTGGTGCTTCCTAATCTTCTGAGGTGGGACTAAATTTGGTCCCTTTTCTCTGCGTGTTTGCCTGCGAATTGAGCTCCTTCACTGATAACTGCAAGGCTGGTACTTCATCTAATTAGGGTTTAGGATGCAGTCAGAGCCCCCAATTGATCACCTTGGCATCTACCTGGGTGGGTTTCGCTTCACCTGGGACTGTGACTTGGAGCTGGGTGGTCTTGGAGCAATCTTGAAGCTTGACTTTAATGGTGGAGGGGGATGGTACCAAAAAACACAAATAAGGCCTTTCGATCACGTCAAAACGTTCAGGAACAATCGTCAGAGCATGACGAACTTGCTAAGGGGGTCAGCGTGGTGTGTGCATGAGTGATGAGGCCTGTCGTCCTAGCAGAGGGTGGCTGGATGTGGGTTTGTTCGGTGGGGCTTCTGGAGGGGCAATATTCCTAACAAAGTTAGGGCTTTTGCTCCTGAGGTTGAGGCAGAGGTGTGGAGTGTGGGAGTGGCTGGGTTGGCGGTGTGTGGAAGCCACTAGGGCTCATCGGAGTTCTGCCGAAAAGATGGAAGACGGAGCTGCGGACGGTTGTCCAGGGGTCGGAGCAGTGTGTTGGATATGCTAGCATGATGAGGAGAAGTTTAGGAGTCGGTTGAGAGCAGTAGGGGATGAAGGGGAGAGGAGATGGCACCGGTTACAGTATGGCTGGCACGGGAGGAGGCTGCTCCAGTGGATAGGAAATGGTGAGGAAGACGGCGAAGGGGGCGTCGACTGGTACGGCTCGACGCAGAAGATGGGGGAGATAGCTCCGCCATTGGTATTGCGAACGGAGGAAGAACAGAGGCAGGGAGGGTCGTCGAACATCGAGGATCAATTCAGTCAAGAAAGAGGAGTCGAATTGGAGGTGTTCAAGGATAGATTCAAGCATAGGAAGAACGACTTGATCTGGAGGTCCTTTTATAGGCCATCAGAGGGAGATTAGAACCTGGGAAGCAATCTTCCCAAGCTTAGAAGGTCGCCAGAGTTGGAAAGCCAAATTTCAAATGATTCGCATTAGGATTTGGGCAAGACTTGGAGCCCAAGATGTGGCTCAAATGGAAGGCAACTTCATTAAGAATCTGCATATCTATTTTGGGATAGATTGATTGAGAATTGAGCGAGAAATCCTCACTTGATCTCAATGGTAAAGCTCAAAGTTGCCTTTAATGGCACCAGGGACCTATTTCTGAAGATGACAATCAAATTAGGGGCCTTTTTGTAAGGATTTTGAAAGTTAAGGGCATATGTGTGATCAGACAGGACCAAGTTGTAAACTAGGTCAAGACAATCTCATATTATGCCTAAATTTTGGTACTGACCTAAGGAATCCAATGGTATAGTAGGATTTTGGATTTGACTAAGTTTGACTGGATAATTTATGCAAAAATCCAAATTACGGCAAATGTCTATCTGAGACCCTATTTTGGGTCAAGATAGGTTCTGATTGACAAATTGAAGGTACCAAACCTTAGAGAATATTTTTTTATGAATTTTAGAGGGTTTAGGTGAATTTTATCCTAACCATAACCTTAGTTAATTAAGCAGGTCTGCTTCTAGGGTTTTAAAAGTCATTTAATTATCAAAACATGCAAAAGCCCTTTTCTGTCTTTCTGACCCACTTGTTAGCCTTTTAGGACCATTTGGCCCTTAATTAACCCCTGAGAAAACCTGTGTTTGTACTACATTCATGATATGATTATAAAATTATAGTTTTAACCCTGGATTCTTGTCTTTCCCTCAGAATGATTATGCAATGAATTACAGTCTTCTAGCGATTATATGTGAGCATTTAATGACTTAACCTGATCAAATTGAGCTAGTTTTGGGTCATGATGGTGTTCCCACCATTACCTCTACCCAAGTAGAAGTCAGGTTTGTCACAACCCAAATAACGAGTAAAAGCTCACTATAAAGTAAGCACAGGTGTAAGACAAAAATAAATCTTACAACAAAATACCTAAGCCTCTCAACAATATTTAAAATGAATATACTGATTGGAGAGCCTAGGAAAGACATGAATCGCTTTGTAAATGTGTGAGAAAAAACACATCATTGAGTTTGCAAATGAGTAAAGAGATTGAGAACAGCAAACTACTTTTTCTTCTCTTGAGAATTTGGTGGAAATATGAATATATAGCTCTAGTATTTTCTTTTCTATTTCTTGTGCTTAAACTAAGAGTCCAAAGGTCTTTTTATAGAGTTAGGACCTTAGTTATTCGTCAGCTGGATGTTGGGGTTTAAATCCCAACGTTCAAGATCTCAAAATTAATATTTTAGCCATTCAAATTTGATCCAACAGTTAGCCGATACCAATACTAAAGTATGGGTAGCAGTACTAGTGACTTACTATTTTGTGTTTTAAGTTAACTTGTCATAGTGAGTACTTATTGGGTACCAGTACTAATCATGAGTACCGGTACTCGTTGCTTCTAAATTTGGGGTTTAAATACTTAACACAAAATTATCACCCACTTGTACCGGTACAGATCATGGGTATAGGTACTCGTTGCCTCTAGTATTGGAACTGATCATGAGTACCGATACACGTGGGGTACAGGTTTATTTCGTTGAAAAAAACCCAAACCTGTAACTCACATGTACCAGTACTTGTGGGTTAACAAGTACCTTTTTAAACATGAATACAATTTTATTATAAGTCTACTTTCGTAAAAACATTAAACATGAAAAAATGATCTTTTGAACCTTACATTATTCGAATGAAATCGAGTGATCATAATGATTTATCCTAATTATCTCTATATGATTTTACGATCGAATTATAGTTTATTAGTTGAGAGGCATACATTCTGAAAAGAAAATACTATTCTAAATGATGACACAAAACATTTGTCTTGAAGATGTCTTATATCATCATCATCATGGTCTCCTCGTCATCTTACTCTGTTTGCCTTGATCTTCATTTAAATTTGAAACACCCCTCAGTTGCAAACATTGATCTAAAATAATGTTGTTAACACTGAAACAAGATGTAGAACAAGGTTCCAACACATACCAAGGAGAACTCTACCTTAAGGGGACAACCAAGCAAGAGGAGAGAAGCTAGGGTGGATGTCCACCCTAAGGAGGAGCACTTCAAGGAGTATCTTTCCAGGTCCAGGAGCCTCTGGACTTGGAGTAAGGAGTCCTTCATCTTCATAATTATTGGTAGAATCTTCTAGTCTTTCCTTTTCATCTGTATCATTTTTATTGTAGAAGCATTCCTCTAAAAGAGTTTTGTAGGACAACATTTTCATCCCAATTAATACTAGTTGCCTTTCTTTGATTTTATGTGTTAGTTCTAGTAATTTCCCTTTTTTGTTTCTTCTTATAGCACTTCACTCCATCTTTCTAATTACCCCAGGTTCACTTGCCTAGGGTGAGCTTAGAAAGAGGGATCTCATTCTTGTCACTTAGGCATAGTTTTATTTCATCGCATTTATTTCGCAAATCCATTACTTGATTAACTTTTGAAAACCCCAAAAAAATTACAAAGCCAAAATACAAAAAGATTGAAATTTGAGAGAGCAAGAGAATCAATTTATTGACTAAAGCTTTCTCCTTGGATGACCTTAGATACCCCACCTTCTAGGTTCTTACAGATTCAAAAGTCAATTGAGATTTACACAATACAATGATAAAAACCCATTTTTACAAATCGTGTATTTTTGGCATCACTTTTTGGTGCCGGCCGTGAAGGCACGGCTTAGTTCCTGTTTGTCTCTCTCTTGCTTAATTAGGACTTCACTAGGCTTGTTTTGGTTGTGATTTAGGTGCGAATCAAGAGTGAGAGCAGGATTTGGAGTCACTTAGAGCGGAAGCTTCAAGTAGCCTTTTCCTCCTATGGGTTTCCAGGTAAGTACCCAAGCCAAAACCCATGAAATCTTAGAAAAATCTCCAAAAAGAAAAATCTTTAAAATATCAAAACATTTAAAAACAAGAAAAATCAAGGCTGGTGGGCCTTTAAAATTAGCTTGTTTGCTTGCTTTCTTCAATTCTCCACCACCTTCTTCTTATTGGTGTTGAATTTTTGAAAATCCAGACTTCTGTCCTCAAGTTTGTGCACTAAGAGGGTTCCTAAAATCTTCATGCTCAACCCAAAGAATCCCCTTTGAGTCAGGAACTTAAGTTCCAAATTTTCAATGTTTTGGATAAATAGAAAAAATTTAAAATTTCATGGACTAAATAGGGGTCACCACCAGATCGGACGTCTAGTAATCACCATCAGAAACACACTGATGTCTACACATTTTAAGATGTCTTGAGAATTTATTGGACGTCAGATGAAAAACCACCAAAACTTATCTTGCCATTCCAACCACTCGAGATCTTCGCTGAGCGGTTGGAGAGGCTTCCGGTTGAAGAAACAAATAGACGAAGGAGTTTTTAATGGGAACGCTGGCCATCTTCTTCTTAATCTTGGCCCCCTGGCAGGTACATCACCTCTATCCTCCACCATGCAACAGGCATGCACTGTGAATCAGACGTGCACCATGGCCTGAGCTCTCCAGTATCACACTTTCCCTGCTGTGATGTGTGCGGTGATAGCGAGCACACCATCACCACCGTCAACACCATCGTCCGTAGCCCCCCTCCCCTCGCTTCTTCCTATTCTTCAATCGTTTATCTCTGCCACCACGACCTGCAACTTCACCAAAGAAACCTAAACTTCCCCCACCGTCCACCCTCTTCCTTCATTGCAACCATCCATGCAAGCCACTGCCCAATTCCACCATCTGCCACCATCCACTCCCTCTTCATAATCCTCTTCTTCTATTCTTCTCCTCCCCTGCTTCCACCACCAAAGAAACCCAAAATTGCAGCCACCCACCCCCCATTCGATAGCCACCACCACCGACCCCTAACCTCACCGTAAAGATGAGCAGCACGCCTGCGATGAGGACTTGCCACCTACACCACCCACTGGCGGCTCCTTTCCACGCACCAACACTCCCCTCTGCCGACCCTACCCCTCCGACAAGCTGCGCCACTAGCTGCAGCTCCCTCCATGTGCATGCCAAGGGGAATCAACCACCGCTGTTTCTCTACAGTAAACAACGAATTAAAATTTACACTAAATGCCATTGTGGAAAACACTATTGTGATATTATCTAATTTTTATATTATGGTAGATTTGCATGAATTTCCCTACTATTTATTTGAATTACAGACAGTTGCATTCTTCTCTTGAACAATAGAGTACAGGGTGTTGGTTATAGGGAGCGGGTTCTGTTTTAATTATTATTGACGATGCTTGTTAGTACCAAGATCATAATTCACGTATTTCCATGGTCGTGATTTTGCATGTGCAAACCTATTTTCTTTATTAATTATCTAGATTAAGAATTCATTAGGGCAACGAGTTACACTAAAGAATAAGCACACCCATTGAGATTCCCAAATAAACAAGTCACCACTCACTAATTCAATAGGCTAATTCCTCCTTGTGGAGATGACCTAACTATTTTTGTGGTTAGATTTTGAAGATTAAATGTTTTGAAAAGCTATTTTCTACCATGCAACGAACTATAGTGACACGTCATTTTCTGTTACAAAATTTATTGAAAACGACGATCTCTCTTTCACCTGGCTACTCCTTTGGCTGTTGGGGGCACAAGAGAGAAGGGAAGAGGGGAAGGCACCAAGGGGACAGAGTGTCCCCATAATCTTCTTCTCCTTCTTCTCTTGGCTGACTATAAGGAATAATGGTGGAATTAATGAAGCCCAAGGATGGGGATTAATGGTGGTAGGCAGGGGGTATATATAGGAGTGGTGATGGGGGTGTAGTTGTAGGTGAGGTGTAGGGTTAGGATGGGCTTGTGAGGGTGGTTATATGATCCTAGGGATAGGGTTATTTGGCGCCAAGGGAGGAGGTGTGTGGGTGGTAGTTATGTTGGTGGAGAGACACCATTAATGGTGCCAACCATAGGAGGGTTAAGGTGTTGGTGGTTGGTTTGGAAAGTGGAAGGTTAGGATGAAGTTGTGAAGTGGATGGAGGGTGGATATGTGGGTGTAAGTTGGCACCAACTTAGATGTTGGTTAAGTGGGCTTTTGTCACCAACAAAAAGAGGGTTAGGATGGGGTTTGTGGGTTAAGGGTTTAGTGCCAAAATGGGTGGTGGTGATGTCCATATAGGGGTAGATGTAAGGTGGAGATTAGGGTGGATGTTGGTGCCAATTTGTAGGGATGTGTGTAGGGTATATTGGCGCCAACTTAGGGTGGTTAGGAGGTAGTTATGGTGGTGGAAGGGTGCTTAAAGTTGGTGCCAACCTAGGTTTCTAGAAGGGGTTTGGGTGGATGGTTAGGATGGCTTGTAGGGGTAGGTAATGGTGGTGATGGAGGCATTTTTGGAGCGAAAAAGTGGTGCCAAAACAAGGGTGGTTATGGGGGTTTTGGCACCACCTTTTTGGTGGCTTTTGGAGGTGGTGGTGGGGTGAAGGGTTGTGATGGTGGTGGCACCAAGTTAGAGTAGGAGTAGGTGTAGGTGGTTAGCTTATTTGGTGAACTGGTTAGGTGGTGAGGTAGAGTTAGGTTGTAGGTGGTGGATGGCCACTTGGAGCTAAGGTGTAGCTAAGCTAAGCTAGCTTAGCTAGTACTTGAGTAGAGGAGGAGGTGGGATGGACCCAGGGTTTGGGGAAGAGGAGCTGTGGAAAAATTATCTGGAGTTGGAATGGAGCTGCATTGGAGCTGGAATGCTGAAGTGGCCTTCATGAAGAGTTAACTACTCAGCTTAGCTAGCTAGTTCTTTTGCTAGTGGCTAAGCTTTGGTAGTTGAGCTAAATTGAGCTAGTTTCAACCTAACTGAAGCTAGGTTTGGTTGGAACTGCCTTTGATTGGAACTCCCGAGCTAGCTTAGCTACTAGTTGATAAGTAGTAGCTAAGATGGAGGGAGTTCAGCTACCATGAGATGAGTGGAGCTAGGGAGAGTTGGCCTGAGCTGAGGTGGACTCGTGTCAACTTGGTTAAGCTAGCTAGAGCTCCTAGTGAACTGATTAGAGTTGAGATGAGCTCCACTCAACTAAGTTAAGCTAGATTTGAGCAGACTTGAGCTAGGTTGAGCTAAGATGAGCCGCCTTGAGCTACCATTCAGCTAAGATGAGCTTAATGGAGCTAAATAGGGCTAACCCTAACCCATGTGAACTGGTATCCAGCTATGATGAGTTGAAATTGGCTGAGTCCCAACTGGAATGAACTTCCACTTCACCAGTTACCATCATGAGTGCTAGGGTTTTAGGGATCTGTCTATTTGTTTGTCCCTAACACTCAAACAAACGTATTAGAAATACAACAAAATATGCAATGCATGTCAAACCTAATTGATGAATAAATTCAACCCAAAAACCCATCTGCGGAGTTAAAAACCTAAGAGCTAGATCTATTTGAGGTCATAAGAATGATGATAAACTATCGTTTATCAGTACTCTAGATATAATCAAGTAGCAATCCATCCCAAAGATCAAGAAAAGACCACCTTTAC
Organism: Thalassia testudinum; assembly: GCA_037157565.1. Classification (NCBI taxonomy): domain Eukaryota; kingdom Viridiplantae; phylum Streptophyta; class Magnoliopsida; order Alismatales; family Hydrocharitaceae; genus Thalassia; species Thalassia testudinum. The sequence continues at coordinate 93,725,420 of JAZHRO010000025.1, forward strand.
CTACCCCTACGGTACGTACGCATTCCATAGGATGCCATTTGGGCTTTGCAATGCACCTAGTACCTTTCAACGGTACATGCTTGCCAATATTCCCTAATATGGTAGATAAATACCTTGAAGTCTTCATGGACAACTTCTCGATTTTTGGTGAATCTTTTGATGGTTGCCTCTTGCACTTGGTCTTGATCCTCCGAAGGTGCATCAAAGTAAACCTAGTTCTCTTATAGGAAAAGAGCCACTTCATGGTTCCTGAGGGCATCATGCTTGGATACCTTGTCCCTATGAGAGGGATCCAAGTTGATTGAGCTAAGGTAAATCTAATTTCCAAATTACTTGTGCCTTCCTCAGTCAAAGACATCAGATCATTTTTGGGTTACGTTGGATTTTATTGCCGATTCATTTATGATTTTTCCATGATTGTGCTTCCCTCAACAAATCTTCTGTCAAAAAACATGCCCTTCGAGATGACAAGTGAGTGCTGATGGTAACACCATCATTCACCATAGCTAGCTTAAATTAGCTGTAATTAAGATATAAATGCTCCTGAATGATCACTTGAGGACCATAATTCCACTCAAATATGTTTTGAGAAGTAAATAATAAAACGGGGGTAATTCTACTGTTTTAACATCACATAATGAATGCAGAGTAACCATGGGGTCAACCAAGGATTACTTAAAAGTCAACTGAGCATTAAAGACCAAGAAGTGGGTCCACACTGATAGAAACATGATTTCACGCATTTTGAGAATCAAAATAGTACATAAAACCCTATTTCTCAACCCCACTTGAATTGAAGAGGTTTTGGTCAGGGTAAAATTCATATAAGCCTCATAAAATTCAAAGAAAAATATTCTACAAGGTTTGGTAACCTTGGTTTGACCACCTGAACTTATTTTGACCTAGAACAAAGTTTCAGATGGGAATTTACCTTAATTTAGGCTTCTGTGCAAATTTCCCAGTCAAACGTGGTCAAAAATCCAAGTGCACCATTAGATTCCTTGGGTTAAAATTATGTTAGCACCAAATTTGGGGCCAATCAGAGTCCATGTTGGCCTAGTTTGCAATTCAATCCTTAAAACCTCTATTTCCTACACTCGTACCCTTTGCTTTCAAAATTCCTTGCAAATGGGACCCCAACTTTGCCATCTTCTTCATAATAAGCCCCCTTCTGCCTTCAACTCCATGGTTTCCTAATCAACCCAACACCACTTACTATAATCAGGATGGAACTTCATGCGATAGTCACCAAATCCCGCCAATTTTGGAGGGATTTGTGTTCAGACAGTGGGAAAGCATTTGAACTTGGTTTGGAATCTGGTTTGAAGCAAGGATGCTCCAGTAGAGCTTGATTCTTCCTGATCTAAACTTTCCTAATCCTTGAAATTAGCTCACGATTTTGCTAATTCGAGCTCAGATTCGAACTCTATAAAGGTCCCCTTAAATCCCAGGTTCTTCCTTAGTATGGTTTAGCTTCGAAATCCTCTTCTTCCTTCTTTCTCCGGTTGCCTCCGCCGCGACTTTGACGAGCCTCTTCAACCTTCCTCTTCTCTTCTAGCCACTAGATAGACAAATCAAGCTGCCCTCCTCCCTTGCCTTCATTCACTCCTTGCCAGCCACAACAATAGTCATCTCCCTCTTCGTCGCTGCCATTCTCTCTATGGAGAATTCTTCTCCTCTGGCACTGACCAATCATAGCTGGTGCTAATTTCTCCCCTTTCCTCCCTCTTAGGTAGTTGTTCTTCCTCCTCTTCTTCTTTATGTCAGAGTCAACTCCTTAGCTTTCCAATTCAGCCAAAGTTCATGTGACTTTCCCCTCGTCTTCTTCGCCTCTGGCGATGCCTCCTGCAAGGTCGTGTAGCCAACACACTCCATCAAACACACAACCACCACCACTAAAACCTTCCCCTTGGCTCAGGGATAAAATGACCTTATTTTATTGAGAGCTTTGACCCCTGAATACTTCGGCTGGACAACCCACATCTTCCCCGACCACCCTTCCACCGTCCTGCCACCCTAGTGCTTAAAACACCAAATTGTCACCACCATCACATTCCACTCTCTATAGTGGAGTTTCCTTGCTCCTTAATTGGCCCAAACATTGCCCCCTTCACCATATGCCATCAGCGCTCACAAAGCTCCTTCAAGCATAATCACCACCGTCATCTAACTATGATTGAAACTAATAGGGTTAGGGCTTCACTTTGGCATGTTACGTTGGAGCTTTCTATGTGCTTAATTCAGGTTGAGAGGCCATTCTATTTTTTCAAGAACTTTGCCGAACATAACGCTGTTGCCGTCACCTTCTCCATCATCTTCCACCATCCTCCAACCATCTTCGACTGCAATTCAACATGCAGTGGATGCGGAACCTTTCTTTGAAGATAGCTGCTTCCTCAATTGAGCAAAAGAGCGACACAATAGTGTGAATTAGCGCACCCATCATCAGATGCATGCACGAGAGAGGAAGTGCCATTTTAGTCCCACATCATGGGCATCAAACTTCTCACAGCACATAAAAAGAAATCATCGCATAGGCTACTTGCCTCTTCACTAGGGGTGAGGTCCCCTCTCACACCCTTTCTCACTCCTCGCTCACCATTCACACCTAGTGAGCCTAGACCCAACCCGGATCTAATTGGTCGAATGGCGACCCGATTAGGAAAGATTCTAATGAGGGCAGGGGGTGGTTTTGCCTCAGGTTTCATGCCTTGTGCCTCGAGATGCATGTCCATGTGTTCTATGCTTAGTCATTTTGAAGAGGCTGCTTATTTCTGAGACTTAGGCTATTTGTGGTTCTGTGCTTCACGTTAAGGACTTGTGCCTTGTGCTTCTTGTTGCTTGCTCAAAATCAGGTTTTAAATCGTTGCATTGTAGTATTATTGAAATCTCACGAAAAATAGATAAAATTTATACTTGTAAAAGTCTGAGGTCATTTGCTGGGAGCAAGTAGGAATTTAATTCTCAAAATTGCAATTTAAAATAATGAAGATATGAAATTATAATAAAAAATTGATTCAGAATAATGTGACAATAAAATCAAGTATCAGTCTGCAAAAAGAATGGAGTAAAATGGTGATTTGAATCACCAATTACTCCCTACAATAACGGCAAATGGAACTCAATAGTTATATATGAAATAATCCTAAATCACTCATCTGATGATGGGATCAGACCTCTTAAACGTTTGATTCTACAGTTCTTTGATTCTTCTGATTCTCTTTCTTTGGCTTTCTCACTTCTTTTCTTCTACGCTTGGTTTTCTTCTTTTCTTCTTCTACTACAGCTCTTCTTTTCCTTTTCTTCTTTTTCTCTCCACTCTTCTATTCTTCTTGTACTTCTCTTCTCTATTGTTATTCACGTAGAGGGGGAAGGATCCTCAATTTTGGCTAAGTGTCAGCCAATCCTTCTCAGAGCAAAACCACCTTACCTCGTGCAAACTCTCCTTTCTTTCTCTCCTTGGGTCACGCTCTCCCAGAGCCTCCAACAATACCAGGTTATCAGGTTTTCGGACCTAGAGCGTACCTAGGTCCAAGGTTGCGGGTGTGGGTCAGAGCTGAGTGCTTAGGTTAGGCGAGTTATCGGGTCGGCCAAACCCACATGTAAGGTGACGCAGGCGAGGCATGTGAGGGCACGTGCAGGGACCTCACCCCTTGTGCATGTTTAGACGAACAACTTATGCGACATTTTCAATTTATGTAGGTGAGCAAGCTTGTTAGCTTTCGAGGTAGGACTAAAGTCCCACCCTTCCTTCGCGTACCACAGTAGCAAGGTCTCTCCATCTAATTTTACCTGCTACTGGGGGTATTCCCTCCAATTGGAGTCTTGAGCGTGTTCCTTTAGCAAAGCCGCAGCGCCTGGGACTTCACCTGGGGCTCGCGATGCCTGGAGCAAGGCTTCAAGCTTTGCTGGAAGCTTCGCCAATGGTGGCTATGACCTGTTACCTGAAAGTCAAGAAAAAGGGCCTTACGGCTGTGTCAGATGGTTCAGCAGGATGGCCGTGGCATGGCAAGTGTGACAGTGGCAGTGGCATGCCGTGAGAGGGTGTATGGTGGTGTATGGAGGTCGAAGATGGTGGTGTAGTAGTGGGTAGGTCGTCGGGGTGTTAGGATGGGTAATAGGAGAGATGTTAGGGCTTCTGTGCAGCGAAGCACGGCGGAGCTTATGGAGGTGATAGCAGCGTGATTCGTGTAGTGTGGCGGTGAGTAGGCGTTGCCGGAGCATCATCGGAGGTGGAGAAGACGAAGTGTGTTGAGGGAGAAGCAGTGGTCATGCATATGTGTAGAGAGTGGGAAAGTGAAATAGAAGGAGAGAGAGAGCAATAGAGGGACTTAGCGAGGTGGTAGGGAGGTGGAGGGCTCCGGTGTTGATCAACCAGAGACAGAGATGGAGGAAGAAGCAGCGAAGTGGCGACGATGATATAGACGGAGGAATGCCCTCCCTTTGGTTGGGGAGGGTCACAAAGTAAGAGCTTAGGCTGTCTAATTTGATGGTTAGATGACCGGAAGAGGGAGATCCAAAGAGGTCACCAGAGTAGGGTTTTTTGGTGGTTGGAGGAGGGGAATTAAGGTGATTTGGCTCCCAAAAGCTTGCTGAAGAATACGGCCATGCCCTGAAGCTCCTTTTTTAGGGTTCAAGATGTCTGTTTGAGCTTGGAAGCCAAGCTTCCAAGCTTAGGAAATGTCACCGGAGATGGAAGTTTTGAGATACCCATATCTCTCATGCGTTCACATGAGAGATTGGGAAGGTTTTAGAACACATGGATGGATTTAATGGGAAGAGGACTCCTCAAGGAATCTCCCTTCGAATTTTCGAAGGGATTGATTGAGCAGAAAAGGAATTCTCTTCAATCAAAGGTCATCGAAGAAGGATTTCTCCGCGATAATGGTGGAGGGACCTATCTGCAAAGAGTGGAGACAAAGGTAGGGGCCTTTTTGTAAGGAATTCAAAAGTTAGGGGCATGTGCGTGAGAGAAAAGACTTAAACTGAACCAAATTGCAAACTAGGTCAAGATAATCTTAGATTGGGTCCAAATTTTGGTACAAACCTAATTTTGACCAAAGGAATGCAATGGTGATGTTGGATTTTGGTTTTGACCATGTTTGACTAAGGAATTTATGCAGAAACCCAAATTAGGGCAAATGTTAGTTTGAGACTCTATTTTCGGTTAAGACGGGTTTTGATGGTCATATTGAAGGTACTAAACCATAGAGAATATTTTTTTATGAATTTTAGAGGGTTTAGGTGAATTTTGCCCTGACCAGAACCTCATTTAATTAAGCGAGCCTATTTTTAGGGTTTCAAAAGTCATTTTTTTCTCGAAACACGTGAAAACCCTTTTCTGTCTGTTATATCTCACTTTTAGCATTTTAGGAATATTTGACCATTAATTAACCCTTGAGAAAACCCATGGTTGTATTGCATTCAAGATATTATGGTAAAATTGCAGTTTTAACCCTATTTTCTTATCTTTCCATTAGAATGGATTGCAGTGAATTATGGCTCTCTGGTAGTTATGTAGGAGCATTTGCTGACTTAATCAGATCAAAATGAGCTAGTTATGGCTCATGATAGTGTTCCCAACACTTTTGAGGATCGATGTGATAAGGCATCTATAACACCTTGGCGATGTCTGATTCTAGTTACTGTGGAGATATTGGCTCCTGTGCTGACGTGGAATTTAAGGAATAAGTGGTTGCAACCATTGATGGAAATTATGAGTTATTTGATTACATTTGATATGTGCTTAATTTAGGGATATAATTGGTGATTTAGATAACCATTCTTTTAGGGTTTTAATCTTCTTTTTGTCCCATTATTTCTTGAGATACATTGGCTATTATTGAACATCATTTTGAGTAAATTTTTATTATTCATTGAATATGTTATTGAGCTTGTTGTTATTAATTGCGATTTATTTGTGAATTCCAAATTTGCTCCCTGCAAGCGACCTCAGACTCTGATTTTTGAGATTACAAATTTTAAGTGCTATATCGCTTTTGTTCACTATACTATGACGCATTTTCTTAAAACTCGACGAAAGTGATGCAATATTTTGGTGTCGTTGCCGAGAAGCATTGCGCAATTCCCCACTAGTCTTTTTTTTATTGATTAAGCTGATTACTAACTTGCTCTATCTGCTTTGCTTTGATTTTGCAAGGTACATCATGAAGTGATCTTCCGTGCAATCAACCTCTCTAGGAGCAGGTAAAATCTCCCTTCCCTAAATCAGCTCTTAATCTTGGGAAAAGAAAATGGAAATAAAATCAATTAGGATTCACTTGCCTTATTTTCCTAGTAAATATCATTTAAAGGCAAAAGTTTCCTGATTTGCAAAAGGTAATTGATATCTGATTGAAGCTGAGACGATTTGATTAGAGAATCCCCATCGTAATCACCTATACCTATTTAGGAATTGTGGTAAAATTCACAATATCTTGGACTGCTCACTTTCTTGTTTGAGTCGAAGGTGTTACATTTGGAATCAAATTAGACTTGGAATTAGAGCCAATTAGGGTTTCTACATTAGGGTTTTGACGTGTTAATATACATTTCCCAGAAATTAAGGAAATTGTCCCTCTTGCATTCGTGTGCCACCCAAGCCCTTGTCTAACTGATCTATTCAAGTAAACTCTAAAATCAAGGCTCTAAATTCACTTGAACTCTATAATTTGGGACCTAATAAGTTGAGAGACAATCCAGGGTGATTTGGGTCTTGACCCAAACTTCATCCTCAATCTTAGGGCAAATAAAGTAAAGTTTGTTCACCTTTTGGATCAACCAACCTACAAATTAGGTCACAATTGAAATAACTTTTAAATCAAGTGAAACTCAAGGCACAAAGTAGGGCTAAACCTAGTAGACATTGGTCTCAATTCATACATTCCAATCTACTTGGAATCTCAATAACAAGGAAGGTCAAGTGGGGGAAACCCTGTAACCCGTGGGAACGCTCTACTTTGTAGGGGTCTTTGTGGGACTCTCCCTTCTTGGTTGTCCAAGTAATTCTCGGTTGTGTGATTTTTTATCGAAAGGTATCATTCACCTTGAAACAGCCTTAGTCATCCAAAAATTTTTTTGGGTGCCTTGATTGGGTCCAATATAGATCCAGTCCCTCATCTATTCTATAGTACACATACATAGAAAAGGTTCCCAAGTTTAACCTAGAGGCCTCTATTAGAGTTGATCTTTTGGGAAATGTGGTCTGATCTGATAAATTCAATCTGGATCTGAATTTGATTCTATATCCTGATCCACCACCTGATTTGGAAATGCAACTTGACATCATAGGAAGAATGTTTAGAACAGCTAAATCCCGTATGATCATCAAGTGCAAAATGATTGAGGTTGCTCTTAGACATCATGACGAGTATTACAAAACCTCAGATCCATCTAGGAATATTCAAGTTAATGTACTAGAAACAACAACCCTCACTATGAATCGTGCCAGAATGATGACACAAATGATACACGGTTCAACCTGGGATAAGCTTTTATCAAAATATAGTGAATTGTAGAGACTACATAGTACTGAGTATATACAATGTCTGACAAATCCACCACTTTGGGAAATACACTAGGGTCTCCTAAAGAAACATGGGTATATGCTAAATATCTTACAACAAGCCATTTATTAGAAATACCCATATCAACATTCAGAAATTGATGGGACATATTGGAGCAATGTTAATGATCTTATGGTTTCCCAGTGCCTAGGTTTGAAAGTAAAATTTGTTATGGACCCTCGACCCAAATGGAACCTAATTCGGATTCATGCCTGATCAAAATGTGGGTTGGTTGGATCTAGTTGCAAGTGTTTTTGATTGTGAACCAGCCATAGAGAGCCATGAAACTGGTCCATCATGCCTTGATTTACCAAACCCTTTTGAAGAGATTGACTTAGAAACTCTCGAGGATGTAATATCTGCACCTTATTCTATTAAGGTAATCCTCAAGAGTGATTCTAACATCCCTATAGAATCAAGTCCAGAATCTAGTGACCCAATTCCAACCCCTGACCTAGAATCTAGATCTAACCCTATTTGGGATGATCATGAGGCACAATATGATGAGAATCAACTTTTAGATCTGAATTGTGATTTTGGGCTCATATTTGATGAGTATACCTCTCCAGATTCCTCAGAAGAGCAAATTGATTTTTCAGAAGTCACATCGATTTATGATACAGAATTAGAGGAGTTGGAAGAATTGAGATTTGATTAGATCTACCCTAGGAGCCTAGAACCTGAGCCTATGCCTAATAAGGACACCTCTTTGAGCTTGGAATTTGAGACCAGGTTAGACAAAACTCAGGTTGGTAATTCCATGCATCATGATTTGTTCAGTGGTGGAAATCTCGATCTTGAATCAAGTTCAGAAGCTAATTGTCGCAAATTCTCCGATGATTTCGAATCATACTGTGATTTCGGAGAACCTTTGTTTCCAGAGGATTACGAGCCAGTTTACGAACTCAATATCCATGACCCATTCTTTGATTTTGATTCTAGGGCCGATGATTTGGAACTTGATGCAACCACACCTCATATAGAGCCTTTCAAAACTTGATCTCAACCCTGACTTGCCACTAGAATCAATTTCTACTCTAACTCACCTCTTTCTAATCTGGTTGCAGACGATTCACCTCCATCTTTCGACTGGGAATCAAACACTGATCAGACCAACAATCCCATCTTATCCTTCTCTAATCCCACTAGTAGGGTTCCTACATTTTCCACATATCCATTATCCTTTGTGGATACCTAATCTGATCAGGCTAAGTCGATTTAGCCAAACACTAGATTCGTATTTCCACACCTTTTTGAGACACAAAGCATCTGGTGGACTCCACACCGATTGATTCAAATCCATTAATCCACTGGACCAATTGGGTTTGGTCTGCATCATCATCCTATTGATCTGAATAAGTACCTGGTTGGACCAACCAGACTACTTATCAAGGTACTTGTTCTAGAAAATTCCTCCAATCTGACAACCCCTTCTCCTTGACCACCTCCTGCTTGGCTGAAGGTAATGAATTTAGCACTTAATGAGAGGCAACCTGTCATTCCAAAATCCCAAGACCCTTCTGATCATCGTTTTGAGCTACATTCCTACTGCACTTTAGGGTTTAACTTTTGAACAGTCGACTCCACCCTTGATACTTGTATCAAATCTTGAAATTGTCCGCAACAGTCATCCCAACCTATTCACCAACCCTTTGACCCTGTTCCAATCCTTGAACCAAGTTAAATTCATACCCAATTGGTTTATAATGAGGACATTGCCAAACTTAGGCATGGGTTGGTGTTAAAGTGGAAAACAAAAGGAATTTCAATTCTCGGAGGGATTCTCACAGAAAAGATACATACACAAAAAAGATAGAGAAAATGGATGAAAATTTTGAGAGTTAATTGAAAATCTTTCTTGAGGAAGAAAAGAGGAGGAAATACAACTTGTCAAAAGGAGCAAAACCAAAAAGAAAACAATCAATAGTCTTAGCAATTGATTATGGAATCTACTTAAGTTCTTGACCAAATCAAAATATGGATTAAGACCTAAGTGCTAGAGACAAGGAGATTAGTAAAGAGTGCTGATCTTAGGCCTCTTAGGCTTATTCTAGGGCTCAAACACTCAGGTAATTGTTAAGATCCGGACTAGTCCTCAAGAGGTTCAGGAAAGTGCGAGGCTAATGTATTAGGTCTAAGGCTTAGGGTTTATTTAGCCCCATTGCCTGCCGTTTGGCTTACGAGACTTGGTAACCTAAGCACCCAAAATCCACACACCAGTCTGGTTCAGTGCACTTAATGAAGATATAATGCCAAAAGTGTTATGTTCTGAAAATGTCATCCTGAAAATCTAGATTAAGAGTTGCTCGAAAACGCAAATTGATTTGTTGAGTTCCCAGCATGGAGAGGTGCAATGAAAAATGCTCCCCTTTAAGATGAGTAATAACATATCGTCTCCTCGATGCCTATCTCCTAGGATATCTAAACATCTTACCAAGGACATGTAAGCATCTTGTGTTGGTTTAGGTTCCATGGGTGGGATTATCCTAAAATGTCAATTGCAAGGGCCTGAATTTAGCTACAGAACGCCATGAGTGGCACTATCCCGAAGTGTTGAATGCTAGGGTTCTTGGGGTTCCCAAGGGAGATGCCATCTCGAAGCATTGAAAGCCAAGGACCCTTCGAGGATTGATGTTGGAGACAAGGAATTCGATATAGACCCTGTTAAGGACCAATCCAAAGCTAGATTTAGGGAAGCATAGAAAGAAAAGAGAGAAAACTCTCAGAATGAAAAAACCTTCTCCATCTCTCTCTTATCAAAATCCATTGGCAAACTGAACTTGGATACAATACATCTATTTACCAGTGCTTTAACCGCTGGGGTCAAGGAACCTGTGGGCAATTTTTGCGGGCCTTAGAAACCTTCGCGACAGACCCAAGGCTAAAGCTGATCAGGTCTGGATCTGGTATGTGAGTACTTCTAGGCCTATTTTTGGTATTCCAATCTAATTTTTACAGAGTGGCACAAATCAGAAATCTGAACATCAAAAGAATGGTCTAGAGATTTAGTTCTTTCTATGAGATTTTGCTAGGGTCTAGAAAAAAGTTAGGCATGAGGGAATAATTGTAACACCATCATTCGCCATAACTAGCTTAAATTAATTGGAATCAAGAGATAAATACTCCTGAATGATTGCCTGCGGATCGTAATTCCACTCAAATATGTTTTGAGAAGAAAACAATAAAACATGGGTAATTCTGTTGTTTTAACAATACATAATGAATGCAAAGTAACCATGGGATCACCCAGGGGTTAATTAAGGATAAACTAAGCATTAAAGACCAAGAAGTGGGTCCACAATGACAGAAATAGGGTTTCACGCATTTCAAGAATCAAAACAGTACATAAAACCCTAATTCTCAACCCCACTTGAATTGAAGATGTTCTGGTCAACATAAAATTTATCTAAACCTTCTAAAATTCATATAAAAATATTCTAAGAGGTTTGGTACATTTGGTTTGACCATCTAAAACTATTTTGACCTAAAATAGAGTTTCAGACATGAATTTGCCCTGATTTGAGCTTCTATGCAAAATGCCCAGTCAAATGTGGTCAAAACTCAAATCCAAGTGCACCATTAGATTCCTTAGATCCAAATTAGGTTAGCACCAAAATTTTGACCTAATCAGAGTCCATGTTTACCTAGTTTGCAATTCAATCCTGAAAACCTCTATTTCCTACACTCAGACATCTAGCTTTCGAAATTCCTTGCAAATAGGTCCCCAACTTTATCATCTTCTTTGCAATAAGTCCCCTGCTACCTTCAACTTCATGGTTTCCTTATCAACCCAACACCACCGGCTGTAATCAGGAAAGAACTTCATGAAATCATCACCAAATCCCTCCAATTTTGGAGGGATTGGTGTTTAGACAGTGGGAAAGCATTTGAACCAAGTTCGGAATCCGATTTTGAAGAAAGGAAGCTCTAGAATAGCTTGATTCTTCACAATCTGAACTTGCCTTTTCTATGAAATTTGCTCACGATTTTTCCCAATTCAATCTCAGATTCAAACTCTATAAAGGTCCCACTAAATCCCAGGTTCCTTAGTTCAATTTAGGCCCAAAATCCTCTTCTTCCTTCTTCCTCCAGTCGCCTCTGCCGTGACTCTAGTGAGCCACTTCAACCTTCTCCGTTCGGCCACTAGATGGACAAATCAAGCAGCCCTCCTTCCTCGCCTTCATCTGCTACTCGCCAGCCACAACAGGAGTCATCTCCACCTTCGTCGCCACAGTTCTCTCTCAACGAAGAATTCGTCTTCTTCGACGTCGACCAATCATAGTTGGCACCAATTCCTTCCCTTTCCTCCCTCTTAGGTGTCATTCTTTCGCCTCTTCTTTATGTTAGGTCAACTCCTCAACTCCCCGATTCAGCCAAAGTTCACATGCCTTTCCCTCGTCTTCTTTGCCTTCGATGATTCCTCTGACAAGGTCATGTGGCTGACACTCTCCGCCAAACACACAACCACCACCACCAAAACCTTCCCCATAGTTTAGGGAATGAAAGTCCTCACTTTATTGAGGGCTTTGACCCCTGAATACTTCGGCCGAACAACCCACATCTTCCCCGACCACCCCTCCATTGTCTGGCCACCGTAGTGCTTGATACACCAAATTGTCACCACCATCACATTCCACTCCCTACGACGGAGCTTCCTAGCTCCTCTATTGGCCCGAACATTGCCCCCTTAGCCATACGCCATCACTGCACACAAGGCTCCTTCAAGCTTAACCACCACCATCATCTAACAACGATTGAAACCAATAAGGTTAAGGCTTCGCTTCGGCGTGATATGCCGTAGCTTTCTATGTGCTTGATTCAGGCTAAGAGGGCATTCTATTATTTCAGGAACTTTGCCGAACATCACACCGTTGCCGTCACCTTCTCCGTCATCTTCCACCGTGGTCCAACCATCCTAGGCTGCAATTTAACCTCCAGCGGATGCGAATCCTTTCCTCGAAGATAGCTGCTACCTCAATTATGCGAAAGAGTGACAAAGCAAAGCTAATTAGCACGCCAATCCTCAGCTGCATGCAAGGGTGAAGAAGTGTCATTTTAGCCCAACATCATGGGCACCAAACTTCTCACAGCACATAGAAAGAATTCCTCGTGTAGGCTGCTTGCCTCTTCACAAGAAGTGAGGTCCGATTGCACACCCTCTCTTACTCCTCACTCACCATTCACACCCGGTGAGCCTGGACCCAACTCGAATCTGATTGCCCAAAAGCGACTTGATTAGGAGAGATTCTGAGGAGTGTGGGGGGTGCGATTTTGCCTCAAGTTTCCTATCCTGTGACTTGAGATGTGTGCCTATGCGCTATATACTTAGTTGTTTTGAGGAGGTTTCTTACTTCTAAGGCTTAGGTTCTGTGTGGTTCCGTGCTTCACATTAAGGCCTGATGGGAACACCATCATAGGCTAGATGTAAACATCTTTATATCACATAAATTGTCTATTTATGTGTGTTCTTAAGCATAGAATTGCATCACATACTAAAAATATTGCATAACATGCATTAACTTGCATTTAGATTAGTCTAAGTAAAATGTAGGTTAATTATCTCCTTTTATGGCCAGGGACAAGGCAACTTGTTAATCTTGGGCTCGGATCGAAGATCTAACCGTACCAATCTAATTAGGGCGACGATTAAAGTTCAATGACTCCAAGATCTCATTGATCAGACATCCGTAGCACAAGATATAGATTAAGGAACCCTAAAGATCAAGGGCCAAGATGGTGTTAATCCACACCTCAGATGATAAATCTGACTGCATGGATGGGTTCGGATCAACGATCGCAGCCTAACGGCAAGAAAATCGGTCCAATCCGACACCCGCGGCACCATCTACAACACTCAGAAGTTGGACGGCCAAGATAGCCCCACGTGGCACCATCCTAGCCACCCAACCGATCCCAAGGACCTGCCTCCACTTCTCTTCTTCACCCGCTTGATGAATCTGGGCCATTGGATCACCATCCAACGGCCACAGATCACGCGTGCACAAATCATGCGCTCGCCTCAGGGGGGAGCACAGCGCAGCGTTCGAGCACCCTTTCATGAGCGAAGGGTGCACATTCAAGCCTCGCTGGGGTTAAAATTCAGACGGGCTACGGGTGCGTGCGCGCCATCATAGTCGTGAGATCAACATCGAGTGGCATAGATCAGTCTTTAGTGCCCACGTGCAATTAGATGCATAGCACGAACGCCCAATCGCATGCGGGCACGCGGCGCTTGCGAGGAGCGGTTTAAGCCATTCGATCTCTTGATTGGATGACTGATGGCCCGCAAACGTGCGTAAGCATTTGAGGTGCTGAAGGTGAGCAGCCTCACACACGTCGGCCACATTCAGGCCTTTAGTGATGGATAAATTCATCACAAAAGGTCTTGAATTAATGCTTTTGATGTTGAAATGTCCAAAATGCCCCCACTCCTTGCAACTATAAAAGGAGACCCCTACCCTAAGAAGTTCTAATCCCTACTTCTCTTCTCTCATCCCTTCCAAAGCTCTAATAGCTTGTCCCACACCCGGGATGCTCCTCTAGAGTAGAAATCTTAATTTTTCCACCTTCGTCCCCCTTCGTAGAGCATCCTGCGATTGTCCTCTATTTGCATTCGAGAAGTGGATCCCGCGATGACAACGATGTGCTGCTTCATTCCTGTTTCTCCTGCTTTGTCCACCTTTCCACTCCGTTCCCTGTCTTCTAGGCGTCGTCCCGTCCGGCTCATCCTCCAAGCGATCGTCGAGGTGGATCTCTCTCTCTCCACACTCTTTACTGCTTTCTAGAGTAGATTTACTACTTTCTAGTATAGATTTCCCACTTTCTACTTGTAATGAGTAGTGTAATGAACAATTTCTGATAATGAAAATCATGTTTATTCTACATCACTTTTGCTTTTATTTGTAATTTTCTCTCTCTCCTCTATTTATTAAATAGATATAGCTTGTTTTTGACTAGCTATTCTGTTTCATGACAAACAAAATAAAACAAGTATTTTTAATCAAACGTCTGCCTCCTGGTGTCCGACCCTGAACTTCTTTATGACTTTTCAGTATAAATTTTATTTGTTGAATGGATTTCTTCACGACCCGAACTACAACGACAGGTTTTCAAATCCAGTTGCGAATGTGTAGTTTTCTGCATTCAACATTTTGGCGCCGTTGCCGGGGAGGCGACGCTCTTCGATTTCACGTTTTCCGACTTATGAATCATTTACCTCACTTCTCTCCTTTCCTATTGTGATTGTAGGTACTCTTTTGAGATGGGCAAAAGCACTAGATTGGAGCAAAGTGCTGCTGAAGGTTCCATAAGTTTACCCCTACCTCCCACCCATTAGTTTTCATTCCACCACATAATAACATAAACATAAATCAACCTAGGTGTTCTTATAAACCCTAAGGTTAGTTTTGATTGTTTGTTTGACACCAACACCCGCCTTACCCTCTGCATTTAAACAGAAAAATATAAAAAAATCTCACAGAGGTACACAACCTCATCTGATTTTCAAACTCAATCGGTAAATCGATCTTTGGAATTAGTACACACACCCAAACACATAATTAAGTAGAAATTATATTAGATAATCACTTGTGTGCCTAATTAAGTGGTACAACATGTCGATTGTTTGAGTTCATTAGGTCGCACCACTTCAACTAAAATCAACTCATTAAGTAGCTGCCACATAGGTTCAACTGTTAAGGATTTACCAGGCACTCCACATTCTTTTAAGCTTCAAAGAAAAACATCTTCACTTGTGCTTTCAAAACCTGGTGTGCCAAAAAAACTTGTTTGAAAATACCTAAAGTTGAATCCTAAAAGTGATTAAGCAAGATTTGAGCCCTAAAATTCACCGCATAAAAAATAATCTTGCTTGAAAACCACTGGTTGTGCATGCACATGCACATCAATCAATCATTAAGGCACAACCTAGATAAAGGGCCCGTCACATTCAAAAGCACATACAAACCTAACCTTAATTGGAATAGAGTAGACATTGGCCTTAAGGATTCGACTCGCTCTTCGAAGTCTAGAACGAGATTATTTTCGATTAGTCTGTTTCTACCGTTCAATCTGATGTCTAGCTAGGGGAGCAGAATCAAATGATCGTGGCTGGGGGGTACACTAGGAATTAAAGGCACAAGCCAAAGGAAGAACCTTCTCCCTAGTCCCTCCCTCTAACTGGTTAGATTGAACGGACAGAAGTAGATCAAATCGTTTCTTTATCTCAAGACAGGTTTTGGGAATCTATAGGTCTTTAGGCTAGCCCACTTAAGGACAGGTTTGATTGTTTGTATTGTAGGGTGCCTTTCTTCCTCCCATTTGTCATAAATCCTTCCACATTCTACATGCATTCCTTCTCTTTCCCTCCTGTTATGACTTATTCTTAACATGACGATTATTCCGACTCGTACTGTAATCAACCATCTCTTAGTTGGGATAACTTGGATTGGGGATACAGTTCCGGACCTCCATGTTCGGGGTCAAACCTTGAACACCATAATTGTTATTTCTATCCTTCCTCGAGCCATATTGATTTTAGATCGCCTCCCTTTCATGGACAACCTAATACGATCAACAATTGAGAAGGATACACTAATCCTTACCCATCCCCTGAATACACCGCCTTTAGGTCATCACCACCTTTTGAACAATCCAAAATGACCTATTATCAGGAAGGGTATCTCGAATCTCAATTCATTAACTCCTCTGCATTGATCCCAAATCCGCCCAACCCTAAACCAAGTCATTTGGTTCAGGTTAATCAGGTTCAAGATAAGGTTTTGGCTAACTTGAGGAATACTATACAATCTTTAGAAGTTCAGCCAATACCTTGCACAGAAGAATTGGTGCCCCTGATTGAAATGATTGATGATCTGAAGAAGTATTTGTTGGATTGGCTCCAAGATGTTAAGGATAAGAACCTGGGTGAGTTTCTACTTGGTAAGTTATGGAGAATGAGATTTGTGGTTTCTTTAGTTCAATCATGTGATGATTCCTAGGATGAACCCCCTTCAGGAGAGCTAATGTCAGAACCTACTCAAGCACCTATTGGGGGAAACACATGTTACGAGGATAACCAGATTGACTTAGAGCAACCAATTAAGGATGAACTGATTTCTTCACCTAAGATCCCTAATGTGGGGTACGAGGAAACATATGTCTCCATGGGCCACGAAGTGATGGATGATTTTGGGACGTAATTAATATGGATTAAGATTTCTTTGAGTCTGAGGGTGAAGATTCAATTTGCAAAGTCTCATTTGAGTTTACAAAACATGATTTTTGTGGGACAATTGGGCCTGCGGAATCAGTTAAATCATTTGATAGCTCAATAACTGAGAAAATTGATCTTATTGGGGCTCACATGATAGATTTAGAATTGCATTTTCTGAGGATTCAATTCAATACCTCAATTGTCAGTTACACCCCATTGAGCTTACTAACAATTCTATTTTTGAGATAATTAGACCCAAGTCAATTCTGATTCAATCACATCTTTTAGACTTGAAAATTTTAGATGGGGTGATTAATATGCAAGAGGTCCCAGAATTTGACATACTGAATGAGGAGGATAGAAGCTGAGAAATTTTGATTTGGGAAGAAAACTCTATAGGAGGTAGAAGACCGAGTCTAATGGTTCCAATTAGGCTGAAACCATCAAACCAGGACCCTTGCGACATTTGTTCTGAGGATGACCAACCCAAGCACACATTTATTGATTATCCTTTTGAGCTTGATTTCTTTGTAACTTGACTTTTTGGTCTTAGGTTGCATCATCATAAATCGCAGACCCGTCCCCATTTGCATACTAATTTTAGGTTTTGGGTGATTTTTATCCATAACCTTAGATATTCTCTGATACCACTTTGTAGGATCTGTGGAATATAGGATATGGCTACGTGCACAAAAACTCAAACAAACAAATCAGTAATAACAAGAAAATTTGCACAAAATACAATCAAACCACAAAGTGACACAAAATATACAATGGTTACCCTCCCTTGGGTACTCCACTACCTAACCATCCCAGCTTAGGGTTTCTAACCCAATTCTCTCAACCCCGAGAGAATCAATTTACTATTCGAGGTAATTAATCGGTTACCTTCACCCAAGTACAACAATATGTTTGTTACAACCCAATGAGCAAATGCTCAAATACAAAAGAACTACAGGTGTAAGAAAGACTAATCTTACAACTAAGTTCCTTATCCTCTCAACAATATATAGAATAATATTACCGATTTGAGAGCATAGAAAGAATGTGATTCGCTTCGTAGATGCGTAAAAAAATGCGTTGTTGAGCTTACAAGAATACTATGAGAGTGGATGGCAAGCTTCTTCTTTCTCTCTTGTGAATATGGTGGGAATTTGAAATTCTAGGTCTAGGATTTTCTCTTCTATTTTCTTCTTTCTCTTGTGTGCAAACAAAGAGTCCTAGGGTCATTTTAAAGAGTTTAGGACCTAGGATATTCATCTACTAGATGTTGGGAACTAATTCCCAACGTTCACATTGTTGGACTAATTTTCTAGCCCTTTAGAATTGAGCCAATGGCTACCTAGTACCAATACTAAAGTACCAGTACTAGTACCAGCTATTCACTATTGCCTGTACCTGAGTCTCAGTACCGGTACTCATCATAGGTACCGGTACTTGTGACTCCCAGGTTTGAGATTACATGGGCACATTAACCAACCAGTAGCGGTACTCATCATGGGTACCGGTTCTTGTAAGGTTTAGGCCAGAATTAAGCCTTCAACTTGTGGCCAACATGTACCGGTACTCATGGTTAGTACCGGTACTTGTTCACAATTTGAGACGAATTCTCAAACCTGTGCCTTGCAAATACCAATACTGATGAACAGTACCAGTACTTGGTTACAAGTACCTATTTTAAGTAATTTAATCAATTATATTCTTCAAAAATGAGCTCCATATAAATCCTAATTTATCAATAATTGATTTTTACGATCTAAGTTAAATTCTCTTGTTAAGAGGCATACAATCTATGAAAATAAAATCTAAACAAAAAGGTCAAAGACGATCTTCTCCTCCTCGACTCTTCCTTGTCATCTTTCCTCCTCTATATCATGATCTTCTTCTTCTCACCATCATGCCTCCATCATCTCCTGTTTGCCTTGATCTTCACCTAAATCTAAAAAACACTTAATAACAAACATTAATCCATAATAATTTTGTTAACGCTAAAACAAGATGTGGAACAAGGTTCCAACAATCTCCCCCTTTTTAGCGTTGACAAAACTATCTTGCAAATAGATAATTAAAAAAATTTAACAATGTTATATAAAGGGAAAATATTCATTTTAATCCTCCCCCTCAATACAAGCTCCCCCTAAAAATATTATTATTTGCCCTTTATTTTTCTCCCCCTTTTTGTCAATCACAAAAAAATGAAGAAATATTATACCATAAAGTTTACCAATAGCAAAATGATGAATGTGGGTACCAAGCACCATTAGGCCATCGTTCTTGGTCTTCATTCAACCTATAGAAAGGTTGAAATGTTCCGTTGTGTGCCTTCAACACCCACTGATCTCTTTGATGTATTCTTGCAAAATAAATATTTTTTCTAGGTATCCATTTTCTTATGGTTCTTTGATGATTAGTACCTTTCAAATCCTGAGATTTATAGAACTTTTTAGTGTTAGATCTATAATTCTTGGGATTCTTGACCTTTTGATACATCCATGCATGCCTAGGTGCATGTGATTGATTTTGTGTATTCTTTCTAATTTTAAACTTTGCATTTAGATCATCACTAAATTTTGTATTTAACTTGTTGTTTTTAAATTATTTAAAGTTCCCTCACAATGTTCATAAATGTCGTCTAGTTCTGCTATTTTTGCATGCAATTGTGAGTTAGTCTATTTTGACATTTCTAATTCTATTTCTAAACATGACTTTTCTAATTCTAATGTTTGGTAATTATTCTTTAAAACCTTATTTTCTTTTTTAAATGACCTAGCTTTATGATATAGTGGGTCATATGCTTCTAATAATTCTACAAATGAAAAATCAGGGTTTACCTCGTTGTTCGTATCTTCTGAAGTTGCCACCAAGCAAAGATGTGCGACCTCGTCTTCGGATTCCGATTCGCTGGAGTCAGTGTCCATGTCGAAGTCACTATCATCCCATGTCGCCTTAAATGCTTTCTTTTCTTCTTCTTCTAGAGCTCCTTTATTTCTTTCCTATTGTCCTTGTTTACAGGGCAATCCTTTCGTAGGTGACCCTGTCTCTTGCATTCATTGTAAACAATATCGGATGAAATTTTATTCACTTTCTTACCTTGCTATTGAAGAAATTTCTAGAACTTTCTTGTGAGTATCTTCATCTCTTCATCTTCAGATTCCGAGGTACTTGAATCCGAGTCCTCCTTGATTGCTCTAAAAGCAATGCTCTTCTTCTTGCTTGTCGCCTTCTCCGCATTCTTCATATTCTCCAATTGGACTTCATATGCCATGAGGCTTCCAATTAGATCATCTAAGGAGAGGGTAGGAAGGTCTTTTGCTTCATGGATGGATGTGGTCTTTGGAGACCAATCACTTGTAAGTGATCTTAAAACCTTTCTTACAAGCTGCTCTTCTTTCAGCTTGATTCCAAGATTCTTCATTGGATTCATGATCTCTCGAATCTTGTGTACATCTGTTTGATTGTTTCACCTTTCTGCATCTTGAAACACTCATAGCTTTCTGTTAGAATAGAAATATGTGCTTCTTTAACCTTACTCGTACCTTCATAAGTGACTTGCAATGTGTTCCACATCTCGTATGCGGACTCGCATGCGGAGATATGGTTAAACTCTTCCCTTGATAACGCACAATAGAGTGCGTTCATCGCTTTCACATTTCCCACGATCCTTTTCTTTTGTTCTATAGTCCGGACAACATTTTCCTGTGGCTCCGGATCCATGTACTTCTCTTGGATAAGCATCCATGAGTCCTCATCCATAGCCTTGAGGAAGATTTGCATCCTCCTCTTCCAATATCCATAGCCCATTCCATCAAAGTAGGGAGGATGTGTGGATGACTCTCCTTCAGTGCGCTTGACTGGAGATGCCATTGCGAAAGAGAATTGTTACTTCATTTCACAACCCACTCTGATACCACTTTGTAGGATCTATGTAACATAGGATATGGCTATGCACACAAAAAACTCAAACAAACAAATCGGTAATAACAAGAAAATTTGCACAAAATACAATCAAACCAGAAAGTGACACAAAATGTATAATGGTTCCCCTCCCTTGAGTACTCCACTACCTAAGCCTCCTAGCTTAGGGTTTTTAACCCGATTCTCTCAACCCTGAGAGAATCAATTTACTAATCGAGGTAATTAACGGGTTACCTCAACCCAAGTACAACAACGGGTTTGTTACAACCCAACGAGCAAATGCTCAAATACAAAAGAAGTACAGGTGTAAGAAAGACTAATCTTACAACTAAGTTCCTAAGCCACTCAACAATATACAGAATAATATTACCGATTTGAGAGCCTAGAAAGAACGTGATTCGCTTCGTAGATGCGTAAAAAAAAAATGCGTCATTGAGCTGGCAAGAATACTATGAGAGTAGATGGCAAGCTTCTTCTTTCTCTCTTGTGAATATGGTGGGAATTTGAAATTCTAGCTCTAGGATTTTCTCTTCTTTTTTCTTGTGTCTCCTGCATGCAAACAAAGAGTTCTAAGGTCATTTTATAGAGTTTAGGACCTAGGATACTCGTTTACTAGATGTTAGGAATTAGTTCCCAATGTTCACATTGTTGGAATTAATTTTCTAGCCATTCAGAATTGAGCCAACGGCTACCTGGTACCCGTACAAAAGTACCTGTATTAGTACTACCTGTTCACCGCCGCCAGTACCTGAGTCCCAGTACCGATACTCATCATAGGTACCAATACTTGTGACTCCCAGGTTTGAGATTACATGGGCACAGTGACCTACCAGTACCGGTACTCATCATGGGCATCAGTACTTGTAAGGTTTAGGCCAAAATTAAGCCTTCAACCTGTGGCCAACATGTACCGGTACTCATGGTTAGTACTGGTACTTGTTGTTCACAGCTTGAGACGAATTCTCAAACTTGTGCGATGTAAATACCAGTACTGATGAAAAGTACCGGTACTTGCTTACAGGTACCTATTTTAAGCAATTTAAATAATTACGTTCTTCGAAAATGAACACCATATAAATCATAATTTATCTCTAATTGATTTTTATTATTTAAGTTAAATTCTCTTGTTAAGTGGCTTACAATCTATGAAAATAAAATCTAAACAAAAAGGTCAAAGACGATCTTCTCCTCCTCGACTCTTCCTTATCATCCTGCCTCCTCTATATCATGATCTTCTTCTTCTCACCATCATGCCTCCATCATTTCCTGTTTGCCTTGATCTTCACCTAAATCTGAGAAACACTTAATAGCAAACATTAATCCATAATAATTTTATTAACACCAAAACAAAATGTGGAACAAGGTTACAACATTCTCGACCATGGGGTATGGGTCTGCATCACAATCTGGTCCACATCTATGGCCATCTGCTGGCAGGTCTTAGATTGCATTTTTTTTTTTCTGATTCTAACCTGCTCCTGTGAATTCTTTATTTCTCTTCTTTGTATAGTGTGCCTTGCTGAAGGCACTAAATTCAGCACGTATACAGTTTCTGTTTATCTCTGAGCGGACCCGTTATTCACACAATTCAGGTGCTTTCTACTCTACCCCACTCTGTTTCATGTCTTTTTAATACAATGAGAACATTGCATTAGATAGGCATGGGGGTTTGATATTCATCTCTAAATTACTTCGTTAGCTCCATAGATTCATTTTATTTTCTTTTATATATATATATAATTTGTGGAATTAGGAAAGATAACTTTGGCTTTAGAAAATTTTCAATCTTAGGAAATAAAATTGTATGATTTGAACACTATGACCCTTCAGGTCTTTGGTCTTAATTAGCCTAGCTATCCACTAAAATGTGGATTTGTTTATCGAGTCCTCGCCATCCTGAATTTTATTTTAATTTGATTAAATAAGTTTGGGTGATAAGTACACGACTTATCAACTTGCCCTCTGATTTGAGGGAACTTTAAGTCTAAGCATCTACACACTATTTGTGACTCATTGTTTGGCAGTTTTAACGGAAATTGGGTAGCTAATAACCTTCTTGGGTAATATGGCTGGCAAGTTATCATGGGTAACAACCCATAGGTAGGTTGTCCAGAGCCCAGTCACTGGACCACTCTCTTCTTGCTGCCTTTAGGTAAATCTTAGACCAAGGAAGCCACCTAATTAAAAAGAAAAAGAAAGTCAAAAAGAGAAGAAAAAGGATAAAAGAAAGAAAAAGAAACAAAAGAAATAAGCCACACTTCGCCGCACGAGTATCGCTGGCAAGTCGTCGGTGGTAATAGCTTATTAACTGATTGTCCATAACCCAACTCAAGAAATGCACTAAAAATTTCCAAAACACTTAGGAAGAAGTAGAGAAGTAGAATAAGTCAGGGAGATATACACTGGATTCACCCTTGTGTTGACCCAATAAAAAATAATAAAAGTAGGGAGAAAGCTACCGGTTGTAAAGATACACCTTTTGGCAGAACTTTCTTTCTAAGGTCACCTAGGGGTATAGAAACTCGAAGTCCATTCTGATTGCCCATCAATGAGTCTATCACTTTCACAAAAAGATGCTTAGAACTTAGGGTTCTCGTTAAGTCTTAGGCAGGTTGAGCGGTCGTAGAAAGCCGCTTTGTAACCCTGAATGCAAAAATCAAAAAAAAAAATTAGAAAAGAAGAAAAAGAGAAACAGAGATCCCTCTTTGAATAAGGTGAGAACTTGAGGTGGTCTGCATTTTGGCAGATACCCGGGTGCTGTTGTGTCTTTGTAGTTCATGTCCTAGTTGAAATCCCTAAGTGTTGAAAATAACTATTGCCCAAGAAATCTGACTTAATTCTCTTATAAATAGTATATAGTTTTGCTAGGGACTAGCAAAAGAGAGGCATGGGGGTGTGATGTAAACATGTTTATATCACATAAACTATCTATTTATGCATGTTCTTAAGCATAGAATTGCATCACTGACGTGCCGTAGTGTGTGTGTGTTAAGAGGTGTCGTTATAGTTGCACTTGATACGTCGGTTTTAAAAGAAGTAAACGGATGTGGGTTCGAGTGTCGGTCTCAGGGAGGCATGGAAATCGGATTTTGTTTATCACTTGTTGTCACGAAAAAGGCGGAGTTTTGCTTGCGAAAGAGACGATTTTGGAAAGCGAGAGCGAGAGATAGAGAGAGAGTTTAGGGTTAGAAAGCTCTTGGTTTGGATCATGCACTTTGAACAGAAATTAAAACGGCGATTGAACGGAAAATAATTTCATTAAACATGCATTCATAATTCATAGCTTACAACATTAAATACATATTTGACAAAAGTAAATGAAAACTTAAAAGAGAGAGAGAGATGGAGAGAGAGTGGAGAGTGATGAGGCAGCCACGGCGGTGGAGGAGGCTCCGTCTGCGGCTCGTCGTCTCCGGCGATTATAAGAGTGCCTAAAACTAGCTAAGAGAGAAGTGGAGTAGTTGCAAGTGGGAGAGTATGCCTTGAATGGTGGTAGAAGGGGGTTTAAATAGAGTTAAGGGCTTCCTAAAAGAAGAATGTGCTTTAGCGACATCCAGAACGTCGCTAAAACCGCTTCCAGATATGTCGGTGAAGCCCTCTCGCCGCCGGTTAGCTGCCCGCTCTGCTTTCTCTCCATGCGCGATCCGTGGACATTGAACGAGAGCCGTCCGATCGAAGATCGGACGGCTGAGATCCGCCTGTGCCCGTGCTGAGATCGCTCCTCGGGCGCACGTGCGCGCGCGCATTTCCGCCCGACGTCCATGCGCGTGTGGGCGCTCGGGAGCTGTCGTCGTGCCGCGTGGCGCGATCCTGGCCGCCCGCTGCTGATCGGGCGGCCCAATTTGTCCGCGCTCGTCGATCGCCTTCGATTTCAGCTCTGCGCGGCTCGAACGCGCATTGCTGCGATGCGGGCGTGCGCGCTAACCGTTGCGCCATCCTCGCGCTTTGTCGCGGCGACCACGGGCGAGCGCGTGGATCTCGGCCATTCGATCGAAGATCAACGGCCGAGATTCGTCCTTGGCTGGCTTGAGGGTGTGCGAGCGGCGGGGGCAGGGCGAAATGGCACTCTCTGGGCCGTTGATCTCCAGATCAACAGTCAGAATTTCTTAGGCCCATTGTGGGAGCTCCGGATGTCGGATTTGGCCGATCTTGAGTCCGTTGGACTCCGTTCGTCGTTCTGAATCCATCCGTGTGGTCTGATTGCTCATCTGAGGTTTGCTTTGATAAATGCTTTACACAAATGGCCATTAATACAGTTTATAAGCAATCTTGATACTTGATGCATGCAATGCTCTTATTCTACTTTATGTTGTGCCTTTTATTCTAAAGATGGGCCATATTCAACCTAATTACTACCCCCTTACGTGGTGTTATCATACCCCCAGGGTTACTCCTTGCTAGTCCCTAGCAAGGTTTATTCTAGCCTTTATTTCCTTGGAGAATTCAAGAAGTAATTGCTTAGGCACTTCGTTACTTGTCAATAAAAGGAAATATACGAAGATCTTAATCTACAAAGACTAAGCAGCGCCTAGGTGTCTGCCAAAATACGAATCGCCCGAATCCTTGCTTTGTATATATAACTATACATATGTATACGTATATATCTATATATGTCTTTTTAGAATTTTCGGAATTCAGTGTGGGTTGGTAACTTTTTACGGCTACCCAACCCACCTAAAACTCGGTCAAAACCCTAAGTGCTAAGCATTTCGGTGTGAATGTTGTGATAAACTCACTTAACGGTAATTGAGACAGACTTCGAGTTTCTACGCCTCTAGGTGACCGGAAAAGAAAATAAATTTTTGCCTGAAGGTGCATTTGTTCGATTGGTAGCTTTCTCCCTAAGTTCATTTTACTTGGGGTCAACACAAGGATTTTCCAGTGTATATCTCCCCGGCTTGTACTACTTCCCTGCTTCTTCCTTAGGTGTTTTGTCTTTTTTGTGCAATTATTGAGCTGGGCTCTGGACAACCGACCAATGGGCTGTTACCCACGATCAATTGCCAGCCATACTTGTGCGGTGAAGTGTGGTTTATTTTTATTTTTATTTTTTTTTTTTCCGTAGGTGGCTTCCCTAATCTCAAATGTACCTAGAGGCAGCGAAAAAGAAATGGCCTGGGGCTGAGTTCTGGACAACCAGCCAATGGACTGTTGATGGTCGGCCTGGATGGGTTGTTAATATGATGATTTTATCGTTGAAATATATATACTGGTTAACCTAATTTGAAACTAACCATCTCTTTACAGAAATTTTTAACCTGGCCTACTTGATTTTATCTTGTCGCTTTTAGGCCCAGGGTCGAACTCAGGGAAGTGGGGTTCAAGTCGAGTTCCTACGCTGTCCTTAAAACGCGTCTCTTCCGTTCGTTTATTGTGTTTTTGGTATTTTTCTTATTTAGGTTTTTTTTCTGGTAATCCTTGTTCTTGAGGCACACCCTCAAAATTGTGTCCTTGGCTTTTAGCCAAAACAGAGTTCCAAAACACGCCTTACTACTCGCAAGACGGGGTACCTGCAAATCAAAGATTATCTTTTCACTTTTATACCTTTCTTTATCTTTTTCTAAGAAGGAAGATAACAGATAGAAAGTAAATATAGTAGCTATTGATATATATTTATATGTAGTATATATATAAAGGGGTGGGGGTGGAGGTGACGATGGAGTGTAGCACTATGTCGAGTCAGTTGACGTCTAGAGAGACGCAACCAACACGACTATGTGCCGTGTGGAGTGTGGATGGAGGATGGATGATGTATGGGACCATGCTTTTTTTGTACGCGTGTATCAGGCAATATCAGCAACTGGTGCAGATATCCCCGCGATACAGCGTATAATAAATAACATGAAAGTATATGTACATATGTATGTATATAAGTAAATATATATATATATAAATATATAGTTATATATGTATAGATATATATATATAGATATATATGTGTATATATATGTATATAAGTATATATATATATTACTATATATATGTATATATATATATGTATATAAGTATATATGTATCTAGATATATATATATGTGTGTATATATATAAGTATATAGATATGTATATATATATATGTATATAAGTATATATGTATATATATATAAGTATATGTATAAGTATATAGATATATATATACGTGTATATATATATATAGAGATATATTATATATATATGTATGTATACATAACTATATAGATATACTATGTATATAAGTATATATATATAATAGATATATGTATGTATATATATATATATGTATGTATATATATGTTACTATATATAACTATACGTATAGTGTAAGTGTGTGTGTGGGTGTGTGTGTGTGTCGCTGAAGATGTGTGTGTGTTGGTGTAGTGTGTGTCTGTGAGTGAGTGAAAAAGAGAGAGAATACGTGAGAGAGAGAGAGCGGGAGAGAGAGATCAGCAGAGAGAGAGAGCGGGCTGGAGAGATCGAGAGCGCGGACAATGGCAGCGAGTTAAGTCGTCTGCTCGCGGCGGCGGACGTCTGACGCCGCGTCGTCTGAAGGCGGAGGCGGACGTCTGAAGACGGCGGGTGCGGGCGCGCCTTCGCATAGGGTTCTGCAGGCCTGCGCGAAGGCGACGGGCGGGCGAAGGCGTGGTGGAGCGAGCGTGGAGGAGGTCTGCAGGTGGTCGCGGAGGGTCGCGGAGGGCCGCGGAGGTCGGCGCGAGGCCGTAACCGGCCGCTGCAGTGCGCGCGGCGGCCGGCTGCGGGTGCAATGCGGGGTGGACAAAACGGAGACGGAGGCGGGGAACGGGCCTGCAGGCACGCGCGGAGGGTTGAGCGCCTGCGGGGAAGGTCGCGGAGGAGGCGGGGGGTGCTGCTGCTGCTGCTGTCGCCGCGATTTAGCTGCTGCTGCTGCTGCTTCAAGCTTCGGAGCTTGAAGCGGCAGCAATGGCGTGGAGACGAATACGAAGAGAAAAGAAAACACCACGCCCACCGGCTCGTTGAAGAGCTGGGAGGTGGTGCTCCCACTGTGGTGGTGTGCACCACAGTGGGTTCTCCTGCTTGCCGGGTGCCTCCTCGACGGAGGGCCGACGTATGGGAGGGTAAAGCGGTGGAGAAGATGGCTGCGGGCTTTTTCAGCAGCTGCAGCAGCTGCCCTTGCAAGGATGAAGCTGCAGCTACTTATAGAGGAGGGGAGAGTGGCGTGCCGGCTGCAGCAGGGAGAGGGTGTGCGAGTTGCAGCTATAGGGAGCGGCGTTGGCAGGGAGACGTGACGGGAAGAAGTGCAGCGTGGCTGCTGCATGCAGCTGCGGGAAGAGTGCTGCCGCGGGAAGGATGCAGCCGCGAGAAGGAGAGAAAAGAAGAAATCAAGAGGAAAAATAAAAAGAGGGTGATTTTGCAAGGAGGCACTTGAAGAAAAATGTAACTATGTAGGCGATTGTTTCACTCCTCTTCCTCTCTTGATTAAATGCATGCATGCAAGTGTTTTTACAAATGCGATTACAGGATCCTATTATGCAATGTTAATGCTAGAAAATAGCACAAGAAGGCGTTATTACAGGCGTGTTTTGAGGTGCAAACATATACCCCCATGCCTATCTTTTGCTAGTCCCTAGCAAAATAGTATTTAGAAATGATCTTAAGCTGAAGATTTTCTTCTGAGGTGATACAGGTGTGTTTACTATGGAATATTGTGAGAACCAATTGTAAAGAAGACTACCAGTACTTTAAGTCTCACATGACATAGATCATCTCTCAACTAACCAGGACTCTTGATATTTAAACCTTAAGTACGATTTCCAGGACCCAGGAGGTTTTTGCCGTACTCGAGAGCTCAAGAGGTTATGGTTTGTGCATAGTGAAGGATCAAGACTGACCAGATGAACATTAAGACTCAATCCCAGGGTTTCACGAATTTTTAAGTACGGGTTGGTCCCAGTTTCAGCTCATGTCTTCGAATTGACCCTTAAGATGATGACGGAAAACTCAACTCCCATTTTCTGATTTTTTTTTTTTTTTTTTTGGTGGGAGAGTTTCTTTTTGGTGGAAAGAGTCGCTCCTAAACACAAGACTAAAGCCTGGGATAAAAAGTCTACCTGCGCACACAGGTAAGGACTCCACCTTCCCTAATGAACACTAGGGTTGGATCTTATGTTCACCTGGTCTTTCCTGATATGTGTAGTGTGAACCAAGTTTACTTAAGCTCTCAAGAAAAAGCAAACCAACGGATCCTGTACTGGTGTCTCAGGTACAAGAATACATCCTTAGTTAGGAGAGATCTTGATCTATTTTGTCAATGCTTTAAGTGAATTAAGCCGAGCCTGAGCGAATCAAGCTTTTGTGGCCTGGAAAGTCTTCAAAGCAGAGGTTGAATATCCATAAACACTTATTGCCTTTTTGTTTCAGCTTCAAGATCATTATTAAACACCATTTATTATAATATATATATATATATTTTTTTCTTTTCTTTTCTTCTTTTTTTTTTTTTTTTTTTTTTGCATATTTATAAATAGGTGGGAACTGTATAATACCATAACATACCCGGATCCTATGGATGCCTATCCACCCCCCCATGCCAAACAATGCTATGTCCTCATATGCATGCAGGGAAAGGCAGAGGAAGGATGGAAGATCGGGTAACAAGAGCCGAGGTTCAGGGTATAGATCAGGGTGGAAGGGTGGGTGGATGGTGGGTGGTGAAGAGAAAAGTGAAGTGATTGTGATAGAGGTGTGAAAAGTGATGGTGGATGGTGAGTGCTGTTAGGGTGCCTCCCAACAAGCGCTGAATTTAATGTCCCCAGCTGGACTCAGAATGAGGCAAAGAATTAGTTACCCTCCAGCAGGGCAACGGTTTCTCCAACGGGGGCAGGTTCATGAGTCAGATAGGGTTTCAAACGCTGCCCGTTGACCGTAAATTTACGCCCAAATTTGGGATCTTCGATTTCGACGGCCCCATTGGGGAATGGTCTTGAGACCAGAAAAGGACCAGTCCATTTGGACTTTAATTTCCCAGGAAAGAAGTTGAGTTGGGCATTATAGAGCCAAACTTGCTGAGATGGCTCAAATTCCTTCCGCCGAACATGGCTGTCATGAAAAGCCTTAGTGCGCTGTTTAAAGGTTAGAGCAGAATCATAGGCTTCACGACGGAGCTCTTCCAGCTCTTGGAGTTGGAGTTTCCTTTCTCGTTCACACAAGTCTGGGTCGAGGTTACATTGGCGAACCGCCCAAGAAGCGTGGTGCTCCAACTCCACAGGCAAATGACAAGGCTTCCCGTAAACGATTCTATATGGAGACATACCAAGGGGAGCCTTGAAGGCGGTCCGATACGCCCAAAGTGCGTCAGTCAGCTTGTCGGACCAATCCTTACGGTCAGGCCGAACCGTTTTCTAGAGAATCTCCTTGATTTGCCGGTTCGACACTTCCGCCTGGCCGTTCGTCTGAGGATGATACGGGAATGCGATACGATGGTGGACTCCGTACCTCCTCAGAAGTGCCCGAAAAGAAGCATGGGTAAAGTGGCTTCCTCCATCCGAGATAATGGCCCGAGGGATCCCAAAACGTGCAAAGATATGGTCTTTGACGAATCGGGTGGAGATAACATGGTCAGCACGGCGCGCGGGAATAGCCTCGATCCATTTTGAAACATAGTCGACGGCCACGAGGATGAATTCGAAGCCGTTGGATGCAGGAAAGGGACCCATGAAGTCAATTCCCCAGATGTCGAAGATTTCAGCAGCTAGGATGTGTTGCAAGGGCATCATGTCACGACGTGCCATTGACCCTAATGACTGGCACCTAGTGCAATGTTTGGCATAAGTGTGCGCGTCCTGGTGAAGGGAGGGCCAAAAGAAACCGCACTGCAACACCTTGGCTGCAGTTTTCCTCCCAGAGAAATGGCCTCCACAGGCCTGATTGTGGCAGAAGGATAGCACACTGGGGAACTCACTGTCAGGAATACAGCGACGGATGATTTGATCAGCACCTATCCGAAAAAGAAGTGGATTATCCCAGAAATAATACTTTGCTTCTGCCATGAGACGCTCGCGCTGGTTTTTAGGCCAGCCACGTGGAAGAGATCCAGAAGCAAGGTAATTGGCAATGTCGGCATACCACGGTCCACTTGCCACATTTATTGCCAATAGGTGCTCATCAGGAAAAACTTCATTAATTGGCAGAGTAAGTCCAATATGGTCAGGGTCCAGTCTGGAAAGGTGATCAGCCACAACATTCTGGGCTCCGACCTTATCACGAATCTCAATGTCAAATTCCTGGAGCAGAAGGATCCAACGAATCAGTCTAGGCTTGGCATCCTTCCTGTGCATGAGATGGCGAATGGCCGCGTGATCAGTGAAAACAATAACGTGAGAGCCTAGAAGGTAAGAACGGAATTTCTCCAGCCCAAAGACGACTGCCAGTAGTTCCTTTTCAGTGGTAGTATAATTACGCTGGGCCTCGTCCAACGTCTTACTGGCGTAGTATACCACGAAGGGGTGTCTATCGCGTCTTTGTCCCAGGATGGCTCCGACTGCAAGGTCTGAAGCGTCACACATAAGTTCAAAGTCGAGGGACCAATCAGGCGGCTGGAGAACAGGGGCCTTGGTGACAGCATTACGCAGCTGCGTGAATGCTTGTATACAGTCAGGGCCCATGTCGAAGGGCACGTCGGTTGATAGGAGATGAGTTAAGGGTCGAGAAATTTTGGAGAAGTCTTTGATGAATCTCCTATAGAAACCGACGTGTCCCAAGAAGGAGCGGATTTGTTTGACAGAACCAGGCACAGGTAAATCAGCAATGATATCGAGCTTAGCTCTGTCAACCTCGATACCCCTATCGGAGATGATATGTCCAAGAACAATTCCCTCGTGCACCATAAAATGACTTTTTTCCCAGGAAAGCACGAGGTTTACATCAATACATCTCCTAAGGATGCGAGTCAGGTTGGCAAGACATTCGTCGAAAGATGGTCCAAAGACTGAAAAGTCATCCATGAAGACCTCGAGAAAGTCACCCACCATGTCATGAAATATCGCCAGCATGCATCTCTGAAAAGTTGCTGGCGCGTTACAAAGTCCGAACGGCATCCTTCTAAAGGTGAAGGTGCCGAAAGGGCAGGTAAAAGTGGTTTTCTCTTGGTCTCGGGGGTCTATTGCCACCTGGTTATATCCTGAGAATCCATCCAGGAAGCAGAAAAATTTATTTCCCGCTAACCGCTGCAGGATTTGGTCAATAAATGGTAGCGGGAAGTGATCTTTCTTGGTTGCAGCATTGAGTTTCCTATAATCTACACACACTCTCCAAGATGTAGGAGTGCGTGTAGGGATGGATTCGCCCCTGTCATTGACACGGATGGTGAGTCCTGCCTTTTTGGGCACAACGTGAATCGGACTCACCCAGGGGCTATCGCTGATCGGGTAGATTATACCCGCATCCAGCCACTTAATGATTTCATTCTTAACGACCTCCCGCATGTTAGGGTTGAGACGTCGCTGCATCTCGCGAGAAGGTCGAGCCTCCTCCTCCGTATATATACGATGAGTGCAGTAGGAGGGACTAATACCAGATAAGTCTGATAAAGACCATCCAATAGCTGCCTTGTGTTCTAGGAGGACCTTAGTTAGTTTGCACTCCTGCTGCATGGTTAATTTTGAACTAATGATTACAGGGAGCGTTTCATTTGGTCCCAGGAAAACATACTTGAGTGTATTAGGCAGCACTTTTAGCTCGGGAGTGGATGGGGAAGGATCTGGCATTTCTTGGGACGAGAGTGTCCCAGACGGGTAGGAGAACAAGTTAGGAGGAAGAAACTGGCCTTCAGATTGGCCAAGAAGAGGGGCTTCTTGGATAGATGGATCCAAAAATGAATAGCCCCAGTGAGAAGTATATGGGCTCAAGGTCCCAGTGTGGATTTGTAAATCCGCCTGATTTGGCGGGGAAGAAAGGGCAATTCGGTCTTCATGAGTATGGACTGACAGTGAGTAGCCCGGATATGACTCAGACCACGAGGTATGGGAAGCGGAGAAAACCTCGTCAGAAGTCTGGCCAGGAGAAGGTACTGGACAAGGGAGGGATTGGGGAACGTCACAGTATGCGTTGGTCAGGCAGTTATCAGTGTTTATAGGTAATCCGCAGCAGTCCGAATAGGTCCCAATTAGTCCGATACACGCGCTGACGGCCATGTCCTCGTCAGACGTGTCATCCTCAATGCAATCGCAATCAAAGTTCTTGGCTGCCTTGAATATGTTAAGCTTGAGATTCTCAGATCCAACGGCAATCTCAATACAGCCCGACTCGCAGTCGATGTGGGCGCGGGCTGTGGCCAAGAAAGGTCGACCGAGGATGATCGGACAATCAGAAAGTGAACTAGGAACTTCCATATCTAAAACAAGAAAGTCAACAGGAAAACAGAGACTGTTGACCCTAACCACCACGTCTTCCACCACACCCTTCGGGATTTTGACAGAACGATCTGCCAACTGTAACGTGACAGGGGTGGGTTTCAGATTTCCCAAGGAAAATTTTTTGAGCATGATGGTCGGTATGAGATTGACGGAAGATCCTAGATCAAGCAAGGCACGGTTAAAACTGCAGCCTTGGATGCTACAGGAAATCAGTGGTGTGCCCGGATCTTTCTGCTTCGGTGGTAAGTTTGACAGTATAGCACAACTCGCATGAGGCGAGAGAACCACCGGATTCTTAGTCTTCTTTGACTGTCGCCTGGGTGTTGTGTAGTCTTTGAAAAATCGAGCGACAGTAGGTATGTGGTCGATTGCCTCGAGCAGGGGTACCTTGATTTCTACATCCCTGAACAAATTACGTAGGTTGTCAAAGGCCTGCGTATTTTTCTTTTTGCCTTTTGGCTCCCTTAGTAGAGCCTCAGGGAATGGGACTGATTCTGGCACAAGTTTTGGTGCATCATCCTCTCGCCAATGCGGTATGCCTCCCGAATGAGAGGGCGAAGAAGAAGATGGGCCAGGATCAAGTCGAGGCGGATCGACGGTCTGCTTACCGCTCCTCGTAGTGATAGCATTGGACGATGCGGGTCCAGTGGGATCATACGGTGGAGGAGGGTTTGCAATGGGGATATAAGAGTGTGGTGCTGCAGCAGGATTAGCCTGAAATCCTGGTGGAATGCTCGGAGCTTGCAGAACTTGATTAACCTGTCCCTGAGAAGGTCGTACCTGTGGTTGAGAACCACGGGGCATGAAACTTTGCGGGTTTGGAACAGGTTGGGCGGGAAGAGTGCCCTGAGATCGAGTCGCCATGCATAGTTGACTGATCTCGGCATTCTGCTGCGCCAATTGGTGCTGAAGAGAGGTCATGTTCTCTTCATGGCGCTTTGACATTTCCGTCATCATTCGCATCAATTTGTCAAGAGGGCTTGATGCATGTTTAGTTTGTGGTACGCAAGGGCCTGATGGCGGATTTGCCATAGGATTAAACTGGACCCTTGGGATGACGGGTGCGGACGGTCGCATTGGTCCACCCGCGGGGTTTTGGTGCTGCGGGTTGTTGGACCATGCGAAGTTCGGATGATTACGCCACCCTGGGTTATAAGTGGCAGAGAACGGGTTGTTCCCCAGGGCGCAAGCATCTTCTATGCCAGAAGACGCGTCTGCATGTAGATATGCGTCTGAGCATACGGAGGCTTGGTCCTCCGTGTCGAAATACTGGCTCACAGAAACCAGTTCCACATGACTTACCGAGTCGCTTGGCGCGACACTCGGTAAGGAAGGTCTAACGGGGTTTCTCGGGATAAGCCTGGTATTAGAAGAACTTGGATTGTGACGAAGTGGTGAAGAGGTGGTGTTTGCCAAAGATCGGGCGGGGTTGGCCAGAAGCTCGTCCAGCTTCTTGTGCACGACGGAGACTTCATCCAGTTTTTGTGCAATAAGGCTTAGATCAGTGGATGAATGGGAGGGTCCCGTGTCAACTTCGTGGACATTTCGGGGCTAGCTGGTACGATTAAAGGCGACAATGGAAGCATTGTTCATCGAGTTTTCACTCATATTTTCAAACAGCTCGAATGCTCCATTCTCGTCTTTATTCATAAAGTTCCCTCCGCAGGAAGCGTCTGCAATCTGCTTCAAAGTCTCATTTAGCCCATAGTAGAAAATCTGGGCTATATGCCACTTAGGCAGACCGTGGTGCGGACACTTCCTGAGGAGGTCGTTATACCTCTGCCATGCTTCATGAAATTGTTTGCCGTTTTGTTGCGTAAATGAAGTGATAGCACGGCGAAGCGCATTGGTCCGCCCGATTGGGAAGAACTTCTTGAGAAACGCTGTTCGCATTTCTTCCCAAGAGTGGATGGTTCTCCCAAGGGTGCGTAACCATTGCGACGCTTTATCCCGTAATGAAAACGGGAACATCTTCATGAGGACTATAGATAACCCGACATTTCTTGGTTTAACGGTTTCAGCAAGTCGGGTTAGGTCTTCCAAGTGGAGAAATGGGTCTTCACTTGCAAGACCATGAAAGTGAAAATTGATTAGGCCAATTATGTTTGGTTTTAATTCAAAGTCGTCCCCGCCCATGGGGACCCAAATTTGTCCTATGGTCTCTGTAGCAGCGGGATTCTGATAAGAGTTAAGAGACCTAGGCTCCTCCCGTTCGGGAGGGTTCTGCATTTCCTCCAATGTTTCCCGAATGGCTTCGATTTGCTCATTATACATTTCCATTTGGGCTTGGAGGCGGGTTATGGGATCTAAGGCTCCACCACCTGGTGGGTTCTGAGGGCGGTTTCCTCCCTCGGGATTTGGGGGTGGGCGTGCAGCCATGTTTGTGGAGGAGGATGACGATTCGACTTGTTTTCTAGATTTATCAGTCAATTCAAATAGTTCAGGGTTTTGTGACCTCCTCCCAAACATGCACTACCGCAGGAAGAATTGGGGAGATGAGAAGGGAAAAGGGATGAGAGAAATGACGCCGCAAAGGTACACTTGATTACAAATCAATACAGTCAAGTTCCTAACCTCTACATTGTGCCCTTAGACCTAAAGATCTAAGTTACCTACTATCACGAACTACGGAACCGAATGAGAGCACCGCGGAACCACCGGGCCAGATTGAAAGGCCGTTTGCCCCAGTCTTAGACACCCGATAGCACACGGGAACTCTTACCAGCACGTAGTCGCTACACACAGGTAGTTAGACCTCCAATCCTTAGTAAGGGTCAAGTTACTACCAGTTTTAATTAGAGGCTTAGGGTCAAGTGCTTTTGGAATGTGAAGGGCGTTGTTTACGGGTAATGCCAAAGTGATTGATTTTAAGAGTGTGTAAGAACAAGCATGCAACGGGGAAATCTCCCCGAATTGAAGTTTTTATTGGCGAATGGTTTTTAGAGTTTAGCCTTGAGTAGTATGAATTTTAGGGTTTTGCTGAATTACCAATTCAACCAATCTCCGGGTTTTTGCAAAAATACATGTTTTCCTTCTAAAACCCAAGAAACCCTTCTTCAATTATCAGTTAGTTAATGCATGCTTAAAATGCAATGGGCTACCCTAAATGGAGATTTCTAAGTGTGGATGCACGAATCAGTTTTATATCAATGTGACAGGGAGCCAAAGCACTTCAATTCAAGTGCTCCCAATCACCAGAAATGATTTCCACACACAAGGCTTCAACCAAAAGATAAAGAAAATAAAATTGTTGGGGTTGAAGTATTCAGGATCGAATCACAGGCAAGTTTGAAAAGTCGTGGTGGGGTTGGAATCAACTCAATTCCAAGTCTCCCCACCAAAAATGTGATCCTGAATTAAAGATAAGTGAGGCAAAAGAGGGATACAAGCAATCTTTTTCTTTGCCTCAAAGAATACTTCCCACGGCGAAAAATCTAAGAATCAAGATTCTCGGATTTTCGCTATGCGAAGTAAGGCGGGAAATCCCAGGACAGTGGGAGTGAAGACAACCAATCAATCAAGTGAATTTTAATCCACTTGCCCTCAAGAAATCCCAAGAAGTTTTTCTTGTTTTTAGTTTTTCAATTTTTTTTTTTTTTTTTGTGTGGTGGCAAGTTAATCCTAATTTGTTGAGAAAAGAAAACCTACTTGTTCGGTAACGTGTGCGAAGCTCCAATGCGGTGTCGTCGTCTTCACGCTCACGTTCCCGCCTTAGATTTGCCCTCATTCCCGACTTCGTCTGCTTTCCTTCTCCTTCCACCAAGTTCACCTGCACACCAAAAAGCAACAATACCCGTGAAGAGAGAAGAGACAAATTAAAGGAATTAGATAGAAACTTACTCGAATGCGCACGTCCCCGGCAACGGCGCCAGAAAAGTCATGATGGTCGGCCCGGATGGGTTGTTAATATGATGATTTTATCGTTGAAATATATATAGTGGTTAACCTAATTTGAACCTAACCATCTCTTTACAGAAATTTTTAACCTGGCCTACTTGATTTTATCTTGTCGCTTTTAGGCCCAGGGTCGAACTCAGGGAAGTGGGGTTCAAGTCGAGTTCCTACGTTGTCCTTAAAACGCGTCTCTTCCGTTCGTTTATTGTGTTTTTGGTATTTTTCTTATTTAGGTTTTTTTTCTGGTAATCCTTGTTCTTGAGGCACACCCTCAAAATTGTGTCCTTGGCTTTTAGCCAAAACAGAGTTCCAAAACACGCCTTGCTACTCGCAAGACGGGGTACCTGCAAATCAAAGATTATCTTTTCACTTTTATACCTTTTTTTATCTTTTTCTAAGAAGGAAGATAACAGATAGAAAGTAAATATAGTAGCTATAGATATATATTTATATGTAGTATATATATAAAGGGGTGGGGGTGGAGGTGACGATGGAGTGTAGCACTATGTCGAGTCAGTTGACGTCTAGAGAGACGCAACCAACACGACTATGTGCCGTGTGGAGTGTGGATGGAGGATGGATGATGTATGGGACCACGCTTTTTTTGTACGCGTGTATCAGGCAATATCAGCAACTGGTGCAGATATCCCCGCGATACAGCGTATAATAAATAACATGAAAGTATATGTACATATGTATGTATATAAGTAAATATATATATATATAAATATATAGTTATATATGTATAGATATATATATATATAGATATATATGTGTATATATATGTATATAAGTATATATATATATATTACTATATATATGTATATATATATATGTATATAAGTATATATGTATCTAGATATATATATATGTGTGTATATATATAAGTATATAGATATGTATATATATATATGTATATAAGTATATATGTATATATATATAAGTATATGTATAAGTATATAGATATATATATACGTGTATATATATATAAGTATATAGATATGTATATATATATATGTATATAAGTATATATGTATCTAGATATATATATATATGTGTGTATATATATAAGTATATAGATATGTATATATATATATGTATATAAGTATATATGTATATATATATAAGTATATGTATAAGTATATAGATATATATATACGTGTATATATATATATATAGAGATATATTATATATATATGTATGTATACATAACTATATAGATATACTATGTATATAAGTATATATATATAATAGATATATGTATGTATATACATATATATGTATGCATATATATGTTACTATATATAACTATACGTATAGTGTAAGTGTGTGTGTGGGTGTGTGTGTGTGTCGCTGAAGATGTGTGTGTGTTGGTGTAGTGTGTGTCTGTGAGTGAGTGAAAAAGAGAGAGAATACGTGAGAGAGAGAGAGCGGGGGAGAGAGATCAGCAGAGAGAGAGAGAGCGGGCTGGAGAGATCGAGAGCGCGGACAATGGCAGCGAGTTAAGTCGTCTGCTCGCGGCGGCGGACGTCTGATGCCGCGTCGTCTGAAGGCGGAGGCGTACGTCTGAAGACGGCGGGTGCGGGCGCGCCTTCGCGTAGGGTTCTGCAGGCCTGCGCGAAGGCGACGGGCGGGCGAAGGCGTGGAGGAGCGAGCGTGGAGGAGGTCTGCAGGTGGTCGCGGAGGGTCGCGGAGGTCGGCGCGAGGCCGTAACCGGCCGCTGCAGTGCGCGCGGCGGCCGGCTGCGGGTGCAATGCGGGGTGGACAGAACGGAGACGGAGGCGAGGAACGGGCCTCCAGGCACGCGCGGAGGGTTGCGCACCTGCGGGGAAGGTCGCGGAGGAGGCGGGGGGTGCTGCTGCTGCTGCTGTCGCCGCGGTTTAGCTGCTGCTGCTGCTGCTTCAAGCTTCGGAGCTTGAAGCGGCAGCAATGGCATGGAGACGAATACGAAGAGAAAAGAAAACACCACGCCCACCGGCTCGTTGAAGAGCTGGGCGGTGGTGCTCCCACTGTGGTGGTGTGCACCACAGTGGGTTCTCCTGCTCGCCGGGTGCCTCCTCGACGGAGGGCCGACGTATGGGAGGGGAAAGCGGTGGAGAAGATGGCTGCGGGTTTTTTCAGCAGCTGCAGCAGCTGCCCTTGCAAGGATGAAGCTGCAGCTACTTATAGAGGAGGGGAGAGTGGCGTGACGGCTGCAGCAGGGAGAGGGTGTGCGAGTTACAGCTATAGGGAGCGGCGTTGGCAGGGAGACGTGACGGGAAGAACTGCAGCGTGGCTGCTGCATGCAGCTGCGGGAAGAGTGCAGCCGCGGGAAGGATGCAGCCGCGGGAATGAGAGAAAAGAAGAAAT
Organism: Thalassia testudinum; assembly: GCA_037157565.1. Taxonomy (NCBI): domain Eukaryota; kingdom Viridiplantae; phylum Streptophyta; class Magnoliopsida; order Alismatales; family Hydrocharitaceae; genus Thalassia; species Thalassia testudinum. Next base: position 93,764,720 of record JAZHRO010000025.1, read on the forward strand.
CAAGAGGAAAAATAAAAAGAGGGTGATTTTGCAAGGAGGCACTTGAAGAAAAATTAACTATGTAGGCGATTGTTTCACTCCTCTTCCTCTCTTGATTAAATGCATGCATGCAAGTGTTTTTACAAATGCGATTACAGGATCCTATTATGCAATGTTAATGCTAGAAAATAGCACAAGAAGGCGTTATTACAGGCGTGTTTTGAGGTGCAAACAGCTGTTACCCACGACAACTTGCTAGCCATACCACCCTAGAGAGTTCATTAGCTACCCAATCTCTGTCAAAATCTCCGAGAAGTGAGTCTGTGCAAAAATGTGTGCAGATGCTTAGACTCAAAATTTTCCTGAGTTAGAGGGTGAGTTGATAAGTCGTATACTTATTACATTATTTAGTAGGTGGATTAGAATAGCTTAAAGTTGCAAGGATTCGCCGCTAAATCCATATTTTAACGGACACCAGGGCTGATTAAGCCTGAAGGCCTGAAAAGTCTAAGTGTTTAAGTTTTGTATTATTTCCCATTATTGACAAGTTTCTAATTCTTAAGTTTTCTTCCTAAATTCAATTTTTTTTATTTTTAATTAATTAATTAATTCATTCATTCAGACTAATTAATTAAGCTCAGGATTATGCAATTTACCATTCCCCCCCATGCTTATGTTGGACAATGTCCTCATTGGCAGATTCATGGATGCAGAAGGGTTCAAAAAGATAGTACCTGAGTGACATAGACTACCAGATCAGTCTGAATCTGCTGGGTTGCCTCCTAGGAAGCGCTGAGTTTAACGCCTCCAGCTGGGCGGTGCTTGGTGTCAGCCCTCAACAAGGGTGACACTTTCATTGGGGGGTACCTGGGCCAGGAAATGCTTCAATCATTGACCATTGACTATAAAGGTGTGCCCGGTATTAAGATCCACGATTTCAACTGCCCCATTGGAATAGGGCTTGATCACCCGAAATGGTCTAGTCCATTTGGACCTAAGTTTCCCTGGGAAGAGTTTCAGGCGTGCGTCAAATAGCCAGACTTGTTGGTTTGGCTCAAAGGTTTTCCTATGAATGAGTCGATCGTGGACGGCTTTCATTTTCTCATAATATAGCCGACTATTGTCAAAGGTGTCCCGACGAATTTCTTCGAGCTCAGATAATTGAAGCATCCTTTGCGCACCGGCTAACTGGGGATCCATGTTACATTGCTTGACAGCCCAGTAAGCCCGATGTTCCAATTCGACGGGAAGATGACAAGCTTTGCCAAAGACCAAGCGGTAAGGTGACATGCCTATCGGGGTCTTAAAGGCGGTCCTGTATGCCCACAGGGCATCATCAAGTCTTGTGGACCAGTCTTTCCTGTCAGGTCTCACAGTATTCTGTAAATTGTTCTTGATTTGTCTATTTGAGACCTCAGTCTGCCCATTCGTTTGTGGATGATACGTGGTGGCAATGCAGTGGTTTACCCCGTATTTTCTTAGTAGGGCACGAAATTGGGAATGGATAAAATGACTTCCACCATCACTTATCATGGCCTTGGGTATTCCAAATCGGGAAAAGATGTTTCTCTTCACAAAGTCCATGACCGTCTTGTGATCTCATCGTCGAGTGGGGACGGCTTCAATCCATTTGGAAACATAGTCTACTGAGACCAGGATGTACTCGAAGTCATTGGATGGTGGAAAGGGGCCCATAAAATCGATACCCCAAAAGTCGAAGATTTCGACAATCAAAATGGGCTGATGGGGCATCATATCTTTCTTGGTCATGGTCCCCAGTGTTTGGCATCGTGCGCAAGTCTTGGCAAAGATGTGTGCATCCTTAAATAGGGACGGCCAATAAAATCCAGATTGCAAAACTTTTGCAGCTGTTTTCTTGCCAGAGAAATGGCCGCCACACGCTTGGTCATGACAAAAGGAAAGCACACTCTGAACTTCATCTTCGGGGAGGCACCTCCTGATGATCTGATCAGCACAGAGGTGAAACAGCATGGGATCATCCCAGAAATAGTGCTTGGCCTCAGCCAAGAACCTATCCCGTTGCTGTCTGGACCAGCTGTGCGGGGTTTATCCTATAAACAGGTAGTTGACATAGTCAGCATACCAAGGCATTTTCTTGTCTTGCACGGCTAGGATGTGTTCATCAGGGAAGGTATCAGATAGAGGTAGGGAGGGTCCAATGTGGTCTGGATGAAGCCTTGACAGGTGGTCAGCCACCACATTTTTCGATCCGGCCTTGTCTCGGATTTCTAGGTCAAATTCCTGCAAAAGCAGGATCCATCTGATGAGCCTGGGTTTTGCGTCCTTTTTGGCCAACAGGTGCCGGATGGCTGAATGGTCGGTGTAGATAGTCACGTGGGATCCCAGCAAGTATGATCGGAATTTCTCAAGTCCAAAAAGTACAGCGAGCAATTCTTTCTCTGTGACCGTATAATTACGTTGGGCCTCGTCCAACATTTTGCTCGCGTAGTAGATCACCACGGTTTTCTTGTCTTGCCTTTGTCCCAGGACAGCGCCTATGGCAAAATCTGATGCATCACACATAATCTCAAAGTCCTGGGACCAGTCTGGGGGTTGAAGTATAGGTGCGGAGGCGACTACATCCCGAAGGGTATGATAAGCCTGGATGCAATCAGGAGACATGTGGAAAGTGGCATCGTTGGCTAGAAGGTCGGTCAAGGGTTTGGAAAGTTTGGCAAAGTCTTTGATGAACCTTCGGTAGAAGCCAACATGTCCTAGGAAAGAGCGAATCTGCCGGACCGAACTAGGTGGAGGCAGTTTGGAAATTAAATCAACCTTAGCTCGATCTACCTTGATGCCCCTATGCGAAACGATGTGTCCGAGGACAATTCCTTCTTGAACCATAAAATGGCTCTTTTCCCAACTTAATACCAAGTTAACCTTGATACATCGTTTCAGGATTTTCTCCAAGTTGCTCAAACAATGGTCGAATGAATTCCCGAATACAGAGAAATCATCCATAAAGACCTCCAAGTATTCACCCACCATTTCTGAAAAAATGGCTAGCATGCAACGCTGGAAGGTCGCAGGTGCGTTGCATAACCCGAACGGCATTCGACGGAATGCAAACGTGCCATACGAGCAAGTGAATGTGGTCTTTTCCTGATCTTCCGGAGCAATTGCAACTTTGATTATATCCTGAATATCCATCGAGGAAGCAGAAATACTTCTGCCCTGCCAATCTTTCAATGATTTGGTCAATGAATGGCAAGGGGAAGTGGTCCTTCTTAGTGGCTTCATTAAGCTTCCTATAATCAATACACACCCGCCATGTGGTGGTGGTGCGGGTGGGGATGGATTCGCCATGATCATTAGTGACAACGGTGAGCCCAGCCTTCTTTGGAACCACTTGAGTGGGGCTCACCCAGGGGCTATCAGAGATAGGGTAGATGATGTCAGCATCGAGCCACTTGATAATTTCTTTTTTAACAACCTCCCGCATGTTAAGGTTTAACCGTCTCTGCATCTGGCAGGAAGGTCGGGCCCCGTCTTCCAAGTAAATCTTGTGGGTGCAATAGGTGGGGCTAATTCCTCTTAGATCCAAGACGGTCCAACCAATGGCGGCCCGATGTTCTGAAAGAGTTGCAGTCAACCTTAGTTCCTGATCCCTGGTTAGATGGGAATTAATAATCACTGGGAAGGTCTGGTCAGGTCCCAAGAAGATGTACTTGAGATTCTTGGGCAATGGTTTAAGTTCAGGTGCAGGTGGGACCACAGTCGATGGGAATGGAAAGGGCGGTAGTTGATCAACATCGATCTCTTCAAATGGTGTCATTTGATGATACTCAGCCTTACAGAGGTCCACGGGTAATGATGGTGACGGGTCAGAACTACGGGTTTGGTGGTCTGAGACAGAACTGAGGGTAAGGCATTCCTCGATTAAAGTTTCCACGGGATCATGTTCCTCAATGTAATCGCAATCAAAAGACTTTGTCGCCTGGAAGATATCCAATTGCATTTTCCTGTCTCCGAAGACGATTTCCATACATCCCGTGTCGCAGTCGATGTTTGCTTTAGCCGTAGCCAGGAAAGGTCTGCCTAAGATTATGAGTGTGTTCTGTAATTTTTCAGGGACCTCCATGTCGAGCACCAAAAATTCGACTGGGAAATAGAAGTCCTTGACCTGTACAATAACGTCCTCGACAACCCCCTTCGGGGTTTTCACTGATCTATCTGCCAGTTGGATGGTGACAGGGGTTGGTGCCAGCTCCCCAAAACCAAATTGGTGGTACAGGGTTGTTGGAATTAGACTGATAGAAGCACCTAGGTCTAGGAGCGCTCTATCGAATGTCATGTCCCTGATATTGCAGGAAATCAGGGGCGCTCCTGGGTCAGTTCGTTTGAGTGGAAGGTTGCTTGATATCACGGAGCTCGCTTGCTCAGAGAGTACAACCTTCCTAGGTGCTTGAGGTCTCAGCTTACGCTTGGGTGTACAGGCATCCTTTAAGAACCTGGCGTAAGCGGGGATGTATTTGACGGCTTCTAGGAGCGGAATATTAATCTGTACTTGCTTAAAAATCTCCAACAGCTCCTCAGTTTCCACAGCATTCTTCCTTTTCTTAATTGTTTCCAAGGCCTCAGGGTAGGGTGTCTGAATGTGGACTGGTTCCATGTCTGGGTCCTTGGTTGGTGCCTCTACTGAGTCGGGTATTCCAGCAAGTAAAGTCTCGGGGTTAGTCGGCCATTTGGGATCCTAGGTTTTGGTGTCGCTTCTCAAGGTCACAGCATTTGTAGAGGCATTGGGGCCATAGGGTGATCCTTGAGAAGACGAGGATGAAGAAGTGCCAAACCCAGGAGGTGTTTGTGGGGCTGGCTGGACCATGTGAGCCTGCCCGGGGTTGCCTTGGAACCCTTGCGAATTGGGGCCTTTGTTAATTATGTTTCGCGGGTTCGGATGCGGTTGGGAAGGTAGAGATCCTTGCTGTTTACAGTCCAAGAGTTGGCTTAACTGTCCCTTTACCACGGCCATTTCCTCCTGATGTTTTTGGTTCATGTCAGCCATCATCTTTATTAGGGTGTCCATTTGGTTTTGTGGGGGAGGGGCTGCCCTATTCTGGTTATATTGGGGTCTAACTGGTGGTCCTTGCTGATAGGGTGGCAACTGTGACTGTTGGTTTGGCCTGGGCTGGTTTTGGAATTGCTGTGGTTTCTGGTTTGTCCAACCAAAGTTGGGGTGATTACGCCAGCCGGTTAGTGGCGGTATGGCTAGGTTTTGTTATTTTGTTATAGAAATGACGTTGTAGTACAGATAGTCATTGCCACTATTACAATTTTTACTCGGAAATAAAAGATCTCCCGAGGACGAACTCAGGGAGCAAACTGTATTCTAGAGATACAAAGTTTCTATTACAAAAATAAAGTGAGAGAGGGAAAAATTTGTCTTGTTGGCTTCTTCTTTTCTCTTCTCTTTGGTTCTTCAGTTTTCTTCTTTCTTCTTGTTCTTCCTCTGTTCATATTTTTCTTGCTTTCTTCTTTCTTTTTCTTCAGAGCTTCTTCTTCTTCTCTTCTCGTGTTCTACTTCCCTTCTTTCGTCTTCTTCCTTCTGTTCTTCTCCTGGGTTCTTCAGAGCTTCTTCTTCTTTTTCTTCTTCCTTGTGGTCCTGTTCTTCTTTTCCTCTCCTTCTTCTTCGTCCTCGGAGCGTCGTCTGATTTTTCAATCAGACGACTTAAGTAACCCGCTGCTACAGTGCGTCCTCCTTCCTTCTTTCTTCTTCTTCCTCTGCGGTCTGCCTTCTCTTCTTCTTCTTTTCTCTTGTGCCTGCACACTTGCAGTTTGGTCAGAGGGCAAAAACCTACTCTACCCTGCCCCGCGTCTCTCTCTCTCAGAATTCACTCATAGGATAGCTCTCCTAGAGCTGCCGGGTAGTCGGGTACGGGTCACGCCCGGGTCCAGGCCCACCGGTGTGCGGTAGTGGGCGAGGAGTGCAGGTCGGGTAAACGGGTCGGGCGAGGGCCATGTGGGGTGGTTGCGGACAAGGCCAAGTCGAGTGGGTGAGAGGGACCTCACCTCGTGGTCAGGAGGCAAATAGGCTAAGGCACGTTTTGCCTTTATGCGGGTGCGCGGCTTCGAAATCCCACGATGTGGGACTAACTTCTGCTGCCTTCGTGCGCGCCTGCAGGACGACTCCACCTCGCCCTCTGATCAGCTGCAGTCGATGTCTGGGCTAACTGAAGAGGCAGAAGCCTTCGCGGACTTCGCCCCAACATGCAGCACCTGGGAATCTGGGGCTGCAGGGCCTGGAGCTCGCCTCGAAGCTGCTTCAGTTGTCGCTAATGGCAGCTGGAGCAGCGAACCTGTTAGACAGGAATACAGCCCTTCGGCCTAATCAAACACGCGGGGGACCTTCGCCGTGGCAAGGCGAAGGTGGTGCGGGGTGTGGCAGGTCGTGGGATGGCGTTTGGTGGCAGGGCTAGGTCAGACTGTGGCTGCGAGAATGGGTTTGTTCGGTGGATTATGGTGGGGGTGTGGAGAGGTAATGAGTGAGCGGAGGTTGATCAGGGTGAGGAGGCGGAGGTTCTGTGAGGGTCGGCGAGGTGTATGGGGCTGCAGAGCGATGGGAACGTCTCGCCGGAGGGTGGCCGGAGATGGAGAAGGTGAGGGTTATTAAGCGCGGTCGAAGGGCGGTTGAGCAAATTAAAGTAGGGAAAAAAAAGAGAGGAGGAAAGGGAAGAACTGTACCTACTTGGAGGGACGAGGGGGAGACGGAGCAGGGCGACAGTCTTATCGACTGTCGCCGAAGAAGAAGGTGCCCAGAGAGAGAGGGCGGCAGCGAGGAGAGAGCGGGAGAGCACGCGCTGGGTACGGCACGACGCGGGAAGAGCAGGTGAAGGCAGCTCTGCTGCTGGTAGTGCGGCAGAGCGACGAGGAGGAGGAGGAAGAACTGCCGGAGCAGGGGGGCTTCTGTCGGAGTGGGAAGAGAGTAAAAGGGGGGGTTCCTCCGTCAGATCCGAGCTGGAGAGTGCGGCAGAGCGTCGAGGGCTTTTGTAGAGTCGAAATCAGAGAGGAGGGCGGAGGGAGACGACGTGCCTCACTCGTCGGAGGACACCGGAGATGGAGACCCATACCTTCCGCGCATTCGCACGAAAGGTATGGGTGGTTGCAGAGATCATGGAGGTGTCCCTGCGGCGGTGGAGGTCGCAGGGAACCCCTGGTTGACTTGGCAGAGGGTCCCCCTTACCCTGCGCGGCGCCATGCTCCACGCAAAGTTGCCGGAGCATGGCGCTGGTCAGGGTTTTGCAGGGAGGGCCCAAATGCAACGAACGAAGAAGTGTTAGGGGCCAAAATGCGAGGGTTTCAGAAGTTGAGGGTCAAAAAGTAATGGATGAGGACCAAAATGCAAAGTCGGTCAAGAAGGTCTCTTATTAGGCTGAAGTTTTTATGCATGACTAAATGGGGCCTAAGGATTCTAATGGTGAATTTTATTTCTAGATAAGACCTTGTTTTACTGGTCAATTTACGTAAAAACCCAAATTAAGTCATTAATTGGGCATGGCTCTCAATGTAGGTCAAAATGGGTTCCTAAGGCCAAATTGAAGGTTCTAAACCCTAGAGATTATTTTTCAACGAATTATAGAGGGTTTAGTCGATTATTTCTTTGCCTCGAATCTCGTGAATTGAAGTGGGTTTGTTTTAGGGTTACAGATTGTCATTTAATTCCTTGGAGTTGCTGTAGCCCTTATCAGATCAGATCTTCCCACTTCCCTTCTTATTAGGTTTGTTTGACCTGTGTTTGGACCCTGAAGTACCCTGCTTGCAGATTGTGCTGGTAAAATTGCATTTTTACCCCTTATGACTTGTTTTCTTCTTAAACTCAGAATTCTCTGAGTTAAGCCTTTCCTTGAGTTATGTAGGAGCCTTTATCCTTTGTATTAGGTCAAAATGAGCTAGTTATGGCTCATGATGAGGTTCTCATCATACCCCCATGCGTAGCTTTTGCTAGTCCCTTAGCATAAAAAACTTAAGGTTTCAACCTTTGTTCTAGACCATGGAGTTCTTAATAGCTTTAGATAAGTGCTTTTTCATTTGATCTCAGATTAGGTTAGAATGCTGACCATTGGCCCAAAAGGTACTCTAGTACCAATCAAGATCTAGATCTGTCTAGCCTCAGCCTCAGTCCTTAGCAAAGGTTTTTAAGGCCTACAAGAACTAACTTAAGGTCTATTGGACTTTGTGATTAAAGCACCCGAGCTTGGAATGATTTTAGCCCTGGCTCAGTTCACAGTGCATTTTGTAAGAGAGAGAGATAGAAAATTTTTCTATTTTGGAGAGTTTTCTCTCTCTTTTTCTTTTTAATTCTAGCTTAGGATTGGCTTTTCAACACGGTCTGTATCAGATTCCTTGCCCCCATCATCAATCCTCAAGGGTTCCTGGCAATCGATGCTTCGAGATAGCACCGCCCATGGCAACCCCCGAAACCCTGGCTATTGAGATTTCGAGATAATCCCATCCATGGTGTTCCGTGGCCAAATCCAGACCCTGGCAATTGACATTTCGTGATAATGTCATCCATGGAATCTGAACCAGCAGAGTGCTTACATGCCCCGAGTAGGATATGTAAATATCCTAAGAGATAAGCACCGAGGAGATGATATTTTGTTACGCATCTTCGAGGGGATTTCTCGCCTCTCCGCGCTGGGAACTCGTCTAAATCAACTTGTGTTGATCGGCCGCTCCTACTCTAGGTGTACTTTTCAGAATTTTTTTGCGATGCTTCTACGTGATTTTGATTTTTACGCTTACTGAACCAGGCTGTGTGTGTGGTTAGGGTGCATAGGTTACTGAGTCCCGTAAACCAAAAGTTAGCTAACGAGGCCAAATACTTCCTAAGCCTTAGACCTAATATTTCAGCTTTCCATTTTCCTCAACCTCTTGAGGAGTGTCCAGATCTTAATGGGTACTAAGAGTCTATCCAAGAATGCCTAAGGTTTGCGTTCTTACTAATCCCTTTGTGCACTTTTCAGTTCTTTTCTAGAATGAGGTCTAGAACTTAGGTTAATTCCTTAGTTTCTTACTAATGACTACTTTTTTTTCTCATATTTTTGTGCTCCTTTTTCATCTTTTTTCTTTCCTTCCTCCACAAAATTTCCTTCCTTTATTGTTTTTCATTTTTTTTTTTTAAAAACCTTTTCTTACAAGTTTTGCACTTTTATACTCCCCCCCCCGTGCCTAAGGTTTGCAATGTCCTCATTGTGACTTAGGGGGTTTTTTATTTACTTAGTTCATTCCGTAAGACAGAATGCGGATGATTTCTAATCCCAGATGCAAGCATCTGAGGTGGGGTCGGATGTCTACAAGGGTGAACCTTAAGTGCAAAAAGGTGTCAGAAAAAGGTTTTGGATTTTTCGGAAAATGACGGGTTGCCTCCCGTTAAGCGTTGAGTTTTACGCCATCGGCTGGGCGCAATAAGCTCAAGGGGAATGGAGGATATAAGATACTTCAGCCAAATCAATAGAAGTCACATCAATGAACGGCTTGAGTCTCTGACCGTTCACGATGAAAGGTTCCGAATCGTGGCTGAGCGGACTGATTTCGATAGCTCCATTTCTAAAAACTTGTCAGACTAAATATGGTCCGACCCACTTGGATCGCAGCTTTCCCGGGAAAAGTTTGAGTCGGGCATCAAAGAGTAGGACCTTCTGACCAGGATGAAAGATTTTTCTCGAGATATGCTTTTCGTGGAAGGCTTTAACTTGCTCCTTGTAGATTCGCGAGCTCTCATACGCATCTAGGCGTAATTCATCGATCTCGCTGATTTGAAGTTTTCTGTGGGTTCCAGCCTTTGAAAAATCTAGATTACAGTTCCGTACTGCCCAATAGGCTTTATGCTCCAATTCTATAGGAAGGTGACACTCCTTCCCGTACACTAGTCTAAAGGGAGACATGCCTAACTGGGTTTCGTGGGCGGTCCTATAGGCCCACAATGCTTCTGGAAGTCGGGATGGCCAGTCTTTCCTGTCAGGCCGAACAGTGACTTGCAGGATTTTCTTGATCTTCCGATTAGACAGCTCAGCTAGACCATTAGTTTGGGGGTGGTAAGGAGTAGAGATTCGGTGAGACACCCCATATTTGGTCATCAGTGACCTAAACTGAGAGTTTGTGAAATGGGTCCCCCCATCAGAGATTATAGCACGAGGAATCCCGAACCTTGAGAAAATGTTTTGATGAATGAATTTAAGAACGATTTTGTGATCACAGGTTCGGGTCGGTATGGCTTCAATCCATTTGGACATGTAGTCCACAGCCAGCAGAATATATTCGAAACCATCCAAAGCAGGAAAGGGTCCCATAAAATCAATCCCCCAAACATCAAAGATTTCGCATACGAGAATCGGCTGCATAGGCATCATGTCGCGATGGCTCATGTTGCCCAAAGTCTGGCAACGACTGCATGCCTTACAGTGATTGTACGCGTCTTTGAACAGTGTGGGCCAGTAAAAGCCGCACTGGAGGACTTTTGATGCGGTTTTATGCCCAGAGAAATGGCCACCGCATGCCTGGTCATAGCAGAAAGAGAGGATATTGTTGAATTCCTCTTTCGGGACACATCTTCGGATGATCTGATCAGCACCTATGCGGAAGCGGTACGGGTCTTCCCAAATGTAATACTTGGCATCAGAGCGCAATTTTTCTTTCTTGGCCTTCGGCCAATCAGATAGGATCTGATGAGATGCCAAGTAATTTACTATATTAGCAAACCATGGAAGGCTAGTACCAATAGTCAGCAGGTGCTCATCGGGAAAATCTCTGTGATGGGTCCGGACGGGTCAATCATTTTAGAAAGAAGGCGGGACAAGTGATCAGCTACCACATTTTACTTTCTCGCTTTGTCGCGAATCTCAAGGTCAAATTCTTGCAATAGTAAGATCCATCAGATTAATCGAGGTTTCGCATCCTTCTTTGCAAGGAGATGCCTCACAGCTGTGTGATCCGAGTAAATGATGACATGGGAACCCAGAAGATACGATCGAAACTTTTCAAGGGAAAATACCACGGCTAGCAGCTCTTTCTCCGTAACTGTATAGTTACGCTGAGCCTCGTCAAGTGTCTTGCTAGCGTAGTAGATGACCACGGGTTTCCCGTCAGCTTTTTGCCCCAGGACTGCTCCTACAGCGAAATCAGACGCATCGCACATGATCTCAAAGGGTTGAGACCAATCAGGGGACTGTAGGATCAGGGCCTGGGTGACTCGGTCACATAGGGCCTCAAATGCTTGAGTGCATTCCTTGGAAATTTTGAAAGGTACATCCTTGGAGAGAAGAGTGGTCAGGGGGCACGCGATTTTTGAGAAATCAGGGATAAATCGACGGTAAAAATCGACGTGCCCCAAAAAAGATCGGATGTCCTTGATCGAGCTAGGCATAGAAAGGCGAGAGATCAGATCAACCTTAGCTCGGTCTACTTGGATGCCTTTTTCCGAGATTGAGTGTCCCAGGACAATTCCCTCAGGCACCATGAAATGGCTCTTTTCCCAGGAAAGAACCAAATTCACCTCGATGCATCGCCTGAGTATTTGGACCAAGTGTTGGAGGCAATCATCAAAAGATTCTCCAAAAACTGAAAAGTCATCCATGAAGACTTCCAGAAAATCACCTATCATATCTGAGAATATGGCAAGCATGCACCGCTGAAAGGTAGTGGGTGCATTGCAAAGACTGAAAGGCATCCTTCGGAAAGCATAAGTTCCGAAGGGGCAGATGAACGTGGTCTTTTCTTGGTCCTCAGGATGGATTGCCACTTGGTTATAACCGGAGTACCCGTGAAGAAAGCAGAAGAACCTATTTCTCGCTAGTTTCTCGATAATTTGATCAATGAAAGGTAGTGGGAAATGATCCTTCTTCGTGGAGGCATTGAGTCGGCGGTAATCTATACAGACTCTCCAAGCATTGGCAAATCAGGTAGGAATGATTTCTCTGGTCTTAGTCATTATGGTGGTGAGTCCTGCCTTCTTGGGCACGACATGAATTGGGCTCACCCAACGACTATCGGAGATCGGGTAGATGATCCTGGAATCTAACCACTTGATGATCTCCTTTTTCACGACCTCCTGTAGATTGGGGTTCAAGCGTCTCCACATTTCACGAGAATGTCGTGCGCCCTCTTCTGAATAGATATGATGAGTACAATAAGAGGGACTTATTCCAGTCAAATCATCGAGAGTCCACCCGATGGCTCTGCGATGTTGCTGGAGGACAGCAATCAGACGGGATTCCTGTTCGGGATAGAGGTTGGAATTGATAATCACAGGAAGGGTCTGATTAGAACCCAAAAAGATGTATTTCAAGTGAGCAGGAAGTGGCTTCAGTTCGAGGGTAGGGTTGTCAGCAGCAGCGAGTGGTTCAGTATAGATGTGAGGTTCAAGGGTGGGAGTTACTGGGTTGTTTATATCTGGATTCGAGTCCTTAGTTTGCGGGTCAAGATCTTTCTGCGGTTGATGAGGTATAATCAGGCCATTCTGGAAGTGTGTTTCATCAACCAAAGCCCTAACGTCACAAACTTATTCAATGACACCGCAATTGATTCCTTGTTGGGCCTTAAATATATCAATTTTCAGAGTTTGATTCCCAAATTTGAGCTCTATTTGACCCTCCTCACAGCTAATGTTGGCTCTAGCAGTAGCCAAGAAAGGTCTCCCTAAAATGATTGGTGTATCCGTAGGGTTTTCAGGTGCATCCATGTCTAAGACTATAAAGTCTACAGGAAAATAGAAATCCCGCACTCTCACAATAACATCCTCGAGAATCCCTTTTGGTGATTTTATATATCGATCTGCTAATTGTAATGTTACCTCGGTTGGTTTTAACTCGGGTTCTTCTAGATGGTCAAGTAAGGATGTGGGTATCAGATTTATGGATGCGCCCAAGTCTAGCAAAGCTCTATCAAATTGGGTATCACCTATCTTGCAGGAAATCAGGGGAGTACCAGGGTCTTTAGCCTTGGGTGGGAGTCTGCTTAGGATTACAGAGCTGGCTTGCTCTGACAGAACAATTGGACTCCCACTCTTGGTTCGCGGCTTACGCTGGGGTGTACACACATTCTTTAAGAATCGTGCGTAAGCCGGTACATGGCAGATTGCATCCATCAAGGGGATGTTTATGTGGACCTACTCAAAGAGCTTGACCAGGTCCTCCTCAGGTGCCACGGCCTTGGTGGTCTTCTTTCCCTTGGTCAAGGCCTCGGGAAACGGGATCTTGGTTGGTTATTCTAGGATAGGTCCAGGTTTTGGATCTGGGATAGGGGTGGGAATGTCCTGGATTACTGTCCTAGGCTTGGGATCACTACCAGGCTTGGAGTGGTTTGGATGAGGTGGGTCTTGGGTTTCCTTACCACTATGGGTTGTTACGGAATTAAGTCCTACCTGGTTTTGGTTGGGATTGGGTAAGATGGGTTGCTGCTGGTAACCCGCAAAAGAAGTGGAGGCCTCTATCCCATCTGGTGAAGGAACAGAGGGGGCCTGATAAATCATATGGGCATGGCCCGGGTTTGGGTTCATAACGTGCTGCTGGGTTGGCACGTTTTTGGATTAGGAAGAGGTTGGGAAGGAAGTGTGCCTGGCTGGCGAGAATTTGCCAACTGGGCCAATTGGTTTCAGACCTCTGTAATCTCGTCCTTGTGTTGCTTTTGAATAGCCACATTCGTTCTTTGAATGTCAGCCAGAGTCTGAAGGATTAGGGACATTGGATCCTGATTTGGCCCTGATGGATAAGTAGGGTTAGGCCGTGGCTGAGGTGGCTGGTAAGGACGAGGGATTTGTGGGCGGGGTTGAAAGGGTGGTCTTTGGGTTTGGGAATTTCCCACCCACTGAAAGTTGGGATGGTTTCGCTATCCAGGGTTATAGGTGTTGGAGAACGGGTCGTTCTGGATGGCGTTGAGGTCCTCGCAGGTCTGAGGAACCTCCAGAGAGTCAGAGAAAGAGGGAATGGAATTCCCCAGGTTGGTATAGAGAGGATCGGATGGACCTCTGGTTAGAGAATCAGATGGTGGATATGGATCCATCCTAGGAGAAGATTAATGGAGAATATTTTGCACAGTTTCCCTTGTGGAAGGAGGCTGTGCAAAGGGGTTATGCGCAGAGGTGGCTCGCTGCAGGTGCTGAGTCAGTTCATCCACATTCTTTTCAATAATCGAGACCTTGTCCAATCGACTGGCCATTAATTCCTGGTCGACTGATGCGGACAGGCCCTGCGTCTCATGTGCTCCCCTAAGATTCGTCGATGCACGGGTATTCGACCTGTCGAATAATCCCATGGAGTCATTGTTGATGGAGTTCTCGCACATGTTTTTGAGAATCTCCCACACGGTGTCCTCATGTTGACCCATGATATTTCTTCCGTAGGTTGCATTGACGAAAAGATGGATATCCTCACGGAGTCCCTGGTAAAATGATTGGACCTATTTCCATTTAAGAACTCCGTGATGGGGGCACTTTCTCATGAGATCCTGAAAATGATCCCATGCCTCATGGAGAGGTTCCCCTGATTGCTGAGTGAAGTGAGCAATCTGACGGCGCAAGGCGTTGGTCCGACCAACGGGAAAGAACTTTTTCAAAAACTCGGATTGAAGTTCTTCCCAAGTGTTGATCGGTCGGGTCTGAGTCTGATACCAATGGGCGGCCTTGTCCATAAGAGAAAAGGAGAACATTTTCATGAGAAGAATATCTCGATTTTGCACATCTGACCCAAAAGTTTGGGCCAGATGCTTTAGTTGTTTGATATGCTGGAAGGGATCTTCGGAATTAAGCCCATGGAAATTAGGTATAGCATGAATCATGTTGGGCTTCAATTCAGAATCAGGTCCTCCAGTCGGGATTCTGACTCGAGGCTCAATGGCCACCACAGTAGGATTGTAGTGGTCCCGCATCATAGGACGCTGCGGTGGGTGCACGAAGTTTTGGAAGAGGTCATTGAGTCGTTGGAGCTGATGCTGCAGATTGTTTTCTTCCTCAACTGGCTGATCCATGATGGGGGAAGAAGAAGAACTTGGTTCTGAATCAGAAGAGAGAATAATGTGAGGGGGTTGCTGCACAAACACGGGCGTCGAGGCTTGGCCTTGACGAGAGTGAATTTCTAAAGGAGGTCTTAAGGGTGGTCTTAAGGACCTCCTACCGTACATGCACTGCTGGAAGAGATGAGTTCAGAAGGTGCTGGACCCAATCAAGACACACAAAAATGTGTTGGGTGACTATAGAGGTGTGGGGCAGATGGACCCCTTGATCAGAAAGATTGTCCACCTGAGAATTACCTGGGCAGCCAGAGAGGGTGAGTCCCACAAAGACCCCTACACGGTAGAGCATCCCCACGGGTTACAGGGTTTCCCCCACCCGACCTCTCTTGTCACTACGGTTCCAGGTAGACCAGAATGGGGATCTTGACCTCTTAAGTCTACCAATTTTAGTTTAAGATCAGGGTGCTTAAGGTTTCACTTGAACTCTTAGGTGTTTTTGTGAACAAAGTGGCCCAATTTTAAGGTTGGTTGACCCAAGGGGTCAACTTCACCTCTAATTCTTTTGAGAGCTTTTGGGTCCTTTCTTTTTAGGGTTCAAATGTTTAGAGAGCCATTTTCTTAGGGTTTCTCCTGTGTAGATTTTTTCAAACAAGGTTTAGGTATACCTCTTTTTGGGAAGTTCTTTTCTTTGTTAATAGAAGGTGTGTCTCTAAAAACCCGAGCTTTTGACCTTATGTTGGCTCTACTTGGTCCATTTAACTCTTTGTTTGGGTAATTAAGGCTCAGGCAAGGATGTGTTAGCCCCTAATCACCTCTAAAACTGTGTGTAGGAATAATAGTTTCTGAGAATATGCAGCTATTACTATGTATAAAGACGGGTTATGCCTATTTCTTTTCCTTTTCTTTAAAATTTTAGGGTTTAATAGGAAGTTACCTGTCCTTGGAGTGGCTGTGGTGCGGCTGCATCTTTTTGTTTCTTTCTGTACCTGCACAAAAGAGAGGAGAGATTATTAGAAACTTACAAATAGAAATTTTATTACTTCTAGAATAGCCGTTGCTCCCCTGCAACAGCGCCAAGAATAGTGGCGATATGGCTAGGTTTTGTTGTTTTGTTATAGAAATGGCGTTGTAGTACAGATAGTCATTGCCACTATTACAATTTTTACTCGGAAAGAAAAGATCTCCCGAGGTCGAACTTAGGGAGCAAACTGTATTCTAGAGATACAAAGTTTCTATTACAAAAAAAAAGAGAGAGAGAGAGAAAAATTTGTCTTGTTGACTTCTTCTTCTTTTCTCTTCTCTTTGGTTCTTCAGTTTTCTTCTTTCTTCTTGTTCTTCCTCTATTCTTCTTTTTCTTGCTTTCTTCTTTCTTTTTCTTCAGAGCTTCTTCTTCTTTTCTTCTCGTGTTCTGCTTCTCTTCTTTCGTCTTCTTCCTTCTGTTCTTCTCTTGGGTTCTTCAGAGCTTCTTCTTCTTCTTTTTCTTCTTCCTTGCGGTCTTGTTCTTCTTTTCTTCTCCTTCTTTGTCCTCGGAGCGTCGTCAGATTTTTCAATCAAACGACTTAAGTAACCCACTGCTACAGTGCGTCCTCCTTCCTTCTTTCTTCTTCTTCCTCTGCGATCTGCCTTCTCTTCTTCTTCTTTTCTCTTTTGCCTGCACACTCGCAGTTTGGTCAGAGGGCAGAAACCTACTCTACCCTCCCACGCGTCTCTCTCTCTCATAATTCACTCATAGGATAGCTCTCCCAAAGCTGCCGGGTAGTCGGGTACGGGTCACGCTGGGGTCCAGGCCTACCGGTGTGCGGTAGTGGGCGAGGAGTGCAGGTCGGGTAAACGGGTGGGGCTAGGTCCGCGTGGGGTGGTCGCGGACGAGGCCGAGTCGAGTGGGTGAGAGGGACCTCACCCCGTGGTTAGGAGGTAATCAGGCTAAGGCACTTTTTTCCTTTATGCGGGTGCGCAGCTTCGAAATCCCACGATGTGGGACTAACTTCTGCTGCCTTCGCGCGCGACCGCAGGACAACTCCACCTCACCCTCTGATCAGCTGCAGTCGATGTCTGGGCCAACTGAAGAGGCAGAAGCCTTCGCAGACTTTGCCCCAACCTGCAGTACCTGGCAATCTGGGGCTGCAGGGCCTGGAGCTCGCGTCGAAGCTGCTTCAGTAGTCGCTAATGGCCGCTGGAGCAGCGAACCTGTTAGACAGGAATACGGCCCTTCGGCCTAATCAAACACACGGGGGACCTTCGCCGTGGCAAGGCGAAGGTGGTGCGGGGTGTGGCAGGTCGTGGGATGGCGTCTGGTGGCGGGGCTAGGTCAGACTGTGGCTGCGAGAATGGGTTTGTTCGGTGGAGTATGGTGGGGGTGTGGAGAGGTAATGGGTGAGTGGAGGTTGATTAGGGTGAGGAGGCGGAGGTTCTGTGAGGGTCGGCAAGGTGTATGGGGCTGCGGAGCGATGGGAATGTCTCGCCAGAGGGTGGCCGGAGATGGAGAAGGTGAGGGTTATTAAGTGAGGTCGAAGGGCGGTTGAGCAAATTAAAGTAGGGAAAAGAAAGAGAGGAGGAAAGGGAAGAATTGTACCTACTTGGAGGGACGAGGGGGGGCGGAGCAGGGCAACAGTCGTATCGACTGTCGCCGGAGAAGAAGGTGCCCAGAGAGAGAGGGCGGCGGCGAGGAGAGAGCGGTAGAGCGCGCGCTGGGTACGACGCGTCGCGGGAAGAGCAGGTGAAGGCAGCTCTGCTGCTGGTAGTGCGGCAGAGCGACAAGGAGGAGGAGGAAGAATCGCCGGAGCAGGGGGGCTTCTGTCGGAGTGGGAAGAGAGTAAAAGGGGGGGGGTTCCTCGGTCAGATCCGAGCAGGAGAGTGCGGCAGAGCGTCGAGGGCTTTTGTAGAATCGAAATCAGAGAGGAGGGTGGAGGGAGACAACGTGCCTCACTCGCTGGAGGACGCCGGAGATGGAGACCCATACCTTCCGCGCATTCGCACGGAAGGTATGGGTGGTTGCAGAGATCATGGAGGTGTCCCTGCGACGGTAGAGGTCGCAGGGAACCCCTGGTTGACTTGGCAGAGGGTCCCCCTTACCCTGCACGGCGCCATGCTCCACGCAAAGTTGCCGGAGCATGGCGCTGCTCAGGGTTTTGCAGGGAGGACCCAAATGCAACGAACGAAGAAGTGTTAGGGGCCAAAATGCGAGGGTTTCAAAAGTTGAGGGTCAAAAAGTAATGGATGAGGACCAAAATGCAAAGTCGGTCAAGAAGGTCTCTTCTTAGGCTCAAGTTTTTATGCATGACTAAATGGGGCCTAAGGATTCTAATGGAAAATTTTATTTCTAGATCAGACCTTGTTTGATCGGTCAATTTACATAAAAACCCAAATTAAGTCATTAATTGGGCATGGTTCTCAATGTAGGTCAAAATGGGTTGCTAAGGCCAAATTGAAGGTTCTAAACCCTAGAGATTATTTTTCTACGAATTGTAGAGGGTTTAGTCAATTTTTTCTTTTCCTCGAACCTCATGAATTGAAGTGGGTTTGTTTTAGGGTTACAGATTGTTATTTAATTCCTTGGAGTTGCTGTAGCCCTTATCAGATCAGATCATCCCACTTCCCTTCTTATTAGGTTTGTTTGACCTGTGTTTGGACCCTCAAGTACCCTGCTTGCAGATTGTCCTGGTAAAATTGCATTTTTACCCCTTATGACTTGTTTTCTTCTTAAACTCAGAATTCTCTGAGTTATGCCTTTCCTTGAGTTAAATAGGAGCTTTTATCCTTTGTATTAGGTCAAAATGAGCTAGTTATGGCTCATGATGAGGTTCTCATCACCGGTGTTGTAAGTGTTGTAGAAAGGGTCAGGTTTTGCATATCCTTGGACGGCTTGCACATCTTCTAGAATAGTTGATGTTGAGGAAGAAGGAAGGGAGTAATCAAGGGTCGAGGGGGCAAGGGTCCCTCCCTGGAACGTGGTCAGGGGTTGTTCCAGGTTTAGTTGGGTGAAGGGTTGGACCAGGTTGACATTATGTGCTCCCTTTGCTAGGGAGAAAGTCTGCAAGGGGTTCCTGGTCTGGTTTAGAAGCTCATCAATCTTTTTGTCCACCAATTCCACTCGATCGAACTTTTTGGCAATGATGTCCATGTCAGCCATTCCACAATTTTCTTGCACCTCATAAATCCCGCCATGGGGTTGACTGGACTTGTTAAACTGGTTCATGGAGGCATTGTTGAGCGAATTCTCGCTCATAGACTCAAAGAGCTCAAATGCGCTCTCCTCATCTTTGTTTAGGAAGTTTCCCCCGCATGAGGCATCGACGAAGTTCCCTAGGTTGCTGTCCAGACCGTGGTAGAAGATCTGGGCCAATTGCCACCTTGGAACTTCGTGGTGTGGGCATTTCCTCAAAAGTTCATTGAATCTTTCCCACGCCTCATGAAATTGTTCCCCACCCTGGAGTGTGAAGGTAGTGATAGCTCTTTTGAGGGCATTGGTCTTTCCTATGGGGAAGAATTTCTTTAAAAATGCATGCCTCAGTTCTTCCCAGGTGGTGATGGGTCTACCTAGGGTTCTAAGCCAATGAGAAGCCTTATCTCTTAATGAGAAAGGGAACATCTTGATTAGAACAATGTCAAGGCTAATGTTCCTAGGTTTTACTGTTCTTGCTATGCGGTCGAGATCTTCTAGGTGCAGAAAGGGGTCTTCATTTGAGCTTCCATGAAAGTGGCTCTGGATTAGACTTAATACATTAGGTTTTAGCTCAAAATCATCTCCCCCTTCAGGGATCCTAAGGTATGGCTTGACTCTAATGGCAGAAGGGTTATAGAAATCACGGATGGGTCTTGGCTGGTCCTAAAATGGTAGTAAATCAAGTGGTGGTTGCCCTAGTATGTTTTGGAAAGGTGGTGGTGGTTGTTGTGGTGGGTTCTGTAACCGTTGTATGGCTTGCATGATGGTTTGGATTTGTTGTTGCTGCAGCCGATGGTTAGCATTGATTTGAGCTTGGATGATGGCCATAGCATCAGGTGGGGGTTGATCTTCGACCTCATCTACCCTAGGTTCAGCCATGTTAACAGAATTGCGTCGCCTAGATTCCTGCCCCAAAACACGTAACTCGGGATGCAGTGAGCGTCTCCCATGCATACACTAGAGAAGAACAGGAGGGGATGCGGAGGGCGACAGATGAGAGAAAAAGTGTTTCAATCAAGCACACAAGCCTAATCCTTATGGTGTATTCCTTAGAAGACCTAGAAATCTCGGAAAGGGTGATTAAGTCCGTAAACGCTGGACTCCCCTTCCCAAGGCTAATCTGGCTAGGTTGATTACGAGGGGATTGCAGGGAAGGTTCTTCCTTTGTCCTGCGCCTTTAGTTCCATAGACCCCACAACCGCGGTCATTTGACACTGCCCCACAGCCTAGCCACCAGATTCTACCAAGGGAATGAAAGGCAAGTGCCTAGCGAACAAAACCTCACCTTTTGAGACTTAACTCAGTCCTGCCTAGGGCACGTCTACTCAGTTTTAACAGGTTAGGATAGTGCTTGTGCTTAGGGTGATGTGATGAGGTGTTGATTGGGGTGGTGCCTCTTAATTTTCCACTTCAAAGTGTGTGCTTTTATCAAAACATGGTTTTCAAGCAAGGATTTTTAAGGTGTGGTGTCTTTTAGTGTTTCATCCTTACTTTAGTGCTTTTTAGGGTTGACGTGTCTTAGTGCTTTCAGACAAGTTTCAATGGGCACGTCAAGTTCTACACACAACTTGGTGAAAGTAGATTTCCTTTTTATTTTGTAGAGGCTCTAAAACCCTAGTGTGCTCATCCTAAAGATCGTGCAGCTTCTATTAGATGAGTCAGTTTTTAGGGTTGAGTGGTGCGACCCAGGTCAACTCACGGTGGCTTCGCAAACACAACTCAAGAGAAAAATAAAAGAACAATCCAAGAATTTATTCAGCATATTAGAGTATACATTTTTTTTTAGGGTGATGTGTTAAGAATGTGGGTCAAGCAATCATTCACCATGCCAATTTTTTTCAGTTTTTATGATATTTTTTTTTTAGCTTTTTCAGACAAGCAAACAATGAGAGAGAGGGTATCACTATCGGTCCTCGAGGTGCCTACTCCCTTGCTACCGTCGTGGAATGCGTCGCTTCGCCGTCCATGCGTCGAATTCCTACAACCGTCAAGTAAAAAGGAAAATAGGGCATTAGACGATATGAGAATGAAGGTGGAATGGAGGTGATAAAACAAATCCGTTGCCTCCCCCGCAACGGCGCCAAAAACTGACATGCCGTAGTGCATGTGTGTTAAGAGGTGTCATTATAGTCTCACGTGATACGTCGGTTTTAAAAGAAGTAAACGGATGTGGGTCCGAGTGTCGGTCTCAGGGAGGCGTGGAAATCGGATTTTGTTTATCACTTGTTGTCACGAAAAAGGCGGAGTTTTGCTTGCGAAAGAGACGATTTTGAAAAGCGAGAGTAAGAGATAGAGAGAGACTTTAGGGTTAGAAAGCTCTTGGTTTGGATCATGCACTTTGAACAGAAATTAAAATGGCGATTGAATGGAAAATAATTTCATTAAACATGCATGCATAGTTCATAGCTTACAACATTAAATACATACTTTAACAAAAGTAAATGAAAGCTTAAAAGAAAGAGAGAGATGGAGAGAGAGTGGAGAGCGACGAGGCAGCCACGGCGGTGGAGGAGGCTCCGTCGGCGGCTCGTCGTCTCCGGCGATTACAAGAGTGCCTAAAACTAGCAAGTTGAGAAGTGGAGTAGTTGCAAGTGGGAGAGTATGCCTTGAATGGTGGTATAAGGGGGTTTAAATAGAGTTAAGGGCTTCCTAAAAGAAAAATGTGCTTTAGCGACATCCAGAACGTTGCTAAAACCGCTTCCAGATATGTCGGTGAAGCCCTCCTGCCGCCGGTCAGTTGCCCGCCCCGCTCTCTCTCCATGCGCGATCTGTGGACGTTGAACGAGAGCCGTCCGATGAGATCCTCCTGCGCCCGCGCTGAGATCGCGCCTCGGGCGCGTGTGCGCGAGCACGTTTCCGCCTGGCGTGCGCGTGCGCGTGGGTGCTCGGGAGTTGTTGTCGCGCCGCGTGGCGCGATCCTGGCCGCTCGCTGCTGATCGGGCGGCCCAATTTGTCCGCGCTCGTCGCTCGCCTTCGATTTCAGCTCTGTGCGGCTCGATTGCACGTCGCTGGGATGCAGGCGTGCGCGCCAACCGTTGCGCCACGCCCGCTCTTTGTCACGGCGACCGTGGGCGAGCGCCCAGATCTCAGCCGTTCGATCGAAGATCAACGGCCAAGATTCATCCTTGGTTGGCTTGAGGGTGTGCGAGCGGCAGGGGCGGGGCGACGTGGCGCTCTCTGGGTATTTCTTGGGCCCATTGTGGGAGCTCCGGATGTCGAATTTGGCCGATCTTGAGTCCGTTTTACTCCGTTCGTCGTTCTGAATCCATCCGTGCGGTTCGATTGCTCATCTGAGGCCTGCTTTGACAAATGCTTTACACAAATGGCCATTAATATAGTTTATAAGCAATCTTGGTACTTGATGCATGAAATGCTCCTATTGTACTTTATGTTGTGCCTTTTATTCTAAAGATGGGCTATATTCAACCTAATTACTACCCCCTTGCGTGGTGTTATCAATCACATACTAAAAATATTGCAAAAAATGCATTAACTTGCATTTAGATTAGTTTGAATAAAATGTAGGTTAATTGTCTCCATTTATGGCTAGGGATAGGGAAACTTGTTAATTTGGGCCTCGGATCGAAGATCCAATTGTACGGATCTAATTAGGGCGACGATTGGACTTCAATGACTCCAAGATCGCTTTGATCAGACATCTATAGCACCAGATATAGCCCGAGGAACCCTAAAGATCAAGGGCCAAGATGGTGTTAATCCACACCTCAAACGACAAATCCGACCACACGGATGGGTTTGGATAGACGATCGCAACCTAACGACGTGAAAATCAGTCCAATCCGACACCCGTGGCACCATCTACAACACTCAAAAGATGGACGGCCAAGATGGCACCACATGGTGCCATCCCAACAGCCTAATTGGCCACATGGACTCGCCTCCACTTCTCTTCTTCACCCGCTCGAAGAATCTAGGCCATTGGATCACCATCCAACGGCCGTAGATCGCACACACGCAAATCATGCGCTCTCCTCAAGAGGAAGCACAGTGCAACAATCGAGCGCCCCTTCGCGAGCGAAGGGCGCGCAATTGAGCCACGCTGCGCTTCAAATTCAGAGGGGCTGCGGGTGCGGGCACACCATCACAGCCGTACGATCGACATTGAGTAGTGCGGATTAGTCGATAGTGCCCATGCGCTATCAGACGCATAGCGCGAATGCTCGATTGCACGCGGGTGCATGGAGCTAGTGAGGAGAGGTTTAAGCCGTCCGATCTCTCTTGATCGGACAACTGATGGCATGCGAACGTGTGCAAGCATTTAAGACGCTGAAGATGCACACGGCACATGCACGTCGGCCAAGTTCAGGCCTTTAGTGACGGATAAATCAGTCACTAAAGGTCCTAAATTAATGCTTTTGATGTTGAAATGTCCAAAATGCCCCCACTCGTTGTAACTATAAAAGGAGACCACTACCCTACGAATTTCTGATCCCTTCTTCTCTTCTCTCACCCCTTCCAAAGCTTTAAGAGCTTGTACCACACCCGGGATGCTCCTCTAGAGTAGAAATCTTAATTTTTCCACCTTCATTCCCCTTCGTGGAGCATCCTGCGGTTGTCCCCTCTCTACATTCGAGAAGCAGATCCTGCAACGACGACGACGTGCTGCTTCATTCCTGTTTCTCTCGCTTCATTCTCCTTCTTCCTGCTCTGTTCCCTGACTTCCAAGTGTCGTCCCATCCGGCTCATCCTTCAAGCAATCGTCGAGGAGGATCTCTCTCTCTCCATTCTCTTTACTGCTTTCTAGAGTAGATTTATTGCTTTCTTGTATAGATTTCCCACTTTCTAGTCGTAATGAATAGCGTAATGAACAATTTCTGATAATGAAAACTATGTTTTTTCTACATCTCCTTTGTTTTTATTTGTAATATTTTCTCTCTCTCCTCTATTTATTAAAAAGATAGCTAGTTTTCGACCAGCTATTCTATTTTGTGACAAACAAAATGAAACACGTATTTTTAATCAAACGTCTGCCTCCCTCTGTTCGACCTAGAACTTCTTTACAACTTTTCGGTATAAATTTTATTTGTTGAAAGGATTTCTTCTCGACTCGAACTACAACAATGGGTTCTCAAATCCAGTTGCAAACATGTAGCTTTCCAAATTCAACATAGGCCCTAACTGGCCACTTTTAGTCTGGAATAGAAGATAAAAGCTCTCACATATCCATCTGAGGGTCATAACACAACTTTAGGTTGTTTTGAGAAGAGAATACAGAACTAGAGTTAATTCCATAATTTTAATAGCATATCATGAACACAAAATAACCAAGGGGCTCTCTAGGGGTTAGTCTAAGGTCAAATGTTCATTAAAGTCTAATAAGTGGGTTCATGCCGACAGAAACAAGTTTTTGCACATGTCGAGAATTAACAGTAACCTAAAATCCTAATTTCAAACCCACTTAAATAACAGAGGTTATGATCGGGATAAAATTCATCTAAACCTTCTAAAATTTATAGGAAAATATTCAATAAGGTTTGGTACCCTTGATTTGACCATTGGAACCCATTTTGACCTTAAATAGAGTCTTGGACAAAAAGTTGCATTGATTTGGGTCTCTATGCAAATTACCTAGTCACAATTGGTCAAAGACAAATTTTGACTTCACCATCAGATTCCTTGAGTTCAAATTTGGTTTCTACCATAATTTTGGCCCAATCAGAGTCCATCTTGACGTAGTTTGCATTTTAGTCTATTCTAACCCTTTCTCTTTCATTCATGCCCTAGCTTTTGAAATCCTTGCAAATACCCCATAAGTTCTTCATATTCTTCGTAGTCAGGTCACTGTCGCAAGGGCAGGTGTGAACCCATGCACCCGAACTCTAAATCAAGAATTCCTCCCTGATTGCTTGGCCAATCCCTTCCAAAATTGGAAGGGATGATCCAGAGGAAATCCCTGATCGACTAAACCAAAATTCCAATTCCAAATATCTCCATGTTTCTCGTGAGAATCCTTGGATTTGAAGGATCTTCCTCTTGAAAATCCGATCTTCTCAAGCTTGTTTCCAACCTTGGGAGCTCTCCTGAAGATCTATAAAAGGGTCCCCCTCGCTGGACCGAACTCCTTAGCAAGTTTTAGGCCCACAAAACCCTCTTCTTCTCTACCTTTGGCCAACTCGAACTCCGCTCCGGTGACCTCCTCTCTCTAGTCCCCTTGCCTGCTACTACATACTATACGCAATAGTTCCTTCTTCCCCAGTTTCTTCTGCACCTCGCCATACCTACGAGGGGCCCTCTCTCCCTTCAAGCACTGTTGTTTGACCTCTCAAGGCCACCTTCATCTCTGGCATCGGCCAATGATACCCGGTACCATCTCCGCATCTCCATCATTTGTAACCACCCTCATTCAACTCTACTCCTCCCATTGATTCAACCCACACACCCAACGCCTACTTTAGAATGCCCCCACGCTCACACCACTGTCATCCCCTTCATCTCTGGCACACCTCTGGCGACCTCAAAAACCTGCTACACTGCATCAAAATGCGCCCCATCAGTCCAGAAACCTTTGTCATTCTCCACTGACCGAAACCCCTTAGTAATTGAGGGGATTGGCCTCTTACGTACTCCACCCAACAGAAGCATCGCCGCACCTTCGTTTCAAGATCATCAGACCTCCTCATGCACATGCACACGACACTGCACCCACCAACGCACTAGCTGTTTCACAACGATCCTTCTGAGCATATTTGACATGGCCGCGAGGTTGTCCTTTGCTTTTCAGGTATCCACCATACTTTCGCCACCACGCTCAACTTCACCGACCATGCCATTAGTTCTCTGGCCAGAATTCATCTAGGCAACAGCCTCAGACGCTGTGGACTACCTCCAAGCCCTTCTTCGGGCACTTAATCAGACCTTGCAGCCTCGTCTTTGACCTCAATTGGAGTCCTCATCCTCCAGCTATGTGCGAGGAAGATTGTGGGGCTAGATAGTTCCACATTGTGGAATTTTCAGCTGTTTGCGATAGATAAGATGGATTTATGACCCCCATTCTTTGCCCAAGACATGGGGGTCGGGCCCCCATACACCTCACATCCACTTACCCAACCAAGCACTCCTTGCTTGCGAACCACACCTGCAAGCCTGGTCCTATTCATGCCTAGTTACCCGCCAAGTTACTTGGCTAAACCTGGGTGTCTGAGAGAAAGAAGAAAAGAAAGACAGAGAAAGGGGGGGTTTTTGCCCTTCTGCTCTCTCTACCCTTAGCCTATCCTGAGGCCTTTGCCTCTGTGTTGTGGTGCTGTGGTTGCCTCTATGTTGAGGCACGAAGGAAGGAGAGAGGAGGTCATTGCCTCTTCTATTGGAGCTGAGCTGAGCCTTGAACAACTTAAGGCATCTGCTAGTGCCTTAGTTTTGAATACTGTTGAGATATTAAAATTGGTTGACATGGAATATTGGGTTGAGATTTATTGTTCATATATTTGAGATACTTGGGATTAATTTCAAAGGGTTAATTTTGTGAATCAAATCACCATTTTAACCCATTCTTTTTTTATTTTGCTACTGGATTTCATATATAGATCATTTTGAGTAGTTTTAAATAAAGTTTTGATCATAATTGCTTATATTTCTTGTGATTAGTGAGATTGAAGGGCTATTAATTGCTCCTTATATTCGACCTCGGACTCTTTTCTATTTTTGAATTACAAACTTAAATGTTTTCGAGCGATTGGGGCTTTGCTACAATGAAACAACTTAAAACTCCTCAATAGCTTGTTAAACATTTTGGCATCATTGCCAAAGAGCAACGCGCAATCTGATTTCACTGGTTATAATTTCTCATCTGATACTAACTTGCTTTAACTGCTTTGTTGTCATTATGCAAGGTACATTTGAGAAGATTTGCCTCGCGACAGCAACTCCATGGGTAGGTAATCTCATTTCCATCCTCTTAAGCCCCTTTGTCTGGAAAGAAGTAAAAAAGGGAAATCAATTGGGATCAAGCTTGCATTATTTCCTTAGAATTAATCACCTAAGTTGCCTGATTTGATTCTCCAGAGATCCCCTTCCAAATTTCTACACCTATTAGGGACTTAAGGGATCTAGGGCTATTCACCTTCTTGATTAAGCCTTTGGTACCACATTTGGAAAGAACTGATTGGATGAAAAGAGCCAAATTAGGGTTTCCATCTTAGGGTTGATAAAATGCACTTGCCTGAAATAACAAGAATTGACTTTCCCTCATTGTGTGTCACCCAAACCCTTGCTTGAATTAACCTAATCAAGAAAACCCTAAAGGAAGGCTCTATCATTCACTTGAATCCTTAAAATTTAGACTTAATAACCTAGTTGCAAATCACTCAGGGTGATTTTGTGTCCATTACTTAGCTCATCCAAAATCTTAGGGTAGGTTAGGTGAAGTTGATCCACCTTGTGGGTTAACCAACCTTCAAATTAGGTCACAAATCACAATCAACTCTAAAGCTCAAGTGAAATCTATGCACCTTAATTTTGGTTTAAAATTTGGTAGACTTAAGAGTCAAGTTATTCATTCCAGTCTACTTAGATCTATGGTGACAAGAATGGTCAGGTGGAGGAAATCCTATAACCCGTGGGGATGCTCTACTGTGTAGGGGTCATTGCGGGACTCTCCGATCCTTGCTACCCAAGTATTTCTCAGGTGGATGACTTTTTGATCAAGAGGGTCCTCGAACCTTCTTAGTCATCCAAAAGTTTTTGGGTGCCCGATTGGGTCCATATCATATTCTATCCCTCATCTACTTTCCTAGTGCATGTTCGAGTGGAGGTCCTTAAGACCACTCTTGAGACCTCCTTTAGCTGTTCACTCTCAGTGATGTCAACCCTCGACTCACTTGTTTGTGCTACCTTCCTATCATATCGATATCTCTTCTGATTCATCTGAGACTAGATCTCCTTCATCCATAGCCATGGAACACCAAGTAGAAGAAAAACCCAATGTCCAAGATTACATACAACTCCTTAATGATCTAATCCATGCACATTTCGGTCCATCTCCGCGTCCTCAGATGTAAGATCACTACAATCCCGGCATGGTGGAGATTGAACCTAGAGTACAAACCCCTGCTGGAGGGCTTGATGTTGAACTCAAGCGAAATATGATTCATGCTATTCCTAAATTTCATGGCTCAAATTTGAAAGATCCCTTCCAGTACATCAAGCAAGTAAAACATTTGGCCCATCCCTTCTGGCCTGCTATACAAAATTGAGACATCCTGCTCTTTAAGATGTTCTCGTTCTCTCTCCTGGGTAAAGCTGTTGATTGGTTCCAAACTCTGAA
Source organism: Thalassia testudinum (assembly GCA_037157565.1). NCBI lineage: Eukaryota > Viridiplantae > Streptophyta > Magnoliopsida > Alismatales > Hydrocharitaceae > Thalassia > Thalassia testudinum. The sequence continues at coordinate 93,793,102 of JAZHRO010000025.1, forward strand.
TCGTCCAATCAACACCTAGGGGGAATTACAAAATGAATTCTTACAGAAATTTTTCCCGTTGGTCGGATGAATGCCTTGAGGCACCAGATCACACACTTCACTCAAAATCCAGGAGAACCACTTCATGAGGCATGGGATTGCTTTCTAGATCTCATGTCGAGATGCCCCCATCACGAGGTTCCGAAGTAGGAACAAGTCTAGTCTTTTTACCGTGGGCTTCGTGATGAGATCAAGCTATTTGTCAATGCAACTTATGGTGGAAGCATCATGGGTTAGCATGAAGATACCATTTGGGAGATTCTTAAGAATATGTGTGAGAACTCTATAAATAATGAATCTATGGGTATGCTCGATTGGACGACTACCCGAGCATTGACAAACATGTAGGGGGCACATGAGACTCAAGGCCTGTCTACATCTGTCGATCTGGAACTAATGGCCAGTCACCTGGACAAGGTCTCTATTATCGAGAAGAAGGTGGATGATTTGGCTCAACATCTACAGAGAACGACCTCAGCATAGCAGAGCACGTATGTGCAACCGCCCACTAGTAGGGAGGTTGTACATAACATTTATCATGACCCTCATCAGGGGATGGACTCATATCCACCCCTGTTTGATCTTGGTTTTGGAAGAAACTTTGAAACTTCCTACTCAAGTTGCGGAACTCTGTACCCACATATTTTGACTTCTCTGGGGTTCATCAGACTTGTGAGGACCTCAACGCCATCCAAAATGATCTGTTCTTTAACACATACAACCCTAGATGGTGAAATCATCCTAACTTTGTGTGGTCAGGGAATAATCAAAATCCAAGATCTCAATTCCAGCACTGACCACAAGCTCCATGCTCTTATCAGCTTGCTCAGCCTAAATCCCAATCCAAACTATCAATCTGGGCCATCAAGGGATGATTAAATGACTCTCATCCTACAAACCATGGTTGACATTTACAAATCTAATGCAGCTATGCAGAAACAGCATAAAGATGAGATCATAGAGGTTAGAAATCAACTCACACAAATGGCGAATTCTCTCTAGCCTGGTGCACCTCCATCACAACCTCTGCCAAATGTAAATAACGTGCCGAACCAGAGGGACATTATGAACCTGAATCATGGGCAAGCCCACATTGTCTATCAGGCCCCTTCTGCTCCATCAGTTAACAAGATGGAGGCTTCGACATCATACTCAGGATATCAACATTAATCACCACTACTACGAAATCCAAACTAGAGCCAAGTAGGACTTAATTCCATTACCACTTGTAATGGCAAGGTGACATAGGATCCACCTTATTCAAGCCACTCCCAGCTGGGTAGTTCAAAGCCTAACCCTAGGTTGGTTATCTAGGACACCCCTATCCCAGATCTAGAACCTGAACCAATCCTAGAGCAACCTACAGAGGTTCCATTTCTTGAGGCCTTGACCAAAGGAAAGAGGAAACCCAAACCCATGGCACTTAAGGAAGATCTGGTTAAGCTCTTTGAGCAAGTCCAGATAAACATCCCCTTGATGGATGCTCTCCGCCATGTACTAGTATGCATGATATTTTTGAAGAATTTATGCACACCTTAGTGTAAGCCGCGAACCAAAAATGGGAGTCCGATCGTATTGTCTGAGCAAGTCTGCTCGATCATTTTGAGCAAGCTCCCGTAAAAAGCAAAAGATCCTGGCACCCCTCTGATCTCCTGCAAAATCGGTGATCTAGACTTTGATCAAGCATTGCTATATTTAGGAGCCTCCATAAATTTGATACCTACATCCCTACTAAACCATTTCAAGGAAACTGAGCTCAAACTGATAGAGGTGACTTTGCAGTTAGCAGACTGATCAATCAAGTCACCTAGAGGAATTCTCATGGATATTTTGGTTCGGATTCGTGATTTCTACTTCCCAGTGGACTTTTTCATATTAGACATGGAGACTCCTAAAAATCTAAGAAGCACACTAATCATCTTAGGGAGACCATTCCTAGCCACAGCTAGGGCTAATATCAATTATGAAGAGGGCCAGATCGTGTTAAAATTTTGGAACAAGTCGTTAAAGATTGATATCTTTAAGGCCTAGAAAGGAATAAACTATGGAGAAATTGAGGAATTATGTGACATTAGTTCTATGGTTGAGTACCCACTTGTTGAGGAAGACTTGATTATTCCTGATCCTCAATGATAAGAAAATTCTAACCCATAGTTAGAGGAGACCAGAACTGACCTTGATTCACCTTTAGCTCCTACTTTATCATATGAGGCCCATCCTAAACCCCCACCTGCTGCTGATAACCTGATTATGGAGTTGAAACCCCTCCCAGATCATCTGAATTATGTATTCTTGGGTTCTAGTCAAATGTTTCCTATGATTATCAATTCCCGACTCACATCTGATCAGGAAACAAAACTGATTTTTGTTCTCCTACAGCATCGGAGAGCCATTGGATGGACTCTCGATGATTGACTGGTATCAATCCCTCATATTGCACACACAATATCTACAGTGAGGAGGGATCACGACCATCCCAAGAAATGCAGAGATGACTCAATCTAAATCTTCAGGAGGTTGTGAAGAAAGAGATCGTCAAGTGGTTAGAGACTGGTATCATCTACCTGATCTCTGATAGCCACTTGGTGAGCCCGATCTAGGTTGTGCCAAAGAAGGCAGGGCTGACTGTTATCACGACGGAGTCTGGAGAGACCATCTCGACTTGCATCACGAAGTCATGGAGAGTCTACATTGATTACCAAAGATTGAATGACTCCATGAAGAAAGATCATTTCCCACTGCCATTTATTGATCAAATTCTCGAGAAATTGGTGGGAAATCACTTCTTATGTTTCTTGGATGGTTACTCCAAGTATAATCAGGTGGCAATTCATCCAAAGGATCAAGATAAACAACCTTTACTTGCCCTCACAGTACGTACACATTCTGTAGGATGCTTTTTGGGCTATGTAATGCACCTGCCACTTTTCAGCGATGCATGCTAGCCATATTCTTTACCATGGTGGGTAAATACCTTGAAGTATTCATGAACGACTTCTCAGTATTTGCTGAATCTTTTGATGAGTGCCTCCTACATTTGGTCTAAATCCTCAAAAGATGCGTTGAAGTGAACTTGGTTCTCTCCTGGGAAAAGAGCCACTTCATGGTTCCTAAAGGTATCATTTTGTTGACATCTCATCCCTGAGAGAGGTATTCAAGTCGATCAAGCCAAGGTGAATTTAATTTCCAAGCTTCCTGTGCCTAACTCGGTAAACGACATCAGATCATTCCTGGGGCACATCAGAATTTATCGTTGATTCATACCTGATTTCTTTAAGCTCGCATGCCCCTTGACATATCTCCTCTCCAAGGACACACCTTTTGAGGTGTCTAGTGAGTGCATTCATGCATTTGAGAACCTATGTGACCTAGTCACCCAAACCCAAATCTTGCAATCTCTTGACTGGTCTTGACCATTCGAGATCATGTGGGATGCGTCCAAATACGTAGTAGGAGTAGTGATGGATTAGAAAATTAATGGGAAACTAGTGGTTATATATTACGCCAGCAAGACATTGGATGATGCTTAGCGTAATTACACTATTACGGAGAAAGAGCTGCTAGCTGTGATATTTGGCCTGGAGAAATTCAAGTTATACCTCTTGGGATCCCATGTCATTGTATACTCGGATCACACCGTAGTAAGGCACTTACTCATGAAGAAGGATGAGAAACCTAGATTAATCCACTAGATCTTACTGTTGCAAGAATTCAATCTTGAAATTTGCAACGAGGGAAAGCAGAATGTGGTAGCTGACCAATTATCCCATCTTCCTTCTCCACTCATTGACTGTTTTAGACCTAACATAGAGCACCTTCCTGATGAGCACCTCTTGACAATCAAAATGGAACTTCCGTGGTATGTTGATATGGTAAATTATTTGGCATCGCATCAATTTCCGTCTGATGGGCCAAAAGCCAAGAAAGACAAATTATTTTCAGATGCCAAATATTTTGTCTGGGAAGATCCGTATCTATTCAGCATTGGTGCCGATCAAATTATCAAAAGATGTGTTCTGGAATCTGTGTTCCATGGAATTCTATCCTTTTGTCACGACCAAGTCTACGGTGGTCACCTTTTGGGACACAAGACCGTAGCAAAAGTCCTCCAGTGTCGATTATTGGCCCATGATTTTTAACAATGCACATGAATACTATAAGGCACGGACTCATTGCAAGACCTTAGGCAACATGAGCCGACGTGACATGATGCCTTTATAGCCAACTCTCGTGTGTGAAATCTTCGACATATGGGGGATTGACTTTATGGACCCCTTCACAAAATCCAATGATTTTGAATACATTATCTTAGCCATGGACTACGTTTCCAAATGAATTGAAGGCATCCCAACTCGAACCAACTATCATGAGGTTGTGATTAAATTCATTCATCAGCACATCTTCTCTCAGTTCCGTATTCCGTAGGCCATCATTTCTAATGGAGGGACCCACTTCATGAATGTGCACTTCCAGTCCTTAATGAAAAAGTATAGGGTGTCACATAAAATTTCGACTCCTTATCACCCCCAGATTAATGGGCTGGCTGAATTGTCAAATAAGGAGATCAAGAAGATCATTCAGGTCACTATTTGGCCTGACAGGAAGGGTTGGTCTGCCTACCTTCTGAAGCCTTGTGGGCCTATATGACCACACATAAGACCCAGTTAGGAATGTCTCCCTTCAGACTCCTATAAGGGAAGGCATGTCACCTCCCTGTAGAAATGTAGCATAAAGCCTACTGGGCAGTATAGAAGTGTAATCTAGATCTTTTGAAGGCTGGAATCCACTGCCGGTTGCAATTAAGTGAGATCGAGGAACTATGCAATGATGCATACGAGAACTTAAGAATCTACAAAGAGTGGGTGAAAGCCTTCATTGACAAGCACATATCACGTAAATCATTCCATCCTGGTTAGAAAATGCTACTCTTTGATGCCAAACTCAAGCTCTTCCCAAGCAAACATAGAGCTAAATGGATTGAACCATTTCTAGTTAGATGAGTATACAAAAATGGAGCTATCCAAATCAGTTAACTCAGCCTTGATTTTGAACCTTTTGATGAGAATAGTCGGAGACTTAAACCATTTGTCGAACTTACTAAGTCAAATTTGGCTGCAGTATCTTTTGATCTCCATTCTCCCTAAGCTTCATTGTGCCCAGCTGATGACGTTAAACTTAGCACTTAATGTGAGGCAACCCACCATCTTTTGAAAAACCCGAATCCTTCCTGACGTATCCTTTTGCTGAATTCATATTGCACTTTAGGGTTCATCCATTAGAACAGCCAACACCACCTTTGGTACATGTTTCAAACCTTGAAATCATTTGCAACAGTCATTTCAACCTGTACACCACCCACCTATTCTACTGTGCGATAAACCCATGTAATTTACAATGGGGACATTGCAAATCGTAGGCGTTGGGGGGGGGGATTAACATGCAAAATGCTATGAAATCAATGCATGAAAGGGTTTCATCAAAAAGAAAAAAGGAGAAAAGAGAAAAGATAGGTCATTTTGAATTGAATGAAAAGAGGAGAAGAAAAGACAAGAAAAAGAGAAAAAGGAGTAAATAGAAAGGAAAGAAAAATGAATTAGTCTGTTAAAACCTAACATGGAACCTACCTAACTTCTAGGTTGGATCGGATGATGAATTCAGATCTGGAAGGCTAAAACCTAGTGAATTAGTGGTGGATACCGACACTAGGCCTTGTGGATCTATTTTAAGGTTGAAACACTCAAGTTTTTGTTAAGATCCAGATTAATCCACAAGAGGTTGAGGAAAGTGCGAGGCTGATGTAGTAGGTCTATGACTTAAGGATTATTCAGCCCTGTTGCCTAACCTTTGGTTTGTGAGACTTGGTAACCTAAGCACCCAAAATCACACACTTAATCTAGTTCAGTGCACTTAACATAGAAAAATCTGCCAAAAGTGTTCTATTTTGAAAAGTCACTTCGAAGATCTAGCTTAGAACCAGCTTGACAACAGAAGTTGATTGGACAAGTTCCCGATGTGGGGAGGTGGGAAATTTCCCTTGAAGAAGAGTAATAGCATATCGTCTCCTTGGTGCTTGTCTCCTTGGATATTTAAATATCCTATCTGGGGCATGTAAGCACCTTGTGCTGGTTCAAGTGCCATGGGAAGGATTATCCCAAAATGTCAATTGCTAGGGCCTGAATTTAGCTATAGAATGCCATGAGCAGCACTATCGCAAAGTGTCGAAAGCCAGGGACCCTTTGAGGATTGATGGCGGGGACAAGGAATTCGATACAAACAGTGTTTAGGGCCAATTCGAGGTTGGATTTAGGGAAAAATAAATAGAAAATTGAGAAAACTCTCCAAATGAAAATCCTACTCTCTATCTCTATCTTATCAAAAATGCACTGGCAAACTAAACTTAAACAGGTTGTGTCTATGCACAGGTGCTTTAACCACTAGGGTTAACAAACATCCGAGTAGTTTTTCTAGCCTTAGAAACCTTCACGGCATAGTTAGGCTGAAGCTAGTCAGGTCTGGATCTTGGCTTATACTTAACTACCTCTAGGCATATTGGTAGTGTCTTGATCTGATTTCTAGAGATGCAGCTTAGTAAGGCACCCTGACGGTTACATCTGACTTAGCTGGTTTGATCCATAAGATGCTTGCTATGGGACAAGTAAAAAGTTAGGCATGGGGGTATGATGGGAACACAATCATAGCCCCTAACTGGCCTCCTTTAGTTGGGAATAAAAGATAAAAGCTCCTACATATCCATCTGAGGGTTATAACACATCTTCGAGATATTTTGAGAAGAGAATAGAGAACTAGGATTACTAATGTAATTTTAACAGCATATCATGGGCACAAAATAACCAAGGAGTTTGGCAGGGGTTAGCCTAAGGTCAAATGTTCATTAAAGTTTAGTAAGTGGGTTCATGTAGATAGCAATGGATTTCTGCACATGTTGAGAATTAATAGTAATGCAAAACCCTAATTTCAGACCCACTTAAATAACAAAGGTAATGGTCAGGATAAAATTCTTCCAAACCTTCTAAAATTCATATAAAAATATTCCATAGGATTTTGTACCCTTGATTTGACCATTGGAACCCATTTTGACCATTAATAGAGTCTCAGAGAAAAGGTTGCCATCATTTGGGTCTCTACACAAATTGCCTAGACAAACTTGGTCAAAATCAAAATCCAACTTCACCATCAGATTCCTTCAGTCCGAATTAGGTTTGTACCATAATTTAGGCCCAATCAGACTCCATTTTGACCTAGTTTGCATTTTAGTCCAGTTTGACTCTCTCTTTCATTCATGACCCTAGCTTATGAAATCCTTGCAAATACCCCACTAAGTTCTTCATCTTCTTCGTAGTTGGGTCCCAGCTGCCATGGTAGGTGTGAACCTGTGCACCCGAGCTCTCAATTAGGGATTCCTCCCAGATTGCTTGGCCAATCCCTTCTAAAATTGGAAGAGATAATCCTTAGGAAATCCTTGATCGACTAAACCTAAATTCCAACTCCAAATCTCTCCATGTTGCTCTTGCAAATCCATGGATTTCAAGGATCATTCTCATGAAAATCCGAGCTTCTCAAACTTGTTTCCAACCTTCGGAGCTCGCCTGAACATCCATAAGAGGGTCCCCCTTGCCAGACCGAACTCCTTAGCAAGTTTTAGGCCCACAAAACCCTCTTCTTCTCTACCTTCGATTGGTTCCAACACCACTCCAGTGACCTCCTCCCTCTGGTCTCCTTGTCTGCTACCACATACTATAGGCAGTAGTTCCATCTTCCCTAGGTTCTTTTGCACCTTGCCATACCTGCAAGGGGCTCTCTCTCCCTTCAAGCGTTACCGTTCTACCTCTTGGAACCACCTTCATCTCCAGCACTGGCCAATCATACCCGGTACCATCTCTGCATCTTCATCATTTGCAACTACCGTCATTCAACTCTACACCTCCCACTAATTTGACCTGTGCACCAGGTCCCTACTTCAGAACACCCTCACGCTCGCACCACTATCATCCCCCACATCTCCGGCATACCTCCAGCGACCTCGAAAACCTGCTACACTAGATCAAAATGCCCAACACTGGTCTAGAAACCTTCTCCTTTCTCCACTGACCAAAACCCTTCAAGTAATTGAGGGGATTGGCCTCTCACGTACTCCACCAAACACAAGCACCACCACACCTTCGTTTCGAGATCGTCAAACCTCCTCATACACATGCATGCCGCACCGCTTCCCGCCAATGCACTCACCGATTCATGACAATCCTTCAGAGCATATTTGACATGGCTGTGAGGCCATCTTTTGCTTTTCAAGTATCCCCGGACCTTTGCCGCTACCCTCAACTTCACCAATCATGCCTTCAGTTCTCCGTCCATGATTCATATAGGCAACACCCTCAAACGATGCGGACTACCTCCAGGCCCTTCTCTGGGCACTCAATCACAACTCGCAGCCTCATCTTTGACCTTAATTAGAGTCCTCATCCTCCAGCTGCGCGGGAGGATGACTATAGGACTAGATAGTCCCACATCGTGGAATTTACAAATGTCAGCGTAAGATAAGAGGGATTTGTGACCCTCATTCTTTGCCCAAGACACGGGGTCAGGTTCCCATACACCTCACATTCTCTTACCTGACCAAGCACTCCTTGCTTACGAAGCACGACCGCAAGCCAGGTCCTGTTCGCTCCCGGTTACCTGCTCAAATACCCAGCAAAACCCTGGTGTCTGAGAGAAAGACGAAAAGAAAGAGAGAGAGAGGGGGGTTTTCGCCCTTCTGCTCTCTCTACCCTTAGCAGAGCCTAAGGCCTTTTCCTGTGCTCTGGTTCTGTGGTTGCCTCTCTGTTTAGGCACAAAGGAAGTAGAGAGGAGGGGATGGGTCGATTTTCGCTTTTGAAAAAGATGATTAAGAGAATTTGTCGTTGTACTTCCAAGTGGTGGAAAATCGACTAATCAAAATAATTAAAATAACCACTCAATTAGGAGTGGGTCATGCCCACAGGGAAGCAATGGCCTATTTAAACATGCAAGGGTCCAAAAATCGATGTTCACTATTAATTTCGTCGAAGAATCGAGTAAAAATCTCTATTAAATTAAGTAGACAATAAGTGCTAATGCTGAAATAGTAATTTTGCACATCTAAAGGATATATTTTGCAATGCAGCACAATAAAATAGTAATAAAATTTCACAATGGCACTAAATGTAATAAGTAATACCCTATTCACTGTAGCAAAATAGGGGAATTCTTTCCCTTGGTTGCATGCACGAAGGAGAGGGTTGGCGGCAGTGGGGAGCATAGTGAAGGTTGAGTGGGCTGAGAGCTACTCGACGGTGGTGGTAGCATGGTGAATGGTGACTGGCAATGGTCGCTGGAGAGGAGGAGGCCGCCGATGGTGGAGGCATGCTCATAGTGTGTGCAGACTATGGGGGACCTCCTGAAGGTGTGGAAGGCCTCGTGAGGGCAAGATGAGGTCGTTGGCGTTGATGGTGCGAAGCTTCGAGGCTAGATGAGGCGGCTGTGCGGAGGAGGACCATGATGACTTTGGGTTTCCTTCAATCTGATGGAGAAGACGAAGAAGAAGACAGAGGCCGGCTATGCACGAGTGGTGTGTAGGTGCTAGGCAGCATGTGCGTTAGAAGGGGGCGCGAGTGCATGGGAGCATTGCTGGAGGATGCACGGGTGCATGTGTGTTGCTGTGAGCATGGTGGAGGCGCAACGAGGGGGATGCATGCATTGGAGGCGAGGGACACACGCAGCAGCGCATGTTGCTGCAACTGTCAGTTGTGATGCTACTGAAGGAGGCGCGGGCGCATGCTCTAGAGATGCTGGAGTAGCGTAGTGGATGGCATGCGGAGGCTGCTTAGTTGTGCAGAGGCCCGGTGCTGAAGGGGGCGTGCGGTGGGTGCCTACTGCTGCGTGTGAGACAGCACGAGGCTAGTGGTGCGAGGGAAAGGTGGTCGCGCGCAGGTTGGATGTACGTGTAGCTGTTAGCAGGTGGTGTTGTTGGGTTCTCTTGAGCAAAAGTAGGAGATGAAGAAGAAGTGAAGATGGTGTGGGTGGATCTTCAAACATCTGGGATTGTTCCCAGACATGTTAAATGCGTTAGGGGGTGGCTACTGGTGCGTGGCTACGGTGGTGGTGATGGTGGAGGTGCATCCTATTGTTGCAGCATGGAGGGATGTGCACACTGAGGTGCTCATGGTGGTGTCGCTACTCGGATTTGGCGGAGCATCCTGTCACGATGCACGCCCATGGTGGTGGAGTAGACTGCCGCAGTTGAGGCTGGTGGTGGTGGAACGGACGAGAAGTTGTTCTCTGCACAGTAGGGAATGAGGTGGAGGCCTCCTGGGCTACGACGGAAGAGCCCGTCTTTTATGTTTGCAGGAACTTGGAGAAGATGGAGCGATGACAACGTGCAAGATCCACTTTCTTCTACCATTAAGGTGCTCCTTCATTGTTCGGAGTTCGTTGCCATAGAGAAGAAGAGAATAAAAATAAATAATAAAAAGAATTGTTTATTTATGTACAAACCCTCAATAAAATGTTAATTCTAATGTATGCATATAATGTAACCTAAAGAGTAATGCATGTTATTCTAATGTATGCTAAATAATTTAAATATGGAATGCATACAAGCAAAAATATATAAACGAAATTATTTATATCTTAATGCATGCTATGTATATGCTAATATTAATCTAATGCCTAGGCTCTTTAGTAACTAATTAGCCACCAAATATGGGCTCATCAAATGCTCCCATGACTAGCTTTTGCTAGTCCATAGCAAACTCAAGCAAAAACCTAGCTCTTCAAGTGGACTAGCCAACCCAGTCGGTCTTCTTTTAGTACATGTCAAGTTTAGACTTTAGACCTAGGGTTCCCAAGTAGTTGCTAAGTTACAAACTAGGTCGGCTAAGGATGAGTTGCAGGCGTAGGTCTCCCTGATTTCTAACTCTACCCTAGGGTTTATTGGTCCCAGAGATTAAAGAATCCATGCATGTGCAATGGTCTGATTTATTTAAGGTTGGTATGATTGCCAACCTAGAAATAGGATTTTTTTTTCTTTTATATATATATATATTTTTATTCTTCTAAGTCTAACCTTGTATGAGCTATCAACACGGTCAGTGTTAGATTCATTGTCCCCATCACCGGACCTCGAAGGTTGCCTTGCTTTCGATGCTTCGAGATAGCATCGCCCATAGCGACCCCAAGAACTCCTGGCAATTGACACTATGAGATAGTATTGCCCATGGATTTCTAAAGCGAATTCAGGCCTATGGTAATCGACACTTCGAGATAGGGCCTCTCATGGTACCTTAACCACATAATGCGCTTACATGCCCCTAGTAGGATGGACATCCTAAGAGACAAGAGCCGAGGAGGTGACATGTTATCATCTCATCCTCAAGGTGAGTATATACTCCACCTCTCTTACGGCAGGAACTCTTCCAATCAACTTGTGTTTTCAAGCTTCTCCTAACTCAGAACTAAGAAAATCAAATTTTACTCCAAGAATTGTCATTATTTGCACAAGACCAAGCGTGTGTGAAATGTGGATGCTTAGGTTGCGAGAACCCATAAACCAAAGGTACAAAAAGACATCAAGTACTACCTAGCCTTTAACTCAATCCCTAACTTTCCTTCCTCAACCTCTTGAGGAATGGTCCACAACTTAACTCCTACTTGAGTTTTTCTTAAGTCCACAAAGGACCCTAAAGGTTTAAAGCTGGTAGTTCAACTTAGCTTCTAAGTCAAACCCTTAGAGTCAACATAGTCTAACCTAAAGTTCTGGTCTACCTAAGAATGCAGGGCCTAGCCAATTAAGCTTAATAATGCGAAATGTTCTTTTTTTTTAACATTGCAAATGTTTGCAATGCAGAATGTTTAAAGTAAATGCATGAATGCACAATGTATAAATGCTATGTACAGATGCCTCAAGTCCTATCTCCCCATGCCTAGTTCAAACAATGTCCTCTTTGAAAGTAAAATGGCAAAGGGAAAAAGTTACCTGAGGTGGGAAAGAAAGGAGCTAAGGCTCCTCGATAGTGACTTCGTCAACCAGATGGCCATCCAAAGTGGTGTAAGGTTTTAATCGTTGGTTGTTAACAGTAAAGGGTGGTGCTGAAGTGGAAGGCTCTTGATCTCCACAGCCCCATGCGAAAACACTTTGGTGATAATGTAAGGCACAACCCAACATGATTTCAATTTTCCTGGAAAAAACTTAAGTCTGTAATTGAAAAGCTAGACCTGTTAGTTGGGCTCAAAGGTCTTTCTAAGGATATAATTATCATGCAAGACCTTAGTTCTCTCTTTATAAGCTTGGGAGGTGTCATAAGCATCATTCCTCATCTCCTCAAGCTCAGTCAACTCTAGTAAACGTGCTTTACCTGCTTGCTCTAAATGCACGTTGACAGTTCGGATTACCCAAAGTGCCCTATGTTGAAGTTCAATAGGTAAGTGGCATGCTTTCTCATACACTATCTGGAATGGAGACATACCTAAAGGGGTTTTGTAGGCTGTTTGATAAGCCCATAAAGCATCATTGAGCTTTTTGGACCCGTCCTTCCTATTTGGCCTAATAGTCTTTTCTAAAATGTTTTTGATCTCCCTATTTGATACTTCAAGCTGGCCACATGTTTGAGGATGGTAAGGGGTAGCAATCTTGTGAGTTACTCCCATACTCCTAAGTAGTCGATTGAAGTGATGGTTCCGTAAATGAGTTCCCCCATCACTTATAATTATCTTATGGCAGAAAAAGTGAGATATGATATTGGCCTTCACAAATTTCAAGATCATAGAGTGGTCATTTGTGCATGTTGGAATGGCCTTTATCCACTTGGAGACGTAATCCACTGCCACCAAGATATACTCAAATCCATGGGAAAGAGGGAAGGGACCCACGAAGTCTATCCCCCAAACATCAAAAATTTCCACAAGTTGGATAGGGTGTTGGGGCATCTCATTCCATTTCCCAATCGTTCCAGTCCATTGACATCTAAGATAGCTTTCAAGTTATGGGAATCCTTAAATAAAATAGGCCACCAAAAACCAAATTGGAGAACCATGTAAGCTATTTTCTTAGCACCAAAGTGCCTCCACAATGAAGCTCATGGCAAAATCTCAACACACTCTGTTGCTCTTCTTTAGGCACACATCAACTCCAAATTTGGTCTTGTCCAATATGAAATAATTCTAGCTCTTCCCAATAAAAGAATCTAGCATGGGAAATGAATCGCTTCCGTTTTTGCTCAACCCAAGAGCCAGGAGTTTCTCCTGTGACCAAGTAATTAACTGTATCCATATACCAGGGTGAAGTCAGTGTTACTATCATAAGGGTTTCATCAGGAAATGTCTCGCAGATGTCTCCAGATGAAGCATCTTCAAGGGGAAGGCGAGGTAGGTGGTCAGCCACTAAATTTTCCACTACTTTCTTTTCACAAATTTCCAAGTCAAACTCTTGGAGGAGTAGAATTCACGTAATTAAATGTGGCCTAGAGTCCTTCTTGGTAATGAGATGTTTCATTGCCGCATGATCAGTAAAAATGACCACCTTGGATCCAAGAAGATAAGTCCTAAACTTCTCTAGAGCGAAAACTACAGCAAGTAATTTCTTTTCAGTGACTGTGCAGTTTTGCTGTGGTTCAGTTATAGTCTTGCTGGCATAGTGCAGCACATGTGGTCTTCCCTCAACCATTTTTGCAAGGACTGCTCCTACTGCGTAATCTCAAGCATCACACATCAGCACAAATGGGAGTATCCAATCTGGAGCTCGGAGAATAGGCACAAAGGTTAAGGCCTCCTTCAGCATATGAAAAGCCTCTACACACTTTGAATCAAAATCAAAGGAAGATTCCTTTGCCAATAAGTCACAAAGTGGCCTGTAAATTTTGCTGAAATTCTTAATGAATCGCCTATAAAAGCCTGCATGGCCTAGAAAGGATCTAATTTGTTTGACATTCATGGGCAATGGAAGTTTGGAAATAGAGTCAACCTTAGCCTTATCTACTTCCAAGCCCCTTTTAGACACATGCCCAAGTATAATGCCTTTCCGTACCATGAAGTGGCTTTTCTCCCAGCTAAGGACCAAACCAGTCTCCTTACATCTCTTCAACACATTCTCTAAGTGCAAGAGATACTAGTCGAAAGACGAGCTGTAAATGGAGAAGTCATCCATAAAAGCCTCGACGCAGTCGTCAATCATGTCAGAGAAAATGGACATCATACATCACTGGAAGGTTGTCAATGCATTACATAATCGAAACGACATACACTTGAATGCAAAAGTACCATAGGGACTAGTAAAAGTTTTCTTATCTTGGTCATCGGGGAAGACTGCAACCTGGTTATACCCAAAATATCCATCTAAAAAGCATAAATGCTTGTTCCCTGCCAATCTCTCTAGGATCTCATCAATCAAGGGCAAGGGAAAGTGATCCTTCTGGGTAGCAGTGTTCAGTTTGCGGTAGTCAATGCAAACCCTCTAGCCAGTTGAGGGTCTGGTCACCACTTGTTCACCTTGGTCATTTATTTCTACCGTGAAGCCTACCTTCTTTGGCACCACATGGATTGGAATAACACATTTGCTAAATGCGATGGGATAAATGATCCTAGTGTCCAACCACTTTAAAATCTCCTTTTTAATCACCTCCCTCATGTTGGGGTTAGGATGTCTCCACATGTCTCAAAATGGTTTGATAGAATCATTGATATAAATGTGATGCATGTAGAGTGTAGAGTCTATACCCTTAATATCAACAGTCGTCCAAGCTATGGTTTCCTTGTACCTTAATAAACAGTCTAGCAAGGCTCACTCTAGCACTTTAGATAGTGCGGATGAAATGATTACAGGGAGCGTATCATTTGGCCCATGGAATACATACTTGAGAGAGTCTGGGAGGGGTTTCAGTTCAAGGTCGGGGGCATGTATGGTTGAGGGTTTCATAACAAAAGTCCCCATCTCAGGTAGAAGATCTACCTTAGGCAGATATGATGGGGAGAGAGACTCAGAAGAAACTCCAAGCAATTCCTCCAGTTCTAGTACATCCACTTCACATTCCTCAAAGAGATGGGAATGCTCATTTAGCATGACATGCTGAAAGGGGTCATCACATAAAATTGCAGAAGTTGTCTCTTCCATCAGATCATTTACCACCTCAACTTGGGAACAATCTTCAAATCCATCTTGGTTATAAGCATCAAACACATTAAGCCGAATTTTTCTATTCCCAAAGCCCATTTTTAATGCCCTAGTGTGACAATTAATTGAAGCATTAGAAGTCGTAAGAAAAGGGTGGCCCAAGATGATTGAAGGCTTGGTTGGTTTGTTGGTAGGGTTAGTGTCCAGTATTAGAAAGTCAACAGGGAAGAAGAAATCCTCCACTCTCATGAGGACATCTTCCAGTAGGCCCCATGGTGTCTTCAAAGAACGGTCTGCAACTTGGAGGAATACAGGGAAGGCTTCAGATTGCCTCCTCCAAGTTGTTCATATACATAGCTCAGAAGGATGTTTACCCTTGCACCCAGATCAACCAGAGCCTCATCTATATGTAGGTTGCCAATGACAACCAAGATGTATGGGGTTCCTGGGTCCCTAAGTTTCAGGGGTGTCCCGTGTTGTATAATTGAGTTAACAGAATCAAGCAGGACAGCTTTTGATCGGACCTGTTTCCTCAATTGCCACTTTTTCATGCAAAGGTACTTTAGAAAGCAGGCATAGGATGGAATCTGCTTGATAGCTTCAAGCAAAGGCAAGTTAATTTGCACTTGTTTGAAAGTTTCCATGATTTTGTCCATCCTATCTTTGGCTCCAGATGAGCCAACAGAAGTCTGCCTAGAGTCAGATAACCGCTCTAGAAAGGGCACTCTCGATCTCTGGGTGGAAGGGTTGTCATGTCGGGTAAGTGGGGGAACGGGGACAACCACTTTTGGTGAGGTGATTTCAAGCGGAGAAGAGTTGGGCGGCTTTCCTCTGGTCGAGGCAAAAGTCGGAGTCGATGGGTTTTCAGAAGGTGGGACTATAGGAGCATTAGGTTTGGAAATTTCATTCCCACTCATCAGAATAGTCACCACCTATGCTTGCTCCCTAAACATAATCCCTTTTCCTTTAGGGTTCTCCTCAGATGAACTGGGAAGCTTCCTAGTCTCCCTTTTGCTCATGGCGTCGATAAGGTGTCCAATTTGTGATTTCATCTCATTGATTGCCTTGTCATGAGATTAGATGATCATGCCTTGATTCTCCTGCATGGCCTTCAGCATGGGCTTAAGTTCATCCATCTCAGAAGTCTTGGATGGTTGGGAGGGAATATGAGGTTGATTATACTGTTGAGTCTGAAAGTGTTGGGATCTGTAGTTCCCTGAATTAGAGACATTCCCCTGTCTCCATGAAAAATTGGTGTGGTTCCTCCATCCCTCATTATAAGTGTTTGAAAAAGGGTCATTACGAGGTCTAGGACAAAACCTTTGGGCGGCATTCAGGTTCTCCTGTACAAGGTCAGGGAATTGAGAGGCCAAATGACAATCCATAGTAGCATGAGTATTGCCTTAGCAAATGGAGCATTCAAAAGCTTGGGAAGTGGAGGCATTTGGCATGAGTTGGCTAGGGTTTGACATAAGCCTTTCCATATTTTGGTTCAATAATTGAATCTGGAAGGCTAAATTCTAGGTATCCCTAGCCTCATTTGCCTCAATCATTCATTGTATAAGGGTGGGTTTCCTATCCAAATAGGCAGAATTTAGGAGGATAGAATTCTCACTTAAGGTCTAAAAAAGATCCCAAGCCTCATCTTCAGTTTTTGTAAGAAAGGTTCCTACATAGGCACCATCCACTGTTTGCCTGTGCTTCTCATTTAATCCAGTGTAGAACCTTTCCACAAGTTGCCATCTTAGCACTTGATGATGGGGACATAAGCGTAAGAAATTTTTGAAGCACTCCCATGCATCATGAAATTGTTCTCCATCTTGCTGAGCAAAGCCTATGATTTCCTTCCTATAGTGATTAGTCTTGCTCATGGGGAAGTATTTTTTCAAAAACTCTCCCTCCAAGGCATCCTAAGTATCCACTCTACCATCTATAGTGTGATACCAATGCTTCGCCTTATCCTTGTGGGAGAAAGGGAATAGGGTTCACATTTGGGCATCATCAGTAACACCCTGCAATCTCACCATGGAACCAACCTCGGTGAATTCCTCCAGATGCCTGTAGGGGTCCTCCCTAGAAATAACTTAGAATGAGGGCAACAGAGATATGGTAATACTCTTAATTTCATATGGATTATTCCCCCCAGGTCTTCTCAGTGTATGGCCAGGTTAGCTGGTAGGGATAAAATAATCTCTCAAAGATCTTTGGTTCTCCACAATCTATTTTCACCTTCGTCGGCCATCTCTCTTCTCTCTTGGTTGGCTCTCCTAAGGATTCTTTCAGGTTCTGAATTAAACACAAGTTGTCTCCTCAGATATCGCCTACCAAGCATACACCAACAATACAAACACAATTCCAAAGCACTTTTATGTCTTTAATCAATGAAGGCCTTTGAGATTTTAGTCTAGTTGTAGGTGACAGTACAAATTGCCCAATCAATTATGTGGCTATTGTCGACCTATGAAATGCCTTAATGAAGGCCTAATTGGAACTTAGGTGCTCTGCCCTAAAGTTCAAATGGTAAAGTACTCTAAGGATGGAAGATCGAGGGATGCAAGTAGGCCTAAGCCATCCTTTAAAGTTGTGCTTTCGTGGTGCTTGTTAACTACCCTAAAAAATCCATGATAGGTATCCCCCTTCTTGGAGTTACAAAACATTTGAACTTAAGTTTCAAGCGCCTTGGTATCCAATGGTAGGAGAGTTCTTTCTTAGCAGGTTAAAATCTAGGAGTGTCTATATGTGTGCTTTAGTGCGCAGTTATGCACATATGCATCTTGAATTTGAATTTTGAACCATAGCACATGTCTCAAATCAACTCCATGGGTTTTATTGTGCTCCTCCTTTACTTTGTCTTTTTCAGAAATTTAGTGTAACCTCTTGTTAGATCATTTGAAGACAAATTATGTGGTCTAGAACATATTCACTGTAGAAATACCCTATTGTTCCCCTAAGTAATACCCTATTCACTGTAGAAAAATAGGGGAATTCTTCCCTTGGTCGCATGCATGGAGGAGAGGGTTGGTAGCAATGGCGAGCGTAGTGAAGGTTGAGTGGGTTGAGAGCTACTCGGCGGTGGTGGTAGCGTGGCGAACGGTGACTGGCAATGGTCATCGGAGGGGAGGAGGCCACTGGCGGTGGAGGCGTGCTCATGGTGTGTGTAGACTGTGGGGGACCTCCAGAAGGTGTGGAAGGCCTCGTGAGGGCAAGACGAGGTTGATGGCATTGATGGTGCGAGGCCTTGAGGCTAGATGAGGCAGCTGTGTGGAGGAAGACCAAGATGACTTTGGGTTTCTTTTGATCTGATGGAGGAGAAGACAAAGATGAAGATGGAGGCCGACTAGACACGAGTGGTGCGCTGGTGCTGGGTGGTGTGCATGGCAAAAGGGGGTGCAGGTGTGCGGTTTGGAGCTATTAGAGGAGTGTAGTGGATGGCATGTAGAGGCTGTTGAGTTGCTGTGTGGAGTCGGTTGCTGATGGGGGCATGCGGTGGGTGCCTACTGATGCATGTGACACAGCGCGAGGGTTGGTGGCGCAAGGGAGAGGTGGTCACGCATAGGTTGGATGTAAGTATAGCTATCGGTAGGTGGTGTTGTTGGGTTCGCTTAGGCAACAGTAGAAGGCGATGAAGAAGGAGAAGTGAAGGTGGTGCAGGTGGATCTTCAGATGTCTGGGAACATTCCTAGATGTCTTAAATTGGTGGGGGGGTGGCTACTGGTGCGTGGTGATAAGTCGATTTTCGCTTCCGAATAATGTGATTAAGATGATCTGTCATTTCAATAATAAAGTGGTGAAAAACTGCTTAACAAAATAATTACAATAAAAATTACCACTCACAAAAGAGCGAGTCGTGTCCATAGGGAGGCAATGATGGAATAAAATCTCAATTATTTTGTATTCTTTCAGTCAAGTGCAAAATCCATAATCAAATCCGACATGAACTACGATGGAAAGAAGATGCACAATAACTCAAAAATATAAGGATATATGTGTAATTTTTCCTTAATGAAATATTCAATAAATATGTGATGATTTTATGTAATTTCCAATTGACATGTATTAGAGAAAATTTATGCATATTTTAATCCCAAAACCAATCTTAAAACATGTGAATATCAATAACCACGCAATTATCAGAAAGAATAAGTATGCAGTCACAATTTCACCATAATAAAATAATCATAAATTAAAATTGATTTTGGTGGCAATGGCATTCAAATGTAATTTTTAATTAACACAAAAACAGGGGATTTTAACTCTCCTCCTTGCGCATGGGAGAGAGGTTTAATCAAGGAAAGACTCCTATAGGAGGTTGGTTGAAGCAAGGCCGTCGCGGTGGTGGCAGTGGTGCATCGTGAGATGGTCAAAGTCGGCCTACCGTAGGAGAGGAGTGGTGGCGGTGGAGGAGCTGCTACTGCCGTGAGTGCTGCAAGCGCAAGGAGGGTAGAGCGCGCGGGTGCTGGAGGCGTTGTAGACGGGTGGAGACGCAGAGGCGTGGGCACGTGGGTGCTCTACAGAGTGCGTAGGCGTGTGCGGAGGTGTGGCGCTACATGCCCTCGATGAAGCGGAGGTGGGCACACGTTCTGCAGGCTGGGCTAGAGGCGGGTGGTGAGGCACTACTGGGAGGCGCTAGAGGTGAGGAGGCGTGCGATGCTATGCGCTGTGCATGCTGCAGGAGGTGCGGCACTGCAGGCGCTGGATGAAGCGGAGGTAGGCGCGCGTTCTGCTGGCTGGGCTGGAGGCACGTGGTTAGGAGCTGCACGGAGGCGCTGGAGGTGAGGAGGCGTGTAATGCTACGCGCTGTGCGTGCTGCATGAGGTGTAGCGCACGGTTGGGCGGCGCTGCAGCTGGTGCATGTGTGTGCTGATGTTAATGCACTGGAGGATGGAAGTGCGGTGGAGGTGGCTGTGTTGCAGCAGCTAAGAGCTGCGTGTGGAAGTGGCGAGGTTTTTGGGTTTGTTTTTAAAGTGAAGGGAAATAGAGAAAGAAGAAGAAAGAAGAAGATATGGGGCCAAGCTTCAGATGTCCAGGAAACTTCCCAGACGTCTTAACTGATGGGGGAAATGAAGATGCAGGGCATGGAGTTGCGGTGGCTGCGGTGGTGGTTGCTGGTGATGGCGATGAAGGTGGTGATGTTGATTCTTGAGAGCACGGTGTTGGAAGTGTGGCCATCAGGGGCACACGCTCACGGTGTTGGCACGAGTCCACTGGCTTGGCACGGCGAGCTGTCACCTCGCCGGCCCATGGTGTGGTGCAGCTCGGCCTTGGAGACCACGGTCGGGGAATGGAGTACTTGGTGGTGGAGTGGGGTGCTGTCTCCCGGAGCATGGCAGCTCTCCCTCCTCCTTTTGTAGCCTCGGCCATTGTTTCAAATTCAAAATGCCATAGCGTAAATGTGATGTGCAGGACGAGGAGGCGGAGCAGAAGCCGGAGGAGTTACCTATGCAAAGGATAAAAAAATAAAAGAATAAAATATTATGGTTATTTATGCACAAGCCTTTAACTTCTATGTTAAATTAAAACAATGCATGCAATGCACCTAATTGGTTAACTAATTAAATGAATGCAATTCTAAGTTAATTCTAAATGCATTTAGTTATGAATGCAATGCATGAATTATGTAATTAAATCAGAAATATGAATTAATCTATTTACATCCTAATGCACGCTAAATAAATGTTAGAATTAACTTAATGTCTAGGCACTTAAATGCTTAAGTAGTCCACAAATATGGGCTAATCAAATACCCACATGCCTAGTTTTTGCTAGTCCCTAGCAAATCCAAGCAAAACCTAGCACTCCAAGTAGACTAGCCAACCCAATCGGTCTTCCTTTAGAAACATACTAAGTTCAGACTTTAGACCTAAGGTTCTCAAGTAGTTGCTAAGTTACAGGCTAGGTCAGCTAAGGATAGTTTGCAAGCACAAGTTTCCCTGATTTCTGACTCTGCCCTAAGGTTTATTGATCCCTGAGATTAAAGCATCCATGAATGTACATTGGTCTAACTTATTTGAGTTAAAGGAAAAAGGATTTTTCTTTTGAATATATTTATATATAATTTTTGTTTGATTCTTCTAAGTCTAACCTCGGATCAACTATCAACACGGTCTATGTCGTATTCATTGTCCCCATCACCGTAACTTGAAGGGTGCCTGGCTTCCGATGCTTCGAGATAGCACTACCTATAATGACCCCAAGAAATCCTGGCAATCAACACTTCGACATAGTATTGCCCATGGATTTCTAAAGCGAATTCAGGCCTGTGGCAATCGGCACTTCGAGATAGGGCTGCCCATGGTACCTGAACCGCACAATGCGCTTACATGCCCCCAGTAGGATGGATATCCAAAGAGACAAGCGCCGAGGAGGTAATATGTTATCATCGCATCCCCAAGGTGAGTATATACTCCACCTCTCCTGTGGTGAGAACTCTTCCAATCAAATTGTGTTTTCAAGCCTCTCCTAAGTCAAAACTAGGGAAAGCAAATCTCTTTTAAGAAAGGAATTAAGTTGATTATTTACTTACACCAGACCAAGTGCGTGAAATTTGGATGCTTGGGTTACAAGGACCCATAAACCAAAAGGTAGAACAAGACTCCAGGTACTATCCCAACCTTTTAACTCAATCCCTAGCTTTCCTTCCTTAACCTCTTGAGGAATGGTCCGCTACTTGACTCCTACTTAAGTTTTTAATCCACAAAGGACCCTAAAGGTCTAAAACTAGTAGCTCACTTAGCTTCTAAAGTTCGACCCTAGAATCAACTTATTCTCACCTAGGGTTTTGATTTGCTTAAGAATGCAGGACCTAGCCAATTAAGCTCAAAACTTTTTATTATTATTATTATTATTTTAATGATAATGTATGAAATGCAGAATGCTTTAACTAAATGCATGAATGCACTATGTATAAATGCCATGTATATTCCTAAGTACACCACCCCATGCCAAAAATCTGCAATGTGCCCATTGCATAGAAGGATATTACCTGGGTCAGAGATGGGCTGCTGTTCTTTTGTTAGCATTTGAGTAGCCAAAGAACCTGCAAATCAGGTTCAAGGATTGCAGAAATAGGCCCTAAAAATGAGCAAAGTAATGCCGGCCTAGAAAATAGGCAACATAGGATGTTGACGAGCTGATGATGAATCCCAATCGCAAATGATCGCCCAACTAAGATGGGAATGAAATCTTCCCAGGTCACCAGAGGAGGTTCTAAAGGATAAACTGCCACAACAACCTCCAAAGGGGTAGGGGGAGGATGACAAAGATCCTCCAAAAGGAATGGGGAAGGAATGGTGCAGAGACAAACCCCCAGGGCAATGGACTGACAAAAGAAATCATCAATCCATACCCGATACTCCATTACCGCAAATATTGGTTTGTTAAGCCCCCTGGTCAGAACAAACGTGAGCAAATCTCTAAGGCAACGATCGTGTAGGGTGTCGAAGTTTCGAGGTTGTGGGATGGCCATAAGATCTAGGTTGGGTTTAATCAGCTCAATGTCCGTCCCTAACACTCTTTCCAAATCCTCAATTGCATCCCTAACACTCATATGGTAACACTACATCTTGGGGTGATAAATCTATCAATTGGGGTTTACACTCTTTCCAAGTCCTCAATTGCATCCCTAACACTCATATGGTAACACTGCATCTTGGGGTGATAAATCTATCAATTGGGGTTTATCTTAAGAACAAAATGCACAGATAACACATCATAAATAGGAATGGGAGCATTGCATGCATCACACATCAAGATTTCTTATATAACAGTATTAATGGCCATTTGTATAAGTACTTGTTAAAACAGGCCTTAAATGAGCAATCGTACCGCACAGATGGATTCAGAGTGACGAACGGAGTCCAACGGACTCGAAATCAGCAAATCTGACATTCGGAGATCTTGCAATGGGCCCAAGAAGTTCTGACTGTTGATCTGATGATCAACGGCCCACGGTGCGCCACATGGCGCTCGCTTGCTGCATCCAGACTGCTGCCCACTTCCACCTTCACTAGGAGGATGAATCTCAGCCATCGATCTTCGATCGAAAGGTTGAGAGCCATCTGCGCGCCCGTCCTTGCCACGACAAAGCAGTGGGCACAGCACAACGGTCGAACGCCTCACTCCCGTGCAGCTGGCATGGGTTTGAATCGCGCTGCGCTGAAATGCGAAGGCGAAGGTACTCACCGAGAAAATTGAGTCGCTCGTTCAGCAGCGGACGGCATGGATGAAGCGACACGACGCGATCTCGCACGTCCAAGGCCGAAGCCCGAGATGATGGAGGGAGTGTGGGCACGATCCAGGCACGCACCCCATGAGCGACATCAGCCATGCGATCTGTGATTAGATGGCTCTCAAGCCACGCACACTGATTGTGCATGAGGAAGCATGTGCGCGCGCAAGCAACCAGCAGGCAGGGGGCGTGGGGCACGTATGTTTAAAAGAGTCGTTATAGCTTGCACTCGCAACGTCGGTTTTAAATGAAGAAATGGATGTGAGTCCGAGTGTCGATCCTAGGGAGGCATGAAAATCAGATTTTTCTTGCCACTTAATGTCACGAGAATAACGGGTTTTTGCTTGCGAGAAGTCGTGGGTGAAAAGCAAGTGAGAGAGAGAGAAAGAGAGTGATAGAGTGAGAGAGAGAGATTGAGGTTAGAATTGTTTCATTCACACATGCAACTTTAAACATAAAAGAGGGCAAGTAACTAGATAAGAAACAACTTCATTTGACATGCAACTTTAGCTTATAATTACAATACTAGATAAATGCTTGAACATAAGTAAAGTAAAGCTTAAGATAAAGAGGGAAAGCGAGAGAGAGAAGATGGTGAGGCAGCCACGGTGGTGGAGGGGGGCTCCGTCGGCAGCTCGTCGCTTCTGACGATTACAAAAAGGGCTAATGGTAGCTAGGTGTGGGGTAGAGCACTTGCAAGTGGAGTGAATGCCTTCCATGGGTAGTTGGAAGGGGTTTAAATAGGGAGAAGGTCTTTCCAAATGAAGAAGGGGTTTTAGCGATGTCCCGACGTCCAGGATGTTGCGAAAACCCTTCTCAAAACATTGGTGAAGCCCCCTGCCCGACGGTCGCTTGCATGCATACGTGCTTCCTCGCGCACAATCCGTGTGAGCGGCTTCAGAGCCATCCGATCACGGATCGGATGGCTGATGTCGCTCATGCGGCACGGGCCTGGATCGTGCCCACATTCCCCACATATCATGGCGGGCGTCGGCCTTGGACGTGTGAGATCGCACCACGACGCTTCGTCCTCGCCATCCACTGCTGATCGGGCGACTCAATTTTCTCAATGCGCACCTTCACCTTCACATTTCAGCGTAGTGCGATTCGAACCTGCACCGGCTGTGCGGGCGTAAGGCATTCGACTGCTGCACTGCACCCGCTACCTGTCGCGGCGAAGGCGGGTGCGCAGGTGGCTCCTAGCTATTCGATCGAAGATCAACGGCTGAGTTTCATCCTTCTGGTGATGGTGGAAGCGGGCGGTGGTCTAGATGCAGGGAGCGGGCGCCACGTGGCACGTCGTGAGCCGTTGATCATCAGATCAACAGTCAGAACTTCTTGGGCCCATTACAAGAGTTTCGGATGTCAGATTTGGCCGATTTTGAGTCCGTTGGACTCTGTTCATCTCTATGAATTCATCCGTGCGGTCCAAGTGCTCGTCTAAGGCCTATTTTAACAAGTACTTATACAAATGGCCCTTAATACTATTCTATAAGCAATCTTGACGTGTGATGCTTGTAATGCTCCCATTCCTATTTATGATGTGTTATCTATGCATTTTGTTCTTAAGATAAACCCCAATTGACGGATTTATCACCCTAAGATGCAGTGTTATCATACCCCCATGCTTACTCCTTGCTAGTCCCTAGCAAGGTTTATTCTAGCCTTTATTTCCAGTCAGAATTTAAGAAGTAACTGCTTAGACATTTCGTTACTTGTCAATAGGAGGAAATATACTAAGATCTTAATCTACAAAGACTAAGCAGCACTCGGGTGTCTGCCAAAATACGAATCGCCTGAATCCTTACTTTAATATATGTATATATATATATTTCTTATTTTTAGATTTTTTTGGAGTTAAGAGTGTGTTGTTACTTTTTACGGCTACCCAACCCACCCGAAACTCGAACAAAACTCTAAGTGCTAAGCATCTTGGTGTAAAGATTGTGATAGACTTTCTGAACGGTAATTTAGATAGACTTCGGGTTTCTACGCCCTTAGGTGACCGGAAGAGGAAGTGTTTTGCCTGAAGGTGTATTTGTTCGATCGGTAGCTTTCTCCCTACGTTTGTTTTAATTGGGGTCAACACAAGGATTTTTCCAATGTATATCTCCTTGGCTTGCTCTACTTCCCCGCTTCTTCCTTAAGTGTTTTGGTTCTTTTTGTGCATTTACTGAGCTAGGCTCTGGACAACCGACCAATGGGCTGTTACCCACAATCACTTTCCAACCATACTCGTGCGGTGAAGTGTGGTTTATTTCGTTCTCTTTTTTCTCCCTTTTTTCTTTTTTAGTAGGTGGCTTCCCTGATCTCAAGTTTGCCTAAAGGCAATGAAGAAGAGGTGGTCCCATGGCTAGGCTCTGGACAACCTACCAATGGGCTATTACCCACGATAGCTTGCCAACCATACCACCCTAGACAGTTCATTAGCTACCCAATTTTTGTTAGAATCTCCAAGGAGTGAGTCTGTTCAAAAATGTGTGCAGATGCTTAGACTAAAAGTTCTTCTGAGTTAGAGGGTGAGTTGATAAGTCGTATACTTATCACCTTGTTTAGTTAGTGGATTAGAGTAGCTTAAGGTTGCAAGGATTTCAAGCTAAATCCATATTTTGACGGACACCAGGGCTAAGCCTGAAGGCCTAAAAAGTCTAAGTGTTCAAGTTCTTTCCATATTATTTCCCACTATTGACAAATTTCTAATGCCTAAGTTTTTCTTCCTAAATTCATCTCATTTTTTTTTATTTTAATTTTATTCTATTCTGATTAAATGAGCTTAGAATCATGTAATTTACCACCCCCCATGCTTAAGTTGGACAATGTCCTCATTGACAAATACATGGATGCAACTGGTGTTCGAAAAGATATTACCTGAGTGACGTAGAGTACTTGATCAGTCTAAATCTTCTGGGTTGAATCCCATGAAGCACTGAGTTTAACGTCTCCAGCTAGGTGGTGCTTCGTGTCATCCCTAAATGAGGGTGACACACTCCTTTAGGGGAACCTGGGCTAGGAAGTGTTTCAATCTCTAGCCATTGAGAGTGAAAGTGTGCCTGTTAATGCAGGTTGATCGTGTTTTAATAGTTAGTTACGTCGTACTATAGGTGATCAAGCGTTGTCAACAAATAAAAATTTATTACTTGAAAACGTAAGTATCCGAGGTCGAACACAGGGAGCAATTGGAATTTATTACTAATCTCAAGAATGTAATTGAACACTTAATTACTCAAAACTTAATTCAAAATATATAAATGCATGAGTTTAAAAGTCAATTGTGGCAAAAAGAAGGAATTTGGACATTTGATCATGGGATCAGACGTCTTAAAAATATGTTTTCTCCTCTATCTACTTCTTGTTCTTCATTGGCCGTGTACTTCTGATTTTCTTCCTTTCTTCTTTGTGCTTCTTCTTCCTTGTTTCTTCTGCAGTTCTCTTGCCTTGCTTCTTTCTTCTTATTTTCCTCTGTCTTCTGCCTTGCCTCTCTTCTACAGTTTCTTTCTCCTTTTCTCTACAGGCCTTCTTCTTCTTTGGCTCTGCTTTCTCTTCTTCTTCTACTTGGGTTTACCTTTCTTTATTTCTGCTTCCTTCTTCAGTTCCTCTTCTCTTTGGCTTTGCCTCTTCCCTCTACCTTGCCTTTCTCTTTTTCCTCTGCAAAGGCTTCCTTCCTTCTTCTTTTCCTTCACTTGTAGCGGTTAAGTCCTTGGTTCCATCTTCAGTTCCTTCCCTACACAAACCAAGGAGAGCAAAACCTATCCCTCTACCCACACTCGTGTCTCTCTCTCTCTGTGTATATCACTCTTCAGCATGCTCTCCCAGAGCCGGGTAATCGGGTCAGGTCGAGTGCCCTGGTCTAGGCACACTGGTGTGGGTGTGGTGCGCTAGGAGTGCTCAGGAGTGTATCAGGTCGGGTCACCAGATCCGTGTGATTAGCTCACGGATGAGGTGCTGTGTATAGTTGAGGGGCCTCACCCCATGTGTTACCGGAGGCAACGAGCTGATAGAATAAAATCAATTTAAACTACTCCAGCACTTTATGACTTAACAAGGTGGGACTATTGTTACCCTGCTCTTTCTCACGCGCCCACTGGAGATCGTTCTCCAATTGTAGCACTGCAGGTCTCTCGGTGCCACTCTCTTGAACAGATGACTTCGCGAGGCCTCCCCGAGTCTATTGGACATGGAATCCTGGAGCACTGCAACCTGGGACGAGCTTGCAACCTCCTCGAGTCACCGTTAGTGGCAGTTGGAGCTCGAACCCTACCTGACACAGAAAGGGCCTTGCGGCTCAATCAGGCTACAGGAGCACCTTCACCGTGTCACGGCGAAGGTGAGGCGGTAGGTGGTAGGCTGCGGGGCAGCCTAGGCATGCGTGCCTAGGTCGCTCTGTGGCCGGACGGATTGGTTTGGTCGGGGGGCAGTTGTGGTGGCTTAGAGGGTCTGTGGATGAGTGGGGGATGTTCAGTGGCGTGTGGTGGAGATTATGCGGTGGTTGGCGAGACGTGTGGGGCTGCGGAGTGACGGGAGCGTGTCGCCGGAGGGTGCCTAGAGATGTGGAAGATGGCGGTGGACGGTGACGGTCGAGGAGTGTTTGGTGAAACAAGATGAGGGAAATGAACGAGGGGATAGAGATGAACTATTCTGACCTAACTAAGTGGATGAAGGGGGTGAGAGGGCAGCTGGCAGTACTTGCTGTTGCCGGAGAAGAAAGCGTCCAGTGGAGGAAGACAGCGGTGACGACGGGGTTAGGGCTGCTCGCGCGGGTGTTGCGTGATGCGAAGGAGGATGAGGAGAATGGTTCTGCCACTGGTATTGTGGTAGAGCGACGAGAAAGAGGAGGGGGGCTTGCTGGAGCACGCTGGACCCCTTGGCCGGAGGTGAAGAAGAGGAAATTGAGGTGGAATTCCGACCAAGTCGAATTGAGGAGGTGCGGCCAGAGTTAGGGGTTATTTTATAGGCACAGGCAGGGACTCCTGTGCTTGGAAGCCAAGCTTCCAAGCGCGGGAATCCTCTCCGAAGATGGAAACAGTTAAGGGACCCAAATCTCTCGTGCGTTCGCACGAGAGATTGGGTGCAAATCAGGGATCAGGATTGAGTTCAGATGGAAGGGAATTCCTCAGAGAATCTCCGTTCCAAATCTGGAAGGAGATATCTGAGGAATCAGAGAGTATTCCCTCTCTATTCCTAGCCGAAGTAGGATTTTTCCCCAATAATGGTGGAGGGACCTGCTTGCAAGAGTGGTGAGGAAGTTAAGGGGGTTTATGCAATGGCTTTCAATAGATAGGGACCAAAATGTAATTGGGCATACTAATTTGCAAAGTAGGTCAAGATGACCTCCACTTAGGTCCAAATTTTCGTACAAATGTAATTTACACCTAAGGAATCCAATGGTGAAGTTGGATGTTAGGTTTTACCACGTTTGACTGGATATTTTGCGTAAAAACCCAAAATAGGTCAATTAATGTGCTAGGACCCTATTCTAGGTCAAAATAGGTTCCAAAGGCCAAATTGAATGTTCTAAATCCTAGGGATATTTTTCCATGATTTTTAGAGGGTTTACTTGATTTTTATCCTAATCGAAACCTTGTTGAATTAAGCAAGTCTATTTTAGGGTTACTAGATGTCATTTAATTTCTGGATTGCACATGAACCCATTTCTGATTGAACCAACACACCCTTTATCCAATTCAGACCATTTGACCTATGTTTTGCCTCTGAGAAATCCCATTTATGTACTGCAATG
This sequence comes from Thalassia testudinum, assembly GCA_037157565.1. Classification (NCBI taxonomy): domain Eukaryota; kingdom Viridiplantae; phylum Streptophyta; class Magnoliopsida; order Alismatales; family Hydrocharitaceae; genus Thalassia; species Thalassia testudinum. The sequence continues at coordinate 93,822,244 of JAZHRO010000025.1, forward strand.
GTAAAATTACAGTTTTAACCTTTATTTCTTATTTTCTTCTCATAACACTTATTCCTTCATTAAACCCTCTTCTAAGTTATGTAGGAGCTTTTATTCTCTTTAGTAGGTCAAAATGAGCTAGTTAGGGCTCATAATGGGGCTCTCATCACGCCCCCATGCCTAGCTTTTCCTAGTCCCTAATCAAAATTTCAAGGTTTTAACTTATGTTCTAAACCCTGAGTGTCTATCATCAGTTATGATAAGTGCTTTTCTTTTTCCTTTGTGATTAGGTCAGAATGCCAACAATAGGCCTAGAGGTACTCAAGTATCAACCAAAATCCGGACCTGACCCACTTTATCCTCAATTCTCCATAAAGGTTTTTAAGGCCCGCAGAAACTAACCTAGGGTTTGTTGGACTTCGCGGTTAAAGCACCCATTCTTGATACATTTTTAGCCTAGGTTCAGTTTGTGGTGCATTTTTGTAAGAGAGAGATAGAAGATTTATTTGTTTGGAGAGTTTTCTCTCTCTTTTCTTTTTATTTCTAGCTTCGGATTGGATTCTCAACACGGTCTGTATCGGATTCCTCATCCCCATCATCAATCCTCAAGGGTCCCTGGCTATCGATGCTTTGAGATAGCACCGCCCATGGCAACCCCCAGAACCTTAGCTTTCGAGATTTCATGATATTCTCTCCCATGGCATTCCGTGGCCGAATTCAGACCCTGGCATTCGACATTTTGTGATAATGCCGCTCATGATATCTGAACCAGCAGAGTGCTTAGTTGCCCCCGATAGGATATTTAAATATCCTAAGAGACAAGCACCGAGGAGGTGACATGTTGTTACGCATCTTCAAGGGGAATTTCCTGCCTCTCCGCACCGGGAACTCGTCCAAATCAACTTGTGTTGATCGGTCGCTCCTAATCTAGGTGACTTTTTCAAAACATTGAAACACTTTTTGGGTGATTTTGATATTTATGCGCACTGAACTAGACTGTGTGTGAATTGGGTTGCTTAGGTTTTCGAATCCCGCAAATCGAAGGCCAGTTAACAAGGTCGAATACTTCCTAAGCCTTAGACCTAATACTTAAGCTTCACATTTTCCCCAACCTCTTGAGGATTATCCAAATTTTAGCGGATACGTGAATTTTTAAGCTAAAGAATCTAGCCCAAGAGGCCTAAGACCAGCGTTCCTGCTAATCTCTTTTTTTGTCTCCTTAGCACTTTTCTTTTATTTTCTCTTTTCTTGATCTAGTCTAGAACTTTAGTTAATCCCTTAATCTCTTACTAATGACTCTCTCTTTTTTTTTATTTTGTGCTCCATTTTGTCATTTGTGCTCTTTTTCTCCTCATAATTATTTGGCTCACAAAGTTTCCTCCTTCCATTTCTTTGTTCTTTTTCATAATTGTTCAATTTTTTTTGTGTTTTTGACATATGTGAATTTTTTTTGTGAGAATCCTTTTGAATTTTTCTTGGTTCTATATGTATGCACTTTATCACCCCCCCATACCTAAGTTTTGCAATGTCCTCGTTGTAAATGGAGGGTGTGAAATAGTGTTGACGTCAAGGACTTAGAACAGGATATATCGGGTTGGTGAATAGGTCAGAAATGACTGATGCAGATGATTTCAAGCTCTGGTACTTGTACCAGAGGAGGGATCAACTGTCTAACGCTGAACTCAAGGTGCAATGGATGTGGTGTACAGACAGATAATCAGATGAGTCTCTATTTTTTTTGGAATGATGGGTTGCCTCCCATTAAGTGCTAAATTCAATGCCTTCAGCTGAGTGGAACATGTGGTGGAGAGGGAGTGGTCAAATCAGCAAAATTTTGTAAAACAAGCACCTTGATTAAGAGCCTGGTTGGTCCAACCAAGTGCTTGTTAAGATCAATGGGCTGATGATGCAGCCCAAACCCAATAAGTCTGGTGGGTTGATAGATGTAGATCAACAGATGCAGAACCCACCATATGCAATGTGGCTTGGATGGATATGGAAGTGAAAACTCTGGTTTAGGATGAGTCGAATCAGCCTGGTCAGAGTAGGGTTCCAAAAAATAATCAGTGCATGGCTTGGAGACCCTACAGGGGTGATCAGAGAATGATGGCTCCTGTTTTTCGGTCTGATCAATACTCGATACCTGGTATAGATATGGAGTTGAATCATTTCTAAATGGCTCAGTGAGAGGTGAATCAGAATAGAAATTGAGTCCCGTTGTGGGTCAGGGTAGAGAACGAGTTTTGATTGGTTCTGTATATTTGGAGCAGGTGGCTTCAAAGAGAATTGGCTTGTTATAATTAGGAGGTAGATTTTCTTTGATGTTATGGTCATATTAGAAATCATTGGAGAGTTTGTGAAAATCAAAATCTGAATGAGATTCAAGATCATGAGTTCCACAATAGAATAAATCATATGCTGTAGATTCAGTAGCCTAACTGGGGTCTAGCCTAGATGTTAATTCTGAGCTTAAAAAGGTGTCCTTATCTAGTAGAGGCTCAGGTCCTAAGTTGGTAGGATAGACCCAATTGAAACCCCACTCGTCCAACTCAGTTTCTATATCATAAATTTGCATTACTTCTGAAAAATCAATTAGTTCCTCTGAGGATGTTGGCGAGGGATATTCATCAAATAGAGGCCCAAAATTATATTCTTCATTGAAAGATTGATCTTCCTCATATGGGGCCTCAAAATCGTCCCAATAGGTTTCAGATCTAGATTCTGGGCTTAGGATGTGGGCTGAATTACTAGAATCTAGGTTCGAATAACCTTCGAGGGTCACCTTATCAAAATAAGGGATGGAATTTACACCCTCGAAAGGTTCAGTTCTACTCTCATTCTTGCAGGAGTTTTGGGATTCTAAGCCTGGTGATTCATGGTCTAGAGTGGGCTCAACATGGTGTTTTCCTACATTTGGAGCTTCCCGACCTTCTTCAATATCAGGCACATTGTACTCCATCTGGGTTGGGAATCCACAACAATTTTGTGCCTCAAACCTGAGATCAGATTGATCCTCGATGTTGTCCCAAGATGGTTCATCCTTTGTTTATGGTATATATGGGTATTTCTAGTCGATAATTTGTTTTACTAATCTCATTATCTCTTCCCATTTTTCAAGGTCATCTTGGTGTTGCTTCCAAAGTCGAGGATTTGTCATACATTGAAGGTATTCAAGATTGTGCAATTTTTCTATCTCAATGTACCCTATGATGAGCAAGTCATGGGTTGATCCTTTTCTTGCTTCTGCCAATAGTACTTGGGCACAAGTTATGATAAAGGTTGTGGTTGTTGGGACATCAACCTGAATGTTTTCTACTGGTTTTGAGGTTTTGTCTTCTTTTTCATAGAATTTCAAGGCATCCTCAATCATCCTATCTCTCATGGATCTCCGATATTCAGGTTTCTTGAATGGTAGTCCTAAGTGGTGTGGCTGCATATCTGGATTAGGTGGTGGAATCTATATGTAGAATCGGAGTTTGAATCATGATGTAGAATCAAGTTATGAAGCGATTAGATCAGAATAACGAGTCCCACTGAAAATGTATGTGTGTGCTCTAAAGAGAAAAGATGAGGGACTAGCGATGTTTTTGACCCAATCAGGACACCCAAAAAATGTTTGGATGACTATGGAGGTTCGAGGCGGATGATACCCACGGATCAGAAGATCGTCCACATGAGAATTACCTGGGTAGCCAGAGAGGGAGAGTCCCGCAAAGGCCCCTACATGGTAGAGCATCCCCACGGGTTGTAGGGTTTCCCCTACTCGACCTATCTTATCACTGAGATTCCAGGTAGACCAGAATGGGGACCTTGACCTCTTAAGTCTACCACTTTTGTTTCAAAGGTGCTTTAGGGCTCTCACTTGAACTTTAGATGTTTTGATGTTGTGACCTAATTTAGAGGTTGGTTGGCCCAAGGGGTCAACTTCACCTGACCTGTCTTATAGATGGCAGAATGATTCTAGGCTTGGGACCTAGAGATCACCCTGATTTGACTCCTAGTTTATTAGGTCCAAGATTTTTAGATTCAAGTGATTTTAGAGCTCAATTTTTCTTAGGGTTTGTCTTGTTTAGATCTCTTCAATCAAGGGCTTGGGTAGCACACTGATGCGAGAGGGTTCATTTCCATTTATACAGGCATGTGTGACTAGCACTCCAAGATCCTACTGTAGAAAACCTAATTTGGTTTTATTTCTAATCCTCTTTTCCACAAAAATTCTCTTTGGACTTAAAAGCAAGAAGTGTGTTGTCCGCTGAGATTAAGCGTGATTTTTATTAGGCACATGAATTTGTGGGATAGAATCTAAAAAAATCACTCCAACTTCAAGAAGATTTGAAAAAATTTTCGCAAAATCAGGAATCATTTGCCTTAAAGATGGTGATTACTATAGAAAGAAGGCAATTGATTTCTAAATTAATTTCTTCCTTTTGTCTTTCAAAGCCTAGGGCATTGTTTAAGGAATAAAAGAAATTACCTACCCTAGAGTGGTTGACTTACGGGAGGGATCTTCTCGTGAAATACCTACAAGATCACAACAAAGCAAAGTAGGGCAAGTTAGTGTTCAATATGATAAAAAAAATGTAGCGATTAGTGATAAATTGCGCATTGCTCCCCGGCAACGGCGCCAAAATGTTAATGCGGCTCGATCGTGTTTTAATAGTTAGTTACGTTGTAGTATAGGTGATCAAGCGTTGCCAACAAATAAAAATTTATTACTAAAAAACCAAAGTATCCGAGGCCGAACACAGGGAGCAATTGGAATTTATTACTAATCTCAAGAATGTAATTGAACACCTAATTACTCAAAACTTAATTCAAAATATATAAATGCAAGAGTTTAAAAGTCAATTGTGGCAAAAAGAAGGAATTTGGACGTCTGATCTCATGATCAGACGTCTTAATAATATGTTTTCTCCTCTATCGGCTTCTTGTTCTTCTTTGGCCGTGTACTTCTGATTTTCTTCCTTTATTCTTTGTGCTTCTTCCTTGTTTCTTCTGCAGTTCTCTTGCCTTGCTTCTTTCTTCTTATTTTCCTCTGTCTTCTGCCTTACCTCTCTTCTGTAGTTTCTTTCTCCTTTTCTCTGTGGGTCTTCTTCTTCTTCTTTGGCTCTGCTTTCTCTTCTTCTTCTGCTTGGCTTTACCTTTCTTTATTTTTGCTTCCTTCTTCAGTTCCTCTTCTCTTTGGTTTTGCCTCTTCCCTCTGCCTTGCCTCTCTTTTTCCTCTACGAAGGCTTCCTTCCTTCTTCTTCTTTTCCTTCGCTTACAGTGGCTAAGTCCCTACTTCCTTCTTCAGTTCCTTCCCTGCACAAACCAAGGAGAGAAAAACCTATCCCTCTACCCACACCCGCTTCTCTATCTCTGTGTATATCACTCTTTAGCATGCTCTCCCAAAGTCGGGTAATCGGGTCGGGTCGCGCGCCCGACTCCAGGCGCACCGGCGTGGGTGTGGTGCGCGAGGAGTGCTCAGGAGTGTATCGGGTCGGGTCACCAGATCTGTGTGATGAGCTCATGGACGAGGTGCTGTGTATAGGTGAGAGACCGTAGCCCTTGTGTTATCGGAGGCAATGAGCCGGTAGCATAAAATCAATTTAAACTATTGCAGTGCTTTATGACATACCGAGGTGGGACTATTGTTACCCCACTCTTTCTCGTGTGCCCACAAGGGATCGTTCTCCAATTGCAGCATTGCGGGTCTCTCGATGCCACTCTGTTGAACAGATGACTTCGCGAGGTCTCCCCTAGTCTGCTAGACATGGAATCCTAGAGCACTGCAGCCTGGGACGAGCTTGCAACCTCCTCGAGTCACCATTAATGGAGGCTGGAGCTCGAACCTTGCCTGACAAGAAAAGGGCCTTGCTGCTCAATCAGACCATAGGAGCACCTTCACCATGTCACGGCGAAGGTGAGGCGATATGTGGCAGGCTACGAGGTGGCCTAATCGTGCGTACCTAGGTCGCTTTGTGGCCGGATGGATAGGATTGGTTGGGAGGCAGTTGTAGTGGTTTAGAGGGTCTGTGGATGAGTCGGGGATGTTCAGTGGAGTGTGGCGGAGGTTATGAGGTGGTTGGTGAGACATGTGGGGCAGCGGACTGACGGGAGCCTCTCTTCGGAGGATGGCCGGAGATGAGGAAGATGGCTGTGGACAGCGACGGTCGAGGAGCGTTTGGTGAAACAAGATGAGGGAAATGAAAGAGGGGATAGAGAATAACAGTTCTGACCTAACTAAGTGGACGAAGGGGGCGAGAGGGCAGCTGGCAGTACCTGCTGTAGCCGGAGAAGAAAGCATCCAGTGGAGGAAGACGGCGACGACGACAGGGTTAGGGCTGCTCGCGCGGGTGTTGCGAGACATGGAGGAGGATGACGAGAACAGCTCTGCCACTGGTATTGTGGTAGAGCGATGAGAAAGATGAGGGGAGTCGCCGGTGCTCGCTGGACCCCTTGGCCGGAGGAGAAGAGGAAATTGAGGTGGAATTCCAGCCAAGTCGAGTTGAGGAGGTGCAGCTAGAGTTGGGGGTTAATTTATAGGCACAGGCAGGGACTACTATGCTTGGAAGCCAAGCTTCCAAGCATGGGAATCCTCGCTGGATATGGAAACAATTAAGAGACCCAAATCTGTCGTGCATTCGTAGGAGAGATTACGTGCAAATCAGGGATCAAGATTGAGTTCAGATGGAAGGGAATTCCTCAGAGAATCTTCCTTCCAAATCTGGAAGGAGATCTCTGAGGAATCAGAGAGTATTCCCTCTCTATTCCTCGTCGAAGCAGGATTTCTCCCAAATAATGGAGAAGGGACCTGCCTGTAAGAGTGTCGAGGAAATTAGGGGGGTTTATGCAGTGGCTTTCAAAAGATAGGGACCAAAATGTAATTGGGTGTACTAATTTGCAAGGTAGGTCAAGATGACCTCCCCTTTGGTCCAAATTTCGGTACTAACCTAATTTGGACCTAAGGAATCCAATGGTGAAGTTAGATTTTTGGTTTTGCCACGTTTGACAGGACATTTTGTGCAGAAACCCAAATTAGGTCAATTGATGAGCTAGGATCCTAATCTGGGTCAAAATAGGTTCCAAAGGCCAAATTGAATGTTTTAAACCTTAGGGGATATTTTTCCATGATTTTTAGATGGTTTACTTGATTTTTATCCTGATCGAAGCCCTGTTGAATTAAGCAGGTCTGTTTTAGGGTTATTAGATGTCATTTAATTCCTGGATTGCACATGAACCCACTTCTGATTGAACCAACCAACTTTTTATCTCATTATGACCATTTGACCAATGTTTTGCCTATGAGAAATCTTGTTTATGTACTGCAATGGTAAAATTGCAGTTTTAACCTTTATCATGTTTTCTTCTCAGAACACTTATTCCTTCAATTAAGCCCTCTTTTAAGTTGTGTAGGAGCTTTTATTCCCTTTAGTACGTCAAAAAGAGCTAGTTAGGGATCATGATGAGGCTCTCATCAGTGTCCAGTGTTCGGATCAACAATTTCAATCGCCCCATTGGAGTGGGGCTTGACCACCCTAAATGGTCCTGTCCACTTGGACCTGAGCTTTCCTGGAAAGAGTTTCAAATGGGCATCAAAAAGCCAGACTTGCTGGTTAGGCTGAAAGGTCTTTCTATGGATGAGTCGGTCGTGGTTGGCTTGTGAAGTCTCGGGAAGAGTCAGCCATTTGGGATCTTGGGTTTTGGTGCCGTTTCTCAAGGTTACTGCATTCGCAGAGGCATTGGGACCATGGCTTGATCATTGTGAAGACGAGGATGAAGAAGCACCAAACCAAGGGGGTGTTTGTGGGGCTAGCTGGACCATGCGAGCATGCCCGGGATTGCCCTGGAACCCTGGCGAATTAGGGCCTTTGTTAATTATGTTTCGCTGGTTCGGTTGTGATTGGGAAGGTAGGGATCCTTGTTGTTTACAGTCCAATAGTTGGCTTAACTGTCTCGTTACTAAGGCCATTTCCACCTGATGTTTCTGGTTTATTTCAGCCATCATCTTTATCAAGGTGTCCATTTGGTTTTGTGGGGGAGAGGCCACCCTATTTTGATTATATGGGGGTCTAACTGGTGGTCCTTGCTAATAGGGGCAAGTTTGGCTGCTAGTTCGGCCTGGGCTCATTCTAGAATTGAGGTGGTTTCTGGTTTATCCAACCAAAGTTGGGGTGATTACGCCATCCAATGTTGTAAGTGTTGGAGAAAGGGTCAGGTTTAGCATAACCTTAGACAGCCTGTACATCTTCAAGGATAGAAGATGTCGATGGGGAGGGAAGAGAGTAATCAAGGGTTGAGGGAGCGAAGGTCCCTCCCTGGAACGTGGTCAGGGGTTATTCCTGGTTCAGTTGGCTTAAGGGCTAGACCAGGTTAACATTGTGAGCTCCCTTCGCTAGGGAGAAGGTCTGTAATGGGTTCTTGGTCTGGTTCAATAGCCCATCTATCTTTTTATCCACCAATTCCACTCGATTTAATTTCTTGGCAATGATATCCATGTCAACCATTCCAAAATTTTCTTGTACCACATAAATCCCACTACGGGGTTGGCTAGATCGGTTAAACTGCATCATGGAGGCATTTTTGAGTGAATTTTCGCTCATAGACTCAAAGAGCTCAAACGCGCTCTCCTAATCTTTTTCAGGAAGTTCCCCCCTCATGAGGCATCGACAAATTTCCATAGGTTGTTGTGCAGACCGTGGTAGAAGATCTGGGACAATTGCCACCTTGGTACTTCGTGGTGTGGGCATTTATTTAATAGTTCATTAAATCTTTCCCACGCCTCATGGAATTGTTCCCCACCTTAGAGTGTAAAGGTAGTAATGGCTCTTCTGAGGGCATTGGTCTTTCTTATGGGAAGAATTTCTTTAAGAATGCATGCCTCAGTTCTTCCAAGGTGGTGATGGGTCTACCTAGGGTTCTAAGCCAGTGAGATGCCTTGTCTCTCAGTGAGAAGGGGAACATCTTAATCAAAATAATGTCAAGGCTAATGTTCCTAGGTTTCATAGTTCGGGCTATCTGATCAAGATCCTCTAGGTGCTGAAAGGGGTCTTCATTTGAGCTTCCATGGAAGTGGCTCTGAATCAGACTCAAGACATTTCATTTTAGCTCAAAATCATCTCCCCCTTCGGGGATCCTAACATGTGGCTCAACTCGAATAGTGGAAGGATTGTAGAAGTCATGGAGGGGCTGAGGTTGGTCTTGGAATGGTGGTAGATTAGGTGGTGGTTGCCCTTGTGGGCTCTACAACCAGTGTATGGCTTGCATGATAGTGTGGATCTGTTGCTACTGAAGCTGGTGGTTTGCGTTAATCTGGGCTTGGATGGTGGCCATTGTGTCTTGTGGGGTTTGGTCCTCAACCTCATCTACCCTAGGTTCAGCCATGTTTCTAGCAGAATCAAGTTGCCTGGATTCCCGTCCCAAAACAAACAACTGGGGATGCAATGAGAATCTCCCATGCATACACTAGAGAAGAATAGGAGGGGATGCGGAGAGCGACAGATGCGGGAAGTGTGTGTTCAACCAAGCAAACAAGCCTAGTCCTTATGGTGTATTCCTTAGGGGACCTAGAAATCTCCAAAAGGGTGATTAAGTCCGTAAGCACTGGACTCCCCTTCCCAAAGCTAATTTGGCCAGATTGATTACGAGGGGATTACAGGGAAGGTTCTTCCTTTGGCTTGCTCCACTGGTTTCATAGACCCCACAATTGCGGACATTTGACACTGCCCTGCATCATAGTCACCAGTTTACACTAAGGGAATGAAAGCCAAGTGCCCAGCGAATAAAACCCCGCCTCTCAAGACTTAACCCAGTTATGCCTAAGGCACGTCTACTCAGTTTTAAAAGGACTAGGATACTGCTTGTGCTAGGGTTATGTGATGAGGCATTGATTGGGGTAGTGCCTCTTAGTTTTCCACTTTCAGTGTGTGTGCTCCTATCAAAACATGGTTTTCAAGCAAGGATTTTTTTTAAGATGTGGTGTCTTTTAATGTTTTATCCTTACTTTAGTGTCTTTTAGGATTGACGTGTCTTAATGTTTCCAGACAAGTTTTAGTGGGCACATCAAGTTTTGCACACAATTCGGTGAAAGTAGATTTCCTTTTATTGTGTAGAGGCTCTAAAACCCTAATGTACTCATCCTAGTGATCATGCAGCTTCTATTTGATGAGTTGATTTTAGGGTTATGTGGTGCGGCCCAAGTCAATTCAAGGTGGCTTTGCAAACACCACTCAAAAAGAAAAAAGAACACTCCAAGAATCATAGATTATTCAGAATGTTAGAGTGTATTTTTTTTGGTTAGATGATGTGTTAAGGATGTGGATCAGGCAAACATGCACCACGCCAATTTTTTTTTTTAGTTTTACAAAAAAAATTTTAAATTTTTAAGCAAGTAAACAACCATTGGTGAAGAAATACTCACGATCGGTCCTTGTTGTGCCTACTCCCTTGTTACCATCATGACTTGTGCTGCTTCGTCGTCCAAGCATCAAATTCCTGCAACCATCAAGTAGAAGGAGACAAGGCGTTAGATGATGTGAGCATGGATGTAAAATAGAAGTGACAAAACAAATCCATTCCCTCCCCAGTAACGGTGCCAAAAAATGACCTGCGTGGGGTGCTTATGTTTAAAAGAGTCGTTGTAGCTTGCACTCGCAAAATCAATTTTAAATGAAGAAATGGACATGAGTCCGAGTGTAGATCCCAGGGAAGCATGAAAATCAAATTTTTCTTGTCACTTAATGTCAAGAAAGTAATGGGTTTTTTCTTGGGAAAAGTCGTGGGTGAAAAGCGAGTGAGAGAGAGAGAGATTAGGGTTAGAATTGTTTCATTCACTCATGCAACTTTAAACATAAAAGAAGGCAAGTAACTAGATATGGAACAACTTCATTTGACATGCAACTTTACTTTATAATTACAACACTAGATAAATGCTTGAACATAAGTATAGTAAAGCTTAAGATAAAGAGGGAAAGAGAGAGAGAAGATGGCGAGGCAGCCACGACGGTGGAGGGGGGCTCCGTCGATGGCTTGTCATATTCGGCGATTACAAAGAGGGTTAATGGTAGTTAGGAGTGGGGTAGAGCACTTGTAAGTGGAGTGAATGCCTTCCATGGGTGGTTGGAAGGGGTTTAAATAGGGAGAAGGTCCTTCCAAAAGAAGAAGGGGTTTTAGTGACGTCCGAGACGTCACTAAAACCCTTCCCAAAACATTGGTGAAGTCCCCTGCCTGGCGGTCGCTTAAGCGTGTGCATGCTTCCTCGTGCACAATCTACGTGCGCGGCTTGAGAGCTGTCCGATCGTAGATCGGACGGCTGATGTGGCTCATGCGGCACATGCCTGGATTGCACCCATGCTCCCCACGTCATCGCAGGCGTCGGCCTTGGACGTGCGAGATCGCGCCACGTTGCTTCATGCACGCCATCCGCTGCTGATCAAGCGGCTCAATTTTCTCGATGCGCGCCTTCGCCTTCTCATTTCAGCGCAGCGCGATTCGAACCCTCGCCGGCTGTGTAGGCGTGAGGCTTTCGACAGCTGCACTACGCCTGCTGCTTTGTCACGGCGAGGGCGGGCGCGCAGGTGGCTCTTAGCTGTTTGATTGAAGATCGACAGTTGAGATTCATCCTCCTAGTGAAGGTGGAAACAGGCGGTGGTCTGGATGCAGCGAGCGGGTGCCACATGGCGCGTTATGGGCCGTTGATCATCAAATCAACTGTCAGAACTTCTTGCACCCATTACAGGAGTTTCGGATGTCAGATTTGGCCGATTTTGAGTCCGTTGGACTCCATTCGTCACTCTGAATCCTTCCGTGCTATCCAACTGCTCATCTGAGGCCTATTTTAACAAGTAATCATACAAATGGCCATTAATACTATTCTATAAGAAATCTTGATGTGTGATGCATGCAATGCTCCCATTCCTATTTATGTCATGTTATCTGTGTATTTTGTTCTTAAGATAAAGCCCAATTGACATATTTATCACCCCAAGTTGCAGTGTTATCACATTCCTTGCACCATCACATCTATCTTCCTATACTTCATCAGGAGTCACAATTTCGCCTTCAGACATAAGCGAATCAGAAGGTGACTTCGAATTAAATGAAGGCAGGTTGGAAGTAATAGATCTGGGAATTATCCTGTCAATGTCTTTCCCAGGTTCTTATTCTTTACTCAAATCTTCCCCAGAGTCAAGATGTGAATTCACATAAATCTTAGAAGTTGCTTCCAAATTTTCCGTGATTTCATCATGAGGAGAAATATCATCAATGGGTGTGCTGAGGAAACCTAATTTGGTCAAATTTATGACATCCTCAGGGGCTAACTCTTCAAATAAGACATAATCACCCTTAGTGTCACTACAAATCTTGAATGTAGGTCCCTCATATAATTCATCTTTCTCCTCATCATATCACTCATCGTATACCCGAGGTCTAGAATCATTTAATATCTCAACAGATCCCCTAGGGTACTCTATCTGAGGTAAATGGCTTAAACTGGTAACATCGGACTCCTCAGATAGGTCAATTTCTTCAGGGTTAAGTTCCCTAAGGGTGGGCTTGAGTTCCATCTCATGATCAGTAGGGAGGGTAGGATTAACAACTTGACTTCGACCAACTTCATCAAATATAACAAAAATACAATCATCTGGGTCGAGGTCTTCCAATGGTACCATCATTCCCTTCTTTTGACTCCATTATAATTCAGGAGGATACTCAACCTTATCATCATTTTCCTCGGGTTGCCACCTTTCTTCATCCAATGCATAGCTACTTTCATATGTATCTTCCTCCCATTTAAGGCGTGGATCTCTCAAGGAAGTGTCATCTAATGGGGAGGTTTCAAAATCAAACCTCGAAAAGTAGCTATTCTCCCTTACATAATCCCCAAAATTTCCCTCCAACTTAAGGTGTAGCTCTCCCATGGGAGATGCATCTATTGTAGAGGGGTGTACATCATCCTCAATGGGGTAGATTGCGTGGTTAATTTCATCTCTTTCTTGTTGGCATGTTCTCGAAGATTCTCCAAACAAGTCAATCATTTCGTCTTGCATTTTCTGTATTTCCATCTTCAAGGAGGAGAGGTCATTTCTATCATGAGAGAAGTCAGGCTCAAGCTTATAGTACCCAGGAGTGTCTGTCCAACCATCATAATTATTCAGGGAGGGTGGGTTGGGTATTTCTATGGTGTGTGGAATATTGGGCAAAGCAAATCCCACTCCTAGGTTCTGCTCACTGATTTGGGGCTTAACCAGGCCAATACTCCTATAATAGGAGTACAATGGATCCCAATGATTGTCATTATGTCCATCAAAGGATGGACCATCTCGACGTATGGGATCGAAGAGTGCAGAGTGGGGGTGAGGGTGTGGGCAAGATGTGAAAGGATGAAAATCCATGTGATCCATTCTAACTCACACCTCAATCAAAATTCCACAAGCAAAACACAAAAAAGGACTTTTTAGGTCTTTCCCAATTTAGGCTTTTGATTTTAAGTCAAATTGTAAGTGACAATACAATTTGTTCAATCAACTTACATGCTTATTGTAGACCTACGTATCGCCTAAGAAGACCTAGTTGGAGCTTAGGTGTTCTTCCCTAAATCTCAAATGGTAGAGCAACTCCAAAGATGGAAGATCGAGGGATTCAAGTAGGCCTAAGCCTTCCTTTGAAGCTGTGCTTTCGCGGTGCTTCTCAACTACCCCCAAAAGTCCGTGACAGGGTATCCCCCTCTTTGGAGTTACAAAACCTTTGATCTCAAGTTATAAACACTTCAGAATCCAACGGTAGGAGGGCTCTTGTCCAGGTATTTCCAAACCTAAGGAGTGTCTAAAAGCATGCCGTGGTGTAGGAGATAAAAGTGTGCATCCACCGCAAAAGATTTTGAATTTTGAATCGCACGCCAAGTTTGAGAACCAAATCCTTGGTTTTTAAAATGTCCCTCCTTTAGTTAGTCCTTTTTCAGAAAATATGTGACCACTTGTTAAATTACTTGAAGACAAATTATGTGGTCTTCGAATTAAGTCCAAATGCAATGCGTGTTCAAGAATAGGATGCAAAGTAAGAGAATGCGTACCTTGCTTCCAGCAATCAACGATGCTCATACAGACGTAAACGGTTTGTCCTAGGGCAGGCAGCTTCTACCAGGTAGCTCATTTTTTCTTTTTTTTTTGTTTTATCTTTTTTTTATCTACCTAATCACAAGAAAATAAAGGGTAAACAATCCACAAAGTAAATTGAAAATCTAAATCTAAAGAAAAGAGGGAATAAACTCCCAAAAATTACCCAACACAGGCCTAAAATAAAATCAGAGACCAAACCCCTAAAAATATACCCCAGAATAAGGATCTCAAACCAAATGTGCAATGAAAAATTAAGTCTAAAGTCTTAATCCTACTCTAATCAAATCAGCGACTAAATGTACAGAGATGATCTTCGCGTCCTCGTCTTTCCCTCCCTTTCAAGGTAGCTCGATCAATTTCTCCTCTGGCAACGTCAAGGGTCGCCTCTCACGATGGTTGGTGTGATTGCGAATCGTAGAATGTGTGTCGCAGATCGTTGCTCTCGCCTCTCTCTAATTCCTCACATAAATTTCTCGCATAGAAAAGATAATAAATTGTCTGATCACTGTGCAATGAGAAATAATCAGAAATGAAATCAGGTGAAATTATTGCGTCTGTTGCCTCCCTAGCAACAACACCATTTGATAAGTCGATTTTCACTTTCGAATAATGTAACTAAGATGATCTGTCATTTTAGTAACAAAGTGGTGAAAAATCACTTAACAAAATAATTCCAATAAAAATTACCACTCACAGAAGAGCGGGTCGTGTCCATAGGGAGGCAATGATGCAATAAAATCTCAATTATTTCGTATTCTTTCAATCAAGTGTGATATCCATAATCAAATCCGACATGAAATGAGATGGAAGGAAGATGCACAATAACTCAAAAATATAAGGGTACATGTGCAATTTTTCCTCACTAAAATATTCAGTAAATATGTGATGATTTTATGTAATTTTCAATTGACATGTATTAAAGAAAATTTGTGCATATTTTAATCCCAAAACCAATCTTAAAACATGTGAATATCAATAACCAC
Organism: Thalassia testudinum; assembly: GCA_037157565.1. Lineage (NCBI taxonomy): Eukaryota > Viridiplantae > Streptophyta > Magnoliopsida > Alismatales > Hydrocharitaceae > Thalassia > Thalassia testudinum. The sequence continues at coordinate 93,837,302 of JAZHRO010000025.1, forward strand.
TCAATTATTAGAAAGAATGAGTATGCAGTCACAATTTCACCATAATAAAATAATCATAAATTAAAATTGATTTTGGTGGCAATGGCATTCAAATTAATTTTTAATTAACACAAAAATAAGGGATTTTACCTCTCTCCTCCTTGCGCATGGGAGAGAGGTTTAATCGAGGAGAGACTCCTACAGGAGGTTGGCTGAAGCAAGGCCATCCCAGTGGTTGGCAGCGGAGCATCGTGTGATGGCCGAAGTCGGCCTACCGAAGGAGAGGGGTGGCAGTGGTGGAGGAGTTGCTGTTGCCGTGCGTGCTGTAGGCGTAAGGAGAGCAGCTTGCACGGGAGCCGGAGGTGCTGCAGATGTACGAAGACGTAGAGGCATGGGTGCGCGGGAGCTCTGCAGAGTGCATAGGCACGAGCGGAGGTGCATCGCTGCAGGCGCTAGATGAAGTGGAGGTGGGCATGTGTTCTGCTGGTTGGGTTGGAGGCACGTGGTGAGGCGCTGCAGGGAGGTGCTAGAGGCGAGGAGGCGTGCGATGCTGCACGCTGTGCGTGCTGCAGGAGGTGCAGCATTGCAAGTGCTGGATGAAGTGGAGGTGGGCATGAATTCTATAGGGTGGGCTAGAGGCTCGTGGTGAGGAGCTGCTGAGAGGTGCTAGAAGTGAGCAGGCATGCGATGCTACGCGCTGTGCGTGCTGCAGGAGGTGCAGCGTGCGGTTGGGTGGCACTGCAGCTGGTGCGTGTTCATAAGGATGTTGATGCGCTGGAGGATGGAAGTGCGGTGGAGGTGGCTACAGTGCAGCAGCTGAGAGCTGTGCGTGGAAGTGGAGAGGGTTGTGGGTTTGTTTTTAAAGTGAACGGAAACAGAGAAAGAAGAAGAAAGAAGAAGATATGGGGCCAAGCTTCAGACGTATGAGAATCTTCCTGGACGTCTTAACTGATGGGGGAAATGAAGATACAAGGCATGGAGTTGCTGCAGTTGCAATGGTGGTTGCTGGTGATGGCGGTGAAGGTGGTGATGTTGATTCTGGTGAGGCATGGTGATGGTAGTGTGGCCATCAGGGACACACACTCACGATGTTGGCACGAGTCCATTGGCTTGGTTCTGCGAGCTGTCACCTTGTTGGCCCACGGTGTGGTGGAGCTCGGCCTTGGAGACCACGGTCTTGGAATGGAGTACACGGTGGTGGAGTGGGGCACTATCTCTCGGAGCATGGCAGCTCTCCCTCCTTTTGTAGCCATGGCCATCGTTTCAAATTCAAAATGCCGCAGCGTAAATGTGATGCGCCAGAGGAGGCGGAGCCAAAGCGGGAGGAGTTACCTATGCAAAGGAGAAAAAAATAAAAGAATAAAATATTATGGTTATTTATGCATAAGCCCTTAACTTCTATGTTAAATTAAAACAATGCATGCAATGCACCTAATTGGTTAACTACTTAAATGAATGCAATTCTAAGTTAATTCTAAATGCATTTAGTTATGAATGCAATGTATGAATTATGTAATTAAATCAGAAATATGAATTAATCTATTTACATCCTATTGCATGCTAAATAAATGTTAGAATTAACTTAATGTCTAGGCACTTAAATACTTAAATAGCCCACAAATATGGGCTAATCACATGGCTACGGTGGTGGTGCACGCTGTTGTTGCAGCGTGGAGGGATGTGCACATTGAGGTTCTCACGGTGGTGCAACTGCTCCGATTTAGCAGAGCGTTCTGTCATGACACACGTGTTTGGTGGTGGAGCAGACTGCCACAGTCGAGGCCAATGGTGGTGGAGCGGGCGAGAAGCTGTTTGCTACACAGTAGGAAATGGGGTGGAGGCCTCCTGGGCTGTGACGTAGGAGCCCTTCTTTTATGTATGCAGGAACGTGGAGAAGATGGAGTGACGACGACGTGCAAGATCCACTTTCTTCAGCCATTAAGGCTCTCCTTCATTGTTTGGAGGTTGTTGCTATAGAGAAGAAGAGAATAAAAATAAATAATAAAAATATTAGTTTATTTATGTACAAACCCTCAATAAATTGTTAAATCTAATATATGCATATAATCTAACCTAAAGACTAATGCATGTTATTCTAATGTATGCTAAATAATTTAAATATGGAATGCATACAAGCAAATGTATTTAAACTATATTATTTATATCTTAGTGCATGCTATGTATATGCTAATATTAATCTAATCCCTAGGCACTTAAGTAACTAATTAGCCCATAAATATGGGCTCATCAAATGCCCCCATGCCTAGTTTTTTCTAGTCCCTAGCAAACTTAAGCAATAACCTAGCTCTACAAGTGGACTAGCCAACCCAATCGGCCTTCTTTTAGAAACATGTTAAGTTCAGACTTTAAACCTAGGGTTCCCAAGTAGTTGCTAAGTTACAAACTAGGTAGGCTAAGGATGAGTTGCAGGCATAGGTCTCCCTGATTTTTAACTCTACCCTTGGGTTTATTAGTCCCTGAGAATAAAGCATCTGTGCATGTGTGATGGTCTAATTTATTTGAGGTTGGTATGATTGCCAACCTAGAAAGAGGATTTTTTTTTCCTTTTGTTTTTCATATATATTTTTTTGTTTGATTCTTCTAAGTCTAACCTTCGATCAGCTATCGACATGGTCTGTGTCAGATTCATTGTCCCCATCATCGAACCTCGAAGGGTGCCTGGCTTGCGATGCTTCGAGGTAGCACTACCCATAGCGACCCCAAGAACTCTTGGCAATTGACACTTCAAGATAGTATCACCCATGGATTTCTAAAGCGAATTCAGGCTTGTGGCAATTGACACTTCGAGATAGGGTTGCCCATCATATCTGAATTGCACAATGCACTTACATGCCCCCAGTAGGATGGACATCCTAAGAGACAAGCACCGAGGAGGTGACATGTTATCATCGCATCCTCAAGGTGAGTATATACTCCACCTCTCCTGCGGCAGGAACTCTTCCAATCAACTTGTGTTTTCAAGCTTCTCCTAAGTCAAAACTAAGAAAACGAAATTTTTCTCCAAGAATTATCATTATTTACACAAGACCAAGTGTGTGTGAAATGTGAATGCTTAGGTTACGAGGACCTGTAAACCAAAAGGTAGAAAAAGACATCAAGTACTATCCAGCCTTTAACTCAATCCCTAACTTTCCTTCCTCAACCTCTTGAGGAATGGTTCGCAACTTTACTCCCACTTGATTTTTTTTTAAGTCCACAAAGGACCCTAAAGGTCCAAAGCTGGTAACTCAACTTAGCATCTAAGTCAAACCCCTAGAGTCAACATAGTCAAACCTAAAGTTCTTGTCTGCCTATTAATGCAAGGCGCAACCAATTAAGCTCAATAATGCAAAATGTTTTTTTTTTTTAACAATGAAAATGTATGCAATGCAGAATGTTTTAAGTAAATGCATGAATGCACTATGTATAAATGCTATGTGCAAATGCCTTAGGTCCTATCCTCCCATGCCTGGTTCAAACAATGTCCTCATTGAAAGTAAAATGGCCAAGGGAAAAAGTTACCTGAGGCGGGAAAGAAAGGAGCTATGGCTCCTCGAGAGTGACTTCACCAACTAGATGGCCATCGAAAGTAATGTAAGATTTTAATTATTGGCCGTTGACGGTAAAGGGTGGTGTTGAAGAGGAAGGGCTCTTGATCTCTGCAGCCCCATGTAGAAACACTTTGGTGATAATGTAAGGCCCATCCCAATGTGATTTCAATTTTCCTAGAAACAACTTAAGTCTGGAATTGAAAAGCCAGACCTATTAGTTGGGCTCAAAGGTCTAAGGATATACTTATCATGCAAGACCTTAGTTCTCTCTTTATAAGCATGGGGGGTGTCATAAGCATCATTCCTCAGCTCTTCAAGCTCAGTCAACTCTAGTAAACGTGATTTACCTACTTTTTCTAAATCCATGTTGACACTTCGGATAGCCCAAAGTGCCCTATGTTGAAGTTCAACAGGTAAGTGGCACGCTTTCCCATACATTATCAAGAAGGGAGACATACCCAAAGGGATTTTGTAGGCTAAACTCTTATTTTGCAGGTTGCAAAGATTTCAACATCAAGGATTAGAATTACAAGATGAAGAACGGTCAACTCAAATTAGAAGGACCAAGGAGTAGATTGAGGAAGGAGAAGAGAAGATCGATGAGATGACAAACAAATGTCCGAGCCATCTCACGACAACCGCCTGATTGGAGACCGACGTCGATGCCCTGACCTCCAAGCTACGGATGGGAGCCCCATCAGCTTGGCATCCACCTCCATTGGGCCATTCTATTAGCCTTGGTAAGTGAGGTAAGTTTCTAAACCTTATTTTTGATAAATAGCATCTAGATAGGGGGAGTCAAAAATTTATGAAGCTATTTGTCCATTTAGATAGGGGGAGGTTTTAAAAATAACATAGCTATATTGCCTTTAGAACGGGGGAGGTAATAACATAGCTATCTTGTTTTTATGAAAAGATGAAATTAGAAGAGAATGTTTTAAGGGGGAGTTTAGGATAACGAAAAGTTGTAATACCTTTTTGATAATGTCAAAATGGGGAAGGATTTTATGGATTATTATTTATGGTTTTGTCATTATCAAAAAGGAGGAGATTGTGGGTGCAAGGGCACCATGATCGTCAATTTTTATGATAGCAAAACACTTGTGTTTTAACATTTACATTTGAGTTTAAGATTTTAGGATAATTGCAAATGGATACAAGTGTGAAGGACCTCAAAGCTCGCATCAATGGTGGATTGGAGGAGCTCGTTGGAGGACAAGGAACTTCGCAAGGAGTGAAAGCTTGAAGAAGGAAGGAGATGAAGATTAGGATAGATTTACATTCATCTTGTTTTTTGTATTTTGTTTCTTTTGTTGCTCTTTTCGTTCTTTCTTATATTCATGTTAAAGAGCCTCAAAGTACCCTCCTAATAGTCCTAGGAACACTTGCACAACCCTAGGATACTTAGGTTTTTCATTGAGAACCTAGAAAACCTAAATAGGCTTCAGACAACCTCTTTAGATGTCTAATCTGATAATCAGACATCTGATAGTGATCTTTAAGACATCTGAATGTTTAATCAGACATCCAAAATTTTAGGGCTGGTCTTAGAACCTTCTGTTTATTGATTTCAGACGACTGACCCTTAGTCCAGATGTCTGATGACTTGGCTAGATGTCCAATTAGTGGAATGTTGGCTTAGAAAGTGATCGTTGAGGTTTTGACCTTTGATCTTCTATTAGACATCCTTAGAGGACTCCAGACGTCTGATATGTAGCCGTTTTGCCTCGATTGACCCTTAATCGCTTTCCTAGACAAATACAACTTTTTGGACCTTGGGAAATCAATTCCTGTAGTTATCTAGGTTTCCAAACATGTAGACCTAGTGTCAGACGTCCTGCTCGTCGTCTGATTGATTTACACTAGAACCCAATTTAGGTCAGATGAATGTCAGTAAGGGAACTCGTCTAGTATTAGACGTCTAATCTAGTTTCCAAATGTCTTAAACATGACTTTCAAATGTCTGATATTTTTCCTAGACATCTGATGACCGTGTCGGAATCATTAATGATTCTGATTACGACTTGTTCTGCCTTAGGATAATTCCCAATGGCTATGGAAGGCTTCCAAGGCCTTCCAAAACCTTCCTAGGTCCTCTAGAAATAGAGGAGTTCCCTTGCCTTGAAAACACACACCTTGTAACACTACTTTCACATTCCTTTGTGTCATTGGGAAGAAATCATCAAGACAAGAAGTGATCTTGCTCTCCAAGCTCCACTCAATAAATCCGAAAGTGTCGTTACTCTGCCGAGATCATGCCTACGTTCTTCCATCTAAGGGAAGTCTCTTTTGACTATAGAAGCTAAGTTTAGGATTTATCTTTGTGGCTCTATAGGGTTGCTTTGTAATTTTACTTTGTAAAGTGATTGGGTATTCATGTTATGAATTCCCATTTTCTTCGTGAGACAAAAACCTTCTCGTGAAGAGAAGGGGTTTGAGGTACACTACCCTCGTATAAAGTAGTGTGGTTGTAAGAGGTTGTACTACCCTCATTTAAGTAATAAGTTAGTGGATTTGATCGACTCGGTCGATCAGGAAATCCTAAGTCGAGAGACTTAGGTGGTGGTTTTTAGCTGAGTTTGGGTTTCCACCTAAAAATACCTATGTATCTTATGTGATTGCATTTTGTGAGATTGAATTTTATTTATTTCCGCATCGATTTCATATTCCACAAATCTTACCCCCTCCAGTAGAAATCATCAGTTGCCATGGGCGGTACTATCACAAAACATCAAAAGCCAGGGACTGTTCAAGGATTGATGGTGGGGGCAAGGAATCGGATACATACCGTGTTTAGAGACAATCCGATGTTGGATTTAGAGGAATGTAAAAAGAAAAGAGATAAACCTCTTAAAATAAATATCCCTCTCTATCTCTCTTACCAAAAATGCACTAGCAAATTGAAGCTTGACTTGCTGCGTATATACACAGGTGCCTTAACCGCTGGGGTCGACGAACCTTTGGGCTGGTGTTGCGAGCCTGAGAAACCTTCGCAACAGACCTAACGTTTAGGCTGGTCAAGTCCAGATCTTAGTTGGTACTTGAGTACCTCTAGGCCTATTGTTGGTATTTTGATTTGATTTCTACAGATGCAACTTAGTAAGGCGTCCTAATGGCTACATCCAGCTTAGAGATATGGTTTGGTCCATAGGATTTTGCTAAGGGATAGAAAAAGATAGGCAAGGGGGTATGATGGTAACACCATCATAGGTCCTAACTAGCCACAATTAGTCAGATTCAAATGATAAATGCTCCTAGTTGATCATCTGAGTGTCACAATTTTGCGATGATTTGATTTGAGAAGAAGACAAGAAAATAGGTTTAATTTTACTGTTTTAACAGCACATCATAGATTCAGGTTAACCACGAGTTACTCAAGGGTTAATTAAAGGTCAATTGAGCATAAAAGTCTAAAAGGTGGGTTCACACTGACTGAATCTGGGTTTTATGCATTTCTAGGGCAAAAATATTACTCAAAACCATAATTCTCAACCTTGCTTAAATTGTAATGGTTCTGCTTTGGATAAAATTAATCTAAACCTCCTTAAATTCATGGAAAAAAATTCTAAGAGGTTTGGTAACTTTGGTTTGACCATCTAAACCCATTTTGACCTAGAATAGAGTTTCAGGTGGGAATTTACCTTAGTTTGGTCTCCTACGCAAACTTTCCAGTCAAATGTGGTCAAAAATCAAATCCAAGTTCACCATTAGATTCCCTAGGTCCAAATTAGGCTAACACCAGAATTTAGGCCTAATCAGAGTCCATCTTGACCAAGTTTGCATTTTAACCCCCTGTTCTCTATTCTTTACAATCAGAAACCTAACTTCTATGTTTTTCTTACAAAGGCACCCCCGACTTCTTATCTTCATTACAAAAGGGTCACTAGTGAGGTTGGGAAACCCAAGTTCAAAAAGTTGGTCTGGCCACTTGCCAAATACGTCTAAATTGGCTTAATCTCGCTCGATGCTGGTTCTATTTAAAGCGTAGCACATTCTTAAGTGCTTTTCCATGTAGTCATCGCCAAAATTACCTTGAAATGCTTCCTCCTAGCAGGTGGAGAGGACCACCATTGAAGCTCCTCGAAACCTCATCGTCGCCCTCTGTCACGTACGATAGGCAGAGGGATCATCTTCCTCAAGCGTCTACAAAGCATCCCACAAAGCTTCAGCCTTTCTAACCCCTTCTTCCGCTCCGATCGCTTCATCGTCATCCTCCACTCTGGCATACCTCTGGTAGCATCTTTCTTGCCTCCTTTCTCCCAATTAGTATTGGTCTTTCCTCTCACCCCCCCTTAATTGCGAATCTGGAGCTTCTTGTCTCCTAGCTACCTCTCCTCTACCTTCCGCGACGTCGGCTACTACACAGCCAACCACCTCCACTGCTAGCATACATATGCCCATCACACACCCCATAACCACCACCACCAGCATTGCCTCGCCATCATGGAGCTTCCCAACTCCTTAATTTCACCATTCACCAACACCATCACCCACCTACTTCACCGTCGATTGGATCTCATCAGAGCTTCTTCGTCACACATCTTCGACCACTTGCACCTCTAATCACCTTAGGGTTTTTTGTCCGATGAGTAGCATGGACCTCTATCTGTGCTTAATTCTAGCTCTAGGGTTGTATTCTTGTCGTAGCTTCCTCATCATCGTCGATCATCATCTCCATCTCCGGCTACTATCATCCGAACACCACCGATCTCGCACCCACTCCTAATTGGTGCAAAGAAACTTCAAGGTCATCTCTGGACCCTCAATTGGGTGAAGCATCGGCAAAAATAGATCAAATTGAGGCACACTTCTCCACGGCTACCATAACAAAGAAGTGTGGGATTTGGTCCCACATCAGGGACTGACGAGCTCTTGAAGGTATATAATACGCATCATGTGGATTACTCGGCTGCCCAGTACACATGGTGTAGGGTCCCTCACGCTCGTGTCGTGCACTCCTCACCCACTATTCATGTCGACGAGTTTGGTCCCCTATTCTCTACTTGATTACCTGATTCCTATTACTTGAATACCCTATACCTGGATCTGAGGAGGAAAGAAAGGAAATTTGAGGGGGGAGTTTTTGTACTATAGCACCTCGGGGTGCATGCCAACACTTAGGCAATTCTGTGGTGAGCTGAGCGTGAAGGTTAGGACATCTGTTGCACCTTGGAGACATCTGAGTAGGGTACTGTTAGAACATTTGGTTCTTGGATATGATGTGGATACTCAGTGATGATGTGGTTAACTGGTTGAAAACCACTATTGAGATATTTAGGTGTGGTTTGAGATATCGAGTACTGTTGCAATTATACTTAATTGTAAGGCTAAATTGGTGGTTTCAACCGCCATTTTTTGGCCTTTCTTTATATTTCTATCCATAACTCTTGAAACTCATTATTGATCTTATTTAATATCATTTTTGCTATCTGATTCACTTGTATTATTATTTCTGATTATTGTGATTAGTGCATTGATTTGTTACACTAGCTCTCTGTGAAATACCTCAAAACTCAAGATTTTTTGAGCACTATAAATTCAAATGTAGTATCAATTTTCGTCCCTATACTACGACACGATATTTTCCTAAATATGACAGTTTTCAACCCCAACACATCTATATCGAACCCTAAAAATCATTCACCATAATCTTTGTTTGCATAGTCCTTATTTTGGCTTGGGCATCACATTCCAGCCAAAATTTGCATAAAAAAAGGAAATAATTAGGCATTACCCAAATCACCACCCTTCATCTTTCGTGCAGTTCTAGGTTTCCTAAGCCTAACTAAAATTTGTAGTAACTTGACCATTAAGGACTTCAATCAATTCTAGGCTTGATATTTGGTTTCAAGATTTCCCTAATTGAGACTAATTCCCTTAATCAAACCTGGTTAACACTAAGAGGGAAGTCAAACAATGAGTATGGGTTCATACATTGCCCTGGTGATTTTCATGGGACATGGTTGGGCCCAAGTGACCTCTTCTAGCCTAGCTAGATTAATTTTGGGAAGTATGATTCGCTATTAATTTCTTGATATTCGAGTTCGCAAGTCCTAGGCTTTTCTTAAGAGTCAACCTTAAGTTAAGCTTAGAATTTTGATTTCTTGAATTGGACACCTTTTCTCTCTTCTCTTCCCATCTCTCCTCCTCCTATTCTTCAAGAAGTGTATGCAAAGGAAAAGGTCTCAGAATCTGCAATTGGAGGGACCAATTGATTTCACCGCTTGCATAAAATTTTTGAATTTTTCTCAAATTCATTCCTCTTCTCTACATAAAATGTGGAAAACATATAAAACAGGTCCAATTCCACCTCTGCCTCAAACCCTCCCATTCAAAATCCACCAGCTAATCCACATTCTTTTATCCCTCCTAACTACTCCTTCTTGGAGCTACTTGAGAATTCTGAGATGCAACCTAACCAAAATCAAGCCCCTTCCACCTAATCCTTTGTTGATGATGGTTAAGAAACTAGCTCAACTACACAACAATCAACAACAACTGGCTAGGACTGTGAAAAACCTAGCCAACCAAAGAGGGAATTTCCCACACCAAGAACCCATCGTTCCTTTGAAAGATTTTTATGATCCCTGTAATTACGAAGAAAGACCAAGAGTGGTAATTCCCGTAGGGATTTCAAGATCAAGCCAGCTATCCTAAACCTTAACAAGCACTTCCATGGCCTTCCTAAAGGGGACCCATTTAGACATTTAGAGGAACCGTCCTTGCTCAAACTACTCGTTCCCATAATGTGTAGGAAGATTTATGGCTTATGTGACTCCTTCCTCTCTATCTTAAGGACAAGGCCACTTATTGGTTTAGGACAGTCGGTCGAACCATAACTACATTGCTACAAGTCAAAAATGCTTTCTTAACAAAAATTTTCCCTATTAGTCGTACAAATGCATTGAGAAGATAAATTATGACCTTCCAATGAAAACGTGTTGAGTCTTTACATGAGTCTTGGGAAAGGTTTCAAGATTTATTGTGGAGTTGCCCACATCATGAGATTCCACTTTGGCAGTTAGAGCAGATCTTCTATCATGGATTAAAGATTAATTATGAAAATTTATGGATGCCTCATGTGGGGACAATTTCCTTAATAAGCATGCAGAAGGTGCCTACCAATTATTCGAGGAAATGAGTGAAAACTCATTTAATCATTCTTCAATTGATAGCTTTGGTAGGAATTCCAATTGAAGACTCAATCTAAAAGAAATTGACAATAGATCCGCATCAATTCAAGTTACTGATGGTAGCACCATCAATGGTGTTAATAAGCCTAATTTAGCCTAACTGCAGTAATAAATGTTTCAAATATTGATCAGAGGATCATAACTCTGTTCTGAATTACATTTGAGAAAAAGACAACAAAAAGGGTTAATTCTACCATTTAAACATCTAATCACAAATGCATATTAACTAAGTGTTAATCAGGGCTTAATATAAGGTCAAATGAGCTTAATTTCCAAAGAAGTAGGCTTGAGCTAACTGAATTGAGGTTTTATGCATTCTGAAGATTAGTTTATTACATAAAAACCCTAATTAACAGCCTTACTTAAATTGAAAGGGCTCTAGTGGGAATAAATTCAATCTAAACCTCCTAAAAATCATTGAAAAATATTATAAGAGGTTTGGTACCTTCATTTTGACTAAAGAAATCAATTTTGAGCAAAAATAGAGTCTTAGGTGGGAATTTGCCTTATTTTGGGTTTCTGTGTAATTTACCTTGGAAAACTTGTCAAAACTCAAATCTTAGGCACCATGAGATTCCTTCGATCAAAATTAGGTTAACCCAAAAATTGAGGGCCGATCAGGGTCCATCTTGACCTAATTTGCATTTTAGCCCTTAGGTTTCTATCTCTTACACAAACACCCTCAAGTTTCAATTTGCATCATGGCTAGGTCCCTAACTTTTCATGATTATCTCAAATATCCCCCTATTGCCTTCTTCCCTGATTCCTAAATGCAGCCAAAGTGGGAAAAGAACCCAACCTACCAGCTCCTTGATTGGCGAAATCTCTCTTACATCTACTCTAAATCCCTCCAAATTTGGAGGGATTGCTCTTAAGATCAAGAGCTTTTGATTATTCAAGATCTGGGGTACTGATTTGAGTGATGAGCTCCAATGAACTCACAAAAAATCTAGCCCTTGCCAAAATAGCGAGGAATCTCATGAATTCTTAGAAAATTGTAGGCCAATTCCAACTCTATTTAAGCTCTAACATCCTCCAACGTGTTTCTTGGTCATGAATTGGCCGAGAAAACCACTTCCCCCTCATCTCAGTCCACCCTCTCATGCACTCCGACAAGCCTCCTTTGACCTCCTCTTCCATGTGTGTTCATAGCCAACAAGCACCACAACATCTTCCTCTCTTCCTTGTGGACCTTGCTAGCCAAAGCAAGGACACCTCCGACCCCTTCCTCCTAGTCGTTGCCTCGCCATCGACATCTTCGTCCTCATGTCCGGTCAGCCAACGTCGAATGTGGACTCGCCTCCTCTCACTTTGATATGATCCTCAATTTCTTCCTCTTCCTTCCTAGCTTCATTCTAGACCCTTAGACTTAAGGTTTGACTTCTCTCCTAGCCATTCTCCTGCCTTCTTCTTCACGGCTGGCGAAGCTCCGGTGAGCTCACATGGCCACCACACTCCACCAAAGACACATCCACCTTCACCACAATGTCCATCTCACCTCCACGTACAAAAGCCCTCAACTTATTGACGGTTTTAACACCTCTCAAGCTTCACCGAACAACCCATCATCACACTGTCCTTCTCGCCGTCGTCTGACCTCCACAAGCCATCGTTCACCAAATTCTCACCACCACCACCACTACGTTCCTCACTTCATAGTGATACTCTTGAGCATTCTAATTTAGGCGATTAGGCCGTATTCTTGTTTTAGGTAACTCATCATTGCCATCTTCGTGAATGCCGTCGGCCACCATTTTACATCAAACACCTCGCTACTACCCTCCTCAAATGTGAAATAGTGCCAAGGCCCTTCCTAAGTCTTCAACTTGAGGGACCAATGCCCCATTGAACTCTAATTGAATGAAGCAACCTTGGACAGCCTGCGAAGAAAGAAAGTGGGATTTTAGTCCTACATCATGAAGAGAAAAATCAGAGATCTCTTCATAACCTCTAGTACTCATTAGCTGTTCACCCAAGACCACGGGGGGTCAGGTCTGCCATGCATGCCTCATGCGCACCCCCTCCCGTGCTCACACCACATGGGTCTTGGCCGGATCTAATTAGGGTCCGATTAGAAAGAAAGAGAGGAAGGTTTGGGCCAAGAAAAAGGGGGTTTTGCTCTGGGCTAAACCTTAGATGACCAAACATGGGCTTGATTTCACATCTTAAGTCATCTGAGGTGATTGATAAACATCTGATTTGAGTTGGCAAAATTGCCTAAGTGATGAACAGACTTCATATTTGCAAAAATAAATTTTTTTTCCTTCAACACTTGATACCTTGAGTTTGATCAATATATTTTTGCTATTCATTGAATATCCATCCAATTGAAACACCATCATGCATAATAATTAACTGAAATTAGTCAGATTCAAGTGTTAAATGCTCCTTAATAATCATCTGAGGATCTTAATTCTGTGCTGAATTGAATTGAGAAGATAGGAAAATTGGTTAATTCTACTGTTTTAACAATCACTCACAAAGGTAGATTAACTAATTGGTTGATCAAGGGTTAATTCAAGGTCAAATGAACCTAAAAGGCCAAGAAGTGGGCTCAGAATAACTGAATCAGGGTTTCATGCATTTCGCGTATTAAAATATCATTGAAAACCCTAATTACCAGCCTCACTAAAATTGAAAGGGTTCTGGTAGAATTAAATTCAATCTAAACCTCCTCAAATTCATTAAAAAATATTCTATGACGTTTAGTACCTTTACTTTGACCATCTGAACCCATTTTGACCAAAAATAGAGATCAGACAGGAATTTTACTTGTTTGGACTTCTATGCAATTTACCTAGTCAAACGTGGGCAAAACCTAAATCAAAGTTCACCATTAGATTCCTTGAGTCTAAATTAGGTTAAGACCAAATTTGGGGTCCAATCAGAGTCCAACTTGACCTAGTTTGCATTTTAGTTCCCAACTTTCTATTCTCTCCACCTAGGCCCCTAGCTTTCACATTTTTCTTACAAATACACCCCTACTTTTTCATCTTCACAAAAATGACCCTGTCGCCTTATTCTTCTCCTCTTTCCTTTTCAGAGAATGAACACAGAGAAGAACCCATGACTTGGCAAGATTCGTGAGCCAATTTAACCAATCAAATCTTTGCCATTTCAAAGCAGAATTGGTGTGAACACCAAGCAGAGCATGGTCGATGGCTTGGGCCATGTCTCAGGATCTTTCATCGATGAAACTGCCACCAGCGAGCTCAAAGATCTTGAGCTCTTGTGGCAGCAAGGAAACATTCAAATCAAACCTAACCTGTCTTCTTTGACTTGAGACTCACATCTATATAAAGGGGTGGGCATTCCAATGCATAGGGTGGGCTAAATTTCGCTCAATATCCCTCTCTTCTTCCATCTCACAAGCAAAATCAATGCACCATTAGAGCTACCCCATCCCCCTTCCTCACCTTCTACCAAATACAATAGGTGTAGGGGTTTCACTCTTTGATGTTCCACGAAGCTTCCCGTAGAGCTTCACGCTCTGAATCACCTTCCTCTGCTCTGGCCACTACGTCATCTTCATCATAACCGATGTACCTCCGATGGGCTCTCTCCCTCTCTCTTTCCCCAAAATAGTTTAGGGTTTCTGCTCCGCATCCCTCCAATTAGCTCTAGGTCAATTCATAGCACCATTACCCCTCTCCTTCATCTTCTTCGACTCTAGCAACCCACCACCATGGCCACCTTCACCGCTGGCCCACCTCCGTCATCTATTCACCCAATTACCTGAGGTGAAAGCTCCCACTCACCTCCACATTTATTTCACCTAACCTAATTGCACCTCACCACGCCACTACCATCAATCGACGTACGCCACCTCCTAGAGCAGTGCTGCACCTTCAATTGGAGAAATAATCATTTGCAGCAACTACAATCAACCAACCTCCAAATTAGGTCACAAATGGACTTAACCTTAAATTCGAGTGAAATTCAAGGCACAAGTAGGATTAAAACTAGTAGACTTAGGGCTTAGCTCATGCATTCCAGTCTACTTGGAATCGCGGTGACAAGGAAGGTCAAGTGGGGGAAATCCGGTAACCCAAAGGGATGCTCTACAATTTTAGGGTTCTTGTGGGACTCTCACTTCCTAGCTACCCAAGTAATTCTCGAGTGAGTGAGTTTTTGATCCATAGGTCCATCTACCTTGAGATGCCATAGTCACCCATCCTTGTTGGGTGCCTTGATTGGGTCCAATACACATTCTGTCCCTCATCTGATTCCATAGTGCATGTTCGGGAAGAGGTCCTTGAGACCAGTCTTGAGACCTCCATTAGCAATTCACTCTCGTTGAGGTCAAGCCCCAGCTCAATTGTTTGGGTCCTTTCCAATCAAATCAACATCTCTTTCGATCATTCCACATCTGAACCTAGTTCTCCATCCTCTGCTTCCATGGAGAATCAAGATCCTAAAGGAGAAGGCTAGGTGCCCAAGTTTCAGAATCAATTACAGAATCTCATAGATCTACTTCATGCATTCATGAACCCCTGACTACATCCGCATATGCAAGATTACTACAATCCCACAATGGTAGCTATCGAACCCAAGGTGCAAATCCTGGCTGGAGGACCTGATACTAAAATAAAGCCAAATTTTGGTCAGCATGATCCTAGAATTTCACAGTTTGAACTCCTAAGATCCTTTCTAGCACATCAAACAACTGAAACATCTGGCCTAAACTTTTGGACCACCGGTTCAAAATTGGGACATCCTACTCATGAAGATGTTCTCCTTCTCCCTAATGGACAAGGTTACTCATTAGTATCAAACCCTGACTCGACAGATCAAAACTCGGGAGGAACTACAAGCTAAGTTCCTAAAGAAATTGTTCCTGATGGGCCGCACCAATGCTTTGAGGTACCAAATCACGTACTTCACACAGAATGCAGGAGAACCACTTCATAAGGCGTGTGACCGCTATCTGGATTTCATGTGGAAGTGCCCTCATCACGGAGGTCCTAAGTGGGAACAAGTCTAGTCTTTTTACCAAGGACTCCTTGAGGACATTAGATTTGTCAATGCAACCTGTGGTGGCAACATCATGGGTCAACAAGACACCATTTGCGAGATTCTCAAGAACATGTGTAAGGACTCCATAAACAATGAGTCTATGGGTGTGTCCAATTGGACGACCACCTATGCATTAACAAACACGCAAGGGGCACATGAAACACGAGGCCTATCTGCATCTGTCAACCTAGAGTTGGTGGCTGGTCGCCTGGAAAAGGTCTCCATTATTGAGAAGGAGGTGGACGAATTGACTCTCCATCTACAAACAACGACCTCTTCGCAGTAAAACACAAATGCCTTGTTCGTTGCCGTTGGACGCGTTAGAAAGATATGATATTATCATTGTAGTTCGAATCGCGATGAAACAAATGAATTTATAAAAATCAAGAGTAGTGGATCATTCGTAGAGAGGCAATCACGATTTATGCAGAAGCTTTTCAGAAAACTCGCTCTAAATAGATATTTATATATGTATATATGTATATATGAACATCAAATATCAGATAATAAGAATCGTATTGCATTAGGAACAGTTTTTCAAACTAGACATTGCTATTCTAAATAGAGAGGGAGAGATAAGATGACGTAGCTTGTGGGATTCTCGTGTGAAGCACAGCAGCACTTCAGATCCAGAGTGTCGGGATGAAGGTCGGAACAGAGTTAAGAGGGAGAGAGGTTTGGAAGAGAGATGGTAGGAGTATGTTTCAACTGGGGGGCCCTAAGCCTCTTTTCATAGCCTTGATGAGGCCAAAAGTGGGCATTTTAGCCTACCAAACCATGTAACAACCGTAGTTTGATTAGATCCATTGATCGGGAAATCAATGAATCAGATTTGGCCTCAAAATAACCTCAAACGTCCCCATTACGTGTGGATTGACTTCGGTGCTGACACGTGGCACGTCCAGCATTGTTCGTTCATGATCGCGTAGTCCCCATTGCGCTTTCCTCTTCTTCACGTGTCGGCTTCGTGTTTTTCATGCCCCAAATTTGAATTCGATCAAGCTAAATTTTGGTTGTCCGATCTCGTGATCAGATGACTTAAATCACGTGCGCTATGCCTTAAGGAGAATGAGTGCAACGGTGCATCTTTGGTGGGAGTCGGGTCACACATGGCTATTGATAAGAGGCAATTCTCGCAGGTGTTTTGAAAATGGAGATTTCGTCGTAGTATAGTGCGCGAAAACGGTCGTCAAAAATAATTTATAAAGATAACAAGACTTGAGTCCCAGTCGTTCATCTCTAGGAGGCGTTTATGAAAATGCAGATTTGAAATCAATCTCTTTTGCTCTACTTGCTTAAAATCTCATGTCGATTTATGGTGATTTACATATTGATGTACGACATGGTAGTTGCCGAAAGATAGTAATTAAAACATGCAACTTCAATCACACCAAAAGATGATAACTAGGCACATGGTGATTTTCAACAAATATATTTATATATATAAAAGATGATGATGATATAAGAGTTGTAGAGCACAGGTAGAGGAATGCTTGTACTGGGATATAAAACTACTCGCTACCAGAAAACGACTGCATACATGAATCTATGGGGGGATTTTGCATGCATCATTGGGGGAGAAGTAAGGAACTACACTATTAAGCAGTAAATAAAGCATGTAAATCTAAGAAGAACTATAATCTAATCTAGCAGAAATAAGGGCATTCGGAGGTGGCTCCGATGGCCTTTGAGTGGTTGAGAGGAGGAGGGGCGGCCAATGGTGCTTAGGCCAGCCCTTTTAGAGAGGTTGGAGAGGTGATCCAGAATCTTGGTGTGGAGGTGGTGGTGGCCATGGTGAAGCTACTCGTGGGCATGGAGGTGGAGTGGATGTGGAATGAAACTAAGCTAAATGGAGCCAAGAGTGGAGGGTGCAAATGGCCACCCCTTACATCTTTTTATAGACCTAAGGGAGACTCTCTAGAGAGAGATCCAAGAGTGGCCGGCCAAGGAGAGGGAGAAGGTGGCTTTTAGATCCACCACTTGTGGATCTACAATTTGTTTGTCTCTTGGTTGCTAATTTTAGCAACCAGGAGTGGCGCCACCTATGGAAGAACCTAGAACACTCTAGGTGGTGTGGAAGTGCATGAATGGGTGTGTGTGTGTGTGCGTGTGATCATGCCCTATGTGGCTAAATGGTCTAGGTTAGGTCCTAAAGAGTTTGGGCCCGTATAGGTCTTAAATTAGGGTTGCAAGCCCTAATTCACTAAGGCAAAGTGCAATTAAACTTAATACAAGTTTAATTGGGTGTGTGGAAACCTAATTGAGAGTAAAACAACTCAATTAAGTTAGGTCTAGGTCAATTGGACTCTCACTAAGTCCAATTGGACAGTGTGTTGAGATCAGGGCTCAATTGGACTCAATGAGTCCAATTGATTAGGCTGATGGAATTGACTAAGATCCAAGTCAATTGGGTTTAGTGAGGACCTAATTAGGTCCTTAAGGAGGTCTAGAGGTGATGTAGTAGGGTTAGGGCACCTTAATTTAGGTTCCTAGGGGGTTAGAATTGTGTTTAGAGAGCTAGAGATCCAAGATCAAGGCTTGAATCTCAAAATAGAATCTGGAGGGCAGTTCTGGACGTCTGATAAAAGTGTCAGATGACTTATAGTGAAAAATCAGAAGTCCAGACTTATTGTCTGGATGTCCAATCAGAGTCAGGAGGAATTTTAGGTTTTGTCTTGGGTATTCTACTGAAATTGGATGTTTGACCAAGTATCTGGATGTCCAATAACACTGCAGAAGTGGGTTTAAGGTGTGCGGGAGTTGGCTAAGGGTTCAAGATGACCTATAACTCATCTGGTCATCCAGATAGAGGCTGAACTTAGGGTTTTAAGGTTTCCTAGGGTGCGCTGACCTAATCTAAGGGTTGCTAAGGCTTGGGGGAGCTTTTAGGCTATCCTAAGGCTAGGATTGGTCTAAGTTCTTCATAATTTACTGCTTTATTCCTACTTAAATAGAATAGCATACCTCAAACCTTTACATTATTATCTACTACATCTTATTCTATGTCTTCTGCTCCAGCTCTGCTGCAACTCCAGTTATTCTTTATTTTTCATATCCAGCTTTGGATCCAGCTTCAGATCTAACTTTTGATCAGCTTATTACCTACAATTGACATAATGCACCAAATCAGTACATTATGGCATTATTCTATGCATAGCTAAAACAAAGCAGTTAAGGTGCTAGTAATGCTTTTGCATGCAAGAATTACCCTAACTTATGCCAAGTCCTAGCCTAATTTAGGTTAATTAAGACTTATGATAACTGCGCAATCAGTTATGCAATGCTCAGTATTGTGCCACGGATTCACATCTCCATCGCTCAATGTAAATCTGACGGACCAATTACTCCCACGCCCATCGCTTCTTCCAATTTCTCCTTCGCACGGCTTGAACCTGCGCTCCTTGCTCGCTCATGGGTGTCCTGACCGCTATGCTCCTCCTCCACATGTCAAGCTTCTAATTTGTGCATGGCTACCCTCAACCATTGGATGGAAATCCAATGGCTGAGATCTTCTTTCCTTTTGTTGAAGCTCGGTGAGGCATGCAACGTGGAGGTTGCTCGACCATTGGATGTTGATCCAATGGTCCATATGCACGAGATGCCTTCAGAGGGTGTAGCACGGCAAGGGGCTGCTGCGATGGCACCACATGGCACCATCATGGCCATCCATCTTCCTTTCTTTGTAACTAGTGATGTAGGCCTTCGATTAAGAAGATTTTTATGCCGTTGGATTGTGATTGTTGATCTAGATCCATCTATGTGGTTGGATCTTTGATCTGAGGCTTGGATATTTATCATTTGGCTCCTTGACCTTCGTTCTTTTAAAGGTTGCACATGATGGTTTGGTTGTCTGATTAAGATGATTTCAGAAGTGTTGGACTCCCATCGTAGTCCTGATCAAATCTGTATGGTCTGATCTGCCATCCGTGTCTTCGAATCTTCTACAGTTAATTTCATCTCTCCTTTAGTGCATAAAATGACAATATTATCTATATAGCTAACAAACTAACTATTATGTGAATTACAATGCTTATTAATGCATTGTCCCTAAGTTTTGCTAGAATCTAGCTTAATTTAAGTGATTTAGGTTGCATGATTGCGTACAATCACACCCCCATGCTTGAATCTTGTTAGTCCTTAACAAATGCAAGACTAAATGCAAAGTGGTCCTACATGATAGATTTCAATCAAGAGTTTGACTAAAGATTTATTTCTTTTGTTTTCATCAAAAAATTAATAATCCTAACAATCGTAAGTGTGTTTTGTTGTAGCCTATGCAATGGATCTAAGTGAAAAGCCAATCCACATCTAAAGCTCGTACTTCACCCTTAGTAAAACTCTACTGGGATAGGTAGACTTCTCCCCTCAAGGTTATAAGATAATCTGT
Source organism: Thalassia testudinum (assembly GCA_037157565.1). Lineage (NCBI taxonomy): Eukaryota > Viridiplantae > Streptophyta > Magnoliopsida > Alismatales > Hydrocharitaceae > Thalassia > Thalassia testudinum. The sequence goes on from JAZHRO010000025.1 coordinate 93,857,428, forward strand.
AAATTTTGCCCTAATTTTTGGCTTAGGTAGAAGATAACTGAGTCAAGTAGATTTGTATTTGGTGGCTCACACTCATTTGATGCTGCATATAGACTAGTACTTTAGAACATAGATTTCTAGGTATTAAATAATTCAACTCAAAGAGAGGCGGAGAAACTATGCTCCTTTTAGTTTCTTTGTACTCATTCTTTCTCTTTCTCTTTCTTTCTTTTTCTTTGTCTTCTTTCTTCTCTTTTCTTTTCTTTCTTTTAGAGCTCACAATCTCACCAGATTTGTTAGTCTATTTGGTGGTCTCTCCGGGCATTATCACTTTGATTAAGTTCTGATAACTCTACGACTAAGTCAGAATTCCTCTGCCAATATTCAGGCGACCAGAAATATAGAAACGTAGGTCAAGGCTGTATTTCGTGGATCATGAGAGTGGAAGGTGTTGTTGCCTCAGTACACTTGAAAAAATTCTAAACTCATTTTTTTAATGTATATAGATATTTTTCTTTTCTTTTCTTTTTCATTTATTTTTTCTATACATATATTTTTTTTTTCTTCTTTTTTCTTTTCCCACATCCAAATATCTACTGACGCAATGTAGTATAGCATACGAACTTTTATTTACGAGGCATTATTCAGGATTAGGGGTTTTCAAGAGGATATCGGGTGGCTTATTTGGTGGAAGTGCCTATTCTCAACACTGGGAAAGGAATGGATAGGACAAAATATTTCTGACCTTGACATTAATACCCTCCTTCAGTTGAGAATTCCATAAAGGATGGTCGTGACCATCCACCTTAGTCCTAGTTTTATCAAAACTCGCTCTCTGCATATTTACCTTATTTCATGTCTCTCAAAATATTCACACTAAGAATTTTTATGCAGAAATAGAGAGCGAAAACTATGCCTAACTCCGAGTATCATTATCTAATTATCCAGAAGTTACGATTCCTCATACTATCCTTAGAGCACTAGTAAACTTTCTATTCTCACCTCACACTTGTTTGGTGGATCTGCTAGAAGATCATTTACCTGACTCCTTAATTACTGTCTAAGGGCTTAGGAGAAGAAGCATTACTTCTCAACAAACTAGAGATTTTTATCGGTTTTTACAGAGGATCGATTGCAAATTCAAAGTGTAAGTGTGAAATTGTACTAGATTCTAAACTTAGAAATCAACTTAAGAATAAATCCCTAATAAAACCGTAATAAAAATTCTTTATGCCTAAATGCAATTTTTTTTTCTTCTTTTTTTTTTCACATAAAAATAAGACATGCAATGTCCACCCCCCATGCCTATTCATTATAATGTCCTCATTGAAATGTATGCATGAAAATCAAAATATAATAAGAAGAGGCAATATCACCTGACTATGCTTGTTGATCCAGGTCCACATGGATGCAGGAGTTGCAAAACTACCTGTAATGAATACTGGGTTGCCTCCTAGCCAATGCTAAGTTCAACGTCATTTGCTGGACCTAAACCAAAAATTGAATGATTAGATTAATATAAAGATATGATCATGCAACGCAAGGATTAGTGATCCACAAATGCGGATCAGCTAATGGTGAATACTAAGCCCAAAAGGTTAGAAAAATAAAGTGAACGGGATTGAAACTATTTGTAGCCAGATGCTACAAAAGAGATAAAAATTGGTGCAGCAGCCAGAGTGGAAACTAGATAGTGGCAACACTAAAAAGTGATGCATGAGGAAGGCAGATGAGATGGATACAGGGTCGTTCATGGGGAATAAATCATATGGGTCCTGAAAGTGTTGGCAAATGAAATGAGGAACCCGAGTGGTGTAGTCTGAAATGGTATAGGAAACCACTTCGTAAGTCAAGTTTGGTATGGATGATTGTCGAGTAGGTGAGTCAAATAAGATCGAGTGGTCCATCTCAATAGTTCCAAACTTATCAGAACCCTCAATCTTATCCCTAGGGTGATAAAAAATCTTATTTAAGTCACCCAAATTTTATTTTAATTCATGATGCAAGTCTTCAAATGTAATGGACGAAAATTCACTATTCCTTAGAAACACAGACCTAGGGGGTGTAAGATCAGAACCTGGATTAGTCAAAATCTCAAATTCTTTTAGTTATGTGGACTTCTGAATTTGATCCCAATTGTCTTTCTCTTGAATTACATCTTCTAAGGGAATGTTTTTCTATTCCTCATCTGTCAAATCAAACTCCTCAGGATTCCATGATTCAGCTAAGTTCTTTGCTTCCTCAGATAGATCTTCGTAAGTCATCCCCAGTAATTCTGTAATTTCTTGAACATCTTTTTCATAAGGGGATTGTCTGTTCTGTTCAATCTCGAGATGTTGGGGATAAGGGTTAGATTTTTCTTTAGGACTCTGGTGGATGGAAAAGAAAAGGTGAGAATTAGCTGAAACAGAAGTGAAAGTAGAATTCACTCCTATATGGGATATCTTAGAATGATTAGTATTGCTAAATCCAGATATCGAATCGTTTAAGCACATCTGATCATGGTAATCCTCAGACAAGATCACATTAGAGCCATCCAACCAAGCTTGGCTGGGGGTGTCATTGTCCCCAATCTCTTTATCTTCTTGATATTGCTTTGATCCTCCCAAATCATCCATGTAGTCCAATTATGTGTCTTTAAACATAAAGGACTCATACTCTAGCCCACCATGGATTGGTTCCTCGAAATAGAATGGTTGCAATTCAAGGCCTAAATCAAGATAAAATTCCTCAAGTGAGCCTTCCACTTCAAAGTTAGTTTTTAGGATATCAACATTATTTATTAGTTTAGCTAGAGGCCTAAGTAGGATCTGTTCTGTATAATCACAGGGATGGTGGGTGGGCTCAGTGTATGTAGAGGTTGGGATTGGATAAGATGTCATACTTAAGGTTGGATCCTCAACCTTGAGTGGCTTACTACCAACTTGTGGCATACTCTGACCAGGTTTATCACCTTGTGCTTTCCAGATCCAATTGAGAAATTTTGTCAGATTATCTATATTTCCTTTATTAGCTTCTCTCATCCCCTAGACTACTTGGAGTAATTGGGTCATCTCATGATCACCGCCATGGTCAAGGATTTGAGCGGGCTGAGGATAAAAATTTTTAGAATTTCTAACCTCAGTCAAATCAAAATATCTATCGTTTGAATACCTAGGGTAAGAATCATATCCTTGGTTGGATCGTGTAGGGTTATTGCAATAAAAAGGTGAAGATCTTTGGGTGGAATTGGGATAACTTGCAAAGTGATTTCGAGGATAGGATTGATATTCTAGGCATTGGGATTCTGAGGCATATCCCTGATCCAGGGAGGGATGAGTTTGGCTGAACCGGTCAAGATAGTTGGTCATTCCAATTAGGTGCTAGTCCTGCATGGAGATTGTTTCTTGAGATTGTAGAGATCCTTGATATCTTGAGATTCATGTGGGATTCAAGGTAGGCCTAGCTATACCTAGGGAATATGAGGTGTAGGCAAGGGAATCAAGTCCCGAGTGTTGAGGAGAGTTCTCCCATCCTGCCAAAGTTGAAGTAAGGGAAGGGTTGGAATAGGGAGAAAAGGAGGAATAGTGCGAGGAAAAAGAGTATGGGTCCATGGTTTCCCCCTCAATCAGTTCTTCCTCATTGTTATTAGTCATTGGAATGTATTCAAAAAAATTAGGTCTTCTCCTTAGTTTGCTCTCTAAAGGTGGTACCAAATCAGGGTTCAGAGACCTTTTAGCATCCATGTACAAGAAGAAAGTTAATAGATGAGAGAGAGAAGACAGATGAGAGAATACCCTACCCTTACAATACAAGCAATCAAACTAGACCTTACAGTTTCAACCCTAAATAGACCTGATCCTAGCTCCCCAAAACTCGATTGGGTTAGAGTAACCCTTGAATTACTTTGCTGGGCAAAAAGGTGGGACCCTTAGGACACCTTGCACGATTAGACACCACTAAGGGTTAATGCGATTACTGCATCAACCTTTCTTTTCACCAGTGGGTCCAAGTAGATAAGGCCTTGACTTTGACCCAATCTAATTTGAAGTGCTCAAGACTATTAGTCTTGCCTAGGGCACATCTACTCAATTTTAGTCTTGGGTTTGATGTGCTTTTTGAATATGATGGGCTTTAGGGGGTGGTCGCCCTTAAAATTGATTTCAGATGTGTGAAGTGCGCAGGCAAAAGGAGTTTACATGTAATTTTTTATGATGAAGTGAATTTTAAAATTCAAATACTTGTATTAATGCATCTTAGGGTTCACTTGAGTTAATATCTTTAATCAAGGTTCTGATGAGACACACAAGAGTTTTGCAAATCATATTTGTTTGATATATTTCCTTTAAGTATGGAAATGCAAGTGTGCTCTATCCTTAATGTGAAGCCCTAAGCAAGATAGTTCTAGATGATTCTGTTAAGTCTAAAATCAAATGAGTGGTGTGACCCAAGCAATGCAATCAATTAGTTCTTTTTAACCACTAAAATTTTAATGCATGTTTTCTATTTTTTTTATGTAAAGTGTACTGGAGGTTTTGTAGTCTATTTTAACCCTCAGTTCGTGATTGAATAATTGGTGCAATCAAATATGTAAGAAATAACTTTTTTAGATCTTTTTCTAAATTCTTTATTATCTCAGAAATTCAGTGCCATAAATTTCAAGTCGATCGGATTTGTATAAAAATTCTTATAATATTTTGAACTCCAAAAAATTATGAACAATAATTATTTTGATAACAGATCCGTACGTGAATTTTTAAAATTTTTATATAACTTAAATTTCCATAAAATTTGGATATGTTGTTGCTGACTTCAAAACTAATGTCTAGTAAAAGTTCAAGAATTTTTGGGCATGTGGATCTTTGGGAATTGAATTTATCAGATAAGACTTTATTTCGACTAGAAAATCACTAACAAGATAGAATTTTTTTTTTATAAGCAAGTAAATTCTAACTAATCCTAAGGTTGAAGCAAATCCTAATTTTTCTAAATATAACTAATCCAAACTACGGGTACCTACCTAAGATTCTAACCTGCAATTTCTTCCTTTGTCATGTCCTGTTCAGATTACATGCTTCTTGAAATCAACAGAAAAACAACAAGTTAGAGATCTCGAATAAGCACCGAAAGGCTTCAAAAATTTCTATTGCCTCCCTAGCAACGGTGCCAACTTATTCCGATGATGCGAGACACATTTTGAAAGGTAGATATTATCATCGCAGTGCGAATCATGATAGAAAAAATTAATTTATAAAAATCGGGAGTATCGAGTCGTTCGTAGGGAAGCAATCATAATTTATACAAAAGCTTTTCAGAAAATTCGCTCTAAACAGATATTTATATATATATATATGTATATATGAACATCAGATATTAGATAATTAGAATCATATTGCATTAGAAATAGTTTTTCAAACTAGACATTGCTATGCTAAATAGAGAGAGAGAGATAAGACGACGCCGCTTATGGGATTCTTGTGTGAAGTGTGGCAACACTTCGAATCTAGAGCATCAGGATGAAGCTCGGAGCATAGTTGTAGAGGGAGAGAGGTCTAGAAGAGATATGGTGGGAGTATGTTTCAACTGGGGGGCCCTATAGCCTTGATAAGGGGCAAAGTACGGTTTTTAGGCCCAAAAACCATGTAACAACTATAGTTTGATCAGATCCATCGATCGGGAGAATAATGGATTAGATTTGGCCTCAAAATAACCTCAAATGTGCCCTTCGTGCGTGGATTGACTTTGGTGCTGACATGTGGCGTGTCCAGTGTTGTTCGTTGCCATTGCACGGTCCCCGTCACGCTTTCCTCTTCTTCGCTTGTCTGCTTCGCTCCATGAAAGAGCGATCTTTGTTTTCGATAACATTTTCAACATAAAATGTCGTGTCGTTATAGTTTGTTGCATGGTAGAAAATCGCTTCTCAAAAATATTTAATAATTCAAAACTAACCACGAAGAGTTTGGTCGTGCCCACAGGGAGGAAATAACCTATTGACTTAGTGAGTGGTGACTCATTTATTCGGGAATCTCAATGGATGCACCTATTCGTTAGTGTAACTCATTGCCCTCATGAATTCTCTTCCTAAGCAATTAATTAAGACTGTAGGTGTTTAAATGCAAAATCACCACAACATAATATTCTATTAACTAATGATCTTGTCAATGAAAATCAATGTAAAGATTAATCTTCAGTAAAAGATATCTAGTTTATTGTAATTAATATCACAATCATAACACAAGTGCAATCATCTGTAATTCGAATAAATTGGAGGGACATTTATGTAAATCTAACAGAATATAATAATAAGATAAATAAGTAAATAGTGATCTTCAATGGCATTTGATGGTAAATAGTAATAGGATGAGAAATAGAGGATTCACTCTCTCTCTTCATCGCGCACGGAGACGACGATGGCTGGAGCTGCTCTGGTGGAAGACACTTCTCAACGAGGGCTACGTGATGACGGTGGAGGCACGGCCAAAAATGGCCACCGGAGACTGGTCAGAGGAGGATCGGTTGAATGACGGCGGCGATTGGTGTGGGAGGAGCGGTCGAGGGTCGTCGTGGCTGGCATGGGTCGTCAATGGAGGTCAAGGCAAGCACTCCGGTCGTTTTGGCAGAGAAGGAGATGGCCCAAGGTGGCATGGCCGGCGAGGGGGGTGGGCTGCACTTTGGGTTCTTTCATTGGAGTTACAGGTGGGGTAGAAGGAAGAAGAGGAAGAAGAAGATGAAGAAGATGAAGAGGAAGGGGTGGCGGTGGATATTGTGGCTTGTCTGCACGTATTGGAGGGGAAGGGTAATGCTGCGTGGATGGTGCATGCTACACGCGAGGGTGCACACGCTGTCGGTTGCACAAAGGATGCACGTGGCCATAGGTCGACTATGGAGAAGAAGCCGATAAGGGTAGATGCGTGCAGTGTGTCACTGTTGGGTTAAGGTGAGGAGCGGGGGCATGAACGCACTATCACTACGTGCTTGAGTGGAGATGGAGGTGAGGTTGGAGCACGCAGTGATCCATGGTGTTCACTGAAGTCCACGGTGTATGCCTATTGCACGGTTGAGGAGAAGGGAAGATATCCCCGCAGGGGGAAGGATTGGCTCCCTAGATGATGGCCGATCCTCCCTTAAAAATAATAACTCCTCTATTTTCTTTGACCCGGAGTTTCTCCAACCCCTCGGCGAGGATTGCGAGTGGATGGAGCAGAAAGATAAGTGCCGCACGATTTCCATTAGACGTCTGACATTAACTTTAGACGTCTTAAAATATGTAGAAACAGGAACTTGTGATGGCAATTTCCCAGACATGCATACTGATCTCCAGACGTCTTATAGATGCAAAAATGCATGTTCGGACTCTTCACCTAGCCTGCATTCATTAAATAAATTATATTATCATATCATTTGCTATTAAATGTAAAATTAGCGCATAAAATTAAATGCAGGTGAAGGTGAATTACGATATATCTCCTAGTCAATTAACAACTAGGAGCAAATAATTAAATAGCACTTAGGCTAAATAATTGTCCACAAAAGTGGACTTATCAAATGCCCCCATGCCTAAGTTTTGCTAGTCCCTAGCAAAAAGTAAAAAACAATGGAAGTAACCAAAAGGTTTCTTTTTTTCTTATTTCAAAAATTTCGAAATCCATACAAATGTGAAGTGATAGTAGCTTAGGTAACAGATCCAAGTGAAAATAACCAACTTACATTTGCAGTTCATACTTATCCCTTGCTAAATATTTCTATTGGGATAGGCAACTACTTCCCATGGGGTTAAAGTAGAAAATAATCTGTAATTTGACCCTGACATTTTAGCTTAGGTAGGAGAAACTGAGTTGGATGGATTCGTATTGGTGGCACACACTCATCTGGTGCTACATGTAATCTAGTACTACAGACTCTAGATCTTTAAACTATTAAACAAGTCAACTCAGAGAGAGGCTAAACAACTATGCTCTCGTGATGTTCATTTGTGCTCATTCTTTTCCTTCTTTTCTTTCTAAGATGACAAATCTCACCAGATTTTGTAAATGTACTCACTGTTTGGTGGCCTCACATGACATTCACACTTCAATTAAAGTCCTAATAACATAACTAAGTTGGAGGTCCTCAGCCAATATTCGGGTGATCAGAAATACTGAAAAGTAAGTATGGGTCATATTTGGTGTGTTACAATAGGTGTTTTTGTTGGCTCAGAAAACATCATCACATAATGAAAAGTGATACGAAGATAAAACTAGAAACTTGAACTCTTTTCTTTTTCTTTTCTCTCTCGCTATCTTCTTTTATTTTTCTAAATATAAAAGTTTCCTCTTTTTTTTTCTTTTTTGTTATTATTTTTTTTTCAACTACTAATGCAAAACGATGCATACTTTTATTTTGATTTTTTTGAAACAGTGAGGACTGCTATCGTAGACTGATAGCAATCCGGAGGGTATTGTATTGCATAACAAAAAAGTATTACAAAAAAGTTGCCCAACTATGTGTGAGAGACCAAGCTTCCTTTACAACATTCTCACATCTCACCAGTCTCCCCTGAAACAGCTTATCATTCCGCGTCTTCCACACACACCACAGAACGGCTGCCATAGCCCCCAATGGTTGAACAGGATTGGTGAACCTCTGCCATATAATATCCCAGGGAGGAAGGGGTTCAAAGCACACCAACCTCCAGATTTTATCCGTGACTAAGCTAGAGGAGATGTGTGTTGCACTATCAGAGTGCAATCCACAAAGAGGGTAGGCATTCAGATCAATCCCCATTCTTCTATGCCTAAGATGGCCAGTGATCAGCCCTTCCCGTCTACAAAGCCACAGGAAAATTTGGACCTTCAGAGGAATTCCCAGAAGCTAAATCTTTTTGTCGATAGGATCCCATTCCACATCATTGTTGGATCTAGTAATTTTTTCATATGCTTGCTTCACAGAGAAGACCCCTTGCCAGTAGTAAGTGTCCTTCACATCTGTCATAAGATATAACTGATGCAGTTTCTCCATCAGATTGTGCTTCTCCTCCAATAGTTGAGTGCCCGGCCTGCACTGTTGTAGCCTTTCTAGCTACTAGCAGCCTTCAACAATGGACCACAGACTGCTAACTGTGGCATTTCTATCAGCAGTAGCCCCATACACCCTCGGGAAGGTCTCTTTCAGCAGACCTAGTTTAGACCACCTCTCATTCCAAAAGCTAAAGCATTTGTCGTCTCCAAGCTTAGGCCGTAGTAGATGCTAGTAGCAGGAGACTACAGAAATCACAGACCTCCAAAAGGGTGAGGGCCTCTTCGGCTGAAGCCTTTGCAGATAGCTGTTGGATCCCCCATAGCTATCCCTGATCAGATCATCCATCAGCCCCTCCTTGCAATCCAATATTCTTATGGCCTATTTCAGCAGTAGGGCCTCATTGAACTCTTTTAAAGCTTTAATTCCCAACCCCCCAGCCTCCTTTGGTCTGCAGATAGTGCTCCATCTGATAGGTTGCATGAACCTGCCCTCGTGCCCTTCTCCTTTCCAGAAAAACCTCTTCCTCATAGTGTCCAATCTCTTCCAGATGCATTTAGGGGCTTTAAATATGCTGAAGTAAAAGACTGGTGTGGCAGTGATAACCGAGTTGAGCAAAATCAGTCTCCCACCCTTAGATAGGAATTTACTACTCCACCCTTTCAGCTTTCTGGCCACCTTCTCGAATAGGATATTCCAGTCTGATTTTTTTTAGCTTTGTAGCCCTTAAAGGTAATCCAAGGTATCTCAGAGGCAATTTAGTACGGGGTGAGCCCAAAGTACCTTCCAATTCCGTCTGTTCCTGTTCATTCATACCAAAATAGATCAAAGCAGACTTCTCTTTGTTCAAACAAAGACCTGTAATATCATCGAAGATCTTCACCAATAATTCCAAAGCATGTGCCTCAGACTTGGACACTTCCACAAAGAACACAGTGTCATCTGCATATTGTAAAATGGGGGCCAAATGTCTCCTGTTTGATAACGAGTACCCTTTAATTATACCCACCTCTGCCAATTTGCAAGCGTACCTTGCAAGCCCATCTACTGCAAGGTTAAAAACCAGTGGGGCCAAGGGACACCCTTGTCTAACCCCAAGTTGAGGCTGGATCCAAGCTCCACGTGGCTTCCCATTGATCAAAGGAGAGAATGAAGTAGTGGTGATACAGCGTTTCATCCATTGAATCCAAATGGAGGGGAAGCCTCTTCTTCTAAACACCTCCCAAAGATACGGCCAGGAAATCGAGTCATAGGCTTTCTGGAAATCCACTTTCCACAGGAAGGCCTTGGATTTCCTCCGCTGCCTGCCACTAACCATTTCCTGAGCCAATATAAAGGACTCCTAAAGTGATCTGTTGGGTAAGAAAGCAGCCTGTACTGGATGAATCAGGTCATGTAGAATAATTCTTAGCCTGTTAGCCAAGACCTTGCTGATGATAAGATAGATAGAGTTCGACAAGGCAATTGGCCTGAAATTTGAAAATTGTTCAGCTCCCATTGATTTAGGCAAGAGGAAAAGATATGACTTATTAATCCTCTCAAAACCAGCATTACCCACCTCAAATTCTCTGATAACATCCATCACCTCCTTACACACCACACTCCACATCTCTTTGTAAAAGAAAACTTGTATTCCATCTGGGCCTAGGGAGCCTTCCGCATTTAGTTCTCTGATTGCTTGTAAAGTTTCCTGTTCTGTAATTAGTGCAGTCAGTTGCTCGGCTTGTACGCTTGTCACCCTAGGACCAATGTCTCCTGCCATTCTCCATTTCGCCCTCCTAGTTGCCCTAGACTCTTCTCTGAAAAACCTGATGGCTTCAGATTTAATCTCCTGATTAGAGGTGACCCTATGTCCATCACAAAGAATAGAGGAAATGAAGCTAAACAGCCTCCGAGAGCTAGCTGCAAGATGAAAAAATTTCATATTGGCATCCCCCTCCTTAAGCCATAACTGCCTGGATCTCTCCCTCCAATCGATTTCTTGTTTAAGGTCTTCATCCAGTACCACACCTTGCCACACTTTCCTGTCAGCCTGTTCATCTTCAGACAGAATGCTAGCAGCTTCCTTGGAGTCCAGCTCCTGGATTCTGCTCAAAGCTTCCCTTCTCCTTTGTTCCCTCACCAAGGAAACAACAGATCCATATTCTTTTAAGATCGCACGCAATCCAGCCAGCTTATTTGATAGTTTGACAGTAGCAGATACCTGTACCTTTCTAGCTCTCCACCAAGAACAGATCATCTGGAAGAAACCTGGTTCAGTCAGCCATGACCTTTTCAGTTTGAAATAGGTGCCAGCCAGAGTTTCCTCCCTATTGTCCCAAACCAGGGCTGTATGATCAGAGAAAGGTCGGTTCAACCCATTCACTGTCGACAGCTAGAATTTGACAAGGATATCCACATTCCTAAAAAATCTATCAAGCTTGGAAGCCAGCCCGTTACCATTATGCCAAGTAAATTCCACACCAGAGAATGGATATTCACTCAACTGCAGCGACTGAATCGTCATCTGAAAACCAATGGACGATCTGTCAGTGCAGCTAGTAGGCCTATCAGCCCCTGTTAAAACAAAATTAAAATCTCCTCCCGTTAAACACATTTCCTCCTGCAACAACACAGCTACTGTGGACCATTCCTCCCACAGCTCCTGCCTGGCAGAAGGAGTACAAGGTCCATAACCCCAGTAATCCAGATACACTCCTGTCCCTGTTGAATCTGGAATTTGCATGTTAGCAAATGTCTGGCTTTGTGAACTTCCAAGCACTGAGCCCACCTCTTCCTCCACCAGATAGCAATGCCCCCTGACCTCCCATGTGCATCAATCTGTACACATTCATTCAACCCTGTAGCTAACAAATCGGACCAAAGTCTATCAGAATTACTTTCAATGTGTGTCTCTTGAATAAGCGCACAATCAATTTCCCATTCTCTCAAGTATCTCATCAGAGATGCCCTCCGGCATTTGTCGCGCAACCCACACACGTTCCAAGTAAGGATTCTCATCACTCCTCATTAAAACCCTCTCTCCTGAGGGTCTGGCAACTGCACACTTGCATAACTTTGGCAACTTCTTCTTCATCCATCAGAGTGAAAGCCTTTGATTTTCTTTGTCGAAGGCTATATGGTGATCTCCCCTTAATGATTTTTGTGCAAGATCCCCCTTCACATTCAGGATCTTCCTTCCCCTGCAAGACATGTTTGCCCTTCAGTGATTTAGGCTGCATATCAGGGTTCCCATGCTCCAAAGTCTCCCTACCACCTAACAGCACATCCCCTACCACCGAGGTTGACTGTCCTGCCAATTCTCCGCCGCCCATTTCCTCCATTTCTTCATTCTGAAGCATCCCCGTCTCCGCATCACACAGGTCCTTACACGTCTCGGCAGCCAGGGATTTATCGCCAAGATCCATGTACAGCTCTTGTGCAATCACCCCCTCATCAGTTGCAGGTTCAGACAACTTACGCTGCTTTGCTACAACATCCCCCACCAAGAACCTCAGCCTCAGCATGCAGGAACTTTTGCCACATCTCAAAATCAGACGATCAGGTATAGAGCCAGCGATGAAGACATCGACCATCACACTCAGTAAACTCCCATTCCCCTCAAGCAATCCGACGACCACGTCTTCTGCCATAGTTGCAAAGCCTGAGATCATTGAGGATACAACCTCCTTTGACCTCAGATGCAAAGGAAGTCCCTCAATCTCAAGATTTCCAGACCTAGTTCCCACTCTCTGTGGGGGTCTCTCCGACAGGGCTCCATCAAAAGGACAAACCAGCCTCCAGATCACCGTGACTCCATCGTTACATGGTGTAAGGAATCACAATTTTTCAACATCCCCCGCACCCAAACCAAAGAGCACAAAACGTGTACTTGACAGAAAAGAGATCTGCCAGGAATCAGTCGAGAGGGACAGAGAGGTTACCAAGGCATGGACACTCTCTACCGTCGGTCTTCCAGTCATAACCTCCCCAACCAGAGATTCCTGCAGGGCCATCTCTGCAGCTCTGATGCTCGCCGTCATAGGAACCTCCACATCAGCCATAAGCCCTCCCGAGTTGTGCAGAAGTGGGGGCGGAGGGGCGTCTGCCCAGCCCTGGAATTCAAATTTCCAGAGCACGGGAAATAGTGGCAACCCATCTGCCCCCCCCAAACCCCTACATGAATCCTTTTTGTGGCCAAATCCCCCATACCCTAGACATACCACAGGAGATCGACAGGTAGCTGCCAAGTGTCCCCACCGTCGACATCAGAAGCAAACAGTCTTGCCAGTTGGCTTTGTTCCTCTTCTTTTAGATCACCTTGCCACCATCACCCTTTGGCCGTATGCACCAGGATTCCCCCGTTCATTCCTCCTCCATCCTTTCGATCTCCAAGTATTCCACCCCTCACCCTCCCTGAACCCACCAGCCGTCGCACCTAAACCGCCGGCCGCTGGGATCGACCTCTTCATTCTTTCTGAGTAGGTCCGACGGGTTCGATGCATACTTTTATTTATGAGGCATTATTAGGAATGATGATGGTAAAAAGGATATTGTGTGGCTTATTTGGTGTAAGTGACTACTCTTCGCACCGGGAAGGAATGGATAGGACAATCGTATTTCTGACCTTTGACATTACTACACTCCTTCAGCCAAAGACTCTATGAAGGACAGTCATAACCATCCACCATAGTTATTGTTTTATTAAGACTCAATCTCTATTTATCTACCTTATTTGGTGACTCTCAGGAATTCACACAATATATGCACACACTGGAACAGAGAGCGAAAATTATGCCTAACTCAGAGGTATCATCATCTAATTGTCTAGAACTTAAAAGTCCTTGCACTAAACTTAATGCACTAGTAATCTCTCTACTTTCTTCTCACAAATAATAGGTGTATCTAATAGAAGATAGTATGCCTGACTCCTTATTAATTGTCCAAGGGTTTAGTAGACTAAAATTGCTTATTGATTTTCTACAAAGATCCATTACCTAGTCTACGTGCAGGTGAAGTAAATGTACTAGATTCTAAACTTAGGAAAAAATTTAAGAAGAAAATCTTTAATGACACCTCCATGACAAAGATGTTTTGGTAGGGACTAACCAATTCAGCTTAAGAAATTCTTTATTTTTTATGCTAATGCACCTAACCAAAATGCATGAATACTTCGTAAAATGCTAAATGCACCCCCTCATGCCTAAATCCTACAATGTCCTCATTGTAAAATTAAAATAGGGGATGAAAGGAAGGAAATCACTCGATGATGGTGTTATTCTGAACGTTGTGTTGCCTACTAACAAGCACTGCATTTTCTGTTGGTAGCCAGACTTAGAGGGAACCTGTAAGTCTGGTTCCAGATTGAAAGAGCTAGGCCATAAAAATATGTGTAACAGTTCGGGCCTAGAAAATAGGTAGCCATGGATGTTGGCGAGCTGATGATGCAACATTATCCCAAATGCTCACTAAAAGACATGAAAGCAAAGAACCTCATTGGCTACCTGGGGACGTCTAGGAATAACAAAAAGAATATGAAAAGGGACCTCCCAAAACGGAATAAGTGGAGGATAACAAGGGTCCTCTAAAGCAGGAAGGGTTTTAAAAGATACAAACATTATTATTTCAATCCCTTGAATGGCAAGACTAAAAGTACAAGCATCAATCCACACTCACCATTCTATCCGAGGATGTACTGGCTTGATATTCTCCTCAGAGAGAATGTATATGAGCAGAGACCTAAGTCGAGGATTCGGTAAGGAATCTATCGGTTGCTTGAGTGATTAGGTGGTAATTATAAGTCCAAAGAGGGCTTTGTCTGTTTAGGTTCCATTCCCAATAAAAATTCATATTCCACATCCTTACCTAGCTTCAATATTTCATGAACCTCTAACTGCTCCTCTACAATAGATGAGTCATGAATAGAATTCAATATCTCATTAGTAGACTCATGATCAACATGCTTTGATGACAGTCGGGTTTCTTGGGAAGTAGCAAGATCAGAATTATTAGCAAATCCATCCTTGAGTTCTTTCTTGTCAATTAAATCCTTTTTGGGGACTTTGTGTGCTACTTCATTATCCATAATATCTTTACGAGGATTATCATCTTTAATGTTATGGAGAAAGCCTATATCACTGAATTCATTATTCTTCTCGAGGTATAAATCCTCAATTGATGTATATTGTCCCTGAGAGTCTCCCCTAGGCTTCTTACTATTGTGTTCATCCTCCAATATCAACTCGTGGTTTTGCGAAGGATGACTCTCAAAATCAAAAGAAGGGAGGAATCCGAATTTCACCAGATTATTTATATCCTCAGGGGGTAAGTCCTCGAATAACACATAATCTCCTTGTGATTCACTCCAGATTCTAAGGTCAGGTTCCTCCATTGGGTTATCATCCTCCTATAAAATAGACTTTTTGTACCCTTGAGACCAAAATTGATCCAAGTCATCCTCCATTCCCTTAGGGTCACCTTCATTGGGTGCATTTAAATCCTCAGAATGTTGAATGGTAAGTGTTGATTCCCTAAGTGGAGGGTCAGGATTAGGCTCACTAAGGGTAAAATGGGATTCCACCAGATGATTAATAGGGGAAGTGATATGAACAATACGACCTAGACCCGGGTTATCAGGGGTAAGGAAGATACTGTCATCAGGGTCAAGGTCCTCAAGAGGTACCATCTTCCCTTTCTTTTGACTGCAATAGAGCTCGGGTGGATAATCACTAGGATCATTCTTCTCTAGTGGCTGTATCTCATGGGGAGAGTCTAAGTGATAGCTACTCAAAATAGGATCCCTATTGTGATTGATTTCTCATAATTATTTTGATGATCACAGTTATACGGGTAGGGATCAAAATCATTAGTAAGAGCATAGGTAAGCTATCTAATTTCCTTATTCAATTGTTCACTATTCCTCAACATCTCTCCCATAGACTCCATCATTTCGTTTTGTTGTCTTTGTATTTCTATCATAAAAGAGGAGAGGCTACTACTATAAGATTGGGGAGGATAGTCAAGCTCAGGCTCTGGTTTCCTAGGGTTATCGGTCCAACCTCGATATGGAAAATAATGAAGGGTGGGAGGGTTGGGTGTTTGCATAGTACTAGGGATTCTAGGGTTGAAAAATCCTGCTCCTAGGCTCTACTCAAAAGTGGGAGCTATCGGGCCAGTACTCCTAGGATAGGAATATGAATGATCGCATGATTTGTCAATGTACCCATCAGAGGATGGATACGCTCGGGGCATGGGATCCTGGTTAAAATGATTAGAGTAAGGATAGTCCATTTCTTTCAATTAAACATGTTAAACTCTATTAGGATTTAAAAGAAATCAGAACACAAGCAGAAACCTCCTGGACAGTTGTATCACTATCAAAACAAATGCAAATACAGTGGGATCTATTTTTAGTAGATTCTAGGTCTTAGAATTAAATGTTCAGTTGGTGTCCAAACAAGTTTTTCAAGAATTACGTTTCCTAGGCCAACCTTCATTGGTGCCTACAACCTACTCGCAAGGGATGGAAGTCTCAAATCGAGCCCACACACGAGGAACCGAAGTAACTTGGTGGATTGGCTTGTTGATTTCTGACTAACTTCCCTTGTGGTGCAAAAGAGGAGAGGTAGAAATTTATCTAGTGACCTTATGTGTGATGTGCACAGTGTCTAAGGTGTGCAATTCACATTCGCATTTTGAGTTTTGAAATCTCACAAACAAGATCCTTTTGCACATAATTTTAAGTCAAAGATTTTAATGTCCAACCTCTTAGCAGTCCCAATTTTTAAAGTAACCACTGAATTAATTCGATTCAAACACTTTAGTGGTCTTGAATTTAAGTCCAATGCAGATGCATGATGGGTATTTGATGCTAAAGAGAAGACGTACCTTACTCAAGCTTTCTTCAATGAAGGGATGCATGTGATGTAGTAAAGATAAACTAGATGTTGCTCATTTAATCCTAGATGGTTTCCCTATTGATATGCAGCTTCTAGTAGGAAGTTCAATTTTTTTTTTAATTTTTAATAATATTAAGCAAGAGAAACCTAATCTAACTAACTAACTAACCTATATGCATTTCAAATAATTCGAATAATCCCATAATCTAAAAAAAATGGGAACATGCTCCCAAAAATATGCTCCTGCATACTAGAGCGATAAGCAATAAAAGAACTAGGAACACATTCCCAAAAATACCCAACATGGGTCCACAAGACAAAAATTAAATGTCTAAGGTCTATCTAAACTAATCTAAATCTAAAAGAAGCAAATAAATGTCTCTGGTCGTCGATCCTTCCTCCACATGCGTGGGATCAAGGCCCACATGATCCTGTTGTTGCCCTCTAGGTGGCATCAAGGTCCACCAAGAAAATCGCCTCCGTTGTGTGCGCCCATTGCATTCGTTTCCTCCAAATAGATGTACCTCGCATAGGAAAATGAAATAGATCACTGATTCAGAGAAGCTTCAGAAATAGCACAAAAATGATAGAAAATCCCTGAAAAATTTAATAGGCATATTTCCTCCCCAGCAACGGTGCCATTTGATAGAGCGATCTTCATTTTCGATAACAATTTTAACATAAAATGACATGTCGTTATAGTTCATTACATGGTAGAAAATCACTTTTCAAAAATATTTAATAATTCAAAGCTAACCACAGAGAGTTAGGTAATGTCAACAGGGAGGAAATAACCTATTGAATTAGTGAGTGGTGACTTGTTTATTTGGGAATCTCAATAGATGCGGCTATTCGTTTGTGCAACTCGTTGCCCTCATGAATTCTCCTCCTAAGCAATTAATTAAGATTGTAGGTGTTTAAATGCAAAATCACCATAACATAATATTCTGTTAACTAGTGATCTTGGCAATGGAAATGAATGTAAAGATTAATATTCAATAAAAGATACCTACTTTTTTGTAATTAATATCCCAATCATGACACAAATACAATCATCCGTAATTCAAATAAATTAGACATTCACGTAAATCTAAAAGAATATAATAATAAGATAAATAAGTAATTAGTGACCTTCAATGGCATTTGATGGTAAATAGCAATAGGATGACAAATAGAGGATTCACTCTCTCTCTCTTCATCACACACGGAGAGGAGGACGGCAGCTGGAGCTACTATGGAGGAAGACACTTCTCGACGAGGGCTACGTGATGATGGTGGAGTCATGGTCGGAGGTGGCCGTCGGCGACTAGTCGAAGGAGGATTGGCCAGATGGCGGCGATGGTTGGCATGGGAGGAGCTGTCGAGGGTCAATGCGGCTAGTGCAAGTCGTCGATGGAGATCAAGGCAAGTGATGAGTCCAATTTATTGACTACTAATTACGCCTAAGAACACTTAAGTTGGGAATTGAACTAAATTTTGAGCACACATTATACTAGAATATTAATTAAACTCGAATTTTGGCATTCCTGTATTTTTAATCCAATGCATATGCTCCATTGAACATTTGTTCACATATTACTTATATATACTTTTATGTGCAGGTATCTTCAAATTTGACAAAGAAAAAATCAAAGTTGAAATGCTCGGTTGGAACAACCTCCTCCCATTTTCTCCCAACAGTAGGATTTTTTTAAAAAAAAAGAACAGCCACTCCAGGACCTTGGGGGAAACATCTCATTCTTTTCCCCTTTGTGGGGCCATCTCCTCCACGGTGAAAGAGAGCCAACATCGTGGCCAAAGCTTGCACCGTGATGTTTAAGCGCACTGCCTCCCTCCTCTGCACCACTACAAGCTCTCATGGTGACAGCACGAGTGCCAGCATTCCTACCATGATCATCACCACCCTCATTTTCCCAAACTGTGCACTCTCCCTCTCTGCCTTCCATCACCTCCACCACCATCCCCTGCGGACACCTAGTTTCCTCTCCTTCTTCATTTTCCTTCTTCCTATTTCTCCCCTATTTCACCCCACAAGGTGAACCCATCGGCACCACCCATTGCCGCCACTACTTCCATCACCTCCGGTCGCCTGCTCTAGACGTGGACGCCGTCAATGTCCTCCCCACAGTGCCACCGATACCTACACTATTACCATGACTGTCGGCCACCCTCCACAGCCACTAGCCGCTCCTACCATCGGTGGCCAGTTGGCTTCTTGTCGGTTCACCACCGGCCACCTTTGACATTCTTGACGAATGCAGCAGCCACTAGCATGACGCTCAAAACCTAATGCTCCTCTGCCGCACATCAGCTAGCTGTCGGCACCCTCCCATGTGCACGCACACCTTCCCCTCTCCCATCCCCTATTTTTGCATAGGATGTGCCCTATTAATTAAAATGAGAGGGGGGAGGAGGAGATTGAAGAAGAGGAATTTTATTTAAGCATTTAGATATTGTGGGGAATTTGCTTTCTCCCTCTCGCTCTTTCTCTGATTTTCTCACATGCCCTATTTCTCTTTCTATTATTTGTTGAATGATATAGTTATGAAACATGAAAAGTTATGGACTATTTATTAGGTGAAGGTTTTGAGATATTTGCTAGTGTCAATTGCATGCAATATCCTTCATTTTTCTCTTCTATTATATAATGAAGGAGGAATTGAATTGAACAAGATAATAATTTTCTATTATTCTTCTTGGTACAAGATTTAGCATGGAAACATTTGCGAGTATACTGGCTTAAACCTCCCTGCGGATACGACACTCGAAACCAACGTGGTTTATTACATTAATTATTATTTTTTATTAAGAGATTTCCACAACATAGAGTGCTATAACAAACAATTTTATTTCTATTATCATCTTAATCAAGCGAAATTCTCTCTATCAAATGGCATTGTTACCAAAGAGGCAACAGGCCTAGTAAACTCGCAAATATTTTTCTATTTGCATTGATCCTTGCATATTGCTATTCATTGATCTATCATTCTTTTGTGCGAGGTACATTCTAGAGGAAGAAGAGCACACAATGGATGGTCATCTTGGTGGACATTGTCGTGACTTCGAGGATAATTGCGTGTGCTTGTGGGCCTTGATCGCACGCACGTAGGCATACGGAGGGGCCTTCTTTTTTCTTTTTTTTGATTTAGTCGTTAGATCTTAGTTTAAATTTAGTTTAGATAGACCTAAGACATTAAATTTTTGTCTTGTTGATCCGTGTTGGGTAATTTTGTGAATGTGTTCCCAGTGCTTTTGTTTCTTATCACTCTTGTATGCGGTAATGTGTTCCCAATTTATTTAGATTATAGGATAATTGGAATTGTTTGAAATGCATATAGGTCGGTTAGTTAAATTAGGTTTGTTTGCTTAAAATTATTAAAAATTTAAAAAAAAATCGAACTTCCTGCTAGAAGCTGCATATGAATAGGGCGACCATCTAGGATTAAATGAGCAGCATCTATTTTATCTTTATTGCATCACATACATTCTTGCACGAAGAAAGCTGGAGTAAGGTACGTCTTCTCTTTAGCATCAAATATCTGTCATGCATTTCCATTGGACTTAAACTCAAGACCACTAAAGTGTTTGAATCGGGTTAATTCAGTGGTCACTTTAAAAATTAGGACTGTTAAGAGATTGGACTATAAAATCTGTGACTTGAAATTGTGTGCAAAAAGATCTCGTTTGCGAAATTTCAAAACTCAAAACGCGAATGTGAATTGCACACATGAGACACTGTGCACAACACACATAATGTTACTAGATAAATTTCTACCTCTCCTCATTTGCATCACATGGGAAGTTAGTCGAAAATCAACAAGCCTATCTACTAAGTTACTTTGGTTCCACATGTGTGGGCTCGATTCGAGACTTCCATCCCTTGCGAGTAGTTTGTAGGCACCAACGAAGGTCGGCTTAGGAAACATGATTCATGCAAAACTTGTTTGGCCACCAACTGAACATTTAATTCTAAGACCAAGAATCTACTAGAAACTGATCCCACTGTATTTGCATTTGTTTTGATAGCAATAGAACTCTCTAGGAAGTTTCTGCTTGTGTTTTGATTTCTTCTAAATCCTAAGAGAGCTAAACCTGCTTGGCTTAAAGAAATGGATCACTCTTACTCCAATCATTTAGATTATCAGAGTCAATATTTCCCATCTTTTAACCAGGATTCCATGCCCCGAGCATATCCATCATTTTATGGGTACAATGACAATTCATGGGATCATTTATATTCCTATCGTGGGACTACTGGCCCGATAGCTCCCTCTTTTGAGTAGAGCCTAGGAGTGAGATTTTCCAACCCTGGAATCCCTACTACTATGCAAACACCCAACCCTCTCACCCTTCATGATTTTTCATATCGTGGTTGGACCGATACCCCTAGGCAACCAGAGCATGAGATTGACTATCCTCCCCAATCTGATAGTAGTAGCCTCTCCTCTTTTATGATAGATATGCAGAAACAACAAAAGGAAATGATGGAATCAATGGGAGAGATATTGAGGAATAGTCAACAATTTACCCATGAAATTAGATAGCTTAGCTATGCTCTTCCCAGTAATTTGATCCCTACCCATACGACCATGATCATGAAAATGATTCTGAGGAAACCAAAGACAATAGGGATCTCGTTTTAAGTAGCTATCACTTAAACTCTCCCAATGAGACATGGCCACTAAAGGAGAATGATCTTAGTAATTATCCACCCGAGTTATATTGGAGTCAAAAGAAAGGGAAGATGGAACCTCTTGAGGACCTTGACCCTAATGATAGTATTTTCCTTACCCTTGATAACCCGGGTCAAGGTCGTACTGTTCATATCACTTCGCTTATTAATTATCTGGTGGAATCCGATTCTACCCTTAGTGAGCCTAATCCTGACCCTCCACTTAGGAAATCAACACCTACCACTTAGCATCCTGAGGATTTAAATGCACCCAATGAAGGTGACCCTAAAGGAATGGAGGATGAATTGGATCAATTTTGGTCTCAAGGGTACAAAGAGTCTATTTTAGAGGAGGATGATAACCCTATGGAGGAACTCGACCTTAGAATCTGGAGTGAATCATAGGGGGATTATGTGTTATTTGTTAACTTGCCCCTTGAAGATATAAATAATCTGGTGAAATCCGGATTCTTCCTTTCTTTTGATTTTGAGAGTCATCCTCCACAAAACTAGGAGTTAAAATTGGAGGAGGACAAACACAATAGTGAGAAGCCTAGGGAAGACTTTTGGGAACAAAACACGTCAATTGAGGATTTATGCCCCGAGAAGAACAAAGAATTGATTGATATAGGCTTACTCCAAAACATTAATACTGATCCTCCTTCAGGAATAATTGAGGATACTAATCGAACTACTCTCTTTACTAGTGAATCACATATACACTTCGACAAAGACCTCAAGTGAACCAAATGAATACAGGGATGAAATTAACGATAATGATTCTGTTGTTTCGACCTACCATCAAAGGAATGTAATTTGGTGTCCACCATTGATTCACATATTCTGGAAGGTGAAAATATGACTCCAATTATTAATGCTAGGTAGGGTGACATGAATTTTTCTGCAATTGTTAGGGAGAATACACAATCTGAATCATTGTTGGAATTGGACTTGACACCGACTACACCCTCATTAGACTTAATCATTACTTCCAACACCACAAACAACCCTTACACTCCCTAATTGATCCTTTGCTCAGATCTCTGCTAATGTACATTCTTTTTGTAGAACATATCAAGCCAGTACGTCCTCTGGTAGAATGGCGAGTGTGGATTGATGTTTGTACATTTAGTCTTGCCATTCAAGGGTTAGAAATAATAATGTTTATATCTTTTAAAACCCATCCTGCTTTTGAGGATCCTTATTATCCTCCATTTATTCCATTTCGCGAGGTCCCTTTTCATATTCCTTTTGTTATCCCTAGACCTCCCCAGGTAGCCTGCGAGGTTCTCTATTTTCATATCTTCTGGCGAGCATTTGGAATCATGCTGCATCATCAGCTTACCAACATCCGTAGCTATCTATTTTCTTGACCCCCACTGTTACGCATACTTTTCAGGCCTAGCTTTTTCAGTCTTGAACTAGCCTTACAGTTTCCCTATAAGTCTGGCTGATGATAGAAAATGCAGTGCTTCTTGGGAGCAACCCAGCATTCTGAATAACACCATTATTGGGTGATTTCCTTTTTCCCCCGATTTTAATTTTACAATGAGGACATTGTAGGATTTAGGCATGGGAGGGTGCATTTTGCATTTTAGGAAGTATTCATGCATTTAGGTTAGCACATAAAAAAAAAAATTGAGCTAAATTGGTTAGTCCCTAGCAAAACATCTTTGTCATGGAGGTGCTATTAAAGATTTTTCTTCTTAAAGTGCTTCTTAAGTTTAGAATCCAGTACATTTACTTCACTTGCACATAGATTGTGTAATGGATCTTTGAAGAGATCCAAAAAGCATTTTTAGTCTATTGAACCCTTGGACAGTTAATAGGGAGTTAGGCATACTATCTTCTAGTGGATCCACCTCATAATTGTGAGAAGATAGTAGAAAGATTACTGGTGTGCTAAGTCTAGTGCAAGGATGCTTATGTTTTGGACAATTAGATTATGATACCTCAGAGTTAGGAATAGTTTTCGCTCTTAGTTCCTATGTGCGTACAATGTGTGAATTCCTGAGAGTCACCAAATAGGGCAGATACATAGAGATTGAGTCTTAATAAAACTATGACTATGGTGGATGGTTATGACAGTCCTTCATAGAGTCCTCGGTTGAAGGAGGGTAGTAATGTCAGACGTCGGAAATATGCTTGCCCTATCCATTCGTTCCCGCTGCCAAGAATAGGCACTTCCACCAAATAAGCAACACAATATCCTCTTGACCATCATCATCCCTAGTAATGCCTCATAAATAAAGGTCTGCATCGTGTTTTGTTGATTTATAAAGAAAGAAAAACAAGAGAGAGAGAGAAAATGAAATATTTATATTTATAAAAAAAATAAAAAAAAAGAAGAGAGAGAGAGAAAAAAAAAGGGAGTTCAAGTTTATAGTTTTATCTTAGTCACATTGTTTCTGAGGCAGCAAAAACACCCATCGTGATCCACCAAATAAGACCCATGCCTACCTTTCAATATTTCTGATCACTTGAATATTGGCTGAGGACTCTAACTTAGTTGTAGAGTTATTGGGACTTTAATTAAAGTGTAGATGCCATGTGTGGCCACAAAATAGTGAGTACATTTACGAAATCTGGTGAGATTTGTGATCTCAGTAAGAAAAGAAGGAAAAGAGTGAGCACAAAGGAATATCAAGAGAGCATAGTTGTTTAGCCTCTCTCTGGGTTGACTTGTTTAATAGTCTAGAGATCTAGAGTCTGTAATACTAGATTATATGTAGCACCAGATGAGTGAGTGCCACCAAATACAAATCTATTCAACTCAGTATCTCCTACCTAAGCCAAAAATTTGGGGTCAAATTTTAGATTATTTTCTATTTTATTACTGAGTGAAGTAGTTGCCTATCCCGATAGAAATATTTACCAAAGGATATGTACGAACTGCAAATGTAAGTTGATTATTTTCACTTGGATCCTTTCCTAGGCTACTCTTACTTCACATTTGTCAGGATATCTAAATTTTTGGAATAAGGATAGAGGAAATCTTCTGAATTCTTCTATTGCTTTTCATTTTTGCTCAGAACTAGCAAAACTTAGGCATGGGGGTATTTGATGAGTCCAATTTATTGTACTACTAATTACGCTTAAGAACACTCAAGTTGGGAATTGAGCTACATTTCGAGCGCTCATTATATTAGAATAATAATTAAACTCGAATTTTGACATTCCAGTATTTTTAACCCAATGCTTATGCTCCAATGATCATTTGTTGACATATTACTTATATATATTTTTTTATGTGCAGGTATCTTCAAATTTGACAAAGAAAAAATCAAAGTTGAAATGCTCGGTTGAAACAACCTCCTCCCCTTTCGTCTTAACTATAGTTTTTTATTTTAAAAAAAAGAATGGCTACACCAGGGTCTTGGGGGAAACATCTCTTTCTTTTCCCCTTTGAGGGGCCATCTCCTCCATGGTGGAAGAGAGCCAACACCGTGGCCAAAGCTTGCACCATGATCTTTTAGCACACTGCCTCCCTCCTCCGCACCACCACAAGCTCTCGTGGTGACAGCATGAGCACCACCATCCTTACCGTGATCATCACCACCCTCATCTTCCCAAACCATGCACTCTCCCTCTCTGCCTTCCATCACCTCCACCACCATCTCCTACGCACACCCAGTTTCCTCTCCTTCTTATTTTCCTTCTTTCTCACCTGTTTCACCCCTCAAGGCAAACCCATCAGCACCACCCATTGCCGCCACCACTTCCTTCACCTCTAGCCTCCCGCTCTCGATGTGGTTGTCGTCAATGTCCTCCCCAAAGTGCCATCGATGCCTACACTATTGCCATCACTGTCGGCCATGCTCCACAGCCACTTGCCATGCCTACCATCGACGAGCAGTTGGCTTCTTATCGATTCACCACCGGCCACCTCTGACCATATTGACAAATGCTGCAGCCACCAGCACAACACTCGCAACTTGACACTCGTCCGCCGCACATCAACCAGCCATCGACGTGCTCCCTCGCACGCACAAACCTTCCATTCTCTCTTCCCCTGTTTTTGCATAGGATGTGCCCTATTAATTGAAATGAGAGGGGGGAGGAGGAGATTGAAGAAGTGGAATTTTATTTACGCATTTAGATATTGTGGGGAATTTTCTTTCTCCCTCTCACTCTTTCTCTGATTTTCTCGCATGCCCTATTTCTCTGTCTATTATTTGTTGAATGATATAGTTATGAAAAATGAAAATTTATGGACTATTTATTAGGTGAAGGTTTTGAGATATTTGTTAGTGTCAATTGCATGCAATATCCTTCATTTTTCTATTCTATTATATAAAGTAGGAGGAATTGAATTGAACAAGTGACTAATTTTCTATTATTCTTCTTGATGCATGATTTTGTATGGAAACATCTGCGAGTATACTGGCTTAAACCTCCCTGCGAATACGACACTTGAATTCAACGTGGTTTATTACATTAATTATTTTTTTTGACTAAGAGATTTCCACCACATAGAATACTATAACAAATCATTTTATTTCTATTATATTCTTGATCAAGCAAAATTCTCTCTATTAAATGGTGTCGTCACTGGGGAGGCAACAGGCCAAGTAAACTAGCAAATATTTTTCTATTTGCAATGATCGTTGCTTATTGTCATTCATTGATCTATCTTTTTTTCGTGCGAGGTACGTTCTGGACGAAGAAGAGTGCACAGTGGATTTTCTTCTTGGTGGACATTGTCGCGACTTCGAGGATAATTACGTGTGCTTGTGGGCCTTGATCCCACGCACGTAGGCATACGGAGGAACCTTCTTCTTTCTTTCTGATTTAGTCATTAGATCTTAGTTCAGATTTAGTTTAGATAGATCATAGACATTTAATTTTTGTCTTGTGCAACCGTGTTGGTATTTTTAGGAATGTGTTCCCAGTGCTTTTATTTCTTATCGCTCTTGTATGCGAGAGCGTGTTCCCATTTTAGCTAGATTATAGGATTATTCGAATTGTTTGAAATGCATATAGGTTGGTTTGTTAGTTAGTTAGATTAGGTATGTTTGCTTATTATTATTAAAAATTAAAAAAAAAATTGAACTTCCTGCTAGAAGCTGCATATCAATAGGGCGACCATCTAGGATTAAATGAGCAGCATCTAGATTATCTTTACTGCATGCCATACATTCTTGAATAAAGAAAGTTGGAGTAAGGTACATCTTCTCTTTAGCATCAAATACCTATCATGCGTTTGCATTGGACTCAAATTCAAGACAATTAAAGTGTTTGAAACAACCTAATTCTGTGGTCACTTTTAAAATTGGGACTGTTAAGAGATTGGACCATAAAATCTGTAACTTGAAATAGTGTGCAAAAAGATCCTATTTCCATAGTTTCAAATCTCAAAATGCGAATGTGAATTGCACACATGAGACACTGTGAACATCACACATAAGGTTATTAGATAAATTTCTACCTCTCCACTTTTGCCCCACAAGGGAAGTTAGTCGGAAATCAACAAGCCTATCCACCAAGTTACTTTGGTTCCTCGTGTGTGGGCTCGATTCGAGACTTCCATCCCTTGCGAGTAGGTTGGAAGCACCAACGAAGGTCGGCCAAGGAAACGTAATTCTTGCAAAACTTATTTGGCCACCAACAGAACATTTAATTCTAAGACATACAATCTACTAGAATAGATCCCACTGTGTTTGCATTTGTTTTGACAACAATAGAACTCTTTAAGAAGTTTCCGCTTGTGTTCTGATTTCTTCTAAATCCTAAGAGAGTTAAACCTGTTTGGCTTAAATAAATGGATCACCCTTACTCCAATCATTTAGATTATCAGAGTCAATACCTCCCATCTTTTAACTAGGATTCGATGCCCCGAGCGTATCCATCCTTTGATGGGTAAAATGACAATTCATTGGATCATTCATATTCCTATCGTGGGACTACTGGCCTGATAGCTCCAACTTTTGAGTAGAGCCAAGGAGTGGGATTTTCCAACCCTGGAAGCCCTACTACTATGCAAACACCCAACCCCCCACCCTTCATGATTTTCTGTCTCGAGGTTGGACCGATACCCTTAGGCAACCAGAGCCTGAGATTGAATAACCTCACCAATTTGATAGCAGTAGCCTCTCCTCTTTTATCATAGAAATGCAAAAACAACGAAAGGAAATGATGGAATCCATGGGAGAGATGTTGAGGAATAGTCAACAATTGACCGATGAAATTAGACAGCTTAGCTACTCTCTTCCCAGTAATTTGATCCCTACCCATACGACCATGATCATGAAAATAATTCTTAGGAAACCAGTGACAATAGGGATCTCATTTTAAGTAGCTATCACTTAAACTCTCCCAATGAGACACAACCTCTAGCGGACAATGATCTTAGTAATTATCCACCCGAGTTATATTGGAGTCAAAAGAAAGGGAAGATGGTTCCTCTTGAGGACCTTAACCCTAATGACAGTATTTTCCTTACACCTGATAAACCTGGTCAAGGTCATACTATTCATATCACTTCCCCTATTAATTATCTGGTGGAATCCCATTCTACCAATAGTGAGCCTAATCCTGACCCTCCACTTAGGGAATCAACACCTACCATTTAGCATCCTAAGGATTTAAATGCACCCAATGAAGGTGACCCTAAGGGAATGGAGGATGAATTGGATCAATTTTGGTCTCAAGGGTACAAAGAGTCAATTTTAAAGGAGGATGATAACCCTATGGAGGAAACTGGCCTTAGAATCTGGAGTAAATCATGGGGGGATTATGTGTTATTTGAGAACTTGCCCCCTGAGGATATAAATAATTTGGTGAAATTTGGATTCTTCCCTTCTTTCAATTTTGAGAGTCATCCTCCACAAAACTAGGAGTTGAAATTGCAGGAGAACAAACACAATAGTGAGAAGCCAAGGGGAGACTCTTGGGGACAAAACACGTCAATTGAGGATTTATGCACCAAGAAGAATAAAGAATTGATTGATATAGGCTTACTCCAAATAATTAAGACTGATCCTCCTTCAGGAATAATTGAGGATACTGATCCAACTCCTCTCTTTACTTGTGAATCACATATACACCCTAACAAAACTCAATTGAACCAAACGAATCTGGGGATGAAATTAATGGTATTGATTCTGTTGTTTCGACCCTACCATCAAAGGAATGTAATTTGGAGTCCATTGATTTACATATACTGGAAGGTGAAAATATGACTCTGATCATTAATGCTAGGCAGGGTGACGTGAATTTTTCTACAATTGTTTGGGAGAATACACAATCTGAATCATTGTTGGAATTGGACTTGACACCAACTAAGCCCTCATTGGACTTAATCATTACATTCCAACGCCACAAACAACCCTTACACTCCCTAACCGATCCTTGCCTCAGATCTCTGCTCATGTACATTCCTTCTGGAGAACATATCAGGCCAGTACATCCTCGAGTAGAGTGCTGGGTGTGGATTGATGCTTATACATTTAGTGTCGCCAATCAAGGGTTGGGAATAATAATGTTTATATCTTTTAAAACCCGTCCTACTTTGGAGGATCCTTGTTATCCTCCACTTATTCCATTTCAGGAGATCCCTTTTCATATTCCTTTTGTTAACCCTAGACCTCCCCATGTAGCCGGCAAGGTTCTCTATTTTCATATCCTCTAGTGAGCATTTGGAATCACGCTGCATCATCAGCTCACCGACATCTGTGGCTATCTATTTTCTAGGCCCGCGCTGTTATGCATATTTTTAGGGCCTAGCTTTTTCTGTTTGGAACCAGCCTTACAGGTTCCCCATTAGTTTGGCTGCTAATAGAAAATACAGCGCGTGTTGGGAGGCAACCCAACGTTCTGAATAACACCATCATCATGTGATTTCCTTCCTCCCCCTGTTTTAATTTTACAATAAGGACATTGTAGGATTTCGGCATGGGGGGGTGCATTTTGCATTTTAGGAAGTATTCATGCATTTAGATTAGCATATAAGAAAGAAGAAAAAAATTTTGAGCTGAATTGGTTAGTCCCTAGCAAAACATCTTTGTCATGGAGGTGTCATTAAAGATTTTTCTTCTTAAATTGCTTCTTAAGTTTAGAATCCAGTACAATTACTTCACTTGCACATAAATTGGGTAATGGATCTTTGAAGAGAACAAATAAGCATTTTTAGTCTACTGAACCCTTGCAGAGTTAACAGGGAGTCAGGCGTACTTTGTTCTAGTGGATCCACCTCATATTTTTGAGAAGATAGTAGAGAGATTACTGGTACGCTAAGTCTAGTGCAAGAACTCTTAAGTTTTGGATAATTAGATGATGATAACTCAAAGTTAGGAATAGTTTTTGCTCATTGTTCCTGTGTGCGTACATTGTGTGAATTCCTGAGAGTCACAAAATAAGGCAGATACACAGAGATTGAGTCTTAATAAAACTATGACTATGGTGGATGGTTACGACTGTCCTTCATTGTGTCTTTAGCTGAAGGAGGGTAGTAATGTCAAAGGTCAAAAATACGCTTGTCCTATCCATTCCTCCCCGGTGCCAAGAATAGGCACTTCCACAAAATAAGCAACACAATATCCTTTTAACCATCATCATCCCTAATAATGCCTCATAAATAAAAGTCTGCGTCGTGTTATGTTGATTTATAAAGAAAGAAAAAGAAGGGAGAGAGAGAGAGAGAAAAAAGAAACATTTATTTTAGAAAAAAAAACAAAACAAAAAAAAAGAAGAGAGAGAGAAACGAAAAAAAAAGGAGTTCAAGTTTATAGTTTTATCTTCGTGACGATGTTTCTGAGACAGCAAAAAGACCCATCGCGATCCGTCAAATATGACAAATGCCTACATTTCAGTATTTATGATTGCTCGAATGCTGCCTCAGGACTCTAACTTAGTATTAGAGTTATTAGGACTTTAATTAAAGTGTGAATGCCAATTGAGGCCACCAAATAGTGAGTACATTTACAAAATCTGGTGAGATTTGTGATCTCAGTAAGAAAGGAAGGAAAAGAGTGGGCACAAAGGAGTATCAAGAGTGCATAGTTGTTTAGCCTCTCTGCAAGTTGACTTGTTTAATAGTCTAGAGATCTAGAGTTTGTAGTACTAGATTACATGTAGCACTAGATGAGTGTGTGCCACCAAATACAAATCCATTCAACTCAGTATCACCTACCTAAGCCAAAAAGTTGGGTCAAATTTTAGATTATTTTCTATTTTATTACTGAGTGAAGTAGTTGCCTATCCCTATAGAAATATTTACCAAAGGATAAGTATGAACCGCAAATGTAAGTTGGTTATTTTCACTTGGATCCATTCCTAGGTTACTATCACTTCACATTTGTCTGGATATCTATATTTTTGGAATAAGGACAAAAGAAATCTTCTGATTACTTCAATTGTTTCTCATTTTTGCTCGGTACTAGCAAAACTTAGGCATCGGGGTATTTGATGAGTCCAATTTATTGGACTACTAATTACGCTTATGAACACTCAAGTTTGGAATTGAACTACATTTCAAGAAAGCATTATACCAGAATATTAATTAAACTCGACTTTTGACATTCCTGTATTTTTAACCCAATACGTATGCTCCATTGATCATTTGTTGACATATTACTTATATATATTTTTTATGTGCACGTATCTTCAAATTTGAAAAAGAAAAAATCAAAGTTGAAATGCTCGATTGAAACAACCTCCTCCCCTTCTCTCTTAACTGCAGGATTTTTCTTAAAAAAAAATAAGGGCCACGCCAGGGCCTTGGGGGAAACATCTCTTTCTTTTCCCCTTTGAGGGGCCATCTCCTCCACGGTGAAAGAGAGCCAACACTGTGGCCGAAGCTTGCACCATGATCTTTTAGCACACTGCCTCCCTCCTCCGCACCACCACAAGCTCTCGTGGTGACAGCACGAGTGGTAACACTGCACATGGGGGTGATAATTCTATTAAATAGGGCTCATCTTAAGAATAAAGGGCACAACATAAGTAGAATGGGAGCATTGCATGCATCATATACCAAGATTGCATATAAAACTGTATTAATGGCCATTTGTGTAAGCACTTGACAAAGTAGGCCTCAGATGAGCAATCGGACAACACGGATGGATTCAGAACGACGAACGGAATCCAACACACTCAAGATCAGCCAAATCCGACATCTGGAGCTCCTACAATGGGCAAAAGATGTTCTGATCATTGATCTGATGATCAACAACCCTCGTTGCGCCACATCGCCCCCCGCTCACCGCACGCCACCTCCTCCTTCAGCTGAGATAAAATCTCGACCATCGATCTTCAATCGGACACCCAAGAACCACATCCCGCCCGCGGTCAACGCAACAAAGCAGCGGGCGTAGCGCAACGGTTAGCGTGCACGCCCGCATGCATGCGACGTGGGTTCGAGCTGCGCGGTGCAAAGAATTGAAGACAAAGAAGCGTGCGGTGAAATTGGGCTCTCGATTAGCAACGGGCGACCGAGATCACGCCACGCAACGCGCCCCATGACAGCGAGCGCCCACGCGCATGCTCACGCCGGGCGATGATGCCTACACACACACGTGCCCGGGGCACGATCAGAGTGCACCCAATGAAGGATCTCAGCCGTCCGATCTTCGATCGGATGGCTCTCATGCAGCGGCCATGGATCAAGAGCGAAGAAAGGCGCAGGTGTGTGACTGGCGAGCTGGAGGGCTTCACCGATGCTTTTGAAAGGGTTTTAGCGATGTCCCAGACCTTCTTCTTTTAGAAAGCCCTTTTCACTATTTAAACCGCCTCCAAGCACTCATTCAAAGCATTCACTTCCCTTACAACTACTCTACCCCTCTCTTAGCTAGCTTTAGGCCCTCTTGTAATCGTCAGAGATGACGATCTACCGACGGAGCCTTCTCCACCGCTGTGGCTGCCTCGTCGCTCTCCTCCTCTCTCTCTCTCTCTTCATCTCTTTTAAGCTTTCCTTTACTTTTGTTTAAGCATGTATTTAATGTTACAAGCTGTGAACTAAAGCTGCATGATGAATGAAGTTACTTTCCGTTTAGTGTTTACTTTATTGCCTGTTTAAGTTGCATGATCAAGCAAGAAACAACTCTAATCCTAATCTCTCCCTCTCTCTCTATCTCTCTCTCGCTTTTCAACCACACCTTTTGCAAGGAAAACTCCGTGCTTTCCATGGCAACAAGTGATAAGAAAAATCCAGTTTTCACGCCTCCCTAACACCGACACTCGAACTCACCTCCGTTTCTTTACTTTAAAACCGACGTTGCAAGTGCGACTATAATGGCACTTATTAACACACACACATGAGCACACGTCAGTTTTTGGCACCGTTGCCGGGTGGCAACGGATTTGTTTTGTCACTTCCATTCCACTTCCATTCTCACATCGTCTAATGCCCTGTTTTCCTTTTTACTTGATGGTTGCAGGAATTCGGCGCTTGGACGGCGAAGCGACGCATCCTACGATGCTAACAAGGGAGTAGACGCAACAAAGTCCGATAGTGAGTAATTCTTCACTCATGATTGTTTGCTTGCGTGAAAAACTAAAAAAATTGTAAAAATTGAAAAAAATTGGCATGCTATATGATTGCTTGACCCACATCCTTAACACATCACCCCACAAAAAAAAATGTACACTAACATTCTGAATAAATTCTTGGAGTGTTCTTTTCTCCTTTTGAGTGGTGTTTGCGAAGCCACCGTGAGTTGACTTGTGCCGCACCACTCAAGCCTAAAATCAACTCATCTAATAGAAGCTACATGATCACTAGGATGAGTACATTAGGGTTTTAGAGCCTCTACAGAATAAAAGGAAATCTACTTTCACCGAATTGTGTGCAAAACTTGATGTGCCCACTGAAACTTGTCTGAAAACATTAAGACACGTCAACCCTAAAAGACACTAAAGTAAGGATGAAACACTAAAAGACACCACATCTTAATCCTTGCTTGAAAACCATGTTTTGATAGAAGCACACACATTGAAAGTGGAAAATTAAGAGGCACCACCCCAATCAATGCCTCACCACATAACCCTAGCACAAGCACTATCCTAGCCCTTTAAAACTGAGTAGATGTGCCCTAGGCAGGACTGAGTTAAGTCTCGAAAGGTGAGGTTTTGTTCACTAGGAACTTGGCTTTTAGTCCCTTAGTAGAATCTGGTGACTAGGCTGCGGGGCAGTGTCAAACGACCACGGTTGTGGGGTATACGGAACCGGAGGCGCAAGCCGAAGGAAGAACCTTCCCTGCAATCCCCTCGTAATCAACCTGGCCAGATTACCCTTGGGAAGGGGAGTCCAGTTCTTACAGACTTAATCACCCTTTTTGAGATTTCTAGTTCTCCTAAGGAAATACACCATAAGGACTAGCCTTGTTTGCTTGATTGAACACATTTCTCGCATCTGTCGCTCTCCGCATCCCCTTTTGTTCTTCTCTAAGTGTATGCATGGGAGACGCTCACTACATCCCGAGCTGTTTGTTTTGGGACAGGAATCTAGGCGACGTGATTCTGTTAGAAACATAGTTGAACATAGGTAGATGAGGCTGAGGAACAACCCCCACCAGACACAATGGCCATCATCCAAGCCCAAATTAATGCAAACCACCGGCTTCAGCAACAACAAATCCACACCATCATGCAAGCCATACACAAGTTACAAAACTCGCAAGAACAAGCACCACCACCTTTCCAAGGCACACAAGGGCAGCCACCACTCGATATACCACCATTTCAGGATCAACCAAGGCCCCTCCACGATTTCTATAATCCCTCCGCTATTAGAGTCGAGCCACACCTTAGGATCCATGAAGGGGGAGATGATTTTGAGCTAAAATCGAATGTCTTAAGTCTGATCCAGAGCCACTTTCATGGAAGCTCAAATGAGGACCCCTTCCAGCATCTAGAGGATCTCGACCGCATAGCACGAACTGTGAAACCTAGGAACATTAGCCTTGACATTGTTCTAATCAAGATGTTTTCCTTCTCATTAAGAGACAAGGCTTCTCACTAGCTTAGAACCCTAGGTAGACCCATCACCACCTGGGAAGAACTGAGGCATGCAGTTTTAAAGAAATTCTTCCCCATAGGAAAGACCAATGCCCTCAGAAGAGCTATTACTACCTCTACACTCCAAGGTGGGGAACAGTTCCATGAGGCATGGGAAAGATTCAATGAACTCTTAAGGAAATGACCACACCACGAAGTACCAAGGTGGCAATTGGCCCAGATTTTTTACCACGGTCTAGACATCAACCTACGGAACTTCATCGATGCCTCATGTGGGGGGAACTTCTAGAACATGGACGAGGAGAGCGCATTGAGCTCTTTGAGTCTATGAGCGAGAATTCGCTCAACAATGCCTCCATGACCCAGTTTAACAGATCCAGTCAACCCTGTGGTGGGATTTATGAGGTAGAAGCAAATTCCGGAATGGTTGACATGGACATCATTGCCAAGAAACTAGATCGGGTGGAATTGGTGGACAAAAAGATTGATGAACTGCTGAACCAGACCAGGAACTCCTTACAGACCTTCTCCCTAGCAAAGGGAGCACAAAATGTTGACCTGGTCCAACCCTTAACCCAACTGAACTTGGAACAACCCCTGACCACAATCTAGGGAGGGACCTTTCCTCCCTCAACCCTTGATTACTCTCTTCCCTCTCCATCCACATCGGCTATCCTTGAAGATGTGCAAGCTGTCCAATGTTATGCAAAACCTGACCATTTCTCCAGCACTTACAACACTGGCTGGCGTAACCACCCCAACATTGGTTAGACAAACTAGAAACCACCGCAATTCCAAAACTAGCCCAGGCCAAACCAATAGCCGCACTTGCCTCCTATCAGCAAGGACCACCAGTTATACCCCAATATAATCAGAATAGGGCGACCCCTCCCCCAAAAAACCAAATGGACACCCAAATAAAGATGATGGCTTACATGAACCAGAAACATCAAGAGGAAATGGCCTTGGTAAAGGTACAGTTAAGCCAACTCTTGGACTGTAAACAACAAGGATTACTACCTTCCCAGCCACAACCGAACCCGTGAAACATAATTAACAGAGGCCCCAATTCTCAAGGGTTCCAAGGCAATCCTAGGTAGGCTCACATGGTCCAGCCAGCCCCACAAACACCCCCTGGGTTTGGTGCTTCTTCGTCCTCATCTTCTCAAGGATCAACCCATGGCCCCAATGCCTCTGCGAATGCAGTGACCTTGAGTAGCGGCACCAGAACCCAGGATCCTAAATGGCCGACTCTCCTCAAGACTTCACCCGCTGAAATACCTGACTCAGAAGAGTCACCAACCAAGGACCCAGAAATAGACCCAATCCACATTCAGACACCCTACCCTGAGGCCTTGGAAACAATCAAGAAAAAGTAGAATGTTGTGGAAACTGAGGAGCTTTTGGAGATCTTTAAGCAAGTACAGATTATTATTCCACTCCTCGAAGCTGTCAAGCACATCCCAGCTTACGCTAAGTTTTTAAAGGATGCCTATAGACCCAAACGTAAGCCAAGACCTCAAGCACCTAGGAAGGTTGTGCTCTCCGAAAAAGAAAGTTCCGCAATATCAAGCAACCTTCCACTCAAGCGAACTGACCCAGGAGTGCCCCTAATTTCCTGCAATATCAGGGACATGACATTTGATAGAGCGCTCTTGGACTTAGGTGCTTCTATCAATTTGATTCGAACAACCCTGTACCACCAATTTAGTTTCGGAGAGTTGACACCAACCCTTGTCACCATCCAGCTGGCAGATAGATCAGTGAAAACCCCAAAAAGAGTTATCGAGGATGTGATTTTATGGGTCAAGGAATTCTATTTCCTGGTCAACTTCTTGGTGCTCGACATGGAAGTCCCTGAAAAATTATAGAATGCACCCATAATCTTAGGCAGACCTTTCTTAGCTACGGCTAAGGCAAACATTGATTGTGCCACGAGGTGTATGGAAATCGCCTTCGGAGACTGGAAAATGCAATTGGATATCTTCTGGGCGACAAAGTTTTTTGATTGTGATTACGTTGAGGAACATGATCCCGTGGAAACTCTGATCAAGGAATGCCTCACCCTTTGTTCTGTATCAAACCACAAAACCCGTAATGAATGTTCTGACCCGTCACCATCACTAGCCGTGGACCTCTGTAAGGTTGAATACCATCACACAACACCATTTGAGGAGATCGATGTTGATCAACTCCCACCCTTTCCCTTTCCATCAACTGTGGTTCCACCTGCACTTGAACTTAAGCCTTTGCCTGAGAATCTCAAGTATGTCTTCCTGGGACCTGACCAAACCTTCCCTGTGATTATTAATTCTCATCTAACCAAGGATCAGGAACTTAGGTTGACTGCGACCCTTTCAGAACATCGGGTCGCCATTGGTTGGACCATTTCTGACTTAAGAGGAATTAGCCCCACCTATTGCACCCATAAGATTTACCTAGAAGACGGGGCACAACCCTCCCGCCAGATGCAGAGACGTTTAAGCCCAAACATGCGGGAGGTCATTAAGAAAGAAATTATCAAGTGGCTTGACGCCGACATCATCCATCCTATCTCCGATAGCCCCATGGTGAGCCCCAGTCAAGTGGTTCCAAAGAAAGCTGGGCTGACCATTGTCACCAATGGTCATGGTGAATCCATCCCCACCTGCACCACCACCGCATGGCAGGTGTGTATTGATTATAGGAAGCTCAATGAAGCCACTAAGAAGGATATATGCCCCTTCCCATTCATTGACCAAATCCTTGAAAGATTGGCAGGGCGGAAGTATTTTTGCTTCCTGGATGAATATTTAGGATATAACCAAGTCGCAATTTTTCCGAAGGATCAAGAAAGACCACATTCACTTGCCCGTATGGCACGTTTGCATTCCGTTGAATGCCGTTCGGGTTATGCAACA
Source organism: Thalassia testudinum (assembly GCA_037157565.1). Classification (NCBI taxonomy): domain Eukaryota; kingdom Viridiplantae; phylum Streptophyta; class Magnoliopsida; order Alismatales; family Hydrocharitaceae; genus Thalassia; species Thalassia testudinum. The sequence continues at coordinate 93,894,783 of JAZHRO010000025.1, forward strand.
CACCTATGACCTTCCAACGTTGCATGCTAGCCATTTTTTCAGAAATGGTGGGTGAATACTTAGAGGTCTTTATGGATGATTTCTCAGTATTTGGGAATTCATTCGACCATTGTCTGAGCAACTTGGAGAAAATCCTGCAATGATGTATCAATGTTAATCTGGTGTTAAGTTGGGAAAAGAGCCATTTTATGGTTCAAGAAGGTATTGTCCTCGGTCACACCGTATCGCATAGGGGCATCAAGGTAGATCGGGCTAAGGTTGATTTGATTTCCAAACTTCCTCCACCTTGCTCGGTCTGACAGATTCGTTCATTCCTAGGACATGTTGGCTTCTACCGAAGGTTCATTAAAGACCTTTCCAAGCTTTCCAAACCATTGACCGACCTTCTAGCAAATGATGCCATATTCCACATGTCTTCTGATTGCATCCAGGCTTATCACACCCTCCGGGACTTAGTCTCCACAACACCTGTACTTCAGCCCCTAGACTGGTCCTAGGACTTTGAGATTATGTGTGATGCATCAGATTTTGCCATAGGAGCTGTATTGGGACAAAGGCAAGACAAGAAGCCCGTGGTGATCCACTACGCGAGCAAAATGTTGGACGAGGCCCAATGAAATTATACAGTTACAGAGAAAGAGTTGCTCGCTGTAGTGTTTGGACTTGAAAAGTTCCGATCGTACTTGCTGGGATCCCATGTGACTATTTACACTGACCATTCAGCCATCCGGCACCTGTTGGCCAAGAAGGATGCAAAGCCTAGGTTCATCAGATGGATCTTGCTTTTGCAGGAATTTGACCTAGAAATCCATGACAAGGCTGGATCGAAGAATGTGGTGGCTGACCACTTGGCTAGACTTCATCCAGACCACATTGGACCCTCCCTACCTCTATCTGACGCCTTCCCTGATGAACACATTCTGGCTGTGCAAGATAGGAGAATGCCATGGTATGTTGACTACATCAACTACCTGGTTGCAGGACAAACCCCGCACTGCTGGTCCAAGCAGCAACAGGACAGGTTCTTGGCTGAGGCCAAGCACTATTTTTGGGATGATCCCATGCTGTTTCACCTCTATGTTGACCAGATCATCAGGAGGTGTACCCCCGAGAATGAAGTTCAGAGTGTGCTTTCCTTCTGTCATGACCAGGCTTGTGGTGGCCACTTCTCTGGAAAGAAAATAGCTGCAAAGGTTCTGCAGTCTGGATTTTACTGGCCATCCCTATTTAAGGATGCACACAACTTTGCCAAGACTTGCTCACACTACCAAACGCTGGGGACCATGACCAAGAAAGATATGATGCCCCTCCAGCCCATTTTGATTATCGAAATCTTCGACGTTTGGAGTATCGATTTTATGGGTCCCTTTCCACCATCCAATGGCTTGGAGTACATCCTAGTCTTAGTAGACTATGTTTCCAAATGGATTGAAGCCTTCGCCACTCGCCGATGTGATCACAGGACTGTCATGGAATTTGTTAAGCAGAACATCTTTTCCCAGTTTGGAATACCCAAGGCCATGATCAGTGATGGTGGAGGCCATTTTATCCATTCCCAATTCCGTACCCTGCTAGAAAATACACGGTGAACCACCACATTGCTACCCCGTATCATCCACAAACAAATGGGCAGACTGAGGTCTCAAATAGACAAATCAAGAACATTTTACAAAAGACTGTGAGACCTGATAGGAAAGACTGGTCCACACGACTAGATGATGCTCTGTGGCATACAGGATAGCTTTCAAGACCCCGATAGGCATGTCGCCTTATCGCCTGGTCTTTGGCAAAGCCTGCCATCTTCCTGTCGAATTGGAACACCGGGCTTACTGGGCTATCAAGCAATGTAACATGGATTCCCAGTTAGTCGGTGTGCAGAGGATGCGCCAATTATCTGAGATCGAAGAAATTCGTTGGGATGCCTTTGACAATAGTCGACTGTATAAGGAGAAATTGAAAGTCGTCCATGACAGACTCATTCATAGAAAAACCTTTGAGCCTAACCAGGATGTCCGGTTGTTTGACGCCCACCTAAAACTCTTCCCGGGAAAACTCAGATCCAAATGGACAGGACCATTTTGGGTGGTTATGCCTTACTCTAATAAGGCAGTTGAAATCGCTGATCCTAACACTGCTCACACTTTTACAGTTAATGGTCAAAGATTGGAGCACTTCCTGGCCTAGGTTCCCACAAAGGAGAGTGTCACCCTCGTTGAGGGATGACACGAAGCACTACCCAGCTGGAGGCATTAAACTCAGTGCTTCCTGGGAGGCAACCCAGAGGATTCAGACTGATCCGGTATTTTATGTCACTCAGGTACTATCTTTTTGAACCCCTATGCATCCATGTATTTACCAATGAGGACATTATCCAACTTAAGCATGGGGGGTGGTAAATTGCACAATCCTGAGCTCATTTATTCTGTCTGAATGAAATAAAATTAAAATAAAAAAAATGAATTTCGGAAAGAACTTAGGCATTAGAAACTTGTCAATAGTGGGAAATAATGCAAAAAGAACTTAAAAACTTAGACTTTTCAGGTCTTCAGCCTTAATCAGCCTTGATATCTGTTAAAATATGGATTTAGCTTCGAATCCTTGCAACCTTAAACTATTCTAATCCACCTATTAAATATGGTGATAAGTATACACTTATCAACTTACCCTCTAACTCAGAAAAACTTTGAGTCTAAGCATCTGCACACATTTTTGCATAGACTCACTCCTCGGAGATTTTGACAGAAATTGGGTAGCTAATGAACTCTCTAGGGTGGTATGGTTGGCAAGTTGTCGTGGGTAACAGCCCATTAGCAGGTTGTCCAGAACCCAGCCACGGGACCATTTCTTCTTCATTGCCTCTAGGTACATTTGAGATCAGGGAAGCCACCTATGAAAAAAAAAGGAGAAGAAAAGAACATAAACCACACTTCACCGCACGAGTATGGCATGTAAGTGATTGTGGGTAATAGCCCATTGGTCAGTTGTCCAGAGCCCAGCTCAATAACTGCACAAAAAGAACAAAAACACTTAAGGAAGAAGTGGGGAAGTAGTACAAGCCGAGGAGATATACACTGGAAAAATCCTTCTGTTGACCCCAATCAAAACAAACGTAGGGAGAAAGCTACCAATCGAACAAATACACCTTCAGGCAAATATATTTCCTCTTCTGGTCACCTAGGGGCATAAAAACTCGAAGCCTGTCTAAATTGCCGTTGAGTGAGTCTATCACAATCTTCACACCAAGATGCTTAGCACTTAGGGTTTTCCCTGAGTTTTGGGTGTGTTGGGTAGCCGTAAAAAGTTACCAACTCACGTTGAATTCCAAAAAAAAATTCTAAAAAATATATATATACATATACATATGTATAGTTATATACATTAAAGCAAGGATTCAGGCGATTCATATTTTGGTAGACACCCAGGTGCTGCTTAGTCTTTGTAGATTAAGATCTTGGTATATTTCTTCCTAGTGACAAATGAAGTGTCTAAGCAATTATTTCTTAAATTCTGAAAGAAAATAAAGGCTAAAATAAACCTTGCTAGGGACTAGCAAGGAGTAAGCATGGGGGTATGAAAACATTGCACATGGGGGTGATAATTCTGTTAAATAGGGCCCATCTTAAGAATAAAAGGCACAGCATAAGTAGAATGGGAGAATTGCATGCATCATATACCAAGATTGCTTATAAATCTGTATTAATGACCATTTGTGTAAGCACTTGACAAAGCAGGACTCAAATGAGCAATCGAACCACACGGATGGATTCAGAATGACGAACGGAGTCCAACGGACTCAAGATCGGCCAAATCCGACATCCGGAGCTCCTACAATGGGCCCAAGAAGTTCTAACCGTTGATCTAATGATCAACAGGCCTCGTTGTGCCACATCGCTCCCCGCTCACCGCATGCCGCTTCCTCCTTCAACAGAGATCAAATCTCGACCGTCGATCGTCGATCAGATGGTCGAGACCGCATGCCCGCCTGCGGTCACCACGACAAAGTAGTGGGCGTAGTGCAATTGTTAGCATGCACGCTCGCACGCACGCAATGTGGGTTCGAGCCGCGCGATGAGAAGAATTGAAGATGAAGAAGCGCACGGCGAAATTGGGCCACCCGATCAGCTGCGGGCGGCCGAGATTGCATCATGTGGCGCACCCTCAGACAGCGAGCGCCCATGCACGTGCACACGCCGGGCGACGATGCCTGCGCGCACACGTGCCCGAGGTGCAATCCAAGATCTCACATAGCAGCCACGGATCAGGCGTGAAGAAGAACGGCGCGGGCGTGTGACCGGCGGGCTGAAGGGCTTCACCGACGCTTTTGGAAAAGTTTTAGCGACGTCATGGACGTCGCTAAAGCCCCTTCTTCTTTTAGAAAGCCCTTCCCCCTATTTAAAGCCCTCCAACCACTCGTTCAAGGCATTCACTTCTTTTACAACTACTCTACCCCTCTCTTAGCTAGCTTTAGGCCCTCTTGTAATCGCCGAAGACGACGAGCCGCCAATGGAGCGTTCTCCACCGTCGTGGCTACCTCGTCGCTCTCCTCCTCTCTCTCTCTCTCTTCCTCTCTTTTAAGCTTTCCTTTACTTTTGTTTAAGCATGTATTTAATGTTATAAGCTGTGAACTAAAGCTGCATGATAAGTGAAGTCACTTTTCGTTCAGTGTTTACTTTATGGCCTATTTATGTTGCATGATCAAGCAAGAAACAACTCTAACCCTAATCTCTCCCTCTCTCTCTCTATCTCTCTCTCGCTTTTCAACCACACCTTTCGTAAGCAAAACTCCGCACTTTCTGTGACAAGTGATTAGCAAAATCCGATTTTAACGCCACCCTGAGACCGATACTCGGACTCACCTCCATTTCTTTACTTTAAAATCGACGTTGCAAGTGCGACTATAACGACACTTCTTAGCACACACAAATGAGCGCACGTCAACAAGCGCCACCATCCTTACCGTGATCATCACCTCCCTCATCTTCCCAAACCATGCATTGTCTCGCTCTACCTTCCATCACCTCCACCACCATCCCTTGCACACACCCAGTTTCCTCTCCTACTTCATTTTCCTTCTTCTTTTTCCCCTATTTCACCCCACAAGGCGAACCCATTAGCGCCACCAATCGCCACCCCCATTTCCATCATCTCCGACCGCCTGCTCTTGACGTGGTTGCCGTCAACGTCCTCCCTGTAGTGCCAACAACACCTACACTATTGCCATCACCGTCGGTCACCCTCCACAGCCACCAGCTGCTCCTACCATCAGCAGGCAGTTGGCTTCTTGTCGGTTCACCACCGACCACCTTTGACCATCTTGACGAATGCTGTAGCCACCAGCATGAGGCTCGCAACCTGATGCTCCTCCGCCTCACATCAGCCAGCCATCGGTGCCCTCCCTCGCGCGTGCACACCTTCCCCTCTCCCATCCCTTGTTTTTGCATAGTATGTGCCCTATTAATTGAAATGAGAGGGGGGAGGAGGGGATTGAAGAAGTGGAATTTTATTTACGCATTTAGATATTGTGGGGAATTTACTTTGTCCCTCTCACTCTTTCTCTGTTTTTCTCGCATGCCCTATTTCTCTTTCTATTATTTGTTGAATGATATAGTTGTGAAACATGAAAAGTTATGGACTATATATTAGGTGAAGGTTTTGAGATATTTTCTAGTGTCAATTGCATGCAATATCCTTCATTTTTCTCTTCTATTATATAATGAAGGGGGAATTGAATTGAATAAGAGACTAATTTTCTATTATTCTTCTTGATACAAGATTTAGCATGGAAACATTTGCGAGTATACTGGTCTAAACCTCCCTGCGGATACAACACTCGTAATTAACGTGGTTTATTACATTAATTATTATTTTTGATTGAGAGATTTCCACCACATAGAGTATTACAACAATTCATTTTATTTCTATTATCTTCTTAATCAAGAGAAATTCTCTCTATCAAATGGCGTCGTCGCTAGGGAGGCAACATGCCAAGTAAACTCACAAATATTTTTCTATTTGCATTGATCCTTGCCTATTGCTATTCATTGATCAATCATTCTTTCGTTCGAGATACATTCTAGAGGAAGAAGAGCACACAGTCGATGCTTGTCTTGGTTGACATTGTCACGACTTCGAGGATAATTATGTGTGCTTGTGGGCCTTGATCCCATGCACATAGGCATATGGAGGTACCTTCTTTTTCTTTTTTTTGATTTAGTGATTAGATCTTACTTTAAATTTAGTTCAGATAGATCATAGACATTTAATTTTTGTCTTATGCACCCATGTTGGTATTTTTGGGAATGTGTTCCTAGTGCTTTTATTTCTTATCGCTCTTGTATGAGGGAGCGTGCTCCCATTTTATTTATATTATAGGATTATTTGAATTGTTTGAAATGCATATAGGTTGGTTTGTTAGTTAGTTAGATTAGGTTTGTTTGCTTATTATTATTAAAAATTAAAAAAAAAATTTGAACTTCCTGCTAGAAGCTGCATATGAATAGGGCGACCATCTTGGATTGAATGAGCAGCATCTAGTTTATCTTTACTGCATCGCATACATTCTTGCACGAAGAATGCTGGAGTAAGGTATGTCTTCTCTTTAGCACCAAATACCTGCATCTATTTGCATTGGACATAAATTCAAGACTGCTAAAGTGTTTGAATCGGGCTAATTCAGTGGTCACTTTAAAAATTGGGACTGTTAGGAGATTGGTCCATAAAATCTGTGTTTGGAAATTGTGTGCAAAAAGATCTTGTTTGCAAAATTTCAAAACTCAAAACGCGAATGTGAATTGCACACATGAGACACTATGCACATCACACATAAGGTTACTAGATAAATTTCTACCTCTCCTCTTTTGCACCACAGGGGAAGTTAGTTGGAAATCAACAAGCCTATCCACCAAGTTACTTCGATTGCTCATGTGTGTGTTCGATTCGAGACTTCCATCCCTTGCGAGTAGGTTGGAGGCACCAACGAAGGTCGGCCTAGGAAACGTAATTCTTGAAAAACTTTCTTGGCTGCCAACTGAACATTTAATTCTAAGATCTAGAATCTACTAGTAACAAATCCCACTGTATTTGCATTTGTTTTGACAGCAATAGAACTCTCTAAGAAGTTTCTGCTTGTCTTCTGATTTCTTGTAAATCCTAAGAGAGTTAAACCTGTTTGGCTTAAAGAAATGGATCATTCTTACTCCTATCATTTAGATTATCAGAGTCAATACTTTCCATCTTTTAACCAGGATCCCATGGCCCGAGTGTATCCATCCTTTGATGGGTACAATGACAATTCATGGGATCATTCATATTCCTATCCTGGGACTACTAGCAAGATAGGTCCTACTTTTGAGTAGAGCCCAGTAGTGGGATTTTCCAACCTTGGAATCCCTACTACTATGCAAACACCTAACCCTCCCACCCATCATGAATTTCCGTATCGAGGTTGGACCGATACCCCTAGGCAACCAGAGCTTGAGATTGACTATCCTCCCTAATCTGGTAGTAGTAGCCTCTCCTCTTTTTTGATAGAAATGCAAAAACAACAAAAAGAAATGATGGAATCTATGGGAGAGATGTTGAGGAATAGTCAACAATTGTCCAATGAAATTAGATACCGTAGCTATGCTATTCTCAGTAATTCGATCCCTAAGCATATGACCGTGATGATGAAAATAATTCTGAGGAAACTAATGGCAATAGGGATCCTATTTTAAGTAGCTATCACTTCAACTCTCCCAATGAGACATGGTAACTAGAGGAGAATGAACTTAGTAATTATCCACCCGAGTTATATTGTTCTCAAAAGAAAGGGAAGATGGCACCTCTTGAAGACCTTGACCCTAATGATAGTATTTTCCTTACCCTTGATAACCCAAGTCAAGCTCGTACTATTCATATCACTTCTCCTATTAATTATCTGGTGGAATCCCATTCTACCCTTAGTGAGCCTAATCCTGACCCTCCACTTAGGGAATCGACACCTACCATTCAGCATCCTGAGGATTTAAATGCACCCAATGAAGGTGACCCTAAGGGAATGGAGGATGAATTGGATCAACTTTGGTCTTAAGGGTACAAAGAGTCCATTTTAGTGGAGGATGATAACCCTATGGAGGAACCCGACCTTAGAATCTGGAGTGAATCACAGGGGGATTATGTGTTATTTGAGAACTTTCCCCTTAAGGATATAAATAATTTGGTGAAATCCAGATTCTTCCCTTCTTTCGATTTTGAGAGTCATCCTCCACAAAACTAGGAGTTGAAATTGGAGGAGGACAAACACAAAAGTGAGAAGCTAAGGGGAGACTCTCGGGTAGAAAACACGTCAATTGGGGATTTATGCCCCTAGAAGAACAAAGAATTGATTGATATAGGCTTACTCCAAAACATTAAGACTAGTCCTCCTTCAAGAATAATTGAGGATACTGATCCAACTCCTCTCTTTACTGGTGAATCACATATACACCCCAACAAAAACTCAAGTGAACCAAATGAATCTGGGGATGAAATTAATGATAATGATTCTGTTGTTTCAACCTTGCCATCAAAGGAATGTAATTTGGAGTCTACCATTGATTCACATATTCTGGAAGGTGAAAATATGACTCCGATCATTAATGCCAGGCAGGGTGACGAGAATTTTTCTACAATTCTTTGGGAGAATACACAATTTGAATCATTGTTGGAGTTGAACTTGACGCCAACTAAGCCCTCATTGGACATAATCATTACCTTCCAACACCACAAACAACCCTTACACTCCCTAACCGATCCTTGGCTCAGATCTCTGCTCGTGTACATTCTTTTTAGAGAACATATCAGGCCAGTACATCCTCAGGTAGAATGGCTAGTGTGGATTGATGCTTGTACATTTAGTCTTGCCATTCAAGGGTTTGAAATAATAATGTTTATATCTTTTAAAACCCATCCTGCTTTGGAGGATCCTTGTTATCCTCCACTTATTCCATTTTGGTAGGTCCCTTTTCATATTCTTTTTGTTAACCCTAGACCTCCCCATGTAGCCTGCAAGGTTCTCTATTTTCATATCCTCTAGTGAGCATTTGGAATCACGCTGCATCATCAGCTCACCGACATCCATGGCTATCTGTTTTCTAGGCCCGTGCTGTTACGCATATTTTTATGGCCTAGATTTTTCTGTTTGGAACCAGCCTTATAGGTTCCCCATTAGTTTGGCTGCTAACAGAAAATGCAGCACATGTTGGGAGGCAACCCAGCGTTCTGAGTAACACCATCATCAGGTGATTTCCTTCCTCCCCTTGTTTTAATTTTACAATGAGGACATTGTAGAATTTAGGCATGGGGGGTGCATTTTGCATTTTTGGAAGTATTCATGCGTTTAGGTTAGCATATAAAAAAAAAATTTGAGCTCAATTGGTTAGTCCCTAGCAAAACATCTTTGTCATGGAGGTGTCATTAAAGATTTTTCTTTTTAAATTGCTTCTTAAGTTTAGAATCCAGTACATTTACTTCACTTGCATGTAGATTGGGTAATGGATCTTCGAAGAGATCCAGTAAGCTTTCTTAGTCTACTGAACCCTTGGATAGTTAATAGGGAGTCAAGCATACTGTCTTCTAGTGGACCACCTCATATTTGTCAGAGGATAGTAGAGAGATTACTGGTGCGCTAAGTCTAGTGCAACTACTCTTAAGTTTTGGATGATTATATGATCATACCTTAGAGTTATGAATAGTTTTCGCTCTTTGTTCCAGTGTGTGTACATTGTGTGAATTCCTGAGAATCACTAAATAAGGCAGATGCACAGAGATTGACTCCTAATAAAGCTATGACTGTGGTGGATGGTTAGGACTGTCCTTCATGGAGTCCTCGGCTGAAGGAGGGTAGTAATGTCAAAGGTCAGAAATACGCTTATCCTATCCATTCCTTCCCGGTGCCAAGAATAGGCACTTCCACCAAATAAGCCACACAATATCCTCTTGATCATCATCATCCCTAATAATGCCTCATAAATAAAAGTCTGTGTCAAGTTATGTTGATTTATAAAGAAATAAAAAGAAGAGAGAAAGAAAAAAAGAAACATTTATATTTAAAAAAAAAAAACAAAACAAAAATAAAGAAGGGAGAGAGAAAAGAAAAAAAAAAGAGTTCAAGTGTATAGTTTTATCATTGTGATGATGTTTCTGTGGCAACAAAAACATCGATCGCGATCCACCAAATATGACCCATACCTTCCTATCAGTATTTCTGATCACTCGAATACTAGCTGAGGACTCTAACTTAGTTGTAGAGTTATCAGGACTTTAATTGAAGTGTGAATGCCATGTAAGGCCACCAAATAGTGAGTACATTTAAAAAATCTGGTGAGATTTGTGATATCAGAAAGAAAAGAAGGAAAAGAGTGAGCGCAAAGGAATATCAAGAGAGCACAGTTGTTTAGCCTCTCTCCGAGTTGAGTTGTTTAATAGTCTAGAGATAAAGAGTTTGTAGTACTAGATTACATGTAGCACCAGATGAGTGTGTGCCACCAAATACGACTCCATTCAACTCAGTATCTCCTAGCTAAGCAAAAACGCCGGGGTCAAATTTCAGATTATTTTCTACTTTATCCCCGAGTGAAGTAGTTGCCTATTTTGATAGAAATATTTACCAAAGAATAAGTACGAACTGCAAATGTAAGTTGGTTATTTTAACTTGGATCCATTCCTAGGTCACTATCACTTCACATTTGTCTGGGTATCCAAATTTCTGGAATAAGGATAGAAGAAATTTTTTGATTACTTCTATTATTTTTCATTTTTTCTCCGGACTAGCAAAACTTAGGCATGGGGGTATTTGATGTGTCCAATTTATTGGACTAATAATTACGCTTAAGAACATTCAAGTTGGGAATTGAACTACATTTCGAGTGCGCATTATACCAGAATTTTAATTAAACTTGAATTTTGACATTCCTGTATTTTTAACCCAATGCGTATGCTCCATTGATCATTTGTTGACATATTACTTATATATATTTTTTATGTCTAGGTATCTTCAAATTTGACAAAGAAAAAATCAAAGTTGAAATGCTCAGTTGAAACAACCTCCTCCCCTTTTCTCTTAACAGTAGGATTTCTTTTTTAAAAAAATAATGGCCACACCAAGGCCTTGGGGGAAACATCTCTTTCTTTTCCCCTTTGAGGGGCCATCTCCTCCATGGTGAAAGAGAGCCAACACCATGGCCGAAGCTTGCACGATGATCTTTTAGCGCACTACCTCCCTCCTTCGCACCACCGCAAGCTCTCGTGGTGACAACACGAGTGCCACCATCCTTACCGTGATCATCACCACCCTCACCTTCCCAAACCATGCACTCTTCGTCTCTACCTTCCATCACCACCACCACCATCCCCTGCTCACACCTAGTTTCCTCTCCTTCTTAGTTTTCCTTCTTCTTCTTTCTCCCATGTTTCACCCCTCAAGGCGAACCCATCAATGCCACCCATTACCACCACCATTTCCATCACCTCCGACCGCCCGCTCTCGATGTGGCTGCCATCAACGTCCTCCCTGTAGTGCCATCGACACCTACACTATTGCCATCACCACCGGCTACCCTCCTCAGTCTCCAGCCGCTCCTACCATCGGCGAGTAGTTGGCTTCTTGTCGGTTCGCCACCAGCCACCTTTGACCATCTTGACGAATGTTGCAGCCACCAGCATGACACTGGCAACCTGACACTCCACCACACATCAACCAGTCATCGGTGCCCTCCCTCGTGCACGCACACCTTCCCCTCTCCCATCCCCTATTTTTGCATAGTACGTGCCCTATTAATTGAAATGAGAGGGGGGAGGAGGAGATTAAAGAAGTGGAATTTTATTTACGCATTTAGATATTGTGGGGAATTTACTTTCTCCCTCTCGCACTTTCTCTGTTTTCTCGCGTGCCCTATTTCTCTTTCTATTATTTGTTCAATGAGATAGTTATGAAACATGAAAAGTTAAGGACTATTTATTAGGTGAAGGTTTTGAGATATTTGCTAGTGCCAATTGCATGCAATATCCTTCATTTTTCTCTTCTATTATATAATGAAGGAGGAATTGAATTGAACAAGTGACTAATTTTCAATTATTCTTCTTGCTACAAGATTTAGCATGGAAACATTTGCGAGTATACTAGTTTAAACCTCCTTGCATATACGACACTCGAAATCAACGTGGTTTATTACAATAATTATTTTTTTATTGAGTGATTTCGACCACATAGAGTATTACAACAAATCATTTTATTTCTATTATCTTCTTAATCAAGCAAAATTCTCTCAATCAGCAAGCACTCTGGTCATTTTGGCAGAGAAGGAGATGGCCTGAGGTGGTGTGGCTGGTGAGGGGGGGTTGCACTTTGGGTTTTTTTGTTGGAGTTGTAGGTGCCGGTGGAAGGAAGAAGAGGAAGAAGAAGAGGAAGAAGAAGATGAAGAAGAGGAAGAGGAAGTGGTGGCAGTGGATGTTGTGGCTTGCACGCGTGAGTTGGAGGGGAAGGCTAATGTTGTGTGGATGGCACATGCTACACGTGAGGGTGCACACGTTGTCGGTTGCACAGAGGTTGCACGTGGCCGCTGGTCGATGATGGAGAAGCCGATGAGGGTGGATGCATGCAATGCGCTACTGTTGGGTTATGGTGAGAGGTGGGGGCATGAACACACTATCACTACGTGCATGAGTGGAGATGGAGGCGAGGTTGGAGAACGGGGTGATCCACGGTGTTTATTGAAGTCCATGGTGTACGCCTATTGCACGGTGGAGGAGAAGGGAAGATATCCCCGCAGGGGGGAAGGATCGCCTCCCTGGATGATGGCTGATCCTCCCTTAAAAATAACAACTCTATTTTCTTTGACACAAAGTTTCTCCAACCACTCGGCAATGATAGCAAGTGGTTGGAACAGAAGGATAAGTGCTGCACGGTTTCCATCAGACATTTTGTGTTAACTCTGGATGTCTTAAAATATATAGAAATAGGAACTTGTGATGGCAATTTCCTAGACATCCATACTGATCTCCAGACATCTAATAGATGTAGAAATGCACGTCTGGACTCTTCACCTGGCCTGCATTCATCAAATAAATTATATTATCATATCATTTGTTATTAAATGTAAAACTAGCGCATAAAATTAAATGTAGGCCAAGGTGTATTACCATATATCTCTTAGTCAATTAACAACTAAGAGCAAATAATTAAATAGTACTTAGGCTAAATAATGGTCCACAAAAGTGGATTTATCACTCCAACGTGCCAGCTTCATGTTTTTCGCACCCCTCGTTTGAATTCGAGAGTGCTAGATTGTGGTCGTCCGATCTCTTGATCTAACGGCTTAAATAACGTGCACTACACCTTAAGGAGAACGTGTTCAATGGCGTGTCTTTGGCGGGCGTCGAATCAGGCATGGCTAGCCAATGCTCAGTAGTGCATCACCCATTCGCATCTCCACCGCTCGATGCAAATTTGACAATCCAATTGCTCCCGCACCCACTAGTTCTTCCGATTTTTCCTTCATGCAGGTTGAACCCACACTCCTTGTTTGCGTATGGGTGTCTTGATCGCCCACATGTGTTGTGTTTCTAATTTGTGCATGGCCACCTTCAGCCATTGGATGGAAATCCAATGGCTGAGATCTTCTTTCCTTTTGTTGAAGCTCGGTGAGGTGTGTGACATGGAGGTTCCTCTACCGTTGGATGTTGATCCAACGATCCATAATGCATGAGGAGATGCCTTCAGAGGGTGTGGCGTGGCAAGGTGTGGCTATGATGGTGCCATATGGCGCCATCGTGTCCATCCATCTTCTCTTCTTTGTAACTGGTGATGTAGGCTTCCGATCAAGAAGATTTTTGCACCATTGGACTGCGATCATTAATCTGGATCCATCCATGTGGTAGGATCATTCATCTGAGGCTTGGATCTCTATCATCTAACTCTTGACCTCTACTCTTTTTTGGGCTGCACATGATGCTCTAGTTGTTTGATCAAGATGATTTCAGAAGCATTGCACTCCAGTTGTCATCCTGATTAAATCTATATGGTCTGATCTTTCATCCATGGCTTCGAATCATCTGCAATTAATTTCATATCTCCTTTAGTTTATAAAATGACAATATTATCTATGCAGCTAACAAACTAACTATTATGCGAATTACGATGCTTATGCTTGCATTATCCCTAAGTTATGCTAGAATCTAGCTTAATTCAAGTGATTTTGGTCGCATGATTGTTGTGCAATCATGCGCATCTACCCTCAGGTAGGGAGGCCATTGATAACATTCACTACCATGCATAACAAGGGATGGACACGTATCCAACCTTGCCTAATCCTGGTTTCGGAGGAAACTTTGAACAATCCTACTCTAGTTGGGGGAACTCTGAACCCTCATACGTTAATTACTGTGGAATTCCTCAGACCTGCAAGGACATCCACACAATCTAGAATGATCCATTCTCCAACACATATAACATTGGATGGCACAATCATCCGAATTTCATGTGGTTGGGAAATAATTAAAACTTGAGACCTCAATTCCAACCTCGACCTTAAGCTTTGCGACTGTATTAGCTCGTGTAGCCTAGGCCCAACATGAATTTCCAAACTGGGCCTGCCCAGGAAGATCAAATGAGCTTGATTTTGTAAACCTTGGCTGAGATGCAAAGGACTAATGTGTCTATACAGAAACAACATAAAAAGGAAATCATAGAGGTTTGCAATCAACTTGCATAGATTGTTGGGACTTGCCAGCCTGGTGCACTTCCTTCCCAACCTCTGCCGAATCCAAATAACATGTCAAACCAAAGGCACGTTATGAACCCAAATCAGGGCCAAGCTCATTATGTCTATTAGGTCCCTTATGCACCTACACCCGACAGGTTGGAGGCTTCCACATCATATGTGAGATATCAGCAGCAACCACCACACTTGCCAACTCTAAATCCAAACCAAGTAGGCTTAAACACTATCACTACATGTAATGGCAAAATGACTCAGGACCCACTGTTGAATTGGAAAATCAGCACAAATGGAGTTGAGTTTTGGAAACCCGTCGTTGTAGTTTGATTTGCGAGACAAATCGTCAACAAATAAATTTTACTGAAACTTGGAAAGAATTCCGGGTCAAACATAGGGAGGCGGATGTTTGATTAAAAATTGCATTTATTTTATTATCATGAAGTAGATTAACTGGTCGAATTGAATCTAAACATGCTATCTACTTAAAGAATATATAATAGGAGAAAGAGAGAATATTACAAATAAAGAGAAAATAGAGATAGAATGAACATAGATTTCATTACCATAAAGCAATCTTCATTACAACTACTTGCCACAACTACTTGCTACACAAGAAAGTAGGAAATATATGCTAGAATGTGGGAAATCTACACTAGAAAGCGGTAAAAGCTGGTGGAGAGAAGTTATCCTCCTCGATGGCTGCTTGGAGGACAAGCCGCAATGACGGAGCACCCGGACGGAGGTGGTGAGATGCGAGATGAAGGAGAATGATGAAGGATGATAGAGAATGGGGCAGGACGACGTCGTAGTAGGATCTGCTTCCCGAATGGCAGTGAGAGGACCACCACGGAATGCTCCACTAATGGGGTGAGAAGGTGGAAAAATTATATTTTTAACTCTAATGGAGCATACCGGGTTTGGGACAAGCTCTTAGATCTTTGGAGGGGGTGAGAGAAGAGAGGAAGGGATGATGAAAGTGTAGGGGTCGCAGGACTATTTGTAGGTGAAGTTTGAATGGGCAAAAAGGTCATTTAATGCATAAAACATTAATTCAGGGCCTTTAGTGATGGATTTAAACGTCACTAAAGCCCTTGAACATGGGCGTAGGTGCTGCTCACGCACGCCTCTTCTCCTCACGCCCAAATGCGTATGAATAATCTCTAATTCTTAGTCATCCAATCGCAAGATTGGACGACTTAAGATCACTGAGCGTCACTTCCACAACTGAACACGCCACTCACCTCTCTTCAACCGTTCGATCTTTGATGGAGTGCTGAGAACACACGCTGATCATGCTTGAGAATGCACAATGGAGCATGTTCGATTGCATGTGCACGCATCGCGCGCTCTCGTGCATCCACGTCGTCACCTCCACCGCTGCCTTATCGCCATCCAACGAGCGAAATCAACTGTGCCCCGTCCATGACTTCAATTTGAGGCGCACAGGGGTTCGACCCCACGACCTCCACTTTGCGAACGTGCGCTCACCCAACGCGCTATTCATGTGTTTGAGGCATGCACATGAATTTAGGCGCAAGCTCTCTTAGCCATTGGATCTTGATACAACGGCTGAGATCGTCCACACGGTTGAGGAGAGAGAGGGTAGCAGCGGGTCCTTGGGCCTGTTGGGTGGCTGGGATGGTGCCACGTGGTGCCATCTTGGCCGTCCGTCTTCTATGTCTTGTAGATGGTACCATGGATATCAGATTGGACCAATGGCAGATTGGCCATCCATCTTCCTCGGATTATATCTAATGCTACGGAAGTCCGATTAGGGTGATCTTGGAGTCGTTGAACTCTGATCATCACTCTAATTAGATCCATATGGTTGGATCTTCAATTCGAGGGCCCGATAAGATATTGCCCTATTTCCTGACCATAAAAAGAGAAAATTAACCTAAAATTTATACAACCTAACCTAAATGCAAGATGATGCATGTTATGCAATGTTTACAATGTATAAGGCAACTATGTGCCTAAGAACATGCAAAAATAGATGGTTTATGTGATATAAACATGTTTACATCACCACCTTATCCTAGCCACCCCATCCCTGGTAGTTTAGAGCCCACACTTAGGATGGTTATCCAAGAGACACCTATTCTAGAGCCAGTGATTGAACCAATCCTAGAGGAACCAACAGAGATTCCAATTCTCGAGGCCTTGACCAGAGGAAATAAGAAACCTAAACCTATGGTAGTTGAGGAAGACTTTGTCAAGCTATTTGAACAAGTCCAAATAATCATTCCCTTGATCGATGCGATCCACCACATATTGGCCTGTGCACTATTTCTGAAGGACTTATGTACACCAAAGTGTAAGCCGTGAAACAAAGATGAGAGTTCGATTGTGTTGTCTGAGTAAGCCATTTCTATAATCTTGTGTAAACTCCGACAAAAAGTGAAAGATCCTAGCACCCCTCTGATCTCCTGTAAGATAGGTAACCTAGAGTATGATTGCAGTTTATTGGATTTAGGACACTCCATAAACTTAATCCCCACCTCCCTACTAGATCATCTCGAGGAAACCAAGCTCAAACTGACCAAGGTGACCTTATAGTTGGCTGACAGATCAATAAAGTCACTAAGAGGATTTCTCAAGGATGTTCTAGTGAGGATATGATATTTCTACTTCCCAGTGGACTTCATTCTGTTAGACATTAATGCTTCTAAAAATTTCAAAGATACACCAATCATCTTGTGGAGATCGTTCTTAGCCACAGTTAGGGCGAATATCAATTACAAAGAAGACCAGATCGAGTTAAAGTTCAGGAATAAGACATTAAGGATTGATATGCTTAAGATACAAAAAGAAATAAACAGAGGCAATTGAAGAAGTCTGCGACATAAGATCCCTGGTTGAGGACTTGATTGCAGAGGTGAACCCAATTCTCCAAGAACCTCAACCACAAGAAGAACTTGACCAACAGTTCAAGGAGCTTGAAGTGGATCTAGATCTATCCCTAGTTTCCACCTTGTCTTCTGAGGCCAATCTTGAACCCCCATCGACTACTGATAACCCTGTGCTTGAATTAAAGCCCCTCCCGGATCATCTAAAATACATGTTTTTGTTTTCGAATCAAACGTTTCCTGTGATTATCAACTCTTGACTCACTCCTAAGTAGGAAACAAAGGTAATTTCTGTCCTCCAACAGCATTGAAGAGCCATTGAATGGACTCTAGATGATCTTACTGGAATAAGTCCCTCTTGTTGCACTCATCATATCTATATTAAAGATGGATCACGACTGTCATGCGTAATGTAGAGAAGACTAAACTCGAATCTTCAGGAGGTCCTGGAAAAGGAAATTATCAAATGGCTCGACGTAGGAATCATCTACCCTATCTCTGACAGCCACTGGTTGAGCCCCATCCAAGTTGTGACTAAAAAGGTAGGCTCACCGTGATTACAACTGAATCCTGACAAACCATCCTAACTAGAATTGCAAACTCATGGAGAGTCTCCATAGACTATTGGAAACTGAATGCCTCCATGAAGAAGGACCATTTCTTGCCCCTGTTCATTTATCATATTCTCAAAAAACTGGCAGGAAATCGGTTCTTCTATTTCCTAGATGGGTACTTTGGATATAACCAAGTGGCAATTCACCTTGAAGATTAGGAAAAGACCACCATTACCTGCCCCTAAGGTATATATTGAACGATCATCTTTTTCTTAAGAAAATAAGATGTCGAAGTAGAAATTGAGTGGCAAAAAATCAATCATCAATAATTGAAATCAACCAATCACAGGAGAGCAGGTCGTATCCATAGGGAGGCATAAAATAGTAAATCACCAATATTTTCAACGCATCATTTGGGTTTGTCGTATAGGACTAATATGATGCAATATCAATTTTTCGATAAGTTGTGGCATCAAATACGGTCAAGAATTGCTTGAATGAGTAGTAATGTAGAATACTTAGAATCCAGAGGGCACACGACCAAAAATTACAAAATATAAAATATTATATCCAAAACTACCAACTCTTCTACCGTGGTCATTGCGTTTAATAGCAAGCTTCCTGTAGCAAAGAAGGGGAGTCTCCCCTTGCTCGGTGGCATGCATGTGGAGTGATGGTTGGAGGCAAGACTCATCGGGGGAGTAGGGATAAAAGAGAGGAACACTCCGGTGGTGGTGCGGCGGCGCGCGTTGGCCGCAGCTGGCCGTACGGTGAGGAGGAGGCGGTGGAGAGGAGTGGCAGGAACTGTAGCTACACGCAAGCTGGTTGCCGCGCGGGTGGTGGCATGAGCGTGGAGTTGGCGTAGGCACACGGAGATCATATGCATGCGTGGGAGGCCGGTGAGAGGCATGGGTGCGAGGTGCACCTGCTATGGCGGTGGTCGCGTTTAGATTCTTTCCTGTGTGTGAAGAGAAAACGGGGGTTCCCTGCTGTGTATGAAGGACAGCAGGGACGATGGAGGTCCTTGCTACAATCCTAAAGACTTGCTCGGAGAGGCCTGCGTGCATGAAGGAAGGCGATAGATGTTGGGCTGCTAGTGGTGGTGGCACGCACACACGCTGTCACCATGTGTGCGTCGACGCCGAGGGCGATGTTGAGGACACAGGGGCCACGGTGCTCGCTGAACTTCACGATGCAATCAAAGATCATGGTGGAGAGGATGAAAGAGGAAGAGCCTGGCTGAAGCCTTCTCTACAGATGGCCTACCTCTTTTAAAGAAAAGACTCGTCTGTTTCCTTCCACTGCAACTTCTCTAACCACTCATAAAGATTGCGAGTGGTTAGAATGGCGGATAAACATTGGTCGGTCTTTATTAGACGTCTTAAAAAAAAGTAAAATCCAGGAACTTGTGCTGGCAGTTCCCAGACATCCATCCATAGCTCCAGACGTCTTATATATGCAGAATGAATATTCGATTCTCATACCTAGCCTACATCCAACCATATAGAATATGTGAATATTTCATACATTATTAAATGTAAAATTGATGCACAAAATTATATGCAGACTAAGATGAATTATCGTATAACTCCTAACCAATTAGAAACTATGAATAGATAATTAAAGAGTACTTAGGCCAAATAATGATCCACTAATGTGGACTTATCGAATGCCTCCTACCTAAGTTTTGCTAGTCCTGAGAAAAAGTGAAAGATGGTGGAAGCGACAGAAAGATTTCTTCTTTTCTTATTCCAAAAAATTAGAGATCCAGACTAATGTGAAGTGATAGTAGCCTTGGTAATGGATCCAAGTGAAAAGCAACTTACATTTATAGTTCATACTTATCCCTTGGTAAACATTTTATTAGGATAGGAAACTTCTTCCATCGGGGATAAAGCAGAAAATAATATGTAGTTTTACCCCTAACTTTTTAGCTTAGGTAGGAGATACTGACTTGAATGGATTCGTATTTTGTGGCACATACTCATCTAGTGCTATGTGTAGTATAGTACTGCAAACTCCAAGTCTCTACACTATCAAACGAGTCACCCCAGAGAGACTAAAAACTATGCTCCCTTTGCGTTCCTATGCTCACTCACTCTTTTTCTTCTTTCTTTTCTAAGATCACATATCTTGCCAGATTTTGTAAATGTACTCACTGTTTGGTGGCCTCACATGGCATTCACACTTGAATTAAAATCCTAATAACCCTACAACTAAGTTAAAAGTCCTTAGCTAGTATTTGGACAATCAGAAATACTGAAAAGTATGTATAGGTAATATTTGGTGGATCACGATGGATGTTTTTGTTGCCTCAAAAGCATCGTTACATAATGAAAAATGATACGAAGATAAAACTATAAACTTGAACTCTTTTCTTTTTCTTTTCTCTCTATCTTTTTTTTCTTTTCTTCTCTCTTTTTTTTTTCAACTACTAACACAAAATGACACATACTTTTATTTCTAAGGCATTATTAGGAATGATGATGGTCAAGAGAATATTGTGTGGCTTATTTGGTAGAAGTACCCACTCTCGGCACCGGGAAGGAATGGATGGGATAGTCGTATTTCTGACCTTTGACATTACTACCCTCCTTTAGCCGAGGACTCTATGAAGGATAATTGTAACCATCCACTATAGCCATAGTTTCATTAGGACTCAATCTCTATATATCTGCCCTATTTTTTGACTCTCAGGAATTCACACAATGTTTATACATAGGAATATAGAGCGAAAACTGTGCCTAACTCTGAGGTAACCTCATCTAATTATCCAGAACTTAAAAGTCCTTGAACTAGACTTAGCGCACCAGTACTACCTCTACTTTCCTCTCACAAATATTAGGTGGATCTAATGGAAGATAGTACGCTTGATTCCCTATTAACTATCCAAGGGTTTAGTAGACTAAAAATGCTTATTAATTTTCTACAAAGATCCATTACTCAATCTATGTATAAGTGAAGTAACTGTACTGGATTCAAAACTTAGAAAAATCTAAGAAGAAAAATCTTTAATAAAACCTCCTTGACAACAACTTTTGCTTGGAACTAACCAATTCAGCTCAAGAAACAAAAGAGATTTTTTTTTTGTAGGACTAATGCACATATCCTAAATGCATGCAAATATTTATAAATGCTATAAACATCCTCAGGTTATACCACCCCATGCCTAGGATTGACAATGTCCTCATTGGAAAAATAAAGACATAGAAGAATATCACCTGAGGAGGAGTGTGGGAGGAGCTAAGGCTCCTCAAGCCGAAGTGCATCCAAAACTTGGCCACCTAAAAGAGTAATATAAGGTTTATGTCATTTGCCATTTACATTAAAGCTCACTCCAGAAGTAGGGTTCCGAATCTCTACAGCTCCATGAGGGAAGGCATTGATAACAATGTATAGCCCATCCCAGTGGGACTTGAGCTTTCCTGGAAATAATTTAAGTCAAAAATTGAAAAGCCAAACCTATTGGTTGGGCTCAAAGGTCTTTTTAATGATGTGCTTACATTACAGGACCATTGTACGTTGCTTGTAAGATTGAGATGTTTCATAGGCTTCATTACGAAGCTCCTCAAGCTCCCTTAACTCCAGCATGCATGCCTTTCCTGCTTTATCTAGATTTAAGTTAACCTTTTTAATAGCCCAATAGGCATTATGTTGGATTTCAACGGGAAGATGGAATGCCTTTCCGTAGACAAGACGGAAAGGAGACATGCCTAAGGGAGTCTTATAGTTGTTCTGTAGGCCCAAAGAACATCATTTAGTTTCTTAGACCAATCCTTATAGTTGGGTTTGACAGTTTTTTCTAAAATTTGTTTAATCTCCCTATTAAATACTTCAACTTGTCCACTTGTTTGGGGATGGTAAGGTGTGGCAATCATGTGGCTAACTCCCAAATTTTGGAGTAGTCTTGTGAAGTGTACATTCTTGAAGTGAGGTCCTCCATCACTTATGATCGTCCTTGGGCACCCATACTGAAAATTGATATTAGCCTTAATAAAATCCAAGACCACAGAATGGTCATTGGTCTACGTGGGTATGGCTTCCATCCATTTCGATACAAACTCCATAGCCACAAGGGTGTATTCATATCCGAAGGACACAGGAAAGGGACCCATGAAGTTGATGCCCCAAATATCAAAGATCTCAATGGGGAGAATAGGTTGTTGGGGCATCTCATCCCTTTTCCCGATGGTTCCCTTCTGCTGGCAACATAGACATGCGCTCACATATGTATGTGCATCTCGAAATAATGTGGGCCACCAAAAGCTAGACTAAAGAACCTTATGGGTAGCCTTTTTTTCACTAAAATGTCCTCCACAGTGGAGCTCATAGTAGAAACTCAGAACACTCCTTCGTTCATTGTCAGGGTCGCAATGACAGAAAAGTTGGTTAGGGCCTATTCTAAATACCTCAGGTTCCTCCCAGTGATAAAATTTAGAACCAGCAAGAAACCTGTCTCGCTTCTCCTTATCCCAAGTACTGGGGGTAATGTCTGTGACCAGATAGTTCACTATGTTAGTGAACCAAGGAGTTTCTGCCTCCACGGCCATTAGAGACTCATCAGGTAAAGTCTCTTGGATATCGCCAGTAGGGGTTGATGCCTCAATAGGGATCCTAGACAAATGATCTGCTACCACATTCTCAACTCCTTTCTTTTCTTTAATTTCTAGATCAAACTCTTGGAGTAGTAGAATCCAATGAATTAGGCAAGGTTTGGTGTCCTTTTTAGCAAGAAGATGCTTTAAAGTAGAATGATCAGTGAACACCACAACCTTGAATCCCAAAAGATAAGACCGAAACTTTTCCAAAGCAAACACTACAGCAAGAAGCTCCTTTTCAGTGACTGTGTAGTTTTGCTGATGATCTGTAAGGGTCCTACTTGCATAATGCAACACATGAGGTTTGCCATCAACCCTTTGACTTAAGATCGCTCCCACTACGAAATCAGAAGCATCGCACATTAGCTCAAATGGGAGGGTCCAATCAGGTGCTTGGAGAATCGGTGTGGTAATAAAGGCTTTCTTCAAGACTTGGAAAGCATCGCCACAATTGCCATCAAAATCGAAGGAAACATCCTTCACTTAAAGGTCGCAGAGTGGCTTACAGATTTTACTGAAATCTGTAATGAAGCGCCTATAGAATCCAGCATGGCCAAGAAAAGATCTAACTTGACCAACATTGGTGGGTGATGGAAGCATAGAGATGGAATCAATTTTGGCGGGATCAACCTCTAATCATCTCTTAGAAACTACATTCCCTAAAACAATGCCCTGCTGGACCACAAAGTGGCTTTTCTCCTAGCTAAGCACCAGCTTTGCCTCTTCGCAATGGGTTAAGACTTTATCAAGGTGCAAAAGGCATAGGTCAAACCATGAGTTATTAATGGAGAAATCAACCATGAAAATCTCAACAAACTCGTTGATCATATCAGAAAAGATAGCCATCATACATCATTAGAAAGTGGCAGGAGAATTGCATAACCCGAATGGCATTCGGCGGAATGCAAATGTGCCATATGGACTCGTGAAGGTGGTATGCTGCTGATTGTCAGGAAATATGGCTATCTGATTATCCCCAGAGTACCCATCATGGAAACAGAAGTACTTATTTCCTGCTAGTCGTTCCAAAATCTGATCAATAAATGGTAAAGGGAAATGGTCTTCCTGGGAAGCCGTGTTCAAATGACGATAATCAGTGCAAACCCTCCAACCAATTTAGGGTCTAGTGGTTACCAACTCCCCTTGGTCGTTCTCTTCTATAGTGATTTTTGCCTTTTGGGCACCACATGTATAGGATTGACCATTTGCTGTCTGAAATGGGATAGATAATTCCTGCATCCAACTATTTCATAATCTCCTTTTTAACTACCTCTCTCATATTGAGGTTCAACCTTCTCTGCATGTCTCGGAAGGGTTTTGCGGACTCGTCCGTGTATATATGATGCATGCAAAGGGAGAGATCAACACCCTTAATGTCAGCAATTAACCAAGCAATTGCTTCCTTGTGCCTTTGTAAACACTCAATCAGAGCTCCCTCCTGCAATTCAGACAAGGCAGATGAGATAATAATGGGGAGCATGTAGTTGGGCCAAGGAAAGCATACGTCAACATGCTCAGGAGGGGTTTCAGCTCCAACTCAGGAGCCTTTTCGATTGAGGGTTAAAGTTGAGATGTCCCCTCCTTAGGTAGCAGATATACCTTCACAGTCCAGGGTGGCGATAGGGACTCTGTGTGTACCCTGAGAAACTCTTCTAATTCGGGTATATCCCCTTCAGTTTCTTCAATAGTTGGAGGATGGTCCTTAGATATGACCTTTTAAAGGGGATATCTACATAAGAGTGCTGAAGTAGTCTCTTGAATGATTTCATCAACCACCTCAATTTGAGAACAATCTTCAAATCCGGATTGCTTGTAGGTATCAAAAACATTCAACTGGATCTTTTTTTTCCCAAAGCCCAATTTAAGTGTCCTTGATCTACAATTGATAGAGGCGTTGGCTGTGGCCAAGAAGGGGCATCCCAAAATAATGGATGGCTTGGTGGGCTTATTCGATAGGTTAGTATCTAGCACAAGAAACTTAATAGGGAAGAAGTCCTCCACTCTCACCCAAACATCTTCCAGTAATCCCTGTGGTGTCTTAAGCAATCTGTCTGCGACCTGGAGGATGACTTGACTAGGCTTTAACTCCCCACCTCCCAGAAGGTCGTAGACAGAGCTCGGTAAAATGTTCACACCTGCACCCAGATCGAGCAGAGCCTCGTCAATGTGTTGGTTACCTATAACCATTGAAATATACGGGGCCCTTGGGTCTTTCATTTGGGGGGTGTTCATTGTTGGAGAACCGAGCTAACATGGTCAAGCAAGATGACGTTAGCTTGGACTTGTCTCCTAGATCGACGCTTCTGGGTGCACAGGTCCTTTAGAAACATGGCATAGGATGGGATCTGTTTCATATCTTCCAACTTAGGCAAGTTGATCTAAACTTGCCTAAAAGTGTCCATAATCTCCTCCACCTATCCTTGGCTCCAGAAGAACCAACAGAAGATTCCCTAAGAGAAGATAGGCACCTTTGATAGGGCACCATTGGCTTCTGGGTAGAGGGGTCATCATGGCGGGAAAGGGGTGGTGGAATGACGACATCCTCAGGGTGGGTGATTTCAAGCGAGGGAGAGTAGTGTGGCTCTTCCTTGGTAGAAATGGAAGTCGGGTCTGGTATAGGAGGGGAATCCTGAGAGGTGACCGTAGGAGTGCTACTAGGCTTATTGATTTTCTTTCCACTCCTCAGCATATTCACAACTTGGGGGTGCTCCATGAATACGGCCCCCTTGCCCTTTAGGTTCTCCTTAGAAGAGTTAGGCAACTTCCCCGGTTCTCGCTACCGAACTGCCTTAGTTAGATGACCAATTTGGGATTGCATATCAGTAATCATCTTATTCT
Organism: Thalassia testudinum; assembly: GCA_037157565.1. NCBI lineage: Eukaryota > Viridiplantae > Streptophyta > Magnoliopsida > Alismatales > Hydrocharitaceae > Thalassia > Thalassia testudinum. Next base: position 93,920,357 of record JAZHRO010000025.1, read on the forward strand.
AAGATTGGATGGCCATATTTTGATGCTCTTGCATCGTTTTCATCATGGCTTTAAGTTCATCCATCTTAGAAAGCTTATGCTGAGGAGGGTTTTCAAAGGATGGCTTGTATATGGGTCGGGGAGGTAGGGTGTTCGTGGCGTAAATCGCGTAAAAGATGAGTACGTCATAGTATAGTGCGAAATACGTCTTGACAAATAAAATTAACGGAACTGGTGAGTCTCGGTCGATCACAGGGAGGTAGAAAGTGCTTTTGATTTCATACTCTTGTTATAAATCTAATTACTAAATGGCATAGACAATGAATCACAATATTATATATCACGCAAAGAGTTTGAACATGAATTGCATATATGTAACTATAACTAAGCAAATTATAAGCTTGAATAAAACTATCTAGGTAACAGAACGAGGGCACCATGGGTGGTCCGTGGTGGCCTTTTGGAGGGGTTGAGAAGAGCAGGAATGATCCATCGAGGTAGCTCAATGGACGCTTCAGACGAAGATGTAGAGATAGAGATGGGAAGCAGAGGGCAGAGGAGAAATAGGAGGAAGGAGGAGATCTCTACTTGATTACTATTTGAATGCCTTTGAAAGAGGACCTTTAGGCATCTTTTATAGTTTCTTGGAGGGGCAAATAAGGCATTGCATCCCCAAATTTTGTGCAACAAAAATCCTTCAAAATCCTTCTCAATGCTTGGATGTTCTCTGGTGCTGCCACATGGTTCAACGTGCTCCCTCGGATTGAAATTGCGCAGCTATGTGCGCACCCATGCCTTTGCATTTTTGCTTTTGTCACATGCCTTTAAATCCTGCCAAACATCGGATGACTTAGATAGCCACAGCATCGCACCTTTGCAAATCCTTAGCACGATTTACACACCTTCCTGATTTCGCACACAACTTGCGTAATTGCACGTTCCGCCCGCAGTGCCCTCTGATTGCACCACGCGGCGTGCTCTATGCTATCCAATCATGCATACGTACCTGCACGTGCCCGCCGCGTCAATTTTATGCAGCGCAGGGGCTCGAACCCCCATCCCACGCCTACCAACGTGTGCGCGTGAGCCAACGTGCCATGCAAAGCCTTTATCATATATATATGCTTACTTATATTTATACTAATTCAATATGAGTGGCGATGTGGCACGTTTGTGGCCATTGGATGAAGATCCAACGACCCACACTGCAAGGAGAGGTGCTGATGTAAACACATTTACACTACTTAAAATGTCTATTTTTGCATGTTCTTAAGCATAGGATTGCATTTCATGATATAAATATTGCATAACATGCATCATTTTGCATTTAGAGTACTTTGAATAAAATGGAGGATAATTGTCTCCTTTTATGTGCTTGGACAGGGCAAACATTTAATTGGGGCCTCAGATCAAAGATCCAACTGTATGGATGTGATCAGGGAGACGATTGGAGTTCAACGACTCCAAGATTGCCCTAATCAGACATCCGTAGCATTAGATAGTGACCTGGGAACCCTAGAAGATCAAGGGCCAAGATGGTGAAAATCCGCACTTCAGATGACAAATCCAACCGCACGGATGAATTCGGATCGATGATCGCAACTCAACGGCACAAAAATCGAGTCAATCCGACATCGGTGGCACCATCCACAACTTCCAGAAGATGGACGGCCAAGATGGCACCATGTGGCACCATCTCAGTTGCCCAAACGGCCTCCAGCACCACCGCACCTCTTCTTCCTCAATCAGTGCGTCGATTCTCCGCCGTTGGCTCAAGATCCAACGGCTGTTATGCGGCTGGCTGATTCGTTCGCGCGACAATTTCGTCCGCGTAGCGCAGCGGAGATGAAGCAGAGGTCGCGGGATCGAGTACCGCGAGCCTCAAATAAGGTTCAAGCGAGCGGCGAGTGGAGCGTCAGATTGCGATCCAATGGCTACGCGCGTCCAATAGCGCCGACGTGCGATTAGACTCGTAGAGTGGATGCGCGATTGCACGCGGGCCAGCGGGCAGCGTAGCGGGCGAAGATGCGTTTTAAGTCGTCCGATCTCGCGATCGAACGGCTGAGACTCAGCGTGCGTGCGATGGTGTTGAGCGTGCGGGCAGCTGAAGCGGAGCGCGTGGGCGCGGAAGGTGCGCCCACGTCGGGGCTTTAGTGACGGATTTATCCGTTCCTAAAGACCCCTCATTTATTGTTTTGAAGTTGTAATGTCCATTTTGCCCCCACTCCTTGCAACTATAAAAGGAGACCCCCTCCATACGAAATTCTCATCCCTTCCTTCTCCTCTCTACCCCTCCAAAGCTCAAGAGAAGCTTGTCCCACACCCGGGATGCTCCTCGCGAGATAAAGTCTAAATTTTCGTTCCCCTTCGGATGTGGATCCCGCGACGAAGATGGAGTGCTGCTTCATTCCCGTTCTTCTGCTTCATCCTCCTTTGTCCTGCTTCGTTCTCCTTCGTCCAGACGTCGTCCCGTCCAGCTCGTCCTCTAAGCAATCGTCGAGGAGGATAACTTCTCTCTCCCATTCTTATTTACAGCTTTTCTAGTGTAGAATTTTCCTGCTTTATAGTGTAATTGATTTTCTGCTTTCTAGTGTAACTTTTATTTAGTTTGATTATATAAATAGTTGAAATATTGAATGCATGTTTTCTTTCACACTCTCTCTCTCTTTCTCTCTCTCTCTCTCTTTCTTTTAGTCTGATAGCTCTATTGTAATTATATCACCTTGCTTATCAAAAATCCTAAAAAAAATATAATTGCAAATATAAATCAATGTAGCCTCCCTGTGTTTGACTCAGAATTCTTTTCGGTATAAAATTTTATTTGTTGAACACGAATTCTTCGCTTTCGAGCTACAACGATAGGTTTTCCAAAACCGAACACGTTAGCGTAGTGTTCATAAACGTTCAACAGGTGCCTTCTGGAGTTGGGGGCACGGCGAGGGGCAGCTGCGATGGTGCCACGTGGTGCCATCGTGGCCATTCGTTCTTCTTCTCTTTATATCTGATGATGTAGGCCTCTGATAAAATTGATTTCTGCACTGTTGGACTGCGAATGTTGATCCGAATCTATCCGTATGGTTGGATTTCTCATCAGAGGATCGGATCTTCTTCAATTTGCCCCTTGTCTCTTGCTCTTTTATGGACTCCCTAGGGTGCTACGAGAGTCTAATTGAGGCGATCTTTGATGCATTAGACTCCCATCATTATTCCGAACAGATCTATAAGATTGGATTGGTCATCTAGAGCCCTGCAGTCATTAATACCTCTAAAATAACATAGTTTAATGCATAAAACACCTATATCAACTACGATGCAGAATATGATGTGTATGCATGCAGAATGTTCATGTTAAGCTAAGTTCTAGCTTAATTCAAGCGAGTTAGGGCCTATAATTGCTGTGTAATCATACCTCCATGCCTGCATCTTGCTAGTCCCTAGCAAGTGCAAGACTAAATGCATTTTATCAAGAGTTAAACTAAAGATTTATTTCTTTTTGCTGCATCCAAAAATTTAGAATCCAGATATCTATGAATATATAATGTTGTAGCTTCTGCAATTGATCCAAGTGAGGAGTCGATATACATTTAAAGCTTGTACTTGACCACTAGTAAAATTCTGTCGAGATAGGCGAACCTCTTCTCTCGAGGTTATAAATATTTTCTGATTTTGGTCCCGATGTTTGGCTTGGGTAGGAGATGTCTGAGTTAACTGGATTGTATTTGGTGGCTCACTCTCTTCTGGTGCTTCTTAGAGACTAGTATTTCAGAATTTAGATTTTCAGATTATTGAATAAATCACCATAGAGAGGGGCTGGAAAAACTATGCTCCCTTTAATCTTTTGTACTCTTCCCTCTTTTTTATTTCTTCCTGAGCTCACATCTGACCAGATTTGCAAATGTATTTGGTGGTCTCACATGGCATGACACTTTATCTAGGTTCTAAAAACCCTACAACTAAGTCAGAAGCCCTCAGCCCGTATTCAGGTGGCCAGAAATATAGAAAAAGTAGGTTAAGGCTGTATTTAGTGGTTCGTGAGGGTGGTAGGTGTTTTTGCCTCAAACATTTAACTTGACTCACATTACGCAACTATTTCACATAACACTTTTTCTTCTTCTTCTCTTTTTCTTTTTTTCAAGCAAACAACTCTTTTGTATGCAAATCTATTGGCACAATGCCACAACACGACATACTGTTCTATTTATCAGCACAACATAGCATGACATACGTACTTTTATACGTGAGGCATTCTTAGGAAATTTTGGGATTACCAAGTGGATTTTGGGTGGCTTATTTATTGGAAGGGCCTCTTCTCGGCACGGGGTAGGGAATGGATAGGATGATGTATTTCTGACCTTGACATCAGTACCCTCCTTCAGCCAAGGATTCCGTAGAGGATGTTCGTGACCATCCACCTCAGTCCTAGTTTTATCAAAACCTGCTCTCTGTGTTTTTGCCTTATTTGGTGGCTCTCGTATGGAATTTCTCACAAATTTAGTACGCAAGAATTGAGAGAGAAAACTATGCCCAACTCCAAGTGTCATTATTCAATTATTAAAGATTCCTTATACTAGCCTTAGAGCACCAGTACTCTCACTCTCACCTCACATATGTTTTGGTGGATCTACTAGAAGATAGTTTACCTGACTCCCTGATTGCTATCCAAGGGTTCAGGAGAAGAAGCAATGCTTTTTTTTGACAAACTAGAGATGTCTATCGATTTTCGTAGACGATCCATGGCAAAATCTACATACAAGTATGAAATTATACTGGATTCTAAGTCTAGGAATCTACTAAAGAATAAATCTTTCATAAAACCTCTTGAAAAAATGATCTAATCCCCCAAATCATTGGCAGAAAATTTTCAGTTTTTATGAACTACCCCCTAATGCCTAAGGGTTGGATGTCCTCATGCATGAATAAAAGAGATAAGGCAGGGTGTATGTGGATAGAAATCACCTAAAACGGCTTCTGAGTTGTTCTGTACATGCCCTCACTGCAATGCTATACACAATATGCAAAACAATATGCAAAACATTATGCAAAAATGAAATATGCTTTGTATATATGGTATGTATATATGTATACATGCTGAGGTTAACGTCTCCAGCTGGTCAACTCATCAGTCATACGTCCTTAAGAAGATGTATCATTTCGTCAGCAGGAGGAGGTTCCTAGGCAAAGAATGGTTTGAGGTGCTGGCCATTAGTTGTAAAAACATGCCCAAATTTTTGGTCTCTAATTTGGACCGCCTCGTTAGGATACGGGTGGACAACCATAAATGGCCCAATCCACTTGCACTTGGGCTTTCTGCAAAGAATTTGAGTTGGGAGTCAAACAACCAAACCTGCTTGTTAGGTGTGAACTCCTTCCTCCGGATGTGTTGATCATGGAAAGCTTTTGTCTTGTCCTTGCATGTTTTTGCATTCTCATATGCTTTCCACCTAATCTCCTCTAACTCATTGAGCTGGAGCTTCCTTTCATAATCTCTGGCCTTGAGGTTAAAATTACACTTCTGCATCGCCCAAAAGGCACAATGCTCTAGCTCCACAGGAAGGTGATAGGCCTTTGCACACACCATGTAGTATGGTGACATTCTGAGCGGGGCCTTATACTCGGTTCGATATACCCATAGTGCATTGATCAACCGATCGGACTAATCCTTCCTATCATGTCTAACCAATTTTTGAAGGATAAATTTGATTTGACGATTTGATACTTCAGCCTACCCATTCATCTGTAGGTGATATGGGGTAGCAATGCGGTGCTACACTCCGTATTTCTTCAATAATGATCTGAAATGGGCATGGATGAAGTGGCTTCCCCCATCACTTATCAGGGCGTGGGGAACTCCGAATATTGCAAAAATAAATTCCCAGACAAAGGATATAACAGTTTACAATCAACTCGTCTTGCTGGGATGGTTTCTACCCACTTTGTGACATAGTCTATTGTGAGGAGTATGTACTCAAAGCCATGCGAGTTCGGGAAGGGGCCCATAAAGTTGATGCCCTAGACATCAAACACTTCTACAACCAGAATGGATTGGAGAGGCATCATGTCTCTTCGGGTCATAGAACTGATTGCCTGGCATCGCTTACAGCACTTGGCAAACTCGTGTGCCTCAGAAAATGGTCGGCTAGAAATATCCCGACTGCAAAATCTTTGCAGCGTTTTTTTAGCTCGAGAAATTACCCCCACAAGCGTCGCTGTGGTGGAAGGATAGCACACTAGAGATTTTCGAATCAGGGATGCATCTACGGATGATCTGATCAGCCCCACTGCAAAAGAGCACTGGGTCATCCCAAAAATAGAACTTAGCCTCTGATATAAATTTGAGATTTTGATCCTTGGATAATCCTGTAGGTAGCCTACCTACGACAAGATAGTTTGCTATATCAGCATCCCAAGGAAACTCCACAAAGTTGATAAATAGTACTGACTCATCTCCAAATCGGTCTGATATAGGCAGGGAGTATGGAATGTAGTCTGGGTCTTGTTGAGACAAGTGGTCCGCCACAACATTATGTGCTTCGGCTTTGTCACAGATCTCGGCATCAAACTCTTGCAAAAGAAGGATCCATCGGATAAGGTGAGGTTTGGCATCCTTCTTTGCCAACAAATGCCAGAGGGCAGAATGGTCAGTGTAGATGATAACTTTAGACCCAAGTAAGTATGACCTAAATTTCTCCAACTCGAATACTACGGCTAGCAATTCTTTCTCAGTGACTGTATAGTTACGTTGAGCCTCGTTCAGCATTTTGCTAGCGTAGTATATTACAAATGGATGGCGCTCCCGACACTAGCCAAGAACAGCTCCGACAGCGAAGTCGGAGGTGTCACACATCATCTCGAAGTTGGGGGGTGGAGAATAGGTGCACTGGAGACAGTGCTTCGCAAGGTCTCGAAAGCGCTAAGACACAAGGAGTCGAATTCAAAAGGCATGTCGATTACCAGAAGATTCGTTAATGGACGAGCAATTTTCGAGAAATCTCAAATGAATCTTCGATAAAATCCGACATGCCCTAAGAATGATCTGGTTTGCCTGAGAGAGCTTGGTGGAGGTAATTGCAAAATGATTTTGAACTTAGCTCAGTCGACCTCGAGTCCATTAGAGGAGATCCTATGACCTAGTACGATGCCATCCCTCACAATAAAATGGCTTATTTCCCATGAAAGTAGTAGGTTAACTTCTATACATCTCAGAATCTTTGTGAGGTTATCGAGACAAGATGAGAAATCATCTACAAACATGAAGAAGTCATCCATGAACACTTCTACGCAATCACCAATCATGTCTGAAATGATGGCCATCATGCATCGTTGAAAAGTAGCTGGTGCGTTGCAGAGACCGAAAGGCATCCGCTTAAAAGCAAATGTTCCAAAGGGGCATGTAAAAGGTTCTTGTCTTGGTCTTCAGAGTTGAATGCTACTTGATTGTACCCAGAGTATCTATCCAGAAAGCAAAAGAAACTATGCCGGGCTAGCCATCTAGAATTTGATCAATAAAGGGCAAAGGAAAATGATCCTTTTTCGTAGCCGAGTTTAGCTTCCTATAGTCAATGCAAACCCGCCAAGAAGTCGTGGTGCGGGTCGGGATGGATTAACCCAATTCATTTCTAATTACGGTGAGTCCCACCTTTTTGGGCACTATCTAAATGGGACTCACCCACTAGCTATCGAAAATCAGATACACAATGTCTGTGTCCAACCATTTAATGATCTCCTTCTTGACAACCTCCAACATATTTGGATTTAGGCGTCTTTGAGGTTGTCTCGACGGTCACACCCCTTCATTAGTGTAGATATGATTAGTGCAATATGAGGGACGAATTCCGTGGAGATCAACAATGCCCCACCCGATAGCAGCCCTATGTGCTCGCAAAACAAAGATCAACTGGTGTTCCTAATCTAGAGTCAAGTAAGCATTGATAATCATTGGATCTGTCTCACTTTCTCCCAGAAACACGTATTTGAGCGAATTAGGTAAGGGCTGTAGCTCTAGTAGCAAAGGGTGGGGAGGAGGGTTATGAAGGGGAGGAGAGGAAATAATAGCGAAAATTTGTTGATCCTGATTCATGAATAATCCGCCTGCAGTGGTAATGTAATCCTGTCTTAAGATATCAGTGTTGGATAGGACAAGATAGTTAGGATCAGAGGTGTTAGGAGCAGATGAACACCCATGACAACCAGATCCATGGGATGAAATGTGTAAATTAGTAGTCTCAGTCCCGTGTGGATCGCAATCAATGACCCTTGATAGTGAGGATGAATATGCCATTGGGTCACTTCAGAGGAGCCCAATGTTCCCACAGAAAGTTGAATCTCCATTATCACCATCCTCCTCGATCAAGTCACAATCAAAGTTCTTTGATGCCCTGAAAATGTCCAGTTTAAGCTTTTTGCTTCCAATGGCAATCTCCATGCACCCTGATGCATAGTCGATGTTTGCATGGGCCGTTGCCAGAAATGTGCGGCCTAGGATAATCAGTGCATCACGGAGATTAGGAGGAACCTCATTATCAAGAACAAAAAAGTTCTCTGGAAAGCAGAATCCTTCAACTTTTACGATCACATTTTCAACCACCCCCCTTCGTGTTTTTACAGATCGGTCAGCCAACTGTATGGTAACTAAGGTGGGCTTTGAATCCCCAAATCGAAATCGATCAAATACTGTAATGCGAGTTAGGTTGATGGACGACCCCAAGTCAAGAAGGGCCCTATCAAAAGGGGAATCTTGCAACAAGAATGAAATCAATGGTGTGCCCGGGTCCTTCTTCTTTGGTGGTAAGTCAGCTAAAATAACTGCACTGGCTTCCTCAGATAATACCGCTTGTCATCCAATCCTTTGCTGCTGCTTTAGAGTACAATAGTCCTTAAAGAACCTAGCAACAACTTGGATGTGAACTATCGCTTCGAGGAGAGGGGCCTGAATGTGAAGTTCCCTGAACATAGATTTCAGGTCCTCAAATATCTGCATGTCCTTTTTTCATGCTGAATCTCGTGTTACAGCCGTGAGAAAAGGGGCAAAAATTTTAGGGTCTAAAGGTTTCCTTCCATTATCTAATGAAGATGACTTGTGAGAGGAAGAGGGTTGTGAGTCAGCTCATGGTTTGGCACGAGAAAAATTGTTACCTGCTTGCCTATGTAGCGGGTCCTATGTAGTCTTTCCACTCCTTACAGTAGCAGCTTTTGCATCGACGTGCTGTCCATGAAAGGGCAGAGGAGCGGGTTGGTCTGGATACATAGGGTTTGGCAACAGTGGTGGCTGACCGAGCCTATAACTAGGAGGTGCGGGAGGTGCTTGCATAACCGTGTGTGCCTACCCCTGTGGTGCTTAGAATCTAGGTGGGGTGCTTTGATTCTGCACATATCTCAGGTTCAGGATAGGTTGGGAGGGTAAAGCTCCCTATGATCTATGCTCCTGCATCATCTGGTTTTGCGTGTTCTGTATGCTCTGCATTTGGTCAGCCATTGCCTTCATTATTTGGAGGTTGTCATGAGTAGATTTTTGAATAGATGCTTGCAATTCCTCCTTCAGCAACTCCAAACGGTCGACCTACTTTGGAGGGTAATTGGTAGCTTGGTGCAGCGGTTGATAGATAGAGCATGTCTGTTGCTGCTGAGACGAGAATGGTTGCTGCCTAGGATGCATGTTCTGCACATTCCCGTATTGTCTGGTCTAGTAGTGTGGAACTTGACTCAGTCTCTATGGAGTACCAGACTAGGCGAAATTGGGATGCTGGCACCAACCAAGGTCATGTGTTTCAGAATACGGGTTGTTACGCCCGTATCCTTGAATGCCATTGGCATCTTTATAAGCCAAAGATTTCTCAGATGCGAATTCATCAAACGAATACGCACTTGCATTATCATGTTGCGTGAAACCCTAATCATACGGTGTCGGATCCATATTGTTCATGGGTTCTTGGTATGCAGGATCCCGAGAAGATGGAGAGAACATCTCGAGTGACCGGATATATACTAGCAAAGGAGGCTCGAGATGCTTGAGAAGAGTGCATGGAGTAGTGCTGACAGAAGATCCGGATCTCGCTCTCATCAATTCATCGAGCTTTTTATCGAGCAGATCCATCTTATCCAGCTTTTTTGCGATAATGTCCATGTTGGCTTGGGTAGATTCAGCTTGAGCTTGGTGGACATTAACTCGTTGCTATCTAGGCCGTTGGAAGTGGTTCATTGAGGTGGCGTTCATCGAGTTCTCTGCTAAGGACTCGAACAGTTCAAATGAGCTGTTCTCGCCCTTCGCAAGAAAATTCCCACCGCTAGATGCATCGGCGAGGTACCAATGTGTGTCATCCAACCCATGGTAAAATACTTGCACAAGGTGCCATTTGGGTACACCATGGTGTGGGCACTTCCTGAGAAGATCATGAAATCTGTCCCGGGCATCATGTAGCTTCCCTCCAGGGCCTTGAGCAAAAGTCGTGATTGCGTGCCTCATGGCATTTGTTCAACCGATTAGGAAGAACTTTTGGAGGAATTCACGACGTAATTCTCCCAAGTTCCAATTGGCCTCCCGATGGTCTTGAACCAATAAACAACTTTTTCCTTGAGAGAAAAGGAAAAAGCTTCATGAGAATAATTCCAATATCAATATTCCTCGGTCGAATTGACTCCGCAATCCGACTCAGGTCTTCGAGGTGCTGGAAGGGATCCTCATTCGAGTTTCCATGGAAATGAGTATGAATTAGACTTATGATATTCGGCTTTAACTCGAATGCGTCTCTACCTACGGGAATCCGAACCTAAGGTGCTATGATTGTTGCCACCAGATAATAGAAGTTCCGCAGTTGTTCTCCGTGTGGTGGATGCTGCATTCTATCAGGTGTCGTGAGAATCCGATCAATGCTCTGCTCATATTTTTATTTCATTTCGTCAACCCTAGCTTCCAGAGGAGCCATTGGATCCTGATTCTCAAGTTCCTGATGAATTCGACGACTGGGATTAGCCATCTCGGCTAATCGGGTGGAAGAAGGTTGAGACGAGAGGTCGGACGAAAATTGCCTCTATCTCCTTGGGTTTGGCTCCCAAGGTCCCACGAGGTTAGGTCTTATTGACCTTCTTCCTTGCATACACCAACTCAAAGGGTTGGTGTAGTCAAGCAAAACAAGGCTAAGGCCTTGTTAATTAGAGTGGTCCTTTAGATCAGATGACATGATTTTTCCTTTAAGTTTGTGTTATTAAAAATTTGGCTAGAGACCACCTATAAGGAGTTCCCGCCTCTCAGGCTAACTCGGCCAGTCTGGTTACGAGGGGACTACGAGGAAGGTTCTTCCATTGACTTTCACCTCCGGTTCCATTATCCTGCAGCTGTGGTCGTTTGACACTGTCCTGCAGGCTTAGTCACCAGGTTTTGCAGGAGAGGTTGGAACTACCCATTAGTTTCAAGCCAAATGTAGGTTACTTGATGTATTTTCGTGAATTCTTAACTTGTTTCTTCAATGTAGTAGATGGTGGGTGGTCCACAAGGTGACTTGCCTCACGATTAACTTTTGGACTCGTCGGGGTCCAAATTAGTCCAATGTGGTCCTATTGGCTCATGCGTTTCTAAGTTGTTTCAAATTAAAGACCACAAATCAAATATAAGCTCTCAGGTAAAGATGGAATTCAAATGATTTGAAACTTGGCAAGAAGATTTGTTTTTCAATAAGCTTTTCAGAGAGTATTTTTCCAAAATTTTTACTATTTGCAACAAATAGTTATGAATTTTTAACTCACAAGGGGTCAAATATGGGATTTAGACCCTGTGTTGGTTTTCTTGTTTGAAACGATATGAAATATGCTCTAAAAATTTTGTAAAAATATGATATTGAAATCTAATTTGATTATCTTTCACAACCCATAAATTTTGAGTCAATATGATTTGTATGTTGGTCAGAATTGATTTTCAAATTTCATAACAGTTTTATTTTTGAGCAATCTGAGACATATGTACTCTACGAATTTTTAAAAATTCCTTAGAAAGAATTTCCTTTCGAAAATGGTGCCATTAGAAGGATAACTTAAAATTCTAATTCCATTTCAAATTTCATGATTTTTGGAGCATTAAAACACGTCTATTGAATTTTGAAGATAACAATTACTTTCTAGTCGAATTTCTAATGGGAATGTGTGCATATGATTTTCGTAGCGTCGGCTTCAATTCATTCGCCACTTCGTGTCGTTGTTTCTGTACACAACAAGAATGGATTAGAGATAAAATCAAAAGTCACATTGCCTCCCCGGCAACGGCAAAAATTTATTCGTGGCATAGATCACATAAAAGATGAATACGTCCTAGTATAGCATGAAATACGACTCGACAAATAAAATTAACGAAACTAGTGAGTCCCAGTCAATCATGGGGAGGCAGAAAGCACATTTGATTTCATGCTCTTGTTCTAAATCTAATTACTACATAGCATAGACAATGAATCACAATATATATATCACGCAGAGAGTTCGAACATGAATTGCATACATGTAACTATAACTAAAATATTATAAGCATGAATAAAACTATCTAGATAACAAAATAAGGGCATCATGGGTGGTCCGTGGTGGCCTTCTGGAGAGGTTGAGAAGAGCAGGAATGATCCTCCGTGGTAGCTCAGTGGATGCTTCAGATGGAGATGTAGAGACGGAGACAGGAAGTAGAGGGTAGTGGAGCAGTAGGAGGAAGGAGGAGATCTCTACTTGATTACTATTTGGACGCCTTTGAAAGTGGACCCTTAGGCCTCTTTTATAGTTTCTTGGAGGAGCAAATAGGGCATTGCAGCCCCTAATTTTGTACAACAAAAAGCCTTCAAAATCCTTCTCCATGCTCGGATGTTCTCTAGTGCTGCCACGTGGTGCAATGCATCCTGCCTGCAGTGCACTCTGATTGTGCCACGTGGTGCGCTCTACACCGTCCAATCACGCATACACGCCCGCATGCGCCTGCTGCATCAATTTTGTGCAGCGTAGGGCTCGAACCGACGTTCCACGCTTACATGCGTGCGCGTGTGAGCCAACGAGCTTGCAAAGCCTTTATCATATATATGTGCTTATTTATATTTATACTGATCCAATCTTGGTGGCAATGTGGCACGTTCATGGCCGTTGGATGAAGATCCAACAGCACACTCTTCGAGGAGAGGTGCCTTCAGGAGTTGGGGCATAGTGAGGGGCAACTGCGATGGTGCCACATGGCACCATCGTGGTCGTCCATTCTTCTTCTCTTTATATCTGATGACATAGACCTCCGATTAAGTTGATTTCTGCACCGTGGACTGCAAACTTCGATTTGGATCCATCCGTATGGTTGGATTTGTCATCTAAGGTCCAGATCTTCTTCAATTTGCCCCTTGGCTCTCTCTTTTATGGACTCCCTGGGGTGCTACGGGAGTCTGATTGATGCGATCTTGGATGCGTTGGACTCCTGCCATTATTTCGAATGGATCCATAAGATTGCATTGGTCATCTATAGCCCTGCAATCAGTAATACCTCTCAAATAACATAGTTTAATGCATAAATCACTTATATCAATGAGAATGTAGAACATGATGGGTATGCATGTAGAATGTTCATGTTAAGCTAAGTTCTAACTTAATTCTGGTGAGTTAGCACCAATGATTGCTGTGCAGTCATAAAGGTCTTGTATTCCCTAAGTTAGAAGCATCACCTTGCTTCCATGAAAAGTTTGGATGGTTCTGCCACCCTGAATTATAGGTATTAGAATACAGGTTATTACGAGGAGGTGGGCGGAATCCTTGGGCTGCTTTCAGCTTGGCTTGAATCAACTTAAGGAATTGATTTTCCTGGTGGCACTCCGCAGTGGCGTGCATTGTGCTTTGGCAAATGGAGCATTCACTTGAAGCCTAAAAAATAGAGGCTACTTGCGAGTTCATGTTGGGGTTTGCTAAAGGCCTATCAAAGTTTTTGTTCAACAATGGTAAGCCAAATCATGAGTAGCCCCGACTTCATGGGCCTCTATCTTCCTCCGCAAGATTGATGGTTTTCTTTCTTGATAGGCAGAGGACATATGTATGGAATTGTCACTTACTGTTCCAAATAATGCCCAGTTTTCATCCTCAATTTTGGTCATGAAGGTTCCTGCACTAGCTGCAACAATGGTTTGCCTGTGCCTTTCAGATAATCCGCTATAGAACTTTTCAACCAACTGCCATCTTTGCAACTGATGGTGGGGACATAACCTAAGAAGGTCATTAAAGTGATCCCAAGTCTCGTAAAATTGCTTCCTTTCCTGTTGAGTAAAACCCATAATCTCTCTTCTGTAATGGTTGGTCTTACTCTTAGGAAAATACTTTTTCAATAATTCTCCCTTAAGGATGGCCCAATCATTTACCCTTGCATCAAGGGTATGATACCAGTGCTTGGCCTTACCCTTAAGGGAGAATTGAATTAGAGTCCTCATCAGGGCTTCATCAATAACGCCTTGGAGCTTCACCGTGGAACTGACCTCGGTGAATTCCTCAAGATGCCTGTAGGGATCCTCCCTAGTAGTACCATAGAAAGAGGGAAGCAAAGATATGGTACTGCTCTTGATTTCATATGGATTATCCACTTCGGGTCTTCGGATAGGTAAGGCTTGGTGGGTTGTAGGGTGGAAATAGTCTCTCAAGGTTCTTTGCTTTTCACCAACCCTAATCTCTTCTTCAGGTCTTTCTTTAGCCAATTTTCTTCTTTCTTGGTTGGCTTTCCTAATAATTCTCTCAGGCTCAAGGTTGAAAAGAAGACTATTTCTAAGAGCACCTACCAAGCATACACCAAGCAAACACAAGGCAAGAGGTTTTTTGTTGTGTTAAAGCACTTTAAGCCCTCTTCCAACCTTTCTAGTTTGGCCAAATGGAGTCAAGGCAGTATTTCTCTGTTCCCATGTAAGTGGTATAAGTGAAGTGAGGTGCTTGAGATTCTTGGTCAAAGGCTATTAAGGAGGTGAGGTTACTTTTAGTCCTTTTTGGGTGATCAATCAAGTTATCAAGCAATTACACACCCTAAATTGACCTTCGAGTGCCCTAAAGACGTACACTTTGTTGCAATGATATTCTCTAATGCTCAAGTAAAAAGGTACTGCAAGGATGGAAGATGCAAGTAGGGCGAACCCTTCCCTTGAGGCGTTGCATTAGTGGTGCCTCTTAACTACCCTTGAATTCCTTTAAGGGGTGTCCCCCTCCTTAGAATATCGAGTCACTCGGGCAAAAGTTAATACCACTGTTTCAAAGTGAGATAGGAGGGTTTGCACCGATAAAGAGATCGATGCCTACAGCCTTAAGGGTCCAAGTCCCAGTGCAGTGCCTATAGTGCATGCTCAGTGTAGAAAGTGTGCATCACACCGCGAGAAGTGATTGTTCTTTTGAAAATTGCAATCAAGTTCTTCAAACACTTCCTATATATTTTATTTTCTTTTTTTTTTTGAGAAGCAATATGACCACTTGATTAATCTTTTCAAATCAGTTTAAGTTGTCTTCTTTAATTATGTTTAGATGCAATGCTTGTGTAGATAACTAATGCAGTAAAATAACAAATTCTCACCTTGCTCCAGCACTCTTCTATGTAGAAATGCATGTAATGTAGTAAGAAAATCTGGATGTTGCTCAAGCAATCCTAGATGGTCGTCCTATGGATATGCAACTTCTAGCAGGTAGTTCGGATTTTTTTTTTTGTAACTACCATAGAATGATCGTAAAATCCAAAGAATCAGGGACACCCCCAAAAACTAGCCCCAGAGTACAAGGGTGAGAAAACAAATGACTAGGTTAATCCTAAAGAATCTATTCTAGAATTATATATCAGAAGCCTAAGAGGAAGAATCCTCCTAGATGGTCCTTCGTACATCTCCACATGTGTAGGATCAAGGTCCACAGGCTCTTGTGATTATCTCTACGTGTAAATGTCGCTCAAGGTAGACGTCGTCTCTCAACTATGCATGTGCCTCGTCAGATTCCTCGCACAGAAAAGATAAAGAATGATCAGATAAATGAGCAACTCAGAATAATTAGAAATAAGGTTTGGTGAATTTATTGTGTCAGTTGCCTCCCTAGCAACGGCGCCATTCGAACAATCGTCTTTCGCTTAATAAAATAAGTTGTCGAAGTAGAAATTGAGTGGTGAAAAATCAATCATCAATAATTAGAATCAACCACTCATAGGAGAGGGGTGATGTGCATACATCTAAATAGCCAAAGATGTCTATTAGTGCATGTTCTTAGTGTTATAGTAGCATCATGCATTATAAATATTGCATAACATGCATAATTACGCATTTAGGACAAATTGTATAAATTGTATGGTAATTGTCTCCTTTCTTGGTCAGGGACTAGGTGACTTTTAATCGGGGCCTCGGATCGAAGATCCAACCATATGGATCTGATCATGCTGAAAATTGGAGTTCAACGATTCCAAGATTGCCCTAATCGGACATCCGTATCGCTAGATAGAGATAGAGGAAGCCTAAAGATCAAGGGCTAACATGGTGCCAATCCACACTTCTATATCTTCTACCCTTCTTTTGTCTTTATTTGTAATATTCTCTCTCTATCTATTCTTTATTCTTTAAGTAGATAGTTAGTTTAGATTCAATTCAACTAGTTAATCTGCTTCATGATAATTAAACAAACATGATTTTGAATCAAACGTCTGCCTCCCTATGCTCGACCTAGAATTCTTAGAGTTTCGGTATAAATTTATCTGTTGATGGATTTCTTTGCAAATCGAACTACACCGATGGGTTTTTCGAATCCAACTTTGATCGCGTAGTTTTCTGTGCTAAACAAGGGGGTTGTATCCACAGGGAGGCATAAACCAATAAATCAACAATATTTTCAATGCATCATTCGGGTTTGTCATACGAGGCTAATATGATGCAATATCAATTTGTCGATAAGTTGTGCCATTAAATACGATCAATAATTGCTTGAATGAGTAGTAATGCAGAATACTTTGAATCCGCACGGTACACGGGCAAAAAATATGAAATATAAAATATTACATCTAAAAATACCAACTGTTCAAACGTGGTCATTGCATTTAATAGCAAGCTTTCTGTAGCAAAATAGGGGAGTCTCCCCTTGCTCGGTGGCATGCTCATGGAGCGATAGTTGGAAGAGAGACTCGTCGGGGGAGTAGGGCCAGAAGAGAGGAACACTCTGGTGGTGGTGCGATGGCACGTGGTGGGTGGAGCTGGCCGTACAGTGAGGAGGAGGCTGTTAGATAGGAGCGGCATTAACTGCAGCCGCACGCAAGCTAGTTGCCGTGCGGGTGGTGGCATGAGTGTGGAGTTGGTGTAGGCACATGGAGATTGTATGCGAGAGTGGGAGGCTGGTGAGAGGCGTGGGTGCGAGGTGCACCTACTATGGTGGCGGTGGCATTTGGGTTTTTTACTCTGTGTGAAGGAGAAAAGAAGGGTTCCCTGCTACGTATAAAGGAGAGCAGGGACAATGGAGGTTCCTATTGCAATCGCGAAGACGAGGGTGGAGAGGCCTGTGTGCACCGAGGAAGGCAGTAGACGTTGGGTTGCTAGTGGTGGTGGTACACACACACGCTGTCACCGTGTGCATGTCGATGGCAAGGGCTATGTTGAGGATTTAGGGGCCATGGTGCTCGTTGAAGTTCACGGTGGAGGCAAAGATCACGGTGGAGAGGATGAAAGAGGGAGAGCCCTGCCGAAGCCTTCTCTGCAAATGGCTCGCCTCTTTTCAAAAAAGGTCTTGTCTATTTTCTTCCACTACAACTTCTCTCACCGCTCATGAAGATTGCGAGTGGTTAGAATGGTAGATAAACATTGGCCGATCTTTAATAGACGTCTGACTTCATCAGTAGATGTCTTAAAAAAATGTAAAATCCAGGAACTTGTGCTGGCAGTTC
Organism: Thalassia testudinum; assembly: GCA_037157565.1. Classification (NCBI taxonomy): domain Eukaryota; kingdom Viridiplantae; phylum Streptophyta; class Magnoliopsida; order Alismatales; family Hydrocharitaceae; genus Thalassia; species Thalassia testudinum. The sequence continues at coordinate 93,938,199 of JAZHRO010000025.1, forward strand.
CCAAATGTCCATCCTTAGCTCTAGACATCTTATATATGCAGAATGAACATTTGATTCTCATACCTACCCTACATCCAACCATATAGAACATTTGAATATATCATAGTTTATTAAATGTAAAATTGACACACAAAATTATATGCAGACTAAGATGAATTGCCATATAACTCCTAACCAATTTGAAACTATGAATAGATAATTAAATAGTACTTAGGCCAAATAATGATCCACTAATGTGGACTTATCACATATGCATTCCGCAAGATGTCATTCAGGCTATGCAATGCACTTGCCGCCTTCCAGCAGTGTATGCTAGCCATAATCTCTGATCTGGTAGGTACATATCTTGAAGTCTTCATGGACAACTTATCGATTTTTGGTGAATCTTTTGATGATTGCCTCCTGCACGTGGTTTAGATCCTTTGAAGATGTGTCAAATTTTGGGAAAAGAGCACTTTATGGTTCCTGAGGGCATTGTGCTTGAACACCTTGTACCTGGGAGAGGTATCGAAGTTGATTGAGCTAAGGTGAATTTGATCTCCAAATTACCTATGCCTTCCTTGGTCAAAGACATCCGATCATTTTTGGGGCACGTCGGTTTCTATCGATGATTCATATCTAACTTCTAAAAAATCATGCACCCCTTAACGAATCTTCTCTCAAAGGACATACCTTTCGAGATGAGTAGTGAGTGCATTCACACTTTCGAAATCTTGTGCAACAGAGTCACCCAAGCTCCAATCCTACAATCCCCTTACTAGTCTTAACCCTTATAGATCATGTGCGATGAGTCTAACTACATAGTGGGAGCAGAGCTGGGGAGGAAAATCGAAGTGAAACCGGCGATAATATATTACTTCAGTAAGACATTGGATGAGGCTCAACGTAATTACACGATTATAGAGAAAGAGCTGCTGGCTATAGTATTTGGTCTGGAAAAATTCAAATCATACCTCCTGGGATCCCACGTCTTCATTTACTCGGAGCACATTGCAGTGAGGCACTTGCTTATTGATGAGGTGTGGCTCATCATAGCTAAAATGGCAAAGTTAAGCTAGAAACTAGGTTAAACACTACCAATTAACATGATAAAAGCTTTAGTGTGGAAATTAAGGAAAATAACCTAAAACATCCAAGTCATGTTAAAAAGATAAAGTTAGGTCACTAAATGAGATAGTGTATTATTAAATGCAAAACGATGATCCAATTGCAAATTGAACACATGCTTGAGTTTAGAAGTTTAAATTAAAAGTGAAATCACATTCTTAATTGTTCAATTAAGCTTGAATAAAAGCTTCATTGCATTTGGACATCATTAGGACCCTGCATTAACGACTTTACGCATAGGTTGTTTATTCATCACATTTTCTTAAGCATAAATGTCGTCAAGGACTTATGTGCATGACTTTTGGACTAAACCGTCATATAGCTTATTACTTATGGATTGCCTTACAAATGTTCTACCCCTTCAGACTTCATGGGCTTTCTTGCAAAATGTCCAACACACCTGCAGCACACCAGGTCCACCGTTTACGCAATGAACTCGAAGCACAGTAGCTGTTGATTCTCTCTGCCACCCATCTGATGGCTGATCTTCCATCCCTGATCTTTTGTCTTCGTGCGAAGGACCCATACCTCTTCCAGATCCCATCTAGCGGCTGACATTTAATTCTATTCTACCCACGCATCTCTCTTCCTCATCCTACTATACTCCCTAATCTTGACTAATCTCACCTCGTAGTGCCTAGAATCACTCACAAGCTTACCTAAGAAGCTCTCACACCCTCGCGCTAGATCCATTAGCCCCTCTCCCAGTTCCTTGAGCTGATCACTTCTTCCCCACCTGTTCCTCTCCTCATATAGCTCTATTCGTTCGCCTAAGTAGTGGAACTCTACTTCCTTCAACCTCCCCTCCTGCTAAGGATCTCGAAACACCTGAAGGCAATCTGAGCTCCACTTGTGAGGTTTCAAATCATTGGAGCTCCACCCCCATTCATCGCTACAGTCAGCAGCTACAGTTTAGCTCATTTTTCTTGTTAGTTAGGTTTTTCCTAATTTCTAGATTAGTTGTAGTACCTGCTATTGTAGTGTAGGTTAGTTACATGTAATTTAGATGGTGAATTGGATAATGTGTTAGCTTAGATTAGAGTAACCTCGATCTTGCCCACTTTGATCAATAACCTCCATTTCGATCCATTACTCCCCCTCTTCACTTTGCAATTCACATTCATTCACTTGATGCACAATTTATTCACTAATCACCCATTCACAAGAGCATTCAACAGATCTAAAGCTCATTATCTTTTAGATCTGTTGGTGCACTCAAACATCAAAATGAGGGGATTCCATTCAGCCCGTATACCCACTGATTCCCTCCTAGTTTGAATTGATTAGATCTGACTGATTTTATGGAGATGGATTTCGATAATTGATTAAATGAGTTTTGAGCCAATTGCAATCTATTCAATCTTAATCGATGAAATCGGGTTTACCTAAGCTTGATTTGAAATATTGTAATTGTTTTAAATACATTTGATCAGATTTTTGGTGATCATATTCTTTATGCTTCATTTGACGTCAGATTTTGAATTTTTGATAATTGCTATGTAGTTTGGGTCAATGAGAATCATATGAAATGATTTAAAGCCCATGCAATGAACTAATGGTTTTTCTAGGATTGTTTGAGGTCCTAAACATTGATTTATAGTGTTTAGGAGCTCAAAATAATCAATTCACAGTGGCATTCTCACATTAAAAGGCCCAATCTGGGAAACAGTTGTTTTTAACTTCAAAATGATTTTATGAGTTGTTTGAGCAAGAAATAAATTTTACAAGAGTTGGATGAAGATTTTGAAGCGGTTCACAAGTGGATTAGATATCTAGAGTAATTCATATCCGCTTTGTTGTCTATGATGAAGTGGAAGGGATTAACTAGGATTTATTGGGTGTGAAATCACTTGATAAATTTTTCAGTGTGTGCTAATGCTTCCAAATAGATTTCACAACATTTGAACTCAGATTTTCAAAGATGAATTATGATCTTGTGTTAGAAGAGTTTTTCCACTAATTTGCATCCATGATTCAAGATTAATTTGTGAATGAAACATTTTTCTCATCCTTATCTTCTTGAACATCTGATCAGGCTTCAAAGTTTGATTTCCCCATTGACTTTTCAGTAGCATTTGTTACAGATTCAACAGCAACATCAGCAGCTCTTGTTGCTGAGTTTGAGTAATTTTGATAGTAGCGGCAACAACCACTGTTGTGGACTATTTTGAGTTTTAGCTAGGTTTTTGAGGATTCTATGGGAAGCTGACTTATGTATAGTGTAGAACAGTATGAAACAAGCACTTAGGTACTTGAATTGAACTTTAATGGAATTAGAATTGCTTGTAAATCTTGTTCAGATCCATTGTCAGCTATTTGTATTATGCCCAACTGTCCAATACTGAGATCTAATGAAATTTGAGATGAAAATCACATTTTATGGTCCAAACATGTTGTTTGTATTGTGTTGGACAGGTTTGAGTGTTTGAGTTGCATTCCCAACCCTTAAAACTCATTTTAGTGCCTTAGGTTTCACTCTCAAAACCCTTTTAAGGCCTACTTTGTGTTAGACTTGTAAATAAATAAAAATTATAAAACAATCATAAAAGAATAAAATAAAGGTGTCTTGAGTAGGATTAGGTAGTTTTATAGGTGTGTGCAAAGTTACAAAGTATTCTGAACCCACTAACTGGTAGAACATGTCAGTATACTTTGGAACTCAATAAAGGAAACCAAATTCAAAAAATACAAAAAAGGGCTTTTCCCTCTCTCATCTCACCCTTTCTCTCTCATCTCCTGGCACTATTATACATCTAAAAATCATAAAAATCAGAAAAGACTTAAAAATACCTTGTAGAATGTATTTATACTTATAAATATAATTTAGTACTAAGCTTTATGTATATATTGTAAAATTTGTAAATAATGTACGTAAACAGCTTATAATTGTATTCTATATATTTAATGAAGTATTTCGGATGATTTAATGTGTATATATCCTTATTGTATAATTGTATAATAATTTATATTAAATGAAATGCGTATAATAGTAAGTAATTATAAATACCTATATATATGCCTAAAATCTTATGTAATACTATACATATGTATTTAAATAATTAATATATACTGTTTGATACCTGCATATTTATTTAATTATGTATTTATTGTAGGTAATTAACTTAGTTAATTAGGTAAGTTATTAACTTAAAATAAAGTAAATTAGTAAATTAAGTCAATATCGAAGTAATATATACTGTACATTTGTACATATTAATTTTAAATATTTTCAACCTATTTATATTGTGTTTGTATTATATTACAACATTTATAACCTAAATATGTATTTAACTATTTAAAACATGTATTTAAATGTATATAAATTAAAATAAAGGTTCTAAATTAAATTAAGAATTTATATTAAATAATTTATTATATAAATTAACAATATACAAGGTCAATTGCACCATTAATTTATCGATTTGTACATTAATTATGAAATTAAACCTTAATTTAACGTGTATAATTTCTTAAATTTAGCTAATTTTAATGTATGATTAAATAACGTATTTTTGTAAATTAATTATGCAATTATGTAAACCTGTATAAGGGCTTCCATCTTATGTAATTTACTTAGAAATCAAACTTAATTTCTTCTCTCAAATCGAGGGTCAAATCCTCGAAATCAGAACATGCGTAAGCGCTGTACAGCGCTCTCAGCCACACAAAGAAAGCACCACATTGGTGGTGAAGTAGCGAGTTGTGCCGTATAAATTGAAATCACTCTGAGGGCACTTTAGTCGATAGCGCTGGGCGCATATACTCCTCACCATTACCTTCCCATCCTTTATTGAGCATACTATTGAGCATATTGAAAAGGTCGTGGGCTGGGGGCGATGCACTGTGCTGGGCCTTGTAGTGGGCTTATATTGGTCATGAAATGAAATTGAAATAAAATGCACCCTAAATGAGCTATGGGTCAGCTTAGAAGTGGTCTAGTGCCATTCCAATGGGGTGTTGTGTATCCAACAAACACCCACTAGAAAACCAATTTATGGTTGGATGAACAGTAGCTCGAGTTAAGTGCTAAGAGTGAGGTGAGCATAAAAATTCGAACATTTGAAGGAGAGGAGCTAAGTTTTAAAGGTGATGTATGTGTATGTGCCTACGTGTATATGTACAATAAGTATAGTATGTATAAATATGATATAATAATATATGTGTATGTATAATGAATAAATATATATAATGTATACGTATATATATGTAATATATGTATAAGTATAAATAGAATAGTAAGATATTGTTTAAGCCTTTTATATATAAATAAACTTAAAGGCTTCAGTGATAGTTGCATCTATCACTATAGAGATATAATTATGTTAGTAAACATAGTCCTTTGCCTTATATTTTGTACATATTTTTACTAAGGTTATAGTGACATATATATGTTATTGCATATATAATATATGTTATTAAAGTTAATAGTATATGTTAGTATATTTAATATAGTGTAAATTAGTAGTTATTTTTGTTCCTATACCTAAGTATTGTCTAGTATAGTATATATAACTAACATAGAGTAACCTAAGTAGTTTTCCATGCCTAATTGATTGTAAATATGTTTAAGGATTGTAGTTAACATTAATTGATTCCTTTGCACATAATTAACCCATTCACTCATTAATTGGTTGATTGATTCGTGTAGTAAATAAAATTGACATTTTTGGAAAAAAAGAACATTTTGGAACATAAAGAGTGATATATATTAACAACTGCCTCCCAGTGAATGAGCTGTAATAAACCACTAAAAATTAAGTAATTAAATAAAATGAGGTGACATTTGTTTGCATTGTGACAACTATACTACGACAACGACACTATTAAAACATTATTTTTCATGTAAATGATTTTTGCGATCATATTTTTAGCACCATTGCCCAAGAGGTGATAAGGATTCAGGAGGCAACTCTCTCTATGCCTAAACTTTTCTTTTATTCTTTATTTGTAAATATTTTATTCTTTGTAAATATTTATTTGTAATTTATTTGTATATATATTTGGTTGGATGCAAAATTGGGAGAGGGGATGTCAGGCTGGATGTCAAGCGAGCTCGGGGCGACAACAGGAGACGCCAGGGCAGCGACCGGTAGAATCAGGGAAGACGAAGGATGGACTACTTGGAGGTCGAGGGCATGGAAGCGGAAGGAGAGGAGAGACTCTGATATGCATGGTAAAAGGGTGATGGAGGTGAGGTGGACTGATAGAAGGGGCGCAAGGGAGAACAGTAGGATCATGTGTTTCCGATGCCGACGGAGGGGACATATGGCAGCTACTTGCCGATCTCCCATAGTGTGTTTAGAGTATGGGGGATTTGGTCACAAGAGGGATTTGTGCATAGGTCTTACGGGGTATATGAAAGACCATCCTTTCCTACGCTCTGGAATTTTCAATTCTAGGGCTTTGCAGGCACCTCCACCGCCCACATCTTTGTGCAGCTCTGGGGGGCATACGGTTGATGTGGAGGTACCTATGACAAAGAACATCAAAGCGGTAGAGATGGCATTACGTGGAGCACTGGTCGGAGAGGTTATGTCTGGGAGACCGACAATGGAGAACGTGTGCAACCTGGTAAGCTCTCTTTCCCTTTCGACCAACTCCTAGCAGTCTGCCTTTCAGTCACCTACACAATTTGTCCTCTTTGGGCTGGGGATGATGGATGCTGAGAGGCTGCGATTTCAAACGTCTTGCAATGATGGCCTCACTATGTTCTGGAGACTGGTTTCTCCCTTTGATGGAGCCCTGCCAGAGAGGCCACCCTAGAGAGTGGGTTCCAGATCAGGAAAACATGAGATCAAGGGATTACCTATGCATCTGATGTCAAAGGAGGTCGTGACATCCATGATATCAGGGTTTGCTTCAGTGGCAGAAGATGCGATTGTTGGACTGCTGGAGGGTGATGGGTGCTCGTTGAATGTGATGGTCGATGTGTTTAAAGCTGGCTCAGTCCCTGATAGATTGATTCTGAGGTGTGCTGGGAGTTCATGGTTGTTGCTGCTGAGGTTCTCGGTGGGTGACACTGTAGCAAAGCAACATAAGTCGTCTAGATCGGAAGCTGGTGAAGAGGCGGCTGCGTAGGACATGTGCATGGCTCCATCTGATGAATCCCCATCTATCAAAAATTGCAAGGACCATCATTTGGGGGAAAGGGGGGAGGTATTGGTTGAAGAGAAGGAGGAATTGATTTGGGTGGAAACATCAAGACCAACGTCTGTGGTGGCAGGGGATGAGTTGCCAATCGGTGAGGAGGCTGAGGGCCAGCGGGTTCAAGAGACTTAGCTTGATTCACTGAAGGATAAACAGGATCTGCAAGAGATGGAGGGTCTTAAATTTGATGGTGGTTCTTGTGCTAAAACTGGTAAGGGTAGATCACCTTATAGGGTCAGACAGAGGAAGTCAAAGGCTGACATAGAGATGGATGAAGACAAGATTGCAGAGGTTATGCAGGTATGCAAGTGACAGAACCTCAGGGGGGAGGGATCTCGTGAGGATAGATGAAAATCCTCACTTGGAATGTGCGTGGGTTGCGTGACAAAAGTCGGAGGGCTTCTCTAATGAGATATTTGAGAGAATGGGGGATTGAATGTGCGATCATTCAAGAGGCGCACATTGAGAATAACTCTGATAACTATGGTATGACCTGTTGGCTACAGGGATGAATGAATGTGTGAAGATTGATGCACATGGGAGATCAGGGGCTATTGCTATCTGGTGGAGAAAGGTGTGGGCACAATGTCTGGAAGTTCACAAAGCCAGGCACATGTTGACTTGCAAATTCCAAATTCATCAGGCACATGAATGTATCTGGGCTACTGGGGTATATGGCCATTGTGTTGCATCTGCTAAGGAGTTGTGGGAGGAATGGGCTACTGCAGTTGAACTGGTGCAGGGGGGAGCATGGTTGATAGGAGGTGACTTCAACTGTGTGCTAATAGGGGCAGACAGGCCTACTGGTGGCATAGACAGCTCAGCTTTTGGCTTCTAGACGGTGGTTCAATCTCTTGAATGGAGTGAGTTTCTGTCTTCTGGTGTTGAATTTACATGGCGAAATGGAAATGGGCTGGTATCCAAAATAAACAGATTTTTTGGGAATGTGAACATTCTTGAAAGATTTCAGCTGTCGACTGTTAGTGGCTTGGATCGATCTTTCTCTGATCACACCCCTTTGGTTTGGGATAGTGGGGAAGAAATCCAAGTTGGCTCATACTTCAAGCTTAGAAGATCATGGCTAAATGAACCGGGATTCTATCAGATGGTCAGTTCTTGGTGGCAAGCTAAAAAGGTGGAGGGCTCTACTACTATCAGATTGGCATCTAAGCTGACTGCTTTGTGCATTGTCTTAAAAGAGTATGGCACTACTGTGATCATGGTAAGGTAGCAAAGGAGGATGGAGGCTTTGAGTAACATTCAGGGGCTAGATTCTAGGGAAGCAGTAGGCCCTTTATCAGAGGAAGAACTTACAGATTGGAAGGTGTGGCAGGGTGTGATATTGGATGAAGATCTTAAACAAGAAATTGATTGGAGGGAGAGATCAAGACAATTATGGCTTAAGGAGGGAGATGCCAACACGAAATTCTTCCATCTTGCGGCTAGCTCTCGGAGGCGTGAAAACTTTATATCTTCTATTCTTAGAGATGGGCATAGGATCACCTCCATTCAGGAGATAAGATCAGAAGCCATCAAGTATTATTGGGATGCTTCTCGAGCAATTAACAGAGGGGGATGGAGAATGGTAGGAAATGATACTCCTAGTGTGACAAGTGAACAATCCTCTCTGCTGACAGCAACCATCACTGAACATGAGACCCTACAGGCAATTAAAGAGCTCAATATGGAAGGTTCCCCAGGCCCTGATGGGATACAAGTTTTCTTTTATAGAGAGATGTGGAATGTGGTGGGCAAGGAAGTGATGGATGTCATTAGAGAGTTTGAGAAGGGAAATGTTGGTTTTGAAAAGATCAACAAGTCATATCTATTCCTACTGCCTAAGTCAGTAGGTGTAGAGAAGTTCTCAGACTTTAGGCCGATCTCACTTTCAAATTCCATCTACCTTGTTGTCAGCAAGATTTTAGCTAACAGGCTGAGAATTATTCTGCAGATCCTAATCCATCCAGTGCAATCTGCATTTCTGCCTAGTAGATCACTCCAAGAATCCTTCATTTTGGCTCAGGAAATGGTGAGTGGATGTCACAGAAGGAAGTGTAAGGCATTCATGTGGAAAGTTGATTTTCAGAAGGCATATGATTCGATCTCTTAGCAGTATCTCTAGGATGTATTTAAAAGGAGAGAATTTCCGTCTTTATGGATCCAATGGATGAAAGGTTGTATCACAACTGCCTCCTTTTCTCCACTGATCAATGGGAAGCCATGCGGTGTTTGGATTCAACCTCAGCGTGGGGTTAGACAAGGATGCCCTTTAGCCCCCCTGATCTTTAACCTTGTGGTGGATGGGCTTGCAAGGTATGCATGCAGATTGGCAGAGGTGGGTATACTCAGAGGGTATTCACTATCAAACAGGAGAAATCTGGCCCCCATTTTGCAATATGCAGATGACACAGTCTTCTTTGTGGAAGGGACCTAGCCTGCTGCACATGCTCTAGGGTAGTTGGTAAAGATCTTTAGGGATATTTCAGGCCTGAAATTGAACAAGGAAAAGTCTACCTTGATATGTTTTGGCATGAATGAGCAGGAGTAGAAGGAGTTGGAGAATACATTGGGATCACCTCGAGCTAAACTACCAATGGGTACCTAGGACTGCCATTGAGGGCTGCAAAGCTAAAGAAAAATGATTGGAATATCTTGCTCGATATGGTCTTCGGCAAGTTGAAAGGCTGGAGTAGTAAATTCTTGTCTAAAGGTGGGAGATTAATCCTTCTTAACTCGGTCATAACATCCATCCCGGTCTTTTACTTTAGCATTTTCAAGGCCTCGAAGTCTATTTGGAAATGTTTGGATGTTATGAGGAAAAGATTCTTTTGGAAACAAGCTGGCCATGAGGGTGGTTTTATGAAGCCCATCAGACGGAATAAGATTTGCAGGCCAAAGGAGAGAGGTGGTATGGGGATTAAGGCACTCAAGGAGTTCAATGAGGCCCTACTGATTAATGGGCCATCAAGATTTTGGATTGCAAGGAGGATTTGGTGGTAGATTTAATCAGGGATAGTTACGGTGGATCTAATAGTGCTCTGTAGAGGCTACAACTGGTGAAACCTTCCCCATTTTGGTGATCAGTTACCAGTGCAATAAGCAATAATTGGCATCTGCTGCAGCCTAGGCTCGGAGATGGCAGTGACTTTAGTCTGTGGAACAAGCATTGGTTAGGTCTGGGGATTCTGGAAGAGGCGTATCCGAGTGCTTATGCTGCTGCTGCAAATAAGGAGGCTAAAATCAGCAGTCTATGGTCAGCTGCAGAGGGACGTTGGCGGCTGGAAGGGCAGGAACATTGCAGATCTAGCACTTGATTATGGGAAGATAGGCAGAACCTGATGGCTGCACTACAGCAGATGCATCCTATGTTGATTGTGGCTGATACTTATGGTTAGAATGGTGTATTTTTAGTGCAGCAGGCATATGAGAAGATCATCAGGTCTAACATTAAGCTGGAGAGTGATCCAATTAACAGGAAAATATGGCTATTAAAAATCCCCTTGAAGGTTCAAATCTTCTTGTCGCTTTGCAGATGGGAAGGCTTGATCACTAGTGATCTTAGACATAGAAGAATGGGAACTACTTTGAATGCTTGCCACCTCTGTGGTTTACATACTGACAGTACGTTGCATATTTCTTCCTCTTGCCTGGTCACAGAGAAGATTTGGAGGACAATTTGCCTAGAACCTCTTCCCACCTGGGATTCCCTTTGGCAGAGGTTCGTTACTCCTGGACAGCCGTATGGGGGTATGGCTGCCATTCTGTGGTGTGCGTGGAGGGTGCGAAATGAAAAGATTTTTCAGGAGAGGCTGGTTAGATGTGAGAACATTGTAAGTGAATGCTGGTCCCTCATACATAGTTGGGGATCTTTTTTGTAATGTTTCGTTTGATATGAAATATATTGCCCTCCGGATTGCTATCATCTCACGATAGCTTTCCTCACTATTTAAAAAAAAAAAATCATTCTTTCACTCATATTCTTTGTTGTATATAGATTCTTTTATTCAATTTATTCTTTGATTTTTCTTTGTATATAATTGTCTTACTAATCATCTGGTGTTTTTGTAGCACTTGAAGAGTAGTGTCTTCTTCTAGGTGGATCTGCTGCACTTCAGACTCAACTTCCAGGTGGAGTTTTTCCTGTAGGAGCTGCAGATTTCTAGTTTTTAGCAGAGTAGTATATATTAGTATAGTAGTAGTTCAGACATAGGTATATTTTTAAGATATTTTGTTAAGCATAAGTTGTGAGAGCCTGTTCTCACACATTTGTGTAATAACTTGGACTCTAGACTCTTTCTATTATTTCTCTACTCATCTCTCATCAACCTGGTTTTACGTATTGATTTCTTTCTTGATTTGATTTTGTTTGTTGCATTATCAAAAGTCAAAAAAAAAAATTTATAAAATCAAAAAGACCAAAAAGACTTCATCACTTATCTAGCGGCATCTTCTTCTCGGCATCCATACTTAGGTTGCATTCTTCCAGCTAGATTTTAATTCAGTCAAATTGCATTTTGTAGAATTACTGGTGTTAGGTACGTATTTCTATCCTTAGCTCCTGTCATCTCTTGCATTTGACTTAAGCCAAAAAAATTATCATTTGTTTGAAGAAATATTAAACAACGAGATCAATTGCATGAAAGACATTTCTTAAATATCAAATCAAATTCAAATTGTTTGAAACCCAGATTGAGCTTTTCATCGCATTCTGTTGCTTGATTATCATTTGATATAAACACATTTATTGTGGGCAAAATGCCTATTCATGCATGTTCCTAGGTTTAGATTTGTATTTCATATTATAAATATTGCATAGCATGCATCATTCTACATTTAGAGTAGCTGTATATAATTTACGTTAATTGCATCCTTTCTATGGTCAGAAGAGAAGGATATTTATTTCGAAGCCTCGGATTGACGATCCGACCATACGGATCTAATAAAGACGACGATTGGAGCCCAACGCCTTTGAAATTGCCTCGATCGGAGTCCCGTAGCATCATATGCAATCCGTGGAAGATCAACGACCAAGGGACAATGTGACATAATTCGGAGCTTCAAATGGCAAATTCGACTGCGTAAATGGATTTAGGTGGACGATCACAGCCAAACAGCGCGAAAATCGACTCAATCCAACCTCTGTAGCAGCCGCTACAACGAAAAGAAGATGGATGACCCAGATTGTGCCATGTGGCATAGCCCAAGCCGCCCAGCGCACACATGCGCCACTGCATGCACGCAGCAATGTGGGTGCGCACTCATGTGGAGGCACGCATGCACACAGTGTAGCGCCAATGAGTGTGCGTGCATGCATGCAGCAAAAGCTGGGACAGTGCGCACCAGCAATGCATGAGCTAGCCTACAACGACACTTGAGTTGGATCTGCAGCGACGCTTACAGTTGTCGCTAATTCTTTGTGCACCAACAAAGCCAGCTGTGGGTGTGAGTGGGTATGAGCAGGCATGAGCTTTCTACAATGATGCTTCTAACGACAGCCTTGATGTCACTAATGGTCCCTTACCTATTTTTGCCTCTTCTCCACTATAAAAGGACCTACACCCCCTCCCTTCCAAGCTATCTCTACCTACTCTACTCCCACCTACTCCCAAGCTCTAGCAAACCTACCAATGCTCCATTAGAGCTTGTTCTCAAGCTCCCAAGGCTCCTATTAGTGTAGCAAACCTCTACCCCACCAAATATTCGTCCATCTTTCCATCCCCATTCATAGGTTGCCTTGGAGCTATCCTCCCACCTCCATTCCGGTAGCAGATCATCTCCGTCTTCTCACCTCAATTGTGGAGCCACGCCAAAGCGTTCCTCTACCCGACGTCCTCCTGCATCTCACCTCCGTCATCCCACTGCTCACCCCCTTCATCCGAGCTTCTGCCAGGCGCCATCGTCTCGCCGAATAGCTGATTCAGGAGATTTCCCCTCACCCCGCCCTCTTTTTTATGCTTTCATAGTTGATTGTAATAGACATTGAAGTGATATCCATACCATATTTGTTCCATCTCTATTTTGTGATTCATTTGCTTGTCTTCTTCTTACAAAAATACAAAAAATATAACAAAATCCTAAAATACCAAAAAAGAAACAAATCGAAGCGCGGTTTTCAATTAAAGTAAACGTCACCTCCCTGTTTTCGACTCAGGACTCCCTTAGAGTTTCGGTATAAATTTTATCTGACTGACATCTTTTGCAACTATGACGATGGGTTACTTGTAACCCCAATTTCTAACACGCAAAACACGTGCGACCATTGTGTACACACTACATGATCACTTAAGTACATAAGCACACGGGTTTCTATCTCATCTCCTTCAGCAACCATAGGGTCCGGATTCGCACGCCGGTCTTATCCGGATACTGGGTGGATTTTAGAGGTCAGCAGCTCGCTCAGTCTTGATATAGAACACGTATAATTGTATTGATATACTTGTTTGTGTACTACTATTTTCATGTAGCTGACCCTAGGAAAAACATGTGTTTTCTTGCTTGATTGGTCTTGATTGTTGTGAGATTGAGATTGACATTGAGATTTCTGATTTTACCTGAGATTGATTGTGATTGCCTTCCATTTTGAGTTGTGGCTGATATTTCAAACTCATTTTTCAAAAATCGACTCGTGGACAGTAGGAGATCCGAGAACCCCGAGCTTGTACTTCCCTTGGGTGCTAATGCCTAAGCTTCCACTTCCACTTCTATCCTTCCACATCCAATCCTGTACCTCCTAGGCCTCAAACTCCCATTCACCACTCCATTCATCCAGAGGATGACCACGATTCTACACAAGTTGAACATTTTGAAGAACGTCCTCCACATCTTTTTGCACTTCCTCCACCACCACCACCTCTGCTTTATAGGTTCCAACATCCCCCCTACCCAAACTTTCCTAACCAACCACAACTGGAGAGACGTCCACAACCTAACTTACAACACCTGTTTGATACAACATCTTCAGATGAATACCCTTACCCAACAGTTGCAACAGCTTACTCAAGTAGTTAATCTTTTAGCAAATCCCCGGCCCCAGGCTCGTAGACCACAATTACGAGATTACTATAATCTCGCAATTGCACCTCCTATGCCTGCAGTATGCTATCCTGTTGAGGGTCATGCTGTTGAACTGAATCCGAACATCATTTCACTTATCCCTCACTTTCTTGATTGGTCTTGATTGTTGTGAGATTGAGATTGACATTGGGATTTCTGATTTTAGTTGAGATTGATGGAGATTGCTTTCCATTGTGAGTTATGACTGATATTTGAAAACTCATTTCTCAAAAATCGACTTATGGATGGTAGGAGATCCCAGAACCTTGAGCTTGTACTTCCTTTCGGTGCTGATGCCCAAGCTTCCACTTGCACTTCGATGCCTTCCACATCCAATCCTATACCTCCTAAGCCTCAAACACCCATTCACCACTCGTTCATCCAGAGGATGACCATGATTCTACACAATTTATGGATTTTGAAGAACGTCCTCCACATCTTCCTGCACATCCTCCACCACCACCCACCTCCACTACATAGGCTCCAACCTCCTCCCTACCCAAGCTTTCCTAACCAACCACAACAGGAGAGAGGTCCACAACCTAACTTACAACACCTATTTGATACAGAACATGAAATGAATACACTTACCCAACAGCTGCAACATCTTACTCAAGCTATTAATCTTTTAGCAAACCCCCATCCCTGGGCTCATAGACCTCAATTACGAGATTACTATAATCTCGTAGTTGCACCTCCTATGCCTGCGGTACACGCTGGGGATCGTGCTGTTGAACTAAAGCCAAACATCATTTCACTTATCCCCTACTTTCTTGATTGGTCTTGAATGTTGTGAGATTGAGATTGACATTGGGATTTCTGATTTTACCTGAGATTGATTAAGATTACTTTCCGTTGTGAGTTGTGACTGATATTTCAAACTTGTTTCTCAAAAATTGACTCATGGACGGTAGGAGATCCCAGAACTCTAAGCTTGTACTACCCTTGGGTACTGATGCCCAAGCTTCCAATTCCACTTCTATGCCTTCCACATCCAATCCTATACCTGCTAGGCCTCAAACTCCCATTCACCACTCCATTCATCCAGAGGATGACCATGATTCTACATAATTTGAGGATTTTGAAGAACTTCCTCCACATCTTTTTGCACATCCTCTACCACCACCACCTCCACTTCATAGGTTCCAACCTCCTCCCATCCAACCTTTCCTTACGATCCACAACTGGAGAGAGGTCCACAACCAAACTTGCAACATCTATTTGATACACAACTTCTGATGAATACCCTTATCCAAAAGTTGCAATAGTTTACTCAAGCTCTTAATATTTTAGCAAAGCCCCCATCCCCAAGCTCGTAGACCTCAATTTTGGGAGTACTATTTTCCTGCAATTGTACCTCCTATGCTTGCGGTACACTATCCTTCTGGGGGTTATGCTGCTGAACTAAAGCCGAACATCATTGCAGTTATCCCTCACTTCCACAGTTATGATTCCGAGGACCCCTTTCAACATTTAGAAAAGCTGAACAATCTCTCCCAAACCTTGGGTCCACAAGTCCATGATCAGCACATATTGTTGATGAAGATGTTCTCCTTTTCATTGAAAGATAACGTCGCCTTGTAGTTTAGAACATGCCACGGACTGCACCTATAGAGACGTGGGCTTCTTTGGAATAGAGTTCTTAAAGAAGTATTTTCCTGTAGGCCACACAAATGCCCTAGGGAGTGCTATCGCCACATTTAGCTAGAATTGAGGAGAACAAATACATAAGGATTGGGAGCGATTCTATGAGCTTCTATGTAAATGTTCCCACTATGGTGTCCCACACTGGCAATAGGTCCCGATCTTTTACCATGGGCTCCATGATGACATAAGGAACTTTGTAGATGCCGCATATGGATGCAATTTCTTATGTCAAGATGAGGACTCAACCTTTGAGCTCTTTGAAGGCATGGCCGAAAAATCTATTAAAAATGCTTCGATAAGTGTGTTTAACAGAAAGTCCTCACATTCCCATTCACATTTGGGGTACATGAAACCTAATCCAGCACATGCGACTTAGAGATTGTAGCTAGTCAACTAAATAAGGTGGGCTTGATAGAGAAGAAAATTGATGAAGTATAGAAATTCCTATCTAAACCTTTATCTTCTTAATCACTTGCACCACGCACTTCTTCTCAGTTTCACATAGGGAGGGAAACTGTGAACAACCTATCCGTAATGCAACCACTCCTACCAGACTATTTATTTCCTTATTCTTTACCGGCCGGAGGAACTTTTGTTCCTCCTTACACTGAATTGCCTACACCTTCCAGAGCTTCGGAGGAGCTCTACGCCATTCACAATGAGCCATTTTCACAAAGCTACAACCCTAAATGGTGTAATCATCCAAATTTCTCGTGGTTGGGAAATTCACAAAGACCTAATTTCCAACAACCGCCTACACCACCACTTCAGAGCCCAAATCAAGCACCACCTCCACTACAACACAGGTATCCACCGCATGCCTACTAGAAACCCCAACCTAGGCCCGCCCAATACTCTCAACCAGGGTCTTCACGAGATGATCAGTTGGGGAATATCATGAAAGCACTAGCTAATATGCAGCAATAGAATATTGGTATGCAGCAAAGACAGCATGTGACACTAGCTTTGATGAGAGCCCAGCTTTTACACTTGACGGAATCCCCTCAACCACATTCACTACCATCACAAGCACAACCCAACCCGATGAACATACCTACCTAGAGGTATGTTCAACCTAGACCTCCAGTGTAAGTTCAACCACATGTTATTTCACAAACCTTGCACAAACTTGATTTCTACACTGATCCGAATACTTCCTATTCTTAACCCCAACCACCTCTTTTGCCAAACACTGATACACCGTCTACATCTAGAGCTGAACTAAATGCCATCACAACTAGGAGTAGTAGAAGCATTGTAGATCCACAATTTCCTACTTCTACATCTTTTCCTGGACCTACTTCCACTCCTCAATTTGATTTACCTCTTCCTGATTCTGCTCAACCTAGGAATGACCCTCCCATTACAACTTCTGTACCATTTCTAGATACTTTAAAGAAGGAAAAAGGAAAAAAGAAATAGTCTGGTGTGGCTTCTGAGGAGGATCTACTCAAGCTCTTTGAGCAAGTCCATATAAACATCATTTTGTTGGATGCAATTCCCCACATCCCACTTTACGCTAAATTTCTGAAAGACCTATGCACACCTAAGCGTAAAGCTAGAATTCAGAAAGGGAGCAGTCGTATCATCCTCTCGAAACAAGTTAGTTCCATTATCTCTAGTAGCCTCCCTACTAAAAGGAAAGACCCAGGCACCCCTTTTCTCTCCTATATGATAGGAAACACCACATTCAATAGAGCCTTCACCTAGGTGCTTCCATCAATCTTATCCCAACCTCCCTATTGACACATTTTGAGGTTGGCAATCTGAAGCAAACCAAGGTGCCCCTACAAATAGCTGATTGATCGATTAAGACACCTTAAGGAGTGTTGGAGGATGTTATAGTGTGGGTCAGGGACTTTTGCTTTCCTGTAGACTTATTGTCCATGACATGGAAGTACGTAAGGATATCCAAAACACACCTAACATACTAGGGAGACCTTTCTTGGCAACAGCCAAGGCAAACATAGACTATGAGGAGGGCCTTTTAGAATTGAAATTTGGAGAGCGAAAGATGAAAATTGATATTTTCAAGATACAGAAGGGACCATCTTATAGTTTAATTGAAGAGATCAACTCTTTGGATTCATTGGACAAGTTGGTTGAGGATACACTGATTGATTTTTTGATGTTAGAACCTCAGTTCCCTTCTACATCTGATCTGATTCTTTTTGAGACACCAGCCTTAGAGATTGAGGACTTACCTCCAATTCCTTTAGTGTCTCTAGGATCTTCTGAGATCTCCACACCTACTCCTTCATCTGATCCTGTACTTGTTGAGCTTAAACCTTTTCCTGACTCTTTGAAATATGTCTTCTTAGGGCCAGATTAGACTTATCCCATGATTGTCAATTCCCACTTATCATCTAATCAGCAATCACGACACTTATCTGTCCTGAGAGCACATAAACAGGATTTAGATGGAGCTTATCTAACTTGACTGGCATGAGTCCTTCCTACTTCACACATAGAATATTCACTGAAGAAGAATCTTGACCTGCCTAACAACCACAGCGTAGATTGAACCCCACACTTCAGGAGGTGGTAACGAATGATATGATTAAGTGGTTAGACAATGGAATAATTTTTCCTATCTCTGATAGCTAGTGGGTAAGTCCTATTCAAGTTATAACTAAGAAGGCCGGACTTACCATCATAACAACTGAGTCTAGAGAAGTCATCCCTACATGGATTGCTAGTTTGTGGCAAGTATGTATAGGCTACTGCAAACTCAACCAAGCCACAAAGAAAGAGAATTTCCCATTACCCTTCATTGATCAAATACTAGAAAGATTAGCAGGGAATAGATTTTCCGCTTTTTGGATGGCTACTCAGGCTACAATCAGATGGCAATCCACCCTAATGACTAGGAAAAAATGACTTTCACCTACCCTTACGGAACCTTTGCTTTCAGTAGGATGCCATTTGGATTGCGCAATGCACCTGCTACATTTCAGTGGTGCATGCTTGCAATCCTTTCCGATTTAGTGGGTGACTATTTAGAAGTCTTCGTGGATGACTTCTCAGTCTTAAGGAACACCTTCGATGCATGTTTAGGCCACCTGACCAATGTCCTGCAAAGATGCATCAATGTGAATCTGGTACTCTCATGGGAGAAATCAAACTTTATTGTACCTGAAGGAATTGTCTTAGTTCACCTTATTTCTGAGAGAGGAATTGAGGTTGATCGTGAGAAGGTAAAATTGATTTTTGACCTACCATTACCTTCATTGGTTAAGTAGATCCGATCTTTTCTCAAGCATGTTGGTTTCTATCGTCACTTTATAGCGGACTTCTCGAAAATAGCCCATCCTCTCTCCAATTGAGGTTGATCGTGCGAAGGTAAAATTGATTTTTGACCTACCATTACCTTCATTGGTTAAGTAGATCCGATCTTTTCTCAAGCATGTTGGTTTTTATCGTCGCTTTATAGCGGACTTCTCGAAAATAGCCCATCCTCTCGCCAATCTCCTCTCTAAAGATGTAGACTTCCAGATATCTGACAATTATGCTCATGCATATACTACACTTCATGATCAGGTTACCAAGGCACCAATAATGCAACCTCCAGATTGGTCTCACCTTTTTAAGATCATGCATGTTGCCTCTGATTATGCAGTAGGGGTTATCCTTAGTCAAAAACTACATAGAAATCCTACAGTCATCTACTATGCTAGCAAGACCTTAGATGAAGCTCAGAGGAATTTCACAGCCACTGAAAAAGAATTGCTAGTAGTAGTATTTGCACTAAAAAAATTCAGACCTTATCTTCTAGGTTCCCACTTTATAGTCTACATTGACCATACAACAATATGACATCTTCTCGCCAAGAAGGATGTGAAATCTCGTTTGATTAGATGGGTCCTATTGTTGCGAGAATTTGATTTAGGGATTCGTGACACTGCTGGGAAGTAGAATGTGGTAGTTGACCACTTATCCTACCTTCCTTCTGAAGCAATCTCTCCTTCACTTCCAATTATTGACCACTTCTCTGACGATCAATTACTGGTCATTCATTTTGGCCTTCCCTAGTATGCTGACATTGTCAACTACCTATCTTCGGGAATCATTCCCTCTGATCGGGTCTAACATGAAAAAGATAGACTTAGATCCGAAGCCAAGCACTATTATTAGGAAGAACCTTGGTTATACAAGCATTGTAAAGACTAGATCCTTAGGAAGTGTGCCTCCGATAAGGAGATAGAGAGCATTCTGGTGTTCTGCCATGACCAGGCATGTGGCGGTCATTTCTTTGGCAAAAGTATTGCTACAAAAATTATGCTGAGCAGATTTACTGGCCCACAATCTTCAAGGACACACACGAGTATATGATTGCACCTCAAAATATGCCTGCAATAATGCCTTCTTATGCTATTTCCTAGCATTAACTATGCACACTAGGATTCCGTAGTTGCATTTGTAAAAATACATGCATTCATGCATTTAATTAAGAGAGGAGGAGAAATGAATAAGTGGCCTTACATTTTACATTTTCCTCAAGTGTATCCTTGCAAAATCCACATCTTTTTATTTTTTTCCAACTTGATTTTTATTTTCCTACGGCTGCTGCATTTTTTCTCCTCGCGCCGCTGCTGCAGCAGCCCGTCCCTGCAGTGCCCTCTCCCTGCTCCTGCTATTCCCGGCCATTCCCTGAAGCCGTATGCAAGGCCATGCCTTCTTCTATATAAGGCCACGTCTACTTCTCTTCAGATGAGGTTGGCTGCAGCAAGAAAAAAACCCACCTTTAGCTCATCACCACCACTGTCCTCCCCTCCATACGCCGGACCTCCTTCGAGGAGACACCCAGCGGGCAGGAGCTCACTGTGGTGCACACCACCACAGTGAGACCACCACCGCCCAACTCTTCAAGGAGCTGGTGGGCGTGGTGGCTATTCTCTTTTTTCATTTTTTTCCATTCCCACACTTCCTGCCATGGCTGTCGCTTCAACGTCTGAAGCTTGAAGCAGTAGCAGTAGCAGCCAAGCGGTGGTAACAGCAGCAACAGCTGCCCCCGCAGCCTCAGCGAGCAACTGCAGGCACTCAGCTCCTCCGCGTGCGGCTGCAGGACCTTCCCTGTGTCCGTTCCTCCGCTCTGTCTCTCGCCTCCTTGCCCGCAACCGGCCGCTGTGCGCCTCTGCAACAGCCGGCCAAGCGTCTCCCGCCTCCCTCCCAGCCCCTGCTGCCCTACACGCCCGCCTGCAGACTTCCCGCCTCCTTCTCCGAGTGCACTGTCATGAGCCTCCACGCTCGCAGCCGGTGACACAGACACCTCTCCTCCTCTACGCTAAGACGCGCTTGCACCTGCGACCTCCAGACAATGGCCGCCATCTGCAGACGACTTATCATCACTCCAGGAGCTGCGGCTGCGTCCCCTCTCCCGCTCTCTCCTGCGTCCTCTCTCTCCCGCTCTCTCTCTCACTCTCTTTCCCTGTCTCTCACTCACAGCACACATTACACCGACACACACACACACCTTCACCAACACTTACACACACCCACACACACATAAACACTAGTATAAACTTATATATATACGTATACTTATATATAGTAACATATATATACATATATATATATACATACATATATCTATATATATATATATACTTATATTTATACATAGTAGTATCTATATACTTATGTATTAGTATACATACATATATATATATATACATATATATATCTATATACTTATACATATACTTATGTAGATATATACCTACATACATATATATATCTATATAACTATGTACATATATCTACATATCTAGATACATATACACATGTACATATATTATTATACATATATATACATATATACATATATAGCTATATACATATATACATACATATATATATTTTTTCACATTATTTACCATACGCTGTATCACGGGAATATCTGCACCAGTTGCTGATATTCCTCGATACACGCATACAAAAAGTGTGGACACATACATCTTCCACCATCCATCCACACTCCACGCGGCACCCAGTCCAGTTGGTTGCATCTCTCTAGACGACGACCAACTTGACATCGTGCTACACTCCATCGCTGCCTCCACCCCCACCCCTTTATATATATAATATCTACATATATATACATACTATATTTACTTTATTTCTGTTCGCTTTTCTGTTAGTAAAAAGATAAAAAATATATAAAAGAGAAAAGATAATTTTTGACTTGCAGGTACCCCGTCTTGCGAATTGCAAGACTCGTTTTGGAACTCTATTTTGGCTAAAAGCCAAGGACACAATTTTGAGGGTGTGCCTCAAGGACAAGGATTACCAGAAAAAAATCTAAATAAGAAAAATACCAAAAACACAATAAACGAACGGAATAGACTTGTTGTAGGAAAAGCGTAGAAACTCGACTTAAACCCCACTTCCCTGAGTTCGACCCTGAGCCTAAAAGTGACAAGATAAAATCAAGTAGGCCAGGTTAAAAATTATGTAAAGAGAAGGTTAGGTCCGAATAAGGTTAACCACTATACACATTTCAACAATAAACTCATCATATTAACAACCTATTCGGTCCGACCAATCAGTATAGCAAGGCATGTTCACACTGTTAGTCTCTCGGTAGTATTGACCTCCGAGACATGATGCCCTTGAATCCAATCATGGTGTGTGAAATCTTTGACATTTAGGGCATTGACTTCATGGGACCTTTTCCAAATTCTCATTGCTTCGAGTATATCTTATTAGCAGTTGATTATGTTTCAAAATTGATTGAAGCCATCCCCTCAAGGACTAATGACGATAGAGTTGTGACACAATTTATCCATGACATTATCTTCTCTTGATTTGGGGTACCAAAAGCCATCACAAGTGATGGAGGGTCTCATTTTAGGAACAAACATTTCCAATCCCTAGTTCAAAAGTATGGGGTGGCACATAGGATTGCTACAACTTATCACCCTCAAACCAATGGACTACCATCAGACCTGATAGAAAGCATTGGTCTTCCTACCTTTTTGATGCATTATGGGTGTATAGAATAGCTCACAAAACCCCATTGGCCTTGTCTCCTTTTAGACTTGTGTATGGGAAACCCTGTCATCTTCCTGTATAACTTGAGCACAAGGCCTCATCAAAAAGTGTAACTTGGACATAGAGAAGGCTGGTGATCATAGAAGACTTTAAATTTTCAAGCTTGATGAGTTAAGGAATGAATCTTATGAAAGCTAGAGGATCTATAAGGATAAATTAAAGGCCTTCCATGACCGTCACATCCATAGGAAGTCATTCTACCCTAGACAAAAAGTTCCTCTATTTCACTTGAGACGGAAACTCTTACCAGGGAAACTCAGATCAAAATGGAGTGGACTTCTCAAAATCTTAAGAATTTTTGACAATGGAGTTGCCGAGATCATTGAGATTGACAAAAATAAACCTTTCACCATGAATGGATAAAGATTAAAGCCTTTCATTGAGCCGCATGAACTCAGACTTGTCAATTCTATCATTTCACTCCAATATTTTGAACTTGCTCTTGACACTTCTACTGGGTTTATGCCTAGCTGAAGGGGTTAAAC
The DNA here is from genome assembly GCA_037157565.1 of Thalassia testudinum. Classification (NCBI taxonomy): domain Eukaryota; kingdom Viridiplantae; phylum Streptophyta; class Magnoliopsida; order Alismatales; family Hydrocharitaceae; genus Thalassia; species Thalassia testudinum. Next base: position 93,961,691 of record JAZHRO010000025.1, read on the forward strand.
ATAGCGAACCTATCTTTTGTATATAGTTATTTTCACCTTTCTTATTTTTCACTTCTTTCTTAGGTGTCTATCCTTACATTTTTACCATTCATCCGTAGTCACTCTTGTCATGCATTTGACTACTTAGCCCGATTTCCCACTCTAATCTTGCATCATACTTGAAATCATCCGCATAGAGATTTATATTTCCTCATTCTGACTTCCTTCTGTCACCCAGTCTAAGTTAGTGAAAAGTAGAGCATACATTTGCATCCATCTTGTTCATATAATGAGAACATTGCATCATTTAAGCATGGGGGGTGTAAATGGTGAAATCATTTTCTGAAATGCAATTATAGACACACCTGTATTGTATATAGTATAGTATTATTAAAAATACCAAAAAAATTGAAAAATTTTGAAAATTTTGAAAATTTTGCAAAGTTAGAATTATAAAAGAAATGTCAAAAATAAAAATTTAAAAAATACAATAAGGGACCTATTGAACTTATTATTGAGGGAGAACTCTAAAATAGAAATTCTGCGAAGAGAGAAAAGTTTTGAAAAGAATTATAAGTGTTTAATTATGATCTTATAGTTGAAAACAAAAATAGAATCAATGTTTATGGACATTCAACCTTTGCTGGTTAGACTTTCTGGGCCACTATAGCATGATTCGTTTAGGCATTGGCTAAATACACTTTAAGCATTGACAAGATAGACCAGGATCTCTCCTAACTTAGGGTATATTCTTATATGTGAGTCACTAGTGCAGGATTTGCTGGTTTGCTTTGGCTTAGGAGTCTAAGTAACTTTGGTTTACACTGCATAGTGTCGAGAAAGATCTTGTGAACTTGAAAGTCAACCCTAGTGTTCATTAAGGAAGGTGGAGTCTTTACCTGTGTGTGTAGGTAGACTCTTTATCCTAGTCTTTAGTCTTGTGTTTAGAAGAAGATCTTTCCACCAAAGTACTCACCGATCAAATAGGTGTGCGCTTCTACCAAATAATGTTGTCAGAGACACTGACATTTATTTTGAAAAAAAACTCAGAAAAAGTCAAAAAGGAATTTTTAGAAAAAAACATCCTTTTGAATAAGTCAAGTATGTTCTCCAAAGTGTTGTAAATATTTTCCACCAAAAATATTTTTCAGGGTGCATTATAAATACCCTGTTTCCACCAAATATTCTTTGAGCCACAATGCAATAAGAGTTGGCTTTAAGTCTTCCTCATTTTTTAGAGTTGATCCAAAAACATGAGCTGAAGCTAGGACCAACCTGGACTTAAAAAGAAGTGAAACCTTGTGATTGAGTTTTAGGGCTCACCTAGTTAGTCCTGACCTTTCACTGAGTACAACCACAACCTCTTAGCCTCTAAGCTTTGTAAAACCCCTTGAGTCTTGGAAATCTCACTTAAGTTTTAAATATCAAGAGTCCTTATTAGTTGAGAGATGGTTTATGTCATATCAATCTTAAGTTCTTGTTAGTCTTCCTAAGCAACTGGTTCTCACAATGTCTAGACCTAAACATAGTTGGTTTATTGGAAGAAAAATTTCAGCTTAAAGATCATCTCTAAACACCTAAAAATTTGAAAAGAAAAATAGATATCCAATCACACTTACATTGCTAATGCTGATTAATTTGCACTTAATGAGTTATTTACTAATGGACTAGCAAAACCTAAGCATGGGGGTCTGATGAGGTGTGGCTCATCATAGCTAAAATGCCCAAGTTAAGCAAGAAACTAGGTTAAACACTATCAATTAACATGATAAAAGGGTTAAGTGTGAAAATTAAGGAAAGTGACCTAAAGCATCCAATTCGTGTAAAAAATGCATAATTTGGTCAGTAAATGAGATATTCCATTACTAAATGCAAAATGATGATCCAATTGCAAATTTAACACATGTTTGAGTTCAAAAGTTCAAATTAAATGTGAAATCATGTTCTTAAATGTTCAATTAAGCTCCAATAAAAACTTCATTACAATTCGACATCATTAGGACCTTGCATTAATGACTTTACACATAGGTCCTTTAGTCATCACATTTTCTTAAGCATAAATGTCGTCAGGGACTTGTTATCAAGCTGTAAGAACCTATCTGCAAGACTTTTGGATTACATTGTTACATAGCTTATCACTTATGGATTCCCTTGCAAATGTTCTAGCCCTTTAGATCTCGTGGGCTTTCTTACAAGATGTCCAAAACACCTACAGTGCACTAGGTCCACTATTCACATGATGAACTCGAAGCACAGTAGCCGTTGATTCTCTCCACCACCCATCTGACGGTCGATCTTTCATCTCTGATCCTGCGCCTTCACGTGAAGGACCCTTGCTTCTTCCAGATCCCATCTAGTGGCTAACGTTTGATTCTAAGCTTCCCAAACATCTTTCTTCCTCATCCCACCGCATGCCCTAATCTTGACTAATATCACATCGCGGGGCCTAGAATCACTCACAAGCCTACTTAAGAAGCTCTCACATCCTCGCGCATGATCCATCAGCCCCTCTCTTACTTCCTTGAGCTGATCACTTCTTCCCCTTCGGTTCCTCTCCTCACACAGCTCTATTCCTCCGCCTAAGAAGTGGAACTCCAGTTCCTTCAACCTCCCCTCACTGCTAAGGATCTCGAAACACATGAGGGCGATTTGAGCTCCACTAGTGAGCATCCAAACCATCAGAACTCCTCCCCTATTCATCGCTGTAGCCACCAGTTGCAGTTTATCTCAGAGGTCCCATTCTTCCTATTAGTTAGGTTTTTCTCACTTTCTAAATTAGTTGTAGTACCTGCCAGTGTAGTGTAGTTTAGTTAGATGTAGTTTAGATGGTGAATTAGATGATGTGTTAGCTTAGATTAGAGTAGACTCGATCTTGCCCTCTCTGATCAATTCAGATCAGAGAGGTATTTTTCCCCGTCCATTTCGATCCATTACTCTCCCTCTTCACTTCGTAATTCACGTTCATTCACTTGATACACAATTTAGTCACCAATCACCCATTCACAAGAGCATTCAACAAATCAGAAGCTCATTATCTTTTAGATCTATTGGAGTGCTCAAACATCAAATTGAGGGCATTCCATTCAGCCCATATACCCACTGATGCCCTCCTTCTAGTTTGAATCAATCGGATCTAACTGATTTTATGGCGATGGATTTCGATAATTGACTAAATGAGTTTTGAACCAATTGTTATCTATTGGGATTTAATCAACGAAATCGGGTTTATCTAAGTTTGATTTGAAATATTGTAATTGTTTTAAATCCATTTGATCAGGTTTTCAGAGATGATATTCTCTATGCTTCATTTGATGTTTGATTCTGAATTTTTGATGATTGCTAGGTAGTTTGGGCAATGAGAATCATATGAAATGATTCAAGGCCTAAGCAATGACCTAACGATCTTTCTAAGATCATTTGAGGTCCTAAACTTGATTTATAGTATTTAGGAGCTGAAAGTGATCAATTCACACTGGCATTCTTACATTAAAAAGCCCAATCTAGGTAACATTTATTTTTAACTTCAAAATGATTTTATTGAGTTGTTTGAGCATGAAATGAATTTTACAAGAGTTGGATGAAGATTTTGAAGTGATTCACAAGTGGATTAGATGTCTACAGTAATTCATATCCTTTTTGCTGTCTACGATGAAGAGGAAGGGATTAACGAGGATTTATTAGGTATGAAACAACTTGATATAGTTTTCAGTGTGAGATTTCAAATAGATTTCACAACATTTGAACTCAGATTTTCAAAGATGAATTCTCATCATGTGTTTGAAGAGTTTTTCCACTGATTTGCGTCCATGATTCAAGATGGATTTGTGAATGAAAGGTTTTTCTCGTCCTTAGATCAAATTTTCAGATCTGAGGAAGAACTTCTAGAACATCTGATCAATCTTAGAAGTCTGATTTTTCCACTGATTTTTCAACAGCATCTGTTACTGATTCAACAACAATAGTAGCAACTCCTATTGCTAAATTTGAGTAATTTTGATAGCAGCAGGAAAAACCACTGTTGTGGACTATTTTGAGTTTGATTCAAAGAGTTTTTAGCTAGCCTTTTGAGGATTCTATGGGAAGCTAACTTCTTTATAGTGTAAAAGTGTATGAAGCAAGCATTTATGTACTTGAATTGAACTCTAATGCAATTAGAATTACTTGTAAATCCTGTTCAAATCCATTGTCAACTATTTGTATTATGCCTAACTATCCAATATTTAATGAAATTTAAGGCAAAAATCATATCTTATGGTTCAAACATGTTGTTTGTATTGTGTTGGATAGGTTTGAGTGTTTGAGTTGCATTCCCAACCCTTAGAAACCATTTTAGTGCCTTAGGTTTCACTTTCAATACCCTTTTAAGGCCTAATTTGGGTTAGACTTGTAAATGAATAAGAATTATAAAAAATCATTAAAAATTAAATAAAGGTGTCTTGAGTAGGATTAGGTAGCTTTATATGTGTGTGCAAAGATACAAAGTATTCTGAAGCCTCCTGTTAGTAGAACATATCAATAGACGGTTCAGTATACTTTGAAACTCAATAAAGGAAACCAAATTCAAAGATACAAAAAAGAGCACTTCTCTCTCTCATCTCACCCTTCTCTCTCACCTCCTATCTCTATTATACATATAAAAATCATAAAAATAATAAAATAGTAAAAATGCCTTGCATAATGTATTTATACTTGTAAATATAATTTAATAGTAAGCTATTTGTATATATTGCAAAATTCGTAAATAATGTACATAAATAACTTATAATTGTTTTCTACATATTTAATTAATTATTTAGGATGATTTCATGTGTATATAACCATATTGTATATTGTATAATAATTTATATTAAATTAAATGTGTATAATACTAAGTAATTATAAAAACCTATATATATGCCTATAATCTTATGTAATACTATACATATGTATTTAACTAATTAATATATTTTGTATGATACCGGTATATTTATTGAATTATGTATTTATTGTAGGTAATTAAGTTAGTAATTTAATTAGGTAAGTTATTAACTTAAAATAAAATAAATTAGTAAATTAAGTCAATACAGAAGTAATTAATATTGTACACAAAACAAAAGAAACACCCAACCCCGTACTCCGTGACCCACATGGAGGTAAACCTCACCACAAGGGAGGACACTATAAAGCTAGCTACTAATAAAACACCATTCATATGGGTATTACAAATCATATACTCAATTGAGGGTAATATTAACTCTAGATTAACAATATTATTTCGCCTAACTCATACATAAGAAGTCCCTTATCTTTACTATAGGAAAAATAATATTTTTTATGCACGTTTGTTATACATATTGATTTTAAATATTTTTAACCTATTTGTACTATATTTGTACTATATTACAACATTTATAACTTAAATATGTATATAACTATTTAAAACATGTCTTTAAATATATATAAATTAAAATAAAGGTTCTAAAATAAATTTAAAATGTATAATAAATAATTTATTATATAATTTAACTTTGTATAAGGTCAATTGCACCATTAATTTATCAATTTGTCTATTAATTAAGAAATTAAACCATAATTTAACATGTATAATTTCCTAACTTTAACTAATTTTAATATATAATTAAATAACTTATTTTTGTAAATTAATTATACAATTATGTAGACCTATATAAGGGCTTGCAACTGATAAACACTACTTTATTATCATTCTTATGTATCAAAACAAACCAAGCTTTTAGGATTTTAACTCCACAAATGAGTTTTTAGGCTGCATTTAGGCCTTTCATAGGTTAGGCATGCATTGCATAGTTTTGCTATTTTTAACATGTTTATTTGAGTGTTAGGGTTCAAATAGATAAGCAGAACCTTAGAATTATGACACTCATGAAGGCAAATGATGAAGAAGTTCAACTCAGCTGGAACTCAGCTAGATCTTACTCCTCTTCGCTGGATAATAGCTTACTTGGGTTACGTTTTGCTCCATTTAGCTCCATTTAGCTTATCTTGGCTGGATGGCAGTGACATGCTTTTATGCTTGTGTGTTAAGGAGTGTCGTTATAGTCGTACTTGCAACATCGATTTTAAAATAATTAAACGGAGGTGAGTCCGAGTGTCGGTCTCAGGGAGGTGTGAAAATCGGATTTTTACTTTACCACTTGTCACGGAAAGTGCGGAGTTTTTCTTGTGAAAGGTGCAGTTTTGAAAAGTGAGAGAGAGAGATAGAGAGAGAAGGTTTAGGGTTAGAAAGCTCTTTGTTTTGATCATGCAACTTGAACAGAAATTAAAATGGCAACTGAACGGAAAATAACTTCATTAAACATGCACTTGTAGTTCATGACTTACAACATTAAATACATGCTTCAACAAAAATAATAAAAAGCTTAAAAGAGAGAGAGAGAGAGAGAGAGAGAGAGAGAAAGAAAGAGAGTGTGTGTGGAGAGCGACGAGGCAGCCACGACGGTGGAGGAGGCTCCGTCGGTGGCTCATCGTCTCCGGCGATTACAAGAGTGCCTAAGGCTGGCTAAGAGAGGGGTAGAGTAGTTGCAAGGGGGAGTGAATGCCTTGAATGGTGGTTAGAGGGGGTTTAAATAGAGTTAAGGGCTTCCTAAAAGAAGAAGGGGCTTTAGCGACATCCAAAGCGTCGCTAAAACCTATTCCAAAACTGTCGGTGAAGCCCTCTCGCCGCCGGTCAGCCACCCGCCTCGTTCCTTCTCCTCGCGCTATCCGCGGCTCTCTTTTCGATCGGACGGCTGAGAGCCTTCCGCGCCTGCGCTGGGATTGCGCCTCGGGAACGCGTGTGCGCGCACGTCTCCGCCCGACGTGCGCGCGTGCGTGGATGCTCGTGAGCTGCGGTCGTGTCGAATGGCAAGATCCTAGTCGCCCGCTGCAGATCGGGCGGCCCAATTTCTCCGCGCCCATCGCACGTCTTCAATTTCCACCCTGCGCTGCTCGAACGCGCATCGTGTGGGTGTGGGCATGTGCGCTAACCGTTCTGCCACGCTCGCGCTTTGTCGCGGCGATCGTGGGCGGGTGCGCGGATCTCGGCCGTTCGATCGAAGATCGACGGCCGAGCTCTGATCTTGGATTGATGAAGGTGAGGCGCACGGTGGGGCGGGTCGACGTGGCGCAATCTGGGCCGTTGATCTCCAGATCAACAGTCAAAACTTCTTGGGCCCATTGTAGGAGCTTCGGATGTCGAATTTGGCTGATCTTGAGTCCATTGGACTCCGTTCGTCGTTCTGAAACCATCCGTGTGGTCCGATTGCTCATCTGAGGCCTGCTTTGACAAATGCTTACATAAATGGCCATTAATCCAATTTATAAGAAATCTTGGTACATGATGCATGCAATGCTCCTATTCTACTTTTGTTGTACCTTTTATTCTAAAGATGGGCCATATTCAACATAATTATCACCCCCTTGTGTAGTGTTAGCATACCCCCACGCTTACTCCTTGCTAGTCCCTAGCAAGGTTTATTCTAGTCTTTATTTCCTTGTATAATTCAAGAAGTAATTGCTTAGGCACTTCGTTACTTGTCAATAAGAGGAAATATACGCAGATCTTAATCTACAAAGACTTAGCAGCGCCCGGGTGTCTGCCAAAATACGAATCGCCCGAATCCTTGTGTTAGTGTATATATAACTATACATATGTATACGTATATATGTATTTTTTAGAAGAATTTTTTTCGGAATTCAGTGTGGGTTGGTAACTTTTTATGGTTACCCAACCCACCCAAAACTCGGTCAAAACCCTAACTGCTAAGCATCTTGGTATGAATGTTGTGATAGACTCAGTTAACGGTAATTGAGACAGACTTCGAGTTTCTACGCCTCTAGGTGATCGAAAAAGGAAACAAATTTGCCTGAAGGTGCATTTGTTCGATTGGTAGCTTTCTCCTTACATTTATTTTAATTGGGGTCAACACAAGGATTTTTCCAATGTATATCTCCCCGGCTTGTACTACTTCCCCGCTTCTTCCTTAGGTGTTTTGGTCTTTTTTGTGCAATTATTGAGCTAGGCTCTGGACAACCAACCAATGGGCTATTACCCACGATCACTTGCCAGCCATACTTGTGCGGTGAAGTATGATTTGTTTTCTTTTCTTCTTCTTCCTTTTTTTTTTTTTGTAGGTGGCTTCCCTAATCTTAAATATACCTAGAGGAAACGAAAAAGAAATGGCCAATGGTTGGGTTCTGGAAAACTTGCCAATGGGCTGTTACCCAAGACAACTTGCCAGCCATACCACCCTAGAGAGTTCATTAGCTACCCAATTTCTGTCAAAATCTCCGAGAAGTGAGTCTATGCAAAAATGTGTGCAGATGCTTAGACTCAAAGTTTTCCTGAGTTAGAGGGTGAGTTGATAAGTCGTATACTTATTACCTTATTTAGTAGGTGGATTAGAATAGCTTAAGGTTGCAAGGATTCGCTGCTAAATCCATATTTTAACTGACACCAGGGCTGATTAAGCCTGAAGGCCTAAAAAGTCTAAGTGTTTAAGTTCTTTCTGTATTATTTCCTATTATTGACAAGTTTCAAATGCCTAAGTTTTCTTCCTAAATTCAATTTTTTTTTAAAATTTATTTATTCATCCAGACTGATTAATTGAGCTCAGGATTATGCAATTTACCACCCCCCCATGCTTAAGTTGGACAATGTCCTCATTGGCAGATTCATGGATGCAAAAGGGTTCAAAAAGATAGTACCTGAGTGACGTAAACTACCAGATCAGTCCGAATCCTCTGGGTTGCCTCCCAGGAAGCGCTGAGTTTAACACCTCTAGCTGGGCGGTGCTCGGTGTCAGCCCTCAACGAGGGTGACACTTTCCTTGGGGGGTACCTGGGCCAGGAAATGCTTCAATCTTTGACCATTAACTGTAAAAGTGTGCCCAGTGTTAAGATTAGCGATTTCAACCACCGCATTAGAATAGGGCTTAACCACCCAAAATGGTCCTATCCATTTAGACCTGAGTTTTCCTGGGAAGAGTTTTAGGCATGCATCAAATTGCCAAACTTGCTAGTTAGGCTCAAAGGTTTTTCTTTGAATGAGTCGGTCGTGGACGGCTTTCATTTTCTCCTTATACAGTCGACTATTGTCAAAGGTGTCCCGACGGATTTCTTCGAGCTCAGATAATTGCAGCATCCTCTACGCACTGGCTAACTAGGGATCCATGTTACACTACTTGACAGCCCAGTAATCCTGGTGTTCCAATTCGACAAGAAGATAGCAGGCCTTGCCGAAGACCAGGCGATAAGGCACATGCCTATCGTGGTCTTGAAAGCGGTCTTGTATGCCCACAAGGCATCATCAAGTTGTGTGGACCAGTCTTTCCTATCAGGTCTCAGAGTCTTCTGTAAAATGTTCTTGATTTGTCTATTGGAGACCTTAGTCTGTCCATTTGTTTGTGGATGATACGGGGTGGCAATGAGGTGGTTTACCCCGTATTTTCTAAGTAGGCCACGGAATTGGAATGGATAAAATGGCTTCCACCATCACTGATCATGGCCTTGGGTATTCCAAACTGGGAAAAGATGTTCTTCTTCACAAAGTCCATGATAGTCTTATGATCGCATCGTCGGGTGGCGACGGCTTCAATCCATTTGGAAACATAGTCTACTGAGACCAGGATGTACTAAAAGCCGTTGGATGGTAGAAAGGGGCCCATAAAATCGATACCCCAAACGTCGAAGATTTCGACAATCAAAATGGGCTGAAGGGGCATCATATCTTTCTTGGTCATGGTCCCTAGTGTTTGGCAACGTGAGCAAGTCCTGGCAAAGATGTGTGCATCCTTAAATAGGGACGGCCAGTAAAATCCAGACTGCAAAACTTTTGCAGCTGTTTTCTTTCCAGAGAAGTGGCCGCCACAAGCTTGGTCATGACAAAAGGAAAGCACACTCTGAACTTCATCTTCAGGGATACACCTTCTGATGATCTGATCAGCATAGAGGCGAAACAACATGGGATCATCCCAGAAATAGTGCTTGGCCTCAGCCAAGAACCTGTCCCGTTGCTGTCTAGACCAGCAGTGCGTGGTTTGTCCTATAACTAGGTAATTGACGTAGTCAGCATACAATTGAATTTTCTTGTCTTGCACGGCTAGGATGTGTTCATCAGGGAAGGTATCAGATAGAGGTAGGGAGGGTCCAATGTTGTCTAGATGAAGTCTCGACAAGTGGTCAACCACCACATTTTTCGATCCAGCCTTGTCTCTGATTTCCAGGTCAAATTCCTGCAAAAGCAGGATCCATCTAATGAGCCTGGGCTTTGCATCCTTTTTGGCCAACAGGTGCCGGATGGCTAAATGGTCAGTGTAAATAGTCACGTGGGATCCCAGCAAGTATGAGCGGAAATTTTCAAGTCCAAATACTACAGCGAGCAACTCTTTCTCTGTGACGGTATAATTACGTTGGGCCTCGTCCAACGTTTTGCTTGCGTAGTAGATCACCATGGGCTTCTTGTCTTGCCTTTGTCCCAGGACACTTCCTATGGCAAAATCTGATGCATCACACATAATCTCAAAGTCCTGGGACCAGTCTGGGGGTTGAAGTACAGGTGCGGTGGAGAGTAAGTCCCGGAGGGTGTGATAGGCCTGGATGCAATCAGGAGACATGTGGAATATGGTGTCATTGGCTAGAAGGTCGGTCAAGGGTAGGGTAAGCTTGGAAAAGTCTTTGATGAACCTTCGGTAGAAGCCAACATGTCCTTGGAAGGAGCGAATCTGCCGAACCGAACAAGGTGGAGGAAGTTTGGAAATTAAATCAACCTTAACTCAATCTACCTCGATGCCCCTATGCGAGACGATGTGACTGAGGACAATTCCTTCTTGAACCAGAAAATGGCTCCTTTCCCAACTTAACAGCACGTTAACCTTGATACATCATTTCAGGATTTTCTCCAAGTTGCTCAGACAATGGTCGAATGAATTCCCGAATACAGAGAAATCATCCATAATGACCTCCAAGTATTCCCCACCATTTCTAAAAAAATGGCTAGCATGCAACGCTGGAAGGTAGCAGGTGCATTGCATAACCCGAACGGCATTCGACGAAATGCAAACGTGGCATACGGGCAAGTGAATGTGGTCTTTTCCTGATCTTCTGGAGTAGTTGCGACTTGGTTATATCCTGAATATCCATCCAGGAAGCAAAAATACTTCTGCCCTGCCAATCTTTCAAGGATTTGGTCAATGAATGGCAAGGGGAAGTGGTCCTTCTTAGTGGCTTCATTAAGCTTCCTATAATCAATACACACCCGCCATGTGGTGGTGGTGAGGGTGGGGATGGATTCGCCACAATCATTGGTGACAACGGTGAGCCCAGCTTTCTTCGGAACCACTTGAGTGGGGCTCACCCAGGGGCTACCAGAGATAGGGTAGATGATGTCGGCGTCAAGCCACTAGAACCTAACCTAGTCAACCTATCCACCTAAGTTTCGACCCACACACACCCACACACACCATCACCTCGAAAATACCTAGCCTAGAGTTCTCTAGAACTCTCTACCATGTGTGGTTGCCTTGGATGCCAAAATTAGCAACCAAGAGCCATTCAATTTTTAGATCCACATTTGTTGGATCTAAAAACCACCATCCATCCTCTCTCTCTCACTCTCCCATGACCTCCCACCATAGGCCTCTCTAGAGAATTCCATAGTTCTCTAGAGATCTTCCCTTAGGTCTATAAAAAGACCTAAGGGGTGGCCATTTGCACCCATTCACTTCTCAAATTCACTCCATTGGTGCCATTCACGCCCACTTTCACTTAGCTAGCCACTCCACCTCCACGAGCTCACTACGACCACCATGGAGGACATCATGCCAAGATGCTAGATCACTCCTCCCTCTCTCCAAGGGTCGGCCTAAGCTACATTGGCTGCCCCTCATTCTTCTCCTGACCACTCCAAGGCCATCTGGGACCTCCCTTGAATGCCCTCTATTATGCTAGATTTAGTTTATGCTCTTCATAATTTTATTGCTTTTATTACTGCTTAGTAGTGTACTCTTAACTACTCCCCCAATGATGCATACGAAATCCCCCCATTGATTCTTATATGCAGTCATTTTCTGGTAGCTAGATTTCCATTTTAAACTTTCTGTTATAAGCGTTCCTCTACCTCCATGTTGCGAACACCTTCCTAAATGAATGAAAGAAAATTTTCTATATATATATGTTTATGTGTTGAGAATCACCATGAGCTCATCGATTGCAATATATTTGGTGTGATTGAAGTTGCATGCTTTTCAGTATCATCTATTGCAACTAAGCATGTCGTATCTAAATACGTAACAATCTTAATCCGCCATTTGATTTCTAAACAAAGTAGAGCGGCAAAAAGATTGATTTCAAAAGTAAGACAAATGCTTCCCAATGATGAATGACCGAGACTGAAAGTCTCGTTATCTTTAGAAATCATTTTTTGATGAATGCTTTTGCATGACTATACTACGATTCCGACGACTTTCAACTGCATGAGAATGGATTTTATCAGTTGTTACAAAGAAAAATATGCTATGCTTATGTTTTATCTCTTTTTCTTCATTTTATAAAATCAAAAAAATATTATATATGAGGGGTTGAACTAACAAAGTAGAGGCTCCAATCTTAGTTCCACATCAGCAGCAACTAATCTAGATTTTGATATTTATCGCTTTATGCTTATAACACAGTTGCCCAAGTCACTGAGGGTCGGGTCCCCCATATGCATGCTCATATGCACCCCCCGCTCGTGCCCACACATGCAAGCCTTGGTTGGTTCGAATCAGGTCTGAGCTGTCAGACTTGAGTTCGGGAGAGAGAGGGATTTATTTTGAGAGAGGGGGGGTTTTGCTCTGGGGATACGTGTCTAAGGACTTAGGTAAATTTGGATCCAAATCTTAAGTGGCTTTAGGTTGAAAGTTTAATCCATCTGAAGGCTTCCTTTAAACGTCTGATTTGGCTAAGTTGGAAGTTGAGTTAAGTGTTGAGAGAATTAGCCTAAGTATCAAATTCTTTTTGCTCTCTCTATACTATTGTTGTTCTTTGACGCTTGGTACACAAATTGCATTACATTGAATATATTGTGTTTTTGATTAATCTTTCACTGCATATCTTGTGACTTGATTATTGTGCTTATCATGTTTGAATAGTGGATTGAAATGCAATTGTTTGCTCCCTACGAATGACCTCAGAAAACAACATTTTCAAGCACTATAAATTAAATATCGAATCAATTTTCATTGCTATACTGCGATGCGTTTTCCTAAGTTACGGCGATTACCACTTTCCACACCATCTCTTGAGCATTTATTGATTACTTTATTAGTGTTTAGTCTACGATCTTTTACTCCCTACGAATGACCTCGGAACTCAAAATTTCAAGTATTATAAATTGTAAGTGCAGACTCATTTCCGTTGCTATACTACGATGCCTTTATAAAATTTAACGAGAATGCATTAGTATTTTGGCACCGTTGCTGGGGAGGAACGTGCATTTTGACCACTAGTCATATTCATTCTGACTTGTTTCTAACTTGCCCTATTTGAATTGTTTGTGTCATTTTAGAGGTGAATCACCATGCAGGATCATCCTCTTGGATCAACCACACCAGGGGTATGTAATCGTTTGATTCTCTTCCATAGTCCCCTCCTTTCCTGGAAAAGAGCCTTACTTTTCTAGTAATTATCATCCATGGCGAGAGTTTTTCTGATTTATCTCGATTGATTGAGATCAGATTTGATTTGATTTGGATTCTAATTAGAGATCCCCAATCCTAATACTTGCACCTATTAGGGACATAAGCTCCTTGGGCTATTCACTTTCTTGATTGAGCCCAAGGTGCCATCTTTGGAAGCAATTGGACTTGGAAATAGAGTCGAATTAACGTTTCTACATTAGGGATTCAAGGACGAGTACACATTTTCCTGCTAGAAAGGAAATCTATTCCCGCATTATGTGCTACCCAGGCCATTGGTTGAATTGGTCTTAATAAGTAAACCCTGAAATCAAGGCTCTATAATCACTTGAATCTTTAAAAGTCAAGACCTAATAACTAGCTTGAGAACCAATCACGGTGGTTTGGGTGCTTTGACCCAAATTTCATCCCCAACTTTTTGGCAGGTCAGGTAAAGTTGGTTCACATTGTGAAGCAAGCAACCTCCAAATTAGGATACAATTCAAATCAATTCTAAATTTGAGTGAAATTCAAGGCACAAGCAGGATTAAAATTGGTAGACTTATGTCTCAATTCACACATTCTGGCCTACTTGGAATCGTAGTGAGAAGGTTAGTTGGGGGAAACCTAGCAACCCATGGGATGCTCTACCATATAGGGGTCTTTGTGGGATTGATGAGCAAGATTTCGTACGCTAAAATGTTGAGTTTGAAACCTGTCATTGCAGTTGCATAAAAATCTGCTATCAAATAAAATATATAGCCTAAACGTTGGTGACGATAACATCATCATCAGCCATATCTATCTTTATTTAGTCATAATTAGTTGATAAATGCTCCTACATAATCGCCAGAAGACTGTAATTCATTGCATATCATTTCTGAGAGATAAACATGAAACTAGGGTTAAATCCACAGTTTTAATAGAATATCAAAATTGCAGAGCAATCATGAGGTTTCTCAGAGGTTAATTAAAGGTCAAATGTTCAAAAATGTCTAATAATTGGGTTCATGCAGACATAAATGGGTTTTCATGCGTTTTGAGAATTAATGGACATCTGAGACCCTAAAAATAGACTCGTTTAATTAACTGAGGTTCTGGTTGAGATAAAATTCACCTAAACCTTCTAAAAATCATAGAAAAATATTCTATAAGGTTTCATATGCTTAATTTGACCATTGGAACCCATTTTGACATAAAACAGTCTCAGATAGACAGTTGCCCAAATTTATGTTTCTATGCAAATTACCTAGTCAAACTTGGTCAAAACCTAAATTTGACTTCACCATTAGATTTCTTGGGTTCAAATTAGGTTTGTAACAAAATTTGGGCCCAATCAAAGATCATATCGACCTATTTTGCATTCAATCTTGTCTGACTCTTTTTTCTCACACATATGCCCCTAAATTTTGAAATCCTTGCAAATACCCTGCAAACTTCATCATCTTCACCAATAGGTTACTGCCACCTTCAAACTCCTAAACCATCACCGGCGACCTTCAATCAGGGATTACTCCATGATTTCATGACCAAATTCTTCCAAATTTCGAAGAAAGATTCATGAAGAGTTTACCTACAATCTAAGCCACACATTGGGCTCTAATTCCTACTTAAAGCCACATGCGAACCTTTCAAAGGTTTGGGCTTCCTATTCCTACGAAAGCTTCAAGCTTTCAAGCTTGGATTCCAAGCTTGAAATGACCCCTTGACCCCTATAAAATGACCCACTTTGCACAACCAATCTCCTTAGCTTATTTTTGGCTGGGAAACCTCCTTCCCTCCTCTCCGGTGAATGCTCCACGAGCTCTGGCGACCTTCTCTGACCACATTACTCGTCCACCCTCACAGATCACAGTGGGTGGATTCCTCTTCCTCAACTTCTTTTCTGTATCGCAATACCAACAGCCGCTGCCTACACCTCTTTGTCGTCACTGCTTCTATCACCCGAGTTTTCATCTTCCCCACGTTCGACGTACCATTGACGTGGGAAATCCCTCCCTTTCATCCATTAGAATTAAGTTAGATAGGTTTCATTAGAATCTTAGGTTAATTTCCATTATTTAAAATCTGAAAACAACCCTTGACGTTGTCGCGAACCACCTTCTTCACCTTCGGCTGCACCTCTAATGAGGTCTACCTGTCACCTCACACCTCCAACCACCTCACAACCTACTCCACGACCTCCGCCACATCACCACAAACAAAAGCCCTCTCTTTATTTCACTGTTCACGCTCCCATGACCTCCACCGAACAAACTCACCTTCACATTCACTTTCTAACTTCATCCAGCCACCATACACCTTCACACGCCACGAGGCCACCCACATTACATTCGTCAATGTCCGGTGAACCTTCTGAGATGTTTTCATGTGGCCAAAAGGCCTTATTTTCTATTTTAGGTTCCAGGTCGGAGCTCCACCACCACGCCATTTTTTCCGATGCTGTTCACTACGTTCTAGCCACATACTTCATGGCTGACACCTCCAGGTCTTGCGGAAGGCTTCCAGAAAGGCCTCTAGGTCTTCAATTGAGGACTGCATCAGCTACAGCCACCCATTTAAACGAAGCCTCACTGCAGAAGTGTGCGACCCGAAGGGGTGGGATTTAGTGCCACATCATTCATGGATAAGCATTTTACCATGCATAAAGGGAATTTCTCACATGGCCTTATCACCTCCAAACACATGGGGTGAGGTCTCCTCCCCTTCACACGACCCAAACCTGCCTATTGTCACTCCTCATTGATCACCACCCCAGGTGAGCCTGGACCCAATTGCTGCATGCCCGTATACCTAATTAGATCGGCTTTTTAAGAGGAAAGGAAGGAAGGAAAGGAAAGAAAGAGAGCGAGGGAGGGGTGGGTTTTGCTCCTTTGTGCATTGTGCGACACTTAGTCACTAACAAGGAAGGAAGAGAAGAAAGAAAGAGAGGGCTTGTGCCTGATAAGAAGAAAGGGATTTGAAGAAGTGGAAAGGCTAAGGCAGTAAAGAAGAAGAAAAATAGAAGAAAGCTATCTTGAAGGTACTATAGCAGGCTGCATTTATGTCATCTTACTTGAGATCCATACATCTAATTATTATTTATTTATTTGATTTATATATGGTTAAGACTAAGAATTGGTGATTAAAATCATCATTATTTTGTCTTAGACATCTTTTTGCCGCATTAAACTCTTGATATACTCATGTTATACATTGAAAATCAATTTTGAGTATTTATTCATCGAATATCATTTTAATTGAGATTTGCACGTGAATGTAACACTTGCTCCCTGTGTTTGACCTTGGACTTCATTCTTGATATTCGAGTTGTAAATTTCATTTGTTGACAGAGCTATTTAGGAGACCTTACTACAAGAAAGCTTCTTAAACTCCTATCTAGATCCCTCCAATATTTTGGCACAGTTGCCGGGGAGCAACATGCAATTCACCTTTAATCTTTATTTTATTTGATTATATTTGAGCACTAACTTGCCCTATTTGTTTCTTGTGATTTTGCAAGGTACATCACAAGGCGATCTTCTGCATAAAACAACCACTCCCAGGGTAGGTAACCTCTCTTCTTCCCTAATCTCCTAATCCTTGTGAAGATAAAAAAGGAAACAAAACAATAGGAATCACCTGCCTTATTTTCTTAGTAAATCATCATTTAAAAGGCAAGTTTTCCTAATTTGCAAAAAGATTCACATTTGATTGAAGCTTGAAACGATTCTGATTAGACATTCCCCATCCTAATTTCCTGTACCTATTAGGGACTATGCTAAATTTCTAAATCACTTTGGGCTAACACACTTCTTGCTTAAACCCCAAGGTGAATATTTTAAGATCAAATTGGACTTGGAATAAGAGCCAATTAGAGTTTTTAACATTAGGGTTTAAAGTGTTAGTACACATTTGCCTGCATAAAGAGAATAAATGCTCCCGCATTTGTGGGCTACCCAAGCCCTTGTTTGAAAAGATCTAATAAAAAAGAACCCTTAAAATCAGGCTCTAATTTCACATGAACCTTAAAAATTGTGGACCTAATAACCTGAGTCAATTCGGGGTGATTTCTAGGTCTTGACCTAGATTTCATTCTGCCATCTTTAGGGTAGGTTAGGTGAAGTTGACCTACATTGTAGGCCAATCAACCACCAAATTAGGTCACAATCAAATCAACTTCTAATCAACTGAAACTCAAGGCACTAATTAGAAATAAAATTAGTAGACCTAAGGTCTTAAGTTCGTAAATTCCGATCTACTTGGAACCGCAATGACATGGAAGGTTGGGTGGGGGAAACCCTATGACCCGTGGGGATGCTCTACCGTGTAGGGGTCTTTGCGGGACTCTCCCTTCTTGGTTGCCCAAGTATTTCTCGGGTGTGAGGATTTTTGATTCAAGGGTATCATCTGCCTTGAAACAGCCTTAGTCATCCAAAAATCTTTGGGTGCCTTGATTGGGTCCAAATAACATCCAGTCCCTCATCATTTCTCTAGAGCACACACACAGGAAGGTCATTAGGTTTTAACCTAAGAGACCTAATTTGATCTTCTTGGGAATCTCTTTCAGATCTAATCAACTTGAATCTAACCTGAGTTTGATTCATCTTGATTCCACCACTTGATTAAAAAATTCAACCTGACATGTTAGGAAAAGTGATTAAAAAACTTGTGTCCCAAATGACTATCAAGGATGAGATGATTGAGGCTACCTATAGACACCATGAAGATTATTATGAATCCTTAGATAGGGACATAAGAGAGATAAATTTATAAAAATAATAGACCACATTTTGAATCATTTCAAAATAGCATGGACACAAATAAAACATGGTTCTACCCGGGATGTTCTCTTAGTAGAATACAATGAATTAATGACATTACATAGCAACAAGTATGTACAACGTTGATCAAATCCTTAACTTTTGGAGAAAAACCAACATCTCATGGAAAAATGGGAAGAATTGCTGAATGAGTTATAAAGAACCATTGAACAAAAATACCCGTCAGATAAATAAGAGATCTTGGAGTAATTCTGATGATCAACATGATTCCACAAATCCTGGGTTTGATTATCAAGGTTGTTGTGGACCTCCAACCCAAATGAATTCAAATTCAAATTTCATAACAACTAACATACCTGATCTTGATGAGGGTTGGAAGGATCCAATTGCAGGTGTTCACAATTCCAGACCAACCTAATGCGTTCTTTTCACTCAACTCAGTAATTAAGTTAATTTCACTTAATTAAGAGTAGAAGTCACTTAGGTTAACTCGAAATTGTGTCGGTAGTGTAGTATAGGGTCGAATTAACCTAACATTTTATAAATTTTTACTGGTTGAGTCCAGGTGGTTCACTGGGAGGTGTAATCTTTTCTACATTCAGCAATTTTCTTTTATTTTCCTTTATAAATTTTGGAGGTATAACTAGTTTGATTTTAAACCATAAATTTTGCCAAAATATTTAAACTATAAAGAATATACAAAATTTCATATGAAAAATATATTTACTCAAATGATGTACTTTATTAACAACTAAACATGTTAGTTTTCCAATTTTTTTTCAAAGAAATTAAGGCAATTAAAAGTTGTTCTATTAAAGCATGCCTTTTTACAATTAAGAACCAAAAGAAATTAAAATGATGCAAGAAAAATAATATCCTAGCTTTACTTCTTCAGCCTCTCTCTTCTTGCTTCTTTCTTTCATTTTCTTCTCTCTCTCGAGCTCCCTTTCTTACCTCTCTTCTGTTGTTCCTACCTTCTTCTCTTCCTGTCTCTTATTCTCTTTCCCTTAGTCTTCTCATGCCTTCTCTTCCCTTAGTGCCTGTTCTCTAAGTTCCTTTCGTGCCTATTCCTTCTTTCCTTTGCCTTCAGCTCAACACTTAGCATTTTAACCATCGGCTCTTCTTTTCCTTAAGTCCTTTAGCTGAATCGAGTTTTTTTTACTTTTTAACCAAAAATTATTTTATTTGCGGTGAGGACCTTTCGAGGATACATAGCACCTTGAGACTAGGGTGGGACCAGACCCTACTCGGTCCTCGCCTAATCTCAGTTAGGTTCTATTTCAGTTTATTTCATTTTGGTTCATAGTCTCTAGCCAGTCCGGCTCAACCCAGCCTCCCAGGCCTCGCCCTCCTAGGGCACAGCACTCGCTCATGCCCACAAGGGCGCACACCCGTAGGCACACAAGCCTGCACACATGCATGCACATGCTCAGAATGATCAGATCGGTAACCAGTGCGCCGAGCACTAACGACTGAAGAGCCCATGTAACAAAATCATTTTATCCCCATGCATGCACTCAGAAGTTGACGATGTGGGACAATCATAACCCCCTCCAGACCCAACTTCAAATGATCATAACTTTCAACTCGGAGCTCCAAATCGAGTGATTTAAAGTTTGTTAGAAAGCTCTAAAGTTAATCTACACAATTGCAGGGTCAATTTAAGGTTTAGAAGATGATTTCCTCTTCAATTTGAAGAGTGAAATAAGGGGTTCCTACAGGTTATTATTTGCCTAGAAATGGTTTCTACATCTACAACGTGATCAGATGGACTTTTCTCTCTTATTTAAAGGTCTGTACAAGTTCTACAAATGATTCCGCATCTGTTAGAGTAAGTTTTAAGCTCTCAAGACCTTCAGACAGTGTACAGAAGGTTTAAGCTTCTCTGAAAGCTTCAGAGATCAAAATTTTCAGACTAAAATAGGTAAACAGACATAGAGAAACCTCTTTGATTGACTTAAAATAGTTCTAAGGGTTGTAATTGACTTCTCTGGGCAAGATTCAAGTTCATATCTCAACAAAATGATACTGCTGTAAGTTTGGGTTTGAAAGTAACCCAAATTGACAAAATTTGAAATCTCACTAAATTATTCACCTAAGCTCAGTTTAATCACTCTGAAACCATCAAACAAGATCCCAGAAACAACTTAATTGCATCAATTCCTTAATTTGAGCTCAGAACTCCAATATCAGACTCAGTTTGACTGTGAAGGCACAAAATTTTGACTTCCTATTGAAAGCCTTCTCCTAAGAAATTAAAGTCTCGAATAAGATCTTAACTTCAGAACCTAATTCAGATTCTCAGATAGGTGTTTCGACTCATATTCCTAGGGTTTCAGGCTCGTCGCCTAAGGTTCAAAATATGTTTATCGACAGAGCATTAGGAAGGTTGTTACAGTATTCTAAGGGTTTAAATAGCTTCAGTGCATTGCACTGAAGCTTCTAGGTTCCTTCAATGCTCTTCAGATCTCTCCTAACAGACTTCTCCAACTCCGGCGGAGTTGGAGAAGATGAAGTTCAATCTTTGGCTCCGCACAGTAAATCTTCAAACAAATATCCTCAAGTTATTCATTGATCATATTTGAATCATTCTGGAGCTTTTCAACAAATTCTGGAGGTTGAAACACAAATTTGGCTTGCCGGAGCTCCAGTTAGTCCAGAAAATGTGAAAAGTGTACACAGATTGATTAAACTAGCCATTTTCAATCTAAAAAGGATCCTGAGGTTGCAAGGAACCTCAGAATCACATTTAATTCTTCATTTGTCCATTAGAATTAAGATTTGACAGTGAATTCGTTTCTTTAAAAATCTGACTTGAATTAAGCTCATGACTTATTTAACCACTCGATTGAGAGGTTACAACAAGTCAACAGATAATAGCAGTTACAATTATATAGTTAATTAATAGTTTGAACTTCTCCTGAGCCGCCATTGACAGTGAGCTCAGGAGCTTAATTAAGAATGGATGTTTAATTTATACGTGATATTTATAGGTATTATAGTGTCAATTAGGGTTCATAAGTGGTGAATAAATGATGAAGAACCCAGTGGAGGTGAAACTAAGTCGATTACTATCACCATGGACAGTGACAGTAGTTAGTGGAGGTGAAATGTGAATTAGGCGATTAAGTGATCAATTAAGCGATTAAATGTGCTTGAAGTGATTGTGAGGGTTAAAGGAAGGTGGACAGTGAGTTGAAAAGACAAGATTAAAGCTCCGGTGAGCTCAAGGAGCTCGACGGAGTTGGAGAAGATGAAACTAAAATCTGACATTAACTTTAATCTATCTAACTATCTAACTAACTAAGCTAACCTACTCCTACTCCTAGTCCTACTCCTAATCTACTGTTACCTCGACGAAGGGGTCAATAGGGTTCTGTTGAAGTCTCATGGCGGACGACTAAATCAGAGGGTGAAAGAAAGATCTCTGGCAGGTGGATTTGAGGTGGAGCAGAGGATTCCTTTGGTCGACGCCTGTGTCAGAGACGTGGAAGACCATGGCGGATCTCCTCGGCTGATCAGAATGGATGGAGGAAGTTGGAAGTGAAATGGAAAGTCGCCGGTGTTTTGGGCGAATAGCCTATTGGGTCGACTGCAGTGTTAGAAAAGGGAAGGGAGCCAACTTGAGTAAAATCATAGGGGTTAGGGGGTATTTATAGTAGTTGGTAGCGAAGAGAATGGCAGGGTCTGGCAGAAGAAGGAGCTTGAGGAGCTTAACCTCCGGCGTCGTCTCCGACAACAGTGAGGTTATCTCGCACTGAAAAATAGGATTTCTGGTTAATCCAGACC
The DNA here is from genome assembly GCA_037157565.1 of Thalassia testudinum. Lineage (NCBI taxonomy): Eukaryota > Viridiplantae > Streptophyta > Magnoliopsida > Alismatales > Hydrocharitaceae > Thalassia > Thalassia testudinum. The sequence continues at coordinate 93,983,871 of JAZHRO010000025.1, forward strand.
GGTGGATGAAGTGGAGGTGGAGAGCACAAGCTACAAGAGCTTGGACAAAGAAGGTTGATGTCGGCAGGGAGGTGATAATGCGGTGGAGTGACTCTCCATCGCCAGTCGTTCATTCGGCTGGAGAAGGAGAAGAAGAAAAAGGAGGAAAAGGGACTTAAACATAATAAATCTTAAGGACCTGTGTGAGAAATAAGGACCCGATTGTAATCAATATTAAGGACCAAAATGTAAACTTAGGTTTTGAAGGTTTATTTTAACTTAGATCTTTTTTTGCTTTTTTTATATGTTAGTAAATAAGGTAAATATTATGTTTTCACCTTGAATTTACATTTTTTACCTTTTTAGATTAATTTATTAGATTAAGTAAAATTACTTAAGTTATTATATACCTAGGTTTACATTAAGTTTAAGTTACTTATCTTATTAATTAAGGGAATGATTAATAGGATTTCGAGTCCAATTATTATCTAGATTATTAATAATGTTAATTGAATGATAAAATGTCATTTTTAACTTATTTTAATGTCCTTTACTAAATATCCCTTATTCTATAATTGACCCTTATATATTCATAACCTTAGCTAATTAACTAGGTAGGGGTAATTAGAGATCATGATGAGTGTCTCATCACAGCCCTAGAAAACTAGGAACGTGGTCCATCGAGTTTAGATTTCCCCAACACCTGTGATGATGAGCTTAAAACACAACCTCTCGAGAGTGTAAATTCTGTCCCTTATTCTGATAAGTGACTCTCGAGAGCAATTCTGACATCCCTGTAGAGCCTAGCCTAGATCCTAGTGACCCAATGCCTACCTTTAGCCTAGAATCTAGATCTAAGCTTAATTGTGATGATTATGAAGCCCAATGTGATGAGAATCAAATTTTAAATCTAGAATATGATTTTGGGCCTGTATTTGATGTGTACACCTCTCCAACTTCCTCAGATACACAAATTGATTTTTCAAAAGTCACACCAATTTATGATATAGAAACTGAGGAGTTGGAAGTGTTGGGAATCGATTGGGTCTACCCTAGGAGCCAAGAACTAGAGCCAATGCCTAATAAGGACACCTTTTTAAGCTCAGAATATGAAATTAGTTTAGATCAAAGTCAGGTTGCTGATTCTACACATCTTGATTCTCTCCGTAGTGGAACTCCCGATCCAGAATCAGATTCAGAAACTTATTCTAGCAAATTATCCGATGATTTTGAGCCCTACAATGATTTTGGAGATCCTTTGTTTTCGGACAACTATGAACCAATTTACGACTACAACATCCATGATCCGTTCTTCGACTCTGACTCTTAGGTCCCTGATCTTGAGATCATTAATTCAAAATTAGGTTCCTTTGAGGTGGAATCATTTCTTTTTGATCTACAGGAATCAAAAACAAGTCGAGAGTGTCTGTACTCTTGAGTTCGAATCTTTCCTTTACTTAGGTTTTTATGATCCTATAAGCACTCTTCAGGCATTTACCTTTGATTTTGATGGCCATTATGAGGACTCTCTAGATGAACCTACTTTTGAATCCTTTCTACAGGAGCCCTCAGCACACATAGTTATCAAGGAAGCCACCTCTTCAAATCCACATATAGAATGTTCTCGAATCCGAACCCAACCCTGACCCGCCACTAGAATCAATTTCTACTATAATTCTCCTCTCGTTGATCTGGTCACACATGATTATTCTCCATCTTTTGAATTGGATTCAAATATCGATCAGAATGCAAATCACATCCTACCCTTCTCTAATCACTCTCATTGGAATCTCACATCCTCCACAAATCCATTTTCTTTTGAGGATCCCTACTCTGGCTAGGTTGATCTGATTCAGCCAAACCTGCATTTCGCACTGCCACATCCTTCTAAGTCATAGAATATCTGGTCGACACCATATCACTTGATCCACATCCATCAACCCACCAAACTGATTCGGTTTGGGCTGCATCATCAACCTATCGATCTGAACAAGCACCTGGTTGAACCAACTAGGCAATTGATCAAGGTGTTTGTTCTACAAAATTCTTCTGATTTGACCACTCCTCCTTCTCCTTGATCACTTTCTGCTTGGCTGAAGACATTGAATTTAGCACTTAACGGGAGCAACCTATCATTCCAAAAATTTGAGACCCTTCTAATTATCCTTTTGAGCTTCACATCTACTGCACTCTGAGTTCTATTTTAGAACAGCCGACTCCATCTTTGGTACTCGTACCATAGCTTGAAACCATCCGCAGCAGTCATCCGAACTCGTTCACCCACCCTTTGAACCTGTTCTAATCCTTTAATGCAATTAATTTCATACCCTTCAGTTTACAATGAGGACATTGGAAAACTTGGCATGGGGGGGTGTTAAAGTGCAAACACATAAAAATTCAAGTTTCTGATGGGTTCTTACAAAAGAATACATATCTCAAAAACCAAAAAAATATGAAAAAATTAAAAACGAAAAAATGGAGAAAGGGGAGGAAATTTCGGGAGCTTAAATTGCATATCATTCTTAAGAAGGAAAAGGGGAGGTGATTTAAATGTCAAAAAGGAGCTACAATTTGAAATAAGAAGTGATAGTCAGTAGTAAATGATTGTGGAATCTATTTAAATTCTTTACCAAATCAAAAGAAAAAATTAAGTCCTAGAATAACAAACAGACAAAGAGATTGGTATGAGTGCTAATCTTAGGCCTCTTGAGCTTGTTTTAGGGCTTAAACATTCACATATCCATTAAGATCTGAATAATCCTCAAGAGGTTAAGGAAAATGCGAAGCTTATGTATTAGGTCTAAGGCTTAGGGATTATTTGGCCTCGTTAACTGACCTTTGGTTTACGGGACTTGGTAACCTAAGCACCCTAATCCACACACAAGTCTGGTTCAGTGTGTTTAATTAATAAAAATCATACAAAAGCATCTATTCTATTCTAAAAAAGTCACCTAGATTTGGAGCAGCTTATCAACAGATGTTGATTTGGATGAGTTCTCGACACGGAGAGGCAAGAAATTTCCCTTGAAGATGTGTAATAACATACCGTCTCCTCAGTGCTTCTCTCCTAGGATATCTAAATATCCTACCGGGGGCATGTAAGCACCTTGTGCTAGTTCAGATGCAATGGGTGGGATTATCCTGAAATGTTGATTGCTAGAGACTAAATTTAGCTACATAACGCCAATGGCAGCACTATCTTGAAGTGTCGAAAGCCAGGGTTCTGGGGTTGCCATGGGCAGTGTTATCTAGAAGCATCGAATGTTAGGGACCCTACGAGGATTGATGGTAGGAACTAGGAATCAGATACAAATCATATTTTTGAGCCAATCCAAAGCTAGAAATAATGAAAAAGAAAAAGTGAGAGAAAACTCTCCAAAAGTGCAAAAATTCTTCTATCTCTCTCTTTTACAAAAATGCACTGCAAACTGAATCCGGACTAACCATGTTACAAGCACGGGTGCTTTAACTACTACGTTCAACGAACCTTAGGATAGTTTCTGTAGGCCTTAGAAACCTTCATGGAAAACTAAGGCTAAAGCTGTTCTGGTCTGGATTTTGGTTGGTACTTTACTACCTCTAGGCCTACTATTAGCATTCTGACCTAATTTCTAAAAATAAGAAAGAATTAGGACACTGAATTGTAAATCATCGTCTAGAATTCCAATTCATTTCAAAGATTTTGCTAACGGACTAGCAAAAGTTAGGCATGGAGGCATGATGTTAACATCATCATCAGCCATATCTAGCTTTATTTAGTCATAATCCACTGATATATGCTCCTAAATAACCGCCAGAGGATTGTAATTCATTGCATTTCCTTTTTGAGAGATAAACTTGAAACCAGGGTTAAATTAGCAGTTTTAATAGAATATCCTAATTGTAGAGCAATCACAAGGTTTTGCAGAGGTTAATTAAAGATCAATTGTTCATAAATGTGTAATAAGTGGGTTCATGCAGATCGAAATGGGTTTCTTTCGCGTTTTAAGAATTAATGGACATCTAAAACCCTAGAAACAAACCTGTTCAATTAACTGAGGTTTTGGTCAGGATAAAATTTAGATAAACCTTCTAAAAATCATAGAAAAATATTTTATAAGGTTTGGTATGCTAACTTTGACCATTAGAACCTATTTTGACCTAAAATAGAGTTTTAGACAGATAGTTGCCCTAACTTGCATTTTTACGCAAATTACCCAGGCAAGCTTGGTCAAAACATAAATATGACTTCACCATTAGATTCCTTGGGTCCAAATTAGCTTTGGGCCCAATCTGAGATCATCTCCACCTAGTTTGCATTTCAGTCCTGTCTGACTCTTTTCTCTCACACATATGCTGTAACTTTTGAAATCCTTGCAAATACCCTGATAGCTTCATCATCTTCTTCACCAACAGGTCCCCGCCACTTTCAAACTCCTAAACCCATCACTAGTGACCTTCAATCAGAGATTGCTCCCAGATTTCATGGCAAAATTCTTCCAAATTTGGAAGGAAGGTTCATGAAGACTTTACCGACAATCTGTGTTGCACAGTGGGCTCTAATTTCTACTCAAAAGTTCATGCGAACCTTTCAAAGGTTCGGGTTTCCTATTCTTGCGAAAGCTTCAAGCTTTCGAGCTTGGATTCCAAGCTTAAAACGACCCCCTGAGCCCTATAAAAGGACCCCATTGCATAGCCAATCAACTTAGCTTGTTTTTGACCGAGAAACCTCCTTCTACCCTCCTCTCCAGTGGAATGCTCTACGAGCCCCAGCGACCTTCTCTGACCACCTTCCTCGTCCACCCTCACAGTCCATAGCGAGTGGATTCCTCTTCCTCAACTTCTTCCATGCGTCACAATACCAGTGGCCACTGCCTACTCCTCTTCATCGTCATCGCTTCTATCACCGGAGCTTTCATCTTCCCTACGTTTGGTGTACCTCCAGCATGGGAAATCCCTCCCTTTCATCCAATATATTTAGGTTAGATAGGTTTCCTTAGATTCTTAGGTTAATTTCCATTATTCAAAATCCAAAAACAACCCTTGACCCTCAAAGAGCGATCTTCGTTTTTGTTGAAAACTTTAACATAAAATGACATGTCATTGTATGTAATCACATGGTAGAGAATCGCTTTTCAAAAATATTTAATAATTCCAAAACTAACCACGAAGAGTTAGGTCATCTCCACAGGGAGGAATTAGCCTATTAAAAATGAGTAATGAAGCATCAGTAATCAAGAATATCAACAGATGTGCATGCTAACTAGTGCTCTCATTTCCAGCTTCAATCCTCAATCTAGATAATTAATCAAGAATATGAGGGTGCACATGCAAAATCACCACCATGGAAATACCAGAATTGCTATCTTAGTTCTGACAAGCACCATCAAATTTAATTAAAATAGAACCCGCTCCCTGTAACCAATACCCTATATTCTATTATTCATGAGAAGAATTCAATTATCCATGATTCAAACAAACGTGAGTGATATTGATGCAAATATACCAAAATATAATAAGGAGATAAATAAATGAATAGTATTCTCTACAATGGCATTATTCATAATTAATAATAGTGGCTTTTACTATAGAGAAATAGGGGAATACTTTCCCTCGTGGTCGTAGGAAGAGGAGGAGTCAGCGGACGGTGTGGTCGCCGGTGGTGGGTCTCTGAGGTGTAGCCTTCATGACGGTGGTGACGCGACAACCGGAGGTGTCCGGCGGTGGCCGGACGATGGAGGAGAAGCTCACTGGTGGCGGTTTTCCAACATCCGTGAGTGGGCTGCGGGAGGTGCTGCCACGAGCATGGGAAAGCACGTGGAGTCGTGGTGAGTCTGGTGGCATCAACGGCATGAAGAATGGATGGCTGTGGTGACGGTTGCGTGGAGAGGGGTGGCGTCGGCGTTGGGTTCTTCTCTATTGGCTAACGGAGAAGACGAAGCGGAGGAGAATGCACGCAGTCTACACACACACGCACAAGGGTGCGCGGGAAGTACACTCGGTGGCAGGTGCTACTGCAACCACTATGCTCACGCATGGTGTGTTGCTGCAGGTGTGGTGAGGATGCTACGAAGTGAGGGCGGTGAGAGGCGGTGCATGGTGTGCTGCCCGTGGTGAGGGGGCGCTCTTGGTGAAGGTAGCGGCTGGTGGGCGGCTGTGCGTGGGGGTAACAGTCGTCGACGATGATGGGTTCATTCAGGACAAAGAAAAAGAAGAAGGAGGAGAAGAAGGATGATGATTGGAGGACGGCAATGGGTATGTGCACTCTGCCATAGTGCACATACAATCGATGTGGAGGAGGGCTGATGACGAACGTGGTGGGGTTCACGGTGTATGCTAATTCCACAGTGTATGCCCTCTCCATAGTGGGGAAGGTGGAGATAATGAGGGAGGGAATCCTCGCCAGATATTCTCTTTTATCTCCTACCCCCCCTCCGCTCTTCCTCCCCAGTGCAAGTCAAGGGATTTTCAAATCCCTTACTAAAATTGGCTGGTAGCTGTTTTGGGTTTGTTGTGGCTGGCGGCTGTTGGGGAAGGCTTTGTTGAGGCCGACCGACTGTTGGGGGAGGGGGAAATTCATTTCACCCCCCTGTTCTCTCGCAAAATTAATTCTCCTCCTCTCTCACTTTCCTGATTATTTGTTAACTCTTAAATTAGCCTGATGGAGTGGATTAAGTGGAGGAGATGCATAGGGTGCACTGTGTGCGAGACCTACATGAGATATAAAATAATTACATAATAAGTTATAGAATGCAATACAATAAATGTAAACTTAAGTAATGATCCATGCAATCATTTTATGACCTAATGTGGTTATTAACAAACATATAATGTAAGAATAGAGTTAACTTAGGTGTAAAATAGTCCATAAAAATGGACTCAGACACCATCTCCAACCACCTTCGTCTTCAACTCCGACCGCAACTCTGGCGAGGTTTACCCATCACCTAACACCTCCAACCACCTTGCCACCTACTCCACAACCTCCACCACATCACCATGAACAAAAGTCCTCTCTTTACTTCACCATTCACGCTCCCACGACCGCCACCGAACCAACTCCCCTTCCTTTCACTTTCCAACTTCATCCGGCCACCATATGCCTTCACACACCACGAGGCCACCCCCATTACATTCGCTAACATCAAATGAACCTTATAAGATATTTTCACTCAATCGAAAGGCCTTATTCTCTATTTGCCAAGTTCTGGCCACATTCTTCGTGGCTGACACCTCTAGGTCGTGCAGAAGGCTTCCAGGAAGGCCTTTAGGTCTTCAATTGAGGACTCCATCAGCTGTAGCCACCCAATTAAATAAAGCCTCACTATAGCAGCGCACAAGCAGAAGGGTGGGATTTAGCCCCACATCATTCATTGTTAAGCATTTTGCCACACATAAAGGGAATTTCTCACATGGCCTTATCGCCTCCAGACATAGGGTGAGGTCCCTTCACCCTTCACATGACCTGAACCTGCCCCTTGTCACACCTCATTGATCACCACCCCCAGTGAGCCTGGACTCGGTTACTGCATGCCCGTATACATGATTAGACTGGCTGTTTAAGAGGAAACGAAGGAAGGATTGGAAAGAAAGAGAGCGGGGGAGGGGTGGGTTTTGCTCCTCTTTGCATTGTGTGACACTTAGTTGCTGAGAAGGAAAGAAGAGAAGAAAGGAAGAGAGGGGTCGTGCCTTAGAAGAAGAGTACAGGGCTTTGAAGAAGAGGAAAGGCTAAGGTAAAAAAGAAGAATAGAAGAAAGCTATCTTGAAGGCACTGTAGCAGGCGACATTTAAGTAGTCTGACATGAGATCCAGACATCTGATTACTGTCAATTTATTTGATATTAATGAGTATTTGATATGTATATGCTTAAGACTAATAATTGGTGATTCAAATCACCATTATTTTGTCTTAGACATCTTTTTGCCTCATTAAACTCCTAAAATACTCATGTTATACATTGAATATCAATTTTGAGTGGTTATTCATTGAATATCATTATTATTGCACTTAATTTTCTATGCTCATTTATATTTTAATTGAGATTAGCACTTGAATGAAACACTTGCTCCCTGTGTTCGACCTCGAACTTCATTCTTGATATTCAAGTTACAAATTTTATTTGTTGAGAGAGCTATTTAGGAGACCTTACTACAATGAAGCATCTTAAACTCTTATCTAGATCCCTCCAACGACTGGTGAGTCCATGGTCAAACATGGGGAGGCGAACGTTTGATTAAAAATCGCATTTACAATTATTGTCACGAAGTAGGTTAGTTGGTTGAATTAAATCTACGCTTGGTATTCTACTTAAACAATAAACAATAGAAAAGAGAGAGAGAATAATATATAGAAAAGAGAGAGAAAGAGAACCAATATTTTATAACCATCTATTCATTACAACTAATTTCTATGACTAGAAAGCTAAAAATCTACACTAGAAAGAGAGGGATGAGAAAATCCTCCTCGACGGCTGCTTGGAGGATAAGCCACATTGACGGAGTGCCCAGAAGAGGGTGGTGAGATGCTGGATGAGGGAGAATGGAGCTGGAGGACGAAGAACAAAGTAGGGCGACATCACAGCGGGATCCGCTTTTCGAATGGTGGTGAGAAGACAACCACGGGATGCTCCACAAAAGCGGTGAGAAGATGGAAAGATTATTTTATTCTATCTCTAATGGAGCATCCCGAGTGTGGGACCAACTCGCAAAGCTTTGAAGGAAGTGAGAGAAGAGAAGGGATGAAGAAATGTGTGGTAGGGGTAGGCTTTTTATAGTTGAAGATATGGGGGCAAATATGTCATTTTAATGCCTTTAGAATAAATTTGTAGCCTTTAGTGATGCATGTAAGTGTCACTAAAGTTGACGTTGCTGCTGGCACACATGCAAGGAGGACCCTTAGATGGAGATAGAGTGCTCCTCAAGAGGCCACATCAAGCGCCTCTTCTCCTTCAATTGTTGAGGTGTGCTACCAAGCATTACGACACGTGGTGTCGCGAGAGGCCTCAGATCATAGATCCACGACGGAGAATCGCCTGCAGCCGCTGGTCATAACAAGCGCAAGACGCGTTATCTTGCCCATTGTCATGCTCAAGCAGATCGTGTGTCACATGAAGCACCAGGTTGCCACTGCATCAACCATTCGTGCTGCATCCAGCAATCGAATTTCCTCACCTACCGCTTCTTCACGAATTTCAACCCTTGCTGCGATTCGAGCTTGCATCACGCATCGTGCGTAAGGCACACCACTGCTGTACTGTGCTCGATTCTTTGTTGCATTTACGTTTTAAGGGTCAAGCATTCTTAACCATTGGATGGAGATCCAACGGTCGAGATCACTTGAGCCCTCTTCTTTAGGAGATGTAAGGCACGTCTTAGAGAGTGACATAGCCAAATCGTGGTCATTGGATGGTGATCCAATGGACCAGATCATAGGTTACAATGCTTTAGAGGTTAGGTAGGGAGCAACAGGTAGTTCGGATGGTGCCACGTGGTGCCTTCTGGGTTGTCCATCTTCAAATGTTCATAGATGGTGCCACGAATGTTGGATTGGACTCATGTTTGTGTTGTTGGTCTGGGATCATCGATCTGAACCCATTCATGCAATTGGATTTGTCATCTGACGTATGGATTTACATGACCTTGACCCTTGACCTCCGATATTTCTCAAACTACATTTGATGCTAATGATGTCCGATCAGGGCAATCTCAGAGGCATTGGACTTCGATCATCTCCCTAGTTAGATCTGTACGGTTGGATATTCAATCTGAGGCCTCAAAATGATATTTCCCTATCCCTAGCCACAGAAGGGGAAGATTAACCTATATTTTATACAAACTAATCTAAATGCAAAGTGATGCATGCTATGCAATATTTACAATGCTGAATGCAATTATACGCCTTAGAACACACATAGATAGATAGTTTATATGATATAGATGTGTCTACATCACACCCCCATGCCTGTCTTTTCCTAGTCCGTATCAAAACTACATTCTATTTATAAAAGAATTACAATAAAATTACTTGGAAAATAGTTATTTCTCAATACTAAGAAATTTCCACTAAAGACCTGAACTACAGAGATTCAACAGTACCCGGATGTCTGCTAAAATGAACTCCACCCAAGCCCTTGCCTTATTCAAAAGAAAATACATTTTTTTCTTCTTTTTTCTTCTTTTCTAATTTTTTTGGATTCTTGAGTTTAGAGTTTTGGTGTAGCTTTCTACAGCTACCCATCCTATCTAAGACTCGAAAAGAACTCTAAGTGCTAAGCATATTTTTGTGTGAATTTGATAGACTCGCTGATCGACAATTAGAATCGACTTCAGGTTTCTACGAACCCTAGGTGACCCAAATGAAGAATTTCTGCCTAAAGGTGTATCTATTTGATTGGTAGCTTTCTCCATAGTTTTTATTGTAATGGGGTCAACACATGGTCCTACCCAGTGTATATCTCCCTGGCTTAGTCTACTTCCTCGCTTCTTCCTAAGTGTTTAGGAATTATTTGTGCATTTTGTGTGAGCTAGGTTCTAGATAGTTCGCCAATAGGTTGTTACCCATAGCAACTTGCCAGCCATACTCATGTAGTGAAGTGTGGCTTATATATTTATTTTTTATTATTTTTTTATTTTATATTTCTCAAATCATTTTTGAATATTTTTCTTCTTTTATTTTTTTTAAGTAGGTGGCTTCCCTGGTCTAAGCTTTACCTCAAGGTTGTAGAAAGGGAATGGTCGTGTGGCTGGGTTCTAGACAACCGGCTAATGGGCTATTACCCATGACAACTTTCCAGCCATACCACCCTAAAAAGTTCATTAGCAATACAATTTTCATTAAAACTATCGAAAAGTGAATCAATGCAAATAGTGTGTAGGTGCTTAGACTATAAGTCCTCTTAAATCAGAGGGTGGGTTGATAAGTCATGTACTTATCACCCCAACTTATTTAACCAATCAAAAATGAATTTAGAATGGCGTGGACTCGAGAATTAAGTCCACATTTTAGTTGACACCCAGGCTTATTAAGCCATAAGACCTGAAGGATCTAAGTGTTCAGGTCCTATTATATCATTCCCTAAAGTTGACAAATTTCTAATGCCCATGTTCGCGACGGAGATTTTTGATCATTTAAATAACGGTCGAGAATAAATGTATTATCAACTATTTTAAGTGTAATGGTTGCCAAAACTTTGGTCACTAACTTTCTCATCTGTAAAACAATTGGAGTAGTTGAGACCATTTTTGACTGTTTATAAATGTCGGTAACAAAAATTTAGTCAACCGTCATTACATAAACAATTGAGAATAATGACATCGTCGACGGTTAAACATGTAATGGTTAAGAAAAGTCAAGTATGAAATTAATGCGCTGTTGAGACCATTGTCGATAGTTTATAACGGTCGATAATAAAAGAATCATCAACCGTTAAATATATAACGGTTGAGAAAAGTCAAGCATAATTAAGATGTCAAGTTGAAACTATTTTTGACTATTTGTAATGGTCAGCAATAATAATATAGTCGATGGTTTCCATATTAACAGTCGAGGATATTCTCATCGGAAATCATGCAATAAAAGGATATTTTTGAATGCCTTCCTCGACCGTTCAGTCTATAATGGTCCAGAAAACACAAACAAAAACACCAGCGTGACCCCGACTCCTTCCCCTTCCTTTCTTTAGCAAACCTCCTCCAACCTCCTTCGACCCATAACGCTGCCAACCTTCTTTGTTGACTCTGAGGGCCCTCCTCTCGCCGGTGACTACGCGCACATCATCCAGTGGTCCCCCCCTTAGTAAGTGCTCATCGCCCCTCCTTCCTTTCCTCGTTCCACCACACCACCATGGAGACCACCGGCACCACCATGACCACCTTCCCTTCCTCGTGTTATTGCCATGACCACGACCACCTCACCACCACCTCATTGGCCACCACCCCCACCTCCACAGCCGCTCGCCACCACCTCCACCTCCATGGCCACCCGCCACCACCACCACCTCAGGCCACGACTACAACCTCCTGCCGCCACCACTACCACTTCAAGCACTACCACCACCACCTCTTCTTGCCACCACCACCACTTCCTCCTCCCACCACCACCACCCTAATTTCCCCACTTAGGGTTAAAAATTTTATTTTAGGTTAATATATTTTTTAATGTAATATTTAGGTTAGAAATTTAATTATGAATGCAATTAAAGTATATACTTCATTTAATTATGAATGCAGCACAAAGCCAATGGCTACTGTGTTACAGTAAAGGAGTAGCGGTGGTGAGCTGGTAGAGGTGGTGATGATGGGGAGGAGCAGAAGAGAGTTGAGCTGTGGAAGAAGGGAATGAAGAGGAGATTAAGTTGTGGTGGATTAGGGAAAACGAAGGAGAAGCCATGGCTAGTCGAGATGGAGTTGGAGAGGGAGAAGGACGGGATGAGAGGGAGTAGGTGGGTGGAGCATGTGGTGGGGTACGTGGTAGTGGTGGATGCCAGGGGTGGAGTGGGTGTTATGGATGAAGGTGATAGTTGTGGGAGGAGTTGTGGGAGAAGGAATGTTAAGAGGACATTCTTGGTGGTGTCTTGCATTGAGAAGAAGGTTGAGTAAAGGATGAACAGGGAGAGGAGCTGTGATGGAGGAGAATTGATGGTGGTGGATCTGTAAAGGTAAGACGAGGAGTTGAAGATGACGACACTGGTCATGTGGTGGAGAAAGACAATAGTGTAGTAGTTGCTGCGTCGTGGTGAAAGAGTAGTAGTGGTGAGGAGAAGATAGTGGAGAGGAGAAGAGAGTTGAGTTGAGGAAGGATGGAATGAGGAGGAGATTACGGTGGTGATGGTGGGTTGGGGAAAGTGGTGGAGAAGGACACAAAGCATGGCTCTTGGAAGTGGAGTTGTAGAGGGAGAAGGATGGGACGAGAGGGGGAAGGGCAGAGTAGGTGGTGGGGTGGTAGTGGTGGATGTTAGGGATGAAGGAGGTGGTGAGGATGGAGGTGACAATTATGGAAGGAGGAAGATGGTTTTTTTTTTGTTGAAATGCGCTTCTTGATTTTTTTTGTCAATTCTCTATTGTTGCATGCTTTTAGAAATTTGATGATGAAAATGATTGTTATAGAGCTATCTTTCGATAATTCCATGACGGCATGTTTGAATCATGTTCCTAAATTGTTTGAATTATTTGATATTTATGTTTGATTCTGAAATTTTTATTGCAATTTTGTAGATACACACATTTGCATAAATTTAGATTCACTTGATGACAAATAATAGGAATTTTAACCTCTAGGGAACAGGTTGTGGGAGGGATATAATTGTGTCAAAATACTAGCCCATCGAGACTTATGATCATGTTGTACAAACAATGCAGAGTGTGTGTATACCTCAGTTACATGCACGATGCATTGTCTTTATAACATGCATAAATGTCGTCCTTTGTTCAAAGAAATTCTGAACAAAGGAGCATCCTTTAAGATTTGATCACAACTTAGGGTTACTTCTTGCATGTAGCTTGTGTTTTGAGAAATTTCTGTCATAATTTCTCTCTCTTCTCTATTATACCAACTAATCTTAGCTTCATTCCCAAAGCACCCTTTAGTGGGAGCTATTGGGGATGCAGTTAAGGTTAGTCATGGGGCATATACTGGAGAAGTGTGGGGAAATGCTGTCAAAATTTTTCCAAACACTGGTTGCATGTAAGAAGTAATGTTGTGATCAAATCTTCAAGGATGAGCTATCAAGCGAAAATCTTTTTAAAATACACATTTCTTCCTTATTCAAGTCCAACTTATGAGTGATCCTAAAATGCACATTTTTGCCTTATTCGAGTCCAAGTTATGAGTGGTTGTCTTTTACATTTAGGTTAATTATCATGGATAAGTCATGGACCAGTATGAGGAATTCGAATTAGCACGAATATAAGAGTAGAGTGATTTCATTTCTAGAGTGGGCATTTCATGATGATAGGAAGATATTTAGACGAGGTGAATTCCTTCTGCTAATTTTATGCCCATATAGACTCTATTTGAATGGATTTTTTTATGACCAAGACACGATTTTGGAGCATGTGATATATAACGGTTGGTGGCAACATTATGTAAATTGGATAGCTCACGATGAGCAAATGAGAGAAGCTAGAAATGAGAGGATTGAAGCCTTTGAAGGAAGTGATGATAATCAAGGAGATCAATTGGATGAAATATTACATGATATGAGTGAAGCAGACCATGAGGATGCAGATGATGATGAGACATTACGAGATTGTAATGAGTTGTACGATGCAAACATGGCAGTAGAGGATCCTATTGCTCTTGGAATAATGTCGATGTCAAAGTTGTCATTCCTTTTGAAATTGTTTCAGATGAAATTGATGAATAGAGCCACAGTGAAATTAATGTCTAATATTCTGGAATTCATTGGAGATCTAATGAATAATCCTGTTGGGTATCCTAAGTCACGGTATGATGAGAAGAAGCAGATACATGGGCTCAAATTGAAATGTGAGAAGATTTACACCAAATGTTGAATCTGAAGCATATCAACAAAACCCACAAAGTGAAGAACTTGCCCCTAGTGCAACTGACATTGACATACAAGGTAATTTATCAAAAGTATTAATCCATAACCACAAATATAAATAATTTAAGAAGTGCTTAGTTGTTTGTTTTGTTTAAATTTCCTTTAAATTATTTTATCTTTTATCAAAGCTTATGTTCATTTATATTTCAAAACCAAAATTTTTTTTTTTGCCTTCTCATATAAGTTCTTCGCATTCTCCTACTATTTATGCATTGTTTGTGGACCATTTGGTCACTAGGGTGAGTTTCTTACTTCTTTTTTCTTTAAAATGTTGTTATCATGTTAAATGTGGGGTGTGCCCGCTTAGGTTTATTTTTTTTTGTGGGGTGTGCCTGCCTAGGTTTAATTTTTGCATGCGGTGTGCATTTAATTATCTTTTGTATATTGAATGTTTTCTGTTGGATGTGGAGAAGAAGAAGGAGAAAGGGAAATGGAGGGGAGAATGGAGGAAAAGAGAAGTATGAAAAGGTGGAGGGAAATGGTGGAGAGGGGAAGGGAAATGGAGGGATGGGAAGGATAATGGAGAAGGGAGAAAGAGGAGAGGAAAGAGGAAGGGAGAATGGGAGGGGAATGAAGGGGAGGGTAAGGGAAATGGAGGTATGGGAAGGGGAAAGGGGAAGGAAGAATGACAAGGAGAAGAACGAGGAAGGGAGAAGTGGAGGGAATTGAAGGGGAGGATATGGGAAATGGAGAGATGGGAAGGAGAAGGGAGAAAGAGAAGGAGAAGAAAGAGGAAGGGAGAAGTGGAGGGAAATGAAGGGGAAGATAAGGGCAATGGAGGGGAGGAGAAGGGAAATGGAGGAATGGGAAGGGGAAAGGGGAAGAGAAAAGAGAAGGAGAAGAAAGAAGAAAGCAGAAGGGGAGGGAAATGGAGGGGAAGGGAAGGGAGATATTATTTCATTTTCATTTATTTGTATCCTTATTTTATACAAGATTTTTGAAATATCACAATATATAAGGGAAATGTTGCTGAATTTTTTTAAAATATATCTAATTATTTGTGATATTTTTACGTAGGTTATTTTCAAGAAGAAGGCTGATAGGAGTCGTAGGGGAGGCTCTAGTCTCCCAGTAGCCTGAGGCCCCCCCAGCTACCTCAGCCTCAACCTAAGCCTTAGGCTCACTGATAGTAGCAGCCCACTCAGCCCTAAGAACCTTGCCAACAGTTTTTGAAGCCTGGAGATGTGGCTCGATATTTCTAGAGTCAGGGGAGGGGAGGTAGGGAGAAGGGGAAAAGTCTGATGCCTCCTTAGATGGATCTACTAGCAGAGGTTTTTGACTATAAGGAGGATGCGACCGCCGATGAGGAGGAGGATAGTAGTTCAGTTGATGTGGAGGATGTTGGCTTGGATGATCAGCCGGAGCATGCGGCTTACCCAGATCCTTCTCAGCTGGGATGCTCTGCACCACCACCACCCTTCCATAGTTTAGGTATGAATTGAAGGTTTGTGATGGGAACACCACCATGAGCCCTAACTTGCTCTTTTTTATCCAATTAAGTCAGTAAATGCTCCTACATAACCAATTGAAGGTTGTAACTCGTTGCATAAGCATTCTGAGCGAAAAATAAGAAACTAGGGTTAAACTATAATTTTACCAGCTTATCATGAATGCAATATAACCACAGGTTTTCTCAAGAGCTAAGTAAAGGTCAAATGGTCTTGATAGGATAACAAGTGGGTCAGATCAGACAGAAAAGGGTTTACGTATGTTTTAAGAATTTAGTGACTTTTGAAACCCTAAGAATAGACCTACTTAATTAACCAAGGTTTTGGTTAGGATAAAATTCACTTAAACCCTTTAAAAATCATAGAAAAGTATTCTCTAGGGTTTAGTACCTTCAATTTGACCATCAAAACCCATCTTAACCCAAAATGGAGTCTCAGACAGATATTTACCCTAATTTCGATTTTTGCATAAATTACAAAGTCAAACATCATCAAAACCAAAATCCAACTTCAAAATTGGATCTCTTAGGTCCAAATTAGATTTGTAACAAATTTGGACCCAAGATGAACTTGTCTTGACCTATTTTGTAAAATGGTTCTGTCTGATTACATTTATACCCCCAACTTTCAAAAACCCTTGCATTTAGCCACTTAACTTCCTCGTCGTCTTCACAATTAAGTCCCTCCACCATTATCGTGGAGAAATCCTTCTCTGGAGACCTTTGATTGAAGAGAACTCTATTCAATCAATCCCTTCCAAAATTGGAAGAGAGATTCATTGAGGAATCCTCTTCAATCTTAACTCGTCCATGGGCTCCAAATCTTTCCCAATCTCTCATGCAAACGCATGAGAGATTTGGGTCTCATGAAACTCCCAAATTTAGCAACCTTCCAAGCTTGGGAAGCTTACTTTTCAAGCTCTAACCGCCACCTAAAACCCTTTATAAGGACCCTCAGCGCTCGCTGATCTCTTCACACTCGAAATCAGCCGTGAATCCCCACAACTCCTCTCTCTCTTTCACGGTTGAAGGCTCCTCGACATCCGATGATCCCCTCTGCCCTTCCTCATCGTCCTTCCACAATACCAGCGGTGGATTCCTCTTCCTCGCTTCAGTTCGTGTCTCGCTGTACTAGTAGACACCCTTTCCTCCTTTGCCCTCCCCATTTCTACCTCACCGGAGCCCCCTTCGTCTCCGGCGTCGACAACAGCACATCCGATGCCATCTCTACCCCACTTTGTCCATCAACCTCCTAACTAAGTCCCTTATCCCCTTTACTTTATTTCCAGACATACCACATCATGTTTTGACCACCGACGATGCTAAACACCTTCATCCCTTACATCTCTGGCCACCCCCTCTGGCTAGACCATCCCATCTCCACAGGCCACCAAATCCCTCGCCAACAAGCCCAAGACCACTACCTCACCTCTCTGCTCATTTCCCCTCTCTTTATTCACCTCTCCACTCACTCACATGCATCCCCAAACACACCCACTCACACGCAC
The DNA here is from genome assembly GCA_037157565.1 of Thalassia testudinum. Taxonomy (NCBI): domain Eukaryota; kingdom Viridiplantae; phylum Streptophyta; class Magnoliopsida; order Alismatales; family Hydrocharitaceae; genus Thalassia; species Thalassia testudinum. The sequence continues at coordinate 94,001,348 of JAZHRO010000025.1, forward strand.
ACAGTCCGACCTCACCACGCACTCACAACCACTATCACTCCATGCCATCACCCCCATCACGTTTGTTGTGCTCCGGCGACCCTCCCTGATCGTTATGATGTGGTCGAAAGGCCATTTTGTTGATTTCAGGAACTCGACCTTACCGCCATTGATGAGCAAGCTTCAAGCTTGCTTGAAGCTCGCTCCAGGCTCTTCGGTCCCATGTTAATGCCCCAGGTCACGCGGAAGCATCTTGTGCACATGTCCAAGTCCTCAATTGAAGACACCAGCCTCATGAGTTGAGGCAATTGAAGGGAGACCCCCTACTGTAGACATGCAAAGGAGGGGGGGCACAGATAGTCCCACATCGGAAAGTGTTGAAGTCGTGAGCTCACATAAATTGATTTTGTGCTGGTAGCTGTTTGCCTCAATTCACAGGGTGAGGTCCCTCTCACTAGCGCACCCGACCTCGTCGGTGACACGTACCCGTGGACCTAGTTCAACTAGATAATCCAACTTACACTCCTAGCTCACCATTGCACGCCAGTGAGCTTTCACTCAGGTACGCTCCTGAACCTGATAACCCGAATACCTATGGCTTTGGGAGAGTAGATCCTAAGAGAGAAAGAGAGAGGAGAGTTGCGTGAGTAGGGGGAGGGTTTTGGTACAGGGAACTTCAGCTGGTACTTAGCCAGATTCAGAAGAGGAAAGACAGAGAAGGAAGAAGAGGAGGATCGTAGAGCTAAAGATAGAAGAGTTAGAGAAAGAAGAAGAGGGGAAGGCCCGAGCTGAATGGCCAGAGAAGAAGAAGGCTTGGAGAGGAAGAGAATGTCGTAGCTGAGGAAGTAGAGAAAGAAGAAGATGAAGGTTTGAAGAGGACTAGGCTGCAGAAGAAAGGAACAATCAAAGAAAGAAAGAGTAGAAGAAGAAGAAGTTGCAGCACAAACTTCATACATAAACATTCAGTTCCTTAGTTGATATTGTAGGAGTATTTGGTGATTTACATCATCATTTTACTCCCATCTTTTTGCATATTGATGCTGATATTATTGCAAATTGTTTTAGAATTGTGATCTTGATTTCTAAATCCCATATTGCTCCCTATGTTCGACTTCGAAATCTTTTCGAGTAATAAAAATTTTATTTGTTTTCAAAGTGATTTCAACTATATTACAACACTTCATTTTAACTCAATTTCGTTTAGTTAAATTGTTTGGTAATTGTTACAATTTATTTATTTCTTTGTTATTTAATTTTATGTTATAATTCTATCGTATATGTGCATGTAGGGGAAAAGGTCCCATGCGAAATATTGACTTAGAGAGAATTTCACATGGGATCCGCATTTCAATGTAGTGGACTATCCTCTATTCGTCAGCAGATTGGGTATGATGACGAAGGTGATCAGCCACTGTCCTACTTCGATTGCAGGAAGGTGCCAAATGAGCTGAAAATGTATCTCATTTGAGAGTTAGAGATAATTGGTAAAAATTAATAACTTATGTACATTACTTTATATAAGTTTAAATTATTTAATAATTTATGCTCTCTTACTAATGCAAGCCACCTTTGGTTGGGGTGATGATTTGAACATTGCCAAATATATCCTTAAGCATGCAACGAAGATTCATAAAGATTAAAGATTGGAGATGAAGAATAATGTAAAAGATAAATTTTAACTGTATTTGTTTATTTCCTTTACCATAATTCAAATATTATTTCTAACATTACAATTATATTTTTTAGTATTATAAGAACAGGAATAATGATGAGGCATTGCATAACGTGCTTCTTTTGATACAACCGCACATTGGAAGGAAGTATACGAGCATTAGCATGATCCAGTGATGCAGGTAAAAGTATTTCATATGTTACCACTTATTTAACTAATTTCTAAGTTAATAAATTGCACCTTTATTTCAGGAGCAGACCAAGGAAAATAAGGAAAATAGGACTAAGGCTCCACTGAAGACCCATGTCTTGGGTTGGAGGAGCATAGGCTCAATGAAATCCATATATGTGCGTAAGTACCTTTAATTATTATTTTCTTTTAAAGCTTACAAAAATTCTAATCCTGTTAAAACTAACTATTTCAAATTATTGTAGTCTACCATGCATCAAGGTGCCCAGCTTGATCGGGTGAGAGTATATGAGACCACTCATAGCAAGATGAGTAATGACGAAAATAGTGAGTGGCTTCATGACACATACCAATAGAGACACGTAAGTTAAAAGAGACAATACTTTTATTTTATTTTGTAATTATATAATTAAATGAAGTTACTTAACGTAATTCGATATCTTTTAGGATAACATGATCAACTTACTGTATCCTCCTGAAGATGCCAACTCTGCTACAGTTCAACAACCACTAATAGAAGAGGAGGCCTACTGGACTGTCATGCCACTTGAGCATGACGTGTACATCCATAGTGCAGGGAGGAGCGAGACCATCTCGAGGTGGTTTGGGAGAAGGGGGGCATCATCCTCTTCAGTTGAGGTGCATGAAATGGGGAGGGAGATTGCGGCATTACACCACAAAGATGAGAAGAAGGACAGCGAATTGATGAGCTAATGATGTTAGTTAGGGACAATGTGATGCAAACTAAGGAATCCAACAAGACCATCAAGGAGCTACTGTCATTACTTCAGAAGAGAGGTATTGATCACCTGTCTTTTCATCAATAAAGAGATCAATGTGATGACGACGGTTTGAGTGGTAGCGGTGCTAGAGGCATTGGTGCCACAGCATGATTGTAGTTTTTATATACATTATTATTTGTAATGAACTCTGCATACGTTATTTCATTTATAAAATTTTTATTTTGATTTTGCGTGTTTTAATTGGATGCAAAAATGTTTTAAGTCATTTGATTGATTATATTTTTATTAAATTTGTACTTCTTTACAGGTCTTCCACATAAATTAAACAGTTAAAAATAAAACACTTTCTCGATCACCTTTAACGGATGACAATATTAGTACTGTTGACCGTTATTTAAGAAACATCGATAATATTAATATTCTCGACCGTTTGAAAACAACTGAGAATATTGGAATTTTCAACTGTTATATACGAATAGTCAAGAATATTAATATTCTCGACCGTTCACAAATGGACGACAATAGAAACATTCTCGACCGTTATTGTTAAATGGTCGAGAATATGATCTTAGTCGACTACCTAAATACTAGTCGAGGTAAATATTTTTGTTGATCGTTTATTTAGAGAGATCGTGAAAAATCTTTCTTGACTGCCAAAAACAGATGAGAAAAATAACCAAACAACGAGTGGTGGTCTGCCTTTTTCCCGATAGTATTGTTCTAAAATGATCGAGGAAACTCAATAGAGATAGTACATTCCTCAACCCTTTTTCTTGATGGTTATTTAAACATTGCCGACCATTTTTAATGATCGGCAATACATAATATTCTTGTAGTGATGCCTATCTAACGCAATGTTCACATTGTATTAAGAAGACATGAAAAAGAACGAAGTAGAGAAGAAAGCACCTGAGTTTCGTGATTACCCAGTCAGCTCTACGATGAAGACTGACTGTATGCATGCTAAGTTTAGTGCCTTCAGCTAGGCACACTATAGAAACAAAGTAGAAATCAAGAATTCACCGATGCGAGTCCATATTGAAATAAGAAAATCGATTTTACGACCTACGAGGAGAAGATGTCCACATATGTGGATGATATGGTAATGCAAACCCATGCCCCAAGGTCGAGTGTATCTAAGGTTCAAGATAAAAATTACCCAGAACCTAAGATCATTATGCAAGCGAGGTTAGGCCTACAGTTTATGAAGATGCAACTCAAGTCCAAAAAGTCAATCAATAGAAAAATCAAGATAAAAAATAATTAATGAATTTGTGCTTGGGTTACACATCATCAGAATCAATAATATCATAAGGGTTCTGATAAAACGTTGGTGGTTTTAGGCAAATAGGAACCTTAGATCAAGAATTCTCTTTCCCCTAGAATTGGCTTCCCAGATCTTCCTTTCCAGATTCCTATCCTCCACAATCACAGTTTCCAGGATCTTACAAATGTCATCGTCCCCAAATAAAATATCTATGTCCAGAATTTATGGTTTAATCAAAACTGACTTGGGTTTGATAATCTCAAGAAGATAATTGTTTGCACCTCAAAACACGCCTGTAATAACGCCTTCTTGTGCTATTTTCTAGCATTAACATTGCATAATAGGATCCTGTAATCGCATTTCTAAAAACGCTTGCATGCATGCATTTAATCAAGAGAGGAAGAGGAGTGAAACAATGGCTTGCATAGTTACATTTTATCTCAAGTGCCTCCTTGCAAATTCCACCTCTTTTCATTTTTTTCTCTCTTGATTTCTTCTTTTCTTCTTCCAGCGGCTGCACTTCTTCCCGCAGCAGCCGCATGCATTTACTCCACATCACTTCTCCCTGCCAACGCCGCTCCCTATAGCTGCAACTCGCGCACCCCCTCCCTGCTGCAGCCGGCACGCCACTCTCTCCTACTCTATAAGAAGCTGCAGCTTCATCCTCGCAAGGGAGGCTGCTGCAGCAACGAAACAAACCCGTAACCATCTTCTCCACCGCTTTCCCCTCCCATACGTCGGCCCTCCGTCGAGGAGGCACCCGACGAGCAGGAGAACCCACTGTGGTGCACACCACCACAGTGGGAGCACCACCGCCCAGCTCTTCGACGAGCCGGTGGGTGTGGTGCATTCCCTCGCTTCATTTTTTTTCTCTTTAACGCCATTGCGCCGCTCCAAGCTTCGAAGCTTGAAGCCACGGCAGCAGCAGCCACGCAGCAGCAGCAGGTCCTCCCGCTCCTCCGCGACCGTCCCCGTAGCCGCCCATCGACTTCGCGCGCGCCTGTAGGGCCATTCCCCGCTCAACCTCCGTCCTGACGTCCCCGTAGTTGCACCTGTAGCCGTCCGCCGCGCGCACTGCAGCGGCCGGCTACGGCCTCGTGCCGCCCCCTCCCCCTCCTCCGCGACCCTCCGCGACCACCTGTAGACCTCCTCCACACTCGCTCCTCCACGCCTTCGCCCGCCCGTCGCCTTCGCGCACGCCTGCAGGAACCCTACGCGAAGCCGCGCCTGCATCTACCGTCTTTAGACGTCTGCCTCCGCCTTCAGACGACGCGGCGTCAGACGTCCGCCGGAGGCGGCAGACGTCTTAACTCGCGCATCCGCGATCTCTCGCTCGCCCGCTCTCTCTCTCTGCTGATCTCTCCCGCCCGCTCCCGCTCTCTCTCTCTCTCTCTTTTTTACTCACTAACAGACACACACTCACAGCAACGCACACACACACACGTTCACCGATGCACACACCTATACCAACACATACACACACACTCACACACTTATAGTACTATATATATAAATATATATGTACATACATACATACATATATATATATATATATACATAGTATATCTATATAGTTATGTATACATACACATATATATAATATATATACATATATATATAATATATATATATATATCTACTTATATATACATCTATATACTTATACATATACTTATATATATATAGGCATATATACTTATATACATATATATATATACATAACTATATACATATATATATATATACATATCTATATACATATATATATACATATATATAGCAATATATATATATATACTTATATACATATATATACACACATATATATATATATATATAATTATACATATATAACTATACATATATATATATATAGATATATTTACTTATATACATACATATGTACATATATTTTCATGTTATTTATTATATGCTGTATCACGGGAATATCTGCACCAGTTGCTGATATTCCCTGATACACGCGTACAAAAAAAGTGTGGTCCCATACATCATCCATCCTCCATCCACACTCCACGCGGCACCTAGTCGTGTTGGTTGCGTCTCTCTAGACGTCGACTGACTCGACATAGTGCTACACTCCATCGCCACCTCCACCCCCACCCCTTTATATATATACTACATATATATCTATATACATACTATATTTACTTTCTGTCTATTTGCTTTTCTGTTAGTAAAAAGATAAAAAAAATACATAAAAAAGAAAAGATAATCTTTGACTTGCAGGTACCTCGTCTTGCGAGTAGCAAGACTTGTTTTGGGATTCTGTTTGGCTAAAAGCGAAGGACACAATTTTGAGGGTGTGCCTCAAGAACAAGGATTACCATAAAAAAACCTAAATAAGAAAAACACCAAAAACACAATAAATGAACGGAAGAGACGTGTTTTAAGGAAAACGTAGAAACTCGACTTTAACCCCATTTCCCTGTGTTCGACCCTGGGCTTGAAAGTGATAAGATAAAATCAATTAGGCCAGTTTAAAAATTTTGTAAAGAGATGGTTAGGTCCAAATTAGGTTAACCACTATACACATTTCAACAATAAAAATATCATATTAACAACCTATCCGGGCCGACCCATCACACTTTTCTGGCGCCGTTGCCGGGGAGGTGCGCCTTCGAGTAAGTTTCTATCCAAATCCTTTCAATTTTTCTCTTCCCTCTTCACGGGTATTGTTGTTTTTGGTGTGCAGGTGAACTTGGTGGAAGGAGAAGGAAAGCAGACGAAGTCGGGAACGAGGGCAGATCCAAGGCGGGAACGAGAGCGTGAAGACGCCGACACCGCATTGGAGCTTCGCACACGTTGCCAAACCAGTAGGTTTTCTCTTTCTTAGCAAACTAGGGTTAGCTTGCCACCAAAAAAAAAAAAAAAACTAGAAAAACTTCTTGGGATTTCTTGGGGCAAGTGGATTAAAATTCACTTGTTTGATTGGTTGTATTCACTCCCACTGCCCCGAGATTTCCTGCCACACTTCGCATAGCGAAAATCCGAGAATCTTGTTTCTTGGATTTCTCGCCGAGGGAAGTATTCTTTGAGGCAAAGAAAAAGATTGCTTATATCCCTCTTTTACCTCACTTATCTTTAATTCAGGATCACATTTTTGGTGGGGAGACTTGGAATTGAGTTGATTCCAACCCCACCACGACTTTTCAAACTTTCCTGTGATTCGATCCTGAATACTTCAACCCCAACAATTTTATTTTCTTTATCTTTTGGTTGAAGCCATGTGTGTGGAAATCATTTCTGGTGATTGGGAGCACTTGAATTGAAGTGCTTTGGCTCCCTGTCACATTGATATAAAACTGATTCGTGCATCCACACTTAGAAATCTCCATTTAGGGTAGCCCATTGCATTTTAGCATGCAGTAACTAACTGATAATTGAAGAAGGGTTTCTTGGGTTTTAGAAGGAAAACCTGTATTTTTGCAAAAACCCGGAGATTGGTTGAATTGGTAATTCAGCAAAACCCTAAAATTCATACTACTTAAGGCTGAACTCTAAAAACCATTCGCCAATAAAAACTTCAATTCGGGGAGATTTCCCCGTTGCATGCTTGTTCTTACACACTCTTAAAATCAATCACTTGGCCATTACCCGTAAACAACGCCCTTCACATTCCAAAAGCACTTGACCCTAAGCCTCTAATTAAAACTGGTACTAACTTGACCCTTACTAAGGATTGGAGGTTTAACTACCTGCGTGTAGCGACTACGTGCTGGTGAGAGTTCCCGCGTGCTATTGGGTGTCTAAGACTGGGGCAAACGGCCTTTCAATCTGGCCCGGTGGTTCCGCGGTGCTCTCATTCGGTTCCGTAGTTCGTGATAGTAGGTAACTTAGATCTTTAGGTCTGAGGGCACACTGTAGAGGTTAGGAACTTGACTGTATTGATTTGTAATCAAGTGTACCTTTGCGGCGTCATTTCTCTCATCCCTTTTCCCTTCTCATCTCCCCAATTCTTCCTGCGGTAGTGTATGTTTGGGAGGAGGTCACAAAACCCTGAACTATTTGAATTAACTGATAAATCTAGAAAACAAGTCGAATCGTCCTCCTCCTCCACAAACATGGCTGCACGCCTACCCCCAAATCCTGAGGGAGGAAACCGCCCTCAGAACCCACCAGGTGGTGGAGCCTTAGATCCCATAACCCGCCTCCAAGCCCAAATGGAAATGTATAATGAGCAAATCGAAGCCATTTGGGAAACATTGGAGGAAATGCAGAACCCTCCCGAATGGGAGGAGCCTAGGTCTCTTAGCTCTTATCAGAATCCTGCTGCTATAGAGACCATAGGACAAATTCGGGTCCCCATGGGCGGGGACTACTTTGAATTAAAACCAAACATAATTGGCCTAATCAATTTTCACTTTCATGGTCTTGCAAGTGAAGACCCATTTCTCCACTTGGAAGACCTAACCCGACTAGCTGAAACCGTTAAACCAAGAAATGTCGGGTTATCTATAGTCCTCATGAAGATGTTCCCATTTTCATTACGGGATAAAGCATCGCAATGGTTACGCACCCTTGGGAGAACCATCCACTCTTGGGAGGAGATGCGAACAGCGTTTCTCAAGAAGTTCTTCCCAATCGGGCGGACCAATGCGCTTCGCCGTGCTATCACTTCATTTACGCAACAAAACGGCGAACAATTTCATGAGGCATGGGAGAGGTATAACGACCTCCTCAGGAAGTGTCCGCACCACGGTCTGCCTAAGTGGCATATAGCCCAGATTTTCTACTATGGGCTAAATGAGACTTTGAAGCTGATTGCAGACACTTCCTGCGGAGGGAACTTTATGAATAAAGACGAGAATGGAGCATTCGAGCTATTTGAAAATATGAGTGAAAACTCGATGAACAATGCTTCCATTGTCGCCTTTAATCGTACCAGCCAGCCTCGAAATGTCCACGAAGTTGACACGGGACCCTCCCATTCATCCACTGATCTAAGCCTTATTGCACAAAAACTGGATGAAGTCTCCGTCGTTCACAAGAAGCTGGACGAGCTTCTGCCCAACCCCACCCGATCTATGGCAAACACCACCTCTTCACCACTTCGTCACAATCCAAGTTCTTCTAATACCAGGCTTATCCCGAGAAACCCCGTTAGACCTTCCTTACCGAGTGTCGCGCCAAGCGACTCAGTAAGTCATGTGGAACTGGCTTCTGCGAGCCAATATTTCGACACGGAGGACCAAGCCTCCGTGTGCTCGGACGGATATCTACATGCGGATGCATCTTCTGGCATAGAAGACGCTTGCGCCCTGGGGAACAACCCGTTCTCTGCCACTTATAACCCAGGATGGCATAATCATCCGAACTTCGCATGGTCCAACAACCCGCAACGCCAAAACCCCACGGGTGGACCAATGCGACCGTCCGCACCCGTCATCCCAAGGGTCCAGTTTAATCCTATGGCAAATCCGCCATCAGGACCTTGCGTACCACAAACTGAACACGCATCAAGCCCTCTTGACAAATTGATGCGAATGATGACGGAAATGTCAAAGCGCCATGAAGAGAACATGACCTCTCTTCAGCACCAATTGGCGCAGCAGAACGTCGAGATCAGTCAACTACGCATGGCGACTCGATCTCAGGGCACTCTTCCTGCCCAACCTGTTCCAAACCCACAAAATTTCGTGCCCCGTGGTTCTCAACCACAGGTACGACCTTCTCAGGGACAGGTTAATCAAGTTCTGCAAGCTCCGAGCATTCCACCGGGATTTCAGGCTAATCCTGCTGCAGCACCACACTCTTATATCCCCATTGCAAACCCTCCTCCACCATATGATCCCACTGGACCCGCATCGTCCAATGCTAACACTACGAGGAGCGGTAAGCAGACCGTCGATCTGCCTCGACCTGATCCTGGCCCGTCTTCTTCTTCACCCTCTCATTCGGGATGCATACCGCATTCGCGAGAGGATGATGCACCAAAACTTGTGCCAGAATTAGTCCCATTCCCTGAGGCTCTACTAAGGGAGCCAAAAGGCAAAAAGAAAAATACGCAGGCCTTTGACAACCTACGTAATTTGTTCCGAGATGTAGAAATCAAGGTACCCCTTCTCGAGGCAATCGACCACATACCTACTGTCGCTCGATTTTTCAAAGACTACACAACACCCAGGCGACAGTCAAAGAAGACAAAGAATCCGGTGGTTCTCTCACCTCATGCGAGTTGTGCTATACTGTCAAACTTACCACCGAAGCAGAAAGATCCGGGCACACCACTGATTTCCTGTAGCATCCACGGCTGCAGTTTTAACCGTGCCTTGCTTGATCTAGGATCTTCCATCAATCTCATACAGACCATCATGCTCGAAAAATTTTCCTTGGGAAATCTGAAACCCACCCCTGTCACGTTACAGTTGGCAGATCGTTTTGTCAAAATCCCGAAGGGTGTGGTGGAAGACGTGGTGGTTAGGGTCAACAGTCTCTGTTTTCCTGTTGACTTTCTTGTTTTAGATATGGAAGTTCCTAGTTCACTTTCTGATTGTCCGATCATCCTCGGTCGACCTTTCTTGGCCACAGCCCGCGCCCACATCGACTGCGAGTCGGGCTGTATTGAGATTGCCGTTGGATCTGAGAAGCTCAAGCTTAACATATTCAAGGCAGCCAAGAACTTTGATTGCGATTGCATTGAGGATGACACGTCTGACGAGGACATAGCCATCAGTGCGTGTATCGGACTAATTGGGACCTATTCGGACTGCTGCAGATTACCTATAAACACTGATAACTGCCTGACCAACGCATACTGTGATGTTCCCCAATCCCTCCCTTGCCCAGTACCTTCTCCTGGCCAGACTTCTGATGAGGTTTTCTCCGCTTCCCATACCTCGTGGTCTGAGTCATATCCGGGCTACTCACTGTCGATCCACACTCATGAAGGCCGACTTGCCCTTTCTTCCCTGCCAAATCAGGCGGATTTACAAATCCACACTGGGACCTTGATCCCATATACTTCTCACTGGGGCTATTCATTTTTGGATCCATCTATCCAAGAAGCCCCTCTTCTTGGCCAATCTGAAGGCCAGTTTCTTCCTCCTAACTTGTTCTCCTACCCGTCTGGGACACTCTCGTCCCAAGAAATGCCAGATCCTTCCCCATCCACTCCCGAGCTAAAAGTGCTGCCTAATACACTCAAGTATGTTTTCCTGGGACCAAATGAAACGCTCCCTGTAATCATCAGTTCAAAATTAACAATGGAGCAGGAGTGCAAACTAACTAAGGTCCTCCTAGAACACAAGGCAGCTATTGGATGGTCTTTATCAGACTTATCTGGTATTAGCCCCTCCTACTACACTCATCGTATATATACGGAGGAGGAGGCTCGACCTTCTCGCGAGATGCAGCGACGTCTCAACCCTAACATGCGGGAGGTCGTTAAGAATGAAATCATTAAGTGGCTGGATGCGGGTATAATCTACCCGATCAGCGATAGCCCCTGGGTGAGTCCGATTCACGTTGTGCCCAAAAAGGCAGGACTCACCATCCGTGTCAATGACAGGGGCGAATCCATCCCTACACGCACTCCTACATCTTGGAGAGTGTGTGTAGATTATAGGAAACTCAATGCTGCAACCAAGAAAGATCACTTCCCGCTACCATTTATTGACCAAATCCTGGAGCGGTTAGAGGGAAATAAATTTTTCTGCTTCCTGGATGGATTCTCAGGATATAACCAAGTGGCAATAGACCCCCGAGACCAAGAGAAAACCACTTTTACCTGCCCTTTCGGCACCTTCACCTTTAGAAGGATGCCGTTCAGACTTTGTAACGCGCCAGCAACTTTCTAGAGATGCATGCTGGCGATATTTCATGACATGGTGGGTGACTTTCTCGAGGTCTTCATGGATGACTTTTCAGTCTTTGGACCATCTTTCGACGAATGTCTTGCCAACCTGACTCGCATCCTTAGGAGATGTATTGATGTAAACCTCGTGCTTTCCTGGGAAAAAAGTCATTTTATGGTGCACGAGGGAATTGTTCTTGGACATATCATCTCCGATAGGGGTATCGAGGTTGACAGAGCTAAGCTCGATGTCATTGCTGATTTACCTGTGCCTGGTTCTATCAAACAAATCCGCTCCTTCTGGGACACGTCGGTTTCTATAGGAGATTCATCAAAGACTTCTCCAAAATTTCTCGACCCTTAACTCATCTCCTATCAACCGACGTGCCCGTCGACATGGGCCCTGACTGTATACAAGCATTCACGCAGCTGCGTAATGTTGTCACCAAGGCCCCTGTTCTCCAGCCGCCTGATTGGCCCCTCGACTTTGAACTTATGTGTGACGCTTCAGACCTTGCAGTCGGAGCCATCCTGGGACAAAGACGCGATAGACACCCCTTCGTGGTATACTACGCCAGTAAGACGTTGGACGAGGCCCAGCGTAATTATACTACCACTGAAAAGGAACTACTGGCAGTCGTCTTTGGGCTGGAAAAATTCCGTTCTTACCTTCTGGGCTCTCACGTTATTGTTTTCACTGATCACGTGGCCATTCGCCATCTCATGCACAAGAAGGATGCCAAGCCTAGATTGATTCGTTGGATCCTTCTGCTCCAGGAATTTGACATTGAGATTTGTGATAAGGCCGGAGCCCAGAATGTTGTGGCTGATCACCTTTCCAGACTGGACCCTGACCATATTGGACTTACTCTGCCAATTAATGAAATTTTTCCTGATGAGCACCTATTGGCAATAAATGTGGCAAGTGGACCGTGGTATGCCGACATTGCCAATTACCTTGCTTCTGGATCTCTTCCACATGGCTGGCCTAAAAACCAGCGCGAGCGTCTCATGGCAGAAGCAAAGTATTATTTCTGGGATAATCCACTTCTTTTTCGGATAGGTGCTGATCAAATCATCCGTCGCTGTATTTCTGACAGTGAGTTCCCCAGTGTGCTATCCTTCTGCCACGATCAGGCCTGTGGAGGCCATTTCTCTGGGAGGAAAACTACAGCCAAGGTGTTGCAGTGCGGTTTCTTTTGGCCCTCCCTTCACCAGGACGCACACACTTATGCCAAGCATTGCACTAGGTGCCAGTCACTAGGGTCAATGGCACGTCGTGACGTGATGCCCTTGCAACACATCCTAGCTGCGGAAATCTTCGACATCTGGGGAATTGAATTCATGGGTCCCTTTCCTCCATCCAACGGCTTCGAATTCATCCTCGTGGCCATCGACTATGTTTCGAAATGGATCGAGGCTATTCCCGCGCGCCGTGCTGACCATGTTATCTCCACCCAATTCGTCAAGGACCATATCTTTGCGCGTTTTGGGATCCCTCGGGCCATTATCTCGGATGGAGGAAGCCGCTTTACCCATGCTTCTTTTCGGGCACTTCTGAGGAGGTACGGAGTCCACCATCGTATCGCATCCCCGTATCATCCTCAGACTAACGGCCAGGCGGAAGTGTCGAACCGGCAAATCAAGCAGATTCTCCAGAAAACGGTTCGGCCTGACCGTAAGGATTGGTCCGACAAGCTGACTGACGCACTTTGGGCATATCGGACCGCCTTCAAGGCTCCCCTTGGTATGTCTCCATATAGAATCATTTACGGGATGCCTTGTCATTTGCCCGTGGAGTTGGAACATCGCGCTTATTGGGCGGTTCGCCAATGTAACCTCGACCCAGACTTGTGTGGTCGAGAAAGAAAACTCCAACTCCAAGAGCTGGAAGAGCTCCATCGTGAAGCCTATGATTCTGCTCTAACCTTTAAACAGCGCACTAAGGCTTTTCACGACAGCCATGCTCGGCGGAAGGAATTTGAGCCATCTCAACAAGTTTGGCTCTATAATGCCCGACTCAAATTCTTTCCTGGGAAATTGAAGTCCAAATGGACTGGTCCTTTCCTGGTCTCAAGACCATTCCCCAATGGGGCCGTCGAGATCGAAGATCCCAAATCTGGGCGTAAATTTACGGTCAACGGGCAGCGTTTGAAACCCTATCTGACTCATGAACCTGCCCCCGTTGGAGAAACCGTTGCCCTACTGGAGGGTAACTAATTCTTTGCCTCATTCTGAGTCCAGCTGGGGACATTAAATTCAGCGCTTGTTGGGAGACACCCTAACAGCACTCACCATCCACCATCACTTTTCACACCTCTCTCGCAATCACTTCACTTTTCTCTTCACCACCCACCATCCACCCACCCTTCCACCCTGATCTATACCCTGAACCTCAGCTCTTGTTACCCGATCTTCCATCCTTCCTCTGCCTTTCCCTGCATGCATATGAGGACATAGCATTGTTTGGCATGGGGGGGTGGATAGGCATCCATAGGATCCGGGTATGTTATGGTATCATACAGTTCCCACCTATTTATAAATATGCAAGAAAAAGAAAAAATAAAAAAAAATATATATATATTATAATAAATGTTGTTTAGTAATGATCTTGAAGCTGAAACAAAAAGGCAATAAGTGTTTATGGATATTCAACCTCTGTTTTGAAGACTTTCCAGGCCACAAAAGCTTGATTCGCTCAGGCTCGGCTTAATTCACTTAAAGCATTGACAAAATAGATCAAGATCTCTCCTAACTAAGGATGTATTCTTGTACCTGAGACACAAGTACAAGATTCGTTGGTTTACTTTTACTTGAGAGCTTAAGTAAACTTGGTTCACACTATACATATCAGGAAAGACCAGGTGAACATAAGATCCAACCCTAGTGTTCATTAGGGAAGGTGGAGTCCTTACCTGTGCGCGCAGGTAGACTTTTTATCTCAGGCTTTAGTCTAGTGTTTAGGAGCGACTCTTTCCACCAAAAAGAAACTCTCCCACCAAAAAGAAAAAAAGTGTGCTCTTTCAAAATGTGTTGTAAGAGATATACTGACATATGTTTCAAAAAAAAAAAAAAAAGAGAAAAAAAAGAGTAAAAAAAAAAAAAAAAATGTTGCAAAAGAGTCAGTATATCTCATAAATGTCTATATAATTTGTTTTTCGGTGCGCCAAAAAAAAAAAAAAAAAAAAAAAAAATAGAAAATGGGAGTTGAGTTTTCCGTCATCATCTTAAGGGTCAATTCGAAGACATGAGCTGAAACTGGGACCAACCTGTACTTAAAAATTCGTGAAACCCTGGGATTGAGTCTTAATGTTCATCTGGTCAGTCTTGATCCTTCACTATGCACAAACCATAACCTCTTGAGCTCTCGAGTACGGCAAAAACCTCCTGGGTCCTGGAAATCGTACTTAAGGTTTAAATATCAAGAGTCCTGGTTAGTTGAGAGATGATCTATGTCATGTGAGACTTAAAGTACTGGTAGTCTTCTTTACAATTGGTTCTCACAATATTCGATAATAAACACACCTATATCACCTCAGAAGAAAATCTTCAGCTTAAGATTATTTCTAAATACTATTTTGCTAGGGACTAGCAAAAGATAGGCATGGGGGTATATGTTTGCACCTCAAAACACGCCTGTAATAACGCCTTCATGTGCTATTTTCTAGCATTAACATTGCATAATAGGATCCTGTAACAGCATTTGTAAAAATGCTTGCATGCATGCATTTAATCAAGAGAGGAAGAGGAGTGAAACAATGGCTTGCATAGTTACATTTTATCTCAAGTGCCTTGATGAGAACCTCATCATGAGCCATAACTAGCTCATTTTGACCCAATACAAAGGATAAAAGCTCCTACATAACTCAAGGAAAGGCTTAACTCAGGGAATTCTGAGTTTGAGAAGAAAACAAGTCATAAGGGGTAAAAGTGCAATTTTACCAGTATAATCTGCATACAGGGTAATTCAGGGCCCAAACATAGGTCAAAGCAGCTTAATAAGAATAAAAGTGGGATGAAATGATCTAGCAAGGGCTACAGCACCTCCAAGAAACCAAATGATAATCTGTAACCCTAAAACAACCCACTTCAATTCACAAGGTTCGAGGCAAAGTAAAAATAGAATAAACCCTCTAAAATTCATAGAAAAATAATCTCTAGGGTTTAGAACCTTCAATTTGGCCTTTAGAACCCATTTTGACCTACATTGAGAACCATGCCCAATTAATAACTTAATTTGGGTTTTTACGCAAATTGACCGGTCAAACAAGGTTTAATATGGAAATGAAATTCACCATCAGATTCCTTAGGTCCTAATTAGTCATGTATAAAAACTTGAGCCTAAGAAGAAACCTCCTTGACCGACTTTACACTTTGGTCCTCATATATTTACTCTTTGACCCTCAACTTTTGAACCCTCGCATTTTGGCCCCTAACTCTCCTTCGTTCTTTGCAACCAGGTCCCTCCTGCAAAACCTGCCAGCACCATGCTCCGGCGACCTTGCGCAGAGCATGGCGCCGCGCAGGGTGAGGTGGGGGACCTGGCAAGTAAACCGGGGGTGCCCTGCGTCGTCAACCGTCACAGGGACACCCCCCTGGTCATCGTAACCCACCATATTAGCCGTGCGAACGCACGGACGGTATGGGTTCTTGTTTCCGACCATCCTCCGGCGAGGGAGACACGTCGTCTCCCTCCGCCTTCCTCCCTGTTTGCTCCCTATAAATACCCCCCGCTGCTCCACCGACCAGGGCAGCCTGGATCTGACGGAGAAAATCCCCAACTTTCTTCTCTTCTTCCTCCGGCAGACGCTCACCAGCTCCGGCGGTTTCCTCCCCCTCCACCTCTTCGCTCTGCCGCAATACCAGCAGCAGAGACTTCCTCCCCTGCTCTTCCCGCGCCACGCCGCACCCAGCTGGCGCCTCTCCGGCTCTCTGCTCGCCGCCGCCCCTTTCCCTGAGCATCGTCTTCTCCGGCGACAGTCGATACGACTGTCGCCTTGTTCCTCCCCCTTCGTCCCTGCAAGTAAGCTAGAGTTACTCCCCTTCTCCTCCTCTTTCTTTCCCCGCTTTCAATTTATTCAATTAAGCCCTCTACCGACCCTGACCACCTTCACCCCCTTCGCCTCCGACCACCCTCCGGCGAGCCGCTCCCATCACCTCAGCAACCCACACGGCTCGCCGACCCTCACCGAACCTCCGCCTCATCACACTGAGCACCCCCCACCCCTCCACTGCCACTCCACACCTCCGTAACACTCCCCCGAACAAACCCATTCCTCCGGTTGCAGTCCGACCCAGGGCTGCCGCCAGACACCTCCTTGCGGCCTGCCGCGCAGCTCCTCACCTTCGCCGTGCCACGGCGAAGGTTCCCCAGTGGTTTGATTAGGCCGCAAGGCCATATTCGTGTCCGACAGGCTTTGAGGTTCGACCGCCATTGACGCACATTGAAGCAGCTTCTCCCGCGCTCCAGGCTTGAGGACTCCAGGTCTCCAGCTGCTGCGGAGTATGGGGCGTCTTGCGAAGGCAGCCAGCCAGCAACTTATGCAAATAGAAGCCGCAGCTGCAGAAGCCAGGCCGCGATCTCCCAGCAGGCGCACGCGAGGAACGGTCTGCGTTTAGTCCCACATCGGTAAGCCTCACACACGTTCCACTGTTTAAATTGATTTCGTGCACTAGCCTCATTGCCTCAGTACACGGGGTGAGGTCCCCTTACACCCGCCCGGTTACCCGGTCTCGTCCGCGCTCACGCCTCGCGGACCTGACCCGACCCGACTTAGACTGACCTGCACTCCTCGCCCACCACGGACGCCGGTGGGCCTGGACCCGGGCCTGACCCGAACCCGATTACCCGGTAGCTCTGGGAGAGCTTTCCCAAGAGTGGTTTCAGAGAGAAAGAGAGACGCGGGGGGGGGAGGGTAGAGTAGGTTTTGCCTCTTGACGAAAAACTCTGAAGTGTGCAGGCCAAAGAAGAAGAAGAAGACCCGCGGAAGAAGAAGGAGCTGCACTGTAGCAAAGGCATAGTTAACTCATCTAAGCACCGGGTCAGACGACGGAAGGTCAGCAGCCAGAGCAGGAAAGAAGGCAGGCTGAAGAAGAAGGAAGAGCAACGGCCAAAGCAGAAGAAGAAGAAAGGAAGACTTAGTAGCTGAAGGCAGAAGCTCTGCAGCCATAAAGAAGAAGAAGAGAGGTCAAGGCAGAAACCAAGGAAGAAGAACAAGGAGCTCTGAAGAAAGAAGAACATCACCAAAGCAGGAACAGCAGGAAGAAAAAGAAGAGCATCACCATTGTAGAAGAAGAACATCACCTCTGCAGAACAGAGAGAGAAGGAGATCTAAAGAAAGAGAGAAAGAAGAGCATCCCCTCTGCAGAACAAAGAGAAAACAACAAATTCTTTCCCTCTCTCTTTCTTTTTGTAAAAGAAACATGTATATCTCTAGAATACAACTTGCTCCCTGAGTTCGACCTCGGGAACTCTTTTATTTTCCGAGTAAAAAATTTTATATTTAAAGTGTTGGTAATAACCGGCTTTACTACAACGTTATAACTAAAACCCGGTTGAAACGAACCGACTCCATTTTTTGGCGCCGTTGCCGGGGAGCAACGGCTATTCTAGAGGTAAAAATTCTTGTATCTTTTAATTTCTGATAATCTCCTCTCTTTTGTGCAGCTACAGGAACTCAAGAAGACAAGCAACCACACGACAACCACTCCGAAGACAGGTAAATCTTTCCTCTCACTATTAACCCCTAAACTCTAAAGAGGAAGAAAAGAAAAGAACAAGCAATATAGGGCTAACCTGTCTTCCATACTTAGTAACCATAAAGAGTTGCATGTTTTCAACTCATCACTCCTGCACACTATTAAGGGTATTTAAGGGCTAACACATTCTTGCTTGAGCCCTAATTGCCCAACAAAGAGTTAAATGGACCAAGTAGAGCCAACATAAGGTCAAACATTAGGATTTCAGTAGAGACACACCCCTTAATCAAGAATTGAGGAAATCCAAAAGAGGTGTGCCCAAGCCATTGATTGAAAATAATTAACAAGAAAAATCCTAAACAATTGGCTCTCTCTAAACACTTGAACCCTAAAAAGACAGGACCTAAAAGCTCTTAAAGAAAACAAGAGGTAAAGTTGACCCCTTGGGTCAACCAACCTTAAATTAGGTCACTCTTTGCACCTAAAAAGACTAAAGTTCAAGTGAAACCTTAAGCACCCTGATCTTAAAATTGGTAGACTTAAGAGGTCAAGATCCCCATTCTGGTCTACCTGGAACCGCAGTGACAAGAGAGGTCGGGTGGGGGAAACCCTGTAACCCGTGGGGACGCTCTACCGTGTAGGGGTCTTCGCGGGACTCTCCCTCTCTGGCTGCCCAGGTAATTCTCAGGTGGACGATCTTTCTGATCAAGGGGTCCATCTGCCCCGCACCTCTATAGTCACCCAACATATTTTTTGGGTGTCTTGATTGGGTCCAGCACCTTCTAAACTTACCTCTTCCAACTGTGCATGTACGGAAGGAGGTCCCTAGGACCACCCTTAAGACCTCCTTTAGAAATTCACTCTCGTCAAGGCCAAGCCTCGACGCCCGTGTTTGTGCAGCAACACCCTCACATTATTCTCTCTCCTGATTCAGAACCAAGTTCTTCTTCTTCCCCCATTATGGCTCAGCCAGTTGAGGAAGAAAATAATCTGGAACACCAGCTCCAGCGACTCAATGACCTCTTCCAAAACTTCGTGCACCCACCACAGCGTCCTATGATGCGGGACCACTACAATCCTGCTGCGGTGGCCATTGAGCCTCGAGTCAGAATCCCGACTGGAGGACCTGATTCCGAACTAAAGCCCAACATGATTCATGCTATACCTAAATTCCATGGGCTTAATTCTGAAGATCCCTTCCAGCACATCAAACAGCTAAAGCATCTGGCCCACACTTTTGGATCAGATGCGCAAAATCGGGATATTCTTCTCATGAAGATGTTCTCCTTTTCTCTTATGGACAAGGCCGCCCATTGGTATCAAACTCAGACCCGGCCGATCAACACTTGGGAAGAACTTCAATCCGAGTTTTTGACAAAGTTCTTTCCCGTTGGTCGGACCAACGCCTTGCGCCATCAGATTACACACTTCACTCAACAATCAGGAGAACCTCTCCATGAGGCATGGGATCGTTTTCAGGATCTCATGAGAAAGTGCCCCCATCACGGAGTTCCTAAATGGGAACAAGTCCAATCTTTTTACCAGGGACTCCGTGAGGACATCCGCCTTTTCGTCAATGCAACTTGCGGAGGAAACATCATGGGTCAACATGAAGACACCGTATGGGAGATTCTCGAAAACATGTGCGAGAACTCCATCAACAATGACTCCATGGGATTATTCGACAGGACGAATACCCGCGCAGCGACGAATCTTAAGGGGGCACATGAGACGCAGGGCCTGTCCGCATCAGTCGACCTGGAATTAATGGCCAGTCGATTGGACAAGGTCTCAATCATTGAAAAGAAGGTGGATGAGCTGACTTAGCACTTGCAGCGAGCCACCTCTGCGCGTAACTCCTTTGCACAACCTCCTTCCACACAGGAGACTGTGCAAAACATCCTCCACCGATCCTCCCCTGGGATGGATCATATCCATCCCCATCTGATTCTTGGACTGGAAGATCATCCGATCCTTTCTACACCAGCCGGGGAAACTCCATTCCTCCTTTCCCTGACTCTCAGGAGGTTCCTCAGATCTGCGAGGACCTCAACGCCATCCAGAGCGACCCATTCTCCAACACTTACAACCCTGGATGGCGAAACCATCCCAATTTTCAGTGGGCGGGAAATTCCCAAACCCAAAGACCACCTTTTCAGTCCCGCCCACAGCCCTCTCATCACTACCAGCCACCTCAGCCTCGGCCCAACCCTACTTATCCATCAGGGCCAAATCAAGATCAAATGTCCTTAATCCTTCAGACTCTGGCTGACATTCAAAAATCGAATGCGGCTATTCAAAAACAGCACAAGGACGAACTTACTGAAGTTAAAACTCAGCTGGCCCAGTTGGCAAATTCTCGCCAGCCAGGCACACTCCCTTCCCAACCTCTTCCTAACCCAAATAACGTGCCAACCCAGAAGCGCGTTATGAATCCAAATTTAGGCCACGCTCAATGGATTTATCAGGCCCCTACTGCTCCATCTCCAGACGAGATGGAAGCCTCAACTTCTCATGCGGGATTTCAGCAGCAGCCACCCCTCCTACCAAACCCAAACCAAAATCAGGCCGGATTAAATTCTGTAACAACACGTAGTGGTAAGACAACTCAGGACCCGCATTATCCAAACCACTCCCAGCCTGATAACCATGACCCTAGGATAGTTATCCAAGGTACCGCTGTTCCAGACCCACAACCTGGACCTATCCTAGAGGAACCAACCAAGATCCCGTTTCCCGAGGCCCTGACCAAGGGAAAGAAGACCACCAAACCCGTGGCCCCTGAGGAGGACCTGGTCAAGCTCTTTGAGCAGGTCCACATAAACATCCCCTTGATGGATGCAATCCGCCACGTACCAGCTTACGCACGATTTCTAAAGAATATATGTACACCCCAGCGTAAGCCGCGAACCAAGGGAGGGAGCCCAATTGTTCTGTCAGAGCAAGCCAGCTCTGTAATCCTTAGTAGACTCCCACCCAAGGCAAAAGATCCTGGAACTCCCCTGATCTCCTGTAAGATAGGTGGTACCCAATTTGATAGAGCATTGTTAGACTTAGGTGCATCTATAAATCTGATACCCACATCCTTACTTGACCATCTGGAAGAATCTGAGCTGAAACCAACCGAGGTGACATTACAATTAGCAGATCGATCTATAAAGTCACCAAAAGGGATTCTCGAGGATGTTATCGTGAGAGTGCGGGATTTCTATTTTCCAGTGGACTTTATAGTCTTAGACATGGATGCACCTGAGAACCCTAGGGATACACCAATCATTCTAGGGAGACCTTTCTTGGCTACTGCTAGAGCCAACATCAGCTGTGAGGAGGGCCAAATAGAGCTTAAGTTTGGAGATCAAACACTGAAAATTGATATATTTAAGGCCCAACAAGGAATTAATTGCGGCGTCATCGAGCAAATTTGTGACATCAAGACTTTGGTTGATGAATCACACCTCCAGAATGACTTGAGTATGCCTCATCAACCACAGAAGGATCTTGACCCGCAAACAGAGGAGTCAAATCCAGATGTGAACAACCCAGTAACTCCCACCCTTGAACCTCACATCTATACTGAACCACCCGCTGCTGCTGAAAACCCCATCCTCGAACTGAAACCCCTTCCTGCTCATTTAAAATACATCTTTTTGGGTTCTAATCAGACCCTTCCTGTGATCATCAATTCCAACCTCAGTCCTAAACAGGAATCCCGTCTGATTGTTGTCCTCCAGCAACATCGCAGAGCCATCGGATGGACTCTCGATGATTTGACTGGAATAAGTCCCTCTTATTGTACTCATCATATCTATTCAGAAGAGGGCACACGACCTTCTCGTGAAATGCAGAGATGCTTAAACCCCAATCTGCAGGAGGTCGTGAAAAAGGAGATCATCAAGTGGTTAGATGCCGGGATCATCTACCCGATCTCCGATAGTCGTTGGGTGAGCCCAATTCAGGTCGTGCCCAAGAAGGCAGGACTCACCACTATAACGACTGAGACCGGAGAAATCATTCCTACCCGATTAGCCAACTCGTGGAGAGTCTGTATAGATTACCGTCGACTCAATTCCTCCACGAAGAAGGATCATTTCCCACTACCCTTCATTGATCAAATTCTCGAAAAACTAGCGGGAAATAGGTTCTTCTGCTTTCTTGACGGGTACTCCGATTATAACCAGGTGGCAATCCATCCTGAGGACCAAGAAAAGACCACGTTCACCTGCCCCTTCGGAACATACGCTTTCCGAAGGATGCCTTTCGGTCTTTGCAATGCACCCGCTACTTTTCAGCGATGCATGCTTGCCATATTCTCAGATATGGTAGGTGATTATCTGGAAGTCTTCATGGATGACTTTTCAGTTTTCAGAGCATCATTCGACGATTGCCTCCAACACTTGGTCCAGATACTCAGGCGGTGCATCGACGTGAATTTGGTTCTTTCCTGGGAAAAGAGCCATTTCATGGTGCCTGAGGGAATTGTCCTGGGACACTCAATTTCAGAGAAAGGTATCCAAGTGGATCGAGCTAAGGTTAATCTGATTTCTCACCTTCCTATGCCTAGCTCGATCAGGGACATCCGATCCTTTTTAGGGCATGTCGGTTTTTATCGACGATTTATCCCTGATTTTTCAAAAATCGCACACCCCCTGACCACTCTTCTCTCCAAGGATGTTCCCTTCGAAATCTCCAAGGAATGCACTCAAGCATTTGAAATCCTGCGTGACCGAGTCACCCAAGCCCCGATCCTACAGTCCCCTGATTGGTCTCAACCCTTTGAGATCATGTGTGATGCATCCGACTTCGCTGTAGGAGCGGTTTTGGGGCAGAAAAATGACAAGAAACCTGTGGTCATTTACTACGCCAGCAAAACACTCGATGAGGCTCAGCGTAACTATACAGTTACTGAGAAAGAGCTGCTAGCTGTAGTATTTGCCCTAGAGAAGTTCAGATCGTACCTTCTGGGTTCCCATGTCATCATATACTCGGATCACACGGCTGTGAGGCATCTCCTTGCAAAGAAGGACGCGAAGCCTCGATTAATCCGATGGATCTTGCTGTTGCAAGAATTTGACCTTGAGATTCGCGACAAAGCGGGAAAACAAAACGTGGTAGCTGATCACTTGTCCCGTCTTCCTTCTGAAATAATCGACCCCTCCGGACCCATCACGGAGCATTTTCCCGATGAGCACCTGCTGACTATTGGTACTAGCCTTCCATGGTTCGCCAATATTGTAAATTACTTGGCATCTCATCAGACCCCATCCGATTGGCCGAAGGCCAAGAAAGACAAATTACGCTCCGATGCCAAGTATTACATTTGGGAAGACCCGTACCTCTTCCGCATAGGTGCCGATCAGATCATCCGGAGATGTGTCCCGGAAGGGGAAGTCAGCAATATCCTCTCTTTCTGCCATGACCAGGCATGCGGTGGCCATTTTGCCGGGCATAAAACCGCAGCAAAAGTCCTCCAGTGCGGCTTTTACTGGCCCACACTATTCAAAGACGCATACAGTCATTGCAAGGCATGCAGTCGTTGCCAGACTTTGGGCAACATGAGCCGTCGCGACATGATGCCTATGCAACCGATTCTAGTATGCGAAATCTTTGATGTTTGGGGGATTGATTTTATGGGCCCCTTTCCTGTTTCGGATGGTTTCGAATACATTCTGTTGGCTGTGGACTACGTGTCCAAATGGATCGAAGCCATACCGACCCGAACCTGTGATCACAAAATCGTTCTCAAATTCATTCATCAACACATTTTCTCAAGGTTCGGGATTCCTCGTGCAATAATCTCTGATGGGGGGACCCATTTCACAAATGCTCAGTTTAGGTCACTGATGACCAAATACGGGGTGTCTCACCGAATCTCTACTCCTTACCACCCCCAAACTAATGGTCTAGCTGAGCTGTCTAATCGGGAGATCAAGAAAATCCTGCAAGTCACTGTTCGACCTGACAGGAAGGACTGGTCGTCCCGACTTTCGGAAGCATTGTGGGCCTATAGGACCGCCCACAAGACCCAATTAGGCATGTCTCCCTTTAGACTGGTGTACGGAAAGGCATGCCACCTTCCCGTCGAACTGGAGCATAAAGCCTATTGGGCAGTACGGAACTGTAATCTAGATCTTTCCAAGGCTGGGACCCACAGAAAACTCCAAATCAGCGAGATCGATGAATTACGCAGAGACGCGTACGAGAACTCGCAAATCTACAAGGAGCGGGTTAAAGCCTTCCACGACAAACACATCTCGAGAAAGATCTTTCATCCTGGTCAAAAGGTCCTACTCTTTGATGCCCGACTCAAACTCTTCCCAGGAAAACTGAGATCTAAGTGGGTCGGACCATATTTGGTCCGACAGGTTTTTGGAAATGGAGCAATCGAAATCAGTCCACTCAGCCACGATTCTGAACCTTTCATCGTGAACGGTCAGAGACTCAAGCCGTTCATCGATGTAACTTCTACTGATTTGGCTGAGGCATCTTATATCCTCCGTTCCCCTTGAGCTTATTGCGCCCAGCCGATGGCGTAAAACTCAGCGCTTAACGGGAGGCAGCCCGTCATTCTCGTTGAAAACCTGAAACTTGTTCTGACACCTTTCAGCACTCGAAGTTTACCCTTATAGACAGCCGACCCCAACTCAGATGTTCGCATCTGAGATTTGAAATCGTCCGCAAAAATTCAACCCGACCCATCCACTCACCCAAATTTCTGTCTTAAGGAATGAACTAAGACCCCCTAGGTTACAATGAGGACATTGCAAATCTTAGGCATGGGGGGGTATGAAAGAACAAAAACTCGTAAGAAAAGGTTTCAAACAAAAAAATTCACATATGCCAAAAACACCATAAAAATTAAAAAAATTTTCGAAAAAGAACAAGAGGAAAAGAGAAGGAAATTTTGCGAAGGAGAAAAGAAACAAAAGGAAAAAGGAGCACAAAATTATGAGAAAAAGTGATAGTCATTAGTAAGGAACTAAGGAATTAACCTAAGTTCTAGACCTCATTCAAGAAAATAACTGAAAAGTGCACAATAAGATTAGTAAAGAATGCAAACCTTAGGCATTCTTGAATAGACTCTTAGTACCCATTAAGATCTGGACACTCCTCAAGAGGTTGAGGAAAATGAAAAGCTGAAGTATTAGGTCTAAGGCTTAGGGAGTATTCGGCCTCGTTAACTAATTTTTGGTTTACGGGACTCAGTAACCTAAGCACCCTAATCTCACACACAGCCTGGTTCAGTAAGCGTAAAAATCAGAATCACGCAGAAGCGTCGCAAAAATCTGAAAAGAACACCTAGAATAGGAGCGGCCGATCAACACAAGTTGATTTGGACGAGTTCCCAGCGCAGAGAGGCGGGGAAATCCCCTCGAAGATGCGTAACAAAATATCATCTCCTCGGTGCTTGTCTCTTAGGATATTTACATATCCTACTGGGGGCATGTAAGCACTCTGCTGGTTCAGATTCCATGGATGGCATTATCTCGAAGTGTCAATGGCCAGGGTCTGGATTCGGCCACGGAATACCATGGATGGGATTATCTCGAAATCTCAATAGCCAGGGTTCCGGGGGTTGCCATGGGCGGTGCTATCTCGAAGCATCGATCGCCAGGAACCCTTGAGGATTGATGATGGGAGCAAGGAATCTGATACAGACCGTGTTGAAAAGCCAATCCTAGGCTAGAACTAAAAAGAAAAAGAGAGAGAAAACTCTCCAAACAGAAAAACTTTCTATCTCTCTCTTACAAAACGCACTGCGAACTGAGCCAGGGCTAAAATCATTTCAAGCACGGGTGCTTTAACCACGAAGTCCAATAAACCTTAGGTTAGTTCTTGTGGGCCTTAAAAACCTTTGCTAAAAGACTGAGGCTAAGGCTAGACAGATTTGGATCTTGATTGGTACTAGAGTACCTTTTAGGCCTATGGTCAGCATTCTAACCTAATCTATGCTCAAATAAAAAAGGCACTTATCTAAAACCATTAAAAACTTCATGGTCTAGAACAAGGGTTGAAACCTTAAGTTTTTGCTAAGGGACTAGCAAAAGCTAGGCATGGGGGTATGATGAGAACCTCATCATGAGCCATAACTAGCTCATTTTGACCCAATACAAAGGATAAAAGCTCCTACATAACTCAAGGAAAGGCTTAACTCAGAGAATTCTGAGTTTGAGAAGAAAATAAGTCATAAGGGGTAAAAGTGATTCAGGGCCCAAACATAGGTCAAAGCAGCTTAATAAGAATAAAAGTGGGATGAAATGATCTAGCAAGGGCTACAGCACCTCCAAGAAACCAAATGATAATCTGTAACCCTAAAACAACCCACTTCAATTCACAAGGTTCGAGGCAAAGTAAAAATAGAATAAACCCTCTAAAATTCATAGAAAAATAATCTCTAGGGTTTAGAACCTTCAATTTGGCCTTTAGAACCCATTTTGACCTACATTGAGAACCATGCCCAATTAATAACTTAATTTGGGTTTTTGCGCAAATTGACCGGTCAAACAAGGTTTAATATGGAAATGAAATTCACCATCAGATTCCTTAGGTCCTAATTAGTCATGTATAAAAACTTGAGCCTAAGAAGAAACCTCCTTGACCGACTTTACACTTTGGTCCTCATATATTTACTCTTTGACCCTCAACTTTTGAACCCTCGCATTTTGGCCCCTAACTCTCTTTCGTTCTTTGCAACCAGGTCCCTCCTGCAAAACCTGCCAGCACCATGCTCCGGCGACCTTGCGCGGAGCATGCCGCCGCGCAGGGTGAGGTGGGGGACCTGGCAAGTAAACCGGGGGTGCCCTGCGTCGTCAGCCGTCGCAGGGACACCCACCTGGTCATCGTAACCCACCATACCGGCCGTGCGAACGCACGGACGGTATGGGTTCTTGTTTCCGACCATCCTCCGGCGAGGGAGACACGTCGTCTCCCTCCGCCTTCCTCCCTGTTTGCTCCCTATAAATACCCCCCGCTGCTCCACCGACCAGGGCAGCCTGGATCTGACGGAGAAAATCCCCAACTTTCTTCTCTTCTTCCTCCGGCAGACGCTCACCAGCTCCGGCGGTTTCCTCCCCCTCCACCTCTTCGCTCTGCCGCAATACCAGCAGCAGAGACTTCCTCCCCTGCTCTTCCCGCGCCACGCCGCACCCAGCTGGTGCCTCTCCGGCTCTCTGCTCGCCGCCGCCCCTTTCCCTGAGCATCGTCTTCTCCGGCGACAGTCGATACGACTGTCGCCCTGTTCCTCCCCCTTTGTCCCTGCAAGTAAGCTAGAGTTACTCCCCTTCTCCTCCTCTTTCTTTCCCCGCTTTCAATTTATTCAATTAAGCCCTCTACCGACCCTGACCACCTTCACCCCCTTCGCCTCCGACCACCCTCCGGCGAGCCGCTCCCATCACCTCAGCAACCCACACGGCTCGCCGACCCTCACCGAACCTCCGCCTCATCACACTGAGCACCCCCCACCCCTCCACTGCCACTCCACACCTCCGTAACACTCCCCCGAACAAACCCATTCCTCCGGTTGCAGTCCGACCCAGGGCTGCCGCCAGACACCTCCTTGCGGCCTGCCGCGCAGCTCCTCACCTTCGCCGTGCCACGGCGAAGGTTCCCCAGTGGTTTGATTAGGCCGCAAGGCCATATTCGTGTCCGACAGGCTTTGAGGTTCGACCGCCATTGACGCACATTGAAGCAGCTTCTCCCGCGCTCCAGGCTTGAGGACTCCAGGTCTCCAGCTGCTGCGGAGTACGGGGCGTCTTGCGAAGGCAGCCAGCCAGCAACTTATGCAAATAGAAGCCGCAGCTGCAGAAGCCAGGCCGCGATCTCCCAGCAGGCGCACGCGAGGAACGGTCTGCGTTTAGTCCCACATCGGTAAGCCTCACACACGTTCCACTGTTTAAATTGATTTCGTGCACTAGCCTCATTGCCTCAGTACACGGGGTGAGGTCCCCTTACACCCACCCGGTTACCCGGTCTCGTCCGCACTCACGCCTCGCGGACCTGACCCGACCCGACTTAGACTGACC
Organism: Thalassia testudinum; assembly: GCA_037157565.1. Taxonomy (NCBI): domain Eukaryota; kingdom Viridiplantae; phylum Streptophyta; class Magnoliopsida; order Alismatales; family Hydrocharitaceae; genus Thalassia; species Thalassia testudinum. The sequence goes on from JAZHRO010000025.1 coordinate 94,029,729, forward strand.
TGCACTCCTCGCCCACCACGCACGCCGGTGGGCCTGGACCCGGGCCTGACCCGAACCCGATTACCCGGTAGCTCTGGGAGAGCTTTCCCAAGAGTGGTTTCAGAGAGAAAGAGAGACGCGGGGGGGGGAGGGTAGAGTAGGTTTTGCCTCTTGACGAAAAACTCTGAAGTGTGCAGGCCAAAGAAGAAGAAGAAGACCCGCGGAAGAAGAAGGAGCTGCACTGTAGCAAAGGCATAGTTAAGTCGTCTAAGCACCGGGTCAGACGACGGAAGGTCAGCAGCCAGAGCAGGAAAGAAGGCAGGCTGAAGAAGAAGGAAGAGCAACGGCCAAAGCAGAAGAAGAAGAAAGGAAGACTTAGTAGCTGAAGGCAGAAGCTCTGCAGCCATAAAGAAGAAGAAGAGAGGTCAAGGCAGAAACCAAGGAAGAAGAACAAGGAGCTCTGAAGAAAGAAGAACATCACCAAAGCAGGAACAGCAGGAAGAAAAAGAAGAGCATCACCATTGCAGAAGAAGAACATCACCTCTGCAGAACAGAGAGAGAAGGAGATGTAAAGAAAGAGAGAAAGAAGAGCATCCCCTCTGCAGAACAAAGAGAAAACAACAAATTCTTTCCCTCTCTCTTTCTTTTTGTAAAAGAAACATGTATATCTCTAGAATACAACTTGCTCCCTGAGTTCGACCTCGGGAACTCTTTTATTTTCCGAGTAAAAAATTTTATATTTGAAGTGTTGGTAATAACCAGCTTTACTACAACGTTATAACTAAAACCCGGTTGAAACGAACCGACTCCATGCCTCCTTGCAAATTCCACCTCTTTTCATTTTTTTCTCTCTTGATTTCTTCTTCTCTTCTTCTTTTCTTCTTCCCGCGGCTGCACTTCTTCCCGCAGCAACCGCGTGCATTTTCTCCACGTCACCTCTCCCTGCAAACGCCGCTCCCTATAGCTGCAACTCGCGCACCCTCTCCCTGCTGCAGCCGGCACGCCACTCTCTCCTCCTCTATAAGAAGCTGCAGCTTCATCCTCGCAAGGGAGGCTGCTGCAGCAACGAAACAAACCCGTAACCATCTTCTCCACCGCTTTCCCCTCCCATACGTCGGCCCTCCATCGAGGAGGCACCCGGCGAGCAGGAGAACCCAATGTGGTGCACACCACCACAGTGGGAGCACCACCGCCCAGCTCTTCGACGAGCCGGTGGGTGTGGTGCATTCCCTTGCTTCATTTTTTTTCTCTTTAACGCCATTGCCACCACTCCAAGCCTCGAAGCTTGAAGCCACGGCAGCAGCAGCAGCAGCAGGTCCTCCCGCTCCTCCGCAACCGTCCCCGCAGCCGCCCGTCGACTTCGCGCATGCCTGCAGGGCCATTCCCCGCTCAACCTCCGTCCTGACGTCCCCGCAGTTGCACCTGTAGCCGTCCGCCACGCGCACTGCAGCGGCCGGCTACGGCCTCGTGCCGCCCCCTCCCCCTCCTCCGCGACCCTCCGCGACCACCTGCAGACCTCCTCCACGCTCGCTCCTCCACGCCTTCGCCTGCCCGTCGCCTTCGCGCACGCCTGCAGGAACCCTACGCGAAGCCACGCCCGCATCCGCCATCTTCAGACATCTGCCTCCGCCTTCAGACGATGCGGCGTCAGACGTCTGCCGGAGGTGGCAGACGTCTTAACTCGTGCGTCCGCGATCTCTCGCTCACCCGCTCTCTCTCTCTGCTGATCTCTCCCGCCCACTCCCGCTCTCTCTCTCACGTATTCTCTCTCTCTCTCTCTCTCTCTTTTACTCACTAACAGACACACACTCACAGCAACGCACACACACACACGTTCACCGACGCACACACACCTATACCAACACATACACACACACTCACACACTTATAGTGCTATATATATAAATATATATATACATACACACATACATATATATATATATATACATAGTATATCTATATAGTTATGTATACATACACATATATATAATATATATACATATATATATAATATATATATATATATATATATCTACTTATATATACATCTATATACTTATACATATACTTATATATATATAGGCATATATACTTATATACATATATATATATACATAACTATATACATATATATATATACATATCTATATACATATATATATACATATATATAGTAACATATATATATATACTTATATACATATATGTACACACATATATATATATATATAATTATACATATATAGCTATACATATATATATAGATATATTTACTTATATACATACATATGTACATATATTTTCATGTTATTTATTATACGCTGTATTGCGGGAATATCTGCACCAGTTGCTGATATTCCCTGATACACGCGTACAAAAAAAGTGTGGTCCCATACATCATCCATCCTCCATCCACACTCCACGCGGCACCTAGTCGTGTTGGTTATGTCTCTCTAGACGTCGACTGACTCGACATAGTGCTACACTCCATCGCCACCTCCACCCCCACCCCTTTATATATATACTACATATATATATATATACATACTATATTTACTTTCTGTCTATTTGCTTTTCTGTTAGTAAAAAGATAAAAAAAATACATAAAAAAGAAAAGATAATCTTTGACTTGCAGGTACCTCGTCTTGCGAGTAGCAAGACTTGTTTTGGGACTCTGTTTGGCTAAAAGCCAAGGACACAATTTTGAGGGTGTGCCTCAAGAACAAGGATTACCATAAAAAAACCTAAATAAGAAAAACACCAAAAACACAATAAACGAACGGAAGAGACGCGTTTTAAGGAAAACGTAGAAACTCAACTTTAACCCCACTTCCCTGTGTTCGACCCTGGGCTTGAAAGTGGTAAGATAAAATCAATTAGGCCAGGTTAAAAATTTTGTAAAGAGATGGTTAGGTCCAAATTAGGTTAACCACTATACACATTTCAACGATAAAAATATCATATTAACAACCTATCCGGGCCGACCCATCACATAATCATCATTATGCTCAACAAGGTGTGAATGTGGAATGGGGCTATGTGTTGAATCCTTTATGAAATCAAGATCTGAATCCTCCATGTTAGCCCCAATTAGATCAAAATCCTCATTTACTAGGCTATTAAATGATTCATTATACTCCTCGCGCCCATATGTCTCACTAAAATTATTTTCCTCAAACTCGGTTGAGACTTCACATAAAGATTCTTCACCTTCAGAATTAAAGAACTTTGGATCCGCATTAATATAAGTCTCAAAATCATCTATCATTTCCTAGTCCATAGAGACATACTTTTCCTCGTACCTTAGTTGAAGAATCTATGGTGAAGAAATCAACTCATCCTCAACTGGTTGCTCTAGACTAACTTGGTTATCCCTGGTCTCTTAAAATGTGTCCCCCCTATAGGTGCCTAAGTGGGTTCTAACTTTGGCTCTGCTAAAGGGGGTTCATCCTAGGAATCATCCCAAGATTGGACTAGAGCAATCACAAATCTCATCCTCAATTTTGACAACATCCCAAGTAAGAACTGAGCCAAGTCCCTATCGTTAACATCTTGGAGCCAATCCAGCAAATACTTAATAAGATCATCAATTATTTGACAAAGGCTCCAATTCTTTCGTCTAGGGTGTTGGCTGAGCTTCTAAACATTGAATGGTATTCCTTAAGTTAGCCAACACATTATATTGGACCTGGTTTACTTGAACCAAATGGTTTGGTTCAGGGTTGGGTGGATTTGGGTTTGGTCTAAGGGAGTCAAGAAATTGAGGTTCCTAGGTGTCTCCCGGATAATAGGTCATTTTAGGTTGTTCGAAGAGGGGTGGTGACCTATATGCAATGTAGTCTTGGGGAGGGTAGGGATTATAATCAGCATATCCTTCTTGATTGTAGATCATATTAGGTTGTTCATAGGAGGGCGGTGATATATAATCGGTGTAGCTCAGAGAAGGATAAAAATCAAAATCATGGTGTCCAGGGTTAGACCCTGAGCACGGAGGTCCGGAATTGTATCCCCAATCAAAGTTATCCTGACTAATGGATGAATGGTCATAAATTGGGTCAGGATAGTAATCATCTTGGGGATAAGTGGTGGTAGGAGGGTAAGAGTGGAAATGTGAGTAGGATGTGGAAGGATCCATGGTAAAGTGGGAGGAAAGAGAAAAGAAAGGTGTCCTGCGGTACAAACAATCAAACTATCCTTAAGTGGGATAACCTAAAGATCTATAGACTCCCAAAACCCATCTCAAGATGAAAGAAATGATTTGGTCTACTTTTTTCCAGTTAATCTGGCCAGTTAGAGAGAGGGATTGTGGAGAAGGTTCTTCCCTTGGCTTTTGCCTCAGGTTCCTTTGATATCTCCCAACCACGGTCATTTGACACTGCTCCCCTAGCTAAGCATCAGATGGACTAGTAGAAGTAGATTAATTGAAAATAATCTCGATCTGAGCCCCGAAGAGCGAGTCAAATCCTTAAGGCCAATGTCTACTTGATTTTAGTTAGGCTTAGGTTTAAATGTGTTTGGGAATGTGATGGGCCCCTTATATAGGTTGTGCCCTTAAGGATTGATTAATATATGTGTACATGCACAACCAATGGCTTTCAAGCAAGATTATTTTTAGATGCAGGGAATTTGAGGGTTTAAATCTTGCTTAGTAGCTTTTAGGATTCAAATTTTAGGTATATTCAGACAAGGTTTTGTGAGGCACATCATGTTTTGAACACACAAGTGAAGATATATTCTTTTAGAAATCAGAAATAATGTGGTGTGCCTAGTTCAGTCCTAAAAGTTGAATCCTAAGGGGCAGCTACCCAAGGAATCAATTTTATCTTAAGTTGTGCAGCCCAAACAAATCAGACAAGTGATTCGATGCACCACTAATTAAGGCACCCAATTAGTTTTAGCATATTCTATTTCTAATCACTTATTTGTATAAGTCATGTAGGTGTACAGGGTCCTTTGGTCGGATTCCCAGTTAAGTGACTAAATCAGACAAAAGTGATGTGGCTTAGGTGCTTGTGGGTGTATAGGATGTGCAAATTTTAGTTAGTCCCGCAATCATTTCTTCTTTATATATGTGGGGTTGAGGTGGGTGGCGATGGCAAACAATCAACCAGAACTAACCATAGGGTTTATGCAAGAGCCTAGGTTAATTAGGGTTTGCGTTATTAGGTGTTGGAATGAAAACTAGTGGATGGGAGGTGGGGTATACTTACAAACCCTTCAACTACACTTTGTTCCAATCTATCGCTTTTGCTTGCCTCTCGAGATTACCCGCAATCACAATAAGAATTGGGAAAAGTGAAGTAAACAATAAGTATGGTGGAAAATGTGAGAAATCGAAGAGTGTTGCCTCCGTGGCAACGGTGCCAAACTGATGAGCGAGATTTTGTATGCAAAAAGGTTGAGTTTGAAACCTATCGTTGCAATTGCGTAAAAATATGCTATCAAATAAAATTTATACTCGAAACATTGGTGAGTCTAGGGTCGAACATGGGGAGGTGAACATTTGATTAAAAATCACATTTAGAATTATTGTCATGAAGTTGATTAGCTGGTCCAATTAATTCCACACTAGCTATTCTACTTAAATAATAAACAATAGAAAAGTGAGTGAATAATACAGAGGAAAGAGAGAGAAAGAGAACCAATATTTTATAACCATCTATTCATTACAACTAATTTCTATAACTAGAAATTTGGAAATCTACACTAGAAAGCGATAAAAAGAGAGGGATGAGAAAATCTTCCTCGATTACTACTTGGGGGATGAGCTATGTTGACGGAGTGCCTGGAAAAGGATGGTGAGATGCTGGATGAGGGAGAATGGAGAACAAAGGAGGGCGATGTCGCAGCGGGATCCACTTTCCGAATTGTGGTGAAAAGATAACCACGGGATGCTCCACTAAGAGGGTGAGAAGATGGGAAAATTAGTTTACTCTATCTCTAATGGAGCATCCTAGGTATGGGACTAGATTATAGAGCTTTGATGGATGTGAGAGAAGAGAAGGGATGAAGAAATGTGTGGTAGGGGTAGGGTTTTTAGAGGTTAGGATATGGGGGCAAATATGTCATTTTAAGGCCTTTAGAAAAAATATGTGGCCTTTAGTGACGCATGTAAGCGTCACTAAAGGTGCACGTTGCTACTGTCACACATGCGATGAGGACCTCAGATGGAGATCCAGTGCTCCTCAAGAGGCCACGTCAGGCGCCTCTTCTCCTTCAGCCTTTAAGGCATGCTACCATGGGTCGCAACACTTGCCATCGAGAGAGCCCTCAGATCTTACATCCACGATCGAGAATCGCCCATAGTTGCTCTTAACAATGTGCGCAGGGCACGTCGTCTTGCGCATTATCATGCTCATGCATATTGTGTGCCATCTGATGTGCCAGATTGCCACTGCATCAACCGTTTGTGCTACATCAAACGATTGAATTTCCTTACGTGTCGCTTCTTGTCAAATTCCACCCCTCATCACGATTCTAGAACTTGTCGCGTGTCGTGCGTAAGGAGTACGACCACTGTGCTGTGCTCGATTCATTGTTGCATTTACATTTTAATGGTCGAGTGTTCGTAACCATTTGATGGCAATCCAACGGTCGAGATCACTCGAGTCGTCACCATTAGGAGATGTAAAGAGTGGTTTGGAGAGTGACATGGCGAAATCGTGGCCATTAGATGGTGATCCAATGGCCCAAATCATAAGTCGAGCAACTTTAGAGGTTGGGTAGGGTGCAACAGGCATTTTGGATGAAGCCACGTGGCACCATCTAGGCTGTCCATCTTCAAATGCTCATAGATGGTGCCACGAACATTGTATTGGACTGATCTTTGCACTGTTGGGCTGCGATCATCAATCCGAACCCATCCGTACGGTTAGATTTGTCATTTAAGGTACGGATTTACACCAACTTGACCATTGACCTCTGATCTTTCTCGAACTGCATCTGATGTTACGAAGGTCCAATCGGGGCAATCTCTCAGGTGTTGGACTCCAATCGTCGCCATGATCAAATCTGTACAGTTGGATCTTTAATCTGAGGCCCCAAAATGAAATTTCCCTATCCCTAGACACAAAAAGGGTAAATTAACCTATATATTGTACAAAGTAATCTAAATGCAGAATGTTGCATGCTATGCAATATTTATAAAGCTAAATGTAATTATATGCCTAAGAACACACATCAATAGATAGTTTATGTGACATAGATGTGTCTGCATCAGGGACTCTCCCTTGCTGGCTTCCTAGGTAATTCTTGGGTGGGTGAGTTTCTGATCTAAAGGTCCATCTACCTCGAACTACCTTAGTCACCCAACCTATTTGGGTGCCTTGATTGGGTCCAAGACACATTCAGTCCCTCATCTAATTTTGTACTGCATGTGCAAGAGGAGTTCCTTAGGACCAATCTTAAGACCTCCATTAGCAGTTCATTCTCGTCGAGGTCAAATCCTGACCAACTTGTTTGGGTTCTCTTCTGATCCACTTGATATCTCTTCTGATCCATCTACATCTGAATCTAGTTCTCCACCCTCCGCTTCGATGGAGAATCAAGATCCTGATGATAATGTCATCATCAGCCATATCTTGCTTTATGTAGTCATAATCCATTGATAAATACTCCTACATAACCGCCAAAGAGCCATAACTCACTACATATCCATTCTATGTAATAAACATGAAAATAGGGTACAACTATAGTTTTAACATAATATCTTAATTGCAAAACAATCACAGGGTTTCCCAGGGGTTTATTAAAGTTCAAATGGTCATAAATGTCTAATAATTGGGTTCATGCAAACAAAAATGGGTTTTCATGCGTTTCGATAATTAAATGACATTTTAAACACTAAAAATAGACCTGCTTAATTAACTGAGGTTTCGATCAGGATAAAATTCATCTAAACCTTCCACAAATCATAGAAAAATATTCTCTAAGGTTTGGTACGCTTGATTTGATCATCAGAACCCATTTTGACCTAAAAGAGAGTCTTAGACGAATATTTGCCTTAATTTGGGTTTCTACACAAATTACTTGGTCAAACTTGGTCAAAATCTAAATCCAACTTCACCATCAGATTCCATGGGTCCAAATTAGGTTTGTATCAAAATTTTGGCCCAATGAAACATCATATCACTTATGCCCTAAACTTTATACATTTTGGTCCAGTCTGACTCTTTCTCTTTCACTTATGCCCTAAACTTTCGAAATATTTGCATAAAGACACCTACCTTTGTCTCCTTCACCAAATGGTCCCTGCCACCTTCCTTCAAGCTAATTCCTAAACCCATCTACCCATGATTTTCGAGGAAAGGAATCTCCTCCATTAGGCAACCAAATCCCTCCAAATTTGGAGGGATTGGTCCTAAGAGGATCTCCTACAATTTGCACCTGTTGGTTTCCCAATTTGGAGCCTCAAGAGATCCAATCAATCTCTCAAAATAAGAAGAAGACACTTCCCTATTTCCTAAAAGAAACCTCACTCAAATCAGGAATTGAGCTTGATTTCAAGCTCTATATAAGCTTATGCATCTCCCAGCATCTTCATTAGGAAGGTTTGGGGCTAAAACCCTTTTCAAGTCCCTACCTTTGGCCCTTCTCCTGCCTAACTCTAGTGGCCCTTCTTCCCCATCTTCCTAGTGATAGCCAATGGACAAATTGGCCCATCCATCATCCTTACCACCTTCCTCCTTGCCTCGCTGGTCACAACAGGCACCATCTTCCCCTCTCTCCGCCGCTGTTCACCTCACCGGAGAATTTGTCCCCTTCGGTGCCAGCCAATCAACGAATCTCCTTCGTTATCATCCCTTAGTTAGGTCCTTAGCTTCCTCTTCCTCTCTACTTTACTTCACTCTCCCTCAACTCTTATTTCAACCACTATCCACCTCTATCCCCCATCATCTTCCTCCGCGCCAGCGAATCTCCAACGAGCTCGCCACACTATGCTACACCACCAAACAGCCTCGCGTTACTCCGAAAAGCTCCTCCATCACCCTGCGACCAAAAGCCCTAATTGTCTTTGGGCTATTGGCCACCCAAAACCTCCATCGAACACCACCTACCACCAGTGCCATTCTAGACTCTGACACACCCCTACATGCACTCCTGCGCCACGTGAGGCACACGACCACATTCACCATCCTCCGGCAAAGCTCCTGAACCTTCTAATTATGGATTTTGAGCTCATATGCTTGATTTCAAGTCTTGCCATCTGCCGTCGCCATTACCATCATCTCTTGTCTCGAACATCAAGCTCTAGCCCTGTTCTTCTTGGCAATCAATCCCAAGCTATGAGGAGGAGCCCCTGGACAACTTCTACATCCTTGATTGAAGATTCCAGCTGCAATTATGGCGCTAATATGACAAAGACTCCTTCAGCTACTTTACGCAAAGGAAGGATGGTGTTTTGCGCCACATCGTGAGCGGACGACCTCGCGCAGGCACATAAATTGAATGTGTGCTTTTGGCTTGTTGCCTCAAGCACACGGGGGATGAGGTCCCCCACTCGTGCACCTCCTCTTGCCTTACGCCTTGCCTGTGCACACATGCTTGTGGGTCTGGCCAAACTCGATTATCTGGATTCGTATACCTGCTTATATACCCGTGTAAGAGAGAGAGAAGAAAGGAGAAATAGAGGAGGAATTATGAGGAGAGAGGGGGGTTTTGCTCTTCATACTAAGGGTTCAACACTTAGTTGCTGTAAGACTTGAGAAGCCTCTTGTGGGTGAGAAGAAAAGAGGCGAAGAGCTAAAGAGAAGAAGAGGAAGAAGAATGAAAGCTTGAGGGAAAGGCTTGTGCGTTGATGAGCATGCATCTAAATAGCCAAAAATGTCTATTAATGCATGTTCTTAGTATCATATAAGCATCATGCATTGTAAATATTTCATAACATGCATCATCATGAATTTTGGTCAAATTGTACAAATTCTATAGTAATTTCTTCTTCTTGGTGGCTAAGGATAGGGTAACATTTAATTGGAACCTCGGATTGAAGATCCAACCATACAGATTTGATCAGGGCAACGATCGGAGTTTAACAACTCCAAGATCACCCTGATCAGACTTCCATAGCATCAGATATAATCTTAGGAAGATCATAGATCAAGGGCCAAGATGGTGTAAATCAACACTTCAGATGACAAATCCGACCACACGGATGGGTTTAGATTGACGATCACAGCCCAACGACACGACAACCATTCCAATCCAACATCCGTAGCACCATCTACAACTCACAAAAGATTGATGGCCAAGATGACTCCACGTGGTGCCATCCCAGCTGCCCAACACTCTCCAAGGCCTCCTGCTCCTCCGCTCCAAGTGATCATCAATGCTTGATCTCGACCGTCGGATGAAGATCCAACAGCAGAGATCGGGTGTGCAAGGAAACCTCCACGCGCCTCAGACCATTGTGTAGCACAGTGGTTAAGGCACTTTGTCACAAGGAGCATGCGTTTGAATCGCTGCCCTGCACCTTCCTTCTCTCATGAGAGTGCAAAATCAAGCCACCCGATCAAGCACCAACAGCTTTAATGGATCAATCGGTCTCACGTGCAAGATGATGCCTGATCCCACGGCCAATCTCACGTGTGGGAGGCGCGATTTGTAAAGGCATGTGATCGCATGTTCTTGGCTGTTGATTCCTCATCGGATGGTCGAGAGAGCACGGATGTGTGCGAGCATTCTTTCATGTGGGAGAGGAAGAGGCGGTGTGTGCACGCAAGCTAAGGCCACGTTAAGAGTCTTTAGTGACTCTTAAAGCCATCTGTAAAGGCCCCTACATTAATGTTTTTAACTTGAAATGACCTCTTTACCCCTAACCTCTATACTTATAAAAAGGCCTAGCCCCCCACATTTCATTCATCCCTTCCTTCACCTCTCTCCCTCCTCAAAGCTCTAGAGAAGCTTATCCCAAACTAGGGATGCTTCTCTAGAGTTAAAATCAAAGTTTTCTTGCCCCCATTCCAGAAGTGGATCCCATGATGACAATGCCTTGCCTCGCCCCCGGTTCTTCCCACTTCATTCTCTGTCTTCCATCTTCACCCTCAGTGTTTATAGAGGTGAGATCAATGTTTTAAAATCGATGCATCGTAGTATAGTTGAAATCGCTCGAAAACAAGTAAATTTTATTACTCAAAGTTTTAAGTCCAAGGTCGAACACAGGGAGCAAATTGGGGTTTAAAATCAAGAGCACAACTTTGATAAATTGAATATACAACAAAAATTAGAGTTGTAATGCAAAAATGTAAATATAAACATTGGATATCAAGGTATATAAAGAGAGCACAAAAAACATGGACATCTGATTTTGTGAATCAAATGTCTTAAACTTGTGATTGCTACAGTGCTTTTTCTGATCTTTTTCTCTTCTCTATCTCTAATCTCTATCTCTAGCCGCTTCCTTCTTCTTTTCTTCTCTATTCTTTTCGTTCCTTAGCCTTCTTTTCCTTTGCTTTCAGCTTCTCTGGCCTTTTCCTTTGCCTTCTTCTTCTTCTTCTTTCTTTCATTCTGGCGACTCCTCTTTCTTTAGCTCCTTCTCCTCTTTCTCCTCCTTCAGCCCTTCAACTTCTTCTTCAGTCCTTGCCTTCTCTTTCCATGACTTCTCTGGCTTCCGCCCTCTTCTTTCTTGGCTTCTTCTTCTTCTCCTTGCCTACGAGAAAGCAAAACCTACCCCTACCCTCCCTCGTGATCTCTCTTCCTCTTTCTCTCTTAGGCTCTCTCTCCCAGAGCTGCTTCTCGGGTAATCGGGTCGGGTGCACGCCTGAGACCAGGCCCACCGACGTGCGGTGGTGGGGGAGGAGTGCAGGTCGAGTATACAGGTCAAGTCAAGTCCACGTGGGCAGTGCCGCGGATGGGGCAGTGTAAGGGTGAGTGGGACCACACCCCGTGGTCATGAGGTGAAGAGGCATATGCACTTTTTCCTCTTATTCCGCTCCTCCTGCTCATCCACTTCCGAGGTGGGATTAAACATCCCACCATCCTTCACGTGCACCTGCAGTAGGAGACTTCCTTGATTGCAGCTGCCACCTCAGTCTTCAGTGCCAATTGCTTGGCTAGAGCTGTGCGCAAGATGATTCCGCGTAGCCTGGGGCACTTCACCTAGACCAGAGAGACCTGGAGGAGGCTTGCAAGCAAGCTCCTCATGTGCGTCTATGGCTGTCGGCGTCTGAATCTGTCCACACAAAAGACGGCCTCACGGCCCTATCAAAAAGTTCAGATATCTTCGCCAAGACACGGTGAACGCAGTGCGGGGGTCGGCATGGCGTGGGGTGGCTGGAGCGTGCATGCCTAGGGCACTCCGTGTGTGTGAAAGTGGGTGTGTTCGGGGGTTGTTCTAGGGGCTTGGCGTGGCGAGTGGAGTGAGGGTTTATGGTCAATGGAGTGGTGCAGTGCTTATGGGGTGGTTGGAAAGGCGGATGGAGGTGTGGAGCGACAGGAACGCCTCGTCGGAGTTCTAGCCGGAGGTGGACAAGGTGGTGGTGATTGCATGTGTCGAGGGGCATTTTCAAGAAATAAAGAGGGGGAACAGGAAGAGGAGAGAGAGAGAGAAGCTAAACTAACCTAACCTAAGGACGAAGGAGGCAGGGATGGCGGCCGGCTCGTGTTGCTGTCACCGGAGATGAAGCTCTCCGTAGGTGAGGCGGTGGCGACGACAACGGCAAAGGCAGCGTCTGGGCTAGTGCGGCCGATGCAGATGAATGAGAGGAAGGTAACCTAACCACTGGTATTGTGGTTGGGCGACGAGAGAGAGGGGATGGAGCTGCTGAAGCTTGCAGAGGTGTTGTGGCCGGCAAGGAGAGAAGAAAGTGGGGTGGACAGATCCAATTCCAAGCTGAGGAGGTGCGGAATGAACTAGGGTTTCTTATATAGGCCCTGGAGGTTGAGTTTGTGCTTGGAAGCAAAGCTTCCAAGCATGGCAATCTCACCGGAGATGGAAACACAAAGAGACCCAAATCTCTCATGTGTTCTCATGAGAGATTGGGTAGGACTTTGGGCTCATCAGTGGGTTCACATTGGAGGAGATTTCTTAAGGAATCTCCTTTTCAATTTTGAAGGGGATTCTCTGAGAGATCAGAGAGTTCTTACCTTTGAAACCTCGCCAGAGTAGGATTCCCTCTGCTATATTGGTGGAGGGACATAATTACAAAGAACGAAGACAAAGATAGGGGGTTTCTACAGAAGTTTTCAAAAGATAGGGGTAGAAATGTAATTAGGCTAGACCTGTTTGCAAAGTAGGTCAAGATGAATTATCCAAATTTTGGTACAAACCTAATTTCGACCTAAGGAATCCAATGGTGAAGTTGGATTTTAGGTTTGACCACAGTTGACTAGGTAATTTACGTAAAATCCTAATTTTGGAAAAATATTTGTCTGAGACACCAATTTAGGTCTAAATAGGTTCCACGGGCCAAATTGAAGGTTCTAAGTCATAGAGAATATTTTTCCATGATTTTTAGAAGGTTTAGGTGAATTTTTTCCTAACCAGAACCTTGTTAAATCAAGTGGGTCTGCTTTAGGGTTAGAAGTCATTTAATTCCCAGAATTCACATGAACCCTTTTCTGTCTGAACCAACCCCCTTTTTATCTTGTTAAGACCATTTGACCTATGTTTAGCCCATGAGAAAATCCATTGTTGTATTGCAATGCCAAAATTATAGTTTTACCCCTTGTTTCTTACTTTTCTCTTAGAAGGGTAATTCATGGAGTTAAGACCTCCAGTTGGTTATGTAGGAGCTTTTGTTCTCTTTCCTGAGTCAAAATGAGGTAGTTAGGGCTCATGATGGTGTTCCCATCAATCCTTCCAAGCATTACCTTGTCCAACTCGTCCTCCAAGCAACCATCAAGGAGGATAACTTCTCACCTTTCTCTTTATTGCTTTCTAGTTGTAATATTTCCCACTTTCTAGTTGTAACAACATTATCCATATTATTAAGTGTTTGTTCTCTATCTCTCTTTCTCTCTCTTATTGTTAATATCAAATTCATTGTGATTATCTCGCTTTCTAAATAAAAACAACAAAAAAAATATAATCACGGATTTTAATTCGATGTAGCCTCCCTGTGTTCGACCTAGAACTCTTTTCGAGTTTTGAAAAAATTTATTCGTCGACAGATTTCTTCGCAAATCACACTACAACGATGAGTTTTCAAAACTCAACCTTTTTACGACAATTTTCCGCATCAACATGCGTGCACTGTAGCAACGATGTTTAAGTCTTCTGAAATTAAAAGCCGATGTCTGATATGGCTTTGAGGCTTGTTACTGTGGATTTATTTGCCTATATGGATAAGTGGTTGTTACTGTTTATTTATTTAGACTATTGAGTAATTCATATATATATTCATCTAAGGTAATAATTGGTGATTTAAATCACCATCATTTTGCCTTGGACAACTTTTTAATTCATTAAATTCTTGATATACTCATGTTCTGCATTGAAGATCAATTTTGAGTAGATATTATTCATTGATAATCATTCTTGTCTTGATTCCTTGTGCTCATTTATATATTAATCTAGATTAGTGTGTGAATTCCTACTTGCTCCCTGTGTTCCACCGCGGACTTCATTTTTAGATATTTGAGTTTTAAATTGTATTGTTGAGAGATTGATTGAGGACTTTGCACTACAACGATGATAACTTAATCATAATATCTTTAGATTGCTTAAACAGATCCTGAAGGAGGTGGTGAGATTCAAAACATGCAAGACCAATTGCATACTCTTACTGATTTGATCCATGCACTGGCCAATCCTTGAGCACATCCATAGATGCGGGACCATTATAATCCCTTAGCTATTGCCACAAAACCCACCATGCATATTTTGACTGGGGGACATGAAATTGAATTGAAGCCAAATATCATCAATGTAATCCCCCACATTAATGGATTGGGCTTTGAAGACCCATTCGAATGCATTCAAGAGTTAAAACATTTTGCCTAGACTCTAGGGCCAAATGTTCAAAACTGGAACACCCTGCTCATGAAGATGTTCCCCTTATCTTTGACAGATAAGGTTGCCCATTGGTATCAGTCTCTGATTCGACTGATGAACACCTAGGAAGGTTTACAAGTAGAATTCCTCAAGAAATTCTTCCCAGTTCGATGCACGAATGCCCTAAGGCACCAAATCACACATTTCACACAAAATGCGGGGAAACCACTTCATGAGGCATGAGACCAGTTTTTGGATCTCGTGTGGAAATGCCCTCATTACATAGTTCCTAAATGGGAACAAGTCTAGTCTTTTTACCAGGGACTCCCTAAAGATATCTAATTATATGTCGATGCAACCTGTGGAGGCAACTTCATGGGTAAAGTTGAAGACACTATTTAGGATATTGTCGAGAACATGTGTAAGAACTCCATAAATAATGAGTCTACGGGTATGCTCAATCAGACGACTACCCATGCATCGACAAACATCAGAGGGATGCACAAGACACGAGACATATCCGCATACGTCGATTTGGTGTTAGTTGCCAGTTAATTGCGTAAGGTCACCATTATCTAGAAGAAGTTGGGCGATTTGACTTGCTAACTCCAAAAGGCCACTTCTCAACAGACCACATATGCACGTCCACCCAAAAGGAGGAAGGCCGTGCATAACATTCATCGCCACTCATATCATGGGATGGATGCCTGCCCACCACCATCTAATCCTGGTTTTGGAGGAAACTCCGAACCTTCCTGCTCTAGTTGGGGGAACTTTGAAATCCCGTACTCTCATTACTCAAAAGTTGCTCAACCCAGCGAGGAGCTCCATGTTGTCCAGAATGATCCATTCTCCAACTCTTATAACCTTGGATAGAGTAATCCGAATTTCATGTGGTCAGGAAATAATCAGAAATTATAACTCAATTCCAACCTCGACAACAAAATCTACATCTGTATCAGTCCGCTTAGCCTAGGCCCAACACAAACTTTTAAACCAAGCCTAGCAAGGATGTCCAGATGTGCCTAATTCTACAGACTTTGGCTAATATGCAGAAGACCAATGCTGCCATGCAGAGGTAGCATAATGTGAAAATCATAGAGGTTTGCAATCAGCTCGCACAGATGGTTAGACCCAGAGCCTAATCCAACCTTGGAGAAACCTATAGACATTCCATTTCCAGAGGCTTTGGCCAAAGGAAATAGGAAACCCAAACCTGTGGCACCTGAGGAGGATTTGGTCAAGCTCTTTAAGAAAGCCCAAATAGGCATTCCCTTGATGGATGCGATCCACCACGTACTAGCTTATGCACAATTTTTGAAGGATTTGTGCACACCAAAGCATAAGCTTCGAAATAAAGGCGGGAGTCCAATTATACTATCAAAGCAAGTAAGCTCTATAATTTTTAGTAAACTCCTGCAAAATGCAAAGGATCTTGGTAGCCCTTTGATCTCCTGCAAGATAGGGAATTTAGAGTTTGATCGAGCTTTATTGCATCTAAGAACCTCCATAAACCTGATTCCCCCTCCCTAATAGACCATTTTGAGGAGACTGAGCTCAAACCGACAAAGGTGACTCTACAGCTAGCCGACAGATCAATCAAGTGACCACAAGGAGTTCTCAGGGATGTTCTGGTTAGGGTACGAGATTTTTATTTCCCAGTGGATTTCATTGTCCTAGATATGGATACTCCTAAAAATCTAAGACATAGACCGATCATCTTGGGGAGACTGTTCCTAGCAACTACTAGGGCAACTATCAACAGCGAAGATGGCCATATTGAGTTAAAATTTGTGGACAAAACATTGAAGATAGATATCTTTGAGGCCCAGAAAGGAATAAATTGTGGGGCAATTGAAGAAGTTTGCTACATAAGTTCCTTGGTTGAGGATCCAATTCCCGTGGTGAACCCGATTCTCCAAAATCCTCAACCACAACAAGATCTTGACCCACGGATTAGGGAGCCTAAATCTGAGTTAGACATATTCTTAGCTTCTACCTTATCTTTTGAGGCTAACCCCGAACCCCACCCACTGTTGATAACCTAGTTCTGGAATTGAAACCCCTCCCATACCACCTGAAGTATGTGTTTTTGGGATCGAATCAAATGTTTCCCATGATTATCAATTCTTGACTCACTTCCGATTAGGAAATGAAGTTGATTTCTATCGTCCAGCAGCATCATATAGCCATTGGTTGGATTCTAGATGACTTGACTAGAATTAGTCACCCTTATTGTACACATCATATATATGTAGAAGAGGGCTCACAACCTTCTCACGAGATGCTGAGATGCCTTAACCTCAATCTTCAGGTGGTTGTGAAAAAGGAGATCATTAAATGGCTTGATAAGGGAATCGTATAGCCATCTCTGATAGACATTGGGTGAGTCCCATCGAAGTTGTGCCTAAAAAGGCAGGGCTCACCATGATTACAACTGAATCTTGAGAAACCATCCTGACACGGATTGCAAACTCCTGGAGAGTCTGCATTGACTATCAGAAATTGAATTCCTCCATGAAGAAAAACCATTTCCCTCTCCCATTCATTGACCAGATCCTCGAAAAACTGGTGGGAAATCAATTTTTCTATTTTCTAGATGGATACTCTAGACATAACCAAGTGGCAATTCATCCTGACCATCAGGAGAAGACCACCTTTACCTACCACTATGATACATATGCATTCTGTAGGATGCCATTTGGGCTATGCAATGTGCCTACACCTTTCAGCGATGCATGCTAGCCATATTCTCCAATATAGTGGGTAAATACCTTAAAATCTTCATGGATGACTTCTCGATTTTCGATGAAACCTTTGATGATCGCCTTCTACACTTGGTTCAGATCCTCAAGTGATGTATCAACGTGAATTTGGTTCTCTCCTTGGAAAAGAGCCACTTTATGGTCCCTGAAGACATCATACTTGGACAAGTCGTATCTGAGAAAGGTATGGAAGTTGACCCAGCCAAGGTGAATTTGATTTCTAAACTACCTGTGCCATCCTCGGTTAATGACATCCAATCGTTCTTGGGGCATGTCAATTTCTACCAATGGTTCATATTTGATTTCTCAAAAATTGAACACCCCATGACAAATCTTCTCTTAAAGGACATTCCATTTGATATGACAACTGTGTGCATTCATGCATTTGAGATTCTATGTGATCGAGTAACCCAAGCTTTAATCCTACAATCCCCTAACAAGTCTCAACCCTTCGAGGTCTTGTATCATGCGTTTGCCTATGCAATAGGAGTAGTGCTTGGGTAGAAAATCGATCGAAAATCGATGGTAATATACTACGCTAGCAAGACCCTGGACAAGGCTTAGTGTAATTACACGATTACAAAGAAATAGCTACTGGCATTGGTATTTGGTCTGGAGAAATTTAGATCATACCTCCTAGGTTCCTATATCATCATTTACTCGAATCACACAGTAATAAGGCACTTACTCACTAAGAAGGACGCGAAACCGAGGCTGATTCGATGGATCTTGCTCTTGTAAGAATTTAACCTCGAGATAAGCGATAAGGCAGGAAAGTAGAACATGGTAGCAGACCATTTGTCTCGCCTCCCTTCTTTGATCATTGACCCATCTGGATCTACTACTGAGCATTTTTCGGATGAACAGCTCTTGGTTATTAATGGACTTCCCTGGTTCGCTGATATCGTGAACTACTTGGTCACTAGGAAAGTCCCATCTGATTGGGTAAACACCCAATAGAACAAGGTAATTTTCGACACCAAGTACTATGTTTGAAAGGATCCCTATCTATTCCACATCGGCAATGATCAAGTAATTCAAAGATGCATTGTTGACGATGTGGTCAATGATGTCATATCTTTTTGTCACGACTAGGCCTGTGGTGGCCATTTCTCGAGGAGTAAAATTGCAGCAAAGATCCTCTAATGTGGGTTCTTTTGGCCTACTCCATTCAAAGATGCACAATCCTACTGCAGGGCATGTGCCCGTTGCCAGACCCTTGGCAACATGGGCCCACACAATATGATGCCCTTACATCCGATCATCATGCACAAAATCTTTGATATTTGGGGGATTGATTTCATGGGACCTTTTTTCAGATCTAATGGCTTCAAGTACATCTTACTTGTTGTTGACTATGTCTCACAATGGATCGAAGCCATCCCCACGAGAATGAATGATCATAAAGTTGTTCTTAACTTTATTCAGGAGAACATCTTTTTTAAATTTGAGGTTCCTAAAGCCACCATCAGTGATGGTAGGTCTCATTTCGTGAATGTACACTTCCAGTCCCTGATTGAAAAGTATGGGGAGTCACATCATATTTCGACTCTGTAACACCCCTAGACTAATGGACTAGCTGAGCTCTCCAATCGAAAGATTAAGAAAATTCTTCAGGTTACTGTTCGGCCTGACAAAAAAGGTCGGTCTACCTGACTTCTAGAAACCTTATGGGCCTATAGGATTGCCTATAGGACTATTGGAGGGATCTAGATAGGAGTTTAAGTTGCTTCACTGCAGTAAAGTCTCCTAAATATCTCTCTCAAGAAATAAAATTTATAACTCGAATATCAGGAATGAAGTCTGAGGTCGAACACAGGAAGCAAGTGTTGATATTCAATGAACAACATGAGTATTAAGCACAATAATAATAATATTCAATGAATAACTACTCAAAATTGATATTCAATGGATAACATGAGTATATCAAGAGTTTAATGAGGTGAAAAGATGTCTAAGATAAAATAATGGTGATTTGAATAACCAATTATTAGTCTTAAGCATATACATATCAAATATTCATTAATATCAAATAAATGAATAGTAATCAGACATCTAGATCTCAAGTCAGATTACCTAAATGTCGCCTACTACAGTGTCTTCAAGATAGCTTTCTAATGTTCTTCATCTTCTTTTCTGCCTTAGACGTTCCTCTTCTTCTTCTCAGGTACAACCCCTCTCTTCATTTCTTCTCTTTCCATTTCAGTGACTAAGTGTTGCACAATGTAGAGAGGAGCAAAACCCACCCCTACCCCGCTCTCTTTCTTTCCTTTCCTTCCTTCCTTTCCTATTAAACAACTGCTCTAATTGGTTATACGGGCATGTAGTAACTGGGTCTTGGCTCACCGAGGATGGTGAAGAGTGAGGAGTGACAATAGGTGGGTTTAGGTCATGTGAATGGTGAAGGGACCTCACCCCATGTGTTTGGAGGCGATAAGGCCATGTGAGAAATTCCCTTTATGAGTGGCAAAATGCTTATCCACAAATGATGTGGGACTAAATCCCACACCTTCTGCTCATGCGCTGTAGTAGTGAGGCTTCAATCAATTGGGTGGCTACAGCTAATGGAGTGGAGGCCTTCCTAGAAGCCTTCCGCATAACCTGGAGGTGTCATCCACTAAATATGTGGTTAGAACTTGGTAAACAGTGTCAGAAAAAATGGTGTGGCGATGGAGCTCTGACATGGAACCTGAAATAGAGAATAAGGCCTTTCGACCGCATCAAAACATCTTAGAAGGTTCGCCGGACATTGCCGAATGTAATGGGGGTAGTCTCGTGGCATGTGAAGGCGTATGGTGGCCGGACGAAGTTGGAAAGTGAATGCGAAGGTGAGTTTGTTTGGTAGCGATTGTGGGAGCGTGAATGGTGAAATAGAGGGTTTTTGTTTGTGGTGATGTGGCAGAGGTTGTGGAGTAGGTCATGAGGTGGTTGGAGGTGTGAGGTGATAGGTAGACCTCATCGAAGGTGCATCCAGAGGTGAAGACAAAGGTGGTTGGCGACAGCGTCGAGGGTTGATTTTGGATTTTAGATAATGGAAATTAGCCTAAGAATCTAAGGAAACCTATCTAACCTAAATCTAACAGTTGAAAGGGAGGGATTTCCCATGCTAGTGGTATGCTAGACAGGGGGAAGATGAAAACTCTGGTGATAGAAGCGATGACAATGAAGAGGCGTAAGCAACGGCCATTGGTATTGCGACGCACGAAAGAAGTTCAGAAAGAGGAATCCACCCACTTTGGTCTACAAGGGTGGACGAGGAAGGTGGTCGGAGTAGGTCACCGGAGCTCGTGGAGCATTCGACTGGGGAAGAGGGAAGAAGGAGGTTTCCTGTCCAAAAATAAGCAAAAAAGATTGGCCATGCAATGCAGGTCCTTTTATAGAGCTCCAGGGGTCTTTTCAAGTTTAGAATCCAAGCTTGAAAGCTTGAAACTTTCACAAGAATAGGAAACCCGAACCTTTGAAAGGTTCACATGAGCTTTTGAGTAGGAATTAGAGGCCAATGTGCGGCTCAGATTGTAGGTAAACTATTCATGAATCGTGAAATCAGGGAGTAATCCCTGATTGAAGGTTGATGGTGCTGGGTATAGGAGTTTGAAGGTGTCGGGGACCTGTTGGTGAAGAAGATGATGAAGTTAGGGGGGTATTTGCAAGGATTTCAAAAGTTAGGGGCATACGTGTGAAAGAAAAGAGTCAGACAGAACCGAAATGCAAACAAGGTCGAGATGATCTTAGATTAGGCCCATATTTTGGTACAAATCTAATTTTGACCCAAGCAATCTAATGGTGAAGTCGAATTTAGGTTTTGACAAAGCTTGACTAGGTAATTTTGAATAGAAACCCAAATTAGGGCAACTGTCTGTCTGAAACTATTTTAGGTCAAAATGCATTCCAATGGTCAAAGTAAGCATACCCAACCATATAGAATATTTTTCTATGATTTTTAGAAGGTTTAGGTGAATTTTATCTTAACCATTACCTTAGTTAATTAAGTAGGTCTGTTTTTAGGGTTTCAGATGTCCATTAATTCTCGAAACAACTGAAAACTTATTCCTATCTGCATGAACCCACCTGTTGGACATTTATGAAAATTTGACCTTTAATTAACCTCTGGGAAGCCTCGTGATTAATCTACAATTAGGATGTTCTATTAAAACTGCACATTTAACCCTAGTTTCGTGTTTATCTCTCAAAAAGGATATGCAATGAATTATAGTCTTATGGCAATTATGAAGGAGATTTATCAATGGATTATGACTAAATAAATCTAGATATGGCTGATGATGATGTTATCATCAAAGACCCAGCTAGGAATGTATCCATTCAGACTCGTCTATAGGAAGACATGCCACCTTCCTATAGAAATGGAGCATAAGACCTACTCGACAGCATAGAAGTGCAATTTCGATCTCAAGGAGGCTAGAATCCACTGCTGATTGTAAATGAGTGAGATCAATGAGTTATGCAATGATTCATATGAGAACACATATATCTACAAAGAGTAGATTAAGGCCTTTCATGACAAGCACATATCACGAAAATCTTTCTATCCTGGTCAGAAAGTGCTTCTCTTCGATGCCCGACTCATACTCTTCCAAGGGAAACTAAGATTGAAATGGATCAGACCCTTTCTAGTCCAGAGGATCTCTGGAATGGTGTTGTAGAAATCAGTGAGCTCAGCCAAGATTTAGACCTTTTCATAGTGAATGGTCAAAGAATAAAACCATTCCTCGAACTCACTGATTTGAATCTGGCTACTAAATCTTTTGATCCCCATTCACTATGAGTTGCATTGCACCTAGCTGATGGCATTAAACCATTCCTCGAACTCACTGATTTGAATCTGGCTACTAAATCTTTTGATCCCCATTCACTATGAGTTGCATTGCACCTAGCTGATGGCATTAAACTTAGTGCTTAATGGGCGGCAACTTGACATTTGAAAATTCAAGACCCTTCTTACTTATTTTTTAGCTAAATTCATATCGCACTTTAGGGTTCGTTCCTTAGAACAATTGACTCCACCTCTGATATTCATATTGGAGCTTGAAATTCCATGCAACACTCATCCCGACCCGTTCACCCACCCATCTGAACCTGCTCTAACATACTAACTATACTGAACTCGAACCCACCTAATTTGCAATGTGGACATTGCAAATCTTAGACATGGTAGGGTATTAAAGTGTTAAACGTTGTGAAATTCAATTCTGTTAAGGGGGCATCACATAAAAAAAATGATGAAATGAGAGAAGAAAAGAAAACAACATGTGAGCTGAATTGTAAATCTTGTTTGAGGAAGAAAAAGAAGAGAAAAATAGAGAAAAAGGAGCAAAAGAAGAATTGTGTTAGTCTTAGCAATTGAGTATGGAACTTACCTAAGTTCTACACTAGATCGGATGATGAATTAAGACCGAAGAGTAAATCATATGAGATATGCGAAGGATACTGATGTTAGGCCTCTTCGGCCTGTTTTGGGCTTAAACACTCATGTATTTGTTAAGATTTAGACTATTCCTCAAGAGGTTGAGGGAGTTACAAGGTTGATGTATTAAGTCTAGAGATTAAGGATTATTTAGCCTCGTTGTTTGCCCTTTGGTTTGTGGGACTTGGTAACCTAGGCACCCAAAATTCACACACCGATCTGGTTCGGTGCACTAAATGAGGAGTAATGCCATAAAAGTGTTCTATGCTAAAAATGTTTTCTCGAAGATCTGGCTTAGGAGCGGCTTGAAGACATAAGTTGTGGGATGAGTTCCTGGCGTAAAGAGGAGGAATAAAATACTCCCCTGGAGGATGAGTTATAACATATCATCTCCTCGACGCTTGTCTCTTAGGATATCTAAATATCCTACTAGGGGCACGTAAGCACCATGTGCTGGTTCAGGTGCCATGGGCGACATTATCCCAAAATGTTAATTGCCAGGGTCTAGATTTAGCTACAGAATGCCATGGGCGGCACTATCACGAAGTGTCGAAAGCTAGGGTTCTAGGGTTGCCATGGGTAGCACTATCACGAAATGTTGAAAGCTAGGGAACACTTGAGGGTTGATGATGGGGATGAGGAATCCAATACAGTTCATATTTTGGGCTAATCCGATGCTGGGTATAGAGGAATCTAAAAACAAAAAGAGATAAAACTCTCAAAATACATATCCATCTCTCTCTTGACAAAAGTACACTAGCAAATTGAACCTGGACCTTGCTACACATACGTAGGGGTGCTTTAACCATTGGGGTCAATGAACCTCCTGGTAGATTCTCTGGGCCTTAGAAACCTTCGTTGTGGGCCCAAGGCTGAGTTTGGTCAAGTCAGGATCTTGGCCAGTACTTGAGTACCACTAGGCCTATTATTGTTATTTCGATCTAATTCTTTAGAGATGCAACTCGGTAAGGCATCATGATGGTTAAAATACAACCTGGGGATCTGGTTTGGTTCATAGGATTTTGCTAGGTACTAGAAAAAGTTAGGCATGGGGTATGATGGTAGCACCATCATTGGTGTTAATAAGCCTAATTTAGCCTAACTACAGTAATAAATGCTCCTAAATATTCATCAGAGGATCATAATTCTTTTCTAAATTATATTTGAGAAGAAGACATGAAAATGGGTTAATTCTGCCATTTTAACATCTAATCACTAATGCAGATTAACTAAGGGGTTAATCATGGCTTAATACACGGTCAAATGAGCTTAATTTCCAGAGAAGTGGGCTTGAGCGTATTGAATCATGGTTTTATGCATTTTGAGGATTAATTTGTTAAATAAAAAACCTAAGTAATACCCTCACTTAAAATGAAAGGGTTTTAGTAGAAAAAAATTCAATGTAAACCTTTGAAAAATCATTGAAAAAGATTCTAAGAGGTTTGATACCTTGATTTCAGCCAAAGAAACCCATTTTAACCAAAAAATAGACACTTAGTTAGGAATTTGCCTTATTTTGGGTTTTTGTGTAATTGCCTAGTAAAGCTTGGTTAAAACTCAAGTCTAAGGTTATGATTCAATTCCTTGGGTTTAAATTAAGTTAAATCCAAAATTTGGGCCTAATTAGAGTCCATCTTGACTAAGTTTGCGTTGTAGCCCATAAGTTTCTATCTTACATGAGCACCCTTAAGTTTCAATTTGCGTCACGATAGGTCCCTAACATTTCATCATTATCGCAAATAGCCCCCTACCACCTTCTTCCTCCTTGATTCCTAAATGTGGCTAAAACAAGAAATACTATACTGCAACGAAATTATTTTAAAAAATGTGACTACGCTTCAACAAAATGGTGTTGTTGCTAGGGAGGCACGACGATTCTTGATTTGATATCTGATTTATTGTATTGTCTTTGGTGTGTAGGTATAAAAGGTGGATTCTAAGCATTCATCGTGCACAGTTGAAGAAATTCAGGTACACACGATCACATAGGTTAGGATTCGTTTTTAAAAAAAAAATTCAAAAAAATTTCAACCAAAATTTTCTGATCTTCACAAATCAATTTCGAATAGCACACGAATCAGATTGAACCAAAAATCGTGGGGTTTGAAAGATAATCAAGATAGCTTCTATTTCCATATTTTTGCTGACTATTTTTGTCATGTTTGATACTATTCAAAAAGAAAAACCAACGTGGGGTCAAAATCTCATATCAACTCCTTGTTAGTCAAAAATTCATGTTTATTTATTTGTAATAATCAAAATTCTAAAAAAATATTCTCTGAAAAGCTTATTGAAAAAGGAATCTTCCTACCAATTTTCACATCATTTGGATTCCAATTACATCTTAGAGAGCATTTTGAATCTGATTGTGATCTGCTTAGTCAAATTACATGAACCCTATGTTTGAACTTTAGGGTCACATTTAAAGACCGCATTGGTTTAGCCTAGACTCAATGAAGTCCAATGACTAGTTGGTGAGTCGAGTTACCTTGTGGACCACTCACCACACAACCAAACTGAAGAAAAGGTTAAGAAAAAATCGTAAAATTATATCAAGTAACCTACATTTGTCTTTTAACAGCGTTGTGGTCTCAATCTCTTTGGCCAAACTTGGTGCCTAGCCTATGGGGTAGTGTCAAACGACCACGGTTAAGGGCTATTAAGGACTCAGAGGTGAAAACCAAAGGAACAACCTTCCTCTTAGTCCCCTTGTAATAGACTAGTTGGGTTAGCTTAGGATGTGGAGATCATTTTCAATTGATCTCTTGACGAATTTTTTTCAAGAATTTAAACCTTAACATAACATCTGGTCATCTGCCAATTTGATTAACAAGGCCTTAGTTTTGTTTAGCTTGGCTACACCAACCCTTGTCGTTTGTGTATGCAAGGAAGGAAGTCTTTAAGATATGAATTGGTTGGGCCTTGGGAACTAAACCCAAGGCACAAAGGTGACTTTTTGCATCGCTCGACTCTTCTTCTCGACACTCTTCTTCTTCTTGATTAGTTGAGAGGGCTAATCTTGATCTTCGACCAGGTCAGGGCTTTGAAAATCTTGACCCAATGGATCATCTAGAAGCTAGGGTCGAGGAATTAGAACACAAATATCAGCAAAGTATTGACATGATTCTCACCACACTGGACAGAATGTAGTATCCACCATGTGGAGAACAACTACAGGACTTCTATGATCCAGTGGCTATGATTTTGGCACTCGAAGTTTGGATTCCCAAAGGCGGAGATGCAATCAAACTGAAGCCGAATATAATAAGTCTGATTTAGACTTATTTTCATGGAAACTCAAAGGAAGATCCCTTCCAGCACATCGAGGATCTGAATCGAATTGCGGAAACAGTTTGACCCAGAAATGTTGATTTAGGGATTATTCTCATTAAGTTTTTTCCATTCTCTCTTAAGGATAAAACTTCTTATTAGTTCAAGACCATTGGGAGGCCGATTGGAGCCTAGGTGGAATTATGTCATGAATTTTGGTGGGCATGTTTTTGCAATGGAAAAATCAGGGTTTTGGAGAACCTATCGTCGTAGTCATAAAAATTGCTAGCAGATAATATTTATAACAAAACTCAAAGTGAGTCTCGGGTCAAACATAGGGAGGCGAATGTTTGGTTTGAAATCCGTGCTTTTGGTTTTATTTATTTTTATTATTTTTATCTTTTGCAATTTTTTTGGTAATTTTTATAAGGCTAGAGATCATATTGACAGAATATTATCTAACTTATCTACTTGCAAAATAAGAGAGAGAGAGAGAAACAATCATATATATATATGTTTAAACAAGTGTTCACTACAATGGAAGAAGTTGCAACTATACAAGAAGCCAATAAAAGATAATGGTGAGAAGAATCTCCCTCAACAATTTCTTGGAGGATGACTCGCATTAACATCACCTGGATGACGGTGGTGAGGAGCAGGATGAAGGGGAACAGAGTCAGAGGAACGAGGATGGGGTAGGATGGCATCACGGTGAGGATCATCTTCCTAAAGGAGGTGAGAGGATGGCCATGAGTTGCTCCACGAATGGGGGTGAGAGGTGGAAAAAAATGTTTAATTTCTACTCTAGAGGAGCATCCAGGGCTTGGGACAAGCTCTCTCTATATCCTTGGAGGTTGTAAGGGAGAGAAAGGAAGAGATGAAGAAGGATGGAAGGGTGTAGGTCCTTTTATAGTGGAGGAGAGGAGGCAAAAATCGATCCATGGACTATAGTGACATTAAAGTCGTCACTAAATATTTGCCACAAGCGTTCCTAAAAGGCATGCTGGTGTATACGTGCATGCAGTGCACATGCTCTACTGGCTTCGATGAGGACAATTGGCAGCCGTTTGATCGAAGGTTGATGGCTGAGATGGCATAGGGATTACGCACTCAGATCACGCGCTAGATGCACGTCAGATGGGGCATCGGTCAGCACATGGTCGCCCTCATGCTAATCACACGGTTCTGATCGTGCCATGTCATGAAGCCTTTGCTGCTTGATGGCCATCCAACGGATGCAATCAAATTGTGCCCACTCATGCAAAATTAGGCGTTGCGGCTGGTCTCGAACGGGCACTGGTGGGTTGTGAACTACTCGTCCAATCACTACGCCACGGTCGTGTAAATGTCGCGTTTGTGAATTTCTACAGTTTGGTGGAGGTAGCTTCTTGGCCATTGGATTTTGATCCAACGGTCTAGATTTCTTTGCGAAGATGCTCCTTTGGGGTGAGCAGTGGCTACGACCAATCTTGGGTGGTCCAGATGGCACGTGGTGCCATCAGGAGCATCCATCTTCCGATGCTTGTAGGTGGCATCGCGAATGTCGGTTTAGGTCGATTCTTACGCTGTTGGGCTACGATCGTCAATCTGGATCCATCCATGAAGCTGGATTTTTCATTTAAAGCTCCAAATTGCATCACCTAGTCTCTTGGCCATTGATCTTCCTTGGACTGCATAAGTTGCTACATGATTCAAATCAAGATGATTTTGGAGATGTTAGACTTCGATTGTTGTCTTGATCAGATCCGTACAATCGGATCCTCAATCTGAGGCCCTAAAATGGATCTTCCTCTCTCCTGGCCATAAAATGACACAAATTAACCAAAACATTATACAAACTATTCTAAATGCATAATGATGCATGCTATGTGATATTTATACCATGGAATGCATATCTAAGCCTAGGAACATACATAAATAGGTATTTAATCCTAAATGGATGTGTATACACCATACCACCATGCCTATCTTTTTCTAGTCCCTAGCAAAATCAAACTAATTGCTATGTAAAATAATAGAATTAGGACTCAATCGCTTAAGGCATTAGTTGTTTATTAACAAAAGAAAATTTCAACTAAGGTCCTAAACTATGAAGACTCAACAGTGCTTGGATGCCTGCCAAAATGTAGACTGCCCAAGTCCTTACCTTATTTTGAAAAGGTAAGAGACATTATTTAGTTTTTTTCTTCTTTTCTAATTTTTATGGATTTTTTAGCTTAGAGTTTCGGGGCAGCTTTCTTTGGCTACCCAACCCACCCAGGACTCGAACAAAACTTTAAGTTCTAAGCATCTTTATGAATGTGATAGACTTACTAGGCTACTATTAAAATAGACTTCAGGTTTTTATGACCCTAGGTGACCTTAAGAGTTTCTACCTAGAGGCTTATCTTTCTGATCTGTAGCTTTCTCCACACTTTTTTTTATTTTTTATGGGGTCAACACAAGGGCGAGCCCAGTGTATATCTCCCTGGTTTATTCCACTTCCTCGCTTCTTCCCTAAGTATTTTGGGAATTATTCATGCATTTTTGTGAGCTAGGCTCTGGATAACTGGCCAATCGGCTATTACCCATGGTAAATTGCTGGCCATACTCGTGCGGTGAGTGTGGTTTATAAATTTTCTCTTTTTTCTTTTTTTTTATTTTTTTTCCTTTTTGAGTATATATTTTTCATTTTTTTAAGTAGGTGGCTTCCCTAATCTAAGATTTACCTAAAGGCAGTAGAATGAGTACAGTCATGTAGCTAGGCTCTGGACAATCAGCTAATGGGCTGTTACCCATGACAACTTGCTAGCCATACTACCCTAAAAAGTTCATTAGCTACCTAATTTCTGTAAAAACCACCGAAAAGTGAGTCAGTGCAAATAGTGTGTAGATACTTTAGACTTTAAGTTCCCTCAGATCAGAAGGCATGTTGATAAGTTGCATACTTATCACCCTAATTTACTAACCAAATTAAAGTAAAAGTAACATGGCAAGCACTCGAGAATAGGTCCACATTTTAGTGGACACCTAGGCCGATTAAGCCCAAAGACGTAAAGTGTCTAAGTGTTCAGGTCCTAAATTATCATTTCCTAAAGTTAACAACTCCTAATGCTTAAGTTCTCTTCTCCTAATTCTAAATTTTTTTGAATTTTTATTTTTTTTGAGAAAATAATAGAAATTCCATGAAGTTAAGAAAATAATTTCATAATTAAGCATCCACACCCATGCCAAAATGATGCAATGCCCTCATTGTAAAAATAAAGGCATGAAAAGGGAGGAATAAATAGAATATCACCTGAATTTCATGAAAATATGGTTAGCTCCATAGAGAATGTGTAATATACACACGTGCAAAGTTTATTGCCTTTTGCTAGGTGTAATATACAAACAAAGAAGAAATTAGGAATTCACAAGCATGGGTTAGAATCAGAATTAAAAGATTTATCCTCAAACCTACCAGAAGAAGATGTCCACAGAAGTGGACTAGATTGTGATGTTGACCCATGCTCCAGAGTTGAGTGGTTCTAAGGTTCTGAATGAAAGCACCCAGAATTGGATATTATTGTGCTTGCAGGCCCGGGATTGAAATTTTGTGGTGTGCAACCCAAGTCTAAAGTGGCGGACAATAGGTAGATCTGATTCAGTAGATTCGGGTGTCCACTTAGTGTTTTGCTCGAAATGATAGTGAATTGTTTTGTACTTGGGTTGCACATTAATGATATCGTAAAGGTCCTAGTAAAAGGTTGGTGGTTTTAGGTCAATAGGAACCCTTAGATCCAAGAATGTGCTTCTCTCAGAATTAGCCTCCCAGATTTTCATTTCCAAATTTCTATCCTCCAAGATCATTGTTTCCGGGACCTTCACATTGTTGTACACCCCATCAAAGGTATCCAAGTCAAACAATTGTGGCTAAATCAAAATTGACATGGATTCAATCATTTCCAAATAAAAATCATTCATCTCTTTGGGTTGTGTTTGATAATGAGGGTTACCGATTAGATCATCTATTATAATAGGATCGAAATCCTCCATGTAAGCCCTAATCAGAACATAATCCTCAGTCATCAGGCTATCAAAAGGTTCGTCATGCTCCTCGAGCCCATTTATCTCACTAAAATCATTTTCCTTAACTTCAAGTGAGACTTCATAAAGAGATTCCTTACCCTCAAAATTAAAGAATCCATGATCCGCATTTATATATGTCTCATAATCATATGTTGTTCATTGGTCTATAGAGACTATTTTTCCTCACTCCCTGGCCTAGGGATCTCAGGTGAGAAAATCACATCATTCTTGATTGGTTGCTTTAACCTAACCTAATCATCCCTGGTCTCAGAAAATGTGTTCCCCCGGTAGTCACCTGAGTGGGTTCAGACATTGGCTCTCCTGAAGGGGGTTCGTCTTGGGAATCTTCCCAAGATTAGACTAAGGCAACCAAGAATTTCATCCTCAATCTTGATAATTTCCCAAGTAAAAACTCACCTAGGCCCTTATCCTTAACATCTTGGAGACAATCCAATAAAGAACTATTAAGCTCATCAATCATTTTGATCATAGGCTCCAATGCTTCAGTGCATGGTGTTGGTTGAGCTTCTAAAGATTGTATAGTCTTCCTAAAGTTAGCCAATACCTTATCCTAGACCTGGTTCAGCTAAACCGGATGGCTCAGTTTAGTGTTGAGTGGGTTTGGGTTTAATCTAAAGGAGCTAAGAAATTGATGTCGTCACTGATAATAAGTCGTTTCCGGTTGTTCAAAGAGGGGTGGCGACCTATATTCAGTATAATCCTGCGGAGGGTAAGAGTTGTAATCATCATATCCTTCTTGATTATAGATCGAGTTAGGTTGATCATCAAAGGGTGGAGATCTATAATCAGTATAGGTGTGAGAAGGATAATAATCATAGTCTTGTTGTCCAGGATTAGACCCTAGACATTGACGTCTAGAATCGTATTCCCAATCAATTTTATCCTGATTAGGGGATGGGTAGTCGTAAGTCAGGTGGGAATAATAATCATCTTGGGGATAAGTGGTGGCAGGAGAGTAGGATTGGAATTGTGTGTATGGTGTGGAAGGATATATGGTGATGTACGAGGGAAAGCAAAGCAGAGAAAGGTGCCTTACAGTACAATCAACTAAACCTGTCCATAGGTGGGTTAGCCTAATGACCTACAAACTCCGAAGACTCGTCTTGAGATGATTGAAATGATTTGGTCTACTTCTATCTGGTCAATCCAACCATTTAGAGGAAGGGGTTAGGGAGAAGGTTCTTCCTTTGGCTTGCACCTCCGGTTCCTTTGATACCCCCCAACTGCAGTCGTTTGACGAAGCTATACATCAGATGGGCCAGTAGAAGTAGATTAATCAAAAAAATCTCAATTGGGGTCCCAAAGAGCAAGTTAATCGTTATGGCCAACTGATGGGAACATCATAAGCCCTAACTAGCTACTTTCAGTCATGTTTGAGAGATAAATGCTCCTACATAATCATTTGAAGGTCAAAATTTCACGATATTCTGATTTGAGAAGAAAATAGGAAATCAGGATTAATTCTATAATTTTAACAGCACATCTTGAACACATAGATTAACCACAGGACTTTTCAGTGGTAAATTGAAGGTTAATTAAGCATTAAAGTCCAATGAGAGGGTTCACATAGATGGAAATAGGGTTTCACACATTTCGACAATTGTAATAGCACACAAAACCCTAATTTCGGACCTGCTTAAATTAAAGAGGTTGTGATTAGGATAAAATTTATCTGAACCTCCTAAAATTAAAGAAAAATATGCTAGGAGGATTGGTAACGTTAGTTTGACCATCTAAACCTATTTCGACATTAAATAGTACTGTAGATGGAATTCTACCCTGATTTGAGCTTCTATGCAAATTGCCCAATCAAACTTGATCAAAACTGAAATCTGACTTCACCATTAGTGATGAGTCCATTTTAATGGACTAATATTATGCCTAAGTAACTTTAATTGTATCTTTTAGGGTTGTTAATAACTATATTAAGTTATAGAATGTTTGCATGCATCATGATTTAGGTTTACATCTATTCTTTAACTTAATATATTCTTTTTATGTGAAGGAAAAATAATTGGCAAAAGAATGAGGAGAAAAGGATAAATTACCCTTTTTCGAATAACTGGCAGCTATTCTTTTCCCCATCCTCCTGGAACCCTCAACAGTCGCCGGCCAGAAATAGTTAAGGGATTTGAAAATCCCTTAACTCTCGTAGGTGCAAACGAGAAGTTAAAAAAGAGGAGGCAGAGAAAGGAGAGAGGAGATCATCCAGGGAGAGAAGAACTTTTGCCATCTTCCCCCTTGCGGGGAACAACCCCAAGCGTGCACTATGCACAACCTCTCCAACGCCACTGCCAAAGCCTCCTCCCCACGCACCCAAAGCTGCATCACTTCACCTCTTCTGCCCTGCAGCCGCACCGCACAAAGCCAAGCACCTCCAACACTCCTTGCAGGCGCGTAAGCCAGCACCATCTCAAGCGCACCTCTCTCTCTAGTGCCCGCAGGTGCTCGCTGCCATCTACACCGCCATCCCTAGCACAGCCAAGCCACCAAGCACCCCAGCAAGCGCACCCACAGACGCCCCACTCGCGCTTCCCTGCAGCACACGCCTGCGGCCGTGCCCATTACGGCACTGCAGACGCACCTGCGCCTTCCACCTCTATGTAGGCTAACTTGTAGTCACCCGCTTCGCACGCCTGCAGCCACGCCCTAGCACAGCACCGCAGGCTCCCTCACAGCGCCTCTCCATGCCAGGCCTGCACCCGCTCACCCCCCTCCAGCCGGACCTGTAGGCGCTAGGTCTGCCTCACCGCGTGCCCGCACCTTCTAGCACCCGCAGGCACCGCACAAGCACGCACTAGCGCTCCCCTCCAACGCCGCAAGTGTTCGCACCATCCCCACTGCCCTGCCAGGTCCACGCCCTCGCCACCATACCACTGCAGACGCGCACGGGCGCGCACCAGTGCGCAGCCACCCGCCAACAGGCCGCCCTGCTGCAGCCGCTCTACCTTCTTCTCCAATAGGCCAACAGTCCTCCTTCCCCCGTCGGCCGCTGCCGACCACCTCTCGCCATTCTGCCACTGCCATCGTGATCCCCACGCGCCGGTTAGTCTTCCTCCATAGCAGCTCCATCGTCGGTGCTCTCTCACTCTCGCGAGGAGGAGAGAGAGCAAATGCTCTGTTTTGAAGTTAATTAAAATTTACATTCTCTGCCATTGTCATAGAATTTGATTATTTATTTATTATTATTATATTGTGGCAAAATTGCGCATGCACGCTCATATTCTCTGATAATTGCACATTCATGATATTCACCTATTTCAAGATTGATTTTGGGCTTAACCTGAGCACTAATTTTCTCTAGTACACGTCACGTGAAAATTGCATAAAATCATCATAAATTTATTGAAGATTTCAGTGAGGGAAAACTACACATATACCCTTATCTTTTTAAGTTATTGCGAATCTACTTCGCATTTTATGTCAGATTTGAATAGGGATTTCGCACTTATCCGAAAGAATATAAAATAAGTAAGAATTTATTGCATAATTGCCTCCTTGTAGACACGACCCGCTCTTCTGCAAGTGGTTATTTTCATTTTGTTTGATTAGTCGATTTTTCCACCACTTAAATACTACAATGCAAAGTAGAAAGTCGGCTCATTCAAATTGGCACCATTACCGGGGAGGCAACAGGCACAATAGATTTACTTCATTGCTTTTAAGTATTCTGAGTTGCGAAATTATCTGATCAATTTTTTTTACTGTGCGAGGAATCTGAAAGGCGACGAGGCGCAACAAAGCAGCGACAACAATCATGAGTTAAGCTACACAAGGAAAAGACGTCGGAGACCAATATCCTATTTTTGTAGAGGATTCTTTGTGGTCACAAATTTATTTCTGTCTTTTTGCCCTTGTAGTAATATGGGCTGAATTTTTGGAGGTTTGTCCCTGCATTCTTTAGCTACTAAGGCTTACAATATTTTTGGCGCATGCTTGATTATATTTTCTGCTTGCTTGCTTTTAAAAACCAACAAAGAAAATATCAAGCTACCTATTTAGAAGTTGCATGCCCTTAGGTGCGTGCATTTAGGGGTGATTGGCCAGCACATTAGATCTTATTATTGCATTGCAAGCATATTAGCACGAAGATTGCTGGAGACAGGTACATCTTTCTAACTTTTGCATCCAACTCCTGTTCATACATTTGCATTCAAATTTAAATTCAAGAACACCAAATTGTTTGAATTTACTAATTCAGTGGTCACATAACTAAAAGTGGAGCTAATAATCAGATTCAACCCAAAAAGCAATTCACATTTCATCTGATTCTAAGGGACTTGTCTGCGATTTCAAAAGAAATTACAAAGATTTGCTGTGTGTTGCACACTTCTGACACTAAGCATGCACATTAGGCATGGCACTAAGGTTCGATCCCTTAAGGCTATAGGCACGATCTCTTTATCGGTGCAGACCCTCCTTTTGTGCTTTGTGGTGGTGGTGATACTATCTTTTGACCAAGTGTTTTGATACACCACGGAGGGGGACACCCCTTAAAGGAACAAAAGTGTAGTTAAGGGGCACTGCTTACGCATCGCCTCAAAGGAAGGGTTCACCAACTTGCATCCCTTTGTTCATCCTTGGTGTAACTTCTCACTTGATCACCTGGGAGTATCATCCAAGCAAAGTATAGGTCCTAGGGCACTCGAAGGTTAAATTAAGGCACGTAATTATAGTGAAAAACTTGTTTGGCCATTTATATTAACTAATTTGACATCCACAATAAAGAAGTTTAAGATTTCAAGTCCAAACCCCTCATATACCACTTACGTGGGAATGGAGGGATAAGTCTTGATCTTTTGACTTATCTTTGTAGTGGAGGTTTAACTTACTCAATAAAAAAAATCTGAATTGTGTTTTGTATGCTTGGTAGACACTCTCTTGAGGGTAGTCTGGTGTTTGATCCTGAGCCTGAGAGAATTCTTAGGAGAGCTCACCTAGGAGAGGAAAGAATGGCTGAGCAAGGTGCAAATCAACAAAGAACCCCAAGGGACTTTTATTCCAACTAACCAACCTACACAAGCACTAAGACGACTGGCAGGGGATAATCCGTATGAGATCAAGAGCAGTACCATATCTCTATTACCCTCTTTTTATGGTACTACTAGGGAGGACCCCTACTGGCATTTGGAGGAATTCACCGAGGTCTGTTCAATGGTGAAGCTCCAGGGCTTTACTGATGAGGCCTTGATGAGGACTCTATTTCCTTTCTCCCTAAAGGATAAGGCCAAACACTGGTATCATACCCTTGATGCAAGGGTAAATGATTGTGCCACCCTAAAGGGAGATTTTTTAAAAAAGTATTTTCCTATGAGTAAAACCAACCATTACAGAAGAGAGATTATGTGTTTTACTCAACAGGAAGGGGAGCAATTTCATGAGACTTGGGAGCGCTTTAATGACCTTCTTAGGTTATGCCCCACCATCAAGTGCCAAGATGGCAGGTGGTCGAAAGGTTCTATAACGGATTTTCTGAAAGGTATAGGCAAACCATTGATGCAGCCTGTGCAGGAACCTTCATGACCAAAACTGAGGATGAAGCCTAGGCATTATTTGAAACATTAAGCAACAACTCCATACATCTATCCTCTGCCTATCAAGAAAGAAAACCATCAATCTTGCAGAGGAAAATAGAGGCCCATGAAGCTAGGGCTTCTCATGATTTGGCTTATCAGATTCAACTATTGAATAAAAACTTTGATAGGCTTTTAGCAAACCTAGGCATGAACCCGCAAGCAGCCTCTATTTTTCAGGCTTCAAGAGAATGCTCCATTTGCCAATGCACAATGCATGCCACTGCAGAGTGCCATCAGGCAAACCAATTCCCTGAGTTGATTCAGGCCGACTTGAACGCGGCCTAAGGTTTCCGCCCCCTCGCAATAACCCTTACTCCAACACTTATAATCTAGGGTGGTGGAACCATCCAAGCTTCTCTTGGAAGCAAGCTGATGCTTCTAACTCAAGGAATACAAGACCCTTACCTCCCCAGCCCACATACCAACCTTCTTATGAAAACCCTCCTCCGAATAAGCCCTCTGAGATGGATGAACTAAAGGCCACGATGAAAGCAATGCAAGAGCATCAGAATATGGTTATCCAATCTCAGAATAAGATGATTACTGATATGCAATCACAAATTGGTCATCTTATTGAGGCAGTTAGGCAACGTGATCCGGGGAAGCTGCCTAGCTCTTCTGAGAGAACCCTTAGGGCAAGGGGGTTGTATTCAAGGAGCATGCCCAAGCAGTGACCATGTTGAGGAGTGGAAAAAAGATTGACAAGCCTGATAACACTCCTACAGTTACATCTCAGAATTCCCCTTCCACACCTGACCCGACTTTCATTTCACCCGAGGAAGAGCCACACCACTCTCCCTCACACAAAATCACCCATAATGAGGATGTCGTCCTTCCACCACCCCTTTCCTGCCATGACGGCCCCTCTACCCAAAGCCGAGGGTGCCCTATCCAGAGCACCTATCTACTCCTGGGGAATCTTCTATTGGCTCGTCTGGAACCAAGGATAGGACGGAAGAAGTTATGGATACTTTTAGGCAAGTCCAAATTAACTTGCCTCTATTGGAAGCGATTAAACAGATTCCGTCCTATGCCAAGTTTCTAAAGGACCTGTGCACCCAAAAGCGCCGATCTAAGAAATAGGTCCAAACCAAGGCCATCCTGCCTGACCATGTTAACTCGGTTCTTCAGGATGGAACACCCCCCAAAATGGAAGACCCAGGGGCCCCGTATATTTCCGTGGTTATAGGTAACCAACACATTGACGAGGCTCTACTCGATCTGGGTGTGGGGGTAAACATTCTATCAAGCTCTGTCTATGACCTTTTGGGAGGAGGAAAGCTGAAGCCTAGTCTAGTAATCCTCGAGGTTATAGACAGATCACTTAAGACACCACGGGGATTGTTGGAAGATGTCCGTGTGAGAGTGGAGGATTTCTTCTTCCCTGTTGACTTTCTGGTATTTGATACTGACCCATCTAATAAGCCTACAAAGCCATCCATTATTCTGGGAGGCCCCTTCTTGGCCACAGCCAATGCCTCTATAAATTGTAGATCTGGGGCACTTAAAATGGGCTTTGGGAACAAGAATATCCAGTTGAATGTTTTTGATACTTACAAGCAACCCGGATTTGAAGATTTTTCTTAGATTGAGGTCATTGATGAAATAATTAAAGAGACTACTCTAGCACTCTTATGTAGAGATCCCTTCAGAAGGTCATATCTCCGGGCCATCCTTCGATTATTAAAGAAACTGAAAGGAAAATGCCCGAACTAGAAGAGTTGTTGGGGGTACACACTGAGTCCCTATCCGCACCCTAGACTATGAACGTAGATCTGCTGCCTGAGGCAAGGACATCTCAACTAAAACCCTTAATCCAAAAGGCTCCTGAATTGGAATTGAAACCCCTCCTGAGCACATTGAAATATGCTTTCCTTAGCCCTAATAACATGCTCCCCATTATTATCTCGTCTGCATTATCTGAATTGCTGGAGGGAGTTCTGCTTGAGTGTTTACAAAGGCACAAGGAAGCAATTGCTTGGACAATTGCTAATATTAAGGGTGTTGATCCCTCCCTTTGCATGCATCATATATACATGGACGAGTCCGTGAAGCCCTTTCGAGATATGCAGAGAAGGCTCAATCGAAATATGCGGTAGGTTGTTAAAAAGGAGATTCTGAAATGGCTGGATGCAGGGATTATCTATCCCATTTTAGATAGTAAAAGGGTTAGTCCTATTCACGTAGTTCTGAAAAAGGCAAGAATCACTGTGGAGGAGAATGACCAAGGAGAACTGGTGACCACTAGACCCTCAACTGGTTGGAGGGTCTGCATTGATTACCAATGTTTAAACACGGCTACCCAGAATGACCATTTCCCCTTACTGTTTATCAATCAAATTTTGGACGATTGGCAGGGAACAAGTACTTTTGTTTTCTTGACGGGTACTCTGGGTACAATCAGATAGCCATTTTTCCAGATGATCAGGAGCATACCACCTTCACGAGTCCTTATAGCACTTTTGCATTCTGCCGGATGCCATTCAGGTTATGTAACGCTCTTGCCACTTTCCAACGTTATATGATGGCTATCTTTTCTGATATGATCGATGAGTTCGTTGAAATTTTCATGGATGACTTCTCCATTTATGGCTCGTCATTTGACCTATGCCTTTCGCACCATGATAAAGTCTTAACCCGTTGCGAAGAGGCAAAGTTGGTGCTTAGCTGGGAGAAAAGCCACTTTATGGTCCAGCAAGGCATTGTGTTAGGGCATATAGTTTCCGAGAGAGGATTAGAGGTGGACACCGCAAAAATTGATTCCATCTCTAAGCTTCCATTGCCCGCCAATGTTCGTCAGGTTGGATCTTTCCTTGGCCATGCTGGATTTTATAGGCGCTTCATTAGAAATTTCAGTAAAATCTCTAAGCCACTCTGCGACCTGTTAGCGAAGGATGTCTCCTTCGATTTTGATGATAGATGTGGCAAGGCTTTCCAATCTTTGAAGAAATCCCTCATTACCGTGCCAATTCTCCAAGCACCAAATTGGACCCTCCCATTTGAGCTTATGTGCGATGCCTCTGATTTTGCAATGGGAGTGGTGTTAGGTCAAAGGGTTGATGGCAAACCTCATGTGCTGCATTATGCCAGCAAGACCCTTATAGATCCTCAGCAAAACTACACGGTTACTGAAAAGGAATTACTTGCTATAGTATTTTCTTTGGAAAAGTTTCAATCTTATCTTTTGGGATCCAAGGTTGTGGTGTTCACTGATCATTCAGCCCTTAAGCATCTTCTGGCTAAAAAGGACACCAAACCTCGCCTAATTCATTGGATTCTGCTACCCGAAGAATTTGACCTGGAAATTAAAGACAAGAAAGGTGTTGAGAATGTGGTAGCAGACCATTTGTCTAGGATCCCTATTGAGGCATCAAACCCTGCTGGTGGTATTCAAGAGACTTTCCCTGATGAGTCTC
Source organism: Thalassia testudinum (assembly GCA_037157565.1). Taxonomy (NCBI): domain Eukaryota; kingdom Viridiplantae; phylum Streptophyta; class Magnoliopsida; order Alismatales; family Hydrocharitaceae; genus Thalassia; species Thalassia testudinum. Next base: position 94,069,154 of record JAZHRO010000025.1, read on the forward strand.
TAATGGCCATGGAAGCTAAAACTCCTTGGTTCGTTGACATAGTGAACTACCTGGTCACGGGCATCACCCCCAGTACTTGGGACAAGCAGAAGCGAGACAGGTTTCTCGTCAATGCTAAATTTTATCTCTGGGAGGAACCCGAGCTTTTTAGAATAGGCCCTGACCAGTTGTTTCATCGTTGCATCCCTGATGAAGAACAAAGAAGTGTTCTGAGTTTCTGCCACGACCTCCACTATGGGGGACATTTTAGTGGGAAGAAGACTGCCCACAAGGTTCTTCAGTCAGGTTTTTGGTGGCCCACATTATTCCGAGATGCACATACGTATGTGGGTGCATGTCTACGTTGCCAGCAGACGAGAACCACTGGAAAAAGGGATGAGATTCCCCAACAACCTATCCTCCCCATTGAAATCTTTGATATTTGGGGCATTGACTTCATGGGTCCCTTTCCTGTGTCCTTCGGATATGAATACATCCTTGTGGTTGTTGACTATGTATCAAAATGGATAGAAGCCATACCCACACGAACCAATGACCATTCTGTGGTCTTGGGCTTTGTTAAGGCTAATATCATTTCTCAGTATGGGTGCCCAAGGACGATCATAAATGATGGAGGACCTTACTTTAAGAATGTACACTTCATAAGACTACTCCAAAATTTGGGAGTCAACCACATGATAGCCACACCTTATCATCCCCAAACGAGTGGACAAGTTAAAGTGCCTAATAGGGAGATTAAGCGAATTTTAGAAACAACTGTCAGGCCTGATCGGAAGGATTGGTCTAAAAAACTAAATGATGCTCTTTGGGCCTACAGAACTGCATAAAAGACTCCCTTGGGCATGTCTCCTTTCCGTCTTGTCTACGAAAAAGCATGCCACCTTCCTGTTGAAATCCAACATAAACCTTATTGGGCTATTAAAATTGTTAACTTAAATCTGGATAAAGTGGGAAAAGCACGTATGTTAGAATTAAGTGAGCTTGAGGAGCTTCGTAAAGAAGCTTATGAAACTTCTCAAGCTTACAAGCAACGTATAAAATTCTTCCATGAGAAGCACATCATTAGAAAGACTTTTGAGCCCAACCTATCGGTCTGGCTTTTCAATTCTAGACTTAAATTATTTCCTGGAAAGCTCGAGTCCTGCTCGGATGGGCCATATGTTATTATCAATACTTTCCATCATGGAGCTGTAGAGATTAGGAACCCTATTTCAGGAGCAAGCTTTAAAGTAAATGGCCAGCGACTTAAACCATATATTACACTTTTAGATGGCCAGGTTTTTGATGCAGTACGGCTTCAGGAGCCTTAGCTCCTCCCACTCTCCTCCTCAGGTGATATTCTTCAAGGTCTGTATTTTTCCAATGAGGACATTGTCAGTCTTAGGCATGGGGAGGTATAACCTGAGAATTTTTATAGCATTTATAAATATTTGCATACATATTTATATATATATTAAAAAAAATATATATTTCTTTTCTTGAGTTGATTGGATTAGTCCCTAGCAAAATACCTTTGTTATTTGAGGTCATTTTCTTTTTGAAATTATTTCTTAAGTTTAGAATCTACCACATTTATTTCACGTGCACGCAGATTGGGTAATGGATCCTTGAGGAAAACCAATAAGCATTTGTAGTCCACTGAACCCTTGGACAGTTCATAGGGAGTCAGGCATACTATCTTCTAATAGATTCACCTCATATTTGTGAGAAAAAAGTAGAGAGATTACTGATGCACTAAGTCTAGTGCAAGGACTCTTAAGTTTTGGATAATTAGATGATGATACTTCAGAGTTAAGCGTAGTTTTCACTCTCTGTTCCTGTGTGCGTATTTTGTGTGAATTCCTGAGAGTCACCAAATAAGGCAGCTACACAGTGATTGAGTCTTAATAAAGCTACAACTATGGTGGATGGTTACGACCGTCCTTCATAGAGTCCTTGGTTGAAGGAGGATAATAGTGTCAAAGGTCAGAAATATGCCTGTCCTATCCATTCCTTCTCGGTGCTGAGAATAGGCACTTCCACTAAATAAGCCACACAACTTCCTCTTGACCATCATCATCCCTAATAATGCCTCGTAAATAAAAGTCAGTATCGTGTTGTGTCGATTGAAAAAGAAACAGAAACAAGAATAAAAATTAAAAAAAAAAGGGAAGAGAGAAAAGAAGGAAAAGAAGAAACAGAAAGAACAAAAAGAAGAAATAGTTATATTAAAAGAAAAAAAGTCCAAGTATATGATGTAACACTGTTTCTGAGGTAATAGAACACCTATCCCGTTCCACCAAATATGACCCATACCTACCTTCTAGTATTTCTAATCGCCTAAATATTGGTTGAGGACTCTAACTTAGTTGTAGAGTTATTAGGACTTCAATTGAAGTGTGGATGCCATGTTAGGCCACCAAATAGTGAGTACAATTTCTAAATCTGGCGAGATTTGTGATCTCAGAAGGAAAGAAAAGAGGGAGTACCCAGGAACATCAAGAGAGCACAGTTGTGTAGCCTCGCTCAGAGTTGACTTGTCTAATAATCTAGAGATCTAGAGTCTGCAGTACTAGACTATAGGTAGCACCAGATGAGTGTGTGCCACCAAATACAAATCCATACAACTCACTATCTCCTACCTAAGCCAAACACCGGGGTCAAATTACAGATTATCCTTTGCTTTATCCCTGAGGAAAGTAGTTGCCTATCCCGACATAATATTTACCAAGGGTGAAGTACGAACTTCCAATGCGAATTGGCTCTTTCACTTCAATCTGTTACCTAGGCTATCAACACTTCAAATTTGTCGGGATTTCTAAAGTTTTGAAGTAAGAAAAGAAGAAATCTTCTTATTACTTCTATTATTTTTCATTTTTGCTAGGGACTAGCAAAATCTTAGGCATGGGGGTATTTGATGAGTCCATTTTAATGGACTAATATTACGCCTAAGTAACTTTAATTGTATCTTTTAGGGTTGTTAATAACTATATTAAGTTATAGAATGTTTGCATGCATCATGATTTAGGTTTACATCTATTCTATAACTTAATATGTTCTTTTTATGTGCAGGAAAAATAATTGGAGAAAGAATGAGGAGAAAAGGATAAATTAAAATTTTTCAAATAACCGGTGGCTGTTCTTTTCCCCATCCTTCGGAAACCCTCAACAGCCGCCGGCTACAAATAGTTAAGGGATTTGAAAATCCCTTAACTCTCGCAGGGGCAAACGAGGAGAAGTTAAAAAAGAGGAGGTGGAGAAAGGGGAGAGGAGATCATCCAGGGAGAGAAGAACTTTCGCCATCTTCCCCCTTACGTGGAACAACCCCAAGCATGCACTGTGCACAACCTCTCCAACGCCACTGGCAAAGCCTCCTCCCCGCACACCAAAAGCTGCATCTCTTCACCTCCTCCGCCCTGCAGCCGCGCCGCACCAAGCCAAGCACCTCCAGCGCTCCCTGCAAGCGTGCAAGCCAGCACCATCTCAAGCTCCCCTCTCTCTCTCCAGTGCCCGCAGGCACTCGCTGCACCCCTAGATGCCTTCCCTAGCACCGCCAAGCCAGCAAGTACCCCTGCAAGCGTGCCCGCAGATGCCCCACTCGCGCCTCCCTGCAGCGCACTCTTGCAGTCGCGCCCTAGCGCAACATTGCAGATCCACTAGTGCCTTCCACCTCTCTGTAGGCACACTCACAGCCGCCCGCTTCTCTCGCCCGCAGCCGTGCCCTAGCGTAGCACTGCAGGATCCCTCACAGCACCTCTCCGTGCCAGGCCTGCACCCACTCACCCCCTCCAGCTGGACCTGCAGGCGCTAGCTAAGCCTCACCGCGCGCTCGCACCTTCTAGCACCTGCAGGCACCGCACAAATGCACACCAGCGCTCCCCTCCAACGCCGTAGGCATTCGCACCATCCCCACTGCCCTGCCAGGTCCACGACCTTGCCAGCAGACCACTGCAAACGCGCATGGGCATACGCCAGCGCATAGCCACCTGCCAATAAGCCACCCTGCAGTAGCCACTCTGCCTTCTTCTGCAACAGGCCGGCGGTCCTCCACTGCCTGTTGGCCATCGTGATCCCCACGTGCCGATCAATCTTCCTCCAAAGCAGCTCCATTGCCGGTGCTCTCTCTCTCTTGCGAGGTGGAGATAGAGCAAATGCTCTATTTTGAAGTTAATTAAAATTTACATTCACTGCCATTGCCACAAAATTTGTTTATTTATTTTTTATTATTATGTTATGGCAAAATTGTGCATGCGCACTCATAATCTTTGATAATTGCACATTCATGATATTCACCTATTTCAAGATTGATTTTGGGCTTAACCTGAGCACTACTTTTCTCTAGTACACGTCACATGAAAATTGCATAAAATCATGATATATTTATTGAAGATTTCAACGAGGGTAAACCACACATATACCTTTATCTTTTTAAGTTATTGTGAAACTACTTTCCTTCGCATTTTATGTCAGATTTGAAGAGGGATTTCGCACATATCCGAAAGAATATAAATAATTAAGAATTTATTGCATAATTGCCTCCCTGTGGACACGACTGATGAGAACCTCATCATGAGCCATAACTAGCTCATTTTGACCCAATAAAGAAGATAAAAGGTCCTACATAACCGAGAAGAATGCTTAACTCAAGGACTAAGTGCTCCGAGAAGAAAACATGAAATAAAGGTTAAAACTGCAATTTTACCATTGCAGTACATAAACGGGATTTCTCAGAGGCAAAACATAGGTCAAATGGGCCAAATGAGATAAAAAGTGGGTTGAGTCAATCAGAAATGGGTTTATGTGCAATCTAGGAATTAAATGACACTTGATAACCCTAAAACAGACCTACTTAAATTAACAAGGTTCCGATCAGGATAAAAATCAATTAAACCCTCTAAAAATCATGGAAAAATATCCTTTAGGGTTTAGAACACTCAATTTGGCCTTTGGAACCCAGTTTGACCTAGATTAGGGTCCTGGCACATTAATTGACCTAATTTGGTTTTTACGCAAAATGTTCAGTCAGACAAGGTCAAACATAAAATCCAACTTCACCATTGCATTCCTTAGGTCCAAATTAGGTTTAAACCAAAATTTGGACCCAAGGGGAGGTCATCTTGACCTACTTTGCAATTTATTACACCCAAATCATAATTTGGTCCCTATCTTTTGAATATCTTTGCAGAAAGCCCCCTAAGTTCCTCGCGACCTTTGCAATCAGGTCCTACCGCCATTGTTAGGGCAGAACTGATCTCCGACGAGGTTTAGAGAGGGATTCCTCCCCAATCCCTCAGAGATTCTCTCCCAGAAATGGAAGGGAGATTCTCTGAGGAATTCCCTTCCTTCTAAAGCCAATTACAATCTCTGGTGTGAACCCAATCTCTCGTGCGAACGCATGAGAGATTTGGGTATCCACCCTCTTTCCATCTCCGATGAGCCGGCAGAGATTGATTGCGCGATCTCCATGCGCTAGAAGGTTCGGCCAACACCTATAAAAGGCTCCCCAGACCCAGCCGCAGATCCTCAGCGTGATTTTGACGGAGATTCCCCCAAATTTCCCTCTCTCCCATCTCTGGCCAAGAGATCCACAAGCTCCGGCAACCTCCTCCCCTCCTCGTCGCTCTGCTGCCATACCAGCAGCAGAGTCAACTTCGCTACTTCCTCCCCCGTTGCACCATACCAAGCGCGCGTGCCCCTGACCTCATCCTCGTTGCCGCTCCCTCCCTCAGGGTTCATCTTCCCCGATGACGGCAGTTACGTGCCGTCCACTCCGCTGCCTCCCTTCCTTCCAGATCACTCCAGATACCCTCTCCATCCTCTCCTCTCTCTTTTCCCCCTGCTATTTTATCTAATTACCCCCCGACAGTGCCTGAACACCTCCATCTTCCTCGCCTCTGACCGACCTCCGGCGAGCCGCTCCCACCACTCTGCCCCTCCACACGGCTCGCCAACCCTCTCGTAAGCTCTGCCTCACCACCAGGAGCAACTTTCGCTCATCCATCATCCTTCTACACCTCCACCACAGTCCCCCGAACGACCCCACACTTCCGGCCACTGGTTGACCTACGCACGCACACCTAGGTCATCCTACAGCCTGCAGCATCGTGCATCATCTTCGCCGTGCCACGGCGAAGGTGCCCAGCTAGTCTGATTGGGCCAATAGGCCATGCTTGTGTTTGACAGGTTGCAGCTCCTGCCGCCATTGACGGTTGAAGCAGAAGCAGCTTCGCAGTAGCTCCAGGTGTTAGATTTCCCAGGTTCCAGGCATAGCAGGTTCACGCGAGTGTTGCGAAGCCCTCGGGGCCAGCAAGTCGCGCTGCGAAGCTCCCAGCCTTGGCCATAGCACGAAGAGAGCTCTGCGGGCGCGCGTGGAATTGGGACAGATCAGATAGTCCCACATCGTGGAATCGCAACGCGCAGGTATGGTTTAAATTATTTTTGTGCTTTATGCTCACTGCCTCCGAAAGCACAGGGGTAAGGTCCCTCACCTGACCCACGCCTGCCTCGTCCGCGGTTTCACCTCGCGGATCTGGCAGGATCCGACCCTACACGAACCTATGCACTCCTCGCGCATCACCAACCTGCAGGTGCGCCTAGTCCCGGGTGCGATTACCCATGTGGCTCTGGGAGAGCGTCCTTGAGCGAATTACAGAGAAAGAGAGAAACGTTTGGGTAGAGGGATGGGTTAGGTTTTGCATTGGTTGTGGTTTGCGTAGGAAAGAAGGAGCAGAGGAAGAAGTGAACACTTAGCCACTGCAGCAAGGGAAGAAAAGAAGGAAGAAGCGACTGAGTGTAGCAGAGAAAGAAGGAGAAGCCCTCACAGAGAAGACAAGGAAGGAGAAAACTTCGAAGGAAAAGCACAAAGAAGGAGCAGGAGCAGAAGAAGAAGGAACTCTGAAGAAAGGAAGCTGAGCAAGGCAGAGATCTGAGAGAAGGAAGGGCTGCAGAAAAGCCCAAAAAGAAAAGGAAGACAAGAGAGGAACAAAGGTAAGAAGAAGAAGCCTTCGCAAGAAAAGAAGAAGAGAAGACAAAGAAGAAGAAGGCAGAAGAGAGAAAGAAGATTACTTTTAAGACGTCTGATATAGAAATCAGACGTCCAATTCTGTTTTCTTTAAGAAATTCTTTTTATATAACTCTCTCTTTTAATCAATTACTTTCATTTAAAAGTTGCATTTTTTGGTTTTGAAAGTACTGAGATTGCTCCCTGTGTTCGACCTCGGAGACTCTCAATTTTCGAGTAATAAAATTCTCTATATTTGTTTGAACATTTTGTCGGTTATACTACAACGTGATATTCTCTTTAAAACCCGCACAAAAGCGTACGAACATTTTGGCACCGTTTCCGGGGAGCAACGGGCACTTTTAAAGCTTTTGATTACAACTTTTCTATTCAATATTTGACCTAACTTCTCTCTTTTATTGTGTTCAAGCAGCGAAAGAAAAATAAAAAGGAAAGAACAATAACTGCACAACAGACTCTCCAAGGAACAGGTAATTTCCATAAGCCCTCCATCTTAACCCTCTCAAAATCTAAAAAGGAAAACAAGAGAAAAAATCAACTTAGGGCTACCTGTTTCATATTTAGTAACTCATCAAGTTGCCTGATTTTCATTTCAACACATTTTTGTCTGTTCATCCAACTAAGGCAACTAGGGCTAAAACTTTCTTGATTGAGCCTTAAGTGCTAGTTTCTGAGGCAACTAAATTGGACCCACTAGAGCCAAGTTAGGGATTGCAAAGCTAGGGTTTTTAGAGACACATCTTCTTTGAAACAAAGAAACAAATTTTCCAAAAAGAGGTGTGCCTAAACCGTGTTTGAAAAGATCTAAACAAGTGGAACCCTAAGCAAATCAAGCTGCTAATCCATTTGAACCATAAAAGAAAAGGACCTAAAAACTCTCAAAGGAACAAAAGGTGAAGTTGATCCCTTGGGTCAACCAACCTTAAAATTAGGTCACTTTTTCACTAAAAATACCTAAAAGTTCAAGTGGAACATTAAGCACCTTTATCTTAAAGTAAAAAAGGTAGACTTAAGAGGTCAAGGTCCCCATTCTGGTCTACCTGGAACCGCAGTGACAAGAGAGGTCGGGTGGGGGAAACCTTGTAACTCGTGGGGACACTCTACCGTGTTGGGGTCTTTACGGGACTCTCCCTCTCTGGCTGCCCAGGTATTTCTTAGGTGGACGATCTTTTGATCCAGGGGTCCATCTGCCCTGAACCTCTATAGTCACCCAACAATTTTTGGGTGTCTTGATTGGGTCCAGCACCTTCTAAATCTCATCACATCCTTCGGTGCATGTTCGGTAGGAGGTCCTTAAGGCCACCCTTAAGACCTCCTTTAGAAATTCACTCTCGTCAAGGCCAAGCCTCGACACCCTTTTTGTGCAGCAACCCCACTATATAAATCTTTCATCTGATTCAGACCCCGGTTCTCCTTCTTCGTCCATCATGGCACAACCCGTTGAAGAGGAGAACAACCTTGAACACCAACTTCAATGCCTGAACGATCTCTTTCAGAACTTTGTAAACCCACCCCAGCGACCTATGATGCGAGATCACTATAATCCAGCTGCGATGGCAATCGAACCCCGAGTACGAATCCCAATTGGAGGACCTGATTCTGAACTGAAGCCCAATATGATTCATGCCATACCGAAGTTCCATGGGCTTAACTCTGGGGATCCATTCCAACACATCAAACAACTCAAGCATCTGGCCCAGACCTTCGGGTCAGATGTACAAAATCGGGATATCCTACTCATGAAAATGTTTTCGTTCTCCCTCTTGGACAAGGCCGCACATTGGTATCAGACTCAGACCCCTCCGATCAACACATGGGAGGAATTGCAGTCTGAATTTTTGAAAAAATTCTTCCCCGTTGGCTGGACGAATGCCTTGCGCCACCAGATCACTCATTTCACTCAACAACCGGGAGAACCTCTTCACGAAGCTTGGGATCGATTCCTAGATCTCATGCGAAAGTGCCCCCATCACGGAGTTCCTAAGTGGGAACAAGTCTAATCTTTTTACCAGGGACTCCGTGAAGATATTCTCTTATTCGTCAATGCAATGTGCGGAGGAAACATCATGGGTCAACACGAGGACACGGTGTGGGAGATTCTCGAAAACATGTGCGAGAACTCCATAAATAATGACTCCATGGGCTTATTCGACAGGACGAATGCCCACGCATCGACAAATCTAAGAGGGACACATGAGATGCAGGACCTGTCCACTTTTGTTGACTTGGAACTGATGGCCAGTCGGTTGGACAAGGTTTCTATCATAGAAAAGAAGGTGGACGAGCTAACTCGACATTTGCAGCAAGCCACCTCTGCGCAAAAGTATTTTGCACGACCTCCTCTGGAAAGGGAAATTGCGCAAAACATATATCACCAATCTGCCAGGGGGATGGACCCATATCCACCCCCGTCTGCCTCTCGGACCGGAGTGACCTCCGATCCATTCTACTCCAGTTGGGGGAACTCTGAACCCTCGTATTCTGACTTTCCCGAGGTTCCTCAGAACTGTGAGGACCTCAACACCATCCAGAATGACCCATTCTCCAATACCTACAACCCTGGATGGCGAAATCATCCTAACTTTCAGTGGGTTGGAAATTCTCAAAGACCACCATATCAACCCCGTCCACAAGCCTCTCATCCATTTCAGCTGCCTCAGCCTCGGCCCAATCCCACCTACCAATCCGGGCAAAACCAGGATCAAATGACTCTTATCCTTCAAGCACTGGCTGACATTCAAAAGACGAATGCGGCAATGCAAAAAGAGCACAAGGACGAGATCACAGAGGTTCGCAACCAACTGGCCCAGATGGCAAATTCCCACCAACCTGGTACCCTTCCCTCGCAACCTCTGCCCAACCCAAATAACGTGCTAACCCAGAAGCGCGTTATGAATCCAAATGCAGGCCAAACACATGTGATTTACCAGGCCCCTACTACTCCATCGCCAGACGGGATGGAAGCTTCAACATCGTATGTGGGATTTCAGTAGCAGCCACCCTTCCTACCTAACCCAAATCAGGCCGGATTGAACTCTGTAACAACACGTAGTGGTAAAATAACCCAAGACCCACATTATCCAAACCACTCCAAGCCTGATAATAGCCAAGACCCTAGGATAGTTATCCAAGATACCACTGTCCCAAATCAAGAACCTGGACCTATCCTAGAGGAACCAACTAGGATCCCATTTCCTGAGGCCTTGACCAAAGGAAAAAGAATAACCAAACCCGTGGCTCCCGAGGAGGATCTTGTCAAGCTCTTTGAACAGGTCCAAATAAACATCACGTTGATGGATGCAATTCACCACATACCGGCTTACGCAAGATTCTTGAAAGACATATGTACACCTAAACGTAAGTCGTGAACCAAGGATGGGAATCCAATCGTATTATCAGAGCAAGCTAGCTCTGTCATCTTGAGCAAACTCCCAACCAAGGCTAAAGACCCAGGAACTCCCTTGATTTCTTGTAAAATTGGTGAAACCCAATTTGATAGAGCCCTACTAGACCTAGGTGCCTCCATAAATTTAATACCTACATCCCTCCTTGACCACCTTGAAGAATCTGAACTAAAACCCACTGAGGTGACATTGCAGTTAGCCAATCGATCCATCAAGTCACCCAAAGGAATACTCGAGGATGTCATTGTTAGGGTACGAGATTTTTATTTTCCAGTGGACTTCATAGTACTGGACATGGATGGACCTAAGAACCCAAGGGACACACCAATCATATTACGGAGACCCTTCTTGGCCACTGCTAGGGCCAACATAAACTGCGAAGAGGGCCAGATAAAATTAAAATTTGGGAATCAAAACATGAAGATTGACATTTTCAAGGCCCAACAAGGGATTAATTGAGGGGTTATGCAGGAAATATGTGATGTCAGAGCCGTGGTTGATGAATTGCATATAGAGGACAACATGATTACCCCTGATCAACCACTAGAGAATCAAAACCAACTAGCAGAGGAGTGCGAACATGATCTTGACACACCTATGACTCCTACCATTGCCCCTGATACAAACCCCGAACCACCCGCTGCTACTGACAACCCTGTCATGGAACTCAAACCCCTTCCCGAACATCTGAAGTACGCCTTTTTGCATTCAAATCAGACGTTTCCTGTGATTATCAATTCTCGACTCACACCTGACCAGGAACTCCATTTGATTTCTGTTCTCCAGCAACATCTTAGAGCGATTGGATGGACTCTCGATGATTTGACTGGTATAAGCCCTTCATACCGCACACATCGAATCTACATAGAAGAAGGCGCACGACCTTCAAGAGAAATGCAAAGACGCCTAAACCCTAATCTACAAGAGGTTGTGAAAAAGGGATCATAAAGTGGTTAGATGCAGGGATCATCTACCCGATCTCCGACAGTCGTTGGGTGTGTCCAATACAAGTGGTGCCTAAAAAGGCAGGACTTACCATCATCACGACTGAAACCAGAGAAGTCATTGCAACCCGAATAGCTAACTCGTGGAGAGTCTGCATTGATTACATAAGACTCAATTCCTCCACGAAGAAGAATCGTTTCCCACTACCGTTCATTGATCAGATCCTCGAAAAACTAGCTGGAAATAGGTTCTTCTACTTTCTTGATGGGTACTCCGGTTACAATCAGGTGGCAATCCATCCAGAGGACCAAGAAAAGGCCACATTCACCTGCCCCTTCGGGATGTACGCGTTTCGAAGGATGCCATTCGGTCTTTGCAATGCACCCACAACTTTTCAGCGATGCATGCTTGCCATATTCTCAGATATGGTAGGTGATTATCTGGAAGTCTTCATGGATGACTTTTCAGTTTTTGGACAATCATTTGACGATTGCCTCCAACACTTGGTCCAAATACTCAGGTAGTGCATTGAGGTGAATTTGGTTCTTTCCTGGGTAAAGAGCCATTTCATGGTGCCTGAGAGAATTATCCTGGGACATTTAATCTCGGAGAAAGGCATCCAAGTGGATTGAGCTAAGGTTAACCTGATTTCCAAGCTCCCTATGCCTAGCCTGATTAAGGACATTCGATCTTTCTTGGGTCACGTCAGTTTTTACCGTCGATTTATCCTTGATTTCTCCAAAATCACGCGCCCCCTGACCAATCTTCTCTCCAAGGATGTGCCTTTCGAGATTTCCAAGGAATGCACTCAAGCAGTTGAGATCCTACGTGACCGAGTCACCCAAGCCCCGATCCTACAGTCCCCTGATTGGTCTCAACCCTTAGAGATCGTGTGTGATGCATCTGACTTCGCTGTAGGAGCGGTTCTGGGGCAAAAAATTGACGAGAAACCTGTGGTCATTTACTACGCCAGCAAAACATTGGATGAGGCTCAGCGTAACTATATGGTTACTGAGAAAGAGCTGCTGGCCATAGTATTTGCCTTGGAAAAATTCATATCATACCTTCTATGTTCCCGTGTTATCATATACTTGCATCACACAGTTGTGAGGCATCTCCTTGCAAAGAAGGACGCGAAACCTCGATTAATCTGATGGATCTTGCTGTTGCAAGAATTTGACCTCGATATTCGCGACAAGGCGGGAAAGCAGAATGTGGTAGCTGATCACTTGTCCCACCTTCCTTCTGAAATAGTCGACCTTTCCGGACCTATTACAGAACATTTCCCTGATGAGCACCTCTTGACTATCAGTACAAGTCTTCCATGGTTCGCTGATATAGTTAATTACCTGGCATCACATCAGATTCCACCCGATTGACCGAAGGCCAAAAAGGACAAATTGTGTTCCGATGCCAAGTATTACCTAAGGGAAGACCCGTATCTATTCCACATTGGTGCTGATCAGATAATTCGACGGTGCGTCGCGGAAGTGGAAATCAAAGACATACTTTCATTCTGCCATGACCAGGCATGAGGTGGACAATTTTCAGGACTTAAAACCACATCAAAAGTCCTCCAGTGTGGCTTTTACTGGCCCACAATTTTCATGGATGCATACGATCACTATAAGGCATGTTCCCGTTGCCAGACTCTGGGAAACATGAGCCATAAAGACATGATGCCTCTACAGTCGATCTTCGTATGCAAAATTTTTGATATTTGGGGGATTGATTTCATGGGACCCTTCCCGATCTCGGATGGCTTCGAATACATCTTACTCGCAGTTGACTATGTTTCCAAGTGGATAGAAGCCATTCCGACCCGAACCAACAATCATAAAGTTGTTATAAAATTCCTTCATCAAAACATTTTCTCAAGGTTTGGGATTCCACGGGCTATAATTTCTGACGGAGGGACCCATTTTACAAACGCTCAGTTCAGGTCACTGATGACCAAATACGGGGTGTCACACCGAATCTCTACTCCTTACCAGCCCCAAACTATTGGTTTAGCTGAGCTATCTAACCGAAAGATCAAGAAGATCCTTCAAGTTACTATTCGACCTGATAGAAAAGATTGGTCTTCTCGACATCCGGAAGCATTGTGGGCCTATAGGACCGCCCACAAGACCCAACTAGGAATGTCTCCCTTCAGACTAGTGTACGGGAAGGCATGTCACCTCCCCGTCAAGTTGGAGCATAAAGCCTATTGGGCAGTACGGACTTGTAATCTAGGCCTTTCTAAGGCTGGAACCCACAGAAGACTTCAAATGAGCGATATCGATGAATTATGCCATGATGCGTATGAGAACTCGCGAATTTACATGGAACGGGTTAAAGCTTTTCACAACAAACACATTTCTAGAAAGGTCTTTCATCCTGGTCAAAAGGTTTTACTCTTTGATGCCCCACTCAAATTATTCCCAAGAAAGCTAAGATCCAAGTGGGTCGGACCCTACCTAGTCTGACAAATCTTCAGAAATGGAGCCACTAAAATCAGCTCACTCAGCCACGATTCTGAACCCTTTGTCGTGAACGGTCAGAGACTCAAGCCGTTCATTGACATGACCAATATAGATTTGGCTGAGTCATCCTTTACCCTCCATTCCTCTTGAGCTCATTGCGCCCAACCGATGGCGTAAAACTCAGCGCTTAACGGGAGGCAACCTGTTATTCTTTGAAAAACCCAAAACCTTTTCTGACATCTCTATGCGGAACTCATATTGCACTTTAGGGTTCATCCATTAGAACAGCCAACTTCACCTCAGGTATACCTACCCGAGATTCGAAATCATTCGCAACAAGTCACTTCAACCCATTCACTCACCACACACCTGTCCTAATGCATGAACTAAGCTGAATTCGAGCCCACCTAATTTACAATGGGGACATTGCAAATCATAGGCATAGGGGGGTATGAAAGTGCAAAATGTCAGAAAATTCATATAAAGAAAGGGTTTCATAAAAAAAAAAAATAGACTTGATAGAGGGGAGAAACAATTCAGGGTCATACAAATGAGAGGAGGAAAAGAAAGAAAAATGACAAAAAGGAGCACAAAATGAAAATGAAAAGAAATAGTCATTAGTAAAAGATTAAGGGGTTAACTGAAGTTCTAGACCAAATCAAGAAAAAAGAAAAGTGCTACAGAGACAAAATAAGAGATTAGCGGGAATGCTGGTCTTAGGCCTCTTGGGCTAGAATCTTTAGCTTAAAAATTCACGTATCCGTTAAAATCTGGATAATCCTCAAGAGGTTGAGGAAAATGCGAAGCTTGAGTATTAGGTCTAAGGCTTAGGAAGTATTCGGCCTCGTTAACTGACTTCCGATTTGCAGGATTCGGTAACCTAAGCACCCCAAATCCACACACAGTCTGGTTCAGTGCGCATAAACATCCAAATCACACGAAAAGCGTTTAATGTTCTAAAAAAGTCACCTAGATTAGGAGCGGCCAATCAACACAAATTGATTTAGACGAGTTCCCAGGGTGGAGAGGTGGCAAATTCCCCTCGAAGATGCGTAACAACATATCGTCTCCTCGGTGCTTGTCTCTTAGGATATTTAAATATCCTACTGGGGGCATGTAAGCACTCTGCTGGTTCAGATACCATGGGCGGCATTATCACGAAATGTCGATCGCCAGGGTCTGAATTCGGCCACAGAATGCCATGGGTGGGATTATCTCGAAATCTCTAAAGCTAGGGTTCTGGGTGTTGCCATGGGCGGGATTATCGCGAAATCTCGAAAGCCAGGGACCCTTGAGGATTGATGATGGGGACGAGGAATCCGATACAGACCGTGTTGAGAAGCTAATCCGAAGCTAGAAATAAAAAGAAAAGAGAGAGAAAAGCTCTCCAAACAAATAATCTTCTATCTCTCTCTTACAAAAAACGCACTGCAAAACTGAACCTAGGCTAAAAAAATGTCTCAAGCACGGGTGCTTTAACCACGGAGTCCAACAAATCCTAGGTTAGTTTCTGTGGGCCGTAGAAACCTTTACGGAGGACTGAGGCTAAAGCAGGTCAGGTCCAGATTTTGGTTGGTACGTGAGTACCTCTAGGCCTATTGTCGGCATTCCTACCTAATCACAAAAGAAAAGGAGAAGCACTTATCATGATTGTTGACAGACACTCATGGTCTAGAACGGAAGTTAAAACTTTGAAATTTTGATAAGGGACTAGCAAAAGCTAGGCATGGGGGTATGATGAGAACCTCATCATGAGCCATAACTAGCTCATTTTGACCCAATAAAGAAGATAAAAGATCCTACATAACCGAGAAGAAGGCTTAGCTGAAGGAATAAGTGCTTTGAGAAGAAAACATGAAATAAAGGTTAAAACTGCAATTTTACCATTGCAGTACATAAACATGATTTCTCAGAGGCAAAACATAGGTCAAATGGGATAAATGAGATAAAAAGTGGGTTGAGTCAATCAGAAATGGGTTTATGTGCAATCTAGGAATTAAATGACACTTGATAACCCTAAAACAGACCCACTTAAGTTAACAAGGCTCAGGTTAGGATAAAAATCAAGTAAACTCTCTAAAAATCATGGAAAAATATCCTCTAGGGTTTATAACACTCAATTTGGCCTTTGGAGCCCAGTTTGACCTAGATTAGGGTCCTAGCACATTAATTGACCTAATTTGGGTTTTTACGCAAAATGTCCAGTCAGAAGAGGTCAAACCAAAAATCCAACTTCACCATTGGATTCCTTAGGTCCAAATTTGGTTTATACCAAAATTTGGACCCAAGGGGAGGTCATCTTGACCTACTTTGCAATTTAGTACACCCAAATCATAATTTGGTCCCTATCTTTTGAATATCTTCGCAGAAAGGTCCCTAAGTTCCTCGCGACCTTTGCAATCAGGTCCTGCCGCCATTGTTAGGGCAAAACCGATCTCCGGCGAGGTTTGGAGAGGGATTCCTCCCCAATCCTTCAGAGATTCCCTCGCAGAAATGGAAGGGAGATTCTCTGAGGAATTCCCTTCCATCTAAGGCCAATTACAATCTCTGGTGTGAACCCAATCTCTCGTGCAAACACACGAGAGATTTGGGTATCCACCCTGTTTCCATGTCTGGTGAGCCGGCAGAGATTGATTGCGCGATCTCCACATGCTAGAAGGTTCGGACAACACCTATAAAAGGATCCGCAGACCTGGCCGCAGATCCTCAACTTGATTTTGATGGAGAATCCCCCAAATTTCCCTCTGTCCCATCTCTGACCAAGGGACCCACAAGCTTCGGCGACCTCCTCCCCTCCTTCTCGTCACTCTGCTGCCATACCAGCAGCAGAGTCAACTTCGGCGCTTCCTCCCGCGTCGCATCGCACCAAGCACACGTGCCCCTGACCTCATCCTCGTCGCCGCTCCCTCCCTCAGGGTTCTTCCCCGACGACGGTAGTTATGCGCCGTCCACTCCACCGCCTCCCTTCCTTCCAGATCACTCCAAATACCCTCTCCATCCTCTCCTCTCTCTTTTCCCCCTACTATTTCATCTAATTACCCCCCGACAGTGCCTGAACACCTCCATCTTCCGCGCCTCCGACCGACCTCCGGCGAGCCGCTCCCACCACTCCGCCCCTCCACATGACTCGCCAACCCTCTCGTAAGCTCCGCCTCACCACTAGGAGCAACTTCCGCCCATCAATCATCCTTCTACACCTCCACCACAGTCCCCCGAACAACCCCACACTTCCGGCCACAGGTTGACCTAGGCACGCACGCCTAGGCCATCCTGCAGCCTGCAGCACCGCGCATCATCTTCGCCGTGCCACGGCGAAGGTGCCCAGCTAGTCTGATTGGGCCAATAGGCCGTGCTTGTGTATGATAGGTTGCAGCTCCTGCCACCATTGACGGTTGAAGCAGCAAGCAGCTTTGCAGCAGCTCCAGGTGTCAGATTTCCCAGGTTCCAGGCGCAGCTGTTTCACGCGAATGTTGCGAAGCCCTCGAGGCTAGCAAGTCGCACTACGAAGCTCCCAGCCTTGGCCATAACACGAAGAGAGCCTTGCAGGCGCGCGTGGAATTGGGACAGATCAGATAGTCCCACATCGTGGAATCGCAACGCGCAGGTATGGTTTAAATTATTTTTTTGCTTTATGCTCACTGCCTCCGAAAGCACAGGGGTGAGGTCCCTCACCTGACCCACTCCTGCCTCGTCCGCGGTTTCACCTCGTGGATCTAGCGGGATCCGACCCGACCCAAACCTACGCACTCCTCGCGCATCACCCACCTGCAGGTGCGCCTGGTCCCAGGTGCGAATCTGACCCGATTACCCGTGTGGCTCTGGGAGAGCGTCCTTGAGAAAATTGCAGAGAAAGAGAGAGACGTTTGGGTAGAGGGACGGGGGTAGGTTTTGCATTGGCTGTGGTTTGCATAGGAAAGGAGCAGAGGAAGAAGCGAACACTTAGCCACTGCAGTAAGGGAAGAAAAGAAGGAAGAAGTGGCTGAGTGTAGCAGAGAAAGAAGGAGAAGCCCTCGCAGAGAAGACAAGGAAGGAGAAAACTTCGAAGGAAAAGCACAAAGAAGGAACAGGAGCAGAAGAAGAAGGAACTCTGAAGAAAGGAAGCTAAGAAAGGCAGAGATCTAAGAGAAGGAAGGACTGCAGAAAAGCCCAAAAGGAAAAGGAAGACAAGAGAGGAACAAAGGCAGGAAGAAGAAGCCTTCGTAAGAAAAGAAGTAGAGAAGACAATGAAGAAGAAGGTAGAAGAGAGAAAGAAGATTACATTTAAGATGTCTGATATAGAAATCAGACATCCAATTCTGTTTTATTTTAGAAATTCTTTTTATATAACTCTCTCTTTTAATCAATTACTTTCATTTAAAAGTTGCATTCTTTGGTTTTGAAAGTACTGAGATTGCTCCCTGTGCTCGACCTCGGAGACTCTCATTTTTCGAATAATAAAATTCTCTATATTTGTTTGAACGTTTTGTTGGCTATACTACGACGTGATATTCTCTTTAAAACCCACACAAAACCGTACGAACAGCGACCCACTTTTCTACGAGTGGTTATTTTCATTTTTTTTTATTAGTCGATTTTTCCACCACTTAAATACTACAATGCAAAGCGGAAAGTCAGCTCTTTCTAGTAGTTTCCTTGGGTTCAAATTAGGTTTGTACTAAAATTTTGACACAATCAGAGTCCATCTTGACCTAGTTTGCAATTTGATCTATTAAGTCTATTTATTTTAGCCAAGCCCCCAACTTTCCAATTAATTGCATTTACCGCCTAACTATTCATCATTTTCTTTAGAAAGGTCCTACTTCCATTGCCGGTGTGAACCCAAAGTAGCCGACCTTCAATCAGAGATACCTCTCTGATTTCTCAACCAAATCCTCCCAAATTTGGAAAGATTATTCCTGAGGACCTTCATAATAGCTTGAGTCGCATCTTAAAACCTAATTTCGTCCCCACAAATCAGGTCAATGAAAGGAATTTCAGGGATCTGCTCCTCTAAAATCTTGAGCTCTTCAAGCTTCTTCCCAAGCTTGGAGCTCTTCCTGGGACCTTTAAAAGTATCCCCTTTATTAGGCTAAGCTCCTTAGCAAGTTTTAGGCCAGAAACTCCTCTATTTCCTCTACCTCCGGCCTGCTTCAAGCTTGCTTCAGCGACCCTCCTCCTTTGGCCTCTTCACCCTCTATGACATACCATAGGTAGAGGGAAACTCTTCCTCTCCATCATCCACTCCTTGACACACCTGCTAGTAGCCTCCTCCCCCTTCAAACGTCATTGTCTCCATCTCCAGAGCTCTCTTCGCCTCTAGCGTTAGCCAATCATAGCTGGCATCACACTTGCTCACCCTTCATTCCTAAACTTCCTCGTTTGATTCCTCTCCTTCCCGTAACTCTTCTTGCACCCTTAGAACCTAGGTATGCACATGACACTACCTGTACCACCTCTGCCTTCCTCAATGTCAACGTACCTCTAACAAGCTCACATGGGCACTCCACTTCACCAATTCACTTGCCACAAAGTCCACGAGCTTTGCCTCGTCTCACTGATCAAAAGCCCCAAAGAAATTTGAGGCTTTGTTCTCTCTAACACTCCACCGAGCACCACTACCTTAAACCACCTTCTCTGACTTCGCCATGCACATGCACACAACTCCTCACCACACGCAACCACCACCAGCATGTTTGCCACACTCAGGCGATCCTCATGAGCAATTCCGACAAGGTCGAGAGGCCGTATTCTCTATTTTAGGCCTATGTCAGAGCTTCGTCGCTGCCACCTCCTTCACCAGCTCCATCTGCAACTATCCGACCGAGTTCATCCTTTATACTACCTGTAGGTGTTGCAGACTGGTTCCAAGGTCACCTCCAGGCTCTCAATTGTAGCAGCAAGCACCTTCTTCGACCTCAATTAGAGAGGTCCTCATTCGCAACTACGCAAGAAGATCAATAGGGACATTAGTCCCACATCGTGTGTGAAGAAGCTATCAGCGCACGATAAAAGGAAAAAGACACACTGACCCCTTGCAAAAGGCATGGGGGTCGGGTCCCCTTTGCATGAATCATGCACCCTCACCTGCTACACCACGCTAGTGGTTTGGGTCCTCTGACCGTTTAGTGGATTACCCACTACTATTCACCTGGGTGTGAGCTGAGAGGCTGGAAAGAGAATTAGAGAGGGGGGGAGGGCTTTCCTCTTCATAGTATTTGTACCCTCTCCCTCTCTCAACACTTAGTCTCTGAGGCCCTTGTGCCTCCATTGGTGCTATTGTTGTGCCTCCTCTGTGAAGCTTAAGGCAAGGCCCTTGTGCCTTATGAGGTGCTATTGGTTAAGGCATCTAAGGCCTTTTGTTGTCGTTTGATCTGCCATTTGAGTGGTTCTAACTCTGATATTTGATTGAGGATACTGTTCATTTATTTGAAGTAATTGTGAGTGTAAAACTTAGGGATAATTTGGTGATTTAAATCACCATTCTGACCTCAACATTTTGCAATAACTCTATGATCATTATTGGAATTTTATTTTGACCGTTTCATTGGTTCAATTGCATATTTTTATTGCTATCATGATTAGTGAATTAAAATTGTCATTTTTGCTCCCTACGAACGACCTCACTCTCCAAATTGATTTCAAGCTTTATAAATTTAAGTGTTTCATGCGATTTTTTATCCTATACTATAATGCATATCTCTAAGTATTGACGATTCTGCATAAGCATTTTGGTGCCATTGCCAGGGAGCAACGATTAGTTTGATTTCACTTATTGCAACTTTGATTTGATTCTAATTTGCTCTATCTAATTTGTTGTGATTGTGCGAGGTACATGGGAGAATATCAGTCGCACGACCGCCACTCCAGGAGCAAGTAATCTTATTTCATTCTTCTTAAGCCCCTCATTTTTGGAAGGAATTAAAAAGAAAAATCAATTACAATCAACTCCCATTCTTTCTTAGAATTAATCACTCGAGTTGCTTGATTTGTTTTATTTAGAAATCCCCATCTAGATATCTGCACCTATCAGGGGCTTAAGGTGCCTAGGGCTATTCACCTTCTTGAATGACCCCTAGGTGCCCAATTTGGAAAGAATTGGACCTGGAAAAGAGCCAAATTAGGGTTTCTATTTTAGGGTTTGAGAAAACACACTTGCCTGATAATAAAAGAAAAATGATTTCCCGCATTGTGTGCCACCCAAGCCTTGATTGAATTGAGCTAATCAAGAAGATCCTAAAAGAAGGCTCTAACATTCACTTGAATCCCTAAAATTTGAGACTTAATAACCTACTTACAAACCACTCAGGGTGATTTTGGGTTCTTTACCCAATTCACCCTAAACTTTAGGGTAGGTTAGGTGAAGTTGACCCACCTTGTGGGTTAACCAACCTTCAAATTAGGTCATGATCACAATCGATTCTAAAGTTCAAGTGAAATTCGAAGCATCATAATTCAGGAGTAAAATTGGTAGACTTAAGGAGTCAAGTTGCCCATTCCAATCTACATGGATTCCTAGTGACAAGGATGGTCGAGTAAGGGAAACCTTGTAACCCCTGGGAATGCTCTACCATGTAGGGGTCTTTGCAAGCCTCTCCCTTCCTGGCTACCTAAGTACTTCTCTGGTGAGTGATTTTCCAATCAAGTGGTATCATCCGCCTCGAACCTCCTTAGTCATCAAAAAATTTTTTTGCTGCCTTAATTGGGTCCATCACACATTTTGTCCCTCATCCAGCTCTATAGTGCATGTTTGGGAGGAGGTCCTTAAGACCACCCTTGAGGCCACCATTAGCAGTCCATTCTCATCGAGGCCAAGCATCGACCCACTTGTTTGTGCTACCATCTGACCAGATTGATATCACTTTCGACTCATCCACTTCTGAGCCTAGATCTCCTTCATCCACATCTATGGAGAATCATGAAGAATAACTTGATTTTCAGAATCAACTACAATGCCTCAATGATCTGTTCCATGCACACATAAATCCGCCACCGCATCCTCAAATACGAGATCATTATAATCTCGCTGCAGTGGAGATCGAGCCCAGGGTACAAATCCTAGCTGGAGGGCCTGATGTTGAACTCAAACTAAACATGATCCATGCTATCCTTAAATTCCATTACTTGAAAATCGAAAATCCCTTCCAGAAAATCAAGTAGCTGAAACATCTGGCCCACACCTTTAGGCTTGCTTTACAAAATTGGGACATCTTGCTCATGAAGATGTTCTCCTTCTCTCTCATAGATAAAACTGTCAATTGGTTTCAAACCCTGACCCATCCAATCAACACATGGGGAGAACTCCAAGCTGAATTCTTACATAAATTCTTCCCCGTTGGTCAGACAAATGATTTAAGGTACCAAATCACACACTTCTCGCAAAATGCAGGAGAACCGCTTCATGAGTCATGGGATCGCTTTTTGGATCTCATGCTGAAATGCCACCATCACGGAGTTCATAAGTGGGAACAAGTCTAGTCTTTTTACCCTGGGCTCCATGACAAAATCAAGCTCTTTGTTAATGCAATATGTGGTGGAAGCATCATGGGTCAACATTAAGATACAGTTTGGGAGATTCTCGAAAATATGTGCGAGAACTCCATAAACAATGAATTGCTGGGTGTGTTCGACCAGATGATCACCTGTGCATTGACAAACATGTGGGGGTGGATGAGACTCGAGGCCTATCCGCACCCATCGATCTGGAGTTGGTGGCCAGTTGCTTAGATAAGATCTCAATCATCAGGAAAAATGTGGATGAATTGACTCGACATCTGCAGAGAGCCACCACTACACAGCAAAACAAGTGTGCGCAACTGCTCATAGGCAGAGAGGTCGTGCATAACATTCACCACCACTCTCACTCTCACAAGGGGATGGATCCACATCCACCCCATCTGATCCTAGTTTTGAAGGACACTCTGGACCCACCTACTCTAGTTGGGGGAACTCTGAACCCTCGTATTCTGACTTTTCTGGAGTTCCTCAAACTTACAAGGATCTCCTCACCATCAGGAATGATCCATTCTTCAATACCTACAACCCTAGATGGCGTAATCATCCTAATTTCTGGTGGATGGTAAATAATTAGAACACCATATCTCAATTCCAACCCCGACCATAGGCCCTGCGCCCATATCAACCTACTCAGCCTAGGCCCAACACAAATTACCAATCCTGACCACAAAGGGAAGCTCACATGACTTTGATTCTACAAACCTTAGCTGACATTCAAAACACTAATGCGGCTTTGCATAAATAGTACAAAGATGAGATCACAGAGGTTTGCAATCAGCTCGCACAAATTGCTAGGTCTCGCCAGCCAAGTGCAATTCTGTCTCAACCTTTACCAAATCCGAATAATCTGCCGAACCAGAGGTGCATTATGAACTCAAATTAGGGCCAAGCTCGTTACGTTTATCAAGCCCCTTTTGCTCCATCACCTGATGGGATGGAGGGTTTGACATCGTATTCGGGATATTAGTACCAATCACCTTTTTTATTGACTCCAAACTAAAACCAGGTGAGTCTTAATTCTATTACCAACCGTGGTGGCAAATCGACCTAAGATCCACCTTATCCTAGCCATTCAAAACCTGGTAATTCAGAGCCTAACCCTAGGATGGTTATCTAGGACACTCTTATCACAATTCCTGAGCCTAAATCAATTCTAGAGGAACCTACACAGGTTCCATTTTCTGAGGCCTTCACCAAAGGAAAGAGGAAACCCAGACCCGTGGCAATTGAGGAAGATGTAGTCATGCTCTTTGAGCAAGTCCAGATAAACAACCCCTTGATGGATGTGATTCACTATGTACCAACTTACATGAGATTTCTGAAGGATTTATGTACACCAAAGTGTAAGCTGTGAAACAAAGACGAGGGTCCGATCATTTTGTCTAAGCAAGACAACTCGATCATTTTTAGCAAACTCCCATAAAAAGCAAAAGATCCTGGCACCCCTTTGATCTCCTGTAGGATCGGTGATTTAGAATTCAATCGAGAATTTTTGAATTAAGGAGCCTCCATAAATCTGATCCCTACATGCTTATTTGACCACTTCAAGGAAACTGTGCTCAAACCAACTGAGGTGGCCTTGCAGTTAGCAGACAGATCAATCAAGTCACTAGAGGAATTCTTGAGGTTGTTCTAGTACGGATCCAAGATTTCTATTTCACTGTGGACTTCATTCTATTCGATATGGATCTCCTGAAAATCTAAGGAACACACCGATCATCTTAGGGAGACCATTTTTAGCCATAGCTAGGGCAAACATCAGGTGTGAAGAGGGCTAGATCGAGTTGAAATTCAGGAATAAGACATTACAGATTGACTTCTTTAAGCCCAAAAAGGAATAAACTATGGGGCAATTGATGAAGTGTGTGACATCAGTTCTGTGGTTGAGGACCCAATTACAGATGAAAACCTGATTATTCCCGATCCTCAACCTCAAGAAGATCTTGGCCCACAGATAGAGGAGCCTAGAATTGATCCTGATTCACCCATAGCTCCCACTTTACCTTCTGAGGTACATCCTGAAACCCTACATGCCGCTGATAATGCAGTTATGGAACTGATGCCCCTCCTAGATCATCTAAAGTATGCCTTCTTGGGTTCTAATCAATGTTTCCTGCAATCATCAACTCCCAACTCACTCTTGATTAGGAATCGAAGCTGATTTCTATTCTCTGGCAGCATTGAAGAGCCATTGGATGGACTCTCGACGATCTGACTAGTATAAGCCCCTCGTATTGCACACGCAGTATCTACACTGAAGAGGGCTCATGACCATCTCGAGAGATGCAGAGAAGACTCAATGTAAATCTGCAGGAGGTCGTGAAGAAAGAGATCATCAAGTGGTTAGATGCTGGTATCATCTACCTAATCTCTGACAGCCATTGGGTGAGCTCGATCCAAGTTCTACCTTAGAAGGTAGGGCTCATAGTGATTACTACTGAATCTAGAGAGAACATCCTAGCACGTATTGTGAATTGGTGGAGTGTATCTAGACTATCGAAAATTGAATGCCTCCACAAAGAAAGAACATTTCCTGCTTCCATTCATTGACCAGATTCTCGATAAACTAGCGGGAAATCGACTTTTTTGTTTCCTAGATGGGTACTTCAGATATAATCGGGTGGCAATTCATCCTAAGGATCAAAAGAAGCCCACTTTTACCTACCACTACGGTACGTTCGCATTCTGTAGGATGCATTTTGGGCTACGCAACACACTCATCACCTTTCAGCGGTGCATGCTAGCCATATTCTCAGATATGGTAGGTAATTACCGTGAGGTCTTCAATGGATGACTTCTTGGTATTCAATGAATCTTTTGACGAATGCCTCCTACATTTGGTCTAGATCCTTAAGAGATGCTTTGAAGTGAACCTGGTTCTCTCCTGGGAAAAGGGCCACTTCATGGTTCTTGAGGGCATCTCAGTTGGACACCTCATCTCTAAGAGTGGTATCCAGGTTGACCGGGCTAAGGTGAATTTGATTTCCAAACTACTTGTGCCTAACTCGAGCAAAGACATCAGATCATTCTTGGGGCATGCTGGATTTTATCGTCCATTCATACCTGATTTCTCTAAGATCACACGTCGCTTATTAATCTCCTTTTGAAGGACACACCATTTGAGATATCAAGTGAGTGTGTTCATGCATTTGAGATCCACGTGACTAAGTCACCCAAGCACCATTCTCACAATCTCTTGACTGGTCTCAACCCTTCGAGATCATGTGCAATGCGTCTGACTATGCAGTAGGAGTGGTGCTGGGCCAGAAAATTGACGGGAAATAGATAGCCATTTATTACGCCAGCAAGGCATTGGACAAGGCTTAGCGTAATTACACCATTACAGTGAAAGAGCTCCTAGGTTCCCACGTCATCATTTACTCGGATCACACTGCAGTGAGGCACTTACTCATGAAGAAGGACGCGAAACCTAGATTAATCTGATGGATCTTGCTGTTACAAGAATTCAATCTTGAAATTCGCAACAAGGTGGGAAAGAAAAATATGGTAGCTGACCATTTATCTTGTCATCCTTCTTCAATCATTGACCCTTTTCGACCTATCACGGAGCATTTTTTGGATGAGCACCTCCTGACAGTTGATACAGAACTTCCTTGGTATGCTAATATGGTAAACTAATTGGCATCACATCAGATTCCATCTGATTGTCCTAGGGCCAAGAAAGACAAATTACTTTTAGATGCCAAATACTTTATCTGGGAAGATCCGTACCTATTCCGCATTGGTGCTGATCAAATCATCAGAAGATGTGTTCTAGAATTAGAGATCAATGGCAATTTCTCCTTCTACCATGACCAGACCTGCGATGGTCACTTCTCTAGATACAAAGCCACAGCAAAAGTCCTTCAGTGCAAATTCTGTTGTCCTACAATTTTCAAAGATGCACATGACTATTGTAAGGCATGAACTCATTGCCAATCCTTAGACAACATGAGCCATCGTGACATGATGCCTTTATAGACGATTCTCATGTGTGAATTCTTCAACATCTGGGGGATTGATTTCATGGGTCCCTTCTCGAAATCTAATGGTTTCGAGTATGTCCAAATGGATCGAAGCCATCCTGACCCAAACCAATGATCATAAAGTCATGATAAAATTCACTCATCAACACATCTTTTCTCAGTTCGGTGTTCCGCAAGCTATCAACATTGATGGAGGGACCCACTTTGTGAATGTTCACTTCTAGTCCTTGATGGAAAAATATGGGGTGTCGCATTGTATTTCAACTCTGTATCACCCCCAAAAGAATGGATTGGTTGAGCCATCCAACAGAAAAGACTGGTCTGCTCGCCTTTCGGAAGCCTTATAGGCTTATAAGACCTCTCATAAGACCCAGTTAGGAATGTCTCCCTTTAGACTCGTGTATGGGAAGGCATGTAACCTACCCAAGGAAATGGAGCACAAAGCTTACTGGGCAGTACGGAAGTGCAATCTAGATCTCATGGAGGCTGGAATCCATTGTCGGTTGTGAATGAGTGATATCGAGGAACTATGCAATGACGCACATGAGAACCTGCGAATCTACAAAGAGCAGGTCAAAGCCTTCCATGACAAGCACATTTTGCAGAAAACATTTCATCCTGGTCAAAAAGTACTACTCCTTGATGCCAACCTCAAGCTCTTCCCAGGAAAGCTTAGATCAAAATGGATTGGACCATTCCTCATGAGACGAGTGTTTGGAAATGGAGCTGTCGAAATCAGTGAACTCCGACGCAAATCAAGACCATTAATCTTGAACGGTCAGAGACTCAAACCATTCCTAAAACTCACCGACTCAAATCTGGCTACAATATCTTTTGATCTCCATTCTCCCTGAGCATCATTACGCCTAGCTAACGGTGTTAAACTTAGTGCTTAATGGGAGGCAACCCATCGTTTTCGAAAAACCTGAGGCCCTTCAGACATATCTTTTTGCTGAAATCATATTACACTTTAGGGTTCGTCCATTAGAACATCTGACTCCATCATTGAAACTTGTATCAGAGCTAGAAATTGTCTGCAATAGTCATTTTGACCCATTCACCACCCACCTATTCTAATGTACATGCTGAGTGGAACTTGAACCCACCTAATTTATAATGAGGGCATTACAAATCATAGGCATGGGGGGGCTTTTAAAGTGCAAAAGGCTGTGAAAATCAATACATGGAAAGGTTTCAATCAAAAAAAACAAAAGGGAGAAAAGAGGAAAGGAGAAGTCAATTTTAGCTGAATGAAAACAATTGAGGATAAGAAAAGAAAAGAGAAAAAGGGAACAAACATAATGAAAAGAATGCGATAGTCCATTAAAATTGAGTATGGAATTTACCTAACTTCTAGGCTGGATTGAATGATGACTTAAGACCTGGAAGGTTGAAACTTAGCAGATTAGCGACAAGTACTAACCTTAGGCCGTTGTGACCTATTTCAGCATTTAAACACTCACATATTTGTTAAGATCCAGATTAATTCTCAAAGAGGTTGAGGAAAGTGCGAGGCTATTGTAGTAGGTCCAACGCTTAGGGATTATTTAGCCTCATTGCCTACCCTTTGGTTTGCCGGACTTGGTAACCTAACCACCCAAACACCACACACTAGTCTGGTTTAGTGTGCTTAATAAAGAAATCATGCCAAAATTAATTTGTTATGAAAAATCATCTCAAAGATCTAGCTTAGGAGTGGCTCGATAACACAAGTTGATTTGACAAGTTCCTAGAGTGGAGAGGTGGGAAATTCCCCTTGAAGAATCATAATAACATATCGTCCCCTCTGTGCTTGTTTCCTAAGGTATCTAAATATCCTACCAGGGGCATGTATGCACCTTGTGCTAGTTCAGGTGCCTTGGGCTAGATTATCCCGAAATGTCGATTGCCAGGGCCTGAATTTAGCTACAGAACACCATGGGTGGCACTATCCCAAAGTGTTGAAAGCCAGGGTTATAAGGGTTGCCATGGGCAGTGTTATCCCAAAAGATCGAATGCCAAGGGCCCTTCGAGGATTGATGGTAGGGACAAGGAATCCGATACAGACTGTGTTTAGGACCAAATTGAGGCTAGTTTTGGGAAAAATAAAAAAAGCGAGAAAACTCTCCAAATGAAAAATCTTTATCTTTCTATTAAAAAATGCACTAGCAAACTGAACCTAGACATGATACATCTATGCACGAGTGCTTTAACCGCTGGGGTCAACGAACATTTGGGCAATTTTGCGATCCTTTGGAACCTTCGCAGCAGACTCAAGCTGAAGCTGGTTAGGTCTGGATCTTGGCTGGTAGTTGAATACCTCTAGTCCTATTGTTGGTATTTTTATCTGATCTCTAGAGATGCAGCTCAGTAGGGCATCCTAAAAGTTACATCTGATCTAGAGACCTGGTTTGCTCTATAGGATTTTCATTAGGACCTAACAAATGCTAAGCATGGGGGTATGAAGGGAACACCATCATAGGTCCTAACTAAGCATTCTTAGTCAAGTTTGAGAGATAAATGCTCTTACATAATCATTTGAGGATCATAATTCCGTGATATTCTGATCTGAGAAGAAAATAGGAAATCAGGCTTATTTCTGTAATTTTAACAGCACATCTTTAACACAAATTAACCACGGGGTTTGTTAGGGGTTAATTAAAGGTCAATTAAGCATTAAGGTTTAATGAATGAGATTACATAGACAAAAATGGGGTTTCACACACACGAAATCCTAAGTTCAAACCTGCTTAAATTAAAGGGGTTATGGTCAAGATAAAATTCATAGAAAAATATTTTGAGAGGATTGGTACACCTAGTTTGACCATTTGAACCTATTTTGACCTTAAATAGAGTTACAGACAGAATTCTGCCCTAAGTTTGTCTTCTGTGTAAATTGCCTAGCTAAACTTGGTCAAAACAAAAATCTGACTTCAGCATTAGATTCCTTGGGACCAAATTAGGTTTGTACTAAAATTTGGGCCCAATTAGAGTACATCTTGACCTAGTTTGCAATTTGGTCCATTAAGTCTATTTCTTTCAACAATGCCCCCAACTTTCGAATTAATTGCATTTACCCCCTAACTATTCATCATTTTCTTCGAAAAGGTCCCTATCACCATTGTCGATGTGAAACGAAAGCAGCCAACCTTCAATCAGAGATTCCTCTCTAATTTCGCAACCTAATCCTTTCAAATTTAGAGGAATTGTTCCTAAGGACCATCCTAATTAGAGACTAATTAATCATTAATGTAGGAGTTTATATGCAAAACTAAAATAATATAATATTGCATAAAATAATGATCTTGGTAATGGTAATTAATATAAATACTAATTTCCAGTAAAACATTCCTTATTTATGATAATCAACGTGGCATGGTCTTATCTAATTCATGAGATACTCAACTAGAAGCAATTTATCAAGAATAAAGAGATATGCATGCAAATTCACCTTAATATATTAATTTGGTAAATAAATGAATAGGAAAACTTGCAATGGAATTTTTTTTAAATACTAATTGGATGGAAAATAGAGGTTTTTGCCTCTCTCCTCTGTCCGGATGCGTGGGTCAACGACGGCTGATAAGGTGCTGGGCGAAGGTCGGCCGGTGCATTGGCTTCGCGATGGCGGTCGTGGCGTCGATGGAGGTGGCCGGAGATGGCCGGCCAACGAGGAGTTGGGCTAGCGATGTTGAAGCCCACAGGAGCTACTATGGCTGCATGTGTGGGTCGCGCATGGCTTTGGTGCTTGGCGGGGATGCTGTGGCATGTTGCCAAGTCGGGGTTGAAGGTTGGCAAGGTTCGGCCAAGGTGGCTGTAATGTTGAAGCTTTGGGTTCTTTCGTGTGTTGCAGATGGGAGGTTGAAGAAGAAGGAGAACATAGAGGACAAGGAGGAAAAGGATGGTCGTGAGGGGTGTTGGTAGTGATGTTGCGGCTGGAGGAGGTTTGCTGTTGGTTATTGATGCAGTTGATGGTAATGGGTTCTAGGTGTAGAAGATGGTGGTGACGGTGGAGGGCGGGGGGCGATGACAGGAGGTTGAAGATGAAAAGGAAAATAAGATGAATAGTGGAAAAGGGTTGGTGTGGGAATGGGGGGAAGGCTATTGGTGGATAAGGTGAAGGTGGTGATGGCTATGGGAGATGGTGGGAATGATGGTGGTAATGGAGGAGGGGCCATGCGCTATCACCGCATGGTCGGTTGTAGAGGTGATCAAGTTGTGCTCTTGGGTCATGGTGTAAGCATATTCCATGGTGCACTCTTTAGCCACGGTGTTTGCTCCGGCCACAGTATCGGTGGGGGCAATCAAGTGGCCACTCTTGGAATATCGAGCTTTTAAAAAAATTCCATCTGTTTCTTTCTAGCAAAACTTCTCTAACCACTCGCGAAGATTGCGAGTGGTTAGAACGGCGGATAAACAATGGCCGATCTTTATCAAACATCTTAAAAAATGTAAAGTCAAGGAACTTGTCCTGGCAGTTCCCAGATGTGTATCCTTAGCTCCTGATGTCTTATATATGCAGAATGACATTTGATTCTTATACCTAGCCTACATCCAACCATATAGAATATGTGAACATATCATGCATTATTAAACATAAAATTGACGCACAAGATTACATGCAGACTATGATGAATTACTGTATAACTCCTAACCAATTAGAAACTGTGAATAGGTAATTAAAGAGTACCTAAGCCAAATAATGATCCACTAAAGTGGATTTATCAAATGCCCCCATGCCTAATTTTTGCTAGTCCCTAGCAAAAGTGAAAAATAATAGAAGTAACTAGAAGATTTCTTCTTTCCTTATTCCAAAAATTTTGAGATCCAAATAAAAGTGAAGTGATAGTAGCTTAGGTAATGGATCCAAGTGAAAAGCCAACTTACATTTATTGTTCATAGTACACCCTTAAAAATTCTATCGGGATAGGAAACTACTTCCCTCGGGGATAAAGCAGAAAATAATATGTAATTTGACCCTGACTTTTTGGCTTAGGTACGAGATACTGAGCTAAATGGATTCGTATTTGGTGGCACACACTCATCTGGTGTTACATGTAATATAGTACTACAAACTCTAAATCTCTAGACTATCAAACAAGTCAACTCAGAGAAAGGCTAAACAACTATGCTCTCTTGATGTTCCTTTGTGCTCACTCTTTTCCTTCTTTCCTTTCTTAGATCACAAATCTAACTAGATTTTGTAAATGTACTCACTGTTTGGTGGCCTCACATGACATTCACACTTCAATTAAAGTCCTAATAACCCTACAACAAAGTTAGAAGTCCTCAGCCAGTATTTGGGCAATCAGAAATACTGAAAAGTAGGAATGGGTCATATTTGGTGTATCGCAATGGATGTTTTTATTGTTTCCTCTAAAACATTGACACAAAAAAAATGACATGAAGATAAAACTCCAAACTTAGATTTTTTTTCTAAATATAAATATTTCTCTTTTCTTCTTCTTTCTCTCTCTCTCTAAATTTTTTTTCTTTTTATTTTATTTATTTTTTATTTTTTATGATCAACACAACACGATGTAGACTTTTATTCAAGAGGCATTATTCGGGATGATCATGGTTAAGAGGATATTGTGTGGCTTATTTGGTGGAAGTGCCTACTCTCAACACCAGGAAGGAATGGATAGGATAGGCGTATTTCTAACCTTTGACGTTACTACCCTTTTTCAACCGAGGACTCTATGAAGGACAGTCGTAACCATCCACCATAGTCATAGCTTTATTCTAACTCAATCTCTGTGTATCTGCCTTATTTGGTCACTCTAAGGAATTCACACAATGTGCGCACACAAGAATAGAGAGCAAAACTATGCCTAACTCTAAGGTATCATCATCTAATTATCCAGAACTTAAGAGTCCTTGCACTAGACTTAGTGCACCTGTAGTCTCTCTACTTTCTTCTCACAAATATGAGGTGGATCTAATAGAAGATAGTATGCCTGACTCCCTATTAACTGTCCAAGGGTTCAGTAGACTAAAAATGCTTATTAGTTTTCTTCGAAGATCCATTACCCAGTTGATAAACACATATAAATTCATCGTAAAATGCTTATTTGTAATAGTTTCTAGGCTTAGCACTGGATATCATGATATAAATATTGCATATCATGCATCATTCTGCATTTAGAGCAGTTGTTTATATTTTAGGTTAATTAGGTCCATTTTATGGTCGGAGAAAAGAGGATTTATTTCAGGGCTTCGGATGGACAATCAGACCTTACGGATCTGATCGGGATGGCGATTGGAGACTAATGCCTCAGAAATCGTCCAGACCGAAGTCCTGTAGCATCACATCAAGCTTGAGGAAGATCAATGGCCAAGGGGGCAATGCGACATCCATATGGGTTTCAGATGGATAATCCGACCGTACTGATGGATCCAGAGCAACGATTGCAGTCCGGCATTGCTAGAACCATCCCGATCTGAGCACCGTGGCACCCTCTACAAGAAGAAGAAGACCGACGGTCCAGATGGCACCACGTGGCGCCATCCAGGCCACCCAACACCAACCAGCAGCAGCACCCAATTCCTTCTTCATCCGTGCACTTGAATCCTAGCCGTTGGATCAAGATCAAATGGCTGGTAAGCTTTGCACCAAGCTCCACCTTACGATGCATCCACACACTTGGCGCAATGGTCCAGACTGCAGTTCTCAAGGGTAGGGCACGGGTTCGAATCCCAACAGTTCCCCCCAATTTCCAATTTGGTCGGCCACTCAGTAGTAGCCGCGTAGCGTGCAACAGCAGCAGCGCAGTGTACGTGCATGCCAGCACACGCCAGCGCACGTATGACATGGGTGTGCGAAGCGTGCAGCACTAGCAGAGCGCACAGCAGCAAGAGATGGGAGGATCTTCGGCAACATTTATGAGGGCCTTTAGCGACACTTGCAGCTGTCACTAAAGGCCCACACGTGCAAGTAAGAGGAATTGATGGACGAATCTTCAGCGACAGCTGCAGAGACATTTGTGGATGTCACTAAAGGCCCGTGCGCGCCAACAAGGGCAAGGCGTCGTTTGTGGACGTCAGTAATGACCTAGATACGATTTTTGCCTCTCCACCACTATAAAAGGAAAAACACCCCCTCCCATCCAAGCCATCTCTACCTACTCTACTCCCACCTACTATCAAGCTCTAGTAAGCCTACCAACGCTCCATTAGAGCTTATTCTCAAGCTCTCAAGTTGCCTATTATTGTAGCGAACCTCTACCCCTCCAAATACTCCTCCAACTTCCCATCTCCCTCATAGGTCACCTTGGAGCTGTCTTCCCACCTCCATTCCAGTAGCAGATCACCTCCGTCTTCTCATCTCCATTCTGGAGCCACGTCGAAGCTTTCCTCAATAGGACTTTCTCCTGCATCTCACCTCCATCGCCCTGCTCCTCACCTCCTTCATCTGAGCTTCTGCCAGGCGCCATCGTCTCACCAAACAGCCGATTTGGGAGATTTCCTCTCACCTCCCTCTCTTTTTATGCTTTCATAGTAGATTGTAATAAACATTGGATTGATATATATACCATTTTCATTCATCATCTTTATCTTGTGCTTCATTTGCTTGTCTTTTATTTCAAAAATAAAAAAAAAAATCAAAACCCTAAAATACAAAATAGAAACGAATCAAAGTGCGGTTTTCACTTAAAGTAAATGTCGCCTCCTTGTGTTCGAGTTGGGACTCCCTTGGAGTTTCGGTATAAATTTTATCTGATCGAGGTGTTTTGCAACTATAACGATAGGTTACTTGTAACCTCGATTTCTAACACGTGAAACACATGCGACCATCACTTTACGTGCAAGTGAAGTAACTGTACTGGATTCTAAACTTAAGAAATAATTTAAGAAGAAAATCTTTAATGACACCTACTTGATAAAAATTTTCTACTAGGGACTAACCAATTTAGCTCAAGAAAATAAAATAGAGATTTTTTTTTATGCTAATGCACCTAACCTAAATGCAAGAATACTACCTGAAAATGCAAAATGCACCCCCCCATCCTAAATCCTACAATGTCCTCATTGGAAAATTAAAATAAGGGGAGAAAGGAAAGGAAATCACCTAATGATGGTGTTATTCTAAACGTGGGTTGTCTCCCAACAAGCGCTGCATTTTCTATCGGCAGCCAGACATATAGGGATCTTGTAAGTCTGGTCCCATACAGAAAGAGCTAGGCCTTAAAAATTTGTGTAACAGCACGGGCCTAGAAAATAGGTAGCCACAGATGTTGGCGAGCTGATGATGCAGCGTGATTCCAAATGCTCGCCAGAAGATATGAAAATAAGGAACCTTGTAGGCTACCTAGGGAGGTCTAGGAATAATAAAGCAAACATGAAAAGGGACCTCCCGAAATGGAATAAGTGGAGGATAACAAGGGTCCACCAAAGCAGAAAGGGTTTTAAAAGATATAAACATAATTATTTCAAACCCTTGAACGAAGAGATTAAAAGTACAAGCATCAATTCACACTCGCCATTTTATCCGAGGATGTATTGGCCTGATATGCTCCCCAGAAAGAATGTATGTGAGTAGAGACCTGAGCCAAGGATTCGTTAGGGAGTGTAACGGTTGTTTGTGGTGTTGGGAGGTAATGATTATGTCCAATGAGGGCTTACTCAGTGTCGAGTCCAATTCCAACAACGATTCAGATTGTGTATTCTCCCTAACAATTATTACAGAAAAATTCACATCACCCTGCCTATCATTAATGATCGGAGTCATATTTTCACCTTCCAGTATATGTGAATCAATGGTGGACTCCAAATTAAATTCCTTTGATGGCAGGGTCAAAGCAACAGAGTCATTATCATTAATTTCATCCCTGGATTCTTTTTGTTTACTTAAGTTTTTGTCAGGGCGTATATGTGATTCACCAGTAAAGAGAGGAGTTAGATCAGTATCCTCAATTATTTCTGAAGGAGGATCAATCTTAATGTTTTGGAGTAATCCTATATCACTCAATTCTTTGTTCTTCTTGGGGCATAAATCCTCAATTGATGTGTATTGTTCCCGAGAGTCTCTCCTAGGCTTCTCACTGTTGTGTTCGTCCTCCTCCAATATCAACTCCTGCTTTTGTAGAGGATGACTCTCAATATCGAAAGTAGGGAGGAATCCAGATTTCACCAGATTATTTATATCCTCAAGGGGAAAGTCCTCAAATAACAAATAATCTCCCTGTGATTCACTCCAGATTCTTTGGTTGGGTTCCTCCATTAGGTTATCAACCTCCTCTAAAATATACTCTTTGTACCCCTGATACCAAAATTGATCCAATGCATCCTCCATTCCCTTATGGTCACCTTCATTGGGCACATTTAAATCCTTAGAATGTTGGATGGTAGGTGTTGATTGCCTATGTGGGGGGTCAGGATTAGGCTCACTAAGGGCAGAATGGAGTTCCACTAGATGATTAATAGGGGAAGTGATACGAACAATATGACCTTAACCCAGGTTATCAGGGGTAAGGAAAATACTGCCATTAGGGTCAAGGTCCTCAAGAGGTACCATCTTCCCTTTCTTTTGACTCCAATATAGCTTGAGTGGATAATCACTAGGATCATTCTCCTCTAGTGGCCATGTCTCATGGGGAGAGTCTAAGCGATAGCTACTCAAACGGTATCCCTATTGTCATTGGCTTCCTTAAAATTATTTCCATGATCATAGTTATACAGGTAGGGATCAGAATCACTACTAAGAGTGTAGCTAAGTTGTCTAATTTCCTTTTTAAATTGTTGACTATTCCTCAACATCTCTCCCATAGACTCAATTATTTGTTTTTGTTGTTTTTGCATTTCTATCATAAAGGAAGAGAGACTACTACTATCAGATTGGGGAGGATAGTCAATATCAGGCTCTGGTTGCATAGGGGTATCGGTCCAACCACGATAAGAAAAATCATGAAGTGTGGGAGGGTTGG
Organism: Thalassia testudinum; assembly: GCA_037157565.1. NCBI lineage: Eukaryota > Viridiplantae > Streptophyta > Magnoliopsida > Alismatales > Hydrocharitaceae > Thalassia > Thalassia testudinum. The sequence continues at coordinate 94,105,352 of JAZHRO010000025.1, forward strand.
GTGTTTGCATAGTAGTGGGGATTCCATGGGTTGAAAATCCCACTCTTAGGCTCTACAAAAAATGGGAGCTATCTGGCCAGTATTCCCAGGATAGGAATATGATTGATCCCATGAATTGTCATTGTACCCATCAAAGGATTGATACGCTCGGGGCAAGGGAACCTAGTTAAAATGATAGGAGTAAGGATAGTCCATTTCTTTCAATTAAATGGTTTAACTCTCTTAGGACTTAGATTAAAAATAGAAACTTCCTAGAGAGCTCTATCACGCACACACCAAGCAAATACAAGGCAAGATGACTTTTGTTGATTTAAAGTTCTTTAAGTGCTCTTCCAACTCTTCAGCTTGGCCAAATATAGTCAAGGCAGTGTTTCTCCATTCCCACGTAAGTGGTATAAGAGAAATGAGGCACTTGAAATTTCTGATCAATGATTATTAAGAAGGTTGAGGTTACTTTTAGTCCTTTTTGGGTGATCAATGAAATTGTCAAGCAATTATGCACCCTAAATTGACCTTCGAGTGCCCTAAAGACGTATACTTTGTTGCAATGATATTCTCTAATGCTCAAGTAGAAAGGTACTCCAAGGATGGAACCAAGGGATGCAAGTAGGGTGAACCCTTCCTTTGAGGCATTACATTAGCGGCGCCTCTTAACTACCCCGAAATTCCTTTAAGGGGTGTCCCCCTCCTTAGAGTATCAAGTCACTCGGGCAAAAGTTAATACTACCATCACAAAGCGAGATAGGAGGGTTTGCACCAATAAAGTGATTGATGACTATAGCCTTAAGGGTCCAAGTCCTAGTGTAGTGCCTATAGTGCGTGCTCAGTGCATGAAGTGTGCATCACAACGCAAAAAGCGATTTTTCCTTTTGAAAATCGTAGTCACGTTATTCAAACATTTCCTACATATTTTTATTTCTTTTCAAGAAGTAATGTGACCACTTGATTAATATTTTCAAATCAGCTTAAATGGTCTTTTTTAATTATGTCCAAATGCAATGCGTGTGTAGATAACTGATGCACAAGAAAAGATGTACCTTACTCCAGCTCTCTTCAATGTAGGATGTTTGCAATACAAAAAGAAAAGCTAGATGCTACTCATTAAATCCTTGATGGTCGCCCTATACATATGCATCTTCAAGCGGGCAGTTCAAATATATATATATTTTAATAATAACAAGAAAACAAACCTAATCTAACTAACTAACCAACATGTAGTTCAAATAATTCGAACAATCCTATAATCTAAATAAAATGGGAACACGCTCCTGAAAATATTCACCCGCATACAAGAGCGATAAGCAATAAAAGTATTGGGAACAAGTTCCCAAAAATGCCCAACAAGGGTCCAAAAGACAAAAATTAAATGTCTAATGTCTATCTAGCCTAAATCTAAACTAAGATCTACTGACTAAATCAGAAAAAGGCTCCTCTGTATGCCTTCACATGCATAGGATAAAGGCCCACAAGCACCCATTGCTGGCCTCCAGGTGGCATCAAGGTCCACAAAAAATATCCCCTCCATTGTGCGCTCCCGTTGCATTCGTTCACTCTTGCAATGCAAATAGAAGCAAGGTCAGCAATTTAGAAAAGCTTCATTAATAGCATGAAAATAATATAAATTTCCTAAAAAAACTAATTGGCTTATTTCCTCCCTGGCAACGATGCCATTTGAAAGAGCGATCTTCGTTTTCAATAAAAACTTTAGCATAAAATGACATGTCATGTTTCGTTGCATGGTAGAAAATCACTTTTCAAAACATTTAATATTCAAAAATGATCCACAAAAATAGTTAGGTCGTATCCACAAGAATAAATTAGTCTATTGGACTAGTGCATAGTGCTTCTTTTACTCGGGAATCTCAATGGGTGAGCACATTACCTAGTGCAACCGATTTTCTCACATAAATGCTCATTTTAACTAATTAATTATTAATATAGGTGGTTATATGCAAAATTACCATAATATAATATTCTATAAAATAATGATCTTGTTAATGGTAATTAATGTAAATACTAATTTCCAACAAAACATTCCTTTTTTGTGATAATCAACTTGGCATGCTCTTATCTAATTCATGAGATACTCAACTAGAAGCAATTTATCAAGAATAAAGAGATATGCATGCAAATTCACCTTAATATATTAATTTGGTAAATAAATGAATAGGAAAGCTTGCAATGGCATTTTTCGTAAATACTAATTGGATGGACAACAAATGTTTTTGCCTCTCTCCATGCACACGCGTGGGTCGACGGCAGCTGGCGAGGCGTTGGGGGAAGGTCAGTCGGTGCGTTGGCTTCGCGATGGCAGTCATGGTGTTGACGGAGGTGGTCGGAGTTGGCCAGCCGGTGAGGAGGTGGGCCGGTGGCATTGAAGCCCACGCGAGCCGTTGTGGCTGCATGCACGGGCAGCACGTGGCAGCATGTGGCTTTGGTGCTCGACGGGGATGCTGTGGCATGTTGTCAAGTTGGGGTTGAAGGTTAGCAGAGGTCAGTCGAGGTGGCTACAATGTTGAGGCTTTGGGATCTTTCGTGCATGGAAAATGAAAGGTTGAAGAAGAAGGAGATGATAGAGGATGAGGAGGAAGAAGATGGCCGTGAGGGGGGTTGGCAGTTATGTTGTTGCAGCTGGAGGAGGTCTGTTGTTGGTTATCGATGGAGACGAGGGTGATGAGTTCTGGGTGTGGAAGATGGTGGTGACGATGGAGGGAGGGGGTGGTGACAGGAGGTTGAAGATGAAAAGGAAAATAAGAAGAATAGTGGAAGATGGTTGGTGTGGACATGGGGGGAAGGTTTTTGGTGGATAAGGTGAAGGTGGTGATGGCTATGGGAGATGGTGGCAATGATGGTGGTGACAATGGAGGGGTCGTGCACTGTCACAGCTTGGCCGATCGTAAAGGTGATCAAGTTGCGCTCTTGGGTCATGATGTAAGCAAATTCCATGGTGCACTTTTCAGCCAAGGTGTCTACTTTGACCACAGTGCTGGTGGAGGCAATCAAGTGCCCATTCCTGGAAGATGAAGCCTTTTTAAAAAATCCCATCTATTTCCTTCTGACGAAACTTCTTTAAGCACTCGCGAAGATTGCGAGTGCTTAGAACGGTGGATAAGCAATGGCCGATCTCTATCAAACGTCTCACTTCATCATCAGGTGTCTTAAAAAATGTAACGTCAAGGAACTTGTCCTGGCAGTTCCCAGATGTCCATCCTTAGCTCCAAACGCCTTATATATGTAGAATGACATTTGATTCTTATACCTAGCCTGCATCCAACATATAGAATATGTGAACATATCAAGCATTATTAAACATAAAATTGACTCACAAGATTATATGCAGACTATGATGAATTAACGTATAACTGCTAGATAATTAAAGAGTACTTAGGCCAAATAATGATCCACTAAAGTGGACTTATCAGTGGATGGTCGCATGTGTTTCGCGAGTTTGAAATTAGGGTTACAAGTAACCCGTTGTGATAGTTTCAAAACACATCGATCAAATAAAATTTATGCCGAATCGCCAAGGGAGTCCTAGGTCGAACACAGGGAGGCGTCGTTTACTTTAGTTGAAAACTGTGCTTCGATTTGTTTCTTTTTGGTATTTTAGGGTTTTGATTTTTTTTGTATTTTTTAAAAGAAGACAAGAAAAATGAATCACAAGATATAATTATAACAAATATGATATAGATATCACTTCAATGTTAATCACAATTAAATATGAAAGCATAAAAAGAGATGGGGGTGAGAGGAAATCTCCCGAATCGGCTATTCGATGAGAAGTCAATGCCTGGTGGAAGCTTGGACAAAGGAGGTGAGAAGTGGGACAACAGAGGTGAGATATAGGAGGACGTCGGGTAGAGGAAAGCTTTGGCGTGGCTGCAGAATGGAGGTGGGAAGACGAAGATGATCTACTACCAGAATGGTGGTGGGAGGATGGCTCCAAGGCAACCTATGAATGGGGATGGGAAATTGGAGGAGTATTTGGTGGGGTAGAGGTTCGCTATACTTATAGGAGCCGTGGGAGCTTGAGAGCAAGGCCTAATAGAGCATTGGTAGGCTTGCTAGAGCTTGGGAGTAGGTGCGAGTAGAGTAGGTAGAGATGTTTTGGAAGGGAGGGGGTGTAGGTTCTTTTATAATGGAGAAGAGGCAAAAATAGGTCTGGGACCTTTAGTGACATCCAGGCCCTCGTTGGAAGAGTTGCGGTCGGTAGCTCATGAGCAATTACGCCCACAACTGGCTTTGCTGCCATGCAAAGAATTAGCGATGGCTGTAGGCGTCGCTGTAGGTCCAGCTCATGCGTCACTGTAGGGCCAGCTCATGCGTCGTTGTAGGCCAGCACATGCATCGCTGGCACATGCTGTCCTCGCCTTTGTTGCCCGTGCGCACCAACGATGCTGCGCGCATGCGGTGGCGCGTGCATGCGCTGGGCAGCCTGGGCTACACCATGTGGCACAATCTGGGCCATCCATCTTTTCGTTTTAGGCGCTGCTACAGAGGTCGAATTGAGTCAATTTTTGCACCGTTAGGCTGCGATCATCAACCAGAATCCATCCACACAGACAGATTTATCATTCGAAGCTCTGAATTATGTCACCTAGTCCCTTGGCTGTTGATCTTCCTCAGACTGCATATGATGCTACGGGTCTCCGATCAAGGTGATTTCAGAGGCGTTGGACTCTGATAGTCATCTTGATCAGATCTGTATATTCGGATCGTCAATCTGAGGCTCCGAAATAAATATCCTTCTCTCCTGACCACAAAAAGAATTCAATTAATGTAAATTATACACAACTACTCTAAATGCAGAATGATGCATGCTATGCAAAATTTATAACATGAAATGCAAATCTAAGACTAGGAACATGCATGAATAGGCATTTTACCCTCAATAAATGTGTTTGCATCATACCCCCAAGCCTATCTTTTGCTAGTCCCTAGCAATACTAAACTACATGCTACGTATAAAAACAGAATTAGGATTAGATCGCTTAGGCCTAAGTTGTTTATTAACAACAGAAAATTTAAACTAAAGTCCTAAACTACGAAGACTCAAAAGTACTCGGGTGTCTACTAGAATACAGACTGCCCAAGTCCTCGCCTTATTTGAAAAGGGAAGATACATTTTTTTATTTTTCTTCTTTTCTATTTTTTTTTTGTACTTTTGGGGTTTGAGAGTTCCAGGATAACTTTTTACGGCTACCTGACCCGCCCAAGACTCGAAAAGGATTCTAGGTGCTAAGCATCTTGTGAAAATAGTGAAAGACTCACTAGACGGCTGTTAAACCGGACTTCGAGTTTCTACGACTCTAGGTGACCTTGCCTAGAGGTTTATCTTTTTGATCGATAGCTTTCTTCCTACTTCTTTTATTTATGTGGTCAACACAAGAGCGAACGTAGTGTATATCTCCCCGCCTTATTCTACTTCCCCGCTTCTTCCCGAAGTGTTTTAGGAAATATTGTGCATTATTGTGTGAGATGGATTTTGGACAACCCACCAATGGGCTGTTACCCACGGTAACTTGCCAGCCATACTTGTGCGGTGAAGTGTGGTTTTGTTTATTATTATGATTTTATTTTTTTTCTTTTTCTTTTTGTTCTTTTTTTTTTTTTAAGTAGGTGGCTTCCCTGATCTAAGATTTACCTAAAAGTTGTACAACGAAAATGGTCTTGTGATTGGGCTCTGGACAACCTACTGATGAGCTGTTACTACCGATAACTTGCCGGCCATTCCACCATAGATAGTTCATTAGCAACCCAATTTCCAAAGAAACTGCCGAAAAGTGAGTCAGTGCAAAAAAAGTGTGTAGATGCTTAGGCTTAAAGTCCCCCGAAATCAGAGGTCGTTGATAAGTCGCATACTTATCATCCCAATTTATTAGCCAAATTAAAAATGAATTTGAATTGGCAAGGACTTGAGACTAAGTGCACATTCGAGTGGATACCCAAGCTAATTAAGCCCGAAGACTAGAAGAGTCTAAGTGTTTAGGTCCTCTTATATCATTTCCTAAAGTTAATAACTTCCAAATGCCTAAGTTCTCTTTTCCTAATTTCTTTCTCTTTTTGTCATTTTCAAATTTTTAATTTTTTTTTTAATTTTATAAGAAACTAAAAGAAATTCTACAGAGTTAACAAATGATTTCAGGAATTGATTATCCACCCCCCATGCCTAAATGATGCAATGTCCTCATTGTAAAAACAAAGGCATGAAAAGGGCAGAGTAAATAGAATACACCTGAATTTCATGATAACCCGATCAGCTCAGCAAAGAGAAGAGAATATACACAAACGCTAAGTTTAATGCCTTCAGCTAGGCATAATATAGCTACAAGGAAGTAATTGAGAATTCACATGTGCAGGTTAGAATCAAAATAAACAGATTGATCCTTAAACCTGCTAGCAGAAGATGTCCATAGACGTGGACCAAATTATGATGTAGACCCATGTCCTAAAGTCGAGTGGTTCTCAGGTTCTAGATGAAAATCACCCAGAACAAAAGGTTGTGTTTACAGGGCTACGCCTACGGCTTAGTGGGGTGCATTCCAAGACCAAAGTGTCGGACAATGGGTAAAGATGGTTCAATAGGTGCAGTTGTCCACTTAACATCTAGCTCAGAAAAATAATCAGTTATTTCGAGCTTGGGTTGTACGTGAAAGATATCGTAAGGGTCTTGGTAGAAAGTAGGTGGTTTCAAGTCAATAGGTATCCCTAGATCCAAGATCAAAGTTCCCTCAAAGTTATCCTCCCAAATTTTTATTTCAACAATTCTCTCTTCCAACATCAAGGGTTCAGGCTTCGGGACCTCTAGCATATCATTCACACCATATGATTCTCCCAAGTCCAGAAATCATGGTTGAATCGAGATTGACTTGGGCACAATGATCTCAGAAGTTAGCTCTTCGGGGTATAGATGAGGAATGGGGTCATTGATTGAATCATCAAGTAAATGAGGATTCGAATCCTCCACATTAGCCCCAACCAAATCAAAATCTTCAATTACTGGGCTATCAAATGGTTCGTCATGCTCCTCGAGCCCATTTGTCTCACTAAAATCATCTTCCTTAAGCTCAAGTGAGACTTCACTAAGAGCTTCCTCACCCTCAGAATCAAAGAATCCATGATCCTCATTTACATATGTCTCAAAATCATATGTCATTTCATGGTCCATGGAGACATTTTTTGTCATTCCTTGGCTCTAGGATCTCCGGTGAGAAACTCGATTCATCCTCAAAGGGTTGCTCTAGCCCAACTTGGTCATCTCCAATCTCAGAATATGTATGCCCCCCGACAAGCGCCTGAGCAGGTTCAGACATCGGCTCTCCTGAAGGGGGTTGATCTTGAGAATCAACCCAAGATTTGACTTTGGCTATCACAAATTTCATCCTCAACCTCAATAATTTCCCAAGAAGAAACTCACACAGGTCCCTATCCCTAACACTTTGGAGCAAATCCAATAGAGAACTATTAAGTTCATCAATCATTTCGATCGTAAGCTCTAGTGCTTCAGTGCATGGTTTTGGCTGAGCTTCTAAAGATCGTATAGTATTCCTCAAATTAGCCAACACCCTATCCTGAATCTGGTTCACCTGAACCGAGTAGCTTGGTTCAGGTTTGGGTGGGTTCGGGTTAAATTTAAGGGAGTCAAGATGTCGAGGTTCTCGGGTTCCTCCTTGATAGTAGGTCATTTCAGGTTGTTTAAAGGTTGGTGGCAACCTAAATTCAGCATAATTCTGGGGATGCTACGTGTTATAATCAGGATATCCTTCATGGTTGTAGATCTGGTTAGGTTGATCATCAAAGGATGGTGATCTATAATCATTGTAGCTCTGGGAAGGATAGTAATCATAGTCTTGTTATCCAGGGTTAGGCCCTAGACACTGATGTCTGGATTCATATCCCCAATCAAAGTTTTCCTGACTAGTGGATAGGTAATCATAAGTCGAGTTGGGATAGTAATCATCTTGAGGATACGTGTTGGTAGGAGGGTAGGATTGGAAAAGTGTGGAAGATGTGGAAGGATACATTGTTGAGTAGGAGGGAAAAATGAATAGAGAAAGGTGCCCTATTGTACAATCAACCAAACCTGTCCTTATGTGGGTAGCCTAATGACCTACAGACTCCCAGGACCCGTCTTGAGATTATAAACGATTTAGTCTATTTTTATCTGGTCAATACAACCAGTTAGGAGGGACTGGGGAGAAGGTTCTTCCTTTGGCTTGCACCTCTGGTTCCTAGTGTACCTCCCAGCCGCGGTCATTTGACGCTACTCCCTTAGCTAGACATCAGATGGACCAATAGAAGAAGATTAATCGAAAAAAATCTCAGTTTGAGCCCCAAAGAGCGAATCAATCCTTAAGTCCAATGTCTGCTCAGTTTTAATTAGGCTTGCAATGATTGTACTCTTGGAATGTGATGAGTCCTTTAGATGGGTTGTGCCCTTAATGATCAGTTAAAATGTGTGTGCATGCACAACCAGGGCTTGCAAATAAGGTTATTTGATGATGTGCCTTTTAGGGTTTAACCGTGTTTAGTAGCTTTTAGGATTTAATCTTAGGTATATTCAATCAAGTTTAGGAGAACACTCCAAGTTTTACAAGCACTGGTGATGATATTTATTCCTTTCAAAATTAGAGAAAAAATGTGGAGTGCCTGGTTCAGCCCTAAGAATCAACCCTAAGTGGCACGCTGATTAGCCCATATTTGTCGGCTATTTAAATATTCAAGTGCATAGACATTAAGTTAATTCTAACATTTATTTAGCATAAATTAGGATGTAAATAGATTAATTTATATTTCTGATTTAATTACAGAATTCATGCATTGCTTTCATATCAAAATGCATTTACAATTAACTTAGAATTGCATTAATTTAATTAGTTAATGAATAAGGTGCATTCCATGCACTATTTTAAGTTAACATAAAAGTTGAGGGTTTGTATAGAAATAACCATAATATTTTATTATTATTTTATTCTTCTTCTATGAGCAATGGCTGCATTTCTTCCAACAACTGCTGCAGTGAAGAACCCAATCAATGAGTAGCGCCAAAAGTGGATTTGGTCTCCTCGATGGGGATAAGGAAGAAAGGGAGGCTACCATGCACCGGGAGACACAGCCCCACTCCACCACTTTGTACTCCATTCCACCACCGTGGTCTACAAGGCCAAGCTCCACAACACCATGGGCCGGTGGGGTGATAGACCACCGGGCCAAGAGGATGGAGTTGGTTGCCACCTTGTACGAGCTCCTTGAATCTCACCTACCGTGAGTGCATCTATTAATGAACGACTGCCACCGCTTCATCAGACACCATCACGCATGCCCTCACTTCATTTCCAGCCATCAAACCCTGCTCACCGCATGCCAGCTGCTCACCGTGCCTTCACCTTCACCAAGCCCGAGCCTCCTCACCTCCATCAGAACCTCTAGCAGCACCTGCAACTCATCGTGCACTCTCGTGTCTGCAGCGCGCACTCCACGCGCCTTCACGCCCATGCACATTCCTCAGCGCCTCCTGCCCGCACCATCCTACATGCGCGTTCGCTCTCACCCCCACCGTACGCAGTACACAAGCAGCACACCTCCAGCACCTCCCTTGCCCGCTGCTGTTGTGAGCGCACCCGCCCGTAGCAAAGTGCCAGTGCATCCAAGTGGCTTGCAGCACACTCGAGCTCCCGTGTGGCCAGCACCAGCACTTGGCCTCGCCACTAGCAGCGCATGCACAGTGTGCTTCACTCTAGCCTGCTCCTCCTTCTTCTTCTTCTTGTCTGTTGACGAAGGTACCCAAAGCACCCACAAATGCAGCCATCAAATCCGACCTCGAAACTTCACATCTAGAACTCCATCGGACTCGCCCTGACTTCTCGAGCATAACCACGCTTCCGGCCGCACCAATTCACCACCCGATGGCCAGCCGGAGAGCCTCATCACCGACGGCCTCTTCCACTTCGGCCGGTGACCACTGGCAACCGTTCGAAGCACCACCACCACCATCGGATAGCTCTCTTCATGCTTATCCTTCTCCGAGCTTCCCACGAGCTACCATCGCCTCTTCTTCGCGTATGCACAAGGGAACGAAATCCTCTGTTTTTGGGTCAATTAATAATTACATTTGAATGCCATTGCCACCAAAATGACTTTTAGTTTATGATTATTTTATTGTGGTGAAATTGTGACTTCATACTCATGCTTTCTGATAATTGTGTGGCTATTGTTATTCACATGTTTTAACATTGGTTTTGGATTAAAATGTGCACAAATTTTCTCTAACGCATGTCAATTGGAAATTACATAGAATCATCACATATTTATTGAATATTTCACTGAGGAAAAATTGCACATCTAGACTTACATTTTTTTGAGTTATTGTGCATCTTCTTTCCATCTCATTTCATGTCAAACTTGACTATGGATTTTGCACTTGATTGAACGAATACGAAATAATCTAGATTTTATTGCATCATTGCCTCTCTGTGGACATGACTTGCTCTTCTACGAGTGGTTTAATTTTAATTGTTTCGTTAAGTGATTTTTCACCACTTTGATCCTACAACGATACATTATCTTAATACATTATTCGAAAGTGAAAATCATCCTATCAAATGGCGCCGTTGCTAAGGAGGCAACAGGCTTAATTAAATTGCATTCATTCATTCATTTGCTCACATTGGTTTAAATTTTGAATCATATTTAACTCTGAAATTTTTTTTTCTGAGGCGAGTGCAATGATCTGTGACACACATTCTACGACTTGCAATCACACCAGCCATCGTGAAGGGCGACCCTTGACGTCGCCAGAGGAGAAATTGATCGAGCTACCTTGCAACAGTGGTGAAGGACGAGGACGCGATGATCATCTTTGTACATTTAGCCGCTGATTTGATTAGAGTAGGATTAAGACTTTAGACTTAATTTTTCATTGCACATTTGGTTTGAAACCCTTGTTCTGGGGTACAGTTGATGGGTTTGTTCCCCGATTTTGTTTTAGGCCCGTGTTGGGTAATTTTTGGGAGCCTGTTCCCTTATCTTTAGATTTTGGTTTTGAATTTCTTTTCCAGATTGTTTACCTTTAATTTTCTTGTGCATAAGTAGTTAAAAAAAAAACATGAGCTACCTACTAGAAGCTGCTTGCCCTTAGGTCGAATCATTTAGGACTGAATGAGCAACATCTAGATCTAATTTTTGTCTTGCGTATTGCATGAAGATTGCTGGAATCAGGTATGCACTTCTATCTTTGCATTTCTACCTGTCATGCAAATGCATTTGGACTAATTTCAAGATCACATAATCTGTATTGAATAGATCTAACAAGTGGTCACATATTTTCTGGAAAATGGACTAATTAAAGGAGGAACATTTTAAAAACCAAGGATTTGATTTTCAAACTTGGCGTACAATTCAAATTCAAAATCTTTTGCAGTGCATGCACACTTATATCTCTTTTTTTTTTTGAGAAATGCACACTTATATCTCTTGCATCATGGCACGCATTTAGACACTCCTAAGTCTTGGAACAACTAGGACAAGAGCCCTCCTACCGTTGGATTCTGAAGTGTTCAGAACTTGAGATCAAAGGCTTTGTAAATCCAAAGAGGGGGATACCCTATCATGGATTTTTGGGGGTAGTTGAGAAGCACCGGAAAAGCACAGCTTCAAAGGAAGGCTTAGGCCTACTTGCATCGCTCGATCTTCCATCTTCGGAGTTGCTCTACCATTTGAGATTTAGGGAAGAACACCTAAGCTCCAACTAGGTCTTCTTAGGTGATCTGTAGGTCAACAATAAGTGCATAAATTGATTGAACAAATTGTATGATCACCTGTAATTTGACTTAAAATCAAAAGCCTAAATTGGGAAAGACCTAAAAAGTCCTTTTTGAATTGTGTTTTGCTTGGGGAATTCTAATTGAGGTGTGAGTTAGAATGGACCACATGGATTTTCATTCTTTCACATCTTGCCCACACCCTCACCCCCACTCTGCACTCTTCGATCCCATACGCCGAGATGGTCCATCCTTTGATGGACAAAATGACAATCATTGGGATCCATTTTACTCCTATTATAGGAGTATTGGCCTGGTTAAGCCCCAAATTAGTGAGCAGAACCTAGGAGTGGGATTTGCTTTGCCCAATATCCCACACACCATAGAAATACCCAACCCACCCTCCCTGAATAATTATAATGGTTGGATAGACACTCCTGGGTACTATAAGCCTGAGCCTGACTTCTCTCATGATAGAAATGACCTCTCCTCCTTAAAGATGGAAATACAAAAAATGCAAGATGAAATGATTGAAGTGTTAGCAGAATCTTCGAGAGCAGGCCAACAAGAAAGAGATGAAATTAGCCACCCAATCTACCCCATTGAGGATGATGTACACCCCTCTACAATAGATGCATCTCCCGTGGGAGAGCTACACTTTAAGTTGGAGGGAAATTTTGGTGATTATGTAAGCGAGAATAGCTACATTTCGTGGATCGATTTTGAAACCTTCCCATTACATTACACTTCCTTGAGATATCCATGCCTTAAATGGGAGGAAGATACATATGAAAGTAGCTATGCATTGGATGAGGAAAGGTGGCAACCCGAGGAAGATAATGATAAGGTTGAGTGATTAGCCCGTATTTGTGGGCTATTTAAGCATTTAAGTGCCTAGATATTAGGTTAATTCTAACATTTATTTAGCATAAATTAGGATGTAAATAGATTAATTCATATGTCTAATTTAATTACATAATTCATGCATCTTATTCATATTTAAATGCATTTGGAATTAACTTAGAATTGCATTAGTTAACTAATTAGGTACATTGCATGCATTAATTTAGTTTAACATAAAAGTTGAGGGTTTGTATATAAATAACCATAATATTTTATCATTATTTTTTTATTCTTCTTCTACGTGCAATGGCTACATTTCTTCCTCTAGCTGCCGCAGTGAAGAACCCAATCAAGGAGGAGCGGATGTGTTGGATCTGGTCAGGCAGCTGATTTCAAAAGAGAGGAGGAGGTAGCCGAGCTCACGAGGCCTCCACCACCGACCCACCACTGTGCAGAATGTTCTTCTCTCTTCCATTCCACACCACCGGCCTTAACCGCAGCGACGACTCTCCACCACCGTGGGCGTGTGGTGTGACAGGCCACACTGCCATTCGGAGCTCGTCCGCATTACCGTTAGCACCTCAGCGTGCATCTCCCTCGCTGTCGTCACCAACAACCACCGCCACAGCCACTGCATTTTCATCTTCTCGGTCAGTTAAGATGTCTGGGAAATTTCCTAGACATCTGAAGCTTCGACCTCCCCACCTCCTGCAGCATCCACTCGAACGCCAACCACCAGCCCACACACATTTGCATCATCTCCAGCCTGCAGCCGTACCTGCTCCCTCTACGCCTCACCACTCACGCCCGCATCACACCACCAGCGCACACAGCAGCAGGACCGGCTGCTCCTGCACACCCTGCTATGCCCCAGCTGCACAAGACCGCCGCACCGCTTGTAGCAGCACCGCATCCAGTGCACCACTCACGCACGTAGCAGGCGTGCGCTCCTCCCTACGCTCGCATCTGGCTGCACAAGTGTGCCTGCAAACCGCGCACAGCCTGTAGCACTTCTCCAACGCGCTTCTGCCTACCCGCACTGCACCTGCCTTGCAGCAGTGCAGCCAATAGTACGCTCCAGCAATGCATGCACCTTCCTTGCAACCTCGGCGCGCTGCACCTTCTACAACAACAGCCTCTGCGCACACCGTTTGCAGCAGCCTCCGCGCGTGCGCACAGCCGCCCCTCTTCCAGCAGCTACTGCCACCATTGACAGCAACCTTCACTGGAGCTCCATCCGGTCGACTCCGACCACCGCTCGACGTGCGGCTGCCACCACTGAGACGGCCTTGCTTCAGCCAACCGCCTGTGCAAACCTCTCCTCGATTGAACCACTCTACCGATCGCAAGGAGGAGAGAGGTAAAATGCTCTATTATGGACTTAATTAGTTATTACATTTCATACCATTGACAGGAAAAAGAATTCTGGTTTATGAATATTTTATTGTGGTAAAATTTACAACTTCATACTCAAGTTCTCTTACAATTGCATAGCTTTTGTAATTGATATTGTTTGACATTGGTTTTGGAATTTAAATGTGCATAAATTTTCTTTAATACGTGTTAATGGAAAATTGCATAAATTCATCACATGTTTATTGAATATTTTAGTGAGGAAAAATTGCACATCTACCCTTATGTTTTCAAGATATCGTGCATCTTCTTTCCGTTGCATTTCATGTTAAATTTGACTATGGATTTCTCACGAGATTGAATGAATATGAAATAATTGAGATATTATTGCATCATTGCCTCCCTGTGGACACGACCCTCTCCTAATTGAGTGGTTATATTAATTGTTGATTAGTTGATTTTTCCACCACATAAAATTACAAACTACTTTAAAGCGAAGAATCGACTCGTCAAATGGCATCGTTGCCGGGGTGGCAACAAACGCAATAATTTCACCTGATTTTATTTTGATTATTTGTCAATTGCATAGTGATTTGACCATTTATTATTTTCTTTTCCGTGCGAGAACTTTGTGCAAGAATCAGCCATTGTGAGAGGCGATCCTTGACGTCGCCAGAGGAGAATTGGATGAGCTATTTTGAAAAGGAGGAGAAGGACGAGGACGCGACGGTCGTCATTGTATATCTAGTTGCTAATCTGATTAGAATAGAATTAAGACTTTAGATTTAATTTTTCATTGCGTTTGGTTTGAAACCCTTGTTCTGGGGTATATTTTAAGGGGTTTGTTCCCCGATTTTGTTTTAGGCCCGTGTTGGGTAATTTTTGGGAGCCTATTCCCTTTTCTTTAGATTTAGGTTTTTAGTTTATTGATTACTTTTATTTGCTTGTGCATAAGTAGTTTAAAAAAAAAAAATGAAACGAGCTACTTGCTAGAAGCTGCCAGCCCCTAGGACGAACCATTTAGGTCTTTATGAGCAGCCTCTAGATTTATTTCTGTACATTGTGTGCTTTCTCGCATCGTTGATTGCTGGAAGCAAGGTACGCATTTTCTTACTTTGCATCCTATTCTTGATCACGCATTGCATTAGGACTTAATACGAAGACCACCTAATCTGTACTGAATAAATCTAACAAGTGGTCACATATTTTCTATTAAAAGGACTAATTAAAGGAGGGACATTTTAAAAACCAAGGATTTGACTTTCAAACTTGCCGTGTGATTCAAAATTCAAAACCTTTTGCGGTGTATGCACACTTATTTTGCTTGCACCACGGCACGCTTCTAGACATTCCTTCAGTTTGGAAATACTAGGACAAGAGCTCTCCCATCATTGGATTCTAAAGTGTTCGGAACTTGAGATCAAAGGTTTTGTAAATCCAAAGAGGGGGATACCCTGTCACAGATTTTTGGGGGTAGTTGAGAAGCACTACGAAAGCACAGCTTCAAAGGAAGGCGTAGGGCTACTTGCATCCCTCGATCTTCCGTCTTTGGAGTTGCTCCACCATTTGAGATTTAGGGAAGAACACCTAAGCTCCAACTAGGTCTTCTTAGGTGAGCCGTAGGTCGATAATAGGCATGTAAATTGATTGAACAAATTGTATTGTCACCTGCAATTTGACTTAAAATCAAAAGCCTAAATTGGGAAAGACCAAAAAGGTCCTTTTTTAATTGTGTTTTGCTTGGGGAATTCTGATTGAGGTGTGAGTTAGAATGGACCACATTGATTTTCATCCTTTCACATCTTGCCCACACCTTCATCCCCACTCTGCATCCCTCGATCCCAGACGTCGAGATGGTCCATCCCTTGATGGACATAATGACAATCATTGGGATCCGTTTTACTCCTATTATAGGAGTATTGGCCTTGTTAGGCCCTAAATCAGTGAGCAGAACCTAGGAGCGGGATTTGCTTTGCCCAATATCCCACACACCATAGAAATACCCAACCCACCCTCCCTGAAAAATTATAATGGTTGGACAGACACTCCTGGGTACTATAAGCCTGAGCCTGACTTCTCTCATGATAGAAATGACCTCTCCCCTTTGAATATGGAAATACAGAAAATGCAAAACGAAATGATTGAATTGTTAGGAGAATCTTCAAGAGCAGGCCAACAAGAAAGAGATAAAATTATCCACCCAATCTACCCCATTGTGGATGACGTACACCCCTCTACAATAAATGCATCTCCCGTGGGAGAGCTACACTTTAAGTTGGAGGGAAATTCTGGGGAGAATAGCTACTTTTCGAGGATCGATATTGAAACCTCCCCATTAGATGACACTTCCTTGAGAGATCCACACCTTAGGTGGGAGGAAGATACACATGAAAGTAGCTATGCATTGGATGAAGAAAGGTGGCAACCCGAGGAAGATGATGATAAGGTCGAGTATCCACCTGAATTATATTGGAGTCAAAAGATGGGAATGATGGTACCATTGGAAGACCTCGACCAAGATGATAGTATTTTTGTGACATTTGATGATGTGGGTCAAAGTCAAGTTGTTAATCCTACCCTCCCTTCTGATCATGATATGTAACTCAAGCCCACCCTTAGGGAACCTAACCCTAAAGAAATTGACCTATCTGAGGAGTCTGATGTTACCAATGTAAACCATTTACCTCAGATAGAGCATCCTAGGGGATCTGCTGAGATATTAAATGATTCTAGACCTCGGGTATATAATGAATTGTGTGATGAGGAGAAAGATGAATTTTATGAGGAACCTACATTCAAGATTTGGAGTGACACTAAGGGTGATTATGTCTTATTTGAAGAGTTAGCCCCTGAGGATGTCACAAATTTGACCAAATTAGGTTTCCTTAACACACCCATTGATGATATTTCTCCTCATGATGAAATGATGGAAAATTTGGAAGCAATTTCTAAGATTTATGTTGATTCACATATAGACTCCAGGGAAGATTTGAGTGAAGAACAAAAACCCAGGGATGACATTGATAGGATAATCCCTAGATCTGTTGCTTCCAACCTGCCTTCATTCATTTCGAAGTCACCCTCTGATTCGCTTATATCTGAAAGAGAAATTGTGACTCCTGATGAAGAGTAGGAAGATACATGTGATGGTGCAAGGAATGTTAGGGATGAAATTGAGGATTTAGAAAGAGTGTTAGGGATGGACACCGAGTTGATTAAACCCAACCTAGATCTTATGGCCATCCTGCAACCTCATAACTTGGACACCCTAGACGATCCTTGCCTTAGAGAATTGCTCACTTTTGTTCTGATCAGGGGGCTTAACAGACCAATATTTCCCATAATGGAGTATCGGGTATGGATTGATGATTTCTTTAGTCAGTCCATTACCCTGGGGGTTTATCTCTGCACCATTCCTTCCCCATTCTTTTTGGAGGATCCATCTTATCCTCGCCCTACCCCTTTGGAGGTTGTTATACCTGTTTATCCTTTAGAACCTCCTCTGGTGACCTCGAAAGATTTCATTCCCATCTTAGTTGGGCGAGCATTTGCTATCAGGATTCATCATCAGCCCTCCAAGATCCTAGGTTACCTATTCTCTAGGCCAACATTGCTTTGCTCATTTTTTGGGCCTATTTCTGCAATTCTTGAACCTGATTTGCAGGTTCTTTGGCTATTCAGCCCAGCTCTGACCAAGGTAATATCCATCTATGCAATGAGGACATTGCAAATTTTAAGCATGGGGTGGTGTACTTCGGGATATACATAGCATAGTGCATTCATTGCATACATTTGCATAAAAAAAAAAAAGTTTTGAGCTTAACTGGCTAGATCTTGCAGTCTTAAGCAAATCAGAACTCTACGGTAGACTAAGTTAATTCTAGGGTCAAACTTTAGAAGCTAAATGAGCTACTAGCTTTAGACCTTTAGGGTCCTTTGTGGACTTAAAAACTTAAGTAGGAGTTAAGTTGCGAATCATTCCTCAAGAGGTTGAGGAAGGGAAGCTAGGGTTTGAGTTAAAAGGTGGGGTAGTACCTGGAGTCTTGTTCTACCTTTTAGTTTATGGGTCCTTGTAACCCAAGCATCCAAATTTCACACACTTGGTCTGGTAATTAACTTAATTTCTTTCTTTCTGAAAAGGGATTTGGTTCTCTTAGTTTTGACTTAAGAGAGGCTTGAAAACACATTTTGATTGGAAGAGTTCCCACCGCAGGAGAGGTGGAGTATATACTCACCTTGAGGATGCGATGATAACATATTACCTCCTCGGCACTTGTCTCTTAGGATATCCATCTTACTGGGGGCATGTAAGCGCATTGTGTGGTTCAGATACCATGGGCAGCCCTATCTCGAAGTGCCGATTGCCATAGGCATGAATTCGCTTATGAAATCCATGGGCGATACTATCTCGAAGTGTCGATTGCCAGGAGTTCTTGGGGTCGTTATGGGCGGTGCTATATCGAAGCATCGAAAGCCAGGCACCCTTCGAGGTATGGTAATGGGGACAATGAATCCGAAACAGACTGTGTTGATAGCTGATCTGAGGTTAGACTTAGGAAAGTCAAACAAAAAATATATATATACTATTCTAAAAAGGAAAAACTTTTTCCTTTAACTCAAATAACTCATACCAATGAACAGGCACGGATGCTTTAATCTCAGGGATCAATAAACTTTATGGTAGAGTCAGAAATCAGAGAAACTTGTGCCTACAACTCGTCTTTAGCCGACCTAGCCTGTAACTTAGCAACTACTTGGAAACCTTGGGTCTAGAGTTTGAAATTAATATGTTTCTGAAGGAAGACCAATTGGGTTGACTAGTCTACTTGGGAGTGCGAGGTTTCGCTTAATTTTGCTAAGGACTAGCAAAAACTAGGCATGGGGGTATTTGATTAGCCCATATTTGTGGGCTATTTAAGTATTTAAGTGCCTAAACATTAGGTTAAGTCCAACATTTATTTAGCATAAATTAGGATGTAAATAGATTAACTCATATGTCTAATTTAATTACATAAGTCATGCATCTTATTCATATTTAAATGCATTTAGAATTAACTTAGAATTGCATTAGTTAACTAATTAGGTACATTACGTGCATTAATTTTGGTTAACATAAAAGTTGAGGGTTTGTATATAAATAACCATAATATTTTATCATTATTTTTTATTCTTCTTCTACGTGCAACGGCTTCATTTCTTCCTCCAGCTACCACAGAGAAGAACCCAATCAAGGAGGAGCGGATGTGTTGGATCTGGTCGGGCAGCTGATTTCAAAAGAGGGGAGGAGGCAGCCGAGCTCACGAGGCCTCCACAACCGACCCACCACTGTGTAGAGAGTTCTTCTCTCTTCCATTCCACATCGTCAGCCTCAACCGCGGCAACGACTCTCCACCACCGTGGGCATGTGGTGTGACAGGCCACACCACCATCCGGAGCTCGTCCGCATTACCGTGAGCACCTCAGCGTGCATCTCCCTCGTCGTTGTCACCAACAACCATCGCCACACCCACTGCATTTTCATCTTCTCAGTCAGTTAAGACGTCCGGGAAATTCCCTAGATGTCTGAAGCTTCGACCTCCCCAACTCCTGCGGCATCCACTCCAACGCCAACCACCAGCCCACACACACTTGCATCATCTCTAGCGTGCAGCTGTGCCCGCTCCTTCTATGCCTCACCGCTCACGCCTGCATCACACCACCCGCGCACACAGCAGCAGGACCGGCTGCTCCTGCACACCCAGCTGGACCCCAGCTGTACAAGACCGCCGCACCTCCTGTAGCAGCACCACCTCCAATGCGCCACTCATGCACGCAGCAGGCGCGCGCTCCTCCCTACGCGCGCATCTGGCTGCACAAGTGTGCCTGCAGTCCGCGCCCAGCCTGCAGCACTTGTCCAACGAGCTTTCGCCTATCCACCGAGCACCCGCCTTGCAGCATTGTGGCCAACAGTATGCTCCAGCAATGCACGCGCCTTCCTTGTAACCTCGACGTGCCGCACCTTCTGCAACAGCAACCTCCGCGCGCACCTTTAAAAGCAGCCTCCGTGCGCGCGCACAGCCACCCCGTTTCCTGTAGCTGCAGCCACTGTTGATAGCAACCTTTGCCGGAGCTCCATCTGGCCGACTCCAACCATCGCTCGACGTGCAGCTGCCACCACTGCGACGGCCTTACTTTAGCCAACCGCCTGTGCAAACCTCTCCTCGATTGAACCTCTCTCTCGATTGTGAGGAGGAGAGAGGTAAAATGCACTGTTATGGACTTAATTAGTTATTACATTTCATGCCATTGCCAGGAAAAAGAATTTTGGTTTATGAATATTTTGTAGTGGTAAAATTTACAACTTCATATTTAAGTTCTCTTATAATTGCGTGGCTTTTGTAATTAACATTGTTTGACATTGGTTTTAGAATTTAAATGTGCAGAAATGTTCTTTAATACATGTCAACGAAAAATTGCATAAAATCATCACATGTTTATTGAATATTTCAGTGAGGAAAAATTGCACATCTACCCTTATGTTTTCAAGATATTGTCCATCTTCTTTTCGACGCATTTCATTTTAGATTTGACTACGGATTTCTCATGAGATTGAACGAATATGAAATAATTGAGATATTATTGCATCATTGCCTCCCTGTGGACATGATCCGCTCCTAATTGAGTGGTTATATTAATTGTTGATTAGTCGATTTTTCCACCACATAAAACTACAAATGACTTTAAAGTGAAGAATCGACTCATCATTGAGTATCCACCTGAATTATACTGGAGTCAAAAGAAGGGAATGATTGTACCATTGGAGGACCTCAACCCAGATGATAGGTTTTTCGTGACATTTGATGAAGTGGGTCAAAGTCAAGTTGTTAATCCTACCCTCCCTTCTGATCACGAGATGGAACTCAAGCCCACCCTTAGCGAACCTAGCCCTGAAGAAATTGACCTATCTGAGGAGTCCGATGTTACCAGTGTAAACCATTTACCTTAGATAGAGCACCCTAGGGGATCTGCTGAAATATTAAATGATTCAAGACCGCGGGTTTTTGATGAATCATATGATGAGGAGAAAGACGAATTATATGAGGAACCTACATTCAAGATTTGGAGTGATACTAAGGGTGATTATGTCTTATTTAAAAAGTTAACCCCTGAGAATGTCACAAATTTGACCAAATTAGGTTTCCTTAGCACACCAATTGATGATATTTCTCCTCATGATGAAATGATGGAAAATTTGGAAGCAACTTCTAAGATTTATGTGGATTCACATATAGACTCCGGGGAAGATTTGTGTAAAGAACAAGAACCCAGAGATGACATTGATAGGATAATCCCTAGATCTGTTGCTTCCAACCTACCTTCATTTGTTTCGAAGTCACCCTCTGATTCGCTTATGTCTGAAGGCAAAATTTTGACTCCTGATGAAGTGCAGGAAGATACTAGAGATAGTGCAAGGAATTCTAGGGATGCAATTGAGGATTTGGAAAGAGTGTTAGGGATGGACACCGAGCTGATTAAACCCAACCTAGATCTTATGGCCATCCTGCAACCTCGAAACTTGGACACCCTAGACGATCCTTGCCTTAGAGATTTGCTCACTTTTGTTCTGACCAGGGGACTTAACAAACCAATATTTCCTGTAATGGAGTATCAGGTATGGATTGATGATTTCTTTAGTCAGTCCATTGCCCTGGGGGTTTATCTCTAACCGTTCTTCCCCATTCCTTTTGGAGGATTCTTGTCATCCTCCCCCTACACCTTTGGAGGTTGCTTTGCCAGTTTATCCTTTAAAACCCCTTCTGGTGACCTAGGAAGATTTTATTCCCATCTTGGTTGGGTGAGCATTTGCTATCGAGATTCATCATCAGCTCGCCAACATCTTAGTTTATCTGTTTGCTAGGCCAGCATTACTTTGCTCATTTTTAGGGCCTATTACTGCAATCCTTCAACTTAATTTGTAGGTTCTTTGGCTACTCGGCTGCTAACAAAAGAATGGCAACCCATTTCTGACCCAGGTAATATCCTTCTATGCAATGAGGACATTGCATATTTTAGGCATGGAGGGGTGTACTTAGGGATATACATAGCATAGTGCATTCATGCATTTAATTAAAGCATTCTGCATTGCATACATTTGCATTAAAAATAAATAAAGAAATAAATAAAAATAAAAAAATAATTAAAAAATTCATAATTATTGAGCTTAACTAGCTAGGCTCTACATTCTTAAGCAAATTAGAACTCTAGGTTAGACTAAGTTAATTCTAGGGTCAAACTTTAGAAGCTAAGTGAGCTACTAGCTTAAGACCTTTAGGGTCCTTTGTGGAATTAAAAACTTAAGTAGAAGTTAAGTTGCGGACCATTCCTCAAGAGGTTGAGGAAGGAAAGGTAGGGATTGATTTAAAAGGTGGGGTAGTACCTGGAGTCATATTCTACCTTTTGGTTTACGGGTCCTTGTAACCCAAGCATCCAAATTTCACACACTTGGTCTTGTGTAAGTAAGCAATCACCTTAATTCATTTCATAAAAGAAATTTGGTTCTCTTAGTTTTGACTTAGGAGAGGCTTGAAAACACAATTTGATTGGAAGAGTTCCTGCCATAAGAGAGGTGAGTATATGCTCACCTTGAGGATGCGATGATAATATATTACCTCCTCAGCGCTTGTCTTTTATGATCTCCATCCTACTTCGGGCATGTAAGTGCATTGTGCGGTTTAGGTATCATGGGCGGCCCTATCTTGAAGTGCCGATTGCTACAGGCCTGAATTTGCTTAAGAAATCCATGGGCAATACTATCTCGAAGTGTTGATTGCCAGGAGTTCTTGGGGTCGTTATAGGCGGTGCTATCTCGAAGCGTCGAAAGCTTGGCACCCTTCGAGGTATGGTGATGGGGATAATGAATCTGACACAGACCGTGTTGATAGCTGATCCGAAGTTAGACTTAGAGGAATCAAACAAAAAAAAAATAAATAAATATATTATTCAAAAGAAAAAAAAACCTTTTTCCTTTAACTTAAATAAGTCAGACCAATGAACATGCACGGATGCTTTATTCTCAGGGATCAATAAACCATAGGGTAGAGTCAGAAATCAGAGAAACTTGTGCCTGCAACTCACCTTTAGCCGACCTAGTTTGTAACTTAACAACTACTTAGGAACCTTAGGTGTAAAGTATGAAGTTAATATGTTTCTAAAGGAAGACTGATTGGGTTGGATAGTCTACTTGGAGTGATAGGTTTTGCTTGATTTTGCTAGGGACTAACAAAAACTAGGCATGGGGGTATTTGATTAGCCAATATTTGTGGGCTATTTAAGTATTTAAGTGCCTAGACATTAAGTTAAATCTAACATTTATTTAGCATAACTTAGGATGTAAACAGATTAATTCATATTTCTGATTTAATTACATATTTCATGCGTTGCATTCATATTTAAATGCAATTAGACTTTACTTAGAATTGCATTCATTTAATTAGTTAACCAATTAGGTGCATTGCATGCATTATTTTTTAAGTTAACAAAAAAGTTGAGGGTTTGTATATAAATAATCATAATATTTTATTATTATTTTATTCTTCTTCTATGGGCAACGGCTGCATTTCTTCCTACAGCTACTGCAATGAAGAGCCCAACCAAGCAGTAGCGCCAAAAGTGGCTCTGGTCTCCTCGACGGGGAAAAGGAAGAGAGGGAGGCCACCATGCACTGGGAGACATCGCCCCACTCCACCACCATGTACTCCATTCCACCACTGTGGTCTCCAAGGCCAAGCTCCTCCACACCGTGGGCCGGTGGGGTGACAGACCAAAGCTTTAAGAGGATGGAGTTGGTCGCCACCGTGTACGAGCTCCTTGAAGCTCGCCAACCGTGAGTGCATCTACTGATGCACGACTGCCACCACTTTATCAGACACCACCGCGTGCACCCTCACTTCATTTCCAGCCATCTGACCCTGCTCACCACACGTCAACTGCTCACCCTACCTTCGCCTTCACCAAGCCTGCGCCTCCTCACCTCCATTTGAACCTCCAGCAACACCTGCAACTCATCGTACACTCTCGAGCCAGCAGCACGCGCCTTCACCCCTGCGCACGTTCCTCAGTGCCTCCCACTCACACTAGCCTGTGCACGCGTGCGCTCTTACCCCCACCGCATGCAGCACACAAGCAACGTGCCTCCAGCACCTCCCACACCCGCTGTTGTTGTGAGTGCACACTGCCTGCACCAAAGCGCCAACAAGCCCAAGCGGCCTGCAGCACACTTGATCGCCCGCACGCCCAGCAGGAGCACTTGGCCTCGCCACTAGTAGCACACGCACAGTGTGCTTCACTCTAGCCAGCTCCTCCTCCTTCTTCTTCTTCTTCTTCTCTGTTGACGAAGGTACCCAAAGCACCCACAAACGCATCCATCAAATCTGGCCTCGAAACTTCACATTGGGAACTCCATCGGACTCGCCCTGACTTCCCGAGCACAACCACGCTTCTGGCCACACCAATCGACCCCCCGACGATCGGCTGGAGAGCCTCATCGTCGACGACCTCCTCCACTTTGGCTGGCGATCATCGACAACCGTTCGGAGCACCACCACCACCATCGGATAGCTCTCGTCGTGCTTATCCTTCTTCGTGCTTCCCATGAACTGCCAACACCTCTTCTTCACGCATGCACAAGGGAACGAAATCCTCTTTTTTTGGGTCAATTAATAATTACATTTGAATGCCATTGCCACCAAAATGAATATTAGTTTGTGATTATTTTATTATGGTGAAATTATGACTTCATACTCATGCTTTCTGATAATTGTGTGGCTATTGTTATTCACATGTTTTAACATTGGTTTTGGATTAAAATGTGCACAAATTTTCTCTAATGCATGTCAATTGGAAATTACATAGAATCATCAAATATTTATTTAATATTTCAGTGAGGAAAAATTGCACATCTACCGTTATATTTTTTAGAGTTATTGTGCATCTTCTTTCCATCGCATTTCATGTCAGACTTGACTATGGATTTCATGCTTGATTGAACGAATATGAAATAATCGAGGTTTTGTTGCATCATTGCCTCCTTATGGACATGACCTGCTCTTTTACGAGTGGCTTAATTTTAATTATTTTGTTAAGGGATTTTCCACCACTTTGATCCTACAACGATATGTTATCATAATACATTATTCGAAAGTGAAATTGACTTATCGTAAGCTACTTGATGAATCGCTTTTATCTTAAGTCGTGCGGCCTAAATAGTTCAACAAATTTGCCTATTGCACCACTTAGTTAAGGCACATAGAAATGTTTGACCTAGTCAGATTTCTACTCACTTATTTGTGTGTTGAATTAAATGTACCGGGTCCACAGGTCAGATCTCGGTTAAGTGGTAGAATTAATGTGATTGTGCACCTTAGGGTGAGAAGTTGTGGGTGTTAAGTGTGTAGCTTTCAGAAAATCCCACAAGAAAAGAGTATATTTTTTTCTTTTTTCTTATATATGCATGGGTGAGATGAGTGGAGGTGGAAAATAAATGACCAAATCTATCCTAGGATTTATAAAAAGCACCTAAGTTGATTTGGGTTTGAGTTATTAGTTATGGAATGAAAACTAAGGTGGGGGCAGTGTGGGGGACACTTACAAAACACGCTACCCGTACTTTACTCCGTCTACTGCACTTGGATCTCCATGCTAGGGTACTTGCAAGGCAATAGATCTAAGATAAGCAGGGTTAGTGTTATGTAAATGTAAAGAAGAATAATAAACAATAAAGTAAATTTCGATGCCTCCCCGGCAACGATGCCAAAATGGTCGCACGCATTTTGCGAGTTTGAAATCAGCGTTACAAGTATTCCATCGTCATAGTTGCAAAACACGTCGATCAAATAAAATTTATACTGAAACTCCAAGGGAGTCCCGGGTCAAACACCGGGAGGCATCATTTACTTTAGTTGAAAATTGCACTTCGATTTGTTTCTTTTTGGTATTTTAGGGTTTTGATATTCTTTTGTATTTTTGAAAAGAGGACAAGTAGAATGAATCAAAAGATAGAAATGGAACAAATATGGTATAGATATCACTTCAATGTCAATTACAATTAACTATGAAAGCATAAACAGAGAGGGAGGTGAGAGGAAATCTCCCAAATCGGCTGTTCGGCAAGACGACGGCACCTGGTGGAAGCTCGAACAAAGGAGGTGAGGAGAGGGATGACGGAGGTAAGATGCAGGATGTCGGGTAGAGGAAAGCTTTGGTGTGGCTCCAGAATGGAGGTGAGAAGATGGTGATTATCTACTATCGGAATGGAGGTGGGAGGACGGCTCCAAGGCAACCTATGAGTGGGGATGGGAAGTTGGAGGAGTATTTGGTGGGGCAAAGGTTTGCTATAATAATAGGAGCCTTTGGAGCTTGAGAGCAAGCTCTAGCAGAGCATTGGTTGGATTGCTAGAGCTTGGGAGTAAGTGGGAGTAGAGTAGGTAGAGATGGGTTGGAAGGGAGGGGGTGTAGGTCCTTTTATAGTGGAGGAGAAGAGGCAAAAATAGGTATGGGACCATTAGTGACATCTAGGCCGTCACTGGAAGCGTCGCTGTCGGTAGCTCATGCCCACTCACACCTACAACTGGCTTTGCTCACACGCGAAGAATTAGCGGTGGCTGTAAGCATCGCTATAGGTCCAGCTCATGCGTCTCTGGCGCGTGCTGTCCCAACCTTTGCCGCGCACGTGCTAGCGCTACTTTGTGAGCATGCGTGCCTATGCACGTGCATGTGCACCTATGCTGCTACACGCGTGCAGTGGCACGTGCGTGCATTGGGCGGCCTGGGTTGAGCCACGTGGTTTAATCTGGGCCATCCATCTTCTTTTTGTTGTAGGGGCTGCTACAGAGGTCGAATTGAGTCAATTTTTTCACCGTTAGGCTGCAATTATTGACCCGAATCCATATGCACTGTCAGATTTGTCATTTGAAGCTTAGAATTATGTCACCTAGTCCCTTGGCTGTTTATCTTCCTCAGATTTCATATAATGCTACGAGACTCCGATTAAGGCTATTTCAGAGGCGTTGGACTCCGATAGTCATCTTGATTAGATCCGTATGGTAGGATCATCAATCTGAGGCTCTGAAATAAATATCCTTCTCCCCTGACCATAGAAAGAATGCAATTAACCTAAATTATATACAACTACTTTAAATGTGGAATGATGCTTGCTATGTAATATTTATAACATGAAATGCAAATCTAAGCCTAGGAATATGCATGAATAAGCATTTTACCCTCAATAAATGTTTTTACATCAGTGGACCAGTTCCAGGGTCACCTCCAGACTGTCAATTGTAGCAGCAGGCACCTTCTTCGACCTTAATTATAGTGTTCTTCATCCGTAGCTACACATGAAGAGTAGTAGGGACATTTGTCCCACATCGTGCTTGAAGAAGCTGTCAACGCACGATAAAAGGAAAAATGCACACTGACCCCTCGGCCAAGACACGAGGGCCAGGTCCCCTTTGCACGAACCGTGCACCCTCACCCGCTGCACCACATTGGCAGGTCTGGATGTCTGACTGTTTACCCGATTACCCGATACTGTTCACCTGGGTTTGAGCTGAGAGGCTAGGAAGAGAATCAGAGAGAGAGGGGGGGTTTTGCTCTTCTTTGGTTTCATGCTCTCTCCCTCTCTCAACACTTATTCTCTGAGGCCCTTGTGCCTCCATTGGTGATGCTACTGTGCCTCTTCTATTAAGCTTAAGGTAAGGCCCTTGTGCCTTATGAGGTGCTGTTGGTTAAGGCATCTGAGGCCTTCTATTGTCATCTAATATGGCATTTGAGAGGTTCTGACTCTTATATTTGATTGAGCACACCGTTCATTTATTTGAAATAATTGTAAGCTTAAAACTTGAAAGTTAATTTGGTGATTTAAATCACAATTTTAACCCCATCTTTTTGCAATAATTCTGTAATCATTATTGGAATATTATTTTGAGCATTTCATTGGTTCAATTTCATATTATTTTTGCTATCGTGATTAGCGAATTGAAATTGTCATATTTACCCCCTACGAACGACCTCAGACTCCAAATTTATTTCGAATGTTATAAATTTAAGTGTTTCATGCTATTTTTTATCCTATACTATAATGCATATCTCTAATCATTGACAATTTTGCATAGGCACCAACGTTTACTTAGTTTTAATTAGGCTTGCGATGATTGTGCTCTTGGAATGTTATGGGCCCTTTAGATAGGTTGTGCCCTTAATGATTAGTTAATATGTGTGTACATGCACAACTATGGTTTGCTGACAAGGTTATTTGATGATGTGTCTTTTAGGGTATAACCTTATTTAGTAGCTTTTGGGGTTTAATCTTTAAGTTTGTTTAATCAAGCTCAATACACTCCAAATTTTGAAATCACAAGTGATGGTATATTACTTTAAAAATAAAAAATAATATGGAGTGCTTGGTTATTCATTCAAGTTTAGTACACTCCAAATTCTGAATTCACAAGTGATATTATATTACTTTAAAAATAAAAAATAATGTGGAGTGCCTGATTCTACCCTAAAAATCAACCCTATGGGGCAAGCTACTGATGAATCACTTTTAATTTAAGTGGTGCGACCTGAACAATTAAAGCAATTAGCCTGTTGGACCACCTGATTAAAGCACACAAAACTGTTTAACCTGATCAAATTTCTACTCATTTGTGTGTTGAGTTAAGGTGTACTGGATCCACAGGTCAAATTTCGGTTAAGTGGTAGAATCAAGGTAGAGTGGTACACCTTAGGTCGAGAGTTGTGGGTGTTTAATGTGTGTATCTTTCAGTAAATCCCATAATCAGATAGTTTTTTTTCTTTAATTTATGCATGTGGGTGAGGTGAGTGGAGTGACAATCAAATAACCAAGATCTAACCTAGGGTTTATGCAAGTGTTAAATCGTACTTTTCCACAGCAATGGTGCCAAAATGTTATTAAGATTTTCATCAAGTTTAGGAAATGCATTGTGGTATAGTCGACAAATCACTCTCAAATAGATAGAATTTATTACTCGAAATCTAAAATGGAGTTCGAGGTTGAACATAGGGAGCAAATATGGAATTCACACGCTAATCATTAATTACATATCAATGAGCACCATAACCGAAGCACGAAAGAGATATTCAATGAATAATAACCTGTCACATTATTTATTCAATGAAATTTAATATATTTATAGATTGCATGGAAAAAAAAGAAAAGTGAATAAAAAGTAATGGTGATTTAGATCACCATTAATCCTCTTAATTAAGCATGCATGCAATATTTCAATTCAACTGTAACCATATTACTTAAATAATGCAATAGTATCTCAAATAAACTCAAATCAGACGTCAGGCATTTATCGTCAGGCGACTTAAATGCAGCCTTGCTACAGTGCTCTTCAGAGTCTTTTTCTTTTGCATCTTCTCTTCTTCTGCTTTCCTTCTTTTCCTTCTCAAGCTTATCTTCGTGTTTAGAGACTCTTCTTTACCTTCCTTCCTTTAGACCTTCCTTCTTCTCACAGCTAAGGGTTAGCCTTTCATCACACAGCATAGGAGACTAAGCTCTAGAGAGCAAAACCCCCCCTCCACTCTCTCACAATTCTTCCTCTTCTTCTCTCAAACCCAATGCTGATTGTCGAATCCAAATACTCGGGTTATCGAGTCTCAAATAGTGTCCAGGCCTACAAGCGTGGGTCGCAAGCGAGAAGTGCAATAGGAAGGTATTCAGAAGCATGTGTGGGTGCTCATATTCCACCGATGCGGGACTAAATCCCACAAGCCTCCTCGTGCGTAGTTGTACAGGTGAAGCTTTCTCGATTGGGAATGCTGTTGGTGCTGGGATCCTCAATTGAGGACCTAGCGGCTTTCCTGGGATGGGTCCGCATGGCTTGGAGTGAGTCTTGTTGAAGAACACGGACAAAGGATTGTGTACATTGTCGAAGGTGAAGGCAGCGATGGCGGTGACCGACGTGACCTAAAAACATTAATACGGGCTTGAAGACGCCAATTAAGTAGCTCCTAGGCTTCACCATTGAATGGCGAAGATGACTGGGGTGTTGGTGTTGCGTGGGAGTAAGTGAGGTGGTCTGCGGTGGTTGGCGGAGATCGTGTGAAGGTGGGTCAGTTGGGGATGTGTTTGGTGATCGATTGATGGAATTAGGAGAGGGATTTGGTTCGCAGAGGTGTGGCAATGCTTTTGGGACTAGTATCGGGGTGTTTGGTGGCTTATGGAGGTGTGGAGGCCTAGCCAGAGCTCAGTTGTGCGTGGAGAAGACATAGGACGTGAGGCGGCTAATTGCACCTCAAAAATACACCTGCAATTGTGCCGTCTTGTGCAGTTTCCTAGCATTACCAGTGCATATTAGGTAGACATAGTCGCATTTGTGAATATAGACGCATGCATGCATTTAATTGAGAAGGGAGGAGAGTGAATAAAATGGCCTCGCAATTTACATTTTCTTCAAGTGCTGCTTTGCAAAATTCCCCTCTTTATTTCTATCTCTATTTGATTTTGAAATCTTCCCCGCGGCTGCAAAGCATGGCAGCTTCCTCCTCGCACCATTCCCTGCTCAGCTTGACCTGCACAGCCACTCCCTGCCAAGCCCCATGCAAAGCCATGCACAGCCAGGGCATGGCTATGCATGCTTTCTTCTTCTAAAAAATGAGCTCGGCTCCTCCTTTGCAAGGGAACCTGGTCCACCATCCAACACAGACACAGCACTTTCTTCTCCAGGCCGCCTACACCCCTCTCCCTCCAAACGCAGACCCTCCTCTAAGGAGACACTCTGCAAGCAGGAGTACCTCTCGGTGGTGCACAACCACCACTGTGAGTCCACCACCGCCTAGCTCATGAAAGAGCCGGTGCGCGTGGTGGTTCTTTCCCTGTTTCTTCTTTTGAAGCCCTTCAGCCATTACCACAAAGCTTCAGGCTGTGAAGCTCAACCGGCCACCACACGCCCCTGCAGCAGCCGGCCAAGCTCCACAACAGCAGCAACAAGGCAGCAACAGTGCACACAGGCCACCTCACGCGCCTGCAGGTGCCCTTGCCTCCCTCTTCGTGCGCCCTGTCGCGAACCTCTCCGCGCCAGTAACCTACCGGCATAACCCTTGCAAGCTTGCGCCAGCCGCAAGCTCCCGCACTCACAGCACCTACAGCAAGCGGTCACGTGGCTCGCCCGGCCACTGTTGCCACTGTTCATGCATTTTAGCGGAACACTGTGGCTACAATGCGGTGACCGGTAAGTTTCTCACTTATCCGGTCACCTGGCACGCCGCTACCGGCCACTGCTCGCACCCGTGTCCATCCCCGCGCCCACTCCAGCGCCCACCCACACATTTGTGTGCACCCACGTCGCCCGCACCCACCCGCTCCTTTGCTCGATCCCTTCGTCTGCATATGCCTCTCCGCGCAGTGCTGTGCCCTACGTTCCCCTCTCCGCGCCCACTTCCCTCCAACGTGCGTCTCTCTGTGCGCATACGCGCCTGCGAGCAAGCATGAAGCCTCAGACGACGCCTAGCTTCACGCAGATGTCTTAACGTTCGCCTCCTTCACTCCAGCAGGAAGCGCGCGCCATCTCTCTCTCTTTCTCTCTCCCTCACAGCACTCTCTCCCTCTCTCTCTGCAAATACACATACACACACAAACTCACACTCTCGCACACACACACTCTCACCTATACACTAATATATACTTATATATATATATACATATATATATTTATATCTATATATATTTATATACATATACATATATCTATATATATACTTATATCTATATATATAGTAGTATCTAGATGATTAAGTATTATTATACACAAATGCATATATATATATATACATCTATATACTTATAAATATATCTATATACACATATATATTTACATATATATATATATATACATATATATACACATACACTTATATATATATATATAAATATACATACATATATACATATATATCTATAACTATATATACATATATATATACATATATATATATATATCTACATATATCTATATATACATATGTTACTATATACATACACATATATACATCTATATAGTATTATATACATACATATACATATATAGATATACATCTATACATATATCTATCTATAGATATATTTAGGTACCTATATATATATACATATACATATATACATATATATACACATATAACTACATATATATACCTATATATTTATAACCATATATATATATAGATATATTTACATATATATATATATATTTTCACATTACTTACCATACGTTGTATCGCAGGAATATCTGCACCAGTTGCTGATATTCCCCGATACACGCGTGCAAAAAGCGTGGTCACACTCATCTTCCATCAATCCACCTTACACTCCATGCAGCACCTCGTCCTGTTGGTTGCGTCTTTCTAGACGACGACCGACTCGACACCATGCTACACTCCATCTCCGCCTTCACCCCCACCCCTTTATACATATATAATATATACCTATATATATACTATATTTACTTTATTTCTGTCTCGCTTTCCTGCTAGTAAAAAGATAAAAAAATATATAAAAGAGAAAAGATAATCCTTGACTTGCAGGTAGTCCGTCTTGCGAATAGCAAGACCCA
This sequence comes from Thalassia testudinum, assembly GCA_037157565.1. Lineage (NCBI taxonomy): Eukaryota > Viridiplantae > Streptophyta > Magnoliopsida > Alismatales > Hydrocharitaceae > Thalassia > Thalassia testudinum. Next base: position 94,137,921 of record JAZHRO010000025.1, read on the forward strand.
TTTTGGAACCCTGATTTGGCTCAAAGCCAAGAACCTAATTTTGAGGGTGTGCCTCAAGGACAAGAATTATCAGAAAAAATCTAAATAGAGAAACACCAAAAACACAATAAACGAATGAAAGAGATTCATTGTAGGAAAAGCATAGAAACTTGACTTCTAACCCCACTTCCCTGAGTTCGACCCTGGGCCTAAAAGTGACCAAGATAAAATCAAGTAGGCCAAGTTAAAAATTTTGTAAAGAGATGGTTAGGTCCGATTTAAGTTAACCACTATAAATATTTCAACGATAAAATCACCATATTAATACACCTATCCGGGTCCCCACCATAATCTTTCATGGTTGCCGGGGAAGTGCGCCTTCAAGTAAGTTTTTACTCCATTCCTGCAATTTTTTTCTTCTCACACCCTTCTCTTCATGGGTGTTTTTGTTTGTTGTTGTGCAGGTGAACCTGTTGCACGAGAATGCAGGCAGAGGAAGTCGGAGATGTGAGCAGATCCAAGGTGGGAACGAGAGCGTGAAGACACCGACACCACACTGGAGCTTCGCACACGTTGTTGCACAAGTAGGTCTTTCTTTCTTAGCAACCTAGGTTAATTTGTCACCTTAATAAAAAAAAAAAAATGAAAAACTAGAAAAACTTCTTGGGATCTCTTGGGGCAAGTGTATTAAAATTCACTTGTTTGATTGATTGCCTTTACTCCCACTGCCCTGGGATTTCCCGCCTTACTTCGCATAGCGAAAATCCAACAATCTTGATTCTTGAATTTTTCGCCGTGTGAAGTATTCTTTGAGGCAAACATAAAATGATTGATTGCACCCCTCTTTGCCTCACTTATCTGCAAATTTGGGATCACATTTTTGGTGGGGAGACTTGGAATTGAGTTGATTCCAACCCCACCATGACTTTTCAACTTGCCTAAGATTCGATCCCGAATACTTCAACCCCAACAATTTGATTTTCCTTATCTTTTGGTTGAGCCTTGTGTGTGGACATCTTTTCGGTGATTGGGAGCACTTGAATTGAAGTGCTTTGGCTCCCTTTCACACTAATCTAAAATTGATTCGTGCATCCACATAGAAATCTCCATTTAGGGAAGCCCATTGCATTTTAGCATGCATTAACCAACTGATATTGAAGAAGGGTTTGTTGGGCTTAGAAGAAAACTTGTATTCTTTCAAAGCCCGGAGATTAGTTGAATTGGTATTTCAGCGAAATCCTAAAATCCATACTACTTAAGGTTGAATTCTAAAAACCATTCACCAATTAAAAACTTCAATTCGAAGAGATTTCCCGGTTGCATGCTTGTTTTACACACTCTGAAAAATCAATCACTTGGGCATTACCCGTAAACAATGCCCTTCACATTCCAAAAGCACTTGATCCTAAGCCTCTAACTAAAATTGGTAGTAACTTGACCCTTGTTAAGGATTAGAGATCTAACTACCTACGTGTAGCGTCTACGTGCTGGTGAGGGTTCCCGTGTGCTATCGGGTGTCTAAGACTAAGGCAAACGGCCTTTCAATCTGGCCCGGTGGTTCCGCGGTGCTCGCATTAGGTTCCGTAATTCATGATAGTAGGTAACTTAGATCTTTAGGTATAAGGGCACACTGTAGAGGTTAGGAATTTGATTGAATTGATTTGTCATCAAGTGTACCTTTGCGGCATCATTTCTCTCATCTCTTTTCCCTTCTTATTCCCCCAATTCTTCCTGCGATAGTGCATGTTTGGGAGGACGTCACAAAACCCTGAACTGTTTGAATTGCCTGATAAATCTAGAAGAGAAGCTGAATCATCCTCCACAAACATGGCTGCACACCCACCCCCAAATCCCGAGGGAGGAAACCGCCCTCAGAACACACCAGGTGGTGGAGCCTTAGATCCAATAACCTGGCACGAAGCCCAAATGGAAACGTATAATGAGCAAATTGAAGCCATTAGGGAAACATTTGAGGAAATGCAAAACCCTCTCGAACGGGAGGAGCCTAGGTCTCTTAGCTCCTATCAGAATCCCACTGCTACAAAGACCATAGGACAAATTCGGGTTCCCATGGCCGGGGATGACTTTGAATTAAAACCTAACATAATTGGCCTGATAAATTTTCACTTCCATTGTCTTGCAAGTGAAGATCCTTTTCTCCACTTGGAAGACCTAACCCAATTGGCTGAAACTGTTAAACCAAGAAATATCAGGTTACCTATAGTCCTTATGAAAATGTTTCCGTTTTCATTGCGGGATAAAGCATCGCAATGGTTACGCACCCTTGAGAGAACCATCCACTCTTGGGAAGAGATGCGAACAACGTTTCTCAAGAAGTTCTTCCCAATCGGGCGAACCAATGCGCTTCGCCGTGCTATCACTTCCTTTACACAACAAAATGGCAAACAATTTCATGAGGCATGGGAGAGTTATAATGACCTCCTCAGGAAGTGTCCGCACCACGGTCTGCCTAAGTGGCACATAGCCCAGATTTTCTACTACGGGCTAAATGAGACTTTGAAGCAGATTGCAGACACTTCCTACGGAGGAAATTTTATGAATAAAGATGAGAATGGAGAATTCGAATTGTTCGAAAATATGAGTGAAAACTCGATGAACAATGCTTCTATTGTCGTCTTTAATCGTACTAGCCTACCCTGAAATGTCCACAAAGTTGACACGGGACCCTCCCCTTCATCCACTGATCTCAGCCTTATCGCACAAAAATTGGATGAAGTCTCCATCGTGCACAAGAAGCTGGACGAGCTTCTGGCCAACACTGCCCGTTCTATGGCAAACACCCCCACTTCACCACTTCATCAAAATCCAAATTCTTCCAACACCAGGCGTATCCCGAGAAACCCCTCAAGACCTTCCTTACCGACTGTCATGCCGAGCGACTCGATAAGTCTTGTGGATCTGGCTTCTGCGAGCCAGTATTTCGACATGGAGGATCAAGCCTTCGTGTGCTCGGAAGCATATTTACATGCGGACGCGTCTTCTGGCATAGAAGATGCTTGCACCCTGGGGAACAACCCTTTCTCTGCCACTTATAACCCAGGGTGGCAAAATCATCCGAACTTCGCATGGTCCAACAACCCGCAGCACCAAAACCCTGCTGGTGGACCAATGCAACCGTCCGCACCTGTCATCCCAAGGGCCCAGTCTATTCCTATGGCTAATCCGCCAGCAGGCCCTTGCATACCGCAAACAAAACACACATCAAATCCTCTTGATAAATTGATGCGAATGATGACAGAAATGTCAAAGCTCCATGAAGAGAACATGACCTCTCTTCAGCACCAATTGGCACAGCAGAATGCTGAGATCAGTCAACTATGCATGGTGACTTGATCTCAGGGCACTCTTCCCGCCCAACCTGTTCCCAACTTGCGAAATTTCGTACCCCGTGGTCCTCAACCACAGGTACAACCTTCTCAGGGGTAGGTTCATCAGATTCTGCAAGCTCCGAGCATTCCACTGGGATTTCAGGCTAATCCCACTGCAGCACCTCACTTTTATGTCCCCATTGTAAACCCCCCTCCGCCGTATGATCCCACTGAACCTGAATCGTCCAATGCGATCACTACGTGGAGCGGTAAGCAGACCGTCGATCCACCTCGACCTGATCCTGGCACGTCTTCTTCACCGACCTCTCATTCGGGATGCACACTGCATTTGCAAGAGGACGATACACCCAAATTGGTGCCAGAATCAGTCCCATTCCTTGAGGCTCTACTGAGGGAGCCAAAAGGCAAGAAAAAAGACACGCAAGCTTTTGATAACCTATGTAATTTGTTCAGGGATGTAGAAATCAAGGTACCCCTGCTCGAGGCTATTGACCACATACCTACTGTCGCCCGATTTTTCAAAGACTACACAACACCCAGGCGACAGTCAAAGAAAACTAATAATCCGATGGTTCTCTCGCCTCATGCGAGTTGTGCTATACTGTCAAATCTACCATCGAAGCAGAAAGATCCGGGCACATCGCTCATTTCATGTGGCATCCAGGGTTGCAATTTTAACCGTGCCCTGCTTGATCTAGGATCTTCCATAAATCTTATACCAACCATCATGCTTTGAAAAATTTTCTTTGAGAAATCTGAAACCAACCCCTATCACGATACAGTTGGAAAATCATTCTATCAAAATTCTTAAGGGTGTGGTGGAAGATGTGGTGGTTAGGGTCAGTAGTCTCTATTTTCCTGTTGACTTTCTTGTTTAAGATATGGAAGCTCCTAGCTCACTTTCTGATTGTCCGATCATCCTTGGTCGACCTTTCTTGGCCACAGCCCGCGCCCATATCGACTGCAAGTTGGGCTGTATTGAGATTGCCGTTGGATCTGAAATGATCACGCTTAACATCTTCATGGCAGCCAAGAACTTTGATTGTGATTGCATCGAGGATGACACGTCTAATATGGACATGGCCATCAGCGCATGTATCGGACTAATTGGGACCTATTCAGTGCTGCAGATTACCTGTAAATACTGACGATTTCCTGATCAACACACACTGTGACGTTCCCCTATCCCTCCCTTCTCCCATACCTTCTCCTGACCAGACTTTTGGCGAGGTTTTCTCCACTTCCCATACCTCGTGGTCTGAGTCATATCCGGGCTACTCACTGCCGGTCCACACTCTTGAAGACCGGATTGCCCTTTCTTTCCCACCAAATCAGGCAGATTTACAACTCCACACTGGGACCTTGACCCCACATCCTACTCATTGGGGCTATTCCCTTTTGGATCCATATATCCAAGAAGCCCCTCTTCTTGGCCAATCTGAGGGCCAACTTCTTCGTCTTGATTTGTTCTCCGATTCGCCTGGGACAATCTCTTCCCAGGAAATGCCAGATCTTTCACCATCCACCATCACTTTTCACGCCACTGTCATGATCACTTCACTTTTCACTTCACCACCCACCATCCACCCACCCTACCACCCTACTATATACCCTGCACCTCAGCTCTCGATACCCGATCTTTCATCCTTCGTCTACCCTACCCTGCATGCATATGAGGACATAGCATTGTTTGCCATGGCGCGGTGGATAGGCATCCATAAGATCTGGGTATTTTATGGTATCATGCAGTTTCTATCTATATATATATATATAAAGAAAAAAAAATGAAAAATGAAAATGGTGTTTAGTAATGATCTAAATGTTGAAACAAAAATACAATAAGTGTTTATGGATATTCAACAACTGTTTTGAAAACTTTCCAGGCCACAGAAGCTTGATTCGCTCAGGCTCGGCTTAATTCACTTGAGCATTGACAAGATAGATTGAAATCTCTCCTAACTAAGGACCTATTCTTGTACCTAAGACACTACTACAGGATTCGTTGGTTTGCTTCTACTTGAGAGCCTAAATAAACTTGGTTCACATTACACATATCAAGAAAGACCAGGTGAACATAAGATCCAACCCTAGTGTTCATTAGGGAAGGTGGAGTCCTTACCTGTGCGCGCAGGTAGACTTTTTATCCCAGGCTTTAGTCTTGTGTTTAGGAAAGACTCTTTCCACCAAGAAGGAACTCTCCCACCAAAAAGAAAAGTGTGCTCCTCCAAATAATTTTCTAAGAGATATACTGACATGTGTTTCAAAATAAAAAAAAAAAGATGCAAATAAGTCAATATATCTCACAAATGTCTGTAAAGTCTCTACCCTAAAGTTCTTCAGGGCAAGTCGCAAATACCCTATTTTCTTTAAGCCACAAATGTCAGAAAATGGGAGTTGAATTTTCCATCTTTTTAAGGGTCAATCCGATGACATGAGCTGAAACTGGGACCAACCTGTACTTAGAAATTCGTGAAACCCTGGGCTTGAGTCTTAATGTTCACCTGGTCAGTCTTGATCCTTCACTATGCACAAGCCATAATCTCTTGAGCTCTCGAGTACGGCAAAAACCTCCTGGGTCCTGGAAATCGTACTTCAGGTTTAAATATCAAGAGTCCATGTTAGTTGAGAGATGATCTAGGTCATATGAGACTTGAAGTACTGGTAGTCATCTCTACAATTGGTTCTCACAATATCCAGCAATAAACACACCTATGTTGCCGTAGAAGAAAATCTTCAGCTTAAGATCATTTCTAAATACAATACAAAAATGTTTCGCTAGGGACTAGAAAAAGATAGGCATGGGGGTATGATTGCACCGCAAAAATACACCTGCAATTGTGCCGTCTTGTGCTATTTTCTAGCATTACCAGTGAATATTAGGTAGACATAGTCGCATTTGGGAATATAGATGCATGCATGCATTTAATTGAGAGGGAAGGAGAGTGAATAAAATGGCCTAGCAATTTACATTTTCTTAAAGTGCTGCATCTCAAAATTCCCATCTTTATTTTTATTTCTATTTGATTTTGAAATCTTCCCCGCAGTTGTAAAGCATGGCAGCTTCCTCCTCGCACCATTCCCTGCTCAGCTTGAACTGCACAGCCACTCCCTGCCAAGCCCCATGCAGAGCCAGGCACAGCCAGGGCATGGCTGTGCATGCTTTATTCTTCTTTGAAAAGAGCTCGGCTCCTCCTTTGCAAGGGAGCCTGGTCCACCATCCAACACAGACGTGGCACTTTCTTCTCCAGGCCACGTCCTCCCCTCTACATCCATACTGATGAGTCCATTAAAATGTACTAATATTAAGCCTAAGTATCTTTAATTGTACAGTTTAGGTGTGTTAATAATGGCAATTAAGTTGTAAAATATTTGTACACCTCATGATTTAAGTTTATAACATTCTATAACTTAATTATTTTTTTGTTTCTATGTGCAGGTAATAAAATGCAGAAAGAACAAGGGTGGGGGGATAAATTTGCTCAATAGCCGCAACTCTTTCCCCCCTCCCCCGCTGCACATGGGGTTAATCTTCCACCACCCTTCAACTCACGAGGCCTAAAATAGTTAAGGGATTTGAAAATCTCTTAACTCACGCATGCGGGGAGAGAGAGGAATTAAAAAGAGAAGAGGTGCACTGGGGATTGATCTTCATCTTCCTCCTGGCAGGGAACTACTCAGCGGACACCGTGGTTCCAGGAAGAGAAGCGTGCACTATGCCCTCTTCCCCCTTGCTAGGAAAAACCTCCGCCATCTGCCGACGCACCCTCCTTGCACGCCTCCTCCTTCCTGCAGTTCAACACACATTCACCAGTGCACGCACACCCAAACCACGCCTGCAGGCCGCTTCCTACCTTCAAGCGCCATCTGCCTGCCTGCATGCTCCAAGCTGTGCCCCTCATCACCTTCCACCCACACCACAGCAGGCGCTCATGCCCTCTCCGCCTACGCGCCTCTCCCTCCAGCCATTGCAGGGGATCACGACCACGTGCCCTACTGCAGGCGCTCTCTGCCCGCAAGTCCTCTCCGCCCACGCGCCTCTACCCACCTGCAGACTGCAGCCTGCAAGCGCCTACCCGCGCACCAACGCGCGCACGCCCGCACGCCACCAGCCGCAGGCACTACAACAACACCTCCGCCTGCTTGTTCAACAGGCCGGAGCCTCGGCCACCATCGCAGGCCGCCTCCGGTAACCTGCGTCGCCGCTGTTGCCGCCACCGAAGAGCTCTCGACCTCGCCGTCCTCCTGAGCCCCGCATCGACCCCCGCGGTGCTCTCCCTCTCTCGTAAGGAGGAGAGATGAAAAAGGCCCTGTTTTCCCCCTAATTAAAATTTACATTCAATGCCATTGCCACCTAATTTGATTTTTTTATTATTATTATATTGTGGAAGAATTGCGTTCGAACACTCATAGTTATTTATAATTGCATGGTATTGATATTAACTTGTTTGAAGATTGATTTTGGGCTTAACTTAAGTACAAATTGTCTTTAGTACACATCATGTGAAAACTGCATGAATTCATCCTAGATTTATTGAGTATTTCTATGAGGGAAAACTGCACTTATACCCTTATCTTTTTATGTTATTGCAAACCTACTTTCCTTCACATTTTAAGTCAGATTTGAACAGGGATTTCGCACTATCCGAAACAACATTAAATAATTAAGTATTGATTGCATCATTGCCTCCCTATGGACACGACCTACTCTTCTGTGAGTGGTTATTTTCATTATTTTTGATTAGTCGATTTTTCCACCATTTAAATAATATAACGCTAAGTGAAAAGTCATCTATCAAAATTGGCACTGTTGCCGGGGAGGCAACAGATGCAATAGATTTACTTTATTATTTTTTAATCTTTTGAGTTGCGAAATTATCTAATCATTTTGATTATTGTGCAAGGAATCTGTCGAGGCGACGAGATGCAATAGAGCAGCGACATCAGCGATGAGTTAAGCCACACGAGGAAAAGACGAAGGAGACCAAGATCCTATTTCACAGAGGATTCTCCATCGTCACAATTTAATTATGTCTTTTCACCCTTGCAGTAATTTTGTGCTAAATTTTTGGGTGTTTGTCCCCGCATTCTTTAGCTACTAGGGCTTACAATATTTTTGGTGAATGCGTGATTATATTCTCTGCTTGCTTTTAAAAACCAATAAAAAATATCGAGCTGCCTATTTAGAAGTTGCATGCCCTTAGGTGCACGCATTTGGGGGTGATGGAGTAGCATATTAGATCTCGTTATTGCATTGCAAGCATATTAGCACGAAGATTGCTGGAGACAGGTATATCTTTCTAACTTTTGCATCCAACTTCTGTTCAAGCATTTGCATTCCAATTTAAATTCAAGACCACCAAATTGTTTGAATTTACTAATTCAGTGGTCACATAACTAAAACGGAACTAATAATCAGATTCAACACTAAAAGCAATTCACATTTGATCTGATTCTAGGGAACTTGTCTGTGATTTCAAAAGAAATTACAAAGATTTGCGGCATGTTGCACACTTTTGACACTGAGCACGCACATTAGGCACCGCACTAAGGCTCGATCCCTTAAGGCTATAGGCACCGATCTCTTTATCGGTGCAGACCCTCCTATTGTGCTTTGTGGTAGTGCTGATACTATCTTTTGATCAACTGTTTTGATACTCCACGGAGGGGGACACCCCTTAAAGGAACAAAAGGGTAGTTAAGGGGCACCGCATACGCATCGCCTCAAGGGAAGCGTTCGCCCTACTTGCATCCCTTTCTTCGTCATTGGAGTAACTTCTCCCTTGATCACCTGGGAGTATCATCCAAGCAAAGTATAGGTCCTAGGGAACTCGAAGGTTAAATTAAGGCACGCAATTGCAGTGAAGACCTTGTTTGGCCATTTATATTAACTAATTCAACATCCACAATAAAGAAGGTTAAGATTTCAAGTCCACGCCCCCTTATACCACTTACGTGGGAACGGAGGGATAAGTCTTGATCTTTTGACTTATCTTTGGAGTGGAGGTTTGACCTATTCAAGAATAAAAAAAATTCTGAATTGTGTTTTGTATGCTTGGTAGATGCTCTCTTGAGGGTATTCTAGTGTTTGATACTAAGCCTGAGAGAATTCTTAGGAGAGCTCACCTAGGAGAAGAAAGAGAAGAAATGGCTGAGCAAGGTGCAAATCAACAAAGGACCCTAAGGGACTATTTTATTCCTACCAACCAACCTGCGCAAGCACTAAGACGACCGGTAGGGGATAATCCGTATGAGATCAAGAGCAGTACCATATCTTTATTGCCCTCTTTTTAGGGTACTACTAAGGAGGACCCCTACTGGCATTTGGAGGAATTCACCGAGGTCTGTTCCACGGTGAAGCTCCAGGGCTTTACTGATGAAGCCCTGATGAGGACACTATTTCCTTTCTCCCTAAAGGATAAGGCCAAGCACTGGTATCATACCCTCGATGCAAGGGTAAATGATTGGGCTACCCTTAAGGGAGAATTTTTAAAAAAGTATTTTCCTATGAGTAAAGCCAACCATTACAGAAGAGAGATTATGGGTTTTACTCAATAGGAAGGGGAGCAATTTCATGAGACTTGGGAGTGCTTTAATGACCTTCTTAGGTTATGCCCCCACCATCAAGTGCCAAGATGGCAGTTGGTCGAAAGGTTCTATAACGGATTATCTGAAATGCATAGGAAAACCATTGATGCAGCTTGTACAGGAAACTTCATGACTAGAACTGAGGATGAAGCCTGGGCATTATTTGAAAATTTAAGCAACAACTCCATACATTTGTCCTCTACATATCAAGAAAGAAAACCATCAATCTTGCAGAGGAAGATAGAGGCCCATGAAGCTGGGGCTTCTCAGGATTTGGCTTATCAGATTCAATTATTGAATAAAAACTTTGATAGGCTTTTAGCAAACCCCGGCATGAACCTGCAAGCAGCCTCTATTTTTCAGGCTTCAAGAGAATGCTCCATTTTCCAAAGCACAACGCACGCCACTGCGGAGTGCCATCAGGCAACCCAATTCCCTGAGTTGATTCAGGCCGACTTGAATGCGGCCCAAGGTTTCCGCCCCCCTTGCAATAACCCTTACTCCAACACTTATAATCTAGGGTGGCGGAACCATCCAAACTTCTCTTGGAAGCAAGCTGATGCTTCTAACTCAAGGAATACAACACCCTTACCTCCCCATCCCACATACCAACCTTCTTATGAAAACCCTCTTCCGAGTAAGCCCTCTGAGATGGATGAACTGAAGGCCATGATGAAAGCGATGCAAGAGCATCAGAATATGGTTATCCAATCTCAGAATAAGATGATTACTGATATGCAATACCAAATTGTTCATCTTACTGAGGCTGTTAGGCAATGTGATCCGGGGAAGCTGCCTAGCTCTTCTGAGGAGAAACCTAAGGGCAATGGGGTTGTATTCAGGGAGCACGCCCAAGTAGTGACCGTATTGAGGAGTGGAAAAAAGATTGACAGGCCAGATAACACTCCTACGGTTACATCTCAGAATTCCCCTTCCACACCTGACCTGACTTCCATCTCACCCGAGGAAGAGCCACACCACTCTCCCTCACAAAAGATCACCCACAATGAGGATGTCATCCTTCCACCACCCCTTTCTCTCCATGACGACCCCTCTACTCAGAAGCCGAGGGTGCCCTATCCAGAGCACCTATCTGCTCCTGGGGAATCTTTTGTTGGCTCGTCTGGAGCCAAGGATAGGACGGAAGAGATTATAGATACTTTTAGGCAAGTCCAGATTAACTTGCCTCCGTTGGAAGCGATTAAACAGATTCCATCCTATGCCAATTTTTTGAAGGACCTGTGCACCCAGAAGAGCTGATCTAGGAAATAGGTCCAAACCAAGGTCATCCTGCCTGACCATGTTAGCTCGGTTCTTCAGCATGGAACACCCCCCAAAATGAAAGACCCAGGGGCCCCATATATTTCAGTGGTTATAGGTAACCAACACATTGACGAGGCTCTACTCGATCTCGGTGCGGGGGTAAACATTCTACCAAGCTCTATCTACGACCTTTTGGGAGGAGGAAAGCTGAAGCCTAGTCCAGTAATCCTCCAGGTTGCAGACAGATCACTTAAGACACCACGGGGATTATTAGAAGATGTCGTTGTGAGAGTGGAGGATTTCTTCTTCCCCGTTGACTTTCTGGTACTTGATACTAACCCATCTAATAAGCCTACAAAGCCATCCATTATTCTGGGACGCCCCTTTTTGGCCACAGCCAATGCCTCTATAAATTGTAGATCCGAGGCACTTAAAATGGGCTTTGGGAACAACAAGATCCGGTTGAATGTTTTTGATACTTACAAGCAACCCGGATTTGAAGATTGTTCTCAGATTGAGGTCGTTGATGAAATAATTAAAGAGACTACTCCAGCACTCTTATGTAGAGATCCCCTTCAAAAGGTCATATCTTAGGACCATCCCTCGATTATTAAAGAAGCTGAAAGGAAAATGCCAAACTGGAAGAGTTGCTGGGGATACACACTGAGTCTCTATCCCCACCCTGGACTGTAAAGGTAGATCCGCTGCCTAAGGCATGGACATCTCAACTAAAACCCTCAATCCAAAAGGCTCCTGAATTGGAGTTGAAACCCCTCCCGAGCACAATGAAATATGCTTTCCTTGGCCCTAATAACATGCTCCCCGTTATTATCTCATCTGCATTAGCTGAATTGCAGGAGGGAGCTTTGCTTGAGTGTTTACAAAGGCACAAGGAAGCAATTGCCTGGACAATTCCTGATATTAAGGGTGTTGATCCCTCTCTTTGCATGCATCATATATATACGGACGAGTTCGTGAAGCCTTTCCGAGACATGTAGAGAAGGCTCAATCCAAATATGTGGGAGGTTGTTAAAAGGGAGATTTTGAAATGGCTGGATGCATGGATTATCTATCCCATTTCAGATAGTAAATGGGTCAGTCCGATTCATGTAGTTTCGAAAAAGGCAGGAATCACTGTGGTAGAGAATGACCAAGGAGAACTGGTGACCACTAGACCCTCAACTGGTTGGAGGATCTGCATTGATTACCGCTGTTTAAACACGGCTACCCAGAAAGACCATTTCCCCTTACCGTTTACCGATCAAATTTTGGAACGATTGGCGGGGAACAGGTACTTTTATTTTCTTGACGGGTACTCTCAGTACAATCAGATGGCCATTTTTCCTGATGACCAGGAGCGTACCACCTTCACGAGTCCTTATGGCACTTTTGCGTTCCACCAAATGCCATTCGGGTTATGTAATGCTCCTGCCACTTTCCAACGTTGTATGATGGCTATCTTTTCTGATATGATCGACGAGTTCGTTGAAATTTTCATGGATGACTTCTCCATTTATGGCTCATCGTTTGACCTATGCCTTTCGCACTTTGATAAAGTCTTAACCCATTGCGAAGAGGCAAAACTGGTGCTTAGCTGGGAGAAAAGCCACTTTATGGTCCAGCAGGGCATTGTGTTAGGGCATGTAGTTTCCAAGAGAGGATTAGAGGTGGACACCGCAAAAATCGATTCCATCTCTAAGCTTCCATTACTCGCCAATGTTCGTCAGGTTAGATCTTTCCTTGGCCATGTTGGATTTTATAGGCGCTTCATTAGAGACTTCAGTAAAATCTCTAAGCCACTCTACAACCTGTTAGCGAAGGGTCTCTCCTTCGATTTTGATGATAGATGTGGCGAGGCTTTCCAAGCATTGAAGAAAGCCCTCATTACCGCGCCGATTCTCCAAGCACCAAATTAGACCTTCCCATTTGAGTTTATGTGCGATGCTTCTGATTTTAAAGTGGGAGAGGTCTTAGGTCAAAGGGTTGATGGCAAACCTCATGTGTTGCATTATGCCATCAAGACCCTTACGGATCCTCAGTAAAAGGAATTACTTGTTGTAGTATTTGCTTTGGAAAAGTTTCGTTCTTATCTTTTGGGATCCAAGGTTGTGGTGTTGACTGATCATTCAGCCCTTAAGCATCTTCTGGCTAAAAAGGACACCAAACCTCGCCTAATTCATTGGATTCTGCTACTCCAATAATTTGACCAGGAAATTAAAGACAAGAAAGGAGTTGAGAATGTGGTAGTAGACCATTTGTCTAGGATCACTATTGAGGCGACAAACCCCGCTGGCGGTATTCAAGTGACTTTCCCTGATGAGTCTCTAATGGCTGTGGAAACTAAAACTCCTTGGTTCGCTGACATAGTGAACTGTCTGGTCATGGGCATCACCCCTAGTACTTCGGACAAGCAGAAGCGAGACAGGTTTATCACCAATGCTAAATTTTATCAGTGGGAGGAACCTGAGCTTTTTAGAATAGGCCCTTACCAGTTGTTTCGCCATTGCATCCCTGATGAGGAACAAAGAAGTGTTCTGAGTTTCTGCCATGACCTCCACTGTGGGGGACATTTTAGTGGGAGGAAGACTGCTCATAAGGTTCTTCAGTCTGGTTTTGGTGGCCCACATTATTCCGAGATGCACATACGTATGTGGGTGCATGTCTACGTTGCTAGCAGATGGGAACCATTGGAAAAAGGGATGAGATGCCCCAACAACGAATCCTCCCTGTTGAAATCTTTGATATTTGGGGCATTGACTTCATGGGTCCCTTTCCTGTGTCCTTTGGATATGAATACATCCTTGTGGCTGTTCATTATGTATCAAAATGGATAGAAGCCATCCCCACATGAACCAATGACCATTCTGTGGTCTTGGGCTTTATTAAGGCTAATATCATTTCTCGGTATGGGTGCCAAAGGACGATCACAAGTGATGGAGGACCTCACTTTAAGAATGTACACTTCACTAGACTACTCCAAAATTTGGGAGTCAATCACATGATAGCCACACCTTATCATCCCTGAACGAGTAGGCAAGTTGAAGTGTCTAATAGGGAGATTAAGCGAATTTTGGAAAAAATTGTCAGGCCTGATCGGAAGGATTGGTCTAGAAAACTAAATGACGCTCTTTGGGCCTACAGAACTGCATATAAGACTCCCTTGGGTATGTCTCCTTTCCGTCTTGTCTACAGAAAAGCATGCCACCTTCTCGTTGAAATCCAACATAAAGCTTATTGGGCTGTTAAAAACGTTAACTTAAATCTGGATAAAGCGGGAAAATCACGTATGTTAGAATTAAGTGAGCTTGAGGAGCTTCGTAATGAAGCTTATGAAACTTCTCAAGCTTACAAGCAACGTACAAAAGTCTTCCATGACAAGCACATCATTAGAAAGACTTTTGAGCCCAACCAGTGGGTCTGTCTTTTCAATTCTAGACTTAAATTATTTCCTAGAAAGCTCAAGTCCCGTTGGGATGGGCCTTACGTTGTTATCAATACCTTCCCTCATGGAGCTGTAGAGATCAAGAAACCTATTTCAGTTGCAAACTTTAAAGTAAATGGCCAGCGACTTAAACCATATATTACACTTTTAGATGGCCATGTTTTGGACGCACTACGGCTTGAGGAGCCTTAACTCCTCCCACTCTCCTCCTCAGGTGATATTCTTCTATGTCTATATTTTTCCAATGAAAACATTGTCAGTCTTAGGCATGGGGGGATATAACCTGAGAATGTTTATAGTGTTTATAGCATTTATAAATATTTGCATACATATTAACTAAAAAAAAAAAAAGTTTCTTATCTTGAGCTTATTGGGTTAGTCCCTAGCAAAATACCTTTATTGGAGGTTTTTCTTCTGCAATTATTTCTTAAGTTTAGAATCCAGTACATTTATTTCACGTGCACGTAGACTTGGTAATGGATCCTTTGGGAAAACCAATAAGCATTTGTAGTCTACTGAACCCTTGGACAGTTCATAGAGAGTCAGGCATACTTTCTTCTAATAAATCCACCTCATACTTGTGAGAAGAAGTAGAGAGATTACTGGTGCGCTAAGTCTAGTGCAAGGACTCTTAAGTTCTGGATAATTAGATGATGATACTTCAAAGTTAGGCATAGTTTTCACTCTGTTCCTGTGTGCATACTTTGAGTGAATTCCTGAGAGTCACCAAATAAGGCAGATACACAGAGATTGAGTCTTAATAAAGCTATAACTATGGTATATGGTTATGACTGTCCTTCATAGAGTCTTCAGCTGAAGGAGGGTAATAGTGTCAAAGGTCAGAAATACGCCTGTCCTATCCATTCCTTTCCGGTGCAGAGAATAGGCACTTCCACCAAATAAGCTACACAACTTCCTCTTGACCATCATCATTCCTAATAATGCCTCATAAACAAAAATCCATATTGTGTTGTGTTGATTGAAAAAGAAACAGAAATAAGAAGAAAAAAAAATGTATATATATAAAAAGAAGAAGAAAAGAGAAAAGAAGTAGAAAAAGAAGAAAAAAGTTATATTACAAAAAAGAAAAAAAAAAGTCCAAGTGTATGATGTAACATTGTTTCTGAGGCAACATTACACCTATCGCGTTCCACCAAATATGACCCATACCTACCTTCTAGTATTTTTGATCGCCTGAATACTGGTTGAGAAATCTAACTTAGTTATAGAGTTATTAGGACTTTAATTGAAGTGTGGATGCCATGTGAGGCCACCAAATAGTGAGTATAATTTCTAATTCTGGCGAGATTCATAATCTCAGAAAGAAAGAAAAGAGAGAGTGCCCAGGAACATCAAGAAAGCATAGTTGTGTAGCCTCTCTCAGAGTTGACTTGTCTAATAGTCTAGAGAGCTAGAGTCTACAGTACTAGACTATATGTAGCACCAGTTGAGTGTGTGCCACCAAATACAAATCCATTAAACTTGATATCTCCTACCTAAGCTAAACGCCGGTGTCAAATTACAGATTATCGTCTGCTTTATCCTCGAGGGAAGTAGTTGCCTATCTCGACAGAAATTTTTACAAAGGGAGATGTATGAACTCCCAATGCGAATCAGCTCTTTCACTTTGATCTGTTACCTAGGCTATCAGCACTTGACATTTGTCTGGATTCCTAAAGTTTTGAAGTATGAAAAGAAGAAATCTTCTGATTATTTCTATTATTTTTCATTTTTTCTAGGGACTAGCAAATGTTAGGCATGAGGGTATTTGATGAGTCCATTAAAATGGAATAATATTAAGCCTAGGTATCTTTAATTGTACAATTTAGGTGCGTTAATAATGGCAATTAAGTTGTAAAATATTTATACACCGCATGATTTAAGTTTATTACATTCTATAACTTAATTATTTTGTTGTTTCTATGTGTAGGTAATAAAATGCAGAAAGAACAAGGGTGGAGGGATAAATTTCCCCAACAGCCGCAACTCTTTCCCCCTTCCCCGCCGCACAAGGGGTTAATCTTCCGCCGCCCTTCAACTGATGAGGCCTGAAATAGTTAAGGGATTTGAAAATCTCTTAACTCACACATGCTGGGAGATAGAGGAATTAAAAAGAGAAGTGGTGCACTGGGGATTGATCTTCATCTTCCTCCTGGTGGGGAACTACTCAGCGGACACTGTGGTTCCAGGAAGGGAAGCGTGCACTGTGCCCTCTTCCCCCTTGTGGGGAAAAACCTCCGCCATTTGCCGGTGCACCCTCCTTGCACACCTCCTCCTTCCTACAGTTCAGCGCACCCTCACCAACGCGTGCACACCTGCATTTAAGCGCCATTTGCCTGCCCGCACGCACCAAGCCACGCCCCTCATCACCTTCCACCCACGCCAAGCAGGCACTCACACCCTCTCAGTCCGCACGCCACTCCCTCCAGCCACTGCAGGTGCTCACGCCCTCTCTGCCAGCACGCCATCTCCAGCGCCCCTCATCACCTTCCACCCATGCCATAGCAGGCACTCATGCCCTCTTCGCCCGTGTGCCTCTCCCTCTGGCCACTGCAGGGGCTCATGACCGCGCACCCTGCTGCAGGCGCTCTCTGCCCGCACGTCCTCTTCTCCCGCGCGCCTCTACCCACCTGCAAACAGCAGCCTGCAAGTGCCTACCCACCACCAGCACGCGCACGCCCACACGCCACTAGCCGCAGGCATCGCAGCAACACCTCCGCCTGCTTGTTCAACAGGCTGGAGCTCCGGCCACCATTGCTGGCCGCCGCTGCCACCACCGAAGAGCTCTCGACCTCGCCATCCTCTTGAGCCCTACATCAACCCCCGCAGTGCTCTCCCTCTCTCCCATGGAGGAGAGAGGAAAAAAGCCCTATTTTCCCCTAATTAAAATTTACATTCAATGCCATTGCCCCCTAATTTGATTTTTTTATTATTATTATATTGTAGTAGAATTGCGTTCGAACACTCATAGTTCTTTATAATTGCATGGTATTGATATTAACTAGTTTAAAGATTGATTTTGGGCTTAAGTACTAATTGTCTGTAGTACACATCATGTGAAAACTGCATGAATTCATCCTAAATTTATTGAGTATTTCTGTGAAGGAAAACTGTACTTCTACCCTTATCTTTTTAATTTATTGCAAATCTACTTTCATTTACATTTTAAGTCAGATTTGAACAGGGATTTCGCACTATCTGAAGTAACATTAAATAATTAAGTATTGATTGCATCATTGCCTCCCTGTGGACACGACCCGCTCTTCTACGAGTGGTTATTTTCATTATTTTTTATTATTCAATTTTTCCACCACTTAAATAATATAACGCTAAGTGAAAAGTCATCTATCACATACGTAGGCCCTCCTCCTCTGAGGAGACACTCTGCAGGTAGGAGTGCCTCACGGTGGTGCATAACCACCACCGTGAGTCCACCACCGCCAACTCATTAAAGAGACGGTGAGTGTGGTGGTTCTTTCCCTATTTCTTTTTTTGAAGCCCTTCAACCAATGCCACAAAGCTTCAAGCTGTGAAGCTCAACCGGCCACCGCACACCCCTGCAGCAGCCGACTGAGCACCACAGCAGCAGCAGCAAGGCGACAGCAGCGCACGCAGGCCACCGCGTGTGCCTGCAAGCACCCTTGCATCCCTCTCCACGCACCCTGTCGCGAACCTCTCCGCACCCGTAACCAACCAGCGTAACCCTTCCACCCATGGGCCAGGCCGCGCACGCCAGCCGCAAGCCGCCCGCACTTACAACACCTGCAGCAAGCGGTCACGTGGCTCGCCCGACCACTGTAGCCACTGTTCACGCATTTCAGCAGAACACTATGGCTACAGTGGGGTGACCGGTAAGTTTCTCACTTATCCGATCACCCGGTGCGCCGCTATCAGCCACTGCCCGCACTCGCGTCTAGCCCTACGCCTGCTCCAGCGCTTGCCGCACGTCAGCGTGCGCCTGCGTCTCCCACACCCGCCCGCTCCCTTCGCCCACATACGCCTCTCCGCGCAGCGCTATGCGTTGCTGTCGTATCTTCGTGCCCACTTCCCTCCAACGCGAGCCTCTCTACGTGCATACGCGCCAATGCACGTGCGTAAAGCCTCAAACGACGCCCAGCTGCATGTTGACGTCTTAATGCTCGCCTCCTTCACTCCAGCAGGAAGTGCACGCCATCTCTCTCTCTCTCTCTCTCAGCACTCTCTCCCTCTCTCTCTGCAAATACACATACACACACACACTCACACTATCGCACACACACTCTCACCTATACACTAATATATACTTATATATATATATATGTATATACATATATATATTTTTATCTATATATATTTATATACATATAGATATATCTATATATATATACTTATATCTATACATATAGTAGTATCTGGATAACTAAGCATTATTATACACATATACATATATATGTATATAAACATCTATATTTTTTTATATATATATACACACATATATATTTACTATATCTATACTTATATACGTATACATATATATATACATATATATAGACATATACTTATATATATATATATATATAAATATACATACATATATACATATATATCTATAACTATATATGCATACATATTTATATATACATATATATATATATATCTATCTGCATATATCTTTATGTACATATATCATTATATACATACACATATATATATATAAATCTATATAGTATTATATACTTACATATACACATATAACTACATATATATACCTATATATTTATAACCATACATATATATAGATATATTTACATATATATATACATATATATATATATATATAAAATTTTTCACATTACTTACCAAACGTTGTACCGCGGGAATATCTGCACTAGTTGCTGATATTCCTCGATACACGCATACAAAATGTGTGGTCTCACTCATCTTCCATCAATCCACCTTACACTCCACGTAGCACCTCGTCCTGTTGGCTGCATCTTTCTAGATGACGACCGACTCGAGACTGTGCTACACTCCATCTCTGCCTCCACCCCCACCCCTTTATACATGTATAATATATACCTATATATATATACTATATTTACTTTATTTCTGTTTCGCATTCCTGCTAGTAAAAAGATAAAAAAATATATAAAAGAGAAAAGATAATCCTTGACTTGTAGGTACTCCGCCTTGCGAATAGCAAGACCCATTTTAGAACCCTGATTTGGCTCAAAGCGAAGAGCCTAATTTTGAGGGTGTGCCTCAAGGACAAGAATTATAAGAAAAAAATCTAAATAGAAAAACACCAAAAACACAATAAACGAACGGAAGAGATTCATTGTAGGAAAGGCGTAGAAACTTGACTTGTAACCCCACTTCCCTGAGTTCGACCCTGGGCCTAAAAGTGACCAAGATAAAATCAAGTAGGCCAGGTTAAAAATTTTGTAAAGAGATGGTTAGGTCCGATTTAGGTTAACCACTATGCACATTTCAACAATAAAATCACCATATTAACACACCTATCCGGGTCCCGACCATAATCTTTCAGCGGCGTTGGAGGTCGAAACAGAGATATAAAGTGAGGGAAATGAAGTAGGGAGATAGAGAAACCAAACTAACCTAAACTAACAGTCGAAAGGGGTAGGATGGCATCAGTTGTGGTTTGGCCAGCACCAGAGAAGATGAAATCTCCAGGGGGAGAAGCGGCGATGACGAGGGGAGGTGGGTGGCACTTGCTGGTAATACGAGACGTGGTGTTTAAGGAAGATGGTACCACTACCTATTATATGTGGAAGACGATGAAGAGGTTAGATTAGGAGGGTCACCAAAGTTGGTGGGGACAGAAGTTGGGGAGAAGGGAAGAAGGAGATTCCAACCTCCAAACCAAGCTAAGGAGGTAAGGTTGTCCACACCGACTCTTTATAGAGCTTCAGGGTGTATTCCAAGCTTTGATCCAAGTTTGGAAGCTTGGAGCTTTCATAAAGTAGGAAACCCTTTATTTCAAAGGATTTGCATTAGGTTTTGGGCAAGAATTAGAGCCCAAGATGAGTCTCAAATTGAAGAGGATCTCTTCAGGAGTTCTCTTTCCAATTTTGGAAGAGATTGAGCATGAAATCAGGGAGAACTACTTGATTGAAGGTTGGCTATAAGTGTGTTCACATGGAAATGATGATAGGGACCTACCTACAAAGAAGATGACAAATTTATGGGAGTCTTTGCAATAGATTTTGAAAGCTGAGGGTTTATTTGAGAGAGAAAGACTCAGAATGGACTAAAATGCAAAATATGTCGAGATGATCTTTGATTGGGCCGAAATTTTGGTAAAAACCTAATTTTGACCCAAGGAATCTGATGGTGAAGTTGGAGTTTTGTTTTGACCAAGTTTGGTTGGGTAATTTGTGCAGAAACCCCAATTAGGTAACTTCCTATTGAAGACTATGTTTTAGGTGAAAATGGGTGGTCAAATCAAGGATAGCAAACCATAAAAAATATTGTTCCATGATTTTTCGAAGGTTTAGGTGAATTTTATCTTGACCGAAACCTAAATTAAGCAGGTCTGAAATTAGGGTTTCGGATGTCCATTAATTCTTGAAATGCAAGAAAACCCATTTCTATCTACATGAACCCTCTTGTTAGTCATTAATACTCATTTGACCTTCATTTAACCCTTGGAGAACCCCATTATTACTCTGCATTTATGATCTTCTATTGAAACTGCAGATTTAACCCTATTTTAATGCATTCTTCTCAGAAACGATATGCAATGAACTACGATTCTCTTGCAGTTATGTAGGAGTAGTTGTCTCATAGTTGTGACTAACTAAAGCTAGTTATGGCTGATGATGATGTTATCACCAGCAAGCACCTAAGCTGATTTGAGTTTGAGTTATTAGGTGATGGAATGGAAATATAGGGTCGGGGTGGTGGAGATACACTTATAGAACCTTCATCTTCACTTTTCTCCGATCTAACTCCTCTAACTCACCTCAGAAGAGTACCTGCAATCACAGATAAACGTTAATTAAGGCAAAAGAAACACAAGAAAAATCGAAAAGTGTTACTTCCCAGGCAATGGCGCCAAAATGGTGAGCATGTTTTCGAGATGGAAAAATCAGGGTTTTGGAGAACCCGTCGTCATAGTCGCAAAAATCGGTACTAGATTAAATTTGTACGAAAACTCAAAATGAGTCCTGGGTCAAACATAGGAAGGCAAACATTTGGGTTGAAATCTGTACTTTCGATTTTATTTGTTATTGTTGGTTTTATCTTTTGCAATTTTTTTGGCAATTTTTATAAGGCAAGAGATCAAATCGACGAAACCTTATCTAACTAATCTACTTGTAAAATAAGAGAGAGAGAGAAATAGTCATATATATATTTTTAAACAAGTGTTCACTACAATGAAAGAAGTTGCAACTATAGTAGAAAACAATAGAAGATAAAGGTAAGAAGAATTCCCCTCGACCTTCATTTGGAGGACCACTTGCTTTGATGTCTCCTTGATGATGGTGGTGAGGAGTAGGATGAAGGGGAATAGCATCGAAGGAAGGAGGATGGGTTAGGACAGTGTTGCGGTGAGGATCTTCTTCCCTAAGGTGATGAGAGGATGGTCATGACATGCTCCACAAATGTGGGTGAGAGGCAAGAAAAAATGTTTAATTTCTACTCTAAATGAGCATCCCAGGATTGGGACAAGCTCTCTCTAGAGCCTTGGAGGTGGTGAGGGAGAGAAAGGAAGAGATGAAGAAGAATGGATGAGTGTAGGTCCTTTTATACTAGAGGAGAGGAGGAAAAAATCGATCCATTGGCTATAGTGACATTCAAGTCGTCGTTGAAGATCCGCCACAAGCATTGCTAAAGGGCCTGCTGGTGCTCACACACACACATTCGACACGCGTGCTCTACTAGCTTCAGTGATGACACTTAACAACTGTTGGATCAGAAGTAGACGATTAAAATGGCATGAGGATCACATGCTAGATGGCGTGTCAGATGGGACATTGGTCAATGTGTGATCGTCCATGCACAGATCACGCGGTTCTGATCGCGCCATGTTGTGGAGCCTCCACTACTTGATGGCCATCAAATGGACGCAATCGAATTGCGCTCGTGCTCGCAAAATCAGGCACTATGGCTGGTCTCGAACGGGCGCTAGTGGGTTGCGAACTGCTCATCCAACCACTGCGCCACAGTCGTGGAAATGTTGCGTTTATTAATTTCCACGGTGTAGTGGAGGTGACTTCTTGGTGGTTGTATTTTGATCCAACGGTCGAGATTTCTTCTTGATGATGCTCCTTAGGGGAGAGAGGTGGCTGTGGCCGATCTTGGGCAATCTAGATGGCACCACATGGTGCTATCTGGATCATCCATCTTCCGATGCTTGTAGGTGGCACCACGAACATCGATTTGGGTCGATTCTTACACCGTTGGGATACGATCGTCGATCTGGATCCATCCGTGTGGTTGGATTTATTGTTCGAAGCTTTGAATTACATCACCTAGTCCCTTGGTTGTTGATCTTCCACAAACTTATAAGGTTCTATAAGATTCCAATAAAGACGATTTCAGAGGTATTGGACTTTGATTGTCATCTTGATTAGATCCGTATGGTCAGATCGTCAATCTAAGGCCCTGAAATAGATCTTCTTCTCTTCTGGCCATAAAAGGATACGAATTAGACTAAACTTTATGCAAACTATTCTAAATGTTGAATGATGCATACTATGCGATATTTTTACTATGGAATGCATATCTAAGACTAGGAACATACTTAAATAGGCATTTTATCCTAAATGGATATGTCTACATCAAATTTCTCCAAATGTTCTTCCCAATTAGTCTAATAAATGCGATGGGGTGTACAATTACAATTTTCTCCCAAGGTTCAGAGGAGAAATTGCATGGCACCTAAGATAGATTTCATTATCTTCTCAGGAAATGCCTGCACCATGGTGTGCCCAGGTGGCACTTAGCTTAAATCTTCTACCATGGGCTAGATGGCACACATTGGTACCTGGTCAATGCATCTAGCAGCAGAAATTTCCTCGCAAAGGACGAAAACAACATATTCAAGTTGTTCGAGTCCTTAGTGGAGAACTCATTGAATGTTGTGTCGATGAACAAATTCCAGCGACCTAGATAACAATAGGTTATTGTCCACAAGCCTTAGGCTAAGTTAGCCTGAGCTGATATGGACATTATCACCAAGAAGCTAAATAAGGTAGATTTGGTGGAAAAGAAGCTCGATGAATTAATCCATGTGCAACCTAGATTTCCTAGCAATTTTGCTGCTTCTCACTCTTCATTCGCATCCCGTGTTCTTCCTACTCAAGTACATTTACTCACTTAGGATGTATCTTCTCCATCTTCGCGAGATCTTGCATATCAGGAACCCATGAATAATGTTGATCTGGCACCATAGAATCGGGGTTACGCACCGCACGATGATTTTAATGTGTATTCCCTTGAAGAATATACATCTCAGTCATCTTTGACCTACAAAAATGTCAATGCTATCCATGGATTCAGGCGTAATAACCCGCACTCAGAGACATAAATCCTTGTTGGCACTAGCATTTGAACTTTTCCTGGTCTAGTAACTTAGAGACCAAAGCAATATCAACACTATTAGAGCAAACAATACGGGAATGCAAATAACGTAGACCCAAGGTAGCAAGCATTCCTATCTTAGCAGTAGTCACGTCCCATTTATCAGCCATTGCACCATGATACCATGCATCCTCCAAAGTAGTCCAACCCTTTGGAGAATTTAAGAGAGGAGTTACAAGAATCCATGAGAACATCAATGCATGAGAATTTAAATCTCATGAAAATAATGGCTGATTAGATTCAAAACATTTAAAGCAAGCAAAGCCAGATGCTACAAGAACATAGAGTGTAGGGAGCCTTGCCCTTCCAACCTATCTCGAATTTGAGGTATGTGCAGAACTAAGGCACCTCACCTAGGTTCCAAGCAACACATGGACAAGCACATGCTGTATTAGAGGCACCTCCTATACCTCTTGGTTATGCTCCAGCTCGGCCTACTCTACTGCCAACCCTATCCCAATCTGCCCCTTCTACCCCTCCCCTACCTTACGGATAGTATGCCAATGCAAATGCTATCACATTGAGGAGCGAAAAAACTTCAAAGGACCTACCATATAGGCAGGAGGGTCATGATACTTCTTTACCCTCTTCTCAGGTAAGCTCCTCTTCCCATTATAACCCTTCCAAGGGACAAGCTAAGGAGAAGAAATCTAAAGGGAATGAACCAATCACTGAGATCCCATTACCCTTCCTAGGAGTGTTAACTCGTGAACCTAAAGGAAAGATAGAGGGAATCAAAAGTAGTGAGGATTTAAAGGATATTTTCAAAGAGGTTCACATTAAAATGCCCCTCCTCGATGCCATTGATCATATCCTATTGTCGCTAAATTCTTTAAGAATATTATACACTGAAGCAATAGTCTAGGAAGACCAACAAGGTGGTATTGTCTAAGGAGGCTAGTGCAGTCATTTTGTCTGATCTACCACCTACAAAGAAAGACCCAGGAGCCCTACTCATTTCCTGTCAGCTACAAGATGCTACTTTTGACTAGGCCTTGCTTGATTTGGGTTCGTCTATTAATTTAGTCCCCACTGCAATATTCGAGCACTTCTAATTTGGAGAGCTAAAACCCACTTCAGTCACTATCTAGTTGGCTAACATATTAGTCAAAGTTCCCCGAGGTGTGGTGGAGAATGTCACCGTAAAAATCCATGGGCTTTGATTCCCAGTGGATTTTTTCATCCTGGATATGGACATTCCTCCTAGTCTGTACGATGCACCTATCATCTTAGGTCACCCACTTTTGGAAACCACCTAGACTAACATTAATTGTGCATCTGGGTGTATGGTGATCGCCCTGGGAAATAAGAACTATAGATTGGATATTTTTAAGGTGAACAAGAACCCACATTGTGATTTTATTGAGGAGGACCCAGATGATGATGAATCTAAGTATTGGGCAAACATAGAGCTTCTTTGTGAGTCAACTTTGCACAGAGCTTCTATTGGGCTCAATAATTTGGTTCAAGTTAAGGTAGCCAAAGATCTAGATGAGACGACTAGTGCTGATCCTATTTCTATTGCAACACTCCCAAACTTTGATACTCCATATTTGATTTACAATGATTCTGACACTGTGTTGAACATTGATTTACTAAAGGCAATTGATGAGGCACATGATTTGGAATCTGAAAGATCTGGAGTGGAATTTCTTGAAAACCCCATGACAAGCTCAAATGATAAGTACATTGAGGAAATAGATTTGCATGAGATTTCATACATCCATGGGGTTAATTTTGAATTATCAAAGAATCCAAACGAAGTTGAGGTAGAATCTAATAAAAATCTTATTTCTGATTATGAGGAAAATCTGAAAAATCTTGAGGCATTTTTCGATTTGGGGTTGGGTGTATCTATTATGTCTTCTTTCACATCTTCACTCTTGGATTTCGACATCGAGGATTTCACAGAAGCCATAGAACTAAAAATGAAAAAATTTGAGGCTTTATTGCATCGTGATTCTCATTTTCCACACCTTGGAGATAATGAATTGTTGCCCATTATAATTAAGGATTCACACCATGAACATGATTTGAGAGATACGTATGAAATCTTTTATCAACCCAAGGATGAGATTGATTTGGGCAAATCGAGCTATTAAGATGGAATAGTGGGTTTTATTTGTCACACCTACTATGCACTCGCCCACACCAAGATCAACTCACAAAATGGTTGCTTATACCATTTCATATTACACCACTCGGGTCCCTCCTTTTATTTCTCACCACTTTCAAGACCTACATGATTTATTTTCGACTTCTATCTCTGTATCCACCTCATCTGCATTACTCGTACATCATTCTATAGGGTTGCCACTCTCTACCTTTCACCCTGGCATCCAGATTTATCTTTATTTCTCTCATAGCACCTGGCTACAACCCACTCCAAGTCTCATTATTGTACTTTTTCGACCTTTTGGGCTTGGTATTCATGGGTAGTTGATCTGCATTTCTAGCTCATTGCTAGCAATGGAACTCAAAGTACCTATCATTTTGATTGACCTCTCTTTTGCAATCACTGATCCATCTGATTGAGTTTCTCGCCTAGCTAGAGGCGTTCAACTCAGCATTTATACATAACATCTGCTTTCTGTTTATACTTAGCATATTTCTTTTGTGCATATTTTTATACATATTGTGATTATCATGTTTGTGTTAGCATATGCTCAATGAAGAATCAGGAGCAATTCTAGGTGATTTCTATCCACTTACCCCTATTTTAATTTATTTCCCTTTTATTCTTGCATGAGGTCATGTAAGAACTTAGGCATGGGAGTGATAGTACACATAATTTGAAAAATTTTCCTGCCAACACCATAGAAAGTACATTTTTATCAAGTGGTTTTCTTAGAGATTTATTCTTTGGTTGATTCCTAAATTTAGAATCTAGTACAATTTCACATTTGCATGTAGAATTTGCAATGAATCCACTCTGAAGATTGATAGGCATCTTTAGTTTGTCGAGAAGAAGCATTGCTTCTTTTCTTGAACCCTTGGATAGTAATTAGGGAGTCAGGCAAACCATCTTCTATTAGATCCACCAAACAATTGCGATGTGAATGTAGAATGTTTATTGGTGCTTTATGCTAGTGCAAGGATTCTTAGTTTCTGGATAATTAGATAATGATACTCAGAGTGAGGCATAGTTTTCACTCTCGGTTCCTACATACAAATTCTTTGTGTAAATTTTTGAGAGGCACCAAATAAGGTAAATATGCAGAGAGTGGGTTCTAATAAAACTAGGACTAAGGTGGATAGTTATAACCGTCCTTTACGGGATCCTCGGCTACGCTGTCCCATCCATTCCTTTCTTGGTGTTGAGAGTAGGCACTTCCACCAAATAAGCCACCTGATACCCTCTTGAACATCACCAATCCCAAATAGTACCTCGTGAATAAAAGTTTGTGTATGTGTGTGTGTTACGGTGTGTTTGTAGATATGAAAAAAAAAAGAAAACAAGAAAAAAAAGAGTTGAGTTTTTTTTTTTGTCAAGTACATTGAGGAAAGAATACCTACTACCATTATGATCTACTAAATATAGCCTTGACCTACTTTTCTATATTTCTGATCACCCGAATACTGGCTGAGGATTTCTAACTTAGTTATAGGGTTATTAGAACTTAATTAAAGTGTTAATGCCTTGACAAACCACCAAATATATTTACAAATCTGGTGAGATTGTGAACTCAAAAAGAAAAGAAAAGAAAAGAGAAGAAAAAAGAGAGAGAGAGAATGAGTACAATGGAACTAAACAGAGCACAGTTTCTCTACTTCTCTCTAAGTTGATTTATTTGATAGTTTGGAAATCTAGGGTTGGTAGTATTAGTCTATATGTAGTACTAGAGGAGTGTGAGCTACCAAATACAAACCTACTTGATTCGGACATCTACGTAAGCCAAAAGCTAAGGCTGAAATTACAAAATTTTTTGTAAGAAGTTTGCCAATCCCAATAGTGTTTTACTAAGGGTCAAGTATGAGATTTAAATGTGGATTGATTTTTAACTTGGATCTATTGCATAGGCTACAACACAATACTTTCACCATTATCTGGATTTCTAAATTTATGGATAGAAACAAAAGAAATAAATCTCTAGTCAAACTCTCGATAGAAATTAGTCATTTAGGGATCGCTTTGCATTTAGTCTTGCATTTGTTAGGGATTAGCAAGATTTAGGAATCGGGGCATGATTGCGTAGCAATCACAAGTCCTAATCAACTTGAATTACGTTAGATCCTAACTTTGGAAAAATACATGCATGAGTAGCATATTTCGCATTATAGTTGATTTGTTTAGCCATGTAAATAATAATGCTATTATATGTTCTAACTAAGAGGCAATATTAATTAGTTGCAGATGATTTAGGGCTGCGGATGATAAAATCAATCATACTGATCTAATCAAGACAATGATTGGAGCCCAACGCTTTCGAAATCATCTTGATCGGACTTCTCTAGCATCATATGCCGTCTATGGAAGATTAAAGATCAAGGGGCAAGGTGGCATAAATTCAAACCTCAAATGCCAAATCTGATCACATGGATGGATTCAGATCAACGATCACAATCCAACAACACGAGAATCGCCTTAATCAGAGCCTTGTAGCACCACCTACTAAGGTGGGAAGATGGACGATTGGGATGACGCCACATGGTGCCATCCCAACGGTCCACCATCACACCCTTAGCCACTGAACCAAAAAAGTTGGGCCATTAGATCGTCATCCAACAGCCACGATTGAGGCACATCACTGCCTCCCCAATGCCTCAACAGAGGACTTAGCCATTGATCTTCATCAAACTGCTGAGGGCAGCTGAGTGCAAAAGAATAAACCATGATAATCTGTAGCCATAGCACAGTGGGTGCCACATGGCATGATCTCACGCATCCGTGTGTTGGGCACGCGATGGAGATTCGTGGGGGTATGTGTTCGACGCGATCTGAGCCGTTGATCGCCAGATGGATGACCCTTGCTACTCAAGTTGTTTGCATGGTTTGAGAGCTCTAAAATACCCATTTTGCCCCTCACTTTGGTTATAGAAATGACCCCAGACCCCTCCTTTTGAAGGCAACTCTTCCTCCAAACATCTTCCACTCCTTTTTGCTCTGGAGAGCCCTCTTCCTCTGTGACGTCCACCAAGGCCACACTTGGCGCACCGTTGCTGCTACTCCGCACCTCAAAAAGGTCACCAAGGACCACCCTTGGTGCCCTTGTTCTAGTAGAATATATAGTTGTTTTTTTATTCTCGAAGTTCTGGTTCTAGTAGCTTTTATTCTAATCATTCTACTTAAGTTGTAGTTCATGTCAAGCATTCAACTAGATGAACACTCGCATGATTATTATCTGAATAAAGTTGACTTGGTTAATATCATATATCTTAGTGTTTTAGTTCTAGTTATATTAGATCAGTATTAAATCAAATCACATTTCTGCCTCCCTAAGTTCAACCGGGACTTACCAAAGTTTCATTATAATTGTTTATCAGCGTGTTTTAGCAATATACTATGACAAAATTATTTTCAAAAATGCGATTCCATGCTTCAATATTATGTCAACAGCTAAAGGCCAAGCATCAGAGACTAGTCGATCAGTTACAGCCCTTTCCCATTCCCGAATGGAAGTGGGAGAATATCTCCATGGACTTTCTGACTAGTTTACCATTGTCTCAGACGGCACATGACATTGAATGGGTGGTTGTGGATCGTTTGACGAAGTCAACATAATTTTTGCTGATCAAAGTGACTTATGGTCCTTCGCAGCTAGCGGAGTTGTATATACAAGAGATTGTACAATAGTATGGTGTGCCCAAGGAGATCATTTCAAATAGAGATGCCCATTTCACTTCCTAGTTCTAGGAAAGTTTTCAAAAGGCCTTGGGTACACAGTTGAGCTTGAGTACATCTTACCACATAAAGAGTGATGGATAGATAGAGAGGACCATTCAGACATTGGAAGACTTGTTGCGGTCTTGTATACTTGAGTGGAGAGGCTCTTGGCAGGAACACCTACCTCTGGTGGAGTTCACCTACAATAACACCTATCATGCTAGTATAAACATGACCCCGTAAAAGGCATTGTATGGTCGAAAGTGCACCTCTCCACTTGCTTCGGATGAGGTGGGTGTGAAGTGGGAGGTAGGTCCTAGACTGATTAGGTAGGGTAAGGAGGTCATTATGTAGATTCGGATGAAACTCCTTACTGCACAGAGCCGACAGAGGAGCTATGCAGATATTCGATGGCGGAATGTAGAGTTTGAGGTTGGTGACTTTGTGTTCCTCAGAGTATCACCAATAAAGGGGATTTAGAGATTTAGGGTGAAGGGTAAGCTTGCTCCGAGGTTCGTGGGCCCCTTTGAGATCCTGGAGTGGGTCGGACCAGTGGCTTACAACTTGCCCTACCTCCTCAACTAGTTGGCATCCTCAACATCTTCCATATCTCTAGTTTGTGGAGGTATGTGTCTGATTTGAACCATGTTCTTTGCTATGAGAGCATGCAGATAGAGGACTTGACCTATCAGGAGTAGCTGGTGCAGATACTAAACTATATCATTCGAAGGCTACGTAAAGAGATCTCTCTAATGAAAGTCCTTTGCAGGAGTTAGAAGAACAAGGAGGCAACTTGGGAACATATTGCGTAGAAGTCATAGGTGTCAATCTACCTAAATTAAATTAGATCCTAGCTTAACTTAGGAATAATGCATGCACAAACAACGTAATTTGCATCATAGTTGATTTATTTGCTCTGTAAGTAATAATGCTATGTTATGATTTAATTGAGAGAAAATAATAATTGCAGGTAATTTAGGGCAGCGAATTATAAATCCAACAGTACAGATTTGTTCAGAATGACAACAAGAGTCCAACACTTCCAAGATCGTCTTGATCAGACTCCCGTAGCATCTTATGCAGTCCATGGAAGAGCAAAGGCCTAGAAGTAAGGTGATGCAAATCCAAACTTCATATGCCAAATTCGATTGCACAGATGGATCTGGATCAACAATTGTAGTCCAACGACACAAAATTCAACTCGATCGGAGCCCTGCAGCAACATCTACAAATCAAAGAAGATCGACGACCATGATGGAGCCATGTGGCACCATCATAGACACCCAAGGTCGTCGCCCCCATCCACTGAAGGAATTCCATGTGTGTTGTGGGCCATTGGATCATCATCCAACAACCACAAGAGTGACACGTCACCCTCCTCACTGCGCCTTCATCAATGAGAAGATCAACTCAGTTATTGGATCTCCTTGCAACGGCTGAGGACAACTGAGTGAAAAGGAAGAAACGTGACCATCACGTGGGTAGCATAATGGTTAGCATGCTTGAAATGGAAGAGGTGGCGAGCATTCGACTCGCGTGGAATGTGAAATCGAAGAAGCAACGAGGTGCGATATAATTGGATCGTACGATGGCGATCAATAAGTGTAGAAGCAACTGCGTGATGCACGGAGGGATGCTAGATTAGGTGGTGCAATACATGTGCGAGGTGACATGCAGTTAGATGTGCCAATATATGTGACCCAGTGCGGATAGAAGAGGCGGTCGTGAGTGCTCGTTTAAGCCATCTGATTGTAAGATCGGACTGCTAAAATTAGAAGTGCATGTGTGCCCGTGAAAGAGGCAAAGGCGATGGAGCGCGCATGGTCACAACCGTGCGATTGGAATCTGAGGGACCAGAGCATGCCATGTGGTGCAATCTGAGGTAGTGTGCACGTTGAAGGTGTTATGGAGGCTATTTTGTGGTGAAATTAGAGCCGTTGATCTCCTGATCAACAAATCTGATTAATCCAAGACCATCGCATGAATTAGAGGGCCAAATACCAACCTTGCCCCTCATTTTGGATATAAAAAGGACCCTAAAGCCCCCATATGAAGGCATCTCTTCCTCTATCTCTCCCTCCAAACACCTCCAAGCTTCTCCGACTCCCTCTTTCTCTGAAGCATACATCAAGACCACCTTGGTGCACCACTGCTGCTCTCCCCAACCTCTCCAAAGGCCAACAAGGACTACCTATGGTGCCCTTGTTCTAGTAGATTAGAAGCTATTTTATTTCTAGTTTTTCTACTATTTCTTCTAGTTCTAGTTCTAAGAATCTAAATAGCCTAATCATCATCTGAATAAAGTTGCTTTATATATATCTGATTATTCTAGTTCTAGTTCTAAATCAGTATTACAATAAACTCATTTTCTACCTCTCTAAGTTCGATTGGGACTCACCATCTCATTATATTTATTTCTTTCAACGTATTTTCACACTATACTATGATGTATCTGTCCTTCAAACATGATCTTACGCCTGAATAGGAACTAGAGAAAGAAATGGAGAAGTACTTGGATCTTTTCATGGGTGAGTTCTTAACCCCCTGGGTTGTTTCTCTTTAAGGTTATACACCTAGCACGACTTTCTCTTTTATCTCCTCACTCACTCGAGTTTTGGGGATGAAACTCCCTTTATGGTTGTTATATCTGTAGCATCGCAAAATCCAAGTTCTGAGTCATTTCAAGGTGATCCAGGTCAGTTCAAACTAGGAAACCCAGTTGTGATTCGGTGTTGATGTCAGCATCTCCTTAAATTACCAAAAAATGCATATTTTGAGTCAACCCCT
Organism: Thalassia testudinum; assembly: GCA_037157565.1. Classification (NCBI taxonomy): domain Eukaryota; kingdom Viridiplantae; phylum Streptophyta; class Magnoliopsida; order Alismatales; family Hydrocharitaceae; genus Thalassia; species Thalassia testudinum. The sequence goes on from JAZHRO010000025.1 coordinate 94,170,739, forward strand.
TCCCAAATATTGTCAAAAGGGTGCCACATATGGTACTGTTGGATTTCTCTCATCACAAGCCTTCCAGCGACGCATGTTTCATGCGAATTTGAGGTGTACAACTCTAGTTATGGCTAAAACAATTCAATAAGGACATAAATGTAAAGTGGACCCAACCATAGGGTTATTTTGGGTATTTCACCCTACTAAACCTATTTACAACAACCTTTGGGCCTGTATAAGGACCCCTTTGGGTCCTTGGGTCATCATTAAGGTATAAACCTCTTAATTAAGAGTGGAGAGGAGAGGGAAAGCCTTTAGACTTTCCTTTTCAAAAATTTTAAAAATTCTTTTCGAGGACCTAGGCATGATTCCAGAAATTGTGAGCTTCCAACAGTAATTTTTGCAAAACATGGCAGCGGCGTAGGTGACATGCGATATGCAGGCGAAGCGTGATGACAGCACATGCTAGAGAGTAATGCATGGTAAGCGAATGCCCGTGCGAATTCACACGGGAGAGGGCGAAGGCGAGCACAGGGGGCACAGATCTCTAATGCATGTCAAGATTGATGGCTACGAGCGAGCATGCGATGATCCATAGGTACGGGTGAACTAGCGGTTGATAGGTAGCTAGGGTTGAGCTGGTGGTGGGTTTGCTTGGGCCGACCAGTCTATTTGGGTTGAACGACCCCCTCGCGTTCTTTCATCCAGTTCGAGGTCTTCCCAACCTTGGATTTTGAAAAGTAAGGTATCGTTGGAATTGTATCGATGCATACTATATGTTGGTATAATTTATTTTCACTTTTGAGTTTAGTTCCTTTAGTGAAAAATCAGAAACATATTTAGGTGCTTTCGAACCCCTTTGTGGTCCATGTGAACCAGGTCTTACTCCTAGTGTGTGCGCAGATCTTGAGGAGGGTGTGGAGACTATCCCCAGGCCCTGTGTGCATGGTTCAGAGTCACTGTGACCCCTTGGTGACATTAGGTAGAGTAGTCTACCCATCTCTTGATTCTATCTGATTTTAGAGTATTTGTGGACCTATGTTGTGCGATTCTTCATGTGTTGGTTGGGTGTGGACATCCTTTTTGTTGAGTTGGAACCCCTTTGGTGTTTTTCAATGATTTATGGGCACTTTAGTGAGAAATATTACGAATGATTAGGATTTAGTCATCACATGTACACGTGTAATTGCATGCATGAAACAAATTCTATTTTCTATGAAACAAGTTCTGTTGTCTTCAGTAGTTTCTAAAAACTATGGGACTACTATCATGAACTGAAAAACTACCTGTAAATGGATATGTTGGACGTTAATGAGGATATTTGTTAATCTTGGAATTAGTAAAGATTTTTTGAATTGACAAAAATAAGAGAAACAGTTATCTGGAATTGGTTATAGAGTCAACACAATGGATATGTCAAGAATTGAAATGATAAGATAACTGGTTTTAGCCTCGCTACTCGCCAGAGCTTGGCTGTAGCTTTGGTCTTCTAGGCTAGTTTCAAGGGCTGGTTACGAAGTTGCTGGCCTCCCTACGACTCTTTGGTTAGGCTTAGCAGCCAACTGGGATAACGAGATGTAGGGATCGAGGTTTGGTTCTTTCTCAACCAGAGGGTAGGTCATTGGTTGTCTGTGGTTCAATGTACGTAGCACTTATATATGTTCACGCTACATGATGTAGCTACCACCCCTTTCCGCAATGGCCCCAAGGTGATGGATTGTTGTGACTCGATGGATATAAGTGGTCCTCCCAACTAGGAGGATGGCATATACTATCTTGTGCCGTAGGAAGTTACGCAAGATTGTCTCGTGCCTTAAGACATCGATCTACAGATTGTGAACTATAAAAACATGGGCAAGGTACATGAATAGAAATAAATTGTTGATATAGTGCCCTCTTTTTGTACTCCTACTACTATTACCACTTGTTTTGTTGTCTACTGTACTCAATTTTCACTAACATATAGTTTTGAGTTCTGTACTCAAGTGTTGTTGAGCAGTCGAGTGCAGCGGCTGCTATCCGTCAGACTTCTATGGAACAGGGTCCTACCTGAGAAGATGGTCCATACTGAGCCAGTGGCTCATAGTAGTAGGTTCTTTCCATTGTTAGACTTTATTTTCTTATCTTTTCGATGATTGTAGGAGACTCTCCTTACTTTCTATTTCATGATATTTTATTATTAGCTAATTAATTGTGATTTCATACATGAAAAGATTTGAGTTGGAAAATCATCGTCGTAGTGCATAGAAATCCACTAACTAGATAAAATTTATAACTGAAACTCAAGGTGAGTCCCAGGTCGAACACGGGGAGGCGAATGTTTGATTTTGAGAAATTCGCATTTAGCTTTTATTTGATTCTATTGTTTTTTCTATCTTTTGTTATTTTTTTTTGAATTTTTTATAAGACAAGAGATCAGGTCGACAACATAATTATCTCGGTAATCTTCTTGCAAAGTAAGAGAGAGAGAGAGAATATCAATATTTAGTTAAACAATGTTTGCTATACATATGAAAGTGGAAAGCTACACTAGAAAGTAGTAAAAGAAAGTATGGGTTGAGAAGAGTTCCCCTCGATGGTCGCTTGGAAGACGGCTCGCTCTAACGTCGCTTAGATTAAGGTGGTGGGAAGCTGGAGGAAGGAGAATGGCGGCAGAGGAAGGAGGACTGGGTGGGACAGTGTCGTGACGAGGATCTTCCGGAAGGTGGTGAGAGGATGGCCATGGGATGCTCCACGAATGGAGGTGAGAGGCAGGAAAAATATTTTGTTTTCTACTCTAGAGGAGCATCCTGGGCTTGGGACAAGCTCTCTCTAGAGCCTTGGTGGTGGTAAGGGAGAGAAAGGAAGAGATGAAGAATGGGAGGGGTAGGGGTCCTTTTATTGTGAAGGAAAGGATCCATTTCGTACATAAAACATTTAGTGATGGCCATAAACGTCACTGAAGATCCCCCGTAAATGTCGCTAAGGCTATTGCTCATGCACCCCACACGTGGGACTCATGCGCGTGCTCCTTGCACTTGTCTCGCGTGGGCCTACTAATGCTCCTTCCTCTGCACGCACCCATTATTGCTCACCTCTACATGCTACGTGCAACGTGCAGCTATGTACGCCGGTGCGCTGTGCGCACTCACGCTACTGCACGTGCCCGTGCACTGCATGCGTGCAGTGGTGCATGCGTGCCCATGGGCATTCTAGATAGCACCACGAGGTGTGATCTGGGTCGTCTATCTTCTTTCCTTTGTATTAGCTACTACAAAAGTTGGATTGACTCGATTTTCATATTGTTGGTCTTGGATCGTTTACTCGAATCCATCCGTGCAGTGGGATTTGTCATTTGATGTTTGATTTGTGTCACCTAGTCCATTGGTCGTTGATCTTCCCTAGACTGCATAAGTTGCTACAGGAGTCCGATCAAGACAATTTTGTTCGATCGTCTTCTTAATTAGATCCGTATGGTCAGATCGTCAATTCGAGGCTCCAAATTAAATCTCCTTCTCTCTTGGCCATAAAATGATGCAACTAACCTAAACTTTATACAGACTACTCTAAATGCATAATGATGCATGCTAGGCAATATTTACAACATGAAATGCATATCTATGCTTAGGAACAAGAATAAATAGGTAGTTTATCATAATTAAATGTGTCTTCATCATGCCCCCATTCCTATCTTTTGCTAGTCCCTAGCAAAATCAAACTAAATGCTACATGTGAAAACAGAATTATGATCTGATTACTTAGGCAAGATTTGTTGATTACATTAGAAAATTTTAACTAAGAACCTAATTACAAAAACTCAACAGTGCCTAATTGTTTGCAAAAATGTAGAATGCCCAAGTTGCCTTATTTTGAAAAGGGAAGATACATTTTTTTTTGCTTTTCTTCATTTCTAATTTTTTTGGATTTTTTTTTTAGTTTAGGGTTTCGTTGCAGCTTTCTATGGCTACCAAACCTGCCTAGGACTCAAAGAGAACTTTAAGTTCTAAGCATCTTGTGAAAGGTGATAGACGGACTAGGCGGCCATTAAAGCGAACTTCATGTTTCTACGACCCTAGGTGACCTTAAGAGTTTCTGCCTAAAGGTTTATTTTTTCGATAGGTAGCTTTGTCCCTACTTTTATTCTTTTACAAGGACAACATAAGGGCGAACCCAATGTATATCCTGCCGGCTTATTCTACCTCTCCACTTCTTTCTAAGTGTCTAGGAATTATACGTGTGTTTCGTGAGCTGGGTTCTGGACACTCAGTCGATGAGCTGTCGCCACCGACCACTTGCCAGCCATACTCGTGCAGTGAAGCATGGCTTATTTTATTTTATTATTTTTTCTCTCTTTTTTTTTCTTTTTGGGTATTTCCTTTTCTCATTTTTTTTTGAGTAGGTGGCTTCCCTAATTTAAGATTTACCTAAAGGCAGCAGGAAAAGAATGGTCATGTGGTTGGGCTCTGGACAACCGGTCAATGAGCTGTTACCAACAACAACTTGCTGGCCATACCACCCTAGATGGGTCATTAGCCACCCAATTTCCAAAGAAACTATCGGAAAGTGAGTTAGTGCAAATAGTGTGTAGATGCTCAGAAGTAAAGTCCCCTCAAGTTAGAGGGCAAGTTGATAAGTCATGTACTTATCAACCCAATTTATTAGCTAAATTAAAGTGAAATTAATCTTAGCAAGGACTCGAGACCAAATCTACATTTTAGTGGACACCCGGGCTGGTTAAACCCAAAGACCTGAAGAGTCTAAGTGTTCAGGTTTTTAAGTATCGTCTCCTAAAGTTAACAACTCTTAAACCCCAAGTTCTCTTCTCCTAATTCTAATTTCTTTTTTTTCTTTTTGAATTTTGAATTTTTTTCTTTTTTTTTGAATAAAAGAAATTTCCATATAGTTTAGAAAATAGTTTCAGGATTAAGTATCCACCCCCCATGCTTAAATGATGCAATGTCCTCATTATAAAATAAAGACATGAAAAAGGTGGAATAAACAGAACATCACCTAAATTTCGTAACAATCCGGTCGACTACGTAGAGGGAAAGGAGTATACACATGTGCTAAGTTTATTGCCTTTAGCTAGGAAAATATACAAATAAAGAAGAAATTAGGAATCCACAAGTACAGGTCAGAATCAGAATTAAAATATTGATCACATGACCTGCCAGTAGGTGTCCACAGATGTGGACTAGATTATGGTGAAGACCAATGCCCCAGGGTAGAGTGGTTCTAAGGTTCTTGATGAAAATTACCCTTAACCTGAGATTGTTGTGCTTGTGGGGTCGGGCATGCGATTTGGTGGTGTGCAACCTAAGACAAAGTGGCGGACAATAGGTAGTTCTGATTCACTAGATTTGGGTGTCCACTTTGAGTTCAGCTTGGAAAGACAGTGAATTGTTCTATACTTTGGTTGGATGTTAAAGATATCATAAGTGTCCTGGGAAAAGGTTGGTGGTTTTAGGTCAGTAGAAACCCTTAAATCCAAAATCCTATCTTCCCTTGAGTTAACTTCCCAAATCTTTATTTCCAAATTCCTATCCTCCAAGATCAAGTGTTCGATTTTCAGGGCCTCATGATCATTGTACACACCATCAAAGATACCCAAGTCAAACAATTGTGACTGAATCAGAATTGACTTGGATTTAATCATTTCCAAATCAAAATCAATCATCTCTTTCGGGTGTGTTTGAAGATTAGGGCTACCGATTGGATCATCTATTATAATAGGCTTAGAATCCTCCATGTCAGCCCCAATCGGATCATAATCCTCAGTTATCGGGCTATTAAATAGTTCATCATGCTCCTCGAGCCTGTTAGTCTCACTAAAATCATTCTCCTTAAACACAAGTGAGACTTCACTAAGAGATTCCTCACCCTCAGAATCAAGGAATTCATGATCTTTATTTATATATGTCTCAAGATCGTATGTTGTTCCTTGGCCTATAGAGACATATTTTTCTTCATTCCCTGGCTCGAGGATCTCGGGTGAGAAAATTTGTTCATCAATGTGTTGCTCTAGACTAACCTGGCCATCCTTGGTTTGGTAAAGTATGTCCCCCACGACAAGTGCCTAAGCGGGTTTTGACATTGGCGTTCCTGAAGGGGGTTCATCTTGAGAATCATCCTATGATTGGAATAGGGCAACCATAAATTTCATCATCAATCTTGATAATTTCCCCAGTAAAAACTCACCTGGGCCACTATCGTTAACATCTTGTAGCCAATCCAATAAAGAACTATTAAGCTCATCAATCATTTTGATCATAGGCTCTAATGCTTCAGTGCATGCTATTGGTTGAGCTTCTAAAGATTGTATAGTGTTCCTCAAGTTAACCAATACCCTATCCTAGTCCAGGTTCACTTGAACCGAATGGTTCAGTTCAAGGTTGGGTGGGTTTGGGTTAAAACTAGGGAGTCAGGAAATTGATGTTCTTGGGGTCCTCCCTGATAGTAGGTTATTTTGGGTTGTTTAAAGAATGGTGGCGACCTATATTCAATATAATCCTGGGGAGGGTAGGTGTTACATTCATCATATCCTTCTTGATTATAGTTCGGGTTAGGTTGATCATCAAAGGGTGGAGATAAATAATCATTGTAGGCATGAGAAGGATAATAATCATAGTCATGTTATCCAGGGTTATGCCCTGAACACTAAGGTTTCGATTCATATCCCCAATCAAAGCTATCTCAGCTAGTGGATGAGTAATCATAAGTCGAGTTAGGTTAGTAATCATCTTGAAGATAAGTAGTGGTATGAGGGTAGGATTGGAAATGTGCGTAGGATGTGGAAGCATACATGGTGAAATAGGAGGGAAAATAGAATAGAGAAAGGTGCCCTACAATACAATCAACCAAATCTATCATTAAATTGGGTAGCTTAAGGGCTATGCTTAAGAAATGAACTCTGACCACACAATGAATTTGGTGTTGTCCTTACTCCCGAAGGTGGTAAAGTTGGGCCGGCAAAGTAGGGGGAGTGTGTCCCAAGGGTTGCTAATTATGCCAAACCCCTTCTTGCTTAAGCTGTTTGACAATAGGGCCCCCCAACTTAGCACCTTTTCAACTAAGTAGATGTCACTAATTCAAAATGCGTTGAAGGGAACACCCTAAAATGAACTCAATGAATCTTAGGGCCAACGACTACTCAATTTTAATTAAGGCTTGGGATGATTTTGCTCTTGGAATGTGATGGGCCCTTTAGATGGGTTGTGCCCTTAAAAATCAATTAATATGTGTGTGTGTGCACAACCAGTGGTTTCAAACAAGGTTTTAATGATGTGTCTTTTAGGGTTTAACCTTGTTTAGTAGCCTTTAGGGTTTAAACCTTAGGTTGGTTCAATCAAGGTTCAGTAGAACACTTCAAGTTTTGGAAACACAGGTGTAGATATATTTCATTAAAAAATAGAAATAATGTGGAGTGCCTGGTTCAGCCCTAAAAGTCAACCCTAAATGGCATGCTACTTGATGAATCACTTTTAATTTAAGTGGTGCAGCCCAAGCAGTTCAAGCAATTGGCCTGTCGCACCACTTGATTGTGGCACACAAAAAGTCTTAACCTAATTAGATTTCTAGTCACTTATGTGTGTGTTGGGTTAAGGTGTATCGGATCCACAGGTCAGATCTCGGTTAAATGGTAGAATCAAAGTGACTATGCACCCTAAGATGAGAGTTGTGGGTGTTAAGCATGTAACTTTCAATTTAATCCCATAAGAAGCAAAGAGTAATTTTTTTCATATTTTTAGTTTATATGGATGGGAGAGGGGAGGTGAAGTGACAATCAAACAATTAAGATCTAACCTAGGGTTTATGCAAGCACCTAAGTTGATTTGAGTTTGAGTTATTAATTGATGGAATGGAATCTAGGCTGGGGGTGGTGGGATACACATACATAGCCTTCTAACTACACTTTACTCTGATCTATTGCGCTTTGGCTTGCCTTGGAAGGGTACCTGTAATCATAGAAAGAAAGGAGCAAAGTGAGCAAAAAAGTGAAGTAAAGCAGAAAAACACGAAAAAACCAAAGAGTTTTGCCTCCCCGGTAACGATGACAAAATGGTGAGCGTGATTTCGTACGCAAAAAGATTTGAGTTGGAAACTCATCGTTGTAGTGCATAGAAATCCGCAAACCAAACTCGAGGTGAGTCTCAAGTCGAACATAGGGAGGTGAATGTTTGGTTTTGAGAAATCCACGTTTCACTTTTATTTATTTTTATTATTTCTTTTATCTTTTCTTATTTTTTTTGGAATTTTTATAGGACAACAGATCAGGTCAACAACAAAATTATCTAGCTAATCCACTTGCAAAGTAAGAAAGAGAGACTGAGTGAGAGAGAAAATATCAATATTTAGCTAAATAATATTTGCTACAGATATGAAAGCGGAAAGCTACACTAAAAAGCAGTAAAAGATAGAATGGGTTGAGAAGTGTCCCCCTCGACAATCCCTTGGAGGACACTCACTCCAACGTCGCTTGGATGAAGGTGGTGGGGAGCTGGAGGAAAGAGAACGGTGATGGACGAAGGAGGATGGGGCAGGACGCCGTCGCGGCGAGGATCTTCTTCTGGAAGGTGGTGACAGGATGGCCACGGGATGCTCCATGAATGGGGGTGAGAGGTGGGAAAAATATTTGGTTTTCTACTCTAGAGGAGCATCCTAGGCTTGGGATAAGCTCTCTCTAGAGCCTTAGAGGTGGTGAGGGAGAGAAATGAGGAGATGAAGAAGAATGGGAGGGGTAGGGGTCCTTTTATAATGGAGGAAAGGATCCATTTCATACATAGGGCATTTAGTGATGGCCATAAACATCGCTAAAGATCCATCGCAAGCGTCGATAAAGCTCTATCTAACACGCCCCACGTACGCCCGTGTCGCGCGTGCTCACTGGTGCTTGCTGCCTTTGAGTGCTACGCGCTTCACTCATGCCCGCTGCTACGCACCTCCAAGCACTCCGCGTGCATCACTACTATGGCCCCGCACTACTGCGTGCATCAGTGTGCTCCATGCGCTCATGCTGCTGCATAAGCCCATGCACTACGCTGTGCGGTGGTGTGTGCATGCCCATGGGTAGCTTGGATAGCACCACATGGTGCGATTTGGGCCGTCTATCTTCTTTCCTTTGTAGGGGCTACAAAAGAAGTTGAATTGAGTCGATTTTCATATTTTTGGGTTGCGATCGTTGACTCGAATCCATCCGTCTGGTTGGATTTGTCATTTGAATCTTTGAGTTGTGTCACCTAGTCTCTTGGCTGTTGATCTTCCTCGGACTGCATAAGGTGCTACGGGAATTCGATCAAGACGATTTTGGAGGTGTTCTCCGATCGTCGTCTTGATCAAATCCGTATAGTTAGATCATCAATTCGAGGCTCCAAATTAAATCTCCTCTCTTGACCATAAGCGAATGCAATTAACCTAAAATTTATATAGACTGTAAATGCAGAATGATGCATGCTATGCAATATTTATAACATAGAATGCATATCTAAGCTTAGGAACATGCGTAAATAGGCATTTTATCCTAATTACTTGTTCCTTCATCATCAACACTTTATTTTTCTTTCATTTAATGCATCATGAATGAATGTTGGCAGTTAACGTTTTATGGCTATGTGTTGGGTGACCACGATCTTGTGGGTATTTATGCTAGTTGGTAGCAGACGGTGACCCAGGTTCAGTCACTGAGTGGGACTCAGGTCGTTACATTCATCCCCTGATTTTTTGGATCACTTTCGATCCAATCATTAAATTGATGGTAAAATTGAGTAGAGTCTTAGAGCTCTCGATCGAGCTTTAGTTCACTGCAAATGGTGGTCTAAGTTGATCAGAATTGACGTTCGAAGTTCTGGCGACGATGACAAGTTTATGAAGGAGCGTAGCTGAGCTTAGCACCACAGCGGAAAGGAGCAAGCATTTTCTTGCAAACAAAACTAAACATGCAGAGTGGCTTGTTGGTCATTAGCGTAGGGTGTAAGTTAACCATATGTGTCTGTGCATGTGTGCATGCCTGCTTGCATGCGTGGGCCCAGGTGGGCATGAGCTTGATTGTGGGCCGGATATAGCTCAAAACTATACCCAAATGTACTAAAATTCACAAATAAATGAACTTGGACCTGGTCTCTATTAGTAGTAGATTCGGTCTAGTCACAGACCGGTGATCCTACGAACGAACTAGGTCCGCTCTCTAATCCAAGGTGTGAATAGAAAAAGGCTTTGAGAGTTTGATATCGACAAAGAGTTAAGCTCGAGAGAAGGATATAAAGAAAGAATTTAAAGGATGAAGCTTAAGTGTTTAAGACACTTAAAAGCATTGAGAGATGTCTAAGAGAGTTGAATGCTAATAAAGAGAAGCTTAAGGGTGTTAAAAATGGCTAAGTGATGAGTTAATAAAGAGAAGGCTGAGAGAGAATTAAAAAAATGGTTAAGTGTTTTGATAAGTATTTAATATAATTAAGGTAATTTTATTAGTGTAGTATCTCTTTATGCCCTTATTTATGTAAACACTTTAATTATTTTTTTTCTTTTGCTATTCAGTGTAAAATCATTCATGTACATTTCCTTTTGTAATGAAATAATTGCCATCTTTTAGAGTTTCAATTTTGTATGCAATTGTTCATGTGCTTAACATATTTTGCAATTAACATAGTAATTAGCTACTTGATAATTTAAAATAAAAATGGGGAATTGATTAAGTTTAAATACCTCCTAGTGAATGACCAGGAGTCAACTAGTTAAATGAATTAGAATCTAAAATGTTGGTTAGCTTGAGCCTATACTATGAATAAAGATAACATTTAACCAATCAAGTTAACTTAAGTCTATTATTTACATGATTAATTAAGCATAATAACCTTAAATAACTATGTTGAGAATTGTAGCATCACCTACTACAATCATTGTTGAGGGAGAACTCCAAGAAAATTTTAGAAGAGAATTGAAAATATTTGAAAATATGTATAAGTGTTTAATTTTGATCTTATAGCTAAAACAAAAAGCGAATAAGTTTCTATGGGCATTCAACCTTTACTGGTTAGACTTCCTGAGCCATAAAAGCTTGATTCGCTTTAACTTTGGCCTAATACACTCAAGCATTAACAAAATAGGCTAGGATCACTCCTAACTTAGGACTTATTCTTATACCTGAGTCACCAGTACATGATTTGCTGGTATGCTTTTGCTTGGGAGTCTAAGTAGCTTTGGCCTACACTACATAGAGTCAAGAAAGACAATATGAACTTATGATTCAACTGCACTGTCAATTAGGGAAGATGAAGTCCTTACTTCTGCAAGCATATAGACTTTTCATCCCAGTCTTTACTCTTGTGTTTAGGAGAAGGTCCTTCCACCAAAGTACTCACCCACCAAATAAGTGTGCTCCACCAAATAAAGTTGTTGGAGACATACTGACATTTGTTTTCAAAAAAAGAAGAGAAGTCAAGAAAAAAAAATAGAAAACTAAGAAAAATCAGAAAAAAAATAGAAAAGGTCAAAATGAATTGAAAAAACACATTCTTCTGAATAAGTCAAGTAAGATATTGATGTAGACACATCTATTTAGGTTAGAATGCCTATTCATGCTTGTTCCTAGGCATAGATTTGCATTTCATGTTATAAATATTACACAACATGCATCATTCTGCATTTAAAGTAGTTGTATATATTTTAGGTTAAGTAGGTCCTTTTTATGGTTAGGAGAGAAGAAGATTTATTTCAGGGACTTAGATGGACAATCCGACCATACGAATCTGATCAGGACGACGATCAGAGTCTAATGCCTCCGAAATCATCTAGATCGTAGTCCCGTAGCATCATATGAAGTTCGAGGAAGATCAACGACTAGGAGGGCAATGTGACATCCATACGGGCTTTGGATGAAAAATCTAATTATAAAGATGGATCTGGAGCAATGATCGCAGTCTGGCAATGTAGGAATCATCTCGATCTGAGCACTGTGGCACCCCCTGCAACATAAACAAGAATAGACGGCCCAGATGGTGCTACTGGCCGATGTTGGGTTGCCTGGATGGCGCCATGTGGTGCCGTCTAGGCCACCCAACATCAGCCAGCAACGCCTACTCCCATCTCTCCATCATCTATGACCTTCATTCCCAGCCGTTGGATCTTGATCCAACGGCTGAGAAGCTTCCTCCGCCGCATGCCATAAGATGTTTGCTCTACGCATTCGACGACTTGGTGCATTAGTTTGAGACTTGGAGCACAAATCAGCAACCACTGTTCGAGTCCCCGCATGCTTCCTTATTTCAGAGGCGCATATCCAATTAGAATCAGGATCGCACGATCTTGATCAGGCGACCTTGATGAGGCATGCGGGCGATCTGATCTAAAGGATCCAACGGCTACCTAGAGGCATGCAGACCACGCGTTTTGAATGGAGCAGGCACGCAACATTGGATGCACAATCTTCAGCCACACAATCAGGGCCCTCCGATTGCACATCCAACGGCCCTCACACTTTCAACCTTGCACCAGCTGCTGCTTGCATGCATGCCGCGTGTGTGGGCGAATCTTCAGTGACACATAAATGGACCTTTAGTGACACTTCCAGCTATCACTAATGGCCCTTGAGCGCCAGTAAAGCAATTGAAGGCATGAATCTTCAGCAACAGAAACGACAGTTCTGTAGCGATGTTTGTGGATGTTAGTAATGACCCACATGCGAATTTGTTCTTCCTCCACTATAAAAGGACCTACCCACCACTATTGCAAATCATCTCTTCCTTTCTTCCTCTCACCACCTCAAAGGCTCTAGAGAGAGCTTGTCCGAAGCTCGAGATGCTCCTCTAGAGTAGAAAACAAATATTTGTTCTTGCCTCTCATCCCCCTTCGTGGAGCATCCTGTGGCCATCTTCTCACCTCCCTTCGGGAAGAAGATCCTTGTAGCAATGCCGTCCTGCCCTACCCTCCATCCTCTAGCTCCATCCTCGTTTGTCCCACTCCTCACCACCTTCCTCCAGGTGACATCAGAGCGAGTCATGCTCCGAGGGACCATCGAGGGGGATTCTCTTCTCTTTCTATCTTTATTGCTTTCCTAGTGTAATATTTCCCACTTTCTTAATTGTAAAAAAAACATGTGATTGGAAATCGATGATTGTTTCTCTCTCGTATATTTTTGCAAGTAGATTATCTAGATAAAATTTTATCGACCTAAACTCTTACTTGATAAAAAATACCAAAAAAATTAGAAAAGATAAAAATGACAAAGAAGGAAATAAAAGAGAAATGTGTATCTTTCAAAACCAAACGTTCAGCTCCCTGTGTTCGACCCTAGACTCACTTTTCGAGTTTCAGTTATAAATTTTATCTGATAGATGCGTTTCGCAAGCCATGACAACGGGTCCACCGAACCTCGATTTTAATTCATGAGACATGCCTTAACATTTTGGCGCCATTGCCAGGGATCGAATCCAGGTCACCGACGTGACATGCGGGAATACTCACCACTATACTATAACCTTCGATTCTAGATGGTTTTCATCCAGAACCTGAGAACCACTCGACCCTGGGGCATGGGTCTGCATCTTAATCTTGTCCAGGTGTGTGAACATCTTCTGCTGATAGGTTTCATGATCAACCTTTTGATTTTGATTCTGACTAGTACTTGTGAATTCTTAATTTCTTCCTTATATGTATATACCTAGCTAAATGCATAAAATTTGGCATGTGTTTATATTTCACGTTCTCTACAGTGCTGATTGGATTTCCCATGATATTTAGGTGATATTTTGTTTACTCTGCCTTTTCATGTCTTTATTTTTACAATACGGATATTGCATCATTTAGGCATGGGGGGTGGATACTTAATCCTGAAATTATTTCGTTAGCTCTGAAGAATTTACTTTATTTCCTTAAAGAAAATTTTTTAAAATTTAAAAAGCTAAAAAAAATAGAATTAGGAGAAGAGAACTTAGGCATTTGGAAGTTATTAACTTTAGGAAATGATGCGATAGGACCTAAATACTTAGACTCCTCAGGTCTTCGGGCTTAATTAGCCTAGGTGTCCACTAGAATGTGGACTTAGTCTCGAGTCCTTGCTAAGTCAATCTTATTTTAATTCAATAAATAATGTGGGATGATAAGTATGCAACTTATCAACCTGCCCTCTGATTTGAGGGGATTTTAAGTCTAAGCATCTGCACACTTTTCGCACTGACTTACTTTCCGATGATTTTTACAGAAATTGGGTAGCTAATGAACTGTCTAGGGTGGTATGGCTATCAAGTTATTTTGGATAATAGCCCATTAGCCGGTTGCCCAGAGCCTAGCCATAAGACCATTTTCTTTGAACTGGCTTTAAGTAAATCTTAGATCAAGGAAGCCACCTACTTAGAAAAAAGAGAAAAACAAAAGAGAAACGCCCAAAAAGAAAATAAAAAAATAGAAAATAGAGAAAATGAAAAAAGAAAATAATAAAGCCACACTTCACCGCACGAGAATGGCTGGCAAGTGGTCGTTTGTAACAGTCCATTGGTCGGTTGTCTAGAGCCCAACTCACATAATTGCACAATAATCCCTAAAACAATTAGGGAAGAAGCGAGGAAGTAGAATAAATCAAGGAGATATACACTGGGTTTGCCCTTATGTTGACCCCATATATAAAAGTAGGGAGAAAGCTACCATTCGAAAAGATAAACCTCTAGGCAAGGTTACCTAGCGTCGTAGAAATTCGAAGTTCGTTTTAACAGCTGCCTAGTGAGTCTTTCAGTCTTTTCACTAGATGCTTAGCACTTAGAGTCCTTTTCGAGTCTTGGGCTGGATGGGTAGCTGTAAAAAGTTATCCCGAAACTCTCAAACTCCAAAAGTCCACAAAAATTAGAAAAGAGGAAATATAAAAAAAATTGTATCTTCCCTTTTCAAATAAGGTGAGGACTTGAGTGGTCTACATTCTGGAAGATACCCGGGTACTGTTGAGTCTTTGTTGTTTAGGACCCTTGGTTGAAAATTTCCTATTGTTAACAAATGTCTTAGGCCTAAGTGATTTAATCGTAATTTTGATTTTATAGGTAGCATGTAGTTAATTTTGCTAGGGACTAGCAAACGATAGGCATGGGGGTATAATGTAGACACATCTATTTATGTTAAAATGCCTATTCATGCTTGTTCCTAGTCCTAGATTTGCATTTCATGTTATAAATATTGCATAGCATGCATCATTCTGCATTTAAAGTAGTTGTATATATTTTACGTTAACTAGATCCTTTTTATGGTCAGGAGAGAAGAAGATTTATTTCAGGCCCTCGAATGGACAATCAAATCGTATGGATCTGATCAGAACGACGATTGGAGTCTAACATCTCCAAAATCTTCTAGATCGGAGTCCCATAGCATCGTACGAAGTCCGAGGAAGATCAACGGCTATGGACAATGTGACATCCATACGGGCTTCGGATGAAAAATTCGACGGTATAGATGGATCTGGAGTAACGATAGCAGTTCGACAGTGCAAGAGTTATATCAATCTGAGCACCGTGGCACCCCCTACAATAGAAAGAAGAAGGGACGACCCATATGGTGCCACGTGGCACCATCCAGGCCACCCAACATCGGTTAGCAACACCTGCTTCCATCTCTCCATCATACGCGATCTTCATTGCCTAGCATTGGATCATGATCCAACGGCTGAGAAGCTTCCTCCACTGCATGCCATAAGATGTCTGCTTGACACATTTGACGACTTGGTACATTGGTTTGAGACTTGGAGCACAAAAAGGCAACCACCGTTCGAGTCCCCACGTGCTTCCTTATTTCAGAGGTGCATATTCAATTTGAATCAAGACCACACAATCTTGATCGGGCGACCTTGATGAGGCGTGCGGGCGATTTGATCTGATGGATCCAACGGCTGCTTGCAAGTGTGCAGACCACACGCTTTGAATGGGACTGGCATGCAATGTTGGATGCGCGATCTTCAGCCACACAATCAAGACCCTCCATTCGCATCTAATAGCCCTCACCCTTTCAACCTTACACTAGTTGCTATGTGCGTGCATGCCGTGTGCGAGGGTGTATTTTCAGCGACACATACGTGGGCCTTTAGTGACACTTGCAACTGTCACTAATGGCCCGTGTGTGCCAGCAAAGAAATTGAAGGTGTGGATCCTCAGCGACAGAAAGGGTGGATCTGTAGTGACATTTATGAACGTCAGTAACGACCCACATGTGAATTTGTTCTTCCTCCATTATTAAGGGACCTACAAACCACCATTCCAAATAATCTCTTCCTTTGTTCCTCTCACCACCTCCAAGGCTCTAGAGAGAGCTTGTCCCAAGCCTAGGATGCTCCTCTAGATTAGAAAACAAAGATTTGTTCCTACCTCTCATCCCTCTTTGTGGAGCATCCCCTGGCCATCTTCTCACCTCCCTTCGGGAATAAGATCCTCGCTGCGACACCATCCTGCCCTACCCTCCGTCATCCGGCTCTGTCCTCATTCGTCTCGCTCCACACTACCTTCCCCCAGGCAACGTCAGAGCGAGTCATCCTGCGAGCAACCATCGAGGGGGATTCTCTCATCTCTTTCAATATTTATTCCATTCATAGTGTATTCTTTCCTGCTTTCTTAATTGTAAAAAAAACATGTGGCTAGAAATCCATGATTGTTTCTTTCTCTCTCTCTTATACTTTCTCAAGTAGATTAGCTAGATAAAATTTCATCGACCTGATCTCTTGCTTGATAAAAAATACCAAAAAAAATTAGGAAAGATAAAAATGGAAAAAAAAAATAAAAGGGAAACACGTATCTTTCAAAACCAAACGTTCGCCTCCCCGTGTTCGACCCAGGACTCACTTTTCGAGTTTCAGTTATAAATTTTATCTGATAGACATGTTTTGCGAGCTATGACAATGGGTCCTCCGAACCCCAATTTTAATTCGCGGGACACACCCCATCATTTTGTTGTCGTTGCCGGGGATCGAACCCCGGTCACCTATGAGACAAGTGAGAATACTCACCACTATACTACGACCTTCTATTCTGGATGATTTTTATCTAGAACTTGAGAACCACTTGACCCTGGGGCATGGATCTGCATCTTAATCTAGTCCACATCTATGGACATTTTCTACTGATAAGTTTTAGGATCAACCTTTTGATTTTGACCTGTACTTGTGAATTCTTAATTTCTTCCTTGTATTTATATGCCTAGCTGAAGGCATTAAATTTAGCATGTGTTTATATTTCACGTTCTCTATGGAGCTGACCGGATTTCTCACGATATTCAGGTGATATTCTATTTACTCCCCCTTTTCATGTCTTTATTTTTACAATGCGGACATTGCATCATTTAGGCTTGGGGGGTGGATACTTAATCCTGAAATAATTTTGCTAGCTCTGAAGAATTTATTTTATTTCCAAAAAAAAAATTTTAAATTTAAAATGACAAAAAAAATAGAATTAGGAGAAGAGTACTTAGACATTTGGAAGTTATTAACTTTAAGAAATTATGCGATAGGACCGGAATACTTAGACTCTTCAGGTCTTCAGGATTAATTAGCCTGGGTGTCCACTCAAATGTGGACTTGGTCTCGAGTCCTCGCTAAGTCAATCTTATTTTAATTTTGTAAATAATTTTAGATGATAAGTTTGTGACTTATCAATTCGCCTCTGATTTGAGGGGATTTTAAGTCTAAGCATTTGCACACTTTTCTCACTGACTTACTTTTCGGTGGCTTTTACGAAAATTGGGTAGCTAATGAACTGTCTAGGGTGGTATGGCTGGCAGGTTGTCGTGGGTAACTACCCATTAGTTGGTTGTCCAGAGCCCAGCCACAAGGCCATTTTCTTAGTACTGGCTTTAGGTAAATCTTAGATCAGAGAAGCCACCTACTTAGAAAAAAGAGAAAAAAAAAGAGAAACACCCAAAAGGAAATGAAAAAAAAATGAAACAGGAGAAAATGAAAAAAGAAAATAATAAAGACACACTTCACCGCATGAGTATGGCTGGCAAGTGGTCTTAGGTAATTGCCCATCGGCCGGTTATCTAGAGATCAACTCACAAAAATGCATAATAATTCCCAAAACACTTAGGGAAGAAGTGGGGAAGTAGAATAAACCTGGGAGATATACACTGGGTTCACTCTTGTGTTGACCCCATAAAAAAAAGTTGGGAGAAAGCTACCATTTGAAAAGATAAACCTCTAAGCAAGGTCACCTACGATCGTAGAAACTTGAAGTCCATTTAAATGGTCACCTAGTGAGTCTTTCACTCTTTTCACTAGATGCTTAGTACTTAGAGTCCTTTTCGAGTCTTGGGTGGGTCGGGTAGCTGTAAAAAGTTATCTCAAAACTCTTAAACTACAAAAGTCCAAAAAAATTAGAAAAGAGGAAAATAAAAGATGTGCATCTTCCCTTTTCAAATAAGGCGAGGACTTGGGCGGTCTGCATTATAGCAGACAGTGCTTTTGAGTCTTCGTTGTTTAGGACTCTTAGTTGAAAAGTTTCTATTGTTAATAAATGACTTAGGCCTAAGTGACTTAATCCTAATTTTTATTTTATACATAGAATGTAGTTTAATTTTGCCAGGGACTAGCAAAAGATAAGCATGGGGGTATGATGTAGACACATCTATTTAGGTTAAAATGCCTATTCATTCTTATTCCTAGGCTTAGATTTGCATTTCCTATTATAAATATTGTACAACATGCATCATTCTTCATTTAGAGTAGTTGTATATATTTTAGATTAATTAGGTCCTTTTTTTGGTCAGGGGAGAAGAAGATTTATTTCAGTCCCTCGAACGGATGATTAGAACAACGATCAGAGTCTAATGCCTCCAAAATCATCTAGATCGAAGTCCCGTAGCATCATACGAAGTCTGAGGAAGATCAACGACTAGGGGACAATGTGACATTCATAAGGGCTTCGGATGAAAAATCGGACCATACGAATGGATCTGGAGCAACGATCGTAGTCCAGCAATGTGGAAAACATCTCGATCTGAGCATCGTGGCCCCCCTGCAACAGAAAGAAGAATGGACGGCCCAGATGATGCCACATGGTGCCATCTAAGCTGCCTGACATCAACCAGCAACGCCCACTCCCATCTCTCCATCATCCGCGACCATCATTCCAAGCCATTGGATCATGATCCAACAGTTGAGAAGCTTCCTCCATCGCATTCCATAAGATGTCTACTTGACATATTCGACGACTTGGGGCATTGGTTAGAGACTTGAAGCACAAACTGGTGACCATCGATCGAGTCCCCGCATGCTTCCTTATTTCGTAGGTGCTTGTCCAATTTGAATCAAGACCGCACGATCTTGAGTGGGCGACCATGATGAGGCATGCTGGCGATCAGATCTGAGGGATCCAAAGCTACCTGCAGGCATGTAGATCGCACGTTTCGAATGGAGTAGGCACGCAACGTTGGATGCACGATCTTTAGCCACTCAATCAAGACCCTCCGATTCGCATCCAATGACCCTCACCCTTTCAACCATGCACCAGCTGCTGTGTGCACGCATGTTGCATGCATGGGCGGATCTTGAGTGACACATACGCAGGCCTTTAGTGACACTTGCAACTCACTAATGGCTTGTGCGCGCCAGCAAAGGAATTGAAGGCACGAATTTTCAACAATAGGAAGGGCGGATCTGGAGCAATGTTTACAAATGTCAGTAATGACCCACATGAGGATTTGTTCTTCCTCTCCACTATAAAAGGACTTACCCACCACCATTCCAAATCATCTCTTCCTTTCTTCCTCTCTCCACCTCCAATTCTCTAGAGAGAGTTTATCCCAAGCCTGAGATGCTCCTCTAGAGTAGAAAATGAATATCTGTTCCTGCCTCTCATCTCACTACGAGGAGCATCCCGTGGCCATCTTCTCTCCTCCCTTCGGGAAGAAGATCCTCGCTGCGACGCCGTCCTGCCCCGCCCTCCATCCTCCAGCTCCATCCTCATTCGTCCTGCTACTCACCACCATCCTACAGGCAGTGTGTTGAATGCACGAACCGAATCGCTAACGTGTTCGATTTTGGAAAACCTGTCGTTGTAGCTTGAAAGCGAAGAATTCATGTTCAACAAATAAAATTTTTACCGAAATTGAAATTCCGCGTCCAACAAAGGGAGGCGGACGTTTGATTTAAAAACTACGTGTTTATTTTTATTTGTCACAGAATAATTCAATTTAAAACTATCTAATTATTTACAATAAATAGAAGAGAGAGAAAGATTAAGAGAGAAAGAGAATATTACATAGAGAAATCAAAATGAGATATACAATACACAAGGAATTTATCATTAAGGAGATTGTTCATTTCACTCTTACAACTACAAAGCATAAAACAATTACTCTAGAAAGCGATAAATTTACTCTAGAAAGCATTAAAAGAATGAAGGGAGAAATGTCCTCCTCGACGATTGCTTGGAGGACGAGCAAAACTACACTAGAAAGCAGTAAATCTATACTAGAAAGCAGTAAAAAGAATAGGGAGAGAAATCCTCCTCGACGGTTGCTTGGAGGATGAGCCGGACGGGAAGACGCCTGGATGAAGGGGAACGAAGCAGGATGAAGGGGGATGAAGTAGAAGAATGGGAACGGTGCAGCACGCCGTCGTCGTCGAGGGATCCACTTCCGAAGGGGAATGAAAATTTGGACTTTATCTCACGAGAAGCATCCTGGGTGTGGGACAAGCTTCTCTTAAGCTTTGGAGGGGTAGAGAAGAGAAGGAAGGGACAAGAATTTCATATGGAGGGGGTCTCCTTTTATAGTTGCAAGGAGTGGGGGAAAAATGGTCATTACATCTTGAAAATAATAAATGAGGGGTCTTTAGTGACGGATAAATCCGTTACTAAAGCCCCCAATGTGGGCATAGCTTCCACGCCCACGCGCGACTCCTCAGCTGCCCGCTTCCTCAACGCCCACGCACGCTCCTTGATTCTCAGCCGTCTGATAGTGAGATCGGACGGCTTAAGACGCATCTCCGCACGCTGCTGCGCCGGCCTGGCACGTGCGATCGCGTGTGACGCCGCGCGTTCAATAGCGCATAATCTCGATTGAGCACTAACGGTCGTCCGATCGCGATCCAACTCCCGCCATCGCCCGCACACCCGCGCCTTCCTCCCCTTCGCTGCGGTTCAAACCCGTGCCTACGGCTCGCGTAAGTGCACTTGACCACTGCGCTACGAGGCACGGATGGTCGAGCGGACGCTTTTAGGCACGGCTGACCACAGCCGTTGGATCGAGATCCTACGGTGGAGAGCGAGCGGGTGCAGGGCCTTCAGGGATTCATGTGACTGTTTGGGCGATCGGGATGGCGCCACGTGGCGCCATCTTGGCCGTCCATCTTCTAAAAGTTGTAGATGGTGTCACAGATGTCAGATTGACTTGATTTTTGCATCGTTGGGTTGCAATCGTCGATCCAAATTCATCTATGCGGTCGGATTTGTCATTTGAAGAGTGGATTTACACCATCCTGGCCCTTGATCTTCTAGGGTCCCCCAGTCACTATCTGATGCTACGGATGTCTGATTAGGGCGATCTTGGAGTCGATGAAGTCCAATCGTCGCCCTGATCACATCCATATGGTTGGATCTTTGATCCGAGGCCCCAAGAAAATGTTTGCCATGTTCAAGCACATAAAAGGAGATAATTAACCTCCATTTTTTTCAAACTACTCTAAATGCAAGATGATGCATGTTATGTAATATCTATATCATGAAATGCAATCCTATGATTAAGAACATGCATAAATAGACATTTTAAGTAGTGTAAATGTGTTCACATCACGGTGTCAGAGAGAGTTGTCCTTCGAGCGACCGTCGACGGGGATTCTCTCACCTCTTTCTATGTTTATTGCTTTCATAGTATAATCTTTCCCGCTTTCTTAGTTGTAAAAAAAACATGTCATTAGAAATCCATGATTGTTTCTCCCTATCTATTATATTTTTGCATGTAGGTTTGCTAGATAAAATTTCATCGACCTAATCTCTTGCTTGATAAAAAATACTAAAAAGAAATAGAAAAGATAAAAACAACAAAAAAAGAAATAAAAGAGAAATGTGTATCTTTCAAAACCAAACATTCGCCTCCCCGTGTTCAACCTGGGACTCACTTTTCAAGTTTGGCTTATAAATTTTATCTGATAGACACATTTTGGGAGCAACGATGATGGGTTCTCTGATCCCCAATTTTAATTCGTGAGACAAGCTTCATTAGTTATCCAAATTCTTATATATTTCCATCAAAAATATTTTCTTAGTGCGGTACAAATACCCTGTTTCCAACAAATATTCTTTGAGCTACTATGCAATAAGAGTTGGGTTTGAGTCTTCACTCATTTTTGAGAGTCGATCGAGGACATGAGTTGAAGCTAGGATGGACCTGGACTTAAGCAGATGTGAAACCCTGGGATTGAGTTTTAGTGTTCATCTAGTTAGTCTTGATCATGCACTGAGCATAACCATAACCTCCTGGCTTTTGTGCTATGTAAAACCTCCTAAGTCCTAGAAATCGCACTTAAGGGTTAAATATCAAGAGTCCTTATTGGTTGAGAGATGGCCTATGTTATGTAAGTCTTGAGTTTTGGTAAGTCTTCCTTTGGAATCGGTTCTCACAATGTCCACTATATAAACACAATGTTTGATTTAGAGAAAAATTTTAGCTTAAAGATCATCTGTAAACACTTAACATTTGCGAAAAGTAAATAGAAATCTCATCACACCTAGCTAATACTTAAAAGCTTTGCACTGAATGAGTTGTTTACTAAGGGACTAGCAAAACCTAAGAATGGGGGTATGATGAGGTGTGGCTCATCATAGCTAAAATGCCCAAGCTAAGCTATAAACTAGGTTAAACACTATCTAATTAACATAATAAATAGGTTAAGTGTGAGAATTAACAGAAATGACCTTAAACACTCAAATTGTGTTAAAAACACATAATTAGGTCACATTTGAGAATTTCTATTTAGAAAACATAATTGATGATCCAAATGTTAATTGAACACCTATTTGATCTCCAAAGGATAAATGAAGGGCTAAATCATGTTCTAACATGTTCAATTATGCTTCAATAAAAATCTCATGGTATTTAGACATCATTAGGACCTTGCATGTATTAGATTACATTTAAGTCCTTCATGAATCACATTTTCTTCACTTAAAAAGCAGCAAGGGCTTATTTTGTAAGGCCACAAGGGCCGCTTTGGAATGTTTCTTATCACTAATGGGTTTACTTTGCAAACTTCATACCATTTCAATATAACGGCATGATCATAATTGTTACAAAAGACCTGTGGCGCGAGTTGAGCACTGTAGCACATGAAGAACATGAGCTACAGTAGCCATTGATTCCCTTCCTCACCATTCTGACAATTGATCATCCATCCGAGATCACACGCCTCAGCGCATAGCTTCGTTACCCCTCTTAGATCCCGTCCTACTGTGGGATTTCATTGAAAATCTTCCCATGCTTCTCCCAATCTCACATCCACCATTCGCCCCCTTTGCATTTAATTTCAAATTGCAATGCCTAGATACTTCCATAGCTTATTTAAACGCTTCCATTTCGACCAGCCAACGTATCAGCTCCTCTCCTACCTTCCTGAGCTGGTCATTCAACCTCTCCAGCTCTCTTCTTCCCAATTTCTCTCGGCGAAGCTAGTGACATTGGTAGAGCTTCTTCTTCCTTGATTCCTCTAGGTCACTAGAGATCACGTATGCTTGAGGTTGTCCTTGATCTCCTCTAGAGGGCTTTAACTCCGTCGGAGATGCCTTCCTTCCTCCTCTCAATCCACTAGGTGGAGGACCATAGGCCCCCTTCTTCCACTTAGGGCTTAATTGTAGTCATAAATAAGATTTAATCTCTTCTTTGTTCAATAAGATAGTATAGATCGTAGTTTACTACTTTAATTGTTTGGATTAGAGTTAGATTAGGCTTGATTTAGATTAGCCCCAATTCTCACCTCTTTGATCAATTCAAAGCAGAGAGGCAAATTTGCTTCCAATTTCATGTTCATACATCTCTCTTGCATCTCACGATCATTCTCACATTCTTCCCTCGTTGTTTTAATCCACACTCCACCGCCTCCACCTGAGCATATCTAGATCCAAAGTTTTCAAAATTCAAGATCTAGATAGTGCTCAAATCCATCGAGGGGTCTCTTCATTCACTCCACATGTTCACAAAGAACCCTTACCTTGATTTAATGGCATCAATTCACTCATTTCATTTAGAATTGGATTTTATGCCCAATCGCATGATTTGGAGTCAAATTAGTTTGAAATGGATTTAATTGAGTGAATTGAGTTTTTAATCATCTAATTGGTTGAAATGCGAACAATCTGAGGTGTTGTGAATGGAGTTTTATATCCAGATGAGCATAAGCTTAATTTTAGGCCTAGGAATCTTAGATTCACTGAGATGAGGCCTTAACCATGACCCATTTGGCTTCTATAGGATTGCTCGAGGTCCTAAACATTGATTTCTGGTGTTTAGGTGTTCTTGGTGATTAGATCACCTAGGAAAATTCCAAAACAAAAGCTCAAATAGGGAAACATGATTTCCTAATTCAAAATATTTCAACATGAAATTGGGACTCGAATGAGTTTGAAATGGTTTAAATGAAGATTCTCAGATGCTTTACAAGTGAAATCAGAGGCTAGTTTGAATCATTCCTCTTATGTTGGTTATGACAAAGAAGAATGATTAAACTAGAGTTCCAGGGTTTATCAACATGTAAATTAATTTGAAATAGATTTTGGAACTTCTTTGGTAGATTTGCAACTGATTACAAGTTGAGTTCCAATGTTGTGTTTCAGATCTGAGTAGCAGCAGCAGTAGTTGCTCTGTTCTCTGATTTGAAGCATTGATTTGAGGATGAAAGGTGTTTAGTGGATTTTATTTCACTTAGATTTGGTTTTCTCAATCGGAGATTGGTTGCTTAAGTACCAAAGCAGACCTCAAGGGTCTGATTTTCCAATAGATTTGTTGCAAATGAGCAGGAACAACACTGAAGGGCTATAGTAGTTCTCGGATGGATTTTAGATGGGAGTTCTAAGTTGTTTTAAGGGTTAAATTAGCCATTCATTCTTTGTAATGTTTGAGCTTAGTGAACAAGCATTCATGTATAATTTTTGGGCTTAATTCTGATTGGATTTACTTATAATTTATCTTGAAATCACTGTCAGCAATCACAGTCATTGCATATCTGCCGAAATTGAAATTTTGATGAATTCAATGTTAAAATCAAGTTTTATAGTTCAAACATGTTCATGAGGTGCTGAATGTTTTAAGACGATAGGATAGTTGTTCCAACACTCACAATGAATTCTAAGGCCTTAGGTTCCACTTTCCATACCTCCTTAAGCCATACATGTGCCAAATTGTAAATACATTAAAAAACACCAAAAATTGTAAATAAATAAAATAAAAGCATCCTAAGTATGATTAGATATTTTTCTAAGTATATGCAAAGTATTAGAGTATTCTAAACCTTGTTAGCTGGTAGAACATACCAATAGACGGTTCAGTCTACTTTAATAGAGAATAAGGGAACTAAATTTTAAAAATACAAAAAGAGCACTCCTTCCTCTCATCTCACCTTCTCTCTCCCTTCTCCAACTTCTATAAAGCATAAAAAACCATAAAAACTTGAAAAAGTCTAAAAATGCATAAAAATACCTTGTATACTATATTTATACTTGTAAATATAAATTAAATACTAAGTTAAATGTAGATAATAAAATATATATCTATAATGCACATAATTAACTTATATAATTATTATATTTATTTAAATAAGTATTTATGTCTAGTTATAATGTATATATACTAATTATATAATTATCTATTTATTTATAGTAAATTACATGTACCTATAATTAGGTAATTATAAATAAATATGTATACATGAATAAACATATTTATAACTATATATATTGATTAAAGTAATTATTATATAATGTAATATGTCTGTATATTTGTTTAATTAAGTATTTATTGCATATAATTAAGTTAATTAGCTAAATTATTAAGTTAAAATAAATTAAATTAGTAAATTAGTTAATTATGGAAGTAAATTATCTTGTACACTTGTACATAATAATTTTAACTATTTTCAACCTATTTATAATATATTTGTACTATATAATAGTATTTATAACCTAATTATGCATTTATCTATTAAAATCATGTGAATAAATGTATATAAATTAAAATAAATTACTAAAAATAAACTAAAAATGTGTAATAAATACTTTGTTATGTATATTAACTAATTATAACTCAACTGAGTGATTACATTGTTAATTTGTACACTAATTGGGTAATTAGGAATTAATTAAATTTGTAAAATTCACTAATTTTAAGTAATTTTTAAATATAATAAAATAACTAATTATTGAAAATTAAGCATACAATTATGTAACCCTACGCATAGTCTTTCAAATCATGTAATATGTAACCCTATGTACAGGCTTTCAAATCATGTAATTTATTTTAAGGACTTTAATTGGGCACGTAATTCAAGGTCCAAAGTGGCCCAATCGAATGATTTTGTGCATGAACATTACACCTGATTTCCACCCCGAATGGTGCCACATCAGTGGCAATGAAGCTGCCAAGGGCTATAAATTGAAAAGTGCAGCTAAGAGGTCAAGATGAAATGTGTATACAAGGAGCAAACAGGTATCTTTACACATGTGCATGCGCGCTTGCAAACGTGTGTGTGCGTGCGAGCGCACGTGTGGATGCGTGGGTGTGGGCCTATTGGGCCTAAAAGATAGAGAGAAAAAATACACCTAATAATAAACTAGCGTTCGATCTAGTAGTTGTACCAATCCGACCCACTAGGGAGGTTGATCCTACAAAGGACCGGGCCCACAAACTAATAAATTTTGCTTAAGTGTAGAATAAAATGGCGTTAAGCTAAGAGTAAATTCGCTAAGTGTGGTGTAAGGCGTGGGTATGTGTATGAGTGTTTAGTGAGTGTGTAAGAGATTAAGTGTTAGTGTGCATGTTTGTATATATGTGTATATGTATATACCGTGTGAATAATACATATATGTAAGTGTGTGAGTTATGTTAAGTTAGTAAGTATATACGTGTATATATATAATATGTAGTTGTAAAGTATGCATATGTTTGAGCCTTATGTATATATATGTTCTAAGGCTTTAGTGATACTTACATTGATCATTGTTTGTAGTATTTTATTAGTATAGATATTATATATGTTAATATAACTTATATTATTATATACTTATATTCTTTTCTTATACCTATCTTTAGGTATTGATTAGCATTGTTGTAAATAACTAACATAGAGTAGTTTAGATTGGTTTTTGATGCCTTTATACTTTTGAATTTGTTGGAGGCATTGTAATTAACATTAGTTGATTCATTTTGTACATAATTGACATAGATTCATTCATTATTTTATTCACTCATTCATTTTTGTAAATAAACTAAATATTTTTTAAATAAAAGAGCATTTTTGGGTAATAGAGAGTGATGTATATCAATAACTGCCTCCCAGGAAATGACCTGGACTAAACTAGTAAAAATTATGTAAATAAATAAATGAATTGACATCCGTCTCGATTGCGTCTATACTACAACATAACAACGACAAATTATCATGCAGTCCAGATGGACGATCACTAACTGATCTATAGTCAAACCAAAGGGGATTGTTCAGGATGTCATTGTT
This sequence comes from Thalassia testudinum, assembly GCA_037157565.1. NCBI lineage: Eukaryota > Viridiplantae > Streptophyta > Magnoliopsida > Alismatales > Hydrocharitaceae > Thalassia > Thalassia testudinum. The sequence goes on from JAZHRO010000025.1 coordinate 94,198,367, forward strand.
CGGGTCCAAAATTATCTATTCGTTATAGAATTTCTAGTTTTAGATATCAAGGTACCTGAAGCTTTAAAAATGCCCTGATTATTCTTGGAAGACCCTTTTTAGCCACTGCAAAGGTGAATATTGATTGTGATTCTAGAAAGATGAAGATCACTTAAGGTGGCAAATCTATTACCTTGGATATTTTTCAAACTTCGAGGAGATTCCAAGAACTTGATTTCTTTGATGATATAGATTCTAAAATAGATAATCTAGTGGAAGAAACTATGTGGATTTCACATATGGGCACATGCTTTGCAATTGAATCTATTCCTAAATCCATTCCTGAATCACCACACCGATCTAACTCTTCTTCTCCCACTCCCCCTTGGACCATTTTGAATCTCTTTTTGAGTTGGGACCACAATTAGAGTTGAAACCATTGCCATACTCTCTTAAATATATTTTCCTGGGACCCAACAAAACTATGCCTTTAATTATTAATGCCAATCTCATTGGGGCTCAAAAGGAAAAACTTCTCCAAGTTTTGAGCAAAAATCGGAAAGCTATTGAGTGGACTTTAAATGACTTTAAGGGTATCAATTTGTCCTATTGTACTCATCTTATCTATCTTGAGGATGACTCTCACCCCTCTCGCCAGCCACAAAGGTGATTAAATCCTAATATGCAGGAGGTGGTAAAAGAGAAGTTCATTAAGTGGCTTGACGCTGGCATTATCTTCGATAGTAACTACGTTAGTCCTACACAAGTTCCCAGAAAAGTAGGACTAACCGTCAACACCAATGATAACAGGGAAAATATTGCCACTCAGACTGCTTTTTCTTGGTGGGTGTGCATTGATTACTGCAAATTAAACACCACCACCAAGAAGGATCATTTTCTACTCTGATTTATTAAGCAAATCCTTGAGCATTTAGCCAAATAGGAATATTACCGTTTTCTCGATGGTTATTCTCATTATAATCTAGTAGTAGTCCACTCTAAGGACTAAGAAAAGATGACATTCATTTGCCTCTTCCAAAGGATGCCTTTCGATCTTTGCAATGCACTTGCAACTTTTCAAAGGTGCATGATTGCAATAATTTTTAACCTAGTATGTGATTGTCTTGAGGTTTTTAAGGATGACTTCATTTTTGGAGATTCTTCCGATTTATATCTTCAAAATCTTGATCGAACTCTCTAAAAATGTATAGAAGTCAATTTAGTCCTCAGCTGGGAGAAAAGTCACTTCATGGTGTAGGAAGGCATCATCTTGGGCCATGTCATTTCTAAAGATGGAATCGTGGTAGACAAAGCTAAAATTGATACAATTTCTAGACTTCCCCCAGCCAATTTTGTTAAACAAATCAGACCATTTTTTGGGCACGTGGGATTAAAGATTTCTCCAAAATCACCAAAGCTTTAAGTCAGCTTCTCTCCAAAGAGCAACCTTTCAACTTTACTGATCAATGCTTGGAGTGTTTTAATAATTTCAAAATGGAAGTCACTGGGACACCAATTTTACAAGGACCTGATTGTGATCGTCCCTCTGGATTAATGACGGATGCCTTAAATCTTACTGTTGGGGCGATGCTAGGGTAGTGCATTGACAAGAAGCTCGTTGTGATCTATTATGCCAACAAAACCTTAGATGATACATAATAGAGAATTACACTGTCACTGAAAAGGAACTTGTTGCCATTGTGTTCACCCTTGAAAATTTTTAGTCATAATTATCATGTTATTGTTTATACAGACCACTCAACATTAAAATACTTGCTGAACAAGAAAGATGCGAAACACCACCTTATTCAATGGATCCTTCTGCTCCAAGAAGTTGACCTGGAAATTAAGGTAAGGCAGGTTTGCAAAATGTGGTAGCCGATCATCTCTATCATCTCACGACGAATGACATGCTGACCCTACTAGATATCTTTCTAGATGAAACCCTCATGGCTGCCCATACCCTCCCCTAGTTTGCTACCACAGTAAACGACTTGGTGACTAGACAAATCCCTTTTGATTGGCCCAACACCAAAATGGATAATTTCTTCGTTGATATTAAATATTATTTTTGTGAGGAGCCTAATCTATTTTGCATCTATGCTGATCAGGTCATCAGACGGCATTTTTGACTCAGAATTCCATAATATTCTGACACATTGTCATGCAATGGCTTGTGGCAGACACTTTTCGGGTAAGAAAACTGCAGCCAAAATTATAAATTCTAGATTCTTTTGGCCGAGCATACACAATGATGCTTAAGACTTTGTTCGATCCTGTATACATTGCCAGAGCATCAGCAACATAACTCGAAAGGATATGATGGCCCTTAACCCTATCTTACAAGTTGAAATTTTTGATGTATGGGGCATTGACTTCATGGGATCATTCATCAACTCTTGTGTGTACTTATACATTTTAGTCACTGTCAACTAGTATCTAAATGGATTGAAATATTACCCACCCACAACGATGATCATTCGGCTGTCATAGAATTCATCAAGAAATTTATCTTTTCAAGATTTGGAGTACCTAAGAACATAATTAGTGAAGTAGGATCTCATTTCACCCATTCTCATTTTTGTCAACTTCTATCTAAATAGGGGTAAATCACAAAATCTCTACTCCTTACCACCCCCAAACTAATGGCCAGGTAGAAGTTTCAAACCAGGAAATAAAACACATTCTTCAAAAAATTGTTTGCCTCGATCACAAATACTGGTCCAGAAAGCTAGATGACGCTTTTTGGGATTATCGAACCACTTTCAAAACCTCGATTGGCATGTCAACTTTTCACCTCATTTACGTCAAGGCATGCCATCTCTTGGTAGAACTAGAGAATAGGGCTTTTTAGGCGATCAAACAATTTAATTCTGACTTGTTAGAAGCTAGAAAACACTGTAAATTACAATTAACAGACTTGGAATAAATTCAACACTTTGGTTATGAAAATACGTGAATTTACAGAGATCAAAAAAAATTTTCTCATGACAAATATATCGTTCGGAAAACTTTTGAACCAAATCAGCATGTTTGGCATTTTGATGCTCGATTACAGCTTTTTCCAGGAAAGTTAAAATCTAAATGGACTGACACTTACATTGTCCTTAAAACTCACCACATGGAGCTATTGATATTTTGGATCCAAAAATGAATACATAATTTCCAGTTAATGGCTAGTAATTGAAACCCTACCTCAATAATTCTCCAAATCTACATTCTAATTCCCAAGATTTATATGACATTCCTGACACTTCTTGATGTGCATTACACCCAGCTGAAATGGCATTAAACACAACCCTGGGTGGGACATAACCCATTGTTTTCCTGCTTTCTTTTTTTTTCTTTCTTCTCTCAGGTTTTGACTATCCTGATTTAGACCTTTCTTCACCCAGGTGATATCCTTTCCTTCCTTATGGATGCAGACATTGCATACCTGCAGCATCGGGGGATGCTTTAAATTTTTATGGTCATCTCAGGATTTTCAAAACCCAAAAAAAAAACTCTTTTCTTTTACATGAATTTAAAAAAAATTAGACAAATCACAAAACACCTTTTGAGGAAGTTTTGAAAACTTGGGACTAAGGTTGTGACTTTATTTCAAGGTACACATGGGATTTAATCTTTAGCAAAACTTAAGGATGAATCCAAGGATCTTTTGGTTAGACCTTTTAGGTTTAATAATCTTCGATTCGATCAATGTATCTCCTCAAGAATTCCTCCTTAACCCCTGAAGGAACCAATTGGACCTGATTATGTCTAGCAGTTTAAATAGTACTTGACTTAGTCTTCGATACAGAAATTTGAATTTCTTTTGAAATTCAAGTGTCAAACTTATTCACACACAAAGCCAACAAGACCCAAGCCCAAAGACATCTAATAAATAATTTCCCTTGCCTTAGTCTTGGTGAACTTCGATACAATTGATTGGTGTGAGTTCCTACTGTTGAGAAGGAGAAAAATGTCTCCTTTAACGATGGAATAAAATATGTCACCACCTCGGCGTTGCTCTATATCTATATCCATATCTATATACGGAACATTAAAGCACATTTTGCAGCTCAGGTGTCTTGGATGATATTATCTCAAAGTGTCAGAGCGAGAGCCTGAGCCTGCTTGGAGCACCCTGATGGGTCGGCCCGGATAGGTTGTTAATATGATATTTTTATCGTTGAAATGTGTATAGTGGTTAACCTAATTTGGACCTAACCATCTCTTTACAAAATTTTTAACCTGGCCTAATTGATTTTATCTTATCACTTTCAAGCCCAGGGTCGAACACAGGGAAGTGGGGTTAAAGTCGAGTTTCTACGTTTTCCCTAAAACGCGTCTCTTCCGTTCGTTTATTGTGTTTTTGGTGTTTTTCTTATTTAGGTTTTTTTATGGTAATCCTTGTTCTTGAGGCACACCCTCAAAATTGTGTCCTTGGCTTTTAGCTAAACAGAGTCCCAAAACAAGTCTTGCTACTCGCAAGACGAGGTACCTGCAAGTCAAATATTATCTTTTCTTTTTTATGTATTTTTTTTTTATCTTTTTACTAACAGAAAAGCAAATAGACAGAAAGTAAATATAGTATGTATATATATATATATGTAGTATATATACAAAGGGGTGGAGGTGGAGGTGGCGATGGAGTGTAGCACTATGTCGAGTCAGTCGACGTCTAGAGAGACGCAACCAACACGACTAGGTGCCGCGTGGAGTGTGGATGGAGGATGGATGATGTATGGGACCACGCTTTTTTTTGTACGCGTGTATCAGGGAATATTAGCAACTGGTGTAGATATTCCCGCGATACAGCATATAATAAATAACATGAAAATATATGTACATATGTATGTATATAGGTAAATGTATCTATGTATATATAAATGTATAGTTATATATGTATAGATATATATATATATATAGATATATATGTGTATATATATGTATATAAGTATATATATATATTACTATGTATATGTATATATATATGTATATAGATATGTATATACATATATGTATATAAGTATATAGATGTATATATAAGTAGGTATATATATATATATATTATATATATATGTATATATATTATATATATGTGTATGTATACATAACTATATAGATATACTATATATATATATATATGTATGTATGTATATATATATTTATATATATATGGTACTATAAGTGTGTGAGTGTGTGTGTATGTGTTGGTATAGGTGTGTGTGCGTCGGTGAATGTGTGTGTGTCTGCATTGCTGTGAGTGTGTGTCTGTTAGTGAGTAAAAAAGAGAGAGAGAGAGAGAGAGAGAATACGTGAGAGAGAGAGCGGGAGCGGGCGGGAGAGATCAGCAGAGAGAGAGAGAGCGGGCGAGCGAGAGATCGCGAGCGAGCGAGTTAAGACGTCTGCCGCCTCCAGCGGACGTCTGACGCCGCATCGTCTGAGGGCGGAGGCAGACGTCTGAAGACGGCGGGTGCGGGCGCGGCTTCGCGTAGGGTTCCTGCAGGCGTGCGCGAAGGCGACGGGCGGGCGAAGGCGTGGAGGAGCGAGCGTGGAGGAGGTCTGCAGGTGGTCGAGGAGGGTCGCGGAGGAGGGCAGGGGGCGGCACGAGGCCGTAGCCGGCCGCTGCAGTGCACGCGGTGGACGGCTATAGGTGCAACTGCGGGGACGTCAGGACGGAGGTTGAGCGCGGAATGACCCTGCAGGCGCGCGCGATGTCGACGGGCGACTGCGGGGACGGTCGCGGAGGAGCGGGAGGACCTGCTGCTGCTGCTGCTGCTGCGTGGCTGCTGCTGCCGTGGCTTCAAGCTTCGAAGTTTGGAGCGGCAGCAATGGCGTTAAAGAGAAAAAAAATGAAGCGAGGGAATGCACCACGCCCATCGGCTCGTCGAAGAGCTGGGCAGTGGTGCTCCCACTGTGGTGGTGTGCACCACAGTGGGTTCTCCTGCTCGCCGGGTGCCTCCTCGACGGAGGGCTGACGTATGGGAGGGGAAAGCGATGGAGAAGATGGTTACGGGTTTGTTTCATTGCTGCAGCAGCCTCCCTTGCGAGGATGAAGCTGCAGCTTCTTATAGAGGAGGAGAGAGTGGCGTGCCGGCTGCAGCAGGGAGAGGGTGCGCGAGTTGCAGCTATAGGGAGCGGCGTTGGCAGGGAGAAGTGACGTGGAGTAAATGCATGCGGCTGTTGCGGGAAGAAGTGCAGCCGCGGGAAGAAGAAAAGAAGAAATCAAGAGAGAAAAAAAATGAAAAGAGGTGGAATTTGCAAGGAGGCACTTGAGATAAAATGTAACTATGCAAGCCATTGTTTCACTCCTCTTCCTCTCTTGATTAAATGCATGCATGCAAGCGTTTTTACAAATGCGATTACAGGATCCTATTATGCAATGTTAATGCTAGAAAATAGCACAAGAAGGCGTTATTACAGGCGTGTTTTGAGGTGCAAACATATACCCCCATGCCTATCTTTTTCTAGTCCCTAGCAAAATAGTATTTAGAAATAATCTTAAGCGGAAGATTTTCTTCTGAGGTGATATATAGGTGTGTTTATTATCGAATATTGTGAGAACCAATTGTAAAGAAGACTACCAGTACTTTAAGTCTCACATGACATAGATCATCTCTCAACTAACCAGGACTCTTGATATTTAAACCTTAAGTACGATTTCCAGGACCCAGGAGGTTTTTGCCGTACTCGAGAGCTCAAGAGGTTATGGTTTGGGCATAGTGAATGATCAAGACTGACCAGATGAACATTAAGACTCAATCCCAGGGTTTCACGAATTTTTAAGTACAGGTTGGTCCCAGTTTCAGCTCATGTCTTCGAATTGACCATTAAGATGATGACGGAAAACTCAACTCCCATTTTCTGTTTTTTTTTTTCTTTTTTTTTTTTTTGGCTCACCGAAAAACAAATTATACAGACATTTATGAGATATACTGACTCTTTTGCAACATCTTTTTTTTTTTTTGACAACTCTTTTTTTTCTCTTTTTTTTTTTTTTTTTTTTTGAAACATATGTCAGTATATCTCTTACAACACATTTTGAAAGAGCACACTTTTTTTCTTTTTGGTGGGAGAGTTTCTTTTTGGTGGAAAGAGTCGCTCCTAAACACAAGACTAAAGCCTGGGATAAAAAGTTTACCTGCGCGCACAGGTAAGGACTCCACCTTCCCTAATGAACACTAGGGTTGGATCTTATGTTCACCTGGTCTTTCCTGATATGTGTAGTGTGAACCAAGTTTACTTAAGCTCTCAAGTAAAAGTAAACCAACGAATCTTTTACTTGTGTCTCAGGTACAAGAATACATCCTTAGTTAGGACAGATCTTGATCTATTTTGTCAATGCTTTAAGTGAATTAAGCCGAGCCTGAGCGAATCAAGCTTTTGTGGCCTGGAAAGTCTTCAAAACAGAGGTTGAATATCCATAAACACTTATTGCCTTTTTGTTTCAGCTTCAAGATCATTACTAAACACCATTTATTATAATATATATATATATATTTTTTTTTTTTTTTCTTTTTCTTTTTCTTGCATATTTATAAATAGGTGGGAACTGTATGATACCATAACATACCCGGATCCTATGGATGCCTATCCACCCCCCCATGCCAAACAATGCTATGTCCTCATATGCATGCAGGGAAAGGCAGAGGAAGGATGGAAGATTGGGTAACAAGAGCTGAGGTTCAGGGTATAGATCAGGGTGGAAGGGTGGGTGGACGGTGGGTGGTGAAGAGAAAAGTGAAGTGATTACGAGAGAGGTGTGAAAAGTGATGGTGGATGGTGAGTGCTGTTAGGGTGCCTCCCAACAAGCGCTGAATTTAATGTCCCCAGCTGGACTCAGAATGAGGCAAAGAATTAGTTACCCTCCAGCAAGGCAACGATTTCTCCAACGGGGGCAGGTTCATGAGTCAGATAGGGTTTCAAACGCTGCCCGTTGACCGTAAATTTACGCCGAGATTTGGGATCTTCGATCTCGACGGCCCCATTGGGGAATGGTCTTGAGACCAGGAAAGGACCAGTCCATTTGGACTTCAATTTCCCAGGAAAGAATTTGAGTCGGGCATTATAGAGCCAAACTTGCTGAGATGGCTCAAATTCCTTCCGCCGAACATGGCTGTCGTGAAAAGCCTTAGTGCGCTGTTTAAAGGTTAGAGCAGAATCATAGGCTTCACGACGGAGCTCTTCCAGCTCTTGGAGTTGGAGTTTCCTTTCTCGACCACACAAGTCTGGGTCGAGGTTACATTGGCGAATCGCCCAATAAGCGCGATGTTCCAACTCCACGGGCAAATGACAAGGCTTCCCGTAAACGATTCTGTATGGAGACATACCAAGGGGAGCCTTGAAGGCGGTTCAATACGCCCAAAGTGCGTCAGTCAGCTTGTCGGACCAATCCTTACGGTCAGGCCGAACCGTTTTCTGGAGAATCTGCTTGATTTACCGGTTCGACACTTCCGCCTGGCCGTTCGTCTGAGGATGATACAGGGATGCGATACGATGGTGGACTCCGTACCTCCTCAGAAGTGCCCGAAAAGAAGCATGGGTAAAGTGGCTTCCTCCATCTGAGATAATGGCCCGAGGGATCCCAAAACGCGCAAAGATATGGTCCTTGACGAATCGGGTGGAGATAACATGGTCAGCACGGCGCGCGGGAATAGCCTCGATCCATTTCGAAACATAGTCGACGGCCACGAGGATGAATTCGAAGCCGTTAGATGGAAGAAAGGGACCCATGAAGTCAATTCCCCAGATGTCGAAGATTTCTACAGCTAGGATGTGTTGCAAGGGCATCATGTCACGACGTGCCATTGACCCTAATGACTGGCACCTAGTGCAATGCTTGGCATAAGTGTGTGCGTCCTGGTGAAGGGAGGGCCAAAAGAAACCGCACTGCAACACCTTGGCTGCAGTTTTCCTCCCAGAGAAATGGCCTCCACAAGCCTGATCGTGGCAGAAGGATAGCACACTGGGGAACTCACTGTCAGGAATACAGCGACGGATGATTTCATCAGCACCTATCCGAAAAAGAAGTGGATTATCCCAGAAATAATACTTTGCTTCTTCCATGAGACACTCGCGCTGGTTTTTAGGCCAGCCATGTGGAAGAGATCCAGAAGCAAGGTAATTGGCAATGTCGGCATACCACGGTCCACTTGCCACATTTATTGCCAATAGGTGCTCATCAGGAAAAATTTCATTAATTGGCAGAGTAAGTCCAATATGGTCAGGGTCCAGCCTGGAAAGGTGATCAGCCACAACATTCTGGGCTCCGGCCTTATCACGAATCTCAATGTCAAATTCCTGGAGCAGAAGGATCCAACGAATCAGTCAAGGCTTGGCATCCTTCTTGTGCATGAGATGGCGAATGGCCGCGTGATCAGCGAAAACAATAACGTGAGAGCCCAGAAGGTAAGAACGGAATTTTTCCAGCCCAAAGACGACTGCCAGTAGTTCCTTTTCAGTGGTAGTATAATTACGCTGGGCCTCGTCCAACGTCTTACTGGCGTAATATACCACGAAGGGGTGTCTATCGCGTCTTTGTCCCAGGATGGCTCCGACTGCAAGGTCAGAAGCGTCACACATAAGTTCAAAGTCGAGGGACCAATCAGGCGGCTGGAGAACAGGGGCCTTGGTGACAGCATTACGCAGCTGCATGAATGCTTGTATACAGTCAGGGCCCATGTCGAAGGGCAGGTCGGTTGATAGGAGATGAGTTAAGGGTCGAGAAATTTTGGAGAAGTCTTTGATGAATCTCCTATAGAAACCGACGTGTCCCAAGAAGGAGCGGATTTGTTTGACAGAACCAGGCACAGGTAAATCAGCAATGACATCGAGCTTAGCTCTGTCAACCTCGATACCCCTATCGGAGATGATATGTCCAAGAACAATTCCCTCGTGCACCATAAAATGACTTTTTTCCCAGGAAAGCACGAGGTTTACATCAATACATCTCCTAAGGATGCGAGTCAGGTTGGCAAGACATTCGTCGAAAGATGGTCCAAAGACTGAAAAGTCATCCATGAAGACCTCGAGAAAGTCACCCACCATGTCATGAAATATCGCCAGCATGCATCTCTGGAAAGTTGCTGGCGCGTTACAAAGTCCGAACGGCATCCTTCTAAAGGTGAAGGTGCCGAAAGGGTAGGTAAAAGTGGTTTTCTCTTGGTCTCGGGGGTCTATTGCCACTTGGTTATATCCTGAGAATCCATCCAGGAAGCAGAAAAATTTATTTCCCGCTAACCGCTCCAGGATTTGGTCAATAAATGGTAGCGGGAAGTGATCTTTCTTGGTTGCAGCATTGGGTTTCCTATAATCTACACACACTCTTCAAGATGTCGGAGTGCGTGTTAGGGATGGATTCGCCCCTGTCATTGACACGGATGGTGAGTCCTGCCTTTTTGGGCACAACGTGAATCGGACTCACCCAGGGGCTATCGCTGATCGGGTAGATTATACCCGCATCCAGCCACTTAATGATTTCATTCTTAATGACCTCCCGCATGTTAGGGTTGAGATGTCACTGCATCTCGCGAGAAGGTCGAGCCTCCTCCTCCGTATATATACGATGAGTGCAATAGGAGGGGCTAATACCAGATATGTCTAATAAAGACCATCCAATAGCTGCCTTGTGTTCTAGGAGGACCTTAGTTAGTTTGCACTCCTGCTCCATGGTTAATTTTGAACTGATGATTACAGGGAGCGTTTCATTTGGTCCCAGGAAAACATACTTGAGTGTATTAGGCAGCACTTTTAGCTCGAGAGTGGATGGGGAAGGATCTGGCATTTCTTGGGACGAGAGTGTCCCAGACGGGTAGGAGAACAAGTTAGGAGGAAGAAACTGGCCTTCAGATTGGCCAAGAAGAGGGGCTTCTTGGATAGATGGATCCAAAAATGAATAGCCCCAGTGAGAAGTATATGGGCTCAAGGTCCCAGTGTGGATTTGTAAATCCGCCTGATTTGGCGGGGAAGAAAGGGCAATTCGGTCTTCATGAGTGTGGACCGACAGTGAGTAGCCCGGATATGACTCAGACCATGAGGTATGGGAAGCAGAGAAAACCTCGTCAGAAGTCTGGCCAGGAGAAGGTACTGGATAAGGGAGGGATTGGGGAACGTCACAGTATGCGTTGGTCAGGCAGTTATCAGTGTTTATAGGTAATCCGCAGCAGTCCGAATAGGTCCAAATTAGTCCGATACACGCGCTGACGGCGATGTCCTCATCAGACGTGTCATCCTCAACGCAATCGCAATCAAAGTTCTTGGATGCCTTGAATATGTTAAGCTTGAGCTTCTCAGATCCAACGGCAATCTCAATACAGCCCGACTCGCAGTCAATGTGGGCGCGGGCTATGGCCAAGAAAGGTCGACCGAGGATGATCGGACAATCAGAAAGTGAACTAGGAACTTCCATATCTAAAACAAGAAAGTCAACAGGAAAACAGAGACTGTTGACCCTAACCACCACGTCTTCCACCACACCCTTCGGGATTTTGACAGAACGATCTGCCAACTGTAATGTGACAGGGGTGGGTTTCAGATTTCTCAAGGAAAATTTTTCGAGCATGATGGTCGGTATGAGATTGGTGGAAGATCCTAGATCAAGCAAGGCACGGTTAAAACTGCAGCCGTGGATGCTACAGGACATCAGTGGTGTGCCCGGATCTTTCTGCTTCGGTGGTAAGTTTGACAGTATAGCACAACTCGCATGAGGCGAGAGAACCACCAGATTCTTAGTCTTCTTTGACTGTCGCCTGGGTGTTGTGTAGTCTTTGAAAAATCGAGCGACAGTAGGTATGTGGTCGATTGCCTCGAGCAGGGGTACCTTGATTTCTACATCCCTGAACAAATTACGTAGGTTGTCAAAGGCCTGCATATTTTTCTTTTTGCCTTTTGGCTCCCTTAGTAGAGCCTCAGGGAATGGGACTGATTCTGGCACAAGTTTTGGTGCATCATCCTCTCGCGAATGCGGTATGCATCCCGAATGAGAGGGCGAAGAAGAAGACGGGCCAGGATCAGGTCGAGGCGGATCGACGATCTGCTTACCGCTCCTCGTAGTGATAGCATTGGACGATGCGGGTCCAGTGGGATCATACGGTGGAGGAGGGTTTGCAATGGGGATATAAGAGTGTGGTGCTGCAGCAGGATTAGCATGAAATCCCGGTGGAATGCTCGGAGCTTGCAGAACTTGATTAACCTGTCCCTGAGAAGGTCGTACCTGTGGTTGAGAACCACGGGGCACGAAATTTTGCGGGTTTGGAACAGGTTGGGCGGGAAGAGTGCCCTGAGATCGAGTCGCCATGCGTAGTTGACTGATCTCGGCGTTCTGCTGCGCCAATTGGTGCTGAAGAGAGGTCATGTTCTCTTCATGGCGCTTTGACATTTCCGTCATCATTCGCATCAATTTGTCAAGAGGGCTTGATGCGTGTTCAGTTTGTGGTACGCAAGGGACTGATGGCGGATTTGCCATAGGACTAAACTGGACCCTTGGGATGACGGGTGCGGACGGTCGCATTGGTCCACCCGCGGGGTTTTCGCGCTGCGGGCTGTTGGACCATGCGAAGTTCGGATGATTACGCCATCCTTGGTTGTAAGTGGAGAGAACGGGTTGTTCCCCAGGGCGCAAGGGTCTTCTATGCCAGAAGATGCATCCGCATGTAGATATGCATCCGAGCACACGGAGGCTTGGTCCTCTGTGTCGAAATATTGGCTCGCAGAAGCCAGTTCCACATGACTTACTGAGTCGCTTGGCGCGACACTCGGTAAGGAAGGTCTAACGGGGTTTCTCGGGATAAGCCTGGTATTAGAAGAACTTGGATTGTGACGAAGTGGTGAAGAGGTGGTGTTTGCCATAGATCGGGTGGGGTTGGCCAGAAGCTCGTCCAGATTCTTGTGCACGACAGAGGCTTCATCCAGTTTTGTGCAATAAGGCTTAGATCAGTGGATGAATGGGAGGGTCCCGTGTCAACTTCGTGGACATTTCGGGGCTGGCTGGTACGATTAAAGGCGACAATGGAAGCATTGTTCATCGAGTTTTCACTCATATTTTCAAACAACTCGAATGCTCCATTCTCGTCTTTATTCATAAAGTTCCCTCCGCAGGAAGCGTCTGCAATCTGCTTCAAAGTCTCATTTAGCCCATAGTAGAAAATCTGGGCTATATGCCACTTAGGCAGACCATGGTGCGGACACTTCCTGAGGAGGTCGTTATACCTCTCCCATGCCTCATGAAATTGTTCGCCGTTTTGTTGCGTAAATGAAGTGATAGCACGGCGAAGCGCATTAGTCCGCCCGATTGGGAAGAACTTCTTGAGAAACGCTGTTCGCATCTCTTCCCAAGAGTGGATGGTTCTCCCAAGGGTGCGTAACCATTGCAACGCTTTATCCCGTAATGAAAACGGGAACATCTTCATGAGGACTATAGATAACCCGACATTTCTTGGTTTAACGGTTTCAGCAAGTCGGGTTAGGTCTTCCAAGTGGAGAAATGGGTCTTCTCTAGCAAGACCATGAAAGTGAAAATTGATTAGGCCAATTATGTTTGGTTTTAATTCAAAGTCGTCCCCGCCCATGGGGACCCGAATTTGTCCTATGGTCTCTGTAGCAGCGGGATTATGATAAGAGCTAAGAGACCTAGGCTCCTCCCGTTCGGGAGGGTTCTGCATTTCCTCCAATGTTTCCCGAATGGCTTCGATTTGCTCATTATACATTTCCATTTGGGCTTGGAGGGGGGTTATGGGATCTAAGGCTCCACCACCTGGTGGGTTCTGAGGGCGGTTTCCTCCCTCGGGATTTGGGGGTGGGCGTGCAGCCATGTTTGTGGAGGAGGAGGACGATTCAACTTGTTTTCTAGATTTATCAGTCAATTCAAATAGTTCAGGGTTTTGTGACCTCCTCCCAAACATGCACTACCGCAGGAAGAATTGGGGAGATGAGAAGGGAAAAGGGATGAGAGAAATGACGCCGCAAAGGTACACTTGATTACAAATCAATACAGTCAAGTTCCTAACCTCTACAGTGTGCCCTCAGACCTAAAGATCTAAGTTACCTACTATCAAGAACTACGGAACCGAATGAGAGCACCGCGGAACCACCGGGCCAGATTGAAAGGCCGTTTGCCCCAGTCTTAGACACCCGATAGCACGCGGGAACTCTCACCAGCACGTAGTCGCTACACGCAGGTAGTTAGACCTCCAATCCTTAGTAAGGGTCAAGTTACTACCAGTTTTAATTAGAGGCTTAGGGTCAAGTGCTTTTGGAATGTGAAGGGCGTTGTTTACGGGTAATGCCCAAGTGATTCATTTTAAGAGTGTGTAAGAACAAGCATGCAATGGGGAAATCTCCCCGAATTGAAGTTTTTATTGGCGAATGGTTTTTAGAGTTCAGCCTTAAGTAGTATGAATTTTAGGGTTTTGTTGAATTACCAATTCAACCAATCTCCGGGTTTTTGCAAAAATACAGGTTTTCCTTCTAAAACCCAAGAAACCCTTCTTCAATTATCAGTTAGTTAATGCATGCTAAAATGCAATGGGCTACCCTAAATGGAGATTTCTAAGTGTGGATGCACGAATCAGTTTTATATCAATGTGACAGGGAGCCAAAGCACTTCAATTCAAGTGCTCCCAATCACCAGAAATGATTTCCACACACAAGGCTTCAACCAAATGATAAAGAAAATAAAATTGTTGGGGTTGAAGTATTCAGGATCGAATCACAGGCAAGTTTGAAAAGTCGTGGTGGGGTTGGAATCAACTCAATTCCAAGTCTCCCCACCAAAAATGTGATCCTGAATTAAAGATAAGTGAGGTAAAAGAGGGATATAAGCAATCTTTTTCTTTGCCTCAAAGAATACTTCCCTCGGCGAGAAATCCAAGAATCAAGATTCTCGGATTTTCGCTATGCGAAGTGTGGCGGGAAATCCCGGGGCAGTGGGAGTGAATACAACCAATCAAACAAGTGAATTTTAATCCACTTGCCCCAAGAAATCCCAAGAAGTTTTTCTAGTTTTTTTTTTTTTGTTTTTTGGGTGGCAAGCTAACCCTAGTTTGCTAAGAAAGAGAAAACCTACTGGTTTGGCAATGTGTGCGAAGCTCCAATGCGGTGTCGGCGTCTTCACGCTCTCGTTCCCGCCTTGGATCTGCCCTCGTTCTCGACTTCGTCTGCTTTCCTTCCCCTTCCACCAAGTTCACCTGCACACCAAAAACAACAATACCCGTGAAGAGGGAAGAGAAAAATTGAAAGGATTTGGATAGAAACTTACTTGAAGGTGCACCTCCCCGGCAACGGCGCCAGAAAAGTTATGATGGGTCGGCCTGGATAGGTTGTCAATATGATATTTTTATCGTTGAAATGTGTATAGTGGTTAACCTAATTTGGACCTAACTATCTCTTTACAAAATTTTTAACCTGGCCTAATTGATTTTATCTTATCACTTTCAAGCCCAGGGTCGAACACAGGGAAGTGGGGTTAAAGTCGAGTTTCTACGTTTTCCTTAAAACGCGTCTCTTCCGTTCGTATATAGTGTTTTTGGTGTTTTTCTTATTTAGGTTTTTTTATGGTAATCCTTGTTCTTGAGGCACACCCTCAAAATTGTGTCCTTGGCTTTTAGCCAAACAGAGTCCCAAAACAAGTCTTGCTACTCGCAAGACGAGGTACCTGCAAGTCAAAGATTATCTTTTCTTTTTTATGTTTTTTTTTTTTATCTTTTTACTAACAGAAAAGCAAATAGACAGAAAGTAAATATAGTATGTATATATATATATGTAGTATATATATAAAGGGGTGGGGGTGGAGGTGGCGATGGAGTGTAGCACTATGTCGAGTCAGTCGATGTCTAGAGAGACGCAACCAACAGGACTAGGTGCCGCGTGGAGTGTGGATGGAGGATGGATGATGTATGGGACCACGCTTTTTTTTGTACGCGTGTATCAGGGAATATCAGCAACTGGTGCAGATATTCCCGCGATACAGCGTATAATAAATAACATGAAAATATATGTACATATGTATGTATATAAGTAAATATATCTATATATATATATAAATGTATAGTTATATATGTATAGATATATATATATAGATATATATGTGTATATATATGTATATAAGTATATATATATATTACTACATATATGTATGTATATATATATATGTATATAAGTATATATCTCTATATATATATAAGTATATAGATGTATATATAAGTAGATATATATATATATATTATATATATATGTATATATATTATATATATGTGTATGTATACATAACTATATAGATATACTATATATATATATATATATGTATGTATGTATATATATATTTATATATATATGGTACTATAAGTGTGTGAGTGTGTGTGTATGTGTTGGTATAGGTGTGTGTGCGTCGGTGAATGTGTGTGTGTGTGCGTTGCTGTGAGTGTGTGTCTGTTAGTGAGTAAAAAAGAGAGAGAGAGAGAGAGCGGGAGCGGGCGGGAGAGATCAGCAGAGAGAGAGAGAGTGGGCGAGCGAGAGATCGCGGGCGAGCGAGTTAAGACGTCTGCCGCCTCCGGCGGACGTCTGACGCTGCGTCGTCTGAGGGCGGAGGTAGACGTCTAAAGACGGCGGGTGCGGGCGCGGCTTCGCGTAGGGTTCCTGCAGACGTGCGCGAAGGCGACGGGCGGGCGAAGGCGTGGAGGAGCGAGCGTGTAGGAGGTCTGCAGGTGGTCGAGGAGGGTCGCGGAGGAGGGCAGGGGGCGGCACGAGGCCGTAGCCGACCGCTGCAGTGCGCGCGGTGGACGGCTACAGGTGCAACTGCGGGGACATCAGGACGGAGGTTGAGTGGGGAATGGCCCTGTAGGCGCGCACGAAGTCGATGGGCGGCTGCGGGGATGGTCGTGGAGGAGCGGGAGGACCTACTGCTGCTGCTGCGTGGCTGCTGCTGCCGTGGCTTCAAGCTTCGAAGCTTGGAGCGGCGGCAATGGCGTTAAAGAGAAAAAAAATGAAGCGAGGGATTGCACCACGCCCACCGGCTCGTCGAAGAGCTGGGCGGTGGTGCTCCCACTGTGGTGGTGTGCACCACAGTGGGTTCTCCTGCTCGCCGGGTGCCTCCTCGACGGAGGGCCGACGTATGGGAGGGGAAAGCGGTGGAGAAGATGGTTACGGGTTTATTTCGTTGCTGCAGCAGCCTCCCTTGCGAGGATGAAGCTGCAGCTTCTTATAGAGGTGGAGAGAGTGGCGTGCCGGCTGCAGCAGGGAGAGGGTGCGCGAGTTGCAGCTATAGGGAGTGGCGTTGGCAGGGAGAAGTGATGTGGAGTAAATGCATGCGGCTGCTGCGGGAAGAAGTGCAGCCGCGGGAAGAAGAAAAGAAGAAATCAAGAGAGAAAAAAAATGAAAAGAGGTGGAATTTGCAAGGAGGCACTTGAGATGAAATGTAATTATGCAAGCCATTGTTTCACTCCTCTTCCTCTCTTGATTAAATGCATGCATGCAAGCGTTTTTACAAATGCGATTACAGGATCCTATTATGCAATGTTAATGCTAGAAAATAGCACAAGAAGGCGTTATTACAGGCGTGTTTTGAGGTGCAAACACACCCCTTTAAATTGCTTTATGTTTAGGGGTTGTGAGCTCTTAGGGGTGACTTAGATGATGCTATCTTGAAGAATCGACAGCAAAGCCTCTTTGAGGATTCGGTGATGGGAATGACGATCCCAACACAATCTGCATTAGGACTGATACGAAGATAGGCTTGGGGGAGCAAACACATTTTCACAAAAAAAAAAATGTTGGCCATTCAGAAAGCATTGACACTTGAATTTTCATCTTCATACAAATTCTGGATCAATTTCTTTAGTCAAGGAGGTCTTTACTATGAAAATAATTAATGGGATAATTGGAGTCCAACGTGGTAAATTTGTCAAATTCTAGTGAAGATACATTGATCTTGTTTTATGTTAACCCTTGGATCGAAGGATAAATCCTATTGTTTATATTAATCAAATCCCGTACGTTCCTTACTTCTCAATCAACCAAAGTCTCATAACAGTGTTTTCGTCAAAAGAAAAAAAAATTTCCCCAAAACCATTTTGCGAAATATAATTTTTCTAATAGACTACCAAAAAGATAACATGGAGCTGTGATAAACACAAGTTTATCATCACTCTTATGCCTAAAAACATGTCTAGCTCTTATGTTTTTTACATTGCAATCTGGTTTAGGATTGCATTTAGGCATTTTGTAGGATAGGCGTGCATTACATTAGCTTTGTACTTTTACACCTTTTCATTGTCAGGAATGATCACACAGTCAAAATCACTAAAATCCTGGCAATGTAAAAGGCAGAAGATGAAGATTGAACTCATTCCAATTGGATCTTAACTCAATCCAACTCACCTCAACTAAATTCCAGCTCAACCTAACTCAATGTAGCTGGATCCAACTCATTCCACCTCCACATAGCTCATGGAAGCTCTATTTGATCAAGCTTACCTACTACTCTTCAACTGGCTAAGCATGGTGTTGAACGTCGGGTTGCTACGCTAACGTGTTTGGTTTTGAAAAGCCTGTTGTCGTAGTATGAAAGGGAAGAACTTGTGTTCAACAAATAAAATTTATACCAGAATGGAAATCCTGGGTCGAACGCAAGGAGGCAAACGTTTGATTTAAAAACACGCGTTTGTTTTGTTTGTCATGAAGTAAATTAATTGATTAGAACTATCTAACTATTTACAATAAAAGAGAGAGAGAGTAAGAGAGAGAATATTACAATCAAAAACCAAAAAGAGATGCAGAATAGACATGGAATTCATCATCAAAAAGATTGTTCATTACACTAAACATTACGACTAGAAAGCGGGAAAATGATTACACTAGAAAGCAGTAAATTTATTCTAGAAAGTAGTAAAAAGAATGGGGAAAGAGGTATCCTCCTCGACGGTTGCTTGGAGGACGAGCCGGACGGGACGACACTTGGACGAAGGAGGACGAAGCTTCCGAAATGGGGCAGCACGTCGTCGTCGTCGCAAGATCCACTTCCGAAAGGGGGACAGAAAAATTGACTTTATCACGCGAGAAGCATCCCAGGTGTGGGACAAGCTTCTCTTGAGCTTTGGAGAGGGAGAGAAGAGATGGAAGGGATGAGAATTTCGCATGGAGGGGGTCTCCTTTTATAGTTGTAAGGAGTGGGGGCAATTTGGTCATTACAACTCTAAAAACATTAATTTAGGACCTTTAGTGACGGATAAAACAATCGCTAAAGGTCCAAACGTGGCCTTCGTGGGCGGCGCGCGCGTGCCGCCTCACCTTCAACTCCTCAACACGCATTCACGTACTTTAAATCGCAGTTGTTCGATCGCGAGATCGAACGGTTGAGATGCATCGCCCGCCTCAGCGGCACGCCACATCGCATGTGTTGCCGCGTCTTCGCCTCGCATCTAATGGCGCGTGAGCGCTATCGGGCATGTGAAGCCATTCGATGATGATCTGACGCTCCTCACGCCCGCTCGCCCACGCCCACTAGCCCGCACATGAGGGTTCGAACCTGCGTCTGAAGGCGACCGAGTGCCTTATCCACTACGCTGCACGCGTGGATGGGCAGCAGGTCAAACTTTTGAACACACGATCAGGACCGTTGGATCAAGATCCAACAGCTCAGATCGCAAGTTGGATTTTCTTTGGATAGGCAGCGGCGGTCCTAAGCACCGGTTGGAATGCTGAGATGGTGACACGTGGCACCATCTTGGCCATCCATCTTCTGGATGATGTAGATGGTGCCACGGGTGTCGGATTGAGTCGATTTTCGCGTTGTTAGGCTGCGATCGTCGATCCGAATCCATCCATACGATCAGATTTGTCATTTGAAGTGTGGATTCACACCATGTTGGCCCTTGATCTTCTAGGGTTCCCCGATCACTATCTTATGCTACAGACATCTGATTAGGGCGATCTTGGTGTCGAACTCCAATCGTCGCCCTGATCACATCTGTACAGTTGGATCTTCGATCCGAGACCCCGATAAAAAGTTGGCCCTGTCCATGAACATAAAAGGAGACAATTGACCTCCATTTTATTCAATCTACTCTAAATGCAAGATGATGCATGTTATGCAATATTTATAGTATGCAATGAAGTCCTATGCTTAAGAACATGCCTAAATAGACATCCTTAGTAGTGTAAACATGTTTACATTATACCCCCATGCCTATCTTTTGCTAGTCCCTAGCAAAAATTATATGCTATTTATAAAAGAATCAGGTTGGGTTATTTGTGCTTGAGTTATTTTCAATCACTAAGAAAATATCTACTTAGGATCTAAACTTTCAAAGGCACAACAGTGCCTGAGTATCTGCCAAAATGCAGACCGCCTCAAGCCCTCGCCTTATTCAAAGAAAAATTCCGTTCTCTTTTTTTCTCTTTTCTAAATTTTTTGGATTTTCAAGTTTTAGGGTTTATGCGGCCATTCAACTCACCCAAGATTTGATGAGAACCCTAAGTTTTAAGCATCTTATTGTGAATGTGATAGACTCGTTGACCGATAGCTAAAATGGACTTTGGATTTCTACACCTCTAGGTGACCTAAAAAAAAATTCTGCCCAATGATGTATCTTTAAAACTGGTGGCTTTCTCCCCATTTTTATTTTTTTCCAGGGTCAACACAAGGGTGAGTTCAGTGTATATCTCCCCAGTTTATTCTTCTTCTCCGCTTCTTCTTAAGTGTTTTGGGAATTTTCAGTGCATTTATTGAGCTGGGTTCTGGACAACCGATCGATGAGCTATTACCATCGACAACTTGCCAGCCATACTCGTGTGGTGAAGTGTGGCTTATTTCTTTTTTTCTTTTCTACTTTTTTTTTTAAGTAGGTGGCTTCCTTGGTCTAAGATTTACCTAAAGGCAGCAAAAAGAAAAAGGTCTAGTGACTAGGCTCTAGACAACCTACCTATGGGCTGTTACCCACGATAACTTGCCAGCCATATCACCCTAGAAGGTTCATTAGCTACCCAATTTTCGTTAAAATCGCCGAACAATGAGTCAGTGATGAGATAGTTTGTAGATGCTTAAAACTCAAAATTCCCTAAAATCAGAGGGTGGGTTGATAAGTCATGTACTTATCACCCAAACTTATTTTCTCCAATTAAAATAGAATTTAGGTTGGTGAGGACTTGAAAAGCAAATCCACATTTTAGTGGATACACAGGCTAATTAAGTCCAAAGACGTGAAGGGTCTTTGTGTTCAAATCATAATGTAGTATTTCCTAAGATTGATATTTTTCTTAAACCCAAGTTCTCTTTCCTAATTCCATTTTTTTTTTAATAAAATAAAACAAATCTACAGAGCTGATGAATAAATTCATAGATGAATATCCACCCCTCCATGCCTATCTAATGCAATGTCCTCATTGTGTTAAAAAGACATAAAACAGAGTAGAAAGCACCTGAATTGCGTGAATGTCAGGTTCGCTCCGAGATAAAAACTAAAAAGAACTACATACGTGCTGAATTTAGTGCCATTAGCTAGGCACACTATACAAAGAAGAGAAATAAAGAATTCACAGTTGCAGGTCAGAATAAGAATAAACATAAGAAACCTCTGACCTATCAGTAGAGGTCCACAGATGTGGATCAGATTGTGGTGCAGACCCATATCCCATAATCGAGAATATCTCAGGTTTTGGATAAAAATTACCCAAAACCTAAAATCAATATGCAAGCAAGGTCGAGCCTATGATTTATGAGGATGCAACCTAGGACCAAAAAGTCAGGTTACAGAGAATTCAAGCTCAAAAGGATAATCATTGAATGCATGCATAGGTTGGACATCCTCAGAACAGATGTTGTAAGGGTCCTGATTTGATCGTTTCAGATGAATTGGAACCCTTAGACTTAATCTTCTATTTCTTCCAAAGTTAGCTTCCCAAATAAGAACTTCTCAACACCTGTCCTCCTCAATCAGAATGTTAAATTTCGAGACCTCTTGCATTTTAATCGCCCCACCTGAAATCTCCAAGTCTAAATGATGTGGCTGAATCAGAATTGACTTAGGTCTAATTATCTCAGAAACAGAATCATCGATAAGCTCAATGGGGTGTAACTGACAATTAGGGCATTGAATTGAATCCTCCAAAAAATACGATTCTGGATCCATAATGTGAGCCCCAATAAGATCAGTTTCCTCAATTATTGGGCTATCAAATGATCTATCAAATTCCTCAGTTCCAATCGTCTCACAGAAATCTTGTTCTGTAAACTGATGTGAGACTTTGCAACTTAAATATCCACCATCAGAATCAAAGAAATCAAGATCCATATTAATGTATGTCCCAAAATCATCTGTCACTTTCTGGTCCATGGAGACATACGTTTCCTCGTACCCTGGCTCAGGGATCTCAGGTGTGGAAATCAGATCTTCCTTAATTGGTTGCTCTAATTCAATTTGGTTAGCCTCATAACACATGTCCCCCCAACAGGTGCCTGAACGGATTCTGAAATTGGCTTTCCTGAAGGGAGTTCATCCTAGGAATCATCCCATGACTGAACTAAAGCAACCACAAATCTCATCCTCAATTTCGCTAACTTCCCAAGTAGAAACTCACCTAGGTTCTTATCCTTAACATCCTGGAGCCAATCCAACAAATACATATTCAAATCATCAATCATCTGAATCAGGGGCTCCAATCTCTCAATGCAAGGTATTGGTTGAACTTCCAAAGATTGTATGATATTCCTCAAGTTAGCCAGAACCTTACCTTGAACCTGGTTACCCTTAACCAAGTGAGTTGGTTTAGGGTTGGGTAGGTTTGGGGTCAATGTCGGGGAATTAACGAATTGAGATTCGTTATACCCTTCCTGATAATGGGTCATTTCAGATTGTTCAAAAGGTGCAGATGACCTAAAGGCAGTGTAATCAGAGGATGGGTAAGGATCAGTGTATCCTTCTTGATTGTAGATCGTATTAGGTTGTTCATGAAAGGTTGACGATCTATAATCGATGTAGCTCTGAAAAGGATAGAAATCACAATCATAGTGTTCAGGGTTAGACCCAAAACACGGAGGTCCAGAACTGTATCCCCAATCTGAGTTATCCTAATTAACTGATGGTTTATTACAGTACGAGCCAGGATAATCGTCATGTTGAGGATAATTCAAAATAGGAGGGAAAGAGCGGGAATGAGTGTAATATGTGGAAGGATTCATGAGAGACGGGAGGAAGAAAGGCATCGTGCAATACAAGCAATCAAACCTATCCTTAAGTGGGCTAGCCTAAAGACCTACAGACTCGCAAAACCCATCTTGAGATAGAGAAACGATTTGATCTACTTCTGTCTGTTCAATCCAACCAATTAGCAGGAGGGACTAGGGAGAAGGTTCTTCCTTCGGCTTGCACCTCCTGTTCCTAGTGTACCCCCCAGCCGCGATCGTTTGATTCTACTCCCCTATCTCGACATCAGATTGAACAGTAGAAACAGACTAATCGAAAATAATCCCGTTCTAGGCTCTGAAGAGCGAGTCGAATCTTTAAGGCCAACATCTACTCTGCCTTATTTAGGGCTAGGTTTGAATGTGCTTTGGAATGTGATGGGCCCTTTATCTGGGTTGTGCCCTTAATGATTGATTGATTTGTGTGTGCATGCACAACCAGTGGTTTTCAAGCAAGATTACTTTTGATACAATGAATTTTAGGGTTCAAATCTTGCTTAGTATCTTTTAGGATTCAACTTTAGGCATTTTCAAACAATGTTTTGTTGGCACACTAGGTTTTGAAAGCACAGGTGAATGTGTTTTCCTTTAAAACTTAAAAGAATGTGGAGTGCCTGGTAAATCCCTAAGAGTTGAACCTATGTGGCAGCTACTTGATGAATTGATTTTAATTAAAGTGGTGCGGCCCAATCAACTTAAATAATGTGCCTGTTGCACCACTTAATTAGGCTCACAAATGATTACCTAATCTGATTTCTGCTCAATTATGTGTTTGGATGTGTGTACCAGCTCCAAAGATCGGTTTACTAGTTGAGTTTGAAAATCGGATGAGGTTGTGTACCTCTATGAGATTTTTTTTTTTAATTTTCTTTTCAAATATAGAGGTTGGGGTGAGTATGGGTGTCAAACAACAAACAATCAAACCTTAGAGTTTATAAGAACACCTAGGTTGATTGATGTTCCAATCTACCACTTTTGCTCGTCTCAAAAGAGTACCTGCAATCACAATAAGAAAGGAGAGAAGTGAGGTAAATGATTTGTAAGTTAGAAAATGCAAAAAAAAATCAAAGATCATCGCCTCACTGGCAATGGCGCCAAAATGTTGAACGTCGGGTTGCTACGCTAACGTGTTGGTTTTGAAAAACCTGTCGTCATAATATGAAAGCGAAGAACTCATGTTCAACAAATAAAATTTACACCGGAATGGAAATCCCGGGTCGAACATAAGGAGGTGGACGTTTGATTTAAAAACACGTGTTTGTTTTGTTTGTCATGAAATAAATTAATTGATTCGAACTATCTAACTATTTACAATAAATAGAAGAGAGAGAGAGAGTAAGAGAGAGAGAGAGAATATTACAATCAAAAACCAAAAAGAGATGTAGAATGGACACAGAATTCATCATCAAAAAGATTGTTCATTACACTAAACATTACAACTAGAAAGCGGGAAAATGATTAAACTAGAAAGCAGTAAGTCTACTCTAGAAAGCAGTAAATCCATTCTACAAAGCAGTAAAAAGAATGGGGAGAGAGATATCCTCCTCGAAGGTCGCTTGGAGGATGAGCCGGACAGGTCGACGCCTAGACAAAGGAGGACGAAGCAGGATGAAGGTGGACGAAGCGGAAGAATGGGAACGAGGCAGCATGTCGTCGTCATCGTGGGAGCTGCTTCTGAAAGGGGGATGAAAAAATTGACTTTATCTCGTGAGAAGCATCCCGGGTGTGGGACAAGCTTCCGAACGTGACCTTCGTGGGTGACGCGTGCACGCCTACTTGCCTTCCGCTCCTCAACGCACAATGACATACTTTAAATCTCAACCGTTCGATCGCAAGATCGAATGGCTGAGATGCGTCCATCGCCTGCCTCAGCCGCGCACCTCATTGCATGTGTTGTCGCATCTTCGCCGTGCATCTAATGGTGCGTGAGCGCTATTGGGCACGCAAAGCCATTCGATGATGATCTGATGCTCCTCGCGCCCGCACCTGCTTGCCCACACATGCGGATTCGAACCCGCGTCTGAAGGCAACCGAGCTCCTTATCCACTACGCTGCGCGCGTGGATGGGCAGCCGGCCGAACTTTTGAACATGCGATCAGAACCATTGGATCAAGATCCAATGGCCCAAATCACGCATTGGATTTTCTTTGGAGAGGCAGCGGCAGTCCTGAGGGTTGGTTGGATGGCTAAGATGGTGCCACGTGGTGTCATCTTGGCCGTCCATCTTCTGGATGATGTAGATGGTGCCACGGGTGTCGAATTGAGTCGACTTTCGCGCCGTTAGGTTGCGATCGTCGATCCAAATGCATCCGTGTGGTCGGATTAGTCATTTGAAGTGTGGATTCACACCATCTTGGCCCTTGATCATCTAGGGTTCCCCGATCACTATCTTGTGCTACAGATGTCTGATTAGGGCGATCTTGGAGTCGTTGAACTCCAATCGTCGCCCTGATCACATCTGTACAGTTGGATCTTCGATCCGAGGCCCTGATAAAAAGTTTGCCCTATCCAAGAACATAAAAGGAGACAATTAACCTCCATTTTATTCAAACTACTCTAAATGCAAGATGATGCATGTTATGCAATATTTATATTATGCAATGTAATCCTAAGCTTAAGAACATGCATAAACAAACATCTTAAGTAGTGTGAACATGCTTACATCACATGGTCAGCTGAAGAGTCCTCAACCAGCTTAGGTCAGCTCAATTCTAGCTTCTGAAGAGTTAACCAAGCTCAACTTAGTTGAGCTTAGCAACTAGACCTAAGCTATCTATCTCAGCTAGGTAGGAAGTCTTCGGGAAGACCAGCTCCAGCTCACCTCATCTCCAGACTGGAAGAAGCCTACTTAATTCGTCTTAGATTAGCTGCTAGCAAAGAACTTGCTAGCTATTGAGTTCACTGGCATGCCCACTTCAGCTAATTCCAACTCCAGAAACACCATGTAGCTCAAGTCTTCCTCCTTGTAGCAAAACCCTAGCTCCCTTCTCTACTCATATACTAGCTAAGCTAGATTAGCTAAGTTAACCCTAGCTCCTCTACTCCATAGTCGACCACCCTCTCTACTTAGCTCCACCACTACCTCCACCTTCCTTAACCTAAACACCACCACTACCCAACCCTTTTGGTGGCACACCTAAGCACCCTTTGACACCATCGCCACCACCAAAAGACATGTAAAAGATGGCACCAAAATCCCCTTCTAGAAACAACATCCTTGGCTACAACTCAACCCTAAATCTACACCCTACGCCTACCCACCAAAGCCATCTACACCATCCATTTTCCCTCCAAAACCCTCCTTTTGGAAACGACTACACTTGGCGCCAAAATTTATTGCCTTCTTATGAGTGGCTACTCATCATGGCTAAAAAGCTGAAGTTAAGCTAAACACTAAGTAAAACAACATCAAATTAACAGATAAAAAGGGTTAAGTGTGGGAATTAAAGAAAAAGACTTAAAACCTTTACTCTGTGCTAAAACTTCATAATTAGGTCACAAAGTGAGATATTCTGAAAGCAAAGTACAAATGATGATCCATGCATCAATTGAACACATAAATAAGTTTGAAAGGCCAAATCAGAAGTATAATTAATATCTTAAATGTTCAATTAAGCACATATAAAAATTTGAAGGCAATTGGAAATCATTTAGGTTATGAAATAGGTAGTTTACACTTAGGTCCTTCATGCATTACACTCTTACCCTTAAAAACTCCTCTTTGGACCTAATTGTAAGTCGCAGGGACCCTTTTGAAAGGCTGCAGGGCCCTTCCGGTTGTAGTTCTTTTCACTTATGGGCCTGCATGCAATCTTCTACCCCTTCGTTCAAGGGTCTGTCTGCAAATTTTCCTTTATTTCAGAGAGAGGCCTGCTGCTCTTCGCACGCACTGTAGCACGTGAAGAACACGGCCAATCTCAGCCGTCTGTCTCTCTTCATGATCTTGATCTGTGGTTAGATTCGAATGGAAGTTTCACGCGATTCGACGCGTGCGATCACCCCTCTCCCCAGATCTCATCTGACGGTCAAATTTTGCGCTTAGCTCACCACGCACTCTGCCCCTCCCATCCTCGCCGCCGGTTGTATCTTGATTATCCTCACCTGCGCGATGATCTTAGCCACTGAGCATGCTACTTAAGCACCTCAGTGGTGTTGCGCGCAAGGGATCGCTCCCTCCTACACCTCTTAGCGATCATTCGTCCACTCCAGTCCCTCCTCCCCATCAAGCCTCTGATTTTACAGCCACCAGCTGTGAAATCATCACCTTCTCTCTACCTCCTCGTCTCTAAGGACTTCGTAGCACCTGAGGACAACCCTGAAGCCTCACTAGCAGACTCTTCCCTCCGCTGGAGTCATCTTCCTCCTTTCTTCCTCCTTAGCCACCGGCTAAGGACCCATAGGTCCCATTCTTCCTATTAGATTAGGTTTATAATTCTGCATATTAGTTTTAGCTGTAGTTAAGTAGTTTAGAGTAGAATTAGTATAATTGTTAATGTTTAATTTCACCGTAGGATAAAGTAGCAGTAGTAGAGAATTAGGCTTAAATCCCCCCTCACCTCCTCTGATCATTCCAGATCAGAGGGGAAGACTTCATAAGACCATGTTTTCAAATTATCTCCCTCTCCATATTTTCATGTCAAGTTCTAATTTTCCACGATATATTTTCTCATCTTCCACCCATACACTCTGACCCAATTTCAGATTTGGTTGGTTTTCAACCTCAGATTTGAGATTGGCGTCAACAAGCACTTAGGGGGCTTCCCACTCACCTCACTCTTGGTAACAAAAGCCCCTGATTTTGTATCGAAATTTTTAGTTTGTCAGATTTCTCCTCAATTTGGATCTTAAGGATTTTTCTTTTTGGTTTTACTGCTTGATCTGATGAATTGAATGAAGTTGATTTGAATTCCTTGTTGGCAAGGAATCTGAGAGGATTTCTGGTGACAGAAATCATCTCAGAAGAGCCATACATAAAATACTTATGTATGTATTCCAACTTTGTATGAGGTCAATTACACCATCTAGTAACTAATTTATAAGTAATTAACCAAGAAAACACCAAAATCAGTGTATAAAAATAGTCCACTTTAGTAAATTTATTTATATAGTAAATCTAATTAAAATTTCAAATTAATTCAACAATTATATAGTATTATGTAAATACTTTATTTTCCATAATTTATTTTTATTTGTAAATAAATTATGGCCCTCGAATTGAGGGCTAAAATCCCTTCCAGCCCACAACTGCACATGGTTTCCAGCGCAAATGTGGTGCTCGAATAGCGCTACATCGTGCGCTGCAAACCATGCGCAGCACTTTATATTGATTTCGTGTTATAGCTGATTAGTCGTCACGGGCGTCAGGTGCCCGAAACAACCTTTACATTCGATTCATCTGAGCTTGTCTGAGCATGATTTGTGTGGGGCCGGGCGCCCGGAGAGGCGTGCGCGTGGGGCTGGGAAGGCCCTGTGCTGAGTTAAGAGAAATGTAATTAAGCGGCCTAATGAGAATTAGGGCGCACTTAGTAGAGGTTTGGTCCAACCCTCTAGGTGCTATGTATCCCTCAAAAAGCGTGCACGTAAATGAAACACATTTTTAATTAATTAAAGAGAGTTAATGACGACTGTTAAGTGCCTCTCCGCCACAGCATGTTAAAGTCATTAAGGTTGAATGAAAACACAAAAGAAGAATAACTAATGAAGATTTGTGTGAAGGAGAAGAGAGAGAGACAATGTATATACATCAGTAAATACATATACAATATAAAAATAAATATATATATATATGTATACGCAGTATAGCCAATTATGTTTATAAATAAACCCATATATTTACTAATAGAATAAAATGTCACCATAAGTGTCGCTACAGACGTCAGTTTCCCTCCTTAGGTTTGTATATAGTGTTTTCTAGGATCTAGCGACGCTTACGTTTGTCACTAAAACTACTGTATGTGTTACTGTAGATATCAGACTAG
Source organism: Thalassia testudinum (assembly GCA_037157565.1). Lineage (NCBI taxonomy): Eukaryota > Viridiplantae > Streptophyta > Magnoliopsida > Alismatales > Hydrocharitaceae > Thalassia > Thalassia testudinum. Next base: position 94,227,479 of record JAZHRO010000025.1, read on the forward strand.
TAAGTTAAGTTAATATACTATGTCATGTTAGTCTATTGTGTACTTTCATGTAAGTATTAATACTATAACTTGTAAAGACAGTTTAAAGTATAGTGATAAATTGTTTGGTGCTTGTTTATAGTTAGTTTTTGCAAGCATTACAATTAATTCTTAGTAAGTAGGCAAACCATGTCCACATTCATTCATTCTTTAATAAGATGTAAAGCTTCTTTTTGGAATTAGAGGATAATTTTGAGATCAAAGAGCGATGTAATTGAATAAATTGCCTCCCAGTGAATGACCTGGAATAAAACTAGTAAAAATTAGATAAGTAAATAATAATGGTTGTAATGACTGGTATTCCATACAACTCACCACAATGACACTCATGGTATCTCAATTACTACAACACATCATTATCTCAACAACCAACAACATTACACATACAATATCCACATTATCACATTACTATCAGCCATTGCAACCTTTCGTTATTACCTTCCACCCTTGGATGCCCACCAAAGGGTGGCTCCTATTCATCGCAAAACATGTAAAAGGTTTTAGCATTGTAGTTGTGAATCACGCAGAATAAAAATAAATTTAAAAATCGATAAGTCAGAGTCATTTGTAGGGAGGCAAAATGAGATTCTTAAAGCCTTTCATACTAAGTAATCTAATCTAATGAAAGCACATAAACAGAGAAGATATCCGTTGAATCAAACTCTTTATTACTTGTAGAAAGTTTTACACATAAACTTTGAATGAAAGCAACTAAACTAAAGAAAGAGTATAAAGAGAGAGAGATGAAGAGCGAAGCTGCTTGAGGGATGCTTGTAGGAAACTCGGCAGAGCTTCAGACCTAGGGTGCCAAGAAGAAGATAAAAGCGAGATACTGTAGAGAGAGAGAAGTCAAAGATGTGTACAGGGGGAATTGCCTCTACAAAGGGGACTTTGGGGTTCTTTTTATAGCAAAAATGAGGGGCAAAGTAGGTATTTTGGGCCCGAAAATCATGCAACACCTTTGGAATGGTCAAATCCCTTGATTGGGTGATCAACGGATCAGATTGCAGCTAAAAAGGACCTCCATCGTGCCTTCATCGTGCAGCTCTCACCAAAACATGCCACATGGTGCCTCTACGGCCACCCGATTTGCCACCTCGCTGCTCCTTGCAACGTGTGCACGCATTTGGTTTTAGTAGTTTGATTTTACAACTGGACTGCTTAAAATGCGCATCGCACCACCTCTTATCACCTCATACATTGATGGGTCTAACCACGCGTTATCTCACACATCTGCTATGTTGCCTCATCTAGTGGATCTCCACGCTCCATGCAGCCCACAGCTCGCCCTTTGATCTCCGTCGCACAACCAAATTTCACACTCGTGCATTGTCTCATCAATTTTTTGAACATACGAGCTTTGCTTTCGCATGAAGGCCGTGACTGCTACTCTATCACTGCATTTGTGTAATAGTCTTGTTTTCTCACGTGGCCACTCTCATCGTTGGATGTTGATCTAAGGGTTGAGATTAATTCTCCTTTGATAAGGCACTGGGGAGACAGTGATGTGGCACTTTTGCGGCCGTTGGATGACAATCCAATGACCCACAAAGTGCGTAGTACTTCCTTCAGTGTATGCGGTCGGTGGCATTGGGTGGCTATAATGGTCCCACATGTTGCCATCGTGGTCGTTCATCTTCTTTGCTTTGTAGATAATCCCACAGATGTCGGATTAGATTGATTTTTACGTTGTTGGGCTACGATCGTTGATCCGAATCCATCCGTGCAGTCAGATTTGGCATCTGAGGTTTGGATTTATGCCATCTTGCCCCTTGGCCTTTGATCTTCCATGGACTACATGTGATGCTACGAAAGTCTGATCAAGACGATTTTGAAAGCATTGGACTCCAATCATTGTCTTGATCAGATTCGCACGGTTGGATTTATCATCCGTGGCCCCGAATCATCTGCAATTAATATTTCCTCTCAATTAGGGCATAAAATGGTATTATTATTTACAAAGCTAACAAATCAACTACAATGCAAAATATGCTGCTTATGCATGCATTATTCCTATGTTAAGCAAGGATTTAACTTAATTCAAGTAGATTAGGTCCTATAATTGTTGCGTAATCACACCCACATGCCTAAATCTTGCTAGCCCCTAGCAATTGTAAGACTAAATGCAAAGTAGTCCTAAATGACTAATTTCTATCAAGAGTTTGATTAGAGACCTAATTCTTTTGTTTTCATCAAAAATTTAGAATTCCAGATAATTGTGAAAGTGTAGTGTTGTAGCCTATGCAACAAATCCAAGTGAAAAGTTGATCCACATCTAAAGCTTGTCCTTGACCCTTAGTAAAACTCTACCAGGATAAGCAAACTTCTTCCATCAGGGTTATAAAATAATATGTAATTTCAGCCCTGGCTTTTGGCTTAGGTAGACGATATCTGAGCCAGTTGGGTTTGCATTTGGTGGCTCACACTCCTCTGGTGCTATATATAGACTAGTATTACAGAACCTAGATTTCTAGACTATCAAATAAATCAACTTATAGAGAAGCGGAGAAACTATGCTCTCTTTAGTTCCTTTGTACTCAGTCTTTCTCTCTCTCTCTGATTCTCCTTTTTTTTTCGAGCTCACAATCTCACCAGATTTGTAAATATATTTGGCAGTCTCTCATACCATTAACACTTTAATTAAGTTTAGATAACCCTATAACTAAGTCAGAAATCCTCTGCCAGTGTTCGGGTAATCAAAAATATAGAAAACTAGGTCAAAGCTATATTTGGTGGAATGTAATGGTAGTAGGTATTGGTGCCTTAATGTACTTGACATTAAATAAAATAAACACAACTCAACACCTTTCTTTTCTCGCAAGAAATTTTTTATTCTTCTTCTTTTATATATATATTTATATCTACCAACACAATGCATTGTAGCACACATGCACACTTTTATTCACGAGGCATATTCAGGATTGGAGATGTTTAAGAGGATATCGGGTGGCTGATTTGGTGGATGTGCTTATTATTGGTACCAAGAAAGGAATGGATGAGAAAGTGTGTTCCTAACCTTGATATTAATGCCCTCCTTTAGCTGAGGATTCTATAAAGGATGGTTGTAACCATCTACCTTTGTCCTAGTTTTTTTCGAATCCACTGTCTACGTATTTGTCATATTTGGTAGCTCTCAAAAATTCACACAAAGAATTTGTATGCAGGAACCTAGAGTGAAAACTATTCTTAATTCTAAGTTTCATTATCCAATTACCCAGAAACTAAGATTCCTTGTACTAGACATAGACCACCAATAGACTCTCTACTCTCACCTCTCAATTGTTTGGTGGATCTAATAGAAGATGGTTTTCCTGACTCAATTTCTGTCCAAGGGTTCAAGAAAACAAGTAGTGCTTCTTCTCAACAAACTGGAGATGTCTGTTGGTCTTCATAGTGGGTCCATTGCAAACTCTATGTGAAAGTGTGAAATTGTACTGGATTCTTAATTCAACTCAAGAATAAAAATTCCCTAATAAAACTTTCTTGATAAAAATACTTTATGCATGAATGCAATATGTATAATTTTTTTTTTTAAAGTTCTGACATAAAAATAAGACATGCAATGTCCAACCCCCATCTCTATTCATTACAATGTCATCATTGAAATGTATACAAAAAAATCAAAATGTAACAAGCAAGAGGAGGGGATATCACCAGATTGAGCTTGTTATTCTAGGTCAACTTGGATAGAAAAATACCTGTACAAAATACTAGGTTGTCTCCTAGCCAATGCTAAGTTTAGCATCATTTGTTTGGCCAAAACCCAAAAGAAATATGCACTTCAATATTGTGGGTTAAGAGGAGTAATAATTGCTGCTGGGAGATTTAGGATTAATATGAAGATATGATTATGCGGTCCAAGAATTAGTGATCCACAAATGTCGACCAGCTGATGATATAGCCCCACTCCAAAGAGTTTTTCTACTTCGAGATACAAACTAGATAGAGAAATATGGAGATGGCAAAAACAAGGTTCATGGTGTTGGCCCTGCTCACTGATCCAATTCCAAAGTTCAAGAAGAGGTGATGGAGGATCTAAATTGAAGTCATGATTTAAATATGGTTCTAAATTAGAATCATAAGGATCCTCGTAATGGTGATTGATGTCAAAAATCATAAATTCTCCAGGCTTCGAGTCATACGAGGATAAAGGTAGAGTTGTGTTGAATTCTTCAAAATCCTCATAAAAATTACCTCTTCCTTATCAAAAATCATCTCTTCCTTATATGAAATCATTTCTTCCTCAGAATCAAGCCATCCGTTTAAACTAGTTGGATTATAATTTCTTCCCTAGTCTATCATGATTTGAGCTTCATTTTCTGAGGTGTCTTACTTTTCGTCATATATTGAATCATGGTTCATGTCCTTCGGTTGTCCAATTTCTCAAACTTCCTCAAAATCCAACAATTCTTGAATTTTGAGGTGGATATGTTGAGGGTTCTTTATATCATCATCTAATTCATCATATGATATTCCCAATAGTTCCTTGATCTCACAAATGTATTTTTCATAGGAGGATATCTCAATTTGAATATCTATGGAAGGTGGCAAATCAAAATCATCCTCAAGTAATTTGTTCTCCATATCACATCCTTCCCTCTTGTATTGATCTTGAGACTTGGCAGAATTCAAATTATCCTTAGTGTGAATTGCCAAAACCTCCTCAATTGTTCCTGTAACCTCAATAGATCCACAATTCAATTTATTCTTTTGGGATGCCATAAAGATATTAAGTTGACAAGTGATTTGCATATTCCCCGTCTCACAGTTGATCAAAGCCTTGGATATGGCTAGGAAAGGTCTCTCTAAGATTATCGAGGTGCAGTTCAAGTTTCTTGATGCCTCCATATCTAAAACTAAAAAGTCCACAAGGTACTCAAAATCTCTCACTTTTTTAATCACATTTTGTAAGAGTCCCTTTGGAATCTTGGTTGACCTATCAGCAAGTTGAAGGGTAACATTAGTGTGTTGCAAGGGAACTAGATCCAACTCTTCATATAATTCTGTGGGGATTAAATTGATGAAGGCACCAAGGTCCAGTAAGGCTCACTCCAAGATAAAACCATCTATCTCACATGAAATTAAGGAGGTACCAGATCGTTCTTTTTAAGGGGAGCTTATTTAAGATGATAGCACTAGCTTGCTTAGAAATTACAATCCTTTTTGATGATTTGGCTTGGCATTTTGGTGTGCACATTTCCTTAAGAAATTTCACACAGGTCAAGATGTTCTCAATGGCTTCAAGTAGTAGTATATTCACATGGACTTGCTTTAAAATATCGAGCCACTCCTTTGGTTGATTGATTTTTTTCCCTGGATTTGTTCAAGGCTTCAGGAAAGGGTGCTTGAGAGAAATCATGAGTGTTCAAGCCCTAAGCCTTGTCTTCTAGATTAGCTTGGTCTACTAGGTCATATTCAGGCTCCTCAAGATCTTGATTAGATTTAGATCTGGAGGGGTAAGGATCATGGATTTGTTTCCCACTTCTCAAAGTGACAACACAGACATAAGGATTAGGGTTAGAAAAGTAAGGTGAGTTTTGTAAAATGGGTTGAGCCTAGGTTGGGCTTGGGTTAACAAAGCTAGGTGGTTGTTGGGAAGCAGGTTGAACTATATGTGCCTGTTGCTCCCATGTGTTGTTTTGATTAACACAATTATGTTTTCTAGGGTTGGGATGGCAGCATCCCGTGCTATCTAGCATCTACTAATTAGTGCAATCATCCCATCAAATCGGTCCTCAATTGATTCATTTCTTCTTCGTGTCTCAAATTCATTTCTCGCATTTCCTTGAGGACTAAACGAAGATCAGATGGGTGGGTTTCCTGGGTAGGCTGATGTTGGAAAGTTCATGGTTGTGTGTAGCTACTCGGTTGCCCATAATTATTCTGCCTGGTCAAATTAGGATCCTGGGCAGGTTTCTGACTTGACCATGCAAAATTAGGATGTTTACGCCATCCAGGGTTTTAAGTGTTTGAATAGGGATCAGTTTTAGTGTATCCCTGGGGTGCATTAACATCCTCAGGATAATTTGGCATCGGGATGCCTATTTCAAAATTTGAGGGCATCAAGGTCCCTCCTTGGTACCCTGAAAGAGATGGGTCCAAGTAAAGTTGGCTCATGGGTGGAGCCATGGTTAGGTCATTAATATTTTGCATTAATTCTTGACCTAGAGAATTGGGGATTTGAGTGTGGGTTAGCATAGAAATTCCTTAGGCAGGCATAGGTGATTGCGCAGCAATCATAGGTCTTAATTGAACTAGATTAAGCTAGGACTTAGCATAAGTTGGGGTTATTCATGCATACATATGCATTACCTACATCTTTACCGCTTTACTTTAGCTATGCATAAAATAATGTTATAATGTGCTGATTAAGTGCATTATGTCAATTGCAGGCAATAAGCTACTCAGGAGTTGGATCTGAAGCTGGATCAGGAATAGCGAGAGTTGCAGTAGAGCTGGAGCAGAAGGCTTTGATTAGATGTACGAATATTAATGTAAGGGTCTTAAAGGTTTTCTATGCTATTAATGGGAAAAAAGTAGTAAAATGTGATGGGATTAGGTCCATCCTAGCCATAGGATAGCCTAAAGACTTCCCCAAGCCTTAGCCACCCTTAGATTAGGTCACAACACCCTAGGATGCCCTAAAACCCTATTTCCAACCCTTATTTGGATGTCCAGATAAGCTATAGGATGTCCAAGACCCTTAGCCATCTCCTGCATGCCTCAAACCCACTTCTGTAGTGTTATTGGACGTCCAGACACTTTGTCAGACGTCCAATTTCTGTAGAATACCCAAAACAAAACCCGAAATCCCTCCTAACTCTGATTAGATGTCTAGACAAGTTTGGACTTCTGATTTTTTAGTATAAGACGTCTGACACTATTATTAGACATCTGATACTGCTCTCCAATTCTTGTTTTGAGATTTAAGCCTTGATCTTGGATCTTTAGGTCCCTAAACCCAATTCCAACCGCATACGAACCTAAATTAAGGTGCCCTAACCCTATTACATCACCTCTAGACCTCTTTATGGACCTAATTAGGTCATCACTAAACCTAATTGACTTGGATCTTAGTCAATTCCATCAGCCTATTCAATTGGAGTCATTGAGTCCAATTAAGCCCTGATCTCAGCACACACTGTCCAATTGGACTTAGTGTGAGTCTAATTGACCTAGAAATAAATAAATTGAGTTGTTTTACTCTCAATTAAATTTCCACACACCCAATTAAACTTGTATTAAGTTTAATTGCACTTTACCTTAGCGAATTAGGGTTTATAACCCTAATTTGAGACATACGTTGACCTAAACCTACTAGAACCTAACCTAATCAACCTAGCCACCTAAGTTTCGACCCACACCTACCCACACACATCCACACACACCATACACACAAAAATACCTAGCCTAGAGTTCTCTAGAACTCTCTACCATGTGTGGTTGCCTTGGTTGCTAAAATTAGCAACCAAGAGCCATTCAATTTTTAGATCCACATTTGGTGGATCTAAAAACCACCATCCATCCTCTCTCTCTCACTCTCCCACCATAGGCCTCTCTAGAGAATTCCATAATTCTCTAGAGAGCTTCCCTTAGGTCTATAAAAAGACCTAAGGGGTGGCCATTTGCACCCATTCACTTCCTTGGCAAGTTCACTCCATTGGTGCCATTCACGCCCACTTCCACTTACCTAGCCACTCCACCTCCACAAGCTCACTACCACCACCATAGAGGACATCATGCCGGGATGCTGGATCACTCCTCCCTCTCTCCAAGGGTCGGCCTAAGCTACATTGGCCACCCCACATTCTCTTCCCGACCACTCCAAGGCCATCGGGGACCACCCCTGAATGCCCTTTTATTCTTCTAGATTTAATTCATGCTCTTCATAATTTTATTGCTTTAATTTATTGCTTAGTAGTGTAGTCTTACTTCTGCCCCATTGATGCATGCGAAATCCCCCCATCGATTCTTGTATGTGATCATTTTCTGGTAGCTAGGTTTAATTTTCAAGCACTTGTGTACAAGCTTTCCTCTAGATTCCTTGTGCAAACAACTCCCCAATGAATGAATGAAAATGCATTTATATATTTATATATATCTCTTTATGTGTTTGAAATCGCCATGAGCTTATTGATTAATATTATATTTGCGTGATTCAAGTTGCCTGTTTCTAACTCCTAATATTCTCGCAACTAAGCATGTCATACTTAACTACATAATAATCACGAACCAGCATGCGATTCTAAACAAAGTAGAGCAATAGAAGATCGATTTCAGAAGTAAACAAATGCCACCTAGAGATGAACGACCGGAACTCAAAGTCTTATTTTCTTTACAAACTTAATTTTTGACGAACGTTTTTGCGCGACTATACTACGATTATCAATGACTTTTAAAACGTGTGAAAACGGTTGCTATAAAATGGCGCCATTGCTGGGGAGGCAACGTCATTTTTCTTTATATCGATCTTTTAATCTATCGCTAATGAATCTGCCTCTACTTTGTTTTTGATGTGCAGGACAACACGGAAGGGAAACGGGATCAGCACACACATCGAGCGCAGCGAAGAAAATCAGGTGCACATCATCTCTCTCTAGATTAGGTTTTGTCTTCTGAACCTTAAGAGTAGATTTACTTTCTACAATTTCCTTTGAGAAATTCTTTGAAAAAAAAAAGAGGGAGAATTTTCTTATTTTCATGAAAAAAAAAAAATCAAAATCAGAAAAATTTTGAAAAGAAATCTAGATTAGGTTTCCTTTCGAATCTAGCCTAGTTTGAAGAAAAAAAAGATATTTTCTTTGAATCTTTTGAAAAGTTCTTTGCAAAAAAAAACATGCAAAAGTTTGAAAAGAAAAAAGCATTTTAGTGGAAGGCTTAGATTTCAAATTCAAACCATTTTAAAAAGCTTTTCCACCATCTCTTGATTTTCGGCCAAATTTCAAGCTTGACTTAAAAATTCGATTGCCAAGAAAATAGTAAGTGAAAAATTCTGAAATTTGGGCAAAACCTTTATTTTCAAACCATCTTTCAAATTCCACTGTTATTTTAAAAAATTTATAAGTATACAGTTATTAAAAATTTATGAAGTGCATGGTGGTCAGACTAACCAAGATTCAAAATTTTTCAAATTTCAAAAAGCTATTCCAAGCAATCTCTGAATCTGTTTTGACTAAAAATGTTAGGGTTTGAAAACTGACCTAATTGGCTTTATTTTCCATATTTTCCAAAATTTTTGAAGGTCATTTGATACTATTTGAAAGCGAAAAACTGACCATGAGTCAAAATTCCAAACCTAACCCCCTGATATTCAAAATTCCCTAAAAATTCGATTGAAATAGTAAAAATTCCAAAAAAATAGTCTTTGAAAAGCTAATTGAATAAGGAATCTACTCCCAAAATTTCAAATTAATTGGATTCCAATTATCATCATAGAATCAACTTTACTTTTGTGGTCCACTAAAGCAGAAAAAGAAAAACCCTAGAAGTGCATGCAACTAGGTTGAATCTTTAGAGTTACAACTAGAGACCACACCTTGGGCTAACCTAGACTTAATCAAGTCTAGTTAGCCGGTGAGCTTGGTCACTTTGTGGGCCACTCACCATAAACCCCACTGAAGAAAATGGGTTAAAATTATTTTTAAAATACGAAATCAACCTGAGTTCGTTGTCGTACTACTGGGTGTTTTTAACCTCTCTTGCCAAACCTAGTGGCTAAGTCTACGGGGTAGTGTCAAACGACCGTGGCTCAGGGGTCAACGAAACTGGAGGTATAAGCCAAAGGAAGAATCTTCCCCTTAGTCCCCTCGTAACTAGACTGGCTGGGTTAGCTTGAGAGGCAGGATTCACTTTTAGTCAGTTGAGCAATGAACTTATCTTCAGGAATTCAAATCTCTAACAAAAAATCCGGTCACCTGATCTTTAGGGACCATTTGATTGATAGGGCCTTAGCCTTGTCCTACGTGGCTACAACAACCTAGGGGTTGGGCGGTGTATGCACGAAAGGAGGTCACTTCGACCTCATTTGGTTGGACCTTGGGAGCCACTCCCAAGGAGGTGAGTCACCTCACCCGGACCATCTTCTCCCCCCATTTCTTCTACTCCAAGAGCCACCATGGCAAATCCTGGACCTGGACCTAGACCGGGTTGGGACATCGAGAATCTGGACTCGATGGCTCGTCCGGAAGCCTGGGTCGCCGAATCTGAGGAGCGACATCAGCAGAGCATGGATTGCATTCTTGCGGCACTTGACAGGATGCAGCACCCGGCGTGAGGAGAACAACTGTTGGATTTTTACGACCCAGTCACACAAATCGTCGCACCCCTTGTCAGAATTCCCACAGGCAAAGACGCGTTTGAGCTCAAGCCCAATGTAATTGGGTTGATTAGCACTCATTTCTATGGAAACTCAAGTGACGATCCGTTCCAGCACCTTGAGGACCTGAGTCGACTCGCTGAAATGATCCGACCCAGAAATATTGATCTCAAGATTGTTCTGAAGAAGCTTTTCCCATTCTCTCTGAGGGGCGAAGCTTCATACTGGTTCAAGACTATTGGGAAGCCAATTGGAACTTGGTCGAAATTACGACATGAAATCCTACAAAAGTTCTTCCTAATTGGTCGAATAAACGCAATGCAGCGTACAATCATGACTTTCTCCCAGGGAGCTGGGGAGAAATTACACAAAGCATGGGATAGATTCCATGACCTTCTCCCAAAATGCCCGCATCATGGTATACCTAGATAGCACTTAGCTTAGATTTTTTACCATGGGCTAGATGACACACATCGGTATCTGGCCGATGCATCTAGCAGGGGGAATTTTCTCGTAGAAGACGAGAATAGTGCATTTTAGCTGTTCGAATCATTAGCAGAGAACTCGATGAATGCCACATCTATGAACCAGTTCCAGCGGCTTGGTCAGCAGCGGGTTGGTGTCCACGAGGCTCACACCGAATCTATTCGAGCCGATATGGATATCATCATCAAGTAGCTGGATAGCATAAACCTAATTGAGAAGAAGATTGACCGGATCAGTCAAGGTCAATCCGACTCGAGCTCTGCCAACGCAAGATCCTCCTATGCACCTCGAGCCCCACCTGCTTGAGTTAATTTACTCACTCGAGATGCATCTTCTCTGTATTTACGAGATCCTACATATCAACATCCCATGAATAATCCAAATCTGGCACCTTACAACCAAGGTTACGCACCACCCATAGATTATAATGCGTGTCCCCTTGACTGATATACGTCTCAGACAACTTCTGCCTACGAGGACATCAGTACTATCCGAGGATATGGGAGTAATAACCTGTACTCAGAGATGTATAACCATGGTTTGCACCAGCATCTAAACTTCTCCTGGTCTAGTAATTCATAGAGACCACATCAAGATCCACACTACCAGACCAGGCAATATGGTAATGCGCAAAACACATACCCTAGGCAGCAGCCATTCCCGCCTCAGCAGCAGCAACCCCGCTCGTAATACCAGCTGCTACCCAAGCTGCCAACCACCCTTCAAAGCGGGTTGACCCATTGGAGGTGTTGAAAGAGGAGCTGCAGGAATCGATAAGGAAGTCTACACAAGATAGCTTACAGATTATGAAGGCAATAGCTGATCAGATTCATACCATACAAAACACACCAGAACCAGCTATTGCAGGAGCATAGGACTCAGGGATCCTTGCCCTCCCAACCTGTCTCGAATACTCGATATGTGCAGAACTAGGGTGAACCGCCCAGGTTTCAGGCACCACAGGGACAGGCACATGCCATACTACAGGTGCCTCCTGCACCACCTAGTTATGCACAAGGCCAGCCGCCTTTGCAGAATCTTACGTATTCTGCCCCTTCCGCTCCCCACCACCTCATGGACAGCAAGCCGATGCACACGCTATTTCTTTGCATTGCAGAAGGAAGGCATTCGACCCACCACCTAGGCAGGTGGGTCCTGATTTTTCCCACCCTTTGCCATAGGCGAGTTTAACACAGTCTTCATCATCTCAGGAGCCACCTGCGGTAGATAAGGGTAAGAGGCCATTTAACCCTGAGATTCCCGTCCCTTTTCCTGAGTCTCTAACATGAAATGTAGTACGAAAAAAGGACACACGGAATTTTGAGGACCTAAAAGCGATGTTTAAGGAAGTACATATTCAGGTCCCCCTCCTCAAGGCTATCTATCACATTCCAGCTGTCGCTAGGTTATTCAAAGACTACTGTGCCCCGAAGCGACAGGCGAGAATTGGATGACAGGCAGTATTGTCGAAAGAAGCTAGCATCGTGATTCTAGCTGACCTACCGCCGAAGAAGAAAGACCCTAGTACCCCACTCATATCCTACTTCTTGCAGGATTCTTCATTTGATCGAGCCCTTCTAGATTTGGGTTCGTCCATCAACTTAACTCCCACCGCCGTATTTGATTGGTTTCGATTTGGGGAGTTGAAACCCACCTCGGTTCCGATTCAATTAGCTAACAGATCAGTCAAAACACCGAGGGGGTGGCTGAGAATGTGATCGTGAAGGTCCACGGGTTCTGCTTTCCGTAGATTTTTTCATTCTCGATATGGAAGTTCCTCCTAATCTCCGAGTTCCTCCTAATCTCCGAGATGCACCAATTATTTTGGGTCGCCCATTTTTGGCGACAGCTCAAGCAAACATCTATTGTGCATCCGGGTGTATGGAGATTGCCCTAGGTAATAAGCAACTTTTACTAGACATATTCAGAGCAGCAAAGAACTTCAACTGCGATCGAATAGAGGAGGATGGTGAAGAAGAAGATTCGACTTACTGTGGTAACATTGGGCTCCTTTGTGATGACCCAATGTCTCATTCGTCTACACTATCATTATTCTCGGACTCGATCCACATGGGACTGAAACTACTGCATTACACATATCTCCCCGAGGATCTAACTGTTTAGGGTGTGTTTCTGACCATAGCACCCCTGAATCAGCTATCCTGATCCATATATTACTGAATCGCCCATGTTATTGCAGAAAGACGTGACTACAACTAACAGGTTTCCCGTTAACGCAGTCACAACCGATTTTAAGGGGAGTGACTCAGTGGGAATTCACGTGCACATGGATCTGCAGATTCCCACCCTTGATTCTGCTCCTCTCACTCTCATATCTGATTCTGACCCACCCGTGGTTGAATTGAAGCTCTTACCTGACTCACTTAAGTATGTCTTCTTGGGCGAAAGTGAGACAAATCCAGTCATTATCAATGGCCACTTAACCCAAGAATAGGAACATCAATTGATTTCTATGCTTCAAGACCATAGGGCAGCTATCGGGTGGAGTATTGCTGATCTCCGTAGTATTCACCCCTCGTATTGTACTCATCACATTTACACAGATGAGGGGGTGAAACCTTCGAGACAACCTCAAAGACGGCTTAACCCGAATATGCTAGAGGTTGTTAAGAGGGAGATCATCAAATGGCTGGATGCAGGCATTATATATCCAATCTCAGACAGCCAGTGGGTGAGTCCGATTCAGATAGTGCCCAAGAAAGCATGACTCATAGTCATGAAAAATGATAAGGGTGAATCCATCCTGACCTGCACTGCGACATCTTGGTGCGTCTGCATTGACTATAGGAAACTGAACATGGCTACTTAGAAGGATCACTTTCCTTTGCCGTTCATTGACCAGATCTTGAAACGGTTAGCTGAACGTAGTTTCTTCTACTTTCTGGATGGATACTCCAGGTATAATTAGGTAGCTATTAGTCTGGAAGATCAAGACAAGACCACATTCACATGCCCCTTTAGAACATTCGCCTTCAAGCAAATGCCCTTTGGCCTCTGCAACGCACCAGTAACATTTCAGCGTTGTATGATGGCTATCTTCTCTGACATGATTGGGGATTATGTGGAGGTATTCATGGATGACATCTCTATTTTTGGAGATGATTTCATGTGTTGTCTTGATAACCTCACCAAGATCCTGAAACGGTGTATTGAGGTTAACCTAGTACTGTCCTGGGATAAAAGCCATTTCATGGTGAGGGATGGCATAGTGCTAGGGCACAAGATCTCCAAAAATGGACTTCGAGGTCGACCAGGCTAAATCAGAGATTATCTCCCACTTACCACCTCCTAGCTCGGTCAAGTAGAGCAGATCATTCTTGGGTCACGTCGGCTTCTATCGGAGATTTATATGCGATTTCTCAAAAAATTACACGGCCTTTGAAGAATCTCCTGGTTACCGATGTCCCATTTGAATTTGATGCCTCGCATCTCAGCACCTTTGAGACTTTACAAAGTGCTGTTTCCGACTCCCCGATTCTCCAACCACCCGACTGGTCGCTTGATTTTGAAATGATGTGCGACGCTTTTGATTTTGCCGTCGGTGCTGTTTTAGGCCAGCATCGGGAGAAACAACCCTTTGTCATATACTAGGCTAGCAAGATGCTGAATGAGGCTTAGCGTGATTACACTGTCACCGCAAAAGAACTGCTAGCAGTAGTATTCGGGTTGGAGAAATTCAGATCATACTTATTAGGGTCCAAGGTCATCATCTTCACTGACCACTCCGCCCTCCGGCATTTGTTGGCAAAGAAGGATGCCAAACCACGGCTCATTAGATGGATCCTTCTATTGCAGGAATTTGATATCGAAATCCATGACAAAGTCGAAAAACAAAATGTTGTGGCGGATCACCTATCCAGATTGGACCCAGGCCACATTCCTTATTCCCTGCCTATCCATGAACAATTTCCGGATGAATCTCTTTTGGCAATTAATTCTATTGAGTTCCCCTGGTAATCGAATTTCGTGAACTACCTTGCCGCAGGAAAAATTCCCGTGAACTTATCCATGGACCAGAAACTCAAATTCATTACAGACGCCAAATACTACCTCTGGGATGACCCATTGCTCTTCTGCATTGGAGTAGATCAGATTATTCGCAGATGCATCCCAGACTCTGAGATCCCCAATGTGTTATCTTTCTGCCACAATAGTGTGTGTGGTGGCCATTTCTCCGGATGGAAAACCATTGCAAAAATTTTGCAGTCGGGATTTTTCTGGCCAAACATCTTCAGAGATACACACGATTACGCCCAACACTGCAAACGATGTCAGTGGATCAATTCTATGACCAGGAGAGACATGATGCCACTCCAACCCATCATGGTTGTAGAAGTGTTCGACGCCTGGGGCATCGATTTTATGGGCCCTTTTCTGAACTCGCATGGCTTCGAGTACATATTGCTAGCCACTGATTATATCTCTAAGTGGGTCGAGGCCATCCAGGTGAGACGTGCTGACCACAAGACCGTCATTTCTTTTGTATGGGAAAATATTTTTGAGAGATTTGGAATACCCCGTGCTCTGATTAGCAACGGGGGATGCCACTTCATCCATGCCCATTTCAGGTCGTTATTAAAGAAATACGGGGTACATCACCGCATAGCCACCCCGTATCACTCGCAGACCAATGGGCAGGCTAAAGTGTCTAGCCATCAAATCCTACTGATTCTCCAGAAGACGGTTAGACCAGATAGGAAGGATTGGTCTGACAAATTAATAGATGCACTTTGGGTATATCAGACCACATACAAGGCCCCACTCGTAATGTCACCATATCACATGGTATATGGCAAGGCCTGTCACCTTCCTGTAGAGTTGGAACATTGTGCCTTTTGGGTGGTACGGAAATGCTACCATGACCTCGATGTAGGAGGTCGAGAACAAAAACTCCAGCTCAGCGAATTAGAAGAAATTCGGTGGGAGGCCTTTGACAATGCATTAATATACAAGGACAAGACCAAGGCCTTTCACGATGGCCACATCAGGAGGAAAGTATTCACACCCAACTAGCGAGTCTGGTAATTTGATTCATGGCTGAAACTGTTTGCGGGGAACCTTAAGTCCAAGTGGACTGGCCCGTATGTTGTGATACAGCCATGTCCTAACGGGGCAGTCCAGATCAAGGACCTAAAATCTAGGCATATATTCACAGTAAATGGCTAGCGCCTCAAGCCATTTTTGGCTCAGGAACCTCCTCCACCTGACGAGATTGTTCATCTTAGTGAGGACGTGTGATTGAGTGTTCGCCCAGCTAGAGGCGTTAAACTCAGCACGTATAAATACCATTCACTCCACATTTCACCATCATCTGTACATAACCATTTTTATACATTGCATATTTTTCTTTTAGCATATTTTCCTTTTGTATAGTGCATGTTAACAGGTTGGCCAGTGCTAAATATAATTTTAGGAGCAATTACAGGTGACTTCTACCCACTCATCCTCCGTCAGATTTATTTTCTTTAATATTCATGCATGGTGACATGCAAGAACTTAGGCATGGGGGGGCAGATACAGCAAAAAGTGAAAAAATTTTCATGCCAACACTTAGGAAAACCTAGAAGCTACATGTAAAACGTACTTTTGGACCCTAAATAAAAGAACAACCGACACCACCTTCAATGCTCGCATTGGAGCTAGAAATCGTTCACAATAGCCACTTCCGACACACCCGCCCACCTTTTGTTCTAAATTTAGGGTCAAGCTGACTGTAACCCGATATGGGAAATTCATGAAGTACAAATTATATGAGGTTACTTACTTGTAGCATATATACATACTATATTCATGAATAAGATTATTTTATTAAGAGAATGCATTTGAGATTTTACCCTCTAGTCGATTCCTATAATCTGGAATCCAGTACAACTTTTCACACACACGTAGAATTTGCAATGGATTCATGGTGAAGGCTAATAAACGTCTTCAGTCTGTCGAGAAGAAGCAGTGCTTCTTTTCTTGAACCCCTGGACAGTGTTTTGGGTGTCAGGCAAATTTTCCTCCAAAAAAATCCACCAAATAGTGTGAGAGAGTAGAGTGTATTGCTGCTCTAAGATTAGTGCAAGGAATTTGGAATCCTAGATAATTTGGTGATGATACTCTGAGATTAGACATAGTTTTCGCTCTCGATTCCCGTGCATACATTTTTGTACGAAATTTTGAGAGCCACCGAATAAGGCAAATACACGGAGAGTGAGTTTTCATAAAACTAGGGCTAAGGTGGATGGTTACGACCATTCTTTACGGAATCCTCAGCTGAAGGAGGGTATTGATATGAAGGTCAGAAATTCACCATCCTATCTGTCTCTCTTGGTGTTGTGAGTAGGCACTTCCACCAAATAAGCCACTCAATGTCTCCTTAATACCACCAATCCCTAATAATGCCTCCTCAATAAAGTTCATGGATGTGTGCTAGTTGTGTTATGTTGTGAAAAAAAAAAGAAAGAAAAGAAAAATTAAAATGAAAAAGAAAATGATGAAAAGAAAGAAAAATTGAGAAAAAAAGAAACTTAGAAAAAGAAGAAAAAGCAAAGAAAAAGAGTGAATATTTAGTGTTTATTTTAGTAGGATTGATTCAATACCACCAAATAAATCTGAGATCCACCAAATATGGCCTTAACCTATTTTTTTTGTATTTCTGACCGCCCGAATAATGGCTGAGGAATTCCGACTTAGTGCTAGGGTTATGAGAACTCAATTAAAGTGTTGATGCCTAGTGAGACCACTAAATACAGGTCATATGCATGAACCTAGTGAAGTTGTGAGCTCTAAGAAAGAAAAGGAAAAGAAAAAGAGTAAGAGAGAATAGATACAAAGGAATCAAATGGGAGCATAGTTTTTCTCGTCTTTCTCTGAGTTGAGCTACATAGTAATCTGGGAATCTATATTCTGTAGTACTAGTCTCTATGTAGCACCAAATGAGAATGAGCCACCAAATATATAATCCTTTCTCTCAAAGATTCTCTACCTAAGCCCAAAGCTTAGGTGAAATTCATAGAATATCTTGAATACCCTGAGGGAAGAAGTCCGCCTATCCCACTAGAATTTTAACTAAGGGTCAAGTACAGGCTTTAGAGGGATATTAGTTTTCACTCGAATCCGTTGCAAAAGCTACATAGCTGCACTTTCACGATTGTCTGGATTTCTAGAGCATAGGATGAAAACAAAAAGGAGAAAAATCTCTATGCATACACTTGTTAAAATAATCAGTCCCTTAAGGACCTTTGCTATAAATAATTTAGTCCTGTATTTGCTAGGGACTAGCAAGATTTAGGCATGGGGGTATGATTGCGCAGCAATCATAGGTCTTAATTGACCTAGATTAAGCTTGGACTTAGCATAAGTTAGGGTTATCCGTGCATACATATGCATTATCTGCATCTTTACTGCTTTACTTTAGCTATGCATAAAATAATGCTATAATGTGCTGATTAAGTGTGTTATGTTGATTGCAGGCAATAAGCTGATCTGGAGCTGGATCTTAAGCTGTATTAAGAATAACGAGAGTTGCAGTAGAGCCGGAGTAGAAGGCTTAGATTAGATGTAGGAATAAAGATATAAGGGAGTTAAAGGTTTGCTATGCTATTAAGTAGGAGTAAAGCAGTAAAATGTGAACAGCTTAGGTCCATCCTAGCCCTAGGATAGCCTAGAAACTTCCCCAAGCCTTAGCCACCTTTAGATTAGGTCACAACACCCTAGGAAGCCCTAAAACCCTAGTTCCAACCCTAATATGGACGTCCAGATAAGTTATAGGACGTCCAGGACCCTTAGCCATCTCCCGCACACCTAAAACCCACTTCTGCAGTGTTATTGGGCGTCCAAACACTTTATCAGACATCCAATTTCTACAGAATACCCAAAATAGAACCCGAAATCCCTCCTGACTCTGGTTGGACGTCCAGACAACAAGTCTGGACTTCTGATTTTTGAGTATAAGACATCTGACACTATTACTAGACGTCTGATACTGCTCTCCAATTCTTGATTTGAGATTTAAGCCTTGATCTTGGATCTCTAGGTCCCTAAACCCAATTCCAACACAATAGGAACCTAAATTAAGGTGCCCTAACCCTAGTAAATCACCTCTAGACCTCCCTAAGGACCTAATTAGGTCCTCACTAAACCTAATTGACTTAGATCTTAGTCAATTCCATCAGCCTATTCAATTGGACTCATTGAGTCCAATTTAGCCCTGATCTCAACACATACTGTCCGATTGGACTCAATGAGAGTCCAATTGACCAAGACCTAAATTAATTTAGTTGTTTTACTCTCAATTAAGTTTCCACACACCCAATTAAACTTGTATTCAGTTTAATTGCACTTTACCTTAGTGAATTAGGGTTTATAACCCTAATTTGAGACAGCTTGACCTAAACCCACTAGAACCTTACCTAATCAACCTAGCCACCTAAGTTTCGACCCACACCTACCCACACACACCCACACACACCATCCACACAAAAATACCTAGCCTAGAGTTCTCTAGAACTCTCTACCATGTGTAGTTGCCTTGGTTGACAAAATTAGCAACCAAGAGCCATTCAATTTTTAGATCCACATTTGGTGGATCTAAAAATAACCACCCATCCTCTCTCTCTCACTCTCCCACCATAGGCCTCTCTAGAGAATTCCATAATTCTCTAGAGAGCTTCCCTTAGGTCTATAAAAAGACCTAAGGGTTGGCCATTTTCACCCATTAACTTCCTTGGCAAATTCACTCCATTGGTGCCATTCACGCCCACTTCCACTTAGCTAGCCACTCCACCTCCACGAGCTCACTACCACCACAATGGAGGACATCATGCCAGGATGCTGAATCACTCCCTCTCTCCAAGGGTCGGCCTAAGCTACATTGGCTGCCCCTCGTTCTCTTCTCGACCACTCCAAGGCCATCAGGGACCACCACTGAATGCCCTTTTATTCTTCTAGATTTAGTTCATGCTCTTGATAATTTTATTGCTTTTATTTACTGCTTAGTAGTATAGTCTTACTTCTCCCCCAATGATTCATGCAAAATCCCCCCATCGATTCTTGTATGCGATCATTTTCTGGTAGCTAGGTTTAATTTTCAAGCATTTATGTACAAGCTTTCCTCTAGATTCCTTGTGCAAACAACTCCCCAATGAATGAATGAAAATGCATATATATATATATATCTTTATGTGTTTGAGATCACCATGAGCTTATTGATTAATATTATATTTGCATGGTTCAAGTTGCCTATTTCTAACTCCTAATATTCTCGCAACTAAGCATGTCATGCTTAACTACGTAATAATCATGAACCGACATGAGATTCTAAACAAAGTAGAGCAATAGAAGATCGATTTCAGAAGTAAACAAATGCCTCCCCGAGACAAACGACCGGGACTTAAAGTCTCATTATCTTTACGAACTTAATTTTTTATGAACGTTTTTGCGCGACTGTACTACGATTTTCGACGACTTTCAAAACACGTGAAAATGGTTTCCGTCAATAGGGTTTATTTTGGAATGTGTACCTAAGGAATTCCTGCCCTTTAGAAGGTTATCCAATTTCTTATCAAAATTCTTTACATTCTTTCCAACAAGTTCTACCTTATCCAATCGTTGTGCAATCACATCCAAATCAACAGAATTTGAATCATCCTTAATTTCATAGACTCTGCTCCTTGGTTGATTTGATCTATTGAAGGCGAACATCGAGAAATTGTTGAGGGAATTTTCACTCATATTTTCAAATAATTCAAGGGTTCCCTCAGCATCTTTGCTTAGGAAATTGCCGATACATGCAGCATCAACAAAATTCTTCAAGTTGTCACTTATCCCATAATAGAAAATATGGGCCACGTGCCATTTGGCAATCCCATGAAGAGGGCATTTCCTAGCTAAGTCATTAAATCTCTCCTAAGCCTCATGCAATTGTTCCCCAAGGTTCTGCTTGAAGGTTGTAATGGCACATTTAAGGGCATTTGTTTTTCCTATGGGAAAAAATTTCTTTAGAAAAGTGCTTTTGAAATCTTCCTAAGTTAGGATTGATCTACCAATAGTCCTCAACCATTGAGCAGCATTATCTTTTAAGGAAAATGGGAAACATTTTGAACATTAAGGTATCCGTATTCATGTTTCTGGGGCCAAAGGTCCTTCGTATGAGTAGAAATTCTTCAACGTGGAAGGGGCCATCGGAGTTGGGGTCATGGAAGTGGGCATTCAAATTAATGATTTGTTGTTTAAGCTCAAAATCATCTCCATCTTGAGGTATCCTAACAAAAGGTTCATGTTAGGCATTAGGAGGATTGTAAAAGTCTCTGAGAGGGTGGTCTGCTCTCTCATTTTAGAGTGGGTAATGGCTTGTACTATGACTTGCATCTGTTTGTCATGATGTCTTCCATGCCTATCAATTTTCCTATGTAAAAGAGCCATTGGACCTAGATTTTCTACCTCCTCAACATCATCTTCCTCATGGTGACTAGCCATTGAAGAAGATTTAAATTTAGATCATGAAAAAATAGGTCTTCTCCTAGGATTTCTCTTTAAAGATGGTGGTAAATTAGGGTTTAGTGATCTTTTACCTTACATGCACCAGAAGAATGTCTACAGATGAAAGAGATATGACAGATGCGAGAATGCCCACCATCACAGTATAAGAAATCAAGCTAATTGATTTAAACATGTTTACATTGCATAAGATGTCAATTTATGCATGTTCTTAAGTATAGGATTGCATTACATACTATAAATATTGCATAACGTGCATCATCTTTCATTTAGATTAGTTTCAATAAAATGGAGGTTAATTGTCTCCTTTTATGTTCAGGGACAGGGCAAAATTTTTATTAGGGCCTCGGATCAAAGATCCAACCGTACAGATGTGATCAGGGCGACGATTGGAGTTCAACGACTCTAAGATCGCCCTAATCAAACATCTGTAGCATCCGATAGAGACAGGGGAACCCTAGAAGAGCAAGGGCCAAGATGGTGTAAATCTGCACTTCAAACGACAAATCCAACTGCATGGATGGATTCGAATCAACAATCGTAGCCTAACAGCATGAAAATCGACTCAATCCGACAACTATGGCACCATCTACATCATCTAGAAGATGGACGACCAAGATGGCACCACGTGGCACCTTCTCGGTCGCCCAAACCGGCCCAGCTGAGTATAGAGCCGACCGCACCCTTTTACCGTGCATTGAATCGTGGCCATTGGATCGCCATGCAATGGCCATGGACAGCTGCTCCTCAACTCATCCACGCGACCATTTCTCCTCCACAGCACAATGGGCGAGAGCGTTTACGTGAGCAAGCGGCGTGCGATCGAATTGCGACTAGCGGGAGAGCGGGCACGGTGAGTATGTACGATTGACCACTCGATCGTGATCGAACAGTCGCGCGAGAACAATTGCGCTCACGTAGTAATGCACGTCACGCGTAACGTAGGATCAGGCACGGCAAGCACATGCAGAGGATGCAGGCGGAGAGGCGACTTAAGCTGTCCGATCTCATGATTGGACGATTGAGATCAGTTGAAGGTGCAAGAAGGTGAGCGGTCGCACGGGCAGTGCCCCACTACGCCCATAATGGGGCTTTAGTGACAGTTTTATCCGTCATTAAAGACCCCTTATTTAACATTTTAAGATTTAAATGACCAAATTGCACTCACTCCTTACAACTATAAAAGGAGACCCCCTCCACACGAAATTCTCATCCCTTCCTTCTCTTCCCTCCCTCTCCAAAGCTCAAGAGAAGCTTGTCCCACACTCAGGATTCTTCTCGCGAGATAAAGTCAACTTTTCATCCCCCTTTCGGAAGCAGATCCCGTGACGACGATGACGTGCTGCCCCGTTCCCATTCTTCTCGCTTCATTCTCCTTCTTCCCGCTCTGTCCTCCTTCGTCCAAGCGGTGTCTGGTTCAACTCATCCTCCAAGAGATCATCGAGGTGCATAATATCTTTCTCCCCATTCTTTTTACTGCTTTCTAGAATAGATTTACTGCTTTCTAGAATAGATTTACAGCCTTCTAGTTGTAATGTTTAGTATAATGAACAATCCTTTCGATAATGAATTCCATGTTCATTCTACATCTCTTTTGGTTTTTGTTTGTAATATTCTCTCTCTCTCTCTCTCATTCTCTCTCTCTTCTATTTAATGTAAATAGATAGATAGTTTCTAGTCAATTAAATTACTTCATGACAATTAAAACAAACATGTATTTTTAAATCAAACGTCCGCCTCCCTAAGTTCGACCTGAGATTTCTAGTCCGGTATAAATTTTATTTGTTGAACACGAGTTCTTCGCTTTCAAACTACAACGACAGGTTTTCAAAACCAAACACGTTAGCATTCCAACTCGTAGCATTCAACATTTTGGCACGTTGCCGGGGAGGCGATGCTATTTGATTTTTTTTTTACATTTTTATAACCTACAAATCATTTACCTCACTTTTCTCCTTTCTTATTGTGATTGCAGGTACTCTTTTGAGAAGTGCAAAAGTAGTAAATTGGAGTAAAGCGCTATTGAAGGTTCTGTAAGTTATCCCCCACCTCCCACCCATTAGTTTTCATTTCATCACATAATAGCACAAACATCAATCAACCTAGGTGTTCTTATAAACCATAAGATTAGCTAGCTTGTTTGTTTGACACCCACACCCACCCCAACCTCCACATTTAAAAAGAAAAATAAAAAAAAAAGCTCGCAGAGGTACACAACTTCATCTGATTTTCAAACTCAACCGGAAAATCGATCTTTGGAGCCGGTACACACATCCAAACACATAATTGAGTAGAAATCAGATTAGGTAATCACTTGTGTGCCTAATTAAGTGGTGCAACAAGCCAATTGTTTGAGTGGATTGGGCTGCACCACTTCAATTAAAATCAACTCATCAAGTAGCTGCCACATAGGTTCAACTCTTAGGAATTTACCAGGCACTCTACATTCTTTTAAGTTTTAAAGGAAAATATCTTCACCTATGCTTTCGAAACGTGGTGTGCGAACAAAACTTGTTTGAAAACACCTAAAGTTGAATCCTAAAATCTACTAAGCAAGATTTGAACCCTAAAATTCAACGCATCAAAAATAATCTTCCTTGAAAACCACTAGTTGTGCACGCACACACAAATCAATCAATCATTAAGGTCACAACCCAGATAAAGGGCCCATCACATTCCAAAGCACATTCAAACCTAGCCCAAAATAAAACAGAGTAGACGTTGGCCTTAAGGATTCGACTCACTCTTCAGAGCCCAGAACGAAATTATTTTTTACTAGTTTGTTTCTACTATTCAATTTGATGTCTAGCTAGGGGAGCAGAATCAAATGATCGTGGTTGGGGGGTACAGTAGGAACCGGAGGCACAAGCCGAAGGAAGAACCTTCTCCCCAGTCCCTCTTTCTAACTAGTTGGATTGAACAGACAGAAATAGATCAAATCGTTCCTTTATCTCAAGATCTTTAGGCTAGCCCACTTAAGGACAGGTTTGATTGCTTGTATTACAGGGCACCTTTCTTCCTCCCATTTATCATGAATCCTTCCACATATTATACGCATTCATTCTCTTTCCCTCCTGTTTTGAATTATCCTCAACATGACTATTATCCTGATTCGTACTATAATCAACCATCAATTAGTTGGGATAACTCAGATTGGGGATATAGTCTCGGACCTCCGTGTTTAGGGTTTAACCCTGAACACTATAATTGTCAATTCTATCCTTCTCAGAGCCACATCGATTATAGATCATCAACACTTCATGAATAATCCAATACGATCTACAATCAAGATGGATACACTGATCCTTACCCAACCTCTGATTACATTGCTTTTAGGTCATCACAACCTTTTGAACAATCTGAAATGACCTATTATCAGGAAGGGTATAATGAATCTCAATTCGTTAACTCCTCTACACTGATACCAAACCCACCCAACCCTGAACCAACTGATTTTGTTTAGGGTAACCAGGTTCAAGATAAGGTTCTGGCTAACTTGAGGAATATCATACAAACTTTAGAAGTTCAGCCAACACCTTCCATTGAAAGATTGGAGCCCCTAATTCAGATGATTGATGATTTTAATATGTATTAGTTGGATTGGCTCCAGGATGTTAAGGATAGGAACCCAGGTGAGTTTCTACTTGGGAAGTTAGCAAAATTGAGGATGAGATTTATGGTCGCTTTAGCTCAATCGAGGGATGATTACCTGGATGAACTCCCTTCAGGAGAGCCAATGTCAAAACCCGCTCAGGCACCTGTTGGGGGGACACATGTTACGAGGTTGACCAGATTGAATTAGAGCAACCAATTAAGGATGATCTGATTTCTTCACATGAAATCCTTGAGCTGTGGTACGAGGAAACGTATGTCTCCATGGACCAGAAAGTGATGGATGATTTTGAGAAATACATTAATATGGATTTTGATTTCTTTGATTCTGATGGTGAAGATTCAAGATGCGAAGTCTCATGTGAGTTTACAGAACATAATTTCTGTGACACGATTGGGCAAGAGGAATTTAATAGATCATTTGATAGCACAATAACAGAGGAAACAGATCTTATTGGGACTCACATTACGGATCTAGAATCGCATTTTCTAGAGGATTCAATCAAATGCCCTGATTGTTAGTTACACCCCATTGAGCTCATCAATGATTCTGTTCTTGAGATAACTAGACCCAAGTCAATTCTGATTCAGTCACATCTTTTAGACTTGAAAATTTCAAATGGGGTGATTAATATGCAGGAGGTCCTGGAATTTGACATTCTGAATGAAGAGGATAGTAGCTAGGAAATTTTGATTTGGGAAGCAAATTCTGGAGGAAGTAGAAGACTACGTCTAAGGGTTCCAATTTATCTGAAATCATCAAACCAGGACCCTTACGACCTTTGTTCTGAGGATGTTCAACCCAAGCAAACATTCATTGATTATTCTTCTGAACTTGAATTCTTTGTAACCCGACTTTTTGATCTTGGGTTGCATCCTCATAAATCGTAGGCCTGACACTACTTGCATACTGATTTTAGGTTTTGGATAATTTTTATCCAGAACTTGAGATATTCTCGATTATTGGGTATGGGTCTACACCACAATCTGGTCCACATCTATGGACATCTACTGGCTGGTCAGAGGTTTCATCTTTTTATTCTGATTCTGACCTGTACCTGTGAATTCTTTATTTCTCTTCTTTGTATAGTGTGCCTAGTTGAAGGCACTAAATTCAGCATGTATACAGTTCTTCTTAGTTTTTATCTCAGAGCGGACATGACATTCACGCAATTCAGGTGCTTTATACTTTATTCCACTTTGTTTTATGTGTTTTTAATACAATGAGGACATTACATTAGATAGGCATGGGGCGGTAGATATTCGTCTCTGAATTTATTCGTCAACTTCATAGATTTGTTTTATTTTCTTTTATTAAAAAAAAATTTGTGGAATTAGGAAAGAGAACTTGGGTTTAAGAAAATTTTCAATCTTAGGAAATACTACATTATGATCTAAACACAAAGACCCTTCAGGTCTTTGGACTTAATCAACCCGTGCATCCATTAAAATGTGGATTTGTTTTTCGAGTCCTCGCCAACCTGAATTCTATTTTACTTGGAGTAAATAAGTTTAGGTGATAAGTACATGACTTATCAACTCGCCCTCCAATTTAAGGGAACTTTTAGTTTTTAGCATCTACACACTTCTTTGCACTGACTAGTTGTTCGACGATTTTAACAGAAATTGGGTAGCTAATGAACCTTCTAGGGTGATATGGTTGGCAAGTTATCATGGGTAATAGCCCATAGGTAGGTTGTCCAGAGCCCAGTCACTAGACCTTTCTCTTTTTGCTGCCTTTAGGTAAATCTTAGATCAGGGAAGTCGCCTACTTAAAAAAAAAGAGTCAAAAAGAAAAAAAAAGAAAAGGAGAAAAGAAAAAAAGAAATAAGCCACACTTCGCCTCACGAGTATGGCTGGCAAGTTGTTAGTGGTAACAGCTCATCGATCGGTTGTCCAGAACCTAGCTCAATAAATGCACTGAAAAAATCCCAAAACACTTAGGAAGAAGCAGAGAAGTAGAATAAACCAGGGAGATATACACTGGATTCACCCTTGTGTTGACCCCGTAAAAATAAAAGTAGGGAGAAAGCTACCGGTTGTAAACATACACCTTTAGGTAGAATTCTCTTTTTAAGGTCACCTAAAAGCATAGAAATCCAAAGTCCATTTTTACCATCGGTCAACAAGTCTATCACATTCACAATAAGATGCTTAGAACTTAAGGTTCTCATCAAATCTTGGGTGAGTTGAATGGCCGTAGAAAGCCACTCTTAAACCTAAAGCTTGAAAATCCAAAAAAAAAAAAAACTAGAAAAGAGGAAAAAGAGAAAAATAAATTTTTCTTTGAATAAGGCGAGGGTTTGAGATGGATTGTATTTTAGCAGATACTCGGGCACCATTGTGTCTTTGAAAGTTCAGATCCTATGTAGACATTTTCTTAATGATTGAAAATAAACTCATGCCGAAATAATCCAACCTGATTCCTTTATACATAGCATGTAGATTTTGCTAGGGACTAGCAAAAGATAGGCATGGGGGTGTGATGTAAACATGTTTACATTGCATAAGATGTCCATTTACGCATGTTCTTAAGCATAGGATTGCATTACATACTATAAATATTGCATAACATGCATCATCTTACAATTACATTAGTTTCAATAAAATGGAGGCTAATTGTCTCTTATGTTCAGGGACAGGGAAAACCTTTTATCAGGGCCTTGGATCGAAGATCTAACCGTACAAATGTGCTCAGGGTGACGATTGGAGTTCAACGACTCCAAGATCGCCCTAATCAAACATCTGTAGCAACAGATAGAGGCCAGGGAACCCTGGAAGAGCAAGGGCAAAGATGCTGTGAATTCGCAATTCAAATGACAAATCCAACAGTACGGGTGGATTCGAATCGATGATTGTAGCCTAACGGTGTCAAAATCGACTCAATCCGACAATCGTGGCACCATCTACATCATCCAGAAGATGGACGGCCAAGATGGTGCCATGTGGTGCCATCTCGGCCACCCAAATCTGCCTAGCTGAGTTCAGAGCCGACTGCACATTTCTACTGTGTGTTGAATCGTGGTTGTTGGATCGCCATCCAATGGACATGGACAGCCGCTCCTCAACTCATCCGCATGACCATTTCTCCTCCACAGCACAGTGGGCGAGAGTGTTTACGCAAGCGAGCAGCACGCGATTGAATCAGGCTAGCGAGAGAGCGGGTGCGGAGAGCGGGCACAATTGACCGCTCGATCATGATCAAGCGGTCGCACGTGCACAATTGCACTCACGCCGTATCGCACATCGTGCGTAACGTGGGGTCAGACGCGACAAGTGCATGCAGAGGAGGCAGGCGAAGAGGTGACTTAAGCCGTCCGATCTCACGATCTGGCGATTAAGATCAGCTGAACGTGGAGCACGCATTACGCATAAGGAGGTAGCGGCCACGCGGGTGGCGCCCCACTATGCCCATGATGGGGCTTTAGCGACGGTTTTACCGATCACTTGAGACCCCTTATTTAATGTTTTGATATTTAATTGACCAAATTGCCCTCACTCCTTGCAATTATAAAAGGAGATCCCCTCCACATGAAATTCTCATCCCTTCCTTCTCTTCTCTCCCTCTCCAAAGCTCAAGAGAAGCTTGTCCAACACCCGAGATTCTTCTCGCGAGATAAAGTCAAGTTTTCATCCCCCTTTCAAAAGCAGATCCTACGACGACAACGACATGCTCCCCCGTTCCCGTTCTTCCTACTTCGTTCTCCTTCTTCCCACTCCGTCCTCCTTCGTCCATGCAGCATCTCGTCCGGCTCGTCCTCCACGCAATCATCGAGGAGGATAATATCTCTCTCCCCATTCTTTTTACTACTTTCTAGAATAGATTTACTTCTTTCTAGGTAGATTTACTGCCTTCTAGTGTAATCATTTTTCCACTTTCTAGTCGTAATGTTTAGTATAATGAACAATCCTTTCGATAATGAATTCCATGTTCATTCTACATCTCTTTCTGGCTTTTGCTTGTAATATTCTCTCTCTCTCTCATTCTCTCTCTCTCTCTTCTATTTAGTGTAAATAGAGAGATAGTTTCTAGTCAATTAAATTACTTCGTGACGAATAAAACAAATGCGTATTTTTAAATCAAATGTCCGCCTCCCAGAGTTCGACCCGGGATTTCTTTTCTGATATAAATTTTATTTTTTGAACATGAGTTCTTCGCTTTCAAACTACAACGACAGGTTTTCAAAGCCAAACACGTTAGCATAGCAACTTGTAGCGTTCAACACTAATCCTTAGAGTGTAAACCCTAATTAGACCTAATCCTGGCTCCCTAAAATATGACTAGGCTTGATCAACCCTTGAATTACTTGGCTGGCCAGGAAGGTGGGACCCCTAGGACACCCTACACAGTGGGACACCACTAAGGGTTAATGCGATTACCAAACTAACTTTCCTTATCACCAGTGGGTCCAAGTAGATAAGGCCTTGACCTTAGCCCAATCTAACTTCAAGTTACCAAGCAGATTAGTCCTACCTAGGGCAAATCTACTCCATTTTAGGCTTAAGTTTGAAGTGCTTTTGGTATATGATGGGTGTTAGGGGGTTGTTGCCCTTAAAATTGATTTCAAAGGTGAAGTGCACAATCAAGGGGTTCACAATACAAGCTTAGTTGATGCGGTTGCTTCTAAAGTTCAAGTGCTTGTATTTGTGAATTTCAATGTTTACTTTGGTAAAGATCTTCAAACAATGGTTCTGATGAGGCACACAAGAGGTTTTGCAAGTCCAAATTGTTTGATAGATTTCCTTTAAGTATGGAGATGCAAGTGTGCTCTACCTTAATGTCAAACTCTAAGGGCAGATAATGCTAATTGATGGAATTTAAGTCCAAAATAAGTAAGGTAGTGTGATCCAATCAATGCAATGAATTGGTCCTATTGTACCACCAACTAGGAACTCAAAAAATATTTTTTTAAAGAATTTTAATGCACCTTTTTTATTTTTTTCAGATTTAAACTGTATTGTGGGTTTTGTAGTCTATTTTGACCCCCAGTTAGTGATTGAATGTTTCGTGTAAACAAACATGCAACAATATTTTTTTCAAATTTTTTTGTGATTCTATATTATTACAAGAATGTAACGCAATAAATCTCAGATAAATTGGACTTGTATAAAAATTCACATGATTTTTTGAAACTCAAAAAATCAGGAGCAGCAACAGACTTGATAGTTGCTCAGTTCGCAAATTTTTAAATTTTTGTGTAAATTAGAATGGTACAAAATTTGGCTACGTTGTTCCTAACTTCAATTCCCACGTCTGATAGAAATTTCAAAATTTTTGGACGTGTAAAATTTTGGAAATTGAATTTTGAAAATAAAGTTTATTGTAGCCTGAAAAAGCAGAAGGTGGTTTTATTGATTTTCAAAAGATAATACCACCAATAAGGTTTTTTTTTTTGGACAAGCAAGCAAATACTAACCTAAGGATCAAGTAAAGGACCTTTTTCTTTTCTTTATTTATACGGAAATCTAACCAAATCTAAGATACAAGTACTTACCTGAGATAAAAAACCTGCAATATTTCTGTTGTTGCATTTCTTCCTGAATTTCCTCGCTTCCTACACACATGAAATCAATAGAAATAAAGAAAGCTAGAAATCTCAAATAAGCACTAATGAGAAGAGCTTCAAGAATAACTTTGTTGCCTCCGTGGCAACGACACCAATTTGTTCGTCACCAAACACGTAAAAAGGATTTATCATTGTAGTTGCGAATCACGTCGAAACAAACTAAATGTATAAATCGGCAAGCCTGAGTCATTTGCAAGGAGGCAAAATAAGATTCTTAAGGCCTTTCGTACTAACTAATCTAATCTAATGAAAGCACATAAAGAGAGACACAAGATATCCATTGAATCAAACAATTTATTGCTACTTGTCGAAAAGTTTTGCACATAAACTATGAATGAAAGCAAATAAACTAAAGAAAGAGTAGAGAGAGAGAGTGCGAAAGAGAGAGAGAGACGAAGAGTGGAGCCACTTAAGGGATGCTAGTAGGAAACTCGACAGAGCTTCATATCTAGGGTACTAGGAGGAAGATCAAAGGGAGATACTGTAGAGAGAGAGAAGCTGGAGATGTGTGTAGGGGGAATTGCCTCTCCAATGGGTGCTTCAGGGTTCTATTTATAGCAAAAATGAGGGGCAAAGCAGGTATTTTGGGCCCTATAACAATGCAACACCTTTGTATTGATCAGGTTCATCAATCAAGAGATCAATAGATCATATCGCACCTCAAAAGGACCACCATCGCACCTTCATTGCATGGCTCCCACTAGAAAGTGCCATGTAGCACCACCATGATCGCTCGATCTACCACCTCGCCGCTCCTCGTGCATGCATGCATGTTTGATTTTAGTCATCCAATCTTTCCATCGGATGGCTTAAAATGCATTCTACACTGCCTCTCATTGCTGCGTAGATTGGCACATCCAACTGCATGTTATGTCACACATCCATTGCACTACCTCATCCAGTGCATCTCCGTGCACCACACGACCCACCACTCGCCCTTCAATCTCCAAATCAGGACCTAATTTCACGTGCATGCACTACCTCATTGATAGAGAGAAATTTGCTTGACTAAATTAGCACTAGAATGATATGTCATTGTAATTTATGTGGTGGAAATCTCTCAATCAAAGATTAAAATAGATACCAATTTAAACCACAAAAAGGATGTCGTATCCACAAGGAGGAACAACTACAATAAATCACAGATAGGCAACAATCATGTTTGTAGAAATATTCGCCAAATGAATCAATGGATTTGCTGCTCTGAATTTACTTGCGATTTTATGAAAAGTTATGGACTATTTATGTAAATTTTACATCAAAGCTCAAGCTTCCAAATCTGTAAATGATGCAGCTATAGTGGCAGAGGAAGTACTTCATAATTGCATGCAACTATGAATCAAATTTCAATGTGAATTGATATGTATAGCAAGAACCAATCAAATATGCGAAAATATAAGTGCACACTAGCAAATCCACTGGAATATAATAATCAAATAATTAAAATCCCACAACTTCCAATGGCATGCAAATGTAAATTTTAATAGGTGCAAAAACATGGGAAATTTCCTCTCTCTTCGCCACACATTGGAGGAGGCATTGTTGACAGCTTGCTTGGGTGGAGGAGTCCACTGGAGGAGAGGAACTCGTAGATGATGGCGGTGAGGCGGAAGATGACCAGTGGCGGCCAGCCAAATGGTAGGTGGCAGCGGAGAGGGGCACCAAGTATTGTAGCCGCATGCAGGTGGTTGCTATGCGGGAGGTGTTGCACGTGCACGAGGGCATGGCTACGTGTGGAGCTGCTGCTTCACACGAGGGTGTAACTATGTGTGGGCGTGGCTGGAGAAAGGCATGGCTGTGAGTGGGTAGCTGGCTGCAAGTTTTGGTCTCTTACTGCAACAGGGGAGGAGAAGTAGACAAAAAGACGAAGAGGCCGACCGTTGGCTAGACGTGCGCGCACAAGAATGCACGGCTTGCTGGCCTTGAGGGAGTGCATGCATAGGCTATCGCTAGGTGGATGCACGTGCACGCCGGGAGGGTGCACGCGGTGGGGCTACTTTGCACGGAGCGGCTACCTCGTGAGCAATCTGGCTGCGATGAGAGTGGTGAGAGGGTGCGCACGCGGTTTGGCTGCGGTGAGAGGGCCACAGTGCAGGCTCTGCTTCACAGTGTGCGCTGGGCCCACCGTGGTGCGGTTGGAGGTCTCGTAGCTCTTATCCCTCTCGAGATCCACAACCTCCACCTCGCCCTTCGCATGTGCAACTGTTGGATTTGAATGCCGGAGGAGGGAGCGGTTGTGGGAGGTGGACAATTATGGGCATATCCTTCTTCAAATACGAATTATGTCCAGCCAACTATTACACTTTTATTTCCTGCTTGCACATATCAAATAAGAAGTATAAATGTATTTATTGGAATGCAAAGCAGATATGAAAATATTCATAAGCTAAGATTAATTACTTCTTAGCTTAGGTCATTAAACTATAAGGAATGTATTCCATATGTACTTTAGCCAAATAAATGTCCGGTAAATTGAACTTAGCAAATGCTCCCATGCTTAAGTTTTCCTTGTCCTGAGCAAAAGTGAAAATAAGGGAAGCAATCAAGAAAATTCTTCTTTCTTTATTCCACAAAGTTAGAGATCCAGACAAATGTGAAGTGATAATAATAATAGCCTAGGTAACGGATCCAAGTGAAAATAACCAACTTAGTTTTGTAGTTCATACATATCCCTTGGTGGGTATTTCTATCAGCATAGGCAACTACTTCCCTCGGGTATAGAGCAGACGATAATCTGTAATTTGCCTCAAGCTTTTTGGCTTAGGTAGGAGATATCGAGTTGAATGGATTCATACTTGGTGGCACACACTAATCTGGTGCTGCACGTAATCTAGTACTATAGACTCTAAATCTCTAAACTATCAAATAAGTCAACTCAAGGAGAGGCTAAACAACTGTGCTCTCTTGATGTTCCTTTGTGCTCACTCTTTTCCTTCTTTTATTTCTGAGATTCACCAATCTTACCAGATTTTGTAAATATACTCACTGTTCGGTGGCCTCACATGGCATTCACACTTGAATTAAAGTCCTAATAAACCTACTACTAAGTTAGAGGACCTCAGCCAGTATTCGAGTGGTCAGAAATACTGAAAAGTAGGTGAGGGTCATATTTATTGGATCGTAATGGGTGTTTTTGTGGTTGCCTCAAAAACATCGACATATAATGAAAAAAATAACATGAAGATAAACCCGAAACTTGGACTCTTTTCTTTTTCTTCTCTCTCTTTTTTTTATCACTAACACAAAATGACGCATACTATTATTCATGAGGCATAATTAGGGATGATGATGGTCAAGAGGATATTGTGTGGCTTATTTGGTAGAAGTGCCTATTCTCGGCATCGGGAAGGAATGGATAGGACGAGTGTATTTCTGACCTTTGCCATTACTACCCTCCTTCAGCCGAGGACTCTATGAAGAATGGTCGTAACCATCCACCATAGTTATAGTTTTATTAAGACTCAATCTCTGTGTATCTTCCTTATTTGGTGACTCAGGAATTCACATAATGTGCGCACACAGGAACAGAGAGCGAAAACTATGCCTAACTTTGAGGCATCCTTATCTAATTGTCCAAAACTTAAGAGTCCTTGCAATAGGCTTTGCGCACCAGTAATCTCTCTCCTTTCTTCTCATAAATATGACGTGGATCTAATAGAAGATAGTATGCCTGACTCCATATTAATTGTCCAAGGGTTCAATAGACTAAAAATGCTTATTGATTTTCTACAAAGATCCATTACCCAGTCTACAAGCAAGTGAATGTAACTGTATTGGATTCTAAACTTAAGAAACAATTTAAGAAGAAAAATCTTTAATGGCACCTCCTTGATAAATTTTCTACTAGGGACTAACCAATTCAACTCAAGATAATAAAAGATTTTTTTTTATATATAAATCACTATCCTAAATGTATGCAAATATTTATAAATGCTATAAACATCCTCAGGTTATACCCCCCCATGCCTAAGATTGACAATATCCTTATTGGAAAAATGCAGACATAGAAGAATATCACCTGAGGAGGAGAGTGGGAGGAGCTAAGGCTCCTCAAGCCGAAGTGTGTCCAAAACCTAGCCATCTGAAAGAGTAATATAAGGTTTAAGTCGCTGGCCATTTACCTTAAAACTTGCACCAGAAGTAGGGTTCCAAATTTCTACAGCTCCATGAGGGAAAGTATTGATAACAACATACGGCCCATCACAGCAGGACTTGAGCTTTTCTGGAAATAATTTAAGTCTGGAATTGAAAAGCCAGAGCCAATGGTTGGGCTCAAAAGTCTTCTTAATGATGTGCTTATCAAGGATGACCATTGTACGTTGCCTGTAAGCTTGAGAAGTTTCATAGGCTTCATTACGAAGCTCCTCAAGGTCACTTAACTCTAACGTACGTGCCTTTCCTGCTTTATCCAAATTCAAGTTAATGTTTTTAATAGCCCAATAGGCTTTATGTTGGATTTCAATGGGAAGATGGCACGACTTTTTGTAGACAAGACGGAAAGGAGACATGACTAAGGGAGTCTTATACACAGTTCTGGAGGCCCAAAGAGCATCATTTATTTTTTAGACGAATCCTTACGGTCGGGCCTAACAGTTTTTTCTAAAATTTGTTTAATCTCCCTATTAGACACTTCAACTTGTCTACTCGTTTGAGGATGGTAAGGTGTGGCTATCATGTGGTTAACTCCCAAATTTTGGAGTAGTCTTGTGAAGTGTACGTTCTTGAGGTGAGGTCCTCCATCACCTATGATCATCCTTGTGCACCCATACCGAGAAATGATATTAGCCTTAACAAAACCTAAGACCATAGAATGGTCATTGGTTCACATGGGTATGGTTTCTATCCATTTCAATACATAGTCCATAGCCACAAGGATGTACTCATATCCGAAGGACACAGGAAAGGGACCTATTAAGTCGATGCCCCAAATATCAAAGATCTCAACTGGGAGGATAGGTTGCTGGGGCATCTCATCCCTTTTTCTGATGGTTTCTATCTGTTGGCAACGTAGACATGCGCGCACATATGTATGTGCATCTCAGAATAATGTGGGCCACCAAAAGCCAAACTGAAGAACCTTATGAGCTACTTTTTTCCTACTAAAATGTCCCCCACAGTGGAGGTCATGGTAGAAACTCAGAACACTTCTTTGTTCTTCGTCAGGGATCCAACGACGGAAAAGCTGGTTAGGGCCTATTCTAAAAAGCTTGGGTTCCTCCCAGTGATAAAATTTAGCGTTAGCAAGAAACCTATCTTGCTTCTGCCTGTCCCAAGTACTAGGGGGAATGCTCGTGACTAGATTGTTCACTATGTTAGCGAACAAAAGGAGTTTTGGCCTCCACGGCAATTAGAGACTCATCAGGGAAAGTCTCTTGAATGCTGTCAGCATGGTTTGATGCCTCAATAGGGATCCTAGATAGATGACCGGCTACCACATTCTCAACTCCTTTCTTCTCTTTAATTTCTAGGTCAAACTCCTGGTGTAGCATAATCCAATGAATTAGCCGAGGTTTGGTGTCTTTTTTATCAAGAAGATGCTTTAAGACAAAATGATCAATGAACACCACAACCTCAAATCCCAAAAGATAAGACCGAAACTTTTCCAAAGCAAATACTACAGTAAGAAGTTCCTTTTTAGTGACCGTATAGTTTTGCTGAGGATCCGTAAGGGTCTTGCCGGCATAATGGAGCACATGAGGTTTGCCATCAACCCTTTGACCTAAGATCGCTCCCACTACAAAATCAGAAGCATCGCACATTAGCTCAAAGGGGAGGGTCCAATCTGGTGCTTGGAGAATTGACGCAGTAATAAGGGATTTCTTTAAGACTTGGAAAGCCTCGCCACATCTATCATCAAAATCGAAGGAGAAATCCTTCACTAACACGTCACAGAGTGGCTTAAATATTTTACTGAAATCTCTAATGAAGCTCCTATAAAATCCACCATGGCAAAGGAAAGATCTAACCAGATGAACATTGGTGGGAGATGGAAGCTTAGAGATGGAATCAATTTTTGTGGTGTCCACCTCTAATCCTCTCTCGAAAACTACAAACACAATGCCCTACTGGGCATAAAGTGGCTTTTCTCCTAGCTGAGCACCAGCTTTGCCTCCTTGCAACGATTTAAGACTTTATCAAGGTGCGAAAGGCGTAAATCAAATGACGAGCCGTAAATGGAGAAGTCATCCATGAAAATTTCAACAAACTCATAGATCATATCAGAAAAGATAGCCGTCATACATCGTTGGAAAGTGGCAGGAGCATTACATAACCTGAATGGCATTCGGTGGAGCGCAAATGTGCCATACGGACTTGTGAAGGTGGTATGCTCCTGATTGTCAAGAAAAATGGCTATCTGATTATACCGAGAGTACACATCAAGAAAACAGAAGTACTTGTTCCCTGCCAGTTGTTCGAAAATCTGATCGATAAATGGTAAGGCAAAATGGTCTTGCTGGGTAGCCATGTTCAAACGGCAGTAATCAATGCAGACCCTCCAACCAGTTGAGGGTCTAGCGGTCACCAACTCTCCTTGTTCGTTCTCTTCCATAGTGATTCCTTCCTTCTTTTGCACCAAATGTATAGGGCTGACCCATTTACTATTTGAAATGGGATAAATAATCCCTGCATCCAGCCATTTCAGAATCTCCTTTTTAACAACCTCCCGCATATTGGGGTTGAGCCTTCTCTGCATGTCTCAAAAAGGTTTCACGGACTCGTCCGTGTATATATGATGCATACAAAGGGAGGGATCAATATCCTTAATATCAACAATTAATCAAGTAATTGCCTCCTTGTGCCTTTGTAAACACTCAAGTAGAGCTCCCTCCTACGATTTAGATAATCCAGATGAGATAATAATGGGGAGCGTGTCATTATGGCCAAGGAAATCATATTTCAATGTGCTCGAGAGGGGTTTCAACTCCAACTCAAGAGCCTTTTGGATTGAGTGTTTAAGTTGATACACCCCCACCTTAGGTAGCAGGTCTACCTTTACGGTCCAGGGTGGGGATAGAGACTCCGTGTGTATCCCCTGCAACTCTTCCAATTTGGGTATTTCCCCTTTAGTTTCTTCAATAGTTGGAGGATAGTCCTTAGATATGACATTTTGAAGGGGATTTCTACATAAGAGTTCTGCAGTAGTCTCCTCAATTATTTCATCAACAATCCTAATATGAGAACAATCTTCAAATCCTGATTGCTTGTAGGTATAAAAAACATTCAATAGGATCTTCTTGTTCCCAAAGCCCATTTTAAGTGCCCCTGATCTACAATTGATAGAGGCGTTGGCTGTGGGTAAGAAGGGGCATCCAAAAATAATGGATGGCTTGGTGGGCTTATTAGAAGGGTCACAAGAAAGTCAACACGGAAGAAGAAGTCCTCCACTCTCACCAGGACATCTTCCAGTAATCCCCGAGGTGTCTTAAGTGATCTATCTGTGACCTAGAGGATGACTGGACTAGGTTTTCACTCACCTCCTCCCAAAAGGTCATAGACAGAGCTTGGTAAAATGTTCACCCCCGCCCCTAGATCGAGTAGAGCCTTGCCAATTTGTTGGTTGCCTACAACCACCGAAATATATGTGCCCCTGGGTCTTTCATTTTGCAGGGTGTTCCATGTTGGAGAACCGAGCTAACATGGTTAAGTAGGATGATCTTAACTTGGACCTATCTCCTAGATCGGTGCTTCTGGGTGCATAGGTCTTTAGAAACTTGGCATAGTATGAGACCTATTTGATAGCTTCCAACAGAGGCAAGTTGATCTGGACTTGCCTAAAAGTGTCCATAATCTCTTCTATCCTATCCTTGGCTCTAGGCGAGCCAACAGAAGATTCCCTAGGAGCTGATAGGCACTCTGGATAGGGAAACCTTGGCTTCTAGGTAGAGGGGTCATCATGGCAGGAGAGGGGTGGTGGAATGACGACATCCTCATTGTGGGTGATTTCAAGCGAGGGAGAGCAGTGTGTCTCTTCCTCGATGGAGATGGAAGTCGGGTCTGTGTAGGAGGGGAATTCTGAGACGTAACCATAGAAGTGTTATCAGGCTTGTAAATTTTCTTTCCACTTCTCAGCACAGTTACAACTTAGGCATGCTCCCTGAATATGACCCCCTTGCCCTTTGGGTTCTCCTCAGAAGAGCTAGGTAGCTTCCCCAAATCACATTGCCTAACTACCTCAGTAAGATGACCAATTTGGTATTGCATATCAGTAATCTTCTTATTTTGAGATTGGATGACCATATTCTGACGCTCTTGCATCGCTTTCATCATGGCTTTAAGTTCATCCATCTCAGAGGGCTTATTCTGAGGAGGGTTTTCATAGGATGGTTGGTATATGGGTTGGGGAGGTAGGGGTCTTGTATTCTCTGAGTTAGAAGCATCACCTTGCTTCCAATAGAATTTTGGATGGTTCCGCCACCCCGGATTATTGGCATTGGAATAAGGGTTA
Source organism: Thalassia testudinum (assembly GCA_037157565.1). Lineage (NCBI taxonomy): Eukaryota > Viridiplantae > Streptophyta > Magnoliopsida > Alismatales > Hydrocharitaceae > Thalassia > Thalassia testudinum. Next base: position 94,266,447 of record JAZHRO010000025.1, read on the forward strand.
TTACGAGGAGGTGGGCAGAAACCTTGGGCCGCATTCAAGTCGACCTGAATCAACTCAGGGAATTGATTTGCCTAGTGGCACTCCGCAGTGGCATGCATTGTGCTTTGGCAAATGGAGCATTAACTTGAAGCCTGAAAGATAGAGGCTACTTGCAAGTTCATGTCGGGGTTTGCTAAAAGCCTATCAAAGTTTTTATTCAATAATTGAATTTGATAAGCCAAATCATGAGAAGCCCCAGCTTCATGGGCCTCTATCTTCCTCTTCAAGATTGATGGTTTTCTTTCTTGATAGGTAGAGGACAAATGTATGGAGTTGTCACGTAATGTTTCAAATAATGCCCAGGCTTCATCCTCAGTTTTGGTCATGAAGGTTCTTGCATAGGTTGCATCAATGGTTTGCCTATGCCTTTCAGATAATTCGTTATTGAACCTTTTGAACAACTGCCATCTTGGCACTTGATGGTGGGGGCATAACCTAAGAAGGTCATTAAAGCACTCCCAAGTCTCATGAAATTGCTCCCCTTCCTGTTGACAAAAACCCATAATCTCTCTTCTCTAATGGTTGGTCTTACTCATAGGAAAATACTTTTTCAAGAATTCTCCCTTAAGGGTGGCCCAATCATTTATCCTTGCATCGAGGGTATGATACCAATCCTTGGCCTTATCCTTTAGGGAGAATGGAAATAGAGTCCTCATCAGGGCTTCTTCAGTAAAACCCTGGAGCTTCACCATGGAGTAGACCTCGGTGAATTCCTCAAAATGCTAGTAGGGGTCCTCCTTAGTAGTACCAAAAAAGAAGGGCAACAAAGATATGGTACTTCTCTTGATCTCATATCGATTATCCCCTGCTGGTCGTCTCAGTGCTTGTGCGGGTTGGTTGGTTGGAATAAAATAGTCCCTCAAGGTCCTTTGTTGATTTGCTTCTTGATTAGCCATGTCTTCTCTTTTCTCTCCTAGGTGAGCTCTCCTAAGAATTCTCTCTGGCTCAGGATCAAACACTAGACTTCCCTCAAGAGAGCGTCTATCAAGCATACAATATCAATCACAATTCAAGTTCTTGTTGATTGAGTAAGTGAAACCTCCACTCCAAAGATAGGTCAAAAGGTCAAGGCTTATCCCTCCATTCTCACGGAAGTGGTATAAGAGGGGTGATGGCTTAAGATCTTAACCTTCTTTGTTGCAGAGGTAGAATTGGTTGATATAGATGGCCAAACAAGTTATTCACTACAATTATGCGACCTAATTCAACCTTCGAGTACCCTAGGACCTATACTTTGCTTAAATGATACTCCCAGGTGATCAAGTGAGAAGTTACTCCAAAGACGAACAAAGGGATGCAAGTAGGGCGAACCCTTCCTTTGAGGCAATGCATATGCGGTGCCTCTTAATAACCCTTTTGTTCCTTTAAGGGGTGTCCCCCTCCGTGAAGTATCAAAACACTTGGTCAAAAGATAGTACCACAACCATAAAGCACGATAAGAGGGTCTGCATAGATAAAGAGATCGGTGCCTATAGCCTTAAGGGATCGAGCCTTAGTGCGGTGCCTAATGTGCGTGCTCAGTGTCAGATGTGTCCATCACACCGTAAATCATTTTTATTTTGACAATGCAAACAAGTCCCTTTGAATCAGATCAAGTGTGATTTGGTTTTATGGTCAAATCTGGTTATGAGTCCCAATTGCAGTTAGGCGACCACTAGATTAAGTAAGTTCACTCAGCTTTGTGGTCTTGAATTTTAACCCTAATGCAAATGCGTGAACAAGAGCTAGATGCAAAAAGTTAGACAGGTGTACTTGCCTCTAGCAATCTTCGTGCAACTATGCTTGCAATGCAAAAATGAGATCTAATGTGCTGCTCAATTAATCCTAAATGCATGCACCTAGGGGCATGAAACTCCTAACAGGCAGCTCGGTATTTTAATGTGTGTTTTTTTTTTTTTAGAATGCAAGCAAGAAGAAAAATGAATCATGTACGTAGAAGAATGTAAACCCTAGTAGCTAAAAAATGTGTGCCAGACCCCCAATAATTCAGTCCCAATTACTACAAGGGCAAGAAGATAAAAATAAAATTTGTGACAAAGGAGGATCCCCTGTGAAAGCAGGATCTAGATCTCCTGTGTCTTCCCTGCGTGTGGGCGTCGCTCAAGGTCGGTGTCGTCTCCTAGATGCGCCTGTTACTTTCACAGATTCCTCACACAGAAAGATCACAACTGGTCAGATCACTGTGCAATGAGAAATAATCAGAAATAAAATCAGGTGAAATTATTGCATCAGTTGCATCCCCGGTAATGACGCCATTTAATAGAGAGAAATTCGCTTGATTAAATTAGCACTAGAATGATATGTCGTTGTAATTTATCTGGTGGAAATCTCTCAATCAAAGATTAAAATAGGTACCAATTTAAACCACAAAAAGGATGTCGTATCCATAGGGAGGAACAACTACAATAAATCATAGATAAGCAACAATCATGTTTGCAGAAATATTCACCAAATGAATCAATGAATATGCTGCTCTGAATGTACTTGCAATTTTATGAAAAGTTATGGACTATTTATGTAAATTTCACATCAAAGCTCAAGCTTCCAAAATCTGTAAATGACGCAGGTGTACTGGCAGAGGAAGTACTTCTTAATTGCATGCAACTATGAATCAAATTTCAATGTGAATTGATATGTATAGCAAGAACCAATCAAATATGCGGTAATATAAGCACACGTTTGCAAATCCATCAGAATATAATAATCAAATAATCAAAATCCCATAACTTCCAATGGCATGCAAATGTAAATTTTAATCGATGCAAAAATAGGGGAAATTTCCTCTCTCTTCGCCACACATTGGACAAGGCATCGCCGGCAGCTTGCTTGGGTGGAGGACTTCCACCAGAGGAGAGGAGCTCGTAGACGATGGTGGTGAGGCAGAAGATGGCCCGTGGCAGCCGGCTGGATGGCAGGTGCCAGTGGAGAGGGCCGGTAGGGACTGCAGCCACATGCGGGTGGTTGCTACGCATGGAGGTGTTGCGCGCACACGAGGGTGCAGCTACGCGTGGAGCTGTTGCTTCACGTGAGGGCGTAGCCACCGTAGGCATGGCTGGTGAGAGGCATGGTCGTGAGGGGGTAGGTTGTTGCAAGTTTGGGTCTCCTGCTGCAACAAGGGAGGAGAAGTAGGCAAGAAGATGAAGAGGCCGACTGCTAGCTGGACATGCACGCACAAGGGCATGTGGTTTGCTGGCCTTGACGGAGCATGCACATAGGCTGTCACTAGGTGGATGCATGCACATGCTGGGAGGGTGCATGCAGTGGGGCTACTGTGTGAGGAGCAGCTGCCTCGCGCACGGTCTGGCTACAGTGAGAGTGGTGAGATGGCGTGCGCACGGTCTAGTTGCGGTGAGAGGGGTGAGAGGGCCACAATGCAGGCTCTGCTTCATGGTGCACGCAGGGTCCACCGTGGTGCAGTTGGAGGTCCCATAGCTTTTATCCCTCTCCGGATCCACAACCTCCACCTCACCCTTCGCATGCACAACTTCTGGATTTGAAAGCCGGTGGAGGGAGCTACGGTGGGTGGTTGACAATTATGGGCATGTCCTTCAAATACTAAGTATGTCCAGCCACCTATTACACTTTTATTTCCTGCATGCACATATCAAATAAGAAGTATAAATGTATGTATTAGAATGCAAAGTAGATACAAAAATATTCATAAGCTAAGATTAATTACTTCTTAGCTTAGGTCATTAAACTATAAGGAAATATATTCCATATGTACATAAGACAAATAAATGTGTAATAAATTGAACTTATCACTCATCAATTTTGCTCTCCATGTGATTAGAAAGCGCACACTTCGCTTTCACGTAAAGGAGATGATCATTGCATTGTCACCACGTTTGTGTCGCAGTCTTATTTTCTCACGCTGCTACTCTCAGCCATTGGATGTTGATCCAATGGCTGAGATTGATTATCCTTTGATGAAGTGTTGGGGAGGCAGCGACGTGGTGCTTTTGTGGTCATTGGATGACAATCCAACGGCCCACAAAGCACGTAGTCCTTCTTCAGTGGATGGGGCCGGTGGTGTTGGGCTGCTATGATGGTGCCATGTGGCACCATCATGGCTGTCCATCTTCTTTGCTTTGTAGATGATGTCATAGATGTTGGATTGGATTGATTTTTACGTCGTTGGGCTGTGATCGTTGATCCGACTCCATCCGTGCAGTCGAATTTGGCATTTGAGGTTTGGATTTGTGCCATCTTGCCCCTTGGCCTTTGATCTTCCGCGGACTGCATGTGATGCTATGAAAGTCCGATCAAGATGATTTCGTAAGCGTTACACTTCAATCATCATCCTGATCAGATCCGTACGATCGGATTTATCATCCATGACCCTGAATCATCTACAATTAATATTGACTCTCAATTAGGGCATAAATTGTCATTGTTATTTACAAAGCTAACAAATTAAGTATGATGCAAAATATGCTGCTCATGCATGCATTATTCTTAAGTTCAGCTAGGATCTAACTTAATTCAGGCAGATTAGGTCATATGATTGCTACACAATCAGCTCCCAACCCATAACCACCACCCTACACATCCCTTATGTGGCGCCACCCAATCCTATCCATTGATCCCTTAACAATTTTTCAAAAACCCATCCCAACCATCCACCATACTCCACGCCAACCCCTCTTCTTCCCATCATATATATACACCCTTCCTACCACCAAATAATCAACCCTTGGCTACTTAAATTTAAAGGAAGAAGGAATTTAATGGACATTAAGGAGGCTATCTTACCTCTTTGGTGACTACCTTCTTCATCCCTCTTCCTTGGTTCCTTGCTAAGAAGCACTCTACCTTAAGGGGATGGCCAGGAAAGAGGAGAGAAGCAAGGGTGGAAGTCCACCCTGTGGAGGGGAAGAGGAAGAGCACTTCAAGGAGAATCCTTTCTAGGTCCATGAGCCTTTGGACTTGCAACAAGGAGTTCTTCATCTTCAGAATTATTAAGAGAATCTACTAGTCTTTCCTTTTATTTTGTATCATTTTTATTGTAGAAGCATTCCTCTACAAGAGTTTTGTATGACAAAGTTTTCTTCCCAATTAATATAAGTTGCCTTTCTTTGATTTTATGTGTTAGTTCTAGTAATTACCCTTTTCCATTTTGCTTAGTGCACTTCATCCTTTTAATTACCTTAGGTGCACTTGCCTAGGGTAAGCTTAGAAAGGGGGATCTCATTCTTGTCACTTAGAAGTAGTTTTATTTCATCGTGTTTATTTTGCAATTCCATTACCTGATTATCTTTTGAAAACCTAAAACAAATCATGAAGTCAAAATACAGAAAGATCGAAGATTTCAGAAAATTAGAGAGAGAATTGAGTTATTGACTAAAATTTCCTCCTTGGACAATCTCATCTACCCTACTATTTAGGTTTCTACAAATTCAAAAGTCAATTGAGATTTATGCGTTGCAACGATAAGAACCCGCCTTTAGAAATCTTGCATTTCTTGCCTCAAGTAGGAGATCGATTTAGTCTAAAATCAAGTTTAAAACTCACTCAAATCTGTTCTGACAAATTCCTAACAAACTAAGGATTTCTAATCTACCCTTAAGACCTAGCTCAAGAGCTTAGGACTCCATTAACTTGCTCAAGTTGACCACTCGATCTTAGAGGTTGACATTTAGCTCGATAGATTTCCAGACTAAACTATTGATCCAAATCAACTCTATAGACTCTCAAGAACTTGTAACAACCTTGAAGATCAACTTTTGATAGCTGGAGCTCTAAGGTCTTGGCCTTGCACCAGAACTCAGAAAGGGGCTTGCTCATCAAAATATCCTAGGAATCTAGCAACCAAACCAAGTGTTGATCAAGATTCTAGAGGTCCTAAACAAGCTTATGAACCTACTACAAAGGTCTGACAACAAGTGAATTAACATCCTCAACACTGCTGGAGCTGAGGAAGAAGAATCTGATTTGGTTGATTAAGTCAATAAAACAAAGGATCAAAGATTGAGTTGAGATCAATAAACTCTATCTAAGGGATCTAGAGCTTCTGGAAGTGTTTCAAACACTGTATCTAAAATTTGATATTACCGGAGCTCACCGAAGCTTATGTGATGATTGTATTTAGTCGCTAAAATGCAAAACTTCATGAAATTCATCAGGAAATGTCTTGAAAGATACCTTGTGACCTTAAAAACATAAATGATTGTCAATTAAACTAATTGACCATTGGAGAAAAGATTTGATCTAAATATTCCTTGAATTGGCACACTCAATTTGTCAGAACTCAGGAGACATTGCCTCACTCAATTGAGTGAGGGGAATTACTTCACAGATAATTGCAAAGGTATACAGTAGATGAATTAGATGGAAGAACTCTTCTGACCTTGCCATTAATAGCAGAGGTCAGAAGGTGAAGTAAAATTAGGTGTTTGGGATTTATGAACGAATGAATGTAATTGAAGGGTAGAGGATGGCCCTTATAGTGTCAAGAAGATGAAGGAGGGCCTGAATGGAGGTGGAATGTGATCTAAGACTCCACCATCAATAGCAGAGCTCTTAGGTGAAGGTAGAAGTGGATTAAATGGTTAATTAACTAATTAGGTGAACCAGAAGGTGAATATTATTCCTGAAGAGTTTAGGAAGGTGATCAAAAGGTGCACGAGATGAATCAAAGTTCGATGAGCCAGCAATGGCTCACCGCAGTTGGAGAAGATGAAGTTTGATTACAACTAACTACTCCTAATTACGCCTAAATCTAGGCTAAAGTCTACACCTAAGTTACTCTACTGGTTACCTGGAAGAAAGAATGAGAGATTTCACCGTTGGCATGGTAGAATTGAGAGGAAATTAGAGGGTGGGGACATAAGTCATCCATCGAGAAAGGAAGTGAGGAGGAAGGAGAGTGGGGTGCTCTTAAGCCCTGTCATGGCATCAGAGAGGAAGAGGGGGTGAGGCAGGCAAGCAGCTTTGCCGGAGTTACTCTGTAGGAGGGGTGAGAAGTCATCGGAGAAAAGAGGAATAGCCTATTGTCGATTGCGGTTGGAAAAGAGGGATGGGGTGTACTGATCCTGTGATTGGGGGGTGGGGGGTAAAGTGGTATTTATTGGTGCAATAGAGCTACTTGACCTTGAATCTTAAACAGAAATCATCCAAATACATTTGAATCACCATCATCATCTTTGATGATGGTGAAGTTTCCATGTTAAGGAATTAGGACTAAAGGCTCATCTGAGTTGTTGGATGAGACAAGGTTGTTGGAGCATAGCTCCACGGCCATGGCTGAGAAGGATAAAAGTCAGATGGATAGCCATCGATGACTTTGGTTACCAATGAACGTTGACCATTAAAGAAAGAGAAGAAGAGAAGAGGAAGAAGATGTAGGAGGGACCTAGTTGCAACAGAGAAGGGCTAGGTTGTAATAAGAAGGACTCTATTGGAATGGAAATTAAGGACCAAAATGCAAATAGTGTGTTTCAAAGCTTAAATTAAATTTTTTCTTTTCCAGATTTTTTTAATATTAATATAAATATGATAAATGATAAATTTATGCCATGAGATTTCATTTTGTCCCTTTCTATCTATGTTTAATTAAGTGCTTACCATTATTAGTTTAATTACTAAGGTATTATAAATAATGTAAGCTGAGTTATAATTAATTATATATAACTAAATGCTTACATAAGTCCTATTATTACTTAAATTCTTCTTATATCTTAATTAAGCTATTTTAAATTATAATTAAGGTCCTTGTATATTATTACCTTATTGTATAATTAACCCTGATTACTTTTTTTTTTTTTGAAAGAAAGAAAGGACAAGGCACCATGGTGGTGCTTATCCACTTTTATTCATATAGAAAAAAATTACATGGACCAAGAAGCAGCCCACATTCAGGCCCTTCTAGAAATATCCGAAGAGACAAAGGTCTCATCACTAAAGACTCTCCCATTCTAGGCTAACCATATTGCCCACAAGGTTGCCACCATCGCTATCTTGTCTCTCATTTGGTTTGCCAATAAGTTCCACAGTGCATCCCAAGTGGATAGAGAAAAACCCACTATATCACGCCGAACCCACTAGGTAAAGGGACAACTAGAGATGAGGTGTTCCGTGCTGCCATCAGCATTGCAGCCTAGTGCATAGAATTGAAATTATTCCCCATAGTCATCCTCTTCAAGGCACTTGTCATAAGACCCTCTCGCAGTGCAAGGAAAGGTTGTACTTTTAAGTGTGGCCTTAATGCTCCAGAGGTAACGATAGGACAGATCCTTGTGATCCAGTAGGCCCTCATCCGTGAGAATATTAATGAGTCTACTTTAGCGCACAAATTGGTATCTTAATGTCTAGTCATTGGATTAATACTAATTATTATTTAATATGCATTAGGATGTAGATAAATTACTTTATAGGTATTCCCCAAACATGTAAACTAACATCACATGCATCATTTACATTTAAATAGCATTTAGACTTATTTATTAAGCATTATTACATACTTTTCACTCTCATCTTAATCATTGCATTGTAGGAGAAGCTCATATGTGAAGTAGCTATTTCTTTAGCCACTACACACGTGCGTAATGGCTAGAGGATGCAATGCCTGTTCGATGCATTGATAGCTACATGAATAATGGATTTGCTCAACGATCCCTTGCCTCAATGCATGCCTCGCATGGGATTAAAGCACGAGCGGCTGTGTTAGTGCAGGGGAGGCCACCACCTACTATCATCTTTACTGCCTCGATCTCCCACCGTGATCCATCTCCCAACTACGAACCACCTCCCTACCACGATACACTACACCAATGCGAGGCCGTGTGGTGATGGCACATGGCCACCACTGCAGCTATGCCTATCATCATTTATTTCATTATGGTTCCCTTGACCTTCCAGCCTCCACTACCACGCACCCTCTCCTCTTCTTTTTCTCTTTCTTCTTCCTTTGTTCTCGCATGAACCCAAAGTTGTCGCCTTCATCGATAACCCACCACCTCGGCCACTCCCTCCAACAACTCCTGTTAGTAGTGCTCACCACCAACACCACCAAGGCAACGGTTGAGTTCCACCATGTCTCCATGCACCACGCGCTCTGACCCTCGTCGACTTCTCCCATGACAAGCACCCATCACTGGCAACCATCCTCACTGTCGTGTTGTTGATGGTTGCCACCTCTCGCCGTGTTGTCACCACCATCGATCTCCACCCTCCATGTCACCCTTTACACCACCAACATGCAGCCAGTCCATCCTTGCAACAAGCAGCAACCATTGCTACCCATCTCATCGCCGTGCACCTTTTCACTGACTGGCGACCACCCGCCACCTCCGACCACATCACCATCGCTACCAGGTTCCTCTCCCTCTCACGCACCTCCATCGAGCTCCTCATCATTGGTGGGCCTCTCCTCCATGCATGTTGGCCACCCCCACAACTTCCCCTATTCCTCTACAGTGTTTGGCCAATTAGTTTTTACATTGCATTCCAGTGCCTTTTAAGATTTGAATTTAGTTTATATATTATTGAGTTAGAAATTGCTAACACACCCATACTCTTTTTTAATAAAGTGTGCAACAAACTTTTGCGTGACGTTATGAGCATGAATAAACATTATTTGTGAGTTTGTTGGCTTAAGTCTCCCTGTGGATATGACTTAATTATTGTGGTTAAAATTAATTGATTTTTGTTTGGACATTTTTCCACCACATGAAATACAACGATTGAATTATTATTGATATTATCCTATTAAAGCAAAAAATCCTGATGAAATGGAACCATTGCCTAGGAGACAATGGGCCTAGTAATCTCACAAGAAAAAATTTTGGTTAACATTGATTCGTTCTTGAGACTATTTTGTCACTGATATATATTTGTATTCTGGTATGAGGTAACAATTTCATTGAGGTAAGGGAACTGCACCAACTGCATTTCGGTGGGCCTTGATTCCACCTAGGTGGAGTTGAGTAGTTGGAGGATTGAGAAGTCCGGAGACACAACTAGGAGGATTTCTTCTTCTATTTTTCTACTTCCATATAAATAGATTTTGGAATAGACTTTAGACTTAGACTATTTTATTTTCCCTTTTTTCTCTCCCATGTAGCTAGAGTTTGTTTTCAGGGTTTGTTCCCCAATTTTTTTCGTGATTAGGATTTTGTTGCTTTATGTGTTATTTGAACATGCATGTGGTTAGATTACTAGATACTTATTTTGCATATCAAGTGAGATATAAAAAAAAAACTGAACGAGCTGCATAACATAGAAGTTACCTACCCCTAGGTTTGTGCATTCTAGGTTGATTGAGCAACATAGTAGATCTCTTTTTTTGCATTGTTTATCATCTTGCACGATGAATGCTAGAGGCAAGTAAATTTTCTATCCTTGCATAATTTCTTTTCACTCATTGCATTTGGACTTAAATTGAAAGACCACCAACTTGATTGAATAAATTAACAAGTGGTCACATTTTAAAAATTGGGACATAAATAGGAGGAACATTAAAATTGAGGGCAAGTGCTTGTAACTAAAGGCATTGTGTACGATTTTCTCAAAATCAAGAAAACCTTTTACAGTATGTTGTACACTTTTTGCACCAAGCATGCACTTTAGGCACTACACTAGATCTTGATCCCTTAAGGCTATAGGCATCGATCTCTTTATTGGTGTAAACCTTCCTACTTCACTTTGTGGAAGTGATATTATTATCCTGTCACCAAGTGCTCTGATACTTTAAGGAGGGGGACACCTGATAAATGCCAGTTTATCATCATTCTTTTGCATTTAAGAAAACCTAGCTCTTAGGATTTTGCTTCCCAAATAGGTTTTTTGGGTTGCATTTAGGCATAAAATAGGTTATGCATTCATTGCATTTGTTATTTTATTTTTGATATGTTTCTTGGGGTGTTAGGGATAAGCAGAGAGTCAGATCCCCAACACCCTAACATTCGGGAAGGCAACTGTTGAAGAGGAAGCTCAAGCAGGCTAGGGCCCAGCTAATTCCAGCTAATCATGGTTGGATACCAACTCCCTTGGACTAGGGTTAACTCCACTCAGCTCCATTCAGCTCATCTTCGCTGAATGGTAGCTCAAGAGAGCTCATCTTAGCGCACCCTAGCTCAAGTCAGCTCAAATCCAACTCAACTCAGCTGAGTCTAGCTCATCTTAGCTCCCACCAGTTCACTAGGAGCTCTAGCTAGCTCAACTGAGTTGACTTGAGTCCACCTCAGCTCAAGATCATCTCACCTCAACTCTGGCTAGCTCACAATGTCTAGACTCTATGCTAGCTGAGCTACTACTTGTCAACTAGTAGCTTAGGTAGCTCTAGAGTTCTCATCAGAGGCAGTTCCAACTCAACCTAGCTCTAGCTAGGTTAGGGCTAGCTCAACTGAGATCAACTACCTAAGCTTGGCTACTTGCATAAGAACTAAGTAGCTAAGCTCAGTAGTTGAGCTCCCCTTGAAGCTACCTCAGCAACCCCAGCTCCAAAGTACCTAATAGTACCTCTAGAATACTCTTCCTCAGATCTCTTCCATGAAACCCTAGCCCCTCCAGCTCTACTCTACCAGCTGAGCTAGCTTAGCTAAACTCTACTCCACCAAAAACCTCCTTGGTCGTCCACTCTTCAACCCTTAACCCTAACCAAACCCTAACCCAACCTATCCTTGGAGCCAACCCACACCAACCACCACCACTCACACCCCTTCAAGTTGGCACAAAAAACACCACATGCACCACTTCATTTTGGAGCCAACTTCCCCTTAAATCCTAACCCTACACATCACCACCTAAAGCCATCCCTACCACCCATCTAACCCCTTCTAGAAACCTACACTTGGCGACAACCCTAACCCTCCATAACTACCCTAAACCCTGCCTTAGTTAGAGCCAAAAATCACCCCCAACACCCATTCATTTGGCACCAACACTTCCTCCCATCTACACCCTACATATTACCCCTCAACTTATCCTAACCCTCCATCTAGTGACACCACATAACTCCCCCTGTTAACCCACCTAAAGTGGCACCAACTCCCTTAACTCCACCACAACTACCACCTCAAGCATCCCTCCTCTTTGGCACCACCCTATTTCTACCCTCCATCACATAACCACCACCATATAACTCCATCTCCGCCCTACAACACACCTAACCAAACCCTTAACCCTAGCTACCACTTAGGGTTGGTGCCAACCACCAAGTACCCCTCCATTTTGGCGCCAACAACCCTAGCCCTAGGATCCTATAACCACCATCTAACCCCCATCATAGCCGTCCATCCTATAGCCACCCTTAACCCCCTACCATTCCTATACAAACCCCATGCCACCACCATTAAATCTTCACCCTTAGCTATTGATGAGCTCATATTTGTGGCCTATTTAGTTACTTAAGTGCCTAGGAATTAGATTGATATTAGCGTATACATAGCATGTATTAAGATATAAATAAGTTAGTTTATATATAGTGGCTTGTATGCATTACACATATAAATTATTTAGCATGCATTAGAATAACATGAATTAGTCTTTCGGTTACATTATATGCATTAACATTTTATTGAGGGTTTGAACATAATTAACAATGTTTTTATTATTAATCATTTTCTCTTCTCTATAGGAACTCACTGCTCCAATGCCACCAGCTGGCACACCAGAACCTTCATTCAAGGACAAGTGGAGAATGTGGATTTGCTCCCGCCTCTCCATTCAAATCCATGCAGACGACTACAAAGGAGGAAGAATGGCTACTGTTCAAAGGAGGCCACCACCCCTTTCCTCACTATACAGAGAACCTCGTTTCTCATCCGCTCCTCACCACTGGCCTCAACAGTGGCAACGCCACTCCACCACTGTGGGCGTGTGGTGTGACAGCCCACACTACCAATTAGAGTCCCTACATCACCGTGCTTCTTCTTTAGCACCACTACACCCACCAGCACCATCCCTGCACATGTCCACCATCAAGCACAGACACCTCCCTCCAACACCCTTGACCCGTGCTTCACCTTTTGCAGTAGTGCCCTCCGCACACACCTACCCCTCACAGCAGCCCACCCACGCACGCTACACATCCACCGCAGTAGGCGCGTGCCGACCAGCAGTTTAGCGCATGACCCCTCTACACCTCAGCCTCTACTGCACACTTGCAGCAGCCGTCCTCCACTTCCAGCCCACGCGCAACTTCCCTCTGCGTGCGCCTGCCCCTCACAGCAACGCCCTCCACCACCATTCCCGCAACCGGCCCTCTACGTGCGCACCTCTGCTGGTGCCTCCCTCGCAGCACCGCTGCCCGTAGCCACCGCCACAAGCCCTCCAGCAATAGAGCACGCAAGAGCAGCAGGAACAGTCATTGCCATCGCTTCTCTCCTCTGTCCAGTTGACCCTGGCCATCTCGTGATGTGCCGCCGCCACCTCTATGAAGGCCTCGCTCCGGCCGACCTTTCTCAGAGTAGCTCCTCGAATGAGCCTCTCCCGTGCACAAGGATGAGAGTGGTATAATCCCCTATTTTTGTTTTAATTTCTATTTATGGAAGTTGCCATTGTCAACATCCATTTTCTTGATTTCTTTGATTAATTAAATCGTGGTGAATTTATGGCTTTATCCTTATGTTTCTGGACAATTGTTAAGCCTTATTGATTCATCTCTATGTGCATTACATTTAATTTTGAATTACATTTTAGTATGCATGCAAGTGAAAAGTACATGGCATACCCTTGCACATGGATAATTTTCTAATGTAAAAATTACGTTAACAACCCTTGACTTCTTCATAAATTTAAGGTTTACATTCAGAGCTACATAGGTGTTGTTTGATTTGATGAATATTTCAGCGAACTTGATTTCTACCTAATTGCTAGTTTAAATAAGTCATTGCCTCCCTGTGGACATGACCCACTATCCTATGGGTGGTTTAATTTTAATTCTAATTATTTTGTTAAGCGATTTTCCATCAATTTGATACTAAAACGACAAATCATCTTAATCATATTATTCAAAAGCGAAAATCAACTTACCAAATGGCATCGCTGCCGGGGAGGCAACATGCTTGTTAATCTCACATTTATCTATTTAATTGTTGACATTTTAGTTGAGGCATATTTAACTTGTTTTATCTAATTTGGTGCGAGGTACGTATATTACATATGAGTTGATGCACAAACCTCAGCGACACTGAGGTGGACCTTGTTTCCACCGCTTGGAGGAGTGACCAAGCTTTGCATCTATGAGGAGGAGCTTAACCATTGGTGAACCTTGTTGTCACCAACTGGGAGGAGTGATCATCTTCATCTCCATAGATTCTTTTTTTAGTAGATAGATTTAGGTTTTAGAACTTTACTTTCCTTTATTTTCTTGCACATACATTTGGATTAAGACCCTTGTTCTGGGGTGCATTTTAGGGGTTTGTTCCCTGACTTTCTTTTAGGCCCCTGCATGGGTAATTTTTGGGAGTTTGTTCCCTTTTCATTAGATCTAGGTTTTCTTTGTGGGTTGTCTATGCTTAATTTGTTTGTGCATAAGTACCTAAAAAAAAAAATGAGTTGCCTACCCTTAGGTCGAATCATTTAGGATTGAATGAGCAGCATCTAGATCTAACTTCTTGTCTTGCATATTGCATGAAGAATGCTAGAATAAGTTGTGCACTTCTAGCTTTGCATTTCTACCTGTCATGCAAATGCATTTGAATTGATTTCTAGACCACATAATCTATCTTGAAGCGATCTAATAAAGTTGTCACATTTAATTTTTGAAGGACAAATTAAAGGAGGGACATTTAAAAATCAAGGACTTGATTTTCAAACTTAGCATGCGATTCAAAATTCAAACTCAAAACTTTTATGGAGTATGCACACTTATATCTCTTTCACCATGAAGGACATTTAGACACTCCTAGGTTTTGGAACTACTAGGACAAGGGCCCTCCTACCATTGGATTCTCAAGTGTTCGGAACTTGAGATCGAAGGTTTTGTAAATCCAAAGAGGGGGATACCCTGTGACAGATTTTTGGAGGTAGTTAAGTGATGGCGTGATGTCACTCAACTCAGTAATTAAGTTAATTTCACTTAATTAAGAGTACAAGAAGTCACTTAGGTTAACTCAAAATTGTGTCGGTTGTGTAGTATATGGTCGAATTAACCTAACATTTTAGAACTTTTTACTGGTTGAGTCCAGGTCGTTCATTGGGACGTATAATAATTTTTCCAAATTCACCAATTTTCTTCTATTTCTCTATAAGTTTAGGAGGAATAACTAAGTTGATTTTTAAAACATGAATTTTGCCAAAATATTAATTAAATTGGAGTAACATGCAAAATCCTATAAGAGAACATATTTACCCAAAATGATCTACTTTATTAACAAGTCAACATGTTAGTTTTTCAACCCAATTTCATTCCAAAGAAATTAAGGCAAATATGAGTGGTTCTATTAAAATATGCCTTTTTACAAATTCAAAAAGAAATTAAAACTTCATTTCTTTAGCCTCTCTCTTCTTTTCCTTTCTTTCTCTTCTATTTATTTTATTCTCTATCTCGAGCACTTTTCTTACCTTTCTTCTGTTGTTCCTGTCTTCTCCTGCCTTCTTTTCTTCCCTTAGTCTTTTCCTTTTGTTCCTTAATCTCTTTTCCTTAGTGCCTGTGCTCCTTTCTTCCTTAGCCTTCAGCTTCAACACTTTAACAACCATCGGCTTCTCTTTTCCTTAAGTCCTTCAGCTGAACTAGGTTTTTTTTATTTTTTTAACGAAAATTTATTTTATTTGCGGCGAGGACCTTTCGAGGATACACAGCACCTTGAGACCGGGGTGGGACCAGACCCTACTCGGTCATCGCCTAATCTCAATTAGGTTCATTTTCGATTTATTTCTTATCGGTTCACAGTCTCGAGCCAATTCAGCTCAACCCGGCCTCCTAGGCCTCTCACCCTCCCAGGGCACACACTCACTCACTCCCCCAAGGGCGCACACCCACAGGCACGCAAGCCCGCACACACACACACATGCACTTGCTCAGATCAGATCGGTAACCGTTGCACCGAGCGCTGATGACTGAATAGGCCATGCAACAAATTCATTTTATCCCCAGGCACGTGCTCATGAACTAGCAATATGGGAGCATCCTACCCCATCAAGACGCAACTTGAAATGATCATAACTTTCTACCCGGAGCTCCAAATTTGAGGTTGTTACAGTGTTCTAAAGGTTTAAACAGCTTCAGTGCATTACACTGAAGCTTCTGAGTTCTTTAAATGCTTCTTATGTCTCTTCAAACAGACTTCTCCAACTCCGTTGGAGTTGGAGAAGATGAAGTTCATTCTACAGCTCCAGTGGCTAAATCCTCAAATAAACATACTTAAAACAATCAGTGATCCATTTAATATCATTCTGGAGCTACTCAATAGATTCTAGAGGCTGAAATACGAATTTGGCTCGTCGGAGCTCACTAGAGCTTCGGTGTGCCCAGAAAATATGAAAAGTATGTACAGATTAATTAAACTTACCATTTTTGATTTAGAAAAGATCCTGAGGTTGTAAGGAACCTTAGTATCACATTTACTTTTTCATTTGTCCGTTAGAATTAGGATTTGACAGTGAATTCATTTTCTTAAAGATCTGATTTGAAATAAGCTCAGGACTTATTTAACCACTCAATTGAGAGGTTAAAACAAGTCAACAAGTAATAGTTGTCATAATTATATAGTTAATTTAAGATTTGAACTATTCCTGAGCCACCATGGACAGTGATCTCAGGAACTTAATTATGTTTGGGCGTTTAATTTTTTATGTGACATTAACATGTATTATAGTGTCGATTAGGGTTCATAAGTGGTGAATAGATGATGAAGAACCCTATGAAGGTGGAATTAGATCGATTACTGTCACCATAGATAGTGTTAGCAGTCGGTGAAGGTGAAATATGAATTAGGCGATTAGGTGATTCAATTAAACGATTAAGTGATTTAGAAGTGATCATGGAAGATACAGGAAGGTGACAGCGATTTCAAAAGATGAAATTGAGTCTCTGGCGAGTTCAAGGAGCTCATCGGAGTCGGAGAAGATGAAACTAAAATCTGAAATTTACTCTAATCTAACTACCTAAAGTAACTAACTAAGCTAGCCTACTCCTACTCCTACTCCTAATCTACTGTTACCTGGACGAAGGGGTCAATAGGGTTCCGCCGAAGTCTCTTGGTGGACGGCGAAATTAGAGGGTGGAAGAAAGATCTCCGGCGAGCGGATTTGAGGTGGAGCGGAGGATTCCTTTAGTCGGTACCTGTGTCAGAGATGCGGAAGACCACGGCGGATCTCCTAAGCTGATTAAGATGGACAGAGGAAGTCGAAAAGTGAAATGGAAAGTCGGTAGAGTTTTGGACGAATAGCCTATTGGGTCGACTACAGTGTTAGAAGAGGGAAGGGAGCCAACTTGAATAAAATCCGAGGTGTGAGGGGGTATTTATAGTAGTTTGCGGCGAAGAGAGTGGCAGGGTCTGGCCGAAGAAGGAGCTCGAGGAGCTTAACCTCGGTCGTCATCTCTGACGATGGTAACGTTATCTCCCACTGAAAAATAGGATTCCCGGTTAATCCAGACTGGTGGATGAAGTGGAGGTGGTGAGCACAAGCTGCAAGAGCTTGGACAAAGAAGGATGATGTCGGCAGGGTGGTAATCGCGTAGTGGGGTGACTCTCTGCCGCCAGCCGTTCATTCGGCTGAAGAAGAAGAAGAAGAAGACAAAGAGGGACTTAAATGAAATAAAACTTAAGGACCTGTGTAAGAAATAAGGGCCCGACTGTAATGAATTTTAAGGACCAAAATGTAAACCCAGGTTTTAAAGGTTTATTTTAGCTAAGATCTTTTTCAACTTTTATATATGTTAGTAAATAAGGTAAATATTATGTTTACACCTTGAATTTACATTTTTGACCTTTTTAGGTTAATTTATTAGATTAAGTAAAATTACTTAAGTTATTATATACTTAAGTATACATTAAGTTTAACTTATTTATTAATTAAGGGAATGATTAATAGGATTTCGAGTCCAATTATTAACTAAAATATTAATACTGTAATTGAATGATAAAATGTCATCTTTAACTTATTTTAAGGCCCTTGACTAAATATCCCTTGTTTTATAATTAACCCTTATATATTCATAACCTTGGCTAATTAAGTAGGAAGACTAGTTAATTAGGGTAATTAGAGATCATGATGAGTGTCTCATCATACCCCAAGCCAAAGTTTTGCTAGTCCCTAGAAAAATTAACTAAGACTATGATGATTTAAAGCACTTGGGATTAAATTATTATAAATAGCAACTATGTAGAGGAAAGCTTAGGTCAGAAATTTTTAAGTTTAATATAAATGATTAATGTACAGAGCATATGTGAAAATTTTCTTACTTAGACTTATACTTATAAAATTTTTAAAACACACTTAAAACAATTTCTAAATAAGAATTTTACTTTGAATTAGAATTCTTCAAAAATCTCTTACATCTTTGTAACTATTCTTAACTCAAATTAGAATACAAAGTGTTTTAAGAAAACAAAACTTAAGGTTTGAGAATTAAATTTTAACTCAAAAACTCAATAGATTTAAGTTAATCCCTTGTTTATGATATTTAACTTTTATCAATATAAGTTTAAGCAAATTAACCAGATACTCATTATTAATCAAACTTAGAATAGTAAAACTCTAATTTACTAGCCTACAACACTAAAGATTAACTTCTAGACCTAGGATTTTGTCAATTCTTCTCCTTTAAGTCTCAACTTAAAATCTTCAACACCCAATTTCGTAGGCTTCACTGCCCAATACCAAGGTTCAGTAGCTATGATTTTAAAACATCTGTGCTTAGTGAAGAGAATTGTCCTAAAGACATCTAAAGTTGCAAAAATCCAGATATTAAGACATCACTTTCCAATCCTAATTATTCCAATTCAAGCCTTTGGCTTGGCCTTACTCAGTTTTGGTTGCTTTCTCCTCACCAGTTTTCTATCTCGAGCTCAACACTTTTTCTGTATATCTCCCCGGTAGACCACTGGGTCTCTTATTCCTAATATTTTTTATCCATATTTTTTTTCTATTTTCTATAGGTTAGAACACCCATTTGTAGTGAGGTGTTCTTTTCATTTGATGGAAGGAAGGATAGCATTCATTTGTATTGAGATGCTTTCATTTATTTATGGAAAAATTGCATAAGCACCCATTTTTTAACAAGGCACTTGACTACAAGGTGTTTTATTTATTTTTTCCTTTCTTTTCTTTTCCCCCTTCTCATTTTTCTTACTACCATTATTCTCTAATTCCTTTTTCTAGGTGAGTGGCACATCCTTCACCCTTTCAAGAACTGCCCTGCGGAAATCCTTGGACTAAAGAGGATTCAGAATTGATCTGTTAACCTCTGTGTTTTCGCGGTCTCATATGTCAACAAGACAATTCTATTTGTGTGAATTTTAGATGTTTAGGTTACTTAGCTCTCAAACCAGAGCTTGGACAATAAAGCCCTTTACTCTCAGGTTCTTCAAATTCTTAGTTTCCTCCTATAAGATCCGTGAAGACAAAATTTACCAAGTCTAGTTATTTATCTCTAGCTTGTAAGTTTTGTAAACTACAATTCTACCAACTCTTTATTTAATTAACTTTGAATATCTGGCTTTTTACATAACTTAATGATAAAATCAAATTTTCAAAAGGCAAAAGGATTACTTAATCTAATTGATTAAAAAGTTATAATTCAATTCCTGTAACGACCCGATTCCCGAGTCCCTACGAGACACGAGAACCGGACCGACTCGACTAATCCCAAGGCCCAGTCGTCCAACGAGGAAGTAACCAAAAGACAGTAAAATAAACCACATTCAGCATGAATATAACTAACAGTAAGAAAGTACAGCAGTAAGGAAAGAAACTACTACAGTAGGCACCACCACAACAGTAAAACAACATTTATCATATAACAAAAACTGCAGGTAAAGAAGGTACAGCGGAAACAGAAACTACTCACTAGAACAGAAACAAAAAGGGGTACAAAGCTGGGGTAACTCTACTGGACCCAACTCGGCCCAGCGTCCTCTGCAGCCGCCGACCCTGGCTGCTCAACACCTGGTCCTGAAAAAGGTAACGAGTGTAACACGTCAGCAAAACGCTGAGTAGAGTGGCAAACTAACTAAAGGCGACAGTAGAGTGTACAGTAGCTATTATGTTCTATTACTTCCTTTATTTACATCTTTCAATTTTTCTCACTATTTCATTTATTTCTCAGATCCTTTACTTGATCTCGAATGTCCTCGTGGGACGATCTTGATTGCAGTCTTTTCCAAAAGTAGAAGTAGCACGTGGTGCTCTCCTGGCCGAGAGAGTCCCCCGTGGTGATCCTACCCTCAGTCAACCACCCCAAGGTCACTGACAGACGTAACGGTGACTACGGCACGCGCGATAAACGCACAGGTAGCTAGCCCGCACTGGCACGCGGTCAGTCATTTCCTTTAACGGGTGCGCCCAAAGCACAGCACGGAACCAGGGCAGAGCCCTCTCAGAAACAGGGGTCCAACCCCTCTACAGTAACCAAACCGGGGCCTTGCCCCACCACAGTCCGCGCACCCTCGCCTGACTACCCTGGTTTGCCCTAGTGGGCCTAACAAGTCGGTGAAGGAGGCTAGCAGAACCCCGGGGCCCGTGGGGTAGCTAGGACCCTCCTAACACTACTAGCTCTCCTCGGTACTACGTACACGAGGGCCAACAAGTCGGTACAGAGCGGCCAATCCTAACCCCGTGTCCCTGGGGCGGCTGGCCCCACTCTGCACTAAAACAGGTACAGGTACTTCCCAAGGTACTGCGTACCCAAGAGACAGTACAAACTACATCTCAGTTCCATTCCTTTTTCTTTCCAGGAGTTCCACTCCTAACTCCCCGTAGGGTTCTAGATCTTTATTTCAGAACATCATATGTTTCACTTTCCAGATTCACGTGCTCAAATTCCATGATCTCAAACATGTTTCTTTATTCATAACAGGCAGCTGTTAATTAAATTTACAGGCAGCTTTATATATTCCTTTCCATTTTTCCAAGACTGCAGTAATATACATTCCACTAGTTTTTCCATCCTAGGATTCATGCCATATCCTAGGATCTATCATACAATCTAGTTTTCCGGCCCTAGGATTCATGCAACACCTAGGAGCTATCATTCCATATATTTCTCATTCCTAGGATTCATGCAAGCCCTAGGCTCTAGTTATGGTTCCATACTTTAACAGATTTTATTAATACTTAAAACCACTCTACCAGGTACAACGGGAGTAAAGGGGGCGTGATCGGGAATCCCGCGCGCCTCCGCGACTCTCAAGACTGCAACCGAACGAGGTCCTATCACAAGGATCAAACACAAGGAGTGTCTCAAAACAGTGTATAGCTACTGTAGGCGGGTAGAGGAATAAATTCTGAAATGAACGCAACTCGAATCGCGGAAAACGGAGTCCAAACGGGCCCTAAACGGGTCAAGAAAGACAATACTGTGCAAAATCAGACGTCTGGAACTCCTTCCAGACATCTTAAACGGTGGATCAGAGAATTACCTGTTCGGCTTGGTTCCACGGACGTCCAGAAGTCTGTGGGGACGTCTGCCTAGATCCAAGACGTCCGATGGTCACTCCGGACGTCTGGAGGTCACTCCCGCCGTCTGGTACAAATTCCAGACGTCTGATTCGCAAAGATGACGAATCAGAGGACTTGCGCACAGCCAACCCCCCTCCCTCAGTACGGTCAGTCGACAAAAGAAGAAGAAAGCGGAAACTCGCCTTTCAGACGTCTGTATGATCTCACAGACGTCGACCTTGCCGTCTGGATATCAATCCAGACGTCTGATTCAGGAAATTTTTCCAGAATCAGAACCTTGCTCGGCCTCCGCTCGCGACGCCGCCCGCGTCGCACCTCGCGCGTACGCTGCTCCGCCCGCAGCAGGTCCCTCTCCGCGACGCTCTGCGCCCCCTGCGCCCTCCACCGGCCGGCCAAGCCGCTCCCGGCGAGCTCGCCCTCACGGCAGAGCCCCGCCCTCGCATGCCGCAGCTCCTCCGCGCCTACTGCGGCTGCCGCTGCCGCTGCGCCCTCGCGTCCGCTCGCTCTCGCGCACAGGCAGGAGAAGAAGGAGGAAGATGGTGGAGACGGGAGGGGAGGCGCGCCCCCCCCTTTTAACGCCGTGCGGAGAGGGGAGAGAAGGCGGTCGCAGTCGCCTGCAGCTGCAGAGAAAGAGGTAGGATCGCAGGTCTGCGCGCACAGGCGCGCAGACGAATATCCCGTGCGAGCATAACTGTTCGCCAGACGTCTGTAAACTATCCCGGACGTCTGGTCAGACGTCTGGATGTGATCCCAGACGTCTTTACAGACGTCTGGGCCACCTCCCAGACGTCTTAAAAGACGTCTGGGGCACGCGCTCGTTACAATATAACAAACTCAAAGGAAGTTTCGTCCTCGAAACTTGCACCAACTAGGGTGCGGGAAGAAGGTGTCCAAATAACCATAACAAACTCAAAGAGGACCGAAGCCGGTCCGAAAAGACGTACCCGCGAAAAGCTCCGGGTACCGCTCCCGCATTGCCGCCTCAGGCTCCCAGGTAGCCTCCTCGTACCGCTGGCTCCTCCACAAAACCTTTACCAGGGGTACTTGCTTTCGTCTCAACCTGCGGACGGCTCGGTCTAGGATCTGCACTGGCCGCTCGGGGTAGGTCAGGTCGTCGCTCACCTCGACGCTCTCGTGACTCAGTACGTGGCTGGGATCGGCTACGTACTTCCTGAGGTTGGACACGTGGAACACGTCGTGCACACCAGAAAGCTGCGGGGGAAGGGCAAGTCTGTAAGCAACGGGTCCAACCCGCTCCAGGACCTCAAAGGGCCCCACGAACCTCGGCGCGAGCTTCCCTCTCACCCCAAACCGCTGTAAGCCCTTCATGGGCGAAACACGAAGAAAGACGTGGTCCCCAACCTCGAACTGCACCTCTCTGCGTCTGCGATCTGCGTAGCTCTTCTGTCTGCTCCTGACAGTGCGGAGTCGTCTGTGGATCTGCTCAACTACCTCCTGACTCTGCCAGATCAACCTGGGGCCAACCTCCCACTTGGTCCCCACCTCAACCCAACTCAAGGGTGTCGTGCATTTCCGTCCGTACAGAGCCTCGTAGGGAGCCATGCCGATGCTCGAGTGATAACTGTTGTTGTATGCAAACTCTGCCAGGGGCAGGTGCTCCTCCCAAGAGCCCCTCCAGTCTAATACACAGGCACGCAAAAGGTCCTCAAGTGTCTGTATCGTGCGTTCCGACTGTCCGTCCGTCTGGGGGTGGTAAGCCGTGCTAAACCTCAACCTCGTCCCCAAGGCCTGCTGAAACTTGGCCCAAAACTGGGACGTAAAGCGGGTATCCCGGTCGGATACGATCTCCCGCGGAACTCCGTGTAGTCGCACCACGTCACGGATATACCTCTCTGCCAACTGTGCTGGTCCCAAAGTGACTCGGATCGGCAAGAATCGTGCCGTCTTCGTCAATCTATCCACTATTACCCAGACTGCGTCGTGTCCTCGCGGGGTAATAGGTAAGCCCACCACCAAGTCCATGGTGATGCTCTCCCACTTCCACTCTGGCATTGGAAGCGGCTGAAGCGGCCCTGCAGGCCTCTGATGCTCGGCTTTCACCTGCTAGCACACTAAGCACTGCTGCACGAACTCACCCACATCCCGCTTCATCCCTCTCCACCAGAACTCGCGTCTCAAGTCATGGTACATTTTCGTGTTTCCGGGATGTATGGTGAATCTGGAACCGTGTGCCTCAGTCAGGAGTTCTCTCAACAGCTCCTCGTCTCTGGGGACGCACAACCGTCCCCCCAAGCGTAACACCTGGTCTGTGAAAGAGAAGTCCCCTGGGTCCCCTGATAGTACTCTGTCGCGCAAAAACTGCAAGTACGGATCGGCCATCTGTCCCGTGATGATGCGGTCTATCAACTCTGGTCTGGTCTGCCGTGTCACCGTCACTGCCCCACAGTACCCTCGTAACTCTAGAGGTCGCCAACTGCCCACCTCCTCCAAAAGGCTCCGACTCTGTAACTGTAGACTGGCCAAGCGTGCGGGCGCCTTACGGCTCAAGGCGTCAGCCACCACATTGGCCTTTCCCGGGTGGTAGGAGATGCTGCAGTCGTAGTCCTTCAGGAGCTCCAACCAACGTCACTGTCTCATGTTGAGCTCCTTCTGGTCAAAAAGATATCTGAGGCTCTTGTGATCTGTAAAAATCTCGAAGGTCTCACCGTACAAGTAGTGCCTCCATGTCTTCAGCGCGAAGACAACAGCTGCCAACTCTAGATCGTGGGTAGGATAGGTATGCTCATGGGGCTTCAGTTGCCACGAGGCGTAAGCGACCACGTGACCCCTCTGCATGAGCACACCTCCTAACCCTTGCAAGGAAGCGTCCGTGTACACAACGAACCCGCCACTACTGTCAGGGATGGTGAGCACGGGAGCCGAGGTCAACCTCTCTTTCAGCTCCAGAAAACACGCCTCACAGGCGTCTGTCCAAGCGAAAGGCACATCCTTCCGAGTCAACTGTGTCATAGGACGTGCAATCTGCGAAAACCCTCTGATGAACCGTCTGTAGTAACCTGCCAGTCCCAGGAAACTGCGAATCTCAGTGACTGAACGCGGTCTCTCCCACCTGAGCACTGCCTCGACCTTGGTGGGATCCACCGCCAGGCCGTCTCCAGAGATCACATGACCCAAAAAGGTCACCTCCCTCAACCAGAACTCGCACTTGCTGTATTTGGCGTACAGCCTGCGTCGTCTCAGAGTGTCCAGAACCATCCGCAAGTGCTGTCCGTGCTGCGTCCGATCTCTAGAATAGATGAGTACATCATCTATGAAAACCACCACAAACTGGTCCAAGTACGGTCTGAACACCCGGTTCATCAGGTCCATGAAAGCAGCGGGGGCATTGGTCAGCCCAAACGGCATGACCAAAAACTCGTAGTGTCCGTAGCGGGTGCGGAAAGCTGTCTTGGAGACGTCGGTCTCCCTGATCCTCAACTGGTGGTATCCAGACCTCAAGTCGATCTTGGAAAACACCGTGGCGCCCCGTAACTGGTCAAACAAATCATCAATCCTCGGCAGCGGATATCTGTTCTTGATGGTGACCCTATTCAGCTGTCGGTAGTCCACACAAAGGCGTAGGGTCACATCCTTCTTCTTCACAAACAGTACCGGGGCTCCCCAGGGAGACGCACTGGGCCTCACGAAACCCTTCTCCAAAAGGTCCTGCAACTGAGACTTGAGCTCTCGCAGCTCAAGCGGTGCCATTCTGTATGGCGCGGTGGAGATGGGGCTGGTCCCTGGTACTAGTGAGATCTCAAACTCGATCTCACGCTCGGGCGGTAGTCCTGGTAACTCGTCTAGAAACACGTCGGGGTACTCTCTGACCACCGAGATGCTCTGGAAGTCTGCCACGGGGCTGTGCTCTGCCACCACACAAGCTAAGAAGCCCTCACACCCCTGGCTCAAAAGTCTCGCTGCCCGAAGTGCCGAAATGCACCTGAAACCTCCATCCACTGGCTGCCCGTGAAACTCGAAGGAAGGCAACTCCGGAATGGAGAAGACAATCTTCCTCTCAAAGCAGTCTACCAAGGCGTGGTAAGCGGACAGCCAATCCATCCCCAGAATCACTCCAAAGTCCTCCATCTGTATCATAATCAGGTCAGCTGGCAGGCTGTGTCCCCCGATGCTGACCCCGCAACCCGTGTACACCTCCTCAGCTACAAACAGCTGACCACTCGGACCTCTAATTACGAACGGATTCTCTAACAATGTATAATCCTGGTCCAAACTAACTGCGAAACTGGCTGCGACAAACGAGTGCGTAGCGCCGGAATCGAAAAGCGTGTAAACGAGTCTGCCAGAAACTGAAACCATACCTGCTACCACGGATCCCGAAGCTCTGGCGTCCCTATGTGTTAGGGCGTTGATACGCCCCTCAGCTCTAGGTGCGGACGAAGCAGCCACACTCTGCGTCGGACGGGTAGGTGCTGGCCAGTACCCTCCTCGCGACTGCGGTCCTCCTCCTCGCGCCTGGAAACCGCGGCCTCCTGCGCGCCCTCCAGTGCTCTGCGCGGGAAGTATCTGCTGACCTCCTGCCCTAGATGGGCAGTCCCTCCCGACGTGGCCCGGCTGGCCACACTGGTAGCAGAGGGGAACCCGACTCCCGCCCTCAGTGAGTCCCTGCTGTCGGCTCGGCGGGGGTCCGGTGCTGGCGACTGGCCCCTGTCGAGAGCCCCCAAAGGCCACTGATGGCCCTGCACAACGTGACAGCTCTCCTGCGGACGCCACGTGTCTCCGTTCTCGCCGACCCTGTGAGAAGTCTGGCTGAAAGGGCCTCTTCCGCCCGCCGTCGGTCTCTCGCGCGGACGGGTTGGTCTCCTCGTAAGTCATAGCTGCCTCTACCACCCTCGAAAACGTCGGCAGCTTCAGGGGTTTGACATACCCCCGGATCGCAGGCTGGAGCCCCTCGGCGAACCTCCAAAGGCGCTCCTCCTCAGTGGCTACCGCTGTCGCTGCAAAGCGGGACAGCTCCAAGAAACGCGTGTAGTACGCGCTCACGGTCATCGTCCCTTGGCGGACAGTTTGGAACTCCCGCCTCCTCTGGTCCTGCCACGTCTGGGGAAAGTACTGCTCGCAGAAGAGGGTGACGAACTGGTCCCACGTCGGCTCGTCCCTCTCCTGTCCCCGGACCGCCCTCCACCACCGGTGTGCCGCACTCTCCAGCTGGTACGTGGCAAAGGCCACGCGGCACTCCACCGGGGGGCGAAGGGTGTCGAAGATCTTCTCCAGCTGCTCAAGCCAGTCCTCTGCCTCGGTCGGGTCCTCATCCCCCTTGAAGGAGGGGGGCTTCAGCTTCCGGAACTGTCCGAAAAGCTCGAAGTGGTGCTGTAGGGGAGGTGCTGGCGCACCTCCAGGCGAAGGTGCCTCGTGTACAGAAGTGTCGGAGGAAGGTGGGGGTGGCAGGGGCCCATCCCCTCCCTCGTGTCCAGCGCCGTGCCCGTTGCGTGGTCCCACAGAGGACTCCCCCTCTGCAACCCCAGGAGGAGGTGCTCGGGGCGGTGGGTGGAGCTCCTCTCGTACAATATCCCGTATCAGTCTGGAGAGGTCCTGGGCCTGGATGCCAGGGAGTGGTGGCTGGTCCACCGAGACGTCAACGACAGCACGTCCACCTTGCCGACCTCGCCCTCGGCCGCGCCCGCGGCCAGTCTCGCCAGTCCCACGACGAGGCATCTCCTGCAAGGAGACGCGAAACAAAACGGAAACGTCAAAACAGACGGTACCTAACAACACTTCTAAGAGCTCATGTCAAGAGATATGTTGTGGTGGCTACTCTAGCTATAAACATGTGAATTGGTTATTTTCCAGTCAGTTGATTCACTTCTCGGGACGACCTTGCTCTGATACCATCTTGTAACGACCCGATTCCCGAGTCCCTACGAGACACGAGAACCGGACCGACTCGACTAATCCCAAGACCCAGTCGTCCAACGAGGAAGTAACCAAAAGACAGTAAAATAAACCACATTCAGCATGAATATAACTAACAGTAAGAAAGTACAGCAGTAAGGAAAGAAACTACTACAGTAGGCACCACCACAACAGTAAAACAACATTTATCATATAACAAAAACTGCAGGTAAAGAAGGTACAGCGGAAACAGAAACTACTCACTAGAACAGAAACAAAAAGGGGTACAAAGCTGGGGTAACTCTACTGGACCTAACTCGGCCCAGCGTCCTCTGCAGCCGCCAACCCTGGCTGCTCAACACCTGGTCCTGAAAAAGGTAACGAGTGTAACACGTCAGCAAAACGCTGAGTAGAGTGGCAAACTAACTAAAGGCGACAGTAGAGTGTACAGTAGCTATTATGTTCTATTACTTCCTTTATTTACATCTTTCAATTTTTCTCACTATTTCATTTATTTCTCAGATCCTTTACTTGATCTCGAATGTCCTCGTGGGACGATCTTGATTGCAGTCTTTTCCAAAAGTAGAAGTAGCACGTGGTGCTCTCCTGGCCGAGAGAGTCCCCCGTGGTGATCCTACCCTCAGTCAACCACCCCAAGGTCACTGACAGACGTAACGGTGACTACGGCACGCGCGATAAACGCACAGGTAGCTAGCCCGCACTGGCACGCGGTCAGTCGTTTTCCTTAACGGGTGCTCCCAAAGCACAGCACGGAACCAGGGCAGAGCCCTCTCAGAAACAGGGGTCCAACCCCTCTACAGTAACCAAACCGGGGCCTTGCCCCTCCACAATCCGCGCACCCTCGCCTGACTACCCTGGTTTGCCCTAGTGGGCCTAACAAGTCGGTGAAGGAGGCTAGCAGAACCCCGGGGCCCGTGGGGTAGCTAGGACCCTCCTAACACTACTAGCTCTCCTCGGTACTACGTACACGAGGGCCAACAAGTCGGTACAGAGCGGCCAATCCTAACCCCGGGTCCCTGGGGCGGTTGGCCCCACTCTGCACTAAAACAGGTACAGGTACTTCCCTTGGTACTGCGTACCCAAGAGACAGTACAAACTACATCTCAGTTCCATTCCTTTTTCTTTCCAGGAGTTCCACTCCTAACTCCCCGTAGGGTTCCAGCTGTTTATTTCAGAACATCATATGTTTCACTTTCCAGATTCATGTGCTCAAATTCCATGATCTCAAACATGTTTCTTTATTCATAACAGGCAGCTGTTAATTAAATTTACAGGCAGCTTTATATATTACATTCCACTA
Organism: Thalassia testudinum; assembly: GCA_037157565.1. Lineage (NCBI taxonomy): Eukaryota > Viridiplantae > Streptophyta > Magnoliopsida > Alismatales > Hydrocharitaceae > Thalassia > Thalassia testudinum. The sequence continues at coordinate 94,295,224 of JAZHRO010000025.1, forward strand.
GTTTTTCCATCCTAGGATTCATGCCATATCCTAGGATCTATCATACAATCTAGTTTTCCGGCCCTAGGATTCATGCAACACCTAGGAGCTATCATTCCATATATTTCTCATTCCTAGGATTCATGCAAGCCCTAGGTTCTAGTTATGGTTCCATACTTTAACAGATTTTATTAATACTTAAAACCACTCTACCAGGTACAATGGGAGTAATGGGGGCGTGATCGGGAATCCCGCACGCCTCCGCGACTCTCAAGACTGCAACCGAACGAGGTCCTATCACAAGGATCAAACACAAGGAGTGTCTCAAAACAGTGTATAGCTACTGTAGGCGGGTAGAGGAATAAATTCTGAAACGAACGCAACTCGAATTGCGGAAAACGGAGTCCAAACGGGCCCTAAACGGGTCGAGAAAGACAATACTGTGCAAAATCAGACGTCTGGAACTCCTTCCAGACGTCTTAAACGGTGGATCAGAGAATTACCTGTTCGGCTTGGTTCCCCGGACGTCCAGAAGTCTGTGGGGACGTCTGCCTAGATCCAAGACGTCCGATGGTCACTCCGGACGTCTGGAGGTCACTCCCGCCGTCTGGAACAAATTCCAGACGTCTGATTCGCAAAGATGACGAATCAGAGGACCTGCGCACAGCCAACCCCCCTCCCTCAGTACGGTCAGTCGACAAAAGAAGAAGAAAGCGGAAACTCACCTTTCAGACGTCTGTATGATCTCACAGACGTCGACCTTGCCGTCTGGATATCAATCCAGACGTCTGATTCTGGAAATTTTTCCAGAATCAGAACCTTGCTCGGCCTCCGCTCGTGACGCCGCCCGCGTCGCACCTCGCGCATACGCTGCTCCGCCCGCAGCAGGTCCCTCTCCGCGACGCTCTGCGCCCCCTGCGCCCTCCACCGGCCGACCAAGCTGCTCCCGGCGAGCTCGCCCTCACGGCAGAGCCCCGCCCTCGCATGCCGCGGCTCCTCCGCGCCTACTGTGGCTGCCGCTGCCGCTGCACCCTCGCTTCCGCTCGCTCTCGCGCACAGGCAGGAGAAGAAGGAGGAAGATGGTGGAGACGGGAGGGGAGGCGCGCCCCCCCGTTTTAACGCCGCACGGAGAGGAGAGAGAAGGCGGTCGCAGTCGCCTGCAGCCGTAGAGAAAGAGGCAGGATCGCAGGTCTGCGCGCACAGGCGCGCAGACGAATATCCCGTGCGAGCATAACTGTTCGCCAGACGTCTGTAAACTATCCCGGACGTCTGGTCAGACGTCTGGATGTGATCCCAGACGTCTTTACAGACGTCTGGGCCACCTCCCAGACGTCTTAAAAGACGTCTGGGGCACGCGCTCGTTACAATTCCAAACTTAAGTTTAAATCTTAACGCACTTAATTTCTTAATTCAAAGTAAGAATAGAAAAACAAATCTTTAAAAGATTTAAAAGATTCCTAATTCAAATAAAATCTTGTTTTAAAAATTTTAAACATAAAAGTGTGTTTTTACAAAATGTTTAAGTAAAATCTAAATAAGAATTGCATGCTCTTAAATACTCTAAATATATTCTATATACATTTTAAACTTCTGACCTAAAAGAAAATTAAGCTCTTAATTATAATATATATATTTACTTCTTCTTTTCTTCTTTATTAAAATGAATATTCCACTCTTATTATTTTTATGAATTTTCTTTTCAAATTTTTTTATTATATATTTTTATTTTTATGTATATAAGATTTTCCAATTTTTATGATTTTCTTTCAAAAATTTTTCAATTTTTATGAAATTTTTGAATTCTTTAAAATTTTTATCATTTTTAGATTTTCTATTTTTTTTAAATTTCATGGATATTTAATTTTTGTGTTTTTATTTTTTAACCAACACTTAAAGTGAAAATTTCACTTCAACACCCCCCCGAGTCAAAATTTTACAATGTCCTCATTGTAAGAAGGGTGAAAAAAATATTATACTTCATTTAGTATAGGGTGATGGAAGGAGTCGAATAGAGGAGATTAAAAATCTCTGTGCGGATGATTTTAAGTCTGACCAAAGGTCAGAGTGGTCAGTCGAACTAAATGAAGGTAATCAATATGATATGAAGTGAAATTTTAAAAGTGTATAAGAAAATCAAAAAAGATGAAAATAGGAAATAGATATATACAAGTGCTAAGTTTTAAGCCTTTAGCTAGGCATAAACCCTAGTAAAGAACTCCAATAAAGAATAGGTATATGGTAAAAACAGAGGACTTATGAAAGAATTGGATCAAAGAAAATAGGAAACAGATTAAACAACCCAATCAAAACTAGTCCTAAAATTGCCTAGAATAGATCTCATAGATCCTAGAATCAGATTCTCATGAAAATCTCAAAAAGATCAAAGTGAATCTCGTGAAAATCAGATCTGATTTCGGTTGAGATGTAGAATGTTTAAGATTAAGGCAATTCAGAAAAATGATTCCACCAGGTTCAGAAGATCAGCAAAATCAGTTTTGGTTCTCAATAATAGGTAGGTCATTTTGGCATAAATGGGTTGCTGATGCGGGTTTGATGGGTTATTTTCAGGTAATACAGAGGACAGATTATGATTAGAATCAAAGGCCTGAATAATGAAGTGGACGTGGCCTTGATTTTTCCTAGGATTTGGCAGATTCCTAGGATTCGAAATTGGCTGAGATGGAAGAGTACCTGGCTGACGAGACTCAGCCAAAAGTGTGATTTGATTTCGTAAATCAACCAACTCTACCTTACATTGCCTATGAATCTCAGTGAGAGCATTAGCATTTTGTCGCTGACTCTCTGACATAGCTCTTAATATCTGATCTACCTGTGTATCTCTAATTGGCCTAGTGTAATTCTGCAAACTCATCGGGCTAGGCCTTAAACTTGATTGCTGAGGAGGCAATGGAGGTAGGTTAAAATGTGTCTGATTTGGATAATTTGGTCTTTGATTTTGATTTGGATCAGCCCAAGAAAAATTTGTGTGGCTTCTCCATCTAGGATTATAGGTATTTGAATAAGGGTTTGATCTTGGAATATTTTCCTGGAAGGTGTGTAATCCTAAAAGATATGGTGTGTTTTCTGCAACAGTTAAGGGTGGGGAAAAGGGTGGGTAAGATTGTGGGACCAAGGTCCCTCCTTGGGTTGGTGGAGTAAATAGAAAACCCAAGGAAGATGGATCTCTAGAATTCAGATTATTCACAAATTCCCTCCCCACGAAAATTTGTGAAATAGGTAAATATGCGGGATTCGTAGCAAGTAGAGACGTAAGAGTCTTCATTGTGTTTCTAACCTCGTTAAGATGCTTTGCTATGATATCGACTTTGTCCAATTTTTCTGCAATAATCTCTAAATCCTTTGAACTGGACAGATTATCGATCTCGTGAATGCCCTTATGCAGATTTTGATGATTCGTATTCGCTCCCCTCAAAAATTACGACATTGATGCATTATTGATCAAGTTTTTCGCCATCCCTTCAAATAATTATGAAGCGGATTCTGCGTCGAGATCTAGAAAATTCCCTCCACATGAGGTGTTGACTAGCTTGTGAATGCCTTCTTGTAAACCATAATAAAAGATATGCATGAGTTGCCAATGAAGGATGTCATGATGTAGGCATTTCCTTTGCAATTCATGAAAACATTCCCATGCTTCATGAATTTGTTCTCCTTGGTTTTGATTGAAAGTAGTAATAGCTCGCCTTAAAGCATTGGTTTTACCAATTGGAAAGAATTTCTTCAAAAATGCAGATGCAAGTTCAGCCCAAGTTGATATTGGTCTTGCTATAGTTCTATACCAATAAACTGCTTTATCTTTAAGGCTAAAAGAGAACATTTTCATTAGTAGGATTTCCCTATTTTGATTTCTACGACCAAGAGTTTGAGATAAATTTTTAAGATCTTCTATATGTTGAAATGGATCCTCAGATGCAAATCGATGAAAGTGGGGGATTAAACCTATAATGTTTGGCTTTAATTCTGGATCATTTTCCCCAATAGGAATCCTAACATTAGGCTCTACTTGTGCATTAGATGGGTTATAATAATCTCTAAGTAGAGGCCATGGATGATTGATCGGTAAATCAGGATTTTCAAAACCCGCCTCAGGTCGAGGTGAAGAATGGGTTTGAAGAGTCTGTAGAAAATTTAAGGCTGCTGTTAATAAATTGATTTGTCTTGTTTGCTCTAGCATCCTAAGGTTCTGGTTCAGGAGAGTCTCACGAAAATCAAAAGGCGGCATCTCCCCTTGACCAAAAGAAGGGTTCTCGAGATTAAGATTTTGCATTGGATCCATAGAAGTAGATGGATCAGACGGGAAAACCATTGGTTGCTTATCTGCAACCAGCCTAGGATCACCTGTCAACAGTGGTGAATGAGGCGGATGCGAGGATCGCCTCTCGTCCATAAATGGAAAATAATGTGCAAAGGCACATGCACACCACCGATAAGAGAACAGCAGCACAAAAAACCCTCAAAACAGCGCAAAAAAATGGGTTTTGCTCTTCTTTCAAAGGAAAGAAGAAATTCCTAAGATACGCAAAGTTATTTGATGCAAACAAATAGAGTAACAGTATCAAAATAAGCATCCTAATTTGTGTCTACGCAGGTGCATACCTTAAAGCTCAAAGGTCTAAGGTCTAGGATCGAGACCATTCACTACTGGCTCCCCGTGGCTCTAGTAGTGAGATAGACTTGTTGATCTTCGGCCAAAGCCCTAAGAGGTGCAAAGAGGAGAGATAGAAAAATAGACTCATGTGACTCTAGTGATCATGCTGTGTGCGCGATAGCATGCAACAGATGATAGCGATTGAAAAACCCGCATGCATTTCTGCAATCAGATTTAAGTCACAAATTTTACTTCCTCTTTTTAATTAATCTTTTTCAAAAATATATCAACTAAACTATAACGGCCACTTTTTAAATCTTTTCAAACAAAAATATGTGGTCTTTTTAATTCTCAGAGGACAGGGATCTACACGGGTTTTCTCATGTTTTCCCGCTAATGCAAGGAAAATAATTTAAAAATTCCCGAGTCAGATTGCTCTAATACTAGTAGGATAATGCACTCCTATGAGTGTATGCCTATGTTATGCTGCTGCTAGTCAGAAAAGATGTATTTTCATATTTTTTTATGTTTTAAATGCAACAAAACAAAAGATAAAGAAATACTCATGAAAACAAAAATAGTAAGACTGATTCCTGCCTTCTCTTGAGATTACCTGTAGAGGTAAACCTGAAAAGAAGATAGAAAACAAAAATAAAAAACAAAAGCAAAAATAAAACAAAAGACAAAAATTAGAACAAACGTTAGTAAAAACAAAAATATTTACAAAATACCTCCTAATTAAACAATTAATCCATTTAAATTTTAGTTAATCAAAATATTACCTCCCAGCAACGGTGCCATTAAAATGATGGCGTGATTTCACTCAACTCAGTAATTAAGTTAATTTCACTTAATTAAGAGTAGAAGAAGTCACTTAGGTTAAATCGAAATTAGGTCGGTTGTGTAGTATAGGGTCGAATTAACCTAACATTTAGAAATTTTTACTGGTTGAGTCCAGCTCATTCCCTGGGAGGTACAATAATTTTTCCAAATTCACCAATTTTCTTTTATTTCTCTATAAGTTTAGGAGGTCTAACTAAGTTGATTTTTAAAACATGAATTTTGCCAAAATATTAATTAAAATGGAGTAACATGCAAAATCCCATAATAGAACATATTTACTCAAAATGATCTACATTATTAACAAGTAAACATGTTAGTTTTTCAATTCAACTTCATTACAAAGAAATTAAGGCAAATATGAGTGGTTCTATTAAAACATGCCTTTTTACAAATTCAAAAAGAAATTAAAACTTCATTTCTTCAACCTCACTCTTCTTTTCCTTTCTTTCTCTTCTATTTATTTTATTCTCTATCTCGAGCTCTTTTCTTACCTTTCTTCTGTTGTTCCTGTCTTCTCCTACCTTCTTTTCTTCCCTTAGTCTTCTCCTTTTGTTCCTTAATCTCTTTACCTTAGTGCCTGTGCTCCTTTCTTCCTTAGCCTTCAGCTTCAACACTTTAACAACCATCGGCTTCTCTTTTCCTTAAGTCCTTCAGCTGAATCGGGTTTTTTTTACTTTTTGAACCAAAATTTATTTTATTTGCAACATGGACCTTTCGAGGATACACAACACCTTGAGGCAAGAGTGGGACCAGACCCTACTCGGTCCTCGCCTAATCTCAATTAGGTTCATTTTCGATTTATTTCTTATCGGTTCACAGTCTCGAGCCAATCCGGCTCAACCTGGCCTCCCAGGCCTCTCGCCCTCCCAGGGCACATACTCGCTCACGCCCCCAAGGGCGCACACCTGCAGGCACACAAGCCTACACGCGCATACACATGCACATGCTCAAATCAGATCGGTAACCGGTGAGCCGAGCGCTGACGACTGAAGAGGTCACGCAACAAATTCATTTTATCCCCAGGCGTGCGCTCGTGAACTAGCGATGTGGGACAATCTTACCCCTTCCAGACCCAACTTCAAATGACCATAACTTTCTACCCAGAGCTCTAAATCGAGTGATTTCAAGTTTCTTAGAAAGCTCTAAGATAGATCTACACAATTTTAGGGTCAATTTAAGGATTATAGGATGTTTTCCTCTTCAATTTGAAAGATGAAATCAGGGGTTCCTACGGGTTATTACTAGCTTGGAAAGTGAAATTATATCTATAGAGTCCTCAGATGGACTTCTCTCGCTTATTTAAAGGTCTATACATGTTATACAATTAATTCTGCATCTGTTAGAGTAGATTTTAATCTCTCAAGGCCTTTAGGAACAGCAAGGAAGATCTTCACTTCTCTGAAAGCTTCAGAGTTCAGATCTTCAGACTTCATTATGTGCAACAGACACTTTAGAATGCTTCTAATCAATTTAAACTAATTCTAAGGGTTATAATTAACTCATTTGGGCAGGATTCAAGTTTAAATTTCAACAAAATGGCACTGCTGTTGGTTTGGGTTCGAATGTAACCCAAATTGACAGGATTCAAATTCTCAAACATTTATTCATCTGAGCTCACTTAATTCTCTCTAAAACCATCAAACAAGTTCCCAGAAACAACTTAATTACATCAATTCCTCAGATTGAACTCAGAAACAAAGTTTTCTCCTCAGGTTTGACTATAAAGGCCACAAGTTTGACTTTCTATTCAAAGCCTTCTCCCAAGAAATTAAAGCCTCAATCAGAGTCTCCTCAACATCCAGAACTTATTTAGATCTTCAGGAAGGTGTTCTGGCCAACATTTCTAGGGTTTCAGGCTCACCGCCTGAACTTGAAACGATGTGTGTTTGAAAGAGTTAATGGAAGGTTGTTACAGTGTTCTAAAGGTTTAAACAGCTTCAGCGCATTGCACTGAAGCTTTTGAGTTCTTTAAATGCTTCTTATGTCTCTTCAAATAGACTTCTCCAACTCCGTTGGAGTTGGAGAAGATGAAGTTCATTCTATAGCTCCAGTGGCTAAATCCTCAAATAAACATCGTTAAAACAATCAGTGATCCATTTAATATCATTCTGGAGCTACTCAATAGATTCTAGAGGCCGAAATATGAATTTGGCTCGTCGAAGCTCACTGGAGCTCCGGTGAGTCCAGAAAATATGAAAAGTATGTACAATTGATTAAACTTACCATTTTTGATTTAAAAAAGATCCTGAGGTTGCAAGGAACCTCAGTATCACATTTAATTTTTCATTTGTCCATTAGAATTAAGATTTGACAGTAAATTCATTTTCTTAAAGATCTGATTTGAAATAAGCTCAGGACTTGTTTAACCACTCAATTGAGAGGTTAAAACAAGTCAACAAGTAATAGTAGTCATAATTATATAGCTAATTTAAGATTTGAACTATTCCTGAGCTGCCATGGGCAGCGAGCTCATGAACTTAATTATATTTGGGCGTTTAATTTAAATGTGATATTAATATGTTTTATTGTGTAGATTAGGGTTCATAATTGGTTGTTACGACCCGATTCCCGAATCCCTACAGGACACGAGAATTGGAACGACTCGACCGATCCCAAGACCCAGCCGTCCAACGAGAAGGTAACCAAAAAGTAGTAAAATAAACCACATTCACCTTGCAAGCAACTAAAAGTAACAAAAGTATAGTAGTAAAGAAATAACTACTATAGTACACACCACCACAATAGTAGAGAATTTAAAAAAAAGTACAGGAATATAAAATTGCAATAAAAGAGTACAAGAATGTAACAAAATACTCACTACTACAGAAAACGGGGTACAACAAAAGTACAACTATTGGGCTCTTCTTGGCTCAGCACCCTTTGGAGCTGTAGGCTCTGCCTGCTGAACACCTGGACATGAAAAAGGTGGTAAGTATGACATGACAGCGAAACGTTGAGTAGAGTGGCAACCAGCTAACTAAGAGAAACAGTAACGGTGGATAGGTAGCTATTGTTTTCAATTCCTTTCTTTATTTAACTAATTATTCTTTCTTTCATCACTTGGTTTATTTATCAGGTATTTCTCTTGATCTCAAATGTTCCTCATGGGAACGATCTTGATTTTAGTCTTTTCCGAAGAGTAGAAGTAGCACGTGGTGCTCTCCTGGCCGAGAGAGTCCCCTGTGGTGGTCGTATCCTCAGTCAACCACCCCAAGGTCGCTGACAGACGTAACGGTGACTACAGCACGCGTGATAAATGCACGGGTAGCCACCCCGCACTGGCACGCGTCAGTCATTTCTGTTAACGAGTGTCCCCAAAGCACATCACGGAACTAGTATAGGGCATAGCCCTCTCAGTAATAGGGGTCTAGCCCCTCCACAGTAACCAAATAGGGGTCTCGCCCCACCACAGTCCGAGCACCCTTGCCTGACTACCCTGGTTTGCCTAGTGGGCCTAACAAGTCGATGTAGGACGGCTAGCTGAACCCTGGGCCCCGTGGGGTGGCTAGCACTCTCCCTACACTAGTAGCTCTCCCCGATACTGTGTACGCGAGGGCCAAAAAGTCAGTGCAAAGTGGACAAACTTACCCCGATCTCGACCTTAGGGCGGCAAGCTCCCCTCTACACTAAGAGGTAATATGTGCTCCCTTTGGTACCACGTACCCAAGGGACAACACACTTTCCCATTCACTTTTCCAGTTCCCTTCTATTTATTTCCAGGAGCACTACTCCTAATTCCCCGTAGGGTTCATGCTCATGTTTCTCAGGCCAAGCCTAACTAGGTTTCATCATTTCTGATTTATTCACATATAGCACGTCTTTCCAACATTCAATCCTTCTTTTCTAATTTATTTACAAGTAGCTCATATTTAATTTCAAACAACAGAAATTACATGTAGCAGTTACAAACAACAGTACTCTACATTTCATGGGCAGCTGTTATCCAATTGCAGCCAATTATTATTATTCTATTTACCCATCCAAGACTGCAATTCAGCCATTCAATACAATCGTTCCAGTTTTTCTAGTCCTAGGATTCATGCCATACCTTAGGATCTATCATTCAATCTAGTGTTTCTAGTCCTAGGATTCATTCCATACCCTTGGATCTATCATTTATTCCAGACATGCATTTATGTTTGTAATTAACTAAGGGAAGCCACTCTACCCACAAAACTGGGAGTAATGGGGGCGTGATCGGCAGGTCCACGTGCCTCCGTAACCCCCAAATCCACAATAGAACCTGGTCCTAACACAAGGATCAACCACAAGAAACCACTCAGAACATGATAAAAGCATTCTAACAACTAGAGGAACTTATATGAAGAAGAACAGAATCTTAAATGAGGAAATCGGACCTCGAACGGATCCTAAATGGGTCAAAAACGACAACTCCAACTCAAATCAGACGTCTGGAACATCTTCTAGATGTCTTAAAAAGGGGTCCAGATCATACCTTACTCTGTGTTGCTCCTTAGATGTCCAGGGATCCTGCTAAACTATCTGGACCTACTTCCAGACGTTCGACTATCCCTCCGGATGTTTGGAGATGCTCTCCGTTGTTTGGTGACTCGCCCAGATGTCTGAACCGCGTGGGAAGGCGTGTCCCACACCTTCCCGAAGCGAATCCTACACGTGTACGCAAAATCTCTCAACCACGGCACGCAATAGACGTCCACAAAAGGAAGAGTAGGAGGCAAAATGTACCTCTCAGTCGTCTGGAGCTCCCTCCAGACGTCATCCACGTCGTCTGGATGTAGGTCCAGACGTCTGATTCTGGGAAAAATCCCAGAATCAGAACCTCCTTCATCTTCTTCCTACTGCGCGCTACCACGCCGCGCAGCCTCTCGTCCGCTACTCTAGCTACAGTAGCGTCGGGGGAACCTCCCCGACACATACTCCACCTCGCACACGCCAACCGACCTCGAGCTGCTCCGGCGAGCTCTCTCTCTCTCACGACTCACGTGCTTTCTTCTCTTCCCTCTCGCTGCTCTTCTCCTCTCCGCCGTTGCACTTGGCAGCAACTCGCTTGCTCTCACTCTCGCTCTCGCACTGGAGGAAGGAGGAGACGGATGGGGTGGGGTGGTGAACGAGGGAGAGGGGAGGGGAGTATTTGTAGGCACGAGGGGGCTAGCTCTGCAAGTCGACGAGGGAAGAAGAAAGAGAAGAAGTCAGCTGGGGCTCAGTCTGCGTGTGGCATGCACACAGACTCGCGGTCGTACATGCACAAAAATTGATTTCCAGACGTCTGGGAAGGTGTCCAGACACCTTCCCAGATGTCTGGCCCAAGTCCCAAACATCTTAAAAGCACTTGATGGCACGGGTCTTAACAGTGGTGAATAGATGATGAAGAACCCTATGAAGGTGGAATTAGATCGATTACTATCACCATAGATAGTTTCAGTAGTCGGTGAAGGTGAAGTATGAATTAGGCGATCAGGTGATACAATTAAACAATTAAGTGATTTAGAAGTGATCATGGATGATACACGAAGGTGATAGCGATTTCAAAAGATGAAATTAAGTCTCTAGCAAGCTCAAGGAGCTCACCGGAGTTAGAGAAGATGAAACTAAAATCTGACATTTACTCTAATCTAACTACCTAAACTAACAAACTAAGCTAGCCTTCTCCTACTCCTACTCCTAATCTATTGTTAACTGGATGAAGGGGTCAATAGGGTTCCACCGAAGTCTCATGGTAGACGACGAAATCAGAGGGTAGAAGAAAGATCTCCAGCGGGCGAATTTGAGGTGGAGCGGAGGATTCCTTTGGTCGACGCCTGTGTCGGAGACGTGGAAGACCATGGCGGATCTCCTCGGCTGATTAAGATGGACAGAGGAAGTCAGAAAGTGAAATGGAAAGTCGACGGAGTTTTGGACGAATAGCCTATTGGCTCGGCTGCAGTATTAGAAGAGTGAAGGGAGCCAACTTGGATAAAATCTGAGGTTTGAGAGGGTATTTATAGTTGTTGGTGGAGAAGAGAGTGGCGGGGTCTAGACGAACAAGGAGCTCGAGGAGCTTAGCCTCTGTCATCGCCTTTGACGATGGTGAGGTTATCTCCCACAGAAAAATAGGATTCCCGATTAATCCAGACCGGTCGATGAAGTGGAGGTGGTGAGCGCAAGCTGCAAGAGCTTGGACAAAGAAGGATAATGTTGGCACGCGGTAATCGCGCGGTGGGGTGACTCTGCCGCCAGCCGTTCATTCGGTTGAAGAAGAAGAAGAAGATGAAGAGGGACTTAAATGAAATAAAACTTAAGGACCTATGTGAGAAATAAGGACTCGGCTGTAATGAATTTTAAGGACCAAAATGTAAACCCAGGTTTTGAAGGTTTATTTTAACTTAGATCTTTTTCAACTTTTTATATATGTTAGTAAATAAGGTAAATTATGTTTACACCTTGAATTTACATTTTTGACATTTTAGGTTAATTTATTTGGTTAAGTAAAATTTCTTAAGTTATTATATACTTCGGTATACATTAAGTTTATGTTACTTATCTTTTTAATTAAGGGAATGATTAATAGGATTTCAAGCCCAATTATTAACTAAAATATTATTAAGGTTAATTGAATGATAAAATGTCATCCTTAACTTATTTTAAGGTCCTTGACTAAATATCCCTTATTTTATAATTAACCCTTATATATTAATAACCTTAGCTAATTAACTAAGAAGACTAGTTAATTAAGGGTAATTAGAGATCATGATGAGTGTCTCATCATTAAGAAGCACCACAAAAGCACAGCTTCAGAGGAAGGCTTAGGCCTACTTGCATCCCTTGATCTTCCATCTTTGGAGTTTCCCTGCCATTTGAGATTTAGGGAAGAACATCTAAGGTCCAACTTGGTCTTTTTAGGCATTTCGAAGGTCGACAATAGGCGTGTAATTGATTGGGCAACTTGCTTTGTCACCTATAATTTGAACTAAAGTCAAAAGCCTAAATTTGTAAAGACCGAACAAGTCCTTTTAAATTATGTTTGTAGTGCATGCTTGGTAGGCGATCTCTTAGCAAACAACTCATGTTTGATCCAGAACCTGAAAGAATCTTAAGAAGGATCCTCCCAAGGGAAGTAATGGCTGGTCAAAGGAGCCTTAAAGAATATTTCATTCCAACCAATCAAGCTAGCCTTGCACTACGTAGACCTGGAGGGGACAATCCTTATGAGATCAAAAGCAGTACCTGATAAATGCCTGTTTATCATTATTCTTATGCATTAGAATAAACCTTGCTCTTAGGATTATGCTCTACAAAAGAGTTTTTGGGTTGCATTTAGGTGTAAATTAGGTTAGGCATGCATTGCATTTTTTATTGTGTTTTTGATGTGTTTTTGTGATTGTTAGGGATAAACAGATTGCCAGATCCCTAGAACCCTAGCAGTAAGGAAGGCAATTGGTGAAGGAGAAGCTCTCACCACCTAGAACCCAGCTTGATCTAGCTTACCATAGTTGGAATTCAGCTCACCTAAATTAGGGTTAGATCATCCAAGCTCCATTCAGCTCATCTCAGCTGAATGGCAGCTCAAGAGATCTCATCTTAGCTTACCCTAGCTCAGGTCACCTCAGATCCGGCTCAACTTAGCTAAGTCTAGCTCATCTCAACTCCCATTAGTCCACAAAGAGCATTAGCTAGCTCAGCTAAGTTGATTGGAGTTCACCCCAGCTCAGGTCTAGCTACATCCAGCTCCACTCAACTCTAGCTAGCTGAAGATGATTTCACTCTGGCTTAGGAAGCTCAAGTCCAGCTCCCGGGGACTTAGCTTAGCTCAACTTAGTTGAGCTAAGCTACCTTAGCTGCCTCAACCAGCTTGATCCTCCCCGGGAGCACCAAACCTAGCTCACCTCAGCTCAATTCAGCAGAAGCCAGCTCACTTTAGCTTGGCTTAGTAGTTAGCAAAGAACTAGCAAGCTAAGCCAGCTAGAGTAGCCCCATACTAGCCTCTTCAGCAGCTACCAGCTCCAGTTCAGCTCTGGACTCTTCATATCCAGCTCCTCTCCTCAAACCCTAGCACCCATTGCCTACTCCTCTACTCCACTACTAGCTAAGCTAGCTTAGCTTAACTTAGCTTAGCTATGCTCTAGCTCCCTTGACTTTTACCACCTAAAAGCCCTACTTAACAACTCCACCAACTAGCTCCACATAAGCTAACCCTACTTCCACCTCACCTTGGTGCCAACCTAGCCTACCCACTACCTCCAAAAGACACCACTAAATGGCACCAAAACCACCTATAACTACCCTTGTTTTGGTGCCAAAAATTCCCTCCAAAAATCCCCCCATCGTAACCCTACACCTTCCCATATAACCCAACCTAACCACCCACATACCCTTCTTTCTAGAACCCTACTTGGCGACACCTAAGCCCCCCTTCTATAAACCATTTTGGCTCCAACTTAAATGGGTTCCACCACCCATAACCACCACCAAGGTACCCCTTGGGTTGGCTCCAATCACCCTTAGCCATAGGATCCCCAACTACCCCCCATATCCTATCCTAGCCATCCATTCCAAGAGCTGCCTATGCCCCCTTCCTACTCTATACAAACCCATCACCTACCACCATTTTAGAGCATCCTCCATTAGTGTTTCATTCCACCTACATCCACCTACACCTACAGCCAAGAAGATGGAGTAGAGAAGAGGATTAAGGGGGCACATCACCAGCTCTTTGGTGCCTTCTTCTCCTCTCTTTCTTGAACTTGTGCCACGCTAAGGAGGAGGAGCATTCTACTTCAAGGAGGATGGCTAGGCAAAGGAGAAGGACCTAGGGTGGACGTCCACCCTTGGAGGAGGAGAATTAAAAGTGGTGGCTACCACTTTGGAGGACATCATTTGGAGGAGCATCTCAAGCAGGAGTTATATTTTCAAGTCAAGGATCTACTTAGCTTGGAGCAAGAAGCCCTCTTCTTCACCTTCCTTCTAGAGGATTTGTGTTTTATTTTATTTGTTGCAATTTTCTAGTAGTAGAAGCATTCCTCTACTAGGGTTTGTAAAACATTTTTTCTCCTTGAGTAAAGTTGCCTTTTCTTAATTGTCTTCTTTACCTTAGTGTAATCACACCCTCTCTCTAATTACTCTAGGTTCCCACCTACATAAGTGAGCTTAGAGAGAGGAATTACTTGTCAGTTAGGTTTTAGTTTAGTAAATTTAGGTGTTAGCCATCTTCCCACCAACGATTTTATGTTACTTTAGTTATTTTAAAATAAAAATTAAATATTTGAAAATGCCAAAAAGAAAGTTGATTTTCATTTCTGAGCAAGAGATCTAATTTTTACAAACTTTCCTCCTTGGACAACCCTAGATACCCGACTATTTAGATTTTATAAATTTTAGAAGTGAATCCATTTTTGTGCGTTGCAACGAGTTAAAACCCTAAATTAATATACTGTGCAAAAATGCAATCATTTTTTGCCACCGTTGCTGGGGAGGCACAACTTTACATTAATCATTTTTATCTTTCTTGAAGTGTATCTCATCCCCTTCTCTTTCTTTTCTCTTGTGCGTGCAGGTATTGCAAGAAGAAAGTAGGAATTTGGATGCGAGAGCTCAATGTTCCTTTTCTTCCTGTGAAATTCAGGTTGGTTCTCTTTTCTGGTCACATTGTCAATTAAAACTATGAAAAAAATATTAAACTTGACTTTCAGGATCCCAAACATCTTAATTAAGTGGAGTGGTGCCCATTAAAATTCATTGTTTGCTTGTTGCTTCATTAAACGCCACTCCAATCCAAGCATTGGTGTTCTACTTTTCGGGTCTAGATTTTTGTCTAGAATTGAAAAATCAAGTCAAAACACCATAGGCCTCCTAAAATCTTCAAGTCTCACACAGAGATTTCAAATCAAGTTGCAAAAATCCGTGCCAAATTTTGTATCAATTGGCTTTGTATTTAATTTTTAAAAATTCATGGACTGCTAAGGGGTCACACCCTCTGATCTTCCTATTTTGGTATAGTCCACAAATTTGTTTAATTTTTATCCTCATCCAATTTTTCTGAGATTTAGCTTTTTGGAATCCTTGTGAAATTTTACACATCACATAAAATGACCAAAATTTTCTGAGGCTAGTAGTGGAACTGAAATGCCCAAAATACCCTCAAGTATCTATTCTCGACTTTTACACCAGAACAAAAGAAAATTCCTTAAAAATACCAAACAAATTTTTAAAATCATAAAAAAATCTTTTCTGGAATCCTTGTTTGATTTCCCATAATGTAGTGGTGTTTTCTGATCTGTTTGGACCAGTACTTAATATAGAAAGCCTAAAAAAGATCCATTGGTTGTTAAATTTCTATCCTAGTATCAATTGGATTAGGGTTTCCTTTTCATTTTAGAGACAAACCACTAAAAGGAATTTGATCTCAACCCATACAACTTGATTTCCTTTTGTTTATGGAACTTCAAACCTTGTTTGAAGTTGTAAAAAGTGAGACCATAAAATACATTAAATTAAATTAAATCCTAAAAGATAGAAATACAAAAATTGTGACAACTTGTTTTTTAATTGAAACTACTTTCCAATTCCTGCACACACATAGAAAATTGAAATAACAGGGCAATAACCAGAATTAATGCCTTCTACATTTCATGTACACTATAGTATCCTAAACCTAGCTAAAATTCGTAGCAACTTGACCCCTAAGGTTTCATCAACTTAGGCTTGCTATATAGGTCTTAAGTTTTCACTAGTTAATACCAATTCTTTCATCTATATCTGGTGTTTAGGCTGAGGGCCGTGTCAAACGACCAGGTGCAGGTTTGTACAAGTACCTAGGGATTTTCCTGGGAAATGCTTGGGCCCAGACCTCCCCTTAAGCAACATGGCTAGATTTGTTGACAAAACGGGTATTCACCATTGATTACTTATTTCCTAGGTAGAGTAAGTCTTAGGTTAAATTCTAGGGAGTCACAATTAAATTAGTTCTAGAACTTGTTGGCTTGTGTGCACACTTCTCTCATCTCCATCTCTTCTCCTCCCCTACCATTTCTTCCATTTTGCACAGGCGGTGGTCCAAAACTCCATACTTGGAGGGACCACTTGATTTTGCCTCCCAAAAAAAATGACCTTTCCATGCATTCTTCCTCTTCTATAAAAATGGAAAATCAAAATTGGTCCTCTAACCCGCATGCTAATTTTTCTTTCCCCTATTTTTCCATCCAGGAGCAACTTAATCAGGCCCCTCCACCTCATTTCCACTCTATCATGGCTCAGCTAGAAATTCAGCAACAACAGTTGCATAAGGAATTAACTGACCTAGCCAACCAGGGGCAACCTGCTACACCTAACCAAGCTCCTCAAATCCCACGTTTCACCCCAGTTAATACCTGCGAGAGAGAAAATCTGCATAAATCCTATGCTGATTATAATTATTATTCTGAGGCTTTCCATGGTTCAACGGGGAATTATGTTTATCCCAATCATCACCCCACCCAAAATGTCCCTACTTTCTAGGAGAAATTGAAAAATTCCTCTAATGGGGGGAATTATCCAGCTCACTCTTGGACCAATCCTGTTCCACACCAACAACCGAACTCGTTTGGAGGGTATGGTTTAAATTAGACTTATCAATCTGGGCAATCTCAAGAATACATTAATGCCCAGATGATGAAAACCCTATAGTAGTTACAAAGAAAAACAAGGGAAACAACCTGTCTTATTAACAATCTCAATGATCAAATTGGGGATATTCCCTGCAGGGCACTCACCATCCCAAACCACACCAAACTTTATTAATCACAGGAACCAACACTCGGGTGGATACCAACATCAGAACCACACGATTCAGCCTCCTATTAACCCAATATTGTAGCATCAACCCAGTTTCTATCAACATCAGACACCCCCACCTCCTCTCAGTGATCACGAAGCTGCATATGCAGAGACTTTGAGGAGTGAGGAAATCACCATGGATTTAAGGCCTTCACATTCAAATGATGAAATTGATTCTCAACCAATGCAGATTGACTCCCCTAACCTTAATAAGGAAGAAGAAAAAGAAATCACAAAATCACCTGATTCAAACCCTACTTCTCACTCTCAAACACTGCCATCCAATCTTTTTGATCAAAAGTCAGAGCCCTCCCACCAAGATCTTTTGGACTTATTCAGGCAAGTTGAGAAGAATATCCCCCTCCTAGATGCCACCCCTACATTTGCTAAATTTTTGAAAGAAAAGTTTACTCCACCAGGGGAGGCTCAGAATCTAGGAAGGGTGGTCCTTTTCAAGACAGCAAGCTCAGTTGTTTAGAGCAAGCTGCCACTCATAAAAAAGGACCTGGGAGCATCCCTCACCTTAGTTGTCATAAATGACACCATTTTTTTTTTGGGCCGCTCTTGACTTAGGTACCTCCTCTAATATCATTCCCCCAGTCTTATTTGAGGAATCTCAATTCAGTGATTTTAAGCCTACTAAGGTTCAATTTCAATTGGGAAATTGATCTACCATTCAACCATGGGGAATCATTGAGGATCATGTTGTCAAGGTTCGAAATTGTCTAAATTCGATAAATTTTCTTGTCCTTGACATAGAGGTACCTATTGCTCTCACTAATACCATTCTTGGAAGACCCCTTCTGATTACCGCAACAACTAATATCAACTCTCATTTTAGGAAAATGAATATAAGTTGTGGTAACAAGATTTTCTTATTAGATTTATTTCAAGCTTCCAAGAGGTCCATTGATCATAAAATTTTTTAAGACACTGATAATACAATGGAAGCAATTTGTGAGAAATCTTTGTTGATCAAATCCTTCTCAGCTTTGGCCACCGTGGATCTAGATTTTATTGATTCCTATTCTAAGAATGATTTTGTGGTTTTAGACTTTTCAGATTAACTAGGGTTTGACTTTTACTCTTTCAATCTTCTTGATTTTTCACCAAAAACATCCACACTAACTTCACCCACCCTACATCTCATTGACTCCTTTCCCCCTCCCTTTCCATTGCACCTATCACCCGACCCACCAGAGTCTGGCATTTTACAAGCACTTAAACCATGGCCAGATCCGGGTCATTCTTCCATTTTTCCATTTCATTTTGATCCCGACTTCTTTACCATTCATCTTTTCGAGGATCTTGAGGAAAACACATTTTTTGGTGACATTCAAGTGTCTAATTATTTACATGATTGTCCATCTTCCATGCATACCTTCATGCCCGGCTGAATGGCATAAAAGATAACCCTGGATGGGAGGTAACCCATCATTTTTCTTGCTTTCCTTTTTCCTTTCTTTTTCCAAGTTTTGACCATCCTAAACTCGACTGCTCT
The DNA here is from genome assembly GCA_037157565.1 of Thalassia testudinum. Classification (NCBI taxonomy): domain Eukaryota; kingdom Viridiplantae; phylum Streptophyta; class Magnoliopsida; order Alismatales; family Hydrocharitaceae; genus Thalassia; species Thalassia testudinum. The sequence continues at coordinate 94,313,925 of JAZHRO010000025.1, forward strand.
TCATTAAGGTGATCCCTTTTCCCTTCTAATGCATGAGGACATTGCATACCTTAAGCATGGGGGGGTGTTTTTAAAATTTGACGATTGATGTAGGATTTTCGAAAACTAAAGACATGCATTTTCCTTTAGTTATTTTACTTTCCTGCTTGCATACCGAAAAAAATAAAAATGTTGAAAGCTTTTTGAGGAAAAATTTTGAAATCGGGACTAAGGTTGAAAAACTCACCTTTGGTACAATGGGATTTAATCTTTAACAAACTAGGGATGAGGATGCTGATCTGATCATTAGAATCTTAGGGTCTATTTTTTGACTAGATCAGATATCCTTCTCTAAAATTCCACTTGAACTCATGATAGTTCTAGTGGCTTGATCCTCTTTTGTAATATGGAAAGTATTTGGCTTAGTGTCTGATTCAAAAACTTGCATTTCTTGCGGAACTTCCTATGTCAAATTTCACACACAAGCCAACAAATAAAAACTACTAAAAATTTGAAAAACTCCCTTGTTTGGACTTAGTAAAAGTCTAAAGCAGATCATTGGTTTGAGTTCCCACTGCCGAGAAAGAGGAAAATGCTTCCTTTGAGGATGCGATGTCAACATGTTACTGCCTCGACATTGCTCCATTTCTAAATTTCATATCTTTAGATAGAGCATTAAAGCGCATTGTAGCAGCTCAAGTGTCTTGGACGGTGCCCTACCTATAGTGTTAGAGAAAGAGCTTGAGTTTGCTTGGAGTGCCCCTTTACACCGCAATGTGTTTTGGGGTTGTGAGCTCCTGGGTGGTGTCATGGACAGTGCTATCCCGAAGTATTGGTGCTAGAGCCCCCTCAAGGATTGGTAACTGGAATGATGATCCCGACACATCTGTTGTAAGACTGAGCTAAAAATAAGCATGGGGGAGAAAAAAAAAGTTTTAAACTAAAAACACGCCCTTATAAATGTTCGCTTTTCACAAGCACGGACACAAGGTTTTAAATGATATTGCAAGTTGCGAATCAGATTCAAGAGCCAAAAAAATCCTAAAAATAGAAATTTCAAGTCATCTGAATTAACAAGGGATTAACTTGCGAATTTTCTAGAGGATATATTGATCCCACTTTATCTAATTTTTGGATCCAAAACCAAATCCCAATGTTTATCCTTAGCAAATCCTGTGCCTCCTGTATTTAGATCAACCAAGGTCCCCTTAATCTTTTTCTCCACAAAAGTCAAAAAAATTAGATTTTCCGAAAATTGAAGTTTTGCTAAGAGACTACCAAAAGATAAGCACGGGGGTGTGATAAATGGCAGTTTATCATTATTCTTATGCATTAAAACAAATCTATCTCTTAGGATTATGGTTCACAAATGGGTTTTTGGGTTGCATTTATGTAAAAATTAGTTTAGTCATGCATTACATTTTTTATTGCATTTTTGATGTGTTTTTATGAGTGTTACGGATAAACAGATTGCCAGATCCCTAGAACCCTAGCACTCAGGAAGGCAACTGGTGAAGGAGAAGCTCTCACCAGCTGGAAGTTTGCTTGATCCAACTCACCATAGCTGGAATTTAGCTCACTTGAATTAGGGTTAGCTCATCCTAGCTCCATTCAGCTCATCTTAGCTAAATGGCAGCTCAAGAGAGCTCATCTTAGCTCACCCTAGCTCAGGTCAGCTCTGATCCAGCTCAACTTAGCAAAGTCTAGCTCATCTCAGGTCCCATTAGTCCACAAAGGGCTCTAGCTAGCTCAGCTGAGTTGATTGGAGTTCTCCCTAGCTCAGGTCCAGCTACATCCAGCTCCACTCAAGTCCAGCCAACTGAAGATGACTTCACTCTAGCTCAGGATGCTCAAGTCCAGCTCTCGAGGACTTAGCTTAGCTAAACTAAGTTGAGCTAAGTTACCTTAGCTGCCTCAACCAAATTGATCCTCCCTGGGAGCACCAGACCCAGCTCACCTTAGCTCAATTAAGCAGAAGCCAGCTCACTTTAGCTTGGCCTAGCAACAAGCAAAGAACTAGCAAGCTAAGCCAGCTAGAGTTGCCCCATGCTAGCATCTTCAGCAGCTACCTGCTCCAGTTCAGCTCTGGACTCTTCATATCCAGCTCCTCTCCTCAAACCCTAGCACCCCTTACCTACTTCTCTACTCCACTACTAGCTAAGCTAGCTTACCTTAGCTTAGCTATGCTCCAGCTCCCTTGGCTTTTACCACCTAAAAACCCTACTTAACAACTCCGCCAACTAGCTCCACATAAGCTAACCCTACTTCCACCTCACCTTGGTGCCAACCTAGCCTACCCACTACCTCCAAAAGGCACCACCAAATGGCGCAAAAACCACCTATTACTACCATTGTTTTGGTGCCAAAAATTCCCTCCAAAAATCCCCCATCCTAACCCTACACCTACCCATATTACCAATCGTAGCCACCCACCTACCCTTCCTTCTAGAACCCTACTTGAAGGGGTGCCACCACCCATAACCACCACCTAGATAGCCCTTGGGTTGGCGCCAATCACCCTTAGCCATAGGATTCCCAACTACCCCCATATCCTATCCTAGCCATCCTTTCCAAGACCCACCTATGCCCCCTTCCTACTCTATATAAACCCATCACCTACCACCATTTTAGAGAATCCTCCATTAGTGTTTAATTCCACCTACATCCACCTACACCTACGTCCAAGAAGAAGGAGTAGAGAAGAAGATTAAGGGGGCACATCACTACCCTTTTTGGTGCCTTCTTCCCCCCACTTTCTTCAACTTGTGCCACGCCAAGGAGGAGGAGCATTCTATTTCAAGGAGGATGGCCAGGCAAAGGAGAAGGACCTAGGGTGGACATCCACCCTTGCAGGAGGAGAATTAAAAGTGGTAGCTGCCACCTTGGAGGAGCATCTCAAGGAGTTATCTTTTCAAGTTAAGGAGCTACTTGGCTTGGAGCAAGAAGCCCTCTTCTTCACCATCTATCTAGAGGATTTGTGTTTTATTTTATTTGTTGCAATTTTCTAGTAGTGGAAGCATTCCTCTACTAGGGTTTGTAAAACATTTTTTCTCCTTGAGTAAAGTTGCCTTTTCTTAATTGTCTTCTTTACCTTAGTGTAATCACACCCTCTCTCTAATTACTCTAGGTTCCCACCTACCTAAATGTGCTTAGAGAGAGGAATTACTTGTCACTTAGGTTCTAGTTTAGTAAATTTAGGTGTTATCCATCTTCTGACCATTGATTTTATGTTGCTTTAGTTATTTCAAAACAAAAATTAAATATTTTAAAATACCAAAAAGAAAGTTGATTTCCATTTCTGAGCAAGAGATCTAATTTTTGCAAACTTGCCTCCTTGGACGACCCTAGATACCCCACTATCTAGGTTTTATAAATTTTAAAAGCGAACCCATTTTTGTGCATTGCAACGACTTAAAACCCTAAATTAACAAACTGTGCAAAAATGTGATTATTACCATATCCTTGCTGCCCTCCATTTATGTACTGCTAGGGAAGACCCTTATAGGCATATAGAGGAATTCGCTAAGGTTTGTTCCATGGTGAAGTTGCAGGGCGTTACTGATGATGCTCAAATGCGGACCCTCTTTCCTTTCTCCCTCAAGGATAAAGCCAACTATTGGTATCATACCCTTGATGATATTAACACTTGGGATGCCTTGAAGGAGTTTTTGAAGAAGTACTTCCACATGAGCAAAACAAATCACTTTAGGAGGGAAATTATTAGTTTTGTTCAAAAGGATGGGGAAGCTTTCCATGATTAATGGGAGCACTTTAATGACCTATTGACTTTGCCCACATCACCAGGTGCCTAGGTGGCAACCGCTTGAATGGTTCTGCATCAGACTTAATGATTCGCACAGGCAAACTATGGATGGTGCCTGTGTAGGAACCTTTCTATGTAAGACTGGGGATGAAGCTTGGAATCTTTTTGATACTTTGAGTTAGAATTCTATTCACTTCAATTCTGCCTACATGGATAGAAAACCCACTCTCATGCAAAGAAAGTTAGAGGCGAATGAGGCAAGGGACACCTAGAATTTAACCTATCATATTCAATTGTTGAATCAAAACATGGAAAGGCTTATGTCGAGCCAGGGCCAATTCGTATCTAACACCTCCACATCCCAACTTTTTAATGCTCCATTTGCCAAGGCAATACACACACTACTATGAATTACCACATGGCCTCCCAATTCCCTGAGCTTGTACAGGAGGATCTGAATGCCGCTCAAGGGTACCGTCCTAGACCTCGTAATGACCCTTTTTCCAACACTTATAATGAGGGATGGAGGAACCACCCAAACTTTTCATGGAGACAAAAAAATGTCTCAAATTCACGGAATTATAAACCACAATCCTTTCAAAACCATCAAATGAACCAACCTCAGACCTTTGCCCAACCTAGGACCTCTGAGGTGGATGAATTGAAGGTAATGTTGAGAACTATGCAGGAAAGCCAAAGTTCCATCATCCAATCTCATGACAAGGCTATACATGAAATGAAATTGCAGATAGGACACCATGTTGAGGCTGTTAGATAGAGGGAAACTAGGAAGCTTCCCAGTGCTGCTGAGGAGAATCCTAAAGGAAAAGGGATTATCTTTAGGGAGCATGCTCAGGAGGTGACTATTCTGAGGAGTGCGAAAGAAATTTCCAAACCCGATGCTCCTATATTCTCACCCTCTAAAAAACCATCCACCCTGACTTTCACCCCCACCGGAGAAGACTTGCCCAAATCTCCTTTGCTTGAAATCACCTCATCGGAAGAAGTTGCCCCCATTCCACCCCTTACTCGACATGACAACCCTTCCACCCAGAGATCGAGAGTGCCCCTTCCAGAGTGCTTATCCACCTCTGGGCAGACTTCTGCTGGCTCATCTGGAGCCAAAGATAAGATGGATGAAATCATGGAAATTTCAAGCAAGTGTAGATTAACCTGCCTTTGCTTGAAGCTATCAGGTAGATTCCATCTTATGCCCACCTCATAAAGGACCTGTGCACAAAAAAGTGACAATCTAGGAAACAGATCTGATCAAAAGTTGTCCTGCTTGATTCTGTTAGCTCAATTGTTCAACATGGCCCACCCTAGAAACTTAAGGACCCAGAAGCCCTATACATCTCAGTGGTTATTGGTGACTTACACATTGATGAGGCTCTACTTGATCTTGGTGTCGGGGTGAATATCCTTCTGAGCTAAGTGTATGAACAACTTGGGGGAGGCAATTTGAAGCCTAGCCCGATAATCCTCCAAGTTGCTGATCGATCACTTAAGACACTGTGGGAAATTTTGGAAGATGTCCTCGTGAGAGTGGAGGATTTCTTCTTTGCCATTGACTTCTTAGTTTTGGACACTGACCCTACCAACAAGCCAACCAAGCCCTTCATCATTTTGGGCCACCCCTTCCTTGCAACTTCGCATGCTACAATCAATTGCAACACTGGGGCATTGAAAATGAGCTTTGGGAATAGGAAAATCTGACTTAATGTGTTTGAAGCTTACAAACAGGCCAGGCTTGAGGATTGTTCTCAATTTGAGGTGATAGATGACTTGATTGAAGAGACAACCCCTACAATGTTATGTGATGACCCCCTTCAACATGTCATGCTAAATGAGCATTCCCATCTCTTGGAGGAATGTGAAGGGGATATACTAGAACTTGAGGAGTTGCTGGGTGTTTCTACTATGTCTCTTTCCGCATCACTCTGCCTAAGGTAGATCAGCTACCTGAGATGGGGACATCTATTATGAAACCCTCAACCATACAAGCCCTCGACCTTGAGTTGAAACTCGTCCCTAACACTCTAAAGTACGTCTTCCTTGATTCCAATGATACGCTTCCCATTATCATTTCAACTATGATATCTGAGGCACAGGATGGAGCCCTGATTGAATGCTTGTCTAGGCACGAGGAAGTTATTGCTTGGAGCATTGCTGACATTGAGGGAATAGACTCTACACTCTGCAAGCACCACATTTATACGGATGATTCCATCAAGCCATTTAGGGACATGAAGAGACGTCTGAACCCTAATATGAGGGAGGTGGTCAAAAAGGAAATCTTGAAGTGGTTGGATGCTGGGATCATATATCCCATTGTAGATAGTAAATGGGTGAGTCCTAATCATGTGGTGCAAAGGAAGGCAGGCTTTACTATGGAATTTAATGACCAAGGTGAACAAGTTGTGACTAGACCCTCAACTAGATGGAGGGTTTGTATTCATTACCGCAAGCTGAACACCGCTACCTAGAAAGATCACTTTCCCTTGCCTTTTATTGATCAAATTCTCGAGAAATTTGCAAGGAATATGTACTATTGCTTTCTCGATCGATATTCTGGGTACAACCAGGTTGCTATCTTCCCTGATGACTAGGAGAAGACGGCGTTCACGAGTCCTTACGGTACCTTTACATTCAAGCATATGCCATTTGGATTATGTAATGCCCCTGCAACCATCTAGCAGTGTATGATGTCCATTTTTTCAGACATGATTGATGACTGTGTTGAGGTGTTTATGGCTGACTTCTCCATTTATGGCTCGTCTTTCGACCAGTGTCTCCTGCACCTGGAGAATGTGTTGAAGTGTTGTAAGGAGACTGGTTAAGTCCTCAGCTGGGAGAAAAGCCACTTCATGGTACAGAAAGGAATTGTACTTGGGCATGTTATGTCTGAGCGAGGCTTCGAAGTAGATAAAGCCAATATTGATTCTATTTCCAAGCTCCCATTACCCACGGATGTCAAATAGATTAGATCCTTTCTGGGCCATGCCGACTTTTATAGGCGATTTGTTAAAAATTTTAGTAAAATTTCTAAGCCACTTTGTGACCTGTTGGCGAAGGAATTTTCCTTCAATTTTGATTCAAAGTGTGCCGAGGCCTTTCAAACTCTGAAGGAGGCCTTGATCTCTGCACCTATTCTCTGAGCTCCTGATTGGACACTCCCATTTGAGCTGATGTGTGATGCTTCAGATTGTGCAGTGGGAGCTATCGTTGGACAAAGAGTTGAGGGAAGACCTCATGTGTTGCATTATGCCAGCAAGACTTTAACCGAACCACAACAAAACTACACCGTCACTAAAAAGGAATTACTTGCTATAGTTTTTACTTTGGAGAAGTTTAGGTCTTATCTTCTTGGGTCTAAGGTTGTTATTTTCACTGATCATGCGGTAGTGAAACATCTCATTGCTAAGAAAGATTCTAAGCCATGTCTGATTAAGTGGATCCTACTCCTTCTAGAATTTGACTTGGAGATACATGAAAAGAAAGGAGTAGAAAATGTTGTGGCTGACCACCTGTCTCGCCTTCCACTTAATGACTCTCTATCTGGAGACATCCATTAGTCATTTCCTGAAGAAACCCTTACGGCGGTAACACGAACTTCACCTAGGTATGCTGATATCGTAAATTACTTGGTCATAGAGAAACTCCTAGCTCTTGGGATGAGCAGAAAAGAAAGAGATTCATTTCCCATGCTAGATACTTTCATTAAGAAGAGCCTGAATTATTAGAATTGGACAAGACCAAGTATTGAGACGATGTGTACCAAAAGAGGAACAACAAAGTATGCTGAGTTTTTGCCATGAACTTCATTGTGGAGGACACTTTGGTGCTAAGAAAACTACTTTTAAGGTTCTCCAGTCTGATTTTTGGTGGCCTTCGTTATTTAAAGATTCTCATAATTTTTTTAAGGCGTGTATTAGATGTCAACGGATTGGAACGATTGGGAAGAGAAATGAGATGCCTCAACACCCTATTCAATCTGTTGAAATTTTTGATGTGTGGGGAATTGAATTTATGGGCCCCTTCCCTTCGTTGCATGGTTATGAATATTTCTTGGTGGTAGTTAATTATGTCTCTAAATGGATAGAGGCCATTCCCACACACACAAATGACCACTTTGTCATTTGAAATTTGTGAAGGCCATGATATCTCGTTTTGGCTGCCCCAAGACCATTATAAGTGATGGGGGACCTCATTTCCAAAACCACCACTTCAATCGGCTACTCAGGAGTCAGGGGGTGACTCACAAGGTCACTACCCCTTACCATCCTCAGACAAGTGGCCAGGTTGAAGTATCAAATTGGGAGATACAAAGTATTTTTGGAAAGACCATTAGATCTGATAAGAAAGACTTGTCCCAAAAGCACGATGATGCTTTCTGGGTGTATCAAACGACCTATATGACCCCTTTGGGTACATCTCCCTTTTGGATTGTGTATGGGAAAGCATGCCATTCATCCGTTGAGCTAGAACATAGGGCACTTTGGGCTATTCGAAGTGTTAACATGGATTTAGAAATAACAGGTAAGGCACGACTTCTGGAATTAAGTGAGCTTGAGGAGATGAGGAATGATGCTTATGACACCTTTCAAGATTATAAAGAGAGAATTAAGGTCTTGCATGATAAGTATATCCTTAGAAAGACCTTTGAGTCCAACCAAAAAGCCTGGCTTTTCAATTCCAGACTTAAACTTTTTCCAGGGAAACTAAATTCTCGTTGGGATGGGCCTTACATAATAACTAAAGTGTTTTCACATGGAGCTGTGGAGATTAAAAGCCCTTCCTCTTCAACAACTCCCATTATCGTCAACAGTCAATGGTTAAAACCATACATTACTTTGGATGGCCATCTGGTTGACGAGGTCACTCTTGAGGAGCCTTAGCTCCTACCATTCTCCGCCTTAGGTAATATCTTCCTTTAACTGTTTTGTTTCCAATGAGGACATTATTTGAACCAGGCATGGGGGAGAGGACCTGAGGCATCTGTTTATAGCATGTCTACATTTTGCATTCATTCATGCATATTGCATTTAAAAAAAAATTCTATTACTGAGGTTAATTGGCTGGGCCCTGCATTCTTAAGCAAACCAGAACTTTAGGTTAGACTAAGTTAATTTTAGGTGTCGAACTTTAAAAGCTAAGTGAGCTACTAGCCTTAGACCTTTAGGGTCCTTTGTCGACTTAAAAACTTAAGTAGGAATTAGGTTAAGGACCATTCCTCAAAAGGTTGAGGAAGGAAAGCTAGGGATTGAGTTAAAGGCCGGGTAGTACTAGGAGTCTTGTTCTACCTTTTGGTTTACAGGTCCTTGTAACCTAAGCATCCAAATTTCACACACACTTGGTCTTGTGTAAGTAAGTGATCACCTTAGTTCCTTTCTTAAAAGAAAATTTGGTTCACATAGTTTTGACTTAGAAGCTTGAAAACATAATTTGATTGGAAGAGTTCCTGCCACTGCAGAGGTGGAGTACATACTCACCTTGAGGATGCGATGATAACATGTTACCTCCTCGGTGCTTGTCTCTTAGGATATCCATCCAACTGGGGGCATGTAAGTGCATTGTGCGATTTAGGTACCATGGGCGAGCCGAACTCGAAGTGTCGATTGCCAGGAGTTCTTGGGGTCGCTATGGGCGATGCTATCACAAAGCATCAAAAGCCAGGCACCCTTTGAGGTACAGTGATGGGGACAATGAATTCGACATAGATCGTGTTGATAGCTGATCCAAGGTTAGACTTAGAGGAATCAAGCAAAAAATATATATATATTAAAAAAAAATCCTTTTTCCTCTCTAGGTTGGCAATCATACCAACCTCAAATAACTCAGACCAATGCACTTGCACGAATGCTTTAATCTCGGGGATCAATAAACCTTAGGGTAGAGTTAGAAATCAGGGAAACTTGTGCCTACAACTCGTCATTAGCCGACCTAGCCTATAACTTAGCAACTACTTGGTAACCTTAGGTCTAAAGTCTGAGCTTAACATTTTTGTAAAGGAAGACCGATTGGGTTCGCTAGTCTACTTGGAGTGCTAGGTTACTGCTTAGATTTGCTAGAGATTAGAAAAAACTAGGCTTGGGGGCATCTGATGAGCCCATATTTGTGGGCTATTTAGTTACTTAAGTGCCTAGGAATTAGATTGATTTTAGTGTATACATAGCATGTATGAAGATATAAATAAGTTAGCTTATATATAGTGGCTTGTATGCATTACATATATAAATTAATTAGCATGCATTAGAATAACATGCATTAATCTTTAGGCTACATTATATGCATTAACATTTTATTGAGGGTTTGAACATAATTAACCAATCTTTTTATTATTATTCATTTTCTCTTCTCTGCAAGAATTCGTTGCTCCAACGCCACCAGCTGCTGCACTAAAACCTGCATTCAAGGATGAGCAGGGAATGTGGATCTCCTCCCACCTCTCCATTCAAATCCATGCAGATTACTACAAAGGAGGAAGAATGACTACTGTTCAAAGGAGGCCACCACCCCTTTCCACACTGTGCAGAGAACCTTGTTTCTCATTCGCTCCTCAGCACCAGCCTCAAATGCTGCAGCGTGACTCCACCACCGTGGGCGTGTGGTATGACAGGCCACACTGCCAATTAGAGTCCCTGCATCACCGTGCTTCTTCTTCATCACCACCACACACACCAGCACCATCCTTGCGCACGTCCATCACGAAGCACAGGCACCTCCCTCCAGCACCCTCGGGCCACCCTTCACCTTCTACAGCAACGCCATCCGCGTGCACTTGGCCCTAACAGTAGCCCACCTGTGCGGCCTGCACCTCCACCGCAATAGTCACGTGCCCACCAGTAGCTCAGCACACAACCCCTCCGCGCCTCAGCCCCTACCACACAACCGCAGTAGCTGCCGTCCACTTCCAACCTACGTGCGACTTGGCTCTGCACGCACCTGCCCCTCATAGTAGTGCCCTCCACTACTATTCCTGCACCCACCCCTCTGCGTGCGCACCTCTGCCTGCGCCTCCCTCGTCGCACCACTACTCGCAGCAACCGCAGCATGCTCTCCAGCAGCAGAGCGTGCAAGAGCAACAGCCACCGCTACCGCCGCTTCTCTCCTCCGTCCAGCCGACGCAGGCCATCTTGCGATGCACTGTCGCCATCACTGGGAAGGCGTCACTCCAGTCGACCTTTTCTCGGTGTAGCTCCTCGAATGTGCCTCTCTCCCGTGCGTGAGGAGGAGAGAGGTATAATCCCCTATTTTTGTTTGAATTTCTATTTACAGAAATTGCCATTGTCAACATTCATTTTCTTGATTTCTTTGATTAATTAAATTATGGTGAATTTATGGCTTTATGCTTTTGCTTCTGGAGAATTGTTAAGCCTTATTGATTCATCTCTATGTGCATTACATTTAATTTTGATTTACATTTTAGTATTCATGCACGTGAAAAGTACATGGCATACCCTTGCACATGGATAATTTTCTAACGTAAAAATTACATTAATAACCCTTGACTTCTCCATAAATTTAAGGTTTACATTCAAATCTACATAGGCGTTGTTTGATTTGATGAATATTTCAGCGAACTTGATTTCTACCTAATTGCGAGTTTAAATAAGTCATTGCCTCCCTGTGGACACGACTAGCAGAAATCGAATAGGTTTTGTTAATATGGTGAAATTATCGTTGAAGTTAGTATAGTGGGTTAACCTAAATAGAGTCTAACCATCTTTGAAAAAAAATTTTTAACCTAGCCGACTTAATTTTATCTTGGTCACTTTTAGACCCAGGGTTGATCTCAGGGAGGCGGGAATTAAGGGGGAAGAAGTTTCTTCGCCTTTCATAAAATGTATCTCTTTCGTGCGTTTATTATGTTTTTGGTTTTCTTTTCTATTTAAGAAGTTTTTGTTGATAATATTGTCCTTGAGGCACATCCTTAAAATCAGGTCCTTGGCTTCGAGCCAAATTGTTCTTGGCTTTGAGCCAACTCAGGGTTTCCAAAAGAACTGACCCTGCTATTTGCAAGATCGAGTACCTGCAAGACAAGGATTATCTTTTCTCTTTTACTCTTTTTCTATCATTTTAATAGCAGGAAACAAAAGAGTAATAAAAAAAATAAGGTAGGTTGCTTGTAGAGAAATAAATACAGTCTCTATATATATAGATATATATATATATTATATATATAAGGGTGGGGGTAGAAGTGGAAATGGCGTGTAGCACAGTATCGAGTTGGCCCACGTCTAATAAGACGCAATTAACATGTTGAAGTGCCACGTAGAGTGTAGGATGGATGTGTGGGAGTGTGTGCGGAGGCGCTTGCTTTAAGCGGCTATCAGGGAATATCAGCAATTGGTGCAGATATTCTCGTGATATAATGCGTGGTGGAGTGACTAGTGCAAGGGCGTATGGATATAGGTAGGTGATGTGTATGTAAATATATATATATGTATATATATAGATAGGGTTATAACTATATAGGTATATATGCAGTTGTGTATATATATATGGGTATATATATATACGTATATATATATATTTATGAATATATATATATATATATATTTGTAGCTATATAGATATATATATATATAGTAATATATGTATATGTATATGTGTATATATATATGTATATATATATACATATATATATGTATATATGTATGTATATATGTATATATGTATAACTATATATATATATATGTATATATGTATGTATGTGTGGGTGTGTACAAGTGAGTGTGTAAGTGTACGAGTGTGTATGTGTACGAGTGTGTGTGTATGAGTATGGGTGAGTCCAATTCAAGTGGCACCTAAAAAGGCAGGACTCACCATAATCAAAACTGAATCTGGAGAAACCATTCCCACACGAATTGCGAATTCATGGCTGGTTTGTATAGATTATCAAAAACTGAATTCTGTTACAAAGAAGGACCATTTTCTTTTACCATTCATTGATCAAATCCTTGAGAGATTAGCTGGCAATAGGTTCTTCTGCTTTTTAGATGGTTACTCTGGATATAATCAAGTTGCAATTTATCCCGAAGATCAAGAGAAAATGACTTTCACTGACCCCTTCAGAACCTTTGCTTTTCAAAGAATGGCATTTAGGCTTTGCAACGCACCCGCGACTTTTCAGTGTTGCATGTTAGCCATTTTTACCGAAATGGTGGGTGAATATATTGAGGTTTTTATGGATGATTTTTCAGTCTTCGTGGAGACATTTGATATTTTCTTGGATAATTTGTCGAAGGTTCTAAAAAGATGTGTTGAGGTTAACCTTGTCCTTAGTTGGGAGAAGTGCCATTTTATGATTCCTGAGGGCATAGTACTTGGTCATCTCGTATCTGAGCGGGGTATCCAAGTAGATCAAGCCAAGATCAATCAAATTGCAAATCTTCCAATTCCTGACTAAATCAAAGGCATTAGATCATTTTGCGGGCATGTGGGATGTTATAGAAGATTCATCCTTGATTTTTCAAAATTGCCTGACCACTCACAAACCTCCTCACAAAGGATGCGATTTTTGAAATGGATGAGGAGTGTATTTTAGCATTTAAAACTTTGAGAGACAGAGTTACACAGGCTCCAATTTTGCAACCACCTAATTGGGATTTACCATTTGAAATCATGTGTGATGCATCAGATTATGCAATAGGAGTTATTTTAGGATAGAAAATTGAGAAGAATCCAGTGGTAATTTACTATGCTAGTAAAACATTGAATGAGACACAAAGGAATTACACAGTTACAGAGAAAGAGTTACTAGCAATAGCATTTGGATTAGAAAAATTTAGATCTTACATACTTGGATCTCAAATCATAGTGTACTCTGATCACTCAGCTATTCGACACCTTCTATCTAAGAAGGACAATAAACCTAGGTTAATTAGATGGATCTTGCTTTTGCAAGAATTTGACCTAGAAATTCGTGGTAAGGCTGGTAAGCAAAATGTTGTTGCAGATCATCTTTCCCGTCTTTCTTCTGATACAATCGAATCATCTCCACCAATCACAGAACACTTCCCTGATGAACATCTTTTGACTATATCCACAGATCTTCCTTGGTATGCAGATATTGTTAATTATTTGGTTACACATCAATTCCCGCCAGATTGGCATGGGAATCTCAAATCACGACTCAAAGCAGAAGCCAAATACTATTTTTGGGAAGATCCATATCTTTTTAGACTCTGTAATGATCAAATCATCAGTCATTGTGTCACCTCTTCTGAGATTGATTCTATCCTATCTTTTTGTCACGACCAGGCCTGTGGTGGTCACTTTTCTGGTAGAAAGACCGCTGCAAAAGTTTTGCAATGCAGGTTTTATTGGCCCACATTATTTGCTGATTCTCAGACTTATTGTAAGGCATGTAGTCGCTGCCAAACACTTCGTGGCATGTCTCGGAAAGACATGATGCCTTTGAACCTGATTCTAGTCTGTGAAATCTTTGACATTTGGGGCATAGATTTTATGGGTCCATTTCTGTCCTCTTTTGGCTTCCATTATATTTTACTTACTGTCGACTATGCTTCTCGTTGGATTGAAGCCATACCCACATGCACAAACGACCATCGAGTTGTCATTCCTTTTATACAATCACATTTTCGCTCATTTTGGGGTACCTCGTACTATTATTTCTGACGGCGGTTCCCATTTTATTAATGCCCAGTTTAAAACTTTACTTAGAAAATATGGGGTTGCACATCGTATTTCTATACCTTATCATCCCCAGACTAATGGGCAAATAGAGGTCTCTAATCGGGAGATCAAAAAGATCCTTCAAATGACAATCCGAACCGATAGGAAGGATTGTTCTTCCCGTTTAGATGAGGCTTTGTGGGCTTATAGGATTGCCCACAAAACACCAATAGGCATGTCACCATATAGACTTGTTTACGGGAAACCCTATCATCTTCCCATATAAATTGAACACAAGGCCTATTAGGCAATTAAAGCCTGTAATTTAGACCTCTTGAAGGCTGGTGAAAATTGTAGGTTGTAGCTTAGTGAACTTGAGGAATTACATCATGATTCCTATGAAAGTTCAAAGTTGTATAAGAACTTAAAGCCTTCCATGACAAATTCATTTCCCGCAAATCATTTGCACCTGGTCAGAAGGTCTTGTTATTTGATGCCCGTTTGAAGCTCTTCCCGAGTAAACTTAGGTCTAAATGGCAAGGGTCATTTATTGTAGTTAGAGTCTTCGACAACAGAGCTGTCGAAATCACTGAACCCAACAAGGATCAACCCTTCAAAGTCAATGGTCAATGTCTTAAACCTTTCTTGGAATCACATCCTTTGGGTCTTGTAATGATCCGGTTCCCGAGTCCCTACGAGACACGAGAACTGGACCAACTCAACTTATCCCAAGACCTAGTCGTCCAACGAGGAAATAACCAAAAGAGTAGTAAAATAAACCACATTCAGCATGAATATAACTAACAGTAAGAAAGTACAGCAGTAAGGAAAGAAACTACCACAGTATATACCACCACAACAGTAGAACAACATTCATCATATAATTTGAACTGCAGGTAAAGAAAAGTACAGCGGAAACAAGAACTACTCACTATAACGTAACAAAAGAGGCACAAGAGATAGTGGTAACTCTACTGGACCCTACTCGGCCCAGCGTCCTCTGCAGTCGCTGACCCTGGCTGCTCAACACCTGGTCCTGAAAAAGGTAATGAGTGTAACACGTCAGCAAAACGCTGAGTAGAGTGGCAACTAAACTAAAGACAACAGTAGAGTGTATAGTAGCTATTATGTTCGATTACTTTCTTTATTCACATCTTTCAAATGTCTAACTATTTCATTTATTCCTCAGATCTTTTTCTTGATCTCGAATGTTCCTCGTGGGAACGATCTTGATTGCAATCTTTTCCAAAAAGTAGAAGTAGCACGTGGTGCTCTCCTGGCCGGGAGAGTCCCCCGTGCTGATCCTACCCTCAGTCAACCACCCCAAGGTCACTGACAGACGTAACGGTGACTACGGCACGTGCGATAAACGCACAGGTAGCTAACCCATACTGCCAAGCGGTCATTCGTTTCCGTTAACGGGTGCACCCAAAGCACAACACGGAACCAGTCCAAGGCAGAGCCCTCTCAGTAACAGGGGTCCAACCCCTCCACAGTAAGCAAACCGGGGCCTTGCCCCTCCACAGTCCGCGCACCCTCGCCTGACTACCCTGGTTTGCCCCAGCGGGCCTAACAAGTCGGTGTGGGAGGCTAGCAGAACCCCGGGGCCCGTGGGGTAGCTAGTACCTCCCTACACTAGTAGCTCTCCTCGGTACTACGTACGCGAGGGCCAACAAGTCGGTACAGAGTGGCCAGTCCTAACCCCGGGTCCTTGGGGCGGCTGGCTCCGCTCTGCACTAAACAGGGGGACAGTCGCTCTCCTTAGTACTCCGTACTCAAGGGCCAGCTCACTTCCCCAATACTATTCCATTCACTTTCCAGGAGTTCTACTCCTACTTCCCCGTAGGGTTCCATCCTTTTTACTCAAACATCCAGGTTTCACTTTCCAGTTTCACATTCTTACAATCCATGTTCTCAACCACGTTATTTATTCACAACAGGAAGCTGTTAATTCAAATTACAGGCAGCTTTATATCTCTTTCCATTTTCCAAGACTGCACTATTATACATTCCACTAGTTTTCCCATCCTAGGATTCATGCCATATCCTAGGATCTATCATGCAATCTAGTTTTCCAGCCCTAGGATTCATGCAACACATAGGAGCTATCATTCCATCTTTTTCTCATTCCTAGGATTCATGTAATGTCCTAGGTTCTATTTATGGTTACATAATTTAACAGATTTTAATAACTTAAAGCCACTCTACCAGGTATAACGGGAGTAATGGGGGCGTGATCGGGAATCCCACGTGCCTCCGCGACCCCTGAGACTGCAACAGAATGGGGTCCTATCACAAGGATCAAGCACAAGGAGTATCTCAAAATAGTGTATAGCTACTGTAGACGGGTAGAGGAATTAATTCTGAAAAGAACGCAACTCGAATCGTGGAAAATGGAACCCGAACGGGCCCTAAACGGGTCAAAAACGACGACACTGTGCAAAATCAGACGTCTGGAACTTCTTCCAGATGTCTTAAAAGGTGGATCGGAGAATTACCTTGTTCAGCGTGGTTTCCCAGACGTCCAGAAGTCTGCGGGGACATCTCGCCTAGCTCCCAGACGTCCTATGGTCACCCCGGACGTCTGTAGGTCGCTTCCGTCGTCTAGTACTACTGCCAGACGTCTGATTCGCGATGGATGGCGAATCACAGAGCCTGCGCACACCCATCTCCCTCCCTCAGTACGGCCAGTCGATAGGAAGGAAGAAGGAGACAGAAAACTCACCTTTCAGACGTCTGGATGGTCTTCCAGACGTCGCCCTCGCTGTCTGGCTATCAAGCCAGACGTCTGATTCTGGAAATTTTTCCAGAATCAGGGCGCCACTCGACCTCCGCTCGCGGTGCCGCCTGGGTCGCACCTCACGCGCCTGCTGCTCAGACCGCAGCAGTCCCCCCTCCGTGTCGCTCCGAGCCCCCCTGCGCCCTCCGCCGGCCGGCCCTAGCAGCCCCGGTAAGCTCGCCCTCACGGTAAAGCTCCGCTCTCGCACGCAGCACCTCCTTCGCTCTCACTGCGGCCGCCGCTGCCGCCCTCGCGCTCCTGCTCACGCTCACTGGCTGAAGGAGAAGAGGGAGGAGACGGTGGTGACGGAAGTGAGGGGAGGCGTGGCCTTTTAAGGCCGTGCGAGGAGGAGAGAGGACGCGGCAGGGCGTCTGCAGCCGCAAGGAATAAACGAATATGCGGGTCTACGCGCTCACGCGCGCAGACGACCCACGCGTGTGGAAGATAACGGATTTCCAGACATCTGGAAATGATCCCAGATGTCTGGTCCGACGTCTAGGCCACCTCCCAGACGTCTTAAAAGACATCTGGGGCACGCGTTCGTTACAAGGGGAGAGAGAGACAAGGATTGTGGAAATCCAACAATTTTTAAGAGACTATTTTATCCCTACCAACCAACCTGGTCATACACTGAGAAGACCTGTGGGGGACAATCCATATGAAATCAAGAGTAGTACCATATCTTTGTTGCCCTCATTCTATGGTACTATTAGGGAGGACCTCCATAGGCATTTGGAAGAGTTCACTGAGCTCTGTTCTATGGTGAGACAGCAGGGTGTTTCTGATGTCGTCGAAATGCAAACCCTCTTCCCCTTTTCCATTAGGGATAAGCCCAAACATTGCTGAAGGAGCGATCTTCATTTTCATTGAAAACTTTAACATAAAATGATGTGTCATTGTATTTAATCACCTGGTAGAAAATCGCTTTAGGCTCTGGTTGCCTAAAGGTATCGGTCCAACCTCGATACGGAAAATCATGAAGGGTGGGAGGGCTGGGTGTTTGCATGGAAGTAGGGATTCCAGGGTTGGGAAATCTCGCTCCTAGGCTCTGCTCAAAACTGGGAGTTATCAAGCCAGTACTCCTAGGATAAGAATAAGAATAATCCCATGAATTATCATTGTACCCATCAAAGGATGGATACACACGAGGCATGGGATCCTGATTAAAAGATGGGAAGTATTGACTCTAATAATCTAAATGATAGGAGCAAGGGTAATCTATTTCTTTAAGCAAAATAGTTTTAACTCTCTTAGGATTTACAAGAAATCATAATACAAGCAGAAACTTCCTAGAGAGTTCTACTGTCAAAGCAAATGCAAATTCAAAGGGATCGATTTTTTTTTTAGTAGATTTTAGGTCTTAGAATTAAATGTTCTGTTGATGGTCAAACAAGTTTTGAAAAACATACGCTTCCTAGGCCAACCTTCGCTGGTGCCTATAACCTACTCGCAAGGGATGGAAGTCTCGAATTGAGCCCACACGTGAGGAACCGAAGTAACTTGGTGGATAGGCTTGTTGATTTCCAACTAACTTCCCTTGTGGTGCAAAAGAGGAGAGGTAGAAATTTATCTAGTGACCTTATGTGTGAGGTGCACAATATCTCAAGTGTGCAAACATACGATCGTGTTTTGATTTTTGAAATTTCGCAAAAAAGATCCTTTTGCACACAATTTTCAGTCACAGATTTTAAAGTCCAACCTCTTAGCAGTCCCATTTTTTAAAGTGACCACTGAATTAATTTGATTCAAGCACTTTAGTGGTCATAGATTTAGGTTCAATGCATATGCATGACAGGTAATTGATGCTCAAGAAAAGACGTACCTTACTCCAGCTTTCTTCGTGCAATAATGAATGCAATGCAATAAAAATAAAGTAGATACTGCTCATTCAGTCCTAGATGGTCGTCCTATAGATATGCAGCTTCTAGCAGGCAGTTTGATTTTTTTTTTTAATAACAATAACAAATAGACCTAATCTAACTAACTAACCGAAATGCAGTTCAAATAATCCTATAATCTAAATAAATGGGAACACGCTCCTGAAAATACACTCCCGCATACAAGAGCGATAAGAAATAAAGAGGCCTTGGGGACACGTTCCCAAAAATACCCAACAAGGGTCCAAAAGATAGTAATTTAATTCTAATGTCTATCTAAATTAAATCTAACTAAATAAGAAATAGGCTTCTCCGTAAGCCTATGTGCGTGGGATCAAGGCCCACGTGTTCCTGCTTCTGTCCTCCAGGTGGCATCAAGGTCCACCAAAAAGATTTTCTCTACTGTGCGTGCCCGTCGCGTTCGTCGCGTGTTTTTGCACAGAAGAAAATCCACAGTTAGTAATTCAGAAAAGCTTTCAAAAAAGAATAAAAATAACATAAAATTCCCAAAAAAATTAATAGCCATTTTTCCTCCCCAGCAACGGTGCCATTTGGAGGAGCGATCTTCATTTTCGTTGAAAACTTTAATATAAAATGATGTGTTGTAGTATTTAATCGCGTGGTAGAAAATCGCTTTTCAAAACATTTAAATTCTCAAAACTAACCACGAAGAGTTAGGTCATCTCCATAGGGAGGAATTAGCCTATTAAAAGTGAGTAATAATGCATCAAGGAATCGGGAATATTATTAGAGGTGCAAGGTAACTAGTGCTCTCATTTCCAGCATAAATTCTTAATATAGATAATTAATCAAGAAGATGAGGGTGCACATGCAAAATTTCCACAATATAATATTCTAAATAATGACCTTGGTAATAGGAAACAATGTTAATATTAATCTCCTAAGTAATGACACCAATGTACTATAATCAATATTTCATGTTGTATGTCATTCATAAGGAGAAATCAATTATATGTAATTCCAAATTAAGCAAGGGGTGTCCATGCAAATTTGCTGCAATATATTAATTCAGAAAATAAATGAATGTAGCTTTGACAATGGCATTTTTCATAATTTTTAATTACGGAGAAAACAGAGCATTTGCTCTCTCTCCTCGTGAGAGAGAGAGCATCGGTGGGGGTGTTAACCACAAGGGAAGTTGGCGAAGACGTGGTCGATCCGATGGAGGTTGCGGCGTTGACAGAGATGGTTAGAGGTGGTCGGCCGACGGAGGAGAACCGCCGAACTGTTGGAGGAGCCTGTGGGGCAGCGCCTGCAGTGAAGGGCGCACTGCAAATGACGCGCACCTGCGGGTGGTGCTGGTGCGGTGAGGCAGGTCTGCAGAGGGGAGGGGTGCGTTGCAGATGGCATGGCCTGGCAGGTGAAGGCAAGTGGTGTAGAGGCGATGGCGCAAGCACTTGCAGGAGGGTGCGCGCCTGCAGGATTGCTGGAGGTGTTTGGCGTGTGGGTGCCTGCGGGGAGCGCTAGGCGCTGGAAGGAGGAAGCGCCTGCGTTGAAGCGGGTGCCTGGTGGCAAGGGTGGTGCGGTGTAGGAGTTTGCAAGGTGAGGCGATGTAGCGCCTGTGGGCGTGCTGATGAGAGGTGGGGGGTGTGCTGCAGATGGCGTGGCCTAGCAGGTGAAGGCAGGCACTGAAAGGGGGTAGCGCCTATGGGTGGGGTGGAGTGGGTGCACCTGAACTGGCCTGCAGGCGATGGGCAGCTGCGTGAACTTTACTGAACGGGTGCGTGAGCAGGCGCTGCAGGGAGGCGCTGGCAGGGGAAGTGCCTGCGGGAGTGCGGGCAGGTGCGCCTGAGGTGGCTGCAGGCTGGTGGATGGACACTTGAGGGCTCTTAGCGCCTGCATGAAGGCATCTCCTGCGGTCACGCAAGGTGCATGGTAGTGTGAACTTTGGAAGGGCGCGGTGATGGTGCTTGGTTCACAGTGTATGCTCTGACCACAATTGAGAAGGTGGCTTGGGAGAAGGTGGATCCCCACATGGGGAGGAAGATCTTCACAATGCCCCCTCCTTTCTTCACCTCCTCTCTTTAACTCCTCTCTTTTGCGCGTGCGTGAGTTAAGGGATTTTCAAATCCCTTAGCTATTTCTAGTCTCGTTTGTTGAGGAATGGTGGTGGGAGATCAGATAAGTAGTTGCGGCTAGCCAGATATGTGTTTGGGAAATTATTCCCCCCCTTCCTCTTTCTAAATATTATTCCTATGATCATAAAAATGTAAATAATTACATATTATGTTATATAATACTATAAAATAGATGTAAACTTAAATCATGATGAATGCAAATATTCTATAACTTAATGTAGTTATTGACAAACCCAAATGGTACAATTAAAGTTACTTAGGCATAATATTAATCCATTAAAGTGGAGTCATCAATTGCTATCACACTCTAGATACTAGAGTGAACACTTGGAATGCCTTGATGGGAGAGTTTTTGAAGAAATACTTTCCCATGAGAAAAACTAATCACTGTAGAAGGGAAATAATGAGTTTTGCTCAACAAGATGGGGAGCAATTCCATGATCCATGAGAGGGATTCAAAGATTTGTTATGCTTATGGCCCCATCATTAGGTGACAAGATGGCTGCTTGTAGAAAGGTACTACACTAGTTTAAGTGAAGGAAAGCAGTGGATGGTGCCTGTGTAGGAACCTTTCTAACCAAAACTGAAGATGAAGTTTGGGTCCTATTTGAGCCACTGCATGAAAATTCTATCCACCTGTCATCTGTTTATTTGGATAGAAAACCTGCAATACTTCAAAGGAAGGCGGAGGCAAATGAAACCGGGGTCAGTCAGAATTTAGCTTATCAAATTCAATTATTGAATAAAAACTTTGAGAAGCTTATGTCGAACCCTAGTCAATTCCTACAAAATGCCTCCCAGGTCCAGACTTCTATGGAGTGCTCCATTTGCTAGTGTAATACATACATCACTATAGATTGTAAAATTAGTTCCCTAAGCTAGTTCAAGCGGATTTGAATGCTGCCCAAGGATTTCCACCCAACCATCAAGACAACCACTTCTCGAATACCTAAAATGAGGGTTGGCGGAATCACCCTAATTTCTCAAGGAGGCAAAGGAATACCTCCAAGCTAGGGAATGTTAGACCCTAACCCTTTTAGACTCAATAGTATAATCAACCTCCTAACCCCTCCCAACCACCCAAGACCATTGAGATGGATGAGCTGAAGGCCATGTTGAAGGCCATGCACGAGAGTCATTGCGTGATCATCCAATCTCATGACAAGGCTATCAATGAGTTGAAATCCCAAATAGGACACCTTGTCTAGGCTATGAGCAAGAGGGAGATTGGGATGCTTCCCAGTTCGTCCGAGGAGAACCCTAAAGGGAAAGGGATTTATAGTAGGGAGCTTGCTCAGGTTGTGACTATTCTAAGGATTGGTAAAGAAGTGCCTAGATGCGAACCCACTTCTATGGTCACATCTTCTAAAAACCCATCCACCCCAACTTCCATCGTCACTGAGGAAGAGTCACCCAACTCTCCCTTGCTTGAAATCACTCACCTGGAAGAGGTCGTTTCCATGCCAACCCTTACCCGACATCACAACCCTTCCACATAGAGACCGAGGGTGCCTTACTTAGAGTGCTTATCCATCTCTATGGACAACTTTGCTAGCACATCTGGAACCAAAGATAGGATGGATGAGATAATGGAGACCTTTAAACAGGTGCATACCAACTTGCCCTTATTGGAATCTATTAAACAAATCCCATCCTATGCATGTTTTCTAAAGGACCTATGCGCAAAGAAGAGAAGATCTAGGAAACAGGTCCAAGCTAAGGTCGTTCCGCCCGACCTGGTTAGCTCAATCTTTCAACAAGGCATACCCCCCAAGTTGAAGGACCCAATGATCTACGATCTGGATCGGTTGTTAATTATGGTTAATTAAGTCATTATAGTATAGTCGCAATCTAGATGAATGTCATTTTATTTATATATAATTTTTATTGGGTCGTTTACTGGGAGGAACTTATTAATTTACATTACTCTCTATTGTCCAAAAATCATCTTTTATTCCAAAAATGTTAAGTTTCTTTACAAATGAATGAAAGAATGAAAGAATGAACTAACCTAACTCAATTATGTACAACAATGAATTATTAGTGTTTAAGACAATGCCTCAAACACATAAATAGGTAGAAAGGCAATAAAAATTAATGCAAACTAATCTAGGTTAGTTATATATAGTAACATTTGAACAATGGCTCAATGAAGGAACAACAAGAATCTATATACACTATATTACACTATATACTATACTAACATATATAACTATCTCCTCTAACATCTCTAAACATCAATAAAGCCTTAAAAACATATACACAAAACTAAGGCTAAAATAATATATATATAACTCGTATGCTATAATATACTAATATATACTTAACACACATATACTAACACTTAGCACATGCACTCGCATAGCACTTAACAGACTCAACACTAACTCTAACACTACACAAACACAAATAACACTTAGCCATTTATAGCTTAAACCGAGTTTAACTACTCTTAGCCAAAAATTTGAGATTTGCACGCCTAACCATTCTCAAGATCAACAGCCCACAGGGGCTGGATCAACCAATACTAATCTTGGGCCCTAGTGTTTATTAGGTGATTTTTGCATAGTTTTGTGCTCATTCAGGTCCACAACCACATCTCAAGGTCCACCTAGGCCAAACCGAGCTCTCAAACCCACCAATTGCACACACACACACACCCATGCTCAGTATGCACCCAATGCTAATGACTAGGAAAGTCATCAGTGCAAAACGTTATATGCAGGTGCAAATGCTTCGAAACACACAAGGTGGGACTAACGTGAGCACCCAAATTGGTGTGTAAACCTATGGATTTTGGGTTATTTCATGGCTTAATTAAGGTGTTTAATAATTAATTATTTTCAAATTAAATTATATATACATGAAGCCTATATGTAGGGCTTTTTATTGGTATAGGTTATTCGCAATAATTGAATATATAATTATATTTAAAAATTCATTAAGGTTACTAAAAAGTACATATTGATCTCAAGTTTAATTCCATAGTTCAGGTAAAAATTTATAAATTAATTGTTCAATTGACTTATAAATTAGTTAATATATATTATTAACTTATTATTACAGATTTTAAATTTATTTTTATTATTTTATTTTGATTTATGTACATTTAAATATATGTTTTACACATACAAACATATATATATGTTATAAATACTATTCTACAGTATTATTAAGTTATAAATGCACTAAAATTATTTTAAATTACAATATACGAGTATACAAAATAATTTATTTCAATAATTCAAATTAATTTAACTTACTAATATACCTAATTAAGTTATTAATATAATTATGTACAATATATAGATAAATAAATAAATGTAAGGGTACGCTACTGTACAATATAATTACCTTAGGTTATATATATAGTTATAATTGCAATTATAAATATATACATAGTTATTTACAATTGTACATGGATTATGTACATATAACATAAATAAATATATATATATATAATTATATTTTTATAAAGCACACTGAAAAAATCAATATAAATGCTTAAGTAAATAGAATACATATATATGTTATCTATGTACATTATAGATATATAACTATATACAATTAACTTAATATTATATTATATAAAAGTATAAATACTATATACAAGGTATTTTTATGGATTTTTGAAGTTTTTCATATTTTTATTTTCTTTTTGTGTTTCATAGAGTTAGGGGAAGGGAGAGGAAAGGTGAGAAGAGAGGATAAGAACTTCTTTTTATTGTTGTTGAGTGTTTTTTTTTATTTCGTACTAGAGAAGACCTAGATTTCTACTGGTATGTTAATAGTACTCGAAACCTAACCTAGCTTGATGATTGTTCAATTCTTAACATAATTAATTAAGGTTATTAGACTTATTTAATCATGTAAGGAAAAGACTTAGGTTAACTTGATTTGTTAAATTGTTGTCGTTAATTGTAGTATATGGTCAAGCTAACCCACATTTTAGATCTTAAATTCATTTAACTAGTTGAGTCCAGGTTGTTCACTAAAAGGTATTTAAACTTAAACAATTCACCAATTTTTTTTCTAAACTAACAATTAACTAATAACTTTATTGATTAAATCTGTAATTATGATATTTGTTAAGCTCATTAACAGTTGCATACAAAATTAAACTTGAAACATGGAAATTTTTCCATTAATAAAAGACATATACATGAATGATTTTACATTTAATAGCAAGAAATGAAATTACATCAAGTGTTTACAAAAAAGAAAAAGCATAAAGGGATGCTACATTACAAAATAAATGCCTCTATTACAATAAAGGTCAAACACTTAAATTCTCATTTAACTCAACTCAGCCTTCTCTCCACATTTCTCTCTTATCAAACGTCCTTTTGTATTCTTAAACAACTTAAATATTGAATTTAGACTTCTAATTATTCTATCACTCAACCTTCTCTCCTAACTTCTCACATTTAACTAGTAACTCTTTTAACTTTTCCTCTCTACTTAGTTTCTCCCACACTTAGCCAATTTTTAGTCTTCAAACCCTCTCTACCTAGCCTTTCTAGGAATCTATTTTCCAATTTTGCTACCAACTTAGAGATTGGAGAATGATTGATCCAAGGAATGAAAGAAGGAACATGGGCTGATGGCCATAGCTTTCTATGTGTTGTAGAAGATGAATAACAGGTCAAAGGATCTTTAATCAACTAATACTCTCTATTCGGGGTTCAAATAAATGAGGGAGAATGCTTTTCACTCAAAAGAGTGGGAAAAGTAGATCTATGGAGCTTCTGAAAGCTTGGAAGCCTGAAAGCTTCAAAGCTCAAGTATAGAACAATGATTTCAGACTTAGATCAACCCTATAAATAGAATAGGTCAATTAAAATAGATCTAGTTTGATTCAACAGACAATCAATGGCTGATCTACGCCAGATTTAGTGTTAAAATTCACCATGAGCACCATGAATAGCTTTGGGTTTCTGATATAACCCAAACAACTCAAAAAGTGGAAACTACTTTAAATCTCAATAATTTTCATGCAAACCAACTCCAATTGATTCAAAATCACAATGCAAACTTAGTCAACCCTAGGAATCAGAGATTCAAATCTTATAAATTCAAGAACACCTTTGATTTGACCAAAGTGCTTGAAAAGCTGACTTTCAGATTTAAAGCTTTTCACATCAAATTAACTACCTAATCTAACTTAGTTCATTCTCAAAAATGTGTTCCATATCCCAAATCATGGTTTTGATTACTCTAAAGTGATCTCCAATCTCTTCACCGGAGTTGGAGATGGGTCTGTTCGGTGGAATGCATGGGAGATCGTTAAACCTGAGAAAGAATTCTAATAAACTATATATAAGCTCTTCATGCTTCCTGACCTATTCAAGAACTCTAAACATCAATGAATCAGGTCTCTTCAACTCCTCTACAGTTGGGGAAGACAACTGACAATATAGGCTTACTCTCATTAGAACTGAAATCCATCGAGTAAATTTGACTTCTCTAATCATTAGAAGTTAATCTAGAGCTCATCTCATCAAATTAAAGGCTAAGGCATTGATTCAGGATCGTCGAAGCTTGCCAGAGCTCTAGTGAAGGCTATAATTAGTGATTAGAGATAAAAACTCCTTGAAACTCAACTAAGACAATGTCAAAAGCTTCCTGAGGTTACAAGGAACCCCAGGAACACATTTATTTGGTCAATTAATAATCAGATACAAGGATTTATCAATAAATGCACAAAGAATCAAATCCGAGTTCGCATGAACTCAGGGATAGTAATCTCACTCAATTGAGTGAGGGGAAATGATTAAGAAGGTGAGGCAATGGTGATCGTGTGACTAATTAAGTGAACAAACTCCTCTTGAGCCACCATTGATAGCGAGCTCAAGAGGTTGACATGAAATTAGGCGTTTCTTATTTAAGCGATTATAGCTCTAATTAAGAGTGAGAATGGGGTCCATAAGTGATGAGTAAGTGACGGAAGGCCCCAATTGTAGGTTAATTAGGTCGTAGGTCTCCGCCATAGATAGTGGAGGTACTCTGGTGAATGTGGAGTGAATTAGGTGATTAGGTGATTAATTGAACATGTGAGAAAGTGGAATGTGATCATAGAAGAGTGGGGAAGATGATCAAGTGGTTGAAATCATGAGTCGAAGTCCAGCGAGGTTAGATTTGACCTCATCAGAGACAGAGAAGATGAAGTTGAACTTAAGCTAATTAGACCTACTCCTAGCCATTAGTCACCTAATTTCTTGCTAAATATACTCCTAAAGTGTTAGACTAGTTACCTAATGAAGGAGGTGAGGGATTCCGCCAGTGGCAGGGCAAAAACAAGATTGAAATCAAAGTTGATGAGGGAAGAATCTCTGATCAAGCAAAGTAAGAGAATCCAAAGCAGTGGCACACTCCAACCCTGGTGGCAAGGCGAAGGAGAGGAAGAGGAGGTGAGAGAGGTAGTGCTCCTCAGTGGTGGCGCTCGAGAATGATGGTGAGGAGACATCAAAAAATGGAGGAAAACCTACTGAAGAACCGTAGTATGAGAAGGGGGTAGGGGGTTGCTAACGGAGATTACAGATAGGATGGGGTATTTATAGGTGGAACTCAAGGTTAGGGGGGTTGTATCAAGATGGGAAATAGGCTAGGTGCGAGGAAATAATCGACATCTTCTTTGATGCTGGTAAACTTAATCACCTAGGTTAACTAGGATTTTAGGAAGATCTAGTCCGTGGGATGGAAAGGTGGAGGTGAACGGAGCTTGGATGAAAAATCAGGTGGCGAAATGATGTCGGATTGGCTATCATCGAAGGTTGCGGAAACCGGAGCTCTTGGACTACCCAAATGTTGAAGAAGAGGATATGCACAGGGGTATAAATGTAATTAGAAGGACCTAATCTTTATAAAAAGGACTTGATTGAAAAGATAGTTACGGGCATAAATATAAACAGTGAGTTTTAGGGATTCTTTAAATTTATTTATTTTTTCAACTTTTTATATATTATCATAAATTAGGTAAATAATATATTTATCCCTTGAAATTATGTTATTGACCTTTTTAGTTATATTTATTAAATGATAAGATTAATTAGGTTAATTACATTCTTAGGTCTTTAATTCAATTAAGTTAAATTAAATACGTAGTATATAGCTAATTGGTATTGATTTGAGTTCGAATTATTAATTAAACTTATATTAATATTAATTGAACTTTAATTATGTACCTTTAACTTATTTTGCAGGTCCTTACTATTTTATCCCTATATTACAATTAACCCTATATTTAGTGTATTCTTAGGAAATTAGCTAGGGAAAATAGCTAATTAGTCTTACTTTGGAGCCATGATGTGTCTCTCATCACTTGGCACACACCTAAAACTAACTCTAATCTAACTCAAGATGTCTTTATTTTATTTTTTTCTATATTTACAATTTGTACAAAATTAGGCATAATGGAGGTTTGAACGTGAAACCAAAGCCTAAAATCTAATTCAAGGTGTTGGAAATGTAAATTTCGGTAATGTAAACATTCTAGATACCATTTGGAACTAAAATCAATCATAAAAACATGGATTACTCACTAAATTAATTGCTAAAATGCTTTTTGGGCAGTTAAAACATTCATTTTTTGCTGATAGAAGATTCTATGAACTTCAAAAGTTCTTAAGATTCACATTAGCACCAAAATCAACACATGAATGCTTTATAAACATGAAGGTATAAAGAGAACCATCTTACAAAACTCAGTTTAAGTTCAGATATCAGATAAGTCTATGGCTCAGACTCTCATCTAGTAATATCCGTAGTTGTTGCTGACAAATGAGGATTCAAACAGATCTACACCTTCATATGTGTACTCCATAGGTTGCTCAAACATCTGAGATGTTAATCTATGAAAGACTAATCCCAAAAAATCCATTATAAGCTCAATGTCATTAAAAAACCATTAGAGACCATGATCTAGACTCATTTTTAGATTCATTCAGAATACATCTGCTTTATTATTGACAACAAAACTAAGATTAGAGTTTAGGGTTCAAAAAATTTCATCAAACACTCTAACTTGTTGCAGAGACATCAAAATCCTTCTTAGGTCATGTTCTAGGCATTAAAAACTTAATTGGATCATTAATCATCAAGATCGACCTGAAACCTAAGTAATGAAACTTAGATTTCCATATCTCACTTGAATCATTTTAATACCAATCGTAAATGTCGCATTCACTCCTAAAATCATTTAAAGCATATCAAAACATTGATCAAAGTCCAATAAGTCTTAAAAACCCTAATCTAATCTCCCTCCTTTGCCATAGATAGCATGAGGAGGTTGGATCAAACAACACTTAAAAACCACTTGCAAACCCATTCAGATCCTTCATTAAAACCATTCAAACTTGATAAAAACTTCGACCATCAGATGAAAATGATTTGCATTCAATCCCAGCTATCACCCTTCTGGGTATTTGATCTGGATTCACCAAGGTGATTTGATCACCTAGATGATCTGCACACCATTATTGATGTTTAAGGTCCTTAGGCAATCCATAAAAGATACTTTGGTCATTGTAATGGTTTCAAATCAGTGCAACCAATTTTCTTTAGCCATTGCTACCTAGTGAAGAATAAAACTTGGAAATGAGCTAGAAATTAGGTGTGAATGATTTAGGCAAAGAGAAAATAATTAATGTAGCTCAATTCCATTGCATTAAATCTAATTAAAACAATATTGACTTAATTCAATCGATTAAAATCAATTAAAACATAATTTCTGTTAGAATTCTTCAATCAGCCTTAAAAGCCAAATTAATATTAATTGATCAAATCAAATCCCATTCAAAACACAGGGAGGGTCCTTGTGATCTTCTGGAGTGAGAAAGAAGACCCTCTAGTTGTTTTGTGATGAGCATGTTTTCAAGAGTGAAAAGTTAGGGTTTTGAGAAAACCCATCGTCGTATTCGCAAAAATCACTACCAGATAAAATTTATACCGAAACTCAAGCTGAGCCCAGGGTCAAACACAATGAGACGAACGTTTGGTTTTGAGAAATCAGTGCTTCAATTTTTTTTGTTTTTCTTATTTTTGTCTTTTATGATTTTTTCATACTTTTATAAGGCAAGAGATCAGGACGATATTACCTAGTTAATCTACCTGTAAAATAGAAGAGAGAGAAAGTGACAAAATATCAATATTTAGCTAACCGAAGTTTACTATAGATAATCAAGGAAGACATTACAACTACACTAGAAAGTAATAAAAGATAGAAAAATATGAGAAGAGTCCCCCTCGACGGTCGCTTGGAGGATGACTCGCTCTGACCTCGCCTGGATGAAGGTGGTGGGAAGTTAGAGGAAGGAGAACGGCGACGAAGGAAGGAGGATGGGGCAGGATGGCATCGTTATGAAGATCCTCTTTCAGAGGGTGGTGAGAGGATGGCCACGGGATGTTCCATGAAGGGGGATGAGAGGTGGGAGAAATGTTTAATTTCTACTCTAAAGGAGCATCTTGGGCTTGGGATAAGCTCTCTATAGGGCCTTGGAGGTGGTAAGGGAGAGAAAGGAAGAGTTGAAGAAGAATGGGAGGGATATGAGTCTTTTTATAGTGGAGGATAGAAGACAATTCATGCATGGGACATTTAGTGACATCTAGAGACATCTCTAAAGATTCTCCCTAAACATCGTTGAGGATCCACAGCCCACACTCGCACACGCAGTTGTGCTCACGCACTCCCAGCTTTCTCATTTACTCACCGTCCGATTGTAGATGAATTGTCGAGATTGTGCTCAGATCACATGCTCAGATGCGCGTGCAACCACATGTTCACACGTATGCGCATCCAGCCATTGAATGCTCAAATGGAGGTTGAGATAGCGTGAGACCCATGCTTAAATCACCTGCGAACATGTCCATCCAGGTGTCATCAACCGAGTGCTAAATCCTCTTCATCCATTGCGCCATGTGGTGCATCTGGTGCCGATCGATGGCCATCTAGTAGACTCATTTGATTTGTGCCCATGCTCGCGAGATCAGAGGCTGTGGCAGGTTTTGAATAGGCGCTGGTGGGTTGTGAATCACTTATCTAACCACTGCATCACATGGTCAAATGTGTCACGTTTATGAATTTCTGTGTCGTGGTGGGGGTAGCTTCTTAGCCATTGGATCTTGATCCAATGGTCGATATTTCTTCGTGAAGATGCTCCTTAGGGATGAGTGGTGTCTGCAGCCGATCTTGGGTGGCTATGTTGGGGCCACGTCGCGCCATCATGGCCATCCATTTTCGTTGCTTTACAGGTGGCACCACGGACGTTGGATTGGGTAGATTTTCACGTCATGAGGTTGTATTGTCCATCCAGATCCATCAATGCAGTTGGATTTGTCATTTGAAGCTTCGAATTATGTCACCTAGTCCCTTGGTCATTATTTTCCTCGAACTGCATAAGGTGCTACGAGATTCCGATCAAGATGATTTCAAAGGCATTGGACTCCGATTGTCGTCTTGGTCAGATCCGTATGGTTGAATCGTCAATCCAAGGCCCTAAAATAGATTTTCTTCTCTCCTGGCCATAAAGGGACATGAATTAAGCTAAACTTTATACAAACTACTCTAAATGCAAAATGATGCATGCTATGTGATATTTATACTATGGAATGCATATCTAAGCCTAGGAACATATATAAATAGGCATTTGAACCTAAATGGATGTGTCTACATCATGCCACTATGCCTATCCTTTGCTAGTCCCTAGCAAAATCAAACTAAATGCTATGTATAAGAACAGTATTAGTACTCGATCACTTAAGGCATTTATTGCTTATTAATAATAGAAAATTTAAACAAGGGTCCTAAACTACAAAGACTCAATAGTGGCTAGTTGCTTGCCAAAACGTAGACTGCCCAAGTCCCCCCCTTATTTTGAAAAAGGAAGATACATTTTTCTTTTATTTTCTTTTCAAATTTTTTTGGATTTTTGAGTTTAGAATTTCAGGGTAGATTTTTACGGCTACCCAACTCACCCAAGACTCGAAAAGAACTTTAAGTTCTAAGCATCTTAATATGAAAAAATTGATAGACTCACTAGGTGGCCGTTAAAATGAACTTTAGGTTTCTACGACCCTTGGTGACCTCAGGAGTTTCTGCCTAAAGGTTTATCTTTCCGATCGATGCCTTTCTCCCTACATTTTTTTATTTTTTTATGGGGTCAACCCAAGGGCAAACTCAGTATATTTCTCTTCGATTTATTCTACTTTACCACTTCTTCCCTAAGTGTTTTGAGAATTATTTATGCATTTTTATGAGCTAGGCTCTAGACAATCAGCCAATGGGCTGTTACCCAGGACAACTTGCCAGCCAAACTCATGTAGTGAAGTGTGGCTTATTTTATTTTTTTCCTTTTTTTTTTAGTATTATTTTTTTTCTTTTTTTTATTAGGTGGCTTCCTTAATCTAAGATTTACCTAAATGCAGTGTAAAGAGTATGGTCATGTAGTTGGGCTCTGGACAACTAGCCAATGGGCTGTTACCCACGACAACTTGCTAACCATACTACCCTAGAAAGTTCATTAGCTACCAAATTGCCGTAAAAATTGTCTAAAAGTGAGTCAGTGCAAATAGTATGTAGATGCTTTAGACTTAAAGTTCCCTCAAATCAGAGGGTGGGTTGATAAATCGTGTATTTATCACCCCAATTTATTGGCTAGATTAAAGGAACATTAACGTGGCAAGGACTCAAGACGAAGTCCACATTTTAGTGGACACCTAGGCTAGTTAAGCCTGAAGACTTGAAGAGTAAGTGTTCAGGTCCTGAAGTATCATTTCCTAAAGTTAATTCCTAATGCCTAAGTTCTCTTCTCCTAATTCTAACATTTTTAAATTTTGAATTTTTTTAAGAAAATGAAAGAAATTCATAGTGCAAACAAAATAATTTCAGAATTAAGTATCCACCCCTCAATGCCTAAATGATGCAATGTCTTCATTGTAAAGATAGAGTCATGAAAAGGGCAGAATAAATATAATATCACCTAAATTTCTTGACAAATTCGGTTAGCTCCATAGAGAATATACATAAGTGCTAAATTTAATGCCTTCAACTAGGTGTGGTTCACAAGTAAAGAAGACATCAATAGTTCAGAAGTGTAGGTGAAAATTATAATAAGAAGACTGATTTTGGGACCTACAAAAAGATGTCCATAGATGTGGACCAAATTGTGATGCAGACCAATGCCTCAAGGTTGAGTGGTTCTATGGTTCTGGATGAAAATCACTTAGAATCGGAGCATGTTGAGGTTGCGGGGCCAGGCCTTTTGTTTTGTGGTGTGCAACCTAAGTCTAAGGTGGCTTGACTAGATTTAGGTGTCCACTTAGAGTTCGACTCGAAAAGATAATTAATTGTTCTGTACTTGGGTTGCATGTTAAAGATTTCGTATGGGTCCTAGTTAAAGGTTGGTGGTTTTATGTCAATAGGAACCCGTAGATCCAAGAATGTGTTTCCTCATAATTAGCCTCCCAGATTTTCATTTCCAAATTTCTATCCTCCAAGATCAATGTTTTCGGGACCTCCAAATTATTGTACACCCCATCAAAGACATCCAAGTCAAGCAATTGTGGTTGAATTCGAATTGACTTGGATTCAATCATTTCCAAATCAAAACCATTCATCTCTTTAGGGTGTGTTTGAAGATTAGGACTATCGATTGGATCATCTAATATAATAGGATTAGAATCCTCCATGTTAGCCCCAATTGGATCATTTTTTTTTTTAAGAAAGAAAGGAACGTTGTCTAATAAGATAGCAATCCAGAAATTCATTTATATTCAAATCAAAAAATCAGATTTACATCTTCTCCCAATTTTCTATGAGAGACCTACACTCATGTACGATTTGCCATGCACACACGTCACCCCTGAAAAAGACACATATTAAGCATATGGCAAACGCTCCATAAAATAGCCATCATAGCAATATGCAGCATACCACCCACCAAAAACTCACCCCACAATTCCTCCCACACAGGGATAGCTCTCCCACGCACCTCTCTCCACACATAATCTATAATCACACAAGAACTATAAATGTGCTTTGTATTATCCGTATCGAAGCTGCAAAGTTGGCATGGTTGAGCAGAAATCCCCATTCTTTTGCACCTCAAATCCCCTGTGATCAGGCCATCTCTCCTATATAGCCGTAGAAAATTTGAGCCTTAAGTGGACTTTTCAATTTCCACTGACCCACGCAAATCGCATCCACCTCCTCGCTATGTGACTTCTTCGAGATTTCATCATAGGCTTTAGATGGGTAAAGTTTTCCATCCAGCAGTTCCTGTCTTCACCTCCCACTGATTTGAAAGCTTGAAGGACCTACATTATCCTCATTCTCTCCATATCAGTACATAGCCCTCCTGTAGCCACTGTTAGGAATGCACCATTCATCTTCAGCTGCACACCAGAAAGCATCAACTAGCGCTTCCTTGTCAACCGCTTGCCCATATTTTCTTGGAAATTTCTCTTGGAGCATCCCAATCGATGACCACTTATCCTCCCAAAATCTAAAGTTTCCACCATCCCTGCATATAGGCTTGAAGAAGTTCCAATTCTCCTTCAACGCAGCCATAACAAAATTCCAAAAAGGAGAAGCTTTGACTGGATGGAGCCTATTCCTTGCTGTGTTAGATTCCCCATAAGTCTGATGAATCAAATTTTCCCATAGTTTTTTCTCCCGTTCAAAAATTCTAATCTCCCATTTCATCAATAAGGCATCATTGAATTCCTTTAGGAACCCTATCCTAAGACCCCCGTGCTCCTTAGGTACACATATACGACTCTATTTCACAGGTTGTAGGAACCTCCCCTCATATTTAGCACCCTTCCAAAAGAATATTTTCCTCATAATATCCAATCTCTTCCACACTGATTTAGGAGACTTAAAAATAGGAAAATAGGACTCTAGCATAGACGTAATTACTGAGTTCAACAAAGTCAATCTTCCTCCTTTGGATAACTACCTACTGCCCCAACATTCCAGTTTGGCTGCAATCTTTTCAAAAAGGATATTCCAATCCCCTTTCTTCATCTTCCCTGTCCTCAAGGGCAAACGAAGGTATGTGATGGGTAATGAAACCAAAGGTGTTAGCATTGTCCCCGAATGAAACCCTTGCTCCTCTGCATTCATCCTGAAACACACAAGATAGGACTTATCCCCATTTAACTTCAAACCCGAGACCTCTCCAAAAATTGTAACAATAAAAAAGAGGGCCTTTGCTTCTCGAAGACAACCTTCCACAAAAAACACCGTGTCTTCCACATATTGGAGCACCAGGGCCATGGCACACATACCTGATAATGAGTAACCCTTAATTATATCTGCCTCTGATAACTTGAAATTAAAACGTGTCAAAGTGTCTGCTACCAAGTTGAAAATTAGTGGCGCTAGCGGACATCCCTGTCTCACTCCACACTTGGGTTGAATCCATGTACCACACGATTTTCCATTGATCAAAGGAGATAAAGCCAAAGTAGTAATGCACCTTTTCATCCATTGTAACTATATAGGGGGAAAACCTCTCCTTTTGAATATCTCCCACAAATATGGCCAAGACACAGAATCATACGCTTTTCTAAAGTCAACCTTCCACATGAATGCTTTACATTTTCTCCTACTCCAACCCATCACCATCTCCTGTGCCACAATAAGCAATTCCTACAACGAGCTATTAGGGAGAAAAGTAGACTAAATCGGTGATATCAAATCCTTCAACACCACTTTCGACCTGTTAACAAGCACCATGCTAATGATAAGATATATTGTGTTAGATAGTGCAATCGGTCGAAAATCATGGAACCTCTCTGCCCCTTGGTTCTTTGGAAGCAAAAAAGGATATGATCTATTCACTCTATCAAACCCAGATTTCCCTTGCTGAAATTCATGAATGACTTCCATCACCTCCTTCCGAACAATGCCCCCGAACTCTTTATAAAAATAAACTTGGAATCCGTTCGATCCAAGAGATCCTTCTATGTTGAGCCCATTCAGAGCATCCACCACCTCCTGCTCAGTAATAGGAGATTCCAACCTACTAGCCTACTCTACAGACACCTTCAGGTAATCTGCCATAGTTAATGTCCAACCTCCTCTACAAACTGACCTTGTAGCATCCTTGAAATACCTCATGGACTCAGCTCTTATTGATGCCATAGTAGTCAGCCTCTGTTTGCTTGTTTGGATAGAAGATATCTGATTGAAATGCCTCCTAGAACTGGCAGCCATGTGGAAGAATTTCGTGTTAGCATCACCCTCATGCAACCACAGTTTTCTCGACTTTTCATGCCAATCCATCTCCCTTTTCAAATCCTCTTCTTCCACCTCTAGTTGCATTTGTTTTCTTTGCTGCAACTCCTGATTAGTTAGCGGCATGCTCACCTCTTTCTCATCTAATTTTCACAGCAAGGACAGTGCCTCCAACCTCCTTTGCTCGCAAAGTACCCCAACAGTCACACCATATTCCTTCATGAGATTTTTGAGTGCCATCAGTTTTGCAGAGAGTCTTGCTATAGCTGAGCCTTGAACATGTTTGGCTTCCCACCAACAACAATCATCTCTTTACATCCCGGTTCCTTCAGCTAAGATCTTCTAATCTTGAAGTATGACCAATCAATGACCCTTCACCACATTCCCATAGTAGTGGTGTATGGTCAGAGAATGGTCTCCCCATTCCAACCATAGATGACAAGTGGAATCTCCCCAGAAAGATTGCATGCCCAATGAAACGATCCAATTTAGATTTCTGTCCTCTCCCATTACGCCATGTGAACTCAGCACCAAATGAAGGAAACTCATTTAGCCCCATACCTTGCACAGCCAACTAAAAACCAATTGCAGCTGAATCAGTCCTCCCAGTCCCTCTGTCCTAAGATCAAAGAGTACAATTAAAATCCCCTCATACAAACCATGGTAGATCTCCCACAACATTTGTAGCCTTAACCAATTCATTCCATAACTGTTGCCTACGATATGCCACACATGGGCCATAAACATAGGAAACAAACCACTCGCTTCCCCTTTGGATCATTTTGAATTTCAGAGTGATTATATGCTGACCTTTTAGAGTATCTAGTAGTTGTAGTTTAGCTACTTTCAACCATACAACCAGACCCCCAGCACGACCATTTGCCCCCAAACATACCACATCAGCATATCCTCCTTGTCCCAGTAACTTCCACTGAACCTACCCATCCTCCCCAATATGTGTTTCCTATATAAGCCCACAATCCACCTCCCATTCCCTCAAATACTGCCCTCCAAACACTATCGTGAAGCCCACGCACATTCCATGTCAAGACATTCATCTTCCTTCCAATGATTCCGTAGCACTCCCCTCTTTCGGCCTTGCAACTCTAAGCATACATGCCAATGATCCTTCATCCAATGTTTTCTTGCCCTCATCCTTCCTTCTTCAAAGTTTATTTAGTGATCGAAAAATAATTCCCTTACCCTTCATGCCAATTTCATGTTTCAACCCCTCTAGATCATGAAAAGATTGAGCTTTCCCCCCCATCACCTCCCTTGCACTACAGTTGTCTTTATCCTCCATAGTCAATTGCATTTCAGTAGCTTCAGCACCTCCCCCCTCTCCTGGACTTGCCCTCACCACAAGTGCATGCCCTGCATCCTCCATCAATTCTTCCTTTTGTTCACATTGATACGAATCTTTTCTCTCTTTTGTCCTGGGCATCCCTTCTGATGCAATCCTTCCATTCGCC
This sequence comes from Thalassia testudinum, assembly GCA_037157565.1. Classification (NCBI taxonomy): domain Eukaryota; kingdom Viridiplantae; phylum Streptophyta; class Magnoliopsida; order Alismatales; family Hydrocharitaceae; genus Thalassia; species Thalassia testudinum. The sequence continues at coordinate 94,351,773 of JAZHRO010000025.1, forward strand.
TCAAGCCTCGAGTCCTCTAAAACAATCTCCACACAGGTTCTCTCAAGTGGTTCAGGAACCTTTACATTTGCAAGCTTGAACCTCAATCTAATAAGCCGAGAGCTCCTACTACATCTAAGAACAATCTTTTAAGGCACCAGTGCACCCGTGGTAATGCACACATTTACCCAAACTGAACGTCCCTTACCTTCACACAACCCTACTTCTGACCGATCATCCAGCAGAGAAAATCCCCCAATCATGTTCTATACCACCTCCGTAGTTCGCAAATGAAGTGGTAACCCTGTGATCTCCAACAGACCCTATCTATATGCAGCTCTCTGAGGGGATCTCTCTAGTAATGCCCAATCAAAAGGCGACACCAATCTCCATGACACTGAGATGTTATCAAAACACTTGATCTAAATCAAAGGTTTTCAATGTCAATTAACCCCGAACCAAACAACACAAAACGTGATGGACCTAGCCTCGCAATTTTCCAATTCAATGAGGATAGAGATAAGGATCTCAGTAACAAACGAAGATGATCGATCATGGGGCATCCTATCATAATATCCCCTATCAGGGCACCACTTAATACAATCTATTCCACCAGGATGTCATCTGTAAAGGGGATCTTGATGAGCACACATAAATTCATGACAAATTGCTTATTTTTGATAGTTCCTAGGCTTAGCACTGCATATCATGTTATAAATATTGCATAACATCCATTGCATGGCATTTAGGATAGTTGTATATTTTTTATATTAATTCCTCCATTTTATATGGCCAGGGGGCAATGCAACATCCATATGGGTTTCGGATGGAAAATCCGATTGTACAAATGGATTCGAAGTGACGATCGTAGTTCGGCATCATGGGAATCATCTTTATTTGAGCATCATAGCACCCTCTACAAGTAGAGGAAGATGGACGGCCTAGATGGCGCCACATGGCGCCAACCAGGCCCCCCAACACCGGCCAGCAACACCGCCCAACTCCTTCTTTCGTGCCCTTCAATCCTAGCTGTTAGATCAAGATCCAATTGCTGGGAAGCGGACGCACCAAGCTGCTCTACACGACACAAGGGAAGGATTGCCACAATGGTGGGAGCGCTTGTTTTCAAAGGAGGGGCGTAGGTTCGAATCCCCGCAGCCCCTCCAATTCGCAATTGGGCAGGCGCATGGAGTAGCAGCAGCAGTGCCAGCACAAGGCAGCGCGCGCACACACGTGCATGCTAGTGCATAGCAAGCGTGCATGCCAATGCATAGCACATGAGCACATATTAGGGCGCGCATAGATAGCGAGCGTGATGAGTAGGGCAGCACGGCATGGGTGCAAGGGCGGTTGGCGCCAGCTTTCAGCGACAGCTAAGCTGACCTACAGCGATGGTTACAGCCGTCGCTATTTCATTGCAAGCCAGCAGAGCCAGCAATTGGCATGGGTGGAGGTGAGCTGTCTACAGCAACGTTTCCAGCGACAGTCTGGAAGTTGCTAAAAGTCCTTTATCCATTTTTTGCCTCTTCTCCTCCACTATAAAAGGACCTACACCCCCTCCCTTACAAGCCATCTCTACCTACTCTACTCCCACGTACTCTTAAGCACTAGCAAGCCTACCAATGCTCCATTAGAGCTTGTTCTCAAGCTCCCAAGGTGCCTATTAGTGTAGCGAACCTCTGCCCCACCAAATACTCCTCCAACTTCCCATCTCCCTTCATAGGTCACCTTGGAGCCATCCTCCCACCGCCATTCCTGTAGCAGATCAACTCCATCTTCTCACCTCCATTTCGAAGCCACGCCGAAGCTTTCCTCAACCCGACATCCTCTAGCATCTCACCTCCGTCATCCCGCTCCTCACCTCCTTCGTCCGAGCTTCCGCTAGGCGCCGTCGTCTTGCCAAATAGCCGATCCAAGAGATTTCCTGTCACCTCTCTCTCTTTGCATGCTTTTGTAGTTCATTGTAATGGACATTGAATTGATATATATATCATATTTGTTCCATATCTCTATCTTGTGAATAATTTGCTTGTCTTTTATTTCAAAAACACAAAAAAATAACAAAACCCTAAAATATCAAAATGAAATGAATCGAAGTGCGATTTTCAACTAAAGTAAACATCGCCCCCCTGTGTTCGACCTGGGACTCCCTTGGAGTTTCGGTATAAATTTTATCTGATCGACGTATGTTGCAACTACGATAACAGGTTACTTGTAACCTCGATTTCTAACACGCAAAACACGTGCGACCATTTTGGCGCCGTTGTCAGGGACAACGCAACCATTTTAGCACCGTTGCCGGGGAGGCAACTGAATTTACTTTATTGTTTATTGCATTTCTTTGCATTTACATAGCACTAACCCTACTTGTCTTTGATCTACTATCTTGCAGGTACCCTATCATGTAGATCCAAGTGTGGTAGATTGGAGTAAAGTGTGGGTAGAGTACTCTGTAAGTGTCCCCCACTTTTGCCCCCCACTAGTTCATTTTGCCACAATCATAACCAAGTCCTAATCTACTTTGGTGTGTGCGTAAACGCTAGGATGGACTTTGTTCGTCTTGTTTGCCACCTTCACCCATCTCACCCACATCTTATATAAAAAGAAAAAAAACACAAAAAGATATTTCTGTGGGACAAATCAATTTACACACTCTACACACCCACATTTGAGGCACATAATCGGACTTCATTTTTCATCTACTCAATCGAGCTTCTGACCTGTGGACTCGGTACATGAATTCAACACATAAAAGAGTAGAAATCATACTAGGTTAACCATCTTTTTGTGTGCCTTAATCGGTGGCGCATTTGAGCCAATTGAGTGAATTGTTTGGGCCGCTCCACCTAATCTAAAAGAGGTTCATTTTCTAGCTGCCCCATAGGATTCAATAATTAGGTCATGCCAGGCACTCCATATTTTTCTTGATTTGTAAAGGAAAATACTTGAACACGTGCTTTCAACAACAAACTTGGTTTGCCTCACAAAACTTGGTTGAAAACACCTAATATTTGAATCCTAAAAGTAATTAAGATTCGAATCCTAAAACTCACCTCATCATTAATAATCTTGCTTGAAAACCTCTTGGTTGTGCACATTCACACGTTCTCAAACAAATCATTAAGGGCACAACCCATTAAGGGCCCATCACATTCCAAAGCACCAATTTCCCAAGCCTAACTAAAATCAATTAGACGTTGGCCCTAAGGATTCATTTGCTCATCGGGATCTAGATTGAGATTATTCATGATTAACTTGCTTATGCTAGTTAATCTGATGTCTAGCTAGGGGAGTAGCGTCAAACAATCGTGGTTGGGGGGTACACTATGAATCGTAGGCGCAAGCCAAAGGAAGAACCTTCTCCCCAGTCCGTCCTTCTAACTGGTTGGATTGCCTGGAGATAAGTAGAGTAAATTATCCATAATCTTAGGATGGATTTTGAGAGTCAGTAGACCTTAGGCTACCCCATCTAAGCACAGGCTTGTACTCTTGTGCTGCAGGGTTCCCTTTTTTTTCCTTGTCCTTCCGACTTCTTTCTAGTGTATGCTTGGGAGGAGGTCATTAAACCTAGATTGGAAGGACCTTTAGACCATTCTAGGAGACAGAGGTTGAGCTATAGCCAAGCAGATCCCATGGCTGATCAACAACTACCTCCCTCACCTTCGAACAAGTAGGAGCTGATTCAGAGGTAGTTGGAAGAATTACAGCAGATGCAGCAATGGTTCCAACGCATGCATGGTCAGGGCACTCTGCCCTTGAAGGATTTTTACGATCCTTCAAACTATGGGGAACATCCCGGCATCATGATTCCCACCGGAGACATTGAAATCAAGCCCCAAGTCTTAAGTTTGGTTAAGCATTTTCATGGGCTTGGCTCGAAGGACCCATTCCAGCACCTGGAAGATCTGACCACGTTGGTTCAAACCACTAGAGCAAGGAATGTGAACGAAGAGCAAATGATCATAAGGCTTTTACCCCACTCTCTCAGGGATAAGGTCACACATTGGTACCGGACTATAGGAAGGCCAATTGGAACTTGGGCTGGTCTTAAGTCAACTTTCTTGAAGAAACTCTTCCCTATTGAAAGGACCATTTCTTTGCGACGGGTGATTACCACTTCCACCGAGCGGCCGGGGGAATCGTTTCATGGTGCCTTGGAGCGATTCTAGGAACTTTTGAGGAAGTGTCCACACCACGAGATGCCGAAATGGCAACTCATGCAGATTTTCTATCACGGGTTGGTTGAGTAACTTCGTAATCATGTGGAAGCCTCCTACTGAGGCAATTTTCTCAACAGGGATGCAGATAACGCATACAACCTGTTTGAAAAATGAGCGAGAACTCAATTAATCATGCCTCCATGGATGCATTCAACCAGTCCCAACAACGTAGGTCAAGTGCTAATGAGATCCAAAACTCTCATTCATTTGACATGGAATTAATTTGTAATAAACTGGATAAAATGGATTTGGTTGCTAAGAATATGGGAGAATGGATGTCTGGGAATTCAGGAAACACTTCTTTACCCACTCAATCCCAGAATTCGGGATTCCATTCCTCATGAGCTCCCACGGGGCAGGAATTCGTGAACAAACTTGATTCTGCTTAACCTGTGAGCCAGGATTTCTCAGAACCATATGGGTTCCAAACTGGGGCCTTCGGTCCCAGTTTTCTTGATCCTTCCTTCTCTTCATCCTCTTTTTATGAGGATGCATATGCAATGCAGGAGAATGTTAGGTGCAACCCATATTCCAACACTTTTAACTCGAGAAGAAGGAACCACCCAAACTTCTCTTGGAAAAATCAGGGGCAACAGACCCAATCTCGACCTAGCAACTATGCATCTCAAAAACCCATGGGTCAGGGTCGGGTATACACCCAGTTGCCCCCAAGACCGGTTAGTCAACCATCTTGGAGTGCCCAACAATCCGTGGGGCAAGCTGATTTGAACAGTCAAATGGTAGAAATGCAAGGGTCCATGCTTCAGCTTATGCAAGAAATGAAGATGTCCTTGGATAACTTACAATCTAAGTTAATTGCAAACACCCTACAACCTGGATCCCTACCATCTCAATTCGTACCAAACCAGTGTAATGTGCAAAATCAGGGCAACAGAGCCCAAGGGTATGAGAATCAAAAGGACCCACACATGCATGCTCAGGAGGTTGAGCAGGGTATCTCTTCCTCCTCTTCTGGTTACATGACAAACCAAGGCCCTCCAATCTTCACTAATCCACCTCAAGACCCAAACCCTTATGCCTTTGCAAACTCTATCACCTTGAGAAGTGGGAAGTAGACCCAAAACCTAGAATTACCTTCTAGAAGTCAAAATCCTGGGGAGCTTAAGAAAGAGAAGGAGGAGGCTGAAGAAGACAATAAGGCCCAGGGATCAAAAATTGAAAATTCCACCGATATCCTGTTCCCTGAGGCCCTATTGAAAACCAAGAAGAAGAAAACCCTAGACAAAAATGAGGAGCTTTTGAATTTATTCAAGAGCATAGAGATCAACATTCCACACCTCGATGCTATTAGGCACATCTTGGCTTACGCGAAATTCTTGAAAGAACTGTGTACCCAAAAGCGTAAGCCGAGAGAACCCACTCCAAGGAAGGTGATTCTATCTGAGTAGGCAAGTTCTGTAATCCTGCATCACCTTCCTCAAAAGAAGAAAGATCTAGGTGCCCCCTTGATCTCATGCATTATTGGGGAATACACTTTTGATAGGGCACTATTGGACGTAGGTGCATCAATCAACCTAATCCCAACTTCTATTTATGAGAAGTTTGGGTTCGGTGAACTCAGGCTAACCTCAGTAATGCTATAATTAGCGGATTGATCGGTCACCACAGTGGGAGGTGTTATTGAGGATGTTATTGTCATGGTCAAGGATTTCTATTTTCCTGTAGATTTCCTCATCCTCAAAATGGATGTACCTAATGATTTGAGGAACACGGCCATCATTCTGGGGCGTCCGTTCCTAGCTACTGCCAAGGCCAACGTAAACTACGAAAGCGGTAGTATGGAGATCGCCTTTGGGGATAAGAAATTAACTCTGGATATTTTTAAGGCGATAAGAGGATTTGAGGATTGTGGATTCATTGAGGAACTCGAGGATCAGGATCTTGAGACGTGTATGACAATCAATGCACTCGAGGACTCCATTAGCTTTAGCGAACTCAACCCACAACCCTCCTCTGTGGTAGACCTGCCACATCCTGGAGAGGCTGTTGATTTTGTTCATTACCAGCCTCTTCCACTAGATTGTCCTGATCAATCTTCATCAGCATCCTCCGGTCCTTCTATTCTAAACTTGTCCCAGCTGGAATTAAAACCATTGGCCAAAAAAATGAAATATGAGTTCTTAGGACCTGAAAACACACTCCCTATGATTATTAGTGCTGATTTGACTGAGCAAGAATTGAGGTTAATTAAGGTCCTTAAGAACAACAAGGAGGCAATAGGTTGGACCATCCATGACCTTAGGGGGATAGAGCCATCTTATTGTAATCATCATATTTTCATGGAAGATGGATCCCGCCCTTCTCGCAAAATGCAAAGGAGACTAAACCCGAATCTGCGAGAAGTGGTCAAGAAGGAGATAATTAAGTGGCTCGATGCTAGGATTATTTACCCAATCTCAGATAGTCCGTGGGTTAGCTCCATTTAGATTGTACCCAAGAAGGCGGGAATAACCATTATGACTAATGAGAAAGGGGAAACCTTCACCACTCGTTCAACTTTTGCTTGGAGAGTCTGTATTGACTATAGGAAGCTGAACACTGTCACTAAAAAGGATTACTTTCCCTTGCCATTCATCGATCAAATCCTTGAAAGGTTAGCTGGGCAAAAATATTTTTGCTTCCTGGACGGTTATTCAGGATACAACCAAGTCCCTATCCATCCTGAAGACCAGGAAAAGACAACTTTCACATGTCCTTACAGAACCTTTACATTCCGTAGAATGTCGTTCGGGCTTTGCAATGCACCTACGACTTTTCAAAGGTGCATGATGGCCATCTTTCCTGACATGGTGGGAGATTATCTTGAGGTGCTCATGGATGATTTCTCCATTTTCAGAGATTCTTTTGAGTCTTTCCTGGCTAACCTGGAATTGATCCTTTAGAGATGCATCAAAACATGGCTGGTCCTTAGCTGGGAAAAGAGCCACTTTATGACTCAGGAGGGCATCGTCCTGGGTCACGTGGTTTCTAATCGAGGAATTGAAGTTAATATAGCTAAGTTGGATGCTATCTCTAGACTTCCTCCACCCACATCAGTAAAACAGATTCGCTCTTTCCTTGGGCATGTGGGCTTCTATAGAAGATTCATTAAGGATTTCTTGAAGGTTGCTCGGCCATTGAGTAACCTTTTGGCCGAAGACGCGCCGTTCAAGTTTAATGAATCATGTCGTAAGGCATTTGATTTATTGAAAATGGCTATCACTTGTGGCTCGGTATTGCAACCACCGGTCTGGATAGCCCCATTTGAGATTATGGCTGACGCATCGAATTATGCCGTCGGGGCTATCTTAGGTCAAAAGATTGAGAAAAAGCCCTCTGTCATTTACTACGCTAGCAAAACTCTAGACGAGGCCTAGAGGAATTACACCGTTACTGAAAAAAAATTGCTAGCTGTAGTTTTCACTTTAGAAAAATTTAGGGCTTATCTGTTAGGTTCTTGTGTCATCATATATACCAACCACTCAGCCTTGAAACATCTCTTGGCCAAAAAGGATGCCAAACCTCGGCTTATTCGCTGGATTCTGCTGCTTCAAGAGTTCGATCTTGAAATCAGGGATAATGTCGGGGCACAAAATGTAGTGGTGGATCACCTTTCAAGAATCCTAATTGATTCCCCTCATCCAGATGTTCCGATCTCTGATGCTTTTCCGGATGAAACTATCCTCACAATCTCGGGAATCCGAACCCCCTGGTTTGTGGATATTGTCAATTATTTGGCCATTGGTCAAATCCCCAAGGATTGGACCAAACAACAATTTGATAGACTTGTATCTGAGGCCAAATATTATTTTTACGATGATCCTGAGCTGTACCGCATTGGCGTAGATCTGATTATTTGCCAATGCATCCCGGAAGTCGAGTTCCATAGCATTCTTGAGTTCTGTCCAAGATCTGCGTGTGGTGGACACTTTTCCGGGAAAAAGATAGCCACAAAAATTTTGCAATTCGGATTCTATTTGCCATCATTATTTAAGGATGCCTAGGAATTCTCTAAGTCATGCACCCGATGCCAGACACTTGGGAACATGGCTAAGAGAGATATGATGCCCCTGAACCCTATTCTTTCCATCGAAATTTTTGACATTTGGGGCATTGACTTTATGGGACCCTTCCCTCCTTCATTTGGACACCAGTATATTCTGGTCACTGTTGATTATGTGTACAAGTGCATTGAGGCAATTCCCACCCGGACCAATGACCACAAGGTGGTCATCGATTTTGTGAAGCGAAATATCTTCAGTCAGTTCGGGGTTCCTAGGGAAATTATCAGTGATGGTGGCACACATTTCACTCATGCCCAGTTTTGAAATTTACTTGGGAAATATGGGGTGAGCCATCGGATTTTCACACCTTACCACCCTCAAACGAACGGACAAGCCGAGGTCTCCAATCGGGAGATCAAGAACATTTTGTAGAAAACCGTTAGGCCTGATTGGAAGGATTGGACCCAAAAGCTAGATGATGCTCTTTGGGCTTACCGTACAGCATACAAAATGCCTATCGGTATGTCTTCGTTCCGTCTAGTGTTTGGGAAGGCGTGTAACTTACCAGTAGAACTTGAACACCGGGCACTTTGGGCCATCAAGAAATGTAATGTGGACCTTGAGTTTGCTAGGAAAACCAGGAAACTCCAACATCTGAGTTGGAGAAGCTTCGAAATGATGCTTATGAAAATGCCAAAATCTATAAAGCAAGGACCAAAGCTCTCCACGACCAGATGATTTCACGTAAGAGCTTTGAGTCAAACTAGAAGGTCTGGATTTTTGATTCTCGATTGAAGCTTTTCCCTGGTAAACTTAGGTCTAAGTGGGGTGGCCCGTTTGTTATTGAGTGGATTTTCCCTAATGGGGCTGTGAAAATCTCTGACCCAAAGACAGGTAATATTTTCAAGGTCAATGGACAACATCTCAAACCCTTTATTGACCATGTGCTCCTTGAACCCATCTCGGCCAAGGTTGCTCTTACCTTGCCATAACCACCGCGGGTTGATCATCGCCTAGCTGAAGGCACTAAACTTAGCACATGTAAAGACTGTTCCAAGCTGACCTGAGTCTCACGGAAACCAGGTGCTATTCTTCCACTTCTACTCTCTTGCATGCTTTCATTTTTTTTTTTCACAATGAAGACATTGCAATAGCTAAGCATGGGGGGTGGACATATTTTATAACCATTTTGTCAGCTATAACAGTGATTTAATGTTATTTGATTCTTGTTTAAGAAAAGAAAAAAGAAAAAATAATAATAATAAAAATAACAAAAGAATGAAATGAAAATTTGGAAAAAAAAAAAAAAGAATTAGGAGATGAGAACTTAGGCATCAAGAGTTGTAAACTTTAGGAATTGATTCTTTGAGACCTGAATACTTAGACTATTCAGGTCTTTGGGCTTAATTAGCTTGGGTGTCCACATGAATGTGGATTTAGTCTTGAGTCTTCGTCAATTAAAATTTATTTTGGTAAATAATTTGGGATGATCAGTATGTGACTTATTGATAAATGCTAGTTTATCATCATTCTTATGCACTAAAATAAACCTAGCTCTTAGGATTTTACTCTGCAAACGGGTTTTTGGGCTGCATTTAGGCATTAACTAGTTTACGCATGCATTGCATTTTCTTTTATTTTTTTAATGTATTTTTGTGAGTGTTAAGGATGAACAAATATACAAATCCCTAAAACCCTAGCACTCAAGAAGGCAATTGGTGAAGAAGGAGTTCAGACTAGTTGGAACTCAGCTTGATCTAGCTCACCACAGCTGGAACCTAGCTCTTTGAACTAGGGTTAGCTCATCCCAACTCCATTCAGCTAACCTTAGCTGAATGGCAGCTCAAGGGAGTTCATCTTAGCTCACCCTAACTCAAGTCAGCTCAGATCCAGCTCAACTTAGCTGAGTTTAGCTCATCTCAGCTCCCACTAGTCCATAGGGAGCTCTAGCTTGCTCAGCTGAGTTGACAGGAGTTCACCCCAGCTCAGATCTAGCTACATCCAACTCCACTCAACTCTAGCCAGCTAAAGAAGAACTCATTCCAGCTCAGGAAGCTCAAGTCCAACTCCCGGGGACCCAGCTTAGCTCAAGCTAATTGAGCTAAGCTACCTTAGCTATCTCAACCAGCTTAATCCTCCCCAGGAGCACCAGACCCAGCTCACCTCAGCTCCTTTCAATAGAAGCCAGCTCACTTTAGCTTGGCTTAGTAGCTACCAAAGAACTAGCAAGCCAAGCAACTAGAGTAGCCCCATGTTGACCTCTTCAACAGCTGCCTGCTCCAGTTCAGCTCCAGATTCTTCAGAACCAGCTCCTCTCTTCAAACCCTAGCTCCAATACCTCCTCCTCTACTCCTCCATTAGCTAAGCTAGCTTAGCTTAGCTTAGCTATGCTCCAACTTGGCTTGTACCACCCCAAAAACCCACCAAACAACTCCACCCAACTAGCTCCACCTAAGCTCCACAGAAGCTAACCTACGTGGCACCATCCTAGCCTACCCACCGCCTCCAAAAGACACCTAAAAGTGGTGCCAAAACCACCCTAACTACCCCCTTGTTGGCGCCACTTTTCCCTCCAAAAATCCCCTTCAATTCCACCACACAACTCCCCTTAAACCCATCTCCACCCTCCACATAACCCCTCCCTCTAGCACCTTTCTTGGCACCACCTAAGACCCCCTTCTAGAAGCTATTTGGTGCCAACTTCAAGAGGTGTCACCACCCATAACCACCCCCTAGGAGTCCCTTGGGTTGGCACCAAATGCCCTTAGCCATAGGATCCCCAACCACCGCCAACCTTCCATCTAAGCCCTCCATTTCAAGAGGCACCTTAACCCCGCATCCTACCCTATAAAAAGACCACTATCCACCACCATTCCAAGCATCCTTGGCTAGCAAATTCACTCATATTCTACCTAGAAGCCCATGCCCAAGAGAGAAGAAGAAGAAGATTAAGGGGATATTCTGTCCACTTGGTGCCTTCCCCTCTTCCCTTCTCTCTTGTGCCCACGCCAGCCAAAGGAGAAGCCAGGCAAGGAAGATCTTTGGAGGAGATCTTGAAGGTGGTCCACGCCATCTTTGAGGAGCTTTTGAGGGTGGTGCACGCCCACCCCTTGGAAGAGAGCAGTGAAGGTGGTAGCACCCACCTTGGTGGAGCTCTCAAGGAAGGAGAAGAAGGAGGCCCTCTTTTCAAGCCAAGGAGCAGCTAGGCTTGGAGCAAGAAGACTCCCTTCACCAATTTTTGCAAAAGGATTTGTGTTTCTTTTATTGCTTTTAAATTTTTTTTATTTCTAGTAGAAGAATTCCTCTACTTGTCCTTGGAAAGAACACAAATTCTAGTTAATCAAATTGCCTTCTTTTTAGTTTTCTATTGCAATTGTTACTGTTGTTCTAGCACTTATTCTACTTCCACTCCTTAATTACTCTAGGCCTCCGCTTGCATAGAGTGAGGTTAGGTAGTGGACTTTTTAATCTCTTAATTTTTAGCTTAGCATTTTAGGTGTTAGCACTCTTTCGTCATAATTCGCACTTTGCCCGTATTATTTCAAAATAGAAAAAAATATATATATTTAAAATACCAAAAAGAAAGTTGAGATGTGTTTTTAGAAAGAGAATTGAATTGCAATTTTTGCCTCCTTGGACAACCCTAGATACTCCCCTACCTAGGATATAAATTTAAAAGCGTATGCGAATTCGTGTGTTACAACGACGCTAAAAACCCGCTTTCACAAATCACGTGTATTTCATATCACTTATCAACCCACCCTTTGATTTGGGGGGACTTTAAGCCTACGCATCTACACACATTATTTTGCACTGGCTCACTTTTCGATGGTTTTTACGGAAATTGGGTACCTAATGGACCGACTTGGGTGGTATGGCTGGCAAGTTGTCGGTGGTAACAGCACTTTGGCTAGTTGTCCAGAGCCTAGCCACAAGATAATTTTTGTTGTACTACCTTTAAGTAAATCTTAGATCAGGGAAGCCACCTACTTAAAAAAAAAAAAAGAAACACTCAAAAAAAAAGGAAAAAAAAAAAATAAAACCACACTTCACCGCACGAGTATGGCTGGCAAGTTGTCGGTGGTAACAGCTCATCGCCAGTTGTCCAGAACCCAGCTCACAAAAAAATGCACAATAATTCCCAAAACACTTAGGGAAGAAGCGGGCAAGTAGAATAAACCAGGGAGATATACACTGGATTCACCCTTGTGTTGACCCCATAAATAAAAGAAGTAGGGAGAAAGCTACCGATCGCAAAGATAAAGCTTTAGGCAAGGTCACCTAGGGTCACAGAAAACCGAAGTCCGTCTTAAGGGCCATTTGGTGAGTCTATCACTTTTTCACAAAGATGCTTAGCACTTAGAGTCCTTTTCAAGTCATGAGTGGGTCGAGTAGCCATAAAAAGTTATCCCGTAACTCTCAAACTCCAAAAGTACAAAAAGATTAGAAAAGAAAAAAAAAATATCTTCTCAAATAAGGCGAGGGCTCAGACGGTATGCATTCTGGCAGGCACCCGGGCACTGTTGAGTTTTTGTAATTATGTCTTAGGGATGAGATTTTCCAAAGCAATCAATGAATTTTGCCTAATTACTCGAACCTTGATTCTACCTTTATACATAGCATTTAGGTTAATTTTTCTAGGGACTAGAAAAAAGTAAGCATGGGGGTATGATGAATTGCTTATTTTTTATACTTCCTAGGCTTAGAATTGCATATCATGTTATAAATATTGCATACCATCCATTGCATGGCATTTAGGATAGTTGTATATTTTATATATTAATTCCTCCATTTTATATGGTCAGGGGGGCAATGCGACATCCATACAGGTTTCAGATGGAAAATTCGACCATACGGATGGATCCGGAGCGACAATCACAGTTCAGTATCGTGGGAATCATCTTGATCTAAGCACCATAGCACCCTCTACAAGAAGAAGATGGATGGCCCAGATAGAGTCATGTGGCCCCATCCATGCCGCCCAACATCGGCCAACAGCACCGCCGAACTCCTTCATCCGTGCCCTTCAATACTATCCATTGGATCAAGATCCAATGGTAGGGAAGCAGACGCACCAAGCCGCTCCACATGACACAAGGGAAGGATTGCTGCAATGGTGGGAGCGCTGGTTTGCAAAGGAGGGGCGCGGGTTCGAATCCCTGCAGCCCCTCCAATTCGGAATTGGGTGGGTGCATGGAGCGGTAGCGCAGCGTGCACGCGCACGACAGCACATAGCACATGCGCACACAGCATGGAGCACGCGGTCAGCAGGCATGATGAGCAGGGCAGCGTGGTGTGGGAGCAAGGGCAGTTGGCACCAGCTTTCAGCGATGCTTACAGCTGTCGCCATTTCATTTCAAGGCAGCAGAGCCAGCTATGGGTGTGGGTGGAGGTGAACTGTCTACAGCAACGTTTCCAGTGATGGTCTGGAGGTCGCTAAAGGTCCTTTAATCCATTTTTAGCCTCTTCTCCTCCATTATAAAAGGGCCTACACCCCCTCCCTTCCAAGCCATCTCTACATACTCTACTCCCACCTACTCCCAAGCTCTAGCAAGCCTACCAACACTCCATTAGAGCTTGTTCTCAAGCTCCCAAGGTGCCTATTAGTGTCGCGAACCTCTGCCCCACCAAATACTCCTCCAACTTCCCATCTCTCTTCGTAGGTCACCTTGGAGCAGTCCTCCCACCTACATTTCGGTAGCAGATCAACTCCGTCTTCTCACCTCCATTCCAGAGCTGCGCCGAAACTTTCCTCAACCCAACATCCTCCAGCTTCTCACCTTCGTCATCCCGCTCCTCACCTCCATCCGAGCTTCCGCCAGGTGCCATCGTCTCACCGAATAGCCGATTCGGGAGATTTCCTCTCACCTCCCTCTCTTTTCATGATTTTGTAGTTCATTGTAATCGACATTGAATTGATATATATATCATATTTGTTCCACATCTCTATCTTGTGATACATTTGCTTGTTTTCTTTTATTTCAAAAATACTAAAAGAATAACAAAACCCCAAAATACCAAAAGGAAATGAACCAAAGCACAATTTTCAACTAAAGTAAACGACGCCTCCTTTTGTTCGACCCGGGACTCCCTTGGAGTTTTGGTATAAATTTTATCTGATCGACGTGTTTTGCAACTACGACGATGGGTTACTTGTAACCTCGATTTCTAACATGCGAAACACGCGCGACCAGATCTCAACATCAAAGGCAAGACCTTCAACCTTTTGCTGTGGAGGGAAGGGTCCACGCTCTTGCCTCTCCCTCCAAAACTGAGCGACACCATCAACACCTTTCTTCTTCCTTGCATTCACACAAGAAGCCTTTTTGTGACCCTCACCACCACAAATGATGGAATTAAGAGGCCCACGACATGAAGAAGCCATATGCTCGCACCTTCTACACCAGAAGCAGAGGATCTCCCCATTGTTCCTCCATCTAGGGTTTCCGACATTACCTCTTACCCTTCCATGAGACCAGCCCGTTTGATTTTTGGCTCAGCTGTCCCTCTGATGCCACCTCTTTGATCTCCAAACCTCCCAATCATCCTCCTCCCTCCTACTTTGGGCCCATCAACCATCAACACCCTCTCCACCAGACCCACCATTGCCACTAGCTGCATCGCCAATTTGGTCACCAGATCTCCCACTAGACAGCACTTCAAAAGTATTTGAGTGTTCAATAGAAAACTTTATTATCGCCCCAATCGAATCATAATCCTCAATTATCAGGCTATCAAATGGTTCATCATGCTCCTTGAGCCCATTTGTCTCACTAAAATCGTTCTCCTTAGCTTTAAGTGAGACTTCACTAAGAGATTCCTCACCCTTTGAATTAAAGAATCCTTGATCCTCATTTATATATGCCTGAAAACCATATGTTGATCCTTGGTCTATAGAGACAAATTTTTTCTCACATCCTGGCTCAGGGATCTCGGGTGAGAAAATCACATCATCCTCGATTGGTTGCTTTAACCCAACCTGGTCATCCTCGATCTCAGAAAATGTGTCCCCCCTAATAGGTGCCTGTGTGGGTTCAGACATTGGCTCTCTTGAATGGGGTTTGTCCTGGGAATTATCCCAAGATTGGACTAAAGCAACCACGAATTTCCCAAGTAAAAACTCACCTAGGCCTCTATCATTAACATCTTGGATCCAACCCAATAAATTACTATTAAGCTCATTAATCATTTTGATCATAGGCTCCGATACTTCAGTGCATGGTGTTGGCTGAGATTCTAAAGATTGTATAGTGTTCTTCAAGTTAGCCAACACCCTATCCTAAACCTGGTTCACTTGAACTGAATGGTTTGGTTCAAGGTTGGGTGGGTTTGGGTTAAAACTGAGAGAATCAAGAAATTGAGGTTCTAAGGGTCCTCCTTGATAGTAGGTCATTTCGGGTTGTTCAAAGAGAGGTGGTGACCTATATTCAGTAGAATACTAGGGAGGGTAAGTGTCATAATCATCATATCCTTTGTGATTGTAGATTGAGTTGGTTTGTTCATAAGAAGGCGATGATCTATAATCAGTGTAGCTCTGTTAAGGATAATAATAGTAATCATGATGTCCAAGGTTATGTCCTCAACATTGAGGTCCAAAATCATATCCCCAATCAAAGTTATCTCAGCTAGTGGATGGGTAGTCATAAGTCGAGTTGGGATAATAGTCATCTTGGGGAAAAGTGGTGGTAGGAGGGTAGTATTGGAATTGTGTGTATGGTGTGGAAGAATACATGATGAAGTAGGTGGGAAAACATAATAAAGAAAGGTGCTCTGTAGTACAATCAATCAAACCTGTCCTTAAATTGGGTGGCCTAAGGACCTATCCTTCAGAAATGGACTCTGACCACACAACGAATTTGATGTTGTCCTTACTCTAAAAGGTGGTAAAGTTGGGCCTGCAAAGTAGGGGGAGTGTTGATGATGGAAAAATATGCTATCGGAGTTGGATTCGAAAACCAGTCTGTTGAACATACGAGTTACTATGCTATTGTGTTTGGTTTTGAAAACCTATCGTCGTAATATGAAAGCGAATAACTCATGTTCAAAAAATAAAATTTATACCGGAATAGAAATCCCGGGTCAAAATCAGGGAGGCGGACGTTTAATTTAAAAAAATATGCGTTTGTTTTATTTGTCACGAAGTAAATTAATTGATTAGAACTATCTAACTTTTTACAATAAATAGAAGAGAGAGAGAGTAAGAGAGAGAGAGAGAATATTACAAACAAAAACTAAAAAGAGGTGTAGAATGAACATGGAATTCATCATTAAAAAGATTGTTTGTTACACTAAACATTACGACTAGAAAACGGGAAAATGATTACACTAGAAAGCAGTAAATCTACTCTAGAAAGTAGTAAAAAGAATGGGGAGAGAGATATCCTCCTCGACGGTCACTTGGAGGACGAACCGGATGGGACGATGCCTGGATGAAGGGGAACAGAGCAGGATGAAGGAGGACGAAGCAGGATGAACTGGAATGGGGCAGCACGTCATCGTCGTCGCAGGATCTGCTTCTGAAAGGGGGACAAAAATTTGACTTTATCTCGCGAGAAGCATCCCAGGTCTGGGACAAGCTTCTCTTGAGCTTTGGAGTGGGAGAGAAGAGAAGGAAGGGATGAGAATTTTGTGTGGAGGAGGTCTCCTTTAATAGTTGCAAGGAATGATGGCAAATTGGCCTTTTAACTCAAAACATTAAATAAGGGGTCTTTAGTGATGGATAAAACCGTCGCTAAAGCCACATTGTGGGCATCGTGTGGCGGAGCACATGCACCCGCTAGCCTACTCACGCGTGTAACGTGCATCCACGTACTGCTGATCTCACAATTGGACGGTTTATCTCACACCTCCGCCTGCTCCTCAACGTGGGCCCTCTTGCGTGTGATCCCACGTCACGCGTGGGCGTGCGATAGAGAATGGAACGGATTGAGTGCCCGAGCCACTCGATCACGATCGAGCGGTCACGAAGCCTACTCACCCATGCCTCAAATGCCGCTCGCGTAGGCTTGAACGCGCGACTTGCCTTGTTGCAAGTGCGTTCACCCGCTACGCTACAGCGACGCTTATGTTGCAGAGATCAATTCAGGTGCGCGCATCCACAGCCGTTGGATGTGCATCCAATAGTGGAGAAGCGACGAAGAAGAGAGGGTGCGGCGAGTGTAGTGGTCAGTTGGGCGGCTGAGATGGTGCCATGTGGCGTCATCTTGGCCGTCCATCTTCTAGATGATGTAGATGGTGCGCGATTATCGGATTAAGTCGATTTTCGTGCCGTTAGGCTATGACCGTCGATCCGAATCCATCCATGCGGTCAGATTTGTTGTTTAAAGTATGGTTTCACACCATCTTGGCCCTTAATCTTTGAGGGTTCCCCAATCTCTATTTAATGCTACAGATGTCTGATTAGGGCGAGCTTGGAGTCGTTGAACTCCAATTATTACCCTGATCACATCTATAAAGTTAGATCTTCTATCCGAGGCCCTGATAAAAGGTTTGCCCTGTCCATGAACATAAAAGGAGACAATTAACCTCCATTTTATTTAAACTAATCTATATGTAAGATGATGCATGTTATGCAATATTTATAGTATGCAATGCAATGCTATACTTAAGAATCATGCATAAATAGACATCTTAAGTAGTGTAAACATATTTGCATCATACCCCCATGCCTATCTTTTGCTAGTTCCTAGCAAAAGCTACATGATATTTATAAGAGAATCAGGTTCGATTATTTGGGCATGAGTTATTTTCAATCACTAGGAAAATGTCTACTTAGGATCTAAACTTTCAAAGACACAACAGTGCCTGAGTATCTACCAAAATTCAAACCACCTCAAGCCCTCGCCTTATTCAAAGAAAAATTCGTTTCTCTTTTTTTCCTTTTTTCTGATTTGTTTGGATTTTCAAGTTTTAGGGTTTAAGAGTGGCTTTCCACGGCCATTCAACTCACCCAAGATTTGATGAGAACCCCAAGTTCGAAGCATCTTATTGTGAATGTGATAGACTCGTTGATCGGGCGTTAAAACGAACTTCAGGTTTCTACGCCTCTAGGTGATCTTAAAAAGAGAATTCTACCTAAAGGTGTATCATTACAACTGGCAGCTTTCTCCCTACTTTTATTTTACGAGGTCAACAAAAGGGTGAATCCAGTGTATATCTCCCTGGTTTATTCTACTTCTCTGCTTCTTCCTAAGTGTTTTGGGAATTTTCAGTGCATTTATTGAGCTGGGTTGTAGACAACCGGTCGATGAGCTGTTACCATCGACAACTTGCCAGCCATACTCCTGGGGCGAAGTGTGGTTTATTTTTTTCTTTTCTCTTTTTTTTCTTTTTCTTTTCTTTTTGACTCTCTTTTTTTTAAGTAGGTGGCTTCCATGGTCTAACATTTACGTAAAGGCAGCAAAAAGAGAAAGGTCTAGTGACTGGGCTCTGGACAACCTACCTATGGGCTATTACCCACGATAACTTGCCAGCCATATCACCCTAGAAGGTTCATTAGCTACCCAATTTTCGCTAAAATCTTCGAACAACGAGTCAGTGACAAGAGAGTGTGTAGATGCCTAAAACTGAAAATTCCCTCAAATCAGAGGGTGGGTTCATAAGTCATGTACTTATCACCCAAACTTATTTACTCCAATTAAAATAGAATTCAAGTTGGCGAGGACTCGAAAAATAAATCCACTTTTTAATGGATACACGAGCTTATTAAGTCTAAAGACTTGAAGGGTCTTTGTGTTCAGATCGTAATGTAGTATTTCCTAAGATTGAAAATTTTCTTGAACCCAAGTTCTCTTTCCTAATTCCACAATTTCTTTTTTATATATAAAAGAAAATAAAACAAATCTACGGAGCTGACAAATAAATTCAGAGATGAATATCCACCCCACCATGCCTATCTAATGTAATGTCCTCATTGTATTAAAAAGACATAAAATAGAGTGGAATAGAATAGAATGCACCAGAATTGCGTGAATGTCAGGTCCTCTCCGATATGAAAACTAAAAAGAACTGTATACGTGCTGAATTTAGTTCCTTCAGCTAGGCACACTATACAAAGAAGAGAAATAAAGAATTCACAGGTGTAGGTCAGAATCAGAATAAACATAAGAAACTTCTGACCTGTCAGCAGATGTCCACAAATGTGAACCAGATTGTGGTGCAGACCCATACCCCATAATCAAGAATATCTCAGGTTCTGGATAAAAATTACCCAAAAACTAAAATCAGTATGCAAGCGAGGTCGAGCCTGCGATTTTTGAGGATGTAACCCAAGACCAAAAAGTCGGGTTACATCCTCAAAAGGATAATCATTGAATGTGTGCTTGGGTTTGACATCCTCAGAACAAATGTCGTAAGGGTCTTGGTTTGATGGTTTCAGCTTAATAGGAACCCTTTGACTAAGTCTTCTACTTCCTTCGGAACTTGCTTCCCAAATCAGAACTTCCCAAGTCCAATCCTCCTCAATCAGAATGTCAAATTCCAGGACCTCTTGCATATTAATCACCTCGTCTGAAATCTCCAAGTCTAAATGATGTGGCTGAATCAAAATTGACTTGTGTTTAATTATCTCAGAAACAAAATCATCAATAAGCTCAATGGGGTGTAACTGACAATTAGGGCATTGAATTGAATCCTCCAGAAAATGCAATTATGGATCCGTAATGTGAGCCCTAATAAGATCAGTTTCCTCAAGTATTGGGCTATCAAATGATCTATCATATTCCTTAGGCCCAATTGTCTCACAAAAATCATATTCTGTAAACTCGTGCGAGACTTCACAACTTGAATCTTCACCATCAGAATCAAAGAAATCAAGATCCGTATTAATGTATGCCCCAAAATCATCTGTCACTTTCTGATCCATGGAGACAAATGTTTCCTCATACCCTAGCTCAGGGATCTCAGATAAAGAAATCAGATCATCTTTAATTGGTTGCTCTAATTCAATCTGGTCAGCCTCGTAACACGTGTCCCCCCCAACAGGTGCCTGAGCATGTTCTGACATTGGCTCTCCAGAAGGGAGTTCATCCTGGGAATCATCCCATGATTGAACTAAAGCAACAACAAATCTCATCCTCAATTTTGCTAACTTCCTAAGTAGAAACTCACTCGGGTTCTTATCATTAACATCCTTGAGCCAATCTAACAAATACTTGTTCAAATCATCAATCATTTCAATCAGGGGCTCCAATCTTTCAATGGAAGGTGTTGGCTGAACTTCTAAAGTTTGTATGATATTCCTCAAATTAGACAGAACCTTCTCTTGAACCTGGTTACCCTGAACCAAATGAGTTGGTTCAGAGTTGGGTGGGTTTGTGGTCAATGTAGGGAAATTAACGAATTAAGATTCGTTATACCCTTCCTAATAATAGGTCATTTCAGATTGTTCAAAAGGTGGTGATGACCTAACTCAGTGCAATCAGAGGATGGGTAAGAATCAGTGTATCCTTCTTGACTGTAGATCGTATTAGGTTGTTGATGAAAGGTTGACGATCTATAATCGATGTGGCTCTGAGAAGGATAGAAATCACAATCATAGTGTTCAAGGTTATACCCTAAACACGGAGGTCCGAAACTGTATCCCCAATCCGAGTTATCCCAACTAACTGATGATTGATTACAATACGAGTTGGGATAATCATCATGTTGAGCATAATTCAAAATAGGAGGGAAAGTGCGGGAATGCGTGTAATATGTGGAATGATTCATGAGAAATGGGAGGAAGAATGGTGCCCTACAATACAAGCAATCAAACCTGTCCTTAAATAGGCTAGCCTAAAGACCTACAGACTCCCAAAACTCGTCTTAAGATAATGGAATGATTCGATATGCTTCTGTCTGTTCAATCCAACCAGTTAGAAGGAGGGACTGGGGAGAAGGTTCTTCCTTCAACTTACAGCTTCGATTCTTAGTGTACTCCCCAGCCGCGATCGTTTGATTCTGCTCCCTTAGCTAGACATTAGATTAAACAGTAGAAACAGACTAAACGAAAATAATCTTGTTCTAGGCTCTGAAGAGTGAGTCGAATCCTTAAGGCCAATGTCTACTCTATTTTATTTAGGGCTAGGTTTGAATGTGCTTTGGAATGTGATGGGCCCTTTATCTGGGTTGTGCCCTTAATGATTGATTGATTTGTGTGTGCATGCACAACCAGTGGTTTTCAAGCAAGATTATTTTTGATGTGGTGAATTTTAGAGTTCAAATCTTGCTTAGTAGCTTTTAGAATTCAAATTTAGGTATTTTCAAATAAGTTTTGTTGGCACACCAGGTTTTGAAAGCACAGGTGAAGGCGTTTTCCTTTGAAGCTTAAAAAAAATGTGGAGTGCCTGGTAAATACCAAATAGTTGAACCTAAGTGGCAGTAGTTGATGAGTTGATTTTACTTGAAGTGGTGTGCCCCAATCAACTCAAACAATTAGCCTGTTGCACCACTTAATTAGGCACACAAGTGATTACCTAATCTGCTTTCTACTCAATTATTTGTTTGGATGTGTGTACCGGATCTGAAGATTGGTTTACCAGTTGAGTTTGAAAATCAGATGAGGTTGTGCACCTCTGTGAGATTTTCTTTTTTTTTTATTGTGGAGGTTGGGGCGGGTGTGGGTGTCAAACAAATAAACAGAACTAACCTTAGAGTTTATAAGAACACCTAGGTTGATTAATGCTTGTGTTATTATGTGGTGGAATGAAAACTAATGGGTGAGAAGTGGGGGATAACTTACAAAACCTTCAACAGCACTTTGCTCAAATCTATCGCTTTTTCTCATCTTGAAATGATACCTGCAATCACAATAAGAAAGGAGAGAAATGAGGTAAATGATTTGTAAGTTATAAAATGCGAAGAAAAATCAAAGATCGTTGCCTCCCCAGTAACGGTGCCAAAATGTTGAACGTACGAGTTACTATGCTATCGTGTTTTGTTTTGAAAACCTGTCGTCTTAGTATGAAAGCCAAGAACTCATGTTCAATAAATAAAATTTTTATCGGAATAGAAATCTCGGGTCGAACATAGGGAGGCAGACATTTGCTTTAAAAAATACACGTTTGCTTTATTTGTCATGAGGTAAATTAATTGATTGGAACTATCTAAATATTTACAATAAATAAAAGAGAGACAAAGAGTAAGAGAGAGAAAATATTACAAACAAAAATCAAAAAGAGGTGTAGAATGAACATCGAATTCATCATTGAAAAGATTGTTTATTACACTAAACATTACGACTAGAAAGTGGGAAAATGATTGCACTAGAAAGCAGTAAATCTACCCTAGAAAGTAGTAAAAAGAATGGGGAGAGAGATATCCTCATCGACGATCGCTTGGAGGATGAGCAGAACGTGACGACGCTGGATGAAGGGGAATGGAGCAGGATGAAGGAGGACGAACAGGAAGAATAGGAATGGGGCAGCACATCATCGTCGTCGTGGGATTCACTTCCGAAAGGGGGACGAAAATTTGACTTTATCTCGCGAGAAGCATCCCTGGTGTGGGACAAGCTTCTCTTGAGCTTTGGAGAGGGAAAGAAGAGAAGGAAGGGATGCGAATTTTGTGTGGAGGAGGTCTCCTTTTATAGTTGTAAGGAATGAGGGCAAATTGGTCTTTTAACTCTCAAAACATTAAACAAGGGGTTTTTAGTGACGGATAAAACTGTTGCTAAAGCCCTATCATGGGCGAATGTGTGGCGGAGCGCATGCACCCTCTCTCCTACTCGTGCATGTAACGCACGTCCATGCACTGCCGATCTTACGATAGGACGGCATATCACGCACCTCCACCCGCTCCTCAACGTACGCCTGCCCACATGCGATCCTGCGTCACGCACAGGCGTGAGATAGAGCATGGAACGGATTGAGCGGCTGCAACCACTCGATTGCGATCAAGCGATCGTGGAGCTCGCTCACCCACACCTCAAATGCCACTGGCACAAGCTCGAACATGCCCCTCGCCTTCTCACGAGCGCGTTCACCCGCTACCCTACAGCGACTCTTATGTCGCGAAGATGAATTTAGGCATGCGCATCCATAGCCATTGGATGCGCATCCAACGGTGGAGAAGCGGCGAAGAAGAGAGGGTGCTACGAGTGCAGCGGCCGGTTGGGCGGCTGAGATGGCACTACGTGGCGCCATCTTGGCCGTCCATCTTCTAGATGATGTAGATGGTGCCACGATTGTCAAATTGAGTCGATTTTCATGTCGTTAGGCTGTGATCATCGATCCGAATCCATCCATGCGGTTGGATTTGTCGTTTGAAGTGCGGTTTCACACAATCTTGGCCCTTATTCTATTATGGTTCCCTGGTCTCTATCTAATGCTACAGATGTCTGATTAGGGCGATCTTGGAGTCGTTGAACTCCAATCGTCGCCCTGATCACAACTGTACGGTTGGATCTTCGATCCAAGGTCCCGATAAAAGGTTTGCCCTGTCCACGAACATAAAAGGAGATAATTAACCTGAATTTTATTTAAACTAATCTAAATGCAAGATGATGCATGTTATGCAATATTTATAGTATGCAATGCAATCCTATGCTTAAGAATCATGCATAAATAGACATCTTAAGTAGTGTAAACATGTTTACATCACCATCATTATAGTTTGAGTCGCGAATAAATCCTTTCAACAGATAAATTTTATACTGAAAAATCCGTAAAGAAGTTCTGGGTTGAACACAGGGAGGTAGACATTTGATTAAAAATACGTGTTTGTTTTACTTGTCATGAAACAGAATAGCTGGTCGAAAACTAGCTATCCTTTTAACAAATAATAAATAGAAGAGAGAGAGAATATTACAAATAAAATCAAAAGAGAGGTAGAATAAACATGGATTTTACTATAAGAAGTTGTCCATTACACTACTCATTATGACTAGAAAGTGGGAAATCTATACTGGAAAGCGGTAAATCTACTCTAGAAAGTAGAAAAAAGAATGGAGAGAGAAGTATCCTCGTCGACGATCGCTTGGAGGACGAGCCGGATGGGACAACGCTTGGAGGACGGGGGACGGAGTAGGAAGAAGGAGGATGAAGTGGGGGTACGGGAACAAAGCAGCACGTCATCGTCGCGGGATTCGCTTCCTGAATGTAGACAGAGGACAACTGCAGGATGATCAACGAAGGGGGACGAAGGTAAAAAAATTATGATTTCTACTCTAGAGGAGCATTCCGGGTGTGGGACAAGCCCTTAGAGCTTTGGAAGGGGTGAGAGAAGAGAAGAAGGGATGAGAAGTTCGTAGGATAGGGGTCTCCTTTTATAGTTGCAAGGAGTGGGGGCATTTTTGACATTTTAATTTCAAAAACATTAATTCAGGGCCTTTAGTGACAGATTTATCCGTCACTAAAGGACTGAACGTGGTCGACGTGCATGCACCGTGCCCGCCTCCTCGCCTTCGTCTACCTCAATGCCTGCGCATGTTCGCGCAAGCCTAGCCATCTGATCTCAAGATCTGATGGCTTAAAACACTCACCAACACCTTTGAAACTCCTCTGCCGTGTGCCTGCGTACGATGAGAAGTGCAAACGTGCGTTATCCTGCTTGTACGCGATCGACGATCCTCCACGTGCCATGCCTCCTCCCCTCGGTTGCCCAATCTCGATCTGATGTCCCAATTGCGCTTGTCCCTACGCTCGCACCCGTCTGTTTTGAAGTGCTTGGCACGGCTCGAACACGCGCCCTTCTCTCGCGAAGGGGCACTCGACCACTATGATGAGGTTTCGTTTGTGTCATGCGAAGGACTTATGCGTGCATGATCTGTGGTCGTTGGATGGGCATCTAACAGTGGAGATTCGTTGAGTAGGTAAAGAAGAGAA
The DNA here is from genome assembly GCA_037157565.1 of Thalassia testudinum. Taxonomy (NCBI): domain Eukaryota; kingdom Viridiplantae; phylum Streptophyta; class Magnoliopsida; order Alismatales; family Hydrocharitaceae; genus Thalassia; species Thalassia testudinum. The sequence continues at coordinate 94,376,778 of JAZHRO010000025.1, forward strand.
GTGGAGGCGGGTCCTTGTGGCCGATTGTGTGGCTGGCATGGCACCATGAGGCACCATCTTTGATGTCCATCTTCTGTGTGTTGCAGATGGTGCTACGAATTTCGAATTGGACTAATTTTCACACCGTTAGGGAGCGATCATTGATCCGAACCCATCCATGCAGACCGATTTGTCATCTGAAGTGCGAATTGGTACCATCTTGGTCCTTGATCTTTAGGGTTCCTTGATCTCTATCTGGTGCTACGGATGTCCAATCAGGGCGATCTTGGAGTCGTTTAACTCCAATCGTTGCCCTGATCAGATGCATATGGTTGGATCATCGATCCGAGGCCCCAATTAACAAGTTGCTCTGTCCCTAGCCATAGAAGTAGATAATTAACCTACATTTTATATAGACTAACCTAAATGCAATTTTTATAGTATGTGGTGCAATTCTATGCCTAAGAACATGCATAAATAGACATTTATGTGATATAAACATGTTTACATCAGGGAGCGTGTCCCAAGGACCAATAATTATGCCAAACCTCTATTTTCGTAAGTGTTTTAACAATCGGGCCCCCAACTTAGCACCTTTTAAAGCAAGCAGATGTTACTAATTCTAAGTGCATTTAAGAAAACACCCTGAAATGGACTCAATGAATCCTAGGGCCAATGTCTACTCAATTTTAATTAAGGCTTGGGATGATTGTGCTCTTGGAATGTGATGGCCCCTTTAGATGGGTTGTGCCCTTAATGATCAATTTGAAAATATGTGTGTGTGCACAACCAGGGTTTTCAAACAATGTTATTATGATGTGTCTTTTAGGGTGTAACCTTGTTTAGTAGCTTTTAGGTTTTAATCTTTATGTGTATCAAACAAGGTTCAGTAGAACACTCCAAGTTTTGAAAGCACCAGTGATGATATATTTCTTCAAAACTCAAAAGGAATGTGGAGTGCCTGGTTAGTTCCTAAAAATTAAACCCTAAGTGGCAAGCTACTTGATTTATCAGTTTTATCTTAAGTGGTGCAGCCAAAACTGCTCAATCAATTGGACCTAAGGCAACACTTGCTTAAGGCACACAATATTGTTTAACCTATTCAAATTTTCTACTCACTTATTTGTGTGTTGAGTTAAGTTGTATCGGATCCATAGGTCAGATTCCAGTTAAGTGGTAGAATCAATGAAGAGTGGTGCACCTTAGGTCGAGAGTTGTAGGTGATTAATGTGTGTAACTTTCAATAAATCCCATAATCAGATAGTTTATATATATATTTTTTTAATTTAATAGGTTGGGTGAGGTGAGTGCAGTGACAATGAAATAACCAAGATCTACCCTAGGGTTTATGCAAGTGCATAAGTTGATTTGGGTTTGAGTTATTAGTGTGGCGAAATGAAATCTAGGGTGGGGGTGGTGGGGATGAAATTACAGAAGCTTCATCTATACTTTTCTCTGATCTAACTACTCTGGCCTAACTCAAAAGAGTACCTGCAATCACACTAAGATCAGAGAAAAAGTGAGATAAAAGTTAAGTAAGGTAGAAAAATGTGAGAAAAACCAAAAAGCGCTACCTCCTTGGCAACGACGCCAAAATGGTGAGAGTGTTTTCGTGAGTGAAAAGTTAGGGTTTCAAGAAAACCCATCTTCGTAGTTGCAAAAATCGCTACCAGATAAAATTTATACTGAAACTCAAGATGAGCCCCAAGTCGAACACAGGGAGGTAAATGTTTGGTTTTGAGAAATCCACGCTTCAATTTTATTTGCTTTTGTTATTTGCCTTTTATGAATTTTTTGTATTTTTATAAGGCAAGAGGTGAGGTCAATAATATCTAGCTGATCTACTTGCAAAATAAGAGAGAGTGACAATATCAATATTTTGCTAACCAAAGTTTACTATAGATAATCGAGGAAGAAATTACAACTACACTAGAAAGTGGTAAAAGATAGAAAAAGATGAGAAGAGTCCCCCTCGATGGTTGCTTGGAGGACGACTCGCTCTGACATCGCCTTGATAAAAGTGGTGGGAAGTTGGAGGAAGGAGGATGGGGTAGGATGGCATCGCTGCGAGGATCTTCTTCCGGAAGGTGGTGAAAGGACTACCATGGGATGCTCCTCGAAGGCAGATGAGAGATAGGAAAAATTGTTTAATTTCTACTCTAGAGGAGCATCTCGGGCTTACGACAAGCTCTCTCTAGAGCCGTGGAGGTGGTAAGGAAGAGATGAAGAAGAATGGGAGGGATATGGGTCCTTTTATAGTGGAGGATAGAAGACAATTCATGCGTGGGACATTTAGAGGAATCTAAATGCATCACTAAAGATCTGCCCTAAATGTCTTTGAAGATCTGCAGCCCATGTTCGCACACGTAGTTGTGCTTGGGCGCTCCTAGTTGCCTCGCATGCTCAACATCCGATTGTCGATGAATGGTTGAGATTGTGCAAAGATTGCACACTCAGATGTGCGTGCAATCACGCATTCATGCCCACGCGCATCCAACCGTTCGATGCCCAAATGTAGGGTTGAGATCAAGCGAGACCCACGCTTAAATTGCATGAGAGCATGTCCAGGCCGGCGTCATCAACCGCGTGCTAAATCGTTTTCATCCACTGTGTCACGTGGCATGTCTAGTATCGCTCGTTGGCCATCTAGTGGACACAATTGAGTTGCACCCGCACTCGCGAGATCAGAGGCTGTGGCAGGTTTCGATCGGGCTATAGTGGGTTGCAAATCGCTTGTCCATCAATTGTGTCACGTTGTTGAATGTGTCACGTTTACAAATTTTTGTGATGTGGTGGAGGCGGCTTCTCGACCTTTGGATCTTGATCCAATGGTTGAGATTTCTTCACAAAGATGCTCGTTAAGGATGAGCAGTGGCTGTGGCTAGTCATAGGTGGTTGTGATGGTACCACATGATGCCATCATGGTCGTCCATTTTCTTTTCTTTATAGGTGGCACCATGGATGTCAAATTGGGTCGATTTTTGCACCGTTAGGCTACAATTGTCGATCTAAATCCATTCGTGCGATTGGATTTTTCATTTGAATCTTTGAATTGCATCACCTAGTCCTTTGGCTATTGATCTTCCTCGAACTTCATAAGCTGCTATGGGATTCCGATTAAGATGATTTTGAAGGCATTAGACTTCAATTGTCATCTTGATCAGATCTGCATGGCCAGATCGTCAATTTGAGGCCCTAAAATAGATCTTCTTCTCTCCTGGCAATAAAGGGACACGAATTAGCGTAAACTTTATACAAACTATTCTAAATGTAGAATGACGCTTGCTATGTGATATTTATACTATGGAATGCATATCTAAGCCTAGGAACATAGATAATAGGCATTTTATTCTAAATGGTTGTGTCTACATCAATTTGGCACTCTAGTAGATCTTAGAGCTAGAAAGCATCAGATCTAATAGAAGCCATATGGATGAGGTGATCAGCAAATTAATATGGTAAGGAAATAATGTGAAAGTGGTCGTGGGATGTAGGGGAAGACTAATGGATTGAGATGGAAGTGTGAATTGGCCTCTCTGATCAAGATCTGTTAGAGACGATGGATCGAGGACTCACTACAATTATACTACTCTACTTCTAAACTAATCAATCCAACCGATGAATTATAGGCTAATCTATCAATACTACACTAGAAAACACATAAATCTAACAAGAAAGCAGTAAACTAATCTATGAAAGTGAGTAAAGGCCTAGCTAATAGAGGAAGGGGATGTCTAAGAGCCACCAACCATCTCCCAATGGTTAAGAAAGGGGAGAAGCCTCTAACGGAAGAAGGTGGTGTCCTAGATCCACCAGTTGTCGGCCGATGGTGAGTGAATGAGGAAGGGAATGGCTGTTGTCACCAGCCACCAAGGGAGGGGTAATTAAAGCTGGAGGAGTAGAAGAATGGATCAACTAAGGGGGCGGGAGCTGGTAGTGGTCGTAGGAGCTCAGGGTTACTTCTTATATAGGCATTGTGGGTGCTCTGGTCATCGGATCAGTGGGCCATGGCCAAAGGGTATCAATGGTTGTAAAGGGAGATGGAGTGCGCGGGAAAGGGTTTAGATGAAAAACCACCATAGGATGAGATCTATGTTTAAGCGCAAAGTTGTATGCATTGGCTCCATTACGTGTGAGCTAGATCGACTATTCATCTGATCGAGGAAGGAATGGATGGCCGAGGGTTACCGTGTTCTTCGTGGAAATGTAGCTAAAGAACAGGTTAGCTGTAGGTGTTTTGGTGCTTTTACACCAAGGCCCAACAAGTGAAATAATATAACAATTTCAAAGGGTCCCATAAGTGGTAAGTTCCATTACAAAGCAATCCCTAAAGGATATCAAATAGGTCCCTACAACTTTTAAATGCATGAAATGTGAAGAAATAAAGGACCTATGTGTAATGCAATGATTTCAAGGTCCAAATGATGTCTAAATGCATTGTAATTTTTATGGCATGATGATTGAACATGTTTGAACATAATTCAACCATTTATTTATAGTTTCAAGCTCAAATTGGTGTTCAATTGGCATTTAAAGCATCCAAAGGTGTTTCATGTATAGAATATCCCAAATATGGCCTAATTATGTATTTTTAACACATTTTAGATGTTTTAGGTCATTTTCATTAATTCCCACTGGTAAGACGGTTTTCGCTTTCGAATAATATGATTAAGATGATTTGTCATTTTAGTATCAAAGTGGTGGAAAACCGCTTAACAAAATAATTAGAATTAAAATTAAACCACTCACAGGTGAGCGGGTCGTGTCTACAGGGAGGCAATGGCCTATTTAAGCTCACAATTAGATGGAAATCGAGTTCGCTGAAATATTTGTCAAGTCAAATAATGGCTATGTAGCTCTGAATGTAAACCTTAAATTTATGGAGAAGTCAAGGGTTGTTGACGTAATTTTCATGTAAGAAAATTATTCATGTGCAAGGGTATGCCATGTACTTTTCACTTTCATGCATACTAAAATGTAATTAGAAATTAAATGCAATGCACATAGAGATGAATCAATAAGGCTTAACAATTATCTAGAAGAATAAGCATAAAGCTGCAAATTCCCCACAATTTAATTGATATGAGAAATCAAGAAAACAATTATTGTCAATGGCAATTTCTGTAAATAATAATACCCACTAAAACATAGTATTATACCTCTCTCCTCGCGCATGGGAGAGAGGCTCATTTGAGGAGCTACTTTGAGAAAAGGTCAGCTGGAGCGAGGCCTTCCAGGTGGTGGTGGCGGTGCATCGCAAGATGGCCTGGGTCGGTTAGACGAAGGAGAGAAGTGGAGGCGGCGACGGCTGTCCCTGCTGCTCTTGTGCGTGGGAATGGAGCTGCTAAAGGGCACTGGAGTATGCGCACGCTCCGCACGCACAGCTGGATGCGAGGGTCGGTGGCTACGAGGAGCATGCGCCCTACTGCTGCAGGGCGCGTGGTGGGTGCTATGGGAAAAGGTCCGGCAAAGGAGGCACAGGTGGAGGTGCGGATGCATGTAGGGAGGCACGTGCTGGCTAGAAGTGGGGTGCGCTTTGCGTGCGGGCGGAATGGCTGGAGGGCGAGCGGGTAGAGGTGCGGAAGAGCGTGCGCTAAGCTGCTGGTCGCAGTGCCTGCGCTTGGTGCATGCTGTAGGAGGTGCCTGCACTTGGTGAGGGACGTACGCGGGGATGGTGCTGGTGGTTGAGGAGCTCATGAAGAAGAATCATGGTGATGCAAGGACTCTAATTGGCGGTGTGGGCTATTACACCACATGCCTACGGTGGTGGAGTTGCACTGCAGCAATTGAGGCCAGTGGTGAGGAGCGGATGAGAAACTAGGTTCTCTACATACTGGGGAAAGGGGTGGTGGCCTCCTCTGAACGGCAGCCACTCCTTTGTAGCCGCAACTACAAAGATTTTGAAATTCAAACAGGCCACTGTCAAATGAATGCGCAGGTGGAGGAGGCGGAAGTAGAGCAGTTACCTTGCAAAAAGGAAAAGAAGAAAAATAATAAAATAATTAGTATTATTTATACATAACTCCTTAACTTCTATGTTAATTAAAAAAAAGTATGTTATGCACCTAACTAATTAACTAATCAAATATATGCAATGCTAGGTTAATTCTAAATGCATTTAGATATGGATGCCACACATGAATTATGCACTTAAGCTAAATATATGAACTAATTTAATCACATCCTAATGTATACTATCTAAATGTTAAAATTAACTTAATGTTGAGGGACTTAAATACTTAAATAGCCAACAAATATGGGCTAATCAAATACCCCCATGCCTAGTTTTTGCTAGTCCCTAGCAAATCATGCAATAACCTAACACTCCAAGTAGACTAGCCAACCCAATTGGTCTTCCTTTAGAAACATGTTAAGTTTAGACTTTGGACCTAAGGTTCCCATGTAGTTGCTAAGTTATAGACTAGGTTGGCAAAAGACGAGTTGCAGGCACAGGTTTTTCTGATTTCTAATTCCACTCTAGGGTTTAATAATCCTTGAGATTAAAGCATCCGCACATGTGCATTGGTCTGTGTTATTTTAGGTTGGTATGATTGCCAACCTAGAGAGGAAAAATGATTTTTTTTTAATATATATATATTTTTTGTTTGATTCCTCTAAGTCTATCCTTCGATCAACTATCAACACGGTCTGTGTCGGATTCATTTCCCCCATCACCATACCTCAAAGGGTGCCTGGCTTTTGATGCTTTGAGATAGAACCACCCATAGGACCCCAAGAACTCTTGGCAATCGACACTTCGAGATAGTATCGCCCATGGATTTCTAGAGCAAATTCATGCTTGTGGCAATCAACACTTCAAGATAGGGTCGCCCATGGTACCTGAACTGCACAATGTGCTTACAAGCCCCCAGTAGGATGGATATCCTATGGGACAAGTGCTGAGGAGGTAACATGTTATCATCGCATCCTCATGGTGAGTATATACTCCACCTCTCCTGCGGTAGGAACTCTTCCAATCAAATTGTGTTTTCAAGCTTATACTAAGTCAAAACTAAGAGAACCAACTTTTCTTAAAGAAATGAATTAGGGTGATCACTTACACAAGACCAAGTGTGTGTGAAATTTGGATGCTTAGGTTACAAGGACCTGTAAACCAAAAGGTAGAATAAGACTTCAGGTACTACCCAGCCTTTAACTCAATCCCTAGCTTTCCTTCCTCAACCTCTTGAGAAATGGTCCACAACTTAACTCCTACTTAAGTTTTTAAGTCCACAAAGGACCCTAAAGGTCTAAAGCTAGTAGCTCACTTAGCTTCTAACGTTCAACACCTAGAATCAACTTACTCTAACCAAAAGTTCTGGTCTACTTAAGAATGCAGGACCCACCCAGTTAAGCTCAAAAATATAAAATATTTTTATTTTTTTTTCTTGTTTTTTTTGAAAACAAAATGTAGACATGCTATAAATAGATGCCTCAGGTCCTCTCTCTCATGCCTGGTTCAAACAATGTCCTCATTGGAAACAAAACAGTTAAAGGAAGATAATACCTGAGGCGGAGAATGGCAGGAGCTAAGGCTCCTCAAGAGTGACCTCGTCAACCAGATGGCCATCCAAAGTAATGTATGGTTTTAACCATTGACCCTTGATGATAAAGAGAGTTGTTGAAGAGGAAGAGCTTTTAATCTCCACAGCTCCATGTGGAAACACTTTAGTGATTATGTAAGGCCCATCCCAATGAGATTTTAATTTCCATAGAAAAAGCTTAAGTTTGGAATTGAAAAGCTAGACTTGTTGGTTGGGCTCAAAGGTCTTCCTAAGGATATACTTATCATGCAAGACCTTAGTTCTCTCTTTATAAGCTTGAGAGGTGTCAAAAGCATCATTCCTCAGCTCCTCAAGCTCACTTATTTCTAGAAGTCGTGCCTTACCCGCCTTTTCTAAATCCATGTTAACAGTTCGAATAGCCCAAAGTGCCCTATGTTCTAGATCAAAGGGTAAATGGCATGCTTTCCCATACACAATCCGAAAGGGAAATGTACCCAAAGGGATCTTGTAGGCCATTCAATATGCCCACAAAGCATCATCGAGCTTTTGGGACTAGTCATTCCTATCAGGTCTAACGATCTTTTCTAAAATATTTTTTATCTCCCTATTCGACACTTCAACCTGGCCACTTGTCTGAGGATGGTAAGGGGTAGCGACCTTGTGAGTCACTCCCACACTCCTGAGTAGCTAATTGAAGTGGTGGTTTCGGAAATGTGGTCCCCCATCACTTATAATGGTCTTCGGATAGCCAAAACTAGATATATTATTAGCCTTCACAAATTTCAAAATCACGGAGTGGTCATTTGTGAGTGTAGGAATGGCCTCTATCCATTTAGAGACATAATCTACTACCACCAAGATATATTCATAACAATGGGACGAAGGGAAGGGGCCCATAAAGCCAATTCCCCACACATCAAAAGTTTCAATAGATTGAATAGGGTGTTGAGGCATCTCATACCTCTGCCCAATCATTCCAGTCCATTGACATCTAATACAAGCCTTAACAAAATAATGGGAATCTTCAAATAACGAAGGCCACCAAAAATTGGACTGGAGAACCTTAAATGCAGTTTTCTTACCTCCAAAGTGTCCTCCAAAATGAAGTTCATGGCAAAAACTCAGCACACTTTCTTTCTCCACTTTAGGTACACATCATCTCAATACTTGCTCTTGTCCAATTCTAAATAATTCAGGCTCTTCCCAATGAAAGTATCTAGCTTGGGAAATGAATCTCTTTCTTTTCTACTCATCCCAAGAGCCAGGAGTTTCTCCAGGTACCAAGTAATTTACGATATCAGCAAACCAAGGTAAAGTTGGTGTTGCCACCATAAGGGTTTCATCAGGAAATGTCTCGCGGATGTCTCCAGATTGTCATTAAGTGGAAGGCGAGACAGGTGGTCAGCCACAACATTTTCTACTCCTTTCTTTTCATGTATCCCCAAGTCAAATTCCCGAAGGAGCAGGATCCACCTAATTAGACTTGGCTTAGAATCTTTCTTAGTAATGAGATGTTTCACTGCCGCATGATCAGTGAAAATAGCCACCTTAGACCAAAGAGGATAAGACCAAAACTTCTCCGGAGCAAAAGCTACAGCAAGTAATTCCTTTTCAGTGATGGTATAGTTTTGTTGTGGTTCGGTTAAAGTCTTGCTAGCATAATGTAACACATGAGGTCTTCCCTCAACCGTTTGTCTAAGGACTGCTCCCACTGCATAATCTGAAGCATCACACATCAACTCAAATGGGTGTGTCCAATCAAGAGCTCGGAGAGTAGGCGCAAAGATCAAGGCCTCCTTCAGAGTTTGAAAGGCCTTAGCACACATTGAATAAAAATTGAAGGAAGATTCCTTTGCCAACAGGTCACAAAGTGGCCTAGAAATTTTACTGAAATTTTTAATAAAGCACCTATAAAATCCAACATGGCCCAAAAAGGATCTAGTCTGTTTGATATTCATGGACAATGGGAGTTTGGAAATAGAATCAATCTTGGCTTTATCTACTTCCAAGCCTCTCTCAGACACAACATATCCAAGTACAATTCCTTTATGTACCATGAAGTGGCTTTTCTCCCAGCTGAGGACAAAACCAGTCTCCTTATATCGCTTCAACACATTCCCTTGGTGTAGGAGTCACTGGTCGAAGGATGAGCCATGAATGGAAAAGTCATCCATAAACACTTCAGCGCAGTCATCAATCATGTCTGAAAAAATGATCATACACCACTGGAAGGTTGCAAGGGCATTACATAATCCAAACGGCATACACCTGAATGTAAAGGTACAGTAAGGACTTGTCAACGTCATCTTCTCCTGTTCATCAGGGAAGACTTAAACCTGGTTGTATCTAGAATATCCATCAAGAAAGCAATAGTACTTATTCCCCACCAATTTCTCAAGAATTTGATCAATAAAAGGCAAAGGAAAGTGATCCTTCTGGGTAGCAATGTTCAGCTTGGGGTAATCAATACAGACCTTCCATCTAGTTGAGGGTCTAGTCACAACTTGTTCACCTTGGTCATTAAATTCCATAGTAAAGCCTGCCTTCTTTGGCCCCAAATGAATAGGGCTTACCCACTTACTATCTTCAACGGGATATATGATCCCATCATCCAACCACTTTAGGATTTCCTTTTTAACCACCTCTCTCATATTAGGGTTTAGACGTTCCTGCATGTCCCTAAGTGGCTTAATGGAATCATCAATATAAATGTGGTGCATGCAGAGTGTAGAGTCTATACTGCTAATGTCAGCAAAGCTCCAAGCAATAGTTTCCTTGTGCCTAGACAAGCATTCAATCAGGGCTCCCTCCTGTGCCTCAGATAGCACAGCCGAAATGATAATGGGGAGCGTATCATTAGCACCTAGGAAGATGTACTTGAGAGTGTTAGGGAGGGGTTTCAACTCAAGGTTGGGGGCTTGTATGGTTGAGGGTTTCATAATAGATGTCCCCATCTCAGGTAGTAGATCTACCTTGGGCAGAGATGATGGGGAAAGTGACTCAGTAGAAGCACCCAACAACTCCTCAAGTTCTAGTATATCCCCTTCACAATCCTCAAGGAGGTCATCACATAACATTGCAGGGGTTGTCACTTCAATCAGGTCATCTATCACCACAACTTGAGAACAATCCTCAAGCCTAGCTTGTTTATAAGCATCAAACACATTAAGTTGGATTTTCCTATTCCCAAAGCCCATTTTCAATGCCCCAATATTGCAATTGATTGAAGCATGCGAAGTTGCAAGGAAGGGGCAGCCAAAAATGATGGAGGACTTGGTTGGCTTGTTGGTAGGATCAGTGTCCAAAACTAAGAAGTCGACGAGGAAGAAGAAATCCTCCACTCTCTTGAGGACATCTTCCAAAATTCCCCGCAGTATCTTAAGTGATCGATCAGCAACTTGGAGGATTACCAGGTTAGGCTTTAGATTACCTCCCCCAAGTTGTTCATACACGTAGCTCGGAAGGATGTTCACCCCCGCACCCAGATCAAGTAGATCCTCATCAATCTGTAAGTCACCAATAACCACTGAGATGTACGAGGCTCCTAGGTCCTTAAGTTTTCGGGGTGTACTATGTTGAACAATTGAGCTATTAGAATCAAGCAGGACAACTTTATTGGACCTATTTCCTAGATTGCCGCTTTTTCTTGCACAGGTCCTTTAAGAAGCGGGCATAAGACTAAATTTGCCTGATATCTTCAAGCAAAGGTAGGTTAATCTACACTTGCTTGAAAGTTTCCATGATCTCATCTGTCCTATCTTTCGCTCCAAATGAGCCAGCAGAAGTCTACCCAGAGGTGGATAAGCGCTCTGGAAAGGGCACTCTCGACCTTTGGGTGGTAGGGTTGTCATGTTGAATGAAGGGTGGAACAGGGGCAACTTCTTCCGATGAGGTGATTTCAAGTGGAGGAGATTTGTGCAAGTCATCTTCGGTGGCAGTGAAAGTCGGGGTGGATGGTTTTCTAGAGGGTGAGACTATAGGACCATCAGGTTTGGAAATTTCTTTCCCACTCCTCAAAATAGTCACTGCCTGAGCATGCTCTCTAAAGACAATCCCTTTTCCTTTAGGATTCTCCTCAACAGCACTGGGAAGTTTCCCAGTTTCCCTCTATCTAATGGCTTCAACAAGGTGTCCTATATGTGATTTCATTTCATGTATAGCCTTGTCATGAGATTGGATGATGGCACTTTGACTTTCTTGCATAGTTCTCAACATTGCCTTCAATTCATCCATCCCAGAGGTCTTTGGTTGGGCAATGGTTTGAGGTTGGTTCATTTGATGGTTTTGAAAGGATTGTGGTATATAATTCCTTAAATTTGAGACAATTCCTTGTCTCCATGAAAAGTTTGGGTGGTTCCTCCATCCCTTATTATAAGTGTTGGAAAAAGGGTCATTACAAGGTCTTAGACAGAACCCTTGAGTGGCATTTAGATCTACCAGTACAGGCTTAGGGAATTGGGAGGCCAAGTGGCAATCAATAGTGGCATGCGTATTGCCTTGGAAAATGGAGCATTCAGAAGCTTGGGATGTGGAGGTGTTATATATGAATTGGCCCGAAATTAACATAAGCCTTTCCATGTTTTAATTCAACAATTGAATTTGATAGGCTAAATTATGGGTGTCCCTTGTCTCATTTGCCTCCAACTTTCTTCGCATGAGAGTGGGTTTTCTATCCATGTAGGCAGAATTGAAGTGAATAGTATTCTCACTCAAAGTATCAAAAAGGTTCCAAGCTTCATCCTCAGTCTTAGATTGAAAGGTTCCTGCACAGGCACCATCCACAGTCTACCTGTGTGAATCATTAAGTCTGGTGTAGAACATTTCAACTAGTTGCCACCTAGGCACCAGGTGATGTGGGTAAAGTCTCAATAGGTCATTAAAGCGATCCCATGCATCATGGAAAGCTTCCCCATCCTTTTGAACAAAGCTCATAATTTCCCTCCTAAAGTGATTTGTTTCTCTCATGGGGAAGTACTTCTTCAAAAACTCCTTCAGGGCATCCCAAGTGTTAATATCATCAAGGGTATTATACGAATACTTGGCTTTGTCCTTGAGGGAGAAAGGAAAGAGGGTCCTCATTTAAGCGTCATCAGTAATGCCCTACAGCTTCACCGTGGAATAGACCTCAGTGAATTCCTCTATATGCTTGAAAGGGTCTTCCCTAGCAATACCATAAAAGGAGGGTAGCAAGGATATGGTACTGCATTTGATCTCATAAGGATTGTCCCCTCCAGGTCTGCGTAGTGCAGGGCTAGCTTGATTGGTTGGAATGAAATATTCCTTAAGGCTCCTTTGACCAGCCATTTCTTCCTTTGGGAGGTTCCTTCTTAAGATTCTTTCAAGTTTAGGATCAAACACAGGTTGTCTTCTAAGCGATCGCGTACCAAGCATGCACTACAAACACAATTCAAAAGGACTTATTCGGTCTTTACAAATTTAGTCTTTCGACTTTAGTTCAAATTGTAGGTGACAAAGCAAGTTGCCCAATCAATTATGCATCTATTGTCGACCTTCGAAATGCCTAAAAAGACCTAATTGGAGCTTAGGTGTTCTTCCCTAAATCTCAAATGGTAGAGCAACTCCAGAGATGGAAGATTGAGGGATGCAAGTTGGCCTCAGCCTTCCTTTGAAGCTGTGCTTTCGCGATGCTTCTTAACTATCCCCAAAAATCCATGATAGGGTATCCCCCTCTTTGGATTTACAAAACCTTTGATCTCAAGTTTTGAAAACTTCATAATCCAATAGTAAAAGGGCTCTTGTCCTAGTAGTTTCAAGACCTTGGATTGTCTAAATGCGTGCCATGGTGTAAGAGATAAAAGTGTTCATACATTGTAAAATTTTAAGTTTTGAATTTTGAATCGTAGCACAATGTCTCAATTCAAGTCCTTGGTTTTTAGTGTTACTCCTTAACTTAAAGTCCTTTTTCAAGAAAATATGTGACCACTTATCAGATCTTTTCAATTCAATTAGGTGGTCTTGCAATTAAATCTAAATGCACATGCGTGAACAATATAGAATGCAAAGAAATAGGACATACCTTTCATCCAGTAATCAGCAATGCAAGATGCACGCAAATGCAAATAAAATAAATCTACAGGTTGCTCATTCACACCTAAATGGTCGTCCTAAGGCAGGCAACTTCTAGCAGGCAGCTCGTGTTCTTTGTGTTTTTTTTTTCTTATGCACAGTTAAGAAAAATCAATTCACAAAAGAAAACCTAGATCTAAAGAAAAGGGAATAGGCTCCCAAAAGGTTACCTAACACGGACCTAAAAGAAAGTCAGGGAACAAATCCCTAAAAGTGTACCCCAGAATAAGGGTCTCAAACAAAAATGTGCAAGAAAAATTAAATCTAAAGTCTTAATCCTACTCTAATCAAATTAGCAACTAAATGTGTACAGACGATTGTGATGTCCTCGTCCTTCCCCTCCTGGCAATCTAGTTCCTTGCAAGGTGGCTAGAATAATTTTTCCTCTCGCAACGTCAAGGGTTGCCTCTCACGATGGCTGGTGATGAGAGCCTCAACATGAGCCATAACTAGCTCATTTTGACCTAATAAAGAGAATAAAAGCTCCTACATGACTTAGAAGTGGGCTTAATTGGACGAATAAGTGTTTTGAGAAGAAAACATGAAATAAAGGTTAAAATTACAATTTTACCATTACAGTACATAAATGGTATCTCTCAGAGACAAAACATAGGTCAAATGGTCTAAATGAGATAAAAACTGGGTTGATTCAATAAGAAATGGGTTCACATGCAATCCAGGAATTAAATGATATCTGGTAACCCTAAAACAGACTCGCCTAATTCAACAAGGTTCCGGTCAGGATAAAAATCAAGTAAACCCTCTAAAATTCATGGAAAAATATCCCCTAGGGTTTACAACATTCAATTTGGCCTTCGGAACCTAGTTTGACCTAGATTAGGTCCTAGCTCATTAATTGACCTAATTTAGATTTTTATGCAAAATGTCTAGTAAAACGTGGTCAAACCTAAAATACAACTTCACCATTAAATTCCTTAGGTCCAAATTAGGTTTGTACGAAAATTTGGACCTAAGGGGAGGTCATTTTGACCTACTTTGCAATTTAGTACACCCAATCACATTTTGGTCCCTATCTTTTGAAAACCATCACATAAACCCCCTAGCTTTCTCTCCAATCTTACAATCAGGTCCCTCCACCATTATTGTCGAGAGATCCTACTCCAGTGAGGATTAGAGAGGGAATACTCTCTAATTCCTCAGAAGATCTCCTCCCAGATTTGAAAGGGAGATTCTCTGAGGAATGCCCTTCCATCTGAACTCAATCATGATCCCAGATTTGCACCGAATCTCTCTTGAGAATGCACGAGAGGCTTGGGTATCTAACTACCTTCCATCTCTGGCAAGACGTCAATGGCAGAAGATGTGCCCTCCATGCACCAGAAGCACGGCCAGCACCTACAAATTAAACCCCAACTCCGGCCGCACCTCCTCTGCTGGACTTAGCTGGCATTCCACCTCAAATTCCTCTTCTTCTACTCCGGCCAAGGGGTCCAGCGAGCTTCGGTGAGCCCCCCTCCTCTTCCTCGTTGCTCTGCCACAAAACCAGCGGTAGAGCCATCCTCCTCATCCTCCTCCGCGTCGCGCAACACCCGCGTGAGCTGCCCTAGCCCCATCGTCGTTGCCTTCTTCCTCCACTGCACACTTTCTTCTCCGGCAATAGCAGGGACTGCCGGCCGCCTTCTCGTCCCCTTCGTCCCTTTAGTTAGGTTAAAACTATTCTTCTCTATCCCCTCTTTCATTTCCCTCACTTTATTTCGCACAATCGCCCCTCGACCATCCCTGTCCACCGCCACCTTCTTCATCTTCGGCCACCCTCCGGTGAGACGCTCCCATCGCTCTGCAGCCCCACACATCTCGCCGACCATCGCATAACCTATGCCTCACCTCACTGAGTACCCTCCACTCATCCACAGTCCCTCTACACCTCCACAACAGCCCCCCGAACGCACCCATCCGTCCGGCCACAGAGCTACCTAGGCATGCATGCCTAGGCTGCCCCGCGGCCTGCCACCTGGCGCTTCATCTTTCCCGTGACACTATGAATGTGCCCCGGTGATCTGATTAAGCCGCAAGGCTCTTTTCGTGTCCGACAAGTTTCATGCCCTGGCCACCATTAGCGATAACTCGAGGAAGCTTCTTGCTTGCTCGAGGTTGCAAGACTGCAGGGCTCCAGGTCCAGCTAGCTCGGGGAGGTATCGTGAAGACTTCTGTTCTAGCAAGAGATGCTGCAAAGTCTGCCACAGTGGCAATTAAAGGATGGCCTCTTCCAGGCGCGTGCGAAATAGAGGTGGAACATTAGTCCCACAATTTTAAGTCACAAAGCTCTAGAGTGATTTATATTATTTTTGTGATATGAGCTCGTTGCCTCCGAACGCACATGGGGTGAGGTCCCTCACCTATCCTTGCCGCCTCATCCGTGATTTCACCACACGGATCTGGCAACCTGACCCAACACTACCCTGAGCACTCCTCGCGCACCACCCTCACGCCGATGAGCCTGGACCCGGGCGCGAGATCCGACCCATTTATCTGGCTCTGGGAGAGCGCGCTGAAGAGTGGTTTACATAGAGAGAGAGAGACGTGCGGGTGCAGGTAGAGGGATAGGTTTTTCTCCTCTGTGGTTTGTGCAGGGAAGGCAGAAGGAAGAAGTGAAGCTAACACTTAGCCGCTGCTAGTAAAGGAAAAGAAGAACAAGGAAGGAAGCCATTGCAAAGGAAAAAGAGAAGGAAAGGAAGAGGTGAAGGAAAAAGAGAAGAGGAACTGAAGAAGAAAGAAGAAATAGAGAAAGGTAAAGACAAGTAGAAGAAGAAGAGAAGCTGAAGGCAAGAGAAACACAACCAAGGAAGGAAGAAGAAAAAGGGAAGCAGAGCCAAGGAAGAAGAAGACCCATAGAGAGAAAGAAACTACAGAAAAGGAGAAAGAAGTAAGGCAACTGCAGAGAAGAAAGAAGCAATAAGAAGAAGAAAGGAAGAGAATCAGAAGGAGAAGAATAAGAGAAGGGAGACATATTTTTAAGACGTCTGATCCCACGATCAGACGCCCAAATTCTTTCTTTTTGCCACAATTAATTTTCAAGCTCATGCATTTATATTTGAATTAAGTTTTGAGTAATTAAAGTGTTCAATTACATTCTTGAGATTAGTAGTAAATTCCAATTGCTTCCTGTGTTCGACCTCGGATACATAGGTTTCCGAGTAATAAAACTTTTATTTGTTGACGACACTTGATCACCTATACTACGACGTAAGTAGCTGTTAAAACACGATCGAGAACACGTCAACATTTTGGCGCTGTTGCCGGGGAGCAGCGTGCAATTTATCACTAGTCTCTAGATTCTTTTTATCATATTGAACACTAACTTGCCTTACTTTGCTTTGTTGTGATCTTGCAGGTATTTCACAAGAAAATCCCTCCCGCAAGTCAACCACTCCAGGGTAGGTAATTTCTTTTCTTCCTTAAACTATCCCCTAAGCTTTGAAAGACAAAAAGAAGAAAATTAATTTTGGAATCAATTGCCTTCTTTCTATAGTAATCACCATCTTTAAGGCAAACATTTCCTGACTTTGCGAAAAATTTTCAAATCTTCTTAAAGTTGGAGCGATTATTTTTAGATTCTATCCCACAAATTCATGTGCCTAATAGAAATCATGCTTAATCTCAGCGGACAACACACTTCTTGCTTTTAAGTCCAAAGAGAACCTTTTCAAGAAGAAAAAGAGGATTGGAAATAGAACCAAATTAGGGTTTCTATAGTAGGGTCTTGGAGTGCTACTCACACATACCTGTATAAAAGGAAATGAACCCTCCCGCATCAGTGTGCTACCCAAGCCCTTGATTGAAGAGATCTAAACAAGACAAACCCTAAAAATTGGGCTCTAAAATCACTTGAATCTTAAAATCCTGGACCTAATAAATTGGGAGTCAAATCAGGGTGGTCTCTAGGTCCCAAGCCTAGAATCATTCTACCATCTATAGGACAGGTTAGGTGAAGTTGACCCCTTGGGTCAACCAACCTCTAAATTAGGTCACAACATCAAACTATCTAAAGTTCAAGTGAAAACCCTAAAGCACCTTTGAAATAAAAGTGGCAGACTTAAGAGGTCAAGGTCCCCATTCTAGACTACCTGGAATCTTAGTGACAACAGACGTCGGGTGGGGGAAACCCTGTAACCCGTGGGGATGCTCTACTGTGTAGGGGTCTTTGCGGGACTCTCCCTCTCTGGCTGCCCAGGTAATTCTCAGGTGGGCGACCTTCTGATCCAGGGGTACCATCCGCCTCGAACCTCCATAGTCATCCAAACGTCTTTGGGTGTCTTGATTGGGTCAAGAAACATCTCCAGTCCCTTATCTTTTCTCTTCAGAGCACACACACACATTTTCAGTGGGACTCGTTATTCAGATCTAATCGCTTCATAACTTGATTCTACATCTTGATTCAAACTCTGATTCTACATCTTGATTCCATCACCTGATCCAAATATGCAGCCAAACCACTTAGGACTACCATTCAAGAAACCTTAATATTGGAGATCCATGAGAGATAGAATGATTGAGGATGCCCTAAAATTCTATGAAAAAGAAGAAACCTCAACACCAGTAGGAAACATTCAGGTTGATGTCCCAACAACCACAACCTTTATCATAACTTGTGCCTAAGTACTATTGGCAGAAGCCACAAAAGGATCAACCTGCTACTTGCTCATTACTGGATACATTGAGATAGAAAAACTACACAATATTAAATACCATCAATGCATGACAAATCCTCAACTTTTGAAGCAGCACCAAGATAGTTTTGAAAA
The DNA here is from genome assembly GCA_037157565.1 of Thalassia testudinum. NCBI lineage: Eukaryota > Viridiplantae > Streptophyta > Magnoliopsida > Alismatales > Hydrocharitaceae > Thalassia > Thalassia testudinum. The sequence goes on from JAZHRO010000025.1 coordinate 94,395,112, forward strand.
ATGGGAAGAAATAATGAGATTAGTAAAACAAATAATCGACCAGAAGTACCCATATATACCACAAACAGAGGATGAACCATCTTGGGACAACATCGAGGATCAATCCAATCTCGGGTTTGAGGCACAAAATGGTTGTGGATTCCCAACCTAGATGGAGTACAATGTGCCTGATATTGAAGAAGGTTGGGAAGCTCCAAATGCAAGAAAACACACTGTTGAGCCCACTCTAGACAATGAATCACCAGGCTTAGAATCACAAAACTCCTGCTATAATGAGAGTAGAACTGAACCTCTCGAGGGTGTAAATTCCGTCCCTTATTCTGATAAGGTGACCCTCGAAGGTTATTCGGACCTAGATTCTAGTGATTCAACCCACATCCTAAGCCCAGAATCTAGTTCTGAAACCTATTAGGAAGATTTCAAGGCCCCATATGAAGAAGATCCATCTTTTAATGAAGAATATGATTTTGGGCCTTTATTTGATGAATATCCCTCGCCAACATCCTCGGAGGAACTAATTGATTTTTCGGAAGTCATGCCAATCTACGATATAGAAACTGAGGAGTTGGACGAGTGGGGTTTCAATTGGGTCTGCCCTACTAGCTTAGAACCTGAGCCTCTACCAGATAGGGACACCTTTTCAAGCTCAGAATTAACATCTAGGCTAGACCCCAGTCAAGCTGCTGAATCTATAGCATATGATTTATTCTATGGTGGAACTCATGATCTTGAATCTCATTCAGATTTTGATTTTCGCAAACGCTCTGACGATTTCGAATCTGACCATAACATCGGAGAAAATCTGCTTCCTGATTATAAGAAGTCAATTCTCTTTGAAGCCACCTCTTCCACATATACAGAACCAATCAAAACCTGTTCTCTACCCCGACCGGCAATCGGACTCAATTTCTATTTTGATTCACCTCTCACTGAGCCATTTGCAAATGATTCAACTCCATATCTATACCAGGTATCGGGTATTGATCAGACAGAAAAACAGGAGCCATCATTCTTTGATCACCCCTGTAGGGTCTCCACAACATACACTGATTATTTTTCGGAACCCTACTCTGACCAAGCTGATTCAACTCAGCCAAAACCTAAGTTTTCACTTCCATATCCATCCGAGCCACATTGCATATGGTGGGTGCCGCATCTGTTGATCTACATCTATCAACCCACCAGACTTATTGGGTTTGGGCTACATCATCAGCCCACTGATCTTAACACGCACCTGGTTGGACCAACCAGGCTCTTAATCAAGGTGCTTGTTTTACAAAATTTCGCTGATTTGACCACTCCCTCTCTACCCCATGTTCCGCTCGACTGAAGGCATTAAATTTAGCACTCAATGGGAGGCAACCCATCATACCAGAAATAAAGACCCGTCTGATTATTTGTCTGTACTCCATGCCCATTGCACCTTGAGTTTAGCCGTAGATAGTTGATCCCACCTCTGGTACATGTACCAGAGCTTGAAATCGTCCACATCAGTCATTTCCGACTCGTTCACCCACCCGATGTATCCTATTCTAAGTCCCTGACCTCAACACTATTTCACACTCTCCGTTTGTAATGAGGACATTGCAAAACTTAAGCATGGGGGTGATAAAGTGCATACATACAGAACCAAGAAAAAGTCCGAAGGATTCTCACAAAAAAAAAATTCACATATGTCAAAAACACAAAAAATTGAAAAATTATGAAAAAGAACAAAAAAATGGAGGAGGGAGGAAATTTTGTGAGCCAAATAATTATAGGGAGAAAAGGAGCAAAAATGACAAAAAGGAGCACAAAATGAAAAAGCAAAAGAGGTAGTAATTAGTAAAAGATTAAGGAATTAACTGAAGTTCTAGACCAGATCAGGAAAAGAGAAAAAATGAAAAGAAAACTGCTAAGGAGGCACAAAGATAAGCAGGAACGTTGATCTTAGGCCTCTTGGGCTAGATTCTTTAGCTTAAAAATTCACGTATCCGCTAAAATCGGGATAATCCTCAAGAGGTTGGGGAAAATGCAAAGCTTAAGTATTAGGTCTAAGGCTTAGGATGTATTCGACCTCGTTAATTGACCTTCAGTTTGCAGGATTCGATAACCTAGACACCCCAATTCACACACAGTCTGGTTCAGTGCACATAAATATCCAAATCATGCAAAAGCGTTTAATGTTCTGAAAAAGTCACCTAGATTAGGAGCTGCCGATCAACACAAGTTGATTTGGACGAGTTCCCGGTGCGGAGAGGCGGGAAATTCCCCTTGAAGATGCGTAATAACATATCATCTCCTCAGTGCTAGTATCTTAGGATATTTAAATATCCTACTGGGGGCATGTAAGCACTCTGCTGGTTCAGATACCATGGGCGGCATTATCACGAAATGTCCATCGCCATGGTCTGAATTCGGCCATGGAATGCCATGGGCGGGATTATCTCAAAATCTCAAAAGCTAGGTTTCTGGGGGTTGCCATGGGCGGTGCTATCTCGAAGCATTGATAGCCAGGGACCCTTGAGGATTGATGATGGGGATGAGAAATCCAATACAGACCGTGTTGAGAGGCCAATCCGAAGCTAGAAATAAAAAAGGAAAAGAGAGAGAAAGCTCTCCAAACAAATAAATCTTCTGCCTCTCTCTTACAAAAAATGCACTGCAAATTGAACCTAGGCTAAAAATGTCATAAGCACAAGTGCTTTAACCGTGGAGTCCAACAAACCCTAGGTTAGTTTTTGCGGGCCTTAAAAACCTTTGTGGAGGACTGAGGCTAAAGCGGGTCAAGTCCGGATTTTGGTTGGTACTTGAGTACCTCTAGGCTTATTGTCAGCATTCTGACCTAATCAGAAAAGAAAAGGAGAAGAACTTATCATAACTAATGACAGACGCTCAAGGTCTAGAATAGAGGTTAAAACCTTAAAATTTTGCTAAGGGACTAGCAAAAGCTTGGCATGGGGTTATGATGAGAGCCACATCATGAGCCATAACTAGCTGATTTTGACCTAATAAAGAGAATAAAAGCTCCTACATGACTTAGAAGACGGCTTAATTGGAGGAATAAGTGTTCTAAGAAGAAAACATGAAATAAAGGTTAAAACTATAATTTTACCATTGTAGTACATAAATGGGATTTCTCAGAGACAAAACATAGGTCAAATGGTCTAAATGAGATAAAAAGTGGGTTGATTCAATCAGAAATTGGTTCACATGCAATCCAGGAATTAAATGACTTCTGGTAACACTAAAATAGACCTACCTAATTCAACAAGGTTCCAGTCATGATAAAAATCAAGTAAACCCTCTAAAATTCATGGAAAAATATCCCCTCGGGTGTAGAACATTCAATTTGGCCTTTAGAACCTAGTTTGATCTAGATTAGGGTCCTAGCTCATCAATTGACCTAATTTGGGTTTTTACACGAAATGTCCAACCAAACGTGGTCAAACCTAAAATCCAACTTGACGATTGGATTCCATAGGTCCAAATTAGGTTTGTACCAAAATTTGTACCTATGGGGAGGTCATCTTAACCTACTTTGCAATTTAGTACCCAATCACATTTTGGTCCCTATCTTTTGAAAACCAACACATAAACCCCCTAGCTTTCTCGCCAATCTTACAATCAGGTCCCTCCATAATTATTCGGGAGAAATCCTACTCCGGAGAGGATTAGAGAGCGAATACTCTCTGATTCCTTAGAAGATCTCCTCCCAGATTTGGAAGGGAGATTCTCTGAGGAATGCCCTTCCATCTGAACTTGATCATGATCTCAGATTTGCACCCAATCTCTCGTGCGAACTCATGAGAGGTTTGGGTATCTAACTACATTCCATCTCCGGTGAGACGTCGATGGCAGAAGACGTGCCCTCCATGCACCAGAAGCACGGCCAGCACCTATAAATTAAACCCCAACTCCGACCGCACATCCTCAGCTTGTCTTGGCTTGGATTCCACCTCAAATTCCTCTTCTTCCCCTCCGGCCAAGGGGTCCAGCGAGCTCCGGCGAGTCCCCCTCCTCTTCCTCGTCACTCTGCCACAAAACCAGTGGCAGAGCCATCCTCCTCATCCTCCTCCGTGTCGCGCAACACCCGCACGAGCTACCCTAGCCTCGTCGTCGTCGCCGTCTTCCTCCACAGGACACTTTCTTCTCCGGTGACAGCAGGTACTACCAGCCGCCTTCTCATCCCCTTCATCCCTTTAGTTAGGTTAAAACTATTCTTGTCTATCCCCTCTTTCATTTCCCTTACTTTATTTCGCACAAGCGCCCCTCGACCGTCCCTGTCCACCGCCACCTTCCTCATCTCCGGTCACCCTCCGGCGAGACGCTCTGCCGCTCTACAGCCCCACATGTCTCGCCGACCATCACATAACCTCCGCCTCACCTCAGTGAGTACCCTCCACTCATCCACAATCCCTTTACACCGCCACAACAGCCCCTCGAACACACCAATCCATCCGGCCACAGAGCTACCTAGGTACGCACGCCTAGGCTGCCCCGCAGCCTGCCACCTAGAGCATCATCTTCGTCGTGACACGGCGAAGGTCACCTGGTGATTTGATTAAGCCGCAAGGCTCTTTTCGTGTCTGACAGGCTTCACGCCCAAGCCACCATTAGCGGTAACTCGAGGAAGCTTCTTGCTTGCTCGAAGTAGTAGGACTGTAGGGCTCCAGATCCAGCTAGATTGGGGAGGTATCACGAAGACTTCTGTTCTAGCAAGAGATGCTGCAAAGTCTGCAGCAGTGGCAATTGAAGGATGGACTCCTGCGGGTGCGTGCGAAATAGAGGTGGAACATTAGTCCCACATCGTTAAGTCGCAAAGCACTGGAGTGATTTATATTATTTTTGTGATATGAGCTCGTTGCCTCTGAATGCACATGGGGTGAGGTCCCTCACCTATCCTCACTGCCTCATCCTTGATTTCGCCACACGGAACTGGTGACCTGACCCGACACCACCCTGAGCACTCCTCGCGCACCACCCTCACGCCGGTGCGCCTGGACCCGGGGCTGAGATCCAACTCGTTTATCTGGCTCTGGGAGAGCATGCTGAAGAGTGGTTTACATAGAGAGAGATGTGTGAGTGTAGGTAGAGGGATAGGTTTTGCTCCTCTGTGGTTTTTGTAGGGAAGGCAGAAGGAAGAAGTGAAGCTAACACTTAGCTGCTGCTAGCAAAGGAAAAGAAGAAGAAGGAAGGAAGCCATTGCGAAGGAAAAAGAGAAGGAATGGAAGAGGCTAAGGAAAAAGAGAAGAGGAACTGAAGAAGAAAGAAGAAATAGAGAAAGGTAAAGACAAGAAGAAGAAGAGAAGTTGAAGGCAAGAGAAACAGAACCAAGGAAGAAGAAAAAGGGAAGCAGAGCCAAGGAAGAAGTAGAAGACCCGTAGAGAGAAAGAAATTGCAGAAAAGAAGGAGAAAGAAGCAAGGCAACTACAGAGATGAAAGAAGCACAAAGAAGAAGAAAGGAAGAAAATCAGAAGAAAAAGAATAAGAGAAGGGAGACATATTTTTAAGATGTCTAATCCCATGATCAGACGTCCAAATTCTTTCTTTTTGCCATAATTAATTTTCAAACTCATGCATTTATATTTGAATTAAGTTTTGAGTAATTAAACTGTTCAATTATATTTTTGAGATTAGTAGTAAATTCCAATTGCTCCCTCTGTTCGACCTCTGATACTTAGGTTTTTGAGTAATAAAGCTTTTATTTGTTGACAATGCTTGATCACCTATACTACGACGTAACTTACTGTTAAAACATGATCGAGAACACGTCAACAGTTGGTGTGATTGCGATCCATAGAATGTGTATCGTAGATCGTTGCACTTGCACCAGAAAAAAAAAATCGAGAGTTAACTATGATTCAAAATTTAAATCAATTTGAACAAAAGAATGAATGCGATTTAATTAAGCTTGTTGCCTCCCTGGCAACGGTGCCATTTGGTAAGATGATTTTCGTTTTCGAATAATATGATTAAGACGATTTGTCATTGTAGTATCAAAGTGGTGGAAAACCGCTTAACAAAATAATTAGAATTAAAATTAAACCACTCACAAGAGAGCTGGACGTGTCCATAGGGAGGCAATGGCCTATTCAAAATCACAATTAGGAGGAAATCGGGTTCGCTAAAATATTCATCAAATCAAATAATGCCTATCTAGCTCTGAATGTAAACCTTAAATTTATAGAGTCAAGGGTTGTTGATGTAATTTTCACATAAGAAAATTATCCATGTGCAAGGGTATGCTATGCACTTTTCACTTGCATGCATACTGAAATGTAATTCAAAATTAAATGTAATGCATATAAAGATGAATCAATAAGGCTTAACAATTATCTAGAAGAATAAGCATAAAGCTGTAAATTCCACACAATTTAATTAATCTAAAAAATCAAGAAAATAATTCTTGACAATGGCAATTTCTATAAATAATAATACACACTAAATAGTGGATTTTACCTCTCTTCTCCTCACGCACGGGAGAGAGGGTCATTCGAGGAGCTACTTTGAGAGAAGGTCACGATCAGTGTGAGGTCTTTGCGGTGGTGAAGGCGGTGCATAGCGAGATGGCCTAAGCCGGCTATACGGAGGAGAGAAGCAGCGGTAGCTATCACTACTACTCTTGTGTGCGGGAATGGAACTGCTGAAGGGCGCTGGAGTACGCACATTGCGTGCAGGCGGAGCAGCTGGAGTAGCACGCGCTCTGCGTGTGTGGTTGGAGGCAAGGGTTGGTGACTGCGAGGAGCGCATGCTTTACTGCTGGAGGCTGCACGGCAGCTGCTGTGGGCAGAGGTGCAGCAAAGGAGGCATAGGCGAAGGTGCGGATGCATGCGAGGCACACGCGGGTGTTTGCACCTCAAAACACGCCTATAAGAACGCCTTCTTATGCTATTTCCTAGCACTACCTATGCATATTAGGATTCCATTGTTGCATTTGTAAAAATACATGCATTCATGCATTTAATTGAGAGGAGAGGAGAATGAAATAAAAGGGCTTCATAATTTACATTTTCCTCAAGTGCCTCTTTACAAAAATCCATCTCTTCTATTTTTTATCTCCACTTGATTTTTATTTTTCCTACGGCTGCAACTTCTCCGCAACCTCTCCCTGCCATGCCATTCCCTGCGGCTGCCATTCCATCCCACTCCCAGCATGCTGCATGACCATGCTTTCATCTTCTATAAAGACACGTCTTCTTCTCTTCAAACCAGGGGGGCTGGCTGCAGCAAGAAGGGGACATTGCTGCAATACGCAGCTGCGGCGAGCTGCTGCAAAACGCCACCCTGCAGTCCACCACCTTCCTCTCCACCGTTCTCCCCTCCCATACGTCGGCCCTCCGTCGAGGAGGCACCCGGCGAGCAGGAGAACCCACTGTGGTGCTCACCACCACAGTGGGAACACCACCGCCCAGCTCTTCAACGAGCAGGTGGGCGTGGTGTCTTCATTTCTTTTCGGTTTCATCTCCACGCCACTGCTGCCGCTTCAAGGTCCGAAGCTTGAAGCAGCAGCAGCAGCAGCAGCCCAGCGTCGACAGCAGCAGCAGCAGCACCCCCGCCTCCTCCGCAACCTTCCCCGCAGGCGCGCAACCCTCCGCGCGCGCCTGCAGGCCCGTTCCCCGCCTCCGTCTCCGTTCTGTCCACGCCACAGTTGCAGCCGCAGCAGGCCGCTGCGCGCACTGCAGCGGCCAGGCCTCCTCGCGCCGACCCCCGCGACCCTCCGCTACCACTGCAGAACCTCCCCTCGCACCTCCGCGACCTTCCCCGCAGGCGCTCAGCTCTCCGCGCGCGCCTGCAGGGCACTTCCCCGTCTCCGCCTCTGCTCTGTCGCCTCTGCAATTCCACCCGCAGCAGGCCGCTGCGCGCACTGCAGCGGCCGGCCAGGCCTCTTCCCGCTCCCTGCCAACCTCTGCAAGCGTCCGCGCGCGCCTGCAGACCTCCTCCGCGCCCGCCTGCAGACTCCCCGCCTCCCTCTCTGAGCGCGCTGTCGCGAGCCTCCGTGCACGCAACTGGCAGACGCAGGTCTCCTCCTGCGCGAATACGCGCCCACGACCATCAGACGACGGTCTTCACCTCCGGACGTCTTAACTCGTCCCCTGCAGTGCGGCCCGCTCTCTCCTGCCTCCGCTCTCTCCTGCATTCTCTCCCTCTGCCGATCTCTCTCTCTCTCTCTCTTTCTCTTTTTTTTTACTTACAGCAACACACACACACCCATTCACCGACACACACACTCACACACTAATAGTAACTTATATACATACATATATATATATATATATATATATATATATACATATACATATATCTATATATATATACTTATATATACATAGTATATCTATATAGTTATGTATACATACATATAATATAATATATATATACATATACATATATAATATATATATATATATATATATATACACATACTCATATACATATATATATATATACATATCTATATACTTATACATATACACATATATATATATACATATATATCTAGATACATATATACCTATATACATATATATATATATATATCTATATAGTATTATATATATATACTTATATACATATATACATAGCTATATACATATATACATATATATATATATATATATATATATATATACACCTATATATATATATATATCTATCTATATATATCTATACATATATACTTATACATTTATATACATACATATGTACATATATTTTCGCGTTATTTACTATACGCTGTATCGCGGGAATATTTGCACCAGTTGCTGATATTCTGCGATACAGCGTGTACAAAAAGCGTGGTCCCATACATCATCCATCCTCCATCCACACTCCACGCGGCACCTAGTCGTGTTGGTTGCGTCTCTCTAGACGTCGGCTGACTCGACATAGTGCTACACTCCATCGTCACCTCCACCCCCACCCCTTTATATATATACTACATATAAATATATATCTATAGCTACTATATTTACTTTCTATCTGATAGCTTCCTTAGTAAAAAGATAAAAAAAAAGGTATAAAAGTGAAAAGATAATCTTTGATTTGCAGGTACCCCATCTTGCAAGTAGCAAGACGTGTTTTGAAACTCTGTTTTGGCTAAAAGCCAAGGACACAATTTTGAGGGTGTGCCTCAAGAACAAGGATTACCAGAAAAAAAACCTAAATAAGAAAAATACCAAAAACAGAATAAACGAACGGAAGAGACGCGTTTTAAGGAAAACGTAGAAACTCGACTTGAACCCCACTTCCCTGAGTTCGACCCTGGGCTTAAAAGTGACAAGATAAAATCAATTAGGCCAGGTTAAAAATTTTGTAAAGAGATGGTTAGGTCTGAATTAGGTTAACCACTATACACATTTCAACGATAAAAATATCATATTAACAACCTATCCAGGCCGACCCATCATAGCTTTTCTGGCGCCGTTGCCGGGGAGGTGCACTTTCGAGTAAGTTTCTATCCAATTCCTTTAAATTTGTCTCTTCTCTCTTCACGGGTATTGTTGTTTTTGGTGTGCAGGTGAACCTGGTGGAAGGAGAAGAAGGCTGACGAAGTCGAGGACGTGAGCAGATCCAAGGCGGGAACGAGAGCGTGAAGACGCCGACATCGCATTGGAACTTCGCACACGTTGCCGAACAAGTAGGTTTTCTTTTCTCATCAAATTAGGGTTAACTTGCCACCACACAAAAAAAAAAAAATTTAAAACTAAAAATTAGAAAAACTTCTTGGGATTTCTTGAGGGCAAGTGGATTAAAATTCACTTGATTGATTGGTTGTCTTCACTCCCACTGCCCCGGGATTTCCTGCCTTACTTCGCATAGCGAAAATCCGAGAATCTTCATTCTTAGATTTTTCGCCGTGGGAAGTATTCTTTGAGGCAAAGAAAAAGATTGCTTGTATCCCTCTTTTGCCTCACTTATCTTTAATTCAGGATCACATTTTTGGTGGGGAGACTTGGAATTGAGTTGTTTCCAACCCCACCACGACTTTTCAAATTTGCCTGTGATTCGATCCTGAATACTTCAACCCCAAAAATTTTATTTTCTTTATCTTTTGGTTGAAGCCTTGTGTGTGGATATCTTTTCTGGTGATTGGGAGCACTTGAATTGAAGTGCTTTGGCTCCCTTTCACATTGGTATAAAATTGATTCGCGCATCCACACATAGAAATCTCCATTTAGGGTAGCCCATTGCATTTTAGCATGCATTAACTAACTGATAATTGAAGGAGGGTTTCTTGGGTTTTAGAAGGAAAACCTGTATTTTTGCATAAAACTCGGAGATTGGTTGAATTGGTAATTCAGCAAAACCCTAAAATTCATACTACTTAAGGCTGAACTCTAAAAACCATTCGCCAATAAAAACTTCAATTCGGGGAGATTTCCCCGTTGCATGCTTGTTCTTACACACTCTTAAAATCAATCACTTGGGCATTACCCGTAAACAACGCCCTTCACATTCCAAAAGCACTTGACCCTAAGCCTCTAATTAAAACTGGTAGTAACTTGACCCTTACTAAGGATTGGAGGTCTAACTACCTGTGTGTAGCGACTACGTGCTGGTGAGAGTTCCCGCGTGCTATCGGGTGTCTAAGACTGGGGCAAACGGCCTTTCAATCTGGCCCGGTGGTTCCGCGGTGCTCGCATTCGGTTCCGTAGTTCGTGATAGTAGGTAACTTAGATCTTTAGGTCTAAGGGCACACTGTAGAGGTTAGGAACTTGACTGTATTGATTTGTAATCAAGTGTACCTTTGCGGCGTCATTTCTCTCATCCCTTTTCCCTTCTCATCTCCCCAATTCTTCCTGCGGTAGTGCATGTTTGGGAGGAGGTCACAAAACCCTGAATTGCTTGTATTGACTGATAAATCTAGAAAAAGAGCCGAATCATCCTCCTCCTCCACAAACATGGCACACACCCCCGCCTCACCACTTCGTCACAATTTCAATTCTTTCAACACCAGGCTTATCCCGAGAAACCCTGTAAGACCTTCCTTATCGAGTGTCGCGCCAAGCGAATCGGTAAGTCATGTGGAACTGGCTTCTGCGAGCCAGTATTTCAACATGGAGGACCAAGCCTCCATGTACTCGGACACATATGCGGACACGTCTTCTGGCATAGAAGATGCCTGCACCCTGGGGAATAACCCGTTTTCTGCCACATATAACCCAGGGTGGCACAATCATCCCAATTTTGCATGGTCCAACAACCCGCAGCGTCGAAACCCCGCTGGTGGACCAATGCGATCGTCCGCACCCGTCATCCCAAGGGCCCAGTCTAATCCTATGGCAAATCTGCCATCAGGCCCTTGTGTACAGAAAACCAAACACGCATCAAAACCTCTTGATAAATTGATGCGAATGATGACGGAAATGTCAAAGCGCCATAAAGAAAACATGACCTCTCTTCAGCATTTGGCGCAGCAGAATGCTGAGATCAATCAACTAAGCATGGCAACTCGATCTCAGGGCACTTTTCCCGCCCAACCTGTTCCAAACCCGCAAAACTTTGTACCCTGTGGTCCGCAACCACAGGTACAACCTTCTCAGGAACAGGTTCATCAAATTCTGCAAGCTCCGAGTATTCCTTCGGGATTTCAGGTTAATCCCGCTGCAGCACCGCACTCTTATGATGATAGTGATCACATCAAGGATGACACGTCTGACGAAGACGTGACTGTCAGTACGTGTATCGAACTAATTGGAGCCGATTCAGACTGCTGCAAATTACCTGACGACTGCCTGACCAACACAAACTGTGACGTTCCCCAATCCCTCCCTATTCCTGTACCTTCTCCTGACCAGACTTCTGACGAGGTTTTCTCCGCTTCCCATACCTCGTGGTCTGAGTCATTGCCGGGCTGCTCACCGCCGGTCCACACTATGGAAGACCGGATTGCCCTTTCTTTCCCGCTAAATCAGGCGGATTTGCAAATCCACACTGGGACCTTGAGCCCACAGCTTACTCACCGGGGCTATTCCCTTTTGGATCCATCTATCCAAAAAGCCCCCCTTCTTGGCCAATCTAAGGGCCAACTTCCTCTTCCTGATCTGTTTTCTGATCCGCCTGGGACATTCTCGTCCCAGAAAACGCCAAATCTCTCACCATCCACCATTACTTTTCACGCCTCTATCGCGATTACTTCACTTTTCTCTTCACCACCCACCATCCACCCACCCTTCCACCCTGATTTATACCCTAAACCTCAGCTCCTGTTACCCGATCTGTCGTCCGTTCTCTGCCTTTCCTTGCATGCATATGAGGACATAGCATTGTTTGGCATGGGGGGGTGGATAGGCATCCATAGGATCCGGGTATTTTATGGTATCAGACAATTACCACCTATTTATAAATACGCAAGAAAAAGAAAAAAGAAAAGAAAAAAAAAAAATATATATATATATATATATATTAGTAATAAATGGTGTTTAGTAATGATCTAAAAGCTGAAACAAAAATACAATAAGTGTTTATGGATATTCAACCTCTGTTTTGAAGAATTTCCAGGCCACAGAAGCTTGATTCGCTCAGGCTCGGCTTAATTCACTTAAAGCATTGACGAAATAGATCAAAATCTCTCCTAACTAAGAACGTTTCTTGTACCTGAGACACCAGTACAGGATTCGTTGGTTTACTTTTTCTTGAGAGCTTAAGTAAACTTGGTTCACACTACACATATCAGGAAAGAACAGGTGAACATAAGATCCAACCCTAGTGTTCATTAGGGAAGGTGGAGTCCTTACCTGTGCGCGCAGGTAGACTTTTTATCCCAAGTTTTAGTCTTGTGTTTAGGAGTGGCTCTTTCCACCAAAAAGAAACTCTCCCACCAAAAAAAAAAAAAAAAAAAAAAAAAAAAAAAAAGTGTGCTCTTTCAAAATGTGTTGTAAGAGATATACTGACATATGTTTCAAAAAAAAAAAAAAAAAAAAAAAAAAAAAAAAAATGTTGCAAAAGAGTCAGTATATCTCATAAATGTCGGTATAATTTGTTTTTCGAAAATGGGAGTTGAGTTTTCCGTAATCATCTTAAGGGTCAATCCGAAAACACGAGCTGAAATTGGGACCAACCTGTACTTGAAAATTCGTGAAACCCTGGGAGTGAGTCTTAAGGTTCATCTGGTTAGTCTTGATCCATCACTATGCACAAACCATAACCTCTTGAGCTCTCGAGTACGGCAAAACCTCCTGGGTCCTGGAAATCGTACTTAAGGTTTAAATATCAAGAGTCCTGGTTAGTTGAGAGATGATCTTTGTCATGTAAGACTTAAAGTACTGGTAATCTTCTCTACAATTGGTTCTCACAATATCCGATAATAAACACACCGATATCATCTCAGAAGAAAATCTTCAGCTTAAGATCATTTCTAAATACGGTTTTGCTAGGGACTAGCAAAAGATAGGCATGGGGGTATATGTTTGCACCTCAAAACACGCCTATAAGAACGCCTTCTTATGCTATTTCCTAGCACTACCTATGCATATTAGGATTCCATTGTTGCATTTGTAAAAATACATGCATTCATGCATTTAATTGAGAGGAGAGGAGAATGAAATAAAAGGGCTTCATAATTTACATTTTCCTCAAGTGCCTCTTTACAAAAATCCATCTCTTCTATTTTTTATCTCCACTTGATTTTTATTTTTCCTACGGCTGCAACTTCTCCGCAACCTCTCCCTGCCATGCCATTCCCTGCGGCTGCCATTCCATCCCACTCCCAGCATGCTGCATGACCATGCTTTCATCTTCTATAAAGACACGTCTTCTTCTCTTCAAACCAGGGGGGCTGGCTGCAGCAAGAAGGGGACATTGCTGCAATACGCAGCTGCGGCGAGCTGCTGCAAAACGCCACCCTGCAGTCCACCACCTTCCTCTCCACCGTTCTCCCCTCCCATACGTCGGCCCTCCGTCGAGGAGGCACCCGGCGAGCAGGAGAACCCACTGTGGTGCTCACCACCACAGTGGGAACACCACCGCCCAGCTCTTCAACGAGCAGGTGGGCGTGGTGTCTTCATTTCTTTTCGGTTTCATCTCCACGCCACTGCTGCCGCTTCAAGGTCCGAAGCTTGAAGCAGCAGCAGCAGCAGCAGCCCAGCGTCGACAGCAGCAGCAGCAGCACCCCCGCCTCCTCCGCAACCTTCCCCGCAGGCGCGCAACCCTCCGCGCGCGCCTGCAGGCCCGTTCCCCGCCTCCGTCTCCGTTCTGTCCACGCCACAGTTGCAGCCGCAGCAGGCCGCTGCGCGCACTGCAGCGGCCAGGCCTCCTCGCGCCGACCCCCGCGACCCTCCGCTACCACTGCAGAACCTCCCCTCGCACCTCCGCGACCTTCCCCGCAGGCGCTCAGCTCTCCGCGCGCGCCTGCAGGGCACTTCCCCGTCTCCGCCTCTGCTCTGTCGCCTCTGCAATTCCACCCGCAGCAGGCCGCTGCGCGCACTGCAGCGGCCGGCCAGGCCTCTTCCCGCTCCCTGCCAACCTCTGCAAGCGTCCGCGCGCGCCTGCAGACCTCCTCCGCGCCCGCCTGCAGACTCCCCGCCTCCCTCTCTGAGCGCGCTGTCGCGAGCCTCTGTGCACGCAACTGGCAGACGCAGGTCTCCTCCTGCGCGAATACGCGCCCACGACCATCAGACGACGGTCTTCACCTCCGGACGTCTTAACTCGTCCCCTGCAGTGCGGCCCGCTCTCTCCTGCCTCCGCTCTCTCCTGCATTCTCTCCCTCTGCCGATCTCTCTCTCTCTCTCTCTCTTTCTCTTTTTTTTTACTTACAGCAACACACACACACCCATTCACCGACACACACACTCACACACTAATAGTAACTTATATACATACATATATATATATATATATATATATATATACATATACATATATCTATATATATATACTTATATATACATAGTATATCTATATAGTTATGTATACATACATATAATATAATATATATATACATATACATATATAATATATATATATATATATATATATACACATACTCATATACATATATATATATATACATATCTATATACTTATACATATACACATATATATATATACATATATATCTAGATACATATATACCTATATACATATATATATATATATATCTATATAGTATTATATATATATACTTATATACATATATACATAGCTATATACATATATACATATATATATATATATATATATATATATATATACACCTATATATATATATATATCTATCTATATATATCTATACATATATACTTATACATTTATATACATACATATGTACATATATTTTCGCGTTATTTACTATACGCTGTATCGCTGGAATATTTGCACCAGTTGCTGATATTCTGCGATACAGCGTGTACAAAAAGCGTGGTCCCATACATCATCCATCCTCCATCCACACTCCACGCGGCACCTAGTCGTGTTGGTTGCGTCTCTCTAGACGTCGGCTGACTCGACATAGTGCTACACTCCATCGTCACCTCCACCCCCACCCCTTTATATATATACTACATATAAATATATATCTATAGCTACTATATTTACTTTCTATCTGATAGCTTCCTTAGTAAAAAGATAAAAAAAAAGGTATAAAAGTGAAAAGATAATCTTTGATTTGCAGGTACCCCATCTTGCAAGTAGCAAGACGTGTTTTGAAACTCTGTTTTGGCTAAAAGCCAAGGACACAATTTTGAGGGTGTGCCTCAAGAACAAGGATTACCAGAAAAAAAACCTAAATAAGAAAAATACCAAAAACAGAATAAACGAACGGAAGAGACGCGTTTTAAGGAAAACGTAGAAACTCGACTTGAACCCCACTTCCCTGAGTTCGACCCTGGGCTTAAAAGTGACAAGATAAAATCAATTAGGCCAGGTTAAAAATTTTGTAAAGAGATGGTTAGGTCTGAATTAGGTTAACCACTATACACATTTCAACGATAAAAATATCATATTAACAACCTATCCAGGCCGACCCATCAGCGGGCTGGAAGTGGGGCGCGCTCTGAGTGCGGGCAGAGCGGGCGGAGGTGCGGGAGGGCTTGCGCTGAGCTGCTGGTGGGCGATGCCTACGCTTGGTGCATGCTACAGATGGTGCCTGCGCTTGGTGAGGGACGCACGTGGGGATGGTGCTGGTGTTTGAGGAGCTGATGAAGAGGAAACACGGTGATGAAGGGACTCTGATTGGCGGTGTGGGCTATCACACCACATGCCCAAGGTGGTATAGTCGCGCTGCCGCAGTTGAGGCCGGTGGTGTGGAGCTGATGAGAAACTAGGTTCTCTGCATTGTGAGGAAAGGGGTGGTAGACTCCTCTGAACGGCAGCCATTCCTCCACCTTTGTAGCCAAAGCTACGAAGATTTTGAAATTCAAATAGACCATCATCGAGTGAATGTGCAGGAGGAGGAGGCGGAGACAAAGCGGTTACCTTGCAAAAAGGAGAAGAAGAAAAATAATAAAATGATTACGATTATTTATACATAACTCCTTAACTTCTATGTTAATTGAAATAATGTTTGTAATGAACCTAATTAATTAGCTAATCAAATTTATGCAATCCTAGGTTAATTCTAAATGCAGTTAGATATGGATGCCACACATGAATTATGCACTTAAGCTAAAAATATGAATTAATTTAATTACATCCTAATGTATGCTATCTAAATGTTAAAATTAACTTAATGTCGAGGCACTTAAATACTTAAATAGCCCACAAATTTGGGCTAATCACCCACACATAACCCATTTATTAGGTTAACATGGTAGTGTTTAACATAATTTCTAGCCTAACTTTGGCATTTTAGCTACGATGAGACACACCTCATCACCCAGGAGCCTCATATATTTCTGTGGTCATTGGTAACCTTCACATTGATGAGGCTCTTCTCGATTTGTGTGCGAGGGTGAATATCCATTTGAGCTATGTGTACGAGCAACTTGGAGGAGGCACATTGCAACCTAGTCCAGGCATTCTTCAAGTTGTTGATAGATCTTTAAGACACCTCGATGATTGCTGAAAGATGTCCTTGTGAGAGTGGAGGACTTCTTTTTCCCGTTGACTTTCTTATTTTCAACATAAACCTATTGAACAAGCCCACCAAACCATCCATCATCTTAGGTCACCCGTTCCTTGCTATTGCAAATACTTCTATTAATTGCAATGCCGGGGTGCTAAAAATGGCTTTGGGAACAGGATGATTCACCTCAATGTCTTTGATGCTTACAAACAACCTAGACTTGAGGACTGTTCTCAGATCGAGGTGATTGATAAAATTGTGGAAGAGATGACACCATCACTTCTTTATGACAATCCCCTCAAAATGGCCCTACCTAAAGACCACACCTTGACATTTGAAAATGAGGGTATGTTCGAGAAATAGTGTAAGTACCTCTGTTTTGACTCACCAAAATTATGCTTCTTGCAAAACTAATATTTCAAGACTCTTACGGATCAAAGCTTCTCTCATGGACCAAGACTAGAAGAATGTTGATCTATGACTTAGTGTCTTTTATCTTTATTGCTTCAAGAATATTGTTTTAAGGAACCTCAAAATAAGTCTTAAATGGATTTTCGCGCTTCACTCTAAAATCAAGTTTCTAGGGTCATTGGTCGACCAAATGAATTGATCAACCAACGAACTTAGTTAATTGATCAAACCAGCCCATTTTAGAAAGTTGATTAATACTCTTTTGATCGACCAATTAAGCTAATTAATCGACCAATCAGTAATTGATCAAATAACTAGATTGATCGACCAAACGTTGTTTTGATTGACCAATCTACCTTAATTGATTGACCAAATTTACTTCCTTTTTTGGTTGATTTTCTAGTATAAATAAAGGTCGTATGCAACTCTTTTTCATGCAACTTTCAATAGAAAATCCTCTCAAAAGAATAGAGCTTATCATGCTTCTTCAAGTGCTTCTGTGCTTCGATTTTCATGCCTTTCAAATCATGTCGATTCGAAACAAAATTTCAGTTTGACTATTATTTGGGGTCCGTAGCTCTCTAGTGTCCTTTTTATATTGTTGTTTTTTATTAATAGATCTCAAGTTGACGGGGAAGATCCGTTGTTGTTGTGCTTCTATTCAAGTTGTAAAGAGGCATTTTGTAAAGAGGTTGTGCCACCTTCGTTCAAGTGGTACGATAGCGGATTGACTAGCCTAGACTAGTTGGGAAAATCCTAAGCTAAGAGGCTTAGGTTGTAGTTTTCACCCGATTTGGGTTTCCATTATAAATATAGGTGTAATCTGTGGTTGATTCTATTTTGAATTTATTTTTTATTTAAATTTCTTTAGAGCAATACTATTCACCCCTCCCCTTTAGTTTACTATTTCGATCCATAGGCAACCCTCATTTGGTATTAGAGCAAGGTTGTCTAGAAGATGTCAAAATCAACTATTAACACGATTGTAGAGGGATAATCGGTAGTTCGACCTCCATTATTAGATGGAATGAACTATGGTTACTGGAAGACCAGGATGCAGATCTTCCTAGGGTCAATGGATTTTCAAGTGTCGGATGTCATTGCATCTAAGTACACATGACTTGAGATTAAGGAGGGTGTCACAGCTACTCCGGATCAGAAGAAAATGATGATGCATAATGCAAAAGCCATGAGTGCGATCTTCTGTAGGCTTTCTAGAGCAAAGTTCAACTGAGACTCTACTTGCAAGACAACCTATGAGATCTAGAGCATCCTCGAAGCACTCACAAGGGAATATCGATGGCAAAGGAAACCAGAGTTAACCTACTAACTCAAAATTATGGGCTTTTTAGAATGAAGAAGGGGGAGTCAATCAAGGAGATGGTAACATAATTCATTGACATCATAAACTCCCTACGAAATCTAGATCAGGACATCAACAATGAACCTCTGGTGTGGAATCCTTCGATCGCTCACCAACGATTGGGAAACAAAGACAACAGCCATACAAGAATCAAAAGATCTGTCCACTCTTAAACTGGACAATCTTATTGGAAGTCAGATGCCTTACGAGGTCTAGCTCCAACACATGAAGGATGATGTAGCCACAATTATTAAGGGTAAAATGCCTATTCATGCATGTTCCTAGGCTTAGATTTGCATTTCATGTTATAAATATTTCATAGCATGCATCATTTTGCATTTAGAGTAGTTGTATATAATTTAGGTTAATTACATCCTTCTTGTTGTCAGGAAAGAAGGATATTTATTTTGAAGCCTCAAATTGACAATCCAACCATACGAATCTGATCAAGAAGACGATCGGAGTCCAAGGCCTCCGAAATCTCCACGATTGGAGTCTCGTAGCACCATATGCAATCCAAGGAAGATCAATGGCTGATGGACTAGGTGACACAATCTGGAGCATCATATGAGAAATCTGACCGCACAGATGGATTCGGGTCGACGATCGTGGCCAAACGTCGTTGAAACGTCGGTTTTGTTTTGTTATAACGTTGTAGTAAAGCCGGTTATTACCAACACTTCAAATAAAAATTTTTTTTACTCGGAAAATGAAAGAGTTCCCGAGGTCGAACTCAGGGAGCAAGTCGTATTCTAGAGATATACATGTTTCTTTTACAAAATAAAGAGAGAGGGAAAGAATTTGTTGTGATGTTCTTCTTTCTTTCTTTTCTTCAGATCTCCTTCCTCTTCTTTGTTCTGCAAAGGTGATGTTCCTCTTCAGATCTCCTTCTTCTTCTTCCTTGGTTTCTGTCTTGGCCTCTCTTCTTCTTTTTCTGCAGTCTCTTCTGTGAATGTTTCTTCTTCCTTTCTTTCTTCAGATCTCCTTCTTCTTCTTCCTTATGGCTGCAGAGCTTCTGCCTTCAGCTACTAAGTCTTCCTTTCTTCTTCTTCTGCTTTGGCCGTTGTTCTTCTTTTCTTTCTTTCTTCAGCCTGCCTTCTTTCCTGCTCTGGCTGCTGACCTTCCGTCGTCTGACCCGGTGCTTCGACGACTTAACTATGCATTTGCTACAGTGCAGCTCCTTCTTCTTCCGCGGGTCTTCTTCTTCGCCTGCACACTTCAGAGTTTCTTGTCAGAAGCAAAACCTACTCTACCCTCCCCCCCCCGCGTCTCTCTTTCTCTCTTAAACCACTCTTGGGAAAGCTCTCCCAGAGCTACCGGGTAACCGGGTTCGGATCAGGCCCGGGTCCAGGCCCACCTGCGTGCGTGGTGGGCGAGGAGTGCAGGTCAGTCGAGTCGGGTCGGGTCGGTTCGGGTCAGGTCCGCGGGGCGTGAGCGCGGACGAGACCGGGTAACCGGGCGGGTGAAGGGGACCTCACCCCGAGTACTGAGGCAGTAAGGCTACTGCACTTTTGCATCTTATGTCGCTGCGGCTCTTCAGGCGTTTCCGAGGTGGGACTAAACGGCCCACCTCAATTGCGCGCCCGCAGCGGGGAATTCAGCAGGAGATGGCAGCGTCACGCGGAGTTTTCTTCCTCGGCTGCGAACCTGGTGTTTTGGCAAAACTCCTCACAAGGCCTGGGAGTGAATCTGGGCTTGGCGTTGAGCGTGGCGCGCCTGTAGCTGCAGGCGGAAGCAGGTCCTCCTGCGCGTCAATGGCGGCGGAGGTCGGGTGGCCTGTCCACAAGAAAACGGCCTCTCGGCCTAATCAGAGAGTGCCAGGAGCTTCGCCAGGGTGCGGCGAAGCTCGTGTGGGTGGTGGCGAGGCGCGGGGCGGCGTGCGAGAGCTGCCCTAGGTCGGACTGTGGGTCGGAGGATGGGTCTGTTCGGTGGGGTTGCAGCGGGTGATGTGGGGGGAGTGGCAGGGCGGAGGTTGATCAGAGTGAGGAGGCGGAGGTCCTGCGGTGGTCGGCGAGCCGTGTGGGTCGCTGAGGTGATGGGAGCGGCTCGCCGGAGGGTGGTCGGAGGCGAAGGGGGTGAAGGTGGTCAAGGTCGGTCGAGGGCTTAATTGAATAAATTGAAAGCGGGGAAAGAAAGAGGAGAAGAAGGGGAGTAGTTCTAACTTACTTGCAGGGACGAAGGGGGAGGAACAGGGCGACAGTCGTATCGACTGTCGCCGGAGAAGACGATGCCCAGTGGGGGGAGGACGGCGGTGACGACGGGGCAGAGGCAGCGCGCGCCGGTATTGCGCGACGCGGGAAGAGCAGGGGAAGAAGTCTCTGCTGCTGGTATTGCGGCAGAGCGAAGAGGAGGAGGAGGAAGAACCGCCGGAGCTGGTGGGCGTCTGCCGGAGTGAGAAGAGAGGAAAGTTGGGGGTTTTCTCCGTCAGATCCGAGCTGCCCTGGTCGGTGGAGCAGCGGGGGGTATTTATAGGGAGCAAACAGGGAGGAAGGCGGAGGGAGACGACGTGTCTCCCTCGCCGGAGAATGGTCGGAAACACGAACCCATACCGTCCGTGCGTTCGCACGGCCGGTATGGTGGGTTACGATGACCAGGGGGGTGTCCCTGCGACGGCTGACGACGCAGGGCACCCCCGGTTTACTTGCCAGGTCCCCCACCTCACCCTGCGCGGCGCCATGCTCCGCGCAAGGTCGCCGGAGCATGGTGCTGGCAGGTTTTGCAGGAGGGACCTGGTTGCAAAGAACGAAGGAGAGTTAGGGGCCAAAATGCGAGGGTTCAAAAGTTGAGGGCCAAAGAGTAAATATATGAGGACCAAAGTGTAAAGTCGATCAAGGAGGTTTCTTCTTAGGCTCAAGTTTTTATACATGACTAATTAGGACCTAAGGAATCTGATGGTGAATTTCATTTCCATATTAAACCTTGTTTGACCGGTCAATTTGCGCAAAAACCCAAATTAAGTTATTAATTGGGCATGATTCTCAATGTAGGTCAAAATGGGTTCTAAAGGCCAAATTGAAGGTTCTAAACCCTAGAGATTATTTTTCTATGAATTTTAGAGGGTTTATTCTATTTTTACTTTGCCTCGAACCTTGTGAATTGAAGTGGGTTGTTTTAGGGTTACAGATTATCATTTGGTTTCTTGGAGGTGCTGTAGCCCTTGCTAGATCATTTCATCCCACTTTTATTCTTATTAAGCTGCTTTGACCTATGTTTGGGCCCTGAATCACCCTGTATGCAGATTATACTGGTAAAATTGCATTTTTACCCCTTATGACTTGTTTTCTTCTCAAACTCAGGATTCTCTGAGTTAAGCCTTCCCTTGAGATATGTAGGAGCTTTTATCCTTTGTATTAGGTCAAAATGAGCTAGTTATGGCTCATGATGAGGTTCTCATCAGTCGTGAAAATCGACTCAACCTGACCTCTATTGGATCCCTTACAAAAGATTGAAGATGGATGGCCTAGGTCATGCCACGTGGTGCAACCCAGGCTGCCCATGTGCACGCTCGTGCCGCCGCATGCGCACAGTAGCGCAAGCAGGCACATGCGCGTGCACAGTAGTAGCGCAAGCGCGAGGGCACGCGTGTAGCAGCAGCACAGGAGTGGGGGTAGCGGCAGTAGCAACGTGTATCACCCGTGCATGCGTGACAAGGATGCGTTCAGTGTGCCCCAACGGTGTGGCAGCAGGGGCATGTGGGAGGGACTTCAGCGACGTTTTCTGGGATCTTCAGTAATGTTTATGACTTGTTGAACGCTTACAAATCGCTACGCTAACATGTTCGATTTTGGAAAACCTGTCGTTGTAGTTCGAAAGTGAAGAATTCGTGTTCAACAAATAAAATTTATACCGAAATGAAAATTCCGGGTCGAACACAGGGAGGCGGACGTTTGATTTAAAATCTACGCGTTTCTTTTTATTTGTCACAGAATAATTCAATTTAAAACTATCTAATTATTTACAATAAATAGAAGAGAGAGAAAGAGAGTAAGACAGAAAGAGAATATTACACAGAGAAATCAAAATGAGATGTAGAATAAACAAGGAATTTTTCATTGAGGAGATTGTTCATTACAACTAGAAAGCATAAAACAATTACTCTAGAAAGCGATAAATTTACTCTAGAAAGAATTAAAAGAATGGAGGGAGAAATGTCCTCCTCGACGATTGCTTGGAGGACGAACAAAACTACACTAGAAAGCAGTAAATCTATATTAGAAAGCAGTAAAAAGAATAGGGAGAGAGAAATCCTCCTCGACGGTTGCTTGGAGGACGAGCCGGATGGGACCACGCCTGGACGAAGGAGAACGAAGCAGGATGAAGGAGGACAAAGTAGAAGAACGGGAACGAAGCAGCACGCCGTCGTCATCGCAGGATCCACTTCGGAAGGGGAACGAAAATTGGACTTTATCTCGCGAGAAGCATCTCGGGTGTGGGACAAGCTTCTCTTGAGCTTTGGAGGGGTAGAGAGGAGAAGGAAGGGATGAGAATTTCGTATGCAGGGGGTCTCCTTTTATAATTGCAAGGAGTGGGGGCAAAATGGACAATACAACTTCAAAATAATAAATGAGGGGTCTTTAGTGACGGATCTAAAATCCGTCACTAAAGCCCCGATGTGGGCGTAGCTTCCTCGCCCACATGCGCCGCTTCAGCTGCCCGTGCGTTCAACGCTATCGCACGCACAACGATCCTCAGTCATCCGATCTTAAGATGCGTCTCCCCCCGCATGCGATCGCGCGTCCGTGCCGCGCGTTCAATCGCGCGTGGACGCTATCGGGCGCGTGCGCCCGTCCGATCTCCATCTGACGCTCCACCCGGGCCCAATCGCCAGCGCCTCCAGCCCTCTGCTGCGACTCAAACCCATGCCCACTGGTCGCGTAAGCGCGCTCAACCGCTGCGCTACGGGGCGTGGATGGTCAAGCGGATGCTTTTAAGCGCAGCCGACCACAGCCGTTGGATCAAGATCCAACGGCCTAGAGCGAGCGGGTGCAGGGCCTTCGTAGAATGCATGCGGCCATTTGGGTGGCTGAGATGGCACCACGTGGCGCCATCTTGGCCGTCCATCTTCTGGAAGTTGTAGATGGTGCCACGGATGTCGAATTGACTTGATTTTTGCGTCGTTGGGCTACAATCGTCGATCCGAATTCATCCGTGCGGTTGGATTTGTCATCTGAAGTGTGGATTTTCACCATCCTGGCCCTTGATCTTCTAGGGTTCCCCAGTCACTATCTGATGCTACGGATGTCTGATTAGGGCAATCTTAGAGTCGTTGAACTCCAATCGTTGCCCTGATCACATCCATACAGTTGGATCTTTGATCCGAGGCCCCAATAAAATGTTTGCCCTGTCCAAGCACATAAAAGGAGATAATTAACCTCCATTTTATTCAAACTACTCTAAATGCAAGATGATGCATGTTATGCAATATTTATATCATGAAATGCAATCCTATGCTTAAGAACATGCAAAAATAGACATTTTAAGTAGTGTAAATGTGTTAACATCATGACTGTCACTAAATGTCCTGTATACAAATTTGTTTCTTTCCTCCGCTATAAATGGAACCCTACCCCTCCCATTTTTCTGCTTCTCTTCCTTTCTTCCCCTCACCACCTACAAGGCTCTAAAGAGAGCTTGTTGCAAGCCCGGGATGCTCCTCTAGAGAAGAAAACCAAATAGTTTTCCCTCCCCACATCCCCATTCGTCGAGCTTCCTGTGGCCATCTTCTCAACTCCCTTCGGGAAGAAGATCCTCACCACGATGCCATCCTACTCCATCCTCCATCCTCTGGGTTTGTCCTCGTTCATCCCACTCCTTACCACCTTCCTCAAGGCGACGTCAGAGCGAGTCATCCTCTGAGCAACCGTCGAGGGAGATTGTTCTCATCTACATCTATCTTTGCTTCTTTCTAGTGTAGTTTTTCCCGCTTTCATAGTTGTAGAAAACATTTGCTTCAAAAATATATGTGATTGATTCTCTCTCTCTCTTATATTTTGCAAGTAGATTAGTTAGATAAGAATTAATCAACCTAATCTCTTACTTGCTAAAAATACCAAAAATATAACAAAAGATAAAAATGACAAGAAAACAAATAAAAAGAGAAATACAGATTTTCAAAACCAAATGTTCACCTCCCCGTGTTTAACCCAGGACTCACATTTCGAGTTTTGATTATAAATTTTATTTGATCGACGGATTTTCTCGAGAATCAAACTGTGACGACGGGTTATCCAAATCCGAACCTTTCCACGTGCGAATCCGCCGTCATCATTTTGGCATCGTTGCCAATGAGGCAACACTCTTTGGTTTTTTTACGTTTTCCTGCTTTACTTACATATTTTTCTAACCTATCTTTCTTCT
Organism: Thalassia testudinum; assembly: GCA_037157565.1. Lineage (NCBI taxonomy): Eukaryota > Viridiplantae > Streptophyta > Magnoliopsida > Alismatales > Hydrocharitaceae > Thalassia > Thalassia testudinum. The sequence goes on from JAZHRO010000025.1 coordinate 94,420,227, forward strand.
TCGATTTATTGTCATGTAGGAACCCAATCGAGGAGCCGAAGGCAGTAGATTAGAGTAAAGTGCAGGTAGAGACACTTGTAAGTTTTCCCCCACTACCCCCACCTTAGATTTCATTTTACCACACTAATAACTCAAACTCAAATCAACTTAGTTGTTTTTTATAAACCCTAGGATAGATCTAGTTGTTTGTTTGCCACCTCCACCCATCTCTCCTCTGCATATATGAAAAACAAAAAAAGCATACTTTTCTCTTGTGGGATTTTCTGAAAGAGACACACATTAACATGCACAACTCTTAACATAAGGCACACCACTCTACTTTGATTCTACCACTTAACCGGGATCTAACTTGTGGACCCGGTACACTTCAACTCAAAACACAAAAATGAGTAGAAATCTGATTAGGCTAAGACATTGTTTGCCTTAATCTGTGCTTCAATAGGCCAATTGATTATGCTATTTGGGCCACACCAATCAAATTAAAATTGATTCATCAAGTAGGTTGCCACTTAGGGTCGATTTCTAGGACTGAACTAGGCACTCCACATTTTATTTCTGATCTTTAAAAGAAGATATCTACACCAATGCTTTCAAAACTTGGAGTGTTCTACTAAACCTGATTGAACGAACCTAAAGATTAAACCATAAAAGATTCTAAACAAGGTTAAAACCCTAAAAGATACATCATCAAATAACCTTATTTGCAAATCCTGGTTGTCCATGCACATACATTTGAATTGATCATTAAGGGCACAACCCATTTAAAGGGCCCATCACATTCCAAGAGCACAATCATCCCAAGCCTAACTAAAACTGAGTAGACGTTGGCCTTAAGGATTGATTCACTCTTCAGGGCTCAGACTGATATTTTTTTCGATTAATCAGCTTTTGTTGGTCCATCTCATGTCTAGCTAGGGGAGTAGCGTCAAACGACTACAGCTGGGGAGTACACTAGGAACCAGAGGCACAAGCCAATGGAAGAACCTTCTCCCCAGCCCCTCCTTCTAACTGGTTGGATTGACTGGATAAAAGTAGACCAAATCATTTATAATCTCAAGACGAGTCCTGGGAGTCTGTAGGTCTTTAGGCTAACCCACCTAACGACAGGGTTGATTGCTTATAGTGTAGGGCACCTTTCTCTCTTATGATTTCCCTCCTACTCAACCAAGTATCCTTCCACATCTTTCACACATTTTCAATCCTATCCTCCTACCACCACTTATCCCCAAGATGATTACTTTCCCGACTTGACTTGTAATTACCCATCCATTAGCCAGGATACTTTGATTGGGGATATGAATACGGACCTCAGTGTCCAGGGCCTAATCATGGACAACAAGACTATGATTACTATCCTTCCCAGAGCTACAATGATTATAGGTCTTCATCCTTTTATCACTAAACCAACCCAATCTACAATCAGGAAGGATATAATGATTATAACACCTACCCTCCCCAATATTCCACCAAATATAGATCGCCACCATCCTTTAAACAACCTGAAATGAACTACTATCAGGGAGGGACCCAAGAACCTCGATATCTTGACTCCCTTAGATTTAACCCAAACCCACCTAAACCTGAATGAAACCATTCGGTTCAGGTGAACCAAGTCCAAGATAGGGTGTTGGCTAACTTGAGGAATACCATCCAATCTTTAGAAGCTCAACCAATACTATGCACTGAAGCATTGGAGCCTATGATTAAAATGATTGATGAGTTGAATAGCTCTTTATTAGATTTGCTCCAAAATGTTAAGTGTAGGAGCCTGAGTGAGTTTCTACTTGGGAAATTGTTGAGGTTGAGGATGAAATTTGTGGTTGCCTTAGTCCAATCTTGGGATGATTCTCAAGATGAACCTCCTTCAGGAGAGCCAACGGCTGAACCTGCTCAGGTGCTTATCAAGGGGGATACATTTTTTGAGCCCGAGGATGACCAGGTTGGGCTAGAGCAACCCATTGAGGATGAACCAATTGATTCACCTGAGATCCTCGAGCCACGGAGTGAAGAAAAATATGTCTCTTTGAACCAGGAAATGACATATGATCTTGAGACTTATATAAATGTTGATCAAGAATTCTTTGACTTTGATGGTGAAGAATCTTTTAGTGAAGTCTCACTTGAACATAAGGAAGATGATTTTGGTGAAACAAATGGGCTCAAGAAGCATGACGAAGCATTTGATAGCTCGTTCATTGAAGATTTGGAATCGATTAGGGATAACTTGGAGGATTCAAATCCTCATTTACTAGAACATTCAATTAGTAGCCCCATTCCTCAACCACACCCCAAAGGGAATGATTTTGATTTGAAAATCATTGTACCCAAGTCAATTTTTAGTTAGCCACGATTTCTGGACTTGGGTAAATCATATGGGGTGAATGATATGCTAGAGGTCCCAGAGCCTGAACAGTTGATGTTGGAGGCTAGGAATTTGGAAGTGAGGATTTGGGAAGTTAACTTCAGGGAAAGCAGTAGTTTGGATTTCAAGATTCCTGTTGACCTAAAATCACCTACTTTTTACCATGACCCTTATGATACCTTTGATGTTCGACCCAAGCCTAGAATAACTGATTATTTTTTTGAGCTAAACATTAAGTGGACATCTGAACCTAGTGAACCAAGTCTACCTTTTGTCTGACACTTTGGTTTTGGGTTGCACACCACAAAAATGTAGGCCTGACCCTGCAAGCATAACAACCTTCGGCTCTTGATGATTTTCATGCAGAACCTAAGAACCACTCGACCCTCTGGGCATGGGTCTCCATCATAATTTGGTCCATGTCTATGGACATCTTCTACTGGTGGGTCTGAGGATTAATCTTTTGATTTTGATTCTAACCTGCACTTGTGAATTCTCAATTTCTTCCTTGTATGTATGTTATGCCTAGCTGAAGGCATTAATTTAGCACATGTTTATATTCCATGTTCTCTGTGGAGCTGACAGGATTTTCACATTGTTCAGGTGATATTCTATTTACTCTATCTTTTCATGTCCTTAATTTTACAATGAGGATATTGCATCCTTTAGGCATGGGATGATGGATAATTAATTCCTGAAATCATTTTGTTAACTCCATAGAATTTCTTTTAGTTTTATTAAAAAAAATTGAAAATTTAAAAAGATAAAAGAGAAGGAAATTAGGAAGAAGAGAACTTAGGCATTTGAAAGTTATTAACTTTAGGAAATGATACGATAGGGGCTAAATACCTAGGCTCTTTAGGCCTTCAGGCTTAACTAGCTTGGGTGTCCACTCTTAATGTGGACTTAGTCTCGAGTCCTTGCCAAGTAATTCTATTTTAAACTGGTCAATAAATTCGGGTGGTAAGTATGTGACTTATCAACTCGTCCTCTGATTTAAGGGGACTTTGGGCCTAAGCATCTACACATTTTTTTCATTGACTGACACTTTTGTAGTTTCTTCGGAAATTGGGTAGCTAATGAGCCATCTAGGGTGGAATGGCTAGCAAGTTGTCAGTTGTAATAGCTCATCAATCAGTTGTCTAGATCCCAGCCACAAGACCATTTTCTTCGTACTGCCTTGAGGTAAATCTTAGATCAAGGAAGCCACCTACTTTAAAAAAAAGAAAAAAGAAAAGAAAAAAAATGCAACAAGGAAAAAATAAAAAGAAAACAAATAAAACCATACTTCATTTCACGAGTATGGCTGGCAAGTTGCCATGGGTAATAGCCCATTAGCCGATTGTTCAGAGCCCAACTAATAAAAATGCACAATAATTCCTAAAACACTTAGGAAAGAAGCGGGGAAGTAGAATAACCAGAGAGATATACACTAGGTTCACCATAATGTTGACCCTATAAATAAAAGTAAAGAGAATGCTACCATTCGAAAAGATAAACCTCTAGGCAAGGTCACATGGGGTCATAGAAACCTGAAGTCCATATTAACGGCTGCCTAGTGAGTCTTTCACTCTTTTCACTAGATGTTTAGCACTTAAAGTCCTTTTCGAGTCTTGGGTGGTCGGGTAGCTATAAAAAGTTATCCCGAAATGCTTAAAATCCAAAAGGCCAAAAAAATTAGAAAAGGAGAAAAAAAAGTAAAAATTGTATCTTCCATTTTTTCAAATAAGGCGAGGACTTGGGTGGTCTGCATTCAGGCAAACACCAGGGACTGTTGAGTCTTTGTAGTTTAGGATCGTAGTTGATAATTTCTATTGTTAATAAACAACTTAGGCCTAAGTGGTCAAATCCTAATTCTGATTTTATACATAGCATGTAGTTTGATTTTGCTAGGGACTAGTAAAGATAGGCATGGGGGTATGATGTAGCCATAAAAATTGAGGGTAAAATGCTTATTCATGCATGTTATAAATATTGCATAGCATGCATCATTCTGCATTTAGAGTAGTTATATATAATTTAGGTTAATTATATCCTTTTAGTTGTCAGCAGAGAAGGATATTCATTTTGGAGCCTCGGATTGGCGATCCGACCATACAGATTAGATCAAGAGGACAATCAAAGTCCAATGCCTCCAAAATCGCCTCAATCAGAGTCCCGTAACACCATAAGCAATCCAAGGAAGATCAGCGATCGAGGGACTAGGTGACATAATTTGGAGTGTCAAACGACAAATCCCACCACATGGATGGATTTGGGTCGACGATCGCAGCCCAACAGCATGAAAATTGACTCAATCCGACCTTTGTAGCATCCCTTACAAAGGAATGAAGGTGGACGGCCCAGGTCATGCCACGTGGCACAACCCAAGCCGCCCATGAGCACGCATGTGCTGCCGCATCTTCCTAGCAGCGTGGGTGCATGCGCATGCACACGTAGTAGCAGCACAAGTGCAAGGGCATGCACGCAGCAACAGCGTAGGTGCGAGGGCAGCGGCAAGTATTGCGCATGCACGTGCGATAAGGGTGCGTGCAACGCATGCCAGCGATGTTTATGACTGTCCCTAAATTTCCTGCATATGAATTTCATACTTTCCTTCACTATAAAAGTACCCTTACCCCTCACATTTTTCTACATCTCTTCCTTTCTTCCCCTTACCACCTCCAAGGCTCTAGAGAGTGCTTGTCCCAAGCTTGGGATGCTCCTCTAGAGTAGAAAACCAAATAGTTTTTCCTCCCCTCATCCCTATTCGTGGAGCATCTCGTAGCCATCTTCTCACCTTCCTACGGGAAGAAGATCCTCATCGCGATGTCGTTTTAACCCATCCTCCGTCCATTGGCTCAGTCCTCGTTCATCTCGCCCCTCACCACCTTCCTCCAGGAGACATCAAAGGGAGTCATCCTTCAAGCAACATCGAGGGGGATTCTTTTCATCTCCATCTATCTTTACTACTTTCTAGTGTAGTTTTTCCCGTTTTGTTAGTTGTAGAAAACATTTGCTTCAAAGATATATGTGATTGTTTCTCTCTCTCTCTCTCATATTTTGCAAGTAGATTAGTTAGATAAGAACTAATCAACCTAATCTCTTGCTTGCTAAAAGTACCAAAAAGATAACAAATGGTGAAAATGACAAATAAATAAATAAAAAGAGAAATGTGGATTTTCAAAATCAACCGTTCGCCTCCCCATGTTCTACTTGGGACTCACTTTTCGAGTTTCGGTTATAAATTTTATCTTATCGATGGATTTTCTCATGAATTGAACTACAATGATGGGTTTTCCAAATTTGAACCTTTCCCCGTGCGAATTCATCATCATCAATGGAGCATGAAGATGGAGTCAAGAAGAAGACCGTAGCCCTTGATGCTAATCAACAATCTAAGGATTCGACAAGAGAAGACAAAGATGAAGACATAGCCCTCCTCTCCAGAAAGTTTAGAAAGTTCCTCAAAAATAGGAGGAGCTACAAAAAGAAGAAAGAAGAATCCAAAGCAGACGCCATTATCTGCTACAACTGCAAAAGAAAAGGACACATCAAGAAGGATTGTCCACTTCGGAAGGAGTCGGAAAAGAAGAAGAGATTTCCCAGAAAAGAGGGGAAGAAAAAGACCTTTACAATAACATTGGATGAATCAGATTCAAGTTCTGAAGAAGAAGAAACCTCCTTTTCACAAGATGAATTATTAGAAGCTTTTCTTGAGATGCATGACATAGCTAAATCACTAAAAGTAGAAAATAAAAACTTAGCAAAAGCATTAGGGGAAGAAAGAGCACTAAAGGATATGCTTACTTGACAAAATGAAGAATTATCTGCTGAAATTACCTCACTAAAATCACAAATAGACAATCTAAAGGTAGATGTAGATAAGCTAAAAGCGAACTCTGATATTCTCTTAAATGATCTGGCTAAATTCATTAAAGGTAATGAAAACTTGCATAAACTATTAGGAACAGAAACCTGGAGCACAACAAAGTTTGGGTTAGGATACATACCTAAAAATGATCATGAAGCGTCTAGTTCTAGCCAAAGTAAGAAGAAAGGTAGCTTGCCTAAACCGGCAACACCAACTAACCATCGTGGACCCAAACAAAAAGGGGTACCAAAAGCACTTTTGCCATCCTATTTTGTATGTCAAGTAGACTATAAATGGTGGTCATAAAATGAAACAAATGAAAACCATAAGCCACTGGTGTCGAACACAGTTAGGTTGTTAATATAGTGATTTTATCGTTGAAGTGTGTATAGTGGTTAACCTAAATCGGACCGAACCATCTCTTTACAAAATTTTTAACCTGGCCTACTTGATTTTATCTTGGTCACTTTTAGGCCCAGGGTCGAACTCAGGGAAGTGGGGTTACAAGTCAAGTTTCTACGCCTTTCCTACAACGAATCTCTTCCGTTCGTTTATTGTGTTTTTGGTTGTCCTTGAGGCACACCCTCAAAATTAGGTTCTTTGCTTTGAGCCAAATCAGGGTTCCAAAATGGGCCTTGCTATTCGCAAGATGGAGTACTTGCAAGTCAAAGATTATCTTTTCTCTTTTATATATTTTTTTGTCCTCTTTATTAATAGTAAAGCGAAATAGAAATATAGTAAATGTAGTATATATATATAGGTATATATTATATATATAAAGGGGTGGGGGTGGAGGCAGAGATGGAGTGTAGCATGGTGTCGAGTCGATCATCATCTAGAAAGACGCAACCAACAGGATGAGGTGCTGTGTGTAAGGTGGATTGGTGGAAGATGAATGTGAACACACTTTTTGCACGCGTTTATCGGGGAATATCAGCAACTGGTGCAGATATTCCCGCGATATCGCGTATGGTAAGTAACGTGAAAATATATATATATGTATGTATATATGTAAATATATCTATGTGTATATATATATAAATATATAGGTATATATATATGTATTTATATATGTGTATATATATGTTTATATATATATAAAAGTTTATGTATAGATAGATATATGTATAGATACATATATATATTTATATATATGTGCATAATTATGTATATATAACTATATAGACGTAAATATATATATATATACATATATAGTAATATATGTATATTGATATATGTAGGTAGATATGTATATATATATATATATATGTATATATAGTTATATAGATGGACATGTATATATGTATTTATATTTAGATATATATATATATGTATATATAAGTATATGCATATATGTATGTATATATATATATATATATATAAGTATATAGATGTATATATATATATATATGCATATAGACTAATCCATAATTATATAAGTACTAATATATGTATAGATATATGTAGATATATATATATATACAAATATAAGTATATATATATATGTAGATAAGTATGTATATATATATATAAGTGTATAGCTATATGTATATATATATATGTATACTAATACTTATTTATATGAATAATATAATATATATATCGATATAAGTATATATATATATTTATGTATATAAATATATGAAGATATATCAATATATATATGTATACGTATATATATATATATGTATATAATAGTGTATAGGTGTGTGTGTGTGTATGAAAGTGTGAGTGCATGTGCATATGTGTATTTGCAGAGAGAGAGGGAGAGTGTGCTGTGAGAGAGAGAGAGAGAGCTCCTACTATGTGATGGAGGCGAGTTAAGACGTCTGTAGCTGTGGAGCGTTGTCTGGAGGTCCACACGCACGTGCAGGAGCATAGGAGAGCGAAGAGGCACATGCATGCAGGGGAGTTGGCATGGACGAGAGAAGAGTACCGCAGCGCACCGTGCTGCATGAAGAGCAGGCGCTGAAGAAGCGGGCGGGCGCACGCGGGCTGGAGCGAGCGATGGCAGAGGACCGCACGAAGACGTGCAGGCGGGTGCTGGAGTGGACTCGGGGCAAGACACGCGCGCGGGCTGTGGTCGGTTGTGGCACACTAGGTGACAAGTTAAGTGAGAAACTCACCGGTCACCCCACTGTAGCCACAGTGTTCCGCAGACTGGTGTGAACAGTGGCTACAGTGTAAGGCCCAGCTGTGCGATCGGGAGCGGGCGGTGCTGTGAGTGCGGATGGCACGGTGCGTGCAGAAGAGTGGCTCCGGCTGCTGGCTTGCGGGCTAGACGTCGCGACAGAGTGCGCGGAGAGGGCTGCTGGCATGCACGGTGGAGGGCGAGGGTGACTTGCTGCTTCCGCGGAGGCTTGCAGGTGCTGATGGCGTGCGGTGAAGCTTGGCCGGCCGCTGCGGTGGCACGCAGTGGAGCGTGGCCGGCCGCTACAGTGGCGCGCGATGGCCGGTTGCGGAAGAGAGAGCGCGACAGGGCGCTTGCGAAGAAGCTGGAGGCGAGGGCGCCTGCAGGCACGCGCGGAAGCGAGGGCGGCCTGCTGCTGCCTTGTTGCTGCTGCTGTTTGGCTTGGCTGGCTGCTGCAGGTCGTGCGGTGGCCGATTGAGCTTCACAGCTTGAAGCTTTGCTCCAATGGCTGAAGGGCTTCAAATGGAAAAAAAAGCGAGGAAAGAGGCACCACACCCACCGGCTCTTTGGTGAGCTGGGAGGTGGTGGACTCACGATGGTGGTTGTGCGCCACCATGAGTTGCTCCTGTCCGCCGGGTGTCTCCTCCTCCGAGGAGGTCCTGCGTATTAATTAGCCCATAGTTGTCGGCTATTTAAGTATTTAAGTGCCTAGACATTAGGTTAATTCTAACTTTTATTTAGCATAAATTAGGATGTAAATAGATTAATTCACATCTCTAATTCAATTACATAATTCATGCTTCATATTCATATTCAAATGCATTTAGAATTAACTTAGAATTGCATTAGTTAACTAATTAGGTACATTGCATGCATTAATTTGGGTTAACATAAAGGTTGATGGTTTGTATATAAATAACCATAATATTTTATCATTATTTTTTTGTTCTTCTTCTATGTGCAACGGCTGCATTTCTTCCTCCAACTGCCATAGTGAACAACCCAATCAAGGAGGAGCGGATGTGTTGGACTTGGTCGGGCAGCTGATTTCAAAAGAGAGGAGGAGGCAGCCGAGCTCACTAGGCCTCCACCACCGACCCACCACTGTGCAGAGAGTTCTTCTCTCTTCCATTGCACACCTCTGGCTTCAACAGCGGTGACGACCCTCCACCACCGTGGGCGTGTGGTGTGATAGCCCACACCACCATCCGAAGATCGTCCGCATTACCATGAGCACTTCAGCATGCATCTCCCTCGCCGTCGTCACCAACAACCACTGCCACAGCCACTGCATTTTCATCTTCTCGGTCAGTTAAGACGTCCGGGAAATTTCTCGGGCATCTAAAGCTTCGACCCACACTCCAATAGCAATCGGTCGCTCCCTCCACGCCCGCGCCCCTCCTGTTGCACACTTGCATCACCTCCTCCAGCAACCATGCGCACACCCTGCTGTGCCCCAGCACCAAGCCCGCCAGCACCACACGTTCTTCTCTATGCATGCATTGCCCGCACACTTCCGCCCCACCTCCTGCAGCATCTGCTTCAACGCCAACCACCAGCCCACGCACACCTGCATCATCTCCAGCTTGCAGCCGCACCTGCTCCTTCTGCTCCTCCCCGCTCACACCTGCCGCCTGCTGCAGCGCTTCCCGCTCATCTGCAGCGCGCCTGGGCCTTCCAGCAGCAGCTGCGGCTTTCCCATGCCATGCCTAATGCCTGTAGCAGCATAGCCTCCAGTGCAAAACTCACACATGCAGCAGGCACGTGCTCCACCCTACACGCGCATCTGGCTACACAAATGTGCCTGCAGACCGCGCACAGCCTGCAGCACTTCTTCAATGTGCTCACGCCTACCGCCTGCTGCAGCACTCTCCGCTCATCTACAGCTCACCTGCACCTTCCAGCAGCAGCTACAGCCTTCCCACTCCTACCGCCTGCAGCAGCATCAACTCCAGCACGCCAGCAACACTAGTACATGCACGCGCACCACCTACAGCAGCGCTCAATGTGCCCGCACAGCCGCCCCTCTTCCAGCAGCTGCAGCCACCGCTAGCAGCACTCTCGCCGGAGCTCCGTCCGGCCAACTCCGGCCACTGCTCGACGTGTGGCTACCTCCACCACGACGGCCTCGCTTCAGCCAACTGCCTGTGCGAACCTCTCCTCGATTGAACCTCTCTCTCGATCGTGAGGAGGAGAGAGGTAAAATGCTTTGTTATGGAGTTAATTAGTTATTACATTTCATGCCATTACCAGAAAAAAGAATATTTTTTTATGAATATTTTATTGTGGTAAAATTTACAACTTCATACTCAAGTTCTCTTACAATTGCGTGGCTTTTGTAATTAACATTGTTTGACATTGGTTTTTGGAATTTAAATGTGCACAAATTTTCTTTAATACATGTCAATGGAAAATTGCATAAAATCATCACATGTTTATTGAATATTTTAGTGAGGAAAAATTACACATCTACCCTTATGTTTCCAAGATATTGTGCATCTTCTTTCATGTTAGATTTGACTACGGATTTCTCACAAGATTGAACGAATTCGAATTAATTGAGATATTATTGCATCATTGCCTCCCTGTGGACACGACCCGCTCCTAATTCAGTGGTTATATTAATTGTTGATTAGTCGATTTTTCCACCACATAAAACTACAAATGACTTTGAAGTGAACAATCGACTTGTCAAATGGCACCATTGCCGGGGAGGCAACAGACGCAATAATTTCACTTGATTTTATTTTGATTATTTTTCAATTGCACAGTGATTTGACCAATTATTACTTTCTTTTCTGTGCGAGAAATTTTATGTGAGGAATCAGCCATATTGAGAAGCGACCCTTGATGTCACCAGAGGAGAATTGGTCGAGCTATTTTGAAAATGAGGAGAAGGACGAGGACGCGACGGTCATCATTGTACATTTAGTTGCTAATCTGATTAGAGTAGAATTAAGACTTTAGATTTAATTTTTCAATGCATTTGGTTTGAAACCCTTATTCTGGGGTATATTTTGAGGGGTTTGTTCCCCCATTTTGTTTTGGGCCCGTGTTGGGTAATTTTTGGGATCCTGTTCCCTTTTCTTTAGATTTAGATTTTTAGTTTATTGATTACTTTTATTTGCTTGTGCATAAGTAGTTTAAAAAAAAATTAAAAAAAAATGAGCTACCTGCTAGAAGCTGCCTGCCCTTAGGACGAACCATTTAGGTCTGTATGAGTAGCCTCTAGATTTACTTCTCTGCATTGTGTGCATTCTTGCATTGTTGATTGCTGGAAGCAAGGTACGCATTTTCTTAGTTTGCCTCCTATTCTTGATCACGCATTGCATTTGGACTTAATGCGAAGACCACCTAGTCTGTATTGAATAAATTAAACAAGTGGTCACATATTTTCTAGAAAAGGCACTAATTAAAGGAGGGACATTTTAAAAACCAAGGATTTGATTTTCAAACTTGGTGTGTGATTCAAAATTCAAAATCTTTTGCGATTTATGCACACTTATTTCATTTGCACCACGGCACGCTTTTAGACACTCCTTAGGTTTGGAAATTCGACAAGAGCCCTCCTATCGTTGGATTCTGAAGTGTTCGGAACTTGAGATCAAAGGTTTTGTAAATCCAAAGAGGGGGATACCGTATCATGGATTTTTGGGGTAGTTGAGAAGCACCGCGAAAGCAAAGCTTCAAAGGAAGGCTTAGGCCTACCTGCATCCCTCGATCTTCCGTCTTTGTATTTACTTGACCATTTGAGATTTAGGGAAGAACACCTAAGCTCTAACTAGGTATTGTTAGGCAAGCCGTAGGTCGACAATAGGCAAGTAAATTGATTGAACAAATTGTATTGTCACCTGCAATCTGACTTAAAATCAAAAGCCTAAATTGGGAAAGACCTAAAAGGTCCTTTTTGAATTGTGTTTTGCTTGGGGAATTCTGATTGAGGTGTGAGTTAGAATGGACCACATTGATTTTCATCCTTTCACATCTTGCCCACACCCTCACCCTCACTCTGCATCCTTCGATCCTAGATGCCGAGATGGTCCATCCCTTGATGGACATAATGACAATCATTGGGATCCGTTTCACTCCTATTATAGGAGTACTAGCCTGGTTAAGCCCCAAATCAGTGAGCAGAACCTAGGAGTGGGATTTGCTTTGCCCAATATCCGACACACCATAGAAATACCCAACCCACCCTCCCTGAAAAATTATTACGGTTGGACAGACACTCCTGGGTACTATAAGCCTGAGCCTGACTTCTCTCATGATAGAAATGACCTCTCCTCTTTGAAGATGGAAATACAGAAAATGCAAAATGAAATGATTGAATTGTTAGGAGAATCTTCGAGAGCAGGCCAACAAGAAAGAGATAAAATTAGCCACCCAATCTACCCCATTGAGGATGACATACACCCCTCTACAATAGATGCATCTCCCATGGGAGAGCTACACTTTAAGTTGGAGGAAAATTTTGGGGAGAATAGCTACTTTTCGAGGATCAATTTTGAAACCCACCCATTAGATGACACTTCCTTGAGAGATCCACACCTTTGGTGGGAGGAAGATACACATGAAAGTAGCTATGCATTGGATGAAGAAAGGTGGCAACCCGAGGAAGATAATGATAAGGTTGAGTATCCACCTAAATTATATTGGAGTCAAAAGAAGGGAATGATGGTACTATTGGAAGACCTCGACCCAGATGATAGTATTTTCGTGACATTTGATGAAGTGGGTCAAAGTCAAGTTGTTAATCCTACCCTCCCTTCTGATCATGATATGGAACTCAAGCCCACCCTTATGGAACCTAACCCTAAAGAAATTGACCTATCTGGGGAGTCTGATGTTACCAGTGTAAACCATTTACCTCAGATAGAGCACCCTAGGGGATCTACTGAGATATTAAATGATTCTAGACCTCAGGTACATGATGAATTGTGTGATGAGGAGAAAGACGAATTATATGAGGAACCTACATTCAAGATTTGGAGTGACACTAAGGGTGGTTATGTCTTATTTGAAGAGTTAGCCCCTGAGGATGTCACAAATTTGACCAAATTAGGTTTCCTGAGCACAACTATTGATGATATTTCTCCTCATGATGAAATGATGGAAAATTTGGAAGCAATTTCTAAGATTTATGTAGATTCACATAGACTCCAGGGAAGATTTGAGTAAGGAATAAAAACCTGGGGATGACATTGATAGAATAATCCCTAGATCTGTTGCTTCCAACCTGCCTTCATTCATTTCGAAGTCACCCTCTGATTTGCTTATATCTGAAAGTGAAATTGTGACTCCTGATGAAGAGCAGGAAGATACATGTGATGGAGCAAGGAATGCTAGGGATGAAATTGAGGATTTAGAAAGAGTGTTTTGGATGGACACCGAGCTGATTAACCCAACCTAGATCTTATGGCCATCCCGCAACCTCGTAACTTGGACACCCTTGACTATCCTTGCCTTAGAGAATTGCTCACTTTTGTTCTGACAAGGGGGCTTAACAGACCAATATTTCTCGTAATGGAGTATCAGGTATGGATTGATGATTTCTTTAGTCAGTCCATTACCCTGGGGGTTTATCTTTGCACCATTCCTACCCCATACCTTTTGGAGGATCCTTGTCATCCTCCCCCTACCCCTTTGGAAGTTGTTATACCTATTTATCCTTTAGAACCCCCTTTGGTGACCTGGGAAGATTTCATTCACATCTTAGTTGGGCGAGCATTTGCTATCGGGATTCATCATCAGCTTGCCAATATCCTAGGTTACCTATTTCCTAGGCCAACATTGCTTTGCTCATTTTTAGGGCCTATTTCTGTAATTCTTGAACTTGATTTGTAGGTTCTTTGGCTATTCAACCCAACTCTGACCCAGGTAATATCCTTCTATGCAATGAGGACATTGCAGATTTTAGGCATGGGGGGGTGTACTTGGGGATATACATAGTATAATGCATTCATTGCATACATGTGCATAAAAAAAAGAAAAGTTTTTGAGCTTAACTGGCTAGATGTTGCAGTCTTAAGCAAATCAGAACTCTAGGGTAGACTAAATTAATTCCAGGGTCAAACTTTAGAAGCTAAATGAGCTGCTAGCTTTAGACCTTTAGGGTCCTTTGTGGACTTAAAAACTTAAGTAGGAGTCAAGTTGTGGACCATTCCTCAAGAGGTTGAGGAAGGAAAGTTAGGGTTTGATTTAAAAGGTTGGGTAGTACCTGGAGTCTTGTACTACCTTTTGGTTTACGGGTCCTTGTAACTCAAGCATCCAAATTTCACGCACTTGGTCTGGTAATTAACTTAATTTCTTTCTTTCTGAATAGAGATTTGGTTCTCTTAATTTTGACTTAGGAGAGGCTTGAAAACACATTTTGATTGGAAGAGTTCCCGCCGCAGGAGAGGTGGAGTACATACCCACCTTGAGGATGCGATGATAGCATATTACCTCCTCGGCGCTTGTCTCTTAGGATATCCATTGATGAGAACCTCATCATGAGCCATAACTAGCTCATTTTGACCTAATACAAAGGATAAAAGCTCCTACATATCTCAAGGAAAGGCTTAACTCAGAGAATTCTGAGTTTAAGAAGAAAACAAGTCATAAGGGGTAAAAATGCAATTTTACCAGTATAATCTGCATACAGGGTAATTCAGGGCCCAAACATAGGTCAAAGCAGCTTAATAAGAATAAAAGTGGGATGAAATGATCTAGCGAGGGCTACAGCAATTCCAAGAAACTAAATGATAATCTGTAACCCTAAAACAACCCACTTCAATTCACAAGGTTCGAGGAAAAGTAAAAATAGAATAAACCCTCTAAAATTCATAGAAAAATAATCTCTAGGGTTTAGAACCTTCAATTTGGCCTTCAGAACCCATTTTGACCTACATTGAGAACCATACCCAATTAATAACTTAATTTGGGTTTTTGCGTAAATTGACCGGTCAAACAAGGTTTAATATAGAAATGAAATTCACCATCAGATTCCTTAGGTCCTAATTAGTCATGTATAAAAACTTAAGCCTAAGAAGAAACCTCCTTGACCGACTTTACACTTTGGTCCTCATATATTTACTCTTTGGCCCTCAACTTTTGAACCCTCGCATTTTGGCCCCTAACTCTCCTTCGTTCTTTGCGATCAGGTCCCCCCTGCAAAACCTGCCAGCACCATGCTCCGGTGACCTTGCGCGGAGCATGGCGCCGCGCAGGGTGAGGTGGGGGACCTGGCAAGTAAACTGGGGGTGCCCTGCGTCGTCAGCCGTCGCAGGGACACCCTCCTGGTCGTTGTAACCCACCATACCGGCCGTGCGAACGCACGGACGGTATGGGTTCTTGTTTCCGGCCATCCTCCGGCGAGGGAGACACGTCGTCTCCCTCCGCCTTCCTCCCTGTTTGATCCCTATAAATACCCCCCGTTGCTCCACCGACCGGGGCAGCTTGGATCTGACGGAGAAAATCCCCAACTTTCCTCTCTTCTCTCTCCGGCAGACGCTCACCAGCTCCGGCGGTTCCTCCCCCTCCACCTCTCCGCTCTGCCGCAATACCAGCAGCAGAGACTTCCTCCCCTGCTCTTCCCGCGCCACGCCGCACCCAGCTGGCGCCTCTCTGGCTCTTTGCTCGCCGCCGCCCCTTTCCCTAAGCATCGTCTTCTCCGGCGACAGTCGATACGACTGTCGCCCTGTTCCTCCCCCTTCGTCCCTGCAAGTAAGCTAGAGCTACTCCCCTTCTCCTCTTTCTTTCCCCGCTTTCAATTTATTCAATTAAGCCCTCGACCGACCCTGACCATCGTCACCCCCTTCGTCTCCGGCCACCCTCCGGCGAGCCGCTCCCATCACCTCAGCAACCCACACGGCTCGCCGACCCTCACCGCACCTCCGCCTCATCACACTGAGCACCCCCCACCCCTTCACTGCCACTCCACACCTCTGTAACGCTTCCCCCAACAAACCCATCCTCCGACCCACAGTCCGACCTAGGGCAGCCCTTGCATGCCGCCCCGCGCCTCGCCACCACCCACACGAGCTTCGCCGCACCCTGGCGAAGCTCCTGGCACTTTCTTATTAGGCCGAGAGGCCGTTTTCTTGTGAACAGGCCACCCGACCTCCGCCGCCATTGCCGTGCAGGAGGAACTGCTTCCGCCTGCAGCTATAGGCGCGCCACGCTCAGCGCCACGCCCAGATTCAACTCCCAGGCCTTGCGAGGCGTTCCGACAAAACACCAGGCTCGCAGCTAAGGCAGAAGGCTTCGCGTGACGCCGCGATCTCCCGCTGATTTCCCCGCTGCGGGCGCGCAATTGAGGTGGGACATTTAGTCCCACCTCGGAAAAGCCTGAAGAGGCGCAGCGATATAAGATGCAAAAGTGCTGGAGGCTTACTGCCTCAGCACACGGGGTGAGGTCCCCTTCACCCGCCCGGTTACCCGGTCTCGTCCGCGCTCACGCCCCGCGGACCTGACCCGACCCGACCCGACTTAAGACTGACCTGCACTCCTCGCCCACCACGCACGCCGGTGGGCCTGGACCCGGGCCTGACCCGAACCCGGTTACCCGGCAGCTCTGGGAGAGCTTTCCCAAGAGTGGTTTCAGAGGGAGAGAGAGACGCGGGGGGGGGAGGGTAGAGTAGGTTTTGCCTCTGACAAAAAACTCTGAAGTGTGCAGGCACAGGCGAAGAAGAAGACCCGCGGAAGAAGAAGGAAGCGGACTGTAGCAACAGGTAGTTTAAGTCGTCTGATTTGGAAATCAGACGACGGCCTGAAGGGAAAAGAAGAAAGGAGGGGTGACGTCCCTGGCTGAAAAAGAAAAGAAGAAGCTGACACTTAGCCGCAGGGAGGAGAAACAAGAAGAAACTCTAAAGAAGAGGCTGAGCAAGGCAGAAGAAGAGGAAAGGCTGCAGAGAAGAAGTACAGCAGAGCCAAGGAAAGAAGAAACCTTCACAGAAGAGACTGCAGAAAAAGAAGAAGAGAGGCCAAGACAGAAACCAAGGAAGAAGAAGAAGGAGATCTGAAGAAAGAAAGAGGAGCATCACCTCTGCAGAACAAAGAAGAAGAAGGAGATCTGCAGAAAGAAAGAAAGAAGAACATCACGAGGAGAAAACAAAGAGAACAACAAATTCTTTCCCTCTCTCTTTCTTTATTTTTTTTTTTTTGTAAAAGAAACATGTGTATCTCTAGAATACAACTTGCTCCCTGAGTTCGACCTCGGGAACTCTTTTATTTTCCGAGTAAAAAAATTTATATATTTAAAATGTTGGTAATAACTGGCTATACTACAACGTTATAACAATAAAACCCGGTTGAACCAACCACTTCATTTTGGCGCCGTTGCCGGGGAGCAATGGCTATTCTAGAGGTAAACATTCCTGTTTCTTTTAATTTCTGATAATCTCCTCTCTTTTGTGCAGCTACAGGAACTCAAGAAGACAAGGAACCACACGACAACCACTCCGAAGACAGGTAAATTTTTCCTCTCACTATTAACCCCTAAACTCTAAAGAGGAAGAAAAGAAAAGAACAAGCAATATAGGGCTAACCTGTCTTCCATACCTAGTAACC
This sequence comes from Thalassia testudinum, assembly GCA_037157565.1. Classification (NCBI taxonomy): domain Eukaryota; kingdom Viridiplantae; phylum Streptophyta; class Magnoliopsida; order Alismatales; family Hydrocharitaceae; genus Thalassia; species Thalassia testudinum. The sequence continues at coordinate 94,438,122 of JAZHRO010000025.1, forward strand.
ATAAAGAGTTGCATGTTTTCAACTCATCACTCCTGCACACTGTTAAGGGTACTTAAGGGCTAACACATTCTTGCTTGAGCCCTAATTGCCCAACAAAGAGTTAAATGGACCAAGTAGAGCCAACATAAGGTTAAACATTAGGATTTCAGTAGAGACACACCCCTTAATCAAGAATTGAGGAAATCCAAAAGAGGTGTGCCCAAGCCATTGATTGAAAATAATTAACAAGAAAAATCCTAAACAATTGGCTCTCTCTTTAAACACTTGAACCCTAAAAGACAAGACCTGAAAGCTCTCAAAGAAAACAAGAGGTAAAGTTGACCCCTTTGGGTCAACCAACCTTAAATTAGGTCACTCTTTGCACTTAAAAAGACTAAAGTTCAAGTGAAACCTTAAGCACCCTGATCTTAAAATTGGTAGACTTAAGAGGTCAAGATCCCCATTCTGGTCTACCTGGAACCGCAGTGACAAGAGAGGTCGGGTGGGGGAAACCCTGTAACCCGTGGGGATGCTCTACCGTGTAGGGGTCTTCGCGGGACTCTCCCTCTCTGGCTGCCCAGGTAATTCTCAGGTGGACGATCTTTCTGATCAAGGGGTCCATCTGCCCCGCACCTCTATAGTCACCCAACACATTTTTGGGTGTCTTGATTGGGTCCAGCACCTTCTAAACTTACCTCTTCCAAACAGTGCATGTACGGAAGGAGGTCCCTAAGACCACCCTTAAGACCTCCATTAGAAATTCGCTCTCGTCAAGGCCAAGCCTCGACGCCCGTGTTTGTGCAGCAACACCCTCACATTATTCTCTCTTCTGATTCAGAACCAAGTTCTTCTTCCCCCATCATGGCTCAGCCAGTTGAGGAAGAAAATAATCTGGAACACCAGCTCCAGCGACTCAATGACCTCTTCCAAAACTTCGTGCACGCACCACAGCGTCCTATGATGCGGGACCACTACAATCCTGCTGCGGTGGCCATTGAGCCTCGAGTCAGAATCCCGACTGGAGGACCTGATTCCGAATTAAAGCCCAACATGATTCATGCTATACCTAAATTCCATGGGCTTAATTCTGAAGATCCCTTCCAGCACATCAAACAGCTAAAGCATCTGGCCCACACTTTTGGATCAGATGCGCAAAATCGGGATATTCTTCTCATGAAGATGTTCTCCTTTTCTCTTATGGACAAGGCCGCCCATTGGTATCAAACTCAGACCCGGCCGATCAACACTTGGGAAGAACTTCAATCCGAATTTTTGAAAAAGTTTTTTCCCGTGGGTCGGACCAACGCCTTGCGCCATCAGATTACACACTTCACTCAACAATCAGGAGAACCTCTCCATGAGGCATGGGATCGTTTTCAGGATCTCATGAGAAAGTGCCCCCATCACGGAGTTCCTAAATGGGAACAAGTCCAATCTTTTTACCAGGGACTCCGTGAGGACATCCGCCTTTTCGTCAATGCAACTTGCGGAGGAAACATCATGGGTCAACATGAAGACACCGTATGGGAGATTCTCGAAAACATGTGCAAGAACTCCATCAACAATGACTCCATGGGATTATTCGACAGGACGAATACCCGCGCAGCGACGAATCTTAAGGGAGCACATGAGACGCAGGGCCTGTCCGCATCAGTCGACCTGGAATTAATGGCCAGTCGATTGGACAAGGTCTCAATCATTGAAAAGAAGGTGGATGAGCTGACTCAGCACTTTCAGCGAGCCACCTCCACACATAACTCCTTTGCACAACCTCCTTCCACACAGGAGACTGTGCAAAATATCCTCCACCGATCTTCCCCTGGGATGGATCCATATCCACCCCCATCTGATTCTTGGACTGGAAGATCATCCGATCCTTTCTACACCAGCCGGGGGAACTCCATTCCTCCTTTCCCTGATTCTCAGGAGGTTCCTCAGACCTGCGAGGACCTCAACGCCATCCAGAACGACCCATTCTCCAACACTTACAACCCTGGATGGCGAAACCATCCCAATTTTCAGTGGGCGGGAAATTCCCAAACCCAAAGACCACCTTTTCAGTCCCGCCCACAGCCCTCTCGTCACTACCAGCCGCCTCAGCCTCGGCCCAACCCTACTTATCCATCAGGGCCAAATCAAGATCAAATGTCCTTAATCCTTCAGACTCTGGCTGACATTCAAAAAACGAATGCGGCTATTCAAAAACAGCACAAGGACGAGCTTACTGAAGTTAAAACTCAACTGGCCCAGTTGGCAAATTCTCGCCAGCCAGGCACACTCCCTTCCCAACCCCTTCCCAACCCAAATAACGTGCCAACCCAGAAGCGCGTTATGAATCCAAATTTAGGCCACGCTCAATGGATTTATCAGGCCCCTACTGCTCCATCTCCAGACGAGATGGAAGCCTCAACTTCTTATGCGGGATTTCAGCAGCAGCCACCCCTCCTACCAAACCCAAACCAAAATCAGGCCGAATTAAATTCTGTAACAACACGTAGTGGTAAAACAACTCAAGACCCGCATTATCCAAACCACTCCAAGCCTGATAACCATGACCCTAGGATAGTTATCCAAGGTACCGCTGTTCCAGATCCACAACCTGGACCTATCCTAGAAGAACCAACCAAGATCCCGTTTCCCGAGGCCCTGACCAAGGGAAAGAAGACCACAAAACCCGTGGCCCCTGAGGAGGACCTGGTCAAGCTCTTTGAGCAGGTCCACATAAACATCCCCTTGATGGATGCAATCCGCCACGTACCAGCTTACGCACGATTTCTAAAGAATATATGTACACCCCAGCGTAAGCCGCGAACCAAGGGAGGGAGCCCAATTGTTCTGTCAGAACAAGCCAGCTCTGTAATCCTCAGTAGACTCCCACCCAAGGCAAAAGATCCTGGAACTCCCCTGATTTCCTGTAAGATAGGTGGTACCCAATTTTATAGAGCTTTGTTAGACTTGGGTGCATCCATAAACCTGATACCCACATCCTTACTCGACCATCTAGAAGAATCTGAGCTAAAACCAACCGAGGTGACATTACAATTAGCAGATCGATCTATAAAGTCACCAAAAGGGATTCTCGAGGATGTTATCGTGAGAGTGCGGGATTTCTATTTTCCAGTGGACTTTATAGTCTTAGATATGGATGCACCTGAGAACCCTAGGGATACACCAATCATTCTAGGGAGACCTTTCTTGGCTACTGCTAGAGCCAACATCAGTTGTGAGGAGGGCCAAATAGAGCTTAAGTTTGGAGATCAAACACTGAAAATTGATATATTTAAGGCCCAACAAGGAATTAATTGCGGCGTCATCGAGCAAATTTGTGACATCAAGACTTTGGTTGATGAATCACACCTCCAGAATGACTCGAGTATGCCTCATCAACCACAGAAGGATCTTGACCCGCAAACAGAGGAGTCAAATCTAGATGTGAACAACCCAGTAACTCCCACCTTTGAACCTCACATCTATACTGAACCACCCGCTGCTGCTGAAAACCCCATCCTCGAACTGAAACCCCTTCCTGCTCACTTAAAATACGTCTTTTTGGGTTCTAATCAGACCCTTCCTGTAATTATCAATTCCCACCTCAGTCCTGAACTGGAATCCCGTCTGATTGTTGTCCTCCAGCAACATCGCAGAGCCATCGGATGGACTCTCGATGATTTGACTGGAATAAGTCCCTCTTATTGTACTCATCATATCTATTCAGAAGAGGGCACACGACCTTCTCGTGAAATGCAGAGATGCTTAAACCCCAATCTGCAGGAGGTCGTGAAAAAGGAGATCATCAAGTGGTTAGATGCCGGGATCATCTACCCGATCTCCGATAGTCGTTGGGTGAGCCCAATTCAGGTCGTGCCCAAGAAGGCAGGACTCACCACTATAACGACTGAGACCGGAGAAATCATTCCTACCCGATTAGCCAACTCGTGGAGAGTCTGTATAGATTACCGTCGACTCAATTCCTCCACGAAGAAGGATCATTTCCCACTACCCTTCATTGATCAAATTCTCGAAAAACTAGCGGGAAATAGGTTCTTCTGCTTTCTTGACGGGTACTCCGGTTATAACCAGGTGGCAATCCATCCTGAGGACCAAGAAAAGACCACGTTCACCTGCCCCTTCGGAACATACGCTTTCCGAAGGATGCCTTTCGGTCTTTGCAATGCACCCGCTACTTTTCAGCGATGCATGCTTGCCATATTCTCAGATATGGTAGGTGATTATCTGGAAGTCTTCATGGATGACTTTTCAGTTTTCGGAGCATCATTCGACGATTGCCTCCAACACTTGGTCCAGATACTCAGGCAGTGCATCGATGTGAATTTGGTTCTTTCCTGGGAAAAGAGCCATTTCATGGTGCCTGAGGGAATTGTCCTGGGACACTCAATTTCGGAGAAAGGTATCCAAGTGGATCGAGCTAAGGTTAATCTGATCTCTCACCTTCCTATGCCTAGCTCAATCAGGGACATCCGATCCTTTTTAGGGCATGTCGGTTTTTATCGACGATTTATCCCTGATTTTTCAAAAATCGCACGCCCCCTGACCACTCTTCTCTCCAAGGATGTTCCCTTCGAAATCTCCAAGGAATGCACTCAAGCATTTGAAATCCTGCGTGACCGAGTCACCCAAGCCCCGATCCTACAGTCCCCTGATTGGTCTCAACCCTTTGAGATCATGTGTGATGCATCTGACTTCGCTGTAGGAGCGATTTTGGGGCAGAAAAATGACAAGAAACCTGTGGTCATTTACTACGCCAGCAAAACACTCGATGAGGCTCAGCGTAACTATACGGTTACTGAGAAAGAGCTGCTAGCTGTAGTATTTGCCCTAGAGAAGTTCAGATCGTACCTTCTGGGTTCCCATGTCATCATATACTCGGATCACACAGCTGTGAGGCATCTCCTTGCGAAGAAGGATGCGAAACCTCGATTAATCCGATGGATCTTGCTGTTGCAAGAATTTGACCTTGAGATTCGCGACAAAGCGGGAAAGCAAAACGTGGTAGCTGATCACTTGTCCCGTCTTCCTTCTGAAATAATTGACCCTTCCGGACCCATCACTGAGCATTTTCCCGATGAGCACCTGCTGACTATTGGTACTAGCCTTCCATGGTTTGCTAATATAGTAAATTACTTGGCATCTCATCAGACCCCGTCCGATTGACCGAAGGCCAAGGAAGACAAATTACGCTCCGATGCCAAGTATTACATTTGGGAAGACCCGTACCTCTTCCGCATAGGTGCCGATCAGATCATCCGGAGATGTGTCCCGGAAGGGGAAGTCAACAATATCCTCTCTTTCTGCCATGACCAGGCATGCGGTGGCCATTTTGCCGGGCATAAAACCGCATCAAAAGTCCTCCAGTGCGGCTTTTACTGGCCCACACTGTTCAAAGACGCATACAGTCATTGCAAGGCATGCAGTCGTTGCTAGACTTTGGGCAACATGAGCCATCGCGACATGATGCCTATGCAACCGATTCTAGTATGCGAAATCTTTGATGTTTGGGGGATTGATTTTATGGGCCCCTTTCCTGTTTCGGATGGTTTCGAATACATTCTGTTGGCTGTGGACTACGTGTCCAAATGGATCGAAGCCATACCGACCCGAACCTGTGATCACAAAATCGTTCTCAAATTCATTCATCAACACATTTTCTCAAGGTTCGGGATTCCTCGTGCAATAATCTCTGATGGGGGGACCCATTTCACAAATGCTCAGTTTAGGTCACTGATGACCAAATACGGGGTGTCTCACCGAATCTCTACTCCTTACCACCCCCAAACTAATGGTCTAGCTGAGCTGTCTAATCGGGAGATCAAGAAAATCCTGCAAGTCACTGTTCGACCTGACAGGAAGGACTGGTCGTCCCGACTTCCGGAAGCATTGTGGGCCTATAGGACCGCCCACAAGACCCAATTGGGCATGTCCCCCTTTAGACTGGTGTACGGAAAGGCATGCCACCTTCCCGTAGAACTGGAGCATAAAGCCTATTGGGCAGTACGGAACTGTAATCTAGATCTTTCCAAGGCTGGGACCCACAGAAAACTCCAAATCAGCGAGATCGATGAATTACGCATAGACGCGTACGAGAACTCGCAAAACTACAAGGAGCGGGTTAAAGCCTTCCACGACAAACACATCTCGAGAAAGATCTTTCATCCTGGTCAAAAGGTCCTACTCTTTGATGCCCGACTCAAACTCTTCCCAGGAAAACTGAGATCTAAGTGGGTCGGACCATATTTGGTCCGACAGGTTTTTGGAAATGGAGCAATCGAAATCAGTCCACTCAGCCACGATTCTGAACCTTTCATCGTGAACGGTCAAAGACTCAAGCCGTTCATTGATGTAACTTCTACTGATTTGGCTGAGGCATCTTATATCCTCCTTTCCCCTTGAGCTTATTGCGCCCAGCCGATGGCGTAAAACTCAGCGCTTAACGGGAGGCAGCCCGTCATTCTCTTTGTAAACCTGAAACTTGTTCTGACACCTTTCAGCACTCGAAGTTCACCCTTGTAGACAGCCGACCCCAACTCAGATGTTTGCATCTGGGATTTGAAATCGTCCGCAAAAATTCAACCTGACCCATCCACTCATCCAAATTTCTGTCTTAAGGAATGAACTAAGACCCCCTAGGTTGCAATGAGGACATTGCAAATCTTAGGCATGGGGGGGTATGAAAGTGCAAAACTTGTAAGAAAAGGTTTCAAACAAAAAAAATTCACATATGCCAAAAACACCATAAAAATTAAAAAAATTTTTCGAAAAAGAATAAGAGGAAAGGAGAAGAAAATTTTGCGAAGGAGAAAAGAAACAAAATGAAAAAGGAGCACAAAATTATGAGAAAAAGTGATAGTCATTAGTAAGGAACTAAGGAATTAACCTAAGTTCTAGACCTCATTCAAGAAAAGTGCACAATAAGATTAGTAAAGAATGCAAACCTTAGGCATTCTTGAATAGACTCTTAGTACCCATTAAGATCTGGACACTCCTCAAGAGGTTGAGGAAAATGAAAAGCTGAAGTATTAGGTCTAAGGCTTAGGGAGTATTCGGCCTCGTTAACTAATTTTTGGTTTACGGGACTCAGTAACCTAAGCACCCTAATCTCACACACAGCCTGGTTCAGTAAGCGTAAAAATCAGAATCACGCAGAAGCGTCGCAAAAATCTGAAAAGAACACCTAGAATAGGAGCGGCCGATCAACACAAGTTGATTTGGATGAGTTCCCAGCGCGGAGAGGCGGGAAATCCCCTCGAAGATGCGTAACAAAATATCATCTCCTCGGTGCTTGTCTCTTAGGATATTTACATATCCTACTGGGGGCATGTAAGCACTCTGCTGGTTCAGATTCCATGGATGGCATTATCTCGAAGTGTCAATTGCCAGGGTCTGGATTCGGCCACGGAATACCATGGATGGGATTATCTCGAAATCTCAATAGCCAGGGTTCCGGGGGTTGCCATGGGCGGTGCTATCTCGAAGCATCGATCGCCAGGAACCCTTGAGGATTGATGATGGGAGCAAGGAATCTGATACAGACCATGTTGAAAAGCCAATCCTAGGCTAGAACTAAAAAGAAAAAGAGAGAGAAAACTATCCAAACAGAAAAACTTTCTATCTCTCTCTTACAAAACGCACTGCGAACTGAGCCAGGGCTAAAATCATTTCAAGCACGGGTGCTTTAACCACGAAGTCCAATAAACCTTAGGTTAGTTCTTGTGGGCCTTAAAAACCTTTGCTAAAAGACTGAGGCTAAGGCTAGACAGATTTGGATCTTGATTGGTACTAGAGTACCTTTTAGGCCTATGGTCAGCATTCTAACCTAATCTATGCTCAAATAAAAAAGGCACTTATCTAAAACTATTAAAAATTTCATGGTCTAGGACAAGGGTTGAAACCTTAAGTTTTTGCTAAGGGACTAGCAAAAGCTAGGCATGGGGGTATGATGAGAACCTCATCATGAGCCATAACTAGCTCATTTTGACCTAATACAAAGGATAAAAGCTCCTACATATCTCAAGGAAAGGCTTAACTCAGAGAATTCTGAGTTTAAGAAGAAAACAAGTCATAAGGGGTAAAAATGCAATTTTACCAGTATAATCTGCATACAGGGTAATTCAGGGCCCAAACATAGGTCAAAGCAGCTTAATAAGAATAAAAGTGGGATGAAATGATCTAGCGAGGGCTACAGCAATTCCAAGAAACTAAATGATAATCTGTAACCCTAAAACAACCCACTTCAATTCACAAGGTTCGAGGCAAAGTAAAAATAGAATAAACCCTCTAAAATTCATAGAAAAATAATCTCTAGGGTTTAGAACCTTCAATTTGGCCTTCAGAACCCATTTTGACCTACATTGAGAACCATGCCCAATTAATAACTTAATTTGGGTTTTTGCGTAAATTGACCGGTCAAACAAGGTTTAATATAGAAATGAAATTCACCATCAGATTCCTTAGGTCCTAATTAGTCATGTATAAAAACTTGAGCCTAAGAAGAAACCTCCTTGACCGACTTTACACTTTGGTCCTCATATATTTACTCTTTGGCCCTCAACTTTTGAACCCTCGCATTTTGGCCCCTAACTCTCCTTCGTTCTTTGCGATCAGGTCCCCCCTGCAAAACCTGCCAGCACCATGCTCCGGCGACCTTGCGCGGAGCATGGCGCCGCGCAGGGTGAGGTGGGGGACCTGGCAAGTAAACCGGGGGTGCCCTGCGTCGTCAGCCGTCGCAGGGACACCCCCTGGTCGTTGTAACCCACCATACCGGCCGTGCGAACGCACGGACGGTATGGGTTCTTGTTTCCGGCCATCCTCCGGCGAGGGAGACACGTCGTCTCCCTCCACCTTCCTCCCTGTTTGATCCCTATAAATACCCCCCGTTGCTCCACCGACCGGGGCAGCTTGGATCTGACGGAGAAAATCCCCAACTTTCCTCTCTTCTCTCTCCGGCAGACGCTCACCAGCTCCGGCGGTTCCTCCCCCTCCACCTCTCCGCTCTGCCGCAATACCAGCAGCAGAGACTTCCTCCCCTGCTCTTCCCGCGCCACGCCTCACCCAGCTGGCACCTCTCTGGCTCTCTGCTCGCCGCCGCCCCTTTCCCTGAGCATCGTCTTCTCCGGCGACAGTCGATACGACTGTCGCCCTGTTCCTCCCCCTTCGTCCCTGCAAGTAAGCTACAGCTACTCCCCTTCTTCTCCTCTTTCTTTCCCCGCTTTCAATTTATTCAATTAAGCCCTCGACCGACCCTGACCATCGTCACCCCCTTCGTCTCCGGCCACCCTCCGGCGAGCCGCTCCCATCACCTCAGCAACCCACACGGCTCGCCGACCCTCACCGCACCTCCGCCTCATCACACTGAGCACCCCCCACCCCTTCACTGCCACTCCACACCTCCGTAACGCTTCCCCCAACAAACCCATCCTCCGACCCACAGTCCGACCTAGGGCAGCCCTTGCATGCCGCCCCGCGCCTCGCCACCACCCACACGAGCTTCGCCGCACCCTGGCGAAGCTCCTGGCACTTTCTGATTAGGCCGAGAGGCCGTTTTCTTGTGAACAGGCCACCCGACCTCCGCCGCCATTGCCATGCAGGAGGAACTGCTTCCTCCTGCAGCTACAGGCACGCCACGCTCAGCGCCACGCCCAGATTCAACTCCCAGGCCTTGCGAGGCGTTCCGACAAAACACCAGGCTCGCAGCTTAGGCAGAAGGCTTCGCGTGACGCCGCGAACTCCCGCCGATTTCCCCGCTGCGGGCGCGCAATTGAGGTGGGACATTTAGTCCCACCTCGGAAAAGCCTGAAGAGGCGCAGCGATATAAGATGCAAAAGTGCTGGAGGGTTACTGCCTCAGCACACGGGGTGAGGTCCCCTTCACCCGCCCGGTTACCCGGTCTCGTCCGCGCTCACGCCCCGCGGACCTGACCCGACCCGACCCGACTTAAGACTGACCTGCACTCCTCGCCCACCACGCACGCCGGTGGGCCTGGACCCGGGCCTGACCCGAACCCGGTTACCCGGCAGCTCTGGGAGAGCTTTCCCAAGGGTGGTTTCAGAGAGAGAGAGAGACGCAGGGGGGGGAGGGTAGAGTAGGTTTTGCCTCTGACGAAAAACTCTGAAGTGTGCAGGCACAGGCGAAGAAGAAGACCCGCGGAAGAAGAAGGAAGCTGACTGTAGCAACAGGTAGTTTAAGTGGTCTGATTTGGAAATCAGACGACGGCCTGAAGGGAAAAGAAGAAAGAAGGAGGGGTGACGTCCCTGGCTGAAAAAGAAAAGAAGAAGCTGACACTTAGCCGCAGGGAGGAGAAACAAGAAGAAACTCTAAAGAAGAGGCTGAGCAAGGCAGAAGAAGAGGAAAGGCTGCAGAGAAGAAGTACAGCAGAGCCAAGGAAAGAAGAAACCTTCACAGAAGAGACTGCAGAAAAAGAAGAGAGGCCAAGACAGAAACCAAGGAAGAAGAAGAAGGAGATCTGAAGAAAGAAAGAGGAGCATCACCTCTGCAGAACAAAGAAGAAGAAGGAGATCTGAAGAAAGAAAGAAAGAAGAACATCATGAGGAGAAAACAAAGAGAACAACAAATTCTTTCCCTCTCTCTTTCTTTATTTTTTTTTTTTTGTAAAAGAAACATGTGTATCTCTAGAATACAACTTGCTCCCTGAGTTCGACCTCGGGAACTCTTTTATTTTCCGAGTAAAAAAATTTATATATTTGAAATGTTGGTAATAACTGGCTATACTACAACGTTATAACAATAAAACCCGGTTGAACCAACCACTTCATCCATCCTACTGGGGGCATGTAAGCGCATTGTGCGATTCAGATACCATGGGCAGCCCTACCTCGAAGTGCCGATTGCCATAGGCCTGAATTCGCTTAAGAAATCCATGGGCGATACTATCTCGAAGTGTCGATTGCCAGGAGTTCTTGGGGTTGTTATGGGCGGTGTTATCTTGAAGCATCGAAAGCCAGGCACCATTCGAGGTATGGTAATGGGGACAATGAATCTAACACAGACCGTGTTGGTAGCTGATCTGAGGTTGGACTTATAAGAATCAAACAAAAAATATATATATATATATAATTTTTCCTTTAAATAAAATAACTCAGACGAATGCATAGGCACAGATGCTTTAATCTCAGGGACCAATAAACTTTAGGGTAGAGTCAGAAATTAGGGAAACTTGTGTCTACAACTCGTCTTTAGCTGACCTAGTCTATAACTTAGCAACTACTTAGGAACCTTGGGTCTAGAGTCTGAACTTAATATGCTTCTGAAGGAAGACCAAGTGGGTTGAGTAGTCTGCTTGGAGTGTTAGGTTTTGCTTAATTTTGCTAGGGACTAGCAAAAACTAGGCATGGGGGTATTTGATTAGCCCATAGTTGTGGGCTATTTAAGTATTTAAGTGCCTAGACATTAGGTTAATTCTAACATTTATTTAGCATAAATTAGGATGTAAATAGATTAATTCATATTTCTAATTAAATTACATAATTCATGCATCTTATTCATATTTAAATGCATTTAGAATTAACTTAGAATTGCATTAGTTAACTAATTAGGTACATTGCATGCATTAATTTAGGTTAACATAAAAGTTGAGGGTTTGTATATAAATAACCATAATAGTTTATCATTATTTTTTTATTCTTCTTCTACGTGCAACGGCTGCATTTCTTCCTCCAGCTACCGCAGTGAACAACCCAATCATGGAGGAGCGATGTGTTGGATCTGGTCGGGCAACTGATTTCAAAAGAGAGGAGGAGGTAGCCGAGCTCACTAGGCCTCCACCATCGACCCACCACTGTGCAGAGAGTTCTTCTCTCTTCCATTTCACACCGCCGGCCTCAACTGCGGAGACGACCCTCCACCACCGTGGGCATGTGGTGTGACAGGCCACACCGCCATCTGGAGATCATCCGCATTACCGTGAGCACCTCAGCGTGCATCTCCCTCACCGTCGTCACCAACAACCACCGCCGCAGCCACTGCATTTTCATCTTCTCGGTCAGCTAAGACGTCTGGGAAATTTCCCGGACGTCTGAAGCTTCGACCCACACTCCAACAGCAGCCGGTCGCTCCCTCCACACCCACGCCCTCTGGTTGTACACTTTCATCACCTCCTGCAGTAGCCACACGCACACCCTGCTGCGCCCCAGCGCCAAGCTCGCCAGCACCGCACGCTCTTCTCTGTGCGTGCATCGCCTGCACACTTCCGCCCCACCTCCTGCAGCATCCTCTCCAACACCAACCTCCAGCCGACGCACACTTGCATCATCTCCAGCCTGTAGCCGCACCCGCTCCTTTTGTGCCTCATCGCTCACACCTACCGCCTGCTGCAGTGCTTCCCGCTCATCTACAGCGCGCCCACGCCTTCCAGCAGTAGCTGCAGCTTTCCCGCGCCACGCCTACCACCTGCAGTAGCACCGCCTCCAGTGCACCACTCACGCACGCAGCAGGCGCGCCCCTCCCTACGTGCACATCTGGCTGCACAAGTGTGCCTACAGACCACGCACAGCCTGCAGCACTTCTCCAACGCGCTCACGCCTACCACCTGCTGCACCTCTCCCCGCTCATCTGCAGTGCGCCCGCGCCTTCCAGCAGCAGCAGCAGCCTTCCCGCACCACTCCTACCGCCTCCAGCAGCATCAACTCTAGCATGCCCGCAACAATAGTACGTGCGTGCACACCACCTGCAGCAGTGCTCAACGTGTGCGCACAGCAGCCCCTCTTCCAGTAGCTACAGCCACCGTTGGCAGTACTCTCGTCGGAGCACCGTCCGGCCGACTCCGGCCACCGCTCGACGTGGGGCTGCCACCATTGCGACGACCTCGCATCAGCCAACTGCCTGTGCGAACCTCTCCTTAATTGAACCTCTCTCCCGATCGCGAGGAGTGAGGTAAAATGCTCTATTATGGAGTTAATTAGTTATTACATTTCATGCCATTGCTAGAAAGAAGAATTTTTGTTTATGAATATTTTATTATGGTAAAATTTACAACTTCATATGCAAGTTCTCTTACAATTATGTGGCTTTTGTAATTAACATTGTTTGACATTGGTTTTTGGAATTTAAATGTGCATAAATTTTCTTTAATACTTGTCAATGAAAAATTGCATAAAATCATCACAGTTTACTGAATATTTTAGTGAGGAAAAAGTACACATCTACCTTTATGTTTTCAAGATATTGTGCATCTTCTTTCCGTCACATTTTAGGTCAGATTTGACTACGGATTTCGCATGAGATTGAACAAATTTGAATTAATTGAGATATTATTGCATCATTGCCTCCCTGTGGACATAACTCGCTCGTAATTTAGTGGTTATATTAATTTTTGATTACTCAATTTTTCCACCACATAAAACTACAAATGACTTTAAAGCAAACAATCGAATCCTCACGTATGGAGGGAGAGGGAGGAGATGGTGGTGGCCTGGAGAAGAAGGTTGTGCTGCGTTGAGTTTTCTTTGTGGAGGACTGGGCTGCCTGCAAGAAGCCATGCCCTCTTTTCAAAGAAGAGGAGAGCATGCACGACCATGCCTTGGCTGTGCATGGCTCATGCATGGCTTGGCAGGGAGAGGTCTGCATGCGGCTAGCAGGGAGAGGTGATGGAGAGCCTGGCGCGAGGAGGAAGAAGTCAATCCATGCAGCCACGGGAAGCATTTAAAAATCAAGTCGAAATAAAAGTAAAAAGTTTGTGAATTTTGCAAAGATGCACTTGAGGAAAAATGTTAATTGAAAGGCCACTTATTTCATTCTCCACCCCTCTCAATTAAATGCATGCTTGCATGAATTTTTACAATGCGACTATGGAGACCTAATATGCATTGGAAATGCTAGGAAATAGCACAAGACGGCACAATTGCAGGTGTATTTTTGCGGTGCAATCATACCCCCATGCCTATCTTTTGCTAGTCCCTAGCAAAACATTTTTTGTAGTATTTAGAAATGATCTTAAGCTGAAGATTTTCTTCTGAGGCGACTACCAGTAGTCCCAGGTGTGTTTATTGTTGGATATTGTGAGAACCAATTGCAGAGAAGACTACCAGTACTTTAAGTCTCACATGACATAGATCATCTCTCGACTAAACAGGACTCTTGATATTTAAACCTTAAGTACAATTTCCAGGACCTAGGAGGTTTTTGCCGTACTCGAGAGCTCAAGAGGTTATGGCTTGTGCATAGTGGAGGATCAAGACTGACCAGATGAACATTAAGACTCAAGCCCAGGGTTTAACGAATCTTTAAGTACAGGTTGGTCCCAGTTTCAGGTCATGTTTTCGGATTGACCCTTAAGAAGATGACAGAAAACTCAACTCCCATTTTCTGATATTTGTGGCTCAAAGGAAAACAGGGTATTTGCAACTTGCCCTAAAGAACTTTTTTAGGAAAGAGGCTTTACAGACATTTGCGAGATATACTGACTTGTTTGCATTTTCTTTTTTTTTTTGAAACATGTGTCAGTATATCTCTTACAACATTATTTGGAGGGGCACACTTTTCTTTTGGGTGGGAGAGTTCTTTCTTGGTGGAAAGAGTCACTCCTAAACATAAGACTAAAGCATGGCATAAAAAGTCTGCCTGCATGCACAGGTAAGGACTCCACCTTCCCTAATGAACACTAGGGTTGGATCTTATGTTCACCTGGTCTTTCCTGATATGTGTAGTGTGAACAAAGTTTACTTAAGCTCTCAAGTAAAAGCAAACCAACGGATCTTGTACTGGTGTTTTAGGTACAAGAATACGTCCTTAGTTAGGAGAGAGTCTGATCTATCTTGCCAATGCTCAAGTGAATTAAGCCGAGCCTGAGCGAATCAAGCTTCTGTGGCCTGGAAAGTCTTCAAAATAGAGGTTGAATATCCATAAACACTAATTGTATTTTTGTTTCAGCCTTTAGATCATTACTAAACACTATATATATATATTATTTCTTTTTCTTGCATATTTATAAATAGGTGGAAACTGCATGATACCATAAAATACCCAGATCCTATAGATGCCTATCCACCCCGCCATGCCAAACAATGCTATGTCCTCATATACATGTAGGGAAAGGTAGAGAAAGGATGAAAGATCGGGTAACGAGAGCTGAGGTGCAGGGAATACAGTAGGGTGGTAGGGTGGGTTGATGGTGGGTGGTGAAGTGAAAAGTGAAGTGATCGTGATAGTGGCATGAAAAGTGATGGTTGATGGTGAAAGGTCTGGCATTTCTTGGGACGAGAGTATCCGACGAGGATCGAAGAATAGGTCGGGAGGAAGAAATTGGCCTTCAGAATGGCCAAGAAGAGGGGCTTCTTAGATAGATGGATCCAAAAAGGAATAGCCCCAGTGAGAAGTATATGGGCTCAAGGTCCCAATGTGGATTTGCAAATCTGCCTGATTTGGCGAGAAAGAAAGGGCAATTCGATCTTCAAGAGTGTGGATCGGCGGTGAGTAGCCCGGATCTGACTCAGACCACGAGGTATGGGAAGCAGAGAAGACCTCGTCAGAAGTCTGGCTAGGAGAAGGTACGGAACAAGGGAGGGATGGGGGAATGTCACAATATGTGTTGGTCAGGCAGTCATCATTGTTTATAGGTAATCTGCAGTAGTTCGAATAGGTCCCAATTAGTCCTATACACGCACTGATAGCCATGTCCTCGTCAGACGTGTCATCCTCGATGCAATCGCAATCAAAGTTCTTGGCTTCCTTGAAGATGTTAAGCTTGAGATTTTCAAATCCAACGGTAATCTCAATACAGCCCGACTCGCAGTTGATATGGGCGCGGGCTGTGACCAGGAAAGGTCGACCAAGGATGATCGGACAATCAGAAAGTGAGCTAGGAACTTCCATACCTACAACTAGAATGTCAACAGGAAAACAGAGACTGTTGACCTTAACCACCACGTCTTCCACCACACCCTTCAGAATTTTGACAGAATGATCGGCCAACTGTAATGTTACAAGGGTGGGTTTCAGATTTCCCAAGGAAAATTTTTCGAGCATGATGGTCGGTATGAGATTTATGGAAGATCCTAGATCAAGTAGGGCACGGTTAAAATTGCAGCCTTGGATGCTACAGGAAATAAACGGTGTGCCTGGATCTTTCTACTTCGATGGTAGGTTTGAAAGTATAGCACAACTCGCATGAGGCGAGAGAACCACCATATTCTTGGTTTTCTTTGACTGTCACCTAGGTTTTGTGTAGTCTTTGAAAAATCGGGCGGCAGTAGGTATGTGGTCAATACCCTCGAGCAGGGGTACCTTGATTTCTACATCCCTGAACAAATTACGCAGGTTATCAAAGGCCTGCGTATCTTTCTTTTTGCCTTTTGGCTCCCTTAGTAGAGCCTCAGGGCATGGAACTGATTCTGGCACCAATTTGGGTGTATCGTCCTCTTATGAATGCGGTGTGCATCCCGGGTGAGAGGGCGATGAAGAAGACGGGCCAGGATCAAGTCGAGGCGGATCGACAGCCTGCTTACCACTCCTCGTAGTGATAGCATTGGACGATGCTGGTCCGGTGGGATCATACGGCGGAGGAGGGTTTGCAATAAGGACAAAAGAGTGCGGTGATGCAGCGGGATTAGCCTGAAATCCCGGTGGAATGCTCGGAGCTTGTAGAATTTGATTAACCTGCCCCTGAAAAGGCCATACCTGTGGTTGAGGACCACAGGGTACGAAGTTTCATGGGTTTGGAATAGGTTGGGCGGGAAGAGTGCCCTAAGATCAAGTCACCATGCGTAGTTGACTGATCTTAGCATTCTGCTGCGCCAATTAGTGCTGAAGAGAGTTCATGTTTTCTTCGTGGCACTTTGACATTTCCATCATCATTCACATCAATTTGTCAAGAGGACTTGATGCGTGTTCTATTTGTGGTACGCAAGGGCTTGATGGCGTATTCGCCATAGGATTAGACTGAGCCGTTGGGATGACGGGTGAGGACGGTCGCATTGGTCCACCTGTGAGGTTTTGGAACTGTGGGTTGTTGGACCATGCGAAGTTTGGATGATTGCGCCACCCTGGGTTATACGTGGTAGAGAACGGGTTGTTCCCTAGGGCGCAAGCATCTTCTATGCTAGAAGACGCATCCGCATGTAAGTATGCATCCGAGCACATGGAGGCTTGGTCCTCCGTGTCGAAATACTGGCTCGCAGAAGCCAGTTACACATGACTTACCAAGTTGCTTGGCGCGACAATCGGTAAGGAAGGTCTTACGGGGTTTCTCAGGATAAGCCTGCTGTTGGAAGAATTTGGATTGTGACGATGTGGTAAAGTGGGGGTGTTTGCCATAGAACGGGCAAGGTTGGCCAGAAGTTCGTCCAGCTTCTTGTGCACAACGGAGACTTCATCCAATTTTTGTGTGATAAGGCTGAGATTAGTGGATGAATGGTAGGGTCCCGTGTCAACTTCGTGGACATTTCAGGGCTGGCTGGTATGATTAAAGGCGATAATGGAGGCATTGTTCATTGAGTTTTCGCTCATATTTTCAAACAATTCGAATGCTCCATTCTCGTCTTTATTCATAAAATTCCCTCCATAGGAAGCGTCTGCAATCTGCTTCAAAGTCTCATTTAGCCCATAGTAGAAAATCTGGGTTATATGCCACTTAGGCAGACCGTGGTGCGGACACTTCCTGAGGAGGTCATTATATCTCTCCCATCCCTCATGAAATTGTTCGCCGTTATGTTGTGTAAAAGAGGTGATAGCACGACGAAGCGCATTGGTTCACCTGATTGGGAAGAACTTCTTGAGAAACGCTGTTCGCATCTCTTCCCAAGAGTGGATGGTTCTCCCAAGGGTGCGTAACCACTGCGACGCTTTATCCCGCAATGAAAACGGGAACATTTTCATGAGGACTATAGGTAACCCAACATTTCTTGGTTTAACCATTTCAGCCAGTTGGGTTAGGTCTTCCAAGTGAAGAAAAGGATCTTCACTTGCAAGGCCATGGAAGTGAAAATTTATTAGGCCAATTATGTTCAGTTTCTATTCAAAGTCGTCCCCACCCATGGGGACCCAAATTTATCCTATGGTCTCTGTAGCAGCGGGATTCTGATAAGAGCTAAGAGACCTAGGTTCCTCCCGTTTAGGAGGGTTCTGCATTTCCTCCAATGTTTCCCGAATGGCTTCGATTTGCTCATTATACATTTCCATTTGGGCTTGGAGGTAGGTTATGGGATCTAAGGCTCCACCACCTGGTGGGTTTTGAGGGTGGTTTCCTCCCACGAGATTTGGTGGTGGGCGTGCAGCCATGTTTGTGGAGGAGGAGGACGATTCGGCTTATTTTCTAGATTTATCAGTCAATTCAAACAGTATAGGGTTTTGTGACCTCCTCCCAAACATGCACTACCGCAGGAAGAATTGGGGGGATAAGAAGGGAAAAGAGATGAGAGAAATGACACAACAAAGGTACACTTGATGACAAATCAATTCAATCAAATTCCTAACCTCTACAGTGTGCCCTTAGACCTAAAGATCTAAGTTACCTACTATCACGAACTACGGAACCGAATGCGAGCACCGCAGAACCACTGGGCTAGATTGAAAGGTCGTGTACCCCAGTCTTAGATAACCGATAGCAGCGGGAACCCTCACCACCACGCAAACGATACAGATAGTTAGACCTCCAATCCTTAGTAAGGGTCAAGTTACTACCAATTTTAGTTAGAGGCTTAGGGCCAAGTGCTTTTGGAATGTGAAGGACATTGTTTACGGGTAATGCCCAAGTGATTGATTTTCAGAGTGTGTAAAACAAGCATGCAACGGGGAAATCTCCCCAAATTATATTTTTTAATTGATGAATGGTTTTTAGAGTTCACCGTTAAGTAGTATGAATTTTAGGATTTTGCTGAAATACCAATTCAACCAATTTTGAGAGAATACAAGTTTTTTTTCTTTTCTTCTAAGCCCAACAAACCCTTCTTCAATGTCAGTTAGTTAATGCATGATAAAATGCAATGGGCTTCCCTAATTGGAGATTTCTATGTGTGGATGCATGAATCAGTTTTATATTAGTGTGAAAGGGAGCCAAAGCACTTCATTTCAAGTGCTCCCAATCACCAGAAAGATTTCCACACAAGGCTCAACCAAAAGATAAAGAAAATCAATTTGTTGGGGTTGAAGTATTCGAGATCGAATCTTAAGCAAGTTGAAAAGTTATGGTGGGGTTGGAATCAACTCAATTCCAAGTCTCCTCACCAGAAAGGTGATCCCGAATTGTAGATAAGTGAGGCAAAAGAGGGGTGCAATCAATCTTTTTTTGTTTGCCTCAAAGAATACTTCACACGGCGAAAAATTCAAGATTCAAGATTCTTGGATTTTCGCTATCTGAAGTAAGGCGGGAAATCCTGGGGCGGTGGGAGTAAAGGCAATCAATCAAACAAGTGAATTTTAATCCACTTGCCCCAAGAGATCCCAAGAAGTTTTTCTAGTTTTTAGTTTTTAGTTTTTTTTTTTTAATTTTATTAAGCTGACAAGTTAACCTAAGTTGCTAAGGAAAGAAGACCTACTTGTTCGGCAACGTGTACGAAGCTCTAATGCGGTGTCAACATCTTCACACTCTCGTTCCCACCTTGGATCTGCTCACGTCTTTGACTTCGTCTGCCTGCCTTCTCCTTGCAACAGGTTCACCTACACAACAACAAACAAAAAACACCCGTGAAGAGAGAAGAGAAAAAATGAAAGGAATGGAATAGAAACTTAGTTGCAGGTGCACCTCCCTGGCAATGGCGCCATAAAAGGTATGGTGTCGAACCTGATTTGGTTGTTAATATGGTGATTTTATCCTTGAAGTGTGTATAGTGGTTAACCTAAATCGGACCGAACCATCTCTTTACAAAATTTTTAACCTGACCTACTTGATTTTATCTTTGTCACTTTTAGGCCCAAGGTCAAACTCAGGGAAGTGGGGTTACAAGTCAAGTTTCTACTCCTTTCCTACAACAAATCTCTTCCATTCGTTTATTGTGTTTTTGGTGTTTTTCTATTTAGATTTTTTTTTTCTGGTAATCTTTGTCCTTGAGGCACACCCTCAAAATTAGGTTCTTGGCTTTGAGCCAAATCAGGGTTACAAAGTGGGTCTTGCTATTCGCAAGATTAAGTACTTGCAAGTCAAAGATTATCTTTTCTCTTTTATATATTTTTTTATCTTTTTATTAACAGTAAAGTGAAACAAAAATAAAGTAAATATAGTATATATATATATAGGTATATATTATATATTTAAAGGGGTGGGGGTGGAGGCAGAGATGGAGTGTAGCACGGTGTCGAGTTGGTCATCATCTAGAAAGACGCAATCAACAGGACGACGTGCCGCATGTAAGGTGGATTGGTGGAAGATGAATGCGAACACGCTTTTTGTATGCGTGTATCGGGGAATATCAGCAACTGGTGCAGATATTCCCGCGATATCGAATATGGTAAGTAATGTGAAAATATATATATATATATATATGTATGTATATATGTAAATATATCTATATGTATATATATATAAATATATAGGTATATATATATGTGTATATATATGTGTATATATATATACATATATATAAGTATATGTATAGATAGATATATGTATAGATATATATATATATGTATATATATGTGTATAAGTATGTATATATAATTATGTTGATGTAAATATATATATATATATATAGCAATATATGTATATAGATATATGTAGGTAGATATGTATATATATATATCTATATATAGTTATATAGATGGATATGCATATATGTACGTATATTAGTTATATATATATATATATGTATGTATAAGTATATGCGTATATGTATGTATATTTATATATATAAGTATATAGATGTATATATATATATATATGTATATGGACTAATACATAGTTATATAAGTACTATTATATGTATAGATATATGTGGAAATATATATATATATATATGTAAATATGTATGTATATATGTATATATATATATAAGTGTATAGATATATGTATATATACATATATATATGTATACTAATACTTAGTTATATAAATACTACTATACATATATAGATATAAGTATATATATATATATATGTATATAAATATATGTAGATATATCAATATATATATATGTATACGTATATATATATATATGTATATAATACTGTATAGGAGTGTGTGTGTGTGTACGAAAGTGTGAGTGTGTGTGCGTATGTGTATTTGAAGAGAGAGAGGGAGAGTGTGCTATGAGAGAGAGAGAGAGAGAGTGGGAGAGAGAGTGCCTACAGTGTGAAGGAGGCGAGTTAAGACGTCTGCAGCCGTGGAGTGTCGTCTGGAGGTCCACGCACGTGCGCAGGAGCGTAGGCACTCGAACAGGCGCGCACACGCAGGGGAGTTGGCATGGAGGAGAGAAGAGGACTGCAGTGCACCACGCTGCGTGAAGAGCAGGCGCTGAAGAAGCGGGCGGGAGTGGGCGCTGGCAGAGGACTGCACGTAGACGCGCAGGCAGGCATTGGAGTGGACTCGGGGCGAGACACGCGCGTAGGCTGCGGCCGGTTGTAGCACATCAGGTGACCGGTTAAGTGAGAAACTCACCAGTCACCCCACTGTAGTCATAGTGTTCTGCAGACTAGCGTGAACAGTGGCTACAGTGTAAGGCGGAGCTGCGCGACCGGGAGTGGGCGGTGCTATGAGTGCTGACGGCGCGGCGTGCAAGGAAGAGTGGCTCCGGCTGATGGCTTGCGGGCGGGACGTCGCGATAGAGCTTGCGGAGTGGGCTGCTGGCGTGCGCTGTGGAGGACAAGGGCGACCTGCTGCTTACGCGGAGGCTTGCGGGTGCTGCTGGCATGCGGTAAAGCTTGGCCGGCCGCTGCAGTGGCACATGGTGGAGCTTGGCTGGCTGCTGTAGTGGCGTGCAGTGGCCTGTTGCAGAAGAGAGAGCACGACAGGGCACTTGCGAAGAAGCTGGAGGCGAGGGTGCCTGCAGGCGCGTGCGGAAGCGTGGGCAGCCTGCTGTCGCCTTGCTGCTACTGCTATGGGGCTTGGCCAGCTGCTGCAAGTCGTGCGGTGGTCAGTTGAGCTTCACAGCTTGAAGCTTTGCTCCAATGGCTGAAGGGCTTCAAACGAAAAAAAAAACAAGGAAAGAGCCACCACGCTCACCAGCTCTTTGGTGAGCTGGGCGGTGGTGGACTCACGGTGCTGGTTGTGCGCCACCGTGAGTTACTCCTGTCCGTCGAGTGTCTCCTTCGAGGAAGTGGTCCTGCGTATGGAGGGAGAGGGAGGAGATGGTGGCGGCCTGGAGAAGAAGGTGGTGCTACATTTGGTTTTCTCTGTGGGGGACCAGGCTGCCTGCAAGAAGAAGCCATGCCCTCGTTTTAAAGAAGAGGAGAGCATGCACAGCCATGCCCTGGCTGTGCATGGCTCATGCATGGCTTGGCAGGGAGAGGTGTGCATGCATCTTGGCAGGGAGAGGTGATGGAGAGCCTGGCGCGAGGAGGAAGAAGTCAATCCATGCAGCTGCGGGAAGCATTTCAAAATCAAGTAGAAATAAATATAAAAAGATGGTGAATTATGCAGAGATGCACTTGAGGGAAAATGTTAATTGCAAGGCCACTTATTTCATTCTCCTCCCCTCTCAATTAAATGCATGCATGCAGGTATTTTTACAATGTGACTATGGAGACCTAATATGCATTGGTAATACTAGGAAATAGCACAAGACGGCACAATTGCAGGTGTATTTTTGCAGTGCAATCAGCTACTCTATAGATCAATCAAACCAAGACCTCACAAACGTAAATCAATGGCAGGATCGAGAAGAAAGAAGGTAGATCATGGACAGTGGATGTTCCAAGCACATGACTGGAGAGGAAGATCTATTCCTGCAACTCCACCACTAGGAAGGTGATACGGTCACATTTTCGAACAACCACAAGTGTCGTATTGTTGGTATTGGCCAAATTGGTAACTCCTCTAGATATTTTGATAATGTACATTTAGTTAGTGGATTAAAACACAATCTCCCTAGTGTATGTCAAATATGTGATAAAGGATATAAAATCACTTTCACATTAAATTATTTTAAAATACTAGATAAAGAAACAAAACAAACTCTCCTTAAAGGAAACAAACAAAGATTTCTATACTATCAACTTTGACAAATGTGACAATCTTGAATGTCTTGTCGCATCTGATGAAGAGGCAACACTTTGACACAGACGACTAGGTCATGTTCACATGAGAAACATTAGTAAGCTTGTGAAACATGAGCTTGTTAGACGTCTGCCAAAGATCAACTTCAAGAAAAGCAATGGTTGCTATTCTTATTAAGTTGGCAAACAAACCAAATGGCCTTTTAAACCAAAAAGGATGGCTAGCACCTCCCGACTCCTAGAGCTATTTCACTTAGACTTATTCGGACCAACCAAATCTAAAAGCTTAAGTGGGTGCAGATATTATTTAGTCATAATCGATGATTTCTCTAGATTTACTTGGGTATCTTTCTTAAGAAGTACAAATCTAATTATTGATGTCTTTAGTAAGCTGGTAAGAAGACTATAGAATGAAAAAGGATCTAAAGTGATTAGGATTAGGAGTGATCACGGCGAAGAATTAGAGAATGAATGTCTTTCTAATTTTTGTTATCAATATGGGATAAAACCCAAATTTGCCTTCCTTAGAGTAGCACCTCAGAATGGTGTAGTTGAAAGGAAAAATAGGACCCTGCAAGAGTGTGCTCGCACAATGCTGTGCAAGTTAAAGCTACCTCAATAATTTTGGCCAGAGGCCGTAAACATTACTTGTTACAACCAAAATAGATCCTTGATTAGACCAATGTTAAAAAAAACACCTTTTGAACATTATCATTGAAGAGCACCAAGAATTTCCTACTTCAAGATATTTGGTTATAGATGTTTTATACTTAACACCAAGGATAATCTTGATAAATTTGATGCTAAGAGCTCAGAGGGAATTTTCTTAGGTTATTCAGCTAGAAGTAAAGCCTATAGAGTTTTCAACAAGAATAATTCTGTTGTTAAGGAAATTGTGCATGTATCATTCAATGAAACACTAGCTCACCCTCAATCTTCTGTAAATGATGATAATGACCTAATAGATGACCCATCAAACATACTAGAAGAGAATATTTTAGATGAATTACCCAAACATATTTCTTATATGAAAGATCATCCAAAAAAATTGGTGATAGGAGAACTATCTAAAGGAGTTCAAACCACATCTTCCATCAATACTTTAGCCATCACAGCCTTTGTTTTTCAGTCAGAACCTAAAAATGTAAAGGTAGCCTATTCTTACAATTGTTGGATTGTTGCAATGGAGGATGAGCTGAATCAAATAAAAAGAAATCAAGTATAGGAACTTGTTCCAAAACCAGACTCTCAGACCATTATATGAACTAAATGAGTCTTTAGAAATAAACTTAATGAATTAGAAGTAGTTAGAAATAAAGTTAGACTTGTGGCCCAAGGATATAATCAAGAAGAAGGAATAGATTTTGATAAAACATATGCACCTATAGCTCGCCTAAAATCCATTAGAATGTTGCTACGCTTTGCTACCCATATGGAATTTAAACCTTTTCAGATGGGCGTCAAAAGTGCCCTTCAAAACTGATTTATCAAGGAGCAAGTCTATGTTAAACAACCCCTTGTTGATAGAGGTTTTTTAGGAGTTTAAATGCATCTCGTTGTAGTAAAGTTTCCTAGATAGCTCTCTTAACAAATGAAATTTATAACTCAAAAATCTAGAAATGAAGTTTGAGGTTGAACACAGGGAGCAAATAGGAATTCACACGCTAATATCAATTAAAATATAAATGAGTATAATAAATGAAGCACTATAAAGATATTCAATGAATATTAATCTGTCACATTAAGATATCCAATGAAGATCAATGTATCTAGAGACAAAAAGATACCTAGAACAAAATAATGGTGATTTAAATCACCAATTAGTAGCCTAAGCACATGTATATCAATTACTTAATAATGTCAAATAAATGAACAATACTCAGATGTCTGATCTGAGAATCAGATGACTTAACTATCGCCTACTACAGTGCTCTTCTTTCTTCTCTTACGCACGGCTTTTCTCTTTAGCCTTTCTTCTCTTCTACTTTCTTCCATAGCTTCAGCCTCTACTCTTCTTCTTTAGCTCTTCTTCTCTCTTCTACCTTGCTTCTTCTTCTCCTCTTCAGGCGTTCTGCTTCTTTCTTCTTTGGTTTTCTCCATCTTCAAGCATGGCTTCTACTTTTCTCTTCCCTTCCTTCTATTCACAATGACTAAGTGTCGCTCAAATCCTTAAGAAGCAAAACTCGCGCGACCCCCACTCTCTCTCTCTTTCCTTTCCTCCTCTCCTTTTTCTCTCAGATAGCCAAGTTAATCGGGTATTCGGGTTGCGTAACTGGCTCCAGGCTCACCAAGGGTGGTGATGAACGAGGAAGGATAGGTATAGGCAGTCGGGTATGCAGGTAAGGTGAAGGGGAACTCACCTAGTGTCTTGAGGCAACAAGGCCAAGTGACAAATACAATTTATGTAGCTTCACTACTCCCAAATCCCATGATGTGGAACTATATCCCACGGCTTCTTTGCATGTGCACTTGCAGGTGATGACCTCATCCAATTGCATGGCTACTGAGGTTGGCACCCCCAATTAAGGATCTGGGAAGAGTCTTGGGGCTATTCTGTAACTCTTGGAGGTCACATCTAGAGCTTGCATGGCTCAGAACTTGAAGAATGACATCAACGATATTGGCGTGGCGGTAGAGATGAGACACTCATCATGATCTCTAATTACCCCTAATTAACTAGCCTTCCTAGTTAATTAGCTAAGGTTATGAACATATAAGGGTTAATTATAGAATAAGGGATATTTAGTCGAGGACCTTAAAATAAGTTTAAAATGACAATTTATCATTCAATTAACATTATTAATAATTTAGAAAATAATTGGACTCGAAATCTTATTAATCATTCCCTTAATTAATAAGATAAGTAACTTCAATATAATGTAAACCTAAGTATGTAATAACTTAAGTGATTTTACTTAATCTAATAAATTAACCTAAAAAGGTCAAAAATGTAAATTCAAGGTGTAAACATAATATTTACCTTATTTACTAAAATATATGAGAAGTTGAAAAAGATCTAAATTAAAATAAACCTTCAAAACCTGGCTTTACATTTTAGTCCTTACTTTTCATTACAGTCGGGCCCTTTTTTCTCACATATGTCCTTAAGTTTTATTATTTTTATGTCCCTCTTTGTCTTCTTCTTCTTCTGGCAAAGAGTCACCCCACCGCACGATCACCACCCTGCCGACGTCATTCCTCTTTGTCCAAGCTATTGAGCTTGCTCTCACCACCTTCACTTGATCCACCGGTCTAGATTAACCGAGAGTCCTATTTTTCAGTTGGAGATAACCTCACCGTCGTCGGAGACGACGATGGAGGTTAAGCTCCTCGAGCTCCTTCTTCAACCAGACCCCACCACTCTCTTCGCCACAAACTACTATAAATGCCCCCTCACACCTCTAATTTTATTCAAGTTGGCTCCCTTCCCTCTTCTAAAACAGCAGCTGACCAAATAGGCAATTCGTCCAAAACTCCGGCGACTTCCCATTCCATTTTCTGACTTCCTCCATTTATCTTAAGCAGCCGAGGAGATCCGCCATGTCTTCCACACCTCTAACACAGGCGCCAACCTAAGGATTCCTCTGCTCCACCTCAAATCCACCTGTCGGAGATCTTTCTCCAACCCTCTGATTTCATCGTCTGCTATGAACCTTCAGCGGAACCCTATTGACCCCTTCGTCCAGGTAACAATAGATTAGGAGTAGGAGTAGGCTAGCTTAGTTATTTAGTTAGATTAGAGTAATGTCAGAATTTAATTTCATCTCCTCCGACTCCCACGAGTTCCTTAAGCTCGCTAGAGCTTCAATCTTGTCTTTTAATTCACTGTACACCTTGTATCTTCCATGTTCATTTCTAAATCACTTAATCATTTAATTGAATCACCTAATCTCCTAATTCATATATCACCTTCACCGACTACTGACACTGTCTATGGTGACAGTAATTGATTTAACTCCACCTCCATTGGGTTCTTTCATCATCTATCACCACTTTAGAACCCTAATCGACATTATAATACATATTATTATCATCTATAAATTAAACACCCAAATTTTAATTAAGTTCCTGAGCTCGCTATCCATGGTGGCTCAAGAACAGTTCAAACTATAAATTAAATATATATTTATGAATATAAATACCTATTGACTTGTTTTAACCTCTCAATCGAGTGGTTAAACAAGTCCTGAGCTTTAACCACCCAGATCTTTAAGAAAACAAACTTACTGAAAAATCTTACATTTAAAGAAACAAATGAATAATTAAAAGTGATATTGAGGTTCCTTGTAACCTCAGGATCCTTTTTGAATAAAAAATGGTTACTTTTATCAATCTGTACATACAATTTTTTATTTTCTGGACTCACCGGAGCTCCAGGGAGCTCCGACAAGCCATTCTTGAGTTTTAGCCTCTAGAACTTGCTGAGTAGCTCTAGAATAGTATAATAAGGATCACAGATTATTTTGAAGATATTTGTTTTAGGATTTAACCACTAGAGCTATAGATTTGACTTTATCTTCCCCAACTCCGGCGGAGTTGGAGAAGTCTATTAGGAAAGATCTGGGGAGCATTTAATGAGCTCAGAAGCTTCAGTGCGATGCACTGAAGCTATTTAAGTCTTCAAAACATTCTAACAACCTCTGAACAATTATGTCGAACACACACCTTTTTCAGTTTAGGCGGTGAGCCTGAAACCCTAGAAATTAAGGTCAGAACACAAATCTAAAGATCTATATAAATTTCTAATGTTGAGGAGACTTTATTTGGGGCATTAATGTCTTAGGAGAAGATTTTATAGAGAAAGTCAAACTTGAGGCTTCCATAGTCAAACATGAGTCTGTTAATGGAGATCTGAGCCTGAATTGTGGAATTGAAATGTGAAAATTGTTTCTGGGAACTTATTTGATGATTTGAAAGTCATTAAAGTAAGCTCAGATGATTTACTTAGTGAAGATTTAGTTTCTGCCAATTTGGGTTACTTTCGAACCCAAACCAACAGAAGAAGTATTTTGATGAAATTTGATCCTAAAACCTACCCAGATTGATCTGTTATAACCCTTAGAATTAATCTAATTTGATTAGATACACTTTTAAATGTCTGTTGCACATATTGATGTCTAAAATCCAAACTCTGAAGCTTTCAGAGAAGTGAATAGCTTCTCTGCTTGTTCTGAAGGTCTTAAGAGCTTAAAACCTATTCTAACAGATGCGGAATCACTTATATAACATGTACAGACCTTTTAATAAAAGAGAGAAGTCCATCTGAGGACTCTCCTGATTTAAAACCACTTCTAGGCTAATAAAAACCCCGTAGGAAGCCCAGATTTCATCATTCAAATTGAAAAGGAAAACATCATTAAAGCATTAAATTGACCCTGCAATTGTGTAGATTACCCTTAGAGCTTTCCAACAAACTTGAAATCATTCGATTTGGAGCTCTAGGTAGAAAAGTTATGAACATTTGAATTCGGGTCTGGAAGGGGTAGGATAGTCCCACCTCGGTTGTTCATGAGCGCATGCCTGGGGATAAAAGTAATTCGTTACATGGCCTCTTCAGTCGTGAATGCTCGGCGCACCGGTTATCGATTCCATCTGATCTAAGCATTGCATATGTGTGTGTGTGTGGGCTTATGCCTGCGGGTGTGCGCCCCTAAGGGCGTGTGAATGAGATTGTGCCCTGGGAGGGCAATAGTGGCCTAGGAGGCCGGGTTGAGCCGAAATGGCTCGAAACTATGAACCGATATAAAATGAACAAAAATGAACCTAATTGAGATTAGGCGAGGACTAAGTAGGGTCTGGTCCCACCCTGGTCTCAGGGTGTTGTGTATCCTCGAAAGGACCTCGCTGCAAATAAAATAACTTTTGGTTAAAAAAAGTAAAAAGAACCCAGTTCAGCTGAAAGTTTAAGGACTTAAGGAAAAGAGAAGCCGATGGTTGTCAAGCTAAGTGTTGAAGCTGAAAGCTAAGGAAAGAAAGCACAGGTGCTAAGGACTGTTAAGGAAAAGAGACTAAGGAACAAAGGAGAAAACTAAGGGAAGAAGAGAAGGCAGGAGACTAAGGGAAAAAGAATAAGAGATAGGAAGAGAAGAAGTCAGGAAAAACAGAAGAAAGTTAAGAAAGAGAGCTCGAGAGAGAGGAGAAAATAAAACAAAGAAAAGGAGAAGAAGATGAGAGGCTGAAGATAATAAAGGGTATTATCTTTTCTTGCATTACCTTTTGTTATTAATTGTAAAAAGGCATGTTTTAATACAATAGCTTTTGTTGCCTTAATTTCTTTTGAAATAAAATTGAAAAACTAGCATGTTTACTTGTCAATAAAGTAGATCATTTTCTGTAAATATGTTTCATAATGAATTTTGTATATTCTTTATAGTTTAAATATTTTGGAAAAATTCATGTTTTAAAAATCAACTTAGTTATACCTCCTAAAATTATAGAGAAATAAAAGAAAATTGGCAAATTTGGAGAAAATTATTATACCTCCTAGTGAACGACCTGGACTCAACCGGTAAAAATTTCTAAAATGTTAGGTTAATTCGACCCTATACTACACAACCAACACAACTTCCAGTTAACCTAAGTGATTTCTTCTACTCTAAATAAAGTGAAATTAACTTAATTACTGAGTTGAGTGAAAAGCACGCAACATTTTTATGGCGCCGTTGCCGGGGAGGAAATATTTTGACTCACTCCACTAATCAAAATATTCCTTGCCATTGCTTCGTCTAACGATCATTTTAATGGTGCCATTGCCGGGGAAGTAATATTTTGATTCACTAAAATTTAAAAGGATTAATTATTTAATTAGGAGGTATTTTGTAAATATTTTTTATTTTTTACTAACTTTTGTTTTAATTAGTTTGTCTTGTTTTGTTTTTGTTTTCTTTTTATTTTATTTTCAATCTTCTTTTCAGGTTTACCTCTGCGAGTAATCTCAGGAGAAGGCAGGAATTAGTGTTACTGTTTTCGTTTTTGTAAGTATTTCTTAATCTTTTGTTTTGTTGCATATAAAAAATAAAAAATATGAAAATATATCTTTTCTGACTAGCAGTAGCATATAAATAGGCATACACTCTTAGGAGTGCATATTTCCTGCTAGTATTAAGAGCGATCTGACTCAGGAAATTTTTAAACTATTTTTCTCGCATCAACAGGAAAACATGAGAAAACCTACGTAGATTCCTGTCGTCTGAAAATTAAAAAGATCACATATTTTTGTTTGAAAAGATATAAAAAGCGGCCATTGTAGTTTAATTGATATATTTTTGAAAAAGACTAACTAAAACGAGGAAGTAAAATTGGTGACTTAAATCTGTTTGCAGAATGCATGCAGGCTTTTATATCGCTATCGTCTGTTGCATGCTATCATGCACACAGTGCAATTACTAGAGTCACACGAGTCTATTTTTCTATCTTTCCTCTTTGCACCTCTTAGGGCTTTGGTCGAAGATCAAAAAGTCTATCTCACTACTAGACCCCCGAGGAGCCAGTTGTGAGCGGTCTCGATCTTAGGCCTTAGACCTTTGAGCTTTAAGGTACGCAGCTACATAGACACGAATTAGGACATGTATTTTGATACTGTTACTCTATTTGTTTGCGTCAAATTATTTTGCGTATCTTACGAATTTCTTCTTTCCTTTGAAAGAAGAGCAAAACCCGCGTCTTTTGCGCTATTTTGCTAGTTTTTGTGCCACTGTTTTCTTATCGGTGGTGTGCATGTGCCTTTGCACATTATTTTCCATTTATGGACGGTAGGCGATCCTTGCATCTGCCTCTTGCACCACTGTTGACAGGTGATCCTATGCCGGTTGCAGATAAGCAACCAATGGTTTTCCCATCTGATCCATCTACTTCTATGGATCCAAGGCAGAATCTTAATCCTGAGATCCCTTCTTCTTCTGGTCAGGGGGAGATGTCGCCTTTTGATGTTCATGAGGCGCTCCTGAACCAGAACCTCAGGATGCTAGAGCAAACAAGACAAATCAATTTATTAACAGCAGCCTTAAATAATCTACAAACTCTTCAAACCTGTTCTTCACCTCGACCTGAGGCGAGTTTTGAAAATCCTGATTTACCGATCAATCATCCAAGGCCTCTACTTAGAGATTATTATAACCCATCTAATGCACAAGTAGAGCCTAGTGTTAGGATTCCTATTGGGGAAAATGATCCTGAATTAAAGCCAAATATTATAGGTTTAATCCCCCACTTTCATGGATTTGCAGCCGAGGATCCATTTCAACATATTGAAGATCTTAAAAATTTATCTCAAACTCATGGTCCTCAAAATCAAAATAGGGAAATCCTACTAATGAAAATGTTTTCTTTTAGCCTTAAAGATAAAGCAGCTTATTGGTATAGAAATATAGCAAGACCAATCTCAACTTGGGCTGAACTTGAATCTGCATTTTTTAAGAAATGCTTTCCAATTGGTCGAACCAATGCTTTAAGGTGAGCTATTACTACTTTCAATCAAAATCAAGGAAAACCAATTCATGAAGCGTGGGAACGTTTTCATGAATTGCAAAGGAAATGCCCACATCATGACATCCCTCATTGGCAACTCATGCATATCTTCTATTATAGTTTACAGGAGGGCATTCGCAATCTAGTCGATGCCTCTTGTGGAGGGAATTTTCTAAATCGCGACGTAGAATCCGCTTCAGAATTATTTGAAGGGTTGGCGGAAAACTCGATCAAGAATGCATCAATGTCGCAATTTTTGCGGGGAGCAAATACGAATCATCAAAATCCGCAAAAGGGCATTCACGAGATTGGTAATCTGTCCAGTTCAAAGGATTGAGATTATTGCAGAAAAACTGGACAAAGTAGATATCGTAGCAAAGTATCTCGACGAGGTCAGAAACTCAATGAAGACTCTTACCCCTCTACTTGCTACGAATCCTACGTATTTACCTATTTCACAAATTCCCGCAGGGAGGGAATTTGTGAATAATCTGGATTCTAGAGATCCATCTTCCTTTGGTTTTCTATCTACTCCTTCACCAACCTAAGGAAGGACCTTTGTCCCACAATCTTACCCACCCTTTCCCCACCCTTTACTGTTGTAGAAAACACGTCATATCTTTTAGGATTAAACGCCATCCAGGAAAACATTCCAAGACCAAACCCATATTCAAATACCAATAATCGTGGATGGAGAAGCCACCCAAATTTTTCTTGGGCTGATCCAAATCAAAATCAAAGACCATCATATCCAAATCAGGCCCATTTTAACCTACCTCCTTTGCGTCCTCAGCAATCAAATTTAAGGCCTAGCCCGATGAGTATGCAAAATTACTCTAGGCCTATTAGAGATACACAGCTAGATCTGATTTTAAGAGCTATGTCAGAGAGTCAGCGACAAAATGCTGAAGCTCTTGCAGAGATTCATAGGCAATGTAAGGTAGAGTTGGCTGATTTATGAAATCAGATCACGCTTTTGGCTGAGTCTCATCAACCAGGTACTCTTCCATCTTAGCCAATTCTGAATCCTAGGAATCTACTAAATCCTAGGCAAAATCAGGGCCAAGTCCATTTCATTAATCAGGCCTTTAATTCTAATCATAACCCATCCTCTACATTACCTAAAAATAACCTACCAAACCCGCATCAGCAACCTATTTTGTATCAAAATGACCCACCTATTATTGAGAACCAAAACTGATTTTGCTGATCTTATGAACTTGGTGGAATCATTTCTTAAAAATGCTTTAATCTTGAAAGTTCTACATATCAACCTAGATCTGATCTTTTCTTAATAAGATTCACTCTAATCTTTCTGAGATTTTCACAAGAATCTGATTCTAGGATCTGTGAGATCTATTCTAGGCAATTTCAGGACGAGTTTTAATTGGGTGGTTTAATCTGTTATCTAATTTTTTGATCTAATACTTTCATAACTCTATTTTTACCGTATACCTATTCTTTTTAGGAGTTCTTTACTAGGGTTTTCGCCTAGCTGAAGGCGTAAAACTTGGCACTTATACATAGTTGTTTCCTATTTTCATCCTTTTTGATTTTCTTATACACTTTTAAAATTTCACTTCATATCTTTTCACCCTTCCTACAATGAGGACATTGTAAAATTTTGGCTTGGGGGGTGTTGAAGTGAAATTTTCACTTTAAGTGTTGGTTCAAAAAAATAAAAAAAACATAAAAATTAAATATCCACGAAATGTAAAAAAATAGAAATTAAAAAAATGATAAATATTTTTAAAAATTCAAAATTTTCATAAAAATTTGAAAAGTTTTTGAAAAAATTTCACAAAAAAAATCATAAAAATTTTATGCATAGAAATAAAAATATACAAATAAAAAAATTAAAAAAATAATTCATAAAAATAATAAGAGGGGAATATTCATTATTAATAAAGTAGAAAAGAAGAAGAATGTATATACATATTATAATTAAGAATTTAATTTTCTTTTAGGTCAGAAGTTTAAAATGTATATAGAATATATAAGTATTTAAGAGCATTCAATTCTTAAATAGATTTTACTTTAAACATTTTCTAAAAACACACTTTTGTGTTTAAAATTTTTCAAACAAGATTTTATTTGAATTTAGGAATCTTGTAAATCTTTTAAAGATTTATTTTTCTATTCTTACTTGAATTAAGAAAGTAAGTGTGTTAAGATTTTAAACTTAAGTTTTGGAATTGAATTATAACTTTTTCATCAATTAGATTAAGTAATCTTTTGCTTTTTGAAAATTTGATTTTATCATAAAGTTAAGTAAAAAGCCAGATATTCAAAGTTAATTAAGTAGAGAGTTGGTAGAATTTTAGTTTACAAAACTTACAAGCTAGAGATAAATAACTAGACTTGGTAAATTTTGTCTTGACGGATCCTATAGGAGGAAACTAAGAATTTGAAGAACCTAAGAGTAAAGGGCTTTGTTGTCCAAGCTCTGGCTTGAGAGCTAAGTAACCTAAACATCTAAAATTCACTCACATAGAATTGACTTGTTGACATCTGAGACCGCGAAAACACAGAGGTTCAGAGATCAATTCTAAATCCTCTTTAGTCCAAGGATTTTTGTGGGGCAGTTCTTGAAAGGGTGAAGGATGTGCCACTCACCTAGAAAAAGGATTTGGAGAATAATGGAAGTACGAAAAATGAGAAGGGGGAAAAGAAAAGAAAAATAAATAAATAAATAAATAAATAAAACACCCTGCAGTTAAGTGCCTTGTTAAAAATGTGTACTTATGTAATTTTTCCATTAATAAATAAAAGCATCTCAATACAAATGGATGCTACCCTTCCTTCCATCAAATAAAAAGAACACCTCGCTACAAATGAGTTTTCTAACCTATAGATAAAAGAGAAAAAAAATATGGAGAAAAAAATATTAGGAATAAGTGACCCAGTGGTCCACCGGGGAGATATACACAAAAAATGTTGATCTCGGGATAGAAAACTGGTGAGGAGAAAGCAACCAAACCTGAGTAAGGCCAAGCCAAAGGCTTGAATTAGAATAATTGGGATTGGAAAGTGATGTCTTAAGATCTGGATTTTTGCAACTTTGGATGTCTTTAGGACAATTCTCTTCACTAAGCACAGATGTTTTAAAATCATAGCTACTGAACCTCGGTATTGGGCAGTGAAGCCTAAGAAATTGGGTTTTGAAGATTTTAAGTTGAGACCTAAAGGAGAAGAATTGACAAAATCGTAGGTCTAGAAGTTAATCTTTAGTGTTGTATGCTAGTAAATTAGAGTTTTACTACTCTAAGTTTGATTAATAATGAGTATCTGGTTAATTTGCTTAAATTTATATTGATAAAAGTCAAATATCATAAACAAGGGATTAACTTAAATCTATTTGATTTTTTTAGTAAAAATTTAATTCTCAATCCTTAAGTTTTGTTTTTCTTAAAACACTTTGTATTCTAATTTGAGTTAAGGATAGTTACAAAGATTAAGAGATATTTGAAGAATTCTAGTTCAGAATAAAATTCTTGTTTACAAATTATTTTAAGTGTATTTTGAAAATGTTATAAGTATAAGCCTAACTAAGAAAATTTTCACATATGCTCTATACATTAATCATCTATATTTAATCCTAAAAATTTCTGACCAAAGCTTTCCTCTACATAGTTACCATTTAGAATAATTTAAACCCAAGTTCTTTAAATCATCATAGTCTTAGTTAATTTTGCTAGGGACTACCAAAACTTTTGCTTGGGGGTATGATGAGACACTCATCATGATCTCTAATTACCCCTAATTAACTAGTCTTCCTAGTTAATTAGCTAAGGTTATGAACATATAAGAGTTAATTATAGAACAGGGGATATTTAGTCTTGGACCATAAAATAAGTTTAAAATGACATTTTATCATTCAATTAGCATTATTAATAATTTAGATAATAATTGGACTCGAAATCTTATTAATCATTCCCTCAATTAATAAGATAAGTAACTTAAATATTATGTATACCTAAGTATGTAATAACTTAAGGGATTTTACTTAATCTAATAAATTAACCCAAAATGGTCAAAAATGTAAATTCAAGGTGTAATCATAATATTTACCTTATTTACTAACATATAAAAAGTTGAAGAAGATCTAAATTAAAATAAACCTTCAAATCCTGGGTTTACATTTTAGTCTTTACTTTTCATTACAGTCAGGTCCTTATTTCTCGCATAGATCCACAAGTTTTATTATTTTTATGTCCCTCTTCATCCTCTTCTTCTTCTTCTCCAGTCGAACGAACAGCTGGCGGTAAAGAGTCACCCCACTGTGCAATCACCGCCCTACCGACATCATTCCTCTTTGTCCAAGCTCTTGCAGCTTGCGCTCACCACCTCCACTTGATCCATCGGTCTGGATTAACCGAGAAACCTATTTTTCAGTTGGAGATAACCTCACCGTCATCAGAGACGACGACGGAGGTTAAGCTCCTCGAGCTCCTTCTTCGGCTAGACCTCGCCACTCTCTTCGTCGTAAACTGCTATAAATACCCCCTCACACCTATGATTTTATTCAAGTTGGCTCCCTTCCCTCCTCTAACACTACAGCCGACCCAATAGGCTATTCGTCCAAAACTCCGGCGACTTCCCATTCAATTTTCTGACTTCCTCCATCCATCTTAAGTAGTCGAGGAGATCCGCTGTAGTCTTCCACACCACTGACACAGGCGCCGACCCAAGGATTCCTCTGCTCCACCTCAAATCTGCCCGAAGGAGATCTTTCTTCAACCCTCTTATTTCTTCGTCCGCTATGAACCTTCGACGGAACCCTATTGACCCCTTTGTCCAGGTAACAGTAGACTAGGAGTAGGAGTAGGCTAGCTTAGTTAGTTAGTTTAGTTAGTTAGATTGGAGTAATGTCAGAATTTAGTTTCATCTCCTCCGACTCCGGTGAGTTCCTTGAGCTCACCAGAGCTTCAATCTTGTCTTTTAATTCACTGTCCACCTTCCTGTATCTTCCTCGTTCATTTCTAAATCACTTAATCATTTAATTGAATCACCTAATCTCTTAATTCATATATCACCTTCATCGACTACTAACACTATCTATGGTGACAGTAATTGATTTAACTCCACCTCCATTGGGTTCTTTCATCATCTATCACCACTTTAGAACCCTAATCGACATTATAATACATATTATTATCATCTATAAATTAAACGCCAAAATTTTAATTAAGTTCCTGAGCTCGCTGTCCATGGCGGCTCAAGAACAGTTCAAACTATAAATTAAATATATATTTATGAATATAAATACCTATTGACTTGTTTTAACCACTCAATCGAGTGGTTAAACAAGTCCTGAGCTTTAACCACCCATATCTTTAAGAAAAAAAACTTAGTGTCAAATCTTACATTTAAAGAGACAAATGAAGAATTAAAAGTGATACTGAGGTTCCTTGTAACCATCCTTTTTGAATTAAAAATGGTTACTTTTATCAATCTGTACATACAGTTTTATATTTTCTGGACTCATCGGAGCTCCGGTGAGCTCCAGCCAGCCATTCTTGAGTTTCAGCCTCTAGAACTTGCTGAGTAGCTCTAGAATAGTATAATATGGATCACTGATTGTTTTGAAGATATTTGTTTGAGGAGTTAACCACTGGAGCTATAGATTTGACTTCATCTTCCCCAACTTCGGTGGAGTTGGAGAAGTCTGTTAGGAAAGATCTGAAGAGCATTTAATGAGCTCAGAAGCTTTAGTACGATGCACTGAAGCTGTTTAAGTCTTTAAAACATTGTAACAACCTCTGAACAATTCTGTCGAACACACACCATTTTCAGTTCAGGCGGCAAGCCTAAAACCCTAAAAATTAAGTTTAGAACACAAATCTGAAGATCCGAATAAATTTCTAATGTTGAGGAGACTTTATTTGAGGCATTAATTTCTTGGAAGAAGATTTTAAATAGAAAGTCAAACATGAGTCTGTTAATGGAGATCTAAGCTTGAATTGAGGAATTGAGATGTGAAAATTATTTGTGGGAACTTATTTGATGATATGAAAGTGATTAAAGTAAGCTCAGATGATTTACTTAGTGAAAGTTTAATTTCTACCAATTTGGTTACTTTTGAACCCAAACCAACAGGAGAAGTATTTTGATGAAATTTGAACTTAAAACCTGCCCAGATTGATCTGTTATAACCCTTAGAATTAATCTAAATTGATTAAAAACACTTTGAAGTGTCCGTTGCACATATTGATGTCTGAAATCCAAACTCTGAATCTTTCAAAGAAGTGAATAGCTTCTCTGCTTGTTCTAAAGGTATTAAGAGCTTAAAACCTATTCTAACAGATGCGGAATCACTTATATAACATGTACAGACCTTTTAATAAAAGGGAGAAGTCCATCTGAGGACTCTCCTAATTTAAAACCACTTGCAGTCTAATAAAAACCTTATACGAACCCTTGATTTCATCTTTTAAATTGAAAAGGAAAACATCATTAAAACATTAAATTGACCCTGCAATTGTGTAGATTACCCTTAGAGCTTTCCAACAAACTTGAAATCATTCGATTTGGAGCTCTGGGAAGAATGTTATGAACATTTGATTTCGGGTTTGGAAGGGGTACATAGTCCCACCTCGGTTGTTCATGAGCGCGAGCCTAGGGATAAAAGTAATTCGTTGCATGGCCTGTTCAGTCGTCAGCACTCGGCGCATCGGTTATCGATTCCATCTGATCTGAGCATTGCATATGTGTGTGTGTGCGGGCTTATGCCTGCGGGTGTGCACCCTTGAGGGCGTGTGAATGAGATTGTGCCCTGGGAGGCAAGAGTGGCTTGGGAGGCCGGGTTGAGCCGAAATGGCTCGAAACTGTGAACCGATATAAAATGAACCAAAAAAAACCAAATTGAGATTAGGCGAGGACCGAGTAGGGTCTAGTCCCACCCTAGTCTCAGGGTGCTGCGTATCCTCGAAAGGACCTCGCCGCAAATAAAATAACTTTTTCTTAAAAAAAGTAAAAAGAACCCGGTTCAGCTGAAAGTTTAAGGACTTAAGGAAAAGAGAAGCCGATGGTTGTCAAGCTAAGTGTCGAAGCTGAAAGCTAAGGAAAGAAAGCACAGGTGCTAAGGAGTGTTAAGGAAAAGAGACTAAGGAGCAAAGGAGAAAACTAAGGGAAGAAGAGAAGGCCAGAGACTAAGGGAAAAAGAATAAGAGACAGGAAGAGAAGAAGGCAGGAACAACAGAAGAAAGGTAAGAAAGAGAGCACAAGAGAGAGGAGAAAATAAAACAAAGAAAAGGAGAAGAAGATGAGAGGCTGAAGATAATGAAGGATATCATCTTTTCTTGCATTACTTTTTGTTATTAACTGTAAAAAGGCATGTTTTAATACAATAACTTTTCTTGCCTTAATTTCTTTTGAAATAAAATTGAAAAACTAGCATGTTTACTTGTTAATAAAGTAGATCATTTTGAGTAAATATGTTTCATATGGAATTTTGTGTATTCTTTATGGTTTAAATATTTTGACAAAATTCATGTTTTAAAAATCAAGTTAGTTATGCCTCCTAAACTTATAGAGAAATAAAAGAAAATTTGTGAATTTGGAGAAAATTATTATACCTCCCAGTGAACGACCTGGACTCAACCAATAAAAATTTCTAAAATGTTAGGTTAATTCGACCCTATACTACACAACCGACACAACTTCGAGTTAACCTAAGTGATTTCTTCTACTCTTAATTAAGTGAAATTAAATTAATTACTGAGTTTAGTGAAAAGCACGCACCAGGCGTATACCTAAAATACATCAACACGGCCTCTCAGCCACATTGAACATGCTGATAATTTTTTCCGAATGGTGTGGAAGATGATGGCAGTGTCTATAGGGTGTGGGAGTACGTGGAATGGTCGGACGAAGTCGGGAATGGAGGTGCAAACATGGGTTGGTCAATGGAGGGTTTGGATGGGCGATAGGGTGGAATAGGCAAGGGGTTTTGATTGTGGTGTTGTGGCAGAGGTTGTGGACTTGTCGGCGAGGCTTTTGGTGGCTTGTGGTGTGAGATGGGCCTCGTCGGAGGTTTGGCCTGAGATGGAAGAGATGATGGTGAATGGCGGTGTCAGGGGTTGTTTTTGGTTTTTGAATAGGGGAAACTAACCTAAGATTCAAAAGTACCTAATCTAACTACTCTACGTGGATGAAAGGGATAGGAAGGACACCGGCTTTGGCTGGCTGGCACCATGGAAGAGAAGCCTCCGGTGGGGACGGCAAGGAAGAATGAGGTCTAGAAGGGCACTCGCCAGTATTGCGAGACGTGGAAGATCGTGGGAAGAAGGACTCTACTCGCTATGGTTTGTGAGAGTAGATGAGGATGGTTGACAGAGGGGCTAGCAAGAGTTGGTGGAGATGGAGGGCGGGGAGAAGGGAAGAGGGGCTATCCAGCCTCCAAACCAAGCTAAGGAGGTAAGGAATGCATCGTAGGATCATTTATAGGGTTCAAGATGGACTTCCACACTTGGAAAGAAGCTAGGAAACTCTGAGCTTCTTGCACACATATGAGACATGTGCATTTAAACTATTTGCGTGGGACTTCTAGAGGGTTCGAGGATATGTGGATGATCTCATTTGGAAGAGAATTCCGGAAGGAATCTCCCTTTCAATTTTGGGAGTGTTTGATTGAAAATCGAGCAAGAAATCCTCGCTCGAATCGAGATGGTGAAGTTTTGCCCTTCCATTAATGGCGCATGGATCAATTTGTGATGAAGATGAAAACCTAGGGGCCTATTTGTAATGATTTCAAAAAGTTAAGGGCCTTTGAGTAATGGAAAGAGTCTATTTGGACTGAAATGAAAAGTAGGTCAAGTTGATCTCTGATTGGGCCCAAATTTTGGTACAAACATAATTTTGATCCAAAGAATCTGATGGTGAAGTCAGATTTT
This sequence comes from Thalassia testudinum, assembly GCA_037157565.1. Classification (NCBI taxonomy): domain Eukaryota; kingdom Viridiplantae; phylum Streptophyta; class Magnoliopsida; order Alismatales; family Hydrocharitaceae; genus Thalassia; species Thalassia testudinum. The sequence continues at coordinate 94,478,570 of JAZHRO010000025.1, forward strand.
GATTTTGACCATGTTTGAGTGGAAAAATTATACAGAAACCCAAGTTAGGGCAGCTTTCCATCTGAGACTCTATTTTAGGTCAAATTGGGTTCCAATGGTCAAATTAAGCATACCAAACCTTATAAATACTTTTCTAACTTTTAGAAGGTTTAGGTGAATTTTATCATGATTAGAATCTAAGTTAATTAAATAGGTCTATTTTTAGGGTTTCAGATGTCCATTAATTCTCAAAACATGTGAAAACCCATTTTTATCTGCATGATCCCAATTATAAGACATTTATGACCATTTAACCTTTAATTAACCCTTGGGAAACCCAGTGATTTTTCTGCATTTAGGATATTCTACTAAGACTACATATTTACCCCTGCTTTGCTATTTTTCTCTCAGAATGGATATGCAATGAGTTAGGGCTCTTTGGCGGTTATGTAAGAGCATTTATCAATGGAATAACTAATTAAAGGTAGATATGGTTGATGATGACGTTATCACCATAGCCCTAGGCCTAAGTTTTGCTAGTCCCTTCGCAAAATGTTATGAAAAGAACTTGAATTCTAGGCCATGCCTTTGATGTTTAAAGTCTTGATTTATTGTTCATTTTATAAATTAAGTGGGAATGCTAATAATAGGCCTAAAGGTACTCAAGTACCAACCAAGATCCAAAACTGACCAGCTTTAGCCTCAGTCTGCCGCGAAGGTTTCTAAGGCCCACAGAAGCTATCCTATGGTTCGTTGAACGTAGCAGTTAAAGCACTCATGCTTGTAACATGGTTCGTCCAAGTTCAATTTGCTGTGCGCCTTTTGTAAGAGAGAGGGATAGAAGAATTTTTGCATTTTCGGAGAGTTTTCTCTCTCTTATTCTTTTCTTTAGTTCTAGATTTGGATTGGCTCAAAAGCATGGTCTTTATCAGATTCCTTGCTCCCACCATCAATCCTCATAGGGTCCCTACAAATTGATGCTTTGAGATAGCATCGCCCATGGCAACCCCCAGAACCTTGGCTTCCAACACTTCGAGATAGTGCTTCCCATGGTGTTCTGTAGCTAAATTCAGGCCCTAGCAATCGACATTTCGAGATAATCCCTCCCATGGCACCTGAACCAGCATAAGGTGCTGACATGCCCCTGGTAGAATATTTTGATATCCTAGGGGACAAGCATCGAGGAGACGGTACGCTATTACACATCATCTAGGGAAATTTTCGGCCTCTCCGCGCTGGGAACTCATCCAAATCAACTTGTGTTGATAAGCCGCTCCTAGTCTAGGTAGCTTTTCATAACAAAGTAAATGCTTTTGCGTGATTTTGACTATTAAGTGCACTAAACCAGATTTCTGTGTGGATTAGGGTGTTTAGGTTACCGAGTCCCATAAACCAGAGATTAGTTAATGAGTCCAAATACTCCCTAAGCCTTAGACCTAATATGTAAGCTTTGCATTTTCCTCAAACTCTTGAGGACTATCTAGATGTCAACGGATAGGTGAATGTTTAAGCATAAAACAAGGCTAAGAGGCCTACGATCAGCACTCATACTAATCTCTACGTCTTTTGTTACTTTAGGACTTAATTTTTTCTTTTTGATTTGGTCTAGAACTTAAGTGGATTCCATAATCATTCACTAATGACTCACTTTTTGTTTCAAATTGTAGCTCCTTTTTTACATTTAAATCACCTCCCCTTTTTCCTCCTTAAGAATGATATGCAATTATCTCTCAAAATTTCCTCCCCTTTCTCCATTTTTTGTTTTTTCAATTTTTATTTTTTTTGGCTTTTTGAATGAGTAATTTTTTTGTGAGAACCCTTTAGAAACTTGAAATTTTATGTATTTTCACTTTAACAACCCCCCATGCCGATCAATTTAGCAGGGGAGGCGACCATGTCAAAGGGAGGTGACCATGGGGCGATTGGGGGAAGAATCTTGGATGACGAGGGCTGGACTACGTGGAGATATAAAGCATGGAGGCAGAAGGAGAGGAAAGGATCCGACGCTACTGGCAGATATGAGGAAGATAGATAAAGGGAGTTTGGGGGGTAGCAGAAAGATCATGTGCTTCTGGCACCGGCATTGGGGCCATATGGTAGCTGTATGTCGATCTCCCATTATGTGCCTTGCGTGCGATGGTTACAGCCATAAGCGGGATTCTTGTAAGGCAACTGATGGGCAGATGAAGGGCAGCTCGAATTTACGCACTGGAGATTTGAATGTTAGGGCACAGCTGCCACCACCACCACCCCCTCGTAACTATGGGGGTCACACGGTTGACGTTGAGGTTCCCATGACAAAGAACATAAGAGCAGTAGAGTTGATACTGAGAGGGGCACTAATCGGCGAGGTAATGACCGGTAATCCATCTTTAGAAAACCTACATAAATTGGTAAGCTCTCTCTCTCCATCGACCAACTCCTGGCAAATCACTTTTCTGTCACTTGCACGGTTTGTGCGCTTCGGCTTGGGGATGATGGATGTCGAATGATTTCATTTTTAATCAAGCTCGTTTGAAGGTTTAACGGTGATATAGAGGTTAGTCTCTCCCTTTGATGGAGCCTTGCTGGAGAGGCCACCTCAGAGATTAGGCTCCAGGTCAGGGAGACTTGAGATCAACGGTCTGCCGCAACACCTAAGGTCAAGAGAGGTGGTGGGGACCATGATATCTAGATTTTCCCTAATGGCAGAAGATGCGAAAGTTGGGTTGATGAAGGGTGATGGACAGGTCCTGAGTGTGATGGTTGATGTCTTCAAATCAGGGTCTAGCCCTGACAGAATGATTCTGAGATGTACGGGTAGCTCTTGGCTGTTGCTATTGAGATTCACTATGGGAGACATTGTTGTGAAGAAGGGGCATGATAAGCCATTTGATTTGTAAGCTGTTGAAGAGGTGAACTTACAAGTCTTGTGCAGGCCTTCTCCTGATGAGGCTCTGATAACAAAAAAGTGCAAGGATAATCATCTGGGGGAAGGGAGATGATGGTCGAGGAGCAGGTGGAGTTCGTCTGGAAGGAAACAATGATGCCTGTGATTGAAGATGTAGGGGATCCACAATCAGGTGCTGACGACACTGACATGCAGGTGTTAAAAGAGATTTCGCCTAACTCTTTGAAGACCCAACAAAAGTTGCAAGAAGTGGAGGGTCTAAAATTTGGTACTGGATCTAATATCAAATCTGGTAAGGGCAGGTCACCCTATAGACTTAGACATAGGAAACCAAAGCCTGATTTGCTTTTGGATGAGAATGCGGTAGCTACGATTATGCAGGTCAGTAAATGTCAAAGCCAAAAGGTGGAGGGATCTCATGAAGGAAGATGAGAATCCTTACATGGAATGTGCACGGGTTGCACGACAAAAGCTGGAGGGCTTCTTTGTTGAGATACTTCAGAGAATGGGAGATCGATTGTGTGATCAAACATGAGACTCATATTGAGAATGAGTTTGATAGAGTATGGAATGACATGATGGCTACGGGGGCGAAGGAATTTGTGATGTTTAATGCACATGGTAGGTCGGGGGGCATCGTTATTCGGTGGAGAAGGGCTTAGGCACTGATTGCACAGCAATCATGGGTCCTAATCAACATAAATAATGTCTGAACCTATCTTAAATTGTGGATATTGCACTCATATCTTGCATATCATGCATTGCATCAGTCTATTTAGAATAAGATGAGATATCCTGCTAGTTAATGGTTTTTATTTCTATTTACAGATAATAAAGTGATCCAGGATGGAGATAGTGGAATAAAGCAATAAAGGAAGAAGAAGACTGATCCAGATAAGAGGAGTGAGGAGGATAGCCTTATCCCTATCCTTAGAAACCCTAGGACAGCCTTCCCAAACCCAAAATAACCTCCATTAGGGCACCTTAGCCTCAAAACCCAAACATGGATAGCACTATCCATGTTCCTATCCCTCTCCCAAACACTTAGGAAGCAAAACCAACCTTAGAAAACACAAAACCCACTCTCCAGCACCTCTTAAGACGTCCAGACATCTGGCTGGACGTCTAATTTCTGCAGAATAACAATCCAGGAAGCCAAAACTCATACTGACACAGAATTGGACGTCTAATTTAGTGTCCAGACGTCCAATTTTGTAGTATAAGACGTCTGACCACTTTCATGGACGTCTGATACTGCTGTCTGGTTCCTGATTTTGGTGTTGGAAGCCCTAGCTTTCCTATTTTGACCTAGGAAACCCACCGGACACCCTTGGAAACCTAAATAGAGACCTCCTAAGCCTAGTCCACTATCCATATCCCTACTTGTCCTATCCCTAACCCAATTGAACCATCCCATACCTAATTGGGTGCATCTACAGTTGATTGGGTGCACCCGAGCCCAATTAGATCCACCCAGGATCTAATTAACTCATACCTATTAGGGTTACCCTAGCCTAATCACATGCACACATCTAATTAGACTTGACATAGACCTAATTTGGTTCACTCCTATCCAATTAGACTTTCCTAAGCCTAATTAGGTCCACACCCACTTAATCTAGATTGACCCAACTTATTTAGCACCTAATCCTACCAAAAGCCACAACCTAGCCCTATGAAAAACACACACCCACACACACATGCACACCTTCCCATTTTACTCCCACCAAACCCATGCACACTCTCTTGGAAACCCTAAAAACTTGTGTCAAACCTAGATCCAAAAATTGTGGCATTTGCTATTTTTGGAGCCAACAAAAGTGGCAACCAAATGGAGCCTTCCATAAGGGCAAAGAGAGAGCTACGAAATTGGACCATCCCTCCATACACTCTCCCATCCATACTCTCCACTCTAAACTTGCTTCCACCCTCCAAAACCTTAAGGTCGTCCTCCTCATCCTCCTCCAAGGCTCCATGGACGGCTAGCTAGAGAAGCTTCTCTCTGAAGCTTCAAGGACAGCCATTGGTTGAGAAAGGGAGCAACACCCTCCTCTCTCCACTTGGGTGCACTAGCCCCCATCTTCTTCTTCTTGGACGGCCATGAAGGCTCACCCATAGCCTCTTGTGGCTGGCCATCTCTTTTGGTAGGTTTGTAGACGGGTTTGCACACCCAAGGTCTAGCCTACACCCTCACATAAGGCCGATGGCCCTAGTGGCAACTTTTTGGCATGAGGGATTTTCTTCTATTTATATGCTTTCTAGTGTAAATGATGTGTGATAATTTTTTATGCATAAATAATTTCATGATGTTTCTGTGATTGATTGTCCTCATGTTTGCTTGCCTATATGACACTTTGGTTTGTTCACACCATGCACGGCCACCATGGCCTCATTTAGATGCACATAGTCACTTAGGTTTTTTCTAGTTTATCTAGATCTAGGTTTCAGTTCACTTTTCGAAAAAAAAAAAATCAAAAACACAAGAAGACAAAAAAAATAGTAGCTTAGGTCAGATTTAGGTTATAAAGTCGATCCAAATCTCGATTCGTTTTCAAGCCTCCCAGAGACGAACTATCGGGACTCAAGTTCTAAAAGGAATAAAGATCTATGAGAGTTTCATTATCACAAATATCTTTGACGAGTGGTTTTTGTGACTATACTACGATTTCCAATGATTTCAAAATATGCGATTTCCACGTCGGTCAAATGGCACCGTTGTCGGGGAGGTAACACGTGAGTTTAGATTTGGATTTGCTTAACTTCTATCTGTTTTGATTGTAGGGTGTCACGATGAGGATCTGCGCACACATTGACCCGTGGTGAAGACCACAGGTATCTCCTTCGTCCTCTTGTTTATTGCTTCCTTGGGTTAGAAAAAAAAGAAAAAAAATATATATATATCTACATATAAATTCAAATTCAAAATTTCAGATCTGAATTAAAAAAAAAGTCATCTTCTTTGGTGTGTGTTTTAACTTGGAAACTATTTAAACACATCAAAATCAGATTTGAAAATTCGGCCAGCAAATATTGACGATTTTCAAAAATTTATTGGTGTGAAATTTTGCGTTCAAAAATCTTGGGATTCGGTCTGGTATTAGGTTTTCAAACTATCTTTCCAGAGCCACCTTTTATTTGAAAAATTATCACGATAAAAATTTTAAAAATTCGCACAGTGGAAGGGGGTCAGAATAGTCTGTGCTCTAATTTTTTATAAATTTAAACGTTAATTCTGTCCTTTACATAAATCAGATATCTTTGAAATTTATGGGGTTGAAAAGCCACTGAAACCTAGTATTTTCTATGAATTTTCAAGAATTTTTGGATTTTTTTTATACTGTTTTAAACTGCAATTCTCGCAGGGGGTCCATTTGGTCTATTTGACCCCCTGGAACATAAAAATTCATGAAAAATTGCACGAAATAGTAAAAATATTAAAAAAATATTCCCTAAAAAATTCATTGAAAAAGTAAGATCTCTACCAAATTTCATATTATTTTTCTTCAGTTATTGATTTGGGCTGTGATTTCAAGTCAGACTAAGGTCTGACTGCAGATTTTAGAGAAGCACAAACCCTAGGTAATTCACATTAGGGTTTAAATTTAGAGACTCAAAACAAACCTTTTTGAGCTTGATTTGGGTGTGATTACATGAGAATGGATTTGCTGTGAAGACTATCTCTTATCTTTATTCGCATCTTCTCTCAAATATCCATGAGCCCATATCATTCTTTTGACCCTCGGGGTCCTCCATCTCCCAACCCAACCATGATTTCGACTCCTCCTGGTTGGGAGACTCATCCTAACCAGCTGAGATATGATTATCCTTATCCCCCAGCTTATTTAGAACCTGAATCTCATGGATCTGACCCTTATCTAGATCAGAACCAATTGAAAGCCATAGTTGCTGAATTCTGGGAATATAACAAGGACTATACAGATCAATGTGCCAAGCTTCTGGAGCAAATTAGATGATCTCAGGCACAATCTCAATCTTATCACTCCTCCCAGGGACAAGAGACTTGGAACAACCAGCTTAGTGGGTCTAGTGACCCATATTTTGGAACCACTACCTATTCTACTGATTCTTGCTACCATGGGGAGGCATCCTGGACTTAGCCAACCCAAAAGGCACCTTTGGACCGAATCCATGATTTGGGTAGATCAATTAAGGAATGCACTATTTCTGATACACGTGTACTTGTTGAGATATCTCTAATTAATTGGAACAATGGATTACAAGTACAAGACCACATAACAGGTTCTCAATCAACTCCCTCTGTAGTCAGCCCCACTCAGGGCGATACACCTATTGATTCATATCCAAATTCATATAACCCTGAGTGGAGAAACAATCCTGATCTTTCATGGCCACCACAGAGACCGACTCAGACTGAACATCAATCTAGGCCTGCCCAATACTCCACTCAATCCACTTTAGGGCAACCATCTAGTCCAACCCAACCCGCAACCACCCTTGAAGATATCATGAACATTTTGTTGGACTTTGACAAGAAAAATGAAGAAAGGTTGACTAAGTTGGAAAATCATGTGAAATCTCAAGGGGATCAAATCAAGAGACTTCAAGAATCACTTTATCCCCTAATGCAAATGCCTTTTCACTCCTATTCTCCACCTATTCTTCCGACCCCTCCAATCTATCAAACATGCCCTTGTGTGGGGGTCAAATCTATGGCCTCTAAAAGGAAGAGAAAAGCTAAGAGCCCACCCAAACGACCTGATTTGGGCTCAACCAAAAATCATAAGACCAAACCCACATCCAACTCTGACTCAGAGTCAAGGGACAAAAAGAAGAAAAGGCTTCTGAAGTTGATTTGACCTATTTACCCTTCCTGAGGCCTTAAAGAAAGAGTCACAAAAGAAAAAAATGACTTGCACACCTAAAGAGGTGGTTTTATCAGCTAACATAAGTGCATTTGTTTCTGGCACTATACCACCCAAAATGACTGACCCTGGAAAACCGTTCATATCTTGTGCCATAGAGGGATTCACCTTCAACAAAGCCCTTGTGGATCTAGGGTCTTCCATTAGCTTGATTCCTACCGCCCTTTTTGACCGCACCAAACTTGGAGATCTGCACCACACACCTGTAACCATTTGAATGGCAGATGACTCCATCAAACTACCGAAGGGGGTAGTTCAGGATGTGATTATTAAAGTGCAAGGTCTTAGCTTTCCAGTCGATTTTATTGTCTTAGACATGAATATATCGGAGAAGCTAAGTAATTCACCCATTATTCTGGGTCGACCTCTCTTGGCTATGGCCAATGCACGGATTGACTGTTACTCAGGATGTATGGAGGTGAGTAGTGGCAATGAGAAGATTCACTTTGATATGTATGCAGCCACTAAGAAAACAAAGTCAGGGTACTTTCTGGATGATATGGAAAGTGAGTTGGAGGGTAATTCGGAAGAAACTATGGCAATTGACACCTGGGTAGAACCACATGACCCGAATCAACAATCCACTAGATCACATAAGTCACCCTCCCTACCAGATCAAATCATTGATAATATGGTTGACTATCTTGATCGACCTAGCCCAATTCAAACCCCTGCCCCTTGCAATGAATCCCAGATTACTCAATTGATCAAAATGATTCATGAAATAAAAGAAGCTAGTGCAAGAGAATATGATGATATAGGGAAAGAGCATAGAATCCGGGATGAGCAACAAAAACCAGAAATGTTTGAATCTGGGTCTGGTGTGTCACAACCGATTTGCGATTCGGTGGTGGTCATGCAAGATTTTGTTGATCAAACACCCGAGGTGGATGATATTGATAACCCTATGGAAGATGAGAGTGGAGATTTATTTGAGAATCTTGATCTTGATATAGGGCTTGAGTACCAATCATTTCATTTTGAGGAACCACACATTAAGGGACCTGAATATAATTTTGTTGTATTTGAGAATACCCATGGAGACATTGATGAATTAATTCAAATGATCTCATACACGGAGCAACAAAATCAAAAAGACTGCAACAACTCCTCAATCAATGATTCAGCCCATTCCACCTTCTTGGAGGGACTCACTACTAAATCTAAAGCCCAACTTCATCTAAGTGAGAAGAAGGAAATATCCCCTTATGAAATAGATATTCAAGAAATTGAAAGATTATTGGGGATAACATATGATGAGTTATCAGAGGAAGCTAGGAATTTTGGGGAATCATGTGATAATTGGGAATTGGCATTGGACAATTTGGAAGAGATAAAAGAAGAAGATGTGACCCAAACATCTTTGGTAGAGACAGAGACTAATCACTGGACCATGATTTCCAGATCTGACCACACTACTTGGGTCATGCCTTCCATTCATCACCATTATCAGGACCCATATGATTTCACCCCACACAACTCCACCCATACCCCTACCACCGACATTCTCAATCACCTCATCGGGATGCCTTCACCTTCATTCCTTCCAGGCACCCGTATTTATCTGTCTTTCTTCTGTAGCATCTGGTTGCAGATAATCCCAAGCCCCATCTACATATTTTCCCGATTATTTGGACTTGGAATTCATGGACAGCTAGTTCACATTTGCGGTCCGCTGTTGGCGAATGAGACTAAAATTCTTATCATTTTACGCGCCATTCTCAATACTGTATTGGTATATCCTTTTTGAAGTGTACGCCCAGCTGGAGGCGTTAAACTCAGCACGTATAAATACCATTTCACCATCATCTATACATAACCATTTTTATACATAGCATATTTTTGTTTTAGCATATTTCCATCTTCTATATTGCATGTTAACAGGTTGGCCGGTGCTGAATATAATTTCAAGAGCAATTACAGGTGATTTCTATCCATTCTCTCCCTGCAGCATTTATTTTCTTTTACATTCATGCATGAGGACATGAAAGAACTTAGGCATGGGGAGGTAGATAGAGAGAAACTGAAAAAAAAAAAATTTGCCAACACCTAGGAAAACCTCGGAGCTGCATGCAAAATGTAGTTTTGGACATTAAATAAAAGAACAACCGACTCCACCTCCAATGCTCTCATTGGAGCTAGAAATCGTTCGCAACAGCCACTTCCAACTCACCCGGCCACCTTTTGTTCTAAATTTAGGGTCAAGTTGATTGTAACCCGATATGGGAAATTCACGAAGTACAAATTATATCTGGTTACATGTTTATAGCATATATAGATATTGCATTCATGAATAAGATTATTTTATTAAGAGAATGCATTAGGGATTTTATCCTTAAGTTGATTCCTGTACCTGTAATCTGGAATGCAGTACAACTTTTCACACACACGTAGAATTTGTAATGGATTCACGGTGAAGGCTGATAAACATCTTTAGTCTGTCGAGAAGAAGCAGTGCTCCTTCTCCTGAACCCTTGGACAGTGTTTTGGGAGTCAGGATGATTTTCTTCCAAAAATCCACCAAATAGTGTGAGACATTAGAGTCTATTGGTGCTCTAAGATTAGTGCAAGGAATCTATAATCCTAGATAATTAGGTAATGATACTCTGAGATTAGACATAGTTTTCGCTCTCGATTCCCGCATATACATTTTTGCGCAAAATTTTGAGAGCCACCGAATAAGGCAAATACGTGAAGAGCAAGTTTTCATAAAACTAAGGCTAAGGTGGATGGTTATAACCATTCTTTACAGAATCCTCAGCTGAAGGAGGCTATTGATGTCAAGGTCAGAAATGCACCGTCCTATCCGTCTCTCCTGGTGCCGTGAGTAGGCACTTCAACCAAATAAGCCACCCAATGTCTCTTGAGTACCACCAATCCCCAATAATGCCTCCTTAATAAAGTTCATGGATGTATCCCAGTTGTGTTATGCTGAAAAAAAGCAAAAATTAAAAAAAAAAGAGAAAACGAAAAAGCAAAAGAATGATGAAAAGAAAGAAAAATTGAAAAAAAAAATTTAGAAAAAGAAGAAAAAAAAAGAAAAGAATGAATATTTAGTGTTTATTTCATCGAGGAAATACCACCAAATAAAATTGAGCTCCACCAATATGACCTTAACCTATTTTTCTTGTGTTTCTGACTGCCCGAATACTGGCTGAGGAATCCCGACTTAGTGTTAGGGTTATGAGAACTCAATTAAAGTGTTAATGCCTAGTGAGACCACCAAATACAAATCCTATGTGTGAATCTGGTGAGGTTTTGAACTCTAAGAAAAAGAGCAAGAGAGAATAGATACAAAGTAATCAAAAGAGAGCATAGTTTTCCTCGTCTTTCTCTAAGTTAAGTTACTTAGTAATTCGGGAATTTGGATTCTGTAGTACTAGTCTCTATGTAGCACAAAGTGAGAATGAGCCACCAAAAATATAATCTTTTCACTTTAAGATCCTCTACCTAAGCTTAAAGCCGGGTGGAATTCATAGAATATCTTGAATACCCCGAGGGAAGAAGTCAGCCTATCCCGCTAGAATTTTTACTAGGGGTCAAAGTACAGGCTTTAGAGGTGAATCAGGTCTTTCACTCTAATACGTTGCACAAGCTACGTAGCTACCTTTCACATTTTTCTGGATTTCTAGAACATAGGATGAAAACAAAAAGGAGAAAAATCTCTAAGCATACACTTGATAAAATAATCAATCCCCTAGGTACCCTTATGTGAATAATTTAGTCTTGCATTTGCTAGGGACTAGCAAAGTTTAGGCATAGGGGCATGATTGCATAGAAATCATGGGTCCTAATCAACCTAAATAATGTCTGAACCTATTTTAAATTGTGGACATTGCACTCATATCTTGCATATCATGCATTGCATCAGTCTATTTAGAATAAGATGAGATATCCTGCTAGTTAATGGTTTTTATTGCTATTTATAGATAATAAAGTGATCCAGGATGGAGATAGTGGAATAAAGCAATAAAGGAAGAAGAAGACTGATCCAGATAAGAGGAGTGAGGAGGATAGCCTTATCCCTACCCTTCGAAACTTTAGGATAGCCTTCCCAAACCCAAAACAACCACCATTAGGGCACCTTAGCCTCAAAACCCAAACATGGATAGCACTGTCGATGTTCCTATCCCTCTCCTAGACACTTAGGAACCAAAACCAACCTTAGAAAACACAAAGCCCACTCTCCACCACCTTTTAAGACATCCAGACATCTGGCTGGACGTCTAATTTCTGTAGAATAACAATCCAGGAAGCCAAAACTCATACTGACACAGAATTGGACGTCTAATTTAGTGTCCAGACGTCCAATTTTGTAGTATAAGACGTCTGACCACTATCCTGGGCATCTGATACTGCTGTCTGGTTCCTGATTTTGGTGTTGGAAGCCCTAGCTTGCCTATTTTGACCTAGGAACCCCACCGGACACCCTAGGAAACCTAATTAGAGACCTCCTAAGCCAAGTCCACTATCCATAGCCCTACTTGTCCTATCCCTAACCCAATTGAACCATCCCATGCCTAATTGGGTGCATCTATAGTTGATTGGGTGCACCCGAGCCCAATTAGATCAACCTAGGATCTAATTAACTCATACCTATTAGGGTTAACCTAGCCTAATCACATGCACGCATCTAATTAGACTTGACCTAGACCTAATTTGGTTCACTCCTACCCAATTATACTTTCCTAAGCCTAATTAGGTCCACACCCACTTAGTCTAGATCGACCCAACCTATTTAGCACCTAATCCTACCAAAACCCACAACCTAGCCCTACGAAAAACACACACCCACACACACACGCACACCTTCCCATTTTACTCCCACCAAACCCATGCACACTCTCTTGGAAACTCTAAAAACTTGTGCCAAACCTAGATCCAAAAATTGTGGCATTTGCTATTTTTGGAGCCACCAAAAGTTGCAACCAAATGGAGCCTTCCATAAGGGCAAAGAGAGAGCTACGAAATTGGACCATCTCTCCATACACTCTCCCATCCATACTCTCCACTCTAAACTTGCTTCCACCCTCCAAAACCTTAAGGCCGACCTCCTCATCCTCCTCCAAGGCTCCATGGATGGCTAGCTAGAGAAGCTTCTCTCCAAAGCTTCAAGGACTGCCATTGGTAGAGAAAGGGAGCAACACCCTCCTCTCTCCAGTTGGGTGCACTAGCCCCCATCTTCTTCTTCTTGGACGGCCATGAAGGCTCGCCCATAGCCTCTTGTGGCTGGCCATCTCTTTTGGTAGGCATGTAGACGGGTTTGCACACCCAAGGTCTAGCCTACACCCTCACACAAGGCCGATGGCCCTAGTGGCAACTTTCCAGCGTGAGGGATTTTCTTCTATTTATATGCTTTCTAGTGTAAATGATGTATGATAATTTTTTATGCATAAATAATTTCATGATGTTTCTGTGATTGATTGTCCTCATGTTTGCTTGCCTATATGACACTTTGGTTTGTTCACACTATGCACGGCCACCATGGCCTCATTTAGATGCACATAGTCACTTAGGTTTTTGCTAGTTTATCTAGATCTAGGTTTCAATTTTCTTTTCGAAATAAAAAAGATCAAAGACACAAAAAGACAAAAAAAATAGTAGCTTAGGTTAGATTTAGGTTATAAAAGTCGATCCAAATCTCGATTCGTTTTCACGCCTCCAAGAGACGAATGACCGGGACTCAAGTTTTAAAAAGAATAAAGATCTATGGGAGTTTCGTTATCAGAAATATCTTTGATGAGTGGTTTTTGTGACTATACTATGATTTCTAACGATTTCAAAATATGCGATTTCCACGTCCGTCAGGCACACATTTTGGATGTACACAAGGCTCGACATCTGATGACCTGCAAGTTCCAAACTCACCAGGGGCAAGATATTATCTGGATTATAGGTGCGTATGGCCCTTGTGCTGCATTTGTGAGACAGGAACTTTCAGAGTATTGGGCTGCAGCTGCTGAACTTGTGTAAGGGAAGCTTGGATGATAGGAGGAGATTTCAATTGTGTGCTGATAGGGACAGATAGGCCATATGGTGCTACAGATAGTTCATCTGTTGGTTTTCAGTTGGTAGTTCAATCCCTTGGCTTGAATGAATATCCATCATGAGGAGTTGAGTTCACTTGGCATAATGGTAATGGCTTATTATCAAAGATTGATAGATTCTTTGGGAATGTTACTATCCTTGATAGATTTCAACTGTCAAGTGTTGTTGGACTGGACCGCCCTTTCTCTGACCATACTCCTTTGATCTGGGATAGTGGTGAAGAGATCCAAGCAGGCTCATACTTCAAGCTCAGAAAATCTTGGCTGAGAGAGCCTGGATTACGTTAGATGGTTACCTTATGGTGGTAGACTAAACAAGTGGAGGGCTCAGCTATTATCAAGTTTGCCTCCAAGCTAGTAGCTCTACTTACTGTTATGAAAGAATATGGAGCTACTATGGTCACACTAAGGCAGCAGAGGCATGTAGAGACTTTGAACAATATTTAGATGCCGGATTCTAAGGAAGCAGTGGGCCCTTTATCTGATGACGAACTTGCAGACAGAAGAATGTGGCAGGGTGTGGTAGTGGAGGAGGATTTCAAATAGGATATTGATTGGAGGGAGAGGTGAAGACAGTTGTGGCTCAAGGAGGGAGACGCCAACACAAAATTCTTTCACCTTGCTGCCAACTCTCGGAGGTGAGTAATTTTATCTCTTCCATTATCAAAGATGGGCATAGACTATCCTCTATGCAGGAAATAAGGGCAGAGGCCATCAGGTACTACAGGGGGTCTTCACGGGCAACAAAGAAAGGGGAATGGAGGATGGCTGTGAGTGATGTGCCTAGAGTTACAAGTGATCAGGCCTCTCAACTGACAGCTACTATCACTGAACAAGAAACTATGAATGCTATTAAAGATCTTAACATGGAAGGCTCCCCCGGAGCAGTTGGTATCCAAGTGATCTTTTATAAAGAAATGTGGAGTGTGATTGGCAAGGAGGTGATGGAAGTCATAAGAGAGTTTGGGAAGGGCAATGCAAGTTTCAATAAGATCAATAAATCTTATCTTTTCTTATTGCCAAAGACAATGGGAGCTGAGAAATTTTCAGACTTTAGACTGATTTCTTTGTCAAATTCCATTTATTTAGTGGTAAGATATTGGCAAATAGATTGAGAACTGTTCTACAAAGCTTCATCCATCCTATACAATCTACCTTTCTACCCAATAGATCCCTTCAAGAATCTTTCATTATGGCCCAAGAAATGGTGAGTGGATGGCACAGAAGGAAATGTAACGCATTTATGTGGAAAGTGGACTTCCAAAAGGCCTACGACTCGATTTCATGCCATACATTTAGGAGGTTTTCAAAAGGAGAGGTTTCCCCTGCACGTGGATCCAGTTGATGAAGCGATGTATCACAACTGCTTCCTTCTCCCCACTAATCAATGGGAAACCATCAATTGGAAACCATGTGGTGCTTGGATTCAACCTCAATGTGGGGTTAGACAAGGATGCCCTCTATCCCCCTTGATTTTTAATCTTATAGTTGATGGGCTAGCAAGATATGCGTGTAAAATGTTAGAGGCAGGTGTCATTAGAGGATATTCACTTTCCAACAGGAGGACTTTGGCTCCTATTTTACAATATGCAGACAACACAATTTTCTTTGTGGAAGGGTCCACTCCTGCTGCCCATGTTTTAGGACATATGGTGAAGATTTTTGGAGACATCTCAGGTCTGAAATTGAATAGGGAAAAATCTACTTTGATATGTTTTGGCATGAACGATCAGGAACAGAACACACTAGCGACTACATTGGGTACACCTCAGTCTAAGCTGCCACTTAAATATTTGGGATTGCCATTATGATCTGCAAAAATGAAGAAGAATGATTGTAATGTTCTTTTCGACAAGATTTCTATCAAACTGGAAGGGTGGAGCAGTAAATTTCTATCAAAGGGTGGGAGACTAATTCTCCTAAATTCAGTGATAACCTCTTTCCCAATTTTTTATTTCAGCATCTTTATAGCCTCGAAATCTATTTGGAAATGGTTAGACGTAATGCAGAAGAAATTCTTTTGGAAAGGGGCTAGACATGGGGGGAGGTTCATGCAGTCTATGAAGTGGGAATAGATCGGCTGGCAACAGGAAGTGGGTGGACTAGGGTTTAAGGTGCTTAAGGAATTTAATGAGGCTCTTCTAATCAAATGGGCGATCAAGATCTTTGAGGTCAAGGAAGAACTTTGGATAGTTCTGATCAGAGATTGCTATGGTGGATCTAACAGTGCACTGAAGAGGTTACATCGAATCAAACCATCCCCTTTTTGGAGATCGGTCATCCTAGCAATTAAAACAAATTTGCATTTGATGTAGCCCAAGCTTGGAGATGGTCGTGAGTTCAGTCTGTGGAATGAGCAATGGTCACCTATGGGGATTCTAAGAGATGCCTATCCAAGAGAAAATGCAGCAGCTGCAGGTAAAGAAGTCCCTGTTAGTAGCCTACGGTCTGATTCAGGGAACTGTTGGAGGCTTGAACGATCTGATTTCTACAGAACAGGTACACGGTAGTGGGAAAATAGGCAGAATCTGCTATCTGCATTGTTGCAGATTTGTCCTAGACAGGGTGTGGCTGATACATATGGTTAGAATGGGAGGTATAAAGTGTAGCAGGCTTATGAAAAGATTATCAGATCAAAAACAAATGTGGAGAGTGACCCGATTGATAAGAAAATATGGCTATTAAGGATTCCACTGAAAGTGCAAATTTTCCTATGGCTTTGTAGGAGGAAAGGCTTGATCACGAGTGACTTTAGACACAAAAGAATGGGGCAATGTTAAATAACTATTATCTATGAGGTTTACACACTAACAGTGTGTCTCATATTTTTTCCTCATGTTTGGACACAGACAAGCTATAGAGGAAAATATGTCAGGAACTTCTACCTACTTGGGAATCCCATTGGCAGAGGTTTGCTACACCTGGATGACCATATAGGTGCATGGCCTCTACCCTGTGGTGTGTGTGGAGGGTGAGAAATGGAAAGTTATTTCATGAGAGACCAGTACAGAGTGAGCTAATTGTAAATGTGTGCTGGTCCCTCATATATAGATGGGGATCGAATATGTAACCATCCTTTGTGTTTTATTTGTTTAGTATGAAATAAAATGCCATTCGGATTGCTATCGTTTCCTGATAGCTTTCCTCACAATTTCGAAAAAACCAACACCCCATGGCTAAGTTTTACAATGTCCTCACTGTAAATCGGAGGGTATGGAATTAGCTTGGTTCATGGATTAGAACAAGATCAGAGGGTGGGAGAACGGGTTAGGATGATTGTTGCAGAAGTTTTCAACCCTGATAAGAATACCAAAGGTGGAGTCAACTATTCTAACTCTAAACTCAGAAGTGCAATAAACCTGAAGCTCAAAAAGATGATCAGAAGGGTCTCAGGTTTTTGGAATAAAGGGTTGCCTCTTGTTAAGAAGTATATTTAATGCCTTTAGCCGAGCAAAAGTTGGTCATGGAGGAGTGGTCAAATTAGACAAATTTTGTAGAACAAGCACTTTGATCAATAGCCTGGTTGGTCAAACTAGGTGCCTGTTCAGATCAATAGATTGATGATGCAGCCCAAACCCAATCAGCCTGGTGGGCTGATGGATGTGAATCAGTAGATGTGGAGCCCACCAGATACCTTGTGACTCAGAAGGATGTGGCAGAGCAAATTGCAGGTTTGGCTGAATCAGATCAGCTTAGTTAGAGTAGGGATCCTCAAATGAAAAAGAGTTTGTGGAGGATGTGAGATCCCTATGAGAGTGACCAGAGAAGGATGGGATGTGATTATCGATAAGATCAGAGTCCGAAACCCGATCAAAAGATGCAGAATCATATGCGACCGAATCATTGAGAGGAGAATCAGAGTAGAAATTGATTCCGGTGGTGAGTTCGGGTTGGGATCGAATCTGAGAAGGTTCTGTATGTGGATTTGAAGAGGTGATGATAACGTCATCATCAGCCATATCTAGCCTTATTTAGTCATATTCCATCATTAAATGCTCCTACATAATAGCCAGAGGACCATAATTCACTCCACATCATTTCTGAGAGAAATACGGTAAAATAGGGGTAAAATTGCAGTTTTAACCAGCACACCACAATTGCAGTACAATCACGTGTTTTCTCAGGTCTTAAATAAAAGTCAAATGGTCTAACAAGTAGGTCTGTGCAGACAAAAATGGGTTTTTACGTGTTTTGAGAATTCACTGACATCTGAAATCCTAAAAAGAAACCCACTTAATTAACTGAGGTTCTGGTCAGGATAAAATTCACTTAAACACTCAAAAATTCATATAAAAATATTCTCAATGGTTTGGTACCTTCAATTTGACCATTAGAACCCATCTTGACCCAAAATAGAGTCATAGATAGACCCATGCCCTAATTTGGGTTTTTCCATAAATTACCCAACCAAACGTGATCATAACCAAAATTAAACTTCACTATTAGATTCCTTGGGTCCAAATTATATTTTTATCAAAATTTGGGCCCAATCTAAGATTGTTTTGACCTAGTTTGCACTTTGGTCCAAGTCTGACTTTCTTTATCTCCAATTGCCCCTCTGCTTTTGAATTCCTCACAAAAAGCCCCCAGCTTCTTTGTTTTCTTCACAAAATAGTCCCCACCATACATGAACTCCTAATCCTACAACTTCGACGAGCTTCATTTGGCAAGATCTCTTTGATTTCTTGACGTATCCTTCTCAAATTTGAAAGGGGAATTTGTCAAGAAATTAGCTTCCTTTTTAGCTAGATCCGAAGTCCCAGAAATCGCTAAATCCTCATGTGAATCCTTCAAAGAGTTGGGTTTCCTACTCCGGTGAGCCTTCCAAGCTTGGGAAGCTTGCTACCCAAGCTCTTACTGCTCCTTGAGGCCTATATAAGGATCCCTAGGGCCTGCTCGTTCTTCTCAGTTAGCTTCAAGGACAAAAATCTCTTCTTTTCTCTATCACCGGCCACCTCCAACCTAAGCTCCGGTGGACCTTCTCGATCAATCTCTTCCACACCTCCAATGACAAAATTGGTAGTATAGCAACCTTCCCCGACTTCCTCCGCATCTCACAGGTCATAGAAGGTGCCATCTTCCCCTGTCCTTGTTGTCGTCCCCCTGATGGAGGATTCATCTTCCCCGACACCAGTGGATCAAAGTCGGTGGCGTCCTCCCCCTTTCATCTATTAAATTAGGGTGTTATTAGATCCTTAGTTCTCTTAGGCTAGTTCTACAACCCAAAAACCCAAAAGTAAACCCTCGACACCACCATTCACCTTCAACCCCTCCATCTCCTGCAACCACTCCGGTGAGGCGTTTCCACATCTACACAGCTTCGTCCACCTCATCGACACACCCACAAGCTCCGCCATACTCCCCTCATCAAAATCCCTCTACCTATTTGCCACTCCAATCACCCAAACACGCCGCCAAACAACCCACCTTCTCACGACCGTCTCCATCACCGTCCGGCCACTACACCTACTCCCACACTACAAAACCACCACCCCCGCATTCCTCATCCACCAACAATCCTCTAGAGCATTTTAACTGGGGCTTAGCGCCCGTATCCTTGGATTTCAGGTATACCCCCTCATCGCTGTTAATAGAGCTCCTTCGAGGAGCTCGAAGAAGGTCACTTGCTATTGCCAGCTCCAGGCGCAGGCACCAGATCATGAGGAAGGATTCCGGGCTTCTAAGTAGGGCTTCAATTGGAAGCCTTTCCCTCAGTAGCTACTCCAATTGGATGCTCCACTCCATCTGTAGGCGCATGTGAAGAGGACGCCTGAGATAGTCCCACATCATGTGGGATAAAGTAGCTGAAGGCACATAAGTTGATTTTATGACACCATCTTATCGCCTCAAGTCACATAGGGGGTGAGGTCCCCCGCACACACCCCTTCACCTACCTCACCGTGACAATACCACCTGATCCTGGCTCCGACTTGACCCACCTATGCCCACACACACCTACGCTGCTACCCCACACTGGTAGCCCTCGTCCTAGGTGCACTCTAGACCGATTACCCGGATACCTTGTACTGTGCATTGCCCTGGAAGTGCTTGAAGGAGAACCCAGAGAGGAAAGATGAGTGCATGCGGGGATAAGGAGGGTTTTGCTCTATTGTGTATTGGCTAACACTTAGCCACATTTGATGAAGAGTTCCCCCCTATGCATGAAGGGAAAGAAGAAGGAAGAAGAGGAGAGGTTCTGAAGGAAAAGAGAAGGCTTGTGCTTGCCTTCTATTATAATGTCTGATTGCTTGCCTATTGTTGGTTGATTTGAGATAATTAATGGTTGAATGCATGCTTAAACTTTAGAGGACATAAGTAGTGATTCAAATCACCATTGTCTTTTATTCTTTTTTCTTTTTATCCTCATATTCTTGAGATACATTGAATTTCACTGAATATTTAATGTGACAGGTTATTATCCATTGAAAATCTATACTTTGCTTAATTTCTTGTGCTCATTTATATTATTTGTTGAGATTAGGATGTGAATTCCATATTTTCTTCCAGTGAATGACCTCGTTCTTTTATTCGAGTTATAAATTTTATCAATTTTGCGATTCTTTGTAGATTTCAAACTACGATGACAATACATTGATTTAAATCTTCGATAGTTCGATTAAACAAGAGGTGGCTTTCTTGAGAACTATGTGTGTTGGGGGCTCCTCTAGAAAGGATTCAAAAGTAGGTTCACTTAGAGAGTCTTCATAATGGCCATCAAAATCAAAGGAAAATGCCTAAAGAGTGCTTTTAGGATCATGAAAATCTGAGTCAAGAAAAGATTCAAACTTAGGATTGTAGACACTCTTGGCACTTACTGTTTCTGATTCCTGAGGGTAAAAAAAAGGAGTGATTCCATCTCAATGGAACCTGATTTTGAATTAATGATCTTAGGATCAGGGACCTCAGAGTCAAAGTCGAAGAATAGATCATGGATGTTGGGGTCATAAACTAGTTCATAGTTGTCAGGAAACAAAGGTTCTCCGAAATTAGAGTAAGATTCGAAATCCTCGGAGAACTTGTGAAGATCATGTTCTGAACTAGTGTTGAACGCACGAGTTGCTACGCTAACGTGTTTGGTTTTAAAACCTTGTCGTTGTAGCTTGAAAGCGAAGAATTCGAGTTCAACAAATAAAATTTATATCGAAATTGAAATTCCAGGTCGAACACAGGGAGGCTACGTCTATCTATATTCGCAATTTTATTTTTTGTAGAATTTTTCTTGAAAAGCTAAGCGATATAATTACAATGAAGCTATCAGACTAATGGGAAGAGAGATAGAAAGAGAGAGAGAGAGAGAGAGAAAACATGCATTGAATATTTCAAAATGCTTATATAATCAAACCAAATAAGAATTACATTAGAAAATATGAAATTAGCTACACTAGAAAGCAGGAAAATTCTACACTAGAAAACTGTAAAGAAGAATGGGAGAGAGAAGTTATCCTCCTCGACGATCGCTTGGAGGACGAGCCGGATGGGGTGACTCCTGGACGAAGGAGGACAGAGCAGGACAAAGGAGGATGGAGTAGAAGAACGAGAACGGGGCAGCACATCGTAGTCGTCGCAGGATCCACCTCTGAATGAGGACGAAAATTTGGACTTTATCTCGCGAGGAGCATCTCGGGTGTGGGACAAGCTTCTCTTGAGCTTTGGAGAGGTAGAGAAGAGAAGGAAGGGATGAGAATTTCACGTGGAGAGGGTCTCCGTTAATAGTTGCAAGGAGTGGGGGCAAATTGGACATTACAACTTTAAAACATTAAATAAGCGGTCTTTAGTGACGGATAAAACCGTTGCTAAAGCCCCAATGTGGGCGTAGTGGGCGTTGGACGCGTGCGACTGCTCATTTGCTCGTGCCTAATGCTTGTCGCACGTTCAACCGTCCACAGCAGTCGGATCGCGGGATCGGACGGCCCAGATCGCGCCTTCGCCCACCTCGCTGCACGCCTGCCCCAACGCGTACGATGCTCGTTACGCGTGCGTGCAATAGCGCGTGGAGGCTATCGGGCGCGCATGGTTGTTGGATTGCGATCTGATGGTTGATTGAAGGTACTCCCCCTCGCTTTAGATTTCGCATGGCGAGGCTCGAACACACGCCAGCACCTCGCGATACCGCTGCGCTGCTTCTCCCAAATGGTCGTGTGGTCGATTTCAAGGCGCCGCATCCACAGCCATTGGATCTTGATCCAACATTGGGGAATGGTGGATGCGGGAGCTTCAGCGGGTGCGTGTGGCCGTTTGGGCGGCCGAGATGGCACCACATGGCACCATCTTGGCCATCCATCTTCTGGATGTTGTAGATGGTGCCACGGGTGTCAGATTGACTCGATTTTTGCATCGTTAGGCTACGATCGTCTATTTGAATTCGTCTGTGTGGTCAGATTTTTCATTTGAATTACGGATTTACACCATCTTGGCTCTTGATCTTCTAGGGTTCCCTGATCACTATCTGATGTTACAGATGCCTGATTAGGGCGATCTTGGAGTCGTTGAACTCCAATTGACACCCTGATCACATCTGTAAGGTTGGATCTTCAATCCGAGGCCTTGATAAAAAGTTTTCCTTGTCCAAGCACATAAAAGGAGACAATTAACCTCCATTTTTTTCAAACTACTCTAAATGCAAGATGATCATGTTATGCAATATTTATATCATGCAATGCAATCCTATGCTTAAGAACATGCATAAATAGACATCATAAGTAGTGTAAATGTGCTTACATCATATCCCCATGCCTATCTTTTGCTAGTCCCTAGCAAAAAGTATATGCTATTTATAAAAGAATTAGGTTGGATTATTTGGTCATGAGTTATTTTCAATCATTAAGAGACTGTCTACTTAGGATCTGAACTTTCAAAGACAGAATAGTGCCCGAGTATCAGCCAAAATGCAGACCGCCTCAAGCCCTCGCCTTACTCAAAGAAAAGCTTGTTTTTCTCTTTTTCCTCTTTTCTAATTTTTTTTTGGATTTTCAAGTTTTAGGGTTTAAGAGTGGCTTTCTACGGCCATTCAACTCACCCAAAATTTGATGAGAACCCTAAGTTTTAAGCATCCTATTGTGAATGTGATAGACTCATTGACCGGCAATTAAAATGGACTTCTGATTTCTACGCCACTAGGTGACAAAGAAAGAATTCTGCCTAAAGGTGTATCTTTACAACCGGTAGCTTTCTCCCTACTTTTATTTTTTTTAACGGGTCAACACAAGGGTGAATTTAGTGTATATCTCCCCGGTTTGTTCTACGTCTCCTTTTCTTCCTAAGTGTTTTGGGAATTTTTAGTGCATTTACTGAGCTAGGTTCTGGACAACCGGTCGATGAGCTGTTACCACCAACAACTTGCCAGCCATACTCATGAGGCGAAGTGTGGCTTATTTCTTTTTTTCTTTTCTCCTTTTCTTTTTTATTTATTTATTTTTTCTTTTTTTTCTACGTAGGTGGCTTCCCTGTTCTAGGATTTACCTAAAGGTAGCAAAAGGAGAAAGGTCCAGTGACTGGGCTCTGGACAACCAACCTATGGGCTGTTACCCACGATAACTTGCGAGCCATATCACCCTAGAAGGTTCATTAGCTACCCAATTTCCTTTAGAATCACCGAACAACGAGTCAATGCAAAGAAAGTGTGTAGATGCTTAAAACTCAAAAATTCCCTCAAATTAGAGGGTGGGTTGATAAGTTGTGTACTTATCAGCCAAACTTATTTATTCCAATTACGATAGAATTAAGATGGCAAGGACTCGAAAGACAAATCCACATTTTAGTGGATACACGGGCTAATTAAGTCCAAAGACCTAAAGAGTCGTTGTGTTCAAATCCAAATGTAAAATTTCTTAGGATTGAAAAGTCCTAATTTCCAACTAATCCTTCCCAATTTTGATTTTTTTTTTATGTATAAATAAGAAGAGAAAAACAATTTACATGAATTTCACAAAGCTGACCAAATGATTCAAAAATGAACCCACCCCCCCATGCCTAGCTGATGCAATGTCCTCATTGAAAAAGAGACATGAAAGAAAGGGTAGAATATGAAAGATGTCACCTGAATATGAAGCTCGTACCAGCCTTGTGTCATATGTACAACTGCTGAGTTTAATATCGTCAGCTAAGCGAAGTCCAGCCAAAGAAGTCATAGAATGGCTAGAGCAACTAAGTCTGAGATGGGTTCTGGAAGAATACGATCAACAACAGGCTTCAGACATTGACCGTTGACTTTAAATTTGTTACCAGTCTTTGGGTCAGAAATCTGAACGGCTCCATTTGTAAAAATCTGGTCAATTATGAATGGGCCATTCCATTTTGATCTAAGTTTGCCAGGAAAGATCTTAAGTTTAGAATCAAATAACCAGTCCTTCTGGTTTGGCTCAAAGCTCTTGCGGGAAATCAGTTGATCATGTAGAGCTTTGGTCAGAGCTTTGTAGATCTTGGCATTCTCATAAGCATCATTTCTAAGCTCCTCCAACTCAAATAGTTGGAGTTTCCTGGTCTTCCCAGCTAAATTCAGATCTAAACTGCATTGTTTGATTGCCCAAAATGCCCTGTGTTCAATCTCTACAGGTAGATGGCATGCCTTTCTACACACCAAACGGAATGGAGACATGCCAATGGGCATTTTATACGCTGTACGATAGGCCCAAAGTGTGTCCTCAAGCTTTTGAGTCCAATCTTTGCGATCAAGCATAACCGTTTCCTGCAGAATGTTTTTGATCTCTCGATTGGAGATCTCGGCTTGTCCATTCGTCTGATGATGGTAAGGTGTGGAAATTCGGTGATTAACCCTATATTTGGCCAATAAATTCTAGAATTGGGCATTAGTAAAATGAGTGCCACGATCACTGATGATAGCCCTCGGAATCCCGAACCTACTGAAGATATTCTTCTTGACAAAATTGATGGCCACCTAGTGGTCATCGGTTCGGGTGGGAATCGCCTCAAACCATTTGGACACATAATCAACAGCAACAAGAATGTACTGATGTCCAAATGAAGGGATAAAGGGTCCCATGAAATCGATGCCCCAAACATCAAAAATTTCGACCGGAAGAATAGGGTTTAGGGGCATCATATCTCTCTTAGTTATGCTCCCGAGTGCCTGACATCGAGAACATGACCTTGAGAAATCCTGGGCATCCTTGAATAAAGACGGCTAATAGAAGCCAAATTGCAAGATTTTTGCAGCTGTCTTTTTCCTGGAGAAATGTCCACCACACCCAGACGCATGGCAGAACTCGAGTATACTGTTGAATTCATTCTGCAGTATGCATCGGCGAATAATCTGATCAGAGCTGATGTGATACAGTTCAGGGTCCTCCTAGAAATAGTATTTGGCCTCAGATTTGAGTCTATCCCGTTGTTGCTTGGTCCAATCCTGGGGGATTTGACCAGCGGCCAAATAGTTAGCAATGTCAGCAAACCATGGGGTGTGGACACCTAAAACTGTAAGAATAGTTTCGTCCGGAAAAGTGTCAGCAATCGGAATGTCTGGACAAGAAGAATCACCTAGGAGTCTTGACGAATGATCTACTACCACATTTTGTTCCCCTGTTTTATCCAACGAATGATCCAATGAATAAACCGGGGTTTAGCATCCTTTTTGGCCAAGAGATGTCTCAAGGCCGAGTTGTCGGTATAGATGATAACATGAGACCCTAAGAGGTAAGCCCTAAGTTTTTCCAAAGCAAACACTATAGCTAGTAATTCCTTTTTAGTAACAGTGTAATTCCTCTGGGCTTCATCCAGAGTTTTACTAGCGTAGTAGATGACAGAGGGCTTTCGATCAATTTTTTGACCCAGGATAGCCCCGACCGCATAATCAGAAGCGTCGGTCATGATCTCAAAAGGGGCTATCCAAATTGGTGGTTGAAAAACTGGAGCACAGGTGATTGCCATTTTCAGGAAATCAAATTCCTTTCGGCATGATTCGTCGAAAACAAACGGTGTTTCTTTGGCAAGAAGATTGCTCAAAGGATGAGCAACCTTCGAGAAATCCTTGATGAATCTTCGATAAAATCCCACATGGCCAAGAAATGATCGAATTTGTTTAACAGATGTGGGAGGAGGAAGTTTGGCGATAGCATCAACCTTAGCTTTATCCACTTCAATTCCCCGTTCAGAGATTACATGACCCAAAATGATGCCTTCTTGGGTCATGAAATGACTCTTTTCTCAGCGAAGGACCAATCGTGTTTTGATACATCGCTTAAGAATCATTTCCAAATTAGCCAAACAAGAGTCAAATGATTCTCTGAAAATAGAGAAATCATCCATGAAGACTTCCGTAAACTCTCCCACCATGTCAGAAAATATGGCTAGCATACACCTTTGAAAAGTCGCAGTTGCATTGCATAACCCGGAAGGCATCCTACGAGAAGCAAAGGTTTCGTAGGGACAGGTGAAAGTAGTGTTTTCCTGATCCTCGAGATGGATAGGAACTTGGTTGTATCCCGAGTAGCCATGAAGAAAATAGAAGTACTTCTGCCCGACTAATTTTTCCAAGATTTGATCGATGAAGGGCAGGGGAAAATGATCCTTTTTAGTGGCTATGTTCAGCTTCCTGTAATCAATACAAGCCCTCCAAAAGGAAGCTGAACGAGTTGTGACAGATTCTCCTCGCTTGTTAGTCACAACGGTAATCCCGACTTTCTTTGGAACAATCTGAAAGGGACTTACCAAGGGACTATTAGAGATTGGATAAATAATTCCTGCATCGAGCTACTTGATAATTTCTTTTTTGACCACTTCTCGCATATTTGGATTCAATCTCCCCTGCATCTGGTGAGAATGGCGAGATCCATCTTCCAAAAATATTCTATGATTACAGTAAGATGGCTCTATCCCCCTGAGGTCATGAATGGTCCAACCAATTGCCTCTTTTTGTTCCTTTAGGACCTTGATCAATTTAATCTCTTGCTCCTTTGTCAATTTAGCACTGATAATCACAGGGAGCGTATTCTAAGGTCCTAAAAACTGATATTTCAAATTCTCGGGCAATGGTTTCAATTCAAGCAGGGGCGAGTTGATGATTGATGGTAGGGTAGATGCTGATGATTCAACAAGAGGAAGAGGTTGTGAGTGAACAAAATCAATAACCTCTTTCGAAGATGTCAGGTCAGCTATAGAGTGTTGCAGTTCAAATTCATCATCGAAAGAGGAACTTTCGATTGAAGAAACTGTCAAACAAGTTCAATATTATCATTATCCTCATCAAGTTCCTCAATAAATCCATAGTTATCAAATTTGTTGATCGTCTTAAAAATATCCAATTTCATCCGTTGGTCCCCAAAGGTGATTTCCATGCTTCCAGTTTCACAATTAATGTTGGCCTTAGCTGTAGCTAGGAACGGACGCCCCAGAATGATAGGCGTGTTCCTCAGATTATCAGGTACATCCATGTCAAGGACAAGGAAATCTATAGGAAAATAGAAATCCTTGACCTTAACTATAACATCTTCAATAACGCCTCATGGGTTTGTGACCGAATGGTCCGCTAACTGTGGCGTTACTGAAGTTGGCCGAAGTTCACCTAACCTAAACTTCTCATAAAGAGAACTCAGAATTAGCTTAATGGATGAACCCAGATCCAAAAGTGCTCTATCAAATGTGTAATCTCCAATAATGCAAGAAATCATTGGAGCACCAGGATCTCTCTTTTTCTGATGGAGGTAGTGTAGGATAACAGAACTAGCCTTCTCGGAGAGTACCAACTTCCTCGAAATAGATTCTCTCGACTTACGCTTTTGTGTACATAATTCCTTTAAAAATCTTGTGTAAGCCGGTATGTGCTTGATAGCATCAAGGAGTGGGATGTTGATCTCAACATTCTTAAATAGATTCAGAAGCTCCTCATTGCTATCCACAGACTTCTTTGATTTGGTTAAGGCTTCAGGAAAAGGAACATGAGTCAGATCTTTAGAATCAGGTTCCTTAGCCTTGATTTCTCCTTCAGGATTCTCCTCTCTCTCCTCAAGTTCTTCAGGATTCAAAAGATCAGAATAGTGTGGCTGTGGATCCTGAGTCTTCATACCACTCCTCAAAGTTACAGAATTTGCAGAAGCATAAGAATTTGGGTTTTGGGGAGGGTTAGGAAAGATTGGAGGGGCTTGATTAACCATGAATTGTTGATTTGCAGAAGAAGAAGAAGACGAGGAACCCTGCTCAACCACCTGAGCATGCGCATGTGGGTCCCTCTGATTTCCGTATCCTTGCGCTTGATTGCTCGAATTCATAATATATCACAGGTTGGGTATGGGTTTGGATGGTAGAGATCCGAGTTGACGAGAGTTAGCAATGAGCCCGGATTGCAAGTTGTCTACTGAGTTTTTCATTTGCTGCATGAGCTGGAGCATGGATCCTTGCATCTCTACCATTTGACGGTTCAAATCTGCCTGTCCTATAGGTTGACGGGCATTCGAAGCTGGCTGATTGACCTGATTCGGAGGCAACTGAGTATATACTTAAACCTGACCCATTGGTCATTGCGGAGCATAGTTGTCGGGTCGGAATTGTGTCTGTTGCCCTGGATTTTTCCAAGAGAAGTTAGGGTGGTCTCTCCAACCTGGATTATAGGCATACGAGTAGGGGTTGGATCTAACATTCTCTTGTACAGTGCAGACATCATCATAGGGTGAAGATGGAGGAAAAGAAAGGGAAGGATCAGAAAAATTGGGATCAAAGGCCCCATTTTGGAACCTGTGGGTTTCCGGAAAATGCTGACTCACAGGTTCAGCCTCATCAAGTTGATTCACGAACTCCCATCCAGAAGGAGCTCGTGAGGGATGGAATCCCGAATTTTGGGGTTGAGTGGATCGAGAGTTGTTCTTAGAATTGCCAGCCATCCACTCTTCTATTCTCTTAGCAACCAAGTCCACCTTATCAAGTTTGTTATAAATCAATTCCATATCAAATGGATGAGAGTCATGGACTTCATTGACATTTGATCTGGGCTGCTGGGATAGGTTAAAAGTATCCATGGAGGCATGATTAATTGAATTCTCACTCATTTCCTAAAATAAATTATGTACACTATCTGCATCTTTATTGAGGAAATTGCCTCTGCAAGAAGCATCCACATGATTTTTGAGTTGCTCAGTCAACCCATGATAGAAGATCTACACGAGCTGCCATTTTGGCACCTCATGGTGTGGACACCTCCGCAATAAGTCCTGGAATCGCTCCCAGGCCACATGAAACTACTCCCCCAGCCGCTGGGTAAAGGTAGTGATTGCCCATCTCAAAGCATTGGTACGTCCGACTAGGAAGAATTTCTTCAGAAAGGCCGATTTCAACTCATTCCAAGTTGTAATTGGTCTTCCTATTGTCCTATACCAATGCACGGCCTTATCCCTAAGAGAATGGGGGAAGAGCCTCATGATCATTTGCTCCTCGTTTACGTTTCGAGCCTTGGTGATCTGTACCAAAGTGGTCAAGTCCTGCAAGTGCTGAAACGGATCTTCGGAGCCAAGTCCATGATAATGTTTAATAGGACTTAACACCTGGGGCTTGATTTCTACGTCACCGGATGGAATCTGGACACCGGGACATTCCCTATAATTTGAAGGATCATAAAAATCCTTCAAGTGCTGAGCACCCTGCATTCTCTGCATTTGTTCCAACTGCCTTCGAAATTCTTCCTGTGGATTTCCAAGCAGAGGAGGCTGTTGTTCGGCCATGGAATCAAATTGACCAAAATCCATCTGCGCCTCCTAGAATGTTCTAATGGTCCTTCCAATCGGGGATTCAATGACCGTCTACCCAGCATAAACTAGGAGAAGGTCGAAAGGACTGGGGATAGGGTCCCTACAGCACAACAAAACAAGGCTGTCCTTAAGTGGGGTAGCCTACGGATCTACTGACTCCCAAAACCCGCCTTAAGACTGTAAATGATTTACTCTACTTACGTCTGTTTAATCCAACCAGTTAGAAGGAGGGACTGAGGAGAAGGTTCTTCCTTCGGCTTTCGCCTAAAGTTCCGAGTGTACCCCCAACCGCGGTCGTTTGACGCTACTCCCCTAGCTAGACATCAGATTAATTAGTACAAGTAGGTTAATAAAAAAAATCCTAGACTAGGCCCTGAAGAGCGAATTAGACCTTAAGGCCAACATCTACTCAATTTTATTAAGGCCTGGGATTGTGGTGCTTATGGAATGTGATGGGCCCTTAAAATGGGTTGTGCCCTTAATGATTGATTGAGATTTGTGTAAGTGCATGCACAACCAGGGTTTTAAAGCAAGTTTATTTGTGATGCGTAAATTTTAATGTTCAAATCTTGCTTAAGAAGCTTTTAGGGTTTTAAATTAGGTGGATTGCAATCAAGTTTCTAGGCAAACCAAGTTGTAAAACACTGGTGAAGATTGTTTTCCTTTAAAACTAGAAAGAAAGTGGAGTGCCTGGAATAGGCCTAGATTGAAAACCCTAAGGAGGAGCTACTTGATGAGTTGGTTTTAAATAGAGTGGTGCAGCCCAAACAACTCAAACAATTGGCCACAAATGCACCAATAAGTTAGGCACTCAAAGATGGTTAACCTAGAATGATTTCTACTCTTTTATGTGTTGCTTTGTGTGTATCGGTTCCACAGATCAGAACCAGATTGAGTAGAAACAAATCGATTTGATTAAGTGCCTTGAATGTGGGTGTATGCTGTGTGTTTGTTGAAAATTACCCCACAAGATTATCTTTTTGTTATTTTTTTTTTTATAAATGAGGGTGGAATGAATGTGAGTGAGAATCCAAACAACCAAACTATTCCTAGGATTTATGTAAACACCAAGGTTAATTGGAATTTAAATTTAATGTGGCGAATGAAATCTATGGAGGGGGAAAGAATGGGGAAACACTTACAGTTGTGTTCAACTGCACTTTACTCCAGTCTACTGCTTGAAGATTCCTTGATGGAGGCCTCTGCAAAACAATAGACACAAGAGAAAGCAAGTTAGAAAATAATAAAGTGCAAGAAATGCAAAAAAAAGATCGAAAATCATTGCCTCCCCAGCAACGGTGCTAAAATGTTGAACGCACGAGTTGCTACGCTAATGTCTTTGGTTTTAAAACCTTGTCATTGTAGCTTGAAAGCGAAGAATTTGTGTTCAACAAATAAAATTTATACCGAAATTGAAATTTCAGGTCGAACACAAGTAGGCTACGTCGATCCATATTCGTAATTATGTTTTTTTTAGAATTTTTCTTGAAAAGCGAGGCGATGTAATTACAATGAAGCTATCAGACTAAAGGGAAGAGAGATAGAAAGAGAGAGAGAGAGAGAAAACATGCATTCCAAATTTCAAAATGTTTATACAATCAAACCAAGTAAGAATTACACAAGAAAGCGAGAAATCAGCTACACTAGAAAGAGTGGAAAATTCTACACTAGAAAACTGTAAAGAAGAATGGGAGAGAGAAGTTATCCTCCTCGATGATCGCTTGGAGGACGAGCAGGACGGGACGACGCTTGGACGACGGAGGATGCAGCAGGATGGAGGACGAAGCAGAAGAATGAGAACGGGGCAGCACGTCGTCATTGTCGCGGGTTCCACATCCAAATTTGGATGAAAATTTGGACTTTATTTCGTGAGGAGCATCCTGGGTGTGGGACAAGCTTCTCTTAAGCTTTGGAGAGGTAGAGAAGAGAAGGAAGGGATGAGAATTTCGTGTGGAGGGGGTCTCCTTTTGTAGTTGCAAGGAGTGGGGGCAAATTGGACATTATATCTTTAAACCATTAAATAAGGGATCTTTGTGACGGATAAAACCGTCGCAAAATCCCCAACGTGGGCATAGTGGGCGTTGGACACGCGCGCCCGCTCGTCTGCTCGCCCCTAACGCTCGCCGCATGTTCAGCCATCCAAAACCGTTCGATCGCGAGATCGGACGGCCTAGATCGCACCTTGGCCTGCCTCGCTGCGCACCCGCCCCAACGCATGCGATGCCACGTTACGCCGCGCGTGCAATAGCGCATGGACGCTAATGGGCGCGCGTGGTCGTTTGATTGCGATATGACGGTTGATTGAAGGCGCGCCCCCCTGCTTCAGATTTCACGTGGCGAGGCTCGAACATGTGCCAGCACCTCGCGATAAGGCGTTGGACTGCTGCGCTACCTTGCCCAAATGGTCGTGCGGTTGACTTCAAGGCACCACATCCACAGCCGTTGGATCTTGATCCAACGGCGGGGAAGGGCAAATGTGGGAGCTTAAGCGGGTGCATGAGGCCATTTGGGTGACCGAGATGGCGCCATGTGGCGCCATCTTGGCCGTCCATCTTCTAGATGTTGTAGATGGTGCCACGGGTGTCGAATTGACTCAATTTTTACATCGTTAGGCTGTGATCGTTGATCCGAATCCATCCGTGTGATCGGATTTGTCATTTGAAGTGCGAATTTACACCATCTTGGCTCTTGATCTTCTAGGGTTCCCTGGTCACTATCTGATGCTACAGATGCCTGATTAGGGCGATCTTGGAGTTGTTGAACTCCAATCGTTACCCTGATCACATCTGTATGGTTGGATCCTCGATTCGAGGCCCTGATAAAAAGTTTGCCCTTTCCAAGTGCATAAAAGGAGACAATTAACCTCCATTTTATTCAAGCTACTCCATATGCAAGATGATGCATGTTATGCAATATTTATATCATGCAATGCAATCCTATGCTTAAGAATATGCATAAATAGACATCTCAAGTAGTGTAAATGTGTTTACATCAACTCGATTCCAGATTAGAGGTTCCACCACAAAAAGGATCAAGATTTTTAGAAGTAGCAACCTTCCTTGGATCTAACCTCTTTTCAGAATCCCAGATTAAAAGGGTGTCCTTATTAGGCATAGGCTCGAGTTATTCGATCCTACGATAGACCCAATCGAATCCCAACTCTTCCTACTCCTTGATTTCTGTATCATAAATTGGCATTACTTCTGAGAAATCAATTAGTGTCTGTGAAGAGGTTGGGGAGGTGTGTTCATCAAATATAGGCCCTGAATCATATTTCAAATTTGAAATATGTATTTTATCACATTGGGCCTCATATTCATCCCAATCAGGTTCAGATCTAGATTCTAGGTTAAAGGTAGGCATTGGGTCACTAGGATCTAGGCTGGGCACTATTGGGATGTTAGTCATTCTCAAGAATCACCTTAATAAGATAAGGCTCGAGATTTACATTCTCAAGAAGTATTATTTTAAGCTCATCATTATAGGTGTCGGGGAAATCTAAGCTCGATAGACTGGCTGCCTGGTTTCCTAGTGCTAGTTCAGAATTGTGAACACTTGCAATTGGATCCTCCCAACCCATCTCAAGATTAGGAATGTCAATTGCTATGAAATTTGAATCTGAATTCATTTGGATTAGGGGTCCACAACAACCTTGATTCTTAAACCTGGAATTTGGAAAATTATGTTGATCACTAGAATCACTCCAAGATGTTTTATTAATTTTTGACGGGTATTTTTTTATCAATGGATCGATATAACCTATTCAGCAATTCCTCTTGTATTTTGAAAATTTTCTAGGGGTCTTCTCGAAATAAAGGATTTGATCAACATTGTAGACAATCATTGTGTAATTTCACCAATTAATTGTGTTCTGCTAGGAGATCATCCCAGGTTAAACTGTGGTTCATTTGTATGCATATTATATCCACACGATTCGCGATGTGGTCCATTGTTTTTTGAAGTTTATCCTGAATGTCCCTTTTAAAATATTCTTCGTGGTGTCTATAAGCATCCTCAATCATCTTTTCTTTCATGCTCATTTGGGAGTCAGGTTTCCTAAACAGGCTTCCTAGATTGGTAGATTGCATTTTTGAATCAGATGGTGGAATCAAGATGTAGAATCAAGCTCAGGATCAGATTGGGACTTGATTAGACATAAAAGAAATTCCCAAGAAGATCTAACGAGGTCTCTTAGATTAAAAACCTAATGATCTTCCTGTGTATGTGCCCTAGAGAAAAGATGAGGGATTGGATGTTATTATGACCCAATCAAGGTACCCAAAGATTTTTGGATGGCTAAGGTAGTTTCAAGGTGGATGATACCTCTGAATCACAAATCCACACACCCGGGAAATACCTGAGCAGCCAGGAAGGGAGAGCCTTGCAACGACCCCTACATTGTAGAGCGTCCCCATGGGTTACATGGTTTCCCCCACTTGACCTTCCTTATCATTGTGGTTCCAAGTAGACTTGAATGTACAAACTTAAGACCTTAAGTCTACTAATTTTAGCCTAATTCATGACTTGAATTTCACTTGATTTAGAAGTTGATTTGAGTTGTGACCTAATTTGGAGGTTGGTTGGCCTACATTGTAGGTCAACTTCACCCGACTTGCCTTAAAGATGGCAGAATGAAATCTAGGTCAAGACGTAGGAATCACCCTGAATTGACTCTCAAGTTATTAGGTCCATAATTTTTAAGGTTCACGTGAAACTTAGAGCCTGATTTTTAGGGTTCTTCATTATTAGATATTTTCAAACAAGGGCTTAGGTAGCACTCAAATGCGGGAGTGTTAGTTCTCTTTAGTGCAAGCAAATGTGAACTAACAGTTCAAAATCCCCAATGTTGAAACCCTAATTGGCTCTATTTCAAGTCCAATTTGATCTTCAATTGTTCGCCTTGGACTTCAAGCAAGAAATGTGTTAGCCCAATGTGATTTACAAATCAAGTGTAGTCCCTAATAGGTACAGGTAATTTGAGTAGGGAATTCTAAAGAGAATCACCTCAAGCTTCAATCAGCTATGAAAATTTCTGTAAATCAGGAAACTTACCTCTTAAATAATGATTTACAAAGAAAATAAGGTAGGTAGTTCCTAATTGATTATTTCCTATTTATCTTCCCAAGATTAAGAGGTTGATCAGGGAAGAATTGAAATTACCTATCCCAAGAGTGGTTGTTTTGTGTGGAAGATCACCTCGTGCTGTACCTCGCAAAATCACGAGAAATCAAATAGGGAAAGCTAGTCCTCAAATATAATCAATTAAAACAAACAATAGCGATGAATTGCGCGTTGCTGCCCGGCAATGGCGCCAAAATATTTAAGAAGGTTTTTGAGGAGTTTAAATGCGTCATGCTGTAGTAAAGTCTCCTAAATAGCTGATGAGCCCATATTTGTGGACTATTTAAGTATTTATGTGCCTCGACATTAAGTTAATTTTAACATTTAGATAGCATACATTATGATGTAATTAAATTAATTCATATTTTTAGCATAAGTGCATAATTCATGTGTGTCATCCATATCTAAATGCATTTAGAATTAACCAAAGATTACATACATTTGATTAGTTAATTAATTAGGTGCATTACAAACATTATTTTCGTTAACATAGAAGTTAGGGAGCTATCTATAAATAATCCTAATTATTTTATTATTCTTCTTTTTCTCCTTTTTGCAGGTAACTACTCTGCCTCCGCCTCGTCCTCCTACGCATTCACTCGACGATGGGTCTCCTCCCACCTATTTGATTTTCAAAAGCTTGTAGCCATAGCTACAAAGGAGGAGGAATGGCTGCCATCCAGAGGAGGCCTCCATCCTGACCCAATACTATGCTTCACCTCCTTGCCATCGGCCTTAACTACAGCAGCGCGACTCCACCACCGTGGGTGTGTGGTGTGACAACCTACACTGCCTGCCAAAGTCCCTACACCACCGTACCTTACTAGAAACACCTTTCCCCTGCATCTTCTTCCTCGTGCTTCTCTTGCAACGTCAAGAACAAACCCAACATTTCCCAACCTTTCAGCCGCATGCACCATCATCACGCACAGCCATCAGCCACGCCACCATCAGTGCCCGCACCTTGCTCCTCCATGCATAAGAGAGTACCCTCGCGTGCACCCGCTCTTCTCCAGCCCGCTTGACCGTCCTCCAACTCCACCGTGGTAGGCACATGCATGCCCTCACCTCGCTTCCTCACCAGTCCAACGCATACACATCGCTCGCAGCAACGGCCTCTGCATCCTCCTTGCAGCAACTCCGCTCGCGCGTAGAGCCCACTGCACCTTCGCCTGCACCTCCCTTGTTTCACCTCCACCTGCAGCACCTCCAAGCACTGCTCCAGTAGCAATAGCGAGTCCAGCAGCCACCAGCGCTTGCCTCCATCCATGCAGGCAAAGTGCATGCTACGCCAATCGCTCCACCCGTGCACAGTCCGCATCCTCTAGTGCCCTTTAGTAGCTCCGCCCACACATAGAGCGCATGTCTGCTAGCACCCTTCAGTAGCTCCATCGGAACCCTCCTTCACCATTACTTCATCCGGACGGCTCCGGCCACCTCGACCAGTGATGCCACCACCTTCGGATGCAGCTCAGAGCTGACAAGCTCTGGTGAGCTCCTCATAGCTGACTACACCCCCTTGTGCGTGCGGTAGCTCCCCATTGGAGTTGCTCTATTTTTGTGAGAATTAATATCTGCAATTCTTGCCATTGGAAGAGTTGGAATTTTTATTAAACATTATTCTAATCCGGTGATTTGTGAAAACCCCCTTCCTCTTTCAAGTAATGCAATATCATCTCATCTAATCATTGTTATCTTGATTTAAAGGTGGTTTTGATTCGGCTTATAGGTGAAAATAATCATGAACATCTGTTTTATACATGTGCATGTTTTAAATAGGTCATTGCCTCCCTGTGGACATGACTCGCTCTCCTATGAGTTGTTTAATTTTAATTCTAATTGCTTTGATTAGTCAATTTTC
Organism: Thalassia testudinum; assembly: GCA_037157565.1. NCBI lineage: Eukaryota > Viridiplantae > Streptophyta > Magnoliopsida > Alismatales > Hydrocharitaceae > Thalassia > Thalassia testudinum. The sequence goes on from JAZHRO010000025.1 coordinate 94,515,061, forward strand.
CACCACTTAGAAGTACAACGATAAATCTTCTTAATCATCATTTTTGAAAGTGAAAATCGACCCGTCAAATGGCATCCTTGCTGGGGAGGCAACATGCCTATTAAACTTGCACTCATTTATTTATTGGTTCACACATTATTTTTGAGGTGTATTTAACTTCGATCTTTTTGGTGCGAGGTACTCATATCTGCTTGATGAGTTGTTGCACTAGCCTCAGCTACATCGAGTTGGACCTTGTTTCCACTTCTTAAAGGACACTAGAAGCTCCATTTCTGAAGGTAGGAGCTCGATGCACTATGGTGGGCCTTGTCTCCACCATCGAAGGATGACATCTGGAGTGATCATCTTCATCTTCGTCAATTTGTTTTTCTTAGTAGATAGAATTTAGGTTTTAGAACTTAATTTTCATTACACATTTGGTTTGAAACCCTTGTTCTGGGGTACATTTTTAGGGGTTTGTTCCCTAATTTTGTTTTAAGCCTGTGTTGGGTAATAATTTTTGGGAGCTTGTTCCCTTTTCTTTAGATCTAGGTTTTTATTTTATTTTGTGGTTGTTTATCATTTTCTTTACTTGTGCATAAGTAGCTAAAAAAAAAAGAACATGAGTTGCCTGCTAGAAGCTGCCTACCTTAGGATGACCATGTAGGTGTGAATGAGCAACCTCTAGATTTATTTTGCTTGCTTTTGCATGCATTTTGCATTGCTGATTGCTAGAGGAAAGGTACGTCCTTTTTCTTTGCATTCTATATTTTCACGCATGTGCATTTGGATTTAATTGTAGGACCACCGAATTGAATTGAAAAGATCTAACAAGTGGTCGCATATTTTCTTGAAAAAGGACTTGAAGTAAAGGAGGAACACTAAAAACCAAGGACTTGAATTGGGGCTTTGTGCTACGGTTCAAAATTCAAAACACAAAATTTTAAAGTGTATGCACACTTGTATCTCTTGCACCACGACACGCATTTAGACACTCTTAGGTCTTGGAACTACTAGGACAAGAGCCCTCCTACTGGTGGATTCTGAAGTGTTTGGAACTTGAGATCGAATGTTTTGTAGATCCAAAGAAGGGGATACCCTATCACAAATTTTTCGGGTAGTTAAGAAGCACTGTGAAAGCACAGCTTCAAAGGAAGGCTTAGGCCTACTTGCATCCCTTGATCTTCTGTCATTGGAGTTGCTCTATCATTTGAGATCTAGGGAAAAACACCTAAGCTCCAACTAGGTCTTTTTAGGCATTTCGAAGGTCGACAATAGGCGCGTAATTGATTGGGGAACTTGCTTTATCACCTACAATTTGAGTTAAAGTCAAAAGCCCAAATTGAAAAGACCTAACAAGTCCTTTTGAATTGTGTTTGTTGTGCATGCTTGGTAGGCGATCTCTTAGGAAACAACTTGTGTTTGATCCTGAACCTAAAAAAATCTTAAGAAGGAACCTCCTAAGGGAAGAAATGGCTGGTCAAAGGAGCCTTAAGGAATATTTCATTCCAACCAATCAAGCTGGCCGTGCACTACGTAGACATGGAGGGGACAATCCTTATGAGATCAAAAGTAGTACCATATCCTTGCTACCTTCCTTTTGTGGTACTGCTAGTGAAGACCCTTACTGGCATATAGAGGAATTCACCGAGATCAGTTCCATGGTGAAGCTGCAGGGCATTACTGATGATGCTCAAATGCAGACCCTCTTTCCTTTCTCCCTCAAGGACAAAGCCAAGTATTGGTATCATACCCTTGATGAAATTAACACTTGGGATGCCCTGAAGAAGGAGTTTTTGAAGAAGTACTTCCCCATGAGCAAAACAAATCACTTTAGGAGGGAAATTATGAGTTTTGTTCAAAAGAATGGAGAAGCTTTCAATGATGCGTGGGAATGCTTTAATGACCTGTTGAGACTTTGCCCACATCACCAAGTGCCGAAGTGGCAACTAGTTGAAAGGTTCTACATAGGACTTGATGATTCACACAGGCAGACTGTGGATGGTGCCTGTGCAGGAACCTTTCTATCTAAGATTGAGGGTGAAGCTTGGAACCGTTTTGATACTTTGAGTGAGAATTCTATTCACTTGAATTCTACCTACTTGGATAGAAAACCCAGTCTCATACAAAGAAAGTTGGAGGAGAATGAGGCAAGGGCTACCTAGAATTCAGCCTATCAGATTCAATTGTTGAATCAAAACATGGAAAGGCTTATGTCGAGCCCAGGCCAATTTGTATCTAACACCTACACATCCCAAGCTTCTGAATGCTCCATTTGCCAAGGCAATGCACATGTCACTGTGGATTGCCACTTGGCCTCCCAATTCCCTGAGCTTGTACAGGTGGATCTGAATGCTACTCAAGGGTTCCGTCCTAAACCTCGTAATGACCCTTTTTCCGACACTTATAATGAGGGATGGTGGAATCACCCAAACTTTTCCTAGAGACAAGGGAATGTTTCAAATTAAGGGAATTATAAACCATAAACCTTTCAAAATCAACAAATGAACTAGCTTCAAACCTTTGCCCAACCTAAGACCTCTTAGATGGATGAATTGAAGGCATTGTTGAGAACTACGGAAGAAAACCAAAGTGCCATCATTCAATCTCATGACAAGGCTATACATGAAATGAAATTGCAGATAAGACGCCTTGTTGAGGTCGTTAGATAGAGGAAGACTAGGAAGCTTCCCAGTGCTGCTGTGGAGAATCCTAAAGGAAAAGGGATTGTCTTTAGGGAGCATGCTCAGGCAGTGACCAATCCGAGGAGTGGGAAAGAAATTTCAAAACCAGATGCTCCTATAGTTTGACCCTCTAAAAATCCATCCATCCTGACTTTCACCCCCACTGGAGAAGACTTGCCCAAATCTCCTCCACTTGAAATCACCTCATCGAAAGAAGTTGCCCTCATTCCACCCCTTACTTGACTTGACAACCCTTCCACCCAGAGATCAAGAGTGCCCTTTCCAGAGCACTTATCACCCTCTACGCAAACTTCTGTTGGCTCATCTGGAGCCAAAGATAAGCCGAATGAGATCAGGGAAGCTTTCAAGCAAGTGTAGATTAACCTGCCTTTGCATGAAGCTATCAGGTAGATTCCATCTTATGCCCACTCCTTAAAGGACCTATGCATGAAAAAGCAGCAATCTAGGAAACAAGTCCAATCAAAAGTTGTCCTAGCTGATTCTGTTAGCTCAATTGTTGAACATGGCACACCCCCGAAACTTAAGGACCCAGGAGCCCCATACATCTCGGTGGTTATTGGTGACTTATAGATAGATGAGGCTCTACTTGATCTAGGTGCATGGGTTAACATCCTTCTAAGCTACGTGTATGAACGACATGGGGGAGGCAATGTGAAGCCTAGCCCAATAATCCTCCAAGTTGCTGATCAATCACTTAAGACATCGCGGGGAATGTTGAAAGATGTCCTTGTGAGAGTGGAGGATTTCGTCTTCCCCATTGACTTCTTAGTTTTGGATGCTGACCCTACCAACAAGCCAACCAAGCCCTCCATCATTTAAGGTCGCCCCTTCCTTGCAACTTCGCATGCTTCAATCAATTGCAATTTTGGGGCATTGAAAATGGGCTTTGGGAATAGGAAAATCCAGCTTAATATGTTTGATGCTTATAAATGAGCTAGGCTTGAGGATTGTTCTCAAGTTGAGGTGATAGATGACCTGATTGAAGAGACAACCCTTGCAATGTTATGTAATGACCCCCTTCATCATGTCATGCTATATGAGCATTCCCATCTCTTAGAGGAATATGAAGGGGATATACTAGAACTTGAGGAGTTGCTGGGTGTTTCTGTTGAGTCTCCCCATCATCTCTGCCCAAGGTAGATCTACTACCTGAGATGGGGACATCTATTAGGAAACCCTCAACCATACAAGCCCCCGACCTTGAGTTGAAAGCCCTCCTAGACACTCTCAAGTATGACTTCCTGGGTGCCAATGATACACTCCCCATTATCATTTTGACTGTGCTATATGAGGCACAGGAGGGAGCCCTGATTGAATGCTTGTCTAGGCATAAGGAAGCTATTGCTTGGAGCATTGCTGACATTAAGGGTATAGACTCTACACTCTGCATGCACCACATTTATACTAATGATTCCATCAAGCCATCTTGGGACATGCAGAGTTGTCTGAACCCTAATATAAGGGAGGTGGTTTAAAAGGAAATCCTAAAGTGGTTGGACATTGGGATCATATATCCCATTGTAGATAGTAAATGGGTAAGTCCTATTCATGTGGTGCGAAAGAAGGTAGGCTTTACTGTAGAATTTAATGACCAAGGTGAATAATTTGTGACTAGACCGTCAACTAGATGGAGGGTTTGTATTGATTACCGCAAGCTAAACATCGCTACCCAGAAGGATCACTTTCCCTTGCCTTTTATTGATCAAATTCTAGAGAAACTGCTGGGGAATAGGTACTATTGCTTTCTCAATGGATATTCTTGGTACAACCAGGTTGCAGTCTTCCCTGATGACCAGGAGAAGACGATGTTCACGAGTCCTTATGGTACCTTTGCATTCAGGTGTATGCTTTTGGATTATGTAATGCCCTTGCGACCTTCCAATGGTGTATGATGTCCCTATTTTTGGACATGATTGATGAGTGTGTTGAAGTGTTTATGGATGACTTCTCCATTTACGGCTCGTCTTTCGACCAGTGTCTCCTGCACCTAGAGAATGTGTTGAAGTGATGTAAGGAGATTGGTTTAGTCCTCAGCAGGGAGAAAGGCCACTTCATGGTAAAGAAAGGATTTGTACTTCGGCATGTTGTGTTTGAGCGAGGCTTGGAAGTAGATAAAGCCAAGATTGATTCTATTTCCAAACTTCCATTACCCATGAATATCAAACAAATTAGATCCTTTCTGGGCCATGGTGGCTTTTATAGGCGGTTTATTAAAAATTTCAGTAAAATTTCTAGGCCACTTTGTGACCTGTTGGTGAAGGAATCTTCCTTCAATTTTGATTCAAAGTGTGTCGAGGCCTTTCAAACTCTGAAGGAGGCCTTGATCTCTACGCCTATTCTCCGAGCTCCTGATTGGACACTCCCATTTGAGCTGATGTGTGACACTTCGGATTATGTAGTGGGAGCAATCCTTGGACAAAGGGTTGAGGGAAGACCTCATGTGCTACACTATGCCAGCAAGACTTTAATCGAACCATAGCAAAACTACACCATCACTGAAAAAGAATTACTTCTGTAGTTTTTGCTCTGGAAAAGCTTTGGTCTTATCTTCTTGGATCTAAGTCGTTATTTTCACTAATCATGCTGCAATGAAACATCTCATTTCTAAGGAAGCTTCTAAACCACGTCTGATTAGGTGGATCCTACTCCTTCAGGAATTTGACTTAGAGATACATGAAACGAAAGGAGTAGAAAATGTTGTGGCTGACCACCTACCTTGCCATCCACTTTATGACTTCATCTGGAGACATCCGTGAGACATTTCTTGATGAAACCGTTATGGCGGTAACACCAACTTCACCTTGGGATGTGATACCATAAATTACTTAGTCACTGGAGAAACTCTTGTCTCTTGGGATGAGTAGAAAAGAAACAGATTCATTTCCCAAGCTTGATACTTTCAATGGGAAGAGCCTGACATATTTAGAATTGGACAAGGCCAAGTATTGAGATGATGTGTACCTAAAGAGGAGCAATAAAGTGTGCTGAGTTTTTGCTATGAACTTCATTGCAGGGACACCTTGGTGCTAAGAAAGCTGCTTTTAGGGTTCTCCAGTCAGAGTTTTGGTGGCCTTCATTATTTTAGGATTCTCATAATTTTGTTAGGGCCTGTATTAGATGTTAACGGACTAGAATGATTGGGAAGAGGAATGAGATGCCTCAACACTCTATTCAATCTGTTGAAATTTTTGATGTGTGGGGAATTGATTTTATGGGCCCCTTCCCTTCGTCCGATGGTTATGAATATTTCTTGGTGGCAGTTGATTATGTCTCTAAAAGAATGGAGGCCATTCCTATGTGCACAAATGACCACTCTGTGGTCTTGAAATTTGTGAAGGCCAATATCATATCTCATTTTGGCTACCCCAAGACCATTACAAGTGATGGGGGAGCTTATTTCCGAAACCACCACTTCAATCGGCTACTCAGGAGTTTGGGAGTAACTTAGAAGGTTGGTACCCCTTACAATCCTCAGATGAGTGGCCAGGTTGATGTGTTAAATAGGGAGATAAAGAACATTTTAGAAAAGGCCGTTAGACCTAATAGGAAGCACTGGTCCCAAAAGCTCGATGATGCTTTGTGGGCATATTGATTGACCTATAAAACAACTTTGGGTACATCTCCCTTTCGGTTTATGTATGGGAAAGCATTCCATTTACCCATTGAGCTAGAACATATCGCACTTTGGGCCATTCGAAGTGTTAACATGGATTTAGAAAAAGAGTGTAAGGCACGATTTCTTGAATTAAGTGAGCTTGAGGAGTTGAGGAATGATGCTTATGACACCTCTCAAGCTTATAAAGAGAGAACTAAGGTCTTGCATGATAAGTATATCCTTACAAAGACCTTTGAGCCCAACCAACAAGTCTGGCTTTTCAATTCCAGACTTAAGCTTTTTCCAGGGAACTTAAAATCTTGTTGGGATGGGCCTTCACTAAAGTGTTTCTGCATGGAACTATGGAGATTAAGAGACCTTCCTCTTTAGCAACTCCCTTTATCATCAATGGCCAATGGTTAAAATCATACATTACTTTGGATGGCCATCTGGTTGACGAGGTCACTCTTGAGCAGCCTTAGCTCCTGTCATTCTCCACCTTAGGTAATATCTTCCTTTAATTGTTCTGTTTCCAATAAGGACATTGTTTGAACCAGGCATGGGGGAGAGGACCTGAGGCATATGTTTATAGCATGTCTACATTTTGCATTCATTCATGCATATTGTATTCAAAAAAAAGAAAAGAGAAAAAAATGAAAAATATTTGGTATTATTGAGCTTAACTAGCTGGGCCTTGCAATCTTAAGCAGACTAGAACTTTAGGTTAGACTAAGTTGATTCTAGGTGTCAAACGTTAGAAGCTAAGTGAGCTACTAACCTTAGACCTTTAGGGTCCTTTGTGGAGTTAAAAACTTAAGTAGGAGTTAAGTTGTGAACCATTCCTCTAGGGATTGAGTTAAAGGCTGAGTAGTACCTGGAGTCTTGTTATACCTTTTGGTTTATGGGTCGTCGTAACCTAATCCTCCACATTTCACACAAATTTGGTCTTATGTAAATAGTGATAACCCTAATTCATTTCTTAAAGAAAGGTTGGTTCTTTTAGTTTTAACTTAGGAGAAGCTTGAAAATATAATTTAATTGGAAGAGTTCCTGCCGCAGGCGAGGTGGAGTATATACTCACCTTGAGGTTGCGATGATAACATGTTACCTCCTAGGCGTTTGTCTCTTAGGATATCTAGTCGAGCGTGTTTTGCGTGTTAGAAATCGGGGTTACAAGCTGTCATAGTTGCAAAACATGTCGATCAGATAAAATTTTTACGGAAACTCTAAGGGAGTCCCAGGTCAAACACAAGGATGCGATGTTTACTTTAGTTGAAAAACACACTTCGATTCATTTCTTTTTGGTATTTTAGGATTTTGTTATTTTTTTGCAATTTTGTAAGAAGAAAACAAGCAAACGTATCACAAGATAGAGATGTGGAACAAATCTGATATATATTACTTCCAATGTCAATTACAATAATCTATGAAAGCATCAAAAAAGAGGGGGTGAGTGGAAATCTCCCAAATCAGTTGTTCGATGAGATGACGGATCCTGGCGGAAGCTTGGACGAATGAGGTAAGGAGCGTGATGACGGAGGTGATGCAGGAGCACGTCTGGTTGAGGAAAGCTTTGGCATGGCTTCGGAATGGAGGTGAGAAGACGGAGGTGATCTGCTACCGGAATGGAGGTTGGAGGATAGCTCCAAGGCGACCTATGAACGGGGATGGGAAGTTGGAGGAGTATTTGGTAGGGCAGAGGTTCGCTACCCAAATAGGCACCTCAGGAGCTTGAGAACATGATCTAATTTAGCGTTCGTAGGCTTGCTAGAGCTTGCGAGTAGGTGGGAGTAGAGTAGGTAGAGATGGCTTGAAAGGGAGGGGGTGTAGGTCCTTTTATAGTGTAGGAGAAGAGGCAAAAATAGGTATGGACCATTAGTGAAATCCAGGCCGTCGCTGGAAGCATCGCTATAGGTAGCTCATGCCCACTCAGGCTCAAAGCTGGCTTTGCTGGCACGCGAAGAAATAGCGATGGCTGTAAGTGTCGCTGTAAGTCCAGCTCATGCATTGCTGTAGGTCCAGCCCAAGCAAAGCTGGTGCTGCGCTCCCCTACCTTGCTGCGTGCATGCGCCCACGTGGTGGTGCTGCGTTGTGTGCATGCACGCACACCTGAGTTGTTGCGCGTGTGTGGTGGCGTGTGCATGTGCTCGGCAACATGGGCTACGCCACGTGGCTTAGTCTGGGCCATCCATCTTCTTATTGTATGGGCTGCTACAGAGGTTTGATTGAGTCGATTTTTGAGCCATTAGGCTGCGATCGTCGACCCAAATCCATCCTTGTGGTTAGGTTTATCATTTGAAGCTTTGAATTATGTCTCCTAGTCCCTTGGCCATTGATCTTCCTTGGACTGCATATAGTGAAGTGCTACGGGACTTCGATCGAGGCGATTTCAGAGGCATTGGACTCCGATTGTCGTCTTGATCAGATCCATATGGTCGAATCATCAATCCGAGTCTCCGAAATAAATATTCTTCTCTCCTAACCTTAAAAAGGACGCAATTAACCTAAATTATATACAACTACTCTAAATGCAGAATGATGCATGCTATGCAATATTTATAATATGAAATGCAAATCTAAGCCTAGGAACATGCATTAATAGGCATTTTACCCTCAATAAATGTGTTTACATCATATCCCCATGCCTATCTTTTGCTAGTCTCTAGCAAAATTAAACTATATGGTATGTATTAAAGTAGAATTAGGATTTGATCGCTTAAGCCTAAGTTGTTTATTAACAATAGAAAATTTCAACTAAGCTCCTAAACTACGAAAAGTCAACAGTACCTGAGTGCCTGCCAGAATGTAGACTGCCTAAGTCCTCGCCTTATTTGAAAAGGGAAGGTGCATTTTTTTTATTATGTTTCTTCTTTTCTAATTTTTTTGTACTTTTGGAGTTTGAGAGTTCCAGGATAACTTTTTATGGATACCTGACCCACCCAAGACTCCAAAAGGACTCTAAGTACTAAGCATCTTTGTGAAAAAGTGATAGACTCACAAAACGGCTGTTAGGACGGACTTCAAGTTTCTACTACCCTAGGTGACCTTGCCTAAAGGTTTATCTTTATGATCGGTAGCTTTCTCCATACCTTTATTTATGGGGTCAACACAAGAGCGAACCCAGTGTATATCTCCCAGGCTTTTTCTACTTCCTCGCTTCTTCCCTAAGTGTTTTGAGAATTATTGTGCAATTTTTTTGTAAGTTGGGTTCTGGACAACTGGCCGATGAGCTGTTACCACCGACAACTTGCCAGCCGTACTCGTGTGGTGAAGTGAGGTTTTATTTGTTTTTTCTATTTTCTCCTTTTTATTTTCCTTTTCTTTTTTTAGTGTTTCTTTTTTTCTTTTTTTCGTATGTAGGTGGCTTCCCTGATATAAGATTTACCTAAAGGCAGTATAACGAAAATGATATTGTGGCTGAGCTCTGGACAACCGGCCAATGTGCTGTTACCACCAACAACTTGCCAGCCATACCACCCAAGTCAATCCATTAGCTACCCAATTTTCGTAAAAATCATCAGAAAGTGAGTCAATGTGAGTAGTGTGTAGATGCTTAGGATTAAACTCCCCCCAAATCAGAGGGTAGGTTGATAAGTCACATACTTATCATCCCAATTTATTAGCCAAATTAACATGAATTTTAATTGGCGAGGACTCAAAACTAAGTCCACATTCGAGTGGACACCCGGGCAAATTAAGCCCGAAGACCTGAAGAGTATAAGTGGCTTGGTCCTCTCGTATCATTTCCGTAAGTTAATAACTTCCAAATGCGTATATTCGCTTTTCCTAATTTCTTTCACTTTTTTAAAATTTTATAAGAAACTAAAAGAAATTCTATGGACTTAACATAATGAATTCAGGAATCGATTATCCACCCCCCATGCTTAAATGATGCAATGTCCTCATTCTAAAAATAAAGACATGAAAAGGATGAAGTAAACAGAATATCATCGGAGTGTCAAGAAAATCCAATCAGCTCTGCAGAGAGAAGAGTGTATACACACGTGCTAGGTTTAATGCCTTCAGCTAGGCATAACATGCATATAAAGAAGAAATTGAGAATTCACAAGTGCAGGTTAGAATCAAAATCAAAAGGTTGATCCTGAAACCCGTCTGCAGAAGATGTCCACAGACATGGACGAGATTATGGTACAGACCCATGCCCCAGGGTCGAGTGGTTCTCAGGTTCTGGATGAAAATCACCCAGAACCGAAGGTTGTTGTGTTTGTGGGGTCGGGCCTGCGGTTTAGTGATGTGCAATCCAAGACCAAAGTGTTAGATAATAGGTAAAGATGGTTCAATAGGTGCAGTTGTCCACTTAACATCTAGCTCAGAAAAATAATCAATTATTCCAAGCTTGGGTCGCACGTGAAAGATATCATAAGGGTCCGTAAAGAAGATAGGTGGTTTTAGGTCAATAGGTACCCTTATATCCAAAATCATAGTTCTCTTAGAATTAGCCTCCCAAATTTTTATTGCCAAATTCTTATCCTCTAAAATCAAGTACTCAAGCTTCAGGACCTCCAAGTCGTTGTATACCCCATCTAAAGTGCCCAAGTTCAACAATTGCGGCTAAATCAGGGTTGACTTGGGCATAATGATCTCCGAAGTTTGCTCTTCGGGGTGCAGATGAGGACTAGGGTCACTGATTGAATCATCAAGATTCGGATCATCCAAGTTAACCCCAACTAAATCCAAATCTTCAATGAATGGGCTATCAAATAGTTCAGCAGATTCCTCATGCCTGTTTGTCTCACTGAAATCATTTTCCTTAAGTTCAAGTGAGACTTCACCAAAAGATTCTTCACCATCAGAGTCAAAGAATCCATGATCCTCATTTATTTATGTCTAGAAATCATATGTTATTTCATGGTCCATGGAGACATACTTTTGGTCATTCCCTCGCTCTAGGATCTCAGGTGAGAAACTTGATTCATCCACAAAGGGTTGCTCTAGGCCAACCTGGTCATCTCCAATCTCAAAATATGTATCCCCCCCGACAGGTGCCTGAGCAGGTTCAGACAGTGGCTCTCCTGAAGGGGGTTCATCTTGAGAATCATCCCAAGATTTGACTAGGGCAACTACAAATTTCATCCTCAACCTCGACAATTTCCCAAGAAGAAACTCAGCCAGATCCCTATCCCTAGCACTTTGGAGTAAATCCAATAAAGAGCTATTCAGTTCATCAATCATTTTTATCATAGGCTCCAATGCTTCAGTGCATGGTGTTGGCTGAGCTTCTAACGAATGTATAGTATTCCTCAAATTAGCCAACACCCTATCCTTGATCTGGTCCACCTGAATTGACTGATTCGATTTAGATTTGGGTGGGTTTGGGTTAAATCTAGGGGAGTCAAGATGTCAAGGTTCTCGAGTCCCTCCCTGATAGTAGGTTGTTCTAGGTTGTTTAAAGGTTGGTGGCAACCTATATTCAGCATAATTCTGGGGAGGGTAAGTGTTATAATTAGTATATCCTTCATTGTTGTAGATCTGGTTAGGTTGATCATCAAAGGATGGAGATTTATAATCATTGTAGCTCTGGGAAGGATAGTAATCATAGTCTTGTTGTCCAGGGTTAGGCCCTGGGCACTGAGGTCCAAATTCATATCCCCAATCAAAATCATCTCAGCTAGTGGATGGATAATTACAAGTTAAGTCGGGATAGTAATCATCTTGGGGGTAAGTGGTGGTAGGAGGATAGGATGTGAAATGTGTGTAGGATGTGGATGGGTACATGGTGAAGTATGGAGGGAAATTAGAAGAGAAAGGAGCCTTGCAATACAAAAATACAAGTCTATCCTTAGGTTAGGTAGTCTAAAGGTCTACAGGCTCTTAGAATTTGTCCAAAGATTATGGATGATTTACTCTACTTATGTCCAGGCAATCCAACCAGTTAGGAGGGACTAGAGAGAAGGTTCTTCCTTTGGCTTGCACCTCCGGTTCCTACTGTACCCCCCAACCGTCGTTGTTTGATGCTACTCCCCTAGCTAGACATTAAATTGACTAGTATAAGCAGGTTAATCGTGAATAATCTCAATCTAGATCCCCACGGGCGAATGAATCCTTAAGGCCAACGTCTAATTGAATTTAGTTAGGCTTGGGAAATTGGTGCTCTAGCATGTGATGGGCCCTTAATGGGTTGTGCCCTTAATGATTTGTTTGAGAACGTGTGAATGTGCACAACCAAGAGGCTTTCAAGTAAGATTATTAATGATGAGGTGAGTTTTAGGTTCGAATCTTGCTTAATAGCTTTTAGGATTCAAATATTAGGTACTTCCAACCAAGGTTTGTGAGGCAAACCAAGTTTGTTGAAAGCATGTGTTCAAGTATTTTCCTTTAGAAATCAAGAAAAATATGGAGTGCCTGGCTTGACCTAATTATTGAATCCTATGGGACAAGAAGAAAATGACCCTCTTTTAGTTTGGGTGGTGCGGCCCAAACAATTCAATCAATTGGCTCAAATGCACCACCGATTAAGGCACACAGAAAGGTGGTTAACCTAATATGATTTTTACCCTTTTATGTATTGAATTTGGGTACTAGGTCCACAGGTCGGAAGCCCAGTTGAGTAGATGAAAATCAAGTCTGATTATGTGCCTCAAATGTGCATGTATAGAGTGTGTATATTGATTCATATCACAGAAAGTATCTCTTTTATTTGTTTTTTTTTTTATTTGCGGAGGTGTGGTGGATGAAGGTGGGAAACAAGACAAACAATTCTATCGTAGGGTTTATGCAAACACCTAAGTAGATTAGGTCTTGATTATGAGTGTGACGAAATGAACTAGTGGGGAGGATGTGGGGGACACTTACAGAGTACCCTACCCGCACTTTACTCCGATCTACCACACTTGGATCTCCATGTTAGGGTACCTGCAAGATAGTAGATCAAAGACAAGTAGGGTTAGTGCTATGTAAATGCAAATAAATGCAATAAACAATAAAGTAAATTCCGTTGCCTCCTCGACAACGGTGCTAAAATGGTCAGGCGTGTTCGACGTGTTAGAAATTGGGGTTACAAGTAAATCGTCGTCATAGTTGCAAAACACATCGATCAGATAAAATTTATACCGAAATTCAAAGAGAGTTCTAGGTCGAACACAGTGAGGCGACCATTACTTTAGTTGAAAACCGCGCTTCGATTCGTTTCTTTTTGGTATTTTAGGGTTTTATTATTTTTTTGTATTTTTGTAAGAAGAAAACAAGCAAACGTACCACAAGATAGAGACGTCGAACAAATTTGATATATATTACTTCCATTGTCAATTACAATAAACTATGAAAGCATAAAAAGAGAGGTGACTGAGAGGAAATCTACCGAATCGGCTGTTCGGCAAGACGAGCTGCCTGGCGGAAGCTCGAACGAAGGAGGTGAGGAGCGAGATGATGGAGGTGAGATGGAGGAGGACGTCTGGTTGAGTAAAGCTTCGGCATGGCTCCAGAATGGAGGTGAGAAGATGGAGGTGATCTGCTACCAGAATGGAGGTGGGAGGATAGCTCCAAGGCGACTTATGAAGGGGGATGGGAAGTTGGAGGAGTATTTAGTGGGGTAGAGGTTCACTACCCTAATAGGCGCCTTGGGAGCTTGAGAGCAAGCTCTAATGGTGCGTTTGCAGGCTTACTAGAACTTGGAAGTATGTGGGAGTAGAGTAGGTAGAGATGGCTTGGAAGGGAGGGGGTGTAGGTCCTTTTATAGTGGAGGAGAAGAGGCAAAAATAGTTATGGGATCATTAGTGACATCCAGGCCATCGCTGGAAGCATCGCTGTAGGCAGCTCATGCCTGCTCACACCCAAAGCTAGTGTTGCTGTCGCACGAAGAATTAGCGTTGGCGATAAGCATCGCTGTAAGTTCATATCATGCGTCGTTGTAGGTGCAACTCACGCATAGCTGGCACTATGTTGTGCTGTGCTATGCTCACGCGTGCCAGAGCGTGCACGTGCGCACCCATGCTGCTGCATGCATGCAGTGGTACGTGCGTGCATTGGGCGGCCTGGGCTACGCCACGTGGCGCAGTCTGGGCCGTCCACCTTCTTCTTATTGTAAGGGCTGCTACAGAGGACGTATTGAGTTTATTTTCACGCCGTTAGGCTGCGATCGTCGACCCAAATCCATCCACGTGGTCAGATTTGTCATTTGAGGCTCTGAATTATGTCTCCTAGTCCCTTGGTTGTTGATCTTCCTCAGACTGCATATGGTACTATGGGACCCCGATCGTGGTGATTTCAGAGGCATTGGACTCTATTCATCGTTTTGATCGGATCCGTACGGTCGGATCGTCAAGCCGAGGCTTCGAAATAAGTATCCTTCTCTCCTAACCACAAAGAGGATGCAATTAACATAAATTGTATACAACTACTCTAAATGCAGAATAATGCATGCTATGTAATATTTATAACATGAAATACAAATCTAAGCCTAGGAACATGCATGAATAGGCGTTTTACCCTCAATAAATGTGTTTACATCAATATCCATCCTACTGGGGGCATGTAAGTTCATTATGCGGTTCAGGTATCATGGGCGGCACTATCTCGAAGTGCTGATTGCCACAAGCCTGAATTTGCTTAAGAAATCCATGGACGATACTATCTTGGAGTGTTGATTGCTAGGAGTTATTGGGGTCACTATGGGCGATGCTATCTCGAAGCATCGAAAGCCAGGCACCCTTCGAGGTTCGGTGATGGGAACAATGAATCCAACACAGACCATGTTGATAGTTGATCCAAGGTTAGACTTAGAGGAATCAAACAAAAATATATATGTTACAAAAAAAAAAATCATTCTTACTCTCTTTCTAGGTTGGAAATCTTACTAACCTCAAATAACTCAGACGAATGCACATGCACGGATGTTTCAATCTCAGAGACCAATAATCCTTAGGATAGAGTTAGAAATCAGGGAAACCTGTGCTTGCAACTCGTCTTTAGCCGACCTAGTCTGTAACTTAGCAACTACTCGAGAACCTTAGGTCTAAAGTCTGAACTCAACGTATTTCTAAAGGAAGACTGATTGGGTTGGTTAGTCTACTTTGACTGCTAGGTTATTGCCTAAATTTGATAGGGACTAGCAAAAGCGAGGCATGGGGGTATTTGATTAGCCCATATTTGTGGGCTATTTAAGTATTTAAGTGCCTCGACATTAAGTTAATTTTAACATTTAGATAGCATACATTAGGATGTAATTAAATTAATTCATATTTTGAGCTTAAGTGCATAATTCATGTGTGGCATCCATATCAAAATACATTTAGAATTAACCTAGGATTGCATACATTTTATTAGTTAATTAATTACATGCATTACATACATTATTTTAATTAACAATGAACTTAAGGAGTCATGTATAAATAATCCTAACTATTTTATTATTCACCTTCTCCTTTTTGCAGGTAACCGCTCCGTCTCCGCCTCCTCCTCTTGTGCATTCACTCATCTAGCATTCACTCGATGGTGGGTCTCCTCCCACCTATTTGAATTTCAAAATCCTTCTAGCCACAGCAATAAAGGACAAGGAATGGTTGCCATTCATAGGAGGCCTCCATCCTAATCCAATACTATGCTTCACCTCCTCGCCACCGACCTCAACTGTGGCAATGCAATTCCACCATCATGGGTGTGTGGTATGACAGCCAACACCGCTAGCCAGAGTCCTTGCAGCACCATGCCTCACTAGAAACACCTTTCCCCTACATCTTCTTCCTCATACTTCACCTGCAACATCAAGAATAAACCCAACATTTCCAACACTTTTATCTTCATGCAGCATCATCAAGCATAGCCACCAGCAATGCCACCATCAGTGCCCGCACCTTGCTCCACCTTCACACATAGCAGGGTATCCTTGCACGCACCTACGCTCCTCCAACCCGCGCGACCATCCTCCAACTCCACCGCGGCAAGCACTTGCACGCCCTCACTGCGCTTCCTCACCATTCCTGCATACACTCCTCCAGTGAGCTCCTCACAGCTGACCTCACCCTCTTGTGCACGCAATAGCTCCCCAAAGAAGTTGCTCTATTTTTGTGAGAATTAATATTTACATTTCATGCCATTGGAAGAGTTGGAATTTTGATTAAACATTATTCTAGTAAGGTGATTTTGTGAGAACCCCCTTCCTCTTTCAAGTAATGCAATATCATCTCATCTAATCATTGTTATCTTGATTTAAAGGTGGTTTTGATTCTATTTATAAGTGAAATTAATCGTGAACATCTATTTTATACATGTGTGAGTTTTCAATAGGTCATTGCCTCCCTGTGGATACGACCTGCTCTCTTATGAGTAGTTTAATTTTAATTCTAATTGTTTTGATTAGTCGATTTTCCACCACTTAGAAATACAACCATAAATCTTCTTAATCATCATTTTTGAAAGCGAAAATCAACCTGTCAATAGCTCTCTTAACAAATGAAGTTTATAACTCAACAATCTAGAAATGATGTCCGAGGTCGAACACAGGGAGAAAATAGGAATTCACACGCTAATCTCAATTAAAATATAAATGAGGACAACAAATGAAGCACTATAAAGATATTCAATAAATATTAATCTGTCACATTAAGTTATTCAAAGAAGTCAATGTATGTAGAGACAAAAAGATGCTTACAACAAAATATTGGTGATTTAGGTCACCAATTATTAGCCTAAGCACATGTATATCAATTACTCAAACAGTACTCAGATGTTTGATCTGAGAATCAGATGGCTTAACTGTCGCCTGCTATAGTACTCTTCTTTCTTCTCTTAGACATGACTCTTCTCTTTAGCCTTTCTTCTCTTCTTGTCTTTTGCTTTGTTCCTTAGCTTCAACCTTTCTTCTTCTTTGGCTTTTCTCTCCTTTGCCTTGCTTCTTGTCCACTTCAGGACTTCTCCTTTCTTCTTTGGTTTTCTCCTTCTTCAAGCATGGCCTCTTCTTTAATCTTCTCTTCCTTCTATTCACAGTGACTAAGTGTCGCTCAAATCCCTCGGAAGCAAAACTCACCCTTCCCCCGCTCTCTCTCTTTCCTTTCCTCCTCTCCTTTTTCTCTCAGATAGCCAGGTTAATCAGGTATATGGAGTCATGTAATCAGGTCCAGGCTCACCTGGGGTGGTCATGAGAGAGGAGTGATAAGTCTAGGCAATTGGGAATGCTGGTAAGGTGAAGGGGACCTCACCTCGTGTTTGAGGCAACAAGGCCAAGTGACAAAAACAATTTATGCTACTTCACTGCTCCTAAATCCCATGATTTGGGACTATATCCCATGTCTTCTTTCTGTGTGCACCTATAGGTGATGACCTCATACAATTGCATGGCTACTTAGGTTGGCGCACACAATTAAGGACCTTGGAAAGTTCTGGGGCTATTTCACGACTCCTGGAGGTCACGCCTGGAGCTTGCATGGCTTAGAACATGAAGAACAACATCGACGATAATGGCGCGATAGTGGAGGATGGCGTATACCTGAAATACATCAACACAGCCTCTCGGCCACATTAAACACGCTCATAAGGTTCTCTGAATAGTGTGGAAGATGATGGCAGCATTTGTGGGGTGTGGGACTACATGGAATGGTTTGATGGAGTCGGGAATGAAGGTGCGAAGATGGGTTGGTCGATGGAGGGTTTGGATGGGCGATAATGTGGAATAAGATAGGGGTTTTGATCGTGGTGATGTGGTGGAGGTTATGGAGTTGTCGGCGAGGCTTTTGGTGGCTTGTGGTGTGAGATGGGCCTCACCGAAGCTTTTGCCGAAGATGGAAGAGATGATGGTGAACGGCGGCGTAAGGGGATGTTTTTGGTTTTTGAATAGGGGAAACTAACCTAAGGTTCGAAAGGAACTAATCTAACTACTTTAAGTGGATGCAAATGATAGGAAGGACACCAGCTTTGGCTAGCTGGCACCGTGGAAGAGAAGCCTCCGGTGGGGACGGCAAGGAAGAATGAGGTCTGGAAGGGCGCTCACCGGTATTGCGAGACACGAAAGATCGTGGGAAGAAGCAATCCGCTCGCTATTGTCTCTGAGAGTGGAAGAGGAAAGTAGACGTAGAGGTCCTCTAGAGTTGGTGGAGAAGGAGGTCGGGGAGAAGGGAAGAGAGGGTATCCAACCTCCAAACCAAACTAAGGAGGTGAGGAATGCATCGTAGGATCATTTATAGGGCTCAAGATGGAGTTCCATGCTTGGAAACAAGCCTGGAAACTCCGAGCTTCTCGTGCATGTATGATACATGCACATTTAAGCCATTTGCATGGGACTTCTAGAGGGTTCTAGGATCTGTGCATGGTCCCATTTGGAAGGCAATTCCTCAAGGAATCTCCCTTTCAATTTTAGGAGAGTTCGATTGAGAATCGAGCGAGAAATCCTTGCTTGAATTTCGATGGTGAAGTTCTGACCTTCCATTAATGGCGTAAGGACCGATTTATGAAGATGGAAAACCAAGGGGCCTATTTGTAATGATTTCAAAAAGTTAAGGGCTTTTATGTAACGAAAAGAGTCAATTTGGACTGAAATGCCAACTCGATCAAGTTGATCTTTGATTAGGCCAAAATTTTGGTACAAACCTAATTTGGACCCAAAGAATTTGATAGTGAAGTTGGATTTTGGTTTTGACCACATTTGTCTGGGAAAATTGTGCAGAAACTCAAATTAGGCCAACTTTCCATTTGGGACTCTACTTTAGGTCAAATTAGGTTCCAATGGTCAAAGCAAGCATACCAAACCTTATAAAGTATTTTTATATGATTTTTAGAAGGTTTAAGAGAATTTTATCTTGACCATAACTTCAATTAATTAAGCGGATCTATTTTTGAGGTTTCAGATGTCCACTAACTCTAAAAGCATGTGAAAACCCATTTTTGTCTATATGAACCCACTTATTAGACATTTATGACAATTTGGCCTTTAATTAACCATTGGGAAACCCCTGATTGTTATGCATTTAGGATATTATGTTAAAACTGCAGTGTTACCCCTATTTTATTATTTTTCACTTAGAATGGATATGTAATGAATTAAGGCTCTTTGGCGGTTATGTAGGAGTATTTATCAATGGAATATGACTAATTAAAGGTAGATATGGCTGATGATGATGTTATCAACACCACCGAGGTTTGAAGATTCTTATCCAGAATACGTTTACAAATTAAATAAAGTATTATATGGTCTAAACCAAGCTTCACGATCTTGGTACGACTGATTAAAAAGTTATCTACTTGAAAATGAATTTAAAATTGGTAAAATAGATCCAACTTTATTCACAAAAAGAAAAGAAAATGATCTCTTATTAATACAAATTTATGTATATGATATCATTTTTTGTGCTACTAATGTTCTGTTATGCCAAGAATTTGCAAAGGTAATGTAGGATCAATTTGAGATGAGCATAATGGAAGAACTTCGACTCTTTCTTGGACTTCAAATTGACTAGCTATCCTCTAGAATTTTCATGTCACAAACCAAATACACCATGGAGATCTTGAAGAAATTCTCCATGGACAATGTAAAAGGTAAAGAAGCACCTATTGCAACTTCTACACAACTAAAATCTGACGAAACAAGTAAGTCTGTAGATCAAAAATTATATAGAAGCAATATAGGATCATTCTTATACTTGACTGCTAGTAGACCTGATATTCTATTTTGCATTAGTTTGTATGCTCTCTTTCAAGTAAACCATATGGAAATACATCTAAATGCTGTTAAAAGACTACTTAGATGCCTAAACAACACGCAAGAGTTAGGACTTTTCTATCCAAAGTCAGACACATTGGAACTTTATTCCTTTTGTGATGCTGATTATGTGGGTAGCTTTACAGACAAAAAGAGTATTAGTGGAACATGTCAATTTCTTAAAAATTCCCTGGTCTCTTGGTTCTCTAGAAAACAACACACTGTTTCACTTTCAACAATAGTAGCGGAATATGTAGCTGCATCTTTAGCATGCTCACAACTATTGTGGATGAAATAAATGTTACAAGACTTTGGCCTATCTTACACGAATAACAAAATACTTTGTGACAACATTAGTACCATAATCTTATCTAAGAATCCAGTTCAACACTCTAGGACTAAACATCTTGATGTTAGACACCACTTTATAACAGATTATGTCCTAAAGGAGAAATCAACTTAGAATTTGTTAAAATAGAAAATCAATTAGGTGATATCTTTACAAAACCCTTACTAAAAGAAAGATTTAACCTAATTTGCCATTCACTAGGTTTATCTAGGTTAAATGAGCTTAATTGATCATTTTGATTGATATTTTTACAACCTTTGATTGATCAATTTTTTCAAATTGATCGACCAAAATCTTTGACCTATCAAAATCCTTGATTGATCGACCAAATTCTTGGGTGGGAAATTTCCCTCCAAAAATTTGAGTTTTGATCAATCAGCTTAGTTGTTTGATCGACCAATTCGGTTGGGCAAGAATTTTCCCTCCAATCAGTTGAACTTTGATTGAAAAATTAATTTCATTGATCGATCATTTTCTATTTTGATCGACCAAAACTGGGTAAATTCACTTTACAAGATTGCGATCTATTCACCTCGAATCTCACTCCCAATCATCTAAATCGAACCTAATCTCTTCGATTACCTACCTTAAACATTTTCTACCTATTTTACTAATCTAATCTTCTATAAAAAATTATCATTTTTACAACTAAAACCTACTTTTTACTACCCATACCCTACTTTTTGTCCCACAACATCTCCACCACCAAACACACCACATCCATTTGATCCCACATCTCCTCCTCTGACCATGTTGATCGACCAAACTCCCCGGCACCTCCGACCATCGCCTCTCCTCACGAGGGTAAGCAATGCCACCTCCTTTCATCCTACATGTGTGCAAACGTGCAATGGAAGCCTCTTCCATGCCAACATCTCCATGCATCCTTGAGCTTCTCATAAGCCAACCATCCGACCGTGCACTCCACTCTGGCTCGCCGACCATCCTCGACACAATCTCCTTCCACACTGTACTCCCTTGATAGACCAATACTTGATCAATCATGTATAAGTGAGCAAATCATCAATGTACATCTCATTTTTCTCACGTCTGAACACTTTTGGTTGACAAAAATTCTTGGTTGATCGACCAAAAGTTGCTTTCCCAGAACTCTATCCGACTCATTTTTTATCAACCAAAAATCACTATTTAATCGACCAATGTGCATTTTCAATTTTCTCATGGCTCCAAAATGCGCACGTGCCTCCTCTTCTCATCGTGATGAAACGTTTGATTGATTTTTCATCACAGAGGTCTCTTGCGATCATTTTTCACTCCACGCTAAACTTTCTCGGCATGTTGTTAGACCTTCTGATTTTGTTTATTTCATGTCTATATTTCCTAGAATCCATGAAAAATTTGCATATCACCAAATTTTACGTCTTTTTGAGTGGAACTTTTATGCTGGTTTCAAAAATATCCACATGCCCAGTGTTGACCCTATGGCTTGTCACCATTTTTATGCCAACCTGAAGAATATAGGTGAGGGTTTCAACATCGAGTTGACCTCAAACATCTTTGGCATAGAGGTTCTGGTCAATGCAGATGTGATTTCAGAGATTCTTGGTTGTCTATTTATTGGTCCTACTTTTATGGAGCTTCAGCAGCAGACACAGACGGATACCATTAGGGAGACCCTGCTCACTCCCCTACATTTTGACTTGGGTTGTCTAGCCAAGTCTCCTTACTTTCTCCATCTTCCATAATTTCTCAATTGTGTTTCTCAATTTTATGTCCAAGTCCACTTAATTTGAAAACTGCCTTGGCATTATTCTCATTACTCTTCATGCCTTTCGTAAGAACAAGCAGTTCAACTGGAATCACTTGATTCTATATTTGATGAGAAAGTAGCCCACCTACTCCTAGTTTTGGACACTTCTTTCCCACATCTTCCAACATTTCAGTGTTCTAATGGATATTAATCATAAACAGTTTATCACTAGAGTCTCCATTTTTTATAAGTTCACTTATAGAAAGATGGAGCAAGCTCAGGGAGCCAATGGTGCGGAAGCAGCCCAAGAGTAGCAGCAGGAACCATCAGCATTCCCTCCATTCCCACCTTACGATAATTTTACCGCGACCTATCCTCCTCCAATGCGACCCTCTCTGTCCTTCTATAAGAAGAAGTGGGCCTTTTGGACAGACCTCTTATAGTCAGGGATTTTGCCAGCATATAGGATGTGATAGATGGTATTACTTTGATGATGCATCGACAGAGAGAGACAAGCATGGTGATGATGAGACATGGGCGTCAAGTATTAGAATACTTGAATGCTCAAATCCTATTCTTGGATAGACTTGGAGAGTCTATTCATGGGATTCAGCAGTAGCTTCATCGGCATCCTCGTCCTCACCGATCTACTACCATGCCTCCATTAGCAATACCTCCTCCTCCTCTCTTACCTCTACAGTAGCACCAACAGACCAGTAGGTGACACCTCCTCATAGGGCATCTAGGCAACCAACATCGAGATCCTCACTCAGTGACACTAATGTGTTAGTCACCCTGTCTCCTCAAAGAGATCTAACTCAATGGACCTTCAGTTAGATACTAACCTTCAGTGCACGATGGATGCTTTCATGGCATCCTTAGAGGAGTAGCTTTAGCATCTATTTCTATATTTTCTTAACATCTTGGATTGTATAGCTTTATAATTCTGTGGACTATTTTATCTTTCCCTACTTATCTAGACTCATTTATGTTGTTATTATATGGATGGATATATCTCTCTCAGCTATATTTACTCTCTTTTTAAATTGCATGTTGAAATTATTATTGCTTCATTTACTTGCTTAAGGGGGAGTTAATTGAAATTGATAGCAGCATGTTTTACTTTTTGCTGAAACAAAAAAGGGGAGATATTATACATAACTATCAATTCATAATTATAATTTTGCTGTCATCGAAATGGGTGAGAATGTAAGTACTTCTATTTTGATGCACCAAAATTATGCTTCTTGCAAAACTAATATTTTAGGACTCTGATGGATCAAACCTTCTCTCATGGACCAAGACTAGAAGAATGTTGATCTATGTCTTAGTGTCTTTTCTCTTTACTGCTTCTAGGATATTTCTATAAGGAACCTCAAAATAAGTCTTAAATGGATTTTCACGCTTCAATCTAAAATCAAGTTTCTAGGGTTACTGATCGACCAAATAAGATTAATTGATCAAGAAAATGAATTGATCGACCAACCAACTTAGTTAACTAATCAAACTGGCCCATTTTAGAAAGTTGATTAATACTCTTTCAATCGACCATTTAAGCTAATTAATTGACCAATCAGTGATCGATCAAATACCTACATTGATCGACCAAATGTCGTTTTGATCAACCAATCTACCTTAATTGATTGACGAATTTGACTTCCTTTTTAGGTTGATTTCCTAGTATAAATAGAGGTCATACACAACCCACTTTCAAACAACTTTCAATAGAAAATCCTCTCAAAATAGTAGAGCTTCTCGTGCTTCTTCAAGTGGTTCCGTGCTTCGATTTTCAATCCTTTTAAAGCACGTCAATTTGAAACTCTGCAAAAATTTGATTTCACTCTTATTGAGATGTTTATTGAGGTTTTCAAGAGTTTAAAATATGTTTTGCTATAGCAAAATCTCCTGAATGGTACGATCAACAAATACAATTTATAAACTTAGAATCAAGAAATGAAGTCTGAGGTTGAACATAGGGAGAAAGTATTGCAATTCACACGCTAATCAAGATGAATATATAAATGAGAATAGGAATTTAAGCACAATGATTATTTTCAATGAATAACAACCACTCAAATCTAATATTCAATGGAAAACATGAGTATTTCAAGAGTTTAAGAGGACAAAAAGATATCTAAGATAAAATAATGGTGATTTAAATCACCAATTATCAGTTTAGATACATATATATTAACCACTCAAGATATGAAATAAATGCACAGTAGCCTGAACCACTTAAACTTCAATATTTTTGCAGTGTCAGAACCCTACTTTAGTTAATCAGATGTCGCCTTCTCAATATCAAATGACTTAAATGTTGCCTTCACAGCACAGCATAAGGCTCTCAAGGCCTTTCATATTCAGCTCTTCTTCCTTTACATAGCCTTCTTCGTTTCTTCTTTCTTTCTTTAAAGCTTCCCTTCCTTCACAGAGCACAAGGGCTCCAAATCTTTGCAGCGACTAGGTGTCACGCAATGCCTGCAGGAGCAAAACCCCCCTCTCTCTCCCTCTCAAATTCCTCTCCTTTCCCTCAGAAGCAAGGGTAATCGGCCATTAATCGGGTAAATGGATCTGGGTAAGGTCGAGGTCTGTCGATGTGTGTGGTGAACAAGGGTGCATGCATGAGCAGGGGATGCAACCCCCGGTGTCTTGGGCGATAAGCCCTCTTCACAAAGCCATAATAACCATGCGCGAACGTCTTTCTCCCACCGATGTGGGACTAAATCCAGAAACCTTCTTGTGTGCAACTACAACATTGAGGATGCTTCCAATTGAGGTAGTAGGAGTGGTCGCAGGTTCTAATTGAGGACCTGATAAGGGTCCTAAGGATCAGTCACAGCACCTAGGACCAAGACCTGGTGCAGATATGGCTAGAGAACTAGATGCGTGGTCGGAGAACTTGAGGGTGGCGGTAGAGTGATGCCACGGATCTGAAATCATGAATAAGTTCTCATGGCCACATTAGAATACCTTAAGAGCTTCGCCTGGGCTTGGTGAAGTTGGCAGTAGGTGTTTCATGGTGGTTGAGGGCATGTGGTGGTCTACGAAGGTCAGAGGATGACATGTGAAGGTGGGTTGGTCGACGGGGAGTTTGGGTGGACGAAAGGGTGAAATAAGAGAGGGGGGACGAAAGGGAGGATTCGTGCTGATTTTGTCAGACCGGCATTGGAGAAGACGAAATCTCCGGTGAGCGAACGATGAGGAAAGGAAGGAGACGGCATCTACTGGTACCACAAGATGCAGACGATCGTAAGGAAGGAGAATCCACCTACTATTATCAGTGAGGGTAGAAGAGGAAGGTAGTCAGAGGGCTCACCGGAGTTGGCAAAGAAGGAGGTCGAGGAGAAGGGGAGAGGGGGTACTCAGCCTCCAAACCAAGCTAAGTTTGAAAGGTTGTGCACAACGGCTCTTTGTAGAGCTTCAATGAGAGCTCTAGAGTAGCAAAGGAGCATGATTGAGCACCATTAGGAATCAGGGTTACCCATTGATTTTGTGCATTCGCATGCATGTATCATAGGTTTTTAGGAGTTATAATCGATCCCAATAGGTTTCCCTAGGCATGAACACCAATCCCACCAAATTTGGTGGGATTTGATTGCCATTTGAGTAGAATTAGCTTAGGTCAAAGGTTGCTTGGAGGTCGGGTTTGACCTCAATGGTGGTGGGGACCTTCGTTCGAAGAAGACAATAAAGTTAGGGGGCTCTTGATAAACACCAGTTTATCATCATTCTTATGCATTAAAACAAACCTAGCTCTTAGGATTTTACTCCGCAAACAGGTTTTTGGGCTGCATTTAGGCATAAAATAGGTTAGGCATGCATTGCATTTTTTATTGTCTTTTTAATATGTTTTTGTGAGTGTTAGGGATGTACAGATATATAGATCCCTAAAACCCTAGCACTCAAGAAGGCAAATGGTGAAGGAGAAGCCCAGACTAGCTGGAACTCAGCCTAATCCAGCTCACCTCAGCTTGATCCAGCTCACCGCAGCTGGAACCTAGCTTACTTTCAAGAGAGTTCATCCCAACTCCATTCAGCTAATCTTAGCTGGATGGCAGCTCAAGAGAGTTCACCTTAGCTCACCCTAACTCAAGTCAGCTCAGATCTAGCTCAACTTAGCTGAGTCTAGCTCATCTCAGCTCCTACTAGTCCACAGGGAGCTCTAGCTAGCTCAGCTAAGTTGACAGGAGTTCACCCCAGCTCAGATCCAGCTACATCCAGCTCCACTCAGCTCCAGCCAGCTGAAGAAGAATTCATCCCAGCTCATGAAGCTCAAGTCCAGCTCTCGGGGACTCAGCTTAGCTCAACTCAGTTGAGCTAAGCTACCTTAGCTGCCTCAACCAGCTTGATTCTCCCTGGGAGCACCAGACCTAGCTCACCTCAGCTTACTTTGGTAGAAGCTAGCTCACTTTAGCTTGGCTTAGCAACTAGCAAAGAACTAGCAAGCTAAGCCAGCTAGAGTAGCCCCATG
The DNA here is from genome assembly GCA_037157565.1 of Thalassia testudinum. Classification (NCBI taxonomy): domain Eukaryota; kingdom Viridiplantae; phylum Streptophyta; class Magnoliopsida; order Alismatales; family Hydrocharitaceae; genus Thalassia; species Thalassia testudinum. The sequence continues at coordinate 94,541,516 of JAZHRO010000025.1, forward strand.
CCAGCCTCTTCAGCAGTTGCCAGCTCTAGCTCCAGCTCCAGACTTCTCCTCCTCAGCTCCTCCCTCCAAACCCTAGCTCCAACACCTTCTCCACTACTCCTCCATTAGGTAAGCTAGCTTAGCTTAGCTTAGCTTAGCTTAGCTTAGCTAACAACCAGCTCCTTGGCCATCCACCACCTTCAAAGTCAACCCTAGCTAGCTTCACCAACTTAAGCCTACTTAAGCTAGCTACTCTACTCAAGTTGGCGCCACCTCCTAGCCACCCCTTCACCCCATTATCTCCACCAAAATACACCTTAAGTTGGTGCCAAAAACTACCCCTAACCACCTCTATATTGGTGCCAACTTTCAGCCCTTAATCCACTCTACACCTACCCACATAAGCCATCCTAGCCATCCACCTAACCCCCCTTCTAGAATCCTTCTTGGTGCCAACTTAGACCCTCTTCTAGAAGCCATTTTGGCACCAATATCAAGGGGTGTCAACCCCCATAACTACCCCCTTGGTGCCTCTTAAGGTGGCGCCAAACACCCTTGGCCATTGGATCCTTAACCACCTCCATCATTCCATCTTGGCCCTCCATTTCAAGGGACACCTTAGCCCCCTTCCTATTCTATAAAAACCCACCACCTACCACCATTTGGGAGCATCCTCCCTTAGTATATTTTTCTACCTAAACCGCCTATACCTACGGCCAAGAAGAAGGAGTAGAGAAGGAGATTAAAGGGGCACATCACCAGCCCCTTTGGTGCCTTCTTCTCCCCACTCTCTTCAACTTGAGCCACGCCAAGGAGGAGGACTCTTCCACTTCAAGGAGGACGGCCAGGCAAAGGAGAAGGACTTAGGGTGGACGTCCACCCTTGGAGAGAAACTTAGGGCATGCCCCCCTAGGGCTTGCCTTGAAGGACATCACCTTGGCGGAGCACTGCAAGGAAGGAGTTGAAGGACTCTTTTCAAGATTGGGAGCCACCAACCTTGGAGCAAGAAGCCCTCTTCTTCACCATCTATCTAGAGGATTTGTGTTTTCTTTTCTTATTTGCATTTTTCTAGTAGTACAAGCTTCCTCTACTAGGGCTTTTGTAAAACACTTTACCAATTATCTAGTTGCCTTCTTTGCATTTCTTGTTTGCATTTCTATTAGCTTATTTTCAGCATTCTTCACTCCCTCTCCCTAATTATTCTAGGCCTCCACTTGCCTAGAGTGATCTTAGGGAGAGGCTCTACTTGCCACATAGAAGTAGTATTTAAATTGAAGTGTAAATCACTTTTCCCGCCATCAGTTTGCATGTTGCCTTAGCTTAAAAACAAAAAAATGATATATTGAAAAAAAATGCCAAAAATAAAGTTGAGATTTATATTCCTAGCAAGAGAATCAATTTTGTAACCATATTGCCTCCTTGGACGACCCTAGATACTTCCCTATCTAGGATTATAAATTTAAGAGCGAAAGTGGATTTACACGTTACAACGACCTAATTAACAAACCGCGTATTTTTGCCATCAGCTCTTTGCAAGGATTTTGAAAGCTGAGGGGTGATATAGACACATCTATTTAGGTTAAAAGGCCTATCTATGCATGTTCCTAGGCTTAGATTTGCATTCCATATTGTAAATATTACATAACATGCATCATTCCGTATTTAGAGTAGTTGTGTATATTTTAGGTTAATTGCATCCTTTTTTTGGTCAGGAGAGGAGATTTATTTTGGAGCCTCAGATTAATAATCCGACCATACAGATCTGATCAGTATGACAATCGGAGTCCAACACCTTCGAAATCGCCTTGATCGGAGTCCTGTAGCACCATATGTAGTCCGAGGAAGATGAATGTCCAAGGGATTGGGTGACGTAATTTGGAGCTTCAAATGACAAATCTGACTGTGTGGATGGATTCGTGTCGATGATCGTAGTCCAACAGAGAGAAAATCGACTCAATCTGACCTCCGTAGCAGCCCCTACAACAGAAGGAAGATGGACGGCGCAGATCGTGCCACGTGGCACAACCTAGGCCACCCATGAGCACGCATGCACCACCGCATGCACATAGCAGCATGGGTGCACGCTGGTGCACGAAGGCATGCATGTGCAGCGGCAGCCCACGCGAGCGCATGCATGGAGGCGCACAACATGGCTGCGTAAAGCACGTGCAAGTGTAGTGGTGGGTGGTTGTGTGGGTTATCTTCAGCGACGTTTGCAGCAGATCTTCAACGATGTTTATGATAGTCACTAAATGTCCTATATACGAATTTGATTCTTTCCTCCACTATGAAAGGACCCCTACCCCTCCCATTTTTTTTTTATCTCTTCCTTTCTTCCTCTCACCACCTCCAAGGCTCTAGAGGGAACTTGTCCCAAGCTCGGGATGCTCCTCTAAGTTAGAAAACCAAATAGTTTTCTATCCCCTCATCCTCCGTCGTGGAGCATCCCGTGGCCATCTTCTCACCTCTCTTCGGGAAGAAGATCCTCACCGCGACGTAGTCCTACCCCATCCTTCGTCCTTTGACTCTATCCTCCATCCTACTCCTCACCACCTTCCTCCAGGCGACGTCTGAGCGAGTTGTCCTCCGAGCGACCAGTGAGGGGGATTTCTCTCACTTGATTCTAACTTTTTATGCTTCCATAGTGTAACAAACATTCATTTATAAATAGATGATTGCTTCTCTCTCTTTCTCTCTCTCTTATATTGCTGCAAGTAGATTAGCTAGGAGTCATCGACCTGATCCCTTCCTTGCTAAAAATACCAAAAAAACTAGAAAAGATAAAAATGACCAAAACCAAATAAAAGAGAAATGCTGATTTTCAAAACCAAACGTTTGACTCCCCGTGTTCGACCCAGGACTCACTTTTTGAATTTCCGTTATAAATTTTATCTGATAGATGCATTTTACAAGCTACGACGATGGGTCCTCCAAACCCTTATTTTAATTCGCAAAGCACACCCACATCATTTTGGCGCCATTGCCGAGGAGGCAATGCTCTTTGGTTTTTCTCATGTTTTTTCCACCTTACCAAACTTTTTTCTCACTTTTTCTCTAATCTTACTATGATTGCAGGTACTCTTCTGAGGCGGGCCAAAGAGGTTAGATCATAGAAAAGTGCGGATGAAGGTTTTCTAAGTTTGTCCCCACCACCCCTACCCACTACTTCATTTCACCACACTAATAACTCAAACCAAAATCAACTTAGGTGCATTTTATAAACCCTATAGATTTGGTTATTTGTTTGCCCCCTCCACTCGTCTCACCCCCACATATATATAAAGTATATATATGTACTCTTCTCTTGTGGGATTTTCTGAAACCTACACACTTAACACCCACATCTTCTTTCCCTTAGGCACACAATCACATCGATTCTACCACTTAACCGAGATCTGACCTGTGGACTTGGTACACTTAACACACAAATAAGTGAGTAGAAATCTGATTAGGTTAAGACTTTTTGTGTGCCTTAATCAAGTGGTGCAATAGGCCAATTGCTTGAACTGTTGGGCCACACCACTCAATCTAAAATTGATCCATCATGTAGCTTGCCACTTAGGGTTGATTCTTAGGGCTAAACCAGGCACTCCACATTATTTTTTATTTTTAAAGGAACATATCATCACCCGTGTTTTCAAAACTTGGAGTGTTCTACTAGACCTTGATTGAACCAACCTAAAAATTAAACCCTAAAAGCTGCTAAACAAGGTTAAACCCTAAAAGACACTTCATCAAATAACCTTGTTTGCAAACCTTGGTTGTGCACACACACACATTTGAATCAATCATTAAGGGCACAACCCATCTAAAGGGCCCATCACATTCCAAGAGCACAATCGTTCCAAGCCTAATTAAAATCGAGTAGATGTTGGCCTTGAGTATTGATTCGCTCTTCAGGGCTCAGACTAAGATTTTTTTCGATTAATCTACTTCTGTTTATCCATCTGATGTCTAGCTAGGAGAGTAGCATCAAACGACTATGGCTGAGGGGTACACTAGGAACCAGAGGTGCATGCCAAAGGAAGAACCTTCTCCCCAGTCCCTCCTTCTAACTGGTTGGATTGACCAGATAAAAGTAGGCCAAATCGTTTGTAATCTCAAGACAGGTCTTGGGCTACTGTAGGTCATTAGGCTAACCTACCTAAGGACAGGGTTGATTGCTTGTATTGCAGGGCACCTTTCTCTCTTCTGATTTCCCTCCTATTCTACCATGCATCCTTCCACATCTTATAAGCATTTCCCATCCTACCCTCCTACCAACACTTATCTGCAATATGATTACTATTCCGACTTGGCTTGTAATTACCCATCCAGTAATCAGGATGACTTTGATTGGGGATATGAATAAGGACCTCAATATCCAGGGCATAACCCTGGACAACAAGACTATGATTACTATCCTTCCCAGAGCTACAATGATTATAGATCTTCATCCTTTGATCACCAAACCAACTTGATCTATAATCAGGAAGGATATGATGATTATAACACTTACCCTCCTGAGAATTATGCTGAATATAGGCCACCACCATTCCTTGAACAACCCAAGATGACCTACTATCAGGGAGGGACCCGAGAACCTCGACATCTTGACTCCCCTAGATTTAAGCCAAACCCACCCAAACCTGAATAGAACTAGTTGGTTGAAGTGAACTAGATCAAGGAAAAGGTGTTGGCTAATTTGAGGAACACTATACAATCTTTAGAAGCTCAGCCAACACCATGCACTGAAGCATTAGAACCTATGATCAAAATGATTGATGAAATTAATAGCTCTCTATTGGATTTGCTCCAAAATGTTAGGGTTAGGGGCCTAGGTGAGTTTCTTCTTAGGAAATTATCGAGGTTGAGGATGAAATTTTTGGTTGCCCTAGTCAAATCTTGGGATGATTCTCAAGATGAACCCTGATTGCTTGTGTTCCGCAAGATTGAAATTAGGGTTACAAGTAACCCGTCATCGTAGTTGAAAACTCATGGTCAAATAAAATTTATACCGAAACTCCAAGGGAGTCCTAGGTCGAACATGGGGAGGCGAATGCTTGATTTTGAAAATCTACGTTTCTCTTTTTATTTGTTTATTTCATTTTTCTCTTCTCTAATTTATTTGCATTTTTAGCAAGCAAGAGATTTGGTCGATGAAAACTTTATCTACTTGCAAAAATAAGTGAGAGAGTGAAACAATCATCTATTCAGGAAGAATTGTTTGTTACACTATGAAAGCGGAAAATCTACACTTTGAGAGCATAAAAAGATAAAATGAGGCGAGAGAAATCTTCCTCGATGGTCGCTTGGAGGATGACTCGCTCTGACGTCACCTAGAGGAAGGTGGTGAGGAGCGGGACGAAAGAGGATGGAGGATGGGGTAGGACGACATCGCGGTGAGGATCTTCTTCTCGAAGGGCGGTGAGAGGATGGCCACGGGATGCTCCACGAATGGGGATGAGAGGTTGGAAAACAATTTGGTTTTCTACTTTAGAGGAGCATCCTGGGCATGGGACAAGCTGTCTCTAGAGCCTTGGTGGTGGTGAGAGGAAGAAAGGAAGGGATGAAGAAAAATGGGAGGGGTAGGGGTCCTTTTATAGTAGAGGATAGAATCAAATTCATATACAGGACATTTAATGATGGTTATAAATGTCTCTGAAGATTCATTGCAAATGTCGTTGAAGACAGCTCATGTGCCCACGCTGCCGCTGCACTGGCACGCGCCTCCACGTGCTACGCGCTTACGTGAGCTGCTGCTTGGTACACGTGCACGCCCGTGCTGTTGTGAGAGTGCAATGACACGTGCATGTGCATGGGCGGCCTAGATTATGCCACATGGTGCGATCTAGGACATCCATCTTCTTTTCATTATAGGGGCTGCTACAGACGTCGGATTGAGTCAAATTTTGCATTTTTGGGCTGCAATCGTCGACCTGAATCCATCCGTGCAGTTGGATTTGTCATTTGAAGCTTCAAATTATGTCACCTAGTCCCTTGGATTTTGATCTTCCTTGGATTGCATATGGTTCTACGGTACTCCGATCGAGGCTATTTCGGAGGCGTTGGACTCCAATCGTTGTCTTGATCAGATCCGCACAATCGGATTGTCAATTCGAGGTTTCAAAATAAATATCCTTCTCTCCTGACCGCAAAAAGGATGCAATTAACCTAAATTATATACAACTACTCTAAATGCAGAATGATGCATGCTATGCAATATTTATAACATGAAATGCAAATCTAAGCATAGGAACATGCATGAATAGGCATTTTACCCTCAATAATTGTGTCAACATCAAACCCCCTTCAGGAGAGTCAATGTCAAAACCATCTTAGGCACCTGTCGGGGGGGATATGTATTTTGAGATTGGAGATGATCGGTTTGGGCTAGAGCAACCCATTGAGGATGAACTGATTGATTCACCCAAGATCCTTGAGCCAGGGAGTGAGGAAAAATATGTCGCTTTGAACCAGGAAATGACAATCGATTTTGAGACATATATACATGAGGATCAAGAATTCTTTTACTCTGAGGGTGAAGAATCTTTTGGTGAAGTCTCACTTGAACTTAAGGAAGATGATTTTAGTGAGACAAATGGGCTTGAGGTATCTGATGAACTAGTTTATAGCTCAATTATTAAAGATTTAGATTCCGTTGGGACTAACTTGGAGGATTCAAATCCTCATTTACTAGAAGATTCAATCAATAGCCCCATTCCTCAACCACATGCCAAATGGATTGATTTTGATTTAGAAATCATTACACCAAAGTCAATCCTGGTTCAGATGCAATATTGGACTTGGGTACTTTAGATGGTGTGTACAACGATTTGGTGGTCCCGAAAACATTGATTTTGGAGGATAGGAAGTTGGAATTAAAAATCTGGAAAGCTAATTCTGAGGGAACTTTGATTTTGGATCTGAGGGTTCTTGTTGACCTGAAACAACCTATCTTCGATCAGGACCCTTATGATATCTTTCACGTGCGACCCATGCCTAGAATACTTGACTATCCTCCCGAGCTGAACTATAAGTGGATACCCATTTTATTGAAACAAATCTACCCATTGTCCCCCACTTTAGTCTGGGGTTGCACACCACAAAACCACAAGCTCGACCCCGTAAACACCACAATCTAAGGTTCTGGGTGATTTTCATCCAGAACCTTAGAACCACTCGACTCTGGGGCATGGGTCTGCACCTTAATCTGGTCCATGTTTGTGGACATGTTTTGCTGACAGGTTTTAGGATCAACCTTTTGATTTTGATTCTGACCTGTACTTGTGAATTCTTAATTTCTTCCTTGTATGCATATGCCTAGCTGAGGGCATTAAATTTAGCACATGTTTATATTTCACGTTCTCTACAGAGCTAATAGGGTTTCTCGAGATATTCAGGTGATATTCTATTTACTTCGTCTTTTCATGTCTTTATTTATACAATTGAGACATTGCATCATCTAGGCATGGGGGGGTGGATACTTTATCCTAAAATTATTTTGTTAACTTCGTAGAATTTCTTTTAGTTTCTTTCTTTAAAAAAATAAAGAAATAGAATTAGGAGAAGAGAACCTAGGCTTTTAGGCATTATTAACTCTAGGAAATCATACGAGAGGACCTAAACACTTAGACTCTTCAGGTCTTTAGGCTTATTTAGCCTGGGTGTCTACTAAAATGTGGTCTTAGTCTCGAGTCCTTACCAAGTCAATCTTATTTTAATTCGGTAAATAAATTGGGGTGATATGCATACGACTTATCAACCCACTCTCTGATTTGAGGGGACTTTAAGCCTAAGCATCTACAAACTTTTTGCACTGACTCACTTTTCAGTAGTTTCTTCAAAAATTGGGTAGCTAATGAACTATCTAGGGTGGTATGGCTGGCAAGTTGGTGGTGGTAACAACTCATCGTTCGGTTGTCCAGAGCCCAGCCACAAGACCATTTTCGTTATACTTCCCTTAGGTAAATCTTAGAGTAGGGAAGCCACCTACTTAAAAAAGAAAAAACAAAAACAAAAACAAAAACAAAAAAAATTGAAAAAGGAGAAAATAAAAAAAAACCATACTTCATTGCACGCGTATGGCTAGCAAGTTGTCATGGGTAACTGCCCATTGGTCGATTGTCCAGAGCCCAGCTTACAAAAATTCACAATAGTTCCCAAAACACTTAGGGAAGAAGCAAGGAAGTAGAATAAATTGGGGAGACATACACTGGGTTCATCCTTTTATTGACCACATAAATAAAAGTAGGGGGAAAGCTACCGTTCGAAAAGATAAACCTCTAGGCAAGGTCACCTAGGGTCGTAGAAACCCGAAGTCCATTTTTATGGTCGCCAAGTGAGTCTTTCACTCTTTTCACTAGATGCTTGGCACATAGAGTCCTTTTCGAGTCTTGGGTGTGTTGGGTAGCTGTAAAAAGTTATCTCGGAACTCTCAAACTCCAAAAGTACAAAAAAATTAGAAAAGAAGAAAAGCAAGAAGAAATGTATCTTCCCTTTTGAAATAAGGCAAGGACTTGGGCGGTCTGCATTCTGGCAGACACCCGTGTACTACTAAGTCTTCGTAGTTTAGGACCTTAGTTGAAATTTTCTATTTTTAATAAACGACTTTGGCCTAAGCGATCTAATCCTAATTTTGATTTTATACATAGCATGTAGTTTAATTTTGTTAGGGACTAGCAAAAGATAGGCATGGGGTATGATATAGACACATCTATTAAGGTTAAAATGCCTATCCATGCAAGTTCCTAGGCTTAGTTTTGCATTCCATATTATAAATATTGCACAGCATGAATCATTCTGCATTTAAAGTAATTATGTATATTTTAGGTTAATTTCATCCTTTTTGTGGTCAGGAGAGAAGGAGATTTATTTCCGAGGCATGGATTGATGATCTGACCATGCGGATCTGATCAGGACGACAATCAGAGTCCATCATCTCCTAAATCTCCTTGATCGGAGTCCCGTAGCACCATTTGTAGTCCGAGGAAGTTCAACGGCCAAGGGACTAGGTGACGTAATTTGGAGCTTCAAATAACAAATCCAACCGCGCAGATGGATTCGAGTTGATGATCGCAGCCCAACGTTATGAAAATCGAGTCAATCCAACCTCTGTAGTAGCCCCTACAATGGAAAGAAGATGGATGACCTAACTCGTGCCACGTGGCGCAACTTAGGCCGCCCATGCACATGCACACACCACCTCACATACACAGCAACGCAGGTGCACACAAGTGCGTGAAGGCACGCATGCGCAGCAGTAGCGCATGCGAGTGCACATGTCGCGCACGACAATGCAGTTGTGGGTGGGCACATGGGTTGTCCTCAGCAATGTTTGTGGTGGATCTTCAATGACGTTCATGACCGTCATTAAATGTCCTGTATACGAATTTGATTCTTTCCTCTACTATAAAAGGAGCCCTACCCCTCCCATTTTTCTTCATCTCTTTCTTTCATCCTCTCACCACCTCCAAGGATCTAGAGAGAGCTTGTCCCAAGCTCGGGATGCTCCTTTACAGTAGAAAATCAAATAGCTTTCCCTCCCCTCATCCCCCATCTTGGAGCATCCCATGGCTGTCCTCTCACTGCCCTTCGAGAAGAAGATCCTCATCGTGATGCCATCCTACCCCATCGCCCGTCCCTTGGCTCTATCCTCCTTCATCCTACTCCTCACCACCTTCCGCCAGGCGACGTTAGAGTAAGTCGTCCTCTGAGCGACCATCGAGGGGGATTTCTCTCACCTCATTCTATCTTTTTACACTTTCAGAATGTAACAAACATTCATTTATAAATAGATGATTGTTTCTCTCTCTTTCTCTCTCTCTCTTATATTGCTGTAAGTAGGAGTCATCAACCTGATCTTTTGCTTGCTAAAAATAGCAAAAAAATTAGAAAAGATAAAAATGACCAAAAACAAATAATAGAGAAGAGCAGATTTTCAAAACTACACGTTCGCCTCCCCATGTTCGACCTGGGACTAACTTTTTGAATTTCGATTATGAATTTTATCTGATAGACACGTTTTCTGGGCTACGATGATTGGTCCTGCAAACCCCAATTTTAATTCACGAAGCACACCTACATCAAGTGGCCATTTAAGAGAAGAATCAAACTGGACCAAAATGCAAACTAGGTCAAGATGTTTTCTGATTAGGCCCAAATTTTAGTAAAAATCTAATTTAGACCTAAGGAATCTAATGGTGAAGTCAGATTTTCATTTCGACAAAGTTTTACTAGGTAATTTGCACAAAAGTCCAAATTAGGGCAACTTCCTATTGAAGACTATTTTAGGTCAAAATGGGTTCGAATGGTCAAATCAATGGTATAAAACCTTATAGAATATTTTTCTATGATTTTTAGAAAGTTTAGGTGATTTTTGTCTTGACTAAAACCTTAGTTAATTAAGTGGGTTTGAAATTAGGATTTCGGATGTCCATTAATTCCTGAAATGCCTGAAAATCCATTTCTGTCTACATGAACACACTTATTAGATATTTATGACCATTTAACATTTATGTTATACTATTAAAACTATACACTTGCCCCTAGCTTATTGATTAATTTTCAGAATGGATATGTAGTGAATTACGATCTTCTGGCTTTTATGTAGGAACATTTATCAATGGATTGTGACTAATTAAAGCTAGATATGGCTAATGATGTTGTTATCATCATGAGGTTCCATAGCTCTACATTGTTCTCTTTATACTATTATTTTTGATTAACGGATCCCAAGTTGTTGGGGAAGATTCATTGTTGTTGTTGTTCAGCTTCTCTTTAAGTTGTAAAGAGAAGTGTTTTGTAAAGAGGTTGTTCCACCCTTGTTCAAGTGGAACGATAGTGGATTGACTAGCTTCAACTTGTTGGGAAAATTTTAAGCTGAGAGGCATAGGTAGTGGTTTTCACCCAGTTTGGATTTTCAATATAAATCCAGGGGTAATGTGTGGTTGATTCTGTTGTGAATTTATTTTTTATTTAAATTTCTTTAGAGTGATACTATTCACTCCTCCCCTCTAGTATACTATTTTGATCCATAGGGAACCCTCATAGCGGACTTGCTGAGTGTCAGAACCAAGTCTCCTTCCCCGCCACAGACTGCTAAGGTAGATCCACTACCTGAGGTAGGGACTAATTTTACAACAATCATGTAACCTAAACCACCTGAATTATGTTAGATTCCAGCATAATTTAGGAATAATGCATGCATAAGTGTCGTAATTCATATAATAGTTAGTTTGTTAGCTGCATAAGTAATATTATCATTTTATGCACTAAAAGAGACATGAAATTAATTGCAGATGATTTGAGGCTGTGAATGACATATCAAACCATAGAGATCTGATCAGGACGATGATGGGAGTCCAATGCTTCCAGAATCGTCTTGATCAGACAACCATAGCATCTTATGCAGCCCACAAAAGAATAGAGGGCACAGAGCAAGATGATAGAGATCCAAGCCTCAGATGAAAAATCCGATCGCATGGATGGATCCGGAACAATGATCGCAATCCAACGGCACAAAAATTAACTCGATCAGAGGCCTACATTGACGAATTGATTTTTGTTTTCAAAGATGTTAATTAAGATGATTTGCCATTGTAGTTCTAAGTGGTGGAAAATCGACTAATCAAAGTATTGAATTAAAGTTAAACCACTCGAGAAGAGTGGGTCATGTCCACATGGAGGCAATGGCCTATGAAAACTCAGATGGGTCAAAAGCAGATGTTCACAATTAATTTCCCTAAGAAATCGAATCAAAATCACCTTTAAATCGATGTTAATAATGATTAGATGAGCAGATATTACATTTACAAGAAAGAGGGAGGTCCTTTGCATAAACTTACCACAATATTTAGTTAATAAAATAAACATCAAAATTGTGCCAATGGCATATGATGTAAAAACTAATACCACCACCATTGTAGCAAAATAGGGTATTTGGTTTGGATGCCTTCCATGCATGGAGGAGAGGATGGCCAAAGGGGACGAGCTCGCCAGAGGTAGCTACTGCCAGGCCACTTCTTCTGGTGGTGGTGGCGAGGCATGGTGTGGCCGGAGGTGGTCAGTCTGAGGAGAGGAGTAGAGGCGGTGGCTGTCGCTGTTGCTGTTGAAGTCGAGGGAGAGGTGGTGGTGGCTACATTCTGTTGTAGGAGTGGACGTGTGCGAGGAGGGGCTAGCGAGGAGGTAAGACCAGCTGTATGGGCACGAGGGTGTGCGGTTTGGCGGTACCGCAACTAGCTGCTGCATACAGGTGGGTGCTACGCTTGGAGGAGGGCCGCAGTGCTACTGGAGGTGTGCATGTGCACGTGGCTGAAGGCGAGGAGGCACGCAAGCTGCGCAGGAGCTAGCGGGGAGGGCTAGTCACACTGTGGTCATGGAGAGGGTCGTGTGCAGGAGCTGCGGGCATGGTGATAGGTGCGTGGGTGTGGTGCTGGCCATGTGTGAACAGGTGGTGAGAGTGCACGTGAGGGGAGCTGCGGGTGTTGCTGTTGCGTGTGCATAGGCGAGGAGTGGACGTGGCGTGGTGAGAGGTGTAGTCGTGGTGATGGGTTCCTTAAGCAACAGTAGAAGGGGATGAAGAAGAAGGAGAAGTGAAGGTGGTGCTGGTGGATCTTCAGATGTTCGTGAACGTTCCTAGATGTCTTAATTGCACGTGATGGCATGGGGGTTATGATTTTTGATAGTGGTTGCTAGTGATGGTGGTGATGAACTCACGATAAGCTACACAAGCCACTGGTGGCATGGCAGTCTGTTACCCCGCCTGCCTGCGATGGTGTGGTCTTGTGTGCATAGTCGAGACCAGCGGTGGTGGAGTTGAGGAGAGCTTTACTCTCTGCGTAGTAGTGGAGTGGGTGGAGGCCTGTTGAGCCCTCGGGTGAAAGCTCCTTTTATGCTGTAGGAGGATGCGTGCAGAGGCAAAAGGCATTTGTTGAAGAGGAAGTGAAGCAACGAAGATCGTTGGGAACAAAGATCCACGATTGTCGCTTGTGCATCTCCTGCATGAATCCGTTGGAGAAGAAATAAATAAAATAAAGAAAAGAAATGAGGGGTTATTTATGTGCAAACCCTTAACTTCTATGTTAAATCCTAAACACTATATATATTGCACCTAATTGGTTAACAATCAAATGCTTGACATTCTAACTCAATTCTAAATGCATTTAATTATGAATGCAAAGCATGAATTATGCAATCAAGTCAAAAATCTAAACTAACCTATTTACATCCTAATGCATGCTAAATAAATGATAAAAATAACTTAATACCTAGACATTGAAATACCTAAATAGACCACAAATATGGGCTCATCATACATCACCAGTTACAAAGAAAGGAAGATGGACGGCCATGATGGTGCCACGTGGCACCATCACAGCCACCTCTCGCCACACCCTAAATCTCCGAAGTTCCCTGCACCTTGTGGGCAGTTGAATTGTCATCCAACGGCCACAAGTAGGCCACGTCACCACTGCCTCCATGCTTCATCAACAGAGAAAAGATCTTAGCCGTTGGATCTCCATCTAATGGCTAAGAACAGTCGCGCACTAAACCCAAATCGTGACCACCTATTCTTATAGCATAGCAGTTAGCAAACTAATACGCGAGAGAAGGGTGGAGGATCGAGTCGTGCCGTGCACGAAATCGAAGAGGCGGGGTGTTCAAGTGAAATTTGACCATTAGATGAAGATCACATGGTGAGAAGGAGAACGCGTGGCATGACATGGGCCATTGGATGCCTGTGCATGGATGCATGTCGACATTAATGTGCCGTTGCATGGATATACCTTAAGGCGGTGCTGCGCTCACTCTAAGCCATCTGATCGTGAAATCCGAAGATCGAGATCAAGCGCACGGGATTTGAAAGCATTAGCTCATGAAGCAAGTGTGAGGCAGGCACGCAAAGAAGTGGAAGGCACGACGACGATCGCATGATCACAATCTGACCGCTGTAGGCATGCCACTTGTCTCCACCAAAGTAAATCCAAGTGCAGGAGTAAATGAGGGTTTTTTGAGGCCAAATCAGAGCCGTAGATCTCCCGATCGATGGATTTGATTAGGCTAGAGTTGTTGCATGTTTTCAAGGGCTAAAATGCCCTCTTTGCTCCTCATCAAAGCTCTAAAAGAAAACCAAGGCCCCCTATTGAACATCTCTTCCATCAGAACTCCCACCAGATACAACTCCAGTCTCTCTCACTCTCTACAACTCTTCTCTAGACCTCATCCTAGCACTTTGGATCTGAAGTTTTACCACACTTCACACAAGAATTCCACAAGCGATGTTGTCATCATCTGCTATCTCTAACTCTCTATCTCTCTCTCTACTCTTAAGAATTGTGATTTCTACTTTAAAAGATGTTTCCAAATGGCAATAAAATTCCAATTCTCTAGATATCTGATGACTATATATACATATGTAAATATATAAATATTTGTTTAGAACGACTTTCTAAAAAGCTTTCGCATAAAAATCATTCTTTGCCTCCCTACGAACGACTCGGTACTCACCGAAATCTTTATAAATGTTATTTGTTTCATCGTGATTCACACTACAATGACAGAATTAATTTTTAATGCATCTCACGAGCGAACAAGTTGGCATCATTGCCGGGGAGGCAATGGAAATTTTTAAAAGCTTTTTTTTGTAAAAGTGCTTATTTGAGATTCTAACTTACTATTTTTGATTGCGTAGGAATCACAAAATTGCAGGAAGATACGTGCAACAACAAAAAAAATGGGTTTGAATCTCAGGTAAGTACTTATAGCCTAGATTAGTTTAGACATAGAAAAAAGAATCCAAAAAAAAAAAGGTGTTTTGCTTGAATGATAGGATTAGTTAGTGTTTGCTTTCTCTTTGAAAAAAAAAGTCTAGCTTGGTGATTTTTCGAGCTGAAACATACACTTTTCTTAAAAATTTAATTTCTGAAAATTCGCATGGTGAAAAATTCTAAAATTTTTATTCTATGTGGGTTTTGAAGTCCGAAACCACATATCCAAATTTCACTTAAATCTAAGTAATACAAAAATTTAAAAATTTGCGCACTAAGCTATTATCAATTTGGTTACTGTTCCTGATTTTTTGGAGTTCAAAATATCATACGAATTTTTATACAAATTTGATTGACTTGAAGTTTATAGTACTTAATTGTTGTTGAAATCAACAATTTAGGAAAAATATGAAAAAAATATTTCTTGCACATTTGTTTGCACAGATTACTTAATCACTAACTAGGGTTCAAAACAGACTTTAAAAATCCTAGTACACTTTAAATCTAAAAAAAAAAGAAAACATGTATTAAAATTCTTGAGAAAATATTTTCTGAGTGCCTAGTTAGCGGTGCAAAAGGACCAATTGATTGCATTGATTGGGGTCACCACTTCCTTGAATTTGGACTTAAAAGGACCATCTACCACTATCTGCATTTAGGATTTCACATTAAGCATAGAGTACAGTTGCATTTCCATTCATAAAGGAAATCTATCAAACAATTGGGATTTTCAAAACTCTTGTGCCTCATGAAAACCATTGATTGAAAATATTAACTCATGTGAATCCTAAAACTGATTAATACAAGCATTTGAACCTTAAAATTCATTTCATCATTAAAAATTGCTTATGAACCCCTTTCCTGTGCACTCACACGTTTGAAAATCAATCTTAAGGGTAACACCCCCCTAACACCCATTATATTCCAAAAGTTCATCAAGCCTAAGCTTAAAATTAAGTAGACGTGCCCTAGGTAGGACTAATCTTCTTGGGGACTTGAAATTAGATTTAGCTAAGGTCAAGACCTTGTCTACTTGGACCCACTAGTTATAAGAAAGGTCAGTGCAGTAACCATGTTAACCCTTATTGGTCTCTCGCCATGTGGGGTGTCCTAGGGTGTCCCACCCTTCTGGCCAGCCAAGTAATTCAAGGGTTGACCTAACCTAATCGTGTTTTGGGGAACCAGGATTAGGCCTATTTAGGGTTTGCACACTAAGGATTAGTTTGATTGCTTGCATTGAAATGGTAGGGTATTCTCTCATCTATCTTTTCTCTCTCATCTACAGGTATTCTTCTAGTGCATGCAAGTTAGAAGATCTCTACATCTTGATTTGCTACCACCTTTTGAAAGAATTCCTAGGAGAAGACTTGTTTGTCCAGAATCTAAATCTAAACCCTCTACAATGGCTAGTCATCACGAGGAAGATGAGAATGAAGAGGAGGAACAAAATCTGGATCCAATGACTCTCTTACAAAGGTCAAAGGTAGATCACTAAGCATGGCCGGCATCATGACAGATAAATAGAGGTCATAGTGCAGGCCATTACTTGACTCCAAAATGGAAGAGCAGACCGGCCTCTCTCTTGTTGGAACCTTGTTCCACATCTTGTTTTGGTGTTAACAAAATTATTGTGAATTAATGTTTGTCATTGACTGTTACTTCAGATTTAGTTGCAGATCAAGGCAAACAGGAATTGATGGAGGCATGATGATGAGAAAGAGAAGATGATGACAAGGAGGAGGCAAGATGACAAGAAAGAGTCAAGGAGGAGAAGATCCTCTTCGACCTTTAGCTTTTCTAGTTTAGATTTTATATTTATAGATTGTATATGCCTCTTAACAAAGAATCATAACTTAGATCGTAAAATCAATTAGAGATAAATTAGGATTTACATTATGAACATTTTCAAAGTATGTAATGGATTAAAACACTTAAAATAGGTACTTGTAAGAAAGTATCGGTACTGTTCATCAGTATGAGTATTTGCAAGGCATAGGTTTGAGAATTTGTCTCAAACTGTGAATAAGTACTGGCACCAACCATGAGTACTGGTACATGTTGGCCACAGGTTGAAGCCTTAATTCTGGCCTGAACCTTACAAGTACCAATACCCATGATGAGTCCTGGTACAGGTAGGTTACTGTGCCCAAGGAATTCCAAACCTGGGAGTCACAAGTATTGGTATCCATGATGAGTACTGGTACCAGGACTCACGTACTGGTGGCAGTGAGCTGCTAGTACCAATACAAGTACTTTAGTACGAGTACCAGCTAGACATTGGCCCAAAACAGAATAGGTGGAATATTAATTTTGTAAATGTGAACGTTAGGAATTAAATTCCAACATCTATTTGACGACTACTTCAGGTCCTAAACTCTATAAAATGAGTCTTGGACTCTTTGTTTGCGTACAAGAGATACAAGAAAGATAAGAGAAAATTCTAGAGCTCTATATTTCATATATTCACCACATATTCAAGAGAAGAATAGAGTTCGTTGCTCTTAATCTTTCCACGCTTTCGCAAATGCGTCGATGTGATTTTCTTTCATGTATTCATGTCTACACTAGGCTCTCAAATCGGTAACATTATACGTACATTTGTTGAGAGGATTTGATTTTAGTTGTAAGATTCTTTTTATCTTACATCTGTTCTTTCATTTGTAATTGAGCTTGTTGCTTGTTGGATTGTAACAAACCTGTTGTTGAAATTGGGTTGAGGTAACCTGTGAATTACCTCGGTTAGTAAATTGATTCCCACGGGGATGAGGGAATCGAGTTAAAAGCCCTAAGTTGGGAGGCTTAGGTAGTGGAGTACCCAAGGCAGGGGACCACTATACATATTTTGCCAATTTCTATGGTTTGATCGACTGTGCAAAATTTTCCTGTTATTACTGATTTTTTGTTTGAGTTTTTGTGCGCTTAGTCATATTCCGTATATCAAATCATATCAGGTGGTATTAGAGCAAGGTTGCGAGAAGATGTAACAAATCAACTCGCAATGGCAACTACATCAAGGCACACCGAAGGATAGTCATCCACCCATCCTCCCTATTTCGATGGGACGGACTATGGTTATTGGAAGAGGAGGATGCAAGTCTTCCTCAAAGAAATGTATGTGGAGGCTTGGACCCTCATTCAAGAAAAATACTCAAATCTAGAGCCGCAAGAAGGAGTAGCGTGGACAATGGATCAGAAGAAAAACATTGTGAGTAACGTGAGGGCGATGAATGCACTGTATTGTGCATTATTGAAGGAGGAATTCAATCACATCTCAGCATGCGAGTTAGCATTTGAGATGTGGAAACTTTCGAGGTCACCTACGAAAGTACAAACATGGTAAAGGAAACATGTATTTCTATTTTAACAGAAAATTATGAGTGTTTCAGGATGCAAAAAGGAGAAATAATCGAGTACATGTACACAAAATTTGGAGAGATCCTGAATCCAATGAAAAATCTAGGAGTCAGGCTGAGAGAGGAGCATCTTGTAAGAAAGGTCTTGAGATCACTTACAAGCGATTGGTCTCCAAAGACCGCAGCGATCCAAGAGGCGAAGGATCTATCTACTCTCCCCTTGGATGATCTGATTGGAAGCCTCATGGTGTATGAAGTTCAATTGGAGAACATGAAGAAGTGCGAGGAGAAGGCGACAAGTAGGAAGAAAAGTATTATTTTTAAGGCAATCATGGAGGACTCAGACTCAACAACATCAGAATCCAAAGACGAGGACATGGAAATGCTTGCCAATAAATTCCATAAAATCCTCAAGAAACAAGGTAAACAAGTAAATAAAATTTCTTCTAACATTATTTGTTATGTGTGCACGAAGAAGGGCCACTTGCAAAAGGATTGCCACATAAACAAGGAGGAGGACAATAGGAAAGAAACAAAGGAGCTCAAGAAGGAGAAAAAGAGGAAAGCAAATAAAGCGACATGGGATGATAGCTACTTTGACATGAAAACCAACTCTAGCAAATTGGATGATGATGAGGTCGCACATCTTTGCTTGGTAGCAACTACAGAAGACATGGATAATGAGGTAAATCCTGATTTCTCTTTCGAAGAATTATTAGAAGCATATGAAGCACTATATCATAAAGCTAGGTCATTTAAAAAGGAAAATGAGGTTTTAAAGAATAATTATCAAACAGTATAAGTAGAAAAAGCATGTTTAGAAATAGAATTATAAATACCAAAAGAAACTAATAATCAGTTGCATGCAAAGATATTAGAACTAGAAGATATTTATGAGCACTTTGAAGGGACATTGAATAATCTTAAAGCAAAAACTAGGCTAAACATTGAATTTTGTGATTCATTAAAATCAAAATTTCAAAGTAAAAAGAATATACAAAATAAATCACATGCACCTAGGCATGCGTGGATGTATTAAAAGGCTAAAAATCCCAAGAATTATTGATCTAACACTTGAAAGGACTATAAATCTCAAGATTTGAAAGGTGCTAACTTTAAAGGACCCACAAGGAAATGGGTACCTAGAAAAGATATTTGCTTTGCAAGAGTAGACCAAAGTAATCAATAGGTGTTTAAGGCACATAACAGAACACTTCAACCTTCCTATAGGTTGAATGAAGACTGTGAATGTTGGATGGGAGATGCTTGGTATCCACAAACTCCATTTTACAATTGGTAAGCATTATGGTATGATATTTCTTCATTTTTTTGTGATTAACAAAAAGGGTGGGAAAAATAAAGGGCAAATAGTAATATTTTTTGGGGGAGCATATAATGATGGGGAGGATTAAAGAAAAAGTTTTTCCTTCATATAACATTGCTAAAGAAAATTATAATATTTGCAAGATAGTTTTGTCAACGCCAAAAAGGGGGAGATTGTTGGAACCTTGTTCCACATCTTGTTTTGGAGTTAACAAAATTATTACGGATTAATGTTTTTCATTAAGTGTTATTTCAGATTTAGGTGAAGATCAAGGCAAATAGGAAGTGATGGATGCATGATGATGAGAAAGAGAAGATGATGACAAGGAGGAGGCAAGATGACAAGGAAGAGTCGTGGAGGAGAAGATCATCTTCGACCTTTAGTTTTTCTAGTTTAGATTTCATATTTATCAATTGTATATGCCCCTTAACAAAGAATCATAACTTAGATCATAAATTCAATTAGAGATAAAGTATGATTTATATTGCAAACATTTTCAAAGTACGTAATGGATTAAAACACTTAAAACAGGTACTTGTAAGCAAGTACCGATACTGTTCATCAATACTGGTATTTGTAAGGCACAGGTTTGAGAATTTGTCTCAAACTGTGAACAAGTATCGATACCAACCATGAGTACTGGTAAGCCTTAATTTTGGCCAGAAACTTACAAGTACTGGTACCCATGATGAGTACCGGTACAGGTAGGTTACTGTGCTTAAGGAATTCCAAACTTGGGAGTCACAAGTACGGGTACCCATGAAGAGTAGTGGTACCAGGACTCATGTACTGGTGGTGATGAGCTGCTAGTACCGGTACAGGTACTTTAGTAATGGTACCAACTAGCCATTGGCCAAAAATAGAATGGCTAAAATATTAAATTTGTGAATGTGAATGTTGGGAATTAAATTCCAACAACTATTTGACAACTACCTGAAGTCCTAAACTGTATAAAATGAGTCTTGTACTCTTTGTTTGCACGTAAGAGATACAAGAAAGATAAGAGAAAATTCTAGATCTCTATATTTCATATATTCACCACATATTCAATAGAAGAATAGAGTTTGCTGCTCTCAATCTTTCCATGCTTTTGTAAACACGTCGACGTGATTTTCTTGCATGTATTCACATCTTCACTAGGCTCTCAAATCCGTAACATTATATTTACATTTATTGAGAGTCTTAGGTTTTAGTTGTAAGTTTCTTTTCATCTTACACCTGTTCTTTTATTTGTATTTGAGCTTGTTGCTCATTGGGTTGTAACATACCCATTGTAATTGGGTTAAGGTAACCCATGAATTACCTTGGTTAGTAAATTGATTCCCTCAGGGTTTCTGCACAAATTACCATGTCAAACTTTGTCAAAAACTAAATCCAACTTCACCATCAGATTCCTTGGGTCCAAATTAAGTTTGTACCAAAATTTGCGCCCAATCGGAGATCATCTTGACCTACTTTGCATTTCAATCTAGTCCAATTCTATTATCTCACACTTATGCCCCTAACTTTCAAAATAATTACAAAATGCCCCTTATTTGTCATCATTCTTTGCAATCAAGTCCCTCCTCCATTATCATGGAGGAAGTCCTACTCTGGCAACCTTTGATTAGAGAGTTCTCCCTGATTGTTTGACGAATCTCTCCCAAACTAGAAAAGGGGATTCCTCGGGAAGTTGTCTTCCATTTGAGCCATGTACGATTCTTTCAATCCTACTCCAATGCTCATGCGAATCTTTTAAAGGTTCGGGTCTCCTAAAACTGCGGAGCTTGCAAGCTTTCAAGCTTGGTTTACAAGCTTGGAAGGACCTCCTATGGCTTATAAAAAACCCCCAGATGCAAGCCTTACCTCCTTAGTTTGGCTTGGAGGTCGGACACCCCTTCTTCCCTTCTCCTTGACCTCCTTCTTTGGTAACTTTGGTGAGTACTCTGACCACCTTCCTCATCCACCCTCACAGATAATAGCGAGTGTATTCTTCTTCCCCAACTTTGTCCACATCTCACAATACCAGCAGATGTCTTCTTCCACGTCTTCCTCGCCGCTCCATCACAGGAGGCTTTATCTTCTCCGTCTCTGGCCTACGAAAGCCGACGTGAATCCTACCCCCTCAACCAATTAATTTAGGTAGTTAGGTTACTTAGAACTTTAGGATTAATTCCCCATACTCAAAACACAAAAACACCCCTCGATGCACATGCCACGTTGTCATCTTTCTCCGCTCCGGCTGCCCTCCGACAAGGTCATCCACTTGCTACACTCGTCCACCCACCTCGCTGATGCTCCCAAAAGCTCCACCGTCCTTTTGCCAACCAAGCCCTCTCCTAATTTCACCTTTTGCTCACCTAGCCTCCCCACCAAGCAACCCACCTTTGCATCACCTTCCATGAGGTCGTCCAGCCACCACACGCTGCCACTCACCACATACGCTTAGCCTCCACTCTCCACACCTTCCGATGATGCTCGTGAGTTGTTTTAATATGGCTGAGAGGTTGTGTTCTTCATTCTCAAGTGCTCACCATTCTTTGCCGCTGTCGCCATCAACACCACCATTTTCTTCAAGTTAATGGTCATGCTCGCCCCAGGTCAGATCTCCAGATCGTGCAAGGTCAATCCAGGAACTCGGCCAGGTGGTTAATTGAAGTCCACATCACCTGCTGCTACTCCAATTGAAGACACATCTTTAGCTGTAGTGTACGCGAATGAAGAGTTGGAAGATTGCCCCACATCACGAATGGATGAGCAAATGAGTGCATATATTGATTTTATGAATAGAGCTTATCGCCTCAGAAACACATTGGGGGTGAGGTCCGCGCTCACCCTTCACTGACCTGACCCACCTACTTTAAAATCCTCAACTGCGACCCCACACACGCAGCCCTAGACCCAGTTACATGACCTGCATACCCAGTTAAGATGGGATATTTGAGAGAAGAGGAGAGGAGGAAAGGAAAGGGAGAGAGAGCAAGGGAGGGGAGGGTTTTGCTTCTGAAGGATTGTAGCAATGCTTAGTTGCTGGGAAGGAAAGAAGAGAAGAGGAGAAGAGCTATGCTTGAGAGAAGAACAGAAAGAAGAAAGAAGGAGAAGACCTGAAGAAGAGAGAAGAAGAAGCTAAGAAGAAGAAGAACAGCAAAGAAGAAAAGTTCTGTAGCAGGGGACAGTTAAGTCGTCTGATTATCAAATCAGATATATAATTATTGTTCATTTATTTAACATGATTGAGTAGTTTATGTATATGTGCTTAGACTAATAACTGGTGATCTAAATCTCCATTATTTTATCTTAGATATCTTTTTGGTCTCTTAAAGTCTTGAAATACTTATGTTATTCATTGAATATCTAAAGTGATAGACTAGCAATCATTGAATATCATTACTGTGCTTCATTCATTACCTGTGTTCGACCACGGACTTCATTTAGATATTCGAGTTATAAATTTTATTTGTTGACATGCGATTTTGACTATACTGCAATGCAACGATTTTAAAACATCGATTTCGCCCGATCAGCATTTTGCCATTGTTGCTGGGGTGTAATGTGCAATTCATCGCTATTCTTTTCTTTATTTGATTATATTTTAGCACTGACTTGCCCTATTTGTTTCTTGTGATTTTGCGAGGTACATCAGGAGGTGATCTTCCGCACAAGACAACCACTCCCAAGGTAGGTAAATTTTGTTTTCTTCCCTAATTTACCTCTTAATCTTTGGAAGATAGGAAGGAATCAATCAATTATGAACTACCAACCTTATTTTCTTAGTAATATCATTAAAAAGGAAAGTTTCCTAATTTGCGAAAAATTTATATCTGATTGAAGCTAAGGCAATTTTGTTTATAAATCCGTACCTTAATTGCCTATACCTATTAGGGACCATGCTTAATTTCTAAATCACTTTGGGCTAACACACTTCTTGTTTCAAGCCCAAGGTGAACAGCTGAAGATCAAATTGGACTTGGAATAGGGCAAATTAGGGTTTCAACATTAGGGTTTGAAGTGTTAGTACACATTTGACTGCATAAGGAGAATAAACCCACTCCCATTTGTGTGCTACCCAAGCCCCTGTTTGAAAAGATCTAATCAAGTAGAACCCTAAAATCAGGCTCTAATTTCAATTGCACACTAAAATCTTAGACCTAACAACCTGAGAGTCAATTCAGGTAGATTTCTAGGTCTTGACCTAGATTTCGTTCACCATCTTTTAGGGTAGGTTAGGTGAAGTTGATGTACATTGTGGGCTAACCAACCTCCAAATTAGGTCACAAGTCAAATCAACTTTTAAATCAAGTGAAATTCAAGGCAAGAATTAGGCTAAAATTGGTACAATTAAGGTCTTAAGTTCGTACATTCCTATCTACTTGGAACTACAGTGAGAAGGAAGGTCGGGTGGGGGAAACCCTGTAACCCGTGGGAACACCTACCATTTAGTGGTCCTTACAGGACTCTCCCTTCCTGGCTACCCAAGTATTTCTCGTGCAGATTTTTGATTCAAAGGTGTCATCCTCCTTGAAACTGGCGTAGTCATCCAAAAATTTTTGGGTGTCTTGATTGGGTCAAAATAATATCCAGTCCCTCATCCTTTCTCTATAGCACAAACATAGGAAGGTCATTAGGTTTTTAACCTAAGAGACCTCATCAAATCTTCTTGGAAATTTCTTTTAGATCTAATCAAGTTCGAATATGATCCTGAGTTTTATTCTGCATCTTGATTGTACCATATGATTCAAAAATGCAACCTGGCAATCTTGGTAGACTATTTAGGAAACCTGAGTACCAAATGAGCATGAAAGAAAAGACGATTGAGGATGCTTATGGACACCATGAGGAATATTTTAAAAGGGACATTCAGGATAAATCTCCGAAAATAATGAACCACATCATGAATTGTGTGGAGATAATATGGATACAAATGAACCATGGTTTAACCCAGGATAATCTCCTAGCAGAACACAATGAATTGGTGAAATTACACAACAACAATTGTCTGCAATGGTGGTCAAATCCATTATTTCGAAAAGACCTCCAGAAATTTTTGGAAATACAGGGAGAACTGCTGAATAGGTTTTGTCTATCCACTGATCAAAAATACCCATCGAAAATTAATAAAACATCTTGGAGTGATTCTAGTGATCAACATAATTTCCCAAATCTCGGATTGTTGTGGACCCCTAACCCAAAAGAATTCAAATTCAAATTTCATAACATTGACATTCCTGATCTTGAGATGGGTTGGAAGGACCCAATTGTAGGTGTTCTCGATTCTGAATCAGCCCTAGGAAACCAGGAAGCTTGTCCATCGAGCTTAGATTTCCCCGACACCTGTGATGATGTGCTTAAAATAGAACTACTCGAGAATGTAAATCCCAAGCCTTATCTTGTTAAGGTGATTCTCGAGAATGATTCTGACATCCCTATAAAGCCCAGCCTTTATCCTAGTGACCCAATGCTTACCCAATGCCTACCTTTAACCTAGAATCTAGATCTGAGTGTATTTGGGATGAGTATGAGGCTTCATTTGATGAAATACAAATTTCAAATTTGAAATACAATTCAGTGCCTGCATTTGATGAATATGCCTCTCCAACCTCCTCAGAGGTAGTAATTGATTTCTCATAAGTTACACCAATTTATGATATAGAAATTGAGGAGTTGGAAGAGTTGGGAATTGATTGGGTCTACCCTAAAATCCAATAACCTGAGCCAATGCCAAATAAGGATATCTTTCTATTATGAAAATTGGTTAGATCCAAGTTAGGTTGTTGCTTGTACACCTCTTGATTCTTTTTGTGGCGGAACCTTTGATCTGGAATCGAATTCAGAACATGACCTTCGCAAGTTCTCCGATGATTTCGAATCCTACTCTAATTTCAGAGAACCTTCATTTCCTAACTACTATGAACCAGTTTACGACCTTAGCATCCATGATCCATTCTTCGACTTTGACTCTGAGGTCCCTGATTTGCTTACATCTAAAGAGCCAAAAATGTCTATTAATGCATGTTCTTAGTGTCACATTAGCATCATACATTGTAAATATTTCATAACATGCATAATCATGCATTTTGGTCAAGTTGTATAAATTGTATAGTAATTATCTCCTTTTATGGTTATGGAAAGGGAAATTCTTAATCGAGGCCTCAGATCAAAGATCCAACTGTACGGATCTGATCAGGGCAATGATTGGAGTTCAACGACTCCAAGATCGCCCTGATCGGACATCTGTAGCACCAGATAGAGACCGAGGAAACCTAAAGATCAAGGGCCAAGATGGTGTTAATCCACACTTTAGATGACAAATCCAACTGCACGGATGGGTTTGGATCGATAATCACAGCCTAACGACACAAAAATTGACTCAATCCGACATCCATGGCACCGTCTACAACAAGTAGAATACGGATGGCCAAGATAGCACCACGTGGCACCATCCCAGCCGCCCAATCGGCCCTCTGGACTGCTACTACATCTCCAGAGGACTTCTAACACGCGATCTAGGCCATTGGATCTTGATCCAATGGCTGCAAGCATGCGCGCTTGAAATCACAACCACGACAAAGTCACTGCCGTAGCACAGAGCTCGAGCATGTTGCGCAAACACGCGATGTGCATTCGACTCCACATCGACAGCACGTGGCCGAATAATCGAGATTGTGCGATCAGCTGTGGGCAGCGTAGATCAGCCAATTATGCACATGCGCGATCTGACGAATAGCACACACGCTTGATCGTACATGGGAGCGCGGTGAAGATGTAGATGAAGGCGCACGAGGAGAAATCTAAGCTGTCCAATCTCAAGATCAGATGGGTAAGATTTGAAAGACGTGCACGGGCGTTTTTGGCGTGGAAGGTAGGGAGGCGCGCGCATGTCGCCCACATTCATACGTTTAGTGATGGATAAATCCATCACTAAAGACCTAACATTAATGTTTTGATGACAAAAGACCTTTTTGCCCCCTCCAATCTACACCTATATATAGCTCTACGACCCCCACATATTCTTCATCCCTTCTCCTCTCTTCCTCTCGAAAGCTTAAGAGAAGCATGTCCCACACCCGAGATGCTCCTCAAGAGCTAAATCCAAACTTTCATCCCCATGTCAAACGTGGACCCTACGACAATGACGACGATGATGTGCTGCCTCATTCCCATTCTTTTCACTTCGTCCTCCTTCTTACTACCTCATCCTCCGTCTTCCAGGCGTCGCCTCCGTCCAGCTCATCCTCCAAGCATTCATCGAGGACGATAACATCTCTTTCCCTTCTTTTATTGCTTTCTAGAGTAGAATTTCCCGCTTTCTAGATGTAACAGTTCCCACTTTCTAGTGTAATCATTTCCCACTTTATTAGTTGTAAAAACAATATTCAAATACCAAGTGATTATTCTGTCCCTCTCTCTTATTATTTATATCGATTCCATTGTGATTATTTCACCTTTTAAAAAGAAAAAAATTATAAAAAAAGTATAATTGCGGATTTGGAGATCGACGTAGCCTCCTTGTGTTCGACCCAGAACTTCTTTATGAATTTTTAGTATAAATTTTATCTGTTGAATAGATTTCTTCACGATTTGAACTACGACGATGGGTTTTCGAATCCAGCTGCGATCATGTAGTTTTCTACTCCCAACATTTTGGCGTAGTTGTCAAGGTGGCAACGATTTTTAATTTTCTTTCTTTATTTTGTGCACTTTATTATTTTCTAACTTGCTTTATTTCTTATCTATTATTTTATAGGTACCTTGATAGGGAATCTTCAAGTGGTAGATTAGAGTAAAGTGCAGTCGAAGACAATTGTAAATGCTCCCCATTCTTCCCCCTCCATAGATTCCGTTTCACCACATTAATTCAAACTCCAATTAACCTAGGTGTTTGCATAAATCCTAGGGTTAGTTTGGTTGCTTGGATTTCTACTCACATTCATCTCACCCACATACAAAAAATCAACAATAGGATATTTCTTGGGGGGTAATTCAACATACACCCACATTCAAGGCACTTACCCTAATTGATTTTCATCTACTCAACCAGATTATGATCTATGGAACCAATACATACAAGTCAACATATAAAAAAGTGGAAATTAGTCTAGGCTAATCATTTTGTGTGCCAAACTTACTGGTGCAATCTTGGCCAATTGTTTGAGTTGTTTGGGTCGTACCACTTAACCTAAAATCAACTCACCAAGTAGCTTCCCCTTATGGTTTTCAATTTAGGTTAATACCATGCACTCTACTTTATTTTTTGATTTCAAAAGGAAAGTGATCTTCACCCGTGCTTGAAAACCTGGTTTGCCTCAAACTTGATTGAAGTAAACCTAATTCTAAACCCTAAAAGCTACTTAAACAAGATTTGAACCTTAAAATCTACTCAACACAAATAATCTTACTTGAAAGACCTGGTTGTGCACGCACTCACACATACTCAATTGATCATTAAGGGCACAACCCATTTTAAGGGCCCACCACATTCCATAAGTACTACATTCCCAGGCCTAAATAAAATCAAGTAGACGTTGGCCTTAAGGACTGATTCACTCTTTGGCGTCCAATCTGAGATTGTTTACGATTAACCTACTTGTACTGATCAACCTGATGTCTTGCTAGGGGAGTAGCGTCGAACGTCCGAGGCTAGGGGGTACACTAGGAATCGGAGGTGCAAGTCAAAGGAAGAACCTTCTCCCCAGTCCCTCCTTCTAACTGGTTGGATTGAGTAGATGCAAGTAAAGTAAATCGTTTATAATCTTACGGTAGATTCTGAGAGTCTGTAAATCCTTAGGTTACCCCACTTAAGGACAAGCTTGTTTTGTTGTGCTACAGGGTTCTTATCCTTAGACCTTCCAACCCTTTCCTAGTTTATGCTGGGAAGGAGGTCATTGAATCCCCGATTGGAAGGACTACTAGAGTATTCTAAGAGGCATAGATTGGATTTTGGCCAAATTGATTCCATGGCCGATCAATAGCCTCCTCTGCCTTAGGATCCACAGGAGGTATTTCAAAGGTAGCTGGAACAAATGCAGAGAATGCAAGAATGATTCCAGAGAATGCAGGGCACTCAACCCTTGAAGGATTTTTATGATCCTTCAAATTACAGGGAACATCCTGGCATCCAGATTCCTGCCGAAGACATAGAAATCAAGACCCATGTGTTAAGCCTGATCAAACATTTCCATGGGCTTGGCTCTGAAGACCCATTTCAGCACTTGGAGGACTTGACCAATTTGGTCCAGACCACCAAGGCACGAAATGTGAATGACGAGTAGATGATCATGAGGCTCTTCCCCTACTTTCTTTGGGATAAAGCCACTCATTGGTAAAGGACTATAGGAAGGCCAATTGCAACTTGGAATGACTTGAAATCGACCTTCCTGAAGAAATTCTTCCCTATTGGACATACCAATGCTTTGAGATGGGCAATTACTACCTTCACCCAGCAGCTAGGGGAGTAGTTTCATGTTGCCTGGGAGCGATTCTAGCACTTATTGCGGAGGTGTCCACACCATGAGGTGCCAAAATGACAACTCGTGTAGATCTTCTACCACGGGTTGACTGAGCAACTCAGACATCACATGGACACTTCTTGTGGAGGAAATTTCCTCAACAAAGACGCAGATGGCATGCTTGATTTGTTTGAGGAGATGAGCGAGAATTCGATCAATCATGCCTCCATGGATACTTTTAATCGGTTCCAACAACCGATATTGAATGTTACTGAAGTCCACGACTCTCATTCATTCTATATGGACTTGATTTGTAATAAGATATATAAGGTGGACTTGGTTACTAAAAGGATGGAGGACTGGATGGTTGGAAATTCAATGAACAATTCTTGATCCACTCAATCCCAGAATTTGGGATTCCATTCGTCGCGAGGTCGCCTTGGATGGGAGTTCGTGAATTAACTTGATGCAACTCAACCTGTGAGTCAGCATTATTCGGAACCCCACGGGTTCCAAACTGGGGGATCCCAATTTCTCTGATCCCTCCCTTTCTTTCTCTCCATCCTTACCTATGAGGATGTCTATGCTGTACAGGAGAATGTTAGGTCCAACCCTTATTCCAATGCTTCCAATCCGGGTTGGCGGAACCTCCCTAACTTCTCCTGGAAATACCTGGGGCAGCAGACCCAATTCCGACCCAACAATTATGCTCCGCAAAGACCAATGGGTCAGGGTCATGTTTACACTCAGCTGCCCCCAAATCAGGTCAATTAGCCATCTTGGAATGCCCATCAACCTGTAGGGTAGGCTGATTTGAATCGATAGATGGTAGAAATGCAAGGATCTATGCTCCAGCTCATGCAGCAAATGAAGACCTCACTGGACAACTTGCAAAATGGGTTCATTGCTAATTCTCGTCAACCTGGATCTTTACAATCTCAACCCGTACCCAACCAGCGTAATATCCAGAATCCGGGCAATCAAGCCCATGGGTATGGGAATCAGAGGGACCCGCATGCACATGCTCAGGTGGTTGAGAAGGGTCCTTCCTCTTCTGCTTCTTCCTTAAATCAAAGGTTTTCAGCTAATGAAGCCCCTCCAATCTTTCTTACCCCTCCCCATGGCCCAAACCCGTATGCATTTGCTAATTCAGTTACTTTAAGGAGTGGAAAACAAACTCAAGATCCACAACCGTACGGTACTATTCTGATCTACCAAATCCTGGAAAGTTTGAGTAGAAAAAGGAGAACTCCGATGATGAAATCAAGGCTAAGGAACCTGATTCCGGAGATCTAACTCATGTTCCTTTTCCTAAGGCCTTGATTAAACCTAAGAAGAAGCCTATTGATAGTAATGAGGTGCTCTTGAATATATTCAAGAATATCAAGATCAATATCCCACTCCTCGACGCTATCAAACACATACCGGCTTACGGTAAAATTTTGAAGGATTTATGCACACAGAAGTGTAAGTCGAGAGAATCTGTTCTGAGGAAGGTGCTACCCTCTGAGCAGGCTAGTTATGTTATCCTGCATCACCTTCCTTAGAAAAAGAGAGATCCAGGTGCTCCTTTTATTTCTTGTGTCATCGGAGATAACCCTTTTGATTGAGCACTTTTGGATCAAGGTGCATCTGTTAACCTAATCCTGACTTCTCTCTACGAGAAGTTTATATTAGGTGAATAGCAGCCGACTTCAGTAATGCTGCAGTTAGCAGACCGTTCGGTCACAAATTCGCGAGGTGTTACTGAAGATGTTATTGTTAAGGTTAAGGATTTCTATTCTCCTATAGATTTCCTTGTCCTTGACATGGATGTACCTTAAAATCTGAGGAACATACCCATCATTCTGGGGCATCCATTCCTAGCTACCGCAAAGGCCAATATCAATTGTGAAAGTGTTAGCGTGGAAATCGCCTTTGGTGACCGGAAATTGAAATTGGATATTTTTAAGGCGATTAACAAATTCGAGGATTGTGGATTTATAGAGGAAATTGCAGAAGTTAGTTTGAATATTGAAACTTGTATGGCGATTTTTGCAAGTGAAAGTTCCTCCTGCTGTGGAAGGTCTGAACTGCAACCCTCTGTGGCAAACCTGCCATATTATGAAGAGGTTATTGATTTTATTCACTTTCATCCTCTTCTGCTTGATGAATCTTCATCAGCATCATCCTTACCTTCAATCCGAAATCCGCCCCAGCTTGAACTGAAACCATTGCCTGAGAATTTGAAATATCAGTTTTCGGGACCTCAAAAGATGCTCCTTGTGATTATCAGTGCCAGATTAACGAAGGAGCACGAGATTAAATTGATCATTGTCCTAAAGGAACACAAGGAGGCAATTGGTTGGACCATTCATGACCTTAGGGGGATCGAGCCATCTTATTGCAATCACATAATATTTTTGGAAGATGGATCCCACCCTTCTTACCAAATGCAGAGGGGATTAAACCCAAATATGCGAGAAGTGGTCAAGAAGGAAATTATCAAGTGGCTCGATGCAGGAATCATTTATCCGATCTCTGATAGTCCTTGGGTAAGTCCCATGCAAATTGTTCCCAAGAAAGCCAGGATTGCTGTTGTGACTAACGAGAAAGGAGAATCTATACCAACTCATTCAGCCTCCTCTTGGAGGGTTTGTATTGATTACAGGAAGTTGAACACATCCACAAAAAAGGATCATTTCCCTTTTCCCTTTATTGATCAAATCCTTCAAAGACTAGTCGGGCAGAAGTACTTCTATTTCCTTAATGGTTACCCAGGATACAACCAAGTCCCTATCCATCCTGAGGATCAGGACAAAATGACTTCCACCTGTCCCTATGGAATATTTGCTTTCCGTAAGATGCCATTCGGCTTATGCAATGCATCGGTGACTTTCCAAAGGTGTATGCTGGCCATATTCTCTGACATGGTGGGAGAGTTTGTGGAAGTCTTCAGGGACGATTTCTCTATTTTTAGAGAATCGTTTGATTCTTGTTTGGCTATTCTTGAAATGATTCTTAGAAGATGCATCAAAACAAGACTGGTCCTTAGCTGGGAAAAAAGTCCTTTCAAGACACAAGAAGCCATCGTCTTGGGTTATGTAATCTCTGAACGGGGTATTGTACTTGACAAAGGTAAGGTTGATGCTATCTCTAAACTTCCTCCTCCCACATTTGTTAAACAAACTCGATCATTTCTTGATCATGTGGGATTCTGTAGGAGGTTCATTGAGGACTTTTCTAAGGTTGCTCACCGTTTGTGCAACCTTCTCGCCAAAGATATGCCATTTGATTTCAATGAATCATGCCATAAGGCATTTGATTTTCTTAAAATGGCAGTCACTTATGCTTCGATGTTTCAACCATCGATTTGGACAACCCCATTTGAGATCATGACCGATGCTTCTGATTACGCAGTCGAGGCTATTTTGGGTCAAAAGAGTGATAGGAAGCCCTCTGTCATCTACTACGCTAGTAAAACTCTGGACGATGCTCAGAGGAACTACAATGTTACTATGAAGGAATTACTTGTTGTAGTACTTGCTTTGGAGAAATTCGGGGCGTATCTCTTAGGGTCTCATGTCATAATTTATACCAACCACTCAACCTTGAGACATCTCTTGGCCAAAAAGGATGCCAAACCCCAGCTTATTTGATGGATTCTTCTTCTTCAAGAATTTGATCTTGAAATCAAAGATAAATCTAGGGCACAGAATGCGGTGGTGCATCATCTTTCAAGACTCTTTAGTGATTCTTCTCATCCAGATATTCCGATTGTTGATACTTTTCCGAATGAGACTATCCTTATAGTTTCAGGTGTCTAAACTCCATGGTTTGCAGATGATAAGTTGGTTTTCATTTTCAAATAATGTATTAAGATGATTTGTCATTGTAGGATCAAAGTGGTGGAAAACCGCTTTACAAAATAATTAAAATAAAAATTAAACCACTCACAGAAGAGCGGGTCGTGTCCACAGGGAGGCAATTATGCAATAAAATCATGAATATTTTTCTCATATTTGTTCAATCAAGTGCAAAATCTAGAGTCAAATCTGACATGAAATGCGACGAAAAGGGGATACACAATAACTCAAAAATGTAAGGGTATATGTGCAATTTTTTCTCACTAAAACATTCAATAAATATGTGATGAATCTATGCAATTTCCAATTGACATGCGTAAGAGAGAATTTGTGCATATCATAATTCAAAACCAATGCCAAAAGATGTGAATAACAAAAACCACACAATTATAAGAAATCATGAGTATGAAGTAGCAATTTCACCATAATTAAATAATCATGAATCAAAATTCATTTTCGTGGTAGTGGAATGAAATGTAATTATTAATTCCACCATTAACAGAGGATTCTACCCCTCTCCTCCTCGTGCATGGGAGAGAGGATTGTTCGAAGAACTCTTCTGGAAGTAGATTAGCTGGAGAGAGGGCTCCGCAACGGTGGCAGCGGCAAGTTGTGAAATGGTCGGAGCCGGCTTGCTGGAGGAGATGAAGCGGCGGTGGCAGTGGCTCTTGCTGCTGCTCTTACGTGCTCTACAGCTAGAGGTGGAGGTGCACGGGTACTGCGGGCAGTAGGGGCTAAGGCGCTGATGCACGCAGGGTGGTGCGTGTGGGCTGAAGTGGCCTGGGTGGAGGCATGCGGAAGTGGTCTGCTAGCACCTGCTGTTGGTGCTGCAGGGTGGTAGTAGGAGGGGTTGAAGCAGGGGCACTGGGGTGCGCTGAAGGCACTACTGGGGGGTGCTCTGCAGCCGCAAAGGCTCGCGGGCGTGCTGGCTGCTGTCGGTGGGAGGCGCTGAGGAATGCGAGCTATGCACGAACGGAGGAGGCAGAAGTGCAGGGAGGGGAAGAAGGTGCATTGCAGTAAAGGGTCTAGCACATGTGAGTGCGTCCTGCAGGAAGGCGTGCGAGCGTGAAGGCACGTGGAGGTTCTAGTGAAGGTGCATGGGCATGGGTGCTGGAGTGCGAGCTGCTGGCACACGGGTGAGGGGGTGCAGGTGCTGGTGCATGGGTTGGAGCTGCTAGTGAAGGCACGTGGTGTTGGCATGTGCACTGGAGGTGGATGCACTGGAGGTTGGGCATGTAGAGGCTGGCGTGGGTTGTTGGCTGAGGTGGGGAGTTGCAGAGACTCTTGGCGGTGTGGGCTGTCACCCCACACACCCACGGTGGTGGAGTCATACTGCCGCGGTGGGAGGTCAGTGGTATGGAATGGAAGAGGAGCTAGGTCCTCTAATCATAGTGAGGAAGAAAGGGGTGGTGGCCTCCCTTTGAATGGCAGCCTCTCCTCTTTTGTAGCCACGGCTACAAAGATTTGAATTTCAAAACACCGTAGAATCAATGTGATGTGTAGCAGGATGAGGCGGAGTCGGAGGAGTTCCCTGCAAAGTAGAAGATGAAGAAAAGAATAAAATAATTAGGGTTATTTATACATAACTCCTTAACTTTTATGTTAATTAAAATAGTGCACCTATTTAATTAACTAATTAAATGTATGAAACCCTAGGTTAATTCTAAATGCATGAATTATGCACTTAAGCTAAAAATATGAATTAATTTATTTACATCCTAATGTATGCTATCGAAATGTTAAAATTAACTTAATGTCTAGAAACTTAAATACTTAAATAGCCCACAAATATGGGCTAATCAAATACCCCCACGCCTTGTTTTTGCTAGTCCCTAGCAAATCCAAGCAAAACCTAGCACTCCAAGTAAACTAGCCAACCCAATCATTCTTCCTTTAGAAACATATTAAGTTCAAACTTTAGACCTAAGGTTTCCAAGTAGTTGCTAAGTTACAGACTAGGTCAGCTATAGGTGAGTTGTAGGCACAAGTTTTTCTGATTTCTGACTCTACCCTAAGGTTTATTGATCCTTAAGATTAAAGCATCCATGCATGTGCATTGGTCTGAGTTATTTGAGATTGGTATGACTGCCAACCTAGAAAGGAAAAAGGATTTTCTTGTATATGTATATATATTTTTTTTTTGTTTGATTCCTTTAAGTCTAACCTCAAATCAGCTATCAACACGGTCTGTGTCGAATTCATTGTCCCCATCACCGTACCTCGAAGGGTGCCTGGCTTTCGATGCTTTGAGATAGCACCACCCATAGCAACCCCAAGAACTCTTGGCAATCGACACTTCAAGATAGCATCACCCATGGATTTCCTAAGCGAAATCAGGCCTGTGGCAATCAGCACTTTGAGATAGGGTCGCCCATGGTACCTGAACCGCATAATGCACTTACATGCCCCCAGTAGGATGGATATCCTAAGAGGCAAGCGCTGAGGTAATATGTTATCATCGCATCCTCAAGGTGAGTATATACTCTACCTCTCCTACGGCAGGAACTCTTCCAATCAAATTGTGTTTTCAAGCCTCTCTTAAGTGAAAAGTAAGATAACCAAATTTCTTTTAAGAAAGGAATTAAGGTGATCACTTACACAAGACCAAATGTGTGAAATTTGGATGCTTAGGTTACAAGGACCCATAAACCAAAAGGTAGAACAATACTCCAGGTACTACCCCACCTTTTAACTCAATCCCTAGCTTTCCTTCCTCAACCTCTTGGGGAATGGTCCGCAACATAACTCCTACTTAAGTTTCGAAGTCCACAAAGGACCCTAAAGGCCTAAAGCTAGCAACTCACTTAGCTTCTAAAGTTCGACCCTACAATCTGCTTAGTCTGACCTAGAGTTCTGATTTGCTTAAGGATGCATGGCCTAGCCGTTAAGATCAATAATTAAAAAATATTTTTCTCTTTGTTCTCTTTTTTTTTTTTCAATGCAAATGTATGTGATGCGGAATGCTTTAACTAAATGCATGAATGCACTATGTATAAATGCTATGTATATCCCCAAGTACCCCCCCCATGCCTGAAATCTACAATGTCCCCATTGCTAAGAAGGATACTACTTGGGTCAGAGATGGGCTATTGTTAATTTGCTAGCAGCCAAGTAGCCAAAGAACCTGCAAATCAGGTTCAAGGATTGTAGACATAGGCCCTAAAAATGAGCAAAGTAATGCTGGCCTAGAAAACAGGTAACCTAGGATATTAGCGAGCTGATGATGAATCCCAATAGCAAATGCTCGCCCAACTAAGATGGGAATGAAATCTTCCCAGGTCACCAGAAGAGGTTCTAAAGGATAAGCTGGCGTAACAACCTCCAAAGGGGTAGGGGAAGGATGACAAGGATCCTCCAACAGAGATGGGGAAGGAATGGTGCAGAGATAAACCCCTAAGGTAGTGGACTGATTAAAGAAATCATCAATCCATACCCAATACTCCATTACAGGAAATATTAGTCTGTTAAGCCCCCCGATCAGAACAAAAGTAAGCATATCTTTGAGCCAAGGATCGTCTAGGGAGTCCAAGTTTCGAGGTTGCGGGATGGCCATAAGATCTAGGTTGGATTTAATCAGCTCGGTGTCCATCCCTAACAATCTTTCCAAATCCTCAATTGCATCCCTAGCATTCCCTGCACTATCACAAGTATCTTCCTGCACTTCATCAGGAGTCAAAATTTCTCCTTCAGACAAAAGCAAATCAGAGGGTGACTTCGAAACAAATGAAGGGAGGTTGGAAGCAACATTTCTAGGGATTATCCTATCAATGTCATCTCCGGGTTCTTGTTCTTTACTCAAATCTTCCCTGGAGTCTATATGTGAATCCACATAAATCTTAGAAGTTGCTTCCAAATTTTCTATCATTTCATCATGAGGGGAAATATGATTGATGGGTTTGCTAAGGAAACCTAATTTGGTCAAATTTGTGACATCCTCAGTGGCTAACTCTTCAAATAAGACATAATCGCCCTTAGTGTCACTCCAAATCTTGAATGTAGGTTCCACATATAATTTATCGTTCTCCTCATCATACGATTCATCATATACTCAAGGTCTAGAATCATCTAAAATCTTAGCAGATCCCCTAGGGTACTCTATATGAGGTAAATGGTTTACACTGGTAACATCAGACTCCTCAGATAGGTCAATTTCTTCAGGGTTAGGTTCCCTAATGGTGGGTTTGAGTTCCATCTCGTGATCAGAAGGGAGGGTAGGATTAACAACTTGACTTCGTCCCACTTCATCAAATGTCATGAAAATACTATCATTTGGGTCGAGGTCTTCCAATGGTACCATCATTCCCATCTTTTGACTCTGATATAATTCTGGTGGATACTCAACGTTATCATCTTCTTCCTTGGGTTGCCACCTTTCTTCATCTAATGCATAGCTATTTTCATATGTATCTTCCTCCCACGTAAGGCATGAACCTCTCAAGGAAGTGTCATCTAACGGGGAGGTTTCAAAATCCAGCCTCGAAAAGTAGCTATTCTCTCTTACATAATCCCCAAAATTTCCCTCCAACTTAAAGTGCAACTCTCCCACAGGAGATGCATCAATTGCAGATGGGTGTACGTCATCGTCAATGGGGTAGATTAGGTGCCTAATTTCATCTCTTTCTTGTTGGCTTGCTCTCGAAGATTCTCCTAACAATTCAATCATTTCGTCTTATATTTTCTATATTTCCATCTTCAAGGAGGTGATGTCATCATTTCTATCAGGAGAGAAGTCAAGCCCAGGCTTATAGTACCCAAGAGTGTCTATCCAACCAATATAATTATTCAGGAAGGGTGGGTTGGGTATTTCTATGGTTTGTGGGATATTGGGCAAAGCAAATCCCACTCCTAGGTTTTGCTCACTTATTTGGGGCTTAACCAGGCCAATATTCCTATAATAGGAGTAAAACGGATCCTAATGATTGTCATTATCTCCATCAAAGGATAGACCATCTCGGCGTATGGGATCGCAGAGTGCTGAGTGGGGGTAAGGGTGTGGGCAAGATGTGAAAGGATGGAAATCAATGTGGTCCATTCTAACTCACACCTCAATCAGAATTCCCCAAGTAAAACACAATTCAAAAAGGACTTTTTATTCTTTTATCAATTAGGCTTTTGAGATTTTCAGTCCACTTGTAGGTGACAAATCAAGTCATCAAGATAGTTACGTGCCTACTTGTCGACCTACGATACACCTAAAAAGACCTAGTTGAAGCTTAGGTGCTCTTCCCTAAAGATCAAATGGTAGAGCAACTCTAAAGACGGAAGATCAAGGGATGCAAGTACGCCTAAGCCTTCCTTTGAAGTTGTGCTTTTGCAGTGCTTCTTAACTACCCCCAAAAATCCATGACAGGGTATCCCCCTCTTTGGACTTACAAAACCTTTGATCTCAAGTTCTAAACACTTCAGAATCCAATGATAGGAGGGCTCTTGTCCTAGTATTTCCAAACATAAGGAGTGTCTAAAAGCGTGCTGTGGTGCAAGAGATATAAGTGTGCATACACCGCAAAAGATTTTGAATTTTGAATCATACGCCAAGTTTGAAAATCAAATCCTTGGTTTTTAAAATGTCCCTCCTTTAATTAGTCCTCTTTCCAGAAAATATGTGACCACTTGTTAGATCTATTCAATACAGATTAGGTGGTCTTGAAATTAATCCAAATGCATTTGTATGACAGGTAGAAATGCAAAGTTAGAAGTGCATACCAGATTCTAGCATTCTTCATGCAATATGCAAGATAAGAATTAGATCTAGATGCTGCTCATTCAGTCCTCAATGATTCGACCTAAGGGCAAGCAGCTTCTAGCAGGTAGCTCGTGTTTTCTTGTTTTAATTTTTTTTAGCTACTTATGCACAAGAAAATTAAAGGTAAACAATCCACAAAATAAATTAAAAACCTAAACCAAAAGAAAAGGGAACAGGCTCCCAAAAATTACCCAACACGTGCCTAAAACAAAATCGGGGAACAAACCCCTCAACTGTACCCCAGAACAAGTGTTTCAAACCAAATGTGCAATGAAAAATTAAGTCTAAAGTCTTAATCCTACTCTAATCAAATCAGCAACTAAATGTGCAGAGATGATCATCGCATCCTCATCCATCCCCTCCTACCAATCTAGTTCCTTGCAAGGCAGCTCGAACAATTTCTCCTCTGGTGACATCGAGGGTCGCCTCTCACGATGGCTAGTGTGATTGCGAGTCGTAGAATATGTATCGCAAATCGTTGCACTCGCAACAAAAAAAAAATCCAAAGTTAAATATGATTCCAAATTTAAATCAATGTGAACGAATGAGTGAATGAATGCAATTTAATTAAGCTTGTTGCATCTCTGGCAACGACACCATTTGATAAGTCAGTTTTCGATTTCGAATAATGTATTAAGATGATTTGTCGTTGTAAGATCAAAGTGGTGGAAAATCGCTTAACAAAATAATTAAAAAAAAAAATTAAACAACTCACAGAAGAGTGGGTCGTGTCCAAAGGGAGGCAATGATGCAATAAAATCAGGAATATTTTTCTCATATTTGTTCAATTAAGTGCGAAATCCAAAGTCAAATTTGACATGAAATGCAACGAAAAGATGATACACAATAACTCAAAAAAGTAAGGGTATATGTGCAATTTTTTCTCATTGAAACATTCAATAAATATGTGATGAATCCATGTAATTTCCAATTGACATGCATTAGAGAGAATTTGCACATATCTTAATCCAAAGCCAATGCCAAAAGATGTGAATAACAAAAGCCACGCAATTATAAGAAAGAATGAGTATGAAGTCGTAATTTCACCATAATAAAATAATCATAAATGAAAATTCATTTTCATGACAATGGCATGAAATGTAATTATTAATTCCACCACTAATAGAGGATTCTACCTCTCTCCTCCTCGCGCATGGGAGAGAGGATTATTCGAAGAACTCTTCTGGACGTAGATTGGCCGGAGCAAGGGCTATGCAAAAATGGTAGCTGCAAGTTGTGTGATGGACAGAGCCGGCCTGCCAGAGGAGAAGCGGCAGCAGTAGTGGCTATTGCTACTACTCTTGCACGTGCTACGGCTTAGGGTGGAGGCGCGCGGGTGCTGCGGGCAGCAGCGGCTGAGGCGCGGACGCACGTAGGGAGGTGCTCCTGGGGTGAAGTTGCTGGGGTGGAGGCACGCAGGCATGGTCTTCTAGCGCCGGCTGTAGGTACTGCAGGGAGGCGCAAGGAGGGGTTGAAGCAGGGGCACTGGGGCATGCTGAAGGCGCTGCTGGAGGGCACTCTGCAGATGCAAAGGAGTGTGCACGTGCTGGCTGCTGCGAACGGGAGGTGCTGAGGAACGCACACTATGCACTAACAAAGGTGGCGGAAGTGCAGGGAGGGGAAGAAGGTGGGCTGCAGTGAAGGGTGCAGCGCATGTGGCTGCATACTGCAGGAAGGCGCGTGGGCGTGAGGGCATGTGGAGGTTCTGGTGAAGGTGCACAGGAATGGGTGCTGGAGCGCGGGTTGCTGGTGCATGTGCTAGTGCGTTGGTTGGAGCTGCTGGTGAAGGCGCACAATGGGCAGATGGCATGCGGTGTTGGCGTGTGGGCTAGAGGTGGATGAGCTGGAGGTGGGGTGTGCGGAGGCTAGCGTGGGTTGTCGGCTAAGGTGAGGAGTTGCAAAGACTCTTGGCGGTGTGGGCTGTCACCCCACATGCCCACGGTGGTGGGGTCGTATTGCCATTGAGGGAGGCTGGTGGTATGGAATGGAAGAGGAGCAAGGTCCTCTAAGCATAGTGAGGAACAAAGCGATGGTTGCCTCCCTTTGAATGGCAGCCTCTCCTTCCCTTTTGTATGAACGACTACAAAGATTTGAATTTCAAAACACCGTAGAATCAATGTGATGCGCAGCAGGAGGCGGAGTCGTTGGAGTTACCTACAAAGGAGAAGAAGAAGAAAAGAATAAAATAATTAGGGTTATTTATACATAACTCCTTAACTTCTATGTTAATTAAAATAGTTCACCTAATTAATTAACTAACCAAATGTATGCAACCCTAGGTTAATTCTAAATGCTTGAATTATGCACTGAAGCTAAAAATATGAATTAATTTATTTACATCCTAATGTATGCTATCTAAATTTTAAAATTAACTTAATGTCTTGACACTTAAATACTTAAATAGCCCACAAATATGGACTAAACAGCAGACATTATAAACTATTTGGCCGTTGGTCAAATCCCTCAAGATTGGACCAAGCAACAATGAGATAGACTCAAATCTGAGGCCAAATACTATTTCTAGGAGGACCCTAATCTGTATCGCATCAACTCTGATCAGATTATTTGCCGATGTGTTCTGGAGGGTGAATTCTATAGTGTACTCGACTTTTGCCATCCATCTGTGTGTGGTGGACATTTCTCTGGGAAAAAGACGGCTGTAAAAATTTTGCAATCTGGATTCTTTTGGCCGTCTTTATTGAAGGATGCCTAGGAATTCTCGTGGTCGTATTCCTAATGCCAAGCACTTGGGGGCATAACCAAGAGACACATGATGCTCCTAATCCCGATTCTTCCCGTCGAAATTTTCGACGTTTGGGGCATCAATTTCATGGGACCCTTCCTCCCTTCATTTGGACATTAGTACGTTCTCGTCGCTGTTGATTACGTATCCAAGTGGATCGAGGCCATTCCCACCCGATCCACTGACCACAAGGTGGTCACCAATTTTGCCAACAAGAATATCTTCAGCCGATTCAGGATTCTAAGGGCCATCATCAGCGATGGTGGTTCTCACTTCACTAATGCCTAATTTCATAATTTATTGGCAAAATATGTGGTAAATCACATAGTCTCCACACCTTACCATCCCCAGACGAATGGACAAGCCGAGATCTCCAATAGGGAGATCAAGAATATTCTTCAGAAGATGGTTAGGCCTGATCGTAAAGACTGGACTCAGAAGCTTGAGGATGCTCTTTGGGCCTACCGTACGACGTATAAAACACTAATCGACATGTCACCATTTCGTCTGGTGTATGGAAAGGCATGCCATTTACCTATAGAAATTAAACATAGGGCATTCTGGGCAATCAAGCAATGCAATATGGATTTAAGTTTAGCTGGAAAAACCAGGAAACTCCAACTATCTGAGTTGGAGGAGCTTAGAAATGATGCGTACAAGAGTGCCAAGATCTACAAGGTTCAAACTAAAGCACTTCATGACCAATTGATATCCCGTAAGAGCTTTGAGCCGAACCAGAAGGTCCAGCTCTTCGATTCTCGACTTAAGCTCTTTCCCGATAAGCTTAAGCAAAAATTGAATGGCCTGTTCATCATCGATCAAATTTTTCCATGCAGGGATGTTTAGATTTCTGACCCAAATATGGCTAATTCATTCAAAGTCAATGGTCAACATCTAAAGCCTTTTATTGACCATATTATTACAGAACTTGTCTCAGACATGGCTGCCTTCATCATATTGTGATCTGTTTGGCTAGACTTCGCCTAGCTGGAGACATTAAACTTAGCAGTTGTACAATCTCACTCAAAGCTGACCCAAGCATCATATTTAGGTGATATCTTCTACATTCTACCTTCTTTTCATGTCTTTTATTCTCAATGCGGCGGACATTGCATCAGCTAGGCATGGGGGTGTGGATTAATTTCTGAATCAATTTGTCAGATCTATGGAATTCTTGTAAATTGTACTTATTTTCTTTTATATACATTTATATATATAAATTGAATTAGGAAAGAATACTTGGGCACTAGGAATTTTCAATCTTTGGAAATATTACAGTAAGATCTGAACACTAAGACCCTTCAGGTCTTTGGGCTTAATCAGCCTAGGTATCAACTAAAATTTGGATTTGTTTATCGAGTCCTCGCCATCCTAAATTCTATTTTAATTTTATTAAATAAGTTTGAGTGATAAGTACATGACTTATTAACCCGCCCTCTGATTTGAGGGAACTTTAAGTCTAAGCATCTACACACTATTCATCACTGACTCGTTGTTCGACGGTTTTAATGGAAATTGGGTAGCAAATGAACCTTCTAGGGTGATATGACTGGCAAGTTATCGTGGGTAACAGCCCATAGGTAAGTTGTCCAGATCCTAGGTAGCCCATAGGCAAGTTATTATGGCAAGTTATCACTGACTCGTTGTCTAGCCCAGCCATTGGAACATTCTTTTCCTACTGCCTTGAGGTAAATCTTAGACCGAGGAAGCCACCTACTTAAAAAGAAAAAGAAAGTTCAAAAAGAAAAGAAAAAGAAAAAGAAAGAAAAGGAGAAAAGAAAGAAAAAGAAACAAAAAGAAATAAGCCACACGTCACCGCAAGAGTATGGCTAGCAAGTTATCATGGGTAACAGGACATTGGTAGGTTGTCTAGATCCCAGCTCAAGAAATGCACACAAAAATTCCTAAAACAATTTGGAGGAAGCGAAGAAGTACAATAAGCCGGGGAGATATACACTGGATTCACCTTTGTGTTGACCCCATAAAAAATAAAAGTAGGGAGAAAGCTACCGGTCGTATAGATACACCTTTAGGCAGAACTCTTTTCAAGGTCACCTATGGGCATAGAAACCCGAAGTCCGTTCTGATTGCTGATCAACGAGTCTATCACATTCACAAATTGATTCTTAGAACTTAGGGTTCTCATCAAGTCTTGGGTGGGTTGAGTTGCCATAGAAAGACATTCTGTAACCCTAAACTTGAAAATCCAAAAAAAATTAGAAGAGAAGAAAAATAGAAAAAGAGATCTTTCTTTGAATAAGGCGAGGGCTTGAGGTGGTCTGCATTTTGGCAGATACCCCAACACTGTTGTGCCTTTGAAAGTTCAGATCCTAAGTAAAAATTTCTTAATGTTGAAAATGATTTGTGCTCGAGTAATCCAACCTAATTCTTTTATAAATAGCATGTAATTTTTGCTAGGGACTAGCAAAACATAGGCTTTGGGGTGTGATGTGCATA
Organism: Thalassia testudinum; assembly: GCA_037157565.1. NCBI lineage: Eukaryota > Viridiplantae > Streptophyta > Magnoliopsida > Alismatales > Hydrocharitaceae > Thalassia > Thalassia testudinum. Next base: position 94,585,132 of record JAZHRO010000025.1, read on the forward strand.
CATCTAAATAGCCAAAAATGTATATTAATGCATGTTCTTAGTGTCACATTAGCATCATACATTATAAATATTGCATAACATGCATAATCATGCATTTAGGTCTAGTTGTATAAGTTGTATAGTAATTGTCTCCTTTTATGGTCAGGGAAATATCGATTCTTAATCGGGGCCTAGGATTGAAGATCCAACCATACGGATCTGATTAGGGCAACGATTGGAGTTCAATGACTCCAAGATCGCCCTAATTGGACATCCGTAGCACCAGATAGAGATCGAGAAACCCTAAAGATCAAGGGCCAAGATGGTGCTTATCTACACTTTAGACGACAAATCCAACTGCATGGATGGGTTTCAATCAATGATCGTAGCCTAATGACGCAAAAATCAGCTCAATCCGACATCCGTGGCACCATCCACAACACACAGAAGATGGATGACCAAGATGGCACCACGTGGCACCATCCCAGCCGCCCAATCTGCCCTCAGGATCGCTGCTGCATCTCCAAAAGGCCTCCAATGCATGATCAAGATCAAGCGGCCGCAAGCATGCACGATTGAAATCACAACTGCAACAAAGTCACCGCCGCAACATAGCAGTTGAGCGCATTCCTCGAGCACGCAACATGTGTTCAACTACTCATCCACAACACGTGACATAATAATCGCGACCGTACGATTGGCTGTGGGCGGTGCGGATCAGCCAATAGCGTGCATGAGTGATCTGATGCATAGCGCGCATGCTCAATCACGTGTGGGCGCGTGGTGATGGTGAAGATGAAGGTGCACGAGGAGAAATCTAAGTTGTCCGATCTCGCGATCGGAAGGCTAAGATTTGAAAGACATACGTGGGCATTTTGGGCACTGAAGGCGAGGAGGCACGTGTGACGCACGCACGTAGCCCACGTTCAGACCTTTAATGATAGGTAAATCTATCACTAAAGACCTGACATTAATGTTTTGATGACAAAAGACCTTTTTACCCCCTGCAATCTACGCCAATATATAGCCCTATGCCCCCCACATATTCTTCATCCCTTCCTTCTCCTCACTTCCTCTCCAAAGCTTAAAAGAAGCTTGTCCCACACTCGGGATGCTCCTCAAGAGCTAAATCCAAGCTTTCACCCCCATTCCGGAAGTGGATCTCACGATGACGACGACGTGCTACCTTATTCCCGTTCTTCCAACTTCGTCCTCCTTCCTACCTCGTCATCCATCTTCCAGGTGTTGCCTCAGTCCAGCTCATCCTCCAAGTGTTCATCAAGGAGGATAACATCTCTCTCCCTTGTTTTATCACTTTCTAGAGTAGAATTTCTCACTTTCTAGTTGTAATAGTTTTTTGCTTTCTAGTGTAATTATTTCCCTCTTTCTTAGTTGTAAAAACAATATTCAAATACCAAGTGATTGTTCTCTCCCTTTCTCTCTCTTATTGTTTATATTGATTCCATTGTGATTATTTCACCTTTTAAACAAAAAGAAAAAAAAAAAGATATAATTGTGGATTTCGAGATCGACGTAGCCTCCCTGTGTTCGACCCAGAACTTCTTTATGGATTTTTGGTATAAATTTTATATGTTGAATGGATTTCTTCGCAACTCGAACTACGACGACGGGTTTTCGAATCAAGCTGCTAACGCGTAGTTTTCCGCTCCCAACAGTCCCATATCCCGAGATCATTGATTCAAAATCAAGTTCCATTGAGATGGAATCATTCCTTTTAGATCTTCAAGAATCAAAAGCAAGTGTTGAGAGTGTCTGCAATCCCGAGTTCGAATCTTTTCTTAACTCAGATTTCCATGATCATATAAGCACTCTTCAAGCATTTACCTTTGATTTTGATGGCCATTATGACGACTCTCTAGATGAACCTACTTTTGAATCCTTTATAGAGGAGCCCTTAGCACATAGATCTCAAGGAAGCCACCTCTTCTACAGCACATATAGAACCTTCTCGAATCCGATCCGAACCATAACCCACAACCGAAATCAACGTCTACTTTCAATCACCTCTTGATGATTCAATTGCATATGATTCGTCTCCTCATTTTGATTGGGTTTCAGACTTTGATCAAACTACTAATCACATCCCATCCTTCTTTGATCACTCTTGTAGCGTTCCTACATCCTCCACAAACTCTTTTGCTTTTGAGGATCCCTACTCCGACCAGGCTGATTGGACTCAGGCAAACCCTGAATTATCACTTCCATATCTTCTTGACACTCATGGCATCTGGTGGGCTCTGTATCTCTTGATCCGCATCCATCAACCTAGCAGAATGATTGGGTTTGCGCTGCATCATCAGCCTGTTGATCTAAACAATCACTTGGTTGAACCAACCAGGCTATTGATCAAGGTGCTTGTTTTACAAAATTCATCTGATTTGACAACTCCTCCGTGACCATCTTCTACTTGGTTGAAGGCATTGAATTTAGCACTTAACAGGAGGCAGCCCATCATTCTAAAAACCTATGGCCCTTCTAATCATCTTTTGAACTACACGTCCACTGCACTCTAAGTTCAGTTTTAAAACAGTTGACTCCACCTTTGATATTCATACCAGAGCTTGAAATCGTCCCCAACAGTCATCCTAGCCCGTTCACACACCCTTTTTGATCCTGTTTTAATCCTTGAACCCAAGCAGATTTCATACCCGCTGATTTACATGACATTGCAAAACTTAGGCATGGTGTGTGTTAAAGTGCAAACACATAAAAATTAAAGTTTCTAAAGGGTTCTCACAAAAATATTACTCATATACAAAAAAAAACCACAAAAAGTAAAAATTGAAAAAGAACAAACAACGGAGAAAGGGGAGGAAATTTTGAGAGCTTAATTACATATCATCATAAGGAGGAAAAAGGGAGGTGATTTAAATGTCAAAAAGGACCTACAATTTGAAACAAAAAGTGATAATCATTATTAAATGGTTATGGAATCTACTAAAGTTCTAGACCAAATCAAAAGAAAAAAATTAACTCCTAGAATAACTGAGGGACATGGAGATTAGTATGAGTGCTGATCTTAGGCCTCTTGGGCTTGTCTTAGGGCTTAAACATTCCGTATCTGATAAGATTCGAATAGTCCTCAAGAGGTTGAGGAAAATGCAAAGCTCATGTATTAAGTCTAAGGCTTAGGGATTATTCGACCTTGTTAACTGACCTCTGGTTTGCAGGACTCGGTAACCTAAGCACCCTAATCCACACACAAGTCTGGTTTAGTGTGCTTAATAATAAAAATCATGCAAAAGCATTTAATTCTGTTCTAAAAAAGCTACCTAGATTAGGAATGGCTTTTCAACTCAAGTTGATTTGGACAAGCTCTTGATGCGAAGAGGCGGGAAATTCCCCTCGAAGATGCGACTAACATATCTTCCCCTCGATGCTTATCTCCTAAGATATCTAAGTATCCTACCAGGGGCCTGTAAGCACATTATGCTGGTTCAGGTGCCATGAGCAGGATTATCCCGAAATGTCGATTGCCAAGGCATGAATTTAGCTACAAAACACCATGGGCGGCACTATCTCGAAGTGTCGAAAGACAGGATTTTGTGGGTTCCCATGGGCGATGCTATCTTAAAGCATCGATTGCCAAGGACCCTACGAGGATTGATACAGACTGTGTTTTTGAGCCAATCTGAAGCTAGAAATAATTAAGAAAAATAGAGACAAAACTCTCCAAAAATGCAAAAATTCTTCTATCTCTCTCTCTCTTTCAAAAACACACTGTAAACTAAACTGGGACTAATCATGTTACAAGCATGGGTGCTTTAACCGCTAGCTTTAACGAACCTTGGGATAGTTTCCATGGGCCTTAGAAACCTTTGCGGCAAACTGAGGCTAAAGCTAGTCTGGCCTGGATCTTTGTTGGTACTTGAGTACCTCTAGGCCTATTATTAGCATTTTAACCTAATTTCTAAAAAGAAAAAAGAATCAGGACTTTGAACTTCAAAGCATGGTCTAGAATTTGAGTTCTTTTCATAAGATTCTGCTAAAGGACTAGCAAAAGTTAGGCATGTGGGTATGTTGAAAACATCATCATCAGCTATATCTAGCTTTATTTAGTCATAGTCAATTGATAATTTCTCGTACATAACTGCCAAGGAGTCCTAATTCATTACATATCCTTTCTAGGAGAAACAATAAATCAGGGGAAAAAGTATAGTCTTAATAGAATATCCTAAATGCAGATCAATCACAAGGTTTCCCAAGGGTTAATTGAAGGTCAAATGGTCATAAATGCCTAATAATTGGGTTCATTCAGATAGAAACGGGTTTTCACGTGTTTCAAGAATTAATGGACATTTGAAATCCTAAAAATAGACCCGCTTAATTAACTGAGGTTCTGGTCAAGATAAAATTCACCTAAACCTTCTAAAAGTCATAGAAAAAAATTCCCTAATGTTTGGTACCTACGATTTGACCATTGGAACCCATTTGAACCTAAAACAGTCTTAGAAGGATAATTGCCCTAATTTTGGTTTCTACACAAATTACCCGATCAAACTTGGTCAAAACCCAAATCCAACTTCACCATCAGATTCCTTAGATCTAAATTATGTTTGTATCAAAATTTGGGCCCAGTCAGAGATCATCTTTGCCTAGTTTGCATTTCAGTCTAGTCTGATTTTGTTCTCTGACACTTATGCCCCTAACTTTCAAAATAATTACAAAATGCCCCATAATTTTGTCTTCGTTCTTTCCAATCAAGTCCCTTTGCCATTATCGCGGAGAAGTCCTACTCCAGTGACCTTTGAAAGGAGAGTTCTCCCTGATTGATTAACGAATCTCTCCCAAACAAGAAAGGGGGATTCCTAAGGAAGTTGCCTTCCATTTAAGACATGTAGGAGGCTCTGAATCCTCCTCCAAATCTTGTGTGAACCTTTTGAAGGTTCGTGTCTCCTAAAAGCACGGAGCTTGCGAGCTTTCAAGCTTGGTTTCCAAGCTTGGAAGGACCTCCTATGGCCTATAAAAGACCCCTTGAGGCATGCCTTACCTGCATAGCTTGGCTTGGAGGCCGGACACCCCCTCTTCCCTTCTCCCCGACCTCCTTCTTTGCCAACTCCAGCGAGTCCTCTGACCTCCTTCCTCATCCACCCACACAGACAATAGCGGGTGTATTCTTCTTCCCCAACTTTGTCCACATCTCGAAATACCAACAGACATCTTCTTCCACATCTTCCTCACCACTCCATCACCGAAGGCTTCATCTTCTCCATTGCTAGCCTGCTAAGGTTGACGTGGCTCCTGAAATTCCCTACTAGGAGGGGGTGACGTAATAATTGCGGAAAAAATTATAAACAATCTCACAAAAATAGGCAATCACGTAAGTACACAAGTATTTTTTGGTGGAAACCCAAACCAAGTGAAAACCACCACCTAACCCTCTCGAGTTAGGATTTTCCGATCAACCAAGTTGATCAAAATCCACTAAACGAATCACTTTAAACGAGGGTGATTCAACCTCAAATACAACCTTGCTACAAGTGCGAGGGTAGCGTTCCTCAACCCCTTCTCTTCACGAGAGGGATTTTGTCCCTCGATGGAGATGGGAATTCGCAAAGCGAATACCCAACCAAATAGCAAAGATAAAAGAACAATAATCCTATAGAGCCAACAAAGTAATTTTAAACCTAGCTTCTATAGGAATTAGGAAACTCCCCTTTGAAAGGAGTGCGTCGGCGATGCGGATGTGTGAACAACACGACGGCGCTACATCGCTCTCGTGAACTACGGCGGGAGAGAGGGTGCGCAAAGCTTGATGCTCTCAAGATGAAGAATTAGAGCTTGGAGAGCAAGAGTCTTTTTGGACACAAAAGAGTGTGAAAGTGTGTAGCTAGGTGTGTATTTTTGTTGCAAAGGTTCCCCTCTATTTATAGAGGCCTTAGGAAGGCTTTGGAAGGCTTAGGAAAGGTTCCATAGCCGTTGGGTGCAAAGCCCAAGAGAAACAACCCAAAATCAGGAACAATCATTGCACTGACAGGGTTATCAGACGTCCCATTCTGGCATCAGACATCTGGAAGACCACTTTAAGACGTCTGATTTAAAGGTCAGACATCTGATTTCGTGCAGGTTCCTTCTGACTTGGATCAGATCTAAACAGGGTTCTAGTGCAAGTCCATCGGACGACATAGAGGACGTCTGGCACTATGTCTGGACATCTGGAAACATACTTTTTCATGGGAATGGATTTGCAACGGCTAGAAAATCTCTGAGAAGAGATTTTCGGGTCAGTCGAGGCAAAACGGTCAATTATCAGACGTCTGGAAGGGCTTAAGGACGTCTGATAAGGCTCTAACGGTCATATCCTTGAGAGTATGCTAAGAGAGCCAACGGTCAACTAATTGGACGTCTGGCAAAGTCATCAGACGTCTCCTAAGACGTCTAGTCTAAGGTCTGGATGTCTGATTTCATCAGACAGAACTAACTTGTCCAGCCTAAATGTTATCAGACGTCTGAATCAATAGTCAGACATCTTAAAACACTTTATCAGATGTCTGATTTTGGAATTAGATGCCTGGAAATGCTGTTTGAACCCTATATTGGTTTTCTAAGTTCTCTATAGAAAACCTAAGTATCATAGGGTTGTGCCGGTGTTCCTAGGACTACTGTTAGGGTACTTTGAGGCTCTTTAACATAATTTTCTAAGGAAATAAAGAGCAAGAAAGTAAAGACAAAAGTACATGAAAGGAATAAAAATGGAATTCTATCCTATTCTTCTTGTCCTTCCATCTTCAATCTAGAGCTCCTCGCGAATCCCCTCTGTTCTCCATCAAGCTTCTCCAATCCGTCCTGGATGCGAGCTCGAATTCCGTCTAATCACGTCTACATTTGCAATTGACCTGAAATCTAAGACTCCAAGCGCAAATGTTAAATAACACGTGTTTTGTTATCATCAAAACAAATGATCGTGGTGCTCTAGCACCAACAATCTCCCCCTTTTTGATGATGACAAAACCATAAATAAAAATGCAAAAAATCCTCCCCCTTTCTGACATTATCAAAAAGGTTTAATTGATTTCCTATAACGCCCCCTTAAAACATGCTCTTCTATAAATTTCTTTTAACAAAGGTAATGTCCTCCTCCTTTTTTTTTATAACAACAAGATAGCTATTATTTTTTCCCCCTTTCTAAAGAAAATTTAGCTACCTTATATCTCCCCCTTAAAAATTGACAATTAGCTTATAATTTTTTTTTGCTCCCCCTATCTAAATGCTTATGATAAAAGGATAGGGTAAAGGGTTTTACCTCACCTACCATGGCCAATAAAATGGCCCGAATGGTGGTGGATGCCACATCGGATGGAGCTCCCATCCATAGCTTGGAGGCCCGGGCATTGGCGTCGGTCTCCAATCTGGTGGTCGATGTGCGGTGGGTCCATCGTCTGTTCGCCGTCTCGTCTATCTTCTTGTTCTCCTCCTTGGTTTACTCCTTGGTTCTCCCAACTCGAGTTGACCAGCCTTGAGCTTGTAGGTCCAGTCCTTCATGTTGTAGTTATCCCTGAAACCTACAAAACAAGATTCCAAATTTTTCTTCGGTATCCAAATGAGCTTGGATCCGGACCTGTTAGCGGGTGTCCTTGACGGAGATCCTTTCTCAACCTTAGGGCTATATAGGTTATCTACCCTATTTATCAATTTATTTGATTTCTCCCTAAGACGTGCAAGTTCATTTTCTATAATACTTATCTTAGTCTTTAAATCAGAATTTTCTATTTTTAGACTAACAATTTCCTCAATCAATTTATTATTTTCATTGATGAGGTTATGATTTTCTAATAATAGGTTATCATTTTTAGGACTAGCTTTTATGTCGTTAAGTTATTTTTCTAACCTATCATTTTCATTTTTAAGAGAACTAAGGTTCTTTTTAATACTTTTGTTTTCTATTCTTAATGATTTACTAACATCAAATAGTTCATTAAAAGCTTCTTGTAAGTCGTAACTTACCTCGTTGTCTGAGTCGCTTTCGCTTTCGCTATCGCTTCCTCTGGCCATGAAACCGAAGCAAGCGGTTTCTTCTTCTACAAACTTTTCTTCTTCTTCTTCCTCCGAGCTAGAATCGTCCCAAGTGGCTTGGAACACCTTCTTCTTAGATCTCTTTTCCTTTTCCTTCTTCTTCTCCTTTTGGAGAAGAGGGCACTCTGGTCGTAGGTGCCCTTTCTCGTTGTAGTGGTAGCAACGTCTCGGGCTTTCCTTCTTCTCCTTCTTTTCTTTCTTTAATTCCCTACAAAACTTGGAAAATTTTTTAAGTAAAATTCTAAAGTCTTCGTCGTCGGAACTTACCTCGCTATCCGAGGCGGCTCTGAAGGCGAGAGTCTTCTTCGATTTAGGCTCCGGTGTATCCTTCTTCTTCAGCTTCAACTTAGTCTCATAGGCCATTAGATTGCCTAGGAGATCTTCCATGTTGAGATCCTCCACCTCGTTCGCCTCCTCGATGGCGGTGACTTTCTGTTCCCACTCCAGTCCGAGGGAACGAAGAAGCTTCCCTTGAAGCTCCCCCTTGATGAAAGTCTTCCCTAATGCTTTCAAATTATTTACAATGAGAGTGAACCTAGTGCTCATCTCACTTAAAGATTCGTTAGGCTTCATAGAAAAAGATTCAAATTCTTGAGAAAGTAAATTAATTTTAGAGGTTTTTACCTTAGAGGTACCTTCGTGAGTTACCTCAAGTGTGTGCCAAATCTCGTATGCGGTGGCGCATTGTGAGATTCTATTGAACTCCTCCGAGCTAAGCGTGTAGTAGAGGGCGTTCATGGTCTTTGCGTTCAAAGAGAGTTCACGAATTTGTTGTTGCGAGTAGCCTCCCGCGGGTTTTTCTGGGATCTCAAATGGCATCTCGCACCTGGCCTAAATCGTGAAGTCATTAGCTTGAAGCCAAGTCTTCATCTGCAGCTTCCAGTAGGGGTAGTTGCTCCCGTCGAAGAATGGCGAACGGGACATGGACTGCCCTTCGGAGATTCGGATTGCGGATGTGCTCCTCTCCATGATCTTCTTGCCGGATGTTACTCCGATCTCGCAAGAACCTGCTTTGATAGCAACTAAAATTCCCTACTAGGAGGGGGTGACGTAATAATTGCGGAAAAAAATGTAAACAATCTCACAAAAATAGACAATCACACAAGTACACAAGTATTTTTAGGTGGAAACCCAAACCGGGTGAAAACCACCACCTAACCCTCTCGAGTTAGGATTTTCTGATCAACCAAGTTGATCAAAATCCACTAAATGAATCACTTTAAACGAGGGTGATTCAACCTCAAATACAACCACGCTACAACTGCGAGGGTACCGTTCCTCAACCCCTTCTCTTCACGAGAAGGATTTTGTCCCTCGATGGAGATGGGAATTCGCAAAGCGAATACCCAACCAAATAACAAAGATAAAAGAACAATAATCCTATAGAGCCAACAAAGTAATTTTAAACCTAGCTTCTATAGGAATTAGGAAACTCCCCTTTGAAAGTAGTGCGTCGGCGACGCGGATGCGTGAACAACACGACGACGCTACGTCGCTCTCGTGAACTACGGCAGGAGAGTAGGTGCGCAAAGCTTGATGCTCTCAAGATGAAGAATTAGAGCTTGGAGAGCAAGAGAGTCTTTTTGGACACAAAAGAGTGTGAAAGTGTGTAGCTAGGTGTGTATTTTTGTTGCAAAGGTTCCCCTCTATTTATAGAGGCCTTAGGAAGGCTTTGGAAGGCTTAGGAAAGGTTCCATAGCCGTTGGGTGCAAAGCCCAAGAGAAACAACTCGAAATCAGGAATAATCATTGCGCTGATAGGGTTATCAGACGTCCAATTCTGGCATCAGACATCTGGAAGACCACTTTAAGACGTCTGATTTAAAGGTCAGACGTCTGATTTCGTGCGGGTTCCTTCCTAACTTGGATCAAATCTAAATAGGGTTCTAGTGCAAGTCCATCAGACGACATACTGGACATCTGGCACTACGTTTGGACGTTTGGAAACATACTTTTTCGTGGGAATGGATTTGTAATGGCTAGAAAATCTCTGAGAAGAGATTTTCGGGTCAGTCGAGGCAAAATGGTCAATTATCAGACGTCTGGAAGGGCTTAAGGACGTCTGATAAGGCTCTAACAGTCATATCCTTGAGAGTATGCTAAGCGAGCCAACGGTCCACTAATTGGACGTCTGGCAAAGTCATTAGACATCTCCTAAGACATCTTGTCTAAGGTCTGGGCATCTGATTTCATCAGACAGAACTAACTTGTCCAGCCTAAATGTTATCAGACATCTTAAAACACTTGATCAGACGTCTGATTTTGGAATTAGACGTCTGGAAATGTTGTTTGAACCCTATATTGGTTTTCAAAGTTCTCTACAGAAAACCTATGTATCCTACGGTTGTGCCGGTGTTCCTAGGACTACTGTTAGGGTACTTTGAGGCTCTTTAACATAATTTTCTAAGGAAATAAAGAGCAAGAAAATAAAGACAAAAGTACATGAAAGGAATAAAAATGGAATTCTATCCTATTCTTCTTGTCCTTCCATTTTCAATCTATCGCTCCTCGCGAATCCCCTCTGTTCTCCATCAAGCTCCTCCAATCCGTCCTGGATGCGAGCTCGAATTCCGTCTAATCACGTCTACATTTGCAATTGACTTGAAATCTAAGACTCCATGTGCAAATGTTAAATAACACGTGTTTTGTTATCATCAAAACAAATGATCATGGTGCTCTAGCACCAACAGATCCTACCCCCTTCATGCAATTAGTTAAGAAAGTTGGGTTAGTTAGATCTTTAGGATTAATTCCCCATCTCAAAACCCAAAAACACCCGTCGACGCACATGCATGTCATCATCTTCCTCCACACTGGCTGCCCTTCGGTGAGGTCATCCACTCGCTACACCCATCCATCCACCTCGTCGATACTCCCAAAAGCTCCACCATCCTATTGCCAACCAAAGCACTCTCCTAATTTTGCCTTTCGCTTAGCCTAGCTCCCCACCGAACAACCCACCTTTGAGTCACCTTCCATGAGGCCATCCGGCCAGCATACGCTACCACTCACCACATACGCTCTGCCTCTACACTCCAAACCTTCCGACTATGCTCATGAGATGTTTTAATATGGCCAAGAGGCAGTGTTCTTGATTCTCAACTGCTCGTCATTCTCCACTGCTGCCGCCATCAACGCCGCCGTGTTCTTTGAGTTCAAGGTCACACTCTCCCCAGGTCACACCTCCTGGTGGTGCAGAAACAGTCCAAGAAGTCACCTAGGTGGTCAATGGAAGACCACATCACCTGTTGCTGATCCTATTCAAGACACATCTTTAGCTGTAGTTTCACGTAAACGAAGAGTGGGAAGATAGTCCCACATTGTGAATGGATGAGCAAATGAGCATGCATATATTGATTTTATGAATAGAACTTATCAGCTCAGAAACACATTGGTGGTGAGGTCCCTGCTCACCCTTCACTGACCCAACCCTCCTACTTTAGACTCGGTTGCGACCCCACGCACGCAGCTGTGGACTCGATTTTGCAACCTGCATACCTGATTAAGATCGGATATCTGAGAGAAGAAGAGAGGAGGAAAGGAAAGGGAGAGAGCAGGGGAGGGGAGGATTTTGCTTCTAAAGGATTTGAGTGACACTTAGTCACTAGGAAGGAAAGAAGAGAAGAGGAGAAGAGCCATGCTTAAGAGAAGAAAAGAAAGAAGAAAGGAGAAGACCTGAAGTAGAGAGAAGAAAAAGCTAAGAAGCTGAAGAACAACAAAGAAGAAAAGTACTGTAGCATGAGACAGTTAAGTCATCTGGTTATCAAATCAGACATCTAATTTCTGTTCATTTATTTAACATGATTGAGTAGTTGATATATATGCACTTAGACTAATAATTGGTGATCTAAATCGCCATTATTTTGTCTTAGATATCTTTTTGATCTCTTGAAGTCTTGAAATACTTATGTTATTCATTGAATATCTAAAGTGACAGATTACCATTCATTGAATATCATTACTGTGCTTTATTCATTGTGCTCATTTATATTTTGATTGAAGATTAGTGTGTGAATTCCATATTTGCTTCCTGTGTTCAACCTTGGACTTCATTTAGATATTCGAGTTATAAATTTTATTTATCGACAAGTGATTTTGACTATACTGCAATGCAACAATTTTAAAACATCAATTTTGTTCCATCAACAGTAGACCAATTGACGAGTTGATTTTCACTTTCGTTAATGATGATTAAGAAGATTTGTCGTTGTATTTTTAAGTGGTGGAAAAATCAACTAATCAAAGCAATAAAAAATTAACCACTCGAAAGAGTGGGTTGTATACATAGGGAGACACTACCCCATCTAAACTCGCAAAAGTCACAAACAATTGTTCACCAAAAGTTTCCCCCAAACACTGAGTTGAAGCCCCCTCAGGAATATGCTAACAATTGCTAGAAATGTTGAATGAGCATTTTATTTAAAACATGAGGGTTGTACCATGAAACATCCACAATCAAATATTAATTAACCAAAAATTAGAATAGTGGCAATGGCATTGCATGAAATAACTAATTGAGGAGAAAACAGAGCATTCCCTTTGAGATTGACATCCACAAAAGACAGGCTACGGCTGGAGGTGAGACTTGGCATAGGAGATGAGTGAGGCGAGGGCTTTACGATGGTGGTCGCGACGAAGTGCGGGGTGGCTCGAGGTGGCCGGATGGAACAAAAAGGGGTGGTGGCGATGGGTTGGTTGCTGCTACTGTAAAGTAGCTCAACGCATGGGCTAGAGGTGAGGAGGCGTATGGGGAAGCGCACACGTGTGGGATGGTTGCTGCGCATGGCATGGGAGGCCGCTCGAGGTGCTGCTGGCTGGAGGAGCAGCGAGCGGACGTCCCTACGCACTGGAGGTGCACAGGCGGAGTCGCTGGAGGACGTGGAGTGGGCTGTAGCTCTATTTGCTACAGAAGTTTGCTAAGGTGAGGGGTGTAAGCCGCTGGCCATGCATGGCACTCTGTTGTTGATCACACGGAAGCACATTACTACGTCTGCGGGGCGGAGGTGTAGCAAGGGGGTGCACATGGTGCTGCTACTTTGGGAGGTGTCTGTCCTCGGGAATGGCGAGGGAGCACAACGAGGGTGTGCACGTGCCTGCTACAGTGGAGCTGGAGGACGGTCGCGCGGGGATGCAGGCGACGGTGCACTGTAGGGGGTACGGGCGCATGTGGAGATGCGCTTGAAGGGGTGTGCTCGTGCAGTTGAGGCTAGGAGGCACGGAGAGTCATGCACCCACACTACTGGGGTGCGCGCATTAGGCACGCATGCGTGTGCACAGTTTCACTGTGAGTTGGCGAGGGGGACACCAGCTTAGCTTGGGTGCGGATGCGAGGGTGACTCCGTCGCACGGTGGCTCTACAGGTGCGCACAGAGAGGAGGGTTATGTTCATGGTGAGGTGGTGGAGATGATGATTATAGTTTGGGTTCATTTTGGTGAAAGGAAATAGAGGAAGAAGAAGAAGAAGATGATGGTGTTGGTGGTGCATGGATAGGAAAAGTGATCTAGTTGTTGCACGATGATGGTTGTGTGGCCGTTGAAGACACACGTGCCTGGTGATGGTCAAGCTCGCCGAATTGGCATGGTGAGTTGTCACCTCGCAGGCCCATGGTGTGGTGGAGCTCGACCTTGGAGACCACGGTGGTGGAGTGGGGCGGTGTCTCCCCGAGCACGGTTGCCTCCTCTCCCTTTTAGTCGTAGCTACCCAACCAAATCCATCTCTCTCGCTCCTCCAAGAATGGGGGTCTTGAGTGTAGGCAACTGGCAAAGAGTGAATGCGCATGAGGAGGAAGTGGAGTGGTTGTGGGGGAAGAAGAAAATTAATTAAATAAAATATTACGATTATTTATACACTAATCCTTAAGTTCTATGTTAATTAAAATAATGCATGTAATGCACCTAATTACATGCCCTTCTAAGTCAATTCCAAATTCCTTTAATTATGAATGCAATGCATGAATTATGTAATTAAATCAAAAATATAAATTAATCTATTTACATCCTAATGCATGCTAAATAAATGGATGCGTTAGCTTAATGTTTAAGCATTTAGACATTTAATTAGCTCACAAATATGAGCTTATCGCCAATCTTAACATGCGAAGATTTAAGAAGCACATTCGTAAAAAAATTCAATCCCGTAGGAAAACTAATGCCTTTAGATGTGCCATTACAACCTTTATGTAGAACCCTGGGGAACAACTACTTGATGCTTGGGAGAGATTTAATGATTTGGCTAGGAAATGCCCTCATCACGGATTTCTGAAGTGGCACTTGGCCTTTATTTTCTATTACGGGTTAAGTGACAATCTGAAGAATTTTGTTGATGCAACATGTGAGGGCAATTTCCTAAGCAGAGATGTTGATGGAGCCTTTCAATTATTTGATAATATGAGCAAAATTCCCTCAACAATGCCTCAATGTCGACCTTTAACAGAGCAAATCAACTAAGGAACAGAGTTTCTGAAGTCAAGGATAATTCAATCTCAGTTGATTTAGAGTTAATTACACAATGATTAGACAAGGTGGAACTCGTGGGAAAGAATGTAGAAAGTTTAGATAAGAAACTGGACAACCTTCTGAAGGGTGGGAGTTCCTTAGGTACACATTCCAGAGTAAATCCTATGCTTACCCAAGGAATTAATATGATAACCCACACCCAACCCTCCAACCCTTTAGGTCAGGAAATGATTCATAATATTAATGACCTGACCATGGCTCCACCTATGAGCCAACTCTACTTGGACCCATCTCTTTCTGGGTACCAAGGAGGGACTTTGATGCCCTCAAATGCTGAACTAGGCATCTCGATGCCTAGTTATCCTAAGGATGTGAATGAACTCCAGGGTTACACTAGAAATGATCCCTCTTCAAACACTTACAACCCTAGATGGTGTAACCATCCTACCTTTACTTAGTCAAGTCAGAAACCCGCCCTACCCAAAAATGACTAAGCCAAACACTTATAGGCAACCTAGTAGGTACACACAACCTTGCACTTATCAACCACAACCTACTCAGGAAAACTAGCCCTCTAATCTGAATCTAGTCCTCAAGGAAATGCATGAAACAAATCTAAGATATAAGGAAGAAATAAATCAATTGAGGACATAATTGATGAGACGACTAGACCAACAAGTTGATGCTAGACAACACGGGATGGTGCCATCCCAACCTATCCCTAACCCAAGGAACTTCAATAGGGTTAACCAACACAACACATGAGAGCAACAGGAACATATAGTTCAACCTTTTCCCTAGCACCCACCCGATTTTGTTAACCCCAACCCAACCCAGGCTTAGCCTATCTGGCCAAACCCACCTTACCCTTCTAACCCTAATGCTTGTGCGTGTGCTGTCACTTTGAGAACTGGGAAACAAATCCAAAATCCTTATCCTTCTACATCAGAATCTTACCAAGATCTTAAGGAGCCTAAATTTGACCTTGGAGACCAAGCTAATCTAGAAAACAAAACTTAGGATTTGAATACTCATGATTTCTCTCAAGCACCTTTTCCTGAAGCCTTGAACAAATCCAGGGAAAAGAAAACCAATCAATCTAAGGAGTGGCTTGAGATTTTAAAGCAAGTCCAGGTAAATATACCACTTTTTGAAGCCATTGAAAACATCCTGGCCTATGCGAAATTTCTGAAGGAAATATTCACATTGAAATGCCAGGCAAAATCAACAAAAAGGGCCACAGTTTCTAAACAGGCCAGTGCTGTCATCTTTAACAAGCTCCCTCCTAAAAAGAAAGATCTAGGGACCCCCTGAATTTCATGTGAGAAAGATGGTTTCATCTTGGATAGAGCATTGCTGGACCTTGGTTCCTTCGTCAATCTAATACCCACAGAATTATATGAAGAGTTGGATTTTGATCCCTTGCAACACACAAAGGTTACCTTTCAGCTTGCTGATAGGTCAACCAAGATTCCAAAGGGATTCTTACAAAAGTGATTATAAAAGTGAGTGATTTTGAGTAACCTGTGGACTTGTTTTAGATATGGAGGCATCAGAAAACTTGAGCCACACCTCGGTAATCATAGGAAGACCTTTCTTGCCACAGCCAAGGCCCTAATCAATTGTGAGACAGGGATTTTTCAAATCACTTCTAGAAGGAAAACTTGTCAACTCAATATCTTTAAAGCTTCCCAAAAGAATAAGGAGAATTGTGGTTCCATCGAGGTCGTAGAAACAATTGAAGAGGTTTTGGCAATTAACACTAAAGATGATCCAAACCCTACCAGATCTCAAGATCAACATGAAAGACAAGAAAGTGAAGTACTTGAGGATGAATATGATCTACCACCTCCCATAGGAAATCAAATTGAAACAGACATTAGTGAGATTGAGAGACTCTTGGGAGTATCTTATGATGAATTAGATGACGACATAAAGAATCCTCAATACATCCACCCTGAAATTCAAGAACTATTGAACTTTGAGGGGGTTCAAGAAATTGGACAATCTAAGGACATGAACGAAGAAACAACCTCAGAAAAGGAAGCTCAAATCATGTTGGACTGGGGAAGAACTTATGCTCCAACTGGTTCAAATGGATGGCTTGAATTTGAGGAAGAAATGGCTTCTAATGAGGGAGAAGTAAGTTCTGATGAGGATTTTAATTAATTCAGCACAACTCTACCTTTATCATCATATGACCTAGAGCCTGGAGGATTCATGATTTTTGACATCTACTACCATTATGAGGATCCTTATGGTTCTGATTTATAACCAGATTTAAAGATCAATCATGATTTCAATCCAGACCCTCTACCACCTCTTCTTGAATTATGGAATTGGATTAATGAACAGGCTCTTCTTCATGAACATCATCTATCTGACCCTATTGTCTATCTCAAATCAGAAAAGCTCTTCAGTGTAGGACTTCATCATTAGTTGTTCCGCATTTATGGATCACTGATTCTTGGACCAAATGATCATATCTTTATAATAATTCTGAATCTCTTAGAGGTAGTCATTACTCCTTCTCTTAACCCACAATATTGAATTACATATTTCTTTTGGGTTTAGGTCCAGCAAGTGACGTTAAACTTAGTGCTGGCTGGGAGGCAACCCAATATTCTTTACAGGCAGTTTTGCATCTTCTCTATCCAAGCTAACCTGGATTAACAAGCTCAGTCAGGTGATATCCCCTCCTTTTGCTTACTATATTTTGATTGTCCTACATACATTTCAATAAGGACATTGTAATGAATAGGCATCGGGGGGTAGACAATGCATTCTTATTTTTATGTCAGAAAAGAAAAATATTGCATTTAGGCATAAAGAATGTTTATCAAAAAGGTTTTATTATGGATTTATTTTTAAGTTGATTGCTACGTTTAGAATCCAATACAATTTCACACTTACACATAGAATTTGCAATGGATACTCTGTGAAGATCGATAAACATCTTTAGTTTGCTGAGAAGAAGCAATGCTTCTTCTCTTGAGCCCTTGTATAGTAATTAGGGAGTCAAGCAAACTATCTTATAGTAGATCCACCAAACAAGTATGAGGTGAGAGTAGAAAGTCTACTGGTGCTCTAAGGCTAGTATAAGGAATCTTAAATTCTGGATAATTAGATAATGATACTTGGAGATAGGCATAATTTTTCATTCTTGATTTCTACCTACAAATTCTTAACGTGAATCATTTGAAAGCCACCAAATAAGGCAAATACACAGGGAGCGGGTTCTGATAAAACTAGTACTAAGGTGGATGGTCATCACCATCCTTTACGGAATCTTTGGTTGAAGGAGGGCATTAGTGTGAAGTTCAGAAATACACTGTCCTATCCATTCCTTTCCCAGTGCCAAGAGTAGGCACTTCCACCAAATAAGCCACCCAATATCCTCTTGAACATCCCCAATCTCACATAATGCCTCATAAATAAAAGTTCGTATGCTATACTACATTGCGTTAGTAGATGTATGAATATGAAAAAAAAAAAGTAAAGAGAAAAAAAAGAGAAAGAAAAAAATATGTACATATATAGAAAAAAAAAGAGGAAGAAAAAGAAAAAGAAAAGAAATATATATATATATTTATATATATATACATAGAAAAAAATTTTAGAAAAGGAAAAGAGTAGAAAAAAAATGAGTTTATGAGTTTAGAATTTGTTTCAAGCATATTGAGGCAACAACACCTACCACCCTCACGATCCACCAAATACAGCCTTGACCTACTTTTCTGTATTTCTGGTTGCCTAAATACTGGTTGAGGAATTTTGACTTCGTCATAGGGTTATCATAACCTAACCAAAGTGTTAATGCCATGAGAGAGCACCAAATATACTAACAAATATGGTTAGATTGTGAGAAAAGAGAAGAAAGAAGAAAAAGAAAAAGAAATCAAGAGAGAGAGAGAATAGGTACAAAGGAACAAAAGAGAGCATAGTTTCTCCACCTCTCTTTGAGTTGATTTATTTAATAGTCTGGAAATCTAGGTCCTAAAGTGCTAGTCAATATGTAAGACCAAATGAGTATGGGCCACCAAATACAAATCTACTAGATTCAAAGTATCTTCCACCTAAGTCAAAAGCTGGGGCTAGATTTATAGATTACTTTATAACACCAAGGGAAGAAGTCTGCCCATCCCAATAAAATTTTACTTAGGGTCAAGTACGAGCATTAGATGTGGATTGGTTTTTCACTTGGATCTGTTACATAGGCTACAATAATACACTTTCACGACTGCCTGGCTTTCTAAATTCTTGGATGAAAATAAAAGAAATAAATCTCTAATCGAACCCTATCATATAGGACCACTTTGCATTTAGTCTTGCATTTGCTAGGGACTAGCGAGATTTAGGCATCGAGGTGTGATTGCATAGCAATCATGCAACCTAAACCACCTGAATTAAGTTAGATTCTAGCATAACTTAGGAACAATGCATGCATAAGTGTCATAATTCACATAATAGTTAGTTTGTTAGCTGCATAAATAATATTATCATTTTATGCACTAAAAGAGTGATGAAATTAATTACAGACGATTCGAGGCTACCAATGACAAATCAGACCATAGAGATCTAATTATGATGACGAAAGGAGTCCAACGCTTCCAGAATTGCCTTGATCAAAAAACCATAGCATCTTGTGTAGCTCATAAAACAGAGCCCATGAAGGAAGATGATAGAGATCCAAGCCTTAGATGAAATATTCGACTGCACGGATGGATCCGGATCAACGATCGCAATCCAACAATGTAAAAATTATACATCACCAATTATAAAGAAAGGAAGATAGATAGCCATGATGGCACTATGTGGCACCATCAAAGCCACCCCTCGCCGCGGCCCCAATCTTCGAAGAAGATCCCTGCGCCTTGTAGGCTGTTGGATCGTCATCCAACAACCACAAGTAAGCCACATCGCCCCTTCCTTCACGCTCCATCAACAGAGAAAATATCTTAGCCACTAGATCTCCATCAAACAACTAAGAATAGCCATGCACTAAACCGAAATTGTGACCATCGATGCTTATAGTGCAACGGTTAGTGCACCTATATGCGAGCGAAGGGCGTGGGATCGAGTCCTGCCACTTGTGAAATCAAAGTGACGGTTGCTTTCAAGAAAAATTTGACTATCATATGAAAATTGCATGGTGTGAAGCAGAACGCGTGGCCTGACGATGGCCATTGGATGCCTAAGCATGGATGCACGCTGATGTTAATGCATCGTTGCTCGCATATACCTTAAGGCGATTCTGTGCTTGCTCTAGGTTGTTCAATTGTGAGATTGGACAGCCGAGATCAAGCGCGTATGATTTGAAAGCATTAGCACATGAAGAAAGCGCAAGGCAAGTGCACAAAGAAGCAGAAGGTGCGACAACGACTGCACGATAGCGATCTGAGGGCTGTGGGCATGCCATGTGTCGCCACCAGAATAAATCTGAGCATAGAAGGTGCAAATGAGTGTGTTTTGAGGCCAAATCAGAGCCGTTGATCTCTCGATCGATGGATCTGATTGGCCTAGAGTTGTTGCATGATTTTAAGTGGTAAAATTCCTTCTTTACCCCTCATCAAAGCTATAAAAGAAGACTAGGGCCCCCTGTTGAACATCTCTTCCATCAGAATTCCCACCAGATACAACTCCTGTCTCTCTCCCACTCTACGACTCTTCTCTGGACTTCATCCTGATGCTCTGGATCTGCAATGCTGCCACACTTCACACAGGAACCCCAGAAGCAACGCCGTCTTCATTTGTTATCTCTTTCTTTCTCTCTCTCTACTCTTTAGCATAGTGATTTTCTAGTTTAAAAACTATTTCCAAATAGCAATGAAATTCTGATTTTCTAGATATCTGATGACTATATATACATATATAAGTATGTAAATATTTGTTTAGAATGACTTTATAAAAATATTTTGCATAAAAATATTGTTTTGCCTCCCTGGGAATGACTCAGTACTCACTGAAATCTTTATTTGTTTTATTATGATTCACGCTACAACGACAATTAATTTTTAACGTGTCTCGGGAGCAAATAAGGACATCAATCCTTACACCTTCGATCCAAAAGGCCCATGAATTAGAACTTAAACCAGTTTAGAATTCCCTCAAATATGCCTTCCTTAGGCCCAACCATCTCTACCATCATTTCTGCTACATTAACAAAAAAGCAGGAGGGCGCACCACTTGATTGCCTTAAAAAGCTCAAGGAAGTGATTTCTTGGACAATAGCAGACATCAAAGGGGTTGATCCAGCCCTCTGCATGTATCACATCTACACAGATGAGTCTGTGAAGCCCTTTCAGGAAATGCAGAAGCAGTTGAACCCCAACATGAGTGAAGTCGTAAAGGAGATTCTTAAGTGGTTGGATGGTGGGATAATTTATCCCATATCTGATAGCAAATGGTTAGTCCTATCCATGTGGTGCCAAAGAAGGTTGGATTCATTATTGAGATTAACAAGAAGGGGGAATAGGTTACTACTAGACCCTCGATAGGCTGGAGGGTCTGTATCAATTACCGTCATTTAAACACCGCTACCTAGAAAGATCATTTTCCTTTACCCTTTATTGATTAGATTCTGAAAAAACTGGTATGGAATAAGTTCTTTTGCTTCTTTGATGAATATTCTAGGTACAATCAAATTGCCATCTTTCCTAATGATCAGGAGAAAACCACATTCACAAGTCCCTATTGCACATTTGTATTCCAATATATGCCATTTGGATTATGTAATGCTTCTGCAACCTTTCAGCGATATAAGATGTCCACTTTCTCAGACATGATAAAGAATTGCACAGCATAGGACCTAATTGACCTGAACTAAGTTAGAACTTAGCATAACATAGGAGTAATCCATGCATTAGTAGCATACTTCGTATCTTTCCTACTTTACCTAGATATTCATGAAATAAGACCATAATAATGTGCATTACTTGGTTTGCAGGTAATAAGAAGCTCAGGAGATGGCCTAAAGCTGGATCTAAAGTGGGATAAAGACTAGAGCTGCAGTAGAGATGGAGCAAAAGTTTGGAATAAAGTTGTAAATAAGATACTGTAGGAGAGGGATTCTATGTTGCTTATGGAGTTTTAATGTTAGAATTAAAATCTAAAGAACCTTAGGACATCCCTGCACTTATCCCAAGCATTAGGACAACCCTATCCCTATCTTTAGTTTCGTGGATAACCTTATCCATGTCTCTATCCCCAAGCTACCTTCCTATTAGGCTAATTTAGCCTAAAACCCAAAACATGGATAGTTCTATCCATGCGCTTATCCACACTATCCCAACTCTTATTTCCCTCCCAGAATACCCTTATCCCTAAACCTCGATTTCCCTACTTCAGCCAAAACTTGGATAACACTATCCACTATCCCTATTCCTGATCCTCTTATCCCTAACCTAATTCCTACCTTAAAATCCATTTAGGTTCTTCGATATCCTAATTAGCTAAATTAGAGTCAATTGAGTTAGCCATGTTATAATTAGGTCCAGTTGAACCTAGTTATGCTAACACTAATCTGATTAGGCTCAGACTAGCCTAATTGGACTCAATCCAAACCCAATCACCTAGTCTACATCCAATTGTGTGCATCCCAACTTGATTGGGAGCACCTGATTCCAATTGTGTCTACCCAGGATCCAAATGAGCCATCTCTACCTATTCAAGTCTAATTAGGCTCAGTACAACCTAATTAGGGTTAGACCTGAAGCTGATTTATTCAAATCAACCGAAGCAAGTCTAATTGGATCTACTCAGTCCAATTAGCTAACCCAATACCTAGTTAAGAACCTAATTAGGTTCTTACTATGCCCAATTGACATGCATCAAGTCAATTATAGTCTACCTTGTCAATTCCACTAATAGAATCTAATTGAGTTCAATCCTCAATAAGTACAAGTCTAAGTCAACTTAATGAGAGTCCAATTGACCCACACTTAACCTAATTGGGGATTCTATCTCCCAATTACGTACACATTGACACAATTAAACTTGGCTAAGTTTAATTGGATCAATCACTTTAGCCATAGGTTGAGTAAACCTATTTTTAGAACCTAATTAGACCTAGTGCTTGAACCCACTTGGGACCTACTTAGACATGGACAAAGTAGTCCACTTGACCACCTACCCACGATTACACAC
This sequence comes from Thalassia testudinum, assembly GCA_037157565.1. Classification (NCBI taxonomy): domain Eukaryota; kingdom Viridiplantae; phylum Streptophyta; class Magnoliopsida; order Alismatales; family Hydrocharitaceae; genus Thalassia; species Thalassia testudinum. The sequence goes on from JAZHRO010000025.1 coordinate 94,607,745, forward strand.
ACCCTCCCATTCACGCACACATAACCACAACAACACCAAGAGGCCACCTACTCTAGAGTTCTTTAGGATGTTCTCTAATGGGTGTGCACTCTTCCAAGTGGTGCCACCTTGGAATGGTACAAATAGAATGCACATTTAGTCCATTCCTAGATCCACAGATTGTGGATCTAAGAAAACCATTCCCCATGCTCTTTGACACCAACTTTGGTAGCTCTTCTATAGAATTCCATACTTCTCTAGATGAGTGATAAATGCTAGATTATCATCATTCTTATGCACTAAAACAAACCTAGCTCTAAGGATTTTGCTCCACAAATGGGTTTTTGGGTTGCATTTAGGCATCAATTAGGTTAGGTATGCATTGCATTTCTTTATTGGATTTTTGATATGTTTTTCTGAGTGGTAGGGATAAATAGATTGTTAGATCCTTAGAACCCTAGCACTCAGGAAGGAAACTAGTGAAGGAGAAGCTCAAACCTATTGGAACTTAGCTTTATCCAGCTCACCATAGCTATAATCTAGCTCACTTGAACTAGGGTTAGCGCATCTAGCTCCATTCAGCTCATCTTAGCTGAATGGTAGCACAAGACAACTCATCTTAGCTGACCTTAGCTTAAGTCAGATTAGATCCAACTCAACTTAGCTGAGTCTAACTCATTTGTATTCCCATCAGTTCATTGGGAGCTTTAGCTAGCCTTGTTGAGTTGACTGGAGTACACCTTAGCTCAGGACTAGCTACATCCAGCTCCACTCAATGCTAGCCAGCTAAAGATTACTTCATTTTAGCTCAGGAATCTCAAGTCCAGCTCCTGGGGACTCAGCTTAGCTCAACATAGTTGAGCTAAGCTATCTTAGCTTCCTCAACTAGATAGATCATCCCTGGGAGCACCAGACCAAGCTCAACTCAACTCCTTTTAGTAGAAGCCAACTTTACTTTAGCTTGGCTTAGTAGCTAACAAAGACTTAGCAAGCTAAGCTAGCTAAAGTAGCTCCATGCCACCCTCTTCAGTAGTTGCCAACTCCAGTTCAGCTCCAAACTTCTTTTGTCCTGCTCCTCTCCTAAAACCCTAGCTCCCATTACCCCATCCTCTACTCCATTACTAGCTAAGCTCTAAGCTAAGCTAAGCTAAGATAGCTTAGCTTAGCTAGGATCTAGCTCCCTTGGCATTTACCACCTTAAAATCCCACCTAACCAACTCCAGCAATTAACAACACCTAAGCTCCACATAAGCTAACCCTACTTCCAACTCACCTTGGCGCCAACCTAGCCTACCCACTACCTCCAAAAGCCACGAAAAAGTGGCACCAAAACCACCTATACCTACGCTTGTTTTGGTGCCAAAAACTCCCTCAAAAAATCCCTACATCTCGTCCCTACACCCACTCTTTGAACCACATATAGCCATCCACCTAACCCCCCTTCTAGAAGCCTTCATGGTGGTGTCAGAACCAAGGCACCTCTCCATGGTTGGCACCACTTTTAGCTGCCTCTCCACCACCATAACCAGCACCTTCACACTGCCCACTTCGCACCAACCATCCTCCACCATAAGATCACCAAACGACCTCCTAAAAGCCATCCTAGCCCTACACTTCATCTCCATGCCAACCACCACCTTCCACATCTATAAAAGCCCATCACCTACCACAAAGAAATTCATCCTCCATTAGTATATTTTCTACCATATATGCACCTACATCTCATGGCCAAGAAGAAGAAGGAGAGAAGAAGATTAAGGGGGAATCGTACCCAGCCCTTGGTACCTTCTTCCCTTTCTCTCTTTTTCTTGTGCAATGCGAAGGTGGAGGAGCATTCCACTAGGGGGATGGCCAGGCAATTGGAGGTGGAAGGGTGGTGCGTGTCCACCCTTGGTAGACACAGAGGCATGCCACCCTTTAGGGCTTGCCTTGGGGGACATCATCTTGGCAGAGCTTTGCAACGAAGGAGTTGGAAAGCCCCTTTTGAAGCCTAGGAACCACTATGCTTGGAGCAAGGAGCCTCTCATCTTCACCATCATTTCAGGAGGATTGTTGTTTTTGTCATTTGTTGTAGTTTTTCTAGTAGTAGAAAGCATTCCTCTACTAGGGTTCTCATGTAAAAAATTTTCCTTATTAAATCAAGTTGCTTTCTTTACAATTCTTTTGTCACATTTGTTTTCTTTCTCTCCAGTGCTCTTCACTCCCTCTATCAAATTACTCTAGGCCTCCATGTGCCTAGGGTGAGCTCAGGGAGAGGAATTAATTATCACTTAGGTTTTATCTTAGTGATTGTAGGTGTTAGTTGCTTTCCCGTGAACAACTCTCGTATTCGTTGTTATTTCAAAACATAAAAAGATATAAATTTGAAAACACCGTAAAGAAAGTTGATTTCCATTTCCAAGCAAGTGATTTGATTTTGCAACATATTGCCTCCTTTGACAACCCTAGATACTTCCCTATCTAGGTCTTATAAATTCAAAAGTGAAACGATTTTACATGTTGCAACAACTCATAAAAACCTAATTTTACAAACCGCATAAAATCCTGATCACTTTTTGGCATCGTTGCCGAGGTGGCACACCTTTTTATTTAGCATCTTTGTCTTGCTTGAAGTGGATCTCATCTCCTTGTCTCTCTTCTTCCTTGTGTGTGCAGGAACTACATGTAGAAAGCAGGAATTTGGAAGAAAGAGCTCAATGTTCCTTTATTTCGAATGATTTTAGGTTGGTTTCTCTTTCCTTGTCGCATAAACCTTTATAAAACTACCAAAAATACATTAAACTTGGCTTTTAGGATCTTAAACATTAAAATTAGGTAGAGTGGTGCCATTTAAAATTCATTGTTTGCTTCTTTACTCCATTAAACACCACTTTACCTTAAGTGCGGGTGCTCTGATTTTCGAGTCCAGACTTTTGTCTGGACTTCTAAAATTAATTCCCAACAACACAGGCCTCCTAAAATATTCAAAATTCATCCAGGGAATCCAATTCAAGTATGGAACATTTGTTCCAAATTTCATAATAATTAGATTTGTAATTAATTTTTCAAAATCGGTGGACTGCATAGGGGTCACACTCTCTCATCTTCCTATTTTGCTACGATCTGTGAATTCTAGGAATTTTTATGCTCAACTAATTTTTGTGAAATTTATCTTTCTAGAATCATTGTGAAATTCTATACATCATATAAATTTTCAAAAATTTTCTGAGGCTAGTGGTGGTACCGAAAAGTCCAAAATATCCTCGGATATCATTTTTGGACTGACACCGGCATTAAAAAATATTTTTGAAATACCGAACAAATTACTAAAATCTGAAAAAAATATTTTTTGGAATCCTTGTTTGATTTGAGATACAATAGTTGTGTTTTTTGCCTTGTTTTGACCACTACTTTAAAAGAAAAATCCTGAAGAAAATCATTGGTAGTTAAATTTTCTATTTTAGGATCAAATTCAATTAGCGTTTCTTTCTTTCTTAGTCCCATAATATAAATGAAATATATCATCAGCAACACAACCAATTTTTCCTTTGTTTGTGGAATATCAAGCTTGTTTGAATACATAAAGAGAAAAACCCTAAAACACACTAAGCTAAAGCAAATCCTTAAAATAGAAATACAATAATTGTGTGACAATTTGATTGCTAATTGGAATCGCCTTCCAAATCCTGCACACACTAAAAATTGAAATAATAGGGTAATACCCCAATCAACGCCCTCCACATTCCATGTGCACTCTAGTCTCCTAGACCTACCTAAAAATTATAGCAATTTGGCCCCCAAGGATTCATCAACTTAGGCTTGCCATATAGGTCTTAAGTTTTCTCTAGTTAATACCAATTCTATCATCTACATCTATTGTCAGGCTGAGGGGCCATGTCAAATGACCAGGCACGGGTTTGCACAAGGCCCTAGGGATTTTCCTGGGAAATTTTTGGGCCCAAACCTCCCCTTATGCAACTTGGCCATATTTGTTGGTAGAACGGGTATTCACTATTGATTTAATATTTCCTAAGTAGATCAACTCTTAGGTTAGTTTTTTGGAAGTCACAATTAAGTTAAGTCTAGTATTTTGTTTTATTGATTGCACACTTTCTCTCATCTCCATCTCTTTCTCCTCCCCTCCCATTCTTCCATTTTATGCACCAATGATGGTCTCACAATCCGCACTTGGAGGGACCATCCGATTTTGTCCCCTTTGCTAAAAGACCACTTTTTTCGTCTTCTTCTAAAAAATGGAAAATCAACAAAATAGGTTCGCTAACCCTTCCACTTCCACCTCTAATCCCACTTCTAATCACAATTCTGACCCATCCACCCAAAACCCCCCCACCTTTGACTTCCCACATATGGAGCTTCCTAATGCTGATTTGCCTCAATCACAACATCAAGGCCCCTTACCTAATCTCTACACCTTGATGGCTGAGTAGATTGCTCAACTTAATGACAATCAACAAGTGTTGACTAGGAATATCCAAAACCTAGCCAAACAAAGGTCAAACCCACCACCCCGTCAGCAGCTTGTCGTTCCTCTAAAAGATTTTTATAATCCTTCCTTTTATGAGGAATGACTAGGGGTGGTCATTCTTGAAGAGGACTTCAAGATCAAGCTAACAGTTCTGAACCTGATTAAACATTTCCATGGCCTTCCTATGAAAGACCCATTCAGCCACCTTGAAGACCTAACTCTTCTTGCACAAACAACCCATTCTCGAAATGTGCAAGAAGATCTGTGGCTGATGTGGCTATTTCCATTATCTCTTAGAGATAAGGTCGCTTACTGGTTCAGGACCATTGGTCGTCAAATCACCACATGGCCTCAGCTCAAGAGTGCCTTCCTTAAGAAATTATTTTCCATAGGTCATACTAATTCCCTACGAAGATCTATTACAACCTTTCAACAAAAATCTGACGAGACTTTCCATGATTCTTGGGAAGGATTTCAAGACCTCCTAAGAAGTTGCCTGCGCCACGAGATTCCTTTATGGTAGCTCGTGCAAATCTTTTACCATGGATTAGAAGATCAAATCCAACATTTCATCGATGCCTCGTGTGGCAGCAACATCTTGAATAAGGATGCTGATAGTGCCTAAGACCTTTTTGAAGAAATGAGTGAAAACTCATTTAATGAAGCTTCCATGAACACATTTTGTAGAACTCCAAACCCGTAGTTCGGTGTTCATTGACGAGTCGATTATTCGCTTTAAAGTCGTTTGTAGTTTTATGTGGTGGACTAATTGACTAATCAATATTTAAAAAGAAATAACCACTCGCAGAAGAGCAGGTTGTATCCACAGGGAGGCAATGACGTATTTAAATTCACACCGATTAAAAACGTTTGTTCGTTGTTAGTTTAGGCAAGAATCAAGACAAAATTGCCTTCAGATTAAGGTTGAATCAAGAAATCATGATAAAATAGCAATTCCTAATAACTAGAGGATATTTGCTGCAATGCAGATTCAATAAAATATCATTAAAAGATGACAATGGCAGAAAATGTAATTATTAATGGCATGAATACTGTAGCAAAATAGGGGATTTATTCCCCTTGGCCGTGCGTGAAGAGGAGTGGACGGTCGGAGGCGGGAAGCTTGCAGGAAGTTCTTTGGACCGAGGGCTTCGCAGTGGTGGTGGTGGCGAGTCACGCGGTGGCCAGAGCCGGTCGAACGAAGGAGTGCTGGTGGTGGGTTCTGGTGAGGGGCTGAAGTGCCTCAGACCATGAAGCATGGGTAGGTGCGGCTGGTGTCCTGGCGAGGAGGTGTGCGCACGGGACTACATGCGTGCGGAGGTGGCACTGCTGGCGTATGCGGCTGCTGCTACTGCAGGGTGCACACGGAGGTGCTGTGCATTCTACAGTGCACTGGAGGTGCACTGGAGGAGGGCGGCTCTGCTGTAGGCGTGCGGGTGAGCACTGCCGCCGGTGCTGCACGCTAGTGGGCGCGTGGGGTTGGCGCTGCAGGTAAGTGCGCGCACGCACTGGTGCGACATTGCAGGTAGCGGCGGGGAGGCTGCAGGAGCGGGAAGGCTACTGGCTGTGCTCGCCTTGCACGAGGGAACGCTGTAGGAGCGGGAAGGCTGCTGGCCGTGCCCGCCTTATGTGTGGGAAGGCTGCAGGAGCGGGAAGGCTACTGGCCGTGACTGCCTTGTGCGCAGCTGGAGGGCGTGCGGGCGGGCGTGGACTGAGCAGGTGAGTGCTGGCGGTTCAGGTGAGCAGGCGAGGGTTGGCGGTTTAGGTGTTGGAGGTGAAGTGGGCAAGGGTGGTTGCTGCTGGAGTGGGGGGGCTCAAAGCTTCAGACGTCCGGGACACTTCCTAGACGTCTTAACTGGCTGAGGAGTGATTGCAGTAACTGCGACGGTGGTTGTTGCTGACGACGACGAGGGAGGTGCACGGCAAGGTGCTCACGATAATGCAGACGATCTCCGGATGGCGGTGTGGCCTGTCACACCACACGCCCACGGTGGTGGAGGGTTGTCGCCATGGTTGAGGCCAGTGGTGTGGAATGGAAGAGATGGACTCTCTGCACAGTGTGGGTTGGGGGTGGAGACCTACTCTGCTCGGCAGCCTCTCTCCCTTTTTGTAGCTGCCGGCATGAATTTGAATGGAGAGACGGGAGTAGATCCACCTTCTCCGCTGATCCATGAATGTGGCTTTAGTACGGCTGGAGGCGTTGCAGCGACAGCCGAGCTGTTGCTGAAAAGAAGAAGAATAATGGATATTATTAAAATATTAAGGTTATTTATATACAAACCCTCAACTTTTATGTTAACTTAAATAATGTACCTAATTGGTTAACTAATTAAATGAATGCCATTTTAAGTTAGTTCTAAATGCATTTAAAATATGAATGCAATGCATGAATTATGTAATTAAATTAGAAATATGAATTAATCTATTTACATCCTAATTTATGCTAAATAAATGTTAGAGTTAACCTAATGTCTAGGCACTTAAATACTTAAATATCTGACAACTATGGGCTAGTCAAATACCCCCATGCGTAGTTTTTGCTAGTCCCTAGCAAAATTAAGCGAAACCTAGCACTCCAAGTAGACTAGTCAACTCACTTGGTCTTCCTTCAGAAGCATATTAAGTTCGGACTCTAGACCCAAGGTTCCTAAGTAGTTGCTAAGTTATAGACTAGGTCAACTAAAGACGAGTTGCAGGAACAAGTTTCCCTGATTTCTGACTCTACCCTAAAGTTTATTGATCCCTGAGATTAAAGCATCCGTGCCTGTGCATTAGTCTGAGTTATTTGAGTTAAAGGAAAAAGTTTTTTTTTTATATATATATATTTTTTGTTTGATTCTTCTAAGTCTAAACTCAGATCAGCTATCAACACGGTCTGTGTCGGATTCATTGTCCCCATTACCATACCTCAAGGGGTGCCTGGCTTTCGATGCTTCGAGATAGCACCACCCATAATGACCTCAAGAACTCCTGAAAATCGACACTTCGAGATAGTATCGCCCATGGATTTCTTAAGCGAATTCAGGCCTATGGCAATCGGCACTTCGAGATAGGGCCGCCCATGGTACCTGAACCGCACAATGTGCTTACATGCCCCCAGTAGGATGGATATCCTAAGAGACAAGTGCTGAGGAGGTAATATGTTATCTTCGCATCCTCAAGGTGGGTATATACTCCACCTCTCCTGCGACGAGAACTCTTCCAATCAAAATGTGTTTTCAAGCCTCTCTTAAGTCAAAACTAAGAGAACCAAATCTCTTTTCAGAAAGAAAGAAATTAAGTTAATTACCAGACCAAGTGTGTGAAATTTGGATGCTTGGGTTACAAGGACCTATAAACCAAAAGGTAGAACAAGACTCCAAGTACTACCCCACCTTTTAACTCAAACCCTAGCTTCCCTTCCTCAACCTCTGAGGAATGGTCCGCAACTTAACTCCTACTTAAGTTTTTAAGTCCACAAAGGACCCTAAAGGTCTAAAGCTAGCAGCTCATTTAGCTTCTAAAGTTTGACCCTAGAATTAATTTAGTCTACCAAAGAGTTCTGATTTGCTTAAGAATGCAGGAATTAGCCAGTTAAGCTCAAAACTTTTTTTTTTCATTTTTTTTTTATATGCATGCTATAAACAAAATGCCTCAGGTCCTCTCCCCCATGCCTGGTTCAAACAATGTCCTCATTGAAAACAAAAATAGCTAAAGGAAGATATTACCTGAGGCGGAGAATGGTAGGAGCTAAGGCTCCTCAAGATTGACTTTGTCAACTAGATGGCCATCTAAAGTTATGTACGGTTTTAACTGTTGACTGTTGACGATAAAGGGAGTTACTGAAGAGGAAGGATTTTTAATCTCCACAGCTCCATCCGGAAATACTTTGGTGATTATGTAAGGCCCATCCCAACGAGATTTTAACTTCCCAGGAAATAGCTTATGTCTAGAATTGAAAAGCCAGACTTGTTGGTTGGGTTCAAAGGTCCTTCAAAGAATAAACTTATCATGCACGACCTTAGTTCTTTCTTTATAACCTTGAGAGTTGTCATAAGCATCATTCCTCAGCTCCTCAAGCTCACTTAACTCTAGAAGTCATGCCTTACCTGCCTTCTCTAAATCCATGTTAACACTTCGAATAGCCCAAAGTACATTTTGTTCCAACTCAACAGGTAAATGGCACACTTTTCCATACACAATCAGAAAGGGAGAAGTACCCAAAGGGGTCTTATAGGCCATTCGATAAGCCCACAAAGCATCATCGAGCTTTTGGGACCAGTCTTTCCTATCAGGTCTAACTGTCTTTTCCAAAATATTTTTTATCTCCCTATTTGAGACTTCAACCTGGCCACTTGTCTGAGGATGTTAAGGGGTAGCAACCTTGTGAGTCACTCCCAAACTCCTAATTAACCGATTGAAGTGGTGGTTTCGAAAATGAGATCCCCCATCACTTATAGTAGTCTTGGGGCAGCCGAAATGAGATATGATATTGGCCTTCACAAATTTCAAAACCACAGAGTGGTCATTTGTGCACGTAGGAATGGCCTCTATCCATTTAGAGACATAATCAACTGCCACCAAGATATATTCATAAGCATGGGATGACGGGAAGGGGCCCATAAAGTCAATTCCCCACACATCAAAAATTTCCACAGATTGAATAGGATGTTGACCCATTTCATTCCTCTTCCCAATCGTTCCAGTCCGTTGACATCTAATACAAGCCTTAACAAAATTATGAGAATCCTTAAATAAGGAAGGCCACAAAAAACCTAACTGGAGAACCTTAAAAGCAGTTTTCTTAGCACGAAATTGTCCTCCACAATGAAGTTCATGGCAAAAACTCAGCACACTTTATTGTTCCTCTTCAGGCACACAACATCTCAATACTTGGTCTTGTCCAATTCTAAATAATTCTGGCTCTTCCCAATGAAAATATCTTGCTTGAGAAATGAATCTCTTTCTTTTCTGCTCATCCCAAGAGCCAGGAGTTTGTCCAGTGACCAAGTAATTTATAGTGTCTGCATACCTAGGTAAAGTTGGTGTTACCGCCATCAGAGTTTCATCGGAAAATGTCTCGCGAATGTCTCCAGAAAGAGAGTCATTAAGAGGAAGGCAAGACAGGTGGTCAGCCACAACATTTTCTACTCCTTTCTTTTCTCGTATTTCCAAGTCAAATTCTTGAAGGAGTAGGATCCACCTAATCAGATGTGGCTTAGAATCTTTCTTAGCAATGAGATGTTTCACGGCTGCATGATTAGTAAAAATAACCACCTTAGACCCAAGCAGATAAGACCTAAACTTCTCCAGAGCAAAAACTACAGCAAGTAATTCTTTTTCAGTGATGGTGTAGTTTTGCTAAGGTTCGGTTAAAGGCTTTCTTGCATAATGCAGCACATGAGGTCTTCCCTCAACCCTTTGTCCAAGGACTACTCCCACTGCATAATCCGAAGCATCACACATAAGCTCAAATGGGAGTGTCCAATCAGGAGCTTGGAGAATAGGTGCAAAGATCAAGGCCTCTTTTAGAGTTTGAAAGGCCTCAGCACATTTTGAATCAAAACTAAAGGAAGATTCCTTCGCCAACAAGTCACAAAGTGGCCTAGAAATCTTACTAAAATTTTTAATAAAGCGCCTATAAAAGCCAGCATGGCCCAGAAAAGATCTAATCTATTTGACATTCGTAGTCAATGGAAGTTTGGAAATAGAATCAATCTTGGCTTTATCTACTTCCAAACCTTGCTCCGATACAACATGCCCAAGTACAATTCCTTTCTATACCATGAAGTGACTTTTCTCCCAGTTGAGGACTAAACCAGTCTCCTTACATCATTTCAACACATTCTCCAGGTGTAGGAGACACTAGTCGAAAGACGAGCCATAAATGGAGAAGTCATCCATAAACACTTCAACACACTCGTCAATCATGTCTGAAAAGATAGACATCATACACCGTTGGAAAGTTGCAGGGGCATTACATAATCCAAACAGCATACGCCTGAATGCAAAAGTACCATAAGGACTTGTGAATGTCGTCTTTTCTTGGTCATCAGGAAAGACTACCACCTGATTGTACCCAGAATATCCATCAAGAAAGCAATAATACTTATTCCCTACCAATTTTTCAAGAATTTGATCAATGAAAGGCAAAGGAAAGTGATCCTTTTGGGTAGCGGTGTTCAGCTTGCGGTAATCAATACTGACCCTCCATCCAGTTGAGGGTCTAGTGACAACTTGTTCACCTTGGTCGTTGAGTTCCACAGTAAAGCCTGCCTTCTTTGCCACCACATGAATGGGACTAACCCATTTACTATCAGCAATGGGATATATGATCCCGGCGTCCAACCACTTCAGGATTTCCGTATTAACCACCTCCCTCATATTAGGGTTTAGCCGTCTCTGCATGTCCCTAAAAGGTTTGATGGAATCATCAATATAGATGTGGTGCATGCAGAGTGTAGAGTCTATACCCTTAATATCAGCAATGCTCCAAGCAATAGCTTCCTTGTGCCTAGACAGGCATTCAATCAAGGCTCCCTCCTGTGCCTCAGATAGCATAGCTAAAATGATAACGGGGAGCGTATCATTTGCACCTAGGAAAACATACTTGAGAGTGTTAGGGAGGGATTTCAACTCAAGGTCAGGGGCTTGTATGGTTGAGAGTTTCATAATAGATGTCCCCATCTCAGGGAGCAAATTTACCTTCGGCGGAAACGATGGGGGAAGAGACTCAGCAGAAACTCCTAGCAATTCCTCAAGTTCTAGTATATCCCCTTCACATTCCTCCAAGAGATGGGAATGCTCATTTAGCATGACATGCTGAATGGGGTCATCACATAACATTGCTGGAGTTACCTCTTCAATCAGGTCATCTATCACCTCAACTTGAGAATAATCGTCAAGTCTGGCTTGTTTATAAGTATCAAACACATTAAGCTAGATTTTCCTGTTCCCAAAGTCCATTTTCAATGCCCTAGTATTGCAATTGATTGAATCATGCGAAGTTGCAAGGAAGGGGAGGCCCAAAATGATGGAGGGTTTGGTTGGCTTGTTGGTAGGGTCAGTGTCCAAAACTAAGAAGTCAACGGGAAAGAAGAAATCCTCCACTCTTATGAGGACATCTTCCAAAATTCCCGTGGTGTCTTAAGTGATCGATCAGCGACTTGAAGGATTACAGGGCTAGGCATCAGATTGCCTTCCCCAAGTTGTTCATACAAGTAGCTCGGAGGGATGTTCACCCCCGCACCCAGATCAAGTAGAGCCTCATCAATTTGTAAGTCACCAATAACCACAGAGATGTATGGGGCTCCTAGGTCCTTAAGTTTCGAGGGTGTGCCATGTTGAATAATTGAGCTATGAAAATCTGGCAGGACAACATTTGATTGGACCTATTTTCTAAATTGCCGCTTTTTCCTGCACAGGTCCTTTAAGAAGCGGGCATAAGGCGGAATCTGCCTGATAGCTTCAAGCAAAGGTAGGTCAATCTACACTTGCTTGAAAGTTTCCATAATCTCATCTGTCATATCTTTGGCCCCAGATGAGCCAGTAGAAGTCTGCCCAGAGGTGGATAACTGCTCCGGAAAAGGCACTCTAAATCTTTGGGTGGAAGGGTTGTCAAGTTGAGTAAGGGGTGGAACGGGGGCAACTACTTCCGGTGAGGTGATTTCAAGAGGAGAAGATTTAGGCAAGTCTTCTCTGGTGGGGATGAAAGTCGGGGTGGATGGTTTTTTAGGGGGTGAGATTATAGGAGCATCGGGTTTGGAAATTTCGTTCCCACTCCTAAGAATAGTCACCGCCTGAGCATGCTCCCTAAAGACAATCCCTTTTCCTTTAGGATTTTCCTCAGTAGCACTAGGGAGCTTCCCAGTCTCCCACTATCTAACGGCTCAACAAGGTGTCCAATTTGCGATTTCATCTCATGCATATCCTTGTCATGACATTGGATGATGGCACTTTGACTTTCTTGCATAGTTTTCAACATCGCCTTCAATTCATCCATCTCAAAGGTTTTAGGTTGGGCAAAGGTCTGAGGTTGGTTCATTTGATGGTTTTGAAAGGATTGTGGTTTGTAATTCCCTGAATTTGAGACATTTCCTTATCTCCATGAAAAGTTTGGGTTGTTCCTCCATCCCTCATTATAAGTGTTGGAGAAAGGGTCATTACAAGGTCATGGATGGAACCCTTGAGCGGCATTCAAATCCGCTTGTACAAGCTCAGAGAATTGGGAGGCCAAGTGGCAATCCATAGTGCCGTGTGTATTGCCTTGACATATTAAGCAGTCGGAAGCTTGGGATGTGGAGGAGTTAGGTACGAATGAACTCGGCTTTGACATAAGCCTTTCCATGTTTTGATTCAATAATTGAATCTGATAGGCTAAATTCTGGGTGTCCCTTGCCTCATTCGCCTCCAACTTTCTTTGCATGAGAGTGGGCTTTCTATCCATGTAGGCAGAATTCAATTGAATAGAATTCTCACTCAAAGTATCAAATAAGTTCCAAGCTTCATCCTCAGTCTTAGAAAGAAAGGTTCCTGCAAAGGCACCATTCACCGTTTGCCTATGCGAATCATTAAGTCCAGTGTAGAACCTTTCAACTAGTTGCCATTTAGGCACCTGATGATGTGGGAAAAGTCTCAGCAAGTCGTTAAAGCGCTCCCGCACATCATGGAATGCTTCCCCATCCTTTTGAACAAAACTCATAATTTCCCTCCTAAAGTGATTTGTTTTGCTCATGGGGAACTACTTCTTCAAAAACTCCTTCAGGGCATCCCAAGTATTTATATTATCAAGGGTGTGATACCAATACTTGGCTTTGTCCTTAAGGGAGAGGGGAAAGAGGGTCCGCATTTGGGCGTCATCAGTAATGCCCTACAGCTTCACTATGGAACAGATCTCGGTGAATTCCTCAATATGCCTATAAGGGTCTTCCCTAGTAGTACCATAAAAGGAGGGTAGCAAGGATATGGTACTACTTTTGATCTCATACGGATTGTCCCCTCCAGGTCTACGTAGTGCAGGGCCAGCTTGATTGGTTGGGATGAAATATTCCTTAAGGATCCTTTGACCGGCCATTTCTACCCTTGGAAGGTCTCTTCTTAGGATTCTTTTAGGTTCAGGATCAAACACAAGTTGTCTCCCAAGAGAACGCCTACCAAGCATGCACTACAAACACAATTCAAAAGGACTTGTTTGGTCTTTACAAATTTAGGCTTTTGACTTTAGTTCAAATTGTAGGTGACAAAGCAAGTTGCCCAATCAATTACACGCCAATTGTGAACCTTCGAAATGCCTAAAAAGACCTAGTTGGAGCTTAAGTATTCCTCCCTAAATCTCAAATGGTTAAGTAAATCCAAAGATGGAAGATTGAGGGATGCAAGTAGGCCTAAGCCTTCCGTTGAAGCTATGCTTTCGCGGTGCTTCTCAATTGCCCCCAAAAATCCATGACAGGGTATTCCCCTATTTGGATTTACAAAACCTTTGATCTCAAGTTCCAAACACTTCAGAATCCAATAGTAGGAGGGCTCTTGTCCTAGTCGTTTCAAGACTTAGGAGTCTCTAAATGAGTGTTGTGGTGCAAAAGATATAAGTGCTCATTCACCACAAAAGGATTTTGAATTTTGAATCGCACACCACATTTTACAATCAAATCCTTGATTTTTAGATGTCCCTCCTTTAATTAGTCCTTTTTCTCGAATATATGTGACCACTTGTTAGATCGCTTCATGACAAATTTTGTGGTCTTTGAATTAAATCCAAATGCAATGCATGATCAAGAATAGGATGCAAAGTAAGAGAATGCGTACCTTGCTTCCAGCAATCAACGATGCAAGAATGCACGCAATGCAGAGAAATAAATCTAGAGGCTGCTCATACAGACCTAAATGGTTCGTCCTAGGGGCAGGTAGCTTCTAGCAGGCAACTCATTTTTTTTATTTTATTTTTTTTAAACTACTTATGCACAAGCAAATAAAAGTAATCAATAAACTAAAAACCAAAATCTAAAGAAAAGGGAACAGGCACCCAAAAATTACCCAACATGGGCCTTAAACAAAATCGGGGAACAAACCCCTCAAAATATACTCCAGAACAAGGGTTTCAAACAAAATGCAATGAAAAATTAAATCTAAAGTCTTAATTCTATTCCAATCAGATTAGTGACTAATTATACAATGATGACCGTCGCATCCTCGTCCTTCTCCTCATTTTCAATATAGCTCGACCAATTCTCCTCTGGCGACGTCAAGGGTCGCCTCTCACAATGGCTGATTCTTGCACAAATTTCTCGCACAGAAAAGAAAATAATAAATCGTCAAATCACTATGCAATTGAGAAATAATCAAAATAACATCAGGTGAAATTATTACGTCTGTTGTCTCCCCGGCAACGGCGCCATTTGACGAGTCGATTTTTCACTTTAAAGTCGTTTGTAGTTTTATGTGGTGGAAAAATCGACTAATCAATATTTAAAAAGAAATAACCACTCGTAGAAGAGCGGATTGTATCCATAGGGAGGCAATGACGTATTTAAATTCACACCGATTAAAAATGCTTGTTCGTAGTTAGTTTAGACAAGAATCAAGCTAAAATTGCCTTCAGATTAAAGTTGAATCAAGAAATCATGCTGAAATAGCAATTCTTAATAACTAGAGGATATTTGTTGCAATGCAGATTCAATAAAATATCAGTAAAATATGATAATGGTAGAAAATGTAATTATTAATGGCATGAATACTGTAGCAAAATAGGGGATTTATTCCCCTTGGCTGTGCGTGAAGAGGAGTGGATGGCCGGAGACGGGAAGCTCGGAGGAAGTTCTTTGGATCGAGGGCTTCACAGCGGTGGTGGTGGCGAGTCGCACAATGGCCGGAGCTGGCCGGATGGAGGAGCGGTGGTGGTGGGTTCTGGTGGGGGGCTGAAGTGCCGCAGATTGTGGAACGTGGGCAGGTGCGGCTGTTGTCCTCATGACGAGGTGTGCGCATAGGACTGCGCACGTGCGAAGGTGGTGCTGCTGGCATACGCAGCTGCTACTACTGCAGGGTGCACACGGAGGTGACGCACATTCTGCAGTATGTTGGAGGTGCACTGGAGGAGGGTGGCTCTGCTGTAGGCGTGTGGGTGAGCGCTGCAGCCGGTGCTGCATGCTGGCGGGCGCGTGGGGTTGGCGCTGCAGGTGAGTGCGCGCATGCACTGATGCGGCACTGCAGGTAGCGGTGGGGAGGCTACAGGCATGGGAAGGCTGCTGGCCTTGCCCACCTTGCGCATGGGAAGGCTGTAGGAGCGGGAAGGCTGCTGGCCGTGCCCGCCTTGTGTGTGGTTGGAGGGCGTGCTGGCTGGCGTGGAGTGAGCGGGTGAGGGCTGGCGGTTCAGGTGAGCGGGCGAGGGCTGGCGGTTCAGGTGCTGGAGGTGAAGTGGGAGAGGGTGGTTGCTGCTGGATTGGGGGGGTCGAAGCTTCAGATGTCTGGGAAACTTCCTGGACGTCTTAACTGGCTGAGGAGTTATTGGAGTAACTGCAACGGTGGTTGTTGGTGATGACGGCGAGGGAGGTGCATGGCGAGGTGCTCACGGTAATGCGGACGATCTCCGGATGGCGGTGTGCCCTGTCACACCACATGCCCACGGTGGTGGAGGGTCGTCGCCGCAGTTGAGGCCGGCGGTGTGGAATGGAAGAGATGGACTCTCTGCACAGTGTAGGTTGGGGGTGGAGGCCTGCTCCACTTGGCAGCCTCTCTCCTCTTTTTGTAGCTGCCTGCACGAATTTGAATGGAGAGGCGGGAGCAGATCCACCTTCTCCACTGATCCATGAATGTGGCTTTAGTGCGGTAGGAGGCGTTGCAGCGGCAACCGAGTCGTTGCTGAAAAGAAGAATAAAGGATATTATTAAAATATTATGGTTATTTATACACAAACCCTCAACTTTTATATTAACTTAAACAATGTACCTAATTGATTAACTAATTAAATGAATGCCATTCTAAGTTAATTCTAAATGCATTTAAAATATGAAGGCAATGCATGAATTATGTAATTAAATTAGAAATATGAATTAATCTATTTACATCCTAATTTATGCGAAATATATGTTAGAATTTACCTAATGTCTTGGCACTTAAATACTTTAATAGCCCACAACTTTGGGCTAATCGTTCATGAAGTAGGCACTCAATCTATCCCAATCACTCGAGACGATTTTCAAATGATTGCCCAGAAACTTGATCAAATGCAAATAAATGAAAATAAAATTGAGGAAAGACTTGCCATACCAACCCAAGCACCACATATTCCTTATCTAACCTACCCTAACACTCAGAGAGAGAACTTACACAATCTAAACACTATTTCTACTGATTATCATCAATACCCAAAGTCTTTTAATGATTCACTGGGGAATTACAATTATCCAAACTTTAACCCCATTAAAAACATTTCTGCCCTGCAGGAGCAATATAGAAATCCTTCCAATTAGAAGAATTACCTGAACCACTCCTGGAATAATCAGGTCCCTCTCCAACCTTTAAATCAATTCAATGGGTATGGGTTGAATCCGACCTTTCATCCTTGGCCATCCCAAGAAAACATCAATGCCCAAATGATGAGAACCCTACATGAAATGCAGACTTAGATGACGGAAGTAACCCACACTATCACAAATTTGAATAGTCAGATTGGGGTTACTCCAACTCAAAGACCTGTAGGGCATTTTCCCTCCCAACCCTAATCACCAGAGGAACCAGTATCAGGGCAGAAATCAAAACTACACAAATCAGCCTCCTAATAATCCACCACCTCAGCAGCCTCCCAGGTTACTAGTGTCGGACCCGAATAGGTTGTTAATATTATGATTTTACTGTTGAAGTGTGTATAGTGGTTAACCTAAATCGGACCTAACCATCTCTTTACAAAATTTTTAACCTGGCCTACTTGATTTTATCTTGGTCACTTTTAGGCCTAGGGTCGAAATCAGGGAAGTGGAGTTACAAGTCAAGTTTCTACGCCTTTCCTACACCGAGTCTCTTCTGTTCGTTTATTGTGTTTTTGGTGTTTTTTCTATTTAGATTTTTTTCTGGTAATCTTTGTACTTGAGGCACACCCTCAAAATTGGGTTCTTGGATTTAAGCCAAAATAGGGTTACAAAATGAGTCTTGTTACTCGCAAGATGGAGTACCAACAAGTCAAGGATTATCTTTTCTCTTTTATATATTTTTTTTATCTTTTTACTAATAGGAAAGCGAAACGGAAATCAAGTAAATATAGTATATATATATAGGTATATATTATATATGTATAAAGGGGTAGGGGTGGAGGTGGAGATGGAGTGCAGCACAATGTCGAGTCGGTCGTCGTCTAGAAAGATGCAACCAATAGGACGAAGTACCGCATGTAAGGTGTAGGATGGATGGTGGAAGATGAATGTGAACACGCTTTTTGTACGCGTGTATCGGGAAATATCAACAACTGGTGCAGATATTCCCGTGATACCACGTATGATAAGAAATGTGAAAATATATATATATATATATGTATATATGTAAATATATCTATATATATATATGGTTATAAATATATAGGTATATATATGTAGTTATATATGTATATATGTATGTGTATATATATATATATAAGTATATGCATAGATAGATATATGTATAGATATACATATATATGTATATATATATGTATAAGTATGTATATATAACTATATAGATGTAAATATATATGTATGTATATGTACATAGTAATATATGTATATATAGATATATGTAGCTAGATATATATATATATGTATATATAGATGTATATATAAGTAGGTGTGTATGTAGGTTCATATGTATATATATATATGTATCTATACTTAGTTATATAGGTAATAATATATATATAGATATATGTATATTTATATAAATATATGTATATACGTAAGTATATATATATGTATATATATATTTATATAGATATATAAGTATATAGATGTATATATGTATATATATATATAGATATATGTATATATATGTATATGAGTAAACTAATACTACTATATATATAGATATAAGTATTTATATATATATATGTGTGTATGTATAGAAGTATATGTATATATGTATATATATATGTACATATATAAGTATATAGATATATATATATGTATATATGTATATATGTATACTAATACATAAGTATATCGGTACTACTATATGTATAAACATAAGTATATATATATATACATATATATTTATATCTATGTCTATATATAGGTATATAAATATATGTATATTTATATCTCAATATATATATGTGTACGTATACATATATGTAGATAATAGTGTATAGGTGTGTGTGTGTGTATGTGGAAGTGTGAGTGTATGTGTGTGTGAGCGTCGGTAAAGAGAGTCTTGTGAGAGAGAGTGAGAGAGAGATAGAGAAAGAGCGGGAAAGAGAGAGCAGCCGCACTGCTGGAGGTGAGTTAAGACGTCCGCAGCTTCAGAGCGTCGTTTGGAGGCTTCCACGCGCGCGCGTGCAAAGAAGTCCACACTAGAGGGCAATGGGCGCTGAGAGATGACACGCAGTGCATCGTGCTGTGCATGGGCTGAAGCGGGTGCTGGCAGGCGCGGACGAAGGGAGCAGGTGAAGGCAGGCGTTGGGAGAGGGCTGGCGCATGCAGACGTACGCGGGTGGGTGCGGGCGACGCGGGCGGAGATGTGCAAGCGGGCACGCGCACAGGCGAACGGCGGTAGCGGCATGTCAGGTGACCGGTAAAGTGAGAAGCTCACCGGTCACAGCACTGTAGCCACAGTGTTGCGCAAACTCGCGTGAACAGTGGCTACAGTGTAAGGCCGTGCCACATGACCGGCAGCTGCAGGTGCCGTTAGTGCGGCCGGCTCGCGGCTGGCGCGCTGCGCTGGTGTGGGAGGAAGAGGGTCTGCACCGACCTGTTGCGAGTGCGGAGAAGCTTGTGACAGAGCACGCGGAGGGGGAGTTGGCATGCGCGGGGGAGGGTGAGGGCGACGCGGGTGCTGCTGGGGTGCACTGGGGAGCTTGGCCGGCCGCTGCAGTGACGCGTGGTGGCTGGTTGCTGGTGGAAGAGAGAGCATGACAGAGTGAAGAAGAGGGAGGCGGAGAGGCCTACAGGCGCGCGCGTAGGCGAGGGCGGCTTGCACGGAATGGGCTGGGGCTGTTGCTGCCGCCGAGCTGCTGCTGTTGGAGCTTTGAGCTTCAAGGTTGAAGCCTGCACTCCAATGGCTGAAGGTGCTGAAAACGTGAAAACAATGAAGAAGGCCACCACGCCCACCGGCTCTCTGAAGAGCTGGGCGGTGGTGGTTTCATGGTGGTGGGTGCTGACCACAGGGAAGACTCCTATCCGCCGGGTGTCTCTGAGGTGGGCCGACGTATGGAGGGAGAGGTAGGAGAGGACGGTGGCCTGGAGAAGAAGAAACTGCAGGTTTTTTTTGGCTGGGAGGACCAGGATGCAGCAAGAAGAAGCCGTGCCCTCTTTTTTCTAGAGGAGGAAGGCATGCATAGCCATGCCCTGGCTATGCATGCGGCTACATGGGGCTCGGCAGGGAGCGCCAGCCGCAGGGAAGGGCTGGAGCAGGGAATGGCACGAGGAGAAGAAGATGCATGCAGCCGCGGGAAAGATTTAAAAATCAAGTGAAATAAAAAATAAAAAGACGGTGAATTAGCAGTGATGCACTTAAGGAAAAAGGTAAATTGTGAGGCCATTTATTTATTCTCCTCTCCTCTCAATTAAATGCATGCATGCATATATTTTTACAAATGCAATTATGGAACCCAAATATGCATAGGTAATGGTAGGAAATAGCACAAGAATGCACTGTTGCAGGTGTATTTTTGTAGTGCAATCATACCCCCATGCCTATCTTTTACTAGTCCCTAGCAAAGCATTTTTTTGTAGTATTTAGAAATGATCTTAAGCTGAAGATTTTCTTCTGAGGCGATATAAGTGTGTTTATTATTGGATATTGTGAGAACCAAATGTAGAGAAGACTACCAGTACTTTAAGTCTCACATGACATAGATCATCTCTTGACCAACCAGGACTCTTGATATTTAAACCTTAAGTACGATATCCAGGATCCAGTGGGTTTTTGCCATACTCGAGAGCTCAAGAGATTATGGCTTGTGCATAGTGATGGATCAAGACTAACCAAATTAACATTAAGACTCGAGCCTAGGGTTTCACGAATTTTTAAGTAAAGGTTGGTCCCAGTTTCAGCTTGTGTCTTTGGATTGACCCTTAAGAAGATGATGGAAACTCAACTCCGATTTTCTGATATTTGTGGCTCAAAGAGAACGGGATAGAACCCTTTTTAGGGTTGCGACTTTGCGAGATATACTGACTTATTTGTATCTTTTTTTTTTTTTTTGAAACACGTGTCAGTATATCTCTTACAACTTTATTTGGAGGAGCACACTTTTCTTTTTGGTGGGAGAGTTTCTTTTTGGTAGAAAGAGTTTCTCCTAAACACAAGACTAAAACCTGGGATAAAAAGTCTACCTTCATGCACAGGTAAGGACTCCACTTTCCCTAATGAACACTAGGGTTGGATCTTATGTTCACCTGGCCTTTCCTGATATGTGTAGTGTGAACCAAGTTTACTTAAGCTCTTAAGTAGAAGCAAACAAACGAATCCTGTACTGGTGTCTCAGGTACAAGAATACGTCCTTAGTTAGGAGAGATTCCGATCTATCTTGTCAATGCTCAAGTGAATTAAGCCGAGCCTGAGCGAATCAAGCTTCTTTGGCATGGAAAGTCTTTAAAATGGAGGTTGAATATCCATAAACACTTATTGTATTTTTGTCTCAGCTTTCAGATCATTACTAAACACCATTTATTATTATTATTATATTATATATATTTTTTTTCTTTTCCTTTTCTTTTTCTTTCATATTTATAAATAGGTGGGAACTGCATGATACCATAAAATACCCAGATACTATGGATGCCTATCCACCATGGCACAGGGTATACAACAGGGTGGTAGGGTGGGTGGATGGTGGGTGGTGAAGTGAAAAGTGAAGAGATCGTGATAGTGGCGTGAAAAGTGATGGTGGACGGTGAAAGGTCTGGCATTTCATGGGACGAGAGTGTCCCAGGCGGATCGGAGAACAAGTCGGGAAGAAAAAGTTGGACCTCAGATTGGCCAAGAAGAAGGGCTTCTTGGATAGATGGATCCAAAAAGGAATAGCCCCAGTGAGTAAGATGTGGGCACAAGGTCCAAGTGTGGAATTGCAAATCCACCAGATTTGGGGGGAAAGAAAGGGCAATCCAGTCTTCAAGAGTGTGGACCGGTGGTGAGTAGCCCGGATATGACTCAGACCACGAGGTATGGGAAGCGGAGAAAACCTCATCAAAAGTCTGGCCAGGAGAATGTACGGGACAAGGGAGGGATGGGGGAACATCACAATATGTGTTGGTCAGGAAGTTGACAGTGTTTATAGGCAATCTGCAGCAGTCAGAATAGGTCCCAATTAGTCTGATACACACGCTGACGATCATGTCCTCATCAGATGTGTCATCCTCGCAATCAAAGTTCTTGGCTACCTTGAAGATGTTAAGCTTGCTCTTTTCAGATCCAACAGCAATCTCGATACAGCCCGACTCACAATCGATAAGGGCACGGGCTGTGGCCAAGAAATGTCGACCAAGGATGATCCGACAATCAGAAAGTAAGCTAGGAACTTCCATATCTAAAATAAGAAAGTCAACAGGAAAACAGAGACTGTTGACCCTAACCACCACGTCTTCCACCACACACTTCAGGCTTTTGACAGAATGATCTGCCAACTTTAACGAGACAAGGGTGGGTTTCAAATTTCCTATGGAAAATTTTCCGAGCACGATGGTCGGTATAAGATTTATGGAAGATCCTAGATCAAGCAGGGCAAGGTTAAAACTGCAACCTTGGATGCTACAGGAAATAAGCAGTGTGCCCGGATCTTTCTACTTTGGTGGTAGGTTTGACAGTATAGCACAACTTGCATGAGGAGAGAGAACCATTGATTCTTAGTTTTCTTTGACTGTCGCCAGGGTGTTGTGTAGTCTTTTAAAAAATCGAGCGACAGTAGGTTTGTGATCGATAGCCTCGAGTAGGGGTACCTTGATTTCTACATCCCTGAACAAATTACACAGGTTATCAGAGGCCTGCGTGTCTTTCTTCTTGCCTTTTGGCTCCCTCAGTAGAGCCTCACGGAATGGGACTGACTCTGGCACGAATTTGGGTGTATCGTCCTCTCGCGAATGCGGTGCGCATCCCGAATGAAAGGGCGGTGAAGAAGAAGACTGGCCAAGTTCAGGTCGAGGTGGATCGACGGTCTGCTTACCGCTCCTCGTAGTGATAGCATTGGACGATGCGGATCCAGTGGGATCATACGGTGGAGGAGGGTTTGCAATGGGGACATAAGATTGCGGTGCTGCAGCGAGATTAGCCTGAAATCCCGGTGGAATGCTTGGAACATGCAGAATTTGATTAACCTGCCCTTGAGAAGGTCATACCTGTGGTTGAGGACCACAGGGTACGAAGTTTCATGGGTTTGGAACAGGTAGGGTGGGAAGAGTGCCCTGAGATTGAGTCGCCATGCGTAGTTGACTGATCTCAGCATTCTGCTGCGCCAATTGGTGCTAAAGAGAGGTCATGTTCACTTCATGGCGCTTTGAGATATTCGTCATCAATCGCATCAATTTTTCAAGAGGACTTGATGCGTGTTCGATTTACGGTACGCAAGGGCCTGATGGCGGATTCGCCATAGGATTAGACTGGGCCCTTGGGATGACGGGTGCGGACGGTCGCATTGGTCCACCAGCGGGGTTTTGGCGCTGCGGGTTGTTGGACCATGCAAAATTTAGATGATTTCGCCACCTTGGGTTGTACGTGGCAGAGAACAGGTTATTCCCCAGGGCACAAGCATCTTCTATGCCAGAAGACGCGTCCGCATGTAAATACGCTTCCGAGCACACGGAGACTTGGTCCTCCGTGTCAAAATACTGGCTCGCAGAAGCTAGTTCCACATGACTTACAGAGTTGCTCGACGCGACACTCGGTAAGGAAGGTCTTACGGGGTTTCTCGAGATAAGCCTGGTGTTGGAAGAATTTGGATTGTGACGAAGTGGTGAAGAGGTGGTGTTTGCCAGAGATCGGGAGGGGTTGGCGAGAAGCTCGTCCAGCTTCTTATGCAAGACAGAGACTTCATCCAGTTTTTGTGCAATAAGGCTTAGATCAGTGATGAATGGGAGGGTCCCATGTCAACTTCGTGGACATTTCGGGGCTGGCTGGTACGATTAAAAGCGACAATGGAAGCATTGTTTATTGAATTTTCACTCATATTTTCAAACAATTCAAATGCTCCATTCTCGTCTTTATTCATAAAGTTCCCCCCACAGGAAGCGTCTGCAATCTGCTTCAAAGTGTCATTTAGCCCGTAGTAGAAAATCTAGGCTATATGCCACTTAGGCAGACCATGGTAAGGACACTTCCTAAGGAGGTCATTATACCTCTCCCATGCCTCATGAAATTGTTCGCCGTTTTGTTGAGTAAAGGAAGTGATAGCATGGTGAAGCGCATTGGTTCGCTCGATTTGGAAGAATTTCTTGAGAAACGCTATTCACATCTCTTCCCAAGAGTGGATGGTTCTCCCAAGGGTGCGTAGCCACTTCGACGCTTTATCCTGCAATGAAAATGGAAACATTTTCTTGAGGACAATAGGTAACCGGACATTTCTTGGTTTAACCATTTCATCCAGTCGGGTTAGGTCTTCCAAGTGGAGAAAAGGATCTTCACTTGCAAGACCATGAAAGAGAAAATTTATTAGGCCAATTTTGTTTGGTTTCAATTCAAAGTCGTCCCTCCCCATGGGGACCCGAATTTGTCCTATGGCCTCTATAGTAGCGGGATTTTGATAAGAGCTAAGAGACCTAGGCCCCTCCCGTTCTGGAGGGTTCTGCATTTCCTCCAATGTTTCCGAAATGGCTTCAATTTGTTCATTATACATTTCCATTTGGGCTTGGAGGTGGGTTATGGGATCTAAGGCTCCACCACCTGGTTGGTTCTGAGGGCGGTTTCCTCCCTCGGGATTTGGGGGTGGGCGTGCTGCCATGTTTGTGGAGGAGGACGATTCAGCTTCTTTTCTAGATTTATCAGGCAATTCAATCAGTTCAGGGTTTTGTGACCTCCTCCCAAACATGCACTACCGCAGGAAGAATTGGGGAGATGAGAAGGGAAAAGAGATGAGAGAAATGACGTTGCAAAGGTACACTTGATTACAAATCAATACAATCAAATTCCTAACCTCTACAGTATGCCCTTAGAACTAAAGATCTAAGTTACCTACTATCACGAACTACGGAACAGAATGCGAGCACCGTGGAACCACCAGGCCAGATTGAAAGGGCGTTTGCCCCAGTCTTAGACACTCGATAGCACGTGGGAACTCTCACCAGCGCGTAGCCGCTACACGTAGGTAGTTGACCTCCAATCCTTAATAAGGGTCAAGTTACTACCAATTTTAGTTAGAGGCTTAGGGTTAAGTGCTTTTGGAATGTGAAGGGCATTGTTTACGGGTAATGTCCAAGTGATTAATTTTCAGAGTGTGTAAAACAAGCATGCAACTGGGAAATCTCCCCGAATTGAAATTTTTATTGGTGAATGGTTTTTAGAGTTCAGCCTTAAGTAGTTTGGATTTTAGGATTTCGCTGAAATACCAATTCAACCAATCTTCGGGTATTGTGAGAATACAAGTTTTATTTCTAAGCCCAACAAACCCTTCTTCAATATCAGTTAGTTAATGCATGCTATAATGCAATGGGCTACCCTAAATGGAGATTTCTATGTGTGGATGCATGAATCAGTTTTATATTAATGTGAATGGAAGCCAAAGCACTTCATTTCAAGTGCTCCCAATCACCAGAAATGATTTCCACACACAAGGCTTCAACCAAAAGATAAAGAAAATCAAATTGTTGGGGTTGAAGTATTCGGGATTGAATCTTAGGCAAGTTGAAAAGTCGTGGTGGGGTTGGAATCAACTCAATTCCAAGTCTCCCGACCAAAAATGTGATCCCGAATTTGCAGATAAGTGAGGCAAAGTGGAGTGCAATCAATCTTTTTGTGTTTGCCTCAAGGAACACTTCCCACGAAGAGAAATTCAAGAATCAATATTCTTGGATTTTCACTATGTGAAGTATGGCGGGAAATCCCAGGGCAGTGAGAGTGAAGACAATCAATCAAATAAGTTAATTTTAATCCACTGGCCCCAAGAGGTCCAAAGAATTTTTTCCAGTTTTTTAGTTTTTAGTTTTTTTTTTTTATTAAGGTGACAAGTTAACCCTAGTTGCTAAGAAAAGAAGACCTAATTGTTCGGCAATGTGTGTGAAGCTCCAATGCAGTGTCGACATCTTCACACTCTCGTTCTCACCTTGGATCTGCTCACGTCGTCGACTTCATCTGCCTGCCTTCTTGCACCAGGTTCACCTGCACAACAAAAACAAAAACACCCATGATGAGAGAAGAGAAAATTGAAAGGAATGGAGTAAAAACATACTTGAAGGCACACCTCCCCGGCAACTGCGCCAGAAAAGTTGTGGTGTCGAACCTGAATAGGTTGTTAATATGATGATTTTACCGTTGAAGTGCGTATAGTGGTTAACCTAAATCAGACCTAACCATCTCTTTACAAAATTTTTAACCTGGCCTACTTGATTTTATCATAGTCACTTTTAGGCCTAGGGTCGAACTCAGGGAAGTGGGTTACAAGTGAAGTTTCTACGCCTTTCCTACAACGAATCTCTTCCGTTCGTTTATTGTATTTTTGGTGTTTTTTCGATTTAGATTTTTTTCTGGTAATCTTTGTCCTTGAGGCACACCCTCAAAAATGGGTTCTTGGCTTTGAGCCAAAATAGGGTTCCAAAATGGGTCTTGCTACTCGCAAGACGGAGTACCTGCAAGTCAAGGATTATCTTTTCCCTTTTATATATTTTTTTTATCTTTCTACTAATAGGAAAGCAAAATAGAAATTAAGTAAATATAGTATATATATATATATAGGTATATATTATATATGTATAATGGGGTGGGGGTGGAGGCGGAGATGGAGTGTAGCACGGTGTCAAGTCGGTAGTCGTTTAGAAAGATGCAACCAACAGGACAAAGTGCCGCGTGTAAGGTGTAGGATGGATGCTGGAAGATGAATGCGAACACGCTTTTTGTACGCGTGTGTCGGGAAATATCAGCAACTGGTGCAGATATTCCTGCGATGCCAAGTATGATAAGTAACGTGAAAATATATATATATATATATATATATATATGTATATATGTAAATATATCTATATATATATATGGTTATAAATACATAGTTATATATATGTAGTTATATATGTGTATATGTATGTGTATATATATATATATAAGTATATGTATAGATAGATATATGTATTCATATATATATATGTATATATATACCTATATGTATATATAACTATATGGATGTAAATACATACGTATGTATATGTATGCAGTAATATATGCATATATAGATACATGTAGCTAGATATATATATATATGTATATATAGATGTATATATAAGTAGGCGTGTATATATATATATATATGTATATATATATATGTATCTATACTTAGTTATATAGGTAATAATGTATATGTAGATATATGTATATTTATATATATATATGTATATAAATATATGTATATATGTAAGCATATATATGTGTATATATATATGTATATAGACTAATACATAGTTATAAAAGTATTAATATATGTAGTGATATATGTAAGTATATATGTGTGTGTATATATATATATATATAAGTATATATGTATGTATGTGTACAAATACATAAGTATATAGGTACTACTATATGTATAAATATATGTATATATATATATATATATGTATGTATATATATAGGTATATAAATATATGTACATATATATCTCAATATATATATGTATACGTATATATATATGTAGATAATAGTGTATAGGTGTGTGTGTGTGTGTGGAAGTGTGTGTATGTGTGTGTGAGCGTCGGTAAAGAGAGTGTTGTGAGAGAGAGTGAGAGAGAGAGAGAGAGCGGGAGAGAGAGAGCAGCCGCACTGCTGGAGGTGAGTTAAGATGTCCACAGCTTCAGAGCGCCATCTGGAGGCTTCCACGAACACATGCGCAGGTGCGCATGCGTGCAGGGAAGCGTGCGCTAGAGGGCAATTGGCGCAGAGAGATGACACGTAGCGCACCCTGATGCGTGAGGGCTAGAGTGGGTGTTGGCAGGCATGGGAGAAGGGAGCGGGCGACGACAGGCGCTGGGAGAGAGCTGGCGCACGCAGACGTATGTGGGCGGGTGTGGACAACGCGGACTGAGACATGTAGGCGGGTGCGCGCACAGGCGAACGGCGGTGGCGGCGCGTCGGGTGACCGGTAAAGTGAGAAGCTCACCGGTCACCCCACTGTAGCCACAGTGTCGCGCAGACTCGCGTGAACAGTGGCTACAGTGTAAGGCAGCGCCGCATGACCGGGAGCTGTGGGTGCCGTGAGTGCGGTCGGTTCGCGGCTGGTGCACGATGAAGAGGGTCTGCGCCGGCCGGTTGCAGGTGCGGAGAAGCTTGCGATAGAGCATGCGGAGAGGGAGTTGGAGTGTGCGGAGGAGGGTGAGGGCAACGCGGGTGCTGCTGGGTTGTGCTGGGGTGCTTGGCCGGCCGCTGCAGTGACGCGCGGTGGTCTGTTGCAGGTATAAGAGAGAGCACGACAGAGCGAAGAAGTAGGAGGCGGAGAGGCCTGCAGACACGCTCGGAGGCGAGGGCGGCCTGCAGGCTTGCATGGAATGGGCTTGGGCTACTGCTACTACTGTGCTACTATTGCGGCCGAGCTGCTGCTGCTGGAGCTCTGAGCTTCAAGCTTGAAGCCTGTGCTCCAATTGTTGAAGGTGCTGGAAACGTGAAAACAGTGAAGAAGGCCACCACGCCCACCGGCTCTTTGAAGAGCTGGGCGGTGGTGGTTTCACGGTGGTGGGTCCTCACCATAGTGAAGACTCCTGTTTGTCGGGTGTCTCCGAAGAGGGCCGGCGTATGGAGGGAGAGGGAGGAGCGGACGGTGGCCTGGAGAAGAAGAAACTGCAGGTTTTTTTTGGTTGGGAGGACTAGGCTACAGCAAGAAGAACCTGTGCCCTCTTTTTTATAGTGGACGAAGGCTTGCACAGCCATGCCCTAGCTACGCATACGGCTGCATGGGGCTCACCAGGGAGTGGCAGCCGTAGGGAAGGGTTGAAGCAGGGAATGGCGCAAGGAGAAGAAGAAGATGCATGCAGCTGTGGGAAAGATTTAAAAATCAAGTGAAATAAAAAATAAAAAGATGGTGAATTAGCAGAGATGCACTTAAGGAAAAAAGTAAATTGCAAGGCAATTTACTTATTCTCCTCTCCTCTCAACTAAATGCATGCATGCATGTATTTTTACAAATGCGATTATGGAACCCTAATATGCATAGGTAATGCTAGGAAATAGCACAAGAAGGCACTATTGCAGGTGTATTTTTGCGGTGCGGTCAGTTACCTCCTCTAAATAATAATCCGACTGCACACGCAGTTACATTGAGGAGTGGGAAAACCACCACTGATCTCAGGCCTTCACAAAAAGCTGGTGAAATCCCCATTCCTATGCAAATTAGCTCTCCACTCCCACATCAGGAAGAAAAAGAAACACAAAAATCTCAGGACATGACTCCTATCCCTTTTCCACAAGCTCTCCACCCCACCGCCAATCGAAAAAAGAAATCTGAACCCACCACAGAAGAACTCATGGATTTGTTTGGACAAGTTCAAATCAATATCCCTCTCCTAGATGCCATCAAATATATATCTACCTAAGCCAAACTTTTGAAGAACTGTACTTGATGAGAACCTCATCATGAGCCATAACTAGCTCATTTTGACCTAATACAAAGGATAAAAGCTCCTACATAACTCAAGGAAAGGCTTAACTCAGAGAATTCTGAGTTTAAGGAGAAAACAAGTCATAAGGGGTAAAAATGCAATTTTACCAGTATAATCTGCATACAGGGTAATTCAGGGTCCAAACATAGGTCAAAGCAACTTAATAAGAATAAAAGTGGGATGAGATGATCTAGCAAGGGCTACAGCAATTCCAAGGAACTAAATGATAATCTGTAACCCTAAAACAACCCACTTCAATTCACGAGGTTCGAGGCAAAGTAAAAATAGAATAAACCCTCTAAAATTCATAGAAAAATAATCTCTAGGGTTTAGAACCTTCAATTTGGCCTTCAGAACCCATTTTGACCTACATTGAGAACCATGCCCAATTAATAACTTAATTTGGGTTTTCGCATAAATTGACCAGTCAAACAAGGTTTAATATAGAAATGAAATTCACCATCAGATTCCTTAGGTCCTAGTTAGTCACGTATAAAAACTTGAGCCTAAGAAGAAACCTCCTTGACCAACTTTACACTTTGGTCCTCATATATTTACTTTTTGGCCCTCAAATTTTGAACCCTCGCATTTTGGCCCCTAACTCTCCTTCGTTCTTTGCGTTCAGGTCCACCCTGCAAAACCTGCCATCACCATGCTCCGGCGACCTTGCGCGGAGCATGGCGCCGCGCAGGGTGAGGGGGAGAGCCTGGCAAGTAAACCGGGGGTGCCCTGCGTCGTCAGCCGTCGCAGGGACACCCCCCTGGTCGCTGTAACCCACCATACCGGCCGTGCGAACGCACGGACGGTATGGGTTTCCATCTCCGGCGTCCTCCGGCGAGGGAGACACATCATCTCCCTCCGCCTTCCTCCCTGATTCGGTCCCTATAAATACCCCCGTCGCTCCACCGTTCTTCCCAGCTCGAATCTGACGGAGAAAACCCCCAACTTTCCTCTCTTCTCACTCCGGCAGACGCCCACCAGCTCCGGCGGTTCTTCCTCCTCCTCCTCTTCGCTCTGCCGCAATACCAGCAGCAGAGACTTCTTCCCCTGCTCTTCCCGCGCCACGCCGCACCCAGCTGGCGCATCTCCGGCCCTCTGCTCGCCGCCGCCCCTTCCCCTGGGCATCTTCTTCTCCGGCGACAGTCGATACGACTGTCGCCCGCTCCGGCCCCTCCTCCTTCTGCTAAGTAGGTAGAACTCCTCCTCTTCCTCCCCTCTTCCTTCTCCTCACTTTAAACATCTACTGTCGCCCTCGATTCCGACCCCTCACCCTCACCTTCTCCGCCTCCGGCCATCCTCCGGCGAGCCGCTCCCATCACCCCAGCAACCCACACGGCTCGCCGACCACCGCAGAACCTCCGCCTCCTCACCCTGATCAACCCCCGCCCTTCCACTTCCCCCACATCACCCTCTGCAACCCCACCGAACAAACCCATCTTCCGACCCACAGTCCGACCTAGGGCAGGCCTTGCACGCCGCCCCACGCCTCGCCACCACCCACACGAGCTTCGCCGCACTCTGGCGAAGCTCCCGGCACCTTCTGATTAGGCCGAGAGGCCGTTTTGCTG
Source organism: Thalassia testudinum (assembly GCA_037157565.1). Classification (NCBI taxonomy): domain Eukaryota; kingdom Viridiplantae; phylum Streptophyta; class Magnoliopsida; order Alismatales; family Hydrocharitaceae; genus Thalassia; species Thalassia testudinum. The sequence goes on from JAZHRO010000025.1 coordinate 94,638,692, forward strand.
TGAATAGGTCACCCGACCTCCGCCGCCATTGCCGTGCAGAAGGAGCTGCTTCCGCCTGCAGCTGCAGGCGCGCCACGCCCAGATTCGACTCCCAGGCCTTGCGAGGCATTTCGACAAAGCGTCAGGCTTGCAGCTGGGGCGAAGGCCTCGCGTGAAGCCGCGATCGCCCACTGCTTTCTCCGCTGCGAGCGCTCAATTAGGGTGGGACATTTAGTCCCACCTCGGAAAACTCTGAAGAGGCGCAGCGGTATAAAGCGAAAAAGTGCTGGAGGCTTATTGCCTCAGCACACGGCGTGAGGTCCCCTTCACCCGCCCGGTTACCCGGTCTCGTCCGCGCTCACGCCCTGCGGACCTGACCTGACCCGACTTAGACTGACCTGCACTCCTCGCCCACCACGCACGCCGGTGGGCCTGGACCCGGGCGCGACCCGTACCCTGCTACCCGGCAGCTCTGGGAGAGCTATCCTATGAGCGGATTCTGTGAGAGAGAGACGGGGGGGGGAGGGTAGAGTAGGTTTTGCCCTCTGACGTAAACTCTGAAGTGTGCAGGCACAGGTGAAGAAGAAGGACCGCGGAAGAAGAAGAAAGCTAAGGGAGACACTGTAGCAACAAGCGGTTTAAGTCGTCTGATTGGAAAATCAAACGACGTCCTGAAGGGAAAAGAAGAAAGAAGGAGAGACGACGTCCTAACAGGAAAAAGAAAAGAAGAAAGAAGGAGATCTGAAGAACAAAAGAACAAGGAAGAACAACAGAAGAAGAAGAGGACCACAAGGAGATAAACACAGAAGAAGAACAGGAAGAACAAAAGCTAAAGAGAGAGAGAGACAAAAAGAAGAAAAGAAGAAGAACTCAAACTTTCATCTCTCTCCCTCTCTCTCTCTCTCTCTTTCTTTATTTTTGTAATAGAACATGTATATCTCTAGAACACAACTTGCTCCCTGAGTTCGACCTCGGGAACTCTTTTATTTTCCGAGTAAAAAATTTATATATTTGAAATGATGGCAATAACTGGCTATACTACAACGCTATAACAATAAAACCCGGTTATCTCTCGAAGCCAACGTTTCATTTGGCGCCGTTGCCGGGGAGCAACGGCTATTCTAGAGGTAAACATTCCTGTTTCTTTTTAGTTTCTGATAATCTCCTCTCTTTTGTGCAGCTACAGGAAATCAAGAAAACAAGCAACCGCACGACAACCACTCCGAGGACAGGTAAATTTTTTTTTTTCCTCTTGCTATTAACCCCTAAACTCTAAAGAGGAAGAAAAGAAAAGAACAAGCAATATAGGGCTAACCTGTCTTCCATACTTAGTAACCATAAAGAGTTGCATGTTTTCAACTCATTACTCCTGCACACTATTAAGGGTATTTAAGGGCTAACACATTCTTGCTTGAGCCCTAATTACCCAACAAAGAATTAACTGGACCAAGTAGAGCCAACCTAGGATCCAACACTAGGGATTTAGAGACACACTCCTTAAGCAAGAATTTAGAAAACCAAATGAAGTGTGCCCAAGCCCTTGTCTGAAAATACCTATTCAAAGAAAACCTAAAACAATTGGCTCTCTAAACACTTGAACCCTAAAAGACAGGACCTAAAAGCTCTCAAAGAAAACAAGAGGTAAAGTTGACCACTTGGGTCAACCAACCTTAAATTAGGTCACTCTTTGCACTTAAAAGACTAAAGTTCAAGTGAAAACCTTAAGCACCCTGATCTTAAAATTGGTAGACTTAAGAGGTCAAGATCCCCATTCTGGTCTACCTGGAACCGCAGTGACAAGAGAGGTCGGGTGGGGGAAACCCTGTAACCCGTGAGGATGCTCTACCGTGTAGGGGTCTTCGCGGGACTCTCCCTCTCTGGCTGCCCAGGTAATTCTCAGGTGAACGATCTTTCTGATCAAGGGGTCCATCTGCCCTGAACCTCTATAGTCACCCAACAATTTTTGGGTGTCTTGATTGGGTCCAGCACCTGCTTATCCCATCCAGCCCTTCAGTACTTTGCAGGAGGTCCTTGAAACTTCCTATAGAAATTCACTCTCCCCGAGGCTAAGCCTCGGCTCCCTTGTTTTTGCAGAAATCATTCACATAGCCCCTCTTTCCTCTGATTCTGAACAAAGTCCCCTTCTTCCATTAATTCAAACTTCTGATTCTATCTTGATTCCACCACCTGATTCGAAGATGCAGCCTAATTACCTAGCAAGACTACAATGTAAAAAACCTGAATATCTGAGATCCATGAAAGATAAAATGATTGAGGATGCCCTTGAAATCTATGAAATCAAATATAAACCCTCAACACCAATAGGAAACATTCAGGTTGATGTTCCAACAACCACAGCTTTCATCATAAACTGTGCCCAAATTCTATTGACTGAAATTTCAAAAGGATCAACCCGAGATATGCTCATGACAGGATACATTGAGATGGAAAAATTACACCAATCTGAATACCTTCAATGCTTGACAAATCCTGTACTTTGGGAACAACACCAAGATGCCCTTATGAAACGGGTAGAAATGATGAAATCAGTAGAACAAATTATCAACCAGAAATACCCGTATATACCAGAAACAGAGGATGAACCATCTTGGAACAGTATTAAGAAACAATCCAGTTTCCCAGATCTCGGGATTGAGGCACAAAGTGGTTGTAAAATCCCAACCCAGATAGAAGACAATGTTGAATTAGGTTGGGATATTGCAGGAGAACACAATGATGAGCCAAACTTAGACCATGAATTGTCAAGCCTAGAATTTCAAAACTCCTGCAATAATGAGATCAGAACTGAACCTTCTGAGGGTATAAATTCCGCCCCTTATTTTGATAAGGTGACCCTCGAAGGTTATTCGGACTTAGGTTCTAATAATTCTACCCACATCCTAAGCCTAGAACTTAGATCTGAAACTTATTGGGAAGATTATGAGGCCCCTTATGAGAAAGATCAAATTTTTACAGAATATGATTCCGGGCCTCTATTTGATGAATATCCCTCTCCAACATCCTCAGGAAATCTGATCGATTTTTCAGAAAACATGCCAATTTATGATACAGAAACTGAGGAGTTGGATGAGCAAGGTTTTAATGGGGTCTATCCTACCAGCTTAGAGCTTGAACAGAACATCTTTTTGAGCCCAGAAGTGACATATAGGCTAGAACCCAGTCAGGCTGCTGATTCCACATCTGATGATTTTTGCTGTGGTGGAATTCATGATCATGAATCTCATTTTCGCCAACTCTCCGACAATTTCAGATCTGACTATAATTGCGGAGAGATTCCCCTTCCTGAACACGCCAGGCCTATCTACGACCTCAGTTCACATGACTCTGACTCTGACTTTGAGGTCCTGATTCCCGAGATCACTGATAACACAGAATCATTCTTTTTCGATCCTCAGGAACCAAAAATAGAAAATGCCAAGAGTGATTACAACCAAGAATCCAAATTTTTTCTCGAATCCGATTCCTTTCATCCTACAGACACTCTTCTGGCATTTGATAGTTACCCAGAGGACTCTCTACAGAAAACCACCTATCATCTGTTTCTAGAAGAGCCCTCGTACACAATGGCCACCTCGTTCGCACACACAGAACGGATCAAAACCTCTCCCAAACCCCGACCCGCAACCGGACTCAATTTCTATTCAGATTCACCTCTCACCGAGCCGATTGCATTTCCACATCGGGTTTCGAACATTGATCAGACTACATACCATGCTCTATCATTCTCTGATCACCCCTGTAGGGTTTCCGCGTCATTCATTGATTATTCTACGGGTCCCTACTCTGACCAGGCTGATTCGACTCAGCCAAACCCTGCGTTTACACTTCCACATCCATCTGAGCTTCATAGTTTATGGTGGGTTCCACACCCTTTTATCCACATCTATCAACCCACCAGATTGATTGGGTTTGGGCTGCATCATCAGCCTGTTGATCTGAACAAGCACCTGGTTGGACCAACCAGGCTCTTAATCAAGGTGCTTGTCTTACAAAACTCCGCTGATTTGACCATCCCCTCTCCATCGCATTTCCCGCTTGGCTGAAGGCATCAAATTTAGCGCTCAACTGGAGGTAGCCCGTCATTCTCTTTGAAAACCTGAAACTTGTTCTGACACCTATTTGCACTTGAAGTTCACACTTTAAGACAGCCGACTCCACCTCAGGTGCTTGCATCTGAGATTAGAAATCGTCCGCAACAGTCACCCCGACCCATTCACTCATCAAAACAGCTATCCTAATGTATGAACTTAGTTGAATAAAAACCCCTAGGTTACAATGAGGGCATTGCAAATCTTAGGCATGGGGGGGTATGAAAGTGCAAAAACTTGTAAGAAAAGGTTTCAAACAAAAAATTCACATATGCCAAAAACACCATAAAAATTAAAATTTTTTGAAAAAGAATAAGAGGAAAAGAGGAGAAGGAGAAAAGAAACAAAATGAAAAAGGAGCACAAAATTATGAGAAAAGGTGATAGTCATTAGTAAGGAACTAAGGAATTAACCTAAGTTCTAGACCTCATTCAAGAAAATAACTGAAAAGTGCATAATGAGATTAGTAAGAATGCAAACCTTAGGCATTCTTGAATAGACTCTTAGTACGCATTAAGATCTGGACACTCCTCAAGAGGTTGAGGAAAATGAAAAGCTGAAGTATTAGGTCTAAGGCTTTGGAAGTATTTGGCCTCGTTAACTAATTTTTGGTTTACGGGACTCAGTAACCTAAGCACCCTAACCTCACACACAGCCTGGTTCAGTAAGCGTAAAAATCAGAATCACGCAGAAGTGTCGCAAAATTCTGAAAAGAACACCTAGAATAGGAGCGGCCGATCAACACAAGTTGATTTGGACGAGTTCCCAGCGCGGAGAGGCGGGAAATCCCCTCGAAGATGCGTAACAAAATATCATCTCCTCGGTGCTTGTCTCTTAGGATATTTACATATCCTACTGGGGGCATGTAAGCACTCTGCTGGTTCAGATTCCATGGATGCCATTATCTCGAAGTGTCAATTGCCAGGGTCTGGATTCGGCCACGGAACACCATGGATGGGATTATCTCGAAATCTCAATAGCCAGGGTTCCGGGGGTTGCCATGGGCGGTGCTATCTCGAAGCATCGATCGTCAGGAACCCTTGAGGATTGATGATGGGAGCAAGGAATCTGATACAGACAGTGTTGAAAAGCCAATCCTAGGCTAGAACTAAAAAGAAAAAGAGAGAGAAAACTCTCCAAACAGAAAAACTTTCTATCTCTCTCTTACAAAACGCACTGCGAACTGAGCCAGGGCTAAAATCATTTCAAGCACGGGTGCTTTAACCACAAAGTCCAATAAACCTTAGGTTAGTTCTTGTGGACCTTAAAAACCTTTGCTAAAGACTGAGGCTAAGGCTAGATAGATTTGGATCTTGATTGGTACTAGAGTACCTTTTAGGCCTATGGTCAGCATTCTAACCTAATCTATGCTCAAATAAAAAAGCACTTATCTAAAACTATTAAAAACTTCATGGTCTAGAACAAGGGTTGAAACCTTAAGTTTTTGCTTAGGGACTAGCAAAAGCTAGGCATGGGGGTATGATGAGAACCTCATCATGAGCCATAACTAGCTCATTTTGACCTAATACAAAGGATAAAAGCTCCTACATAACTCAAGGAAAGGCTTAACTCAGAGAATTCTGAGTTTAAGGAGAAAACAAGTCATAAGGGGTAAAAATGCAATTTTACCAGTATAATCTGCATACAGGGTAATTCAGGGTCCAAACATAGGTCAAAGCAACTTAATAAGAATAAAAGTGGGATGAGATGATCTAGCAAGGGCTACAGCAATTCCAAGGAACTAAATGATAATCTGTAACCCTAAAACAACCCACTTCAATTCACGAGGTTCGAGGCAAAGTAAAAATAGAATAAACCCTCTAAAATTCATAGAAAAATAATCTCTAGGGTTTAGAACCTTCAATTTGACCTTCAGAACCCATTTTGACCTACATTGGGAACCATGCCCAATTAATAATTTAATTTGGGTTTTCGCATAAATTGACCGGTCAAACAAGGTTTAATATAGAAATGAAATTCACCATCAGATTCCTTAGGTCCTAATTAGTCATGTATAAAAACTTGAGCCTAAGAAGAAACCTCCTTGACCAACTTTACACTTTGGTCCTCATATATTTACTTTTTGGCCCTCAAATTTTGAACCCTCGCATTTTGGCCCCTAACTCTCCTTCGTTCTTTCCGTTCAGGTCCCCCCTGCAAAACCTGCCAGCACCATGCTCCGGCGACCTTGCGCGGAGCATGGCGCCGCGCAGGGTGAGGGGGAGAGCCTGGCAAGTAAACTGGGGGTGCCCTGCGTCGTCAGCCGTCGCAGGGACACCCCCCTGGTCGCTGTAACCCACCATACCGACCGTGCGAACGCACGGACGGTATGGGTTTCCATCTCCGGCGTCCTCCGGCGAGGGAGACACGTCGTCTCCCTCCTCCTTCCTCCCTGATTCGGTCCCTATAAATACCCCCGTCGCTCCACCGTTCTTCCCAGCTCGTATCTGACGGAGAAAACCCCCAACTTTCCTCTCTTCTCACTCCGGCAGACGCCCACCAGCTCCGGCGGTTCTTCCTCCTCCTCCTCTTCGCTCTGCCGCAATACCAGCAGCAGAGACTTCTTCCCCTGCTCCTCCCGCACCACGCCGCACCCAGTTGGCGCATCTCCGGCCCTCTGCTCGCCGCCGCCCCTTCCCCCGGGCATCTTCTTCTCCGGCGACAGTCGATACGACTGTCGCCCGCTCCGACCCCTCCTCCTCCTGCTAAGTAGGTAGAACTCCTCCTCTTCCTCCCCTCTTCCTTCTCCTCACTTTAAACATCTACTGTCGCCCTCGATTCCGACCCCTCATCCTCACCTTATCCGCCTCCGGCCATCCTCCGGCGAGCCGCTCCCATCACCCCAGCAACCCACACGGCTCGCCGACCACTGCAGAACCTCCGCCTCCTCACCCTGATCAACCCCCGCCCTTCCACTTCCCCCACATCACCCTCTGCAACCCCACCGAACAAATCCATCTTCCGACCCACAGTCCGACCTAGGGCAGCCCTTGCACGCTGCCCCACGCCTCGCCACCACCCACACGAGCTTCGCCGCACTCTGGCGAAGCTCCCGAAACCTTCTGATTAGGCCGAGAGGCCGTTTTGCTATGAACAGGTCACCCGACCTCCGCCGCCATTGCCGTGCAGAAGGAGCTGCTTCCGCCTGCAGCTGCAGGCGCGCCACGCCCAGATTCGACTCCCAGGACTTGTGAGGCATTTCGACAAAGCGTCATGCTCGCAGCTGGGGCGAAGGCCTCACGTGAAGCAGCGATCGCCCGCTGCTTTCTCCGCTGCGGGCGCTCAATTAGGGTGGGACATTTAGTCCCACCTCGGAAAACTCTGAAGAGGCGCAGCGGTATAAAGCGAAAAAGTGCTGGAGGCTTATTGCCTCAGCACATGGGGTGAGGTCCTCTTCACCCGCCCGGTTACCCGGTCTCGTCCGCGCTCACGCCCCGCGGACCTGACCCGACCCGACTTAGACTGACCTGCACTCCTCGCCCACCACGCACGCCGGTGGGCCTGGACCCGGGTGCGACCCGTACCCGGCTACCCGGCAGCTCTGGGAGAGCTATCCTATGAGCGGATTCTATGAGAGAGAGACGGGGGGGGGAGGGTAGAGTAGGTTTTGCCCTCTGACGTAAACTCTGAAGTGTGCAGGCACAGGTGAAGAAGAAGGACCGCGGAAGAAGAAGAAAGCTAAGGGAGACACTGTAGCAACAAGCGGTTTAAGTCGTCTGATTGGAAAATCAGACGACGTCCTGAAGGGAAAAGAAGAAAGAAGGAGAGACGACGTCCTGACAAGAAAAAGAAAAGAAGAAAGAAGGAGATCTGAAGAACAAAAGAACAAGGAAGAACAACAGAAGAAGAAGAGGACCACAAGGAGATAAACACAGAAGAAGAACAGGAAGAACAAAAGCTAAAGAGAGAGAGAGACAAAGAGAAGAAAAGAAGAAGAACTCAAACTTTCATCTCTCTCCCTCTCTCTCTCTCTCTTTCTTTATTTTTGTAATAGAACATGTATATCTCTAGAATACAACTTGCTCCCTGAGTTCGACCTTGGGAACTCTTTTATTTTCCGAGTAAAAAAATTATATATTTGAAATGATGGCAATAACTGGCTATACTACAACGCTATAACAATAAAACCCGGTTATCTCTCGAAGCCAACGTTTCAGTACTCCTAAAAGGTAGGCCAAAAATCTAGGATAGGTGCATCTTTCTGAGAAGGTAAGCTCTGTCATACAGAGTAAGCTGCCTCCTAAGATGAAAGATGCAGGGGCACCATCAATTTCAATGATTATTGATGATATTACTTTTGATCGTGCCCTCCTTGATCTTGGTGCCTTAGTTAATATCATTCCCACGATTTTATTTGAAGAATTTTAGATCAGTGAACTTCAACTTGTCCAGGTTAACCTTCAATTGGCCAACCGATCTACAATCAAACCTCATGGGATTGTTGAGGATGTTTTGGTCAAGGTCTAGAATTGTGTCTTACCTGCATACTTTCTGGTCCTTGACATTGAGGTACCCAAATCTTTAATGAATGCCCCAATAATCCTTGACGACCCTTGTTGGCCATTGCAAAGGCAAATATCATTTGCCACACAGGCAAAATGGATATCACTTGTGTAGGCCAAACTATCACTCTTGATATTTTCAAATTCTCCAAGAGATTCCATGATGATAATTTTTTCAAGGACTCAGATACAGAAATTTCAAATTTAGTGGATGAGACTATGTTGGTAGTTATCCTTCCCGACCATAATTTTTTTGTGCAATCTGACTCAGAATCAGTGGTCGGCAAAATCTTTGATTTGGAGACTTGTCTTTCACAATCTATTCCCATTGATCATTCTCCTAGCCCACCTACTTTTCTCTCAACCCACCCTTGCATACTAACCCCACCAACTTCTCATCATTCCTCTCCTACCCCCTCTCACCTCTCACCTGGACCTACTACCAGACCCACCCTAGTTTGGAATTCATCCTGAAATAAAACCATGGGCAGACTCAGGTTACACCTACCATTTTCCATCTAATTTTGATCCCTATCTTTATCCCACTCCACCTTTTAGGGATCCAGAAGAAGTCCCTTTCCATGCAGGCATCCAAGTGTCCAACTATTTACACAATTGTTCATCTTCTGTGCATACCTTCACACCTGGCTGAATAAGCATAAAAGATAGCACTGGATGGAAGGTAACCCATCATTTTTCCTGCTTTCTTTCTTTCTTTTTCCATGTTTTGACCATCCTAAACCCGACCGCCTTTCACTAAGGTGATCCCTTCTCCCTCCTAATGCATGGGGAAATTGAATATCTTAAGCATGGGTAGGTGTTTTTAAAATTCTGACTATCTATTTAGGATTTTCAAAACCTAAAAATATGCATTTTTTCTTTTGTCATTTTCTTCTTTTCTGCTTGCTTACCCAAAAAGATAAAAATATTAAAAACTTTTTGAGGAAAATTTTTAAATCGGGACTAAGGTTGAAAACTCACTTTTGTTACAGTGGGATTTTATCCTTAGCAAACTAGGGATGAGGATACGAATCTGATCATTAGAATTTTAGGGTCTATCTTTAGATTAGATCACATATCCTTCTCCAAAATTCCACCTAAACTCGTGATAGTTCAGGTGACTTGATCGTCTTTTGTAATTTGGAAAGTATCTGGCTTAGTTTCTTTTTCAAGAACTTGAATTTCATGCAAAACTTCCTGTGTTAAATTTCACACCCAAGCCAACACTTAAAAACTACTAGAAATTAGAAAAACCCCCTTATTTGGCCTTAGTAAAAGTCTAAAGCAGATCATTGGTTTGAGTTCCCACTGCTAAGGGGAAAATGCCTCCTTTGAGGATGCAATGTCAACATGTTACCGCCTCGACGTTGCACTATATCTATATTACATATCTTTAGACAGTGCATTAAAGCGCATTTTTGCAACTTAAGTGTCTTGGATGGTGTTCTACCTATAGTGTCGGAGCAAGTGCTTGAGTTTGCTTGGAGCACCCCTTTACACTACATTGTGTTTTGGGGTTGTGAGCTCCTGGATGGTGTCATGGACAGTGCCATCTCGAAGTACTAGTACTAGAGCCCCCTCGAGGATTAGTAATGGGAATGATGATCTCGACACATCTGTTGTATGACTAAGCTATAAATAAGCATGGGAAAAAAAAGTTTTAAACCAAAAACACGCCCTTATAAATGTTGGCTTTTCACAAGCACGGACACAAGGTTTTAAAGGTTATTGCAAGCTGCGAATCAGATTCAAGAGCTAGACAAAACCATGAAAAAAAAATTTCTAGTCATCTTAATTAACAAGGGGTTAATTTGTGAATTTTTTGGAGGATATATTGATCCCATTTTTGTCTAATTTTTGGATCTGAAAACAAATCCCGATCTTTATCCTTAACAAATCCTGTACCTCCTGCATTTGGATCAACCTATGTCCTGTAATCTCTTTCTCCTCAAAAGTTAAAAAATTAGATTTCCCTAAAACTCCACTTTGTAAAAATTAAATCTTTGCTAAGGGACTAGCAAAAGATAAGCATAGGGGTGTGATAAATACCAGTTCATCATCATTCTTATGCATTAAAACAAACCTAGCTCTTAGGATTTTGATCCACAAACAGGTTTTTAGGTTGCATTTAGGCATCAATTAGGTTAGGCATGCATTGAATTTCTTTTTTGTGCTTTTGATATGCTTTTATGAGTGTTAAGGATAAAATGATTGTCAAATCCCTAGAACCCTAGCACTCAAGAAGGCAATTGGTGAAGGAGAAGATCAAACCAGCTAGAACTCAGGTTTAGCCAGCACACCATAGCTGGAATCTAGCTCACTTGAACTAGGGTTAGCTCATCCTAGCTCCATTCAGCTCATCTCAGCAGAGTGGTAGCTCAACAGGACTCATCTTAGCTCACCTTAGCTTAAGTCAGCTTAGATCCAGCTCAACTTAGCTGAGTCAAGCTCATCTCTACTCCCATTAGTTCACTGGGAGCTCTAGCTAGCTCAGCTGAGTTGATTGGAGTTAACCTCAGCTCAAGACCAGCTACATCTAACTCCACTCAACTCTAGCCAGCTGAAGATGACTTCATCTTAGCTCAGGAAGCTCAAGTCCAGCTCCCGGGGACTCAGCTTAGCACAACTTAGTTGAGGTAAGCTACCTTACCTACCTCAACTAGCTAGATCATCCCCGAGAGCACCAAACGTAGCTGACCTCAGCTCCTTTTACTAGAAGCCAGCCTACTTTAGCTTGGCTTAGCAGCTAGTAAGCAACTAGCAAACTAAGCCAGCTAAAGTAGCTCCATGCCACCCTCTTCAATAGTTACCAGCTCCAGCTTAGCTTCAAACTTCTTCTGTCTAGCTCCTCTCCTCTAACCCTAGCTCCCATTGCCCCCTCCCCTACTCCATTACTAGCTAAGCTAGCTTAGCTTTGCCAGGCTCCAACTCCCTTGCCATTTACCACCGTAAAACCCCACCTAACCAACTCCACCAATTAACTCCACTTAAGCTCCACATAAGCTAACCCTACTTCCACCTCACCTTGGTGCCAACCTAGCCTACCCACTACCTCCAAAATCCACCAAAATGTGGCACCAAAACCACCGATAAATACCCTTTTTTTGGTGCCAAAGCCTCCCTCCATAAATCCCAAAATCTCATCCCTACACCTACCCTTTGAACCACATCTAGCGATCCACCTAAACCCCACTTCTAGAAGCCTTCATGGTGGCACCAAAACCAAGGCACCTCTCCATGGTTGGTGCCACTTTTAGGTGCCTCTCCACGAAGATAAGCACCACCTTCACACCCCCCCACTTGGTGCCAACCATCCTCCACCATAAGACTACCTAACCACCTCCTAAAAACCATCCTAGCCCTACACTTCATCTCCACTCCAACCACCACCTTCCACCTCGATAAAAACCAATCACCTACCACCAAAACATTCATCCTCCAATAGTATATTTTGTACCCTATATCCACCTACATCTCACCGTCAAGAAGAAGAAGGAGAGAAGAAGATTATGGGGACATCCTACCCACCCCCTTGGTGCCTTCATTCCCTTCTCTCTTCTTCTTGTACGATGCCAAGGTGGAGGAGCATTCCACTAAAAGGATGGCTAGGCAATTGGAGGAGGAAGGATGCTGCACGTTTACCCTTCGGAGAAGCATAGGCACGCCCCCCTTTAGGGCTTCCCTTGGGGGACATCATCTTGGCGAAGCTTTGCAAGGAAGGAGTTGGAAAGCCCCTTTTCAAGACCAGGAACCACTAAGCTTGGAGCAAGGAGCCTCTCATCTTACCATCATTATAGGAGGATTGGTGCTTTTGTCATTTTTTGTAGTTTTTCTAGTAGTAGAAAGCATTCCTCTACTAGGGTTCCTGTGTAAACAATCTTATTAAATCATGTTGCTTTCATTACAATTCCTTTGTCGCATTTGTTTTATTTCTCTCTAGCACTCTTCCCTCCCTCTCCCTAATTACTCTAGGCCTCCACATGCCTAGGGTGAGCTTAGGGAGAAGAATTAATTATCACTTAGGTTTTAGGTTAGTGATTGTAGGTGTTAGTTGCTTTCCTACCAGCATCTCATTTATTTGCCGTTATTTCAAAACATAAAAAAATATATAAATTTAGAAACACCAAAAGGAAAGTTGATTTCCATTTCCAAGCAAGAGATTTGATTTTGCAACATATTGCCTCCTTGGATGACCCTAGATACTTCCCTATCTAGGTCTTATAAATTCTAAAGTGAAACGATTTTATGCATTGTAACGACTCAAAGAAACCTAATTTGACAAACCACGTAAAATCCCGATCAATGAGCCACCTAAAGTCTATAAAAAAAACCCCATAGGTGGCCACCCACAGGATCCATCACCTTGTTCCTAGATGTCCATTCATGAGCACCTTCACCACCTTCATTCTTCATGTCCAAGAGCAAGGGCACTGGAAGAGCGATCTTCATTTTCAATAAAAGCCTTTAACAAAAAATGAGGTGTCATTGGATTTAATCGCATGGTATTGAATCGCTTTTCAAAACCTTTTACTTCTCATAATCTTACCACGAAAATAGTTAGGTCGTCTCCATAGGGAGGAATCAGCCTATTGTACCAGTGAATGGTGCCTTAATTATTCGAAAAACTCAATGGGTGCGCATATTACTTTGCGCAACTCTCCTCACAAAAACTCTTATCCTAAATAATTAATCAGGAATGTAGGAGTTTATTTGTAAAATCCCCGCAACCAAATATCCCATTAAATAGTGATCTTGGCAATGGATATCAATGGTAATATTAATTTTAAATAAAAGAGACCTTGTTCATTGTAATCAACATCCCATAGTTAATAACATTCGTGAGAAGAATTTGACTTTAAGTAATTAACTTAGAATAGGGGATATTCGTGCAAAATTCTTTCAATATATTAATTAAAAAAATAAAAGAATAGTGAACCTCACAATAGCATAACCAGTAAATATTAATTGAAACCAAAATAGGGGTTTTCCCTTCTCTCCTCCACGCGCATGTGAATGAGGGGTCGTCGGCCAGCTGGAGCTCGGTGGAGGCATGTGGGAGAGAAATAGTCGCAATGGCGGTTGCTGCTCGGCCGATGATCGCCGAACGTGACCGGTGCACGTGGATGACCAGCGACGTGAACAACTGCGAAGGTGATGTGGAGGTCACATACGTGGGCCACGCATGGTTGCGTGTGGCCCCAATTGTTGACGGTGGTCATGTGGTGATTCCGACAAGAGTCGAGGAGGTTGGAGGAGCGTGGACGGCACGAGGTGGCAGCTGCGGTTTGGGTTCTTTTGTTTGGAGTTGCAGGTGGTGGTGGAAGGAAGATGACGAAGAAGAAGAAGAGGAAGGGGTGGGGGTAAGGAGTTTGTCTGCAGGTGTTGGTGGTGTTTGGCTGGAGGAGTTGGGTGGCGGTGATGAGAGGATGGTCTGCGGCAAGGGGATGGGTTTGGGTACTTTACTGTTGGCTGACGGGGATGAGGAAGACGATGAAGATGGAAGGTAAGAGGAGCATGGACGTAATGGTGAACACACTGTCACGATGTGCGCCTATGGGTCTGGAGGGCGGCGAGTGCGGTGGAGCAAGCTTTTGGCCACGGTGTACATCAGGGGTTCATGATGCATGCTTGGTTCACAGGGTGTACTTGTTCCATGGTGGTGGAGAGGGAGGACATCCGTGCCAGGGCAAAGGAAGATATCCCTAAAGAAGATGCAGGCTTTCATTTTAAATGTCCCTGGTTTGTTTTTCTTCGGTCGTCGATTTCTCCAACCACTCAGCGAAGATTGTGAGTGGTTGGGTTGGTTGAAGAGATGAGGCATGGTTGGCAGAGGAAAGGCAGCTGCAGTTTGAACATCATCAGATGTCCAGAATCAGTTCTAGATGTCTTAAAAGTTGACAGTACAACCATCCTTGCTCATCAAACCTCCAGACTCAATTTAGGATGTCTTATAGAAGCAAAAATGGATGTCTGATTGTCGTACCTAGCCTGCATTCATCAAATAGATCATATCATATGCTATTAAGTGTAAAATTAGCACATAAAATTAAATGTGGACTACGGTGAATTGCCATTTTACTCTCACTCAATTAACAATTAAGGAGAACTAATTGAAGAGTACTTAGGCCAAATAATGATCCACAAAAGTGGACTTATCAGGCACTCCTCCACCACCTTCATCAAGAGGCCGGCCACACCACCTTGGTCGTCCCTCTCACCCCCTCCTACCATCTCAAGCCACACACGACCACTAGAGATCACCTCTAGTGCCTATCTTTCTCATAGTTATTATTCTTCGTAGTTTAATTGTTGCATCAATTTTCTATTAGTAGTGTAGTTCGTATCTCTCCTAGAGTGCATGCATAATCTCTTCGAGATCCATGCGTGCATCTCTTTGCTAGTAGCTTAGATTTGGTTATTTTCATTGTACAAGCATTTCTCTAAGAGTGGCTGTAATGATGTGATTCATGAAATAAAATGTCTTATTATATATTTGGATCATAGTTTGTCTTTATTTTGCAAATAAAATGTCAATTTTGGAAGTGATTAACAAATTAGCAGTAGATTCTTTCTCTGTTAATTGCCATCGTGTAATAGAAATAGTGCGAAGCAACACTCACATGTTCACTTTCATGGTTTATCTGATGCACACACATGTTTTGCAAGTGAACAACATGACTGGCAAATCTTACTTTCCCACCATTGAAATCGGAATTCAATTTTAAGTAGAGAGCAAAAAAGAAATCAAATCAAAGTCGCCGTATTTTGCCTCCTTGAGATCGATCGGGACTCACGTCTTGTTAAAAAAGTATTTTTGTTTGGGTTGGATTTCTCACTATACTACAACATTTCATAGAAAAATCATGATCTATAACTACAACAATAGATGAGTACGTAGAGGTTTTAATGGATGATTTCCCGATCTACGGCATGCCTTTTAACTAGTTTCTCTCACACCTTGAGAAAATGTTAACCCATTGTAAAGAGATAGGACTAGTCTTGAGCTGGGAGAAAAGCCATCTTATGGCCTAGCAAGGCATTCTTTTGGGGCATGTAGTGTCTAAGTAGGGCTTAGATGTAGATAAAGCCAAGGTAAAATCTATTTCTAAAGTCCCACCTCCCACCAATGTCAAGCAAGTTAGATCTTTTCTAGACCATGCTGGCTTTTATAGGTGCTTCATAGAAAATTCTAGCAAGATTTCTAGGACACTTTACAACCTCCTGATGAAGGATTCTTCCTTCATGTTTGATGACAAGTGTGCCAAGGCCTTTAAAGTCATGGAAAAGGCCCTTACTACTACACCTATTATCCAAGATAATGATTGGACTCTCCCATTAGAACAGATGTGTGATACATTTGATTACACTGTGGGAGAGGTCTTGGGTCAAAGGGTTGACAAGAAACCTCATGTACTTTATTATGCAAGCAGGACCTTAACTGATGACCCTCAGCAAAACAACACAGTGACTGAAAAGGAACTTCTTGCAGTAGTTTTCATTTTGGAGAAGTTTAGGTTGTATTTACTGGGGTCCATGGTTGTGGTGTATACGGACCATTCTGTAGTGAAACACCCTATCACCAAGAAGGGCACCAAGCCAAGGTTTATTAGGTGGATTATGCTCCTTTAGGAATTCAACCTTGAGATTAGAGACAAGAAGGGAGTTGAAAATGTTGTTGCAGACGACCTATCCATAATTCCCTAGGAGGTTGAGACCCCATTAGGTGAAATCCAAGAATCTTTCCTTGATGAGACGCTTATGGCAGTGCAAGCAGTATCCCCTTGGTTTGCGGATATTGTAAATTACTTGGTCACTGGTGAGACGTCCAGTACTTGGAATAAGCAAGAGAAAGACCAATAAATGCCTCAAACTAAGTATTATCACAAGGAGGAACCTAAATTATTTAGAATTGGGAGTGACCAGGTTCTGCGAAGGTGTGTTCCAAATGAGGAACATGAGAGTGTCCTAAACTTTTGTCATACCCTTCATTGTAGTTGACACTTTGGTAAAAGGAAGACCTCATTTAAGGTCCTCCAGTCTAACTTTTGGTGGCCTTCGCTATTCAAGGATTCACATAAGTATTTGCAGGCTTGCACTCGTTGTTAATATGTTGGAACTATTGGGAGGAGGGATGAAATGCCCCAATAACCAATACAGCCTGTTGAAATTTTTGATGTTTGGGGCTTTGATTTTTGGGCCCCTTCCCAACATTACAAGGCTACGAATACATCTTAGTGGTAGTGGACTATGTGTCGAGGTAGATAGAGGCCATTTAGACTAGGGCAAATGATCATTCAGTGGTCCTAAAGCTTATTAAGTTGACTATCAACTCAAAATTCGGTTGCCTGATGTATACATATCCATTTAGGTTAAAATGCCAATTTATACATGTTCCTATATTTAGATATGCATTCCATAGTATAAATATTGCATAGCATGCATCATTTTTTATTTAGAATAGTTTGTATAAAGTTTAGGTTAATTCGTGTCCTTTTGTGGCCAGGAGAGGAGATTTATTTCAGGGCCTCAGATTGACGATCCGATCGTACAGATCTGACCAGGATGACAATAGAAGTCCAACACCTCCAAAATAGTCTTGATTAGAGTCCCATAGCATATTATGTTGTCTGAGGAAGATCAAAGGCCAAGGGGTAAGGTGGTGCCAATCCAAACCTCAAATGCCAAATCCGACTACACAGATAGATCCAGATCAACGATCGCAACCCAACGATATGAAAATCGTTCCAATCTGATGTCCGTGGTGCCACCTAAAAAGAAAAGAAGATGGACGGCCATGATGGCACCATGTGCTGCCATTATGGCAACCTAATATCAGCAGCAGCCCTGCCTCAGCCTCAAAGGAGACCTATGCCAAGAAATCCCAGCCATTGTTTGAATGTATATGTTGATTGTTTCTCTCTCTCTTTCTCTCTCTCTCTCTCTTATTTTGCAAGTAGAATAGTTAGATAAAGTTTTGTTGATCTGATCTCTTGCCTTATAAAAATGCCGAAAAAAATTGCAAAAGATAAAAGTAATAAAAGCAAATAAAATCGAAGTGTGGATTTCAAAACCAACCGTTCGCCTCCTTGTGCTTAACTCAGGACTTACCTTGAGTTTCGGTATAAATTTTATTTGGTAGAAATTTTTGTGACTACGACGATGGGTTCTCCGAAACCATAATTTTTCTTGCGAAAACACACTTATCATTTTGGCACTACTGCTGGGGAGGCAATGCTCATTGGTTTTTCTTGCATTTTTTTGCCTTACATAATGTTTTCTCACTTTTTCTTTGATCTTACTGTGATTGCAAATCCTTCTTGGAGGTGAGCTACAGTGTTTAGATCAAAGACAAGTGTAGATGAAGGTTCTGTAATTGTGTCCCCACCACCCCCACCCAAGATTTCACTTTGCCACACTAATAATTCAAACCCTAGTTAACCTAGGAGCTAGCATAAATCCTATGTTAGTCATGGTTGTTTGATTGTCACTTCACCACACCTCACCCATCTGCATAAATTAGAAAAGTACAAAAAATTTTCGCTTCTCCTTTTGTGGGATTAAACTAAAAGAGCACACTTAAACACCTACAAATTTCTCGACCTATGAGGCACAATCACATTGATTCTACCACTTAATCGGAATCTGACCTATGGATCTGGTACACCATAACGTAACACACAAGTGAGTAAAAATTTGATTAGGTTAAACATTTTTGTGTGCCTTAATCAAGTGGTGCAACAGACCAATTGATTGAACTATTTGGGCAACATCACTCAAATTAAAAGTGATTCACTGGTAGTTTGCCCCATAAGGTTGATTTTTAGAGTTGAACTAGGCACTCCACATTATTTTTGTGTTTTAAAGGAATATACCATTACCTATGACTTCAAAACTTGGAGTGTTCTCCTAAACTTGATTTTATACACCTAAAGATTAAACCCTAAAAGCTACTAAACAAGGCTAAACCCTAAAAAACACACCATCAAAACCTTGTTTGAGAACCTTGGTTCTGCACATACACACATTTTTAAACTAATCACTAAGGGCACAACCCATTTAAAGGGCACATCACATTCCAAGAGCGTAATCATCCAAGCCCAATTAAAATTGAATAGGCATTGGACTTAAGGATTAACTCGCCCTTTAGGGCCCTGATTGAGATTTTTTTCGATTAATCTGCTTCTACTAGTCCATCTGTTGTCTAGCTAGGGGAGTAGCATCAAATGACTGTGGTTGGGGGTATCAAAGGAACCGGACCCGCAAGCCAGAGGAAGAACTTTCTCCCCAACCCCTCCCCCTAACTGGTTGGATTGATCATATATAAGTTGACTAAATCATTTCTATCATCTCAACACAGGTTCTGGGAGTCAGTAGGGCTTTACGCTACCCACCTAAGGACTAGTTTGGTCGATTCTATTGTAGGGCACCTTT
Source organism: Thalassia testudinum (assembly GCA_037157565.1). NCBI lineage: Eukaryota > Viridiplantae > Streptophyta > Magnoliopsida > Alismatales > Hydrocharitaceae > Thalassia > Thalassia testudinum. The sequence continues at coordinate 94,657,713 of JAZHRO010000025.1, forward strand.
CTCGATTTTGTTTTCTCTTCTGTTTCACCATGTATTCTTCTACACCACACTCGCATTTCCAATCCTACCCTCCTACCACTACTTATCTTCAAGATGATTACTATCCCGACCCGACTTATGACTACCCATCTCTTAGTCGGGATAACTTTGATTGGGGATATGATTCCAAACCTCAATGTCTAGGACCTAACCCTAGACATCATGATCACAATTATTATCCTTCCTAGAGCTACACTGATATAGACACGTCTATTTGGGTTAAAATGCCTATTCATGTATGTTCCTAGGCTTAGATTTGCATTTCATGTTATAAATATTGCATAGCATGCATCATTCTGCATTTAGAGTAGTTGTAAATAATTTAGGCTAATTATGTGCTTTTTGTGGTCAGGAGAAAAGGATATTTATTTTGGAGCCATAGATTCATGATCTAACTATACAGATCTGATCAAGATGACAATCGGAGTCCAATGCCTCTGAAATCGCCTCGATCAGAGTCCCATAGCACCATATGCAATCTAATGAAGATTAATGGCTGAAGGACTAGGTGATGCAATCTGAAGCATCAAACGACAAATTCGATCACATGAATGGATTCGAGTTGACAATCGTAGCCCAACGGCGTGAAAATCGACTCAATCCAACCTCTGTAGCAACCCCCACAAAGGAAAGAAGATGGACGGCCTAGATTGCACCACGTGATGCAACCTAGGCCGCCCATGCACACGCACGTGCCACTGCGCGTGCACAGTAGAAGCCCATGCGTGCGCATGTAGTAAAGTAGTGCACATATGGAGGCAACTACGTGTATCATGCATGCATGCTCGCTAGTGCAATGGCGAGTGGGTGCGTGGGCTGTCTTCAGTGACGTTTGCAGTGGATCTTCAGCGACGTTTATGACCGTCACTAAATGTCCTTTATACAAATTTGATTCTTTCCTCCACTATAAAAGGACCCCTACCCCTCCCATTTTTCTTGATCTCTTCCTTTCTTCCTCTCACCACCTCCAAGGCTTTAGAGAGAGCTTATCCCAAATCCCTAGATGCTCCTCTAGAGTAAAACCAAATAGTTTTCCCTCCCCTCATTCCCATTCGTGGAGCATCCCATGGCCGTCCTCTCATCGCCCTTCGGGAAGAAAATCCTCGCCACGATGCTACCCTGCCCCATCCTCCATCCTCTGGCTCCATCCTCCATCCCACTCCTCACCACCTTCTTCCAGGCGACGTCAGAGCGAGTCATCCTTCGAGAAACCATTGAGGGGGATTTCTCTCACCCCATTTTATCGTTTTACGCTTTCATAGTGTAGATTTTTCCTACTCTCGTAGTGTAACAAATAGTTCTTGATGAATAGATGATTGTCTCTCTCTCTCTCCCTCTCTGCTCTCTTATATTTTTGCAAGTAGATAAAGTTTTCATCGACCGAATCTCTTGCTTGTTGAAAATACCAAAAATATTAGAAACGATAAAAACGACCGAAAAGAAATAAAAGTGAAGTGCGGATTTCATAAAACCAAACGTTCACCTCCCCGTGTTCGACCCGGGACTCACTATTCGAATTTCGATATAAATTTTATTTGACCATGCATTTTGCAACTACGACGACGGGTTACTCATAACCTTCATTTTTAACTTGCGAAACGCACGTGCGATTATACACTGATTATAGATCACCGCCCCCTTATGAACAAACCAACCCGATCTACAATCAAGAAGGATATGATGATTATAACACCTACCCTCCCTACGATTATGCTAAACATAGATCATCACCCATCTTTGAACAACCCGAAATGACCTACTACCAGGGAGGGACCCAAGAACCTCAATTTCTTAACTCCCCTAAATTTAACCTAAATGCACCCAACCTTAAACCGAACCAGTTCGTTTAGGTGAACTAGTTCTAGGATAGGGTGTTGGCTAACTTGAGGAATAGTATACAATCTTTAGAAGCTCAGCCAACACCATGCACTGAAGCATTGGAGCCTATGATCAAAATGATTGATTAGCTTAATTGTTTTTATTGGATTGGCTCCAAGATGTTAAGGATAGGGGCCCGGGTGAGTTTTTACTTAGGAAATTATCAAGATTGAGGATGAAATTCATGGTTGCCTTAGTCCAATCTTTGGTTGATTCCTAGGACGAACCCCCTTCAGGAGAGCCAGTGCCTAAACCCGCTCAGTCACCTATAGGGGGGACACATTTGCTGAGACTAGGGATGATCAGGTTGGGTTAGAGCAACTGATCGAGGATGATGTGAATTTCTCACCCAAGATCCTTGAGCCAAGGAGCGAGGAAAAATATGTCTCTATAGACCAAGGAATAACATATGATTTTGAGACATATATAAATAAGGATCAAGAATTCTTTAATTCTGAGGGTAAGGAATCTCTTAGTGAAGTCTTACTTGAAGTTAAGGAATATGATTTTAGTGAGACAAATGGGCTTGAGGAGCATGATGTTGTATGGGCTATCGAGCAGTTTTAAGGAGTAATCATCGTAGCAAAGCCTCAATCACTCGAAAATAATTAAATTTATAACTTAGAATTGAGAAAGAGTCCAAGGTCGATGACAGGGAGCAAATATGGAACTCACATATCAATCTTCATTCATAATAAATGAGCACAATAATAACAAAATATGCAATGAATAAGTATGATCAAATTTTTCTTCAATGAAGCTCACAAGATCATGGAATCAAAAAGAAAAAGGAATCAAAACAATGGTGATTTGAATCACCACTTATTCTCTTTAGTTAAGCATGTATTCAATTTCTCAAATCAGAATTTAATGTAAACTACAATAATTAAATCATTCAACAGTAACCATAATCAATCTCTACGAGCACAGGCATCACTCTTCTTCCTCAGAGACTTTCTTCCTTGTCCAAGCCTTTGCGAGACCAAGGCTTCTGCACAAGGCTTCCCTTCTTCACAACACAAGGGAACCAACTTCTCAAAGGCTAAGTGTTGCCTCTTTCTTCCTTCAGCACAGGGTCAAGCCCTCCCCTTCACTCTCACAAATCCTTCCTTTCTCTCTCAACCCAGGGCTACTCGGATCCAGATACGGGTAAGCAGGTAATCAAGCTTTACTAGGGTCATCGGCCGTGTATGGTGACTAAGGAGTGAAGGCAAGGTGAAGGGGTCCTTACCCTATGTTCTGAGGCAAAGAGCCCAGAACACAAAAATAATATATTCGTGGTCGTGCACCTTTCACTCGACGAGGTGGGACTATTGTCCTCCCCCTTCCTTTGCATGCACCTGTAGCAGGGGATGCTGCCTAATTGACCCAGTTGCTGAGGGGCTTCCATGCAATTGAAACCCTAGACATCTTCAAGACCTAGAGCCACATCACCTGGAGATAGTAGTAGGGTCGAGATCGCTTGGAGCACGACGGTCGTGGTCGAGGAAGATGACAGTGACGGAGAGGCATGGCGAAAACCTGAGAATCACAATACAGGCTCGAAGGCCATGGTTAGAAGGTTCATTAGCATCGTTGGAGGACATGGAGTCAGGTGGTGGTATCTGTGTGGCAAGTGGAAGCATGTGGTGGTCGGGCAAACTTAAAGGAGGTGAGCAGAGGTGGGTATGTACAGTGGATGTTTTTGGTGGAGGAAACGTGGAATTGAGTAAGGGGTTTTTTTTGGTGAGGTGTGGCAGAGCTTTTGAACATGATAGCGGGGTGTTTGGCGGTGTGAGCCGTTGAGGAGGCATCACCGAAGCTTCACCGGAGTGGAGGAAGATGGAGAGGTCAAGGGAGAACAGTGGGTCGATTTAGGAAAAGAAAGGGGTAAGGAGATTTAAGGGAACAAGGGGAAGATGATTGACCTAACTATAGGAAAAAAGGGGTGAGGGTTTGGCACCGGCTATGATTGGTCGACATCGGAGAAGGAGAATACTCTGGTGGACGAACAGTAGAGAAAAAAGGGTTGAAGATGCCAGGGCTTTGGTTGGCCACCGTTGGAGAAAGATAAGGAAGATCGCTACGCATCCAATTTGATAGTTGGAGACGCAGATGAGGGAGATCGAGAGGGCCACTGGAGCGTCGGTCAGAGTCGGCCGTGGGAGTGAAGGAAGACTTGTTCTAGCCTTAAACCTAGCTAAGGAAGAGCGGTTGTGCACGAGGGAGCTTTATAGAGCTCTAGGGCAAGTTCTAGAGCAGGAAACAATGTTTCCATGGCTTGGGATTGAAGGAATAAGGCCCATGAATATCATGCCTTAGCATGAGCAATCAACAAGTATTTAGGACTCAAAATTGATACTAGATGATTCTTCTAGGTGTGAACATCAATCACGCCAATTTTGGTGGGATTTGATGAGGATTCGAGTAGGTTAGGAGTGGTCAAAGGTCGCCTGGAGGTCGATTATTCTCCAATGGAGGCAGGGATTGGTCCACAAAGAAGATGAAGAACTTATGGGGCCATTTGTAAAGAAATTCAAAAGCTAGGGGTTTGTATATAAGAGAAAGAGTCTGATTAGACTAAAATGCAAACTAGGTCAAGATGAACTCTGATTGGGTCCTAATTTTGAACCAAACCTAATTTGTACCCAAGGAATCTAGCAGTAAAGTTGGATTTCAGTTTTGACCAAGTTTGACTAGGCAATTTACATAAAAACCTAAACTAGGTCAGAATTGTGTCTGCGACTCTATTTAAGGTTGAAGTGGGTTCCAATGGTCAAATCAAGGATACCAAACCTCATGGAATATTTTTCTATGATTTTTAGAAGGTTTAGATGGATTTTATCCTGACCAAAACCTCTATTATTTAGGTGGGTCTACAATTAGGGTTTTGGGAGCCGAATCAGTTCTTGAAGTGCATAAAACCCTATTTCTGTCTATGTGGACCCTCTTATTAGACTTTATTCTCATTAAACATTAGATTAACCCTTGGGAAATCCCAGGATTATTCTGCATTCTTCATATGATATTAAAATTGCAAAATTATCCCTGATTTAATGCACTCTTCTCAGAATGGATATTCAGTGAGTTATGGCTCTAAGGCGATTATGTAGGACCTTTTATCAATTGATTCTGATTAATTAAAGCTAGTTATGGCTCATGATGATGTTATCATCACATGAAAAACCATTTGATAGCCTAATAACTGAGGATTATGATCCGATTGGTGCTGACATGGAGGATTCTTGTCCTATTATAAAAAATGATCCAATCGGCAGCCTTAATCATCAAACATGCCCCAAAGAGGTGAATGATTTTGATTTGGAAATGATTGAATCTAAGTCAATTTTGGTTCAACCACAATTGTTTAACTTGGATATCTTTGATGGGGTGTACAGCAATCTAGAGGTCTTGGAAACATTGATCTTAGAGGATAGAAAATTGGAAATGAAAATCTGGGAGGCTAATTATGAGGGAAACACATTCTTGGATCTAAAGGTTCCTATTGGCCTAAAACCACCAACCTTTTACTAGGACCCTTACGATATCTTTAATGTGCAACCCAAGTACAGAATAATTCTCTATCTTTCTCAGCCGAACTCTAAGTGCACACCTAAATCTAGTGAATCAAATTTACCTATTGTCTGCCACTTTAGACTTAGGTTGCACAACACAAAACCACAAGCCTGGACTTGTATGCACAACAATCTCCAATTCTAGGTGATTTTCATCGAGAACCTTAGAACCACTTGACCCTGGGGCAAGGGCCTACACCACAATCTGGTCCACCATTGTGGACATCTTTTGGCAAGCTTGTGGATCAATATTTTAATTCTGATTCTAACTCGTGCTTGTGAATTCTTAATTTCTTCCTTGTTTGTATATTAGGCATAGCTAAAGGCAATAAACTTAGCACGTGTGTATATTCCACGTTCTCTGTGAAGCTAGCCGGATCTATCATGAAATTCAGGTGATATTCTACTTATTCCACCCTTTTCATGTCTTTATTTCTACAATGATGACATTGCATCATTTAGGCATGGGGGGTGGGTACTTAATCCTAATATTATTTTATTAGCTCTATAGAATTTCTTCTATTTTCTTAAAAAAAAATTTAAAAGAAATTAAAAAATTCAAAAAGACAAATAATTAGAATTAAGAGAAGAGAACTTAGGCAATAAGAGTTGTTAACTTTAGGAAACGATACTTTAATACCTGAACACTTAGACTCCTTAGGTCTTCATGCTTAATCAGCCTGGGTGTCCACTAAAATGTTGATTTCGTCTCGAGTCCTCGCCAAGTTAATTTTATTTTAATTTGGTTAATAAATTGGGGTGATAAATACATAACTTATCAACTTGCCTTTCGATTTGAGGGGACTTGAAGTCTAAAGCATCTACACATTATTTGCACGAACTCACTTTTCAATGGTTTTTACGAAAATTAGGTTGCTAATAAACTCTGTAGGGTAGTATGGCTGGCAAGTTGTCATGGGTAACAGCCTATTGGTCAATTGTCTGGAGCCCAGCAACATGACCATACTCATTCTACAGCCTTTAGGTAAAGCTTAGATCAGGGAAAGCACCTACTTAGAAGAAAAAAAATATATACTCAAAAAGAAAAGATTAAAAAAAAATTTGAAAAAAGGGGAAAAAGGAGAAAAAAGAAAATAAGCCACACTTCACTACATAAGTATGGCTGACAAGTTACCGTGGGTAATAGCCTATTGGCCAGTTGTCTAGAGCCTAGCTTACAAAAATGCATAAATAATTCCCAAAATATTTAAGCAAGAAGCAGGGAACTAGAATAAACCAGGGAGTATACACTAGATTCGTCCTTGTGTTGACCCCATAAAAAATAAAAAATGCAGGGAGAAAGCTACCGATCGAAAAGATAAGGCTTTAGGCAGAAACTCTTAAGGTCACATAGGGTCGTAGAAACCTAAAGTCCATTTTAATGGTTTCCTATTGAGTCTATTACATTCACAAAGATGCTTAGAACTTGAACTTTTGTTCAACTCCTGGGTAGGTTGGGTAGCCGAAGAAAGCTACCCCAAAACTCTAAACTAAAAAATTCAAAAAATTAGAAAAGAAGAAAGAACATAAAAAAATGTATCTTCCCTTTTCAAAATAAGGTGAGAACTTGGGTAGTCTGAATTTTGGCAGCCACCTAGGCATTGTTGAGTCTTCGTAGTTTAGGACCTTAGTTGAAATTTCCTTTTGTTAATAAACAACTAATGCCTTAAGCGATCGAGTTGTAATTCTATTTTTATACAAAGCATTTAGTTTGATTTATCTAGGGACTAGTGATAAATGCTAGTTTATCATCATTCTTATGCCCTAAAATAAACCTAGCTCTTAGGATTTTTAGTTCGCAAACAGGTTTTTGGGTTGCATTAAGGCATCATTTAGGTTAGGCATGCGTTGTATAATTTGATATTTTTTTGAGACATTTATTTGAGTGTTATGGATGTATAGATAGTCAGATCCCTAAAACCATAGCACTCAAGAAAGCAACTGGTGAAGAGGAAGCCCATTCCAGCTGGGACTCAGCAAAATCCAACTCATCAGAGCTGGATACCAGCTCACTTGAGTTAGGGTTAGCTCCATTGAGCTCCATTTAGCTCATCTTAGCTGAATGGTAGCTCAGGGTAGCTCATCTTAGCTTACCCTAGCTCAAGCTTGCTCAAACCTTACTCAACCTAGTTAAGTCTAGCTCACCTTAGCTCAAATAATTTCACTGGCAGTTCTAGCTAGCACAACTAAGTTGACAAGAGTCAACCTTAGCTCAGGTCCAGCTACTTCCAACTCCGTTCAACTCATGTTAGTTGAAGATGGCTTCAAATAGCTCAAGCCAGCTCAATTCCAGCTTTCAGGAACTCAACTTTGCTCAACCTAGTTGAGCTAAGGTATCTTAGCTACTCCAGCTAGCTTGGTCCTCCCCGAGAAAATCAAACCCAACTCACCTCAGCACATTTCAGCAAAAGCCAGCTCACTTTAGCTTGGCTTAGTACCTAGTAAAGAAATAGCAAGCTAAGTTAGCCAAAGTAGCTCCCTACAATCCCCTTTAGCGGCTACCAACTCCAGTTCAGCTCTAGACATTCCTTCCTCAGCTCCTCTTTCTTAAACCCTAGCTCCATTCAACCTCCTCCTCTCCTCAACTACTAGCTAAGCTAGCTTAGCTACATCTTAGCTCCCACAGGCCGTCCACCACCTACCTAAAACCCTAACCTAGCTCCACCTCAACTTACCTACTAGCTCCACCTAAAAACACCTCCACCACCTTCCCTTTTGGCACCAACCACCAACTCCCACACCTCTTCACACTACTACCTCCAAAAGCCACCAAAAACCCATGCCAACTACCTTCCATAACCACCCATATTTGGCGCAAAAAAACCCTCCTAAATCCTAACCATCTACAAACCCATAAAGCCTATTCCATTCCTTCCCTCTTTTGCACCAACATTGATGCTTCTTCACCCCACATCCATCACCTATGCATTCCCCCTTTAGGTACCAACTAATACCCACCATAGGATCACACAACCACCTCCATACTCCATCTCCACCACTCGTAAATCCCATGCCAAGATTGCCCCCTTCTAGAACCCAATTTTGGCGCCATCCTAACCCTTATCTACACCCTCCATCCACATTACAAAACCATCTCCACCCTCCATCAATTGGAGCCAACAAGTCCCTTTTAGAACCCCATTTTTGGTGCCAACTCAAGAGGCACCAAGGATGGTAATCACCACCTTTGAGTTGGCGCCAACCTATAGTAGCCCTAGGAGCATCTAACTACCCTAAAATTCCATCCTAACCATCCATCCTATAAGCCACCTACAACCCCCATCCTTTCTTATATATATCGCATTAACCATTGCCATACCTTCATCCTTTGGCTTCATATTTTCCACCTTCCTCCCACCATATCCACGACCAAGAGAAGGAGAAGAAGACGATTAAGGGGACACTCTGTCCCCTTGGTGCCTTCCCCTCTTCCCTCCTCTCTTGTGCCCCCCCCAGCCAGAGGAGCAGCCAGGCAAGGAAGACCTTAGGAGGAGGTCTTAAGGGTGCTGCACACCACCCTAGGAGGAGTCTTATGGGTGGAGATCATCCACCGTTAGAGGAGCAAGGGCACGTCCCCCAAGGGCTTGCCATGGAAGACACCAACTTGGTGGAGCTTTTCAAGGAAGGAGAAGGAGAAGTTCTCAAGCCCAAGAGCAGCTGTGCTTGGAGTAAGACAGTTTCCTTTTCTAAAATTCTTTTTTTATTTTAATTATTACTTTACCATAGTGCACTGATACTCTCTAATTACACTAGGTTTTCACATACCTAGGGTGAGTTTAGAGAGTAGAATTGCTTGTCACTTAGTTTTTAACTTTAGCAAGTTAGGCGTAGTCTCCTTCCCACTTTCATTTGCGTAATCTCCCATTTTTTTAAAAACCCAAAAAAAAATCTTATATCCAAAAACCTAAAAAGAAAGTTGATTTTCCTTTTGTTAAGCAAGAATTTTAAAGTGAATTGATGCCTCCTTGGATGACCCTAGATACCACCACTATCTAGGTTTATAAATTGTAAAAGCGATTGCGAATTGGCATGTTACAACAATTTCAAACCCCTAATTACAAATCACACTTTTTTTCGCATCAACTAGCAAAAGATAAGCACGGGGTTACGATGCATACACATCTATTAAGGTTAAAGTGCCTATTTATGCATGTTCCTAGACTTAGATATGCATTCCATAGTGTAAATATTGCATAGCAAGCATCATTCTACATTTAAAATAGTTTGTACAAAGTTTAGGTTAATTCGTGTCCTTTTGTGGCTAGGAGAGAAGGATATTTATTTCGAGACCTTAAATTGACAATCTAACCATACGGATCTGATCAGGACGACGATCGGAGTCCAACACTTCCGAAATCATCTTGATCGGAGTCCCGTAGCACATTACGTAGTCCGAGGAAGACCAAAGGCCAAGGAGCAAGGTGGCACCAATACGAACCTTAGATGCCAAATCCGACTGCACAGATGGATTTGAATCAATTGTCACAGCCCAACAGCATGAAAATCGACCCAATCTGACGTCCGTGGTGGCATCTACAAAGCAAAGAAGATGGATGACCATGATGGCTCCACATGGCACCATCACAGTCACCCAATATCAGCCCTAGCCCTGCCTCAGCCTTAAAGGAGCCCTACGCTGAGCAATCACAGCTGTTGGATCTCAATCCAATGGCTCTAATCATGCCACGTCACCTGCTTCATCTGAGGAGCTCCTTAACTTCGATTGTCAACCATTGGATCTCCATCCAACGGTCAAGATCTCACTCCACCTTGTTTCTCCACTCAATAATCCAACCATGTGCTGCATTGGTCATGAGCATCACTCACAAATCAATGGCGTGGGTTGAGTCCTCTAGTGCTCGTAATTGATCGCATAGGTAGGAGCAGCTAAATAGAGTCGCACGATGTCCATCGAGCGGCATGAGATGTGCCTTGTGGTGCAATGGATGAGCATGGATACATGATCGCTGGTAGCGAAATACGCGTGATTTGTAAAAGCGGGTTTTTAATGTCGTTGTAACATGCGAATCCGCTTTCGCTTTTAAATTTATATCCTAGATAGGAGAGTATCTAGGGTCGTCCAAGGAGGTAAAAATTGCTAAATTAATCCTCTTGCTTGCAGATAGATCTCAACCTTCTTTTTGTTATTTTTCAATATGTAATTTTTTTGTATTTTGAAAAGACGAGGGCAAATTGCAGATTGTAGCTAAAAGAATTAACACCTACAAATGATTAACTAAAATCTAAAAGATAGAAATATCTTCTTCCTAAGCTCACTCTAGGCAAGTGGAGGCCTAGGGTAATTTGGAAGAAGAGGTGAAACAAGTGCTAGAACCAAAACAAACAACTGCAATAAAAAGTTAAAAGAAGGCAATTTTGATTGAGTAGAATGAGTGTTCCTTTCAAGGACAAGTAGAGGAATGCTTCTACTAGAATTAAACAATCTAAAAGCAAGAAAAGAAACACAAATCCTCTTGTAACAATGGTGAAGAAGGTTGTCTTCTTGCTCCAAGCCTAGCTGCTCCTTGACTTGAAAAGAGGGCTTCCTTCTCCTCCTTCCTTGAGAGCTCCTCCAAGGTGGAAGCTTCCACCTTCAATGCTCTCTCCAAGGGGTGGGCGTGCACCACCCTCAAGAACTCCTCCAAGGTGGCATGGACCACCTTCAAGATCTCCTCCAAGATCTTCCTTGCCTGGCTTCTCCTTTGGCTGGCGTGACCCAAGAGAGAAGGGAAGAGGGGAAGGCACCAAGGGCACAGAATATCCCCTCAATCTTCTTCTTCTTCTTCTCTCTTGGACGTGGGCTTCTTGGTGGAATATGAGAGTGAAATTGCTAGCCAAGGATGGCTTGAATGGTGGTGGGTAGTGGTCTTTTTATAGGGTAGGATGGGGTGTTAAGGTGCCCCTTGAAATGGAGGGCTAGGATGGAAGAATGGAGGTGGTTGGTGATCCTATGGCTAAGGAGAGTTGGCGCCAACCCAAGAGGTGTTAAAGGGGGTAGCTATGGTGGTGTTGGTGTCTTTTGGTGGTGGAGAGACACCACCATGTTGGCGCCAACAAGGGGTCTTCTAGAAGGGGGGTTAGGTGGATGGTGGAGATGGGTTCAAGGGGGATTGTGTGGTGGAGATGAGGGGAGATTTTGGAGGGAAAAGTGGCGCCATTAAGGGGTGGTTATGGGTAGTTTTTGGCGCCACTTTTAGGTGTCTTTTGGAGGTGGTGGGTAGGTTAGGTTGGTGCCAAGTAGGTTAGCTTATGTGGAGCTTAGGTGGAGCTAGTTGGGTGGAGTTGGTAGGTGGGTTTTTGGGGTGGTATAAGCCAAGGAAGTTGGAGCATAGCTAAGCTAAGCTAAGATAAGCTAGCTTAACTAATGGAGGAGTAGAGGAGAAGGTAATGGAGCTAGGGTTTAGAGGAAGGAGCTGAGGAGGAGAAGTCTGGAACTGAAATTTGGAGCTGGCTGCTGCTGAAGAGGCTGGCATGGAGCTATTCTAGCTGGCTTAGCTTGCTAGTTCTTTGCTAGCTACTAAGCCGAGCTAAGGTAAGCTAGCTTCTAACATAATGAGCTAAGGTGAGCTGGGTCTGGTGCTCCCAGGGAGAATCAAGCTGGTTGAGGCAGCTAAGGTAGCTTAGCTCAACTGAGTTGAGCTAAGCTGAGTCCCCGGGAGCTGGACTTGAGCTTCCTGAGCTGGGATGAGTTCTTCTTCAGCTGGCTAGAGCTGAGTGGAGCTGGATGTAGCTGTATTTGAGCTGGGGTGAACTCTTGTCAACTTAGCTGAGCTAGCTAGAGCTCCCTGTGGACTAGTGGGAGCTGAGATGAGCTAGACTTAGCTAAGTTGAGTTGGATCTGAGCTGACTTGAGCTAGGGTGAGCTAAGGTGAACTCTCTTGAGCTGCCATCCAGCTGAGATTAGCTGAATGGAGCTGGGATGAGCTAACCCTAGTTCAAGTAAGCTAGGTTCCAGCTGCGGTGAGCTAGATCAAGCTGAGGTGAGCTGGATTAGGCTGAGTTCCAGCTAGTCTGGGCTTCTCCTTCACCATTTGCCTTCTTGAGTGCTAGGGTTTTAGGGATCTATATAACTGTATATCCCTAAGACTCACAAAAACATATTAAAAAGTCAATAAAAAATGCAATGCATGCCTAACCTATTTTATGCCTAAATGTAACCCAAAAACCCGTTTGCGGAGTAAAATCCTAAGAGCTAGGTTTGTTTTAATGCATAAGAATGATGATAAACTGGCGTTTATCAATCGCACAAGCTATCCGACGCCCTATCAGATTCGCCAACTGAGCATGCTATCCTCACGCAATCCCAACCATCCATCCTCGATCCGACAACTATCCGTCGACCAGGCCTTTACAGCTGTGAGCACGCGGGTGTGTGCATTGGCTGTAGACCTTCAACGACGTTGGATGCGGACTTTTAACGATGTCGTTGATGTCACTGTTGACCCATGAACTACCAAGCTTCTTCTCTTCCACTATAAATAGACCTCTACCCTTCCCATTCTTCTTCATCTCTTCCTTTCTCTCCCTCTCCACCTTCAAGGCTCTTGAGAGAGCTTGTCCAAAGCCTGGATGCTCCTCTAGAGTAGAAATTAAATATTTTTTTCCCGCCTCTCACCACCAATCATGGAGCATCCTGTGGCCATCCCCTGACCACCTTCAGGAAGAAGATCCTCGTTACGATGCCATCCTACCTTGTCCTCCCTCCTCCGCCGCTATTCTCCTTCCTCCAACTTCCCACCACCTTCATCCAGGCAACATCAGAGCAAGTCATCCTCCAAGTAGCTGTCAAGGGGACTCTTCTCACCTATATCTATCTTTTACTACTTTCTATTGTAGTTGATTATCTATAGAAAACTTTGTTTGAATATATATGTTGATTGTTTCTCTATCACTCTTTTTCTCTCCTTTATTTTGCAAGTAGATAGTTAGATAATGTTTTGTCAATCTAATCTCTTATCTTATAAAAATATCGAAAAAAATAGTTCCAAAAAAAATATCAAAAAAAATTGCAATGATAAAAATGACAAAAATAAATAAAATCAAAGCATGGATTTCAAAACCAAACATTCACCTCCATATGATCGACTTGGGACTCACCTCGAGTTTCGGTATAAATTTTATTTGGTAGCGATTTTTGCAACTACAACAAGGGTTTCTCTGAAAGCTTGATTTTTCCTCATGAAAACACACTCGTCGCTACCCTAGGACTATCATCAGCGATGGGGGATGACATTTTCGGAATGTACACTTCACTCGGCTCCTCAAAAGTCTGGGGGTCACACATATGGTGGCAACTCCCTATCACCCAAGGATGAGTGGCAGGTTTAAGTGTCCAATAGGGAGATAAAGAAAATTCTTGGAAAAACTGTAAGGCCTGACAGAAAGAACTAGTCACAAAAGATGAAGGATGCTCTGTGGGACTATAGGACAGCATATAAGACCCCTTTGGGTATGTCTCCCTTTCGGATCGTGTACGGAAAGGCATGCCATTTGTCTGTAGAATTGGAGCATAAGGCATTATGGGTATCTAAAATATGAATATGGATTTGGACAAGGCAGGCAATGCATGCATGCTGCAACCGAGTAAGCTTGAGGAAAAAAGAAATGAAGCTTATGAAACTTCTCAAGCTTACAAGGAGCGTACAAAGGTTTTACATGACAAGCATATTCTTAGGAAGACCTTTGAACCCAACCAATGAGTTTGGTTATTTAATTATAGACTAAAGCTGTTTCCAGGAAAACTCAAATCTCATTGGAATGGGCCTTACATAGTCACCAAGGTGTTTCCTCATGGACTGGTCAAAATACAGCATCCCTCCTCTGGTGAGCCTTTCAAAGTCAATGGCCAATGTTTAAAACTTTATGCCAGTTTATCTGATGGCCACAAATTTGACACCTTCACCATTGATGAGCCATAGCTTCTTCAACTCTCCACCTCAAGTGTTATCTTTGCTTTATTTTCAATGTGGATATTATCAAGCATAGGCATGGGGGTAAAAGTTGAGGTTTTGTTTATAACATTTATACATATCTGCATGCATATACGTGCAGTAGTTTCCTTTTTCCCTCATTAAAAAAAAGGGTTTTTGAGCTTAATTGGTTAGTCCCAGCAGTCTCTGTAGATGGATTTACCTAAGTTCATGGTTGGAGCAAATGATGAGATAAAATTTTATGTGTCTTGCCTCAGGAGATAAGTGAGGGAAACTATCCTTAGACCCCTAGGGCTGATTTGGCTTAAAAATCTAAGTATTTATTAAGATACGGATTTTGCCTCAAGCAATTGAGGAAGCTGAGAGGTTGATCAATGGCTTTGGAAGTATAGAACTTCTCTATTTATCCCTTGATTTGGGGATCCTTGAAACCAAAGTGTCCTTTTCACATGCATGGACTTAAAATCTGGGCAACCATGTGAGAGCTTACCATGAGTTCTATTAGAACTAGGGTTGGGGGCTCTAAATTAATTCACCTTAACTCATATTGAAACCTAATGGAGATCCCTGCCAGGTATGGCTGGCATGTCGCACGCAGTAACCCCTAGGTGTGGGATTTCCAGAGCCCAACCTTGTGCCCTGAGTCCTCCTAGAATGTACTTAGGTTAAGCATTTAGAAAAGGTGAAGGAGAGCCACTCAACAGAAAAATGAAGTGAAGAATAAACAAAAAATGAGAATGAGGGAAATGGCACCTCGCTACACATCGGTGCTATGGAGAATAAAAGGTACCTCTTTAAACATGAGTACTAGAAAAGTCCAAAAAAAAAAAAAAGCAACACCTCACTACAAATGGGTGTTATTATTAAGAAAAAGATTTGGAGACAAGTGGAGACAACCGAGTGAATAAAAGTGGCCACATGCCCCAGCAGGAAGATATACACTGGGTTCGCCCTTGTCTTGACCTCAAGATAAAAAAAAGGTGAGGAGAAAGCTACCAAGTCTGAGTATGGTTGATCCTAGGTAGGTTTTGGTAGGTGAAGGGCAAGTCTGGTCCTAGGAACGTATTGGAAGTCCATTAATGTGGATGCCCATTAATCAATTTATACATTGAGCACAAACACCTCAACCTTCGAGATTAACGAACTCTAAGATAAAGTTATAAGTTTAAGAAACCTTTGTTGGAGACCCAAGGAAAATGTTGACCAAGTCTGTAGCTTGGTTAATACTTAAATACCTAAGGTTTAAGGTTAGTATTTTAGCTAGTGTATAGAGGCAAGGTATATCAAGGCACTTTAATGGTTAAGTCTAGCTTGAAGCTTTGGAGTTCTTTTTGGATTTTTCTAGGTACTAGAAAAACTTAGGCATGGGGGTATTTGATGAGTCCACTTTAGTGGACAAATTGGTATCTTAATGTCTAGACTAACCATTGCATTGTAGGATAAGCTCACGCGTGAAGCAATCATTTCCTCTGCCACTACACGTGTGAACAATTGCTGGAAGATTAACGCCTCTTTGATGCATTGGTAGTCGCATGAATAACGGATTTGCTCAACGATCCCCTGCCTCAATGAATGCCTCACATGGATTTAAAGCACAACTGGCTACGTTTTTGTAGCAGAGACCACCACCTACGATCATCTTTGCTGCGTTGATCTCCTACCACAATCCATCTTCGGATTGTGATCCACCGTGCCATCGTGATGGCCATGTGGTGACAGCATACGGCCACCACTATAACCATGCCTATCATCTTTGATTTCACCATGGTTCCCTCAACCTTCTAGCCTCCTCCATTACACACCCTCTGCACTTCTATTTCTCCATCTTCTTCCTTTGTTACCGTAAGAACCCAAAGTTCCCACCTTCATCGAGAACCCACTCCCTCCGACCACTCCCATCTGCTGTGCTAACCTCCAACACAACCAAGGCAACAACTACACTACACTGTGTCTCCATGCACTGTATGCTTCAACCCTCGTCGACTTCTCCCATGATGAGCACCCATCACCGCCGACCATCCTCACTGCTATGTTGTTGATGATTACCACCTCTCGCCATGCCATCACCACCATCAATGTCTACCCTCTTGTTAGGTCAAAATTCATCGTAGTTTAGAAAAATGTGTCGTAGTATAGCAACGAAAATCGAAACAACATTTAAATTTCTAATTACTCGAAAAATCATGACTTTCGAAGTCATTCGCAGGGAGTAAATATATCAATTCAATCAACTAATCAAATGATAAGCAATGAGCATAATAATCAATAACAAGTATAAGAACAATCAATAAATGCTCAAATTGCATCTCAGAATAGAAAAATAATAAAGAGAATAACAAAATAGTGATCGAAATTATCGATTTACTCACAACATTTAGGCATAATTCCCAATCAAATCTCTAAACCAATAGTAGTTAGATATTTTAAACAATGCCACAATCAAACGTCTCAATGAAGCCATAGATGGCTTGAAGTCTCAGCTCCAAAGCACCTCAAGAATGACCCTAAGTCCCTAGACATGTTTCCCAAGGCAAAACCCCCTCAATCCTATTAGAATATCCTCTCTCTTCTCTTCAGAATCGGGTAAGTGGTAATTAGATAATCCAATCTAGGGACCAAGCCCATCCAAGTGTGAGTGGTAAGTGAAGAGTGCGCATGTGGTGTAAAAGGCACCTCACCCCATGACTCGAGGCAAACACTCGATGCACCAAACCCTTATGAATCAAAATTTAAAATGTAAGTTAAAGATGTGTGACTATTAGCACATCTCCTTTTTGATTGTGCAGTAGGTGAAGATCCTTTCTCAATTGCTACTGCTGGTGGCTTGCCTCTTCAAATCAAGAGCCCAGCTGGCTTCACAAGGTCAACTTTTGGACCACGAGGGGTTTATATAGATGAAGATCAAGGCCTCAATTGTGGGAAATTCGTACGTTTGTGTCAAGCTTTTGGAAACTAGAATCCCTAATTTTCCATAGCTTGTTGGAGCTCTGTGCTGCATATGGGAGCTTAAGATCATGTTCTAACAGTGGAGGATCTCCTAAAGATTAATCCCTCTAAGTTCAGAAGGATTTGATTAGAAATCAAGTGAGAAATCCTTTGTCAAAGCTTGCAAGTTTGAGTCTTTATTTCTGTTCAGACGTCAATGGTGGAAGGGGTCTTTTCGTGAAGATGATGAGAAGTTAGGGTCGTGAATGTAAGAAAATGTGAAAAAGAAAGATTTTAGGGGCAAAAATGCAAAATCGGTCAAGATGGACTCTAATTGGGTAGAAATTTTGTGTTAGCCTAATTTGGACCTAAGGAATCTAGTGGTAAACATGGATTTGAGTTTTGACTATGTTTGTCTAGATAAATTGCACAGGGGCCTAACTAAGGGCAAATTACCATCAGAACCTCTATTTTTGGTCAAAATGGGCCCATAAGATGAAAGTAAGAGTACCAAACCTCTTAGAATATTTTTAAATGAATTTTAGGAGGATTAGATTGAATTATTTCGACCAAAGCCCTTTGAATTTGAGTACGGTTGATAATTAGGGTTTTTAGTACTATTTTAGTCCTTGAAATGCCTGAACCCTGATTTAATCAGTATGAGCTCACTTATTGGTCTTTTAAGTTCATTTGACCATGAATTAACCCCTAATAAATCTATTAGTTAATTTGATTTGTGATTAGATGTTAAAATAGCAGAATTAATCTTGTTTTCTTGTCTTCTCATATCAGCTTGAAACAAAATTATGATCCTCAGACGATCATTTAGGGGCATTTATCACTTCATTCTGACTAAATTTAGTTATGAAGAATGATGGTGTTTCCATTATACCCCCATACCTAACTTTTGCTAGTCCCTAGCAAAATCCTATGGACCAAACTAGATCTCTGAGCTAGATTTTAACCATTAGGATGCCTTACTGAGCTGCATGTCTAGAAATTAGATCAAAATACCAACAATCGACCTAGAGGTACTCAAGTACTAGCCAAGATCCAGACCTAACCAGCCTCAGCCTTAGGTCCACCACGAAGGTTTCTAGGGCCTGCAAAAACTACCTAGAGGTTCGTTCACCTTAGCAGTTAAAGCACCCGTGCGTACATGTAGCAAGTCCAAGTTCAGTTTGCTAGTGCTTTCTTGAAGGAGAGATAGAGAGGGATATTTATTTTGACAGTTTTCTCTCTTTTCTTTTTACATTCCCAAAATCCAACATCGGATTGGCCCTAAACATAGTCTGTATCTAATTCGTGGTCCCCACCATCAATCCTCGAAGGGTCCATGGCTTTTGATGCTTCGAGATAGCACCGCCCATGGCAACCCTCAGAACCCTTGCTTTCAACACTTCGAGATAGTGCTTCCCATGGAATTCTATAGCTAAATTCATTCCTTGGCAATTGACATTTTGGGATAATCCCGCCCATGGCACCTGAAACAACACAAGGTGCTTACGTGCCCCTGGTAGGATATTTAGATATCCTAGGAGACAAGTACCGAGGAGACAATATGTTATGACACATCTTCGAGGGAAGTATTCTACCCCTCTACACCAGGAACTCATCTAATCAACTAGTGTCTTCAGCCTCTCCTAAGCTAAACCTCCAGGAAAACATTTTTCAAAATAGAACACTTTTGGACCTATAATTCATTAAGTGCACTGAACAAGACTAGTGTGTGATTTTTGGGTGCTTAGGTTACCAAGTCTCACAATCCAAAGGGTAGGCAATGGGACCAAATATTCCCTAAACCTTAAACTTAATACATCTGCCTTACGCTCTCCTTAACCTCTTGAAGAATAATCTTGATCTTAACAAATACGTGAGTGTTTAAGCCCTAAAGTAGGCTTAAGAGGCCTAAGGTCGATATCCGTCACTTATCTCTTAAGATTTTTCCCCTTAGGTCTTAATTCATCATCTGATCCAACTTAGAACTTAGGTATGTTCCGCACTCAATTATAGGGAATAACACAATTGTTTTTTGTTTGCTCCTTGTCTCTATTTTTCCGTTCCTCCTCTTTTTCCTCCTCAAGAAGGATTTTTCATTTAGTTCACAAAATTTTCATCCCTTTTCTCTTTTTTTCTTTGATTGAAGCCCCTCTATGAATTGAATTTCACCATGTTGTGCACTTTAATACCCTATGCCTAAGATTTGCAATGTCCCCATTGTAAATTAGTTGGGTTTTAGTTCAGCTTAGATCATACATTAGAATAGGTTTGGGTGGGTGGCGAACGGGACGGGATAACTGTTGCGAATAATTTCAAGCTCTAATATGAATATAGTTGTTCTAATAGATGAACCCTAAAGTGCAATATGACTTCAGCTCAGAGATAGGTTAGAAGGGTCTTGAGCTTTTCAAAAGGAATAATTGCCTCTCCTTAAGTGCTAGTCCAACACCATCAGTTGGATGTAATGTGGCTCAAAGAGAATGGAGATCAAAAGATATCGTAACTAGATTCGAATCAGTGAGTTCAAGGAAGGTTTCAATCTCTGACCGTTCACAACAAATGGCACTGAGTCATGGATAAGTCCAATGATTTCAATAGCTCCATTTCCAAAGATTCTTCTTACGAGGAAACGTCCGATCCATTTCGATCTTAGCTTTCTTTGGAGGAGCTTGAGCTTGGCATCAAGGAGGAGCACTTTCTGACCAAGATGGAATGATTTTCATGATATGTGCTTGTTAAGGAAGACTTTGACTTGGTCTTTGTAGACACGTGAGTTCTCGTACGGATCATCACGTAGCACCTCAATCTCGCTCATTTGTAATCGGTGGTGGATTCTAGCCTTCATGAGATCTTGATTGCACTTCCATACTGCCCAGTAGGTCTTATGGTCCATCTCTACGGAGAGGTGACATGCCTTCCCGTACATGAGTTTGAATGGACACATCCCTAACTGGGTCTTGTGAGCAGTCCTATAGGCCTACAAGGCTTTCAGAAGTTCGGTGGACTAATCCTTCCTATTTGGTCAAACAGTGACCAGAATGATTTTCTTGATCTCGAGATTGGATAGCTCAGCCAATCCAATAGTCTGGTGGTGGTAAGGAGTTGAGATATAATATGACACCCCATACTTTTTCATCAGGGATTGGAAGTGCACATTCGCAAAATGAGACCCACCATCATTGATGATGGATTTAGGAACCCTAAATCTGGGAAAGATCTCTTGAATGAATCGAAGAATAATTTTATGATCATTCGTTCTTGTGGGTAAGGCTTCGATCCATTTTGAGATGTAGTCAACATCAAATAAGATGTACTCAAAGCCATTAGATCCAGGAAAGGGTCCCATAAAATTAATTCCCCATATGATAAAAACCTCACACATGATAATCGGATTCAAGGGCATCATATCGTGTGGGCCCATGTTGCCAAGGGTTTGATGATGGTAATGCCATCATTCGTCATAACTAGCTTAAATTAGTTGAAATCTAAAGATAAATGCTCCTGAATGATCTCCTAAGGACTATAATTCCACTATGATCTAATTTATGAAGAAAATAAAATGGGGTTAATTCTATTGTTTTAACATCACGTCATTAAAGTAGATTAACCATGGGATTATTCAAGGGTTAATTAGAGGTCAATTGAGCATCAATGATCAAGAAGTGGGTCCACACTGACAGAAAAAGAGTTTCATGTATTTCAAGAACCAAAATAGTAAATAAAACCCTAACTATTGGCCCAACTTAAATTGGGAAAGTTCTGGTCAAGATAAAATCAATCTAAACCACCTAAAATTCGTAGAAAACAATTCTAAGAGGTTTGGTAGCTTTTGTTTGACAATCTGAACCCATTTTGACTTAGAATAGAGTCTCAGATGGGAATATGTCTTGATTTGGGCTTCTCTATAATTTACCCAATCAAACATGCTTAAAATGGAATCCAAGTTCATCATTAGATTTCTTGGGTATAATTTAGGTTGAGACAAAAATTTGGGCCTAATCAGAGTCCATGTGCACTTAGTTTGCAATTCAGTGCCTAAGACTCTTTTCACACAATCAGCCCCCTAATGTTCAATTTTATTACAATTTGGCCCTAACTTTCTCATCATTTTATACAACGGGGTCCCTACTACCATTGGTGTGAACAGAGCTCCTACAGCGAGATTCGAGGGAGGATTTTTCCCTCCAAACTTAGGACTAATCTTGAGAGGTTTTTCAATCCAACGAACCAAATCTTGGGTCCTAATTTGCACCTAAGAGCTCGAGCAAACTCTAGAAATTCAGTGGGTTTTCCTTGCAATTTTTGCAAGGGTTCCGCACTAATTTCATGCGAATTGAGACCTAATCCTCTTCTATATAAACTCCTCAAGGTCCTAGCTCTCTCTTGAGTATGATCTAGGCCATAAATCGCTCTTCTCTTCTTCCTTCGTTCGTCTCCAACCATGACTCCAACGACACCTTTCGATTCCCTTCATTCAATCACCTAACGACCAAATTGGGTAGCCTCACATCGTCGTTTCCTTCTTTCACTCCATGCTAGCCAAAGCAGGAGTGCCAACCCCCTTCGTCATCCTCGTCCCATCTCGTCGGAGAATTCACCTTCTTCATGACCGGCAATCACACTGACACTATTTTTCCTACCCCTCTTTTCCAGATAGAGAGTCCACTCTCTCCCACTCTCTCTAAACTTCATTCAACCCCTTCTCATCGTATTTTTACTGTTGTTCCACTATCTCCCCCTTCGTCTTCTCCAACACCGGCCATGCCTCTAACGAGGTCGCACAATCTCTTTCGACCACCAAATGTAACGCCACCACCTCCACGAGCTCCGCCTCATCTCCCTCATTAAAACCCCTAACCTAATTTCACAAAATCACCACCCTACACCTCCACCGGACAAACCACCATAGCACCACTTCCTCTGACATCATCTGGCCGCCATACACAGCCAAACACCATGCCATCTCCGCCGTCGCACTCCTCACCTCTTGGTGACCCTAATGAGCTATCTAATTAAGGCTTAATGCTCGTATTTTATTTTTCAGGTCATCGCCAGACTCCGTTGCTTCGCTGGCCAAGCACTACTGATGCCCACCGTCGTTTGTGACCTCTAACCTCGGTACTTCTCCCATCAGGTATGCACCTATCTATCGAAGACACCTTTCACATCAATCGAAGAAAGAATTGGTAGTGAAAACTCCAATTTGAAGAACTAGTTACCCACAGCTTCACACGAGAAGGGTGGGACATTAGTCCCACCTCGAATGCACACAATCCGCAGAAGTGCATATACTGCTTTTTTGGGGAAGGCTTATCACCTCAAATGCATAAGGGATGAGGTCCCCTACACATGTGCATATGCATGTGCCCTCTCCTACAATTCACACAAGCGGATCTAGGCTTGGGATCTATATACTAGGTACTATTTGCCTAGGTTTGGTTTGAGAAAGTGAGAAATCTAAAGAGGGTAAGGATTGGTTTTGCACTATTCATCCTCGGGATGCATTCCAATATGCCTAATACTTAGGTGTTTCTGAGGCTTTATGCTCTGTGCCTTGAGCTTGGGTATTTAAGGCATCTAATGCCCTTGTGCTGACATCTAACCTTGCCTCTAATACTATGGATTTATTGCCTTCTTTATTTGACGAGGATATTGAGAATTAGTGGTACAAAACCACTATGGAGAAAATGGTCTGAGTTGATTTGGTGCATTGGGATATGTGCTTAAATGTGGGAATTAAATTGGTGATTTAAATCACTATTTCTAGTGTTTTGATATTCTTTTTATCCCATTGACTTTTGAGATATTATTGCTATCATTGAGTACATTTTTGAGTTATATTATTCATTTAATATCTTTGTCATGATTAGCCATTATGCTTAAATATTTATTATTGTGATGAGTGTGTGAATTCCACATTTGCTCCCTACGTACGACCTCTGACTAATTTGGTTTTCAAGCATTTATAAATTTAATTGTTATTGCGATTTTCGTCACTATAATACAACGCTATTTATCGATCTAAATTGGGGTTTTAAAAATGATATATTGCAGTATAGCTGATAAAGCGCGAAAACAAATAAAATTTATGCTCGAATGGAAATCTGAGGTCGAGCATAGAGAACAAGTAGCAAATCATTCTAAAAATCACAATTCTTAAGTAGAATATGTAAGCAATTGCAATCAAAACTTGATTCAGAACTATTCAGGAATGATATATCAATAATTCAAGTATCAATATGCAAAAATGACGGGTTAAAATGGTTATTTGAATCACCAATCAGCCCTTTTAATGTTAAGCTTCAAATACACCAAACGTATCAACAGCGATTATCAACCAATATTCCACGTCAACCAAGTTAAATGATGCAACAGTAGCTTTAGAACCAGTAGAACACAGCACTAAAAAAGAGGCAAAGGCCTCCTCTGTCCTTCTTCAAGCCTCAGTGAGTGGCACAAGCGGAGCATAGAGTCACGAAAGACTCTCAGTGACTAAGTGTTGAGAGTAGAGGTGCAAAGGGCAAACCCCCCTACTCTCTCTCTCTTCTTTTCTTTCTCAGAACTGGTAGACTAGACCAGACCCGGGTAGGCAGGTAATCGGATTAGAGCCAAACCCATGTGGCATGAGTGCGGGCGAGGGTATGTGCATGGAATTTGCGAGCAAGACCTAAACCTGGTGCTCTTAGAGGTGATAAGGCAGAGGCACAAATTCCTCTTAAGTGCTACGAGCATATCTTCGCTGTCTCGTGTGGGACTAATTCCCACAACTTTCTTAGCATGAAGCAGCAGTAGAAAAGGCTACCAATTGATGGTAAAAGAGTCACTGATAGTTGCAATTGGGTGCTTAGGAAGACACATAGGAAACGTTTGCAACTTCAGGAGATGCTTGCGGGGAAGAACATGGTCAGAGGACTATGGACGAGGTCAACGGAGTCAAGGCAGCGGTGGAGGTTTGGTGAAGCACATAAAATAAAGAATATGTCTTTCAATCATGTCAGAGCAGCTCAAAAGTATCACCAGATGTTGATGAGTGTAGTGGCAGTAGCGGTGTGGCATGAAAGTGCCTATTGTGGTCTGACGGCCTCAGCAAGGTGGTGCATAGGTGGTGGTGTTCGAGGGTGCGATTGAGTGGGTAAAACCTTAAATATGTTTAGGGCTTTTGTAGGTGGAGTTGAGGTGAAGCATCTGGAAGTGGTGGTAAGGACCTTGGTGGATTGTGGAGTGCAGGAGGCTTCGTCGGAGCTGAACTGGAGCGGAGGAAGATGACAGCGTGGAAGGCGGAGTGGTGTTCGAATCAATGTGTGAGAAGAGGGAAATGATGTAGAGAAGGAGTGGAAGTAGAGGGGATTTGAGGCGAGGTAGAGGGATGGAGAGCACCAGTCATGGCTTGACCGGAGTTAAAGGAGGAGAAGAGGACAATGAGGTGGTGACGAAGTAGGAGGCAAAGATGGCAATAGTGCTTTGGCTGGTGATGGCAGCGATGAAGGGAAGATGGTCGGTCGACTAATTTGATGGTTGGATAGCCAGAAGAGGAGGACGGAGAGAGGTTTCCAGAGCAAGAGTTTTTGGTTGTCAGAGAGAGAGGAGAAAGAGGATTCTCTCGCCAAAACATGCTATAGAGGTAACTGATGACAGTAGATTCGCACTCGAAAAGGTTCGAGTTTGGAAACCCATCGTCGTAGTTCGATTCACGAGAAAATCCATCGATCAGATAAAATTTCTAATCAAAACTCGAAAAGTTTCCTTGGTCGAACACAGGGAGGCGAATGTTTGGTTTTGAAAATCCACATTTCGCTTTTTATTTGTTTTTGTTATTTTTACCTTTTCCAACTTTTCTGGTATTTTTAGCAGGCAAGAAATCAAGTCGATGAATTCTAGCGAATCTACTTGCAAAATAAAAGAGAGAGAGAGAGATAGACACAGAGACAGAGAGAGAAACAATCATGTATTTTTATGATCAAATGCTTCCTACAAGTAGGAAAGCGGGAAATCTACACTACAAAAGCAATAAAGTTAGAGATAGGTTAGAGAAATACCCCTCGACGATCGCTTGGAGGATGACTCGCTCTGACGTCACCTGGAGGAAGGTCTTGAGGAGTGGGACGAATGAGGATGAAGTTGGAGGATGGAGGGCGGGGCAGGATGACGTCGCAGCGAGGATCTTCTTCATGAAGGGAGGTAAGAAGACGGCCATGGGATGCTCCACGAATGTGGATGAGAGGTGGGAACAAATATTTATTTTCTACTCTAGAGGAGCATACTGGGCTTAGGACAAGCTCTCTCTAGAGCCTAGGGGTTGGTGAGAGGAAGAAGAAAGGAGATGAAATTTGCGAGGGGTAGGGGTCCTTTTATAGTGGAGGAAAGAATCAAATTTGTACATAGGACATTTAGTGACGGTCATAAACATCGCTGAAGTTCCACCACAAACGTCGTTGAAGATACCCCACGCACCCACATTGGCGGTGCGCTGGCACGTGCCTCCACGTGATACGTGCCCGTGCGCGCTACTACTACACGTGTGTGCCTCTGCACGTGCACCACGCCCGCGCTGCTATGCTTGTGCGGTGGCACATGCTTGTGCATGGGCAGCCTGGGTTGCAACAGGTGGCGCGATCTGGGCCATCCATCTTCTTTCCATTGTAGGGTCTGCTACAGAGGTTGATTGAGTCTATTTTCGCATGATTGGGCTACGAAAGTCAAACCGAATGCATCCGCACGGTTGGATTTGTAGTTTGAAGCTCTGAATTACATCATCTAGTCCCTTGGCCATTGATCTTCCTCGAACTGCATATGGTGCTACAGGACTCCGATCAAGGCGATTTCGGAGCCATTGGACTCCGATCGTCATTCTGATCAGATCTGTACAGTCAGATCGTTAATCCGAGGCTCCAAAATAAATCTCCTTCTCTCCAGACCATGAAAAGGATGCAATTAACTTAAAATATACATAACTGCTCTAAATGTAGAATGATGCATGCTATGCAATATTTATAATATGGAATGCAAATCTATGCCTAGGAACTTGCATAAATAGGCATTTTTACCAAAATGGATGTGTTTACATCATACCCCCATGCCTATCTTTTGCTAGTCCCTAGCAAAATTAAACTGCATGCTATGTATAAAAACTAAATTAGGACTTGATCGGTTAGGCCTAGGTCATTTATTAACAATAGAAAATTTCAACTAAGGTCCTAAACTTTGGAAACTCAACAATACTCGGGTGTCTGCTAAAATGCAGACTACCGAAGTCCTCGCCTTATTTTAAAAGGAAAGATACATTTTTTTCTTTTTCTTCTTTTCTTATTTTTTCTTTTGGACTTTTGGAGTTTGAGAGTTTCGGGTAACTTTTTACGATTACCTGACCTGCCTAAGACTCGAAAAGGACTCTAGGCACTAAGCAGCTTGTGAAAGGGTGATAGACTCACTAAGCAACCATTAAAATGGACTTCGGGTTTCTACAACCCTAAGTGACCTTAAAGATTTGTTTCTAGAGGTTTATCTTTTCGAATAGTAGCTTTCTCCCTGCTTTAAAACTTTTTTTGGGGTCAACACAAGGGTGGACCTAGTGTATATTTCCCCAATTTAATCTACTTCCCTGCTTCTTCCATAAGTGTTATGGGAATTATTTGTGCATTTTTTTGAGCTGGGCTCTTGACATCCGGCCAATGGGCTGTTACCTACGGCAACTTGCCAGCCAAACTCATGCGGCCAGTTTATTTTTCTATCTTTTTATCCATTTTCTTTTCTCCTTTTTTTTTTGGTACCATTTTTTTTCTTTTTCTAAGTGGGTGGCTTCCCTGAGGTAAGATTTACCTAAAGGCAGTATGAAGAGAATGATCGTGTGGCTAGGCTCTAGACAACTGGCCGATGAGCTGTTACCACCAACAACTTGCCAGCCATACGACCCTAGACAGTTCATTAGCTACCCAATTTCCATAAAAACCTTCGGAAAGTGAGTTAGTGTAAATAGTGTGTAGATGCTTAGACTTACAATACCCTCAAATCAGAGAGCGGGTTGATAAGTCGTGCACTTACCATCCTAATTTATTCACCAAATTAGAGTAAAATTACGTGGTGAGGACTCAAAACTGAGTCCACATTCAAGCGAACACCCAACCTAATTAAGTCAGATGACCTAAAGAGTTTAAGTGTTCAGGTCCTATCGTATCATTTCCTAATGTTAATAACTTCAAAATGCCTAAGCTTGCTTCTCCTAATTTCTTTTTTTTTCTTTTTGAATTTTAATTATTTTTTTTAAAGAAACAAAAAGAAATTCTACAGAGTTAATAAAATGATTTCAAGAATAATTATCCACCCCTCCATGCCTAAATGATGCAATGTCCTCATTGTAAAAATAAAGACATGAAAACTATGGAGTAAACAGAATATCACTTGAATTTCATGAAAATCTGGTCAGCTCCGTAGATAGAAGAGAGTATACGCATGTGCTAAGTTTAATGCCCTTATCTAGGCATAAAATACGTACAAGGAAGAAATGGAGAATTCACAAGTGTGGGCTAGAATTAAAATCAAAAGATTAATCCTCAGACCCATCAGAAGAAGATGTCCATAGATGTGGACTAAGTTGCGGTGCAGACCCATGCCCCAGGGTTGAGTAGTTCTTAGGTTCTTGATGAAAATCACCTAGAATTGAAGAATATTGTCTATGCAAGGTCGGGCCTGCAGTTTGGTGGTGTGCAACCCAAGACTAAAGTGTTGGACAATGGATTGATCTGATTCATTAAACTTGGCTGTCCACTTAAAGTTTAGCTTAGAAAATAATTAGTTATTCCAAGCTTGGGTCACACATCAAGGGTTTCTTAAGGGTCCTGGTAAAAAGTTGGTGGTTTCAAGCCAACAGGAAACTTTAGATCCAAAATCGTAGTTCCATCAGAAGTAGCTTCCTATATTTTTATTTCCAGCTTCCTATCCTCCAAGATCATGGTTTCTGGGACCTCGAGACCGTTGTACGCCCCATCCAAAATACCCAAGATCAACAATTGTAGTTGACTCAGGATTGACTTGGGTACGATGACTTCCAAATAAAAATCAATCCCTTGGCAGTGTGGTTGTGGGATGGGGCTACTGATTGAATCTTCAAGTAAATGAGGATTCAAATCATCCAAGTTATCCCCAACCGAATCCAAATCTTCAATGAATGGGCTATCAATTGGTATGTTATGCCCCTTGAGCCCATTCGTCTCACTAAAATCATTCTCCTTAAACTCAAGTGAGACTTCACTAAGAGATTCCTCACCCTCAGAGTCAAAGAATTCATGAACCTAATTTATATATGTCTCAAAACCATATGTCGTTTCATAGTCCATGGAGACATATTTTTCGTTATTCCCTGGCTTTGGGACCTTGGGTGGGAAACTTGGTTCATCCACAATGGGTTGCTCTAGCTCAACCTGGTCATCCTCGGTCTCAGAACATGTATCCCTCCCAACAAGGACCTGAGCAAGTTCAGACATTGGCTCTCCTGAAAGGGGTTCAGCTTCAGATTAATCTGAAGATTGGACTAGGGCAACCACAAATTTCATCCTCAATCTCGACAATTTCCCAAGTAAAAACTCACCCAGGCCCCTATTCCTAACATTTTGGAGCAAATCCAATAGTGTTATAAGGCTCATCAATCATTTTTATCATAGGCTCCAATGCTTCAGTGCATGGTGTTGGCTGACTTTTAAAGATTGTATGGTGTTCCTCAAGTTAGCCAACACCCTGTCTTGGACTTGGTTCTCCTGAATCGAATGGTTCAGTTTAGGTTTGGGTTAAATGTAGGGGAGTCAAGATATTAAGGTTCTCGGGTCCCTCCCTGATAGTAGGTCATCTTGGGTTGTTCAAAGAATGGAGGTGGCCTATATTCAGTGGAATACTGGGGAGGTTGGATGTTGTAATCATCATATCCTTCCTGATTGTAGATCAGTTTGGTTTGATCACCAATGGATGGAGATCTATAATCATTATAGCTCTGGGAAGGATAGTAATCATAGTCTTGTTGTCCAAGGTTAGGCCTTGGACTCTGATGTCTGGTATCATATCCCTAATCAAAGTTATCTTGGCTCGTGGATGGGTAATTACAAGACAAGTCGGGAGAGTAATCATCTTGGGTATAAGTGGTGGTAGGAGGGTAGGATGGAAAATGTGTGTAGGATGTGGAAGGATACAAGGAAGAATAAAAGAGGAATTCATAAGAAAGAAAGGAGCCCTGTAATACAAACAATCAACCCTGTCCTTAGGTGGGTTAGCCTAAAGACCTATAGACTCCTAGGAACCATCTTGAGATTATAACCGATTTGGTCTACTTTTATCTGGTCAATCCAACCAGTTAGAAGGAGGGGCTCGGGAGAAGGTTCTTCCTTTGGGTTGCACCTCTAGTTCCTAGTGTACCCTCGAGCCACGGTCGTTTGACATTACTCCCCTAGCTAGACATCTAATGGACCAGTAGAAGTAGATTAATTGAAGAAAAACTTAGTCTGAGCCCCAAAGAGCGAATTAATCCCTAAGGCCAACGTCTACTCAATTTTAATTAGGCTTGGATGATTTTGCTCTTTGAATGTGATGGGTCCTTTCGATGGGTTGTGCCCTTAATGATCAATTCAAATGTGTATGCGTGCACAACTAGGGTTTGCAAACAAGGTTATTTATTGATGTGTCTTTTATGGTTTAACCTTGTTTAGTAGTTTTTAGGGTTCAATCTTTAGGTTCGTTCAATCAGGTTTAGTAGAACATTCCATGTCATGAAAGCACTGGTGTAGATATATTCCTTTAATAATCAGAAATAAAATGTTGAGTTATTGGTTCAGTCCTAATAATCAACCCAAAGTGGCAAGCTACTTGATGAATCAATTTTAATTTTAGTGTTGCGGCCCAAACAGCTCAATCAGTTGCCCTATTCCACCACCTAGTTAAGGCACACAAAAAGTCTTAACCTAGTCAAATTTTCTACTCACTTATTGGTGTATTGAGTTAGGGTGTATCAGATCCACAGGTCAGATTCCAGTTAAGTGGTAGAATCAATGTGAAGTGGTGCACCTTAAGGTGAGAAGTTGGGGGTGTTAAGTGTGTAGCTTTTAGTTAAATCCCACAAGAGAAGATTTCTTTTTCTTTTTAATATATGCGGGTGGGTGAGGTTAGGTGAAGTGGCAATCAAACAATCAGATCTATCCTTGGGTTTATGAAAGCACCTAGGTTGATTTGAGTTTGAGTTATTAGTGTGCCAAAATGGAAACTAGTGTGGGGGTGGTGGGGCATAAACTTACAAATGTCTCTACCTACACTTTACTCCAATCTACTGCCTTCGACTCCACGATTGGGTTCCTACAAGACAATAAATCACAGAAGAAAGGTTAGAAAAATATGTAAGTAATGCGAGAAAATGTTGGAAAACCAAAGAGCATTGCCTCCTTGGCAATGGCACCAAAATGATGATGGTGGATTCACACGAGAAAAGGTTCGAGTTTGGAAACCCATCGTCGTAGTTTGATTCGGGAGAAAATCCATCGATCAGATAAAATTTATAACCGAAACTCGAAAAGTGAGTCTTGAGTCGAACACAGGGAGGCGAACGTTTGATTTTGAAAATCCATGCTTCACTTTTTATTTTTTTTATCATTTTCATCTTTTCTAATTTTTTTGGTACTTTTAGCAAGCAAGATATCAGGTCGATGAATTCTAGCTAATCCAATTGTAAAATAAAAGAGGAGACAAAGACAAAGAGGGAAACAATCATGTACTTTTATGATCAAATGTTTCTTACAACTAGGAAAGCAAGAAATCTATGCTACGAAAGCGATAAAGAAAGAGATAGGTGAGAGAAATCCCCCTCGATGGTCGCTTGTCAGACAACTCGCTTTGACGTCTCATGGAGGAAGGTGGAGAGGAGCGGGATGAACAAGGATGAAGTCAGAGGATGGAGGGTGGGGTAGGATGGCGTCTGGAGTGGATCTTCTTCCCGAAGGGAGGTGAGAAGACGGCCACGAGATGCTCCACGAATGGAGATGAGATGTAGGAACAAATATTTGTTTTCTACTCTAAAGGAGCTTCCTGAGCTTGGGACAAGCTCTCTCTAGAGCCTTGGAGATGGCGAGAGGAAGAATAGAAGAGTTGAAGAAAAATGAGAGGGGTAGGGGTCCTTTTATAATGGAGGATAGAATCAAATTCGTACACAGGACATTTAGTGGCAGCCATAAATGTCGCTGAACATCTGTCGCAAAAGTCGCTGAAGATACGTCGCAAACATTGCTGAAGACAACCCACACACCCACACTGCCGCTGCATTAGCTCGCACCTTCGCATGCTACACGGTCGCATGCGCTACCACAACTGCGCATTCGTGCCTCCACGCATGCACGCATGCCCATGTTGCTGTGCACGTGCGGTGGCGTGTGCATGCGCATGGGTGGCCTAGGTTGGGCCATGTGGTGCGATCTGGGCTATCCATCTTCTTTTCATTGTAGGGCCTGCTACAAGGGTTGGATTGAGTCAATTTTCTCACAGTTTGGTTGTTATTATCGACCTGAATGAATTCGTGCGGTCGGATTTATAGTTTGAAGCTCTGAATTACATCACCTAGTCCCTTAGCCATTGATCTTCCTTGAACTGCATATGATGCTACGGGACTTTAATCAAGGCGATTTCGGAGGAATTGGACTCCAATCATCATTCTATCAGATCCGTATGGTCGGATCGTTAATCCGAGGCTCCGAAAGAAATCGCCTTCTCTCAAGACCACAAAAAGGATCCAATGAGCTTAAAATATACACAACTGCTCTAAATGGAGAATTATGCATGCTATGCAATATTTATAACATAGAATGCAAATCTAGGCCTAGGAACATGCAAAAATAGGCATTTTAACTTAGATGGATGTGTCTACATCATACTCCCATGCCTATCTTTTGCTACTCCCAAGCAAATTTAAACTACATGCTATATATAAAAACAGAATTAGGACTCGATCATTTAGGCCTAAGTCATTTATTAACAACAGAAAATTTCAACTATGGTCCTAAACTGCGAAAACTCAACAGTACCTGGGTGTCTACCAGAATGCAGACCACCTGATGAGTCCATTTTAATGGACTAATATTACGCCTAAGTAACTTTAATTGTATCTTTTAGGTTTGCTAATAACTACATTAAGTTATATAATATTTGCATGCATCATGATTTAGGTTTACATCTATTCTATAACTTAATATGTAATGATGTTCATTTTATGTGCAGGAAAAAAATTTGTCAAAAGAATAAGGAGGGGAGGGTAAATTACCCTTTTAAACAACAGGTGGCTGTTCTTTTCCCCATCCTTTGGGCACCCTCAACAGCCGCCGGCCAGAAATAGTTAATGGACTTGAAAATCCCTTAACTCACGCACGTGCAAACTAGGAGGAGTTAAAGAGGAGGCAGAGAAAGGAGAGGGGTAGATCCATCTTCCCCCTTACGGGGAACAACTCCAGCGGTCACTGTGGATCTGCATCTTCCCCCCTGCAGGGAATTGCTCCACCGCATGCACTGTGCCTATGCCCGCTCCTTCTCCACCTTACGCGCTCGCAGGCACGCGCCCATCTCCAACACCAAGCCCAGCGCCGTAGACCTTCCAGCGCTTCACCTGCCTTCACCCCCGCAACACCAACCACCTTCACCAGCAAGACCTGTTCAGGCGCAGCACCAAGCACCTACACCTGCCTTCAAGCCCAGACCTTCCAGCACCAAGCGCTCTCCGCAAGCGCTGCACACCTTAGCCTCCAGCGCCAACCTCCACTCACCAGCACCCCTGCTGACGCCCGCAAGCACTGCACCGCACTGCCCTCACCACCTTGCGCACACACACAGCGCCTCTCCGCAGCATGCAAGCACCGCCCTGGCCTTACCCACGCCCCTGCAGGCGCTCGCAGGTGCTGCACCGCACCACCCTCGCCCCTGCAGGTGCCCACAGGCGTTGCTCCGCACGGCCACCCGCGCCAGTAGGCACGCCCACCTTCATCCTCCAGTCGCGCCCGCAATGCGCTGCACGCTTTCACCACTGCCGCGCCCTCCTTCCTACAGCTTGCCCTCCTGTGCGCAGTGCATCCACCTCACCGCAGTGCCTCCACAACAGAGACACCAACGCCTTCTCTGGTGTTCTCCTCCAGCTGCTGGCCACCACCAGCCATCTCCGTCGACGTCGCAACCTCCATCAGATCGGCCTCGTCTTCGCCAACCTCCCTTGCATGTGAAAGACCCGCCGGTGCTCTCTCTCTCTCGCGAGGAGGAGAGAGAGAAAATGCTCTATTTTGAGGGAGATTAAAAATTAGATTTACTGCCATTTCAACCAGAATTTGATTTTTGATTTATTATTATTTTATCATGGCAGAATTGCACATGCACACTCATGCTTTCTGATAATTGCATGTTATTGATATTAACCTATTTTAAGATTGGTTTTGGGATCAACACGTGCGTCGATTCTCTCTAGTATATGACAATTGAAAATTACACAAAATCATCATATATTTATTGAAGATTTCAGTGAGGGAAAACAGCACATATGCCCTTAACTTTTTAAGTTATTGCGAATCTACTTTCCATCACATTTTATGTCAGATTTGAATAGGGATTTTGCGCTTAACCGAAAGAATATAAAATAATTGAGAGTTTATTGCATAATTGCATCCCTGTGGACACGACCCGCTCTTCTGTAAGTGGTTATTTTTATTGTTGATTAGTCAATTTTTCCACCACTTAAATACTACAACACAAAGCGGAAAGTCGACTCCTCAAATTGGCGCCGTTGCCGGGGAGGCAACAGACACAATAGATTTACTTCATTGGTTTTTAATATTCTGAGTTAGAAATCATCTGATCATTTTTATTATTGTGAGAGGAATCTAACACAACGACAGGCGCAGCATAGCGACGACATTGAACCTGAACGACGCGCACGGCGGATATGATCTTTTTGGTGGACCTTGACGCCACCTGGAGGATGGCAACAGGAACATGTGGCCCTTGATCCCATGCACATAGGCTTACGGAGAAGCCTATTTCTGGTTTTGTTAGATTTAGTTTAGATAGACATTAGAATTAAATTACTGTCTTTTGGACCCTTGTCGGGTATTTTTGGGAACGTGTTCCTAGTGCCACTTTATTTCTTATCGCTTTTGTATGCAGGAATGTATTTTTGGGAATGTGTTCCCATTTATTTAGATTATAGGATTATTTGAACTGTTTCAATTGAATTTCGGTTAGTTAATTAGATTAGGTCTATTTATTTATAGTAAAATATGTATATATATATATATTCGAACTGCCTACTAGAAGCTACATATCTATAGGATGACAATCTAGGACTGAATGAGCAGCATCTAGTTTATTTTTATTTCATTGCATTCGTACATTGCACGAAGAAAGCTGGAGTAAGGTACGTCTTTTCTTGAGCATCAATTACCTATCATGCATATGCATTGAACTTAAATCTAAGACCACTAAAGTGCTTGAATCAAATTAATTCAGTGGTCACTTTAAAAATTGGGACTGCTAAGAGGTTGGACTTTAAAATCTGTGACTGAAAATTGTGTACAAAAGGATCCTGTTTGCAGAATTTCGAAAAATCAAAACACGATTGTATGCTTGCACACTTGAGACACTGTGCACCTTACACATAAGGTCGCTAGATAAATTTCTACCTCTCCTCTTTTGCACCACAAGGGAAGTTAGTCGAAAATCAACAAGCCTATCCACCAAGTTACTTCGGTTCCTCGTGTGTGGGCTCGATTCGAGACTTCCATCCCGTACGAGTAGGTTATAGGCACCAACGAAGGTTGGCCTAGGAAGCGTAATTTTTTGCAAAACTTGTTTGGCCACCAACTAAACATATAACTCTAAGACCTACAATCTACTAAAATCAGATCCCTTAGAATTTGCATTTGCTTTGACAATAGAACTTTCTAGGAAGTTTTCTGCTTATATTCTGAATTTTGCTAAATCCTAAGAGAGTTAAAATTATTTTTCTTAAAGAAATGGATTACTCTTACTCCTATCATTCAGATTATCAGAGTCAATACTTCCCATCTTTTAATCATGATCCCATGCCTTGAGCGTATCCATCCTTTGATGAGTAGATTGACAATTCATGGGATCATTCTTATTCTTATCCTAGGAGTACTAGCTTGATAACTCCCACTTTTGAGTAAAGCCTAGGAGCGGGATTTCCCAACCCTAAAATCCCTACTTCCATGCAAACACCCAACCCTCCCACCCTTCATGATTTTCCATATCGAGGTTGGACTGATACCCCTAGGCAACCAGAGCCTGAAATTGACTATCCTCCCCAACTTGATAATAGTAGCCTCTCCTCTTTTATGATAGAAATGCAAAAACAGCAAAAGGAAATGATGGAATCAATGGGAGAGATTTTGAGGAATAGTCAACAGTTAAATGAAGAAATAAGACAACTTAGCTACATGCTTCCCAATAATCCTGATCCCTACCCATACGATCATGATCATGAAAATAATTCTGACGAACCTAATGACAATAGGGATCCAATTTTATGTAGCTATCACTTAGACTCTCCCAATGAGACACGGCCACTAGAGGACAACGATCATAGTGATTATCCACCTGAACTATATTGGAGTTAAAAGCAAGAGAAGATGGTACCTCTTGATGACCTTGACCCCAATGACAGTATTCTCCTTACCCATACCAACCCGGGTCAAGGTTATATTATTCCTATCACTTCCCCTATTGATTATTTGGTGTAATCCCATTCTACACTTAGTGAGCCTACTCTTGACCCTCCACTTAGGGAGTCAACACCTATCATTCAGTATCCTGAGGATTTAAATGCACTCAATGAAGGTGACCCTAACAGATTGGAGAATGAGTTAGATAAATTTTGGTCTCAGGGATATGAAGAGTCTAAGTCAGAAAATGAGGATGCCCCAATAGAGGAACCTGGACTGAAAATTTGGAGTGAACCACAGGGGAATTATTTATCATTTGAGGATTTACCTCCAAAAGATAGAAATAATATGATTAAATCCAGATTCCTCCCTTCTTTTGAGAGTCATCCTCTACCAAGATAGGAGTTGATATTAGAAGAGGACAAACAAAATAATGAGAAGTCTATAGGAGACTCTCAGGGACAAAACATGTCAATTTAGGATTTATACCCCGAGAACAATAACGAATTCAATGATATAGGCTTCCTCCAAAATATTAAGACTGATCCTCCTTTAGAAATAATCGAGAATACTGATCCAACTCCTAATGAATCACATATACACCCCGACAAATATTTGTGAGAACAATTTGGGGATGAGCTGAATAATAATGATTCTTACATTTTGACCCTACCATCAAAGAGTTGTAATTTGGAGTCCACCTTTGATTCAAATATGACTTCGATCATTAATGCTAGGCAGGGTAATATGCAGTTGTCTACAACTGTTATGGATATACACAATCTGAATCATTGTTGGAATTAGACCTAACGCCGACTAAGCCCTCGTTGGACTTAACCATTACCTTCCAACACTATAAACAACTCTTATACTCCCTAACCAATCCTTGGCTCAGATCTCTACTCATGTACATTGTTTCTAGAGAACATATCAGGCTAGTACATCCTCGGCTAGAATGGTGAGTGTGGATTGATGCTTGTACTTTTACTCTCGCCATTCAAGGGTTTGAACTAATAATGTATATATCTTTTAAAACCCATCCTGTTTTGGAGGATCCTTGTTATCCTCCACTTATTTCGTTTCGGGAGGTCCCCTTTCATATTACATTTATTACTCCTACATCTCTCAAGGTAGCCAAAGAGGTTCTTTGCTTTCATATCTTCTGGTGAGCATTTGGTACTACGTTGCATGATCAGCTCCCCAACATCCGTGGCTACCTGTTTTCCAGGCCTGCACTGTTACGCATATTTTTATGGCCTAACTTTGTCTGTTTGGAACCAGACTTATAGGTTCTTCTATGTCTGGCTGCTGACAGAAAATGCAGCGCTTGTTGGGAGGCAACCTAGCAGTCAGAATAACACCATTGTCAAGTGATGTTTTTCCTTTCTCCTCCTATTTTAATTTTACAATGGGGCCATCGTAGGATTTAGGCATGGGGGGGTGCATTTGCATTTTAGGAAGTATTCAAGCATTTAGGTTAGCATATAAAAAAAAAATTTCTCTTCTCTTGAACTAATTGGGTTAGCCCTAGCAAAATACCTTTGCCATTGGGGTTTTGCCTCTCGAATTATTTTTTAAGTTTAGAATCCAGTGCATTTATTTCATGTACACGTAGACTTAATAATAGATCCTTGAAGAAAATCAATAAGCATTTGTAGTCTACTAAACCCTTAGACAGTTCATAGGGAGTCAGGCATACTACCTTCTAGTAGATCCACCTCATATTTGTGAGAAGAAAGTAGAGAGATTACTGGTGCGCTAAGTCTAGTGCAAGGAGTCTTAAGTTTTGGACAATTAGATGATGATACTTCAGAGTTAGGCATAGTTTTTTGCTCTCTGTTCCTGTGTACGTACTTTGTGTGAATTCCTGAGAGTCACCAACTAAGGCAGATACATAGAGATGGGGTCATAATAAAGCTATAACTATGGTGGATGGTTACGACTATCCTTCATAGAGTCCTCGGCCGAAGGAGGGTAATAGTGTCAAAGGTTAGAAATATACCTGTCCTATCCATTCCTTCTCGGTGCTAAGAATAGGCACTTTCACCAAATAAGCCACACAATATCCTATTGACCATCATCATCCCGAATAATGCCTCATAAATAAAAGTCTATGTCGTATT
This sequence comes from Thalassia testudinum, assembly GCA_037157565.1. NCBI lineage: Eukaryota > Viridiplantae > Streptophyta > Magnoliopsida > Alismatales > Hydrocharitaceae > Thalassia > Thalassia testudinum. Next base: position 94,695,836 of record JAZHRO010000025.1, read on the forward strand.
ATGTTGATTTATTTTTTTTAAAAAAAAAAAAAAGAAGAAGAAGAAGAGAAAAGAAGAAGAAAAAGAAGAAACAGAAACCAGGAAATATTTATATTATAAAAAAAAAAGGTCTAAGTTAAAATGTAACATTATTTCTAAGGCAACAGAACACCTATCGCATTCCACCAAATATGACCCATACCTATCTTTTAGTATTTCTGATCGCCCGAATACTTGTTGAGGACTCTAACTTAGTTGTAGAGTTATTAGGACTTTAATTGAAGTATGGATGCCATGTGAGGCCACACAATAGTGAGTACAATTTCAAAATCTGGTGAGATTTGTGATCTCAGAAAGAAAGAAAAGAGGGAGTGCCCAGGAACATCAAGAGAGCACAATTGTGTAGCCTCTCTCAGAGTTGACTTGTCTAATAGTCTAGAGATCTAGAGTCTGCAGTACTAGACTATATGTAGCACCAGATGAGTGTGTGCCACCAAATCCAAATCCATTCAACTCGATATGTCCTACCTAAGCTAAACGTCGGGGTCAAATTACAGATTATCGTCTACTTTATCCCCGAGGGAAGAAGTTGCTTATCCCGGTAGAAATATTTACCAAGGGTGAAGTACGAACTCTCAATGCGAATTGGCTTTTTCACTTGGATCTGTTACCTAGGCTATCAGCACTTCACATTTGTCTGGATTTCTAAAGTTCTGAAGTAAGAAAACAAGAAATCTTCTGATTACTTCGATTATTTTTCATTTTTGCTAGGGACTAGCAAATCTTAGGCATGGGGGTATTTGATGAGTCCATTTTAATGGACTAATATTACGCCTATGTAACTTTAATTGTATCTTTTAGGTTTGCTAATAACTACATTAAGTTATAGAATATTTGCATGCATCATGATTTAGGTTTACATCTATTCTATAACTTAATATGTAATGATGTTCTTTTTATGTGTAGGAAAAATATTTGGCAAAAGAATAAGGAGGGGAGGGTAAATTACCCTTTTAAACAACCGGTGGCTATTCTTTTCCCCATCCTTGGGGCACCCTCAATAGCCGCCGGCCAGAAATATTTAAGGGATTTGAAAATCCCTTAACTCACGCACGTGCAAACCAGGAGTAGTTAAAGAGGAGGCAGAGAAAGGAGAGGGGCAAATCCATCTTCCCCCTTACGGGGACCAACTCCAGCGTGCACCGTGGATCTGCATCTTCCCCCCTATGGGGAATTACTCCACTGCATGCACTGTGCCTATGCCTGCTCCTTCTCCACCTTGTACTCCCGCAGGCGCGCACCCATCTCCAGCACTAAGTGCAACACTGCAAACCTTCCAGCACTTCACCCACCTTCACCCCCGCAGCACGAAGCACCGTCACCTGCAGGACCTGTTTAGGCGCAGCACTAAGCGCCTGCACCTGCCTTCAAGCCCAGACATTCCAGCGCCTAGCACTCCTCTCAGGCATTGCATGCCTAAGCCTCCAACGCTCACCTTCGCTCACCCGCGCCCCTGCGAGCACCAGCAGGTGCTGCACTGCACTACCCTCACCACCTTGCGCTCATGCACAGCGCCTCCCCACAACCTGCAAGCACCGCCCTCGCCTCACCCGTGCCCCTACAGGCGCCTACAGGCGCTGCACTGCACCGCCCTCGCCCCTGCAGGCGCCCGCAGGTGCTGCTCTGCACCGCCACCATCGCCTGCAGGCTTGCCCGCCTTCATGCTCCAGTCGCGCCCGCAGGTTCTACGCGCCTTCACCACTGCCACACCCTCCTTCCTGCAGCGTGCCCTCCTCTCCGCAGCGCATCCACCTCGCTGCAGTGCCCCACAGCAGAGATAGCAGCGCCTTCTCCAGCATTCCTCTCCTCCGCCTACCGGCCACCTCCGACCATCTCCATTGATGCCGCAACCTCCATGATATCAGCCTCATCTTCGCCAACCTGCCTTCCATGTGAAAGACCCGTCGGTGCTCTCTCTCTCTCGCGAGGAGAGAGAGCAAATGCTCTGTTTTGAGGGAGATTAAAAATTACATTTACTACCATTGCCACCAAAATTTGATTTTTGATTTACTATTATTTGATTATGGCAAAATTGCACATGCACACTCATGCTTTCTGATAATTGCATTTTATTGATATTCACCTGTTTTAAGATTGGTTTTGGGATCAACATGTGCACCGATTCTCTCCAGTATTTGACAATTGAAAATTACACAAAATCATCATATATTTATTGAAGATTTCAGTGAGGAAAAATTGCATATATACCCTTATCTTTTTAAGTTATTATGAATCTACTTTCCATTACATTTTATGTCAGATTTGAATAAGGATTTCGCACTTAACCGAAAGAATATAAAATAATAGAGAGTTTATTGCATAATTGCCTCCCTGTGGACACGACCAGCTCTTTTGTGAGTGGTTATTTTTATTGTTGATTAGTCAATTTTTTGCACCACTTAAATACTACAATGCAAAGCAGAAAGTCAACTCCTCACTGCCCAACTCACCATATTTGAAAAGGAAAGATACATTTTTTTTGTTTTTCTTATTTTCTTTTTTTTTTCAACTTCTGGAGTTTGAGAGTTTTGGGGTAACATTTTTGGCTACCCGACCCACCCAACACTCGAAAAGGACTCTAGGTGTTAAGCATTTTGTGAAAGGGTGATAGACTCACTAGGCAGCTGTTAAAATGGACTTCGGGTTTCTACGAATCTAGGAGGCCTTAAAGATTTCTACCTAGAGGTTTATCTTTCCGAACGGTAGCTTTCTCCCTACTTTAAAATTTTTTATGGGGTCAACACAAGGGCGATCCCAGTGTATATTTCCCCTGTTTATTCTACTTTCCTGCTTCTTCCCTATGTGTTTTGGGAATTATTTGAGCATTTTTTTAAGTTGGGCTCTCGACAACCGACCAATGAGCTGTTACCCACGACAATTTGCCAACCATACACTTGCGGTGAATTGTGGTTTATTTTCTATTTTTCTCTCCATTTTCTTTTCTCTTTTTTTTTTTTTGAGTACCATTTCTTTTTTCCTTTTCTAAGTAGATGGCTTCCCTTATCTAAGATTTACCAAAACGCAGTATGAAGAGATAGATCGTGTGGCTGGGCTCTGGACAACCGGTCGATGAGCTGTTACCACCAACAACTTGCCAGCCATACCACCCTAGACAGTTCATTAGCTACCCAATTTCCATAAAAATCGTCGGAATGTGAGTCAGTGCAAACAGTGTGCAGATGCTTAGACTTACAATCCCCTTAAATTAGAGGGTGGGTTGATAAGTTGTGCACTTATCATCCTAATTTATTCACCAAATTATAGTAAAATTACTTGGAGTGGGCTCGAGGCTAAGTCCACATTCAAGTGGACACCCAAGCTAATTAATCCCAAAGATCTGAAGAGTTTAAGTATTCAGGTCCTATCGTATCGTTTCCTAAAGTTAATAACTTCCAATGTCTAAGTTCTCTTCTCCTAATTTCCATCTTTCTCCTTTTGAATTTTCATCATTTTGTTTTTAAGAAACTAAAAGAAATTCTACAGAGTTAACAGAATGATTTTATGAATTAATTACCCACCCCCAATGCCTAAATGATGCAATGTCCTCATTGTAAAAATAAAGGCATGAAAAGGGCAGAGTAAACAGAATATCACCTGAATTTGATAAAAATCAAGTCAACTCCATAGAGAGAAGAGAGTATACACACACGCTAAGTTTAATGCCTTTAGCTTGGCATAAAATACAAACAAGGAGGAAATGGAGAATTCACAAGTGTGGGTCAAAATCATAATTAAAAGATTAATCCTCAGACCCGCCAGTAGAAGATGTCCACAGATGTGGACTAAGTTGTGGTGCAGACCCATGCCCCAGGGTTGAGTAGTTCTCAGGTTCTGGATGAAAATCACCCAGAATCAAAGAATATTGTTTACGTGAGGCTGGGCCTACGGTTTGGTGGTGTGGAACCCAAGACTAAAGTGTCAGATAATGGGTTGATCTGATTGATTAATCTCGAGGGTCCACTTAAAATTCAGCTCAGAAAAATAATCAGTTATTCCATGCTTGGGTCGCACATCAAAGGTATCGTAACGGTCTTGGTAAAAAGTTGGTGTTTTAGGTCAATAGGAACCCTTAGATCCAAAATCGTAGTTCCCTCAAAAGTAGCTTCCCATATTTTTATTTCCTACTTCATATCCTCGAAGATCAAGGTTTCTGGGACCTCCAGACCATTGTACACCCCATCCAAAATACCCAAGTCCAACAATTGTGGTTGAATTAGGATTGACTTGGGTACAATGATTTCCAAATCAAAATCAATCCCTTTGGGGTGTGGTTGAGGAATGGGGCTACTGATTGAATCTTCTAGTAAATAAGGATTCGAATCCTCCAAGTTAGCCCCAACGAAATCCAAATCTTCAATGAATGGGCTATCAAATGGTTCATCATGCTCCTTGAGCCCGTTAGTCTCACTAAAATCATTCTCCTTAAGCTCAAGTGAGACTTCACTAAGAGATTCCTCACCCTTAGAATCAAAGAATTCATGATCCTCATTTATATATGTCTCAAAATCATCTGTTCTTTCATAGTCCATGGAGACATATTTTTTGTCATTCCCTAGCTTTGGGATCTCGGGTGAGAAACTTGGTTGATCGTCAATGGGTTGCTTTAGCCCACCCTGATCATCCCCAGTCTCAGAACATGTATCCTCCCAACAGGCGCCTGAGCAGGTTCAAGCATTGGCTCTCTAGAAGGGGGTTCATTTTCAGAATCATCTGAAGATTGGACTAGATCAACCACAAATTTCATCCTCAATCTCAAAAATTTCCCAAGTAGAAACTCACCCAGGCCCCTATCCCTAACATTTTGGAGCAAATCCAATAAAGAGTTATTCAGCTCATCAGTCATTTTTATCATATACTCCAATGCTTCAATGCATGGTGTTGGCTAAGCTTCTAAGGATTGTATGGTGTTCCTCAGGTTAGCCAACACCTTGTCCTCGACTTGGTTTGCCTGAACTGAATGGTTCGGTTTAGGATTGGGTGGGTTTAGGTTAAATCTAGGGGAGTCAAGATATCGAGGTTCTCGGGTCCCTCCCTGATAGTAGGTCATCTTGGGTTGTTCAAAGAATGGAGGTGGCCAATATTCAGCGGAATGCTCGGGAGGGTAGATGTTATAATCATCATATCCTTCCTAACTGTAGATCAGGTTGGATTGATCATCAAAAGATGGAGATATATAGTCATTGTAGCTTTGGAAAGGATAGTAATCATAGTCTTGTTGTCCAGGGTTAGGCTTGGACACTGTGGTCCAGCATCGTATCCCCAATCAAAATTATCCCAGCTAGTGGATGGGTAATTATCAGATGAGTTGGGATAGTAGTCATCTTGGGTATAAGTGGTGGTAGAAGGGTAGGATGGAAAATGAGTGTAGGATGTGGAAGGATACATGGTAGAATAAGAGGGAAATCAGAAGAAAGAAAGAACCCTTCAACACAAACAATCAACCCTATCCTCAGGTGGGTTAGCCTAAAGACCTATAGAATCCTAAGACCCGACTTGAGAATATAAACAAATTGGTCTACTTTTATCTGGTCAATCCAACCAGTTAGAAGGAGGGGCTCGGGAGAAGGTTCTTCCTTTGGCTTGCGCCTCCAGTTCCTAGTGTACCCTCCTATCACGGTCATTGGATGCTACTCCCCTAGCTAGACATCCGATGGACTAGCAGAAGCAGATTAATCGAAGAAAAACTCCATCTGAGCCCCAAAGAGTGAATCAATCCATAAGGCTAATGTCTACTTAGTTTTAATTAGGCTTGGGATGATTGCGCTCTTTGAATGTGGTGGGCTCTTTAGATGGGTTGTGCACTTGATGATCAATTCAAATGTGTGTGCGTGCACAACTAAGGCTTGCAAACAAGGTTATTTGATGATGTGTCTTTTAGGGTTTAACCTTCTTTAGTAGCTTTTAAGGTCTAATCTTTAGGTTCATTCAATTACGTTTAGTAGAACACTCCAAGTTTTGAAAGCACTGGTGTAGATGCATTCCTTTAATAATAAAAAACAAAATGTTGAGTGCCTTGTTCAATCCTAAAAATCAACCGTAAGCGGCAAGCTACTTGATAAATCAATTTTAATTTGAGTGTTGCGGCCCAAACAGCTCAATCAATTGGCTTGTTGCACCACTTAGTTAAGGCACACAAAAAGTATTAGCCTAGTAAAATTTTCTACTCACTTATTGGTGTGTTGAGTTAAGGTGTACCAGATCAACAGGTCAAGTTCTGGTTAAGTGGTAGAATCAATGTGAAGTGGTGCACCTTAAGGTGAGAAGTTGTGGGTGTTAAGTGAGTAGCCTTCAGTTAAATCCAACAAGAGAAGAGTTTTTTTTTTTTTAATATATGCGGGTGCGTGAGATGAGGCGAAGTGATAATCAAACAATCAAATCTATCCTAAGGTTTGTAAAAGCACCCCGGTTGATTTGACTTTGAGTTATTAATGTGGCGAAATGGAAACTAGTGTGGGTGTGGTGGGGGATAAACTTACAAATGTCTCTACCCACACTTTACTCCAATCTACTACCTTCGGCTCCTCAACTGGGTTCCTGCAAGACAATAAATCGAAGAAGAAAGGTTAGAAAAATATGTAAGTAATGCAGGAAAACGTGGGAAAAAGCAAAGAGTGTTGCATCCCGGCAATGGTGCCAAAATGATGACGGTGGATTCACACGCAAAAAGGTTCAAGTTTGGAAACTCGTCGTCATAGTTCGATTAGCGAGAAAATCCGTCGATCAAATAAAATTTATAACTGAAACTCGAAAAGTGAGTCTCGGGTCGAACACGGGGTGGCGAACGTTTGGTTTAGAAAATCCGTGTTTCGCTTCTTATTTGTTTTTGTCGATTTCATCTTTTCTAAATTTTTTGGTATTTTTAGCAAGCAAGAGATCAGGTCGGTGAATTCTAGCTAATCTACTTGTAAAATAAAAGAGAAAGAGACGGAGACAAAGAGAGAAACAATCAAGTATTTTTATGGTCAAATGTTTCTTACAACTACGAAAGAGGGAAATCTATACTACGAATGCAATAAAGATAGAGATAGGTGAGGAAAATCACCCTCGACGGTCGCTTGGAGGATGACTTACTCTGATGTCGTCTGGAGGACGGTGGTGAGGACCGAGACGAACGATGACGGAGCCAGAGGAAGGAGGGTAGGGTAGGACAGCATCACGACGAGGATCTTCTTCCCAAAGGGAAGTGAGAAGACGATCACGGGATGCTCCACGAATAGGGATGAGAGGTGGGAACAAATATTTGTTTTCTACTCTAAAGGAGAATCCCAATATTAGGACAAGCTCTCTCTAGAGCCTTGGAGGTGGTGAGAGGAAGAAAGGAAGAGATGAAGAAAAATGCGAGGGGTAGGGGTCCTTTTATAGTGGAGGAAAGAATTAAATTTGTACACAGGACAATTAGTGATGGTCACAAAGGTTGCTAAAAATCTGCCACAAACATCGCTGAAGATAGCCCACGCACCCACGCTGCCACTACGCTGTCGCACGCCTACGCGTGCTACGTGCCCATGCTCGCTGTCGCTGCTGTGTGTGCATGCCTTCGAGCATGCATCCACACCCGCATTACTATGCACGTGCAGTGGCGCATACATGCGCATGGGTAGCCTGGGTTGTGCCACATGGCACGATCTGGGCCATCCATCTTCTTTCCATTATAAGGGCTACTATAGAGGTCGAATTGAGTCAATTTTCACATGGTGGGCTGCAATCGTCGACCTGAATCCATCCGCTTCGTCGAATTTGTCCTTTGAAGCTCTGAATTACATTACCTAGTCAATCGGCCGTTGATCTTCCTAGGACTACATATGATGCTACGGGACTCCGATCAAGGCGATTTCAGAGGCATTTGACTCCGATCATCATTCTAATCGGATTCGTATAGTCGGATCGTCAATCCGAGGCGATGAAGTAAATCTCCTCTCCTGACCACGAAAAGGACACAATTAACCTAAAATGTATACAACTACTCTAAGTGCAGAAAGATGCATGCTATGCAATATTTATAATATGGAATGCAAATCTAAGCCTAGGAACATGCATAAGTAGGCATTTTAACCTAAATGGATGTGCCTACATCAGTAAGGCAGTTCCAGGGCTTAAATAGAGCTCTGAAAAGGGCTCTAAGTCAGGGAAGGGCTCTGATTTGCTCTTTTAGAAATCAAGAAGCACCCATTGATTCCATGTGTTTGCACACACGAATGAAAGGGTTTTAGGAGTTAGGATCTATCCCAATAGGTTTGTCTAGGTGTGAACACCAATCCCACCAAATTTGGTATGATTTGATTACCACTAAGGTAGGATTCAGCCCGGTCAAAGCTCGCCTAAAAGTCGATTGACCTCCAATGGCAGCAAGGACTAATCTGCAAAGAAGATGAAGTTAGGGGCATTTTGTAAGGATTTCAAAAGGTAAGGGCTATTTGAGATAATAAGAGTCAGACTTGGATCAAAATGCAAACTAGGTCGTAATAATCTCAGACCAAGGAATTTAATGGTGAAGTCAGATTTAGGTTCTGACCAAGTTTGAGTAGGTGATTTATGCAAAAACCCAAATTAGGGTAGTTTTCTGTCTTTGACTATTTTAATTCAAAATGGGTTTCAATGGTCAAATTAAAGATACCAAACCCTATAGAATATTTTTCCTTGAATTTTAGAGGGCTTAAGTGAATTTTATCCTGACCAAAACTCTAGTTAATTAAGCGAGTCTATTTTTAGGGTTTTAGATTCCATTAATTCTTGAAATGCATGAAAACCCATTTAGTTCTACATGGACCCTAATTATTTGACATTAGTGACCATATGACCTTTAATAAACCCTTGAAATATCCATGGTTATTTTGTATTTGTGAAATGCAGTTAAAATTGCAAAAATAGCCTTGGTTTCTTATCTTCTTAAAATATAACATTATGCTTATATGACCATCTGATTGTTATGTAGGAGCCTTTATGAACATTATCAGACCAACTTGAGCTAGTTGTGGCTGATGAAGGTGTTCCCATCATACCCCCATTCCTAGCTTTTGCTAGTCCCTTCACAAAATTTTATGGACCAAACCAAATATCTAGATTGGATGTAACTGTCAAGATGCCCTACTAAGTCGCATCTCTAGGAATCAAATCTTAATACTAACAATGAGCCTAGAGGTACTCAAGTACTAGCCCAGATCCAGACCTAACTAGCTTTCGCCTCAGTTTGCCGCGAAGGTTTCTAAGGCCCAGAGAAACTATCCTAAGATTTGTTGGACCCAGCGGTTAAAGCACCCATGCTTGTAACATGGTTAGCACAGGTTCAGTTTACCAGTGCATTTTTGGAAGAGGGAGATAGAAGAATTTTATTTGTGGAGAGCTTTCTCTCCCTTTTTTCTTCATTATCTTTTTACATAGATCCATTTTCAGGTTGGCCCTAAACACGTTATGTATCGGATTGCTTGTCCCCATCATTAATCCTCGCAAGATCCCTAGCAATCGATGCTCCGAGATAGCACCATTGATGGCAACCTCCGGAACGCTGGCTTTTGACACTTCGGGATAGTGCTGCCCATGGCATTCTGTAGCTAAATCCATACCCTGGCAATCGACATTTCATGATAATGCCGCCTATGGCATCTGAACCAGCACAAGGTGCTTACCTACCCCCGGTAGAATATTTAGATATTCTAGGAGGCAAGCACCGAGTAGATGATATGTTATTGCGCATCTTCAAGGGGAATTTCCCACCTTTCCGCATCAGGAACTCACCCAAATCAACTTGTGTTTTTGAGCCGCTCCAAATCTAGATCTTAGGATCTTTTTCAGAACAGCATAAATGCTTTTTGCCATGATTTCATATTTAAGTACACTGAACCAGACTATTTGTGATTTTAGGGTGCTTAAGTTGTCGAGTCCCGCAAGCCAGAGGTCAGTTAAAGGGAAGGGGCCAAATAATCCCTAAGCCCTAGACCTAATACACAAGCTTTTCATTTTCCTCAACCTCTTGAGGATTAATCTGGATCTTGACAAGTACGTGAGTGTTTAAATCTCAAAACAAATCCAAGAGGCCAAAGGTCGATATTCACCACTAATCATTTAAGTTTTATCCTTCCAAGTCATAATCCATCATTCGGTCAAACCTAGAAGTTAGGTAGGTTCCATATTATTTTTAAGGGACTCCAATTTTTTCCTTTATCTTTTTGCTCCTTTCTTTTCTTTTCAATTTTCCTCCCTCCTTTTTTTCTTTTTTTCACTCAAATGGACCCTCTTCAACCTCCTTCCTTTTGTGTAAAATCCTTTTATGAGTTTTGATTTTCATAGTATTTTGCAGTTTAATACCCCCCATGCCTACGATTTGCAATGTCCTCAATGTAAATTAGGTGGGTTCGAGTTTAGCTTAGATCGTACACTAGAACAGGTTCAAAGGGTGGGTGGATTGGTCAGGTTGACTGTTGCGGATGATTTCAAGCTCTGGTACATGTACCAGAGGTGGAGTCGGCTATTCTAATGGATTATCCCTAAAGTGCAATATGATTTCAAATTTTTTTCAAAAGATGATGGGTTGCTAGCCGTTAAGCACTAAGTTTAACTACATCAACTGGGCACAATAAGCTCAGCGAGAATGGAGATCAAAAGATAACTCAGCCACATTCAGGTCGGTGAGCTCAACGATCGGTTTGTGTCTCTGACCATTCACGACAAAAAGTTCAGAGTCATGGCTGAGTTCACTAATTTCAACAGCTCCATTTCCATAGATTTTTCTTACCAAGAAATGTCCAATCCACTTAGATCTGAGTTTTCCTAGGAAGAGTTTGAGCTTGGCATCAAAGAGTAGGACTTTTTGACCAAGGTGGAAAGATTTTCGCACAATGTGCCTATCATGGAAGGCTTTGACCTGCTCTTTTTAGATATGCGAGTTCTCGTATGCGTCATTGTGTACTTACTTGATTTCATTCGTTTGCAGCTGGCAGTGTATTCTAGCCTTCATCAGATCAAGGTTACACTTCTGTACTACCCAATAGGCCTTATGCTACATCTCTATGGGAAGGCGACATGACTTTCCATACACTAATCTAAAGGGACACATGCCTAATTGGATCTTGTGGGTGGTGTGATAGGCCCACAAAGCTTCCAAAAGTCAAGTAGACTAGTCCTTCCTATCAGGCCAAACAATGACCAGAAGGATCTTTGATGTAAACACATTTACACTACTTAAGATGTCTATTTATGCATGTTATTAAGCATAGGATTGCATTTCATGATATAAATATTACATAACAAGCATCATTTTGCATTTAGAGTAGTTTGAATAAAATGGAGGTTAATTGTCTCCTTTTATGTGCTTGGACAGGGCAAACATTTTATCGAGGCCTCGGATCAAAGATCCAACTGTATGAATGTGATCAGGGCAATGATTGGAGTTCAACGACTCCAAGATCGCCCTAATCAGGCATCTGTAGCATCACATAGTGATCGGGGAACCCTAGAAGATCAATGGCCAAGATGGTGTAAATTTGCACATCAAATGACAAATCTGCACGGATGAATTCAAATCGACGATTGCAGCCCAACGACGCAAAAATCGAGTCAATCCGACATCCATGGCACCATATACAACATCCAGAAGATGGACGGCCAAGATGGCACCACGTGGCGCCATCTTGGCCACCCAAACGGCCGCATACAATCTCTGAAGGCTCCGCATCGGTCCCATCTCCACCGTTGGATCTCGATTCAACGGCTGTGGATGCGGCTCATTGAAATCGCCCGCGCGACATTTTGGGCAAGGCAGCGCAGCGGTCCAACGCCTTATTGTGAGGCGCTGGCGTGCGTTCGAGCCTCGCCACACGAATCCTGAACCGAGCGGGCGCGCCATTATCAACTGTCATATCGCAATCCAACGGTCGTGCGTGCCCAATAGCATTCACACGCTATTGCTTGCACGGCGTCACGCGGCATCGCATGCACCAGGCGGGCGTGCAGCAGAGGGTGAAGATGCATCTTAAGCCGTCCGATCTCGCGATCGGACCGCTGTGGATGAAAGAACGTGGGCGAGCATTGAGAAAGAGCACAACTGAGGAGGTGCACATGGGCGCGGGTACTACGCCCACGTTGGGGCTTTAGTGACCGTTTTATCCGTCACTAAAACCCCTCATTTATTGTTTTAAAGATGTAATGACCCATTTTCCCTCACTCCTTGCAACTATAAAAGGAGACCACCTCCATATGAAATTATGATCCCTTCCTTCTCTTCTCTACCTCTCCAAAGCTCAAGAGAAGCTTGTCCCACACCCGGGATGCTTCTCGCGAGATAAAGTCCAAATTTTCATCCCCCTTCGGAAGTGGATCTCGTGATGACGATGGCGTGCTGCTCCGTTCCCATTCTTCTGCTTCGTCCTCCTTTGTCCAGGCATCGTCCCGTCCGGCTCGTCCTCCAAGAGACCATCGAGGAGGATTTCTCTCCCCCAATTCTTTTTACTGCTTTCTAGTATAGATTTACTGCTTTCTAGAGTAATTCTGCTCGTCCTCCAAGCGATTGTCGAGGAGGACATTTCTCCCTCCATTCTTTTAATGCTTTCTAGAGTAAATTTATTGCTTTCTATTGTAATTGTTTTATGCTATCTAGTTGGAATAGTGAAATGAACAATCTCCTTAATGATAAATTCCTTCTTTATTCTACACCTCATTTTGATTTTTGTGTGTAATATTCTCTCTCTCTCTTACACTCTCTCTCTCTCTTCTATTTATTGTAAATAGTTAGATAGTTTTAAATTGAATTACTTGGTGACAAATAAAAAGAAACACGCAATTTTTAAATCAAATGTCTGCCTCCCTATGTTCGACCCAGAATTTTCATTTCGGTATAAATTTTATTTGTTGAACACGAATTCTTCGCTTTCAAACTACAACGACAGGTTTTCCAAAACCAAACACGTTAGCGTAGCAATTCGAGCATTTGACATTTTGGCGCCGTTGCTGGGGAGGCGACGCTCGTTGATTTCTATTCGCATTTTGTAACTTACAAATCATTTACCTCACTTTTCTCCTTTCTTATTGTAATTGCAGGTACTCTTTCGAGACAGGCAAAAGTGGTAGATTGGAGTAAAGTACTGTGGAAGGTTCTGTAAGTTATCCCCCACCTCCCGCCCATTAGATTTCATTCCACAATAAAATAATTTGAACATCAATAAACCTAGGTGTTTTTATAAACTCTAAGTTTAGATTGTTTATTGTTTGACATCCATACTCACCCTAACCCCCACATTAAACGAAAAGTAAAAAAAGAAAAAATCTCACAGAGGTGCAAATCCTCATCTGATTTTCAAACTCAACCGATAAATCGATCTTAGGAGCCAGTACACACATTCAAACACATAACTGAGTAGAAATCAAATTAGGTAATCATTTGTTTGCCTAATTAAGTGGTGCAACAAGCCAATTGTTTGATTTGATTGGGCCGCACCATTTCAAATAAAATTAATTCATCAAGTAGCTGCTACTTAGGTTCAACTCTTAGGGATTTACTAGGCACTCCACATTCTTTTAAATTTTAAAGGAAAACATCTTCACCCCTGCCTGCAAAACCTGGTGTGCCAACGAAACCTGTTTGAAAACACCTAAAGTTGAATCCTAAAACCTACTAAGCATGATTTGAACCTTAAAATTCACCGCATCAAAAATAATCTTGCTTGAAAACCACTGGTTGTGGACGCACACACAAATCAATCAATCATTAAGGGCACAACCCATTTAAGGGGCCCATCACATTCCAAAGCACATTCATACCTAGCCCTAAATAAAACAGAGTAGACATTGGCCTTAAGGATTGGACTCGCTCTTCAGAACCCAGAATGAGATTATTTTCGATTAGTCTGTTTCTACTATTCAATCTGATGTCTAGCTAGGGGAGCAGAATCAAACGATCACGGCTGGGGGTACACTAGGAATCGGAGGCACAAGCCGAATGTAGAACCTTCTCCCCAATCCCTCCTTCTAGCTGGTTGGATTAAACAGACAGAAGTAGATCAAATCATTTCTTTATCTCAAGATGGGTTTTCAGAGTTTGTAGGTCTGTAGGCTAACCCACTTAAGGATAGGTTTGATTGTTTGTATTGCAGGGCACCTTTGTTCCTCCCGTGTCTCATGAATCATTCCGTATATTTCATTCATTCCGACTCTTTCCCTCCTATTTTGAATTATCCTCAACATGAGGATTATCCCGACTCGTACTGTAATCAACCATCAGTTAGTTGGGATAATTCAAATTGGGGATACAGGTCTGGACCTCCGTGTATAGGGTTTAACCCTGAACACTTTGATTCTGATTTCTATCCTTCTCAGAGCTACATCGATTATAGATCGTCTTCCTTTCATTAACAACCTAATACGATCTACAATCATGAAGGATACATCGATCCTTACCCATCCTCTGATTTCACTACCTTTAGGTCATCGCCATCTTTTGAACAATCTGAAATGACCTACTATCAGGAAGGGTATAACGAATCTCAATCGTTAATTCCTCTGCATTGATGTCAAACCCGCCCAACCCTGAACCAACTCATTTCGTTCAGGTTAACCAAGTTCAAGATAAGGTTCTGGCTAACTTAAGGAATATCATTCAATCTTTAGAAGTTCATCCAATACCTTGCATTGAGTGATTGGAACCCCTGATTGAAATGATTGACGATTTAAACAAGTCATTGTTGGATTGGCTCCAGGATGTTAGGGATAAGAACCCGGGTGAGTTTCTACTTGGGAAATTAGCGAAATTGAGGATGAGATTCATGGTTGCTTTGATTCAATCTTGGGATGATTCCCAAGATGAACCCTCTTTAGGAAAGCTAATGACAGAACCCGTTCAGGCACCTGTTGGGGGGGACACGTGTTATGAGGCTGACCAGATTGAATTAAAGCAACCAATTAAGGATGATCTGATTTCTTCACCTAAGATCCCTGAACCAGGGTACGAGGAAACATATGTCTCCTTGGAACAAAAAGCGACAAATGATTTTGGGACATACATTGATACGGATCCTGATTTCTTTGATGGTGAAGATTCAAGTTGTGAAGTCTCACGCGAGTTTTCTAAACACGATTTCTGTGAGACGATTGGGCCTGAGGAATCTGATAGATCATTTGATAGCCCAATAACTGAGGAAACTGATCTTATTAGGGCACACATTACGGACTCAGAATCGCATTTTCTGGAGAAATCAATTCAATGCCCTGATTATCAGTTACACCCGTTGAGCTTATCGATAATTTTGTTTCTGAGATAATTAGACCCAAGTCAATTCTGATTCTGCCACATCATTTAGTCCTGGAATTTGATATGCCGAATGAGGAGGATAGGAGCTGGGAGGTTCTGATTTGGGAAGTTAATTTTGGAGGAAATTGGAGATTGAGTCGAAGGGTTCCTTTTAAGCTGAAACCATCAAATTAGAACCCTTAAGACATTTGTTTTGAGGATGTCAAACTCAAGCACACATTCAACGATTATCCTTTTGAGCTTCAATTCTCTGTAACCTAACTTTTTGGTCTTGGGTTGCATCCTCATAAATCGCAGGCCCGACCCCGCTTGCATTCTGATTTTAGGTTTTGGGTAATTTTTATCCAGAACTTAAGATATTCTCTATTATGCGGGATGGGTCTGCACCACAATCTGGTCCACATCTATGGACTTCTGTTGATAGGTTAGAGGATTCTTCTATTTATTCTGATTCTGACCTGCACTTGTGAATTCTTCATTTCTTTTCCTTGTATAGTGTGCCTAGCGAAAGGCACTAAACTCAGCACATATACAATTTTTTTTAGTTTTCATCTCGGAGCGGACCTGACATTCACGCAACTCAGGTTCTTTTTACACTTTTCTACTCCGTTTTATGTCTTTTTAATACAATGAGGACATTGCATTAGATAGGCATGGGGCGGTGGATATTCATCTCTAAATTTTTTCGTCAGCTCCGTAGATTTATTTTATTTTCTTTTATAAAACAAAAAATTAGAATTAGGAAAGAGAATTTGGGTTTAAGAAAATTTTCAATCTTAGGAAATGCTACATTATGATTTAAACATAAAGACCATTCAGGTCTTTGGACTTAATCAGCCCGTGTATCCACTAAAATGTGGATTTATTTTTTGAGTTCTCAACAACCTGAATTTTATTTTAATTGGAGTAAATAAGTTTGGGTGATAAGTACACGACTTATCAACCTGCCCTCTGATTTGAGGGAATTTTGAGTTTCTATCATCTACACACTATCTTGTCATTGACTCGTTGTTTGACGATTTTAATGGAAATTGGGTACCTAATGAACCTTCTAGGGTGATATGGCTAGCAAGTTATCATGGGTAACAACCCATAGGTAGGTTGTCCAGAGCCCAGTCACTGGACCTTTCTCTTTTTGCTGCCTTTAGGTAAATCTTAGACCACGAAAGCCACCTACTTAGAAAAAGAAAAAAAATCAAAAAGAAAAGGAGAAAAAAAAAAAAAGAAATAAGCCGCACTTCACCGCACGAGTATGGCTGGCAAGTTATCGGTGGTAACAGCTTATCGACCGGTTGTCCAGAACCCAGCTCAGTAAATGCACTAAAAGTTCCCAAAACACTTAGGAAAAAGCAGAGAAGTAGAATAAACAGGGGAGATATACACTGGATTCACCCTTGTGTTGACCCCATAAAAAAAAAATAAAAGTAGGGAGAAAGCTACTGGTTGTAAAGATACACCTTTAGGCAGAATTTTTTTTGAGGTCACCTAGAGGCGTAGAAATCCGAAGTCCGTTTTAATTGCCGGTCAACGAGTCTATCACAATCACAATAATATGCTTAAAACATAGGGTTTTCATCAAATCTTAGGTGAGTTGAATGGCCGTAGAAAGCCACTCTTAAACCCTAAAATTTGAAAATCCAAAAAAAAAAAATTAGAAAAAAAGAAAAAGAGAAAGAAATTTTTCTTGGAATAAGGCGAGGGCTTGAGGTGGTCTGCATTTTGGCTGATACTCGGGCACTGTTGTGTCTTTGAAAGTTCAGTTCCTAAGTAGATAACTTCTTAATAATTGAAAATAACTCAGGTCCAAATAATCCAACCTAATTCTTTTATAAATAGCATATAGTTTTTGATAGGGACTAGCAAAAGATAGGCATGGGGGTATGATGTAAACACATTTACACTGCTTAAGATGTCTATTTATGCATGTTCTTAAGCATAAGATTGCATTTCATGATATAAATATTGCATAACATGCATCATCTTGTATTTAGAGTAGTTTGAATAAAATAGAGGTTAATTGTCTCCCTTTATGTGCTTGGATAAGACAAACATTTTATTGGGGCCTCGGATCAAAGATCCAACCGTATGGATGTGATCAGGGCGATGATTGGAGTTCGCCCTAATCAGGCATCCGTAGCATCAGATAGTGATCGAGGAACCGAAGAAGATCAAGGGCCAGGATGGTATAAATCTGCACTTCAAATGACAAATCTGACCGCACAGATGAATTTGGATCGACGATCGCAGCCCAACGACGTAAAAATCGAGTCAATCCGACATCCGTGGCACCATCTACAACATATAGAAGTTGGACGGCCAAGATGGCGCCACGTGGTGCCATCTCGGCCACCCAAACGGCTGCATACAATCTCTGAAGGCTCCACATCAGCCCCCTCTCCACCATTGGATCTTGATCCAACGGCTATGGATGCAGCTCGTTGAAACCATCCACGTGACCTTTTGGGCGAGGCAAAGCAGCGATCCAGCGCCTTTTCGCGAGGCACCGGTGAACATTCGAGCCTCGCCACGCGAATTCTGAAGTGAGCGGGCACGCCGTTATCAACCGTCAGATCGCAATCCAACGGCTGCGTGTGCCCAATAGCGTTCACGCGCTATTGGGCGTGCGGCGTCACGCGTCATCTCACTCGCCGGGCGGGCGGGCGCGCAACAGCGAGTGAAGACGCATCTTAAGTCGTCCGATCTCGCGATGGGACAGCTGTGGATGAAAGAACGTGGGCGAGCGTTGAGAAAGAGCATAGCTAAGGAGGCGCGCATGGGCACGGGTAGTACGCCCACGTTTGGAATTTAGTGACATTTTATCCGTCACTAAAGACCCCTCATTTATTATTTTAAAGATGTAATAACCCATTTGCCCTCACTCCTTGCAACTATAAAAGGAGACCACCTCCATACGAAATTCTAATCCCTTCCTTCTCTTCGCTACCTCTCCAAAGCTCAAGAGAAGCTTGTCCCATACCCGGGATGCTTCTCGAGAGATAAAGTCCAAATTTTCATCCCCCTTCGGAAGTGGATCCCGCGACGACGACGGCGTGCTGCTCCGTTCCCGTTCTTCTGCTTCGTCCTCCTTCGTCCAGGCATCATCCCGTCCGGCTCGTCCTCCAAGCGACTGTCGAGGAGGATTTCCCTCTCCCTATTCTTTTTACCGCTTTCTAGTATAGATTTACTGCTTTCTAGAGTAATTCTGCTCGTCCTCCAAGCGATCGTCGTGGAGGACATTTCTCCGTTCATTCTTTCAATGCTTTCTAGAGTAAATTTATTGCTTTCTAGAGTAATTATTTTTTGCTATCTAGTTGTAATAGTGAAATGAACAACCTCCTTAATGATAAATTCCCTGTTTATTCTACAACTCATTTTGATTTCTGTGTGTAATATTCTCTCTCTCTTACTCTCTCTCTTTCTTCTATTTATTGTAAATAGTTAGATAGTTTTAAATTGAATTACTTTGTGACAAATAAAAAGAAACGCATAGTTTTTAAATCAAACTTCCCCATCCCTACGTTCGACCTGAAATTTTTATTTCGGTATAAATTTTATTTGTTGAACACGAATTCTTCGCTTTCAAACTACAACGACAGGTTTTCCAAAACCAAACATGTTAGCGTAGCAATTTGATCGTTCAACAATCTTCTTGATCTCTCAATTTGACAGTTCTGCAAGTCGATTAGTCTGGGGGTGGTAAGGAGTCGAAATATGATGCGACACCCCATACTTTTTCATCACGGACTGGAAGTGCACATTGTTGAAATGAGACCTACCATCACTGATGATGGCTTTAGGAACCCCAAATTTGGAAAAGATGTTCTCCTGGATGAATTGGAGAACAACTTTATCATCGCTAGTACTTGTGGGGATGGCTTTGATCCATTTAGAGATGTAATCAATAGCAAGCAAGATGTTTTCGAAGCCGTTAGATCTGGGAAAGGGTCCCATGAAATTGATTCCCCATATGTCAAAGATTTCACACACAATTATTGTGTTCAAGGGCATCATATCCCGCGGGCCCATGATGTCGAGGGTCTGACAACGAGCACATGCCCTACAATAAATTTGTACTTCTTTGAACATCGTGGGCTAGAAGAACCCACATTGGAGAATTTTCGCTATGGTTTTACGTTGAGAGAAATGGCCATCTCATGCCTAGTCATGACAGAATGAGATCATGTCGTTGACCTTGTCGTCAGGAACGGATCTTCGGATTACTTGATCATTGCCAATATGGAAGAGATATAGTTCCTACCAAATATAGTACTTAGCCTTGGAAATTAGCTTGTCCTGCCTGGAAGTTGCCCAGTATGGTGGGACTTTCCCTGTAACCAAGTAGTTTACTATATCAGCAAACCAAGGGAGACCGTGAATAGCCAGTAGATGCTCATTCGAAAAATGCTCGATGATTAGATGAGACAGGTCGATGACTAAAGAAGGAAGATGGGACAAATGATCAGCTACCACGTTTTGTTTTCTCGCCTTGCCATGAATCTCAAGATCAAATTCTTGCAACAGCAAGATCCAATGAATTAATCGAGGTTTCGCATCATTCTTTGCAAGTAACTGTCTCACAGTGGTGTGATCTGAGTAAATGATGACACAAGAACCCAGAAGATAAGATCCAAATTTCTCTAGGGCAAATACTACCGCCAATGGCTCTTTCTCAGTAACTGTGTAGTTACGTTGAGCCTTGTCCAGCATCTTGCTAGCGTAGTATTTGACCAAAGGTTTCCTGTCAACTTTCTACCTAAGCACTGCCCCTACTATGTAGTCAGATGCATCGCACATAATCTCAAAGGGTAGAGACCAATCAAGGGATTGTAGGATTGGTGCTTGAGTAACTCGATCATGTAGGCTCTGAAATGCGTGAGTGCACTCATCGGTGATCTCAAAAGGGACATCCTTTGAGAGAATATTTGTCAGGGGTGCATGATTTTTGAGAAATCGGGAATGAAACGACGGAAAAAATCGATGTGCCCCAGAAAAGAGCGGATGCCCTTAACTAAGCTAGGGATGGGTAGTTTAGAAATCAAATTAACCTTGGCTTCATCAAACTGGATGTCATTTGATGTAAACACATTTATTGATGGTAAAATGCCTATTCATGCATGTTCCTTGGCTTAGATTTGAATTTCATGTTATAAATACTGCATAGCATGCATCATTATGCATTTAGAGTAGTTGTATATAATTTAGGTTAATTGTGTCCTTTCTATGGTTAGGAGAGAAGGGTATTTATTTTGGAGCCTCAGATTGATGATCCAACCATATGGATCTGATCAAGACGATGATCGAAGTCCAACGCCTCTGAAATTGCCTCAATCGGAGTCCCGTAGCACCATACGCAGTCCAAGGAAGATCAATGGCCAAGGGACTAGGTGACATAATTTGGTGCTTCAAATGATAAATCCTACCACGCGGATGGATTCGAGTCAACGATCGCAGCCTAACGGCATAAAAATCGACTCAATTCGACCTCCGAAGCAGCCCCTACAACGAAAAGAAGATGGACGGCCCAGACTACGCCACGTGGCGCAACCCAGGCTACCCAGCACTTGCATGCCACCCCGCACGTGCGCAGGCACACAGCACAACCCCAGCGCGTGAGCGTGCACGTGCGTGGGGCAAAGAGAGGACAATGTGCGGCAGCGACGCAAGAGCTAGCCTACAGTGACGCATGAGCTAGACTTACAGCAATGCTTACAGTCATCGCTAATTCTTCTTCACCAGCAAAGCCAGCTGTGGGTGTGAGTGGTCATGAGCTGCCTACACCGACACTTCCAGCGACGGCCTGGGTGTCACATATGGTCCCATGCCTATTTTTGCCTCTTCTCCTCCACTATAAATGGGCCTGCACCCCCTCCCTTCCAAGCCATCTCTATCGAATATACACCCACCTACTCCCAAGCTCTAGCAAGCTTACCAACGCTCCATTAGAGCTTGTTCTCAAGCTCCCAAGGTGCCTATTAGTGTAGCGAACCTCTGCCCCACCAAATACTCCAACTTCCCATCCCCATTCATAGCTCGCATTGGAGTCGTCCTCCCACCTCCATTCTAGTAGCAGATCATCTTCGTCTTCACAGCTCCATTCCAGAGCCACGCCGAAGCTTTCCTTGACCCGACGTCCTCCTACATCTCACCTCCGTCGTCCTGCTCCTCACCTCCTTCGTCCAAGCTTCTGCCATGCACCCTCGTCTCGCCGAACAGCCGATTCGGGGGATTTCCTCTCACCCCCCTCTCTTTTTATGCTTTCATAGTAGATTGTAATAGACATTAGATTGATACATATACCATTTTCGTTCCATCTGTATCTTGTTATTGCTTGTCTTTTATTTTAAAAACATAAAAAATAACAAAACCCTAAAATACCAAAAAGAAACTAATCGAAGCATGATTTTCACTTAAAATAAATGTTGCCTCCCTGCGTTTGACCAGGGACTCCCTTGGAGTTTTGATATAAATTTTATCTGATTGACGTGTTTTGCAACTACGATGATAGGTTACTTGTAACCACGATTTCTAACATGCAAAACGTGCCCGACCATTTTGTCGCCGTTGTCGGGGAGGCATTACAATTTACTTTATTATTTTCTGCTCTTCTTTGCATTTACAAAATAGTAACCTTACTTATCTCTGATCTATTGTCTTGCAGGTACCCTAGCATGGATATCCAAGTGTGGTAGACTGGAGTAAAGTGCCGGTAGAGTATTTTGTAAGTGTCCCCCACTCCATCCCCACCTTAGTTGTCATTCCATAACCTAATAACTCAAACCTGAATCAACTTTGGTGCTTTGCATAAACCCTAGGGTAGATTTTGGTTGTTTGATTGTCACTCCACTCACCTCACCCACCCACAAATATAAAAAAATAAAAAAAATATTCTTCTATTATGGGATTTAACTGAAAGCTACACACTTAACACCTACAACTTCTTATTATAAGGTGCATAATCACTTTGATTCTACCACTTAACCGGGATCTAACCTGTGGACCCGATACACTTCAACTCAATACACATAAGTGAGTAGAAATCTGAATAGGTTAAACATTCTTTTGTGCCTTAACTAAGTGGTGCAATAGGGCAATTGATTAAACTGTTTGGGCCGCACCACTTAAGATAAAAGCGATTCATAAGTAGCTTGCCACTTAGGGTTGATTTTTAAGATTGAACCAGGCACTTCACATTCTATTTTTGATTTTTAAAGGAATATATCTATACTAGTGCTTTCAAAACTTGGAGTGTTCTACTAAACCTTGATTGAATATACCTAAAGATTAAACCCTAAAAGCTACTAAGCAAGGTTGAACCCTAAAAGACACACCATCAAATAACCTTATTTGCAAACCCTGGTTGTGCACATGCACACATTTTAACTGATCATTAAGGGAACAACCCATCTAAAGGGCCCATCACATTCCTGAATCACCATTGTCCCAAGCCTAAATAAAATTGATTAAACATTGGCCCTAAGGACTGGTTCACTCGTCGAGATCCAGATTGAGATTGTTCATGATTAACCTACTTATACTAGTCAGTCTGATGTCAAGCTAGGGGAGTAGCGTCAAACGACCACGGCTGGGGGGGTACACTAGGAACCGGAGGTGCAAGCCAAAGGAAGAACCTTCTCCCCAGTCCCACCTAACTGGTTGGATTGCTTGGACATAAGTAGAGTAAATTGTTCATAATCTTAGGATAGATTATGAGAGTCTATAGACCTTTAGGCTACCCAACCTAAGGATAGGCTTCTATTTTTGTATTGCAGGGCTCCTTTCTCTTCTGATTTCCCTCCTTACTTCACCATGTGCCCTTCAACATCTTACACGCATTTCCCATCCTATCCTCCTACCACCACTTATCCCAAAGATGATTACTATTCCTACTTGACTTGTAATTACCCATCCACTAGCTGAGATGAGTTTGATTGGCGATATGAATACAGACCTCAGTGTCCAGGGCCTAACCCTGGACAACAAGACTATGATTATTATCCTTCCTAGAGCTACAATGATTATAGATCTTCATCCTTTGATCACCAAACCAACCCGATCTACAATCAAGAAGGATATAACGATTATAACACCTACCCTCCCCAGTATTCCATTGAATATAGGTCACTACCTTCCTTTAAACAACCTAAAACGACCTACTATCAGGGAGGGACTCCAGAACCTCGATATCTTGACTCCCTTAGACTTAACCCGAACATACCCAACCCTGAATCGAACCAGTTGGTTCAGGTGAACCAGATCCAGGATAGGGTGTTGGCTAATTTGTGGAACACTATACAATCTATAGAAGCTCAGCCAACACCATGCATTGAAGCATTGGAGCCTATGATCAAAATGATTTATGAGCTTAATAGTTCTCTATTGGATTTCTCCAAAATGTTAGGGATAGGGACCTAGGTGAGTTTCCTCTTGGGAAATTATCAAGGATGAGGATGAAATTTGTGGTTGCTCCAATCAAATCTTAGGATGATTCTCAAGATGAACCCCCTTTAGGAGAGCCAATGTCTGAACCCGCTTAAGAGCCTGTCTAGGGGAATACATTTTCTGAGATCAGGGATGACCAGGTTGGGCTAGAGAAACCCATTGATTCACCCAAGATCCCTGAGCCAGGGAGCGAGGAAAAATTCTCTTTGAACTAGGAAATGACAATCGATTTTGAGACATATATAAATGAGGATCATAGATTCTTTGATTCTGAGGGTGAAGAATCTCTTAGTGAAGTCTCACTTGAGTGTAAGGAAGATGATTTTAGTGAGACAAACGGGCTTGAGGAATTTGATGAACCATTTTACAGCCCAATTATTGAAGATTTGGATTCAGTTGGGGTTAACTTGGAGGATTCAAATCCTCATTTACTAGAAGATTCAATCAATGGCCCCATTCCTCAACCACACTGCAAAGGGATTGATTTTGATTTGGAAATTATTGTACCCAAGTCAAACCTAAGTCAGCCACGATTTCTGGATTTGGGAGAATCTTATGGGGTGAATGATATGCTAGAGGTCCCGGAACCTGAGCAATTGATGTTAGAGGATAGGAATGTTGAAATGAAAATTTTGGAGGTTAATTTTGAGGGAAAAACAAGTTTGGATATAAGGGTACCTATTGACCTGAAACCACCTATCTTCTATACGGACCCTTATGATATCTTTCACATATGACCCAAGCCTAGAATAACTGATTATTTTTCTGAGCTAGATGTTGAGTGGACAACCGCACCTATTGAACCATCTTTACCCATTGTCCGACACTTTGGTCTTTGGTTGCACACCACTAAACCGCAGGCCTGGCCTCGCAAACACAACCTTCAGTTCTGGGTGATTTTCATGCAGAACCTAAGAACCACTCGACCTTGGGGCATGGGCCTGCACCATAATCTGGTCCACATCTATGGACATCTTCTGTAGATAGGTTTCAGGATCAACCTTTTGATTTTGATTCTGACCCGCACTTGTGAATTCTCAATTTCTTTTTTGTATGTATGTTATGCCTAGCTGGAGGCATTAAACTTAATGCATGTGTATACACTCTTCTCTTTGCGGAACTGATCGGATTTTCCCGACACTCAGGTGGTATTTTGTTTACTCCACCCTTTTCATGTCTTTATTTTTACAATGAGGACATTGCATCATTTAGGCATGGGGGGGGATAATCAATTCCTGAAATCATTATGCTAACTCTGTAGAATTTCTTTTAGTTTCTTATAAAATTAAAAAAAAAAATTTGAAAATTTGAAAAAGATATAAAAAGAAAGAAATTAGGAAAATAGAACTTAGGCATTTAGAAGTTATTAACTTTAGGAGATGATACGAGAGGACCTAAACCCTTAGACTCTTCAGGTCTTTGAGCTTAATTAGCCCAGGTGTCCACTCGAATGTGGACTTCATCTCGAGTCCTCACCAATTCAAATTCATTTCTAATTTGGCTAATAAATTGGGATGATAAGTATGCGACTTATCAACCTGCCCTCTAATTTTGGGGGGACTTTAAGCCTAAGCATCTACACACATTTTTTGCACTGACTCACTTTTCAACGGTTTCTTTGGAAATTGGGTAGCTAATGAACTATCTAGGGTGGTATGACTAGTAAGTTGTTGGTGGTAACAGCTCATCGATTTGTTGTCCAAAGCCAAGTCACAAGACCATTTTCATTGTACTGCCTTTAGGTAAATATTAGATTAGGAAAGCCACCTACTTAAAAAAAGAAAAAGAAAAAGGATAAAATAAAAAAATAAATAAAACCACACCTCACCGCATGAGTATGGCTGGCAAGTTGTTGGTGGTAACAACTCATTGGCCAGTTGTCCAAAACCCAGCTCAGAAAAAAAAAGTGCACAATAATTCCCAAAACACTTAGGGAAGAAGTGGGGGAGTAGAGTAAAATGGGGAGATATACATTGGGTTCGCCCTTATGTTGACCCCATAAATAAAAGTAGGGTGAAAGCTACCGTTTGAAAAGATAAACCTCTAGGCAAGGGCACCTAGGGTCGTAGAAACCCGAAGTCCATTCTAACGGCTGCCTAGTGAGTCTTTCACTATTTTCACAAGATGCTTAGCACTTAGAGTCCTTTTCAAGTCTTGGGTTGGTCGGGTAGATGTAAAAAGTTATCCCCGAACTCTCAATCTCCAAAAGTACAAAAAAATTAGAAAAGAAGTAAAATAAAAAAAATGTATCTTCCCATCTCAAATAAGTTGAGAACTTGTGCGGTCTGCATTCTGGCAGATACCTGGGTACTGTTGAGTCTTCGTAGTTTAGAACCTTAGTTGAAATTTTCTATCGCTAATAAATGACTTAGGCCAAAGCGATCTAATCCTAATTATATTTTTATACATAGCATATAGTTTAATTTTGCTAGGGACTAGCAAAAGTAGGCATGGGGGTATGATGTAAATACATTTATTGAAAGTAACATGCCTATTCACGCATGATCCTAGGCTTAGATTTGCATTTCATGTTATAAATATTGCATAGCACGCATCATTATGCATTTAGAGTAGGTCCTATTCATGCATGTTTCATTTTTAATTAATAAAAGCTCTCCTGGTTTGCTATCGGTGACTCGATAGCATTCCTTTCTTTTTCAAAATAAAAAAATAAAAAAAATTATGCATTTAGAGTAGTTGTATATAATTTAAGTTAATTGCATCCTTTTTGTGGTCAGGAGAGAAGGGTATTTCTTTCAAAGCCTCAGATTGACGATCCGACCATACGAATCTGATCAAGACGACGATCGAAGTCCAATGCTTCTAAAATCGCCTCGATCAAAGTTCCATAGCACCATATGTAGTCCGAGGAAGATGAATGGCCAAGGGACTAGGTGACATAATTTGGCACTTCAAATGACAAATCTGACCACGTAGATGGATTCGGGTCGACGATTGTAGCCTAACAGCATGAAAATCGACTCAATCTGACCTCTGTAGCAGCCCCTACAACGAAAAGAAGATGGATGGCCCAGACAGTGTCACGTGGTGCAGCCCAGGCCACCCAGCACACGCACGCACCACCGCAAACACATAGCAGCGCGAGTGCACAAGCGCGCACAGGCGTGCATGCGCACTGCGAAGCTCCAGCGCATGAGCGTGCGCACTCACAGTGAAGAGAGGACAGCACTTGCCAGTGGCGCATGGGCTGGCCTACAGCGACACATGAGCTGGACCTACAGTGATGCTTACAGCTATCGCTAATTCTTCGCGCGGCAACAAAGCTAGCTGTGGGCGTGAGTGGGCATGAGCGGCCATGAGCTGCCTACAGCGACGCTTCCAGCGACAGTCTGGATGTCACTAATGGTCCCATACATATTTTTAGCTCTTCACTATAAATGGACCTACACCCCCTCCCTTCCAGGCCATCTCTACCTACTCTACTCCCACCTACTCTCAAGCTCTAAAAAGCCTACCAACGATCCATTAGAGCTTGTTCTCAAGCTCCCAAGAACCTATTATTGTAGCGAACCTCTGCCCCACCAACTACTCCTCCAACTTCCCCTCCCCATTCATAGGTCGCCTTGGAGTCATCCTCCTACCTCCACTCTGGTAGCATATCATCTTCGTCTTCTCACCTCCATTATGGAGACATGTTAAAGCTTTCCTCGACCCGACGCCCTCCTTCATGACAGAAACCCATCTTCGCATGTTTTGAAAGTCGTTGGGATCGTAGTATAGTCGCGCAAAAATGCTCGTCAAAAATTAAATTTGTAAAAATAAGGAGACTTGAGCCCTGGTTGTTTGTCTCTGGGAGGCATTTGTTTTACTTTTGTAATTGATCTTTTTGCCTCTCTACTTTGTTTAAAAATGCACTCCAGTTTCCAATATCCTAATTAAGATTTCTCCACTTTTGTTATGGTCTTGGATTACGTGCGCGTGCATTAAGTAAATCACAAAGGTGAACGTGTGAGTTTCTATGCGCACGATTCTAGTGAGGTGGTGACTATTTATGGAGAAAGCATCTATCGTTAGATTTTCAATATTCTCGGGAAATGACATGCTTGTTGCGGAATGGATAGACAATTGAAAAATAGGCAACTTGAATCACGCAAATATAATAGCAATCAAGAAGCTCATCATGATTTCACAACATGGAGACATATATATATATAAATGCATTTTTCATTCATTCAATGGGAGAGTTGTTTGCAACAAAAACTCTAGAGGAAAGCTTATACAGAAATGCTTGGAGTTTAAATCTAGCTACCAGAAAACGACTACATACAGGAATCAATAAGGGGATTTTGCTTGAATCATTGGGGAAAAATAAAAACTACCCTACTAAGCAATAATAAAAAGCAATAAAACTACGAAAAGCGTAAACAAAATCTAGCAGAACGAAAGGCCATTCAGGGGTGGTCCTCATTGGCCTTCGTGTGGTCGGGAGGAGAATGAGGGGCGCCCAATGTAGCTTAGGTCGACCCTTGGAGAGAGGGGGGAGTGATCCAACATCCTAGAATGATGTCCTCCATGGTGGTGGTGAGCTCGTGGAGGTGGAGTGACTAGCCTAAGTGGAGGTGGGCGTGCACGGAGCCAATGAAGTGAGTGGTGCCAAAAAGTGGATGGAAGCCAAGGGATGTGAATGGGTGCACTTGGCCGCCCATGGGGTCTTTTTATATACTCAAGGGCTTCTCTCTAGAGAGGTGTGGAACTCTATAGAGAGAGTCCAAGAGTGGCCGGCCACATGAGGATAGAGGTGGTTTTTGAGATCCAAAAAATGTGGATCTCATTTTGAATGCCTCTTGGTTGCTAAATTTGGCAAACAAGAGGTGGTGCCACTTCAAGAGAGTTCTAGAGAACTCTAGAGAAGTGTGTGTGCGTGAATGGGTGTGTGTGTGTGTGGTGTGGTCGTGCTCTATGTGGCTAGGTGGCTTAGGTCAGGCCTTAAGGGGTTTGGGTAGGTGTAGCTCTAGAATTAGGGTTACAAACCCTAATTGCTAATGGGAAAATGCAATTAAACTTAACATAAGTTTAATTGAATGAGTGTGAACCTAATTGAGAGTGAAATAACTCAATTAGGTTTGGTTTAGGTCAACTGGACTCACTAAGTCCAATTGAACTTATGTGGGTTGAGATCTAAGCTCAATTGGACTCAATGAGTCCAATTGACTTAGGTGAAGGTAATTGACTTTGATTTAGGTCAATTGGATTTGGTGAGGACCTAATTTGGTCTTAGGTAGGTCTAAAGGTGATGTACTAGGGTTAAGACACCTTAATTTAGGTTCCTATGGGGTTGGGGTTAGTTCCATGGAGCTAGAGATCCAAGATCAAGACTTGATTCTCAAAACAGGGAAGGGAGACCAGTATCAGGCGTCCAATAATGTGATCAGATGACTTATACTCAAAAATCAGAAGTCCAAAATTCAGTTCTGGACATCTAATCTGAGTTAGGGGGAAATCAAGGTTCTGTTTTCGGTATTCTGCAGAAATTGGACGTCAGACAAAGTGTTTGGACATCCAATAACACTGCAGAGGTGGGTTTGAGGTGTGCGGGAGATGGCTAAGGGTCCTGGACGTCCTATAACTTATCTGGACGTCTAGATAAGGGTTGGAACTAGGGTTTTAGGGCTTCCTAGGGAGCTATGACCTAATCTAAGGGTGGCTAAGGCTTGGGGAAGTCTCTAGGCTATCCTAAGGCTAGGATGGACCTAAGCTCTTCACATTTTACTACTTTATTCTTACATAGTAGAATATAAAACTTGTTAACTCCCTTACATTATTATTCCTACATCTAAACTAAGCCTTCTGTTCCAGCTTTGCTGCAACTCTCATTATTCCTGATCCAGCTTCAGATCATGCTCCAGATCCAACTCCTGATCAGCTTATTGCCTGCAATTGACATAATGCACTTAATCAGTACATTATAACATTATTTCTTCTATAGCTAAAGAAAAGCAGTAAAGATGCGGATAATGCTTATTCATGCATGAATTACCCTAACTTATGCTAAGTTCTAGCCTAATTTAGGTCATTTAAGACCTATGATTGCTATGCAATCATACCCCCATACCTAAAGCTTGGTTGTCCCTAGCAAATGAAAGACTAAATTATTTACAGCAAGGGTCTCTAAGGGACTGATTATTTTATCAAGTGTATGCCTAGAGATTTGTATCCTTTTTGTTTTCATCCTTTGCTCTAGAAATCCAGAAAATCGTGAAAGTGCAGCTATGTAGCTTTCGCAATGGATTCGAGTGAAAAACTGATTCACCTCTAAAGCCTATACTTGACCCCTAGTGAAAATTCTAGCGAGATAGGTGGACTTCTTCCCTCAGGGTATTCAAAATATTCTACGAATTTCACCACGACTTTAGGCTTAGGTAGAGAATCTCTGAGAGAAAAGATTAGATATTTGGTGGCTAACTCTCACTTGGTGCTACATAGAGGCTACTACTACAGAATCTAGATTCCCAGACTACTAAGTAACTCAACTTAGAGAAAGATGAGAAAAACTATGCTCCCTTTTGATTCCTTTGTATCTATTCTCTCTTACTCTTTTTCTTTTTCATAGAGCTCACAATCTCACTAGATTCACATATACGATCTGTATTTTGTGGTCTCACTAGGCATTTACACTTTAATTGAGTTTCCATAACCCTAAGACTAAGTCGGAATTCTTTAGCCAGTATTCGAGCGGTCAGAAACACAAGAAAGGTGGGTTAAGGCCATATTTGGTGGATCTCAAATTTATTTGGTGGTAGTGCCTCAATGTAAATGAAATAAACACTAAATATTCATAAACACTTCTTCTGCCTTTTCTTTCTCCTCTTTTTTTTATATACTTTTTCTAACTCAACACAATCTAGCAACACATTCATGAATTTTATTGAAGAGGCATTATTAGGTATTGGTGGTACTCAAGAGACATTGGGTGGCTCATTTGGTAGAAGTGCCTACTCATGGCACCGAGAAAGATTAATAGGATGGTGTATTTCTGCCCTTGACATCAATACCCTCCTTCAGTCGAGGATTCCATAAAGAATAGTCATAACCATCCACCTTAGCCGTAGTTTTATGAAAACTCGCTCTCCACGTATTTGCCTTATTTGGTGGCTCTCACCATTCGCACAAAAATGTATATGCGGGAATTAAGAGTGGAAACAGAGTATCATTACCTAATTATCTTGGATTTCAGATTCCTTGCACTAATCTTAGATCACCAGTACACTCTACTCTCATCTCACACTATTTGGTGGATTTTTGGAGGAAAATCAGCCTGACTCCCAAAACATTGTCCAGGGGTTCAAGAAAAGAAGCACTACTTCTCGACAGACTGAAGACATTTATCAGCCTTCATCGTGAATCCATTGCAAATTCTACGTGTGTGTGAAAAGTTATACTAGATTCCAGATTACAGGAATCAACTAGAGGATAGAATCCCTAATGCATTCTCTTAATAAAATAATCTTATCCATGAATGGAATATGCATATATGCTATGAACAAGTAACCTCGTATAATTTGTACTTTGTGAAATTCCTGTATTGGGTTACAATCAGCTTAACCCTAAATTTAGAACAAGGGGTGAGCAGGTGAGTCGGAAATGGCTGTTGCGGACGATTTCTAGCTCGAATGCGAGCACTGGAGGTGGGGTCGGTTATTCTATTATTTAGGGTCCTAAAGTATGTTTGACATGTAGTTCTGAGGTTTTTCCTAAACGTTGGCATAAAAGTTTTCAATTTTGTTGTATCTACCCCCCCATGCCTAAGTTCTTGCATGTCCTCATGCATGAATATAAAAGAAAATAAATACTACAGGGAAAGAATGGGTAGAAATCACCTGTAATTGCTTCTGAAATTATATTCAGCACCAGCCAACCTGTCAGCATGCAATATACAATATGCTAAAAGAAAAGTATGCTATATATAAAAATGGTTATGTATAAATGATGGTGAAATGTGGGATATGCTATCTATATGTGCTGAGTTTAACGTCTCCAGCTGGGTGAGAATTCAGTCACATGTCCTAAATAAGATGGACAATCTCGTCAGGTGGAGGAGGTTCTTGGGCCAAAAATGGCTTGAGGCACTAGCCATTTACCGTGGATATAGCCCAGATTTTGCATCCTTGATTTGGACTGCCCCATTAGTATATGGATGGATCACAATATACGAGCCAGTCCACTTGGACTTGAGCTTCCCCATGAATAGTTTCAGCCATGAATCAAACAACCAGACTCACTGGTTGGGCATGAATGCTTTCCTCTGGATGTGGCAATCATGAAAGGCCTTAGTCTTGTCCTTGTATATCAATGCGTTCTCATAGGCCTCCCACCAAATCTCTTCTAATTTGCTGAGCTAGAGTTTCCATTCTTGACCTCCTGAATCGAGGTCAAGGTTGCAATTTCGCACCGCCCAAAAGGTGCAGTGTTCTAGCTCTACAGGAAGGTGACAGGCATTGCCATATACCATGCGATATGGTGACATTCTGAGTGGGGCCTTGTATGCGGTCCGATATGCCCAGAGCGCATTGATTAATTTGTCAGACCAGTCCTTCCTATCTGGTCTAACCGTCTTCGGGAGAATTAGCTTGATCTGACGGTTAGACACTTCAACCTGTCCAATGGTCTGCAGGTGATACGAGGTGGCTATACGGTGATGTACCCCGTATTTCTTTAATAATGACCTGAAATGGGCGTGAATGAAGTGTCTTCCCCCGTCGCTAATCAGAGCGCAGGGTATTCCAAATCTCGTGAAGATGTTCTATCGTATGAAAGAAATGATGGTCTTATGGTTAGCCTGTCTAGCCGCGATGGCCTCGACCCACTTCGAGACATAGTCAACGGCTAGCAATATGTACTAGAAGCCATGCAAGTTTGGAAAAGGGCCCATAAAATCAATGCCCTAGACGTCGAACACTTCTACGACCTTGATGGGTTGGAGTGGCATCATATCTCTCCTGATCATAGAACCGACCGATTGGCATCGTTTGTAGTGTTGGGCGTATTCGTGTGTATCTCTGAAGATGGTTGGCCAGAAAAATCTCGACTACAAAATTTTTGCAGCGGTTTTCCATCTCGAGAAATGGCCACCACAAGCATCATTGTGGCAAAAGGATAACACACTGGGGATCTCAGAATCTGGGATCATCTTCGAATAATCTAATCCTCTCTAATGCGAAAGAGTAGTGGGTCATCCCCGAGGTAGTATTTGGCCTCTGCAATGAATTTGAGTTTCTGGTCCTTGGATAGGTTCACGGGAATTTTGCCTGCGGCAAGCTAGTTCGCGATATCCACGTACCAAGGGAGCTCAACGAAATGAACTACCAAAAGAGATTCATCTAGAAATTGCTCGTGGATAGGCAGGGAATAAGGAATGTAGTCTAGGTCCAATTTGGATAGGTGATCCGCTACAACATTCTATTTTTCGGCTTTGTCGTGGATTTCAATATCAAATTCCTACAATAGAAGCATCCTTCTTTGCGAGCAAATGCCGGAGGGCGAAGTGGTCAGTGAAAATGATGACCTTGGAACCTAATAAATACGATCTAAATTTCTCCAACCTGAATACTATTGCTAGCAGTTCTTTCTCGGTGACAGTGTAATTGCGTTGAGCCTCATTTAGCTTCTCATTAGCATAGTATATGACAAAGGGTTGTTTCTCCCAACACTAGCCTAAAACAGCACCGACAACAAAATCGGAAGTGTCGCACATCATCTTGAAATCGAGCGACCAGTCAGGTGGTTGGAGAATTAGGGAGTTGGAAACAACGCTTTGTAAAGTCTTGAAGGCACTGAGACATGAGGTGTCGAACTCAAACGGGACATTGGCAACCAGGAGATTCGTCAAAGGTCGTGTAATTTTTGAGAAATCGCGTATAAATCTCTGATAAAAGCCGATGTGACCCAAGAATGATCTGATCTGCTTGATCAAGATGGGTGGCGGTAAGTGGGAAATAATCTGAGATTTTGCTTGATCGACCTTGAGTCCATTTTTGGAGATCCTGTGCCCTAGTACTATACCATCCCTAACCATGAAATGGTTTTTCTCCCAGGATAGTACTAGGTTTACCTCAATACACCGTTTCAGCATCTTCGTAAGGTTATCAAGACAAGATGTGAAATCATCTCTGAAAATGGAGAAGTCATCCAGGAATACCTCCACATAGTCCCCAATCACGTTAGAGATGATGGCCGTCATACAATGCTGAAATGTCGCTGGTGCATTGCAGATGCCAAAGGGCATCCGCTTGAGAGTGAATGTTCCAAAGGGGCATGTGAATGTGGTCTTATCTTGATCTTCTGGGCTAATCGCTACCTGATTATACCTAGAGTATCCATCCAGAAAGCAGAAGAAACTACGTCCGACTAACCATTCCAAGATATGATCAATGAACGTCAAGAGAAAGTGATCCGTCTGGGTAGCCATGTTCAGTTTCCTGTAGTCGATGCAGACCGGTCAAGATGTCGTAGTGCAGGTCGGGATGGATTCGCCCTTATCATTCTTCATGATGGTGAGTCCCGCTTTCTTGGGCACTATCTGGATTGGACTCACCCATTGGCTGTCTGAGATTTGATATACAATGCCTGCATCCAGCCATTTGATGATCTCCATCTTAACAACCTCTAGCATATTCGAGTTAAGCCATCTTTGTGGTTGTCTCGAAGGTTTGACCCCCTCATCCATGTAAATGTGATGAGTGCAATACGAGGGGCGAATACCGCCGAGATCAGCAACACTCCAACTGATAGCAGCCCTATGGTCTTGAAGCGTAGAAATCAATTGATGCTCCTGTTCTTAGGTTAAGTGGGCATTGATAATGAATGGGTATGTCTCACTTTCGCCTAAGAACACAAACTTGAGTGGGTCAGGTAAGGGCTTTAATTCAAATATGGGCGGGTCAGAATCAGAAATGAGAGTGGGAGGAGCAAAATCGAGGGTGGGAATCTGCTGATCCCTGTGCACATGAATTCCCACTGAGTCGCTCCCTGTGGAATAATTGGTCATGACTATGTTAATGGGAAACCCGTTAGCTGTGGTCACGTCTTCTTGCAACAACAGGGGCGAATCAGAAATGTGTGGATCATGATACCTAGATTCAGGGGTGCTATGGTTAGAAGCACAGCCTAAATCGTCAGATCCTCGGGGAGATATGTGTAGTGCAGTGATTTCAGTCCTGTGTGGATCGAGGTCCAAGAACCCTGATAGTGTTGACGAATGAGACATTGGGTCGTCACAAAGGAGCCCAATGTTACCACAGTATGCTGAATCTTCGTCTTCACCATCCTCCTCTATTTGATCACAGTCGAAGTTCTTTGCTACCCTGAATATGTTGAGCTGATGACTCTCATTGCCTAGGGTGATCTCCATACACCCAGATGCACAATCAATGTTCGCTCGAGCTGTCGCCAGAAATGGGTGACCCAAAATAATTGGTGCATCTCAGAGATTAGGAGGAACTTCCATATCAAGAACGAAAAAATCTTTGGGAAAGCAGAACCCGCGGACTTTCATGATCACGTTCTCAACCACCCCCCTTGGGGTTTTGACTGATCTGTTAGCCAGCTGAATCATGACCGAGGTAGGCTTCAACTCCCCAAATTGGAATCGATCAAACAAGGCAGTGGGAGTTAGGTTGATGGACGAACCCAGATCAAGAAGGGCCCAATCAAATGGAGAGTCCTGCAAGAAGTAGGATATGAGTGGGGTACCAGTGCCTTTCTTCTTTGGCGGTAGGTCAGCTAGAATCTTGGTGCTAGCCTCTTTCGACAGTACCGCTTGTCATCCAATTCTTGGCTGTCACTTCAGGGTACAATAGTGCTTGAAGAACCTAGCGACAGTGGGAATGTGATCGATTGCCTCGAGGAGGGATACTTGAATATCTACTTCCTTGAGCATCGATTTTAGGTCGTCAAAATTCCACATGTCCTTTTTTCGTACTACATTTCATGTCAGAGCCTCAAGAAAAGGGATAGGAATCTCAGGGTTAAGTGGCCTCTTACCCTTATCTACCACAGGTGGCTCCTGAGATGATGGAGTTGATCCTGCTTGTGGTGAAGGGTAGGAAAGATTAGGACCCGCCTACCTAAGTGGTGGGTCAAATGTCTTCCTTCTGCTTCTCAAAGAGATAGCACGTGCATCGGCTTGTTGTCCATGAGGTGGTGGGGGAGCGGAAGGGACAGAATACGTGGGGTTCTGCAAAGGCAGCTAGCCTTGTGCGTAATCGGGTGGTGCAGGAAGTGCCTGTAGTATGGCGTGTGCCTGTCCTTGCGGTGCCTGGAACCTAGGTGGGGTGCCATAGTTTTGCACATATCGTGGGTTCGGGATGGGTTGGGAGGCCAAGGCTCCCTTAGTCCTATGCTCCTGCAACAGCTGCTTCTACGTGTTCTATTTGGTCTGTATCTGGTCAGCCATCACCTTCATAATCTACAAGCTATCTTGTGTAGACTTCCTCATCGATTCTTGCAGCTCCTCTTGTAGTGCATCCAAAGGGTCAGCCTACTTTGGAGGATGGTTGGCAGCTTGGTGTAGTTGCTGGCATAAAGAGTGGGGTTGTTGTTGCTGAGGCGGGAATGGCTGCTGCCTAGGGTACGTGTTTTGCACATTCCCGTATTGCCTGGTCTGGTAGTGTGCATCTTGATGTGGTCTCTGTGAATTACCAGACCAAGAGAAGTTCAGATGCTGGTGCCAACTAGGGTTATACGTCTTTGAATATGGGTTATTACGCATGTATGCTTGGATAGCGCTGACATCCTCATAGGCCGAAGATGTGTAAGACATATATCGTCTAGGGTATACACATTATAATCTACGGATGCTACATAACCTTGGTCGTAGGGTGCCAGATCTCGATTATTTACGGGATCCTGATATGCGGGATCTTGTAAATACAGAGAAGCATCCTGAGTGAGTAGATTAACTCGAGTAGGACGGGCTCGGGGTGCATAGGAGGGTCTTGCGGTGGTAGAGCTTGAGTCAAATTGACCCTGACTGATCTGGTCAATCTTTTTCTCTATTAGGTTTATTCTATCCAACTGCTTGACGATGATATCCTTGTTGGCTCTAATAGACTCGGTGTGAGCCTCGTGGACACTAACCCACTGCTGACCTAGCCGCTGGAACTGGTTCATGGAGGCGGCATTCATCGAGTTCTCCGCTAATGATTCGAATAGCTCGAATGCGCTGTTCTCGTCTTTTGTGAGAAAATTCCCGCCGCTAGATGCATCGGCCAGATACCGATGTGTGTCATCCAGCTCATGGTAGAAAATCTGAGCTAAGTGCCATCTGGGTATACCATGATGCAGGCATTTCCGGAGAAGGTCGTGAAATCTATCCCATGCTTCATGTAACTTCTCCCCAGCTCCTAGGGCAAAAGTGGTGATTGCACGTCGCATTGCATTTGTTCGACCAATTGGGAAGAACTTTTGCAGGAATTCACGTCGTAATTCCAGCCAGTTTCCAATTGGCTTCCCAATAGTCTTGAACCAATATGAAGCTTTGTCCCTCAGAGATAACGGGAAAAACTTCATTAGAACAATCCCAAGATCAATATTCTTCGGTCGAATCATTTCAGCGAGCTGACTCAGGTCCTCGAGGTGCTGGAATGGATCTTCGCTTGAGTTCCCGCAGAAATGAGTGCTGATCAACCCAATCACATTGGGCTTGAGCTCAAACACATCTCCACCTACGAGAATTCTGACTAAAGGTGCAACAATTTGTGCTGTTGGGTCATAGAAATCCTATAGTTGTTCTCCTCATAGTGGCTACTGCATCCTGTCAAGTGCCTTCAACATGCAACCCATGCTCTGCTGATGCCGCTCCTCAGCACCTACGGGAATTCTGACTAAAGGTGCAACAATTTGTGCTGTTGGGTCAGAGAAATCCTACAGTTGTTCTCCTCGCAGTGGCTACTGCATCCTGTCAAGTGCCTTCAACATGCAATCCATGCTTTGCTGATGCCGCTCCTTAGATTGGGTGACCCGGGCTTCCAACCGAACCATTGGGTCCAGATTCTCGATATCCTAACCTGGTCTAGGTCCAGGTCCATGATTTGCCATGGTGGCTCTGGGAGTAGAAGAAGTGAGGGGAGAAGATGGTTCGGGCAAGGTGACTTGCCTCCTTGGGAGTGGCTCCCAAGGTCCAACCAAGTGAGGTAGAAGTGACCTCCTTCCTTGCATACGCCACCCAACAACTGGGTTGGTGTAGCCAAGTAGGACAAGGCTAAGGCCCTGTCAATCAAATTGTCCTTATGGATCAGGTGACCAAATTTTTCGTTAAAGGTTTGAATTCCTGAAGAGCAGTTCATCGTTCAACCGACTGAAAGTGAATCCTGCCTCTCAAGTTAACCCAGCCAGTCTGGTTACGAGGAGACTAAATGGAAGGTTCTTCCTTTGTCTTACGCCTCTGGTTCCGCTAACCCCTGAGCCGCAGTCGTTTAACACTGCCCCGCAGACTTAGTCACCAAGTTTGGCAAGAGAGGTTAAAAACACCTAGTAGTATGACAACGAACTCGGGTTGATTTCGTGTTTTAAAATTAATTTTTAACCCATTTTCTTCAGTGGGGCTTATGCTGAGTGGCCCACAAGGTGATCAAGCTCACCGGCTAAGCACTAGACTTGATTAAGTCTAGGTTAGTCTAAAGTGTGGTCTCTAAGTTGTAACCGTAAAGATTCAACCTAAGTTTCATGCACTTCTAGGTTTTTTTATTTCTGTTTCAGTAGACCACAAAATATTTGATCTCTAACAATAATTGGAATCCAATTAACTTGAAATTTTGCGAGTAGATTTCTTTTTCAATTATCTTTCTAGAGAATATTCTTTTGGAATTTTTATTATTTCAGCCGAATTTTTAGAGATTTTTGAACGTTAGGGGTCAGATCTGGAATTTTGACCCCTGGTCGGTCTTTCATTTTGAAACAGTATAAATTGATCTTCAAAAATTTAGGAAAAATATGGAAAATAAATCCAATTAGATCACCTTTCAAACCCCACCATTTTTAGTCAAAACAGATTCACAGATTGCTTAGAATCACCATTTGAAATTCTAAAAATTTTGAATCTGGGTCAGTCTGACCCTCGTGCACTTCGTAAATTTTTAAAAATTGTATACTCAGAATCTTTTCAAAATAACGTTGGTGTTTGAAAGGTGGTTTGAAAGTGAAGGTTTAGCCTGAATTTCAGAATTTTTTGCTTACTAATTTTTCAGCAATTGAATTTTAAATTAGACTTGAAATCTAGCCGAAAAAGCAAAAGATGGTAGAAAAGCTTTTAAAGAGGTTTAAACTTGAAATCTAAGCTTTCAACCAAAATGAATGTTTTTTTTTTCATTTTTCAATTTTTTTTTCGCGCATTTTTTTTTCCAAAAAGAAATTTTCACAGGATTGAACGAAAATATCTTTTCTTCTTTTTCAAACTATCCTAAGATTCGGAAGGAAACATAATCTAGATTTTTTTTTTAAACTTTTTTTTTGAATTTTTTTTTTCATGAAAATTAGTAAAATCCTTTTTCCTTTTTTTCACAAAGAATTTTTCAAAGGAAATTGTAGAAAGTAAAACCTAATCTAAAGAGAATGATGATGTGCACCTGCATTGATTTCCGTGCCCGTTGTGTGTGCAGATCCCATTTTTCTTCCATTTTTCCTTCACATCAAAAACAAAGCAGAGAGAAATTTTTCAGTGATAGCTTGAAAGATCGAAATCAAGGAAAATGAAGTTGTCTCCCCAGCAACGATGCCATTTGACAGAAATCCATTTTCACGTGTTTTGAAAGTCATCGGGATCGTGGTATAGTCGTGCAAAAATGTTCGTCAAAAATTAAGTTTGCAAAATTAACGAGACTTGAGTCCCTGTCATTCATCTTTGAGAGGCATTTGTTTTAATTTTGAAATCAATCTTTTTGCCACTCTGCTATGTTTAAAAATGCGCTCCAATTTCCAATCTCCTAATTAAGATTTCACCACTTCTGTTATGGACTCGAATTACGTGTACGTGTGTTAAGTAAATCACAAAGGTGAACGTGTGAGTTTCTATGCTCATGATTGTAGTGAGGTGGTGACTATTTACGGAGAAAGCAACTATCGTTAGATTTTCAAAAATCTCGGGAAAGGACTTGCTTATTGCGGAATGGATAGACAATTGAAAAATAGGCAACTTGAATCACGCAAATATAATAGCAATCAAGAAGCTCTTCGTGATTTCACAACATGGAGACATATATATATATAAAAGCATTTTTCATTCATTCAATGGGAGAGTTGTTTGCAACAAAAACTCTGGATGAAAGCTTGTACAGAAATGCTTGGAGATTAAATCTAGCTACCAGAAAATGACTGCATACAAGAATCAATGGGGGGATTTTGCATGCATCATTGGGGGAGAATAAAGACTACTCTACTAAGCAGTAATAAAAAGTAGTAAAACTATGATGAGCATAAACTAAATCTAGCAGAACGAAACGGCATTCAGGGGTGGTCCCCGATGGCCTTGGAGTGGTTAGGAGGAAAATGAGGGGCGGCCAATGTATTTGAGGTTGACCCGTGGAGAGAGGGAGGAGTGATCTAGCATCCTGACATGATGTCCTCCATGGTGGTGGTGAGCTCGTGGAGGTGGAGTGGCTAGCTTAAGTGGAGGTGGGCGCGCATGGAGCCAATGAAGTGAGTGGTGCCAAAAAGTGGATGGAAGCCAAGGGATGTGAATGGATGCACTTGGCTGCCCATGGGGTCTTTTTATAGACTCAAGGGCTTCTCTCTAGAGAGGTGTGGAACTCTCAAGAGAGAGCCTAAGAGTGGCCGGCCACATGAGGATAGAGGTGGTTTTTGAGATCCAAAAAATGTGGATCTCAATTTGAATGACTCTTGGTTACTAAATTTGGCAACCAAGAGGTGGCGCCACTTCAGGAGAGTTCTATAGAACTCTAGAGAAGTGTGTGTGCATGAATGGGTGTGTGTGTGTGTGGTGTGGGCGTGCTGTATGTGGCTAGATGGTTTAGGTTAGGTCCTAAGGGGTTTGGGTAGGTGTAGGTCTTGAATTAGGGTTACAAACCCTAATTGCTAAGGGGAAAATGCAATTAAACTTAACCTAAGTTTAATTGAATGAGTGTGAAGCTAATTGAGAGTGAAATAACTCAATTAGGTTGGGTTTAGGTCAATTGGACTCTCACTAAGTCCAATTGAACTTGTGTGGGTTTAGATCTAAGTCAATTGGATTTTGTGAGGACCTAATTAGGTCCTTAGGTAGGTCTAGAGGTGATGTGCTAGGGTTAAGACACCTTAATTTAGGTTCCTATGGGGTTGGGATTAGGTCTAGGGAGCTAGAGATCCAAGATCAAGACTTAAATCTCAAAATAGGGACTTGAGACTAGTATCAGACGTCCAATAATGTGATCAGACGACTTATACTCGAAAATCAGAAGTCCAGACATCAGTTCTGGATGTCCAATCTGAGTCAGGGGGAAATCAAGGTTTTGTTTTTGGTATTCTGTAGAAATTGGACGTCCAATAACACTGCAGAAATAGGTTTGAGGTGTGCAGGAGATGGCTAATGGTCCAGGACGTCTTATAACTTATCTGGACATCCAGATAAGGGTTGGAACTAGGGTTTTAGGGCTTCCTAGGGTGTTGTGACCTAATTTAAGGGTGGCTAAGGCTTGGGGAAGTCTTTAGGCTATCCTAGAGCTAGGATGGACCTAAGCTCTTCACATTTTACTGCTTTATTCCTACTTAAAAGAATAGAAAACTTTTAACTCCCTTACATTATTATTTGTACATCTAAACTAGGCCTTCTGCTCTAGCTCTGCTGCAACTCCCGTTATTCTTGATCCAGCTTCAGATCCAGCTCCAGATCCAGCTCCTGATCAGCTTATTGCCTGCAATTGACATAATGCACTTAATCAACACATTATAACATTATTTCATGCATAGCTAAAGAAAAGCAGTAAAGATGCGGATAATCCTTATGCATGCATGAATTACCCTAACTTATGCTAAGTTCTAGCCAAATTTATGTCAATTACGACCTATGATTGCTGTGCAATCACTACATCTCACCTCCGTCATCCTACTCCTCACCTCCTTTTTCCGAGCTTCCGCCAAGCACCATCGTCTCACAGAATAGCTGATTCGGGAGATTTCCTCTCACCCCATCTCTTTTTAGGCTTTCATAGTAGATTGTAATAGACATTGGATTGATATATATGCCT
This sequence comes from Thalassia testudinum, assembly GCA_037157565.1. Classification (NCBI taxonomy): domain Eukaryota; kingdom Viridiplantae; phylum Streptophyta; class Magnoliopsida; order Alismatales; family Hydrocharitaceae; genus Thalassia; species Thalassia testudinum. The sequence goes on from JAZHRO010000025.1 coordinate 94,737,743, forward strand.
TTCACATTCCATCTCTATCTTGTGATTGCTTGTCTTTTATTTCAAAAACACAAAAAAATACCAAAAAGAAATAAATCGAAGCGCAGTTTTCACTTAAAGTAAACATCGCCTCCCTGTGTTCGACTTGGGCTCTGTTGGAGTTTGGGTATAAATTTTATTTGATCGATGTGTTTTGCAACTACGACGATGGGTTACTTGTAACCCTAATTTCTAACATGCGAAACGCATCTAACCACCATTCTCAAAAACAAGGTGACGCAGGACAATTCCCTCAGGAACCTTGAAATGGCTCTTCTCCCAGGAAAGAACCAAATTCACGTTGATGTAATGCCTGAGGATTTGGACCTAGTGTAGGAGGCAATCATCAAAAGATTCCCTAAATACCGAGAAGTCGTCCATGAAGACTTCAAGGTATTCACCTACCATATCTGAGAATATGGCAAGCATGCACCGCTGAAAGGTAGCAGGTGCATTGTAGAGACCGAAAGGCATCCTACGGAACACATATGTCCCATAGGGGCAGGTGAAGGTGGTCTTCTCTTAGTCTTCAGGATGGATTTCCACCAGATTATAACTAGAGTACCCATCCAAAAAGCGAAAGAATCGATTTCCTGCTAGTTTCTTGAGTATCTGATCAATGAACGGTAGTGGGAAATGATCCTTGTTCTTGGAGGCATTCAGTCTTCTGTAATCAATGCAGACCCTCCATGAGTTCTCTATACAAGTCGGTATGGTCTCTCTGGTTTCAGTCATGATCATGGTGAGTCCTGCCTTTTAGGCACAACCTGAATTGGACTCACCCACCGACTGTTTGAGATCGGGTAGATGATCCGTACATCTAACCACTTGTTGATCTCCTTCTTCATGACCTCCTGCAGATTAGGATTCAGATGTCTCTGCATTTCACGGGATGGTCGTGCACCTTCTTTGATATAAATATGGTGTGTGCAATATGAAAGGCTAATGCCAGTTAGATCATTGAGAGTCCAACCAATGGCTCTTCGATGTTGCTGGATGACAAAAATCAGACATGTTTCTTGATCAGATGTGAGGTGGGAGTTGATAAATGTTGGAAATGTCTGATTGGAACCTAAAAGGACGTATTTCAGATGATCGGGAAGAGGCTTTAGTTCCATAACAGGATTATCAGCAGCAGCAGGCAGGTCGGGATGGGCCTTAAAAGAAAAGGTGGGAGCTATGGGTGGGTCTAGATCTATGCTAGGCTCCTCTATCTATGGGGTATGATCTGCTTGTGGTTGAGGATTAGGGATAATCGAGTCATCCTTGGTAAATGTGTCCTCAACCACAAAGTTGATGTCACATACATGTTCCACTGCCTCATACTTAATTCCTTTATGGGCCTTAAATATATCAACTTTTAGTGTCTTGTTCCCGAATTTCAATTTAATCTGACACTCTTCGCAATTAATGTTCGCCCTAGCTGTCGCTAAGAATGGCCTACCTAGTATAATTGGTGTTTTTTTCAGATTCTCAAGAGTCTCTATATCCAACACAAAGAAGTCCACAGGAAAGTAAAAATCGTGGATCTGAACCAGAACATCCTTGAGAACTCATCTAGGTGACTTGATTGATCGGTCAGCTAACTATAAAGTCACCTCAGTCAGTTTTAGCTCAGTCTCCTCAAAATGATCTACTAGGGATGTAGGGATCAAATTGATGGAAGCTCCTAAGTGTAAAGGGGCTCTGTCGAACTCTAAATCACCAATCTTACATGAAATCATAGGGGTAGTAGGGTCTTTTTCATTAGCCGGGAGTTTGCTCAAGATGATGGAGCTAGCTTGTTCCGACAGTATGATTGGATTCATGCCTTTGGTACAAGGCTTACGCTTAGATGTACATATGTCCTTCAGAAATCTCGCATAAGCCGGTAAGTGGCGAATCACATCCATCAACAGAATGTTTATTTGGATTTGCTCAAAGAGCTTGAGCAGGTTCTCCTCGAGAGCCATGGGTTTAGGTTTCCTCTTTCCTCTGGTCAAGGCCTCCAGAAATGGAACCTCTGCAGGTTCCTCTAGAATTGGTCCAGGTTCTTGATCTGGGAGAAGGGTATCCTGGATAGCCAACTTAGGGTTTTGGTGCGAACTACCAGGCTGAGAGTGGCTCAAATAAGGTGGGTCCTGAGTTATTTTGCCACTACGAGTGGTAACAGAGTTCAATCCAGCCTGGTTCTGGGTTGGGGTAGGCAAAGGAGGTGGTTGCTACTGATAACCAATGTTTGATGCTAAAGCCTCCATCCCATCTTGTGATGGAGTAGAAGGGGCTTGATAGATGTAGTGAGCCTAGCCCAGAGTTGGGTTCATAATGCACCTCTGGTTTGCCCATTATTTGGATTGGGTAGATGTTGCGAAGGGAGTGCACCAGGTTGGCGGGTATTTGCCATCTGGGCAAGTTGATTGCAAACCTTGGTGATCTCATCTTTGTGCTATTTTTGCATAGCCGCATTCATCTTCTGAATGTCAGCTAGAGTCTGAATGATATGGGTTATTTGATCTTCTCGAGTTGGCCCGGATTGGTAAGTCGGGTTGGGCCAAGGCTGAGGTAACTGATATGGATGGGAAGCTTGCAGTCAGGGCTGATATTGAGGTCTTTGATTTTGATTGTTCCCTGACCACTTGAAATTATGATGATTACACCATCCAAGGTTGTAGGTGTTTGAGAAAGGATCGTTGTGGATGACGTTGAGGTCCTCGTAGGTCTAAGGACCCTCGAAAAAATTAGAGGACGAGGGTTCAGAGTTCCCCCAACTAGAGTAGGTAGATCTAGAGTTTCCTATGAACCCTAGATCAAATGGGGGTGGATATGGATCCATCTGTGAGAAATTGGTGGCAGATATTATGCACAGCCTCCCTCCCTGAGGGTGGTTGTGCGAATGGGGTTTGCGTAGAGGAGGCTAGTTGCAGGTGCCAAGTCAACTCATCCACCTTCTTCTCAATGATCGAGACCTTGTCTAGGTGACTAGCACTAATTCCAAGTCGACGGAAGAGGACAGGCCATACAACTCGTGTTCTCCCCGCAGATTCATCAATGGACAAGCATTTGTCTGGTCGAACATGCCCATGGATTCATTATTGATGGAGTTCCCACACATGTTCTCGAGAATCTCCCACACGATGTCTTCATGTTGACCCATGATGTTTCCTCCACAAGTCGCATTGACGAATAATTGAATATCCTTATGGAGTCCCTGGTAAAAAGACTGGACTTGATCCTTATGAAGCGATTCCCCTGCCTGTTGCGTGAAATGTGTGATCTGGTGTCACAGAGCATTTGTTCGACCAACAGGGAAGAACATTTTCAAAAACTCAGATCACAGTTCATTCCACATGTTAATTGGATGAGTTAAGGTTTGGTACCTGTGAGTAGCCTTGTCCATGAGAGAGAAGGAGAACATCTTCATGAGCAAGATATCCCGATTTGGAGCTTCTGACCCGAAGGTTTGAGCCCAATGCTTGAGTTGCTTGATATGCTGGAAGGGATCTTCAGAATTAAGCCAATGATATTTAGGAATAGCATGAATCATGTTGGGCTTGCATTCATTATCAGGACCTCCAGCTGGGATTTGGACTCGAGGTACGATCCCCACCCCAGCGGGATTGTAGTGATCTCGCATCATAAGATACCGCAATGGATTCATAAAGGCTTGGAAGAGATCATTGAGGCGCTGAAGCTGGTTTTGGAGGTTAAGCTCTTCTTCTTCATGGTGATCCATGGATGTTAAGGAGGAGGTAGGCTCAAAATCAAAGTATATGTCAATATAGTTGGGTTGTTGCATAAATAGGGAGGTCGAGACTTGGCCTCGACGAGAGTGAAAAGCTAATGGAGGTCTCAAGGGTGGTCTTAAGGACCTCCTCCCAAACATGCACTGATGGAGAAGATCGAAGCTAGAAGGTGTGATGGACCCAATCAAGACATCCAAAGATTTTTTTGGATGACTATAGAGGTTTGAGGTGGATGATACCCCTAGATCAGAAAGTTGTCCAACTGAGAATACCTGGGTAGCCAAGAAGGGAAAGTCCTACCAAGACCCCTACATGGTAGAGCACCCCCACAGCTTACAGGGCCTCCCCCACCTGACCTTCCTTGTCACTGTGGATCGAGTTAGACCAGAATGGATAACTTGACCTCTTATGTTTCGCAATTTTAAGTTTAGACCTTGCGCCAAGCGTCTGCCTTTATGCCGTCGATGGGAGATCTGAAGATTCAATTTCGTCGGCACGCACCACCTATTCAATTTTCCATGTCGTTCGGCTCGAGCATGTGTCTCGCACTCTTCTTCGAGTGCGCTAACCACTGTGCTACGCGTACGGATGGTTGCGTTTCCTTTTTTCGCTTGGCTGCTCTTAGCAGTTGGATGGAGATCCAACGGTTGAGCATGACCCTTCCCTGATAAGGTGCGGATGTAGCAGCGACGTGGCACTCTTGTGGCCATTGGATGATGATCCAATGGCCCACAAGGCACAAGGAGAACTCCTTTAGAGGTCGGGGCAATGCTCTTGGGCGGCTGTGATGGCACCATGTGGGACTATCGTGGCCATCCACCTTCTTTGCTTTGTAGATGGTGTTGTAGGGCTCTGATAGATTTGATTTTTACACCGTTGGACTGCGATCGTTGATCCTGATCCATCCATGGGGTTGGATTTAGCATCTGATGTCTGAATTTTCTCCTTCTTGGCTCTTGGCCTTTGCTCTTCCATGGATTCCATAGGATGCTATAGGAGTCTGATCAAGACGATCTCAGAAGCACTGAACTCCCATCGTTGTTTTGAGCAAATCCGTACGGTTAGATTTATCATCCACCGCCCCTATTTACCTACAATTATTATTTCCTCTCAATTAGAACATAATATAGCATTATTATTTACAAAGTTAACAAATCGACTATGATGTCAAGTAAGATGTTTGTGTATGCATTACTCTTAGGTTAAGTTACGATCTAACTTAATTCAAGCAGATTAGGACCTATGATTTCTATGCAATCAATGACATAGCTAACTCACTAAAAGTAGAGAATAAAAACTTAGCAAAAGCATTAGGAGAAGAAAGAGCACAAAAGGATATGCTTACTTTACAAAATAAAGAATTATCTGCTAAAATTACTTCACTAAAATCACAAATAGACAATCTAAAGTTAGATATAGATAAGCTAAAAGAGACTTCCACTATTCTCTTAAATGATCTAGCTAAATTTGCTAAAGCTAGTAAAAATTTGCATAAACTCTTAGGAACACAAACCCAAAGCACTAGAAAGTTTGGGTTAGGTTACATACCTAAGAATGATCATGAGGCATCTAGCTCTAGCCAAAGTAAGAAGAAAGGTAGCTTGTCTAAATAGGCAGCACCAGCTAACCACCGTGGACCCAAACAAAAATGGGTACCAAAAGCACTTTTGTAGTCCTATTTTGTAGGTCAAATAAACTATAAAAGGTGGACATATCAAGAAACAAATGGAAATTTGAAGCCACTTTATAGATTAATCAAACCAAGACCTCACAAATGCAAACCAATGATAGGATCTAGAAGAAAGAAGGTGGATCATGGACACCAGATGTTCCAAACATATGACCGAAGAGGAAGACCTATTTCGCCAACTCCACCGCCACGAAGGTGGTATGGTGACATTTGGGGACAACCACAAGGGTTGTATTGTTTGTACTGGCCAAATTGGTAACTCCTTCAAATCTTTGGATAATGCACATTTAGTTAGTGGATTAAAACATAATCTTCTTAGTGTAAGCCAAATATGTTATAAAGGATATAAAATCACTTTCACATTAAATGGTTTTAAAATACGGGATAAGGAAACAAAACAAACTCTCCTTAAAGGAAATAGACATAAACATATCTATACTCTCAACTTCAAAAAATATGACAACCTTGAATGTCTTGTCACATCTGACAAAGAGGCAATACTTTGGAACAGACAACTAGGTCATGTTCACATGAGAAATCTCAACGGACTTGTGAAACATGAGCTTCTCAAAGGTCAGCCAATGATCAACTTCAAGAAAAGCAAAGTTTGTTATTCTTCTCAAGTTGTCAAACAAATCAAAAATCCTTTTAAACCAAAAAGGATGGTTAGCACCTCTCGACACATGGAGCTAATTCACTTAGACTTATTTGGACCATCAAAATCCGAAAGCTTAAGTGGGTGCTGATATTGTTTAGTCATAATCAATGATTTCTTTAGATTTACCTGGGTATCTTTCTTAAAAAGTAAGGATCTGATACATGCCAGTTTATCATCATTCTTCTGCATTAAAACAGATTTAGCTCTTAGGATTTTACTCCATGAATGGGCTTTTGGGCTGCATTTAGGCATAAATTAGGTTAGGCATGCATTGCATTTTTTATTTTATTTTTAATGTGTTTTTGTGAGTGTTAGGGATAAACAGATTGCTAGATCTCTAGTACCCTAGCACTCAGGAAGGCAACTGGTGAAGGAGAAGCTCTCACAAGCTGGAACTCAGCTTGTTCCAGCTCACGATAGCTAGAATTCAGCTCACATGAATTAGGGTTAGCTCATCCTAGCTCCATTCAGCTCATCTCAGCTGAATGGAAGCTCAAGAGAACTCATCTTAGCTCACCCTAGCTCAGGTCATCTCAGATCCAACTCAACTTAGCTGAGTATAGCTCATCTCAGCTCCTATTAGTCCACAGGGAGCTCTAGCTAGCTCAACTGAGTTGGCTGGAGTTCACCCTTACTCAGGTTCAGCTACATCTAGCTCCACTCAACTCCAGCCAATTGAAGATGACTTCATTCCAGCTCAGGAAGCTCACGTCTAGCTCCCGGGGACTCAGCTTAGCTCAACTCAGTTGAGCTAAGCTACCTTAGCTTCCTCAACTAGCTTGATCCTCCCTGGGTGCACCAGACCCAGCTCACCTCAGCTCGTTATGGTAGAAGCCAGCTCACTTTAGCTTGGCTTAGTATCTAAAAAAGAACTTGCAAGCTAAGCCAACTTGAGTAGCTCCATGATAGCCTCTTCAGTAGCTGCCAACTCTAGTTCAAGCTCCAACCTTCTCCTCCTCAGATCCTCTCTTCAAAACTTAGCTCACATTACCTACTCCTCTATTCTATAGCTAGCTAATCTAGCTTAGCTTAGCTTAGCTTAGCTAGCATCCAACTCCTTGGCCATCCACCACCTTCAACTCAACCCTAGCTAGCTCCATCAACTAAGCTCACCTAAGCTAGCTATCCTACTCCAAGTTGGCACCACCACCATCACACCCCTTCACCCCATCACCACTACCAAAAGCCACCTATTTTTCCTCCAAAATAACCTTCTAGAACCTTTCCCTTTTGGCACCAACTTTCCCTCCAAAATTCCCTTCATCTCCACCATACACCTCCCCTTAGAATCATCTCCACCATCCACCTCACCTACTTTCTAGAAGCCCCATAGTTGGCAACAAATATAGGTGCCCTTTCACCACCATAACCACCCCATGGCATCCCCTGGGTTGGTGCCAATTACCCTTAGCCATAGGATCCCCAACCACCTCCATCTTCCCATCTTAGCCCTCCATTTCAAGAGTCACCTTAGCCCCCTTCCTACTCTGTAAAAGCCCACCACCTACCACCATTTTAGAGCATCCTCCATTAGTGTTTACTTCCACCTACATCCACCTATACCTACGGCAAAGGAGAAGGAGTAGAGAAGAAGATTAAGGGGGCACATCACCAGCCCCCTAGGTGCCTTCTTCTCCCCACATCAACTTATGCCACGCCAAGGAGGAGGAGCTTTCCACTTCAAGGAGGACGGCCAGGCAAAGGAGAAGAACCTAGGGTGGACGTCCACCCTTGGAGGAAGAGAATTAAAGGTGGTAGCTACCACCTTGGAGGACATCATCTTAGAGGAGCATAGCAAGGAAGGAGTTGGAGGACTCTTTTCAAGCTTGGGAGCTACTAAGCTTGGAGCAAGAAGCCCTCTTCTTCACCATCTATCTAGAGGATTTGTGTTTTATTTTATTTATTGCAATTCTCTAGTAGTAGAAGCATTCATCTAGTTGCCTTCTTTGAAATTTCTTTTAGTTGCTTTTTGATTGCAGTGATTCTAGCACTCTTCACTCCCTCTCCCTAATTACTCTAGGCCTCCACATGCCTGGAGTGAGCTTAGGAAGAGGAATTACTTGTCACTTAGGTGTTAGCTTAGTAATCATAGTTGTTATTTACTTTTTCGCCAACAACTCGTGTTTTCTCTCGTTATTTCAAAATCCTAAAAAAATGATATAGTTGAAAAGACCAAAAAGAGAGGTGATTTCTATTTCCAAGCAAGAGACCTGAATTTTGCGGACATATTGCCTCCTTGGATGACCCTAGATACCCCACTATCTTGGTCTTACAAATTTGAAAGCGAAAGCGGATTTACACGTTGCAACAACACTAAATTGCCTAATTAACAAACCGCATATTTTCACATCACTTTTTGGCACCGTTGCTGGGGAAGCCAGCTTTGCTTAATTTTGTTTTCTTTTGCTTGAAGTGGATCTCATTCACTTCTCTTTCTTTTCTCTAGTGTGTGCAGGAACTACAACTGGAAAGCGAGAATTGAGAAGCGAAAGCTCAAAGTTCCTTTTCTTCCAACAATTCCAGGTTGGCTCCCCATTTCTTGTCACATTTAGGCTAAAAGACTACCAAAAAAGTATTGAACTTGGTTTTCAGGACCCTAAATACTTTAATTAAGTGGAGTGGTGCCTATAAAAATCCATTGTTTGCTTGTATGCTTCACTAAACACCACTCCAATCATAGTATTGGTGTTTTGTTTTTCAGGTCCAGTTTTATGTCCAAACATGAAAAATCAATCCCCAACACTACAGGACTCCTAAAATCATAAAATTTCATACAGTGATTCCAAATTAAGCTAGGAACATCTATTCCAAATTTCAGATCAATTGGATTTTTATTTAATTTTTAAAAATTTGTGGACTGTAGAGGGGTCACACCCTCTAATCTTCCTATTTTGCTACTATCCAAGAATTTTTGAAATTTTTGTGCTCATCAAATTTTTGTGAAATTTATCTTTCCAGAATACTTGTGAAATTTTACACAACATACAAAATCACCAAAATTTTCTGAGGTCGTTGGTAATACTAAAATGTCCAAAATACTCGTAGGTACCATTTCTAGACTTTGACACCAGTACAAAGAAAAATTCGAAACAATTATCAAAAACATTCCTAAAATCTTACAAAAATATTTTCTGGAATCCTTGTTTGATTCTGTTCAAAGTAGTTGTGTTTTTTAAATTGTTTGGACCACTAGTTTATACAGAAAGCCTAAAAATAATTCATTGGTAGTAATTTTCTGTCTTAGGGACAATTGGCTTAAGATTTCTTTCTTTCTTTTTAGAGACTCAATTAAAGAAAATTAACCATCACCAATACAACTTGTTTCTCCCTTGATTGTGGAGTTTCAAACTTGTTTGAAAATTTAAAGAGAAAAACCCTAAAACACATTTAATTAAATCAAATCCTAAGAAACAAAAATACAAGAAATTGTGTGACAACTTGCTTTTTAATTGGAACCACTTTCCAATTCCTGCACACACACAAAAAAAAAAAATTGAAATAACAGGGCAACAACCCAAACAACGCCCTCCACATTTGGTGTGCACACTAGTATCCTAACCCTAACTAAAATTTGTAGCAATTTGACCCCTAAGATTTCATGAATTTCGACTTACTATTTATGACTTAAGTTTTCTCTAGTTAATACCAATTCTGTCATCTATATCTGGTGTTTAGGCTGAGGGGCCGTGTCAAATGACCAAGCGCGGGTTTGTACAAGCACCTGGGGATTTTCCTGCGAAATGCTTGGGCCCAAACCTCCCCTTAAGCAACTTGTCTAGATTTGTTGACAGAACAGGTATTCACTACTGATTACTTATTTCCTAGGTAGACCAAGTCTTAGGTTAAATTCTAAGGAGTCACAATTACGATAGGTCTAAAATTTGATTGCTTGTGTGCATGTTTCTCTCATCTCCATCTCTTCTCCTCCCCTCCCATTTCTTCCATTTTGTACGGGTGGCAGTCCAAAACTCCACACTTGGAGGGACCACTTGATTTTGCTTCCCCAAAAAGACTTTTCCTGCATTCTTCCTCTTCTTTAAAAATGGAAAATCAAAATTGGTCCTCTAACCCGCATGTTAATTTTTCTTTCCCATATTTTTCCACCCAGGAGCTACTTAATCAGGACCCTCCACCTGATCTCTACTCTATCATGGCTCAGCTACAAGTTAAGCAACAATAGTTGCATAAGGATTTAATAAACCTACCCAACCAAGGGAGTACTGCCACACCTTCCCAAGCTCCACACATTCCACATCTCACCCCTTTTAACACCCGCAAGAGAGAAAATCTGCATAAATCCCGTGCTGAGTATAATTATTATTCTGAGGCTTTCTATGGTTCAACAGGGAATTATGTTTCTCCCAATCATCACCCCACCCAAAATGTCCCTACTTTCCAGGAGAAATTGAAAAATTCCTCTAATGGGGGGAATTATCCGGCTCACTCCTAGACCAATCCGATTCCACACCAACAACAGAACCCGTTTGGAGGGTATGGTTCAAATCAGACTTATCAATCTGGGCAATCTCAAGAAGACATTAATGCCCAGATGATGAAAACCCTGTAAGAGTTACAAAGAAAAACAAAGGAAACAACCCATCTTATTAACAATCTCAATGATCAAATTGGGGATATTCCAACTCAAAGACCTATAGGAAACTCACCATCCCAACCCACACCAAACTTTATTAATCACAGAAACCAACACCCGGGTGGCTACCAACATCAGAACCACATGGTTCAACCTCCTATTAACCCAATATCACAGCACCAACCCAGTTTCTATCAACATCAGGCCCCCTACCTCCTCCCAGTGATCACCAAGTTGCATATGCAGAGACTTTGAGGAGTGAGGAAACCACCACTGATTTAAGGCCTTCACATTCAACTGATGAAATTGATTCTCAACCAATGCAGATTGAACCCCCTAACATCAAAAAGGAAGAAGAAAAATAAATCCCAAAAACACTTGATTCAAACCCTATTCCCACTCTCAAAAACTGCAATCTAACAATCCAAAGTCAGAGCCCTCTGACCACAATCCTTTGGACTTATTTCAGCAAGTCGAGAGGAATATTCCCTTCCTAAATTCTCCCCATGCCTCTAAAAAATTTACTGCAAAAGGGCATGATCAGAATCTAGAAAGGTTAGTCCTTTCAAAGACAACTAGCTCAGTTTTTCAAAGCAAGTTGCCTTTCACAAAAAAGGACCAGGGCACATCACTCATCTCAGTTGTCATAACTGACACCATTTTTTTTTGTGTCCCTCTCGACTTAGGTACCTCTAGTAATCTCATCCCTCCTATATTATTTGTGGAATTTCAATTAAGTGATTTAAAACCTACTAAGGTTCAATTTCAATTAGAAGACCGATCTACCATTCAACCATGGGGAGTTGTTGAGGATTTTATTATCAAGGTCTGGAATTGTCTATTTTCGATAAATTTTCTGGTCCTTGACATAGAGGTACCTAAGGCTCTCATTAATGCCATCCTTGGAAGACCTTTTCTGATTATGGTAGCAACTAATATCAATTCTCATTCTGGGAAAATGAATATAAGTTGCAGTAACCAAACCTTCTCATTAGATTTATTTCAAGCTTCCAAGAGGTCCATTGATCACAAAATTTTTGAGGACACTGACAATAAAATGGAAGCATTATTTGAGATGTCTATGTTGATCCAATCTCATTCATCTTTCACCACTATTGATCTAGATTTTATTGATTCTTCTTCTAAGGATAATTATGTGGTCCAAGACTTTCCAGTTCAACTAGGGTTTGACTTTCCCCCTTTTCATCTTCCTGATTTTTCACCAAAAAACATCCTCACTAACTTCACCCACCCTACATCTCATTGACTCCATTCCCCATCCCTTTCCGTTGGACCTATCACCTGACCCACCAGAGTCTGGCATTTTACAAGCACTTAAACCATGGCCAGATCGGGTCATTTTTCCATTTCTCTATTTTATTTTGATCCCTTTATCTTTACCACTCATCTTTTTAGGGATCTTGAGGAAGACACTTTTATTAAAGACATTCAAGTGTCCAACTATTTACATAATTTTCCTTCTTCTGTGCATACCTTCACGCTCGACGAAATGGCATAAAAGATAGCACTGAATGGGAGGTAACCCATCATTTTTTTCCTGCTTTCCTTTTTTCTTCTTTTTCTAGGTTTTGATCATCCTAAACTCAATCGTTCTTCACTAAAGTGATCCCTTTTCCCTCCGACTGCATGAGGACATAGCATATATTTTGCATGGGGGGGTGTTTTTAAAATTTGACGATCGATTTAGGATTTTCAAAACCTAAAAACATGCATTTTTCTTTAGTTTATTTCCTGCTTGCATACCCAAAAAAATAAAAATGTTGAAAACTTTTTGAGGAAAAATTTTGAAATTGGGACTAAGGTTGAAAAACTCACTTTTGGTACAATAGGATTTAATCTTTAACAAACTAGAGATGAGGATGTGGATCTGATCATTAGAATTTCAGGGTCTATTTTAGACTAGATCAGATATCCTTCTCTAAAAAATTTCACCTGAACTCATGATGATTCAAGTGACTTGATCCTTTTTTGTAATATGAAAAGTATTTGACTTAGTTTCTGATTCAAAAACTTGCATTTCTTGAGGAACTTCTTCTGTCAATTTTCACACACAAGCCAACACTTAAAAACAACTAAAAAATTGAAAAACTCCCTTGTTTGGACCTAGCAAAAGTCTGAAGCAGATCATTGGTTTGAGTTCCCACCGCCGAGAAGGAGGAAAATGCCTCCTTTGATGACACGATGTCAACATGTTACTGCCTCGGTGCTGCTCCATATCTATATTTCATATCTTTAGATGGAGCATTAAAGCACATTGTAGCAGCTCAAGTGTCTTGGATGGTGCTCTACCTATAGTGTTAGAGTAAGAGCTTGAGTTTGCTTGGAGCACCCCTTTACATCGCATTGTGTTTTGGGGTTGTGAGCTCTTGGGTGGTGTCATGGATAGTGCTATCCCAAAGTATTACCGCCAGAGCCCCCTCGAGGATTGGTAACGGGAATGATGATCTCGACACATCTGTTGTAAGACTAAGCTAAAAATAATAATAACAGTAAATAAAATAAAATAACACACCCCTATAAATGTTGGCTTTCCACAAGCACGGAGACAAGGTTTTAAGGGATTTTGCAAGTTGCGAATCAGATTCATGAACAAGAAAAATCCTAAAAATAAAAATTTCAAGTCATCTAAATTAACAAAGGGTTAATTTGTGAATTTTTTGAAGGATATACTGATCCCATTTTGTCTAATGGTTGGACACAAAAAACAAATCCTGATGTTTATCCATAACAAATCCGGTGCCTCCTATGTTTATATCAACCAAGGTTCCTTAATCTTTTTCTCCTCAAAAGTCGAAAAAATTAGATTTCCCAAAAAATTCCATTTACCAAAAAATTAAAGTTTTGCTAAGAGACTAGCAAAAGATAAACATGGGGGTGTGATAAACGCCATTTTATCAACATTCTTACGTGTTAAAACAAATTTAGCTCTTATGATTTTACTCCATAAGTGGGTTTTTGGGCTGCATTTAGGCATAAATTAGGTTACGCATGCATTGCAATTTTTATTGTATTTTTAATGTGTTTTTGTTAGTGTAAGGGATAAACAGATTGCAGATCCCTAGTACCCTAGCACTCAAGAGGGCAACTGGTGAAGGAGAAGCTCTCACCAGCTGGAACTCAGCTTGATCAAGCTCACGATAGTTGGAATTCAGCTCACCTGAATTAGGGTTAGCTCATCCTGGCTCCATTCAGCTCATCTCAGCTGAATTGCAGCTCAATAGAGCTCATCTCAGCTCACCCTCGCTCAGGTCAGCTCAGATATAGCTCAACTTAGCTGAGTCTAGCCCATCTCAGCTCCCATTAGTCAATAGGGAGCTCTAGCTAGCTCAACTAAGTTGATTAGAGTTCACCCCAGCTTAGGTCCAGCTACATCCAGCTCCAGTCAACTCCAGCCAACTGAAGATGACTTCATTCCAACTCAGGAAGCTTAAGTCCAGCTCCCAGGGACTCAACTTAGCTGCCTCAACCAGCTTGATCCTCCCTGGGAGCACCAGACCCAGCTCACCTCAGCTCATTATGGTAGAAGACAACTCACTTTAGCTTGGCTTAACAGCTAGCAAAGAACTAGCAAGCTAAGCCAGCTAGAGTAGCTCCATGCCAGCCTCTTAACCAGCTGCCAGCTCCAGTTAAAGCTCCAGCCTTCTCCTCCTCAGCACCTCCCTTCAAACCTTAGCTCACATTACCTACTCCTCTACTCCATAGCTAGCTAAGCTAGCTTAGCTTAGCTTAGCTTAGCTAGCATCCAACTCCTTGGCCATCCACCACCTTCCACTCAACCATAGGTAGCACCATCAACTAAGCTCACCTAAGCTTGCTATCCTACTCCAAGTTGGCGCCACCACCGTCACACCCCTTCACCCCATCACCACTACCAAGAGCCACCTATTTTCCCTCCAAAATAACCTTCTACAACCTTTCCCTTTTGGCGCCAACTTTCCCTCCAAAATTCCCTTCATCTCCACCATGCACCTCTCCTTAAAATCGTCTCCACCATCCACCTCACATACTTTCTAGAAGCCCCATAGTTGGAAACAAACATACGTGCCATTTCACCACCATAACCACCCCATGGCATCCCCTGGGTTTGTGCCAATTACCCTTAGCCGGAGGATCCCCAACCACCTCCATCTTCCCATCTTAGCCCTCCATTTCAAGAGTCACCTTAGCCCCCTTCCTACTATGTAAAAGCCCACCACCTACCACCATTTTAGAGCATCCTCCATTAGTGTTTACTTCCACCTACATCCACCTATACCTACGGCAAAGGAGAAGGAGTAGAGAAGAAGATTAATGGGGCACATCACCAGCCCCTTTGGTGCCTTCTTCTCCCCACTTTCTTCAACTTATGCCATGCCAAGGAGGAGGAGCTTTCCACTTCAAGGAGGATGGCCAGGAAAAGGAGAAGAACCTAGGGTGGACGTCCACCCTTGGAGGAAGAGAATTAAAGGTGGTAGCTACCACCTTAGAGGACATCATCTTAGAGGAGCATAGTAAGGAAGGAATTGGCGGACTCTTTTCAAGCTCGAGAGCTACCAAGCTTGGAGCAAGAAGCCCTCTTCTTCACCATCTATCTAGAGGATTTGTGTTTTATTTTATTTGTTGCAATTCTCTAGTAGTGGAAGCACTCATCTACTAGGTTTTTGTGTAAACACTTTCTCATTAATCTAGTTGCCTTCTTTGAAATTTCTTTTAGTTGCATTTTGATTGCAGTGATTCTAACAATCTTCACTCCCTCTCCCTAATTACTCTAGGCCTCCACATGCCTAGAGTGAGCTTAGGAAGAGGAATTACTTGTGACTTAGGTGTTAGCTTAGTAATCGTAGTTGTTATTTACTTTTTCGCCAACAACTCGTGTTTTCTCTCGTTATTTCAAAACCCTAAAAAAATGATATAGTTGAAAAGACCAAAAAGAAAGGTGATTTCTATTTCCAAGTAGGAGACCTGAATTTTGCAAACATATTGCCTCCTTGGACGACCCTAGATACCCCACTATCTAGGTCTTACAAATTTAAAAGCGAAAGCGGATTTACGCGTTGCAAAGACACTAAATTGCCTAATTAACAAACCACGTATTTTCGCATCAAGATCTAACTATTGATATCTTTAATAAGCTTGTAGGAAGACTACAGAATGAAAAGGGATCTGAAGTGATTAGGATTAGTAGTGATCATGCTAGAGAATTTGAGAATGAATCTTTTTCTAATTTTTGTGATAAATATGGGATAAAATGTGAACTTGCATTCCCTACCCACACCTCGGAATGGTGTAGTTGAAAAGAAAAATAGGACCCTGCAAGAGTGTGCCCCTACAATGCCGTGTGAGTCAAAGCTGCCTCAATATTTTTGGGTAGAAGCTGTAAACACTGCTTGCCACATCCAAAATAGATCCCTGATTAGACCAATCCTTAACAAAACACCTTTTGAACCTTTTCACGGAAGAACACCTAGAATTTCCTACTTCAAGATATTTGGTTGTAGATGTTTAATGCTCAACACCAATGATAATCTTGATAAATTTGATGCTAAGAGCTCGGAAGGAATCTTCTTAGGTTATTCAACCAGAAGTAAAAACAATAGAGTTTTTAACAAAAAGAATTATGTTGTTAAGGAGACTATGCATATATCATTCGATAAAACACCAGTTCACCCTCAATCTTCTGTAAAAGATGATGATGACCTAGTAGATGACCCTTCAGGCCTACCAGAAGAGAACATTTCAGATGAACTACCCTATGATATATCCTACATAAAAGAACATCCAAAGGAATTGGTGATAGGAGAACTATCTAAAGTAGTACAGACCAGATCTTCCATCAACACCTTAGCTTTCACAGCCTTTGTTTCTTAGTTAGAACCTAAAAATGTTAAGGAAGGGATTACTGCAAGGGAAGATGAGCTGAAACAATTCAAAAGAAATCAGGTATGGAAATTTCTTCCAAAACCAGACTCTTAGACCATTATCGGAATCAAATGGTTCTTTTGTAATAAACTTATTGAATCAAAAGAAGTAGTACGAAATAAAGCAAGACTTGTGGCCCAAGGGTATAATCAAGAAGGAATAGATTTTGATGAAACATATGGGCCTGTAGCTTACCTAGAATCCATTAGAATGCTGCTAGACTTTTCCACCCATATGGAATTTAAACTTTTTCATATGGACGTCAAAAGAGCCTTTCTAAATGGATTTATCAAGGAGGAAGTCTATGTTAAACAACCTCCGGGCTTTGGAGATGCTAAGCATCCAGAATATGTATACAAATTAAATAAAGCATTATATGGTCTAAAACAAGCTCCAGGAGCTTTGTACGACAAATTAAAAGCTTATCTAATTGAGAATGAATTTAAAATTAGCATAAAGATTCAACCTTATTCACAAAATGAAAAGAAAAGGATCCATTAATAATATAAATTTATGTAGATGAAATCATTTTTGGTGCTACTAATGATCTGTTATGCCAAGAATTTGCAAAGGTAATGCAAGATCAGTTTGAGAAGAGCATGATGAGAGAACTTTTGTTCTTTCTCAAACTTCAAATTGACTAGCTATCCTCTGGAATTTTCATATCTCAAATGAAATACACCATGGAGATCTTGAAGAAATTCTCCATAGACAAAGTAAAGAAAAAGAAACACCGATGGTAACTTCTACACAACTAAAATCTGATGACACAGGTCAGTTTGTAGATCAAAAATTGTATAGAAGCATGATAGGATCATTATTATACTTGACTGCTAGAAGACCTGATATTCTCTTTTGCCCTTTTTTGCGTGCTTGCTTTCAAGTAAACTCTAAAGAAGTACATCTAAATGTTGTTAAAAGAATACTTAGATACTTAAACCACACACAAGACTTAAGACTTTTCTATTCGAAGTCAGACACATTGGCACTTTATTCTTTTTGTAATGCCAATTAGGCGGGTAGCTTTACAAACTGAAAGATTATTAGTGGAACGTGTCAATTTCTCAAAAATTCCCTAGTCTCTTAGTTCTCTAGAAAGGAACACATTGTTTCACTTTCAACAAAAAAAGCTGAATATGTAGCTGCATCTTTAGCCTGTTCACAACTACTACGGATGAAACAAACCCTGCAAGATTTTGACCTATCCAACAAGAATAACAAAATACTTTGTGACATCACTAGTGCCATAAACTTGTCTAAAATTCCACTTCAACACTCTAGGACTAAACATATTGATGTGGACACCATTTTCTAAGAGATTGTGTCTTAAAAGGAGAAATCAACCTAGAATTTGTTAAAACAAAAAATCAATTAGCTGATATCTTTACAAAACCTTTGCTTAAGGAAAGATTTAACCTAATTTGCCACTAACTAGGTTTATCTAGGTTAAAAGAGCTTAATTGATCATTTTGTTTAATATGTTTTCAACCTTTGATCAATCAATTTTTTAAAATTGATCGACCAAAATCTTTGATCAATCAAAATCCTTGATTGATCGGCCAAATTCTTTGGCAAGAAATTTCCATCTAAAAATTTGAGTTTTGATCAAACAACTTAGTTGTTTGATCAAACAATTTGATTAAGCAGGAATTTTCCCTCGAATCATTTGAACCCTTGTTCACATGGCTAGATCCCATTTTAACAGATATCTCGTTGTAATATAGATGAACTTTCCACAAAAACAAAAAAAAAAATTATAATTCGAAAATCAAAGTATCGGAGGTCGAACACAGGGAGCAATCTGAGTATTCCAAAACTTGAGAACACAACTTTTAATAAAAAGCAATGACTAGTTCAATAAAAATGATAGGATAATGTTGTAGAGGAAATGCTTAAAAAGAATTTGACATCTGATATTGCATCAGACGTCTTAAAATTGGCCTTCAGAATCCTCTCCTGCCTTTGCTTTGGCTCTCCTATAGCTATGGTTTCCTGTTTCCCTCTTTGTTTTCCTTAGCCGCTCTTGCTCCTCTTCTTTTTCCTTCTCTTCTTGATTCTCTTCCTGCAGCTAAGTCCTGGCTTTGCCTCTTCTTAAGTTGCCTTCTTCTTTTTCTTCCTCTTCTTCCTTTGCTTTGTTGCTTCTCCTCTTTGTCTGCCCCTTGATCTCTCTCTTCTTCTTTTTCTTGGCTTGCAGCGGCTAAGTCCCTACTTCTTTCTGTGCTTCTTCCTCCCTTAGCATCCTCTTCATGCACAAGCACCACGCAATAAAACCTATTCCCCTACCCTCCCCACCGTCTCTCTCTTTGAATCTCTCTTCTGTATGCTCTCCCAGAGCCGAGTTATCGGGCCGGTCAAGCGCCTGGGTCCAGGTGCACCGGCGTGGGTGTGGTGCGCGAGGAGTGAATAGCAGGATGGTCGGGTCGAGTTACCAGGTCCGCGGGCTAATTCACAGATGAGGTGTGTATAGGTGAGGAGGGACCTCACCACAGTGATTTGAAGGCGACCAGACAATAGCACAAAATTAACTTAAAGCTATCAAACAGCTTACGTCTTATTGAGGTGGGACTAAAAGTCCCACCCACTGCTGCTGGCAACTATAGGAGAACATCTTCACGATTGGCGCAGCTACAGGTCCTGCAGCACCCTTTATCTGGCTGGGCTTTCTCACACTCGCAACCTACACAATCTGGAAGCCTGGGAGCGGATGATTGTGGCCTGGAGCTAGAGAACAGTCGAGCTCGAGTCGTCGCTAATGGCGGCTAGAAGCTTGACCCTGCATGACACAAAAGGAATCTTGCAGCTCTATCAGACCACAGGAGGACCTTTGCTATGTCACGGTGAAGGTGAGGCGATCGGTGGCAGGCCGCAGGGCGGCCTAGGCGTGCATGCCTAGGTCACTCTGTAGCCGGATTTATGGGTTAGGTCAGGGGAAGCGTGGAGTGCATGTGGCATTCTATGGATGGGTGGAAGGTGTTCAGTGGAGTGTGGCAAAGGTTGTGAGGTGGGTGGCGAGACGTGTGTGGGTGCGAAGTGACGGAGGCATCTCGCCAGAGGGTGGTTGGAGATGGGGAAGATGCGGGCGGACAGTGGCGGTCGAGGGGTGTTCAGTAAAATAGAATGAGGGAAAGGAAATAGTGGAAGATGAGGAGCTTATCTGGAGTAATTGGAGTGAAGGGGGGGCAGAGGAGACGGACGGCTCATTTTTGCCATCGTCGGAGAAGATAACCCTGAGGGAGATAACGGCGACAAGGAGGAGGACAAGAAGGCGTGCGCTGGTGTGACATGACGTTGGAGGACAAGGCGGAGTGAACTCTGCTGCTGGTATGGCAGCAGAGCGACAACTGGGAGGAGGAAGAATCGCCGGAGCTTGCGGGCTACTTGGCCGGAGAGAGGGGAGATGAAATCTGGGGAATTTTGCGGCCAAAACAAGTCTGAGAGATTCACAGAGGATCGGGGGTCCTTTTGTAAGTGCTGGCCGAGCTTCTGGTGCATGGAGGGCAAGCCTTTTGCCACCGATTTCTCACCGGAGAAGGAATGTAGTTGGAGGTCCAAATCTCTCGTGCATTCACACAAGAGATTGGATGGAAATCAAATATTGTGATTGAGCTCAGATGAAAGGGGATTCCTCAAAGAATCTCCCTTCCAATCTGGGAGGAGATCTCTAAGGGATCAGGGAGTATTCCCCCTCCATTCCTTGCCGGAGAAGGATTCCTCCCCATTAATGGCAGAGGGACCTTTTTGTAAGAATGGTGAGGAAGATAGGGGGTTTTGTAATGGTTTTCAAAAGATAGGGGCCAAAATGTAATTAGGTGTACTGATTCGCAAAGTAGGTCAAGATGACCTCCCCTTAGGTCTAAATTTTGGTACAAACCTAATTTGGACCTAAGGAATCCAATGGTGAAGTTCAATTTTAGGTTTGACCACGCTTAGCTGGACTTTTTGCATAAAAACCCAAATTAGGTCAATTGATGAGCTAGGACCCTAATCTAGGTCAAAATAGGTTCCAAAGGTCAAATTGAAGGTTATAAACCCTAGGGGATATTTTTCCATGAATTATAGATGGCTTAGTTGATTTTTAACCTGACTAGAACCCTATTGAATCAAGCGCGTCAGTTTTAGGGTTACCAGACGTCATTTAGTTCCTGGATTGCACATGAACCCATTTCTGATTGAACCAACCTACTTTTTATCTTATTCATACCATTTGAACTGTGTTTTGCCTCTGAGAAATGTCGTTTATGTACTGCAATGGTAAAATTATAGTTTTACCCTTTATTTCTTGTTTGCTTCTCAGAACACTTATTCCTTCAATTAAGACCTCCTCTGAGTTATGTAGGAACTTTTATTCTCTTTCTTGGGTCAAAATGAGCTAGTTAGGGTTCATGATGAGGCTATCATCATACCCCCATGCCTAGGTTTCTCTAGTCCCTTAGCAAAATTTCACGGTTTTAACTTATGTTCTAAACCCTTAGTGTCTGTCATCAGTTGTGATAAGTGCTTTTCCTTTTTTTTTCTTTTGTGATTAGGTTAGGATGCCGACAATAGGCATAGAGGTACTCAAGTACCAACCAAAATCCGAACCTGACCTGCTTTAGCCTCAGTCTTCCGCAAAAGTTTTTAAGGCCCGCAAAAACTATCCTAGGGTTTGTTGAACTCTACTGTTAAAGCAACTGTGCTTGAGACATTTTTAGCTTAGGTTCAGTTTGCAGTGCATTTTTTGTAAGAGAGAGACAAAAGATTTATTTGTTTGGAGAGTTTTCTCTCCCATTTATTTTTATTTCTAGCTTCGGATTGGCTTCTCAACATAGTCTGTATCGGATTCCTCATCCCCATCATCAATCCTCAAGGGTCCCTAGCAATCGATGCTTTGAGATAGCACCGCCCATGGCAACCCCCAGAACCCTGGCTTTCGAGATTTCGAGATAATCCCTCCCATGGCATTCCATGGCCGAATTTAGACTCTGGCGATCGACATTTCGTGATAATGCTGCCCATGATATCTGAACCAACAGAGTGCCTACATGCCCCCGGTAGGATATTTAAATATCCTAAGAGACAAGCACCGAGGAGATGATATGTTGTTACGCATCTTCGAGGGGAATTTCCCACCTCTCCACGTCGAGAACTCGTCCAAATCAACTTGTGTTGATCGGCCGCTCCTAATCTTGGTGACCTTTTCAGAACATTGAATCGCTTTTTGCGTGGTTTTGATATTTATGTGCACTGAACCAGACTGTGTGTGAATTGGGGTGCTTAGGTTACCGAATCCCACAAATCAAAGGTCAGTTAACGAGGCCGAATACTTCCTAAGCCTTAGACCTAATACTTAAGCTTTGCATTTTTCCCAACCTCTTGAGGATTATCCAGATCTTAATGGATATGTGAATTTTTAAGCCAAAGAATCTTGCCCAAGAGGCCTAAGATCAGCATTCCTGCTAATCCCTTTTTATGTCTCCTTAGCACTTTTCTTTTATTTTTCTCTTTTCTTGCTCTGGTCTAGAACTTTAGTTAATCCCTTAATCTTTTGCTAATGACTATCTCTCTCTTTTTTTTCATTTTTTGCTCCTTTTTTTGGCATTTTGCTCTTTTCCTCCTCTCATTTTGTGTGGCCCAAAAGATTGTCTCTTCCCCCTCCTCATTTCTTTTTCTGAGTTGAAACTTTTTCTTAATATGAATTTTCCTGACATTTTGCACTTTCATACCCCTCCATGCCTAAGATTTGCAATGTCCCTATTGGAAATTAGGTGGGTTCCATTTCAGCTTAGTTCATGCATTAGGACAGGTGTTGGGTGGGTGAACGGGTCAAAGTGACTGTTGCGAATGATTTCTAATCTTGGGTAGGGGTACCTGAGGTGGAGTCAGCTGTTCTAATGGATGAACCTTAAAGTGTAATATGAATTCCACATAGAAATGTCAGAAAAGGTTTTCGAGTTTTTCAAAGAATGGCGGGTTCCCTCCCGTTAAGCATTGAGTTTTACGCCATCAGCTAGGCCCAATGAGCTCAAGGAGAATGGTGGGTAAAGGATGACTCAGCCAAATTTGTATCAGTCAAGTCAATGAATGGTTTGAGTCTCTGATCGTTCACGACAAATGGTTCAGAATCGTGGTTGAGTGGGCTGATTTCAATGACTCCATTTCCAAAGATTTGTTAGAATAGGTAGGGTCCGACCCACTTAGATCATAGCTTTCCTAGGAATATTTTGAGTCGGGCATCAAAGAGAAACCTTTTGACCAGGATGAAAGATCTTTCTAGAAATGTGTTTGTCATGAAAAGCTTTAACCCGTTCTTTGTAAATTTGTGAGTTCTCATACGCATCGTGGCATAATTCATCGATCTCTCCTATTTGAAGCGTTTTGTGGGTTCCAGCCTTAGAAAGATCTAAATTGCAATTCCGTACTACCCAATAGGCTTTATGCTCCAATTCGACGGGGAGGTGACATGCCTTCCCGTACACTAGTCTGAATGGACACATACCTAATTGGGTGTTGTGGAGGGTCCTATAGGCCCACAATGCTTCCGGAAGTCGAGAACACCAATCCTTCCTATTAGGTCGAACAGTAACCTGAAGGATTTTCTTGATCTCTCAGTTTGATAGCTCAACTAGACCATTAGTTTTGGGGTGGTAGGGAGTAGAGATTTGATGTGACACCCCATATTTGGTCATCAGTGACCTAAAATGAGCGTTTGTAAAATGGGTCCCTCCGTCGGAAATTATTACTCGTGGAATCCCAAACCTTGAGAAGATGTTTTGATGAATGAATTTGATAACAACCTTATGATTATTGGTTCAGGTCAGAATGGCTTCTATCCACTTGGACACGTAGTCAACGGCGAGTAAGATGTATTCGAAACCATCTGAGATAGGGAAGGGTCCCATAAAATCGATCCCCCAGATGTCAAAAATTTCGCATACCAGGATCGGCTGTAGAGGCATCATGTCTCGATGGCTCATGTTGCCCAAGGTCTGGCAACGAGTACATGTCTTACAGTGATCAATGCATCTTTGAAAATTATGGGCCAGTAAAAGCCACACTGGAGGACTTTTGATGCAGTTCTGTGTCCTGAGAAATGTCCACCGCATGCCTAGTCATGGCAAAAGGAGAGTATGTCTTTGATTTCTACTTCCGTGACACACCGTCGAATTATTTGATTAGCACTAATGCGGAATAGATATGGGTCCTCCCACAAGTAACACTTGGCATCGGAACACAATTTGTCCTTCTTTGCCTTTGGCCAATCGAACGGGATCTTATGTGATGCCAGGTAATTCACTATATCTACGAACCATGGAAGCCCCGTATTGATAGTCAGGAGGTACACATCAGGAAAGTGTTCTGTGATGGGTTTGGAAGGGTCAATTATTTTAGAAGAAAGGTGAGACAAGTGATCAGCTACCACATTTTGCTTTCTCGCTTTGTCGCGAATCTCGAGGTCAAATTCTTACAACAGCAAGATCCATCAGATTAATCGAGGTTTCGCATCCTTCTTTGCGAGGAGATGCCTCACAGCTGTGTGATCTGAGTAAATGATAACATGGGAACCCAGAATGTATGATCTGAATTTTTCTAGGGCAAATACTACAGCTAGTAGCTCTTTCTCAGTAACTGTGTAGTTACACTGAGCCTTATCCAGTGTTTTGCTAGTGTAGTAAATGACCATGGGTTTTCCGTCAATTTTCTACCCCAAAACTGCACCTACAGCGAAGTCAGATGCATCGCACATGATCTCAAAGGGTAGAGACCAATCAGGGGAGTATAGGATCGGGGCTTGGGTGACTCGGTCACGAAGGATCTCAAATGCATGAGTGCATTCCCTGGAAATTTCGAAAGGCACATCCATGGAGAGAAGAGTGGTCAGGGGGTGGGCGATTTTTGAAAAATCAGGGATAAATCGATGGTAAAAATCCATGTGCCACAAAAAAGATCGGATGTCCTTAATCGAGCTAGGCAGAGGGAGCTTGGAAATCAGGTTAACCTTATCTCAATCGAGTTGGATGCCTTTCTCCGAGATTAGATGTCCTAGGACAATTCCCTCAAGCACCATGAAATGGCTCCTTTCCCAGGAAAGAACCAAATTCACATCGATGCATCGCCTGAGTATTTGGACCAAGTTGGAGGCAATCGTCAAATGATGCTCCAAAAATTGAAAAGTCATCCATGAAGACTTCTAGATAATTGATTAGCCCATAGTTGTGGGCTATTTAAGTATTTAAGTGCCTACACATTAGGTTAATTCTAACATTTATTTAGTATAAATTAGGATGTAAATAGATTAATTCATAGTTTTAATCTAATTACATAATCCATACATTGCATTCATATCTTAAGTGCATTTAGAATTAGCTTAAAATAACATTCATCTAATTAGATAACCAATTAGGTATATTATTTTTATTAACATAGAAGTTGAGGGTCTATACATAAATAACCCTAATATTTTAATAATATTTTCTTTATTCGTCTTCTTTCAGAACGGCTGGCTGCCGCTCCAACGCCCGGGTGATGCAGTGAAGGAGCCATTCAAGGGGGAGCGGATACGGTGGATCTGGTCGGCCGCTGATTTCAAATTTGTTCAGGCCACTACAAAAGGAGCACGGAGGCAGCCAAGCTCAGGGGCCTCCGCCACCGACCCACCACTATGCAGAGAGAACCTCTCTCTTCCACTCCACACTGCCGACCTCTACCGTGGCGGCGAGTCTCCACCACCGTGGGCGTGTGGTGTGATAGGCCACACCGCCATCCGGAGCTCGCCTGCATTACCGTGAGCACCTTAGCGTGCAACTCCCTCGCCGTCGTCGCAGACCACCACCACCGAGCTACTGATCAGCCACCCTCTCAGGGAAATTTCCCAGACATCTGAAGTTACCCGCTCACCTCCACTTCCTCAGCCTGCACTCTCCAACCGGCCACCAGACCGCCTGCACCCTCCACCGCTCACCGGTTGCAGACCTGCGCACGCCTGCAGATCAGCCCGCGCTCTCCTCCAACGCCTGCAGACCAGCCTGCAGCATCCTCCACCGCTCACCGGCTGCAGACCTACGCACGCCTGCAGATCAGCCCGCGCTCTCCTCCAACGCCTGCAGACCAGCCTGCAGCATCCTCCAACAGCCGCCTGCAGCTTCCACCGCACACGCCAACCGCCTGCAGCTTCCACCGCGCCAGCGCCCTCCGCAGACCCTCCGCCCATGCACAACCGCGCCAGCGCCCTCCAGCAGACCCTCCGCGCGCCCACGCACAACCGCCTGCAGACCGCCCAACCGACCACCGCGCACGCCAGCCGCACACGCCAGCCGCAGCAGTGCCCACGGCAATGGCAGCAGCCACCCCCGCAGCAGCAGCAGGCGGCGGACTTCACGCCAACAGGCTGCGCAAGCTGTCGGCTGCAGCACCTCCGCCTGAGCTCGCCCGGCCACCTCCGACCGCCGCGCAACTCGCCGCCACCACCGATTCGAAGCCCTTGATCCAAGGGACCTCCTCCGAGCTTCCCGCGCCCGACCATCGGCTCCCCGTCGCGCAAGACAACGGGAAAAATTCCCCTGTTTTGCTACATTAAACCACCAATTAAAAATTACATTTCATGCCATTGCCACTTTTTAATCTTATTATATTGATTCTGCATTGCGGAAAATATCCTCTAGTTTCTCATAATTACCATTTCAGCATTATTTCTTGCTTAAACCTTAATCTAAAGGCAATCTTGGCTCGATTCTTGTCCAAATTGACTACGAACAAACATTTTTAAGTGGCGCGAATTTTAATACGTTATTGCCTCCCTGTGGATACGACCCGCTCCTCTGCGAGTGGTTATTTCTTGTTAAAAATTGATTAGTCGATTTTTCCACCACATTAAACTACAAACGACTTAAAAGCAAAAGATCGACCGGTCAAATGGCGCTGTTGCCAGGGAGGCAACAGACGCAATAATTTCACCTAATTTTATTTTGATTATTTGTCTATTGCATAGAGATTTGACCATTCATTATTTTCTTTTCTGTGCGAGAAAATTTGTGCAAGAATCAGCCAGTGTGAGAGGCGACCCTTGACGTCGCCAGACGAGAATTGGGCGAGCCATTTTTAAACGGAGGAGAAGGACGTGGACACAACGGACACCATTTAGTCATTAGTTTAATTAGAATAGAATTAAGATTGTAGACTTAATTTTTCATTACAGTTAGTTTGAAACCCTTGTTCTGGGATAAATTTTGAGGGGTTTGTTCCCCGATTTTGTTTTGGACCCGTGTTGGGTAATTTTTGGGAGCCTGTTCCCTTTTCTTTAGATTTAGGTTTATTTTTTTTTTATTATTTCTTTTATTGGCTTGTACATAAGTAGTTCTAAAAAAAAATAGAAAAAGAAAAAAAATGAGCTGCCTGCTAGAAGTTGCCTGCCCTAGGACGAACCATTTAGGTCTGTATGAGCAGCCTCTAGATTTGCTTTTCTGCATTGCGTGCATTTTTGCATCGAAGATCGCTGGAGGCAAGGTACGCATTCTCTTACTTTGCATCCTATTTTTGATCACGCATTGCATTTGGGATTTAATGCGAAGACCACCTAATCTGTACTGAATAAATCTAACAAGTGGTCACATATTTTCTTTAGAAAAAGGACTAATTAAAGGAAGGACATTTTAAAAACCAAGGATTTGATTTTCAAACTTGGCGTGCGATTCAAAGTTCAAAATCTTTGACGGTGTATGCACCACGGCACGTTTCTAGACACTCCTTAGGTTTGGAAATACTAGGACAAGAGCCCTCCTTTCGTTGGATTTTGAAGTGTTCGGAACTTGAGATCAAAGGTTTTGTAAATCCAAAGAGGGGGATACCCTGTCACGGATTTTTGGTGGTAGTTGAGGAGCACCGCGAAAGCACAGCTTCAAAGGAAGGCTTAGGCTTACTTGCATCCCTCGATCTTCCGTCTTTGGATTTACTTGACCATTTGAGATTTAGGGAAGAACACCTAAGCTCCAACTAGGTCTTTTTAGGCGAGCCGTAGGTCGACAATAGGCGTGTAAATTGATTGAACAAATTGTATTGTCACCTGCAATCTGACTTAAAATCAAAAGCCTAAATTGGGAAAGACCTAAAAGGTCCTTTTTGAATTGTGTCTTGCTTGGGGAATTCTGATTGAAGTGTGAGTTAGAATGGACCACATTGATTTTCATCCTTTCACATCTTGCCCACACCCTCACCCCCACTCTGCATCCTTCGATCCCAGACGCCGAGATGGTCCATTCCTTGATGGACATAATGACAATCATTGGGATCCGTTTTACTCCTATTATAGGAGTATTGGCCTAGTTAAGCCCCAAATTAGTGAGCAGAACTCAGGAGCGGGATTTGCTTTGCCCAATATCCCACATACCAAAGAAATACCCAACCCACCCTCCCTGAAAACTTATAATGGTTGGACAAACACTCCTGGGTACTATAAGCCTGAGCCTGACTTCTCTTATGATAGAAATGACCTCTCCTCTTTGAAGATGGAAATACAGAAAATGCAAAATGAAATGAGTGAATTGTTAGGAGAATCTTTGAGAGCAGGCCAACAAGAAAGAGATGAAATTAGCCACCCAATCTGCCCCATTGACGATGACGTACACCCCTCTACAATAGATGCATCTCCCGTAGGAAAGCTACACTTTAAGTTGAAGGGAAATTTTGGGGAGAATAGCTACTTTTCGAGGATCGATTTTGAAACCTCCCCATTAGATGACACTTCCTTGAGAGATCTACACTTTAGGTGGGAGGAAAAAACACATGAAAGTAGCTATGCATTGGATGAAGAACGGTGGCAACCCGACGACGATGATGATAAGGTTGAGTATCCACCTGATTTATATTGGAGTCAAAAGAAGGGAATGATGGTACCATTGGAAGACCTCGACCCAGATGATAGTATTTTCGTGACATTTGATGAAGTGGGTCAAAGTCAAGTTGTTAATCCTACCCTCCCTTCTGATCACGATATGGAACTCAAACCCACCCTTAGGGAACCTAACCCTAAAGAAATTGACCTATCTGAGGAGTCTAATGTAACCAATGTAAATAATTTACCTCAGATAGAGCACCCTAGGGGATCTGCTGAGATATTAAATGATTCTAGACCTCGGGTACATGATGAATTGTGTGATGAGGAGGAAGATGAATTATATGAGGAACCTACATTCAAGATTTGGAGTGACACTAAGGGTGATTATGTATTATTTGAAGAGTTAGCCCCTGAGGATGTCACAAATTTGACCAAATTAGGTTTCCTTGGCACACCCATTGATGATATTTCTCCTCATGATAAAATGATGGAAAATTTGGAAGCAATTTCTAAGATTTATGTGGATTCACATATAGACTTCGGGGAAGATTTGAGTAAAGAACAAAAACCTGGGGATGACATTGATAGGATAATCCCTAGATCTGTTGCTTCCAACCTGCCTTCATTCACTTCGAAGTCACCCTCTGATTCGCTTATATCTGAAAGCGAAATTGTGACTCCTGATGAAGAGCAGGAAGATCCACGTGATGGTGCAAGGAATGCTAGGGATGAAATTGAGGATTTAGAAAGAGTGTTTGGGATGGACACCAAGCTGATTAAACCCAACCAAGATCTTATGGCCATCCCAAAACCTCGTAACTTGGACACCCTAGACGATCCTTGCCTTAGAGAATTGCTCATTTTTGTTCTGACTAGGGGGCTTAACAGACCAATATTTTCTGTAATGGAGTATCGGGTATGGATTGATGATTTCTTTAGTCAGTCCATTACCCTGGGGGTTTATCTCTATACCATTCCTTCCCCATTCTTTTTGGAGGATCCTTGTCATCCTACCCCTACCCCTTTGGAGGTTATTTTAACTGTTTATCCTTTAGAACCTCTTCTGGTGACCTGGGAAGATTTCATTCCCATTTTAGTTGGGCGAGCATTTGCTATCGGGATTCATCATCAGCTCGCCAACATCCTAGGTTACCTATTTTCTAGGCCAACTTTGCTTTGCTCATTTTTAGGGCCTATTTCTGCAATTCTTGAACCTGATTTGCAGGTTCTTCGGCTATTCATCCCAGCTTTGACCCAGGTAATATCCTTCTATGCAATGAGGACATTGCAGATTTTAGGCATGGGGGGGTGTACTTGGGGATATACGTAGCATAATTGCATACATTTGTACATATAAAAAAAAAAAGTTTTGAGCTTAACTGGCTAAGTCCTGCATTCTTAAGCAAATCAGAACTCTAGCGTAGACTAAATTAATTCTAGGGTCAAACTTTAGAAGCTAAATAAGCTACTAGCTTTAGACCTTTAGGGTCCTTTGTGGACTTAAAAACTTAAGTAGGAGTTAAGTTGCGGACCATTCTTCAAGAGGTTGAGGAAGGGAAGCTAGGGTTTGAGTTAAAAGGTGGGGTAGTACCTGGAGTCTTATTCTACCTTTTGGTTTACGGGTCATTGTAACCTAAGCATCCAAATTTTTCACACTTGGTCTGGTAATTAACTTAATTTCTGAAAAGAGATTTGGTTCTCTTAGTTTTGGCTTAAGAGAGGCTTGAAAACACATTTTGATTGGAAGAGTTCCCGCCGCAGGAGAGGTCGAGTATATACTCACCTTGAGGATGCGATGATAACATATTACCTCCTCGACGCTTGTCTCTTAGGATATCCATCCTACTGGGGGCATGTAAGCGCATTGCGCGGTTCAGGTACCATGGGCGGCTCTCTCTCGAAGTGCCGATTGCCATAGGCCTGAATTCGCTTAAGAAATCCATGGGCGATACTATCCCGAAGTGTCAATTGCCAGGAGTTCTTGGGGTCGTTATGGGTGGTGCTATCTCGAAGCATCGAAAGCCAGGCACCCTTCGAGGTATGGTAATGGGGACAATGAATTCGACACAGACCGTGTTGATAGCTGATCTGAGGTTAGACTTAGAAGAATCAAACAAACAAAAAAAAAAGAGGGTGTATATATAAAAAAAATTTTCCTTTAACTCAAATAACTCGGACCAATGCACAAGCACGGATACTTTAATCTCAAGGATCAATAAACTTTAGGGTAGAGTCAGAAATCAGGGAAACTTGTGCTTGCAACTCGTCTTTAGCCGACCTAGTCTGTAACTTAGCAACTACTTAGGAACCTTGGGTTTAGAACCTGAACTTAATATGCTTCTGAAGGAAGACTAAGTGAGTTGACTAGTCTACTTAGAGTGCTAGGTTTCGCTTAATTTTGCTAGGGACTAGCAAAAACTAGGCATGGGGGTATTTGATTAGCCCATAGTTGTGGGCTATTTAAATATTTAAGTGCCTACACATTAGGTTAATTCTAACATTTATTTAGTATAAATTAGGATGTAAATAGATTAATTCATAGTTTTAATCTAATTACATAATCCATACATTGCATTCATATCTTAAGTGCATTTAGAATTAGCTTAACATAGCATTCATCTAATTAGATAACCAATTAGGTATATTGTTTTTATTAACATAGAAGTTGAGGGTCTATACATAAATAACCCTAATATTTTAATAATATTTTCTCTATTCGTCTTCTTTCAGAACGGCTGGCTGCTGCTCGAATGCCCGGGTGATGCAGTGAAGGAGCCATTCAAGGGGGAGCGGATACGGTGGATCTGGTCGGTCGCTGATTTCAAATTTGTTCAGGCCACTACAAAAGGAGCACGGAGGCAGCCGAGCTCAGGGGGCCTCCGCCACCGACCCACCACTGTGCAGAGAGAACCTCTCTCTTCCACTCCACACTGCCAGCCTCTACCGTGGCGGCGAGTCTCCACCACCGTGGGCGTGTGGTGTGACAGGCCACACCGCCATCTGGAGCTCGCCTGCATTACCGTGAGCACCTTAGCGTGCAACTCCCTCGCCGTCGTCGCAGACCACCACCACCGAGCTACTGATCAGCCACCCTCTCAGGGAAATTTCCCAGACATCTGAAGTTACCCGCTCACCTCCACTTCCTCAGCCTGCACTCTCCAACCGGCCACCAGACCGCCTGCACCCTCCACCGCTCACCGGCTGCAGACCTGCGCACGCCTGCAGATCAGCCCGCGCTCTCCTCCAACGCCTGCAGACCAGCCTGCAGCATCCTCCACCGCTCACCGGCTGCAGACCTGCGCACGCCTGCAGATCCGCCTGCGCTCTCCTCCAACGCCTGCAGACCAGCCTGCAGCATTCTCCAACAGCCACCTGCAGCTTCCACCGCACACGCCAACCGCCTGCAGCTTCCACCGTGCCAGCTCCCTCCGCAGACCCTCCGCCCACGCACAACCGCGCCAGCGCCCTCCTGCAGACCCTCCGCGCGCCCACGCACAACCGCCTGCAGACCGCCCAACCGACCACCGCGCACGCCAGCCGCACACGCCAGCCGCAGCAGTGCCCACGGCAGCGGCAGCAGCCACCCCCGCAGCAGCAGCAGGCGGCGTACTTCACGCCAACAGGCTGCGCAAGCTGCCGGCTGCAGCACCTCTGCCGGAGCTCGTCCGGCCACCTCCGACCGCCATGCGACTCGCCGCCACCACCGATTCGAAGCCCTTGATCCAAGGGACCTCCTCCGAGCTTCCCGCGCCCGACCATCGGCTCCTCGTCGCGCAAGACAACGGGGAAAAATTCCCCTGTTATGCTACAGTAAACCACCAATTAAAAATTACATTTCATGCCATTGCCACTTTTTAATCTTATTATATTGATTCTGCATTGCGGAAAATATCCTTTAGTTTCTCATAATTACCATTTCAGCATTATTTCTTGCTTAAACCTTAATCTAAAGGCAATCTTGGCTCGATTCTTGTCCAAATTGACTACGAACAAACATTTTTAAGTGGCGCGAATTTTAATACGTTATTGCCTCCCTGTGGATACGACCCGCTCCTCTGCGAGTGGTTATTTCTTGTTAAAAATTGATTAGTCGATTTTTCCACCACATTAAACTACAAACGACTTAAAAGCAAAAGATCGACCGGTCAATAATCACCTACCATATTTAAGAATATGGCAAGCATACACCGCTGAAAGGTTGCTGGTGCATTGAAGAGATCGAAAGGCATCCTTCGAAACACGTACATCCCGAAGGGGCAAGTGAACATGGTCTTTTCTTGGTCTTCTGGATGGATTGCCACCTAGTTGTAACCGGAGTACCCGTCAAGAAGCAGAAGAACCTATTTCCCTCTAGTTTCTTGAGGATCTGATCAATAAATGATAGTGGGAAATGGTCCTTCTTCATGGAGGAATTTAGTCTTCTGTAATCAATGCAGACTCTCCATGAGTTTGCTATTTGGGTCGGAATGACCTCTCCGGTTTCAATCATGATGATGGTGAGTCCGGCCATAGGCACAACCTATATTGGACTCACCCAGCAACTGTCAGAGATCGGGTAGATGATCCCTGCATCTAACCACTTGATGATCTCCTTTTTCATGACCTCTTGTAGGTTAGGGTTTAAAAGTCTCTGCATCTCTCTTGAAGGTCATGTGCCCTCTTCTGTGTAGATTCGATGTGTGTAGTATGAGGGGCTTATGCCAGTGAAGTCATCGAGAGTCCATCCAATAGCTCTACGATGTTGCTGGAGAATAGTAACCAGACGAGTTTCCTGGTTAGGTGTGATTTGGGAGTTGATAATCACAGGAAACGTCTGATTGGAACCCAAAAAGACGTACTTCAGATGCTTGGGAAGGGGCTTGAGTTCCATGACAGGATTATTAGCAACAGCAGGTGGTTCGGGGTTTGTATCAGGAACAAGGGTCGGAGTCATGGGTGTGTCTAGATCATGTTTGCACTCCTCTGTTTGCAGGTTTTGATCTTTTAGTGGTTGATCAGGAATAATCAGGTTGCCCTCTGTATGTGATTCAACAAGTATGGCTCTGATATCACATATTTGCTCTATAACCCTGCAATTAATCCCTTGTTGGGCCTTAAAGATGTCAATCTTCAGAGTTTGATTCCGAAATTTTAATTCTATTTGGCCCTCTTCACAGTTTATGTTGACCCTAGCAGTGGCCAAGAAAGGTCTCCCTAATGTGATTGGTGTGTCCCTTAGGTTTTCGGGTGCGTCCATATCCAGATCAATGAAATCCACCCGGAAGTAAAAATCCCGTACCCTAACAATGACATCCTCGAGTATTCCTTTAGGTGACTTGATGGATCGATCGGCTAACTGCAACGTCACCTTAGTCGGTTTAAGTTTGGATTCTTCAAGGTGGTCAAGGAGGGATGTAGGTATTAGATTTATGGAGGCACCTAGATCTAGCAAGGCTCTATCAAATTGGGTTTCACCAATTTTACAAGAAATCAGGGGAGTTCCTGGGTCTTTAGCTTTGGGTGGGAGTTTACTTAAGATGACAGAGCTGGCTTGCTCTGACAGTATGATCAGATTCCCAGTCTTGGTTCGTGGCTTACGTTTAGGTGTACATACATCTTTCAGGAATCTTGCATAAATCGGTACGTGGCAAATTGCATCCATCAAGGGGATGTTTATCTGCACCTGTTCAAAGACCTTGACCAGATCATCCTCGGGAGCCATGGGTTTGGTTATCCTTTTCCCTTTGGTCAAGGCCTAAGGAAATGGAATCCTAGTTGGTTCCTCTAGAATAGGTCCAGGTTCTTGTTCTGGGACAGGAGTATCCTGGATAACTATCCTAGGGTATTAGCTACTACCAGGCATGGAGTGGTTCAGATAATGTGGATGCTGGGTTGTTTTACCACTACATGTTGTTACAGAGTTTAATCCTGTGTGGTTTTGGTTTGGGTTTAGTAAGAGGGGTGGCTGCTGCTGAAATCCCGCATAAGATGTCGAAGCATCCATCCCGTCTGGTGATGGAGTAGTAGGGGCCTGATAAGTTAAATGTGCGTGGCCTGAATTTAGGTTCATAACGCACCTCTGGGTCGGCACGTTATTTGGGTTTAGCATAGGTTGCGAATGAAGGGTGCCCGATTGGCGGGAATTTGCCATCTGGGCTAGTTGGTTGCAAACCTCTATGATCTCATCCTTGTGCTATTTTTGCATTGCCGCATTCATCTTTTGAATGTCAGCTAGTGCTTGAAGGATAAGAGTTATTTGATCTTGGTTGGGCTCAGATTGGTAGGTGGGATTGGGCCGAGGCTGAGGCGGCTGATATGGACGAGGGGCTTGCGGATGGGGTTGATACAGTGGTTTTTGAGTCTGAGAATTTCCCATCCACTAAAAGTTTGGATGATTTCTCCATCTAGGGTTGTAGGTATTGGAGAATGGGTCATTCTGGATGGCATTGAGGTCCTCGCAAGTCTGAGGAACCTCAGGAAAGTCAGAATACGAGGGTTCATAGTTCCCCCAACTAAAATAGAATGGATCGGAGGTCACTTCGATCCGAGAGTCAGACGGGGGTGGATACGAGTCCATCCCCTGAGAAGATTGGTGATAGATGTTTTGCACAGTTTCCCTCTCTAGAGGTGGCCATGCAAAAGAGTTCTACGCAGATGTGGCTCACTGCAGATGAAAAGTTAGCTCGTCCACCTTCTTCTCTATGATTGAAACCTTGTCCAACCAACTGGCCATCAGTTCCAAGTCATCGGATGTGGACAGGTCCTGCGTCTCATGTGGCCCTCTCAGATTCGTTGATGTGCAGGCATTCGTCCTATCGATTAAGCCCATGGAGTCATTATTGATGTAGTTCTCGCACATGTTTTTGAGAATCTCCCACACCATGTCTTCATGTTGACCATGATGTTTCCTCCGCACGTTGCATTGATGAATAATCAAATGTCTTCACGGAGTCCCTGGTAAAAAGGCTGAACTTGTTCCCATTTAAGAACTCTGTGATGGGGGCACTTTCGCATGAGATCTAGGAATCGGTCCCATGCTTCGTGAAGCAGTTCTCCCATTTATTGAGTGAAATGGGTGATCTGGTGATGCAAGGCATTTGTCCGACCAACAGGAAAGAACTTTTTCAAAAATTCGAACTGAAGTTCATCCCATGTGTTGATCGAACGGGTCTGAGTTTGATACCAATGGGCAGCCTTGTCCAGGAGGGAGAAAGAAAATAGTTTCATGAGTAGGATATCTTGATTTTGTGGATCTGACCCGAAGGCCTGGGCCAGATGCTTGAGTTGTTTAATGTGTTGGAATGGATCATTGGAGTTAAGCCCATGAAACTTTGGTATGGCATGAATCATATTGGGCTTGAGTTCAGAATCAAGACCTCCAACTGGGATTCGGACTCGAGGCTCGATCGTCACCACAGTGGGATTATAGTGATCTCGCATCATTGGTCACTGCAGTGGGTTTACAATGTTTTGGAAGAGATCAGTCAGGCGTTGAAGCTGGTGCTCAAGGTTGTTCTCTTCTTCAATGGGTTGTGCCATGATGGAAGAAGGAGAACTTGGTTCTGAATCAGATGAAAGGTTTATGTGGTGAGGTTGCTACACAAACAAGGGCGTCGAGACTTGGCCTCAACGAGAGTGAATTTCTAAAGGAGGTCTTAAGGATGGTCTTAAGGACCTCCTACCGAACATGCACCGAAGGATGTGATGAGATTAGAAGGTGCTAGACCCAATCGAGACACCGAAAAATTGTTGGGTGACTATAGAGGTTCAGGGCAGATGATACCCCATAGTCAGAAAGGTCATCAACTTGAGAAGTACCTGGGCAGCCAGAGAGGGAGAGTCCTGCAAAGACCCCTACATGGTAGAGCGTCCCCACGAGTTACAAGGTTTCCCCCACCCGACCTCTCTTGCCACTGAGATTCCAGGTAGACCAGAATGGGGACCTTGACCTCTTAAGTCTACCTTTTTTACTTTAAGATCAAGGTGCTTAGAATTCCACTTGAACTTTTAGGTCCTTTGCGTGAAAAGGTGACCTAATTTTAAGGTTGGTTGACCCAAAGGATCAACTCCACCTCTTGTTCTTTTGAGAGCTTTTGGGTCCTTTCTTTTACGGTTCAAATGGATTAAGAGCCTAATTTGCTTAGGGTTTCTCTTGTATAGATCTTTTCAAACAAGGTTTAGGCACACCTCTTTTTGGAATTTTTTGCTTCTTTGTTTAAGAGAAGATGTGTCTCTAAAAACCCTAGCTTTGCAATCCCTAGGTTGGCTCTAGTTGGTCCAATTTAGTTGCCTCAAAATTTGGTATCTAGGGCTCAATCAAGAAAGTTTTAGCCCTAGTTACCTTAGTTGGATGTGCAGTTCAAGATGTGTTGAAATGAAAATCAGGCAACTTCGATGAATTACTAAGTATGAAACAGGTAGCCCTAGGTTGATTTTTCTTGGTTACTTTTTAGACTTTGAGGGGGTTAAGAGAGGGCTAATGAAAGTTACCTATTCTTTGTGGTGGCTGTTGTGCAGCTGCTCTTTTTTCTCTGCTTTCCCTAAGACCAGCACAACAAAGGAGAGGAATTAAGTCAGTATTGGATAAGAAGTTGTGATCAAAAGCTTCAGAAGTGCCCGTTGCTCCCTAGCAACGGTGCCAAAATGTTCACGCGGCAAGATTGTGTTTTAACAGATATCTCGTTGTAATATAGATGAACTTTCCGCAAAAACAAATAAAAATTTATAACTCGAAAATCAAAGTATCCGAGGTCGAACACAGGGAGCAATCTGAGTATTCCAAAACTTGAGAACACAACTTTTAATAAAAAGTAATGACTAGTTCAATAAAAATGACAGGATAATGTTGTAGAGATAATGTTGCAGAGGAAATGCTTAAAAAGAATTGGACGTCTGATATTGCATCAGATGTCTTAAAATTGGACTTCAAAATCTTCTCCCGTCTTTGCTTTGGCTCTGCTGTAGCTATGGTTTCGTGTTTGTTGACGCGATCTTGATCGTGTTTTAACAGTTACTTACGTCGTAGTATAGATGATCAAGCGTTGTCAACAAAAACAAATTTATTACTCGAAAACCTAAGTACCCGAGGTCGAACATAGGAAGCAATTGGAATTCATTACTAATCTCAAGAAAGTAATTGAACACTTAATTACTCAAAAGTTAATTCAAAATATGTAAATACTTAAAAGTCAATTATGGCAAAAAGAAGGAATTTGGACGTCTTAAAAGATGTTTCCCTTATTCTTCTTCTTTTGATTTTCTTCCTTTGTTCTTCTTTGTGCTTCTTCTTTCATCTCTGCAGCTGCCTTGCTTCTTTCTCCTGCAGTATCCTTCTCCTTCTTTTCTCTACAGTTTCTTTCTCTCTATGGGTCCTTTTCTTCTGGCTCTACTTTCTCTTCTTCTTCCTTCCTTGGTTATGTTTCCCTTGCCTTCAACTTCTCTTCTTCTTCTGCTTGTCTTTACCTTTATTTTTTCTTTCTTCTTCAATTCCTCTTCTCTTTTTCCTTTGCCTCTTCCTTCTGTCTTGCCTTTCTCTTTCTCCTCTGAGATGGCTTCCTTCCTTCTTCTTCTTTTCCTTTGCTAGCAATAGCTAAGTGTTAGCTTCGCTTCTCCCTTCTGCCTTCCCTACACAAACCAAAGAGAAGCAAAACCTATCCCTCTACCCACACCCGCATCTCTCTCTCTCTGGAGATCACTCTTCAGCACTCTCTCTCAAAGCCAGGTAAACGGGTCGGGTCGCGTGCCCAGGTCCAGGCGCACCGGCGTGGGTATGGTGCACGAAGAGTGCTCTGGAAGGTGTCGAGTCAGGTCACCAGATTCGTGTGGTGTGCTCACGGACGAGGCGGTGAGTATAGGTGAGGGACCTCACCCCATGTACTTTCGGAGGCAACGAACCAATAGCATAAAATCAATTTTAACCACTCCAGCACCCTACAGCTTACCGAGGTGGGACTATTGTTCCACCTCTCTTTCACGCATGCCTGTAGGAGAGCGTTCTCCAATTGCAGCATTGCAGGCTTCGCGGCGACACTTGCTGGGACAAATGACTTCGCGAGGCCTCCCCGAGTTAGCTGGACCTGGAGCCCTGAAGTCTCGCAACCTAGAGCAAGCAACCAGCTTCCTCGAGTCACCGTTAATGGCGGCTGGAGCGTGAAACCTGCCTGACACAAAAAGATCCTTGCGACTTAATCAGATCACAGGAGCACCTTCGCCATGTCACGGCGAAGGTGAGGCACTAAGTGGCAGGCTGTGGGGTGGCCTAGGCGTGCGTGCCTAGGTCACCCTATGGCTGGACGGATGGGTGTGATTGAGGGGTATTTGTGGAGGCGTAGAGGGTCTATGGACGGGTGGAGGATGTTCAGTGAGGTGAGGTGGAGGTTATGCGGTGGTCGGCGAGACGTGTGGCGCTGCGGAGTGATGGGAGCGTCTCACTGGAGGGTGGCCGGAGATGAAGAAGATGGTGGAGGACAGCGGCGGTCGAGGGGCATTTGGGGAAATAAGATGAGGGAAATGAAAGAGGGGATAGAGAAGAGTAGTTCTAAACTAACTAAAGGGACTAAGGGGGCGAAAAGGTGGGTGGCAGTACCTGCTGTCGTCAGAGAAGAAAACATCCAGTGGAGGAAGACGGCAGTGACTACGGGGCTAGGGCAACGCGTGGGGGTGTTGCACGACGCGGAGGAGGATGAGGAGGATAGCTCTGCCACTGGTTTTGTGGCAGAGCGACGAGGAAGATGAGGGGGGCTTGTCGGAGCTCACTGGACCCCTTGGTCGAAGAAGAAGAGGAAATTGAGGTGGAATCCCAGCCAAGTCGAGCTGAGGTGGTGTAGTCGGAGTTGGGGGTTAATTTATAGGCACAGGCAGGGACTCCTATGCTTGGAAGCCAAACTTCCAAGTGCAGAAATACTTGCCGGAGATGGAAACAGTTAAGTACACCAATCTCCCTCACGTTCGCATGAGAGATTGGGTGCAAATCAGGGATTATGGTTGAGTTCAGATGGAAGGGAATTCCTCAGAGAATCTCCCTTCCAAATCTGGGAGATCTCTGAGGAATCTGAGAGTATTCCCTCTCTATTTCTCACCGGAGTAGGATCTCTCCCCAAAAATGGTGGAGGGACCTGCTTGTAAGAATGGCGAGGAAGTTAGGGGGGTCTATGCAATGGCTTTCAAAATATAGGGACCAAAATGTAATTGGGTGTACTCATTTGCAAAGTAGGTCAAGATGACCTCCCCTTAGGTCCAAATTTTGGTAAAAACCTAATTTGGACCTAAGGAATCCAATGGTGAAGTTGGATTTTAGGTTTTATTACGTTTGATTGGACATTTTGCATAGAAACCCAAATTAGGTTAATTATTGAGCTATGACCCCAATCTAAGTCAAACTAGGTTCCAAAGGCCAATCCGAAGGTTCTAAACCCTAGGGGATATTTTTCCATGAATTTTATAGGGTTTATTTGATTTTTATCCTGACCAGAACCTTGTTGAATTAAGCAGGTCTATTTTATGGTTACAAGATGTTATTTAATTCCTGGATTGCACATGAACCCATTTCTGATTAAACCAACCAACTTTTTATTTTATTCAGACCATTTGACCTATGTCTTGTCTCTGAGAAACCCCGTTTATGTAGTACAATGGTAAAATTATAGTTTTAACATTTATTTCATGTTTTCTTCTCAGAACACTTATTCCTTCAATTAAGCCCTCTTCTAGGTTATGTAGGAGCTTTTGTTCTCTTTATTAGGTCAAAAAGAGCTAGTTATGGCTCACGATGAGGCTCTCATCATACCCCCATGCCTAGATTTTGCTAGTCCCTTAGCAAAATTTCATGGTTTTAACTTCTGTTCTAGACCCTGAGTGTCTGTCATCAGTTATGATAAGTGCTTCTCGTTCTCTTTTGTGCTTAGGTCAAAATGCCGACAATAGGCCTAGAGGTACTCAAGTATCAACCAAAATCCGGACCTGACCAGCTTTAGCCTCAGTCCTGCACAAAGGTTTTTAAGGCCCACAAAAACTAACCTAGGGTTTGTTGGACTTCACGGTTAATGCACCCATGCTTGAGACATTTTTAGCCTAGGTTCAGTTTGCAGTTAGTTTTGTAGGAGAGAGATAGAAGATTTATTTGTTTGGAGAGCTTTCCCTTTCTTTTCTTTTTATTTCTAGCTTCAGATTGGCTTCTCAACACGGTCTGTATCGGATTCCTCGTCCCCATCATCAATCCTCAAGGGTCCCTAGCTATCGATGCTTCAAGATAGCATTGCCCATGGCAACCCCCAGAACCCTGGCTTCCGAGATTTTGAGATAATCCTGCCCATGGCGTTCGATGGTTGAATTCAAACCCTGGTGATCGACATTTCATGATAATGCCGCCCATGGTATCTGAACCAGCAGAGTGCTTACATGCCCCCAGTAGGATATTTAAATATCCTAAGAGACAAGCACCGAGGAGATGATATGTTGTTGCGCATCTTCAAGGGGAATTTCCTACCTCTCTGCGCTGGGAAATCATCCAAATCAACTTGTTTTGATCGATCGCTCCTAATCTAGGTGACCTTTTGAGAACATTAAATGCTTTTGCATGATTTTGATATTTATGCGCACTGAACTAGACTGTGTGTGAATTGGGGTGCTTAGGTTACCGAATCCTGCAAACCAAAGGTTAGTTAATGTGGCCGAATACTTCCTAAGCCTTAGACCTAATACTTAAGCTTTGCATTTTCCCCAACCTCTTGAGAATTATCCAGATCTTAGCGAATACGTGAATTATTAAGCTAAAGAATCTAGCCCAAGAGGCCTAAGACCAGCGTTCTCGCTGATCTCTTGTTATGTCTCCTTAGCACTTTTCCTTTTCTCTTTTCTTGATCTAGTCTAGAACTTCAGTTAATTCCTTAATCTTTTACTAATGACTATTTCTTTTTTTTTTCATTTTGTGCTCCTTTTTGTCATTTTTTTGCTCTTTTTCTCCTCCTTATGATTATGTGGCTCACAAAATTTCCTCCCTCCCCCATTTTTTTGTTCTTTTTCATAATTTTTCAATTTTTTTGCATTTTTGACATATGTGAGGTTTTTTGTGACATTCCGTATGACTTTTTCTTGGTTCTGTATGCACTTTATCACCCCCCATGCCTAAGTTTTGCAATGTCCTCATTGTAAATGGAGGGTGTGAAATAGTGTCGAGGTTAGGGACTTAGTACAAGATACATTGGGTGGGTGAATGGGTCAGAAATGATTGATGCAGATGATTTCAAGCTCTGGTACGTGTACTAGAGGTGGGATCAACTGTCTAAGGTTGAACTCAAGGTGCAATGGGCATGGAGTACGGATGGATAATCAGATGGGTCTCTGGTTTTTGGAATGACGGGTTGCCTCTCGTTGAGCGCTAAATTTAATGCCTTCAGCCGAGTGGAACATGGGGTGGAGAGGGAGTGGTCAAATCAGCAAAATTTTGTAAAACAAGCACCTTGATTAAGAGCCTGGTTGGTCCAACCAGGTGCTTGCTAAGATCAGTAGGCTGATGATGTAGCCCAAACCCAATAAGTTTGGTGGGTTGATAGATGTAAATCAATAGATGCGGAACATATGCAATGTGGCTCGGATGGATATGGAAGTGAAAACTCTAGTTTAGGCTGAGTCAAATCAGCCTAGACGTGCCTCGATCGTGTTTTAACAGTTAATTACGTCGTAGTATAGGTGATCAAGCGTCATCAACAAATAAAAGTTTTATTACTCGAAAACCTATGTATCCGAGGTCGAACACAGGGACCAATTAGAATTTATTACTAATCTCAAGAATGTAATTGAACACTTTAATTACTCAAAACTTAATTCAAATATAAATGCATGAGTTTGAAAAGTAATTATGGCAAAAAGAAGAATTTGGATGTCTGATCATAGGATCAGACTTCTTAAAAGATGTTTCCCTTCTTTTATTCTTCCTCTTCTGATTTTTCTTCCTTTCTTCTTCTTTCTTCTCTGCAGTGCCTTGCTTCTTTTTTTCTTATTTTCTTCTGCCTTGCTTCTTTCTTATCCTACAGTATCTTTCTCCTTACAGGTCCTCTTACATGGCTCTGCTTCCTTGGTTCTGTATTTCTTTGCCTTCAGATCCCTCTTCTTCTTCTTCTGCTTATCTTGACCTTTCTCTATTTCTTCTTTCCTCTTCAGTTCTTCTTCTCTTTTTCCTTCACCTTTTCCTTTCCTTCTCTTTTTTCTCTGCAATGGCTTCCTTCCTTCTACTTCTTTTCCTTTGCTAGTAGCAGCTAAGTGTTGGCTTCTTTTCTCCTGTCTACCTGCCCTGCACAAACCACAGCAAAGCAAAACCTATCCCTCTACCCACACCTGCACGTCTCTCTCTCTCTGTGTAAACCACTCTTAGAACGCTCTACCAGAGCCAGGTAAACTGGTCAGATCGCGTGCTCGTGTCCCGGTGCACCGGCGTGAGGGTGGTGCACGAGGAGTGCTCAGGGCAGTGTCGGGTCAGGTCTCCAGATCCGTGTGGTGAAACCACAGATGAGGCGATGAAGATAGGTGTGGGACCTCACCACAAGTGCATTCGAAGGCAACAATCCCATATCACAAAAACATTATAAATCACTCCAGCGGTTTGTGACTTCACGATGTGGGACTAATGGTCCCCCTCTACTTCATGCGGGCACAGCAGACCATGCCTTCAATTCCCTCAACTGCAGGTTCCGTTGGCGTCGATTGCTGGGTCAATTATCTTCGTAAGACCTGCCCAAGTTTGTAGCACCTAGAATCTTGCAATCCTGAGGCCTGGAGCAAGCGTGGAGCTTCCTCGAGTTGCTGTCAATGGCAGCTGGAGCTTGAGATCTATTTGACACAAAAATTTCCTCGCATCCTAATCAGATCATCGGGGGACCTTCGCCGTGTCACAGCGAATGTGAAGAGCTATGTG
The DNA here is from genome assembly GCA_037157565.1 of Thalassia testudinum. Taxonomy (NCBI): domain Eukaryota; kingdom Viridiplantae; phylum Streptophyta; class Magnoliopsida; order Alismatales; family Hydrocharitaceae; genus Thalassia; species Thalassia testudinum. The sequence continues at coordinate 94,781,034 of JAZHRO010000025.1, forward strand.
TCAGGCCGCGGGGTGGCCTAGGCGTGCGTGCCTAGGTCGCCCTATGGCCGGATGGATGGGTGTGTTCAGGGGACTATTGTGGGGGAGTAGAGGGACTGTGGATGTGCGAAGGTTAGTCAGCGAGGTGAGGCAGAGGTTATGCGATGGTTGACTAGGCATGTGGGGCTGCGGAGCGATGGGAGCATCTTGCCGGAGGGTGGCCGAAGATGAGGAAGGTGGTGGTGAACAGCATCGGTCGAGGGATGTTTGTTGAAATAAAATTAGGGGGATGAAAGAGGGGATAGAGAAGAATAGTTTTAACCTAACTAAAGGGATGAAGGAGATGAGGAGGTGGACAACAGTACCTGCTGTCGCCAGAGAAGAAGACGTCCAGTGGAGGAAGACGACGGCGATGATGGGGCTAGGGCAACTCGCGCGAGTGTTGCGCGACGCGGAGGAGGATGAGGAGGACTGCTCTGCGACTGGCTTTGTGGCAGAGTGAAGAGGAAAAGGAGGGGGGCTCGCCGGAGCTCGCTGGACCCCTTGGCCAGAGAAGAAGATGAATTTAAGGTGGAATCTCGGCCAAGTCGAGCTGACGAGGTGCGGCCAGAGTTGGGGTTTAATTTATAGGTGCTGGCCATGCTTCTGGTGCGTGGAGGGCATGCCTTCTGCCACCGACGTCTCACCAGAGATGGAAGGTAATTAGATACCCAAATCTCTCGTGCGTTCACACGAGAGATTGGGTGCAAGTCAGGGGTTGTGATCGGGCTTAGATGGATGGGGATTCCTTAGAGAATCTCCCTTCCATTTCTGGGAGATCTCCGAGGGATCTAAGAGTATCCCCCCTGTATTCCTCGCCGGAGAAGGATTCTCTCCCCAATAATGGTGGAGGGACCTGATTGTATGATTGGCGAGGAGGCTAGGGGGTTTATGTGATGGTTTTCAAAAGATAGGGACCAAAATGTGATTGGGTGTATTAAAATGCAAAGTAAGTCAAGATGACCTCCCCTTAGGTCCAAATTTTGGTACAAACCTAATTTGGACCTAAGGAATCCAATGGTGAAGTTGGATTTTAGGTTTGACCACGTTTGACTAGACATTTTGCGTAAAAACCCAAATTAGGTCAATTAATGAGCTAGGACCCTAATCTAGGTCAAACTAGGTTCCAAAGGCCAATTTAACTATTTTAAACCATAGGGGATATTTTTCCATGAATTTTAGAGGGTTTACATTATTTTTATCCTGATTGAAACCTTGTTGAATTAAGCGGGTCTGTTTAGGGTTACCAAATGTCATTTAATTACTGGATTTCAGATGAACCCATTTCTGATTGATTCACCCCAGTTTTTATCTCATTTAGACCATTTGACCTATGCTTTGTCTCTGAGAAATCCCGTTTATGTACTACAATGGTAAAATTGTAGTTTTAACCTTTATTTCATGTTTTCTTCTCAAAACACTTATTCCTTCAATTAAGTCCTCTTCTAAGTCATGTAGGAGCTTTTATTCTCTTTATTAGGTTAAAATGGGCTAGTTATGGCTCGTGACGAGGCTCTCATCAGTAGGGTTCCAAAAAATAATCAGTGTATGGTGTGGAAACCATACAGAGGTGATCAAAGAATGATAGCTCCTATTTTTTGGTTTGATCGATACCCGATACCTAGTATGGAGTTGAATCATCTGTAAACAGCTCAGTGAGAGGTGCATCGGAATAGAAATTGAGTGCGGTTGCATGTCGTGGTAGAGAACAGGTTTTGATTGGTTCTGTATATGTGGAGAAGGTGGCTTCAAAGAGAATTGGCTTGTTATAATTAGGAAGCATATTTTCTCTGATGTTATGGTTAGATTCGAAATCGTCAGAGAGTTTGCGAAGATCAAAATCTGAATGAGATTCAAGATCATGAGTTCCACCATAGAATAAATCATATGCTGTATATTCAGCAGCCTGACTGGGGTTTAGCATAGATGTTAATTTTGAGCTTAAAAAGGTGTCCCTATCTAGTAGAAGCTCAGGTTCTAAGCTGGTAGGATAGCCCCAATTAAAACCCCACTCGTCCAACTCAGTTTCTGTATCGTAAATTGGCATGACTTCTGAAAAATCGATTAGTTCCTCTGAGGATGTTGGCGAGGGATATTCATCAAATAGAGGCCCAAAATCATATTCTTCTTTGCAAGATTGATCTTACTCATATGTGGCCTTGAAATCTTCCCAACAGGTTTCAGATCTACATCCTAGGCTTAGGATGTGGGTTGAATTACTAGAATCTAGGTCCGAATAACCTTCGAGGGTCACCTTATCAGAATAAGGGACGAAATTTACACCCTCGAGAGGTTCAGCTCTACTCTCATTCTTGCAGGAGTTTTGGGATTCTAAGCTTGGTGATTCATGGTCAAGAGTGGGCTCAACATGGTGTTTTCCTGCATTTGGAGCTTCCCAGCCTTCTTTAATATCAGGCACATTGTCTCCATCTGGATTGGGAATCCACAACCATTTTGTGCCTCAAACCCGAGATCAGATTGATCCTCGATGTTGTCCCAAGATGGTTCATCCTCTACTTGTGGTATATACGGGTACTTCTAGTCGATAATTTATTTTACTAATCTCATTATCTCTTCCTGTTTTTCAAGACTATCTTGGTGTTGCTTCCAAAGTCAAGGATTTATCATACATTGAAGGTATTCAAGATTGTGCAATTTTTCTATCTCAATGTATCCAGTAATGAGCAAGTCACGGGTTGATCCTTTTGTGGATTCTGCTAATAGTACTTGCGTACAAGTTATGATAAAGGTTGTGGTTGTTCGGACATCGACCTAAATGTTTTCTACTGGTGTTGAGGTTTTGTCTTCTTTTTCATAGAATTTCAGGGCATCCTCAATCATTCTATCTCTCATAGATCTCCGATATTCAGGTTTCTTGAATAGTAGTCCTAAGTGGTGTGGCTGCATATTTGAATCAGGTGGTGGAATCAAGATGTAGAATCAGAGTTGAATGAAGATGTAGAATCAAGTTATTAAGCAATTAGCTCTGAATAAGAAGTCCCACTGAAAATGTGTGCGTGTGCTCTAAAGAGAAAAGATGAGGGGCTGGAGATGTTTTTGACCCAATCAAGACACCCAAAGACGTTTGGATGACTATGGCGGTTTGGGGCGGATGGTACCCGTAGATTAGAAGATCGTCCACCTGAGAATTACCTGGGCATCCAGAGAGGGAGAGTCCTGCAAAGGCCCCTACATGGTATAGCGTCCCCATAGGTTACAGGGTTTCCCCCACCCGACCTCTCTTCTCACTAAGATTCCAGGTAGACCAAAATGGGGACCTTGACCTCTTAAGTCTATCACTTTTATTTCAAAGGTGCTTTAGGGTTCTCACTTGAACTTTAGGTGTTTTGATGTTGTGACCTAATTTGTAGGTTGGTTGACCCAAGGGGTCAACTTCACCTGACCTGTCCAATAGATGGCAGAATGATTCTTGGCTTGGGGCCTAGGGATCACCCTGATTTGACTCCCAGGTTATTAGGTCCAAGATTTTAAGATTCAAGTGATCTTAGAGCTCAATTTTTAGGGTTTGTTTTGTTTAGATCTCTTCAATGAAGGGCTTGGGTAGCACACTGATGCGGGAGGGTTCATTTCCTTTTATACAGGCATGTGTGAACTAGCACTCCAAGACCCTACTGTAGAAAGTCTAATTTGGTTCTATTTCCAATCCTCTTTTTCACAAAAATTCTGTTTGGACTTAAAAGCAAGAAGTGTGTTGTCCACAAAGATTAAATGTGATTTCTATTAGGCACATGAATTTTGTGGGATAGAATCTAAAAAAAATCGCTCCAACTTCAAGAAGATTTGAAAAATTTTCGCAAAATTAGCAAACATTTGCCTTAAAGATGGTGATTACTATAGGAAAAAGGCAATTGATTCCTAAATTAATTTCTTCCTTTTGTCTTGCAAAGCTTAGGGGATAGTTTAAGGAAGAAAAGAAATTACCTGCCCTGGAGTGGTTGACATGCGAGAGGGATTTTCTCTTGAAATACCTGCAAGATCACAACAAAGCAAAGTAGGGCAAGTTAGTGTTCAATATGATAAAAAGAATGTAGGGACTAGTGATAAATTGTGTGTTGCTCCCCGGAAACAGTGCCAAAATGTTGACGCGATCTTGATTGTGTTTTAACAGTTATTTACGTCGTAGTATAGGTGATCAAGTGTTGTCAACAAATAAAAATTTATTACTCGAAAATCTAAGTATTCGAGGTCGAACATAGGGAGCAATTAGAAGTATTACTAATCTCAAGAATGTAATTGAACACTTAATTACTCAAAACTTAATTCAAAATATACAAATGCATGAGTTTAAAAGTCAATTGTGGCAAAAAGAAGGAATTTGGATGTCTGAGTCTTAAAAGATGTTTCCCTTGTTCTTCTTCTTCTTCTGATTTTCTTCCTTTCTTCTCCTTTCTGCTTCTTTCTTCTCTACAGTTGCCTTGATTCTTTCTTCTGCAGTATCTTTCTCCTTCTTTTCTCTGTAGTATCTTTCTCTTTGCGAGTCTTCTTCTTGGCTCTACTTTCTCTTCTTCTTCTTCCTTGGTTCTGTTTCCCTTGCCTTCAGCTTCTCTTCTTCTTCTACTTGCTTTACCTTTCTTTATTTTTTCTTTCTTCTTCAGTTCCTCTTCTCTTTTTCCTTCGCCTCTTCCTTCTGCCTTGGCTTTCTCTTTTTCCTCTATGATGGCTTCCTTCCTTCTTTGTCTTTTCCTTTGCTAGCAATGACTAAGTGTCAGCTTCGCTTCTCCCATCTGCCTTCCCTACACAAACCAAAGAGGAGCAAAACCTATCCCTTTACCCACACCCGTGTCTCTCTCTCTCTGGAGATCACTCTTCGGCATGCTCTCTCAGAGCCGGGTAAACGGGTCGGGTCACGAGCCTAGGTCTAGGCGCACCGGCGTGGGTGTGGTGCGCGAGGAGTGCTCAGGAGGGTGTCAGGTCGGGTCGCCAGATCCATGTGATCGGGGGTTAGTTGTGGAGGTGTAGAGGGTCTATGGACGGGTGGAGGATGTTCAGTGAGGTGAGGCGGAGGTTATGCGGTGGTCGGCGAGACATGTGGGGCTGCGGAGTGATGGGAGCATCTCGCCAGAGGGTGGCTGGAGATGAAGAAGATGGTGGTGGATAGCGGCGGTCGAGGGGCGTTTTGTGAAATAAGATGAAGGAAATGAAAGAGGGGATAGAGAAGAGTAGTTATAACCTAAATAAAAGGACGAAGGGGGTGAGAAGGAGGCTAGCAGTACCTACTGTTGTCGGAGAAGAAAACGTTCAGTGGAGGAAGACGACTGCGACTACGGGGCTAGGGCAACGTGAGCGGGTGTTGTGCGAAGCGAAGGAGGATGAGGAGGACAGCTCTGCCACTAGTTTTGTGGTAGAGCGACGAGGAAGAGGAGGTGGGCTCGCCAGAGCTCGCTGGACCCCTTGGCCGGAGAAGAAGAGGAAATTGCAGTGGAATCCCGGCCAAGTCGAGTTGAGGAGGTGCAGCCGGAGTTGGGTGTTAATTTATATGCACAGGCAGGGACTCCTGTGCTTGGAAGCCAAGCTTCCAAGCATAGAAATACTCGTCGGAGATGGAAAGAATTAAGTACCCAAATCTCCCGTGTGTTCGCACGAGAGATTGGGTGCAAATCAGGGATCACGGTTGAGTTCAGATGGAAGGGAATTCCTTAGAGAATCTCCCTTCCAAATCTGTGAGATCTCTGAGGAATCGGAGAGTATTCCCTCTCTATTCCTCGTCATAGTAGGATCTCTCCCCAATAATGGCAGAGGGACCTTCTTGTAAGAATGGTGATGAAGTTAAGGGGGTCTATGCAATGGCTTTTAAAAGATAGGGACCAAAATGTAATTGGGTGTACTCATTTGCAAAGTAGGTCAAGATGGCCTCCTCTTAGGTCCAAATTTTGGTAAAAACCTAATTTGGACCTATGGAATCCAATGGCGAAGTTGGATTTTAGGTTTGATCACGTTTGATTGGACATTTTGCATAGAAACCCAAATTAGGTTAATTGATGAGCTATGACCCCAATCTAAGTCAAACTAGGTTCCAAAGGCCAATCTGAAGGTTCTAAACCCTAGGGGATATTTTTCCATGAATTTTACAGGGTTTATTTGATTTTCATCCTGACCAGAACCTTGTTGAATTAAGCAGGCCTGTTTTAGGGTTACAAGATGTTATTTAATTCCTGGATTGCACATGAACCCATTTCTGATTGAACCAACCCACTTTTTATCTTATTCAGACCATTTAACCTATGTCTTGTCTCTGGGAAATCCTGTTTATGTACTGAAGTGGTAAAATTGCAGTTTTAACCTTTATTTCATGTTTTCTTCTCAAAACAGTTATTCCTTCAATTAAGCCTTCTTCTAGGTTATGTACGAGCTTTTGTTCTCTTTATTAGGTCAAAAAGAGCTAGTTATGGCTCATGATGAGGCTCTCATCACTGTTTCTCTTTTTCGTTTCCTTCCTTAGCAGCTCCTACTCCACTTCTTTTTCCTTATCTTCCTGATTCTCTTCCTGCGGCTAAGTCCTGGCTTTGCCTCTTCTTAAGTTGCCTTCTTCTTTTTCTTCCTCTTCTTCCTTTGCTTTCTTGCTTCTCCTCTGTCTGCCCCTTGATCTCTCTCTTCTTCTTTCTCTTGGCTTGCAGCGGCTAAGTCCCTGCTTCTTACTAGGCTTCTTCCTCAATTAGCGTCCTCTCCCTGCACAAGCACCACGCAACAAAACCTATTCCCCTACCCTCCCCGCGCATGTCTCTCTCTGAATCTCTCTTCGATACGCTCTCCTCGAGCCAGGTTATCGGGTCGATCACGTGCCTGGGTAAAGGCGCACTGGCGTGGGTGTGGTGCGTGAGGAGTGCACGGTAGGATAGTCAGGTCATGCTACCAGGTCTGCGGGCAAATTCACGGATAAGGCATGTAAAGGTGAGGAGGGACCCCACCCCAGTGATTTGGAGGCAACCAGACAATAGCACAAAATCAACTTAAAGCACTCAAACAGCTTACAGCTTACGAAGGTGGGACAAAAAGTCCTACCTACTGCTACTAGCAACTGTAGGAGAACGTCTTCACGATTGGTGCAGCTGTAGGTCCCGCAGCACCCTTTATCAGGCTGGGCTTGCGCACACTCACAACCTGCACAATCTGGAAGCTTGGGAGTGGATGATTGTGGCGTGGAGCTGGAGAACAGTGGAGCTCGAGTCGTCGCTAATGGTGGCTGGAAGCTTGACCCTGCATGACACAAAAGGAAGCCTCCAGCTCTATCATACCACAGAAGGACCTTCGCCGTGTCATTGTGAGGGTGAGGAGATCAGTGGTAGGCCGCGGGGTGGCCTAGGCGTGCGTGCCTAGGTCGCTCTATGGCTGGATTTATGGGTAAGGTCGGGGGAAGCATGGAGTGCGTGTGGCGTTCTGTGGATGGTGGAAGGTGTTTAGTGGAGTGTGGCAGAGGTTGTGAGGTGGGTGGCGAGACGTGTGGGGGTGCGGAGTGACGGAGGCATCTTGCCGGAGGGTGGCAGGAGATGGGGAAGATGCGGGCGGACAATGGCGGTCAAGGGGTGTTGATGTAAACACATTTACACTACTTGAAATGTCTATTTATGCATGTTCTTAAGCATAGGATTGCATTTCATGATATAAATATTGCATTACATGCATCATCTTGCATTTAGAGTAGTTTGAATAAAATGGAGGTTAATTGTCTCCTTTTATGTGCTTGGACAGGGCAAATATTTTATCGGGGCCTCGGATCAAAGATCCAACCGTATGGATATGATCAGGGCGACGATTGGAGTTCAACGACTCCAAGATCGCCCTAATCAGGCATCCGTAGCATCAGATAGAGACCGGGGAACCCTAGAAGATCAAGGGCCAAGATGGTGTAAATCCACACTTCAGATGGAAAATCCGACCACACGGATGAATTCGGATCGACGATCGTAGCCGAACGACACAAAAATCGAGTCAATCCGACATCCGTGGCACCATCTACAACTTCCAGAAGATGGACGGCCAAGGTAGCGCCACGTGGCGCCATCCCAGCCGCCCAATCGGCCGCAGGAGTCCTGTGAAGACCGCGCACCGTCTCCTCTCCGCCGTTGGATCTCGATCCAACGGCTGCGGTCGCTCGCGTTTAAAAACGTCCGCGCGACCATTTCGCCCGCGTAGCGCAGCGGCGACGCAGCTGCGGGCGAAGCGGAGGTCGCGGGTTCGAGCCGCGGTGAGGGGGTCGAAGGCGCGGGCGAGCGGGCGCGCACGAGCGTCAGATGAAGATCCAACGGCCGCGCGCGCCCGATAGCGCCGACGCGCAATTGGACGCTCTGGTGGGCGCGCGATCACACGCGGGCGGCGCGCTACGCAGTGGGCGCGGACGCGATCTAAGCCGTCCGATCTCGCGATCGGACGGCTGAGACGACGCGGGCGTGCGTATGCGTTACGCGCGCAGGCCAGCCGAGCGGGCGCGCGTGGGCGCGGCGGCGACGGCGACGGCGGGGCTTTAGCGACGGTTTTATCCATCACTAAAGACCCCTTATTTATTATTTTGAAGATGTAATGTCCATTTTGCCCCCACTCCTTGCAACTATAAAAGGAGACCCGCTCCATACGAAATTTGCATCCCTTCCTTCTCCTCTCTACCTCTCCAAAGCTCAAGAGAAGCTTGTCCCACACCCAGGATGCTTCTCGCGAGATAAAGTCCAAATTTTCGTCCCCCTTCGGAAGTGGATCCCGCGACGACGACGGCGTGCTGCTTCGTTCCCGTTCTTCTGCTTCGTCCTCCTTCGTCCCGCTTCGTTCTCCTTCGTCCAGGCGTCGTCCCGTCCGGCTCGTCCTCCAAGCGACCGTCGAGGAGGATTTCTCTCTCCCTATTCTTTTTACTGCTTTCTAGTATAGATTTACTGCTTTCTAGAGTAGCCTATTCGTCCTCCGAGCGATCGTCGAGGAGGGCACTTCTCCCTCCATTCTTTTAATGCTTTCTAGAGTAATTGTTTTATGTTTTCTAGTTGTAACGAAAGAACTCTTTTATGATAAATTCCTTGTCTATTCTACATCTCATTTTGATTTCCATGTATAGTATTCTTTCTCTCTCTCTTACTCCCTCTGTCTCTTTTATTTGTTGTAGATACTTAGATAGTTTAAATTGAATTTCTTTGTGACAAAATAAAAAGAAACGCGAAGTTTTTAAATCAAACGTTCGCCTCCCTGTGTTCGTCCCGGAATTTTAATTTCGGTATAAATTTTATTTGTTGAACACGAATCCTTCGCTTTCGAACTACAACGACGGGTTTTCCAAAACCAAACACGTTAGCGTAGGTGCGTAAAATACGTTCAACATTTTGGCGCCGTTGCCGGGGAGGCAACGCTCTTTGATTTCTCTTCGCGTTTTGTAACTTACAAATCATTTACCTCACTTTTCTCTTTTCTTATTGTAATTGCAGGTACTCTTTCGAGACAGGCAAAAGCGGTAGATCGGAGTAAAGTGCTGTGGAAGGTTTTGTAAGTTATCCCCCACCTCCCACCCATTAGATTTCATTTCATCACATAATAATTCAAACATCAATCAACCTAGGTGTTCTTATAAACTCTAAGGTTAGATTGTTTGTTGTTTGACATCCATACTCACTCCAACCCCCACATTAAAAAAAAATAATAATAATAAAAAAAATCTCACAGAGGTACACAACCTCATCTGATTTTCTAACTCAACCGGTAAACCAATCTTAGGAGCCGGTACACACATCCAAACACATAATCGAGTAGAAATCAGAATGGGTAATCATTTGTGTGCCTAATTAGGTGGTGCATCAGGCCAGTTGTTTGAGTTGTTTGGGCCGCACCACTTCAAATAAAATCAACTCATCAAGTAACTGCCAATTAGGTTCAACTCTTAGGGATCTACCAGGCACTACACATTCTTTTTAAACTTTAAAGGAAAATATCTTCACCTGTGCTTGCAAAACCTGGTGTGCCAATGAAACTTGATTGAAAACACCTAAAGTTGAATCCTAAAAGCTACTAAGCAAGATTTGAACCTTAAAATTCATCACATCAAAAATAATCTTGCTTGAAAACCACTGGTTGTGCACGCACACACAAAGCAATCAATCATTAAGGGCACAACCCATTTAAAGGGCCCATCACATTCCAAAGCACATTCAAACCTAGCCCTAAATAAAACAGAGTAGACGTTGGCCTTAAGGATTGGACTCGCTCTTCAGAACTCAGAATGAGATTATTTTCGATTAGTCTGTTTCTACTGTTCAATCTGATGTCTAGCTAGGGGAGCAGAGTCAAACGATCGCGGCTGGGGGGTACACTAGGAACCGGAGGCGCAAGCCGAAGGAAGAACCTTCTCCCCAGTCCCTCCTTCTAACTGGTTGGATTGAACAGACAGAAGTAGATCAAATCGTTCCTTTATCTCAAGACGGGTTTTGAGAGTCTGTAGGTCTGTAGGCTAACCCATTTAAGGACAGGTTTGATTGTTTATATTGCAGGGCACCTTTCTTCCTCCCGTGTCTCATGAATCCTTCCACATATTTCACGCATTCCCGCTCTTTCCCTCCTGTTGTAAATTATCCTCAACATGACGATTATCCCAACTCGTATTGTAATCGACCATCAGTTAGTTGGGATAATTCGGATTGGGGATACAATTCCGGACCCCCGTGTTTAGGGTCTAACCCTGAACACTTTGATTCTCAATTCTATCCTTCTCAGAGTTGCATCGATTATAGATCGTCCTCCTTTCATGAACAACCTAATGCGATCTACAATCAAGAAGGATACACTGATCCTTACCCATCCTCTGATTTCACTGCCTTTAGGTCATCTCCATCTTTTGAACAATCTGAAATGACCTATTATCAGGATGGGTATAACGAATCTCAATTCGTTAATTCCTCTACATTGATGTCAAACTCGCCCAACCCTGAACCAACTCATTTGGTTCAGGTTAATCAGGTTCAAGATAAGGTTCTGGCTAACTTGAGGAATATCATTCAATCTTTAGAAGTTCAGCCAATACCTTGCATTGAGAGATTGGAGCCCCTGATTGAAATGATTGATGATTTAAACAAGTCTTTGTTGGATTGGCTCCAGGATGTTAAGGATAAGAACCCGGGTGAGTTTCTACTTGGGAAATTAGCGAAATTGAGGATGAGATTCGTGGTTGCTTTGATTCAATCTTGGAATAATTCCCAGGATGAACTCTCTTCAGGAAAGCCAATGGCAGAACCCGCTCAGGCACCTGTTGGGGGGGACACGTGTTACGAAGCTGACCAGATTGAATTAAAACAACCAATTAAGGATGATTTGATTTCTTCACCTGAAATCCCTGAGCCGGGTTACGAGGAAAAGTATGTCTCCTTGGAACGCAAAGTGACAAATGATTTTGGGACATACATTGATACGGATCCTGATGGTGAAGATTCAAGTTGCGAAGTCTCACACGAGTTTTCAGATCACGATTTTTGTGAGACGATTGGGCCTGAGGAATCTGATAGATCATTTGATAGCCCAATAACTGAGGAAACTGATCTTATTAGGGCACACGATACAGATCTAGAATCGCATTTTCTGGAGGAATTAATTCAATGCCCTGATTATCAGTTACACCCTGTTGAGCTTATTGATGATTCTAATTCTGAGATAATTAGACCCAAGTCAATTTTGATTTTGCCACATCATCTAGACTTGGAGATTTCAGACGGGGTGATGAATATACAAGAGGTCATGGAATTTGATATGCCGAATGAGGAGGATAGGAGCTGGGAAATTCTGATTTAGGAAGTCAATTTGGGAGGAAATGGAAGATTGAGTCGAAGGGTTCCTTTTAAACTGAAACCATCAAATCAGAACCCTTACGACATTTGTTTTGAGGATGTCAAACTCAAGCACACATTTAACGATTATCCTTTTGAGCTTCAATTCTCTGTAACCCGACATTTTGGCCTTGGGTTGCATCCTCACAAATCGCAGGCCCGACCCCGCTTGCATTCTGATTTTAGGTTTTGGGTAATTTTTATCCAGAACCTAAGATATTCTCGATTATGGGGTGTGGGTCTGCACCACAATCTGGTCCACATCTGTGGACCTCTGCTGACAGGTCAGAGGATTCTTCTGTTCATTCTAATTCTGACCTGCACATGTGAATTCTTCATTTCTTTTCTTTGTATAGTGTGCCTAGCTGAAGGCACTAAACTCAGCACATATACAGTTCTTTTTCATTTTCATCTCGGAGCGGACCCGATATCCACGCAATTCAGGTGCTTTCTACGCTTTTCCACTCTGTTTTATGTCTTTTTAATACAATGAGGACATTGCATTAGATAGGCATGGGGGGATGGATATTTATCTTTGAATTCATTCGTCAGCTCCGTAGATTTGTTTTATTTTATATAAAAAAAAAAAAATCAAAATTAGGAAAGAGAATTTGGGTTTAAGAAAATTTTCGATCTTAAGAAATACTATATTATGTTCTGAACACAAAGACCCTTCAGGTCTTTGGACTTAATCAGCCTATGTATCCACTAAAATGTGGATTTATTTTTCGAGTTCTCGCCAACCTGAATTTTATTATAATTGGAATAAATAAGTTTGGGTGATAAGTACACGACTTGTCAACCCGCCCTCTGATTTAAGGGAATTTTGAGTTTTAAGCATCTACACACTTTCTTTGCACTGACTCATTGCTCGGCAATTTTAATGGAAATTGGGTAGCTAATGAACCTTCTAGGGTGATATGGCTGGCACGTTATCGTGGGTAACAGCCCATAGGTAGGTTGTCCAGAGCCCAGTCACTGACCTTTCTCTTTTTGCTGCCTTTAGGTAAATCTTAGACCAGGGAAGCCACCTACTTAAAAAAAAAAAAAAAAAAATCAAAAAGGAGAAAAGAACAAAAAGAAATAAGCCACACTTCGCCGCACGAGTATGGCTGGCAAGTTGTCGGTGGTAACAGCTCATCGACCGGTTGTCCAGAACCCAGCTCAGAAAATGCACTAAAAATTCCCAAAACACTTAGGAAGAAGCGGAGAAGTAGAATAAACCGGCGAGATATACACTGGATTCACCCTTGTGTTGACCCCGTTAAAAAAAAATAAAAGTAGGGAGAAAGCTACCGGTTGTAAAGATACACCTTTAGGCAGAATTCTTTTTGAGGTCACCTAGAGGCGTAGAAATCCGAAGTCCGTTTTAATTGCCGATCAACGAGTCTATCACAATCACAATAAGATGCTTAAAACTTAGGGTTCTCATCAAATCTTGGGTGAGTTGAATGGCCGTAAAAAGCCACTCTTAAACCCTAAAATTTGAAAATCCAAAAAAAAAAAAAAAAAAAAAGAAAAAAAGAGAGTAAAAACAGAAAAAGAAATTTTTCTTTGAATAAGGCGAGGCTTGAGGCGGTCTGCATTTTGGCTGATACCCGGGCACTGTTGTGTCTTTGAAAGTTCAGTTCTTAAGTAGATAATTTCTTAATGATTGAAAATAACTCAGGTCCAAATAATGTAACCTAATTCTTTTATAAATAGCATATAGCTTTTGCTAGGGACTAGCAAAAGATAGGCATGGGGGTATGATGTAAACACGTTTACACTACTTAAAATGTCTATTTATGCATGTTCTTAAGCATAGGATTGCATTTCATGATATAAATATTGCATTACATGCATCATCTTGCATTTAGAGTAGTTTGAATAAAATGGAGGTTAATTGTCTCCTTTTATGTGCTTGGACAGGGCAAATATTTTATCGGGGCCTCGGATCAAAGATCCAATCGTATGGATATGATCAGGGCGACGATTGGAGTTCAACGACTCCAAGATCGCCCTAATCAGGCATCCGTAGCATCAGATAGAGACCGGGGAACCCTAGAAGATCAAGGGCCAGGATGGTGTAAATCCGCACTTCAGATGGAAAATCCGACCACACGGATGAATTCGGATCGACGATCGTAGCCGAACGACACAAAAATCGAGTCAATCCGACATCCGTGGCACCATCTACAACTTCCAGAAGATGGACGGCCAAGATAGCGCCACGTGGCGCCATCCCAGCCGCCCAATCGGCCGCAGGAGTCCTGTGAAGACAGCGCACCGTCTCCTCTCCGCCGTTGGATCTCGATCCAACGGCTGCGGTCGCTCGCGTTTAAAAACGTCCGCGCGACCATTTCGCCCGCGTAGCGCAGCGGCGACGCAGCTACAGGCGAAGCGGAGGTCGCGGGTTCGAGCCGCGGTGAGGGGGTCGAAGGCGCGGGCGAGCGGGCGCGCACGAGCGTCAGATGAAGATCCAACGGCCGCACGCGCCCGATAGCGCCGACGCGCAATTGGACGCTCTGGTGGGCGCGCGATCACACGCGGGCGGCGCGCTACGCAGCGGGCGCGGACGCGATCTAAGCCGTCCGATCTCGCGATCGGACGGCTGAGATGACGCGGACATGCGTATGCGTTACGCGCGCAGGCCAGCCGAGCGGGCGCGCGTGGGCGTGGCGGCGACGGCGACGGCGGGGCTTTAGCGACGGTTTTATCCGTCACTAAAGACCCCTTATTTATTATTTTGAAGATGTAATGTCCATTTTGCCCCCACTCCTTGCAACTATAAAAGGAGACCCCCTCCATACGAAATTTGCATCCCTTCCTTCTCCTCTCTACCTCTCCAAAGCTCAAGAGAAGCTTGTCCCACACCCGGGATGCTTCTCGCAAGATAAAGTCCAAATTTTCGTCCCCCTTCGGAAGTGGATCCCGCGACGACGACGGCGTGCTGCTTCGTTCCCGTTCTTCTGCTTCGTCCTCCTTCGTCCCGCTTCGTTCTCCTTCGTCCAGGCGTCGTCCCGTCCGGCTCGTCCTCCAAGCGACCGTCGAGGAGGATTTCTCTCTCCCTATTCTTTTTACTGCTTTCTAGTATAGATTTACTGCTTTCTAAAGTAGTCTATTCGTCCTCCGAGTGATCGTCGAGGAGGACACTTCTCCCTCCATTCTTTTAATGCTTTCTAGAGTAATTGTTTTATGTTTTCTAGTTGTAACGAAAGAACTCTTTTATGATAAATTCCTTGTCTATTCTACATCTCATTTTGATTTCCATGTATAGTATTCTTTCTCTCTCTCTTACTCCCTCTGTCTCTTTTATTTGTTGTAGATACTTAGATAGTTTAAATTGAATTTCTTTGTGACAAAATAAAAAGAAACGCGAAGTTTTTAAATCAAACGTTCGCCTCCCTGTGTTCGACCCAGAATTTTAATTTCGGTATAAATTTTATTTGTTGAACACGAATCCTTCGCTTTCGAACTACAACGACGGGTTTTCCAAAACCAAACACGTTAGCGTAGGTGCGTAAAATACGTTCAACAGGTGTTGAGTAAAATAGAATGAGGAAAAGGAAAGAGTGGAAGACGAGGAGCTTAACTAGAGTAATTGAAGTGAAGGGGGGGTAGAGGAGACAGGTGGCTCGTTTTTGCCATTGTCGGAGAAGACGGCCCTGAGGGAGATAACGACGACGAGGAGGACAAAAAGGCATGCGATGGTGCGGCGCGACGCGGGAGGACGAGGCGGAGTGAACTCTACTGCTGGTATGGCAGCAGAGCGATGAGAGGGAGGAGGAAGAATCGTCAGAACTTGTGAGCTACTTGTGCGGAGAGAGGGGAGATGAACTCTGGGGGATTCTACGGCCAAAAAAAGTCTGAGAGATTCACAGAGGACCGAGGTTCCTTTTATAAGTGATGGCCGAGCTTCTGGTGCATGGAGGGCAAACCTTCTGCCACCGACTTCTCACTGGAGAAGGAATGTAGTTGGAGCTCCAAATCTCTCGTGCATTCGCACGAGAGATTGGATGGAAATCAAATATTGTGATTGAGCTCAGATGGAAGGGGATTCCTCAAAGAATCTCCCTTCCAAATCTGGGAGATCTCTGAGGGATCAAGGAGCATTCCCCCTTCATTCCTTTCCGGAGAAGGATTCCTCCCCATTAATTGCGTAGGGACCTTCTTGTAAGAGTGGCGAGGAAGATAGGGGGTTTGTGTAATGGTTTTCAAAAGATAGGAGCCAAAATGTAATTGGGTGTACAAATTTGCAAAGTAGGTCAAGATGACCTCCCCTTAGGATCAAATTTTGGTACAAACCTAATTTGGACCTAAGGAATCCAATGGTAAAGTTGGATTTTAGGTTTAACCATGTTCGGATGGACTTTTTGTACAAATACCCAAATTAGGTCAATTGATTAGCTAGGACCCTAATCTAGTTCAAAATAGGTTCCAAAGGTCAAATTGAAGGCTCTATGCCATAGGGGATTTTTTTCCATGAATTTTAGATGGTTTAGTTAATTTTTATCCTGACCAGAACCCTGTTGAATCAAGCGAGTCTATTTTAGGGTTACTAGATGTCATTTAATTCTTGGATTGCACATGAACCCATTTCTGATTGAACCAACCCGCTTTTTATCTTATTCAGACCATTTGACCTATGTTTTGCCTCTAAGAAATCCCATTTATGTACCACAATGGTAAAATTATAGTTTTACCCTTTATTTCTTGTTTGCTTCTCCGAACACTTATTCCTTCAATTAAGCCCTCCTCTAAGTTATGTAGGATCTTTTATTCTCTTTCTTGGGACAAAATGAGCTAGTTAGGGCTCATGATGTGGCTCTCATCAACCCTGATCGACCAATTAATTTCATTGATCGATCATTTTTTGTCATGATCGACCAAAATAGTGTGGATTCACTTTTCGAGATTGCAATACTTTTCACCTCGAATCTCGCTCCTAATCATCTCAACTGAACCTAATCTCTTTGATTAGCTACCTAAAATGCTTTTACCTATTTTGCTAATCGGAGTTTGTTTAAAACACCACCATTTTTACCTCTTAACCTATTTTTTTACTACCTGTACCCCACATAATGGTCCCACTTCATTCTCTCCACCAAAAGAAACCTCCTCCAAGCAAGCCCACCTCTCCTCCTCCAGCCACCCTGATCAATCAACCTCCCCGGCACCTTCGACCACTGCTGCTCCTCACGAGAGCAAGCAACGCTACTACCATGTGTCGTTCGTGCATGTAAGCACTGCAACTGAGCACTCCTCCGCACTGACATCTCCGCATGTCTTCGAGCTTCTTGCACGACAACCTTTTGGCCGTGCAACCCCTTTCTCGACCTGCTGTGCTCCCTTGATGACCAATCTTTGATCGATCATGGTACACTCTAAACTTGGTTGAAATCCTTCTCTTTTTGGATTTTTTTCTTAAGTATTAGATGTGCTATGATATGGTCTAATGTTTTTCCTACTTCATCATATGATTGCTTGTGAAATCTTGGAGTATTTGTGAGCTTATCACTCGGAAACACACCTTCTTTTTGCATTTAATCACGTTTGGTCGACCAAATTCCTTGGTTGATCAACCAAAAGTCAAGTTTCCAGAACTCTATCCGATTCATTTTTGATCGACCAAAGTTCCTTATTTGGTTGACCAAAGTGCAATTTTAGTCCTATCATGGCTCCTAAAAGCACACGTGCCTCCTCTTCTTCTCATCGTGATGACGCTTTTGACTACTTTTTCATCATCCCAATTATTTTTTACTCCTACCTAAACTTTCCCTACATGTTGGTAGACTAGTTGATTTTGTTTATTTCGAGTCTATCTTTCCTGGAATATGCAAAAAATTTGCATATCATTAGATTTTGTCTTTTCTAGCAAAGCTTTAATGCAGGTTTCAAGAATAGTCGCATACTCAGTGTTGACCCTATGGTCTGTCATCTATTTTATGCCAACTTGAATAATATAGGTGAGGGTTTCAACATCAAGTTGACCTCGAACATCTTTGGCATAGCGGTTCTGGTCAATGCGGATGTGATTTTGTAAATTCTTTATTGTCCATCTATTGGTCCTACATTTCTGGAGCTTCACCAGCTGATATAGACGGATGCCATTAGGAAGACCCTGCTCACTCCCTCTCATTTTGACTTAGGTCATCCTGCTAAGTCTCCTTATTTTAACCATCTTCCATGATTTCTTAATCGTGTATTTCTTTGGAATTTTATGTCCAAATCCACTTCATTTGAGAACTACTCTGGCATTATGCTCATTACCCTTTATGCTTTTCTTAAGAGCAAGCAGCTTAACTAGAACCACTTGATTCTATATTTGATGAGCAAGCAGCCCACCAGCTCCTTCCAGTTTGGGACACTTCTTTCACACATCTTCCAACATTTTAGTGTTCCCATGGATATTAATCATAAACAGTTTATTACTAGAGTCTCCATTTATTATGAGCTCACTTATACAAAGATGGAGCAAGCTCAAGGAGCCTGTGGTGAGGAAGTAGCCGAGCAGCAACAGTAGCCATCAATAGTCCCTCCTCCATTCTCGCCTTACAACCATTTTACCATGACCTGTCCTCCTCTAGTGCGACCCTCTTCGTCCTTCTACGAGTAGGACTAGGGCCTTTTGGACAGACTTCTTATAGGAAAGGATTTTGTCAGCATATAGGATGTGGTAGATGGTATTTCTTTGATAATGCTTCGGTAGAGAGAGATCAACATGGTGACAATGTGACATGGGCATCAGGTATCAGAATACCTGAATGCTCAAAGCCAGTTCTTGGATATTCTACGAGAGTCTATTCATGGGATTCAGCAGTAGCTTCACCAGTCTCCTTATCCTTGACAATCTACTACTATGCCTCCATCATCAGCAGCACCTCTTCCTATGTCTACAGCAGCACCGGCAACTAGTAGGTGACACCTCCATGCCAGACATCTAGGCAGCTGACAACAAGATCCTCAACACAGCAATGCCTATGTCTTGACCAGCCCACCTCCTCAGAGAGCTCTAACCCGATGGACATTGAGTTAGATAATGACCTTCAGAGCATGATGGATGCTTTCACGGCATCTTTAGAGGATTAATTTACTTTAGTTATTTTTTATTAGTATCTTGGTTTGTAAAACATTATATTTCTGTGGACTATTTTTTCTAGACTCAATTATTTGGTTCTTATTTGCATGGATATTATCTCTCTTAGTTATATTTTACTCTCTTTTTAAATTGCATGTTAAAATTATTATTGCTTCATTTACATGCTTAAGGGGGTGTTAATTGAAATTAATAGAAGCATGTTTAATCTTTTATTGAAACAAAGTGGGGGAGATATTATGCATAGCTATTTCAATTCATAATTATAGCTTTGTTGTCATCAAAAAAGGGGGATAATGTAAGTGCCTCTATTTTGATGCACCAAAATTATGCTTCTTAAAAGACTAATATTTCAGGACTCTAATGGATCAAAGCTTCTCTCATGGACCTAGCTAAAGGAATGCTGATCTGTGTCTTAGTGTCAGTTATCTTTATTGAGTCTAGAATATTTTTGTAAGGAACCTGAAAATAAGTCTCAAATGGATTTTCGCACCCCTTCCTTAAATCAAACTTTTAGGGATATTGATCGACCAACCAACCCAATTAATCGATCAAACTAGCCCATTTTAGGAAGTTAATTAATAAACTCTTGATCGACCAATTTAGTTAATTAATCGACCAATCAGTGATCGATCAAATAACTAGATTGATAGACCAAATCTCATTTTGATGGACCAATCTAGCTTAATTGATCATCCAAATTGACTTCCAGGTTGATTTTCTAGTATAAATAGAGGTCGTACGCAGCCCTTTTTACACACACTATTAATTAGAAAAAATCTTCTCAAAAGTAATGAGCTTCTCGTGCTTCCTCAAGTGCTTTGACGCTTCGATTTTCATGCCTTTCAAAGCATCTCATTTCAAACTTTCGCTGAAATTCTGATTTGACTTTTATTGAGGTTCCATAAGTTCTTCATTGTTCCTTTATATTGTTGTCTTTTATTAACGAAACCCAAGTTGTTGGGGAAGATTCATTATTGTTGTTATTGTTGTTGTGCTTCTCCTCAGGTTGTAAAGAGAAGTGATTTGCAAAGAGGTTGTGCCACCCTCGTTCAAGTGGTACGCTAGTGTATTAACTATCCTCAACTAGTCGGGAAAATCCTAAGCTGAGAGACTTAGGTAGTGGTTTTCACCTGGTTTGGGTTTCCACAAAAAATCTAGGTGTAATCTATGCTTGATTCTGTTGTGAATTTATTTTTGCTTTCTTTTAGAGTGATTCTACTTACTCCTGCCCTCTAGTATATTATTTTGATCCACAGACAACTCTCAAAGACAACTCTGGCCATTACCTGTAGCCAATAATACAGCCTCTCGACGCCAATTAGATGCACCAGAAACTTCGATGAAGCATCCCAGAACAAAGCCCTAAACCTATTTGGTGTGGGAGTGGGTGGATGGTCATGATAGTGAAGCTTTAAGGAAGCTCACCAACGGTGATGTCGAACGGTGATGGAGGTGATGTGAGGGTCATTTAGCTTGGACAAAAGCTTGGTGAGGGTAAGGAGAAGCTTTTCCCCAAGTTAATTTGTCGAGGGGAAAGTGGAGGAGATGAGACGGTGATGGTGGAGGTGTTGTCGAAGGCGACGTCCAGACAAGGGGGTTGAGTTGATGGATGGAGATTTAGAGCTCCAGAAACCAAATTTGAGGGGAGAGAAGTGAAGGCTCTAAGGTAATTAGAGGAAAGGATAAGAAGAAAAACTTGCTAAAGGTACGCCAGAGAAGGAGATGAAAATGAAATCATCAGAGTGAAGGAAGAGGAATTGAGGCCTGAAGCTTTGCGAGAAGCTCTGTGGGAGGAAGAGGAAGGAAAGTCTTCTGCCTATTGTATGTGGCAAAGGGCGAGGAAGTGGGATGATGGAGCTCTGTGGTGCTCTACGGTGTTGAAGAAGAAGAGGAAAAAAGGGGAATTTTCCACCCAATTTCTCACCCCTTGGGCAAGGAAATGGCAACACCTTTATATAGAGGCGGATTTCTCATCAATTGATCTCAAAATCGCAAGTTTTGCTTGCAATTTTGGTTAGTTTTAGGACTCGCAAATCTTAGCTTGACAGAGGATAATTGCTATGAATTGGAGCTCAAGACAATGCATTCTAGATTGGGCACGATCTGAAGATCAATCCCACCATGTTTGGTGGGATTTGATTAAGATTTGGTGGCTCAAATCATCCCACAAAACTCGCGTGTTAGTGGGCCTTTCTCTTGCTTGGTTGTTGAATTAGGAGGAAGATGACCAGTTGATGTCATTGTGTTGTTAGCCAAGGACTTAGATGCAATAATATTCAAAATGTAGGGGGTTTATGCAGTAATTTGAGACTAATGGATTAAAATGAAAACTTGCTCAAGATGCATTCTAATTGGGCTCAAAATTTAGGGCGAACCTAATTAGGACCTAAAGAATCTAATGGTAGCCACAAATTTGATTTTGATGAAGTTTGACTGGCTAATTTACACTTTAACACAAAATGTATCAATTTCGTTCCTTAGTCTCTATTTTTTGTCAAAATGGATTTGTTTGGTAAATGAATATTCCAAACCTCATAAAATATTTTTGAATGACTTTTAGAAAGTTTAGATTACATTTATTTTCACAAGAACCCTTACAATTAAAGTAAGGCTGAAATTAGCTTTTTATTCAAAAATTAACATTAAATTCTCAAAAAACCTTGATTCAATTAATTCAAACCTACATCTTGAGAATTTAATTTCATTTGACCTTTTATTAGGCACAGGCTTACCCCTTAGTTAATATGCATTTGTAATTACTCGTTAAAATAGTAAAATTAACTCAATTTCCCTTTTTCTTCTCAAATTCAAGGCAACTTGAATTATGCACTTTTTCTTACTAGTAAGGAGACTTTATTCTTGGAAATCAACTAAATTAGGCCAGTCATGGAAGATGATGGTGTGGCCATCATTGATGTAAGAACACGCTTGGTTACACAACCATCTTATAAGATTTCATTATTTGATTTCCTACTTTCTAATAAGAATTTGAGACATAAGGTTTGTTCATGAAGTTGATTACAAGTTTTATTGGATATAAATACCTGAAAGTCAACCTGTTTATTTTTAGCAGTAGATTCTGATGTGGCATATTCTAAAAAGTTGTTCATATGGTCTTGTTTTAGGTCTAGTTGCTTTTGCTTAGTGTATGTTATGCAACTCTAAAACAAAACCTCATACTTTTTTATAGGCATACAAGGAAAGATAAGATATCAACCCACAGCGATGCAGCGACCAACATCATTTTCCTCTATAGTGTAAGCTTTTGCTATGGAAATTGGTGCTAATCAGGACATTTGTGGTTTATCTGCATCAAAAGATCAATCACCCACAAAGCCAGCACAATCCATTTATTTATTTGCTAAAATTTATAATCTAATACCATCGGCCCCTTTGTCGTGTCAAAATGGCATGACAGCTCCTCAATCTATTGATTTGTTCGCCAAAATCAATAACCCTGTTTCATTATCATCCACGTCATCTTCATTGAGCCAAAATGCCATAGAAGCTCCTTCTCAATCTGTGGCAATAGTTGTTGATATGGTTCTTTAATATTGTCTATGGATACCTGTAAATATTAGTGGATGCAAATCCTTTCAGAGAAAACTATTAGTAGATACAAATATAGATATTAATTTTTTTAGGTGCTTACTCTTAAATTATATTGAAGTTTTTGTGTGATGCAGTCATGGAATGCATTTGATGATGCTCCTAATAAGACTACACATGCATTTGGGAATTCCTTATTGGATCACATAATTACTACTTTCTCTTCTAATTGAGTCGCAACCAATGTTTGTACCTCGTGAGAATGACATGTGTATAAATTTCCTTTATTTTGATGTGAGAAAAATGATGCCACTAGGAGCATGAGGTATGTAAAGCAATACACCAAGCTAGTGAATGCATTGTAAATTATTAGACAAGTTATCTCCTTTAGAAGGAATCTGGAGTAATTCTAGTATTTTTATTTTCTTATTTTAATTTGTAAACCATGACCGAAGACCTTTGGTGATGGTTAATGAATTGTGACCAAAGCTATACCTTTAGTCATGATTTTAAAACCGTAACCAAAAGTCTTAGGTCATGGTTTAAAACCATGACTAAAGGCTCTTAAACCCAACCAACGGTGGAGGCTTTGGTCATGGTTAAAGGTGAAACCTTGACCAAAAAGCCTTCCATTACCATTTTTTAAATTGTGACCAAAAGCTGAGACTTTTCGTCACGATTTTTGTTGAAACTATGACCAAAACTCTTTCACCACGTAACTTTTAGTCACACTAATTGATGACAGTTCTAATCCTCTTAGTCATAGGTTTTAATCGTGACCAAAACCCTTTTTTGTTGCAATGTTCATCATGCCCTACAACTGGCCTATAGCTGTAGCAGGATTTGTGGGATTCTGATTATCACCTTGAGTATGCTTTATTCTCGGAGGCATCCTACAACACATTGAAGATATAAAATGATCCATCATCACTCGATCACAAGCAGGATTCGATCGCAACCTTATACCAGCTACAATGTACACACTTCCTTTGAAGTGCATGCTCTAATACAACCATAGGTTGTCACGGCCCAAAAGTCCAAACCCGCAACGAGGGTTGGAGTTCTGCTTGTGGCAACAAGAGAGGTGCTTGCCTATTTAATTTAGCTTCTAACAACTAAGTTGAGCTCGCAAAGAGTTCCATTCATTAACAGAAGGAAAAGAATATTGGAAGAATGACATAAAAGTGATAAAGGAAAGCACAAACTAAACATGCACTAAGTTGGAATATAAAATAGAAAACCAATATATGTCCAAGGCATAAATGTTACCTATGATCATCACTCGGCAACTCATCCACTGCAACAATTCCCACCTATCGATTACTTACAGCGAAAACTTCAAATTAGGTCATGAAGTAGGGATCACCCAATCTACTCAGTAGGGAACAAACAACTACAGTATCATAACAAACATAGGGCAATGTACAATTTCACTAGCTAGCTTGATCCCTAGCCCAACCCAACACCCCATCTTTCAACTCCTAAACCTGGTTTGACCTTACCAACCACCGTGGTCCAAAACCCATCAATTGTGTTGCCCCTTTACCTTTATTCTTTCACTCATCTCATTGATCAAATGTTGGGAATCATCCCTCTTTACTAGAGGATATTTAGATGCACCCTTTACCAAGATTCCATCATGATATTCTCATCCTGGCTAGGGGAGAGGCTAGTAACTCTATTAATCCTCGCAAAAGATGTGCTCATTTTCAACGTATCGAAAATGTTGCTAACTTAATCAGAAGAGTCAGGCCTCTTGGGAGCTACCTAGGCCTACATCTTGAGACAACGAAGAGCAAGTTCAATTCGGGTCCCACAAGATCCAATCATAGATCAAGGCAAATCAATCTTATAGGATTGTCTAGAAAAGGAGGAATCGAGTGGGGTGGAAACAGCAGGACCAACGTCCATGGTGGCACGGGATGTGCTACCAGGTGATATGGAGATTGAGGTGCAGGGGAGTCATGAGATGCAGCTTGAGTCTCTGAAGGATAAACAGGACCCGCATCAGAAGGAGGGCCTTAAATGCAAAGGTGGTGCTTGCGCTAAAATTGGTAAGGGCAAATCACTATATAGCCTTCGATAGAGAAAGTCAAAGGCTGTCATTCTGATGGATGAAGACAAGATTGCGGAAGTTATGCAGGTATGTAAATGCCAATCCCTCAGTGGGGAGGGGTCCCGTGAGGATAGATGAGAATCCTCACTTGGAACGTGCGTGGGTTGCGCGAGAAAAGTCGGAGGGCTTCTCTGATGAGATATTTGAGAGAATGGGGGATTGAATGTGCAATCATTCAGGAGACGCACATTGAAAGCAGTTCTGATAGGATTTGGTCTGACTTGCTGGCTTCGGGGATGAATGAATTTGTGAAGATTAATGCACAGGGGAGGTCGGGGGGTATTACTATCTGGTGGAGAAAGGTGTGGGCTCAATGTCTGGAAGTTCACAAAGCTAGGCATATGTTGACTTGCAAATTCCAAATTCACCAAGGGCAAGAGTATATCTGGATTACTATGGTATATGGACCATGTGCTGCATCTGCCAAGCAGGAGCTGTGGGAGGAGTGAACTGTTGTGGCTGAGTTGGTGCAGGGGGGAGTGTGGTAGATGGGTGGGGATTTCAATTGTGTGTTAACAGGGGCAGACAGACCTAATGGTGGCACAGACAGCTCAGCTATTGGCTTCCAGATGATGGTTCAATCTCTGCATCTGAGTGAGTATCCATCTTTTGGTGTGGAATTTACTTGGCGCAATGGAAATGGGTTGGCATCCAGATTAGATAGATTCTTTGGGAATGTGAACATTCTTGAAAGATTCTAGTTGTCGACTATGAGTGGATTGAGCTGTCCTTTCTCTGATCACACCCCTTTGGTGTGGGATAGTGGGGAAGAAAACCATGTTGGCTCCTATTTCAAGCTTAAAAGATCATGGCTGAATGAACCGGGCTTCTGTCAGATGGTCAGCTCTTGGTGGCAAGCTAAAAAGGTGGAGGGTTCTGCTACTGTCAGATTGGCAACCAAGCTGGCTGATTTGCACATTGTCTTAAAAGAGTATGGTTTTACTGTTAGCTTGATGAGGCAGCAAAGGAGGAGGGAGGCTTTGAATAAAATTCAGGAGCTGGACTCTAAGGAAGCAGCTGGCCCTTTGTCTGAGGAAGAACTTGTTGAGAGGAAAATGTGGAAGGGTGTGATACTGGATGAAGACCTTAAACAAGAAATTGATTGGAGGGAGAGATCAAGGCAATTATGGCTTATGGAGGGAGATGCCAATATGAAAATTTTCCATCTTGCAGCTAGCTCTCGGAGGCATGTTAACTTTATTTCTTCTATTCCTAGAGATGGACATAGGATCTCTTCCACTCAAGAGATTAAATCTGAAGCCATTAAAAATTATAGAGAGGCCTCTCAGGCAGGTAAGAGGGGGAAATGGAGAATGGCAGGGAGTGATGCTCCTAGGGTGACGAGTGAATAGGCTGCTCAGCTGACTGCAATCATCACTAAATAGGAGACTCTATAGGCAATCAGAGAGCTAAATATGGAAGGTTCCCCAGGCCTTGATGGAATGCAGGTTTTCTTTTACAGATAGTTGTGGAGTGTGGTGGGCAAGGAAGTGATGGATGTCATCAGAGAATTTGAGAAGGGAAATGCTGGGTTTGAAAGGATTAACAAGTCTTATCTTTTTCTATTGCCGAAGTCAATGGGAGTAGAAAAATTTTCAGACTTTAGGCCGATCTCCCTTTCAAATTCCATCTACCTTGTCATCAGCAAGATTTTGGCTAATCGACTGAGAACTGTTCTACAGGGCCTGATCCATCTGGTGCAAGCTGCATTCTTGCCTAATAGATCACTCCAAGAATCTTTCATTTTGGCTCAAGAAATGGTTAGTGGATGGCATAAAAGGAAATGCAAGGCATTCATGTGGAAAGTTATTTTCCAGAAGGCATATGATTCGATCTCTTGGCCATATCTCTAGGAGGTTTTTAGAAGGAGAGGCTTTCCTCTCTTATGGATCCAATGGATGAAGCATTGTATCACTACTGCTTCCTTTTCTCCATTGATCAATGGGAAGCCTTGTGGTGTTTGGATTCAGCCTCAGCGTCGGGTTAAACAGGGATGTCCTCTAGCCCCTTTGGTGTTTAACCTTGCAGTGGATGGGCTTGTAAGGTATGCTTGCAGATTGGCAGTGGTGGGTACAATTAAAGGGTATTCATTATCTAATAGGAGAAATCTAGTCCCCATTTTGTAATATGCAGATGACACAGTATTCTTTGTGGAAGGGTCCAAGTTGCAGCACATGCTCTGGGGTTATTGGTAAAGATCTTTGGGGACATTTCAGGCCTATGTTTGAATAAGGAAAAGTCTATCTTGATCTTTTTTAGCATGAATGAGCAGGAGCAGATGGATTTGGAGAGTACATTGGGGTCACCTCGAAATAAACTGCCACTGAGGTACCTAGCACTGCCATTGAGGGCTGCAAAATTGAAAAAATTTGATTGGAATGTCTTGTTTGATAAGGTTTCTGGAAAGCTGAAAGGATGGAGAAGTAAATTTTTGTGTAAGGGTGGAAGACTAATCCTTCTCAATTCAGTCATTACATTTATCTCGGTCTTCTATTTTAGCATATTCAGGGCCCCTAAGTCTATTTGGAAGTGATTGGATGTTATAAGGAAAAGATTCTTTTGGAAAGGAGCTGGTCATGAGGGCAGCTTTATGCAACCCATCAGATGGAGCAAAATCTGCAAGCCAAAGGAGATTGGTGGTATGGGAATTAAGGCACTCAAGGAGTTCAATGAGGCTTTATTGATTAAATGGGCCATCGGGATTCTGGATTGCAAGGAGGGGTTGATGGCAGATCTGATCAGGGACAAGTGTAAACCTGGATAGGCTGTGTTAATGTGGTGATTTTATCATTGAAATGCGTATAGTGGTTAACCCAAATCGGGCCTAACCATCTCTTTACAAAATTTTTTACCTAGCCTACTTGATTTTATCTTGGTCACTTTTAGGCCCAGGGTCGAACTCAGGGAAGTGGGATTAAAAGTGAATGAGTTTCTACGCCTTTCCTACAACAAATCTCTTCCGTTCGCTTATTATGTTTTTGGTGTTTTTTCTATTTCAGATTTTTTTTCTAATAATTCTTGTCCTTGGGGCACACCCTCAAAATCAGGTTCTTGGCTTTGAGCCAAGTTAGGGTTTCAAAACTAGTCTTCTCAAGACTGAGTACCAGTAAGTCAAGGATTATCTTTTCTCTTTTGTGTATTTTTTTATCCTTTTAATGGCAGAAAAGAGAAATAGACATAAAGTAAATATAGTATATACGTATATGTTTATATTATATATGTATAAAGGGGTGGGGGTGGAGGTGGAGATGGCATGTAGCACGGTGTCGAGTCGATCATTGTCTAGGAAGACGCAACTAATAGGACGGAGTGCCGCGTGGAGTGTAGGATGGATTGGTGGAAGATGAGTGCGAACACGCTTCTGTATGTGTGTATCGGGGAATATCAGCAACTGGTGCAGATATTCCCGCGATACAACGTACGGTAAGTGATATGAAAATATATATATACCTGTAAATATATATCTATATGTAAATATATATATGGTTATAGATATATAGGTATATATGTAGTTATATGTATATACATATAAATATATATGTATATGTATATAGATTTGTAAATATATGTATAGATAGATATATTTATAGATATATATATACATAAATATATGTATATGTAAGTATATATAACTATTTAGATATATATATATGTATATATATATATAGTAATATATGTATATAGATATATGTAGATAGATATGTATATAGATATATAAGTATATATACTGATAGATATATATGTATATATGTATGTATATTTGTATATATATATATATATATGTATAAGTATATGTGTATATAAATGTATATATCTATATATATGTATCTATACTCATACTTAGTTATATAGGTAATAATATATATACATATATTTATATATTTATAAATATATTTATATATGTAAAT
Source organism: Thalassia testudinum (assembly GCA_037157565.1). Taxonomy (NCBI): domain Eukaryota; kingdom Viridiplantae; phylum Streptophyta; class Magnoliopsida; order Alismatales; family Hydrocharitaceae; genus Thalassia; species Thalassia testudinum. Next base: position 94,809,507 of record JAZHRO010000025.1, read on the forward strand.
ATATATGTGTATATATATATAAGTATATAGATGTATATATATATATATATGTATGTATATAGACTAATACATAGTTATATAAGTATTAATATATGTATAGATATATGTATATCGATATCTATATATATAAGTATATAAATATTTATATATATATAAATATATACATGTACATATATATATATATGTATATAGTAGAGTATAGGTGTGTGTACGAGAGTGTGAGTGTGTGTGTATGTGTCGGCAGAAAGAGTGAGAGAGTGCTGAGAGAGAGAGAGAGAGAGATTGTCTCTGCTGGAGAAGCACGGGCGAGTTAAGGCATCTGCAGCCTCTGAGTGTCGTCTGATGCCGCACACGCACGCGCAAGCGTGTAGGCACGCGAAGTCGTGCGCACTAGAGGGAGTGAGCGCAAGGGAGAGAGGCCGCAACGTGATGAGACACTCATCATGATCTCTAATTACCCCTAATTAACTAGTCTTCCTAGTTAATTAGCTAGGGTTATGAATATGTAAGGGTTAATTATAGAATAAGGGATATTTAGTTAAGGACCTTAAAATAAGTTAAAAATGGAATTGTATCATTCAATTAACATTATCAATAATTTACAAAATAATTGGACTCGAAATCCTTCCTTAATTAATAAGATAAGTAACTTAAATATAATGTATACGTAAGTATATAATAACTTAAGTGATTTTACTTAATCTAATAAATTAACCTTAAAGGGTCAAAATTGTAAATTCATGGTGTAAACATAATATTTACCTTATTTACTAACATATATAAAAAGATCTAAATTAAAATAAACCTTCAAAACTTGGATTTACATTTTAGTCATTAATATTCATTACAGTCGCGTCCTTATTTCTCACATAGGTCCTTAGGTTTTATTACTTCTAAGTCCCTCTTCGTCTTCTTCTTCTTCTCCAGCCAAATGAACGGCTAGCAGCAGAGAGTCATCCCACCATGCGATCACCACCCTGCCGACATCATCCCTCTTTGCCCAAGTTCTTGCAGCTTGCGCTCACCACCTCCACTTGATCCATTGGTCTGGATTAACCAAAAATCCTATTCTTCAGTGGGAGATAACCACACCATCGTTGGAGACGATGATGGAGGTTAAGCTCCTCGAGCTTCATCTTTGGCCAGACCCCACCTCTCTCTTCTCCGCAAACTGCTATAAATACCCCCTCACACCTCCGATTTTAGGCAAGTTGGCTCCCTTCCCTCTTCTAACACCGCAGCCTACCCAACAGGCTATTCTTCCAAACCTCTGGCGATACCCCATTCCATCTTCCGACTTCCTCCATCCATCTTAAGTAGCCGAGGAGATTCGCCATGGTCTTCAGCACCTCTGACAAAGATGCCGACCCTAGGATTCCTTCGCTCCACCTCAAATCTGCCTATCGGTGATCTTTCTTCAACCCTCTGATTTCGTCATCCGCTATGAAACTTCGGCAAAACCCTATTGACCCCTTCGTCCAGGTAACAGTAGACTAGGAGTAGGAGTAGGAGTAGGAGTAGGCTAGCTTAGTTAGTTAGTTTAGTTTGTTAGGTTAGAGTAATTTTAGAATTTAGCTTCATCTCCTCCGACTCCGGCGAGTTCCTTGAGCTCGCCAGAGCTTTAATTTTGTCTTTTAATTCATTGTTCACCTTCCTATATCTTCCATGTTCACTTCTAATTCACTTTCACGATTAATTAAATCACCTAAACGCCTAATTCAAATCTCACCTTCACCGACTACACTGTCCATGGTGACAGTAATCGGCCTAACTCCACCTTCACTGGGTTCTTTCATCACCTATCACCACTAATGAACCCTAATCGTCATTATATTACCTATTATTTTCATCTATAATTAAATACCCAATCTTAATTAAGTCCCTGAGCTCGCTATCCATGGCGGCTCAAGAACATTCCAAACTATAAATTAAATATATATTTATGAATAATAACATCTGTTGATTTGATTTAACTCCACAATCGAGTGGTTAAATCAAGTCCTGAGCTTAAACCATTCAAATCTTTTAAGAAACGAACTTACTGTCAAATCTTTTATTTCAATGAACAAATGAAGATTTTAATGTGATAAAGAGGTTCCTTGTAACCTCAGAATCATTTTTAGATCAAAAATGGTTAATTTTGTTAATCTGTATAAACAATTTACATTTTCTAGACTCACCGGAGCTCCGACGAGCTCCAGCGAGTCAAAGTTGTGTTGCAGCCTCTTAAATTTGTTAAGTGGCTCCAGAATAGTTTAATAAGGATTACTGATCATTTTAAGGATATTTTCTTGAAGAATTAACCACTGGAGCTTTAGATGTAACTTCATCTTCCCCAACTTCGGCAAGTTGGAGAAGTATGTTATGAAGGAATTAAGAAACATTTAAGGAGCTCAGAAGCTTCAGTGCAATGCACTGAAGCTATTTAACTCTCAAAACACTATAACTACCACTGAGCAACTCCATCGAACACATACCTATTTTAGTTCAGGCAGCGAGCTTGAACCCTAGAAATTAAGGTTGAAACACAAATCTGAATATCTGAATGAGTTCTAGATGATGAAGAGACTCTGATTGATGCATTAATTTCTTAGGAGGAACCTTTAAACAGAAAGTCAATTTTCAGTTTCTATAGTCAAACTTGAGTCTGATAATGGTGTTCTGAGCTCGAATTGAGGAATTGAGATGTGCAAACTGTTTCTGGGATCTTATTTGATGATTTTAGAAAGAATAAAGTAAGTTCAGATGATGTAATTAGTAAAGATTTTGTTTCTGTCAATTTGTGTTACTCTCGAACCTAAACCAACAGAAGCACTGTTTTGTTGAAATTCAAATCTAAAACCTGCCCGGATTGATTAGTTATAACCCTTAGAATTAATCTAAATAGATTAGGAACACTTTCAAGTGTCTGTTGCACTTATTGAAATCTAAAAATCAACCTCTGAAGTTTTCAGAGAAGAGAAAAGTTTCTCTGCAAGTTCTGTAGGTCTCAAGAGCTTAAAATATATCCAAATAGAAGCAGAAATGTTTATATAATATGTACAGACCTTCTAATAGATGAGAGAAGTCCATCTAAGGACTTCCCTGACTTTAATTTAACTTTCCAGGCTTTTTAAAACCCATAGAACCCCTGATTTCATCTCTTAAATTGAAGAGCCAAACATTATTAAAACATTAAATTGACCCTAAAATTGTGTAGATTACCTTTAGAGCTTTCCAACAAGCTTTAAATCATCCAATTTGGAGCTCTGGGTAGAAAGTTATCATCGATTGAATTCGGGTCTGGAAGGGGAATGTTTGTCCCACCTTGGATATCCACGAGCACGCGCCTGGGTATAAAACTGATTTGTTCCTATGGCTATGTAGTCGTCAACGCTCGGCACACTGGTTCCGATTCCTTCTTATCTGATCTGAGCATTGTGTGGTCTGTGTGTGTAGGCATATGCCTGCGGGTGTGTGTGCCCTTGGGGGCGTGCGGATGTGAATGTGCCCTGGTAGGGCGAGTGTGGTCTGGGAGGTCGGGTTGAGCCGATGCAGCTCGAGACTGTGAACTGATTAAGAAATAAACTAAAACAAACCTAACCGAGATTAGGCGAGGACCGAGTAGTGTCTGGTCCCACCCTAATCCCAGGGTGCTGTGTATCCTCGAAAGGACCTCACCGCAAATAAAAAAACTTTTGGTTAAGAAAGTAAAAAAAAACCTGGTTTAGCTGAAAACTTAAGGAAAGAGAAGCCGCTGCAGGAAGCTAAGTGCTACAGAAAGCTAACTGCTGAAGGATGCAAAGGCTAAGGAAGAAAGAAGCACAGATGCTAAGGAGTGTTAATGAAAAACTAAGGGAAGAAGAGAAGGAAGGAGAAGTTTAAAAGGAAAAAAAAAACTAAGGAAAGAAGAGAAGGCAGGTGAAGGCAGAAATAACACAAGAAGGAAAGAAGAAAGAGAGCTCGATAGAAAAGAAAATAAAAGAGAGAAAGAAGAAGATTAGGGGCTGTAGAGAGATGAAAAATTAAATGAATTTTCTCTTGCATAACTACTTTTTGTTCTTAATTGTAAGGGGCATGCTTTAATTATATAACTTTTTAATTGCCTTAATTTCTTAGATTGAAATAAAATTGAAAAAAAAAAACTAGCATGTTTAGTTGTTAATAAAGTACAATATTTTGAGTAAATATGTTTCATATGGAATTTTGTATGTTCTTTATAGTTTAAATATTTTGACAAAATTCATGTTTTGAAAATGAAACTAGTTTTACCTCCTAAACTTAAAGAGATGAAAGAAAATTGGTGAATTTGGAGAAAATTATTATGCCTCCCAGTGAGCGACCTGGACTCAACCAGTAAAAATTTCTAAAATGTTAGGTCAATTCAACCCCATACTACACAACTGACATAACTTCGAGTTAACCTAAGTGATTTCTTCTACTGTTAATTAAGTGAAATTAACTTAATTACTGAGTTGAGTGAAAAACACGTATCATTTTAATGGCACCGTTGCCGTGGATTGAAATATTTTGACTCAGTCCACTCATCAAAATATTCCTTGGTATTGCTTCGTCTACCTATCATTTTAATGGCGCCGTTGCTGGGGAGGCAATATTTTGATTCACTAAAAAAAAAAGGATTAATTGTTTAATTAGGAGGTATTTTGTAAATGGTTTTGTTTTTGCTAACTTTTGTTTTAATTAATGTGTTTTGTTTTGTTTTTGTTTTATTTTCTATCTTCTTTTCAGGTTTACCTTTGTGGGTAATCTCAGGAGAAGGCGGGATTTAGTTTTACTGTTTCCATTCTTTGTGAGTATTTCTTAATCGTTTGTTTGTTGCATTTAAAAATAAAATAAAAAAAATGCAAAAATACATCTTTTCTGACTAGCAGTAGCATATTATAGGCATACACTCTTAGGAGTGCATATTTTCTGCTAGTATTAAGTATGATCTGACTCAGGAAATTTTAAAGTTATTTTTCTTGCATCAACGGGAAAACACATGAAAACCCACGTAGATCCCTGTCTTTGAGAATTAAAAAGACCACATATTTTTGTTTGAAAAGATATAAAAAGAGGCCATTGTAGTTTAATTGATATATTTTTGAAAAAGATTGACTAAACAGAGGAAGTAAAATTGGTGACTTAAATCTGTTTGTAGAATGCATGCCGGTTTTTATATCGATATCGTCTGTTGCAAGCTATCGCACACACAACGCGATCACTAGAGTCACACGAGTCTATTTTTCTATCTCTCCTCTTTGCACCTCTTAGGGCTTTGGCCGACGATCAACAAGTCTGTCTCACTACTAGAGCCCCGGGGAGCCAGTAGTGAGCGGTCTCGATCCTAGACCTTAGACCTTCGAGCTTTAAGGTACGCACCTGCGTAGTCACGTATTAGGATGCATATTTTGATACTGTTACTCTATTGTTTTGATACAAATTACTTTGCATACCTTAGGAATTTCTTCTTTCCTTTGAAAGAAGAGCAAAACCCACATCTTTTGCGCTATTTTGTGGGTTTTTTGTGCCGTTGTTTTTGTATCGGTGGTGTGCGTGTGCCCTTGCACATTTATTTTTTGTTTATGGACGGGAGGCGATCCTTGCATCCGCCTCTTGCACCGCCGTTGACAGGTGATCCTAGGCTGGTTGTAGATAAGCAAACAATGGTTTTCCCGTCTGATCCATCAACTTTTGTGGATCCAATGTAGAATCTTAATCCCAAATCCCTTCTTCTGGTCAAGGGGAGATGCTGCCTTTTGATGTTCATGAGGCGCTCTGAACCAGAACTTTAGGATGCTAAAGCAAACAAGACAAATCAATTTATTAACAGCAGCCTTAAATAATTTACAAACTTTGCAAACCCGTTCTTCACCTCGACCTGAGGCGAGTTTTGAAAATCATGATTTACCGGTCAATCATCCAAGGCCTCTACTTAGAGATTATTATAACCAATCCAATGCACAAGTAGAGCCTAATGTTCGGATTCCTATTGGGGAAAATGATCCAGAATTAAGGCCAAACATTATAAGTTTAATCCCCCACTTTCACGGATTTGCATCCGAGGATCCATTTCAACACATTGAAGATCTTAAAAATTTATCTCAAACTCTTGGTCGTCGAAATCAAAATAGGGAAATCCTACTAATGAAAATGTTCTCTTTTAGCCTTAAAGATAAAGCAGCTTATTGGTATAGAACTATAGCAAGACCAATATCAACTTGGGCTGAACTTGAATTTGCATTTTTGAAGAAATTCTTTCCAATTGGTCGAACCAATGCTTTAAGGCGAGCTATTACTACTTTCAATCAAAATCAAGGAGAACCAATTCATGAAGCATGGGAACATTTTCGTGAATTGCAAAGGAAATGCCCACATCATGACATCCCTCGTTAGCAACTCATGCACATCTTTAATTATGGTTTAAAAGAGGGCATTCGCAATCTAGTCGATGCCTCTTCTGGAGGGAATTTTCTAAATCGCGATGCAGAATCCGCTTCAGAATTATTTGAAGGGATGGTGGAAAACTCGATCAACAATGCATCAATGTTGCAATTTTTGCGGGGCGCGAATACGAATCACCAAAATCCGCATAAGGGCATACACGAGATCGGTAATCCATCCGGTTCAAAGGATTTAGAGATTATTGCAGAAAAACTGGACAAAGTAGACATCGTAGCAAAGCATCTCGACGAGGTTAGAAGGACAATGAAGAATCTTACGCCTCTACTTGCTACGAATCCCGCGTATTTACCCATTTCGTAAATTCCTGCGGGGAGGGAATTTGTGAATAATTTGGATTCTAGAGATCTATCTCCCTTGGGTTTTCTATCTACTTCTTCACCAACCCAAGGAGGGACCTTTGTCCCGCAATCTTACCCACCCTTTTCCCCACCCTTAGCTGTTGCAAAAAACACGCCGTATCTTTTAGGTTTACACGCCATCCAGGAAAATATTCCAAGACCAAACCTTTATTCAAATACCTATAATCCTGGATGGAGAAGCCACCTAAATTTTTATTGGGCTGATCCAAATCAAAATCAAAGACCAGATTATTCAAATTAGACCCATTTTAATCCACCTCCATTGCCCACTCAGCAATCAAATTTAAGGCCTAGCCGGATGAGTATGCAGAATTACTCTTGGCCAAATAGAGATACATAGCTAGACCAAATTTTAAGATAAGGTAGAATTGGCAGATTTACGAAATCAAATCATTACTTAGGCTGAGTCTCGTCAGCTAGGTACTCTTCCATCTCAGCCAATTTCGAATCCTAGGAATCTGCCAAATCCTAGGCAAAATCAAGGCCAAGTCCACTTCCTTAATCAGGCCTTTGATTCTAATCATAATCCATCCTCTATATTACCTGAACCATCAAACCCGCATCAACAACCTATTTTGTGCCAAAATAACCCACCTATTATTGAGAATCAAAACTGACTTTGCTGATCTTCTGAACTTCGTGGAATCATCTTTTGAATTGCCTTAATCCTAAACGTTCTACATCTCAACCTAAATCAAATCTATTCTTCATAAGTTTCATTCTAATCTTTCTGAGATGTTTCATGAGAATCTGATTCTAGGATTTGCGAGATCTATTCTAGGCAATTTCACGATGAATTTTGATTGGGTGGTTTAATCTATTTTCTAATTTTTTTGATCAAATTCTTTCATAACTCCTCTATTTTTACCATATGCCTATTCTTTTAGGAGTTCTTTACTAGGGTTTACGCCTAGCTGAAGGCGTAAAACTTAGCACCTGTATATAGCTATTTCATATTTTCATCCTTTTTGATTTTCTTATACACTTACTTTAAAAATTTCACTCCATATCATATTGATTACCTTCATTTAGTCCGACTGACCACTCTGACCTTTGGTCAGACTTAAAATCGTCTGCACAGAGATTTTTAATCTCCTCTATTCAACTTCTTCCATCACCCTATACTAAATGAAGTGTAATATTTTTTTTACCCTTCTTACACTGAGGACATTGTAAAATTTTGGCTCGGGGGGTGTTGAAGTGAAAATTTCACTTTGTGTTGGTTTAAAAATAAAAACACATAAAAATTAAATTTCCACGAAATTTAAAAAAATAGAAAAAATAAAAATGATAAAAATTGTAAAAATTCAAAAATTTCATAAAATTTTGAAATTTTTTTAAAAAAAATCATAAAAATTGAAAAAATCTTATATACATAAAAATAAAAATATATAAATACAAAAAATTAAAAAAAATTCATAAAAATAATAAGAGGGGAATATTCATCATTATTAATAAAGAAGAAAAGAAGAAGAATGTATATATATTATAATTAAGAGCATTAATTTTCTTTTAGGTCAGAAGTTTAAAATGTATATAGTATATATATAAGTATTTAAGAGCATTCAATTCTTAATTGGATTTTACTTTAAACATTTTGTAAAAACACACTTTTGTGTTTAAAATTTTGAAAACAAGATTTTATTTGAATTAAGGAATCTTTTAAATCTTTTAAAGATTTGTTTTTCTATTCTTGAATTAAGAAACTAAGTGTGTTAAGATTTTAAACTTAAGTTTTGGAATTGAATTATAACTTTTTAATTAATTAGATTAAGTAATCTTTTGCTTTTGGAAAATTTGATTTTATCATAAAGTTAAGTAAAAAGCTAGTTATTCAGAGTTAATTAAATAGAGAGTTGGTAGAATTTTAGTTTACAAAACTTACAAGCTAGAGATAAATAACTAGACTTGATAAATTTTTTCTTGACGGATCCTATAGGAGGAAACTAAGAATTTGAAGAACCTAAGAGTAAAGGGTATTGTTGTCCAAGCTCTGGTTTGAGAGCTAAGTAACTTAAACATCTAAAATTCACTCACATAGAATTATCTTATTGACATTTGAGACTGCGAAAACACAGAGGTTAAGAGATCAATTCTGAATCCTCTTTAGTCCAAGGATTTCCACGGGGTGGTTCTTGAAAGGGTAAGGGATGTGCCACTCACCTTGAAAAAGGATTTGGAGAATAATGGTAGTAAGAAATAATGAGAAGGGGGGGAAAAAAAAGAAAAAAAGGAAAAGTAAATAAAACACCCTGTAGTTAAGTGCCTCACTAAAAATGGGTACTTATGCAGTTTTTCCATAAATAAATAAAAGCATCTCATTACAAATGGATGCTACCCTTCCTTCCATCAAATAAAAAGAACACCTCGCTACAAATGGGTGTTCTAACCTATAGAAAAAGAGAAAAAAATATGGAGAAAAAAATATATGGAATAAGAGACCCAGTGGTCCACCGAGGAGATATACACAAAAAGTGTTGACCTCGGGATAGAAAACTAGTGAGGAGAAAGCAACCAAACCTGAGTAAGGCCAAGCCAAAGGCTTGAATTGGAATAATTGGGATTGGAAAGTGATGTCTTAAGATCTGGATTTTTGCAACTTTGGATGTCTTTAGGACAATTCTCTTCACTAAGCACAGATGTTTTAAAATCATAGCTACTGAACCTTGGTATTGGGTAATGAAGCCTAAGAAATTGGGTTTTGAAGATTTTAAGTTGAGACCTAAAGGAGAAGAATTGACAAAATCCTAGGTCTAGAAGTTAATCTTTAGTGTTGTAGGCTAGTAAATTAGAGTTTTACTACTCGAAGTTTGATTAGTAATGAGTATCTGGTTAATTTGCTTAAACTTATATTGATAAAAATCAAATATCATAAACAAAGGATTAACTTAAATCTATTTGAGTTTTTGAGTTAAAATTTAATTCTCAATCCTTAAGTTTTGCTTTTCTTAAAACACTTTGTATTCTAATTTGAGTTAAGAATAGTTACAAAGATTAAGAGATTTTTAAGAATTCTAATTTTGAATAAAATTCTTGTTTACAATTTTTTTAAAGTGTGTTTTGAAAATGGTGTACGTATAAGTCTAAATAAGAAAATTTTCACACATGCTTTATACATTAATCATTTATATTAAATTTAAGAAAATTTTTTCTGACCTAAGCTTTCCTCTACATAGTTACTATTAATAATTTAAACCCAAGTGCTTTAAATCTTCATAATCTTAGTTAATTTTGCTAGGGACTAGCAAAACTTTGGCTTGGGGGTATGATGAGACACTCATTATGATCTCTAATTACCCCTAACTAACTAGTCTCCCTAGTTAATTAGCTAGGGTTATGAATATATAAGGGTTAATTATAGAATAAGGGATATTTAGTTAAGGACCTTAAAATAAGTTAAAAATGAAATTTTATCATTCAATTAACATTATCAATAATTTAGATAATAATTAGACTCGAAATCCTTAATTAATAAGATAAGTAACTTAAATATAATGTATACCCAAGTATATAATAACTTAAGTGATTTTACTTAATCTAATAAATTAACCTCAAAAGGTTAAAATTGTAAATTCAAGGTGTAAACAAAATATTTACCTTATTTACTAACATATATAAAAAGTTGAAAAAGATCTAAATTAAAATAAACCTTCAAAACCTGGATTTACATTTTAGTCCTTAATATTCATTATAGTCGGGTCCTTATTTCTCACATAGGTCCTTATATTTTATTACGTATAAGTCCCTCTCCGTCTTCTTCTTCTTCTTCCCCGGCCAAATGAATGGCGGCAGGGAGTCATACCACCGCGCGATCATCGCCCTGCCGACATCATCCCTCTTTGCCTAAGCTCTTGCAACTTGCGCTCACCACCTCCACTTGATCCATTGGTCTGGATTAATCGAAAATCCTATTTTTCAGCCGGAGATAACCTCACCGTCGTCGGAGACGATGACGGAGGTTAAGCACCTCGAGCTTCTTCTTCGGCCAGACCCCGCCTCTCTCTTCACCACAAACTGCTATAAATACCCCCTCACACCTCTGATTTTAGGCAAGTTGGCTCCCTTCCCTCTTCTAACACTGCAGCTGACCCAATAGGCTATTCTTCCAAACCTCCAGCGATTCCCCATTCCATCTTCCAACTTCCTCCGTGCATCTTAAGTAGCCGAGGAGATTCACCGTGGTCTTTCGCACTTCTAACAAAGGCGCCAACCCTTGGATTTCTCCACTCCACCTCAAATCTGCCTGCTGGAGTTCTTTCTTCAACCCTCTGATTTTGTCATCCGCTATGAAACTTCAGCGGAACCCTATTGACCCCTTCATCCATGTAACAGTAGACTAGGAGTAGGAGTAGGAGTAGTCTAGCTTAGTTAGTTAGTTTAGTTAGTTAGGTTAGAGTAATTTTAGAATTTAGCTTCACCTCCTCCAACTCCGGCGAGTTCCTTGAGCTCTCCAGAGCGTTAATTTTATCTTTTAACTCATTTTTCACCTTCCTATATCTTCCATGTTCACTTCTAATTCACTTTAACGATTAATTAAATCACCTAAACGCCTAATTCAAATCTCACCTTCACCGACTTCACTGTCCATGGTGATAGTAATCGGCCTAATTCCACCTTCACTGGGTTCTTTCATCACCTATCACCACTAATGAACCCTAATCGACATTATATTACTGAAAGAGTGATCTCCATTTTCGTTTAAAACTTTATCATAAAATGATGTATCATTGTATTTAATCAAGTGGTAGAAAATCACTTTTCAAAAACATTTTAATTGTCAGAATCTAACCACGAATAGTTAGGCCATCTCCACACGGAGGAATTAGCCTATTTAATTTAATAAATAGTGTTATGTTTATTTACGAAACTCAATAGATATGCATCCTACTTCGTGCTTTTCTTTTTCTCACATAAATTTGCAATATAGATAATTAATCAAGATGATGAGGGTGCATATGCAAAATTACCATAATATAATATTCTAAATAATGAACTTGGTAGTAACAGACAATGTTAATGCTAATCTCCTAACTAATAACACTATAATTAATATCTCAGATTGTATGTCATTCAGAAGGAGAAATCAATTATATGTAATTTTGAATTAAGCAAGGGGTGTCCACGTAAATTGTGTAGCAATATATTAATTCAGAAAATAAATGAATAGTAACTTGACAAAGGCATTTTCTGTAAATTTTAATGGTGTAGAAAACAGAGCATTTTCTCTCTCTCCCCCTCGCGAAAGAGAGAGAGCACCGGCGGGGCAGTTGTGAGGCTCAGGAGGATGGTGAGGACGGCGGCTCTCCGATGGTGGCAGTGGCGTCGATGGTGATGGCCGGAGGTGGCTGGCCGGCAGAGGAGATGAGGACCGGTGAAGGTTGCTGCCGTGGCCACGGCTGTGGCATGGGTCTGCTCGTGCGGGCGCGGTGGTCTGTAGTTAGTGCTTGTGGGTGCGGTGCGCGGGTGAGTGGTGCCGTGCCTGCTGATGGCCGTGCGGGCGCTGTGACCTGCAGATGGGCGAAGTGGCCGCTGCGGGTGCGGTAGCGCCTGTGGGTGCGGTGCGTGGGCAAGCTGTACCACGCCTGCTGATGGGCGTGCGGGCGCTTGCAGAAGGACAGCTAAGGCGGCTGTGCGGGCGTTGTGGGGTGAAGGCGGGTAGAGAGCGCCTGCTGTTGAGGGTGCGCTGAACTGCAGGAAGGAGGAGGTGCTGGTTCTGTAGAGGGCGGAGCGGGCAGAGGCATTCCAGGGCATGAGCGCCTACAACGTTGGAGGAAAGCGCTGATGGTGCTTGGCTTGTAGGTGCGTGAGCGGGTAGGTGCAGGCACAGTGCACACGAGTTACACGGTGTCCACCCTCTTCCACAGTGACGCAGTTCCCCGCAAGGGGGGAAAGATGATCCCCGTTCTTCTCTCCACCTCTTCTCTTTAACTCCTCTCTCTCCTCGCTTGCGCCAATCCCGGGATTTCCAAATCCCCTTTCTGTTTTGAACCGGCAGGCGTTGGAGAAGAGTTACACTGGCCGTAGGAAAGGGACAAGGCCCACCGATTGTTGGGGAAAATTGCTCCCAAACCCTTATTCTTCCTGAATATTTTCCTGCAAATAAAAAGAACATAATCATTACACATTAAGTCATAGAATGTTATAGAATTAAATCATGATGCATACAATTATTCTATAACTTAGTGTAGTTATTAACGAACCTAAATTGTTAAAAGAGAATTACTTGGGCTTACTATTAGTCCATTAAAATGTACTCATCAAATACCCCCATGCCTAAGATTTGTTAGTCCTTAGCAAAAATAAAAATAATAGAAGTAACTAGAAGATTTCTTCTTTTCTTCAAAACTTTAGAAATCCAGACAAAGGTGAAGTGTTGATAGCCTAGGTAACTGATCCAAGTGAAAGAGCCGATTCGCATTAGGAGTTTGTACATCACCCTTGGCAAATATTTCTGTTGAGATAGGCAACTACTTCCCTCGAGGATAAAGCAGACGATAATCTGTAATTTGACCTCGGTGTTTGGCTTAGGTAGGAGATAACAAGTTAAATGGATTTGTATTTGGTGGTACACACTCTACTGGTGCTACATATAGTCTAGTAATGTAGACTGTAGCTCTCTAGACTATTAGACAAGTCAACTCTGAGAGAGGCTACACAACTATGCTCTCCTGATGTTCCTGGGGACTCTCTTTTCTTTCTCTTTCTGAGATCACGAATCTCACCAGATTTAGAAATTGCACTAACTATTTGGTGGCCTCACATGGCATCCACACTTCAATTAAAGTCCTAATAACTCCATAACTAAGTTAGAGTTCTCAACCAGTATTCAGGCGATCAGAAATAATAGAAGGTAGGTATGGGTTATATTTGGTGGAACGCAATAGGTGTTTTGCTGCCTCGGAAACTATATTACAACATACACTTGGACTTTTTTTTTTTGTAATATAGCTTCTTCTTCTTCTTTTTGTTTTTTTTTTTCTTCTTTCTATTTCTTCTTTTTCTACTTCTTTTCTCTTTTCTTCTCTTCTTTTATATATATATATTTATTTCTTCTTGTTTTTGTTTCTTTTTCAATCATCACAACATGATACAGACTTTTATTTACGAGGCATTATTAGGGATGATGACGGTCAAGAGGAAGTTGTGTGGCTTATTTGGTGGAAGTGCCTCTTCTCAGGATCGGGAAAGAATGGATAGGACAGGCGTATTTCTGACCTTTGATACTATTACCCTCCTTCAGCTAAGGACTCTATGAAGGACGGTCGTAACCATCCACCATAGTTATAGCTTTATTAAGACTCAATCTCTGTGTATCTGCCATATTTGGTGACTCTCAGGAATTCACTCAAAGTACGCATACAGGAACAGAGAGTGAAGACTACGCCTAACTCTGAAGTATCATCATCTAATTATCCAGAACTTAAGAGTCATTGCACTAGACTTAGCGCACCAGTAATCTCTCTACTTCTTCTCATAAATATGAGGTGGATTTATTAGAAGATAGTATGCCTGACTCTCTATGAACTGTCCAAGGGTTCAGTAGATTACAAATGCTTATTGGTTTTCCCAAAGGATCCATTACCAAGTCTACATGCACGTGAAATAAATGTACTAGATTTTAAACTTAAGAAATAATTCTGGAAGAAAAACCTCCAATAAAGGTATTTTGCTAGGGACTAACCCAATCAACTCAAGAAAAGTTTTTTTTTTTTAATAAATATGCATGCAAATATTTATAAATGCTATAAACACTATAAACATTCTCAGGTTATATCCCCCCATGCCTAAGACTAACAATGTCCTCATTGGAAAAATATAGACATAGAAGAATATCACCTAAGGAGGAGAGTGGGAGGAGCTAAGGCTCCTCAAGCCGTAGTGTGTCCAAAACCTGGCCATCTGAAAGAGTAATATACGGTTTAAGTCACTGGCCATTTACTTTAAAGTTCGCACCTGAAATAGGGTTCCTGATCTCTATAGCTCCATGAGGGAAGGTATTAATCACAACGTAAGGCCCATCCCAATGGGACTTGAGCTTTCCAGGAAATAATTTAAGTCTAGAATTGAAAAGCAAGACCAACTAGTTGGGCTCAAAAGTCTTTCTAATGATGTGCTTGTCATAGAAGACTTTTGCACATTGCTTGTAAGCTTAAGAAGTTTCATAAGCTTCATTACGAAGCTCCTTAAGCTCACTTAATTCTAACATACGTGCTCTTCCCGCTTTATCCAGATTTAAGTTAACGTTTTTAATGTCCCAATAAGATTTATGTTGGATTTCAACGGGAAGGTGGCACGCTTTTCCGTAGACAAGACAGAAAGGAGACATACCCAAGGGAGTCTTATATGCAGTTCTGTAGGCCCAAAGAACGTCATTTAGTTTCTTAGACCAATCCTTTCGATCAGGCTTGATAGTTTTTTCTAAAATTCTCTTAATCTCCCTATTAGACACTTCAACTTGCCCACTCGTTTGGGGATGATAAGGTGTGGCTATCATGTGATTTACTCCCAAATTTTGGAGTAGTCTAGTGAAGTGTACATTCTTAAAGTGAGGCCCTCCATCACTTATGATCGTCCTTGGGCACCCATACTGAGAAATGATATTAGCCTTAATAAAGCCCAAGACCACAGAATGGTCATTGGTTCGCGTGGGGATGGCTTCTATCCATTTTGATACATAATCAATAGCCACAAGGATGTATTCATATCTGAAGGACACAGGAAAGGGACCCATGAAGTCAATGCCCCAAGTATCAAATATTTCAACAGGGAGGATAGGTTGTTGGGGCATCTCATCCCTTTTTCCAATGGTTCCCTTCTGCTAGCAACGTAGACATGCTCCCACATACGTATGTGCATCTCCGAATAATGTGGGCCACCGAAAACCAGACTGAAGAACCTTATGAGCAGTCTTCTTCCCACTAAAATGTCTCCCACAGTGGAGGTCATGGGAGAAACTCAGAACACTTCTTTGTTCCTAATCAGGGACGCAACAGCGAAATAGCTGGTCAGGGCCTATTCTAAAAAGCTCGAGTTCCTCCCAGTGATAAAATTTAGCATTAGCGATAAACCTGTCTCGCTTTTGCTTGTCCTAAGTACTAGGGGTGATGCCCATGACCAGATAGTTCACTATGTCATTGAACCAAGGAGTTTTAGTTTCCACGGCCATTAGAGACTCATCAGGGAAAGTCTCTTGAATACCGCCAGCGGGGTTTGATGCCTCAATAGGGATCCTAGAGAAATGGTTTGCTACCACATTCTCAACTCCTTTGTTGTCTTTAATTTCTAGGTCAAATTCTTGGAGTAGCAAAATCCAACGAATTAGGCGAGGTTTGGTGTCCGTTTTAGCCAAAAGATGCTTAAGGGCCGAATGATCAGTGAACACCACAACCTTGGATCCCAAAAGATATGACCGAAACTTGTCCAGAGCAAACACTACAGCAAGTAATTCCTTTTCTATGACCGTGTAGTTTTGCTGAGGGTCCGTAAGGGTCTTGCTGGCATAATGCAGCACATGATGTTTGCCATCAACCCTTTGACCTAAGACCGCTCCCACTGCAAAATCAGAAGCATCGCACATAAGCTCAAATGGGAGGGTCCAATCTGGTACTTAGAGAATCGGCGCGGTAATGAGGGCTTTCTTCAAAGCTTGGAAAGCCTCGCCACATCTATCATCAAAATCGAAGGAGACATCCTTCACTAATAGGTCACAGAGTGGCTTAGAGATTTTACTAAAGTCTCTAATGAAGCGCCTATAAAATCCAGCATGGCCAAGGAAAGATCTAACCTGATGAACATTGGTGGGCAATGGAAGCTTAGAGATGGAATCGATTTTTGCGGTGTCCACCTCTAATCCTCTCTCAGAAACTACATGCCCTAACACAATGCCTTGCTGGACCATAAAGTGGCTTTTCTCCCAACTAAGCACCAATTTTGCCTCTTCGCAATGGGTTAAGACTTTATCAAGGTGCGAAAGGCATAGGTCAAACGACGAGCCATAAATGGAGAAGTCATCCATGAAAATTTCAACGAACTCATCGATCATATCAGAGATGATAGCCATCATACAACGTTGGAAAGTGGCAAGAGCATTACATAACCCGAATGGCATTAGGCGGAATGCAAAAGTGCCATAAGGACTTGTGAAGGTGGTACGCTCCTGATCATCAGGAAAAATGGCTATCTGATTGTACCTAGAGTACCCATCAAGAAAACAAAAGTACCTGTTCCCCGCCAATCGTTCCAAAATTTGATCGATAAACGGTAAGGGGAAATGGTCTTTCTGGGTAGCCGTGTTTAAACGGCGGTAATCAATGCAGACCCTCCAACCAGTTGAGGATCTAGTGGTCACCAGTTCTCCTTGGTCATTCTCCTCCATAGTGATTCCTGCCTTTTTCGAAACTACATGAATCGGATTGACCCATTTATTATTTGAAATGGGATAGATAATCCCTGCATCTAGCCATTTCAGAATCTCCTTTTTAACAACCTCCCGCATATTTGGATTGAGCCTTCTCTGCATGTCTCGGAAAGGCTTCACGGACTTGTCCATGTAAATATGATGCATGCAAAGAGAGGGATCAACACCCTTAATATCAGCAATTGTCCAGGAAATTGCTTCCTTGTGCCTTTGTAAACACTCAAGTAGAGCTCCCTCCTGCAATTCAGATAATGCAGACGAGATAATAATGGGGAGCGTGTTATTAGGGCCAAGGAAAGCATATTTCAATGTGCTCGAGAGGGGTTTCAACTCCAATTCAGGAGCCTTTTGGATTGAGGGTTTTAGTTGAGATGTCCCCGCCTCAGGCAGCGGATCTACCTTCACAGTCCAGGGTGGGGACAGAGACTTAATGTATATCCCCAGCAACTCTTCTAGTTCGGGCATTTTCCTTTCAGTTTCTTTAATAATCGAGGGATGGTCTTGAGTTATGACCTTCTGAAGGGGATCTCTACATAAAAGTGATGGAGTAGTCTCTTCAATTATTTCATCAGCGACCTCAATCTGAGAAAAATCTTCAAATACGGGTTGCTTGTAAGTATCAAAAAATTCAACTAGATCTTCTTGTTCCCAAAGCCCATTTTAAGTGCCCCGGATCTACAATTTATAGAGGCATTGGCCGTGGCCAAAAAGGGGCATCCCACAATAATCGACGGCTTTGTGGGCTTATTAGATGGGTCAGTATCAAGTACCAGAAAGTCAATGGGGAAGAAGAAATCCTCCACTCTCACAAGGACATCTTCCAACAATCCTCGCGGTGTCTTAGGTGATCTGTCTGCAACCTGGAGGATTACTAGACTAGGCTTCAGCTTTCCTCCTCCCAAAAGGTCATAGAAAGAGCTTGGTAGAATGTTTACCCCCGCACCCAGATCGAGCAGAGCCTCGTCAATGTGTTGGTTACCTATAACCACTGAAATATACGGGGCCCCTAGGTCTTTCATTTTGGGGGGTGTTCCATGCTGAAGAACCAAGCTAACGTGGTCAGGCAGGATGACCTTGGTTTGCACCTGCTTCCTAGATCGGGGCTTCTGGGTGCATAGGTCCTTCAGAAACTTGGCATAAGATGGAATCTGTTTAATTGCTTCCAACAGAGGCAAGTTAATCTAGACTTGCCTAAAAGTATCCATAATCTCTTCCGTCCTATCCTTGGCTCCAGACGAGCCAACAGAAGATTCCCCAGGAGCAGATAGGCGCTCTGGATAGAGCACCCTCGGCTTCTGAGTAGAGGGGTCATCATGGCGGAAAAGGGGTGGTGGTAGGATGACAACCTCATTGTGGATGATTTTTTGTGAGGGAGAGTGGTGTGGCTCTTCCTCAGGTGAGATGGAAGTAGGGTCAGGAGTGGAAGGGGAATTCTGAGATGTAACCGTAGGAGTGTTATCAGGCTTGTCAATCTTTTTTCCACTCCTCAACACGGTCACTACTTGGGCGTGCTCCCTGAATACAACCCCCTTGCCCTTAGGGTTCTCCTCAGAAGAGCTAGGCAGCTTCCCCGGATCACGTTGCCTAACTGCCTCAGTAAGATGACCAATTTGGGATTGCATATCAGTAATCATCTTATTCTGAGATTGGATAACCATATTCTGATGCTCTTGCATCGCTTTCATCATGGCCTTTAGTTCATCCATCTCAGAGGGCTTATTCGGAAGAGGGTTTTCATAAGAAGGTTGTCATGTGGGATGGGGAGGTAAGGATCTTGTATTCCCTAAGTTAGAAGCATCAGCTTGCTTCCAAGAGAAGTTTGGATGGTTCCACCACCCTGGATTATAAGTGTTGGAGTAAGGGTGATTCCGAGTGGGGCGGAAACCTTGGGCCGCATTCAAGTCGACCTGAATCAACTCAAGGAATTGGGTTGCCTGATGGCACTCCACAGTGGCGTGCGTTGTGCTTTGGCAAATGGAGCATTCTCTTGAAGCCTGAAAAATAGAGGCTGCTTGTGGGTTCTTGCCGGGGTTTGCTAAAAGCCTATCAACGTTTTTATTCAATAGTTGAATCTGATAAGCCAAATCCTGAGAAGCCCCAGCTTCATGGGCCTCTATCTTCCTCTGCAGGATTGATGGTTTTCTTTCTTGATATGCAGAGGACAAATGTATGGAGTTGTCGCTTAAAGTTTCAAATAATGCCCAGGCTTCATCCTCAGTTCTGGTCATGAATGTTCCTGCACAGGCTGCATCAATGGTTTGCCTATGCCTTTCAGATAATCCGTTATAGAACCTTTCGATCAACTGCCATCTTGGCACTTGATGGTTGGGGCATAACCTAAGAAGGTCAATAAAGCGCTCCCAAGTCTCATGAAATTGCTCCCCTTCTTGTTGAGTAAAACCCATAATGTCTCTTCTGTAATGGTTTGTTTCTCATAGGAAAATACTTTTTTAAAAATTCTCCCTTAAGGGTAGCCCAATCATTTACCCTTACATCGAGGGTATGATACCAGTGCTTGGCCTTATCCTTTAGGGAGAAAGGAAATAGAGTCCTCATCAGGGCTTCATCAGTAAAGGCCTGGAGCTTCACCGTGGAACAAACCTCGGTCAATTCCTCCAAATGCTAGTAGGGGTCCTCCCTAGTACTACCATAAAAAGAGGGCAATAAAGATATGGTACTACTCTTGATCTCATACGGATTATCCCCTGTCGGTCGTCTTAGTGCTTGTGCAGGTTGGTTGGTAGGAATAAAATAGTCCCTTATGGTCCTTTGTTGATTTGCACCTTGCTCAGCCATTTCTTCTCTTTCTTCTCCTAGGTGAGCTCTCCTAAGAATTCTCTCGGGCTCAGGATCAAACAGTAGACTACCCTCAAGAGAGCGTCTACCAAGCATACAAAACACAATTCAGCAATTTTTTTTATTTTTATTATTGATTAAGTCAAACCTCCACTCCAAAGATAAGTCAAAAGATCAAGACTTATCCCTCTGTTCCCACGTAAGTGGTATAAGAGGGGTGTGGACTTGAAATCTTAACCTTTATTGTGGATGTTGAATTAGTTAAAATAAATGGCCAAACAAGTTTTTCACTGCAATTACGTGCCTTAATTCAACCTTCGAGTGCCCTAGGACCTATACTTTGCTTGGATGATACTCCCAGGAGATCAAGGGAGAAGTTACCCCAAGGACGAACAAAGGGATGCAAGTAGGGCGAACCCTTCCTTTGAGGCGATGCGTATGCGGTGCCCCTTAACTACCCTTTTGTTCCTTTATGGGGTGTCCCCCTCCATGGAGTATCAAAACACTTGATCAAAAGATAGTATCACCACTACTACAAAGCATAATTGGAGGGTCTGCATCGATAAAGAGATCGGTGCCTATAGCCTTAAGGGATCAAGCCTTAGTGCGGTGCCTAATGTGCGTGCTCAGTGTCAAAAGTGTGCAACACACCGCAAATCTTTGTAATTTTTGAAATCGTAGACAAGTCCCTTAGAATCAGATCAAAAGTGAATTACTTTTAGGGTTGAATCTGATTATTAGTTCCGCTTTTAGTTATGTGACCACTTAATTAGTAAATTCAAACAATTTGGTGGTCTTAAATTTAAATTGGAATGCAAATGCGTGAACAAAAGCTGGATGCAGAAGTTAGAAAGATATACCTGTCTCCAACAATCTTCGTTCTAAGATGCTTGCAATGCAATAAGATCTAATATGCTTCTCAATCACCCCTAAATGCACGCACCTAAAGGCATGCAACTTCTAAATAGGCAGCTCGATATTTTTTTATTAGTTTTTAAAAGCAAGCAAACAAAAAATATAATCATGCATGCACCAAAAATATTGTAAGCCCTAGTAGCTAAAGAATGCAGGGACAAACCCCCAAAAATTTAGCCCCAAATTACAAGGGCGAAAAGACAGAATTAAATTGTGACAACGGAGAATCCTCTGCGAAACAGGATCTAGGTCTCCTTCATCTTTTCCTCGTGTGGCTTAATTCGTGGTTGCTGTCGCTGCTCTGTTGCTCCTCGTCACCTCGGCGGATTCCTTGCATAATAATCAAAATGATTTGATAATTTTGCAACTCAAAAGATTCAAAAATAATAAAGTAAATCTATTGCGTCTGTTACCTCCCCGGCAACAATGCCATTTTGAAAGAGCGATCTCCATTTTCGTTTAAAACTTTATCATAAAATGATGTATCGTTGTATTTAATCGCGTGATAGAAAATCGCTTTTCAAAAACATTTTAATTGTCAGAATCTAACCACGAATTGTTAGGTCGTCTTCACAGGGAGGAATTAGCCTATTTAATTTAATAAAGAGTGTCACGTTTATTCAGCAAACTCAATAGATATGCATGCTACTTCGTGCTTTTCTTTTTCTCACATAAATTTGTAATATAGATAATTAATCAAGAGGATTAGGGTGCATTTGCAAAATTACCACAATATAATATTCTAAATAATGACTTGGTAATAACAAACAATGTTAATGTTAATCTCCTAACTAATAACACTATAATTAATATCTCAGATTGTATGTCATTCAGAAGGAGAAATCAATTATATGTAATTTTGAATTAAGCAAGGGGTGTCCACATAAATTGTGCAGCAATATATTAATTCAGAAAATAAATGAATAGTAACTTGACAATGGCATTTTCTGTAAATTTTAATGGTGGAGAAAATAGAGCATTTGCTCTCTCTCCTCCTCACGAAAGAGAGAGAGCACCGGCAGGGCAGTTGCGAGGCTCAGGAGGACGGTGAGGATGGGGGCTCTCCGATGGTGGCAGTGGCATCGACGGCGACGGCTGGAGGCGGCTGGCCGGCAGAGGAGAAGAGGATCGGCGAAGGTTGCTGCAGTGGCCACGGCTGTGGCGCAGGTCTGCTTGTACGGGCGCGGCGGTCTGCAGTTAGCGCCTGTGGGTGTGGTGCGCGGGTGAGCTGTGCCACACCTGCTGATGGCCGTGCAGGCGCTATGACCTGCAGATGGGCGAAGTGGCCGCTGCGGGTGCGATAGCGCCTGTGGGTGTGGTGCATGGGCGAGCGGTGCCACGCCTGCTGATGGGCGTGTAGGCCCTTGCAGATGGGTAGCTGAGGTGGCTGTGCGGGCGTTGTGCGGTGAAGGCAGGTAGAGAGCGCCTGCTGTTGAGGGTGCGCTAAACTGCAGGAAGGAGGAGGTGCTAGTTCTAGAGAGGGCGGAGCGGGCAGAGGCATTGTAGGGCATGAGTGCCAACAGCATTGGAGGATAGCACTGATGGTGCTTGGCTTGCAGGTGCGTGAGTGGGTAGGTGCAGGCACAATGCACATGAGTTAC
The DNA here is from genome assembly GCA_037157565.1 of Thalassia testudinum. NCBI lineage: Eukaryota > Viridiplantae > Streptophyta > Magnoliopsida > Alismatales > Hydrocharitaceae > Thalassia > Thalassia testudinum. The sequence continues at coordinate 94,832,039 of JAZHRO010000025.1, forward strand.
ACAGTGTCCACCCTCTTCCACAGTGAAGCAGTTCCCCGCAAGGGGGGAAAGATGATCCCCGTTCTTCTCTCCACCTCTTTTGTTTAACTCTACTCTCTCCCCATGTGTGCCAATCCCGAGATTTCCAAATCCCCTTTTTATTTTCAATCGGCGGGCGTTGGAGAAGAGTTACACTGGCTGTAGGAAAGGGAAAAGGCCCGCCGGTTGTTGGGGAAAATTGCTCCCCAGCCTTTATTCTTCCTGAATATTATTCCTGCAAATAAAATGAACATAATCATTACACATTAAGTCTTAGAATGTTATAGAATTAAATCATGATGCATACAATTATTCTATAACTTAGTGTAGTTATTAACAAACATAAATTGTTAAAAGAGAATTACTTAGGCTTACTATTAGTCCATTAAAATGGACTCATCAAATACCTGTTATTTTCATCTATAATTAAACGCCCAATCTTAATTAAGTCCCTGAGCTCGTTGTCCATGGTGGCTCAGGAAGATTTCAAACTATAAATTAAATAAATATTTATGAATAATAACATCTGTTGATTTGATTTAACTCCTCAATCGAGTGGTTAAATCAAGTCCTAAGCTTAAACCATTCAAATCTTTTAAGAAATGAACTTATTGTCAAATATTTTATTTCAATGAACAAAGGAAGAATTTAATGTGATAAAGAGGTTCCTTGTAACCTCAGAATCATTTTTAGATCAAAAATGGTTAATTTTGTTAATCTATACAAACAATTTACATTTTCTGGACTCACCGGAGCTCCGGCAAGCTCTGGCATGTCAAAGTTGTGTTGCAGCCTCTTAAAGTTGTTAAGTGGCTCCAGAATGGTTTAATAAGGATTACTGGTCATTTTAAAGATATTTGCTTGAAGAATTAACCACTGGAGCTTTAGATGTAACTTCATCTTGCCCAACTCCGACGAGTTGGAGAAGTCTGTTATGAAGGAATTAAGAAACATTTAAGAAGCTTCAGTGCGATGCACTGAAGCTATTTTAACTCTCAAAACACTGTAACAACCATTGATCAACTCTGACGAACACATACCTATTTAAGTTCAGGCGGCGAGCCTGAAACCCTAGAAATTAATGTTGAATCACAAATCTGAAGATCTGAATGAGTTCCAGATGATGAAGGGACTCTGATTGGTGCATTAATTTCTTAGGAAGGAAGCTTTAAACAGAAATTCAATTTTCGAGCTTCTATAGTCAAACCTGAGTCTGATAATGGTGTTCTGAGCTTGAATTGAGGAATTGAGACATGCAAACTATTTCTGGGATCTTATTTGATGATTTTAGAAAGAAAAAAGTAAGTTCATATGATGTAATTAGTAAAAATTTTGTTTCTGTCAATTTGGGTTACTCTCGAGCCCAAACCAATAGAAGCACTGTTTTGTTGAAACTCAAATCTAAAACTTGCCCTGATTGATTAGTTATAACCCCTAGAATTAATATAAATAGATTAGGAACACTTTAAAGTGTCTATTACACTTATTGAAATCTAAAAATCAACCTCTGAAGATTTCAGAGAAGAGAAAAGTTTCTTTTCAAGTTCTGCAGGTCTCAAGAGCTTAAAATCTATCCAAACAGAAGTGGAAATGTTTATATAATATGTACAGACCATCTAATAGATGAGAGAAGTCCATCTGAGGACTTCCCTGACTTTAATTTCACTTTCCAGGCTTTTTAAAACCTGTAGAACTCCTGATTTCATCTCTTAAATTGAAGAGCCAAACAACATTAAAACATTAAATTGACCCTAAAATTATGTAGATTACATTTAGAGCTTTCCAACAAACATTAAATCATCCAATTTGGAGTTCTGGGTAGAAAGTTATTATCGATTGAATTCGGGTCTGGATGGGGAATGTTTGTCCCACCTCGGATATCCATGAGCGCGTGCCTGGGTATAAAATTGATTTGTTCCTATGGCTATGCAGTCGTCAGCGCTCGGCGCACCGGTTCCGATTCCTTCTGATCTGATCTGAGCATTGTGTGGTCTGTTTGTGTGGGCATATGCCTGCGGGTGTGTGCGCCCTTGGGGCCGTGCGGATGTGAATGTGCCCTGGGAGGGCGAGTGTGGCCTGGGAGGCCAGGTTGAGCCGATGCGACTGGAGACTGTGAACCGATTAAGAAATAAACCAAAATAAACCTAACCGAGATTAGGCGAGGACCGAGTAGGGTCTGGTCCCACCCTGTTCCCAATGTGCTGTGTATCCTCGAAATGACCTCGCTGGAAATAAAAAAACTTTTGGTTAAAAAAGTAAAAAAAAAGCCCTATTCAGCTGGAAGCTTAAGGAAAGAGAAGCCGCTATAGGAAGCTAAGCGCTGAATCATGCAAAGGCTAAGGAAGAAAGAAGCGCAGATGCTAAGGAGTGTTAAGGAAAAACTAAGAAAGGAGAAAAACTAAGGGAAGAAGAGAAGGCAGGAGAAGTTTAAAAGGAAAAAAAAAACTAAGGAAAGAAGAGAAGGTAGGTGAAGGCAGAAATAACACAGAAGGAAAGAAGAAAGAGAGCTCGACAGAAAATAAAATAAAAGAGAGAAAGAAGATTAGAGGCTGCAGAGAAATGAAAATTAAATGAATTTTCTCTTGCATAACTACTTTTTGTTCTTAATTATAAAAGTCATGCTTTAATTGTATAACTTTTTAATTACCTTAATTTCTTAGAATGAAATAAAATTGAAAAAAAAAACTAGCATGTTTACTTGTTAATAAAGTACAATATGTTGAGTAAATATGTTTCATATGGAATTTTGTATGTTCTTTATAGTTTAAATATTTTGACAAAACTCATGTTTTTAAAATGAAACTAGTTTTACCTCCTAAACTTAAAGAGATAAAAGAAAATTGGTGAATTTGGAGAAATTATTATGCCTCCCAGCGAACGAACTGGACTCAACTAGTAAAAATTTCTAAAATATTAGGTTAATTTGACCCTATGCTACACAACAGACATAACTTCAAGTTAACCTAAGTGATTTCTTCTACTCTTAATTAAGTGAAATTAACTTAATTACTGAGTCGAGTGAAAAGCACGTATCATAGCGCACTACGCTGCGTGGTGAGGCAGGCACTGAAGCGGGCGGGTGTACGCAGGGGAAGGCGCTATGCACTGAAGAAGGTGAAGACGCGAGCGGGTGTGGGCGCTGGCAGACATAGACGCAAGCATTGGAGCGGGTGTGGGGAAAGACGTGAGCGCGGGCTAATGCATGTTGCGGCCCGATGGGTGACCGGATAAGTGAGAAACTTACCGGTCACCACACTGTAGCCACAGTGTTCCGCTGACTAGCGTGAATAATGGCTACAGTACATGGTCGAGCTACGCGACTAAGTGCGTCCGGTTCCGTGTGTGCGGGGGGTCTGGAGCGGCTGGCACGCACGTGAAGAAGCTGCGCCAGTTGCTGGCTTGTGGAGAGGTGGGTGTACATGAAGAAGCAGGAGGTAAGGGCGGCCTGCAGGCTTGCGCTGGAGGCGAGGGTGGCCTGCAGGCTTGCACTGTGGCTTGCGCGTGCGGAAGAGGAGTTCGGTGCCGCGCTGCTGCTGTGTGGAGATTGAGCTTCAAAGCTTGAAGCTCCTGTGGCAATGGTGGAGTTGTGGCTAAACGTCGAAACATAGAGAGAACCACCACACCCACCGGCTCTTTGATGAGCTGGATGGTGGTGGACTCACAGTGGTGGTTTTGCACCACTGTGAGTTGCTCCTGCCTGCAGCGTTGCTCCTCAAGAGGAGTAGAGGCTATGTATAGAGGGGAGAGGGGAAGAGACGGCCTGGAGGAAGCTGCTGTGTTGGGTTTTTTTGGGTGGACCAGGCTCCCTTTGCAAAGAAGAAGCCATGCTCTTTTTAAAGAGGAAGAAGGCATGCACAGCCATGCCCTGGCTGTGCATGCAGCTTCAGAGAGTGGCTTGCTGCAGAGAATGGCGTGAGGAAGAAGAGGCCATGCTTTGCAACCACGCGGAGAATTTCAAAGCCAAATAGAAATAAAAAATAAAGATGGAGATTTTGCAAGGCAACACTTGAGGAAAATGTAAATTTCGAGGCCATTTATTTCACTCTCCTCCCCTCTCAAATAAATGCATGCATGCATGCTTTTTCACAAATGCGACTGTCTATCTATTATGCACTGGTAATGCTAGGAAATAGCATAAGATGACACAATTGTTGGTGCATTTTTGCTGTGCAATCATACCCCCATGCCTATCTTTTGCTAGTCCCTAGCAAAACTTTTTTTTTTTTGTATTGTGTTTAGAAATGATCTTTAAGCTGAAGATTTTTTCTGAGGTGACATAGGTGTGTTTATTGTTGGATATTCTGAGAACCAATTGTAAAGAAGACTACCAGTACTTTAAGTCTCACATGACATAGACCATCTCTCAACTAACCTGGACTCTTGATATTTAAACCTTAAGTATGATTTCCAAGACCCAAGAGGTTTTTGCTGTACTCGAGAGCTCAAGAGATTATGGCTTGTGCATAGTGAAGGATCAAGACTGACTAGATGAACATTAAGACTCAAGCCCAGGGTTTCATGAATTTTTAAGTACAGGTTGGTCCCAGTTTCGGCTCATGTCTTCGGATTGACTCTTAAAAAGATGACGGAAACTCAACTCCCATTTTATGACATTTCTGGCTCAAAGAAAATAGGGTTTTTGTGACTTGCCTTGAAGAAATTTTGTAGAGGAAGACTTTACAGATATTTGCGACATATACTGACTTATTTGCATTTTTTTTTTCTTTTTTTGAAACATGTGTCAGTATATCTCTTACAACATTATTTAGAGGAACACACTTTTTCATTTGGTGGGAGAGTTCCTTTTTGGTGGAAAGAGTCTCTCCTAAACACAAGACTAAAGCCTGGGATAAAAAGTCTACCTGCGCACACAGGTAAGGACTCCACCTTCCCTAATGAACAATAGGGTTGGATCTTATGTTCTCCCGGACTTTCTTGATATGTGTAGTGTGAACTAAGATTACTTAGGCTCCCGAGTAGAAGCAAACCAACGGATCCTGTACTGGTGTCTCAGGTACAAGAATACGTCCTTAGTTAAGAGAGATTCCGATCTATTTTGTCAATGCTCAAGTGAATTAAGCCGAGCCTGAGCGAATCAAGCTTCTGTGGCCTGGAAAGTCTTCAAAATAGTGGTTGAATATCCATAAACACCTATTGCATTTTTTTTTCAGCCTTCAGATCATTACTAAACACCATTTTCATTTTTCTCTCTCTTTTTTTTTTGGTACATATTTATATATAAGTGAAAACTGCATGATACCCTAAAATACCTAGATCCTATGGATGCCTATCCACCCCCCCATGCCAAATGATGCTATGTACTCATATGCATGCAGGGTAAGGTAGAGGAAGGACGAAAGATCGGGTAGCGAGAGCGGAGCTGCATGGTAAACAACAGGGTGGTGGGGTGGGTGGATGGTAGGTGGTGAAGTGAAGAGTGAAATGAGCGTGACAGTGAAGTGAAAAGTGATGGTGGATGGTGAGTGTTGTTGGGGTGCCTCCCAACGAGCGCTAACTTTAACGTCCCCAGCTGGACTTAGAATGAGGCACAAAATTAGTTACCCTCCAACAGGGAAACAGATTCTCCAACAGGGGCAGGTTCATGAGTAAGATAGGGTTTCAAACACTACCCATTGACCATAAATTTATGCCCAGATTTGGGATCTTTAATCTCAACAGCCTCATTGGGAAATGGTCTTGAGACCAGGAAAGGACCAGTCCATTTGGACTTCAATTTCCCAGGAAAGAATTTGAGCCGGGCATTGTAGAGCCAAACTTGCTGAGATGGCTCAAATTCTTTTCGCTGAATACGATTGTCATGAAAAGCCTTAGTGCATTGTTTGAAAGTTAAGGCAGAATCATAGGCTTCACGACGGAGCTCTTCCAGCTCCTAGAGTTAGAGTTTCCTTTCTCGACCACACAGGTCTGGGTCGAGGTTACATTGGCGAACCGCCTAATAAGCGCGGTGCTCCAACTCCATGGGCAAATGACAAGGCTTCACGTAAGTGATTCTATAAGGAGCCATACCAATGGGAGCGTTGAAGGCGGTCTAATACGCCCAAACTGCGTCAATCAGCTTGTTGGACCAATCCTTACGGTCAGGCCGAACCATTTTCTAGAGAATTTTCCTGATTCGCTGGTTCGACACTTCTGCCTAGCCGTTCGTCTGAGGATGATACGGGGATACGATACGATGGTGAACTCCGTATTTCCTCATAAGTGCCCGAAAAGAAGCATGGGTAAAGTAGCTTCCTCCATCCGAGATAATGGCTCGAGGGATCCCAAAGCGCACAAAAATGTGGTCTTTGACAAATTGAGTGGATATAACATGGTCAGCACAGCACGTGGGAATAGCCTCAATCCATTTCGAAACATAATCAATAGGCACGAGAATAAATTCGAATCCGTTGGAAGGAGAAAAGGGACCCATGAAATCAATTCCCCAAATGTCGAAGATTTCTGCAGCTTGGATGGGTTGCAAGGGCATCATGTCACGACGTGACATTGACCCTAACGACTGGCACCTAGTGCAATTTTTGGCATAATTGTGTGCATCCTGGTGAAGGGAGGGACAAAAGAAACCACACTGCAACACCTTGGCTAGAATTTTTCTCTCAGAGAAATGACCTCTGTAGGCCTGATCGTGGCAGAAGGATAGCACACTGGGGAATTCGCTGTCAGGAATACATCAACGGATGATTTGATCTACACCTATTCGAAAAAGAAGTGGATTATCCCAAAAATAATACTTTGCTTCTGCCATGAGACACTCGCACTGGTTTCTAGGCCAACCACATGGAAGGGATCCAGAAGCAAGGTAATTGGCAATGTCGGCATACCACGGTCCACTTGCCACATTAATTGCCAATAGGTGCTCATCAGGAAAAATCTCATTAATCGGCAGAGTAAGTCCAATATGGTCAAGGTCCAGTATGGAAAGATGATCAGCCACAACATTCTGGGCTCCAGCCTTATCGCGAATCTCAATGTCAAATTCTTAGAGCAGAAGGATCCAACGAATCAGTCTCGGTTTGGCATCCTTCTTATGCATGAGATGGCGAATGGTCGCGTGATCAATGAAAATAATAACATGTGAGCCTTGAAGGTAAGAGCAGAACTTCTCCAGCCCAAAGACGACCGGCAGTAGTTCTTTTTCAGTGGTAGTATAATTACACTGGGCCTCGTCCAACGTCTTACTGGCGTAGTACACCACGAAGGGGTGTCTATTGCATCTTTTTCCTAGGATGGCTCCGACTACCAGGTCGGAAGCGTCACACATGAGTTCAAAGTCGAGGGACCAATTAGGTGGCTGGAGAACAGGGGCCTTGGTGATAGCATTACGCAGCTGTGTGAATGCTTGTATGCAGTCGGGGCCCATATCGAAGGGTACGTTGGTCTATAGGAGATGAGTTAAAGGTCGAGAATTCTTGGAGAAATCTTTGATAAATCTCCTATAGAAACCGATGTGTCCCAGGAAGGAGTAGATTTGTTTGACAGAGCTAGACACAGGTAAATCAGCAATTACATCAAACTTAGCTCTGTCAACCTCGATACCCCTATCGGAGATGATATGTCCAAGAACAATTCCCTCATGTACCATAAAATGACCTTTTTCCCAAGAAAGCACGAGGTTTACATCAATACATCTCCTAAGGATATGGGTCAGGTTGGCAAGACAGTCATCGAAAGATGGCCCAAAGACCGAAAAGTCATCCATGAAGACCTCGAGAAAGTCACCCACCATGTCATGAAATATCGCCAGCATACATCTCTGGAAATTTGTTGGCGTGTTACAAAGTCTGAACGACATCCATCTAAATGCAAAGGTGCTGAAGGGGCAGGTAAAAGTGGTTTTCTCTTGGTCCCGGGGGTCAATTGCCACCTGGTTATATCCTGAGAATCCATCCAAGAAACAGAAAAATTTATTTCTTGCTAACCGCTCCATGATTTGGTCAATGAAAGGTAGAGGAAAGTGATCTTTCTTAGTTGCAGCATTGAGTTTCCTATAATCTACACACACTCTCCAAGATGTAGGAGTGCGTGTAGGGATGAATTCGCCCCTATCATTGACACGGATGGTGAGTCCCGCCTTTCTTGGCACAACGTGAATCAGACTCAGCCAGGGGCTATCGCTGATCGGGTAGATTATACCCCCATCTAGCCACTTAATGATTTCTTTCTTAATGACCTCCCTCATGTTATGGTTGAGACGTCGCTGCATCTCACGTGAAGGTCGAGTCTCCTCCTCCGTATATATATGGTGAGTGCAGTAGGAGGGGCTAATGCCAGATAAGTCTGATAAAGACCATCCAATGGTTGCCTTGTGCTCCATAAGGACCTCAGTTAGTTTGCACTCTTGCTCCCTGGTCAATTTTCAACTGATGATTACAGGGAGCATTTCATTTGGTCCCAGAAAAACATACTTAAGTGTACTAGGCAGCTCTTTCAGCTCGAGAGTGGATGGTGAAAGATCTGGCATTTCTCGGGACGAGAGTGTCCCAAGTGGATCGGAGAATAAGTCAGGAGGAAGAAGTTGGCCCTCAGATTGGCCAATAATAGGGGCTTCTTGGATAGATGGATCCAAAATGGAATAGCCCCAGTGAGTAGTATATGGGCTCAAGGTCCCAATGTGGAGTTGCAAATCTGCCTGATTTGGCGGGAAAGAACGGGCAATCCGGTCTTCGAGAGTGTGGACCGGCGGTGAGTAGCCCAGATATGACTCAGACCATGAGGTATGGGAAGCGGAGAAAACCTCGTCAGAAGTCTGGTCAGGAGAAGGTATGGGAATAGGGAGGGATGGGGGAACATCACAATATGAGTCAGTCAGGCAATCATCAGTGTTTACTGGTAATCCGCAGCAGTCAGAATAGGTCCCAATTAGTCTGATACACGCGCTGACGGCCATGTCCTCATCATACGTGTCATCCTCGATACAATCGCAATCAAAGTTCTTGGTAGCCTTGAAGATGTTAAGCTTGAGCTTTTTAGATCCAACGGCAATCTCAATACATCCCGACTCGCAGTCGATATGGGCGTGGGCTGTGGCCAAGAAAGGTCGACCAAGGATGATCAGAAAATCAGAAAGTGAGCTAGGAACTTCCATATCTAAAACAAGAAAGTCAACAGGAAAATCGAGATTGTTGACCCTAACCACCACGTCTTCCACCACACCCTTCAGAATTTTGACAGAAAGATCTGGCAACTGTAACGTGACAGGGGTGGGTTTCAGATTTCCCAAAGAAAATTTTTCGAGCATGATGGTTGGCATAAGATTGATGGAAGATCCTAGATCAAGCAGGGCACAGTTAAAATTGCAGCCTTGGATGCTACTGGAAATAAGCGGTGTGCCCAGATCTTTCTGCTTCGGTGGTAGATTTGACAGTATATCACAACTCGCATGAGGCGAGAGAACCACCGGATTCTTAGTTTTCTTTAACTGTCGCCTAGGTGTTGTGTAGCCTTTGAAAAATCAGGCGACGGTAGGTATGTGATCGATAGCCTCGAGCAAGGGTACCTTGATTTCAAAATCCCTGAACAAATTATGTAGGTTATCAAAGGCCTACATATCTTTCTTCTTGCCTTTTGGCTCCCTCAGTAGAGCCTCAGGGAGTGGAACTGATTCTGGCACCAATTTGGGTGCATCGTCCTCTCGCGAATGCGGTGCACATCTCGAATGAGAGGGCGATGAAGAAGACGGGCCAGGATCAGGTCGAGGCAGCTTGACGGTCTGCTTATCGCTCCTCGTAGTGATAGCATTGGACGATGCAGGTCCAGTGGGATCATAAGGCAGAGGAGGGTTCGCAATAGGGACATAAGAGTGAGGTGCTGCAACAGGATTAGCCTGAAATCTTGGTGGAATGCTCGGAGCCTGGAGAATTTGATGAGCCTGTCCTTGGGAAGGTTGTACCTATGGTTGAGGACCACGGGGTATGAAATTTCGCTGGTTGGGAACGGGTTGGGCTAGGAAAGTGCCCTAAGATTGAGTCGCCATGCGTAGTTGACTGATCTCAGCATTCTGCTGTGCCAATTGGTGCTGAAGAGAGGTCATGTTCTCTTCATGGTGCTTTGACATTTCCGTCATCATTTGCATCAATTTATCAAGAGGACTTGATGCATGTTCTGCTTGCGGTACACAAGACCCGATGGCGGATTCGCCATAGGATTCGACTGGGCCCTTGGGATGACGGGTGCGGATGGTCGCATTGGTCCACCCGCGGGGTTTTGGTGCTGCAGGTTGTTGGCCCATGCGAAGTTTGGATGATTTCGCCACCCTGGGTTATAAGTGGCAGAGAACGGGTTATTCCCCCGGGCGCAAGCATCTTCTATGCCAGAAGATGTGTTCGCAAGCAAATATGCGTCCGAGCACATGGAGGCTTGGTCCTCCTTGTCAAAATACTGGCTCACAGAAGCCAGATCCACATGACTTACCAAGTTGTTCGGCACGACACTCGGTAAGGAAGGTCTTACGAGGTTTCTCGGGATAATCCTGGTGTTGGAGGAATTGGGATTCTGATGAAGTGGTGAGGTGGGGATGTTTGCCATAGAATGGGCGGGGTTGGCCAGAAGCTCGTCCAGCTTCTTGTGCACGACGGAGACTTCATTCAATTTTTGTGCGATAAGGCTGAGATCAGTGGATGAATGGGAGGGTCCCGTGTCAACTTCGTGGACATTACGGGGCAGACTGGTACGATTAAAGGCGACATTGAAGGCATTGTTCATTGAGTTTTCGCTTATATTTTCAAATAATTCTAATGCTCCATTCTCGTCTTTATTCATGAAATTCCCTCCACAGGAAGCGTCTGCAATCTGCTTCATGGTCTCATTTAGCCCATAGTAGAAAATCTAGGCTATATGCCACTTAGGCAGACCGTGGTGCGGACACTTCCTGAGGAGGTCATTATATCTCTCCCATGCCTCATGAAACTGTTCGCCGTTTTGTTGCGTAAATGAACTGATAGCACGGCAAAGCACATTGGTTCGCCTGATTGGGAAGAACTTCTTGAGAAACACTGTTCGCTTCTCTTCCCAAGAGTTGATGGTTCTCCCAAGGGTGCGTAACCACTGCGACGCTTTATCCCGCAATGAAAGCGGGAACATTTTCATGAGGACTATAGGTAACTCGATATTTCTTCGTTTAATAGTTTCAGCCAATCAGGTTAGGTCTTCCAAGTGAAGAAAAGGATCTTCACTTGCAAGACCATGGAAGTGAAAATTTATTAGGCCAATTATATTAGGTTTCAGTTAAAAGTTGTCCCCGCCCATGGGGACCCGAATTTGTCCTATGGTATCTGTAGCAGCAGGATTCTGATAAGAGCTAAGAGACCTAGGCTCCTCCCATTCGGGAGGGTTCTGCATTTCCTCCAATGTTTCCCTAATGGCCTCAATTTGTTCCTTATACATTTCCATTTGGGCTTGGAGGTGGGTTATGGGATCTAAGGCTCCACCACCTGGTGGGTTTTGAGGGCAGTTTCCTCCCTCTGGATTTGGGGGTGGGTGTGCAACCATGTTTGTGGAGGAGGAGGACAATTCAGCTTCTTTTCTAAAATTATCAGGCAATTCACACAGTTCAGGGTTTTGTGACCTCCTCCCAAACATGCACTACCGTAGGAAGAATTCGGGGGGATAAGAAGGGAAAAGAGATGAGAGAAATGACGCTGCAAAGGTACACTTGATGACAAATCAATACAATCAAATTCCTAACAGCTACAGTGTGCCCTTAGACCTAAAGATCTAAGTTACCTACTATCACAACCTACGGAACCGAATGCGAGCACCGCGGAACCACCGGGTCAGATTGAAAGGCTGTTTGCCCCAGTCTTAGACACTCGATAGCACGTGGGAACCTTCATCAGCACGTAGGTGCTACACGTAGGTAGCTAGACCTCCAATCCTTAATAAGGGTCAGGTTACTAACAATTTTAGTTAGAGGCTTAGGATCAAGTGCTTCTGGAATGTGAAGGGCATTATTTACTGGTAATGCCCAAGTGATTGATTTTACAAAGTGTGTAATCCAAGCATGCAACGGGGAAATCTCCCCGAATTGAAGTTTTAATTGTTGAATGGTTTTTAGAGTTTAGCCTTAAGTAGTATGGATTTTAGGATTTCTCTGAATTACCAATTCAACCAATCTTCGGGTTTTGAGAGAATACAAGTTTTTTCTATGCCCAAAAAACCCTTCTTCAATGTCAATTGGTTAATGCATGCTAAAATGCAATGGGCTTCCCTAGATGGAGATTTTTATGTGTGGATGCACGAATCAATTTTAGATTAGTGTGAAAGGGAGCCAAAGCACTTCAATTTAAGTGCTCCCAATCACCAAAATGATTTCCACACACAAGGCTCAACAAAAAGATAAAGAAAATCAAATTGTTGCGGTTGAAGTATTCGGGATCGAATCTTAGGCAAGTGAATGGTCGTGGTGGGGTTGGAATCAACTCAATTCCAAGTCTCCCCACCAAAAATGTGATCCCGATTGCAGATAAGTGAGGCAAAGAGGGATGGCAATCAATCTTTTTATTTTTGCCTCAAAGAGTACTTCACACTGTGAGAGATTCAAGAATCAAGATTCTTGGATCTTCACTAAGCGAAGTTTGGTGGGAAATCCTGGGTATGTGGGAGTGATGACAAATAATCAAAAAAGTGATTTTTAAGCCACTTGCCCCAAGAGATCCCAAGAAGTTTTTCTAGTTTTTTAGTTTTTTTTTATTAGGGTTACAAGTTAACCTAGGTTGCTAAGAAAGAAAAACCTACTTGTGCAGCAACGTGTGCGAAGCTCCAGTGCGGTGCCGGCGTCTTCACGCTCTCGTTCCCGCCTTGGATCTACCCACGTTTCCAACTTCATCTTCCTACCTTCTCCTTGCAATAGGTTCACCTGCACAGCAACAAACAAAAACACTTGTGAAGAGAAGGGTGTGAGAAGAGAAAAGTTAAAGGAATGGAGTTGAAACTTACTTGAATGCGCACTTCCCCAACAACGGCGGTAGAAAAAGTTATGGTGTAAACCTGGATAGGCTGTGTTAATATGGTGATTTTATCTTTGAAATGCGTATAGTGGTGAACCTAAATCGGGCCTAACCATCTCTTTACAAAATTTTTTTCCTGGCCTACTTGATTTTACCTTGGCCACTTTTAGGCCCAGGGTCGAACTCAGGGAAGTAGGATTAGAAGTGAATGAGTTTCTACGCCTTTCCTACAACGAATCTCTTCCATTCGCTTATTATGCTTTTGGTGTTTTTTCTATTTAAGATTTTTTTTCTGATAATTCTTGTCCTTGAGGCACACCCTCAAAATCAGGTTCTTGGCTTTGAGCCAAGTTAGGGTTTCAAAACTAGTCTTTGCAAGACTGAGTACCTGCAAGTCAAGGATTATCTTTTCTCTTTAGTGTATTTTTTTATCTTTTTAATGGCAGGAAAGAGAAACAGACATAAAGTAAATATAGTATATATGTATTTGTATATATTAAATATGTATAAAGGGGTGGGGGTGGAGGTGGAGATGGCATGTAGCACGGTGTCGAGTCGGTCATCATCTAGGAAGACGCAACCAACAGGATGGAGTGCCGCGTGGAGTGTAGGATGGATTGGTGGAAGATGAGTGCGAACACGCTTTCTGTATGCATGTATCGGGGAATATCAGCAACTGGTGCGGATATTCCCACGATACAACGTGTGGTAAGTGATATGAAAAAATATATATATATATCTGTAAATATATATCTATATGTATATATATATATGGTTATAGATATATAGGTATATGTGTAGTTATATGTATATATATGTATGTATATGTATATAGATATGTAAGTATATGTATAGATAGATATATGTATAGATATATATATAAATATATGTATATGTATGTATATATAACTATATAGATATATATATCTATATATATATATGTATATATATATAGTAATATATGTATATAGATATATGTAGATATATATATATATATATTTATTTATATATTTATAAATATATGTATATATGTAAATATATATGTCTATATAAATATATACAACTATATAGATGTATATATATATATATGTATGTACTTAGACTAATACATAGTTATATAAGTACTAATATATGTATAGATATATGTATATCTATATATATATATAAGTATATAAATATATATATATATATGTACGTATATATATATATGTATATAGTAGAGTATAGGTGTGTGTATGAGAGTGTGAGTGTGGGTGTGTATGTGTCAGCAGAGAGAGTGAGAGAGTGCTGTAAGAGAGAGAGAGAGAGAGAGCAGGAGAGAGATCGTCTCTGTTGGAGAAGAAGCGCGGGCAAGTTAAGGCGTCTGCAGCCTCTGAGAGTTGTCTGATGCTGCACGCGCATGCGTAGGCGCATAGGTGTGCGAAGACATGGGCATTGGAGGGAGTGAGCGCGAGGGAGAGAGGCCGTAGCGCACCGCGCTATGTGGTGAGCCGGGTGTTGAAGCGGGCGAGCATACGCGGGCGAAGGCACTATGCACTGAAGCGGGCAAAGACATGGGTGGGTGTGGGCGCTGGCAGACGCGGACGCAGGTGCTGTAGCGGGCGCGGGCTATCGCAGGTTGCGGCACGCTGGGTGACCGGATAAGTGAGAAACATATCGGTCACCGCACTGTAGCCACAATGTTCCGCTGGCTAGCGTGAACAGTGGCTACAGTGCATGGTCGAGTCGCGCAATCGGGTGCTCTCGGTTTCGTGTGTGCGGGCAGTCTGGAGGGCTGGCGTGCGCACGGAGAAGCTGCACCAGCTGCTGGCTTGCAGAGAGGCGGGTGTACGCGATGAAGTGGCAGGCGAGGGCGGCATGCAGGCTTGCGCTGGAGGCGAGGGTAGCCTGCAGGCTTGCGCGGTGGCTTGCACGCGTGGAAGAGGAGTCTGGTGCCATGCTGCTGTTGTGGCTCCTGTGGCAATGGCAGAGTTGTGGCTAAACGTCGAAACAGAGAGAGAACCACCACGCTCACCGGCTCTTTGATGAGCTAAGCAGTGGTGGACTCACAGTGGTGGTTGTGCACCACTGTGAGTTGCTCCTGCCCGCAGCGTGGCTCCTCAAGAGGAGGAGAGGCTGCGTATGGAGGGGAGAGGGGAGGAGATGGCCTGGAGGAAGCTACTGTGTTGGGTTTTTTTGGGTGGACCAGGCTCCCTTTGCAAGGAAGCCGTGCTCCTTTTAAAGAGGAA
The DNA here is from genome assembly GCA_037157565.1 of Thalassia testudinum. NCBI lineage: Eukaryota > Viridiplantae > Streptophyta > Magnoliopsida > Alismatales > Hydrocharitaceae > Thalassia > Thalassia testudinum. The sequence goes on from JAZHRO010000025.1 coordinate 94,847,247, forward strand.
GAAGGCATGCATAGCCATGCCCTGGCTATGCATGCCTGTGCATGCGGCTTCAGGGAGTGGCTTGCTGTAGAGAATGGTATAAGGAAGAAGAGGCCATGCTTTGCAGCCGCGCGGAGAATTTCAAAGCCAAATAGAAATAAAAAATAAAGATGGAGATTTTGCAAGGCAGCACTTGAGGAAAACATAAATTTTGAGGCCATTTATTTCACTCTCCTCCCCTCTCAAGTAAATGCATGCATGTGTGTTTTTTCACAAATGCAACTATGTCTACCTGTTATGCACTGGTAATGCTAAGAAATAGCACAAGATGGCACGATTGTTGGTGTATTTTTGCTGTGCAATCAGGGACAGCTATTGGGGATCAAACAGCAGCCTGCAGAGGCTACAACCGAAGAAACCCTCCCCTTTTTGGCGATCAGTGATCAATGTAATCAGCAGGTACTGGCATATGCTGCAGCCTAGTCTCGGAGATAGCAAAGACTTTAGCTTGTGGAATGAGCAGTGGTCTGGTCTGGGGGTGCTAAAAGAGGTCTACCCGAGAGCTTATGCTATTGCTGCAAAGAAGGAAGCCAAAGTCAGTAGCTTGTGGTCTGCTACAGAGGGCTGCTAGTGGCTGGAAGGGATGGAACACTGCAGATCAGGCACTCGACTATGGGAGGATAGGCAGAACCTGATGGCTGATCTACAACAGGTGCATCCTAGGATGAATGCGACTAATACATATGTCTGGCAGGGTACTTTTTCAGTGCAGCAAGAGTATGAGAAGGTCATTAGGTCCAACAGTGTGGTGGAGTGTGACCCTGTTGACAGAAAGATTTGGCTCTTGAGAGTCCCTTTGAAGGTTCAGATATTCTTGTGGCTTTGCAGATGGGAAGGCTTGATCACTGGTGATCTTAGGCACAAAAGGATCGGGACTACTCTAAATGCTTGCCCTCTTTGGGGTTTAAATTCTAACAGTACGACACACATTTTCTCCTCTTGCCTGGTCACCAACAAGATTTGGAGGATGATTTGCTTAGAACCTCTTCCCACTTGGGATTCGCTTTGGTAGAGGTTCACTAATCTTGGTTGGCCATTAGGGGCTATGGCAGCCGTTTTGCGGTGTGCGTGGAGGGTGCGTAATGATAAACATTTTCAGGAGAGACCGGTGAGATGTGAGAACATTGTATATGAATGCTGGTCCCTCATACATAGCTGGGGATCTCTTTTGTAATACTTCTTTTGATAAGAAATATACTACCCTCCGGATTGCTATCGGATCATGATAGCAATCCTCACTATTTAAAAAAAAAAAAAGGATTGGCCAGAATTTTTGGGCCACACCAATGCTCCCGCTAGGAGTGGCATGCTCTGGGAGCATAGTCTCTAGGTGCCCCTTTCCAATCCACCATAGGATGGGACCTCAACCAACCCATCATGGTACCTTGGCAACTTTCATACACATGGGTGTGAAGTGAGCATTGAGCTACTGATATCGCATACCCTGACATCTTCCGCTATTCCTACGGATGCCTACCAAGCCTAGAGCCATGAGTGCCTCCGTATCAAGTCGGATTCAAGTACATCCCAGTACCTTACAATGATGACAGCCTAAGGTCTGTCATTGAACCTGAAAACCCTCCAAGTTCCATAGCAAATTACTTGGTAGCCTCTAGCTACCACATTGTGTCCCCAACTTGACCAATGAACCCATGGTTCACAAGTTCAAGGGTGCACCATACGAGTTCATCTAGTAGACCTACTATCATTTACTTCCATTGGGTTTCGTGTCTATAACGAAGCCCTAGAGACCTAGTAGATCATCTGGGGTCTTACCCAAGACCTTATGATTTAAGCATTCCATTGTATAGACTCTAACAGAGTCACTGATGCCATCATGTAGGGTTGAAGTTGTTACTTTGCCAATTCAGGTTGCTTTTAATCCATTTAGAGAGCTTCAACCTTAATTAAAGACTCCCTAAACCCATCTAGGCTTTAACAGTAATTTAATCATTCCCTACCTATTAGGGCTCCTACTAGACCCCCAACTAGGTTCTAGATTATGCTCAATCATTCCTTAGGATTTCTAATGTTGGAAACCCTAATTCTAAGTGCATTAGTAGTTCCATTAAGCTACCTAACGTTTTGGGTATGTTACATAATGTTTCGAGTCCATCCAGTAGTCATAGGTAACTCTTACATAATTTTAGGTCAGGCTGCAGCAGTCAGCCAGACCTAGGAAATCATGATTTCAAGTCTCAAATCATACCTTTAACACATCCAAAAATCTTGAAACCTTGATTACAAGTTCCTATGGCTATAACATTGTCATGCCTCCAAAAATCTTTAACACGTCCATAATCTTGAATCCCCCATCCAACATTTTGGTAGCGCCTAATTAGAAAAATTACATTACCCCAACATAACCCACCATGAGATGAACTCAATACATTCATTACACAAAACTTGCATGCAACCATTGGTTACAATCCCAAATCCTTCCCTTACACTTCCTAATCATAGGAAAATAGGAGAATGAAAAATCAAAATGAGAATTCCTACCGCAAGTGATGGAGCTTCTCTTCTTTCTCTTCTTCCATTCTCCACGTGTTCAATGGCAACAACAATAGCCATGGCAGTAATAGAAACTACAACAGCTTCTTCTTCGGCATTGGCGGCGACGATGGCGATCCGTGAGGGTGGTGGCTGGTTGGCGATGGAAGTGGTGGTCTTCCTCTCTTCTCTCTTTTCTCACGTGACATTACAGTTGGCAGATCGATCTATTAAGTCACCTAAAAGAGTTCTTGAAGATGTCATTGTTAGGGTTCGGGATTTCTATTTCCCAATGGACTTCATAGTCTTGGATATGGATGCTCTAGAAACTCCAAGGAACACACCGATCATACTAGGGATACCCTTTCTGGCCACTGCTAGGGCCAACATAAATTGTGAGGGCCAAATTGAACTGAAATTTGGGAACCAAACATTAAAGATTGACATCTTTAAGGCTCAAAAAGGGCTTAATTGTGGAGTTATAGAATAGATATGTGATATCAAGACTGTGGTTGAAGATCCATATACTGAGGAAAACTTGACCACTCCTAATCAACCACAAACGGATCAAAACTCACAATCAGAGGAGTCTGAACATGACCTAGACACACCCATAACTCCCTCCCTTGCTCCTGACACGCACCCTAAACCACCCGCTGCTGCTGATAACCATGTGCTAGAACTCAACCCTCTTCCCAGTCATCTAAAGTATGTCTTTTTGGGTTCCAATCAGACGTTTCCTGTGATTATCAATTCCAAACTCATTCCTAATTAGGAATACCATCTAATTACTGTTCTCCAGCAACATCAAAGAGCCATTGGATGGACTCTTGATGATTTAACTGGCATCAGCCCCTCTTACTACACACACCGTATCTATACTGAAGAGGGCACATGGCCTTCCCATGAAATGTAGAGACGTCTAAATCCTAATCTACAGGAGGTTGTGAAAAAGGAGATCATCAAGTTGTTAGATGCTGGGATCATCTACCCGATCTTCGACAGTCGGTGGGTGAGTCTAATCCAGGTTGTGCCTAAAAAGGCGGGACTCACCATGATCATGACTAAAATCGAAGAAATCATACCAACCCATGTGCCGAATTTGTGGAGAGTCTACATTGACAGTAGAAGACTCAATACCTCCACAAAAAAGGATCATTTCCCACTACCATTTATTGATCATATCCTCGAGAAACTAGTGGGAAATAGGATCTTCTACTTTTTGGATGGGTACTACAGTTATAACCAGGTGGCAATCCATCCTGAGGACCAAGGAAAGACCACTTTCATCTGCCCCTTCAGGATGTATGCGTTCCGAAGGATGCCCTTCGGTCTCTGCAATGCACCCGCTACTTTTCAGTGGTGCATGCTTGCCATATTCTCAAATATGGTAGGTGATTATCTGGAAGAACTCATGGATGACTTTTTAGTATTAGTTGAATCATTTGACGATTGCCTCTTGCACTTGGTCCACATCCTCAGGCAGTGCATTGATGTGAATCTAGTTCTTTCCTGGGAAAAGAGCCATTTCATGGTGCCTGAAGGGATTGTCTTGGGACATCTTATATCAAGAAAAGGCATCCAAGTCAATCATGCCAAGGTGAATATGATTTCCAAACTCCTATGCCTAGCTTGATCAAGGACATCGGATCTTTTCTGGGGCACGTCAGTTTTTACCGTCAATTCATTCCTAATTTCTCCAAGATCACGTGCCCCCCCTAACCACTATACTCTCTAAGGATGTTCCTTTTGAAAACTCCAAGGAATGCACTCAAGCATTTGAAATCGTATGTGATCGAGTTACCCAAGCTTCAATCCTACAGTCAGCTGATAGGTCTCAATCCTTTAAGATCATGTGTGATGCATCTGATTTCACTGTAGGAGCTGTACTTGGGCAGAAATTTGATGGGAAACCCATGGTCATCTACTACGCTAGCAAGACACTTGACGAAGCTCAGCGTAACTACACAGTTATTGAGAAAGAGCTGCTAGCCATAGTATTTGCCTTGCAAAGTTCAAATCATATCTTCTGGGTTCCCATGTTATCATTTACTCTGATCACACGGTAGTGAGGCATCTCCTTGTGACGAAGGATGCGAAACCTTGATTAATCCATTGGATCTTGCTGTTGCAAGAGTTTGACCTCAAGATTCATGACAAAGCAGGAAAATAGAACATGGTAGATGATTACTTATACCACCTTCCTTCTGATATTATTGACCCTTCAGGACCCATTACAGAACATTTTCCTGATGAGCACCTCCTGACTATCAGTACAGGGCTTCCATGGTTTGCTAATCTAGTAAACGACCTGGCATCACATTACATCCCATCTGATTGGTCGAAGGCAAAGAAGGACAAATTGCTTTCCGATGCCAAGTATTACTTCTAGGAAGACCCGTATCTTTTCTACGTTGGTGCTTATCAAATCATTCAATGATGTGTCTTAGGAGCAAAAATTCAAGGCATCTCATCCTTCTGCCATGACCAGGCATGCGGAGGACACTTATCAGGTCATAAAACCGCAGCAAAAGTCCACCAGTGCAGCTTCTATTGGCCCACAATTTTCAAAGACGCATACAATCACTGTAAGGCATGCACTCGTTGTCAGACCTTTGGCAACATGGGCCATCATGATATGACGCCCATACAGTCGATTCTCGTATGCAAAATCTTTGACATCTGGGGGATCGATTTTATGGTACCCTTTCCTGTTTCGGACAGCTTCGAGTACATTCTACTCACTGTTGACTATGTGTCCAAATGGATCGAAGCCATTCCGACCTGAACCAATGATCATAAGGTGGTTATCAAATTCATTCATCAGAACATTTTTTCTCGGTTCGGGATTCCACGTGCTATAAGCTTCGATGGAGGGACCCATTTCACTAATGTTCAGTTCAGGTCACTGATGACCAAATACGAGGTGTCACACCGAATCTCTACTCCTTATCACCCCCAAACTAATAGTCTAGTTGAGCTATCAAATCAGGAGATCAAAAAAATTCTCCAGGTCACAGTTCGACCTGACAGGAAAGATTCCTCATCCCAACTTCTGAAAGCTTTGTGGGCCTATAGGACCACCCACAAAACCCAATTAGGTATGTCTCCCTTCTGATTAGTGTATGGGAAGGCATGTCACCTCCCTGTCGAATTGGAGCACAAAGCCTATTAGGCAGTATGGACTTGCAACCTAGATCTTTCTAAGGCAGGAACCCACAGAAAGCTTCAAATGAGCGAGATCGATGAATTACGCTTCGACAAGTATGAGAACTAGCGAATTTACAAAGAGCGGGTTAAGGCTTTCACGACAAGCACATATCCAGAAAGATCTTTTACCATGGTCAGAAAGTCCTACTCTTTGATGCTAAAATCAAACTGTTCCTAAGAAAACAAAGATCGAAATGGATCAGACCATACATCATCCGTTGAATCTTTGGAAATGGAGCTGTCGAGATCAGTCAAGTCAACCACGAATCAAAACATTTCATCGTGAACAATCAGAAACTCAAACCGTTCATTTACCTTACTGATACAAATTTGGCTGAGACATTCGTTACCCTCTATTCTCCCTGAGCTCATTGTGCCCAGCCAATGGCATAAAACTCAATGCTTAACGGGAGGCAACCTGTCATTTTTGAAAAACTTGAAACCTTTCTTAACATTACTATGCTGAATTCACATTGCACTTTAGGGTTCATCCACTAGAATGGTCGACCACACCTCAGGTACCTATACCCGAGCTTGAAATTGCCCGCAAACAGTCATCTCGACCTGTTCGCCCACCCAAAATGTATTTTAATGAATGATCTAAGCTGAACTCGAACCCACTTAATTTACAATGGGGACATTGCAAATCGTAGGCATGGGGAGGTATGAAAGTGCAAAAAACCATGAAAATCATCTCACAAGAAAAGGTTTCATAAAAAAAATCACATATTCCAAAAATACAAAAAAAATGAAAAGAATTCTTCAAAAAAGAACAAAAAATTCTGAGGGGAGAAAATTTTGAGGCCATGCAAATCTCGAGGAGAGAGTGGGGGAAAACTGAAAATTTTCAAAAAGGAGCACAAGTTGAAAGGAAAAAAAGATATAGTTATTACAAAGAAATCATGGAATTAACTGATTTGTAGACCATATCAAGAAAAAGAAAATGAAAGGAAAAAAGTGCTAATAAAACATACAAAAGATTAGTAGGAATGCTGATTTTAGGCCTCCTGGGCTATACTCCTAGGCTTAAAAATTCAAGTATCTACTAAGATTTGGATTGTCCTCAAGAGGTTGGGGAAAATGCAAAGCTTAAGTATTAGGTCTAAGACTTAGGGAGTATTCAGCCTCGTTAACTGACCGCTGGTTTACTAGACTCGGTAACCTAAGCACCCCAATTCACACATAGTCTAGTTTAGTGCACATAAGTATCAAAATCATGCAAATGCATTTAAATTATTCTGAAAAAGTCACCTAGATTAGGAGCAGCCGATTAACACAAGTTGATTTAGATGAGTTCTCAATGTAGAGTGGCGGGAAATTCCCCTCGAAGATGCGCAATAACATATCATCTCCTTGGTGCTTATCTTTTAGGATATCTACATGTCCTACCGGGGGCATGTAAGCACCCTGTGCTGGTTCAGATGCCATGGGCAGCATTATCTCAAAATGTCGATTACTAAGGTCTAGATTTACCTACAGAATGCCATGGGTGATATTATCTTGAAATCTTGAAAGCCAGAGTTTTGGGGGATGCCATGGGCGGTGCTATCTCGAAGCATCGATTGCCAAGGACCCTTTGAGGATTGATGATGGGGCTAGGAATTCGACACAGACCGTGTTGAGAAGCTAATCCGAAGCTAGAAATAAAATTAAAAGAGAGAGAAAACTCTCCAAACAAAGAAAATTCCTCTGCCTCTCTCTCAGAAAAAAATGCAGTACAAACTGAACCGAGGCTAAAATATGTTACAAGCATGGGTGCTTTAACTGCGGATTTCAACGTACCTTAGGATAGTTCCTGTGGGCTTAGAAAACTTCATGGCAGACTGAGGCTAGAGTTGGTTAGGTCCAAATCTTGGTCCATACTTGAGTACCTCTAGGCCTACTATTGGCATTCTAACCTAATCTAGAGAAGAAAGCACACATCACAATTTTGAGCATGAAAAAGATTACATGGTCTAGAATCAAAGTTAAAACCTTAAAATTTTGCTAAGGGACTAGCAAAAGCTAGGCATGGGGGTATGATGGGAACACCATCATGAGCCCTAATTAGATCATTTGGACCCAATGAAGAGAATAAAAGCTCCTACATAACCAATTGAAGGTCCTAATTCTGAGAGAAAAATAAGAAACAAGGGGTAAAATTATAATTTACCAATGCAGTACAACAACAGGTTCTCTCAAGGGCTTAACAAAGGTCAAAGGGTTTTAATAAGATAATAAGTGGGTTGGATCAGATAGAAAAGGGTTTGTGTGTACCTTGTCAATTAAATTACATCTCGGAACCCTAAAATTAGCCCACTTGATTAACCAAGGTTCTGATCAGGATAAAATTCACCTAAGCCCTCTAAAAATCATAGAAAAACATTCTCTAGGGCTTAGAACTTTCAATTTGGCCATTGGAACCCATCTTGACCAAGAATGGGGTTTCAGATAGATATTTGCCCTAAATTGGGTTTTTGCATAAATTTTCCAATCAAACGTAGTCAAACCCAAAATCCAACTTCACCATTAGATTCCTTAGGTACAGATTAGGTTTATACCAAAATTTGGACCCAAGGTGAATTTTCCTTGACCTAGTTTCCAAAAAGGTTCAGTCGGATTACATTTGTACCCTTATCTTTCAAAAACCCATACAAATGGGCCCCTAGCTTCTTCATCATCTTCACAATTAGGTCCCTCCACCATTATAGTGGAGAAATCCTACTCCAGTGAGCCTTGGAAGGAGGTTTCTCCTTGATTGCTCAGAGAATCCCACCCAAAATTGGAAGGGAGATTCTTTGAGAAAATCCCTCCAATCTAAACACATCCTTGATCCCAGATTCTTTCCCAATCTCTCATGTGAACACATGAGAGACATGGGTATCCCAACGGGTTCCAACTTCAGCGAGACTTCCTTGCCTGGGAAGCTTGCTTCCCAAGCCTTAACCGACCTCAATAGCTCTATTTAAAGAAGCCTAATTCACCCTGACTCCTCCAAGATTGAAATCAACTGGAGACCCCTCAAATTCTTCTCTCCTCCTTTGGCTGATTCGCTGTTCAAACTCCAGCGACCTTCCCTATTCTCCCTCATCGTCTAACCACAATACAAGTGGCAGACTCTCCCTCCTTGCTTTCGTCCGCGTCCCACAGCACCCGTCGACACTCCTGCCCCCCTTCATCCTTGCCAACCATCTCTCCCTGAGCACCTACGTCTCTGGCATCGATGATGAGAGGCTCATCATGATCTCTAATTACCCCTAATTAACTAGTCTTCCTAGTTAATTAACGAAGAATATGTGAATATACGAGTTAATTATAAAATAAGGGATATATAGTAAAGGACATTAAATTAAGTTAAAAATGCTATTTTAACATTTACATAATATTATTAATAATCTAACTAATAATTGAACTTGAGATAATAACAATCATTCCTCTAATTAATAAGTTAATTAACGTAAGCATAATGTATACATAAGAATGTAATAACTTAAGTAACATTAGTTAATTAAATAAATCAATCTAAAAAGGTTAAAAATGTAAATTCAAGGTCTAAATATAACAATTACCTTATTTACAATCATATATAGAAAGTTGAAAAGGATTTAAATTAAAATAAACCTTGAAAACTAGAGTTTACATCTTAGTCCTTACAATTCATTTCATTTGGGTCCTTATTTTCCATATAGGTCCTTAAGCTTTTTCACAGCCAGGTCCCTGACTTCTTCTTCTTCTTCTTTTTTAGCCGGTTGAACGGCTAACGACTGAGGGTGCCTCCACCACTCGATCACCACCCATCTGACGACACTTCACCTTCTCCAAGCTCCTAGAGCTTGCACTGACCATCCTATCTTCATCCACCAGACTGGATGACACTTTTGTCCTAATTTTAGGAAGGAGTTAACCTCACCGACGTAGGAGAAGATACCAGTGGTTATCCTCTTGCTAGCCCCTTACATGTCCAGATTCCATCGCCCTCTTCATCGCCGTCAACTATAAATAGCCCCTGACCCCCTCAATTTTTCTCAGGTTGGCTCCCTTCCCTCTTCTTCACTACAACCAACATTGATAGGCTATTCCCTCTACAACTCTGGCGAACTTCCACCTCATTTTCTGACTTCCGCCATCCACTTCATTTGGCTGAGGAACTTCGCCGAGGTCAGCCACGTCTCTGGACACAGGCGCTGACCAAGGAGATCCTTTGCTTCATCTCATATCTGCCCACTGGAGATCTTCCCAATACCCTCTGATTTCACTCCTCCATTATGAGCCTTCGACGGAGTTTCCTCTAACCCCTTCATCCAGGTAACAGTAGATAGGAGTAGATTAGGAGTAGGAGTATGAGTAGAGTAGTCTAGGAGGGTAGTTAGTTAGGTAGTTTAGCGTAATTTCATATTTTAATGTTTGTCTTCTTTGACTTTGGCGAGCTCCTTGAGTTCGCCAGAGCCCTAGTTTTGTCTTGTGAATCCACTGTCCACCTTCTTTAATCATTCACGATCATTTCTAACTCATTTAATCACTAATTTTATCACTGATTCGCCTAATCCAAATCCACCTTCATCAACTACTTCACCTATCCATGGTAGTAGTAGTTGACCTAGATTCACATCCATCGGATCCTCCATCACTCATTCATCATCAAAGGATCCAAATTATCCTCTTAATTTGATTAATTATTTTATGTAACTTAAAGGCCCAATTTTATCTAAGCTCCTGAGCTCGCTGTCAATGGCGGCTCAGGAGTTGTTAAAACTTAAAATTAAATGCGTATTTATGATCGTAGTCTTTCTTTGACTTGTCTTAACCACTCATCTGAGTGGGAGAGCAAGTCCTATGCTTCAACCCACTCAAACTCTATTCAAATCGAATTTACTGTTTAATCTTTCATTTAATGAATTAAAAAGGAATTAAAAGTGATCCTGAGGTTCCTTGCAACCTCAGGAACATTTTCAAATCAAAAATGGTACAATTTAATTTTCTATACATCGTTTTGAATTTTTCTGGACTCACTGAAGCTCCGAGGAATGGAACTCGATCTTCAGCCTGTAGAAGATGATGAGAAGTTCCAGAATGACTTAATTTTGATTACTGAGTAACTTGAGGTCGTTTATTTGAAGATTTAACGACTAGAGTTGAGATTAAGGCTTCTTCTTCTCCAACTCTGGTGGAGTTGGAGAAGTCTGTATAGAAGCTTAAAAGCAACATTTGATGAGTCTAGAAGCTTCAGTGCAGTGCACTGAAGCTATCCATGTCTTCAAATTAGTATAGCAACCTTCCAATTCCTCTGGCGAATAAAACACTTTTAGAGTTTAGGCAATGAGCCTAGAACCCTAGTTCTCAAGGTTCATTCATCTGTTTAAGGAGTTGGATAAGTTTCTGAGGTTGTAAAGATCATATTCCAGGTTTTAATTCCTTGTAAAGTGGCTTAAAATAGAAAGTCAATTTTCAAGGCTAATAGTCAAACCTAAGATGGAGATTTCGATTCTGAGCTCAATTAGCTGATTTGAGAAGTTAAAATTATTTCTAAGATTCTATTGGATGATTTTGGATTGATTAGATTGAGCTCAGCATGTTTATTTGGTTAGAATTTTAACCCTGCCAGTTTGGGTTGTTTTTGAACCCAAACTATTGGCAATACATTTTTGTTGAGATTTGATTATGAATCCTGCCCAGATGAGTTTGTTATATCCCTTAGAAGCTGTTCCAATTGATCAGATATGATCTTAGCTATCTGTTACACCTCTCTTTTTTTTAATCCCATCTCTGAAGCTTTCAGAGAAGCTTTAAGCTTCTCTGTAGTTACCTGAAGCCTTGAGAGCTTGAAAACCACTCCAGCAACTGCGAAAATAATTGTTAGACCCATTCTGACCCTTAGCCAAGATAGTAGTCAAGTCTATGGACTCTGTTAACATGAATTTCATTCCCAGGCAGTGTATGAACAGTAGAAACCGATAGTTTTTCCCTTCAAATTGAAGAGGCATTCATCCCTCTAGCATAAAATTGACCCTGTAATCTTGTAGACCTACTCTAGAGCTTTCCAACAAGCTTTGATTCGCTTGATTTGGAGTTCTAAGCTAGAAGTTATCCTCACTTGAAGTTAGGTCTGGAAGGGGGAGAATTAGTCCCACCTTGGAGAATCTGGAATGCCCGCCTTAGTGTAAAATGATTTTGTTAATACAGCTTCTCTGTCAACAAGCACTGGGCACGAAATGAAATAAAACTGAGCATGTGTGTGTGTGCTGGCATGTGTGATTGTAAGCGCCTGTGTGGGCGTGTGCATTGTGCGTGGCCCTAGGATGGTAAGGCCTGGGAGGCGATTGGGCTGGTTTGGCTCGAAAGAAAAATAAACCAAAAATAAACCAAGTTAACTCGAATTTGGCGAGGACTTAGTAGGGTCTGGTCCCACCCAGAGAAGGGTGCTGTGTATCCCCGAAAGGTCCTCGTCGCAATCCAAGAACTAATTTTTGGTTAAAAGAAGAAAACCCAGTTCAGCTAAGGAACGGAGAAGTAGAAGGGCTGAATGCTAACTGTTGAGATTGCTAAGGGAAGAAGAAAAGCTAAAGGCTAAGGAAATAAGGGCAACGAAGGAGAAAGAAAGAAGAAAGGAAAGAGAAGAAGGATTTGTGAAGAAGAAGAAAGAGAAGGAACAGAAGGCTAAGGAAGAAGCTTAAGGAAATACTAAGGGAGAAGAAGGCAGGAGCAGAAGGGAAGAAAGAAAAGCAGCTCGAGAGAATAAGAGAGAAATAAAAAGAGAAAGAGAAAAATAAAGGATAAATAGAATAAAAGGAAATAGAGAAAGAGAGAAAGAAAGAAGAGAAGAAAAGAAAGAGAAAGGCCATAGTATAAAAGAAGTTTTATTTCACTTTGTTTTTAATTGTTGTAATAATTATTATTTTTAATTATTGTAATAAGGCATATTATGAATAGGTAAACTCTTATTTGCCTTAATGTTTTGAAATAAATGTTGTAAAGGAGATTTCATATGAGATTTTGCATATTTTCTCAATTTAAATCATTTTGCAAAACTCATGTTATTAATATTAACTTAATTATACCTCCTATACCTATAAGATATATAGAATTAATTGGTGAATTTAAAATAATGTATACCTCCCAGCGAACGACCTGGACTCAACTAGTTAAAAGTAAAAAAAAATCTAAAATGTTATGTTATTTCGACCCTATACTACTAAACGGACACAATTTCGAGTTAACCTAAGTTACTTTCTTCTACTCTTAATTAAGTAAAATTAACTTAATTAACTGAGTTGCAGAGTAGCATGATTAGTTGGCAGTACGCATTCGATGCCATCTTCGTCTCCCCTTCGTCTACTATTAACCCAGATAAGCTCCCTTCCCCCTCTACTTTCTTCTCCACCCTCTATTTCCCAAAATCAACCACTTCCAGCCTCCATCACCCTCATCTCCTTCATCTCCAGCCACCACCTCCGATGAGGCCGCTCCACCTCCATTGGCCAACCCATCCCTTGCCGACACACCCATAAGCTTCCCCTCACTCCACTGAACACTTCCCCTCACTCATATCATCGTGCCACTCACCCAAATGCACCCCCAAACACACCCACACCTTCGCACACAGTGTACCCTAGGCACGCTTGCACAAACGTCCCCACGCCACGCCAACCACCCCAGCACATTCACTGTGCCTCGGCGATGCTTCCTGAGTGATTTGACGTTGCTGCAAGGCCATCTTTGTGATTTCAGCTACAGGCTTGACGCTTGCTCACAACTGCCCCAGGACTTGCTGCTCAAGGTGCTGTTTTCCCAAGTTGCACGAAATACCCTCATGCACGCAATCAAGCACTCAATTGGAGTCAAAGGCCTTCACAGCAGCTGCAATTGGAAAACTTTTCTCTACCGTAGGCATAAGCGAAGAAGGGTGGGCAGATAGTCCCACCTCTAATACGAAAGAGCGCCTACGCCAGAATAATCTCATCACCTCAATTACCATGGGGTGAGGTCCCACTCACCATTCACCAGTCTCATCTGTGACCTTGCCTTCGCAGACCTAGCCTGACCCGACCTAACTGCACTCCTCGCCCACCATCGCACGTCGGTGGGCCTGGTCTCGAGTACGTACCCAACCCGAATACCCGAATAACTGTGGCTCTGGGAGGGTAAAACCTAAGAGGGAAAGAGAGGAGAGTTGCACGCAGGTGGGGGCAGGTTTTGCTACAGGAGAAAGCTGAAGAGAAAGAGAAGGCAGACGGCAGAGAAAGGTAGAGGAGGAAGAAGCTGAAGGAAGAAGGAGAAGCTAAGGAGGAAGGAAGGCAAAAGGCAGAAAGGAGAGAAAGAGAAAGATTGTAAAGGTAAAGGAAGATAGAAGGCGTACAAGAAGAAGAAGGAAAGAGAAGACAAAGGAAAAGAGAAAGAAAGAGAAGAAGAAGCAGCAGAGAAAGAAGAGGAACTGGATAAGAGAAGCAGAGAAAGAAGAAATCAGAAGGAGCACTATAGCATTAGACATTTAAGTCATCTGATTTACAAATTAGACATCCAATTTGAGTTTAATTCATATTCATATACATTGAGTTCCTTAGTTGAAATTGTACGAGTATTTGGTGATGTACATCACCATTTACTCCCATATTTTTGCACTTTGATACTGATATTATTACATATTCTTTTAAATTCTAAATTGTGATTTTGATTTCTAAGTACCAATTTGCTCCCTGTGTTCGACCCCAGACTTCAAATTCGAGTAATAAAATTATATCTATTTTGAACGCTTTTTTGGCTATATTACAATGCAATACTTTTAAAAACCCGATCCAGTGACCTAAACATTCACAATAAAACATAATTTTGTTTCACCAAGACAGAGGTCTCAACATTCACCCCCTTATTGATGATAACAAAATTACAATTATGAATGCAAAAAAAATAAATAATTACTTTAGAATTACTCCCCCTATCAACATTCATATTTTACTCCCCCTTTTTGTTATCAACAAAAAGATATATCTCAAGTGACTTGTTATCAACCATACTTAAACAAGTGAAATTCTAAGAATGAAATGGGCATTTTTCTCTCCATTTTTGAAGTAATATTCTAGTAAGCATGATGTCAAATTAATCACAAGAAAATTATCAAGTTCATGATAAGGAGATGATGAAATTCATGATAGTCTAACACAATAACTATATCAAAATAAATGAAGTGTTGAGTAAGAGTTATACAGTCCAACATAGATAAAGATGCTATCTAAATACTAGTAAGAAAGTGATCTTGATTCTCTCCTTCAAACAGTGATCACTTATTAAAGTTTGATTTTCTTTATTCTTCTCCTCCCATCAAGTTGCTATCCCAATTTAATTAATTCAATGCAGTCAATTCTATATTAAAAACTTATTTACAACTAGGAAGGTAGTAAAGATTTAATTTTGGGAATCATACCCACTAAGGTATAAGGAGTTATACCCAATTGTAGTAGCTAGGTGGAGGGGTCTCAACCAAAAATCTAGCATCCATTGACCATGTTGTTTCTAACATCTTTCATAGCCAAATTGATGATTATTGGCTCATTGAAGGTTGCCACTCCAATTGTGATTTCCATGTTGATCTTTCCCATAATTTGTAAAGAAAATTTCCATAAATTTTCTAGGTACCCATATCCTTTTGGGTTTGTGGTTGTTAATTCCTTTCAAGTTAGAGGGTCCATTAGACTCTCTTCTCTTGGCCTTTTAATATAAAAATGCATGCCTAATCTTCTTTTGATTTTTCTTTTTAATGTCCTCATATTTTTCTACATATGTTGTAGTAGAATATTTAAGGTCATTAAGTGTGTCTTCAAAGTGAATATATTATTCCTTGAGATCTTCTATTTTCTTATGGAACTCTTCATTCACAACTCTTATTTCATATAATTCTTTTTTATTTTCTAAATCTAGAGATAAACCATTTTTTCATTTTCTAAGCTTGAACACTTATCCATAAGTTCATTATTTTCCTTCTTTAACTTTTAGCCAATTTATACAAATCATGATATGCATCTAATAATTCATTTAAAGAAAGGTCAGAATTTACCTCTTCTTCGCTTGATTCTGCTGGCGCCATGAGACATAGATAACTCCATCTTCATGGCTCTTTTCCTTGACATCTGATTCCAAACTTGACTTGGAATCATCCCATGTTACTTTTTCATTAGTGGTTTCTTTGTGCACGACAGAGAGATGGTTCCATATCTCATATGCACTTTTGCGTGCTTGTTAATGCACAAAATAGTGCATTCATGGCTTTAGCATTATTTGTTGCTTTCTTCTTCTCTTCCTTCGTTAACTCTTTTTCTTGTTTCTTCTTTGGCATATATTTGGACTAAATGATATGCCAAATCTCGAAGTCCATTACTTGAAGAAAAATTTGCACTCTTCTTTTCTAATAATCATAATCTGATCCGTCAAATAGTGGTGGCTGAAAAAGTAATTACCCCTCCATAAAACTTGTTGTTGCAGCCATGTGAAGGTGAGGTGTGACTTCTCCTTCACGATTAGGCTCATACCAAATGAGGGTGGCTGTGGATCGTAATAGTATAATAGAAGGGAGGGGTGAATAGTATCGCTTAAAAATTCACATTAAATGTACACAGATCAATCCACAAAAGTATAAAGCACAGATTATACCTGGACTTATAGTGGAAGCCCAAACAGGTAAAAACCACTACCTAAGCCTCCCACAATAGGACTTTCCCGACTAGGCAATGCCAGTCAATCCACTAATGTACCACTCGAATGAGGATGCGCAACCTATTACAAGCCACTTCTCTTTTACCTACTAAGAGAAGTCACAACAACCTCTGGAATTGAAATATAATGGATCCCAACAAATGAAATGAAAGAAATAAAATGAATACCGAAATTAATCCTATGGAACCTCAAGAAATTGGAATATGCAAATCGAGTTTTCCTTTCAGAACTGTACAACAACGTGCTTTTGAAAAGCAAAGTAGAATGAGCACAAATGCACGAGGAAGAATTAGAGTGGAAGCATTTTTTCTCTTTGATATGTTTTTCAAGGTGTGTTTTGAATTTAGGGGTGTGGGGTATAGGTGAAAACAGAGTATTTTTGGAATGTTAGAAAAAATCATTCGAACTAAATTGGTCAATCAATTCACTTAATTGGTCAATCAATTTTCATTTTGATTGATCAATTTACTTAATTGATCGATCAACTATTAATCGATCAAATATTTAATTGGTCAATCAATTGTGGGAAAATCGGATTTGACCGTTAGGTTAATTTAGTCTATCAATACTATCTAGATGTTTATTTTAAGATTTCAAAAAATTGTCTTTAATCGTAAGGTTCTTTATAGTAATTGTAGACTCAAGAAGTATAAAAGAATTAACTGACTAAAGATAATCTTCACTTTGATCCATGCAGAGGATAATTGACTTGATTGATGTGAGCGTGATCTTGAAAGATTAGTTCACAATAAAACATAATTTTGTTTTATCAAAATAGAGGTCTTAACAATAGACTTAATTTCATTGATTAAACTGATTAAAATTCCATTATACTTGAAATTTCTCAATCCATTACAGAAACTAAATCAACATCAATCGATCAAATCATATCCAATTCAACGCAAAGTGAGGGCTATTGTGAACATATGGAGTGAATGGGATAGCCCTCTAGTGGATTGGAGAGCACCAAGGATCTAGAAGGTAGACAACTTTAGATCCATAGTGGCTTTGATGGAGTAAAATACTCAGTGATTAAAAATGTTGAGGGATTGAATTGAACATGTGTGAGATGAAGAGGTAGACTTATGATCGATTGAGTGAGTGAATTCTTCCACCTTGATCAGAATTGATCGGAGAGGGTGGAGTGGTAGGGAACTACTCTAACACTAATCTACTCCTAATCTAACGCAATTGAATAACAAATTCTAATCTAAATGATTTAACTAAACTACTTTGATCTAGGAAAGCAGTACATCTAACCTACGAAAGCAATTAAAAATCCTAATGTAATCAAATGAAAGGGACCTGGGATGCAACTAGTCAGTCCAACGACAATGGGAAGTGATAAACATCAGTTTATCATCATTCCTATGCCCTAAAATAGATCTAGCGCTTAGGTTTTTAACTCTGCAAATGGGTTTTCATGTTGCATTTAGGCATTTACTTAGGATAAGAATGCATTGCATTTTATTGCCTTTTTGATAGATTTACTTGAGTGTCAAGGATAGATAGAAAGTTAGATCCCGCATACCTTCGCACTCTGAAGGCAAAAGATGAAGAAGAAGCTCCTATCTTCTGGATCCCAGCTAGATCCAGCTCATCCCAGCTAGATCCCAGCTCATCCCAACTGGATCCTAGCTCCTTCTAGCTTAATCAACTCATCCCTAGCTCCATTCAACTCATCTCAGCTGAATGGTAGCTCAAGCTAGTTCATCTTAGCTTCATTCAGCTCACCTTAGCTGGATGGCAGCTCAAACTAGCTTAAAGTAGTTGATCCCAGTTCCCTATTCCAACTTAGAACAATTCATTGGATGCTCAACATGACTAGGGCTAGCTATTGCTATCAACTAGCTAGACCTAGTCAGTTGAAGATGACCTCAACCAGCTTAGGCCAGCTAAAGCCCAGCTCCAGACGACTCAACTCAACTCAACTTAGTTGAGCTAAGCTACTTGAGCTAAGCTCGCTAGTCTAGCTAGCTAGGTAATCTTCGAGAAGACTAGACCTAGCTCACCTCAACTTATATCAGTGAAAGCCAACTCATCTTAGCTTGGCTTAGCAATTAGAAAAGAACTAGCAGGCTAAGTTAGCTAAGGTAGCTCCTTGCAATTCTCTTCAGCAGTCGCCAGCTCCAGTGTAGCTCCTTCGAGCTAGTTCCAACTCCTCACCTCCAAAACCCTAGCCCTCTCTACCTCTCTACCCTACTCCTTACTAGCTAAGATAGCTAAACTAGCTTAGCTTAGCTAGTCACCACTTTGGCATCCCTACATAACCCTAAAACCCACCTACCTAAGCTCCACCAAATAACCCTAAACCTAAGTCCACCTAAGCTACCGTGTCCTACTCCACTTTGGTGTCAACCTTACACATCCCTTCAACCATTTCCACCACCAAGAGACCACAACAGTGGTGCCAAAATTCCCATAACTAACCCCTTAGTTGGCACCACTTTTCCTTCCAAAAATCCCCCTCATCACCACCATACACCGAACCCTATGATAACACCACGCAAGGGGTTAGTAATTAGGTTGAATATGGCCCATCTTTAGAATAAAATGCACAACATAAAGTAGAATAGGAGCATTGCATGCATCAAGTACCAAGATTGCTTATAAACTGCATTAATGGCCATTTGTGTAAAGTATGTGTCAAAGCAGGCCCCAGATGAGCAATCAGACCGCACGGATGGATTCAGAATGACGAACGGAGTCCAACGGGCTCAAGATTGGCCAAATCCGACATCCAGAGCTCCCACAATGGGCCCAAGAAATTCTGACCGTTGATCTGGAGATCAACGGCCCAGAAAGCGCCACGTCGCCCCGCCCCCACCGTTCGCATGCCCTCAAGCCAGCCAAGGACGAATCTCGGCTGTTGATCTTCGATCGAACGGCCGAGATCAGCGCGCTCGCCCGCAGTCGCCGCAACAAAGCGCGGGCGTGGCGCAACGGCTAGCTCGCACGCCCGCATTGCAGCAACGCGCGTTCGAATCGCACGGAGCGGAAATCAAGCAAGAGCGAAGGGCGCGGAAAAATCGGACCACCCGATCAGCAGCGGGCTGCCAGGATCGCGCAACGCGACGCGATGACAGCTCCCGAGCGCCCACGCGCGTGCGCACGCCGGGCGGAAATGCACGCCCGAGGCGCGATCTAAGCGCGGGCGCAGGAGGATCTCAGCCGTCCGATCTTTGATCGGACGGCTCTCGTTCAACGTCCACGGATCGCGCATGGAGAGAGAGCGGGGCGAGCAGCTGACCGGCGGCAGGAGAGCTTCACCGACGTATCTGGAAGCGGTTTTAGTGACATTCTGGATGCCGCTAAAGCACATTCTTCTTTTAGGAAGCCCTGAACTCTATTTAAACCCCCTTCTACCCCCATTCAAGGCATCCTCTCCCACTTGCAACTACTCCACTCCTCTCCTAGCTAGTTTTAGGCACTCTTGTAATCGCCGGAGACGACAAGCCGCCGACGGAGCTTCCTCCACCGCCGTGGCTGCCTCGTCGCTCTCCACTCTCTCTCTACCTCTCTCTCTCTCTCTCTTTTAAGCTTTCATTTACTTTTGTTGAAGCATGTATTTAATGTTGTAAACCGTGAACTATGAATGCATGTTTAATGAAATTATTTTCCGTTTAGTCGCCATTTTAATTTCTGTTTAAAGTGCATGATTAAAACCAAGAGCTTTCTAACCCTAAACTCTCTCTCTATCTCTCGCTTTTCAAAATCGTCTCTTTTGCAAGCAAAACTCCGCCTTTTTCGTGACAACAAGTGGTAAACAAAATCCGATTTCCATGCCTCCCTGAGACCGACACTCGGACTCACCTCCGTTTACTTCTTTTAAAACCGACGTATCAAGTGCAACTATAACGACACCTCTTAACACACACGCACGAGACCACGTCAACTTTTGGCGCCGTTGCCGGGGAGGCAATGGATTTGTTTTATCACCTCCATTCCACACTCATTCTCACATCGTCTAATGCCCTATTTTCCTTTTTACTTGACAGTTGCAGGAATTCGACGCATGGATGGCGAAGCAATGCGTTCCACGACGGTAGCAAGGGAGTAGGCGCCTCGAGGACCGATAGTGAGTAACCTGTCTCTCATTGTTTGCTTACATGAAAAAGCTAAAAAAAAATTGTAAAAAAACTAAAAAAATTGGTGTGGTGAATGATTGCTTGACCCACATTCTTAACACATCACCCTACAAAAAAATGTACACTCTAATATGCTGAATAAATTCTTGGAGTGTTCTTTTCTTTCTTGAGTGGTGGTTGTGAAGCCACCATGAGTTGACCTGGGCCGCACCACTCAACCCTAAAACTGACTCATCTAATAGAAGCTGCATGATCATTAGGATGTGTACACTAGGGTTTTAGAGCCTCTACAGAAGAAAAAGGAAATCTACTTTCATCAAATTGTGTGCAGAACTTGACGTGCCCACTGAAACTTGTTTGAAAATATTAAGACATGTCAACCCTAAAATGTACTAAAGTAAGGATGAAACACTAAAAGACACCACATCCTAACAAATCCTTGCTTGAAAACCATGTTTTGCTCGAAGCACACACTTTGAAAGTTGAAAATTAAGAGGCACCACCCCAATCAACGCCTCATCACATCACCCTAAGCACAAGCACTATCCTAACCCTTTAAAAATGAGTAGACGTGCCCTAGGCAGGACTGAGTTAAGTCTCAAAAGGTGAGGTTTTGTTCGCTAGGCACTTGGCTTTCATTCCCTTGGTAGAATCTGGTGACTAGGCTGTGGGGTAGTGTCAAACGACCGCGGTTGTGGGGTCTATGGAACCGGAGGTGCAAGCCAAAGGAAGAACCTTCCCTGCAATCCCCTCGTAATCAACCTGGCCAGATTAACCTCGGGAAGGGGAGTCCAGTGCTTACGGACTTAATCAACTTTTGTGAGATTTCTAGGTCTTCTAAGGAATACACCATAAGGAGTAGGCTTGTTTGCTTGGTTGAGGACACAACTTTTGCATCTGTTCTTCCCACATCCCTCCATTTCTTCCAAACCATGGATTTCAATGCCTATCCATCTTACCCAAACTACCCCCAACGGGATTCGTATGTTAACCCAAGTGGACCATACTCGCAGCCTACTTGGGCTAACCAATCACCAAGTTGGGGGTACAACCTTGAATATCCCTCTTGGCCCAACTATGACCAAACCGCACCAACCTCTTATTGGAATACAACCAACATAGCCACCCAAGGGTACGATTCAAATCATGGGGCTCCATATCTCGATTGTCCTCACGATGCCTCCTCATTTTGGTCCGACCCGCTCTACTGTGATAGGACATACACTTTAGGAGAACACCAAGAACCCTACCCATCTCAGGATAATAACCAAGAAAGGTCATCTGAATTCAACAACCTTGCCTACTTAACCTTTGGATTAGAAGTTCTAAACAAATAGAAATCAGAAAATGATCAGAAATCTAGGCAAGCCCAGGATCATCAACCTTTGATTTGGTCCCCTGATGAAGAATCTGACTGGGAGGACTTAGAACCTCAACTATTCTGGAGTAGGACCAAACAAAGAATGGTTCCTCTTGAAGAACTGGACCCTGAACATGATAGAATAGAGGACCCACCCAAGAACCTAAACACCAATATGGATTCTGATCCACAACCTCAACCATACTCTCTTAACCTGTATTTCAAGGAGGAAATCCAAAGGACACCAAATGACACCATGTCAATTCTTGATAACCTCAAATTAGAACTACACAGACAGAATCAAGAATTGGTTAAAGGGCAACAGGACATGATGGATTTGTTCCAACAATTGGGGAAAGAAGGCCAGAGAAAGATGTTGCACACAACGCCACTCATAAAGCAAGGACCTACCATGATCAATTGGACTACACCCAGTCATCCTGATTTGGTTCAGTCCACCATTGATACCCCTCAGGAGTTGGACAGCTCAGTGGATAAGGACAGTAAGGATTCGTTGGAACACAATTTGGGGAGCATTAAGAACAAACATCAAGAGGAAACTGAGAATGTGTGGGGAGAGGCCTTGGAATCTGAATCCAATCGGCCCAAGAGAAGCAATCCGGTGGGAGCAGCAGCCACCATCATAGATGGAGAATGGAGTTACAATCTCAAAGAAATTGATTATGAATCGATTGGAATCCCCATCACAAATTTGGAGGAGGGCCGAGAGAAAGAATATGATCTAGAGGATGAAATTGACCCTACCTCTAATGTAACCCCAAACAGTGAATCTGATACAGGGAAGGTGGCAGAAAATATTCTTGAGATTAAGGGCTTGGAAGGAATGAGCAATGAAACCATAGTTGCGGAAGAGATGGATTCGTCTTTGGAGAGAGGCCTCATGCTTGGTTGTACGGCTCAGTATGAAACTCTGGACTCTGTTACCTACCCTACCAGAATAAGAATCCCGCAACCTGAATGCACTGGAATTAATACACTTTCGATGGATTACAGTTTTATGGGGACACAAGCTGAATATAAGACCTACATCTTTAGTGTTTGGCATGTCATATTTGGGGTGCGTTCGTCCACAGCAACTTGTTTGCATGCCCACAAACTAAGAGAGGATCTGACACGGGCATGCATGATATATCTGTTACAGAATTCCCGCCCCTTAGGAACGGGACTCCACCACAACCTTATTCGCATCTGTGGACTTCTGATTTTGGGTCTGGTTAATTTTGAACATATCTTCTTGACCCAAGCCATTCCTGTTTGTGCACCGCCTAGCTGGAGGCGTTAAACTCAGCGCTTCCTGGGAGGCAACCCAGCGGATTCATATCGATCTGATAGTTTACGTCACTCAGGTACTATCTTTTTGAACCCTTCTGCATCCATGCATCTGCCAATGAGGACATTATCCAACTTAAGCATGGAGGGGATGGTAAATTGCATAATCCTGAGCTCAATTAATCAGTCTGAATGAATAAATTAATTGATTAAAAAAAAAAAATTAAATTTAGGAAGAAAAACTTAGGCATTAGAAACTCATCAATAGTGGGAAATAATACAAAAAGAATTTAAACACTTAGACTTTTCAGGCCTTCAGGCTTAATCTGCCCTGGTGTCCATTAAAATATGGATGTAGCAGTGAATCCTTGCAACTTTAAGCTATTCTAATCCACCTAATAAATAAGGTAATAAGTATACGACTTACCAACTCACCCTCTAACTCAGGAAAACTTTGAGTCTAAGCATCTACACACATTTTTGCACAGACTCACTTCTCGGAGATTTTGACGGAAATTGGGTAGCTAATGAACTCTCTAGGGTGGTATGGCTGGCAAGTTGTCGTGGGTAACAACCCATTGGCAGGTTGTCCAGAACCTAGCCACAGGCCATTTCCTTTTCGTTGCCTCTAGGTACATTTGAGATTAGGGAAGCCACCTACGAAAAAAAAAAGAAGAAGAAAAGAAAATAAACCACACTTCACTGCACAAGTATGGCTGGCAAGTGATCGTGGGTAACAACCCATTGGTCGGTTGTCCAGAGCCTAGCTCAATAATTGCACAAAAAGAAAAAAGACCAAAACACCTAAGGACGAAGCGGGGAAGTAGTACAAGCCAGGGAGATATACACTGGAAAATCCTTGTGTTGACCCCAAGTAAAATGAACGTAGGGAGAAAGCTACCAATCGAACAAATACACCTTCAGGCAAAAATTTATTTTCTTTTCCGGTTACCTAGAGGCGTAGAAACTCGAAGTCTGTCTCAATTACCGTTAAGTGAGTCTGTCACAACATTCACACCAAGATGCTTAGCACTTAGGGTTTTGACCGAGTTTTGGGTGGGTTGGGTAGCCGTAAAAAGTTACCAACCCACACTGAATTCCAAAAATTCTAAAAAGACATATATAGATATATACGTATACATATGTATAGTTATATATACAAAGCAAGGATTCGGACGATTCGTATTTTGGCAGACACCCGGGCGTTGCTTAGTCTTTGTAGATTAAGATCTTCGTATATTTCCTCTTATTGACGAGTAACGAAGTGCCTAAGAAATTACTTCTTGAATTCTCCAAAGAAATAAAGGCTAGAATAAACCTTGCTAGGGACTATCAAGGAGTAAGCATGGGGGTATGATAACACCATGCAAGGGGGTAGTAATTAGGTTGAATATGGCCCATCTTTAGAATAAAAGGCACAACATAAAGTAGAATAGGAGCATTGCATGCATCAAGTACCAAGATTGCTTATAAACTGCATTAATGGCCATTTATGTAAAGCCTGTGTCAAAGCAGGCCCCAGATGATCAATCGGACCACACGGATGGATTCAGAACGACGAACGTAGTCCAATGGACTCAAGATCGGCCAAATCCGACATCTGGAGCTCCCACAATGGGCCCAAGAAATTCTGAACGTTGATCTGGAGATCAACGGTTCAGAAAGCGCCACATCGCCCTGCCCCCACCGCTCGCACGCCCTCAAGCCAGCCAAGGACGAATCTCGGCCGTTGATCTTCGATCGAACGGCCGAGATCCGCGCGCTCGCCGGCGGTCGTCGCGACAAAGCGCGGGCGTGGCGCAACGGCTAGTGCGCACGCCCGCATCATAGCGACACGCATTCGAATCGCGCAGAGCGGAAATCAAGCGAGAGCGAAGGGCGCGGCAAAATTGGACCGCCCGATCAGTAGCAGGTGGCCAGGATCGCGCCACGCGGCGCGATGATAGCTCTTGAGCGCCCACGCACGCGCGCCCGAGGCGTGATCTAAGCGCGGGCGCAGGAGGATCTCAGCCGTCCGATCTTCGATCGGACGGCTCTCGTTCAACGTCCATGGATTGCGCATGGAGAGAGAGCGGGGCGGGCAGCTGACCGGCAACAGGAGAGCTTCACCGACGTATCTGGAAGCGGTTTTAGCGACGTTCTGGATGTCGCTAAAGCACATTCTTCTTTTAGGAAGCCCTTAACTCTATTTAAACCCCCTTCTACCACCATTCAAGGCATCCTCTCCCACTTGCAACTACTCCACTCCTCTCCTAGCTAGTTTTAGGCACTCTTGTAATCGTCGGAGATGACGAGCCACTGACGGAGCCTCCTCCACCGCCGTGGCTGCCTCGTCGCTCTCCACTCTCTCTCTACCTCTCTCTATCTCTCTTTTAAGCTTTCATTTACTTTTGTTGAAGCATGTATTTAATGTTGTAAACCATGAACTATGAATGCATGTTTAATGAAAGTATTTTCCGTTTAGTCACCATTTTAATTTCTGTTTAAAGTGCATGATTAAAACCAAGAGCTTTCTAACCCTAAACTCTCTCTATCTCTCGCTTTTCAAAACTGTCTCTTTCGCAAGCAAAACTCCGCCTTTTTCGTGACAACAAGTGGTAAACAAAATCCGATTTCCACGCCTCCCTGAGCCGACACTCAGACTCACCTCCGTTTACTTCTTTTAAAACCGACGTATCAAGTGCAACTATAACGATACCTCTTAACACACACTCACGAGACCACGTCACCCTACAACCCATCCTAACCCTCCACCTACCCATCTTCTAGAATCCAACAAAGTTGGCACCAAACCATGATACCTTTCCATGGTTGGCATACCTTTTGGTGCCCCTTAGCCACCCATAACCACCCCCATAGCAACCCTTTAGGTGTCACCAAATATCCCCCACCATAGGATCACCTAAGCACCTCCTAAAGCCTATCCTAGTGCTATACCTGATCCCCACGCCAACCACCCTTCTCTCTTCCTAATACACCCCACCTAGCCACCACCTAAAGACCATCTTCTCCATTAGATTAGGTTCCACCAATAGCCATCATATTCATGCCAAGGAAGAAGAAGAAAAGAAGATCAAGGGGGCAACCTACCCGCCCCCTTGGTGGCTTCTTCCTCTACTTCCTCTCCCTTGTGCCACACCAAGGAGGAGATCAACTACATAGAGGGGACAACTAGGCAGAGGAGGAACCTTAAGGTGGTTGATGCCTACCTTGAGGAGAGAGTTTGGAGGAGGACTACATCAAGAAGAAGTCAAGGAACACCTTTTTTAAGTGTGGGGCAACCACAGTTGGAGCAAGGGCCATCCAAACTTCTGCAAAGGATTCCCCTTCTTCTATCTTTATTTTATCTTGTATTAGCTAGTGTGTTTTCTCCTTTTTCTTATAAAGCATTTAGCTGCTTATCATCGATTGTGCTAGTAATACAAGTTTTGTTTACCTTCCAACTTCATGTCTCAATCTTAGTGTGCTTTTCTTGTTCTTATAATTGTAGTGCATACCATACTCTCCTCTTCTAATTACCCTAGGCGCACTTGCCTAGGGTGAGCTTAGAAGAGAGGGGTTTCATTATTGTCACTTAGGGTTAGTGATAGGTAGTTCATCTTCACACTTCAATTACCCGATTATTTTGAAAACCAAAAAACAACAAAATTAAATTCACAAAAACACAAATGTGGATTTGAGAGGTGATGGAGACACATTTAATTAGGTTAAAATGCCTAATCATGCATGTTCCTAGGCTTAGATTTGCATTTCATGTTATAAATATTGCATAGCATGCATCATTCTGCATTTAGAGCAGTTGTATATATTTTAGGTTAATTAGGTCCTTTTTATGGTTAGGAGAGGAGGATATATTTTAGGGCCTCGGATGGACGATTAAACCATATGGATCTGATCAGGACGACGATTGAAGTCTAATGCCTCCAAAATCGTCTAGATCGGAGTCCCGTAGCATCATATGAAGTCTGAGGAAGATCAATGGCCAGGGGGCAATGCGACATCCGTATGGGCTTCAGATGAAAAATCTGACCATGTGGATGGATTCGGAGCAGCGATCACAATTCGGCAACAAGGGAATCATCTCGATCTGAGCACCGTGGCACCCTCTACAGTAGACAGAAGATGGACGACCTAGATAGTGCCACGTGGTGCCATCCAGGCTGCCCAACACCGGCCAGTAGCAACAGAAGGTGGCCACTCTTCATCCACGACCTCCACTCCTAGCCATTGGATCTTGACCCAACGGCTGAGAGGCCTTCGCACCGCTCTCCTCATCTTGACACAAAGGAGGGCTTAGTGTAGTGGCTAAGCACCCTCCGCAGATCAAAGGGGCGCAGGTTCGAGTCTTGTTGATCCCTCCTCGTTGCTACAATTGAAAATCATCTATTAGATCTCTATCGAGCGACCCTGAGGTATCCACGCGATTCAATCCCGTGGGCCAAATTCGCATACACATGTGATCACGTGAAATCACCTGCACGATCAAATGCTGGCACGATTTTAAGACTTCTGCTAGTGTTGTCGGCCGTTTGATGCTGATCTAGTGGTGCGCGCACATCTCCTCAATGGTAGGAAACCCAATTTCAAAGGCACGTGATCAGCGGGCACAGCTGAGCCCTCTGATCTTGATCCAAGAGCCACACCTCCTCCGGCAGATTCCAGCGGGGATAAAGCACAAGCGCCAGTGAGCTTTAGCGATATTTGGGGGATTGGCAGGTGCGGATTTACAGCAACACCTTTGATGTCACTAAATGCCCTCTACACGAATTGCCCTCTTCCCTTCACTGTAAAAGGACCCCTACACCTCCCCTTCTTCTTCATCTCTTCCTTTCTTCCTTTCACCACCTCCAAGGTTCTAAAGAGAACTTCTCCCAAGCCTAGGATGCTCCTCTAGAGTAGAAAGGGAAATAGTTTTCCCACCTCTCATCCCCATTCATGGAGCATCCCATGGCCATCTTCTCACCTCCCTTCAGGAAGAAGATCCTCGCTGCAACGCCGTCCTGCCCCATCCTCCATCCTCCAGCTCCGTCCCCCTTCATCCAATTCCTCACCACATTCCTCTAGGCGACGTCAGAGCGAGTCATCCTTCGAGCAACTGTCGAGGGGGATTCTCTCACTACTTTCTATCTTTTTCGCTTTCATAGTGTAATCCTTCCTTCTTTCCCAGTTGTAGCAAATGTTTGATTCAAAAGTATATGTGATTCTCTCTCTCTCTTTTTATTTTGCAAGTAGATTAGCTAGATTTCATTGACTTGATCTCTTGCCCTATTAAAAATACCAAAAAAATTAAGAAAGACAAAAGCGACGAAGACAAATGAAAGAGAAATGTAGATATTTGAAAATCAAACGTTCGCCTCCCCATGTTCAACTCGAGACTCACTTTTCGAGTTTTGGTTATAAATTTTATCTGATCGACGGATTTTCTCTCGGATTGAACTACGATGACGGGTTTTCCAAAATTCGAACCTTTCTACGTGCGTATCTGCCGTAATCAAGAGGTGAGAGAGAGAATCAATTCCTTTTACTAACAATTTGGCCTCCTTGAATGACCCTAGGTACTCCACTATCTAGGAATTATAAATTTAAAAGTTGATTCCAGATTTATTGTTGCAACGACACTATTTTGCATCATTAATAAAATATGTATTTTCTTGCATCAGGAGGAGGAGGACTTTAGCAGACGAATGGGATCCCCGGATCCGTAGTTGGTCAATGTGGCGATGAAGAAGAACGAGAAACCACTACTACCACCAATGCTCGAAGAAGGAGAATTGGGAGCTGGAGGTAGGACGACTGACCAACTTAAGGGAGAGGGAGCTAGTTAATGACTCAAGGGTGCTTGGGAGGTGTTTATATAGGGCGATGGAGCTCAAGTGAACCTGCAATCAGGAGTGTTTGGCCATTGAACGTCTATGGTTTAGGTGTGGCCAAGGAGGCACGAGATAGGTTTTGGTTGAAATATGGTCATAGGATTAGATCTATTGTATGAGTAAGAAAGTTTTGCATAGAGAAAAGCAGGTTGATTACAAATGCACCATTGATCTGATGGAGAACAGAATGGGTGGCTAGGATACTTTGTGTTCTTCATTGAGGAACAAGAGAAGATGAAGGCCACCTTGAGGTCTTTTGGTGCAATTGTACGAAAGGCCTATAATGCGAAACTGTGTAAGAAATGTGCACAAACCTATTAGTGATAGGTTTCCTAACCAACGAGCCCCTGAAGGCTTGCAAACGAATCCTTAACATTTTCTAAAGAAGAGAAAGTGAAAGCTATGTTAAATATGAAGGACCTAAATGTAAATCACTTGTTTCGAGGTCTAAATGAGCTTAGAATGCAATGAAGTTTTTATGGCATATAAATTGAACATATTAGAAAGCATTCTAACTCCTCATTTATGAAATTAAGCTCAATTTGGTGTTCATTTGGCATTTGGATCATCCGTTTACATATTTAGTACAGAATCTCTCAAATATAACCTAATTATGTATTTTTAGCACAAAATTGGTGTTTCAGGTAATTTTTCTTAATTCCCACACTTAACCCAATTCTTGTGTTAATTTGATAATGTTTAACCTAGTTTCTCGCTTAAGTTCAACATTTTAGCTATGATGAGCCCCACATCATTATACCCCCATGCCTAGGTTTTGTTAGTTCCTTAGCAAACAACTCAATTAAGTAAAAAGCATTCAACATAAGCAAGGCAATTGTGAAGAGATTTCTTCTTCTTTTTTTAACTCATTTCAAATGTAAATTGTTTAAAGATGATCTTTAAGCTACATATTTTCTAAAATCAAGCCAATGTGTCTTTGTACTTGACATTGTGAGAACCAATTGCCAAGAAGACTACCAGTACTCTTGACTTAAATGACATAGACCATCTCTCAACTAATAAGGATTCATGATATTTAAACCTTAAGTTCGATTTCTAGGACTTAGAGAGTTTTACCAAGCTCAAGACTAAAGAAGTTATGGTTGTGCTTAGTGCATATTAGGACTAACCAGACAAACTTTAAGACTTAAATCCAGGGTTTCACTTCTTTTTAAGTCCAGGTTGGTTTCAGCTTTAACTCATGCTTTCTAATTAACTCTCAATAGTGGTAAAGACTCAAACCCAACTCTTATTGCATTTATGGCTTAAGAATTTTTGGTAGAAACACATGGTATATGTAATGTACCCTGAAATAACCATGTTTGGTGGAATGTACAATTTTATACAACTAGAATTGGAGAGAACATATAGACTTATTCCAAGGAATGTCTTTTCCTTTTCTTTTTGACTTATTCCATTTTTTCTCTACTTTTTCTCATTTTTTTGATTTTTTTCTTGATTTTTCTCTTTTTTTTAAAAGCAGATGTCAATATGTCTCCTTCAACTTTATT
Organism: Thalassia testudinum; assembly: GCA_037157565.1. Taxonomy (NCBI): domain Eukaryota; kingdom Viridiplantae; phylum Streptophyta; class Magnoliopsida; order Alismatales; family Hydrocharitaceae; genus Thalassia; species Thalassia testudinum. Next base: position 94,877,788 of record JAZHRO010000025.1, read on the forward strand.
TGATAGAGCTCACTTATTTAGTGGGTGAATCCTTGGTGGAAAGATCTTCTCCTAGAGACAAGACTAAAGACTAAGACAAAGAGTCTACCTACATGCATAGGTAGGGACTCCAACTTCCCTAATGAGAACTAGGGTTGAGACTTAGCTTCCCTAGTCTTTCCTAAATCAGTGTAGTGTAAACTAAAGTTACTTAACTCTTAAATATTAAATAGAGGCAAACAGATGAATCTTATACTAGTTGACTCAAGTGTAGGAATATGTCCTAAGTTAGGAAAGATTTTGTTTCTATCTTATCAAAACTCAAGTGTATCAAGCCTAAGCCTAAGCGAATCAAGCTTATGTAGCTAAGAAAGTCTAACCAGCAAAGGTTGAATGTCCATAAACACTTATTTTATTTATGGTTTAGCTTTAAGATCATAGTTAAATACTTATAAGAATTTTTTGTTCTTTCTCTATTTCTCCCTTTCTGAAAATTCTGAAGTCACTCCTTCAGAAGTGAATATAGAGGTCCCTTATTATTTTTTTGGATTTTGTTTTTTTTTTTTTTAAACTTTTACGTGTTTTTTTTTTGCGATTTTTTTCAAAATTTTTCAATTTTTTAATTTTTCAATAAGATTATTGATATACACTATAGGATGTGTCTATAATTGCATTTTCATTAAATAATTCACCATTTACACCCCTTCAATACTTAATTGATGCAATGCCCTCATTGAATGATTAGGGTGAAAGGAAATGCATGCTCTGCTTTTCACTAACTTAGGCTAGGGTGATGGACGAAAGATAGAATGAGGAGATAAAAATCTCTGTACAGATGATTTTTAGTTTGATAAAAATCATAGTAATTAGTCAGGCTAAGTAGTGCAAATGTAGGACAAATGTGACTATGCATGAAGACTAAGAATGCAAGGGTAGGCAACTAAGGAAGAAAGGAAAACAAAGAAATAGAAAATAGCCATATACAAACATGGATTAACTCCCAAGAAGTGCAAAGTTTTATGCCTTTGGCTAGGCATAAACCTAGAATCAAGTGTAAGAAGTTGGCTCAAAATATAGGAGTGAAATGGTAGAATTGACAAGTCTGAGGTCATGAGCCTCAATAAAAGGTTTCAATCATTATCCATTCACAGTGAAAGGTTTAGATTCATCAATCTCAAAGATCTCGATAGCTCTATTATCAAAAATTCTTTTGACAATGAAAGATCCAATCCATTTAAATCTAAGTTTCCATGGGAAAGGCTTAAGTTTAGAATGAAATAGAAGAACTTTTTGACAAAGGTGAAAGGTTTTCCTATGGATGTGGCAATTGTGGAAGGCCTTAAGTTTATGCTTATAAATCCTCGAGCTTTCAAAATATTCGTTCCTTAACCTATCTAGCTTGAAAATTTGCAATCTTCTACAATCACTAACCTTCTTTACGTCCAAATTACACTTCTTGATTACCCAATAGGCCATGTGCTCAAGTTCTATGGGAAGATGACAAGGTTTCTCGTACATTAGTCTAAAAGGAGACATGCCTAATAGGGGTTTGTGAGCTATCCTCTAAGCCCAAAAAGCATCAGAAAGGCTAGAAGACCAATCTATCCTACAAAGTCTAATAGTAGTCTGCAAAATCTTCTTAATCTCCCGATTGAACACTTCAGCAAGTCCATTAGTTTATGGGTGACAAGGTGTTGCAATTCTATGTGTCACCCCACACCTTTGAAGTAAGGACTAAAAATGAGTGTTCCTAAAATGAGACCGTCCATCACTGATGAGAGCTCCAGCTACCCCAAAATGAGGAAAGATGTAATCCAGAACAAATTGAGTAACTTTATGCTCATTTCTTTTCATGGGGATGGCTTCAATCCATTTTGACATGTAATCCACAACTAATAAGATGTACTTGAAGGCATAAGAATTCTAAAAAGGTCCCATAAAATGTATGCCCCATATGTCAAAGATCTCGCACACTAAAATTGGATTCGAGGGCAACATGTCTTGGTGGCCAATACTACCTAGAGACTAACAGTAGGAACATGCCCTAGTATAATCATGTGCATCCTTGAATAACTTGGGCCAAAAAATCTGCTATGTAAGACTTTAGCAGCGGTCTTTTTCGTAGAGAAGTGACTGCCCCACTCTTGGTCATGAAAGAATGACAAAATGCTCTCTATCTCCTTATCTGGGACACTCTTTCTAATGATCTGCTATGGGCAACGCTTAAACATCTAGGGTTCTTACCAAAAGTATTGCTTGTCTTTGGCTTTAAGTTTGTCTTTTTCTTGTCTAATCTAGTCAGAGGGAACTACTCCAAAAACCAGGTAGTTGACTATGTCAGCATACCAAGGAAGATCTGAGAGAATGACTAGTAATTGCTTGTTAGGAAAGTAGTCTACTATAGGAAGTGAACAAGATATTGCTTCAGAGGGAAGGCAGTATAAGTGGTCAGCTACTACTTTCAACTTTCCAGCCATGCCAAAAATCACTAAATCAAATTTCCACAAAAGTAGGATCCATCAAATTAGATGAGATTTCACATCCTTCTTAGTGAGAAGATGTCAAACTACAGTGTGGCCTGTGTAGATTACAATGTGGGAGTCTAGAAGATAGGGTCTGAACTTTTTTAATGCAAATACCATTCCCAGCAATTCCTTTTTGGTGACTGTGTAATTCCTCTATGCTTCATCTAAGGCCTTGCTAGCAAAATAAATGACTGTAGGCTTCCCATCCAGTTTTTGACCAAGCACAACCCCACTGCATAATCAGAGGCATCACACATGATCTCAAAATGGTGAGACTAATCTGGGGGTTACAATATTAGTGCCTTGGTAACCAGTTCAGGAAGTGTCAAATAGGCATGAACACAATCGTCAGAGATCTGGAAGTCTGCATCCTTTGAGAGGAGATTGGTAAGGGGTTAGGCTATTAATACAGGATGTTTCACTTAACTAGATAATATCAAGGAAATAATGCACCGTAGTAATCCATGTGGTGGAAAAAATCCTGAACAAAATATTAATCAGTGAAAACTAACCATAGTAGTTAGGTTGTCTCCACAGTAAGGAACAAATCCAATAAGATTCACAAATATTTTGCACTAAGTTCACAAATAAGATGGAATGCAAGAATATTTTATTCATTCTCCTTGACAACAAAGAAATATTAAGAGAATAAGCGTTGTGAGACCAAAATATAGAGAGCTAGAGGGAATTGGATAGCAACCAAATAAAATATGAAAATAAGTCAATAGTAACTACAATCAAAACACATGGACAAAAACTAATTGGCAAACACTATTAGGAAATAGAGGAACCAGTGGAGTTGCTCATGCCCAAAGAGGAGATCGTCGATTGCTGCATGACGAGTGAATATTCCGTGCAACAAAAGTTTTGAAGTCATTGCATTGCAGAAAATTCACTATCAAATAATTTTACTAAAACTCGAGGTGAGTCCCAAGTTGAATATAGTGAGGTGAACATTTGATTATAGAAATTTGCATTTGCTTTTATATGCTTTTGATAATTTTCTTTTTTTTTGTATTTTTACAAGGAAAGAGATCAAGTCTAAATATCTAGCCAATCTACTTGAAAATAACAGAAAGATAGAGAGAGAAAGTGAAACTATCAATCAATATAGGTCTAAACAGAGTTTGCTGCAGATAGTAAAGTGGGAAATTAAAACTACACTTGAAAGCAATAAAAGAGAGAGAGGTGAGAAAATCCTCCTCAACGGCAACTTGGAGGACGAGCCATGTTGACAGAGCACATGGAAGAGAATGGTGGGCAGCTAGAAGGGGGACAAAGTCAGATGAAATGGGGGGATCTGCTTCTCGAATGTGGTGAGAAGACAACCCTAGGATGCTCCACGAATGGTGATTAGAAGAGGGCGAAGAAAGAGTAGTCTGCAAAATCTTCTTGATCTCCCGATTGAACACTTTAGCAAGTCCTTTGGTTTGTGGGTGACAAGGTGTTGCAATTCTATGTGTCACCCCACACCTTTGAAGTAAGGATTGAAAATGAGTGTTCCTAAAATTAGACTGTCCATCACTAATGATAGCTCTAGCTACCCCAAAATGAGAAACGATGTAATCCTAAACAAATTGAGTAACTCTATGATCATTTCTTCACATGGGGATGGCTTCAATCCATTTTGACATGTAATCCACAACTAATAAGATGTACTTGAAGACATAAGAATTTTAAAAAGGTCCCATAAAATCTATTCCCCATATGTCAAAGATCTCGCACACTAAAATTGGATTCAAGGGCAACATGTCTTGGTGGCCAATACTACCGAGAGACTCACAGTAGGAACATGCCCTAGTATAATCATATGCATCCTTGAATAAAATGAGCCAAAAGAATCCTCTATGTAAGACTTTAGCAGCGGTCATTTTGGCAGAGAAGTGACCGCCACACTCTTAGTCATGACAGAATTACAAAATGCTCTCTATCTCCTTATCTGGGGCACTCTTACTAATGATCTGGTCTGGGCAATGCTTAAACATCTTGGGTTCTTCCCAAAAATATTGCTTGGCTTCAGCTTTAAGTTTGTCTTTTTGTTCTCTAATCCAATTAGGGGGAACTACTCCAAAAGCCAGGTAGTTGACTATGTCAGCAAACCAAGGAAGATTTGAGAGAATAACCAGCAATTGCTCACTAGGAAAGTGGTCTACAATTGGAAGTGAAGGAGATATTGCATCAGAATGAAAGGTGGAATAAGTGGTCAGCTAAGACTTTCTACTTTCTAGCCTTGTCACAAATCTCTAAATCAAATTCCTACAAAGTTAGGATCCATCTAATTAGATGAGATTTCGCATCCTTCTTAGTGAGAAGATGTCAAACTACAGTGTTGTCTGCGTTGATTACAATGTGGGAGTCTATAAGATAGGGTCTGAACTTTTCTAATGCAAATATGATTGCTAGCAATTTTTTTTTTTGTGACTGTGCCATTCCTCTATGCTTCATGTAAGGCCTTGCTAGCATAGTAAATGACTGTAGGCTTCCCATTTGTTTTTGAGCAAGCGCAACCCCACCGCATAATCAGAGGCATCACACATGATCTCAAAAGGGTGAGACTAATCCAGGAGTTACAGTATTAGTGCCTTGGTAACCAGTTCACGAAGTGTCAAATAGGCATGAACACAATCGTCAGAGATCTGGAAGTCTACATCCTTTGAGAGGAGATTGGTAAGTGGTCGAGCTCTTAATACAGGATGTTTCTCTTAGCTAGAAAATATCGACAAAATAATGCATCATACTAATCCAAGTTGTCGAGAAAATCTAGAACAAAATATTAATCGGTGAAAACTAGCCATAGTAGTTAGGTTGCCTCCACAGCGAGGAACAAATCCAATGAGACTCACAAATATTTTGCACTAAGTTCACAAATAATAGGGAATGCAAGAATATTTTATTCATTCTCCTTGACAACAAAGAGATATTAAGAGAATAAGCCTTCAGAGACCAAAATATAGAGAGCCAGATAGAATCGGATAGCAACCAAATAAAACATGAAAATAAGTGAATAGTAACTACAATCAAAACACATGGACAAAAAGTAATTGGCAAACACTGTTAGGAAATAGAGGAACCAGTGGAGTTGCTCGTGTCTGTGGAGGAGTCGTCGATTGCTGCGTGACAAGTGAATATTTTGTGCAATAAATGTTTTGAAGTCATTGCATTACAGAAAATTCACTATCAAATAATTTTACTGAAACTCGAGGTGAGTCCCAAGTTGAATATAGTGAGGTGAACATTTGATTTTAGAAATTCGCATTTGCTTTTGTATTTTTTTGATATTTTTCTTTTTTTTGTATTTTTACAAGGCAAGAGATCAGGTCTAAATATCTAGCTAATCTACTTGAAAAATACGAGAAAGATAGGGAGAGAAAGGGAAACTATCAATCAATATAGGTCTAAACAGAGTTTGCTGTTGGTAGTAATGTGGGAAATTAAAACTACACTAGAAAGCAATAAAAGAGAGAGAGGTGAGAAAAATCCTCCTCGATGGCAGCTTGGAGGACGAGCCGTGTTGACAGAGCATAAGGAAGAGAATGGTGAGGAGCTAGAAGGAACATAAAGTCAGATGAAATGGGGGGATCTGCTTCTTAAATGTGGTGAGAAGACAACCACAGGATGCTCCACGAACGGTGATGAGAAGAGGGGGAAAAAATAGTAGTCTGCAAAATCTTCTTGATCTCCTGATTGAACACTTCAACAAGTCCATTGGTTTGTGGCTGACAAGGTGTTGCAATTCAATGTGTCACCCCACACTTTTGAAGTGAGGATTGAAAATGAGTGTTCCTGAAATGAGACTGTCTATCGCTATTGATAGCTCTAGGTACCCCAAAATGAGAAAAGATGTAATCCTGAACAAATTATGTAACTCTATGATCATTTCTTCTCATGGGGTTGGCTTCAATCCATTTTGACATGTAATCCACAACTAATAATGTGTACTTGAAGACATAAGAATCCTAAAAGGGTCCCAAAAAATCTATGCCCCATATGTTAAAGATCTCGCACACTAAAATTGGATTCAAGGGCAGCATGTCTTGGTGGGCAATACAACCGAGAGACTGACAGTAGGAACATGCCCTATTATAATCATGTGCATCCTTGAATAATGTGGGCCTGAAGAATCTGCTATGTAAGACTTTAGCAGCGGTATTTTTGGTAGAGAAGTGACTGGCACACTCTTGGTCATGAAAGAATGACAAAATGCTCTCTATCTCCTTGTCTGGGACACTCTTTCTAGTGATGTGGTCTGGGCAATTCTTAAGCATCTAGGGTTCTTCCCAAAAATATTGCTTGGTTTCGTCTTTAAGTTTGTCTTTTTGTTCTCTAATCCAGTCAGCGGGAACTACTCCAAAAGCCAAGTAGTTGACTCTGTCAGCATACCAAGGAAGATCTCAGAGAATGACCAGCAGTTGCTCGTTAGGAAAGTGGTCTACTATAGGTTGTGAAGGAGATATTGCTTCAGAAGGAAGGCAGGATAAGTGGTCAGATACTACTTTCTCTTTTCCAGCCTTGTCACAAATCTCCCAATCAAATTCCTACAAAAGTAGGATCCATCTAATTAGACGAGATTTCGCATCCTTCTTAGTGAGATGTCAAACTACAATGTGGTCTGTGTAGATTACAATGTAGGAGTCTGATGTAACCACATTTGCACTACTTAAGATGTCTATTTATGCATGTTCTTAAGCATAGGATTGCATTTCATGATATAAATATTGCATAACATGAATCATCTTGCATTTAGAGTAGTTTGAATAAAATGGATGTTAATTGTCTCCTTTTATGTGCTTGGATAGGGCAAACATTTTATCGGGACCTCGGATCGAAGATCCAACCATATGGATGTGATCAGGGCGATGATTGGAGTTCAACGACTCCAAGATAGCCTTAATCAGACATCCGTAGCATCAGATAGTGATCGGGGAACCCTAGAAGATCAAGGGCCAGGATGGTGTAAATCCACACATTAGATGACAAATCCGACCGCATGGATGAATTCGGATCGACGATCGCAGCCCAACGGCACAAAAATCGAGTCAATCCGACATCCGTGGCACCATCTACAACTTCCAGAAGATGGACGGCCAAGATGGTGCCACGTGGTGCCATCTCAGCCGCCCAAACGGTCGCTTGCATTCTATGAAGACCGTGCACCCACCCCCTCTCCGCCGTTGGATCTCGATCCAACGGCTGTGGACGCGGCTCTTTAAAGTCATCCACGCGACCTTTTGGGTGAGGTAGCGCAGCGGTCCAACGCCTTATCGTGAGGCGCTGGCACGCGTTTGAGCCCCGCCAAGTGATTTCTGAGGCGAGTGGGTGCGCCTTCATCAACCGTCTGATCGCAATCCAATGGCCACGCGCACCCAATAGCGCCGACGCGCGATTGAACGCGCAGCGCGGACGCGTAATCGGACACGCGGGCGGGCGCGCAATGCAGCGTGAGAAGGCGCGACTTAAGCCGTTCGATCGCTGAGGATCGCAGGACGTGCGTGTACGTTGATGAGCGGGTAGCCGAGGAGGCACACGTGGGCATGGAAGCTATGCCCACGTTGGGGCTTTAGTGACGGATTTATCCGTCACTAAAGACCGCTCATTTATTGTTTTCAAGTTGTAATGTCCATTTTGCCACCACTCCTTGCAACTATAAAAGGAGACCCCCTCCATACGAAATTTCAATCCCTTCTTTCTCCTCTCTACCCCTCCAAAGCTCAAAAGAAGCTTGTCCCACACCCGGGATGCTTCTCGCGAGATAAAGTCCAATTTTCGTTCCCCTTCTGAAGTGGATCCCGCGACGACGACGGCGTGCTGCTCCGTTCCCGTTCTTCTGCTTCGTCCTCCTTTGTCCTGCCTCGTTCTCCTTTGTCCAGGCGTCGTCCCGTCCGGTTTTCCCTCCAAGCAATAGTCGAGGAGGATAACTTCTCTCTCCCATTCTTATTTATAGCTTTTCTAGTGTAGAATTTTCCTGCTTTATAGTGTAATTGATTTTCCGCTTTCTAGTGCAACTTTAATTTAGTTTGATTATATAAACAATTGAAATATTGAATGCATGTTCTCTTTCTCTCTCTCTCTCTCTTTCTTTTAGTCTGATAGCTCCATTGTAATTATATCGCCTTGCTTTTCAAAAATCCTAAAAAAATATAATTGCGAATATAGATCAACATAGCCTCCCTGTGTTCGACCCAGAATTCTTTTCGGTATAAATTTTATTTGTTGAACATGAATTCTTCGCTTTCGAACTACAACGAAAGGTTTTCCAAAACCAAACACGTTAGCGTAGCGATTCGTAATCATTCAACATTTTGGTGCCGTTGCTGGGGAGGCGACGCTCTTCGATTTCTCCTCGCATTTTGTAACTTACAAATCATTTACCTCACTTTTCTCCTTTCTTATTGTAATTGCAGGTACTCTTTTGAGACTAGCAAACGCAGTAGATTGGAGTAAAGTGCTGTGGAAGGTTTTGTAAGTTATCCCCCATTCTTTCCCCCCTCCATAGATTTCATTCGCCACATTGAATCCAAATTCCAATTAACCTAGGTGTTTGCATAAATCCTAGGAATAGTTTGGTTGTTTGGATTCTTACTCTCACATTCATTCCACCTTCATTTATATAAAAAAAAGAAGCAAAAAGATAATTCTGTGGGGCAATTTTCAACAAACACATAATGTACACCCACATTCAAAGGCACTTAACCAAATTGATTTGTTTCTACTCAACTGGGTTCTGATTTGTGGAACCGGTACACATAAAGCAACACATAAAAGAGTAGAAATCATTCTAGGTTAACCATCTTTGTGTGCCTAACTTAGTGGTGCATATGTGGCCAATTGTTTGAGTTGTTTGGGCCGCACCACTTCAATTAAAATCAACTCATCAAGTAGCTGCCAATTAGGTTCAACTCTTAGGGATTTGCCAGGCACTCCACATTCTTTTTAAGCTTTAAAGGAAAGCATCTTCACCTGTGCTTGCAAAACCTGGTGTGCCAACGAAACCTATTTGAAAACACCTAAAGTTGAATCCTAAAAGCTACTAAGCAAGATTTGAACCTTAAAATTCACCACATCAAAAATAATCTTGCTTGAAAACCACTGATTGTGCATGCACACACAAATCAATCAATCATTAAGGGCACAACCCATTTAAAGGGCCCATCACATTCCAAAGCACATTCAAACCTAGCCCTAAATAAAACAGAGTAGACGTTGGCCTTAAGGATTGAACTTGCTCTTCAGAACTCAGAACGAGATTATTTTCAATAAGTCTGTTTCTACTGTTCAATCTGATGTCTAGCTAGGGGAGCAGAGTCAAGCGATCGCGGCTGGGGGGTACACAAGGAACCGGAGGCACAAGCCGAAGGAAGAACCTTCTCCCCAGTCCCTCCTTCTAACTGGTTGGATTGAACAGATAGAAGTAGATCAAATCATTCCTTTATCTCAAGATGGGTTTTGGGAGTCTGTAGGTCTGTAGGCTAACCCATTTATGGATAGGTTTGATTGTTTGTATTGCAGGGTACCTTTCTTCCTCCCGTGTCTCATGAATCCTTCCACATATTTCACGCATTCCCGCTCTTTCCCTCCTGTTGTGAATTATCCTCAACATGACGATTATCCCAACTCGTATTGTAATCAACCATCAGTTAGTTGGGATAATTCGGATTGGGGATATAATTCCGGACACCTGTGTTTAGGGTCTAACCCTGAACACTTTGATTCTAATTTCTATCCTTCTCAGAGCTACATCGATTATAGATCGTCTTCCTTTCATGCACAACCTAATACAATCTACAATCAAGAAGGATACACCGATCCTTACCCATCCTTTGATTTCACTGTCTTTAGGTCATCACCATCTTTTCAACAATCTGAAATGACCTATTATCAGGAAGGGTATAACGAATCTCAATTCGTTAATTCCTCTGCATTGATATCAAACCCACCCAACCCTGAACCAACTCATTTGGTTCAGGTTAACCAGGTTCAAGATAAGGTTCTGGCTAACTTGAGGAATATCATAAAATCTTTAGTAGTTCAGCCAATACCTTGCATTAAGAGATTGGAGCCCCTAATTGAAATGATTGATGATTTGAATAAGTCTTTGTTGGATTGGATCCAAGATGTTAAGGATAAGAACCCGGGTGAGTTTCTACTTGGGAAATTAGCAAAATTGAGGATGAGATTCGTGGTTGCTTTAATTCAATCTTGGAATAATTCTCAGGATGAACCCTCTTCAGGAAAGCCAATGACAGAACCTGCTCAGGCACCTGTTGGGGGGACACGTGTTACGAGGCTGACCAGATTGAATTAAAACAACCAATTAAGGATGATCTGATTTCTTCACCTGAGATCCCTAAGCCGGGTTACAAGGAAATGTATGTCTCCTTGGAACAGAAAGTGACAAATGATTTTGGGACATACATTGATATGGATCATGATGGTGAAGATTCAAGTTACGAAGTCTCACGCGAGTTTTCTAAACACGATTTCTGTGAGACGATTGGGCCTGAGGAATCTGATAGATCATTTCATAGCCCAATAACTGAGGACACTGATCTTATTAGGGCACACATTACGGATCCAGAATCACATTTTCTGGAGGAATCAATTCAATGCCCTGATTATCAGTTACACCCTATTGAAATTATTGATGATTCTAATTCAAAGATAATTATACCCAAGTTAATTTTGATTCTACCACATCATTTAGACTTGGAGATTTCAGACGGGGTGATGAATATACAAGAGGTCATGGAATTTGATATGCTGAATGAGGAGGATAGGAGCTGGGAAGTTCTGATTTGGGAAGTTAATTTTGGAGGAAATGGAAGATTGAGTCGAAGGGTTCCTTTTAAGCTTAAACCATCAAATCAGAACCCTTACGACATTTGTTTCGAGGATGTTCAACTCAAGCACACATTCAACAATTATCCTTTTGAGCTTCAATTCTCTATAACCCGACTTTTTGGTCTTGGGTTGCATCCTCATAAATCGCAGGCCCGACCCCACTTGCATTCTGATTTTAGGTTTTGGGTAATTTTTATCCAGAACCTAAGATATTCTCGATTATGGGGTGTGGGTCTGCACCACAATCTAGCCACATCTATGGACCTCTATTGACAGGTCGGAGGATTCTTTTGTTTATTCTCATTCTGACCTGCACTTGTGAATTCTTCATTTCTTTTCTTTGTAGCGTGCCTAGCTGAAGGCACTAAATTCAGCACATATACAGTTCTTTTTAATTTTTCATCTCGGAGCGGACCTGACATTCATGCAATTCAGGTGCTTTCTTCGCTTTTCCACTTTATTTTATGTCTTTTTAATACAATGAGGACATTGCATTAGATAGGCATGGGGGGGTGGATATTTATCTCTGAATTCATTCGTCAGCTTCGTAGATTTGTTTTATTTTGATTAAAAAATAAAAAATAAAAATTAGGAAAGAGAATTTGGGTTTAAGAAAATTTTCAACCTTAGGAAAAACTACATTAAGATCTGAACATAAAGACCCTTCAGGTCTTTGAACTTAATCAGCCCGTGTATCCAATAAAATGTGGATTTGTTTTTCGAGTTCTCGCCAACTTGAATTTTATTTTAATTAGAGTAAATAAAGTTTGGGTGATAAGTACACGACTTATCAACCCGCCCTCTGATTTGAGGGAATCTTGAGTCTTAAGCATCTACACACTTTCTTTGCACTGACTCGTTGTTTGGCGATTTTAACGGAAATTGGGTAGCTAATGAACCTTCTAGGGTGATATGGCTGACAAGTTATCATGGGTAACTGCCCATAGGTAGGTTGTCCAGAGCCCAGCCACTGGACCTTTCTCTTTTTCCTGCCCTGAGGTAAATCTTAGACCAGGGAAGCCACCTATTTAAAAAAAAAAAAAATCAAAAAGAAAAGGACAAAAGAACAAAAAGAAATAAGCCACACTTCGCTGCACTAGTATGACTGGCAAGTTGTCGGTGGTAACAGCTCATCGACCGGTTGTCCAGAACCCAGCTTAGTAAATGCACTAAAAATTTCCAAAACACTTAGGAAGAAGTGGAGAAGTAGAATAAACCGGGGAGATATACACTAGATTCACCCTTTTGTTCACCCCATAAAAAATAAAAGTAGGGAGAAAGCTACCGGTTGTAAAGATACACCTTTAGGCAGAAGTCTTTTTGAGGTCACCTAGAGGCGTAGAAATCCGAAGTTTGTTTTAATTGCCGGTCAACGAGTCTATCACAATCACAATAAGATGCTTAAAACATAGGGTTCCCATCAAATCTTGGGTGAGTAGAATGGCCGTAGAAAGCCACTCTTAAACCCTAAAATTTGAAAATCAAAAAAAAAAATTAGAAAAGAGTAAAAAGAGAAAAAGAAAATTTTCTTGAATAAGGCGAGGGCTTGAGGCGATTTGCATTTTGGCTAATACCTGGGCACTATTGTGTCTTTGAAAGTTCAGTTCCTAAGTAGATAATTTCTTAATGATTGAAAATAACTTAGGTCCAAATAATCCAACCTAATTCTTTTATAAATAGCATAAACTTTTTGCTAGGGACTAGCAAAAGATAGGCATGGGGGTATGATGTAAACACATTTACACTACTTAAGATGTCTATTTATGCATGTTCTTAAGCATAGGATTGCATTTCATGATATAAATATTGCATAACATGCATCATCTTGCATTTAGAGTAGTTTGAATAAAATGGAGGTTAATTATCTCCTTTTATGTGCTTGGACAGGGCAAACACTTTATTGGGACCTCGGATCAAAGATCCAACCATATGGATGTGATCAGGGTGACGATTGGAGTTCAACGACTCCAAGATCGCCCTAATCAGACATCCGTAGCATCAGATAGTGATTGGGGAACCCTAGAAGATCAAGGGCCAGGATGGTGTAAATCCACACATCAGATGACAAATCCGATCATACGGATGAATTCGGATCGACGATCGCAGCCCAACAACACAAAAATCGAGTCAATCCGACATCCGTCGCACCATCTACAACTTCGAGAAGATGGACGGCCAAGATGGCACCACGTGGCGCCATCTTAGTCGCCAAAATGGCACCACGTGGCGCCATCTTAGTCGCCAAAATGGCCGCTTGCATTCTATGAAGACCGCGCACCTACCCCCTCTCCACCGTTGGATCTCGATCCAACGGTTGTTGAGGCGGCTCTTTAAAGTTATCTGCGCGACCTTTTGGGCATGGCAGCGCAGCGGTCCAGCGCCTTATCGTGAGGCGCTGGCCCGCGTTCGAGCCCCGCCAAGCAATTTCTGAGGCGAGTGGGAGCGCCTTCATCAACCTTTAGATCGCAATCCAACGGCCGCGCGCACAAAATAGCGCCGACGTGCAATTGAACGAGCGGCGCGGACGCGCGGGCGGGCGCGCAATGCAGCTGGAGGAGCGACTTAAGCCGTCCGATCTCGCGATCCGACTGCTGAGGATCGCTGGACGTGCATGTACATTGATGAGAGGGCAGCCGAGGAGGCGCGCGTGGGCGCGGAAGCTACGCCCACGTTGGGGCTTTAGTGACGGATTTATCCGTCACTAAAGACCCCTCATTTATTGTTTTGAAGTTGTAATGTTCATTTTGCCCCCACTACTTGCAACTATAAAAGGACACCCCCTTCATATGAAATTTTCATCCCTTCTTTCTCCTCTCTACCCCACCAAAGCTCAAGAGAAGCTTGTCCCACACCCAGGATGCTTCTCGCGAGATAAAGTCCAATTTTCGTTCCCCTTCAGAAGTGGATCCCACGACGACAATGGCGTGCTGCTCCGTTCCCGTTCTTCTGCTTCGTCCTCCTTCATCCTGCTTCGTTCTCCTTCGTCCAGATGTCGTCCCGTCTGGCTCGTCCTCCAAGCAATCGTCGAGGAGGATAACTTCTCTCTCCCATTCTTATTTACAGCTTTTCTAGTGTAGAATTTTCCTGCTTTATAGTGTAATTGATTTTCCGCTTTCTAGTGTAACTTTTATTTAGTTTGATTATATAAACAATTGAAATATTTAATGCATGTTCTCTTTCTCTCTCTCTCTCTCTTTCTTTTAGTCTGATAGCTCCATTGTAATTATATCGCCTTGCTTATCAAAAATCCTAAAAAAATATAATTGCGAATATAGATCAACATAGCCTCCCTGTGTTCGACACGGAATTCTTTTCGGTATACATTTTATTTGTTGAACACAAATTCTTCGCTTTCGAACTACAACGACAGGTTTTCCAAAACCAAACACGTTAGCATAGCGATTCGTAATCGTTCAACAGAGTCTAGCGGATAGGGTCTGAACTTTTCTAATGCAAATACCATTGCTAGCAATTCTTTTTTGGTGACTGCGCAATTCCTCTATGCTTCATCTAAGGCCTTGCAAGCATAGTAAATGACTGTAGGCTTCCCATACAACTTTTGACCAAGCACAACCCCACAGCATAATCAGGGGCATCACACATGATCTCTAAAGGGTGAGACTAATCTCGGGGGTTATAGTATTAGTGCCTTGGTAAACAGTTCACGAAGTGTCAAATAGGCATGAACAAAATCATCAGAGATCTGGAAGTCCACATCCTTTGAGAGGAGATTGGTAAGGGGTCGAGCTATTAATACAGGATGTTTTGCTTAACTAGATAATATTGACGAAATAATGCACCGTATTAATATCTGTGGTGGAAAAAATCCCGAACAAAATATTAATTAGCGAAAACTAACCATAGTAGTTAGTTTGTCTCCACAGCGAGGAACAAATCCAATAAGATTCACAAATATTTTGCACTAAGTTCACAAATAATAGGCAATGCAACAATAATTTATTCATTCTCCTTGAAAACAAAGAGATATTAAGAGAAAAAGCCTTCAGAGACCAAAATATAGAGAGCTAGAGAGAATCGGATAGCAACCAAATAAAATATGAAAATAGGTGAATAGTAACTACAATCAAAACACATGGACAAAAACTAATTGGCAAACACTATTAGGAAATAGAGGAACCAGTGGAGTTGCTCGTGTCCATGGAGGAGATCGTTGATTACTGCATGACGAGTGAATATTTTGTGCAATAAATGTTCTGAAGCCATTGCATTGTAGAAAATTCACTATCAAATAATTTTTCTGAAACTTGAGTTGAGTCCCGAGTTGAATAAAGTGTGGTGAACATTTGATTTTAGACATTCGCATTTGCTTTTATATGTTTTTGATATTTTTCTTTTTTTTTGTATTTTTACAAGGAAGGAGATCATGTCTAAATATCTAGCTAATCTACTTGAAAAATAAGAGAAAGATGGAGAGAGAAAGGGAAACTATCATTCAATATAGGTCTAAATAGAGTTTGCTACAGATAGTAAAGTGAGAAATTAAAACTACACTAGAATGCTATAAAAGAGAGAGAGGTGAGAAAAATCCTCCTCGACGGTAGCTTGGAGGATGAGTTGCGTTGACAGAGCACATTGAAGAGAATGGTGAGGAGCTAGAAGGGGGACAAAGTCAGATGAAATAAGGGGATCTGCTTCTCAAATGTGGTGAGAAGACAACTACAGGATGATCCATGAACGGTGATGAGAAGAGGGGGAAAATATATTTATTTTATACTCTAATCGAGTATCCTAGGCTTGGGATCGACTCTTTAGAGCTTTGGAGGGGGAGGGGAAGAGGTAGGAAGATATGGTCAAGAATGGAAGGGGGTATGGGGTTTATATAGGTGTAGGGTGAAGGGTGGCAAATCATTTGGTCGATTGCAGCATTGAAACCTAGTGCATGACCTATGCTTGCAAGCACTGCCTTCAAGCAAGCCCGTGCATCGCTCACGCAGCACGCACTCACTGTTGCTGCTTCACTGTCATGAGGTTGGAGGAGCCACGATCGTAGGATCACAAATGGATGAGCCAGATTACTTCTCATCTCACCTTCAGATTGCGAGGAGCCCACATATAGAAGTGCGTAATCACATGCGTTCCATTAGGAAAATCTGAGAGTGCCACGTCAATGCACCCGCTGCCGCTTGATTAGATCCAACGACTAAATTTCTCTATGCTCGCTCCTTCGCAGATTTAATCCACTCGCTGTGGCTCATACTCGCACTCACGACTTGTGATCAAGCTCTGCCATTGTCGTGCGATTGCCCTCGATATACGAGCACGCACTATTGCACTTTTTATTTTTCATCCACGTGCTCTCAGCCATTGTATCTTAATCCATCAGTCGAGATTTGGTATGGAGTTCTTCAAACATTAAGTGCGGATGTGAATGGGGCGACATGGTGAGATCTAGGCCATTGAATGGCAATCCAACAACCCAAATTGAATGGTGTGGGTGAGGTGTGACGCTGCGGACGATTTGGATGTGGCACCATCTGAGTTGTCCATCTTCTATTGCTCCTAGGTGGTGCCACGAGTGTTGGATTGGGTTGATTTTCACAATTTTAGGCTACAATCATCGATTCGAACCCATCCATGCAATTAGATTTGCCATTTGAGGTTTGGATTTGTGTCACCTTGCCCCTTGACCTTCAATCTTCCTCGAACTGCATGTGATGCTGGAAACATCTGATCAAGGTGATTTCAGAGGCGTTGGACTCTGATCGTTGCCTTGATTAGATCCATATGGTTGGAACTTCAATCTGCCCCGAAATGAATCATCCTATCCCCTAGACAATAAAAGAGGCAAATTATCATAGAATTTACAATATTTAATCTAAATGCATATTGATGTATGCTATGCATTATTTATAATGTTGGATGCAATTATAGGCCTAGGAATATGCATAAATAGGAATTTTACCTTAACTAATTATGTATTCATCATACCCTCATGCCTATCTTTTGCTAGTCCCTAGCAAAACTAAACTAAATGCTATTTATAAAATCAAATTAGGATCAAATTAGTTAGGGATCAATTGTTAATCAAGAAAAAGTGAATTCAACTAAGGACCTAAGATACAAAGACTCAACAATGCCTGATGATCGGGAGATTTTTTCTTGAATAGATGATATCAGAAAAATATGTTGTCACAGTGTAAATTGTGATGAACAATCCTCAATCAAAATTAAATAAAAATATGCTGAAATTATACCACAACTTCAAGTCGTATCATGATGAACAAGATCTCGTATGGAAGAGGATTGAGTTAAAAATCTGTTGTTGTAGTTTCATAAAAATCCACAATCAAATAAATTTATAACCAAAACTCTGGTGAGTCCCAAGTCGAACACATGGAAGCAAACATTTGATTAAAAATTGCATTTAGAATTATTTTTCACAAAGCAGATTAGCTGCTTGAAATTAATCTACATAAGCTATCCAACTTAAATAATAAACAATAGAAGAAAGAGATAGAATAATACAAGGAAAGAGAAAAATAGAGAGAAAATCAATATTTCATAATCACATGTTCATTACATCTACTTGCTACAACTAGGAAGATGGAAATCTACACTAGTAAGCGATAAAAAGAGGGAGATGAGAAAATCCTCCTTGATGGTTGCTTGGAAGACAAGTTGTATTGATGGAGAACCCGGACAATGGGGATGAGATGTTGGACGAGGGAGAACAAAGCTTGAGGATGGGGAACAAAGCAGGGCAACATCGCAGCGGGATCTGTTTCCCAAATGGTGGCGAGAAGATAGCCACGAGATGCTCCATGAAGGAGGTTAGAAGATGGAAAAGTTATTTTACTCTGGCTCTAATGGAGCATCTCATGTATAGGACCAGCTCATAGAGCTTTGCAGTAGGTGAGAGGAGAAGAGAAGGGATGATGAAATACGTGGTAGGGGTGGCCCTTTTATAGGTGCAAATATTGGGGGCAAAAGTGTCTTTCAAGCCTTAAAAATAAATATGCAGCCTTTAGTGACAGATATAAGTGTCACTAAAGGTGCATGTTGCTGTTGCTCACATGGAACGTCAGCCATCCATCACGGTCCATGTGTTGCCACGTCGATAGCTTCTCATCTTCAAGCGTTCACCACTTCCTCGCACTCAACACATCTTAGCTGTCCAATTAGATCACATGAGCTGCTTCGCCTTCATACGTTCCATGCGTGCGTACGATGACACATACGATTCCACATCATTGTATGCATGCTCATCCGACGTTCGATGTCATGCCACATTGTCGCTCCCTCGACCGTCCATCGCGCATCCAACGGTTGATTTACATCCATACTCCTCTTATCAATTGACTTAAGGTGAGGCAGGGCTCTAACCCATGCCTCCCACAAGCAATAAAGCGCTCAACCACCATGCTGCGAGCGTGGATGGTCGAGAAGTTGAATCTTCTCGCCATCGCTCTCCACCGTTGGATGTTGATCCGACGGTGAAGATTAATCGAAGTATTGACCAAGGAGGAGGCTGCGGACACCGTGGGCAGCTTGGATAGCACCACATTGTGTTTTTAGGGAGAGATTATGGGAATCTTCTGTTGGTGTTTTTATGTGTGTATGTATTCCCCCCAAAAGAAAAGAGAGAGGAAAGGAAATAAATGGAGGTTGAAGAAATAGGAAAGAGACAGAGAATTGGAAAAATAGAGATAGGAAATCTCTAGTGATTTTATCCTTTTGCAACATTCCAAATTCTCATCCCCAACTAATTTCCACAAGAGAACACATATCAAAATATTAATGTATGTTAAATACATATGCAAATAAAGCACATCATTTGAGAAATGCAAGAATGATAATTTTCATGCATAACGAATATTCTTCTGTAATACATACTCGAAATCTATTTCCACCTCCCAATTAAATGCTCTTAGGCATACTTAATGTCCAGTAAAGTGGACCTATCACTTGGGTGTCTGTAAAAATGTAAACTGCCTAAGCCCTCGCCTTATTTCAAACATTAAAGAGAAAAGATAAATTTTTTTTCTTTTTCTTCTTTTTCTTTTTCTTTTAGAAATTTTTGAGTGTAGGGTTTCGGAGCAACATTCTAGGACTACCCAACCCACACAAGACTCGAGAAGACTCTAAGCTCTAAGCATCTTATTTGTAAAAAATTGATAGACTCATTAAGTGGTAGTTAGAACATAATTTATCTTCAGGTTTCTACAACCTTAGGTAATCCTAAAAAAATTTCTACCCATAAGTTTCTCTTTCCAACTGATAGCTTTCTCCCTACTTTCTATTTTTATGCGGGAAACACAAGGGTGAACCCAGTGTATATCTCCTCGATTTAATTTAGTTCCCACTTCTTCCTATGTGTTTAGGAATTATTTATGCATTTTGTGAGATGAGCTCTTGACAACTGGCCAATGGGGAGTTAAACCCACGGCAACTTGCCAACTGATAAAACGCGAGTAGGGTTATTTAATTAGGTGAAATTAGCGTCAAATTGAATATAGTGGAGGTGGTTAACCTACAAGCGATTCTACACTCGTTTATCAAAAATTTATTATTCTGGCTAAATTAGATTTTAATATTGTCGCTTTTAGGCCAAGGTCGAACTCAAAGAGGTGGCTTTGGAATTAATCAATTTCTACGTGCTTCCTAAGCTCGCATCAATTCCTTTCGCTTATTATGTTTTTGGGTTTTCATGATTTTAGATCTTTTTGGAGATACCTTGCCCTTAAGGCCCACCATCAAAATGGTTCTTGGGTACATGCCAAAATAATCAGATTCAGTCATGCCACACGCGAGACCGTGCGCTTGAAAATCAATAGTTATCTTTTCTATTTTATACTCTTTTTTTTAATCTTTTCTTATGCAATAAAATAAAAGTAAATATAGAAGAAAATGAAAATGTGGAATTGAAATGCAAAAATTGAAATGAATTGAAATATGTAGCTTATTTATATGTAGAATATATATATAGGTATAGATATATGTATATAAATGTAAGTATATATATAACTATGGAATAGAATAGTGAATATTGAATCTAGGATTCAATAGGGATGTAGCACAATGCTAGGTAAACTATCATCTAGATAGATGGGATTAACCTAGCTACGTGTCGCATGCGGTGTGGAGCAGACGTGTGTGGGTAGAAAGCTTAATATGCAGGAATATTGGGAAATATCCCCAACTGGTCCGAATATACCAGCGATATGATGCACGGTAAATGGGTATGTGCACGATATTGTGAATGGAGATATGGGTGAGTGTGTGACGGAAGAAATGTGGATATATATGAGTATATATAAATATATA
This sequence comes from Thalassia testudinum, assembly GCA_037157565.1. NCBI lineage: Eukaryota > Viridiplantae > Streptophyta > Magnoliopsida > Alismatales > Hydrocharitaceae > Thalassia > Thalassia testudinum. The sequence continues at coordinate 94,898,415 of JAZHRO010000025.1, forward strand.
TATAAGGATATATATAAAAATGTATAAATATCTATATATATATGTATATGTATATAAATATATAAATAAAATATGTATGTGTATAGATGGGGAGGGTGAATATGTGAATAAATATATATATATGTATGTGTGTGTCTATGGGTGTGTATACATGAGTATGAATATTAGTGTGTGTGTGTGTATGAGTGTGTGGAAATGTGACTGAATGTGTTTGTGTTTCTGTGTGTGGGAGAATAATGAGCCAAGGGCAGGGTGTAGTGCCACGCATTAAGGCGCAAGGCAAGGGTCGCAGTGCACTATGGCGCGTGGAGAGGCAGTGCACAGACGCATAAAGGATCTGCAATCGGCTGTAGGTAGTAGCTACGAAGAGAGAGAGAGCCCGGGTGACCGAATAAATGAAGAATGAGACAATCATGCACTGTAGTCGTGTGAGGTCGTAGTTACAGTGCCAGGGGAAAAAAGCAACTGGCTGTTTTGTGAGGCCACCGGCTGAGCTGCACGTGAGATGTGGAGGTGAAGGTGTGCGATGGAGGGCATGGACCGGTAGGGGACGCAGGCAGAGGCATGCGAGGGTGGCTGAGGTATGCAAGTGGTCTCGGCAAGGTGGCTAGAGGGCACACAAGCATGCAGGAAGGAGCTTTAGAGCTTGAAGCTTTGGCAATGGCGATGAACAGATAAAGGAAATAAAGCAAAAACAAATCAAAATAAGAAAACAGCGAAACAAAAAAAATCAATATGGGAATCGACAATGCCCACCTGCTCGCGAAGGAGTTGGGCGATGGTGTGCCCTCACCATGGTGTTGTCAACCATGGGAGAGACTCCTCTGCACTCAGTGTCCCTCTCAACTTGTGAGAGGATACAGAGGATGAGGAGGGGAAGAGAGGGAGATAGAAGAGCTTAGGGGACGGAGGTTGTGTGGCCAACTGTGTGTGCTCTGAGGGTGCATGAGCATTGATGGTGAGATGGGAGGGAATGACTGAGGGTGAGGTGAGGGGATGGGCTGGCCCTTTACATGGAGGTGGAGGTGTGTGTTTTATAGGTGAGGGTAGTGAGGGTGGAGGGTAGATGTAGGTGGTTGGGGATATTTCTTTAGAGGGGGAACTTTGGGTTAATTATTGGGATGCACTTGAGGTGTTAGGAAATGAATGTAGGCTATATTAAGTGTTTATTAGTAGGAATAAATGGTAGGATTTGAATGGAAATAAGGTGGAAATGGAAGGGATGGAATGGATGAATGGATGCTCAATCTCTCTCTCTATCTTCCTCTCCGTAAAATGCAGAAATGCGAATATTTACAAGATGCGTGCATAACTATCTAATTTAAATGCATAATGCTAGAAAATAGCATAAGATGACCTAATTAGAGGCATGAATTGCTGCGCAATCACACCCCCATGCCTATCTTTTGCTAGTCCCTAGCAAAACATATATTTAATAAGGTATTATTAGTTAGAAATGATATTAAGCTGAAGATTTTTCTGAAGCAACATTAATGTGTTTATCAGTTGGACATTGTGAGAGGCAATTGTAAAGAAGACTACCAGAACTCAAGTCTCACATAACATAGACCATCTCGCAACTAACAAGGACTCTTGATATTTAGACCTTAAGTGCGATTTCCATGACTCAGAGGATTTGCAAAACTCAAAAGCTAAGATGTTATGGTTTGTGCTTAGTGATTGGTCAAGACTAACTAGATGAACGTTAAGACCCAATCCCAAGGTTTCATGTCGTTTTAAGTCTATGTTGGTCCTAGCTTTAGTTCATGTCTTGGAATTAACTCTTAAAAATGAGAAAAGACTCAACCCAATTCTTATTGCGTTGTGGCACAAAGAATATTTGGTAGAAATATGGTATTTGTAATGCACCCTGAAAAGCTTTTGGTGGAGGAATTTACAGGACACAGGAGAATAAACTGACTTATTCTAAAGAATGTCATTTTCTGTAAATTCTTCTTGACTTTTTCTCTTTTTTTTTTTCTTTTTCTATTTCTTTTTCTTCTTCTTGGTTTTTTTCAATACAAATAAATGTCAATATGTCTCCGACAACTTTATTTGATAAAGTACACCTATTTGGTAGGTGAGAACTTAGACGAAAAGAGTTTCTTCTAAATACAAGACTAAAAACTGAGATAAAGAGTCTACCTGATGAGTTGAGACTCATCATAGCTAAATAGCCTAAATTAAGCTAGAAACTAGGTTAAATAATGTCAAATTAACACATACAAAAGGTTAAGTGTGGGAATCAAAGAGAATGACCTAAAACATCAATTCTGTGTTAAAAATGCATAATTAGGCCATTAAATGAGATATTCTTGTGAAAAAAGTTAAATGGTGATCCAAGTGTAAATTGAACACGTAAACGAATTTAAAATTCAAATAAAAAATGTAATTAACTTCTTAAATATTCAATTAAGTTTATATAAAAACTTGGATGCATTTAGACATCATTAAGGCCTTGAAATTAAAGATTTACATTTAGGTCCTTTATGCATTACATTTCATTCATTAGAAAACCTTTAGGAACATATGTGTAGACTGCAGGGACCTTTTTGTAAGCCCTAAACGATTGTTCTGTTATGCCTTTTAACCACTTATGGGCCTGCCTACAATTGTTCTACCCCTTCCTAGAGGGGTGTACCCTGTAAATTCACTAAAAGACTCCCAGCCACCTGCACTCCCGTGAGAACACTATTCATACGAGGAACACATGCAATCCCTACTGTCCATTCTCTTGATTGCTTGATCTGTGGCTCTCCTTGATTGGAACCTTCACGTGATCCGGCACGTGTGGTCACCTATTCACCCAGATCCTACCCAACGGCTGGTTTTTGATTTCGCAGCATGTGCGCCTCTATCTTCAATCCTCGCCGCCCATGCCCTTTGCGTTTACTGTCACTCACACGATGCTTGGCTCGACTGCTCTTGCTACTTAAGCAGCTCCACAACTGCACGCACAAGGGATTGCTCCTTCTTACATCTCTTAGCGATCATTCTTCCTCTCCAATTGCTCTCCCCACCTCTCCCCATTTTCACGGCCATCGGCTGTGAAATCCACCTTCTCTCTGACTCTCCTCGCCGCTAAGGACTCCGTAGCACCTGAGGGTGACCCTGAACTCCACTAGAGGGTTTTCACTCTTCTGGAGCATCTCCTCCCTCCTTTCTTCCTCTCCATTCACCGGTGGAGATCTAAAGGTCTCATTCTTCCTATTAGATTAGGTTTACTGCATTTCATAGCTGTAGTATAGTTAGATAGATTAGTAGTAGAATTTAGCTGTAGATTAGATCTGATATAGATACATGATGGTAGTGTTTAATCATTCTAAGTCGGTGTTTGCATTGTAGTATAGCTAAAATAGAGTTCAAACAAATATAATTTTTATTACTTGAAAAGCTTCCGAGGTCAAATATAGGGAGCTATATGAGATTTAGAAATCATGATCACAATTCAAAATTAAAAGAGATTGCAATAATTTCAGTAGCAATGTGCAAAAAAATATGGGAGTAAAATGGTGATTTAGATCACCAAATATTCCTAGAATATCACCAAGGAACTCAATGTAAATTTTATGAAATGAGAGATAAGTTCCGTCGTCTGAATTGGAAATCAGACAACATATAGTTCTCTGCTTCTTCTTCTTTTCTTTTTCTCTGTCTTTGCTTTCTCTATCTCTGTTGTGTCCTTCTCTTCCTCTCTTCTTCTTCTGCCCTTAGCTCTTCGTCTTCTTTCTTCTTTCCTTCTCTGACACTTCCTTTCTTCTTCTTCTTCTTTCTCTGCAATTCTTCTCTTCATCTTTTTCTTTCTCTACTCTGGCCTCCTCTTCTTGTTCTTCTACCTTCAACCTTGCGAGCCTTCTCTTCTTCCTTCTCTTCTTCTTCAGCATTTGGCTAAGTGTCAGCCGAAGGTTCTTGTAGCAAAACCCTCCCCTTACCTGTACGACTCTCCTCAATTTTTCTCTCTTAGGATTCGCTCTCCCAAAGCCACGGGAACCCGGGTTATCATGTCAGGCGCGTACCTAGGTCCAGGCTCACTAGCGTGCGGTGGTGAGCGAGGAGTGCAGGTCAGGTCGAGTCAAGCCAGGTCCACGAGGGAGTGTCACGGACGAGGCTGGGTGAAGGTGAGGGGGACCTCACCCCGTGGTATTTGAGACGAACTGTTATTGTCAGTTTTTCAATTTATGCAAGTGCGTGGCTTCATAAGCTTCTGATGTGGGACTATACAAGCACCCTTCCTTCGCAAATCTGCAGCAGGGAGCATCCTTCACAATAGTAGCAAGAACGTGAGGCGCACGTATTCAATTGATGATCTGGGACTGCGTGCGAGGCTCTTCCGCATGTTATGGGACATCATTCAGGGACAGCAAGGCCTAAAGCAACCTCAACCAAGCTCGAAGCTTGCTCAACAATGGCGGACAAGGTATAGTACCTGAAATCAGTAAAATGACCTCTCGGCCACATCAGAGCGCTCAGGGAGCATTGCTGGAGCATGGCAAATGTGATGGGGGTGGTGGCGTGGAGCGAGAGTGACTTAATGCAAACATAGGTCAAAATGTGTGCGTATGAGTGGGTGGTTCGGGGGTGCTTATGAGTGGTTGGATGGGTGAATGAAGAGAGGGGAAATGCTAAGTGAGGTGTGGCAAAGGTTTTACGGGTGTCAGCAAGGGTTTTGGTGGGTTGTGGAGGGGGATAGCCTTGCCAGAGGGGGTGGCCGAAGATGGAGGAGATGGAGGTGTGAAGGGGTGTCAATGGTGGGTTTTAGAAAGTAAAGAGCAGAGAAGAAAGAAGTGATGAGGGACTTAGCTAGGAAGTCAATGGACGAAGGGGGGGAGCGAGGGCATCGGGTCGGGTGTGGCCGATGCCGGAGACGAAGGTGGCTCCGGTGAGGTAGGGGTGGCAAGGACGAAGGGGAAAGGGGCGTCTGCTAGTACGGCGAGACGCGGACGGGAGCAGAGAGGATGAATCCGCTGTAGGTATGCCGTTCGGACGACGAGAAAGGGTAGAGGTGATTTCCGAACATCGAGGAGCCTTTAGCCGTCAGGGAGAGTGGAATTCGAGGGGATTCATAGCTGAATTCGAGCATGGAGGATTCGGGAGGATTTGAGCTTCTTTAAATAAGGCTTTGAGGGGCTGTTAGGGCTTGAGAAGTAAGCTTCCCAAGCTTGGAAGGTTGCCGAACTTGGGAGATTTTAGGATACCCAAATCTCTCATGCGTTCGCATAAGAGATTGGAAAAGAATCAAGGCATATGGATGGATTCATATCAGAGGGAATTTCTCAGAAAATCTCCCTTCTAATTTTGGAGCAGATTCTCCAAGCAATCAAGAAGAAATCACCTGTCAAAGGTCACCGGAGTTGGTTTCCTCCGTGATAATGGTAGAGGGACTTGATTGTGAAGACGATGAAGAAGTTAATGGGCTATTCGCAAGGGTTTTGAAAGTTGGGGGCATAAATGTAATTAGACAGGACCTTTTTGCAAACTAGGTCAAGGCAAGCTCATCTTGGGTCCAAATTTTGGTACAAATCTAATTTTGATCTAAGGAATCCAATGGTAAAGTTGGATTTTGGTTTTGACCATATTTGATTTGTTAATTTATGCAAAAACCTAATTTAGGGCAAATATCTATCTGAGACTCCATTCTAGGTCAAGATGAGTTCTGATGGCCAAATTAAAGGTACTAAACCCTAGAGAATAATTTTCTATGATTTTTAGAGGGTTTAGGTGAATTTTATCCTAATCAGAATCTTGATTAATCAAATGAGTCTATTTTTAAGGTTACAAAAAGTCATTTAATTCTCAGAACACACACAAACACTTTTCTATCTAATACAACCTACTTGTTATCTTATTAAGACCATTTGACCTTTATTCAGCCCTTAAGGAAACCCATGCTTGTACTGCATTCATGATAAGCTGGTAAAATTACAGTTTTACCCCTAATTTCTTGTGTTTCTCTCAGAAAGGTTATGCAATGAATTATGACCTTCAGTTGGTTGTGTAGGAGCATTTATTGACTTCATTGGGTGAAAATGAGCTAGTTAGGGCTCATGATGGTGTTCCCATCATACTCCCATGCCTAGAGTTTGCTAGTCCCTTAACAAAATTTAAAGGTAATAACTTTGATTCTAAACCATGAAATCTTTTGATACTGAAAACGTTTATGCATGCTTCCTTTTGTTGATTAGGTTAGAATGCCAATAGTAGGCCTAGAGGTACTCAAGTACCAACCAAGATCTGGACCTGACTAGCTCTAGCCTCAGTCTATTACGAAGGTTTTTAATGCCCACGGGAACTAACCTAAGGTTCGTCGAACTCCACAGTTAAAGCACTCGTGCTTGTAACATGTTTTTGCCTCGGTTCAGTTTGCAGTGCTTTTTTGTCAGAGAGAGATAGAGGAATTTTTCTTTATTTTTGGAGAGTTTTCTCTCTCATTTCTTTTTATTTCTAGCTTCGGATTGGCTTCTCAACATGATCTATATCGGACTCCTAGTCCCCATCATCAATCCTCGAAGGGTCCCTGGCAATTGATGCTTCGAGATAGCACTACCCATGGCAAACCCTAGATCCTTGGCTTCGGAGATTTTGTGTTAATCCTGCCCATGGCATTCTGTAGCTAAATCCATACCCTGGCAATCGACATTTCGAGATATGTCGCCCATGGCATCTGAACCAGCACAGGGTGCATACATGCCCCTGGTAGGATATATAGATATCCTAGGAGACAAGCACCGAGAAGACGATATGTTATTGCACATCTTTGAGGCAAATTTCTTGCTTCTCCACATTGGGAACTCGTCCAAATCAACTTGTGTTGATCAGCCGATCCTAATCTAGGTGACTTTTTCATAAAAATTTGAATGCATTTGCGTGATTTTGATACTTAGGCGCACTAAACTAGACTGTGTGGATTAGGGTACTTAGGTTACCGAGTCCCACAAACCAGAGGTCAGTTAATGAGGTCAAATACTCACTAAGCCATAGACCTAATACTTAAGCTTCGCATTTTCCCCAACCTCTTGAGGATTATCCAGATCTTAGCTGGTACTTCAATTTTTATGCCTATGATCATACCCCAAAAGGCGTAAAATTAGTGTTCCTATTAATCTCTTCTTTGTTTCATTAGTGCTATTTGCCTTTGATTTTCTTTCTTTTGACATGATCTAGAACTAAGTCAATTCCTTAATTTCTTACTAATGACTACCTCTTTTTCTTTTCTTTTCAACTTGTTCTCCTTTTTGACATTTTTATCTCCTCCCCTTTTTCTCTTCAAAACTGATATGCCCTCAAAATTTTCTCTCCTCTCATTTTTTTTGTTCTTTTTCAAGAATTTTTTATTTTTTTTGGTATTTTTGGGATATGTGAATTTTTTTGATGAAACCCTTCTTGTGAGATGATTTTCACTGCGTTTTGCACTTTAATACCCCTCCATTCCTACAATTTGCAATGTCCTTATTGTAAATTAGGTGGGTTTGAGTTCAGCTTAGATCGTTCATTAGAACAAGTGTTGGTGGGTGAATCAATTAGGATAACTATTGTGGACGATTTCAAGCTCAGGTATGGGTGCTAGAGGTGGAGTCAGCTATTCTAATGGATGAACCCTAAAGTGCAATATGAGTTCAGCATAGGATGTGTTAAGAAAGGTTTCGGATTTTTCAAAAATGACAGGTTGCCTCCCGTTAGGCGCTGAGTTTTATGCCATCGGCCGGGCGCAATGAGCTCAGGGAGAATGAAGGGTAAAAGATGTCTCAACCAAACTTATGTCAGTAAGTTCAATGAACTGTTTGAGTCTCTAACCGATCACGACAGAAAGTTTTGAATCGTGGCTGAGTTGACTGATTTTGATGGCTCCATTTCCAAAGATTTGTCAGACCAGGTAAGGTTCGATCCATTTTGATCTAAGTCTTCCTCGGAATAGTTTGAGTTTGGCATCAAAGAGTAGGACTTTTTGACCAGGGAAAAAGATCTTTCTGGATATGTGCTTGTCGTGAAAGGCTTTAACCCACTCTTTGTAAATTCATGAGTTCTCATACGCATCATGGCGTAATTCATCAATCTCGCTCATTTGAAGCTTTCTATGGGTTCCTGCCAAAGAAAGATCAAGATTGCAGTTCCATTCTACCTAATAGGCTTTGTGCTCCAATTTGACAGGGAGGTGACATGCCTTTCCATGCACCAATCTAAAGGGAGACATACCTAATTGGGTTTTGTGGGTGAACCTATAAGCCCACAAAGCTTCCAGAAGCTGGGATGACCAGTCTTTTCTGTCAGGTCAAACAGTAACCCAGAGGATTTTCTTGATCTCCCGATTCGATAGCTTAGCTAGACCGTTAGTTTAGGGGTGATAAGGAGTAGAGATTTGGTGTGACACCCGGTATTTGGTCATCAATGACTGAACATTAGTGAAATGGGTCCCTCCATCTAAGATTATAGCACGTGGAATCCCAAGCTGAGAAAAGATGTTCTGATGAATGAATTTGATAGCCACCTTATGATCATTGGTTCGGGTCGAAATGGCTTCGATCCATTTAGACACGTAGTCAACAGCGAGCAGAATGTACTTGAAACCATCCGAAATAGGAAAGGGTCCCATAAAATAAATCCCCCAGACATCAAGGGTTTCACATACGAGAATCGGCTGTAAGAGCATCATATCATGGTGGCTCATGTTGCCTATGGTCTGTCAACGAGTGCATGCCTTACAATGATTTTATGAGTCTTTGAAAATTGTGGGCCAATAGAAGCCATCTTGGAGGACTTTTGCTGCGATTTTATGACTAGAGAAGTATCCACCACATTCCTGGTCATGACAAAAGGACAAGATGCCTTGAATTTCCGCTTCCAGGACACATCATCGGATGATTTGATTAGCACCAATGTGGAAGAGATACGGGTCTTCCCAAAAGTAGTACTTGGCATCGGAAAGCAATCTGTCTTTCATGGTCTTCGGCCAATCGGATGGGATCTAATGTGATGCCAGGTAGTTTACTAGATCAACAAATCATGGAAGCCCCGTACTGATAGTTAGGAGGTGCTCATCAGGAAAATGTTCCGTAATGGGTTTGAAAGGGTCGATAATGTCAAAAGGAAGGCAGGACAAGTGATCAGCTACCACATTCTGTTTTCCCACCTTGTCGCGAATCTCAAGGTCAAACTCTTGCAACAACAAGATCCAACGGATTAGTCAAGGTTTCGCATCCTTATTTGCAAGGAGGTGCCTCTCAACTGTGTGATCAGAGTAAATGATAACACGAGAACCCAGAAGATACAATCTGAACTTTTCTAGGGCAAATACTACAGCTAGTAGCTCTTTCTCAGTAACTGTGTTGTTACGCTGAGCCTTGTCAAGTGTCTTGCTAGCATAGTAAATGACCACGAGTTTCCCGTCAATTTTCTGCCCAAGTATCGCTCCTACAGCAAAATCAGATGCATCGCACATGATCTCAAAGGGTTGAGATCAATCAGGGGACTGTAGGATTGGAGCATGGGTAACTCGATTATGTAGGATCTCAAATGTTTGAGTGCACTCCTTGGAGATTTCAAAAGAGACATCCTTATATAGCAGATTAGTCAGGGGGCGCATGATTTTTGAGAAATCGGGAATGAATCGATGGTAAAAATCGACATGCCCTAGGAAAGATTGGATGTCTTTGATCGAGCTAGGCATAGAGAGTTTGGAAATTAGATTCACCTTGGCTCGATTAACCTGGATGCCTTTTTCGAAGATGAGATGCCCCAAAACAATTCTTTTAGGCACCATGAAGTCGCTCTTTCCCAGGAAAGAACTAGATTCACATCAATGCACCACCTGAGGATCTTGACCAAGTGCAGGAGGTAATCATCAAATGATTTGCCAAACACTGAGAAGTCATCTATGAAGTCTTACAAATAATCACCTACCATATCTGAGAATATGGCAAGCATGCACAGTTGGAAAGTAACGGGTGCATTGCAGAGATCGAAAGGCATCCTTTGGAATGCGTATGTCCCAAAGGGGCAGGTGAAAATGGTCTTCTCTTTGTTCTCAAGATGGATTGCCACCTGGTTGTAGCCAGAGTACCCGTCTAAAAAGTAGAAGAATCTATTTCCCACAAGTTTTTCGAGGATCTGATCAATAAACGGTAGTGGGAAATGATCCTTCTTTATGGAGGTATTGAGTCTTCTGTAATCAATGCAGACTCTCCACTAATTTGCTACACAGGTCGGTATGATTTCTCTGGTCTCAGTCATGATCACGATGAGTCTTATCTTCTTAGGCACAACCTGGATTGGACTCACCCACTGATTGTCGGACATCGGGTAGATGATCCCAACTTCTAACCACTTAATGATTTCCTTTTTCAAGACCTCCTGTAGATTAGGATTCAGACATCTCTGCATTTCACGGGAAGGTCATGTGCGCTCTTCAGTATAGGTGTGGTGTGTGCAGTAAGAGAGGCTAATACTAGTCAAATCATCGAGAGTCCATCCAATGGCTCTTCGATGTTGTTGGAGAATAGAAATCAGACAGGATTCCTTATTAGGTGTGAGTCTGGATTTGATAATCACAGGAAATGTCTGATTGGAACCTAAAAAGATGTACTTTAGATGATCGGGAAGAGGCTTCAGTTATAAAATAAGGTTATCAACAACAGCGGGTGGTTCAGGGTGTCTACTAGGAGCAAGGGAAGGAGTTATGGGTGTGTTTAGGTTAGGTTCGGACTCCTCTAATTTTTGGTTTTGATCTTCTTGTGGTTGATCAGAAGTAGTCAGGTTTTCCTTGATATACTGATCGTCAACCATAGCCTCGATATCACATATTTGTTCTATAACTCCGCAATTAATCCCTTGTTGGTCCTTAAAGATGTTGATCTTTAGTGTCTAGTTCCTAAATTTTAGTTCAATTTGGCCCTCCTCACAATTAATGTTGGCCCTAGCAATGGCTAGAAAGGGTCACCCTAATATGTTCGGTGTGATTTTTAGATTTTCTGGAGCATCCATAACCAAGACTATGAAATCCATCCAGAAATACAAATCCCAAACCCTAACAATGACATCATCAAGAACTCCTGTAGGTGACTTAATATATCGATATGCCAACTGTAATGTCACCTCTATTGGTTTGAGCTTAGATTCCTCAAAACGGTCAAGTAGGGATGTATGTATTAGGTTTATGGAGACTCCTAAATGCAATAAAGCTCTATCAAATTGGATATCCCCAATTGTACAGGAAATCAGGGGAGTACTTGGGTCTTTTGCCTTAGGTGGGAGATTGCTTAAAATGACAGAGTTAGCTTGCTTTGACAATATGATTGGGATCCCATTTTTGGTTCGTGGCTTACGCTTAGGTGTACACACGTCTTTCAGAAATCGTGCATAAGTCGGTACGTGGCGAATCGCATCCATCAAGGGGATGTTTATATGGACCTGTTCAAAGAGCTTGACTAGGTCTTCTTCAGGTGCCATAGGTTTGGTTGTCCTCTTTCCTTTAGTCAAGGCCTCGGGAATTGGAACCTTGGATGGTTCCTCTAAAATAGATCCAGGTTCTTGATCCGAGATAGGGGTATCCTGGATGACTATCCTAGGGCTTGGGTTAGCACTACTAGGCTGTAAGTTGCTTGGGTAAGGTGGGTCCTATGTAGCTTTGCCACTATGGGTCATAACTAAGTTCAGTCCTGCCTGGTTCTGGTTTGGTGTGGGAAAAATAGGTGGCTGCTGCTGAAATCCCGAGTATGATGTTGAAGGTTCCATCCCGTCGGGTGATGTAGTAGAAGGGGCCTGATAAATCATGTGGGCTTGGCTCGAATTTGGGGTTCATAATGTGCCTCTGGTTTGGCATGCTATTCGGATTAGGAAGAGGTTGCGAAGGGAGTGTAGCAGGTTGGGCGAGTTGATTGTGAGCCTCTGTGATCTCGTCTTTGTGTTGTTTTTGCATAGCCGCATTCGTCTTTTGAATGTCATCCAGAGTCTGAAGGATGAGAGTCATTTGATCTGTTTGAGTTGGCCCAGATTGATAGGTGCGGTTGGGCTGAGGCTGAGGCAGCTAATATAGATGAGGTGCTTGTGGACGAGGTTGATATGGTGGTCTCTGATTCTGATTGTTTCCCATCGACATGAAATTGAGATGATTTCACCATCTAGGGTTATAGGTATTAGAGAATGGGTTATTCTAGATGGTGTTGAGGTCCTCGCAGGTCTGAGGCACCTCAAAAAAGTCAAAGTACGAGGATTCAGAGTTCCCCCAACTAGAATAGGTAGGATCGGAGTTTCTTTTGACCCTAGAGTTAGACGGGGGTGGATATGGGTCCATCCCATGAGAAGATTGGTGGTAGATGTTATGCTCAGCTTCCCTCCCGGAGGGCGGTTGTGCAAATGGGTTTTGCTTAGAGGTGGCTTACTGCAAATGTCAAGTTAGCTCATCCACCTTCTCAATAATAGAGACCTTGTCCAAGTGACTGGCCGTCAATTCCAAGTCGACAGAAGAGGACAAGCCCTGCATCTCATGTGCTCCCATTGGATTCGTCGATGCATGGGCATTCGTCTGGTCGAATATGCACATGCAGTCATTATTAATGGAGATCTCGCACATATTCTTGAGAATCTCTCACACAGTGTCCTTGTCTTGACCCATGATACTTCCTCTGCAAGTTGCATTGACGAGTAAATGAATATCTTCACGGAGTCCTTGGTAAAAAGACTGGACTTGTTCTCATTTAGGAACTCCGTGATGGGGGCGCTTTCGCATGAGATCCAGGAAACAATCTCATGCTTCATGAAGTGGTTCTCCAGGCTGCTATGTGAAGTGCATGATCTAGTGTCGTAAAGCATTCGTCTGACCAACTGGGAAGAACTTTTTCAAGAATTCAGACTGTAGTTCAACCTGTATGTTGATTGGATGCGTTTGAGTCTAATACCAGTGAGCTGCTTTGTCCTTGAGAGCGAAGGAGAATATTTTCATGAGAAGGATATCCCAATTCTGAACATCTGACTAGAAGGTCAAGGCCAGATGCTTGAGCTTTTTAATGTGTTGGAAAGGATCCTCGAAATTGAGCCCATGAAAATTTGGAATAGCATGAATCATGTTGGGCTTGAGTTCAGTATCAAGGCCTCCAGTTGGGATTTGGACTCGAGGTTCAATTGCCACCACAGCGGGATTGTAATGATCTCGCATCATAGGATGCTGCGGTAGATTCATAAAGGCTTGGAATAAATCATTAAGGCGCTGAAGTTGATTCTCGAGGTTATTCTATTCTTTTGTGGGTTGTGCCATGATGATAGATGAAGGAAAATTAGGTTCCGATGAATCAGAAGAAATGTCTATGTAATGGGGTTGCTGCACAAACATGGAAGTCGAGGCCTAGCCTCGAGGAGAGTGAATAACTAAAGGAGGCCTCAAGGATGGTCTTAAGGATCTCCTACCAAAGATGCACTGATGGACTAGATGAGAATAGAATGTGATGGACCCAATCAAGAAATTCAAAAATTTTGGATGACTATAGAGGTTCAGGGCGGATGATACCCCACAATCAGAAATTCGTCCACTTGAGAATTACCTGGGCAGCCAGAGAGGGAGAGTCTTGTGGAGACCCCTACATGGTAGAGGGCTCCCACGGGTTACAGGATTTCCCCCACCCGACCTCTCTTGCCACTGAAGTTCCAGGTAGACCAGAATGGGGACTTGACCTTTTAAGTCTACCAATTTTAATTAAGAGTAAGGGTGCATAGGAATTCACTTGAACTTTTACTTGTATTGAGTGAAAATGTAACCTAATTTAAAGATTGGTTGACCCAACAAGGTTGGTCAACTTCACTTATTTGTCTTTGAGAAGTTTTAGGTCCCTCTTTTAGGATTCAAGTGAGATTAAGAGTCTGATTTTTAGGGTTTGCTTGAATAGGTCAATTAAACCAAGGCTTAGGCACACATCATTTTGGAAAGATCTGTTCTTGATTATGTGTGTCTCTAAAACCCTAACTTGGAATCTTTAATTGGCTCTAATTTTGGTCCAACTTAGTTTGCTAAATGTGGTATCTAGGGCTTAAACAAGAATGTGATAGCCCTAGTTACCTTAAGTGGGTGCATGAGTCTGCTTTTGTTGTTGAAATCAAATCAGGCAACTAGATGAATTATCTAAAAATGAGAAGCAAGTAGCCTTAATTGATTTTATCCCTTTTAACCTTTTAAGAATGAGGGGTTAAGAGAGAGAGTAATCAGAATTTACCTACCCTTAGCATGTTTGACGTGCGGCTGACTTTCTTCAATGTATCTACCCCCTGAATCAACCACAGCAAAAGAGATATAGCAAGTTAGAATCTGCATTAGAAATTGCAATCGAGAATTCTAAATTGCCCATTGCTCCCTGACAACGACGACAAAATATTTAATCGCACTAAGTCAGTGTTTAAAAAGTGTTGCATTGCAGTATAGCCAAAATAACGTTCAAACAAATATAATTTTTATTACTCGAAAATGTTCTGAGGTTGAACACAGGGAGCTATATGGGATTTAGAAATCAAGATCACAATTCAAAATTAAAAGAGATTGCAAGAATATCAGTAGCAATGTGCAAAAAAATATGGGAGTAAAATGGTGATTTAGATTACCAAATACTCCTACAATATCACCAAGGAACTCAATGTAAATGTAATTAAATGTGAGCTAAGTTCTATCATCTGATTTGGAAATCAGATGACTTAAAGTTGTCTGCTTCTTCTTCTTCTTTTCTTCTTCTCTTTCTTTGCTTTCTCTATCTCTGCTGTGTCCTCTTCCTTTCTTCTTCTTCTTCTGCCCTTAGCTCTTCATCTTCTTTCTTCTTTCCTTCTCTGACTCTTCCTTTCTTCTTCTTCTTCTTTCTCTGCAACCCTTCTCTTCTTCTTCTTTCTCTGCTCTGGATTCCTCTTCTTCTTCTTCCTTCTACCTTCAACCGTATGAGCCCCCTCTTCTTCCTTCTCTTCTTCATAATTTGGCTAAATGTCAATCGAAGGTTTCTGTAGCAAAACCCTCCCCCTACTCGTGCGACTCTCCTCTATTTTTCTCTCTTAGGATCCGCTCTCCCAGAGCCATGGGTATTTGGGTTATCGGGTCAGGCGCGTACCCTGATCTAGGCTCACCAGAGTGCGGGGGTGGGTGAGGAGTGCAGGTCGGGTCAGGTCAAGCTAGGTCGGCGGCGGCGTGTCACGGACGAGGCCGGGTGAAGGTGAGAGGGACCTCACCCCATGGTATTTGAGGCAAACAGCTACTGTCAGTTTTTCAATTTATGCGGGTACATGGCTTTACAAGCTTTCGATGTGGGGCTCTCCACGCACCCTTTCTTCACAAGTCTACAGCAAGGAGTGTCCTTCATAATTGCAGCAAGACACGAGGCGCACATCTTCAATTGATGACCTGGGACTATGTGCGAGGCTCTTCCACACATTTTGGGACTTCAATCTGGGATAGCAAGGCTTGGAGCAACCTGAAGTAAGCTCGAAGCTTGCTTTCCAATGGCGGACAAGGTCTAGTACCTGAAATAAGTAGAACGGCCTCTCGGCCGTGGTAGAGCACTCAAGGTGCATCGTTGGAGCACAGCGGATGTGATGGGTGTGGTGGCGTGGAGCGAGGGTGACTGTGAGAGCGTACTTAGGTCAAACTGTGTGCATGTGAATTGGTGTGTTCGGGGGTGCTTGCGAGTGAATGGATGGGTGAATGAAGAGAGGGAAATGCTCAGTAACATGTGGCGAAGGTTTTGCAAGTGTTAGCAAGGGTTTTGGTGGGTTGTGGAGGTGGGATGGCCTCGTCAGAGGGGGTGGCCAGAGATGGAGGAGATGGTGGTGTGAAGGGGCATCAGTGGTAGATTTTGGAAAGTGAAGAGCAGAGAAGAAAGTAGAAGTGATAGGGGACATAGCTTGGAAGTCAATGGACGAAGGGGGCTAGTGAGGGTGTCGGGTCTGGTGTGGCCGACGTCGGAGACAAAGGCGGCTCCAGTGAGGTAAGGGCGGCGAGGATGAAGGGGTAAGGGGTGTCTGCCGGTTTGGCGAGATGTAGACAAGAGCAAGGAGGATGAATCTGCCGCAGGTATGGCGGTTGAATGATGAGAAAGGGCAGAGTGGATTGTCGGACATTGAGGAGCCTTTGGCTGTGTGGGAGAGAGGAATTTGAGGGGATTCACAGCTGAATTCGAGCTTAGAGGATTCAGGAGAATCTAGGCTTCTTTAATTAAGGCTCTGAGGGGCAGTTAGAACTTGGGAAGAAAGCTTCCCAAGCTTGGAAGGTTGCCGGACTTGGGGACTTTAAGAAACCCAAATCTCTCATGCGTTCGCATGAGAGATTCGGAATGAATCAGGGCATATGGATGGGTTCATACTAGAGGGAATTTCTTAGAGAATCTCCCTTCTAAATATGGAGGAGATTCTCCAAGCAATCAAGAAGAAATCACTTGTCAAAGGTCACCAGAGTAGGTTTCCTCTACGATAATGGTGGAGGGACCTAATTGTGAAGACGACGAAGAAGTTAGGCGGCTGTTTGCAAGGGTTTTTGAAAGTTGGGGGTATAAATGTAATAAGGCAGGACCTTTTTACAAACTAGGTCAAGGCAAGCTCATCTTGGGCCCAAATTTTGGTACAAACCTAATTTGGGCCTAAGAAATCCAATGGTGAAGTTAGATTTTGGTTTTGTCCACATTTGACTAAGTAATTTATGCAAAAATCCAATTTAGGGTAAATATCTTTCTGAGACTCCATTCTAGGTCAAGATGAGTTCTGATGGCCAAATTGATGGTACTAAACCCAAAAGTGTATTTTTCTATGATTTTTAGAGGGTTTAGGTGAATTTTATCCTAACCAGAACCTTGGTTAATTAAGTGGGTCTATTTTTAGGGTTTCAAAAAGTCATTCAATTCTCAGAACACACACAAACCCTTTTCTATCTAATCCAACCCACTTCTTATCTTATTAAGATCATTTGACCTTTACTCAACCTTGAGAAAACTCATTGTTCTACTGCATTCATGGTAAGATGGTAAAATTGTAGTTTTACCCTAGTTTCTTGTGTTTCTCTCAGAAATGTTGTGCAATGAATTATGACCTTCAGTGGTTATGTAGGAGCATTTGTTGACTTCATTGGGTCAAAATGAGCTAGTTAGGGCTCATGATGGTGTTCCCATCAAGTAGTTTAGCTTAGGAGTAGGTTTAGTATAGAAATTAACATTTTAACCTCCTCTGATCACTTCAGATCAGAGGAGACGTATTCCCCCATTCATTGATCGCTGTTTTCTACCCCTACACATTTCCATTTTGCTTTTTGATTTCCTCATTTTTTAATCCACTTGTTGGTTGGAGGCTCTATCAAGGATTTTTATGTGGATTTGTTTCTGATATTTTGAATTTTAACCTATAGGATTCTTAATATCCCTTAAGGTTTTTATCACAATGGGATTCAAACTGAATTTATTGGGCTGAATCCAACATTTTCTACATGCTGTCTATAGCATTAGAAAGTGTTAGATCAGTAAGTTTTTGATCTGATTTGAAGTGAAAAGACTAACAAGGGATTTGGATTTTTTAAAAAGAAGTAACCACCTGGGAATGATTTTTAAGCCATCTTTTTAGCCCTTGTCAGATTTGGTTTTAGAGATTTATGTGTCTCTGAATCCCAACTAGTCATAGCAAATTGCTGCATGATGCAACTACATTTAAATTCAAGTCAAAAAAATATTTCCTGATCAAGTTAGTTTGTATCTCTAATCAGACTTTCTCAAGTCTAATTTGAGATATAGATGATAGTATCAGGAGATAATTTACTGATTTGGAGTTTCAGACTTGCTGCAGATTATATTCTCTGATGTATGGATTCCCAACAGTAAGGTTCTGTGAACATGTTAAGACATCTGGGCTTTGCCTAGATCGTCTGAATTGCTCTGTAGTTGCTATCTGCTATTTGCTACAGATGGTAGCTGCTACTGCAGCTTATTATTCTTATTGCAGCTGATGTTGGTCTAAAGATTGTTGGGCA
Source organism: Thalassia testudinum (assembly GCA_037157565.1). NCBI lineage: Eukaryota > Viridiplantae > Streptophyta > Magnoliopsida > Alismatales > Hydrocharitaceae > Thalassia > Thalassia testudinum. The sequence continues at coordinate 94,916,374 of JAZHRO010000025.1, forward strand.
GTAGGCTTAGGTATAATTGTTTAGGATAGCAGACAAGTATAAAATGTTGTAGTTTACATGTACAAGCTTTCATGTATCTGAAATGGAATTTTAATTACATTTGAATAGCTTGTAATTTGGTTTTTAATCATTTTGTCTGCTAACTATTATGCCCAACTGTCCAAACTTGAAAATTAATGACATTTTGAGTTTAAATTCATGATTATCTATTTGAATTCATGTTATGCAATTTTTTGGACATAAATGAGGCAATTCACTACCTATCCTGTCACTAGAAAGCCATCTAAAGCCTTAGGTTCTCATTAGAAATCCTTCTTAGGCCTAAATTGTGCTCAACTTCTAAATAAATAAAAATACTATAAAAAATCCAAAGAAAAAAGATAAAGTTATAGTAAGTAGGATTAACTATTTTTCTACACATTTGCAAAGTTTCATGATATTCTGAGCCCACAGCTTGGTAGAACATACCAGTTGACAGTTTAGTATACCATGTAATTTAATAAAAAAAACTTAACTATAAAAACACCAAAAAGATTTCCATTTTCCTCATCGCTCTCTTTCTTTCATATCCCTTATCCTCACAAAATATACAAACCCATAAAAAGGAAAAAAACCCTAAAAATACCTAAAATCCCATTGTACACTATGTAAATACTTGTAGATATATGCCATATAGTAAGCTATATGTGTAAATATTGTAAAATAGATATATATTAAGTATAAATGACTTATGTAAATGTTATATAATTTAACTTAAGTATATAAATTAACTCAAACTATAAATAGCTAATTTATATAACTATTTATTAATTATACTAATTTATATGTACTATAAGCTATATAAATTAATACTCTATAAATAAATATATTTAGTACTAATACTGAACATACGTATTTATATACATATTATGTACATTAGGAACCTTATACCATAATTTAATTATATATACAGAATACATAATTAATTTATTAATTTATTAGTTAAGTTATTAGATTAAATTAAAATAAATCAGTAATTTAAGTTAAAACTAAGATGACTTATGATGTATATTTGCACTATTGTATTTTAATTAAATTAAGCTAATTTAATCGTATTTATAATGTATTATATTAGTTGTATCTAATTTACAAATAAAACAATCCCAAAGAATCTATTTAAATGTATATAAAATTGAAATAAAACCTGTAAAATACAATAAAAATCTTTATTAAATACCTTAACATCTATGTTAATACTATATAAGGTCAATTAGACCATACAATAACTAATTTATACGTAATTAAGAAATAAAACCTAAAATTCGGTATGTTTAAACTGGAAACTTTACCTAATTTATTTATATAATAAACATAACTAATTTTGTAAGTTAATTGTACAATTATAAAGTACTATGTAAATACTTTAATTCCCCATAATTTATTTTTAACTTTTTTTTTTTTAGAAGAAAAGGAATGCTATCGAATCACCAATAGCAATCCAGGAGAGCTTTTATTGATAAAAATATAATGAAAAAGGTTACATGGTTGAACCCCTTTGGTGTATGATATTCCAACTACTATTGACAATATTATTTACATTCACTGGACTCTCCTTAAACAAGATCTCATTTCTAGCTCTCCATGCAAACCATAAAACAGCCACCATAGGCAAGTATGGCTTATTTGCCATCAAGAAAGAACTCTAGAGGTTCTCCCACGTGGGAATAGATTCCCCGCACACCTTCCTCCAGACATAATTTGTAATCACGCAAGTAGAAAATATATGAATTCTAGAATCATTATGCATCCCACACAAGTGGCAGAAGTCGGTAGGGGTTCGCATTCTCCTGTGCCTCAGATCTCCAGTTATCTGGCCATCTCTTCTACATAACCATAGAAAAATTTGTATCTTCAGTGGTACCTTCAATTTCCGTAGGTTTTTCCCAATCTCATCTACTTCTGCCATTCTGGATGAGTTGACAATCTTGTCATAGGCAGCCTCTGAGGAGAACGTACCCTCCCATTTGTATGTGTCATATTCCTAAGGTGTGGGTTTGAAAGCAACAAGTTCCCGCATGAGACACTCATTTCCTGCTCGTGTTCTTGTTTCATGACCATTCCACATTACGTTGTTCAGAGACCAATTTTCAGAGGCCGTGTCCCAATAATCACACACCACAGCTTTTTTATCAGAAGCGGCTGAAAATGCAAAAGGGTACCTATCTTTTATCACCCCACCAGGCAACTAATTTTCCAACCAGAATTTGAAACCTTTCCCATCACTTAAGATAGACTTGAACGGGCTTCAATTATCCACCAAGGCATGCACCACTGTTGACCAAAAAGGAGAAGGTTTGTGTGGATTTAGGCGATCCTTCTCATCATTGGCAGCCCCATAGCTATCCTGAATGATCTCTGTCCACATCTTTTTTTCCCCTTGTAGCACCCGAATAGCCAACTTCAAAAGCAGGGCATCATTAAATTCTTTGAGGGATCTGATTCCCATGCCACCAATCTTCTTTGGAAAACAAACTAATTCCCACTTTACAGGTTGAAGGAAAGCCCCATGATGAGAAACCCCTTTCCAGAAGAACCTCTTTCACATCACATCAAGTTTTTTCGAAATTGATTTTGGGGCTCTAAGAACAGAGAAGAAAAAAATTGGAATAGATGTAATGATCGAGTTCAGTAAAATATGCCTCCCACCTTTTGATAAGTAACAACTACTCCAGCCCTCTAATTTCATAGCCACCTTTTCAAATAGGAAGGACCAATCTACTTTCCTCAGTTTAGTGCACTTCAAAGGTAACCCCAGATATTTGACAGGTAGTGAAATCATAGGCGTGCCTAAGATGGTAGAGATGTCATTCTGCACCAATCCATTCATGCCAAAGCAAACCAAGGAGAACTTGCTTCCATTAAGTTTTAAACCAGAAATCTAGCCAAAGATTTTTACCATATAATGTAGCACTTGCGCTTCCCTCTTCCCCCCTTCAATAAAAAAAATAGTGTCATCCGCATATTGGAGAATGGGAGCCAAGGACCTGTTGTTAGACATAGAATACCCCCTTATCAACCCATCAGCTGCTAGTTTGCATGCATATCTTGCGAATGTATCCATTTCAAGATTGAAGATCAGAGGGGCAAGTCGGCACCCTTGCCTTACCCCGCACTAGGGCAGAATCCAGGCTTGACATGGTTTCCCATTTATCAGAGGGGAGTATGAGGCAGTCGTGATACATCTCTTCACCAATCGTATCAAAACGGGGGGGAATTTTCTCCTTTTGAGGATTTCCCAAAGGTATGACTAGGAGATTGAGTCATAGGGTTTAGTGAAATCAACTTTCCATAGAAAGGCCTTGGACTTTCGCCTATGCCACCCCATCACCATCTCCTACTCCATGATGAAGGATTCCTGCAGTGACCTCCCTGGTAGAAAGGTAGATTAGACAGGAATTATCAAATCTTGTAGTACATCACCCATTCTGCTGGCTAAAATCTTGCTGATAATAAGGTAAATGGAGAAAAAATGAGAGAGAGAGGGTGAGAGAGCGATCGGCGTCGGGCGGTAGGCGACAGTGTGGCGGAGCCATCTAGGGCTGGAGAAGGAGGCGAGTGGAGGACGTGGAGATCGAGGGCTTCGAGCAGAAGGGAGCGGGTCTGGCAGGAGAGGTTTCGTAAGACGTCTGAAAACGCTCGAAGAAGACCATGGAGGAGGATGAACGGCAACGTTCTTTGTTTCAGCTGCAGACAAAGGGGACATGTGGCGGCGATTTGTAAAAACCCTCTGATCTTCTTGGCGTGTAGGGGAGAAGGGCACAAATGTTAGTCATGCCCTAGGAGGGTTCCTTTGCAGACAAAGAGGGTATTCTCGCACCCTGTCTGGAGGGTGAAGAAAGAAGCCTGACCGCCGCCGCAGCCGGCTTTGGGCAGGCACTCAATTGAAGTTGAGATCCCAACTTCTGAAGATATCTCGTCTGCAGAGATCATGCTGAGGGGTGCTTTGAATGGCGAGATCATGGCAGGTAAACCATCGATAAATAAGCTTCAAAATTTGTTATGTTCGTTAAATATCCTGTCTACGGGCTGGAAGGCAGCCTTGATATCCCATTCGCGATTCCTGGTATATGGTTTGGGTATGTTGGATGTTGAACAATTGAGATTTCATTCGAGCTCTTTTGAAGAATTTATTGTGATTTGGAGAATGGTGTCTCCCTTTGATGGGGCTCTCCCTGATTGGCCTCCGCAAAGAGTGGGCTCTAGGAGGATTCTTCTTGAGATTTCTAGACTACCGTTACATATGAGATCAAAGGGGGTCGTTTCTAAGATGCTAACAGGATTTGCATCCATCTGTGATGGGTCTGAAATTTTGATTGGAGAGAGGGACATCAGATCTCTTAGAATTGAGGCTAATGTCTTCAGTGTTGGTTCAATTCCTGATATGGTCACAATCAGATGTGGGGGCACGTCTTGGCTTATTCGGCTAGCAATACTTGGACAGGTGCCTGGGTAGGTTGAACAAGGGCAGGATAAGTCATCTGAGGAAGGACAGGTGCCTGGAGCCAACAATGAGGTGAGGAAACAGAATGATAGGCATGGCTGCATTCCTCCTGTTGATGCTCCTGAGTCTAAAAAGAGGAAGGACTGTCACCACGTCTATGCTGAGGAGGACCAGATAGAAGAGGTTGATACAGCTAGTGATTGCAGACAAGCCATGGTAGTCAAAGAAGATGGTTATCTGGAGGTTGCTAAGAATTCAGTGATAGATTCACAGATGCATAGCATTAAAGAGGAGGATAGGATAGGAAGAGAACTGGTGCTCAGAAATGATAACAGTGTGCTCAAAGAGGCAAACGAGATGCAGCTCTCAATTCCTACAAATCTGAAATATGGCAGCGGATCCAATCAGAAAAGATGTGTGGGTAGATCTCCCTACATGCTGAGAAGGAGAAGGAAGGAGAACTTGCCCCCTATTGAGGAGCAGAACATTGCTAATTCTATCATGGTCGAATTTGTGGGTTGATGGCCCAAGGGAGCCACTCCAATGAGGAATGAGAGTGATGACTTGGAATGTGCGTGGGTTCGCAATAAGGTGAGAATGACTTCCTTCTGTAGATATCTCTCTAAGTGGGAGATTGACTCTGCTCTCATTCAAGAGACACATTTGGAGATGGAGAATGGTCAGGAATGGGATTGTTTTAAGCAATTTGGTCATAGTGATGTTGTGGTTAAGGGTGCCTCTGGAAGGTCTGGTGGAATGGCCTTTTGGTGGAGAAAATCTTGCCTCTCAGTAACTGAAGTTATTCATGACAGGTACATGCTTTCTTGCAGATGTCATTCTCCCTAAGGAGATATGGAGTGGTTTATGTCTTGCATTTATGGTCCTTGTGTGGCTACAGACAGGGTTGGCTTGTGGGAGGAGCTCTCTGCAATGCATCAAAGAGTGCAAGAGGTCCCATGGCTGCTAGGGGATGATTTCAACTGTTATCCCTCTGGTGATGACAACCCAGATGGGAGAGTGGACAGCTCAATGGCAGGCTTTCAAATGGCTTTGTAGAACATGGGAATGACTGAATACCCCATCAGTGGTGTGGAGTTTACTTGGAGAAATGGCAGTGGATAGGTTTCCAAATTGGATAGGTTTTTTGGCAGTCCTAGCTTGTTGGAGAGGCATCAATTATCAGCAATTATGAGTCTTGATAGGCCTTTCTCTGATCACACTCGACTTGTATGGGATAGTGGGATGAGTTCAGACATTGGATCATACTTCAAACTCAGGAGATCTTGGTTTAGGGAAGAAGGTTTTGTGCAAATGGTGTCCTAGTGGTGGCAGAACAAGGCTGTGCAAGGTACTGCTACACAGCAGCTGGCTGCAAAATTGTTAGGCCTGTGTGATGTGCTTAAAGAATATGGGCAGGCTGTGACTTTGATGAAAGAACAGAAGAGGAGGGAGGCTATGGCAATAATCAGGGACTTGGATCTGAAAGAATGCAGGCAATCCTTGAACCACCAGGAACAGCAGCTGAGGCAGCAGATGCAAGCTGTAGTGGGGGAAGAGGATCTGAAAATAGAAATGGATTGGCGTGAAAAATCAAGACAGCTATGGCTCAAAGAAGGTGATGCGAACATGAAGATTTTCCATCTTGCGGCCAATTCTAGGAGGAGATTCAATCTTATCTCATCAATTAAAGTTGAAGAGAGAACTGTTACCTCTATTAGTGAAATCAGAACTGAAGCAGGTAAATATTTGAAAGAAATATCCAAGGCTGGTCCAAGATGTTCTAGGAGGATAGCATCGGTGGACTTCCCTTGTGTTAGTGATGATCAGAGAGACATGCTTGTTACCCCTATATCTGAACAAGAAGTACTAAAAGCTATTAAAGATTTAAATAATGAAGGTGCTCCTACTTCGGATGGATTTCAGGTGTTCTTTTACAGAGAGTTGAGGAGTGTTGTTAAGGTGGATGTTTTAAAATTTATTCATAAATTTGAACTGGGCAACTCTGGATTTGAGAGGTTGAACAAGTCCTATCTATTTCTACTCCCTAAGAAATCAGGTGCGGAGAGATTTTCTGATTACAGACCCATTGCACTATCTATTTCCGTCTATCTTATTATTAGTAAGGTTATAGCCAACAGACTGCTGGAGGTTTTAATGGACTTGATAATGCCTCTTCAGTCAGCTTTTCTTCCTGGGAGATCATTACAAGAGTCCTTCATTATTGCGCAGGAGATGGTAATGGGTTGGCATAGGAGAAAGACCAAGGCCTTTTTATGGAAAGTAGATTTTTCCAAGGCCTATGACTCAATCTCTTGGTCATACTTGTGGGAGATTCATAAAAGAAGGAAGTTTCCACCTTTATTGATACAATGGGTGAAGAGGTGCATTACGATAGCCTCTTTTTCCCCATTGATAAAAGGTAAACCATGCTGCTCTTGGATTTAGCCCCAGTGTGGAGTTAGGCAAGGCTGCCCAATTGCTCCTCTGATTTTCAACCTTGCTGTGGATACTTTGGCAAGATTTGCCTGCAAACTGGCAGTGGATGGTTTTATAAGGGGTATTCAATGTCTAATCACAGGGCTCTAGCCCTTATACTCCATTATGCAGACGATACTATTTTTTTTTGTGGAAGGGGGGATGAGGGAAGTGCAAACACTTATACATATGGCAAAGATTTTTGGAGAGATTTCTGGTCTCAGACTGAATGGTAATAAATCCTCCCAGGTCTACTTTGGGATGAATAGTGTGTTGCAGAATGACATCTCTACCATTCTGGGTACACCTATGGTTTCACTGCCTATTAAATATCGGGGTCTGCCTTTAAAATGTTCTAAGATGAAGAAAGCAGATTGGTATTTCTTTTTTGAAAAGTTAGCTACGAAATTGGAGGGCTGGAGCAGTAGATACCTATCAAAAGGGGGAAGGTATATATTACTGAATTCCATCATCACTTTGATTCCAGTATTCTTCTTCTCTATCCTTAAAGCCTCGAACTCAATCTGGAAAAAACTAGATGTGATGCGCAAAAGATACTTTTGGAAAGGGGCCTCTCATCAGGGGGCTTTTTTGCAACCTTTGAAGTGGGACTCAATTTACAAGCCAAAAACGATGGGACGTATGGGTGTTAGATCCCTTAAGGAATTCAATGAAGCTCTGCTATTGAAGTGGGCTATTCGGTTGCTTCAAGGAGAAAAAAAAATCTGGATAGAAATTATTCAGGACAGTTATGGGACTGCCAATGATGAGAATAATCATCTAAACCCCCATAAACCTTCCCCCGTTTGGTCTTCAGTGGTGCGCGCCCTACGGGACAATTGGACTTTTTTCAAATATGTATTTGGTGATGGGAAAAGCTTCAAGTTTTGGCTAGAAAATTGGGTACATGGGGGGGTGTTTAAAGATAGGTTCCCCCTTGCTTATGTAGCAACTTCGGATAAAAATGCTGTGGTGTCCAATTATTGGGATGCGGAATCTGAGTAATTGCCTTTCAACAATGTTGGGGGGAATAATCATGAAATAAGAACACGAGTAGAGAATGAACGCCTCATGCAAGAACTTGCTGCCTTCAAACCCATGCCTCATTAATATGACACATACAAATGGGAGGGTAAATTTTCTACTGCAGCTACTTATGACAGATTGATAATGTCCTCCAGGATGGTGGAATTTGACGAGATGGGGAAGAAGCTATGGAATTTAAAAATACCATTAAAGATACAAATTCTTTTGTGCCTCTGCAGAAGGGATGGCTTGATTACTAGAGATCTGAGGCACAGGAGGATCGGTACCCCCACCTAGTTTTGTCACCTATGTGGGATGCATAATGATTCTAGCATTCATATCTTTTATTCATGTGTGATCACTGATTATGTATGGAGGAGAATATGTAATGAATCTCTACCCACATGGGAGAATTTGTGGCATTGTCTTGTGGATGGGAATAAGCCATGTTTAGATATGGTGGCTGTGTTATGGGTTGTATGGAGGGCTAGAAATGAGTGTGTTTTTCAGGAGACCCCAGTGTATGTGGATAATATTGTTAATTTTTGCTGGAGTCTCATACAGCATTGGGGTTTAATCATGTAATTATTTCATTATTATAAATAATATCTCTCCTGGTTTGCTATCGGTGATTCGATAGCATTCCTTTCTTTCTCAAAAAAAAAGAAATAAGGTAAATGGAATTTGATAAGGCAATGGATCTATAGTCTGAAAAGTTCTCCGTACTCGACTTCCTTTGTAGCAAGAACATTTAGGACTTATTCAGTCTCTCAAACCCAAAGTTGCCCAATTCAAATTCATGGATAACATTCATCACATCCTTTTTCATGACATTCCACATTTCTCTTTAAAAGAATACCTGAACCCCATCCGGTCCAGGAAGCCCCCTCATTATTGAAGTCTTTAATTGCTTTCATTATTTCTTGTTCAAAAATAGGAGCAATTAGCATGGCCATCTGGCCATTACTGACACTTGGGAAGTCTACCGATGCCATCCTTCAAGAACCCCTTGGTGCAGCCTTGGCAAGCTCTTCAAAATACCTGCCAGCTTCACATTTGATTTCATTGCTAGATGTGATACTTCTCTCACCTATTTTAATTGAAGAAATGAGATTGAACCTCCTCCTAGCACTGGCCGCACGATGAAAGAACTTTGTGTTGGCATCACCTTCCTTGAGCCATAATTGTCTAGATCTTTCACTCCAGCCCATTTCTTTTTTCAAATCCTCCTCCCCAACAACCTACTGCATCTACTGCCTTTATTGTTGCTCCTGTGAACTCATTGGCTACCTACATTCCTTCAAATCCAGACCTTGGATCACTGCCAGTGCCCCCACTCTCATTTGCTCCCTGATTAGTGCCACTATCTGCCCATACTCTTTCAGCATGGATCGCATACCTGCCAACTTGGAAGCCAACTGCTGTGTGGCAGATCCATGCACAACCTTGTTCCGCCACCAACTGGATAACATCTCAACAAAGCCCTCCTCCCTAAACCAATATTTCTTGAGTTTGAAACATGACCTGATGTCAGAATTCACTCCACTATCCCACACGAGTGGAGTGTGGTCAGAAAAAGGCCTATCAAGGCTCATAGCAGACGATAGTTCGTATCTCTCTAGCAAGCTTGGGTTACCAAAGAATCTGTCCATCTTAGAGATCTGTCTACTACCATTTCTCCAAGTGAGCTCAACCCCACGATAGGATACTCAGTGACACCCAAATTCTACACAGCCATCTGGAAACTTGCCATAGCACTATCAGTTCTGCCCCCAGGTGTGTCATCACTTGAAAGAGGACAATTGAAGTCACCTCCTATGAGCCATGGTATCTCCTACACTCTTTGATGCATTGTTGACAACTCATCCCACAATTCTGCCCTATCAGCAGCTGCACATGGTCCATAGATGCAAGAAACATTCCACTCCAAATTTCCATGGAGGTTTTTGCATTTGCAAATGAGCACATGCCTATCATGAAGGACTTCTATTACATTGAGACAAGATTTTCTCCACCATATGGCCATTCCACTAGACCTTCCAGCTAGTCCCTTCACCACACAGTCTGCACTCCCTGACTATCTAAAAGAATCCCAGTCCTGGCCATTCTTCTCCTCCACATGTGTCTCTTGGATGAGAGCACAGTCAATTTCCCGCTCAGAGAGATATCTACTTAGATACGCCCTTCTCACCTTGTTGCGTAGCCCACGCACAATCCATGTTAGCACTCTCATTCCTTGCCTGACTAATCCCCTTGAGCCATACTGTCCACATACTCAACCATGATCGAGTTTGCGACAGTTTCCTCCACTATAGGGGTCAGGTTCTCTTTCCTTCTCCTTCTGAGCATCTAAGGGGAGTGACCCAGCCCCCTTTTCTGATTTGTCCCACTTCCAAACTTCAGATCACCAGGGATAGTGAACTGCACTTGGTTCACCTCCTTGAGGGCCCTTCTACCACTGCTGAGTACTATTTCCATACCCGATTTCCCCTCCTCTTTTCTAATAGGATTATCTGAGTCCCTCTCTAAAGCATTTGCAACATCAATTGAACCCTTGCCTTTGGCCACAAGGGCATGGCTGCTACATCCCAAGAGAGTAACATCTTCCATGTGCATCAAGTCCCTCTCTACAGAGTCCAGGTGACAATCCTTCCTCTTCTTTGATTCAGGGGCCTTATCAGATGATTCGTGACCCATCAGTTCAGCTTGTTGCACCTCCTTAGATCTAGCCACAGACATCTTAACATAGCCTTGTCCTGGTAGCCCAGAGACCTACCCAACCACTGCTAAGCGAATGAGCCACGATGAGCCCCCACACTTGAGAGTAATTTTGTCAGGAATTGACCCACTTTTAAGGACTTCAGCCTCAAATCGAAGTGAATGAACATCACCCTCTCCAATCATGATTTCAGAGCCTTCACAGATAGATGCAAAGCCTGCAACCATCTTGACGACAACCCCTTTAGATCTTAAGTGCAGTGGCAATTCTTTGATCTCAAGAATCACCCTCCGAGTACCCATTCTCTAGGGGGGTCGATCAGGGAGAGCCCCATCGAAGGGGGAAACCTTCCTCTAGAGCACATTGATATCTTTGAAGGAGCTCGACCGAAAATGCAACCTTTCCACATCTATCATCCCCAGACCAAATACAAGAAAATGAGACTAGGATATCATTGCCACCTTCCAACCCAATGACACAAGTTGCAGGGAACTTACCAACTGTTGAAATCTCTCGATCGAGGGTTTGCCTGTCATTATCTCACCAATCAACACTCCCCTCAACGTGATCTTCGTAGAAAGAATCTCCTCAGATAATAGAATCTCCACTTCTATCGAGTGACTGCCAAGCGCTGTCGGTGGTGGTAGTCGGGACTCCTTCACCGCTTCCCAAACTGGGCACTGAGGGGTCATCTTTGTATGCGGCAGTTTCACCCTAGGGCATGAATCGCACTTGTGCCCTTTTCCCCCACAAGCCAGGTAGGCGAGAGGGTTTCTACAACCCATAGCCATGTGACCCCTTCGTCTGCATCTGAAGCACAAGATCTCACCATTAGCTCTCCTCCAGGGCTCTCTTGGGTTGAATCTGGCCACCCTACCATCATGCGCTTGCCATCCCCTCTCCCTCCTCCTCCAGTTTCTCAATCTCCAGGTATTCCACTCTCCCCCAACCTCAGCCCTAGCTGCTTCCACACCATCGCCCCTTGCCGCCCGACGCCATACACCTTCTCTCCCTCTTTCCCTCATTTTTTTTCAAAACTCTATTTTTAATTTATAGTAAATTATGGCCCTCAAATTGATGGCCAAAAATCTGAAATTAGATTGTTGGATGGGAATTCCAACGCTTAGTTGCGCTTAACATAGTGCCACATCGTGTGGCATGGAGCATTCAGAGTACTATAAGTTGTTTTTGTTAGTCTGCCCTCTCAGTCGTCATGCACTCAGCGCACAACAATACCCTTCCCTTGAGCATATTCTGAGCATTGTTTTGAGTATTGATTTGGTTTTGTGATGATGTGTGCGATGTGGGCTGGGGGCCCAACACTGTGCATTGTGGGCTGGGGGCCCGACACTATGCACTGTGGGTCGGGGGCCCGACACTGTGCGATGTGCTGCGAGGGCTTGATTAAGCCCAGTTCTGAGCTTAAACCAAGATTAAGAGACCTAATTAAAGAATTAGGGTAGCTCTAAGTAGAGGTTTGGTCCCACCTACCTCGGGTGCTATGTATCCCTCGAAAAGAGCTACCCGCCAGCCTTAAAACCCATTTTTGAACTAAGTAAGGCTTAATGAAGGGTTAAGGGAAGAAAAGAAAAGAAGAGAGCGAATTCAGACGTGGTTAAGTGTTGAGTGTAAGGAAGAAGAGGTGATAAAGAGGTAAGAAAAGAGTTAAGTGTTAACTGAAGAAAGAAAGCTATAAAAGAAGAAGAAAGAGTGAGAGAGGAAGTGTATACATAAATTAGTATAGTGTAGTATGTATATATAAGTGTATGCTATAAATAATAAGTATAAGTATAGTAAGTATATGATGAATCCATCTTAATGGATTTGTATTATGCCTAAGTAACTTTAATCTTACCTTTTAGGCATGTTAATAACTACAGTTAAGTTGTAGAATATTTGTATGCATCATGATTTAAGTTTATAACACTCTATAACTTAATATGTAATGATTTTGTTGTTTTTATGTGTAGGAATAATATTTAGAAAGAACAAGGGTTGTGGAGTAAATTTCCCCAACAATCGGTAGCATCTTTTCCCATTCCTCCAGCCAGCCGTAACTCTCCCCTCAATGCTCACCGGCCAAAAAAAGAAAAGGGATTTGAAAATCCCTTAATTGGCGCGGGGGAGAGGAGTTAAGAGGATGGGGGCAAAGGAGGGAGAGGGCATCTGCATCTTTCCCCCTGGCGGAGAACTGCAACCCCAGCGTGCACTATGGACAACTTCCATGATCTTCTCCACTACCACCACGCATGCTCCAACCTCTCCAACGCCACTGCCACAGCCTCCTCCCCGCACACCCAAAGCTGCATGCTCCCCACCGTGCACCTGCAACTGCGCCCTACCAAGCCTACACCTGCCATCACCGCACCGCCCCAGGCCGCGCCCGCAGGCGCATCCTCCCTTCCAGCACCTCCTTGCAGCGCGGCCCCCCACCTCTACAGACCTGCACCACAGTGCCACTTCCTGCAGGCGCCCTTCTCCAGTGGGACTCCCCTTGCTTAATTTGGAATTACATATAATTGATTTCTCTTTATGAATGACATACAACATGAGATATTGATTATAATACATTGGTGTCATTAGTTAGGAGATTAATATTAACATTGTTTGCTATTACCAAGGTCATTGTTTAGAATATTATATTGTGGTAATTTTGCATATGCACCCTCATCTTCTTGATTAATTATCTATATTGAGAATTTATGCTGGAAATGAGAGCACTAGTTAGCATGCACCTCTATTAATATTCCCGATTCCTTGATGCATTATTACTCATTTTTAATAGGCTAATTCCTCCCTGTGGACATGACCTAACTCTTCGTGGTTAGTTTTGAGAATTTAAATGTTTTGAAAAGTGATTTTCTACCACGCGATTAAATACGACACATCATTTTATATTAAAGTTTTCAATGAAAATGAAGATCGCTCCTTCAAATGGCACTATTGCCGGGGAGGAAAAATGCCTATTAATTTTTCAAGAATTTTATGTTATTTTTATGCTATTTTGAAAGCTTTTCTGAATTACTAACTGTGGATTTTTTTCTATGCAAAAGCACGTGACGAACGCGACGGGCACGCACGGCAGAGACAATCTTTTTGATGGACCTTGACGCCACCTGGTGGATGGCAACAGGAACACATGGGCCTTGATCCCACGCACATAGGCTTACGAGGAAGCCTATTTCTGATTTAGACTGTAGATCTTAGTTAGATAGACATTAGAATCTAAATTCTGTCTTTTGGACCCTTGTCAGGTATTTTTGGGAATGTGTTCCCAGTGCCACATTATTTCTTATCTCTCTTGTATGAGGGAGCATATTTTCAGGAGCGTGTTCCCATTTATTTAGATTATAGTATTATTTGAACTGTTTGAACTGAATTTCGATTAGTTAGTTAGATTAGGTCTATTTGTTCATTATATAAAAAAATATATATATATCGAACTGCCTGCTAGAAGCTGCATATCTATAGGACGACCATCTAGGATTGAATGAGCAGCATCTTGTTTTTTTTTATTGCATTGCATTCATTATTGCACGAAGAAAGCTGGAGTAAGGTACATCTTCTCTTGAGCATTAATTACCTGTCATGCATATGCATTGAACCTAAATCTAAGACCACTAAAGTGCTTCAATCAAATTAATTCAGTAGTCACTTTAAAAATTGGGACTGCTAAGAGGTTGGACTTTAAAATCTGTGACTGGAAATTGTGTGCAAAAAGATCTTGTTTGCGGAATTTCAAAAATTGAAACACGATCATATGGTTGCACACTTGTGACACTGTGCACCTCACACATATGGTCACTAGATAAATTTCTACCTCTCCTCTTTTGCACCACACGGGAAGTTAGTCGAAAATCAACAAGCCTATCCACCAAGTTACTTCGGTTCCTCGTGTGTGGGCTCGATTCGAGACTTCCATCCCTTGCGAGTAGGTTATAGGCACCAACGAAGGTTGGCTTAGGAAGCATAATTTTTTGCAACACTTGTTTGGCCACCAATTGAACATTTAATTCTAAAACCTACAATCTACTAAAAATGAGATCCCACTAAATTTGTGTTTGCTTTGACAGTAGAACTCTCTAGGAAGTTTCTGCTTGTATTCTGAATTCTGCTAAATCCTAAGAGAGTTAAAACTGTTTTGCTTAAAGAAATGGACTACCCTTACTCCTATCATTTAGATTATCAGAGTCAATACTTCCCATCTTTTAATCAAGATCCCATGCCCCGATTGTATCCATCCTTTGATGGGTACATTGACAATTCATGGGATCATTCTTATTCTTATCCTGGGAGTACTGGCTTGATAACTCCCACTTTTGAGCAGAGCCTAGGAGGGGGATTTCCCAACCCTGAAATCCCTACTTCCATGCAAACACCCAACCCTCCCGCCCTTCATGATTTTCCGTATCGAGGTTGGATAGATACCCCTAGGCAACCAGAGCCTGAAATTGACTATCCTCCCCAACCTGATAATAGTAGCCTCTCCTCTTTTATGATAGAAATGCAAAAATAGAAAAAGGAAATGATGGAATCAATGGGAGAGATGTTGAGGAACAGTCAACAATTAAATGAAGAAATAAGACAACTTAGCTACACGCTTCCCAATAATCCTGATCCCTACCCATCCGATCATGAACATGGAAATAATTCTGAGGAACCTAATGACAATAGGGATCCAATTTTATGTAGCTATCACTTAGACTCTCCCAACGAGACACGGCCACTAGAGGACAACGATCATAGTGATTATCCACCTAAACTATATTGGAGTCAAAAGCAAGGGAAGATGGTACCTCTTGAGGACCTTGACCCAAATGACAGTATTCTCCTTACCCCTACTAACCCGGGTCAAGGTTGTATTGTTCCTATCACTTCCCCTATTGATTATTTGGTGGAATCCCATTCTACACTTAGTGAGCCTACCCATTACCCTCCACTTAGGGAATCAACACCTATCATTCAGTATTCAGAGGATTTAAATGCACTCAATGAAGGTGACCCTAATAGAATGGAGGATGAATTAGATCAATTTTGGTCTCAAGGATATGAAGAGTATAATTCAGAAAATGAGGATGCCCCAGTAGAGGAACCTGGACTGAAAATCTGGAGTGAATCACAGGGGAATTATCTATCATTTGAGGATTTACCTCTAGAGGATAGAAATAATATGAGTAAATCCAGATTCCTCCTTTCTTTTGAGAGTCATCCTCCATCAAAGTAGGAGTTGATATTAAAGGAGGAAAAACAAAATAATGAGAAGTCTATGGAAGACTCTCGGGGACTAAACACGTCAATTGAGGATTTATACCCCGAGAACAATAACGAATTCAATGATATAGGCTTGCTCCAAAATATTAAGACTGATCCTCCTTTAGAAATAATTGAGGATACTGATCCTACTCCTAATGAATCACATATACACCCCAACAAATATTTGAGTGAATCAAACGAATCTGGGGATGAGCTGAATGATAGTGATTCATACATTTTGACCCTGCCATCAAAGAGTTGTAATTTGGAGTCTACCCTTGATTCAAATATGACTCCGATCATTAATGCTAGGTAGGGTAACGTGAAGTTGTTTACAATTGTTAAGGAGTGTACACAATCTGAATCATTGTTGGAATTAGACCTAACACCGACTAAGCCCTCCTTGGACTTAATCATTACCTTCCAACACTACAAACAACCCTTATACTCCCTAACCGATCCTTGGCTCAGATCTCTACTCATGTACATTGTTTCTAAAGAACATATCAGGCCAGTACATCCTCGGGTAGAATGACGAGTGTGGATTGACGCTTGTACTTTTACTCTCGCCATTCAAGGGTTTAAACTAATAATGTGTATATCTTTTAAAACCCTTCCTACTCCGGAGGATCCTTATTATCCTCCACTTATTCCATTGCGGGAGGTCCCTTTCATTTTCCATTTATTATTCCTAAACCTCCCAAGGTAGCCAACACGGTTATTCGCTTTCATATCTTCTGGAGAGCATTTGGTATTACGTTGCATCATCAGCTCGCCAACATCCGTGGCTACCCATTTTCTGGGCCTGCACTGTTACGCATATTTTTAGGGCCTAACTTTGTCTATTTGGAACTAGAGTTATAGGTTCCTTCTAAGTCTGGTTGTTGACAGAAAATGCAGCGCTTGTTGGGAGGCAACCCGACGGTTAGAATAACACCGTCGTCTGGTGATGCTTTTCCTTTCTCCTCCTGTTTTAATTTTACAATGTGGACATTGTAGGATTTAAGCATGGGGGGTGCATTTGCATTTTAGGATGTATTCATGCATTTATGTTAGCATATTTAAAAAAAAAAAAATTCTCTTTTCTTGAGCTGATTTGGTTAGCCCTGCAAAATACCTTTGTCACTGGAGGTTTTTCTTCTGAAATTATTTCTTAAGTTTAGAATCCAGTACATTTATTTCACGTGCACGTAGACTTGATAATGGATCCTTGAGGAAAACCAATAAGCACTTGTAGTCCACTAAACCTTTGGACAGTTCATAGGGAGTTAGGCATACTATCTTCTAGTAAGATCCACCTCATATTTGTGACAAGAAAGTAGAGAGATTACTGGTGCGCTAAGTCTAGTGCAAAGACTCTTAAGTTTTGGATAATTAGATGATGATACTTCAGAGTTAGGCATAGTTTTCACCCTCTGTTCCTTTGTGCGTACTTTGTGTGAATTCCTAAGAGTCACCAAATAAGGTAGATACACAGAGATTGAGTCATAATAAAGTTATAACTATGGTGGATGGTTACGACCGTCCTTCACAGAGTCCTCGGCTGAAGGACGGTAATAGTGTCAAAGGTCAGAAATACGCCTGTCCTATCCATTCCTTCCCGGTGCTGAGAATAGGCACTTCCACCAAATAAGCCACACAATATCCTCTTGACCATCATCATCCCTAATAATGCCTCATAAATAAAAGTCAGTGTCGTATTACATTCATTAAAAAAAAAAAAATAGAGAGAAAGAAGAGAAAAAAAAGAGAAAAAAAGAAAAAGAAGAAACAATTATATATATATATATAAGTCAAAGCTTATAATGTAACATTATTTCTCAGGCATCAAAATAACTATCGCGTTCCACCAAATATGACCCATACCTACCTTTTAGTATTTCTGATCACCCGAATACTGGTTGAGGACTCTAACTTAGTTGTAGAGTTATTAGGACTTTAATTGAAGTGTGGATGCCATGTGAGGCCACCAAGTAGTGAGTACAATTTCTAAATCTGGCGAGATTTGTGATCTCAGAAAGAAAGAAAAGAGGGAGTGCCCATTGTGTAGCCTCTCTAAGAGTTGACTTGTCTAATAGTCTAGAGATCTAAAGTCTGTAGTACTAGACTATATGTAGCACCAGATGAGTGTGTGCCACCAAATACAAATCCATTCAACTCGATATCTCCTACCTAAGCCAAACGCCGGGGTCAAATTACAGAGTATCCTCTACTTTATCCCTGAGGGAAGTAGTTGCCTATCTCGACAGCAATATTTACCAAGGGTGAAGTACAAACTCCTAATGTAAATTGGCTTTTTCACTTGGATCTATTACCTAGGCTACCAGCACTTCACATTTGTTTGGATTTCTAATGTTTTGAAGTAAGAAAAGAAGAAACCTTCGGATTACTTCCATTATTTTTGCTAGGGACTAGCAACTCTTAGGCATGGGGGTACTTGATGAATCCATCTTAATGGATTTGTATTATGCCTAAGTAACTTCAATCCTACCTTTTAGGTGTGTTAATAACTACAATTAAGTTTTAGAATATTTGTATGCGTCGTGATTTAAGTTTATAGCATTCTATAACTTAATATGTAATGATTTGTTATTTTTTTGTGCAAGAATGATATTAAGAAAGAACAAGGGTTGAGGAGTAAATTTCCCCAACAACCGGCGGCATCTTTTCCCTTTCCTCCGGCCAGCCGCAACTCTCCCCTCAACTCCCGCAGGCCAAAAGTAGAAAAGGGATTTGAAAATCCCTTAATTGGCGAGGGGGAGAGGAGTTAAGAGGACTGGGGCAAAGGAGAGAGAGGGCATCTACATGTTTCCCCCTGGCGGGGAACTGCAACCCCAACATGCACTGTGGACAACATCCACCATCTTCTCCACTGCCACCACGTGCGCTCCAACCTCTCCAACGCCACTGCCACAGCCTCCTCCCCATGTACCCAAAGCTACATGCTCCCCATCGCATGCCTCCAGCCGCACCCTACCAAGCTTGCACCAACCATCACCGCACCACCCCAGGCCGCACCTGCAGGAGCATCCTTCCTTCCAGCGCCTCCTTGAAGCGCACCCCCCACCTTTGCAGACCCGCACCACAGTGCCCCCTCCTGCAGGTGCCCTTCTCCAGCGCCCGCAGGTGGTTGCTGCCACCTTGCGCGCTCCTGCACCGCCCGCCTTCACTTGCCAGGCCACGCCATCTACAGCGCGCCCCCCATCTCTCTCGTATGCCCGCAGACGCTGCATCGCCTCACCTTGCGCTCTCCTGCACTGCACCGCCCTTGCCACCAGGCACCCACTTCAGCGCAGACGCTTCTTCCTTTGAGCGCCTAGAGCTCCCCGCAGGTGCCTGCACGCCAAACACCTCTAGCACTACTGCAGGCATGCCTCCTCCTGTAGGCGCTTGCGCCATCGCCTCTACACCTCCCGCCTTCACCTGCCAGGCCGCGCCTTCCTGCAGCGCACCCTCTCTCCCGCAGGTGTCCAGCGCTTGCTCCAGCACTGCCTGCAGGCGCGTGCCATTTGCAACGCGCCCTTCACTGCAAGCGCTGCCCTACAGGCTCCTCCAACAGATCAATGGTTCTCCTCTATCAGCCAGCCACCTCCAGCCATCTCCATCGATGCCGCAACCTCCATCGGATCGGCCTCGTCTTTGCCAACCTCCCTTGTGGTTAACACGCCCACCGGTGCTCTTTCTCTCGCAAGGAGGAGAGAGAGCAAATGCTCTATTTTCTATGCAATTAAAAATTACAGAAAATGCCATTGTGAAAGCTACTATTCATTTATTTTCTGAATTAATATATTGCATCAAATTTGCATGGACACCCCTTGCTTAAATTCGAATTACATATAATTGATTTCTCCTTATGAATGACATACAACATGAGATATTGATTATAGTACATTGGTGTCATTTGTTAGGAGATTAATATTAACATTGTTTGCTATTACCAAGGTCATTATTTAGAATATTATATTATGGTAATTTTGCTTGTGCACCCTCATCTTCTTGATTAATTATCTATATTGAGAATTTATGCAGGAAATGAGAGAACCAGTTAGCATGCACCGCTATTAATATTCACGATTCCTTGATGCATTATTACTCATTTTTAGTAGGCTAATTCCTCCCAGTGGAGACGACCTAACTCTTCGTGGTTAGTTTTGAGCATTTAAATGTTTTGAAAAGCAATTTTCTACCATGCGATTAAATACAACAACACATCATTTTATATTAAAGTTTTCAACGAAAATGAAGATCGCTCCTTCAGTATACGTAGTATAGATGTGCTTAAGCTATATATGTACATAAATAACCATATAGGTTTACTGACAGAATAAACCATCACTGTAGGTAGAATAAGTGTCGCTATAGACCCTGGTTTCTACCTTAGATTCTGTACATTATTGTTCTGGGGTCTACCGATGTTTATATCCGTCGCTGTAGATATTATTTATGTTACTATATATGTTAGTGTACTAAGTTAGGATAGTATAGTATATATTATTGCTTATTATTGTATATATATGTATGTATTAATTTTATAAGTTATAAAAAGATAGTATAGAGTATATATGTATAGTGTTTGATGCTTGTTTGTAATTAGGTGTTTGCAAGTATTTTAGTTAATTCCTTTGTACATAATTAAGATACTATTTCATTAATTCATTCATTTATGATTGTTCATAAAATTGATCTTTTTGGGATCAAAGAATAATGTTGGACATAGAGAGTGATGTATATCAATAACTGCTTCCAAGTGAACGACTTGGAATAAACCGGTAAAAGTTATGTAATTAAATAAAATTGACACAATAACGGTTTGTATTTGTGACATATACTACAACAACAACAACGATGATTTTTTTTACGAACCGTGATCGATCGCTTCATAGTATTTTTGGCACCATTGCCGAGGATAAAAAAAACCTGACAATAACAATTTATTATGAAGTGATTGATTAATATGTTACAGAAAGTCTATTTCATTTTTGGCACTGTTGCCGGGGAGGCAACTTTTTATATGCCAAAATTATTCTTTAATTCTTAATTTGTAAATAATTCTTTGTTTTTGTATATAAATTCATTCATTCATATTCATTGTTTGTACGTAATCATTCTTTTATTGATTAATTCTTTTTGTGTATACATTCTTTGATTCTTTTACTAATTAATTGTTGCTTTTGCAGCACTTGAGGAGTAAGGGGAGTAGCGTCATCTTCCAGGCAGAGGTCGTCTTCCTGGCAGGTTCACTACAATCCTAACCTGACATCGCGGCAGAGTTTTCCCTTGGAGCTGCAGTTTTTTTTGCTTTAGTAGTAGTATAGTATAATTTAGATTTAGGTATATTACTTAGGATTATTTGTTAGGTGTAAGTTGTAAGAACCTATTCTCACACATTTTGTAATAATTATGGACTCTCTCTCTTTTATCTCTCTACTCATCTCTCACTGAAATGGTTTTCCAGTTGCGATTTTTCCGTATTGATTTCTTCTTCTTTTGTTTTTGTTTGTTGCATTATTCAAAAATTCAAAAAAATTTGAAAATCAAAAATTTCAGAAAAGAAAAATCTCATCCTTATCTAGCAGCAGCATATCACTAGACATCCATTCGTAGGTTGCATTCTTTCTTGCTTGATTCAATTTTCAAAGTCAAATTGCATACTTGTAGAATTGTTAGAGTCAGGTACGCATTTCTTATCCTTCCTCAACTCTTGCCATCCTTACATTTGGCATAAAATTAAAAGTACTATCCCTTGTTTTGAAATGATTAAAAATGTGAGACAAGCAGCACAAAATACACTTTTAAATACTTGAAAAAAATTGAAAAGAAGACATAAAAACTTGATTGAATCCCTGACTGAGGTTTTTCATTGCCATTATGTTGATTGCTATCATGCACACAACACGATCACTTAAGATTCACTTACTCGGGTTTCTACCTCATCTCCTTTAGCACCCACAGGATCTGGATTCTCACGCCGGCCTTATCCAGACTCCCAGTCGATTATAGAGGTCAGCACTTCATTAAGTCTATCTTTAAGATGAGTACAATTATTTGAAACATTTGTTTGCGTACTATTATTTTCCGTAGTATCCTCTAGGAAAATTCAATTTCTTCTAGCTTGCTTGATAGATTGGTCTATTGCTCTAATTGAGATTTTTTAGGATTTCTGATTTTAGATTGAGATTGAGATTTAGATTTTATCCTTTTTATTGAGTTGTGACTACTTTTAAAACTACATTTCCAAAAACCAACTCAATGGAAGGTAGGAGATCCCAAAACTCTAAGCTAGTACTCCTCTTGGGTACTGATGCCTAAGCCATCACTTCTACTTCTTTGCCTTGCACATCCAATCCTATACCTCCTAAACCTCAAACTCCCATCCACTACTCCACACCTCATGAGGATGATCACGATTCTGCACAATTCAAGGATTTTGAGGAACTTCTTCCACATCTTATTGCTCATCCTCCACCACCACCACCACCACCAACCCATTGGTTCCAACCTCCACCATATCCTAATTTCCCTAATCCACCACTAGAGAGAGGACCTATGCCTCATCTTCAACACCTGTTTGAAACACAACTTCAGATGAACACCCTCACCCAACAGGTGCAACAGCTTACACAAGCTGCTAATCTTTTAGCAAACCCCTAACCACAACCTTAACCTAAAAACCCTCAGGCACCACCTCAACCTCGTAGACATCAACTACGGGATTACTATAACCCCGTAGTTGCCCAAACTACGCCTATGGTACATTATCCCGATGGGGGTTGTACTAATGAATTGAAGCCGAACATCATAGCTCTTATACCTCACTTCCATGGACTTGCTTTTCAGGACTCTTTTCAGCATTTAGAGGAGCTAAAAAATCTTGCTCAAACTTTTGGTCCGCGAGGCCATAATTAGCAAACATTTTGATGAAAATCTTCTCCTTTTCATTAAAAGATAAAGCAGCCTTTTGGTTTAGAACCCTTGCACAGACTACACCAATAGACATGTGGGCTTTTTTGGAACATGAGTTCCTAAAGAAGTACTTCCCTGTAGGCCACACTAACACTCTAAGGCATGCTATCACTACATTTTACCCAAAATTTAGGAGCCCAAACGCACGAGGCTTAGAAGAGATTCCATGAGCTTCTGAGAAAGTGTCCCCACCATGGTGTCCCACATTGGCAATAGGTACAGATCTTCTATCATGGGCTCCGTGATGACACACAGAATTTTGTAATGTCGCTTATGGAGGTAATTTCCTGTGTTGGGATGAGGACTTAGCCTTTGAGCTCTTCGAAGGCATGGCCAAAAACTCTATTAACAATGCTTTGATGAGCATGTTTAATAGAAAGTCCTCACATTCCCATTCACATTCGGGGGTACATGAAGTCCAATCCAGCAGTAGAGATTTAGAGATAGTGGCTAGTCAGCTGGATAAGGTGGGCTTAATCGAGAAGAAAGTAGATGAAGTATGGAAATTTCTCTCTAAACCTTCATCATCTCCTTCTCAATCACCTGCACATCACACTTCTTAGTTTCCCACAAGGAGGGAAACTGTGAATAACCTTTCTACGACACAACCTACACTACCTGACTATTCATTTCCTTATCCTACACTGGTTGGAGGAACCTTTGTTCCTCCTTACACAGACTTCCCTGCACATTCTAGAGCTTTGGAGGAGCTCCATACCAATCACAATGATCCTTTTGCACAAGCCTATAACTCTGGATGGCGTAATAATCCAAATTTCTTGTGGTTAGGAAATTCACAAAGACCTCCATATCAATAACCTTCTGCACGACCACAGCACAACCCAATCCGAGCACCACCTCCACAATCACACGGGTATCCACCGCATGCCTACCAGCAACCCCAACCCAAGCCCACCCAATACTTTCAACTTGGGCCTACATGTGATGACCAGTTGGGATCCATCATGAAACCACTTGCTGATATGCAACAATAAAACATTGCTATGTGGTAGAGATAGGACGCGGCACTAGTTGGGATGAGAGCCCAGCTAATCGCACTTGATGGAATCCCATCAACCACATTCACTCCTATCTCAGGTACAACCCAATCCGGGGAACATACCTACCCAAAGGTATGTTCAACCTAGACCTTCAGTGCAAGGTCAAGCACATGCCATCTCACAACTCTTGCATGAAATTGAATTCTACACTGACCCAAATTCTTCCTATCAACAACCTCAACCACCTCTTTTACCAAAGTCTGAGCTACCATCTACATCTAGGGCTGAACTTAAGCCATAGTCACTAGGAGTGGTAGAAGCACTGTAGATCCACCAATTCCTTCTTCTACTTCTTTTCCTAGACATTCTACTTCCAATCCTCCATCTGATTCACTTCTTCCTGCTTCTTCTCTACCTAGGAGTGACCCTCTTTTTACCACTTCTATACCATTTCCAGAGGATTTAAAGAAGATGGGGAAAGGAAAGAAAAAGACATGTGTGGCACCTGAGGAGGATTTTCTTAGGCTCTTTGAGCAAGTCCACATAAACATCCCCTTGTTGGATGCAATTCGCCACATACCTATTTACACTAAGTTTTCTTTATGAAAAGATGAGGAATGCTATCGAGGACGATAGCAGACCGGAAAACTTTTATTTATCACAAAAAGGAGACCATTACAGGCACTCATCCCACTCTTTCACATGTACCCAACAATCCCTCACAATAGCTTTCACATTACAAGACCCACCTCTAAAGAGGCACTCATTACGAGCACGCCAGACACACCACATGATGGCCGCCATCTTCATCTGTAGACTCCCTGTCAACAATAATTTCCTCCATAGATCGTCCCAAGTAGATAATGGTTCCCCTCATACCTCCCTCCAAATAGGTTATGTCACCAAGCATGAGGTGAAAAGGTGTATCCTGCCGTCAGTGTCAAACCCGTAGCAAAGGTAGCTTTGTAACGAAGCACCCATCCTCCTATTTCTTAAGTCTCCAGTTACAAGTCCATGTCGCCTGCACAAGCTAAGCTTTTAAAAGACCTATGTACACCAAGATAAAGCAAGGATTCAAAAAGGGAGTAGTCAAATCATCCTCTCAGAACAAGCTAGTTTCATCATATCCAGTACCCTCCTTACTAAGATGGAAGACCCAGGCACCCCTCTCCTATCTTGCATGATAGGTAACACCAGATTCAATAGAGCATTACTTGATCTAGGTGCTTCCATCAATCTTATTCCAACATCCCTATTGACACATTTCAAGGTTGGCAATCTAAAGCCAATCCAGGTGTCCTTGCAATTAGCTAACAGATCAGTTAAGACACCTCATGGAGTGTTGGAAGATGTTATAGTGCAGGTCAAGAACTTTTATTTCCCTATAGACTTTATAGTCCTTGACATAGAAGTACCTCAGGATATTTAGAACACACCTATCATTCTAGGAAGGCCTTTCTTAGCTACAGTTAAGGCAAACATTAATTGTGAGGAGGGCCTAATAGAGTTGAAATTTGGAGATCGGAGGATAAACATTGCTATTTTTCGGGCCCAAAGAGGAACATCATGTAGTCTAGTTGAGGAAGTATGTTCCTTGGATTCTTTGGATAGGTTGATTGAGGATACTTTGATTGATTCACTGAATTTAGAACCTCAACACTCTTTGGACTCTGACTTGACTGTCACTAACACACCAGTTGTAGAAATTAAGGACTTGCCTCCTGTTCCCTTAGTGTCTCTAGGATCTTTTGAGTTCTCCACACCTACTCCTTCACCTGATCTTGTACCTGTTGAACTCAAACCTCTTCCTGATTCTTTGAAGTATGTCTTCTTAGGACTTGATTAGACTTATCCTATGATTGTCAACTCTTTCTTATCATCTCATCAAGAATCACAACTCTTATCTGTCCTGAGAGCACATAGACAGGCTATAGGATGGAGCCTCTCTGACTTGATTGGCATTAGTCCTTCTTACTGCACACATAGGATTTTCATTGAAGAAGGATCTTGACCTACTAGGCAGCCATAGCATAGATTGAACCCTACAGTTCAGGAGGTGGTTAAAAATGAAATGATCAAGTGGTTAGACAATGGAATTATCTTCCCCATTTCAGACAGTTAGTGGGTAAGTCCTGTTCTGGTTGTACCTAAGAAGGTCGGACTTACCGTCATAACCACTGAATCTGGAGAAGTCATCCCTACATGGATTGCTAGTTCGTGGTGGGTATGTATTGACTACTGCAAACTCAACCAAGCCATAAAGAAAGATCATTTCCCATTGCCTTTCATTAATCAGATACTAGAAAGACTGGCGGGAATAGATTTCTCTGCTTTTTGGATGGCTATTCAGGTTATAATCTGGTGGAAATTCACCCCGATGGCCAAGAAAAAATGGCCTTCACCTGCCTCTATGGAGCCTTTGCATTTCGTAGGATGCCATTTGGATTGTGCAACACACCTGCTACATTTCAGCGGTGTATGTTTGCAATCTTCTTCAATTTAGTGGGTGATTATTTAGAAGTCTTCATGGATGACTTCTCAGTCTTCGAGAGCATATTTGATTCATGCTTAGACCACCTTACTAAGGTCCTGCAAAGATGCATAAATGTGAATCTGGTACTTTCCTAGGAGAAATCACATTTCATGGTACCAGAAGGACTAGTTTTAAGTCACCTTATTTCTCAAAGAGGAATAGAGGTTGACCGTGCGAAAGTGAAATTTATTTCTGAACTCCACTACCTTCGTCAGTTAAACAGATTAGATCTTCTCTTGGGCATGTTGGTTTTTATCACCGCTTTATAGTGGACTTCTTGAAAATAGCCTGACCTCTCACAAATCTCCTCTCTAAGGATGTAGACTTCCAGATCTCTGACGATTGTGTTCATGCTTATACGACACTTTGTGATCTGGTTACCAAGGCACCAATACTACAACTGCCAAATTGGTCTCACCCTTTTGAGATCATGTGCGATGCCTCTGATTATGCAGTGGGGGCTGTCCTTGGTCAAAAACTTGATGGGAAACCTACAGTCATTTATTACGCTAGCAAGACCTTAGATGAAGCTCAAAGGAATTACATTGTCATAGATAAGGAATTGCTAGCTGTAGTATTTGCATTGGAAAAATTCGGACCCTATCTTTTAGGTTCCCAAATTATAGTCTACACTAACCACACTATAGTTCAACATCTCCTCGCCAAGAAGGAGGTGAAATCTCATCTGATTAGATGGATCCTATTGTTGCAGGAATTTAATTTAGAGATTCGTGACAAGGTCGGGAAGCAGAATGTGGTAGCTGACCACTTATCCCACCTTCCTTAAGAAGCAATATCTCCTTCACTTCCGATTTCTGACCACTTCCCTGATTAACAATTACTGGTCATCCATTCTGATCTTCCCTGGTATGCTGACATTGTCAACTACCTTGCTTTTAGAATTGTTCCCTCTGATTGGGTCCGACATCAAAAAGACAGACTTAGATCCGAGGCCAAGCACTATTACTTGGAAGAACCTTGGCTTTTTAAGCACTGCAAAGGCTAGATTCTTAGGAAGTGTGTCACTGATAAGGTGATTGATAGTATTATGTCATTTTGCCATGACCAGGCTTGTGGCGATCTTTTCGCTGGCAAAAAGACTGCTACAAAAATTTTCCAGAGCGATTTTTATTGTCCCACAATTTTCAAAGATGCACATGAATATAGTAGGGCATGTCCACGCTGTCAGTCTCTCGGCAGTATTGGTCACCGAGACATGAAGCCCTTGAATCCGATCATAGTGTGCGAAATCTTTGATATTTGGGGCATTGACTACATGGGACCTTTTCCAAATTCTCATGGCTTTGAGTATACCTTACTGGTAGTCATGTATGTTTCTAAATGGATTGAAGCCATCCCCTCGAGGACTAATGATCATAGAGTTGTGACACAATTTGTCCAAGACTTTATCTTCTCTAGATTCAGGGTACCAAAAGACATCATTAGTGATGGAGGGTCTCACTTTAGGAACACACATTTTCATTACCTACTTCAGAAGTATGGGGTGTCACATAGGATTGCTACACCATATCACCCTCAAACCAATGGACTAGCTAAATTGTCCAACTGGGAGATCAAGAAGATTTTACAGATTACCATTAGACCTGATAGAAAGGATTGGTCTTCCTGCCTTTCTGATGCATTGTGGGCATATAGGATAGCTCACAAAACCCCATTAGGCATGTCTCCTTTTAGACTTGTGTACGAGAAACACTGTCATCTTCCCATAGAACTTGAGCACAAAGCCTATTGGGCCATCAGAAAGTGTAACTTGGACCTTGAGAAGGCCGATGATCATAGAAGATTACAAATTTCCAAGCTAGATGAATTAGGGAATGAATCTTATGAAAGCTTGAGGATTTATAAGGGTAAATTAAAGGCCTTCCATGATAGTCACATTCATCAGAAGTCATTTCACCCTAGTCAGAAATCCTTTTCAACTCTAGACTGAAACTCTTCCTCGGGAGACTCAGATCCAAGTGGACTGGACCTTTCAAAATCCTGAGAATCATTGACGATGGAGCTGTTGAGATCACTGAGATTGACAAATCTGAACCTTTCACTATCAATGGACAAAGACTAAGACCTTTCATTGAGTCTCATGATCTAAGACTTGTCAATTCTACCATTTCACTCCAACATTTAGAATTACCCACTGGGTTTATGCCTAGCTGAAGGCGTTAAACTTAGCAAAACCTATTCTTGTATGTAGCTATTTTCACCTTTCTTATTTTCACCTTTCTGGCAATAGGTGTCTACCCTTGCATTTTAAGCATTCATTTCATTGTCACATATGTCATGCATTTCACTTCTTAGCCCGAGTTTCCACTCTGATATTGTATCAGACTTGAAATCGTTCGAACAGAGAATTTTATCTCCTCATTCTGACTTCCTTCGATCACGTAGTCAAGGATAGTGAAAAGCAGAGCCTGCATTTGCATCCACCCTATTCATTCACTAGGACATTGCATCATTTAAGCATGGGGGGGTGCAAATGTTTAATCATTTACTAAAATGCAATTGTAGACACACCTATAGTATAGTATTATCAAAAATACCAAAAAAAATTGAAAAAAAAATTTACAAAGCCAAAAATACAAAAAAAAAATGACAAAACACAAAAATTCCAAAAATACAATAAGGGACCTGAACTCTATTGTTGAGGAAGAACTCCATTTTGAGGAGAGAAAAAGTTTTAAAAGGAAGAAATATAAGTTTTTAACTATGATCCACTAGTTAAAAACAAAAATAAAATAAGTGTTTATGGACATTCAACCTTTGCTGGTTTGACTTTCTAAGCCACTATAGCCTGATTCGTTCAAGCTTTGGCTTAATCACTTCGACCATTGTTAAGATAGACCACAATCTCTCCTAAATTTAGGACATATTCTTGTACTTGAGTCACCGGTATAGGATTCACTGGTTTGCTTTGACTTAGGAGCCTAAGTAACCTTGGTTTACACGACACAGTGTCGGGAAAGACCTTGTGAATTTGAAATTCAACTCTAGTGTTCATTAGGGAAGGTGGAGTCCTTACTTGTGCATGTAGGTAGACTCTTTGTCCTATTCTTTAGTCTTGTGTCTAGGAGAAGCTCTTTCCACCAAAGAACTCACCCACCAAATAAGGAGCGCTCTACCAAATAAAGTTGTCGAAGACATACTGACAAAGAAAGAAAGAAAAGAAGTTTTTTATAATAAGTCAAGTATGTTCTCCAAGTTCTGTGAATACAAAAATTCCACCAAAAATGTTTTCAAGGTTCAGTGCAAATACCTTGTTCCACCAAATGTTCTTTGAGCCACAAATGCAATAAGGGTTGGGCTTGAGTATTCCTCGTTTCTTGAGAGTCGATCCGAAAACATGAGCTGAAGCTAGGACCAACCTAGACTTAAAAAGAAGTGAAACCCTGGGATTGAGTTTCAAAATTCACCTGGTCAGTCCTGACTTATCACAAAGCATAGCCATAACCTCTTAGCATTATGAGTCTCTGTAAAACCCCTTGAGTCCTAGAATTCAACTGAAAGGTTAAATATCAAGAGTCCTTGTTAGTTGAGAGATGGTCTATGTCATATCAGTCTTGAGTTCTAGTTAGTCTTCCTAAGCAAAAAGGTTCTCACAATGTCCTGACATAAACACAGCCGGTTTATCAAAAAATCTTTCAGCTTAAGGATCATCTTGAAACACTTAATTTTCTGAGAAAAGAAAGAAGTACAGATATCTCATCACACTTACCTTGCTGATACTTAAATTGCTATGTTCTTTAATGAGTTGTTTGCTAAGGGACTAGCAAAACCTAAGCATGGGGGTATGACGAGATGCGACTTATCATAGCTATATAGCCTAAGTTAAGCTAGAAACTAGGTTAAACAATGTCAAATTAACACATAAAAGGGGTTAAGTGTGAGAATCAAAGAGAAAGACCTAAAAATCAATTCTATGTTAAAAACGTATAATTAGGTCATTAAATGAGATTCTTGTGAAAAAGGTTAAATGGTGATCCAAGTGTAAATTGAACATGCAAACGAATTTAAAAGTTCAAATAAAAAATGTAATTACTTCTTAAATGTTCAATTAAGCTTATATAAAAACATGGATGTATTTGGACATCATTAAGGTCCTGAAATTAAAGATTTACATTTAGGTCCTTAGTGCATTAATTTCATTTATTAGAAAACCTTTAGGGACCTATGTGTAGATTGCAGGGACCTTTTTGTAAGCCCTAAAGGACTATTCTATTATGCTTTTTAACCACTTATGGGCCTACCTACAATTTCTCTACTCCTTCGCAAAGTGTTGTACCCTACAAATTCAAAAAAAGACTCCCAACCACCTGCACTCCCACACGAACACTATTCATGCGAGGAACATGCATAATCCATGCTATCCATTCTCTCGATCGCTTGATCTGTGGCTCTCCTTGATTGGAACCTTTATGCGATTCGGCGCGTGTGGTCACCTATTCACCATGATCCTATCCAACGGTTGCTTTTTGATTTGGCAGCTTGCGTGCCTCTCTCTTCAATCCTCGCTGCGCATGCCCTTTGCATTTAATTTCACCCACGCAGTGCATGGCTCCACTGCACTTGCTACTTAAGCAGCTCCATAGCTGCACGCGCAAGGGATCACTCCCTCCTACATCTCTTAGCCATCATTCTTCCTCTCCAGCTACTCTCCCCACCTCTCCCCATTTTCACGGCCACCGGCTGTGAAATCCACCTTCTCTCTGACTCTCCTCACTACTAAGGACTCCGTAGCACCTGAGGAAGACCCTTAACTCCACTAAAGGGTTTTCACTCTGCTGGAGCATCTCCTCCCTCCGTTCTTCCTCTCCATTCACCGGGTGGAGATCTAAAGGTCCCATTCTTCCTGTTAGATTTGGTTTACTGCTTTTTAGATTAGTTGTAGTATAGTTAGATAGATTAGCAGTAGAATTTAGCTATAGATTAGATCTAATCTAGATGCATGATGGTAGTTCAACTTAGGAGTAGGTTTAGTATAGAAATTCACATTTTCACCTCCTGACAAGCGTGGAAATAGCGTATTTTGAAATCATTGGAAATCATAGTATAGTCGCAAAAACCACTCATCAAAGATATTTATGATAACGAAACTCGCATAGATCTTTATTCTTTTTAGAACTTGAGTCTCGGTCGTTCGTCTCTGGGAGGCATGAAAACGAATCGAGATTTGGATCGGCTTTTATAACCTAAATCTAACCTAAGCTACTACTTTTGTCTTTTTGTGTTTTTGTTTTTTTATTTTGAAAAGTGAATTGAAACCTAGATCTAGATAAACTAGCAAAAACCTAAGTGACTATGTGCATCTAAATGAGGCCATGGTGGCCGTGCATGGTGTGAACAAATTAAAGTGTCATATAGACAAGCGAACATAAGGACAATCAATCACAGAAACATCATGAAATTATTTATGCATAAAATATTATCACCTATCATCTACACTAGAAAGCATATAAATAGAAGAAAATCCCTCATGCCGGAAAGTTGCCACTAGGGCCATCGGCCTTGTGTGAGGGTGTAGGCTAGACCTTGGGTATGCAAACTCGTCTACACGTCTATCAAAAGAGATGGCTGGCAGAAAGAGGCTATGGGTGAGCCTTCATGGTCATCCAAGAAGAAGAAGAAGATGGGGGCAAGTGCACCCAAGTGGAGAGAGGAGGGTGTTGCACCCTTTCTCTACCAATGGCCATCCTTGAAGCTTTGGAGAGAAGCTTCTCTAGCTAGCCATCCATGGAGCCTTGGAGGAGGATGAGGAGGATGGCCTTAAGGTTTTGGAGGGTGGAAGCAAGTTTAGAGTGGAGAGTATGGATGGGAGAGTGTATGGAGATGGTCCAATTTCGTAGCTCTCTCTTTGCCCTTATGGAAGGCTCCATTTTGTTGCCACTTTTGGTGGCTCCAAAAATAGCCAATGCCACAATTTCTGGATGTAGGTTTGACACAAGTTTTTAGGGTTTCCAAGAGAGTGTGCATGGGTTTGGTGGGAGTAAAATGGGAAGGTGTGTGTGTATGTGTGGGTGTGTGTTTTTCATAGGGCTAGGTTGTTGGTTTTAGTAGGATTAAGTGCTAAATAGGTTGGGTCAATCTAGATTAAGTGGGTGTGGACCTAATTAGGCTTAGGAAAGTGTAATTGGGTAGGAGTGAACCTAATTAGGTCTAGGTCAAGTCTAATTAGATGTGTGCATGTGATTAGGCTATGGTAACCCTAATAGGTATGAGTTAATTAGATCCTGGGTGGATCTAATTGGGCTTGGGTGCACCCAATCAACTGTAGATGAACCCAATTAGGTATGGGATGGTTCAATTGGGTTAGGGATAGGACAAGTAGGGCTATGGATAGTGGACTAGGCTTAGGAGGTCCCTACTTAGGTTTCCTAGGGTGTCGGTGGGGTTCCTAAGTCAAAATAAGCAAGCTAGGGCTTCCAACACCAGAATCAGGAACCAGACAGAAGTATCAGACGTCCAAGATAGTGGTTAGATGTCTTATGCTACAAAGTTGGACATCTGGACACTAAATTAGACGTCCAATTCTGTGTCAGTATAAGTTTTGGCTTCCTGGATTGTTATTCTGCAGAAATCTAAGGTGCACTAATGGAGGTTGTTTTGGGTTTGGGAAGGCTATCCTAGGGTTTTTAAGGGTATGGATAAGGCTATCCTCCTCACTCCTCTTATCTGGATCAGTCTTCTTCTTCCTTTATTGCTTTATTCCACTATCTCCATCCTAGATCACTTTATTATTTGCAAATAGCAATAAAAACCATTAACTGGCAAGATATCTCATCTTATTCTAAATAGACTGATGCAATGCATGATATGCAAGATATGAGTGCAATATCCACAATTTAAGCTAGGTTCAGACATTATTTAGGTTAATTAAGACCCATGATTGCTGTGCAATCACCTCCTCTAATCACTTCAGATCAGAGGAGACGAATTCCCCCATTCATTGATCACTGTTTTCTGCCCCTACCCATTTATATTTCTCTTTCTGATTTCCTCATTTCTTTAATCCACAATCTACCCATCCATTTGGAGTCAAATCCCCATCCCATTGTTTTCAAGCTTTGAGATGAGGATTTGCGCTCAAATCCACCTAAGGGTCTCTTCACTCATGCCATTTTGTTCACAAAGACCCCTAATCTAAATTTGCAAAGAATCAATTCACTTGATTTGATTTCAAGATGGATTTCAAAGTAAATCGTAAGATTTTGGTCAAATTGGGTTTCCAAGGCTTTTTGATCAAGTGGATTGATATATTTGTCTTTAATTCAGACATTCGTTGTGAGTTTGAGATGTATTGATATTATATTCTTCCTCAAATGAGCTAGGTTTGAATTGAGTATGAGCTGAGGCTTTCATGGACTTGAAGGTATGGTAGAACCAAGGAGAATCAACCTTTTTGATTGGAGGCTTTATCAAGGACTTTTATGTGGATTTGTTTCTAAGATTTTGATTTTTAATGTATGGGATTCTTAATATCCCTTAAGTTTTTTGGCACAATGTGATTCAAGTTGAATTTATTGGGCTAAATCCAACATTTTCTACATGTTGTCTATAGCATTAGAAAGTATTAGATCAGTAAGTTTTTGATATGATTTGAAGTGTAAACATTGACAAGGGATTTGTATTTTTTTAAAAAAAGACAACACCTAAGAATGATTTTAATGCCATCTTTTTAGCCCTTGTCAGATTTGGTTTTAGAGATTTATGTGTCTGTGAATCCCAACTAGTCATAGCAAATTGCTGCACGATGCAGCTACATTTAAATTCAAGTCAAAAGAATATTTCCAGATCAAGTTAGTTTGTATCTCTAATCAGACTTTCTCAGGTCTAATTTGAGATATATATGATAGTATCAGGAGATAATTTACTGATTTGGAGTTTCAGACCTGCTGCAGATTGTCTTCTCTGATGTCTAGATTCCCTGTAACAAGGTTCTACGAACACGTTAAGATGTCTGGGCTTTGCCTAGATCATCTGAATTGCTCTGCAGTTGCTGTCTGCTACTTGTAGCAGATGGTAGCTACTGCTGCAGCTGATTATTCTTATTGTAGCTGATGTTGGTCTGAAGCTTGTTAGGCAATTGGCTTAGGTTTAATTATTTAGAATAGCTAACAAAAATGTAATGTTGTAGTTTACATGTACAAGCTTTCATGTATCTGAAATGAAACTTTAATTACATTT
This sequence comes from Thalassia testudinum, assembly GCA_037157565.1. Lineage (NCBI taxonomy): Eukaryota > Viridiplantae > Streptophyta > Magnoliopsida > Alismatales > Hydrocharitaceae > Thalassia > Thalassia testudinum. Next base: position 94,951,020 of record JAZHRO010000025.1, read on the forward strand.
GAATTGCATGTAATTTGGTTTTTAATCTTTTTGTCATCTAACTGTTATGCCCAACTATCCAAACTTGAAAATTAATGACATTTTGAGTTGAAATTCATGATTATCTATTTGAATTCAAGTTATGCAATTTGTTCAATATAACTAAGGCAGTTCACTGCCTATCCAGTCATTAGAAACCCATCTAGAGACTTAGGTTCTCATTGAAAACCCTTCTCAAGCCTAGATTGTGCTCAACTTTTGAATAAATAAAAATACTATAAAAATTTCAAAAAAATAAAATAAAGGTGTAGTTAGTAGGATTAATTATTTTTGTACACATTTGCAAAGTTTCATGGTATTCTGAACCCTCGGCTTGGTAGAACATACCAGCCGACGGTTCAGTATGCCATGGAATTTAATAAAAAGAACTTAACTATTAAAACACCAAAAAGATTTCCATTTTTCTCATCCCTCTCTTTCTTTCTTATCCCTTATCCCCACAAAGTATACAAAACCCATAAAAAGTAAAAAAAACCCTAAAAATGCCTAAAAACCCACTGTACGCTATGTAAATACTTGTAGATATAAGCTATATAGTAAGCTATATGTGTAAATATTGTAAAATAGATAAATATTAAGCAAAAGTAAATTATGTAAATGTTATATAATTTAACTTAAGTATATAAATTAACTCAAGCCGTACATAGCTTATTTATATAGCTATTTATTAGTTATACTAATTTATATGTACTATACACTATATAAATGAATAAACTCTATAAATAAACATATTTAGTACTATCACAAAACATATCTATTTATATATATATATTATGTACATTAGGAACCTTGTACCATAATTTAATTATATATACAGAATAAATAATTCGTTTATTCAGTTATTAGTTAAGTTATTATATTAAATTAAAATAAATTAGTAATTTAAGTTAAAACTAAGATGACTTATATTGTATGGTTGCACTAATGTATTTTAAGCAAATTAAGCCTATTTAATTGTATTTATAATGTATTATATTAGTTGTATTTAATTTACATATAAAACACTCCAAAAGAAGTTATTTAAATGTAAATAAAATCGAAATAAAACCTGTAAAATACAGTAAAAATATTTATTAAATACCTTAACATGTATGTTAATACTAGATAAGGTCAATTAGACCAAACATTAACTAATTTATTTGCAATTAAGAAATTAAACCTAAAATTCAGTATGTTTAAACTTGAAACTTTACCTAATTTATTTATATAATAAATGTAATTAATTTTGTAAGTTAATTGTACAATTATAACGTACTATGCGAATAGTTTAATTCCCCATAATTTATTTTTAATTTATAATAAATTATGGTCCTCAAATCAAGGGCCAAAAATCCGAAATTAGATTACTACATTGGAATTCCAGCGTTGAGTCGCACTTAACATAGTGCCACATTGTGTGGCACGGAGCATTTAGAGCACTATAAGTTGTTTTTGTTGATCTTCCCTCTCAGTCCTATACATTGTCCTCGGCGCACAACATTACCCTTCCCCTAAGCATATTCTGAGCATTGTTACGAGTATTGATCTGGTTCTATGATGATGTGTGCGGTGTGTGCCAGGGGCCCGACACTGTGCGATGTGGTGTGAGGGCTTGATTAAGCCCGATTCTGAGCTTAAACCAAGATTAAGAGGCCTAATTAAAGAATTAAGGTAGCTCTTAGTAGAGGACTAGTCACACTCACCTCGAGTGCTGTGTATCCCTTGAAAAGAGCTACTCGCCAACCTTAAAACCCATTTTTGAACTAAGGCTTAATGAAGGGTTAAGGGAAGAAAAGAAAAGAAGAGAGTGAACTCAGACATGGTTAAGTGTTGAGTGTAAGGAAGAAGAGGCGATAAAGAGATAAGAAAAGAGTTAAGTGTTAACAGAAGAAAGAAAGCTATAAAAGAAGAAGAAGAAAGAGTGAGAGAGGAAGTGTATACATAAATTAGTATAGTGTAGTATGTATATATAAATGTATACTGTAAATAATAAATATAAGTATAGTAAGTATACGTAGTATAGATGTGTTTGAGCTAAATATGTACATAAATAACCATATAGCTTTACTGACAAAATAAACTGTCACTGTAAATAGAATAAGTGTCGCTATAGATGCTGGTTTCTACCATAGATTCTATACATAGTTTTTCTAGGGTTTAGCTACATTTATATCTATCACTGTAGATCTTATATATGTTACTATATATGTTAGTATATTAAGTTAGGATATTATAGTATATATTATTACTTATTATTGTATATATATGTAAGTATTAGCATTATAAGTTATAAATAGATAGTATGCAGTATATATGTATAGTGTTCGATACTTGTTTGTAATTAGGTGTTTGCAAGCATTATAGTTAATTCCTTTGTACATAATTAAGCTATTATTTCATTAATTCATTCGTTTATGATTGCACATAAAATTGATCTTTTTGGGATTAAAGAATAATGTTTGACTTAGAGAGTAATCTATATCAATAATTGCCACCCAGTGAACGACCTGGAATAAACCAGTAAAAATTATGTAATTAAATAAAATTGACGCGATAATGGTTATAGCTCAACGCGGGAAGAAACGAGGAAGATAGCTCCACTGCTAGTATTGCGAACGGAGGACAAAGAAGGATGGAGAAGCTCGCCAAACGTCGAGGTGCTTTCAGCCGAGAGAGAGAGAGAGGGAGGAATTAGGGGGGATCTTAGCCAATTTCGAGCGTAGGGAGAACGTTCTGATAAGGAGGTTCTTTTATAGACCTCAAGAAGAAGTTTTGAGCTTGGGAAGCAAGATTCCCAAGCTTGGGAAGCTTACCGGTGTTGGGAAATTCCTTGATGCCCAAGTTCTCATGCGTTCGCATGAGAGATTGAGAAGGTTTTGGGGTGTTGGATTTGGCTCAAAAGGAAGGGAATTTTTTGATGAACTTCCCTTTCCAAATCAAGGTCGTTGGACCAAGTAGGAATAGGTTTAATGGTAGCAGGAACCTTTTTGTGAGAATAACAACAAAATCAGGGGTCTGTTTGAAAAGATTTTGAAAGTTAAGGGCATAAATGTAATCAGACAGGACCAAGTTGCAAACTAGGTCAAGACAAACTCATCTTGGGTCCAAATTTTGGTAAAAACCTAATTTGGACCTAAGGAATTCAATGGTGATAATGGATTTTGCTTTTGACAACATTTGATTGGGTAATTTATGCAAAAACTTAAATTAGGGAAAATTTCTGTCTATAACACTGCTTTGGGTCAAAACGGGTTTTGATGGTCAAATTGAATGTTCCAAACCCTCGAGAATATTTTTCTATGAATGTTAGAAGGTCTAGGTGAATTTTATCTTGACCAGAACCTCAGTTAATTAAGCGGGTCTATTTTTCGGGTTTCAAAAGTCATTTAATTCTCAGAACACGTGCAAACCCTTTTCTAATTGTTCTAACCCACTTGTTAGTCTTTTAGGACCATTTGATCGTTAATTAACCCCTGGGAAAACCCATGGTTGTACTGCATTCATAATATGATTGTAAAATTATAGTTTTAACCCTAATTTCTTATTTTTCCCTCAGAATGATTATGCAGTGACTTATGGCTCTCTGGCAGTTATGTAGGAGCATTTACTGACCTAATTGGATCAAAATGAGCTAGTTATGGCTCATGATGGTGTTCCCATCATAGCCCCATACCTAGCTTTTGCTAGTCCCTTAGCAAAATTTCAAGGTATTAACTTTGATTCTAGACCATATGCCCTTCTATGCTTAAAACTTTGATGTGTGCTTTCTTTTGTAGATTAGGTTAGAATGTTGATAGTAGGCCTAGAGGTACTTGATAAGTCAATTTTCGCTTTCAAAAATGATGATTAAGAAGATCTGACATTGTATTTCTAAGTGGTGGAAAATCGACTAATCAAAATAATTAGAATTAATATTAAACCACTCACAAGAGAGCGGGTTGTGTCCACAGGGAGGCAATGACCTATTAAGACTCGCTAAATTTGAAAATAATAATGTTCACAATTAGTTTTCCTAAGTAAGCAAGCTAGAAACCTTTTCTAATTAGGATAACAATGTATTTAATCATTGAACTTGCATTTCAATGAAAGATGAGGGGGTTATATAAAATCACTAGAATATAATATTACTAAATAAAAAATTCTCCTTTTGCAATGGCAATGAAAATATAATAAGAAATCAAATGCAAAATAGGGGAAGGATTTCCCCTCCACCGCGCGCAAGGGGGAAGGCTTGGCCAGAGATGCAAAACTCGTCGGAGGTCCTTCGGGTTGAGCCGCACTCAATGGAGGTAGCAGATCGGCATGAGGTGGCTGGAGACAAGAGAACAGAGGAGAGGTCGACGGTGTGGCGATGGGCTATAGCTCTGTTTGCTGCTGAAGCTTGCGAAGGTGAGGGGATGCGAGTGTGCTGGGTGTGAAGGCACGGGTGGAGAGCTTCGCACTGGAGGGATGAGGCTGACCGGCGAGGATGCACACGCTACCTGCTGTGTGCGCTGAAGGTGTGCGTGGACAGAGCTGTTGGAGGACATGCAGCCATGCGTGTGGTGCTACAGCTGTAGTTGTTGCTTGGACGGGTAGTACCTGCGCACTGTGTGGGAGGAGCAGTGTGCTCTACGCTCGAGTGAAGTGATGAGAGACTCATCATGATCTTTAATTACCCCTAATTAACTAGTCTTCCTAGTTAATTAGCTAAGGATATGAATACATAAGGGTTAATTATAAAATAAGGGATATATACTAAAGGACCTTAAAATAAGTTAAAAATGATATTTTATCACTCAATTAATATTATTAACAATTTAATTAATAATTGGACTCGAAATCTTATTAGCCATTCCCTTAATTAATAAGTTAAGTAACTTAAACATAATATGTACATATGTACATAATAACTTAATTAACTTTACCTAATCTAATAAATTAACTTGAAAAGGTCAAAAATGTAAATTCAAGGTGAAAACATAATAGTTACCTTATTTACTAACATATATAAAAAGTTGAAAAAATTCTAAATTAAAATAAACCTTGAAAACCTGAGTTTACATTTTGGTCCTTCAAACTCATTGCAATTGGGTCCTCAATTTTCATATAGGTGCTTAAGTTTCACTGCACCTAGGTCCCTTTCTTCTTCTTCATCTTTAGCCAATTGAACGGCTAATGCCGGAGAGTGACTCCACCACGCGATCACTGTCCTACCAACATCATTCTTCCTTTTCCAAGCTCCTGGAGCTTGCGCTCACCATCCCATCTTCATTCATCAGTCTGGATTACTCTAAAATCTGAATTTTTGGTGGGAGTTAACCTCACCGTCGTCGGAGACGATGCCGGAGGTTAAGGTCACCAAGCCTCTCCTTCGTCCAGACTTCGCCACCTTCATCGTCGCCATTCACTATAAATACCCCCTCACCCCCTCGATTTCTCTTAAGTTGGCTCTCTTCCCTCTTCTAACACTAAGCGGACCCAATAGGCTATTCGTTTGCAACTCTAGCGATCTTCCACGCCATTCTTCGACTTCCTCCATCCATCATGAATAGCCGAGGAACTCCGTCGAGGTCAGCCGCATCTCTAGACAAAGGCGACGACTAAGGAGATCCTCTGGTCCGTCGAAACTTGCCCACCGGAGATTCTTCTTATTCCCTCTGATTTCGTCTTCCACTATGAGTCATCAACGGAATCCCTTTGACCCCTTCATCCAGGTAATAATAAGTAGGAGTAGGAAGGAGGAGTAGTTTAGGTAGTTAAGTAATTAGCTAGCTTAATTTAATTGTAGATTACGGACTTCATCTTCTTCGACTCTGGCGAGTTCCTTGAGCTTGCCAGAGCTCTGATTTTGTCTTTTTAACTCGCTAATCACCTTCCTCTATCACTCACGACCACTTCTAATTCATTAAAATACAAATTTAATCGCTGTTCTCCTAATTCACCTTTACCTTCAACAGACACTGTCACTATCCATGGTGATAGTATCTGAGCTTAGATCCACCTCCATAGGGTCCTCCACCACCTATTCACAATCTAAGGATCCTAATTATCACTTTAATTTGTATAATTACCACCTATAATCTAAACGCCCAAATCTAATTAAGCTCCTGAGCTCGCTGTCAATGGCGGCTCAGGAGTAGTTGAAATTCTTAATTAGCTATATAATTATGATTGCAATTACTTTTTGACTTGTCTCAACCACTCTTTTGAGTGGGAGAGCAAGTCTTGTGCTTCAATCCACTTAAAATTCATTCAAATTGAATTTAGTGTTTAATCATTCATGTAATGGATTAAAGAAGAATTAAATGTGATTATGAGGTTCCATGCAACCTCAGAATCCTTTTTAGATCAAAAATGGCACAGATTCACCTTTCTGTACGCAAATTTGTATATTTTTGGACTCACTGGAGCTCCAGCAAGCTCCGACAAGTGAAATTCGATCGTCAGCCTATAGAAGATGGTAGGAAGCTCCAGAATGACTTAATTTTGATTTCTGATTTGTTTGAGGTTGTTTATTTGGGATTTTATCACCTGGAGCTAGGAATACTGATCTGTCTTCTCGAACTTTGGCAGAGTTGGAGAACCTTGTACAGAAGCTTAAGAACCACATTTAAGAGGTCTAGAAGCTTTAGTACAGTGCACTGAAGTTATCTATGTCTTCATATTAGTGTAGCAATCTTCCAATCCTTCTGTCGAACAGACCACAATTGGAGCTCAGGTGATGAGCCAAGAACCCTAGCGTCTTAGGTCAAATCATTTGTTTAGAGGTCTGAGAGAGTTCCTGGGGTTGTGAAGATGTTAATCTAGGCTTTAATTTCTTATAAAAAGGCTTAGAACCGAAAGTCAAATCTTAGGCCTTATAGTCAAACCTGAGCACAAGATTTTGATTCTAAGCTCAATTTGATAAATTGATGAGTTAGAATTTGTAACGAATGCGTGCCCCAGACGACTTTTAAGACGTCTGGGAAGTGGCCCAGACGTCGGACCAGACGTCTGTGATAACGTCCAGACGTCTGACCAGACGTCTGGGATCGTTTCCAGACGTCCGGAAATCCATTAATTTCGACACGCGTGGGTCATCTGTGCGCCTGAGCGCGCAGACCGGATATTCGCTTATTCCCTCTTTCTCTGCGGCTGCAGACACCAGCCGTGTCCTCTCTCTCCTCCTCGCGCGGCCTTAAAAGGCCACGCGCTCCCTCCCGTCATCTCCTCCCTCTTCTCCTTCAGCCAGTGAGCGTGAGCGCGAGCATGAGGGCGGCAGCGGCGGCCGCAGTGAGCGCGGAGGAGGTGCTGCGTGCGAGAGCGGAGCTCTGCCGTGAGGGCGAGCTCGCCGGGGTTGCTAGGGCCGGCCGGCGGAGGGCGCCGGGGGCGCGGAGCGACGCGGAGGGCGGACTGCTGCGATCTGAGCAGCAGGCGCGCGAGGTGCGACGCGGGCGGCGTTGCGGGCGGAGGCCGGGTGGCACCCTGATCCTGGAAGAATTTCCAGAATCAGACATCTGGGTTGATAGCCAGACGGCGAGGGTGACGTCTGGAAGACCTTCCAGACGTCTGAAAAGTGAGTTTTTCCGTCTTCTTCTTCCTTCCTGTCGACTGACCGTACTGAGGGAGGGAGATGGGTGTGCGCAGGCTAGGTGATTCACCATCCAACGCGAATCAGACGTTTGGCTGTTGTACCAGACGGCGGGAGCGACCTGCAGACGTCCAGGGTGACCATCGGACGTCTGGGAGCTAGGCTAGACGTCCCCTCAGACTTCTGGACGTCTGGGAAACCACGCTAAACAGGTAATTCTCTGATCCACTTTTTAAGACGTCTGGAAGAAGTTCCAGACGTCTAATTTTACACAGTGTCGTCGTTTTCGACCCGTTTAGGGCCCGTTCGGGTTTCGTTTTCCGCGATTCGAGTTGCGTTCTTTTCAGAATTAATCCCTCTACCCGTCTACAGTAGCTATACACTATTTTGAGACACTACTTGTGTTTGATCCTTGTGATTGGACCTCCTTCAGTTGCAGTCTTGCGAGTCGCGGAGGCACGCGGGATTCCCGATCACGCCCCCATTACTCCCATTGTACCTGGTAGAGTGGTTTTAAGTTATTAATAAAATCTGTTAAAGTATGGAACCATAACTAGAACCTAGGACATTGCATGAATCCTAGGAATGAGAAATATATGATAGCTCCTAGGTGTTGCATGAATCCTAGGGCTGGAAAACTAGATTGTATGATAGATCCTAGGATATGGCATGAATCCTAGGATGGGAAAAACTAGTGGAATGTATAATACTGCAGTCTTGGAAAATGGAAAGAGATATAAAGCTGCCTGTAATTTAAATTAACAGCTTCCTATTGTGAATAAATAACGTGGTTGAGAACAGGGATTGTAAGAATGTGAAACTGGAAGGTGAAACATGGACGTTTGAGTAAAAAGGATGGAACCCTACGAGGAAGTAGGAGTAGAACTCCTGGAAAGTGAATGGAATAGTATTGGGGAAGTGAGCTGGCCCTTGAGTACGGAGTACCAAGGAGAGCGACTGTCCCCCTGTTTAGTGCAGAGCGGAGCCAGCCGCCCCAGGGACCCGGGGTTAGGACTGGCCACTCTGTACCGACCTGTTGGCCCTCGCGTACGTAGTACCGAGGAGAGCTACTAGTGTAGGGAGGTACTAGCTACCCCACGGGCCCTGGGGTTCTGCTAGCTTCCCACACTGACTTGTTAGGCCCGCTGGGGCAAACAAGGGTAGTTAGGCGAGGGTGCGCGGACTGTGGAGGGGCAAGGCCCCGGTTTGGTTACTGTGGTGGGTTGGACCCCTGTTACTGAGAGGGCTCTACCCTGGACTGGTTCCGTGCTGTGCTTTGGGCGCACCCATTAATGGAAACGACTGATCGCGTGCAGTACGGGTTAGCTACCTGTGCGTTTATCGCACGTGCCGTAGTCACCGTTAGGTCTGTCAGTGACCTTGGGGTGGTTGACTGAGGGTAGGATCACCACGGGGGACTCTCCTGGCCAGGAGAGCACCACGTGCTACTTCTACTTTTTGGAAAAGACTGCAGTCAAGATCGTTCCCACGAGGAACATTGGAGATCAGGAAAAAGATCTGGGGAATAAATGAAATAGTGAGACAATTGAAAGATGTGAATAAAGAAAGTAATAGAACATAACAGCTACTGTACACTCTACTGTTGCCTTTAGTTTAGTTGCCACTCTACTCAGCATTTTGCTGACGTGTTACACTAGTTACCTTTTTCAGGACCAGGTGTTGAGCAGCCAGGGCCAGCAGCTGCAGAGGTCGCTGGGTCGAGTAGGGTCCAGTAGAGTTACCACTGTCTTTTGTACCTCTTTGTTTCTGTTATAGTGAGTAGTTCTTGTTTCCGCTGTACTTTTGTTTACCTGCAGTTCATGTTATATGATAAATGTTGTTCTACTGTTGTGGTGGTATATACTGTAGTAGTTTCTTTCCTTACTGCTGTACTTTCGTACTATTAGTTATATTCATGCTGAATGTGGTTTATTTTTACTGCTCTTTTGGTTACTTCCTCGTTGGATGACTAGGTCTTGGGATTAGTCGAGTCGGTCCGGTTCTCGTGTCTCATAGGGACTCGGGACCGGGTCGTTACAAGATGGTATCAGAGGAAGGTCATCCCGAGAAGTGAATCAACTGACTGGAAAATAAACAATTCACATGTATATAGCTAGAGTAGCCACCACAACATATCTCTTGACATGAGCTCTTAGAAGTTTCGTTAGGAACCGTCTGTTTTGACGTTTCCATTTTGTTTCGCGTCTCCTTGCAGGAGATGCCTCGTCGCGGGACTGGCGAGACTAGCCGCGGGCGCGGCCGAGGGCGAGGTCGGCGAGGTGGACGTGCCGTTTTTGATGTCTCGGTGGACCAACCGCCACTCCCGGGCATCCAGGCCCAGGACCTCGCCAGACTGATACGAGATATTGTACGAGAGGAGCTCCACCCACCGCCCCGAGCAACTCCTCCTGGGGCTGCAGAGGGGGAGTCCTCTGTGGGACCACGCGACGGACACGGCACTGGACATGAGGGAGGGGATGGACCGTTGCCGCCCCAACCTTCCTCCAACACTTCTGTACACGAGGCACCTTCGCCTGGTGGTGCACCAGCACCTCCCCTACAGTGCCACTTCGAGCTTTTCGGACAGTTCCGGAAGCTGAAGCCCCCCTCCTTGAAGGGGGATGAGGACTCGACCGAGGCAGAGGACTGGCTTGAGCAGCTGGAGAAGATCTTCGACACCCTTCGCCCCCTGGTGGAGTGCTGCGTGGCCTTTGCACGTACCAGCTGGAGAGTGCGGCACACCGGTGGTGGAGGGCGGTCCGGGGATAGGAGAGGGACGAGCTAATGTGGGACCAGTTCGTCACCCTCTTCTGCGAGCAGAACTTTCCCCAGACGTGGCAGGACCAGAGGAGGCGGGAGTTCCACACTCTCCGCCAAGGGACGATGACTGTGAGCACGTACCGCACGCGTTTCTTGGAGCTGTCCCGCTTTGCAGCGACAGCGGTAGCCACTGAGGAGGAGCGCCTTTGGAGGTTCGCCGAGGGGCTCCAGCCTGCGATCCGGGGGTATGTCAAACCCCTGAAGCTGCCTACGTTTTCAAGGGTGGTAGAGGCAGCTATGACTTACGAGGAGACCAACCCATCCGCGCGAGACACCGACGGCGGGCGGAAGAGGCCCTTTCAGCCAGACTTCTCACAGGGCCGGCGAGAACGGAGACACATGGCATCTGCAGGAGAGCCGTCACGTTGTGCAGGGTCATCAGTGGCCTTTGGGGGACCTCGACAGGGGCCAGTCACCAGCACCGGACCCCCGCCTAGTCGACAGCGGGGCCCCACTGAGGGCGGGAGTCGGGTTCCCCTCTGCTACCAGTGTGGCCAGCCGGGCCACGTCAGGAGGGACTGCCCATCTAGGGCAGGAGGTCAGCAGATACTCCCATCTAGGGCAGGAGGCTGCGGTTCCCAGGCGCGAGGAGGAGGACAGTAGCCGCGAGGAGGGTACCGGCCAGCACCTACCAGTCCGACGCAGAGTGAGGCTGCTTCATCCGCACCTAGAGCTGAGGGGCGTATCAACGCCCTAACACACAGGGACGCCAGAGCTTCGGGATCGGTGGTAGCAGGTATGGTTTCAGTTTTTGGCAGACTCGTTTACACGCTTTTCGATTCTGGCGCTACGCACTCGTTTGTCGCAGCCAGTTTCGCAGTTAGTTTGGACCGGGATTATACACTGTTAGAGAATCCATTCGTAATCAGAGGTCCGAGTGGTCAGCTGTTTGTAGCTGAGGAGGTGTACACGGATTGCGAGGTCAGCGTCGGAGGACATAGCCTGCCAGCTGACCTAATTATGATCCAGATGGAGGACTTTGGAGTGATTCTGGGGATGGATTGGTTGTCCTCTTACCACGCCTTGGTGGACTGTTTTGAGAGGAAGATTGTCTTCTCCATTCCGGAGTTGCCTTCTTTCGAGTTTCACGGACAGCCAGTGGACGGAGGTTTTAGGTGCATTTCGGCATTTCGGGCGGCGAGACTTTTGAGCGAGGGGTCTGAGGGCTTCCTAGCTTGTGTGGTGGCAGAGCCCAGCCCTGTGGCAGACTTCCAGAGCATCCCGGTGGTCAGAGAGTACCCTGACGTGTTTCCAGACGAGTTACTAGGACTACCGCCCGAGCGTGAGATCGAGTTTGAGATCTCACTAGTACCAAGGACCAGCCCCATCTCCACCGCGCCATACAGGATGGCACCGCTTGAGCTGCGAGAGCTCAAGTCTCAGTTGCAGAACCTTCTGGAGAAAGGTTTCGTGAGGCCCAGTGCGTCTCCCTGGGGAGCCCCGGTACTGTTTGTGAAGAAGAAGGATGGGACCCTACGTCTTTGTGTGGACTACCGACAGCTGAACAGGGTCGCCATCAAGAACAGATATCCGCTGCCGAGGATCGACGATTTGTTTGACCAGTTGCGGGGTGCCACAGTGTTTTTCAAAATAGACTTGAGGTCTGGATACCACCAGTTGAGGATCAGGGAGACCGACGTCTCCAAGACAGCCTTCCGCACCCGGTACGGACACTACGAGTTTTTGGTCATGCCGTTTGGGCTGACCAATGCCCCCGCTGCTTTCATGGACCTGATGAACCGGGTGTTTAGACAGTATTTGGACCAGTTCGTGGTGGTTTTCATAGATGATGTACTCATCTTTTCTAGAGATCGGACTGATGAGTGGCTACTCATCATAGCTAAAAGGCCGAAATTAAGCTAGACACTAAGCAAAACAATATCAAATTAACACATAAAAAGGGTTAAGTGTGGGAATTAAAGAAAAGACCTAAAACTTTTAATGTGTGTTAAAACCTCCTAATTAGGTCACAAAAATGAGATATTCTGAAAACTAAAGAACAAATGATGATCCATGCATCAATTGAACACATAAACAAGTTTGAAAAGATAAATCAGAAGTAAAATCAATGTCTTAAATGTTCAATTAAGCACATGTAAAAATTTGAAAGCAATTGGACATCATTTAGGCTTAGAAATAAATAGATTACAAATAGGTCCTTCATGCATTACATTTCTACCCTTCAAAACTCCTTCTTGGACCTTTTTGCAAGCTGCAGGGACCCTTCTGTATGACTGCAAGGCCCTTCCAGTTATAGTTCTTTTCAGTTTTGGACCTGCACGCTATTCTTCTACCCCTTCGTTCAAGGGTCTTCCTGCAAGTTTTCCCTCATTTCAGAGAGAAGCCTGTGTTCTTCACGCACACTGTAGCATGCGAAGAACACAGCCATTCTCGACCGTCCATCGCACTTTTGATCTCGATCTGCGGCTGGAATCAAATGGAACCTTCGCGCGATTCGGTGCGTGCGTTCACCTCTCTTCCCAGATCTCATCTGACGGTCAGATCTCTCTCTTGACTCGTCGCGCGCTCTACCCATCTCATCCTCACCGCCGGCCTAATTTTGATTAACCTCACCCTTGCGGTGATCTCAGTCACTGAGCTGCTATTTAAGCACCTCAGTGGTGTCGCGCGCAAAGGATCGCTCCCTCCTACATCTCTTAGCGATCAATTCTTCCACTCCAGTCTCTCCTCCTCATCTAGACCCTGATTTCACAGCCACCGGCTGTGGAATCATCGCCTGCTCTCGACCCTCCTCGTCGCTAAGGACCTCGTAGCACCTGAGGACGACCCTGGAGTCTCACTAGCAGACTCTTCCCTCCGCTGGAGTCACCCTCCTCCTTTCTTCCTCCTTAGCCGCCGGCTAAGGACCCATAGGTCCCATTCTTCCTTTTAGTTTAGGTTTTTAATTCTGCACAAGTAGTGTTAGATTTAGTTTGCAGTAGTTTAGAATAGATTTAGTTTTAATTGTTAGTGTTTAATGTTAGCTGTAGTTAGATTAGTCTTAGGAGTAGAATTAGTATTAGATCCCCTCCCTCACCTCCTCTGATCAGTCCAGATCAGAGGGGAAGAATCATCTGTTCATTGTTCAATTTATCTCCCTCTTCATGTTTTGTTTTTCCATCATCCAAATTCTGATTCTTGTTTTTTCCTTTTTAACGACGAATTTTTCATCAATCACCCACACATCCTGACCCAATTTCAGATCTGATGGTGCACTGCCTCAGATCTGAAAGTGGCGTCACAAGCACCATTTGGGGCTTCTCACTCACTCCATTTGTTTCACAAAAGCCCCTCTATTTTAAATGGACTGCCTCAGATCTGAAAGTGGCATCACAAGCACCATTTGGGGCTTCTCACTCACTCCATTTGTTTCACAAAAGCCCCTCTGTTTTAAATGGATTGCCTCAGTTTGTCAGAGCACTTTTGATTTGGATTTTAAAGGATTTTTACTCTCTGAAATGTTTTGACAGATTTGACAAATTGAAGGGATTTTTGGTTTTCATTGTAGGCAAGGACTCTGAGAAGTTCTCTGGTGACAGAGAACCAATTAGAAGAGCCTTTCATGATTCTGTTTATACTTTGTTTTGAATGCATTCGCCAGCTTCCATTAAATTTCCTTAATGCATTCTTAGTCTCTTTTTGCTATTTCAGAACTGCCATGCACTATTTGTGTTGATGATCATTTCTGTATGGTGATTCTCTAACCTAAGGAGTTTTCCATGCTCCTTAAGGTTGCAAGAAACTGGGATTGTGTTTCTTTGGTTTTAATTCATCGAGCTAAGTCTTCCTTCATGCTGTCTATGGCATTAGGAAGACTAACTCAATGCCATTTGAATGTTGATCTGAAAGGATGCTTCTGATAAGGTTTTTCCTAATGAGTATTTGAGCTGAATTTACATGAGATTTTCGTGAGATTTAAACCCCTTTCAGATTTGGATTTCATCTCTTCAATGTTTAGTTTGTTTTGAATTTAATCTTGTTCCCAGTTATACAGCAACATGCTGCAACTTGCAGCTACATTTCCCTACATCTCCAAATTCTCTTCTCCTCCAAATTCCCCTTTCATCTGTGAATTTTTTGTTCCCCTTTCTCCAAGTGGACTAACTGCAGTAGCAGTTAGCCATTTGATAGTGGCTTAAGCCACTGCTGCTGCTACAAAAACTCACCCTGAACAGCAACCAAAACCAACACTAAAACAGCACATTCTTCTCTTCTCCATCTCCTCTGACAGTAGCTGCGGCTGCTGTCTAAACTCAAATAAAAACTCAATCAACTCTAATTCCCTAACTTTATACAAAAGCCTAATGGCATAGACTTATTTTAAAACTGTAAATATACCCATTCATAGTATTATAACTATAACTATAGCATATTAGTTAGATACATAGTTATACTGTAAATATGTATAAAACCTGTACAGAAATTCGTATACATATGTAATCCATGTAAAAATATGGATATATACTAATCTATTATGTATGTATTTACTGATTTATGTATATATGTAGATACAGATTTATATCTACTTATTTAGTAGCTAAGTTAATAAGTTAGAGCAATAATCAAGTAAATAAATCTATAAACTTGGGAATATATATATATATATTAAGTAATTTAAGTTAGTCAAAGTATAATTATACCTAGTATAACTTACTGTAACTTAGTTTTAATTATAAACTACACAGAATTGCTATTTTAGCCTAAATAAAACATAAATAAATTCATAAAAATACAATAAAAATATGTATTAAATACTTAAGTATGTAAGTTAAAACTGTTTAAGGTCAATTAGACAATTTACTAATTATTTTATAAGTAATTAACTATTTAATCACCTAAATCAACCTGTATAATCAGCCTAGTTTAGCGAATTTATTTGTATAGTAAAAATATTTAAAATTAAAAATTAATTAATCAATTATGTAGTATTATGTAAATATTATATTTACCATATTTTATTTTATTTTTTTTAATAATTTATGGCCCCCAAATCGAGGGCCAAAAACACGCACAGACGCAGCTACGTCTGATTTCCAACGCACGATGTGGCGCTGGAATAGCGCCACATCGTGTGCTGCAAACCAAACGCAGCTATATAAATACAATTTATGTAATAGCTTAATCAGTCGTCATGGCGCCGGGCGCCCGAAACGCGATCCTTTATCTGATTACCCGATTGTAGTGAACTGTGATATGTGATGCATGTGTGGGGCTGGAGGCCCGAGCGTGTGCGAACTTGTTGAAGGCGTTGGGCTGAGGCCCTGCGCTGATACGAAAACGTAATTAAGCACCTAATCTGAGATTAGGGCGCGCTTAGTAGAGGTCTGGTCCCACCCGTAGGGTGTTGTGTATCCCTCGAAAAGCGCGCCCGCTAATTAAGCACATTTTACACTAAGGACTCTCCACCGCAGCCTCTGAAATACCACAGAACAAAATGAAAGGACAGACGACTTAAAAAAAAAAAAGAGAGAACACGAGATAACAACAGAAAAGACTGTACATACAGCAGTAGAATAAGTAATACACATACGTATAAGTAAACCCACATAATTACTAACAGAATAAAACGACACCATAAATGTCGCTAAAGACCTCAGTTTGCTTCTTTAGGTTGTATATAGTGTTTTCTGAGATTTAGCGACGTTTATATCTGTCACTAAAACTGATATATATGTCACTATAAATAAATGACTAGCAAGTTAAGTTTTTACACTATGGTATCCTAATGTAGTATGAACTAACATATTAGTGTTAATAGTATAACTTGTAAATACATAGTTTATAGTATAATAATAGATTGTTTGATGCTTGTTCATAGTTAGTATTTTTTGCAAGCACTTCTTAGCAACTAGGTAAATAAAACATTCATTCATTCTTTAAATGTAAAGTTTCTTTTTGAATAAGAAGACAATTTTGGAGATAATCAAAGAGTGACCGAATTAAATTCAATAAATTGCCTCCCAGAGAATGACCTGGAACAAAACCAGTAAAAATTAGATAAATAAGCAAATGATAATAATGGTTGTAATGACTGGTACTCACCCATACTCACCACTATACGACATCCTTAATGTTATATTATACACCCTATACTACAACGACATGATCAACAATTATTACCAACAACCATTTACACCATCATTATTTTGGCGCCGTTGCCGGGGAGCATCGGTGTCAACCAACCATCATCATCACGCAGCACGGACAGCACTTGCCGATGGTTTTGGACACTCTGAGGCGGCGCAGGCTGTACGCCAAATACAGCAAGTGTGAGTTCTGGTTGAGGGAGTGACCTTCCTAGGTCATGTGATCTCTGGAGACGGCCTGGCGGTGGACCCAGCCAAGGTCGAGGCAGTGCTCAGGTGGGAGAGACCGCGTTCAGTCCCTGAGATCCGCAGTTTCCTGGGACTCGCTGGCTACTACAGACGGTTCATCAGAGGATTTTCGCAGATTGCACGTCCTATGACACAGTTGACCCAGAAGGACGTGCCTTTCATTTGGACAGACGCCTGTGAGGCATGTTTTCTGGAGCTGAAGGAGAGGTTGACCTCGGCTCCGGTGCTCACCATCCCTGACAGTAGTGGCGGGTTCGTTGTGTACACGGATGCCTCCTTGCAGGGGTTAGGAGGTGTGCTCAGGCAGAGGGGTCACGTTGTCGCTTACGCTTCGCGGCAACTGAAGCCCCATGAGCATACCTACCCTACCCACGACCTAAAGTTGGCAGCTGTTGTCTTCGCGCTGAAGACGTGGAGGCACTACTTGTACGGTGAAACCTTCGAGATTTTTGCAGATCACAAGAGCCTCAGATACCTTTTTGACCAGAAGGAGCTCAATATGAGACAGAGACGTTGGTTGGAGCTCCTGAAGGACTACGACTGCAGCATCTCCTACCACCTGGGAAAGGCCAATGTGGTGGCTGACGCCTTGAGCCGTAAGGCACCCGCACGCTTGGCCAGTCTACAGTTACAGAGTTGGAGCCTTTTGGAGGAGGTGGGCAGTTGGCGACCTCTAGAGTTACGAGGGTACTGTGGGGCAATGACGGTAACACGGTAGACTAGGCCAGAGCTGATGGACCGCATCATCACAGGACAAATGGCTGATCCGTACTTGCAGTCTTTGCGCAACAGAGTACTGTCAGGAGATCCAGGTGACTTCTCTTTCACAGACCAGGTGCTACATTTGAGGGGACAGTTGTGCGTTCCCAGAGATGAGGAGCAGTTGAGAGAGCTCCTGACTGAGGCACACGGTTCCAGATTCACCATACATCCCGGGAACACGAAAATGTACCACAACTTGAGACGCGAGTTTTGGTGGAGAGGGATGAAGCGGGATGTGGGTGAGTTCATGCAACAGTGCGTAGTGTGCCAGTAGGTGAAAGTCGAGCATCAGAGGCCTGCACGGCCGCTTCAGCCGCTTCCAGTGCCAGAGTGGAAGTGGGAGAGCATCACCATGGACTTGGTGGTGGGGTTACCTGTTACCCAGCGGGGACACGACGCAGTCTGGGTAATAGTGGATAGACTGACGAAGACGGCGCGATTCTTGCCGATCCGAGTCACTTTGGGACCAGCACAGTTGCCAGAGAGGTATATCCGTGATGTGGTACGACTACACGGAGTTTCGCACGAGATCGTATCCGACCGGGATACCCGTTTTACGTCCCAGTTGTGGGCTGAGTTTCAGTAGGCCTTGGGGATGAGGTTGAGGTTTAGCACGGCTTACCACCCCCAGATGGACGGGTAGTCTGAGCGCACGATACGGACACTTGAGGACCTTTTGCGTGCCTATGTACTGGACTGGAGGGGCTCTTGGGAGGAGCACCTGCCCCTGGCAGAGTTTGCATACAACAGTTATCACTCGAGCATCGGCATGGCTCCCTACGAGGCTCTGTACGGACGGAAGTGTACGTCACACTTGAGTTGGGTTGAGGTGGGGACCAAGTGGGAGGTTGGCCCCAGGTTGATCCGGCAGAGTCAGGAGGTAGTTGAGCAGATCCACAGACGACTCTGCACTGTCAGGAGCAGACAGAAGAGCTACGCGGATCGAAGACGCAGAGAGGTGCAGTTTGAGGTTGGGGACCACGTCTTCCTTCGTGTTTCGCCCATGAAGGGCTTACAGCGGTTTGGGGTGAGAGGGAAGCTCGTGCCGAGGTTCGTGGGGCCCTTTGAGGTCCTGGAGCGGGTTGGACCCGTTGCTTACAGACTTGCCCTTCCCCCGTAGCTTTCTGGTGTGCACGACGTATTCCACGTGTCCAACCTCATGAAGTACGTAGCCGATTCCAGTCACGTACTGAGTCACGAGAGCGTCGAGGTGAGCGACGACCTGACCTACCCCGAGCGGCCAGTGCAGATTCTAGACTGAGCCGTCCGCAATTTAAGACGAAAGCAAGTACCCCTGGTAAAGGTTTTGTGGAGGAGCCAGCGGTACGAGGAGGCTACCTGGGAGCCTGAGGCGGCAATGCGAGAGCGGTACCCGGAGCTTTTCGCGGGTACGTCTTTTCGGACCGGCTTCGGTCCTCTTTGAGTTTCTTATGGTTATTTGGACGTCTTTTCCCGCACCCTAGTTGGCGCAAGTTTCGGGGACAAAACTTCCTTTGAGTTTGTTATATTGTAACGAACGCATGCCCCAGACGTCTTTTAAGACGTCTGGGAGGTGGCCCAGACGTCGAACTAGACGTCTGTGATAACATCCAGATGTCTGGGATCGTTTCCAGACGTCCGGAAATCCATTAATTTCGACACTCGCGAGTCGTTAATCGCTTATTCCCTCTTTCTCTGCGACTGCAGACACCTGCTGCGTCCTCTCTCTCCTCCTCGCGCGGCCTTAAAACGCCACGCGCTCCCTCCCGTCGTCTCCACCGTCTCCTCCCTCTTCTCCTTCTGCCAGTGAGCGTGAGCGCGAGCGCGAGGGCGGCAGCGGTGGCCGCAGTGAGCACGGAGGAGGTGCTGCATGCGAGAGCAGAGCTCTACCGTGAGGGCAAGCTCGCCGGGGCTGCTAGGGTCGGCCGGCGGAGGGAGCAGGGGGTGTGGAGTGACGTGGAGGGGGGACTGCTGCGGTCTGAGCAGCAGGCGCGCGAGGTGCGACGCGGGCGGCGTCGCGAGCGGAGGCTGAGTGGCACCTTAATCCTGGAAGAATTTCCAGAATCAGACCTCTGGGTTGATAGCCAGACGGCGAGGGCGACGTCTGGAAGACCTTCCAGACATCTGAAAGGTGAGTTTTTCCATCTTCTTCCTTCCTGTCAACTGGCCGTACTGAGGGAGGGAGATGGGTGTGTGCAGGCTCGGTGATTCGCCATCCAACGTGAATCAGTCGTCTGGCTGTTGTACCAGACGGCGGGAGCGACCTCCAGACGTCCGGGGTGACCATCGGACATCTGGGAGCTAGGCCAGATGTCCTCTCAGACTTCTGGACGTCTGGGAAACCACACTGAACAGGTAATTCTCTGAACCACTTTTTAAGACGTCTGGAAGAAGTTCCAGACGTCTGATTTTACACTGTGTCGTCGTTTTCGACCCGTTTAGGGCCCGTTCGGGTTCCGTTTTCCGTGATTCGAGTTGCGTTCTTTCAGAATTAATCCCTCTACCCGTCTACAGTAGCTATACACTGTTTTGAGGCACTCCTTGTATTTGATCCTTGTGATAGGACCTCCTTCAGTTGCAGTCTTGGGAGTCGCGAAGGCACGCGGGATTCCCGATCATGCCCCCATTACTCCCGTTGTACCTGGTAGAGTGGTTTTAAGTTATTAATAAAATCTGTTAAAGTACGGAACCATAACTAGAACCTAGGACGTTGCATGAATCCTAGGAATGAGAAATATATGATAGCTCCTAGGTGTTGCATGAATCCTAGGGCTGGAAAACTAGATTGTATGATAGATCCTAGGATATGGCATGAATCCTAGGATGGGAAAAACTAGTGGAATGTATAATACTGCAGTCTTGGAAAACGGAAAGAGATATAAAGCTGCCTGTAATTTGAATTAATAGCTGCCTGTTGTGAATAAATAACGTGGTTGAGAATAGGGATTGTAAGAATGTGAAACTGGAAAGTGAAACCTGGATGTTTGAGTAAAAAGGATGGAACCCTACGGGGAAGTAGGAGTAGAACTCCTGGAAAGTGAATGGAATAGTATTGGGGAAGTGAGCTGGCCCTTGAGTACGGAGTACCAAGGAGAGCGACTGTCCCCCTGTTTAGTGCAGAGCGGAGCCAGCCGCCGCAGGGACCTGGGGTTAGGACTGGCCACTCTGTACCGACTTGTTGGCCCTCGCATACGTAGTACCGAGGAGAGCTACTAGTGTAGGGAGGTACTAGCTACCCCACGGGCCCCGGGGTTCTGCTAGCCTCCCACACCGACTTATTAGGCCCGCTGGGGCAAACCAGGGTAGTCAGGCGAGGGTGCGCGGACTGTGGAGGGACAAGGCCCCGGTTTGGTTATTGTGGAGGGGTTGGACCCCTGTTACTGAGAGGGCTCTACCCTGGACTGGTTCCGTGCTGTGCTTTGGGCGCACCCGTTAACGGAAACGACTGACTGCGTGCCAGTACGGGTTAGCTACCTGTGCGTTTATCGCGCGTGCTGTAGTCACCGTTACGTCTGTCAGTGACCTTAGGGTGGTTGACTGAGGGTAAGATCACCACGGGAGACTCTCCCGGCCAGTAGAGCACCACGTGCTACTTCTACTTTTTGGAAAAGACTGCAATCAAGATCGTTCCCACGAGGAACATTCGAGATCAAGAAAAAGATCTAGGGAATAAATGAAATAGTGAGACAATTGAAAGATGTGAATAAAGAATGTAATAGAACATAACAGCTACTGTACACTCTACTGTTGCCTTTAGTTAGTTGCCACTCTACTCAGCGTTTTGCTGACGTGTTACACTAGTTACCTTTTTCAGGACCAGGTGTTGAGCAGCCAGGGCCAGCGGCTGCAGAGGTCGCTGGGCCGAGTAGGGTCTAGTAGAGTTACCACTGTCTTTTGTACCTCTTTGTTTCTGTTATAGTGAGTAGTTCTTGTTTCCGCTGTACTTTTCTTTTCCTGCAGTTCATGTTATATGATAAATTTTGTTCTACTGTTATGGTGGTATATACTGTAGTAGTTTCTTTCCTTACTGCTATACTTTCTTACTATTAGTTATATTCATGCTGAATGTGGTTTATTTTTACTGCTCTTTTGGTTACTTCCTCGTTGGACGACTAGGTCTTGGGATTAGTCGAGTCTATTCAATTCTCGTGTCTCGTAGGGACTCGGGAACCGGGTCATTACAGAATTGTTTCTGAGATCTTATTGAATGATTTTAGGGAGGTTAAAGTGAGCTCAGACTTGTTTATCCGATGGAATTAACAACCTGCCTGTTTGGGTTGCTTTTGAACCCAAACTAATGATAGTAAATTTTGGACGAAATTTGAAGTTGAATCCTGCCCAGTTTAGTTAGTTTTACCCCTTAGAATCTATTTAAATTGATAGGAAAAGTCCTTAGCTGTCTGTTTTACCTTTCAGAGTTTAAAATTTTGTTTCTGAGTTTTCAGTGAAGCTTTGAGCTTCCCTATGCTTCTTGAAGCTTTTGAGAGCTTAAAACCTGTACAAACAGTTGCAAAATCCTTTTTATAATCTATTCCAACCCTTAGATAAGCTGGAAAGACCATCCTATAGACATAGTCGATTTAAAACCATTTCTAGGCATATTTAACCCGTAGGAACACCCTAATTTCACCTATTAAATAGAAGCGGAAATCATCCTTTAAACCTCAAATTAATCCTGGAATCCTGTAAAGCCACCTTAGAGCTCTCCATCAAGCTTTATTTCGCTTGATTTGGAGCTCTGAGTACGGAGAAATCTTCGTTTGAAGATGGGCCTGGAGGGGGAATTCTTAGTCCCACATCGGAAGATTCAAAGCGCGCGCCTTAGTACAAATGTAATTTGTCATACAGCCGATTCAATCGTCAGTGCTTGGTGCGAAAAGAAAACATTTGACCTTTGAGCATGCGTGTGTGTGTGCGGGCGAGTGCACCTGCGGGTGTGCACCAGAGTGGGCATGTGTGTGTGATTGGCCCTGGGAGGGCAAGGCTTGGGAGGCATTGAGCTGGTTTGGCTCAAGAGAAAAAAGCCTGAAAATAAACCCTAATGAAATTAGACGAGGACCGAGTAGGGTCCAATCCCACCCTGATCTAGGGTGCTGTGTATCCTCGAAAGAACCTCGCTGCAAATCTCAAACAAATTTTTGGTTGAAAAGAAAATTAACCCTGTTCAGCAGAAGGTTAAGAAAGGAGGAAGAGTTAAGTGCTGAAGGCTCTGATGGGTAAGTATCAAAGGAAGTGAGGGCTGAAGAAAGAAGGCTGAGAAGGAAGAAGAACTCGCAAAGGGAAGAAAGCTGAAGGAAATAGATGCTAATGGAAGCTAAGGAAAGGAGAAGAAGAAAACAGGCAGACATAAGGAAATACTTAAGAAGAGAAAGTGGAGAAAGGCAGGAATAGAAGCAGAAGAGAAGAAAGAAAGAGAATGAGAGAAAAAGAGAATAAGAGGAAAATAGAAAGAGAAAGAGAGAAAAATAAAGGATTAAGAAATAAAAGAATAAGAAGATAAAGAGAAGAAGAGAAAGAAGAGAGGCTGAAGAATAAGGAAAAGAAATTAATTTTTCTTGTTACATTTTTGTTGTTAATTGTACTAAGGCATATATTGACTAAATAAACTCTTCTTTGCCTTAAATCATTTGAAATAAATAGAGAATTTACATGTTTTAAATGTTGAAAATGAGTGTTTATGTGGAATTTTACATGTTATTTCATTTAAATCAATTTTTGGCAAAATTCATGTTTCCATTATTAACTTAGATATACTTCCAATACTTATAAAGAAAAATAAAAGATAACTAGTGAATTTAGAATGAATTATACCTTTCAGCGAACGACCTGGACTCAACCAGTTAAATTTTCTAAAATGTTAGGCTAATTCGACCTCATACTACTAATCGACACAACTTTGTGTTAACCTAAGTGACTTTTCTCTACTCATAATTAGTAAAATTAACTTAATTAACTGAGTTGAGGTAAGAAACGACCATTTTAATGGTGCCGTTGCTGGGGAGGCAATCCCTTAATTCACTACAATTTAGTTGGTTTAATTGTATAATTAAGAGGTATTTGTAATTATATTTTCGTTTTTAATGTTGTTGTTCTAATTAGTTGTGTTTTGTTTTGTTTTTATTTCCTGTCTTCTTTTCAGGTTTACCTTTGCGGGTGATCTCAGGAGAAGGCGGGAATTTGTTGCTATTTATTCTTTTGTTTTGTTGCATTAAAAGTTAAAAAAATACAAAAATACATTCTATTTGACTAGCAGCAGCATACAATAGCCGTATACTCTTAGGAGTGCATTTCCTGCTAGTATTAAAGCGAATCTAACTCGGGAAATTTTTGCTATTTTTCTCGCATCAGCGGGAAAACATGAGAAAATCCACATAGATTCCCGTCCATTGAGATTTAAAAAGACCACATATTTTGTTTGAAAAGACTTAGAAAGCAACCACTGAAATTTAGTTGATATATTTTTGTAGAAAAAGAGGAAGTTAAAAATTATGACAAAATCTGATTGCAGAATGCAAGCGGGTTTTGTCGCTATCGTCTGTTGCATGCTATCATGCATACAGTGCGATCACTAGAGTCACACGAGTCTATTTATCTATCTCTCCTCTTTACACTTCTTAGGGCTTTGGTCGAATATCAACAAGTCTGTCTCACTACTAGAGCCTCAGGGAGCCAGTAGTAAGTGGTCTCGATCCTAGACCTTAGACCTTTGAGCCTTAAGGCTACGCACCTAAGTAGACACAGATTAGGATGCATATTTTGATACTGTTACTCTATTTGCTTGTGTCAAATTACTTTTGCATATCCTACGAATCTCTTCTTTCCTTTGAAAGAAGAGCAAAACCCAGATCTTTGCGCTATTTTACACGTTTTTGTGCCATTGTTTTTCTATCGATGGTGTGCTTGTGCCTTTGCACATTATTTTTTGTTTTATGGATGGGAGGCGATCCTTGCATCCACCTCTTGCACCATCGTTGATAGGTGATCCCAGGCCGGTTGTAGATAAGCAACCAATGGTTTTCCCATCTGATCCATCTACTTCTATTGATCAGATGCAGAATCAAAATCCTGAGATCCCTTCCTCTTCTGGTCAGGGGGAGATGCCATCTTTCGATGTTCATGAGGCCCTCCTGAACCATAATCTTAGGATGCTTGAGTAGACTAGACAGATTAATCTATTAACAGCAGCCCTAAATAATTTACAAACTCTTCAAACCTGTCCTCCTCCACAACCTGAGGCAGGATTTGATATCCCTAATTTACCGATCCATCATCCAAGGCCTCTACTTAGAGATTATTACAACCCATCTAATGCTCAAGTAGGGCCTAATGTTAGGATACCTATTGGGGAAAATGATCCTGAATTGAAGCCAAACATCATTGGTCAAATCCCTCACTTTCATGGATTTGCATTTGAGGATCCATTTCATCATATAGAAGATCTAAAGAATTTATCTCAAACTCTTGGACTTCGAAATCAAAATAGGGAAATCCTACTTATGAAAATGTTCTCTTTAAGCGTTAAAGACAAAGCTGCTTATTGGTATATAACTATTGCAAGACCAATCTCAACTTGGGCTGAACTCGAATATGCTTTTCAAAAGAAATTCTTTCCAATTGGTCAAACTAATGCTTTAAGGAGAGCTATTACTACTTTCAATCAAAACCAAGGAGAACCAATTCATGAAGTGTGGGAACATTTTCATGAATTGCAAAGGAAATGCCCACATCATGACATCCCTCATTGGCAACTCATGCACATCTTTTACTATGGTTTACAAGAGGGCATTCGCAATCTAGTCGATGCCTCTTGTTGAGGGAATTTCCTAAATCACGACGTAGAATCCACCTCAAAATTATTTGAAGGGATGGCGGAAAACTCAATCAATAACGCATCTATGTCGCAATTTACGCGGGGCACAAACACGAATCATCAGATTCCGCACAAGGGCATTTACGAGATCGGTAACCTATCCAATTCAAAGGATTTAGAGATAATTGCAGAAAAATTGGACAAAGTCGATATTGTAGCAAAGCATCACGATGAGGTCAGAAATACAATGAAGACTCTTACGCCTCTACTTGCTACGAATCTCGTGCATCTACCTATTTCACAAATTCCCACGGGGAGGGAATTTGTGAATAATCTCAATTCTAGAGATACATCTTCCTTGGGTTTTCTATCTACTCCACCAACCCAAGGAGGGACCTTTGTCCCACAATCTTACCCACCCTTTTCCCCACCCTTTCCTGTTGCAGAAAACATGCCTTATCCTTTTGACTTGAATGCCATTCAGGGATATGCACCAAGATCAAACCCATATTCAAATTCTTATAATCCTAGATGGCATAATCACCCTAATTTCTCTTGGTCTGACCATACACAAAGACCATCATATTCGACTCAGACCAGACGAAACCCACCTACATTGTCTTTTAAACAACACAATGTGAGACCATTTTACGCGGGTTCGCAAAACCCCGTATGGCCAAATAGAGATTCACAGCTAGACCAGATTTTGAGAGCAGTGACTGAGAGCCAGTGACAAAATGCTAAGGCTCTTGCTGAAGTCCAATGACAATGTTCGGCAGAATTGGCTGATCTTAGTGGTCAAATCACGCAGTTAACCGAATTTCGTCAACTAGGGACCCTTCCATCCTAGCTAATTCCAAACCCTAGGAATATCCAGGAAAGACAACACCTGAGAGTTCAAAATCCGAATTAGGGACATGTCTATCTTCTTAATCAATTACCCCTAAATCCAAACCTAAATCCAAATCTGGATCCACCTATTTCTAATCTTGATTTTGAATATCCAAATCAATAAAAATCAATTGTGAATCAACCATTAATCAATAATCCATCTTTCGAAAGTGCACAAGCATCTTCTTCTTCATCACCTGCTACTTCTCATGCAGGTAATAACTCTGTTACAACCCACTGGGGAACTTCCACTAGGGATCCAATTTTTCCAAGGAACTTATCCCAAGAGTCTAGTACATCTAGATCAACCCCTGTTTCTACACCTGGAAGAGGTGCAGAACCTGATCCTATAATTCTCGCTAATTTGCGAAATCAGGGTAATACCTCAATAGAATAGGAAATCCACATCCCATTCGTAGAACCTTTGAAGATGACTAGGAAACAGAAACAACCTGTTACATTAGATGAAGATTTGATTAAGATTTTTGAATAGGTACACATTAATATCCCACCCCTAGATGCTATCAAACACATTCCGACTTACGCAAGATTTCTTAAGGACTTGTGTACTCCTAAGTGTAAGTTGAAGAAAGGAAGCACTGTTGTACTTTTGGAGCATGTGAACTCTATTATTTCAAGTATGCTTCCTTTGAAAAAGAAAGACCCAGGATCTCCATTTATTTCCCGTATAATTGGGGGTCAGTGTTTTGGTAGAGTTCTCCTAGATTTAGGAGCTTCTATTAACCTCATTCCTTTCTCTTTGGTAAAACACTTTAAAATAGAAAACCTTAAGTCTACCAATGTGACTTTACAATTAGCTAATAGATCTATTAAGTCACCTAAAGGAATGTTGGAGGATGTTATTGTTAGAGTTTGGGAATTTTACTTCCCTGTAGATTTTATTGTTATTGATATGGAAGTACCCGAATACATTAGCCACACCCTAATTATCTTTGAGAGACCCTTTTTGGCTATTGTGAAAGCCAACATTTATTGTGAATCAAGAAAGATTGAATTGAAATTTGGGGAGAAGACAATTAACTTAGATATATCTAGAGCTTCTAATGGATTTGATTGTGAATGGATTGAGGAAATAAAATCTATAGCAGCTTTTGAGGATGACATTAGTTTTTTAGAAGTAGAAGGCACATCTTTTGAAATCCCATAAAATAAAATCTATAGTAGCTTTTAAGGATGACATTAGTTTTTTAGAAGTAGAAGGCACATCTTTTGAAATCCCATACCCTCAAAGCAACGAAATGTTATTAGAATCTCTACTCAATCCCAAATATGACTCTAAATCTAAATCATCTAATTCACTTTTCACAATTGAAAATCCCACCCCAAATCCTGCTGTTGATTCTACTCCTATACTTGAATTGAAACCATTGCCTGATAATCTTAAATATGTATATCTCGAATCTAATAAAAAATATCCTGTAATAATCAATTCTCATTTATCTGAATCACAAGAATCTAAATTGATCAAAGTTCTTCAAGATCACAAGAAGGCAATTAGGTGTACTTTACATGATCTCACCGGGACTAGCCCCAATTTCTGTACTCATCGCATCTATATTAAGGATGGGGCACGACCTTCAAGAGAAGCTTAAAGACGCCTAAACCCAAATTTAAAGGAGGTCGTTAGGAAAGAAATAATCAAGTGGCTTGATGCTGATATTATATATCCCATATCTGATAGCCCTTGGGTGAGTCCAATTCAAGTGGTACCCAAAAAGGTAGGACTCGCCATAATAAAAAATGAATCAGGAGAAACCATTCCAATACAAATTGCGAATTTGTGGTGGGTTTGTATTGATTATCGTAAGCTGAATACTATTACAAAGAAGGACAATTTTCCTCTCTCATTCATTGATCAGATCCTTGAGAGATTAGCTAGTAATAGGTTCTTCTGCTTTCTAGATGGTTACTCTGGATAAAATCAAGTTGCAATTTATCCTAAAGATCAAGAGAAAATGACTTTCACCTGCTCCTTCAGAACTTTTACTTTCCGAAAAATGCCATTTGGGCTTTGCAACACACCCGTGACTTTCCAGCGTTGCATGTTAGCTATTTTTACCAAAATGGTGGGTGAATATATGGAGGCCTTTATGGATGATTTTTCAGTCTTCGGGGCGACATTTGATATTTGCTTGGATAATTTGTCGAAGGTTCTAAAAAGATGCATTGAAGTAAACCTTGTCCTTTGTTGGGTGATGAGAACCTCATCATGAACCCTAATTAGCACATTTTGACATAAGAAATCAAACGAAAAGCTCCTACATAACCTAAGGGAAGGCCTAAATTAGGAAATTATTGAGCATAGAATAAAACACTACACATGGGGTAAAACTGCAATTTTACCATTAGAGTACATGAATGGGATTTTTAAGGGTCTAAACAATGGTCAAGCAAACTTAATAAAAGAAAAAGTGGGATGGTTTGGTTAGAAAAGTGTTGTGACAAAATCTGGGAATTAAATGACATTCTATAATTCTAGAACAAACCCACATTAATTCACGAATTTTTAGGCAAGATAAAAATCAATTAAACCCTCTACAATTCATGAAAAAATATCTCCTAGGGCTTAGAACCTTCAATTTGGCCGTTGGAACCTATCTTGACCAATATTGAGAACCATAACCAATTTTTGACCAAATTTGGGTTTTTGTGCAAAATGTCCAGTCAAACATGGCAAAACCTAAATCCGAATTCACCATTGGATTCCTTAGGTACAAATTAGGTTTACATCAAAATTTGGACCTAAGGGAAGGTTGCCTTGACCAACTTTGCAAAATGGTCCTCAACAATTACTTTTCGACACTTAGCATTTTGAAACCTTCCAACGACCCACGTATCTTTCCCGTCGTCTTCTTCAATCAGGTCCCTCTGCCACCCGCCTGTGCAGGCCATACCTCCGGCGACTTTGCACAGAGGATGGCACCGCACATGCATGGGGAGCCAGCCCCAGATTTAAAAGGGAGACTCTCTGCGTTGTCCCCTGCCGCTTGGGCCGACTCCCATGCCTTGTCGATCACCATACCTCTCGTGCGAACGCCTGAGAGGCATGGGTCTCACTCCGGCCATACCTCCGGCGAGGTATTCCCACCTCCTCCTTGCGATTCTCTCTTTGCCGATGCCTATTTAAGGAGAGACACCCTCTGTCTCATCCTTCAAGCTTATTCTGGCCTGAGAATCCCCCTTAATTTCATCTTCCTCATCTCCGGCCGTCTGTCCACAAGCTCCGGCGACTCTCCTCCTCCTTTCTCATTTCCCTACCACCATACTAGTGGCTGGGTTACCTCCGTCATCTTCCACCGTGCCTCGCCGTACCAGCAAGCGCCCTCCAGCCCCTCTTCCTCATCGCCGTCTCTTCCCCTGGGCACCTTCGTCTCCAGCGACGGTGCCAAAAACTCTCTTTCTGCCATGACCAGGCATGCATTGGCCATTTTTCTAGGCATAAAACCGCAACGAAAATACTCCAATGTGGCTTTTACTGGCCCACTATCTTCAAGGATGCATACAGTAACTGTAGGGCATGCAGCCGTTGCCAAACTTTGGGCAACATGAGCCATTGTGACATGATGCCTTTATAGCCAATTCTTGTATGCGAGATTTTTGATATTTGAGGGATTGATTTTATGGGCCCCTTCCCTATCTCGGACGGCTTCGAGTATATTTTACTCGATGTTGACTACATGTCCAAATGGGTCGAAGCCATTTCGACCCGAACCTGTGATCACAAAATTGTCATCAAATTCATTCATCAGAACAACTTCTCATGGTTCGGGATTCCTCGAGCTATCATCTTTGATGTAGGGACCTATTTTACCAATGGTCAGTTCAGGTCACTGATGACCAAATATGGGGTGTCGCATCGAATCTCTACTCCTTATCACCCCCAGGCTAGTGGCCTAGTTGAGCTATCAAATCGGGAGATCAAGAAAATCCTGCAGGTTACTATTTGACCTGACAGGAAGGATTGGTCATTTCGACTTCCGGAAGCTTTGTGGGCTTATAGGACTGCCCAAAAGACCCAATTAGGCATGTCTCATTTTAGACTGGTGTACGGGAAGGCATGTCACCTTCCCGTCGAACTGGAGATTGGGCAGTACGGAACTGCAACCTTGATCTTTCTAAGGCTAGAACCCATAGAAAGCTTTAGATAAGCGAGATTGATGAATTACGCCTTGATGCGTATGAAAACTCATGAATCTTCAAAAAGCGGGTTAAAACCTTTCATGACAAGCACATATCTAGAAAGATCTTCCGGCCTGGTTAGAAGGTCCTACTCTTCGATGCTCGACTTAAATTTTTCCCTGGAAACTACAATCCAAGTGGGTCGGACCATATCTTGTCCAATAGATTTTTGGAAATGGAGCTGTTGAGATCAGTCCGCTCAACTACGATTCCGAACCTTTCATAGTGAACGGCCAGAGACCCAAATCGTTCATTAGCGTAACCAATACAGATTTAGCAGAGTCATCATTTATCCTCCATTCTCCCTAAGCTCATTGTGCCCTGCCGATGGCGTAAAACTCAGCACTTAACGGGAGGTAACCTGTTATTATTTTTGAAAACCCGAAACCTTTTTCTGACATTTCTTTGCACTTTAGGTTCATTCCTTAGGATAGCCGACTTCATCTTAGGTACTCGTACCTGAGATTAGAAATCATCCGCAACAGTCACCTCAACCCATCCACTCACCTGATATCTGTCCTAATGCATGAACCAAGTCAAATAAAAACCTACGTAATGCACAATGAGGACATTGCAAACCTTAGGCATCGGGGGGGTATGAAAATGCAATGAAAAGTCATAACAAGAAAAGGTTTCAACAAAAAAAAATTCACATACAAAAAAGAAAAAAAAGAAAATTTTTGGGAGGAGGGAAGAATTGCTGGTAAGCTTCACAAAAGGAGGAAAAGAGCAAAATATTAAAAAGGAGCACAAAATGAAAAAGAAAAGGGATAGTCATTAGTAAGAAATTAAGGAATTAACCAAAGTTCTAGATCACATTAAAGAAAAGTAAAGTGAAAGTGCACAAAAAGATTAGTAAGAACGCTAACCTTAGGCCTTCTTGGCTAGACTCTTAGTACCAGTTAAGATCTAGATATTCCTCAAGAGGTTGAGGAAAATGAAAAGCTTAAGTATTAGGTCTAAGGCTTAGGGAGTATTCGGCCTCGTTAACTGACCTTCGATTTATGGGACTCGGTAACCTAAGCACCCAAATTCACACACACAGTCTGGTTCAGTGAGCATAAATATCAAAATCACAAAGAAGCGTGTTGGGAGAAATCGCAGCTCGCATTTTTGATAAAAGCGTCGTAGTATAGTTGCGAAATACGATCCAACAAAGATATTATTTTGAAAATAACGAGACTTTGAGTCCTGATCGTTCGTCTCTAGGAGGCGTTGTTTTTGTTTTTGAAATCGATCTTAAAGCCGCTCTACTTTATTTAACTGACATGCTGGTGCGTAATATATAGGCAGTTAAAGAACTTGTACTTAAATCACGCAAATATGATAATCATTTAGCTCAAGGTGATTTTAAACACATAAGAGATATATATATATAAAATGAAATTTCATTCATCGTGGGAGAGTTGTTGCACAAGGAAATCTAGAGGAAAGCTTATAAATGAATGCTTAAAATTAAATCTAAAATTAAATCTAACTACCAGAAAACGATTGCATACAAGAATCAGCGGGGGGATTTCGCATGCATCATTGGGGAAGAAGAAAGACTACTCTACTAAGCAGTAAATGAAAGCAATAAAAATTATGAAGAGCATGATCTAGAGCTAGAAGAATAGAGGGCATTCAGGGGTGGTCCTCCCCGATGGCCTTGGAGTGGTCGAGAGGAGAATGAGGGGCGGCCAATGTAGCTTAGGCCAACCCTTGGAGAGAAGTAGGGTTGATCCAGCATCCCGGTATGGTGTCCTCCATGGTGGTGGTAGTGAGCTCGTGGAGGTGGCGTGAATGGCATCAATGGAGTGCAATTGCCAAGGGAGTGAATCGGTGCAAATGGCCACCCAAGGGGTCATTTTATAGACCTAAGGGAATCTCTCTAGAGAATTATGGAATTCTCTAGAGAGGCCAATGGTGGGAGCTCGTGGGAGAGTGAGAGAGAGAGGGTGGATGGTGGTTTTTAGATCCACCAAATGTGGATCTAAAAATTGAATGGCTCTTGGTTGCTATTTTTGGCAACCAAGGCAACCACACATGGTAGAGAGCTCTAGAGAACTCTAGGCTAGGTATTTTCGTGTGGATGGTGTGTGTGGGTGTGTGTGGGTGTGTGTGGGTCAAAACATAGGCGGCTAGGTTGATTAGGTTGGGTTATAGTGGGTTTAGGTCAAGGTAGGTCTCAAATTAGAGTTATAAACCCTAATTCACTAAGGTAAAGTGCAATTAAACTTAATATAAGTTTAATTGGGTGTGTGGAAACTTAATTGAGAGTAAAACAACTCAATTAATTCAGGTCTAGGTCAATTGGACTCTCACTGAGTCCAATTAGACAGTGTATGCTGAGATCAGGGCTCAATTGGACTCATTGAGTCCAATTGAATAGGCTGATGGAATTGACTAAGATCCAAGTCAATTAGGTTTAGTGAGGACCTAATTAGGTCCTTAGGGAGGTTTAGAGGTGATGTACTAGGGTTAGGGCACCTTAATTTAGGTTCCTATGGGGTTGGAATTGGGTTTAGGGACCTAGAGATCTAAGATCAAGGCTTAAATCTCAAAACAGGAATTGGAGAGTAGTATCAGACGTCTAATTATAGAATTAGACATCTTATACTCAAAAATCAGAAGTCCAGACTTGTTGTCTGGATGTCCAATCAGAGTCAGGAAGGATTTCGTGTTCTGTTTTGGGTATTCTGCAGAAATTAGTCGTCTGACAAAGTGTCTGGATGTCCAATAATACTGCAGAAGTGGGTTTGAAGTATGCGGGAGTTGGCTAAGGGTCCTGGACATCTTAAAACTTATCTGGACGTCCAGAGAAGGGTTGGAACGAGGGTTTTAGGGCTTCCTAGGGTGTTTTGACCTAATCTAAGGGTGGCTAAGGCTTGGGGAAGTTTCTAGGCTATCCTAAGATTAGGATGGACCTAAGCTCTTCACATTTTACTGCTTTATTTCTACTTAATAGAATAGAAAACCTTTAACCCCCTTACATTATTATTCCTACATCTAAACTAGGCATTCTGCTCCAACTCTGCTACAACTCCTGTTATTCCTGATACAGCTTCAAATCTAGCTCCTGATCAGCTTATTCCCTGCAATCGACATAATGCACTTAATCAGCACATTATAACATTATTTTATGCATAGCTAAAGGAAAGTAGTAAAGATGCAGATAATGCGTGTGCATGCATGAATAACCCTAACTTATGCTAAGTCCTAGCCTAATTTAGGTCAATTAAGACCTATGATTGCTGCTCAATCATACCCCCATGCCTAAATCTTGCTAGTCCCTAGCAAATGCAAGACTAAATTATTTACAGCAAGGGTCCCTAAGGGACTGGTTATTTTACCAAGTGTTTGCATAGAGATTTTTCTCCTTTTTGTTTTCATCCTATGCTCTAGAAATCCAGACAATCGTGAAGGTGCAGCTATGTAGCTTTTGTAACGGATTCGAGTGAAGACTAATACACCTCTAAAGCCTGTACTTGACCCCTAATAAAAATTCTAGCTGGATAGGCAGATTTCTTCCCTCGGGGTATTCAAGATATTCTATAAATTTCACCCCAGCTTTGGCCTTTGGTGGAGAATCTTTGAAGGAAAGGATTATATATTTGGTGGCCCATTCTCACTTGGTGCTACATAGAGACTAGTACTACAGAATCCAGATTCCCGAATTGCTAAGTAACTCAACTTAGAGAAAGATGAGAAAAACTATGCTCTCTTTGATTCCTTTGTATTCATTCTCTTGCTCTTTTTCTTTCTTTTTCTTAGAGCTCACAACCTCACCAGATGCACACATAGGATCTGTATTTGGTGGTCACACTAGGCATTAACACTTTAATTGAGTTCTCATAACCCTAACACTAAGTCGGGATTCCTCAGCCAGTATTCGGGCGGTCAGAAACACAAGAAAAATAGGTTAAGGCCATATTTGGTGGAGCTCAATTTTATTTGGTGGTATTGCCTTGATAAACACTAAATATTCATTGTTTTCTTCTTTTTTCTTCTTTTTCTAATTTTTTTTTTCAGTTTTTCTTTCTTTTCATCATTCTTTTTCTTTTTCTTTTTCTCATTTTTTTTAATTTTTTTTTTTCAGCATAACACAACTGGCATATATCCATGAACTTTATTAAGGAGGCATTATTGAGGATTGGTGGTACTCAAGAGACATTGGGTGGCTTATTTGGTGGAAGTGCCTACTCACGGCACCGGGAGAGATGTATATGACGGTGTATTTCTGACATTGACATCAATACCCTCCTTCAGCCGAGGATTTCGTAAAGAATGGTCGTAACCATCCACCTTAGCCCTAGTTTTATGAAAACTCGCTTCCACGTATTTGCCTTATTCTGTGGCTCTGAAAATTTTCACACAAAAATGTATATGCGGGAACCGAGAGTGAAAACTATGTCTAATCTCAGAGTATCATTACCTAATTATCTAGGATTCTAGATTCCTTGCACTAATCTTAGAGCACTAATACACTCTACTCTCTCACACTATTTGGTGGATTTTTGGAAGAAAATCAGCCTGACTCCCAAAACACTGTCCAAGGGTTCTGGAAAAGGAGCACTACTTCTTCTCGACAAACTGAAGATGTTTATCAGCCTTCACCGTGACTCCATCGCAAATTCTACGTGTGTGAAAAGTTGTACTGGATTCCAGATTACTGGAATCAACTAAAGGATAAAATCCCTAATGCATTCTCTTAATAAAATAATCTTATTCATGAATGTAATATCTATATATGCTATAGACATGTAACCTCATATAATTTGTACTTCGTGAATTTCCCGTATCGGGTTACAATCAGCTTGACCCTAAATTTAGAAGAAAAGGTGAGCAGGTGAGTCGGAATTGGCTATTGCGAATGATTTGTTGAGTCGGTTGTTCTTTTATTTAAGGTCCTAAAGTATGTTTTGCATGCAGCTCCGGGGTTTTCCTAAGTGTTGGCACAAAAAATTTTTTTAATTTTTATGTATCTACCCCCCCATGCCGATGTT
The DNA here is from genome assembly GCA_037157565.1 of Thalassia testudinum. NCBI lineage: Eukaryota > Viridiplantae > Streptophyta > Magnoliopsida > Alismatales > Hydrocharitaceae > Thalassia > Thalassia testudinum. Next base: position 94,986,372 of record JAZHRO010000025.1, read on the forward strand.
CTTGCATGTCCTCATGCATGAATGTAAAAGAAAATAAATGCTGCAGGGAGAGAATGGGTAGAAATCACCTGTAATTGCTCCTGAAATTATATTCAGCACCGGCCAACCTGTTAATATGCAATATAAAAGGGAAATATGCTAAAAAAAAAAAATGCTATGTATAAAAATGATGGTGGAATGTGGGGCGAATGGTATCTATATGTGCTGAGTTTAACGCCTCCAGCTGGGCAAAAGCTCAATGAAATGTGTCATTTCTAGAATAGGAGCTGGCTAAGATTAAGAGAAAGATATGCTCGTATGCTCCCAGAATCAGTGGTCCGCAGATATGAACTAGCTGATTGTGCGCCCCTACTCCAAAAAGTCTAGCTATAAGAAAGTGTGGAGTGGTAGTGGAAAATGGAGGATAATCAAAGGTGGGATCATGATGTTGATTTAGCTGATTTATCATGTCCCACAGTTCAGTAGGAAGTTGCTGAGGGAGTAGATCAACATGTATCTCAGAACTAGAATCTAAGTCATAGGGATCCTCATAATGATAATTGACATCAAAGATCATTCCCTCTCCAGGCTCTGGGTCATATGGCAGTATTTGTGAAAGTAGAAAATCTATGGGGAGGTCACTGAAATCCTCAGTAGAAATTACTTCATCCTCATCAGTACCCATCTCTGATTCATCAGAGGCTGTCTCCTCAGGCTCAAAGTCGAGCCATCTACTAGGATGATAAGTGTGTCCCCACCTCCTTCTACTCAAAGCTTCACCCTCGTATGCATTGGGCTCCTCAGTAATTCCTACCTCAAGTAGCATATTTATTTCTTTGTTCGAGTTATCCATAGCTACTTCTGGTTTTCGGATGTTAGGATCAAGGATAGAAAGTGTCATCTTAGAATCTCTAATATCCGAATTAGGGATGTAGGTGAAAGAAGAAGAGTGCAGATCAGAAGATGTTGGCTCTACCATAGGTTCACCTACAGTGGGAAGTGGTCTAGATTGATCAGTAGTGTCGCATGTGATGTTTGCCTCAAGATCCATATCCTCAATTGGATCTACTTCCCTTGTCTCGATCGGGTTATCTAACCCAAAAGGTGTCTCCCAGGATTCAGGATAATCTGATTGCGGCTCAATCCTGGAGATATCAGTCCTTTCCTCCTTAATTTCAGATGAACCCATTCGGCATACTTCCTGCTCCTGTCTCATATCCATGCTAGATTCTTTTTCCCCTGAGTGATCTTCGGGAATTTGCTCCCGAGAATCTTCTGTGTGTTCTTCCGGCGTAGTTGTTTCAGATTCTTCGAGGTCTTCAATGCTATTTTCCACTTGATATCTCAAAAGCAATAGTTCTTGAGTTTCCCAATTTTGTCCCATTCGCCTTGTTCTCTGCTGTTTCCTGAAGGAGCTCCATCACAGCTTGTTGATGCGGAATCCGGCTCTGTCTTTGGTTCGGCTTAATGATAGCCTGGATTTCACGTAGATAGGATGCAGCCTTTTCCTTAGCACTTGCTATAGCTCTCTGTATTCTATAATGTGGCCGCATATGCATCGGTAGCTCTTCAGGGGTTCCAGGGGTGAATCAGGTCTACCCATGTTCCATGGGTGAGAAGCAGGAGTATGAAATCCATATCCTAGGTTATAAGATGCGATCCTTTGAGGGACCGACTAGTATGGGTCATAATGTCCAGGGTTAGGATATGGGTTAACCATTTCAGTAACCCGAGGAGAAGGATCAGGTGAAGCGAAAAGTCGTCTTTGCCACCTTGGGTTCTGATCCCAAGGTTGAGCTGATTCAGTGACCTGGGGTCTCAGATAAGCTCGTGGGTCCAGCTCTCCTAGATCCTGATTAGGTCCAGATCTTAGGTTAGCCATTGCGGCTAAGCAGATAGAAGAAATTGCTTGCCTCCTTGGGAGCGGCTCCCAAAGTTCAACCAAGTGAGGTCAAAGTGACATCCTTTCGTGCATACACCGCCCAACCCCTAGGTTGGTGTAGCCACGCAGGACAAGGCTAAGGCCCTATCAATCAAATGGTCCTTATAGATCAGGTGACCAGATTTTTCGTTAGGGATTTGAATTCCTGAAGATAAGTTCGTCGTACAACCGACTGAAAGTGAATCCCACCTCTCAAGCTAACCCAGCCAGTCTGGTTACGAGGGGACTAAGGGGAAGGTTCTTCCTTTGGCTTATGCCTCTGGTTCCGTTGACCCCCAAGCCGTGGTCGTTTGACACTACCCCACAGACTTATTCACCAGGTTTGGCAAGAGAGATTAAGCTCACCCAGTAGTACAACAACGAACTCGGGTTGATTTCGTATTTTAAAGTTAATTTTAACCCGTTTTCTTCAGTGGGGTTTGTGGTGAGTGGCCCACAAGGTGACAAAGTTCACTGGCTAACTAGACTTGATTAAGTCTAAGTTAGCCCAATGTGTGGTCTCTAGTTGTAACCCAAAAGGTTCAACCTAAGTTGCATGCACTTCTAGGGTTTTTCTCTGTTTCAACAGACCACAAAATTAATATTGATTTTATACTAATAATTGGAATCAAATTATTTTGACATTTTGTGAGAAGATTCCTTTTTCAATCAGATTTCAGAGAATATTTTTTTTTGGAATTTTTACGATTTCAACCGAATTTTTAGGGAATTTGGAATATCAGGGGGTCAGATCTGGAATTTTGACCCTGGTCGGTTTTCCACTTTGAAACAGTATCAAATTATCTTTAAAAATTTCGGAAAAATATGGAAAATAAAGCCAATTAGATCAGCTTTCAAACCCCACCACTTTTAGTCAAAACAGATTCGCGGATTGCTCGAAATTCCTTTTTGAAATTTGAAAATTTTTGAATCTGGGTCAATCTGACCCCCGTGCACTTCGCAAATTTTTAAAAATTTTGTACTTTGAGTTTTTTCAAAGTAATGGTGGAATTTGAAGGATGGTTTGAAAATGAAGGTTCAACCCGAATTTTAGAATTTTTTGCTAAAGAATTTTTTGGCAATCGAATTTTTAAGTGAGATTTGAAATCTGGCCGAAAATCAGAAGGTGGTGGAAAACCTTTTAAAGAGGTTTGAATTTGAAATTCAAGCCTTTCACCAAAAATGTTTTTTTTTTTAAAAATCTTTTGCACACGCTATTTTTTTTTCAAAAAGAATTTTTAAAAAAGATTCAACGAAAATATCTCTTTTTTTCTTTTTTTTTAAAGTAACCTAGATTCAAAAGGAAACCTAATCTAGATTTTTTTTTTCAGAATTTTTCTTTTTGATTTTTTTTTCTTTTCCAAGAAAATGAGAAAAATCATTTTTTTTTTCAAAAGAAATTACAGGAAGTAGATATAGTCTTAGGGTTAGAAAATAAACCTAATCTAAGAGAATGTGAAGTACACCTGATTTTTTTTTTTCCGCGCTTGTGTGTGCAGATCCCGTTTCTCTTCCGTGTTGTCCTGCACATCAAGAACAAAGTAGAGGCCGATTCATTAGTGATAGTTTCAAAATTGAAATAAAAGAAAATGACATCGCCTCCCCAGCAATGGCGCCATTTTGTTGTGAGAAATCGTAGCTCGCATTTTTGATAAAAGCGTCGTAGTATAGTTGCGAAATACGATCCAACAAAGATATTATTTTGAAAATAATGAGACTTTGAGTCCTGGTCGTTTGTCTCCGGGAGGCGTTGTTTTTGTTTTCGAAATCGATCTTAAAGCCACTCTACTTTATTTAACCGACAAGCTAGTGCGTAATATATAGGAGGTTAAAGAACAGGCACTTAAATCACGCAAATATGATAATCATTTAGCTCAAGTTGATTTCAAACACATAAGATATATATATATATAAAATGAAATTTCATTCATCGTGGGATAGTTGTTGCACAAGGAAATCTAGAGGAAAGCTTATACATGAATGCTTAGATTTAAATCTAAAATTAAATCTAACTACCAGAAAACGATTGCATACAAGAATCAGCGGGGGGATTTCGCATGCATCATTGGGGAAGAAGTAAGACTACTCTACTAAGCAGTAAATGCAAGCAATAAAAATTATGAAGAGCATGATCTAGAGCTAGAAGAATGGAGGGCATTCAGAGGTGGTCCTCCCCGATGGCCTTGGAGTGGTCGAGAGGAGAATGAGGGGCGGCCAATGTAGCTTAGGCTGACCCTTGGAGATAAGTAGGGTTGATCTAGCATCCCGACAAGGTGTCCTCCATGGTGGTGGTAGTGAGCTCGTGGAGGTGGAGTGAGTGGCTAAGTGGAGGTGGCGTGAATGGCACCAATGGAGAGCAATTGCCAAGGGAGTGAATCGGTGCAAATGGCCACCCAAGGGGTCATTTTATAGACCTAAGGGAAGCTCTCTAGAGAATTATGGAATTCTCTATAGAGGCCTATGGTGGGAGCTCATGGGAGAGTGAGTGAGAGAGGGTGGATGGTGGTTTTTAGATCCACCAAATGTGGATCTAAAAATTGAATGGCTCTTGGTTGCTATTTTTGGCAACCAAGGCAACCACACATGGTAGAGAGTTCTAGAGAACTCTAGGCTAGATATTTTCGTGTGGATGGTGTGTGTGGGTGTATGTGGGTCAAAATTTAGGTGGCTAGGTTGGTTAGGTTGGGTTCTAGTGGGTTAAGGTCAAGGTAGGTCTCAAATTAGGGTTATAAACCCTAATTCACTAAGGTAAAGTGCAATTAAACTTAATACAAGTTTAATTGTGTGTGTGGAAAATTAATTGAGAGTAAAACAACTCAATTAATTCAGGTCTAGGTCAATTGGACTCTCATTGAGTCCAATTGGACAGTGTGTGCTGAGATCAGGGCTCAATTGGACTCAATGAGTCCAATTGAATAGGCTGATGGAATTAACTAAGGTCCAAGTCAATTAGGTTTAGTGAGGACCTAATTAGGTCCTTAGGGAGGTTTAGAGGCGATGTACTAGGGTTAGGGCACCTTAATTTAGGTTCCTATGGGGTTGGAATTGGGTTTAGGGACCTAGAGATCCAAGATCAAGGCTTAAATATGAAAACAAGAATTGGAGAGCAGTATCAGATGTCTAATTATAGAATCAGATGTCTTATACTCAAAAATCAGAAGTTAAGACTTGTTGTCTGGACGTCCAATCAGAGTCAGGAAGGATTTCGGGTTCTATTTTGGGTATTCTGTAGAAATTAGATGTCTGACAGTGTCTGGACGTCCAATAACACTGCAGAAGTGGGTTTGAAGTGTGCGGGAGTTGGCTAAGGGTCCTGGACGTCTTAAAACTTATCTGGACATCTATAGAAGGGTTGGAACTAGGGTTTTAGGGCTTCCTAGGGTGTTTTGACCTAATCTAAGGGTGGCTAAGGCTTGGGGAAGTCTCTAGGCTATCCTAGGGCTAGGATGGACCTAAGCTCTTCACATTTTACTGCTTTATTTCTACTTAATAGAATAGAAAACGTTTAACCCCCTTACATTATTATTCCTACATCTAAACTAGGCATTCTACTCCAGCTCTGCTACAACTCCTGTTATTCCTCATCCAGCTTCCGATCCAGCTCCTGATTAGCTTATTCCCTACAATCGACATAATGCACTTAATTAGCACATTATAATATTATTTTATGCATAGCTAAAGGAAAGTAGTAAAGATGCAGATATTGCGTATGCATGCATGAATAACCCTAACTTATGCTAAATCCTAGCCTAATTTAGGTCAATTAAGACCTATGATTGCTGCGCAATCAAAGCGTTTCAAATGTTGTGAAAATGTCACCTAGATTAGAAGCGGCCGATCAGCACAAGTTGATTTGGACGAGTTCCCGGTGCAGAGGGGTGGGAAGTTCCCCTTGAAGATGCGTAGCAATATATCATCTCCTCCGTGCTTGTCTCCTAGGAAATATACATATCCTACTGGGGGCATGTAAGCACTCTGCTGGTTCAGATTCCATGGATGGCATTACCATGAAATGTCAATTGCTAGGGTCTGAATTCTGCCACAGAACACCATGGGTGGGATTATCTCAAAATCTCGAAAGCCAAGGTTCTGGGGGTTACCATGGGCAGTGCCATCTCAAAGCATCGATTGCTAGGAACCTTTGAGGATTGATGATGGCGACGAGGAATCCGATACAGATCGTGTTGTGAAGCCAATTGTAAGCTAGAATTAAAAGATAAGAGAGAGAAAACTTTCTAAACAAATAAACCCTCTGTCCCTCTCTTATAAAATGCACTGCAAACTGAACCAAGGCTAAAAATGTCTCAAGCACGGGTGCTTTAACCATGGAGTCCAATAAACTTTAGGGTAGTTCCTGTGGGCCTTAAAAAGCTTTGCTAAAGACTGAGGCTAAAGCTAGATAGATCTGGATCTTGATTGGTACTAGAGTACCTTTTAGGCCTATGGTTGGCATTTTGACCTAATCAAAGAGAAGGAAAAGCTCTTATCAAAATCAGTAAATGAAATTCATGGTCTAGAATGGAGGTAAAAACCTTAAAATTTTGCTAAGGGACTAGCAAAAGCTAGGCATGGGGGTATGATGAGAACCTCATCATGAACCCTAACTAGCACATTTTGACATAAGAAAGCAAACAAAAAGCTCCTACATAACCTAATGGAAGGCCTAAATCAGGAAATTATTGAATAGAGAATAAAACATTACACAAGGGGTAAAATTGCAATTTTACCATTACAGTACATGAACGAGAATTTTAAGGGTCTAGACAAAGGTTAAGTGGACCTAATAAAAGAAAAAGTGGGATGGTTTGGTTAGAAAAGGGTTATGACAAAATCTCGGAATTAAATGACATTCTATAACCCTAGAACAAACCCACTTTAATTCAAGAAGTTCTAGACAAGATAAAAATCAATTAAACTCTTTAAAATTCATGAAAAAATATCTCCTAGGGTTTAGAACCTTCAATTTGGTTGTTGGAACCTATCTTGACCAAGATTGAGAACCACACCGAATTTTTGACCTAATTTGGGTTTTTATGCAAAATGTCTAGTCAAACATTGTCAAACCTAAAATACAACTTCACCATTTGATTCCTTAGGTCAAAATTAGGTTTATACCAAAATTTGGACCTAAAGGAAGGTTGCCTTGACCCACTTTACAAAATGGTCCTCAATAATTACTTTTCGAACCTTAGCGTTTTGAAACCTTGCAACAACCCCCCTATCTTTCTTGTCATCTTCTTCATCGGGTCCCTCTGCCACCTGCCTACGCAGACCATGCCTCTGGCAACTTTGTGTGAAGGATGGCACCGCACATGCATGGGGAGCCGGCCCCAGATTTGAAAGGGAGACTCCCTATGTTGTCCCTTGCTGCATGAGCCAATGCCCATGCCCTGTCAACTTCCATACCTCTCGTGCGAATGCTTGAGAGGCATGGGCCTCTCTCCGGCCATAACTCCGGCGAGGTATGCCCGCCTCCTCCTTGCGATTCTCTCTCTGCCGATGCCTATTTAAGGAGCAGCACCCTCAGTCGCATCCTTCAAGCTTGTTCTGGCCTGAGAATCCCCCTTAATTTCGTCTTCCTCATCTCCGGTCGTCTGCCTGCAAGCTCTGGCGACTCTCCTCCTCCTTTCTCGTCGCCTTGCCACCATATCAGTGGCAGGGTTACCTCCGCCATCTTCTACTGCGCCTCGCCATACCAGCAAGTGCTCTCCAGCCCCTCTTACTCGTCACCATCTCTTCCCTTCGGCACCTTCGTCTCCGACGACAGCAGCAAGCCGCTCGCTACCTCCGCCTCCTTCGTTCACTCCCACACCACCTCCTAAATAAGTCCTCTCTCTCTATTCTTTATTTTTCCCATATTTATTTCTATTATTTTGCCTCACTGCTCACACACCACCGCCGTCTTCTACACCTTCAACAGACCACCGGCGAGGTGTATCCACCATTCCACGCATCCACCCACCTCGCCAACCACCTCACAAGCTCCGCCATGACTCACTGATCATAACCCCTCTTCCTATTCACCACCACATGCTCCCAACACTTCCCCCGAACACACCCATCTTCATAGGCACAGGGTGACCTAGGCACGCACGCCCAGGCCACCCTGCACCACGCTGACCATCGTGACACCTTCACCATTCCAAGGTGAAGCTCCCTGTGTGTTTTGAAGAGGCCGTAAGGATGTTTTGCTTGTGGATAGGTCTCGGTCGCCATTGGAGCAAGCTCGAAGAAGCTCGCAAGCTTCATCCCAGGTGCCCTGCATCAGGCTTCAGGTCTCAGACATGCGGACCTCCCTCTCACACGTTTCTAGCCTAGCAATTGGATTCCAAGTCCCCTGCATCTACTGCAATTGATCAACCACCTACTGCGGAAGCTCCTGAGAGGAAGGTGGGACATTTAGTCCCACCTCGGAAGATCAGGAGAGGGCGAAGCGGCATAAATTGCAAAAGTGTCAGGGGCTTAGCTTCTCCTGACACGGGGTGGGGTCCCCTCTCCCACCACACCTCATCAGCGGTACACACCTACACGGACCTGGTATCCTATCCAACTACCCGTGCACTCCTCGCGCAGCACCCACGCCTGGCCCCAAGCACTTATACCAAACCCGATAACCCAAGAAGTCTCTAGCAGAGCTATCCTGAGAGCGAAATAGAGAGAGAGAGTGACACGGGGAGGATAGGGGTTAGGTTTTGCCTAACCGTATGCCTGTGCAGGGAACAGAAGAGGAAGCAAGGAAGGATCAGCTGAGGACTTAGCTGTGAAAGCAGCTACGGCCAGAGAGAAGAGAAGGACTTGGTGGTACAGAGAAGAAAAGGAAGAGGAGGAGTTGCTGAGACTTAGCCGTAGGAAGACACATAAGAGAAGGAAGAGAGAAATCAAAGGCATAGCAGAGAAGAAAGAAGAAGAAGTCAGAGGAGAAGGTAGAGACAGAGCAAAAAGGAAGAAAAAAAAGAAGAGAAGGAAGCTGCCGCAAAAGAGGAAGGCCAGGCAGCTGAAAGAAGAGAAAAACAAGAAGCCAAGAAGAAGAAGAAGAAGCAGTAGTAGCAACAGTAGCTAGAAAGAAGAAGGAGAGCACAAGCATTGTAGCACTTAAGGCATCTGATCCTTGGAGTCAGATATCTGAAAATAGAGAAAAAGGAGGACAAAAGAAGAAAGAGAGAAGAAAAGAGATGAGACATTTTTATTTCCTCTCTTTAATCTTTTTGTAAAACAGTATCATGTAAATTGTGATTTTCTATGCTTCTAGAATCAAGTTTGCTCCCTGAGTTCGACCTCGGAGAATTTTTGTATTCGAGTAATAAAATCAAATCAAACCAGTGCGGTTTTACATAAGCCCGTCACCATTGAGAGAAGAACCATTTTATGATTCCAGAGGGCATAGTACTTGTCCATCTCATATCTAAGCAGGGTATCCAAGTAGATTGAGCCAAGATCAATCAAATTACAAATCTTCCAATCCCTGACTCGATCAAATGCATTAGATCATTTCTCGGGCATGTAGGACTTTATAGAAGATTCATCCTTGATTTTTCAAAAATTGCCCGACCACTCACAAACCTCCTCACAAAGGATGCGATTTTTGAGATGAATGAGGAGTGTATTTTAGCATTTGAAACTTTGAGAGATAGAGTTACACAGGCTCCAATTTAGCAACCACGTAATTGGGATTTACCATTTGAAATCATATGTGATGCATCAGATTATGCAATAGGAGCTGTTTGGGATAGAAAATTGAAAATAATCCGATGGTAATTTACTATGCTAGTAAAACATTGAATGACACAAAGGAATTACACAATTACAGAGAAAGAGTTACTAGCAATAGTATTTGGATTAGAAAAGTTCAGATCTTACATACTAGGATCTCAAATCATAGTGTACTCTGATCACTCAGCCATCCAACACCTTCTATCTAAGAAGGACACGAAACCCAGGTTGATTAGATGGATCTTGCTTTTGCAAGAATTTGAGCTAGAAATTCATGATAAGGTGGGTGTTGAACGTGCGAGTTGCTACGCTAACGTATTCGGCTTTGAAAACCTCTCATCTTAGTATGAAAGCGAAGAACTCGTGCTCAACAAATAAAATTTATACCGGAATGGAAATCCTAGGTCGAACATAGGGAGGCACACATTTGATTTAAAAAATTTGCATTTATTTTATTTGTCACGAAGTAATTCAATTGATTAGAACTATTTAGAGAGAGAATATTACAAACAAAAACCAAAACGAGATGTAGAATAAACATGGAATTTCATCATTACAATGATTGTTCATTACACTAGAAAGTGGGAAAATGATTACACTAGAAAGCAGTAAATCTAGTCTACAAAACATTAAAGGAATGGAGAGAGAAATATCTGCCTTGACGGTCACTTGGACGACGAGTCGGATGGGACGACGCCTGGATGAAGGAGGATGAAGTAGGAAGAATGGGAATGGGGCAGCACATCATCGTCGTCGCGGGATCCGCTTCAGAAAGGGGGACGAAAAATTGACTTTATCTCGCGAGAAGCATCCCAGGTGTGGGACAAGCTTCTCTTTATCTTTGGAGAGGGAGAAGAGAAGGAAGGGATGATAATTTCATATGGAGGGGTCGACTTTTATAGTTGCAAGGAGTGGGGGCAATTTGGTCATTCCAATTTTAAAAACATTAATTCAGGACCTTTAGTAATGGATAAAATCATTGCTAAAGGTTCGAACGTGGGCGTAGTGGGCAGCGCACGCGCGCCCGCTCGTTTGCCTGCGCGTTCAATGCATGCGCACATCCAGTCGATCTTAGCTGTCCGATCACAAGATTGGACGGCTTAGATCATGCCTCCGCCCGCCTCCTCTACACGCCCCATCATGTGTGATGCTGCATCTTCGTCGCACGTCTAATAGTGCATGAGCGCTATTGGTGCGCACAGCCGTTCGATGAAGATCCGACGCTCGCCCGTGCCCGCTCGCCCACGCCCTGCGAATCGAACGCATGTTTGAAGGCAGCCGAGCGCCTTATCCACTACGCTACGCACGTGGATGGGCAGGCGGCCGAACTTTTGAACACTCATTCAGGACCGTTGGATCAAGATCCAACGGCCCAGATCGCACGTTGGATTCTCTTTGGAGAGGCAGTGGTGGACCTGAGGGCCGGTTGGATGGCTGGGATGGCACCACATGGCGCCATCTTGGCCATCCACCTTCTGGATGATGTAGATGGTGCCACGGGTGTCGGATTGAGTCGATTTTCGCGTCGTTAGGCTGCGATCGTCGATTCGAATCCATCTGTGTGGTTGGATTTGTCGTTTGAAGTTGTGGATTCACACCATCTTGGCCCTTGATCTTCTAGGGTTCCCCGATCACTATCTGATTTTACAGATGTCTGATTAGGGCGATCTTGGAGTCGTTGAACTCCAATCGTCGCCCTGATCACATCTGTACGGTTGGATATTCGATCCGAAAACCCGATAAAAAGTTTGCCCTGTCCATGAACATAAAAGGAGACAATTAACCTCCATTTTATTCAAACTACTCTAAATGCAAGATGATGCATGTTATGCATTATTTATAGCATGCAATGCAATGCTACGCTTAAGAACGTGCATAAATAGACATCATAAGTAGTGTAAACATGTTTACATCATACCCCCATGCCTATCTTTTGCTAGTCCCTAGCAAAAACTATATGCTATTTATAAAAGAATCAGGTTGGATTATTTGGGCATGAGTATCTGCCAAAATGCAGACCAACTCAAGCCCTCCCGTTATTCAAAGAAAATTTCCTTTTTCTCTTTTTTCCTCTTTTCTAATTTTTTTGGATTTTCAAGTTTTAGGGTTTAAGAGTGGCTTTCTACAGCCATTCAACTGACCCAAGATTTGATGAGAACCCTAAGTTCTAAGCATCTTATTGTGAATATGGTAGACTCATTGACTGGCAGTTAAAATGGACTTCGAATTTCTACGCCTCTAGGTGACCTAAAAAAAAGAATTCTACCTAAAGGTATATCTTTACAACCGGTAGCTTTCTCCCTACTTTTATTTTTTACGGGGTCAACACAAGGGTAATTTCAGTGTATATCTCCCTGGTTTATTCTACTTCTCCACTTCTTCCTAAGTGCTTTGGAAATTTTCAATGCATTTATTGAGCTGGGTTCTGGACAACCGGTCGTTGAGTTATTACCACAGACAACTTGCTAGCCATACTCGTGTGGTGACGTGCGGTTTATTTCTTTTTTTCTTTTCTCCTTTTCTTTTTGATTTTTTTTTTCTTAAGTAGGTTGCTTCCCTGGTCTAAGATTTACCTAAAGGCAACGTAAAGAGAAAGTCCAGTGACAAGGCTCTGGACAACCAACCTATGGGCTGTTACCCACAATAACTTGCCAGCCATATTACCCTAGAAGGTTCATTAGCTACCCAATTTCCATTAGAATCGCCGAACAACGAGTTAGTGACTAGATTGTCTGTAGATGCCAAAAACTCAAAGTTCCCTCAAGCGGGTTGATAAGTCATGTACTTATCTGCCAAACTTTTTTGCTCCATTTAAAATAGAATTTAGGTTGGCAAGGACTCAATAAACAAATCCACATTTTAGTGGATACACGGGCTAATTAAGTCCAAAGACCTGAAGGGTCTTTGTGTTCAAATCATAATGTAATATTTCCTAAGAATGAAAATTTTCCTAAACCCAAGTTCTCTTTCCTAATTCCACAATTTTTTTTTTAGTAGAAGAAAATAAAACAAATCTACGGAGCTGACGAATAAATTCAGAGATGAATATCCACCGTCCCCCCCAACATGTGCCTGAACGAGTTCTGAAATTGGCTCTCCTGAAGAGGGTTCATCCTGGGAATCATCCCACGACTGAACTAAAGCAACCACAAATCTCATCCTCAATTTCGCTAATTTCCCAAGTAGAAACTCGCCTAGGTTCTTATCCTTAACATCCTGGAGCCAATCCAACAAATATATATTCAAATCATCAATCATCTGAATCAGGGGCTCCAATCTCTCAATGTAAGGTATTGGCTGAACTTCTAAAGATTGTATGACATTCCTCAAGTTAGCCAGAACCTTATCTTGAACCTGGTTACCCTGAACCAAATGAGTTGGTTCAGGGTTGGGCTTGTTTGGGGTCAATGCATGGGAATTAACGAATTGAGATTCGTTATACCCTTCCTGAGAATAGGCCATTTCAAATTGTTCAAAAGGTGGTGATGACCTAAAGGCAATGTAATCAGAGGATGGGAAAAGATCAGTGTATCCTTCTTGATTGTAGATCGTATTAGGTTGTTCATAAAAGGATGACGATCTATAATCAATGCAGCTCTGAGATGGATGCAAATCACAATCATAGTGTTCAGGGTTAGACCCTAAACACGGAGGTCCAGAACTGTATCCCCAATCCGAGATATCCCAACTAACTGATGGTTGATTATAGCACGAGTCGAGATAATCGCCATGTTGAGGATAATTCAAAATAGGAGGGAAAGAGCAGGAATGGGTGTAATTTGAGGAAGGATTCATGAGAGACGGGTGGTAGAAAGGTGCCCTACAATACAAATAATCAAACCTATCCTTAAGTGGGCTAGCCTAAAGACTTACAGACTCCCAAAACCCATCTTGAGATAAAGAAATGATTTGATCTACTTCTGTTTGTTCAATCCAACCAGTTAGAAGGAGGGACTAGGGAGAAGGTTCTTCCTTCGGCTTGTGCCTCCGGTTCCTAATGTACCCCCCAGCCGGATCGTTTGATTCTGCTCCCCTAGCTAGACATCAGATTAAATAGTAGATCCAAACTAATCGAAAATAATCTCATTTTGGGCTTTGAAGAGCAAGTCGAATCCTTAAGGCCAACGTCTACTCTATTTTATTTAGGGCTAGGTTTGAATGTGCTTTGGAATGTGATGGGCACTTTACTTGAGTTGTGCCCTTAATGATTAATTGATTCGTGCGTGCGTGCACAACCAATGGTTTTCAAGCAATATTATTTTTGATGCGGTGAATTTTAGGATTCAAATCTTGCTTAATAGCTTTTTGTATTCAACTTTAGGTTTTTTCAAACAAGTTCTGTTGGCACACCAGGTTTTGAATGCACAGGTGAAGTTGTTTTCCTTTAAAATTAAAAAAAATGTGGAGTGTTTAGTAAATCCCTAAGAGTTGAACCTAAGTGGCAGCTACTTGATAAGTTGATTTTAATTGAAGTGGTGCGGCCCAATCAACTCAAATAATTGGCCTGTTGCACCACTTAATTAGGCACACAAGTGATTACCTAGTCAGATTTCTACTCAATTATGTCTTTGAATGTGTGTACCAGCTCCAAAGATCCATTTACCGGTTGAGTTTGAAAATGAGATGAGGTTTTGTGCCTCTGTGAGATTTTTCTTAATTTTCTTTTTAAATATGGAGGTTAGGGTGAGTATAGGTGTCAAACAATAAACAATCTAACCTTTGAGTTTATAATGACACCTAGGTTGATTGATGTTTCTGTTATTATGTGGTCAAATGAAATCTAATGGGTAGGAGGTGGGGGTAACTTACAAAACCTTCCACAGCACTTTACTCTAATCTACCGCTTTTGCTCGTCTCAAAATAGTACCTGCAATCACAATAATAAAGGAGAGAAGTGAGGTAAATGATTTATAAGTTTGAAAACGCGAAGAAAAAATCAAAGAGCGTCGCCTCCCCGGCAACAGCACCAAAATGTTGAACGTGCAAGTTGCTACGCTAACGTGTTCGATTTTGAAAACCTGTCGTCATAGTAAGAAAGTGAAGAACTCGTGTTCAACAAATAAAATTTATACCGGAATGGAAATCCCAGGTTGAACACAGGGAGGCGGATGTTTGATTTAAAAAATTCACATTTATTTTATTTGTCACGAAGTAATTCAATTGATTAGAACTATCTAGAGAGAGAATAAGAGAGAGAGAATATTACAAACAAAAACCAAAATGAGATGTAGAATAAACATGGAATTTCATCATCAGAACGATTGTTCATTACACTAGAAAGCAGGAAAATGATTACACTAGAAAGCAGTAAATCTACTCTAGAAAGCATTAAAAGAATGGAGAGAGAAATATCCCCCTCGACGGTCGCATGGAGGACGAGCCAAACGGGATGACGCTTGGACGAAGGAGGACGAAGCGGGCGAGCGGGCGCAGGCGAGCGTCGGATTGCAAAATGTTGACCGTGCGAGTTGCTACGCGAACGTGTTTGATTTGAAAACTTGTCGTCATAGTATGAAAGCGAAGAACTAATGTTCAACAAATAAAATTTATATCGGAATGGAAATCCTGGGTTGAACACAGGGAGGCAGACATTTGATTTACAAAATTCACGTTTATTTTATTTGTCACGAAGTAATTCAATTGATTAAAACTATCTAGAGAGAGAATAAGATAGAGAGAGAATATTACAAACAAAAACCAAAACGTGATGTAGAATAAACATGGAATTTCATCATCAGAATGATTGTTCATTACACTAGAAAGAGGGAAAATGATTACACTAGAAAATAGTAAATCTACTCTAGAAAGCAGTAAATCTACTCCAGAAAGCATTAAAAGAATGGAGAGAGAAATATCCTCCTCGACGGTCGCTTGGAGGATGAGCCGGAAAGGACGACGCTTGGACGAAGGAGGACGAAGCAGGACGAAGGAGGATGAAGTAGGAAGAATGGGAATGGGGCAGCACGTCGTCGTCGTCGCGGGATCCGCTTCCGAAAGGGTTACGAAAAATTGACTTTATATCGCGAGAAGCATCCCAGGTGTGGGACAAGCTTCTCTTAAGCTACGGAGAGGGAGAGAAGAGAAGGAAGGGATGAGAATTTCGTATGGAGGGGGTCTCCATTTATAGTTGCATGGAGTGGGGGCAATTTGGTCATTCTAATTTTAAAAACATTAATTCAGGACCTTTAGTGACGGATAAAACCGTCACTAAAGGTCCGAACGTGGGCGTAGTGTGTGGCACACACGTGCCTACTCACTTACCCACACGTTCAATGCACGCGCACGTCCAGCCGATCTCAGCCGTCCAATCACGAAATCGGACGACTTAGATCGCGCCTTCGCCCACCTCCTCTGCGTGTGCCCCATCGCGTGTGATGTCGTGTCTTTGCCACGCATGTAATAGAGCGTGAGCGCTATCGAGCGCACACAGCTGTTCAATGATGATCCGACGCTCGCCCGCGCCCGCTCGCCCGAGCCCTGCGAATTGAGGGCGCATCTGAAGGTAGCCGAGTGCCTTATCCACTGTGCATGTGGATGGGCGGGCAGCCGAACTTTTAAAATCGCGCATTGGATTCTCTTTGGAGAGGTAGCGGCGAACCTGAGGGTCGATTTGATGGCTGGGATGGCGCCATGTGGCGCTATCTTGGCCGTCTATCTTTTGGATGATGTAGATGGTGCCCGAGGGTCGGATTGAGTCGATTTTCATGCTGTTAGGCTGCGATCGTTGATCTAAATCCATCCATGTGGTTGGATTTGTCGTTTGAAGTGTGGATTCACACCATCTTGGCCCTTGATCTTCTAGGGTTCTCTGGTCACTATCTGATGCTAGAAATGTCTGATTAGGGTGATATTGGAGTCGTTGAACTCCAATTGCCGCCTTGATCACATCTGTACGGTTGGATCTTCGATCCGAGGCCTCGATAAAAAGTTTGCACTGTCCATGGACATAAAAAGAGACAATTAACCTCCATTTTATTCAAACTACTCTAAATGCAAGATGATGCATGTTATGCAATATTTATAGCATGCAATGCAATCCTATGCTTAAGAACATGCATAAATAGACATCTTAAGTAGTGTAAACATGTTTACATCATACCCCCATGCCTATCCTTTGCTCATCCCTAGCAAAAACTATATGCTATTTATAAAAGAATCAGGTTGAATTATTTGGGCATGAGTTATTTTCAATTATTAAGAAAATGTCTACCTAGGGTCTGAACTTTCAAAGACACAACAGTACCCGAGTATTTGCCAAAATGCAGACCGCCTGAAGCCCTTGCCTTATTCAAAGCAAATTTTCTTTTTCTCTTTTTTCCTCTTTTCTATTTTTTTTGGATTTTCAAGTTTTAGGGTTTAAGAGTGGCTTTCTACAACCATTCAACTCACTCAAGATTTGATGAGAACCCTAAGTTCTAAGCATCTTATTGTGAATGTGATAGACTTGTTGACTGGCAGTTAAAACAGACTTCGGATTTGTACGCCTCTAGGTGACCTAAAAAAGAGAATTCTACCAAAAGGTGTATCTTTACATCTCGTACTTTTCTCCCTACTTTTATTTCTTATGGGGTCAACACAAGGGTGATTCCTGTGTCTATCTCCCTAGTTTTATTCTACTTCTCCGCTTCTTCCTAAGTGTTTTGGGAATTTTCAGTGCATTTATTGAGCTGGGTTCTGGACAACTGGTCGATGAGCTGTTACCACCGACAACTTGCCAGCCATACTCGTGCGGCAAAGTGTGGTTTATTTCTTTTTTTCCTTTCTCCTTTTCTTTTTGATTTTTTTTTTTTTTTAAGTAGGTGGCTTCCCTGGTCTAAGATTTACCTAAAGGTAGCAAAAGGAGAAAGGTCCAGTGAC
This sequence comes from Thalassia testudinum, assembly GCA_037157565.1. NCBI lineage: Eukaryota > Viridiplantae > Streptophyta > Magnoliopsida > Alismatales > Hydrocharitaceae > Thalassia > Thalassia testudinum. The sequence continues at coordinate 95,003,839 of JAZHRO010000025.1, forward strand.
TGGGCTCTAGACAACCTACCTATGGGCTGTTACCAATGATAAGTTGCCAGCCATATCACCCTACAAGGTTCATTAGCTACCCAATTTCCATTAGAATCGCCGAACAATGAGTCAGTGACAAGATAGTGTGTAGATGCTAAAAATTCAAAGTTCCCTCAAATTAGAGGGTGGGTTGATAAGTTGTGTATTTATCACCCAAACTTATTTACTCCAATTAAAGTAGAATTTAGGTTGGCGAGGACTCGAAAAACAAATCCACATTTTAGTGGATACACAGGCTGATTAAGTCCAAAGACCTGAAGGGTCTTTGTGTTCAAATCATAATGTAGTATTTCCTAAGATTAAAAATTTTCTTAAACCCAAGTTCCCTTTCCTAATTCCATAAATTTTTTTTTAATAAAAGAAAATAAAACAAATCTACGGAGCTGACGAATAAATTCGGAGATGAATATCCACCCCCCCATGCCTATCTAATGCAATGTCCTCATTGTATTAAAAAGTCAAAACAGAGTGGAGTAGCGTAGAAAGCACCTGAATTGCATGACTGTCAGCTATGCTCAGAGATGAAAACTAAAAAAAAGCTGTATACATGCTGAATTTAGTGCCTTCATCTAGGCACAGTATGCAAAGAAGAGAAATAAAGAATTCACATGTGCAGGTCAGAATCAGAATAAACAAAAGAAACCTCTGACCTGTCAGTAGAGGTCCACAGATGTGGACCAAATGTGGTGCAGACCCATACCCCATAATTGAGAATATCTTAGGTTCTGGATAAAAATTACCCAAAACCTAAGATCAGTATGCAAGCAGGGTTGGGCCTGCGATTTATGAGCACGCAACCTAAAACCAAAAAGTCAGGTTACAGAGAATTCAAGCTCAAAAGGATATCAATGAATGTGTGCTTGGGTTGGACATCCTCGGAACAAATGTCATAAGGGTCCTGGTTTGATGGTTTCAGCTTAATAGGAACCCTTCGACTTAGTCTTCTACTTCCTTCAAAACTTGCTTCCCAAATCAAAATTTCCTGGCTCCTATCCTCCTCATTCAGCATGTCAAATTTTGGGACCTCTTGCATATTAATCACCCCATCTAAAATCTCCAAGTCTAAATGATGTGGATGAATCAAAATTGACTTGGGTCTAATTATCTCAGAAAAAGAATCATCGATAAGCTCAACGGAGTATAACTGACAATCAGGGCATTGAATTGAATCCTCCAGAAAATGTGATTCTGGATCCATAATGTGAGCCCCAATAAGATCAGTTTCCTTTGTTATTGGGCTATCAAATGATCTATCAGATTCCTCAGGTCCAATCGTCTCACAAAAATCGTGTTCTGTAAACTCGCGTGAGACTTCGCAACTTGAATCTTCACCATCAGAATCAAGGAAATCAAGATCCGTATTAATGTATGTCCCAAAATCATCCGACACTTTCTGTTCCAAGGAGACATACGTTTCCTCGTACCCTGGCTCAGGGATCTCAGGTGAAGAAATCAGATCATCCCAAATTGGTTCCTCTAATTCAATTTGGTAAGCCTCGTAACACGTGTCCCCCACAACTAGTGCCTGAACGGGTTCTAAAATTGGCTCTCCTGAAGAGGGTTCATCCTGGGAATCATCTCACGACTGAACTAAAGCAACCACAAATCTCATCCTCAATTTCGCTAATTTCCCAAGTAGAAACTCACCCGGATTCTTATCCTTAACATCCTGGAGCCAATCAAAAAAATACATATTCAAATCATCAATCATCTGAATCAGGGGCTTCAACCTCTCAAAGATTGTATGATATTTCTCAAGTTAGCTAGAACCTTATCCTGAACCTGGTTACCCTGAACCAAATGAGTTGGTTCGGGGTTGGGTGGATTTGGGGTCAATGCAGGGGAATTAACGAATTGAGATTCGTTATACCCTTCCTGAGAATAGGCCATTTCAAATTGTTCAAAAGGTGGTGATGACCTAAAGGCAGTGTAATCAGAGGATGGGAAAAGATCAGTGTATCCTTCTTTATTGTAGATCGTATTAAGTTGTTCATGAAAGGGTGACGATCTATAATCGATGTGGCTCTGAGAAGGATAGAAATCACAATCATAGTGTTCAGGGTTAGACCCTAAACATGGAGGTCCAGAACTGTATCCCCAATCCGAATAATCCCAACTAACTGATGGTTGATTACAGTATGAGTAGGAATAATAGTCATGTTGAGGATAATTCAAAACAGGAGGGAAAGTGCGGGAATGCGTGTAATATGTGGAAGGATTCATGAGAGACGGGAGGAAGAAAGGTGCCCTGCAATACAAACAATCAAACCTGTCCTTAAGTGGGCTAGCCTAAAGACCTACAGACTCCCAAAACCTGTCTTGAGATAAAGGAACGATTTGATCTACTTCTGTCTATTCAATCCAACCAGTTAGGAGGGACTGGGGAGAAGGTTCCTCCTTCGGCTTGCGCCTCCAGTTCCTAGTGTACCCCCCAACCGCGATCGTTTGATTCTGCACACCTAGCTAGACATCAGATTGAACAGTAGAAACAGACTAATCGAAAATAATCTCGTTCTGGGTTCTGAAGAGCGAGTCGAATCCTTAAGGCTAACGTCTACTTTGTTTTATTTAGGGCTAGGTTTGAATGTGCTTTGGAATGTGATGGGCCCTTTATCTAGGTTGTGCCCTTAATGATTGATTGATTTGTGTGAGAGTGCATAACCAGTGGTTTTCATGCAAGATTACTTTTGATGTGGTGAATTTTAGAGTTCAAATCTTGCTTAGTAGCTTTTAGGATTCAACTTTTGGTGTTTTCAAACAAGTTTTGTTGGCACACCAGGTTTTGAAAGCACAGGTGAAGATGTTTTTGATAACACTGCATATGGGTGTGATAATTATGTTAAATAGGGTCCATCTTAAGAATAAAAGGCACAACATAAGTAGAATAGGAGCATTGCATGCATCATATACCAAGATTGCTTATAAAACTGTATTAATGGCCATTTGTCTAAGCACTTGTCAAAGCATGCCTCAGATGAGCAATCGAACTGCACGGAAGGATTTAGAACGACGAACGGAGTCCAACGGACTCAAGATCGGCCAAATCCGACATCTGAAGCTCCTACAATGGGCCCAAGAAGTTCTAACTGTTGATCTGATGATCAATGGCCCTCGTTGCGCCACGCCACCCCCCGCTCACCACACGCCACTTCCTCCTTAATCTGAGATCAAATCTCGGCCGTTGATCTTCGATCGGATGGCCGAGAACCACGCGCCCGCCCGCAGTTACCACGACAAAGCAGCAGGCGTGGCGCAATGATTGGCGCGCACGCCTGCACGCACGCAACGCGGGTTCGAGCTGCGCAGTGCGAAGAATTGAAGATGAAGAAGCGCGTGGCGAAATTGGGTAGCTCGATCAGCAGCGGGCGGCCGAGATCACGCCACGTGGCGTGCCCTCAGACAGCGAGTGCCCACACGCGTGCGCACATCGAGCGACAATGCTCCCGCGCACGTGCGCCTGAGGTGCGATCCAAGCGTGCCCAAGGAAGGATCTCAGATCGGACGGCTTTCCCGCAGCGGCCACAGATCAGGCGCAAAGAAGAACAGCGTGGGCGTGTGACTGGCGGGCTGGAGGACTTCACCGACGCTTTTGGAAGGGTTTTATTGATGTCCCGGACGTCGCTAAAGCCCCTTCTTGTTTTAGAAAGCCCTTCTCCCTATTTAAACCCCCTCCAACCACTCATTCAAGGCATTCACCTCCCTTGCAACTACTCTACCCCTCTCTTAGCTACCTTTAGGCCCTCTTATAATCGTCAGAGACGACGAGCCACCGACGGAGCCTCCTCCACCGCCGTGGTTGCCTCGCCGCTCTCCCTCCCCTCTCTCTCTCTTCCTCTCTTTTAAGCTTTCCCTTACTTTTGTTTAAGCATGTATTTAATGTTGTAAGCTGTGAACTAAAGCTGCAAGATTAACGAAGTTACTTTCCATTCAGTGTTTACTGGATTCCCTATTTAAGTTGCATGATCAAGCAAAGAAATGACTCTAACCCTAATCTCTCTCTCTATCTCTCTCTCGATTTTCAACCGCACCTTTCGCAAGCAAAACTCCGCAATTTCCGTGACAACAAGTGATAAGAAAAATCGGATTTTCATGCCTCCTCGAGACTGACACTTGGACTCACCTTCGTTTCCTTACTTTAAAACCTGCGTGGCAAGTGTGACTATATTGACACTTCTTAACACACATGCACGAGTGCACGCCAGTTTTTGGCGCCGTTGCCGGGGAGGCAATGGATTTGTTTTGTCACTTCCATTCCACATCCATTCTCACATTGTCTAATGCCCTGTTTTCCTTTTTACTTAATGGTTATAGGAATTCGGCGCTTGGACGGCAAAGCGATGCATCCCACGGCGGTAACAAGGGAGTAGGCGCAACAAGGACCGATAGTGAGTAATTCTTCACTCATGATTGTTTGCTTGCATGAAAAACTAAAAACATTGTAAAAATTGAAAAAAATTGGCGTGGTGTATGATTGCTTGACCCACATTCTTAACACATCACCCCATAAAAAATTGTACACTCTAACATTATGAATAAATTCTTGGAGTGTTCTTTTCTCTTTTTGAGTGGTGTTTGCGAAGCACCGTGAGTTGACTTGGGCCAGACCACTCAACCCTAAAATCGACTCATCTAATAGAAGCTGCATGATCATTAGGATGAGTACATTAGGGTTTTAGAGCCTCTACAGAATAAAAGGAAAGCTACTTTCATCGAATTGTGTGCAGAACTTGACGTGCCCACTGAAACTTGTCTGAAAACACTAAGACACGTCAACCCTAAAAGACACTAAAGTATGGATGAAACACTAGAAGACACCACATCTTAATCCCTGCTTGAAAACCATGTTTTGGTAGAAGCACACACATTGAAAGTGGAAAATTAAGAGGCACCACCCCAATCAACGCCTCATCACATAACCCTAGCACAAGCACTATCCTAGCCCTTTTTAAAACTGAGTAGACGTGCCCTAGGCAGGACTGAGTTAAGTCTCGAAAGGTGAGGTTTTGTTCGCTGGGTACTTGGCTTTCAGTCCCTTGGTAGAATCTGGTGACTAGGCTGCGGGGCAGTGTCAAACGACCGCGGTTGTGGGGTCTATGGAACCGGAGGAGCAAGCCAAAGGAAGAACCTTCCTTGCAATCCCCTCGTAATCAACCTGGCCATATTAGCCTTGGGAAGGGGAGTCTAGTGCTTACGGACTTAATCACCCTTTGTGGGATTTCTAGGTCTCCTAAGGAATACCCCATAAGGACTAGGCTTGTTGGCTTGATTGAACATAGTTCTTGCATCTGTCGCTCTCCACATCCCCTCTTATTCTTCTCTAGTGTATGCAAGAGAGACGCTCACTGCATCCCGAGTTGTTTGTTTTGGGACAGGAATCTAGGCAACATGATTTTGTTAGAAACATGGCTGAACCTAGGGTAAATGAGGCTGAGGATCAACCCCCACCAGACACAATGGCCATCATCCAAGCCCAAATTAATGCAAACCACTGGCTTTAGCAACAACAAATCCACACCATCATGCAAGCCATACACCAGTTACAGAACCTGCAAGAACAACCACCACCACCTTTCCAAGGTGCACAAGGGCAACCACCACTCGATATACCACCATTTCAGGATCAACCAAGACCCCTCCATGATTTCTATAACCCCTCCTCTATTAGAGTCGAGCCACACCATAGGATCCCCGAAGGGGGAGATGATTTTGAGCTAAAATCGAATGTCTTAAGTCTGATCCAGAGCCACTTTCATGGAAGCTCAAATGAGGACCCCTTCCAGTACCTAGAGGATCTTGACTGCATAGCATGTACTGTGAAACCTAGGAACATTAGCCTTGACATTGTCCTAATCAAGATGTTTCCCTTCTCATTAAGCGACAAGGCCTCTCACTGGCTTAGAACCCTAGGTAGACCCATCACCACCTGGGAAGAATTGAGGCATGCATTTTTAAAGAAATTCTTCCCCATAGGAAAGACCAATGCCCTTAGAAGAGCTATTACTACCTTTACACTCCAGGGTGGGGAACAGTTTCATGAGGTGTGGGAAAGATTTAATGAACTCTTGAGGAAATTCCCACACCACAAAGTACCAAGGTGGCAATTGGCCCTGATTTTCTACTATGGTCTGGACAGCAACCTACGAAACTTCGTTGCTACCTCATGCAAGGGAAACTTCATGAACAAGGACGAGGAGAGTGCGTTTGAGCTTTTTGAGTCTATGAGCGAGAATTCGCTCAACAACGCCTCCATGACCCAGTTCAACAGATCCAGTCAACCCTGTGGTGGGATTTATGAGGTACAAGAAAATTTTGGAATGGTTGACATGGACATCATTGCCAAGAAACTAGATCGGGTGGAATTGGTGGACAAAAAGATTGATGAACTACTGAACCAGACCAGGAACCCCTTACAGACCTTCTCCGTAGCAAAGGGAGCACATAATGTTGACCTGGTGATGGTCGGCCTGGATAGGTTGTTAATATGATATTTTTATCGTTGAAATGTGTATAGTGGTTAACCTAATTCAGACCTAACCATCTCTTTACAAAATTTTTAACCTGGCCTAATTGATTTTATCTTGTCACTTTTAAGCCCAGGGTCGAACTCAGGGAAGTGGGGTTCAAGTCGAGTTTCTACGTTTTCCTTAAAACGCGTCTCTTCCGTTCGTTTATTCTGTTTTTGGTATTTTTCTTATTTAGGTTTTTTTTCTGGTAATCCTTGTTCTTGAGGCACACCCTCAAAATTGTGTCCTTGGCTTTTAGCCAAAACAGAGTTTCAAAACACGTCTTGCTACTTGCAAGATGGGTACCTGCAAATCAAAGATTATCTTTTCACTTTTATACCTTTTTTTATCTTTTTACTAAGGAAGCTATCAGATAGAAAGTAAATATAGTAGCTATAGATATATATTTATATGTAGTATATATATAAAGGGGTGGGGGTGGAGGTGACGATGGAGTGTAGCACTATGTCGAGTCAGCCGACGTCTAGAGAGACGCAACCAACACGACTAGGTGCCGCGTGGAGTGTGGATGGAGGATGGATGATGTATGGGACCACGCTTTTTTTGTACGCGTGTATCAGGGAATATCAGCAACTGGTGCAGATATCCCCGCGATACAGCGTATAATAAATAACGTGAAAATATATGTACATATGTATGTATATAAATGTATAAGTATATATGTATAGATATATATAGATATATATATATATATATATATATATATATATATATATGTATGTATATATGTATATAGCTATGTATATATGTATATAAGTATATATATATAATACTATATGTATGTATACATAACTATATAGATATACTATGTATATATAAGTATATATATATAATACTATATAGATATATATATATATATGTATATAAGTATATATGTATCAATATATAAGTATGCGTATATATATGTTTATAGTATAGGTGTGTGTGTGTGTGTGTGTGAAAGTGTGAGTGTAGATGTCTGTGTGCGTCGGTGTAGTGTGTGAGAAAGTGTTGTGAGAGAGAGTGAGAGAGAGAGAGAGAGAATGGGAGAGAGAGAGCAGGAGAGAGCGGGCAGGAGAGAGCGAAGGCAGGAGAGAGCGGGCCGCACTGCAGGGGACGAGTTAAGACGTCCGGAGGTGAAGACCGTCGTCTGATGGTCGCGGGCGCACGGGCGCGTCTTCGCCCAGAGGAGGAGAGGAGTCTGCGTCGCCGGCTGCGAGCGCGGAGGCTCGCGACAGCGTGCTCAGAGAGGGAGGCGGGGAGTCTGCAGGCACGCGCGGGCGCTTGCAGAGGTTGGTAGGGAGGCAGGAAGGCGCTTGGCCGGCCGCTGCTGAGGAGCGCAGCGACCGGTTGCGGGCGCAGAGGCGGGCGACAGAGCAGACGAACGGAGGCGGGGAAGGCCTGCAGGCGCGTGCAGAGGGGCTGGGGCGCCTGCAGACGCTCGCGGAAGCTGCGGGGGCCGCTGCCGCTGCTGCTGCTGCTGCCGCCGCTTAGCTGCTGCTGCTGCTTCCGCTTAGCTGCTGCTGCTGCTTCAAGCTTCAGACTTTGAAGAAGCAGCAATGGCGGGAAGGGCAGGAACGGAAAACAAATGAAAACAGAGAGCCACCACGCCCACCGGCTCTTTGAAGAGCTGGGCGGTGATGGTCTCACTGTGGTAGTGTGCACCACAGTGAGCTCCTGCCCGTCGGGTTTCTCCTCGGAGGAGGACCGACGTATGGAGGGGAGAGGGAGGAGAGGAAGGTGGCGGCCTGCTGGTGGTGATTCTTTCTTGCTGCAGCCAGCCCCCTGCGTATTGCAGCAATGTTCCCCCCCTCCCTTCGTCGCGAGGAAGAGCTGCGGCTTTATAGAGGAGGAGAGCATGGCGGGGAGGCATGGCAGCAGCAGGGAGAGGCGTTGGAGAGTGGCTGCTGCAGGGAGAGGCGCGGGAAGTTGCAGCAGCGGGAAGGACGGCAGGGAGAGGCAGCGGAGAAGAGGTTGCAGCAGCGGGAGATGGGAGGAATGGCAGCCGCAGGGAATGGCTTGGGCAGGGAGAGGGCGGACGCGCGCGGGAAGTTGCAGCAGCGGGAGAGGGAGGAAGAGGCAGCGTGGCAGTTGCAGCCGTAAGAAAAAAATAAAAATCAAGTGGAGATAAAAAATAGAAGAGATGGATTTTTGTAAAGAGGCACTTGAGGAAAATGTAAATTATGAAGCCCTTTTATTCCAATCTTCCCTCCTCTTAATTAAATGCATGAATGCAAGTATTTTTACAGATGCGACTATAGGATTATAATATACATAGTTAATGCTAGAAAATAGCATAAGAAGGCGTCCTTATAGGTGTGTTTTGAGGTGCAAACATATACCCCCATGCCTATCTTTTGCTAGTCCCTAGCAAAACCGTATTTAGAAATGTTCTTAAGCTGAAGATTTTCTTCTGAGATGATATCGGTGTGTTTATTATCGGATATTGTGAGAACCAATTGTAAAGAAGACTACCAGTACTTTAAGTCTTACATGACAAAGATTATCTCTCAACTAACCAGGACTCTTGATATTTAAACCTTAAGTACGATTTCCAGGACCCAGGAGGTTTTTCCAAACTCGAGAGCTCAAGAGGTTATGGTTTGTGCATAGTGAAGGATCAAGACTGACCAGATGAACCTTAAGACTCACTCCCAGGGTTTCACGAATTTTTAAGTACAGGTTGGTCCCAATTTCAGCTCGTGTTTTCGGATTGACCCTTAAGATGATTACGGAAAACTCAACTCCCATTTTCGAAAAACAAATTATACCGACATTTATGAGATATACTGACTCTTTTGCAACATCTTTTTTTTTTTTTTTTTTTTTTTTTTTTTTTTTTTGAAACATATGTCAGTATATCTCTTACAACACATTTTGAAAGAGCACACTTTTTTTTTTTTTTTTTTTTTTTTTTTTTTTGGTGGGAGAGTTTCTTTTTGGTGGAAAGAGCCACTCCTAAACACAAGACTAAAACTTGGGATAAAAAGTCTACCTGCGCGCACAGGTAAGGACTCCACCTTTCCTAATGAACACTAGGGTTGGATCTTATGTTCACCTGATCTTTCCTGATATGTGTAGTGTGAACCAAGTTTACTTAAGCTCTCAAGAAAAAGCAAACCAACGAATCCTGTACTGGTGTCTCAGGTACAAGAAACGTTCTTAGTTAGGAGAGATTTTGATCTATTTCGTCAATGCTTTAAGTGAATTAAGCCGAGCCTGAGCGAATCAAGCTTCTGTGGCCTGGAAATTCTTCAAAACAGAGGTTGAATATCCATAAACACTTATTGTATTTTTGTTTCAGCTTTTAGATCATTACTAAACACCATTTATTACTAATATATATATATATATATATATATATATATTTTTTCTTTTCTTTTTTCTTTTTCTTGCATATTTATAAATAGGTGGTAATTGTCTGATACCATAAAATACCCGGATCCTATGGATGCCTATCCACCCCCCCATGCCAAACAATGCTATGTCCTCATATGCATGCAAGGAAAGGCAGAGAACAGACGACAGATCGGGTAACAGGAGCTGAGGTTCAGGGTATAAATCAGGGTGGAAGGGTGGGTGGATGGTGGGTGGTGAAGAGAAAAGCGAAGTAATCGCGATAGAGGCGTGAAAAGTAATGGTGGATGGTGAGAGATTTGGCGTTTTCTGGGACGAGAGTGTCCCAGGCGGATCAGAAAACAGATCAGGAAGAGGAAGTTGGCCCTTAGATTGGCCAAGAAGGGGGGCTTTTTGGATAGATGGATCCAAAAGGGAATAGCCCCGGTGAGTAAGATGTGGGCTCAAGGTCCCAGTGTGGATTTGCAAATCCGCCTGATTTAGCGGGAAAGAAAGGGCAATCCGGTCTTCCATAGTGTGGACCGGCGGTGAGCAGCCCGGCAATGACTCAGACCACGAGGTATGGGAAGCGGAGAAAACCTCGTCAGAAGTCTGGTCAGGAGAAGGTACAGGAATAGGGAGGGATTGGGGAACGTCACAGTTTGTGTTGGTCAGGCAGTCGTCAGGTAATTTGCAGCAGTCTGAATCGGCTCCAATTAGTTCGATACACGTACTGACAGTCACGTCCTCGTCAGACGTGTCATCCTTGATGTGATCACTATCATCATAAGAGTGCGGTGCTGCAGCGGGATTAACCTGAAATCCCGAAGGAATACTCGGAGCTTGCAGAATTTGATGAACCTGTTCCTGAGAAGGTTGTACCTGTGGTTGCGGACCACAGGGTACAAAGTTTTGCGGGTTTGGAACAGGTTGGGTGGGAAAAGTGCCCTGAGATCGAGTCACCATGCTTAGTTGACTAATCTCAGCATTCTGCTGCGCCAAATGCTGAAGAGAGGTCATGTTTTCTTTATGGCGCTTTGACATTTCCGTCATCATTCGCATCAATTTATCAAGAGGTTTTGATGCGTGTTTGGTTTTCTGTACACAAGGGCCTGATGGCAGAGTTGCCACAGGATTAGACTGGGCCCTTGGGATGACGGGTGCGGACGATCGCATTGGTCCACCAGCGGGGTTTTGACGCTGCGGGTTGTTGGACCATGCAAAGTTGGGATGATTATGCCACCCTGGGTTATACGTGGCAGAAAACGGGTTATTCCCCAGGGTGCAGGCATCTTCTATGCCAGAAGACGTGTCCGCATATGTGTCCGAGTACACGGAGGCTTGGTCCTCCGTGTTGAAATACTGGCTCACAGAAGCCAGTTCCACATGACTTACCGAGTCGCTTGGAGCGACACTCGATAAGGAAGGTCTTGCAGGGTTTCCAGGGATAAGCCTGGTGTTGAAAGAATTGAAATTGTGACGAAGTGGTGAGGCGGAGGTGTGTGCCATGTTTGTGGAGGAGGAGGATGATTCAGCTCTTTTTCTAGATTTATCAGTCAATACAAGCAATTCAGGGTTTTGTGACCTCCTCCCAAACATGCACTACCGCAGGAAGAATTGGGGAGATGAGAAGGGAAAAGGGATGAGAGAAATGACGCCGCAAAGGTACACTTGATTACAAATCAATACAGTCAAGTTCCTAACCTCTACAGTGTGCCCTTAGACCTAAAGATCTAAGTTACCTACTATCACGAACTACGGAACCGAATGCGAGCACCGCGGAACCACCGGGCCAGATTGAAAGGCCGTTTGCCCCAGTCTTAGACACCCGATAGCACGCGGGAACTCTCACCAGCACGTAGTCGCTACACACAGGTAGTTAGACCTCCAATCCTTAGTAAGGGTCAAGTTACTACCAGTTTTAATTAGAGGCTTAGGGTCAAGTGCTTTTGGAATGTGAAGGGCGTTGTTTATGGGTAATGCCCAAGTGATTGATTTTAAGAGTGTGTAAGAACAAGCATGCAACGGGGAAATCTCCCCGAATTGAAGTTTTTATTGGCGAATGGTTTTTAGAGTTCAGCCTTAAGTAGTATGAATTTTAGGGTTTTGCTGAATTACCAATTCAACCAATCTCCGGGTTTTTGCAAAAATACAGGTTTTCCTTCTAAAACCCAAGAAACCCTTCTTCAATTATCAGTTAGTTAATGCATGCTAAAATGCAATGGGCTACCCTAAATGGAGATTTCTATGTGTGGATGCGCGAATCAATTTTATATCAATGTGAAAGGGAGCCAAAACACTTCAATTCAAGTGCTCCCAATCACCAGAAAGATATCCACACACAAGGCTTCAACCAACAGATAAAGAAAATAAAATTTTTGGGGTTGGAGTATTCAGGATCGAATCACAGGCAAATTTGAAAAGTCGTGGTGGGGTTGGAATCAACTCAATTCCAAGTCTCCCCACCAAAAAATGTGATCCTGAATTAAAGATAAGTGAGGCAAAAGAGGGATACAAGCAATCTTTTTCTTTGCCTCAAAGAATACTTCCCACGGCGAAAAATCTAAGAATGAAGATTCTCGGATTTTCGCTATGCGAAGTAAGGCAGGAAATCCCGGGGCAGTGGGAGTGAAGACAACCAATCAATCAAGTGAATTTTAATCCACTTGCCCTCAAGAAATCCCAAGAAGTTTTTCTAATTTTTTTTTTTTTTTTTTTTTTTTTTTGTGTGGTGGCAAGTTAACCCTAATTTGATGAGAAAAGAAAACCTACTTGTTCGGCAACGTGTGCGAGGTTCCAATGAGATGTCGGCGTCTTCACGCTCTCGTTCCCGCCTTGGATCTGCTCACGTCCTCGACTTTGTCAGCCTTCTTCCAGGTTCACCTGCACACCAAAAACAACAATACCCGTGAAGAGAGAAGAGATAAATTTAAAGGAATTGGATAGAAACTTACTCGAAAGCGCACCTCCCCGGCAACGGCGCCAGAAAAGTTATGATGGTTGGCCTGGATAGGTTGTTAATATGATATTTTTATCGTTGAAATGTGTATAGTGGTTAACCTAATTCAGACCTAACCATCTCTTTACAAAATTTTTAACCTGGCCTAATTGATTTTATCTTGTCACTTTTAAGCCCAGGGTCGAACTCAGGGAAGTGGGGTTCAAGTCGAGTTTCTACGTTTTCCTTAAAACGCGTCTCTTCCGTTCGTTTATTCTGTTTTTGGTATTTTTCTTATTTAGGTTTTTTTTCTGGTAATCCTTGTTCTTGAGGCACACCCTCAAAATTGTGTCCTTGGCTTTTAGCCAAAACAGAGTTTCAAAACACGTCTTGCTACTTGCAAGATGGGTACCTGCAAATCAAAGATTATCTTTTCACTTTTATACCTTTTTTTATCTTTTTACTAAGGAAGCTATCAGATAGAAAGTAAATATAGTAGCTATAGATATATATTTATATGTAGTATATATATAAAGGGGTGGGGGTGGAGGTGACGATGGAGTGTAGCACTATGTCGAGTCAGCTGACGTCTAGAGAGACGCAACCAACACGACTAGGTGCCGCGTGGAGTGTGGATGGAGGATGGATGATGTATGGGACCACGCTTTTTTTGTACGCGTGTATCAGGGAATATCAGCAACTGGTGCAGATATCCCCGCGATACAGCGTATAATAAATAACGTGAAAATATATGTACATATGTATGTATATAAATGTATAAGTATATATGTATAGATATATATAGATATATATATATATATATATATATATATATATATATATATATGTATGTATATATGTATATAGCTATGTATATATGTATATAAGTATATATATATAATACTATATGTATGTATACATAACTATATAGATATACTATGTATATATAAGTATATATATATAATACTATATAGATATATATATATATATGTATATAAGTATATATGTATCAATATATAAGTATGCGTATATATATGTTTATAGTATAGGTGTGTGTGTGTGTGTGTGTGAAAGTGTGAGTGTAGATGTCTGTGTGCGTCGGTGTAGTGTGTGAGAAAGTGTTGTGAGAGAGAGTGAGAGAGAGAGAGAGAGAGAATGGGAGAGAGAGAGCAGGAGAGAGCGGGCAGGAGAGAGCGAAGGCAGGAGAGAGCGGGCCGCACTGCAGGGGACGAGTTAAGACGTCCGGAGGTGAAGACCGTCGTCTGATGGTCACGGGCGCACGGGCGCGTCTTCGCCCAGAGGAGGAGAGGAGTCTGCGTCGCCGGCTGCGAGCGCGGAGGCTCGCGACAGCGCGCTCAGAGAGGGAGGCGGGGAGTCTGCAGGCACGCGCGGGCGCTTGCAGAGGTTGGTAGGGAGGCAGGAAGGCGCTTGGCCGGCCGCTGCTGAGGAGCGCAGCGACCGGTTGCGGGCGCAGAGGCGGGCGACAGAGCAGACGAACGGAGGCGGGGAAGGCCTGCAGGCGCGTGCAGAGGGGCTGGGGCGCCTGCAGACGCTCGCGGAAGCTGCGGGGGCCGCTGCCGCTGCTGCTGCTGCTGCCGCCGCTTAGCTGCTGCTGCTGCTTCCGCTTAGCTGCTGCTGCTGCTTCAAGCTTCAGACTTTGAAGAAGCAGCAATGGCGGGAAGGGCAGGAACGGAAAACAAATGAAAACAGAGAGCCACCACGCCCACCGGCTCTTTGAAGAGCTGGGCGGTGATGGTCTCACTGTGGTAGTGTGCACCACAGTGAGCTCCTGCCCGTCGGGTTTCTCCTCGGAGGAGGACCGACGTATGGAGGGGAGAGGGAGGAGAGGAAGGTGGCGGCCTGCTGGTGGTGATTCTTTCTTGCTGCAGCCAGCCCCCTGCGTATTGCAGTAATGTTCCCCCCCTCCCTTCGTCGCGAGGAAGAGCTGCGGCTTTATAGAGGAGGAGAGCATGGCAGGGAGGCATGGCAGCAGCAGGGAGAGGCGTTGGAGAGTGGCTGCTGCAGGGAGAGGCGCGGGAAGTTGCAGCAGCGGGAAGGACGGCAGGGAGAGGCAGCGGAGAAGAGGTTGCAGCAGCGGGAGATGGGAGGAATGGCAGCCGCAGGGAATGGCTTGGGCAGGGAGAGGGCGGACGCGCGCGGGAAGTTGCAGCAGCGGGAGAGGGAGGAAGAGGCAGCGTGGCAGTTGCAGCCGTAAGAAAAAAATAAAAATCAAGTGGAGATAAAAAATAGAAGAGATGGATTTTTGTAAAGAGGCACTTGAGGAAAATGTAAATTATGAAGCCCTTTTATTCCAATCTTCCCTCCTCTTAATTAAATGCATGAATGCAAGTATTTTTACAGATGCGACTATAGGATTATAATATACATAGTTAATGCTAGAAAATAGCATAAGAAGGCGTCCTTATAGGCGTGTTTTGAGGTGCAAACACCTGGTCTAGCCCTTAACCCAACTAAACCTGGAACAACCCCTAACCACATTCCAGAGAGGGACCTTTGCTCCCTCAACTCTTGATTACTCTCTTCCCTCTCCATCGACATCGGCTATCCTTGAAGATGTGCAAGCTGTCCAAGGTTATGCGAAACCTGACCCTTTCTGCAAAACTTACAACACTGGCTAGCATAACCACCCCAACTTTGGTTGGACAAACCAGAAACCACCGCAATTCCAAAACCAGGCTAGGCCAAACCAGCAGCCACACTTGCCCCCTATCAGTAAGGACCACCAGTTAGACCCAAATATAATCAGAATAGGTGGCCCCTCCCCCACAAAACCAAATGGACACCCTAATAAAGATGATGGCTGATATGAACCAGAAACATCAGGAGGAAATGGCCTTGGTTAAGGGACAATTAAGCAACTCTTGGACTGTGAACAACAAGGATCACTACCTTCCTAGCCACAACCGAATCAGTGAAACATAATTAACAGAGGCCCCAATTTGCAAGGGTTCCAAGGCAATCCCGGGCAGGCTCACATGGTCCAGCCAGCCCCACAAACACCCCCTGGGTTTGGTGCTTCTTCGTCCTCATCTTCTCAAGGATCAACCCATGGCCGCAATGCCTCTGCGAATGTGGTGACCTTGAGAAGCGGCACCAGAGCCCAGGATCCCAAAAGGTCGATGACTGGTCGATTGTTCACTTTAAAGTTGTTTGTAGTTTAATGTGGTGGAAAAATCGACTAATCAATTATTTAAGAAGAAATAACCACTCGTAGAAGAGTGGGTCATATCCACAGGGAGGCAATGATGTATTAAAATTTGCACCAGTTAAAAATGTTTGTTCGTAGTTAGTTTGGACAAGAATCAAGCCAAAATTGCCTTCTGATTAAGGTTTAAGCAAGAAACAATGCTGAAATAGTAATTCCAAGAAACTAGAGGATATTTTTCGCAATGTAGAATCAATAAAATATGATTAAAAAGTGACAATGGTAGAAAATGTAATTTTCAATTGGCAGGTTACTGTAGCAAAATAGGGGACTTTTTCCCTTTGCCTTGCACGACGACGAGTGGATGGCCTGACACGGGAAGCTCGGACGAAGTCCCTTGGACCGAGGGCTTCGAAGCGGTGGTGGCGGCGTGTCGTGCGGCGGCCAGAGGCGGCCGGACGAGCTCCCACGGAGGAGGCTGCAGCCGATGAGCACGCGCGGCCTGTTGGCGGTGAGGACTGCCGCACGCTGCTGGTGGTTCTACAGGCGCGGGAGTAGGGCGCTGCAGGCTGGTGGGCGCGGGTGCGCAAGCTGCTGTGTGTGAAGAGCGGGTGTTGCTGGCGGTTCTGCAAGCACGGGGAAGGTGCTGCGGGTGGATTCAAGCGGGTGCGCAAGCTGTGGCGCGTGGAGAGCGGGTGCTGCTGGCAGTCCTGCAGGCGCTGGAGGAGGGCGCTGCAGGTTGAGGAGGGCATGTGTGGTTGGAGGTGAGCGGGTGCGCAGCCTCTTGGCAGAGGGCGCGGGAGCAGCTGGAGGTGAGCGGGTGCGGTTGGAGGGCGTGCGTGGTTGGAGGCTGTGAACGCCTTGCATGTGGCTGGAGGTGAGCGGGTGCGGGTGTGGGTGTGGCTGGAGGTGAGCAGGTGCGGGTGGACTTCAGATGGGTACGCAGGCGGGTGGTCGCGGGTGAGCGGTGAGGTGCATGCTGAAGGTGAGCGGGTAGCTTCAGACGTCTGGGAAATTTCCCGGACATCTTAAGTTACTGAATGGGTGGTTGGTGACGATGGCGAGGGAGATGCACGCTAAGGTGCTCACGATAATGCGGACGAGCTCCAGATGGCGGTGTGGCCTGTCACACCACACGCCCACGGTGGTGGAGACTCGCCGCCACGGTAGAGGCCGGCAGTATGGAATGGAAGAGAGAAGGTCTCTCTACACAGTGGTGGGTCGGTGGTGGAGGCCTCCTGAGCTCGGTTGCCTCCCTCCTCCTTTTGTAGTGTCCTGCACAAATTTGAAATCAGCTGCCCGACCAGATCCAACACATCCGCTCCTCCTTCAATGGGTTCTTCACTGCGGCAGCTGGTGGTGTTGAAGCGGCAGCCAGCCGTTCCTACTAGAAGAAGAATAAAGAAAATAATGTCAAAATTTTAGGGCCGTTTATATACAGACCCTCAACTTCTATGTCAATGAAAACAATGTACCTAATTGGTTATCTAATTAGATGAATGCCATTCTAAGCTAATTCTAAATGCACTTAGAATATGAATGCAATGCATGGATTATGTAATTAAACTAAAACTATGAATTAATCTATTTACATCCTAATTTATGCTAAATAAATGTTAGAATTAACCTAATGTGTAGGCACTTAAATACTTAAATAGCCCACAACTATGGGCTAATCAAATACCCCCATGCCTAGTTTTCGCTAGTCCCAAGCAAAATTAAGCTAAACCTAGCACTCGAAGAAGACTGGTCAACTCACTTAGTCATCCTTCAGAAGCATATTAAGTTCAAACTCTAGACCCAAGGTTCCTAAGTAGTTTCTAAGTTACAAACTAGGTCGGTTAAAGATGAGTTGCAGGCACAAGTTTCCCTGATTTCTGACTCTACCCTAAAGTTTATTGATCCCTGAGATTAAAGCATCCATGACTGTGCGTTGGTCTGAGTTATTTGAGTTAAAGGATCTTTTTTTTTTTTTTAATATACACTTTTTTTTTGTTTGTTTGATTCTTCTAAGTCTAACCTCAGTTCAGCTATCAACACGGTCTGTGTCGGATTCATTGTCCCCATTACCATACCTCGTAGGGTGCCTGGCTTTCGATGCTTCGAGATAGCACTGCCCATAACGACCCCAAGAACTCCTGGCAATCGACACTTCGAGATAGTATCGCCCATGGATTTCTCAAGCGAATTCAGGCCTATGGCAATCGGCACTTTGAGATAGGGCCGCCCATGGTACCTGAACTGCGCAATGCGCTTACATACCCCCAGTAGGATGGATATCCTAAGAGACAAGCGCCGAGGAGGTAATATGTTATCATCGCATCCTTAAGGTGAGTATATACTCCACCTCTCCTGCGACGAGAACTCTTCCAATCAAAAAGTGTTTTCAAGCCTCTCCTAAGTCAAAACTAAGAGAACCAAATCTCTTTTCAGAAAGATAGAAATTAAGTTAATTACCAGACCATGTGTGTGAAATTTGGATGCTTGGGTTACAAGGACCCGTAAAGCAAAAGGTAGAATAAGACTCCAGGTATTACCCCACCTTTTAACTCAAACCCTAGCTTCCCTTCCTCAACTTCTTGAGGAATGGTCCGCAACTTAACTCCTACTTAAGTTTTTGAGTCCACAAAGGACCCTAAAGGTCTAAAGCTAGTAGCTCATTTAGCTTCTAAAGTTTGACCCTAGAATTAATTTAGTCTTCCCTAGAGTTCTGATTTGCTTAAGAATGAAAGATCTAGCCAGTTAAGCTCAAAACCTTTTTTTTTTTTTTTTATATGCATGCTATAAACAAAATGCCTCAGGTCCTCTCCCCCATGCCTAGTTCAAATAATGTCATTGAAAACAAAAAAAGCTAAAGGAAGATATTACCTGAGGCGGAGAATGGTAGGAGCTAAGGTTCCTCAAGAGTGACTTCGTCAACTAGATGGCCGTCTAAAGTTATATACGGTTTTAACCGTTGACCGTTGACGTAAAGGGAGTTGCTGAAGAGGAAGGATTTTTGATCTCCACAGCTCCATGCGAAAATACTTTGGTGATTATGTAAGGCCCATCCCAACGAGATTTTAACTTCCCAGGAAAAAGCTTAAGTCTGGAATTGAAAAGCCAAACTTGTTGGTTGGGCTCAAAGGTTTTTCGTAGAATAAACCTATCATGCAAGACCTTAGTTCTTTCTTTATAAGCTTGAGAGGTGTCATAATCATCATTCCTCAGTTCCTCAAGCTCACTTAATTCTAGAAATCGTGCCTTACCTACCTTCTCTAAATCCATGTTAACACTTCGAATAGCCCAAAGTGCTTTATGTTCCAACTCAACAGGTAAATGGCATGCTTTTCCATACACAATCCGAAAGGGAGAAGTACCCCAAGGGGTCTTATAGGCCATTCGATAAGCCCACAAAGCATCATCGAGCTTTTGGGACCAATCTTTCCTATCAGGTCTAACGGTCTTTTCCAAAATATTTTTTATCTCCCTATTTGATACTTCAACCTGGCCACTTGTCTAAGGGTGGTAAGGGGTAGCAACCTTGTGAGTCACTCCTAAACTCTTAATTAACTGATTGAAGTGGTGGTTTCGGAAATGAGGTCCCCCATCACTTACAATAGTCTTGGGCAGCCGAAACGGGATATGTTATTGGCCTTCACAAATTTCAAAACCACAGAGTGGTCATTCGTGCACGTAGGAATGGCCTCTATCCATTTAGAGACATAATCAACTTCCACCAAGATATATTCAAAACCATGGGACGACGGGAAGGGGCCCATAAAGTCAATTCCCCACACATCAAAAATTTCAACAGGTTTAATAGGATGTTGAGGCATTTCATTCTTCTTCCCAATCGTTCCAATCTATTGACATCTAATACTGGCCTTAACAAAATTATGAGAATCCTTAAATAAGGAAGGCCACCAAAAATCGGACTGGTGTACCTTAAAAGCAGTTTTCTTAGCACCAAAGTGTCCTCCACAATGAAGTTCATGGCAAAAACTCAGCACACTTTGTTGTTCCTCTTCAGGTACACAACGTCTCAATACTTGGTCTTGTCCAATTCTAAATAATTCTGGCTCTTCCCAATGAAAATATCTTGCTTGAGAAATGAATCTCTTTCTTTTCTGCTCATCCCAAGAGCCAGGAGTTTGTCCAGTGACCAAGTAATTTACAATGTCTGCATACCAAGGTAAAGTTGGTGTTACCGCTGTCAGAGTTTCATCGGGAAATGTCTCGCGAGTGTCTTCAGAAATAGAGTCATTAAGAGGAAGGCGAGACAGGTGGTCAGCCACAACATTTTCTACTCCTTTCTTTTCATGTATTTCCAAGTCAAATTCTTGAAGGAGTAAGATCCACCTAATCAGACATGGCTTAGAATCTTTCTTAGCAATGAGATGTTTCACTGCTACATGATCAGTAAAAATAACCACCTTAGACCCAAGTAAATAAGACCTAAACTTCTCCAGAGCAAAAACTACAGCGAGTAATTCTTTTTTAGTGACGGTGTAGTTTTGCTGAGGTTCGGTTAAAGTCTTGCTTGCATAATGCAACACATGAGGTCTTCCCTCAACCCTTTGTCCAAGGACTGCTCCCACTGCATAATCCGAAGCATCACACATAAGCTCAAATGGGAGTGTCCAATCAGGAGCTTGGAGAACAGGAGCAGAGATCAAGGCCTCCTTTAGAGTTTGAAAGGCCTCGACACACTTTGAATAAAAACTGAAGGAAGATTCCTTCGCCAACAAGTCACAAAGTGGCCTAGAAATCTTACTAAAATTTTTAATAAAGCGCCTGTAAAAGCCAGCATGGCCCAGAAAGGATCTAATCTGTTTGACATTCGTAGGCAATGGAAGTTTGGAAATAGAATCAATCTTGGCTTTATCTACTTCCAAACCTTTCTCGGATACAACATGCCCAAGTACAATTCCTTTCTGTACCATGAAGTGACTTTTCTCCCAGCTGAGGACTAAACCAGTCTCCTTACATCATTTAAACACATTCTGTAGGTGCAGGAGACACTGGTCGAAAGACGAGCCATAAATAGAGAAGTCATCCATAAATATTTCGACACACTCGTCGATCATGTCCGAAAAGATAGACATCATACACCGCTGGAAAGTTGCAGGGGCATTACATAATCCAAACGGCATACGCGTGAATGCAAAAGTACCGTAAGGACTCGTGAATGTCATCTTTTCTTGGTCATCAGGAAAGACTGCCACCTGATTGTACCCAAAATATCCATCGAGAAAGCAATAATACTTATTCCCTGCAAATTTTTCGAGAATTTGATCAATAAAAGGCAAAGGAAAGTGATCCTTCTGGGTAGCGGTGTTCAGCTTGCAGTAATCAATACAGACCCTCCATCCAGTTGAGGGTCTAGTGACAACTTGTTCACCTTGGTCGTTGAGTTCCACAGTAAAGCCTGCCTTCTTTGGCACCACATGAATGGGACTGACCCATTTACTATCAGCAATGGGATATATGATCCCAGCGTCCAACCACTTCAGGATCTCCTTTTTTACAACCTCCCTCATATTAGGGTTCAGACGTCTCTGCATGTCCCTAAAAGGCTTGATGGAATCATCAGTATAAATGTGGTGCATGCAGAGTGTAGAGTCTATACCCTTAATGTCAGCAATGCTCCAAGCAATAGCTTCCTTGTGCCTAGACAGGCATTCAATCAAGGCTCCCTCCTGTGCCTCAGACAGCACAGCCGAAATGATAACGGGGAGCGTATCATTGGAACCTAGGAAAACATACTTGAGAGTGTCAGGGAGGGGTTTCAACTCAAGGTTGGGGGCTTGTATGGTTGAGGGTTTCATAATAGATGTCCCCATCTCAGGTAGCAAATCTACCTTCGGCGGAAATGATGGGGGAAGAGACTCAGCAGAAACTCGTAGCAATTCCTCTAGTTCTAGTATATCCCTTTCACATTCCTCCAAGAGATGGGAATGCTCAATTAGCATGACATGCTGAAGGGGGTCATCACATAACATTGCAGGAGTTGCCTCTTCAATCAGGTTATCTATCACCTTGAGAACAATCCTCAAGTCCAGCTTGTTTGTAAGCATCAAACACATTAAGCTGGATTTTCCTGTTCCCAAAGCCCATTTTCAATGCCCCAGTATTGCAATTAATTGAAGCATGGGAAGTTGCAAGGAAGGGGCGGCCCAAAATGATGGAGGGTTTGGTTGGCTTGTTGGTAGGGTCAGTGTCCAAAACTAAGAAGTCAACGGGAAAGAAGAAATCCTCCACTCTTACGAGGACATCTTCCAAAATTCCCCGTAGTGTCTTAAGTGATCGATCAACAACTTGAAGGATTACAGGGTTAGGCTTCAGATTGCCTCCCCCAAGTTGTTCATACACGTAGCTCGGAAGGATGTTCACCCCCACACCCAGATTAATAGAGCCTCATCAATTTGTATGTCACCGATAACTACAGAGATGTATGGGGCTCCTAGGTCCTTAAGTTTTGGGGCTGTACCATGTTGAACAATTGAGCTAATAGAATCAGGTAGGACAACTTTTGATTGGACCTGCTTTCTAGATTGCCGCTTTTTCATGCAAAGGTCCTTTAAGAAGCAGGTATAAGACGAAATCTGCCTGATAGCTTCAAGCAAAGGCAGGTTAATCTGTACTTGCTTGAAAGTTTCCATAATCTCATCCATCTTATCTTTGGCTCCAGATGAGCCAACAGAAGTCTGCCCAGAGGTGGATAAGCGCTCTGGAAAAGGCATTCTCAATCTCTGGGTGGAAGGGTTGTCATGTCGAGTAAGGGGTGGAACGGGGGCAACTTCTTCCAGTGAGGTGATTTCAAGAGGAGAAGATTTGGGCAAATCTTCTTCGGTGGGGTTGAATGTCGGGGTGGATGGTTTTTTAGGGGGTGAGACTATAGGAGCATCGAGTTTGGAAATTTCTTTCCCACTCCTCAGAATAGTCACCACCTGAGCATGCTCCCTAAAGACAATCCCTTTTCCTTTAGGATTTTCCTCAGCAGCACTGGGAAACATCCCAATCTCCCTCTATCTAACGGCCTCAACAAGGTGTCCAATTTATGATTTCATCTCATGTATAGCCTTGTCATGAGATTGGATGATGGCACTTTGACTTTCTTGCATAGTTTTCAACATCGCCTTCAATTCATCCATCTCAGAGGTTTTAGGTTGGGCAAAGGTCTGAGGTTGGTTCATTTGATGGTTTTGAAAGGATTGTGGTTTGTAATTCCCTGAATTTGAGACATTTCCTTGTCTCCATGAGAGGTTTGGGTGGTTCCTGCATCCCTCATTATAAGTGTTGGAGAAAGCATCATTATGAGGTCTTGGACGGAACCCTTGAGCGGCATTCAAATCCGCTTGTACAAGCTCAGGGAATTGGGAGGCCAAGTGGCAATCCACAGTGGCATGTGTATTGCCTTGACAAATTACGCATTTGGAAGCTTGGGATGTGGAGGTGTTAGGTCCGAATGAACTCGGGTTCGGCATAAGCCTTTCCATGTTTTGATTCAATAATTGAATTTGATAGGCTAAATTCTGGGTGTCCCTTGCTTCATTCGCCTCCAACTTTCTTTGCAAGAGAGTGAGCTTTCTATCCATGTAGGTAGAATTCAAGTGAATAGAATTCTCACTCAAAGTATCAAATAAGCTCCAAGCTTCATCCTCAGTCTTAGATAGAAAGGTTCCTGCACAAGCACCATCCACAGTTTGCCTATGCAAATCATTAAGTCCAGTGTAGAACCTTTCAACCAGTTGCCATTTAGGCACCTGGTGATGTGGGCAAAGTCTCAGCAAATCGTTAAAGTGCTCCCACGCATCATGGAATGCTTCCCCATCCTTTTGAACAAAACTGATAATTTCCCTCCTAAAGTGATTTGTTTTGCTCATGGGGAAGTACTTCTTCAAAAACTCCTTCTTCAGGGCATCCCAAGTATTTATATTATCAAGGGTGTGATACCAATACTTGGCTTTTTCCTTTAGGGAGAAGGGAAAGAGGGTCCGCATTTGAGCGTCATCAGTAACGCCCTGTAGCTTCACCGTGGAACAGACCTCGGTGAATTCCTCGATATGCCTGTAAGGGTCTTCCCTAGTAGTACCATAAAAGGAGGGTAGCAATGATATGGTCCTACTTTTGATCTCATACGGATTGTCCCCTCCAGGTCTATGTAGTGCTGGGCCAGCTTGATTGGTTGGGATGAAATATTCCTTAAGGCTCCTTTGACCGGCCATTTCTACCCTTGGAAGGTCTCTTCTTAGGATTCTTTCAGGTTCAGAATCAAATACAAGTTGTCTCCTAAGAGGATGCCTACCAAGCATGCACTACAAACACAATTCAAAAGGACTTGTTTGGTCTTTACAGATTTAGGCTTTTGACTTTAGTTCAAATTGTAGGTGACAAAACAAGTTGCCCAATCAATTACGTGCCTATTGTCAACCTTCGAAATTCCTAAAAAGACCTAGTTGGAACTTAGGTATTCCTCCCTAAATCTCAAATGGTCAAAAAAATCCAAAGATGGAAGATCAAGGGATGCAAGTAGGCCTAAGCCTTCCTTTGAAGCTGTGCTTTCGTGGTGCTTCTCAACTACCCCCAAAAATCCGTGAGAGGGTATCCCCCTCTTTGGATTTACAAAACCTTTGATCTCAAGTTCCAAACACTTCAGAATCCAACGATAGGAGGGTTCTTGTCCTAGTCCTTTCAAGACTTAGGAGTGTCTAAATGAGTGATGTGGTGCAATAGATATAAGTGTGCATTCACCGCAAAATGATTTTGAATTTTGAATCGCACACCACGTTTTACAATCAAGTCCTTTATTTTTAGATGTCCCTCCTTTAATTAGTCCTTTTTTCGAATATATGTGACCACTTGTTAGATCGCTTCAAGATAAACTTTGTGGTCTTTGAATTAAATCCCAAATGCAATGCATGATCAAGAATAGGATGCAAAGTAAGAGAATGCGTACCTTGCCTCCAACGATCTACGATACAAGAATGCACGCAATGCAGAGAAGCAAATCTAGAGGCTGCTCATACAGACCTAAATGGTTCGTCCTAAGGCAGGCAGCTCCTAGCAGGCAGCTCGTTTTTCTTTCTATTTTTTTTTAGAACTACTTATACACAAGCAAATAAAAGTAATCAATAAACTAAAAACGTAAATCTAAAGAAAAGGGAACAAGCTCCCAAAAATTACCCAACACGGGCCCAAAACAAAATCGGGGAACAAACCCCTCAAAATATGCCCCAGAACAAGGGTTTCAAACTAACTGCAATGTAAAATTAAATCTAAAGTCTTAATTCTAGTCTAATTAAACTAGCGACTAAATAAAACGGTGCCCATCTCGTCCTTCGCCTTCTCCTCCGTTTAAAAATTACTCGTCCAATTCTCCTCTGGTGACGTCAAGGGTCGCCTTCTCACAGTGGCTAATTCTTGCACAAATTTTCTCGCACAGAAAAGAAAATAATAAATGGTCAAATCAGTGTGCAATTGACAAATATTCAAAATAAAATCAGGCGAAATTATTGCATCAGTTGCCTCCCCGGCAACGGTGCCATTTGACTGGTCTATTGTTTGCTTTAAAGTCGTTTGCAGTTTAATGTGGTGGAAAAATTGACTAATCAATTATTTAAGAAGAAATAACCACTCGCAAAAGAGTGGGTCGTATCCACAGGGAGGCAATGACGTATTAAAATTCGTACCAGTTAAAAACATTTGTTCGTAGTTAGTTTGGACAAGAATCTAGCCAAAATTGCCTTCAGATTAATGTTTAAGCAAGAAACAGTGCTGAAATAGTAATTCTGAGAAACTAGAGGATATTTTCTGCAATGCAGAATCAATAAAATATGATTAAAAAGTGACAATGGCAGAGAATGTAATTTTTAATTGGTAGGTTACTGTAGCAAAACAGGGGATTTTTTCCCTTTGCCTTACGCGACAAGGAGTGGATGGTCGGACGCGGAAAGCTCGAAGGAAGTCCCCTGGACCGAGGGCTTCGAAGTGGTGGTGGCGACGTGTCGTGTAGCAGCTGGAGGCGGTCGGACGAGCTCCAGCGGAGGAGGCTGCAGCCGGTGAGTGCACGTGGCCTGTTGGCGGTGAGGACTGCCGCGCGCTGCTGGCGGTTCTGCAGGCGCGGGAGTAGGGCGCTGCAGGCTGGTGGGTACGGGTGCGCAAGCTGTTGTGTGTGAAGAGCGGGTGTTGCAGCCAGTTCTGCAGGCGCGGGGAAGGTGCTACGGGTGGCTTCAGGTGGGTGCGCAAGCTATTGAGGGTGGAGAGCGGGTGCTGCTGGCGGTTCTGTAGGTGCGGGAGGAGGGCGCTGCAGGCTGAGGAGGGCGTGCGTGGTTGGAGGTTGTGCATGCCTTGCTTACAGCTGGAGGTGAGCGGGTGCAGGTGGACTTCAGACGGGTATGCAGGTGGGTGGTCGCGGGTGAGCGGTGAGGTGCAGGCTGAAGGTGAGCGGGTAGCTTCAGACGTCCGGGAAATTTCCCGGACGTCTTAAGTGACTGAAAGGGTGGTTGAACGGTAGCTGCAGCGGTGGTGGTTGGTGACGACGGCGAGGGAGATGCATGCTAAGGTGCTCACGGTAATGCGGACGAACTTCGGATGGCGGTGTGGCATGTCACACCACACGCCCACGGTGGTGGAGACTCGCCACCACGGTAGAGGCCGGCAGTATGGAATGGAAGAGAGAAGGTCTCTCTGCACAGTGGTGGGTCGGTGGTGGAGGCCTCCCGAGCTCGGCTGCCTCCCTCCTCCTTTTGTAGTGTCCTGCACAAATTTGAAATCAGCTGCCCGACCAGATCCAACACATCTGCTACTCCTTGAATGGGTTCTTCACTGCGGTAGCTTGTGGCGTTGGAGCGGCAGCCAACCATTCCTGCAAGAAGAAGAATAAAGAAAATAATGTTAAAATATTAGAATCATTTATATACAGATCCTCAACTTCTTTGTTAATGAAAACAATGTACCTAATTGGTTATCTAATTAGATGAATGTCATTCTAAGCTAATTCTAAATGCAGTTAAAATATGAATGCAATGCATGGATTATGTAATTAAACTAAAACTATGAATTAATCTATTTACATCCTAATTTATGCTAAATAAATGTTAGAATTAACCTAATGTGTAGGCACTTAAGTACTTAAATAGCCCACAACTTTGGGCTAATCAGTCGACACTCCTCGAGACTTCACCTGCTGAAATACTCGAATCAGAAGAGGCACCAACCAAGGACCCAGAAATAGACCCAATCCACATTCAGACACCCTACCCTGAGGCCTTGGAAACAATCAAGAAAAAGAAGAATGTTGTGGAAACTGAGGAGCTTTTGGAGATCTTTAAGCAAGTAAAGATTAATATTCTGCTCATCGAAGCTGTCAAGCACATCCCGGCTTACGCCAAGTTTTTAAAGGATGCCTGTACACCCAAATGTAAGCCAAGACCTCAAGCACCTAGGAAGGTTGTGCTCTCCGAACAAGTAAGTTCCGTAATATCAAGCAGCCTTCCGCTCAAGCAAACTGACCTAGGGGCGCCCCTGATTTCCTGCAATATCGGGGACATGACATTTGATAGAGCGCTTCTGGACTTAGGTGCTTCCATCAATCTGATTCCAACAACCCTGTACCACCAATTTGGTTTCGGAGAGTTGACACCAACCCCTGTCACCATCTTGCTGGCTGATAGATTAGTGAAAACCCCAAAAGGGGTTGTCGAGGACGTGATTGAATGGGTCAAGGACTTCTATTTCCCGGTTGACTTCTTGGTGCTCGACATGGAAGTCCCTGAAAAATTACAGAACGCACCCATAATCTTAGGCAGACCTTTCTTAGCTACGGCTAAGGCAAACATTGATTGTGACACGAGGTGTATGGAAATCGACTTCGGAGATAGGAAAATGCAATTGGATATCTTCCAGGCGACAAAGTCTTTTGATTGCGATTGCGTTGAGGAACATGATCTCGTGGAAACTCTGATCGAGGAATGCCTTACCCTTAGTTCTGTATCAGACCACCAAACCCGTAATGAATGTTCTGACCCGTCACCATCACTACTCGGGGACTTCTGTAAGGCTAAGTACCATCACACAACACCATTTGAGGAGATCGATGTTGATCAACTCCCGTCCTTTCCCTTTCCATCAATTGTGGTTCCACCCGCACTTGAACTTAAGCCATTGCCCAAGAATCTCAAGTATATCTTCCTGGCACGTGACTAGACCTTCCCTGTGATTATTAATTCTCATCTAACCAAGGATCAGGAATTTAGGTTGACTGTGACCCTTTCAGAACATCGGGCCGCCATTTGTTGGACCATTTCTGACTTAAGAGGAATTAGCCTCGCCTATTGCACCCATAAGATCTACCTGGACGACGGGGCACGACCCTCCCAGCAGATGCAGAGACGTTTAAACCCAAACATGCAGGAGGTCGTTAAGAAAGAAATTTTCAAATGACTTGACGCCGACATCATCTATTCTATCTCTGATAGCCCCTGGGTGAGCCCCATTCAAGTGGTTCCAAAGAAAGCTAGGCTCACCGTTGTCACCAATGATCATGGCGAATCCATCCCCACCCGCACCACCACCGCATGGCGGGTATGTATTGATTATAGGAAGCTTAATGAAGCCACTAAGAAGGATCATTTCCCCTTGCCATTCATTGACCAAATCCTTGAAAGATTGGCAGGGCAGAAGTATTTTTGCTTCCTGGATAGATATTCAGGATATAACCAAGTCACAATTGCTTCGGAGGATCAAGAAAAGACAACATTCACTTGCCTATACAGCATGTTTGCATTCCGTCAAATGTCATTCGGGTTATGCAATGCACCTACGACCTTCCAGCATTGCATGTGAGCCATTTTTTCAGAAATGGTGGGTGAATACTTAGAGGTCTTTATGGATGATTTCTCTGTATTCTGGAATTCATTCGACCATTGTCTGAGCAACTTGGAGAAAATCCTGAAACGATGTATCGAGGTTAATCTCGTGTTAAGTTGGGAAAAGAGTCATTTTATGGTTCAAGAAGGTATTGTCCTCGATCACACCGTATCACATAGGGGCATCGAGGTAGATCGGGCTAAGGTTGATTTGATTTCCAAACTTCCTCCACCTAGCTCGGTCCAACAGAGTCGCTCATTCCTAGGACATGTTGTCTGCTACCGAAGGTTCATTAATGACTTTTCCAATCTTTCCAAACCCTTGACCAACCTTCTAGCCAACGACGCCATATTCCACATGTCTTCTGATTGCATCCAGGCTTATCACACCCTCCGAGACTTAGTCTCCACCGCACTTGTACTTCAACCCCCAGACTGGTCCCAGGACTTTGAGATTATGTGTGATGCATCGGAT
The DNA here is from genome assembly GCA_037157565.1 of Thalassia testudinum. Taxonomy (NCBI): domain Eukaryota; kingdom Viridiplantae; phylum Streptophyta; class Magnoliopsida; order Alismatales; family Hydrocharitaceae; genus Thalassia; species Thalassia testudinum. The sequence continues at coordinate 95,033,150 of JAZHRO010000025.1, forward strand.
TTTTCCAAAGGCGCTGTCCTGGGACAAAGGCAAGACAAGAAACCTATGGTGATCTACTACGCGAGCAAAACATTGGACGAGGCCCAATGAAATTATACGGTAACAGAGAAAGAGTTGCTCGCAGTAGTATATGGACTTGAAAAGTTCCGATCGTACTTGCTGGGATCCCACGTGACTGTTTACATTGACCATTCAGCCATCCGGCACCTGTTGGCCAAGAAGGACGCAAAGCCCAGGCTCATCAGATGGATCCTACTTTTGCAGGAATTTGACCTAGAAATCCATGACAAGGCCGAATCGAAGAATGTGGTGGCTGACCGCTTGTCTAGACTTCATCCAGACCACATTGGACCCTCCCTACCTCTATCTGATGCCTTCCCTGATGAACACATTCTGGCTGTGCAAGACAAGAGAATGCCATGGTATGCTGACTACGTCAACTACCTGGTTGTAGGACAAACCCCGCAGAGCTGGTCCGGACAACAACGAGACAGGTTCCTGTCTGAGGCCAAGCACTATTTCTGGGATGATCCCATGCTATTTTGCCTCTGTGCTGAGCATATCATCAGGAGGTGTATCCCCGAGGACGAAGTTCAAAGTGTGCTTTCCTTCTGTCATGACCAGGCTTGTGGTGGCCACTTCTCTGGAAAGAAAACGACTGCAAAGGTTCTGCAGTCTGGATTTTACTGGCCGTCCCTATTTAAGGATGAACACAACTTTGCCAAAACTTGCTCACACTGCCAAATGATAGGGACCATGACCAAGAAAGATATGATGCCCCTCCAGCCCATTTTGATTGTCAAAATCTTCGATGTTTGGGGTATCGATTTTATGGGCCCCTTTCCACCATCCAATGTCTTCGAGTACATCCTAGTCTCAGTAGACTATGTTTCCAAATGGATTGAAGCCGTCGCCACCTGCCGATGCGATCACAGGACTGTCATGGACTTTGTTAAGCAGAACATCTTTTCCCAGTTTGGAATACCCAAGGCCATGCCCGATCATCCCGGTGGAAGCCATTTTATCCATTCCCAATTCCATGCCCTACTTAGAAAATACGGGGTGAACCACCACATTGCTACCCCGTATCATCCACAAACAAATGGGCAGACTGAGGTCTCAAATAGACAAATCAAGAACATTTTACAGAAGACTGTGAGACCTGACAGGAAAGACTGATCCACACGACTTGATGATGCCCTGTGGGCATACAGGACAGCTTTCAAGACCCTGATAGGCATGTCACCTTATCGCCTGTTCTTTGGCAAAGCCTGCCATCTTCCTGTCGAATTGGAACACCAGGCTTACTGAGCTGTCAACCAATGTAACATGGATTCCCAATTAGCCGGTGCGCAGAGGATGCTCCAATTATCTGAGCTCGAAGAAATTCGTCGGGACGCCTTTGACAATAGTCGACTGTATAAGGAGAAAATGACAGCCATCCTTGACTGACTCATTCATAGAAAAACCTTTGAGCCTAACTAGCAAGTCTAGTTGTTTGACGCCCGCCTAAAACTCTTCCCCGGGAAACTCAGGTCCAAATGGATAGGACCATTTCGGGTGGTTAAGCCTTACTCTAATAGGGCAGTTGAAATCACTGATCCTAACACTGGGCAAACTTTTACAGTTAATGGTCAAAGATTGAAGTACTTCCTGGACCAGGTTCCCCCAAAGGAGAGTGTCACCCTCGTTGAGGGATGACACGAAGCACCACCCAGCTGGAGGCATTGAACCAGCACTTCCTGGGAGGCAACCCAGAGGATTCATATTGATCTAGTATTTTACGTCACTCAGGTACTATCTTTTTGAACCCCTATGCATCCATGTATTTGCCAATGAGGACAATGTCCAACTTAAGCAAGGGGGGGTGGTAAATTGCACAAACCTGAGCTCATTTAATCAGTCTGAATAAAATAAAATTAAAATTAGAAAAGAAAATGAATTTAAGAAGGAACATAGGCATTAGAAACTTGTCAATAGTGGAAAATAATATAAAAAGAACTTAAACACTTAGACTTTTCAAGCCTTCAGGCTTAATCAGCCCTAGTGTCCGTTAAAATATGGATTTAGCTTCAAATCCTTGCAACCTTAAACTATTCTAATCCACCTACTAAATAAGGTGATAAATATACGACTTATCAACTCACCCTTTAACTCAGAAAAACTTTGAGTCTAAAGCATCTGCACACGTTTTTGCACAGACTCACTCCTCGGAGATTTTGACAGAAATTGGGTAGCTAATGAACTCTCTAGGGTGGTATGGCTGGCAAGTTGTTGTAGGTAACAGCCCATTGGCAAGTTGTCCAGAACCCAGCCATGGGACCATTTCTTCTTCATTGCCTCTAGGTACATTTGAGATCAGGGAAGCCACCAACGAAAAAAAAAAGAGAAGAAAAGAAAATAAACCACACTTCACCACACAAGTATGTCTGGCAAGTGATCGTGGGTAACAGCCCATTGATTGATTGTCTAGAGCCCAGCTCAATAATTGCACAAAAAAAAAGAACCAAAACACTTAAGGAAGAAGCAGGGAAGTAGTACAAGCCAGGAGATATACATTGGAAAAATCCTTGTGTTGACCCCAATTAAAACAAACGTAGGGAGAAAACTACCAATCGAACAAATACACCTTCAGGCAAATATATTTCCTCTTCCCGTCACCTAGGGGTGTAGAAACCCGAAGTCTATCTGAATTGCCGTTGAGTGAGTCTATCACAATCTTCACACCAAGATGCTTAGCACTTAGGGTTTTGACCAAGTTTTGGGTGGGTTGGGTAGCCGTAAAAGGTTACCAACCCACGCTGAATTCTGAAAAAATTCTAAAAAAAATATATATTTACATATGTATAGCTATATACATTAAAGCAAGGATTTGGGCAATTCATATTTTGGAAGACACCTGAGCGCCGCTTAGTCTTCGTAGATTAAGATCTGAGTATATTTCCTCCTATTGACAAGTGACGAAGTGTCTAAGCAATTACTTCTTAAATTCTGAAAGAAAATAAACGCTAGAATAAACCTTGCTAGGGACTAGCAAGGAGTAAGCAAGGGGGTATGATAACACTGCATATGGGGGTGATAATTCTGTTAAATATGGTCCATCTTAAGAATAAAAGGCACAACATAAGTAGAATAGGAGCATTGCATGCATCATATTCCAAGATTTCTTATAAAACTGTATTAATGGCCATTTATGTAGGAACTTGTCAAAGCAAGCCTCAGATGAGCAATCGTACTGCACGGATGGATTCAGAACGACGAACAGAGTCCAATGGACTCAAGATCAGCCAAATCTGACATTTAGAGCTCCTACAATGGGCCCAAGAAGTTCTAACCATTGATCTGATGATCAACGGCCCTCGTTGTGCCACGTCGCCCCCCGCTCACCGCACGCCACTTCCTCCTTCAGCTGAGATCAAATCTCGGCCGTCAATCTTCGATTGGATGGCCGAGAACAGCACTCCTGCCCACGGTCACTGCGACAAAGCAACGGGTGTGGCGCAACGGTTAGTGTGCACGCTCGCATCCACGTGACGCGGGTTCGAGCCGTGTGATTTGAAGAATTGAAGATGAAGAAGCGCGGTGAAATTAGGCCGCCCGATCAGCAGCGGGTGGCCGAGATCGCGCCACACGGTGCACCCTCAGACAGCGAGCACCCACGCGCGCGTGCACGCAGGGCGACGATGCTCGTGCACACGCACGCCAGAGGCACGATCCAAGCGTGCCCAAGGAAGGATCTCAGCCGTCCGATCTTCGATTAGACGGCTCTCACGCAGCGGCCACGGATCAGGCGCGAAGAAGAACTATGCGAGCGTGTGACCGGCGGGCTGGTGGGCTTCACCGACGCTTTTGGAAGGGTTTTAGCGATGTCCCGGACGTCGCTAAAGCCACTTCTTCTTTTAGAAAGCCCTTCTCCCTATTTAAACCCCCTCCAACCACTCATTCAAGGCATTCACCTCCCTTGCAACTACTCTACCCCTCTCTTAGCTACCTTTAGGCCCTCTTGTAATCGTCGGAGATGACGAGCCACCGACAGAGCCTCCTCCACCACCGTGGCTGCCTCACCACTCTCCCTCCTCTCTCTCTCTCTTCCTCTCTTTTAAGCTTTCCCTTACTTTTGTTTAAGCATGTATTTAATGTTGTAAGCTGCGAACTAAAGCTGCATGATTAATGAAGTTACTTTTCGTTCAGTGTTTACTTGATTCCCTATTTAAGTTGCATGATCAAGCAAAGAAACGACTCTAACCGTAATCTCTCTCTCTATCTCTCTCTCACTTTTCAACCGCATCTTTTGCAAGCAAAACTCCGCAATTTCTGTGACAAGTGATAAGAAAAATCCGATTTTCACGCCTCCCTGAGATCGACACTCGGACTCACCTCCATTTCCTTACTTTAAAACTGGCATGGCAAGTGCGACTATAACGACACTTCTTAACACACACGCACGAGTGTACGCCAGTTTTCCTTTGAAGCTTAAAAAGAATGCGGAGTGCCTGGTAAATCCCTAAGAGTTGAACCGAAATGGCAGCTACTTGATGAGTTGATTTTAATTAAAGTGGTGCAGCCCAATCAACTCAAACAATTGGCATGTTTCACCACTTAATTAGGCACACAAGTGATTTCCTAATCTGATTTCTACTCAATTATGTGTTTGAATGTGTGTACCGGCTCCAAAGATCGGTTTACTGGTTGAGTTTGAAAATCAGATAAGGTTGTGTACCTCTGTGAGATTTTTTTTTTCTTTTTTTTTTTTTTTAATGTGGAGGTTGGGGTGGGTGTGGGTGTCAAAGAACAAACAATCTAACCTTGGAGTTTATAAGAACACCTAGGTTGATTGATGTTCGTGTTATTATGTGGTGAAATGAAATCTAATGGGTGGGAGGTGGGGGTAACTTACAAAACCTTCCACAGCACTTTACTCCAATCTACCGCTTTTGCTTGTCTCGAAAGAGTACCTGCAATAACAATAAGAAAGGAGAGAAGTGAGGTAAATGATTCGTAAGTTGCAAAAATGCGAAGAAAAATCAAAGATCGTCGCCTCCCCGGCAACGGTGCCAAAATGTTGAACGTGCGAGTTGCTACGCTAACATGTTCGATTTTGAAAACCTATTGTCGTAGTTTGAAAGCGAAGAACTCATGTTCAACAAATAAAATTTATACCGGAATGAAAATCCTGGGTCAAACAAAGGGAGGCGGATGTTTGATTTAAAAAATTCACGTTTATTTTATTTGTCACGAAGTAATTCAATTGATTAGAACTATCTAGAGAGAGAATATTACAAACAAAAATCAAAATGAGATGTAGAATAAACAAGGAATTTCATCATCAGAACAATTGTTCATTACACTAGAAAGTGGGAAAATGATTACACTAGAAAATAGTAAATATACTCTAGAAAGCATTAAAAGAATGGAGAGAGAAATATCCTCCTCGACGGTCGCTTGGAGGACGAGCTGGACGGGACGACACCTGGATGAAGGAGGATGAAGCAAGACGAAGGAGGACGAAGCAGGAAGAACGGGAATGGGCCAGCACGTCGTCGTCGTCGCGGGATCTACTTCCGAAAGGGGGACGAAAAATTGACTTTATCTTGCGAGAAGCATCCCGAGTGTGGGACAAGCTTCTCCTGAGCTTTGGAGAGGGAGAGAAGAGAAGGAAGGGACGAGAATTTCGTATGGATGGGGTCTCCTTTTATAGTTTTCAAGAATCGGGGGCAATTTGGTCATTCCAATTTTAAAAACATTAATTCAGGACCATTAGTGACGGATAAAATTGGCCCTAAAGGTCTGAACGTGGGTGTAGTGGGCGACGCGGGCACGCCCGCTCACTTGCCCGCGCGTTCAACTCACGCGCACGTCCAACCGATCTCAGCCATCCGATCGCAAGATCGGACAGCTTAGATTGCGCCTCTGCCCGCCTCCTCTGCACTCCCCATCTCGTGTCATGCTGCGTCTTCGCCGCGCGCTTAATAGCATGTGAGCACTATCGGGCATGCACAGCCATTCAATGACGATCAGACGCTCGCCCGTGCCTGCTCACCCACGCCATACGAATCGAACGTGCGTCTGACAGCAGCCGAGCGCCTTATCCACTACGCTGTGTGCATGGATGGGCGAGCGACCGAACTTTTGAACACGTGTTCAGGACCGTTGGATGAAGATCCAACAGCCCAGATCGCACATTGGATTCTCTTTAGAGAGGCAGCGGCAGACCTGTGGGCCAGTTGGATGGCTGGGATGGCACCACGTGGCGCCATCTTGGCCGTCCATTTTCTGGATGGTGTAGATGGTGCCACGGGTGTCGGATTGAATCGATCTTCGCACCGTTAGGCTGCGATCGTTGATCCAAATCCATCCGTGCGGTCAGATTTGTTGCTTGAAGTGTGGATTCACACCATCTTGGCCCTTGATCTTCTAGGGTTCCCCGATCACTATCTGATGCTACAAATGTTTGATTATGGCGATCTTGGAGTCGTTGAACTCCAATCGTCGCCTTGATCACATCTGTACGGTTGGATCTTTGATCCGAGGCCCCGATAAAAAGTTTGCCCTGTCCATGAACATAAAAGGAGATAACTAACCTCCATTTTATTCAAACTACTATAATGTTATGCAATATTTATAGCATGCAATGCGATCCTATGCTTAAGAACATGCATAAGTAGACATCTTAAGTAGAGTAAACATGTTTACATCAGCGGGTAGCAGAATGTTGTTGCAGATCATCTTTCCCATCTTCCTTCTGATACAATTGAATCATCTCCAACAATTACAAAACACTTCCTTGATGAACATCTTTTGACTATATCCACAGATCTTCCTTGGTATGCAGATATTGTTAATTATTTGGTTGCACATCAATTCCAACTAGGACAGGAATCGCAAATCACAACTCAAAGCAGAAGCCAAACACTATTTTTGGGAGGATCCATATCTTTTTAGACTCTGTAATGATCAAATCATCAGGCGTTGTGTCACCACTTCTGAGATTGATCTATCCTATCTTTTTGTCATGACTAGACCTGTGGTGGTCACCTTTCAGGTAGAAAGACCGCTGCAAAAGTTTTGCAATGCGGGTTTTATTGGCCCACATTATTTGCTGATTGTCGGACTTATTGTAAAGCATGTAGTCACTGCAAAACACTTGGTGGCATGTCATGAAAAGACATGATGCCTTTGAACTTGATTATAGTTTGTGAAATCTTTGATATTTGGGGCATAGATTTTATGGGTCTGTTTCTGTCCTCTTTTAGCTTCCATTATATCTTACTTGTTGTAGATTATGTTTCTCGTTGGATTCAAGCCATACCCACAGTCACAAATGACCATCGATTTGTCATTCCTTTTATATAGAGTACATTATCGCTCATTTTAGGGTACCTCGTGCTATCATTTCTGATGGCGGTTCCCATTTTATTAACAACCAGTTTAGAACTTTACTTAGAAAATATGGGGTTACACATCGTATTTCTACACCTTATCATCTACAGACTAATGGGCAAACCGAGGTCTTTAATCGGGAGATCAAAAAGATTCTTCAAATGACAATCCGACCAGATAGGAAGGATTGGTCTTCCCGTTTAGATGAGGCTTTGTGGGCTTATAGAACTGCCCACAAAACACCAATAGGCATGTCACCATATAGACTTGTTTACAGGAAACCCTGTCATCTTCTCGTAGAAATTGAACACAAGGACTATTGGGCAATTAAAGCCTGTAATTTAGACCACGTGAAGGCTGGTGAAAATCGTAGGTTGCAGCTTAGCGAACTTGACGAATTACGTCATGATTCTTATGAGAGTTCAAAGCTGTATAAGGAGAAACTTAAAGCCTTCCACGACAAATTCATTTCTTGCAAATCCTTTGCACCTAGTTAGAAGGTGTTGTTATTTGATGCCCATTTGAAGCTCTTCCTTGGTAAACTTAGGTTTGAATGGCAAGGGCCATTTGTTGTAGTTAGAGTCTTCGACAACGGAGCTTTCAAAATCACTGAACCCAATAAGGATCAACCCTTCAAAGTCAATGGTCAACGTTTAAAACCTTTCTTGGAATCACATCCTTTTGGTCTTGTTGGAGAATGTTACATGCTCCACTAGGGTTTTTCTATCTATCCACCACATTTGTAAATAGCTATTTCCTGTTTTTACTTTTGATTTTCTTCCACACTTACTCTGAACTTTCACTTCATATTTTACTGATTACCTTCATTTAGTCTGACTGACCACTCTGACCTTTGGTCAAACTTGACATCGTCCGCATAGAGATCTTTGATCTTCTCTATTCGACTCCCTCAATCACCCTACACTACATGAAGTGTAATATCTTTTCACCCTTTTTACAATAAGGACATTGTAATATCTTAAATGAAATTTTCACTTTAAGTGTGAGTTAAGAAAAAAACACCTAAAAATTAAATATCCACGAAATTTTAAAAAAAAATTCAAAAATGATAAAAATTTTAAAAAACCAAAAATTTCATAAAAATTTGAAATAATTTTGAAAATTTCATAAAAATTGGAAAATCTTATATACATAAAAATAAAAATATAGAAATACAAAAATTTGAAAATGAAAATTCACAAAAATAATAAGAGGGGTATATTCATTTTTAACAAAGAAGGAAAATAAGAAAAAAATATATATATATATATATTTAATATAATAAAGAGCTTAATTTTCTTTTTGGTCAGAAATTAAAATGTATATAGAATATATTTAGAGCATTTAAGAGCATTCAATTCTTAATTAGATTTTTACTTAAACATTTTGTAAAAGCACACTTTTGTTTTTAAAATTTTAAAAATAACATTTTATTTCAATTAGGAATCATTAAATCATTTAAAGATTTATTTTTCTATTCTTACCTTGAATTAAGAAACTAAGTGTATTAAGATTTAAACTTAAGTTTTGGAATTAAATTATAACTTTCTAATAAATTAGATTAAGTAATCCTTTTGCTTTTTGAAAATTTGATTTTATCAAAAATTTAAGTAAAAAGGCCAGATATTTAGAGTTAATTAAATAAAGAGTAAGTAGAATTTTAGTTTACAGGACTTACAGGCTAAAGGTAAATAACTAGACTTGGTATATTTTGTCTTGAAGGATCCTATAGGAGGAAACTAAGAATTTGAAGAACCTTAGAGTGAAGGGCTTTGTTGTCCAAGCTCTGGTTTGAGAGCTAAGTAACCTAAATATCTAAATTGGCAGATAGAGAATTGTCTTATTGGAATCTGAGATCGCGAAAACATAGAGGTTAAGAGATCAGTTCTGAATCCTCTTTAGTCCAAGGATTTTCTCGAGGCGGTTCTTAAAAGGGTGAAGCATGTGCCACTGACCTAGAAAAAGAATTTGGAGAATAATGATAGTAAGAAAAATGAGAAGGGGGAAAAGAAAAAGAAAAAGAAAAAGAGGAAAGAAATATAATAAAACACCCAACAGTTAGGTGCCTTGTTACAAAAGGGTGCTTATGCAGTTTTTCCAAATAAAAATAAAGCATCTTAGTACAAATGGATGCTACCCTTCCTTCCATCAAATAAAAAGAACACCTCACTACAAATGGGTGTTCTAACCTATAGAAAAAGTGAAAAAAAATATGGAGATAAAAATATTAGGAATAAGAGACCCAATGGTCCATCAGGGAGATATAAACAAAAAAGTGTTGACCTCAGGATAGAAAACTAGTGAGGAGAAAGCAACCAAACCTGAGTAAGGCCAATCCAAAGGCTTGAATTGGAATAATTGGGATTGGAAATTGATGTCTTAAGATCTGGATTTTTGCAACTTTGGATGCCTTTAGGACAATTCTCTTCACTAAGCATAGATGTTTTAAAATCAAAGCTACTGAACCTTGGTATTAGGCAGTGAAGCCTAAGAAATCGGGTTTTGAAGATTTTATGTTAAGACCTAAAGGAGAAGAATTGACAGAATCCTAGGTCTAGAAGTTGTTTTTAGTACTGTAGTCTAGTAAATTAGAGTTTTACTACACTAAGTTTGATTAATAATGAGTATCTGGTTAATTTACTTAAATTTATGTTGATAAAAGTCAAATATCATAAACAAAGGACTAACTTAATTCTATTGAGTTTTTGAGTTAAAATTTATTTCCCAATTTTTAAGTTTTATTTCCTTAAAACAATTTGCAATCTAATTTAAGTTAAGAATAGTTACATGGATTAAGAGATTTTTAAAGAATTCTAATTCTGAATAAAATTCTCATTAATAAAATTATTTTATGTGTGTTTTAAAAATGTTATAAGTATAAGTCTAAGTAAGAAAATTTTCACAAATGCTCTATACATTAATCATTTATGTTAAACTTAAAAATTTCTGACCAAAGCTTTCCTCTACATAGTTACTATTTATAATAATTTAAACCCAAGTGCTTTAAATTAACATTGTCTTAGTTAATTTTGCTAGGGACTAGCGATACTTTGGCTTGGGGTATGATGAGAGACCCATGATGTCTTTAATTACCCTTAATTAACTAGTCTTCCTAGTTAATTAGCTAAGGATATGAATATATAAGGGTTAATTATAAAATAAGGGATATATGGTAAAGGACCTTAAAATATGTTAAAAATGATATTTTATCACTCAATTAATATTGTCAACAATTTAATTAATAATTGGACTTGAAATCTTATTAGCCATTCCCTTAACTAATAAGTTAAGTAACTTAAACATAATATGTACATAAGTATATAATAACTTAAGTAACTTTACCTAATCTAATAAATTAACCTAAAAAGGTCAAAAATGTAAATTCAAGGTGAAAACATAATAGTTACCTTATTTACTAACATATACAAAAAGTTGGAAAAAATCTAAATTAAAATAAACCTTGAAAACCTGAGTTTACATTTTGTTCCTTAATTTTCATATAGGTCCTTAAGTTTCACTGCACATAGGTCCCTTTCTTCTTCTTCTTCTTCTTTAGTCGATTAAACGGTTGACGACGGAGAGTGACTCCGCGCGATCACCGCCCTGCCGACATCATTCTTCCTTTTCCAAGCTCCTGGAGCTTGCGCTCACCATCCCATCTTCGACCATCGATCTTGATTAGTTTGAAATCTTAATTTTGGTGGGAGTTAACCTCACCGTCGTCATAGATGATGCCAGAGGTTAAGCTCCGCAAGATTCTCCTTTGTCCAGACTTCACCACCTTCTTCGTCGCCATTCACTATAAATACCCCCTCACCCCCTCGATTTCTCTTAAGTTGGCTCCCTTCCCTCTTCTAACACAGAGCCGACCCAATAGGCTATTCATCTGCAACTCCGGCGATCTTCCACGCCATTCTCCGACTTCCTCCATCAATCCAGTTTTGTCGAGGAACTCCGCCGAGGTCAATTGCGTCTTTGGACAAAGGAGATGACCAAGGAGATCCTTTACTCTGTCCAAACTTGCCCACTGGAGATTCTTCTTATTCCCTATGATTTCATCTTCTACTATGAGCCATCAGCGGAATCCCTTTGACCCCTTCGTCCAGGTAACAGTAGGTAGGAGTAGGTAGGAGTAGTTTAGGTAGAGAAGTAGTTAGTTAGGTTAGTTTAATTGCAGATTGTAGACTTCATCTTCTTCGACTCTGGCGAGTTCCTTGATCTCACCAGAGCTCTGATTTTTTCTTTTTAACTCGCTAATCACCCTCCTTTGTCACTCACAAACACTTTTAGTTCATTAAAATACAAATTTAATCGCTGTTCGCCTAATTCACCTTCACCTTCAAAAGACACTACCGCTATCCATGGAGAGAGTATCTGAGCTTAGATCCACCTCCATAGGGTCCTCCACCACCTATTCACAATCTAAGGATCCTAATTATCACTTTAATTTGTATAATTACCAGCTATAATCTAAACGCCCAAATCAAATTAAGCTCCTATGCTCGCTGTCAATGGTGGCTCAGGAGTAGTTGAAATTCTTAATTAACTATATAATTATGATTGCAGTTACTTTTTGACTTGTCTCAACCACTCTTTTGAGTGGGAGAGCAAGTCCAGTGCTTCAATCCACTTAAAATTCATTCCAATTGAATTTACAATTTAGTCATTCATGTAATGGATTAAAGAAGAATTAAATGTGATTCTGAGGTTCCTTACAACCTCATAATCCCTTCTTGATCAAAAATGGAACAGATTCACCTTTCTGTACACAAATTTGTATATTTCTAGACTCACCAGAGCTCCATTGAGCTCCAACGAGTGAAATTCGATCTTCAACCTATTGAAGATGGTAAGAAGCTCCAGAATGACTTAAATTTGATTTCTAATTTGTTTGAGGTTGTTTATTTGGGATTTTATCACATGGAGCAAGCAATACATATCTGTCTTCTCGAACTCCGACAAAGTTGGAGAAGTTGTACAGAAGCATAATAACCACATTTAAGAGGTCTAGAAGCTTCAGTGCACTAGAAGCTTCAGTGCAGTGCACTAGAAGCTTCAGTGTAGTGCACTAAAGCTATCTAAGTCTTCAAATTAGTGTAGCAATCTTCCAATCCTTCTATCGAACAAACCACATTTGGAGCTCAGGCGATGAGCCTGGAACCCTAGCGTCTTAGGTCAAATCCCCTATTTAGAGGTCTGAGAGACTTCCTAGGGTTGAGAAGATGTTAATCTAGGCTTTAATTTCTTATAAAGAGGCTTAGAACAGAAAATCAAATCTTAAGCCTTATAATCAAACCTGAACTCGAGATTTTGATTCTGAGCTCAATTTGATAGGTTGATGAGTTAGAATTCTTTCTGAGATCTTATTGAATTATTTAGAGAGGTTAAAGTGAGCTCAGACTTATTTATCTGATGGAATTAATAACCTGTCAGTTTGGGTTGCTTTTGAACCTAAACTAACAACAGTAAATTTTGGATGAAATTGAAGTTGAATCATGCCCAGTTTAGTTAGTTTTACTCCTTAGAATCTGTTTAAATTGATAGGAAGAGTCCTTAGCTATCTGTTGTACCTTTCAAAGTTTAAAATTTTGTTCTCTGAGTTTTTAGTGAAGCTTTGAGCTTCCCTATGCTTTTTGAAGCTTTGAGAGATTAAAACCTATATAAACAGTTGCAGAATCCCTTTTATAATCTGTTCAGACCCTTAGATATGCTGGAAAGACCATCCTATAGACACAGTAGATTTAAAACCATTTCTAGTCATTTTTAACTCGTAGGAACCCCCTAATTTCACCTATCAAATTGAAGAGGAAATCATCCTCTAAACCTCAAATTGACCCTGAAATCATCCTGAGAACGAGAGAAAAATAAAATAGGAGGAAAATAAAAAGAGAGAGAGAAAAATAAAGGAATAAGAAATAAAAGAAAAAGAAGATAAAGAGAACAAGAGAAAGAAGAGAGGCTGAAGAATTTGGGAAAGAAGTTAATTTTTCTTGTTACATTTTTGTTCTTAATTGTACTAAGGCATACATTGACTAAATAGACTCTTCTTTGCCTTAAATCATTTGAAATAAAGAGAGAATTTACGTGTTTTAAATGTTGAAAATGAGAGTTTATATGGAATTTTGCATGTTATTTCATTTAAATCACTTTTTGGCAAAATTCATGTTTCCATTACTAACTTAGATATACTTCCTATATTTATAAATAAAAATAAAAGATAACTAGTGAATTTAGAATGAATTATACCTCCCAGCGAAGGACCTGGACTCAACCAGTTAAATTTTCTAAAATGTTAGGTTAATTCGACCCTATACTACTAATCGACACAACTTCGAGTTAACCTAAGTGACTTTTCTCTACTCATAGTTAAGTAAATTAACTTAATTAACGGAGTTGAGGTATGAAATGACCATTTTAATAGCGCCGTTGCCAGGGAGGCAATCCCTTAATTCAGTGGAATTTAGTTGGTTTAATTACATAATTAGGAGGTATTTGTAATTATATTTTTATTTTTAGTGTTGTTGTTTGTTGGACCCGATTAGGTGTTAATATGATGATTTTATCGTTGAAGTGTGTGTAGTGGTTAACCAAAATCGGACCTAACCATCTCTTTACAAATTTTTTTTTTTTTTAACTGGCTTACTTGATTTTATCTTGGTCACTTTTAGGCCCAGGGTCGAACTCAGGTAAGTGGGGTTACAAGTCAAGTTTCTATGCCTTTCCTACAACGAATCTCTTCTGTTCGTTTATTGTGTTTTTGGTGTTTTTTGTATTTAGGTTTTTTTCTGGTAATTCTTGTCCTTGAGGCACACCCTCAAAATTGGATTCTTCGCTTTGAGCCAAATCAGGGTTCCAAAACGGTTCTTGCTATTCGCAAGACGGAGTACTTGCAAATCAAGGGTTGTCTTTTCTCTTTTATATATTTTTTACCTTTTTATTGGCATGCAAGAGAAATAGAAATAAAGTAAATATAGTATAGATATATATGTATATACTATATATGTATAAAGCTGTGGGGGTGGAGGCGGAGATGAAGTGTAGCACGGTGTCGAGTTGGTCGTCGTCTAGAAAGACGCAACCAACAGGATGAGGTGCCGCGTGGAGTGTAAGGTGGATGGCGGAAGATGTGTGCGACCATGCTTTTTGTACGCATGTATCGGAGAATATCAGCAACTGGTGTAGATATTCTCGTGATACAGTGTATGGTAAATAATGTGAAAATATATATATGTATATATGCAAATATATCTATATACATACATGGTTATAAATATATAGGTATATATATGCAGTTATATATGTATATATGTATATGTATATATATATATGTATACGTATATATATATATATATATAAGTATATTTATAGATAGATATATGTATAGATATATTTATGTATAAGTTTGTATATATAACTATATAGAAGGAAATATATATATATATATGGTAATATATGTATATAGATATATGTAGATAGATATGTATATATATATGTATATATAGTTACAGATATATATATATATGTGTATGTATATAGACTAATACATATTTATATAAGTACTAATATATGTATAGATATATGTATAAATATATATATATATATATTTGTATATAAGTATATGTATATATGTAAAAATATATGTATATATTTGTATATGTAAGTATATAGATATATGTATATATATATATATATATATATGTATACTAATACTTAGTCATATAAATACTATATATATATATAGATATAAGTATAGATATATATGTATGTATATGTATACGTAAATATAGATATGTATATAATAGTGTATAGGAGTGTGTGTGCGACTATGAAAGTGTGAGTGTATGTGTGTGCAAGCATCGATAAAGAGAATGAGAGAGAGAGAGGGAGAGAGAGAGAGAGTGGGAGAGAGAGGGCGCTGCTAGAGTGAAAAGGCACTTTTTAAGTCGTCTGCGATAGCAGGGCGACGTCTGAGGCTTCCATGCTCGCACGCAGGTGCGTATGCGCACGGAGAGAAGAGGCCGCGGCACGTAGACGGGAGTGGGCGCGAGGGAGAGAAGAGGCCGCAGCGCACCGTGCTGCGCGAAGGGCTAGAGCGGGAGCATGCAGATGCATGCGGGCGAAGGTAGCGAGTGACGCGGGCAAGTGTGGGCGATGCAGATGCATGCTGATGTGCAGGCGAGCGCTGGAGTGGGCGCGGGGCTGAACACGTGCACAGGCAGTGGCCGGTAGAGGCACGCCGGGTGACCAGATAAGTGAGAAGCTTCCCGGTCACCCCACTATAGCCACAGTGTTCCACAGACTGGCGTGAACAGCGGCAACAATGTAAGGCCACACCGTGCAACCGGGAGTGGGCGGTCCTGTGAGTGCGGATGGCTCGACGAGCGCGGAAGAGTGGCTACAGCTAGTGGCTTGCCAGCGGGATGTCACGACAGAGCGCACGGAGAGGGTTGCTAGCGTGCGCGATGGAGGGCGAGGGCGACCTGCTGCTTGTGCGGAGGCTTGCGGGTGCTGGATGGGGTGCGCGATGAGGATTAGCCGGCCGCTGCAGAGGCACGCAGTGGCTGGTTGCAAGTGGAAGAGAGAGCGCGACAGGAAACTTGTGCTAAGAAGCTAGAGACAAGGGTGCCCACAGGCACGCGCGGAAGGCCTGCGTGTGCTGATGTCGCCTTGTTGCTGCTGCTGTGGGGCTCGGCCGGCTGCTGCAGGCGATGCGGTGGCCGGTTGAGCTTCACAGCTGAAGCTTTGCTCCAATGGGAAAAGGGCTGGAAAGTGAAGAAGTCAGGGAAGAGCCACCATGCCCACCGGCTCTATGGTGACCTGGGCGGTGGTGGACTCACGATGGTGGTTGTGCACCACCGTGAGGTGCTCCTGTCTGCCGGGTGTCTCCTCAGAGGAGGAGGGCCGGCGTATGGTGGGAGTGGGGATGGTGGCCTGGAAGGAGAAGTTGGATTTTTGAAGTGGAGGACCAGTCTGCCTGCAAGAAGAAGAACCATGCTCTTTTTAAAGAAGAGGGGAGCATGCATAGCCATGCCCTGGATGTGCATGGCTCATGGATGGCTCATGGCAGGGAGAGGTTGGCGCAAGGAAGGGCCTGAGCAAGGAATGGCACGAGGAGGAAAAGGATGCTCCATGCAGCCATGGGGAAGATTTCAAAATCAAGTTAAATAAAAAATAAAAAGATGGTGAATTTGCAAAGATGCACTTGAGGAAAAATGTTAATTGCAAGGCCACTTATTTTATTCTCCTCCCCTTAATTAAATGCATGCATGCGTGTATTTTTACAATGCGACTATGGAGACCTAATATGCATTGGTAATGCTAGGGAATAGCACAAGACGACACAATTGCAGGTGTATTTTTGCAGTGTAATCATACCCCCATGCCTATCTTTTGCTAGTCCCTAGCAAAACATTTTTTTTAGTATTTAGAAATGATCTTAAGCTGAAGATTTTCTTTCGAGAGAACATAGGTGTGTTTATTGTTGGTTATTGTGAGAACCAATTGTAGACAAGACTACCAGTACTTTAAGTCTCACATGACATAGATCATCTCTAGACTAACCAGGACTCTTGATATTTAAACCTTAAGTACGATTTCCAGGATCCAGGAGGTTTTCGCCGTACTCGAGATCTCAAGAGATTATGGCTTGTGCATAGTGAAGGATCAAGACTTACCAGATGAACATTAAGACTCTAGCCCAGGTTTTCACGAAGTTTTAAGTAAAGGTTGGTCCCAGTTTCAGCTCGTGTTTTTGGATTGACCCTTAAGAAGATGACGGAAAACTCAACTCCCATTTTCTGACATTTGTGGCTCACAGGAAAATAGGGTATTTGCAACTTGCCCTGAAGAACTTTTTTAGGGTGAGGTCTTTACAGATGTTTGTGAGATATACTGACTGATTTGCATCTTTTTTTTTTTTTTTGAAACATGCATCAGTATATCTCTTACAACATTATTTGGAGGAGCACACTTTTTTTTCTTTTTGGTGGGAGAGTTCCTTTTTGGTGGAAAGAGTTGCTCCTAAACATAAGACTAAAGCCTGGGATAAAAAGTCTACCTATGCGCACAGGTAAGGACTCCACCTTCCCTAATGAACACTAGGGTTGGATCTTATGTTCACCTGGTCTTTCTTGATATGTGTAGTGCGAACCAAGATTACTTAGGCTCTCGAGTAGAAGCAAACCAACGGATCTTGTACTAGTGTCTCAGGTACAAGAAGACGTCCTTAGTTAGTAGAGATTCCGATCTATCTTGTCAATGCTCAAGTGAATTAAGCCAAGCCTGAGTGAATCAAGCTTCTGTGGCTTGGAAAGTCTTCAAAATAGCGGTTGAATATCCATAAACACTTATTGTATTTTCGTTTCAGCTTTTAGATCATTACTAAACACTATTTATCTATATATTTTTTTTCTTTTTTTTTTTCTTGCATATTTATAAATAGGTGGAAACTGCATGATTCCATAAAATACCCAGATCCTATGGATGCCTATCCACCCCCCCATGCCAAACGATGCTATGTCCTCATATGCAAGCAGGGAAGGGTAGGGAAAGGACGAAAGATTGGGTAACGAGAGCTGAAGTGCAGAGTATACAGTAGGGTGGTAGGGTGGGTGGATGGTGGGTGGTGAAGTGAAAAGTGAAGTGATCGTGACAGTGAAGTGAAAAGTGATGGTGGATGGTGAGTGTTGTTCGGGTGCCTCCCAATGAGCACTGAATTTAACGTCCCCAGCTGGACTTGGAATGAGGCAAAGAATCAGTTACCCTCCAGCAGGGCAATGGTTTCTCCAAAGGGAGCAGGTTCATGAGTCAGATAAGGTTTCAAACGCTGCCTGTTGACTATAAATTTACCCCCAGATTTGGGATCTTTGATATCGACAGCCCCATTGTGGAATGGTCTTGAGACCAGGAAAGGACCAGTCCATTTAGACTTCAATTTCCAAGGGAAGAATTTGAGTCGGGCATTAAAGAGCCAAACTTGCTGAGATGGCTCAAATTCTTTCTGCCGTATACAGCTGTCGTGAAAAGCCTTAGTGTGATGCTTGAAAGGTAAAACAGAATCATAGGCTTCACGACGGAGCTCTTCCAGCTCCTGGAGTTGAAGTTTCATTTCTTGACCACACAGGTCTGGGTCAAGGTTACATTGGCGAACCGCCCAATAAGCGCAGTGCTCCAACTCCACGGGCAAATGGAAAGGCTTCCCGTAAACGATTCTATAAGGAGACATACCAAGGGGAGCCTTGAAGGCAGTCTGATACGCCCAAAGTGCGTCAATCAGCTTGTCGGACCAATCCTTACGGTCAGGCCGAACCGTTTTCTGGAGAATTGGCTTTATTTGCCGGTTCGGCACCTTTGCCTGGCCGTTTGTCTGAGGATGATACGGGGATGCGATATGATGGTGGACTCCGTATTTCCTCAGAAGTGCCAGAAAAGAAGCATAGGTAAAGTGGCTTCCTCCATACGAGATAATGGCTCGAGGTATCCCAAAGCGTTCAAAGATGTGATCTTTGACAAATCGGGTGGATATAACATGGTCAGCACGGCGCGCGGGAATAGCCTTGATCCATTCTGAAACATAGTCAACGACTACGAGGATGAATTCGAAACCATTGGAAGTAGGAAAGGGACCCATGAAATCAATTCCCCAAATGTCGAAGATTTCAGTAGCTAGGATGGGTTGCAAGGGCATCATGTCACGACGTGACATTGATCCTAACGACTGGCACCTAGTCCAATGCTTGGCATAATTATGTGCATCCTGGTGAAGGGAGGGCCAAAAGAAACCGCACTGCAACACCTTGGCTGCAGTTTTCCTCCCAGAGAAATGCCCTCCGCAGGCCTGATCGTGGCAGAAGGATAGCACACTAGGGAACTCACTATCAGGAATACAGCGACTGATGATTTGATCAGCACCTATCCGAAAAAGAAGTGGATTATCCCAGAAATAATACTTTGCTTCTGCCATGAGACGCTCGCACTAGTTTTTAGGCCAGCCATGTGGAAGGGATCCAGAAGCAAGGTAATTGGCAATGTTGGCATACCATGGTCCACTTGCCATATTTATTGCTAATAGGTGCTCATCAGGAAAACTTTCATTGATCGGTAGAGTAAGTCCAATATGATCAGGGTCATGTCTTGAAAGGTGATTAGCCACAACATTCTGGGCTCCGGCCTTATCGTGGATCTCAATGTCAAATTCCTGGAGTAGAAGGATCCAACGAATCAGTCTAGGCTTGGCATCCTTCTTGTGCATGAGATGGCGAATGGGCACATGATCAGTGAAAACAATAAATTGAGAGCCCAGAAGGTAAGAACGGAATTTCTCCAGCCCAAAGACAACCGCCAGTAGTTCTTTTTTAGTGGTAGTATAATTATGCTGGGCCTCGTCCAACGTCTTACTGGCATAGTACACCACGAAGGGGTGTCTATCACATCTTTGTCCCAGGATGGCTCTGACTGCAATGTCGGAAGCATCACACATGAGTTCAAAGTCGAGGGACCAATCAGACGGCTGGAGAACAGGGACCTTGGTGACAGCATTACGCAGCTGCGTGAATGCTCGTATGCAGTCAGGGCCCATATCGAAGGGTACGTTGGTCGATAGGAGGTGAGTTAAGGGTTGAGAAATCTTGGAGAAGTCCTTGATGAATCTCCTATAGAAATCGATGTGTCCCAGGAAGGAGCGGATTTGTTTGACAGATCCACGCATAGGTAAATCAGCAATGACATCGAGCTTAGCTCTGTCAACCTCGATACCCCTATCAGAGATGATATGTCCGAGAACAATTCCCTCGTGCACCATAAAATGGCTTTTTTCCCAGGAAAGCACAAGGTTTACATCAGTACATCTCCTAAGGATACGAGTCAGGTTGGCAAGACATTCGTCGAAAGATGGTCCAAAGACCGAAAAGTCATCCATGAAGACCTTGAGAAAGTCACCCACCATGTCATGAAATATTGCCAACATACATCTCTGGAAAGTTGCTGGCGCGTTACAAAGTCCAAATGGTATCCTTCCAAATGCAAAGGTGCCGAAGGGGTAGGTAAAAGTGGTTTTCTCCTGGCCCTGGGGGTTAATTGCCACCTGGTTATATCCTGAGAATCCATCCAGGAAGTAGAAAAATTTATTTCCTGCTAACCGCTCTAGGATTTGGTCAATGAATGGTAGCGAAAAGTGATCTTTCTTGGTTGTAGCATTGAGTTTCCTATAATCTACACACACTCTCCAAGATGTAGGAGTGCGTGTAGGGATGGATTCGCCCCTGTCATTGACACAGATGGTGAGTCCTGCCTTCTTGGGCACAACGTGAATCAGACTCACCCAGGGGCTATCACTGATCGGGTAGATTATACCTGCATTCAGCCACTTAATGATTTCTTTCTTAACGTCCTCCCACATGTTAGGGTTGAGACGTCGCTACATCTCGCGGGAAGGTCGAGCCTCCTCCTCTGTATATATAAGGTGAGTGCAGTAGGAGGGGCTAATGCCAGATAAGTCTGATAAAGACCATCCAATGGCTGCCTTGTGTTCAATGAGGACCTCAGTTAGTTTGCACTCTTGATCCCTGGTAAATTTTGAACTGATGATTACAGAGAGCATTTCATTTGGCCCTAGGAAAACATACTTAAGTGTGCAAGGCAGCTCTTTTAGCTCGGGAGTGGATGGTGAAAGATCTGGCATTTCATGGGATGAGAGTGTCCCAGGCTAGTTGGAGAACAGGTTAAGAGGAAGAAATTGGCCCTCAGATTGGCCAAGAAGAGGGGCTTCTTGGATAGATGGATCAAAAAAGGAATAGCCCCAGTGAGAAGTATATGGGCTCAAGGTCCCAGTGTGGATTTGCAAATTTGCCTAATTTGGCGGGAAAGAAAGGGCAATCCGATCTTCATGAGTGTGGACCGGCGATGAGTAGCCCGGATATGACTCCGACCACGAGGTATGGGAAGCGGAGAAAACCTTGTCAGAAGTTTGGTCAGGAGAAGGTACGAGACAAGGGAGGGATGGGGGAATGTCACAATATGTGCTGGTCAGGCAATCATCAGTGTTTATAGGTAATCCGCAACAGTCCGAATAGGTCCCAATTAGTCCGATACACACGCTGACGGCCATGTCCTCGTCAGACGTGTCATCCTCGATGCAATCACAATCAAAGTTCTTGTCTACCTTGAAGATGTTAAGCTTGAGCTTTTCAGATCCAATGACAATCTCAATATAGCCCAACTCACAGTCGATATGGGCGCGGGCTGTGGCCAAGAAAGGTCGACTGAGGATGATCAGACAATCAGAAAGTGAACTAGGAACTTCCATATCTAAAACAAGAAAGTCAACAGGAAAATAGAGACTGTTGACCCTAACCACCACGTCTTCCACCACACCCTTTAGGATTTTGATAGAATGATCTGCCAACTGTAACGTGACAGGGGTGGGTTTCAGATTTGCCAAGGAAAATTTTTCGAGCATGATGGTCGGTATGAGATTTATGGGAGATCCTAGAGCAAGCAAGGCACGGTTAAAGCTGCAGCCTTGGATGCTACAGGAAATCAGTGGTGTGCCCGGATCTTTCTGCATCAATGGTAGGTTTGATAGTATAGGACAACTCGCATGAGGCTGGAGAACCACCAGATTCTTGGTTTTCTTTGACTATCGCCTGGGTGTTGTGTAGTCTTCGAAAAATCGGGCAACAGTAGGTATGTGGTCGATAGCCTCAAGCAGGGGTACCTTGATTTCTACATCCCAGAACTAATTACGCAGGTTATCAAAGGCCTGCGTATCTTTCTTTTTGCCTTTTGGCTCCCTCAGTAGAGCCTCAGGGAATGGGACTAATTCTGGCACCAATTTGGGTGTATCGTCCTCTCGCGAATGCGGTGCGCATCCCGAATGAGAGGGCAATGAAGAAGAAGGGCCAAGATCAGGTCGAGGTGGATCGACGGTCTGCTTACCGCTCCTCATAGTGATAGCATTGGATGATGCGGGTCCAGTGGGATCATACGGCCGAGGAGGGTTTGCAATAGGGACATAAGAGTGCTGTGCGGTGGTGGGATTAGCCTGAAATCCCTGTGGAATGGTCGGAGCTTGTAGAATTTGATTAACCTACCCCTAAGAAGGCCGTACCTGTGGTTGAGGACCATGGGGTATGAAGTTTCATGGGTTAGGAACAGGTTGGGCGGGAAGAGTGCCCTGAGATCGAGTCGCCATGAGTAGTTGACTGATCTCAGCATTCTGTTGCGCCAATTGGTGCTGAAGAGAGGTCGTGTTCTCTTCATGGCGCTTTGAAATTTCCATCATCATTTACATCAATTTGTCAAGAGGACTTGATGTGTGTTTGGTTTGCAGTACGCAAGGGCCTGATGGAAGATTCGCCATAGGATTAGACTGGGTCCTTGGAATGACGGGTGCGGACGGTCACATTGGTCCACCCGTGGGCTTTTGGCACTGTGGGTTGTTGGACCACGTGAAATTTGGATGATTTCGCCACCCTAGGTTATAAGTGGCAGAGAACGGGTTGTTCCGCAGGGTGCAAGCGTCTTCTACACCAGAAGACGTGTCCGCATGTAAATACGTGTCCTAGCACATGGAGGCTTGGTCCTCCGTGTCGAAATACTGGCTCGCAGAAGCCAGTTCCACATGACTTACCGAGTCGCTTGGCGCAACACTCGGTAAGGAAGGTCTTGCGGGGTTTCTCGAGATAAGCCTGATGTTGGAAGAATTAGAATTGTGACAAAGTGGTGAAGTGGGGGTGTTTGCCATAGAACGGGCGACGTTGGCCAGAAGCTCGTCCAGCTTCTTGTGCATGACGGAGACTTCATCCAGCTTTTGTGCGATAAGGCTAAGATCAGTGGATGAATGGGAGGGTCCCGTGTCAACTTCGTGGACATTTCGGGGCTGGCTGGTACGATTAAAGGCGACAATGGAAGCATTGTTCATTGAGTTTTCACTCATATTTTCAAATAATTCAATTGCTCCATTCTCCTCTTTATTCATAAAGTTCCCTCTGCAGGAAGCGTCTGCAATCTGCTTCAAAGTCTCATTTAGCCCATAGTAGAAAATCTGGGCTATATGCCACTTAGGCAGACCATGTTGCGGACACTTCCTGAGGGGGTCATTATATCTCTCCCATGCCTCATGAAATTGTTCGTTGTTTTGTTGCGTAAATGAAGTGATAGCACGACGAAGCGCATTGGTTTGCCCGATTGGTAAGAACTTCTTGAGAAATGCTATTCTCATCTCTTCCCAAGAGTGGATGGTTCTCCCAAGGGTGCATAACCACTGCGATGCTTTATCCCACAATGAAAATGGGAACATTTTCATGAGGACTATAGGTAACCTGACATTTCTTAGTTTAACCGTTTCAGCCAATCGGGTTAGGTCTTCCAAGTGGAGAAAAGGATCTTCACTTGCAAGACCATGGAAGTGAAAATTTATTAGGCCAATAATGTTAGGTTTCAGTTCAAAGTCGTCCCCGCCCATGGGGACCCAAATTTGTCCTATGGTCTCTGTAGCAGCGGGATTCTGATAGGAGCTAAGAGACCTAGGCTCCTCCCGTTCGGGAGGGTTCTGCATTTCCTCCAATGTTTCCCTAATGGCTTCAATTTGCTCATTATACATTTCCATTTGGGCTTGGAGGTGGGTTATGGGATCTACGGCTCCACTAAATGGTGGGTTCTGAGGGCGGTTTCATCCCTCGAGATTTGGGGGTGGGCGTGCAGCCATGTTTGTGGAGGAGGATAATTCAGCTTCTTTTCTAAATTTATCAGGCAATTCAAACAGTTCAGGGTTTTGTGACCTCCTCCCAAACATGCACTACCGTAGGAAGAATTGGGGAGATAAGAAGGGCTAAGAGATGAGAGAAATGATGCCGCAAATGTACACTTGATGACAAATCAGTACAATCAAATTCCTAACCTCCACAATGTGCCATTAGACCTAAGGATCTAAGTTACCTACTATCACGAACTACAGAACCGAATGCGAGCACCGCGGAACCACCGGGCCAGATTGAAAGACCGTTTGCCCCAGTCTTAGACACCCGATAGCACGTGGGAACCCTCACCAGCACATAGATGCTACATGCAGGTAGTTAGACCTCCAAACCTTAGTAAGGGTCAAGTTACTACCAATTTTAGTTAGAGGCTTAGGGTCAAGTGCTTTTGGAATGTGAAGGGCGTTGTTTATGGGTAATGCCCAAGTGATTGATTTTCAGAGTGTGTAAAACAAGCAAGCAACGGGGAAATCTCCCCAAATTGATGTTTTTAGTTGGTGAATGGTTTTTAGAGTTCAGCCTTATGTAGTATGAATTTTAGGATTTCGCTGAAATACCAATTCAACCAATCTCCAGGTTTTGAGGGAATATAGGTTTTTTTCTTTTCTTCTAAGCCCAACAAACCCTTCTTCAGTGTCAATTGTTTAATGCTTGCTAAAATGCAATGGGCTTCCCTAGTTGGAGATTTCTATGTGTGGATGCACGAATCAGTTTTATATTAGTGTGAAAAGGAGCCAAAGCACTTCATTTCAAGTGCTCCCAATCACCAAAAAGATTTCCACACAAGGCTCAACCAAAAGATAAATAAAATCAATTTGTTGGGGTTGAAGTATTCGGGATCGAATCTTAGGCAAGTTGAAAAGTCGTGGTGGGGTTGGAATTAACTCAATTCCAAGTCTCCCCACTAGAAAGGTGATCCCGAATTGCAGGTAAATGAGGCAAAGAGGGGTGGCGATCAATCTTTTTATTTGCCTCAAAGAATACTTCACACGGCGAAAAATTCAAGAATCCAGATTCTTGGATTTTCGCTATGCGAAGTAAGGTAGGAAATCCCGGGGCGGTGGGAGTGAAGACAATCAATCAAATAAGTGAATTTTAATCCACTTGCTCCAAGAGATCCCAAGAAGTTTTTATTGGTTTTTTTTTTTTAGGTGACAAGTTAACCCTAGATGCTAACAAAAGAAGACCTACTTGTTCGGCAATGTGTGCGAAGCTCCAATGCTGTGTCAGCGTCTTCACGCTCTCATTCTTGCCTTGGATCTACTCATGTCTTCGACTTCGTCTGCCTTTTCCTTGCAACAGGTTCACCTACACACCAAAAACAGAGACACCAGAGAAGAGAGAAGAGAAAAAAATGAAAGGAATGGAATAGAAACTTACTTGCAGGCACACTCCCCGGTAACGGTGCCAAAAAAGGTGTGGTGTTGGACCCGATTAGGTTGTTAATATGATGATTTTATTGTTGAAGTGTGTGTAGTGGTTAACCTAAATCGGACCTAACCATCTCTTTGCAAATTTTTTTTTTTTTTTTTTACCTAGCCTACAAGATTTTATGTTGGTCACTTTTAGGCCCAGGGTCGAACTCAGGGAAGTGGGGTTACAAGTCAAGTTTGTACGCCTTTCCTACAATGAATCTCTTCCGTTCGTTTAATGTGTTTTTTTTGTTTTTTCTATTTAGGTTTTTTTCTGGTAATTCTTGTCCTTGAGGCACACCCTCAAAATTGGATTCTGGGCTTTGAGCCAAATCATGGTTCAAAAGGGCTCTTGCTATTCGCAAGACGGAGTACCTGCAAGTCAAGGGTTATCTTTTCTCTTTTATATATTTTTTATCCTTTTATTGCCATGCAAGAGAAATAGAAACAAAGTAAATATAGTATAGATATATATGTATATACTATATATGTATAAAGGGGTAGGGATGGAGGCAGAGATGGAGTGTAGCACGGTGTCGAGTCGGTCGTCGTCTAGAAAGATGCAACCAACAGGACGAGGTGCCGCGTGGAGTGTAAGGTGGATGGCAGAAGATGTGTGCGACCATGCTTTTTGTACATGTGTATCGGGGAATATCAGCAACTGGTGCAGATATTCCCACGATATAGCATATGGTAAATAATGTGAAAAAAGATATATGTATATATGTAAATATATCTATATATATATATGGTTATAAATATATAGCTATATATATGCAGTTATATATGTATATATGTATATGTATATATATATAAGTATATGTATAGATAGATATATGTATAGATATATATATATATGTATATATATATGTATAAGTATGTATATATAACTATATAGATGTAAATATATATATATATATGGTAATATATGTATATAGATATATGTAGATAGATATGTATATATATATGTATATATAGTTACAGATATATATATATATGTATGTATATTTATATATATCTATATGTGTAAATATATGTATATATATGTACGTATAAGTATATGTGTATATAGATGTATATATATATATAAGTATATAGATGTATATATATATATATATATATATATTTGTTTGTATATAGACTAATACATATTTATATAAGTACTAATATATGTATAGATATATGTATAAATATATTTATATATATATGTATATAAGTATATGTATATATATAAATATATATGTATATATATGTATATATAAGTATAAAGATATATGTATATATATATATGCATACCAATACTTAGTTATATAAATACTATAAATATAT
Organism: Thalassia testudinum; assembly: GCA_037157565.1. Taxonomy (NCBI): domain Eukaryota; kingdom Viridiplantae; phylum Streptophyta; class Magnoliopsida; order Alismatales; family Hydrocharitaceae; genus Thalassia; species Thalassia testudinum. The sequence goes on from JAZHRO010000025.1 coordinate 95,060,025, forward strand.
AGATATAATTATATATATATGTATATAAATATATGTATATATATCAATATATATATGTATACGTATATATAGATATGTATATAATAGTGCATAGGTGTGTGTGTGTATGAAAGTGTGAGTGTATGTGTGTGCAAGCGTCGGTAAAGAGAGTGAGAGAGTGTTGTGAGAGAGAGTGAGAGAGAGAGAGAGAGTGGGAGAGAGAGGGCACTGCTGGAGTGAAAAGGTGCTTTTTAAGTCGTCTACGGCAGCGGGGAGACGTCTGAGGCTTCCACGCGCGCACGCAGGCACGTATGAGCATGGAGAGAAGAGGCCGCAGCACGCAGACAGGAGTGGGTGCAAGGGAGAGAAGAGGCCGCAGTGCACCACTCTACGCGAAGGGCTGGAGTGGGAGCACGCAGACGCACGCGGGTGAAGGGAGCGGGTGACGCGGGCGGGTGCGGGCGATGCAGACGCATGCAGATGCGCAGGCGAGCGCTGGAGCGGGCGCGAGGCTGAACGCATGTGCGGGTAGTGGCCGGTAGTGGCACACCAGGTGATCGGATAAGTGAGAAGCTTTCCGGTCACCCCACTGTAGCCATAGTGTTCCGCAGACTGGCGTGAACAATGGCTATAGTGTAAGGCCACGCCACGCAACCGGGAGCGGGCGGTGCTGTGAGTGTGGACGGCTCGATGCACGCATAAGAGTGGCTCCAACTGGTGGCTTGCAGGCGGGATGTAGTGACAGAGCACGCTGAGAGGGGCGCTGGCGTGCGCGATGGAAGGTGAGGGCAACCTGCTGCTTGCGTGGAGGCTTGCGGGTGTTGGCTGGGGTGCGCGGTGAGGCTTGGCCGGCCACTGTAGAGGTGCGCGGTGGCTGGTTGCAGGTGGAAGAGAGAGCACGACAGGGCACTTGCGTGAAGAAGCTGGAGGTGAGGGTGCCTGCAGACGCGTGTGGAAGGACTGCGTGCGCTGCTGCCGCCTTGCTGCTGCTACTGTGGGGCTCGGCCGGCTACTACAGGGCGTGCGGTGGCCGGTTGAGCTTCACAGCTGAAGCTTTGCTCCAATGGCTGAAGGGCTGGAAAGTGAAGAAGTCAGCGAAGAGCCACCACGCCCACCGGCTCTATGGTGAGCTGGGTGGTGGTGGACTCATGGTGGTGGTTGTGCACCACCGTGAGGTGCTCCTATCCACCGGGTGTCTCCACAGAGGAGGAGGGCCTGCGTATGGAGGGAGAGGGGACGGTGGCCTGGAAGGAGAAGTTGGATTTTTGAAGTGGAGGACCAGGCTGCCTGCATGTAACGACCTGTTTCCCGAGCCCCTACGAGACTCGAGAACCGGACCGACTCAACTAATCCCAAGACCCAGTAATCCAACGAGGAAGTAACCAAAAGAGCAGTAAAACAAACCACATTCAGCATGAATATAACTAACAGCAAGAAAGTACAGCAGTAAGGAAAGAAACTACTACAGTAGATACCACCACAACAGTGGATCAACATTTATCATATAACATGAATTGCAGGTAAAGAAACTACAGCGGAAACAAGAACTACTCACTATAACAGAAACAAAAGAGGTACAAAAGACTGTGGTAAACTCTACTGGACCCTACTCGGCCCAGCGTCCTCTGCAGCCGCTGACCCTGGATGCTCAACACCTGGTCTTGAAAAAGGTAACGAGTGTAACACGTCAGCAAAACGCTGAGTAGAGTGGCATCTAAAACTAAAGACAACAGTAGAGTGTACAGTAGCTGTTATGTTCTATTACTTTCTTTATTTACATCTTTCAATTGTCTCACTATTTCATTTATTTCTCAGATCTTTTACTCGATCTCGATTGTTCCTCGTGGGAACGATCTTGATTGCAGTCTTTTCCAAAAAGTAGAAGTAGCACGTGGTGCTCCCCTGGCCGGGAGAGTCTCCCGTGGTGATCCTACCCTCAGTCAACCACCCCAAGGTCACTGACAGACGTAACGGTGACTATGGCACGCGTGATAAACGCACAGGTAGCTAACCCGTACTGGCACGTGGTCAGTCGTTTCCGTTAACGGGTGCACCCAAAGCACAGCACGGAACCAATCCAGGGCAGAGCCCTCTCAGTAACAGGGGTCCAACCGCTCCACAGTAACCAAACTGGGGCCTTGCCCCTCCACAGTCCGCGCACCCTCGCCTGACTACCCTGGTTTGCCCCAGCGGGCCTAACAAGTCGGTGTGGGAGGCTAGCAGAACCCTGGGGCCCGTGGGGTAGCTAGTACCTCCCTACACTAGTAGCTCTCCTCGGTACTACGTACGCGAGGGCCAGCAAGTCGGTACAGAGTGGCCAGTCCTAACCTCGGGTCCCTGGGGCGACTAGCTCCGCTCTACACTAAACAGGGGGACAGTCACTCTCCTTGGTACTCCGTACTCAAGGGCCAGCTCACTTCCCCAAAAGTATTCCATTCACTTTCCAGGAGTTCTACTCCTACTTCCCCGTAGGGTTCCAGAACATCTTATGTCTCACTTTCCAGTTTCCCGTTCTTACAAACCATGATCTCAATCATGTTTCTTTATTCATAACAGGCAGCTGTTAATTCAATTTACAGGCAGCTTTATATTCCTTTCCATTTTTCCAAGACTGCAGTATTATACATTCCACTAGTTTCTTCCATCCTAGGATTCATGCCATATCCTAGGATCTATCATACAATCTAGTTCTCCATCCCTAGGATTCATGCCATGTCCTAGGTTCTAGTTATGGTTCCACACTTTAACAGATTTATTAATAACTTAAAGCCACTCTACCAGGTACAACGGGAGTAATGGGGGCGTGATCGGGAATCCCGCGTGCCTCCGCGACTCCCAAGACTGCAACTGAACGAGGTCCTATCACAAGGATCAAACACAAGGAGTGTCTCAAAACAGTGTATAGCTACTGTAGACGGGTATAGGAATTAATTCTGAAAAGAACGCAACTCGAATCGCGGAAAACGGAGCTCGAACGTGCCCTAAACGGGTCGAAAAAGATAATACTGTGCAAAATCAGACGTCTGGAACTTCTTACAGACGTCTTAAAAAGTGGATCAGAGAATTACCTGTTCAGCGTGGTTTCCCAGACGTCCAGAAGTCTGCGGGGACATCTGGCCTAGCTCCCAGACGTCCGATGGTCACGCCAGACGTCTGGAAGTCACTCCCGCCGCCTGGTACAACTTCCAGACGTCTGATTCGCAAAGGATGGCGAATCGGCGAGCCTGCGCACAGCCAACTCCCTCCCTCAGTACGGTCAGTCGACAGGAAGGAAGAAGAAAGCGGAAAACTCACCTTTCAGACGTCTTTATGGTTCTCCAGACGTCTCCCTCGCCGTCTGTCTATCTACCCAGACGTCTGATTGTGGAAATTTTTCCAGAATCAGGGCGCCACTCGGCCTCCGCTCGCGATGCCGCCCGCGTAGCACCTCGCGCGCCTGCTGCTCAGACCGCAGCAGTCCCTCCCGTGCCGTTCCGCGCCCCCTGCGCCCTCCGCCGGCCGACCAAGCCGCTTCGGCGAGCTCACCCTCACGGCAGAGCTCCGCCCTCGCACGCCGCACCTCCTCCGCGCTCACTGCGGCCGCCGCTGCCGCCCTCGCGCTTGCTTGCTCTCGTTCATAGGAAGGAGAAGAGGAAGAGGATGGTGGAGACGACGGGAGGGGAGGCGTGGCCTTTTAAGGCCGCGCGAGGAGGAGAGAGGGCGCGGTAGGCGTCTGCAGCCGTAGAAGAAAAAAGGGGAATAACGAATATGCGGTCTGCGCGCTCAGGCGCGCAGACGACTCGCGCGTGTGGAAGATAACGGTTTTTCAGACGTCTGGCAAGACGTCTGGATGTGATCCCAGATGTCTAGTCCGACGTCTGGGCCACCTCTAAGACGTCTTAAAATACGTCCGGGGCACACGTTCGTAACAATATAACAAACTCAAAGGGAGTTTCGTCCCCGAAACTTGCGCTAACTAGGGTGCGGAAAAGACGTCCAAACAACCATAACAAACTCAAAGAGGACCGAAGCCGGTCCGGAAGATGTACCCGCGAAAAGCTCCGGGTACCGCTCCCGCATTGTCGCCTCAGGCTCCCAGGTAGCCTCCTCGTACCGCTGGCTCCTCCACAAAACCTTTACCAGGGGTACTTGCTTTCGTCTCAAACTGCGGACGGCTCGGTCTAGAATCTGCACTGGCTGCTCGGGGTAGGTCAGGTCGTCGCCCACCTCGACGCTCTCGTGACTCAGTACGTGGCTGGGATCGGCTACGTACTTCCTGAGGTTGGACACGTGGAACACGTCGTGCACACCAGAAAACTGCGGGGGGAGGGCAAGTCGGTAAGCAATGGGTCCAACCTGCTCCAGGACCTCAAAGGGCCCCACGAACCTCGGCGCGAGCTTCCCTCTCACCCCAAACCGCTGCAGGCCCTTCATGGGCGAAACACGAAGAAAGACGTGGTCCCCAACCTCAAACTGCACCTCTCTGCGTCTCCGATCTGCGTAGCTCTTCTGTCTGCTCCTGACAGTGCGGAGTCGTCTGTGGATCTGCTCAACTACCTCCTGACTCTGCCGAATCAACCTGGGGCCAACCTCCCACTTGGTCCCCACCTCAACACAACTCAAGGGTGCCGTACACCTCCGTCCGTACAAAGCCTCGTAGGGAGCCATGCCGATGCTCGAGTGATAACTATTGTTGTATGCAAACTCCGCTAGGGGCAGGTGCTCCTCCCAAGAGCCCCTCCAGTCCAGTACACAGGCACGCAAAAGGTCCTCGAGTGTCTGTATCGTGCGCTCAGACTGTTCATCCGTCTGGGGGTGGTAAGCTGTGCTAAACCTCAACCTCGTCCCCAAGGCCTGCTGAAACTCAGCCCAAAACTGGGACGTAAAGCGGGTATCCCGGTCGGATATGATATCCCGTGGAACTCCGTGTAGTCATACCACATCACGGATATACCTCTCTGCCAACTGTGCTGGTCCCAAAGTGACTCGGATCGGCAAGAACCGCGCCGTCTTCGTCAATCTATCCACTATTACCCAGACTGTGTCGTGTCCCCGCTGGGTAACAGGCAAGCCCACCACCAAGTCCATGGTGATGCTCTCCCACTTCCACTCTGGCACTGGAAGCGGCTGAAGCGGCCCTGCAGGCCTCTGATGCTCGGCTTTCACCTGCTGGCACACTAAGCACTGCTGCACGAATTCACCCACATCCCGCTTCATCCCCCTCCACCAAAACTCGCGTGTCAAGTCGTGGTACATCTTCGTGTTTCCGGGATGTATGGTGAATCTGGAACCGTGTGCCTTAGTCAGATGCTCTCTCAACAGCTCCTCGTCCCTGGGAACGCACAACCGTCCCCTCTAGCGTAGCACCTGGTCTGTGAAAGAGAAGTCCCCAGGGTCTCCTGACAGTACTCTGTCGCGCAAAGACTGCAAGTACGGATCGACCATCTGCCCTGTGATGATGCGGTCTATCAGCTCTGGCCTGGTCTGCCGCGTCACCATCACTGCCCCACAGTACCCACGTAACTCTAGAGGTCGCCAACTGCCCACCTCCTCCAAAAGGCTCCAACTCTGTAACTATAGACTGGCTAAGCGTGCGGGCGCCTTACGGCTCAAGGCGTCGGCCACCACATTGGCCTTTCCCGGGTGGTAGGAGATGCTGCAGTCGTAATCCTTCAGGAGCTCCAACCAACGTCTCTGTCTCATGTTGAGCTCCTTCTGGTCAAAAAGATATTTGAGGCTCTTGTGATCTGTAAAAATCTCGAAGATCTCACCGTACAAGTAGTGCCTCCAGGTCTTCAGCGCGAAGACAACAGCTGCCAACTCTATGTCGTGGGTAGGGTAGGTATGCTCATGGGGCTTCAGTTTCCGCGAAGCGTAAGCAACAAAGTGACCCCTCTGCAAGAGCACACCTCCTAACCCCTGCAAGGAAGCGTCCGTGTACACAACGAACCCGCCACTACTATCAGGGATGGTGAGCACGGGAGCCGAGGTCAACCTCTCCTTCAGCTCCAGAAAACACGCCTCACAGGCGTCTGTCCAAGCGAAAGGCACGTCCTTCCGGGTCAACTGTGTCATAGGACGCGCAATCTGTGAAAATCCTCTGATGAACCATCTGTAGTAACCTGCCAGTCCCAGGAAACTGCGAATCTCAGTGACTGAACGCGGTCTCTCCCACCTGAGCACTGCCTCGACCTTGGCTGGGTCCACCGCCAAGCCATCTCCAGAGATCACATGACCTAAGAAGGTCACCTCCCTCAACCAGAACTCGCACTTGCTGTATTTGGCGTACAGCCTGCGCCATCTCAGAGTGTCCAGAACCATCCGCAAGTGCTGTCCGTGCTGCGTCTGATCTCTAGAATAGATGAGTACATCATCTATGAAAACCACCACGAACAGGTCCAAGTACGGTCTAAACACCTGGTTCATAAGGTCCATGAAAGCAGCGGGGGCATTGGTCAGCCCAAACGGCATTACCAAAAACTCGTAGTGTCCGTACCGGGTGCGGAAAGCTGTCTTGGAGACGTTGGTCTCCCTGATCCTCAACTGGTGGTATCCAGACCACAAGTCTATCTTGGAAAACACCGTGGCACCCAGCAACTGGTCAAACAAATCGTCGATCCTCGGCAGCGGATATCTGTTCTTGATGGTGACCCTATTCAGTTGTCAGTAGTCCACACAAAGGCGTAGGGTCCTATCCTTCCTCACAAACAGTACCAGGGCTCCCCAGGGAGACGCACTGGGCCTCACGAAACCTTTCTCCAAAAGGTCCTGCAACTGGGACTTGAGCTCTCGCAGCTCAAGCGGTGCCATCCTGTATGGCGCGGTGGATATGGGGTTGGTCCCTGGTACTAGTAAGATCTCAAACTCGATCTCACGCTTGGGCGATAGTCCTGGTAACTCGTCTGGAAACACGTCAGGGTACTCTCTGACCACCGGGATGCTCTGGAAGTCTGCCACAGGGCTGGGCTCTGCCACCACACAAGCTAGGAAGCCCTCAAACCCCTGGCTCAAAAGTCTCGCCGCCCGAAGTGCTGAGATGCACCTGAAACCTCCGTCCACTGGCTGTCCGTGAAACTCAAAAGAAGGCAACTCCGGAATGGAGAAGTCGATCTTCCTCTCAAAACAGTCCACCAAGGCGTGGTAAGCGGACAGCCAATCCATCCCCAAAATCACTCCAAAGTCCTCCATCTGTATCATAATCAGGTTAGCTGGCAGGCTATGTCCCCCGACGCTGACCTCGTAATCCGTGTACACCTCTTCAGCTACAAACAGCTGACCACTCGGACCTCTGATTACGAACGGATTCTCTAACAGTGTATAATCCTGGTCCAAACTAACTGCGAAACTGGCTGCGACAAACGAGTGCGTAGCGCTAGAATCGAAAAGCGTGTAAACGAGTCTGCCGGAAACTGAAACCATACCTGCTACCACTGATCCCGAAGCTCTGGCGTCCCTGTGTGTTAGGGCGTTGATACGCCCCTCAGCTCTAGGTGCGGACGAAGCAGCCACACTCTGCGTCGGACGGGTAGGTGCTGGCCGGTACCCTCCTCGCGACTGCTGTCCTCCTCCTCGCGCCTGGAAACTGCGGCCTCCTACGCGCCCTCCAGTGCTCTACGCGGGGAGTATCTGCTGACCTCCTGCCCTAGATGGGCAGTACCTCCTGACGTGGCCCGGCTGTCCACAATGGTAGCAGAGGGGAACCCGACTCCCGCCCTCAGTGGGTCCCTGCTGTCGACTAGGCGAGGGTCCGGTGCTGGCGACTGGCCCCTGTCGAGGGCCCCCAAAGGCCACTGATGGCCCTGCACAACGTGACGGCTCTCCTGTGGACGCCACGTGTCTCCGTTTTCGCTGGCCCTGTGAGAAGTCTGGCTGAAAGGGCCTCTTCCGCCTGCCGTCGGTGTCTCGCGCGGACGGGTTGGTCTCCTCGTAAGTCATAGCTGCCACTACCACCCTCGAAAATGTAGGCAGCTTCAGGGGTTTGACATACCCCCGGATCGCAGGCCGGAGCCCCTCGGTGAACCTCCAAAGGCGCTCCTTCTCAGTGGCTACCGCTGTCGCTGCAAAGTGGGACAGCTCCAAGAAAACCGTGCGATACGCGCTCACAGTCATCATCCCTTGGCGGAGAGTGTGGAACTCCCGCCTCCTCTGGTCCTGCCACGTCTGGGGAAAGTACTGCTCGCAGAAGAGGGTGACGAACTGCTCCCACGTCGGCTCGTCCCTCTTTTGTCCCCGGACCGCCCTCCACCACCTGTGTGCCGCACCCTCCAGCTGGTACGTGGCAAAGGCCACGCGGCACTCCACCGGGGGGCGAAGGGTGTCGAAGATCTTCTCCAGCTGCTCAAGCTAGTCCTCTGCCTCGGTCGGATCCTCATCCCCCTTGAAGGAGGGGGGCTTCAGCTTCCGGAACTGTCTGAAAAGCTCGAAGTGGCGCTGTAGGGGAGGTGCTGGTGCACCTCCAGGAGAAGGTGCCTCGTGTACAAAAGTGTCGGAGGAAGGTGGGGGCGGCAGGGGCCCATCCCCTCCCTCGTGTCCAGCGCCGTGTCCGTCGCGTGGTCCCACAGAGGACTCCCCCTCTGCAGCCCTAGGCAGAGGCGCTCGGGGCGGTGGGTGGAGCTCCTCTCGTACAATGTCCCGTATCAGCCGGGCGAGGTCCTAGGCCTGAACGCCCGGAAGTAGTGGCTGGTCCACTGAGGCGTCGGCAACGACACGCCCACCTCGCCGACCTCATCCTCGGCCGCACCCACGGCCCGCCTCACCAGTCCCGCGATGAGGCATCTCCTGCAAGGAGATGCGAAATAAACGGAAATACGTCAATACGGAACGATATCCAACGAAAGACGTCGAAGAACTCATGTCAAAAGATAAGTTGTGGTGGCTACTCTAGCTATAGACATGTGAATTGGTTATTTTCCAGTCAGTTGATTCACTTCTCGGGACGACCTTGCTCTGATACCATCTTGTAACGACCCGTTTCCCGAGCCCCTACGAGACTCGAGAACCGGACCGACTCAACTAATCCCAAGACCCAGTCGTCCAACGAGGAAGTAACCAAAAGAGCAGTAAAATAGACCACATTCAGCATGAATATAACTAACAGCAAGAAGTACAGCAGTAAGGAAAGAAACTACTACAGTAGATACCACCACAACAGTAGATCAACATTTATCATATAACATGAATTGCAGGTAAAGAAAGTACAACGGAAACAAGAACTACTCACTATAACAGAAACAAAAGAGGTACAAAAGACTGTGGTAAACTCTACTGGACCCTACTCGGCCCAGCGTCCTCTGCAGCTGCTGACCCTGGCTGCTCAACACCTGGTCCTGAAAAGGTAACGAGTGTAGCACGTCAGCAAAACGCTGAGTAGAGTGGCATCTAAAACTAAAGACAACAGTAGAGTGTGCAGTAGCTGTTATGTTCTATTACTTTCTATATTTACATCTTTCAATTGTCTCACTATTTCATTTATTTCTCAGATCTTTTACTCGATCTCGATTGTTCCTCGTGGGAACGATCATGATTGCAGTCTTTTCCAAAAAGTAGAAGTAGCACGTGGTGCTCCCTTGGCCGGGAGAGTCCCCCGTGGTGATCCTACCCTCAGTCAACCACCCCAAGGTCACTGACAGACGTAACGGTGACTACGGCACGCGCGATAAACGCACAGGTAGCTAACCCGTACTGGCACGCGGTCAGTCGTTTCCGTTAATGGGTGCGCCCAAAGCATAGCTCGAAACCAGTCCAGGGCAGAGCCCTCTCAGTAACAGGGGTCCAACCCCTCCACAGTAACCAAACCGGGGCCTTGCCCCTCCACAGTCCGCGCACCCTCGCCTGACTACCCTGGTTTGCCGCAGCGGGCCTAACAAGTCGGTGTGGGAGGCTAGCAGAACCCCGGGGGCCCGTGGGGTAGCAGTACCTCCCTACACTAGTAGCTCTCCTCGGTACTACGTACGCGAGGGTCAGCAAGTCGGTACAGAGTGGCCAGTCCTAACCCCGGGTCCCTGGGGCGGCTAGCTCCGCTCTGCACTAAACAGGGGGACAGTCACTCTCCTTGGTACTCCATACTCAAGGGCCAGCTCACTTCCCCAAAACTATTCCATTCACTTTCCAGGAGTTCTACTCCTACTTCCCCGTAGGGTTCCAGAACATCTTATGTCTCACTTTCCAGTTTCCCGTTCTTACAAACCATGATCTCAATCATGTTTCTTTATTCATAACAAGCAGCTGTTAATTCAATTTACAGGCAGCTTTATATTCCTTTCCATTTTTCCAAGACTGCAGTATTATACATTCCACTAGTTTCTTCCATCCTAGGATTCATGCCATATCCTAGGATCTATCATACAATCTAGTTCTCCAGCCCTAGGATTCATGCAATGTCCTAGGTTCTAGTTATGGTTCCACACTTTAACAGATTTATTAATAACTTAAAGCCACTCTACCAGGTACAACGGGAGTAATGGGGGCGTGATCGGGAATCCCGCGTGCCTCCGCGACTCCCAAGACTGCAACTGAACGAGGTCCTATCATAAAGATCAAACACAAGGAGTGTCTCAAAATCGTGTATAGCTACTGTAGACGGGTAGAGGAACTAATTCTTAAAAGAACGCAACTCGAATCGCGGAAAACGGAGCTCGAACGGGCCCTAAACTCGTCGAAAAAGATAATACTGTGCAAAATCAGACGTCTGGAACTTCTTACAGACGTCTTAAAAAGTGGATCAGAGAATTACCTGTTCAGTGTGGTTTCCCAGACGTCCAGAAGTCTGCGGGGACGTCTGGCCTAGCTCCCAGACGTCCGATGGTCACCCTGACGTCTGGAAGTCACTCCTGCCGTCTGGTACAACTTCCAGATGTCTGATTCGCAAAGGATGGCGAATCAGCGAGCCTGCGCACAGCCAACTCCCTCCCTCAGTACGGTCAGTCGACAGGAAGGAAGAAGAAAGTAGAAAACTCACCTTTCAGACGTCTTTATGGTCCTCCAGACGTCTCCCTCGCCATCTGTCTATCTACCCAGACGTCTAATTCTGGAAATTTTTCCAGAGTCAGGGCGCCACTCGGCCTCCGCTCGCGACGCCGCCTGCGTTGCACCTCACGCGCCTACTGCTCAGACCGCAGCAGTCCCTCCCGCGCCATTCCGCACCCCCTGCGCCCTCCGTCGGCCATCCAAGCCGCTTCGGCGAGCTCGCCCTCACGGCAGAGCTCCGCCCTCGCACGCTACACCTCCTTTGCTCTCACTGCGGCTGCCGCTGCCGCCGTCGCGCTTGCTTGCTCTCGTGCACAGGAAGGAGAAGAGGAAGAGGATGGTGGAGACGACGGGAGGGGAGGCGTGGCCTTTTAAGGCCGCGCGAGGAGGAGAGAGGGCGCGACGGGGCGTCTGCAGCCGCAGAAGAAAAAAGGGGAATAACGAATATGCGGTCTGCACGCTCAGGCGCGCAGACGACTTGCGCGTATGGAAGATAACGATTTTTCAGACGTCTGGAAACCATCCCAGACGTCTGGCAAGACGTCTGGATGTGATCCCAGACGTCTGGTCCGACGTCTGGGCCACCTCCAAGACGTCTTAAAATACGTCCGGGGCACACGTTCGTAACACTGCAAGAAGAAGAGTCATGCTCTCTTTAAAGAAGAGGAGAGCATGCACAGCCATGCCCTGACTGTGCATGACTCATGGATGGCTCTTGGCAGGGAGAGGCTGGCGCAGGGAAGGGCCTAAGCAGGGAATGGCGCGAGGAGGAAGAGGATGCTCCATGCAGCCGCTGGGAAGATTTCAAAATCAAGTGAAATAAAAAATAAAAAGATGGTGAATTTGCAAAGATGCACTTGAGGAAATATGTTAATTGCAAGGCCACTTATTTTATGCTCCTCCCTCTCAATTTAATGCATGCATGCGTGTATTTTTACAATGCGACTTTGGAGACCTAATTTGCATTGATAATGCTAGGAAATAGCTGAAGACGGCACAATTGCAAGTGAATTTTTGCAGTGCAATCATTGTTCTAATTAGTTGTGTTTTGTTTTATTTTTATTTTCTATCTTATTTTCAGGTTTACCTTTACGGGTGATCTCAGGAGAAGGCGGGAATTTGTTGTTTCTTCTTTTGTGAGTATTTCTAGACTTTTATTTTGTTGCATTAAAAATTAAAAAAAAAACAAAAATACATTCTATCTGACTAGCAGTAGCGTACAATAGGCATACACTCTTGGCAGTGCATTTCCTGCTAGTATTGGAGCGAATCTGACTCGGGAAATTTTTACTATTTTTCTCTCATCAGCGGGAAAACACGAGAAAATCCACGTGGATCCTTGTCCTTTGAGATTTAAAAAGACCACATATTTTGTTTGAAAAGACTTAAAAAGAGACCACTGAATTTTAGTTGATATATTTTTGTAATAAAAGAGGAAGTTAAAAATTGTGACTAAATTTGATTGTAGAATGCATGCAGGTTTATCACTATCGTTTATTGCATGCTATCGTGCACACAGCATGATCACTAGACTCACACGAGTCTATTTTTCTATCTCTCCTCCTTACACTTCATAGGGCTTTGGTTGAAGATCAACAAGTCTGTCTCACTACTAGAGCCCCAGGGAGCCAGTAGTGAGCGATCTCGATACTAGACTTTAGACCTTTGAGCCTTAAGGTTACACACATGCATAGACACAAATTAGGATGCATATTTTGATATTGTTACTCTATTTGCTTGCATCAAGTTACTTTTGCGTATCCTAGTAATCTCTTCTTTCCTTTGAAAGAAGAGCAAAACCCGTGTCTTCGCGCTGTTTTGTGGGTTTTTGTGCCACTTCTTTTTTATCGGTGGTGTGCGTGTGCCTTTACAAATTATTTCCCATTTTATGGACGTGAGGTGATCCTTGCATCTGCCTCTTGCACCATCGTTGACAGGTGATCCTAGGCCAATTGCAGATAAGCAACCAATGGCTTTCCCATTTGATCCATCTACTTCTATGGATCAGATGCAGAATCAAAATCCCGAGATCCCTTCCCCTTCTGGTCAGGGGGAGATGCCATCTTTTGATGTTCATGAGGTGCTCCTGAACCATAATCTTAGGATGCTTGAGCTGACTGGACAGATTAATCTTTTGACGGCAGTCTTAAACAATGAGGTAGGTTTTGATATCCCTGATTTACCTATCCCTCATCCAAGGCCTCTACTTAGAGATTATTACAACCCATCTAATGCACTAGTAGAGCCTAATGTTAGGATACCTATTGGGGAAAATGATCCTAAATTGAAGCCGAACATCCTTAGTCGAATCCCTCACTTTCACGGATTTGCATCCGAGGATCCATTTCAACATATAGAAGATCTAAAGAATTTATCTCAAACTCTTGGACCTCGAAATAAAAATAGGGAAATCCTACTTATGAAAATGTTTTCTTTTAGCCTTAAAGACAAAGCTGCTTATTGGTATAGAACTATTGCAGGACCAATCTCAACATGTGACGAACTTGAATTTGCTTTTCTAAAGAAATTCTTTCCAATTGGTCGAACTAATGCTTTAAGGTGAGCTATTACTACTTCGATCAAAACCAAGGAGAACCAATTCATGAAGTGTGGGAACATTGTCATGAATTGCAAATGAAATGCCCACATCATGACATACCTCGTTGGCAACTCATGCACATCTTTTACTATGGTTTATAAGAGGGCATTCGCAATCTAGTTGATGCCACTTGTGGAGGGAATTTCCTAAATAGCGACGTAGAATCTGCCTCAGAATTATTTGAAGGGATGGCAGAAAACTCAATCAATAACGCATCTATGTCACAATTTACGCAGGGCGCAAACACGAATCATCAGAATTCGCACAAGGGCATGCACAAGATCAGTAACCCGTCCAGTTCAAAGGATGTAGAGATAATTATAGAAAAACTGGACAAAGTCGATATCGTAGCAAAGCATCTCGATGAGGTCAGAAATACAATGAAGACTCTTACGCCTGTACTTGCCACGAATCCTGCACATCTACCTGTTTCGCAAATTCTCGTGGGGAGGGAATTTGTGAATAATCTGGATTCTAGAGATCCATCTTCCTTCGATTTTCTATCTACTCCTTCACCAACCCAAGGAGGGACCTTTGTCCCACAATCTTACCCACCCTTTTCCCCACCCTTTCCTGTTGCAGAAAACATGCCTTATCCTCTTGACTTGAACGCCATTCAGGGATACATAGCAAGATCAAACCCAAATTCAAATTCCTATAACCTGGATGACGTAATCACCCTAATTTCTCTTGGTTTGACCATACGCAAAGACCATCATATCCAACTCAGACCAGACAAAACTTGCCTACATTGTCATTTCAGCAACACAATGCGAGGCCATTTTATGCGGGTTCGCAAAACCCCATAGGGACAAATAGAGATTCATAGCTAGACTTGATTTTGAGAGTTGTGATTGAGATTTAGCGACAAAATGTTGAGGCTCTTACTGAACTCCAACAACAATGTTCAGCAGAATTGGTGGATCGTAGGGGTCAAGTCACGTTGTTAGCTGAATCTCATCAGCTAGGGACCCTTCCATCCCGGCCAATTCCCAACCCTAGGAATATCCAGTAAAGACAACACCCGGGAGTTCAAAATCCGAATCAGGGACATGTCCATATTCTTAATCAATTACCCCTGAATCCAAATCTGAATCCACCTATTTCTAATCTTGATTTTGAATATCCAAATCAACAGCAATCAATTGTGAATCAACCATTAATCAATAATCCATCTTTCCAGAGTACACAAGCATCTTCTTCTTCATCAGTTGCTTCTTATTCTCATGTGGGTATTAACTCTGTTAGAACCCACCGTGGACTTCCATTAGGGATCCAATTTTTCCAAGGAACCTATCCCAAGACCCTAGTACATCTAGATCAACCCCTGTTTCTACACCTGGAAGAGGTGCAGAACTCGATCCTGCAATTCCAGCTAATTTGCGAGATCAGGCTAATACCTTAGTAGAACAAGAAATCCACGTCCCAGTCCCAGAAGCTTTGAAGAAGACTAGGAAACAGAAACAACCTGTTACATTAGATGAAGATTTAATTAAGATTTTTGAATAGACACACATCAATATCCCACTCCTAGATGCTATCAAACACATTCCGACTTACGCAAGATTTCTTAACGAATTTTGTACTCCTAAGCGTAAGTCGAAGAAAGGAAGCACTGTTGTACTTTCAGAGCATGTGAGCTCTATTATTTCAAGTACTCTTCCTTTGAAAAAGAAAGACCAAGGATCTCCATTTATTTCCTGTATAATTGGGGGTCAGTGTTTTGATAGAGTTCTCCTAGATTTAGGAGCTTCTATTAACCTCATTCCTTTCTCTTTTGTAAAACACTTTAAAATAGAAAACCTTAAGTCTACCAATGTGACTTTACAATTAGCTGATAGATCTATTAAGTCACCTAAAGGAATGTTGGAGGATGTTATTGTGAGAGTTTGGGATTTTTACTTCCTTGTAGATTTTGTTGTTCTTGATATGGAAGTACACGAATCATTAGCCACACCCCAATTATCTTAGGGAGACCCTTTTTGGCTACTGCAAAAGCCAACATTGATTGTGAATCAGGAAAGATTGAATTGAAATTTGGGGAGAAGACAATTAAGTTAGATATATTTAAAACATCTAATCGATTTGATTGTGAATGGATTGAGGAAATAAAATCTATAGCAACTTTGAGGATGACATTAGTTCTTTAGAATTAGAAGGCACATCTTTTGATATCCCATACCCTCAAAGCAATGAAATGTTATTAGAATCTCTACTCAATCCTGAATCTGACTCTGAGTCTGAATCATCTAATTCACTTTTCACAATTGAAAATCCCACCCCAAATACTGCTGTTGATTCTACTCCTATGCTTGAATTGAAACCATTGCCTGATAATCTTAAATATGTACATCTCGAATCTGATCAAACATATCCTGTAATAATCAATTCTCATTTATCTGAATCACAAGAATCTAAATTGATCAATGTTCTTCGAGATCACAAGAAGACAATTAGGTGGACTTTACATGATCTCACCGGGATAAGCCCCAATTTCTGTACTCATCGCATCTATATTGAGGATGGGGCATGACCTTCAAGAGAAGCTCAAAGATGCCTAAACCCAAATTTAAAGGAGGTCATTGAGAAAGAAAGAATCAAGTGGCTTGATGCTGATATTATATATCCCATATTTGGTGGCCGTTGGGTGAGTCCAATTCAAGTGGTACCCAAAAAGGCAGGACTCACCACAATCAAAACTGAATCTAAAGAAACCATTCCCACACGAATTGTGAATTCGTGGCGGGTTTGTATTGATTATCGTAGGATGAATACTGTTACAAAGAAGGACCATTTTCCTTTACCATTCATTGATCAAATCCTTAAGAGATTAGCTGGTAATAGCCTCTTCTTCTTTTTAGATGGTTACTCTAGATATAATCAAGTTGCAATTTATCCTAAAGATCAAGAGAAAATGACTTTCACCTACCCCTTCGGAACCTTTGCTTTCCGAAGGATGCCATTTGGGCTTTGCAATGCACCCACGACTTTTCAATGTTGCATGTTAGCAATTTTTACCAAAATGGTGGGTGAATATATGGAGGTCTTTATGGATGATTTTTCAGTCTTCAGGGAGACATTTGATATTTGCTTGGATAATTTGTTGAAGGTTCTAAAAAGATGCATTGAAGTAAACCTTGTCCTTAGTTGGGAGAAGAGCCATTTTATGATTCCAGAGGGCATAGTACTTGGCCATCTCGTATCTGAGTAGGGTATCCAAGTAGATCGAGCCAAGATCAATCAAATTGCAAATCTTCCAATCCCTGACTCAATCAAAGGCATTAGATCATTTCTCGGGCATGTGGGATTTTATAGAGGATTCATCCTTGATTTTTCAAAAATTGCCTGACCACTCACAAACCTTCGCACAAAGGATCCAATTTTTGAGATGAATGAGGAGTGTATTTTAGCATTTAAAACTTTGAGAGACAGAGTTACATAGTCTCCAATTTTGCAACCACCTAATTGGGATTTACCATTTGAAATCATGTGTGATGCATCATATTATGCAATAGGAGCTATTTTGGGACAGAAAATTGAAAAGAATCTGGTGGTAATTTACTATGCTAGTAAAACATTGAATGAGACACAAAGGAATTAAACAGTTTTACTGGCAATAGTATTTGGATTACAAAAGTTTAGATCTTACATACTCGGATCTCAAATCATAGTGTACTCTGATCACTTAGCTATTCGACACCTTCTATCTAAGGACACGAAACCTAGGTTGATCAGATCAATCTTGCTTTTGCAAGAATTTGACATAGAAATTTGTGATAAGGTAGGTAGGCAGAATGTTGTTGCAGATCATCTTTCCTGTCTTCCTTCTGATACAATTGAATCATCTCCACCAATCACAGAACACTTCCCTAATGAACATCCTTTGACTATATCCATAGATCTTCCTTGGTACGCAGATATTGTTAATTATTTGGTTACACATCAATTCCTGCCAGACTGGGATGAGAATCGCAAATCATGACTCAAAGCAGAAGCCAAATACTATTTTTGGGAATATCCATATCTTTTTGTAATGATCAATTCAGCAGGCGTTGTGTCACCTCTTCTGAGATTGATTCTATCCTATCTTTTTATCATGACTAGGCCTATGGTATTCACTTTTCTGGTAGAAAGACCGTTGCAAAAGTTTTACAATGCGAGTTTTATTGGCCCACATTATTTGCTGATTCTCAAACTTATTGTAAGGCATGTAGTCGCTGCCAAACACTTGGTGGCATGTCACGAAAAGACATGATGCTTTTGAACCTGATTATAGTCTGTGAAATCTTTTATATTTTGGGCATAGATTTTATGGGTTCATTTCCATCCTCTTTTAGCTTCCATTACATTTTACTTGCTATAGATTATGTTCTCGTAGGATTTAAGCCATACACACATGCACAAACGACCATCGAGTTGTCATTCCTTTTATATAGAGTCACATTATCTCTCGTTTAAGGGTGCCTCGTGCTATCATTTCTGACGGTGGTTCCGATTTTATTAATGCCTAGTTTAGAACTTTACTTAGAAAATATGGGGTTACACATTGTATTTCGACACCTTATCATCCCCAGACTAATGGGCAAACCGAGGTCTCTAATTGGGAGATCAAAAAGATCCATCAAATGACCATCCGATTGGATAGGAAGGATTGGTCTTCCCGTTTAGATGAGACTTTGTGGGCTTATAGGACTGCCCACAAAACACCAATAGGCATGTCACCATACAGACTTATTTATTGGAGACCCTATCATCTTCCCTTAGAAATTGAACACAAGGTCTATTGGGCAATTAAAGTCTATAATTTAGACCTCGTGAAGGTTGGTTAAAATCGTACGTTGCAGCTTATTGAACTTGTGGAATTGCATCAGGATTCTTATGAGAGTTCAAAGCTATATAAGGAGAAACTTAAAGCCTTCCATGACAAATTCATTTCCCACAAATCCTTTGCACCTAATCAGAAGGTGTTTTTATTTGATGCCCATTTGAAGCTCTTCCTTGGTAAACTTAGGTCTAAATGGCAAGGGCCATTTGTTGTAGTTAGGGTCTTCGACAACAGAACTGTCGAAATCACTGAACCCAATAAGGATCAACCCTTCAATGTCAATGGTCAATGTTTAAGACCTTTCTTGGAATCACATCCTTTGGGTCTTGTTGGAGAATGTTACATGCTCAATTAGGGTTTTTCTATCCATCCACCACATTTCTACATAGCTGTTTCCTGTTTTTACCTTTTGATTTTCTTCTACACTTACTCTAAACTTTCACTTCATATTATACTGATTACCTTCATTTAGTCTAACTGACCACTCTAACCTTTGGTCAGACTTGAAATTGTTCGCATAGAGATCTTTGATCTCCTTTATTCGACTCCTTCCATCACCCTATATTAAATGAAGTGTAATATCTTTTCACCCTTCTTACATTGAGGACATTGTAAATTCTTGGCTTGGGGGGATGTTGAAGTGAAATTTTCACTTTAAGTGTGAGTTAAAAAAAAACACATAAGAATTAAATATTTACGAAATTAAAAAAATAGAAATTCCAAAAATGAGAAAAATTTTAAAAACATCAAAAATTTTATAAAAATTTAAAAAAAAACTTATACACATAAAAATAAAAATATATAAATTCAAAAATTTGAAAATCAAAATTCACAAAAATAATAAGAGGGGTATATTAATTTTTAATAAAGAACGAAAAGATGAAAAAAAAATATATATTTAATATAATTAAGAGCTTAATTTTCTTTTAGGTCAGAAATTAAAATGTATATAGAATATATTTAGAGTATTTAAGAGCATTCAATTCTTAATTAGATTTTTATTTGAACATTTTGTAAAAGCACACTTTTGTTTTTAAAATTTATAAAACAAGATTTTATTTGAATTAGGAATCTTTAAATCATTTAAAGATTTGTTTTCCTATTCTTACCTTGAATTAAGAAACTAAGTTTATTAAGATTTAAACTTAAGTTTTGGAATTAAATTATAACTTTTTAATCAATTAGATTAGGTAATCCTTTTGCTTTTTGAAAATTTGATTTTATCATAAAGTTAAGTAAAAAGGTCATATATTCAAAGTTAATTAAATAGAGTTAGTAGAATTTTAGTTTACACGACTTACAGGCTAAAGATAAATAACCCGACTTGGTAAATTTTGTCTTGACGGATCCTATAGGAGGAAACTAAGAATTTGAAGAACCTAAGAGTGAATGGCTTTGTTGTCCAAGCTCTGGTTTGAGAGCTAAGTAACCTAAACATCTAAATTCACATACATAGAGTTGTCTTGTTGGCATCTGAGACCGCGAAAACATAGAGGTTAAGATAACAGTTATTAATCCTCTTTAGTCCAAGGATGTGCCACTAACCTAGAAAAAGGATTTGGAGAATAATGATAGTAAGAAAAATGAGAAGGGGGGAAAAGAAAAAGAAAAAGAAAAATAGGAAAGAAATATAATAAAGCACCCTGCAAGTAAGTGCCCTGTTACAAAAGAGTGCTTATGTAGTTTTCCACATAAAAATAAAGCATCTCAATACAAATGGACGCTACCCTTCCTTCCATCAAAGAGAAAGAACACCTCGCTACAAATGGGTATTCTAGGCTATAAAAAAAGTGAAAAAAGATATGGAGATAAAAATATTAGGAATAGGAGACCCAGTGGTACACCGGGGAGATATACACAAAAAGTGTTGACCTCGGGATAGAAAACTGGTGAGGAGAAAGTAATTAAACCTGAGTAAGGCCAAGCCAAAGGCTTGAATTGGAATAATTGGGATTGGAAATTGATGTCTTAAGATCTAGATTTTTGCAACTTTGGATGCCTTTAGGACAATTTTCTTCACTGAGCACAGATGTTTTAAAATCATAGCTACTGAACCTTGGTATTGGCAGTGAAGCCTAAGAAATCGAGTTTTGAAGTTTTTAAGTTGAGACCTAAAGGAGAAGAATTAACGAAATCCTAGGTCTAGAAGTTGTTTTCAGTACTGTAGGCTTGTGAATTAGAGTTTTACTACTCTAAGTTCGATTAATAATGAGTATCTGGTTAATTTGCTTAAACTTATATTGATAAAAGTCAAATATCATAAATAAAGGATTAACTTAATTCTATTGATTTTTTGAGTTAAAATTTAATTCCCAATTCTTAAGTTTTGTTTCCATAAAACAGTTTGTAATCTAATTTGAGTTAAGAATAGTTACAAGGATTAATAGATTTTTAAAGAATTCTAATTCTGAATAAAATTCTTGTTAACAAAATTATTTTAAGTGTGTTTTGAAAATGTTATAAGTATAAGTCTAAGTAAGAAAATTTTCCTAAGTGCTCTATACATTAATCATTTATATTAAACTTAAAAATTTCTGACCTAACCTTTCCTCTACATAGTTACTATTTATAATAATTTAAACCCAAGTGCTTTAAATCATCGTAGTCTTAGTTAATTTTGCTAGGGACTAGAAAAACTTTGGCTTGGGGGTATGATGAGAGACCCATGATGATCTTTAATTACCCCTAATTAACTAGTCTTCCTAGTTAATTAGCTAAGGATATGAATATAAAAGGGTTAATTATAAAATAAGGGATATATAGTAAAGGACCTTAAAATAAGTTAAAAATGATATTTTATCACTCAATTAATATTATCAACAATTTAATTAATAACCGGACTCGAAATCTTATTAGCCATTCCCTTAATTAATAAGTTAAGTAACTTAAACATAATATGTGCATAAGTATATAATAACTTAAGCAACTTTACCTAATCTAATAAATTAACCTAAAAAGGTCAAAAATGTAAATTCAAGGTGAAAACATTATAGTTACCTTATTTACTAACATATATAAAAAGTTTAAAAAAATCTAAATTAAAATAAATCTTGAAAACCTAAGTTTGCATTTTGGTCCTTCAAACTCATTCCAATCAGGTCTTACTTTTCACATAGGTCCTTAAGTTTCACTGCACTTAGGTCCCGTTCTTCTTCTTCTTCTTCAGTTGATTGAACGGCTGACAACGGAGAGTGACTCCACCGTGCGATCACCACCCTACCGACATCATTCTTCCTTTTCCAAGCTCCTGGAGCTTGCGCTCACCATCCCATCTTCATCCATCGTTCTAGATTACTCTGAAATCCTAATTTTTGGTGGGAGTTAACCTCACCGTCATCGGAGATGATGCTGGAGGTTAAGGTCCCCAAGCTTCTCCTTCATCCAGACTTCTCCACCTTCTTCGTCGCCATTCACTATAAATACCCCTCACCCCCTCAATTTCTCTTAAGTTGGCTCCCTTCCCACTTCTAACGCTGAGCCGACCTAATAGGCTATTTGTCTGCAACTCCGGCGATCTTCCATGTCATTCTCCGACTTCCTCCATCCATCCTGATTAGTCGAGGAACTTCGTCGAGGTCAGCCGCGTCTCTGGACAAAGGCGATCACCAAGGAGATCCTCTGGTCCGTCCAAACTAGCCTGCCGGAGATTCTTCTTATTCCCTCTGATTTCATCTTCCACTATGAGCCATCAGCGGAATCCCTTTGACCCCTTTGTCCAGGTAATAGTAGGTAGGAGTAGGTAGGAGTAGGAGTAGTTTAGGTAGTTAAGTAGTTAGTTGGCTTAGTTTAATTGCATATTACAGACTTCATCTTCTTCGACTCTGGCAAGTTCCTTGAGCTCGCCAAAGCTCTGATTTTCTCTTTTTAACTCGCTAATCACCTTCCTCTATCACTCACGACCACTTCTAATTCATTAAAAAATAAATTTAATCACTATTTGCCTAATTGACCTTCACCTTCAATAGACACTGTTGCTGTCCATGGCGACAGTACTTGGGCTTAGATCCACCTCCATAGGGTCCTCCACCACCTATTCACAATCTAAGGATCCAAGTTATCACTTTAATTTGTATAATTACCACCTATAATCTAAAAGCCCAAATCTAATTAAGCTCCTAAGCTCGCTGTCAATGGCTGCTCAGGAGTAGTTGAAATTCTTAATTAACTACATAATTACAATCGCAATTACTTTTTGACTTGTCTCAACCACTCTTTTGAGTGGGAGAGCAAGTCCTATGTTTCAATCCACCTAAAATTCATTAAAATTGAATTTACTATTTAATCATTCATGTAATGGATTAAAGAAGAATTAAATTTGATTTTGAGGTTCCTTGCAACCTCAGAATCTTTTTTAGATCAAAAGTAGAAAAGATTCACCTTTCTGTACACAATTTTGTATATTTCTGGACTTACCGGAGCTCCGACGAGCTCCGACGAGTGAAATTCGATCTTCAGCCTATAAAAGATGGTAGGAAGCTCTAGAATGACTTAATTTTGATCTCTGATTTGTTTGAGGTTGTTTATTTGGGATTTTATCAACTGGAGCTAGGAATACTGATTTGTCTTCTCGAACTCCGACAGAGTTGGAGAAGCTTGTACAGAAGCTTAAGAACCACATTTAAGAGGTCTAGAAGCTTCAGTGCAGTGCACTGAATCTTTCTTTGTCTTCAGATTAGTGTAGTAATCTTCCAATCTTTCTGTTAAACAAACCACATTTGGAGCTTAGGCAATGAGCTCAGAACCCTAGCGTCTTAGGTTAAATCATCTGTTTAGAGGTCTGAGAGAGTTCCTGGGGTTGAGAAGATGTTAATCTAGGCTTTAATTTCTTGTAAAGAGGCTTAGAACAGAAAGTCAAATCTTAAGCATTATAGTCAAACCTAAACTCGAGGATTTGATTTTAAGCTCAATTTGATAAATTGATGAGTTAGAATTGTTTCTAAGATCTTATTGAATGATTTTAGAGAGGTTAAAGTGAGCTCAGACTTGTTTATCGGATGTAATTAACAACCTGTCAATTTGGGTTGCTTTTGAACCTAAACTGACGACAGTAAATTTTGGATGAAATTTGAAGTTGAATCTTGCCCAGTTTACTTAGTTTTACTTGTTAGAATATGTTTAAATTGATAGGAAAAGTCCTTAGCTGTCTGTTGTACCTTTCAAAGTTTAAAATTTTGTTCTCTCAGTTTTCCATGAAGCTTTGAGCTTCCATGTGCTTCCTGAAGCTTTTGAGAGCTTAAAACCTATACAAACAGTTGTGGAATCTCTTTTATAATCTGTTCAGACCCTTAGATAAGCTGGAAAGATGATCCTATAGACACAGTAGATTTAAAACCATTTCCAAGCATATTTAACTCGTAGGAACCCCCTAATTTCACCTATCAAATCGAAGACGAAATTATCCACTAAACCTCAAATTGACCATGGAATCTTGTAGAGCCACCTTAGAGCTCTCCATCAAGATTTATTTCACTTGGTTTGGTGCTCTGAGTAGGGAGAAATCTTCGTTTGAATATGGGTCTGGAGGGGGAATTCTTAGTCCCACATCGAAACATTCAGAACGCGCACCTTAGTACAAAAGTAATTTGCCATATAGCCGGTTCAGTCGTCAGCGCTCGACGCGTAAAGAAAACATCTGACCTTTGAGCATGCGTGTGTGTGTGTAGGCGAGTGCACCTGCGGGTGTGCACACGAGTGGGCATGTGTGTGCGATTAGCCCTGGGAGGGTGAGGCCTGGGAGGTGTTGAGCTAGTTTGGCTCAAGAGAGGGATGGTTTGGCTCAAGAGAAAAAAAATCGAAAATAAACCCATTTCAAATTAGGCGAGGACCGAGTAGGGTCCAGTCCCACCCTGATCTTAGGGTGTTGTGTATCCTCGAAAGAACCTCGCCGCAAATCTCAAACAAATTTTTGGTTGAAAAGAAAATTAACTCAGTTCAGCAGAAGGTTAAGAAAGGAAGAAGAGTTAAGTGCTGAAGGCTCTGATGGCTAAGTATCGAAGGAAGTGAGGGCTGAAGAAAGAAGGCTGAGAAGGAAGAAGAAGAACTCACAAAGGGAAGAAAGCTGAAGGAAATAGATGCTAAAGGAAGCTAAGGAAAAGAGAAGAAGAAAACAGGCAGGCATAAGGAAATACTTAAGAAGGGAAAGAAAAGAAAGGCAGGAATAGAAGCAGAAGAGAAGAGAGAAGGAGAACGAGAGAAAAAGAGAATAAAAGGAAAATAAAAAGAGAAAGAGAGAAAAATAAAGGATTAAGAAATAAAAGAAAAATAAGATAAAGAGAAGAAGAGAAAGAAGAGAGGCTTAAGAATAATGAAAAGAAGTTAATTTTTCTTGTTACATTTTTGTTCTTAATTGTACTAAGGCATATATTGACTAAATAAACTCTTCTTTGCCTTAAATCATTTGAAATAAATAGAGAATTTACATGTTTAAAATGTTGAAAATGAGAGTTTATTTGGAATTTTGCATGTTATTTCATTTAAATCAATTTTTGGCAAAATTCATGTTTCCATTATTAACTTAGACATACTTCCTATACTTATAAAGAAAAATGAAAGATAGCTAGTGAATTTAGAATGAATTATACCTCCCAGCGAACAACCTGAACTCAACTAGTTAAATTTTCTAAAATGTTAGGTTAATTCGACCCTATACTACTAATCAACACAATTTTGAGTTAACCTAAGTGAATTTTCTCTACTCATAATTAAGTAAAATTAACTTGATTAACTGAGTTGAGGTAAGAAATGACCATGAAGCTGCTGGTGTTGATGAGTGCAACAGGCACGTGGGTGCGTGTGTGTAGCTGCACGGAGAGTCGGTGAAGGACTTGCTACACGCGACGCTTCTATAGGGTGTGATGTACATTGAGTTGCTGTGAGCACGTGACTGGATGGGCTGGTGGCAAGGAGGGTAGTGAGGAGGTGTGCGCGTGTTGCTACAGTTGCAGCTACTGCGTAAGCTGGGCGACGAGTGAAGCTAGGTTTGTTTCTAAGGTGGAAGAGAAATAGACGATAAAGTGGTGGGGGATGTGGAGTTGGTGGTCAGGTGGTTGCATGGTGAGTTTGTAGTGCGGAGCTCTACTTTGGCGGTGTGGGCTATCACCTGCATGCCCACGGTGGCGAAGCGCCGCCGCGATTGGCCAGTGGTAGTGGAGCGGATGAGAACACATTCTCTACACTATGAGGAGTGGGG
Source organism: Thalassia testudinum (assembly GCA_037157565.1). Classification (NCBI taxonomy): domain Eukaryota; kingdom Viridiplantae; phylum Streptophyta; class Magnoliopsida; order Alismatales; family Hydrocharitaceae; genus Thalassia; species Thalassia testudinum. The sequence goes on from JAZHRO010000025.1 coordinate 95,085,561, forward strand.
ATGGAGGCCACCTCCGAACAGCAGCCGTTCCTCCTGCTTTGTACCTATGTCTACTAGGATTTGAAATCCAAACAGGCAGGAGGAGATCCACCGTCAAGTAAGTGCTGGTAGCTGTGAATGAGCAAGAGAAGGAGGCAAAGAGATTACCTGCAGAAGGAGAAGAAGAAGAATAAAAAAATAATTAGGATTATTTATACATTACTCCTTAACTTCTATGTTAATTAAACAATGTATGTAATGCACCTAATTAATTAACTAATCAAATGCATGCAATTCTAGGTTAATTCTAAATGCATTTAGATATGGATGCCACAAATGATTTATGCACTTAAGCTAAAAATATGAATTAATTTATTTAAATCCTAATGTATGCTATCTAAATGTTAAAATTAGCTTAATGTCTAGGCACTTAAATACTTAAATAGCCTACGAATATGGGCTAATCAAATACCCCCATGCCTAGTTTTTGCTAGTCCCTAGTAAATCCAAGTAATAACCTAGCAATTCAAGTAGACTAGCCAACCCAGTCAGTCTTCCTTTAGAAACATGTTAAGTTCAGACTTTTGACCTAAGGTTCCCAAGTAGTTGCTAGGTTACAGAGTAGTTCAGCTAAAGACGAGTTGCAGGCACAAGTTTCTTTGATTTCTAACTCTAACATAAGGTTTATTTGTCCCAGAGTTTAAAGCATCCATGCATGTACGTTGGTTTGAGTTATTTGAGGTTGGTATGATTGCCAACATAGAAAGCAAGTATTATTATTATTATATATATTTTTTTATATAAATTTTTTGTAATATATATACTTTTGCTTGATTCCTCTAAGTTTAACCTTGGATTAGCCAACAACACAGTCTGTGTCGAATTCATTGTTCCCATCACCGAACCTCAAAGGGTGACTGGCTTTCAATGCTTTAAGATAGCACCGCCCATAGTGACCCCAAGAACTCTTGGCAATTGACACTTCGAGATAGTATCGCCCATGCATTTCTTAAGTGAATTCAGGCCTGTGGCAATCAGCACTTCGAGATAGGGCCGCCCATGTACCTGAACCACACAATGTGCTTACATGCCCTTAGTAGGATGGATATCCTAAGAGACAAGCACCGAGGAGGTGACATGTTATCATCGCATCCTCAAAGTGAGTATATACTCCACCTCTCCTACGGCAGGAACTCTTCCAATCAAATTGTATTTTCAAGCTTCTTCTAAGTCAAAACTAAGAGAACCAACTTTTCTTTAAGAAATTAATTAGGGTGATCACTATTTACACAAGACCAAGTGTGTGTGAAATGTGGGTGCTTAGGTTACGAGGACCTGTAAACCAAAAGATAGAATAAGACTCCATGTACTACCCAGCCTTTAACTCAATCCCTAGCTTTCCTTCCTCAACCTCTTAAGGAATGGTCCGCAACTTAACTACTACTTAAGTTTTTAAGTCCACAAAGGACCCTAAAGGTCTAAATCTAGTAGCTCACTTAGCCTCTAAAGTTCGACAACTAGAATCAACTTAGTCTAACCTAAAGTTCTGGTCAGCTTAATAATGCAGGGCCCAGCTGGTCAAGCTTAATAATACAAAATGTTTTTCTTCTCTCTTTTTTTTATATATATTTATTATTATTTTATTAATATTACTATTTTTTTAATGCAATATGCATGAATGAATGCATAATGTATACATGCTATAAACAGATGCCTCAAGTCCTCTCCCCTATGCCTAGTTTAAACAATATCGTCATTTGAAACAAAATAGTTAAAGGAAGATATTACCTGAGGCGGAGAATGATAGGAGCTAAGGCTCCTCAAGAGTGACCTCGTCAACCAGATGGCCATTCAAAGTAATGTATGGTTTTAACTGTTGGCCATTGACGATAAAGGGAGTTGTCGAAGAGGAAGGGCTCTTAATCTCCACAGCTCCATGCGGAAACACTTTAGTGATTATGTAAGGGCCATTCCAATGAGATTTTAATTTCCTTGGAAAAAGCTTAAGTCTGGAAGTGAAAAGCCAAACATGTTGGTTGGGCTCAAAGGTCTTTCTAAGGATATACTTATCATGCAAGACCTTAGTTATCTCTTTATAAGCTTGAGAGGTGTAATAAGCATCATTCCTCAGCTCCTCAAGCTCACGTAATTCTAGAAGTCATGCCTTACTCACCTTTTCTAAATCCATGTAGACACTTCGAATAGCCCAAAGTGCCTATGTTCCAGCTCAACGAGTAAATGGCATGCTTTCCCGTACACAATCTGAAAGGGAGATGTACCCAAAGGGGTCTTATAGGCCGTTCGATACGCCCACAAAGCATCATCGAGCTTTTTGGACTAGTCCTTCCTATCAGGCCTAACAATCTTTTCTAAAATGTTCTTTATCTCCCTATTTAACACTTCAACCTGGCCACTCATCTGAGGAAGGTAAGGGGTAGCAACCTTATGAGTCACTCCTAGACTCTTGAGTAGCTGATTGAAGTGGTGGTTTTGTAAATGAGGTCCCCCATCACTTATAATGGTCTTGGGGCAGCCAAAACGAGATATGATATTGGCCTTCACAAATTTCAAGACCACAGAGTGGCCATTTGTGCATGCAGGAATGGCCTCTATCCATTTGGAGACATAATCAACTGCCACCATGATATATTTATAACCATGGGACGAAGGGAAGGGGCCCATAAAGTCAATTCCCCAAACATCAAAAATTTCAATAGATTGAATAGGGTGTTGAGGCATCTCATTCCTCTTCCCAATTGTTCTAGCCCTTTGACATCTAATACAGGCCTTAAAAAAATTATGAGAATCCTTAAATAACGAAGGCCACCAAAAATCAGACTGGAGAACCTTAAAAGAAGTTTTCTTAGCACCAAAGTGTCCTCCACAATGAAGATCATGGCAAAAACTCAGCACACTTTGTTGCTCCTCTTCAGGCACTCATTGTCTCGATACTTGGTTTTGTCCAATTCTAAATAATTCAGGCTCTTCACAATGAAAGTATCTAGCTTGGGAAATGAATCTCTTTCTTTTTTTCTCATCCCAAGAGCCAGAAGTTTCTCTAGTGACCAAGTAATTGACTGTATCTGCATACCAAGGTGAAGTTGGTGTTATCGCCATGAGGGTTTCATCAGGAAATGTCCCACAGATGTCTCCAGATGGAGAGTCATCAAGTGGAAGGCGAGACAGGTGGTCAACCACAACATTTTCTACTCCTTTCTTTTCACGTATCTCCAAGTCAAATTCTTGACGGAGTAGGATCCACCTTATTAGACATCGGTTAGAATCCTTCTTAGCAATGAGTTGCTTCACTACCACATGATCAGTGAAAATAACCACCTTAGACCCAAAAAGATAAGACCTAAACTTCTCTAGAGCAAAAACTATAGCAAGTAATTCCTTTTTAGTCACAGTGTAGTTTTGCTATGGTACGGTTAAAGTCTTACTGTCATAGTGTAGCACATGAGGTCTTCCCTCAACCCCTTTTCCAAGGACTGCTTCCACTGCATAATCCGAAGCATCACACATCAACTCAAATGGGAGTGTCCAATCAGAAGCACGGAGAATAGGCGTAGAGATCAAGGCCTCCTTTAGAGTTTGAAAGGCCTCGGCACACTTTTAATCAAAATTTAAGGAAGATTCTTTCGCTGATAGGTCATGAAGTGGCCTAGAAATTTTACTGAAATTTTTAATAAAGTGCCTATAAAAGTCGGCATGGCCCAGAAAGGATCTAATTTGTTTGACATTCGTGGGCAATGGAAGTTTGGAAATAGAATCAATCTTGGCTTTATCTACTTCCAAGCCTCGCTCAGACACAACATGCTCAAGTACAATTCCTTTCTGTACCATGAAGTGGCTTTTCTCCTAGCTTAGGACTAAACCAGTCCCCTTACATAGCTTCAACACATTCTCTAGGTGTAGGAGACACTAGTCGAAAGACAAGCTGTAAATGGAGAAGTCATCCATAAACACTTCAACATACTCATCAATCATGTCCGAAAAAATGGACATCGTACATCGCTGGAAAGTTACAGGTGCATTACATAGTCCAAACAGCATGCACCTGAATGCAAAGGTACTGTAAGGACTTGTGAACGTTGTCTTCTGCTGGTCATTAAGGAAGACTGCAACCTGGTTGTACCCAGAATATCCATCACGAAAGCAATAGTACTTATTCCCTGCCAATTTCTCAAGAAAAAAGGCAAGGGAAAGTTATCTTTCTAGGTAGCGATGTTCAGCTTGCGGTAATCAATACATACCCTCCATCCAGTTGAGGGCCTAGTCATAATCTGTTCACCGTGGTCATTAAATTCCACAGTAAAGCCTCCCTTCTTTGGCACCACATGAATAGGACTTACCCATTTACTATGTGCAATGGGATATATGATCCCATCATCCGACCACTTCAGGATTTCCTTTTTAACCACCTCCCTCATATTAGGGTTCAAACATCTCTGCATGTTCGTAAATGGCTTGATGGAATCATCAATATAAATGTGGTGTATGCAAAGTGTAGAGTCTATACCCTTAATGTCAGCAATGCTCCATGCAATAGCTTCCTTGTGGCTAGACAAGCATTCAATCAGGGCTCCCTCCTGTGCCTCAGATAGAGCAGCCGAAATGATAATGGGGAGCATATCATTGGCATCCAGGAAGACGTACTTGAGAGTGTCTGGGAGGGGTTTCAACTCAAGGTTGAGGGCTTTTATGGTTGATGGCTTCGTAATAGATGTCCCCATCTCAGGTAGCGTATCTACCTTGGGTAGAGATGATGGGGAAAGAGACTCAGTAGAAACACCCAACAACTCCTCAACTTCTAGTATATCCCCTTCACATTCCTCCAAGAGATGGGAATGCTCATTTAGCATGACATGCTGAAGGGGGTCATCACATGACATTGCAGGGGTTGTCTCTTCAATCAGGTCATCTATCACCTCAACTTGAGAACAATCCTTAAGCCCGACTTGTTTCTAAGCATCAAACACATTAAGTAGGATTTTCCTATTCCTAAAGCCCATTTTCAATGGTCCAATATTGTAATTGATTGAAGCATGCGAAGTTGCAAGAAAGGGGTGGCCCAAAATGGTGGAGGGCATGGTTGGCCTGTTGGTAGGGTCAGTGTCCAAAACTATGAAGTCAACAGGGAAGAAGAAATCCTCCACTCTCACGAGGACATCTTCTAGAATTCCCCACGGTGTCTTAAGTGATCGATCAGCAACTTGGAGGATTACCGGGCTAGGCTTCAGATTTCCTCCCCCAAATTGTTCTTACACGTAGCTCGGAAGGATGTTCACCCCTGCACCCAGATCAAGTAGATCCTCATCAATCTGTAAGTCACCAATAACCATCGTGATGTACGGGGCTCCTGGGTCCTTAAGTTTCGGGGGTGTGCCATGTTGAATAATTGAGCTAACAGAATTAGGTAGGACAACTTTTGATTGATCCTGTTTCCTGGATTTTCGCTTTTTTATGCAAAGGTCCTTTAGGAAGTGGGCATAAGACGGAATCTTCTTGATAGCCTCAAGCAAAGGCAAGTTAATTTGCACTTGATTGAAAGTTTCCATGATCTCATCCATCTTATCTTTTGCTCCAGATGAGCTAGTAGAAGTATGCCCAAAGGTGGATAAGTGCTCTGGGAAGGACACTCTCGATCTCTGGGTAGAAGGGTTGTCATGTCAAGTAAGGGGTGGAACGGGGGCAGCTTCTTCCGGTGAGGTGATTTCAAGCGGAGGAGATTTAGGCAAGTGTTCTCCAGTGGGGGTGAAAGTCGGGGTGGATGGTTTTTCAGAGGGTGAGACTATCGGAGCATTAGGTTTGGAAATTTCTTTCCCACTCCTCAGAATAGTCACTGCCTGGGCATGCTCCCTAAAGACAATCCCTTTTCCTTTACGATTCTCCTCAGCAGCAGTGGGAATCTTCCCAGTTTCCCTCTATCTAACAGCCTCAACAAGGCATTCTATCTGTGATTTCATTTCATTTATAGTCTTGTCATGAGATTGGTTGATGGCACTTTGAATTTCTTGCATAGTTCTCAACATTGCCTTCAATTCATCCATCTCTGAGGTCTTAGGTTAGGCAAAGGTTTGAGGTTGGTTCATTTATTGATTTTGAAAGGGTTATGGTTTATAATTCCTTGAATTTGAAACATTCCCTTGTCTCCAGGAAAAGTTTGGGTGATTCCTCCATCCCTCATTATAAGCGTTGGAAAAAGAGTCATTATGATGTCTAGGATGGAACCCTTGAGTGGAATTTAGATCCTGTACAAGCTCAGGGAATTGGGAGGCCAAGTGGCAATCCACAGTGGCGTGTGTATTGCCTTAACAAATGGAGCATTCAGAAGCTTGGGATGTGGAGGTGCTAGATACAAATTGGCCCGAGCTCGACATAAGCCTTTCCATGTTTTGATTCAACAGTTGAATCTGATAGGCTAAATTCTGGGTGTCCCTTGCCTCATTCACCACCAACTTTCTTTGCATGAGTGGGTTATCTATCCATGTAGGCAGAATTCAAGTGAATAGAATTTTCACTCAAAGTATCAAAAAGGTTCCAAGGTTCACCCTCAGTCTTAGATAGAAAGGTTCTTACATAATCACCATCCACAGTCTGCTTGTGCGAATCATTAAGTCTGATGTAGAACCTTTCAACTAGTTACCACTTAGGCACTTGGTGATGTGGACAAAGTCTCAACAGGTCATTAAAGCTCTCACACACATCATGGAAGGCTTCCTCATCCTTTCGAATAAAACTCCTAATTTCCCTCCTAAAGTGATTTGTTTTGCTCATGGGGAAGTACTTCTTCAAAAACTCCTTCAGGGCATTGCAAGTGTTAATATCATCAATGGTATGATACCAATACTTGGCTTTGTCCTTGAGGGAGAAAGGAAAGAGGGTCTGCATTTGGGCATCATTAGTAATGCCCTAGAGCTTCATCGTGGAACAAACCTCGGTGAATTTCTCTATATGCCTATAAGGGTCTTCCCTAGTAGTACCATAAAAGGAGGGCAGCAAGGATATGGTACTACCTTCAATCTCATAAGGATTGTCCCCTCCAAGTCTACATACTGCAGGGCCAGCTTGATTGGTTGGAATGAAATATTCCTTAAGTCTCCTTTGACTAGCCATTTCTTCCCTTGGGAGGTTCCTTCTTAAGATTCTTTCTGGTCCAAGATCAAACACAAGTTGTCTCCTAAGAGATCGCCCACCAAGCATGCATTGCGAACACAATTCAAAAGGACTTGTTAAGTCTTTATAAATTTAGGCTTTTGACTTTAATTCAAATTGTAGGTGACAAATCAAGTTGCCCAATCAATTACGTGCCTATTGTCAACCTACGAATTGCCTAAAAAGGCTTAGTTGGAGCTTAGGTGTTCTTCCCTAAATCTCAAATGGTAGAGCAACTCCAAAAATGGAAGAACGAGGGATGCAAGTAGGCATAAGCCTTCGTTTGAAGTTGTGCTTCACGGTGCTTCTTAACTACCCCCAAAATTCCATGACAGGGTATCCCCCTCTTTGGATTTACAAAACCTTTGATCTCAAGTTTTGAACACTTTAGAATCTAGCGGAAGGAGGGCACTTGACCTAGTAGTTCCAAGACCTACGAGTGTCTAAATGCGTGCCATGGTGCAAGAGAAACAAGTCTACATACACCATAAAAATTTTGAGTTTTCAATTTTGAACCATAGCATAATGTCTCAATTCAAGTCCTTGGTTTTTAGTGTTCCTCCTTAACTTAAAGTCCTTTTTCAAGAAAATATGTGACCACTTGTTAGATCCTTTCAATTGAATTAGGTGGTCTTGCAATTAAATTGAAATGCACATGCGTGAATAATATAAATTGCAAAGAAAGAGGACGTACCTTTCCTCTAGCAATCAGCAATGCAAGATGCACACAGATGCAAGCAAAATAAATCTAGAGGCAACTCATTCACACCTAAATGGTCATCCTAAGGCAGGTAGCTTGTGTTTTTCTTTGTTTTTATTTTTTTTCGCTACTTATGCGCAAGCAAGAAAAGTAAAATCAATCCACAAAAGGAAACCTAGATCTAAAGAAAAGGGAATAGGCTCCAAAAAAGTTACCCAACACAGGTCTAAAAGAAAGTTAGGGAACAAACCCCTCAAATATACCCCTGAACAAGGGTTTTCCAAATGAATGTACTAAAGGAAAGAGAAGAAAGAAAAGTACAAACTATCTACAACTAAATGGGTGAGATGAAGATGTGGTCCTCTAGATATCTCCTCCAGCGGTGGAAACAAGGTCCACGAAGGCACTGCTGAGGCTGGCGTGATGCTCCTTCTCCCAGTGTTGCAACTCGACTGACAATGTCAAGGATCGCCTGATCTTTGAGGCTGGTGCGACAGGATGTCTCTAAATACACGCACCTCTCACAAAATAGATAGTCGAATTGAAATATGCCTCAAATAAAATGTCAACAAATAATTAAATAAATGCGAGTCTAATAGGCTCGTTGCTTCCCCAACAATGGTGACATTTGATAAGTTGATTTTCGCTTTTGAAAATGATGATTAAGAAGATTTGCCATTGCATTTCTAAGTGGTGGGAAATCGACTAATCAAAATAATTTGATTTAAAATTAAACCACTCATAGGAGAGCAGGTCGTATCCACAAGGAGGTAATGACCTATTAAGACTCGCTAAATTTGAAAATAATAATGTTCCCAATTAGTTTTCCTAAGTAAGCAAGCTAAAAACCCCTTTCTAATTTGGATAACAATGCATGTAATAATTGAACTTGCATTTCAATGAAAGATGAGGGGGTTCTTATAAAATCACTAAAATATAATATTATTAAATCAAAAATCTCCTTTTGCAATGGCAATAAAATGTAATAAGAAATCAAATGAAAAATAGGGGAAGGATTTCCCCTCCACCGTTCACGACGAGGAAGGCTTGGTCAGAGACACGAAGCTCGTCGGAGGTCCTTCGAGCTGGGTTGCACTCGATGGCAGTAGCAGCTCGGCGCGAGGTGGCTAGAGACGAGAGAACGGAGGAACGGTCGATGGTGGGTGGCGGTGGGTTGTAGCTCTGTTTGCTGCTAAAGCTCGCAAAAGTGAGGGGACGCGAGTGCGCTGGCCGTGCGGGTGCAGGTGGAGAGCTTCGCATAGGAGGGTTGAGGCTGATCGGAGAGGGATGCATGCGCTACCTACTGCACGCGTTGGAGGTGTGCGCGGGTGGAGCTACTAGAGGACATGTGGCCATGTGTGTGGTGCTATAATTGCAATTGCTGCATGGACTGGTAGTGCCTGCGCACGGCGCGGGAGGCGCAGGCGGAGGTGTAGCGTGCTTTGCACATGGCGAAGCTGCTGCTGGTGATGCACGCGGCAAGCACGCGAGTGCATGCATGCAACTGCATGAGGAGCCAGCGAAGGACTTGATGCACACGATGTTTGTTCAGAGTGTGAAGTGCATTAAGTTGCTGTGAGTGAGTGAGTGGATAGACTGGTGGCGAGGAGGGCGGTGAGGAGGTGTGCGCGTGTTGCTGCAGTTGTTGCTACTGCGTGAGCTAGGCGACGACGAGTGAAGTTGGGTCTGTTTTTGAGGTGGCAGAGAAATAGAGGAGAAAGTGGTAGGGGATGTGGAGTTGGTGGTCAGACGGTTGCACGGTGAGTTTCTAGTGCAGAGCTATGCGATGGTGGTGTAGGCTGTCACTCTACACGCCCGCGGTGGCGAAACTCCACCACGGTTGGCCGGTGGTAGTGGAGTAGATGAGAACATGTTCCCTGCATGGTGAGGAGTGGGGATGGAGGCCACCTCTGAAAGGCAGCGATTCCTCCTCCTTTGTAGATGTGGCTACGAGGATTTGAAATCCAAACAGGTGGGAGGAGATCCACCGTTGAGTTAATGCTGGCAGCTGTGAATGCGTAGGAGGAGGAGGCTGAGGCAGAGCGGTTACCTGCAGAAGGAGGAGAAGAAGAATAATAAAATATTTTGGATTATTTATGCATAACTCCTTAACTTCTATGTTAACTAAAACAATGTATGTAATGCACCAAATTAATTAACTAATCAAATGCATGCAATTCTAGGTTAATTCTAAATGCATTTAGATATGGATGCCACCCATGAATTATGCACTTAAGCTAAAAATATGAATTAATTTGTTTACATCCTAATGTATGCTATCTAAATGTTAAAATTTACTTAATGTCTAGGCACTTAAATACTTAAATAGCCCACAAATATGGGCTAATCAATATTCAAGTACCAACCAAGATCCAGACCTGACTGGCTGTAGCCTCAGTCCACCATAAAGGTTTCTAAGTCCCATAGGAACTAACCTAAGGTTCGTTGAGCTCCGCGATTAAACCACCTGTTCTTGTAACATGTTTTAGCCTAGGATAAGCTCGCAATGCGTCTTTGTAAGAGAGAGATAGAAGAAATTTTCTTTATTTTTGGAGAGTTTTCTCTCTCATTTCTTTCTATTTCTACCCTCAGATTAGCTTTACAACATGGTTTGTATCGGATTCCTAGTTCCCACCATCAATCCTCGCAGGGTCTCTGGCAATCGATGCTTCGATATAGCACTGCCCATGCCAACCCCCAGAACCCTAGCTTTCGACATTTCGAGATAATCCTGCCCATGGCATTCTGTTGCTAAAATCAGACGCTGGCAATTGACATTTCGTGATAATACCACCCATGGTATCTGAACCAGCACAAGGTGCTTACATGCCCCTAGTAGGATATTTAGATATCCTAAGAGACAAGCACCGAGGAGACGATATGTTATTACGCATCTACGAGGGAAATTTCCCACCTCTCCATGCTGGGAACTCGTCCAAATCAACTTATGTTGATCTGCTGCTCCTAATCTAAGTAACTTTTTCATAACAGATTTAATGCATTTGCATGATTTTGATACTTAGGCACATTGAACCAGACTTTGTGCGGATTGGGGTGCTTAGGTTACCGAGTCCTACAAATTAGAGGTCAGTTAACGAGGTCGAATAATCCCTAAGCCTTAGACCTAATACTTAAGCTTCAAATTTTCCCCAACCTCTTCAGGACTATCCAGATCTTAGTGGATACTTTAACTTTTAAGCCTAGGATCGTAGCCCAAGAGGCTTAAGATCAACGTTCCTGCTAATGTCTTCTTGTTTCTTTAGCACTATTTGTCTTTCATTTTCTTTCTTTTGATTTGGTCTAGAACTAAGTCAATTCCTTAATCTTTTACTAATGACTATCACTTTTTCTTTTTTTCCTTTTTTTTTCCAAATTATGCTCCTTTTTGACATTTTTTATCTCCTCCCGTTCTCTCCTGAACAAATGCTATCAATTCAAAATTTCCTCCCTTCTTCCATTTTTTTTCTTTTCCAATTTCTTTTATTTTTTTGGTTTTTTTGTAATATGTGATTTTTTTGATGAAACCCTTTCTTATGAAGTGATTTTCACAGCATTTTGTTCTTTAATACCCCCCATGCCTACGATTTGTAATGCCCTCATTGTAAATTAGGTGGGTTCAAGTTCAGCTTAGATCATTCATTAGAACAGGTGTTGGGTGGGTGGATGGGTCAGGATGACTGTTGCAGACGATTTGAAGCTCGGGTGTGGGTACCAAAGGTGGAGTCAGCTGTTCTAATGGATGAACCCTAAAGTGAAATATGAGTTCAACATAAAACGTGTCAAGAAGGGTTTCTGGTTTTTCAAAAAGATGACGGGTTGCCTCCTATTAAGCGCTGAGTTTAACACCATTAGTCAGGCGTAATGAGCTCAAGGAAAATGGAGGGTAAAAGATACCTCAGCCAAGTTTGTATCAATGAATTCAATGAACGGTTTGAGTCTCTGACCATTCACGACAAAAGGTTTTGAATCATAGCTGAGTTGTTTGATTTCGACAACTTCATTTCCAAAGATTCGTCGGATAAGGTATGGTTCAATCCATTTTGATCTGAGTTTTCTTGGGAAATATTTTAGTTTGGTGAAAAAGAGTAGGTCTTTCTGACCAGGGAAAAAGATCTTTCTGGATATGTTCTTGTCGTGAAAGGCCTTAACCCCCACTTTGTAAATTTGTGAGTTTTCATATGCGTCAGGGCGTAGTTCATTGATCTCACTCATTTGAAGCTTTCTATGGGTTCCTGCCTTGGAAAGATCAAGATTGCAATTCCATATTGCCCAATAGGCTTTGTGCTCCAATTAGACGTGGAGGTGACACACCTTCCCATACACTAATCTGAACGGAGAAATGCCTAATTGGGTTTTGTGGGTGGTCCTATAAGCCCACAAAGCTTCCAAAAGTCGGGATGACTAATCTTTCCAGTCAGTTCGAACAGTGACCTGGACGATTTTCTTGATCTCCCAGTTTGATAACCCAGCTAGACAGTTACTTTGGGGGTGATAAGGAGTCGAGATTCTATGCGACACACCGTACTTGGTCATCAGTGATCTGAACTGAGTATTCGTGAAATGGGTCCCTCCATCGGAGGTTATGGCACTCGGAATCCTGAACCGAGAAAAGATGTTCTGGTGAATAAATTTGATAACCATCTTATGATCATTGGTTCGGGTCGGAAAGGCTTTGGTCCATTTGGACATGTAGTCAATAGCGAGAAGAATGTATTCAAAGTCATCCGAAACAAGGAAGGGTCCCATAAAATCAATCCCTTAGATATCGAAGATTTCGCATACGAGAATCGGCTATAAAGGCATCATATCACGGTGGCTCATGTTGCCTAAGGTTTGGCAATGAGTGCATGCCTTACAGTGATTGTATGCATCTTTGAAAATCATGGGACAATAGAAGCCACATTGGAGGACTTTTGCTGCAGTTTTATGACCAGAGGTGTCCACCGTAGGCCTGGTCATGGCAGAAGGACGAAATGTCCTGAATTTTCACTTCCGGAGCACATCGTCTGATGATCAGTTCAGCACCAATGTAGAAGAGATACGGGTCTTCTCAAAAGTAGTACATCGCATCGGAAAGTAATTTATCCTTCTTGGCTTTTGTCTAATCAGATGGGATCTGATGTGATGCCAAGTAGTTTACTAGATCAGCAAACCATGGAAGTCCCGAACTGGTAGTCAGGATGTGCTCATCAGGAAAATGTTTAGTAATGGGTCCGGAAGGGTCCATAATGTCGGAAGGAAGGCGGGATAAGTGATCAGCTACAACATTCTATTTTCTTGCCTTGTCACGAATCTCGAGGTCAAACTCTTGCAACAACAATATCCAGAGGATTAGCCAAGGTTTCCCATCCTTCTTCTCAAGGAGGTGCCTCACAGCATTATGATAAGAGTAAATGATAACATGGGAACCGAAAAGATACGATCTGATCTTTTCCAGGGCAAATACTATGGCTAGTAGCTCTTTCTCAGAAACTGTGTAGTTATGTTGAGCCTCATCAAGTGTCTTGCTAGCGTAGTAAATGACCAAGGGTTTCCCGTCTATTTTCTGCCTAGGTACCACACCTACAGCGTAATAAAATGCATCGCACATGATCTCAAAGGGTTGAGACCAATCAGGGAGCTATAGGATAGGTGCTTGGGTAACTCAATCACGTAGGACTTCAAATGCCTGAGTGCACTCCTTAGAGATTTCAAATGGGGCATCCTTAGATATAAGATTAGTTAAGGGGCACACGATTTTTGAGAAATCGGGAATGAATCGACGGCAAAAATCAACGTGCCCCAGGAAGGATCAGATGTCTTTGACTGAGCTTGGCATAGGGGGTATGGAAATTAGATTCACCGTGGCTCGATCAACATGGATGCCCTTTTCAGAGATAAGATGTCCGAGGACAATTCCCTATTGTACCATGAAGTGGCTCTTTTCCCAGGAAAGAGCCAAGTTCACATCAATGCATCGCCTGAGGATCTAGACCAAGTGCAGGAGGCAATTGTCAAATGATTCACCAAATACCGAGAAGTCATCCATGAAGACTTCAAGGTATTCACCTACCATATCTGAGAATATGGCAAGCATGCACGGCTGAAAATTAGCGGGTGCATTGCAGAGATAGAGCAGCATCCTTCGGAATGTGTATGTCCCAAAGGGGCAGGTGAAGGTGGTCTTCTCTTACTCCTCGGGATGGATTGTGACCTAATTGTGACTGGAGTACTTGTCCACAAAGCAGAAGAATCGATTTCCCGCTAGTTTCTCGAGAATCTGATCAATGAACGGTAGTGAGAAATGATCCTTCTTCATGAAGGAATTGAGTCTTCTGTAATCAATGCAGACTCTCCACAAGTTTGCTATACAAGTCAGTATGGTTTCCTCGGTTTCGGTCATGATGATGGTGAGCCCTGCCATTTTAGGCACAACTTGGATTGGGCTCACCCACCGACTGTCGGAGATTGGGTAGACGATCCCTACATCTAACCAGTTGATAATCTCCTTTTCAATACATCCTGCAGATTTGGATTCAGGCGTCTCTGCATTTCATGGGATGGACGTGAGCCCTCTTCAATGTAGATGTGATGTGTGCAGTATGAGGGGTAGATACCAGTGAGATCATCGAGAGTTCATTCAATGGCTCTTCGATGTTGCTAGAGAATAGAAATCAGGCGTGTTTCCTGATCAGGTGAGAGTCGGGAGTTGATAATCTCATGAAACGTCTGATTGGAACCCAAAAAAGACATGCTTGAGATGATCGGGAAGAGACTTTAATTCCAAAATTAGGTTGTTAGCAGCAATGGGTGGTTTAGGATGGGTGTCAGGAGCAAGGGAAGGAGTTGTGGGTGTGTCTAGGTTGAGTTTAGGCTCCTCTAATTGCAGGTTTTGATCCTCCTGTGGTAGATCAGAAATAGTTGGTTTTTCCTCGATAAAGTCATCAACCACAGCTTCGATATCGCAAATATGCTCTATGACTCAGCAATTAATTCCTTGTTGGGCCTTAAAGATGTCGATCTTTAGTGTCTTGCTCCCAAATTTTAATTAAATTTGGCCCTCCTCACAATTGATATTGGCCATTGCAGTAGCCAGAAATGGTCTCCCTAGTATGATTGGTGTATTCTTCAAATTTTCAGGAGCATCCATGCCTAAGACAATAAAATCCACTGGAAAATAGAAATCATGTACCCTAACTATGTGTTATCCCTGCGAGATCGATGTTTAAATAATCGCATTGCAGTATAGTCGAAATTGCTTCGAAAACAAATACAATTTTATTACTCGAAAAGATTTCCGAGGTTGAACACAGGGAGCAAATTGGTATTTAGAAATCAAGATCACAATTCAAACTAAAAGAAATTGCAATAATAACAGTAGCAATGTGCAAAAATATCTGAGTAAAATGGTGATTTAGATCACCAAATACTCCAACAATATCACCAAATAACTCAATGTATGAATATGCAATGAGAACTAGAATTTGTCGTCTGATTATGGAATCAGACGACTTAAAGTTTCTGCTTCTTCTCCTTTTCTTCTTTTCTTCCATAACTTTGTCTCTGCTGCTCTCTTCTTCTCTTCAAGCCTTCACCTCTTCTTCTCTACTTCTTCTCTATCTTTACTTTCTCTGTCCTTAGCTTTCTTTGAGGTCATTCTCTTCTTCAACTTCTAGTTTCCTCTTCTTCTTCTGCGATCCTTCTCTTTCTCTTCAGCTACTGCTCTGGCCTCTTCTTATTCTTCTTCTTTGCGATCCTTCTCTTCTTCATTAGCATCTGTCTTCAACCCTGGCCTCTTCTTCTTTCCCTTCTTCTTCTCTCTGCCTTCAACCCTGCCTCCTCTTTTTCTCTAGAATCTACTAAGTGTCGACCAAAGAACCCTGTAGCAAAACCCTCCCCCTACCCACACGACTCTCCTCTCTTTCTCTCTTAGGATCTACTCTCCCAGAGCCACACAGGTATTCAGGTAATCGGATCTAGCATGTACCTGGGTCCAGGTTCACTGGCTTGTGGTGGTGAGCAAGGAGTGCAGGTTAGGTTGGGTCATTCAGGTCCATGGAGGCAGTGTCACGGACGAGACCGGTGTGGGTGAGAGGGACCTCACCTCGTGGTACTAAGGCAAATAGCTTAGAAATTTTTGCAATTATTTATGTGTGGGTGCCTCTTCGTTTCCAAGGTGGGACTATCCACGACCCTCTTCTCGTGCTCTTGCAGTAGAGATTGATCTTCCAATTACTGCAGCTGTGGAGGCACATGACTTCAATTGAGGGCCTGGAACCATGCGCGAGGTAATTCCACATGTCTTGGGACTTCATCCTGGGCTTGGTAGCACCTGGAGTGATCCCAAGCAAGCTTCAAGCTTGCTCGCCAATGGCAGATGGGGTCTGTAACATGAAATCAATAGCACAGCCTTTCGGCTTTGTCAAAACACTCAAGGAGGTCTGCCAGAGCACGATGAATGTGCTGGGGGTGGTGGTGTGGTTTGTGGGTGTTTGTGAGTGTGTACCTAGGTCACACTGTGTGCCTGTGAGTGGGTGTGTTTGGGGGGTGATTTGGGTGAGTGGTGAAGTGAGCTAATAGAGGGAAGTGTTCAGTGAAGTGTGGTGGAGGTTTTGCGAGTGTCGGCGAGGGTTTTGGTGGCCTGTGGAGGTGGGATGGCCTCGCCAGAAGTGGTGGTCGGAGATGGAGGAGATAAAGGTGTGAAGGGCGGTAGTGGTTGATTTTGGAAAATAAAGGGTGGAGAAGAAAGTAGAGGGAACAGGGAACTTATCTAGGGAGTTAGTTGATGAAGGGGGATAGCGAGGGTGTCGGGTCTGGTGTGTGATGAGTCCATTTTAATGGACTAATATTACGCCTAAGTCACTTTAATTATATCTTTTAGGTTTGTTAATAACTATATTAAGTTATAGAATGTTTGCAAGCATCTTGATTAAGGTTTATATCTATTCTATAACTTAATATATGCTTTTTATCTGCACGAAAAATAAGTGGCAAAAGAATGAGGAGGAAAGGGCAAATTACCCCTTCAAATGACCGACGGCTGCTCTTTTCCCTTTCTATCGGTAACCCTCAACAGCCGCAGGCCAGAAATAGTTAAGGGATTTGAAAATCCCTTAACTCTCGCAGGTGCAACCGAGGAGTTAAAAAGAAGAGGCGGATCCAGGGAGAGAGGGGGGAATCATCCAGGAAGAGAAGAATGGGCACCATCATTGCTAGCATGCACTGTGGATCATCTTCCCCCTTGTGGGGAAAAACCTCATCTTCTGCACCGCACCACACAGCCTGCAAGTGCCCGCAGGCACTCCATTCTCTAGTGCCCTCAGGGGCTGCTGCCATCTACACCGCCAAGCCACCAAGAGCCCCTGCAAGCGCGCCTACAAGCATCTGCCTTGTGCACTATCTCGTCCGCACGTGCCTCAACCTTCAAATCTCGCCGCACGCCCGCACCTTCCAGCACCCACAGGCGCTACCTCCCTTCAGCCTGCACCGTGCCTGCACGCCTCATCGCAGCCAACCACTCTAGCGCTCCCTGCAGAGCGCCATCTCGCCTCAGCACGCCCGCCTTCCTCTAGCACACCAAGCCCACAGTAGCTACCTCACCCGCCAGCGCCTTCCACCTCTCTGCAGCGCACCAACAGGCGCTACCTCACCCGCTAGCGCCTTCCACCTCTCTGCAAGCGCACCCACAGGCTCTACCTCACCCATCAGTGCCTTCGACCTCACTGTAGGCACACCCGCAGTTGCCCACTTTGCCCACCTGCAGACTGCCTCACCCGCATGCCTGCCTTCGCACCCAACCTGTAGGCATCGCCCCCTCCTCCCTGTAGGCACCCACATCGCGTCAAGCCTGCAGTCATGCCCTCGCCCCCTGCAGACCCGCCTCACCACAAGCGCGTGCACGCCCAAACGCTGCCTGTCGCTAGCGCCTTCATCTTTCAACAGAACCTTCACACTGGCATCTTCTCCTCCACTGGCCGACCACCTCCGGCCACCTCTGTCGACACCACAGCCACTATCGGAGAGCCCTCGTCCTCGCCGACCTCCCTAGCCTCTCTAAAGCCCCGCCGGTGCTCTCTCTCTCTCGCGAGGTGGAGAGAGAGCAAAAGGTCTGTTTTGAAATTCAATAAAAATTACATTCATTGCCATTTTTGATATTTATTTATTATTATTATATTATGCCGATATTGCACATGCACACTTATATTCTCTGATAATTACGCATTCATGATATTCATCTATTTCAAGATTGATTTTGGGCTTAACTTAAGTACTAGTTTTCTCTAGTACACATCACATTAAAATTACATAAATTCATCATAAATTTATTCAATATTTCTTTGAGGGAAAACTGCACATATACCCTTATCTTTTTAAGTTATTGCAAATCTACTTTTCTTCGCATTTTATGTCAGATTTGAATTGGGATTTTGCACTAACCGAAATGATATTAAATAATTAAGAATTTATTGCATAATTGCATCCCTGTAGACACGACCCGCTGTTCTGCGAGTGGTTATTTTCATTATTTTTTATTAGTCGATTTTTCCACCACTTAAATGCTATAACGTAAAGTGAAAAGTCGTCTTTCAAGTTGGCACCGTTGCTGGGGAGGCAACAGACGTAATGGACTTACTTCATTGTTTTTAAATCTTCTGAGTTGCGAAATTATCTAATCAACTTTTTTTTTACTGTGCGAGGAATCTGAAAGGTGACGAGGCGCAACAGAGCGGCGACAACAATCACGAGTTAAGCTACAGGAGGAAAAGACGAAGGAGACCAAGATCCTATTTTCACAAAGGATTCTTCGTCGTCACAAATTCAATTCTGTCTTTTCGCCCTTGTAGTGATTGGGGCTGAATTTTTAGGGTCTGTCCCCGCATTCTTTAGCTACTATGACATACAATATTTTTTGTTCATGCGTGATTATATTTTCTGCTTGCCTGTTTTTAAAAACCAATAAAGAAAATATCGAGCTGCCTATTTAGAAGTTGCATGCCATTAGGTGCACGCATTTAGGGGTGATTGAGCAGCACATTAGATCATATTATTGCATTGCAAGCATATTAGCACAAAGATTGCTGGAGACAGGTATATCTTTCTAGCTTTTGCATCCAGCTCCTGTTCACGCATTTGCATTCAAATTTAAATTCAAGACCACCAAGTTTTTTGAATTTACTAATTCAATGGTCACATAACTAAAAGCGGAACTAATAATCAGATTAAACCCTAAAAGCAATTCACATTTGATCTGATTCTAAGGGACTTGTCTGCGATTTCAAAAGAAATTACAAAGATTTGTGGTGTGTTGCACACTTCTGACACTGAGCATGCACATTAGGCACTGCACTAAGGCTCGATCCCTTAAGGCTATAGGCACCGATCTCTTTATCGGTGCAGACCCTCCTATTGTGCTTTGTGGTGGTGGTGATATTATCTTTTGACCAAGTGTTTTGATACTCCACGGAGGGGGACACCCCTTAAAGGAATAAAAGGGTAGTTAAGGGGCACCGCATATGCATCGCCTCAAAGGAAGGGTTCACCCTACTTGCATCCCTTTGTTCATCCTTAGAGTAACTTCTCACTTGATCACCTGGGAGTATCATCCATGCAAAGTATAGGACCTAGGGAACTCGAAGGTTGAATTAAGACACGTAATTGCAGTGAAAAACTTGTTCGGCCATTTATATTAACTAATTCGACATCCACAATAAAGAAGGTTAGGACTTCAAGTCCACACCCCTCTTATACCACTTACGTGGGAACGGAGGGATAAGTGTTGATCTTTTGACTTATCTTTGGAGTGGAGGTTTGACTTAATAAAAAAAAATCTGAATTGTGTTTTGTATGCTTGGTAGATGCTCTCTTGAGGGTAGTCTAGTGTTTGATCCTGAGCCTAAGAGAATTCTTAGGAGAGCTCACCTAGGAGAAGAAAAAGAAGGAATGGCTGAGCAAGGTGCAAATCAACAAAGGACCCTAAGGGACTATTTTATTCCTACTAAGCAACCTACACAAGCACTAAGACGATCGGTAGGGGATAATCCGTATGAGATCAAGAGCAGTACCATATCTTTGTTGCCCTCCTTTTACGGTACTACTAGGGAGGACCCCTACTGGCATTTGAAGGAATTCATCGAGGTCTGTTCCACGGTGAAGCTCCAGGGTTTTACTAATGAAGCCCTGATGAGGACTCTATTTCCTTTCTCCCTAAAGGATAAGGCCAAGCACAGGTATCATACCCTCGATGCAAGGGTAAATGGTTGGGCCACCCTTAATGGAGAATTTTTAAAAAAGTATTTTCCTATGAGTAAAACCAACCATTACAAAAGAGAGATTATGGGTTTTACTGAACAGGAAGGGGAGCAATTTCATGAGACTTGGGAGCTCTTTACTGACCTTCTTAGGTTATGCCCCCGCCATCAAGTACCAAGATGGCAGTTGGTCGAAAGGTTCTATAATGGATTATCTGAAAGGCATAGTCAAACCATTGATGCAGCCTGTGCAGGAACCTTCACGACCAGAACTGAGGCTGAAGCTTAGGCATTATTTGAAACTTTAAGCGACAACTCCATACGTCTGTCCTCTGCCTATCAAGAAAGAAAACCATTAATCTTGCAGAGGAAGATAGAGGCCCATGAAGCTGGGGCTTCTCAAGATTTGGCTTATCAGATTCAACTATTGAATAAAAACTTTGATACGCTTTTAGCAAACCCTAGCATGAACCCGCAAGTAGCCTCTATTTTTCAGGCTTCAAGAGAATGCTCCATTTGCCAAAGCACAACACACGCCACTGTGGAGTGCCATCAGGCAAACCAATTCCCTGAGTTGATTCAGGCTGACTTCAACGCGGCCCAAGGTTTCCGCCCCCTTGCAATAACCCTTACTCCAACACTTATCATCTAGGGTGGCGGAACCACCCAAACTTCTCTTGGAAGCAAGCTGATGCTTCTAACTCAGGGAATACAAGACCCTTACCTCCCCAGCCCACATACCAACCTTCTTATGAAAACCCTCCTCCGAATAAGCCCTCTGAGATGGATGAACTGAAGGCCTTGATGAAAGTAATGCAAGAGCATCAGAATATGGTTATCCAATCTCAGAATAAGATGATTACTGATATGCAATCCCAAATTGGTCATCTTACTGAGGCAGTTAGGCAACATGATCTGGGGAAGCTGCCTAGCTCTTCTGAGGAGAACCCAAAGGGCAAGGGGGTTGTATTCAGGGAGCACGCCCAACCAGTGACCGCTGCGGTTACATCTCATAATTCCCCTTCCACACCTGACCCGACTTCCATCTCACCCGAGGAAGAGCCACATCACTCTCCCTCACACAAAATCATCCTCAATGAGGATGTCGTCCTTCCACCACCCCTTTCCTGCCATGATGACCCCTCTACCCAGAAGCTGAGGGTGCCTTATCCAGAGCACTTATCTGCTCCTGGGGAATCTTCTGTTGGCTTGTCTGGAGCCAAGGATAGGACGGAAGAGATTATGGATACTTTTATGCAAGTCCAGATTAACTTGCCTCTGTTGGAAGTGATTAAACAGATTCCATCCTATGCCAAGTTTCTGAATGACCTGTGCACCCAGAAGCATCGATCTAGGAAACAGGTCCAAACCAAGGTCATCCTGGCTGACCATGTTAGTTCGGTTCTTCAGCATGGAACAACCCCCAAAATGAAAGGCCCAGGGGCCCCGTATATTTCAGTGGTTATAGGTAACCAACACATTGACGAGGCTCTGCTCGATCTGGGTGTAGGGGTAAACATTCTACCGAGCTCTGTCTATGACCTTTTGGGAGGAGGAAAGCTGAAGCCTAGTCCAGTAATCCTCCAGGTTGCAGACAGATCACCTAAGACACCGCGAGGATTGTTGGAAGATGTCCTGCTGAGAGTGGAGGATTTCTTCTTCCCCATTGACTTTCTGGTACTTGATACTGACCCATCTAATAAGCCCACTAAGTCGTCCATTATTCTGGAATGCCCCTTCTTGCCCACAGCCAATGCCTCTATAAATTGTAGATCTGGGGCACTTAAAATGGGCTTTGGGAACAAGAAGATCCGGTTGAATGTTTTTGATACTTACAAGCAACCTGGAATTGGAGATTGTTCTCAGATCGAGGTCGTTGATGAAATAATTGCAGAGACTACTCCAGCACTCCTATGTAGAGATCTCCTTCAGAAGGTCATATCTAAGGAGCATCCCGTGATTATTAAAGAAACTGAAAGGAAAATGCCCAAACTAGAAGAGTTACTGGGAAATACACACTGAGTCTCTGTCCCCACCCTGGATTGTGAAGGTGGATCCACTACCTGAGGTGGGGACATCTCAACTAAAACCCTCAATCTAAAAGGCTCCTGAATTGGAGTTGAAACCCCTCCCGAGCACATTGAAATATGCTTTCCTTTGCCCTAGTAACAGGCTCCCCATTATTATCTCGTCTACATTATCTGAATTGTAGGAGGGAACACTGCTTGAGTGTTTACAAAGGCACAAGGAAGTAATTGCCTGGACAATAGCTGATATTAAGGGTGTTGATCCCTCTCTTCGCATTCATCATATATACACGGACGAGTCCGTGAAGCCTTTCCGAGATATGCAGAGAAGGCTCAATCCAAATATACGGGAGGTTGTTAAAAAGGAGATTCTGAAATGGCTGGATGCAGGGATTATCTATCCCATTTCAGATAGTAAATGGGTCAGTCCTACTCACGTAGTTCCGAGAAAGGCAGGAATCACTGTGGAGGAGAATGACCAAGGAGAAATGGTGACCACTAGACCCTCAACTGGTTGTAGGGTCTGCATTGATTACCGCCGTTTAAACACGGCTACCCAGAAAGACCATTTCCCCTTACCATTTATCGATCAAATTTTGGAACGATTGGCGGGGAACAAGTACTTTTATTTTCTTGACAGGTACTCTGGGTACAATCAGGTAGCCATTTTTCCAGATGATCAGGAGCGTACCACCTTCACGAGTCCATATGGTACTTTGGCATTCCGTCGAATGCCATTCGAGTTATGTAACGCTCCTGCCATTTTCCAACATTATACAATGGCTATCTTTTTTGATATGATCGACGAGTTTGTTGAAATTTTCATGGATGACTTCTCCATTTATGGCTCATCGTTTGACCTATGCCTTTCGCACCTTGATATAGTCTTAACCCGTTGCGAAGAGGCAAAGCTGCTGCATAGCTCGGAGAAAAGCAACTTTATGGTCCAGTAGGGCATTTTGTTAGGGCATATAGTTTTCGAGAGAGGATTAGAGGTGGACACTGCAAAAATCGATTCCATCTCTAAGCTTCCATTGCCCGCTAATGTTCGTCAGGTTAGATCTTTCCTTGGCCATGCTGCATTTTATAGGCGCTTCATTAGAGATTTCAGCAAAATCTCTAAGCCACTCTATGTCACGTTAGCGAAGGATGTCTCCTTCAATTTTGATGATAGATGTGGCGAGGCTTTCCAAGCTTTGAAGAAAGCCCTCATTACTGCATCGATTTTCCAAGCACCAGATTGGACCCTTCCGTTTGAGCTTATATGCGATGCTTCTGATTTTGCAGTTGAAGTGATCTTAGGTCAAAGGGTTGATGGCAAACCTCATGTGCTGGAATATGCCTGCAAGACCCTTACGGATCCTCAGCAAAACTACACGGTCACTGAAAAAGAATTACTTGCTGTAGTATTTGCTTTGGAAAAGTTTCGGTCTTATCTTTTGGGATCCAAGGTTGTGGTGTTCACTGATCATTCAACCCTTAAGCATCTTCTGCTAAAAAGGACACCAAACCTCACCTAATTCGTTGGATTCTGCTACTCCAAGAATTTGACATAGAAATTAAAGACAAGAAAGGTGTTGAGAATGTGGTAGCAGACCATTTGTCTAGGATCCCTATTGAGGCATCAAACCCTGCTGGTAGTATTTAAGAGACTTTCCTTGATGAGTCACTAATGGCCGTGGAAGCTAAAACTCCTTGGTTCACTGACATAGTGAACAATCTGGTCATGGGCATCACCCCCAGTACTTGGGACAAGCAGAAGCGAGACAGGTTTCTCGCCAACGCTAAATTTTATCACTGGGAGGAACCCAAGCTTTTTAGAATAGGCGCTGACCGGCTATTTCGCCGTTGCATCCCTAATGAAGAACAAAGAAGTGTTCTGAGTTTCTACCATGACCTCTAATGTGGGGGACATTTTAGTGGGAAGAAGACTGCTCATAAGGTTCTTCCGTCTAGTTTTTGGTGGCCCACATTATTCTGAGATGCACATACGTATGTGGGCGCATGTCAACGTTGTCGGCAGACAGGAACCATTAGAAAAATGGATGAGATGCCCCAATAACCTATCTTCCCTGTTGAAATCTTTGATATTTGGGGCATTAACTTCATGGGTCCCTTTCCTATGTCCTTCGGATATGAATACATCCTTGTGGCTGTGGATTATGTATCAAAATGGATAGAAGCCATCCCCACGTGAACCAATTACCATTCCGTGGTCTTGGGCTTTGTTAAGGCTAATATCATTTCTCGGTATGGGTGCCCAAGGACGATCATAAGTGATGGAGGACCTCACATTAAAAATGTACACTTCAGAAGACTACTCCAAAATTTGGGAGTCAACCACATGATAGCCACACCTTATCATCCCCAAACGATTGGACAAGTTGAAGTGTCTAATAGGGAGATTAAGAGAATTTTAGAAAAAACTGTCAGGCCTCATCGGAAGGATTGGTCTAAAAACCTAAATGATGCTCTTTGGGCCTACAAAACTGCGTATAGGACTCCCTTGGGCATGTCTCCTTTCCATCTTATCTATGGAAAAGAGTGCCACCTTCCCGTTGAAATCCAACATAAAGCTTATTGGGATATTAAAAATGTTAACTTTAATCTGGATAAAGCGAGAAAAGCACGTATGTTAGAATTAAGTGAGCTTGAGGAGCTTCGTAATAAAGCTTATGAAACTTCTCAAACTTACAAGCAACGTACAAAAGTCTTCCATGACAAGCACATCATTAGAAAGACTTTTGAGACCAACCAGTGGGTCTGGATTTTCAATTCTAGACTTAAATTATTTCCTGGAAAGCTCAAGTCCCGTTGGGATGGGCCATACGTTGTTATCAATACTTTCCCTCATGGAGCTGTAGAGATTATGAACCCTATTTCAGCTGCGAGCTTTAAAGTAAATGGCCAGCAACTTAAACCGTATATTACTCTTTCAGATGGCCAGGTTTTGGACGCACTTCGGCTTGAGGAGCCTTAGCTCCTCCCACTCTCCTCCTCAGGTGATATTCTTCTATGTTTATATTTTTTCAATCAGGACATTGTCAGTCTTAGACATGGGAGGGTATAACCTGAGAATGTTTATAGTGTTTATAGCATTTATAAATATTTGCATACATATTCATATATATATATATATAAAATTCTCTTTTCTTGAGCTGAATGGTTAGTCCCTAGGAAAATACATTTGTTATTGGAGGTTTTTCTTCCGGAATTATTTCTTAAAGTTTAGAATCCAGTACATTTATTTCATGTGCACATAGACTTGGTAATGGATCCTTGAGGAAAACCAATAAGCATTTGTAATCCACTGAACCCTTGGACAATTCATATGGAGTCAGGCATACTATCCTCTAGTAGACCACCTCATATTTGTGGGAAGTAGAGAGATTGCTGGTGTGCTAAGTCTAGTGCAAGGACTCTTAAGTTTTGGATAATTAGATGATGATACTTTAGAGTTAGGCGTAGTTTTCACTCTCTGCTCCTGTGTGCGTATTTTGTGTGAATTCCTAAGAGTCACCAAATAAGGCAGATACACAGAGATTGAGTCTTAATAAAGCTATAACTGTGGTGGATGGTTACGACCGTCCTTCATAGAGTCCTCGGCTGAAGAAGGGTAATAATGTCAAAGGTCAGAAATACGCCTGTCCTATCCATTCCTTCCTGGTGTCGAGAATAGGCACTTCCACCAAATAAGCCATACAACTTCCTTTTGACCATCATCATCCCTAATAATGCCTCGTAAATAAAAGTTTGTGCCCTGTTGTGTTGATTGAAAAAGAAATAAAAACAAGAAGAAATAAAAAAAAGAGAGAAAAGAAGAAGAAAAAGAAGAAATAGAAAGAAGAAAAAGAAGAAATAGTTATATTACAAAAAAAAAGAGTCCAAGTTTCTAATGTAATATTGTTTCTGTGGCAACAGAACACCTTTCGCGCTCCACCAAATATGACCCATACCTACCTTTTAATATTTCTGATCGTCCGAATACTGGTTGAGGACTCTAACTTAGTTGTAGAGTTATTAGGACTTTGATTGAAGTGTGGATGCCATGTGAGACCACCAAACAGTAAGTACAATTTCTAATTCTAGCAAGATTTGTGATCTCAGCAAGAAAGAAAAGAGGGAGTACCCAGGAACATCATGACAGCACAATTGTGTAGCCTCTCTCATAGTTGACTTGTCTAATAGTCTAGAGATCTAGAGTCTGCAGTACTGGACTATATGTAGCACCAGATGAGTGTGTTCCACCAAATACAAATCCATTCAACTCGATATTCCCTACCTAAGCCAAACGGCAGGGTCAAATTACAGATTATCGTCTACTTTATCTCCAAGGGAAGTAGTTGCCTATCTCGACAGAAATATTTGCCAAGGGTGATGTACGAACTCCCAATGCGAATTGGCTCTTTCACTTGGATCTATTACCTAGGCTATCAGTACTTCACATTTGTCTAGATTTCTAAAGTTTTGAAGTAAGAAAAGAAGAAATCTTTCGATTACTTCTATTATTTTTCATTTTTGCAAGGGACTAGCAAATCTTAGGCATGGGGGTATTTCATGAGTCCATTTTAGTGGACTAATATTATGCCTAAGTAACTTTAATTATATCTTTTAGGTTTGTTAATAACTATATTAAGTGATAGAATGTTTGCATGCATCTTGATTTAGGTTTACATCTATTCTATAACTTAATATATGCTTTTTATGTGCAAGAAAAATAAGTGGCAAAAGAATGAGGAGGAAAGGGTAAATTACCCTTTCAAATGACTGGCGGTTGCTTTTTTCCCTTTCGATCGGTAACCCTCAACAACCACCACCAGAAATAGTTAAGGGATTTGAAAATCCCTTAACTCTCGCAGGTGCAACCGAGGAGTTAAAAAGAAGAGGTGGATCTAGGGAGAGAGGGGGGAATCATCCAGGAAGAGAAGAACGGACACCATCTTCTCCAGCGTGCACGGTGGATCATCTTCAACCTTGTAGGGGAAAACCTCATCTTCTGCACCGCACCGCACTGCCTACAAGTGCCCACAGGCACTCCCTTCTCCAGTGCCTGCAGGTGCTACTGCCATCTACACAACCAAGCCAACAAGCGCCCTAGCAAGCACGCCTGCAGGCATCCGCCTTGCGCACTATTTCGCCCGTGCGCACCTCAACCTTCAAATCTCACCGCGTGCCCGCACCTTCTAGCACCCACAGGCGCTACCTCCCTTCAGCTTGCACTGTACCCGCACGCCTCACCACAGCCAACCTCTCCAGCTCTCCCTGCAGAGTGCCATCTCGCCTCAACACGCCTGCCTTCCTCTAGTGCACCAAGCCCGCAGCTGCTACCTCACCCTCTAGTGCCTTCCACCTCTCTGCAGGCGCACCCATAGGCGCTACCTCACCCACTAGCACCTTCCACCTCTCTGCAGGTGCACCCACAGGCGCTACCTCACCCCCTAGTGCCTTTCACCTCTCTGCAGGTGCACCCACAGGCGCGACCTCACCTGCCAGTGCCTTCTACCTCTCTACAGGCACACCCACAGTTGCCCACTTCACCCACCAGCAGACCACCTCGCCCGCACGCCTGCCTTCGCACCCAACCTACAGGCATCTCCCCCTCCTCCCCGCGGGTGCCCACACCGAATCAAGCTGCAGCTGTGCCCTCGCCCCTTTGCAGACCTGCTTCACCGCAAGCGTGAGCACGCCCAAATGCCACCTGCCACTAGTGCCTTCATCCTTCAACAGAACCTTCATGCTAGCGTCTTCTCCTCCGTCGGTCGGCCACCTCCAACCACCTCCGTCGACGCTGCAGTCGCTATTGGAGAGCCCTCATCCTCGCTGACCTCCCTAGCCTCTCCAAAGCCCCGCCGATGCTCTCTCTCTCTAACGAGGAGGAGAGAGAGCAAAAGCTCTATTTTGAAATTCATTAAAAATTACATTCACTTCCATTGTTGATATTTATTCATTATTATTATATTACGACAATATTGCGCATGCACACTTATATTCTCTGATAATTGCACATTCATGATATTCATCTATTTCAAGATTGAATTTGGGTGTAACTTAAGTACTAATTTTCTCTAGTACACGTCATGTGAAAATTGCATAAACTCATCATAAATTTATTGAAGATTTCTGTGAGGGAAAACTGCACATATACCCTTATCTTTTTAAGTTATTGGGAATCTACTTTCCTTCGCATTTTATGTCAGATTTGAATAGGGATTTCACACTATCCGAAATAATATTAAATAATTAAGAATTTATTGCATAATTGCCTCCTTGTGGACACGACCCACTCTTCTTCGAGTGGTTATCTTCATTATTTTTGATTAGTCGATTTTTCCACCACTTAAATACTATAACGCAAAGTGAAAAGTCGTCTTTCAGTGTGCCCAACACCGGAGATGAAGGCGGCTCCGATGAGGTGGGAATGATGAGGATGAAGGAGGAGGTGGCGTCTGCTGCTGCGACGAGACGTGGATGAGAGAAAGAAGGAGAAATCCGCCATAGGTATCATGGTCGAATGACGAGGTGGAGCAGGAAAGGTCGCCAGATGTTAGGAGCCTTTGGCTGTGAGGGGAAGAGAAGAATTGATGGTATTCAAGGATGAATTTGAGCATGGAGAAGTCGGTGTGATATAGGCTTCTTTAAATAGGCCTCTGAAGGTCGGTTAGGGCTTGGGAAGCAAGCTTCCCAAGCTTGGAAGGTCACCAGAGGTGAGAACTATTAGGATACTTAAATCTCTCATGCGTTCACATGAGAGATTGGGAGGGAATCAGAGCTCATTAATGGGTTCAAACGGGAGAGAATTCCTCAGAGGATCTTCCTTCAAAATTTGGAGATTTTCCAAGCAATCAAGGAGAGCGTCCCTGTCAAAGGTCACCGAAGTAGGTTTCCTTCGCGATAATAGCAGAGGGACCTACTTGTGAAGACAAAGAGAAGCTATGGGGCTGTTTGCAAGGGTTTTTGAAAGTTAGGGGCATAAATGCAATTAGATAGGACCTTTTTGTAAACTAGGTCAAGAAAAACTCATCTTGGGTCCAAATTTTGGTACAAACCTAATTTGAACCTAAGAAATCCAATGGTGAAGCTTAAATTTGGTTTTGACCATGTTTGGCTAGGTAATTTATGTAAAAACCCAAATTAGGGTAAATATCTATTTGAGACTCTATTTTAGGTCAAGATGGGCTCTGATGGCCAAATTGAAGGTACTAAATCCTAGGGACTATTTTTCTATGATTTTTAGAGGGTTGAAGTGAATTTTATCCTGACCAAAACCTTGGTTAATAAAGTTGTTCTATTTTTAGGGTTTCAAGAAGTCATTTAATTCAAAGAACATGCAAAAACCCTTTCCTGTCTAATCCAACCCACTTGTTATCTTATTAAGACCATTTGACCTTTGTTTAGCACTTGAGAAAACCCGTTATTGTACTACATTGGTAAAATTATAGTTTTACCCCTTGTTTCTTATGTTTCTCTCAGAAAGGTTGTGTAATGAATTATGACCTTCAATTGGTTATGTAGGAGCATTTATTCTCTTCATTAGGTCAAAATGAGCTAGTTAGGGCTCATGATGGTGTTCTCATCACTATGACATCCTCAAGAATTCCTTTTGGTGACTTAATTGATTGGTTGGCTAGCTATAACGTCATTCCGATTTAAGCTCAGATTCCTCGAAGTAGTCTAGTAGGGATCTAGGTATCAAATTTATGGAGGCTCCTAAGTCTAATAAAGCTTGATAAAATCATATATCACCAATTTCATAAGAGATCAGAGGGGTGCCTAGGTCATTTACCTTAGGAGGGAGTTTACTCAAAATGACAAAGTTGGCATGCTTTGATAGTACGATCAGATTCCCGTCTTTGGATCGCGGCTTAGCTTTGGTGTACATACGTCTTTCAGAAATCATGCATAAGCCCGTACATGGCGTATCGCATCCATCAAGGGGATGCTTATGTGGACCTGTTCAAGGAGCTTAACCAGGTCCTCCTCAGGTGTCATGGTTCTGGTTATCCTTTTTCCATTGCTCAAGGCCTTAAGAAAATGGAACTTTATATGGTTCCTCTAGAATGGGTCCAGGTTCTTGATCTAGGATAGAGGTGTCCTGGATGACTATCCTAGGGTTAGGGTTCATATTACCAGGTTGGGAGTGGCTTGGAAAATGTGAGTCCTGTGTTGTTTTTCCAGTGCAGGTAGTAACAGAATTCAATCCCGCTTGGTTTTGGTTTGGTGTGGGTAAAAGAGGTGCTTACTGCTGGTAACCCGAATATGATGTCAAAGCCTCCATCCCGTCGGGTGTTGGAGTAGGAGCCAGATAAACAATGTGAGCTTGGCCTGGATTCGGGTTCATAACGTGCCTCTGGTTTGGCACGTTATTCGGATTAGGCAGAGGTTGCGAAGGAAGTGCAACTGGTTGGTGAGGATTTGCCATCTAGTCAACTTGATTGCGAACCTCTGTGATCTCGTCTCTATGATATTTTTGGATAGCTGCATTCATCTTCTGAACGTTAGCTAGAGTCTGAAGTATAAGAGTCATTTGATCTGTATGAATCGACCCAGATTGATAAGTCGGGTTAGGCCGAGGCTGAGACGGTTGATATGGACGAGGAGCTTGTGGTCGAGGCTGATATTGAGGTCACTGATTTTGATTATTGCCTGACCATTTGAAATTGGGATGATTATGCCATCCAGGGTTGTAAGTGTTTGAGAATGGATCATTCTGAATGGCATTGAGGTCCTCACAGATCTGAGGAACCTCGGGGAAATCATAATATTATGGTTCAGAGTTCCCCCAACTGGAGTCGGTGGGTCCAGAGTTTCCTCCGAAACCAGAATCAGATGGGGGTGGATACAGATCCATCCCCTGAGAAGGTCGACGATAGATGTTGTGCATGGCCTCCCTGTCAGAGGGTGGTTACGTGAACGGGTTTTGAGCAGAAGTGGCTCACTGCAAATGTCAAGTTAGCTCATCCACCTTCTTCTCAATAATAGAGACCTTCTCTAGATGACTGGCCATCAGTTCCAAGTCGACAGAAGGGGATAGGCCCTGCGTCTCATGTGCTTCCTTTGGATTCGTCAATGCACAGGCATTCGTCCAGTCGAACATGCCTCTGGATTCATTATTGATGGAGTTCTCGCATATATTCTCAAGAATTTCCCACACGGTCTCTTTGTGTTGACCCATGATGTTTCCACCGCAGGTCGCATTAACAAATAATCGAATATCCTCATAGAGTCCCCGATAAAATGACTAGACTTCTTCCCATTTAGGAACTCCGTGGTGGGGGCACTTTCACATGTGATCTATAAACTGATCCCATGCCTTGTGAAGTGGTTCTCCTACTTGCTGTGTGAAATGTGTGCTCTGGTGCCGTAAAGCATTTGTCCAACCAATCGGGAAGAACTTTCTCAAAAATTTGGATTGAAGTTCCGCCCAGGTGTTGATTGGACGTGTTTGGGTTTGGTACCATTGAGCAGCTTTATCCATGTGGGAGAAAGAGAACATTTTCATGAGTAGAATATCCCATTTTTGAGCTTTTAACCTGAAGGTTTGGCCCAGATGCTTGAGTTGCTTGATATGCTGGAAAGGATCTTCGGAATTACATCCATGGAATTTGGGGATGAAATGAATCATGTTGGGCTTCAGTTCAGTGTCATGACCTCCAGCGGGGATTTGTACTCGATTTTCGATTGCCACCTGATTGCACCTCAAAATATGCCTGCAATAAAGCCTTCTTATGCTATTTCCTACCATAACTATGCATATTAGGATTCCGTAGTTGCATTTGTAAGAATACATGTATGCATGCATCTAATTGAGAGGAGAGGAGAATGAAATAAAATGGCTTCGCGATTACATTTTTTCCTCAAGTGCATCCTTGCAAAATCCACATCTTTTTATTTTTTTTCCACTTGATTTTCTTGAAATGCTCCCTACAGCTGCAACTTCTTCTCCGCAACCTCTCCCTGCCAGCCCTCTCCCTGCACTTGCCATTCCCTGCCATTTCCTGCAGCCGTATGCAAGGCCATGACTTTTTCTCCTATAAAAAGCCATGGCTCCATCTCTTCAACTGTAGCTAGCTGCAGCAAAAGAGCCGACTCTCCTCCGAGGCGATACCCAGCGAGCAGGAGCACTCACTATGGTGCACACCACCACAGTGAGACCACCACCGCCCAGCTCTTCAAAGAGCCGGTGGGTGGGGTGGCACTTTCTCATTTTTTTTCTTCTTCCTACCATTGCTGCCGCTTCAAGGTCTGAAGCTTGAATCAGCAGCAGCAGCAGCAACAGCAGCCGCCCCCGCAGCCTCCGCGAGCTTTCCCGCAGTTGCTCAACCCCTCCGCACGCGCCTATAGGGCCTTCCCCGCTTCCATTCGTCCGCTCTGTCGCCCGCCGTGCACGCCCGCAACCGGCCGCTGCGTGCCTCTGCAGCGGCCGGCCAAACATCTCCCCGCTCCCTGCCAGCCTCTACAAGTCTCCGCGCCGGCCTGCAGACACCCCGCCTCCCCTCCGAGTGCTCTGTCGCGAGCCCTTCGCACTCGCAGCCAGCAGACGCAGGCCATCTCCTCTGCGCGAGTACGCGCCCGTGCGCGCTTGACCTCCAGACGACGCCCGCCATTTGCAGACGACTTAACTCTCTCCAACAGCGACTGCGCTCCCGCTCTCTTGCTCTCTCTCTCCCGCTCCCTCTCTCTCTCTCTCTCTTTCACTCACTCACAGCACTTTACACCGACGCACACACACACCTACACCAACAGCTACACACACCCACACACACATAAACACTATCATAAACCTATATATATATATACGTATGCTTATAGTGTTATATATATACAGATATTGATATACATATATATATAGCTATATTTATACATATAGTAGTACCTATATACTTATGTATTAGTATATATACCTACTTATATATATATATATACATATATACATATACTACTATGCATATACATATATATATATCTATATACTTATATCTATATATATAGTAGTAGTAGTATACTTATATACATATATATATCTATATACTTATATATATACTTATATATATATATATATATATATATATATATATATATATATATATATATACATATCTAGATACATATACCTATATACCTATATATATATCCATATAGTAATATATACATATATACATATATATATATATACATCTATACATATATATATCTATAACTATATATACATACATAGATATATATATATATACTTAGCTACATATATCTATATATACATATATTACTATATACTCATACAAACATATATATATACCTCTATATAGTTATATATACATATACTTACATATATACATATATATATATATATATCTACATATATATATATATACCTATATATTTATAACCACATATATATATACATCTAGATATATTTACATATATACAAATATATATATTTTCATATCATTTACCATACGCTGTATCGTGGGAATATCTACACCAGTTGCTGATATTCCCCGATACACGCGTACAAAAAGTGTGGTCACATACATCTTCCACCATCCATCCCACATTCCATGTGGCACCTAGTCTTGTTGGTTGCGTCTCTCTAGACGACAACCGACTCGACATCGTGCTACACTCCATTGTCGCCTCCACCCCCATCCCTTTATATACATACTATATACATATATACATATACTGTATTTACTTTTTTTCTATTTCTCTTTCCTGTTAATAAAAAAGACAAAAAAAATTATCTAAAAGAGAAAAGATAATCTTTGACTTGCAGGTACCCCATCTTGCGAATAGCAAGATTCGTTTTGGAACTCTGTTTTGGCTCAAAGCCAAGAACACAATTTTGAGGGTGTGCCTCAAGGACAAAGATTACCAGAAAAAAATCTAAATAATAAAAAAACACCGAAAACATAATAAACGAATGGAAGAGACTCGTTGTAGGAAAAGTGTAGAAACTCGACTTGTAACCCCACTTCCTCTATTTTCA
Organism: Thalassia testudinum; assembly: GCA_037157565.1. Classification (NCBI taxonomy): domain Eukaryota; kingdom Viridiplantae; phylum Streptophyta; class Magnoliopsida; order Alismatales; family Hydrocharitaceae; genus Thalassia; species Thalassia testudinum. Next base: position 95,119,635 of record JAZHRO010000025.1, read on the forward strand.
TATCATTTACCATACGCTGTATCGTGGGAATATCAGCACCAGTTGCTGATATTCCCCGATACACGCGTACAAAAAGTGTGGTCACATACATCCTCCACCATCCATCCCACATTCCACGCAGCACCTAGTTGTGTTTGTTGTGTCTCTCTAGAGGACGACTGACTCAACATCGTGCTACACTCCATCGTCGCCTTCACCCCCACCCCTTTATATACATACTATATACATATATACATATACTGTATTTACTTTATTTCTGTTTTGCTTTACTATTAATAAAAAAGATAAAAAAATATATATAAAAGAGAAAAGATAATCTTTGACTTGCAGGTACCCCATCTTGCGAATAGCAAGATTTATTTTGGAACTCTGTTCTGGCTCAAAGCCAAGAACACAATTTTAAGGGTGTGCCTCAAGGACAAAGATTACCAGAAAAAAATCTAAATAAGAAAAGAACACCAAAAAACATAATAAATGAATGGAAGAGACTCGTTGTAGGAAAAGTGTAGAAACTCGACTTGTAACCCCACTTCCTTGAGTTCAACCCTGGGCATAAAAGTGACAAGATAAAATCAAATAGGCTAGGTTAAAAATTTTGTAAAGAGATGGTTAGGTCCAATTTAGGTTAACCACTATAAACATTTCAATGATAAAATCTCCATATTAACAACCTATCCGGTCCGACCAATCACCACTGCAGCGGGATTGTAGTGATCTCGCATCATTGGACGCTGCGGTGGATTTACAAAGGCTTGGAATAGATCATTGAGGTGCTGAAGTTGATTTTCAAGATTATTTTCTTCTGTAGGTTGTTCCATGATGATGGATGAAGGAGAATCAGGTTCAAATGAATCAGAAGATATATCAATTGGGTTGGGTTGTTGCACAAACAAGGAGGTCGAGGGTTGGCCTCAACGTGAATGAGTAGGTAAAGGAGGCCTCAAGGATGGTCTTAGAGACCTCCTCCCGAACTTGCACCCATAGAGTAGATGAGAGGTAGAATGCGATGGACCCAATCAAGACACCCAAAAATTTTTTGGATGACTATAGAGGTTCGGAGCGGATGATACCCCTTAGTCAGAAAGCCGTCCACCTGAGAATTACCTAGGTAGCTAGAGAGGGAGAGTCCCGTAAAAACCCTTACATGGTATAGCACCCCCATGGGTTACAGGGTTTCCTCCACCTGACCTCTCTTGTCACTAATGTTCCTGGTAGACTAGAATGGGGACTTGACCTCTTAACTCTACCAGGTTTAATTAAGAGCAAGGGTGCTTATGATTTCACTTGAACTTTTAAGATGTTTTTGTGAAAAAGTGATCTAATTTGAAGAATGGTCAACCCAACAATGTGGGTCAACTTCACCTGTATTGTCCTCTTGAGAATTTTAGGTGCATCTTTTAGTGTTCAAATGAATTTAAGTGCCGATTTTTTAGGGTTTTTCTTGAATAAATCACTTCAATCAAGGTCTAGGCACACATTATTTTCGAAAGATAATTTCTTGATTAAGCAAGTGTGTCTCTAAAATCCCTAATCTGGAATCCTTAATTGGATCTACTTGGTCCAATTTAGTTTATCAAAAATGTGGTACCTAGGGCTCAAACAAGAATGTGATAGCCTTAGATACCTTAAGCTTCAAGTGGATGCACAGATCAGGATTTGTTGTCTAAATAGAATGTATCAAATCAGGCAACTTGATGAATTATCTAACGTTAGAATGCAAGTAGCCCTAATTGATTTTCTTCCTTTTAACCTTTTCCGAATTAGGGGCTTAAGAGAGTGAGCGGGTAGAACTTACCTTCCCCTGGCATGTTTAATGTGTGGTTAATCTTCCCAGAATGTATCCCCCCTGAAACAAACAACAGCAAAAGAGATATAGCAAGCTAGAATCCAAATCAGAAATTGCAATCAAGAGTTGTAAATTGCCTGTTGCACCCCGGCAATGGAGCCAAAGTGTTTACACACTAAATCGATGTTTTGAAATTGTCACATTGCAGTATAGCCAAAATAGTGCTCAAACAAATAAATTTATTACTTGAAAAATTTCCAAGGTCGAACACAAAGGGCAATATGGAATTCAATTCTCAAAATTGCAATTTAAGACAAGAGTGCTATGATATTGTAAAACAAAATTATTTTAGAATAAAGTAGAACTAGGATCTAGTGTCAGATTGCAAAAATAATGGAGTAAAATGGTGATTTAGATCACCAAGTACTCCTTACAATGATAGCTAATGAACTCAATGCATATATGTATGAAATGCAATCAAACCAAATGTCTGATTTACTAATCAGATGGCTTAAACTTCTCAAGCCTTTCTCTGTTCTTCTTCTTCTTTTCTCTTTCTCTTCTCGACCTTTTTTCTTTTTTCTTTCTCTTCTCTGCCTTTCTTCTTCTTTCAGCTATGGCCCTTCCTCTTCTATGTGTTCTTCTCTTACTTTCCTTCTTTGTCTCTAAAGCTCTTCTTCTTCCTTGAGCCCTTCTTCTTTCTCTAGCTTTCTTCACACAGTAGGGGAAAAGCTTATGAATTTGGCTAAGTGTTAGCCGGTTCTCACCAAGAGCAAAACCTCCCCCTACCCACACAGGCTCTTCTTCTTTCTTTCTCTCTTTAGGATCTGCTCTCCTAGAGTCATACGGGTAATCGGGTTATCAGACCTAGCATGCCCGGGTCCAAGCTCACCGGCAGTTGGTGATGAGCGAGGAGTGAGGCTTAAGCAAGTTAACAGGTTAGGCCAGGTCCGCAGGCGGAGGTCATGGATGAGGCACAGGTGTGTGGGTGAGAAGGACCTCACCCTGTGTTCTGAGGCGATAAGGCTATAGCACTTTTGCAATTTATGCACTGCGGTGTGCTATTCAGCTGACGATATGGGACTAAACCACGTCCTTTCTTCGCGTACAACAGCAACAAGGAGATTCCCCTGATTGGCATAGCTGCTAAGGTTCCAAAGTGTAATTGACCACTTGGGGTAGTACATGAAGCAAGTCCACACGACCTGGAACTTCCACCTAGGGCAGACAAGACTTGGAGTGAGCTCAAAGCTTCTTTGAAGCTCTTCATCAATTGTGGCTATGGAACACACCAGTAATCAAGTAAATGGCCTCTCGGCTCTGTCAAAAGGTTCAGAGTGTATAGTGGTAGCATGGCAAGTTCGTTGAGGAGGTCGGCGTGGCATATGGGTGTGGATGGTGGTCGAATGGTAACTGGTTAGGTCGGAGATGATGGGTATGTTCGGAGCGGTGTTCAGGTGGATGATGGATTGAGATGAGAGAGGGGAAATGAGTGGAGAGGTGTGGCAGAGGTTTTGTGGTAGTCGGCAAGGGGTTTGGTGGTGTGTGGAGCAAGATGTACCTCACCGGAGGTATTGCTGGAATGGTGGAAGAAGATAGATTTGCGGAGGCGTGGTCATGGTCGAAATGGCATGTCGAAAGTGTTGGTGTTTAGGGAGTATTTGAATGTAGCAACAGACGAAGTGGGAAGGAGAAGACACCGGTTGTGGTGTTGCCGGCATTGGAGAAGAGAACTACTCTAGAAAGAGGGAAATGGTGAGGAAGGAAATTAGGGCGCTGGCTGGTACAGCTCAATGTGGGAAGAAACAAGGATGATAACTCAATTGTTGGTATTGTGAATGGAGGATGAAGGACGGAGGAGCTCGCTAGACGTCGAGGAGCGCTCTTCCTAGAGAGAGAGAGGAATTGCGTGGGGGGATCTTGGCCGATTTCGAGCATAGGGAGAACGGTCTCATCAGGAGGTTCTTTTATAGACCTCTGGAAGAAGTTTTGAGCTTGGGAAGCAAGCTTCCCAAGCTTCCCAGAGTTGGGAAATTCCTTGATACCCAATTTCTCATGCATTCACATTAGAGATTAGGAAGGTTTTGGGGCGTGGGATTTGGCTCAAAAGGAAGGGAATTTCTTGACGAACTTCCCTTTCAAATTTGAAGGGGATTCGTCAAGAAATCAAGGGGCTCTTTCCAAATCAATGTTGCTGGAGCAAGTACGACTAGGTTTAATGGTGGCAGAGACCTTTTCGTGAGAACGATGACAAAATTAGGGGTCTGTTTGAAAAGAATTTGAAAGTTAAGGGGACAAATGTAATCAGAGAAGACCAAGTTGCAAACTTGGTCAAGACAAACTCATCCTGGGTTTAAATTTTGGTACAAACCTAATTTGGAGCTAAGGAATCCAATGGTGATGTTGAATTTTGGTTTTGACCATGCTTGACTGGGTAATTTATGAAAAATCCCAAATTAGGATAAATGTCTGTCAAAGACTCTACTCTGGGTCAAAATGGGTTTTGATGGTCAAATTGAAGGTTCCAAACCCTAGAGAATATACTTCTATGAATTTTACAAGGTCTAGGTAAATTTTATCTTGACCAGAACCTCAGTTAATTAGGCAAGTCTATTTTTAGTGTTTCAAAAGATATTTAATTCTCAGAACAGGTGCAAAAACTTTTCTGATTGTTCTAACCCACTTGTTGGCCTTTTAGGACCAGTTGACCTTAATTAACCCCTAGGAAAACCTGTGGTTGTACTACATTCATGATATGATGGTAAACTTGTAGTTTCAACCCTAGTTTCTTATTTTTCCCTCAGATTGATTATGTAGTGACTTATGGCTCTCTAGCAATTATGTAGGAGCATTTATTGACTTAGTTGGATCAAAACGAGCTAGTTATGGCTCATGATGGTGTTCCCATCATACTTCCATACCTAGATTTTGCTAGTCCCTTAGCAAAATTTCAACATATTAACTGTGATTCTAGACCATATGCCCTTCTATGCTTCAAATATTGATGTGTGCTTTGTTTTGTAGATTAGGTTAGAATGCCAATAGTAGGCCTAAAGGTACTCAAGTACCAACCAAGATCCAGACCTAACCAGCTCTAGCCTCATTCCCCCACAAAGGTTTCTAAGGCCCACAGGAACTAAGGTTCATTGAACTCCGTAGTTAAAGCACCCATGCTTGTAACATGTTTTAGCATAGGTTCAATTTGCAGTGCGTTTTTGCAAGAGAGAGACAGATGAACTTTTCTTTGTTTTTGGAGAGTTTTCTCTCTCTTTTCTTTTTATTTCTAGCCTTGGATTAGCTTTACAACATGGTCTATATCAGATTCCTAGTTCCCACCATCAATCCTTGCAGGGTCCCTAGAAATCGACGCTTCGAGATAGCATCGACTATGACAACCCCAGAACCTTGGCTTTCGAGATTTTGAGATAATCCCGCCCATGGCATTCTATAGCTAAATTCAGACCTTAAGATTTGACATTTCATGATAATGCCGCCCATGGTATCTGAACCAACGCAAGGTGCTTACATAACCCCAGTAGGATATTTTGATATCCTAAGAGACAAGCACCAAAGAGACGATATGATATTACGCGTCTTCGAGGGAAATTTCCTGCCTCTCCGCATCAGGAACTCATCCAAATCAACTTGTGTTGATTAGCCGCTCCTAATCTAGGTAACTTTTTTAGAGCAGATTTAATGCATTTGAGTGATTTTGATACTTAGGCGCACTAAACCAAACTGTGCGTGGATTGGGGTCCTTAGGTTATTGAGTCATGCAAACCAGAGGTTAGTTAACAAGGCCGAATAATCCGTAAGCCTTAGACCTAATACTTAAGCTTTGCATTTTCCCCAACCTCTTGAGGACTATGCAGATCTTAGTGGATATTTGAAATTTTAAGCCTAGGATTGTAGCTCAAGAGGCCTAAGATCAGCGTTCCTACTAATCTCTTTTTGTTTGTTTAGCACTTTTTATCTTTCATTTTCTTTCTTTTGATTTGCTCTAGAACTAAGTCAATTCCTTAATCTTTTACTAATGACTATCGCTTGTTCTTTTTTTTTCTTTTTCAAATTATGCTCCCTTTTGTCATTTTTTATCTCCTCCCCTTCTCTCCTAAAGAAATGATATCAATTCAAAATTTCCTCCCTTCTTCTATTTTTGTTGCTTTCCAATTTTTTTTTTTTTGGTTTTTTTGAAATATGTGATTTTTTTGATGAAACCCTTTCTTGTGAAGTGTTTTTCACAGTGTTTTGTACTTTAATACCCCCCATGCCTACGATTTGCAATGCCCTCATTGTAAATTAGGTGGGTTTAAGTTTAGCTTAGATCACTCATTAGAACAGGTGTTGGGTCAGTGGATGGGTCAGGATGACTATTGCAGACGATTTCAAGCTCGAGTACAGGTACCAAAGGTGGAGTCAGCTATTCTAATGGATCAACCCTAAAGTGCAATACGAGTTCAGCATAAGATGTAACATGAAGGGTTTCGGGTTTTTCAAAAAGCTGACGAATTGCCTCTCGTTAAGTGCTGTGTTTAATGCCATCAGCCAGGCACAATGAGCTCAGGGAGAATGGAGGGGAAAAGATACCTCAGCCAAGTTTGTATTGGTGAGTTCAATGAACAGTTTGAGTCTCTGACCCTTCACGACAAAACGTTCTGAATCATGGCTAAGTTAACTGTTTTTGAGAGCTCCATTTCCAAGGATTCGTCAAACAAGGTATGGTCCAATCCGTTTTGATTTGAGCTTTCCTGGGAACAATTTGAGTTTAGCATCAAAGGGTAGGACTTTCTGACCAAGGAAAAAAGACCTTTCAGAATATGTGCTTGTCGTGAAAGACCTTAACCTGCACTTTGTAAATTCATGAGTTTTCATATGCGTCGGGGCATAGTTCACTAATCTTGCTCATTTGAAGCTTTTTATGGGTTCTTGTCTTAGAAAGATCGAGATTGCAATTTCGTGCTGCCCAATAGGCTTTGTGCTCCAATTCGACAGGGAGGTGAAATGCCTTCCCGTACACCAATTTGAATGGAGACATGCCTAATTGGGTTTTGTGGGTGGTCCTATAATCCCACAAATCATCTAGAAGTCAGGATGACCAATCTTTCTTGTCGGTTGAATAGTGACCTGGAGGATTTTCTTCATCTCCCAGTTTGATAACTCAACTAGACTATTAGTTTGGGGATGATAAGGAGTTGAGACTCTATGCGACACCTCATACTTGGTCATCAGTGATCTAAACTGTGTATTCGTGAAATGGGTCCCTCCATCGAAGGTTATGGCACGTGGAATCCCAAATCGAAAAAAGATGTTCTGGTGAATGAACTTGGTAACCACCTTATGATCGTTGGTTCGGGTTAGAATGGCTTCAATCCATTTGGACACACAGTCAACAACGAGACGAATGTTTTCGAAGCCGTCTGAAACAAGGAAGGGTCCCTTAAAATCATCCCCTAGATATCGAAGATTTCGCATAAGAGAATCGGCTATAATGGCATCATATCGCGGCGACTCATGTTGCCTAAGGTCTGGCAACGAGTGCATGCCTTACAGTGATTGTATGCATTTTTGAAAATTGTGGGCCAATAGATGCTACACTGGAGGACTTTTGCTACGATTTAATGACCAGAGAAGTGTCCACCGCAGGCCTGGTCATGGCAGAAGGACAAAATGTCCTGAATTTTCACTTTTGGAACACATCATCTAATGATCTGATCAGCACCAATGCGGAAGAGATACGGGTCTTCCCAAATGTAGTACTTGGCATTGGAAAGTAATTTGTCCTTGGCTTTTGGCCAATCGGATGGGATCTGATGTGATGCCAAGTAGTTTACTAGATTAGTAAACCATGGAAGTCTGGAACTGATAGTCAGGATGTGCTTATCGAGAAAATGTTCGGTAATGGGTCCGGAAGGGTCGATAATGTCGGAGGGAAGGTGAGATAGGTGATCAGCTACCACATTCTATTTTCCTGCCTTGTCGCGAATCTCGAGGTCAAACTCTTGCAACGGCAAGATCTAGCGGATTAGTCGAGGTTTCGCGTCCTTCTTAGCAAGGAGGTGCCTCACAGTAGTGTGATCTAAGTAAATGATAACACGGAAATCCAAAAGATATTACCTGAAGTTTTCCAGGGCAAGCACTATTGCTAGTAGCACTTTCTCAATAACTATGTAGTTATGCTGAGCCTCGTCAAGTGTCTTGCTAGCATAATAAATGACCACTGGTTTTTTGTCTATTTTTTGCCCAAGTTTCGCACCTACAGCATAATCAGATGCATCATACATGATCTCAAAGGGTTGAGACCAATCAGGGGGCTACAAAATAGGTTGTTGGGTAACTCAATCACACAGGACTTCAAATGCCTGAGTGCACTCCTTGGAGATTTCAAAAGGGGCATCCATAGATATAAGATTAGTCATGGGGCGCATGATTTTTGAGAAATCAGGAATTAATAGGTAGTAAAAATCGACGCGCCCCAGGAAGGATTGGATGTCCTTGACCGAGCTAGGCATAGAGAGCTTGGAAATCAGATTAACCTTGGCTCAATCAACCTAGATGCCCTTTTTAGAGATAAGATGTCCTAGGACAATTCCCTCAAGTAACATGAAGTGGCCCTTTTCCTAGGAAAGAACCAACTTCACATCGATGCATTGCCTGAGGATCTAGACCAAGTGCAGGAGGTAATCGTCAAATGATTCACCAAATACCGAGAAGTCATCCATGAAGACTTCAAGGTATTCACCTACCATATCTGAGAATATGGCAAGCATGCATCGCTGAAAAGTAGCAGCTACATTGTAGAGACCAAACGGCTCTCTTCGAAATGCGTATGTCCTGAAGAGGCAGGTGAAGGTGGTCTTCTCTTGGTCCTCGGGATGGATTGCGACCAAATTGTAACCAGAGTATCCGTCCAAAAAGCAAAAGAATCAATTTCCCGCTAGTTTCTTGAGAATTTGATCAATGAACGGTAGTGGGAAATGATCCTTCTTCATGAAGGAATTGAGTTTTCTGTAATCAATGCAGACTCTCCCCGAGTTTGCTATAGGAGTTGGTATGGTTTCACTAGTTTCAGTCGTGATGATGGTGAGTCCTGCCATTTTAAGTACAACTTGGATTTGGCTCACCCATCGACTGTCGAAGATCGGGTAGATGATCCCTGCATCTGACCACTTGATAATCTCCTTTTTCAAGATATCCTGCAGATTTGGATTCAGGCATCTCTACATTTCATGGGATGGTCATGAGCCCTCTTCAGTGTAGAAGTGATGTGTGCAGTATGAGGGGCTGATACCAGTGAGATCATCGAGAGTCCTTCCAATGGCTCTTTGATGTTGCTGGAGAATAGAAATTAGGCATTTTTCCTGATCAAGTGTGAGTCAGGAGTTGATAATCTCAGGAAACGTCTGATTGGAACCCAAAAAGACGTACTTGAGATGATCGAGGAGAGGCTTTAACTCCAAACTGGGTTGTCAGCAGCAGCGGGTGGTTCAAGATGGGTGTCATGCGCAAAGGAAGGAGCTATGGGTGTGTCTAGGTTGAGTTTGGGATCCTCTAATTGTGGGTTTTAAGCCTCCTACGATAAATCAGAAATAGTTGGTTTTTCAACGATAAAGTCGCCAACCACAACTTCGATATCATAAATCTATTCTATGACTCTGCAACTAATTCCTTGTTGGGCATAAAAGATATCGATCTTTAGTGTCTTACTCCCAAATTTTAATTCAATTTGGCCCTCCTCACATTTGATATTGGCCCTTGCAGTGGCCAGAAAGGGTCTCCCTAGTATGATCGGTGTATTTTTCACATTTTCAGGACCATCCATGTCTAAGACAATAAAATCCACTAGAAAATAGAAATCATGTACCCCAACTATGACATCCTCAAGAATTCCTTCTGGTGACTTAATTAATCGTTCAGCAAGCCATAATGCCATTTCAGTTGGTTTTACCTCAGATTCCTTGAAGTAGTCTGGTAGGGATGTAGGTATGAAATTTATGGAGGCTCCTAAGTCTAATAAAGCTCGGTCAAATCGTATATCACCCATTTCACAAGAGATTAGAGGGGTGCCTGGGTCTTTTCCCTTAGGTGGGAGTTTGCTCAAAATGACAGAGCTAGCTTGCTCTGACAGTATTGTTGGATTCTCGTCATTGGATTGCGGCTATGCTTTGGTGTACATATGTCTTTTAGAAATCGTGCATAAGGCGGTACGTGGCGTATCGCATCCATCAAGGGGATGTTTATATGGACTTGCTCAAAGAGCTTAACCAGGTCCGACTCAGGTGCCACAGTTTTGGATATCCCTTTTCCTTTCGTCAAGGCCTCAGGAAGTGGAACCTTAGATGGTTCCTCTAGAATGGGTCCAGGTTCCTGATTTGGGATAGAGGTGCCCTAGATGACTATCCTATGGTTAGGGTTCATATTACTAGGCATGGAGTGGCTTGGATAAGGTGGGTCCTGTGTTGTTTTGCCAGTGCGGGTAGTAGCAAAATTCAATCCTGCCTGCTTCTATTTTGGTGTGGGTAAAAGAGGTGCTTGCTGTTGGTAACTCGTATATGATGTCGAAGCCACTATACCATTGGGTGATGGAGTAGAAGGGGCCTGATAAACAAAATGAGCTTGGCCAAGATTTAGGTTCATAACACACCTTTAGTTTGGCATGTTATTCGATTTAGGCAGCTGTTGTGAAGGAAGTGCACCAAGTTGGCGAGGATTTGCCATCTGGACAAATTGATTGCGAACCTCTTTGATCTTGTCTTTGTGCTGTTTTTGCATAGCTGCATTCGTATTTTAAATTTTAGCTAGAGTTTGAAGGATAAGAGTCATTTGATCTGTATGAGTTGGCTCAGATTGATAAGTTGGGTTAGGCTGAGGTTGAGGCGGCTAATATGGGCGAGGAGCTTGTGGTCGGGGTTGATATTGAGGTCTCTAATTTTGATTATTGCCTGACGATGTGAAATTGGGATGATTACGCCATCTAGGGTTGTAAGTGTTTGAGAATGCATCATTCTGAATGGCGTTGAGGTCGTCAAAGGTCTGAGGAACCTCGGGAAAATCATCATACGACTGTTCAAAGTTCCCCCAACTAGAGTAGGTGGGTCCAGAGTTTCCTCTGAAACTTGAATCAGATGGGGGTGGATACGGATCCATCCCCTGAGAAGGTCGGCGATAGATGTGCATGGCCTCCCTGCCAGAGGGTGGTTGCGTGAATGGGTTTTGCATAGAGGTGGCTCACTACAAATGTCGAGTTAGCTCATCCACCTTCTTCTCAATTATAGAGACCATGTCCAGATGGCTAGCCATCTGTTCCAAGATGATGGAAGAGAACATGGCCTGCATCTCATGTGCTCCTTTTGGATTCGTCAATGCATGGGCATTCGTTCGGTCGAACATGCCTTGGATTCATTATTGATGGAGTTCTCACACATATTCTCAAGAATTACCCACACGATGTCTTTGTGATGACCCATGATGTTTCCTCTGCAGGTTGCATTAACGAATAATCAAATATCCTCATGGAGTTCCCGGTAAAAAGACTGGACTTGTTCCCATTTACGAACTTCGTGGTGGGGGCACTTTCGCATGAGATCCAGAAAATGATCCCATGCCTCATGAAGTGGTTCTCCTACTTGCTGTGTGAAATGTGTGATCTGGTGCCGTATAGCATTCGTCCGACCAACCGGGAAGAACTTTCTCAAAAATTCAGATTGAAGTTCCGCCCAGGTGTTGATTGACGTGTTTAGGTTTGGTACCAGTTAGTTGCTTTATCCATGAGGGAGAAAGAGAACATTTTCATGAGTCGAACATCCCAATTTTTAGCTTTTAAACCGAATGTCTGGGCCAAATGCTTGAGTTGCTTGATATGCTGGAAAGGATCTTTGGAATTATGCCCATGGTATTTGGGAATGGCATGAATCATTTTGGGCTTGAGTTCAGTGTTAGGACCTCCAGTGGGGATTTGTACTCGATGTTGGATTGCCACCGCAGCGAGATTGTAGTGATCTCGCATCATTGGATGATGTGGTGGGTTTACAAAAGCTTGGAATAGATCATTGAGGCACTGAAGTTGATTTTCAAGATTACTTTCTTCTGTGGGTTGTGCCATGATGATGGATGAAGGAGAATCAGGTTCAAATGAATAAGAAGAAATATCAATTGGGTTGGGTTGTTGCACAAACAAGGGGGTCGAGGCTTGGCCTCGACATGAATGAGTAGATAAAAGAGGCCTCAAGGATGGAGTTAGAGGCCTCCTCCCAAACATGCATCGATGGAGTACACGAGAGGTAGAATGTAATGAACCCAATCAAAACACCCAAAAAAATTTTGGACGACTATAGAAGTTCAAAGCGGATGATACCCCTTAGTCAGAAAGCCGTCTATTTGAGAATTACCTGGGCAGCTAGAGAGGGAGAGTCCCACAAAGTCCCTTACACGGTAGAGCACCCCCATGGGTTACAGGGTTTCCTCCACCCGACCTCTCTTGTCACTGATGTTCCTGGTAGACCAGAATGGGGACTTGACCTCTTAAGTCTACCAGTTTTAATTAAGAGCAAGGGTGCTTATGATTTCACTTGAACTTTTAAGATGTTTTTGTGAAAAAGTGACCTAATTTGAAGATTGGTTAACCCAACAAGGTGGGTCAACTTCACATGTATTGTCCTCTTGAGAATTTTAGGTCCTTCTTTTAGTGTTCAAATGAATTTAAGAGCTTGATATTTAGGGTTTTGCTTGAATAAATCACTTCAATCAAGGTCTAGGCACACATTGTTTTTGACAGATAATTTCTTGATTAAGCAAGTGTGTCTCTAAAAGCCCTAAACTGGAATCCTTAATTTGCTTTACTTGGTCCAATTTAGTTTGTCAAAAATGTGGTACCTAGGGCTCAAACAAGAATGTGATAGCCCTAGATACCATAAGTTTCAAGTGGGTGCACAGATCATGATTTGTTGTCTAAATAGAATGTATCAAATCAGGCAACTTGATGATTTATCTAGGGATAGAATGCAAGTAGCCCTAATTGATTTTTTTCCTTTGAAACTTTTTAGAATCAGGGGCATAAGAGAGAGAGTACTTAGAACTTACCTGCCCCTAGCATGTTTAATGTGCAGCTAATCTTCCCGAAATGTATTCCCCTTGAAACAAAATACGGCAAACGATATATAACAGGTTAGAATCCAAATCAGGAATTGCAGTCAAGAGTTCTAAATTTCCTGTTGCTCCCCAGCAACGATGCCAAAATGTTTGCATGCTAAATCAATGTTTTAAAATTGTCACATTGCAGTATAGCCAAAATAGCATTCAAACAAATAAATTTATTACTCGAAAAAGTTCTGAGGTCGAACACAGGGAGCAATATGGAATTCAATTCTCAAAATTGCAATTTAAGACAAGAGAGCTATGAAATTGTAAACAAAAACTATTTCAGAATAAAGTAGAACTAGGATTTTCTGGCAGATTGCAAAAATAATGGAGTGAAATGGTTATTTAGATCACCAAGTACTCCATACAATGATAGCTAATGAACTCAATGTATATATGAATGAAATGAAATCAAACTAATTGTTTGATTTACTAATCGGATATCTTAAACTGCTCAAGCCTCTCTATTCTTCTTCTTTTCTCTTTCTCTTCTCTGCCTTTCTTCTTCTTTTGTCTTTGTCTTCTCTGGCTTTCTTCTTTCAGCTTCGAACCTTCCTTTTCCTTACGTTCTTCTCTTGCTTTCTTTCTCTGTCTCTACAACTCTTCTTCTTCCTTCAGCCCTTCTTTCTCTAGCTTTCTACACATAGCAGGGGAAAAGCTTCTGAATTCGGCTAAGTGTTAGCCGTTTATCACCAAGAGTAGAACCCTCCCCCTACTCGCGTAGGCTCTTCTTCTCTCTTTCTCTCTTTAGGATCTACCCTCCCAGAGCCACAGGGGTAATTGGGTTATCGAACCTAGCATACCCAGGTCCAGGCTCACCGGCAGTGGGTGATGAGCGAGGAGTGAGGCTTAGGTAGGTTAACAGCCAGGTCCACGGGAAGAGGTCACGGATGATGCACAGGAGCGTGGGTGAGAGGGACCTCACCCCGGGTTCTGAGGCAATAAACCTATAGCAATTTTGCAATTTATGCTTCGAAGGGTGCTCTTCAGCTGACGATGTGGGACTAAACCACATCCTTTCTTCGTGTGTGTCTGCAGCAAGGAGATTCCTCCGATTGGTGTAGTTACTAAGGTCCCAGCATCTAATTGACCGCCTGCAGTAGTACCCGAAGCAAGTCTGCATGACCTGGGACTTCTACCTGGGGCAGACGAGACCTGGAGTGAGCTCGAAGCTTCTTTGAAGCTCTTCGTCAATGGTGGCTAGGGGACAGACCTAAAATCAAGTAAACGGCCACTCAGCCTTGTCAAAAGGTTCAGAGAATATCGCCGAAGCACGGTAAGTTCGTTAAGAAGGTCGGCGTGGTGGATGGGTGTGGATGGTGGCCGAACGGTCACCGGTTAGGTCAGAGATGATGGGTCTGTTCGGGGCGGTGTTCGGGTGGATTATGGATTGAGATGAGATAGGGGAAATGAGTGAAGAGGTGTGGTGGAGGTTTTGAGGTAGTCGGCGAGGGGTTTGGTGGTGTGTGGAGTTAGATGTACCTCATCGGAGGTATGGCCAGAATGGTGGAAGACAATGGAGTCGCGGAGGCATGGTCGTGGTCGAAACGGCGTGTCGAAAGTGTTGGTGTGATGAGGATGAGTTTAAGGAGCAGTTGAATGTAGTAATGGACGAAGTGGGAAGGAGTAGGTGCCAGTTGTGGTGTTGCCGGCACCAGACTGGAGAAAAACTCCAGAGGGAGGGAAATAGCAAGGAAGTAGATTATCATGCCAGTTGGTACAGCTTGATGCGGGAAGAAAGAAGGAAGATAACTCCACTACTAGTATTGCGAATGGAGGATGAAGAAGGATGGAGGAGCTCGTCGGACATCAAGGAGCTTTCGGTCAAGAGAAAGAGAGAAATTGGGCAAGAATCTTGGCTGATTTTGAGCGTAGAGAGAACGGTTTGATCAAGAGGTACTTTTATAGACCTCAGGAAGAAGTTTTAAGCTTACGAAATGAAAGAGAGAATATCGCTTGATTAAGAAGATAATAAAATGATATGTCGTTGTAATTTATGTGGTGGAAATATCTCAATCAAAGATTAAAATAGATATCAATTTAAACCACAAAAAGGATGTCGTACCCACAGGGAGGAATAGATCCAGTAAATTCACGAGAAGAGAGTTATAATGTTCGCAGACACCTTCGCAAAATCAATTCAATGAATATGCTACTCTAAATGGAACTTGCAATTTCATGGGAAGTTGTGGACTATTTATGTAAATTTTACATCAAAAATCAAGCTCCCAAAAGTATTTATATGATGCATGTGCAGTGGCATATCACGTAAGTTTGAATTGCATGCAAATCAGAATTAAATCTCAATGCTAAATGATGCACACAACATAAGTTAAGCAAACTCACGAAATTGTAAGTGCACCCATGAAATTTCACCTGAATAAAATAATCCAAATATTAAAGTGATAATGGCAGGAAATGTAAATTTCAATTCCTTCAAAAATAGAGGAAACTTCCTCTCTCTTCACCGCATGTTGGAGGAGGCGTCACCGACGGTTTGCTCGGGAGGAGGAGTTCCACTGGAGGAGAGGATCTTGTAGATGATGATGGTGAAGCGGGAGATGGTCAGTGCCAGCCGGTCGAACAGTTGGTGGTGGCGGAGAGGAGCGGCAGGGACTATAGCCGCCTCGGGTGGTTGCTGCTCATGGAGGTGCTGCGCGCCCACAAGGGCGTGGTTGCATGCGGGCGCTGCTGCATGCAAGCACGGCTACGCGAGGGTGTGATTGCGCACAAGCGTGGCCGGCGAGGGTTGGTTGTGCTCGGAGGTGTTGTGGTGGGTTCTTTTGATTGTTTGCAGGCGGGTTGAAGGAAGTAGAGGAAGAAGAAGACAGAGAGGCCGTGGCACGCGGGCGTCTGCGTGTAGTGTCTTGCGCGCCTGGCATGGATAGAGAGGGTTGCGCGGGGGATGAAGACTACGCTACTGCGAGCTCGTGAGGGGGTGCGTGATGTGAGTGCTACTGGCGGGGAAGGAGCCAGGGCTAGGCTGCTCTATTGTTGCAACACTTGGAGAGGCTCGCTGGCCTTGGGGGAGAGCACGCACAGGTTGCAGTGAGAGGATGCACGCGCATGCTGGGAGGGTGTGCATGGTGGTGTTGTTGTGTGAGGAGCGGCTGCCTTGCGCACGGTCTGGCTATGGTAAGAGGTGTGAGAGGGCCACAGTGCAGGCTCTCCTTCATGATGTGCGTACGGTCCATAGTGGTGCGATTCCAGATTCCCCCATCCAAGGAAGTCCCGTAGCTCTTATCCCTTTCTAGATCCACAACCTCTGCCTTGCCCTTTGCATGCGCAACGGCTAGATTTGAATGCCGACGAAGGGATTGGTGGTGGGAGGTGGACAATTATGGCCATGTCCTTCTTCAAATACTAATTATGTCCAGCCACCTATTACACTTTTTTTTTTTGCATGCACATAAGAAATAAGAATGTATGTATTAGAATACAAAGCAGATACAAAAATATTCATAAGCTAAAGTTAATTACTTCTTAGCTTAGGTCATTAAACTATAAGGAAATGTATTCCATATGTACTTAAGCCAAATAAATGTCCAATAAATTGGACTTATCAAATGCCCCCAAACCTAAGTTTTGCCAGTTTCGAGCAAAAGTGACAATAATGGAAGTAATCAAGAGAAGTCTTGTTTCTTTATTCCACAAATTTAGAGATCCAGACAAATGTGAAGTGATAATAATAATAGCGTAGGTAACGGATTCAAGTGAAAAGCCAACCTGCATTTAATGTTCACACTTAACCCTCGATAAAATTCTATCGGGATAAGCAACTACTTCCCTCAGGGATAAAGCAAAAGATAATCTATAGTTTGACCCCAGCTTTTTCTTTTTGGCTTAGGTAGGAGAGATAGAGTCAAATGGATTTATACTTGGTGGCTCACACTCATCTGGTGCTACCTATAGTATAGTACTGCAGACTCTAACTCTCCAAACTATCAAATGAGTCAACCCAAACAGAAGCTAAACAACTAAGCTCTCCTGATGTTTCATTGTGCTCACTCTTTTCTTTTTTTTTTTTTCGAGATCATGAATTTTACGAGATTCGGTAAATGTACTCACTGTTTGGTGGCCTCACATGGCATTCACACTTCAACTAAAGTCCTAATAACTCTACAACTAAGTTAGAGTCCTTAGCCAGTATTCGGGCGATCAGAAATACTGAAAGGTAAGTATGGGTCATATTTGGTGGATCGCGATGGGTGTTTTTGTTGCCTCAGAAGCATCATCACGAAGAGAAAACTGTAAACTTGGACTCTTTTCTTTTTCTTTTCTCTCTCTTTCTTTTTTCTATAAATATAGTTATTTCTTTTCACTTTTTCTGCTTTTTTTTTTTATAAATCAGCATAACATGATGCAGATTTTTATTTACAAGGCATTATTAGGGATGATGATGGTGAAGAGGATATTGTGTGGCTTATTTGGTGGAAGTGCCTGATAAATGCCAGTTTATCATCAATCTTATGCATTAAAACAAACATAGCTCTTAGGATTTTACGCTGCAAACGGGTTTTTGGGCTGCATTTAGGCATAAATTAGGTTAGGCATGCATTGCATTTTTTTATTTTCATTTTGATATGTTTTTGTGAGTGTTAAGGATGAACAGATATGCAGATCCCTAAAACCCTAGCACTCAAGAAGGCAAATGGTGAAGCTCAGACTAGCTGCAACTCAGCTTGATCCAGCTCACCACAGCTAGAACCTAGCTCACTTTAACTAAGGTTAGCTCATCCCAGCTCCATTCAGCTAATCTCAACTGAATGGTAGCTTAGGAGAATTCATCTTAGCTCACCCTAGCTCAAGTTAGCTCAGATCCAGCTCAACCTAGTTGAGTCTAGCTCATTTTAGCTCCCACAAGTCCACAGGGAGCTCTAACTAGCTCAGCTGAGTTGATTGGAGTTCACCCCAGCTCAGATCCAGCTACATCCAGCTCCACTCAACTCCAGCCAGTTGAAGAAGAACTCATCCCAGCTTAGGAAGCTCAAGTCCAGCTCCTAGGGACTCAGCTTAGCTCAAATCAGTTGAGCTAAGCTACCTTAGCTGCCTCAACCAGGTTGATCCTCCTCGGGCGCACCAGACCCAACTCACCTCAACTCATTATGGTAGAAGCCAGCTCACTTTAGCTTGGCTTAGCAGCTAGCAAAGAACTGGCAGGCTAAGCCAGCTAGAGTAGCTCCATGCCAGCTTTTCAGCAGCTTCCAGCTCCAGTTCCAACTCCAGACTTCTCCTCCTCAGCTCCTCTCTTCAAACCCTAGCTCCAATACCACCTCCTCTACTCCATAGCTAGCTAAGCTAGCTTAGCTAGCAACCAGCTCCCTAGCCATCCACCACCTTCAACTCACCCCTAGCTAGCTCCACCAACTTAAGCCCTACCTAAGCTAGCTATCCTACTCATTTTGGTGCCACCTTTTCACCACCTTTCAACCCTCCACTAACCACCAAAAGACAACAAAAGTTGGTGCCGAAACTAACCCTAAAGACCTCCCTTTTGGTGCCAACTTTCAGCCCCTTTTTCCACCCTCCACCTACCCACATAACCCATCCTAGCCATCCACATACCCCCTTCTAGAACCCTAAGGTGGTGCCACCTAATGGCCTTCTAGAAGTCCCATTTTGGCACCAATTCTAAAGGGCACCAAAGCCTTAACTACCCCCCTTAGCACCACTTAGGTGGTGCCACTTATCCTTGGCCCTAGGATCCCCAACTAGCCTCCATATCCTATCCTAGCCATCCATTCCAAGAGCGACCTATGCCCCCCTTCCTACACTATATATACCCACCTAACTTCCCACATTTTCTTCATCCTCCATTAGTGTATTTTTCTACCTATACCCACCAACACCTATGGCCAAGAAGGAGTAGAGAAGAAGATTAAAGGGGCACATCACCAGCCCCTTTGGTGCCTTCTTCTCCCCACTCTCTTCAACTTGGGCCACACCAAGGGGGAGGAGCTTTCCACTTCAAGGAGGATGGCCAGGCAAAGGAGAAAGACCTAGGGTGGATGTCCACCCTTGGAGAAAATCTTGGGGCACGCCCCCTTGGGGCTTGCTTTGTAGGACATCAATTTGGTGGAGCTTTTAGAGACAAAGAGTTGGAGCACTTCTTTTCAAGCCCAGGAGATACTAGGATTGGGGAAAGGAGCCTCCCCTCTTCATCAATTTTTAAAGGATTAGTGTTTCTTTACTTTGTACATATAATTCTAGTTGTAGAAGCTTTCCTCTACTGGGGTTTTTGTACAACACTTTCTCATTAATCAAGTTTCCTTCTTTAGTTGCATTTTTAATTGCTTTGCTTTTAGCATCCTTCACTCCCTCTCCCTAATTATTCTAGGCCTCCACTTGCCTAGAGTGAGCTTAGGGAGATGCTCTACATGCCACTTTAGCAGTAGTGTATTGAGTTAAGTGTTTGTAACTTTCTCACCAACAATTTCGGTTGTTTACTTAATTTCAAAAACATAAAAATGATATATTGAAAAAGACCAAAAAGAAAGGTGATTTTTATTTCTAAGTAAGCGACATGAATTTTGCAAGCATATTGCCTCCTTTGACGATCCTAGATACCCCACTATCTAGGTTTATAAATTTAAGAGTTGATCAGTTTTGCGCGTTACAATGACGTATTTTACAAACCCTGTAAAATTTGGATAACTTTTTGGCGCCGTTGCCGGGGAGGCACAGCTTTGCTTAATTTTGTTTTCTCTTGCTTGAGGTGGATCTCATCCCCTTCTCTTTCTTTTCTATAGTGTGTGTAGGAACTACAGCGGGAAAGCGGGAATTGAGAAGCAAAAGCTCAAAGTTCCTTTTCTTCCCATGATTTTAGGTTGGCTCCCCATTTCTTGTCACATTTAGTCTAAAAGACTACCAAAAAAATATTAAACTTGGCTTTCAGGACCCTAAACACTTTAATTAAGTGGAGTGGTGCCCATAAAAATCCATTGTTTGCTTGTATGCTTCACTAAACACCACTCCAATCCTAGATTGGTGTTCTGTTTTTCGGGTCCAGATTTCTATCTGGACTTGAAAAATCAATTCCTAACTCCAGAAGCCTCCTAAAATCATAAAATTTCATACAGTGATTCCAAATTGAGTTAGAAACATTGTTCCAAATTTTAGATCAATTGGCTTTGTATTTAATTTTTAAAAATTCATGGACTATAGAGGGTCACACCCTCTAATCTTCCTATTTTGCTACTATCTGCGAATTTTTAGAATTTTTTTGTTCATCTAATTTTTGTGAAATTTAGCTTTCTGGAATCCTTGTGAAATTTTACACATTATATAAAATCACCAAAATTTTCTGAGGTCAGTGGTAATACTGAAAAGTCCAAAATACCCACTGGTATCATTTCTGGACTTTGGCACCAGTACACATAAAAATTTAAAACAATTATCAAACAAATTCCTAAAATCTTACAAAATTCTTTTCTGGAATCCTTGTTTGATTTTACATAAGGTAGTGGTGTTGGTTGCATTGTTTGAACCACTACATATTCAAAAAGCCGAAAAAGAATTCATTGGTAGTAATTTTCTGTATTAGGGTTCAAATCCAATTAGGGTTTCTTTCTTACTTTTTAGTCCCACAATATAAAGGAAATATACCATCACCCATACAACTTGTTTTTCCTTTGATTGTGGAGTTTCAAACTTGTTTGAACATTTAAAAAGAATAGCCCTAAAACACATTCAATTAAATTGAATCCTAAAAAATAGAAATACAAAAAATTTGTGTGACAACTTGATTTGCATTGGAACCATTTTCCAATTCTTATACACACAAAAAAAAATTGAAATAAGAGGGAAACAACCCAATTAATGCCCTCCACATTCCATGTGCACTATAGTATCCTTGACCTAACTAAAATCCGTAGCAACTTGACCCCTAAGGCTTCATCAACTTAGGCTTGCTATATAGGTCTTATGTCATCTTTAGTTAATACCAATTCTGTCATCTATATCTGGTGTTCAGGCTGAGGGGCCGTGTCAAACGACCAGGTGTGGGTTTGTACAAGCACCTGGGGTTTTCTTTGGGAAATGTTTGGGCCCAAACCTCCCCTTAAGTAGCTTGGCTAGATTTGTTGACAGAATGAGTATTCACTATTGATTACTTATTTCCTACGTAGACCAAGTCTTAGGTTTATTTTTAGGGAGTCACACTTAATTTAGATCTAGAATTTGATTGCTTGCGTGCACACTTCTCTCATCTCCATCTCTTCTCCTCCCCTCCCGTTTATTCCATTTTGCACGGGCGGTGGTCCAAAACTCTACACTTGGAGGGACCACTTGATTTTTCCTCCCCAAAAAAGCCTTTTCCTGCATTCTTCCTCTTCTTTCAAAATGGAGAATCAAAATTGGTCCTCTAACCCACATGCTAATTTTTCTTTCCCCTATTTTTCCACCCAGGAGCTACTTAATCTGGCCCCTCCACCTAATCTCTACTCTATCATGGCTCAGCTACAAGTTAAGCAACAACAGTTACATAAGGATTTAACAAACCTAGCCAACAAAGGGAGTCCTACCACACCTGCCCAAGCCCCACACATTCCACATCTCATCCCTTTTAACACCCGCAAGGGAGAAAATCTGCATAAATCTCGTGCTAAGTATAATTATTATTCTGAGGCTTTCTATGGTTTAATAGGGAATTATGTTTACCCCAATCATCACCCCACCCAAAATATCCCTCCTTTCCAGGAGAAATTGAAAAATTCCTCTAATGGGGGGAATTATCCGACTCACTCCTGGACCAATCCGGTTCCACACCAACAATAGAACCTGTTTGGAGGGTATGGTTCAAATCAGACTTATCAATCTGGGCAATCTCAAGAAGTCATTAATGCCCAGATGATGAAATCCCTGCAAGAGTTACAAAGAAAAACAAAGGAAACAACCCATCTTACTAACAATCTCAATGATCAAATTGGGGATATTCCGACTGAAAGACCAGCAGGACACTCACCATCCCAACCCACACCAAACTTTATTAATCACAGGAACCAACACCCGGGTGGCTACCAACATCAGAACCACATGGTTCAGCCTCCTATTAACCTAATATCATAGCACCAACCCAATTTCTATCAACATTAGGGCCCCCTACCTCCTAGTGATCACCAAGCTGTGTATGCAGAGACTTTGAGAAGTGAAGAAACCACCATGGATTTAAGGTCTTCACATTCAAATGATGAAACTGATTCTCAACCAATGCAGATTGACCCCCCTAACATTAATAAGGAAGAAGAAACAGAAATCCCAAAAACACTCGATTCAAACCCTATTTCCCACTCTTAAAAATTGCAATCCAACAATCGAAAATCAGAGCCCTCTGACCACAATCCTTTGGAATTATTTGAGCAAGTTTGAAAAATATTCCCTTCCTAGATTCTCCCCATGCCTCTAAAAAATTTACTGCAAAAGGGCATGATCAGAATCTAGAAAGGTTGGTCCTTTCAAAGATGGCCAGCTTAGTTTTTCAGAGCAAGCTGCCTTTCACAAAAAAGGACCAGGGCACATCACTCATCTTAGTTTTCATAAAGGACACCATTTCTTTTCGTGCCTCTCAACTTAGGTACCTCTAGTAATCTCATCCCCCCTGTCTTATTTGAGGAGTTTCGATTCAGTGATTTAAAACCTACTAAGTTTCAATTTCAATTGGAAGACCAATCTATTCAATCGTGGGGAGTTGTTGAGGATAGTATTATCAAGGTCCGAAATTGTCTATTCCCGGTAAATTTTTTGGTCCTTGACATAGAGGTACCTAAGGCTCTCATTAATGCCATCCTTGGAAGACCTTTTATGATTATGGCAGCAGCTAATATCAATTCCCATTCTGGGAAAATGAATATAAGTTGCAGTAACCAAACCTTCTCATTAGATTTATTTCAAGCTTCCAAGAGGTCCATTATCACAAAATTTTTGAGGACACTGATAATAAAATGGAAGCAGCATTTGAGACGCCTATGTTGATCCAATCTCATTCATCTTTGACCACTGTTGATCTAGATTTTATTGATTCTTATTCTAAGGATAATTATGTGGTCCAAGACTTTCCAGATCAACTAGGGTTTGACTTCTCCCTTTTCAACTTCTTGATTTTTCACCAAAAACATCCACACTAACTTCGCCCACCCTACATCTCATTGACTCCATTCCCCATCCCTTTCCATTAGACCTATCACCTGACCCACCAAAATTTGGCATTTTACAAGCACTTAAACCATGGCCAGATCCGGGTCATTTTTCCATTTCTCTATTTTATTTTGATCCCTTTATCTTTACCACTCATCTTTTTAGGGATCTTGAGGAAGACACTTTTATTAAAGCAATTCAAGTGTCCAACTTTTTACATGATTTTCCGTCTTCTGTGCACATAAAAGATAGTGCTGGATGGGAGGTAACCCATCATTTTTTCCTGCTTTCCTTTTTTCTTCCTTTTCCAGGTTTTGATCCTCCTAGACTTGACCGTTCTTCACTAAGGTGATCCATTTTCCCTCCTAATGCATGAGGACATTTCATATCTTAAACATGGGGGGTGTTTTTAAAATTTGACGATCGATTTAGGATTTTCAAAACCTAAAAACATGCATTTTTCTTTAGTTATTCTATTTTCCTGCTTGCATACCCAAAAAAAAAATACTAATAATAATAAAAATGTTGAAAACATTTTGAGGAAAAATTTTGAAATCAGTACTAAGGTTGAAAAATTCACTTTTAGGTACAATGGGATTTAATCTTTAACAAACTAGGGATGAGGATATGGATCTGATCATTAGAATTTCAGGGTCTATTTTTAGACTACATCAGATATCCTTCTCTAAAATTCCACCTAAACTCATGATAGTTCAGGTGACTTGATCTTATACGGAAAGTATTTGACTTAGCTTCCGATTCAAAAACTTGCATGTCTTGAGAAACTTCTCGTGTCAATTTTCACACACAAGCCAACACTTAAAAACAACTAAAAATTAGAAAAACTCCCTTGTTTGGACTTAGTAAAAGTATGAAGCAGATCATTGGTTTGAGTTCCCACCGCTAAGAAGGAGGAAAATGACTCCTGTGAGGACGCGATGTAAACATGTTACCGCCTCAGCGCTGCTCCATATCTATAATTCATATCTTTAGACGGAGCATTAAAGTGCATTTTAGTAGCTCAAGTTTCTTGTACGATGCTCTACCTATAGTGTCAGAGCAAGAGCTTGAGTTTGCTTGGAGTGCCCCTTTACATCGCATTATGTTTTGGGGTTGTGAGATCCTGGGTGGTGTCATGGGCAGTGCTATCCCGAAGTACTGGCGCCAGAGCCCCCTCGAGGATTGGTAATGGGAATGATGATCCCGACACATCTGTTGTAAGACTAAGCTAAAAATGAGCATGGGGGGAAAGAAAAAAAAAGAATAAATAAATAAATTAACACGCCCCTATAATTGTTGGCTTTTCACAAGCACAGACACAAGGTTTTAAAGGATTTTTACAAGTTGCGAATCAGATTCATGAGCCAGAAAAATCCTCAAAACAAAAATTTCAAGTCATCTACATTAACAAGGGGTTAATTTGTGAATTTTCTGGAGGATATATTGATCCCGTTTTGTCTAATGGTTGGATCCAAAACAAATCCCAATGTTTATATTTAACAAATCCCGCACCTCTTGTGTTTAGATCAACCAAGGTCCCTTAATCTTTTTTCCCTCAAAAGTAGAAAAAATTAGATTTCCCAAAAATTCCCTTTTTCAAAAGAATTGAAGTTTTGCTAAGAGACTAGCAAAAGATAAGCATGGGGGTGTGATAAATGCCAGTTTATCATTATTCTTATGCATTAAAGCAAACCTAGCTCTTAGGATTTTACTCTGCAAATAGGTTTTTGGGCTGCATTTAGGCATAAATTAGGTTAGGCATGCATTGCATTTTTTTATTGTCTTTTTGATATATTTTTGTGAGTGTTAGGGATCAACAGTTATACAGATCCCTAAAGCCCTAGCACATAAGAAGGCAAATGGTGAAGCTCAGACTAGCTGGAACTCAGCTTGATCCAGCTCAGCACAGTTGGAACCTATCTCACTTTAACTATGCTTAGCTCATACAAGCTCCATTCAGCTAATCTCGGCTGAATGGTAGCTCAAGAGAATTCATCTTAGCTCACCCTAGCTCAAGTCAGCTCAGATCCAGCTCAACCTAGTTGAGTCTAGCCCATTTTAGCTCCCACAAGTCCATAGGGAGCTCTAGCTAGCTCAGCTGAGTTGACTGGAGTTCACTCCAGCTTAGATCCAGCTACATCCAGCTCCACTCAACTCCACCCAGCTGAAGAAGAACTCATCCCAGCTCAGGAAGCTCAAGTCCAGCTCCCGAGGACTCAGCTTAGCTCAACTTAGTTGAGCTAAGCTACCTTAGCTGCCCAACCAGCTTGATGCTCCCCTGGAGCTCCAGACCCAGCTCATCTCAGCTCATTATTGTAGAAGCCAACTCACTTTAGCTTGGCTTAGCAGCTAGCAAAGAACTAGCAAGCTAAGGCAGCCAGAGTAGCTCCATGCCAGCCTCTTCAGCAGCTCCCAGCTCCAGTTCCAGCTCCAGACTACTCCTCAGCTCCTCTCTTCAAACCCTAGCTCCAATACCTCCTCCTCTACTTCATAGCTAGCTCAACTAGCTTACCATAGCTTAGCTTAGCTAGCAACCAGCTCCGTGGCCATCCACCACCTTCAACTCAACCAAAGCTAGCTCCACCAACTTAAGCCCTACCTAAGCTAGCTATCCTAGTCATTTTGACACCACCTCTTCACCACCTTTCACCCCTCAACTAACCCCCAAAAGACACCAAAAGTTGGCACCAAAACTAACCCTAACCACCTCCCTTTTGGCGCCAACTTTCAGCCCCTTTATCCACCCTACACCTACCCACATAACCGATCCTAGCCATCCACATACCCCCCTTCTTGAACCCTAAGGTGGCGCCACCTAATGGCCTAATAGAAGGCCCATTTTGGCACCATTTCTAAAGGGCACCAAAGCCTTAACTGCCCCCCTTAGCACCCCTTAGGTGGCGCCACTTATCCTTAGCCCTAGGATCCGCAACTACCTCCCATATCCTATCCTAGCCATCCATTCCAGGAGCCACCTATGCCCCCCTTCCTACACTATATATACCCACCTAACTTCCCACATTTTCTTCATCCTCTATTAGTGTATTTTTCTACCTATACCCGCCTACACCTACGGCCAAGAAAAAGGAGTAGAGAAGAAGATTAATGGGGCACATCACCAGCCCCTTTGGTGCCTTCTTCTCCCCATTCTCTTCTACTTCGGCCATGCCAAGGAGGAGGAGATTTCCACTTCAAGGAGGATGGCCAGGCAAAGGAGAAGGACTTAGGGTGGATGTCCACCCTTGGAGAAAAGCTTATGGCATGCCCCCTTAGGGCTTGCTTTGGAGGACATTAATTTGGTGGAGCTTTTAGAGACGAAGAATTGGAGCACTTCTTTTCAAGCCCAGGAGCTACTATGCTTGGAGCAAGGAGCCTCCCCTCTTCATCAATTTTTAAAGGATTAGTGTTTCTTTACTTTGTACTTATAATTCTAGTTGTAGAAGCTTTCCTCTACTAGGGTTTTTGTACAACACTTTCTCATTAATCAAGTTGCCTTCCTTAGTTGTATTTTTAATTGCTTTGTTTTTTGCATTCTTCACTCCCTCTCCCTAATTATTCGTGGCCTCCACTTGCCTAGAGTGAGCTTAGGGAGAGGCTCTACTTGCCACTTTAGGAGTAGTGTATTGAGTTAAGTGTTGTCACTTTCTCGCCAACAATTTCGCATGTTGCCTTAATTTCAAAAACATAAAAATTAAATATTGAAAAAAACCAAAAAGAAAGACGATTTCTATTTCCAAGCAAGAGACCTAAATTTTTCAAACATATTGCCTCCTTCGACATCCCTAGATACCCCACTATCTAGGTTTATAAATTTAAGAGTTGATCGATTTTGTGCGTTACAACGACGTATTTTACAAATCGTAGAAAATTCGGATCACTTTTTCCTACTCTCGGCACCTGGAAGGAATGGATAGGATAGGCGTATTTCTGACCTCTGATACTATTACCCTCCTTCAGTCGAGGACTCTATGAAGGACGATCGTAACCATCGACCATATTCGTAGCTTTATTAAGACTCAGTCTCTGTGTATCTGCCTTATTTGGTGACTCTCAGGAATTCACACAATGCACACAGGAACAAAGAGTGAAAACTATGCCTAACTCTGAGGTATCACCATCTAATTGTCCAAAACTTAAGAGTCCTTGCACTAAACTTAGCACACCAGTAATCTCTCTACTTTCTTCTCACAAATATGAGGTGGATTTATTAGAAGATAGTATGCCTGACTCCATATTCACTGTCCAAGGGTTTAGTAGACTAAAAATGCTTATTGGTTTTCTTCAAAGATTCATTACCCAATCTACGTGCAAGTGAAGTAAATGTACTGGATTTTAAACTTAAGAAACAATTAAAGATCGAAAATCTTTAATGACACCTCCAAGACAAGGATGTTTTGCTAAGAACTAACCAATTCAGCTTAAGAAAATAAAAGTTTTTTTCTTCTTTAATTGTCCTAAATGTACGCAAATATTTATAAATGCTATAAACAATCTCAGGTTATACCCCCTCATGCCTAAGATTGACAATGTCCTCATTGGAAAAATGCAGACAAAGAAGACTATCACTGGAGGAGGAGAGTGGGAGGAGCTAAAGCTCCTCAAGCCGAAGTGTGTCCAAAACCTAGCCATCTGAAAGAGTAATATAAGGTTTATGTTGCTAGCCATTTACCTTAAACCTCGCGCCAGAAGTAGGGTTCCGAATTTCTATAGCTCCATGAGGGAAAGTTTTGAGAACAACGTGTTGCCCATCCCAGCGGGACTCGAGCTTTCCTGGAAATAATTTATGTCTGGAATTGAAAAGCCAAACCCACTGGTTGGGCTCAAAAGTCTTTCTAATGATGTGCTTATCATGGAAGACCTCTGTACATTGCTTATAAGCTTGAGAAGTTTCATAGGCTTCAATACGAAGCTCCTCAAGCTCACTTAACTCTAACATACATGCCTTTCTTGCTTTATCCAAATTCAAGTTAACATTTTTAAAAGCCCAATAGGCTTTATGATGGATTTCAACAAGAAGATGCCATGCCTTTCCATAGACAAGATGGAAAGGAGACATGCTCGGGAGTCATATAGGCAGTTCTCTAGGCCCAAAGAGCATCATTAAGTTTTTAAGACCAATCCTTACGATCAGGCCTGACAGTTTTTTCTAAAATTTGCTTTATCTCCCTATTAGACACTTCAACTTGTCCACTCGTTTGGGGATGGTAGGGTGTAGCTATCACATGGTTGACCCCCAAATTTTGTAGTCTTGTGAAGTATACGTTCTTGAAGTGAGGTCCTCCATCACTTATGATCGTCCTTGGGCACCCATACCGAGAAATGATATTTAAGTTAACAAAGCCCAAGACCACGGAATGGTCATTGGTTCGCGTGGGTATGGCTTCTATCCATTTAGACACATAGTCCACAGCAACAAGGATGTACTCATATCCAAAGGACACAGGAAAGGGATCCATGAAGTCGATGCCGCAAATATCAAAGATCTCAACCGGGAAGATCGGTTCCTGAGGCATCTCATCCCTTTTTGCAATGGTTCCTTGATGTAAACACATTTGTTGAAGGTAAAATGCCTATTCATGCATTTCATGCTATAATATTGCATAACATGCATCATTCTGCATTTAGAGTAGTTGTATATAATTTAGGTTAGTTGCATCTTTTTTATGCTTAGGAGAGAAGCATATTTTTTTCGGAGCGTCTGATTGACGATCCGACCGTACGGATCTGATCAAGACGACAATTAGAGTCCAATGCCTCTGAAATCACCTCAATTGGAGTCCCGTAGCACCATATGCAGCCTGAGAAAGATCAACGGCTAAGGGACTACGAGACATAATTTGGAGCTTGAAATGATAAATCCAACCGTGCGGATGGATTCGAGTTGATGATCGAAGCCTAATGGTGCAAAAATCGACTAAATCCGACCTCTGTAGTAGCCCCTACAACAAGAAGAAGATGGACGGCCCAGACTGTGCCACGTGGCGTAGCCCTGCCCACCAACACACGCACGCAGCATCGCACGCGTGCTGCAGCGCAGGTGCGCGCGCAGGCGCATGGGCGCACAACGCAGCGCCAGCGCATGGGCGCGTGCGTGCGTGGCAAGGCAGGACCGTGGTGCCAACATATCATGAGGTGGACTACAGCAACGCATGAGTTGGACTTACAGCGATGCTTACAACCGTCGATAATTCATTGCATGCTAGTAAAGCCAACTGTGGGCATCAGCGGGCATGAGCTGCCTACAGCGACGTTTCCAGCGACGGCATGGATGTCACTAATGATCCCATACCTATTTTTTGCCTCTTCTTCTCCACTATAAAAGGACCTACACACCCTCCCTTCCATGCCATCTCTACCTACTCTACTCCCACCTACTCCCAAGCTCTAGCAAGCTTACCAACGCTCCATTAGAGCTTGCTCTCAAGCTCCCAAGGTGCCTATTAGTGTAGCGAACCTCTACCACACCAAATACTCTTCAAACTTCCGATCTCCCTCCATAGGTCACCTTGGAGCCGTCCTCCCACCTCCATTCCGGTAGTAGATTAACTCTGTCTTCTCACCTCCATTCCGGAGCTACGCCGAAGCTTTCCTCAAGCCAACGTCCTCCAGCATCTCACCTCCATCGTCCCTCTCCTTGCCTCATTCTTCTGAGCTTCCACCAGGCACCGTCGTCTCACCGAACAGCCGATTCAGGAGATTTCCTCTCACCTCCCTCTCTTTTTATGCTTTCATAGTAGATTGTAGTAGACATTGGATTGATATATATACCATTTTCGTTCCACATCTCTATCTTGTGATACGTTTGCTAGTTTTCTTTTATTTCAAAAATACAAAAAAATAACAAAACCCCAAAATACCAAAAAGAAACAAAATGAAGCACGATTTTTAAGTAAAGTAAATGTCGCCTCCCTATGATCAACCCGGGACTCCCTTGGTGTTTCGGTATAAATTTTATCTGATCCACGTATTTTGCAACTACGACAATAGGTTATTTGTAACCTCAATTTCTAACACGCGAAACACGCACGACCATTCCTATCTAGTGGCAACGTAGACATGTGCCCACATATGTATGTGCATCTCAGAATAATGTGGGCCACCAAAATACAGACTGAAGAACCTTATAGGTAGTCTTTTTCACACTAAAATGTCCCCCATAATGGAGGTCATGGCAGAGACTCAGAACACTTCTTTGTTCCTCATTAGGGATGAAATGGCAAAAAAGCTAGTCACAACCTACTATAAAAAGCTTGGGTTCCTTCCAGTGATAAAATTTAGCGTTAGCAAGAAACCTATCTCGCTTCTACTTGTCCCAAGCAATGGGGGTAATTCCCATGACCACATAGTTTACTATGTCAGCGAGCCAAGGAGTTTTGGCCTCCACGGCCATCAGAGACTCATCAGGGAAAGTCTCTGGAATATCGCCAGCAAGGTTTGATGCCTCAATAGGGATCTTGGATAGATAATCTGTACCTAATTCTCAACTCCTTTCTTATCTGTAATTTCCAAGTCAAACTCCTGGAGTAGCAGAATCCAATGAACTAGGCAAGGTTCGGTGTCATTTTTAGCAAGAAGATGCTTTAAGGTAGAATGATCAGTGAACACCACAACCTTAGATCCCAAACGATAAGATCGAAACTTTTCCAAAGCAAATACTACAGCAAAAAGTTCCTTTTCAGTGACCGTGTAGTTTTGCTGAGGATCCGTAAGGGTCTTGCTGGCATAATTCATCACATGAGGTTTGCCATCAACCCTTTGACCTATGACCACTCCCACTGTAAAATCAGAAGCATCACACATTAGCTCAAATGGGAGGGTCCAATCTGGTGCTTGGAGAATCGGTGCAGTGAAAGGGCTTTCTTTAAGACTTGGAAAGCCTCACCACATCTATCATCAAAATTGAATGAGACATCATTCGCTAACAGGTCGCAGAGTGTCTTAAAGATTTTACTGAAATATCTAATGAAGCGCCTATAAAATCCAGCATGGCCAAGGAAAGATCTAACTTGACGAACATTGGTGGGCAATGGAAGCTTTGAGATGGAATCAATTTTTGCGGTGTCCATCTCTAATCCTCTCTCGAAAACTATATGCCCTAACACAATGCCCTACTGGACCATGAAGTGGCTTTTCTCTTAGCCAAGCACTAGCTTTGCCTCTTCGCAACGAGTTAAGACTTTATCAAGGTACGAAAGGCATAAGTCAAACGATGAGCTATAAATGGAGAAGTCATCCATGAAAATTTCAACAAACTTGTCGATCATATCAGAAAAGATAGCCATTAAACATTGTTGGAAAGTGGCAGGAGCATTACATAACCCGAATGGCATTCGGTAGAACGCAAATGTGCCATACGGACTCATGAAGGTGGTACGCTCCTGATTGTCAGGAAAAATAGCTATCTAATTATACCCAGAGTACCCATCAAGAAAGTAGAAGTACTTGTTCCCCACCAGTCATTCCATAATTTAATCGATAAACGCTAAGGGGAAATGGTCTTTCTGGGTAGCCGTGTTCAAACGACGATAATCAATGCAGATCCTCCAACTAGTTGAGGGTCTAGTGGTCACCAACTCTGCTTGGTCATTCTCTTCCACAGTGATTCCTGCCTTTTTGGGTACTACATGAATAGGACTGACCCATTTATTATCTGAAATGGGATAGATAATCTCTGCATCCAGCCATTTTAGAATCTCCTTTTTAACAACCTCTCGCATATTGGGGTTGAGCCTTCTCTGCATGTCTCGGAAAGGTTTCACGGACTCATCCGTTTATATATGATGCATGCAAAGGGAGGGATCAATACCCTTAATATCAGCAATTGACCAGGCAATTGCATCATTGTGCCTTTGTAAGCACTCAAGTAGAGCTCTCTCCTACGATTCAGATAATGTAGACGAGATAATAGTGGGGAGCGTGTCATTAGGGCCAAGGAAAGCATATTTCAATGTGCACAAGAGGGGTTTCAACTCTAACTCAGGAGCCTTTTGAATTGAGGGTTTAAGTTGGGATGTCCCTACCTCGGGTAGTGGATCTACCTTCGTAGTCTAGGGCGGGGACAGAGACTATGTGTACCCCCAACAATTCTTCTAATTTGGGTATTTCCCTTTTAGTTTCTTTAATAATCGGAGGATGGTCCTTACATATGACCTTTTGAAGGGGATCTCTACATAGGAGTGCTAGAGTAGTCTCCTCAATTATTTCATCAATGATAAACGCCAGTTTATCACCATTCTTATGCATTAAAACAGATCTAGCTCTTAGGATTTTTCTCCGCAAATGGGTTTTTGGGTTGCATTTAGGCATTAACTAGGATAGGCATACATTGCATTTTTTCTTGTCATTTTAGTGTGTTTTTGTGAGTGTTAGGGATGAACAAATATACAGATCCCTAAAACCCTATCACTCAAGAAGGCAAATGGTGAAGGTGGAACTCAGACTAGCTGGAACTCAACTTGATCTAGCTCACCACATCTGGAACCTAGCTCACTTGGACTAGGGTTAGCTCATACCAGCTCCATTCAGCTAATCTCAGCTGAATGGCAGCTCAAGAGAGCTCATCTTAGCCCACCCTAGCTCAAGTCGGCTAAGATCTAGCACAACTTAGTTTAGTCTAGCTCATCTCAGCTCCCACTAGTCCACAAGGAGCTTTAGCTAGCTCAGCTAAGTTGACTGGAGTTCACCCCATCTCCACTTACTCCAGCCAGCTGAAGAAGAACCCATCCCAACTCAGGTAGCTCAAGTCCAGCTCCCGGGGACTCAGCTTAGCTCAACATGGTTGAGCTAAGCTACCTTAGCTGTCTCAACCAGCTCAATCCTCCTTGGGAGCACCAGACCCTGCTCACCTCATCTCCATTCAACGGAAGCCCGCTCACTTTAGCTTGGCTTAGTAGCTAGTAAAGAACTAGCAAGTTAAGCCAGCTAGAGTAGCCCCATGTTGACATCTTCAGTAGCAGCTAGCTCCACTTCAGCTCCAGATTCTTCAGATCCAGCTCCTCCCTCCAAACCCTAGCTTCAATACCTCCTCCTCTACTCCATAGCTGGCTAAGCTAGCATAGCTAAGCTTAGCTTAGTTAGCAACCAGCTCCTTGGCCATCCTCCACCTTCAACTTAACCCTAGCTAGCTCCACCAACAAAGCACACCTAGTCCACCTATGCTACCTATCCTCTACTCTATTTTGGCGCCAAAATGGACACCTCCTAGCCCCTCAAGTACACCCAAAAGACACCATGTTTGGCACCAAAATACCCTTCTAGAAGCCCTCCCCTTTGGCGCCAAAACACCCCCACATCATTTCCCAACACATAACCCTACAACCCATCCTAGCCACCCACCTACCCCTCCTTCTAGAACCCTACTGTTGAACGTATGAATTGTTACGCTAACGTGTTTGGTTTTGAAACCTTGCCGTTGTAGCTTGAAAGCGAAGAACTCATGTTCAACAAATAAAATTTATACCGAAATTGAAATTCCGAGTCGAACACAGGGAGGCTATGTCAATCTATATTCACAATTATATTTTTTTTAGAATTTTTCTTGAAAAGTGAGGTGATGTAATTACATTGAAGCTATTACAATAATCAGACTAAAAGGAAAAGAGAGAGAGAGAGAGAAAACATGCATTCAATATTTCAAAATGTTTATACAATAAAACCAAATAAGAATTACACTAGAAAGCAGGAAATCAGCTACACTAGAAAGCAGCAAAATTCTACACTAGAAAGCTGTAAAGAAGAATGGGAGAGAGAAGTTATACTCCTCGACGATTGCTTAGAGGATGAACCAGACGGGACAATGCCCGGACGGAGGAGGACGGAGCAGGATGAAGGAGGACGAAGCAAAAGAACGGGAATGGGGCAACATGTCATCGTCGTCGCGGGATCCACTTCTGAATGGGGACGAAAATTTTGACTTTATCTCATGAGGAGCATCCTTGGTGTGGGACAAGCTTCTCTTGAGCTTTGGAGAGGTAGAGAAGAGAAGGAAGGGATGAGAATTTCGTGTGGAAGGGGTATCCTTTTATAGTTGCAAGGAGTGAGGGCAATTTGTTCATTTAAATCTCGAAACATTAAATAAGGGCCCTTTAGTGATGGATAAAATCATCGCTAAAGCCCGATCGTGGGCATAGTAGGCGCTACCCGTGGGGTTACTTGCTTTCTCGCATGCTCAACGCTTGCACACGTCCGCTGAATCTCAGCCTTCCGATCGAGAGATCAGACGACTTATGTTGCGGCTTCCTTGCTCCTCAACGTGCACTCACCCGCGTACAATCCTGCGTGAGGCGCGGGCGTGCGATAGCGTGTGGGCACTATCGAGTGCCCGCAGCCACTCGATCGAGATCTGATGCTCGGTCACGCCCGCTCGACCGCGCTGCTCACCCTCTCGCATGATTCAATCGTGTGTCGCCTACTCGCGATAACACTCTCGCCCGCTGCGCTGCGAAGCGTGGATGGGTGCGAGGATGTTTCAAGGTGCTCGTCACCACAGTCGTTGGATCGAGATCCAACGGCCCAGATCGCACACCAAACATCTTTGAAAAAGCAGCGGTGGTCTTGAGGGCCGGTTGGATGGCTAAGATGGTGCCACATGGCGCCATCTTAGCTGCCCATCTTCTGGATGTTGTAGATGGTGCCACAGGTGTCGGATTGACTCGATTTTTGTGTCATTAGGCTGCGATCGTCGATCCGAATCCACCTGTGTGATCGAATTTGTCGTTTGAAGTACGAATTTACACCATCTTAGCCCTTGATCTTCTAGTGTTCCTCAGTCACTATCTGATGCTACAGATGCCTGGTTAGGACGATCTTGGAGTCGTTGAACTCCAATCGTCGCCCTGATCACATCTGTATGGTTGGATCTTCGATCCAAGGCTCTGATAAAAAGTTTTCCCTGTCCAAGCACATAAAAGGAGACAATTAACCTCCATTTTATTCAGACTACTCTAAATACAAGATGATGCATGTTATGCAGTATTTATAGCATGCAATGCAATCTTATGGTTAAGAACATGCATAAATAGACATCTTAAGTAGTGTAAACGTGTTTACATCATACCCACATGGCTATCTTTTGCTAGTCCCTAGCAAAAACTATATGCTGTTTATAAAAGAATTTGGTTGGATTATTTGGGCATGAGTTATTTTTAATCATTAAGAAAATGCCTACTTAGGAACTAAACTTTCAAAGACACAACAGTGCCCGAGTATCTTCCAAAATGCAGACCACCTCAAACCATCACCTTATTCAAAGAAAATTTTCTTTCTCTCTTTTTCCTCTTTTCTAATTTTTTGGATTTTCAAGTTTTAGGGTTTAAGAGTGGCTTTCTACGGCCATTCATCTCACCTAAGATTTGATGAGAACTCTAAGTTCTAAGCATCTTATTGTGAATGTGGTAGACTCATTGACCGGCAATTAAAATGGACTTCGGATTTCTACGCCCCTAGGTGACCTCAAAAAGAATTCTACCTAAAGGTGTTTCTTTACAACCGATAGCTTTCTCCCTACTTTTATTTTTTATGGGGTCAACACAAGGGTGAATCCAGTGTATATCTCCCCGGTTTATTCTACTTCTCCACTTCTTCCTAAGTATTTTGGGAATTTTCAGTGCATTTATTGAGCTGGGTTCTAGACAACTGGTCGATGAGCTGTTACCACCGACAACTTGCCAGCCATACTCGTGCGGGAAGTGTGGTTTATTTCTTTTTTTTTCTTTTCTCCTTTTCTTTTCAGTTTTTTTTTTTTTTAAGTAGGTGGCTTCCCTAGTCTAAGACTTAACTAAAGGCAGCAAAAAGTGAAAGGTCCAATGACTGGGCTCTGGACAACCTACCTATGGGCTGTTACCCACAATAAGTTGTCAGCAATATCACCCTAGAAGGTTTATTACCTACCCAATTTCTGTTAGAATCGCTGAACAACGAGTCAGTGCAAAGAAAGTGTGTAGATGCTTAAAACTCAAAAATTCCCTCAAATCAAAGGGTGGGTTGATAAGTCGTGTACTTATCAACCAACCTTATTTATTCTAATTACTATAGAATTAAGATGACGAGGACTTGAAAGACAAATCCACATTTTAGTGGATACACAGGCTAATTAAGTCCAAAGACCTGAAGGGTCTTTGTGTTCAGATCCTAATGTAAAATTTCCTTTCCTAAGATTGAAAAGTCCTAACGTCCAACTAATCCTCCCTAATTTTGATTTTTTTTTATGTATAAATAAGAAGAGAAAAACAATTTACATGAATTTCACAAAGCTGACCAAATGATTCAAATATGAATCCACCCCCCTATGCCTAGCTGATGCAATGTCCTCATTGAAAAGGAGACATGAAAGAAAGGGTAGAATATGAAAGATGACACCTGAATATGAAGCTCGTATCAGCCTTGTGTCATATGTACAACTGCTGAGTTTAATGCCATCAGCTAGGCGAAGTCCAGCCAAAGAAGTCAGAATGGCTAAAGCAACTATGTCTGAGACGGGCTTTGGAAGAATACGGTCAATATCAGGCCTTAGACGTTGATCGTTGACTTTAATTGTGTTACCCATCTTTGGGTCAAAAATATGAACGGCTCCATTTGGAAAAATCTGGTCAATTATGAATGGGCCATTCCATTTAGATCAAAGTTTGCCAGGAAAGAGCTTAAGTTTAGAATCGAATAACCAGACCTTCTGGTTTGGCTCAAAGCTCGTGCAGGAAATCAGTTGATCATGTAGAGCTTTCGTCTGAGCCTTGTAGATCTTGGCATTCTCATACGCATCATTTCTAAGCTTCTCCAACTCAGATAGTTGGAGTTTCCTGGTCTTCCCAACTAATTTCAAATCTAAATAGCATTGTTTGATCGCTTGGAATGCCCTGTGTTCAATCTCTACGGGTAGATTGCATGCCTTTCCATACACCAAATGGAATGGAGAAATGTCGATGGACATTTTATACGCTGTACGGTAGGCCTAAAGAGCATCCTCAAGCTTTTGAGTCCAATCCTTGCGATCAGGCCCAACCATTTTCTGTAGAATGTTCTTGATCCCTCGATTGGAGATCTCAGCTTGTCCATTCGTCTGGGGATGGTAAGGTGTCGAAATTTGGTGATTAACCCCGTATTTGGCCAATAAATTCTGGAATTGGGCATTAGTAAAATGAGTGCCACCATCACTGATGATAGCCCTTGGAATCCCGAACCTACTAAAGATATTTTTCTTGAGAAAATCGATGTCCACCTTGTGGTCATTGGTTCGGGTGGGAATCGCCTCAATCCATTTGGACACATAATCAACAACAATAAGAATATACTGAAGTCCAAATGAAGGGATAAAGGGTCCCATGAAATCGATGCCCCAAACATCAAAAATTT
This sequence comes from Thalassia testudinum, assembly GCA_037157565.1. NCBI lineage: Eukaryota > Viridiplantae > Streptophyta > Magnoliopsida > Alismatales > Hydrocharitaceae > Thalassia > Thalassia testudinum. The sequence goes on from JAZHRO010000025.1 coordinate 95,157,031, forward strand.
CGACAGGAAGAATAGGGTTTAGGGGCATCATGTCTCTCTTAGTTATGCTCCCAATTGCCTAACATCGAGAAAATGACCTTGAGAAATCTTGGGCATCCTTGAATAAAGACGACCAATAGAAACCAGATTGCAAGATTTTTGCAGCCATCTTTTTCCCAGAGAAATGTCCACCACACCCAGATGCATGGCAGAACTCGAGTATACTGTTGAATTCATTCTTCGGTGTACTTCGGCGAATAACCTGAACAGAGCCGATGCGATATAGTTCAGGGTCCTCCCAGAAGTAGTATTTGGCCTCAGATTTGAGTCTATCTCGTTGTTGCTTGGTCCAATCCTGAGGTGTTTGACCAACGGCCAAATAGTTAACAATGTCAGCAAACCATGGGGTGTGGACACCTAAAACTGTAAGGATAATTTTATCCGGAAAAGTGTCAGCAATCAGATTGTCCGGACAAGAAGAATCACCTAGGAGTCTCGACATATGATCCGCTACCACATTTTGTACCCCAGTTTTATCCTTGATTTCAAGATCAAATTCTTGAAGAAGAAGAATCCAACGAATAAGTCGGGGTTTAGAATCCTTTTTGGCCAAGAGATGTCTCAAAGCCCAGTGGTCGGTAAAGATGTTAACATTAGACCCTAAGAGATAAGCCCTGAATTTCTCTAAAGCAAACACTACAGCTAGTAATTCCTTTTCAGTAACAGTGTAATTCCTCTGGGCTTCATCCAGAGTTTTACTAGCGTAGTAGATGACAGAGGGCTTTCTATCAATTTTCTGACCTAAGACAGCCTCGACCATGTAATCAGAAGCGTTGGTCATGATCTCAAAAGGGGTTGTCCAAATTGGTGGTTGCAAAACTGGAGCACATGTGACTACCATTTTAAGGAAATTAAATGCCTTTCGGCATGATTCGTCAAAAATAAATAGCGTTTCTTTGGCAAGAAGATTGCTCAAAGGACGAGCAACCTTTAAGAAATACTTGATGAATCTTCAATAAAATCCCACATGGCCAAGAAATGATTGAATTTGTTTAACAGATGTGGGAGGAGGAAGTTTAGGGATAGCATCAACCTTAGCTTTATCCACTTCAATTCCCCGTTCAGAGAATACATGACCCAAAACGATGCCTTCTTAGGTAATGAAATGTCTCTTTTCCCAGCTAAGGACCAATCATGTTTTGATACATCTCTTAAGAATCATTTCCAGATTAGCCAAACAAGAGTCAAATGATTCTCAAAATATAGAGAAATCATCCATCAAGACTTCCATAAACTCTCCCACCATGTCAGAAAATATGGCTAGCATACACCTTTGAAAAGTTGCAGGTGCATTGCATAACGCGAAAGGCATCCTACAAAAAGCAAAGGTTCCGTAGGGACAGGTGAAAGTAGGCTTTTCCTAATCCTCAGGATGGATAGGAACTTGGTTGTATCCCGAGTAGCCATCAAGAAAACAGAAGTACTTCTACCCAACTAATTTTTCCAAGATTTGATCGATGAAGGGCAGGGGAAAATGATCCTTTTTAGTGGCTGTGTTCAGCTTCCTATAATCAATACAAACCCGCCAAGAAGAAGTTGAACGAGTTGTGACAAATTCTCCTCTCTCGTTAGTCACAACGGTAATCCTGGCTTTCTTCAGAATAATCTGTATGGGACTTACCCAGGGACTATCAGAGATTGGATAAATAATTCCTGCATCGAGCCACTTGATGATTTCCTTTTTGACCACTTCTCGCATATTTGGATTCAATCTCTTCTGCATCTGGTGAGAAGGGCGGGATCCATCTTCCAAAAAAATTCTATGATTACAGTAAGATGGCTCGATCCCTCTGAGGTCATGAATGGTCTAACCAATTGCCTCCTTATGTTCCTTCAAGACCTTGATCAATTTATTCTCTTGCTCCTTTGTCAATTTAGCACTGATAATCACAAGGAGCATCCTCTGAGGTCTTAAAAATTGATATTTCAAATTCTCAGGCAATGGTTTCAGTTTAAGCTATGGCGGGTTGATGATTGATGGTAGGGTAGATGCTGAAGATTCAACAAGAGGAAGAGGTTGTGAGTGAACAAAATCAATAACCTCTTCAGAAGATGGTCGGTCAGCCATAGAGGGTTGCGAGTCAAATTCGTCATCCAAGGAGGAACTTTCGATTGAAGAAACCATCAAACAAGTTTCAATGTTATCATTATCCTCATCAAGTTCCTCAATAAATCCACAATCCTCAAATTTGTTGATCGCCTTAAAAATATCCAACTTCATTCGTTGGTCCCCAAAGGCAATTTCCATGCTACCGCTTTCACAATTAATGTTGGCCTTTGCAGTATCCAGGAATGGACGCCCCAGAATGATGGGCGTGTTCCTCAGATTATCAGGTACATCCATGTCAAGGATAAGGAAATCTACAGGAAAATAGAAATCCTTAACCTTAACTACAACATCTTCAATAACTCCTTGCGGGTTTGTGACCGAGCGGTACGCTAACTGTAGCATTACTGAAGTTGGCCGAAGTTCACCTAACCCAAACTTCTCGTAAAGAGAAGTTGGAATTAGGTTGATGGATGCACCTGATGAGTCGATTGTTCACTTTAAAGTCGTTTGCAGTTTTATGTTGTGGAAAAATCGACTAATCAATATTTAAGAAGAAATAACCACTCGCAGAAGAACAGGTCATATCCACAGGGAGGCAATGACGTATTTAAATGTGCACCAGTTAAAAATGTTTGTTCGTAGCTAGTTTGGACAAGAATCAAGCCAGAATTGCCTTCAGAATAAGGCTGAAATAAGAAACAATGCTGAAATAGCAATTATGAGTAACTAGAGGATATTTGTCGCATTGCAGAATCAATAAAATATTATTAAAAATTGACAATGGCAGAAAATGTAATTATTAATAGCCATTTTTCTGTAGCAAAACAAGGGATTTTTTCCCCTTTGTCGTGCGTGACGAGGAGTGGACGGCCGGACGCGAGAAGCTTGGAGGAAGTTCCTTGGACCGAGGCCTTCGAAACGGTGGTGGCGGGGTGTCGCGCGGCGGTCGGAGTCTGCCGGACGAGCTCCGACGGAGGTGGCTGCAGCTGCTGTTGGCGGGCATGGCACGCGCTGGCTGGAGGCATGGGCCTACTACTGCGCGCTAGATGGAGGGTGCGGGAGCACGCGTGGCCTATTGGCGATGAGGGCTACTGCACAGGCAGTGAGCGGTGAGGTGCTGCAGACTGAAAGTGTCGCGGGTGCGCTGCAGGCGGATGCGTGTGGCCTGTTGGCGGAGGGCGTAGGGGCGGCTGTAGGATGCAGATGTCGCGAGTGGCTACAGGCGGGTGCACGCGAAGGTTGGAGGGTGCGGGTGAAGTACTGCAGGCATGCGGTGAGCGGCCGAGTGTGGTTGAGCAGGTGCGGCTGCAGGTGCGGGAGAAGGGCGGCTCTGCCGGCTCTGCTGCTGCATGCAGGCTGGAGGCGTGGGCGCTAACGCGGCCTGTTGGCAGTAAGCACAGGTGAGGTTGCAGGCATGGGTGCGTGGGTGAGATGGATGTGCATGCCTTGCGTGCGGCTGGAGGTGAACTGGGCGGATGGTGGTTGCTACTGGAGTGGGGAGGGTGGCTTCAGACGTCCGGGAAATTTCCTGGACATCTTAACTGACTGAGAAGGTGATTGTAGAGTGGCTGCGGTGGTGGTTGTTTGTGACAACGGCGAGGGAGATGCATGCTAAGGTGCTCACGGTAATGCGGACGAGCTCCGGATGGCGACGTGGCCTATCACACCACACACCCACGGTGGTGGAGACTCGCCGCCACAGTTGAGGCTGGCGGTGTGGAATGGAAGAGAGGAGATCTCTCTGCACGGTGGTGGGTCGGTGATGGAGGCCTCCTCGCTCAGCATCCTCTCGCCTCCGTTTGTAGTGGCCTGCACAAATTTGAAATCAGCTGCCCGACCAGATACAACACATCCGCTCATCCTTGAATGGGTTCTTCACTACGACAGCTGGTGGCATTGGAGCAGCAGCCAGCCGTTCCTGCAAGAAGAAGAATAAAGAAAATAATATTAAAATATTATGGTTATTTATATACAGACCCTCAACTCTTATGTTAACCTAAATTAATGCATGCAATGTACCTAATTAGTTAACTAATGCAATTCTAAGTTAATTCTAAATGCATTTAAATATGAATAAGATACATGAATTATGTAATTGAATTAGAAATATGAATTAATCTATTTACATCCTAATTTATGCTAAATAAATGTTAGAATTAACCTAATGTCTAGACACTTAAATACTTAAATAACCCACAACTATGGGCTAATCAAATACCCCCATGCCTAGTTTTTGCTAGTCCCTAGCAAAATTAACCGAAACCTAGCACTCCAAGTAGACTAGTCAACCCACTTGGCCTTCCTTCAGAAGCATATTAAGTTCAGACTCTAGACCTAAGGTTCCTAAGTAGTTGCTAAGTTATAGACTAGGTTGGGTAAAGATGAGTTGCAGGCACAAGTTTCCCTAATTTCTGACTCTACCCTAAAGTTTATTGATCCCTGAGATTAAAGCTTCCGTGCTTGTGCAATGTCTGAGTTATTTAACTTAAAGAAAATTCTTTTTTTTTATTATTATATATATATATTTATTTTTTTTTTGTTTATTTGATTCTTCTAAGTCTAACCTCAGATCAGCTATCAACACGGTCAGTGTCGGATTCATTGTCCCCATTACCATACCTCGAAGGGTGCTTGGCTTTCAATGCTTTGAGATAGCACCACCCATAATGACCCCAAGAACTCCTGGCAATCAACACTTCGAGATAGTATCGCCCATGGATTTCTTAAGCGAATTCAGGCCTATGGCAATCGGCACTTCGAGATAGGGCCGCCCATGGTACCTGAACCGCACAATGTGAGGAGGTAATATGTTATCATGCCCCTAGTAGGATGGATATCCTAGGAGACAAGCGCTGAGGAGGTAATATGTTATCATGGCATCCTCAAGGTGAGTATATACTCCACCCCTCCTGCGACGGGAACTCTTCCAATTAAAATGTGTTTTCAAGCCCCTCCTAAGTCAAAACTAAGAGAACCAAATCTCCTTTCAGAAAGAAAGAAATTAAGTTAATTACCAGACCAAGTGTGTGAAATTTGGATTCTTAGGTTACAAGGACCCGTAAACCAAAAGATAGAATAAGACTCCAGGTACTACCCCACCTTTAACTCAAACCCTAGCTTCCCTTCCTCAACCTCTTGAGCAATGGTCCGCAACTTAACTCCTACTTAAGTTTTTAAGTCTACAAAGGACCCTAAAGATCTAAAGCTAGTAGCTCATTTAGCTTCTAAAGTTTGACCCTAGAATTAACTTAGTATACCCTAGAGTTCGGATTTGCTTAAGATTGCAAGACTTAGCCAGTTAAGCTCAAAACTTTTTTTTTTTTTTCATTTTCTCTTCTTTTTATATATATATATATATATTTTATATGCATGCTATAAACAAAATGCCTCAGGTCCTCTCCCCCATGCCTGGTTCAAGCAATGTCCTCATTGAAAACAAAAAAAGTTAAAGGAAGATATTACCTTAGGCGGAGAATGGTAGGAGCTAAGGCTCCTCAAGAGTGACTTCGTCAACCAGATGGCCATCTAAAGTTATGTACTGTTTTAACCGTTGACCGTTGACGATAATGGGAGTTGCTGAAGAGGAAGGATTTTTGATCTCCACAGCTCCATGTGGAAATACTTTGGTGATTATGTAGGGCCCATCCCAACGAGATTTTAACTTCCTAGGAAAAAGCTTAAGTATGGAATTGAAAAGCCAGACTTGTTGGTTAGGCTCAAAGGTCTTTCGAAGAATAAACTTATCATGCAAAAACTTAGTTCTTTCTTTATAAGCTTGAGAGGTGTCATAAGCATCATTCCTCAGCTCCTCAAGCTCAATTAATTCTAGAAGTCGTGCCTTACCTGCCTTTTCTAAATCCATGTTAACACTCCGAATAGCCCAAAGTGCTTTATGTTCCAACTCAACAGGTAAATGGCATGCTTTTCCATACACCATCCGAAAGGGGGAAGTACGCAAAGGGGTCTTATAGGTCGTTCGATAAGCCCACAAAGCATCATCGAGCTTTTGGGACTAGTCTTTCCTATCAGGTCTAATGGTCTTTTCCAAAATATTTTTTATCTCCCTATTTGATACTTCAACCTGGCCACTTGTCTGAGGGTGGTAAGGGGTAGCAACCTTGTGAATCACTCCCAAACTCTTGATTAACCGATTGAAGTGGTGGTTTTAGAAATGAGGTCCCCCATCACTTATAATAGTCTTGGGGCAGCCGAAACGGGATATGATATTGGCCTTCACAAATTTCAAAACCACAGAGTGGTCATTTGTGCACGTAGGAATGGCCTCTCTCCATTTAGAGACATAATCAATTGCCACCAAGATATATTCAAAACCAATGGATGACGGGAAGGGACCCATAAAGTCAATTCCCCACACATCAAAAATTTCAACAAATTGAATAGGATGTTGAGGCATTTCATTCTTCTTCCCAATCGTTCCAATCCGTTGACATCTAATACAGGCCTTAAAAAAATTATGAGAATCCTTAAATAAGGAAGGCCACCAAAAATCGGACTGGAGAACCTTAAAAGCAGTTTTCTTAGCCCCAAAGTGTCCTCCACAATGAAGTTCATGGCAGAAACTCAGCACACTTTGTTGTTCCTCTTCAGGCACACAACGTCACAATACTTGGTCTTGTCCAATTCTAAATAATTCTGCCTCTTCCCAAAGAAAATATCTTGCTTGAGAAATGAATCTCTTTCTTTTCTGCTCATCCCAAGAGCCAAGAGTTTGTCCAGTGACCAAGTAATTTGTAGTGTCTGAATACCAAGGTAAAGTTGGTGTTACCGCCATTAGAGTTTCATTGGGAAATGTCTCGCAAATGTCTCCAGAAAGAGAGTCATTATGAGGAAGGCGAGATAGGTGGTCAGCCACAACATTTTCTACTCCTTTCTTTTCACATATTTCCAAGTCAAATTCTTGAAGGAGTAAGATCCACCTAATCAGATGTGGCTTAGAATCTTTCTTAGCAATGAGATGTTGCACTGCTGCATGATCAGTAAAAATAACCACCTTAGACCCAAGTAGATAAGACCTAAACTTCTCCAGAGCAAAAACTACAGCAAGTAATTCTTTTTCAGTGACAGTGTAGTTTTGCTGAGGTTCGGTTAAAATCTTGCTTGCATAATGCAGCACATGAGGTCTTCCCTCAACCCTTTGTCTAAGGACAGCTCCCACTGCATAATCCGAAGCATCACACATAAGTTCAAATGGGAGTGTCCAATCAGGTGCCTGGAGAATAGGTGCAGAGATCAAGGCCTCCTTTAGAGTTTGAAAGGCCTCGGCACACTTTGAATTAAAACTGAAGGAAGATTCCTTCGCCAAAAAGTCACAAAGTGGCCTAGAAATCTTACTAAAATTTTTAATAAAGCGCCTATAAAAGCCAGCATGGCCCAGAAAGGATCTAATCTGTTTGACATTCATAAGCAATGGAAGTTTGGAAATAGAATCAATCTTGGCTTTATCTACTTCCAAACCTTGCTCGGATATAACATGCCCAAGTACAATTCCTTTCTGTACCATGAAGTGACTTTTCTCCTAGCTGAGGACTAAACCAGTCTCCTTACATCGTTTCAACACATTCTCCAAGTGCAGGAGACACTGGTCGAAAGACGAGCCATAAATAGACAAGTCATCCATAAATACTTCAACACACTCGTCAATCATGTCCGAAAAGATAGACATCATACACCGCTGGAAAGTTGCAGGGGCATTACATAATCCAAACGACATATGCCTGAATGCAAAAGTACCCCAAGGACTCGTGAATGTCGTCTTTTCTTGGTCATCAGGAAAGACTGCCACCTGATTGTACCCAGAATATCCATCGAGAAAGAAATAATACTTATTCCCTGCCAATGTTTCAAGAATTTGATCAATAAAAGGCAAAGGAAAGTGATCCTTCTGGGTAGCGGTGTTTAGCTTGCGGTAATCAATATAGACCCTCCATCCAGTTTAGGGTCTAGTGACAAGAATCCACTAGACCCAGAAAATTCTTTTTTTATTTTTTAAGTTAAAGAAAATTCCTTTTTTTTTTTATTACTTATATATATATAATTTTTCTTGTTTCATTCTTCTAAGTCTAACCTCAGATCAGCTATCAACATGGTCTGTGTCAGATTCATTGTCCCCATTACCATACCCCGAAGGGTGCCTGGCTTTCGATGCTTCGAGATAGCACCACCCATAACGACCCCAAGAACTCCTGGCAATCGACACTTCGAGATAGTATCGCCCATGGATTTCTTAAGCGAATTCAGGCCTATGGCAATCGGCACTTTGAGATAGGGCCGCCCATGGTACCTGAACTGCATAATGAGCTTACATGCCCCCAGTAGGATGGATATCCTAAGAGACAAGCACCGAGGAGGTAATATGTTATCATCGCATCCTCAAGGTGAGTATATACTCCACCTCTCCTATGGCGGGAACTCTTCCAATCAAAATGTGTTTTCAAGCCTCTCCTAAGTCAAAACTAAGAGAACCAAATCTCCTTTCAGAAAGAAAGAAATTAAGTTAATTACCAGACCAAGTGTGTGAAATTTGGATGCTTGGGTTACAAGGACCCGTAAACCAAAAGGTAGAAGAAGACTCCAGGTACTACCCTACCTTTAACTCAAACCCTAGCTTCCCTTCCTCAACCTCTTGAGGAATGGTCCGCAACTTAACTCCTACTTAAGTTTTTAAGTCCACAAAGGACCCTAAAGATCATCAACTGGATGGAGGGTCTATAACAAGAATCAAGCCAGAATTGCCTTCAGATTATGGTTGAAACAAGAAACAATGCTGAAATAGCAATTATGAGTAACTAGAGGATATTTGTTGCAATGCAGAATCAATAAAAAATTATTAAAAATTGACAATGGAATAAAATGTAATTATTAATAGCCAGGTTAGTGTAGCAAAATAGGGGATTTTTTCCCCTTTGCCGTGCGCGACGAGGAGTGGACGGCTGGACGCTGGAAGCTCGGAGGAAGTTCCTTGGATCGAGGGCTTCGAAATGGTGGTGGCGGTGTGTTGCGCGGCGGCCGGAGTCGGCTAGATGAGCTCCGGCGGAGGTGGTTGCAGTTGATGCTGCAGCTACTGTTCGCGGGCGTGGCCCACGCTAGCTGGAGGCGTGGGCGGACTGCTGCACGCTGGTTGGAGGGCGCGGGAGCACGCGCGGCCTGTTGGCGGTGAGGTCCGCTGCGCGGGCGGTGAGTGGTGAGGTGCTGCAGACTGAAAGTGTTGCAGGTGCGTTGTAGGCGGATGCGCGAGACCTGTTGGCATAGGGCGTGGGCGCGGCTGCAGGCTGCAGATGTCGCGAGTGCGCTGCAGGCAGGCGCGGGTGAAGTACTCCAAGCGTGCGGTAAGCGGCCGAGTGTGGTTGAGCAGGTGCGGCTGCAGGCATGGGAGAAGGGTGGCTCTGCCGGCTCTGCTGCTGCGTGCTGGCTAGAGGCGTGGGTGCTCACGCGGCCTGTTGGCAGTAAGTGCGGGTGAGGTTGCAGGCGTGGGTGCGCGGGTGCAATGGATGTGCATGGCTTGCGTGCAGTTGGAGGTGAAGTGGGCGGACGGTGGTTGCTACTGGAGTGGGGGGGTGGCTTCAGACGTCCGGGAAATTTCCCGGATGTCTTAACTGACTGAGAAGGTGATTGCAGAGTGGCTGCGGCGGTGGTTGTTGGTGACGACAGCGAGGGAGATGCACGCTATGGTGCTCACGGTAATGCGGACGAGCTTCGGATGGCGTTTTGGCCTGTCATACCACAGGCCCACGGTGGTGGAGACTCGTCGTCACGATTTAGGTCGGCGGTGTGGAATGGAAGACAGGAGATCTCTTTGCACAGTGGTGGGTCGGTGATGGAGGCCTCCTCGCTCAGCATCCTCTCTCCTCCTTTTGTAGTGGCCTGCACAAATTTGAAATCAGCTGCCCAACTAGATCGGACACATCCGCTCCTCCTTAAATGGGTTCTTCACTGCGGTAGCTGGTGGCATTGAAGCGGCAGCCAGCCATTCCTGCAAGAGGATGAATAAAGAAAATAATGTTAAAATATTATGGTTATTTATATACAGACCCTCAACTTTTATGTTAACCTAAATTAATGCATGCAATGTACCTAATTAGTTAACTACTGTAATTCTAAGTTAATTCTAAATGCATTTAAATATGAATAAGATGCATGAATTATGTAATTGAATTAGAAATATGAATTAATCTATTTACATCCTAATTTATCCTAAATAAATGTTAGAATTAACCTAATGTCTAGGCACTTAAATACTGAAATAGCCCACAACTATGAGCTAATCAGCACCTAGATCTAAAAGTGCTCTATCAATTGTGTAATCTCTGATGACGCAAGAAATCAGTGGAGCACCAGGATCTCTCTTTTTCTGAGGGGGGTAGTGCAGGATAACAGAACTAGCCTACTCAGAGAGTACCACCTTCCTCGGAACAGATTCTCTCGACTTACACTTTTGTGTACATAATTCCTTTAAAAGTCTTGCATAAGCCAATATGTGCTTGATAGCATCAAGGAGCGAGATATTAATCTCAACATTCTTAAATAGATTCAGAAGCTCCTCATTGCTATCAACAGACTTCTTCTTCTTTGATTTGGTTAAGGCTTCAGGAAAAGGAACATGAGTCAGATCTTTGGAATCAAGTTCCTGAGCCTTGATTTCTCCTCTAGAATTCTCCCCTTTCTCAGGTTCTTTAGGATTCAAAAGATCAGAATAGTGTGGTTGTGGATCCTGAGTCTGCTTACCAGTCCTAAAAGTGACAGAATTTTAGATGCATAAGAATTTGGGTCTTGGGGAGGGTTAGGAAAGATTGGAGGGGCTTGATTAACCTTGAATTGTTGATTTGCAGAAGAAGAAGAGGAGGATGAGGAACCCTGCTCAACCACCTGAGCATGTGCGTGTGGGTCCCTCTGATTTCTGTACCCATGGGCTTGGTTGTTAAAATTCATAATATTTCGCGGGTTGGGTACGGGTTCGGATGGTAGATATCCGGGTTGACGAGAGTTAGCAATGAGCTCGAACTGCAAGTTGTCCAGCAAGGTTTTCATTTGTTGCATGAGCTGGAGCGTGGATCCTTGCATCTCTATCATTTGACGGTTCAAATCAGCCTACCCTATGGGTTGACGGGCATTCCAAGCTGGCTGATTGACCTGATTCGGAGGCAACTGAGTATATACTTGACCTTAACCCATTGGTCATTGCGGAGCATAGTTGCCAGGTCGGAACTAGGTCTGTTGCCCCGGATTTTTCCAAGAGAAGTTAGGGTGGTTTCTCCAACCTGGATTATAGGCATTAGAGTAGGGGATGGATCTAACATTCTCTTGTACAGCACAGACATTCTCATAAGGTGAGGATGGAGAGAAAGAAAGGGAAGGATCAGAAAAACTGCGATCCAAGGCCCCAGTTTAGAACCTTTGGGGCTCTGAAAAATGATGACTCATAGGTTGAGCCGCATCGAGTTGATTCACGAACTCCCGTCCAGAAGGAGCTCGTGAAGAATGGAATCCCAAATTTTGGGATTGAGTGGATAGAGAGTTTTTCATAGAATTGCCAGCCATCCACTCTTCCATTCTTTTAGCAACCAAGTCCAACTTATCAAGTTTTTTACAAATCAATTCCATATCAAATGAATGAGAGTCATGGACTTCATTGACATTTGATCTGGGCTATTGGGACCAGTTAAATGTATCCATGGAGGCATGATTGATTGAATTCTCACTCATTTCCTCAAATAAATCATGTGCACTATCTGCATCTTTATTGAGGAAATTGCCTCCGCAAGAAGCATCCACATGATTTCTAAGTTGCTCAGTCAAACCATGATAGAAGATCTGCACGAGTTGCCATTTCGACACCTCGTGGTGTGGACACCTCCACAATAAGTCCTGGAATTGCTCCCAGGCCACATGAAACTGCTCCCCCGGCCGCTGGGTAAAGGTAGTGATTGCTCGTCTCAAAGTTTTGATATGTCCGACTGGGAAGAATTTCTTCATAAAGGTCGATTTCAACTCATTTCAAGTTGTAATTGGTCTTCCTATTGTCCTATACCAATGCGCAGCCTTATCCCTAAGAGAGTGGGGGAAGAGCCTCATGATCATTTGCTCCTTGTTTACATTACGTTCCTTGGTGATCTGGACTAAAGTGGTCAAGTCTTCCAAGTGCTAAAACGGATCTTCGGAACCAAGCCCATGATAATGTTTAATCATGCTTAACACCTGGGGCTTGATTTTTACATCACCGACTGGAATCTGGACACTGAGACGTTCCCCATAATTTGAAGGATCATAAAAATCCTTCAAGGGCTGAGCACCCTGCATTCTCTGGAATCATTCCTGCATTCTCTGAATTTGTTCCAGCTGCCTTCGAAATTCTTCCTGTGGATTTCCAAGCAGAGGAGGCGGTTGGTCGGCCATGGGATCAATTTGACCAAAATCCAACTTGCACCTCCTAGAATTTTCTAATGGTCCTTCCAATCGGGGATTCAATGACCGTCTTCCCAGCATAAACTAGGAGAAGGACGAAAGGACTGGGGATAGGGACCCTGCAGCACAACAAAACAAAGATGTCCTTAAGTGGGGTAGCCTAAAGATCTACTGACTCCCAAAACCAACCTTAAGACTATAAATGATTTACTTTACTTGCGTCTGTTTAATCCAACCAGCTAGAAGGAGGGACTAGGGAGAAGGTTCTTCCTTCGACTTTCGCCCCCGGTTTCTAGTGTAACCCCCGGCCACGGTCATTTGACACTACTACCCTAGCTAGACATTAGATTAATCAGTACAAGAAGGTTAATTAGAAACAATCTCAGACTAGGCCCTGAGGAGTGAATCAAACCTTAAGGCCAACGTCTACTCAATTTTATTAAGGCCTGGGATTGTGTTGCTTATGGAATGTGATGGGCCCTTAAAATGGGTTGTGCCCTTAATGATTGATTGAGATTTATGTAAGTGCATGCACAACCAGGGTTTTCAAGCAAGATTATTTGTGATGCGTAAATTTTATTATTCAAATCTTGCTTAAGTACCTTCTAGGGTTTCAAATTAGGTGGATTGCAATCAAGTTTCTAGGCAAACCAAGTCGTAAAACACGGGTGAGGATTGTTTTCCTTTAAAACCAGAAAGAAAGTGGAGTGCCTGGAATAGACCTAGATTGAAAACCCTAAGGAGGAGCTACTTGATGAGTTGATTTTAAGTAGAGTGGTGCGGCCTAAACAACTCAAACAATTGGCCACAAATGCACCACTAAGTTAGGCACTCAAAGATAGTTAACCTAGAATGATTTCTACGCTTTTATGTGCTACTTTGTACGTACCGATTCCACATATCAGAACTCGGTTGAGTAGAAACACATGAATTTGATTAAATGCCTTGAATGTGGGTGTATGTTGTGTGTTTATTGAAAATTACCTCACAAGATTATCTTTTTGTTATTTTTTTTATAAATGAGGGTGGAATGAATGTGAGTGAGAATCCAAACAACCAAACTATTCCAAGGATTTATGCAAACACCTAGGTTAATTGGAATTTGGATTTAATATGGCGAATGAAATCTATAGAGGGAGGAAGAATGGGGAGCACTTGCAGTTGTCTTCAACTGCACTTTACTCCAGTCTACTGCTTGATAATTCCCTTATGGAGGTCTCTGCAAAATAATAGACACAAGAGAAAGCAAGTTAGAAAATAATAAAGTGCAAGAAATGCGAAAAGAAGATCGGAAATTGTTGCCTCCACGGCAACGGCGCCAAAATGTTATCTTTTTGTTATTTTTTTTATAAATGAGGGTAGAATGAATGTGAGTGAGAATCCAAACAACCAAACCATTCCTAGGATTTATGCAAACACCTAGGTTAATTGGAATTTGGATTTAATGTGGCGAATGAAATCTATGGAGGGGGGAAGAATGGGGAGCACTTACAGTTGTCTTCAACTGCACTTTACTCCACTCTACCGCTTGATAATTCCCTGATGGAGGTCTCTGCAACATAATAGACACAAGAGAAAGCAAGTTAGAAAATAATAAAGTGCAAGAAATGCGAAAAGAACATCGGAAATCGTTGCCTCCATGGCAACGGCGCCAAAATGTTGAATGTACGAATTGCTATGCTAACGTGTTTAGTTTTAAAACCTTGTTGTTATAGCTTGAAAGCGAAGAACTCATGTTCAACAAATAAAATTTATATCTAAATTGAAATTTCGGGTCGAACAAAGGGAGGCTACGTCGATCTATATTCACAATTATATTTTTTTTAGAATTTTTATTAAAAAGTGAGGCAATGTAATTACAATGAAGCTATTACAATAATTAGACTAAAAGGAGAAGAGAGAGAGAGAGAAAACTGCATTCAATATTTCAAAATGTTTATACAATAAAATCAAATAAGAATTACACTACAAAGTGGGAAATCAGCTACACTAGAAAGCTGTAAGGAAGAATGGGAGAGAGAAGTTATCCTCCTCAACGATCGCTTGGAGGAAGAGCCGGATGAGACGACGCCTGGATGAAGGACGACAGAGTAGGATGAAGGAGGATGAAGTAGAAGAACGGGAATAGGGCAGCACGTCATCGTCGCGAGATCAACTTCCGAATGGGGATGAAAATTTTGACTTTATCTCACGACGAGCATCACGGGTGTGGGATAAGCTTCTGTTGAGCTTTGGAGAGGTAGAAGGAGAAGGAAGGCATGAGAATTTCATGTGGAGGGGGTCTCCTTTTACAGTTGCAAGGAGTGAGGGCAATTTGGTCATTTAAATCTCAAAACATTAAATAAGGGGCCTTTAGTGATGGATAAAACCATCTCTAAAGCCCCATCGTGGGCGTAGTGGGCGTTGCCCGTGCAGCTGCTTACTTTCTTGCACGCTCAACGCTTGCACACGTCCGTTGAATCTCAGTCGTCCGATTACGGGATCAAATGGCTTAAGTTGCACCTTCCCCACTCCTCAACGCGCCCCCGCCTGCGTACAATCCTGCGTGCGGCACGGGCGTGCGATAGCACGTGGATGCTATCGAGAGCCCACAGCCGCTCGATCGAGATCTGACGCTCGACCGCACCCGCTCGACCACACCGCTCGCCCTCTCGCGTGATTCAATCGTGCGTCGCCTGCTCGCGGGATTCGATCGCACGTCACTTGCTCACGATAACACTCTCACCCGCTATGCTGCAAAGAATGGATGGGTGCGAGGATGTTTTAAGGTGCGGATCTCCACAGCCGCTGGATCGAGATCCAATGGCCCAAATCTCACGCCAAAACTTCTTTGAAAAAGCAGCGGCGATCTTGAGGGCCGGTTGGACGGCTGAGATGGTGCCACGTGGTGCCATCTTGGCCGTCCATCTTCTGGATGTTGTAGATGGTGCCACGAGTGTCGGATTGACTTGATTTTTGTGTCGTTAGGTTGCGATCCTCGATCCAAATCTGTCCGTGCGGTTAGATTTATCATTTGAAGTGAGGATTTACACCATCTTAGCCCTTGATCTTCTTGGGTTCCCCGGTCACTATCTGATGCTACAGATGCCTGATTAGGATGATCTTGGAGTCGTTGAACTCCAATCGTCACCCTGATCACATCTATATAGTTGGATCTTCGATCCGAGGCCCTGATAAAAAGTTTGCTCTGTCCAAGCACGTAAAAGGAGACAATAACCTCCATTTTATTCAGACTACTCTAAATTCAAGATGATGCATGTTATGCAGTATTTATAGCATGCAATGAAATCTAATGCTTAAGAACATGTATAAATAAACATCTTAAGTAGTGTAAACATGTTTACATCACCTACATCGCGCCACCTAAGCCCCCCTTCCAGAAGCCATTTTGGCGCCAATGTCAAGAGGTGCCACCACCCATATCCACCACCTAGGTGCCCCTTGGGTTGTCGCCAATTACTTTTAGCCATAGGATCCCCAACCACCTCCATCATCCCATCTTAACCCTCCATTTTGAGAGTCACCTTAACCCCTCATCCTACCCTATAAAAAGACCACTACCCACCACCATTCAAACTATCCTTGGCTAGCAAATTTCCTCTCATATTCTATCTAGAGCTCATGCCCAAGAGAGAAGAAGAAGAAGATTAAGGGGATATTTTGTCCCTTTGGTGCCTTCCCCTCTTCCCTTCTCTCTTGTGCCCACGCCAGCCAAAGGAGGAGCCAGGCAAGGAAGACCATTGGAGGAGGTCTTGAAGTGGTCCATGGCACCTTGGAGGAGAGCTTGAGGGTGGTGCATGCCCACCCTTGAAGGAGAGCATTGAAGGTGGTAGCGTCCACCTCAGAGGAGCTTTCAAGGAAGGGGAAGAAGGAAACCCTCTTTTCAAGCCAAGGAGCAGCTAGGCTTGGAGCAAGAAGACTCCCTTCTTCACCAGATTTTGCAAGAGGATTTGTGTTTCTTTTATTGCTTTTATATTTTCCCTTTCTAGTAGAAGCATTCCTCTACTTATCTTTGTAGAGAACACAAATTCTACTTAATTAAATTGCCTTCCTTTTAATTCCTATTGCAATTGTTGTCTTAGTTCAAGCACTTATTTCACTTCCACTTCGTAAGTACTCTAGGCCTCCACTTGCCTAGAGTGAGCTTAGGTAGTGGACATTTTCATCTCCTAAGTTTTAGCTTAGCAATTTTAGGTGTTAGCACTTTTCCGTCACAATTCGCACTTTTCCCTTATTATTTTAAAGCTAAAAAAAATTATATATTTAAAATACCAAAAAGAAAGTTGAGATTTATTTTATAAGCAAGAGAATTGAATTGCAAATTTGCCTCCTTGGACGACCTTGGATACTTGTTTGCACCTCAAAACATGCCTGTAATAACGCCTTCTTGTGCTATTTTCTAGCATTAACATTGCATAATAGGATCCTGTAATCGCATTTGTAAAAACGCTTGCATGCATGCATTTAATCAAGATAGGAAGAGCAGTGAAACAATGGCGTGCATAGTTACATTTTATCTCAAGTGCGTCCTTGCAAATTCCACCTCTTTTCATTTTTTTCTCTCTTGATTTCTTCTTTTCTTCTTCCCGCGGCTGCACTTCTTCCCGCAGCAGCCGCATGCATTTACTCCACGTCACTTCTCCCTGCCAATGCCGCTCCCTATAGCTGCAACTCGCACACCCTCTCCCTACTGCAGCCGGCACGCCACTCTCTCCTCCTCTATAAGAAGCTGCAGCTTCATCCTCGCAAGGGAGGCTGCTGCAGCAACGAAACAAACCCGTAACCATCTTCTCCACCGCTTTCCCCTCCCATACGTCGGCCCTCCGTCGAGGAGGCACCCGGCGAGCAGGAGAACCCACTGTGGTGCACACCACCACAGTGGGAGCACCACCGCCCAGCTCTTCGACGAGCCGGTGGGCGTGGTGCATTCCCTCGCTTCATTTTTTTTCTCTTTAACGCCATTGCCGCCGCTCCAAGCTTTGAAGCTTGAAGCCACAGCAGCAGCAGCAGGTCCTCCCGCTCCTCTGCGACTGTCCCCGCAGCCGCCCGTCGACTTCGCGTGCGCCTGCAGGGCCATTCCCCGCTCAACCTCCGTCCTGACGTCCCCGCAGTTGCACCTGCAGCCGTCCGCCGCGCGCACTGCAACGGTCGGCTACGGCCTCGTGCCGCCCCCTCCCCCTCCTCCGCGACCCTCCGCGACCACCTGCAGACCTCCTCCACGCTCGCTCCTCCACGCCTTCGCCTGCCCGTCGCCTTCTCTCTCTCACGTATTCTCTCTCTCTCTCTCTCTTTTTTAGTCACTAACAGACACACACTCACAGCAACGCACACACACACACGTTCACCGACGCACACACACCTATACCAACACATACACACACACTCACACACTTATAGTACTATATATATAAATATATATATACAAACATACATATATATATATATATTTATACATAGTATATCTATATAGTTATGTATACATACACATATATATAATATATATACATATATATATAATATATATATATATATCTACTTATATATACATCTATATACTTATACATATACTTATATATATATAGGCATATATACTTATATACATATATATATATACATATATATATACATATATATATATATATAGATATATTTACTTATATACATACATATGTACATATATTTTCATGTTATTTATTATACGCTGTATCGCGGGAATATCTGCACCAGTTGCTGATATTCCCTGATACACGCGTACAAAAAAAGTGTGGTCCCATACATCATCCATCCTCCATCCACACTCCACGCGGCACCTAGTTGTGTTGGTTGCGTCTCTCTAGACGTCGACTGACTCGACATAGTGCTACACTCCATCGCCACCTCCACCCCCACCCCTTTATATATATACTACATATATATATATATACATACTATATTTACTTTCTGTCTATTTGCTTTTCTGTTAGTAAAAAGATAAAAAAAAAAAAAAATACATAAAAAAGAAAAGATAGTCTTTGACTTGCAGGTACCTCGTCTTGCGAGTAGCAAGACTTGTTTTGGGACTCTGTTTGGCTAAAAGCCAAGGACACAATTTTGAGGGTGTGCCTCAAGAACAAGGATTACCATAAAAAAACCTAAATAAGAAAAACACCAAAAACACAATAAACGAATGGAAGAGACGCGTTTTAAGGAAAACGTAGAAACTTGACTTTAACCCCACTTCCCTGTGTTCGACCCTGGGCTTGAAAGTGATAAGATAAAATCAATTAGGCCAGGTTAAAAATTTTGTAAAGAGATGGTTAGGTCCAAATTAGGTTAACCACTATACACATTTCAACGATAAAAATATCATATTAACAACCTATTCGGGCCGACCCATCACACTTTTCTGGCACCGTTGCCGGGGAGGTGCGCCTTCGAGTAAGTTTCTATCCAAATCCTTTCAATTTTTCTCTTCCCTCTTCACGGGTATTGTTGTTTTTGGTGTGCAGGTGAACTTGGTGGAAGGAGAAGGAAAGCAGACGAAGTTGGGAACGAGGGCAGATCCAAGGCGGGAACGAGAGCGTGAAGATGCCGACACCGCATTGGAGCTTCGCACACGTTGCCAAACCAGTAGGTTTTCTCTTTCTTAGCAAACTAGGGTTAGCTTGCCACCCAAAAAAAAAAAAAAAAAAAAAACTAGAAAAACTTCTTGGGATTTCTTGGGGCAAGTGGATTAAAATTCACTTGTTTGATTGGTTGTATTCACTCCCACTGCCCCGGGATTTCCCTCCACACTTCACATAGCGAAAATCCGAGAATCTTGATTCTTGGATTTCTCGCCGAGGGAAGTATTCTTTGAGGCAAAGAAAAAGATTGCTTATATCCCTCTTTTACCTCACTTATCTTTAATTCATGATCACATTTTTGGTGGGGATACTTGGAATTGAGTTGATTCCAACCCCACCACGACTTTTCAAACTTGCCTGTGATTCGATCCTGAATACTTCAACCCCAACAATTTTATTTTCTTTATGTTTTGGTTGAAGCCTTGTGTGTGGAAATCATTTCTGGTGATTGGGAGCACTTGAATTGAAGTGCTTTGGCTCCCTGTCACATTGATATAAAACTGATTCGTGCATCCACACTTAGAAATCTCCATTTAGGGTAGCCCATTGCATTTTAGCATGCAGTAACTAACTGATAATTGAAGAAGGGTTTCTTGGGTTTTAGAAGGAAAACCTGTATTTTTGCAAAAACTCGGAGATTGGTTGAATTGGTAATTCAGCAAAACCCTAAAATTCATACTACTTAAGGCTGAACTCTAAAATCCATTCGCCAATAAAAACTTCAATTCGGGGAGATTTCCCCGTTGCATGCTTGTTCTTGCACACTCTTAAAATCAATCACTTGGGCATTACCCGTAAACAACGCCCTTCACATTCCAAAAGCACTTGACCCTAAGCCTCTAATTAAAACTGGTAGTAACTTGACCCTTACTAAGGATTGGAGGTCTAACTACCTGCGTGTAGCGACTACGTGCTGGTGAGAGTTCCCGCGTACTATCGGGTGTCTAAGACTGGGGCAAATGGCCTTTCAATCTGGCCCGGTGGTTCCGCGGTGCTCTCATTCGGTTCCGTAGTTCGTGATAGTAGGTAACTTAGATCTTTAGGTCTGAGGGCACACTGTAGAGGTTAGGAACTTGACTGTATTGATTTGTAATCAAGTGTACCTTTGCGGCGTCATTTCTCTCATCCCTTTTCCCTTCTCATCTCCCCAATTCTTCCTGCGGTAGTGCATGTTTGGGAGGAGGTCACAAAACCCTGAACTATTTGAATTGACTGATAAATCTAGAAAGCAAGTTGAATCGTCCTCCTCCTCCACAAACATGGCTGCACGCCCACCCCCAAATCCCGAGGGAGGAAACCGTCCTCAGAACCCACCACGTGGTGGAGCCTTAGATCCCATTACCCCCCTCCAAGCCCAAATGGAAATGTATAATGAGCAAATCGAAGCCATTCGGGAAACATTGGAGGAAATGCAGAACCCTCCTGAACGGGAGGAGCCTAGGTCTCTTAGCTCTTATCAGAATCCCGCTGCTACAGAGACCATAGGACAAATTCGGGTCCCCATGGGCGGGGACGACTTTGAATTAAAACCAAACATAATTGGCCTAATCAATTTTCACTTTCATGGTCTTGCTAGTGAAGACCCATTTCTCCACTTGGAAGACCTAACCCGACTTGCTGAAACCGTTAAACCAAGAAATGTCAGGTTATCTATAGTCCTCATGAAGATGTTCCCGTTTTCATTACGGGATAAAGCGTTGCAATGGTTACGCACCCTTGGGAGAACCATCCACTCTTGGGAAGAGATGCGAACAGCGTTTCTCAAGAAGTTCTTCCCAATCGGGCGGACCAATGCGCTTCGCCGTGCTATCACTTCATTTACGCAACAAAACGACGAACAATTTCATGAGGCATGGGAGAGGTATAACAACCTCCTCAGGAAGTGTCCGCACCACGGTCTGCCTAAGTGGCATATAGCCCAGATTTTCTACTATGGGCTAAATGAGACTTTGAAGCAGATTGCAGATGCTTCCTGCGGAGGGAACTTTATGAATAAAGACGAGAATGGAGCATTCGAGCTGTTTGAAAATATGAGTGAAAACTCGATGAACAATGCTTCCATTGTCTCCTTTAATCGTACCAGCCAGCCCCGAAATGTCCACGAAGTTGACACGGGACCCTCCCATTCATCCACTGATCTAAGCCTTATTGCACAAAAACTGGATGAAGTCTCCGTCGTGCACAAGAAGCTGGACGAGCTTCTGGCCAACCCCACCCGATCTATGGCAAACACCACCTCTTCACCACTTCGTCACAATCCAAGTTCTTCTAATACCAGGCTTATCCCGAGAAACCCCGTTAGACCTTCCTTACCGAGTGTCGCGCCAAGCGACTCAATAAGTCATGTGGAACTGGCTTCTGCGAGCCAATATTTCGACACAAAGGACCAAGCCTCCGTGTGCTCGGACGCATATCTACATGCGGATGCATCTTCTGTCATAGAAGACGCTTGCGCCCTGGGGAACAACCCGTTCTCTGCCACTTATAACCCAGGATGGCGTAATCATCCGAACTTCGCATGGTACAACAACCCGCAGTGCCAAAACCCCGCAGGTGGACCAATGCGACCGTCCGCACCCATCATCCCAAGGGTCTAGTTTAATCCTATGGCAAATCCGCCATCAGGCCCTTGCGTACCACAAACTGAACACGCATCAAGCCCTCTTGACAAATTGATGCGAATGATGACGGAAATGTCAAAGCGCCATGAAGAGAACATGACCTCTCTTCAGCACCAATTGGCGCAGCAGAACGCCGAGATCAGTCAACTACGCATGGTGACTCGATCTCAGGGCACTCTTCCCTCCCAACCTGTTCCAAACCCGCGAAATTTCGTTCCCCGTGGTTCTCAACCACAGGTACGACCTTCTCAGGGACAGGTTAATCAAGTTCTACAAGCTCCGAGCATTCCACCGGGATTTCAGGCTAATCCTGCTGCAGCACCACACTCTTATATCCCCATTGCAAACCCTCCGCCACCGTATGATCCCACTGGACCCGCATCGTCCAATGCTATCACTACGAGGAGCGGTAAGCAGACCGTCGATCCACCTCGACCTGATCCTGGCCCGTCTTCTTCTTCGCCCTCTCATTCGGGATGCATACCGCATACGCAAGAGGATGATGCACCAAAACTTGTGCCAGAATCAGTCCCATTCCCTGAGGCTCTACTAAGGGAGCCAAAAGGCAAAAAGAAAAATACGCAGGCCTTTGACAACCTATGTAATTTGTTCCGGGATGTAGAAATCAAGCTACCCCTGCTTGAGGCAATCGACCACATACCTACTGTCGCTTGATTTTTCAAAGACTACACAACACCCAGCCGACAGTCAAAGAAGACTAAGAATCCGGTGGTTCTCTCACCTCATGCGAGTTGTGCTATACTGTCAAACTTACCACCGAAGCAGAAAGATCCGGGCACACCACTGATTTCCTGTAGCATCCACGGCTGCAGTTTTAACCGTGCCTTGCTTGATCTAGGATCTTCCATCAATCTCATACCGACCATCATGCTCGAAAAATTTTCCTTGGGAAATCTGAAACCCACCCCTGTCACGTTACAGTTGGCAGATCGTTCTGTCAAAATCCCGAAGGGTGTGGTGGAAGACGTGGTGGTTAGGGTCAACAGTCTCTGTTTTCCTGTTGACTTTCTTGTTTTAGATATGGAAGTTCCTAGTTCACTTTCTGATTGTCCGATCATCCTCGGTCGACCTTTCTTGGCCACAGCCCGCGCCAACATCGACTGCGAGTTGGGCTGTATTGAGATTGCCATTGGATCTGAGAAGCTCAAGCTTAACATATTCAAGGCAGCCAAGAACTTTGATTGTGATTGCATTGAGGATGACACGTCTGACGAGGACATGGCCGTCAGTGCGTGTATCGGACTAATTGGGACCTATTCGGACTGCTGCGGATTACCTATAAACACTGATAACTGCCTGACCAACGCATACTGTGACGTTCCCCAATCCCTCCCTTGTCCAGTACCTTCTCCTGGCCAGACTTCTGACGAGGTTTTCTCCGCTTCCCATACCTCGTGGTCTGAGTCATATCCGGGCTACTCACTGTCGGTCCACACTCATGAAGACCGAATTGCCCTTTCTTCCCCGCCAAATCATGCGGATTTACAAATCCACACTGGGACCTTGAGCCCATATGCTTCTCACTGGGGCTATTCATTTTTGGATCCATCTATCCAAGAAGCCCCTCTTCTTGGCCAATCTGAAGGCTAGTTTCTTCCTCCTAACTTGTTCTCCTACCCGTCTGGGACACTCTCGTCCCAAGAAATGCCAGATCCTTCCCCATCCACTCCCGAGCTAAAAGTGCTGCCTAATACACTAAAGTATGTTTTCCTGGGACCAAATGAAACGCTCCCTGTAATCATCAGTTCAAAATTAACCATGGAGCAGGAGTGCAAACTAACTAAGGTCCTCCTAGAACACAAGGCAGCTATTGGATGGTCTTTATCAGACTTATCTGGTATTAGCCCCTCCTACTGCACTCATCGTATATATACGGAGGAGGAGGCTCGACCTTCTCGCGAGATGCAGCGACGTCTCAACCCTAACATGCGGGAGGTCGTTAAGAATGAAATCATTAAGTGGCTGGATGCGGGTATAATCTACCCGATCAGCGATAGCCCCTGGGTGAGTCCGATTCACGTTGTGCCCAAAAAGGCAGGACTCACCATCCGTGTCAAAGACAGGGGCGAATCCATCCCTACACGCACTCCTACATCTTGGAGAGTGTGTGTAGATTATAGGAAACTCAATGCTGCAACCAAGAAAGATCACTTCCCGCTACCATTTATTGACCAAATCCTGGAGTGGTTAGCGGGAAATAAATTTTTCTGCTTCCTGGATGGATTCTCAAGATATAACCAAGTGGCAATAGACCCCCGAGGCCAAGAGAAAACCACTTTTACCTGCCCTTTCGGCACCTTCACCTTTAGAAGGACGCCGTTCGGACTTTGTAACGCGCCAGCAACTTTCCAGAGATGCATGCTGGCGATATTTCATGACATGGTGGGTGACTTTCTCGAGGTCTTCATGGATGACTTTTCAGTCTTTGGACCATCTTTCGACGAATGTCTTGCCAACCTGACTCGCATCCTTAGGAGATGTATTGATGTAAACCTCGTGCTTTCCTGGGAAAAAAGTCATTTTATGGTGCACGAGGGAATTGTTCTTGGACATATCATCTCCGATAGGGGTATCGAGGTTGACAGAGCTAAGCTCGATGTCATTGCTGATTTACCTGTGCCTGGTTCTGTCAAACAAATCCGCTCCTTCTTGGGACACGTCGGTTTCTTTAGGAGATTCATCAAAGACTTCTCCAAAATTTCTCAACCCTTAACTCATCTCCTATCAACCGACGTGCCCTTCGACATGGGCCCTGACTGTATACAAGCATTCACGCAGCTGCGTAATGCTGTCACCAAGGCCCCTGTTCTCCAGCCGCCTGATTGGTCCCTCGACTTTGAACTTATGTGTGACGCTTCAGACCTTGCAGTCGGAGCCATCCTGGGACAAAGAAGTGATAGACACCCCTTCGTGGTATACTACGCCAGTAAGACGTTGGACGAGGCCCAGCGTAATTATACTACCACTGAAAAGGAACTACTGGCAGTCGTCTCTGGGCTGGAAAAAATCCGTTCTTACCATCTGGGCTCTCACGTTATTGTTTTCACTGATCACGCGGCCATTCGCCATCTCATGCACAAGAAGGATGCCAAGCCTAGACTGATTCGTTGGATCCTTCTGCTCCAGGAATTTGACATTGAGATTCGTGATAAGGCCGGAGCCCAGAATGTTGTGGCTGATCACCTTTCCAGACTGGACCCTGACCATATTGGACTTACTCTGCCAATTAATGAAATTTTTCCCGATGAGCACCTATTGGCAATAAATGTTGCAAGTGGACCGTGGTATGCCGACATTGCCAATTACCTTGCTTCTGGATCTCTTCCACATGGCTGGCCTAAAAACCAGCGCGAGCGTCTCATGGCAGAAGCAAAGTATTATTTCTGGGACAATCCACTTCTTTTTCGGATAGGTGCTGATCAAATCATCCGTCACTGTATTCCTGACAGTGAGTTCCCCAGTGTACTATCCTTCTGCCACGATCAGGCCTGTGGAGGCCATTTCTCTGGGAGGAAAACTGCAGCCAAGGTGTTGCAGTGCGGTTTCTTTTGGCCCTCCCTTCACCAGGACGCACACATTTATGCCAAGCATTGCACTAGGTGCCAGTCATTAGGGTCAATGGCACGTCATGACATGATGCCCTTGCAACACATCCTAGCTGCGGAAATCTTCGACATCTGGGGAATTGACTTCATGGGTCCCTTTCCTCCATCCAACGGCTTCGAATTCATCCTCGTGGCCGTCGACTATGTTTCGAAATGGATCGAGACTATTCCCGCGCGTCGTGCTGACCATGTTATCTCCACCCGATTCGTCAAGGACCATATCTTTGCGTGTTTTGGGATCCCTCGGGCCATTATCTCGGATGGAGGAAGCCACTTTACCCATGCTTCTTTTCGGGCACTTCTGAGGAGGTACGGAGTCCACCATCGTATCGCATCCCCGTATCATCCTCAGACGAACGGCCAGGCGGAAGTGTCGAACCGGCAAATCAAGCAGATTCTCCAGAAAACGGTTCGGCCTGACCGTAAGGATTGGTCCGACAAGCTGACTGACGCACTTTGGGCGTATCGGACCGCCTTCAAGGCTCCCCTTGGTATGTCTCCATACAGAATTGTTTACGGGAAGCCTTGTCATTTGCCCGTGGAGTTGGAACATCGCGCTTATTGGGCGGTTCGCCAATGTAACCTCGACCCAGACTTGTGTGGTCGAGAAAGGAAACTCCAACTCCAAGAGCTGGAAGAGCTCCATTGTGAAGCCTATGATTCTGTTCTAACCTTTAAACAGCGCACTAAGGGTTTTCACGACAGCCATGTTCGGCGGAAGGAATTTGAGACATCTCAACAAGTTTGGCTCTATAATGCCCGACTCAAATTCTTTCCTGGGAAATTGAAGTCCAAATGGACTGGTCCTTTCCTGGTCTCAAGACCATTCCCCAATGGGGCCGTCGAGATCGAAGATCCCAAATCTGGGCGTAAATTTACGGTCAACGGGCAGCGTTTGAAACCCTATCTGACTCATGAACCTGCCCCCGTTGGAGAAACCGTTGCCCTGCTGGAGGGTAACTAATTCTTTGCCTCATTCTGAGTCCAGCTGGGGACATTAAATTCAGTGCTTGTTGGGAGGCACCCTAACAGCACTCACCATCCACCATCACTTTTCACACCTCTCTCGCAATCACTTCACTTTTCTCTTCACCACCCACCATCCACCCACCCTTCCACCCTGATCTATACCCTGAACCTCAGCTCTTGTTACCCGATCTTCCATCCTTCCTCTGCCTTTCCCTGCATGCATATGAGGACATAGCATTGTTTGGCATGGGGGGGTGGATAGGCATCCATAGGATCCGGGTATGTTATGGTATCATACAGTTCCCACCTATTTGTAAATATGCAAGAAAAAGAAAAAAAAAATATATATATATATATTATAATAAATGGTGTTTAGTAATGATCTTGAAGCTGAAACAAAAAGGCAATAAGTGTTTATGGATATTCAACCTCTGTTTTGAAGACTTTCCAGGCCACAAAAGCTTGATTCGCTCTGGCTCGGCTTAATTCACTTAAAGCATTGACAAAATAGATCAAGATCTCTCCTAACTAAGGATGTATTCTTGTACCTGAGACACAAGTACAAGATTCGTTGGTTTACTTTTACTTGAGAGCTTAAGTAAACTTGGTTTACACTACACATATCAGGAAAGACCAGGTGAACATAAGATCCAACCCTAGTGTTCATTAGGGAAGGTGGAGTCCTTACCTGTGCGCGCAGGTAGACTTTTTATCCCAGGCTTTAGTCTTGTGTTTAGGAGCGACTCTTTCCACCAAAAAGAAACTCTCCCACCAAAAAGAAAAAAAGTGTGCTCTTTCAAAATGTGTTGTAAGAGATATACTGACATATGTTTAAAAAAAAAAAAAAAAAGAGAAAAAAAAGAGTTGTCAAAAAAAAAAAAAAAAAAGATGTTGCAAAAGAGTCAGTATATCTCATAAATGTCTGTATAATTTATTTTTCGGTGAGCCAAAAAAAAAAAAAAAAAAGCAGAAAATGGGAGTTGAGTTTTCCGTCATCATCTTAAGGGTCAATTCGAAGACATGAGCTGAAACTGGGACCAACCTGTACTTAAAAATTCGTGAAACCCTGGGATTGAGTCTTAATGTTCATCTGGTCAGTCTTGATCCTTCACTATGCACAAACCATAACCTCTTGAGCTCTCGAGTACGGCAAAAACCTCCTGGGTCCAGGAAATCGTACTTAAGGTTTAAATATCAAGAGTCCTGGTTAGTTGAGAGATGATCTATGTCATGTGAGACTTAAAGTACTGGTAGTCTTCTTTACAATTGGTTCTCACAATATTCGATAATAAACACACCTATATCACCTCAGAAGAAAATCTTCAGCTTAAGATTATTTCTAAATACTATTTTGCTAGGGACTAGCAAAAGATAGGCATGGGGGTATATGTTTGCACCTCAAAACATGCCTGTAATAACGCCTTCTTGTGATATTTTCTAGCATTAACATTGCATAATAGGATCCTGTAATCGCATTTGTAAAAACGCTTGCATGCATGCATTTAATCAAGAGAGGAAGAGGAGTGAAACAATGGCTTGCATAGTTACATTTTATCTCAAGTGCCTCCTTGCAAATTCCACCTCTTTTCATTTTTTTCTCTCTTGATTTCTTCTTTTCTTCTTCCCGCGGCTGCACTTCTTCCCGCAGCAGCCGCATGCATTTACTCCACGTCACTTCTCCCTGCCAACGCCGCTCCCTATAGCTGCAACTCGCGCACCCTCTCCCTGCTGCAGCCGGCACGCCACTCTCTCCTCCTCTATAAGAAGCTGCAGCTTCATCCTCGCAAGGGAGGCTGCTGCAGCAACGAAACAAACCCGTAACCATCTTCTCCACCGCTTTCCCCTCCCATACGTCGGCCCTCCGTCGAGGAGGCACCCGGCGAGCAGGAGAACCCACTGTGGTGCACACCACCACAGTGGGAGCACCACCGCCCAGCTCTTCGACGAGCCAGTGGGCTTGGTGCATTCCCTCGCTTCGTTTTTTTTCTCTTTAACGCCATTGCCGCCGCTCCAAGCTTCGAAGCTTGAAGCCACGGCAGCAGCAGCCACGCAGCAGCAGCAGCAGCAGGTCCTTTCGCTCCTCCGCGACCGTCCCCGCAGTCGCCCGTCGACTTCGTGCGCGCCTGCAGGGCCATTCCCCGCTCAACCTCCGTCCTGACGTCCCCGCAGTTGCACCTGTAGCCGTCCGCCGCGCACACTGCAGCGGTCGGCTACGGCCTCGTGCCGCCCCCTCCCCCTCCTCCGCGACCCTCCGCGACCTACTGCAGACCTCCTCCACGCTCGCTCCTCCATGCCTTCGCCCGCCCGTCGCCTTCGCGCACGCCTGCAGGAACCCTACGCGAAGCCGCGCCATCATCCGCCGTCTTCAGACGTCTGCCTCCGCCTTCAGACGACGCGGCGTCAGACGTCCGCCGCAGGCGGCAGACGTCTTAACTCGCGCGTCCGCGATCTCTCGCTCGCCTGCTCTCTCTCTCTCTGCTGATCTCCCCCGCCCGCTCCCGCTCTCTCTCTCACGTATTCTCTCTCTCTCTCTCTTTTTTACTCACTAACAGACACACACTCACAGCAACGCACACACACACACGTTCACCGACGCACACACACCTATACCAACACATACACACACACTCACACACTTATAGTACTATATATATAAATATATATATACATACATACATACATATATATATATATACATAGTATATCTATATAGTTATGTATACATACACATATATATAATATATATACATATATATATATAATATATATATATATATCTACTTATATATACATCTATATACTTATACATATACTTATATATATATAGGCATATATACTTGTATACATATATATATATACATATCTATATACATATATATATACATATATATAGTAATATATATATATATAATTATATACATATATATACACATACAAATCTATATATATATATCTATACATATATAACTATACATATATATATATATAGATATATTTACTTATATACATACATATGTACATATATTTTCATGTTATTTATTATACGCTGTATCGCGGGAATATCTGCACCAGTTGCTGATATTCCCTGATACACGCATACAAAAGAAGTGTGGTCCCATACATCATCCATCCTCCATCCACACTCCACGCGGCACCTAGTCGTGTTGGTTGCGTCTCTCTAGACGTCGACTGACTCGACATAGTGCTACACTCCATCGCCACCTCCACCCCCACCCCTTTATATATATACTACATATATATATATATACATACTATATTTACTTTCTGTCCATTTGCTTTTCTGTTAGTAAAAAGATAAAAAAAAAATACATAAAAAAGAAAAGATAATCTTTGACTTGCAGGTACCTCGTCTTGCGAGTAGCAAGACTTGTTTTGGGACTCTGTTTGGCTAAAAGCCAAGGACACAATTTTGAGGGTGTGCCTCAAGAACAAGGATTACAATAAAAAAACCTAAATAAGAAAAACACCAAAAACACAATAAACGAACGGAAGAGACGCGTTTTAAGGAAAACGTAGAAACTCGACTTTAACCCCACTTCCCTGTGTTTGACCCTGGGCTTGAAAGTGATAAGATAAAATCAATTAGGCCAGGTTAAAAATTTTGTAAAGAGATGGTTAGGTCCAAATTAGGTTAACCACTATACACATTTCAACGATAAAAATATCATATTAACAACCTATTCGGGCCGACCCATCAATACTCCCCTATCTAAGAATATAAATTTAAAAGCATGTACGATTTGGCTTGTTATAACGACTTAAAAATCGCTTTTACAAATCATGCCAAATTTCGCATCATTTCTTGGCTTCGTTGTTGGGGAGGCATGGCTTTGCTTAGTCATTTTTCCGCTTGCTTGAAGTGTATCTCATCCCCTTCTCTTTCTTTTCTCAAGTTTGTGCAGGAACTATAGTGGGAAAGCAGGAATTCGGAAGCGAGAGCTCAAAGTTCCTTTTCTTCCCATGGATTTTTAGGTTGGGTCGCTTTTCTAGTCACACAGTTAATTAAAACTACCAAAAAAATATTAAACTTGCCTTTTAGGATCCCAAACATCTTAATTTAGTGGAGTAGTATCCATTAAAATTCATTGTTTACTTGAATGTTTCATTAATACCACTCCATTTCAAGTATTGGTGTTCTATTTTTTGGGTCTAGATTTCTATCTAGATTTGAAAAATAAATTCCCAACTCTGCAGGCCTCATAAAATCATAAAATTTCATACAGTGATTCCAAATTAAGTTAAGAACATCTATCCCAAATTTCAGATCAATTAGCTTTGTATTTAATTTTTAAAAATTTTCGGACTGCAGAGGGGTCACACCCTCTAATCTTCTTATTTTGCTACTGTCCATGAATTTTTAGAATTTTTATACTCATCCAATTTTTAAGAAATTTAGCTTTCTGGAATGCTTGTAAAATTTTACACATCGCATAAAATCATCAAAATTTTCTTAGGATAGCGGTAATACTAAAAAGTCCAAAATACACATGGGTATCATTTTTAGACTTTCGAACCAGTATAAATAAAAATTCAAAACAATTATCAAACAAATTTCGAAAATCTTACAAAAATATTTTCTGAAATCCAGTTTTGATTTTCCATGCGGTAGTGGTGTTGGTTGCATTGTTTGGACCACTACTTATTCAGAAAGCCTAAAAAGAATTCATTGGTAGTAATTTTCTGTATTAGGGTTCAAATCCAATTAGGGTTTCTTTCTTGACTTTTTGTCCAACAACATAAAGGAAATACGCCATCACCAATACAACTTGTTTTCCCTTTGATTGTGGAGTTTCAAACCTATTTGAACATTTAAAATGAAAAACCCTAAAACACATTCAATTAAATTGAATCCTAAGATACAAAAATACAAAAAAAAATCATGTGACAACTTGATTTGCATTGTAACCACTTTCCAATTCTTGCACACACACAAAAAAATCATAATATCAAGGCAATAACCTAAATTAACGCCCTCCACATTCCGTGTGCACTATAGTATCCTAGACCTAACTAAAATCTGTAGCAACTTGACCCCTAAGTCTTCATCAACTTAGGCTTGCTATATAGGTCTTAAGTTTTCTTTAGTTAATACCAATTCTGTCATCTATATCTAGTGTTCAGGCTAAGGAGTCGTGTCCAACGACCAGGCACGGGTTTGTACAAGCACCTGGGGTTTTCCTGGGAACAGTTTGGGCCCAAACCTCCCCTTAAGCAACTTGGTTAGATTTGTTGATGGAACGGGTATTCACTATTGATTACTTATTTCTTACGTACACCAAGTCTTAGGTTTATTTTTAGGGAGTCACACTTAAGTTAGGTCTAGATTTGGTTGTTTGATTTGAACACTTTCTCTCTTCTCTTTCTCTTCTCCTCCCCTCCAATTCTTCCAAAACAATGCTTGCACGGGCGACAGTCCCAAAAACCACACCTTGAGGGACCATCTGATTGCGCCCCGTGCAGTAGAAAATCGTTGTTTTCTTTTCCCTCATCTTCTAAGAAAATGGAAAACCCAGGATGTCGACAAGAAATTCTGCTTCCACCTCTAACCTGTCAGCTGACCCACAAGCTGACATGACCCTCCCTCACCTCCCTAATTTGGAGCAACCAGAAATTCCAGCAGGGTCAGGTGGCCCTCAAATTTTAACTCAAAATCCAAACCCCTTTTCCTTAATGGTCGACTATTTGGTTCAACTGCAGCAAAATCAATAAGATTTGGCTAGGACTGTCACGAACCTAGCTAACCAAGGGCAAAATCCACCGCCCCGCCAACAGCCTGTAGTTCCTCTTATGGATTTCTATGATCCTTCCAATTATGAGGAAAGACCAGGGGTGCTCATACCACAAGGGGATTTTGAGATCAAACTAGCCATTTTAAACCATATCAAACATTTTCATGGTCTTCCAAGAGAGGACCCTTTTTGTCATCTCGAGGAATTAACTGTCCTTACTCAAACCCCTCATTCCCACAATGTGCAGGAAGACATGTGGTTAATGAGACTTTTTCCTCTCTCTTAAAGACAAAGCATCTCATTGGTTTGGAACGGTTGGGCACCCTATTACCACCTGGCCCCAATTAAAAAGCATTTTTTTCAAAAAAAAATTTTCCATCGGTCGAACTAATGCGTTAAGAAGATCCATAACGACATTTCAACAAAAGAATTGGTGAACCCCTCCACGAAGCCTGGGAAAGATTTCAAGAACTTCTAAGAAGTTGTCCCAACCATGAAATTCCACAATTCTAGTTGGTGCAGATCTTCTATCATGGATTAGAAGATTAATTGGAATGATTTATGGATACCTCATGTGGGGACAATTTCCATAACAAGGATCCCGAAAGTGTCTATCTCCTCTTTGAAGAAATGAGTGAAAACTCATTTAATATGACTTCAATGGACACTTTTGGTAGAACACAAAACCCCAGACATGGAGTCCAAGAAATTGACTCCAAATCCACCTCTGTTCCAGTCACTCAAGATGATCTATATTTGTTAGCTCAATGACTGGACCAAATGCAAATTCACCAAAAGAAAATGGAAGAAAAGCTCACAAATAAGCAAGCTCCACACATTAACTCTCCATGCACTAACCCTCAACAACTTCTTCGAAGAGAAAATCTGCATAACATTGATGCCACATCTGCTGGTCAGCAATTTCTGGCTGATTTCCGACAGGATTTGACTGGGAAATTTGATCAAAATTATTTTTTTGATCCCACCACGGAAACTGTTTATGCTCTAAAGGACCTCCAACACTTTCAATCAAAACTGGAGGACTAACTCGAATCACTCTTGGAAAAACCCGAACCTAATTCCTTTTCCCAAACAAAACTATTTTGGTAATTATGGGCAACCTGTGTATCAACTTGGACCATCCCAGGACGATATTAACAATCAAGTCATGAAAACTTTGCAAGGAATGCAGACTCAAATGACAGAAGTAACCTGCATGATTACCAACTTGCAACACCAAGTTAAGGTTACTCCTGATCATCAACCTATTGGTAATTTACCTTACTAACCCATGCCCAACCCAAATAATCAATGGAATCTGTTCCAAGGTGGATATCCTAGTCAACCCTTTCAACTAGCACCTCATCATCCACCAGGTTTCAATAACAGTCAGGCTTCCTGTCCTCATCCTAGAAACAACCAGACTGCAAATGCAGTTACTCTGAGGAATGGGAAAACCACTCATAATCCCCTGCCTATTAAAGAAACCTGGTTTAATGAAACACAGATTAACTCTTCCCCATCTCCCTCTCGTATTGTTTAGGAACCAATTATTGCAAAGCAGGGAAACCCTGCTCCATTTCCACAAGCCCTCCACTCTTCAACAAATAAGAAAAAGAAGAAATCCGAGCCCACTGCGAAGGAATTAATGGATTTATTTGGGCAAGTTGAAATTAATATCCCTCTCTTAGATGCCATAAAATACATCCCTGCCTATGCAAAATTCCTAAAAGATTTGTGTACTCTGAAAAGGCAGCCTCGAAATTTAGGAAAGGTGATCCTTCCTGAGACAGTCAGCTCAGTTGTGTAGAGTCGACTGCCTCTCAAGAGAAAAGATCCCGATGCCCCCCCTAATTGAAGTTATCATTAATGATACCTCTTTTGATCGTGCTTTGTTGGATCTTGGTTCCTCAATTAATCTTATCCCCACAATTGTTTTTGAGGAATTTAAGATCGGTGAATTAAAGCCTGTTGAGGTTACTCTTCAATTAGCCAACTGATCTACAATTAAACCAAGGGGAATTGTTGAGGATGTCCTTGTCGAGGTCAAAAATTATCTATTTGCAGTAGACTTTTTAGTCCTGGACATAGAGGTACCAGAAGCACTAAAGTTTGCCCCCATCATTCTTGGAAGACCATTCCTAGCCATCGCCCGTGCAAATATCGATTGAGATTTTGGAAAAATGAAGATCATGTGTGGCGGTGAATCTGTAACTATAGACATTTTTCAAGCTTTTAGGTGGTTCCAAGAACCAGATTTCTTTGATGATTCGGATTCAGAAATAGAAAACATTGTGGCGGAAACTTTGCATAATTCACATTTAGGTTCCTATTTTTCCATTAATACGGTTCCTGAGCAATCCACCTCTTCTCACCCTTCCACCATAACCACACATTCAGCTAACCCTCCAGCTGACCCTTTCACTCTCACCTCACCACTAATCCACAAAGTAGAAATTCTTTCGGAGTCGAGCCCATAATTGGAATTAAAACCTTTGCCCAACTCCCTTAAATATGTCTTCCTGGGTCTTAATCAGACCCTGCCCCTGATTACAAATTCTGGACTTATCGGGGCACAAGAGCATAAACTTCTCTAGGTTTTGAGTAAATATCGAAAAGCTATTAGCTAGACCCTTCCTGATCTTAAGGGTATTCATTTGTCTTATTATACACATCGTATATATTTAGACGATGATTCTCACCCCTCCCGCCAACCACAAAGGCGCTTGAACCCTATTATGCAGGAGGTTGTAAAAAAGGAGATTATTAAGTAGCTGGATGCTGATATCATCTACCCCATTTTTGACAGCTCCTAGGTTAGTCCAACACAAGTTGTGCCCAAAAAGGCTGGACTAACAGTTGTCACTAATGATAATGGGGAGAATGTAGTCACTCGAACAGCCTCTTCTTAGAGCGTGTGTATTGATTACAGAAAATTAAACACTGCCACGAAGAAGGACCATTTCCCGCTCCCCTTTATTGATCAAATCTTGGAGTGGTTAGCCGGATGGGATTTTTACTATTTTCTGGATGATTATTCTAGCTATAATCAGGTAGTGGTTCATACTGTGGACCAGGACAAAACAACTTTCACCTGTCCCTTCGGAACCTTTGCTTTCTGAAGGATGCCCTTTGGTCTTTGCAACACACCTATGACTTTTCGAAAGTGTATGCTTGCAATATTTTCAGACCTGGTTGATGAATGCTTAGAAGTCTCTATAGATGACTTCTCTATTTTTGGAGATTATTTTGACCATTGTCTCAAAAACCTTGAAAGAACTCTCCAAAAATGCGTAGAAGTCAATCTGGTCCTCAGTTGGGAAAAAAGTCATTTCATGGTCCAGGAAGGTATTATCTTGGGCCATGGTATTTCAAAACAAGGAATCATGACAGATAAAGCAAAAATAGATGCTATATCTAAACTCCCTCCGCCCACTATTGTCAAACGGATCAGATCCTTTTTGGGTCATGTGGGTTTCTACCGTCGATTTATACAAAATTTTTCCCAAATCTCCAAGCCCTTAAGTCAGCTACTGACTAAAGACCAACCATTTGATTTTAATGATAAGTGCCTGGAGAGTTTTTGTGGTTGAAGAAAGAGGTTACTGAGGCACCAATTTTGCAGGGACCTGATTGGAATAGTCCCTTTGAATTAATGACAGATGCCTTAGATTTTGCTGTTGGGGCCGTTCTAGGACAACGAATTGGCAAGAAACCCGTTCTGATCTATTATGATGGGAAAACTTTTGATCATGCACAACGAAATTACACGGTTACTAAAAAGGAACTTCTTGCCATTGTATTTGCCTTAGAAAAATTTAGATCTTATCTTTTGGGGACACATGTCACTGTATATACCGACCACTCAGCAATTGAATATTTGTTGACAAAGAAAGATGCAAAACCCCACCTTATCCATTGTATTCTGCTGCTCCAGGAATTTGACCTAGAAATCAAGGATAAGGTGGGATCGCATAATGTAGTGGCCGACCATCTCTCTCATCTTATGACGAATGACATAATGACCGCACCTGATCAATTCCCCGATGAAAGCCTTTTAACTACTACAACCCTCCCTTGGTTTGCACCCATCGCAAACTATTTAGCAATAGAACAAATCCTCGCTGATTGGGCAAAAACAAAACGGGATAAGTTCTTTGCTGATATTAAATACTGTTTTTGGGAGGAGCTCGACCTTTTCCACATTTGTGCCGATCAGGTCATTCAATGATATGTACCCGATTCTAAAATCCATGATATTTTGAAACATTGTCACTCAATGGCCTGTGGCAGACATTTTTCGAGCAAGAAAACTACAGCTAAAATCCTTAATGCGAGATTTTATTGGCCTAGCTTGCACAAAGATGCTCATAACTTTGTTTGGTCCTGTGTGCATTGCCAGAGCATCGGCAACATGACTCGAAAGGATATGATACCCCTTAATCCTA
Source organism: Thalassia testudinum (assembly GCA_037157565.1). Lineage (NCBI taxonomy): Eukaryota > Viridiplantae > Streptophyta > Magnoliopsida > Alismatales > Hydrocharitaceae > Thalassia > Thalassia testudinum. The sequence continues at coordinate 95,193,558 of JAZHRO010000025.1, forward strand.
TTTTAGAGCTTGAAATTTTTGATGTTTGGGGCATCAACTCCAAGGAACTGTTCATCAACTCTGGTGGGTATTTATATATACTAGTCACAGTCGACTATGTTTTCAAGTGGATAGAAACAATACCCACCCACACTAGTGATCACCATGTGGTTGTTGAATTTCTTAAGAAAAATATTTTCTCAAGATTCGGCATACCAAAAGCCATTATCAGTGACGGAGGTTCACATTTTGCTCACTTATAATTCTGTCACCTTCTTTCTAAATATGGGGTTAATCATAAAATTTTCACACCTTATCACCCCCAAACAAATGGCTAGGCTGAAGTTTCTAACTGGGAAATTAAAAGTATTTTACAAAAGACGGTTTGGCTCGACCGTAAAGATTGGTCCACCAAATTGGATGATGCATTATGGGCCTACTGTACCGCTTTTAAAACTCCGCTCGACATGTCTCCCTTCTATCAGATTTTTGGGAAGGCATGCCATCTCCCCGTAGAACTAGAAGATAGGGCTTTTTGGGCAATAAAATAACTCAACATGGATTTATCTGACGTCGGTATCCATAGAAAATTACAACTAACTGAATTGGAAGAATTACGTGATCTATGAAAATGCAAGGATTTATAATGACCAAACAAAGAAATTTCACGATAAATACATTGTTCGGAAACACTTTGACGTTAATCAATGCATTTGGCTTTTTGATGCAAGATGACGTCTTTCTCCTGGCAAATTAAAATCTGAATGGACCAGCCCCTTTATTGTCCATAAAACATATCCATACGGCGCTATTGATCTTTTTGACCCAAAAACTAATTCGACATTTCAAGTCAACGGCCAACATTTAAAGCCCTATTTTTATCATACACCAAATCTTCCATCTGAATCATACGATTTCACTAAGTCAGCCACCTTTGATCACTGATGCACACTGCGCCCAGCTGAATGACGTAAAAGATAGCACTGGATGTGAGGTAACCCATCATTTCTCTTCTTGCTTTCCTTTTTCCTTCTTTCAGGTTTTGACCATCCTAAAATCGACCGTCCTTCACTAAGGTGATCCCTTTTCCCTCCTAATGCATGAGGACATTGCATATCTTAAGCATGGGGGGTGTTTTTAAAATTTGACGCTCGATTTAGGATTTCCAAAACGTAAAAGCATGCATTTTCCTTTAGTTTATTTCTTTCTTGCATACCCAAAAAAATTAAAATGTTGAAAACTTTTTGAGGAAAAATTTTGAAATTGGGACTAAGGTCGAAAAACTCACTTTTGGTACAATGGGATTTAATCTTTAACAAAATAGGGATGAGGATGTGGATCTGATCATTAGAATTTTAGGATCTATTTTAGACTAGATCAGATATCCTTCTCTAAAAATTCCACCTGAACTCATGATAGTTCAAGTGACTTGATCCTATTTTGTAATGTGGAAAGTATTTGACTTAGTTTCTGATTCAAAAACTTGCAGGTCTTAAGAAACTTCTTGTGTCATTTTTCACACACAAGCCAACACTTAAAAATAACTAAAAATTAGAAAAACTCCCTTGTTTGGATTAGTAAAAGTCTAAAGCAGATCATTGGTTTGAGTACCCACCACCGAGAAGGAGGAAAATACCTCCTTTGAGGGTGCGATGTCAACATGTTACCGCCTCGACGCTGCTCCATATCAATATTTCATATCTTTAGATGGAGCATTAAAGCTCATTTTAGTAGCACAAGTGTCTTGGATGGTGCTCTACCTATAGTGTCGGAGCAAGAGCTTGAGTTTGCTTGGAGCACCCTTTTACACCGCATTCTGTTTTGGGGTTGTGAACTCCTGGGTGGTGTCATGGACAGTGCTATCCTGAAGTACTGGCGCCAGAGCTCCCTCGAGGATTTGTAATGGGAATGATGATCCCAACACATCTGTTGCAAGATTAAGCTAAAAATAAGCATGGGGGAGAAAAAGAAAAAAATTCTAAACCAAAAGCACGCCCCTATAAATGTTGGTAATTCACAAGCATGGACACAAGGCTTTAAAGGATTTTACAAGTTGCGAATCAAATTCATGAGCCAGAAAAATCCTAAAATCAAAAATTTCAAGTCATCTGAATTAACAAGGGGTTAATTTGTGAATTTTCTAGAGGATATATTGATCCCATTTTGTCTAATGGTTGGATCCAAAAATAAATCCTGATGTTTAACCTTAACAAATCACGTGCCTCTTGTGTTTAGATCAACCAAGGTCCCTTAACCTTTTTCTCAAAAGTTGAAAAAATTAGATTTCCCAAAAAACTCTGTTTTCCATAGAATTAAAGTTTTGCTAAGAGACTAGCAAAAGATAAGCATGGGGGTGAGATAAACATCAGTTTATCACCATTCTTATGCATTAAAACAAATCTAGCTCTTAGGATTTTTCTCCGCAAATGGGTTTTTGGGCTGCATTTAGCCACTAACTAGGATAGGCATACATTGCATTTTTTCTTGTCGCTTTAATGTGTTTTTGTGAGTGTTAGGGATGAATAGATATACAGATCCCTAAAACCCTAGCACTCAAGAAGGCAAATGGTGAAGGAGGAACTCAGACTAGCTGGAACTCAACTTGATCCAAGTCACCACATCTGTAACCTAGCTCATTTGGATTAGTGTTAGCTCATCCCAGCTCCATGCAGCTAATCTTAGCTGAACAACAGCTCAAGAGAGCTTATTTTAACTTACCCTAGCTCAAGTCAGCTCATATCTACCTCAACTTAGTTGAGTCTAGCTCATCCTAGCTCCCACTAGTCCACAGGGAGCTCTATCTAGCTTAGCTGAGTTGACTAGAGTTCACCCCAGCTTAGATCCAGCTACATCCAGCTCCACTTAAGTCCAGCCAGCTGAAGAAGAACTCATCCCAGGTTAGGAAGCTCATGTCTAGCTCCTGGGGACTCAGCTTAGCTCAACTTGGTTGACCTAAGCTACCTTAGCTATCTCAACCAGCTCAATCCTCCCCGGGAGCACCAGACCCAGCTCACCTCAGCTCCATTCAACGAAAGCTAGCTCACTTTAGGTTGGCTTAGTAGTTAGCAAAGAACTAGCAAGCTAAGCCAGCTGGAGTAGCCTCATATTGTCCTCTTCAGTAACTGCTAGCTCCACTTCGGCTCCAGATTCTTCAGATCCAGCTCCTCCCTCCAAACCTTAGCTCCAATACCTCCTCCTCTACGCCATAGCTAGCTAAGGTAGCTTAGCTTAGCTTAGCTTAGCTAGCAACCAGCTCCTTGGCCATCCTCCACCTTCAACTTAACCCTTACTAACTCCACCCACTAAGCTTACCTAGTCCACCTAAGCTACCTAACCTCTACTCTATTTTGGCGCCAAGATGGACACCTCCTAGCCCCTCAACTGCACCCAAAAGACACCTTGTTTTGGTGCCAAAATACCCTTCTAGAAGCCCTCCCCAATGGCTCCAAGACACCCCCACATCATTGCCCTACAAATAACCCTACAACTCATCCTAGCCACCCACCTACCCCTACTTCTAGAACCCTACTCGGTGCCACCTATGCCCCCCTTCTAGAAGCCATTTTTGCACCAACTTCAAGGGGTGCCACCACCCATAACCACCACCTAGGTGCCCCTTGGGTTGGCACCAATTACCTTTAGCCATAGGATCCCCAACCACCTCCACCTTCCCATCTTAGCCCTCTATTTCAAGAGTCACCTTAACCCCTCATCCTACCCTATATAATGACCACTACCCACCACCATTCAAACCATCCTTGGCTAGCAAATTTGCTCTCATACTCTTCCTAGAGACCACGCCCAAGAGAGAAAAAGAAGAAGATTAAGGGGACATTCTGTCCCTTTGATGCCTTCCCCTCTTCCCTTCTCTCTTGTGCCCACGCCAGCCAAAGGAGGAGCCAGGCAAAAAAGACCTTTCAAGGAGGTCTTGAAGGTGGTCCACGCCACCTTGGAGGAGAGCTTGAGGGTGGTGCACGTCCACCCTTGAAGGAGAGCATTGATGGTGGTAGCATCCACCTTGGAGGAGCTTTCAAGGAAGGAGAAGAAGGAGACCCTCCTTTCAAGCTAGGGAGCAGCTAGGCTTAAAGCAAGAAGACTCCCTTCTTCACTAGATTTTGCAAGAGGATTTGTGCTTCTTTAATTGCTTTTATATTTTCCATTTTTGGTAAAAGCATTCCTCTACTTATCTTTGTTGAGAACACAAATTCTACTTAATTTAATTACCTTCTTTTTAATTCCTATTGCAATTGTTGACTTCATTCTAGCACTCATTTCACTTTCACTTCCTAATTACTCTAGGCCTGCACTTGCCTAGAGTGAGCTTAGCTAGTGGACATTTTCATCTCTTAAGTTTTAGCTTAGCAATTTTAGGTGTTAGCACTTTTCTGTCACAATTCGCACTTTGCCCTTGTTATTTCAAAACTAAAAAAAATTTATATATTTAAAATAACAAAAAGAAAGTTGAGATTTATTTTATAAGTAAGAGAATTGAATTGCAAATTTGCCTCCTTGGACAACCCTAGATACTCCCCTATCTAGGAATATGAATTTAAAAGCGTATGCGATTTGACTTGTTACAATGACTTAAAAATCGCTTTTACAAATCATGCCAAATTTCACATCAATCAACGACCTCAATCTAAGAACAATATTCAAATCCAGATTGCTTGTAAGTATCAAAAACATTCAATCGAATCTTCTTGTTCCCAAAGCCCATTTTAAGTGCCCCTGATCTGCAATTGATAGAGGCATTGGCTGTGGCCAAGAAGGGGCATCCCAGAATAATGGATGGCTTTGTGGGCTTATTAGATGGGTCAGAATCTAGCACTAGAAATTCAACAGGAAAGAAGTCCTCCACTCTCACAAGGACATCTTCTAGCAATCCCCGTCGTGTCTTAAGTGATCTGTCTGCAGCCTGGAGGATGACTAGACTAGGCTTTAACTTGCCTCCTCCTAAAAGGTCATAGACAGAGCTTGGTAAAAAGTTCACCCTACACCCAGATCGAGCAGAGCCTTCTCAATCTATTAGTTACATATAACCACCGAAATATACGGGGCCCCTGGGTCATTCAGTTTGGGGGGTCTTCCATGTTGGAGAATCGAGCTAACATGGTCAGGCAGGATGACCTTGGTTTGGACCTGTTTCCTAGATTGGCACTTTTGGGTGCACAGGTCCTTCAGAAACTTGGCACAGGATGGGATCTACTTGAAAGCTTCCAACAGAGGCATGTTGATCCAGACTTTCCTAAAAGTGTCCTTAATCTCCTCCATCCTATCCTTGGCTCCAGGCGAGCTAACAAAAGATTCCCTAGGAGTAGATAGGCACTCCGGATAGGGCACCCTCAGCTTCTGGGTAAAGGGGTCATCGTGGCAGGAGAGGAGTGTTGGAAGGACGACATCCTCATTGTGGGTGATTTCAAGCGAGGGAGAGTAGTGTGGCTCTTCCTCGGTGGAGATGGAAGTCGGGTCGGGTGTAGAAGGGGAATGCTGAGACATAACCGCAGGAGTGTTATCAGGCTTGTCAATCTTCTTTCCACCCCTCAACACAGTCACAGCTTGGGCATGCTCCCTTAATACAACCCCCTTTCGCTGTGGGTTCTCTTCAGAAGAGCTAGGCAGCTTCCCCGGATCATGTTGCCTAGCTGCCTCAGTAAGATGACCAATTTGGGATTGCATATCAGTAATCATCTTATTCTAAGATTAGATGACCATATTCTGATGCTCTTGCATCACTTTCATCATGCCTTTAAGTTCATCCATCTCAGAAGGCTTATTCTGAGGAGGGTTTTCATAAGATGGTTGGTATATGGGTTGAGGAGGTAAGCATCTTATATTCCTTGAGTTAGAAGCATCACCTTGCTTCCAAGAGAAGCTTTGATGGTTTCTCCACCCTAGATTATAGGTATTGGAATAAGGGTTATTGCGAGGAGGTGGGTGGAATCCATGGGTTGCATTCAAGTCAGCTTGAATCAACTCAGGGAATTGATTTTCCTAGTGGCACTCCGCAGTGGCATGCGTTGTACTTTGGCAAATGGAGCATTCACTTGAAGCCTGAAAGATAGAGGCTGCTTGCGGGTTCATGCTAGGATTTGATAAAAGCCTATAAAAGTTTTCATTCAAAAATTGAATTTGATAAGCCAAATCCTGAGAAACCTCGACTTCATGGGCCTCTATCTTCCTCTACAAGATCGATGGGTTTCTTTCTTGATAGGCAGAAGACAAATGTATGGAGTTGTTGCTTAATGTTTCAAATAATGCCCAGGCTTCATCATCAGTTCTGGTCATGAAGGTTCCTACACAGGCTGCATCGATGGTTTGCCTATGCCTTTTAGATAATCCGTTATAGAACCTTTTGACCAACTGCCATCTTGGCACCTGACGGTGGGGGCATAACCTAAGAAGGTCATTAAAGCATTCCCAAGTCTCATGAAATTGCTCCCCATCCTGTTGAGTAAAACCCATAATCTCTCTTTTGTAATGGTTGGTCTTACTCATAGGAAAATACTTTTTCAAAAATTCTCCCTTAAGGGTGGCCCAATCATTTACCCTTTCATCGAGGCTATTATACCAGTGCTTGGCCTTATCGTTTAGGGAGAATGGAAATAGAGTCTTCATCAGGGCTTCATCAGTAAAGCCCTGGAGCTTCACTGTGGAATAGACCACGATGAATTCCTCCAAATGCCGGTAGGTGTCCTCCCTAGAAGTACCATAAAAGGAGGGCAACAAAGATATGGTACTGCTCTTTATCTCATATGGATTATCCCCTACCGGTTGTCTCAATGCTTGTGCAGGTTGGTTGGTTGGAATAGAATAGTCCCTCAGGGTCCTTTGTTGATTTGCTCCTTGATCAACCATGCATTCTCTTTTCTCTCCTAGGTGAGCTCTCCTAAGAATTTTCTCAAGCTCAGGATCAAACACTAGACTACCCTCAAGAGAGCGTCTACCAAGCATACAATATCAACCACAATTCAAGTTCTTGTTGGTTGAGTAATTGAAACCTCCACTCCAAAGATAGGTCAAAAGGTCAAGGCTTATCCCTCCATTCCCACTTAAGTGGTATATGAGGGGTGATGACTTGAGATCTTAACCTTCTTTGTTGCGGAGGTAGAATTGGTTGATATAGATGGCCAAACAAGTTATTCACTTCAATTACATGACCTAATTCAACCTTCGAGTGCCCTAGGACCTATACTTTGCTTAGATGATACTCCCAGGTGATCAAGTGAGAGGTTACTCCAAGGACGAACAAAGGGATGCAAGTAGGGCAAACCCTTCCTTTGAGGCGATGCATATGCGGTGCCACTTAACTACCCTTTTATTCCTTTAAGGGGTGTCCCCCTCCGTAAAGTATCAAAACACTTGGTCAAAAGATAATACCACCACCACAAAGCATGATAGGAGGGTCAGCACCGATAAAGAGATCGGTGCCTATAGCCTTAAGGGATTGAGCCTTAGTGCAGTGCCTAATATGCGTGCTAAGTGTCAGAAGTGTGCATCACACCGCAAATCTTTTTATTATTATTATTTTTGAAAATGTAGACAAGTCCCTTTGAATCAAATCATCTGTGATTTGATTTTAAGGTCGAATCTGATTATCAATCCCACTTTCAGTCAGGCAACCACTGAATTAGTAAATTCAATTAACTTGGTGGTCTTTGAATTTTAATCCGAATGCAAATGCATGAACAGGAGTTGGATGCAAAAGTTAGAAAGGTGTACCCAACTCCAGCAATCTTCTTGCCAATATGCTCGCAATGCAACAATGAGATATAATGTGTTGCTCAATCATCCCTAAATGCACGCACCTAAGGGCATGCAACTCCTAAATAGGTAGCTCGATATTTTCTTTTGTTTGTTTTAAAGGCAGGCAAGCAGAGAAATGAATCACTCATGTAGAAAAATGTAAACTCTAGTAGCTAAAGAATGTGGGGACAGGCCCCCAAAAATTCAACCCCAATTATTACAAGGGCGAGAAGACAGAAATAAAATTTGTGCCAAAGCAGAAACTCCTGTGAAAGCGGGATCCAGGTCTCCTGCGTCTTCTCCTCCTGTGGGCGTCGCTCAAGGTTGATGTTGTCGCTCTACTATGCTAGTCGCCCCACCAGATTCCTTGCATAAAAAGATAAAGAATGATCAGATAATTGTGCAACTCAGAATACTTAGAAATAATCACGTGAATCTATTGCGTCTGTTGCCTCCCTGGCAACGGTGCCATTTGAAAGACAGAATATCGCTTGATTAAGAAGATAATAGAATGATATGTCGTTGTAATTTATCTGGTGGAAATCTCTCAATCAAAGATTAAAATAGATATCAATTTGAACCACAAAAAGGATGTTGTATTCACGGGGAGGAATAGAACCAATAAATTCACAAGTAGAGAGTTATAATGTTCGCAAACAACTTTGCGAAATCAATTCAATGAATATGCTACACTAAATGAAACTTGTAATTTCATGAGAAGTTATGGACTATTTATGTAAATTTTACGTCAGAAATCAAGCTCCCAAAAGTATGTATATGATGCATGTGTTGTGGCATATCACGTAAGTTTGAATTGCATGCAAATCTGAATTAAATTTCAATGTTAAATGATGCACATAACATAAGTTAGGCAAATTCACGAAATTGTAAGTGTACCCATGCAATTTCACCTGAATAAAATAATCCAAATATTAAAGTGACAATGGCAGGAAATGTAAATTTTAATTCCTTCAAAAATAGGGGAAACTTCCTCTCTCTTCACCGCACGTTGGAGGAGGCATCACCGACAATTTGCTCAGGAGGTGGAGCTCCACTAGAGGAGAGGATCTCATAGACGATGACGGTGAGGTGGGAGATGGCTGGTGTCAGCTGGCCGAACAGCAGGTGGTGGCAGAGAGGAGCGGCAGGGATTGTAGTCGCCTCAGGTGGTTGATGCATGTGGAGGTGCTGCGTGCACATAAGGGCGTGGTTGCATGCAAACATGGCCGACGAGGGTTGGCTATGCACGAAAGTGCTGTGGTGGGTTCATTTGGTTGTTTGTAGGCAGGTTGAAGGAAGCAGAGGAAGAACATGATGAAGAGGCGGTGGCATGTAGGAGTCTGCGTGCAGGTGTCTTGGGTGCCTGAAGTGGTTGGCAAGAGTTGCGCGGGGGCTAGTGATGTGCAAAGAGGAGATTGCGCTACTGCGAGCACATGAGTGGGTGCATGGCGTGAGTGCTGCTGGCGGGGAAGGAGGAGCCAACGCTAGGCTGCTCTATTGCTACAGCACTTGGAGAGGCATGCTAGCCTTGAAGGAGCACGCACATAGGTTGCAGTGATAGGATGCACACGCACGCCGGGAGGGTGCACGCGGTGGTGTTGCTATGCTAGGAGCGGCTGCCTTGCGTGCTGTTTGGCTATGGTGAGAGGGGTGAGAGGGCCACAGTGCAGGCTCTCCTTCATGGTGTGCGTGGGGTCCACAATGGTGCGGTTCCAGATCCCCTCGTCCAAGGAAGTCCCGTAGCTCTTATCCCTCTCCAGATCCACCACCTCTGCCTTGCCCTTCGCAGGCGCAACAGTTGGATTTGAATACCGACGGAGGGAACAACGTTGGGAGGTGGACAATTATGGCCATGTCCTTCTTCAAATACTAATTATGTCTAGCCACCTATTACACTTTTATTTTCTGCATGCACATAATAAATCAGAATATATGTATTAGAAAACAAAGCATATACAAAAATATTCATAAGCCAAGGTTAATTACTTCTTAGCTTAGGTCTTTAAACTATAAGGAAATGTATTCCATATGTACTTAAGCCAAATAAATGTCCAATAAATTGGACTTATCAGGAAGCAAGCTTCCCAATCTTGTAAAGCTTGCTGGAGTTAGGAAATTCCTTGATAACCAATTTCTCATGCCTTCGCAAGAGAGATTGCAAAGGTTTTGGGGCATGAGATTTGGCTAAAAAGGAAGGGAATTTCTTGAACTTCCCTTTCAAATTCGAAAGGGATTCATCATGAAATCAAGGTCGTTGGAGCAAGTAGGAATAGATTTAGTGGTGGCAGGTGTTGGAACCTTGTTCCACATCTTGTTTTGGTGTCAACAAAATTATTATGGATTAATGTTTTACATTAAGTGTTTTTCAGATTTAGGTGTGGAAGTAAGGCAAACAAGAAATGATGGAGACATGATGGTGAGAAGAAAAAGATCTTGTCATGGAGGAGGCAAGATGACAAGGAAGAGTCGAGGAGGACAAGTTCTTCGACCTTTAGTTTCTCAAGTTTAGATTTTATATTTCTAGATTGTATGTGCCTCTTAACAAAGGAATATAACTTAGATCGTAAAAATAATTAGAGATAAATTAGGATTAATATTGTGATCATTTTCGAAGAACATAATATATTAAATCACTTAAAAAAGGTACTTGTTAACTGATAAGTCAGTTTTCACTTTCGAATAATATGATTAAGATGATTTGTCATTTTAGTATTAAAGTGGTGGAAAACTGCTTAGCAAAATAATTAGAAATAAAATTAAACCACTCACAGGAGAGCAGGTGATATCGATAGGGATGCAATGATTATTTCAAACTCACGATAAATGAAAATTGTTGTTCACAAATGATTTCCTTAAGAAATTGTGTTGAGAAATCGCATTAGTAATGTGTTTTAATGAAAACACATGCTAAAACTGTGTTTAAGCCAAATAGGAGGGGGTTCAATGTAATACATACCACAATATAATAAGAATAAAATCTTCACAATGGTACTTAAATATAATTACAAATAACCTTCTCCTATAGCAAGAATCTTCCAAGATTTGAATGGAAATCCACTTAGATTAAGGTTGAGAAATTGATTTGCTTAATAAGCTAAACAATGATGGAGGTTGTCATAATTCACCATGATAATTAAATTATAAAATGAAGTTGACAATGGTATGAATCGTAAAAACTAATAGAGGATTTACTCTGCAAAAATAAGGGAGGTTGCTTTGAGCTCCTCCACGCACGGAGGAGGTAGAGGTTGGAGAGGAGCTTCTCGTCGGAGGTAGAAGGAGCCACACCACTTCCAATGGTAGTGATGCTGCTACTTGGGATGGACTGAATCGACGACGAGGTAGCGAGGAGTGGTTGGCAGTGGCTATTGCTGTTGCTGGAGTAGCAGCTCAATGCACCGCTAGAGGCTAGGAGGAGCATAGGGGAATGCGCACACGCAGTGTGGCCTGTTCTACGCACTGGCGGAGGAGCAGCGAGGGAGCGCAGGCGGCTACGCACAGTGGAGAGGGGCATGCGGTGCTGCAAGCTAGTGCGTGCTACATGAGGGGCATGCGGTTGGGTGGCACTGCAACTGGTGCATGTGCGTGTGGGTGGTCGCGTGTGATGCGCGTGGAGCAGTGGCCTGGATGTCATGCGGCCGCTGCTGCTGCGAGTGTCAACGGCGCGTTGAAGGGAGTGCGGGCATAGGTGCAGCGTGCCTTGCGTGCGTGGATGGAAGGTGTGCGGGCTGAGTTGCAGGCGCATGGTGCGTGCTGCAGGCGGTGTGTGGTGAGCATGGGGTGGCCGTGGAGGGCTGCTGCATTTGTTCTGGAGGCGCAGCAAGGGGCGTGCACGGTCCTGCTACTGTGGGAATGGCGTGGGTTTTGGGTTTGATTTTTGGTGGAGTGGAGGGAAAACAGAGGATGGGGAAGAAGATGAAGGTGGTGATGGTGCCTGTGGACAGGGGCAACAAGTTGTGCATCAGTAGATGCACTCATGGTAGGCAAGCTTCAAGGAGCTCATGCATGGTGGTGGTCAAGTCCATCCTCATGGCACGGCGGTCTGTCACCCCACTGGCCCACGGTATGACGGAGCTTGGCCATGGAGGCCCATAGTGGTGGAATGCTTCACGGTAGTAGAATGGGTGGTGGCCTCCCGTTGCATGATCGTCTCCTCCTCCCTTTGTAGCTGCAAGTGATGAATTTGAAATCCAAAGAGGTGGGATCAGATGCTCTTCATGGCCAATGAATGCTTGCAGTTGTGCGTGAACAGTTGCATGAGGAGTAGAAGTAGTTGTTACCTATGGAGGAAGAGAACAAGAAAATAATAAAATATTATGATTATTTATGCATAAACCCTTAACTTTGTGTTAAGTTAAAACAATGCAAGTAATTCACCTAATTGATTAACTAATCAAATGCAAGCAATTGTAAGTTAATTCTAAATGCATGCAATGAATGAATTATGCAATTAAGCTAAAAATATGAATTAATTTATTTACATGCTAATGTATTCTATCTAAATGTTAAAATTAACATAATATCTAGACACTTAAATACCTAAATAGACCACAAATATGAGCTAATCAAATACCCCATTCCTTGTTTTTGCTAGTCCATAGTGAATCCAAGCAAAAACCTAGCACTCTAGGTAGACTAACCAACCCAATCGGTCTTCCTTTAGAAACATGTTAAGTTCAGACTTTAGATCTAAGGTTCCCAAGTAGTTGCTAAGTTGCAGACTAGGTCGGCTAAAGACATGTTGTAGGCACAGGTTTCCCTGATTTCTAACTCTACCCCAGGGTTTATTGGTCCTAGAGATTAAAGCATCTGTGCATGTGCATTGGTCTGAGTTATTTGAGGTTGGCAAGATTATGATTGTCAACCTAGAAAGAGAGTATATATATATATATTTTGTAATTTATATTTTTTTGTTTGATTCTACTAAGTCTCACCTTGGATCAGCCATCAACACGGTTTGTGTCGGATTCATTGTTCCCATCATCGAACCTCGAAGGGTGCCTAGCTTTCGATGCTTCGAGATATCACTACCCATAGTGACCCGAAGAACTCCTGGAAATCGACACTTCAAGATAGTATCGCCCATGGATTTCTTAAGCGAATTCATGCCTTTGGTAATCAGCACTTCGAGATAGGGCCAGCCATGGTACCTGATGGTCGGCCTGGATAGGTTGTTAATATGATATTTTTATCGTTGAAATGTGTATAGTGGTTAACCTAATTCAGACCTAACCATCTCTTTACAAAATTTTTAACCTGGCCTATTTGATTTTATCTTGTCACTTTTAAGCCCAGGGTCGAACTCAGGGAAGTGGGGTTCAAGTCGAGTTTCTATGTTTTCCTTAAAACGCGTCTCTTCCGTTCCTTTATTCTGTTTTTGGTATTTTTCTTATTTAGGTTTTTTTTCTGGTAATCCTTGTTCTTGAGGCACACCCTCAAAATTGTGTCCTTGGCTTTTAGCCAAAACAGAGTTTCAAAACACGTCTTGCTACTTGCAAGACGGGGGTACCTGCAAATCAAAGATTATCTTTTCACTTTTATACCTTTTTTTATCTTTTTACTAAGAAGGAAGCTATCAGATAGAAAGTAAATATAGTAGCTATAGATATATATTTATATGTAGTATATATATAAAGGGGTGGGGGTGGAGGTGACGATGGAGTGTAGCACTATGTCGAGTCAGCCGACGTCTAGAGAGACGCAACCAACACGACTAGGTGCCGCGTGGAGTGTGGATGGAGGATGGATGATGTATGGGACCACGCTTTTTTTGTACGCGTGTATCAGGGAATATCAGCAACTGGTGCAGATATCCCCGCGATACAGCGTATAATAAATAACGTGAAAATATATGTACATATGTATGTATATAAATGTATAAGTATATATGTATAGATATATATAGATATATATATATAGGTGTATATATATATATATATATATATATATATGTATGTATATATGTATATAGCTATGTATATATGTATATAAGTATATATATATAATACTATATAGATATATATATATATGTATATAAGTATATATGTATCTAGATATATATGTATATATATATGTGTATATGTATAAGTATATAGATATGTATATATATATATATGTATATGAGTATGTGTATATATATATATATATATATATATATTATATATGTATATGTACATATATATTATATTATATGTATGTATACATAACTATATAGATATACTATGTATATATAAGTATATATATATAGATATATGTATATGTATATATATATATATATATATCTATATATATGTATGTATATAAGTTACTATTAGTGTGTGAATGTGTGTGTCGGTGAATGGGTGTGTGTGTGTTGCTGTAAGTGAAAAAAAGAGAGAGAGAGAGAGAGAGAGAGATAGAGAATACGTGAGAGAGAGAGAGCGGCAGACAGAGAGGGAGCGGACGGGAGAGATCGGCGGAGAGAGAGAGAGCGCCAGAGAGAGAAAGAGCGGGCGGGAGAGATCGCGAGCGCGGACGATGGCAGCGAGTTAAGGCCTCTGCTCACGGTGGCGGACGTCTGACGTCGCGGTGCACCGCGCCTTCGCGCAGTGGACGTGAGACGTCTCCTGCAGACCGGGTGCGAGGACGGAGAGCGGGCGATGGCGCGCTCAGAGAAGGCGGCGGGGAGTCTGCAGTCGGTCGCAGAGGGTTGCAGAGGTTGGCAGGGGGGCGGCGAGAAGGCCTGGCCGGCCGCTGCAGTGCGCGCAGCGGCCGGTCGCGGGTGGAATGGCAGAGGCGACAGAGCAGAGGACTGAGCGGAGAACTGCCCTGTAGGCGCGCGCGGAGAGCTGAGCGCCTGCGGGGAAGGTCGCGGAGGAGGTGGGGGTGCTGCTGCTGCTGCTGTCGCCGCTGGGCTGCTGCTGCTGCTGCTGCTTCAAGCTTCGGACCTTGAAGCGGCAGCAATGGGGTGGAGATGCAAACGAAGAGAAAAGAACACACCACGCCCACCGGCTCGTTGAAGAGCTGGGCGGTGGTGCTCCTACTGTGGTGGTGTGCACCACAGTGGGTTCTCCTGCTCGTCGGGTGCCTCCTCGACGGAGGGCCGGCGTATGGGAGGGGAGAACGGGCGAGGAAGGTGGTGGACTGCAGCGTGGCGATTTTTCAGTAGCTGCCGCAGCTGCGTATTGCAGCAACGTCCCCCCTCTTGTCGCGAGGAAGAGCTGCGGCTTTATAGAGGAGGAGAGCATGGCGCGGAGGCATGGCAGCAGCAGGGAGAGGCGTTGGAGAGTGGCAGCTGCAGGGAGAGGCGCGGGAAGGACAGCAGGGAGAGGCGCATGGCGTTGCATGCGGCTGCGGGAGAGGCGCATGGCGTGGACGAAATTCAGCCGCGGGAAGAAGAAAAACCGTGGGAAGAAGAAAGAAAGATGAAAATAAAATATGGAGAGGGGACTTTTGCAAAGAGACACTTGAAGAAAAATGTAAAAATGCAAGCCATTTATTCCATTCTCTTCTCCTCTCAATTAAATGCATGCATGCAAGCGTTTTTACAAATGCAACTACAGGATTATAATATACATAGTTAATGCTGGAAAATAGCATAATAAGGCGTTCTTATAGGCGTGTTTTGAGGTGCAAACATATACCCCCATGCCTATCTTTTGCTAGTCCCTAGCAAAACCGTATTTAGAAATGATCTTAAGCTGAAGATTTTCTTCTGAGGTGATATAGGTGTGTTTATTATCGAATATTGTGAGAACCAATTGTAAAGAAGACTACCAGTACTTTAAGTCTCACATGACATAGATCATCTCTCAACTAACCAGGACTCTTGATATTTAAACCTTAAGTACGATTTCCAGGACCCAGGAGGTTTTTGCCGTACTCGAGAGCTCAAGAGGTTATGGTTTGTGCATAGTGAAGGATCAAGACTGACCATATGAACATTAAGACTCAATCCCAGGGTTTCACGAATTTTTAAGTACAGGTTGGTCCCAGTTTCAGCTCATGTCTTCGAATTGACCCTTAAGATGATGACGGAAAACTCAACTCCCATTTTCTGATTTTTTTTATTTTTTTTTTTTTTTTTGACTCACCGAAAAACAAAGTATACAGACATTTATGAGATATACTGACTCTTTTAAAACATCTCTTTTCTGATTTTTTTTTTTTTCGAAACACGTGTCAGTATATCTCTTACAACACATTTTGAAGCACACTTTTTTTTTTTTTTTTTTTTGGTGGGAGAGTTTCTTTTTGTTGGAAAGAGCCACTCCTAAACACAAGACTAAAGCTTGGGATAAAAAGTCTACCTGCACGCACAGGTAAGGACTCCACCTTTCCTAATGAACACTAGGGTTGGATCTTATGTTCACCTGATCTTTCCTGATATGTGTAGTGTGAACCAAGTTTACTTAAGCTCTCAAGAAAAAGCAAACCAACGAATCCTGTACTGGTGTCTCAGGTACAAGAAACGTTCTTAGTTAGGAGAGATTTTGATCTATTTCGTCAATGCTTTAAGTGAATTAAGCCGAGCCTGAGCGAATCAAGCTTCTGTGGCCTGGAAATTCTTCAAAACAGAGGTTGAATATCCATAAACACTTATTGTATTTTTGTTTCAGCTTTTAGATCATTACTAAACACCATTTATTAGTAATATATATATATATATTTATTTATTTTTTTTTTTTTCTTTTCTTTTTTCTTTTTCTTGCATATTTATAAATAGGTGGTAATTGTCTGATACCATAAAATACCCGGATCCTATGGATGCCTATCCACCCCCCCATGCCAAACAATGCTATGTCCTCATATGCATGCAAGGAAAGGCAGAGAACGGATGACAGATCGGGTAACAGGAGCTGAGGTTTAGGGTATAAATCAGGGTGGAAGGGTGGGTGGATGGTGGGTGGTGAAGAGAAAAGCGAAGTAATCGCGATAGAGGCGTGAAAAGTAATGGTGGATGGTGAGAGATTTGGCGTTTTCTGGGACGAGAGTGTCCCAGGCGGATCAGAAAATAGATCAGGAAGAGGAAGTTGGCCCTTAGATTGGCCAAGAAGGGGGGCTTTTTGGATAGATGGATCCAAAAGCAAATAGCCCCGGTGAGTAAGATGTGGGCTCAAGGTCCCAGTGTGGATTTGCAAATCCGCCTGATTTAGCGGGAAAGAAAGGGCAATCCGGTCTTCCATAGTGTGGACCGGCGGTGAGCAGCCCGGCAATGACTCAGACCACGAGGTATGGGAAGTGGAGAAAACCTCGTCAGAAGTCTGGTCAGGAGAAGGTACAGGAATAGGGAGGGATTGGGGAACGTCACAGTTTGTGTTGGTCAGGCAGTCGTCAGGTAATTCGCAGCAGTCAGAATCGGCTCCAATTAGTTCGATACACGTACTGACAGTCACGTCCTCGTCAGACGTGTCATCCTTGATGTGATCACTATCATCATAAGAGTGCGGTGCTGCAGCGGGATTAACCTGAAATCCCGAAGGAATACTCGGAGCTTGCAGAATTTGATGAACCTGTTCCTGAGAAGGTTGTACCTGTGGTTGCGGACCACAGGGTACAAAGTTTTGCGGGTTTGGAACAGGTTGGGCTGGAAAAGTGCCCTGAGATCGAGTCACCATGCTTAGTTGACTGATCTCAGCATTCTGCTGCGCCAAATGCTGAAGAGAGGTCATGTTTTCTTTATGGCGCTTTGACATTTCCGTCATCATTCGCATCAATTTATCAAGAGGTTTTGATGCGTGTTTGGTTTTCTGTACACAAGGGCCTGATGGCAGATTTGCCATAGGATTAGACTGGGCCCTTGGGATGACGGGTGCGGACGATCGCATTGGTCCACCAGCGGGGTTTCGACGCTGCGGGTTGTTGGACCATGCAAAGTTGGGATGACTATGCCACCCTGGGTTATACGTGGCAGAAAATGGGTTATTCCCCAGGGTGCAGGCATCTTCTATGCCAGAAGACGTGTCCGCATATGTGTCCGAGTACACGGAGGCTTGGTCCTCCGTGTTGAAATACTGGCTCACAGAAGCCAGTTCCACATGACTTACCGAGTCGCTTGGCGCGACACTCGATAAGGAAGGTCTTGCAGGGTTTCTCGGGATAAGCCTGGTGTTGAAAGAATTGAAATTGTGACGAAGTGGTGAGGCGGGGGTGTGTGCCATGTTTGTGGAGGAGGAGGATGATTCGGCTCTTTTTCTAGATTTATCAGTCAATACAAGCAATTCAGGGTTTTGTGACCTCCTCCCAAACATGCACTACCGCAGGAAGAATTGGGGAGATGAGAAGGGAAAAGGGATGAGAGAAATGACGCCGCAAAGGTACACTTGATTACAAATCAATACAGTCAAGTTCCTAACCTCTACAGTGTGCCCTTAGACCTAAAGATCTAAGTTACCTACTATCACGAACTACGGAACCGAATGCGAGCACCGCGGAACCACCGGGCCAGATTGAAAGGCCGTTTGCCCCAGTCTTAGACACCCGATAGCACGCGGGAACTCTCAC
Source organism: Thalassia testudinum (assembly GCA_037157565.1). Lineage (NCBI taxonomy): Eukaryota > Viridiplantae > Streptophyta > Magnoliopsida > Alismatales > Hydrocharitaceae > Thalassia > Thalassia testudinum. The sequence continues at coordinate 95,211,762 of JAZHRO010000025.1, forward strand.
CAGCACGTAGTCGCTACACACAGGTAGTTAGACCTCCAATCCTTAGTAAGGGTCAAGTTACTACCAGTTTTAATTAGAGGCTTAGGGTCAAGTGCTTTTGGAATGTGAAGGGCGTTGTTTACGGGTAATGCCCAAGTGATTGATTTTAAGAGTGTGTAAGAACAAGCATGCAACGGGGAAATCTCCCCGAATTGAAGTTTTAATTGGTGAATGGTTTTTAGAGTTCAACCTTAAGTAGTATGAATTTTAGGATTTTGCTGAATTACCAATTCAACCAATCTCCGGGTTTTGCAAGAATACAGGTTTTCTTTCTAAAGCCCAAGAAACCCTTCTTCAATTATCAGTTAGTTAATGCATGCTAAAATGCAATGGGCTACCCTAAATGGAGATTTCTATGTGTGGATGCGCGAATCAATTTTATATCAATGTGAAAGGGAGCCAAAACACTTCAATTCAAGTGCTCCCAATCACCAGAAAGATATCCACACACAAGGCTTCAACCAACAGATAAAGAAAGTAAAATTGTTGGGGTTGAAGTATTCAGGATCGAATCACAGGCAAGTTTGAAAAGTCGTGGTGGGGTTGGAATCAACTCAATTCCAAATCTCCCCACCAAAAATGTGATCCTGAATTAAAGATAATTGAGGCAAAAGAGGGATACAAGCAATCTTTTTCTTTGCCTCAAAGAATACTTCCCATGGCGAAAAATCTAAGAATCAAGATTCTAGAATTTTCGCTATGCGAAGTAAGGCGGGAAATCCCGGGGCAGTGGGAGTGAAGACAACCAATCAATCAAGTGAATTTTAATCCACTTGCCCTCAAGAAATCCCAAGAAGTTTTTCTAATTTTTAGTTTTAAAATTTTTTTTTTTTTTTGTGTGGTGGCAAGTTAACCCTAATTTGATGAGAAAAGAAAACCTACTTGTTCGGCAACGTGTGCGAAGTTCCAATGCGATGTCGGCATCTTCACGCTCTCGTTCCCGCCTTGGATCTGCTCACGTCCTCGACTTCGTCAGCCTTCTTCTCCTTCCACCAGGTTCACCTGCACACCAAAAACAACAATACCCGTGAAGAGAGAAGAGACAAATTTAAAGGAATTGGATAGAAACTTACTCGAAAGTGCACCTCCCCGGCAACGGCGCCAGAAAAGTTATGATGGTCGGCCTGGATAGGTTGTTAATATGATATTTTTATCGTTGAAATGTGTATAGTGGTTAACCTAATTCAGACCTAACCATCTCTTTACAAAATTTTTAACCTGGCCTAATTGATTTTATCTTGTCACTTTTAAGCCCAGGGTCGAACTCAGGGAAGTGGGGTTCAAGTCGAATTTCTATGTTTTCCTTAAAACGCGTCTCTTCCGTTCGTTTATTCTGTTTTTGGTATTTTTCTTATTTAGGTTTTTTTTCTGGTAATCCTTGTTCTTGAGGCACACCCTCAAAATTGTGTCCTTGGCTTTTAGCCAAAACAGAGTTTCAAAACACGTCTTGCTACTTGCAAGACGGGGGTACCTGCAAATCAAAGATTATCTTTTCACTTTTATACCTTTTTTTATCTTTTTACTAAGAAGGAAGCTATCAGATAGAAAGTAAATATAGTAGCTATAGATATATATTTATATGTAGTATATATATAAAGGGGTGGGGGTGGAGGTGACGATGGAGTGTAGCACTATGTCGAGTCAGCCGACGTCTAGAGAGACGCAACCAACACGACTAGGTGCCGCGTGGAGTGTGGATGGAGGATGGATGATGTATGGGACCACGCTTTTTTTGTACGCGTGTATCAGGGAATATCAGCAACTGGTGCAGATATCCCCGCGATACAGCGTATAATAAATAACGTGAAAATATATGTACATATGTATGTATATAAATGTATAAGTATATATGTATAGATATATATAGATATATATATATAGGTGTATATATATATATATATATATATATGTATGTATATATGTATATAGCTATGTATATATGTATATAGCTATGTATATATGTATATAAGTATATATATATAATACTATATAGATATATATATATATGTATATAAGTATATATGTATCTAGATATATATGTATATATATATGTGTATATGTATAAGTATATAGATATGTATATATATATATATGTATATGAGTATGTGTATATATATATATATATATATATATATATTATATATGTATATGTACATATATATTATATTATATGTATGTATACATAACTATATAGATATACTATGTATATATAAGTATATATATATAGATATATGTATATGTATATATATATATATATATATCTATATATATGTATGTATATAAGTTACTATTAGTGTGTGAATGTGTGTGTCGGTGAATGGGTGTGTGTGTGTTGCTGTAAGTGAAAAAAAGAGAGAGAGAGAGAGAGAGAGAGAGATAGAGAATACGTGAGAGAGAGAGAGCGGCAGACAGAGAGGGAGCGGACGGGAGAGATCGGCGGAGAGAGAGAGAGCGCCAGAGAGAGAAAGAGCGGGCGGGAGAGATCGCGAGCGCGGACGATGGCAGCGAGTTAAGGCGTCTGCTCACGGTGGCGGACGTCTGACGTCGCGGTGCACCGCGCCTTCGCGCAGTGGACGTGAGACGTCTCCTGCAGACCGGGTGCGAGGACGGAGAGCGGGCGATGGCACGCTCGGAGAAGGCGGCGGGGAGTCTGCAGTCGGTCGCAGAGGGTTGCAGAGGTTGGCAGGGGGGCGGCGAGAAGGCCTGGCCGGCCGCTGCAGTGCGCGCAGCGGCCGGTCGCGGGTGGAATGGCAGAGGCGACAGAGCAGAGGACTGAGCGGAGAAGTGCCCTGCAGGCGCGCGCGGAGAGCTGAGCGCCTGCGGGGAAGGTCGCGGAGGAGGCGGGGGTGCTGCTGCTGCTGTTGTCGCCGCTGGGCTGCTGCTGCTGCTGCTTCAAGCTTCGGACCTTGAAGCGGCAGCAATGGCATGGAGATGCAAACGAAGAGAAAAGAACACACCACGCCCACCGGCTCGTTGAAGAGCTGGGCGGTGGTGCTCCTACTGTGGTGGTGTGCACCACAGTGGGTTCTCCTGCTCGTCGGGTGCCTCCTCGACGGAGGGCCGGCGTATGGGAGGGGAGAACGGGCGAGGAAGGTGGTGGACTGCAGGGTGGCGATTTTTCAGCAGCTGCCCAGCTACGTATTGCAGCAACGTCCCCCCTCTTGTCGCGAGGAAGAGCTGCGGCTTTATAGAGGAGGAGAGCATGGCGTGGAGGCATGGCAGCAGCAGGGAGAGGCGTTGGAGAGTGGCAGCTGCAGGGAGAGGCGCGGGAAGGACAGCAGGGAGAGGCGCATGGCGTGGACGAAATTCAGCCGCGGGAAGAAGAAAAACCGTGGGAAGAAGAAAGAAAGATGAAAATAAAATATGGAGAGGGGACTTTTGCAAAGAGACACTTGAAGAAAAATGTAAAAATGCAAGCCATTTATTCCATTCTCTTCTCCTCTCAATTAAATGCATGCATGCAAGCATTTTTACAAATGCAACTACAGGATTATAATATACATAGTTAATGCTAGAAAATAGCATAAGAAGGCGTTCTTATAGGCGTGTTTTGAGGTGCAAACAGTACCCGAACCGCACAATATGCTTACATGCCCCCAGTAGGATGGATATCCTAAGAGACAAGTGCCGAGGAGGTGACATGTTATCATCGCATCATCAAGTTGAGTATGCACTCCACCTCTCTTATGGCAAGAACTCTTCTAATCAAATTGTGCTTTCAAGCTTCTCCTAAGTCAAAACTAAGAGAACCAAATTTTCTTTATGAAAAGAATTAGGGTGATCACTATTTACACATGACCAAGTGTGTGTGAAATGTGGATGCTTAGGTTACGATAACCCGTAAGCCAAAAGGTAGAATAAGACTCCAGGTACTACCCAGCCTTTAAGTCAATCTCTTGCTAAATGGTCTACAACTTAACTCCTACTTAAGTTTTTATGTCCACAAAAGACCCTAAGGGTCTAAAGCTAGTAGCTCAACTTAGCTTCTAAAGTTTGACACCTAGAATCAACTTAGTCTAACCTAAAGTTCTGGTCTACCTAAGAATGTAGGGCCCAGCCAGTTAAGCTCAATAATTACAAAATATTTTTCTCTTTGTTCTCTTTTTTTCTTTTTTTACTAATGCAAATGTATGCAATGAGGGATGCTTTAACTAAATGCATGAATGCATTATGTATAAATGCTATGTATATCCCCAAGTACACCCCCCCATGCCTAAAATATGCAATGTCCCCATTGCATAGAAGGATATTACCTAGGTTAGAGATGAGCTGCCATTAATTTGCTAGCGACCAAGTATCCAAAGAACCCATAAATCAGGTTCAAGGATCGCAAAAATAGGCCCTAAAAATGAGCAAAGTAATGCTGGCCTAGAAAATAGGTAACCTAGGATCTTGGCAAGCTGATGATGAATCCTAATAGCAAATGCTCTCCCAACTAAGATGGGAATGAAATCTTCCCAGGTCACCAGAGGAGGTTCTAAAGGATAAACTAGCATAACAACCTCCAAGGGGGTAGGGGGAGGATGACAAGGATCCTCTAAAAGGAATGGGGAAGGAATGGTGTAGAAATAAACCCCTAGGGTAATGGACTAACCATAGGAATCATCAATCCATACCCGATATCCCATTACAGGAGATATTGGTTGGTTAAGACCCCCAGTCAGAACAAAAGTGAGCATATCTCTAAGCCAAGGATCATCTAGGGTGTCCAAGTTTCGAGGTTGCGGGATGGCCATAAGATCTAGGTTGGGTTTAATCAACTCGATGTCCATCCCTAACAATCTTTCCAAATCCTCAATTGCATCCCTAGCAGTCCTTGCACTATCACAAGTATCTTCCTACACTTCATCAGGAGTCAAAATTTCGCCTTCAGACATAAGCGAATCAGAGGGTGACTTTGAATCAAATGAAGGCAGGTTGGAAGCGACAGTTTTAGGGATTATCCTATCAATGTCATCCCCGGGTTCTTGTTCTTTACTCAAATCTTCCTCGGAGTCTATATGTGAATCCACATAAATCTTAGAAGTTGCTTCCAAATTTTCCATTATTTCATCATGAAGAGAAATATCATCTATGGGTGTACTAACGAAACGTAATTTGGTCAAAGTTGTGACATCCTCAGGGGCTAACTTTTCAAATAAGACGTAATCACCCTTAGTGTCACTCCAAATCTTGAATGTAGGTTCCTCATATAATTTATCCTTCTCCTCATCATACAATTCATCATATACCTGAGGTCTAGAATCATCTAAAATCTCAGCAAATCCCCTAGGGTACTCTATCTGGGGTAAATGGTTTACACTGGTAACATCGGACTCCTCAGATAGGTGAATTTATTTAGGGTTAGGCTCCCTAAGGGTGAGCTTGATTTCCATCTCGTGATCAAAAGGGAGGGTAGGATTAACAACTTGACTTTCACCCTTTTCATCAAATGTCACAAAAATAATATCATCTGGGTTGAGGTCTTCTAACGGTACCATCATTCCCTTCATTTGACTCCAATATAATTCAGGTGGATACTCAACCTTATCATCATCTTCCTCAGGTTGCCACCTTTCTTCATCCAATGCATAGCTACTTTCATATGTATCTTCCTCCCACTTATGGCGTGGACCCCTCAAGGAAGTGTCATCTAATGGGGAGGTTTCCAAATTGATCCTCGAAAAGTAGCTATTCTCCCTTACATAATCCCCAAAATTTCCCTCCAACTTAATGTGTGGCTCTCCCACGGGAAATGCATCAAGCATAGAGGGGTGCACGTCATCCTCAACGGGGTAGATTGGGTGGCTAATTTCATCTCTTTCTTGTTGGCCTACTCTTGAAGATTCTCCTAACAATTCAATCATTTCATCTTGCATTTTCTGTATTTACATCTTCAAGGAGGAGAGGTCATCATTTCTATCAGGAGAGAAGTCAAGCTCAGACTTATAGTACCCAAGAGTGTCTGTCCAACCATTATAATTTTCAGGGAGGGTGGGTTGGGTATTTCTATGGTGTGTGGGATATTGGGCAAAGCAAATCCCACTCCTTGGTTTTGCTCACTGATTTGGGTCTTAACTAGGCCAATACTCCAATAATAGGAGTAAAACAAATCACAATGATTGTCATTATGTCCATCAAAGGATGGGCCATCTCAGTGTATGGGATCAGAGATCGCAGAGTGGGGGTAAGGGTGTGGGCAAGATGTGAAAGGATGAAAGTCAACGTGGTCCATAATAACTAAGACCATAATTAGATTCCCCAAGAAAACACAAATCAGAGGACTTTTTAGGTCTTTAAACAGTTAGGCATCTGAGATTTAAGTCCACTTGTAGGTGATAAATCAATTTGTTCAATCAATTACGCACCTACTTGTCGACCTACGATACACCTAAGAAGACCTAGTTGGAGCTTTGGTGCTCTTCCCCATAGCCCAAATGGTAGAGCAACTCCAAAGACGGAAGATCGAGGGATGCAAGTAGGCCTAAGCCTTCCTTTGAAGTTGTGCTTTCGCAGTGCTTCTTAACTACCCTCAAAAATCCATGAGAGGGTGATGTGAACATGTTTACACTACTTAAGATGTCTATTTATGCATGTTCTTAAGCATAGGATTGCATTGCATGCTATAAATATTGCATAACATGCATCATCTTGCATTTAGAGTAGTTTGAAGAAAATGGAGGTTAATTGTCTCCTTTTATGTGCTTCGATAGGGAAAACTTTTTATCGGGGCCTCAAATCGAAGATCCAACTGTACAGTTGTGATTAGGGTGCGACAATTGGAGTTCAACGACACCAAGATCGCCCTAATCAGGCATCTGTAGCATCAGATAGTAATTAGGGAACCCTAGAAGATCAAGGGCTAAGATGATGTAAATCTGCACTTCAGACGACAAATCCCACTGCACGGATGGATTCGGATCGATGATCATAGCCTAATGGTGCAAAAATTGACTAAATCCGACAACCGTGGCACCATCTACATCATCCAAAAGATGGATGGCTAAGATGGCACCACGTTGTGCCATCTCAACCATCCAACTGGCCCTCAAGACCACTGCTGCCTCTCCAAAGGACATCTAGCGCACGATCTGGGATGTTGGATCTTCATTCAACGACTGTGGATGCGGCACCTTAAATCGTCTGTGCGACCTTCTCGACTGCGTAACGCAGTGGAGACGACGCTGCAGGCGAAGCAGAGGTCGCACGGTCGAGCCCCCACAAGCCTCAAATCAGGCGTGGGCGAGCGGGCGCGTGGAGCATCAAATCGCGATCGAACGGTCATGCACGCCTGATAGCGCCCACGCGCTATTGCATGTGCAACGAAGACGCAGCATCGTACGTGGGCGGGCGCGCACTAAGGAGGCGGCATAGCGCGATCTGAGCCATCCCATCTCGCGATCGGACGACTGAGGATGGCTGAACGTGCGCATTTGTTGCGCGTGCGGGCAAGTGAGTGGGCGCACGTGCATTGCCCACTACGCCCACGTTCAGACCTTTAGCGATGGTTTTATCTGTCACTAAAGGTCCTAAATTAATGTTTTTAAAGTTTTAATGACCAAATTGCCCCCACTCCTTGCAACTATAAAAGGAGACCTCCTCCACACGAAATTCTCATCCCTTCCTTCTCTTCTCCACCTCTCTAAAGCTCAAGAGAAGCTTGTCCCACACCTGGGATGCTCCTTGCGAGATAAAGTCAAATTTTCGTCCCCCATTCGGAAGTGATCCCGCGACGATGACGACGTGCTGCCCCGTTCCCATTCTTCTTCTTCATCCTCTTTCGTCCTGCTCCGTCCTCCTTCCTCCAGGCGTCGTCCCATCCGGCTCGTCCTCCAAGAGATCGTCGAGGAGGATAACTTCTCTCTCCCATTCTTCTTTTTAGCTTTCTATTATAGAATTTTCCTGCTTTCTAGTGTAGCTGATTTCCCACTTTCTAGTGTAATTCTTATTTGATTTTATTGTACAAACATTTTGAATTATTGAATGCATGTTTTCTGTCTCTCTCTCTCCCTTTTTATTCTGATTGTTATAGCTTCATTGTAATTACATTACCTTGCTTTTCAAGAAAAATTTGAAAAAAAATATAATTGCGAATATAGATCGACGTAGCCTCCCTGTGTTCGACCCGAAATTTCCATTTTGGTATAAATTTTATTTATTGAACACGAGTTCTTCGCTTTCAAGCTACAACGACAAGGTTTTAAAAACCAAACATGTTAGTGTAGCAACTCATACGTTCAACATTTTGGCGCCGTTGCAAGGGAGGCAACGATTTCTGATCTTCTTTTCGCATTTCTTGCACTTTATTATTTTCTAACTTGCTTTCTCTTGTGTCTATTATTTTGCAGAGACCTCCATCAAGGAATCATCAAGCGGTAGACTGGAGTAAAGTGCAGTTGAAGACAACTGTAAGTGCTCCCCATTCTTCCCCCCTCCATAGATTTCATTTTCCACAATAAATCCAAATTCCAATTAACCTAGGTGTTTGCATAAATCCTAGGAATAGTTTGGTTGTTTGGATTTTCACTCACATTCATTCCACCATCATTTATATTAAAAAAAAAAAATAACAAAAAGATAATCTTGTGGGGCAATTTTCAACAAATACACAACGTACACCCACATTCAAGGCACTTAAATAGATTGATTTGTTTCTACTCAATCGGGTTCTGATATGTGGAACCGGTACATGCAAAGCAACACATAAAAGAGTAGAAATCATTCTAGGTTAATCATCTTTGAGTGCCTAACTTAGTGGTGCATTTGTGGCCAGTTGTTTGAGTTGTTTGGGTCGCACCACTCTACCTAAAATCAACTCATCAAGTAGCTCCTCCTTAGGGTTTTCAATCTAGGTCTATTTCAGGCACTCCACTTTCTTCTTGATTTTAAAGGAAAACAATCTTCACCCATGTTTGACAACTTGGTTTGCCTAAAAACTTGATTGCAATCCACCTAATTTGAATCCCTAAAAGCTACTTAAGCAAGATTTGAACATTAAAATCCACGCATCATAAATAATCTTGCTTGAAAACCCTGGTTGTGCACTCACTTACACAAATCTCAATCAATCATTAAGGGCACAACCCATTTTAAGGGCCCATCACATTCCATAAGCACCACAATCCCATGCCTTAATAAAATTGAGTAGACGTTGGCCTTAAGGTCTGATTCACTCTTCAGGGCCTAGTCTGAGATTGTCTTTCATTAACCTACTTGTACTGATTAATCTGATGTCTAGCTAAGGGAGTAGCATCAAACGACCACGGCTGGGGGGTACACTAGGAACCGAAGGCGAAAGCCGAAGGAAGAACCTTCTCCCCAGTACCTCCTTCTAACTGGTTGGATTGAACAGATGCAAGTAGAGTAAATCATTTAAAGTCTTAAGGCAGGTTTTGGGAGTCAGGAGATCCTTAGGCTACCCCACATAAGGACAACCTTGTTTTGTTGTGCTATAGGGTCCCTATCCCCAGTCCTTCTAACCTTCTCATAGTTTATGTTGGGAAGATGGTCATTGAATCCTCGATTGGAAGGACCATTAGAGCATTCTAGGAGGTGCAAATTAAATTTTGGTCAAATTGATCCCATGGCCAACCAACAGCCTCCTCTGCTTGGAAATCCACAGGAAGAATTTCGAAGGCAGCTGGAACAAATGCGGAGAATGCAGGAATGGTTCAAGAGAATGCAGGGCACTCAGCCCTTGAAGGATTTTTATGATCCTTTAAATTACAGGGAACGTCCCAGTGTCCAGATTCCAGCCGGTGACGTAGAAATCAAGCCCCTGGTGTTAAGCCTGATTAAACATTATCATGGACTTGGCTCTGAAGATCCATTTCAGCACTTGGAGGACTTGACCACTTTGGTCCAGACCACCAAGGCATGAAACATAAACGAGGAGCAAATGATCATGAGGCTCCTCCCTCACTCTCTTAGGGATAAAGCGGCGCATTGGTATAGGACAATAGGAAGACCAATTACAACTTGGAATGAGTTGAAATCGACCTTTCTGAAGAAATTTTTCCCAGTCGGACGTACCAATGCTTTGAGACGGGCAATCACTACCTTTACTCAGCGGTCGAGGGAACAGTTTCATGTGGCCTAGGAGCGATTCCAAGACTTATTACGGAGATGTCCACACCACGAGGTGCCGAAATGGCAACTCATGCAGATCTTCTATCATGGGTTGACTGAGCAACTCAGAAATCTTGTGGATGCTTCTTGCGGGGGCAATTTCCTCAATAAAGATGCAGATAGTGCACATGATTTATTTGAGGAAATGAGTGAGAATTCAATCAATCATGCCTCCATGGATACATTTATCTGGTTTTAGCAGCCCAGATCAAATGTCAATGAAGTCCGTGACTCTCATTCATTTGATATGGAATTGATTTGTAACAAACTTAATAAGGTGGACTTGGTTGCCAAGAGAATGGAAGAGTGGATGGCTGGCAATTCTATGAACAACTCTCGATCCACTCAATCCCAAAATTCGGGATTCCATTCCTCACGAGCTCCATCTGGATGGGAGTTCATGAATCAACTCGATGCAGCTCAACCTGTGAGTGAGAATTTTTTGGAATCCCATAGGTTCCAAACTGGGGCCTTTGATCCCAATTTTTCTGATCCTTCCCTTTCTTTCTCTCCATCCTCACCCTATGAGGATGTCTGTGCTATACAAGAGAATGTTAGATCCAACCCCTACTCTAATGCCTATAATCCAGGTTGGAGAAACCACCCTAACTTCTCTTGGAAAAACCCGAGGCAACAGACCCAATTCCGACCTGGCAACTATGCTCCACAACGACCAATGGGTCAGGGTCAAGTATATACTCAGTTGCCTCCAAATCAGGTCAATCAGCCAGCTTGGAATGCCCATCAACCCACAGGGCAGGCTGATTTGAACCGTCAAGTGGTAGAGATGCAAGGATCCATGCTACAGCTCATGCAGCAAATGAAAACCCTGCTGGATAACTTGCAATCAGGGCTCATTGCTAACTCTCGTCAACCCAGATCTCTACCATCCCAACCTGTACCCAACTCGTGAAATATTATGAATTCGGGCAACCAAGCCCATGGGTACGAAAATCAGAGGGATCCACACGCACATGCTCAGTTGGTTGAGCAGGGTTCCTTGTCCTCTTCTTCTTCTTCTGAAAATCAACAATTCATGGCTAATCAAGCCCCTCCAATCTTTCCTAACCCTCCCCAATACCCAAATTCTTAAGGAGTGGTAAGTAGACTCAGGATCCACAACCACACCATTCTGATCTTTCGAATCCTGAAGAACTTGAGGAGAGAGAGGAGAATTCTGGAGGAGAAATCAAGGCTCAGGAATCTAATTCCAAAGATCTGACTCATGTTCCTTTTCCTGAGGCCTTAACCAAATCAAAGAAGAAGTCTGTTGATAGCAATGAAGAGCTTCTGAATCTATTTATAAATGTTGAGATTAATATCCCGCTCCTTGATGCTATCAAGCACATACCGGCTTATGCATGATTTTTAAAGGATTTATGTACACAAAAGCGTAAGTCAAGAGAATCTGTTCCGAGGAAGGTGGTCCTCTCCGAGCAGGCTAGTTCTATTATCCTGCACTACCTCCCTCAGAAAAAGAGAGATCCTGGTGCTCTGTTGATTTCTTGCATCATCAGAGATTACACATTTGATAGAGCACTTTTGGATCTAGGTGCATCCATCAACCTAATTCTGACTTCTCTTTACGAGAAGTTTGGGTTAGGTGAACTTCGGCCAACTTCATTAACGCTATAGTTAGCGGACTGCTCGGTCACAAATCCGCGAGGTGTTATTGAAGATGTTATAATTAAGGTCAAGGATTTCTATTTTCCTGTAGATTTCCTTGTCCTTGACATGGATGTACCTGATAATCTGAGGAACATGCCCATCATTCTGGGGTGTCCGTTCCTAGCTACCGCTAAGGCCAACATTAATTGTGAAAGCAGTAGCATGGAAATCACCTTTGGGGATCAACGAATGAAATTGGATATTTTTAAGGCGATCAACAAATTTGAGGATTGTGGATTTATTGAGGAACTTGATGAGGATAATGAAAACATTGAAACTTGTTTGATGGTTTCTTCAATTGAAAGTTCCTCTTTGGATGACAAATTTGACCCGCAACCCTCTATGGCTGACCTGCCATCTTTGGAGGAGGTTATGGATTTTGTTCACTCACAACCTCTTCCTCTTGTTGAATCTTCAGCATCTACCCTACCATCAATCATCAACCTGCCCCAGCTTGAATTGAAACCATTGCCTGAGAATTTGACATATCAATTTTTAGGACCTCAAAAGATGCTCCCTGTGATTATCAGTGCTAAATTGACAAAGGAGAAAGAGATTAAATTGATCAAAGTTCTGAAGGAACATAAGGTGGCAATTGGTTGGACCATTCATGACCTGAAGGGGATCGAGCCATCTTACTGTAATCATAGAATATTCTTGGAAGATGGATCCCACCCTTCTCGCCAGATGCAGAGGAGATTGAATCCAAATATGCGAGAAGTTGTCAAAAAGGAAATCATCAAGTGGCTTGATGTAGGAATTATTTATCCAATCTCTGATAGTCCCTGGATAAGTCACGTACAGATTGTTCCGAAGAAAGTCGGGATTACCGTTGTGACTAACGAGAGAGGAGAATCTGTCACAACTCGTTCAGCATCCTCTTGGAGGGTTTGTATTGAAGCTGAACACAGCCATTAAAAAGGATCATTTTCCCCTGCCCTTCATCGATCAAATCTTGGAAAGATTAGCCGGGTAGAAGTACTTCTATTTTCTTGATGGCTACTCGAGATACAACCAAGTTCCTATCCATCTCGACGATTAGGAAAAAACTACTTTCACCTATCACGATGGAACCTTTGCTTTTCGTAGGATGCCTTTCGGGTTATGCAATGCACCTGCGACTTTTCAAAGGTGTATGTCAGCCATATTTTCTGATATGGTGGGAGAGTTTATGGAAGTCTTCATGGATGATTTCTCTATTTTCGGAGAATCATTTGACTCCTGTTTGGCTAATCTGGAAATGATTGTTAAGCGATGAATCAAAACACGATTGGTCCTTAGCTGGGAAAGGAGTCATTTCATGACCCAAGAAGGCATCGTTTTGGGTCATGTAATCTCTGAACAGGGAATTGAAGTGGATAAAGCTAAGGTTGATGCTATCGCTAAACTTCCTCCTCCCACATCTGTTAAACAAATTTGATCATTTCTTGGCCATATGGAATTCTATCGAAGATTCATCAAGGATTTCTCGAAGGTTGCTCGTCCCTTGAGCAATCTTCTTGCCAAAGAAACGCCGTTTGTTTTTGACGAATCATGCCAAAAGGCATTTGATTTCCTGAAAATGGCAGTCACTTGTGCTCCAATTTTGCAACCACCAATTTGGACAGCCCCTTTTGAGATCATGACCGACGCTTCTGATTACGCGGTCGGGGTTGTCCTGGGTCAAAAAATTGATAGAGATCCCTCTGTCATCTACTACGCTAGTAAAACTCTAGATGAAGCCCAGAGGAATTATACTGTTACTGAAAAGGAATTACTAGCTGTAGTGTTCGCTTTGGAAAAATTCAGGGCTTATCTCTTAGGGTCTCATGTTATCATCTATACCGACCACTTAGCCTTGAGACATCTCTTGGCCAAAAAGGATGCTAAATCCCATCTTATTCGTTGGATTCTTCTTCAAGAATTTGATCTTGAAATCAAGGATAAAACATGGGGTACAAAATGTGGTAGCGGATCATTTGTCGAGACTCCTAGGTGATTCTTCTCGTCCAGACATTCCGATTGCTGACACTTTTCCGGACGAAACTATTCTTACAGTTTTAGGTGTCCACACCGCATGGTTTGCTGACATTATTAACTATTTTGCCGTTGGTCAAATCCCATAGGATTGGACCAAGCAACAACGAGATAGACTCAAATCTGAGGCCAAATACTAGTTCTAGGAGGACCCTGAGCTGTACCGCATCGGCTCTGATCAGATTATTTGTCGATGTATACTAGAGAATGAATTCAACAGTATACTCGAGTTCTGCCACGCATCTGGGTGTGGTGGACATTTCTCTGGGAAAAAGACGGCTGCAAAAATCTTGCAATTTGGCTTCTTTTGGCTGTCTTTATTAAAGGATGCCCAGGATTTCTCAAGGTCATGTTCTCGATGTCAGGCAATTGGGAGCATAACTAAGAGAGATACGATGCCCCTAAACCCAATTCTTCCTGTCGAAATTTTCGATGTTTGGGGCATCGATTTCATGGGACCCTTTCTCCCTTCATTTGGACATCAGTACATTCTTGTTGCTGTTGATTATGTGTCCAAACAGATTGAGGCAATTCCCACCCGAACAAATTACCACAAGGTGTCATCAATTTTGTCAAGAAAAATATCTTCAGTAGGTTTGGGATTCCGAGGGCTATCATCAGTGATGGTGGCACTCATTTTACTAATGCCCAATTCCAGAATTTATTGGCCAAATATGGGGTTAATTACCGAATTTCCAAACCTTACCATCCCCACATGAATGGACAAGCCAAGATCTCCAATCGAGAGATCAAGAACATTCTGCAAAAAATGGTTAGGCCTGATTGCAAGGATTGGACTCAAAAGCTTGAGGACACTCTTTGGGCCTACCGTACGGCATATAAAACGCCCATCGGCATGTCTCCATTCCATTTGGTGTATGGAAAGGCTTGCCATCTACCGGTAGAGATTGAACACAGGGCATTCTGGGTGATCAAACAATGCAATTTAGATCTGAATTTAGCTGGGAAGATTAGGAAACTCCGACTATCTGAGTTGGAGGAGCTTAGAAATGATGCATATGAGAATGCCAAGATCTACAAGGCTCGGACCAAAGCTCTACATGATCAACTGATTTCCCGCAAGAGCTTTGAGACGAACCAGAATGTCTGGTTATTCGATTCTAAACTTAAGCTCTTTTCTGGCAAACTTAGATCTAAATGGAATGGCCCATTCATAATTGACCAAATTTTTCCAAATGGAGCAGTTCAGATTTTTGACCGAAAGACAGGTAACACATTTAATGTCAACGGTCAATGTCTGAAGCCTGTCATTGACCATATTCTTCCAGAACTTGTCTCAGACACTATTACCCTAGCCATTTTGTGACTTCTTTGGCTAGACTTCACCTAGCTGACGGCATTAAACTCAGCAGTTGTACATATGACACAAGGCTGATATGAGCTTCATATTCAGGTGACATCTTTCATATTCTACCCTTTCTTTCATGTCTCTTTTTCAATGAGGACATTGCATCAGCTAGGCATGGGGGGTGGATTCATTTTTGAATCATTTGGTCAGCTTTGTGAAATTCATGTAAATTGTTTTTCTCTTCTTATTTATACATAAGAGAAAATGAAAATTAGGAAGGATTATTTGGACATTGGAACTTTTCAATCTTAGGGAATTTTACATTAGGATCTGAACACAAAGACACTTCAGGTCTTTGGACTTAATTAGTCCATGTATCCACTAAAATGTGGATTTGTCCTTCAAGTGCTCGCCATCTTAATTCTATCATAATTGGAGTAAATAAGTTTGGGTAATAAGTACATGACTTATCAAACCACCCTTTGATTTGAGGGAATTTTTGAGTTTTAAGCATCTACACACTTTCTTTGCACTGACTCATTGTTCGGCGATTCTAAATGGAAATTCGGTAGCTAATGAACCTTCTAAGGTGATATGGCTGGCAAGTTATCGTGGGTAACAACCCATAGGTAGGTTGTCCAGGGCCCAGTCACTGGACCTTTCTCTTTTTGCTACCTTTGGGTAAATCTTAGACCAGGGAAGCCACCTACTTAAAAAAAATTAAAAAATAAAAAATAATAATAATAAAAAGGAGAAAAGAAATAAGCCACACTTTGCCGCATGAGTATGGATGGCAAGTTGTCGGTGGTAACAGCTCATCGACAGGTTGTCCAGAACCCAGCTCAATAAATGCACTGAAAATTCCCAAAACACTTAGGAAGAAGAGGAGAAGTAGACTAAACCAGGGAGATATACACTGGATTCACCCTTGTGTTGACCCCGTAAATATAAAAGTGTGGAGAAACCTACCAGTTGTAAAGATACACCTTTTGGTAGAATTCTTTTTTTAGGTCACTAGAGGCATAGAAATCCGAAGCCCGTTTTAACTGTCGGTCAAGGAGTCTATCACATTCACAATAAGATGCTTAAAACTTAGGGTTCTCATCAAATCTTGGGTGAGTTGAATGGTCATAGAAAGCCACTCTTAAACCCTAAACTTGAAAATCCAAAAAAATTAGAAAAGAGGAAAAAGTGAAAAAGAAATTTTTCTTTGAATAAGGCAAGGGCTTGAAGCGGTTTGCATTTTGGTAGATATTCGAGCACTGTTGTGTCTTTGAAAGTTTAGATCCTAAGTAGACAGTTTCTTAATGATTGAAAATAAGTCATGCCCAAATAAATTAACTTAATTCTTTTATAAATAGCATATAGTTTTTGCTAGGGACTAGCAAAAGATAGGCATGGGGGTATGATGTAAACACGTTTACACTACTTAAGATGTCTATTTATGCATGTTCTTAAGCATAGGATTGCATTTCACGCTATAAATATTGCATAACATGCATCATCTTGCATTTAGAGTAGTTTGAATAAAATGGAGGTTAATTGCCTCCTTTTATGTGCTTGGACAGGGCAAACTTTTTATCGGGGCCTCAGATCGAAGATCCAACCATACAGTTGTGATCAGGGCGACGATTGGAGTTCAACGACTCCAAGATCGTCCTAATCAGGCATCTGTAGCATCAGATAGTGATCGGGGAACCATAGAAGATCAAGCGCCAAGATGGTGTAAATCCACACTTTAAATGACAAATCCGATAGCACGGATGGATTTGGATCGACGATCACAGCCTAACGGCACAAAAATCGACTCAATCCAACAACCATGGCACCATCTACGTCATCCAGAAGATGGACGGCTCAGATGGTGCCACATGGCACCATCTCAGTCGTCCAACCGACCCTCAAGACCACCACTACCTCTCCAAAGGACATCCAATGCATGATTTTGGTTGTTGGATCTTCATCCAATGGATGTGGATGTGGTACCTTAAATCATCTGCGTGACCTTCTCGACTACGTAGCGTAGCGGAGACGACGTTGCGGACGAAGCAGAGGTCACGGGGTCGAGCCCCCACGAGGCTCAAATCAGGCGCAGGCGAGCCGACGCGTGGAGTGTCGAATCACGATCGAATGATCATGCACGCCCGATAGCACCCACGCGCTATTGCATGTGCAGCGAAGACGCAACATCGTACACAAGCAAGCGCACGCTGAGGAGGTGGGCGTAGTGCGATCTGAGCAGTCCGATCTTGCGATCGGATGGCTGAGGATGGCTGAACGTGCACGTGCGTTGCCCGCACGGGCAAGCAAGAAGGCACATGCTCATCACCCACTACTCCCACGTTCAGACCTTTAGCGACGATTTTATCCGTCACAAAAGGTCCTGAATTAATGTTTTTAAAGTTGTAATGAACAAATTGCCCCCACTCTTTGCAACTATAAAAGGAGACCCCCTCCACACGAAATTCTCATCCCTTCCTTCTCTTCTCCACCTCTCCAATGCTCAAGAGAAGCTTGTCCCACACCCGGGATTCTCCTCGCGAGATAAAGTCAAATTTTTGTCCCTCGTTCAGAAGTGGATACTGTGATAACAACGACATGCTGCCGCATTCCCATTTTTCTGCTTCATCCTCTTTCATCCTGCACCATCCTCCTTCGTCTAAGCGTCATCCCATCCGGCTCGTCCTCCAAGCGATCGTTGAGGATAACTTCTCTCTCCCATTCTTTTTTACAGCTTTCTAGTGTAGAATTTTCCTACTAGTGTAGCTGATTTCCCGCTTTCTAGTGTAATTCTTATTTGGTTTTATTGTATAAACATTGTGAATTATTCAATGCATGTTTTTTCTCTCTCTCTCTTTCTCCCCCTTTTTAGTCTGATTCTTGTTATAGATTCGTTGTAATTACATCTCCTCACTTTTCAAGAAAAATTCTAAAAAAAATATAATTGCGAATATAGATCGACGTAGCCTCCCTGTGTTCAACCCGGAATTTCCATTTTCGTATAAATTTTATTTGTTGAACACGAGTTCTTCGCTTTCAAGTTACAATGAAAAGGTTTTAAAAACCAAACACGTTAGCGTAGCAACTCGCATGTTCAGCATAGGGCATCCCCCTCTTTGGAGTTACAAAACCTTTGATCTCAAGCTCTAAACACTTCAGAATCCAATGGTAGGTGGGCTCTTGTCCTAGTAGTTCCAAAACCTAGGAGTGTCTAAATGCGTGCTGTGGTGCAAGAGTTACAAGTGTGCATACACCATAAAAATTTTGAGTTTTGAATTTTGAACTACAGCATAATGTCTCAATTCAAGTCCTTGGTTTCAGTGTTCCTCCTTAACTTAAAGTCCTTTTACAAGAAAATATGCGACCACTTGTTAGATCTTTTCAATTCAATTAGGTGGTCTTGCAATTAATTCCAAATGCACATGCGTGAACAATGTAGAATGCAAAGAAAGCAGACGTACCTCTCCTCCAGCAATCAGCAATGCAAGATGCACGCAAATGCAAGCAAAATAAATCTATTGGTTGCTCATTCACACCTAAATGGTCGTCCTAAGGAAGACAACTTCTAGTAGGTAGCTCATGTTTTTGTTTCTTTTTTATAGCTACTTATGCACAGGTAAAATAAATAAATAAATATATAAATTAGATAAAATCAATTCATAAAAGAAAACCTAGATCTAAAGAAAAGGGAACAGGCTCCTGAAAAGTTAACTAACACAGGCCTAAAACAAAATCGGAGAACAAACCCCTCAACTGTACCCCAGAACAAGGGTTTTCCAAATGAATGTACTAAAATAAAGGGAAGAAAGAAAAATAAAATCTATCTACAGCTAAATGGATGAGATGAAGATGTGGTCCTCTGGATATCTCCTCCAGCGGTGGAAACAAGGTTCACCATGGTGTTGCTGAGGTAGGTGTGATGCTCCTTCTCCCATTGTTGGAACTTCACCGATGATGTCAAGGATTGCTTGATCTTTGAGGCTAGAGCAACAAGATGTCTCCAAATATGTGTACCTTGCACCAAATAGAAAATCGAATTTAAATATGCATCAAATAAAATGTCAACAAAAAATTAAATAAATGCTAGTCTAATAGGCTCATTGCCTCCCCGGTAATGGTGCCATTTGATAAGTCGATTTTCGCTTTCGAATAATATGATTAAGATGATTTGCCATTTTGGTATTAAAGTGGTGGAAAATCGCTTAGCAAAATAATTAGAATTAAAATTAAACCACTCACAGGAGAGCGGGTCGTATCCACAGGGAGGTAATGATTATTTCAAACTCATGATAAATGAAAATTATTGTTCACAAATGATTTCCTTAAGAAATTGTGTCGAGAAATTGCATTAGTAACGCGTTTTAATGAAAACACATGCTGAAATTGTGTTTAAGCCAAATAGGAGGGTGTTCATTGTAATACGTACCACAATATAATAAGAATAAAATCTTCAAAATGGTACTTAAGTACAATTGCAAGTTAAGCTTCTCCTATAGCAAGAATCTTCCAAGATTTGAATGGAAATCCACTTCAATTAAGGTTGAGAAATTGATTTTCTTAATAAGCTAAACAATGAAGGAGTTTGTCATAAATTAACGATGATAATTAAATCATAAAATGAAGTTGACAATGGCATGAATCATAAAAACTAATAGAGGATTTACCCTGCAAAAACAGGGGAGGTTGCTTTGAGCTCCTCCACACACGAAGGAGGTAAAGGTTGGAGAGGAGCTTCTTGTCGGAGGTAGAAGGAGCCACGCCACTTCCAATGGTAGTGACGTTGCTGCTTAGGATGGACGGAATCGACGGCGGGGCAACGAGGAGTGGTCGGCGGTGGCTATTGTTGTTGCTGGCGTAGCAGCTCAATGCACGGCTGGTGGCGGGAGGAGCGCAGGGGAATGCGCACGCGAAGTGCGGCCTATTCTGCGTGCTGGTGGAGATGCAGCGAGGGAGCACAGGCGGTTGCACACAGTGGAGAGGGGCGTGTGGTGTTGCACGCTGGTGCGTGCTGTAGAAGGTGCGGTGTGCGGCTGGGCGACGCTGTAGCTGGTGCGTGTGCGCTCGGATGGCTGCGCGTGATGCACGTGGAGCAGTGGCCTAGACGACGTGCGGCCGCTGCTGCTGCGAGCGTCAATGGCATGGTGAAGGGTGTGCAGACGGAGGTGTAAAGCACTCTGCACGTGTGGCTGGAAGGTGTGTGGGCTGAGCTATGGGCGTGTGGTGCGTGGTTTGCACGTGGTGGTTGTGGAGGGTTGCTGCGGGTGTTCTGGAGGTGCAACAAGGGGCGCGCACAGTCCTGCTGCTGCGGGAATGGCATGGCTTTTTGGTTTGTTTTTTGGTGGAGTGGAGGAAAAACAGATGATGGGAAAGAAGATCAAGGGGGTGATGGTGCTTGTGGACAGGGGTAACAAGTCGTGCATCAGTAGATGCACTCATGGTAGGCGAGCTTCAAGGAGCTCGTGCACAGTGGTAGTCAAGTCCATCCTCTTGGCACGGTGGTCTGTCACCCCGCCGGCCCACGTAATGATGGAGCTTGGCCGTGGAGGCCCACGGTGGTGGAATGGGTGGTGGCCTCCCATTGCATGGTCGTCTCCTCCTCCCTTTGTAGCTGCAAGTGATGAATTTGAAATCCAAAGAGATGGGATCAGATGCTCGTCATGGCCAATGAATGCTTGTAGTTGTGCATGAACAGTTGCACAAGAAGAAGAAGCAGCCGTTACCTGTGGAGGAAGACAATAAGAAAATAATAAAATATTATGGCTATTTATGCATAAACCCTTAACTTCATTGTTAAATTAAAACAATTCAAGTAATTCACCTAATTGGTTAACTAATCAAATGCATGCAATGAATGAATTATGCAATTAAGCTAAAATTATGAGTTAATTTATTTACATCCTAATGTATACTATCTAAATGTTAAAATTAACTTAATGTCTAGACACTTAAATACTTAAATAGCCTAAAAATATGGGCTCATCATTAACCCACAAGTACCAGTACTAAACTTTAGTACTAGTACATGTGAGTTACAGGTTTGGATTTTTTCAAAGAAACAAACCTGTACCCCATGAGTGCCAGTAATGGAGGTAACGAGTACCGGTAATAATGATCAGCACCGATACAAGTGGGTTACAAATTTGTGTTAAAAGTTTGAAATCCAAATCTGGAAGCAACGAGTACTGGTACACACACTTTAGTACAGGAACCAGGTAGCCGTTGGCTCAAAACTGAATGGCTGGAAAATTAATTTTGGCTATATAAATGTTGGGATTTAAATCCCAACGTCTAGTAGATGACCCACTAAGGTCCTAACTCTATAAATAAACCCTTGGATCCTTAGTTTGCACATAAGAAAAGGGAAGAAAAATTCCTACAGCTATATTTCAAATTTCCACCATATTTTCAAGATAGAAAGAAGAAGCTTGTCATTCACTCTCTCCACATTCTTGCAAGCTCAACGACGTGTTTTTTTCATGCATCTAAGAAGCGATTCATGTCCATCCTAGGCTCTTAAATTGGTATACATTTTAATTATCGTTGGGAGGAATAGGAATTCTTGTTGTAAGAGTTCTTCATACCCCAGTTCTTATTTGTGTTTTGAGCTTGTTGCTCATTGGGTTGTAACAAACCCGTTATTGTACTTGGGTTGAGGCAACCCATTAATTACCTCGGTTTAGTAATTTGATTCCCTCAGGGTTGAGGGAATCAGGTTAAAAACCCTAAGCTGGGAGGGTTAGGTAGTGGAGTACCCATGGGAGGGGAACAACTATACATTTTATGCCCTTTGTGGTTTGAATTGATTGTGCAAATCTTTATTGTTATTACTAATATTGTGATTTAGTGTTTGTGCGCATATCCTCTATTTAGATCCTACAAGTGGTATCAAAGTGGGTTGCAAGAAGAAGTAAAAACTCTTGATTGCGATGGCATCAACCTCAAGGCACACCGAAGGACAATCGTTGACCCGTCCTCCCTATATCGATGGGATGGATTATGGGTATTGGAAGAGGAGGATGCAAGTCTTCCACAATGGATGAGGAGTTGTGGACACTCATTCAAGAGAAATATTCAGATCTGTAGCTACAACAAGGAGTGGCATGGACGGCAGATCAAAAGAGGAAAATTATCAGCAATGCGTGGGCACTGAATGCACTTTATTGTGCATTGTCAAGGGAAGAATTCAACCGCATCTCAGCTTGAGATATGGAACACTCTCGAGGTTAACTATGAAGGTACAAGCAAGGTAAAAGAAACACGTATCTCTATTTTAATAGAATATTATGTGTGTTTCAGGATGTAAAAAGGAGAAACAATCAAGGACATGTACACAAGATTTGGAGAGATCGTGAATCCAATGAAAAAGCTAGGAGTCAAGCTGAAAGAAGAGCAGCTTGTAAGAAAGGTTTTGAGATCACTTACAAGCGATTGGTCTCTAAAGACCACAGCAATCAAGAGGCAAAGGATCTATCCACTCTCCCCTTGGATGATCTGATTGGAAGTTTCATGGCATATAAAGTTCAATTGGAGAACATAAAGAAGAGCGAGGAGAAGGCAATAAGCAAGAAGAAAAGTATTGCTTTTAGATCAATCATAGAGGAATCGAACTCAACAACATCAGAATCTGAAGACGAGGAGATGGAAATGCTTAGTAGGAAATTCCAGAAATTCCTCAAGAATAAGGTAAGCAAGTCAATAAAATTTCAACTAATATTATTTGCTATGAGCGCAAGAAGAAGGGCCACTTGTGAAAGGATTGCCCCTTAAAAAAGAATAAAGAGGACAATAGGAAAGAAACAACGGAGTTCAAGAAGAAGAAGAAGAAGAAGAAATCATTTAAACTAACATGGGATGATAGCGACTCTAACATGGACACCGACTACAGTGAATCGGATGAAGACGAGGTCGCACACCTTTGTCTTGTTGCAACTTCAGAAGACACAGAAGAAGAAGTAAACCCTGATTTTTCTTTTGAAGAATTATTAGAAGCTTATGAAGAACTATATCATAAAGCTAGGTTATTTAAAAAGGAAAATAAGGCTTTAAAGAATAATTATCAAACATTAGAAATAGATAAATCATGTTTAGAAATGGAATTAGAAATGTCAAAAGAGACTAACAATCAGTTGCATACAAAAATAGTAGAATTAGAAGATATTTATGAGCACTTTGAAGGTACTTTAAATAATCTAAAAATAACAACTAGGTTAAATATAGAATTTTGTGATGATTTAAAAGCAAAGTTTAAAAATAAGAAGAATACATAGAATCAATCACATGCACCTAGGCATGCATGGATGCACCAAAAGGCCAAAAATCCCAAGAATTAGAGATCTAATATAAAAGAGATCTATAAATCTCAGGGTTTGAAAGGTACTAAATTGAAAGGACCCACAAGAAAATGGGTACCTAGGAAAGATATTTTACATTATTTTGTAGGAGTAGATCAAAGTAATCAGTGGGTGTTCAAGGGACATAACAGAACACTTCAACCTTTCCATATGTTGAATGAAGACTAAGAATGTTGGATGAGAGATGCTTGGTATTGTTAATCGCGTTAAGTTGGGGTTTAAAAGTGTTGCATTGTACTACAGTCGAAATAGCTTTCAAAATAGATATAATTTTATTACTCGAAAATGTTCTGAGGTCGAACATAGGGAGCAGAAGGAATTCATACACTAAACTTAGCAATTAATGCAAATTGAACACATAGTATTACTCAAAAACTAATTAGAAATGTAGAGCATATGAGTATATGAAGAGTAAAAAGAGTTTTAGACAAAATAATGGCTACTCAAATTGACTAAAGAAAGAAATAGGAATTCAGATGTGTGATTTTGCAATCAGACATCTTAAATGTCATGTGCTACAGTTCTTCCCCTTCATTTCTTCTTTTGATCTCTTTCTCTGATTTCTCTTTTCTTCTTCTTCCTCTTTCTTCTTTGGCCCTTCTATTCTTCTTTTTCCACCTTCTTCCTTTGACTTTGCGAGCCCTCTCTTCTTCGTTCTCTTCTTTCTTTCCTTAGCTTTCTCTGTCTTCTCCTTCCTTCTTTCTCAGCCTTCTACCTTTGGCCTTCTCTGAGGTCCTTCTCTTTCTCTTCTTCTGCCGGACCTCCTCTTCTTCCTCTTAATCTGATTAAGTGTCAGAGCCAAACTCTCCAGGGAAAAAAACCCACCTAACCCCCGCATGGCTCTCCTCTCTCCTTCTCTTTTTCTATTTCAGTCTTGCCCTCTCAGAGCCTTAGCCAGTCGGGTAATCGAACCTATCGCAGAGCCGAGTCCAGGCTCATTGGCGTGTGTGGTGAGCAAGGAGTGAAGTCAGGTCGGGTAGTAGGGTCTGCCAGGTGCACATGGACAGTGGCGCGGATGAGTTCAATGAAGGGGGGAGGAGGACCTCACCCTTAGTGTTGGAGGCGAACAACCTCTGGCACAAAATCAATTTATGCACATGAAAGTGCCCTTCCATCTCTGATGTGGGATTAAATGTCCCACCTTCCATTCATGCACCACAGCAACAAGGTCTTGGCCAAATTGAAGGGGCTGCAACTATTGAAGCCTCTACATGAAGACTTGGATGCATGCAGGCTTCTATTTCGCGTAGCCTGGAGGTAGCATCCTGGGACAGTGGCAATTAAGCCAGCAGCAAGCTTGCTCCAAGCTTGGTAGTAATGGCGAATGGGGCGTGCTACCTGAAAACACAAGAACGGCCTCATGACCACGTCAAATCATTTAGGGAGGTTCGTCGGGGCACGGAGATTGTGCTGGTGGTGTTTGCCTGGAGTGAGGGTGGCTGTGGTGGCGTGCGTAGGGCGTACTGTGTGTGTGTGAGTGGGTGTGTTCAGTGAGGTGTTTAGGTGATCGATTGAGTGATTGGAGTGAGGGGAAATGATTAGTGAGGTGTGGCAAAGGTTGTAGGGTGGTCGGCAAGGTGTATGGAGGTGCGTAGCGATGGGGTCACCTCACTAGAGGTGTCGTTGAGGATGGAGGAGGTGACGGTGGTCAGTGGCGTCGATGGTTGATTTTGGGAAATAGAGAGAGGGAAAGAAAGTAGGAAAGATAGGGAGCCTAAAAGCCTACTTCTATGGAATGAAAGGGAAAGGAATCCCATGCCTGTGTGGTTGCCAAACACGGGGAATATGAAAACTCCATAGGTGAGGCGGCGGCGAAGATGGTGCAGGGACAACGTCGGCGAGTATTGCACGACGTGGAGGATGGAGAGGGAGATAACCCTGCCACTGGTATTGTGGTTGGGCATTGAGAGAGCTAGGGAGAAGCCGCCGGAGCTTGCAGAGGGTTGCGGCCAGAGGGGAGAGTGGAATGGAGGGGGAACCGGCCCAATTTCAAGCTAAGGAGTTCGTTGGACCCAGGGGAGTCGTTAAATTGGTCTCTAAGGAGGTTTTGTGCATGGAAGCCTAGCTTCCAAGCAAGGAATGCTTCACCGGAGATAGAAACTTCAGGTGACCCAAATCTCTCATGTGTTCGCATGAGAGATTAGGAAGGAATCAAGGCTTATGGATAGGTTCATTTTGGAGTGAATTTCTTAGAGAATCTCCCTTCCAATTTTGGAGGAGATTCTCTAAGCAATCAAGGAAAAATCTACTTTCAAAGGTCGCTGGAGTAGGATTCCTCTGCGATAATGGTGGTGGGACCAATTTATGAAGATGACGAAGAAGTTAAGGGGCTATTTGCAAGGATTTTTGAAAGATAGGGGTAGAAATGTAATCAAATAGAACCTTCGTGCAAACTAGGTCAAGATGAGTTCCCCTTAGGTCTAAAATTTGGTAGAAACCAAATTTGGACCCAAGGAGTCCAATGGTGAAGTTGGATTTTGGTTTTGACCACGTTTGATGGGGGAATTTATGCAAAAACCTAAATTAGGATAAATATCTATCTGAGACCCCATTCTATGTCAAGATGGGTTCTAATGGCCAAATTGAAGGTACTAAACCCTAGAGAATATTTTTCTATGACTTTTAGAGGGTTTAGATGAATTTTTATCCTGACCAGAACCTTGGTTAATCAAGTGGGTCTATTTCTATGATTTCAAGAAGTCATTTAATTCATAGAACATACACAAACCCTTTTCTGTCAAATCCAACCCACTTGTTACATTATTAAGACCATTTGACATTTGTTTAGCCCTTGAGAAAACCTGTGGCTGTACTGCATTAGTAAAATTATAGTTTTACCCCTTATTTCTTGTGTTTCTCTCAGAAAGGTTATGCAGTGAATTATGACCTTCAGATGGTTATGTTGGAGCATTTAATCTCTTCATTGGGTCAAAATGAGCTAGTTAGGGCTCATGATGGTGTTCCCATCATACTCCCATGCCTAGCTTTTGCTAGTCCTTTAGCAAAATTTTAAGGCTTTAACTTTGATTCTAGACCATGAAATCTTTTGATGCTAAAAAAAAATGTGATGTGTGCATTCTTCTGTAGATTAGGTTAGAATGCCGATAGTAGGCCTAGAGGTACTCAAGTACCAACCAACATTCGGACCTAACCAGCTCTAGGCTCAGTCTGCCACGAAGGCTTTGAAGGCCCACATGAACTAGCCTAAGGTTCGTTGAACTCTGCAGTTAAAGCACTCGTGGTTGTAGCATGTTTTAGCCTCGGTTCAGTTTGTAGTGCATTCTTGTAAGAGAGAGATAGAGGAATTTTTCTTTGTGGCGAGTTTTCACTCTCTTTTCTTTTTGCTTCCAGCTTTGGATTGGCTTTACAACACAGTCTGTATTGGAGTCCTAGTCCCCATCATCAATCCTCGAAGGGTCCTGGCAATCGATGATTTGAGATAGCACCACCCATGGCAACCCCCATGTTTGTCGAAAAGCAAAATCGGTGTTTAAAATAGTTAGGTCCTATTATGGCCAAAATTGATTTGAAAACAAATGAAAGTTTATTACTCGAAAAATATGAATCCGAGGTCGAACACAGGGAGAAAATGGAATCCATACACTAATCTCAATAATAGATGCAATTTGAACACATAAAACTACTCAAAATCTACTTCAGAATGCAAAGCATGAGTATATGGATAATAAAATGTAGCTAGAAAACATATAAAAGAGAACTTGGGAAGAATTGGACATCTGATTACAAAATCAAGGCATCTTAAAAGTGATGTGCTACAGTGTTTGATTTTTTATTTTTCCTTCTCTTCAGCTTCTTTCTTTGGCTCATTCCTCTCTCTCTTCTTTCTTTTCTGTTTTGTCTTTCTCTTCTTTCTTTCTCTTCTCTGTCTTGTTTCTTCTTATGTTTCTTCCTTCTTTCTTCTCTTACTTCTCCTTCCTTAGCTTCTTTGCAACACTGGTCCTCTTCAACTTTCTTCTGCCTTCAGCCCTTAGCTTCTTCTTCAGCTTCCTCTTTCTTCAATCCTTGCCTTCTCTTCAGCCTTCTTCTTCTTCTCTGCAGCTTCACTTGTGGCTTCCTCCTTCCTCTTCCTTGGCTCTACACCCTTGGCTTCTTCTTTCTTTCCTTTCCCTGCAAGAGAAAAACCTACCCCTACCCTCCCCCGCGAACTCTCTCTTTTCTCTCTTACGCTCACTCTCCCAGAGCCTGCTCAGGTAAACGGGTAAAGTTAGTGTGCCCGGTTCCAGGCCCACCAGTGTGGGTAGTGGGCGAGGAGTGCACAGGCAGTCAGGTCAGAGCCAGATCCACGGGGATGTGGGTCGCGGATGAGGCTTTAATGGGATGCGTGGGACCTTACCCCGTGTCAGGAGGCGCTAAGCCCCTGGCACTTTTTCATCTTATATCACTTCTCCCGCTTGAAGACCTTCGAGGTGGGACTAAATGTCCCACCTGCTTCTCGTGCGCGCCCGTAGCAGGTGTTGCACTCAATTGCAGCAGATGTGTTGCCTTCCAAAGCCAATCACTTGGCTGAGGTTGTGCATGAGACGAATCCACGTCACCTTGGACCTGGAGCGTAGAGCGAGGCTGCCTGGCGCAAGCTTGCAAGCAAGCTTCGTTCCTGCTTCAATGGCGATGGAGGTCTGAACCTGCACTCATGCAACACGACCTTGCAGCCTCATCAAAACTTGCAGGAAGCTTCGCTGTGGCACGGCAAAGGTGGCCCGGTGGTTGGCGTGGCATGGGACGACCTAGGCATTCGTGCCTTGGTCGTTCTGTGTGCATGGAGTTGGGTGTGTTTGGGGGAAGAGTGTGGAGTGTGTGGCGATCAAAGGGAAGAAGGAAAATGATCAGTGGGATGTGGCGATGATTTTGAGGTGGCTGGCGAGGTGGGTGAGTGCGTGGAATGGCTGGAGCACCTCGTCGGTGGTCTGTCGAAGGTGGAGAAGATAGTGGTGGTCTGTGAGCGTCGAGGGATATTTTGGGAAATAAAGAGGGGGAAACAGGAAGAGGAGAAAGGGGAAAGTACCTGACCTAGTTTAAAGACGAAAGGGGAAAGGATGGCGGATGGCTCGTATCTGCCATCGCCTGAGACGAAGGTCCCAGTAGGAGGGGGACGGCAATGATGAGGAGGAGGCAGGCGTGTGCATAGGTATGGCGCGACGCAGATGGAGACAAAGGCAACTCTGCCACTGGTATTGTGGCAGAGCGACGAGAGGAGGAGATAAAGGTCGCTGGAGCTCGCTGGGAGTTTGGCTGGAGGAGAAGAGAGGAAATTGGGGGGGTTATCACCGGCCAAACTAAGCTGAGGATCTGCTGAAGGGTCAGGGGAAGCTTTTATAACCTCTGGTAGAGGGCCTTGTGCTTGGAAGGCAAGCTTCCAAGCACGGGCAAGTCACCGGAGTTGGAAGGTCGAAAAGACCCAAATCTCCCATGCATTCGCATGGGAGATTTGGTAAGAATTGGAGCTCAGGATTGGGTTCACATGAACAGGAATTCTTCAGAGAATCTCCCTTTCAAATTTGAGGATTCTCTAAGGAATCAGGGAGATATTTCCCTCGAATCGTCGCTGGAGTAGGATTCCTCCGCTGTAATGGTGGAGGGACCTAATTGCAAGGAATGATGAGGAAACCTAGTGGGTGTCTGCAAGAATTTTCAAAAGTTAGGGGTATAAATGTAATTGGGCTGGACTGTTTTGCAAAGTAGGTCAAGATGAACTCCCCTTAGGTCCAAATTTTGGTACAAACCTAATATGGAGCTAAGGAATTCAATGGTGAAGTTGGATTTTAGGTTTGACCACGTTTGTCTAGGCAATTTACACAAAAACCTAATTTTAGGCAAATAATTTACTAAGACCCCTTTTTAGGTCAAAATAGGTTTTAAAGGCCAAATTGAAGGTTCTAAACCTTATAGAATATTTTTCATGAATTATAGAGGGTTTATGAGAATTTTATCTTGACCAGAACCTTGTTAAATTAAGTGGGCCTATTTTAGGGTTACTAGAAGTCATTTAATTCTCAAATTTCACATGAACCCTTTTCTATTTGCACCAACCCACTTTTTATCTTGTTAAGACTAATTGACCAATGTTTAGCCCATGAGAAATCCTATGTTTGCACTGCAATGGTAAAATTACAGTTTTACCCATTGTTTCTTACTTTTCTCTCTGATTGGTTATTCCTTGAGTTAGGACCTCTATTTGGTTATGTAGGAGCTTTTGTTCTCTTTTCTAGGTCAAAATGAGCTAGTTAGGGCTCATGATGGTGTTCCCATCACCCCAGAACCCTGGATTTCGAGATAATCCTGCCCATGGCATTCTGTAGCTAAATCTAGACCCTAGCAATCGACATTTCGGGATAATGCCGCCCATGGCATCTGAACCAGCATTGGGTGCTTACATGTCCCCAATAGAATATGTACATATCCTAGGAGACAAGCATCGAGGAGACGATATGTTATTGCGCATCTTCGAGGGGAATTTCCAGCCTCTCCGCACCGGGAACTCGTCCAAATCAACTTGTGTTGATCAGTCGCTCCTAATCTAGGTGACTTTTTCAGAATGATTTACACGCATTTGCGTGATTTTGATACTTAACCACACTAAACTAGACTATGTATGGATTGAGGTGCTTAGATTACCGAGTCCCACAGACCAGAGGTCAATTAACGAAGCTAAATACTCTCTAAGCCTTAGACCTAATACTTAAGCTGCGCATTTTCCCTAACCTCTTGAGGACTATCTAGATCATAGTGGGTACTTGAATCTTTAAGCCTAGGATTATAGCCCAAGAGGACTAAAATTAGCGTTCCTACTAATCTCTTCTTTGTTTCATTAGCACTTTTTTCCTTTCATTTTCTTTTTTGACATGGTCTAGAACTAAGTTAATTCCTTAATTTCTTACTAATGACTATCACTTTTTATTTTCTTTTCAACTTATGCTCCTTTTTTGAGATTTTTAACTTCTCCCCTTTTTCTCCTCAAAACTGATGTGCCATCAAAATTTTCTCTCCTCTCATTTTTTGTTCTTTTTCAAGAACTTTTTCATTTTTTGGTATTTTTGGAATATGTGATTCTTTTGTGAGAATCCTTCCAAACTTTGATTTTTGTATGCTTGCACTTTACCAACCCCCCATGCCTAAGTTTTGCAATGTCCTCATCGTAAAAGGAGGGTGTGAAACAGTTTTGGGTTCAGGAATTTAGAACAGGATTATCGGGTGGGCAAATGAGTCAGGATGATTGTTGCGGACGATTTCAAGCTCTGGCACATGTGCCGAAGGTGGGATCGACTATTCTAAAATCGAACTCAGGGTGCAATAGACATGAAGTACGGAAGGATAAACAGATGGATCTCGATTTTTGGAATGATGGGTTGCCTCCTCTTAAGAGCTAAATTCAATGCCTTCAGCCGAGTGGGAAATGATATGGAGGAGTGGTCAAATCAGATGAGTTGTGTAGAACAAGCACCTTGATCAAAATCCTAGTTGGTCGAACTAGGTGCTTGTTCAGATCAGCAAACTGATGATGCAACCCGAGCCCAATCAATCTGGTGGGTTGATAAATGTAGATCGAGAGATGTGGAACCCACCATATACTTTGGAACTCAAAAGAGTTTGGAAGTGTATAGTTAGGGTTTGGCTAAGTCGAATCAGCTTGATCAGAGTAGGGATCCTTAAATGAAAAAGAATCAGTGGAGTATGTTGGAACCCTACAGGAGTGATCAAAGAAGGATGGGGCGTGATTTGTAGTCTGATCAATGTTCGAAACCCAATAAAGATGTGGAGGTGAATCATTTGCAATCGGCTCAGTAAGAGGGGAATCAGAATAGAAATTGAGTCTGGTTGCGGGTCAGGGCTGAAAGCTGGTTTAAATAGGTTCTACATTTGTAGAGGAGGTGGCATCAATAAGAATTGTGTATGAGGGCTCTTCTAGTAAGGGTTCAAAGGTGGGTTCATTTAGAGAGTCCTCATAGTTGCCATCAAACTTGAAGGTAAATGCCTGAAGAATGTTTATAGGATGAGGAAAATCAGAGTCAAGAACATATTCGAATTCTAGATTGTAGTCAATCTTGATACTTCTTGTTTTTGATTCCTAAGGATCAAAAAGAAATGATTCCATCTCAATGGAACCTAAATTTAAATCAATGATCTCAAGATTAGGTACCTCAGAGTCAGAGTCGAAGAATGGATCATATGAGCTGAGGTTGTAGATTGGCTCATAGTTGTTAGGAAACAATGGTTCTCCAAAATCATGGTAAGATTCGAAATCATAGGAGAAATTGCGAGATTCCAGTTCTGAAGTTGATTTGACATAAAAGGTTCCACCATAGAATAAATCACAAGATGTAGATTCAGCAACCTGACTTGGGTCTAGCCTATTCGTAGATTCTGAGCTTAAAAAGGTGTCCTTATAGGGTCTAGCCTTAGGTGTTTGGCTTGTAGGGAAGACCCAATCAAAACCTCACTCTTCCAACTCCTCGGTTTCTATATCGTAGATCAGCGTGAGATCCGAAAAGTCAATCTATATCTCTGAGGATGTTGGAGAGATACATTAATCAAGTAAAGGCCCAGAATCATAATCCAAATTTATGCTTTGATTGTCATCATATGGGGCCTTGTACTCATCCCAATAAGATTCAGATCCAGATTCTATGCTAAGGATGTGGGTTGAATTACTAGAATCTAGGCCAAAATTGCCTTCGGGGGTCACCTTATCAAAATAAGGGGTAGAATTTACACCCTCAAAAGGTTCTGATTCAATCTCATTATTACAGGAGTTTAGGAATTCTATGCTTGGTGAACTAAAGTTTTGGTTTTCTAGGGTTGGCTCAAAATCATGTTCTCCTGCAATTGGGACCTTCCAACCTAATTCAAGATTAAGCATGCTATATTCCATCTAGGTTGGGAATTCACAACAACCTTGTGTCTCAAACTCGGGATTTGGGAAATCATGTTGATCCTCAATATTATTCCAACATGTTTCCTTAACTGTTTGGGGCATGTACGGGTATTTTTTATCAATAACTTGTTTCACCGATTTCATCATTTCTTCCTGCTTTTCAGATCGTCTTAGTGTTTTTCCCAAAGTGTAGAATGTGTCATGCATTGGAGATATTCAAAGTTATGCATTTCTTCCATCTTAATGTATCATGTTATGAGAATATCCCAGGTTGATCCCTTTGTTGCTTCTGTTAATAATAATTCTGCATAGTTTATGATGAAGGTTGTTGTTGATACATCAACCTGAATGTCTTCACTTGGTTCTGAGGTTTCGTAATCAATTTCATAAAATCCAAGGGCATCCTCAACCATTCTATCTCTCATGGATCGTTGTGATTCAGGTTTCTTTAATGGTTTTCCTAAGTAGACAAGCTGCATTTTTTAATCAGATGGTGGAATCAAGACGTAGAATCAAAATTCAAGTTTAGAATGCAGTGATTTGATTTGAAAGAGATTCCCAATGAAAATATGTGTGTGTGCACTAAATAGAGGGGATGAGGGACTGGATGTAATATTGACCCAATCAAGGCACCCAAAGATTTTTGGATGAGTATAGAGGTCCGGGGCGGATGATACCTCTGGATCAGAAAGTCGTATACCGGAGAATTACCTGGGTAGCCAGGAAGGGAGAGTCACACAAAGACCCCTACACAGTAGAGTGCCCCCACAGGTTACAAGGTTTCCCCCACTCAACCTTCCTAGTGAATGAGGGTCCAGGTAGACCAAAATGGATAACTTGGCTTCTTAAGTCTACTAGTTTTATGTCCTAATTTTTGCCTTTGTTTTCACTTGAATTAGCAGTTGATTTGACTTGTGACCTAATTTGGAGGTTGGTTGGCCTACAACGTAGTCCAACTTTACCAGACTTGCCCTAAAGATGGTAGAATGAATTTCTAGGTCAAGACCTAGAAATCACCTTGATTTAACTCCCAGGTTATTAGGTCCAAGGATTTTAGGGTTCAACTGAGTTTAGAGCTTGTTTTTAGGGTTTTTCTTGATTAGATCTTTTCAATCAAGGGCTTGGGTAGCACACAAATGCGAGTGGGTTTATTTCCTTTTATGCAGGCAAGTGTGAACTAGCACTCCAAAACGCTAATGTAGAAACCCTAATTGGCTTTATTTCCAAGTCCACTTTGATCATCAAAAATGTTCTCCGTGGACTTCAAATAAGAAGTGCGTAGTCCAAGAAGACTAGAAGTTAAGTGTAGTCCCTAATAGGCACAAGAAATTTAGGGTAGGATCTCTAACTAGAATCTCTTCTACTTCAATGAGATTTGAAAAAATTTCGCAAATCAGGAAACTTGGCTTTTAAATGATAATTACTATGAAGAATAAGGCGGGTGAATCCTAATTGATTGTTTCATTTTTGTCTTCCTAAGATTAGGAGGTTGATTAGGGAAGAATAGAGAAGTTACCTACCTTGGAGTGGTTGATTTGCATGGAAGACCTCCTTGTGAAGTACCTTGCAAAATCACAATAAAGAAAATAAGGCAAGTTAGTACTCAAATATAATCAAATAATAAAGAGAATAGTGGTGAATTGCGCATTGCTCCCTGGCAATGGCGCCAAAATGTTAATCGTGCTAAGTCAAGGATTAAAAGTGTTGCATTGTAGTACAGCCGAAATAATGTTCAAAA
Source organism: Thalassia testudinum (assembly GCA_037157565.1). Taxonomy (NCBI): domain Eukaryota; kingdom Viridiplantae; phylum Streptophyta; class Magnoliopsida; order Alismatales; family Hydrocharitaceae; genus Thalassia; species Thalassia testudinum. The sequence continues at coordinate 95,245,880 of JAZHRO010000025.1, forward strand.
TAGATATAATTTTATTACCCGAAAATGTTTCGAGGTCAAACACAGGGAGCAAATGGAATTCACACACTAAACTTAGCAATTAATGCAAATTGAACACATAATATTACTCAAAAACTACTTAGTAAAGTAGAGCATATGAGTATATGAAAAGTAAAAAGAGTTTTAGACAAAACAATGGTTACTCAAATTGACTAAAGAAAGAAGTAGGAATTCAGACGTCTAATTTTGCAATCAGACGTCTTAAATGTCTTGCGCTACAGTTCTTCTCCTTCTTTTCTTCTTCTGATCTCTTTCTCTGATTTCCCTTTTCTTATCCTTCTTCTTCTTCCTAGTTCTTCTTTGGCCCTTCTCTTCTTTTTCCTCCTTCTTCCTTTCCCTTTGCAAGCCCTCTCTTCTTCTTTCTCTTCTTTCTTTCATTAGCTTTCTCTCTCTTCTCCTTCCTTCTTTCTCTACCTTCTACCTTTGGCCTTCTTTGAGGTCCCTCTCTTTCCATTTTTCTGCCTGACCTCCTCTTCTTCCTCTGAATCTGACTAAGTGTCAGAGCCAAACTCTCCAGGGCAAAAACCCCCCTAACCCCCGTGCAGCTCTCCTCTCTCCTTCTCTCTTTCTATTTCAGTCTCGCTCTCTCAGAGCCTTAGCCATTCGGGTAATCGGACCTATCGCAGACCGGGGTCCAGGCTCATCGACATGTGTGGTGAGTGAGTAGTGAAGTTAGGTCGGGTAGTCGGGATGGCTAGGTCCGCGTGGGCAATGCTGCAGACAAGTCCGGTGAAGGGGGCAGGAGGACCTCACCATCGATGCTGGAGGCGAACAACCTCTGGCACAAAATCAACTTATGCGCATGAAAGCGCCCTTCCATTTCCAAGGTTGGACTAAATGTCCTGCCATCCTTTCGTAGACTGCAGCAACAGAGTTTGGCCAAATTGAAGGGGCTGTAACTGCTGAATCCTCTGCGTGAAGACCCGGATGAGTGCGGGCTTCTATTCTGCGTAGCCTGGAGGTAGCAACCTTGGCAGTAGCAATTGAGCCAGCAACAATCTTTCTCCAAGCTCAACAGCAAAGGCAGGTGGAGCCTACTAGTAGAAAACACAAGAACAGCCTCACGGCCATGTCAAATCATTCAAGGAGGTTCACTGAAGCACAACGAATGTGCTGGTGGTGTTTGCATGGAGCGAGGGTGGCTGTGGTGGCATGCCTAGGGTGTACTATGTGTGTGTGTGAGTGGGTGTGTTTGGTGAGGTGTTTAGGTGATCGATGGAGTGATTGTAGTGAGGGAAATGATTTGTGAGGTGTGGTGGAGGTTGTAGGGTGGTCGACAAGGTGGATGGAGGTGCGTAGCGAAGGGGGCACCTCGTCGGAGGTGTCGCCATAGATGGAGGAGGTCACGGTGATCAGTGGCGTCGTATTTTGATTTTGGGAAATAGAGACAGGGGAAGAAAGTGGGAAAGATAGGGAGACTAAAAACCTACCTGTAAGGGAAGAGAGGGAAAGGAATCCCATGCCGATGTGGATGCCGGACATGGGGAAGACGAAAACTCCATAGGTGAGGCGATGGCGAAGATGGGCCAAGGATGATATCGGTGGGTATTGTGTGACGCAGAGGATGGATAAGGAGATAACCCTACCACTAGTATTGTGGTTGAGCGATGAGAGAGCTAGGCAGAAGCCACCGGAGCTTGCGGAGGGTTGTGGTCGAAGGGGAGAGAGGAATGGAAGGGGAACTAGCCCAATTTCAATATGTGTAGTTCGTTGGACCCTGGGGAGTCTTTAAATAAGTCTCTGAGGAGGTTTTGTGCTTGGAAGCCAAGCTTCCAAGCAAGGAATGCTTTGCTGGAGATGGAAACTTCAAGTTACGCAAATCTCTCATGCATTCGCATGAGTGATTGGGAAGGAATCTGGGCTTATGGACGGGTTCATATTGGAGGGAATTTCTCAGAGAATCTCCCTTCCAATTTTAGAGGAGATTCTCTAAGCAATCAAGGAGAAATCTCCTTTGAAAGGTTGTCGGAGTAGGATTCCTCCGCAATAATGGTAGAGGGACCTATTTATGAAGATGACGAAGAAGTTAGGGGGCCATTTGCAAGGGTTTCTGAAAGATAGGGGTAGAAATATAATCAGGCAGGATCTTTTTGCAAACTAGGTCAAGATGAGTTCCCCTTTGGTCCAAATTTTGGTACAAACCTAATTTGGCCCCAAGGAATCCAATGGTGAAGTTGGATTCTGGTTTTGACCATGTTTGGTGGGGTAATTTATGCAAAAACCTAAATTAGGGCAAATATCTATCTGAGACCCCATTCTAGGTCAAGATGTGTTCCAATGGCCAAATTGATGGTACTAAATCCTCGAGAATATTTGTCTATGATTTTTAGAGGGTTTAAGTGAATTTTATCCTGACCAGAACCTTTGTTAATCAAGTGGGTCTATTTTTAGGATTTTAAGAAGTCATTTAATTCATGGATCATACGTAAACCCTTTTCTGTCAAATCCAACCCACTTGTTATCTTATTAAGACAGTTTGACATTTGTTGAGCCCTTGAGAAAACTCGTGGTTTACTGCATTGGTAAAATTGCAATTTTACCCCTTGTTTCTTGTGTTTCTCTCAGAAAAGTTATGCAGTGAATTATGACCTTCAGTTGGTTATGTAGGAGCATTTATTCTCTTCATTGGGTCAAAATGTGTTAGTTAGGTCTCATGATGATGTTCCCTTCAAGTATCCACAAGTTCCATTTTTTACTATTGCTAAATTTTATGGTATGGTATTCTGTAGCCTTTCATTTTTTGTGATTGACAAAAAGGCGGAGAAAAACAAAGAGAAAATAGTAAAATTTTTAGGGGGAGCATATATTCAAAAGTTTTTCCTTCATATAACATTGGCAAAAATTATTTTCTCATTTTGCAAGATAGTTTTATCAACACCAAGAAGGGGGAGATTGTTGGAATCTTGTTCCACATCTTGTTTTGGTGTTAACAAAATTATTATGGATTAATGTTTGCCATTAAGTGTTTTTGAGATTTAGGTGAAGAAGCAAGGCAAACAGGAAAAGATGGAGACATGATGGTGAGAAGAAAAAGATCATGTCATGGAGGAGGCAAGATGACAAGGAAGTGTAGAGGAGGAGAAGATCTTCTTCAACCTTTAGTTTCTCTAGTTTAGATTTTATATTTCTAGATTGTATATGCCTCTTAACAGAGGAATATAACTTAGATCCTAAAAATAATTAGAGATAAATTAGGATTAATATTGCGATCATTTTTGAAGAACATAATTGATTAAATCGCTTAAAAATGGTACTTGTTAAGCCACAAGTCTGGTACTAAACTTTGGTATCAGTACATGTGAGTTACAGGTTTGGATTTTTTCAAAGAAACAAACCTGTACCCTACGTGTATCGGTACTCATGATCAGTACCGGTACTGGAGGTATCGAGTACCGGTACTAATGATCAGTACCGGTACAAGAGGGTTACAGATTTGTGTTAAGAGTTTGAAACCCAAATCTGGAAGCAACGAGTACCGGTACCCACACTTTAGTTCCGGTACCAGGTATCCGTTGGCTCAAAACTGAACGGCTAGAAAATTAATTTTTGGCTATATGAATGTTGGGATTTAAACCCCATCGTCTAGTAGACGACCCACTAATGTCCTAACACTATAAATATACCCTTGGACCCTTAGTTTGCACATAAGAAAAGGGGAGAAAAATTCCTAGAGCTATATTTTTCAAATTTCCACCATATTTTCAAGAGAGAGAAGAAGCTTGCCATTCACTCTCTCTACATTCTTGCAAGCTCAATGACGTGCTTTTCTCATGCATCTACGATGCGATTCATGTCCATCCTAGGCTCTTAAATTGGTATTCATTTTAATTATTTTTGGGAGGCACAGGAATTATTATTGTAAGAGTTCTCTTTCTTGCATCAGTTCTTATTTGTACTTTGAGCTTGTTGCTCGTTGGGTTGTAACAAACTCGTTATTGTACTTAGGTTGAGGTAGCCCGTTAATTACCTCGGTTTAGTAGTTTGATCCCCTCAGGCTTGAGGGAATCGGGTTAAAAATCCTAAGTTGGGAGGCTTAGGCAGTGGAGTACCTAAAGGAGGGGAACCACTGTACATTTTGTATCCTTTGTGGTTTGAATTGATTGTGCAAATCTTTCCTGTTATTTCTAATATTGTGCTTGATTGTTTGCGCACATATCCTCTATTTAGATCCTACAGTAGGGACCTTTTTGTGAGAATGACAACAAAGATAGGGGTCGATTTGTAAAGATTTTGAAAGTTAAGGCCATAAATGTAATCAGACAGGACCAAGTTGCAAGCTAGGTCAAGACAAACTCATCTTGGGTCCAAATTTTGGTAGAAACCTAATTTGGACCTAAGGAATCCAATGGTGAAGTTGGATTTTGGTTTTGACCACGTTGGACTGGGTAATTTATGTAAAAACCCAAATCAGGGAAAATGTCTCTCTGAGACTCTGCTCTAGGTCAAAATGGATTCTGATGGTCAAATTGAAGGTTCCAAACCCTAGAGAATATTTTTATATAAATTTTAGAAGGTCTAGGTAAATTTTACCTTGACCAGAACCTTAATTAATTACGCAGGTCTATTTTTAGGGTTTGAAAAGTTATTTAATTCTCAGAACACATGCAAACCCTTTTCTAATTGTTCTAACTCACTTCTTAGCCTTTTAGGACCGTTTGACCATTAATTAACCTCTAAGAGAACCTGTGGTTGTACTGCATTCATGATATGATGGTAAAATTGCAATTTTAACCCTAGTTTCTTATTTTTCCCTTAGAATGATTATGTAGTGACTTATGTCTCTCTAGCAGCTATGTAGGAGCATTTATTGACTTAATTGGATCAAAATGAGACAATTATGGCTCATCATGGTGTTTCCATTATACTACAATAACAACAATGATGATTTTTTGTATGAACCGGGATTAATCGCTTCATATTATTTTTGGCGCTGTTGCTGAGGATAAAAAAACCCGACAACAGCATTTTATTGTGAAGTAATTGATTAACATGTCACTGAAAGTAGATTACCTGCACGCTCAGGTAAGGACTCTACCCTCCCTAATGAGCACTGAGGTTGGATCTTACGTTCATCTGGCCTTTCCCGACTCTGTGTAATGTGAACTAGGGTTACTTTGACTCCCAAGCATAAGCAAATCGAGAAATCCTGCACTGGTGACTCGGACACAAGAATACGTCCTAAGTTATGAGAGATCCTGGTCTATCTTATCGCAACTCGAGTTATTAAGCGAAAGCCTGAGCGGATCAAGCTTTTGTGGCTAGGAAAGTCTTCAAAGCAAAGGCTGAATGTCCATAAACACTTATTTTATTTTTGCTTCAGCTTTCAGATCATAACTAAACACTTTTGAAACCATTTTTTTAATATTTTGAATTTTCCATTTTTTTATGAACTTTTGGTGTTTTGTAATTGTAAGGGATTTTTCAGTTAGGCTATATATATACTTACTATAGATGGATATGTATAATGGTTAAGAATTTGCAAAATGCCCATATAATTCCTAGATCCTATATATGTCTATCCATCCCCCCATGCCAAACCATGCTCAGGGTATAAAGCTGGGTGGATGGGTGGGTGGGTAGTGGGTGGTGAAAAGTAGAGTGAAACGAAATGAAGTGAAGTGAGGTGCACTGAGTGAAATGAGATGTGGAGTGAAGAGTGAAAGGGATTGTTAAGGTGACTCCCAACGAGCGTTGAATTTAACATCCCTAGCCGGACTCACATAAGGCTCATATTAGTTACCCTTCAGTAAGGCAACTGTTTCACCAACGGAGGCATGCTCATAAGTAAGATACGATTTCAACCACTGTCCATTAACCATAAATTTATGCCTAAATTTGGGATCTTCAATTTTGAGAACTTCATTAGGAAAAGGTCTTGAGACCAGGAAAGGACCAGTCCATTTTGACTTCAGTTTTCTAGGAAAGAATTTCAATCAAGTATTATAAACCCAAACCTGCTATGATGGCTCAAATTCCTTCCGCCTATTGCGGCTATCGTGAAAGGCCTTGGTACATTATTTAAAGGTAAGAAAAGTCATAGGCTTCACGACGTAGCTCTTCTAATTCCTGGAGATGGAGTTTCCTTTCTCAATCACACAGGCCTGGGTCAAGGTTACATTAGCAAACCACCCAATAAGTGTGGTGCTCCAACTCCATGGGCAGGTGACAAGGCTTCCCAAAAATGATCCTATAAGGAGGAATACCAAGGGAAGCCTTGAAGGCGGTCCGATAAGCCCATATAGCATCAATCAACTTGCTGGACCAATCCTTACGGTCATGTCAAACCATTTTCTGGAGGATTTGCTTGATCTACAAGTTCGAAACCTCAGCTTGGTCATTCGTTTGATGATGATATGGAGAAGCGATATGGTGGTGGACTTCGTATTTCCTCAAAAGTGCCCAGAAAGACAAAGGGGTGAATTGAATTCCTCTATCCAGAATGATGGCTTGAGGGATCCCAAAGCATGTAAAAATGTAGTCTTTGACGAACTTGGTGGTAATGACATGGTCAGCATGACGTGTAGGAATAACCTCAATCCATTTTGAGACATAATCAATGGCAACAAGGATGTACTCGAAATCATTGGATGGAGGAAAGGGGCCCATAAAATTGATTCCCCAAATGTCGAAAATCTCTGCAGCTAGGATGGGATGCAAGGGCATCATGTTGTAACATGACATTGACCCTAGCGACTAGCACCTAGCATAACACTTAGCGTAATTGTGTGCATCCAGATGAAGGGAGGGCTAAAAGAATCCACATTGCAACACCTTGGCTGCAGTTTTTATCCCTGAGAAATGACCTCCACATGCCTGGTCATGACAAAAGGATAACACACTGGGGAATTTGCTGTCAGGAACACATCAATGGATAATTTGATTAGCACCTACTCTAAAAAGTAGTGGATTATCCCAAAAATAATACTTTGCTTCTACAATGAGATGCTCATGCTAGTTTTTAGGCTAGCCTTAAGGAGGAGATCTAGAAGCAAGGTAATTAGCGTTATAAGCATACCAAGGTCCACTTGCCACATCTATCGCTAGAAGGTGCTCATCAGGAAAAGATTCATTAAAAGGTAATATAAGTCCAATATGGTCCGAGTCTAGTCTCGACAAGTGGTCTGTTGCAACATTCTGGGCTCCGGCCTTATCTCTTATCTCAAGATCAAATTCTAGAAGCAAAAGGATCCCACAAATCAATTGAGGCTTTGCATCCTTCTTATGCATGAGATGATGAATGGCCGTGTGGTCAGTGAAAATGGTAACATGAGAGCCCAGAAGATATGAACGGAATTTCTCCAGCCTAAAGATGACTACCAGCAGCTATTTTTCAGTGATCATGTATTATGCTATGCCTCATCCAGTGTCTTACTGGCATAATACACCACGAAGGGGTGTTTATTACGTCTATGTTCTAAGATGGCTCCGACAGCTAGGTCAGAAGCATCGCACATCTGCTTAAAGTTAGGCAACCAATCAGGCGGCTGGAGAATAGGGCTTTGATGACAACATCACATAGCTACATGAATACTCGAATACAGTCAGGGTCCATGTCGAAGGGTACCTCGGTTGATTGGAGATGCATCAAAGGTTTGGAAATCTTGGAGAAATCCTTGATAAATCTCCTATAAAAATTGACATGCCCAAGAAAAGAGCGGATATGCCAGACAGAGCTAGAAATGGATAAATCAACAATCACATCAATCTTTGCTCTATCCACCTCGATACCACTTTTGGAGATGATATGTTCGAGAACATTACCTTCATGCACCATGAAATGACTTTTCTCATAGGAAAGCATGAGGTTAACATCAATACATCTCCGAAGGATGCAGGTCAGGTTGGCTAGGCAGTCATCAAAAGTCGGTCTGAAGACAGAAAAGTCATCCATAAAGACTTCGAGAAAATCACCCACCATATCATGGAATATCGCCAACATGCATCTTTGGAAAGTAGATGGCACGTTACAGAGTGCAAATGGCATCCTTCTAAAAGTGAAGGTGCCAAAAGGACAAGTGACGGTGGTTTTCGCTTAGCCCTGAGGGTCAATAGCCACCTGGTTATATCCTAAGAATCCATCCAAGAAATAAAAGAATTGATTTCCCGCTAACTGCTCCAGGATTTGGTCAATAAAAGGTAGTCGAAAATGGTCTTTCTTGGTAGCAGTATTGAGTTTCATATAGTCTACACACACTCTCCAAGATGTAGGAGTGCATGTAGAGATGGATTCGCCCCTATCATTGACATGGATGGTGAGACCTGCCTTTTTAGGCACAACATGAATTGGGCTCACCTAGGGGCTGTCACTGATTGGGTAAATGATGCCCACATTAAGCCATTTGACAATTTCATTCTTAACGACCTCCTGCATATTAGGATTGAGATGTCGCTGCATCTCACGGGAAGGTCGAGCCTCCTCCTCCGTATATATATGGTTAGTGCAATAGGCTAATGCCAGTCAAATCAGACAGAGACCATCCAATGGCTGCCTTATGTTCAATTAGGACCTTCATTAGCTTGCACTCTTGATCCCTGGACAATTTTGAACTGATGATTATAGGAAGCATTTCAATTTGTCCTAGAAAAACATTTTTTAGCATGTCAGGTAGCGCTTTGAGCTCAGGTGTGGATGGGGGAAATTTGGCAATTCATGGGACGAGATTGTCCTAAAAGGATCAAGAGAGGGAATAAGGGGAGAAGGAAATTGGCCCTCAGGTTGGCCAAGGAGAGGGGCATCTTGGATTGATGCATCCAAGAAAGGAGTGCCCTAGAGATCAATATTTGGGAACAAGGTCCCAGTGTGGAATGTTGCTTCCACCTGATTTGGTAAGAAAGAAAGGGCATTCCGATCTTCAAGGGGGTAGGCTGGAAGTGAGTAGCCTGGATATGACTCAGACCATGAGGTGTAAGAGGTGGAGTGGACCTAATTAGGGGTCTGGTCAGGAAGAGATAAGGGTAAGGGAAGGGATGGGGAAATGTCATAGTACAGGTAAGTCAAGTCTTGACTTTCTAGGGGTATGCTACAGCAAGTTGAATAGGCCCCAACCAATCCGATGCACACACTGACAACTGATGGGAACACCATCATGAGCCATAACTAGCTCAATTTGATCTGATTAAGTCATAAATGCTCCTACATAACCACTAGAGAGCCTTAATTCATTGCATAATCATTATGAAAGAAAGACAAAAATAAAAGGGTAAAACTGTACTTTTAACAGTATATCTCAATTGCAGCACAATGATGGGCCTTCTCAGGGGTTAATTAAGGGTAAAATGGTTTTAAAAGTCTAACAAATGGGTTAGAATAGTCAGAAATGGGTTTTCGTGCATTTTAGGAATTAAATGATATCTGAAATGCTAAAAATAGACCCGCTTAATTAACTGAGGTTCTGGTCATGATAAAATTCACCTAAACCCTCTAAATTCATAGAAAAATTCTCTCTAGGGTTTGGTACTGTTAATGTGGCTAGATCGTTGATAGCGAAATGCGCGTGATTTGTAAAAGCAGTTTTTTAACGTCGTTGTAACACGCGAATCCGCTTTCGCTTTTAAAATTTATATCCTAGATAGGGGAGTATCTAGGGTCGTCCAAGGAGGCAAAAATTGCAATAATGATTCTCTTGCTTGGAATACAATCTCAACTTTCTTTTTAATATTTTTCAATATGTAATTTTTTTGTATTTTGAAAAGACGAGGGCAAACGGCAGATTGTAGCGAAAAGAACTAACACCTACAAATGATTAAAATTCTAAAAGATAGAAATATCTTCTTCCTAAGCTCACTCTAGGCAAGTGTAGGCCTAGGGTAATTAGGAAGAAGAGGTGAAATAAGTGCTAGAACCAAAACAAACAACTGCAATAAAAAGCTTAAAAGAAGGCAATTTTTGATTGAGTAGAATGAGTGTTCTTTTCAAGGACAAGTAGAGGAAAGCTTCTACTAGAATTGAACAATTTAAAAGCAAGAAAAGAAACACAAATACTCTTGTAACAATGGTGAAGAAGGTTGTCTTCTTGCTCCAAGCCTAGCTGCTCCTTGGCTTGAAAAGAGGGCCTCCTTCTTCTCCTTCCTTGAGAGCTCCTCCAAGGTGGAAGCTACCACCTTTAATGCTCTCTCCAAAGGGGTGGGCGTGCACCACCCTTAAAACTCCTCCAAGGTGGCGTGACCACCTTCAAGATCTCCTCCAAGATCTTCCTTGCCTGGCTTCTCCTTTGGCTAGCGTGACCCAAGAGAGAAGGGAAGAGGGGAAGGCACCAAGGGGACAGAATATCCCCTTAATCTTCTTCTTCTTCTTCTCTCTTGGACGTGGGATTCTTGGTGGAATATGAGAGTGAAATGGCTAGCCAAGGATGGCTTGAATGGTGGTGGGTAGTGGTCTTTTTATAGGGTAGGATGGAGGGTTAAGGTGCCCCTTGAAATGGAGGGCTAGGATGGAAGAATGGAGGTGGTTAGTGATCCTATGGCTAAGGAGAGTTGGCGCCAAGTAGGTTAGCTTATGTGGAGCTTAGGTGGAGCTAGTTGGGTAGAGTTGGTAGGTGGGTTTTTGGGGTAGTACAAGCCAAGGAAGTTGGAGCATAGCTAAGTTAAGCTAAGCTAAGCTAAGCTAAGCTAGCTTAGCTAATGGAGGAGTAGAGGAGAAGGTGTTGGAGCTAGGGTTTGGAGGAGGGAGCTGAGGTGAAGAAGTCTGGAGCTGGAGCTGGAGCTGGCGTGAACTCCTGTCAACTCAGCTGAGCTAGCTAGAGCTCCCTGTGAACTAGTGGGAGCTGAGGTGAGCTAGACTCAGCTAAGTTGAGCTGGATCTGAGCTGACTTGAGCTAGGGTGAGCTATGGTGAACTCTCTTGAGCTGCCATCCAGCTGAGATTAGCTGAATGGAGCTGGGATGAGCTAACCCTAGTTCAAGTAAGCTAGGTTCCAGCTATGGTGAGCTGGATCAAGCTGGGTTCCAACTAGTCTGGGCTTCTCCTTCACCAATTGCCTTCTTGAGTGCTAGGGTTTTAGGGATCTGTGAATCTGTACATCCCTAACACTCACAAAAACACATTAAAACAATAATAAAAAATGCAATGCATGCCTATCCTAATTTATGCCTAAATGTAGCCCAAAAACCCGTTTGTAGAGTAAAATCCTAAGAGCTAGGTTAGTTTTAAAGCATAAAAATGATGATAAACTGGTGTTTATCAATCGTGTTTTAACAAATATCTCGTTGTAATATAGATGAACTTTCCGCGAAAATAAATAAAAATTTATAACTCAAAAATCAGAGTATCCGAGGTCGAACACAGGGAGCAATCGAGTATTCCAAAATTTGAGAACACAACTTTTAAATAAAAAGAAATGACTAGTTCAATAGAAGTGACATGAGAATGATATAGAAAGAAATTGCTCAAAAATAATGGACGTCTGATATTGCATCAGACGTCTTAAAGTATTTCTCAGATACTTCTTTTCTGTTGGTGATTTGCTCTGCTGCAGCTCTAGTTGCTCCTTTTCTATTTTTTCCTTAGCTACTTCTGCTCCTCTTCTTTTTCCTTCTCTTCTTGATTCTCTTCTTGCGGCCAAGTTCTGGCTTGCCTCTTCTTAGGTTGCCTTCTTCTTTTTCTTCCTCTTCTTCCTTTGCTTCTTTGTCTGCCCCTTGATCTTTTTCTTCTTCTTCCTTGGTCTGCCACACCTCCACTTCAGGGTGTTCTTCTTATTCTTCCTCGCTCCCAGTAGCTATGTCCCTGCTTCCTTCATTAGCTGCTTCCTCCATAGCATCCTCTTCATGCACACAAGCACCACGCAACAAAACGTACACCCCTACCCTTCAGCGCATCTCTCACTCTGAATCACTCTTCAATACGCTCCCTTAGAGCTGGGTTATCCGGTTGGGTCACGCACCTGGGTTTAGGCGCATCGGCATGGGTGTGGTGCACAAGGAGTGCTCAGAAGGGGGTAGTCGGGTTGGGGCAACAGATCCGTGGGATGAAGTCACGGACGAGGTGCGTGGATAGGTAAGGAGGGACCTCACCCCAGTGTATTCGAGGCAACCCAACGATAGCACAAAATCAATATAAAGTACTCATGTGCCTTGTGACTTATCGAGGTGGGACTAATGCTTCACTGCTCTTTCTCGCACTTTTGCAGCAAACCATTCCTCCAATTGTAGCAACTGCAGGTCTTGCGGCCCCACTTGCTGGAACAGATGACTTCGCGAGATCTCCCTGAATGTGCTGCACCTGGAATCCAAAAGTCCTTCAACCTGGAGCCAGCGTGCAACCTCCTCGAGTCACCGCTAATGGTGGCTGAATCTCAAACCATGCTCAACACAAAAAGGGCCTTGCAGCTCTATCAGACCACAGGAGGACCTTCGCCGTGTCACGGCGAAGGTGAGGTAGTAGGTGGCAGGCCACTAGGTGGCCTAGGCATGCTTGCCTAGGTCGCTCTGTGGCCGGATGGATGGGTTTTGTCGGGGGGCGGTTGTGGCGGTGTAGGCAACCAGTGGATCAGTGGAGGATATTCAGTGGAGTATGGCGGAGGTTATGCGGTGGTTGGCGAGATGTGTGGGGTTGCGATGTGACGAGAGCATCTCGCTGGAGGTTGGCCGGAGATGAGGAAGATGGCGGTGGACAATGATGGTCGAGGGGAGTTATGTGAAATAAAGTGAGGAAAATGAAAGAGTGGAAGACGAGGAACTTATTTGGATTGTTGGGAGTGAAAGGGGGGCAGCGGAGATAGACGGCTCGTTTGTGCCAACGTTAGAGAAGATGGCCCAGAGGGAAAAACGACGATGAGGAGGGGGTCAAGGAGGCATGCGCTTGGTGCGGCCCGACGCGGGAGGACGAGGCGGAGTGAACCCTGCTGCTGGTATGGCAGCAGAGCAACGAGAGGGAGGTGGAAGAATCGCCGGATCTTGCGAGATTCTTGGCCGGAGAGAGGAGAGATGAAATTTGGAGGGTTCTACGTCCAAAACATGTCTGAGAGATTCGTAGAGGGTCCGGGGTCCTTTTATAAGTGCTGGTCGAGCTTCTGGTGCGTGGCAGGCAAGCCTTCAGCCATCATCATCTCATCGGAGAAGGAAGGTAGTTGGGATCCCAAATCTTTCTTGCGTTCACAGGAGAGATTGGACAAAAATCAAAGATTGTGATTTGGCTCAGATGGAAGGGGATTCCTCAGAGAATCTCCCTTCAAATTCTAGGAGGAGATCTTTGAAGGATTAGGGAGTATCCCCCCTCCCTTCCTCGTCGGAGAAAGATTCCTCCCCATTAATGGCGGAGGGACCTATCTGTAAGAGTGTCGAGGAAGCTAGGGGGGTATATGTAATGGTTTTCAAAAGATAAGGGTCAAAATGTAATTGGATGTACTAATTTTCAAAGTAGGTCAAGATGACCTTCCTTTAGGTCCAAATTTTGGTACAAACCTAATTTGGGGCTAAGGAATCCAATGGCGAAGTTGGATTTTAGGTTTGACCACGCTTAACTGGACATTTTGTGCAAAAACCCAAATTAGGTCAATTGATGAGCTAGGACCCCAATCTAGGTCAAACTAGGTTCCAAAGGCCAAATTAAATGTTCTAAACCCTAAGGGATATTTTTCCATGAATTTTAGAGGGTTTACTTGATTTTTGTCCTGATCGAAACCTTGTTGAATTAAGCAGGTCTGTTTTAGGGTTACCAGATGTTATTTAATTCCTGGATTGCACATGAACCCATTTCTGATTGAATCAACCCACTTTTTATCTTATTTAGATCATTTGACCTATGTTTTGTCTTTGAGAAATCCCGTTTATGTACTGCAATGGTAAAATTGCAGTTTTACCCTTTATTTCATGTTTTCTTCTAAGAACACTTATTCCTCCAATTAAGCCTTCTTCTAAGTTATGCAGGAGCTTTTATCTCTTTCATGGATCAAAATGAGCTAGTTAGGGCTCATGATGAGGCTCTCATCATACCCCCATGCCTAGCTTTTGCTAGTCCCTTAGCAAAATTTCAAGGTTTTAACTTTTGTTCTAGACCTTGAGTGTCTGTCATCAGTTTTGATAAGTGCTTTTCTTTTTCTTTTGTGATTAGGTCAGAATGCCGACAATAGGCCTAGAGGTACTCAAGTATCAAGCAAAATCTGGACCTGACCTGCTTTAGCCTCAGTCCTCCACAAAGGTTTTTAAGGCCGGTAGAAACTGACCTAGGGTTAGTTGGACTCCGTGGTTAAAGCACCCGTGCTTGAGACATTTTTAGCCTAGGTTAAGTTTGCAGTGCATTTTTGTAGGAGAGAGATAGAAGATTTATTTGTTTGGAGAGTTTTCTCGCTCTTTTCTTTTTTATTTCTACCTTCGGATTGGCTTTTCAACACGATCTGCATCGGATTCCTCGTCCCCATCATCAATCCTCAAGGGTCCCTAGCTATCGATGCTTCGAGATAGCACCGCCCATGGCAACCCCCAAAACCCTGGCTTTGGAGATTTCGAGATAATCCTGCCCATGGCATTCCGTGGCCGAATTCTGACCCTGGCCATTGACATTTCATGATAATTCCGCCCAAGATATCTGAACCAGCAGAGTACTTACATGCCCCCGGTAGGATATTTAAATATCCTAAGAGAAAAGCACCGAGGAGATGATATGTTGTTACGCATCTTCGAGGGGAATTTCCCACCTCTCTGCGTCGGGAACTCGTCCAAATCAACTTATGTTGATGGGTCGCTCCTAATCTAGGTGACTTTTTCAGAACATTGAAACACTTTTTGCGTGATTTTGATATTTATGCGCACTGAACCAGACTATGTGTGAATTAGGATGCTTAGGTTACCGAATCCTGCAAACTGAAGGTCAGTTAATGAGGTCGAATACTTCCTAACCCATAGAGTAGATTTTAGTAGATACGTGAACTTTTAAGCTAAAGAATATAGCCTAAGAGCCCTAAGACCAGCGTTCCCGCTAATCTCTTGTTATGTCTCCTAAGCACTTTTCTTTTATTTTTCTCTTTTCTTGATCTGGTCTAGAACTTCAGTTAATCCCTTAATTTTTTACTAATGACTATTTCTTTCTCTTTTTCATTTTGTGCTCCTTTTTTGGCATTTGGCTCTTTTCCTCCTCTCATTTTGTATGGCCCGAATTGTTTCTCCCCCCTCCTTATTTCTTTTTTTTCCAAGATTTTTGTTTTTGAATTGAAACCTTTTCTTGATATGAATTTTCCTGACATTTTGTACTTTCACACCCCCCCATGCCTAAGATTTGCAATGTCCCCATTGTAAATTAGGTGGGTTCGATTTTAGCTTAGTTCAAGCATTAGGATAGGTGCTGGGTGAGTGAACGGGTCGAAGTGACTTGTTGCGAACGATTTCTAATCTCGGGTAGGGGTACCTGAGGTGAAGTCGACTGTTCTAATGGATGAACCCTAAAGTGCAATATGAATTCCGCATAGAAATGTTAGAAAAGGTTTTGGGTTTTTCAAAGAATAATGGGTTGCCTCCTGTTAAGCGCTGAGTTTTACGCCATCAGCTGGGCGCAATGAGCTCAAGGGGAATGGAAGGTAAACAATGACTCAGGCAAATTTGTATCGGTCATGTCAATGAACTGTTTGAGTCTCTGACCATTCACAAAAAAGGGTTCAAAATTGTGGCTGAGTGGGCTGATTTCAATGGCCCATTTCCAAAGATTTGTCGGACTAGGTAGGGTCTGACCCACTTAGATCATAGCTTTCCTGGGCATAATTTGAATCGAGCATCAAAGAGTAAAACCTTTTGACCATGATGAAAGATCTTTCTAGAAATGTGCTTGTCATGAAAGGCTTTAACCAGTTCTTTGTAAATTCACGAGTTCTCATACGCGTCGTGGAGAAATTCATCGATCTCGCTTATTTGAAGCCTTCTGTGGGTTCCAGCCTTAGAAAGATCTAAATTGCAATTCCATACTGCCCAATAGGCTTTATGCTCCATTTCGACGGGGAGGTGACATGCCTTCCCGTACACCAGTCTGAAGGGAGACATTCCTAATTGCGTCATGTGGGCAATCCTATAGGCCCACAATGCTTCCGGAAGCCAAGAAGACCAATCTTTTCTATCAGGTCGAACAGTAACCTGAAGGATTTTCTTGATCTCTCGGTTTTATAGCTCAACTAGACCATTAGTTTGGGGGTGGTAAGGAGTAGAGATTCGATGTGACACCCCATATTTGGTCATCAGTGACCTGAACTGAGCATTTGTAAAATGGGTCCCTCCATCGGAGATTATTGCTCATGGAATCCCGAACCCTGAGAAGATGTTTTGATGAATGAATTTGATAACAACCTTATGATTATTGGCTTGGGTCGGAATGGCTTCTATCCACTTGGACACGTAGTCAACGATGAGTAAGATGTATTTGAAGCCATCCGAGATTGGGAAGGGTCCCATGAAATCAATTCCCCAAATGTCAAAAATTTCACATACCAGGATCGGCTGTAGAGGCATCATGTCTCAATGGCTCATGTTGCCCAAGGTCTGGCAACGGGTACAAGCCTTACAGTGATCGTATGCATCCTTGAAAATTGTGGGCCAGTAAAAGCCACACTGGAGGACTTTTGATACGATTTTGTGTCCTGAGAAATGTCCACCTCATGCTTGGTCATGGCAAAAGGAGAGTATGTCTTTGATTTCTACTTCCGCGACACACCGTCGAATTATCTGATCAGCACCAATGCAGAATAGATACGAGTCTTTCCATAGGTAATACTTGGCATCGGAACGCAATTTCTCCTTCTTGGCCTTCGGCCAATCGGACTAAATCTGATGTGATGCCAGGTAATTCACTATATCTACGAACCACGGAAGGCCTGTATTGATAGTCAGGATGTGATCATCAAGAAAGTGTTCTGTGATGGGTCTGGAAGGGTCAATTATTTCAGAAGAAAGGTAGGACAAGTGATCAGCTACCACATTTTGCTTTCTAGCTTTGTCGCGAATCTCGAGGTCAAATTCTTGCAATAGCAAGATCCATTGGATTAATCGAGGTTTCGCATCCTTCTTTGCAAGGAGATGCCTCACAGCTGTGTGATCCAAGTATATGATAACACGGGAACCCAGAAGGTATGATCTAAATTTTTCTATGGCAAATGCTATAGCTAGTAGCTCTTTCTCAGTAACCGTGTAGTTACGCTGAGCCTCGTCTAGTGTTTTGCTAGCATAGTAAATGACCACAGGTTTCCCGTCAATTTTCTGCCCCAAAATCGCTCCTACAGCGAAGTCAGATGCATCGCACATGATCTCAAAGGGTTGAGACCAATTAGGAGACTGTAGGATCGGGGCTTGGGTGACCCGATCACGAAGGATCTCAAATGCTTGTGTTCATTCCTTAGAAATTTCGAAAGGCACATCCTTGGAGAGAAGAGTGGTTGGGCGGCATGCGATTTTTGAGAAGTCAGGGATAAATCAACGGTAAAAACCGATGTACCCCAAAAAAGCTTGGATGTCCTTAATCGAGCTAGGCATAGGGAGCTTGGAAATCATGTTAACCTTAGCTCGATCGACTTGGATGCCTTTCTCCGAGATTACATGTCCCAAGATAATTCCCTCAGGCACCATGAAATGGTTCTTTTCCCAGGAAAGAACCAAATTCACATTGATGCACCGCCTAAGTATTTGGACCAAGTGTTGGAGGCAATCGTCAAATGATGCTCCAAAAATTGAAAAGTCATCCATGAAGACTTCCAGATAATCACCTACCATATCTGAGAATATGGCAATCATGCACCGCTGAAAGGTTGCGGGTGCGTTACAGAAATCGAAAGGCATCCTTCGAAATGCGTACATCCTGAAGAGGCAGGTGAATGTGGTATTTTTTTGGTCTTCTGGATGGATTGCCACCTGGTTGTAACCAGAGTACCCGTCAAGAAAATAGAAGAACCTATTTCCCGTTAGTTTCTCGAGGATCTGATCAATAAACGGCAGTGGGAAATGGTCCTTCTTCGTGGAGGAATTGAGTCTTCTATAATCAATGTAGACTCTCCATGAGTTAGCTATTCGAGTAGGAATGACCTCTCCAATTTCAGTCGTGATGATGGTAAGTCTGGCCCTTTTAGGCACCACTTGTATTGGACTCACCCAACGACTGTCGGAGATCCGGTAGATGATCCCCGCATCTAACCACTTTATGATCTCTTTTTTCACGACCTCTTGCAGGTTAGGGTTTAAGTGTCTCTGCATTTCTCTTGAAGGTCGTGCGCCTTCTTTTTTGTAGATTCGATGTGTGCAGTACGAGGGGCTTATGCCAGTCAAATCATCGAGAGTCCATCCAATGGCTCTACAATGTTGCTGGAGAATAGTAATCAAATGGAGTTCCTGGTCAGGAGTGAGTCGAGAGTTGATAATCATAGGAAACGCCTAATTGGAACCCAAAAAGGCGTACTTCAGATGCTCGGGAAGGGGCTTGAGTTCATGACAAGATTGTCATCAATAGCAGGTGGTTCGAAGTTTGTATTAGGAACAAGGGTCAGAGTCATAGGTGTGTCAAGATCATGTTCGCACTCCTCTGTTTGCAGGTTTTGATCTTCTAGTGGTTGATCAGGGATAATCAGGTTGTCCTCTGTATGCGATTCATCAACCACGGCTCTGATATCACATATTTGCTCTATAACCCCACAATTAATCCCTTGTTGGGCCTTAAAAATGTCAATCTTCAGAGTTTGATTCCCAAATTTTAATTCTATCTGGCCCTCTTCACAGTTTATGTTGGCCCTAGCAGTGGCAAAAAAGGGTCTCCCTAATATGATTGGTGTGTCCCTTGGGTTCTCAGGTGCAACCATGTCCAGGACTATGAAGTCCACCGGGAAGTAGAAATCCCGTACCCTAACAATGACATCCTCGAGTATTCCTTTAGGTGACTTGATGGATCGATCGGCTAATTGCAACATCACCTCAGTTGGTTTAAGTTCAGACTCTTCAAGGTGGTCAAGTAGGGATGTAGAAATTAGATTTATGGAGGCACCTAGATCTAGTAAGGCTCTGTCAAATTGGGTTTCACCAATTTTACAAGAAATCATAGGGGTTCCTGGGTCTTTAGCCTTGGGTGGGAGTTTACTCAAGATGACAGAGCTGGCTTGCTCTGTCAGTACGATCGGATTCCCATCCTTGGTTTGCGGCTTATGTTTAGGTGTACATACGTCTTTCAAGAATCTTGTGTAAGCCAGTATGTGGCGAATTTCATCCATCAAGGGGATGTTTATCTAGACCTATTCAAAGAGCTTGACCAGATCCTCCTCGAGGGCCACGGGTTTGGTTATCCTTTTTCCTTCGGTCAAGGCCTCAGGAAATGGAATCCTAGTTGGCTCCTCTAGAATAGGTCTAGGTTCTTGATCTGGGACAATGGTATCCTGGATAACTATCCTAGGGTCTTGGCTACTACAAGGCTTGGAGTGGTTCGGATAATGTGGGTCTTGGGTTGTTCTACCACTACGTGTTGTTACAGAGTTTAATCCAGCCTGGTTTTGCTTTGGGTTTGGTAAGAGGGATGGCTATTGCTGAAATCCCGCATAAAATGTCGAAGCTTCCATCCCGTCTGGTGATGGAGTAGCAGGGTCCTGATAAATCAAATGTGCGTGGCCTGAATTTGGGTTCATAATGCGCCTCTGGGTCGGCACGTTATTTGGGTTTGGCAGAGGTTGCAAAGGAAGGGTGCCAGGTTGGCGAGAATTTACCATCTGGGCCAGTTGGTTGCAAACCTCTATGATCTCATCCTTGTGCTATTTTTGCATTACCTTGTTTGTCTTTTGAATGTCACCCAGTGCTTGAAGGATAAGAGAAATTTGATCCTGGTTTGTCTCTGATTGGTAGGTGAGATTGGACCGAGGTTGAGGCGGCTGATATGGACGAGGGGCTTGTGGACGGGGCTGATATGGTGGTCTTTGAGTTCGAGAATTTCCCGTCCACTGAAAGTTGGGATGATTTCACCATCTAGGGTTGTAGGTATTGGAGAATGGGTCATTCTGGATGCCGTTGAGGTCCTTGCAAGTCTGAGAAACCTTAGGAAAGTCAAATACGAGGGTTTAAAGTTCCCCCAACTCGAGTAGAATTGATCGAAGGTCACTTCGGTCTGAGAGTTAGATGGCGGTGGATTTGGGTCCATCCCCTTAGTAGATTGGTGGTAGATGTTTTGAACAATTTCCCCCACCAGAGGTGGTCGTGCAAAAGAGTTCTACGCAGAGGTGGCTCGTTGCAGATGCCGAGTTAGCTCATCCACCTTCTTTTCTATGATAGAAACCTTGTCCAACCGATTGGCCATCAGTTCCAAGTCGACGGATGTGGACAGGTCCTGTGTCTCATGTGCCCCTCTCAGATTCGTCGATGCGCGGGCATTCATCCTGTCGAATAAGCCAATGGAGTCATTATTAATGGAGTTCTTGCACATGTTTTCGAGAATCTCCCACATCGTGTCCTCATGTTGACCCTTGATGTTTCCTCCGCATGTTGCATTGACGAATAATCGAATGTCTTCATGGAGTCCCTAGTAAAAAGACTGGACTTGTTCCCATTTAGGAACTTTGTGATGGGGGCACTTTCGCATGAGATCTAAGAATCAGTCCCATGCTTCGTGAAGAGGTTCTCCAGTTTGTTGAGTGAAATGGGTGATCTGGTGGTGCAAGGCATTCGTCCGGCCAACGGGGAAGAACTTTTTCAAGAATTCGGACTGAAGTTCCTCCCATGTCTTGATCGGACGAGTCTAATTTGATACCAATGGGAAACCTTGTCCAAGAGGGAGAAAGAAAACATTTTCATGAGTAGGATATCCTGGTTTTGTGGATCTGACCCGAAGGTCTGGGCCAGATGCTTGAGTTATTTAATGTGTTGGAATGGATCCTCGGAGTTAAGCCCATGAAACTTTAGTATGGCATGAATCATATTAGGCTTCAGTTCAGAATCAAGACCTCCAATCGGGATTCGAACTCGAGGCTCGATCGCCACCGCAACGGGATTATAGTGATCTTGCATCATTGGTCGCTGCGGTGGGTTTACAAAATTTTGAAAGAGATCATTCAGGCATTGAAGTTGGTGCTCAAGGTTGCTTTCTTCTTCAATGGGCTGTGCCATGATAGGAGAAGAAGAACTTGGTTCTGAATCAGATGAAAGATTTATGTGGTGGGGTTGCTGCACAAACAAGGGCATCGAGGCTTGGCCTCGACAAGAATGA
Source organism: Thalassia testudinum (assembly GCA_037157565.1). Lineage (NCBI taxonomy): Eukaryota > Viridiplantae > Streptophyta > Magnoliopsida > Alismatales > Hydrocharitaceae > Thalassia > Thalassia testudinum. The sequence goes on from JAZHRO010000025.1 coordinate 95,267,054, forward strand.
ATTTCTAAAGGAGGTCTTAAGGATGGTCTTAAGGACCTCCTATTGAACATGCACCGAAGGATGTGATGAGATTAGAAGGTGCTAGACCCAATCGAGAAACCCAAAAATTGTTGGGTGACTATAGAGGTTCGGGGCGGATGATACCCCTTAGTCAGAAAGGTCGTCCACTTGAGAAGTACCTTGGCAGCTAGAGAGGGAGAGTCCCAGAAAGACCCCTACACAGTATAGCGTCCCCACAAGTTACAGGGTTTCCCCACCCGACCTCTCTTGTCACTGAGATTCCAGGTAGATCAGAATGGGGACCTTGACCTCTTAAGTCTACCTTTTTTTACTTTAAGATCAAGGTGCTTAAGGTTCCACTTGAACTTTTAGGTCATTTGAGTGAAAAAGTGACCTAATTTTAAGGTTGGTTGACCCAAAGGATCGACTTCACCTCTTGTTACTTTGAGAGCTTTTGGTCCATTCTTTTAGGGTTCAAATGGATTTAAAAGCCTGATTTGCTTAGCATTTCTCTTGTATAGATCTTTTCAAACAAGGTTTAGGCACACCTCTTTTTGGAAAAACTTTTTTCTTTGTTTAAGAGAAGATGTCTCTAAAAACCCTAGCTTTGCATTCCTTTGGTTGGCTCTAGTTGGTCTAATGTAGTTGCCTCAAAATTTGGTATCTAGGGCTCAATCAAGAAAGTTTTAGCCCTAGTTACCTTAGTTGGATGAGCAGTTCAAGATGTGTTGAAATGAAAATCAGGCAACTTTGATGAATTACTAAGTATGAAACAGGTAGCCCTAGGTTGATTCTTCTTTTTTCCTTTTCAGACTTTGCAGGTGTTAAGAGAGAGGGCTAATGAAAATTACCTATTCCTTGTGTGGTTGTTGTGCAGCTGCTCTTCTTTTCTCTGCTTTCCCTGAGACAAGCACAACAAAAGAGAGGAATTAAGTCAGTATTGGATCAAAAGTTGTGATCAAAAGCTTTAGAAGTGCCCGTTGCTCCCCGGCAACAGCGCCAAAATGTTAACACGGCTAGATCGTGTTTTAACAAATATCTCGTTGTAATATAGATGAACTTTCTGTGAAAAAAATAAAAATTTATAACTCGAAAATCATACTATCTGAGGTCGAACACAGGGAGCAATCTGAGTATTCCAAAATTTGAGAACACAACTTTTAAATAAAAAGAAATGACTAGTTCAATAGAAGTGACATGAGAATGATATAGAAAGAAATTGCCCAAAAAGAATGGACGTTTGATATTGCATCAGACGTCTTAAAGTATTTCTCAGATACTTCTTTCCTGTTGGTGATTTGCTTTGCTGTAGCTCTCGTTGCTCCTTTTCTTTTTCTCCCTTAGCTGCTTCTGCTCCTCTTCTTCTTCCTTCTCTTCTTGATTCTCTTCTTGCGGCCAAGTCCTGGCTTGCCTCCTTTTAGGTTGCCTTCTTCGTTTTCTTCCTCTTCTTCCTTTGTTTCTTTGTCTGCCCCTTGATCTCTTTCTTCTTCTTCCTTGGTCTACCGCACCTATGCTTTAGGGTGTTCTTCTTCTTCTTCTTCCTCGCTCGTAGTGGCTAAGTCCCTGCTTCCTTTGGTAGCTGCTTCCCCCTTAGTGTCCTCTTCCTGCACACAAGCACCATGCAACAAAACCTACTCCCCTACCCTTCTCGCATGTCTCTCTCTCTAAATCTCTCTTCGGTATGCTCTCCCAGAGCCGGGATATCAGGTCAGGTCACGCGCCTAGCTCCAGGTGCACCGACGTGGGTGTGGTGCATGAGGAGTGCTCTAGAGGGGGGTAGTCTGGTCGGGGCACCAGACCCGCGGGATGAAGTTGCGTACGAGGTGCATGGATAGGTGAGGGACCTTACCCCAGTGTATTCGAGGCAACCCAACGATAGCGCAAAATCAATATAAAGTACTCACGCACCTTGTGACTTACCTAGGTGGGACTAATGCTTCACTGCTCTTTCTCGAACGCTCGCAGTAGACCGTTCCTCCAATTGTAGCAACTGCAGGTCTCACGGTGCCACTTGCTGGAACAGATGACTTCACGAGATCTCCCTGAATGTGCTGCACATGGAATCCTGAAGTCCTTCAACCTGGAGTGAGCGTGCAACCTCCTCGAGTCACCGCTAATGGCAGCTGAAGCTCAAACCCCGCTCAACACAAAAAGGTCCTTGCAGCTCTATCAGACCATAGGGGGACCTTCGCCGTGTCACGCTGAAGGTGAGGCAGTAGGTGGCAGAGCGTGAGGCGGCCTAGGTGTGCGTGCCTAGGTTGCTCTATGGCCGGACGGATGGGTTTGGTTGGGGGCAATTGTGGTGGTGTAGGTGGCTTGTGGATGAGTGGAGGATATTCAGTGGAGTATGGTGGAGGTTATGCGGTGGTTGGCGAGACGTGTGGGGCTGCGGAGTGACAGGAGTATCTCGTCAGAGGGTGGCTGGAGATGAGGAAGATGGCAGTGGACAGCGACAGTTGAGGAGTGTTGTGTGAAATTAAGTGAGGAAAATGAAAGAGTGGAAGATGGGAACTTATCTGGTTGTTGGGAGTGAAAGGAGGGCAACGGAGACAGATGACTCATTTGTGCCGTCATCAGAGAAGACGACCTTGAGGGAGATAACGGCGACGAGGAGGAGGTCAAGGAGGCATGCGCTTAGTGTGGCCAGACGCGGGAGGATGAGGTGGAGTGAACCCTACTGCTGGTATGGCAACAGAGAGACGAGAGGGAGGAGGAAGAATCATCGGAGCTTGCGGGCTTCTTGGCCGGAGAGAGGAGAGATGAAATTTGGAGGGTTCTACGGCCAAAACATGTCTGAGAGATTCGTAGAGGGTCGGGGGTCCTTTTATAAGTGCTGGCCGAGCTTCTGGTGCGTGGCAAGCAAGCCTTCAGCCATCATCGTCTAGCCGGAGAAGGAAGGTAGTTGGGATCCCAAATCTTTCGTGCGTTCGCAGGAGAGATTGGATAGAAATCAAAGATTGTGATTGAGCTCAGATGGAAGGGGATTCCTCAAAGAATCTCCCTTCCAATTCTGGGAGGAGATCTTTGAAGGATCAGGGAGTATCCCCCCTCCCTTCCTCGTCGGAGAAGGATTCCTCCCCATTAATGCTGGAGGGACCTATTTGTAAGAGTGGTGAGGAAGCTACGGGGGTTTATTTTATGGTTTTCAAAAGGTAAGGGTCAAAATGTAATTGGGTATACTAATTTGCAAAGTAGGTCAAGATGACCTTCCCTTAGGTCCAAATTTTGATACAAACATAATTTTGATCTAAGGAATCCAATGGTGAAGTTGGATTTTAGGTTTGACTACGTTTAAATGGACATTTTGGTAAAAACCCAAATTTGGTTAATTGATGAGCTAGGATCCCAATCTTGGTCAAACTAGGTTCCAAAGGCCACATTGAATGTTCTAAACCCTAGGGGATATTTTTCCATGAATTTTAGAGGATTTAATTGATTTTTATCCTGACCGAAACCTTGTTGAATTAAGCGGGTCTGTTTTAGGGTTACTAGATGTCATTTAATTCCTGGATTGCACATGAACCCATTTCTGATTGAATGAACCCACTTTTTATCATATTTAGACAATTTTACCTATGTTTTGTCTCTGAGAAATCCCGTTTATGTACTGCAATGGTAAATTATAGTTTTACCCTTTATTTCATGTTTTCTTCTCAGAACACTTATTCTCCAATTAAGCCTTCTTCTAAGTTATGTAGGAGCTTTTATTCTCTTTCTTGGATCAAAATGAGATAGTTAGCGCTCATGTTGAGGCTCTCATTAGGTACCTTCAATTTGGTCATTGGAACCCATCTTGACCTAAAATAGTTTCAGATGGACATTTACCATAATTTGGGTAATTATGTAAATTACAAAGCCAAACTAGGTCAAAACCAAAATCCAACTTCACCATTGGATTTATTAGGTCCAAATTAGGTTTGTACCAAAACTTGGGCCCAATCTAAGAATGTTTTGATCTGTTGCACTTTGATCCAAGTCTGATTTTCTTTATTTCACATGGCCCCTTAGCTTTTGAATTTATTACAAAAAGGCCCCTATCTTTATAAGCATTTTCTTCAAACAGGTCCCTACAACCATGAAATCTTAATCTTACAACTCCGATGAGCTTATTTTGGCATGTTCTCCTTGATTCGTTGACGAATCCCTCTCAGATTTGAAAGGGAAGTTCATCAAGGAATTCCCTTCCTTCTGAGCCAGATCCTAGGCCCTAAAACCTTCCAAATCTCTCATGCGAACGCATGAGAGATTCGGGTATATTTCAACTTCCATCTCCGACGAACCTTCTAAGCTTGGGAAGCTTACTTCTTAAGCTTAAAACACCCTCCAGAGGCCTACAAAAGACTCCCCAGATCATATTGAAGATCCAATGCTCGAATTCAACCTAGAACACCTCTATTTCATCTCTCCTCTTTGGCTGAGAGACTCCCTAACATCCAATGGCTTCTCCTGATCTTCCTCGTCCTCCGACGCAATACCGGCGATGGATTCTTCTTCATCACCTTCCTCTGCGTCATGCCATACCAATAGGTGTCCTCAATTCCCCTCGTCGTCGTCGCTTCTACCCTATCGGAGAAAGTTCTTCCCCGGCACCAACCTACCAAATCCGGTGCCATTCTCCCCCTGTCGTTTATTAAATTAGGGTTAGATTAGATCCTAAACTCTCTTAGGTTAGTTTCCTACCTAAAAACCCCAAAAACAAGCCCCCGACTACGCCATTAACCCTCATCTTCCCTACATCCAGCGACCACTCTAGTGAGGTGCCTCCATCGCTACACTTATCCATCTACCTCGCAGACCACCTCACGACCTTCACCACACCACTCTCTACAAGTCCCCTCTCCCTATTTGCCACTCCACTCACCCACTACATCCACTGAGTAGCCCACCATTCTCCACCCAACTCCTTCACCGTCCAGCCACCGCATGCACTCCCACACCTCTAAATCATCGTCATTCACTTCCTCGCCTTACAGCGATCTTGCCAAATGGTTCTGACAAGGCCAAAAGCCCGTTCTTGTGTTTTGAGGTATCAGGTCTTCATCCACCATTGATGATAGCTTCGAGCAAGGCTTGAAGCTTGTTCTTGCCTCAGCAGCTGTAGGTGAAGACTCCAGGTCACACAGCACTCTCCCAGGATCACAACCAGCCGATCAATTAGGAGCATTGATCGCTCCTCCACCTGTAATTGACCAATTCACCAACAGCATCTGCACGTGAAGGAAGGAGGGGGACATTTAGTCCCACCTTGGAAGAGCATGAAGCAATGCGCACGCAAATATTATTTTTGTGATTGGGGCTTATCACCTCCAACCACGGTGTGAAGTCCCATTACACCCTCACCTGTGCCTCTCCCATGACACATACTGCGCGGGTCTGGCATTCAGCCGATTGTCCGTCTAAGCTAAGCACTCTTCAGCTGCCATTCACGGTCGACAGCCCTAGTCCCAGGTGCATTCACCCATTTACCCGATAACCCAGACCTTGGCCTTAGGAATGTGGGAAAGGGGGAAACCTAGAGAGAAAGGAAAGAGTGCACGGAGTAGGGGGGTTTTGCTCTCTGCGATGCTTAGACACTGGAATGATTGCCTCCCTCTGCGCATGAAGAACGAAGAGGAGAAGACCTGAAGAAGTAAGGAAGAGGAAGAGAGAAAAGAGAAGCCAAGAAGAAGAGCCACGCATAGAAGAAGAAGAGAAGGAATAAGAGCCAAAGCAGAAGGAGAGAAAGAAGAGGAGAAGAAGCACAGTGCCCTGGTTGATATATTTGAGTACCTAAGTTCGAATGATTGTTGACACTGTTGCATTATTTGAACTCAATGCATAGATGCTTAAATTAAATAATTGGTGATCTAAATCACCATTGTTTTTGCCATGCACAACTATTGTCAAACTCGCGCCTTACATTGATTATCATTTCTGAGTAGTTATTACTCATTTCTTGGTACTATTTGGCTTGAATCTTATGCTCAATTGCATTTTATTTGAGATTAGTGTGTGAATTCCTATTTGCTTCCAATGAATGACCTCAGACTTTCATTCGAGTATAAATTTTATTTGTTTTTCACACTGATTCGAACTGTACTACAACACGAAGATTTTAAAACCTGTTTCAGAGCGACTAACATTTTAGCATCGTTGCCGGGAGCAACGCATAATTCACCGCTATTCTCTGCATTATTTGATTATATTTGACCACTGACTTGCCCTGTTTACTTTATTGTGATTTTTTGAGGTACTTCACGAGGAGATCTTCTATGCAAATCAACCATGCCAGGGCAGCTAACTTCTCTATTTTTCCCTAGTCAACCTTCTAATCTTGGGAAGACAAAAAAAAAGAAACAATCAATTAGGATTCACACGCCTTATTTTTCATAGTAATCATCATTTAAAAGGCAAGTTTTCTGATTTGCAAAACTTTTTTCAAATCTCATTAAAGTTGAAGCGATTCTGTTTAGAGATCTTACCCTAAATTTCTAGTGCCTATTAGGGACTACACTTAATTTCTAATATTCTTGGACTATGCACCTCTTGTTTGAAGTCCAAGGAGAACATTTTAAGATCAAATTGGATGCAGAGTAGAACCAATTAGGGTTTCAATTTTTAGGGTTTTGGAGTTCTAGTTCACACTTGCCTGCATAAAAGGAAACAAACCCAGCCACATTTATGTGCTACCAAAGCTCTTGGTTGAAAAGATCTAATCAACAAAAACCCTAAAAAATTTGGCTCTAAATTCACTTGAACCATAAAATCCTTGGACCTAATAACCTGAGTGTCAATCTGAGTGATTTCTAGCTCTTGACCTAGATCTCATTCCCCCATCTTTAGGGCAGGTCAGGTGAAGTTGGTGTACATTGTAGGTCAACCAACCTCCAAATTAGGTCACAAGTTGAATTAACTTCTCAAGTGAAATCAAAGGCATAAATTAGGACATAAAATTGGTAGACTTAAGGACTTAAGTTCGTACATTCCTATCTACCTGGACCCTCAGTGATAAGGAAGGTCAGGTGGGGGAAACCCTGTAACCTGTGGGGATGCTCTACCATGTAGGGGTCTTTGCGGGGCTCTCCTATCCTGGCTACCCAAGTAATTCTCGGGTGTGTGAATTTCTGATTCAGAAGTATCATCCACCTCAAAATTGCCTTAGTCATCCAAAAATCTTTGGGTGCCTTGATTGGGTCAAAATTCACATCTAGTCCCTCATCCCTTCTAATTAGAGCACATACACAAGAAGGCTATTAGGCTTTTAACCTAAGAAGCCTCACTAGATCTTCTTAGGAATCTCTTTCAAATATGATCCACTTCAACCTAATCTTGAGTTTGATTCTACATCTTGATTCCAGCATTTGATTCAAAAATGCAGCCAGACTATATAGGAAGATTATTTAGAAAACCTAAGTCCCAAATGAGCTTGAAAGAAAAGATATATAAGAATGCCTATAGAAACCATGAAGAATATTATAAAAGGGACATTTAGGAAAAATTTGCAAAATCAATGAAGCACATTTTGGATCGTATAACGATGATATGGGCACAAATGAAACATGGTTCAACCTGGGATCACCTATTAGTAGAACACAGTGAATTGGTGAAATTACACAACAATAATTATCTACAATGTTGGTCAAACCCTTCACTTCGAGAAAAATTCCAAGAATTTTTGGAATAACGGAAAGAATTGCTGAATAAGTTATTTTTTTTTTGAAGTAGAAAGGAAAGCTATCATCTTACGATAGCTATCCGGAGTAGTATATTATATAAACAAGTAAGAGGAATTACAAAAGAGATCCCCAAAAATGTATGAGGGACCAGCACTCTCATAGAATTCTTTCACAGCACACCAGCCTCTCCTGAAAAAGTCTCTCATTTCTTGCCTTTCACACACACCATAGAGTGACAACCATGCGTACATGAGGCTTCCCTCTCATACTAAACCCTTTCCAGATGAAATCCAAATCTGGTAGCGGCTCTTGATAAGTCCTCCTCCAAATAGCATCAGTGATAAGGCAGGAAGAAAAGATATGATTTGCATTGTCAGTATGCATCTCACATAAGTAACAAACTTGATGATTAGTTCCCAACCTTCTATGTCGTAGATCACTTGTGATCAATCCATCTCTCCTACATATCCAAAGAAATATCTGTACCTTAAGGGGAATTTTCAGAAGCCAAATCTTCTTCTCAATGAAGTTGCAGCTCCACCCACTTTCATGGTTTAAAATCTGTTGTAGCCACTTTGCACATTATAAATCTCCTCCCAAAGGTACTTGTCCTCTACTCCAAGCCTTGGCCTAAAGCTCTCAAGGTCAGAAATTAGCTTCCTCCTTTCTTCCCACAGTCGGGTTCCCCTCCTGTTGGAATCCTCCTCATTCAGATTCCAATTGCATTTGCTGCAAGACCAGACCCTGCTGATAGTAGCCTCTTTATCAGATGCTGCAGCAAATGCCCTTAGATAGAGCACCTTCAAGACACCCAGCCTTGACCATCCCTCCTTCCAGAAGCTAAAGGTCCTGCCATCCCCAAGAGCCGGCCGCAGTAGGTGGAAGTGATCAGCCAAAGCACTTGTCACAGATTTGCAGAAAGGAGGACTGCTGGGCTGAAGTCTAGACAGCACACTGTTGGAAGCACCATAGCTATCTCTGATCAGAACAGTCCATGGTTTCAGGTCTCCTTGCAAGAGTTTAACTGCCCACTTAAGTAGCAAAGCATCATTGAAGTGTTTCAGAGACTTAATCCCAAGTCCACCCCTATCTTTTGTTATGCAAATCTGCTCCCATTTGAATGGCTGCAAGAATTTGCCCTCATGTCTAGCTCCCTTCCAAAAGAACCTTTTTCTCAACACATCCAACCTTTTCCAAATGGAGTTAGGTGCTTTAAATATGGAGAAGTAGAAAACAGGGATGGAGGTGATCACAGAGTTGAGCAAGATAAGTCTTCCACCTTTGGAGAGGAAACTACTATGCTAGCCATCCAATTTCATTGAAATTTTGTCAAAGAGGTAGCTCCAATCTCTCTTTTTCATTCTAGAGCATCTCAAAGGCATCTCCAAGAATCTAATAGGAAGACTAATGCGGGGGGTTTTCAAAATAGCAGCTAAAGCACCTTGCTCCTCCTCATGTAAGCCAAAGCAGACCAAGCTACATTTATCCCTATTCAGCCTCAGGCCAGAGAGCTCACCAAAGATATTAACCATATGATACAAAGCCAGTGCTTCATCCAAAGAACCCTCTACAAAAAATATCGTATCATCTACATATTGAAGAATGGGAGCCAAATTACTCCTGCAAGACAATGAGTACCCTCTAATAAGACCTACTTCAGCAAGCTTACAAGCATACCAGGCCAAGCTGTCAACTACCAGGTTGAAAATCAGGGGAGCCGAGGGGCATCCTTGCTTGATACCACATTGGGGCTGAATCCAAGACCCACATGGCTTCCCATTTATTAAAGGGGTGAAAGAGGCAATGGTGATACATCTTTTCACCCAATGAATCCAGGTAGGAGGAAAGCCTCTTCTTTTAAGCACTTCCCAAAGATAAGGCCAACCGATGGACTCATAAGCTTTGTGAAAGTCAACCTTCCATAGAAAAGCCTTACATTTTCTCTTGTGCCATCCACAAATCATCTCTTGGGCCATGATAAAGGATTCTTGCAGAGATCTACCGGGGAGGAAGGCTGATTGAGCAGGATGGAGCAATTCTTGCAAAACAAGCCTCAATCTATTGGCCAGGACCTTGCCAATCACTAAGTACAAAGAGTTAGAGAGGGCAATAGGTCTAAACTCCTGAAAAGATTCTGCACCTAGAGTCTTTGCCAAAAGAAAGAGATAGGATCTATTAATTCTTTCAAAGCAAAAATTGCCACTCTCAAACTCTCTGATCACTTCCATAACCTCAGTGCCCACAATATCCCATAATTCTTTGTAGAAGAAAACTTGGATCCCATCAGGACCAGGCGATCCTTCACAATTGAGATCCTTGATGGCCTTCAAGACTTCAGCTTCAGATATAGATTCAATTAGGCTGGACCCCTAAATTTCTGTAATTTTTGGAAGATCACTAGCTACCATCCTCCAACAGCCCGTACCAGCAGCACTTGAAGACTCCTTGAAGTACCTGACAGCCTCAACTTTGATATCAGAGATGGAGATAATTCTCTGCCCCTCTTTAATAATATAAGAGATCAGATTAACTCTTCTCCTAGAGCTGGCAGCCAAGTGGAAGAATTTAGTGTTTGCATCCCCCTCACTTAGCCATAGCTGCCTTGACTGTTCCCTCCAATCCATCTCCAGTTTCAGGTCTTCTTTAGCCACCACCCCCTACCACTTCTTTCTGTCAACATAGTCTAGCTTAGACAGCTGAGCCAAAGCTTCCTTTGCATCCAGTTCCTGAATCTTCATCAAGGCCTCTTGACGTTTCTGATGCCTGAGGACAGAGATAACATCACCATACTCCTTTAACATTCCTTTCAAAGCCAGAATCTTGGAAGCCAACCTAAAGGTAGTCGTGCCTTCAAACTGCTAGGCCCTCCACCAACCAGCAAACACATCTCTGAACCCTAGCTCCCTCAGCCAAGACATCCTAAACTTAAAGTAGGATCCAGCCAACACCTGTTCCCCATTGTCCCAAACCAAGGGTGTATGGTCAGAGAAGGGATGCTCAAGACCACAACAAAGGACAGTTAGAAGAGATCCATCAGCCCAGCATTGCCAAGAAACCTATCAATCTTGGACATGAGCCCATTACCATTCCTCCAAGTGAATTCAGAGCCCGAGGAGGGAAATTCACACAAGCCCAAGGCTTGGACCATCAACTGGAAGCAGTGGCAGAGCAATCCACCACCCTATTGGGCCTGCCACTCCCCACCAAAACACAATTGAAGTCCCCTCGAACAAGCCAAACTGCCCCATTCATAAAATCTACAGCTAAGTTCTAATCCTCCCACAGCTCCTGTCTTCTGCTAGGGTCACTAGGACCATACACACCTGTCACAAAGAGATCATTGTCCCCTTGGCCTCTTTTGAACCTGCAAGTCAATAGGTGCCTAGCCAAAGAAACCTCCTCCAAACGCAACACACGCTTCTTCCAACAGATGGCAATTCCCCTAGATTTGCCATTAGAATTGATCACCACAATGTCATTTGCAAGACCAGCTCTCATCTCCACCCATGCCCTGTCAGATTCACTTTCAATATGCGTCTCTTGGAGGATGGCACAATCAATCTCCCATCCTCGCAAATATCTAAGCAAGGACCCCCTCCTACTTCTGTCACGCAGCCCACGGACATTCCAACTAAGAATCCTCATTTGGATGTCAGATTTGTCCCCTACTTAGCAACAGAGGCTTTGCCAACCTTCATCACAGCTGCAATGACAGACTCATCAACATTTTGTGTAGGAGTATGTCTTCTTAACCTCAGTTTGTAAGGAGGTTTCCCAAGACCAGAGGTAGAAGGAGTCTTAGACTTCAAGTGCAAGTCATTAGCCACAGGAGAGCTATACTGCAAGCCAAAGGAGTTCATAGCGGGATCTACCAAATCAGACCCAACAGGATCACTAGCAGGAGCTTTCAGGTCCTCAGCCACAGCTTCATTTATCACATTTACTTCCTCCCCTTCTTTAACCACCACTGCAAATTCATCCTGGATCAGAGGTATCCTACCCCCATCCTCCAGAGTTTTAGTCCTCACCTCCTCAACCCTCAAGCTCCCCACCCCATCAACCAATTCCACACTTTTAGTGTGTTCTGCCACCAACTCCTGATTAGCATATTTTGTTTTTAAGGAACCAGCTATGGCTCGCAGCACCTCAGTATAAGAGGGGGGGGTAATGACTCAACTCCACATCCCTGTTCGCCACATGAAATTTTAGTAGGAGCATCCAAGAGCTGCCCCCATACCTGAGAATCAATTTATCAGGAATAGATCCAGCCCTGAAGGCATCCACCCTCACTTTCAGAACACTGGCATCTCCTTCAGTCAGACTAACATCAGTATCCTTAGCCACAGACGCAAACCCAATGACCATATTTTCCACCACCATCCTAGACCTCAGATGCAGAGGTAGGCCTCTGATCTTAAGAAGACCAGACCTAAGAACAGCTCTTTGAGGGGGATGCTCAAGCAACGAACCATCAAAGGGGGATACCAAATGCCACATCACTGACACTCCATCCAAGTTGCTAGTCCGAAAATATAGCTTCTCGACATCTACCACCCCCACATCAAAAAGCACAAACCGCGAAGGAGATATAACTATAATTTTGCAAGCATCAGTCGATAGGGAAAGAGAGCACTCTCTCCAGGGAAAGAGTACCCATCATCACTTCCCCAATCAAAGCTCCACACAAGACCAACTCCACCACCTTAACGTCCTCACTCAGGGGAATCTACACATCCATAATGTGCCCCCTGAGAGTTGAAAGAGGGTGCAGAGGAGGTAGCTGCGCCTCACCCTTAGGAGACCAACGGTAGTGCGCACCCTATCCCCAGAACCACCACGAGACGTCAGGCAGGAGTCTCGCTTGTGATGAAAGCCTCCACAAGCCAAACAAAGTCCCCGGAGCTGACATCTGAAACAAATCACTCCCTTACGGTTTCGACCCTAGCCACCATGAGAACCCCTCTTTTCTGGAGTCCCAGCACCACTAGAGGCCTGAGCGCCACATTTATTTCTTCACCAAGACTGCGAATGCCACACCGCCCATCCAGTAGAGCCGTCGGCACGGACGTCGGGCCCCCTCAAGCGGCTAGCCATCCTCACCGGAGTTTCCTGCCCAAAGGAGAATTCAAATTTTGTCGGAGCTACAGTGCTGTTCTCCCCCTTGTTCCCCGGTGATGTAAACATGTTTACACTACCTAAGATGTCAATTTATGCATGTTCTTAAGCACAAGATTGCATTGAATGCTATAAATATTGCATAACATGCATCATCTTGCATTTAGAGTAGTTTGAATAAAATGGAGGTTAATTGTCTCCTTTTATGTGCTTGGATAGGGAAAACCTTTTATCGGGGCCTTGGATCGAAGATCCAACCATATAGATGTGATCAGGGTGACGATTGGAGTTTAACGACTCCAAGATCGCCCTAATCAGGCATCTGTAGCATCAGATAGTGACCAAGGAACATTAGAAGATCAAGGGTTGAGATGGTGTAAATATGCACTTCAAACGACAAATCCAGCCACACGGATGGATTTGGATCGACGATTGCAGCCTAACAACGCAAAAATCGAGTCAATCCGACACCCGTGGCACCATCTACATCAACTAGAAGATGGATGGACAAGATGGCGCCACATGGTGCCTTCTCGGCCGCCCAATCGCCCGCACACAACTGCTAAAGCCCCCGCATCTGCCCTTCTCCGTCATTGGATCATGATCCAATGGCTTTGGACGCATGCGCCTTAAATCGTTCGCATGACACTTTCCACCTCGTAGCACAGCGGTCGCAAGGCGTTGCGCATTCACAGGACGCGGGTTCGACTCACGATCTGTGGGCGTGTGCAATTAAAGGTGACAGCCCGATCGGCTGTGGGCAGCCTAGATCATCTGATAGCGCCCACGCACTATTGCACGTGCGGTGAGGACGCAGCATCGCATGCGGGCAGGCGTGCAGTGCAATCTAAGCCGTCCGATCTCGCGATCGGACGGCTGAGGATGGCTGAACGTGCGCAAGAGTTGTGCGTGTGGGCAAGTGAGCGGGCGTGCGGGTGCCGCCCACTACGCCCACATTCAGACCTTTAGCGACAGTTTTATCCATCCCTAAAGGTCCTGAATTATTATTTTTAAAGATGTAATGACCAAATTGCCCCCACACCTTGCAACTATAAAAGGAGACCCCCTCTACATGAAATTCTCATCCCTTCCTTCTCTTCTCTACCTCTCCAAATCTCAAGAGAAGCTTGTCCCACACATGGGATGCTTCTCGAGAGATAAAGTCAATTTTTCGTCCCCCTTCAGAAGTGGATCCCACGACGACGACGACGTGTTGTCCTATTCCTGTTCTTCTGCTTCGTCCTCCTTCGTCCTACTTCATCCTCCTTTGTCCAGGCATCATCCCGTCCAGCTTGTCCTCCAAACGACCGTCGAGGAGGATATTTCTCTCTCCATTCTTTTAATGCTTTCTAAAGTAGATTTACTGCTTTCTAGTGTAATTGTTTTCTGCTTTCTAGTTGTAATGTTTAGTGAAACAAACAATCTCTTTAATGATGAATTCCCTGTTCATTCTACATCTCATTTTGATTTCTGTTTGTAATATTCTCTCTCTCTTACTCTCTCTCTCTTCTATTTATTGTAAATAGTTAGATAGTTTTAATCAATTGAATTACTTCGTGACAAATAAAAACAAACGTGTTGTTTTTAAATCAAACGTCCACCTCCCTGTGTTCGACATGGAATTTCAATTTCGATATAAATTTTATTTGTTGAACATGAGTTCTTCACTTTCATACTACGACGATAAGTTTTAAAAACCAAACACTTTAGCATAGCAACTCGTACGTCCAAGATTTTGGCACCATTGCCGAGGTGGCGATGCTCTTTGATTTTTCTTCACATTTTCTAACTTACAAATCATTTACCTCACTTCTCTCCTTTCTTATTGTGATTGTGGGTACCCTTTCAGGATAGGCAAAAATGGTAGATTGGAGTAAAGTGCTGTGAAAGGTTTTGTAGGTTATCCCCCACCTCCCACCCATTAGATTTCATTTCACCACATAATAATACAAACATCAATCAACCTAGGTGTTCTTATAAACTCTAAGGTTAGATTGTTTGTTGCTTGACACCCACTCCTGCCCCAACCCCCACATTGAAAAAAAAAAGAAAAATTAAAAAAAATTTCACAGAGGTACACAAACTCATCTGATTTTCAAACTCAACCGGCAAACCAATCTTTGGAGTCGGTACACACATCCAAACACATAATTTAGTAGAAATCAGATTAGGTAATCACTTGTGTGCCTAATAAAGTGGTGCAATAGGATAATTGTTTGATTTGATTGGGCCGCAGCACTTCAAATAAAATCAACTCATCAAGTAGCTGCCACTTAGGTTCAACTATTAGGGATTTACCAGGCAGTCTACATTCTTTATAAGTTTCAAAGGAAAATATCTTCACCTGTGCTTTCAAAAAATTAGTGTGCCAACAAAACATGTTTGAAAACACCTAAAGTTGAATCCCAAAAGCTACTAAGCAAGATTTGAACTCTAAAATTCACCACATCAAAAGTAATCTTTCTTGAAAACCACTGGTTGTGCACACACACACAAATCAATCAATCATTAAGGGCACAACCCATTTAAAGGGCCCATCACATTCCAAAGTACATTCAAACCTAGCCCTAAATAAAATAGAGTAGACACTGGCCTTAAGGATTTGACTCGCTCTTCAGAGCCTAGAACAAGATTAGTTACGATTAGTCTATTTCTACTGTTCAATCTGATGTCTAGCTAGGGGAGTAGAATCAAACGATCACAGCTGGGACTACACTAGGAACCGGAGGTGCAAGCCAAAGGAAGAACCTTCTCCCCAGTCCCTCCTTCTAACTAGTTGGATTGAACGGATAGAAGTAGATCAAATCGTTCCTTTATCTCAAGACGGGTTTTAGGAGTCTGTAGGCTAACCCACTTAAGGACAAGTTTGATTGTTTGTATTGCAGGGTGCCCTTCTTCCTCCCATCTCTCATGAATCCTTCCACATATTACACGCATTCTCGCTCTTTCCCTCCTGTTTTGAATTATTGTCAACATGACGATTATCCAGACTCGTATTGTAATCAACCATCAATTAGTTGGGATAACTCGGATTGGGGATATTGTTCCGGACCTCCGTGTTTAGGGTCAAACCCTAAACACTATGATTGCAATTTCTATCCTTCTCAAAGCAACATTGATTATAGATCGTCAACCTTTCATGAACAACCTAATACGATCTACAATCAAGAAGGATACACTGATCCTTACCCATCCTCTGATTATACTGCTTATAGGTCATCATCACCTTTTGAACAATCTGAAATGACCTATTATCAGAAAGGGTGTAACGAATCTCAATTCATTAATTCCCCTGCTTTGACCCCAAACCTGCCCAACCCTGGACCAACTCATTTGGTTCAGGGTAATCGAGTTCAAGATAAGGTTCTGGCTAACTTGAGGAATATCATTCAATCTTTAGAAGTTCAGCCAATACCTTGCATTCAGAGATTGGAGCCCCTAATTGAAATGATTGATGATTTGAATAAGACTTTGTTGGATTGGCTCCAAAATGTTAAGGATAAGAACCTGGGTGAGTTTCTACTTAGGAAATTAGCGAAATTGAGGATGAGATTCATGGTCACTTTGATTCAATCATGGGATGATTCCCAGGATGAACTCCCTTCAGGAAAGCCAATGATAGAACCCGCTCAAGCACCTGTTGGGGGGGACACGTGTTACGAGGCTGACCAGATTGAATTAAAGCAACCAATTAAGGATGATATGATTTCTTCACCTGAGATCCCTGAGTCAGGGTACGAGGAAACGTATGTCTCCATGGATCAGAAAGTGACAGATGATTTTGAGACATACATTAATATAGATCTTGATTCTGATGGTGAAGATTCGATTTGCAAAGTCTCACACGAGTTTACAGAGCACGATTTTTGTGAGATGATTGGGCTTGAGGAATCTGAAAAATCATTTCATAGCCTAAGAACTAAGGAAACTGTTCTTATTAGGGCACACATTACGGATCCAGAATCACATTTTCTAGAGGATTCAATTCAATGCCCTCATTGTTAGTTACATCCTGTTGAGCTTATTGATGATTCTATCTCTGAGATAATTAGACCTAAGTCAATTTTTATTCAGCCACATCATTTAGGCTTGGAGATTTCAGGCGGGGTGATTAACATGCAAGAGGTCTCAGAATTTAACATTCTAATTGAGGAGGATAGGAGTTGGGAAGTTCTGATTTGGGAAGTTAACTTTGGAGGAAATAGATGATTGAGTCGAAGGGTTCCTTTGAAGCTGAAACCATCAAACCAGAATCCTTACGACATCCGTTCTGAGGATGTCGAACCCAAGCACACATTCAATGATTATCCTTTTAAGCTTGATTTCTCTATATCCCGACTTTTTGGTCTTGAGTTGCATCCTCATAAATCGTAGGCCCGACCCCGCTTGCATGTTGATTTTAAGTTTTGGGTAATTTTTATCCAGAACCTAAGATATTCCCTATTATGTGGTATGGGTCGGCATCACAATTTGGTCCACATCTGTAGACCTCTGCTGACAAGTCAGAGGATTCTTCTATTTATTTTGATTCTGACCTACACCTGTGAATTCTTCATTTCTCTTCTTTGTATAGTGTGCCTAGCTGAAGGCACTAAACTCAGCACTTATACAGTTCTTTTTAGTTTCTATCTCGTAGCGGACCTGACATTCATGCAATTCAGATGCTTTCTACGTTATTCCACTCTGTTTTATGTCTTTTTAATACATTGTGGACATTGCATTAGATAGGCATGGGGGGGTGAATATTCATCTCTGAACTTATTCTTCAGCTCTATAGATTTGTTTTATTTTATTAAAAAAAAAACTTTTTTGGAATTAGGAAAGAGAACTTGGGTTTAAGAAAGTTTTCAATCTTAGGAAATACTACATTATGATTTGAACACAAAGACCCTTCAGGTCTTTGGACTTAATCAGCCTGTGTATCCACTAAAATGTGGATTTTTTTTTCAAGTCCTCACCAACCTAAATTCTATTTTAATTGGAGTAAATAAGTTTGGGTGATAAGTGAACGACATATCAACCTGCCCTTTGATTTGAGGGAATTTTGAGCCTTAAGCATCTACACACTTTCTTTACACTGACTCGTTGTTCGGCGATTCTAACGGATATTGGGTAGCTAATGAACCTTCTAGGGTGATATGGCTAGCAAGTTATCGTGGGTAACAGCCCATAGGTAGGTTGTCCAGAGCCCAGTCACTGGACCTTTCTCTTTTTGCTACCTTTAGGTAAATCTCAGACCAAGGAAACGACCTACTTAAAAAAAAAAAGGAAAAAAAAATCAAAAAGAAAAGTAGAAAATGAAAAAAAGAAATAAACCACACTTCACCGCACGAGTATGGCTGGCAAGTTGTCGGTGGTAACAGCTCATCGACCGGTTGTCCAGAACCCAGCTCAATAAATGCACTAAAAATTCCCAAAACACTTAGGAAGAAGCAAAGAAGTAGAATAAATCAGGGAGATATACACTGGATTCACCCTTGTGTTGACCCGATAAAAAAAAATAAAAGTAGGGAGAAAGCTACCGGTTGTAAGGATACACCTTTAGGCAGAGTTCCTTTTTTTTTTTTAGGTCACCTAGTGGCATAGAAATCCGAAGTTCGTTTTAACTGCCAGTCAATGAGTCTATCACATTCGCAATAAGATGCTTAAAACTTAGGGTTCTCATCAAATCTTGGGTGAGTTGAATGGCTGTAGAAAGCCACTCTTAAACCCGAAAACTTGAAAATCCAAAAAAATTAGAAAAGAGGAAAAAGAGAAAAAGAAATTTTTCTTTGAATAAGGCGAGGGCTTGAGGCGGTCTACATTTTGGCAGATACTCGGCCACCGTTGTGTCTTTGAAAGTTCAAAACCTAAGTAGACAATTTCTTAATGATTGAAAATAACTCATGCCCAAATAATCTGACCTAATTATTTTATAAATAGCATATAGTTTTTGCTAGGGACTAGCAAAAGATAGGCATGGGGGTATGATGTAAACATGTTTACACTACTTAAGATGTCTATTTATGCCTGTTCTTAAGCATAGAATTGCATTGCATGCTATAAATATTGCATAACATGCATCATCTTGCATTTAGAGTAGTTTAAATAAAATGGAGGTTAATTATCTCCTTTCTTGTGCTTGGACAGGGCAAACTTTTTATCAGGGCCTCAGATTGAAGATTCAACCATACAAATGTAATTAGGGCGACGATTAGAGTTTAAAGACTCTAAGATCACCCTAATCAGGCATTTATAGCATCAAATAGTGACTGGGGAACCCTAAAAGATCAAGGGCTAAGATGGTGTAAATCCACACTTCAAACGACAAATCCAACCACACGGATGGATTCGGATCGACGACTGCAGCCTAACAATGCAACAATCTAGTCAATCCGACACCCATGGCACCATCTACATCATCCAGAAGATGGACGGCCAAGATGGCACCACCGTGGTGCCATCTCGACCGCCCAATCACTCGCACGCAACCGCTGAAGCCCCTGCATCCACCCTTCTTCTCCGTTGGATCTTAATCCAACGGCAGTGGATGCGCGTGCCTTAAATCGTCCGCACGACACTTTCCATCGTGTAGTGCAGCGGTCGCGAGGTGTTGCGCGTTCACAGGACGCGGGTTCGACTTGCGATCTGCGGGCACACGCGATTAAAGGCGACCGCCCAATCGGCTGTGGGTGGCCCAGATCATCCGATAGTGCACACGTGCTATTGCACACGCAGTGGGGATGCGGCATCGCACGAGGGCGGGCACGCAACGTAGCCGGGCGGGCGCGCAGCGCAGGCGGGCGAAGGTGAGATCTAAGCTGTTCGATCTCGCGATCGGATGGCTAAGGATGGCTGAATGTGCGCAAGGGTTGCACGAGCGGGCAAGCGAGCGGGCGCACGTGCGTCGCCCACTACGCCCACATTCAGGCCTTTAGCGATGGTTTTATCCGTCACTAAAGGTCCTAAATTAATGTTTTTAAAGATGTAATGGCCAAATTGGCCCCACTCCTTGCAACTATAAAAGGAGACCCCCTCTACACGAAATTCTCATCCCTTCCTTCTCTTCTCTACCTCTCTAAAGTTCAAGAGAAGCTTTTCCCACACCTGGGATGCTTCTCGCAAGATAAAGTCAATTTTTCGTCCCCCTTCGGAAGTGGATCCCGCGATGACGACGACGTGTTGTCCCATTCCCGTTCTTTTGCTTTGTCCTCCTTTGTCCTACTTCATCCTCCTTCGTCCTGGTGTCATCCCGTCCAGTTCATCCTCCAAGCGACCGTCGAGGAGGATATTTCTCTCTCCATTCTTTTAATGCTTTCTAGAGTAGATTTACTGCTTTCTAGTGCAATTATTTTCTGCTTTCTAGTTGTATTGTTTAGTGAAACAAACAATCTCTTTAGTGATGAATTCCCTATTCATTCTACATCTCGTTGTGATTTCTGTTTGTAATATTCTCTCCCTCTTACTCTCTCTCTCTTCTATTTATTGTAAATAGTTAGATAGTTTTAATCAATTGAATTACTTTGTGATAAATAAAAACAAACGCATTGTTTTTAAATCAAACTCCGCCTCCCTATGTTCGACCCGAAATTTCAATTTCGATATAAATTTTATTTGTTGAACACGAGTTCTTCGCTTTCATACTACGACGACAAGTTTTAAAAACCAAACACGTTAGCGTAGCAACTCGTATGTTCAACACTCGATTTTCATTGCTGAATAAGTTATATAAAACAATTGATCAAAAATACCCATTAGAAACTAACAAAACATCTTGGAGTGAGACTAGTGATCAACACCGTTTCCCAAATCCCCTGTTCAATGATGATAATTGTGGATTCCCAGCCCAAATAAATTCAGATTCAAATTTCATAGCAATTGACATTCTTGATCTTGATGAGGGTTGGGAGGATCCAATTGCAGGAGATCACGATTTCAAGGCAACCCTAGAGATACAAAACTCTGGTTCACCAAGCTTACATTTCCCAGAATCCTATGATAGTGAGATTGAATCAGAACCTCTCGAGGGTGTAAATTCTGCTCCTTATTCTGATAAGGTGACTCTCGAGAGTAATTCTGACATCCTGTAGAGCCCAACCTAGATTCTAGTGATCCAACCAACACCCTTAACCTAGAATCTAGATCTGAGCCTTTTTAGGATGATTACAAGGCCCCGTGTGAAGAAAATCAGATTTTGAATTTGGACTACGATTCTAGGCCTATATTTGTTGAGTGCACCTCTCCAACCTCCTCAGAGATACAAATTTATTTTTTGGAAATCACGCCTATCTATGAAATAGAAATCGATGAGTTGGAAGAGTTGAGATTTGATTGGGTCTTCCCTACAAGCCAAGAACCTGAGCCCATGCCGAATAGGGACACCTTTGTGAGCTCAGAATCTGAAACTAGGTTAGTCAAGTTGCTGAATCTACATCTTTTTTTTATTCTGTGGTGGAACTTTTGATCTCGAATTAGATTCAAAACATGATTCTTGCAAGTTCTCCGACTATTTCGAATCTTACCTTGATTTCAGAGAACTGTTGTTTCCTGACAACTCTGAGCCAATTTATGACCTCAGCAACAACGACCCATCTTTTGATTCTGACGCTGAGTCAATGATTTGAAAGAAAACACCTCTTCTACACATACAAAATCTTCCCAAACCTGTTTTCAACCTCAACCTGCAACCAGACTCAATTTCTACTTTGATTTTCCTCTCAATGAGCCAGTTGCTCACCATTCTTCTCCACATATTTATCGAGTTTTAGACTTTGGTCAGACTACAAATCACGTCCCATCCTTCTCTGATCACCCTAGTAGGGATCTCACATCCTTCATTGATTCTTTTTCATTCGAGGATACCTACTCTGATTGGGCTGAATCGATTCAGTTAAATGCTGGACTCACACTTCCACATCATTTCGAGCTTCACAGTATCTGGTGGGTTCCGCATCTCTTGATCCACATCTATCAACCTGCCAGAGTGTTTGGGCTTGGGTTGCATCGTCAGCTTACTCATCTGAACAAGCACCTGGTTGGACCAACCAGACTATTGATCAAGGTGCTTGTTTTACAAAATTCGTCTGATTTAACCACTCCTCCATACCATTTTCTGCTTGGCTGAAGGCATTCAATTTAGCGCTTAACGAGAGGCAACCTGTCATTCCAAAAACCTAAGATCCTTCTAATTATCCTTCTGTACTCCACGTCTATTGCACTTTGAGGTTTCAGTTTTAGAACGGTCAATCCCACCTCTAGTACTCGTATTAGAGCTTGAAATCGTCCGCAACAGTCATCCCGACCAGTTCGCCCACTCGATAATCCTATTCTAATCCCTGAACCCAAAACCATTTCATACCCTCCATTTACAATGAGGTCATTGCAAGACTTAGGCATGGGGGGTTGTTAAAGTGCAAACATACAAAATTTCAAAGTTGGAAAGTGTTCTCACAAAAAAATACATATTCCCAAAAACCAAAAAAGAAAAACAATTGAAAAAGAACAAAAAAATGGAGAAGAGAGGGAATTTTGAAAGATCAAATTGCATATCATTCTTGAGGAGTTAAAGGGGTGGTGATTTAAATGTCAAAAGGGAGCAACAAATTGAAACAAAAAGAGTTAGTCATTAGCAAAAGATTATGGAATCTACTTAGTTTGAGACCAAATCAAAAGAAAGAAATAAAAGATAAAAGTGCTAAGAGACAAAAGAGATTAGTATGAACACTGATCTTAGGCCTCTTGGGCTTGTGTTTAAGCTTAAAAATTCAAGTATTCGTTAAGATCTGGATAGTCCTCAAGAGGTTGAGGAAAATGCGAAGCTTAAGTATCAGGTCTAAGGCTTAAGGATTATTCGGCCTCATTAACTGATGTCTGGTTTGCGGGACTCGGTAACCTAAGCACCCTAATCCACACATGGTTCAGTGCACTTAATTATCAAAATCACGCAAAAGCGTTAATTCTATTCTAAAAGGGCACCTAGATTAGGAGTGGCTTATCAACACAAGTTGATTTATAAGAGTTCCCGGTGTGGAGAGGCCAGAAATTCCCCTAGAAGATGCGCAATAGCATACCATCTCCTCTGTGCTTGTCTCCTAGGAAATCTAAATATCCTACTAGGGGCATGTAAGCACCTTGTGCTAAGTCAGATGCCATGGGCAGGACTATCCCGAAATGTTGATTGCCAGGGCCTGAATTTAACTATAGAATGCCATGAGCGGAATTATCTCGAAGTGTCGAATTCTAGGGTTCTGGGAGTTGCCATGGGCGATGATATCTCGAAGCATCGAAAGCCAGGGACCCTACAAGGATTGATGGTGGGAGCTAGGAATCCGATATAGATCGTGTTGTAAAGCCAATCTGAAGCTAGAAATAAAGAAAAAAAAAGAGAGAGAAAACTCTCCAAAAATACGAAAAAATCTTCTGTCTCTCTCTTACAAAAATGCATTGCATACTAAATCGAGACTAAACATATTTTAAGCACGGGTGCTTTAACTGTGGAGTTTAATGAACCTTAGGTTAATTCCTGTGGGCCTTAGAAACCTTCGCGGCAGACTGAGGCTAGAGCTAGTCAGGTTCGGATCTTGGTTGGTACCTGAGTACATCTAGGCCTACATTGGCATTCTGACCTAATCTACAAAAGAAAGCAAACATCAAAAATATGAGCACAAAAAGGCATGGTTTAGAATTTTAGTTAATTCCATGAGATTTTGCTAAGGGATTAACAAAAGTTAGGCATGGGGGTATGATGGGAACACCATCATAAGCCATAACTAGTCCAATTTGACTTGATTAAGTCATTAAATGCTCCTACATAACCATGAGAGAACCCTAATTCATTGCATAATCATTCTAAAAGAAAGAAAAAAAATAAGGGTAAAACTATAGTTTTAACAGTATAACTCAATTGCAATACAATCGCACTTAAGGGTTAATTAAAGGTTAAATGATTTTAAAAGTCTAACAAGTCGGTTAGAATAGTCAGAAATGGCTTTTCGCGCATTTTAGGAATTAAATTACATCTGAAATCCTAAAAATAAACCCGCTTAATTAACTAAGGTTCTAGTCAAGATAAAATTCACCTAAACCCTCAAAAATTCATAGAAAAATATTCTTTAGGATTTGGTACTTTCAATTTGACCATTGGAACCCATCTGACCTAAAACAAAGTTTTAGATAGATATTTTCCCTAATTTGGGTAATTACGCAAATTACCCAAACAAACTAGGTCATAACCAAAATCCAACATCACCTTTGGATTCCTTAGGTCCAAATTAGTTTTTTACCAAAATTTGGGCCCAATCTTAGATTGTTCTGATCTAGTTTGCACTTTGGTCCAATATGATTTTCTTTATTTCACATGGCCCCTTAGCTTTTGTATTTCTTACAAAATGAGCCCTATCTTTGTCATCATTTTCTTCAAATAGGTCCCTACTACTATGAAATCCTAATCCTACAACTCCAGCGAGCTATTCTTGGCATGTTCTCCTTGATTCCTTGACGAATCCCTCTCAGATTTGAAAGGGAAGTTCGTTAAGGAATTCCCTTCCTTCTGAGCCAGATCCTAGGCCCTAAAACCTTCCAAATCTCTCATGTGAAAGCATGAGAGATTTGGGCATATTTCAATTTCCATCTCCGAAGAACCTTCCATAAGCTTCCCAAGCTCAAAAAACCCTCCAAAGGCCTATAAAAGACTCCCCAGATCAGACCGAAGATCCCACGCTCGATTTCGGCCTGGAACACCTCTATTTCATCTCTCCTTTTTGGTCGAGAGACTCCTCAATGTCCAGCGACTCCTCTTGATCTTCCTCGTCATCCAACCGCAATACTGGTGGTGGATTCTTCTTCCTCGCCTTCGTCCGCATCACTCCATACCAGCGGGCATCCTCAATTCCCCTCGTCATCGCTGTTTCTACCCTACCATAGTACGTTCTTCCCCGGCACCGGCCTACCAACGCAAGTGCCGTTCTCCCCTTGTCATCTATTAAATTAGGGTTAGATTAGATCCTAAATTCTCTTTGGTTAGTTTCCTACCTATAAACCCCGAAAATGAGCCCTCAACTATGCCGTTCACCCTCATCTTTCTCGCGTCTGGCGACCACTCCGGCGAGGCACCTCCGTCGCTACACCCCTCCATCTGCCTCGTCGACCATCTCACGACGTTCGCCACACCATCCCCTACAAAACCCCTCTCCCCATTTGCCAGTCCACTTACCCACATCATCCACCGACCAACCCACCGTTCTCTGCCCAACTCCTTCACCATCCGACCACCTCACGCACTCCCACATCTCAAAATCACCGTCGTTCACTTCCTCACCTCACGACGATCCTGTCGAACATTTCTAATAGGGCCAAAAGCCCATTCTTGTGTTTACAGGTATTAGGTCTTCATCCACTAATGATGATAGCTCTGAGCAAAGCTTGAAGCTTGTTCTTGCCTCAGCAGCTCTAGGAGAAGACTCCAAGTCGCATCGTACTCTCCTAGGATCACAACCAGTCGGTCAATTAGGAACACTGACTGCTCCTCCACCTATTATCGACCAATTCACCAGCAATAGCTGCACGCGAAAGAAGGAGGGGGACATTTAGTCCCACCTCGGAAGTGCATGAAGCGATGTGCACGCATATATTATTTTTGTGATTTGGGCTTATCACCTCCAACCATTGGATGAGGTCCCATTACACCTTCACCTGCACCTCACCGGTGACGCATACTCCATGGGTCTGGCGTTCACCCAATTGCTTGCCTAAGCTAAGCACACCTCGGCTGCCATTCACGGCTAGCAGCCCTGGTCCTAAGTGTGTTCACCCGTTTACCCAATAACCTGGACCTTGTGTCCCACCCCAGAAATTCGTGCATTTAGGTTTCCGAAGGTGAGGGTAGAGGAAGTCCTATGGTGAAATGGATTAAAACAAAATGGGCTTAATTCAGTCAAGCTAAATTAAATAAAGCGAAAAAGAACTAGTGAACAACGACAAGGTAGCTTGGTTGGAGGGGAGACTTCGAACTCCCTACCAAAGGGAGAAGAATGCAATTAATACTATCCTAACAGTCATACAGCAAAATAAAATAAAAAAAAAATCATGCAAATGAACATCATTCGTTAATATAAGTATAAATATATATTTATACCGAAGCCTTGTCTCTTCCCCTGCTACAAAAGGAACACATGCAACACAAAAGTGATATATGTATATACATATATATATATCTATGGGGAAAGGCTACAAAAAGAGGGGAAACACAGTCAACATCAGCAAAAGGAAAGATGACTACATAAGGGCATTCCTACATGAAAGGAGAAACTAGTTATTCAAAGTACTCCCATGCCCTCTTGGGTTCGAAACCCATAAAACAGATTGCCTGGTCTAGTTGACAGGTAGCCTTCATGAACTCTATAATGGCATCCTGACGAGACTTGGTAGGTGGGTTCGCCCACCATCCCGGGTATTGGGCTTCCACTATCACCCTTTCCTAGCATATGAGTGTTGTCATGAATAACTGGTCCGCCTTAGCTAGGCGCCTACGCTGTGTGCAGGTAAGGCGGAATCTGCCGACTAATGACATCGGAACCTGAAATGGGTTACAAAAGAAAAGAGGTGAGCTATAAAGATCAGTAGGGATCTAGCTAAGTGTGAAGCCCAGCAAGAGGGGGTGATAAATGTTTGTTTTATATTTTTATTTCCATTACATTCTACCGACCACTTTGCATCAAATATTTAAGATACCTTATTTCAGTGCTTACAACTATTCCCTCTCTCGATATAGGGATCGTATTTTTTTGTAGATCGTCTCTCTCTAATTAGAGGAGATTCTGGTGTATCCTTCCCCTCAGATCCTCGCCTGGTGGCCTCTCCTTGAACAAAGGAGAGCTAACAGAATGAGCGACCCTTGCGGAAGGCATACCCATTCTCAATGTATCAAGAATGTTGCCGACCTTAGTCATATGATTCGGGCCTCTTGGGAGCTACCCGGACCGGTGCCTCGTGTCAGCGTGGAGCTACTCCATTCACCGCCAGTAAGGCCTAGTGGTCACTTATACAGATCATATTGCATGGTTGGTTAGCATTGTCAGGCCACACCACTGCTTCCGCTAGGAGCATAACCACGAGGTGTGCCTTCTTAGTCCACTATCAGACGAGATCTCAACCAAACCCATCATGGTACCTTCGGCGTCTCTCCGCACATGCAGGTGCCTGGTGAGCCTCTTTCTTGAGTACCTTATTTGCCATGAGTCAGATTCGGTATGCTCAGATACCTCCTTCTGATGATGGCCCAAAGCTCATCACCACTCTTGGGAAATCCTCGAGTTCCCAGGTAAATCCTTGTGTAGCTCTTAGCTACCACCACATCTCAAGTCTCCTTCTCGAGTGGTGAACTCAATTCACCGAGTCTAGGACATAACCTTACGGGCCCAACTAGCAGACCTATCACATTTTCATTTGATTTGGTTCCAAGTCAGGAGCAACATCCTAGAGACCTAGTGGATCTCCTAGGGTCTAACCATAGACCTTTGGAAAGCCAAAATGGTTCTCACTTTTAAATCCTAAGAAACAACCATTTCACAGGTAATATACTTCCATACACTTGAACTCAGTTACTTAGGTTCATTCGCACCCTTCTAGGGTCAGTTTATCACCTCCTTTAGATGGCATCTGCAATTTACACGATTCTTAGCTTCATATCACATATCCAGGATTGCATATTTTTCCTTATTTGTTCAACTGCCAAATAGAGGCATGGTCACTCAGGCCAGTACCGATACTAATCATCAGTATCGATACTGGGCCAGTTCTGCAGAGGTCCGCACATAGGCTAGTACCAGTACTGATCAACAATACCTGTACTGGGCCAGTTTTCTATTCCTTGATGGATGCATGAAGGGGACCTCAGGAGCCATCTAGTACCGGTACTAATCATTAGTACCAGTACTGGATGGTTATAGTTTTTGGTCCAGCACGGTTTTCACCCAGCGTTACCACCAACAGTTCCCAGATGTAGGGTCTATTAACCCATACATGTTAGGTATATGACCCATAGTAAATCCCCGGTGAACCGTTGCAATATTGTGGTAAAGAAGCTAGTTCACTTAGCATTCCTCTTACCCTTTTTATTCACCAACCCTATGGATGTGCTCCCTTACACATTTTGCCAGTATTAGCCCTAAATCTAAGGAGATTGCCATATGACAAGGGTTAGTGATTACATGGCTAGATTGTGTTTTAAAAGATGTCACGTTGTAATATAGATGAAATCGCCGCCAAAACAAATAACAGTTTTATTACTCGAAAATCAAAGTATCTGAGGTTGAACATAGGGAGCAATTTGGGTATTTCAAAACTTAAGAACACAACTCTCAATAAAAAGCAATAACTAATTCAACCAAAATTGAAGAGTAATGTTATGTAGAAATAATGCTCAAAAGAATTGGATGTCTGATATTTTATCAGACGTCTTAAAAAAATCTTGCTGCAGTGCTTTGATTTGTGATTTTGGCCTTCAGTGTCTTCTCTTTCTCTCTTCTTTCTCTTTCTCTTTGCTTTGCGACTGTTGCTTCTTCTTTTCTTCTTTGGCTTCTTCTTCTTTTCTTTGTCCTTCCTTATCTTCTTCTTCTGCTTAGCCACTCTTGCTTCTCTCTTTCCTCTGCCCTTGCTTTCTCTCTTCTTTCTCTTCTTTGTCTTCCTACGACGAAGTCCCTACCTCTCTTCTTTTCTTCTTCAGCTACCTTCTACTTCTTCTTCCCTTGCTCTGCCGCTCCTATGCTACAGTGTGTATCTTTCCTTCTTCTTTTTCCTTCCTTGCTATGGCTACCTTCTTCCCTGCTAAGTCCTTCAGCCACCACCTTCTTCTTCTCTGCTGTGCCTCTTCCTTCCTGCACAACACCACACAGCAAAACCTACCTGTTCACATGGCTAGATCGTGTTTTAACAGATATCTCATTGTAATATAGATGAACTTTCCGCGAAAACAAATAAAAATTTATAACTCGAAAATCAAAGTATCCGAGGTCGAACACAGGGAGCAATCTGAGTATTCCAAAACTTGAGAACACAACTTTTTAACAAAAAGAAATGACTAGTTCAATAGAAGTGACATGATAATGTTATGCAAAGAAATTGCTCAAAAAGAATTGGACGTCTGATATTGCATCAGACGTCTTAAAATTATCTCTCAGATTCTTTTCTTCTATTTGTGATTTGCTCTACTGCAGCTATGGTTGCTCCTTTTCTTTTTCTTCCTTAGCTGCTTCTGCTCCCCTTCTTTTTCCTTCTCTTCTTGATTCTCTTCTTATGGCCAAGTCATGGCTTTGCCTCTTCTTAGGTTGCCTTCTTTTTCTTCCTCTTCTTCCTTTGCTTTCTTACTTCTCCTCTTTGTCTGCCCCTGGATCTCTCTCTTCTTCTTTCTCTTAGTCTGCTGCACCTCTGCTATAGGGTGTCCTTCTTCTTCTTCTTCTTCGCTTGCAGTGGCTAAGTCCTTGCTTCCTTCTCTTGCTGTTTCCTCCTTAGCATCCTCTTCCTGCACAAGCACCACGCAACAAAACCTATTCCCCTACCCTCCCCACACGTCTCTCTCTCTGGATCTCTTCGGTATGCTCTCCCAGAGCCGTGTAATCAGGTCGAGTCGTGCACTCGGGTCCAGGTCAGCGGGCTAGTTCATGGACGAGGTGTGCATCGGTGAGGAGAGACCTCACCCCATTGAATTGGAGGGAAATAGCTAATATCATAAATTTAATTTAGTTCCCACACCTCACTTACACGCTCACAAGGTGGGACTAATGTTCCACCCGCTGTTGCTCACACGGTCGCAGGAGATCTTTCGTCCAATTGCAGCAGCTACAGGCCTCGCAGCGCCAATTGCTTGGACAACTGGATACACAAGACTTCCCTGAACCTGCTGGACCTGGAACCCTGCAACACTTTAGCTTGGAGCGAGCTTTCAACCTCCTCGAGCCGTCGCTAATGGTGGCTGGAGCTCAGACCCTGCATGACACAAAAAGAAGCTTGCAGCTCTATCAGACCACAGGAGGACCTTCGCCATGTCATGGAGAAAGTGAGGCAGTAGGTGGCAGGCTGCGGGGTGGCCTAGGTGTGCGTTCCTAGGTCGCTCTATGGCCAGATGGATGGGTTAGGTTGCGGGGTGGTTGTGGTGGTGTAGGCGGTCTGTGGACGAGTGGAGGATGTTCAGTGGAGTGTGGCAGAGGTTGTGCTGTGGGTGGCGAGATGTGTAGGGTTGTGGAGTGACGAAGGCGTCTAGCCGGAGGGTGGTCGGAGATGGGGAAGATGCGGGCGGACAGTGGCGGTCGAGGGGTGTTGTGCGAAATAGAATGAGGAAAATGAAAGAGTGGAAGATGGGGAGCTTATCTTGATTGTTGGGAGTGAAGGGGGGGCAATGGAGAAGGACGGCTCGTTTATGCCGTCGTCGGAGAAGACGGCCCTGAGGGAGATAACGGCGACGAGGAGGAGGATAGGAAGGTGTGCGCTGGTGCGACGCGACATGGGTGGATGAGGCGGATTGAACCCTGCTGCTGGTATGGTAGCAGAATGACGAGAGGGAGGAGGAGGAATCGCCGGAGCTTGTGGGCTACTTGGCCAGAGAGAGGGGGATGAAATATGGGGGATTCTACGACCAAAACAAGTCTGAGAGATTCGAAGAGGACCAGGGGTCATTTTATAAGTGCTGGCTGAGCTTCTGGTGCGTGGAGGGCAAGCCTTCTGCCACCATCTTCTCACTGGAGAAGGAAGGTAGTTGGGGTTCCAAATCTCTCGTGTGTTCGCACGGGAGATTGGGTGGAAATCAAAGATTGTGATTAGGCTCAGATGGAAGGGGATTCCTCAAAGAATCTCCCTTCCAAATCTTGGAGGAGATCTTTGTGAGATCAGGGAGTATTCCCCCTCCCTTCCTCTCCTGAGAAGGATTCCTCCCCATTAATGTTGGATGGACCTATTTGTAAGAGTGGCGAGGAATGTAGAGGGGTTTGTGTAATTATTTTCAAAAGATTGGGGCCAAAATGTAATTAGGTGTACTAATTTGCAAAGTAGGTCAAGATGTCCTCCCCTTAGGTCCACATTTTGGTACAAACCTAATTTGGACCTAAGGAATCCAATGGTGAAGTTGAATTTTATGTTTGACCATGTTTGACTAGTCATTTGCCTAAAAACCCAAATTAAGTCAATTGATGAGCAAGGACCCCATTCTAGGTCAAACTAGGTTCCAAAGGCCAAATTGAATGTTCTAAATCCTAGGGGATATTTTTCGATGAATTTTAGAGGGTTTACTTGACTTTCATCCTAACCAGGACCTTATTGAGTTAAGCGGGTTTGTGTTAGGGTTACAAGATGTCATTTAATTCCTAATTTGCACATAAACCCATTTCTGATTAAATCAACCCACTTTCTATCTTATTTGCACCATTTGACCTATGTTCTGCCTCTGAGAAATCCCATTTATGTATTGCAATGGTAAAATTACAGTTTCAACCTTTATTTCATGTTTTCTTCTCAGAACATTATTCCTTCAATTAATCCCTTCTCTAGGTTATGTAGGAGCTTTTATTCTCTTACTTGGGTCAAAATGAGCTAGTTAGGGCTCATGATGAGGCTCTCATCACTACCCTCTACACTTCCCGCGTCTCTCTCTCTATTTGTCTCTTCGGTATGCTCCCCAAGAGCCGGGTAATCGGGTCGGGTGTGCGCCTAGGTCCAGGCGCACCGACGTGGGTGTGATGCACGAGGAGTGCTAGGTTTAGGTAAACGGGTCGAGTGCCAGGTCCACGGGGGCAGGTCACAGATGAGGCATGGGAGGGTGAGGGACCTCACCCTTGTGTGCTGCAGGCGATTAGCTGAAAGCACAAAAATAATTTATATCACACAGGTAGCTCGCAACATACCAAGGTGGGACTAAATGTCCCACTCGCTTCGTCATGTGCTTCCACATGGGATGTCTCCTAATTGCTGCAACTACGAAGTACTTTCGCCCTCGATAGATGGCTGATGCTGTTCATGATGGAAAGCCGCGCACCTGGGACTTCGTCTCTTGAAGTGGGGCGACCTGATGCAAGCTCATGAGCAGGCTTCACTTCGTCTCCAATGGAGGTGAGGGGTGAGACCTGTCAACACGAATATGGCCTCATGACCTTGTCAAACAGCAGGAAAACCTTTGCCATATCACAGTAAAGGTGAGGCGAGGGTCAGCATGGCTCAGAACGGCCTAGGCGTGCGTACTTAGGTCGTGCTGTGGCCGTGAAGGTGGGGTTGTTCGGTGGAAGTGTGGAGTGTGTGTGGCGGTCAACGGAGGGGCGGAAAGTGTGCAGTGGGTGATGGCAGAGGTGAAGTGTCTGGCGAGGCATGTAGAGGTGCTGAGTGATGGATGCGTCTCGCCGGAGGTTAGCCGGAGATGAGGAAGTTGAGGGTGGACAGTGGCAGTTGAGGGTTGGTTTATGAAATAAAAGGAGGGAAAAGAAAGAGTAGGAGAAGTGGAGCTTATCTGTGGTGATTGGAGTGAATGGGAGGAAGAGGAGACGAACGATGCGTATGTACCATTGTCGGAGAAGATGGCCCTGAGGTGGAGATAACGGTGACGAGGAGGAGGTCAGAGAGGTGTGTGTTGGTGTGATGCAATGCGCAGGAATGAGGCAAAGCGAACCCTACCACTATTATGGTCACAGAGTGACGAAAGGAGGGAGGGGAGGTAGCCGGAGCTCGCTGGACTTCCTGATCGAAGGAGAAGGTGCAATTGGGGTGATTCTCCGGCGAAGTCGAGCTGAAGATATGCGACTGGGGTTGAGGATCCTTTTATAGATGCTGGCAGGGGCTCTTGTGCTTCGAAGACAAGCTTTCAAGCGCAAGAGTCCTCGTCGGAGTAGGAAATCCGTTAGATACCGAAATCTCTCTAGCTTTTGCATGAGAGATTTGGAGCGATTCAGATCTTGTGATTGCGCTCAGATGGAAGAGAATTCCTTAGAGAATCTCCCTTCCAAATCTAGGAGGAGATCTTTGAGGAATTAGGGAGTACTCCCCCTCTATTCCTCGCTGGAGTAGGATTTCTCCCCACTAATGGCGGAGGGGCCTGTTTGTAAGAGTGGCGAGGAAGCTGGGGGTTTTGCGCAAGAATTTTAAAAAGTTAGGGGCCATACTGTAGTTGGGTGGACTATTTTGCAAAGTAGATCAAGATGACCTCCCATTAGGTCCAAATTTTGGTACAAACCAAATTTGGACATAAGGAATCCACTGGTGAACTTGGATTTTAGGTTTGACCATGTTTGACTAGACATTTTACAAAAAAAACCCAAATTAGGTCAAATAATGAGCTCAGACCCCAATCTAGGTCAAAATAGGTTCCAAAGTCCAAATTGAAGGTTCTAAACCATAGAGGATATTTTTCCATGAATTTTAGAAGGTTTAGTTGATTTTTATCCTGACCAAAACCTTATTAAATAAGCAGGTCTATTTTAGGGTTACAGTATGTCATTTAATTCTTGGATTGCACAATAACCCATTTTTGACTGAACCAACCCACTCTTATCTTATTTAGACCATTTGACCTATGTTTTGCCTCTGAGAAATCCCATTGATGCACTGCAATGGCAAAATTGCAGTTTTAACCCATTAGTTCATGTTTCCTTCTCAGAACATTAATTCCTTGATTTAGGCCCTTCTTTAGGTTATGTAGGAGCTCTTATTCTCTTTCTTAAGTCAAAATGAGCTAGTTAGGGCTAATGATGAGGCTCTCATCAATTAGGATCCCTACCTCAGGATTTTGTGCTATAGCTCCTGCTTCCACTCCTTGAGCTGCCTTAATGCGTAACAATAGCCACCACGCTGCAAGAACAAGTGCAGTAGCTGCTCCTGCACTTCATCTTCTCCTTCGGCCCCTCCTCCCATACCTACAACGCCAGCAGCAAGCACTGGCAGCAGTTGGAACAGCCACCAAGTGAGGACGATGGCCTCCCCTCTCCTCTTGCCGAAGATCTCAAGCCAATGAGAGGACTCATTAGCTTTCCAAAGAAGCTAAGGACCTAAAATCTTAAGGGGTCATTTGCATCTGCTCCCCCTCTGTTTGTTGATTGAGGGGCAAGAAGGTTCTACCAACAATCTTCCTTGCTAAAAGCCCCTTACGGAAAAAAAATGTAAAGCACTATTTACAAGAAGGGGAAAAAGAATCATGGCCTTTTGAAGGGACTTTTACTCATTAGATACACAAAAATTTTGAGGTCGTTACACCCTAACTCCCTTAACAGGATTTCATCCACAAAATCAAACGTACCTCAAACCTGGAACAGGTAGGGGTAACGGTCCTGTATCAAAGCCTCAGGTTCCCAAGTGGCTTCCTTAAATCTCTGACTACGCCATAACACCTTTACTAAGGGCACTGCTTTGCTACGCAGTCTCACTGAATGGTCCAGAATTTGCATGGGGTGATCCTCATAATTGAGATCCGATTTAATTTGCAGGTCGTCATAACGCACAACATGGCTTTCATCTGTGATGTACTTTCTGAGCATGGATACATGAAAAACATCATGCACGGTTGATAAGTGCGGAGACAAGGTAAGGCGGTACGCTACCAGGCCAACTCATTCTAAAATTTCAAAAGGGCCTACGTATCGAGGGCTCAACTTTCCCCTAGTTCCGAAGAGATAAATGCCTTTTGTCGATGATACGCGTAGGAATACTCTATCCCCAACTTGAAATTGCAATTCCCATCATCGACTATCACTATAACTTTTCTGTCTAGACTGGGAGGCCAATAATTTCCTGTTGGCAAATGTGACCTTTTCTGACATCAGCTGAATCAACTCAGGACATTGCACGAATTTCTCCCCCATTTCCATCCAATTCAAAAGCGAAGGACACTTCCGTCCATACAAAGCTTCAAATGGGGCCATGCCTAAATTGGCATGGCAACTATTATTGTAAGCAAATTCGACTAGCAGAAATGGTCCTCCGAAGATGCTTGCATTCTAGAACACAAGATCCCAACAAGTCCTGCAAAGTTTGAATAGTTCGCTCAGACTGTCCATCAGTCTGGGGATGATATGCCGAGCTAAAATTCAGGCTAGTCCACAAAGCATCCTGCAAACTGTGCCAGAAGTGTGATAAGAATCTCGAATCCCTGTTGGAGACAGTGTCCTTGGGGACACCGTGAAGTCTCATAATCTCCTTAACATATATCACAACAAGTTGGCTTGGCTTAAATGTTGTTTTAATTGCCGCAAAGTGAGCTGACTTGGAAAATCGATCAACAATGACCCAAATGGCATTGTGCCCATGTGGTGTCATTGGTAACCCCACCACAAAATCCATTGCTATACTCTCCCACTTCCACTCTAGCACGTGGAGGGGCTACAATAGGCCCGCAGGGCTTTTATGTTTCACCTTAATTTGCTGACAGGTCCGACACCTGCTGACAAATCGTGCTATATCCCTCTTCATGCCTTTCCACCAAAAATCTCCTTAGATATCTTTACTCATATTGGTGCTACCTAGATGGATCATCAATCTAGAGTTACGCATTTCATACATTAGTTGTCGCTTCAAGGTCTCATTTCTAGGCACACAAAGTCATTTTCGGAAGTAAGTGCCCCTCTGAGCAGGGAGAAATCCCGTGACTATCCCATCAGAACCTTATCTTGAATCTGGGCTAACTTGGGGTCGGTAAACTGCATCCCTTTAATCTCATGGATCAACTTCACCCGCAGCCTGCGTAATAGCATTAAGGTGCCCAAGAGCTTCTGACCAACGATGGGCTTCCAGTTATTGATTTCAGTAGGCCAATCCCACTCCTCAATCTAGAGTTGGGCTACCATTAAAGTCGGATTACGGCTCAGTGCATCAGCCACTACATTACCCTTACCGAGGTGGTATAAGATGCTACAGTCATAATCTTTTAATAGGTCCATCCAATTGCGTTGTCTCATATTCAGTTCCTTCTGAGAAAAGATATACTTGAGGCTTTTGTGATCGATAAAGATATCAAAGGTTTCACCATAAAGGTAATGTCTCCAAACCTAAAGTGCAAGAATTATAGTTTCTAGCTCTAAATCATGTGTCAGATAATTCTACTCATGGTTTCATAGTTGTCTGGTGGCATAAGCAATCACCCTGTCATTCTGCGTCAACACACACACAAGAACAAGGTGTGAAGCATGCTATATACGATGAATCCACCACTTCTAAAGGAAGTGATAAGATTGGTGACGAGGTTAATCACTTCTTTAATTCTTGAAAACTCCGCTCACAGTCTGAGGTCCACAAGAAATTGACTCCTTTCATGGCTAGGCTGGCCAGGGGAACCACAATCTTGGAGTAATTCTGAATCAAAGGCGATAGTATCCTACCAATCCCAAGAAAGTTTTAATATCAGTCACCGATCTCGGTCGAGACTAGCTTAATACAGCTTCGACCATGGCAGGGTCTACCGACACACCCATGTTGTTAATCACATGGCCCAAAAATATGACCTCTGGTTGCAAACATTCACACTTGTCGAATTTGGCGAAAAGCTGATGATGCCGTAGGGTTTCCAATACCCTTCTCAAATGTTTCGCATG
Organism: Thalassia testudinum; assembly: GCA_037157565.1. Lineage (NCBI taxonomy): Eukaryota > Viridiplantae > Streptophyta > Magnoliopsida > Alismatales > Hydrocharitaceae > Thalassia > Thalassia testudinum. The sequence continues at coordinate 95,303,352 of JAZHRO010000025.1, forward strand.
AAGATCCCTACTTCACGAGTAAATCAAAACATCATCAACAAATACTATGATGAACCGATCTAAGAAGGGTCGGAACACCAGATTCATTAGATCCATAAAGGCTGTAGGGGCATTGGTTAATCCAAAAGGCATAACCAAAAATTCATAATGTCCATACCGAGTGCGAAAAGCAGATTTTGGTATGTCTTCCTCTTTAATTCGCAGCTGATGATATCCTGACCTTAAGTCAATTGTGCAGAATACCATGAATCCCTGCAATTGGTCAAACAGGTCATCAATCAGAGGTAGCAGGTATTTATTCTTGATGGTGACCTTATTCAATTGTCTGTAGTCGATCCAGAGCCACAGACTACCATTTTTCTTCTTAACAAACAACATAGGGGCTCCACACGGCGACACACTAGGTCAGATGAAACCCTTGTCAAAAAGCTCTTGCAGTTGGGCTTTTAATTCCCAAAGCTCAGCTAGATCCATCCTTTATGGAGCCCTAGAAATCGGACCAGTCCCATGTACCAGTTGAATCTCGAACTCAATTTCCTGGTGTGGAGGGATCATCGGCAATTCCTCAGGAAAAACATCTGGAAATTCCTTTACCACAGGTATGTCTTGAATCTCTAACCTATCCTCCTGGGTTGCTACCACACATGCTAGGTAACCATTGATTAGCCCATATTTGCAGGCTATTTAAGTATTTAAATGTCTAGACATTAAGTTAATTTTAACACTTAGATAGCATACATTAGGATGTAAATAAATTAATTCATATTTTTAGCTTAAGTGAATAATTCATGCATTTAGAATTAACGTAGGGTTGCATACATTTAATTAGTTAATTAATTAGGTGCACTATTTTAATTAACATAGAAGTTAAGGAGTTATGTATAAATAATCCTATTTATTTTACTCTTTTTCCTCTTCTCCTTTACAGGTAACTCCTCTCCGCCTCCTCCTGCGCATCACATTGATTCTACAGTGGCTTTAGAAATTCAAATCTTTGTAGCCGTGGCTACAAAAGAGGAGGGGCTGCCATTCAAAGGGAGGTCTCCACCCCTTTGTTCCTCACTGTGCTCAGAGAACATTGCTTCTCATCCATCTATACCACCGGCCTCCCACCGCGACAGTGTGACTCCACCTCCGTGGGCATGTAGGGTGACAGCCTACACCACCAAGAGTCCCTGCAACTCCTACTGCGTGCCCACACCTCAGCCAGCAACCCACGCCAGCCTACACGCCCGCACCTTCACCAGCATGCACGCCCTCACTTCATCTCCAGTGCACCCACCAACGCCTGCAGTGCCCGCGCACTACCCTTCTAGCACCTGCAGCACGAGTGGCCAGTAGCAGCCTCCTCCACTACCACCACTGCTTTCCTCTGGCAGGTCGGCTCCAACCACCATCCATTGAGTAGCCACCACCATCAGGTGTGGATCGAGGAGGGCTACCTCCGACCGCCAGCTCGCCGTCCATCTCTCCTTCATCCGTGCACAAGCTCACCCGAATGCTAATCCCCTATTTCAACCTCAATTAATAATATCATTTCATGCCATTGCTACAAAAATGAATTTTGATTTATGATTATTTTATTATGGTGAATTTATGCCTTAATGCTCATGCTTCTAGATAATTGTTAAACCTTATTATTCATCTTTATGTGCATTGAATTTAATTTTGAATGACATTTTCATATGCATGCAAGTGAATAGTACATGGCATACCTTTGCACATGAATAATTTTCTGACGTAAATATTACATTCACACCCCTTTACTTGCCCGTAAATTTAAGGCTTACTTTCAAAGCTACACAAACATTGTTTGATCTAGCGAATAGTTTAGCGAACTTGATTTTGACCTAATTGCAAGTTTTGCCTCCCTGTGGACACAACCCGCTCTCCTGTGAGTGGTTTAATTTTAATATTTTTTGTTAAGTAGTTTTCCACCACTTTGATCCTACAACGACAAATCATCTTAATACATTATTCGAAAGTGAAAATCAACTTATCAAATGGCGCCTTTGCCGAGGAGGCAACAGACGTAATAATTTTACCTGATTTTATTTCTGATTATTTCTCTTTGCACAGTGATCTGACCATTTATTATTTTTTCGGTGTGAGGAATTTGTGTGAGGAATTTGGGAGAAGTGATAGGCACATCTGGGAGACGACGTCGACCTTGAGCGATGCCTACATGCAGGGAAGACGAAGGAGACCAGGGTCCCGCCACCATAGGAGATTCTCCGTTCATAAGTTTTATTTCTATTTTTTCACCCTTGTAGTAATTGGGGCAGATTTTTGGGAGCCTGTTCCCTTTTCTTTATATTTATGTTTTTAATTTATTTTATGGATTGTTTACCCTTAATTTGCTTGTACATAAGTAGCTAAAAAAAAAAAGTAAAAAAAAAATGAGGTACCAGCTAGAAGCTGCCTGCCTTAGGTCGAATCATCTAGGACTAAATGAGTAGCATCTAGATCTAATTCTTGTCTTGCATATTGCATGAAGAATGCTGGAATCAGGTATGCATTTCTAACTTTGCATTTCTACCTGTCATGCAAATGCATTTGGATTAATTTCAAGACCACCTAATTTGTATTGAATAGATCTAACAAGTGGTCGCATATTTTCTAGAAAATGACTAATTAAAGGAGGGACATTTAAAAATCAAGGATTTGATTTTCAAACTTGGCATGCGATTCAAAATTCAAAATCTTTTGCGGTGTATGCACACTTATACCTCTTGCACCATGGCATGCTTTTAGACACTCCTTAGGTTTTGAACTGCTCGGACTGGAGCCTCCTATTACTGAGATCTAAAGTGACCCAAACTTTAGTTTAGAGGTGAAGTTGCCTACAAACCTTGCTAATTGAGGGTAGTTAAGAGGCACCACGAAAGCAACGCTTCAAAGGAAGGGTTTAACCCTACTTGCATCCTTCTTTGCCGTGTTTGGTGGTGACTAAACCTTTTGGGCTTTAGGGAGGATCACCTAAGTCCCAGTTAGGTCTTCTTAGGTGATCCATAGGTAGACATTAAGCATGTAAATTGATTGAACAAATTGTATTGTCACCTACAATCTAACTTAAAATAAAATGCCTAAATTGGGAAAGACTTAAAAAGTCCTTTTTGAATTGTGTTTTGCTTGGGGAATTCTGATTGAGGAGTGAGTTAGAATGGACTACATTGATTTTCATCCTTTCACATCTTACCCACACCCTTACCCCCACTTTGCACTCTTCGATACCATACAACGAGATGGTCAATCCTTTGATGGACATAATGACAATCATTGGGATCCGTTTTACTCCAATTATAGGAGTATTGGCCTGGTTAAGCCACAAATCAGTGAGCAGAACCTAGGAGCGGGATTTTCTTTGCCCAATATCCACACACCATAGAAATACCCAACCCATCCTCCTTGAATAATTATAATGGTTCGACAGACACTCTTGGGTACTATAAGCTTGAGCCTGACTGCTCTCCTAATAGAAATGACCTCTCCTTCTTGAAGATGGAAATACAGAAAATGCAAGATGAAATGATTGAATCGTTAGGAGAATCTTTGAGAGTAGGCCAACAAGAAAGAGATGAAATTAGCCACCCAATCTACCGCATTGAGGATGACGTACACCCCTCTACAATTGATGGATCTCCCGTGGGAGAGGTACACTTTAAGTTGGAGTGAAATTTTGGGGATTATGTAAGGGAGAATAGCTACTTTAAAAGGATCGATTTTGAAACCTCCTCACTAGAAGAAACATACTTGAGAGCTGGGAGGAAGATACATATGAAAGTAGCTATGCATTGGATGAAGAAAGGTGGCAATCCGAGGATGATGATGATAAGGTTGAGTATCCACCAGAATTATATTGGAGTCAAAAGAAGGGAATGATGGTACCATTGGAAGACCTCGACCCAGATGATAGTATTTTCGTGACATTTGATGAAGTGGGTCGAAGTCAAGTTGTTAATCCTGCCCTCCCTTCTGATCACGAGATGGAACTCAAGCCCACCCTTAGGGAACCTAACCCTCAAGAAATTGACCTATCTGAGGAGTCCGATGTTACCAGTGTAAACCATTTACCTCAGATAGAGTACCCTAGGGGATCTACTAAGATTTTAGATGATTCTAGAACTTGGGTATATGATGAATCGTATGATGAGGAGAAGGATAAATTATATGAGGAACCTACATTCAAGATTTAAAGTGACACTAAGGGTGATTATGTCTTATTTGAAGAGTTAGCCCCTAAGGATGTCACAAATTTGACCAAATTAGGTTTCCTTAGCACACCCATCGATGATATTTCTCCTCATGATGAAATGATGGAAAATTTGGAAGCAACTTCTAAGATTTTTGTGGATTCACATATAGACTCCAGGGAAAATTTCAGTAAAGAACAAGAACCTGGAGATGACATTGATAGGATAACCCCTAGATCTGTTGCTTCCAACCTACCTTCATTTGTTTCGAAGTCACCCTCTGATTTGCTTATGTCTGAAGGCGAAATTTTGACTCCTGATGAAGTGCAGGAAGATACTTGTGATAGTGCAAGGAATGCTAGGGATGCAATTGAGGATTTGGAAAGATTGTTATGGACGGACATCGAGCTGATTAAACCCAACCTAGATCATATGGCCATCCCGCAACCTCGAAACTTGGACACCCTAGACGATCCTTGGCTTAGAGTTATGCTTACTTTTGTTCTGACCAGGGGGGTTAACAGACTAATATTTCCTATAATGGAGTATTGGGTATGGATTGATGATTTCTTTAGTCAGTCCATTACCCTGGGGGTTTATCTCTGCACCATTCCTTCCACATCTCTATTGGAGGATCCTTGTCATCCTCCCCCTACCTCTTTGGAGGTTGTTATGCCAGTTTATCCTTTTGAACCTCCTCTGGTGACCTGGGAAGATTTCATTCCCATCTTAGTTGGGTGAGCATTTGCTATTGGGATTCATCATCAGCTCACCAATATCCTAGGTTACCTGTTTTCTAGGCCAGCATTACTTTGCTCATTTTTAGGGTCTATTTTTGCAATCCTTGAACCTGATTTAGAGGTTCTTTGGCTACTCGGCTGCTAGCAAATTAACGGCAGCCCATCTCTGACCCAGGTAATATCCTTCGTTGCAATGAGGACATTGGAGATTTTAGGCACAGGGGGTGTACTTGGGGATATACATAGCATTTATACATAGTGCATTTATGCATTTAGTTGAAGCATTCCGCATTGCATACATTTGCATTAAAAAAAAGAAAGAGAGAACAATGAGAAAAATATTTTGTAATTATTGAGCTTAACTGGCTGGCCCTGCATTCTTAAGAATGTTAGAACTCTAGGTTAGACTAAGTTGATTCTAGTGTCAAACTTTAGAAGCTAAGTGAGCTACTAGATATAGACCTTTAGGGTCCTTTGTGGACTTGAAAACTTAAGTAGGAGTTAAGTTGCGGACCATTCCTCAAGAGGTTGAGGAAGGAAAGCTAGGGATTGAGTTAAAAGGTGGGGTAGTAACTGGAGTCTTGTTCTACCTTTTGGTTTATGGGTCTTTGTAACCCAAGCATCCAAATTTCACACACTTGGTCTTGTGTAAGTAAGTGATCACCTTAATTCCTTTCTTAAAAGAAACTTGGTTCTCTTAGTTTTGACTTAGGAGAGGCTTGAAAACACAATTTGATTGGAAGAGTTCCTACCACAGGAGAGGTGGAGTATATATTCATCTTGAGGATGAGATGATAACATATTACCTCCTCGGCGCTTGTCTCTTAGGATATCCATCCTACTGGGGGCATGTAAGCGCATTGTGCGGTTCAAGTACCATGGGCAGCCCTATCTCAAAGTGCCGATTGCCATGGGCCTGAATTCGCTTAAGAAATCCATGGGCGATCCTATCTCAAAGTGTTGATTGCCAGGAGTTCTTGGGGTCGGTACGGGCGGTGCTATCTCGAAGCATCGAAAGCCAGGCACCCTTCGAGGTACGGTGATGGGGGCAATGAATCCTACACAAACCGTGTTGATAGTTGATCTGAGGTTAGACTTAGAGGAATCAAACAAAAATATATATATATATATATTATTCAAAAAAAAAGCCTTTTTATGTTCTAGGTTGGCAATCATACCAACCTCAAATAACTCAGACCAACGCACGTGCACGGATGCTTTAATCTCTAGGTTCAAAAAACCTTAAGCTAGAGTCAGAAATTAGGGAAACTTGTGTCTGCAACTCGTCTTTAGCCGACCTAGTCTGTATCTTAGCAGCTACTTGGGAACCTTAGATCTAAAGTCTGAACTTAATATGCTTCTAAAGGAAGACCGATTGGGTTGGCTAGTCTACTTGGAGTGCTAGGTTTTGCTTGGATTTGCTAGGGACTAGCAAAAACTAGGCATGGGGGTATTTGATTAGCCCATATTTGTAGGCTATTTAAGTATTTAAATGCCTAGACATTAAGTTAATTTTAACATTTAGATAGCATACATTAGGATATAAATAAATTAATTCATATTTTTAGCTTAAGTGCATAATTCAAGCATTTAGAATTAACCTAGGGTTGCATACATTTAATTAGTTAATTAATTAGGTGTACTATTTTAATTAACATAGAAGTTAAGGATTTATGTATAAATAATGCTAATTATTTTATTCTTTCTTCTTCTTCTTCTCCTTTGCAGGTAACTCTCCACCTCCTCCTCCTGCGCATCACATTGATTCTACGTCGGCTTTTGAAATTCAAATCTTTATAGCTGTGGCTACAAAAGAGGAGGGGCTGCCATTCAAAGGGAGTTCTCCACCCCTTTGTTCCTTACTGTGCTCAGAGAACATTGCTTCTCATCCATCCATACCACCGGCCTCCCACCATGACAGTGCGACTCCACCACCATGGGCGTGTGGGGTGATAGCCCACATCGCCAAGAGTCCTTGCAACTCCTCCTACTGCGTGCCCTCACCTCAACCAGCAACCCACACCAGCCTGCACTCCCTCACTTCATCTCCAGCGCACCCATCAGCTCCTGCAGTGCCCGTGCACTGCCCTCCTTACACCTGCAGCACGAGTGGCCAGCAGCAGCCTCTTCCACCACCGCCACTTCTTTTCTTTGGCTGGCCGGCTTTGACCACCATCCATCGAGTCGCCACAACCATCAGGTGCGGATTGGAGAGGGCTACCGCCGGCTGCCAGCTCACCATCCATCTCTCCTTCATCCGTGAACAAGCTCACCCGAATGCTAATCCCTTGTTTCAGCCTCAATTAATAATTACATTTCATGCCATTGCCACAAAAATGAATTTTGATTTATGATTATTTTATTGTGGTGAATTTATGCCTTAATGCTCATGCTTCTAGATAATTGTTAAACCTTATTATTCATCTCTATGTGCATTGAATTTAATTTTGAATGACATTTTCGTATGCATGCAAGTGAATAGTACATGTTATACCTTTACACATGAATAATTTTATGATGTAAAAATTACATTCACACCCCTTGACTTGTCCGTAAATTTAAGGTTTACCTTCAGAGCTACACAGGCATTGTTTGATCTAGCGAATAGTTTAGCGAACTTGATTTTGACCTAATTGCGAGTTTTGCCTCCCTGTAGACACGACCCGCTCTCCTGTGAGTGGTTTAATTTTAATTTTTTTTGTTAAGCAGTTTTCCACCACTTTGATCCTACAATGACAAATCATCTTAACACATTATCAGAAAGCGAAAATTGACTTATCAACCATCACATCCTTTAGATAATAGTCTACAAGCCTTTAGTACTGAAATCCTCTTAGGAATGTCATACTGGCCCTGGATCTCAAATCGTGGCCATCTCGGTGGTGAGAAGACCACTTTCTTCTTGAAACAATCTAAATGGGCATGATGCCCAGCCAACCAATCCATCCCCAGGATTACATCAAAATCCTTCATATCAAGGATCACCAAATCAGTCGATAGTTCTTGATCGACAACATAAACAGGGTAGTTCGGCATCCACAGCTTCGATACAAATAGATGCCTGCTAGGCCCACTGACCTTGTAGGGGGTGACCAAATCTAACACAGGCCTACCTAGCATGTTTGCCAATCTAGGCGAGATAAATGAATGCGTAGCCCCTAAGTCTAAAAGGACATTGGCCAAAGTATCATAAATCAAAACCATACTTCATACCACAAAAGTAGAAGCCTGCACATCCTTCAATGTTAGGGTGTTAATTCTTGCTATCACTTGGCCCATACCAGGCTGCCTTGTAGACATTGCACCCAACTAGTTGTTAAGTGTATAGTCCTTTTGCAGGTGTCCTGGCTAATGCCACAAGAAGTAGAGTCGTTCATGCCAACATTCCCCTGGATGGTTTTTTCCACAATTCTTACATCCCCGTCGTCTCTTCCACTAGCTAGTCTGTTTCTTCTTTGGCCCTTGAATGCCTTGAGAGATTGTCTCAAAAATTGCCATTGCCGCACTTGGCTAGAGGAGGTGGGCTCTGATGTCCGTGAATTGCCCAAAGTAGGATTAAACCTCCTCCCTGGGTGGTTGTAGCGTCGACTCGACCCGCCAGATTTCTTCTATGCCTGTTCCTATTCGCGTACATTAATTAGCACTCGTTTCATTGTCATGGCCCTTTCCACCACCCCTGACAGACTGTCCATCAGTGTTCCTGCCAGCTTAATTTGTAAATTATTCCTCAGTCCACTAACAAACCACCATGCCTGTGTATCTTCCCCAGCAAAAGCTTCCCCTGCAAAGCCAAGGAGTTCTAAGAACTTTATTCGATACTCAGCAATAGTCATCTGGCCTTATTGAAGGTGAATAAACTCATCTCATTTCTGAGCCTTCCACTCCATCGGGTAGAATTGGTCATTAAAAAGCTATAAAAACTTATCCCATGTGATCGGGCTAGCCTCCGTTGTCTCGACTATGGCCCACCATCATTCAGTTATACCCTCCAATTGGAAGGTGGCTAAGGTCACCTTGTTCTCCTCAAAAATCTTTAGAGTAGCAAAGAAAATCTTAATCTTCAAAATCTAGCCTTTAGTAGAAGATGGATCCCCAGCACTAGAAAATATTCGTGGCTTCATCTTCTGGAATTGCTAGAACTCCACATTGGCAGTGAGAGTTATGGCTAGTGGCTGGCTAGACTCCCGTCATGTGGGGATCCACCTGGGTTGTCACCACCCCTCTACCACCAGCCTACCATAGCCATGATCCCTTAATCTAGCACTAGATTTATGAATGGCAGAAGCCACGATTTGCAGTGTCGCCTACATTTGTTACATGGTTTCCTGGAACTGCATGAGGATCATGAAGGGATCAGGCAGATTCTGTTCATCTCCTGATTGTCTTCTACATCTTGAAGGCATCCTAAAATGAACCCAGACTCTGTTTGCATCTAACATGGAAGTCAAATCAACATAATATGCATAGTACATGAACTGAAGTAAACTTCTGGTCTATAACCCTAGCCCAAAACCTTGCACTCTGATACCATGTTTGTCATACCTCGGAAATTTGTGCATTTGGGTTTCCAAAGGTTAGGGTGGAGGAAGTCCTATGGTGAAACAGATTAAAACAAAAAGGGCTTAATTCAATCGAGCTGAATTAAATAAAGAGAAAAAGAACCAGTGAGCAGCGACAGGGTAGCTTGGTTGGAGGGGAGACTTCCAACTCCCTACCAAAAGGACAAGAATGCAATTTATACTATCCTAACAGTCATACAACAAAATAAAATAAAAAAATCATGCAAAAGAACATCATTCGTTAATATAAGTGGAAATATATATTTATAACCAAGCCTTGTCTCTTCCTCTATTACAAAAGCAACACGTACAACACAAAGTGATATATGTATATACATACATATATATATATATATATCTACGGGGAAAGGCTACAAAAAGAGGGGAAACACAATCAACGTCAGCAAAAGGAAAGACGGCTACATAAGGGCGTTCCCACGTGAAAGGAGAAACTAGTTATTCAAAGTACTCCCACGCCCTCTCGGATCCGAAACCCGCAAAGTAGATTGCCTGGTCTAGTTGACAGGCAGCCCTCATGAACTCTGTAATGGCATCCTGAGGAGACTCGGTAGGTTGGTCCACCCACCTTCCTGGGTATCGAGCTTCCACTATCATCCTCTCCAAGCGTATGAGTGCTATCACGAATAACTGGTCCACCTCAGCTAGGCACCTGCGCTACGCGCATGTAAGGCAGAATCTACTGACTCATGGCATCGGAACCTGAAATGGGTTACAAAGGAAAAGGGGTGAGCTATAAAGCTCAGTAGGGATCTAGCAAAGTGTAAAGCCCAGCATGAGTGGGTGATAAATGTTTATTTTATATTTTTATTTCCTTTACACACTACCCACCACTTTCCATCAAATATTTAAGATGCCTTATTTCAGTTCTTATAGCTGTTCCTTCTCTCGCTATAGGGATCAAATTATTTTGTAGACCATCCCTCTCTAATTAGAGGAGATTTTAGCATATCCTTCCCCTCAGATCCCCTCCTAGTGGCCTCTCCCTGATCAAGGGAGGACTAACAGAATGAGCGACCCTTGCAAAAGGCGTACCCATTCTCAATGTATTGAGAATGTTCCCGACCTTAGTCACAGGGTTTGGGCCTCTTGGGAGCTACCCAGGCCAGTGCCTCAGGTCGGCATGGAGCTACTCCATTCGCCGGCAGTATGACCTAGTGGTCACTTATATAGATCATTTCGCAGGGTTGGTTAGCATTGTCGGGCCACACCATTGCTCCCACTAGTAGCACAGCCATGAGGTGTGCCTTCTCAGTCCATCGTCGGACGAGATCTCAACCAAACCCATCATGGTACCTTCGACATCTCTCCACACATGTGGGTGCCCAGTGAACCTATTGCTCAAGTACCTTATTTACCATGAGTCGGATTCAATATGCTCAGATGCCTCCTTCTGATGATAGCCCAAGGCTCATCACCACTCCTGGGAAATCCTCAAGTTCCCAAGTAAATCCTTACGTAGCTCTTAGCTACCACCACACCTCGGGTCTCCTTCCCGAGTGGTGAACTTAATTCACCGAGTCTAGGGCATAACCGTATGAGCCTACCTAGCATACCTGTCACATTTCTATTTTTTTTGGTTTCAAGTCTGGAACATCGTAAAGACCTAGTGGATCTCCAAGGGTTTGACCACAAACCTTTGGAAATCCAAAAGGGTTCTCCCTTTTAAATCCTAGGAAACAACCATTTCATGGGTAATATACTTCCATACACTTGAACTCTGTGACTTAGGTTTCTTTCACACCCTTTTAGGGTCAATTTATCACCTCCTTTATATGGCATTTGCAATTTACATGATTCTTAGGTTCATATCACATATCTAGGATTGCATATTTTTCCTTATTTGTTCAACTGCCAAATAGGAGCATGGTCATTCAGGCCAGTACTGGTGCTGATCGTTAGTACTGGTACTGAACCAATTCTACAGAGACCCCCACATAGGCTAGCACCGGTATTGATCATCAGTATCAGTATTGGGACAGTTCTACAAAGGCCCCCACAAAGGCTAGTACCGGTACTGATCATCAGTACCGGTACTTGCCTAGTTCTATATCATTTGATGGAATCATGAAGGGGACCTCAGGAGCCATCTAGTACTGGTACTAATCATCAGTATCGGTACTAGATGGTTGCAGGTCCTGGTCCCGAACGATTTTCACCCCGCGTTACCACCCATAGTTCCCTGATGTAGGGTCTATTAACCCATACCTGTTAGGTATAAAGCCCATAGTAAATCCTTGGTGAACGCCTACAATAATGTGGTAATGTAGCTAGTTCTATCAGCATTCCTGTTATCCTTTTTATTCACCAACCCTATGCATGTTCTCCCTTACACATTTAGCTAGCATTAACCCTGAATCTAATGAGGTAGCTATATGACAAGGGTTAGCATCCCTACCTCAGGCTTTTGGGTTGCAGCTCCTACCTTCCACTCCTTCTCGAGCTGCCTCAAAGCACAACATAGCCGCCACGCTGCAAGAACAAGTGCAGTAGCTGCTCCTGCACTTCGTCTTCTCCTTCAACTTTACATCCTACGCCTGCAACGCCAGCAGCAAACACTGGTTGCTCCTGGAACAGCCACCAAGGGAGGACGATGGTCGCCCCTCTCCTCTTGCCGAAGAGCTCAAGCCAATGAGAGGACTCATTGGTTTTCTAAAGAAGCCAAGTACCTAAAATCTTAAGGGTTCATTATTCCTGCCCCCCTTTATTTATTGCTTGAGGGGCAAGTAGGTCCCCCCAACAATCATTCTTGCTAAAAGCCCCTTACAAAAAAGGAAATCTAAAGCCCTATGTACAAGAAGGGGAAAAGGAATCATGGCTTTTTGAAGGGAGTTTTACTCATTTGATAACCAAATTGTTGGGTCGTTACACCTTGGCCTTGGGAAGGCAAGAAAGAAGGAGGAAAGCTAGAGAGAAAGGAAAGAGAGCGTAGGGTAGGGGGGTTTTGCTCTCTGCGACACTTAGTCTTTAGAGGGATTGCCTCCCTCTGTGGGTGAAGAAAGAAGAGGAGAAGACCTGAAGAGGTAAGGAGGAAGAAGAGAGAGAAGAGAAGCCAAGAAGAAGAGCCATGCACAGAAGAAGAAGAGAAGGAAGAAGAGCCGAAGCAGAAGGAGAGAAAGAAGAGGAGAAGAAGCACAATGCCCTAGTTGATACTATTGATATATTTGAGTACCTAAGTTTGAATGAATGTTGGCACTGTTGCATTATTTGAACTCAATGCATAGATGCTTAAATTAAATAATTGGTCATCTAAATCACCATTGTTTTTGCTTTGAGATTCTTTTTTCCATGCACAACTATTGTTAAACTCATGCTTTACATTGATTATCATTTCTAAGTAATTATTATTCATTTCTTGGTAGTATTTGGCTTGAATGTTATGCTCAATTACATTTTATTTGAGATTAGCATGTGAATTCCTATTTGCTCTCAACGAACAACCTCAGACTTTCATTCGAGTATAAATTTTATTTGCTTTTCGCACTGATTCGAACTGTACTACAATGTCACGATTTTAAAATCCATTTTAGAGCGACTAACAACAGCCATGTCATCAAGCGTGTCGTCCTCGATAAAATAGCAATCAAAATTCTTGGCAGCTGTAAAAATGCTTAATTTAAGCTTTTCAAAGCCCACAACAATCTCAATACAACCCAATTCACAATCGATATGGCCGTGGGCTATGGCCAAGAAAGGTCTACCGAGGATTGTTGGATAGTCAAAAAGTGAATCAGGAACTTCCATATCTAATACAAGAAGTCAATAAGAAAATAGAGACTGTTGATCCTAACCGCCATATCTTCCACCACACCCTGTGGAATTTTGACAGAGCGATCTGCTAATTGCATTGTATAGGGCTGGGTTTTAGAATTCCTAATGCAAATTTCTACAGCATGATGGTCGGTATGAGATTAATGGAAGATCCTAAATCCAGCAAGGCACTATCAAAATTGCAGCCATTGATGCTACATGAAATGAGGGGGGTGCCTAGATCTTTCTACATCGATGGTAGTTTCTATAGTATAGCACAACTTGCATGAGGCGAGAGAACCATTGGGTTCTTAGGTTTCTTTTGTTGTCGCCTAGGTGTAGTGTAGTTTTTAAAGAAACGGGTGACAGTAAGGATGTGGTTGATCACCTCTAATAAGGGAACCTTGATTTCAACAACCTTGAATAAATCACGTAGACTGTCAAAGGTCTGCGTGTTCTTTTTCTTGCCTTTTGGATCCTTGAGTATAGCCTCAGGGAAGGGGACCAATTCTGGCACCAGTTTGGGTGTATCATCCTCACGAGAATGCGGTGCACATCTTGAATGAGAGGGCGATGAAGAAGATGGGCTAGGATCAGGTCAAGGTGGATCGACGGTTTGTTTACCACTCGTAGTAATAGTATTGAATGTCGCAGGTCCAATAGGATCATAAGGCAGAGGAGGGTTCACAATAGGGACATATGGGTGATGTGCTGCTGCGGGAATAACCTGAAATCCTGGTGGAGTACTCAGTGCTTGCAGAATCTGATGAACCTACCCCTGGGAAGGTCGTACCTATGGTTGTAGACCATGACATACAAAATTTCATAGGTTTGGAACAGGTTGGGCTGGAAGAGCGCCCTAAGATCGAGTCGTCATGCGTAGTTGACTGATCTCAGCATTCTGCTGCGCCAATTAGTGTAGAAGAGAGGTCATGTTTTCTTCATGGTGCTTGGATATTTCTGTCATCATTCACATCAATTTATCAAGAGGACTTGATGCGTGATCCATGTGAGGTATGCAAGGGCCCGGTGGTGGATTTGCCAAAGGATTATATTGGGCCCTTGGGATGATGAGAGCAGATGATTGCATTGGTTTACCAGTGGGGTTTTGGCATTGAGGGTTGTTGGACCATACAAAATTCGGATGGTTGCGCCACCCTGGGTTATAAGTAGCAGAATATGGGTTATTCCCCAGGGTGCACACAACTTCAAATTTAGAAGATGAGTCTGCATATGGTACTACATTCGAGTACATGGAGGCTTGGTCCTCCATGTCATAATATTGGCTAGCAGAAGCCTGATCCACATTACTCACCGAGTCGCTTGGCGTGATACTCGATAAGGATGGTGAAGGTCATGCAGGATTCTTGGAAATCATCCTGACTTAGGAAGGATTGGGTTTGTAACGTTGTAAAGGAGTCAATGTGTGAGCCATAGGATGAGTATGGTTGGCCAAAAATTCATCCAACATTTTGTGAACAAGGGAGACTTCATCCAATTTTTTAGCAATTAAATTTAAGTCGGTGGATTAATGGGAAGGTCCTGTGTCAACCTCGTAAGCTTCGCTACGAGGTGCACTAGTATGATTAAAGGTGACAATGGAAGTGTTATTCATAAAATTCTCACTCATATTTTCAAGCAGTTCAAATGCTCCACCCTCGTCTTTATTCATGAAATTCCCTCCACAAGAAGTGTCTGCAATTTGCCTTAAAGTTTCATTTAGCTCATAATAGAAGATCTCGACTACATGCCACTTAGGCAGACTGATGAGAGCCTCATCATGAGCCATAACTAGCTCATTTTTACCCAATAAAGAAGATAAAATCTCCTACATAACCTAGAAGAAAGCCTAACTGAAGGAACAAGTGCTCTGAGAAGAAAATATGAAATAAAGGTTAAAACTGCAATTTTACCATTGCAGTACGTAAATGGGATTTCTCAGAGGCAAAACAGAGGTCAAATGGTATAAATGAGATAAAAAGTGGGTTGAGTCAATCAGAAATGGGTTCATGTGCAATCTAAGAACTAAATGACACTTGGTAACCCTAAAACAGACCTGCTGAAATTAACAAGGTTCCGGTCAGAACAAAAAGCAAGTAAACCCTCTATAAATCATGGAAAAACATACTCTAGGGTTTAGAACACTTAATTTGGCCTTTGGAACCTAGTTTGACCTAGATTAGGGTCCTAGCTCTTCAATTAACCTAATTTGGGTTTTTACGCAAAATGTCCAGTCAAACGAGGTCAAACCAGAAATCTAACTTCGCCATTGGATTCCTTAGGTCCAAATTAGGTTTGTACCAAAATTTGGACCTAAGGAGGGGTCATCTTGACCTACTTTGCAATTTATTACACCCAAATCACAAATTGGTCCCTATCTTTTGAATACCGTTGCAGAGAACCCCCTAGGTTCTTCGCCTCCTTTGCAAACCGGTCCTGCCGCCATTGCTAGGGCAGAACCGAGCTCCGGCGAGGTTCGGAGAGGGATTGCTCTCTAATCCCTCAGAGATTCCCTCCCAGAAATGGAAGGAGGATTCTCTGAGGAATTCCCTTCCTTATAAAGTCAATTACAGTTGCTGGTGTGAACCCAATCTCTCGTGCGAACGCACGGGAGATTTGGGCATCCTAACTCCTTCCCATCTCCGGCCAAACGACCCACAAGCTCCGGCGACCTCCTTCCCTCCTTCTTGTCGCTCTGCTGCCATACCAGCAGCAGAGTCCACTCCGCCGCTTCCTCCCGCGTCGCGCTGTACCCCGCGCGCGCGCTTCTGACCTCGTCTTCGTCGCCGCTTCCTCCCTCAGGGTCTTTCTTCCCCGACGACGGCAGTTACGAGCCGTCTTCTCCGCCGCCTCCCTTCCCTCCAGACAACCCCAGATATGTTCTCTACCCTCTCCTCTCTCTTTTCCCCCAACTATTTTACTTGATTACCCCTCGACAGTACCTATCCGCCTTCATCTTCCTCGCCTCCGACCGCACTCCGGCGAGCCGCCCACACCACTCCACCACTCCACACGGCTCGCCAACCACCTCGAGAGCTCCGCCTCACCACCAGGAACTCGCTCCACCCCACAACTGCCACTCCAGACCTCCATAACTACCCCCCGAACAACCCACCATCTCCAGCCACAGGTTGACCTAGGCGCGCACGCCTAGGCCGACCGACAACCTGCAGTATCACCCACCGCCTTCGCCGTGTTGCGGTGAAGGTTTCCAGCTATTCTGATTGGGCCAATAGGCCATTCTGTGGAATCTCAGGTGAACGCCCCGGCCGCCATTAACAGCCGAAGCAGCAGGAAGCTTGGAGCAGCAGCAGGCGTCAGGCTTCCCAGGCGGCAGGTGCAGCTGGATCTCGCAAGTGTCGCGAAGTAACTGAGTTCAGCAGGGAGCACCAGCAGGGCCTTCAGCATGGGCAATTGCACACGAGAGTCTGCGGGCGCGCGCAAAGGAAGGGCGGAACGTTTAGTCCCACCTCGTGGAATCTCAAGGCACAGGTATGGTATAAAGAGTTTTTGTGATATAGCTTTACTGCCTCGAAAGCACAGGGGTGAGGTCCCTCACTGACCCCACCCGCCTCGTCCGCGGCCTGACCACGCGGACTTGGCGGATCCGACCCGACCTAGACCTACGCACTCCTCGCGCATCACACCACCTTCAGGTGCGCCTGGTCCCGGGTACGATCCGACCCGATTAATGCCTGTGGCTCTGGGAGAGCAGCTCTGAGTGAATTACTTGAGAGAGAGAGACGCGCAGGTAGAGGGAGAAGGGTTAGGTTTTGCTCCTGTGTAGGCAGGCTGATCGCAGGAGAAGGACTTGGCCGCTGCAGAAGAAGGAAAAGCAAGCCAAAGAAGAAGACAGAAGAAGAAGAAAGAAGCCTTCGCAGGAGAAGGAAAGTAGAAAGATTAGAAGTCTTCGCAGAGAAGAAGAAGAAGGACAAGGGAAGATTGCAAAGAGATCAGAAAGGCAAAGCAGAAGGAAAGATACAGAAGCAGAAAGGAGAAGAAGGAAGAAAGAAAGAAAGATCACATTTAAGACGTCTGATACATAAATCAGACGTCTAATTCTACTTTTTCTAAAAACTCTTTGAATCAATTATATTTGCATGTAACAGTTGTATTCTTGGGTTTTACAAAGTACTGAGATTGCTCCCTGTGTTCGACCTCGGATACTCCGATTTTCGAGTAATAAAAATCTTTATTTGTTTTGAACGCTTTAGCGGCTATATTACAACGCGATATTATCTTTTAACAAACCGCACAAAAGCGTGACGAACATTTTGGCGCCGTTGCCGGGGAGCAACGGGCACTTTTAAAACTTTTGAGTACAACTTTTCTATCTAATATCCGACTTGACTTCTCTCTTTTGCTGTGTTCATTCAGGGAAAGCAAAACAAAAAGGAAAGAATAGCAACTGCACAACAGACTCTCCAAGGAACAGGTAATCTCCATAAGTCCTCTCTCTTAACCCTCTCGCAATCTAAAAAAAGGAGGGAAATCAACTTAGGGCTACCTGTCTCATATTTAGTAACTCATCAAGTTGCCTGATTTTCATTTCAACATATTTTTATCTGTTCATCCAACTAAGGCAACTAGGGCTAAAACTTTCTTGATTAAGCCCTAGGTGCTAATTTCTACGGCAACTAAATTGGACCCACTAGAGCCAAGTTAGGGATTGCAAAGCTAGGGTTTTAGAGACACATCTTCTCTAAAACAAAGAAACAAACTTTCCAAAAAGAGGTGTGCCTAAACCGTGTTTGAAAAGATTTATACAAGAGGAACCCTAAGCAAATCAGGCTGATAATCCGTTTGAACCATAAAAGGAAGGACCTAAAAGCTCTCAAAGGAACAAGAGGTGAAGTTGATCCCTCGGGTCAACCAACCTTAATATTAGGTCACTTTTGCACTCAAAATACTTAAAAGTTCAAGTGGAACATTAAGCACCTTGATCTTAAAATAAAAAAAAAGGTAGACTTAAGAGGTCAAGATCCCCATTCTGGTTTACCTGGAACAGCAGTGACAAGAGAGGTCGGGTGGGGGAAACCCTGTAACCCGTGGGGACGCTCTACCGTGTAGGGGTCTTTGTGGGACTCTCCCTCTCTGGCTGCCCAGGTATTTCTCAGGTGGACGATCTTCTGATCCAGGGGTCCATCTGCCCCGAACCTCTATAGTCACCCAACAATTCTTGGGTGTCTTGATTGGGTCCAGCACCTTCTAATCTCATCACATTTTTCGGTGCATGTTCGGTAGGAGGTCCTTAAGACCACCTTTAAGACCTCCCTTAGAAATTCATTCTCGTCGAGGCCAAGCCTCGACGCCCATGTTTGTGCAGCAACCCCGCCACATAAATCTTTCATCTGACTCAGACCCTGATTCCCCTTCTTCTCCCACCATGGCACAACCCATTGAAGAGGAGAATAACCTTGAACACCAACTTCAACGCTTGAACGATCGCTTTCAGAACTTTGTAAACCCACCGCAGCGACCTATGATGCGAGATCACTATAATCCTGCTGCGGTGGCAATCGAACCCCGAGTACGAATCCCAATTGGAGGACCCGATTCTGATCTGAAGCCTAATATGATTCATGCCATACCGAAGTTCCATGGGCTTAACTCGGAGGATCCATTCCAACACATTAAACAACTCAAGCATTTGGCCCAGACCTTCAGGTGAGATGTACAAAATCGAGATATCCTACTCATGAAAATGTTTTCGTTCTCCCTCTTGGACAAGGCTGCACACTGGTATC
This sequence comes from Thalassia testudinum, assembly GCA_037157565.1. Lineage (NCBI taxonomy): Eukaryota > Viridiplantae > Streptophyta > Magnoliopsida > Alismatales > Hydrocharitaceae > Thalassia > Thalassia testudinum. The sequence continues at coordinate 95,322,359 of JAZHRO010000025.1, forward strand.
AGACTCAGACCCGCCCGATCAACACTTGGGAGGAATTACAGTCCAAATTTTTGAAAAAATTCTTCCCTGTTGGCCGGACAAATGCCTTGCACCACCAGATCACTCATTTCACTCAACAACCGGGAGAACCTCTTCATGAAGCTTGGGATCGATTCCTAGATCTCATGCGAAAGTGCCCCCATCACGGAGTTCCTAAGTGGGAACAAGTCCAGTCTTTTTACCAAGGACTCCGTGAGGATATTCGTCTATTCGTCAATGCAACATGTGGAGGAAACATCATGGGCCAACACGAGGACACGGTATGGGAGATTCTCGAAAACATGTGCGAGAACTCCATAAACAATGACTCCTTGGGCTTATTCGACAGGACGAATGCCCGCGCATCGACGAATCTAAGAGGGACACATGAGATGCAGGACCTGTCCACTTCTGTCGACCTGGAACTGATGGCCAGTCGGTTGGACAAGGTCTCTATCATAGAAAAGAAGGTGGACGAGCTAACTCGACATTTGCAGCAAGCCACCTCTGCACAAAATTCTTTTACACGACCTCCTCTGGCAAGGGAAACAGTGCAAGACATCTATCACCAACCTGCCAAGGGGATGGACCCATATCCACCCCCGTCTACCTCTCGGACCGGAGTGACCTCTGATCCCTTCTATTCGAGTTGGGGGAACTCTAAACCCTCGTATTCTGACTTTCCTGAGGTTCCTCAGAGCTGCGAGGACCTCAACGCCATCCAGAATGACCCATACTCCAATACCTACAACCCTGGATGGCGAAATCATCCTAACTTTCAGTGGGCAGGAAATTCTCAAAAACCACCATATCAACCCCGCCCACAAGCTCCTCGTCCATATCAGCCGCCTCAGCCTCGGCCCAATCCCACCTACCAATCCGGGCAAAATCAGGATCAACTGACTCTTATCCTTCAAACACTGGCTGACATTCAAAAGATGAATGTGGCAATGCAAAAACAGCACAAGGACGAGATCATAGAGGTTCGCAACCAACTGGCCCAGATGGCAAATTCCCGCCAACCTGGCACCCTTCCTTCGCAACCTCTGCCCAACCCAAATAACGTGCCGACCCGGAGGCGCGTTATGAATCCAAATCCAGGCCACGCACATTTGATTTATCAGGCCCCTGCTACTCCATCACCAGACGGGATGGAGGCGTCAACATCTTATGCAGGATTGCAGCAGCAGCCACCCCTCCTACCTAACCCAAACCAAAGTCAGGCCGGATTAAACTCTGTAACAACACGCAGTGGTAAAACAACACAAGACCCACACTATCCGAACCACTCCAAGCCTGATAATCGCCAAGACCCTAGGGTAGTCATCCAAGATACTACTGTCCCAGATCAAGAACCTGGACCTATCCTAGAGGAACCAGCTAGGATCCCATTTCCTGAGGCCTTGACCAAAGGAAAAAGGACAACCAAACCTGTGGCTCCTGAGGAGGATCTGGTCAAGCTCTTTGAACAGGTCCAGATAAACATCCCGTTGATGGATGCAATCCGCCACATACCGGCTTACGCAAGGTTCTTGAAAGACATATGTACACCTAAACGTAAGCCGCGAACCAAGGATGGGAACCCAATCGTACTATCAGAGCAAGCCAGCTCTGTCATCTTGAGCAAACTCCCACCTAAGGCTAAAGACCCAGGAACTCCCTTGATTTCTTGTAAAATTGGTGAAACCCAACTTGATAGAGCCCTACTAGACCTAGGTGCCTCCATAAATTTAATACCTACATCCCTCCTTGACCACCTTGAAGAATCTGAACTTAAACCCACTGAGGTGACATTGCAGTTAGCCGATCGATCCATCAAGTCACCCAAAGGAATACTCGAGGATGTCATTGTTAGGGTACGAGATTTTTATTTCCCAGTGGACTTCATAGTACTGGACATGGATGCACCTAAGAACCCAAGGGACACACCAATCATATTAGGGAGACCCTTTTTGGCCACTGCTAGGGCCAATATAAACTGCGAAGAGGGCCAGATAGAATTAAAATTTGGGAATCAAAATCTGAAGATTGACATTTTCAAGGCCCATCAAGGGATTAATTGTGGGGTGATAGAGGAAATTTGTGATGTCGAAGCCGTGGTTGATGAACTGCATATAGAGGACAACCTGATTATTCCTGATCAACCACTAGAGAAGCAAAAACCGCTAACAGAGGAGTGCGGACATGATCTAGACACACCTATGACTCCTACCATTGCTCCCGATACAAACCCCGAACCACCCGCTGCTGCTGACAATCCTGTCACGGAACTCAAGCCCCTTCCTGAACATCTAAAATATGTCTTTTTGGATGCAAATCAGACGTTTCCTGTGATTATCAATTCTCGACTCACACCTGACCAGGAACTCCGTTTGATTTCTGTTCTCCAACAACATCGTAGAGCCATTGGATGGACTCTAGATGATTTAACTGGTATAAGCCCTTCATACTGCACACATCGAATCTACACGGAAGAAGGCTCACGACCTTCAAGAGAAATGCAAAGGCGCCTAAACCCTAACCTACAGGAGGTCGTGAAAAAGGAGATCATTAAGTGGTTAGATGCAGGGATCATCTACCCGATCTCCGACAGTCGTTGGGTGAGTCCAACACAAGTGGTACCTAAGAAGGCAGGACTTACCATCTTCACGACTGAAACCGGGGAAGTCATTCCTACCCGAATAGCTAATTCGTGGAGAGTCTGCATTGATTACAGAAGACTAAATTCCTCCACGAAGAAGGATCATTTCCCACTACCATTTATTGATCAGATCCTCGAGAAACTAGCGGGAAATAGATTCTTCTGCTTTCTTGACGGGTACTCCAGTTATAATCAGGTGGCAATCCATCCAGAGGACCAAGAAAAGACCACATTCACCTGCCCCTTCGGGACGTACGCGTTCCGAAGGATGCCGTTCGGTCTCTGCAATGCACCTGCAACTTTTCAGCGGTGCATGCTTGCCATATTCTTAGATATGGTAGGTGATTATCTGGAAGTCTTCATGGATGACTTTTCAGTTTTTGGACAATCATTTGACGATTGCCTCCAACACTTGGTCCATATACTCAGGTGGTGCATCGAGGTGAATTTGGTTCTTTCCTGGGAAAAGAGCCATTTCATGGTGCCTGAGGGAATTGTCCTGGGACATTTAATCTCAGAGAAAGGCATCCAAGTGGATCAAGCTAAGGTTAACCTGATTTCCAAGCTCCCTATGCCTAGCTCGATTAAGGACATCCGATCTTTTTTAGGGCACGTCGGTTTCTACCGTTGATTCATCCCTGATTTCTCCAAGATCGCGTGCCCCCTGACCAATCTTCTCTCCAAGGATGTACCTTTCGAAATTTCCAAGGAATGCACTCAAGCATTTGAAATCCTACGTGACCGAGTCACCTAGGCCCCAATCCTACAGTCCCCTGATTGGTCTCAACCCTTTGAGATCATGTGCGATGCATCTGACTTTGCTGTAGGAGCGATTTTGGGGCAGAAAATTGACGGGATGCCTGTGGTCATTTACTACGCCAGCAAAACACTGGATGAGGCTCAGCGTAACTATACGGTTACTGAGAAAGAGCTGCTGGCCGTAGTATTTGCCCTGGAAAAATTCAGATCATACCTTCTGGGTTCCCGTATTATCGTATACTCGGACCACACAGCTGTAAGGCATCTCCTTGCCAAGAAGGATGCGAAACCTCGACTAATCCGCTGGATCTTGCTATTGCAAGAATTTGACCTCGAGATTCGCGACAAGGCGGGAAAGCACAATGTGGTAGCTGATCACTTGTCCCGCCTTCCTTCTGAAATTATTGATCCTTCCGGACCTATTACAGAACATTTCCCTGATGAGCACCTCCTGACTATCAGTACAAGTCTTCCATGGTTCGCCGATATTGTTAATTACCTGGCATCACATCAGATTCCGCCCGATTGGTCGAAGGCCAAAAAGGACAAATTGCGTTCCGATGCCAAGTATTACCTATGGGAAGACCCGTATCTTTTCCGCATTGGTGCTGATCAGATAATCCGACGGTGCATCACGGAAGTGGAAATCAAAGACATACTCTCATTCTGCCATGACCAGGCATGCGGTGGGCATTTTTCTGGACATAAAACCGCATCGAAAGTCCTCCAGTGTGGCTTCTACTGGCCCACAATTTTCAAGGATGCATACGAACACTGTAAGGCATGTTCCCATTGCCAGAATCTGGGCAACATGAGCCATAGAGACATGATGCCTCTACAGCCGATCTTGGTATGCGAAATTTTCGATATTTGGGGGATTGATTTCATGGGACCCTTTTCGAACTCGGATGGCTTCGAATACATCTTACTCGCAGTTGACTATGTGTCCAACTGGATAGAAGCCATTCCGACCCGAACCAACAATCATAAAGTTGTTATAAAATTCCTCCATCAAAACATTTTCTCAAGGTTCGGGATTCCGCGTGCTATAATTTCCGACGGAGGGACCCATTTTACGAACACTCAGTTCAGGTCACTGATGATCAAATACGGGGTGTCACACCGAATCTCTACTCCTTACCACCCCCAAACTAATGGTCTAGCTGAGCTATCTAACCGAGAGATCAAGAAGATCCTTCAGGTTACTGTTCGACCTGATAGAAAAGATTGGTCTTCTCGGCTTCCGGAAGCATTGTGGGCCTATAGGACCGCCCACAAGACCCAATTAGGAATGTCTCCCTTCATACTAGTGTACGGGAAGGCATGTCACCTCCCCGTCGAATTGGAGCATAAAGCCTATTGGGCAGTACGGACCTGTAATCTCGACCTTTCTAAGGCTGGAACCCACAGAAGATTGCAAATGAGCGAGATCGATGAATTACGCCACGACGCGTATGAGAACTCGTGAATTTACAAAGAACGGGTTAAAGCTTTTCACGACAAACACATTTCTAGAAAGGTCTTTCATCCTGGTCAAAAAGTTTTACTCTTTGATGCTCGACTCAAACTATTCCCAGGAAAGCTAAGATCCAAGTGGGTCGGACCCTACCTAGTCCGCCAAATCTTTGGAAATGGAGCTATTGAAATCAGCCCACTCAGCCACGATTCTAAACCCTTTGTCGTGAACGGGCAGAGACTCAAGCCGTTCATTGACATGACCAATATAGATTTGGCTGAGTCATCCTTTACCCTCCATTCCTCTTGAGCTCATTGCGCCCAGCCGATGGCGTAAAACTCAGCGCTTAACGGGAGGCAACCCGTCATTCTTTGAAAAACCTGAAACCGTTTCTGACATCGCTATGCGGAACTCATATTGCACTTTAGGGTTCATCCATTAGAACAGCCGACTTCACCTCAGGTATACCTACCCGAGATTAGAAATCGTTCGCAACAAGTCGCTTCGACCCATTCACTCACCACACACCTGTCCTAATACATGAACTAAGCTGAATTCGAACCCACCTAATTTACAATGGGGACATTGCAAATCTTAGGCATGGGGGGGTATGAAAGTGCAAAATATCAGAAAATTCATATCAAGAAAGGGTTTCACATAAAAAAAAAAAAAAGACTTGATAGAGGGGAGGAACAATTCAGGGTCATACAAATGAGAGGAGGAAAAGAAGAAAAAAATGACAAAAAGGAGCACAAAATGAAAAGAAATAGTCAGTAGTAAAAGATTAAGGGGTTAACTGAAGTTCTAGACCGAATCAAGAAAAAGAAAAGAAAAGTGTCACGGAGATATAACAAGAGATTAGCGGGAACGCTGGTCTTAGGCTTTTTGGGCTAGTACCTTTAGCTTAAAAATTCACGTATCCATTAAAATCTGGATAATTCTCAAGAGGTTGAGGAAAATGCGAAGCTTGAGTATTAGGTCTAAGGCTTAGGAAGTATTCGGCCTCGTTAACTGACCTCCGGTTTGCGGGATTCGGTAACCTAAGCACCCAAATTCACACACAGTCTAGTTCAGTGCGCATAAACATCCAAATCACGTGAAAAGCGTTTAATGTTCTGAAAAAGTCACCTGGATTAGGAGCGGTCAATCAACACAAGTTGATTTGGACGAGTTCCCAGCGCGGAGAGGCGGGAAATTCCCCTCAAAGATGCGTAACAACATATCATCTCCTCGATGCTTGTCTCTTAGGATATTTAAATATCCTACTGGGGGCATGTAAGCACTCTGCTGGTTCAGATACCATGGGTGGCATTATCATGAAATGTCAATCGCCAGGGTCTGAATTCGGCCACGGAACGCCATGGGCGGGATTATCTCGAAATCTCGAAAGCCAGGGTTCCGGGGGTTGCCATGGGCAGGATTATCTCGAAATCTCGAATGCCAGGGACCCTTGAGGATTGATGATGGGGACGAGGAATCCGATACAGACCGTGTTGAGAAGCTAATCTGAAGCTAGAAATAAAAAGAAAAGAGAGAGAAAAGCTCTCCAAACAAATAAATCCTCTATCTCTCTCTTACAAAAAACGCACTGCAAACTGAGCTTAGGCTAAAAATATCTCAAGCACGGGTGCTTTAACCGCGGAGTCCAACAAACCTTAGGTTAGTTTCTGTGGGCCGTAGAAACCTTTGCAGAAGACTGAGGCTAAAGCGGAACAGGTCCGGATTTTGGTTGGTACTTGAGTACCTCTAGGCCTATTTTCGGCATTCCCACCTAATCACAAAAGAAAAGGAGAAGCACTTATCATTGTTGACAGACACTCAGGGTCTAGAACGGAAGTTAAAACTTTGAAATTTTGCTAAGGGACTAGCAAAAGCTAGGCATGGGGGTATGATGAGAGCCTCATCATGAGCCATAACTAGCTCATTTTGACCCAATAAAGAAGATAAAAGCTCCTACATAACCTAGAAGAAAGCCTAACTGAAGGAACAAGTGCTCTGAGAAGAAAACATGAAATAAAGGTTAAAACTGCAATTTTACCATTGCAGTACGTAAACGGGATTTCTCAGAGGCAAAACAGAGGTCAAATGGTATAAATGAGATAAAAAGTGGGTTGAGTCAATCAGAAATGGGTTCATGTGCAATCTAAGAACTAAATGACACTTGGTAACCCTAAAACAGACCCGCTGAAATTAACAAGGTTCCGGTCAGAACAAAAAGCAAGTAAACCCTCTATAAATCATGGAAAAACATACTCTAGGGTTTAGAACACTTAATTTGGCCTTCGGAACCTAGTTTGACCTAGATTAGGGTCCTAGCTCTTCAATTAACCTAATTTGGGTTTTTACGCAAAATGTCCAGTCAAACGAGGTCAAACCTGAAATATAACTTCGCCATTGGATTCCTTAGGTCCAAATTAGGTTTGTACCAAAATTTGGACCTACGGAGGGGTCATCTTGACCTACTTTGCAATTTAGTACACCCAAATCACAAATTGGTCCCTATCTTTTGAATACCGTTGCAGAGAACCCCCTAGGTTCTTCGCCTCCTTTGCAAACCGGTCCTGCCGCCATTGCTAGGGCAGAACCGAGCTCCGGCGAGGTTCGGAGAGGGATTGCTCTCTAATCCCTCAGAGATTCCCTCCCAGAAATGGAAGGAGGATTCTCTGAGGAATTCCCTTCCTTATAAAGTCAATTACAGTTGCTGGTGTGAACCCAATCTCTCGTGCGAACGCACGGGAGATTTGGGCATCCTAACTCCTTCCCATCTCCGGCCAAACGACCCACAAGCTCCGGCGACCTCCTTCCCTCCTTCTTGTCGCTTTGCTGCCATACCAGCAGCAGAGTCCTCTCCGCCGCTTCCTCCCGCGTCACGCTGTACCCCGCGCGCGTGCTTCTGACCTCGTCTTCGTCGTCGCTTCCTCCCTCAGGGTCTTTCTTCCCCGACGACGGCAGTTACGAGCCGTCTTCTCCACCGCCTCCCTTCCCTCCAGACAACCCCAGATATGTTCTCGACCCTCTCCTCTCTCTTTTCCCCCAACTATTTTACTTGATTACCCCTCGACAGTACCTATCCGCCTTCATCTTCCTCACCTCCGACCGCACTCCGGCGAGCCGCCCACACCACTCCGCCACTCCACATGGCTCGCCAACCACATCGAGAGCTCCGCCTCACCACCAGGAACTCGCTCCACCCCACAACTGCCACTCCCGACCTCCATAACTACCCCCCGAACAACCCACCATCTCCGGCCACAGGTTGACCTAGGCGCGCACGCCTAGGCCGACCGACAACCTGCAGTACCACCCACCGCCTTCGCCGTGCTGCGGCAAAGGTTTCCAGCTATTCTGATTGGGCCAATAGGCCGTTCTGTGGAATCTCAGGTGAACGCCCCGGCCGCCATTAACAGCCGAAGCAGCAGGAAGCTTGGAGCAGCAGCAGGCGTCAGGCTTCCCAGGCGGCAGGCGCAGCTGGATCTCGCAAGTGTCGCGAAGTAACTGAGTTCAGCAGGGAGCACCAGCAGGTCCTTCAGCGTGGGCAATTGCACACGAGAGTCTGCGGGCGCGCGCAAAGGAAGGGCGGAACGTTTAGTCCCACCTCGTGGAATCTCAAGGCACAGGTATGGTATAAAGAGTTTTTGTGATATAGCTTTACTGCCTCGAAAGCACAGGGGTGAGGTCCCTCACTGACCCCACCCGCCTCGTCCGCGGCCTGACCACGCGGACTTGGCGGATCCGACCCGACCTAGACCTACGCACTCCTCGCGCATCACACCACCTTCAGGTGCGCCTGGTCCCGGGTACAATCCGACCCGATTAATGCCTATGGCTCTGGGAGAGCAGCTCTGAGTGAATTGCTTGAGAGAGAGAGACGTGCGGGTAGAGGGAGAAGGGTTAGGTTTTGCTCCTGTGCAGGCAGGCTGATCGCAGGAGGACTTGGCCGCTGCAGAAGAAGGAAAAGCAAGCCAAAGAAGAAGACAGAAGAAGAAGAAAGAAGCCTTCGCAGGAGAAGGAAAGCAGAAAGATTAGAAGTCTTCGCAGAGAAGAAAAAGAAGGACAAGGGAAGATTGCAAAGAGATCAGAAAGGCAAAGCAGAAGGAAAGATACAGAAGCAGAAAGGAGAAGAAGGAAGAAAGAAAGAAAGATCACATTTAAGACGTCTGATACATAAATCAGACGTCTAATTCTACTTTTTCTAAAAACTCTTTGAATCAATTATATTTGCATGTAACAGTTGTATTCTTGGGTTTTACAAAGTACTGAGATTGCTCCCTGTGTTCGACCTCGGATACTCCGGTTTTCGAGTAATAAAAGTCTTTATTGTTTTGAACGCTTTAGCGGCTATATTACAACGCGATATTATCTTTTAACAAACCGCACAAAAGCGTGACGAACACAGACCATGGTGTGGACATTTCCTAAGGAGGTCATTATACCTTTCCTAGGCCTCATGAAATTGCTCGCCATTTTGTTGCGTGGAAGAAGTAACAGCACGGCGAGTGCATTGGTGCGCCCGATTGAGAAGAATTTCTTGAGAAACGCTATACACATCTCTTCCCAAGAGTGGAGGGGTCTCCCAATGGTGCACAACCATTGCGCGGCTTTGTCCTGCAATGAAAATGGGAACATTTTCATGAGGACAATATACAACCTGATGTTTCTTGGTGTAATCGCTTCAGCTAAATAGGTTAAGTCCTCCAAGTGAAGAAAAGGGTCTTCACTGGTTAATCAATGGTAATGGAAGTTAATTAGGTTAATTCCATTTGATTTTAATTCAAAATCTTCCCCACCCTCGGGGACACGAATCTGCCCACGGGTCTCTGTAGCAGTGGGATTCTGGTATGAGCTAAGAGACTTGGGCTCCTCCGATTTAAGAGGCTTTGCATTTCCTCCAAGGTTTTCCTAATGGCTTCATTCTGCTCAGTATAAAACTCCATTTGGGCCTGGAGGTGGGTTAATGGGTCAACAGCTCCTCCACCACATGGTGGATTTGGAGGGGGGTGATTTCCTCCTACAAGATTTGGGTGTGGGCAAGCAACCATGTTTATAGAGGAAGAGGACAATTTGTGAGTGGTAGAATATCCTGTGGATCGCAACTAAATGCTAGAGGGGAGGGGAGGGGAGCATAGTATTGCTTCAAAATATATGCATAGATTTAAAAAATAAAGCACTAAAGATTCAGGCACAAAGTACACCTGATTTATAGTGGAAACCTAATCTGGGTGAAAATCGCTACCTAAACATCCTAGCTTAGGATATTTTCCAACTAGGCAATTCTAGCCAATCCACTAAACTATACCACTTGAACGAGGGTGGTAGAACCTCTTACAATCACTTCCCTTTTTATCCTGAAGGGAAGCAACAATAACCACAAATCCTCGAAATAAACTTGGAATCCGCAAATCAAAAACAACAAAATAGTATAACAGGAATACTTCTATGGAACCTTAATAAAGGATCAAACTGATTTTTCTACAGAGGTTCGAGGCATCATGCTTTTGAAGAACATAAAGAACGATGTGTGAAAGCCTTTGGAAATAAGCACGAGAAGCTCTATCTTTGAATTACATTTCTATTTTAAAGTTATGAAAGAATGGGCTGCGTATGACCTCTATTTATTCTAAAAATTTTGCCTGAATAGGAAGTTAAATTGGTTGTTTAATTAAGCTTAATTGGTTGATCAAAAGGTAATTTATTAGATCAATTAAGGTGGTTGGTCGATCACTGATTGATGGGTCAATTAACTTGGTTGGTCGATCAAAAGGATTTTTCTCAACTTCCTAAAATGGGCTGATTTGATCAGTCAATCAACTTGGTTGGTCGATCAAGATGATTTGATCGATCAATTAACTAGTTTGGTTGATCAATAACCCTAGAAAGATTGGTTTTGAAAAGATACGCGAGAAATCCATATTTGGGTTTTATTTGAGGTTCCTTAGAATAATGTCCTAGACTCAAATAAAGATAAAAGGACACATCAGCAACTATCTTCTCTTGACTTGAAAGATGCTTTGATGCTTTAATCCGAGATAGTCTTGAAATGTTAGTCTAGTAATAAACATAATTTTGGTGTATCAAAATAGAGGTGCGTACATTCTCTCCCTTTTTGATGACAACAAAATTATAATTATGAAATTTGAAAATAGTTTTACATAATATCTCTCCCTTTTTGTTTCAGCAAAAAGTAAGACATGCTGCTTGTGATTTTACATTTAACTCCTCCTTAAACATATAATTCAAGCATCATAAATATCATGCAATATCCTTTCAAAAAAAATAAATATCATTAAATATAAAAGAGCTAAAGAGAAACACAAAATTGAGAGAGATAATCTTCATGAATAAATAAAGAGTTTAGATAAGAAGTGCATAGAATATAAATGTTCTGAGAAAAATTAAGTTAGATAGGACAAGATAGAGATAGAAATAAATATAACATCTAATCATCTAATGATGCCATGAAGGCATGCATAGTGCTCTAAAGATTAGTGTCCAACTTGAGGTCTAATGAATTTGATCTCATAGAAGATGTAGGCTGACCAAGACAAAGGTGCCGTTGAGCTGATGAATGTGGCGTTGACTGCCTGGACATCCTGTGATGAGTAATCTGCAAGTCACCTAGTCTTGCTGATGCTGATGGTTCTGCTAGTGATGCTGATGATGTAGGAGGAGGAGGGGGAGGTGCTAAAGACATGGTAGCCAAACGGCAAGGTGAGGAGGTGGGTGAAGCTGCTACTAAATGCTATGAACTAACTCTCGAAGTCTATCCAAGAACTGACTCTCGGCAATCAAGTAGTCTGATACCTGATGCCCATGCCTCATCATAACCATGTCAGACTCTCGCTACCGATGCATCATCAAAGATATACCACTAGTCACATCCTGAATAGTGGCAAAGTCCCTGCCTAAGAGTTGTCTATCCAAGAGACTCCAGTCCTGGTTGTAGAAGGAAGGAGATGGTCGTACTGGAGGTGGACATGTCTAGTGAAGTGCTCATAAGGCGACAATGGAGGAGGTACTGCTATCTGCCCCTGCTGCTGCTACTGCTCCTATGCTGCTTCCTCACCATAGGTTTCCTATGCTTGCTCCATCTTCGCATTATCGAAGATAGAGACACGAGTGATAAACTATTTATGATTAATGTCCATGGGCACACTAAAGTGGAGAAGGATATGGGAGAGAAATGTCCCAAACTAGGAGTTGCTAGGTGGCTTACTCATGAGGTAAAGAATCGAATGGTTCCAATTGAACCATTTGTTCATCATAAAAGCATAGAGGATAATCAGCATAATGCTAGGGAAGTTCTCAAAAGATGTGGACTTGGACATAAAATTCCACAAAATGACACGATTCAGAAAATGAGCAAACATCAAAAGTAGGTTGATTTGGCAGGATGAACCAAGTCAAAATGAGAGAGAGTGAGCAGGGTCTCCTTGATGGTGTCGGACTGAGTCTGTTGATGCAACTCAAGAAAAGTAGGTCCAATAGAAGGACAACCAAGAATCTCCCTCAAAACGTCCACATTGACTAGAACTTCTATCCCTTAGACATTTGAAGTCAACTAGATGTTGGAGTCTTCACCTATATTTTTTAGATTGGCATAAAATAGGTGGCAGGCCATGGGATCAACACCAGGAATGCAACTATGCTTGGAACCCGCATAAAAGTTCTGCTCAAATAGGTGCAAAATCTGATGGTATGCAATTTTTTTGCAGATCCCAGGGAAAATGGACTCGAAATAAGTGAAGTCAACAGGTCTACCGACATGTGGAGAGAATTTTACAAACAATGAAAAATGGTCGCATGCAGCCTCGGTAATGAAAAAATGATCAAAAGTGTCATCACGATGACTAGAAGAGCCACGTGCACATTTGGGTGCCATATGGTAAAGAGAAAAAATCACGGTTGGTCGATAAACAAAGGTGACTTGTCAACCAAAAATGAATTGGACTTTTGGTCGATCAACCTAGGAGTTTGGTCGACCAAAAGACCTCAGACTAGAGAAAAAGAACGTCTGACCAGATGATAAACTCACTTATGCTACATGATTTCATAAGAAAAATACACAAACAAGATCAATCATGTAAGAGTAAGCAAGGCACACTGTAAACACAAGAAAAATCCAAAGAAATGGATGTATTTAAGGTTTAGAATGTACCGAGATCGACCCAATGTTGGTCGATCAAAAGGAGGCTAGATGGACAGTGTGTGAGGATGTCGAAGTCGCGCAAGCACGGAGGTGCGAGGTGACGATGAACGAGCACTGATTAGCCCATAGTTGTGGGCTATTTAAGTATTTAAGTGCCTACACATTTGGTTAAATCTAAAATTTATTTAGTATAAATTAGGATGTAAATAGATTAATTCATAGTTTTAATTTAATTACATAATCCATGCATTGCATTCATACTTTAAGTACATTTAGAATTAGTTTAGAATGGCATTTATCTAATCAGATAACCAATTAGGTATATTGTTTTTATTAACATAAAAGTTGAGGGTCTGTATATAAATGGCCCTAATATTTTAACATTATTTTATTTTCTTCTTGCAGGAACGGCTAGCTGCCGCTCCAACGACGAGCGGCTGGTGTAGTGAAGAACCCATTCAAGTGGGAGCAGATGTGATGGATCTGGTCGGGTGGATGATTTCAAATGTGTGCAGGTCACTACAAAAGGAGGAGGGAGGCAGCCGAGCTCGGGAGGCCTCCGCCACCGACCCACCACTGTGCAGAGAGAACCTCTCTCTTCCACTCCACACTGCCGGCCTCTATTGTGGCGACGAGTCTCCATCACCGTGGGCGTGTGGTGTGACAAGCCACACCGCCATCCGGAGCTTGCCGCATCACCGTGAGCACCTTAGCGTGCATCCCCCTCGCCATCATCGCCGACCACCATCACCGAGCTACTGATCAGCCACCCTCTCAGAAACTTAAGACGTCTGGGAAATTTCCCAGACGTCTGAAGTTACCCGCTCACTTCCACCGCAGCCATTTCCCCGCACCTGGAGACCACCGCAGCCATCTCCACGCGCCTGCAGATCACCGCAGCCACGCCTCCAACCGCACCTGCAGACCACCGCAGCCACGCTTTCCCCGTGCCTGCAGACCACCGCAGCCACGCTTTCCCCACGCCTGCAGACCTCCGCAGCGCCAGCCGCAAACCCACCGAGCACGCCTCCGCCCGCGCTTGCAGAAGCGCCTGCATCTTGCTCGCCCACACCAACCGCGCCAGCGCCCTCCGCAGACCCTCCGCCCATCCACAACCGCCTGCAGACCGCCACCAGCAGTACCTCCGCCGGAGCTCGTCCGGCCACCTCCGGCCGCCGCACGACTCGCCGCCACCACCGATTCGAAGCTCTTGCTCCAAGGGACCTCCCCCAAGCTTCCTGCGCCCGGCCATCGGTTCCTCGTCGCGCAAGACAACGGGGAAAAATTCCCCTGTTTTGCTACAGTAAACTGTCAATTAAAATTTACATTTTCTGCCATTGCCACATTTTAATCATATTTTATTGACTCTGCATTGCGAAAAATATCCTATAGTTTCTCATAATTGCCATTTCAGCATTGTTTCTTGCTTAAACCTTAATCTAAAGTCAATCCTGGCTTGGTTCTTGTCCAAATTGACTACGAACAAACATTTTTAAGTGGCTCGAATTTTAATACGTTATTTCCTCCCTGTGGATACGACCCGCTCCTCTGCGAGTGGTTATTTCTTGTTAAAAATTGATTAGTCGATTTTTCCACCACATTAAACTGCAAACGACTTAAAAGCGAAAGATCGACCAGTCAAATGGCGCCATTGCCGGGGAGGCAACAGACGAAATAATTTTGCCTAATTTTATTTTGATTATTTGTCAATTGCACAGAGATTTGACCATCTATTGTTTTCTTTTCTGTGCGAGAAATTTTGTGCAAGAATCAGCCTGTGTGAGAGGCGACCCTTGACGTTGCCAGACGAGAAGTGGATGAGCAATTTTGAAAGGAGGAGAAGGACGAGGATACGACGGACACCATTGTATTTAGTCGCTAGTTTAATTAGACTAGAATTAATACTGTAGACTTAATTTTTCATTGCAGATAGTTTGAAACCCTTGTTCTGGGGCATATTTTGAGGGGTTTGTTCCCCGATTTTGTTTTGGGCCCGTGTTGGGTAATTTTTGGGAGCATGTTCCCTTTTCTTTAGATTTAGGTTTATTTTTTTTATTATTATTATTACTTTTATTTGCTTGTGCATAAGTAGTTCTAAAAAAAATAGAAAAAAAAAAATGAGCTGCCTGCTAGAAGCTGCCTGCCCTAGGACGAACCATTTAGGTCTGTATGAGCAGCCTCTAGATTTACTTCTCTACATCGCGTGCATTCTTGCATCGTAGATCGTTGGAGGCAAGGTACGCATTCTCTTACTTTGCATCCTATTTTTGATCACGCATTGCATTTGGGATTTAATGCGAAGACCACCTAATCCGTACTGAATAAATCTAACAAGTGGTCACATTTTTTTAGAAAAAGGACTAATTAAAGGAAGGACATTTTAAAAACCAAGGATTTGATTTTCAAACTTGGAGTGCGATTCAAAGTTCAAAATCTTTGACGGTGTACGCACACTTATTTCACTTGCACCACGGCACGCTTCTAGACACTCCTTAGGTTTGGAAATACTAGGACAAGAGCCCTCCTTTCGTTGGATTTTGAAGTGTTCGGAACTTGAGAACAATGGTTTTGTAAATCCAAAGAGGGGGATACCCGGTCATGGATTTTTGGGGGTAGTTGAGGAGCACCGCAGAAGCACAGCTTCAAAGGAAGGCTTTAGCCTACTTGCATCCCTCAATCTTCCGTCTTTGGATTTACTTGACCATTTGAGATTTAGGGAAGAACACCTAAGCTCCAACTAGGTCTTCTTAGGCGAACCGTAGGTTGACAATAGGCGCGTAATTGATTGGGCAAATTGTATTGTCACCTGCAATCTAACCTAAAATCAAAAGCCTAAATTGGGAAAGACCTAAAAGGTCCTTTTTAAATTATGTTTTGCTTGAGGAATTCTGATTGAAGTGTGAGTTAGAATGGACCACATTGCTTTTCATCCTTTCACATCTTGCCCACACCCTCACCCCCACTCTGCATCCTTCGATCCCAGATGCCGAGATGGTCCATTCCTTGATGGACGTAATGACAATCATTGGGATCCATTTTATTCCTATTATAGGAGTATTGGCCTGGTTAAGCCCCAAATCAGTGAGCAGAGCCTAGGAGCGGGATTTGCTTTACCCAATATCCCACATACCAAAGAAATACCCAACCCACCCTCCTTGAAAATGTATTATGGTTGGACAAACACTCCTGGGTACTATGAGCCTGAGCCTGACTTCTCTCATGATAGAAATGACCTCTCCTCTTTGAAGATGGAAATACAGAAAATACAAAACGAAATGAGTGAATTGTTCAGAGAATCTTTGAGAGCAGGCCAACAAGAAAGAGATGAAATTAGCCACCCAATATACCCCATTGAGGACGACGTACACCCCTCTACAATAGATGCATCTCACGTGGGAAAGCTACACTTTAAGTTGGAGGGAAATTCTGGGGAGAATAGCTACTTTTCGAGGATCGATTTTGAAACCTTCCCATTAGATGACACTTCCTTGAGAGATCTACACTTTAGGTGGGAGGAAAATACACATGAAAGTAGCTATGCATTGGATGAAGAAAGGTGGCAACCCGAGGAAGATGATGATAAGGTTGAGTATCCACCTGAATTATATTGGAGTCAAAAAAAGGAAATGATGGTACCATTGGAAGACCTCGACCCAGATGATAGTATTTTCGTGACATTTGATGAAGTGGGTCAAAGTCAAGTTGTTAATCCTACCCTCCCTTTTGATCACGATATGGAACTCAAACCCACCCTTAGGGAACCTAACCCTAAAGAAATTGACCTATCTGAGGAGTCTGATGTAACCAATGTAAACAATTTACCTCAGATAGAGCACCCTAGGGGATTTGCTGAGATATTAAATGATTCTAGACCTCGGGTACATGATGAATTGTGTGATGAGGAGGAAGAAGAATTATATGAGGAACCTACATTCAAGATTTGGAGTGACACTAAGGGTGATTATGTCTTATTTGAAGAGTTAGCCCCTGAGGATGTCATAAATTTGACCAAATTAGGTTTCCTTGGCACACCCATTGATGATATTTCTCCTCATGATAAAATGATGGAAAATTTGGAAGCAATATCTAAGATTTATGTGGATTCACATATAGACTCCGGGGAAGATTTGAGTAAGGAACAAAAACCCGGGGATGACATTGATAGGATAATCCCTAGATCTGTTGCTTCCAACCTGCCTTCATTCACTTCGAAGTCACCCTCTGATTCGCTTATATTTGAAAGCGAAATTGTGACTCCTGATGAAGAGCAGGAGATCCATGTGATGGTGTAAGGAATGCTAGGGATGAAATTGAGGATTTAGAAAGAGTGTTTGCGATGGACACCAAGCTGATTAAACCCAACCTAGATCTTATGGCCATCCCACAACATCGTAACTTGGACACCCTAGACGATCCCTGCCTTAGAGAATTGGTCACTTTTGTTCTGACCAGGGGGCATAACAGACCAATATTTCCTGTAATGGAGTATCGGGTATGGATTGATGATTTATTTAGTCAGTCCATTACCCTGGGGGTTTATCTCTGTACCATTCCTTCCCCATTCTTTTTGGAGGATCCTTGTCATCCTCCCCCTACCCCTTTGGAGGTTGTTTTACTTGTTTATCCTTTAGAACCTCTTCTAGTGACCTGGGAAGATTTTATTCCCATTTTAGTTGGGCGAGCATTTGCTATCGGGATTCATCATCAGCTCGCCAACATCCTAGGTTACCTATTTTCTAGGCCAACATTGCTTTGCTCATTATTAGGGCCTATTGCTGCAATTTTTGAACGTGATTTGCAGGTTCTTTGGCTATTCAGCCCAGCTCTAACCCAGGTAATATCCTTCTATGCAATGAGGACATTGCAAATTTTAGGCATGGGGGGGTGTACTTGGGGATATACATAGCATAATTGCATACATTTGTACATATATAAAAAAAAGAGAAAAAAAAAAAGGGTTTTGAGCTTAACTGGCTAGATTTTGCAGTTTTAAGCAAATCAGAACTCTAGGGTAGACTAAGTTAATTCTAGGGTCAAACTTTAGAAGCTAAATGAGCTACTAGCGTTAGACCTTTAGGGTCCTTTGTGGACTTAAAAACTTTTGTAGGAGTTAAGTTGCGGACCATTCCTCAAGAGGTTGAGGAAGGGAAGCTAGGGTTTGAGTTAGAAGGTGGGGTAGTACCTGGAGTCTTATTCTACCTTTTGGTTTACGGGTCCTTGTAACCTAGGCATCCAAATTTCACACACTTGGTCTGGTAATCACCTTAATTTCTATCTTTCTGAAAAGAGATTTGGTTCTCTTAGTTTTGACTTAAGAGAGGCTTGAGAACACATTTTGATTGGAAGAGTTCCTGCCGTAGGAGAGGTGGAGTATATACTCACCTTGAGGATGCGATGATAACATATTACCTCCTTGGCACTTGTCTCTTAGGATATCCATCCTACTGGGGGCATGTAAGTGCATTGCGCGGTTCAGGTACCATGGGCGGCCCTATCTCGAAGTGCCGATTGCCAAAGGCCTGAATTCGCTTAAGAAATCCATGGGCGATACTATCTCGAAGTGTCGATTGCCAGGAATTCTTGGGGTCGTTATGGGCGGTGCTATCTCGAAGCATCGAATGCTAGGCACCCTTCGAGGTATGGTAATGGGGACAATGAATCCGACACAGACCGTGTTGATAGTTGATCTGAGGTTAGACTTAGAAGAATCAAACAAAAAAAAAAGTATATATATATATATATAAAAAAAAATAAAACCTTTAACTCAAATAACTCAGACCAATACACAGGCACGGATGCTTTAATCTCAGGGATCAATAAACTTTAGGGTAGAGTCAGAAATCAGGGAAACTTATGCCTGCAACTTGTCTTTAGCCAACCTAGTCTGTAACTTAGCAACTACTTAGGAACCTTTGGTCTAGAGCCTGAACTTAATATGCTTCTGAAGGAAGACTAAGTGAGTTAACTAGTCTACTTAGAGTGCTACGTTTCGCTTAATTTTGCTAGGGACTAGCAAAAACTAGGCATGGGGGTATTTGATTAGCCCATAGTTGTGGGCTATTTAAGTATTTAAGTGCCTACACATTAGGTTAATTCTAACATTTATTTAGTATAAATTAGGATGTAAATAGATTAATTCATAGTTTTAATTTAATTACATAATCCATGCATTGCATTCATACTTTAAGTACATTTAGAATTAGTTTAGAATGGCATTTATCTAATTAGATAACCAATTAGGTATATTGTTTTTATTAACATAAAAGTTGAGGGTCTGTATATAAATGGCCCGAATATTTTAACATTATATTATTTTCTTCTTGTAGGAACGGCTGGCTGCTGCTCCAACGACGAACGGCTGGTGTAGTGAAGAACCCATTCAAGTGGGAGCGGATGTGATGGATCTGGTCGGGTGGATGATTTCAAATGTGTGCAGGTCACTACAAAAGGAGGAGGGAGGCAGCTAAGCTCGGGAGGCCTCCGCCACCGACCCACCACTGTGCAGAGAGAACCTCTCTCTTCCACTCCACACTACCGGCCTCTACTATGGCGACGAGTCTCCATCACCGTGGGCGTGTGGTGTGACAGGCCACACCACCATCCGGAGCTCGCCGCATCACCGTGAGCACCTTAGCATGCATCCCCCTCGCCGTCATCGCCGGCCACCATCACCGAGCTACTGATCAGCCACCCTCTCAGTAACTTAAGACGTCTGGGAAATTTCGCAGACGTCTGAAGTTACCCGCTCACTTCCACCGCAGCCATTTCCCCGCGCCTGCAGACCACCGCAGCCATCTCCACGCGCCTGCAGACCACCGCAGCCACGCCTCCAACCGCGCCTGCAGACCACCACAGCCATCTCCACGTGCCTGCAGACCACCGCAGCCACACTTTCCCCGCGCCTGCACACCTCCGCAGCGCCAGCCGCACACACCAGCCACAGACCCACCGAGCACGCCTCCGCCCGCGCTTGCAGAAGCGCCTGCAGCTTGCGCGACCACGCCAACCGCGCCAGCGCCCTCCGCAGACCCTCCTCCCATGCACAACCACCTGCAGACCGCCACCAGCAGCACCTCCGTCGGAGCTCATCTGGCCACCTCCGGCCGCCGCGCAACTCGCCGCCACCACCGATTCGAAGCTCTTGGTACAAGGGACCTCCTCCGAGCTTCCTGCACCCGGCCATCGGTTCCTCGTCGCGCAAGACAACGGGGAAAAATTCCCCTGTTTTGCTACAGTAAACCGTCAATTAAAATTTACATTTTCTGCCATTGCCACATTTTAATCATATTTTATTGACTCTGCATTGCGAAAAATATCCTATAGTTTCTCATAATTGCCATTTCAGCATTGTTTCTTGCTTAAACCTTAATCTAAAGTCAATCCTGGCTTGGTTCTTGTCCAAATTGACTACGAACAAACATTTTTAAGTGGCGCGAATTTTAATACATTATTTCCTCCCTGTGGATACGACCCGCTCCTCTGCGAGTGGTTATTTCTTGTTAAAAATTGATTAGCCGATTTTTCCACCACATTAAACTACAAACGACTTAAAAGCGAAAGATTGACCAGTCAAGCACGTACTCGTGAGAACCAAAGCATGGGTGATCCATGCATGGAGGAGGCTTGTGCATGAGGTGATCAGAGGTGATGGTTGTTGGTCGATCACACAGCCAAAGGAGAGGAGTGGGGTCAGGTGTCTTTTGGTGGAGTGGGGACCAAATAAGTTTGTAGAGTAAAAAATAGGTGTTTTATAGAGATCATGATGAGTAAAATAGGTAAATGCACTTTAAGGCAACTAATCGCATAGGTTAGAATCAGTAAAAGTTGATTGCGAATGCGAAATAAGGAAAAAGGATTGCAATCTTCGAAAAGAGAATCTGCCAATTTTGGTCGATCAAAAGAGTTAATGGTCGATCAGAGTTTGAAAGTTTGGAAGGAAAAGTCTCGCCTAAATGGATTGGTCAATCAAAAATTTTCATTGATCGATCAAAAGTCAAAGTTGTAGAGGGAAATTTCCTACTAGGAAAAATTCATGTTTTGGTTGATCAAAAAGGAATATTTGATCGATCAAAATAGTAAAAGATGCATTTATTAGGCCAATTAATTAAGCTCTTTTAATCTAGATAAACCTAGAGAATGACAAATTTGATTAAACCTTTCTTTTGGTAATGATTTTGTGAATATATCGCTAGTTGATTTTCTGTGTTAACAAATTCTAAATTGATATCCCCTTTTAAGAGAATCTCTAAGAGTGTGGATAGATTAATAGCACTTTTGTTGTCACAGAAAATTTTGTTATTCTTAAAAGATAAGCCAAAGTCATGTAATGTCTGTTTCATCGACAATAGTTGTGAACAAGATAAAGATGCTGCTACATATTCTGCTTCAGTTGTGGATAGTGATACAGTATTTTGTTTTCTAGAGAACCAAGAGATTAGGGAATTTCCTAGAAATTGACATGTTCTGCTAGTACTCTTTCGATCTGTGAAAGTACCTGCATAATCAGCATCACAAAAGGAATATAATTCCAATGTGTCTGACCTCGAATAAAAAAGTCCTAAGTCTTGTGTGTTGTTTAGATATCTAAGTATTCTTTTAACAGCATGTAGATGTGTTTCTTTAGGGTTTACTTGAAAGCTAGCACACAAGCAAGTACAAAATAGAATGTTAGGTCTACTTGCAGTTAAATATAATAGAGATCCTGGCATGCTTCTGTATAGTTTTTGATCTACTAATTTACCTATGTCATCAGTTTTCAATTGAGCAGAAGCTACCATTGGTGTTTCTTTACCTTTGACTTTATCCATCGAGAATTTCTTCAGTATCTCTGCTGTGTATTTTGCTTGAGATATGAAGATTCTGGAGGACAGCTGATCAATATGAAGACTTAGGAAGAACTTGAGTTCTCCCATCATGCTCATATCAAATTGATCCTGCATTACCTTTGCAAAGTCTTGGCAAAGTAGATCATTAGTAGCACCAAAAATGATATCATCTACATATATTTGAATTATTAAGAGATCATTTTCTTTTCTTTTGGTAAATAAGGTTGGATCTATTTGACAAATGTTAAATTCATTGTCAATTAGATATGATTTTAATCTATCATACCAAGCTGGTGGAGCTTGTTTTAGATCATATGATGCTTTGTTTAATTTGTATACGTGTTCTGGATGATTTCTATCTTCAAAACCTAGAGGTTGTTTAACAAAGACTTCATCGATAAATCCATTTAGAAATGCACTTTTGGCATCCATTTGGAAGAGTTTGAATTCCATTTGGGTTGTGAAAGCTAGCAACATTCTAATAGATTATAGTCGAGCAACAGGTGCATATGTTTCATCAAAATCTATTCCTTCTTCTTGATTGTATCCTTGAGCCACAAGTCTAGCTTTATTTCTAACTACATTTCCTGATTTATCAAGTTTGTTCCTAAAAGCCTACTTGGTTCCTATAATGGTTTGTGATTCAGGCTTTGAAACAAGTTCCCGTACTTGATTTTTCTTAAATTGATTTAGCTCATCTTCCATAGCAATAATCCAACAGTTGTCTGGGAAGGCTTCCTTAACATTTTTAGGTTCTAGTTGAGAAACAAAGGCTGTAAAGGCTAGCATGTTAAGGGAAGATCTGATTTGAGCT
Source organism: Thalassia testudinum (assembly GCA_037157565.1). Taxonomy (NCBI): domain Eukaryota; kingdom Viridiplantae; phylum Streptophyta; class Magnoliopsida; order Alismatales; family Hydrocharitaceae; genus Thalassia; species Thalassia testudinum. The sequence goes on from JAZHRO010000025.1 coordinate 95,345,018, forward strand.
CCTTTTGACAATTCTCCTATTGCCAGTTCTTTAGGATGATCTCTCGCAAAAGAGATATCTTTGGGTAGTTATTTAGAAATATTCTCTTTTGGAATGTTAGATGGATCATGTACTAGTTCATCATCATCAGTCATAGAAGATTTAGGTTGAACTAATGTTTCATCAAATGATACATGCATGGTTTCCTCAACAACATAGTTCTTCTTATTAAATAACCTAACAAAATCCCTTCCGAGCTTTTAGCATCGAACTTATCAAGATTATCTTTAGTGTTATGTATAAAGCATCGACATCTGAAAATCTTGAAGTAGGAAATTCTAGGTGCTCTTCCATGATAGAGTTCAAAAGGTGTCTTCTTTAGGATTGGTTTAATCAAGGTTCTATTTTGGATATAGCAAGCAGTGTTTACAACCTCAACCCAAAAATATCGAGGAAGCTTTAACTAGCACAGCATTGTACGGGCACACTCTTGCAAAGTCCTATTTTTCCTCTCAAGTACACCATTATGAGGTGCAGCTCTAGGGAAGGCAAACTCATGTTTGATTCCATATTGATGAAAAAAATTCGAAAAAGATCCATTTTCAAATTCTCCACCATGATCAATTCTGATCCTAATTACCTCAGATCCTTTCTCATTCAGTAATTTTCTAACTAGTTTGCTAGAGGCACCTATGGCTAAGTCCTTACTTTTTAAGAAAAGTACCCAAGTAAATCTAGAGAAGTCGTCAATTATGACTAAACAGTATTTGCACCCGCTTAGGCTTTCGGATTTGGTTGGTCCAAACAAGTCTAAGTGAAGTAGCTCCAAGGGTTGAGAAGTGCTAACCATCATCCATTTTGGTTTAAATGGATTTTTGGTTTGCTTACAAACTTGACAAGAATTGCAAACTTTGATTTTCTTAAAGTTGATCTTTGGCAGACCCTTGACAAGTTCATGTTTCACAACTTTACTACTGTTGCCCATGTGAACTTGATCTAGTTGTTTATGCAAGTGTTGCTTCTTCGTCAGATATGACTAGACAATCAAGACTATCGTATTTGTCGAAGTTTATAGTGTAAATGTCTTTGTGTCTATTTCCTTTAAGAATAATTTGTTTTGTTTCTTTATTACTAATTTTAAAACCTTTTGATGTGAACGTAATTTTTATTCCCTTTATCACATTTTTGGCTTACACTTAACAAATTATGTTTAAACCTTTAACTAAATGAACATTATCGAAAGAGGTAGAAGAGTAACCAATTTGGCCATTACCAATAATACAGTCCTTGTTTTTGTTCCCAAATATGACCATACCACCTTCCTGATGGTTGAGCTGCAGGAATAGGTCTTCCTCGCCAGTCATGTGCTTGGAATAGCCACTGTCCATTATCCACCTTCTTTCTTCTTTTTTCTGTCATTGGTTTGTGATTGTGAGGCTTTGTTTGATAAAGTGGCTTCAATGTTCCATTGATTTGTTGGAAAGTCCACTTCTTATAATTTGTAGAACCTACAAAATAAGATTGCAAAATACTTTTTGGTACCCATTTTTGTTGGATCCATGGTGGTTAGTTTGCGTTGCCTACTTTGGCACACTACCTTTCTCTTTATTCTGGCTAGAACTAGATGCTTCTTGGTTATTTTTTGGTATATAGCCTAACACAAATTTTGTGGTGCTTTAGCTTTGTGTTCCTAACAATTTATGGAAGTTTCTACTTCCATTTGTGAATTTAGTTAGGCCATTTAATAGAACAGTAGAGTCTTCTTTTAATTTGTCTATATCTACTTTTAAGTTGTTTATCTGTGATTTTAATGTAATGATCTCAACAGATAACTCTTTGTTTTGATTTTCAAGTGCTTCCTTTTGTGCTTTTTCTTTACCTAATGCTTTTACTAGGTTTTGTTTTCTAATTTTAATGATTTTGCTATATCATGCATCTCAAAGAATGCTTCTAATAATTCATCTTGGGTAAAGGATGTTACCTCTTCTTCTAGTGCCATAAGACCATGATGAGAACACCATCATGAGTCATAACTAACTCAATTTGGTTTGATAAAGTTGATAAAAGCTCCGACATAACCATCAGAGGGTCATATAAGCATAATGTTCTATTTTGAGAAGAACACAAGAAACTAAGGTTATTTATGAAATTTCAATAACCTTTCACAACTACAAAATAACCATGGGGTATTTCGGGTGTTTATTAAAGGTCATATGATCATTAATGTCTAATAAGTGGGTCCATGCAGAACGAAATGGGTTTTTATGCATTTGAAGAATAAATAGACATCTAAAATCCTAAAAAATGACCCATTTAATTAACTGAGGTTTTGGTTAGGATAAAATTCACCTAAACCCTCTAAAATTCATATAAAAATATTCTATAGGGTTTGATATCTTTGATTTGACCAGCAGAACCTATTTTGACCTGAAATAGAGTCATAGATAGAAAGTTGCCTTAATTTTGGCTTCTACGTAATTTACCCAGTCAAACTTGATCAAAACCTAAATCCAACTTCACTATCAGATTTCATGGGTCCAAATTAGGTTTGTACCAAAATTTGGGCCCAATCAAAGATTATCTTGACCTAGTTAATATTTTGGTCTATTTCGACTCTTATTATCTTTACAAAATACCCCATAACTTCTTCATCTTCTTCATAAATTAGTCCTTGCCGCCATTGGAGGTCAATCGACCTCCAGGCGTGCTTTGACCGGGTAGATTGAAAGACCGTTTGTCTATACAACCATTGAGAAGTCACTGCAAATAATGTATAGATGCTTAAACTATAAGTCCCCTCAAATCAGATGGCAGGTTGATAAGTCATGTACTTACCACCCTAATTTATTAAACAAATTAACATAAACTTAAAGTGGTGAGGACTAGAGAAATTGGTCCACATTTTAGTGGACACCTGGGCTAATTAAGCCCGAAGACCTGAAGAGTCTAAGTGTTCAGGTCCTACCATATCATTTCCTAATGTTGAAAAGCTCCTAATGCCTAGGTTCTCTTTACCTAGTTCAATTTTTTGGTCTTTTCTGGATTTTTAAATTTTTTTAAATATAAAGAGAAAATAGATAAAAAAAATCTGTAGAGATGATAAAATAATTCAGAAATGAGTATCCACCCCCATGCCTATCTAATACAATGTCCTCATTATATTAAAAAGATATGAAACAGAGCAAAGTATAGAATAAAGCACCTGAATTCTGTCATTAACAGGTCAACTCTGAATCTGATCAGACTATACAAGTGCTAAGTTTATTACCTTCAGCTATGAACAATGCACAAACAAAGAAGAAATTAAGAATTCACAAGTACAGGTCAAGATCAGAAGAAGATCGATCTTAGGTCTCGTAAGGTGGTCTCCACAGATGTAGACCAGATTGTAGTGCAGATCCATGCCTTAGGGTTGAGAAGTTCTAAGGCTCTAGAAGAAAATTACCCAAAATTGGGGATCAATGTGCTTGTGGGGACGAACCCATAGTTTGTGCTCATGTAACCAAAGTATAAAGTGCTGGACAATAGGTACGTTTGGACCAATAGGTGAGGTCGTCCATTTAGCATTCGAGTTAAGAAGATAATCCATTATTTTATACTTGGGTTGCATATCCTCAGAATCAAAAATATCATAAGGATCCTGGTAGAAAGTAGGTGGTTTGAGGCAAATAGGAACCCTTACATCCATACTCCTATCTTTCCCAGAGTTAACTTCCCAAATTTTCACTTCCAAATTTCTACCCTCTAAAATCAGGGTTTCCAGGGCATCCAGATTATTATATACCCCACTGTCTTCTCACTATGGCCCGTACTTCTGCTCGTAACTTAATATTGTGCTCCACGACTACTAAGCTACGAGCATAGATTGTCATGCTTCTGAGTTTTCCTCCATGTGCTTTGGGTCGTTGTATGTTAATCCAACGATTGAGTTTGGTGTGGAGTTCTTCTTCAAACCATGAGGCGTAATATGAAGGGGCGACGTGGTGAGATCCAGGCCATTAGATGGTGATGCAATGACCCAAATCAAAGGGTGTGGGTGAGGGGGTGACGCTACGGGTGATTTGGAGTGCTTAGATGGTGACACGCTGTGCCATTTGAGCCATCGATGTTCTATTGATCCTAGGTGATGCCACGGATGTCGGACTGGTCGATTTTCACACCGCTGGGCTGCGATCGCTGATCTGAGCCCATCTATGTTGTTGGATCTATCATCTAAGGTCCAAATTTGTGTCACTTTGCCCCTTGACCTTCAATCTTCCTCAGACTACATATGATGCTACGAAGATCTGATCAAGCCTATTTTGGAGGCATTGGTCTCCGATCATTGCCTTGATTAGATCTGTATAGTTGGATCATCAATCCGAGGCCCTAAAATGAATTGCCCTCTCTCCTAGACATTAAAAGAGGCAAATTACCAAAGAATTTACAACATTTAATCTAACTGCATGATGATGCATGCTATGTATTATTTATAATGCTAGGTACAATTATAGGCCTAGGAACACACATAAATAGGCATTTTATCTTAACTAACTATGTATTCATCACTGTGAGAATCTCGGCAGAGGTACGTAAGAGGGAGATAGTTGTGGTGATGGTGATGGTGAGCTCGGTGGTTGATGATGAGTGCCAGACGTTGAGGAAGTGGTGGGTAGCAATGGAGGGGCATGTGAATGGTGTCGATGGCATGGATGTAATAGCCAGCATGCAATGTGCATGCTGGTACTGATGGCAATGAGAGCATTAGTCGAAGATGGCTTCACGGAGTGGGGATGAGGTTAGTGGCTATGGGTTTCAAGTAGGGTTTCAAGGGAAGAAGAAAAAGAAAATGAAGAGGATGACGAATAGTAGTGGTGCAGGGCTTGATCTTGACATGGGGAGAAGCTCACAGTGGAGGGCTTTGTGCGAGCCACTCACTATTACTACGTGGCTGGTTGAGGTAGATGTGCGTGGTGATGGTTGGTGGTCATGGTGAGAAGCTCGCAGTGGAGGACGTGGTGTGTTCACGGTAGTAGCAACAATAAAGGTCGATGATCATATAATGGTGGTGGCTGAGAGGGCAGAGAACAGAGGTTGCGATGCTTGCAATGGAGAGGCTGGAGGTGATGGTCGCGATGGTACTGTAAACATGGTGGTAATTAGAGAACGAAGGTGGTTGGCATGGTGGGGAGTGACCGATGGGTTCCTCTATACTAGAAGCTGGCAGAGTGGTCTCTTTTGGGTCAAGGGGAGGATGAGGACAAGAGTGGGCCTCTGGTCTTTTTGTCTCATCCAAGATATCAGAAAAAGGAAGGGGAGGGGTGGTTGATGGCTCTACATATAATGATGATAATTCTATCAATTAGAATCAATTTCGACAGCACATGTGCATTAATGTCAAATTATAGTGGGCTTAGGAGCATTGAATGCATATTGTGTTATTCCTACATTAAGATTGCTTATAATTAATGTTTAATAACTATGTGTACATGTGCATATTCAAGCAAGTCTTAAATGAGCAATCAAATTGTACGGATGGATCCAGATAGACGAATGGAGTCCAACGACCTCAAAATCACCTCAATCCGACCTCCGTAGCTCCCACAATAAGCCCGAGAAGTTCCGATCATTGATCTGACAATCAACAGCCCTAGTTGTACCATGTGTCATGCATCCAAGCATCCTCGACCCACTTCTCTCATCCGGCAGTCCATCAAGAAATCTCAACCATTGATCCTTGATCAAGCGGCTGAGAATGGGTGCGTTAATTTAGAAACATGGCAAGTCGCGCTCCATGGCACAGCGGTTGTCCCTCAACCCCACGCGTGAAGGACGTGCATTCGAGACTTCACATGAGGACAAATCCACTTCACGCGAAGGGGTGATCAAATTGGGCTGCCCAATCATCGATGTACGGCTGAGATCACGGCCACATGGTGCCCTGGATGCGCGATTTGAGCACGTGCGATCGAGCGCACATCACATGTGATCATACATACAGATGAGAGAGGCACGATCTCAAGCGCGCGATGAAGCGAGATCTAGATCGTCGATTATCGATCGAACAACTGCAAGCGTGCGCACGCAGATCGTGTGTGATGGCGATTGTGCGTTTACGGAGGAGAGCGAGCAGGTGAGCTATCTATAGCGATGATTGCAGTTGGCCTACAGCGACACGCTTGCTGTCGCTAATGATGCGATGCCTATTTTAGCTCTCTCTCTTTTGCTATAAAGAGTGCTATGCTCCTCCATTACAATCTATCTCTAGCCTATACCAAGCACATCCCTACCTCCATAAAGCTTCAACGAGTGTTCCCAAAGATGCCGAGCCGCCGACGGAAGCCCCTCCACCGCCGTGGCTACCACGATGCCATCCACCTCCTTGCATTTAGTTTCTACTCTTTGATAACTTGTAGTTTATTTTCCTTTAATCATTCATCAAAGTTTTCTTGATCACAATTTCTAGACCATGTTTGATATTCAATAAAGTAGATTTTGATATCATAATTATTGTCTCATGCTCATTCCTAACTAGATTTTATTATGATTTATCATTTCTACTTTTTGTACATAATTAGATATCGCTGCTCTCCTATGAATCTCTAACCCTACCACTCTCTCTCACACACTCTCTCTCATTCTCTCTTCGCAAGCAAACAAAAATAACTTGTGACATTAAGCAGCCAATCGATCCGATTCCACGCCTCCCTAAGATCGACATTCAGACTCATCGTTCACTTTTCTTATTAAAATTGATGTCATAAATGCTTGCTACAATGAATGAATTATTGAAACGTGTTTTCCAATGTAAGTTTTTGGCACCGTTGCCAGAGAGGCAATGGATCTCTTAGTTGCTTCTGGATTTGCATCGATGATATTCATGAGATCTTACTCTCTCTTTCTATGGATTGGCTGCAGGAATCCGACATGAAAGCGATAGGAGGAGTGCACTCAAATATGGTAGATTAGGGATAGAGTGCAGCAAACACCTCGGTGAGTATCGTCCTCTCTAGCATAGTCCCATCCATTCTTTTAACACAAAAAATGAAAAAATTAAAAAAAATAAAAAGAAAATGCATTTAGGCTCATGTGTAAACCCTAGGGTAGTTTTATTGTTTGCTTCTAAACAAAAGAAAAAAAAAAGAAAGAGAAAAAGAAATGGCTTGGTGAATGGCTATTTAACCCACATCTTAAGTCCATCACCCAATAAAAAAAAAATACACTCTCTAATTTCATTTGGAAGATCCTTTTGGAGTATTTTTTGTGTGGTGTTTGCAAAGCCACCTATTAACAGATGCTTGGTCGGGGTTTTTAATGCAAGTCGCGTTGTAGTATAGTTGATCAAGCGTTGAAAACAAATAAGAAGTTTTTATTACTCAAATTGTTAAGTCCAAGGTCGAACATAGGGAGCAAGTGGAATTTATTCACTAATCTCAATCAATGTAATTAAAACACTTAAATCTACTCAAAATCTAATTCAGAATATAACGCAGGAGTTTATCAATTATAAAATGTAGCAGCAAAATAGAGAGATTGAGTCAAAGGTAAAAATATTTGATTCTTCGTTTGATCTTCTTTTCTCTTTCTCTTCTTCTTCTCTGCCTTAGCTTTTCCACTTTCTTCTTCTTCTTTGGTTCTTCTCTTTCTCTATGTGCTCGTCTTGTCTTCTCTTTCTCTTCTTCTCTATCTTTGGCGTTCTTCTTCCTTGATTTCTCCTTCCTTCTTATTCTTCCTTTCCTTTGCCTCTGCTACAGTGCTTTCTCTTTCCCTTGGTCTTGTCTTCTTCTACCTTGCTTTCTTCCTTTGCCGCACCTTCTCTGGCTATAGTGCCTTCTTCCTTCCTTCTCTGGCTTGGCTGTGCCTTCTTCCTTGCTGCCTTCTTCTTCCTTTAGCTTTGCCTTGCTTCTGCCTTGGCCTCAGCTTCCTCCTCTTTTCCTTCTTGGCTTCAACCTTCTCTTCATTCTCCTTCTTGCCTTAGCTTCTCAGCTTCTTCCTCTCCCTGCACACACGAGAATGCAAAACCCATCCCCTACCCTCCCCACATATACTCTCTCTCTATTTCTCTCTTCGGTTTGCTCTCCCAGAGCCAGCCAGGTAATTGGGTCAGGTAATGCGCACTCGGGTCCAGGCACATTGGCATGGGTGGTGCACAAGGAGTGCAAGGTTAAACGGGTCGGTCAGCTAGGTTTGCGGAGGAGTGGGTCGCGGATGAGGTGAGTGAGCGTGGGCGAGGGGACCTCACCCCGTGTACTTGAGGCGACCATATGAAAATACAAAATCAACAAAAACCACTCTCCGCGTGCCTAATTTTCTGACGTCGCACTAAAAGTCCCACCTGCTTCGCTTGCACACCCACAGGAGGTTCTTCTCTTAATTGTTGCAGCTGGGTGCCTCGTAAAGCCACTCACTTGGCTGGATGCATGCACGAGTCCAACCCGCACCTCCCGGACCTGGAGACCTGGAGTGAAGCGGCTTGGAGCAAGCTTGTGAGCTCCTTCAAGCCATCACTAATGGCGGTGGAGGTCAGACATGGGTTCCAAACAATACAGCCTTTCAACCCCGTTAAACCACATGGGGAGCTTTGTGGTGTCACGACGAAGGTGAAGCAATGGGTGGCTAGCTGCGGGGCGGCCTAGGCATGCATGCCTAGGTCGCTCTGTGGCCGTGAAGGTGGGTTTGGTCGGGGGGTGCTTATGAAGGGTATGGCGGTTAGTGAAGTGGGGAAAATGCTCAGTGGATGATGGCAGAGGTTATGAGGGGTCTGGCGATGTGGATGGAGGTGTGGAGGTGATAGAGACACCTCGCCGGTGGTTTGCCAAAGATGAGAACGATGGTGGTGGTCTATGGCATCGAGGGGATAAAAATAGAGATAAAGATAGGGGAAATAAAGAGCAGAGAGAGGGGAAGAGATTTGACCTAACTAAGTGGACTAAAAGGGGGTAGATGGGTGGCTGGCTGTATCTCCCACCACCGGAGAGGATGACTCCAGTGGAGGGAGAGCGGCGACGACAAAGGGGCTGGAGGCACGTGTGTAGGTATGGCGCGACGAGGAGGAAGGTGGTGAAGACATCTCTGCCACTGGTATTGTGGCAGAGCGACGAGAAGGAGGAGGAGGAGTCGCTAGAGCCTGCTGGACACTTGGCTGGAGAAGGGAAGAAATTGGTGGTCGTTCTCCGACCAAGCCAAGCTGCTTCTGTGCAGCCATAGATGAGGGTCCTTTTACAGCATCTGGCAGAGGCTCTTATGCTTGGAAGGCAAGCTTCCAAGCGCACGAGTCCTCACCGAAGATGGAAGGTGTGGATGATACCCAATTCTCTCGAGCATTCACATGAGAGATTTAGTGCAAATCGAATCATGGGATCATGTTTAGACGGTAGGGAATTCCTCAGAGAATCTCCCTTCCAAGTCTGGGAGGAGATCTCTGAGGAATAGGGGAGAAATCCTCCTCAAATCCTTGTTGGAGTAGGACTCCTCTGCTGTAATGGTGGAAGGACCTAATTGCAAAGGGTGGAGAGCAAGATAGGGCATTTATGCACTAGTTTTCAAAAGCTAGGGGTCAAAATGTAATTAGGTGGACTATTTTGCAAAGTAGGTCAAGCTGACCTCCCCATATGCCAAAATTTTGGTACAAACCTAACTTGGACTTAAGGAATCCAATGGTGAAGTTGTATCTTAGGTTTGACCACGTTTGGCTAGACATTTTACACAAAAACCCAAATTAGCTCAAATATCTAGCTAGGAACCCTACATAGGTCAAAATAGGTTCCAAAGGCCAATTTGAAGGTTCTAAGCCCTAGAGGATATTTTTCAATGAATATTAGAGGGTTTATTTGATTTTTATCCCATCCATAACCTTGTCGAATTAAGCAGGTCTATTTTAGGGTTACAAGATGTCATTTAATTCTTAGATTGCACATGAACCATTTTTTGACTGAACCAGCCTACTTTTTATCTTTTTCAGATCATTTAACCTATGTTTAGCCTCTAAGAAATCCCGTTGATGTACTGCAATGGTAAAATTGCAGTTTTATCCTTTGTTTCATGCTTTCTTCTCAGAACAGTTATTCCTTGAATTAGGCCCTTCTCTAGGTCATGTAGGAGATTTTTATTTTCTTTTTTAGGTCAAAATGAGCTAGTTAGGGCTCATGATGATGTTCTCATCACCACCTATGTCATGTATTGGGCTGCACCACTCAATCCAAAATCAATTCACCTGGTGGAATCTCATGAACTTTAGGGTGAATACATTAGGGTTGTTTTTCTAAGGCCACATCATTCTCTCTAAAGGAAATTGACTATCATGCATTGTGTGCAAAACATTGTGTCCCCACTTAAACATTGTTTGAAAATATTAAGAAACTTCAACCCTAAAAAACACTAAAGCAATGATGAATCGGTAAAAGACATCACATCCTACAAACCTTGCTTGAAAACCATGTTTTGTTGAAGTGAACATACACGCTCAATTGGAATAATTAAAAGGCACAACCACCGATAACGCTTAGTCATATACCTTAAGCACAAGCACTAACCTAGCCCAAATTAAAATTGAGCAGATGTTGGCCCCAAGATTCCTCGAGTGCATTTTAGGGTATTTTACTGAACGCATTGCAAATTTATGACGTCTGCTTGCTTCAAAAGGTGCTAAATTAGGAGGCCCGATTATCAAATGACTTAAATAAGCTAGGGTTTGGCATAATTAGTGGCCCTCGGGACATGCTCCTCCCACTTCTTCCAAACTCTGCCACCTTCGGGAGTAAGGACAACACCAAATTCGTCATGTGGTCGGCATTTATTTTTGAAGCATAGGTCACCTAGGTCAACACTATAAGGCTTAGTTTTGCTTGCTTGATTGTGCACACTTAATTCTCTCATCTGATCTTTGCTCATCCCTCTACTTCTTCCAAACCATATATTTCAATGCCTATCCTTCCTAAACTATCCCCAACATGATTTGTATTCTAACCCAAGTAGATTGTAGCCACAATTTACTTCGGATAACCAGCCACCTAGTTAGGGATATAATCTCGGACTTGCATATCTAGAAGACCACTCTTATCCCAACTATTCCAATTTTACCCTACCTACATCAACCTCCTATTGGGATACATCCAACCCACCCTCTTAGGGGTATGATTCAAACCTTGGGGATCCCTATCTTGATTCTCCTCATGATGACCCTTCTTTTAGGTCCCACCTAGTCATTAATCAATCTGATAGGACCTACATTTTAGGAGAACACCAAGACCCCTACCCTTCGAAAGACAATAACCATGATAGGTCATCTGAATTCATGGATCTCTCCTACTTGACCTATGGAATGGAAGGGATTTTAGAAAAATGGAAATCAAATGATGATGATCTTAAACTTAGGCAAACCAAGTATGATCAACACCCACTTTGGACACTTGATGAAGAATCTAACTGGGAGGACTTAGAACCTAAATTATTCTGAAGTAGGACTAAATAAAAAATGGTGTCTCTTAAGGAATTGGACCTTGAAAATGATAGAATAGAGTACCCACCTAAGAACTTAAACCCCAGTACTGATTCTCGCCCATACCCCCCTAACCCTGAGTTGAATGCTAAGGAAATCAAAGGGAAACCTAGTGATACTCAGTTAATTCCTGATAGCCTTCAGTTGGGGTTATAGTTACATACATAGAACTAGGAATTGATTACGAAGAAATAAGCCATAATTGATATGTTCCAACAATTAGATGAAGAGGGTCAAAGAACATTGATGGAATCAACTCCTTTTATGGAATTCATGAAGCAAGGTCTTGTGGTGATCGATTAGACTACACCTAGTTGCCCAAAACTGGTTCAATCCACCATTGATATTCCCCTGTTGTTGGACAACTCATTAGAAAATGTCATTAAGGATTCCTTAGAACATGACTTGGGGAGGGTTGAGGACAAAAATCAGAAGGAAATTGAGAATTTGGGGATCGATGTCTTTGAATCCAAATCTAATCTTCCAGAGGAAAGTGATTTGGTGGAAGATACAACCAAAACTGAAGATGGGAGTGGGATTACAATTTTGAAATAATTGATTTTGAATTATTTGAAACTCCCATCACAAGTTTAGAGGAGAGCCAAGGGAAAGAATCTAAGTCTAAGTTAAATGATGAAAGTAGCATTACCTCAACTGCAACCTTGAAAACTGAGTTTGATATAAATGAGGTTGAAGATAATATTCTAAGGGTCAAGGAATTGAAGGAATAAGCAATGAAGCTGTAATTGAAGAACGGATGGATTTTTCTTTTGAGAGAAACCTCATGCTTGATTTTAGGGCTTATTGTGAAACTCTTGATTTTGTTACATGCCCTATCAGAACTGAAATCCCGTAATCTGAATTCATTGGAATCGATATAATTCTGAGGGATTACAACTTTAAAGGGACACATGCTGATTACAAAGCCTACATTTTAGATTCGGGTTGCACTCGTCCAAATCAACTTGTCTACATGCCCGTAGATTAAGAGAGGAACAGACATGGGCATGCGTGATACACCATTTGCAAAGTTTTCATCCCTTTGGGTTGGGACTGCATCATAATCTAGTCCGGGAAGACATAATCAACTTGACCCAGAGTTAGAAGTCCGCATCTGCGGACTTCTAACTCTGGGTCAAGTTGATTATGTCTTCCCCTTGTTGACCTATGCCATTCAACTGATTGATTCTTTGTTGTCTATGTACTATGCCCACCTGAAGGTAGTAAACTTAGAGCTTCCAGGGAGGCAACCCAGAACATTCAGGCTGACCGGATACATAGATGAAACTCAATTGATTTCTTTCCTTACTCCCTTACATATAATTGTCTTCCAATGTGGACATTGCCCAACTTAGGCATGGGGGGGTGGTAATATGTGTACATACTGTCAGCTTGAATTATCTTCTTAGAAAAAAAAAATAGAGAGAGAATTATGAAGAGAAAACTAAGGCATTAAGAGCTTGTCAACTTTAGGAAATAATACGTAAGGACCGGAACGTTCATTCTCTTCAGGTCATCGGGCTTAATCAGTCTGAGTATCCACTAAAACATGGAATTGTTCTCGAGTCCTAGCCACCTTAATTTATATTAATCTAGTCAATAAAGCAGGGTGATAAGTATATGATTTATCAACCCGCCCTTTGATTTTGGGGAACTTTTAGTCTAAGTATCTGCACACATTTTGCACCGACTCACTCCTCGATGGTTCTAACAGAAATTAGGTAGATAATGAACCTTCTAGGGTGGTATGGCTGGCAAGTTGTCATGGGTAACAGCCCATTGGCTGGTTCTCCAGATCCCTGCCACAGGACAATTCTCTTTTACTATTGCCTTCAGGTAAATCTTAGATTAGGAAAGCCACCTACTTAAAAATAAAATAAAATAAAATAAAAAGAAAAAAAAAAGAGAAATAACCCACACTTCACCACACGAGTATGTCTCGCAAGTTGTCATGGGTAACAGCCCATTGGTCAGTTGTCCAGATCCCAGCTCATAAAATGAACCAGAATTCCAAAACACTTAAGGAAGAAGTGGGGAAGTAGCATAATCCGGGGAGATATACACTGGGTTCGTCCTTGTATTGACCCCACAAAAATAGGAGGGAGAAAGCTACTGGTCAGATAGATACACCTTTAGGAAGCATTTTCTTTTTCGGGTCACCTAGGGGCATAGAAACCCGAAGTCTGTTTTAATTGCCATTGTGTGAGTCTATCACAATTTCCACAACAAGATGCTTAGCACTTAAAGTCCTTTTCGAGTCTTAGGTGAGTTAGGTAGCTGTAAAAAATTACATGGAAATCCTCAACTCCAAAAATCCAAAAAGAAAACAAAAATAGAAAAGATGAAAAAAAAGATTAATAATTTTTGCTTCTATATAGAATAAGGTGAGGACTTGGGCGGTCTGCATTTTTGTAGGCATCCAGGTGCTATTGAGTCTCTGTAAGTTAGGTTATTAGTAGAAATTTCCTTCTACGATGAGCAACTTATGCCTGAGTGATAGATTCTTAATTCTAGCTGTAAATAGCATTTAGGTTAACCTTGATAGGGACTAGCATGGGGTGGGCATGGGGATATGATTACTCTACATATAAGGACGATAATTTTATCAATTAGAGTCAATTTCAAGGGAACATGTGCATTAATGTCCAATTATAATGGGCTTGGGAGTATTGCATGCATATTGTGTCCAAGTGCATATTAAGATTGCTTATAATTAATGTTTATCGACTATGTGTACAAGTGCATATTCAAACAGGTCTCAGATGAACAATCGGACCGTACGAATGGATCCGAATCGACAAACGGAGTCCATTCGTAACTCCCACATCAATCCGACCTCTGTTCATCCACAACAATCCGTAACTCCCACAATAAGCCTGAGAAGTTCTACCTTCTGATCTGATGATCAATGACCCTCATTGTGCCACATGTCACACATCCATGAGTCCTTGACCCATTGCTCTAATCTAACACTCCATCAAGAAATCTCAGCCATCGATCCTTGATTGAACTGTTGAGAACGCGTGCACATTAATTAAGAAGCATGACACGTCATGCCCCATGGCACAACGGTTGTGCCTCAACCCCACACGTGGAGGATGTGCGTTCAAGACTTCACCCGAGGTTGAATCTACTTCATGGGAAGGGGTAGCGAGATTAGGCCATGATTGAGCTTTTACGCGGTTTGTAAAATGCGGGTTTTATGAATCGTTGTAATGGGCAAAGACCAATTCACTTTTAAATTTATAACCTAGATAGTGGTGGTATCTAGGGTCGTCCAAGGAGGCAACTTTTTGCAAAATTGACTCTCTTGCTTGAATACGAAAATCACCTTTCATTTTGAGTTTTTCAATATTAGATTTTTAAGGTTTTGAAATAATAGGCAATTACACTTTTAAAGAGGGAAAGAGACTAACACCTATAAGCTAACCGTAAGATGACAAGAATGGCCTCACCCTAAGCTCACTTTAGGCACATGGAGGCCAAGAATAATTAGGGATAAGGAGTGAAAAGTGCTAGGGACAGGTGATGAGAACCTCATCATGAGCCATAACTAGCTCATTTTGACCTAATACAAAGGATAAAAGCTCCTACATAACTTAGCAAAGGGCTTAATTGAGGAATAAGTGTTCTGAGAAGAAAACATGAAATAAAGGTTAAAAACTGCAATTTCACCATTGCAGTACATAAACGGAATTTCTCAGAGACCGAACATAGGTCAAATGATCTAAATAAGATAAAAAGTGGGTTGAATCAATCAGAAATGGGTTCATGAGCAATTTAAGAATTAAATGACATTCTGTAACCCTAAAACAAACCCACTTCAATTCACGAGGTTCGAGGAAAAGTAAAAATGGAATAAACCCTCTAAAATTCATAGAAAAATAATCTCTAGGGTTTAGAACCTTCAATTTGGCCTTGGGAACCCATTTTGACCAACATTGAGAACCATGCCCAATTAACAACTTAATTTGGGTTTTTGTGTAATTTGACCAATCAAACAAGGTTTAATCTAGAAATAAAATTCACCATCCGAATCCTTAGGTCCTAATTAGTCATGTATAAAAGCTTGAGCCTAAGAAGAAACCTTCTTGACCAACTTTACACTTTGGTCCTCATATATTTACTTTTTGGCCCTCAACTTTTGAACCCTCACATTTTGGCCCCTAACTCTCCTTCGTTCCTTGCGTTTAGGTCCCTCTTGCAAAACCTGAGCAGCACCATGCTCCGGCGACCTTGCGCGGAGCATGGCGCCGCGCAGGGTGAGGGGGGGCCTGCCAAGTCAAATGGGGGTGCCCTGCGTCGTCAGCCGTCGCAGGAGCACCCCCCTGAGTGCTGCAACCACCCATACCGGCCGTACGAATTCACGGACGGTATGGGTCTCCTTCCTCCGGCATCCTCCGGCAAGGGAGGCACGTCTCCTCCCTCCGCCCTCCTCTCCATCTCTACCTCTATAAAAACCCCACAAGCTCTGCCGTTCTCCTCAGCTCGGATCTGACGGAGATACCCCCTCACTTCCTCTCTTCCCACTCCGACAGACGCCCCCTTGCTCCGGCGGTTTCTCCTCCTCCTCCTCGTCGCTCTGCTGCAATACCAGCAGCAGAGCCACCTCCCTGATCTTCCTCCGCGTCGCGCAATACCAGCGCGCGTTGCCTCTGCCCCTTCGTCACCGCCGTCGTCCCCCACTGGGCACCTTCTTCTCCGGTGACAGCAGGTACAGCCGTCCGCCTCCTCGCCCCCTTCGTCCCTTTAGTTAGGTTAGAACTACTTCCCTGCCTCCTCTCTCTCTTTTCCCCCTGCTATTTTTATCTAATTACCCCTCGACCGCGCCTAATCACTGATGGAACGTCGGTTTCCGTTGTTAATTCGTTGTAGTAAAGCCGGTTGTTACCAACGTTTCATAAAAATTTTTTTACTCGGAAAAATAAAAGAGTTCCCGAGGTCGAACTCAGGGAGCAAGTTGTATTCTAGAGATATACAAGTTTTATTACAAAAATAAAGAGAGAGAGAGATGAAAATTTGGCTTCTTCTTCTTTTCTTCTTTCTTCCTCTTTGTCTTTGGTTCTTCCTGTTCTCCTTCTTCTTCTTCTTTCTTCAGATCTTCCCTGTTTCCTTTCTTTCTTTTTTTTTTCGTCAGATCGTCTTCTTCTTTTCTTGCTTCTTGCTTCTCTTCATTCCTTCTTCTTCTTTGTCTTCACCTGCCTTGACCTCTCTTTTTCTTCTTTGGCGATGGCCGTTGCTCTTCCTTCTTCTTCAGCGGGTCTTCTTCTTCTTTGGCTGCTGACCTTCCGTCGTCTGCCCCGGTGCTGAGACGACTTAACAATGCCTTCGCTACAGTGCAGCAGCTCCTTCTTCTTCAGCGGGTCTGCTTCTTCTTCTTTGGCCTGCACACTTCAGAGCTCATTCGTCAAGAGGCAAAAACCTATGCTACCCCCCTCCCCCGCGTATCTCTCTCTCTGAAATCACTCTACGGAAGCTCTCCCAGAGCGCTATCGGGTAATCGGGTTCGGGTCAGGCCCGGGTCCAGGCCCACCGGCGTGCGTGGTGGGCGAGGAGTGCAGGTCAGTCTAATCGGGTCGGGCCAGGTCCGCGGAGCGTGGTCACGGACGAGGCCGAGTCGGGTCGGGTCGGGTGAGAGGGACCTCACCCCGTGGTAACTGAGGCAAACAGATGGTGGCAGTTTTTCAATTTATGTGGGTGCGTGGCTTCAGAAGGTTCCGAGGTGGGACTATCCGCGCACCCGTTTCTCTCACGACTGCAGCAGGGATGGTGCTCCCAATTGCATCGGCTGTTGAGGCGTACAGCTCCAATCGAGGGCCAGGGTGTGTGCGTGAGACTCTTCCGCGCTGGCCGTGGCTATTCAATCTGGGATATCTCGGCTTGGAGCAACCTCGAGCAGGCTTCGAGCTTCCTCGCCAATGGCGGTCAAGGCCTGGAACCTGAAACCAATGGCACGGCCTCTCGGCCAAATCAGACAGGCGGGGGACCTTCGCCGTGGCACGGCGAAGGTGGTCAGGGGGTCTGCAGGGGGCGAGATGGAGCTGTTAGGTCGTCCTAGGTCAGACTGTGAGCGAGGGAGTGGGTGTGTTCGGTGGGTCTGCAGAGGGTGTTTGGTGGGAAGTGGAGGGGCGGAAGAGGATCAGGGTGAGGAGGCGGAGGTTCTGCGGTGGTCGGCGAGCCGTGTGGGTCGCTGAGGTGATGGGAGCGGCTCGCCGGAGGGTGGTCGGAGGCGGAGAGGACGAGGGTGAACAGGGTCGGTAGAGGGCTTAATTGACTAAATCGAAAGCGGGGAAAGAAAGAGGAGGAGAAGGGGAGTAAGTCTAACTTAACTGCAGGGACGAAGGGGGAGGAACAGGGCGACAGTCGTATCGACTGTCGCCGGAGAAGATGATGCTCAGAGAGAGGGGCGGCGGCGAGCAGAGGGCTGGAGAGGCGCCAGCTGGGTGCGGCGTGGCGCGGGAAGAGCAGGGGAGGAGGTCTCTGCTGCTGGTAGTGCGGCAGAGCGACGAGGTGGAGGGGGAGGAAGTCGCCGGAGCTGGTGAGCGTCTGCCGGAGGAAGAAGAGAGGAAAATTGGGGGTTTTCTCCGTCAGATCCAGGCTGCCTTGGTCGGTGGAGCGGCGGGGGGTATTTATAGGGTTGAAGCAGGGAGGAAGGCGGAGGGAGACGACGTGTCTCCCTCGCCGGAGCATGGTCGGAATTCGAACCCATACCGTCCGTGCGTTCGCACGGCCGGTATGGGGGGCTACAGTGACCATGGGGGTGCTCCTGCGACGGCTGACGACGCAGGGCACCCCCGGTACACTTGCCAGGTCCTCCACCTCACCCTGCGCGGCGCCATGCTCCGCGCAAGGTCGCCGGAGCATGGTGCTGGCAGGGTTTTGCAGGAGGGACCTGTTTGCAAAGAACGAAGGAGAGTTAGGGGCCTAAATGCGAGGGTTCAAAAGTTGAGGGCCAAAGAGTAAATATATGAGGACCAAAGTGTAAATTCGGTCAAGGAGGTTTCTTCTTAGGCTCAAGTTTTTATACATGACTAATTAGGACCTAAGGAATCTGATGGTGAATTTTATTTTCATATTAAACCTTGTTTGACCGGTCAATTTGCGCAAAAACCCAAATTAAGTTATTAATTGGGCATGGTTCTCAATGTAGGTCAAAATGGGTTCTAAAGGCCAAATTGAAGGTTCTAAACCCTAGAGATTATTTTTCTATGAATTTTAGAGGGTTTATTCTATTTTTACTTTGCCTCGAACCTTGGGAATTGAAGTGGGTTGTTTTAGGGTTACAGATTATCATTTGGTTCCTTGGAAGTGCTGTAGCCCTTGCTAGATCATCTCATCCCACTTTTATTCTTATTAAGCTGTTTTGACCTATGTTTGGGCCCTGAATTACCCTGTATGCAGATTATACTGGTAAAATTGCACTTTTACCCCTTATGACTTGTTTTCTTCTCAAACTCAGAATTCTCTGAGTTAAGCTTTTCCTTGAGATATGTAGGAGCTTTTATCCTTTGTATTGGGTCAAAATGAGCTAGTTATGGCTCATGATGAGGTTCTCATCATACCCCCATGCCTAGCTTTTGCTAGTCCCTTAGCAAAAAAAACTTAAGGTTTCAACCCTTGTTCTAGACCATGAAGTTTTCAATGGTTTTAGATAAGTGCTTTTTTATTTGAGCATAGATTAGGTTAGAATGCTGACCATAGGCCTAAAAGATACTCTAGTACCAATCAAGATCCAAATCTGTCTAGCCTTAGCCTCAGTCTTTTAGCAAAGGTTTTTAAGGCCCACAAGAACTAACCTAAGGTTTATTGGACTTCGTGGTTAAAGCACCCGTGCTTGAAATGATTTTAGCCCTGGCTCAGTTCGCAGTGCGTTTTGTAAGAGAGAGAGATAGAAAGTTTTTTCTGTTTGGAGAGTTTTCTCTCTCTTTTTTCTTTTTAGTTCTAGTCTAGGATTGGCTTTTCAACACGGTCTGTATCAGATTCCTTGCTCCCATCATCAATCCTCAAGGGTTCCTGGCGATCGATGCTTCGAGATAGCACCGCCCATGGCAACCCCCGGAACCCTGGCTATTGAGATTTCGAGATAATCCCATCCATGGTATTCCGTGGCCGAATCCAGACCCTGGCAATTGACATTTCGAGATAATGCCATCCATGGAATCTGAACCAGCAGAGTGCTTACATGCCCCCCGTAGGATATGTAAATATCCTAAGAGACAAGCACCGAGGAGATGATATTTTGTTACGCATCTTCGAGGGGATTTCCCGCCTCTCCGCGCTGGGAACTCGTCCAAATCAACTTGTGTTGATCGGCCATTCCTATTCTAGGTGTTCTTTTCAGATTTTTGCGACGCTTCTGCGTGATTCTGATTTTTATGCTTACTGAACCAGGCTGTGTGTGAGATTAGGGTGCTTAGGTTACTGAGTCCCGTAAACCAAAAATTAGTTAACGAGGCCGAATACTCCCTAAGCCTTAGACCTAATACTTCAGCTTTTCATTATCCTCAACCTCTTGAGGAGTGTCCAGATCTTAATGAGTACTAAGAGTCTATTCAAGAATGCCTAAGGTTTGCATTCTTACTAATCTCATTGTGCACTTTTCAGTTATTTTCTTGAATGAGGTCTAGAACTTAGGTTAATTCCTTAGTTCCTTACTAATGACTATCAACTTTTCTTATAATTTTGTGCTCCTTTTTCATTTTGTTTCTTTTCTCCTTCACAAAATTTTCCTTCTCCTCTTTTCCTCTTATTCTTTTTCGAAATTTTTTTTTTTTTTTTTTTTTTTAATTTTTATGGTATTTTTGGCATATGTGAATTTTTTTGCTTGAAACCTTTTCTTACAAGTTTTTGCACTTTCCTACCCCCCCATGCCTAAGATTTGCAATGTCCTCATTGTAACCTAGGGGGTCTCAGTTCAGGGTGAACTTCGAGTGCTGAAAGGTGACAGAACAAGTTTCAGGTTTTCAAAGAGAATGACGGGCTGCCTCCCGTTAAGCGCTGAGTTTTACGCCATCGGCTGGGCGCAATAAGCTCAAGGGGAAAGGAGGATATGAGATGCCTCAGCCAAATCAGTAGAAATTACATCAATGAACGGCTTGAGTCTTTGACCATTCACGATGAAAGGTTCAGAATCGTGGCTGAGTGGACTGATTTCGATTGCTCCATTTCCAAAAACCTGTCGGACCAAATATGGTCCGACCCACTTAGATCTCAGTTTTCCTGGGAAGAGTTTGAGTCGGGCATCAAAGAGTAGGACCTTTTGACCAGGATGAAAGATCTTTCTCGAGATGTGTTTGTCGTGGAAGGCTTTAACCCGCTCCTTGTAGATTTGCGAGTTCTCGTACGCGTCTGTGCGTAATTCATCGATCTCGCTGATTTGGAGTTTTCTGTGGGTCCCAGCCTTGGAAAGATCTAGATTACAGTTCCGTACTGCCCAATAGGCTTTATGCTCCAGTTCGACGGGAAGGTGGCATGCCTTTCCGTACACCAATCTAAAGGGAGACATGCCCAATTGGGTCTTGTGGGCGGTCCTATAGGCCCACAATGCTTCCGGAAGTCGGGACGACCAGTCCTTCCTGTCAGGTCGAACAGTGACCTGTAGGATTTTCTTGATCTCCCGATTCGACAGCTCAGCTAGACCATTAGTTTGGGGGTGGTAAGGAGTAGAGATTCGGTGAGACACCCCGTATTTGGTCATCAGTGACCTAAACTGAGCATTTGTGAAATGGGTCCCCCCATCAGAGATTATTGCACGAGGAATCCCGAACCTTGAGAAAATGTGTTGATGAATGAATTTGAGAACGATTTTGTGATCACAGGTTCGGGTCGGTATGGCTTCGATCCATTTGGACACGTAGTCCACAGCCAACAGAATGTATTCGAAACCATCCGAAACAGGAAAGGGGCCCATAAAATCAATCCCCCAAACATCAAAGATTTCGCATACTAGAATCGGTTGCATAGGCATCATGTCGCGATGGCTCATGTTGCCCAAAGTCTGGCAACGACTGCATGCCTTGCAATGACTGTATGCGTCTTTGAACAGTGTGGGCCAGTAAAAGCCGCACTGGAGGACTTTTGATGCGGTTTTATGCCCGGCAAAATGGCCACCGCATGCCTGGTCATGGCAGAAAGAGAGGATATTGTTGACTTCCCCTTCCGGGATACATCTCCGGATGATCTGATCGGCACCTATGCGGAAGAGGTATGGGTCTTCCCAAATGTAATACTTGGCATCGGAGCGTAATTTGTCTTTCTTGGCCTTCGGCCAATCGGACGGGGTCTGATGAGATGCCAAGTAATTTACAATATTAGCAAACCATGGAAGGCTAGTACCAATAGTCAGCAGGTGCTCATCGGGAAAATGCTCAGTGATGGGTCCGGAAGGGTCTATCATTTCAGAAGGAAGACGGGACAAGTGATCAGCTACCACGTTTTGTTTTCCCGCTTTATCGCGAATCTCGAGGTCAAATTCTTGCAACAGCAAGATCCATCGGATCAATCGAGGTTTCGCGTCCTTCTTCGCAAGGAGATGCCTCACAGCCGTGTGATCCGAGTATATGATGACATGGGAACCCAGAAGGTATGATCTGAATTTCTCTAGGGCAAATACTACAGCTAGCAGCTCTTTCTCAGTAACTGTATAGTTACGCTGAGCCTCATCGAGTGTTTTGCTGGCGTAGTAAATGACCACAGGTTTCTTGTCATTTTTCTGCCCCAAAACCGCTCCTACAGCGAAGTCGGATGCATCACACATGATCTCAAAGGGTTGAGACCAATCAGGGGACTGTAGGATCGGGGCTTGGGTGACTCGGTCACGCAGGATTTCAAATGCTTGAGTGCATTCCCTGGAGATTTCGAAGGGAACATCCTTGGAGAGAAGAGTGGTCAGGGGGCGTGCGATTTTTGAAAAATCAGGGATAAATCGTCGATAAAAACCGACATGCCCTAAAAAGGATCGGATGTCCCTGATCGAGCTAGGCATAGGAAGGCGAGAAATCAGATTAACCTTAGCTCGATCCACTTGGATACCTTTCTCCGAAATTGAGTGTCCCAGGACAATTCCCTCAGGCACCATGAAATGGCTCTTTTCCCAGGAAAGAACCAAATTCACGTCGATGCACCGCCTGAGTATCTGGACCAAGTGTTGGAGGCAATCGTCGAATGATGCTCCGAAAACTGAAAAGTCATCCATGAAGACTTCCAGATAATCACCTACCATATCTGAGAATATGGCAAGCATGCATCGCTGAAAAGTAGCGGGTGCATTGCAAAGACCGAAAGGCATCCTTCGGAAAGCGTATGTTCCGAAGGGGCAGGTGAATGTGGTCTTTTCTTGGTCCTCAGGATGGATTGCCACCTGGTTATAACCGGAGTACCCGTCAAGAAAGCAGAAGAACCTATTTCCCGCTAGTTTTTCGAGAATTTGATCAATGAAGGGTAGTGGGAAATGATCCTTCTTCGTGGAGGAATTGAGTCGACGGTAATCTATACAGACTCTCCACGAGTTGGCTAATCGGGTAGGAATGATTTCTCCGGTCTCAGTCGTTATAGTGGTGAGTCCTGCCTTCTTAGGCACGACCTGAATTGGGCTCACCCAACGACTATCGGAGATCGGGTAGATGATCCCGGCATCTAACCACTTGATGATCTCCTTTTTCACGACCTCCTGCAGATTGGGGTTTAAGCGTCTCTGCATTTCACGAGAAGGTCGTGTGCCCTCTTCTGAATAGATATGATGAGTACAATAAGAGGGACTTATTCCAGTCAAATCATCGAGGGTCCATCCGATGGCTCTGCGATGTTGCTGGAGGACAACAATCAGACGGTATTCCTGTTCAGGATTGAGGTTGGAATTGATGATCACAGGAAGGGTCTGATTAGAACCCAAAAAGATGTATTTTAAATGAGCAGGAAGGGGTTTCAGTTCGAGGATGGGGTTTTCAGCAGCAGCGGGTGGTTCAGTATAGATGTGAGGTTCAAGGGTGGGAGTTACTGGGTTGTTCACATCCGGAATGGACTCCTCTATTTGCGGGTCAAGATCCTTCTGTGGTTGATGAGGAATACTCAAGTCATTCTGGAGGTGTGATTCATCAACCAAAGTCTTGATGTCACAAATTTGTTCGATGACGCCGCAATTAATTCCTTGTTGGGCCTTAAATATATCAATTTTCAGTGTTTGATCTCCAAACTTAAGCTCTATTTGGCCCTCCTCACAGCTGATGTTGGCTCTAGCAGTAGCCAAGAAAGGTCTCCCTAGAATGATTGGTGTATCCCTAGGGTTCTCAGGTGCATCCATGTCTAAGACTATAAAGTCCACTGGAAAATAGAAATCCCGCACTCTCACGATAACATCCTCGAGAATCCCTTTTGGTGACTTTATAGATCGATCTGCTAATTGTAATGTCACCTCAGTTGGTTTCAGCTCAGATTCTTCCAGATGGTCAAGTAAGGATGTGGGTATCAGATTTATAGATGCACCTAAGTCTAACAATGCTCTGTCAAATTGGGTACCACCTATCTTACAGGAGATCAGGGGAGTTCCAGGATCTTTTGCCTTGGGTGGGAGTCTACTAAGGATTACAGAGCTGGCTTGCTCTGACAGAACAATTGGGCTCCCTCCCTTGGTTCGCGGCTTACGCTGGGGTGTACATATATTCTTTAGAAATCGTGCGTAAGCTGGTACGTGGCGGATTGCATCCATCAAGGGGATGTTTATGTGGACCTGCTCAAAGAGCTTGACCAGGTCCTCCTCAGGGGCCACGGGTTTGGTGGTCTTCTTTCCCTTGGTCAGGGCCTCGGGAAACGGGATCTTGGTTGGTTCCTCTAGGATAGGTCCTGGTTGTGGGTCTGGAACAGCGGTACCTTGGATAACTATCCTAGGGTCATGATTATCAGGCTGGGAGTGGTTTGGATAACGCGGGTCCTGAGTTGTCTTACCACTACGTGTTGTTACAGAATTTAATCCGGCCTGATTTTGGTTTGGATTTGGTAGGAGGGGTGGCTGCTGCTGAAATCCCGTACGAGAAGTAGAGGCTTCCATCTCGTCTGGAGATGGGGCAGTAGGGGCCTGATAAATCCATTGAGCGTGGCCTAAATTTGGATTCATAACGCGCTTCTGGGTTGGCACGTTATTTGGGTTAGGAAGGGGTTGGGAAGGGAGTGTGCCTGGCTGGCGAGAATTTGCCAACTGGGCCAGCTGAGTTTTGACTTCAGTAAGCTCGTCCTTGTGCTGTTTTTGAATGGCCGCATTCGATTTTTGAATGTCAGCCAGAGTCTGAAGGATTAAGGACATTTGATCTTGATTTGGCCCTGATGGATAAGTAGGGTTGGGCCGAGGCTGAGGCGGCTGGTAGTGATGAGAGGGCTGTGGGCGGGACTGAAAAGGTGGTCTTTGGGTTTGAGAATTTCCCGCCCACTGAAAATTTGGATGGTTTCGCCATCCAGGGTTGTAGGTGTTGGAGAATGGGTCGTTCTGGATGGCGTTGAGGTCCTCGCAGGTCTGAGGAACCTCCTGAGAATCAGGGAAAGGTGGAATGGAGTTCCCCCGGCTGGTGAAGAAAGGATCAGATGATCTTCCAGTCCAGGAATCAGATGGGGACGGATATGGATCCATCCCAGGGGAGGATCGGTGTAGGATGTTTTGCACAGTCTCCTGTGTGGAAGGAGGTTGTGCAAAAGAGTTACGCGCAGAGGTGGCTCGCTGCAAGTGCTGAGTCAGCTCATCCACCTTCTTTTCAATAATTGAGACCTTGTCCAATCGACTGGCCATTAATTCCAGGTCGACTGATGCGGACAGGCCCTGCGTCTCATGTGCTCCCTTAAGATTCGTCGCTGCGCGGGTATTCGTCCTGTCGAATAATCCCATGGAGTCATTGTTGATGGAGTTCTCGCACATGTTTTCGAGAATCTCCCATACGGTGTCTTCATGCTGACCCATGATGTTTCCTCCGCAGGTTGCATTGACGAAAAGGCGGATGTCCTCACGGAGTCCCTGGTAAAAAGATTGGACTTGTTCCCATTTAGGAACTCCGTGATGGGGGCACTTCCTCATGAGATCCTGAAAACGATCCCATGCCTCATGGAGAGGTTCTCCTGATTGTTGAGTGAAGTGTGTAATCTGATGGCGCAAGGCGTTGGTCCGACCAACGGGAAAGAA
This sequence comes from Thalassia testudinum, assembly GCA_037157565.1. Lineage (NCBI taxonomy): Eukaryota > Viridiplantae > Streptophyta > Magnoliopsida > Alismatales > Hydrocharitaceae > Thalassia > Thalassia testudinum. The sequence continues at coordinate 95,370,631 of JAZHRO010000025.1, forward strand.
CTTTTTCAAAAACTCGGATTGAAGTTCTTCCCAAGTGTTGATCGGCCGGGTCTGAGTTTGATACCAATGGGCGGCCTTGTCCATAAGAGAAAAGGAGAACATCTTCATGAGAAGAATATCCCGATTTTGCGCATCTGATCCAAAAGTGTGGGCCAGATGCTTAAGCTGTTTGATGTGCTGGAAGGGATCTTCAGAATTAAGCCCATGGAATTTAGGTATAGCGTGAATCATGTTGGGCTTTAGTTCGGAATCAGGTCCTCCAATCGGGATTCTAACTCGAGGCTCAATTGCCACCGCAGCAGGATTGTAGTGGTCCCGCATCATAGGACGCTGTGGTGGGTGTACGAAGTTTTGGAAGAGGTCATTGAGTCGCTGGAGCTGGTGTTCCAGATTATTTTCTTCCTCAACTGGCTGAGCCATGATGGGGGAAGAAGAAGAACTTGGTTCTGAATCAGAAGAGAGAATAATGTGAGGGTGTTGCTGCACAAACACGGGTGTCGAGGCTTGGCCTTGACGAGAGTGAATTTCTAAAGGAGGTCTTAAGGGTGGTCTTAGAGACCTCCTTCCGTACATGCACAGTTGGGAGAGGTAAGTTTAGAAGGTGATGGACCCAATCAAGACACCCAAAAATGTGTTGGGTGACTATAGAGGTGCGGGGCAGATGGACCCCTTGATCAGAAAGATCGTCCACCTGAGAATTACCTGGGCAGCCAGAGAGGGAGAGTCCCGCGAAGACCCCTACACGGTAGAGCGTCCCCACGGGTTACAGGGTTTCCCCCACCCGACCTCTCTTGTCACTGCGGTTCCAGGTAGACCAGAATGGGGATCTTGACCTCTTAAGTCTACCAATTTTAAGATCAGGGTGCTTAAGGTTTCACTTGAACTTTAGTCTTTTTAGGTGCAAAGAGTGACCTAATTTAAGGTTGGTTAACCCAAGGGGTCAACTTTACCTATTATTTTCTTTAAGAGCTTTTAGGTCCTGTCTTTTAGGGTTCAAGTGTTTAGAGAGAGCCAATTGTTTAGGATTTTTCTTGTATAGGTATTTTCAGACAAGGGCTTGGGCACACTTCATTTGGTTTTCTCAATTCTTGAGTTAAGTAGTGTGTCTCTAAATCCCTAGTGTTGGATCCTAGGTTGGCTCTACTTGGTCCAGTTAATTCTGGGTAATTAGGGCTCAAGCAAGAATGTGTTAGCCCTTAAATACCCTTGATAGTGTGCAGAAATAATGAGTTGAAAACATGCAACTTTTATGGTTACTAAATATGGAAGACAGGTTAGCCCTATATTGCTTGTTCTTTTCTTTTCTTTCTCTTTAGAGTGTAGGGGTTAATAGTGAGAGAAAAGATTTACCTGTCTTCGGAGTGGTTGTCGTGCGGTTGCTTGTCTTCTTGAGTTCCTGTAGCTGCACAAAAGAGAGGAGATTATTAAAAGATACAGGAATGTTTACCTCTAGAATAGCCGTTGCTCCCCGGCAGCGGCGCCAAAATGATGGAACGTCGGTTTCCGTTGTTAATTCGTTGTAGTAAAGCCGGTTGTTACCAACGTTTCATAAAAATTTTTTTACTCGGAAAAATAAAAGAGTTCCCGAGGTCGAACTCAGGGAGCAAGTTGTATTCTAGAGATATACAAGTTTTATTACAAAAATAAAGAGAGAGAGAGATGAAAATTTGGCTTCTTCTTCTTTTCTTCTTTCTTCCTCTTTGTCTTTGGTTCTTCCTGTTCTCCTTCTTCTTCTTCTTTCTTCAGATCTTCCCTGTTTCCTTTCTTTCTTTTTTTTTTCGTCAGATCGTCTTCTTCTTTTCTTGCTTCTTGCTTCTCTTCATTCCTTCTTCTTCTTTGTCTTCACCTGCCTTGACCTCTCTTTTTCTTCTTTGGCGATGGCCGTTGCTCTTCCTTCTTCTTCAGCGGGTCTTCTTCTTCTTTGGCTGCTGACCTTCCGTCGTCTGCCCCGGTGCTGAGACGACTTAACAATGCCTTCGCTACAGTGCAGCAGCTCCTTCTTCTTCAGCGGGTCTGCTTCTTCTTCTTTGGCCTGCACACTTCAGAGCTCATTCGTCAAGAGGCAAAAACCTATGCTACCCCCCTCCCCCGCGTATCTCTCTCTCTGAAATCACTCTACGGAAGCTCTCCCAGAGCGCTATCGGGTAATCGGGTTCGGGTCAGGCCCGGGTCCAGGCCCACCGGCGTGCGTGGTGGGCGAGGAGTGCAGGTCAGTCTAATCGGGTCGGGCCAGGTCCGCGGAGCGTGGTCACGGACGAGGCCGAGTCGGGTCGGGTCGGGTGAGAGGGACCTCACCCCGTGGTAACTGAGGCAAACAGATGGTGGCAGTTTTTCAATTTATGTGGGTGCGTGGCTTCAGAAGGTTCCGAGGTGGGACTATCCGCGCACCCGTTTCTCTCACGACTGCAGCAGGGATGGTGCTCCCAATTGCATCGGCTGTTGAGGCGTACAGCTCCAATCGAGGGCCAGGGTGTGTGCGTGAGACTCTTCCGCGCTGGCCGTGGCTATTCAATCTGGGATATCTCGGCTTGGAGCAACCTCGAGCAGGCTTCGAGCTTCCTCGCCAATGGCGGTCAAGGCCTGGAACCTGAAACCAATGGCACGGCCTCTCGGCCAAATCAGACAGGCGGGGGACCTTCGCCGTGGCACGGCGAAGGTGGTCAGGGGGTCTGCAGGGGGCGAGATGGAGCTGTTAGGTCGTCCTAGGTCAGACTGTGAGCGAGGGAGTGGGTGTGTTCGGTGGGTCTGCAGAGGGTGTTTGGTGGGAAGTGGAGGGGCGGAAGAGGATCAGGGTGAGGAGGCGGAGGTTCTGCGGTGGTCGGCGAGCCGTGTGGGTCGCTGAGGTGATGGGAGCGGCTCGCCGGAGGGTGGTCGGAGGCGGAGAGGACGAGGGTGAACAGGGTCGGTAGAGGGCTTAATTGACTAAATCGAAAGCGGGGAAAGAAAGAGGAGGAGAAGGGGAGTAAGTCTAACTTAACTGCAGGGACGAAGGGGGAGGAACAGGGCGACAGTCGTATCGACTGTCGCCGGAGAAGATGATGCTCAGAGAGAGGGGCGGCGGCGAGCAGAGGGCTGGAGAGGCGCCAGCTGGGTGCGGCGTGGCGCGGGAAGAGCAGGGGAGGAGGTCTCTGCTGCTGGTAGTGCGGCAGAGCGACGAGGTGGAGGGGGAGGAAGTCGCCGGAGCTGGTGAGCGTCTGCCGGAGGAAGAAGAGAGGAAAATTGGGGGTTTTCTCCGTCAGATCCAGGCTGCCTTGGTCGGTGGAGCGGCGGGGGGTATTTATAGGGTTGAAGCAGGGAGGAAGGCGGAGGGAGACGACGTGTCTCCCTCGCCGGAGCATGGTCGGAATTCGAACCCATACCGTCCGTGCGTTCGCACGGCCGGTATGGGGGGCTACAGTGACCATGGGGGTGCTCCTGCGACGGCTGACGACGCAGGGCACCCCCGGTACACTTGCCAGGTCCTCCACCTCACCCTGCGCGGCGCCATGCTCCGCGCAAGGTCGCCGGAGCATGGTGCTGGCAGGGTTTTGCAGGAGGGACCTGTTTGCAAAGAACGAAGGAGAGTTAGGGGCCTAAATGCGAGGGTTCAAAAGTTGAGGGCCAAAGAGTAAATATATGAGGACCAAAGTGTAAATTCGGTCAAGGAGGTTTCTTCTTAGGCTCAAGTTTTTATACATGACTAATTAGGACCTAAGGAATCTGATGGTGAATTTTATTTTCATATTAAACCTTGTTTGACCGGTCAATTTGCGCAAAAACCCAAATTAAGTTATTAATTGGGCATGGTTCTCAATGTAGGTCAAAATGGGTTCTAAAGGCCAAATTGAAGGTTCTAAACCCTAGAGATTATTTTTCTATGAATTTTAGAGGGTTTATTCTATTTTTACTTTGCCTCGAACCTTGTGAATTGAAGTGGGTTGTTTTAGGGTTACAGATTATCATTTGGTTCCTTGGAAGTGCTGTAGCCCTTGCTAGATCATCTCATCCCACTTTTATTCTTATTAAGCTGTTTTGACCTATGTTTGGGCCCTGAATTACCCTGTATGCAGATTATACTGGTAAAATTGCACTTTTACCCCTTATGACTTGTTTTCTTCTCAAACTCAGAATTCTCTGAGTTAAGCTTTTCCTTGAGATATGTAGGAGCTTTTATCCTTTGTATTGGGTCAAAATGAGCTAGTTATGGCTCATGATGAGGTTCTCATCAATCACCCTCACCTTCTCCATCTCCGGCCAAACTCCGACGACCCGCTCCCGTCACTCCAGCACCCCACACGGCTCGCCGACCCTCACAGAACCTCAACCTCCTCACCCTGATCAACCTCCGCCCTTCCACTTCCCACCAATCGCCCTCTGCAGACCCACCGACCAAACCCATCTCCCAACCTGCAGTTTGACCTAGGGCGGCCCTTAGGCTCCGCCCCGCCACCTGCAGACCCCCCATCCACCTTCGCCGTGCTACGGCGAAGGTCCTCCGCATATCTGATTAGGCCGAGAGGCCGTTTCTCTGTGAGCAGGTACTTCGCTCGCCGCTGCCATTGCTGAGTGAAGCAGCTTCTTCGACCTGCTCCTCCAGGCGTGCCACGCCCAGGTCAGACTCCCAGGCTGCGCGGGGCATCTCCGCAAAGAAGTCCCAGGCTGCAGTTGGGGCAAAGCCTTCGCGTGGAGCCTCGATTGTGCGCTGCCTCCTCCGCGCGGGCGTCCAATTGGGGTGGGACATTTAGTCCCACCTCGGAAACTCACTGAGGCGAGCGGGTGCTTAAAGGCAAAAAGTGCCTTAAGCTGTTCACCTCAGATCACGGGGTGAGCTCCCCTTCACCCGCCCAATTATCCGGCCTCGTCCGCGCTCACGCCCTGCGGACCTGGCCTGACCCGATTAGCCCGACTTGCAGTCCTCGCCCACCATCGCATGCCGGTGGGCCTGGACCCGGGCGCGACCCGCGTACCCGATTAATCGGTTGCTGTGGGAGAGCTTTCCTAAGAGCGAATTCTGAGAGAGAGCGACGCAGGGGGAGGGTAGAATAGGTTTTGCCCTCTGACGAAAACCTTAAGTGTGCAAGCACAGGTGAAGAAGAAGAGGAGACACTGTAGCAGCAGCAGTATAAGTCGTCTGATTGGAAAATCAGATGACGTCCTGAAGGCAAAAAAGAAGAAGAAGAAAAGAAGAAACAGGACCACAAGGAAGAAGAAAAAGAAAGAGACGGACAGAAAGAAGAAGAACAGAAGGAAGAAGACAAAGAAAGAGAAGCAAGAAAAGAAGAAGAACACAGGAAGAACAAAAGAAAGAAGATTCAAGAGCCAAAGAGAAGAGAAGACAAAGAGGAAGAAAGAAGAGAAGAAGAAGAAGCCAAATTTCCATATCTCTCTCTCTCTCTTTATTTTTGTAATAAGAAATACTGTACTTCTAGAATACAACTTTCTCCCTGAGTTTGACCTCGGGAGAACTTTATTTTCCGAGTAAAAATATCTGTAATGATGGCAATAACTAGCTGTACTACAACGTTATTTCTTTAACAAAACCTAGTCATAAGTTATCGGCCACTCATCAAGAGGATTATAAAAGGAAATGTGACAAAAATTTAAAAGAAGGCAACTTTGATTTAATGGAATTGTGCTTTACAAAAACATGTAGAGGAATGCTTCTACTTGAAATTGAAAGTACAAAAGTAATAAATACACAAATCCTCTTGCAAAATCTGGTGAAGAAGAAGTCTTCTTGCTCCAAGCCTAGCTGCTCCTTGGCTTGAAAAGGTCTCCTTCTCTTTCCTTGAGTGGCTCCTCTAAGGTGGTTGCTTTCCACCTCAATTATCTCCTTCAAGGGTAGGCATGCACCCTAGAATCTCCTCAATGCCTAGCTGTCCTCCTTGTTGTAGAGAGCCTCCTCCTCTTGCTATGGCACAAGAAGAAAAGTGGAGAGGAAGAAGGCACTAAGGAGGCAAGGGATAGCCTCCTTAATCTTCTTCCTTCCTCCTTGTTCTTGGTCGTGGGTTATAGGTGGCTCAAGGTAGAAAATTAGACTAAGGGAGGATAAAGATATAGTGGTGGTTACAAGGGTTTTTATAGAGGTGGAGAATGGTGGTTGGTGTGGGGATTACGTGTAGGGCTAGGATGGGTTTTAGGAGGTGGTTAGTGGCGGTTATGGGGATCCTTAGTTGTAGGATGGGTGGCACCACCTTAAGGGATGTGATGGTGGTGGTTATGGTGGTGGAGAGGCACCATAGTTTGGTGCCAACCATGGAGAGGTGCCATGGTTTTGGTGCCAACTATGCAGGCTTCTAGAAGGGAGTAGGTGGATGGTGGAGATGGCTTAGGAAATTAGTTGTATGGTAGAGATGAAAGGGGTGGTTGGCACCAACTTCAAGGGTAGTTAAAGGGGGTTTTGGCACCAACATGGTGGTGTCTCTTGGAGGTGGTGGTGGTGTGAAGGGTTGTAGTTGAGTTTGCACCAAGTAGGGTATCTCATGTGGAGCTTAGGTGGACTTGAAGTGGAAGGTTATGTAGGTGGAGTTAGGGTTAGCTAAGGTGGATGGCCATGGGGTGGAGAAGTTAGCTTAGCTAGTAGATGAGTAGGGTAGGGAGCAGAAGGAGCTGAGGTTTTGAGAGGAGGAGTTGAAGGAGAGCTGTCTGGGGCTGCACAGGAGCTTGTGGCTATTGAAGAGAATAGCAAGGAGATACTTTAGTTGGCTTAGATTGCTAATTCTTTGCTAGCTGCTAAGCCAAGCTAACGTAAGCTACCTTCTACTGAAAGATGCTGAGGTAAGCTAGGTCTAATCTTCCTAGGAGGAGCTAGCTAGCTGAAGTAGCTAAGGCAACTTAGCTTAACTAAGTTGAGCTAAGTGGGGTCCCCAGGAGCTAGACTCGAGCTGATGATGGGAATACCATCGTAAGCCATAGCTAGCTCAATTTGGTCATATAAAGTCAATAAAAGCTCCTACATATCGGCTAGGTCTCCTAAGCAGGATAAGCTGTTTTGAGAAGAAAAGATGAAAATAGGGTTATTTCTACAATTTTACCATCTTATCACAAATACAGAATAACCACGGGGTATGCTAGGGATTTATTAATGATCATTTAGTCATTAATGCATAATAAGTGGGTTCATATAGACAGAAATGGGTTTTCATGCATTTCAAGAATTAATGGACATCTGAAGCCTTAAAAATAGACCTGCTTAATTAACTGAGGTTCTGGTCAGGATAAAATGTATCTAAACCCTCTAAAAATCATAGAAAAATATTCTCTAGGGTTTGGCATATTTGATTTGACCATCTGAACCCATTTTGACTTGAAACAGAGTCTGGTAAGCACACAAGAATTCTTGATAAAATGCTTGTAGTTTCTAGGCTTAGCATTGCATAACATGCTATAAATACTGCATAACATCCATTACATGGCATTTAGGATAGCTATATATTATGTACACTAATTCTTCCATTTTACATGGCCAGGAGGTAGAGCAACATCTTTACGAGCTTTGGAGGAAGAATCCAATCGTACGGATGAATCCGGAGTGATGATCGCAGTCCATCAATGCAAAAATCACCCCAATCAAAGCTCTGTAGCACCCTTTACAAGAAGACGAAGATGAACAATCCAGATGGAGCCACGTGGTGCCATCCAGACCGCCCAACACGAACCGTAACCACCTCAGCACTCACGCATGGAGAGATCTTAGCCGTTGGATCTCAATCCAATGGCTAAGGGGTGCTCGAACCACGTGACAATAGCATCCTGCACTTGACCAAAAGAGCACCTTGGCCAAAAGGTGAGGCACTCTCTCCGCAGATGCAAGACACGAGTTCAAGCCACAGCGGCGGGAGGCAATCTCATGAAGAGCCAGCGCAATCGAATTGCGCCCGTTGGATGACATCTAGCGGCAGAGGCATCACCACGTGGCACTGCTTGATAAACGCCAGTTTATCGTCATTCTTATGCATTAAAACAAACCTAGCTCTTAGGATTTTACTCCGCAAACGGGTTTTTGGGCTGCATTTAGGCATAAAATAGGTTAGGCATGCATTGCATTTTTTATTGTCTTTTTAATATGTTTTTGTGAGTGTTAGGGATGTACAGATATATAGATCCCTAAAACCCTAGCACTCAAGAAGGCAAATGGTGAAGGAGAAGCCCAGAATAGCTGGAACTCAGCCTAATCTAGCTCACCTCAGCTTGATCCAGCTCACCTCAGCTTGATCCAGCGCACCGCAGCTGGAACCTAGCTTACTTGAACAAGGGTTAGCTCATCCCAGCTCCATTCAGCTAATCTCAGCTGGATGGCAGCTCAAGAGAGTTCACCTTAGCTCACCCTAGCTCAAGTCAGCTCAGATCCAGCTCAACTTAGCTGAGTCTAGCTCATCTCAGCTCCCACTAGTCCACAGGGAGTTCTAGCTAGCTCAGCTAAGTTGACAGGAGTTCACCCCAGCTCAGATCTAGCTACATCCAGCTCCACTCAGCTCCAGGCTGCTGAAGAAGAACTCATCCCAGCTCAGGAAGCTCAAGTCCAGCTCCCAGGGACTCAGCTTAGCTCAACTCAGTTGAGCTAAGCTACCTTAGCTGCCTCAACCAGCTTGATTCTCCCCGGGAGCACCAGACCCAGCTCACCTTAGCTCATTATGGTAGAAGCTAGCTTACCTTAGCTCGGCTTAGTCGCTAGCAAAGAACTAGCAAGCTAAGCCAGCTAGAATAGCTCCATGCCAGCCTCTTCAGCAGCAGCTAGCTCCAAATTTCAGTTCCAGACTTCTCTCAGCTCCTTCCTCCAAACCCTAGCTCCATTACCTTCTCCTCTACTCCTCCATTAGCTAAGCTAGCTTAGCTTAGCTTAGCTATGCTCCAACTTCCTTGGCTTGTACCACCCCAAAAACCCACCTAACAACTCCACCCAACTAGCTCCACCTAAGCTCCACATAAGCTAACCTACTTGTCACCAACCTAACCTACCCACCACCTCCAAAAGACACCTGAAAGTGGCGCCAAAAACTACCCTAACCACCCCCTTAATGGTGCCACTTTTCCCTCCAAAATCCCCCCTCATCTCCACCACACAATTTCCCTTGAATTCATCTCCACCATCCACCTAAACCCCCTTCTAGAAGACCCCATGTTGGCGCCAACATGGTGGTGTCTCTCCACTACCAAAAGACACCAACACCACCATAACTACCCCCTTTAACACCCCTTGGGTTGGCGCCAACTCTCCTTAGCCATAGGATCACCAACCACCTCCATTCTTCCATCCTAGCCCTCCATTTCAAGGGGCACCTTAACCCCCCATCCTACCCTATAAAAAGACCACTACCCACCACCATTCAAGCCATCGTTGGCTAGCAATTTCACTCTCATATTCCACCAAGAAGTCCACGTCCAAGAGAGAAGAAGAAGAAGAAGATTAAGGGGATATTCTGTCCCCTTGGTGCCTTCCCCTCTTCCCTTCTCTCTTGGGTCACGCCAGCCAAAGGAGAAGCCAGGTAAGGAAAATCTTGGAGGAGATCTTGAAGGTGGTCCACGCCACCTTGGAGGAGTTCTTGAGGGTGGTGCACGCCCACCCCTTGGAGAGAGCATTGAAGGTGGAAGCTTCCACGTTGGAGGAGCTCTCAAGGAAGGAGAAGAAGGAGGCTCTCCTTTCAAGCCAAGGAGCAGCTAGGGTTGGAGCAAGAAGACTCCCTTCTTCACCATTTTTTTTTAAGAGGATTTGTGTTTCTTTTCTTTCTTTTAGATTGTTTAATTCTAGTAGAAGCATTCCTCTACTTGTCCTTGAAAAGAACACTCATTCTACTCAATCAAATTGCCTTCTTTTAGCTTTTTATTGTAGTTGTTTTTGGTTCTAGCACTTGTTTCACCTCTTCTTCCTAATTACCCTAGGCCTCCACTTGCCTAGAGTGAGCTTAGGAAGAAGATATTTCTATCTTTTAGATTTTAGTTAATCATTTGTAGGTGTTAGTTCTTTTCGCTACAATCTACAGTTTGCCCTCGTCTTTTCAAAATACAAAAAAATTTACATATTGAAAAATATCAAAAAGAAAGTTGAGATCGATCTATAAGCAAGAGGATTAATTTTGCAATTTTTGCCTCCTTGGACGACCCTAGATACTCCCCTATCTAGGATATAAATTTAAAAGTGAAAGCGGATTCGCGTGTTACAACGACATTAAAAACCCACTTTTGCAAATCACGCGTATTTCGCAATCACTTTTTGGCGCCGTTGCCGGGGAGGCACGGCTTGCATTAATTAATTTTCTCTTACTTGAAGTGGATCTCATCCCCTTCTCTTTCTTTCTTTTGTGTGTGCAGGAACTACAGCGGGAAGGCAGGAATCTGGAAGCGGGAGCTCGAAGTTCCTTTTCTTCCCGCGAAATTCAGGTTGGTTCCTCTTTCTGGTCACATAATTAATTAAAACTACCAAAAATATATTAAAGTTGGCTTTCAGGATCCCTAAAAACTTAATTAAGTGGAGTGGTGCATTATAAAATCCATTGTTTGCTTGAATGCTTCTTTAACACCACTCCATTGCAAGTATTGGTGTTTTGTTTTTCGGGTCCAGATTTCTATCCGGACTTGAAAAATCGATTGCTAACATCACAGGCCTCCTAAAATCATACAATTTCATAGAGTGATTTCCAATTAAGTTTGGAACATCTGTTCCAAATTTCAGATCAATTGGATTTGTATTTAATTTTTGAAAATTTGTTTATTGTAGAGGGGTCACACCCTTCAATCTTCCTATTTTGCTATTGTCTGGGAATTTTTATAATTTTTATACTCATCCAATTTTTTTGAATTTTAGTTTTTTGGAATCCTTGTGAAATTTTACACATCATATAAAATCACAAAAATTTTCTGAGGTCGGTGGTAATACTGAAAAGTCCACAATACCCATGGGTATCATTTCTGGACTTTGACACTAGTACAATTAAAAATTTAAAATAATTATAAAAAAATTTGTTAAAATCTTTAAAAAATATTTTTTGGAATCCTTGTTTGATTTTCTTCAAAGTAGTGGTGTTTTTTGACTTGTTTGGACCACTACTTAATTTTGAAAGCCTAAAAATAATTCATTGGTAGTAAAATTTCTATCTTAGGGAAAATTGGCTTAGGGTTTCTTCTTTCTTTTTACAGACTCAATTAAAAGGAAATATACAATCACCCATACAACTTGTTTTCCTTTGATTGTGGATCTTCAAACTTGTTTGAAAATTTAATTAGAAAAACCCTAAAACACATTTGATTAAATTGAATCCTAAAAGACATAAATACGAGAAAATTGTGTAACAACTTGATTTTCATTGGAGCCACTCTCCAATTCCTGCACAGAAACAAAAAAAAAAAAAAATCAAATAACAGGGCAACAACCCAATAAACGCCCTCCACATTCCGTGTGCACTATAGCATCCTAGACCTAATTAAAATTTGTAGCAACTTGACCCCTAAGGCTTGATCAACTTAGGCTTGCTATTTAGGTCTTAAGTTCTCTTTAATTAATACCAATTCTGCCATCTGTATCTGGTGTTCAGGCTGAGGGGCTGTGTCAAACGACCAGGTGCGGGTTTGTACAAGCACCTGGGGTCTTCCCTGGGAAACGTTTGGGCCTAAACCTCCCCTTAAGCAACTTGGCTAGATTTGTTGACAGAATGGGTATTCACTATTGACTACTTATTTCCTATATAGACCAAGTCTTAGGTTATTAGGGACTCACATTTAAGTTAGGTCTAGTTTTGTTTGTTTGATTTGCACACTTTCTCTCATCTCTATCTCTTCTCCTCCCCTCCAAGTCTTCCAAGTAGTGCATGCACGGGCGACGGTCCCAAAAGCCACATCTCGAGGGACCATCTGATTTCGCCCCCCACAGCAAGAAATCATTGTTTCCTTCCCCCTCATCTTCTAAAAAAATGGAAAACCCAGGAAGCTGTGAAAAAAATTCTGCTTCCACTTCTAACCCGTCAGCTGACCCACAAACTGACTCCACCCTCCCTCACCTTCCTAACTTCGAGCAACCAGAAATACCAGCAGGGCCAGGTGGCCCTCCAATTATAACCCATAATACAAATCCCTTTGCATTAATGGTCGACCATTTGGCTCGACTACAACAAAATCAAGAAGATCTAGCTAGGTCTGTCACGAACCTAGCTAATCAAGGACAAAATCCACCACCCCGCCAACAGCCTATCGTTCCTCTTAAGGATTTCTATGATCCTTCCAATTATGAGGAAAGACTAGGGGTGGTCATACCACAAGGGGATTTCGAAATCAAACCCGCCATTCTAAACCTTATCAAGCATTTTCATGGTCTTCCAAGAGAGGACCCTTTTTGTCATCTCGAGGAATTAACTATTCTCGCTCAAACCACTCGTTCCTGCAATGTGCAGGAAGACATGTGGTTAATGAGACTCTTTCCTCTCTCTCTTAAAGACAAAGCATCACATTGGTTTAGAACAGTTGGGCGTCCTATTACCACCTGGCCCCAATTAAAAAGTGCTTTTCTTAAAAAAAATTTTCCGATTGGTCGAACAAATGCATTAAGAAGATCTATAACGACCTTTCAACAAAAAATTGGTGAACCCCTCCACGAAGCCTGGGAAAGATTTGAGGAACTTCTAAGAAGTTGTCCCCACCATGAAATTCCACAATGGCAGCTAGTGCAGATCTTCTGTCACGGATTAGAAGATCAATTAAAACGATTTGTGGATGCCTCATGTGGGGGCAATTTTATTAACAAAGACGCCAAAAGTGCCTATCTTCTCTTTGAAGAAATGAGTGAAAACTCATTTAACATGACTTCAATGGACACTTTTGGCAGATCACAAAACCCCTGACACGGAGTCCATGAAATTGACTCCAAAATCACCTCTGTTCCAGTCACACATGATGATTTATATATGTTAGCTCAACGACTGGACCAGATGCAAATTCACCAAAAGAAGATGGAAGAAAAGCTCACAAACAAACAAGCTCCACACGTCCACTCTCCACACATTGACCCCCCACACATTCTCCGAAGAGAAAATCTACACAATATCGATGCCACATCTACTGGCCAGCAAATTCCGGCTGATTTCCCGCAAGATTTAACTGGGAATTTTGACCAAAATATTTTTGATTGCACCTCGGAAAATATTTATGCTCTCTAGGAGCAATTTAGAAACCCCTCCAACACTTCCAATCAAAATTGGAGGACTAACCCAAATAATCAAAGGAATCAATTTCAAGGTGGATATCACAGTCAACCTATTCAGCCAGCACCTCAGCATCCGCCAGGTTTCAATAACAGCCAGGCCCCCCGTCCTCATCCTAGAAACAACCAGACTGCAAATGCAGTTACCTTGAGGAATGGGAAAACCACACACAATACCCTGCCTGTTAAAGAAACCCGCTCTAATGACACATAGATTAACTCTTCCCCTCCTATTGTTCAGGAACCAATTCATGCAAAACAGGGCAACCCTGCCCTATTTCCACAAGCACTCCACTCTTCAAAAAAGAAAAAGACAAAATCCGAGCCCACTGAGAAGGAATTAATGGATTTATTTGGGCAAGTAGAAATTAATATCCCTATCCTAGATGCCATTAAGTATATCCCTGCCTATGCAAAATTCCTAAAAGATTTATGTACTCCAAAAAGGCAGCCCAAGAATTTAGGAAAGGTAATTCTTCCATAGACAGTCAGCTCAGTTGTGCAGAGCCGACTGCCTCTTAAGAGAAAAGATCCCGGTGCACCCCTAATCCAAGTTATCATTAATGATACCACATTTGATCGTGCTCTGTTGGATCTTGTTGCCTCAATTAATCTTATCCCCACAGTTATTTTTAAGGAATTTAAGATCGGTGAATTGAAGCCTGTTGAGGTTACTCTCCAATTAGCCGACCGATCTACGATTAAACCAAGGGGAATTGTTGAAGATGTTCTTGTCCGGGTCAAAGATTGTCTATTCGCAGTAGATTTTTTAGTCCTGGACATAGAGGTACCTGAGGCACTTAAGTTTGCCCCCATTATTCTTGGAAGACCATTCTTAGCCACCGCCCACGCCAATATTAATTGTGATTCTGGAAAGATGAAGATCATGTGTGGCGGTGAATCTGTAACCCTAGACATTTTTCAAGCCTCTAGGCGGTTCCAGGAACCATATTTCTTTGATGATTCGGATTCAGAAATAGAAAACATTGTGGAGGAAACATTGCAAATTTCCCAATTAGGTTCCTGTTTTGCTGTAAATACGGTTCCTGAACAATCTACTTTTTCTCACCCTTCCACCTCAACCACACAACCAGCTAACATTCCAGCTGACCCTTTCACTCTCACCTCACGGCTAACCCACAAAGCAAAAACTCTTTCAGAACCGGGCCTACAATTGGAATTAAAACCTTTGCCCGATTCCCTTAAATATGTCTTCCTCGGTCCAAATCAGACCCTGCCCCTGATTATAAATTCTGGACTCACCGGGGCACAAGAGCACAAACTTCTCCAGGTTTTGAGTAAATATCGAAAAGCTATTGGCTGGACCCTTTCTGATCTTAAAGGCATTCATCCGTCCTATTGTACGCATCGTATATATTTAGAGGACGATTCTCGCCCCTCCCGCTAACCACAAAGGCGCTTGAATCCTAGTATGCAGGAGGTGGTAAAAAAGGAGATTATTAAGTGGCTGGATGCTGATATCATCTACCCCATTTCTGACAGCTCCTGGGTTAGTCCAACTCAAGTTGTCCCCAAAAAGGCTGGACTAACAGTTGTCACCAATGAAAATGGGGAAAATATAGCCACTCGAACCGCTTCTTCTTGGGCCATGTGTATAGATTACCGAAAATTAAACACCGCCACCAAGAAGGATCATTTTCCGCTCCCTTTTATTGATCAAATCTTGGAGCGGTTAGCCGGACGGGAATTTTACTATTTTTTGGATGGTTATTCTGGCTATAATCAAGTGGTGGTTCATCCTGAGGACCAGGACAAAACAACTTTCACCTGCCCCTTCGGAACCTTTGCTTTCCGAAGAATGCCCTTCGGTCTTTGCAATGCACCTGCGACTTTTCAAAGGTGCATGCTTGCAATTTTTTCAGACTTGGTAGGTGAATGTTTAGAAGTTTTTATGGATGACTTCTCTGTTTTTGGGGATTCTTTTGACCATTTCCTCAAAAATCTTGAAAGAACCCTCCAAAAGTGAATAGAAGTTAATCTGGTCCTCAGCTGGGAAAAAAGTCATTTCATGGTCCAAGAAGGTATTGTCTTGGGCCATGTTATTTCTAAACAGGGAATCGTGGTAGATAAAGCAAAAATAGATGCTATATCTAAGCTCCCACCGCCCACTACTGTCAAACAAATCAGATCCTTTTTGGGTCATGTGGGTTTCTACCGTCGTTTTATACAAAACTTTTCCCAAATCTCCACGCCTTTAAGTTAGCTTCTTACTAAAGACCAGCCATTTGATTTTAATAATAAGTGCCTGGAGAGTTTTTTGAGGTTGAAGAAAGAGGTTACTGAGGCGCCAATATTGCAGGGACCTGATTGGAATAGTCCCTTTGAATTAATGACAGAAGCCTTAGATTTTGCTGTAGGGGCCGTTCTAGGGCAAAGAATTGGCAAGAAGCCTGTTGTGATCTATTATGCTAGCAAAACCCTTGATGATGCACAACGGAATTACACGGTTACTGAAAAGGAGCTTCTTGCCATTGTATTTGCCTTAGAAAAATTTAGATCTTATCTGTTGGGGTCATGTGTCACTGTTTATACAGACCACTCAGCAATTAAATATTTGCTGACAAAGAAAGATGCGAAACCCCGCCTTATCCGTTGGATTCTGCTGCTCCAGGAATTTGACCTGGAAATCAAGGATAAGGCGGGATTGCACAATGTAGTGGCTGACCATCTCTCTCGTCTTTTGATGAATGACATAATGACCCTGCCAGATCAGTTCCCTGATGAAAGTATTTTAGCTGCTACAACCCTCCCTTGGTTTGCGCCCATCGCAAACTACTTAGCAACAGAACAAATCCCCGCTGATTGGCCAAAAAAAAAATGAGATAAGTTCTTTACTGATATTAAATATTATTTTTGGGAGGAGCCCGACCTTTTCCGCATTTATGCCGATCAGGTCATTCGATGATGTGCCCCCGATACTGAAATCCCTGATATTTTAACACATTGTCACTCAATGGCCTGTGGCGGACATTTTTCGGGCAAGAAAACTGCAGCTAAAATCCTTAATGCAGGATTTTATTGGCCCAGCTTGCACAAAGATGCTCATGACTTCGTTCGGTCCTGTGTGCGTTGCCAGAGCATCGGCAACATGACTCGAAAGGATATGATGCCCCTTAATCTTATTTTAGAAGTTGAAATTTTCGATGTTTGGGGCATCGACTTCATGCGACCGTTCATCAACTCTGGTGGGTATTTGTATATATTAGTTGTAGTCGACTATGTTTCTAAATGGATAGAAGCAATACCCACCCGCACTAGTGATCACCGTGTGGTTGTCGAATTTCTTAAGAAAAATATTTTCTCAAGATTCGGCATACCAAAAGCCATTATCAGTGACGGAGGCTCACATTTCACCCACTCACAATTCCGTCACCTCCTCTCTAAATACGGGGTTAATCATAAAATTTCCACACCATATCACCCCCAAACTAATGGCCAGGCTGAAGTTTCTAACCGGGAAATTAAAAATATTTTACAAAAGACGGTTAGGCCCGACCCTAAAGATTGGTCCACCAAATTGGACGACGCTTTATGGGCCTACCGTACCGCTTTCAAAACTCCACTTGGCATGTCTCCCTTCCATCTGATTTTTGGGAAGGCATGCCATCTCCCGGTAGAATTAGAACATAGGGCTTTTTGGGCAATAAAACAACTCAATATGGATTTATCTGACGCCGGTAACCATAGAAAATTACAATTAACTGAATTGGAAGAATTACGTAATTTTTCATATGAAAATACGAGGATTTATAAAGACCAAACAAAGAAATTTCACGATAAATATATTGTTCGGAAACACTTTGACGTTAATCAACGTGTTTGGCTTTTCGATGTGAGATTAAGTCTTTTTCCTGGCAAATTAAAATCTAAATGGATCGGCCCCTTTATTGTCCATAAAACATATCCATACGGCGCTGTTGACCTTTTTGATCCAAAAACTAATTCGACATTTCAAGTCAATGGCCAGCGTTTAAAGTCCTATTTTGACCATACGCCTAGAATTCCATCTGAATCTTTTAATTTTACTGAGCTAGCCACCCTTGATCACTAGTGCACATCACGCCCGGCTGACTGGCGTAAAAGATAGCACTGGATGGGAGGTAACCCATCAATTTTTTTCTTGCTTTCCTTTTTTTTTCTTCTTCCAGGTTTTGTTCATCCTAAACCCGACCGTTCTTCACTAAGGTGATCCCTTTTCCCTCCTAATGCATGAGGACATGGCATTTCTTAAGCATGGGGGGGTGTTTTCAAATTTTTACGATCGATTTAGGATGTTCAAAACCTAAAAAAAATACAATTTTCTTTATTTCCTGCTTGCATACCCAAAAAAAAACATATATATATAAATGTTGAAAACTTTTTGAGGAAAAATTTTGAAATCGGGACTAAGGTCGAAAAATTCATTTTTGGTATAATGGGATTTAATCTTTAACAAACTAGGGATAATGATATAGATCTGATCATTAGAATTCCATGGTCTATTTTAGACTAGATCAGATATCCTTCTTTAAAATTCCACCTGAACTCATGATAGTTCAGGTGACTTGATCCTATTTTGTAATACGGAAAGTATTTGACTTAGTTTCTGATTCAAAAACTTGCGTATCTTAAGAAACTTCTTATGTCTATTTTCACACACAAGCCAACACTTAAAAATAATTAAAATTTTTTTTGAAAAACTCCCGTGTTTGGATTTAGTAAAAGTCTGAAGCAGATCATTGGTTTGAGTTCCCACCGTCGAGAAGAGGAAAATACCTTCTTTGAGGACGCGATGTCAACATGTTACCGCCTTGGCGCTACTCTATATCTATATTTCATATCTTTAGACGGAGCATTAAAGCTCATTTTAGCAGCTCAAGTGTCTTGGACGGTGCTCTACCTATACCGTCGGAGCAAGAGCTTGAGTTTGCTTGGAGCGCCCCTTTTCACCGCATCGTGTTTTGGGGTTGTGAGCTCCTGGGTGGTGTCGTGGACAGTGCTATCCCGAAGTACTGGTGCCAGAGCCCCCACGAGGAATGGTAACGGGAATGATGATTCCGACACATCTGTTGTATGACTAAGCTAAAAATAAGCATGGGGGAGAAAAAAATAAAAATAAAGTAAAAAATATATATATAATAATAATAACACATCCTTATAAATGTTGGCTTTTCACAAGCACAGACATAAGGTTTTAAAGGATTTTGCAAGTTGCGAATCAGATTCACCAGCCAGAAAAATCCTAAAAACAAACATTTCAAGTCATTTGAATTAACAAGGGGTTAATTTGTGAATTTTCTGGAAGATATATTGATCCCGTTCTGTCTAATTGTTGGATCCAAAAACAAATCCTGATGTTTATCTTCAACAAATCGCATACCTCCAGTGTTTTAATCTATCAAGGTCCATTAATCTCTTTTCCTCCTCAAAAGTCGAAAAAATTAGATTTCCCAAAAATTCCGTTTTAAGTTTTGCTAAGAGACTAGCAAAAGATAAGCATGGGGGTGTGATAAATGCCAGTTTATCATCATTCTTATGCATTAAAACAAACCTAGCTCTTAGGATTTTACTCTGCAAACGGGTTTTTGGGCTGCATTTAGGCATAAAATAGGTTAGGCATGCATTGCATTTTTTATTGTCTTTTTAATATGTTTTTGTGAGTGTTAGGGATGTACAGATATATAGATCCCTAAAACCCTAGCACTCAAGAAGGCAAATGGTGAAGGAGAAGCCCAGACTAGCTGGAACTCAGCCTAATCCAGCTCACCTCAGCTTGATCCAGCTCACCTCAGCTTGATCCAGCTCACCGCAGCTAGAACCTAGCTTACTTGAACTAGGGTTAGCTCATCCCAGCTCCATTCAGCTAATCTCAGTTGGATGGCAGCTCAAGAGAGTTCACCTTAGCTCACCCTAGCTCAAGTCAGCTCAGATCCAGCTCAACTTAGCTGAGTCTAGCTCATCTCAGCTCCCACTAATCCACAGGGAGCTCTAGCTAGCTCAGCTAAGTTGACAGGAGTTCACCCCTGCTCAGATCCAGCTACATCCAGCTCCACTCAGCTCCAGGCAGCTGAAGAAGAACTCATCCCAGCTCAGGAAGCTCAAGTTCAGCTCCCGGGGACTCAGCTTAGCTCAACTCAGTTGAGTTAAGGTACCTTAGCTGCCTCAACCAGCTTGATTCTCCCCGGGAGCACCAGACCCAGCTCACCTTAGATCATTATGGTAGAAGCTAGCTTACTTTACCTCGGCTTAGTATCTAGCAAAGAACTAGCAAGCTAAGCTAGCTAGAATAGCTCCATGCCAGCCTCTTCAGTAGCAGCCAGCTCCAAATTTCAGTTCCAGACTTCTCCTCCTCAGCTCCTTCCTCCAAACCCTAGCTCCATTACCTTCTCCTCTACTCCTCCATTAGCTAAGCTAGCTTAGCTTAGCTTAGCTTAGCAATGCTCCAACTTCCTTGGCTTGTACCACCCCTAAAACCCACCTAACAACTCCACCCAACTAGCTCCACCAAAGCTCCACATAAGCTAACCTACTTGGCACCAACCTAACCTACCCACCACCTCCAAAAGACACCTAAAAGTGGCGCCAAAAACTGCCCTAACCACCCCCTTAATGGTGCCACTTTTCCCTCCAAAATCCCCCCTCATCTCCACCACACAATTTCCCTTGAATTCATCTCCACCATCCACCTAACCCCCCTTCTAGAAGACCCCATGTTGGCGCCAACATGGTGGTGTCTCTCCACCACCAAAAGACACCAACACCACCATAACTACCCCCTTTAACACCCCTTGGGTTGGCGCCAACTCTCCTTATCCATAGGATCACCAACCACCTCCATTCTTCCGTCCTAGCCCTCCATTTCAAGGGGCACCTTAACCCCCCATCCTACCCTATAAAAAGACCACTACCCACCACCATTCAAGCCATCGTTGGCTAGCAATTTCACTCTCATATTCCACCAAGAAGCCCACGTCCAAGAGAGAAGAAGAAGAAGATTAAGGGGATATTCTGTCCCCTTGGTGCCTTCCCCTCTTCCCTTCTCTCTTGGGTCACGCCAGCCAAAGGAGAAGCTAGGCAAGGAAGATCTTGGAGGAGATCTTGAAGGTGGTCCACGCCACCTTGGAGGAGTTCTTGAGGGTGGTGCACGCCCACCCCTTGGAGAGAGCATTGAAGGTGGAAGCTTCCACCTTGGAGGAGCTCTCAAGGAAGGAGAAGAAGGAGGCTCTCTTTTCAAGCCAAGGAGCAGCTAGGGTTGGAGCAAGAAGACTCCCTTCTTCACCATTTTTTTTTAAGAGGATTTGTGTTTCTTTTCTTGCTTTTAGATTGTTTAATTCTAGTAGAAGCATTCCTCTACTTGTCCTTGAAAAGAACACTCATTCTACTCAATCAAATTGCCTTCTTTTAGCTTTTTATTGCAGTTGTTTTTGGTTCTAGCACTTGTTTCACCTCTTCTTCCTAATTACCCTAGGCCTCCACTTGCCTAGAGTGAGCTTAGGAAGAAGATATTTCTATCTTTTAGATTTTAGTTAATCATTTGTAGGTGTTAGTTCTTTTCGCTACAATCTGCAGTTTGCCCTCGTCTTTTCAAAATATAAAAAAATTTACATATTGAAAAATATCAAAAAGAAAGTTGAGATCTATCTGTAAGCAAGAGGATTAATTTTGCAATTTTTGCCTCCTTGGACGACCCTAGATACTCCCCTATCTAGGATATAAATTTAAAAGCGAAAGCAGATTCGCGTGTTACAATGACGTTAAAAACCCGCTTTTACAAATCACGCGTATTTCGCAATCACTGCTCAATGGGCACTGTTGGTGCATGCGGCCATCGATGCACCTCAAGAATGCGCGAGCCCACGTGCATGCAGATGTGTGCTTGGTTGGTGCCAACCTTCAGTGATAGCCTAGCGGACATTTAGTGATGCTTACAGTCATCACTAATTGCTCATAGGCGCAAGGCTAGCTGGGTGCGTGAGCAGGCGTGAGTTGGCTACAGCGACACTTACAGCGACATCCTTGAGGTCGCTATTGGTCTTATGCCTATTCTAGCCTCCTCTCATCCACTATATAAGGACCTACACACCCTCCTTTCCAAGCTATCTCTACCTACTCTACTCCCACCTACTCCTAAACTCTAACAAGCCTACCAACGCCCTATTACAGCTTACTCTCAATCTCCCAAGGCACCTATTAGTGTAACGAACCTTTGCCCCACCAAATATTCCTCCATCTTCCCATCACCATTCATAGGTCTCCTTGGAGCCATCCTCCCACCTCCATTTTGGTAGTAGATCATCTTGCCTCCTCACCTCCATTTCGGAGCCACACTAAAGCTTTCCTCTACCCGACGTCCTCCCACATCTCACCTCCATTGTCATGCTTCCAAACTCCTTCTTCCAAGCTTCCGCCAGGCATCGTCATCTCGCCAAATAGCCACTTCAAGAGATTCTTTCTGACCTTTCTCTTTTATGCTTTCAAGATTATTGTAATAAAGGACATTTTCTTCTATGTCCATTGTGATCCATATTATTGTAGGATCTGTAAAGTGCAAGCACACTAGAAGGGGCAGTGAATAGTGTGGTAGATAAAAAATTGCAAGACAAAACAAACCACAAAAACACAGAAGATATATAGTGGTTCCCTTTATTTGGGTACTCCACTACCTAAGTCTCCCGACTTAAGATTTTTAACCTGATTCCCTCAACTCGGAGGGAATCAATTTACTAATATTTGAGGTAATTAATGGGTTAGCTCAACCCATTTACAAGATATCGAAAAGAAATAAACATACAGGTGTAAGCAAGATTCAAATAAAAGCTTACAACAAATTCCTAAGTCTCCAACAAGTATATTGCTTAATAAGAGTATGTAAATTAATCTAATGAGAATACTAAGGCATAAAATAAATGATTTAACAAAGAAGAACACGATCGCCTTTGATGACGTGTTGCAAGTGGAGAGAGGCCTTAAAAGGAATGCAACAAATCAAGCACTTTTACAGCTAGTAAATTGAGAATTGACAGTGTAGGTAAGGATAGAATTTTGGCTTCTTGGTTGTGTGCAAAAGACACTCAAAGAGTGCTTATATAATCCACTAAACACCTTCTTTACGATTACTAGCCGTTAGGGGTAATTTGGGAAGATTAGAAATAGGTTTAATTGCAAAATGGCCGTTCAAATTAGTCACAACGGTTAGTTGGTGTCAGTACTAAACTTTTGGTACTGGTACTGATTGCCTACAGTCAACCCAACTACGTCACTAGGTACTGGTGCTCATGATGAGTACCTGTACTTTTGACTCACAGATTTGGGTCCAGTTACCTACATGTACTAGTACTAGTGATTCGTATCGATACTTGTAAGGTCCAGGCAAAATCAAGTGCACAAACTCTAACCACTTGGTATCGGTACCAACGAAGAGTACTGGTACTTGTTGTTTACAGTTTGGGATTTAGGCCCAAACTTGTGCCTAGCATGTACCGGTACTTATGACTAATATCGGTACTTACTACAAGTACCAAATATTATAAGTGTAAGTCAATTTTTAGAGTTACCCCATCTACTCTAAACGACTTTGTTTTGAAAGAATCGATTTTGAGTTTTGAAACAAATGAATGAACGATATTCTGAACCCTAATTATCTCTACTTTGATTTTAACTCTTAGATTATGTTTTACTTGTTAGGTGACATACAAAGATTCTAAAATACAATGAATACAACAAAAACCATAGTCTTCTAGCCTTCTTCCTAAATATGCTATCTTGTTCCTTGCATCCACGGATTCTTTTAACCTGTAATACTTCATAAATACATTAGATTTTAAAACAATTTTGTTAACACCAAAACATAGAAGAGAGATGGAACTAGGTTCCAACAATTGTTTTCTTGCTTTATAAAAACAAACAAAACTAAAACACCAAAAACAAACAAAATGTCGCCTCCCTATGTTCGACTCAGGACTCCCTTGGAGTTTCGGTAAAATTTTATTTGATAAATGAGTTTTGCGATTACAACGATGGGTTACTCTTAAGCCTAATTTCAAACACGCGAAACACGTTGCATCATTTTGGAGTCATTGCCAGGAGGCAATAGAATTTACTTTATTATTTTCTACGCTTCTTTGCATTTACATAGCACTAACCCCACTTATCTCTGATCTATTGTCTTGCAGGTACCCTAGCATGGAGATCCAAATGTAGTAGACCAGAGTAAAGTGTGGGTTGATTACTTTTTAAGTGTCCCCCACATTCCCCCCCACTAGTTTCATTTCGCCACACTCATAACCAAGACCCAATCTACTTAGTCGCTTGCATAAACCCTAGGATAGAATTGTGTCTTATTTGCCACCTTCTTCCATTTCAGCCCCACATTTTATAAAAAAAAAACAAAAATATACTTTCTGTGGAACGAATCAATTTACACACTTTATACACCCACATCAAAGGCACATAACCTAACTTGATTTTCATCTACTCAACCAGGATTTCGACCTGTGGACCCGGTACACTAATTCAACACATAAAGGAGTAGAAATCATATTAGGTTAATCACCTTTCTATGTGCCTTAATCGGTGGTGCATTTGGGCCGATTGATTGAATTGTTTGGGTCGAACTACCTAATTTGAAAGAAATTCATTTTGTAGCTACCCCATAGGATTCAATATTTAGGTCAAGCTAGGCACTCCATACTCTTTTGATTTATAAAGCAAAAACACTTGATCTCGTGCTTTCAAAACTTGGTTTGCCTCATAAAATTTTGTTGAATACACTTTACATCTGAATCCTAAAAGCTACTAAGCAAGATTCGAAACCTAAAACTCACCACATCAGTAATAATCTTGCTTGAGAACTTCTTGGTTGTGCACATTCACACACTCTCAAAAAAATAATTAAGGGCATAACCCATTAAGGGCCCATCACATTCCTGAAGCATCATTATCCTAAGCCTAACTAAAATTGAGTAGATGTTGGTCCTAAGGATTGGTTCGCTCATCGGGATCCAGATTGAGATTGTTCACGATTAACCTACTTAGATTGATGTCTAGCTAGGGGAGTAGCATCAAATGTCCGCGGCTAGGTGGTACACTAGGAACCGGAGGTGCAAGCTAAAAGACGAACCTTCTCCCCAATCCCTCCTTCTAACTGGTTGGATTGCTTGGATACAAGTAGAGTAAATCGTTCATATTCTTAGGATGGATTCTGAGAGTCTATAGACCTTTAGGCTACCCAACCTAAGGACAGGCTTGTATTTTTTGTGCTGAAGGGTCCCTTCACTTCCCCATCCTTCCGACTTCCTTCCAGTGTATGCTTAGAAGGAGGTCATTGAACCCTCATTTGGAAGGACCTATTGACCATTCTCAGAGGCAGAGGTTGAGTTAAGGTAACAAAATAGTTCCTAATCAAGCCCTACCAGCTCATATTATTGAAGATTCTAGGGTTCCTAGCTCTTTTTTGCTTAATCTTTTATCTCACCAATTTCTTCAATTTAAGCTTAACATTTTTTATTGATGTAGGCTCTCTATCCACATGTAACAAAATCGATTCTTTTTGCTGACATGTTTTTCCTCTAAAAAATGCGATGCATAAAGTTCTCCCATAAGTCCAACAATTACTCAATGAAAGTTAGACCATAAGCATTGTGCATATAACTTTTGGGAATTAGAATTTGCTACAACTGACTCAACAAAAGAGTGTGATCCTGGAAAATTAGAGTTTTCATTATTTTATTTTTTTTCCTTAGCTCCTAAAGGACAATCCAAATTTCATTTTTGCTTTCGGGGTTTGGTGTTTGCTAGTTTCATTTTTTCTACCTTTTGTGATTCTTATTTCCTTTTTCTTCCATGTATAAAGGATCTCTTTAGTCAGAGCAAATTGATCTTTAGTTACAAATGCTTTCACAAATAATGTATGCATTACGTGGAATGTTGAAAAAGGTGCTTATGGAAAGATGATGATAGTAAGGAAAAATTCACCTGTTAAATAAATTTCAACATTATCCAATCATGTAGGTTGGAAAGCAATTTCATTTATAAAGCATTTTCATTTATCTCGTTCAAAAGGAAAGATTATCAAGTTTTTCCATTTTATTAATTGAAAATCTTGCTTACTTGAAGATATTACAAATGCCTGGAAAAATATAGTATTGGTCCAAACTTGGTATTATTTGGTTTTTGAATCAGGCTAGTGATAGAGTAGTAAGTAAATTGTTTGGGTAGTCTTTATGATGATTGGATAGGCTTTTAGTTGGTTGATATTTTCTGGATGTGCATTTTGGAGTTGATGTTTCATCAACCTGGATGCTTTCCTAATGAACATTTTCAAAATTTTAGAAGTAGAATCTAGAGCTAAAATGCATTTCTGAAGGAATTCAGATTTAAACAAAATAGTTAGACCAGAGTCAATAACTCCCTCCCTGATGAATATTTTTTTCTTAATTCTGAATGAAATTGACATCATATAAATGTTTCTTTTTCTGACTTTGGAATAAAATTGTTGTCATATAAATAATTTTTGTTTCCTTGTAGATCTTAAAATGCTTAATTATTTCTTGATGAAATTGACATCATATTAGAGAAGATGCTGCCAAGACTATGATCGCACTATCTCAGTAGGGTGAACAAATCCCAAGGACTCATTACACTAGTATTAATATTGTATTTCCAATTTCCATTTGGCATTGGTTTCAGTGTGTTGATATTTGGACACTAGGCACCCTTTATGCAAACCACTTGCATGTTGCTTTCATTATTCTTTTTAATTAATCTTTTACTAGATTATGAAGACTTCAATTAAAAATTATTGGATACATTCTATTTTTGTGTTTCCTAGATAGATATTATCCAGATTCAAAAAGAGGTCCTGTTGAATCTTCTCGCTGAAGGTTGCACCTCTTGACAATAGAGAATGTCAAGCAAAAATTGGAGAAGCCAATCTTACAGGATGACAGTAATTAATGAATATAAAGACCAAAAAATATATGGGCATGAAAATTACATAGTTTTAGGTACTGAACATAACCTGTCATAGAATTACATTTGTTCTGGTTTTATATTGAGAAACACACTTTGATTTTACTAATCAAAGACCCTTGTCTTTTACCATTTTTGTTCTTTAAAAAAAAGCATAGCACTGATCTCCAGGTTGCCATGTTGGATATAAGGGAAATATATTTATTGTTTGTAACGACCCGGTTCCCGAGTCCCTACGAGACACGAGAACCGGACCGACTCGACTAATCCCAAGACCTAGTCGTCCAACAAGGAAGTAACCGAAAGATAGTAAAATAAACCACATTCAGCATGAATATAACTAACAGTAAGAAAGTACAGCAGTAAGGAAAGAGACTACTACAGTAGGTACCACCACAACAGTAAAACAACATTTATCATATAACAAGAACTGCAGGTAAAGAAGGTACAGCGGAAACAAAAACTACTCACTAGAACAGAAACAAAAGGGGTACAAAAGGCTGTGGTAACTCTACTGGACCCTACTCGGCCCAGCGTCCTCTGCAGCTGCCGACCCTGGCTGCTCAACACCTGGTCCTGAAAAAGGTAACGAGTGTAACACGTCAGCAAAACGCTGAGTAGAGTGGCAAACTAACTAAAGGCAATAGTAGAGTGTACAGTAGCTGTTATGTTCTATTACTTCCTTTATTCACATCTTTCAATTTTTCTCACTATTTCATTTATTTCTCAGATCCTTTACTTGATCTCGAATGTCCTCGTGGGAACGATCTTGATTGCAGTCTTTTCCAAAAGTAGAAGTAGCACGTGGTGCTCTCCTGGCCGGGAGAGTCCCCCGTGGTGATCCTACCCTCAGTCAACCACCACAAGGTCACTGACAGACGTAACGGTGACTATGGCACGCGCGATAAACGCACAGGTAGCTAGCTCGCACTGGCACGCGGTCAGTCGTTTCCGTTAACGGGTGCGCCCAAAGCACAGCACGGAACCAGGGCAGAGCCCTCTCAGTAACAGGGGTCCAACCCCTCCACAGTAACCAAACCGGGGCCTTGCCCCTCCACAGTCCGCGCACCCTCGCCTGACTACCCTGGTTTGCCCTAGTGGGCCTAACAAGTCGGTGAAGGAGGCTAGCAGAACCCCGGGGCCCGTGGGGTAGCTAGTACTCACCTAACACTACTAGCTCTCCTCGGTACTACGTACACGAGGGCCAACAAGTCGGTACAGAGTGGCCAGTCCTAACCCCCGGGTCCCTGGGGTGGCTAGCTCAGCTCTGCACTAAACAGGGGGACAGTCGCTCTCCTTGGCACTCCGTACTCAAGGGCCAGCTCACTTCCCCAATTCTATTCCTTTCGCTTTCCAGGAGTTCTACTCCTACTTCCCCGTAGGGTTCCAGAACATCTCATGTCTTACTTTCCAGTTTCACGTTCTTACAAACCATGATCCCAATCATGTTTCTTTATTCATAACAGGCAGCTATGAATTCAATTTACAGGCAGCTTCATATATTCCTTTCCATTTTTCCAAGACTGCATTATTATATATTCCACTAGTTTTTCCATCCTAGGATTCATGCCATATCCTAGGGTCTATCATACAATCTAGTTTTCCGGTCCTAGGATTCATGCAACACCTAGGAACTATCATTCCATATATTTCTCATTCCTAGGATTCATGCAATGTCCTAGGTTCTAGTTATGGTTCCATACTTTAACAAATTTTTATTAATACTTAAAACCACTCTACCAGCTACAACGGGAGTAATGGGGGCGTGATCGGGAATCCCGCGCGCCTCCGCGACTCTCAAGACTGCAATCGAACGAGGTCCTATCACAAGGATCAAACACAAGGAGTGTCTCAAAACAGTGTATAGCTACTGTAGACGAGTAGAGGAATTAATTCTGAAAAGAACGCAACTCGAATCGCGGAAAACGGAGCCCGAACGGGCCGTAAACGGGTCGAAAAAGATGATACTGTGCAAAATCAGACATCTGGAACTCCTTCCAGACGTCTTAAAAAGTGGATCAGAGAATTACCTGTTCAGTGTGGTTTCCCAGATGTCCAGAAGTCTGCGGGGACGTCTGCCCTAGATCCCAGACGTCCGATGGTCCCTAAGGACGTCTGGAGGTCACTCCCGCCGTCTGGTACAACTTCCAGACGTCTGATTCGCAAAGGATGGCGAATCAGCGAACCTACGCACAGCCAACCCCCTCCCTCAGTACGGTCAGTCGACAAGAAGGAAGAAGAAGGCGGAAACTCACCTTTCAGACGTCTGTATGATCTTACAGACGTCGACCTTGCCGTCTGGCTATCAATCCAGATGTCTGATTCTGGAAATTTTTCCAGAATCAGGACCCTGCTCGGCCTCCGCTCGCGACGCCACCCGCGTCGCACCTCGCGCTCCTGCTGCTCAGACCGCAGCAGGTCCCTCTCCACGTCGCTCCGCGCCCCCTGCGCCCTCCACCAGCCGGCCAAGCCGCTCCGGCGAGCTTGCCCTCACGGCAGAGCTCCGCCCTCGCACGCCGCACCTCCGCGCTCACTGCGGCCGCCGCTGCCGCCCTCGCGTCCGCTCGCTCTCGCGCACAGGAAGGAGAAGAAGAAGGAGACGGTGGAGACGGGAGGGGAGGCGCACCCCTTTTAACGCCGCGCGGATAGGAGAGAGGAGGTGGCAGGCCGCCTGCAGCCGCAGAGGGAAAAAGGGGGAATATGCGGTCTGCGCGCTCAGGCGCGCAGGCGACTCGCGTGTGTCGAAAATAACGGATTTCCAGACGTCTTGAAACTATCCCAGACGTCTTATCAGACGTCTGGTTGTGATCCCAGACGTCTTGTCCGACGTCTGAGCCACCTCCCAGACGTCTTAAAATATGTCTGGGACACACATTCGTTACAATATAACAAACTCAAAGGAAGTTTCATCCCCGAAACTTGCGCCAACTAGAGTGCGGGAAAAAGATGTCCAAATAACCATAACAAACTCAAAGAGGACCGAAGCCGGTCCGAAAAGACGTACCCGCGAAAAGCTCTGGGTACCGCTCCCGCATTGCCGCCTCAGGCTCCCAGGTAGCCTCCTCGTACCGCTGGCTCCTCCACAAAACCTTTACCAGGGGTACTTGCTTTCGTCTCAACCTGCGGACGGCTCGGTCTAGGATCTGCACTGGCCGCTCGTTGTAGGTCAGGTCGTCGCTCACCTCGACGCTCTCGTGACTCAGTACGTGGCTGGGATCGGCTACGTACTTCCTGAGGTTGGACACGTGGAACACGTCGTGCACACCAGAAAGCTGCGGGGGAAGGGCAAGTCTGTAAGCAACGGGTCCAACCCGCTCCAGGACCTCAAAGGGCCCCACAAACCTCAGCGTGAGCTTCCCACTCACCCCAAACCGCTGTAAGCCCTTCATGGGCGAAACACGAAGGAAGACGTGGTCCCCAACCTCGAACTGCACCTCTCTGCGTCTGCGATCTGCGTAGCTCTTTTGTCTGCTCCTGACAGTGCGGAGTCGTCTGTGGATCTGCTCAACTACCTCCTGACTCTGCCGGATCAACCTGGGGCCAACCTCCCACTTGGTCCCCACCTCAACCCAACTCAAGGGTGCCGTGCATTTCCGTCCGTACAGAGCCTCGTAGGGAGCCATGCCGATGCTCGAGTGATAACTGTTGTTGTATGCAAACTCCGCCAGGGGCAGGTGCTCCTCCCAAGAGCCCCTCCAGTCTAGTACACAGGCACGCAAAAGGTCCTCAAGTGTCTGTATCGTGCGTTCCGACTGTCCGTCCGTCTGGGGGTGGTAAGCCGTGCTAAACCTCAACCTCATCCCCAAAGCCTGCTGAAACTCAGCCCAAAACTGGGACGTAAAGCGGGTAACCCGGTCGGATACGATCTCCCGCGGAACTCCGTGTAGTCGCACCACATCACGGATATACCTCTCTGCCAACTGTGCTGGTCCCAAAGTGACTCGGATCGGCAAGAATCGTGCCGTCTTCGTCAATCTATCCACTATTACCCAGACTGCGTCGTGTCCTCGCTGGGTAACAGGTAAGCCCACCACCAAGTCCATGGTGATGCTCTCCCACTTCCACTCTGGCACTGGAAGCGGCTGAAGCGGCCCTGCAGGCCTCTGATGCTCGGCTTTCACCTGCTGGCACACTAAGCACTGCTGCACGAACTCACCCACATCCCGCTTCATCCCTCTCCACCAAAACTCGCGTCTCAAGTCATGGTACATTTTCGTGTTTCCGGGATGTATGGTGAATCTGGAACCGTGTGCCTCAGTCAGGAGCTCTCTCAACAGCTCCTCGTCTCTGGGGACGCACAACCGTCCCCTCAAGCATAACACCTGGTCTGTGAAAGAGAAGTCCCCTGGGTCCCCTGATAGTACTCTGTCGTGCAAAGACTGCAAGTACGGATCGGCCATCTGTCCCGTGATGATGCGGTCTATCAACTCTGGCCTGGTCTGCCGTGTCACCGTCACTGCCCCACAGTACCCTCGTAACTCTAGAGGTCGTCAACTGCCCACCTCCTCCAAAAGGCTCCAACTCTGTAACTGTAGACTGGCCAAGCGTGCGGGCGCCTTACGGCTCAAGGCGTCAGCCACCACATTGGCCTTTCCCGGGTGGTAGGAGATGCTGCAGTCGTAGTCCTTCAGGAGCTCCAACCAACGTCTCTGTCTCATGTTGAGCTCCTTCTGGTCAAAAAGATATCTGAGTCTCTTGTGATCTGTAAAAATCTCGAAGGTCTCACCGTACAAGTAGTGCCTCCATGTCTTCAGCGCGAAGACAATAGCTGCCAACTCTAGATCATGGGTAGGGTAGGTATGCTCATGGGGCTTCAGTTGCCACGAAGCGTAAGCGACAACGTGACCCCTCTGCATGAGCACACCTCCTAACCCCTGCAAGGAAGCGTCCGTGTACACAACGAACCCGCCACTACTGTCAGGGATGGTGAGCACGGGAGCCGAGGTCAACCTCTCCTTCAGCTCCAGAAAACACGCCTCACAGGCGTCTGTCCAAGCGAAAGGCACATCCTTCCGGGTCAACTGTGTCATAGGACGCGCAATCTGTGAAAATCCTCTGATGAACCGTCTGTAGTAACCTGCCAGTCCCAGGAAACTACGAATCTCAGTGACTGAACGCGGTCTCTCCCACCTGAGCACTGCCTCGACCTTGGCGGGGTCCACCGCCAGGCCGTCTCCAGAGATCACATGACCCAAAAAGGTCACCTCCCTCAACCAGAACTCGCACTTGCTGTATTTGGCGTACAGCCTGCGTCGTCTCAGAGTGTCGAGAACCATCCGCAAGTGTTGTCCGTGCTGCGTCCGATCTCTAGAATAGATGAGTACATCATCTATGAAAACCACCACAAACTGGTCCAAGTACGGTCTAAACACCCGGTTCATCAGGTCCATGAAAGCAGCGGGGGCATTGGTCAGCCCAAACGGCATGACCAAAAACTCGTAGTGTCCGTACCGGGTGCGAAAAGCTGTCTTGGAGACGTCGGTCTCCCTGATCCTCAACTGGTGGTATCCAGACCTCAAGTCGATCTTGGAAAACACCGTGGCACCCCACAACTGGTCAAACAAATCGTCGATCCTCGGCAGCGGATATCTGTTCCTGATGGTGACCCTATTCAGCTGTCGGTAGGCCACACAAAGGCGTAGGGTCCCATCCTTCTTCTTCACAAACAGTACCGGGGCTCCCCAGGGAGACGCACTGGGCCTCACGAAACCTTTCTCCAAAAGGTCCTGCAACTGGGACTTGAGCTCTCGCAGCTCAAGCGGTGCCATTCTGTATGGCGCGGTGGAGATGGGGCTGGTCCCTGGTACTACTGAGATCTCAAACTCGATCTCACGCTCGGGCGGTAGTCCTGGTAACTCGTCTGGAAACACGTCGGGGTACTCTCTGACCACCGGGATGCTCTGGAAGTCTGCCACGGGGCTGTGCTCTGCCACCACACAAGCTAGGAAGCCCTCACACCCCTGGCTCAAAAGTCTCGCCGCCCGAAGTGCCGAAATGCACCTGAAACCTCCGTCCACTGGCTGCCCGTGAAACTCGAAAGAAGGCAACTCCGGAATGGAGAAGACAATCTTCCTCTCAAAACAGTCTACCAAGGCGTGGTAAGCGGACAGCCAATCCATCCCCAGAATCACTCCAAAGTCCTCCATCCGTATCATAACCAGGTCAGCTGGCAGGCTATGTCCCCCGATGCTGACCCCGCAACCCGTGTACACCTCCTCAGCTACAAACAGCTGACCACTCGGACCTCTGATTACGAACGGATTCTCTAACAGTGTATAATCCTGGTCCAAACTAACTGCGAAACTGGCTGCGACAAACGAGTGCGTAGCGCCGGAATCGAAAAGCGTGTAAACGAGTCTGCCAGAAAGTGAAACCATACCTGCTACCACGGATCCCGATGCTCTGGCGTCCCTGTGTGTTAGGGCGTTGATACGCCCCGCAGCTCTAGGTGCGGACGAAGCAGCCACACTCTGCGTCGGACGGGTAGGTGCTGGCCGGTACCCTCCTCGCGACTGCTGTCCTCCTCCTCGTGCCTGGGAACCGCGGCCTCCTGCGCGCCCTCCAGTGCTCTGCACAGGAAGTATCTGCTGACCTCCTGCCCTAGATGGGCAGTCCCTCCTGACGTGGCCCGGCTGGCCACACTGGTAGCAGAGGGGACCCGCCCTCAGTGAGTCCCTGCTGTCGGCTAGGCGGGGGTCCGGTGCTGGCGACTGGCCCCTGTCGAGGGCCCCCAAAGGCCACTGATGGCCCTGCACAACGTGACGGCTCTCCTGCGGACGCCACGTGTCTCCGTTCTCGCCGGCCCTGTGAGAAGTCTGGCTGAAAGGGCCTCTTCCGCCCGCCGTCGGTCTCTCGCGCGGACGGGTTGGTCTCCTCGTAAGTCATAGCTGCCTCTACCACCCTCGAAAACATCGGCAGCTTCAGGGGTTTGACATACCCCCGGATCGCAGGCCAGAGCCCCTCGGTGAACCTCCAAAGGCACTCCTCCTCAGTGGCTACCGCTGTCGCTGCAAAGCAGGACAGCTCCAAGAAACACGTGCGGTACGCGCTCACGGTCATCGTCCCTTGGCGGAGAGTGTGGAACTCCCGCCTCCTCTGCTCCTGCCACGTCTGGGGAAAGTACTGCTCGCAGAAGAGGGTGACGAACTGGTCCCACGTCGGCTCGTCCCTCTCCTATCCCCGGACCGCCCTCCACCACCGGTGTGCTGCACTCTCCAGCTGGTACGTGGCAAAGGCCACGCGGCACTCCACCGGGGGGCGAAGGGTGTCGAAGATCTTCTCCAGCTGCTCAAGCCAGTCCTCTGCCTCGGTCGGGTCCTCATCCCCCTTGAAGGAGGGGGGCTTCAGCTTCCGGAACTGTCCGAAAAGCTCGAAGTGGCGCTGTAGGGGAGGTGCTGGTGCACCTCCAGGCGAAGGTGCCTCGTGTACAGAAGTGTCGGAGGAAGGTGGGGGTGGCAGGGGCCCATCCCCTCCCTCGTGTCCAGTGCCGCGTCCATCGCGTGGTCCCACAGAGGACTCCCCCTCTGCAACCCCAGGAGGAGGTGCTCGGGGCGGTGGGTAGAGCTCCTCTCGTATAATATCCCGTATCACTCTGGCGAGGTCCTGGGCCTGGACGCCAGGGAGTGGTGGCTGATCCACCGAGACGTCAACGACAGCACGTCCACCTCGCCGACCTCGCCCTCGGCCGCGCCCGCGGCCAGTCTCGCCAGTCCCGCGACGAGGCATCTCCTGCAAGGAGACGCGAAACAAAACGGAAACGGCAAAACAGACGTTACCTAACAAAACTTCTAAGAGCTCATGTCAAGAGATATGTTGTGGTGGCTACTCTAGCTATAAACATGTGAATTGGTTATTTTCCAGTCAGTTGATTCACTTCTCGGGACGACGGAGCTCTGATACCATCTTGTAACGACCCGGTTCCCGAGTCCCTACGAGACACGAGAACCGGACCGACTCGACTAATCCCAAGACCTAGTCGTCCAACGAGGAAGTAACCAAAAGACAGTAAAATAAATCACATTCAGTATGAATATAACTAACAGTAAGAAAGTACAGCAGTAAGGAAAGAAACTACTACAGTAGGTACCACCACAACAGTAAAACAGCATTTATCATATAACAAGAACTGCAGGTAAAGAAGGTACAGCGGAAAAAAAATACTCACTAGAACAGAAACAAAAGGGGTACAAAAGGCTGTGGTAACTCTACTGGACCCTACTCGGCCCAGCGTCCTCTGCAGCCGCCGACCCTGGCTGCTCAACACCTGGTCCTGAAAAAGGTAACGAGTGTAACACGTCAGCAAAACGCTGAGTAGAGTGGCAAACTAACTAAAGGCAATAGTAAAGTGTACAGTAGCTGTTATGTTCTATTACTTCCTTTATTCACATCTTTCAATTTTTCTCACTATTTCATTTATTTCTCAGATCCTTTACTTGATCTCGAATGTCCTCGTGGGAACGATCTTGATTGCAGTCTTTTCCAAAAGTAGAAGTAGCACGTGGTGCTCTCCTGGCTGGGAGAGTCCCCCGTGGTGATCCTACCCTCAGTCAACCACCCCAAGGTCACTGACAGACGTAACGGTGACTACGGCACGCGCGATAAACGCACAGGTAGCTAGCCCGCACTGGCACGCGGTCAGTCGTTTCCGTTAACGGGTGCGCCCAAAGCACAGCACGGAACCAGGGCAGAGCCCTCTCAGTAACAGGGGTCCAACCCCTCCACAGTAACCAAATCGGGGCCTTGCCCCTCCACAGTCCGCGCACCCTCGCCTGACTACCCTGGTTTGCCCTAGTGGGCCTAACAAGTCGGTGAAGGAGGCTAGCAGAACCCCGGGGCCCGTGGGGTAGCTAGTACTCTCCTAACACTACTAGCTCTCCTCGGTACTACGTACACGAGGGCCAACAAGTCGGTACAGAGTGGCCAGTCCTAACCCCCGGGTCCCTGGGGTGGCTAGCTCAACTCTGCACTAAACAGGGGGACAGTCGCTCTCCTTGGCACTCCGTACTCAAGGGCCAGCTCACTTCCCCAATTCTATTCCTTTCGCTTTCCAGGAGTTCTACTCCTACTTCCCCGTAGGGTTCCAGAACATCTCATGTCTTACTTTCCAGTTTCACGTTCTTACAAACCATGATCCCAATCATGTTTCTTTATTCATAACAGGCAGCTGTGAATTCAATTTACAGGCAGCTTCATATATTCCTTTCCATTTTTCCAAGACTGCATTATTATATATTCCACTAGTTTTTCCATCCTAGGATTCATGCCATATCCTAGGGTCTATCATACAATCTAGTTTTCCGGTCCTAGGATTCATGCAACACCTAGGAACTATCATTCCATATATTTCTCATTCCTAGGATTCATGCAATGTCCTAGGTTCTAGTTATGGTTCCATACTTTAACAAATTTTTATTAATACTTAAAACCACTCTACCAGCTACAACGGGAGTAATGGGGGCGTGATCGGGAATCCCGCGCGCCTCTGCGACTCTCAAGACTGCAATCGAACGAGGTCCTATCACAAGGATCAAACACAAGGAGTGTCTCAAAACAGTGTATAGCTACTGTAGACGAGTAGAGGAATTAATTCTGAAAAGAACGCAACTCGAATCGCGGAAAACGGAGCCCGAACGGGCCGTAAACGGGTCGAAAAAGATGATACTGTGCAAAATCAGACATCTGGAACTCCTTCCAGACGTCTTAAAAAGTGGATCAGAGAATTACCTGTTCAGTGTGGTTTCCCAGATGTCCAGAAGTCTGCGGGGACGTCTGCCCTAGATCCCAGACATCCGATGGTCCCTGAGGACGTCTGGAGGTCACTCCCGCCGTCTGGTACAACTTCCAGACGTCTGATTCGCAAAGGATGGCGAATCAGCGAACCTGCGCACAGCCAACCCCCTCCCTCAGTACGGTCAGTCGACAAGAAGGAAGAAGAAGGCGGAAACTCACCTTTCAGACGTCTGTATGATCTTACAGACGTCGACCTTGCCGTCTGGCTATCAATCCAGATGTCTGATTCTGGAAATTTTTCCAGAATCAGGACCCTGCTCGGCCTCCGCTCGCGACGCCGCCCGCGTCGCACCTCGCGCTCCTGCTGCTCAGACCGCAGCAGGTCCCTCTCCGCGTCGCTCTACGCCCCCTGCGCCCTCCGCCAGCCGGCCAAGCTGCTCCGGCGAGCTCGCCCTCACGGCAGAGCTCCGCCCTCGCACACCGCACCTCCGCGCTCACTGCGGCCGCCGCTGCCGCCCTCGCGTTCGCTCGCTCTCGCGCACAGGAAGGAGAAGAGAAGGAGACGGTGGAGACGGGAGGGGAGGCGCGCCCCTTTTAACGCCGCGCGGAGAGGAGAGAGGAGGTGGTAGGCCGCCTGCAGCCGCAGAGAGAAAAAGGGGGAATATGCGGTCTGCGCGCTCAGGCGCGCAGGCGACTCGCGTGTGTCGAAAATAACGGATTTCCAGACGTCTTGAAACTATCCCAGACGTCTTATTAGACGTCTGGTTGTGATCCCAGACGTCTTGTCCGACGTCTGAGCCACCTCCCAGACGTCTTAAAATACGTCTGGGGCACACATTCGTTACATTGTTGAACCATGTAAAACTATGCATTCTCTTGATGGGTTTAAGGATACAACAAGTAGGCAAATATATGTCACAACCAAATTTAACATAGACTTAGTAATTTATTGTTTGTCATACATGATCGTATTATCCCTATAGAATAATTTTTATGTGTCAAGTGCAGATCCATGTGATTTGAAAAGTCAAGGTTTGATCCTTATTATACCTCCTATGAACACATATGTTATCTATCATTATATTGTTTCCTTCCCATTGCAATTCTTGAACACTAACTTCTTAATAGTGAATGCTTATCATTGGAACTTTCCTTAAGGGAAAGGCGATATCTTGATCTCACGTAAGAAACTAGAAGCATGAATTCTACTTAATTCCATCTTTCATCTTGCTGATATGCTTCTTTGTAATCTCAAATATCACCCCACTAAAATGGATTTTGCAGGGAAACATGATTTAGTTATCTAACACATTTTTAAATTATTTCCTTTCAGGTAACGAGCCTAATTTGCTGCAAACTATCAAGTGTGTTAGTATATGGCTGGTGAAGTCGATCTTCCCTTTCACTGGAAAGTAAAAATTTATGGCTTTCACAAAGCTTCGAGTTAAAGCTCAATAGCTAGCTTTCTCCCTTGATGTTCCCCTTAAACCACCCCCTTGGGCCCAGCAATAGCAACCCTGCATGACTTCAAAATTAATAAGGCTTTTATCTACTTGATTTATTTGATCCTAATAGCTCTGAATTATTTGCTCTGATTAGTCACTGCAACCATATTAAATGAGACTAATTCCTACAACAAAATGAAAACTATAACCAAGTTTTCTATGCCAAAAAGAAAAATAGATTAAATCTAGAGGTTTAATCACTGTAATGACTTGAAATCAAATTAACCCATCACTAATTTTAAAAATACAATCAAGATGTCTACTCAATCACAAGTTTTGTCTTACTAATATGCATCTACTTAATCACAAGTTTTTAAATTATTTCCTTTTAGGTGTCTTGGGATGAGCTTGATCTACTGCAGCCTAGTAGCAGCCCCTCATGTTTTTGTCTAGTGACCACTTCTACAAGCATACAAGGAGACAAGCATGCCCATTTGAAGATGTCTTTTAGATCTCCAACTCAACAAGCTGCAGATGGGCTTTTCCCCTACTTCTGGGTTCCACCACCTCGATCGTGGAGAATGGAGTTCAAGGATCTCTAGTGGCTTGATCATTGGGAAGTTCTCCGTCTGTGAGAATGTCTCGTGCTTGCTTTCCATCACCTGATGCACTAAAGGTTCATTATTTTAATGTGACATTATAATCTTAACGCCTATAAGGAGAACTTTTGACTATGTCATCGTAATTGGATCTTTTGTTGCTATTTGGAAATGTATTCATGTGAGTTGTGCTTAGATTTTTTGGTCATTTACCATTTTCTATCACCAATGATGCACCATGGGTCCTCACTGTTGTTGCTAGCTTCATAGATATCGTTTTAGCTTTTAGAATTTAGAGCATTTGCTTGAATATGAAAATAAGAAACCTAGGAATCAAGCCTTGTAATTTTTATTCCATTTTGGATGAATTTAAGGATGTTATATGGGAATCCATTATTAAAACTAAGGGTTAAAACTCAAGAAAGGAGATTTACTTTTATTTAATTTTTAAAAAAATTTTCAAATAGAAAGGTGATATTTCAAGTGAATATTTTGGAAGACCATGTCCTCACATGATATTGATAGTCGTTGTGCTGCCTTTTTACCTTGAATCAAAGATTAGAGGACTAAAGCTACCTGAGATATCAAGGATTTGAAGAGGTTGCTGCTTTTGGTGGTTGAGTCTTCATGATTCATTGTATTTTTAAATTTTTTTGTGCTATTTATTTATTTTTGTATCACCCTTGAGAGGGGAATATTTTGGTGTTGAGGTTGTTCTTACATTTTTACATTTTTCTCAATTTTTGATGCATCCCTTTAAAGGGTTCCTATTGTACTTTATTATTGAAAGATCGATAAAATTAGAGTTGCCTTATATTTTGAGGTTGTTAAAATACAAATATTTCTCACTAAAGAATATCAATAGTGGTAATTATGTGGTAGAACAAGGTGTTATTGAAGTGAATCAATAGTGGCAATTAAATGGAAAAAAAAGGTATCATTAAAGTGAGTTAATAGTAGTAATTTAATGACATAAATAATTGTTGCTAAATAATATCAATAGTGGTAATTAAACGAGAAAACAAAAGGTCATTAAAGAAAATCAATAGTGGCGATTTAGTGGAAAAAGTAAATGTTGTTAAATGAAGTATATAAAGACATTAATAGTGTCAGTTAAATTGTCATTAATATAATTCAATAGTGGGAAATAAATTGCCACTGAAGAAGATCATTAGCGACGGTAATTGTCGTAATTAAAGTGATGCTAATATTGATGATTTAGCGACAATTATACAATTACTACTAACTCTTTAGTAACGTCAATAAAGGTGGCAATTATTTTAAGCATCCCAAATTACATATAATGGCAAATAGAAAATCTATAGTGGTAAATATGAAATGTCACTAAAGGTTATTTTTTTGTAGTGTTTGTAATTTATTATTTTTTATAGATGTGATCACAATAGTTGTCAAATGCATGCCTATTGCGGAGGTTAGGACCAGGGAAGGGTAGCTTCAAGAAAAATCAAATGTTGATCTTCTTGATAAGAGGTATGCTTCTGTTATTCAAATCTAGATGGTTGCGTATGTATGGTACTTTTAGTGCATCTCTCTTTATAGTGGAACTGTTACAAGACTAACCATTCAGGGAGATTTAGCTAAGAAACACAATGACGAACTTCAAAAAGCTTCTAAAAGGGAAACAATACTTTTTGCAGCACATCTATCTATTTCAATTTATAGAGGTGATCATCACAAATGATAAAATTCCATGTCCTCATAATCTTCATGCTCTTTTGCAACAATAGATTCATGCTTCCTATTCGTATAGGAAATTATTGTCTTTCAATGACACAGATATCAATAATGAAATTTGATCCTTTCGAACTTAAAGAGGCTGATGAGCTTCAAAATTGGTATAATGATTTTCTTATTTTTTAGTAGTTACTCTTGAAATTTATGAAATTGTCCGTTCTCTTCAGGTTTTTTAATCAAGATGCCTCTAAGATCATTGATTATCAACTTCTTTTCAAAAACAGGCATCCATTGTCATCTGTCAATTTATCACTATTGTAGATTGCACAAATATTTGATGTGTCAAAACTTTATCCAAAGGAGGTGCTTGAAATCCATAACTTTTTGCTTTCTTTATTTGTTGTGCTACTAATATATACATATCATGATGACTTCTTTAAAATTTTGTTTTGTCGTAAAAAACATATGCAACAAGAGGCATCATCTCAATAATTTCCACAAGCACCCAATTATGATACGATTGTTGCCAAGCTTCTTTTATAACATATCGATGTGTTGGTGATGAACTTCGATGTATGAAATGTGGGACAACAAATGTGCAATCTATTCCTAGGTACTTCATGTGGGATGAATTTGCGTTATATTTTTTTATTAATCCTATTAGTCATTTTTCTCTCGATCTTATTAATCATTTTTCTCTCAATTGTAGGTTGAAACTCTAAATTAGAGTCTTTGATGAGACGGCTGAGATCTATATCACTACTTTTGGGGAGGTAGCTGAGAAGATTCTTGGGATAACAATAAGTGAGCTACTCGAATTACTTGATGAGGTCATAGTAACCTTATTTTAATGTTTTTTGGTGTCGGGCTCCCTATTCGAAAAATGCATCCATTTTTCACTAAGATGATAACAATAATTTCTTCTCACCAACAAGATAATGCCTCTTGTGCTGTTGAAAAGCTTATAAATACATGATTATGGAAAGAATACATTTTCCATCTGAGAATAACAGAAAAAAATTATCGATTTGCACTTCTAAACAAATTCACTGGTAATGCAATTTTTGAAGTGAATGATCGCCGTACAAATCAAGAGGCTCCTCGACAGTCTAATTAGGTATTATTACTTATGCATGCATTTTTGAGATAAAGTGTGGTTCTTTGTTATGTGATGGAAAATTATTTATAACTAATAAGGTTGTGGATAACTTTACTTTCATGCATTCATCGATGATGTTTGCTTTAGGTACAAAGTCACCTAGTGAATTTGCATCTTCGTCGATAGAATGTATTGATAGATTCAAATATCACATGTGATTTTCACCTATGATTAAAAGTCACTGGTGATATTTGATCAGGTACAATCATCGGTGATCACTTGCTTCTATTGCAAAAAAAGCATGAATGATGTTTCAAAAATTGCAACAAAGAGGATACAATCCGATGGTGAGTGGCTCTCAAACTATAGGGAAGGTATCTTTCATGCAGGTACAAAACCTCGTAGTTGCCATGGCAACCACTCATGTTAATTAATGACAGAAGAAAAAAGTTTAGAAGCTAACTTATTAGGCATAAAGGTGCAAAAATCCTAGGAACTACCATACTTAGTGAAAAATTACAATATTTTCATTCTTTTCCAAAAATCAATAGTGGTATTTCATAGATTACCATAAAAATTAATGTAATTTTGTCTTATTCTTTTTTTATTCTTTGTTCATCGGGATAATTGTTGACCTCTTTCACTTATGTCTTCCCTTTTTGTCAAAGTTCTATCCAGGGTAGTTTTTGTGGTGTACAATAGGAAGATAACTTACATATGTTACATATTTTTGCATAGTAACTCCTCTCTTTAGGCCCTCAATTTTTTAAAAGCTTTAAAATTGATGATGAAAATGTTTTCGAAGGGACCTTTTTTCTTTTGTAGAAACAATATGTGACGAGCTGTGCTTGCATTATGATCGTAAATATTTATATGCATCAGGTTGTGTGTGTGAATGAGGATGGGGTGTACCCACCAAGTTTTTACTTGATATTTTCAACAAGTTGATTCGTTGCATGCAGAGGTTTTTAAGAAAAATTAAGATAAAACAAATAAAGTTTTTCAGATTTTTTGTAAAATTTACCGTTTTTGTACATTTCTGTTATAACTGTTATATGAAAAAAAAAAAAAGGTGACAAAATTTTACAACTACGCTGGTCAGAATGAATTAATGTACACCTTTGGTAAATTCGAAATGTTTCTTAAATGTTCCATGCGACGACAAAAGAAGAAGCAATGTGTTGGAAGTGAATTTTTTAATCCGGAAACGGAAGAAGAGGGTGGCCTTCGAAAATCACCGATTTCGAAGGACTCAATCCAGAAACGGCGGATAAGAAACCTGTGGCCAACCCGCGCCCGCAACGCTACCACCTTCGGAAGCACACCC
This sequence comes from Thalassia testudinum, assembly GCA_037157565.1. Taxonomy (NCBI): domain Eukaryota; kingdom Viridiplantae; phylum Streptophyta; class Magnoliopsida; order Alismatales; family Hydrocharitaceae; genus Thalassia; species Thalassia testudinum. The sequence goes on from JAZHRO010000025.1 coordinate 95,412,659, forward strand.
GACCACGCGCCTTTCTCGGCCATCCGATGGTCGCACTATCCCAATCCGACGGCCAATTCTCCCACGACATTGCTTAAGCCACCCACGCGCAGTCCAGCTCCAACCAAAACAAGCAAGCAAGAACTCGTGCAACAATAAGTAGATACTGCAGAGGAGGAGGAGGAATTAAAACACACAAAGAAGGCAGGACACCCTCATCCATTCATCTTAGAAGACATTAGAGATGGCATCATTCGGGTTATCCCCCGGAGGAGCGGTGGTGCCGGCGGGCGGAAGGATCTTCAAGGCAACGGCCACGACCAAGAACAAGGGCGGGAGCAGCGGGGAGTCGAAGGGACTTGTCGACTGGATCCTTGGGGGCCTGCAGAAGGACGACCAGCTGCTGGAGACGGACCCCATCCTGAAGAAGGTTGAGGAGAAGAACGGCACCGGTTCCCAGAGGTCCGTCGCGGTGCCCAAGAAGAAGAGCGGCGGCTTCGGTGCCCTCTTCGTCAAGAAAGACTAGTCGCGTGCATGCATGATCTCCCTCCAATGCATCTCCATACGTACGTTGCCTTTTTGGCCTTTGTATTGAATGCAAACTCGATACTACTCTCTCCTTCTCCTTCCTCTCGGTCGGTCTTTCGATATATATATATATATATATTGCAGCCGGAACTGATCTCCGTTTGCTGCGTATGATTTATTTCGCTATGTAGTTGGAAAACTAATAATCCATGACGTTTGGATGGCAAATTTGTCATGCTGCTATTTGAAAGAATAGGAAGAAGGAAAGACGATTAATGTCGTGTTCTTTGAGCTTTACTCCGACGGATTTTTGCTCTCTGCCAATAAATGTATGGTGTAATGCAAATGTCCATGCTATTTACGTAACCATCTATTTGATTATAATCTTTGTTCTCTCACCCAACCCCTTTTTCCTTAGAGGCAAAAATCACTTTCGGATCCAAAACTCTTCGCATAACATAACAGGAAATTCGACTACCCAAATATAGGGCAAACAAGTTAGACCACTCGACTTGCCTACGACTTGACGGGCACGGGCCAAAACTTATCCAAGTTGCTAGAAGATTCGAGCAACCAAGAACAGAATCACAACAGGATGGAAATGACCACCTACAACCTGACAATAGACATTTAGTTTGACATATATACCAGAGATTACTAGGTTAGGAATCTTCCCATGTTAAAAATAGTGAGAAGCAATCCCTAAGTAAAGGAGGCCACGAGGGAGAGAAATCATGTAATTTTACAAGTTGTAGTGTATAGTTGGGAGCATCATCCTCCCCCAAGACGTACACCCTTATGGTGGAACTGGATCACCAACTTTTTTCGTCTCCCTTGTGATTGTTTGAGATTTGTCGGGTCGAGCCCTCCCATCGCGACGGGGCCTCGACCATGTCCTCGAAATGATGGAGGTCTCGTAGCAATGTGACATTCCCTCTTTCAATAAATCCTTTGATGGCCGAAGGAAGTCCCTGATGCCTATCAAATGGCCCCGTTTGTGGGAATCGTAAACAAAAGTATCATGCTCTCCTGAGCATCTGGCTATCCCTAGGAGATCGCGCACTCCCCAAACGCCCCACCTTGGTCATCCTGATCAAGGGTCCACGTTATGGTCTTAACCACTCGCGGCCCCTCCTTCACAGGAAGATCCAGCTAGGGTTCGATATCTCCACATCTCGGTGACACCCTTGACATGCTAATCCTAATGAAAGAAAGCAGGTACTCACCGGCCGGCTGCTCGAGGCCGCGAGGCAAACCTCCCCCCTTGAGGCATGGGCTAGGGACGATGGGTATGAAGCTAAGGCCAGCGGCATTGATCATATGCCCGTGTGCGTACCGTTCGTCCACTGGTAAGGAAGGTAGTGGTAGCCTCTCGCTAGAGCTGTACAAGGAGCCAGTTGAGTCCTGGCACGGAGGGACGACAGACCCCAGCCATGGCCTTGGAAGCCACCCTAGATGATGTGGGCGCACAGTTGATTGCACCTGCCCAGCACAGCCTACCAATGGTTGGTCAACCGGCAAGCCAACTAGTTTGTCGGATCCCTAAGGTTGGGTGGGCAAGTCCTAGGAGCATTTTTGCCAAGCTGCGAAGGGCTGGAGATGACCCTAAGAGGCTGCTAGAAGCTGGACGGTGAGTCCTTTCAGTCCTACCTAGATTAATTCAAAGCTCAGTACTTCAAGAGCGGTAGGCCCCATAAGGCAATGACCACCCAACACTTTGGGTCTGGCTGTTTCACTCGACGATTCGAGCACGACGTCAGCAATCATGCATCGGAGCATCCAGTGAAACTCCTTGCAATGCCGTAAGGGTTGCGGAGCAAGGCAACTCCTCTCATCCTTGTGGACGACCGACTAAAGGACATGGTAGCAACACTAGCCCCGAAGAAGGCAAGAGGGTTCCTGATAGGCATGCCCTGGTGCTTGACCATGGAAGCTGTTGCTTCCATAAGCGAAGGCCTGCCTTCCTTAGAATAGTAACCGGCCTGCCAAGGGTCGCTAGTATGGCCCCTACTAGACAAGGAGGGAGTCCTTGAGAAATGCATTACTTTGGCCATGAACCAAACGGACGTGCTTGAGGGCAACCGATGCACAAGTAAGGACCTACTAGCGTGGAGTTCCATGAAAAAGGAAGCTTACTCCAGGTCCCACCAAGAGTGCCTCAAGGCTTAGAGCTACGTGGCCAAAGGACTGCAGAGATCCACATGACTGAATTGAGTCCCAAACTTGGTAGGGGAACCTAGCTCACCCCTTTAGGCAAATATGTAGTAAAGAAGGTGTGGCAAATCTAGGGATGGCCTGAGTTCCTAGTTGACACCCTACCAGACTAAGCCAACTGTGTCACCCTGGCTCCCCTCCCAACAAAGCATCGCCATCAAGTCCTAGCAGCAACACTTGCATCATGCAAGGTCCTCACCCCCTGCCGCCTTAATGCATCGGCGTAGGGTTTAGGGTGATCTTCAAGGGCGACACCCCCCGTTGCCCCAGGCCGACAACCCACTCTTCCAAGATGGCTCTCCTGAGCAAATTCCCCTAATCTTCAGTAGGGCAAGGAAGGCATGGTCGAACGAGTAGCAGCCTAGCTAGTTGCCTCCCTGCTCAATCCGACAGAGTGCCTGGCCTTGCTTCTGTAACACTCCTCCCAGCGGGGCAGCTCTTACCTAAACCCTTCAAGGAATGTACTCCATTGGCCATCAACCAAGCGGGCGTGTTGTAAGCACTGCAGGGCTAGCAGACACACCAACAAGGGTTGCCTGGACCTACATGACAAGAGCCAATGTGGATGCACGGACCGCCTAATTAGGCAAAATAAGGACTAAGGTCGACAATTCATGTAGGGAACTTTCAGCGATAATGCCCACGCTACCCCACGACACTCACCTCTTCACACGAGGGACGAGGTAGCCTTTGGAGCTGACAAGCTGCTTCTTCCAAGTCGGCACATCCATAATGCCCTCCATGCCCTTTGGTAGGGGGATGAATGAACACTATGAAGAAAGTAGGTCCTGACTGTTCACCCATTCGGGAAGAACACATGAACCTGCTCTCGACAACGCCTCTGCCAATAAGTCGGTTGCGGCCCAGAGCTAACACCTCTCCCTCCACCGACCATTCCAGTAATGAACCTTTGCCAATCATGGGGAATGGCCGAAGGGAGAGGTTCACCCTCCATCCAACCGCGATGAGAACGGGCACCTCAACCGCGTGGCCACACTTACAGTGGCCCAGTTGATGGTAGACAAGACAGCCTCATCAGCTGGCCACCAGTATATGCCCACCACCAAATCCTCTCACTGCATTCCTATTCTCCTCAAAAGGTAAAAATAATGCATGGGAGTAGGGCAGCCTAGCGTGGAATGAAAAGACGATTTTCGCTTTCGTTGTTGTTTAGCACATAAAATGATGTGTTGTTATCATATCAAAGTGGTGGAAAATCGCTTAATAAAATAATTGAAATAAGCCACTCAAGAAAGCGAGTCATGTCCACAGGGAGGCACACACTTATTAAAAACTCGTAAAAGTCGATAACGATTGTTCTCAAATAATTTCACCAAGAAACAAATTCAAAATCCACGTTAGATATTAGTTTAAATGAAAGTGCATCTTGATTTAGCAATTATAACAAAATAAAGGGAGACACATGAAATGTCACTTAAATAATGAAATACAAAAAATGAGTTTGGCAATGGCATAGGCACATAAATACTAATAACACCTCTACTGTAGTAAAACAAGGGAATGGCTTCCCCTTGAGCCTGCACACGGATGAGAGGAGGGTTGGTTGTGAGGAGCACACCGAAGGTAGAATTCTTTGAGTTGCATTCGATGATGGTGGCAGCAAGTCGCAGCGTGGGTGGAGGTGGGCAGTCTAATGGAGCAGAGGTTGTGGTGTTGCTTGCTGTTGGAGGCGAGGGAGAGGCGCACGTGGAGTGGGCCAACTACTAGTGGTGCACACATGGTCTACTGGAGGTGGTGAGGAGGGAGACACGCTCAACTATGCGCGTAGGCACACTGTTGGCTGTGGAGTGCAAGAAGGTGCGGGGAGAGTTGCTGCCGGTGCTGGGTTGGTGGCGTGGTGAGTTACAGTAGCTCATGGAGGAGAGGGTGATGTGCGCTGCTGGCTACGTGTACGAGACGAAGGCGTGAGCATGATGGTGCATTGCACGCAGAGGTGGGGGGGCGCAGTGGCATTCGTTGAGGGCCGGCGAGGAGATGGTTGTGGTGTGTACAGTTCAGCGGAGGTGAAACAAGGGAAAAAGGAAAGATGAAGATGAGATGTTGGTGGTGATGGTGGTGACTGTGGATAAGGGGATGTAGTTTGCATTCTTTTTGGTGGATTACGATCAAAGGAAAAGAAAAATGAGGAAGATGAAAATGAAGAGGAAGGTGATGAGGCGTGGAGATGGGGAAGGGGCTTCAGACGTCCAGGAAACTTCCTGGATGACTTAACCACACATGGATGGCTGCTGGCGTGTGGCTACAATGGCAGTGATGGTGGTGGTTGCTAGTGATGGTGGTGAGGAAGGATAACTATGTGGCCTTCAGGCACACGTTCACGGTCAGCTACACAAACCACTAGTGGTGCAGCGGTCTGTCACCCCTCCTGCCTGTAGTAGTGTGGATTTGTGTACATAGTCGAGGCCAGTGGTGGTGGAATGTAGGAGAGCTTGACTCTCTGCACAATGGTGGAGTGGGGTGGAGGCCTCTCTCAGCATGGTCGTCTTCTCCTCCCTTTGTAGTTGCAGGTGGTGGATTTGAAATGTAAGAGGCAGGAGCAGATCCACTTCATGGCAGATGAATGCTGGTAGTTGTGTATGAATGGGCACAAGTAAAGGAAGCGCAGCCGTTACCTGTGGAAGAAAAGAATAATAAAATAATAAATTATTATGGTTATTTATGCATAAACCCTTAGCTTCTTTGTTATATTAAAACAATGTATGTAATGCACTTAATTGGTTAACTAATCAAATGCATGCAATTCTAAGTTAATTCTAAATGCATTCAGATATGAATGCAACTCATGAATTATGCAATTAAGCTAAAATATGAATTAATTTATTAACATCCTAATATATGCTATCTAAATGTTAAAGATATCTTAATGTCTAGGTATTCATATACTTAAATAGCCCACAAATATGGGCTAATCAAATGGCCACATGCCTAGTTTTTGCTAGTCCCTAGCAAATTTAAGCAACAACCGAACACTCCAAGTGATACAAGCTGACTCAATTGACCTTTTCACAGAAATTAGGTTGCACTATCTAGCCCTAGATCACAAGGTACCTAAGTTGTTGCTAAGTTACAGACTAGGTCGGTTAAGGATAAGTTGCAGGCATAAGCTTCCTTGATTTCTAACTCTACCCTAGGGTTTATTGGTTCTAGAGATTAAAGCATTCGTGCATGTGCATTGGTCTGATTTATTTGAAGTTGGTATGATCTCCAACATAGAAAGGGAGTAAGAGGAACATTTCTTTTAATATATATATATTTTTTGTTTGATTCCTCTAAGTCTAACCTTGGATCAGCTATCAACATGGTTTGTATCAAATTCATTGTCCCCATTATCGAACCTCGAAGGGTTCTTGGCTTTCGATGCTCTGAGATAGCACTGCTCATAGCAACCCCAAGAACACCTGGCAATCAACAATTTAAGATAGTATTGCCCATGGATTTCTTATGCAAATTTAGGGCTGTGGCAATCGGCACTTCAAGATAGGGCCACCCATGGTACCTGAACTGCACAATACGCTTACATGCCCCTAGTAGGATTGATATCCTAAGAGACAAGCACCGAGGAGGTGACATGTTTTCATTGCATCCTCAAGGTGAGTAGATACTCCACCTCTCCTGCGGCAAGAACTTGTCCAATCAAATTGTGATTTCAAGCTTCTCCTTAACCAGAACAAAGAGAACCAAATTTTCTTTAAGAAATGGATTAAGGTGATCACTATTTACACAAGACCAAGTGTGTGTGAAATGTGGATGGTTAGGTTACAAGGACCTTTAAACCAAAAGATAGAAAAAGACACTAGGTACTACCCAGCCTTTAACTCAATCCCTAGCTTTCCTTCCTCAACCTTTTGAGGAGTGGTCAGCAACATAACTCCTACTTAAGTTTTTAACTCCAAATGGACCCTAAAGTTCTAAAGTCAGTAGTTTAACCCTAGCTCCTATAATTAGATACCTAGAGTCAGCTTAAGCAAATCTAAAGCCTTGGTTTCATGCCTAAAGATGTAGAGCCCACCCGATTAAGCATAACAACATGGCTTTTTTTTCTTTTGAATGCAATACGCATGCATGAATGCAAAATGTAGACATGCTATAAATGGATGCCTCTGGTCCTATTCCCCCATGCCTGGTTCAAACAATGTCCTCATTGGAAGAAAAATAGTTAAGGGAAGATGTCACCTGAGGTAGAGAATGACAAGAGCTAAGGCTCGTCAAGAGTGACCTCGTCAACCAGATGGCCATCCAAAGTAACATATGGTTTTAATCGTTGGCCATTGACGGTAAAGGGCATTGCTGAAGAGGAAGGGCTCTTGATCTCCACAACCCCATGGGGAAACACTTTGGTGATTATGTATGGCCCATCCCAACGTGATTTCAATTTTCCTAGGGAAAGCTTAAGTCTGGAATTGAAAAGCTAGACTTGTTGGTTGGGCTCAAAGGTCTTTCTAAGGATATACTTATCATGCAAGACCTTAGTTCTCTCTGTAAAAGCTTGATAGGTGTCATAAGCGTCATTCCTTAGCTCCTCAAGCACACTTAATTCCATAAGTCATGCCTTACCTGCCTTTTCTAAATCCATGTTACCACTTCGGATGGCCCATAGTGCCCTATGTTCCAGCTTGACGGGTAAATGGCACGCTTTCCCATACACAATTGGAAAGGGAGATGTACCCAAAGGGGTCTTATAGGTTGTTGGATACGCCCACAAAGCATCATCAAGCTTTTGGGACCAGTCCTTCCTATCAGGCCCTACAGTCATTTCTAAAATGTTCTTTATCTCCCTATTCAACACTTCAACCTAGCCACTCATCTGGGGGTGGTACGAGGTAGCAATCTTATGAGTGACCCCTAGACTATTAAGTAACTAGTTGAAGTGGTGATTCCAGAAGTGAGGTCCCTCATCACTAATAAAAGTATTAGGGCAGCCAAATCAGGATATGATATTGGCCTTCTTAATTTCAATGCCACCAAATGGTCATTTATTCGTGTAGGAATGGCCTCTATCCATTTAGAGACAGTTAACTGCCACTAAGATATACTCACAACCTTGGGACAAAGGGAAGGGCCCCATAAAGTCTATTCCCCAAACATAAAAAATTTCAACAGGTTGAATCGGGTGTTTAGGCATCTCATTCCTCTTCCCAATCTTCCAGTCCGTTGACATCTAATACAGACCTTAAGAAAGTTATGAGAATCCTTAAATAACGTAAGCCACCAAAAATCGAACTGAAGAACCTTAAAAGATGTTTTCTTAGCACCAAAGTGTCCTCCACAATGAAGATCATGGCAAAAACTCAGCACACTTTGTTGCTCCTCTTCAAGCACGCATCGCCTCAGTACTTGGTCTTGTCCAATTCTAAATAATTCAGGCTCTTCCCAATGGAAGTATCTAGCTTTGGAAATGAATCTCTTCCTTTTCTGCTCATCCCAAGGGCCAAGAGTCTCACCAGTGACCAAGTAATTGTCGGTATCAGCATACCAAGGTGAAGTCGATGTTACCGCCATAAGGGTTTCATAGAGAAATGTCTCGCGGATGTCTCCAGATGGAGAGTCATCAAGTGGAAAGCGAGACAGGTAGTCAGCCATTACATTTTCTACTCCTTTCTTTTCACATATCTCCAAGTCAAATTCTTGAATGGGTACGATCCACCTAATCAGATGTGGCTTAGAATCCTTCTGGGCAATGAGATGTTTCACTACTGCATGACCAGTGAGAATAACCACCTTAGACCCAAGAAGATAAGACCTAAACTTCCTTAGAGCAAAAACTACAGCAAGTAATTCTTTTTCAGTGACAGTGTAGTTTTGTTGTGTTTTGGTTAAAGTCTTGCTGGCATAGTGTAGCACATGTGGTCTTCCCTCAACCCTTTGTCCAAGGACTGCTCCCAGTACATAATCTGAAGCATCACACATTAGCTCAAATGTGAGTGTCCAATCTGGAGCTCGGAGAGTAGGAGCAGAGATCAAGGCCTCCTTTAGAGTGTGAAAGGCCTTAGCACACTTTGAATCAAAATTGAAGGAAGATTCCTTCACCAATAGGTCGCAAACTGGCCTAGAAATTTTACTGAAATGCTTAATAAAGTGCCTGTAAAAGCCAACATGGCCCAGAAAGGATCTAATCTGTTTGACATTCGTAGGCAATGGAAGTTTGGAAATAGAATCAACCTTAGTTTTATCTACTTCCAAGCCTTGCTCAGACACAACATGCCCAAGTACAAAGCCTTTGTATACCATGAAGTGGCATTTCTCCCAGCTGAGGACTAAACTACTCTCCTTACTTCGCTTCAGCACACTCTCTAAGTGCAGGAGACACTAGTCGAAGGATGAATCGTAAATGGAGAAGTCATCCATAAATACTTCAACACACTCATCAATCATGTCCGAGAAAATGGACATCATACACCATTGGAAGGTTGCTAGTGCATTATATAGTCCAAATGGCATATGCCTGAATGCAAAGGTACCATAAGGACTCGTGAAAGTTGTCTTCTCCTGGTCATCAAGGAAGACTTCAACCGAGTTGTACCTAGAGTATCCATCGATAAAGCAACAGTACTTATCCTCACCAATTTTTTGAGAATTTGGTCAATAAAAGGCAAGGGAAAGTGATCTTTCTGGGTAGCGGTGTTCAACTTGTGGTAATTAATGTAGACCCTTCATCCAGTTGAGGGTCTAGTCACAACTTGTTCACCTTGGTCATTAAACTCTACAGTAAAGCCTGCCTTCTTTGGCACCACATGGATAGGACTTACCCATTTATTATCAGCAATGGGATATATGATCACAGTGTCCAACCACTTCAAAATTTCCTTCTTAATCACCTCCCTCATATTGGGGTTAAGACGTCTCTGCATGTCCCTAAATAGCTTGAAGGAATCATCAGTATAAATGTGGTGCATGCAGAGTGTAGAGTCTATACCCTTAATATTAGCGATGCTCCAAGCAATAGCTTCCTTGTGCCTAGACAAACACTCAATCAGGGCTCCCTCCTGTGCCTCAAATAGCACAGTCGAAATGATAAAGGGGAGCATATCATTGGCACCTAGGAAGACGTACTTGAGAGTGTCTGGGAGGCATTTCAACTCAAGGTCAGGGGCTTGTATGGTTGAGGGTTTCATAATAGATGTTCTCATCTCAGGTAGCAGTTCTAAGTTGGGTAGAGATGATGGGGAAAGAGACTTAGCAGCAACACCAAGCAACTCCTCAAATTCTAGTATATCCCCTTCACATTCCTCCAAGAGATGGGAATGCTCATTTAGCATGACATGCTGAAGGGGGTCATCACATAACATTGCAGGGGTTGTTTCTTCAATCAGTTCATCTATCACCTCAACTTGGGAACAATCCTCAAGCCCGACTTGTTTATAAGCTTCAAACACATTAAACTGGATTTTCCTATTCCCAAAGCCCATTTTTAATGCCCCAGTATTGCAATTGATCAAAGCATGTGAAGATGCATGGAAGGGGTAGCCCAAAATGATGGAAGGCTTGGTTGGCTTGTTGGTAGGGTCAGTGTCCAAAACTAAGAAGTCAATGGGGAAGAAGAAGTCCTCCACTCTCATGAGGATGTCTTCCAGAATTCCCTGAGGTGTCTTGAGTGATTGATCTGCAACTTGGGGATTACCGTGCTAGGCTACAAGTTGCCTCCCCCAAGTTGTTCATACATGTAGCTCAAAAGGATGTTCACCACTACACTGAGATCAAGTAGACCCTCATCTATTTGTAAGTCACCAATGACTGAAATGGAGTGGCGACAACTAGGTTTTGTTATAGTGTTGTAGTACAGTTAGTTATTGCCATCATTCACTAATATTTATTACTCGGAAAATAAAGTTCTCCCGAGGTCGAACTCAGGGAGCAAGTTGTATTCTAGGGGTACAAATTCTTATTACAAAAATAAAGAGAGAGAAAGAGAGAGATGAGAATTTGGCTTCTTCTTCTCTTCTTTCTTCCTCTTTGGCTTTTGGTTTCTTCTTCTTTGTTTATCTCCTTGTGGTCTTCTTCTTCTGCCTTCTGTTCTTCAGATCTTCTTTTTACTTCTTTCTTCTGATCTTCTCCTGCTTTTGCTATCAGGACGTCGTCTCTCCTTCTTTCTTCTTTTTCTTTCTGTCTTCTTTATCTGCAGCAGTGGTGATGTTCTTCTTCTTTCTTTTCTACCTTCAGAGCGTCGTCTGATTTTCCACTCAGACGACTTAAGTCACCGCTGCTACAGTGACGCTCGGTGCTCCTTCCTTCATTCTTCGTCAGCCTTCTTCTCTGCCTCGCTTGTCTTCATCTTTGCTTTGACCTGCTGGCTGCTCTTCTTCCTTCAGTCTTCTTCTTCTCTTCAGCCCTTCCTCTGCAGTCCCTTCACCTGTGCCTGCACACTCAAAGTTCCAATCAGAGACGGCAAAACCTACTCTACCCTCCCCCCCACGTTTCTCTCTCACAGAAGCCGCTCTTAGGAAAGCTCTCCCAGAGCAACCGGGTAATCGGGTACGCGGGTCACGCCCGGGTCCAGGCCCACCGGCATGCGGTGGTGGGCGAGGAGTGCAAGTCGGGCTTAGTCGGGTCAGGCCAGGTCCGCGAGGCGTGCGTACGGACGAGGCCGGGTAGTTGGGCGGGTGAAGGGGACCTCACCCCGTGAACTGAGGCGAACAGCTTAAGGCACTTTTTGCCTTTAAGCGCCGGTTCGCCTCAGTGGCTTTCCGAGGTGGGACTAAATGTCCCACCCCAATTTGGATGCCTGCGCGGAGGAAGCAGCGGCAGTCGAGGCGAAGCGCGGGGGCTTCGCGAGAGAGCTACGCCTCAACTGCAGCATGGCACTTCGCGAAGACGCCTCTCACTGCCTGGGAGCGTGACCTGGGCGTGGTGCACCTGGGGCAGCAGGTGAAGAAGCTGCTTCGCTTCAACAATGGTGGCGGCGAGCGCAGGTACCTGCCCACAGGGAAACGGCCTCTCGGCCCAATCAGAAATGCGGAGGACCTTTGCCGTGGCACGACGAAGGTGGTCGGGGGGTGTGCAGGCAGCGGGGCAGAGCCTAAGGGCCGCCCTAGGTCAAACTGTAGGTTGGGAGATGGGTTTGTTCGGTGGAGTTGCAGAGGGTGATTTGGGGGAAGTGGAAGGGCGGAGGTTGATCAGGGTGAGGAGGCGGAGGTTCTGCGGTGGTCGGCGAGCCATGTGGGTTGCTGGAGTGATGGGAGCGGGTCGCCGGAGCAGGGGCCGGAGGTGGAGAAGGTGAGGGCGATGGGTCGGATCGGGGCAACAGTAAAGATGTAAAGTGAGGAAAAGGAAGAGGGGAGGGAGAGAAGTAGTTCTAACTTACTTGCAGGGACGAAGGGGGAGGATCAGGGACGAAGGGGGAGGAGCAGGGCGACAGTCGTATCGACTGTCGTCGGAGAAGAAGATGCCCAGGGGAAGGGGCGGCGGCGAGGAGAGGGCCGGAGAGGCGCCAGCTGGGTGCGGCGTGGCGTGAGAAGAGCGAGGGAGGGCAACCCTGCAGCTGGTAGTGCGGCAGAGCGACGAGGAGGAAGAGGAGAGGCCGCCGGAGCAAGGGGGGGCGCCTGTCGGAGTAGGAAGAGAGGAAGTGGGGGTCTTTCTCCGTCAGGACCGAGCTCACAAGAACGGCAGAGCGACGGGGGTATTTATAGGGGCGGAATCAGAGAGGAGGGCGGAGGGAGACGACGTGTCTCCCTCGCCGGAGGACGCCGGAAGAAGGAACCCATACTGTCCGTGCATTCGCACGGCCGGTATGGTGGGTTTTCAGCGACCAGGGGGGTGTTCCTGCGACGGCTGACGACGCAGGGCACCCCCATTTGACCTGGCCAGCCCTCCCCCTTACCCTGCGCGGCGCCATGCTCCGTGCAAGGTCGCCGGAGCGTGGTGCTGGCAGGTTTTGCAGGGAGGACCTGAATGTAAAGAACGAAGATGAGTTAGGGGCCAAAATGCGAGGATTCAAAAGTTGAGGGCCAAAAAGTAAATAGATGAGGACCAAAATGTAAAGTTGGTCAAGAATGTTTCTTCTTAGGCTCAAGTTTTTATACGTGACTAATTAGGACCTAAGGATTCTGATGGTGAATTTTATTTCTAGATAAAACCTTGTTTACTGGTCAATTTACGCAAAAACCCAAATTAAGTTATTAATTGGGCATGGTTCTCAATGTAGGTCAAAATGGGTTCCGAAGGCCAAATTGAAGGTTCTAAACCCTAGAGATTATTTTTCTATGAATTTTAGAGGGTTTATTCTGTTTTTACTTTGCCTCGAACCTCGTGAATTGAAGTGGGTTTGTTTTAAGGTTACAGATTATCATTTAGTTCATTGGAATTGCTGTAGCCCTTGTCAGATCATCCCACTTTCCTTCTTATTCGGTTTGTTTGACCTATGTTTGGACCCTGTATGCAGATTATACTGGTAAAATTGCATTTTTACCCCTTGTGACTTGTTTTCTCGTTAAACTCAGAATTCTCTGAGTTAAGCCTTTCCTTGAGTTATGTAGGAGCTTTTATCCTTTGTATTAGGTCAAAATGAGCTAGTTATGGCTCATGATGAGGTTCTCATCATACCCCCATGCCTAGCTTTTGCTAGTCCCTTAGCAAAAACTTAAGGTTTCAACCCTTGTTCTAGACCATGAAGTTCTTAATAGCTTCAGATAAGTGCTTTTTCATTTAAACTTAGATTAGGTTAGAATGCTGACCATAGGCCTAAAAGGTACTCTAGTACCAATCAAGATCCAAATCTGTCTAGCCTTAGCCTCAGTCTTTAGTAAAGGTTTTTAAGGCCCACAAGAACTAACCTAAGGTTTATTGGACTTTGTGGTAAAAACACCCGTGCTTGAAATGATTTTAGCCCTGGCTCAGTTCGCAGTGCATTTTATAAGAGAGAGATAGAAAGTTTTTCTGTTTGGAGAGTTTTCTCTCTCTTTTTCTTTTTAGTTCTAGCCTAGGATTGGCTTTTCAACACTGTCTGTATCAGATTCCCTGCTCCCATCATCAATCCTCAAGGGTTCCTGGCCATCGATGCTTCGAGATATCACTGCTCATGGCAACCCCCGGAACCCTGGCTATTAAGATTTCGAGATAATCCCATCCATGGTGTTCCGTGGCCGAATCCAGACCCTGGCAATTGACACTTCGAGATAATGCCATCCATGGAATCTGAACCAGCAAAGTGCTTACATGCCCCCAGTAGGATATGTAAATATCCTAAGAGACAAGCACCGAGGAGATGATATTTTGTTACGCATCTTCGAGGGGATTTCCCGCCTCTCTGCGCTGGGAACTCGTCCAAATCAACTTGTGTTGATCGGCCACTCCTAGTTTAGGTGTACTTTTCAGAATTTTGCGACGCTTCTGCGTGATTTTGATTTTTACGCTTACTGAACCAGGCAGTGTGTGAGGTTAGGGTGCTTAGGTTACTAAGTCTCGTAAACCAAAAATTAGTTAACGAGGCCAAATACTCCCTAAGCCTTAGACCTAATACTTCAGCTTTTCATTTTCCTCAACCTCTTGAGGAATGTCTAGATCTTAATGGGTACTAAGAGTCTATTCAAGAATGCCTAAGGTTTGCGTTCTTACTAATCTCATTATGCACTTTTCAGTTATTTTCTTGAATGAGGTCTAGAACTTAGGTTAATTCCTTAGTTCCTTACTAATGACTATTACTTTTTTCTCATATTTTGTGCTCCTTTTTTTTCCATTTGTTTCTTTTCTCTTCTCCTTCACAAAATTTCCTTCTCCTCTTTTCCTCTTATTCTTTTGCGAAATTTTTTTTTAAATTTTTATGGTGTTTTTGGCATATGTGAATTTTTTGTTTGAAACCTTTTCTTACAAGTTTTGCACTTTCATACCCCCCCATGCCTAAGATTTGCAATGTCCTCATTGTAACCTAGGGGGGTTTTTATTCAACTTAGTTCATTCCTTAAGACAGAAATTTGGATGAGTGAATGGGTCGGGTTGAATTTTGCGGACGATTTCTAATCCCAGATGCAAGCATCTGAGGTGGGGTCGGCTGTCTACAAGGGTGAACCTTAAGTGCAAAAAGGTGTCAGAAAAAGTTTTGGATTTTTTGGAAAATGACGGGTTGCCTCCCGTTAAGCGCTGAATTTGATGCCTTCAGCCAAGCAGGAAATGTGATGGAGAGGGGATGATTAAATCAGTAGAGTTTTGTAAGACAAGCACCTTGATTAAGAGCCTGGTTGGTCCAACCAGGTGCTTGTTCAGATTAACAGGCTGATGATGCAGCCCAAACCCAATCAATCTGGTGGGTTGATAGATGTGGATAAAAAGGTGTGGAACCCACCATATACTATGAAGCTCAGGTGGATGTGGAAGTGAAAACGCAGGGTTTGGCTGAGTCGAATCAGCCTGGTCAGAGTAGGGACCCGTAGAATAATCAATGAATGACGCGAAAACCCTATAGGGGTGATCAGAGAATGATGGAGCATGATATGTAGTCTGATCAGTGTTCCAAACCCGATGTGGAAATGCAATCGGCTCGGTGAGAGGTGAATCTGGATAGAAATTGAGTTCGGTTGCAGGTTGGGGTTGGGAAGAGGTTTTGATTAGTTCTGTGTGTGCAGACGAGGTGGCAACTGTGTGTGAAGGCTCTTCTAGAAAGGAATGACAGGTGATTTTCTGTAAAGAGTCCTCTGGGTAACTATCAAATGCCTGAAGAGTGTCTGTAGGATGAAAGAAATCTGAATTGAGAAAAGATTTGAATTCTGGGTTGCAATCACTCTTGGCATTTTCTATTTTTGGTTCCTGAGGATCGAAAAGGAATGATTCTGTGTTATCAGTGATCTCAGGAATCAGGACCTCAGAGTCGGAGTCAGAGTCATGTGAACTGAGGTCGTAGATGGGCCTGGCGTGTTCAGGAAGGAAAGTCTCTCCGCAATTATAGTCAGATCTGAAATTGTCGGAGAGTTGGCGAAAATGAGATTCATGATCATGAATTCCACCACAGCAAAAATCATCAGATGTGGAATCAGCAGCCTGACTGGGTTCTAGCCTATATGTCAATTCTGGGCTCAAAAAGGTGTTCTGTTCAAGCTCGAAGCTGGTAGGATAGACCCCATTAAAACCTTGCTCATCCAACTCCTCAGTTTCTGTATCATAAATTGGCATGTTTTCTGAAAAATCGATCAGATTTCCTGAGGATGTTGGAGAGGGATATTAATCAAATAGAGGCCCGGAATCATACTCTGTAAAAATTTGATCTTTCTCATAAGGGGCCTCATAATCTTTCTAATAAGTTTCAGATCTAGGTTCTAGGCTTAGGATGTGGGTAGAGTTACTAGAACCTAAGTCTGAATAACCTTCGAGGGCCACCTTATCAAAATAAGGGGCGGAATTTATACCCTCAAAAGGTTCAGTTCTGATCTCATTATTGCAGGAGTTTTGGAATTCTAGGCTTGGCAATTCATGGTCTAAGTTTGGCTCATCATTATGTTCTCCTGCAATATCCCAACGTAATTCAACATTGTCTTCTATCTGGGTTGGGATTCCACAACCACTTTGTGCCTCAGTCCCGAGATCTGGGAAACTGGATTGTTCCTTAATACTGTTCCAAGATGGTTCATCCTCTGTTTCTGGTATATACGGGTATTTTTGGTTGATAATTTGTTCTACTGATTTCATCATTTCTACCCGTTTTGTAAGGGCATCTTGGTGTTGTTCCCAAAGTACAGGATTTGTCAAGCATTGAAGGTATTCAGATTGGTGTAATTTTTCTATCACAATGTATCCTGTCATGAGCATATCTCGGGTTGATCCTTTTGTAACTTCTGTCAAAAGAATTTGGGCACAGTTTATGATGAAAGCTGTGGTTGTTGGGACATCAACCTGAATGTTTTCTATTGGTGTTGAGGGTTTATATTTGATTTCATAGAATTCAAGGGCATCCTCAATCATCTTATCTTTCATGGATCTCAGATATTCAGGTTTTTTGCATGGTAGTCTTGCTAGGTAATTAGGCTGCATCTTCGAATCAGGTGGTGGAATCAAGATATAGAATCAGAAGTTTGAATTAATGGAAGAAGGGGACTTTGTTCAGAATCAGAGGAAAGAGGGGCTATGCAAATGATTTCTGCAAAAACAAGGGAGCCGAGGCTTAGCCTCGGGGAGAGTGAATTTCTATAGGAGGTTTCAAGGACCTCCTGCAAAATACTGAAGGACTGGATGAGATAAGCAGGTGCTGGACCCAATCAAGACACCCAAAAAATTGTTGGGTGACTATAGAGGTGCGGGGCAGATGGACCCCTTGATCAGAAAGATCGTCCACCTGAGAATTACCTGGGCAGCCAGAGAGGGAGAGTCCCGCGAAGACCCCTACACGGTAGAGCGTCCCCATGGGTTACAGGGTTTCCCCCACCCGACCTCTCTTGTCACTGCGGTTCCAGGTAGAGCAGAATGGGGATCTTGACCTCTTAAGTCTACCAATTTTAGTTTAAGATCTGGGTGCTTAAAGTTACACTTGAACTCTTAGGTATTTTAAGTGAGAAAGTGACCTAATTTTAAGGTTGGTTGACCCAAGGGGTCAACTTTACCTCTTGTTCCTTTGAGAGCTTTTGGGTCCTTTCTTTTAGGGTTCAAGTGTTTAGAGAGCCAATTGTTTTAGGTTTTCTTTGAATAGACAAGGGCTTGGGCACACTTCATTTGGTTTTCTCAATTCTTGCTTAAGGAGTGTGTCTCTAAATCCCTAGTGTTGGATCCTAGGTTGGCTCTACTTGGTCCAGTTAGCTCTTTGTTGGGTAATTAGGGCTCAAGCAAGAATGTGTTAGCCCTTAAATACCCTTAATAGTGTGCAGGAATAATGGGTTGAAAACATGCAACTTTTTATGGTTACTAAGTATGGAAGACAGGTTAGCCCTATATTGCTTATTCTTTTCTTTTCTTCCTCTTTAGAGTTTAGGGGTTAATAGTGAGAGGAAAAAAATTACCTGTCCTCGGAGTGGTTGTCGTGAGGTTGCTTGTCTTCTTGATTTCCTGTAGCTGCACAAAAGAGAGGAGATTATCAGAAACTAAAAAGAAACAGGAACGTTTACCTCTAGAATAGCCGTTGCTCCCCGGCAACGGCGCCAATGAAATGGAGTGGCGACAACTAGGTTTTGTTATAGCGTCTTAGTACAGTTAGTTATTGCCATCATTCACTAATATTTATTACTCGGAAAATAAAGTTCTCCCGAGGTCGAACTCAGGGAGGAAGTTGTATTCTAGGGGTACAAATTCTTATTACAAAAATAAAGAGAGAGAGAGAGAGAGATGAGAATTTGGCTTCTTCTTCTCTTCTTTCTTCCTTTTTGGCTTTTGGTTTCTTCTTCTTTGTTTATCTCCTTGTGGTCTTCTTCTTCTGCTTTCTGTTCTTCAGATCTTCTTTTTACTTCTTTCTTCTGATCTTCTCCTGCTTTTGCTGTCAGGACGTCGTCTCTCCTTCTTTCTTCTTTCTCTTTCTGTCTTCTTTATCTACAGCAGTGGTGATGTTCTTCTTCTTTCTTTTCTGCCTTTAGAGCGTCGTCTGATTTTCCACTCAGACGACTTAAGTCGCCGCTGCTACAGTGACGCTCGGTGCTCCTTCCTTCAGTCTTCGTCAACCTTCTTCTCTGCCTCGCTTGTCTTCGTCTTTGCTTTGACCTGCTGGCTGCTCTTCTTCCTTCAGTCTTCTTCTTCTCTTCAGCCCTTCCTCTGCAGTCCCTTCACCTGTGCCTGCACACTCAAAGTTCCAATCAGAGACGGCAAAACCTACTCTACCCTCCCCCCCACGTTTCTCTCTCACAGAAGCCGCTCTTAGGAAGCTCTCCCAGAGCAATCGGGTAATCGGGTACGTGGGTCGCGCCCGGGTCCAGGCCCACCGGCGTGCGGTGGTGGGCGAGGAGTGCAGGTCGGGCTTAGTCGGGTCGGGCCAAGTCCGCGAGGCGTGCGTGCGGACGAGGCCGGGTAGTCGGGCGGGTGAAGGGGACCTCACCCCGTGAACTGAGGCGAACAACTTAAGGTACTTTTCGCCTTTAAGCGTCGGTTCGCCTCAGTGGCTTTCCGAGGTGGGACTAAATGTCCCACCCCAATTTGGATGCCTGCGCGGAGGAAGCAGCGGCAGTCGAGGCGAAGAGCGGGGGCTTCGCGCGAGAGCTACGCCTCAACTGCAGCTTGGCACTTCGCGAAGACGCCTCGCACTGCCTGGGAGTGTGACTTAGGCATGGTGCACCTGGGGCAACAGGTGAAGAAGCTGCTTCGCTTCAACAATGGCAGCGGCGAGCGCAGGTACCTGCCCACAGAAAAATGGCCTCTCGGCCCAATCAGAAACGCGGAGGACCTTCGCCGTGGCACGGCGAAGCTGGTCGGGGGGTGTGCAGGCGACGAGGCGGAGCCTAAGGGCCGCCCTAGGTCAAACTGCAGGTTCGGAGATGGGTTTGTTCGGTGGAGTTGCAGAGGGTGATTTGTGGGAAGTGGAAGGGCGGAGGTTGATCAGGGTGAGGAGGCGGAGGTTCTGCGGTGGTCGGCGAGCCGTGTGGGTTGCTGGAGTGATGGGAGCGGGTCGCCGGAGCAGGGGCCGGAGGTGGAGAAGGTGAGGGCGATGGGTCGGATCGGGGCAACAGTAAAGATGTAAAGTGAGGAAAAGGAAGAGGGGAGGAAGAGAAGTAGTTCTAACTTACTTGCAGGGACGAAGGGGGAGGAGCAGGGCGACAGTCGTATCGACTGTCGCCGGAGAGGAAGATGCCCAGGGGAAGCGGCGGCGGCGAGGAGAGGGCCGGAGAGGCGCCAGCTGGGTGCGGCGTGGCGCGGGAAGAGCGAGGGAGGGCAACCCTGCAGCTGGTAGTGCGGTAGAGCGACGAGGAGGAAGAGGAGAGGCCGCCGGAGCAAGGGGGGGCGCCTATCGGAGTAGGAAGAGAGGAAGTGGGGGTCTTTCTCCGTCAGGACCGAGCTCATAAGAACGGCAGAGCGACGGGGGTATTTATAGGGGCGGAATCAGAGAGGAGGGCGGAGGGAGACGACGTGTCTCCCTCGTCGAAGGACGCCGGAAGAAGGAGACCCATACCGTCCGTGCGTTCGCACGGCCGGTATGGAGGGTTGCAGCGACCAGGGGGGTGTTCCTGCGACGGCTGACGACGCAGGGCACCCCCATTTGACCTGGCAGGCCCTCCCCCTTACCCTGCGCGGCGCCATGCTCCGCGCAAGGTCGTCGGAGCGTGGTGCTGGCAGGTTTTGCAGGGAGGACCTGAATGTAAAGAACGAAGAAGAGTTAGGGGCCAAAATGCGAGGGTCCAAAAGTTGAGGGCCAAAAAGTAAATAGGTGAGGACCAAAATGTAAAGTTGGTCAAGAAGGTTTCTTCTTAGGCTCAAGTTTTTATACGTGACTAATTAGGACCTAGGGATTCTGATGGTGAATTTTATTTTTAGATAAAACCTTGTTTGACCGATCAATTTACGCAAAAACCCAAATTAAGTTATTAATTGGGCATGGTTCTCAATGTAGGTCAAAATGGGTTCCGAAGGCTAAATTGAAGGTTCTAAACCCTAGAGATTATTTTTATATGAATTTTAGAGGGTTTATTCTATTTTTACTTTGCCTCGGACCTCGTGAATTGAAGTGGGTTTGTTTTAAGGTTACAAATTATCATTTAGTTCCTTGGAATTGCTGTAGCCCTTGTCAGATCATCCCACTTTCCTTCTTATTCGATTTGTTTGACCTATGTTTGGATCCTGTATGCAGATTATACTGGTAAAATTGCATTTTTACCCCTTATGACTTGTTTTCTCCTTAAACTCAGAATTCTCTGAGTTAAGCCTTTCCTTGAGTTATGTAGGAGCTTTTATCCTTTGTATTAGGTCAAAATGAGCTAGTTATGGCTCATGATGAGGTTCTCATCAATGACCAACGAGATGTATAGGGCTCCCGGGTCCTTAAGTTTTCGGGGTGTGCCATGTTGAACTATTGAGCTAACAGAATCATGCAGGACAACTTTTGATTGGACCTGTTTCCTAGATTGTCACTTTTTCATGCACAGGTCCTTTAGAAAGCGGGAATAAGATGAAATCTTCCTGATAGCCTCAAGCAAAGTTTAGGTTAATTTGCACTTGCTTAAAAGTCTCCATGATTTCATTCGTCTTATCTTTGGCTCTAGATGAGCCAATAGAAGTCTTCTCAGAGGTGGATAAGCTCTCTGGAAAGGTCACTCTTGATCTCTGGGTGGAAGGGTTGTCATGTTGGGTAAGGGGTGAAACAGGGGCAACCTCTTTCGGTGAGGTAATTTCAAGAGGAGGGGAGTTGGGCAATTCTTCTCCGGTGGGGGCGAATGTCGGGGTGGATGGGTTTTCAGAAGGTGAGACTATAGGAGCATGAGGATTGGAAATTTCTTTCCCACTCCTAAGAATAGTCACCGCCTAGGCATGCTCCCTAAAGGCAATCCCTTTTCCTTTAGTATTCTCCTCAGTATCTCTGGGAAGCTTCGCAGTTTCCCTCTATCTAACGATCACAACAAGGTGTCCTATCTATGATATCATTTCATATATAGCCTTGTCATGAGATTGGATGATGGTACTTTGACTTCAATTCATCCATCTCAGAGGTCTTTGGTTGGGTAAAGGTCTGAGGTTGGTTCATTTGTTGGTTTTGAAAGGGTTGTGGTTTATAATTCCCAGAATTTGAGGCATTCCCTTGTATCCATGAAAAGTTTGGGTGATTCCTCCATCCCTCATTATAAGTGTTGGAAAAAGGGTCATGGGTCATGCCAGGTCTCGGACGAAACCCTTGAGTGGCATTCAGGTATGCATGTACAAGCTCAGGGAATTGGAAGGTCAAATGGTAATCTATAGTGGCATGCATATTGCCTTAGCAAATGGAGCATTATGAAGCTTGGGATGTGAAGGTACTAGACGTGAATTGGCCCAAGCTCGACATAACCCTTTCCATAGTTTGATTCAGCAATTGGATCTGGTAGGCTAAATTCTTGGTGTCCCTAGCCTTATTTGCCTTCAACTTTCTTTGCATGAGAGTGGGTTTTCTATCCAAGTAGGTAGAATTCTGGTGGATAGAATTCTCACTCAAAGTATCAAACAAGTTCCAAGCTTCATCCTCAGTCTTAGACAGAAAGGTTCCTACACAAGCACCATCCACAGTCTACCTGTGCGAATCACTAAGTTCAATATAGAACCTTTCAACCAATTGCCACTTGGGCACCTGGTGATGCGGGCAAAGTCACAAAAGGTCACTAAAGCTCTCCCATGCATCATGGAAAACTTCCCCATCCTTTTGACCAAAACTCATAATTTCCCTCCGAAAGTGATTAGTTTTGCTCATGGGAAAGTAGTTCTTCAGAAACTCCTTCTTCAAGGCATCCCAAGTGTTAATACCATCTTGCGTATGATACCAATACTTGGCTTTGTCCTTGAGGGAGAAAGGAAAGAGGGTCTGCATTTGGGCATCATCAGTAATGCCTTGCAACTTCATTATGGAACAGACCTCGATGAATTCTTCTATATGCCTATAGGGGTCTTCCCTAGCAATACCATAAAAGGAGGGCAGCAAGGATATGGTACTGCTTTTGATCTCATAGGGATTGTCCCCTCCAGGTCTACAAAGTACAAAGCTGGGTGATTGGTCAGAATGAAGTATTCCTTAAGGCTCCTTTAACCAGCCATTTCTTCTCTTGGGTGGTTTCTTCCTAGGATTCTCTCAGGTTCTGGATCAAACACAAGTTGTCTCCTAAGAGATCGCTAACCAAGAATGCACTAAAAATGCAATTCAAAAGGACTTGTTAGGTCGTTACAAGTTTAGGCTCTCGACTTTAGCTCAGATTATAGGTGACAAAACAAGTTTCCCAATCAATTATGGTCTTATTTGTCAACCTATGAAATGCATAAGAAGACCTAGTTGGAGCTAAGGTGCTCTTTTCTAAAGCTCAAATGGTAAAGCAACTCCAAAGATGGATGATCGAGGGATGAATGTAGGCCTAAGCCTTCCTTTGAAGCTATGCTTTTGCGGTGCTTCTTAACTACCATCAAAAATCCATGACAGGGTATCCCCCTCTTTGGTTTTACAAAACCTTTCATCTTGAGTTCTGAAAACTTCAGAATCCATTGGTAGGAGGGTTCTTTCCTAGCAACTTAAAACCTAGGAGTGTCTAAATGTGTGCTTTAGTGCACAGTCATGCATGTGTGCTTTCAATGTAAAATTTTGAATTTGAATTTTGAACCACAACATAATGTCTCAAATCAACTCCTTTGGGTTTACTGTGTTCTTCCTTTACTTAGTCCTTTTTAGAAATATGATGTGACCACTTCTAAGATTGTTTCAAGACAAATTATGTGGTCTAGGAATTAAGTCCAAATGCAAATGCGTGATCAAGATGTGGATGCAAAGTAAGAGGATGTATACCTTTCTTCCAGCAATCAGCAATGTGAGAATGCATGCAATGCAGAAAATAAAGTCTAGATGCTATTCGTACAATATTATATGGTCATCCTAAATCATGCAGCTTCTAATCATGCAGCTCGTATTTTGTTTTATTTTTATTTTTATTTTTACCTACTTATGCACAAATAATGGAAAATCAATCCACAAAAGAAAATAAAAACCTAAACCTAAAGAAAAGGGAATAGGCTCCCGAAAAATTACCCAACAAGGGCCTAAAAGAAAGTTAGAGAACAAACCCCTTAAATATACCCTAGAACAAGGGTCTCAAAGAATGAAGTCTAAATTTATCTAAATGATAAAGATGATTTTTTTCTTTTTCAAAATTTTTCTCTCTGGGTTGGTGGCATCAAGGTCCACCATGATGTGAAGCTCCTCCTCATGATGTGGAGCTCATCCTACTTCAATAATGGTGTAGTGGACGCAATGCTTTTGGTCATGTGTGTGGCCCAAGGTCCACAATGCGAAGATGCTGAGGCGGGTGTGGCGATTCTCCCAAGAGGTACCTCTCACAAACCATACAGAACAGATTAAATATGTCTCAAATAAAATGTGAACAAATAAATGGATAAATGCAAGTTTAACAAGCATGTTGCCTCCCTGGCAACGGTGCCATTTGAAAAGATGGTTTTCAGTTTCATTGTTGTTTAGCACCTAAAATGACGCGTCATTTTAGTATCAAAGTGGTGGAAAGCCGCTTAACAAAATAATTCAAATAAACCACTTGAGAGAGCGGGTTGTGTCCACAGGGAGGCACACACCTATTAAAAACTCGTAAAAGTTGATAACAATTGTTCACAAATAATTTCACCAAGAAACAAAGTTCAAAATCCACATTAGATATGAGTTTAAATGAAAGTGCATCTTGATTTAGCATTTATATCAAAATAAATGGGGGCACATGAAATGTCACTCAAATAATGAAATACAAGAAATGAGTTTGGCAATGGCAAAGGCACGTAAATACTAATAACACCTCTACTATAGCAAAATAGGGGAATGGCTTCCCCTTGAGACTGTGCACGAAGGAGAGGAGGGTTGGTCACAAGGAGCACACTAAAGGTAGAGTGCTTTGAAACGCTGTGGCTTCGAGAGATAACCGGGTTTTATTGTTATAGCGTTGTAGTATAGCCAGTTATTGCCATCATTTCAAATATATAAATTTTTTACTCGGAAAATAAAAGAGTTCCCGAGGTCGAACTCAGGGAGCAAGTTGTATTCTAGAGATATACATGTTTCTTTTACAAAAATAAAGAGAGAGAGAGAAAGAATTTGTTGTCTTTTCTTCTTTTCTCTTTGCTTCTCCTCATTTCAGATCTTCTGTTATCTTCTTCTTCTTTATCTACAGTGGTGATGTTCTTCTTCTGCAGTGGTGATGTTCTTCTTCTTCTTTCAGCTGTTCCTGCTCTTCCTTTTTCTTCTGCAGAGCGGTCCTGTTCTTCTTCTTCTCCTTTCTTCAGATCTTCTTCTCGTGCTCTTCTTCTTTCAGTTCTTCCCTATGTTCTCCTCTGCCTCGCCTTCTTCTGTTGTTCTTCAGATCTCCTTCTTTCTTCTTTTCTTTTTCCTGTCAGGACGTCGTCTCTCCTTCTTTCTTCTTTTCCCTTCAGGACGTCGTCTGATTTTCCAATCAGACGACTTAAACCGCTTGTTGCTACAGTGTCTCCCTCAGCTTCCTTCTTCTTCCGCGGTCCTTCTTCTTCACCTGTGCCTGCACACTTCAGAGTTTACGTCAGAGGGCAAAACCTACTCTACCCCCCGCCCCTCCATCTCTCTCTCACAGAATCCGCTCATAGGATAGCTCTCCCAGAGCTGCCGGGTAGCCGGGTACGGGTCGCGCCCGGGTCCAGGCCCACCGGCGTGAGTGGTGGGCGAGGAGTGCAGGTCAGTCTAAGTCGGGTCGGGTCAGGTCCGCGGGGCGTGAGCGCGGACGAGACCGGGTAACCGGGCGGGTGAAGGGGACCTCACCCCGTGTGCTGAGGCAGTAAGCCTCCAGCACTTTTTCGCTTTATACCGCTGCGCCTCTTCAGACTTTTCCGAGGTGGGACTAAATGTCCCACCCTAATTGAGCGCCCGCAGTGGAGAAAGCAGCGGGCGATCGCGGCTTCACGCGAAGCCTTCGCCCCAGCTGCGAGCCTGATGTTTTGTCGAAATGCCTTGCAAGGCCTGGGAGTCGAATCTGGGTGTGGCGCTGGGTGTGGCGCGCCTGCAGCTGCAGGCGGAAGCAGCTCCTTCTGCACGGCAATGGCGGCGGAGGTCGGGTGGCCTGTTCACAGCAAAACGAACTCTCGGCCTAATCAGAAGGTGCCGGGAGCTTCGCCAGAGTGCGGCGAAGCTCGTGTGGGTGGTGGCGAGGCGTGGGGCGACGTGCAAGGGCTGCCCTAGGTCGGACTGTGGGTCGGAGGATGGGTTTGTTCGGTGGGGTTGCAGAGGGTGATGTGGGGGAAGTGGAAGGGCGGGGGTTGATCAGGGTGAGGAGGCGGAGGTTCTGCGGTGGTCGGCGAGCCGTGTGGGTTGCTTGGGTGATGGGAGCGGCTCGCCGGAGGATGGCCGGAGACGAAGGGGGTGACGGTGGACAGGAGTGGTCGAGGGTTTAATCAAATAAAAGACAGTGAGGAAAAGAAAGAGGGGGAGATGGGGAGGAGTTCTGACCTAGCTATGGAGACGAAAGGGGCCGGGGCAGGGCGACAGTCGTATCGACTGTCGCCGGAGAAGAAGATGCCCAGGGGAAGGGGCGGCGGCGAGCAGAGGGCCGGAGATGCGCCAGCTGGGTGCGGCGTGGCGCGGGAAGAGCAGGGGAAGAAGTCTCTGCTGCTGGTAATGCGGCAGAGCGAAGCGGAGGAGGAGGAGGAACCGCCGGAGCTGGTGGGCGTCTGCCGGAGTGAGAGGAGAGGAAAGTTGGGGTTTTCTCCGTCAGATCCGAGCTGGGAAGAACGGTGGAGCGACGGGGGTATTTATAGGGACAGAATCAGGGAGGAAGGCGGAGGGAGACGACGTGTCTCCCTCACCGGAGGACGCCGGAGATGGAAACCCATACCGTCCATGCGTTCGCACGGCCGGTATGGCGGGTTACAGCGACCAGGGGGGTGTCCCTACGACGGCTGACGACGCAGGGCACCCCCGGTTTACTTGCCAGGCTCTCCCCCGGCGAGCCGTGTGGGTTGCTTGGGTGATGGGAGCGGCTCGCCGGAGGATGGCCGGAGACGAAGGGGGTGACGGTGGACAGGAGCGGTCGAGGGTTTAATCAAATAAAAGACAGTGAGGAAAAGAAAGAGGGGGAGATGGGGAGGAGTTCTGACTTAGCTATGGAGACGAAAGGGGCCGGGGCAGGGCGACAGTCGTATCGACTGTCGCCGGAGAAGAAGATGCCCAGGGGAAGGGGCGGCGGCGAGCAGAGGGCCGGAGATGCGCCAGCTGGGTGCGGCGTGGCGCGGGAAGAGCAGGGGAAGAAGTCTCTGCTGCTGGTATTGCGGCAGAGCGAAGAGGAGGAGGAGGAGGAACCGCCGGAGCTGGTGGGCGTCTGCCGGAGTGAGAGGAGAGGAAAGTTGGGGGTTTTCTCCGTCAGATCCGAGCTGGGAAGAACGGTGGAGCGACAGGGGTATTTATAGGGACCGAATCAGGGAGGAAGGCGGAGGGAGACGACGTGTCTCCCTCACCGGAGGACGCCGGAGATGGAAACCCATACCGTCCGTGCATTCGCACGGCCGGTATGGCGGGTTACAGCGACCAGGGGGGTGTCCCTGCGACGGCTGACGACGCAGGGCACCCCCGGTTTACTTGCCAGGCTCTCCCCCTCACCCTGCGCGGCGCCATGCTCCGCGCAAGGTCGCCGGAGCATGGTGCTGGCAGGTTTTGCAGGGGGACCTGAACGCAAAGAACGAAGGAGAGTTAGGGGCCAAAATGCGAGGGTTCAAAAGTTGAGGGCCAAAAAGTAAATATATGCGGACCAAAGTGTAAAGTTGGTCAAGGAGGTTTCTTCTTAGGCTCAAGTTTTTATACACGACTAATTAGGACCTAAGGAATCTGATGGTGAATTTCATTTCTATATTAAACCTTGTTTGACCGGTCAATTTATGCGAAAACCCAAATTAAGTTATTAATTGGGCATGGTTCTCAATGTAGGTCAAAATGGGTTCTGAAGGCCAAATTGAAGGTTCTAAACCCTAGAGATTATTTTTCTATGAATTTTAGAGGGTTTATTCTATTTTTACTTTTCCTTGAACCTCGTGAATTGAAGTGGGTTGTTTTAGGGTTACAGATTATCATTTAGTTCCTTGGAATTGCTGTAGCCCTTTCTAGATCATCTCATCCCACTTTTATTCTTATTAAGTTGCTTTAACCTATGTTTGGACCCTGAATTACCCTGTATGCAGATTATATTGGTAAAATTGCATTTTTACCCCTTATGACTTGTTTTCTCCTTAAACTCAGAATTCTCTGAGTTAAGCCTTTCCTTGAGTTATGTAGGAGCTTTTATCCTTTGTATTAGGTCAAAATGAGCTAGTTATGGCTCATGATGAGGTTCTCATCATACCCCCATGCCTAGCTTTTGCTAGTCCCTTAGCAAAAACTTAAGGTTTCAACCCTTGTTCTAGACCATGAAGTTCTTAATAGCTTCAGATAAGTGCTTTTTCATTTCAACTTAGATTAGGTTAGAATGCTGACCATAGGCCTAAAAGGTACTCTAGTACCAATCAAGATCCAAATCTGTCTAGCCTTAGCCTCAGTCTTTAGTAAAGGTTTTTAAGGCCCACAAGAACTAACCTAAGGTTTATTGGACTTTGTGGTTAAAACACCCGTGCTTGAAATGATTTTAGCCCTGGCTCAGTTCGCAGTGCATTTTCTAAGAGAGAGATAGAAAGTTTTTCTGTTTGGAGAGTTTTCTCTCTCTTTTTCTTTTTAGTTCTAGCCTAGGATTGGCTTTTCAACACGGTCTGTATCAGATTCCTTGCTCCCATCATTAATCCTCAAGGGTTCCTGGCGATCGATGCTTCGAGATAGCACCGCCCATGGCAACCCCCGGAACCCTGGCTATTGAGATTTCGAGATAATCCCATCCATGGTGTTCCGTGGCCGAATCCAGACCCTGGCAATTGACACTTCGAGATAATGCCATCCATGGAATCTGAACCAGTAGAGTGCTTACATGCCCCCAGTAGGATATGTAAATATCCTAAGAGACAAGCACCGAGGAGATGATATTTTGTTACGCATCTTCGAGGGGATTTCCCGCCTCTCCGCGCTGGGAACTCGTCCAAATCAACTTGTGTTGATCGGCCGCTCCTATTCTAGGTGTTCTTTTCAGAATTTTGCGACGCTTCTGCGTGATTCTGATTTTTACGCTTACTGAACCAGGCTGTGTGTGAGGTTAGGGTGCTTAGGTTACTGAGTCCCGTAAACCAAAAATTAGTTAACGAGGCCAAATACTCCCTAAGCCTTAGACCTAATACTTCAGCTTTTCATTTTCCTCAACCTCTTGAGGAGTGTCCAGATCTTAATGGGTACTAAGAGTCTATTCAAGAATGCCTAAGGTTTGCATTCTTACTAATCTCATTGTGCACTTTTCAGTTATTTTCTTGAATGAGGTCTAGAACTTAGGTTAATTCCTTAGTTCCTTACTAATGACTATCACCTTTTCTCATAATTTTGTGCTCCTTTTTCATTTTATTTCTTTTCTCCTTCACAAAATTTCCTTCTCCTCTTTTCCTCTTATTCTTTTTCGAAAAATTTTTAATTTTTATGGTATTTTTGGCATATGTGAATTTTTTTGTTTGAAACCTTTTCTTACAAGTTTTGCACTTTCATACCCCCCCCATGCCTAAGATTTGCAATGTCCTCATTGTAACCTAGGGGGTTTTTATTTAACTTAGTTCATTCCTTAAGACAGAAATTTGGATGAGTGGATGGGTCGGGTTGAATTTTTTTTTGCGGACGATTTCTAATCCCAGATGCAAGCATCTGAGGTGGGGTCGGTTGTCTACAAGGGTGAACTTCAAGTGCAAAAAGGTGTCAGAACAAGTTTCAGGTTTTCAAAGAGAATGACGGGCTGCCTCCCGTTAAGCGCTGAGTTTTACGCCATCGGCTGGGTGCAATAAGCTCAAGGGGAAAGGAGGATATAAGATGCTTCAGCCAAATCAGTAGAAGTTACATCAATGAACGGCTTGAGTCTCTGACCGTTCACGATGAAAGGTTCAGAATCGTGGCTGAGTGGACTGATTTCGATTGCTCCATTTCCAAAAACCTGTCGGACCAAATATGGTCCGACCCACTTGGATCTCAGTTTTCCTGGGAAGAGTTTTAGTCGGGCATCAAAGAGTAGGACCTTTTGACCAGGTTGAAAGATCTTTCTCGAGATGTGTTTGTCGTGGAAGGCTTTAACCCGCTCCTTGTAGATTTGCGAGTTCTCGTACGCGTCTAGGCGTAATTCATCGATCTCGCTGATTTGGAGTTTTCTGTGGGTCCCAGCCTTGGAAAGATCTAGATTACAGTTCCGTACTGCCCAATAGGCTTTATGCTCCAGTTCTACGGGAAGGTGGCATGCCTTTCCGTACACCAGTCTAAAGGGAGACATGCCCAATTGGGTCTTGTGGGCGGTCCTATAGGCCCCACAATGCTTCCGGAAGTCGGGACGACCAGTCCTTCCTGTCAGGTCGAATAGTGACTTGCAGGATTTTCTTGATCTCCCGATTAGACAGCTCAGCTAGACCATTAGTTTGGGGGTGGTAAGGAGTAGAGATTCGGTGAGACACCCCGTATTTGGTCATCAGTGACCTAAACTGAGCATTTGTGAAATGGGTCCCCCCATCAGAGATTATTGCACGAGGAATCCCGAACCTTGAGAAAATGTGTTGATGAATGAATTTGAGAACGATTTTGTGATCACAGGTTCGGGTCGGTATGGCTTCGATCCATTTGGACACGTAGTCCACAGCCAACAGAATGTATTCGAAACCATCCGAAACAGGAAAGGGGCCCATAAAATCAATCCCTCAAACATCAAAGATTTCGCATACTAGAATCTGTTGCATAGGCATCATGTCGCGATGGCTCATGTTGCCCAAAGTCTGGCAACGACTGCATGCCTTGCAGTGATTGTATGCGTCTTTGAACAGTGTGGGCCAGTAAAAGCCGCACTGGAGGACTTTTGATGCGGTTTTATGCCCGGCGAAATGGCCACCGCATGCCTGGTCATGGCAGAAAGAGAGGATTTTGTTGAATTCCCCTTCCGGGACACATCTCCGGATGATCTGATCGGCACCTATGCGGAAGAGGTACGGGTCTTCCCAAATGTAATACTTGGCATCGGAGCGTAATTTGTCTTTCTTGGCCTTCGGCCAATCGGACGGGATCTGATGAGATGCCAAGTAATTTACTACATTAGCAAACCATGGAAGGCTAGTACCAATAGTCAGTAGGTGCTCATCGGGAAAATGCTCAGTGATGGGTCCGGAAGGGTCAATTATTTCAGAAGGAAGACGGGACAAGTGATCAGCTACCACATTTTGCTTTCCCGCTTTGTCGCGAATCTCAAGGTCAAATTCTTGCAACAGCAAGATCCATCGGATTAATCGAGGTTTCGCGTCCTTCTTTGCAAGGAGATGCCTCACAGCTGTGTGATCCGAGTATATGATGACACGGGAACCCAGAAGGTACGATCTGAACTTTTCTAGGGCAAATACTACAGCTAGCAGCTCTTTCTCAGTAACCGTATAGTTACGCTGAGCCTCATCGAGTGTTTTGCTGGCGTAGTAAATGACCACAGGTTTCTTGTCAATTTTCTGTCCCAAAACCGCTCCTACAGCGAAGTCGGATGCATCGCACATGATCTCAAAGGGTTGAGACCAATCAGGGGACTGTAGGATCGGGGCTTGGGTGACTCGGTCACGCAGGATTTCAAATGCTTGAGTGCATTCCTTGGAAATTTCGAAAGGAACATCCTTGGAGAGAAGAGTGGTCATGGGGCGCGCGATTTTTGAAAAATCAGGGATAAATCGTCGATAAAAATCGACATGCCCTAAAAAGGAACGGATGTCCCTGATCGAGCTAGGCATAGGAAGGTGAGAAATCAGATTAACCTTAGCTCGATCCACTTGGATACCTTTCTCCGAAATTGAGTGTCCCAGGACAATTCCCTCAGGCTCCATGAAATGGCTCTTTTCCCAGGAAAGAACCAAATTCACATCGATGCACCGCCTGAGTATCTGGACCAAGTGTTGGAGGCAATCGTCGAATGATGCTCCGAAAACTGAAAAGTCATCCATGAAGACTTCCAGATAATCACCTACCATATCTGAGAATATGGCAAGCATGCATCGCTGAAAAGTAGCGGGTGCATTGCAAAGACCGAAAGGCATCCTTCGGAAAGCGTATGTTCCGAAGGGGCAGGTGAACGTGGTCTTTTCTTGGTCCTCAGGATGGATTGCCACCTGGTTATAACCGGAGTACCCGTCAAGAAAGCAGAAGAACCTATTTCCCGCAAGTTTTTCGAGAATTTGATCAATGAAGGGTAGTGGGAAATGATCCTTCTTCGTGGAGGAATTGAGTCGGCGGTAATCTATACAGACTCTCCACGAGTTGGCTAATCGGGTAGGAATGATTTCTCCGGTCTCAGTCGTTATAGTGGTGAGTCCTGCCTTCTTGGGCGTGACCTGAATTGGGCTCACCCAACGACTATCGGAGATCGGGTAGATGATTCCGGCATCTAACCACTTGATGATCTCCTTTTTCACGACCTCCTGCAGATTGGGGTTTAAGCGTCTCTGCATTTCACGAGAAGGTCGTGTGCCCTCTTCTGAATAGATATGATGAGTACAATAAGAGGGACTTATTCTAGTCAAATCATCGAGAGTCCATCTGATGGCTTTGCGATGTTGTTGGAGGACAACAATCAGACGGGATTCCTGTTCAGGACTGAGGTTGGAATTGATAATCACAGGAAGGGTCTGATTAGAACCCAAAAAGACGTATTTCAAGTGAGCAGGAAGGGGTTTCAGTTCGAGGATGGGGTTATCAGCAGCAGCGGGTGGTTCAGTATAGATGTGAGGTTCAAGGGTGGGAGTTACTGGGTTGTTCATATCTGGATTCGACTCCTCTGTTTGCGGGTCAAGATCCTTCTGTGGTTGATGAGGCATAATCGAGTCATTCTGGAGGTGTGATTCATCAACCAAAGTCTTGATGTCACAAATTTGTTCGATGACGCCGTAATTAATTCCTTGTTGGGCCTTAAATATATCAATTTTCAGTGTTTGATCTCCAAACTTAAGCTCTATTTGGCCCTCCTCACAGCTGATGTTGGCTCTAGCAGTAGCCAAGAAAGGTCTCCCTAGAATGATTGGTGTATCCCTAGGGTTCTCAGGTGCATCCATATCTAAGACTATAAAGTCCACTGGAAAATAGAAATCCCGCACTCTTACGATAACATCCTCGAGAATCCCTTTTGGTGACTTTATAGATCGATCTGCTAATTGTAATGTCACCTCGGTTGGTTTTAGCTCAGATTCTTCTAGATGGTCAAGTAAGGATGTGGGTATCAGGTTTATGGATGCACCCAAGTCTAACAATGCTCTATCAAATTGGGTACCACCTATCTTACAGGAAATCAGGGGAGTCCCAGGATCTTTTGCCTTGGGTGGGAGTCTACTAAGGATTACAGAGCTGGCTTGCTCTGACAGAACAATTGGGCTCCCTCCCTTGGTTCGCGGCTTACGCTGGGGTGTACATATATTCTTTAGAAATCGTGCGTAAGCTGGTACGTGGCGGATTGCATCCATCAAGGGGATGTTTATGTGGACCTGCTCAAAGAGCTTGACCAGGTCCTCCTCAGGGGCCACGGGTTTGGTGGTCTTCTTTCCCTTGGTCAAGGCCTCGGGAAACGGGATCTTGGTTGGTTCTTCTAGGATAGGTCCAGGTTGTGGATCCGGAACAGCGGTATCTTGGATAACTATCCTAGGGTCATGGTTATCAGGCTTGGAGTGGTTTGGATAATGCGGGTCTTGAGTTGTTTTACCACTACGTGTTGTTACAGAATTTAATCCGGCCTGATTTTGGTTTGGGTTTGGTAAGAGGGGTGGCTGCTGCTGAAATCCCGCATAAGAAGTTGAGGCTTCCATCTCGTCTGGAGATGGAGCAGTAGGGGCCTGATAAATCCATTGAGCGTGGCCTAAATTTGGATTCATAACGCGCTTCTGGGTTGGCACGTTATTTGGGTTAGGAAGAGGTTGGGAAGGGAGTGTGCCTGGCTGGCGAGAATTTGCCAACTGGGCCAGTTGAGTTTTAACTTCTGTAAGCTCGTCCTTGTGCTGTTTTTGAATAGCCGCATTCGTTTTTTGAATGTCAGCCAGAGTCTGAAGGATTAGGGACATTTGATCCTGATTTGGCCCTGATGGATAAGTAGGGTTGGGCCGAGGCTGAGGCGGCTGGTAATGACGAGAGGGCTGTGGGCGGGACTGAAAAGGTGGTCTTTGGGTTTGGGAATTTCCCGCCCACTGAAAATTGGGATGGTTTCGTCATCCAGGGTTGTAAGTGTTGGAGAATGGGTCGTTCTGGATGCCGTTGAGGTCCTCGCAGGTCTGAGGAACCTCCTGAGAATCAGGGAAAGGGGGAATGGAGTTCCCCCGTCTGGTGTAGAAAGGATCGGATGATCCTCCGATCCAAGAATCAGATGGGGATGGATATGGATCCATCCCAGGGGAAGATCGGTGGAGGATGTTTTGCATAGTTTCCTGTGTGGAAGGAGGTTGTGCAAAGGAGTTACGTGCGGAGGTGGCTCGCTGCAAGTGCTGAGTCAGCTCATCCACCTTCTTTTCAATGATTGAGACCTTGTCCAATCGACTGGCCATTAATTCCAGGTCGACTGATGCGGACAGGCCCTGCGTCTCATGTGCTCCCTTAAGATTCGTCGCTGCACGGGTATTCGTCCTGTCGAATAATCCCATGGAGTCATTGTTGATGGAGTTCTCGCACATGTTTTCGAGAATCTCCCATACGGTGTCTTCATGTTGACCCATGATGTTTCCTCCGCAAGTTGCATTGACGAAAAGGCGGATGTCCTCACGGAGTCCCTGGTAAAAAGATTGGACTTGTTCCCATTTAGGAACTCCGTGATGGGGGCACTTTCTCATGAGATCCTGAAAACGATCCCATGCCTCATGGAGAGGTTCTCCTGATTGTTGAGTGAAGTGTGTAATCTGATGGCGCAAGGCATTGGTCCGACCAACGGGAAAAAACTTTTTCAAAAACTCGGATTGAAGCTCTTCCCAAGTGTTGATCGGCCGGGTCTGAGTTTGATACCAATGGGCGGCCTTGTCCATAAGAGAAAAGGAGAACATCTTCATGAGAAGAATATCCCGATTTTGCGCATCTGATCCAAAAGTGTGGGCCAGATGCTTTAGCTGTTTGATGTGCTGGAAGGGATCTTCAGAATTAAGCCCATGGAATTTAGGTATAGCATGAATCATGTTGGGCTTTAATTCGGAATCAGGTCCTCCAGTCGGGATTCTGACTCGAGGCTCAATGGCCACCGCAGCAGGATTGTAGTGGTCCCGCATCATAGGACGCTGTGGTGGGTGCACGAAGTTTTGGAAGAGGTCATTGAGTCGCTGGAGCTGGTGTTCCAGATTATTTTCTTCCTCAACTGGCTGAGCCATGATGGGGGAAGAAGAAGAACTTGGTTCTGAATTAGAAGAGAGAATAATGTGAGGGTGTTGCTGCACAAACACGGGCGTCGAGGCTTGGCCTTGACGAGAGCGAATTTCTAAAGGAGGTCTTAAGGGTGGTCTTAGGGACCTCCTTCCGTACATGCACTGTTGGAAGAGGTAAGTTTAGAAGGTGCTGGACCCAATCAAGACACCCAAAAATGTGTTGGGTGACTATAGAGGTGCGGGGCAGATGGACCCCTTGATCAGAAAGATCGTCCACCTGAGAATTACCTGGGCAGCCAGAGAGGGAGAGTCCCGCGAAGACCCCTACACGGTAGAGCGTCCCCACGGGTTACAGGGTTTCCCCCACCCGACCTCTCTTGTCACTGCGGTTCCAGGTAGACCAGAATGGGGATCTTGACCTCTTAAGTCTACCAATTTTAAGATCAGGGTGCTTAAGGTTTCACTTGAACTTTAGTCTTTTAAGTGCAAAGAGTGACCTAATTTAAGGTTGGTTGACCCAAGGGGTCAACTTTACCTCTTGTTTTCTTTGAGAGCTTTTAGGTCTTGTCTTTTAGGGTTCAAGTGTTTAGAGAGCCAATTGTTTTAGGTTTTCTTTTGAATAGGTATTTTCAATCAATGGTTTAGGCACACTTCTTTTGGATTTTCTCCATTCTTGATTTAAGTAGTGTGTCTCTAAAACCCTAATGTTAAATCTTATGTTGGCTCTACTTGGTCCAGTTAGTTCTTTGTTGGGTAATTAGGGCTCAAGCAAGAATATGTTAGCCCTTAAATACCCTTAATAGTGTGCAGGACTAATGAGTTGAAAACATGCAACTCTTTATGGTTACTAAGTATGGAAGACAGGTTAGCCCTATATTGCTTGTTCTTTTCTTTTCTTCCTCTTTAGAGTTTAGGGGTTAATAGCGAGAGGAAAAATTTACCTGTCCTCGGAGTGGTCGTCGTGCGGTTGCTTGTCTTCTTGATTTCCTGTAGTTTTCTGCACAAAAGAGAGGAGATTATCAGAAATTAAAAAGAAACAGGAATGTTTACCTCTAGAATAGCCGTTGCTCCCCAGCAACGGCGCCAAAATGAAATGCTGTGGCTTCGAGAGATAACCGGGTTTTATTGTTATAGCGTTGTAGTATAGCCAGTTATTGCCATCATTTCAAATATATAAATTTTTTACTCGGAAAATAAAAGAGTTCCCGAGATCGAACTCAGGGAGCAAGTTGTATTCTAGAGATATACATGTTTCTTTTACAAAAATAAAGAGAGAGAGAGAAAGAATTTGTTGTCTTTTCTTCTTTTCTCTTTGCTTCTCCTCGTTTCAGATCTTCTGTTATCTTCTTCTTCTTTATCTGCAGTGGTGATGTTCTTCTTCTGCAGTGGTGATGTTCTTCTTCTTCTTTCAGCTGTTCCTGCTCTTCCTTTTTCTTCTGCAGAGCGGTCCTGTTCTTCTTCTTCTCCTTTCTTCAGATCTTCTTCTCGTGCTCTTCTTCTTTCAGTTCTTCCCTGTGTTCTCCTCTGCCTCGCCTTCTTCTGTTGTTCTTCAGATCTCCTTCTTTCTTCTTTTCTTTTTCCTGTCAGGACGTCGTCTCTCCTTCTTTCTTCTTTTCCCTTCAGGACGTCGTCTGATTTTCCAATCAGACGACTTAAACCGCTTGTTGCTACAGTGTCTCCCTCAGCTTCCTTCTTCTTCCGTGGTCCTTCTTCTTCACCTGTGCCTGGACACTTCAGAGTTTACGTCAGAGGGCAAAACCTACTCTACCCCCCGCCCCTCCGTCTCTCTCTCACAGAATCCGCTCATAGGATAGCTCTCCCAGAGCTGCCGGGTAGCCGGGTACGGGTCGCGCCCGGGTCCAGGCCCATCGGCGTGAGTGGTGGGCGAGGAGTGCAGGTCAGTCTAAGTCGGGTCGGGTCAGGTCCGCGGGGCGTGAGCGCGGACGAGACCGGGTAACCGGGCGGGTGAAGGGGACCTCACCCCGTGTGCTGAGGCAGTAAGCCTCCAGCACTTTTTCGCTTTATACCGCTGCGCCTCTTCAGACTTTTCCGAGGTGGGACTAAATGTCCCACCCTAATTGAGCGCCCGCAGCGGAGAAAGCAGCGGGCGATCGTGGCTTCACGCGAAGCCTTCGCCCCAGCTGCGAGCCTGATGTTTTGTCGAAATGCCTCGCAAGGCCTGGGAGTCGAATCTGGGCGTGGCGCTGGGCGTGGCGCGCCTGCAGCTGCAGGCGGAAGCAGCTCCTTCTGCACGGCAATGGCGGCAGAGGTCGGGTGGCCTGTTCACAGCAAAACGGCCTCTCGGCCTAATCAGAAGGTGCCGGGAGCTTTGCCAGAGTGCGGCGAAGCTCGTGTGGGTGGTGGCGAGGCGTGGGGCGGCGTGCAAGGGCTGCCCTAGGTCGGACTGTGGGTCGGAGGATGGGTTTGTTCGGTGGGGTTGCAAAGGGTGATGTGGGGGAAGTGGAAGGGCGGGGGTTGATCAGGGTGAGGAGGCGGAGGTTCTGCGGTGGTCGGCGAGCCGTGTGGGTTGCTGGGGTGATGGGAGCGGCTCGCCGGAGGATGGCCGGAGACGAAGGGGGTGACGGTGGACAGGAGCGGTCGAGGGTTTAATCAAATAAAAGACAGTGAGGAAAAGAAAGAGGGGGAGATGGGGAGGAGTTCTGACCTAGCTATGGAGACGAAAGGGGCCGGGGCAGGGCGACAGTCGTATCGACTGTCGCCGGAGAAGAAGATGCCCAGGGGAAGGGGTGGCGGCGAGCAGAGGGCCGGAGATGCGCCAGCTGGGTGCGGCGTGGCGCAGGAAGAGCAGGGGAAGAAGTCTCTGCTGCTGGTATTGTGGCAGAGCGAAGAGGAGGAGGAGGAGGAACCGCCGGAGCTGGTGGGCGTCTGCCGGAGTGAGAGGAGACGAAAGTTGGGGGTTTTCTCCGTCAGATCCGAGCTGGGAAGAACGGTGGCGCGACGGGGGTATTTATAGGGACCGAATCAGGGAGGAAGGCGGAGGGAGATGACGTGTCTCCCTCGCCGGAGGACGCCGGAGATGGAAACCCATACCGTCCGTGCGTTCGCACGGCCGGTATGGCGGGTTACAGCGACCAGGGGGGTGTCCCTGCGACGGCTGACGACGCAGGGCACCCCCGGTTTACTTGCCAGGCTCTCCCCCTCACCCTGCGCGGCGCCATGCTCCGCGCAAGGTCGCCGGAGCATGGTGCTGGCAGGTTTTGCAAGGGGGACCTGAACGCAAAAATGCGAGGGTTCAAAAGTTGAGGGCCAAAAAGTAAATATATGAGGACCAAAGTGTAAAGTTGGTCAAGGAGGTTTCTTCTTAGGCTCAAGTTTTTATACATGACTAATTAGGACCTAAGGAATCTGATGGTGAATTTCATTTCTATATTAAACCTTGTTTGACCGGTCAATTTATGCGAAAACCCAAATTAAGTTATTAATTGGGCGTAGTTCTCAATGTAGGTCAAAATGGGTTCTGAAGGCCAAATTGAAGGTTCTAAACCCTAGAGATTATTTTTCTACGAATTTTAGAGGGTTTATTCTATTTTTACTTTGCCTTGAACCTCGTGAATTGAAGTAGGTTATTTTAGGGTTACAGATTATCATTTAGTTCCTTGGAATTGCTGTAGCCCTTTCTAGATCATCTCATCCCACTTTTATTCTTATTAAGTTGCTTTGACCTATGTTTGGACCCTGAATTACCCTGTATGCAGATTATACTGGTAAAATTGCATTTTTACCCCTTATGACTTTTTTTCTCCTTAAACTCAGAATTCTCTGAGTTAAGCCTTTCCTTGAGTTATGTAGGAGCTTTTATCCTTTGTATTAGGTCAAAATGAGCTAGTTATGGCTCATGATGAGGTTCTCATCATGCTTCGAGCCGCATCCGGCGGTGGTGGCAGTAAGTCGTAGTGTGGCGCGGAGGTAGGTAGTTGAATGGAGCGGAGGTTGTGGGTTTCGGCGGAGCTTTTTCCTACTATTTGCTATTAGTGGTGAGGGAGAGGTGCACGGAGATAGGGTCAATTGCTGGTGGTGCACATGCGGTCTGCTGGAGGTGGCGAGGAGGGCAGTGCACTCAACTGCACGCGTAGGTGGACTACTGGCTGTGGAGCGTGGGAAGGTGCGGGAGAGCTGCTGGTTGCATTAGGCTAGTGGCATGGTGAGTTGGAGCAGCACGTGGAGGAGATGGTGATGCGCGTAGCTGGCCGTGCGTGCGTGACGATGGTGCAAGTGTAGTGGCACACTACATGCAGAGGTGAGGGGGGAGCAATGGCATGCGTTGAGGGCCGATGAGGAGATGGTTGTTTGTATAGTTTGATGGAGGTGAGGAAGAAGATGAAGATGTTAGTGGTGATGGTGGTGACCGTGGACAGGGGGATGGAGTTTGGGTTCTTTTTGGTGGATTAGAATTAGAAGGAAAAAAAAAAGAGGAAGATGAAAATGAAGAGGAAGGTGATGAGGCATGGAGATGGGGAAGGGGCTTTAGACATCTAAGAATCTTCCCAGACAACTTAACCACGTGTGGATGGCTACTGGCGCATGGCTGCAGTGGTGGTGGTTGCTGGTGATCGTGGTAAGGAAGGATAACTGTGTGGCCTTCAAGCACACGCTCACGGTAAGCTACACAAGCGACTGGTGGCATGGCGGTCCATCACCCTACCTATCCGTGGTGGTGTGGACTTGTGTACATAATTGAGGCCAACTGTGGTGGAATGGAGGAGAGCTTGACTCTCTGCATAGTGGTGGAGTTGGGTGGAGGCCTTTCTTAGCATGGTCATCTTCTCCTCCCATTGTGGTTGCAGGTGGTGGATTTGAAATGCAAGAGACGGGAGCAGATCCACTTCATGGCAGATGAATGCTGGCAGCTGTGCGTTAAAGGGCGCAGGAGGAGGAAGCGTAGCCGTTACCTGTGGAAGAAAAGAATAATAAAATAATAAAATATTATGGTTATTTATGCACAAACCCTTAAATTCTACGTTAAATTAAAACAATCCTTGTAATGCACTTAATTGGTTAACTAATCAAATGCATGCAATTCTAAGTTAATTCTAAATGCATTTAGATATGAATGCAACTCATGAATTATGCAATTAAGCTAAAATATGAATTAATTTATTTACATCCTAATGTATGCTATCTAAATGTTAAAAATACCCTAAAGTCTAGGCAGTCATATACTTAGATAGCCCACAAATATGGGCTGATCAAGGACTCCCAAGGATCAAGTCAGAGTGACCCAAGAAGCTCAGGCAAAGGGAATAAAGGAAACAAAGTCCAGGAAATCCAGTAAAGGGTAAACCCAGCTAACTCTCCTATGACCTTGGAATCACAGCCAGGCCCTTCGGTCATGGCTACATTTCTTTTTCCCCACCACTTAATTTAGCTCATCAAGGTTGGGCAAAGTCTGGATACCCTCCAAACCCTCTTTCCCTTTGTGCAATTGCTCGAATCCTTGGATTGGACTCTCCAACCACGTAGGAGGTTCGATCATTTTCATTCTTGAGTTAGACACACTAAATGGCCATCACTCATGGGGAGTGGCGCTCATCTCACACCATTACCTGGATGCACCTGAAGTTCCCTACATTGCCATCTCTTAAGACCCACATGCTGTCTCTTAAGGCCGGCGAGCCACCTCTCAAGGTCGACAGGAACTTGGGTGGACATGCTTGGCATTCCATTACATTGCCACCTCTCAAAGCCAACAAGCCACCTCTTAAGGTCGGTAGGAACTCGGGTGGACGCGTCTTGCGTTCCCTTACATAGCTGTCTCTTACGGCTAGCTAGCCACCTATCAAGGTAGGCAAGAACTCGGGTAGATGCGCCTAATGTTCCCTTACATTGCCACCTCTCACGGCCGATAAGGAACCTCTTAAGGTCAGTAGGAACTCAAGTTGATGCACCTGACATTCCCTTATATGGCAGCCTCTTAAGGCTGACAAGACACCTTTAAAGGTCAGCAGGAACTCGAGCGGACATGCCTAGCATTCCCTTACATTGCTGCCTCTCAAAGCTGACAAGCCACTACCTAAGGTAAGTAAGAACTCGAGCAGACACGCTTGGCATTCTGTTAGTCGCTTTGAAATGAGTTTTAAAATCATCGCAATGTAGTATTGGTCTAATCAGTGCAAAATACAAATACAATTTATTACTCAAATTTGAAGTCTGAGGTCGAACACAACGAGAAATATGGTAATTTAAAACTCAAGATTACAATTAAAGATGTAAGAATTTGCAATAAATAAAGATATATAAATGAGATCCAATGTCAATAATGCAAAAGGAAGAGAGGGTAAAATGGTGATTTGAATCACCAAATTACCCTACAATGTTAAGCAAGCTACTCAAAGTAAAAAATCAAGCACAACTCAATTTATCCAACATAGCCAAGGTATCAAATATCAAACGATAGATTTGGGCTCAGATGCCTGAACAGAGGGAAAGGCCTCTTCTTCATCAAAATTTTCAAGCCTCAAGGAAAGGCTTCTCTCTTCTCTTCCTTCTCTTCTTCTTCTTCCTCTTCATTCTCTTCTTTTGCTTCTTTGGTTTCTCTTCCTTCTCCTCTTCAGGCCTTCTTCTTCTGCCTATCTTCTCCTCTTCAACCATAGGGGAAAGGGCTTAAATTTTGGCTAAGTGTTAGCCGATCCACAACAGAGCAAAACCCCCTGCCCCACGCCCTCTCCCTCTTTCTCTCTCTGGGTTCTACTCTCCCAGAGCCTTGCACAGTACTGGGTAATCGGATTTTGATCTAAGCGCACCCAGGACAAGGGCTGCGGGCGTGGGTCACAGCTGAGGTGTGAGTGGGTTAGGTGGGTAGTCGCGTGCACCAAGTCCATGGGGGAAGTGTTGCGAACGAGGCATATGTGAGGGTGTAGGGGACCTCACCCCCAAGTGATTTAAGGCGATAAGCCTCTATCACCTTTTCAATTTATGCAGGTATAGGCTCTTGTTAGCTTTTGAGGTGGGACTACAGTCCCACCCTTCTTCACACGTCCGCAGCTGTAGCTGTTGTTTCATTTAATTGGGTAGCT
Organism: Thalassia testudinum; assembly: GCA_037157565.1. Lineage (NCBI taxonomy): Eukaryota > Viridiplantae > Streptophyta > Magnoliopsida > Alismatales > Hydrocharitaceae > Thalassia > Thalassia testudinum. The sequence continues at coordinate 95,454,445 of JAZHRO010000025.1, forward strand.
GTAGAGGTTGGCGCCCCTAATTTGAGACCTGAGCACATGCATTGAGCCAAACTGCATGACCTGAAGATGCAACATGGGGTGTGCGTGACCGTGAACTTGAAGAACACGGTGGCGATGGGTGGAGAGTGGCGGAGACACAGTGAACACCTAAAAGGAGAAGCACGGCCTTTTGGTCCAATTGTACTTGCTCAGGAGGTTCGCTGGACGTTGGCGAATGTATTGGTGGTGGTGGTATAGTGTAAGGAGGTGTGTGTGCGTGTGGCAAACTCAACGAAGGTGTTGCAAGGGTGGGTTGGTCTATGGAGATCTAGGGAGAGAGTGAGAGCGAAATAGGAGGGGGCTTTTGATGGTGGAGTTGTGGTGAAGCTGATAAGGGTGGTAGCGATGAGTTTCGAGCAGTGTGGTGGTGTGTAGGCATTGCCGGAGTGTCGCCGAAGGCAAAGAAGATGACAGCGTTGAGGGAGAAGCGGTGGTCGTGTGTGTGTGTAGGAGTGGGAAAATGAAATATAGAGAGAGAGAGAGAGTAAGAGAGGGACTTAGTGAGGTAGTAGGGAGCCGGAGGGCTCCGGTTTTGGTCGACTGGAGCGAGAGGAGGAATAAGCGGTGAGGCGGTGATAATGACTCAGACGGAGGAACGTCCTCCCTTTGGCTCGGGAGGATCACAACGAAGAGAGGAAGAGCTTAGGTCATCCAATTTGATGGTTGGATGGCCGGAGGATGGGGATTCAGGGAGGTCACTGAAGTTAAGATTTTTGGTGGCTGGAGGAGGGGGATTAGGGTGATTTGGCTCCCAAAAACTTGCTGAAGAGCTTGGCCATGCATCATGGGATCCTTTATAGGCCATAGGTAGCCCTTCCAAGCTTGGAAAGAGGCTTCCAAGCTTGGAAGGTATTTGCGAAATAGGATACTTGAACCATTGAAAGGTTCGCATGACCTTTTTGGGAAAGAATTGGAGCCCAAGGAATGGCTCAAATGGAAGGCAACTTCTCAAGGAATATTCGGTTCAAATTTGGGTGAGATTGATTGAGAATTGAGCAAGAAATCCTCACTCGAAACTCGATGGTGAAGGTTTAACCTTCCAAAAATGGTGCAAGGACCTGCTTGTGAAGAAGACAAAGAAGTTAGGGGGCTATTTGTGAGGATTTTGAAAGTTAAGGGCATATGTGTGATCATATAGGACCAAGTTGCAAACTAGGTCAAGACAATCTCAAATTGGGCTCAAATTTTGGTATAAACCTAATTTGTACCTAAGGAACCCAATGGTGAAATTAGATTTTGGTTTTGACCACGTTTGACTGAGTAATTTATGCAAAAACCTAAATTAGGGTAAATGTTTGTCTGAGACTCTATTTGGGTCAAGATGGGTTCTGATGGCCAAATTGAACGTATCAAACCCTAGAGAATATTTTTATATGAATTTTAGAGGGTTTAATTGAATTTTATCCTGAACAAAACTTTAGTTAATTAAGCGATCTGTTTTTGGGGTTTTAGAATTCATTTAATTCTTAAAACATGCGAAAGCCCTTTTCTGTCTATTCTAACTCACTTGTTAGCCTTTTAGGATCATTTGACTCTTAATTACCCCCTTCAAAAACTCGTTGTTGTACTGCATTCTTGATATGATTGTAAAATTACAGCTTTAACCTTGGTTTCTTTTCTTTCCCTCAGAATGTTTATGTAGTGACTTAGGGCTCTCTGGCGGTTATGTAGGAGCATTTAATGACTTAATCAGATCAAATTGAGCTAGTTATGGCTTATGATGGTGTTCCCATCTTACCCCCTTGGCTAGCTTTTGCAAGTCTCTTAGTAAAATCTAATGGAATTAACTTAAATTCTAGGCCATGCCTTTTTATGCTCAGAATTTGGATGTGTGCTTTCTTTTGCAATTTAGGTTAGAATGTCAATAGTAGTCCTAGAGGTACTCAAGTACCAACCAAGATCCGAACCTAACCAGCTTTAGCCTCGGTCCGTCGCGAAGGTTTCTAAGGCCCATAGGAACTAAACTTAGGTTCGTTGAACTCCACGATTAAAGCACCTGTTCTTGTAACATGTTTTAGTCTAGGTTCAGTTTGCAGTGCATTTTTGTAAGGGAGAGACAGAAGATTTTTTCTTTCTTTTTGGAGAGTTTTCTCTCTCTTTTCTTTCTTAATTTCTAGCTTTGGATTGGCTTTAGAACATGGTCTGTATCGGATTCCTAGCTCTCACCATTAATCCTTGCAGTGTCCCTGGCAATCGATGCTTTGAGATAGCACTACCCATCGCAACCCCCAGAACCCTGGCTTTCGAGATTTTGGGATAATCGCCCCCATGGCGTTCTATAGCTAAATCCAGACCTTGGCAAATGACATTTCATGATAATGTCGCCCATGGCATCTGAACCAGCACAAGGTGCTTACATGCCCCTAGTAGGATGTTTAGATATCCTAGGAGACAAGCACTAAGGAGAAGGTATGTTATTACGCATCTTCGAGGGAATTTCTCACCTCTCCGCACCGGGGACTCTTCCAAATCAACTTGTGTTGATCAACCGCTCATAATCTAGGTAACTTTTTCTCAGAATAGATTTAATGCATTTGCATGATTTTGATAATTAAGTGCATTGAACTAGACTGTGTGTGGGTTGGGGTGCTTAGGTTACCGAGTCTCGCAAACTAGAGGTCAGTTAACGAGGCTGAATAATCCCTAAGCCTTAGACTTAATACTTAAGCTTTGCATTTTCCCCAACCTCTTGAGATCTATCCAAATCTTAACTGATACATGAATTTTTAAGCTTAAAATCACAACCCAAGAGGCCTATGATCAACGTTCATACTAATATTTTTTTGTCTCTTAGCACTTTTTATCTTTCATTTTCTTTCTTTTTGATTTGGTTTAGAACTAAGTCGATTCCTTAATCTTTTACTAATGACTATCTCTTTTTTTGTTTCCAAATTGTACTCCTTTTTGACATTTATATCACCTCCCATTTTCCTCCTCAAAAAATGATATGCAATTAATCTTTAAAAATTTCCACCCTTCTCCATTTTTTTATTCTTTTTCAATTTTTTATTTTTTTGGTTTTCTGGAATATGTATTTTTTTGTGAGAACACTTTCGAACTTTGATTTTTGTATGTTTGCACTTTACCATCCCCCCATGCCTAAGATTTGCGATGTCCTCATTGTAAATGGAGGGTGTGAAACAGTTTTGGGTTCAGGAATTAGAATAGGAATATCGGGTGGGCGAACGGGTCAAGAATGAATGTTGCGGATGATTTTAAGCTCTGGTACAAGTACTAGAGGTGGGATCAACTATTCAAAAATCAAACTCAGAGTGCAATAGAGGTAAAGTATAGAAGGACTATTAGAAGGATCTCGGGTTTTTGGAATGACGGGTTGCCTCCCGTTAAGCGCTAAATTCAACGCCTTCAGCCGAGTGGAAAATGGTAAGGAGTGGTCAAATCAGATGAGGTTTGTAGAATAAGCACCTTGATAATAGCTTGGTTGGTCCAACCAGGTGCTTATTTACATCAGTGGGCTGATGATGTAGCCTAAACCCAATCAGTCTGGTGGGTTGATAGATGTGAATGAGTAGATGCGGAACCCACCATATGCTCTAAAGCTTGGAACGATGCGGAAGTGTGAATCGAAGGTATGACTGAGTCAAATCAGCCTGATTAGTGTAGGAATCCTCAAATGAAAAGAATCAGTGGAGGATGTTGGAATCCTATGAAAATGATCAGAGAAGGATGGAGCGTGATTTGTAGTCTGATCGATGTCCGAAACCCGATTGGAATGTGGAGGAGAATCATCTACAACTAGCTCATTGAGAGGAGAATCAAAGTAGTAATTAAGTCTGGTAGATGGTCAAGGATGAAAATGGGTTTGGGAAGGTTCTGCATATGTAGAAGAGGTGGCATCAATAAGAACTGTGTGTGAGGGCTCCTCTAGAAAGAATTCAATGGTCGGTTCATTTAGAGAGTCCTTGTAGTAGCCATCAAACTCAAAGGTAAATTCCTGAAGAGTGTTTATAGGATGAAGGAAATCAGAGTCAAGAAAAGATTCAAACTTTGGGTTGTAGACACTCTGGGAAATTTCTATTTCTGATTCTTGAGTATCGAAAAGAAATGATTCCATCTCAATAGAACCTAATTTTGAATCAATGATCTCAGGATCAAGGACCTCTGAGTTAGAGTCAAAGAATGGATCATGTATGCTGAGGTCATAGATTGGCTCATAGTTGTCAGGAAATAATGGTTCTCTGAAATCATAGTAAGATTCGAAATCGTCAGAGAACTTGCGAGAATCAGGTTCTGAATCTGATTTGGGATTAGAGGTTCCACCATAGAATAAATCACAAGATTTAGACTCGGCAACCTTACTTGGGCCTAGCCTATTCCTAGATTTCGAGCTCAAAAAGGTGTCCCTATTAGGTCTAGGCTCGGGTTCTGGGCTTGTAGGGAAGACCCAATCAAAACCCAACTCTTCAAACTCCTTAGTTTCTGTATCATTGATAGGAGTGACTTTCAAAAAATCAATCTGTGTTTCTGAGGGTGTTGGAGAGGTGCATTCATCAAATATAGGCCCAAAATCATAATCCTGATTCAAAATCTGATTTCCATTATACGAGGCCATGTAATCCTCCTAAGAAGGCTCAGATCCAGATTCTAGGCTAAAGGTGTGGGTTGAATCACTAGAATCTAGGTTGGGCTCTACAGGGATGTCAAAATTATCCTCAAGGATCACCTTATGAAAACATGGAGCGGAATTTACACCCTTGAGAGGTTTCGAATCAATCTCATTATCATAGGCGTCTGGGAAATCTAAGCTTGGTGAACCAGGTTCTTGGTTTTCTAAGGCTGGCTCAAAATCGTGATCACCTGCAATCGGATCCTCCCAACCCATCTCAAGGTTAGGTGTATCAATCTGTATATTAGGTTGATCATATTCCATTTCGGTTGGAGGTCCACAACAACCTTATTCTCGAACCTGGGATTTGGAAAATCAGATAGATCCTCAGTATTGTTCCAAGATGTTTTGCTGAATGTTCTGGGAGTGTACGAGTATTTTTGATCGATAATCTGCTTTAATAATTTTATCATCTCCTCCGATTTTTCAAGATCATCTTGGTGCCTTTCCCAAAGTATAGGATTTGTCACGCATTGGAAATATTCAAAGTTATGTAATTTCTCTAACTCAATGTATCCTGTCATGAGAACAACTCGGGTAGATCCGTTTGTTACTTGTGTTATAATTACTTGGGCATAGTTCATGATGAAGGTTGTTGTTATTAACACATTAACCTAAATGCTTTCAATTGGTTTTGTCATTTTGTCATCAATCTCATAAAATCTAAGGGCATCCTCAACCATTCTATCTCTCATGGATATTTGAGATTCAGGTTTCTTCAATGATTTTCCTAAATAGCCAAGATGCATTTTAGAATCAGATGGTGGAATCAAGATGTAGAATCAAAATTCAAGGTTAGATTGAAATTGATCAGATCTGAAAGAGATTCCCAAGAAAATCTGTGTGTGTGCTCTAATTGAAGGGATGAGGGACTGGATGTGAGATTGACCCAATCAAAGCACCCAAAGATTTTTGGATGACTAAGGCAATTTTGAGGCGGATGATACCTCTGAATCAGAAATTCACACACCTAAGAAGTACTTGGGCAGCCAGGAAGGGAGAGCCCTGCAAAGACCCCTACACGGTAGAGCATCCCCACGTGTTACAGGGTTTCCCCTACCTGACCTTCCATGTCACTGAGGGTCCAGGTAGACCGAAATGTATGAACTTAAGTCCTTAAGTCTACCACTTTTATGTCCTAATTTGTGCCTTAAGTTTTACTTAATTAGAAATTAATTCAACTTGTAACCTAATTTGGAGGTTGGTTGGCCTACAATGTTGATTAACTTCACCTGACCTACCCTAAAGATGGTAGAATGAGATCTAGGTTAAAGCCTAGAAATCGCCCAGATTTGACTTCCAGGTTATTAGGTCCAAGTCTTTTAGGGTTCAAGTAAGATTAGAGCCTGATTTTAGGGTTTTTCTAATTAGATCTTTTCAACCAAGGGCTTGGGTAGCACACAATTGCAGGTGGGTTTGTTTCCTTTTATACAGGCAAGTGTGAGCTAGCACTCGAAAACCCTTACAATTGAAATCCTAATTATCTTTATTTTCATCCAATTTCATCTTAAAATGTTCTCCTTGGACTTCAAACAAGAAGTGCGTAGTCCACGAAGCTTAGAAATTAAGTATAGTCCCTAATAGGAATAGGAAATTTTGGGGTAGGGAATTCTAAAGAAAATCATCTCAATCTTCAATTAGATTTGAAAAGAATTTTCGTAAATCAGGAAACTTTCATTTTAAATGATGATTACTATGAAAAATAAGGCAGGTGATTCCTAATTGATTGTTTCCTTTTTTGTCTTCCCAAGATTAGGAGGTTGATTAGGGAAGAATAGAGAAGTTACCTGCCTTAGAGTGGCTATTTTAGTGAAAGATCTCCTCGAGAAGTACCTCACAAAATCAAAAGAGAGCAAACAGGGCAAGCCAGTGCTCAAATATAATGAAATAATGCAGAGAATAGTGCTGAATTGCATGTTGCTCCCTGGCAACGACGCCAAAATGTTAGTCGCTCTGAAATGGGTTTTAAAATCGTTGCGTTGCAGTATAGGTCAAATCAGTGCGAAAACAAATACAATTTATTACTCGAATTTGAAGTTCGAGGTCGAACACAGAGAGCAATATGGCAATTTAAAACTCAAGATCACAATTAAAGATGTAAGAATTTGCAATCAATAAAGATATATAAATGAGATCCATTGTCAATAAGGCAAAAAGAAGAGAGGGTAAAATGGTGATTTGAATCACCAAATTACCCTACAATGTTAAGCAAGCTACTCAAGGTAATAGATCAAGCACAACTCAATTTATCCAAAAGAGCCAAGGTATCAGATATCAGATGACAGATTTGGGCTTAGATGCCTAAACAGAGGCAAAAGCCTATTCTTCGAAATTTTCAAGCCTTAAGGAAAGGCTTCTCTCTTCTCTTTCTTCTCTTCTTCTGCTTCTCTGCTTTCTCTTCCTTCTCCTGTTCAGGGCTTCTTCTTTTGCTTGTCTTCTCTTCTTCAGGCATAGGGGAAAGGGCTCAAATTTTGGCTAAGTGTTATCCGATCCACAACAGAGCAAAACCCCCTACCCCGCACTCTTTCCCTCTTTCTCGCTTTGGGTTCCACTGTCCCAGAGCCTTGCAAAGTACCGGGAAATTGTATTCGGGTCTAAGCACACTTGGGACCAGGGCTGCGGGCGTGGGTTACAACTGAGGTGTTCATAAGTTAGGCGGGTAGTCAGGTGCACCAGGTTTGCAAGGGAAGTGTTGTGGATGAGGCACGTGTGAGGGTGCGGGGGACCTCACCCCCAAGTGATTTGAGGCGATAAGCCTCTATCACTTTTTCAATTTATGCGGGCATAGGTTCTTGTTAGCTTCCGCAGCTGCAGCTATTGTTTCATTTAATTGGGTAGATGCAGAGGTTGGCACCTCCAATTGGGGACCTGGGCACATGCGTTGAGCCAAACCACACGACCTGGAGATGCAACCTGGGGCGTGCATGATCGTGAACTTGAAGAACATAGTGGCAACGGATGGAGGGCAGTGGAGACACGGCGAACACCTGAAAGGAGAAGCATGGCCTTTTGGCCTAATTAAACTTTCTCAGGAGGTTCGCCGAATGTTTACAATTGTATTGGTGGTGGTGGAAAAGTGTAAGGAGGTGTGTGTGCATGTAGCAAAGTCAACGAATGTGTTGCGAGGGTGGGTTGGTTGATGGAGAGCTAGGGCGAGCGAGAGTGAAATAGGAGAAGGATTTTGATGGTTGAGTTGTGGCGAAGCTGATGAGGGTGGTAGTGGCGAGTTTCAAGCAATGTGGCGGTGTGTGGGCATCGCCGGAGCGTCACCGGAGGCAGAGAAGATAACGGCATTGAGGGAGAAGCAGTGGTCGTGCATGTGTGTAGGAGCGGAAAAATGAAATAGAAAGAGACAGAGAGCAAGAGAGGGACTTAGCGAGGTAGTAGGGAGGTGGAGGGCTCTGGTGTTGGTCCATCAGAGACAGAGAAGGAGGAAGGAGCAGCGAGGCGGCGACGATGACTCAAACGGAGGAATGCCCTCCCTTTGGCTGGGGAGGATTGCGACAAAGAGAGGAAGAGCTTAGGCCATCCAATTTGATGGTTGGACGGCAGGAGGAGGGGAATCCAAGGAGGTCACCGGAGCTAAGATTTTTGGTGGTTGGAGGAGGGGGATTACGGTGATTTGGCACCCAAAAACTTGCTGAAGAACTTAGCCATGCATCGTGGGATCTTTTATAGGCCATACAAAGCCCTTCCAAGCTTGGAAAGAAGCTTCCAAGCTCGGAAGGTATTTGCAAAATAGGATACTCGAACCTTTGAAAGATTCGCATGACCCTTTAGGAAAGAATTGGAGCCCAAGGAATGGCTCAAATGGAAGGCAACTTCCCAAGGAAACTTCGGTTCAAATTTGGGAGAGATTGATTGTAATCGAGAAAGAAATCGTCACTCAAAACTCGATGGTGATTGTTTAACCTTCCGAAAATGGTGCGGGGACCTACTTGTGAAGAAGAAAAAGAAGTTGGGGGCTATTTGTCAGGATTTTGAAAGTTAAGGGCATATGTGTGATCAGATAGGATCAAGTTGCAAACTCGGTCAAGAGAATCTCAGATTGGGCCCAAATTTTGGTATAAACCTAATGTGGAGCTAAGGAATCCAATGGTGAAGTTGGATTTCGATTTTGACCACGTTTGATTTGGTAATTTATGCAAACACCCAAATTAGGGTAAATGTCTGTCTGAGACTCTGCTTTGGGTCAGGACGGGTTCTAACGGTCAAATTCAATGTATCAAACCCTAGAGAATATTTCTCTATGTATTTTAGAGGGTTTAATTGAATTTTATCCTGACTTAAACCTCAGTTAATTAAGCGATCTATTTTTAGGGTTTTAGAATTCATTTAATTCTTAAAACACATGAAACCCTTTTCTGTCTATTCTAACTTACTTGTTGGCCTTTTAGGATCATTTGACCCTTAATTACCCCCTTTGAAAACCCGTGGTTGTACTGCATTCATGATATGATGGTAAAATTATAGTTTTGACCCTGGTTACTTTTCTTTCCCTCAGAATGATTATGCAGTGACTTAGGGCTCTCTGGCGGTTATGTAGGAGCATTTAATGACTTAATCAAATCAAATCGAGCTAGTTATGGCTCATGATGGTGCTCCCATCACATTGATGCCTCTTAAGGTCGGCGAGCCACCTCTCAAGGTCAGTAAGAACTTGGGCGGATGTGCCTGCTGTTCCCGTACATTGCCGCCCCTCAAGACTAGCAAGCCACCCCTGAAGGTTTGTAGGAACTTAGGTAGACGCGCCTGGCATTCCCTTACATGGTCGCCTCTTATGGTTGGCAAGAACTCTGGTGGACGTGTTTGGCGTTCCCTTACATTGTCGCCCCTCAAGGTTGGCAAGCCACCTCTTAAGGTCAGTAGGAACTTGGGTGGACACTTCTGGTGTTTCCTACATTGTCGTCTCTTAAGGTCCACAAGCTGTCTCTACAAGATGACACGATTTCTAGCAATAAACACCAAAACGCTAAAACAAGCAAAGGTATTCATATCCCACGCCGCCAGTAGGGCCAACAGGAACTCGGACCCCCACACCCTAAAATTCCATACACATCACCTCCTTAGGTAGGCTATACACCTCACTTTGCCTCTTAGAGGTGGAAAAAGAAGCATACAATGAAGACTGTTGGAAGGGGTCTAGATAGGAGTTTTAAGTGTCTCATTATAGTAAAGTCTCCTAAATAGCTCTCTCAACAAATAAAATTTATAACTCAAATATCCAAAAGAAGTTCGAGGTTGAACACAGGGAGCAAGTATTGTATTCACGTGCTAATCTCAAATAAAATATAAATGAGCACAATAATTTAAGCACATCAATGATATTCAATGAATACTAATCTGTCACATTAAATACTCAATGAAGATCAATGTATCTCCAAATAAAAAGAATACAAAAGCCCAAAGTGGTGATTCAAATCACCAATTAAGCCTTTTAAGCATGCATCGCAATTTAACCAAATAATCCAATAGTAATTTAACGTTTGGCTCTCAAATGAAATGACTTAAATGTCGCCTATTATAGTGACTTCAAGAGAGCTTTCTCTACTGCTCTTTCTTCTCTTCTTCTTCTCTTAGGCACGACTCCTTTCTTCTTCTTCTGCCTTTCCTTTCCTCTTCACAAATAAGGGTTTGCTCCTTCTCAATGATTAAGTGTCGAGCATCTTCACAAAAGAGAAAAACCCTCCCCTCTCCCACTCTCTCTTTCCTTCCTTCCTCTCCTCTTCTCTCAAAGACAAGCTTTAATCAAGTATACGGATCCGGGTGACCAGGGCTATGTGCATGGGGTCGGAGTCAAGGTGTGAGTAGCTTAGGGGGTCAAGTCAGGTGCAGGTGAGCGAGGACTTCATCCTCAAGTCTTTTGAGGCGATAAGGCCATGTGAGAAATTCCCTTTATGTGTGATCATACGCCTATCCACGAACGATGTCGGACCAAGGCTTCTTTGCACACGGCTGCTGTGAAGACACCTCCAATTGAGGCAGCAACTACAACTGGGATCCTTAATTGAGGACCTGGGCATGAACCTTGGATGCACCTGCATGGCTTGGATGGATTCTTAGTGAAGAATAGGGCTACACGGAGAAGAACAAGCCGAAGATGATGATGTGGCGGCGGAACTCCAATCGAAGACTTGAAATAATCAATACAGCCTCGCGACTACAATAAAAGAGTTCATGGGCTTTGCCAAGTGTTAGCGAATGTGATAGTGGTGATTCAATGGAGGATGGCAGTGTGTGGTGGTCGGCGGAGGTCGAAGATGGTGGTGCGACAATGAGTTATTCGGTGGGTGGTTTGGGTGTGTGAATCGATGAATTAGGTAAGGGGTTTTGTGCGAGTGCATGAGGTGGAGGTTGTGGAGTTGGTGGAAAGGCGGTTGGACGTCTGTAGCATACAGAGGGCCTCGCTGGAAGTGCGGCCGGAGGTGAGGATGAAGGTGGTTGGCGATGGCATCAAGGGTTAATTTTTGGGCTTTGGGTAGTCGAAATTAACCTAAGGATCTAACTAACCTAAATCTAATGGAAAGGGAGGGATTCCTTGCGGGTGGTATGCCAGAATTGGAGGAGATGAAATCTCTAGTTGGAGAAGCGGCGACGACGAAGAGGCGTAGGCAACAACCGCTGGTATTGCGACATGCAGAAGAAGTCTAGAAGGAGGAATCCACCCACTATAGCCTGTAAGGGTGGACGAGGAAGGTCGTCGGAGAAGGTTGCCGGAGCTCGTGGAGCATTCGGCCAGAGAGGAGGGAAGAAGGAGGTTTTCTGGCCAAAAATAAGCTGAGGTAAGGAGTACGTCCTGGGTTCTTTTATAGGCCCTAAGTAGGAGTTCCAAGCTTGGAAACGAAGCTTGTAACACCATGGTTTTCACACAATTAGGACATGTGAACCTTTCAAGAATTCGCATGAACCCTAGGGCAAGATTTGAAAGGTAAGGCCAGGTTCAGATGGAACCAAATTCCTCAAGGAATCTCTAGCTCAAATTTGGGAGTGATTGATTGAGAAACGAGCGAGAAAATCTCGCTCGAATCTCACCAGTTAGGTGTAGCTCTTCCTAATGGTGGTAGGGACCTAGATGTGAAGGTGATGGCAAAGTTAGGGGGATCCCTACAATGATTTCAAAAGCTAGGGGTTTAAGTTAGAGAGAGAGTCTGATTGGACCAAAATGCAAATTAGGTCAAGATGATCTCTAAAAGGGTCAAAATTTTGGTACAAACCTAATTTGGACCAAGGAATATGATGGTGAAGTCCAATTTAGGTTTTGACCAAGTTTGACTGGGTAATTTGTGTAAAAACTCAAATTAGGGCAATTATCTCTTTAAGATTATTTTAGGTCAAAATGGATTCCAATCGTCAAATCAAAGGTACCAAACCTTATAGAATATTTTTTTATGATTTTTATCCTTACAAGAACCTCAGTTAATTAAGCAGATCTATTTTTAGGATTTTAGATGTCCATTAATTCTCGAAACGCTTGAAAATTTGTTTTGTTTTGCATAAACCCACTTATTAGATATTTATGACCATTTGACCTTTAATTAACCCCTGACAAACCTCATGATTGTTCTGCATTTAGGATATTCTGTTAAAACTACAGTTTTACCCCTATTTTAATGCATTTCTCTCAGAATGAATATGCAATGAATCACGGTCTTCTAGCGGTTATGTAGGAGCATTTATCAGTGAATTATTACTAATTAAAGCTAGATATGGATGATGATGACATTATCATCATACCCCCATGCCTAACTTTTGCTAGTCCCTTAGCAAAATCTTATGAAAAGAACTCGAGTTCTAGACCATGCTTTGAAGTTTAGAGTCCTAATTTTATTCTTCTTTTTAGAAATTAGGTCAAAATGCTAATAGTAGGCCTAGAGGTACTCAAGTACCAACCAAGATCCAGACCTGACCAGCTTTAGCCTTAATCTGCCGCGAAAGTTTCTAAGGCCTACAGAAACTATCCTAAGGTTCGTTGAACCCAGCAGTTAAAGCACTTGTGCTTGTAACATGGTTAGTCCAGGTTTGGTTTGCAGTGCATTTTTGTAAGAGAGAGGGATGGGGAATTTTTGCATTTTTGGAGAGTTTTCTCCCTCTTTCTCTTTTTTTTATTTCTAGCTTCGGATTGGCTCAAAAGCTTGGTCTATATCGGATTCCTAGTCCCCACCATCAATCCTTGCAGGGTCCCTGGCAATCGATGCTTCAAGAAAGCACTACCCATGGCAACCCCCGAAACCCTAGCTTTTGACACTTTGAGATGGTGCTGCCCATGGTGTTCTGTAGCTAAATTCTAGCCCTGGCGATTAACATTTCAGGATAATCCCGCCCATGGAACCTGAATCAGCACAAGTTGCATACATGCCCTGAGTAGGATATTTAGATATTCTAGGAGATAAGCACTGAGTAGACGGTATGTTATTGTGCATCTTTGAAGGGAATTTCCCACTTCTTCACGTTGAGAACTCGTCCAAATCAACTTTTGTTTATAAGCTACTCCTAATCTAGGTAGCTTTTTCACAATAGAATAAATGCTTTTGCGTGATTTTGATTGTTAAGCACACTGAACCAGACTTGTTTGTGGATTAAGGTGCTTAGGTTATCGAGTCCCGCAGACCAGAGGTCAATTAACAAGGTCAAATAATCCCTAAGCCTTAGACCTAAATGTAAGCTTCGCATTTTCCTCAACCTCTTGAGGACTATTTGGATTTTAACGGATACGTGAATTTTTAAGCCTAGAAACAATCCCAAGAGGCCTAAGATCAGCACTCATATTAATCTCTGTATCTCTCTTGTTATTCTAGGACTTAATTTTTTCTTTTGATTTGTCTAAAACTTAAGTAGATTCTATAATCATTTACTAATGACTAACTTTTTGTTTCAAATTGTGCTCCTTTTTGGCATTTAAATCACCTCCTCATTTCTTTCTCAAGAATGATATGCAATGATCTCACAAATTTTCCTCCCCTTTCCATTTTTTTGTTTTTTTTCAATTTTTTTATTTTTATGGTTTTTTTTATATGTATTTTTTTTGAAAGCCCCTCAGAAACTTGAATTTTTATGTGTTTGTACTTTAATACCCCCCATGCCTGAGTTTTGCAATGTCCTCATTGTAAGTCGGAGGGTATGAAATCAGTTGAGTTCATGGGTTAGAATAGGGTCAAAAGGGTGGGTGAACGGGTTGGGGTGACTGTTGCGAACGATTTCAAGCTCTGGTATGAATACCGAAGGTGGAGTCGATTGATCTAAAGCTGAACTCAGAAGTGTAGTAGACGTGTAGCTCAAAAGGATAATCAGAAGGGTCTCGGGTTTTTGGAGTGATAGGTTGCCTCCCGTTAAGTGCTAAATTCAATGGCTCCAGCTAAGCAGAAAGTGGTCAAGGAGAAGGAGTGGTCAAATCAGCGAAATTTTGTAGAACAAGCACCTTGATCAATAACTTGGTTGGTCCAACCAGGTGCTTGTTCAGATCAACAAGCTGATGATGTAGCCCAAACCTAATCAATCTGGTGGGTTGATGGATGTGGATCAGTAAATGTGGAGCCCAGCAAATGCTTTGAAGCTCAAACAGATATGGAAGTGAGAATCCAGGGTTTGGCAGAGTTGATTCAGCCTGGTCAGAGTACGGATCCTTAAATGAGAATAAAGCTGTAGGAGATGTAGGAACCCTACTAGAGTGGTTAGAGAAGGATAGGATGCGATTTGCATTCTGATTGATGTTCGAATCCCGATCAAAAGATGGAGAAGAATCATATGCGATCGGATCATCGAGAGGAGAATCAGAGTAGAAATTGATTCTGGTGGTAGGTCTGGGTTGGGTTCGGATTCGAGAAGGTTCTGAATTTGGATTAGAAGAGGTGGATTCTTTGAGAACTATGTGAGTTGTGGGCTCCTCTAGAAAGGATTCAAAAGTAGGTTCATCTATAGAGTCCTCATAATGCCCATCAAAATCAAAGATAAATGCCTAAAGAGTGCTTATAGAATCATAAAAATCTGAGTAAAAAAAAGATTCGAACTCTAAATTGCAAACACTCTCGGAACTTACTATTTTTTAATGTTGCATTGAAAATGCACTAGAGGGGGGGTGAATAGTAAATTTATAAAATTTTGTAAGACAAAAATACAATAAAAAAAAGAGGCACAAGATTTTTAGGTGGAAACCCAAAACGGGTGAAAACCACCACCTAAGCAAATCCCTTGACTTAGGATTTTCGATCACAAAGTGATTAATCCACTAACCAAACTACTTAAACGAGGGTTGTGTACCTCAATTACAAATCCCACCTCCGATCCCTAAATGGAGGTTTCTCCCTTCACAATGAAGAGACAGGGATCCGACTGGCCGGATACCCAAACTACAATAATAAGAACGAAAAACACCTCTAGGACACCCCAAAAAATTAATGACTTCCTTATCTATTAAGCATAAAAGGAACTCCCTAAGAATTAGCAGAATGAAGTGCACTGGGAGTGCAGGTTTGCCCTTTAATCAGAGTGCTAGCACAGCACAATAGCAAAAGGAGGCAAAGAGTAGTGAGCAGGTGATTTTCTAAGGAAATTGAATCTCAAGTGCTGTATTTCGCCTAAGAGGGATTGTAGTCTATTTATAGGCAAGTTTGGAACCTTCAAGAATGCTTGGGAGAGGTCTCTTAGCTGTTGGAGGCAAGTCCCAAGAGATTAGGACGAAATCAAACACAAATCAAAGCAATCATGAATCTAACAGCAATATCAGAGGTCTGATTTTAGGTTCAGACATCTTGTAAGATGTCTTATTGCAATTATGGATGTCTGATACTATTAGCCAGGCTTACTGTTTTTATTGGATCGAAACATGGATGTCTGATATATTCATATAAGATGGCTGATAAAAATATTAGACACCTGATTATAAGTGGATTCATTCCCATTTTGACCATATCCAAACAGGGTTCTAGATTTTAAGGAACAGATGTTAGTATGGACGTTTATAGGATTTCCTAGATGTCTGGAAAAGTAAAAATGACTTGCCTTGGAAATCTAAGAGTAGATCTTTGGTTTCTAACAAGAGTTTCATAGAAATAAATGGGAAACAGTCCATTGATAGATTTCTGGAGACATGTCCAGACATCTAAAAATGTATTTGCCTATTATTAATAGAAAGAAAATGGGTACTTGAATCTAACGATTGGTTTAAGGACGTCCAAGCAAACTATTAGATGTCTGGATGGGACTATGGATGTCTGATAGAAGGTTATTTCGACTGATACCTAAGAAGTCAGAATGCAAAGGCAATACTATAGGTAATTAGACATCTGAAACAATGATCAGACATCTGACAGTTGTTATGGACATCTGATTTGTGTCTTAGTTTTAGGTTTTTGTTTCTAATTTATTCTAAGTGTAGAGAGCCTAAGTTAGCCTTTTATAAGTTATGTTTAGGGGTCTTTACAACATCTCTAGACCCAAATAAAATAAAGATTATAACCTTTGAAAGTTTACATAAAAGCCTATGACCTATGACAATGCTTATGTTAATCTAGTCTTCATGCTTTTAATCTTCCGACTTGGAAAACTCCATAAAGCCTGCAATTGTGCTATTATAGAGAAAAATATGCTATGCTTATGTTTTATCTCCTTTTGATTTCTTTGTAAAATCATTAAAATATTATTTATGAGGGGTTGAACTAACAATCTCTCCCTTTTTGATGATTTTCAAAATATATTTGTAGGTTCTTATTTTCTCCCCCTGAAAGTTGTACTTAGTAATCTATACCAATTTTGGAAAGATTTTTCATAACTTTTCATGTCATTTCCTAAGTTCTTCCCTAAGTTCTTCTCCCCCTTTTTGAATATCATCATGAAGGGTTTTGAAA
Source organism: Thalassia testudinum (assembly GCA_037157565.1). NCBI lineage: Eukaryota > Viridiplantae > Streptophyta > Magnoliopsida > Alismatales > Hydrocharitaceae > Thalassia > Thalassia testudinum. The sequence goes on from JAZHRO010000025.1 coordinate 95,470,951, forward strand.
GGGGTTGAATCTTAAACTACAAGTGTTATATAAAGACATTTACAAAGTGGAGATCATTAATAAAATCTGCATGCTGAAGTATAATAAAAATGGTAGAGCATTAAAGTAAACTAACTAGGAAAAGAATGTATGTGCCCTAAGCACAAACTAGCTATTGTTCCTAAAGAAATATATAAGTATGGGGTCAAAGCTCCTTAATACAAGTAAACATGGAAAGATTGAAAGAAAAGCAAAAGAACTAAACTAGTCTTCTTGATCGTGGCAGCGGCGGCAAACAGGTCCTTGACCCATCTGTAGAATCCGAACGTTGGTACGAAGTTCGTTGATGTCGCGGTGCCTACTTCCCATATAAGTGTACATCTCACTGGCTTGTCACAACAAGAGAGAGGTGCCCAAGGAGAGGGAGTCTGTGGCGAGATCCCATGTCTCATCAAAGCTTGAGCGATGAGCTTCTATTTGAAGTGGATGCTATTCATGGAGATCCGGAAAGGGTGGAAGGGGCTCTTCTTTAGTGGGCTCTTCGGCTGGCTCAAGATGTTCTATAAGAATGTGCATCTTGGTGGTTATGGCTCGGTTGTAGGGCTCAATCTTTTTATCAACTGCCTAGCCATCGATGGAAATCCGATGACTTGCAAAAATTTTGGATAAAATGGACCCAAATGGTAGAGATGTGCCATGGTCCTCATTCATAACACGAACAATGAGGCAGCAGTAGTTGAAGGGAATGTGACTTACGGTGGGGAAAAGGAGCACCTTGTGTTGGTGCTAGATATATTCAAAACCTCCTAATTTATTTAAAATGTCCCACCCAAAAATGCAAGAGAGTAATCGGGGAAGAGTTTTGAGGTTCTTCCATGGTAGGGTGCCACGATTTTCGACATATTTTTCAGGTAGGACTAATTCTTGATTGATGACTTCTGAGTCATATTGCCTCAGAATGTCATTGAAGTCATTTCCCTCATTAGGGATGGCAAGAAGGGCAGAAATAGAATCAGAGGTGATATGGATTTCACTCCCAAATAAACGGGTATATAACTCAAGTTCATCATTGCTGTAGTCTTCAACGATGTTGGCGTAGAAAAGTCGAACAAGATTAGGAATCATGCCAATAGTTCCAACGCCAGAATGGAACTGTCGGTCAAAATAGTGGAAGAGATGAAGGGTTTCAAAATGTTCCCAAAGGTTTAGATGGACAAAGTCATTCCATACAATTAATCGAGGGCACTTGACTTTGGCATTCACGAAGCGATTAAATCGCTGTCTAGTGATGTCGCCACACAGTTGATCAGCCAAATAGGTGGAAGAGGAGGTGGAAGAGCCCTCAACTTGCTTCCAACGAGGAGGCATTTTGGGTGGATTGGGTGGTTGGGTTTTAGAGGAAGGGGTTTGGTGTTTTAGGATATTACACCTTCAAAAACAATTCCACACCAATCATTCAACCAATAAGGAAATATAGTGCCAAACATGCACACAACATTGATACTAGAAAACAATGGAAAAAATTGTATTGCAGTATGCCTTGAGGCGATACAACCTGCCATAATGTTGTGGCAATATACTTTTGAACTCAGGCCACTAAAATGTCAGCTTGAATCACTTGAGGTAATACCCTTGCCATTAACATCCAAGAAGACATACATTCATGCTATATAAAAAACAAGTTCCAAGCTATAGGTTTTGTTCTAGGGTTTTAGCTCCTAGGGCAAAAATAAGCACGATGGAAGAGGTAAACGAGTTGTTCATCAAAAAGAAGAGACAAGTTGAGGGCATTAAAAGGACTCGAGAAAAGGCGTGGAGATGCCCTAAGGGTTTAAGAAGTTATACCCTTGGAGGAGGGTCTCCAAACACATGGAGGACGAGTGGGGCATGCGCGCAGGAGAGAAGCTGTGCCGCCAGTCATCGAGGAGGCGGAGCGGTCGTCTGACGGCGAGAAGGGTAGCACTAACTTGTAGTCGGTGCTTGTCAGGCGGGAGAGAGAGGTTTTAGGGATTTTGAGCAGGGGGAAAGTGGGACCTCAATTAGTGGGATTTTATACCCCAAGGGGTTGAGAAAGCCTCCCCCTGAAGTTGGGGAAAATTTCATTGCAAAACCTTCCAGAGAACAGACGCAAAGCGGCAGATTTTGGCCAGATCAGACGTCTGAAGATGTCGTCAAATGGCGGGATTGGCCATTTGGGATTTTAACCCTTTTGATGGCGTCGCCTGTTTTTATTACCAGATGACTTATCTGATGACTAAGTAAAAATTTAGACGTCTGATTTCTATAGACATACCTCCATGAAAATGGTTTATTCTCCAGGTTGTCGTCTGATTTCTTTATCAGACATCTGAACTGATGTCTAAAGCTAAAATTAAATGTCTGATCTCTATAGTCAATCCTTCCTAGATCTCACCCCAAAGCTATAGGTTGTTGTCTGATTTTTTTAATCAAACGACTTACAAGACGTCTAACTAAATCATCAAAAGTCTGGATTTAGACATCCTAGTACAAATCTTGATACAAAATAGACATCTATCAACACACCTGAACGACTATCCAGACGTCTGTGGATGATAACGGACGTTTAGAATAGCACTTTTCTCAGCTCTTCTGAGATATAAAATCGATGTCTACTTCACATCTTCAGATGTCAAATTTTTAAGTATAAGACGTCTGTGTTATTAATTAGATGTCTGATATTGCACAGAATGTTCATTTTGATGTTTGAACTATGTTTGGATGTTCTTAACTTGGTAAAGTCAAGACTCCTATGTTCATGACGAACAAAATTCTACTAAGTCAGTAAATTCTTCAAATATCACTTAGCTTACATATGCCTAGTTTCCTACGTATGTAATTATAACGATCAAAATTTGCAGGTTTAGTGAAAATATCAGCCAATTGCAATTCAGTATAAATAAATTTAACCTTGCTTTCTCCCTTAAGTATATTATCCCACAGAAAATGATGTCGAACATCAATATGCTTTGTACGGGAGTGATGTACGGGATTTTTTGAGAGGTTGATAGCACTAGTATTATCACATAATATTTTTATCTTATTAAATATCAAGTTAAAATCCTTCAAAGTATTTTTCATCCGTAGCACTTGGGAACATGCTAGAGCGGCATTTATGTATTCAGCCTGCATGGTTGATAGGGCTACACTAGATTGTTTCTTAGAGAACCATGAGACTAGTGATTCGCCCAAGAATTGGCATGTCCCACTAGTACTCTTCCTATCTGTGCGGCTACCTGCGTAGTCTGCATCACTATATGTGACTAAGTTGAATTGTGGACTCCTAAGGTAGAATAAGCCATAATCAGATGTGTCAACTAAATGTCTAAATATTCATTTTACAGCATTTAAGTATGATTGTTTAGGATTTGATTGAAACTTAGCACATAAGCAGGTACTAAATAAAATGTCAGGTCTACTAGAAGTTAAATATAGTAAAGATCTAATAATGCTAAGATAGAGCTTTTTATCTATGGGTGAACCTAATTCGTTCAAGTCTAGGGAAGTTGTGACAATCATAGGAGTGTTCTTCCCTTTACTTTTCGCCATTTCAAATCTTTTCAGCATCTCCTTTGTATATTTTGATTGACATGCAAAGGTCCCGAATTCGAGTTGAGTGATTTGTAAACCTAAGACTTGAGTTCACCCATCAAACTCATTTTGAATACTTCCTGCATAATCTCTAAGAACTTTCTGCAAATAGATTCATTAGTAGCACCAAAGATAATATCATCTACATATATTTCAACTAATAAAATATCTTTTCCTTTTCTTTTAATGAATAATGTGGAATCAGCTTCCCCTATAGAAAATTTTGCATTTAAAAAATAGTCTTTGAGCCTCTCATACCAAGCTCTGGGAGCTTTCTTTAGACCATATAGTGCCTTGTTTAATTTATAGACGGAATGAGGCTTATCATGAGACTCAAAACCATCAGGTTGTTATACGAAAACTTCCTCCTTAATGAATCCATTAAGAAATGCACTCTTAACATCCATTTGAAAGAGTTTAATGCCAAGGAAGGTGTCATAAGCAAGAAACATAAGAATTAATTCGAGTCAAGCTATGCGAGCGTAGGTGTCATCAATATAAACTTCTTGGTTGTACCCTTGTGGCACAAACGAACCTTGTTCCGAATGACTATACTAGATTCATTCAACTTGTTACAGAATACCCATTTGGTTGCTATTACCGTTAGCCATTTAGGCTTAGGTATCCCAAACTTCATTCCTTTGAAATTGGTTGAGTTCCTCCTGCATGGCCATCATCCAAGGTTCTTCAGCGCATTCCTCCTCGACACTCTTGGGTTCAACTTGAGATACAAAGGCAGAGAGACCGAAAGAGCAACTAAAATGAGATCGGGATTTAATGCCATTGAAAACACTTCCAATGACTTGACTTTCGGGATGATCCCTTTGATACATCCAATCTTTTGGAAGATTTTGGATATTGCAGTTTAGAATGCTAGACACATCAGTAGAAGAATCATTTTGATCTTCCAAATTACTCGGTCAATAGAGGAAGTGTAAGGAGATTCATCAAAGGAAACATGAATGGTTTCCTCCACTATTAATGTGGTCTTGTTAAAGACTTGCTATGTCTTAGTACGTGAATAATAACCAATAAAAATGGCTTCTTCACCATTGGCATGAAATTTATATAAATTAGAGTGGGTATTCAAAACAAAGCATCGACATCCAAAAACTTTGAAATAACTGATTTTGGGTATTTTCCCATAATATAATTTAAAATAAGTTTTTTGCAACTCGGATCAAATTAAGGTGCAATTTAATATGTAACAGGCCATGTTAACCACGTCGGCCCAAAAGTACTTCGGTAACCCTGAGTCTGAGTAATGTTCGAGCACACTCTTGAAGAGTACGGTTCTTTCTCTCAACCACCCCATTTTGTTGAGGTGTTTAGGGGAAAGAAAACTCATGGGCATTAGCATGCTCTTGACAAAAATCATCAAGCAAAAAATTTTCAAACTCACCCCCATGATTACTACGAATACAAGTTATTTGGTAGCCCTTTTCATTTTGGACCTTCCTACAAAAAATAGAAAAGATGGAAAATACTCCTTTGGATCTCAAGAAGGAGAGCCATGAGAATTTTGAAAATCATCTACAATCACAAGGCAATATTTGCATCCATTAAGGCACTCATATTTAATTGGTCCAAATAGATCCAGGTGAAGTAGTTCTATTGGTCTCGATGTGGATATAACTTCTTTATCTTTAAAAATAGATTTCATAATTTTACCTAATTTACATGAATCACAAATAAGCTCATTTAAAATTTTCCTTTAAGAAAACCTCGGACTAGTTCAAGTTTGGCTAGTTTTTGAACTAGCTTTATATGAACATGTCCTAGTCTTCTATGCCATAAACTTAATTCATTATTTACTACAAGATATTCATAAGTGATATCATTATTGAATTCTACGATATAAATGTCTTTAAATCTAGTTCCCTTAAGAAGGGTTCCATTGGTTGATGCATGCATAATTTCAAATATATTCGAAGTAAATAAGACCTTAAATCCCTTATCACAAATTTGACTAACACTTAAAAGATTATGTTTTAGTCCTTTAGATTGAGAGACATTTGTGATGGGAGAGAGAGGGTTTCCTATTTTACCAAGGCCAATAATATGGCCCTTATGGTTGTTGACAAATGTAACCGTTCCTCTATCCATAGGTTGGAGGTCCAAAACTAGGTGCTTGTCTGCCGTCATGTGTTTGGAACACCCAGAGTCCATCACCCATCGGCCTCCTTGATGGCGGTGGTCTCCTTGTCTTCTTTCTTGTAGACCCCTCTACTCCTACAAAAGATCTCCATTGGTGACTTGGTGTTTCTATAGGTCTTCCTAATTTGAGTCGTCCATCCTTCATTTTGTTTATCCAATTTTTGACACTATAATGTCCTTTGAACCCTACAAAATAAAGTGAAAGCTGTCTTTTCGGTATCCATTGTACTGTGGATCCATATTTGTTAGTGGTCCCCTTTGGAGGGGGATCCTTTTTCGGCTCATTTTGACTAGGTTCATAAAAGCCTAGTCCAAATTTACTTGAGGAAGGTTTTTGATGGGCAGTGAGCTTGTCCAAGTTATCTTTCCCCTTTGTAAATTTGGCTAAGTCAAGAGATTGATTTGATTTTTCTTTAAGGTGATTTATCTCTATTTTCATTATGTCTAGTTTACCTTCTAGTCCTCTAATCTCTACTCTAAGTAAGCTATTCTCATCCTTTTTAAAGGAGTTTGATTTTTCAAGCACATGGATTTTGTCGAGGAATTCTTCTCTACTTAGAAATTTTTGTTCACTCATTGCCGTATACAAATCATTTGTTAATGACTCTTTTTCAATCATTAGGTTTCTTATTTGCATATTCAAGGTAGTGGTTTCTTTAGTAAGAATTAGATTCTGCTTTTCAAGATCATTGATTAATTTCTTGCTCTATAAGTTTTCTTCTTTTAGAGCATTGCTTTTAGTCTTTGTTTTCCTAAGATCTAGATATAGTGAATCAAAAGCATCTTGTAGTTCATCTAGGGAATAGAAGTTTACCTCAGGCTCCTCAGATTCAGATTCGGAAGCATCTTTCGTTGCCATTAGTCTCAAGCATGCCATTTCTTCATTTGTTTCCTCCTCTTCTTCTTTAGAGGTGGAGTCATCCCAAGTTGCTTGGAATGCCTTCTTCTTGAGTCCCTTGGGCTTGGAGAACTTCTTGTAGTCATAAGGCTTCTTGTATTTCTTCTCGTCATCCCTTTTGAGTAAGGGACAATCCTTCCTTATGTGACCTCTCCTCTTGCAATTATAGCAAACTAGAGGTTCTTCCTCCCCTTTCTTTCCCTTGATCTCTTTTCTATTTTTGAGAAACTTTTTAAACTTTTTAGCTAATAAAATAAATTCTTCATCATTGACACTTACCTCATCGTCCGACGTAGCTTTGAAGGCTAAAGTCTTCTTCTTTGGCTCCAATGTGATAGATTTCTTCTTTTGCTCCATTTTTGATTCATAAGCCATAAGATTCCCAAGTAGAGTTTCCATGTCTAGATCCTCTACTTGGTTGGCTTCTTCTATTGCTGTGACTTTTTGCTCCCACATGGGTCCAAGGGAGCGAAGGAGCTTCCCTTAAAGTTTTCCCTTTATAAATGTCTTTCTTAGAGACTTGAGGTTATTCACGATTAACGTGAATCGGGTGTACATGTCCCCAAGTCTCTCATTTTCCTTCATAGAAAAGGCTTCGAATTGCTGCGGCAACATGTTAATCTTAGAGGATTTAACTCTAGACTTACCTTTGTGAGTTACCTCTAAGGTTCTTCATATCTCCTGGGTGGTTGTGCATTGGCTGATGTGGTTGAATTCCTCTGAGTTGGGTGTGCAGTAGAGTGAGTTCAATGCCTAGCATTCAGTCCAAGGTGATGAATCTACTCCACCATGTATCCTGTTTATTGTTTCCCCGGAATGACGTATGCGGATTCGCATTTCTCCCAAACGAAGAAATCGTTGCCTTGAAGCTACATCTTCATTTTCAACTTCTAATAAGTGTAGTTTATCCCTTTGAAGAGTGGTGGTTGGGTGGTGGATTGCCCCTTAGATCTGCCAGTGGAAATGACTCTCCCCTCCATGTGATCTTCCCACGGATGTTACTCCAAAAAGTGAAAAACCTACTCTAATATCAAATAAAAATGCACTAGAGGGGGGGTGAATAGTAAATTTATAAAATATTGTAAGACAAAAATACAATCACAAAAAGAGGCATAAGATTTTTTGGTGGAAACCCAAAATGGGTGAAAACCACTAGCTAAGCCAATGCCTTGATTTAGGATTTTCGATCACAGAGTGACCAATCCACTAACCACACTACTTAAATGAGGGTAGTGTACCTCAATTACAAATCCCACCTCCAATCCCTAAACGGAGGTTTCCCCCTTCATAATGATGAGATGGGGACCTGACAGGCCGAATTCTCAGACTACAATAATAAGAATGAAACAACACCTATAGAACACCCCAAAATATTAATGACTTCATTCTCTATTAAGCATAAAAAGAACTCCCTGAGAATTAGCAGAATGAAGGGCACCAAGAGTGTCGGTTTGACCTTTAATCAGAGTGTTGGCACAACACAAGGGTAAAAGGATGCAAAGAGTTGTGAGCAAGTGATTTTCTAGGGAAATTGAATCTTAATAGGTGTATTTTGGAACCTTTAGGAATGCTTGGGGGAGGTCTCCTAGCCATTGGAGGCAAGTCCCAAGAGGTTGGGATGAAATCCAACATAAATCAAAGCAGTCATGAATCTGATAGCAATATCAGAGGTCTGATTTTAGGTCAGACGTCATGTAAGATGTCTTATTACAATTATGGACGTCTAATACTATTAGTCAGGAATACTGTTTTCATTCGATCGAAACATGGATGTTTGATATATTCATATAAGACGACTAATAAAAATATTGGACACCTAATTATAAGTTGATTCATTCTTGTTTTGACCAGATCCAAATAGGGTTCTAGATTTTCAGGAGTAGATGTCAGTATGGACGTTTGTAGGATTTCCTAGACGTCTGAAAAAATGAAGAGGACTTGCCTCGGAAATCTAATCGTAGAACTTTGGTTTCTAACAAGATTTGCACAGAAATAAATGGGCAATGGTCCATTGATAAACGTCTGGAGACATGTCTAGATATCTAAAATTGTATTTGCCAGTTATTAATAGAAAGAAAATGGGTACTTGAATCTAACGGTTGGTTTAAGGATGTCTCGGCAAACTATTAGACGTCTGGATGAGGTTATGGATGTCTGATAGAAGGTTGCTTCAACTGATGCTTAAGAAGTCAGAATGCAAAGGCAACGCTATAGGTAATTAGACGTCTGAAATAATGATCAGGCATCTTAAAGTTGAAAATCAGACATCTGCCAGTTGTTATGGATGTTTGATTTGTATCTTAGTGTTAGGTTTTTGTTTCTAATTTATCCTAAGTGTAGAGAGCCTAAGTTAGTTACTTATAAGTTATGTTTGGGGGTTCTTTACAACATCTCTAGACTCAAATAAAATAAAGATTACAACCTTTGAAAGTTTACATAAAAGCCTATAACCAATGACAACACTTATGCCAACCTAGTCTTCATGCTTTTAATTATCTGACTTGGACAACTCCATGAAACCTGCAATTGTGTTATTACAGAGAAAAATATGCTACGCTTACGTTTGATCTCTTTTTCTTTAGAAAGGATTCAAAAGTAGGTTCATCTAGAGAGTCCTCATAATGCCCATCAAAATCAAAGGTAAATGCCTGAAGAGTGCTTATAGAATCATAAAAATCTAAGTAAAAAAAAGATTCAAACTCTGGATTGCAGATACTCTTGACACTTACTGCTTTTGAATCCTGCATATCATAAAGGAATGATTCCATCTCAATGGAACCTGATTTTATAATCAGTGATATCGGGATCTGGGACCTTAGGGTCAAAGTCAATGAATGGGTCATGGTTGCTAAGGTCATAGACTGTTTCATAGTCATTAGGAAACAAAGGTTCTTCGAAATCCGAGTAGGATTCAAAATCATTGGAGAATTTGCCGGAATAAGTTTCCGAATTTGATTTTAGATCGGGAGTTCCACCACAGAGAGAAGCAAGATGTGTAGAATCAATAACCTGACTTGGATCTAGCCTAATTTCATATTCTAAGCTTAAAATAGTGTCCTTATTAGGCATAGGCTTAGGTTATTGGCTCTTAAGGTAGACCCAATTGAGTCCCAACTCTTCCAACCCCTCAATTTCTATATCATAGATCGACATGACTTTCTAAAAATCATTTAGTGTCTTTGAGGAGGTTGGAGAGGTGTATTCATCAAACACAGGCCCAGAATCGTATTCTAGATTCAAAATCTGATTCGCATCATATTGGGCCTGATAATCATCCCAATTAGTCTCAGATCTAAATTCTACGTTAAAGGTCAGGATTGGATTACTAAAATCTAGGGTGGGCTCTATTGGGGTGTCAAAATCATTCTCGAGAATCACCTTAACAGGATAAGGCTCGGGATTTACATTCTCGAGAAGTTCTATTTTAAGCTCATCATTACAGGTGTTGGGGAAATCTAAGCTTGATGCACCAGCTTCAAGGCTTTCTAAGGGTGGTTCAAAATCGGGGACACCTGCAATTAGATCCTTCCAACCCTCACCAAGATCAGGTATGTCAATTGTTATGAAGTTTGAATCTGAATTCATTTGGGTTGGGTGTCCACAACAATTCTGAATGTCTAACCCAGGCTCTGGAGAAATTTTAGAATCACTCCAAGATGTCTCATAAATGGCTTCTCGTAATAGCCTTAGAACATTTGCATGCTACTCAATGAAATCTTGGTGTATCTCCCATAGTGATGGATTTGCAAAGCAATGTAAACCCTCCATTCTATGCAATTCGTAAACTTCATTGAATTTTGGTATGAGGGTCTCCTAGGTTGAACCATTTCCTATTTGAGTAAGCAGTAGTTTAACACGGTTCAGAATGAATTTTGCTATTTCTAGGACATAACTTGAATCATGCTGGCTGGATAATCTTCAAAATACCTAAGGGCAGCCTCAATCACCTTGTCTTTTATTCGGGGTTCAAGTTTCCCAATTGATCTTCCTAAATTTCCAAGTTGCATTTTCAAATTAGGTGGTGGAGTCAAGATGTAGAATCAGCCTCAATCAGGTTGCATTTTCAAACTCAGGTTTAGATTGGAACTGACTAGATCTAAAAGAAATTCCCAAGAAGATCTAATGAGGCCCCTTAGGTTAAAAATCTAAGGACTTTCCTATGTATGTGCTCTATAGAAGGGATAAGGGACTAGATGTTATTTGGACCGAATCAAGGCACCAAAAGATTTTTCGATGACTAAAGCTATTTTGAGGTAGATGATACCTTTGAATTAGAAATTTGCACACCCGAGAAATACTTAGGCAGCTAGAAAGATAGAGCCCTGCAAAGATCCCTACACAGTAGAGCATCCCCAAGGGTTATAGAGTTTCCCCCACCCAACCTTCCTTGTCACTGCGGTTACAAGTAGACTGGAATGTACGGACTTAAGACCTTAAGTCAACCAATTTTACCTTAATTAGCGCCTTGAGTTTCACTTGATTAGAAGTTGATTTGACTTGTGACCTAATTCGAAGTTTGATTGGCCCATAATGTAGACCAACTTCGCTTGACCTACCCTAAAAAGATGGAGAATGAAATCTAAGTCAAGACCTAGAAATCACCCTGATTTGACTCTTAGGTTATTAGGTCCACAATTTTTAAAGTTCAAGTGAAATTAGAGCCTGATTTTAGGGTTCTTCTTGATTACATCTTTTCAAATAGGGGCTTGGGTAGCACACACATGTGGAAGGGTTAATTCTCTTTATGTAGGCACATGTAAACTAGCACTTCAAAACTCTAGAGTACAACCCTAGTTAGCTCTATTGCAAGTTCAATTTAATCTCAAAATGTTCACCTTGGGCTTCAAGCAAGAAGTTTGTTAGCCCAAAGAGATTTAGAAATTAAGTATAGTCCCTAATAGGTACAGGCAATCAAGGTAGGGATTTTCTAATCAGAATCGCTTCAAGCTTCAATCAAATATGAAAATTTTTGCAAATCAGGAAAACTTTGCTTTCAAATGAAAATTACTATGAAAATAAGGCAAATAAATCATAATTGGTTTTGTTTCCTTTTCTCTCTTCTAAGGATTAGGAGATTAAAGAGAAAGAGAGATTACCTGCCTTGGGAGTAGTTGTTTTGCATGGAAGATAGCCTCGTGATGTTCCTCCCAAAATCACAAGAAATCAAACAGAGCAAGTTAGTGCTCAAATTTAATCAAATAAAACAAAGAATAGCGGTGAAATGCGTGTTGCTCCCCGGCAACGACATCAAAATGTTGGAAGGGGTCTAGATAGGAGTTTTTAGTGTGTCTCGTAGTAAAGTCTCCTAAATAGCTTTCTCAGCAAACAAAATTTATAACTTAAATATCTAAAAGAAGTTCGAGATTGAACATAGGGAGCAAGTATTGCATTCACATGCTAATCTTAATTAAAATATAATGAGCGCAAGAATTTAAGCACAGTAGTGATATTCAACGAATACTAATCTGTCACATTAAATACTCAATGAAGCTCAATGTATCTCAAGATAAAAATAATAGAAAAGCTAAAGGTGGTGATTTAAATCACCAATTAAGCCTTCTAAGCATGCATCACAATTTAATGAAATAATCCAACAGTAATCAAATGTCGGCTCTCAAATCAGATGACTTAAATGTCGCCTGCTACAGTGCCTTCAAGTGAGCTTTCTTTGCTGCTCTTTCTTCTCTTCTTCTTCTCTTTGGCACGGCTCCTTTCTTCTTCCCCTGTCTTTCCTTTCCTCTTCACTAACTAACAAGGGTCTTCTCCTTCTCAGTGATTGAGTGTCGAGCATCTACACAGAAGAGCAAAACCCTCCCCACTCCTACTCTCTCTTTCCTTCCTCTCCTCTTCTATAAAAGCCAAGCTTTAACAAGGTATACGAATCCGGGTGACCAAGGTTGGGTGCATGGGGTTGTAGCCGAGGTGTGAGTAGCTTAGGGGGGTCGGATCATGTGCAGGTGAGCAGGGACCTAACCCCTAAGTGTTTTGAGGCAATAAGGCCATGTAAGAAATTCCCTTTATGCCTGACCAAACGCTTACCAATGAATGATGTGGGACTATGTCCCAAGGCTTCTTCTTTGCGCACAGTTGTGGTGAAGATACCTCAAATTGAGGCAACCACTACAACTGGGATCCTCAATTGAGGACCTGGGCATGAGCTTGGGATGTACCCACACGGCTTGGAGGAATTCTTGGCGAAGAATAGGGTCGCTCGACAAAGAACAAGATGGAGATGATAACACGGTGGCGATGCTTTGGCTGAAGAACTGAAACAATCAATACTGCCTTATTTGATGAGTAATTTGCATTTTAAAAGTTAATTCAGTTGTAGTATAGCGCGAAAACACGTCGACAAATAAATTTATAAAACAAGTGAGCACTGGGTCATTCGTAGGGAGGAAATCGCAATTTATGCATAAGCATTTCAATAGAACTTGTTCTAAATAGATATTTACATATGTATATATGTATAAGAATCAGATAAATTCATTCAGAAGATTAGAATTTAATTGCAATTAAAATAATATTTTCACAATAGAGAATGCTACTAGAAACAAATATATAAATAGATAGAAAGTGCTAGAGAGACGACGTCGCTTATAGGATGCTTGTGCGAGGAGCAGCAGTACCTCAGATCCCGAGTGTCGGGATGAAGGTTGGAGTAGAGTTGCAGAGGGACGGAGAGTTGCAGAGAAGGTAGAAGAGTTGTATCTAGAGATGCCTTCAATTGGGGGACCTTGGGCCTTCTTTTATAGATTTGATAAGGGGCAAAGTGGGCATTTTAGCCCTTAATCTTGTGTAACAACTCCTGGGCAATCAGATCCATCGATTAGGAGATCAACGGATCAGATCTGGCCTCAAAATAACCTCCAATGCACCTTCTACGCACGGATTCAATCTGGGCTCGACACATAGCATGCTCCCGTGCGTCAAATCTGGATCTGATAGCTCCCGCTCCTCCGCACGCATTCTCTTCTTTTTCCTGCTCGCTGCTCGCTCATTCTGAGCGCCTCATCCTCAGCCATTCGATCTCACGATCGGATGACTCATGTAGGCATGCATCTCGCATTTGCATTTCAAAAATCACGTGGGATCATGCGTTTAGCTGCGGCGCACTTTGATCGTGCCATGTGGTCACACCTGCGTGTGCTAATGCAAATGCAACGGGCAAGAGCGCCCTCACATCACTGCCTTTCGAATCCTCGCATATCACTGCCCAAAAATGTGTCTTGCGGTTGCAGTTGAGCGCACTCACCACTATGCCACGTGTCCATATTATTGTGTTCTTGTTTTAAGGAAACTTATTCTCGTCTGTTGGATGAAGATCCAATGGTCGAGATTTTCTTTCCATAGATGAGGCGTGGTGAGGCAGGCAATGTGGCATGCTCATGGCAATTGGATGAAGATCCAATGTCCCACAGTGTGCGAGGGTGGCCTTCCTAGATGGGGCAGCTATGAGGGGGCGGCTGTGATGGTGCCACAAGCCGCCATCATGGCCGTCCATCTTCTTTTCCTTGTATCTGGTGCTGTAAAGCTCCGATCCGATTGATTTTTCTGCCATTAGACTGCAATCGCTGATCAGGATCCATCCATGCAGTTGGATTCTTCATCAGAGGGTCGAGTCTATGTCCTTTGGCTCCATTATCTACATTCTTTTATGGACTACACACGATGCTCTAGTTGTTTGATCAAGACGATTTTGGAAGCATTAGACTCCCGTTGTCGTCCTAATCTGATCTATGCAATCTCATATGTCATCCATAGTTTTGAAACATTTGCGATTAAAATCATCCCTCATTAGTACATAAAATGATGATATTATCTATATGACTAATAAACTTGTTATTCTGCAAATTACGATGCCTTTGAATGCATTATTCCTAAGTTATGCTAGAATCTAGCTTAATTCAGGTGATTTAGGTTGCATGATTGCTATGCAATCACACCCCCATGCTTAAATCTTGCTAGTTCCTAGCAAATGCAAGACTAAATGCAAAATGGTCCTACATGACTAATTTTTTTCAAGAGTTTGACTAGAGGTTTATGTCTTTTGTTTTCATTCGAAGCTTTAGTAATGCAGATAATCGTGATTGTGTCTTATTGTAGCCTATGCAACAAATCCAAGTGAAAGCCAATCCTCATCTAAAGCTCTTACTTGACCCTTAGTAAAAATCTATTGGGATAGGCAAACTTCCTCCCTCGGAGTTATAAAGTAACCTATATTTTCAGCCCCAGCTTGCGACTTAGGTAAAAGATTTTTTAGTCAAGTAGATTTGTATTTGGTGGCTCACACTCAACTAGTGCTACATATAGACTAATACTTTAGACCCTAGATTTCCAGATTATGAAATAATTCAACTCAGAGAGAGGTGAGAAACTGTGCTCTCTTTAGTTCCTTTGTACTCATTCTCTCTCTTTCTTTCTTTTTCTTTTTCTTTTTCTTTTTCCTATCTTTTCCTTTCTTTTCTTTCTTTTTTGAGGTTACAATCTCACTAGATTTATCAGTATATTTGGTGGTCTCTACTGGCATTAACAGTTTGATTAGGTTCTGATAACTCTAAGACTAAGTCAAAATTCCTCAGCCCGTATTCAGGTGGCCAAAAATACAGAGATGTAGGTCAAGACTATATTTGATGGATCATGAGGGTGGTAGGTGTTGTTTCCTGTTGAATGATGGAGGACTACGCTATCGGAATTGGATTTGAAAACCCATCATTGTAGTTTGATTCGTGAAGAAATCCAATGAACAAATAAAATTTATACCAAAAGATCTGTAAAGATATTCTGGGTTGAACACAGGGAGGCTACGTCGATCAAAGTTCGCAATTATATTTTTGTGTTTTTGTTTAAAGAGCGAAATAATCACAATGGAATCAATATAGATAATAAGAGAGAGAAAGAACAATCACTTAATATTGCATAATGTTTTTACAACTAAGAAAGTGAGAAGTGATTACACTAGAAAGCGAGAAATTATTACAACTAGAAAGCAGGAAAATTCTACTCTAGAAAGTAGTAAAAAGAATGGAAGAGAGAAGTTATCCTCCTTGACGATCGCTTGGAGGACAAGCCGGATGGGACAACACTTGGAATATGAGGAACGGAGCAAGAAGAAGGATGATGAAGCAGGAGGAATGGGAATGAGGCACCATGTCATCGTCGTCGCAGGATCCACTTCCAGAACGGGGGTGAAAACTTGGTTTTAGCTTGTGAGGGGCATCCTGGGTGTGGGACAAGCTTTTCTTAAGCTTTGAGGAGGGAGAGAGGTGAAGGAAGTGATGAGAAATCCGTATGGTAGGGGTCTCATTTTATAGTTGCAAGGAGTGGGGGCATTTTGGACATTACAACATGAAAAACATTAATTCAGGACCTTTAGTGACGGATTTGTCTGTCAATAAAGGCCTAAACGTGGTTGATGTGTGGATGCCACATGTGTGCCCCTTTGCCTTCACGCTCTCAATGCCTTCGCACATCCGCGCACGCTCAGTCGTTTGATCAAGAGATCGGACGGCTTAAGCCACGCTCACCAGCGCCGCGTGCCCTCGTGCGATCAGGCATTTACGTTGCACGTCTAATCGCGTGTGGGCGCTATAGGTTGATCTGCACTGCTCGATGTGAATCATGTGGTTCCAATTCCATGCCCACACGTGAAAAGAAGCGCTGCGCCTATGACTCGAACCCACGCCATCCGCCTACGTAGCACCTTAACCGCTGCACTACGCGTGTGGTTGAGGCACGTTGAGGATTTTGCGCACAGCCGATCTCGATCATTGGATCTTCATCCAATCGTCTAGATCAAACATTGCTTATGCTTTCAGATGAGGAGAGGCATTGGATGAGCGACGTGGCACATTCTCAGCCGTTGGATGGGCATCCAACAGTAGAGATTTGTCGAACGGGTGAAGAAGAAGAGCTACTGTCGGTGCTGGGTGGCTATGATGGCACCACGTGGTGCCATCTAGGCCGTCCATCTTTTGAGTGTTGTAGATGGTGCCACGGGTGTCAGATTGGACCGATTTTCATGTCGCTAGGCTGCGATCGTCGATCTGAACCCATCCGTGTGGTCGGATTTGTTGTCTGAGGTGCGAAATAACACCTTCTTGGACCTTGATCTTTAGGGCTTCTCGATCTCTATCTGGTGCTACGGATATCCGATTAGGGTGATCTTGGAGTCGTTGAACTCCAATCATCGCCCTGATCAGATGTGTACGATTGGATCTTCGATCTGAGGCCCTGATAAAAAGTCACCCAGTCCCTAACCATAAAAAGGAGACAATTACTATACAATTTATACAACTTGATCTAAATGCATGATTATGCATGCTATGCACTATTTACAATGTATAATGCTAATGTGACACTAAGAACATGCATTAATAGCCAATTTAGGTTAATCAGATGTTTGCACATCATTGCCTCATTATATTTGAAATAATGGTAAAAGCACTTACAAACTCTCTTTTTTTTTGTACTTTTTCTTTCTTTCTTATTTTTCTTTTTATGTATATATATATTTTTTTCCTCTATTCTTTTCTATAAATGTATATATATATATTTTTTTTCTTTTGTCTATTTTTTATTTTTTTTCAAATATCTACTAACATAACACAGTATATCATACGAACTTTTATTTATGAGGCATTATTCAAGATTATGCGTGTTCAAGAGGATATCAGGTGGCCTATTTAGTAGAAGTACCTATTCTCAGCACTGGGAAGGGAATGGATAGGACAATGTATTATGACCTTGACATTAGTACCCTCCTTCAGCCGAGGATTACGTGAAAGACTATCGTGACAATCCACCTCAATCCTAGTTTCATTAGAACCCACTCTCTACGTATTTACCTTTTTTGGTGGTGCTCAAGAGATTCGCTCTCTGCGTATTTGCCTAACTCTGAGTATCATTATCTCATTATCCAGAGTTTATGATTCCTCTTAATAGTTTTAGAGCACCAGTGGACTTTATACTCTCACCTCACACTTGTTTGGTGGATCTGTTAGAAGATAGTTTGCTTGATTCCCTAATTACTGTCCATGGGTTTAGGAGAAGAATCATTACTTCTTCTCGACAAAGTAAAGATGTTTATTGGTCTTCACAAAGGATCAATTGCAAATTTTACATGTAAGTGTGAAATTATATTGGTTTCTAAACTCAGGAATCAACTTAAGAATAAATCCCTAATAAAATCATAATAAAAATTCTTTATGCCTAAATGTAACTTTTTTTTCTGAAATAAAATTAAAACATGCAATGTCAACCCCCCCATGCCTATTCATTACGATGTCCTCATTGAAATGTATGCATGAAAATCAAAATATAATAAGCAAGTGGAGGGGATATCGCCTGACTATGCTTGTTAGTCCAGGTTAGTATGGATGCAGAGGATGTAGAGCTATCTATACAGAGTACTGGGTTGCCTCCCAGCCAGTGCTATGTTTAACGTCATTTGCCAGACTTAAACCCAAAAATATTTAATTCAATACTGTGGGTTAAGAGAAGAAGTAATAATTGTTGCAGGGGAATTTAAGATTAGTTGAAAGATATCATCATTTGGTCCTAGAATCAGTGATCCACAAATATAGACTAGCCGATGATGTAGTGACACCCCAAAGAGTCTTTCTGATTTGGAATATGGATTAGGGTTTGGTCGATGAGGTTGAAGATGTAGAGCTTGTTCATTAATCCAGTTCCATAGATCAAGAAGAGGTGGTAAAGGGTTTGGATTGAGATCATGGTTGAGATTTAGATCTGGTTCCAAATCAAAATCATAAGGATCCTCATATCGGTTGTTAATATCAAAAATCATGAGTTCTCTAGGTTCTTGGTCATATGAGACCAAAGGTAGAGTTGTGCTAACTTTGTCAAAATCTTCATTAGATATTACCTCTTCCTCATCCGAAGTCATTTCTTCCTCAGATTCAAGCCATCCATTTAAACCAGATGGTTTATAAATTCTTCCCCAGTCCATTATGTGTTAAGCTTCTTCCTCTGGGGCTATTTCCTGGTTCATGTCCTTAGATTGTCCACTCTCTTGAACTCCCTCAAACTTTAATAGTTCCTGGATCTTGGGGTGAGTGTAATGGGGATTCTTCATGTTATCATCTAAGTCGTCATAAGTTACTCCCAGGAGTTTCTCAATCTCACTAATGTCCTATTCAAATTGATTTTCCAATGGAGATAGTAGATCAGAATTATCCTCAAGTACATCTCCTTCTTTCTCTCCGTGCTGGTCCTGAGCTTTGGCAGGATTTGGATCATCTTCAATGTGAATTGCCAAAACTTGTTCAATTGTTCCTACAACCTCAATGGACCACAATTCACCTTATTCTTTTGGTAAGTTTTAAAGATATTGAGCTGACAAATTTTCCTTCCAGAGGTGATGTGCATAATCCCCATCTCATAGTTGATTAGAGCCTTGATAGTGGCCAAGAAAGGTCTCCCTAAGATTGTTGCGGTGTGGTTCAAGTTTTCTGATGCCTCGATAATTAAAACATGGAAGTCCACATGATACTCAAAATCCCTCACTTTTATAATCACATTCTGTAGAAGGCCCTTCGAAATTTTGGTTGACCTATCAGCAAGCTGAAGGGTGACTTCGGTGTGTTGCAAGGGGCCTAAATTCAACTCTTCATATAATTCTATGGGGATTAAGTTGATGGAGGCACTAAGGTCCAGTAAGGCTCGATCCTAGATGAACCCATCTATTTCACATGAAATTAAGGGGGTCCCTGGATCTTTCTTTTTAGGAGGGAGCTTATTTAGGATGATGTCAATGGCTTGTTCAGAAATCATGACCCTTTTTGATGATTTGTCCTGGCATTTCGGTGTGCATATTTCCTTCAGAAATTTTGCATAGGTCGGGATCTCAATAGCCTCAAGGAGTGGTTTGTTCTCCTGGACTTGCTTTAGAATCTCAGGCCACTCCTTAGATTGGTTAGTTTTCTTTTCCCTGGGTTTGATCAAGGCTTTAGGAAAAGGTGCTTGAGAAAAATAATGAGTATTCAAATCATGAGTCTTGTTTTGTAGATTAGTTTGGTCTCCCAGGTCAGATTTAGACTCCTTAAGATCTTGGTAAGATTTTGATGTAGAAGGATCTTGGATTTGTTTCTCACTTCTCAAAGTGACAGCACAGGCATGTGCATTAGGGTTAGAAAAGTAAGGTAGGCTTTGCAAAATGGGTTGAGCCTGGGTTGGGTTAGAATTAACAAAACCTAGTGGGTGCTGGGGAGCAGGATGAATTAGGTGTGCTTGTTGCTCGTGTGTGTTGTGCTGATTAACCCTATTGAAGTTTCTTGCGTTTGGGATGGGTTGAGATGGCAACATCCCGTGTTGTCTAGCATAAACTAGCTGGTCTAATCGTCCCGTCAAATCTGTCCTCAATTGATTCATTTCTCTCATTTCTTTGAGAACCAGGCTCAGATCAGTGGGATGGTTTTCCTAAGTAGATTATGTCTGGTACGTGCGTGGTTGTGTGTACCTACTAGGTTTCCCATAAGTATTTGGTTTAGTCAAGTTAGCACCCTGGGCAGGTTTCTGACTTGACCAAGCAAGGATAGGATGGTTACTCCATCCAGGGTTGTAAGTGCTTGAATAAGGCTCATTTCTAGTGTAACCCTATAGTGCAATCACATCCTCAGGATAACTAGGCATCGGGCTACCTAGTTCAGAATTCGAGGGCATCAAGGTCCGTCCTTAGTACCTAGAAAGAGATGGGTCCAACTATAGTTGGCTCATAGGTGGAGCCATGGTTAGGTCATTAATGTTGTTCATTGATTCCTGACCTAGTGTGTTGGGCAATTGGTTGTGGGATATTATAGGCACTCCTTAAGTAGGCATAGGATTTAATTTCGATTGTGTACCTAAGGAATTCCCACCCTTTAGAAGATTATCCAGTTTCTTATCCAAATTCTCCACATTCTTTCCCATGAGTTCCACCTTGTCTAATCGTAGAGCAATTAACTCTAAATCAACCAAGTTTGAATTGTTGTTAACTATATAAACTCCGCTCCTTGCTTGATTAGATCTATTAAATGCGAACATTGAGGCATTGTTGAGGGAATTTTTACTCATATTCTCGAATAATTGAAAAGCTCCCTCAGCATCTTGACTTAGGGAATTGCCCCTACTTTCCGCATCAACAAAATTCTTCAGATTATCACTCAACCCATAATAGAAAATATGGGCCAAGTGCCACTTCAGAATCCCATGATGAGGGCATTTCCTAGCTAAATCATTCAACCTCTCCCAAGCCTCATGTAGTTGTTCCCTTGGGTTCTACTTTAAGGTTGTTATGGCACATCTAAGGGAATTAGTTTTTCCTACGGGGAAGAATTTCTTTAGGAATGTACTTCTCAGGTCTTCCAAAGTTAGGATTGGTCTACCAATTGTCCTCAGCCAATGTGCAGCTCTATCTTACAAGCAGAATGGGAACATTTTCATCACTAGGGTACCTTCATTCATGTTCCTAAGGCAAAAAGTTCTTCCTATGCATAGGAGCTATTCAAGGTTGTGGAAGGGGTCATCTGACTTATGACCATGAAAGTGAGGAATCAAGTTAATGATCTGAGGTTTGAGTTCAAAGTCTTCCCCATCCTGAGGTACCCTAACAAAGGGTTCACGTGGGGCATTAGGAGGGTTATAAAAGTCACGGAGGGACTGGTCTGCCATTCCATTTTGGAGTCTAGTGATGGCCTGCATTCTGACTTCCATTTATCGGTCATGATGCTAGCCCTGCCTAGTCATCTAGATTTTGTTCATCAATCTCTTCTTCCTCGTGATGACTAGCCCTTGCAGAGGGTTCAGATTCATATCATGGGTAAGTAGGTCATCTCCTAGGATTTCTTTGTAATGGTGGTAGCAAATCAGGATTTTGAGATCTTCTACCTTGCATACACCAGAAGAATGTTTACAGATGATAAGGAGAAGACATATGAGAGAAACCCCCGCCCACTCAATGCAAGTAATCAAACTAGTCTTTAGAGTGTGAGCCCTAAGTAGACCTAATCCTGGCTCCCCAAAACATGACTGGGTTAGATCAACCCTTGAATTACTTTGGCTAGCAAGAAGGGTGGGACCCCTTAGGACACCCCACATGGCAGGACACCACTAAGGGTTAACGTGGTTACCACACTGACCCTTCTTGTCACCAGTGGGTCCAAGTAGACAAGGCGTTAACCTTAGCCCAATCTAGTTTCAAGTCCCCAAGTCTATTAGTCCTGCCTAGGGCACGTCTACTTAATTTTAAGCTTGGGTTTGATGTGCTTTTTGAATATGATGGGCATTAGGGGGGTGTTTTCCCATAAAGTTGATTTTAGATATGTGAACTACGCAGGAAAAGGTTTCACAAGCAATTTTTCTTGATGAAGAGATTTTTAAGATTCTAATGCTTGTGTTAATGAGTTTTAGGGTTCACTTGAGTTAGTATTTTCAATGAAAGTTTTGATGAGGCACACAAGAGTTTTGCAAATCTCAATTTGTTTGATAGATTTCCTTTAAATATGGAAATGCAGGTGTGCTCTATCCTTAGTGTGGAACCCTAAGCACAGATAACTCTAGATGAATCTTTTAAGTTCAAAATCTGATGAATGGTGTGACCCAAGCAATGCAATCAATTGATCTTCTTGCGCCACTAACTAGGATTTCAGAAAATATTTTTCAAGAATTTTAACGCACGTTTTCTATTCTTTTCTGATTTAAAGTGTATTGGGGGTTTTGTAGTCTATTTTGACCCTCAGTTGGTTATTGGATAATCCATTAAATCAAATGTTCAAGAAATAATTTTCTTAGATTTTTCCTGAATTCTTGATTATTTCAGAACATCAGTGCCACAAATTTCAAGTCAATCGGAGTTGTATAAAACTTTCTATGATATTTTGAACCCCGAAAAATTAGGAACAATAACCAAATTGACAGTAGATTAGTGCGTGAAGTTTAAAAAAATTTTTGTAACTCTGATTTATGCAAAATTTGGATATGTTGTTCATGACTTTAAAATCTATGTCTAGTAGAAATTTGAGAATTTTTCGACTTATGGATCTCCGGGAATTGAATTTTTAGGATACAACTTTATTTCAGCCAAAAAATCAAGAGAGAATTTTTCTTTTAATAAGCGAAAAAATTCTAACAAATCCTAGGGTCAAGCAAATCCTAAATCTAACTAATCTATGCGAACTTACCTGAGGTTCAAACCTGCAATTCCTGTTGTTGTGTTTCATTCTGATTTCCTTGCTTTCCAGCATGCACGAAATCAACAAAAAAAGAAAGTTAGAAATCTCAAATTCGCACCAAAGAAAGCTTCAAAAATTTTCGTTGCCTCCCTGGCAACGGCACCAACTTGTTCAGCACGTAATTCGCAGTTTAAAAGTTAATTCAGCTATAGTCTAGCGTGAAAACACATCAAGAAATAAATTTATAAAATCGGTGAGTATCAGGTTGTTTGCAGGGAGGCAATCGTAATTTTTGAAGAAGCATTTCAATAGTACTTATTCTAAACAGATGTTTATATATGTATATATGTATAAGAATCAGATATATGCATTCACAAGATCATAATTTTAGTGCAATTATAATAAAGTTTTCACAATAGAGAATGCTACTAGAAACAAATAGATAGATAGATAGAGAGAGAGATATATAGAGAGAGAGATAGAAAGTGGTAGAGAGACGACGCTGCTTGTAGGATGCATGTGTAGGGTGCAGCATCACCTTAGATACAGAGCACCGAGATGAAGGTTGGAGTAGAGTTGCAGAGAAGGTGGAAGAGTTGTATCTAGAGATATCTTCAACTGGGGGACCTTAGGCCTTCTTTTATATCTTTGATGTGGGGCAAAGTGGGCATTTAACTCCTTAATCTCATGTAACAACTCCTGGGTAATCAGATCCGTCGATCGGGAGATCAACAGAATAGAACTGGCCTCAAAATGACCTCCAATGCACCCTTTACGTGCGGATTCAAACTGGGCTCGACACGTGGCACGCTCTCATGCGTCGGATCAGGATTGGATTGCTCCCGCTCCTTCGCACGAGTTCTCTTCTTTTTCTCGCTCGCCACACGCTCAATCTGAGCGCCTCATCCTCAACTATCCGGTCTCACGATTGGACCACTCGCGCAGGTGCGCATCTCGAATTTGCATTTCAAAAGTTGCGTGGGATCACGTGCTCGGCCGCAGCGTGCTCTGATCATTCCACATGGTCGCGCTTGCGTGTGCCGATGCAAATCCAATAGGTAATAGCGCCCTCGTGCCACCACCTTCCGAATCCTCGAGCATCACCACCCGAACGCACATCTCGTACTTGCGGTTGAGCACGCTCACCACTATGCCATGCATCCATATTGTTGTGTTCTTGTTTTAAGGAAGCTTATTCTCGTTCGTGGGATGAAGATCTAACGGTCAAGATTTTCTTTCCATAGATGACGTGTGGTGAGGCAGGTGACGTGGCACGCTCGTGGCCATTGGATGAAGATCTAATGGCCCACAATGTGTGATGGTGGCCTTCTGATTGCACAACAAAAATGCACCAACAATTGTGCCATCTTTTGCTCTTTCCAGGCATTGCCAGTGTATATTATATAGCCATAGTCACATTTGTAAAAATAAACGCATGCATGCATTTATTTGAGAGGGGAGGATAGTGAATAACATGGCCTTGAAATTAATGTTTTCCTCAAGTGCTGCTTCGCAAATTCACCATCTTTATTTTTATTTTTATTTGGCTTTGAATTTCTCCGCGCGGCTACAGGGAATGGCAGCTCTTCTTCGTGCCATTCTCTGCAACAGCCTTGCCCTACCAGCCGCATGCACAGCCATGCACAGCCCAGGTCATGGCTGTGCTTGCGTCCTTCCTCTTTAAAAAGGGCACAGCCATCTTCCTTGCGGGTGAGCCTGGTCCAACAGATAGTAGCTTTCCCTCTCAAGGCCATCTCCTCCCCTTTCCCCTCCATACGCAGCCTCTCTTCCTCCTGAAGAGCTACGCTGAAGGCAGGAGCAGCTCACAGTGGTACATAACCACCACTGTGAGTCCCACCACCGCCCAGCTCACCAAAGAGCCAGTGGGCGCAGTGGTTCACCTATTTGTTTCGTTGTTCCAAGCCATTTCCGCCATTGCCATAGAGCTGAGCTTTGAAGCTCAACCATAGCTGCAGCAAGGCACCGACCAGCACTCGCTCGCACGCAAGCCACCGTGCACGCCACAGTCGGCGCAGCTGCTTCCGCGTGTGCGCCAGCCAGCTCCACAGCGCCCGCATGTGCTGAACCGGGCGCAGCCGATCGCGCAAGCAGAGCGCGCACTGTAGCCACTGTTCACACTAGAGAGCGCGACACTGTGGCTATAGTGCGGTGACCAGAAAGTTTCTCACTTATCCGGTCACCGCATGCTCTCTCTCCGTGCCGCTACCGTCGCCAGCCTGTCCAAGCACGCCCGCGCCCGCGTCTCTCCCCACGCCAGCTCCCTCGTACTCCAGCGCCCGCACGCGTCTTCGCCCACTTCTTCGCCTGTGTTTCCCTCAGTGTGCAGTGCGGTGTGCTACGGTCCACAGCGCGCTGCGCTCCACCTTCCTCCCACGCCCACTTCCTCCAGCGTGTGCACGCATCTTCGCGCCAACGCACCTGCGCCTGTGCGTGGACATCAGACGTCGGCCGTTGCCTCCGGACGGCTTAACTCGCTGCACCTTCTTCACTCCAGCAAACGCTCTCTCTCTCTCTCACAGCACTCTCTCACTCCCTCCCGCAGACACATACACACACACACTCTCGTACGCACACACTCTCACTTGTACACACCTATATACACACTTATGTGTATATAGACCTATATATATTCATATATATATATATATATATACATATATATATATATATATACATATTAGTACCTATACAATTATATATAAGTATATATAAATACATACATGCATACATACATACATACATATATATACATATCTATATACTTATATATATATATATATGTACACATATAGATTTACATATATACATATATTTATATACGTATAAATATATATATATCTGTACATATATTATTACCTGTACAACTAAGTAAAAGTATATATACATATATATATATATACACATATATTTATAAATATATATATATATACAAATATACATACATATATACATACATATATCTATGACTATAAATACATATATGTAAATATATATATCTATCTACATATATCTATATACGTAGATACTTATACTAATATATCTATATACAAATATACATATCTATAACTATATACATATATTAATATATAATATATATCTATATCTATATATAGTTATATAAACATACATCTATCTATATATATATATATACATATATAACTTCATATACACCTATATTATTATAGCCATATCTATATACATAAAGATATATATTTACATATATACATACATATATATATATTTTCATATCACCTACCATACGTTGTATCGTGGGAATATCTGCACCAGTTGCTGATATTCCCCGATACACGAATACAGAAAGCGTCTCCGCACACATCTTCCACCCATCCATCCTACACTCCACGCGGCACTCCATCCTATTGGTTGCGTCTTCCTAGACGACGATCAACTCGACACCGTGCTACACGCCATTTCCACCTCCACCCCCACCCCTATATACACATATAATATATATACATATATATATATGTACTATATTTACCTTATTTCTATTTCTCTTTCCTGCCATTAAAAAGATGAAAAAAATATACAAAAGAGAAAAGATAATCCTTGACTTGCAGGTACTTAGTCTTGCAAATAGCAAGATCAGTTTTAAAACCCTAATTTGGCTCAAAGCCAAGAACCTGACTTTGAGGGTGTACCTCAAGGACAAAAATTATCAGAAAAAAATCTTAAATAGAAAAACACCAAAAACATAATAAACGAACGGAAGAGATTCGTTGTAGGAAAGGCCTAGAAACTTATTCACCTCTAATCCTGCTTCCCTGAGTTCGACCCTGGGCCTAAATGTGACCAAGATAAAATCAAGTAGGATAGGTTAAAAATTTTGTGAAAAGATGGTAAGGCTCGATTTAGGTTAACCACTATACTCATTTCAATGATTAAATCACCATATTAACACAACCTATCCGGGTCCTGACCACACCTTTTTCTGGTGCCGTTGCCGGGGAAGTGCGCATTCAAGTAAGTTTTTACTCCATTCCTTTAATTTTACTCTTCTCACACCCTTCTCTTCACGAGAGTTTCTATTTGTTGGTGTGCAGGTGAACTAGTTGCAAGGAGAAGGCAGGCAGACAAAGTCGGAGACATGGCCAGATCCAAGGTGGGAACGAGAGCGTGAAGTCGACCGCACCACACTGGAGCTTCGCACATATTGCTGAACAAGTAGGTCATTCTTTCTTAGCAACTTTGGTTAACTTGTCACCTCAATAATAAAATAAAAACTATGAAAACTAAGAAAACTTCTTGGGATCTCTTAGGGCAAGTGGATTAAAAATCACTTGTTTGATTATTTGCCATCACTCCCACTGCCCTAGGACTTCCTACCAAACTTCGCATAGCGAAGATCCTAGAATCTTGATTCTTGAATCTTTCGTCGTGTGAAGTATTCTTTGAGGCAAAAATGAAAAGATTGATTGCCACCCGTCTTTGCCACATTTATCTGCAAATTCGGGATCACATTTTTTGTGGGGAGACTTGGAATTGAGTTGATTCCAACCCCACCATGACCTTTCACGTGCCTAAGATTCGATCCCAAATACTTCAACCCCAACAATTTGATTTTCTTTACCTTATGGTTGAGCCTTGTGTGTGGAAATCATTTTGGTGATTGGGAGCACTTGAATTGAAGTGCTTTGGCTCCCTTTCGCACTAATCTAAAATTGACTCATGCATCCACACATAGAAATCTCCATCTAGGGAAGCCCATTGCATTTTAGCTTGCATTAACCAACTAACATTGAAGAAGGGTTTGTTGGGCTTAGAAGAAACCTTGTATTCTCTCAAAACCCGAAGATTGGTTGAATTGGTAATTCAGAGAAATCCTAAAATCCATACTACTTAAGGTTGAAACTCTAAAAACCATTCACCAATTGAAACTTCAATTCGGGGAGATTTCTCCGCTGCATGCTTGGCTTACATACTTTATAAAATCAATCACTTGGGCATTACCCATAAATAACGCCCTTCACATTCCAGAAGCACTTGATCCTAAACCTCTAATTAAAACTAGTAGCAACTTGACCCCTATTAAGGATTGGAGGTCAAACTACCTGCGTGTACCACCTATGTGCTGGTGAGGGTTCCCGCGTGCTATCGGGTGTCTAAGACTAGGGCAAACGGCCTTTCAATCTGGCCCAGTGGTTCCACAGTGCTCGCATTCGATTTCGTAGGTCGTGATAGTAGGTAACTTAGATCTTTAGGTCTAAGGGCACACTGTAGAGGTTAGGAATTTGATTGTATTGATTTGTCATCAAGTGTACCTTTGCGGCGTCATTTCTCTCATCTCCTTTTCCCTTCGTATCCCCCCAATTCTTCTTGCGGTAGTGCATGTTTGGGAGGAGGTCACAAAACCCTGAACTGTGTGAATTGCTTGATAATTTTAGAAAAGAAGTCGCATCGTCCTCCTCCTCCACAAGCATGGCTGCATGCCCACCCCCAAATCCTGAGGGAGGAAACCACCCTCAAAACCCACCAGGTGGTGGAGCCTTGGATCCCATAACCCACCTCCAAGCCCAAATGGAAATATATAATGAACAAATTGAAGCCATTAGGGAAACATTGGAGGAAATGCAGAACCCTCCCGAACGGGAGGAGCCTAGGTCTCTTAGCTCCTATCAGAATCCAGCTGCTACAGAGACCATAGGACAAATTCGGGTCCCCAAGGGTGGGGACGACTTTGAATTGAAACCTAACATAATTTGCCTGATAAATTTTCACTTTCATGGTCTTGCAAGGGAAGATCCTTGTCTCTAGTTGGAAGGCCTAACCCGATTGGCTGAAACAGTTAAATCAAGAAATAACAGGTTACCTATAGTCCTCATGAAAATGTTCCCATTTTCATTGCGGGATAAAGCATCGCAGTGGTTACGCACCCTTGGGAGAACCATCCACTCTTAGGAAGAGATCTGAACAGTGTTTCTCAAGAAGTTCTTCCCAATCGGGAGAACCAATGTGCTTTGCCATGCTATCACCTCCTTTACGCAACAAAAAGGCGAACAATTTCATGAGGCATGGGAGAGATATAATGACCTCAGGAAGTGTCCGTACCACGGTCTACCTAAGTGGCATACAACCCAGATTTTCTACTATGGGCTAAATGAGACTTTCAAGCAGATTGCAGACACTTTCTGCGGAGGGAATTTTATGAATAAAGATGAGAATGGAGCATTCAAATTATTTGAAAATATGAGCGAAAACTCAATGAACAATGCTTCCATTGTCGCCTTTAATCGTACCATCCTGCCCTGTAATGTCCACGAAGTTGAAACGAGACCCTCCCATTCATCCACAGATCTTAGCCTTATCGCACAGAATTTGGATGAAGTCTCCATCGTGCACAAGAAGCTGGACGAGCTTTTGGCCAACCCCGCTCGTTCTATGGCAAACACCCCCACCTCACCACTTCATCACAATTCCAATTCTTCCAAGACCAGGCTTATCTTGAGAAACCTCGTAAGACCTTCCTTACCGAGTGTCACACCGAGCGATTCGATAAGTCATGTGGATCTGGCTTCTGCAAGCCACTATTTTGACCTGGAGGACCAAGCCTCCGTGTGCTCAGATGCGTATTTACATGCGGACGCGTCTTCTGGCATAGAAGACGCTTGCGCCCTGGGGAACAACCCGTACTCTGCCATTTATAACACAGGGTGGCGAAATCATCCACACTACGCATGGTCCAACAACCCGCAGTGCCAAAACCCTACGGGTGGACCAATGCAACCGTTCGCACTCGTCATCCCAAGGGCCCAGTCTAATCCTATGGCGAATCCGCCATCGGGTCCTTGCGTACCGCAAATAGAACACGCATCAAGTCCTCTAAATAAATTGATGCGAATGTTGACGGAAATGTCAAAGGGCCATGAAGAGAAAATGACCTCTCTTCAGCACCAATTGGAGCAGCAGAATGCTGAGATCAGTCAACTACGCATGGCAACTCAATCTCAGCGCACTCTTCCAGCCCAACCTGTTCCCATCTCGCGAAATTTCATACCCCGTTGTCCTCAGGGGCAGGTACGACCTTCTCAGGGGCAGGTTCGTCAAATTCTGCAGGCTCCGAGCATTCCACCAAGATTTCAGGCTAATCCCGCTGCAGCACCTCACTCTTATGTCCCTATTGCTAACCCTCCTCCGCCTTATGATCCCATTGGACCTGCATCGTCCAATGTGATCACTACGAGGAGTGGTAAGCAAGCCGTCGATCTGCCTTGACCTGATCCTAGCCCGTCTTCTTCATCGCCCTCTCATTTGGGATGCGTACTGCATTCACGAGAGGACGATACACCCAAATTGGTACCAGAATCAATCCCATTCCTTGAGGCTCTACTGAGGGAGCCAAGAGGCAAGAAGAAGGATACGTAGGCCTTTGATAACCTACGTAATTTGTTCATTGATGTTGAAATCAAGGTACCCCTGCTCGAGGCTATCGACCACATACCTACTGTCGCCTGATTTTTCAAAGACTACACAACACCCAGGAGGCAGTCAAAGAAAACTAAGAATCTGGTGGTTCTCTCGCCTCATGCGAGTTGTGCTATACTGTCAAATCTACCACTGAAGCAGAAAGATCCTGGTACACCGCTTATTTCCTGTAGCATCCAAGGATGCAATTTTAACCGTACCCTGCTTGATCTAGGATCTTCTATCAATCTTATACCAACCATCATGCTCGAAAAATTTTCCTTGGGAAATCTGAAACCCACCCCTGTCACGTTACAGTTGGCAGATCGTTCTGTCAAAATTCCGAAGGGTGTGGTGGAAGATGTGGTGGTTAGGGTCAACAGTCTCTGTTTTCCTGTTGACTTTCTTGTTTTAGATATGGAAGTTCCTAGCTCACTTTCTGATTGTCCGATCATCCTTGGTCAACCTTTCTTGGCCACAGCCCGCGCCCACATCGACTACGAGTCAGGCAGTATTGAGATTGCCGTTGGATCTGAGAAGCTCAAGCTTAACATCTTCAAGGTATCCAAGAACTTTAATTGCGATTGCATTGAGGATGACACGTCTCATGAGGACATGGCCGGCAACGCCTGTATCGGACTAATTGGGACCTATTCTGACTGCTGTGGATTACCTTTAAACACCAATGCTTGCCTGTCCGACACATATTATGACATTCCCCCATCCCACCCTAGTCCCGTACCTTCTCCTAACCTGACTTCTGACGAGGTTTTCTCCGTTTCCCATACCTCGTGGCCTGAGTCATATCTGGGCTACTCACTGCCGGTCCACACTCTTGAAGATCGGATTGCCCTTTCTTTTGTGCCAAATCAGGTGAATTTGCAACTCCACACTGGGACCTTGATACCATATACTACTTACTGGGGCTATTCCTTTTTGGATCCATCTATCTAAGAAGCCCCTCTTCTTAGGCAATCCGAGGGTCAACTTCTTCCTCCTAACTTATTTTCCGATCCGCCTAGGACACTCTCGTCCCATGAAATGCTAGTTCTTTCACCATCCACTCTTGAGCTGAAAGAGCTGCCTAGTACACTTAAGTATGTTTTCCTGGGACCAAATGAAATGCTCCCCGTAATCATTAGTTCAAAATTTACCAGGGAGCAAGAGTGCAAACTAACAAAGGTCCTTATAGAACACAAGGCAGCCATTGGATGGTCTTTATCAGACTTAACTGGCATTAGCCCCTCCTACTGCACTCACCGTATATATATAGAGGAGGAGGCTCGACCTTCCCGCGAGATGCATCGTCGTCTCAACCCTAACATGCGGGAGGTCATTTAGAGGGAAATTATTAAGTGGCTAGATGCGGGTATAATCTACCCGATCAGCGATAGCCCCTAGGTGAGTCCGATTCATGTTGTGCCCAAAAAGGCAGGACTCACCATCCATGTCAATGACAGGGGCGAATCCATCCCTACACGCACTCCTACATCTTGGGGAGTGTGTGTAGATTATAGGAAACTCGATGCTACAACTAAGAAAGATCACTTTCCGCTACCTTTCATTGACCAAATCCTGGAACGATTAGTGGGAAATAAATTTTTCTGTTTCCTGGATGGATTCTCAAGATATAACCAGGTGGCAATTGACCCCCGGGACCAAGAGAAAACCACTTTACCTGCCTTTCGGTACCTTTGCATTTAAAAGGATGCCGTTCAAACTTTGTAACGTGCCAGCAACTATCTAGAGATGTATGCTGGTGATATTTCATGACATGGTGGGTGACTTTCTCAAGGTCTTCATGGATGACTTTTCGATATTTGGGCCATCTTTCGATGACTGTCTTGCCAACTTGACCCATATCCTTAGGAGATGTATTGATGTAAACCTCGTGCTTTCTTGGGAAAAAAGTTATTTTATGGTACACGAGGGGATTGTTCTCGGACATATCATCTCCGATAGGGGTATCGAGGTTGACAGAGCTAAGCTTGATGTCATTGCTGATTTACCTGTGCCTGGCTCTGTCAAACAAATCCGCTCCTTCCTGGGACACGTCGGTTTCTATAGGAGATTCATCAAAGATTTCTCCAAGATTTCTCGACCTTTAACTCATCTCCTATCGACTGACGTACCCTTCGATATGGGCCTCGATTGCAAACGAGCATCCATGCAGCCGCATAATGCTATCACCAAGGCCCTTGTTCTCCAGCCACCTGATTGGTCCCTTGACTTCGAACTCATGTGTGACGCTTCCGACCTTGCAGTCGGAACCATCTTGGGACAAAGATGCGATAGACACCCCTTCGTGGTTTACTACGCCAGTAAGATGTTGGACGAGGCCCAGCGTAACTATACTACCACTGAAAAAGAACTACGGGCGGCCGTCTTTGGGCTGGAGAAATTCCGCTATTACCTTCTGGGCTCACATGTTATTATTTTCACTGATCACGTGGCCATTCGCCATCTCATGGACAAGAACGATGCCAAGCCCAGACTGATTCGTTGGATCCTTCTGCTCCAGGAATTTGACATTGAGATCCGCAATAAGGGCAGAGCCCAGAATGTTGTGGCTAATCATCTTTCTAGACTGGACCCTAACCATATTGGACTTACTCTACTGATTAATGATATTTTTCTTGATGAGCACCTACTGGCAATTAATGTGGCAAGTGGACCTTGGTATATCGACATTGCCAATTACCTTGCTTCTGGATCCCTTCCACGTGGCTAGCCTAAAAACCAGCGTGAGCGTCTCATGGCAGAAGCAAAGTATTATTTCTGGGATAATCCACTTCTTTTTTGAATAGGTGCTTATCAAATCATCCGTCGCTATATTCCTGACAGCGAATTCCCCAGTGTGCTATCCGTCTGCCACGATCAGGCCTGGGGAGGCCATTTCTCTGGGAGCAAAACTGCAGCCAAGGTGTTGCAGTGCGGTTTCTTTTGGCCCTCCCTTCACCAAGATGCACACAATTATGCCAAACATTGCAGTAGGTGCCAGTCGTTAGGGTCAATGTCACGTCATGACATGATGCCCTTACAACCCATCCTAGTTGCGGAAATCTTCGACATTTGGGGAATTGATTTCATGGGTCCCATTCCTCCTTCCAACGGCTTTGAATTTATCCTCATGGCTATTGATTATGTTGTGAAATGGATCGAGGCTATTCCCACGTGCCGTGCTGACCATGTTATATTCACTCGATTTGTCAAAGACCACATCTTTGCGTGCTTTGGGATCCCTCGAGACATTATCTCGGATGGACGAAGCCACTTTACCCATGCTTCTTTTCAGGCACTCCTGAGGAACTACGGAGTTCACCATCGTATCGCATCCCCGTATCATCCTCAGACGAACGGCCAGGCAGAGGTGTCGAACCGACAAATCAAGCAAATTCTCCAAAAAATGATTTGGCCTAACCGTAAGGATTGGTCTGACAAGCTGATTGACGCACTTTGGGCATATCAGACCGCCTTCAAAGCTCCCCTTGGTATGTCTCCTTATAGAATCATTTACGGGAAGCCTTGTCATTTGCCCATGGAGTTGGAACACCGTGCTTATTGGGTGGTTCACCAATGTAACCTTGACACAGACCTGTGTGGTCGAGAAAGGAAACTCCAACTCCAGGAGCTGGAAGAGCTCCATCGAGAAGCCTATGATTCTGCCTTAACTTTCAAGCAATGCACTAAGGCTTTTCACGACAGCCATATTCGACGGAAAGAATTTGAGCCATCTCAGCAAGTTTGGCTCTACAATGCCCAGCTCAAATTCTTTCCTGGGAAATTGAAGTCCAAATGGACTGGTCCCTTTCTGGTCTCGAGACCATTTCCCAATGGGGTCGTTGAGATTGAAGATCCCAAATCTGGGCATAAATTTACGGTCAATGGGCAGCGTTTGAAACCCTATTTTACTCATGAACCTACCCCTGTTGGAGAAACTGTTGCCCTGCTGGAGGGTAACTAATTTTGTGCCTCATTCTAAGTCCAGCTGGGGATGTTAAACTTAGTGCTCGTTGGGAGGCACCCCAATAACACTCCACCACTGTCATGCTCACTTCACTTTTCACCTCACCACCCACCATCCACCCACTCTACCACCCTGCTGTATACCCTGCACCTCAGCTCTCGTTACCCGATCTTTCATCCTTCCTCTACCCTACCCTGCATGCATATGAGGACATAGCATCGTTTGGCATGGGGGGTGGATAGACATCCATAGGATCTGGGTATTTTATGATATCATGCAGTCTCCATCTATCTATAAATATGCTAAAAAAAAAAATGGTGTTTAGTAATGATCTGAAGGCTGAAACAAAAATACAATAAGTGTTTATGGATATTCAACTACTGTTTTGAAGACTTTCCAGGCCACAGAAGCTTGATTCGCTCAGGCTCGGCTTAATTCACTTGAGCATTGACAAGATAGATCAAAATCTCTCCTAACTAAGGACGTATTCTTGTACCTGAGACACCAGTACAGGATCCGTTGTTTTGCTTCTACACGAGAGCCTAAGTAATCTTGGTTCACACTACACATATCAAGAAGGACCAGGTGAACATAAGATCCAACCATAGTATTCATTAGGGAAGGTGGAGTCCTTACCTGTGCACGCAGGTAGACTTTTTATCCCAGGCTTTAGTCATGTATTTAGGAGAGACTCTTTCCACCGAAAAGGAACTCTCCCACTGAAAGAAAAGTGTGCTCCTCCAAATAAATTTGTAAGAGATATACTGACACGTGTTTCAAAAAAAAAAAAGAGAAGAAGAGAAGCAAATAAGTCAGTATATCTCGCAAATATCTATAAAGTCTTCCCCTACAAAAGTTCTTCAGGGCAAGTTACAAATACCCTATAATAAAATGGGAGTTGTGTTTTCCGTCATCATTTTAAGGGTCCATCCAAAGACATGAGCTGAAATTGGGACCAACCTGCACTTAAAAATTCGTGAAACCCTGCGCTTGAGTCTTAATGTCAATCTGGTCAGTCTTGAGCCTTCACTAAGCACAAGCCATAATCTCTTGAGCTCTCGAGTACAGCAAAAAACCTCCTCAGTACTGGAAATCGTACTTAAGGTTTAAATATCAAGAGTCCTGGTTAGCCGAGAGATGATCTATGTCACATAAGACTTAAAGTACTGGCAGTCTTCTTTGCAATTGGTTCTCACAATATCCAACGATAAACACACCTTTGTCGCCTCAGAAGAAAATCTTCAGCTTAAGATCATTTCTAAATACAATACAAAAATGTTTGGCTAGGGACTAGCAAAAGATAGGCATGGGGGTATGATTGCACAGCAAAAATGCACCAACAATTGTGCCATCTTGTGCTATTTCCAAGCATTGCTAGTGTATATTAGGTAGCCATAGTCGCATTTGTAAAAATAAATGCATGCATGCATTTATTTGAGAGGGGAGGAGAGTGAATAAAATGGCCTTGAAATTAACATTTTCCTCAAGTGCTACTTCTCAAATTCACCATATTTATTTTTATTTTTATTTGGCTTTGAATTTCTCCGTGCGGCTACAGGGCATAGCAGCTCTTCTTCGCGCCATTCTCTGCAACAGGCTTGCCCTGCCAGCTGCATGCACAGCCATGCATAGCCAAGGGCATGGCTGTGCTTGCCTCCTTCCTCTTTAAAAGGGCATAGCCATCTTCCTTGCGGGTGAGCCTGGTCCAACAGAGAGCAGCTTTCCCTCTCCAGGCCGTCTCCTCACCTCTCCCCTCCATACGTAGCCTCTCTTCCTCCAGAAGAGCTACGCTGCAAGTAGGAGCAGCTCACAGTGGTACACAACCACCACTGTGAGTCCCACCACCTCCCAGCTCATTAAAGAGCCGGTGGGCATGGTGGTTCACCTCTCTATTTCGTTGTTCCAAGCCATTTCCGCCATTACCACAGAGCTGAGCTTTGAAGCTCAACCGCAGCTACAGCAAGGCACTGGCCACCTCTCGCTCGCGCACAGGCCACAACGCATGCTAGTAGCTGGAGCAGCTGCTTTCGCGCACGCGCTAGCCTGCTCCACAGCACCTGCACACGCTGAACCGGGCACAGCCGGTCACGCAAGCCGGGTGCGCACTGCAGCCATTGTTCACGCTAGAGAGCGTGACACTGTGGTTGCAGTGCGGTGACCGGAAAGTTTCTCACTTATCCGGTCACCACGCGCTCTCTCTTCATGCTGCTACCATCGCCAGCCCATCCGCGCACGCCCGCACCCGCGTCTCTCCCCGTGCCCGCTCCCCCATATGCCAGCGCTCGCACCCGTCTTCGTCCGCATCTTCGTCTGCTTCTTCGCCTGCGTTTCCCTCAGCACGCATCACGATGCACTGTGGTCCACAGCATGATGCGCTCCACCTTCCTCCCACGCCCGCTCCCTCCAACGTGCGGGTGCATCTTCGTGCCTACGCACCGGAGCCTACACATGGACATCAGACGTTGGCCGCTGCCTCTAGACGGCTTTACTCGCCATGCCTTCTTCACTCCAGCAGACGCTCTCTGTCTCTCTCTCTCACAGCACTCTCTCACTCCCTCCCGTAGACACATACGCATACACACACTCTCGTACACACACACTCTCACTTGTACACACCTATATACACACTTATATATATATACCTATATATAGTAATATATATATATACATATATATATGTACATATTAGTACCTATACAATTATATATAAGTATATATACATACATACATACATACATATATATTTATATCTATATACTTGTATATATATATATATACACAAATATATTTACATATATACATATATTTATTTACGTATAAATATATATATATATATCTATACATATATTACTACCTATACAACTAAGTATAAGTATATATACATATATATATATCTATCTACATATATCTATATACATATATGCATATCTAGAACTACATACATATATTACTATATATATATATATATATCTATATCTATATATAGTTATATATACATACATATATATGTAATTATAAAAATATATATATATATAGATACATCTATCTATATATATATATACATATATATATACATATATAAGTACATATACACCTATGTAATTATATCCATATCTATATACATATAGATATATTTTTTCAAATATGCATACATATATATATTTTCATATCACCTACCATACGTTGTATCGCAGGAATATCTGCACCAATTGCTGATATTCCCTGATACACGAATACAGAAAGCGTCTCCACACACATCTTCCACCCATCCATCCTACACTCCATGTGGCACTCCGTCCTATTGGTTGCATCTTCCTAGACGACGATCAACTCGACACTGTGCTACATGCCATTTCCACCTCCACCCCCACCCCTATATACATATATAATATATATACATATATATATACTATATTTACCTTATTTCTATTTCTCTTTCCTGCCATTAAAAGGATAAAAAAAATATACAAAAGAGAAAAGATAATCCTTGACTTGCAGGTACTCAGTCTTGCAAATAGCAAGACCAGTTTTGAAACCCTAATTTGGCTCAAGGCCAAGAACCTGATTTTGAGGGTGTACCTCATGGACAAAAATTATCGGAAAAAAATCTTAAATAGAAAAACACCAAAAACATAGTAAACGAATGGAAGAGATTCGTTATAGTAAGGGCGTAGAAACTTATTCACCTCTAATCCCGCTTCCCTGAGTTCGAACCTGGGCCTAAAAGTGACCAAGATAAAATCAAGTAGGCCAGGTTAAAAATTTTGGAAAATGATTGTTAGGCTCGATTTAGGTTAACCACTATACTCATTTCAACGATTAAATCACCATATTAACATAACCTATCCGGATCCCGACCACCTTCCTAGATGGGGCGGCTATGAGGGAGCAGCTATGATGGCGCCATGTGGCACTATCATGGCCATCCATCTTCTTTTCTATGTATCTGGTGTTGTAGACCTCCAATCAAGTTGATTTTTCCACCGTTGGACTACGATAGCTGATCTAGATCGATCCGTGCAATTGGATTCTTCATTTAAGGCTCAGATCTACGTCCTTTGGCTCCATGATCTTCATTCTTTTATGGACTGCACATGATACTCTGGTTGTCAGATCGAGACAATTCGGAAGTGTTTAACTCCCATTGTCGTCCTGATCAGATCTGTACGGTCTAATCTGTCATCTATGGTTTCAAAACATCTACGATTAAAATCATCTCTCATTTGCACATAAAATGATGATATTAAATATATGACTAATAAACTAGCTATTGTGCAAATTACGATGCCTATGATTGCATTATTCTTAATTTATGCTAGAATCTAGCTTAATTCAGGTGATTTTTGTTGAATGATTGCTATGCAATCAAGCCTCACAATCACGTTGAAAGAGTCACTGAGCTTCGCCAAGTGTTGACGAATGTGAAGATGGTGGTTTCATGGAGGATGGCAGCATGTGGTGGTCTGCAGAAGTCGAAGATGGTGGTGCAGCAGTGGGTTGTTTGGTGGGTCGTTTGGGCATGTGAATTGATGAATTAGTTGAGGGGTTTTGTACGAGTGGATGAGGCGGAGGTTGTGGAGTAGGTGGTGAGGTGGTTGGACATGTGTAGCATGTAGAGGACCTCACCGAAGGTGTGGCCGGAGGTGAAGATGAAGGTTGTTGGCGATGGCATCGAGGGCTAATTCTTAGGTTTTGGGTGGTGGAAATTAACCTACGGATCTAACTAACCTAAATCTAATGGACGAAAGGGAGGGATTCCTTGTCGGTGGTACACTGGACTTGGAGGAGATGAAATCTCCAGTGGGAGAAGCGGTGATGATGAAGAGGCGTAGGCAACGGTCGTTGGTCTTGCGACACACGGAAGAAGTCGAGGAGGAATCAACCCACTATGGTCTGTGCGGGTGGACGAGGAAGGTCGACGGAGAAGGTCACCAGAGCTCGTGGAGCATTCGACCGGAGAGGAGGGAAGAAGGAGGTTTTCTAGCCAAAAACAAGCTAAGGAGGTAAGGCATGCATGTTGGGTTCTTTTATAGGCCTTAAGGAGGAGTTCCAAGCTTAGAAACCAAGCTTGGAACTCCATGGTTTTTGCACAAGAAGGACATGCGAACCTTTGAAGAATTAGCATGAACCCTAGTGCGAGATTTGGTAGGCAAGGTCGGGTTTAGATGGAAGAGAATTCCTCAAGGAATCTCTAATTCAAATTTGGGACTGATTGATTGAGAAGAAAGTGAGAAAATCTCGGTCGAATCTATTCCTAATGGTGGTAGGGACCTAGATGTAAAGGAGATGACAAAGTTAGGGGGTCCTTGCAATAGATTTCAAAAGCTAGGGGTTTAAGTGAGAGAGAAAGAGTCTGCCTGGACCAAAGTGCAAACTAGGTCAAGATGATGTCTGATTGGGTCCAAATTTTGGTACAAAGCTAATTTGGACCAAGGAATCTGATGGTGAAGTATGATTTAGGTTTCGACCGAGTTTGATTGGGTAATTTGTGTAGAAACACATATTATGGCAACTGTATGTCTGAGACTCTATTTTAGGTCAAAATAGGTTCCAATGGTCAAATCGAAGGTACCAAACGTTAGGGAATATATGATTTTTAGAAGGTTAGGTGATTTTTATCCTTACCAGAACCTCAGTTAATTAAGCAGGTTTGTTTTTAAGGTTTTAATGATCCATTAATTCTCAAAATGTACGTAAACCCATTTTGTTCTGTGTGAACTCACTTATTAGACATTTTTGACCATTTGACCTTTAATTAACCCTTGAGAAACCCCATGATTATTTTGCATTTAGGATATTCTGTTAAAACTACAATTTTACCCCTATTTTAATGCATTTCTCTCAAAATGAATATGTAATGAATTATGATCCTTTGGCAGTTTTGTAGGGCATTTATCAATAGATTATTACTAATTCAAGCTAGATATGGTTGATGATAACATTATCATCAAAGATGCCTTGGGCACCTAGACAAGAAGCTAGGTACTGCCCATTGGTAGAGTTTTTGCATCCTCGATAGCATTGAGCAACTAAAAATATGGCAAAAATCTAGGTCACCACGCCTAATGATATCATGCCACCTCTCAAGGCTGGTATGAACTAGGGCTCTGGCACCCCGCAACATGCGCAACGTTGCCTCACAGCAACAACAGGAGCTTGGACCCTATTGTATTCGTAAAATGTGTATTTGATTATGAAAACATTGTAGTATTGCACGAATTACGATTCAAACTATTTGTATTGAGATGATGAGTTTCGGTCAATCTCAGGGTGGTGTAAGATGGCGAAAGTGATTTTTAACCAATTTATTTTCTTCTTTTGCTTGCTTAAAATTGAATGCCAGTTTCATGCCTGCATATGTAAGATTCTCCTGTCATGTTGGTAACCCTTACTACATGTGCATGCATCAAATAAACAATAAATGTTACTTGTGCACACAATTCTTACTTCACGATGGCTGTTAACAGAAAATGCATCAATTGCAAGATCATTGATATTCTCAGGAACCGACACTTTTATTGTAGTAAAGATATAAAGTAGGCAACTTGTTGATTTTATTTCCTCAGAATAGTGTCGTTATAATCATTTCTAGAGGAATGCTTGTACATGGAAATTTAAAAGACTAGTTCTATGCTAACAGAAAACATATGCATGCATGGATCTAAGGAAGATTATGCTTGCATTCTTAAAGTAATACTATTACTATTTAGCAAGATAATAATGCTAGAAATTAAACTACGAAGAACATTAATCTAAGTTACTAGAAATTAAGGCATTAGAGGTGGTCTCCAATGGCCGTGTGGTTGAAGGTGGTAGAAGGGAATGGAGGTACGACCAAGGTGATGTGGCTGACCTCTAGATGAAGGTGGTGGAGATGGTGCTCTTTCTCTTGGACGTGGAGTGTGGAGGTGATGGTTGAGCTCGTGGGTGATGCTTATGGAGTCCAAGATGGGGGTACATGGCCTCCCACTTGTGTCCTTAAATAGACTAAGGGAGTGGAAATCTAGAGAATTATAGAATTCTCTAGAAATGGGCTTAGGTGGTGGCTAGAGTGATAGAGAGTGGGTTTTCTTAGATCCACTTTCTAAGGAGGTAGGTTGTGGACTCCTTGAAGACTACTTTTAGTCTTCAAGATGGCGCCACTTGGAGACCACTCTAGAATAATCTAGAGTGGATAGCCAAGTGGTGGCATGTGTGTGTCTGTGCGTGAGTGTGTGGTGGTCAAGTGGACCACTTGGTCCACCTCCAATTAGGTCTAGGTTGGTCTAAATTGTAGGCCAAAAAATAGGTTCCTCCAACCTATGGCTAAAGTGATTGGTTCAATTAAACTTAACAAGTTTAATTATGTTAATGTATGTGTAATTGAGAGAGAGAGTTCTCAATTAGAATAGTCTTGAGTCATTGGACTCTCACTGAGTTCAATTAGACTAGTGTTGGTTGAGATTTGGGCTCAATTGGACTCTATGTGTCCAATTGACTAAGTAAGGGGCAGCTGACTTAGATCCAAGTCAATTGGGCTTAGTGAGAACCTAATTAGGTTCTTAGGAGAGTCTTAAGGTAGTTTACTAGGCTTAGGATACCTTAATTTAGATTTCCTAGGGTGTAGGATTGGGTTTAGGGCCTTAGGAATCAAGATCTAGGCATGAGTCCAAAAATAGCAATAGGAGGGTTCTGGATGTCTGATCTTAGGATCAAACGACTTATATTTCAAAATCAGAAGTTTAAGTCTCAAGCCTGGACATCTAATACTGAATCAGTTTGAACTTTAGGTTGTCTTGAGTTTCTGTAGAAATTGGATGGCTAACACCTTGTCTAGATGTCTAATTTTGCAATAGATTGGCTTCTGCATCTTGCAGGTGGAATCTAAGGTGCCTAGACATCCAGCATCGTACCTGGACATCCAGAGTTGGGTTGGAATGTGGGTTTTGAGGTGTTTTGGGCTATGGTGACAAAATATATGGGTGGCTAGGGTTTGGGAAGGTGTCTAGGGCAATGTTAAGGCTAGGGATTGGTGTGGAGATGTCCTATGTTCTTCATAATTCAATTCAAACATTAAAATCCTACAAATAATGTAGTATACCTCTTCCCTACATTGTCTTTATCTTGAGTAGATTTATTCCAAGGCTTCTGCTCCAGCTCTAGTCTCTATCCTGCTTCAGATCCATCTTTAGGCCATCTCCTAAGCTTTTATTACCTCCAAACCAAGGAATATACTAATCAGTACATTATTATGGCATTATTTCATGAATATCTAAGTAAAATAGGAAGGATGAAGGTCTACTACTAATGCATGAATTATGCTATAATTATGTTAAGTTTTAACTCAATTCATGTCATTTAAGTTCTATATTGCTCTGTAATCAGGCTCCACTTCATGAAATGGCAACATGCACTTGGAGCTCCAGTAGTAAGACTCCAAGTCCTCATGTATGACTCTCATTGCCACCTCCTAAGGCAGGCTCCCACTCGCTGCCACCTCCTAAGGTTAGCCCTCATTCGTTGCCACCTCTTAAGGTCGGCTCTCGCTTATGTCGACCCCTTTGAAGGTCCTCCCATGCTTTCCCCGTTATTTAAAATGATGCCAAGGGATCAACCAACAGGCTGAGGTATAATGATATTACATCCTACACTCACACATGACAAGGGCAGACTTGGTAACAAAACTTGTAATGACCTGAATTTGTAATACCCCTAATAAGCTAATTAAAACCTTAATTTATTACCTAAGGAGAGAGTAAGGACTTTGGGATCCTTAATTTAGTAATATTAACCTTGGAATTAAACAAATCCTTCAAGTTATTAACCAAATGTTAATAAATGAAAATTTGAGGAGCTATTTATTAGTAAATTTAGTTGGAGGCCTTCCTTGGAGCCCAAGCTTGAAGTGGAGGGGCTTGGGTGAAAATGTTCAAGTTATATATATAAGTGGAAATAATTAAAAAAAAGGAGGAAAAAACAATCTCATTTTTTTACTACTTCCCCAAGACGGTGCATTTTTTTCCCCTCCTCTCCCTTGCTCCAACTGCTGCTGCGGTTGTTGTTGCTACTGCCGCTTCAACATGAGGAAGGGGGAATGAGATGAAGGAAGCATGGACTCCTTCTCTCCTCTCCCCTCCATCATTTCTCCACCGACAACATAGCTACAACTGTTGTTGTTGGGGTTGTGATAAACATGCATAAATTCATCATAAAATGACTATTTATGATAGTTCCTAGTCCTAGCATTGCATATCATGATATAAATATTACACAAACATCCATTGCATTGAATTTAGGATAGTTGTTTCTTATGTACATTAATTTTGTCATTTTACAAGACCAAGAGGTAGTGCGACATCTTTATGGGCTTCGGATAAAGAATCAGACTGTACGGATGGATTCAAAGTGACGATCGCAGTTCGTCAACACGAGAATCACCCTGATCAGAGCTCTGTAGCACCCTCTGCAAGAAGAAGATGGACGGCTTAGATGGCGCCACGTGTCACCAACTAGGCCACCCTACTTGATCCAAGGCATCCCAAGTCCACCGCAAGATGAGATCCCAGCCGTTGGATCTCAATGCAATGGCTGAGATGTGCGCTCCACTGCTGAACTCCTCATCCAGCCTCATACTGCTCAAGGATGGCCGTTGGATCTTCATCCAATGGTTGAGATGCACGATTGCACCACTCCCTCCACATGACAAACCGCGGTCTTGGCATATTGGTGAAGACATGTGCTCGCAAATCGTGAGCACGAGTTCGAGTCGCGGTGTGGGAGGCAATCTTGCGAAGAGAGAGCGCAATCGAATTGCACCCGTTGGATGAGCGTGGGTGCAATCAAGCAGCGGAGGAGTCACCATGTGGTGCCATTGGATAGGCGCGGATGCTGTACGTGGCCGTCGACGCTCATCTAGAATGCGCCATCTTACGCATGATCAAGAGGCACGATCTTCACACCATCTAAGCCGTTCACTTCTAAATCCAACGACTACAGAGCATCCAACCTTGGCAACAGTAGGTGGGCATGAGCGGCGGGCGTGGGATTTGCAGCGACAGAAGAGCGGGTCTTTAGTGACACTTGCAGCTGTCACTAAATGGCCTACGTAGTGCATGCGCCAGCTAAGTCAATGAAGAGGAGCGGATCTTTTGGTGACATCTTGTGCAGCCTTTAGTGACGCTTGTAGCTGTCGC
This sequence comes from Thalassia testudinum, assembly GCA_037157565.1. Classification (NCBI taxonomy): domain Eukaryota; kingdom Viridiplantae; phylum Streptophyta; class Magnoliopsida; order Alismatales; family Hydrocharitaceae; genus Thalassia; species Thalassia testudinum. The sequence goes on from JAZHRO010000025.1 coordinate 95,515,345, forward strand.
TGAATGTCGATGCACTGGTTGCCCTTCCTCCCATTACTATATAAACACCCCCATTCCTCTTCATCTCTACATACTCTACTCTCAGGTACTCCTAAGCTTTAGCAAGCCTACCAATGCTCTGTTAGAGCTTACTCTCAAGCTCCTAAGGCTCCTATTAGTCTAACGAACCTCTACCTCACCAAATATTCCTCCATCTTCCCATCACCATTTATAGGTCACCTTGGAGCTGTCCTCTCACCTCCATTTCGGTAGCAGATCATCTCTGCCTCCTTACCTCCATTTTGGAGTCATGCTGAAGCTTTCCTCTACCTGACGTCCTCCTACATCTCACCTCCGTCATCCCACTCCTCACCTCCTTCATCCAAGCTTCCTCCAGGCGCCGACATCTTGCCGAATAGCCGATTCGGGAGATTCCGTCTCACCTCCCTCTCTTTTCAGGCTTTCATAGATTATTGGAATAAGCAATTGTGCAATATATATCATATTTATTTCTACCTCCATTGTGATCCATATTATTTTCTTGCTTTATAAAAACAAAAACATAGAAATAACAAAAACTAAAACAACAAAATCAAACAAAACGAAGTGCGGTTTTCAAGCTAAGTAAACTTCACCTCCTTGTGTTCAACTCGGGACTCCCTTGGAGTTTCGGTAAAATTTTATTTGATAACGAGTTTTGCAACTACAGTGACGGGTTACCCTTAACCCTGATTTCAAACCTGCGAAGCACATTGCATCATTTTGGCACTGTTGCCGGGGAGGCAATGGAATTTACTTTATTGTTTTCTACACTTCTTTGCATTTACATTGCACTAACCCCGCTTATCTCTGATCTATTGTCTTGCAGGTACCCTAGAATGGAGATCCAAATATAGTAGACAAGAGTAAAGTGCGGGTAGAGTACTTTGTAAGTGTCCACCACAGTCCCCCTCCACTAGTTTCATTTTGATACACCCATAACCAAGACTCAATCTACTTAGGTGTTTGCATAAACCCTAGGATAGACTGTGTGCCTTGTTTGCCACCTTCATCCATTTCACCCCTGCATTTTATAAAAAAAGCAAAAGGATACTTTTTGTGGGACGAATCAATTTACACACTTTATATACCCACATTGGAGGCACATAACCTGACTTGATTTTCATCTACTCAACTGGGATTTCGACCTATGGACCCGATACACTAATTCAACACATGAAAGAGTAGAAATCATATTAGGTTAATCACATTTTTGTCTGCCTTAATCAGTGGTGCATTTGTGCCGATTGATTGAATTGTTTGGGCCACACCAACTAATTTAAAAGAAACTCATTTGTAGCTTCCCCATAGGATTCAATATTTAGGTCATGGCAGGCACTCCATATTCTTTTGATTTATAAAGGAAAAATACTTGAACACATGCTATCAAAACTTGGTTTGCCTCACAAAACTTTGTTGAATACACCTAATATTTGAATCCTAAAAGCTACTAAGCAAGATTCGAACCCTAAAACTCACCTCATCATTAATAATCTTGCTTGAAAACTTCGTGGTTGTGAACATTAGCACTTTCTCAAATAATTCATTAAGGGCACAACCCATTAATGGCCCATCACATTCCTGAAGCACCATTGTCCCAAGCCTAACTAAAATTGATTAGACATTGGCCCTAAGGACTAGTTCACTCGTTGGGATCCAGATTGAGATTGTTCAAGATTAACCTGCTTATACTAGTTAATCTGATGTCTAGCTAGGGGAGTAGTGTCAAACGACTGCGGCTGGGGGGTACACAAAGAAACGTAGGTGCAAGCCAAAGGAAGAACCTTCTCCTTAGTCCCTCCTTCTAACTGGTTGGATTGCCTGGACATAAGTAGAGTAAATCATCCATAATCTTAGGACGGATTTTGTGAGTCTGTAGACCTTTAGGTACCCAACCTAACGACAGGCTTGTATTTTTGTGTTGCAGGGCTCCTTTTCCCCATCCTTCCGACATCCTTCTAGTGTATGCTTGGAAGGAGGTCATTGAACCCTAGATTAGAAGGACCTTTAGACCATCCCTGGAGGGAGTGGTTGAGCTATAGCTAAGTAGATTCTATGGCTGATCAACAACCACCTCCCCCACCCCCGAACAAGCAGGAGCTGATTCAGAGGCAATTGGAAGAATTGCAGCAGATGTAGCAATGGTTCCAATGTATGCATGGTCAGGGCGTTCAGCCCTTGAAGGATTTCTATGATCCTTCAAACTATAGGGAATGTCCCGGTGTCATGATTCCTGCCGGAGACATAGAAATCAGGCCTCAAGTCTTAAGTTTGATTAAGCATTTCCATGGGTTTGGCTCGGAGGACCCATTCCAGCACTTGGAGATCTGACCACTTTGGTTCAAACCAACAAAGCAAGGAATGTGAATGAAGAGCAAATGATCATGAGGCTCTTCCCCCACTCTCTCAGGGATAAAGCCACACATTGGTACCAGACCATCGGAAGGCTCATAGAAACATGGTGATGAGAACCTCATCATGAGCCATAACTAGCTCATTTTGACCCAATACAAAGGATAAATGCTCCTACATAACTCAAGGAAAGGATTAACTCAGAGAATTCTGAGTTTAAGGAGAAAATAAGTCATAAGGGGTAAAAATGCAATTTTACCAGTATAATCTGCATACAGGGTAATTCAGGGTCCAAACACAGGTCAAACAAACTGAATAAGAAGGAAAGTGGGATGATCTGATAAGGGCTACAGCAATTCCAAGGAACTAAATGATAATCTGTAACCCTAAAGCAAACCCACTTCAATTCACGAGGTTCGAGGCAAAGTAAAAATAGAATAAACCCTCTAAAATTCATAGAAAAATAATCTCTAGGGTTTAGAACCTTCAATTTGGCCTTCAGAACCCATTTTGACCTACATTGAGAACCATGCCCAATTAATAACTTAATTTGGGTTTTTGCATAAATTTACCAGTCAAACAAGGTTTAATCTAGAAATAAAATTCACCATCAAATTCCTTAGGTCCTAATTAGTCATGTATAAAAACTTGAGCCTAAGAAGAAACCTTCTTGACCAACTTTGCACTTTGGTCCTCATATATTTACTTTTTGGCCCTCAACTTTTGAACCCTCACATTTCTGCCCCTAACTCTCCTTCGTTCTTTGCATTCAGGTCCCTCCTGCCAAAACCTGCCAGCACCATGCTCCGGCGACCTTGCGCGGAGCATGGCGCCGCGCAGGGTGAGGGGGAGGGGCTGGCAAGTCAACCGGGGGTGCCCTGCGTCGTCAGCCGTCGCAGGAACACCCCCCTGGTTGCTGCAACCCACCATACCGGCCGTGCGAACGCACGGACGGTATGGGTTTCCATCTCCGGCGTCCTCCGGCGAGGGAGACACGTCGTCTCCCTCCGCCCTCCTCTCTGATTCCGCCTCTATAAATACCCCCGTCGCTCCGCCGTTCTGAGCAGCTCGGTCCTGACGGAGAAACACCCCCACTTCCTCTCTTCCCACTCCGACAGGAAGCTCTCCAGCTCCGGCGGCCTCCCCTCTTCCTCCTCGTCGCTCTGCCGCACTACCAGCTGCAGGGTTGCCCTCCCTCGCTCTTCCCGCGTCACGCCGCACCCAGCTGGCGCCTCTCCGGCCCTCTCCTCGCCGCCGCCCCTTCCCCCGGGCATCTTCTTCTCCGGCGACAGTCGATACGACTGTCGCCCGCTCCGGCCCCTCCTCGTCCTGCTAAGTAGGTAGAACTCCTCCTCTTTCTCCCCTCTTCCTTTTCCTCATTTTACATCTTTACTGTTACCCCGATCCGACCAATCGCCCTCACCTTCTCCATCTCCGGCCCCTGCTCCGGCGACCCGCTCCCGTCACTCCAGCAACCCACACGGCTCTCCGACCACAGCAGAACCTCCTCCTCCTCACCCTGATCAACCTCCGCCCTTCCACTTCCCCCAAATCACCCTCTGCAACTCCACCGAACAAACCCATCTCCCGACCCACAGTCCGACCTAGGACAGCTCTTAGGCTCCGCCCCGCCGCCTGCACACCCCCCGACCACCTTCGCCGTGCCACGGTGAAGGTCCTCCGCGTTTCTGATTGGGCCGAGAGGCCGTTTCTCTGTGGGCAGGTACCTGCGCTCGTTGCCGCCATTGTTGAAGCGAAGCAGCTTCGACCTGCTGTCCCAGGTGCGCCGCGCCCAGGTCATGCTCCCAGGCTGTGCGGGGGCATTTCGGCAAAGCGTTAGGCTGCAGATTGAGGCGAATCCCTCGCGCGAAGGCCTCGCGTAAAGCTGCGATTACCAGCTGCTTCCTCCGCGCAGGCGCGAAATTGGGGTGGGACATTTAGTCCCACCTCGGAAGGCTCTGAAGGAGCGCAGCGGTATAAAGCGAAAAAGTGCTGGAGGCTTATTGCCTCAGCACACGGGGTGAGGTCCCCTTCACCCTCCCGGTTACCCGGTCTCGTCCGCGCTCACGCCCCGCGGACCTGGCCCGACCCGACTTAGACTGACCTACACTCCTCGCCCACCACGCACGCCGGTGGGCCTGGACCCGGGTGCGACCCATACCCGGTAACCCGGCAGCTCTGGGAGAGCTTTCCTAAGAGCAGATTCTGTGAGAGAGAGACGCGGGGGAGGGTAGAGATAGGTTTTTCCTCTCTCTGATCAAGTGGTGCAAGTTTGCAGGCACAGGTGAAGAAGAAGAACCAGAGAAGAAGGACGACGAAAGCTGAAGGAAGGAGCACCGAGCGGCACTGTAGCAGCGGCGGTTTAAGTCGTCTGATTGGAAAATCAGACGACGTCCTGAAGGCAAAGAAGGAGAAGGAAGGCGAGGCAGAGGAGGAACACAGAGAGGCCAAGTGAAGACTCTGGAGAAGAAGAAGAGCACGAGAAGAAGATCTGAAGACAGGAAAAGAAGAAAGAAAGAAGAAGAAGAACATCACCACTGCAGATAAAGAAGAAGAACAAAAGAAGAGAGCAGAAGATCTGAGAAGGAAGAAGAGGAGAAGCAAAGAGAAAAGAAGAAAAGCCAACAAATTCTCTCTCTCTCTCTTTCTTTATTTTTGTAAAAGAAACTTGTACCCCTAGAATACAACTTGCTCCCTGAGTTCGACCTCGGGAACTCTTTATTTCCGAGTAACAAATTGTATTAAACTGGTAATCACCTCTCTATACTATACTACGATGAAATAATAAAACTATAGAGGAAGGTCGCCACTAGTTTTTGGCGCCGTTGCCGGGGAGCAACGGCTATTCTAGAGGTAAACATTCCTATTTCTTTTTAGTTTCTGATAATCTCCTCTCTTTTATGCAGCTACAGGAAATCAAGAAGACAAGCAACCGCACGACAACCACTCCGAGGACAAGTAAAATTTTTTTTCCTCTCGCTATTAACCCCTAAACTCTAAAGAGGAAGAAAAGAAAAGAACAAGCAATATAGGGCTAACCTGTCTTCATACTTAGTAACCATAAAGAGTTGCATGTTTTCAACTCATTACTCCTGCACACTATTAAGGGTATTTAAGGGCTAACACATTCTTGCTTGAGCCCTAATTACCCAACAAAGAATTAACTGGACCAAGTAGAGCCAACCTAGGATCCAACACTAGGGATTTAGAGACACACTCCTTAAGCAAGAATTGAGAAAACCAAATGAAGTGTGCCCAAGCCCTTGTCTGAAAATACCTATTCAAAACCTAAAACAATTGGCTCTCTAAACACTTGAACCCTAAAAGACAAGACCTAAAAGCTCTCAAAGAAAACAAGAGGTAAAGTTGACCCCTTGGGTCAACCAACCTTAAATTAGGTCACTCTTTGCACTTAAAAGACTAAAGTTCAAGTGAAACCTTAAGCACCCTGATCTTAAAATAAAAATTGGTAGACTTAAGAGGTCAAGATCCCCATTCTGGTCTACCTGGACCCGCAGTGACAAGAGAGGTCGGGTGGGGGAAACCCTGTAACCCATGGGGACGCTCTACCGTGTAGGGGTCTTTGCGGGACTCTCCCTCTCTGGCTGCCCGGGTAATTCTCAGGTGGACGATCTTTCTGATCAAGGGGTCCATCTGCCCCGCACCTCTATAGTCACCCAACACATTTTTGGGTGTCTTGATTGGGTCCAGCACCTTCCAAACTCATCTCTTCCAACAGTGCATGTACGGAAGGAGGTCCTCAAGACCACCCTTAAGACCTCCTTTAGAAATTCACTCTTGTCAAGGCCAAGCCTCGACGCCCGTGTTTGTGCAGCAACACCCTCACATTATTCTCTCTTCTGATTCAGAACCAAGTTCTTCTTCTTCCCCCATCATGGCTCAGCCAGTTGAGGAAGAAAATAATCTGGAGCACCAGCTCCAGAGACTCAACGACCTCTTCCAAAACTTCGTGCACCCACCACAGTGTCCTACGATGCGGGACCACTACAATCCTGCTGCGGTGGCCATTGAGCCTCGAGTCAGAATCCCGACTGGAGGACCTGATTCTGAATTAAAGCCGAACATGATTCATGCTATACCTAAATTCCATGGGCTTAATTCTGAAGATCCCTTCCAGCACATCAAACAGCTAAAGCATCTGGCCCAAACTTTTGGGTCAGATGCGCAAAATCGGGATATTCTTCTCATGAAGATGTTCTCCTTTTCTCTTATGGACAAGGCCGCCCATTGGTATCAAAATCAGACCCGGCCGATCAACACTTGGGAAGAACTTCAATCCAAGTTTTTGAAAAAGTTTTTTCCCGTTGGTCGGACCAACGCCTTGCGCCATCAGATTACACACTTCACTCAACAATCAGGAGAACCTCTCCATGAGGCATGGGATCATTTTCAGGATCTCATGAGAAAGTGCCCCCATCATGGAGTTCCTAAATGGGAACAAGTCCAATCTTTTTACCAGGGACTCCGTGAGGACATCCGCCTTTTCGTCAATGCAACTTGCGGAGGAAACATCATGGGTCAACATGAAGACACCGTATGGGAGATTCTCGAAAACATGTGCGAGAACTCCATCAACAATGACTCCATGGGACTATTCGACAGGACGAATACCCGCGCAGCGACGAATCTTAAGGGAGCACATGAGACGCAGGGCCTGTCTGCATCAGTCGACCCAGAATTAATAGCCAGTCGATTGGACAAGGTCTCAATCATTGAGAAGAAGGTGGATGAGCTGACTCAGCACTTGCAGCGAGCCACCTCCGCGCGTAACTCCTTTGCACAACCTCCTTCCACACAGGAGACTATGCAAAACATCCTCCACCGATCTTCCCCTAGGATGGATCCATATCCATCCCCATCTGATTCTCGGATCGGAGGATCATCCGATCCTTTCTACACCAGCCCGGGGAACTCCATTCCCCCTTTCCCTGATTCTCAGGAGGTTCCTCAGACCTGCGAGGACCTCAACGCCATCCAGAACGACCCATTCTCCAACACTTACAACCCTGGATGGCGAAACCATCCTAATTTTCAGTGGGCGGGAAATTCCCAAACCCAAAGACCACCTTTTCAGTCCCGCCCACAGCCCTCTCGTCATTACCAGCCGCCTCAGCCTCGACCCAACCCTACTTATCCATCAGGGCCAAATCAGGATCAAATGTCCCTAATCCTTCAGACTTTGGCTGACATTCAAAGAACGAATGCAGCTATTCAAAAACAGCACAAGGACGAACTTACAGAGGTTAAAACTCAACTGGCCCAGTTGGCAAATTCTCGCCAGCCAGGCACACTCCCTTCCCAACCTCTTCCTAACCCGAATAACGTGCCGACCCAGAAGCGCGTTATGAATCCAAATTTAGGCCACGCACAATGGATTTATCAGGCCCCTACTGCTCCATCTCCAGACGAGATGGAAGCTTCAACTTCTTATGCGGGATTTCAGCAGCAGCCACCCCTCTTGCCAAACCCAAACCAAAATCAGGCCGGATTAAATTCTATAACAACACGTAGTGGTAAAACAACTCAAGACCCGCATTATCCAAACCACTCCAAGCCTGATAACCATGACCCTAGGATAGTTATCCAAGATACCACTATTCCGGATCCACAACCTGGACCTATCCTAGAAGAACCAACCAAGATCCCGTTTCCCGAGTCCTTGACCAAGGGAAAGAAGACCACCAAACCCGTGGCCCCTGAGGAGGACCTGGTCAAGCTCTTTGAGCAGGTCCACATAAACATCCCCTTGATGGATGCAATCCGCCACGTACCAGCTTACGCACGATTTCTAAAGAATATATGTACACCCCAGCGTAAGCCGCGAACCAAGGGAGGGAGCCCAATTGTTCTGTCAGAGCAAGCCAGCTCTGTAATCCTCAGTAGACTCCCACCCAAGGCAAAAGATCCTGGTACTCCCCTGATTTCCTGCAAGATAGGTGGTACCCAATTTGATAGAGCATTGTTAGACTTGGGTGCATCCATAAACCTGATACCCACATCCTTACTTGACCATCTAGAAGAATCTGAGCTAAAACCAACCGAGGTAACACTACAATTAGCAGATCGATCTATAAAGTCACCAAAAGGGATTCTCGAGGATGTTATCATAAGAGTGCGGGATTTCTATTTCCCAGTGGACTTTATAGTCTTAGATATGGACGCACCTGAGAACCCTAGGGATACACCAATCATTCTAGGGAGACCTTTCTTGGCTACTGCTAGAGCCAACATCAGCTGTGAGGAGGGCCAAATAGAGCTTAAGTTTGGAGATCAAACACTGAAAATTGATATATTTAAGGCCCAACAAGGAATTAATTGCGGTGTCATCAAACAAATTTGTGACATCAGGACTTTGGTTGATGAATCACACTTCCAGAATGACTCGATTATGCCTCATCAACCACAGAAGGATCTTGACCCGCAAACAGAGGAGTCGAATCCAGATATGAACAACCCAGTAACTCCCACCCTTGAACCTCACATCTATACTGAACCACCCGCTGCTGCTGATAACCCCATCCTCGAACTGAAACCCCTTCCTGCTCACTTGAAATACATCTTTTTGGGTTCTAATCAGACCCTTCCTGTGATTATCAATTCCAACCTCAGTCCTGAACAGGAATCCCGTCTGATTGTTGTCCTCCAGCAACATCGCAGAGCCATCGGGTGGACTCTCGATGATTTGACTGGAATAAGTCCCTCTTATTGTACTCATCATATCTATTCAGAAGAGGGCACACGACCTTCTCGTGAAATGCAGAGACGCTTAAACCCCAATCTGCAGGAGGTCGTGAAAAAGGAGACCATCAAGTGGTTAGATGCCGGAATCATCTACCCGATCTCCGATAGTCGTTGGGTGAGCCCAATTCAGGTCGTGCCCAAGAAGGTAGGACTCACCACTATAACGACTGAGACCGGAGAAATCATTCCAACCCGATTAGCCAACTCGTGGAGAGTCTGTATAGATAAACGCCGACTCAATTCCTCCACGAAGAAGGATCATTTCCCACTACCCTTCATTGATCAAATTCTCGAAAAACTTGCGGGAAATAGGTTCTTCTGCTTTCTTGACGGGTACTCCGGTTATAACCAGGTGGCAATCCATCCTGAGGACCAAGAAAAGACCACGTTCACCTGCCCCTTTGGAACATACGCTTTCCGAAGGATGCCTTTCGGTCTTTGCAATGCGCCCGCTACTTTTCAGCGATGCATGCTTGCCATATTCTCAGATATGGTAGGTGATTATCTGGAAGTCTTCATGGATGACTTTTCAGTTTTCGGAGCATCATTCGACGATTGCCTCCAACACTTGGTCCAGATACTCAGGCGGTGCATCGATGTGAATTTGGTTCTTTCCTGGGAAAAGAGCCATTTCATGGTGCCTGAGGGAATTGTCCTGGGACACTCAATTTCGGAAAAGGTATCCAAGTGGATCGAGCTAAGATTGATCTGATTTCTCACCTTCCTATGCCTAGCTCGATCAGGGACATCCGTTCCTTTTTAGGGCATGTCGGTTTTTATCGACGATTTATCCCTGATTTTTCAAAAATTGCGCGCCCCCTGACCACTCTTCTCTCCAAGGATGTTCCTTTCAAAATTTCCAAGGAATGCACTCAAGCATTTGAAATCCTGCGTGACCGAGTCACCCAAGCCCTGATCCTACAGTCCCCTGATTGGTCTCAACCCTTTGAGATCATGTGCGATGCATCCGACTTCGCTGAAGGAGCGGTTTTGGGGCAGAAAATTGACGGGAAACCTGTGGTCATTTACTACGCCAGCAAAACACTCGATGAGGCTCAGCGTAACTATACGGTTACTGAGAAAGAGCTGCTAGCTGTAGTATTTGCCCTAGAAAAATTCAGATCGTACCTTCTGGGTTCCCGTGTCATCATATACTCGGATCACACAGCTGTGAGGCATCTCCTTGCAAAGAAGGATGCGAAACCTCGATTAATCCGATGGATCTTGCTGTTGCAAGAATTTGACCTTGAGATTCGCGACAAAGCGGGAAAGCAAAATGTGGTAGCTGATCACTTGTCCCGTCTTCCTTCCGAAATAATTGACCCTTCCGGACCCATCACTGAGCATTTTCCCGATGAGCACCTGCTAACTATTGGTACTAGCCTTCCATGGTTTGCTAATATAGTAAATTACTTGGCATCTCATCAGATCCCGTCCGATTGGCCGAAGGCCAAGAAGGACAAATTACGCTCTGATGCCAAGTATTACATTTGGGAAGACCCGTACCTCTCCCGCATAGGTGCCGATCAGATCATCCGGAGATGTGTCCCGGAAGAGGAATTCAACAATATCCTCTCTTTCTGCCATGACCAGGCAAGCGGTGGCTGATGAGAACCTCATCATGAGCCATAACTAGCTCATTTTGACCCAATACAAAGGATAAAAGCTCCTACATAACTCAAGGAAAGGCTTAACTCAGAGAATTCTGAGTTTATGGAGAAAATAAGTCATAAGGGGTAAAAATGCAATTTTACCAGTATAATCTGCATACAGGGTAATTCAGGGTCCAAACATAGGTCAAAGCAACTTAATAAGAATAAAAGTGGGATGAGATGATCTAGCAAGGGCTACAGCAATTCCAAGGAACTAAATGATAATCTGTAACCCTAAAACAACCCACTTCAATTCACGAGGTTCGAGGCAAAGTAAAAATAGAATAAACCCTCTAAAATTCATAGAAAAATAATCTCTAGGGTTTAGAACCTTCAATTTGGCCTTCAGAACCCATGTTGACCTACATTGAGAACCATGCCCAATTAATAACTTAATCTGGGTTTTCGCATAAATTGATCGGTCAAACAAGGTTTAATATAGAAATAAAATTCACCATCAGATTCCTTAGGTCCTAATTAATCATGTATAAAAACTTGAGCCTAAGAAGAAACCTCCTTGACCGACTTTACACTTTGGTCCTCATATATTTACTTTTTGGCCCTCAACTTTTGAACCGTCGCATTTTGGCCCCTAACTCTCCTTCGTTCTTTGCATTCAGGTCCCCCTGCAAAACCGGCCAGCACCATGCTCCGGCGACCTTGCGCGGAGCATGGCGCCGCGCAGGGTGAGGGGGAAAGCCTGGCAAGTAAACCAAGGGTGCCCTGCGTTGTCAGCCGTCGCAGGGACACCCCCCTGGTCGCTGTAGCCCACCATACCGGCCGTGCGAACGCACGGACGGTATGGGTTTTCGTCTCCGGCCATCCTCCGGCGAGGGAGACACGTCGTCTCCCTCCGCCTCCCTCCCTGTTTTGATCCCTATAAATACCCCCCGTTGCTCCACAGACCGGGGCAGCTCGGATCTGACGGAGAAAATCCCCAACTTTCCTCTCTTCTCTCTCCGGCAGACGCTCACCAGCTCCGGCGGTTCCTCTCCCTCCTCCTCTTCGCTCTGCCGCAATACCAGCAGCAGAGGCTTCCTCCCCTGCTCTTCCCGCGCCACGCCGCACCCAACTGGCGCCTCTCCGGCTCTCTGCTCGCCGCCGCCCCTTTCCCTGAGCATCTTCTTCTCCGGCGACAGTCGATACGACTGTCGCCCTACTGCTCCCCCTTCGTCCCTGCAAGTAAGTTAGAACTACTCCCCTTCCTCTCCTCTTTCTTTCCCCGGTTTCAATTTGTTCAATTAAGCCCTCGACCGACCCTGACAATCGTCACCCCCTTCGACTCCGGCCACCCTCCGGCGAGATGTTCCCATCGCTCCACAGCCTCACACACCTCGCCGGCCCTCACCGAACCTCCGCCTCATCACACTGAGCACCCCCCACCCCTCCACTGCCACTCCACACCTCCGTAACGCTCCCCCGAACAAACCCATTCCTCCGGTTGCAGTCCAACCTAGGGCTGCCGCCAGACACCACCTTGCGGCCTACCGCGCAGCTCCTCACCTTCGCCGTGCCACGGCAAAGGTTCCCCAGTGGTTTGATCAGGCCGAGAGGCCATATTCGTGTCCGACAGGTTTTGAGGTTCGACCGCCATTAACGCACATTGAAGCAGCTTCTCCCGCGCTCCAGGCTTGAGGACTCCAGGTCTCCAGCTGCTGCGGATTACGGGGAGTCTTGCGAAGGCAGCCAGCCAGCAACCTACGCAAATCGAAGCCGCAGCTGCAGAAGCTAGGCCGCGGTCTCCCAGCAGGCGCACGCAAGGAGAGGTCTCCGTTTAGTCCCACATCGGTAAGCCTCACAACCTTTCCACTGTTTAAATTGATTTTGTGCATTAGCTTTACTGCCTCAGCACACGGGGTGAGGTCCCCTTTCACCCGCCCGGCTACCCGGTCTCGTCCGCGCTCACGCCCCGCGGACCTGACCCGACCCGACTTAGACTGACCTGCACTCCTCGCCCACCACGCACGCCGGTGGGCCTGGACCCGGGCGCGACCCGAACCCGATTACCCGGCAGCTCTGGGAGAGCTTTCCCAAGAGTGGTTTCAGAGAGAGAGAGAGACGCGGGGGGAGAGGGTAGAGTAGGTTTTGTCCTCTGACGTAAGCTCTGAAGTGTGCAGGCACAGGTGAAGAAGAAGAACCGCGGAAGAAGAAGGAAGCTGAGGGAGACACTGTAGCAACAGGCAGTTTAAGTCGTCTGATTTGCAAATCAGATGACGGCCTGAAGGGAAAAGAAGAAAGAAGGAGGGGCGACGTCCTGACTGGAAAAAGAAAAGAAGAAAGAAGGAGATCTGAAGAACAACAGAAGAAGGCGAGGCAGAGGAGAACACAAAAGAACAAGGGAAGAACTGAAAGAAGAAAAACAAAGAAGAAAGAAGAAGATCTGAAGAAAGACAGAAGAAGAAGAAGAGCATCACCACTGCAGAAGAAGAACATCACCTCTGCAGACAAAGAAGAAGAAGATCTGAGACGAGGAGAAAACAAAGAGAAAAGAAGACAACAAATTCTTTCCCTCTCTCTTTCTTTATTTTTGTAAAAGAAACATGTATATCTCTAGAATACAACTTGCTCCCTGAGTTCGACCTCGGGAACTCTTTTATTTTCCGAGTAAAAAATTTATATTTGAAATGTTGGCAATAACTGGCTATACTACAACGCTATAACAATAAAACCCGATTGCCTACGCCGCGTTTCAGTGGCCATTTCGCCGGGCATAAAATCGCATCAAAAGTCCTCCAGTGCGGCTTTTACTGGCCCACACTGTTGAAAGACGCGTACAGTCACTGCAAGGCATGCAGTCGTTGCCAGACTTTGGGCAACATGAGCCATCGCGGCATGATGCCTATGCAACCGATTCTAGTATGCGAAATCTTTGATGTTTGGGGGATTGATTTTATGGGCCCCTTTCCTGTTTCGGATGGTTTCGAATACATTCTGTTGGCTATGGACTACGTGTCCAAATGGATCGAAGCCATACCGACCCGAACCTGTGATCACAAAATCGTTCTCAATTTCATTCATCAAAACATTTTCTCAAGGTTCGGGATTCCTCGTGCAATAATCTCTGATGGGGGGACCCATTTCACAAATGCTCAGTTTAGGTCACTGATGACCAAATACGGGGTGTCTCACCGAATCTCTACTCCTTACCACCCCCAAACTAATGGTCTAGCTGAGCTGTCTAATCGGGAGATCAAGAAAATCCTGCAAGTCACTGTTCGACCTGACAGGAAGGACTGGTCGTCCCGACTTCCGGAAGCATTGTGGGCCTATAGGACCGCCCACAAGACCCAATTGGGCATGTCTCCCTTTAGACTGGTGTACGGAAAGGCATGCCACCTTCCCGTAGAACTGGAGCATAAAGCCTATTGGGCAGTACGGAACTGTAATCTAGATCTTTCCAAGGCTGGGACCCACAGAAAACTCCAAATCAGCGAGATCGACGAATTACTCCTAGACGCGTACGAGAACTCGCAAATCTACAAGGAGCGGGTTAAAGCCTTCCACGACAAACACATCTCGAGAAAGATCTTTCATCCTGGTCAAAAGGTCCTACTCTTTGATGCCCGACTAAAACTCTTCCCAGGAAAACTGAGATCCAAGTGGGTCGGACCATTTTTGGTCCGACAGGTTTTTGGAAATGGAGCAATCGAAATCAGTCCACTCAGCCATGATTCTGAACCTTTCATCGTGAACGGTCAGAGACTCAAGCCGTTCATTGATGTAACTTCTACTGATTTGGCTGAGGCATCTTATATCCTCCTTTCCCCTTGAGCTTATTGCGCCCAGCCGATGGCATAAAACTCAGCGCTTAACGGGAGGCAGCCCGTCATTCTCTTTGAAAACCTGAAACTTGTTCTGACACCTTTTTGCACTTGAAGTTCACACTTTAGGACAGCCAACTCCACCTCAGGTGCTTGCATCTGAGATTAGAAATCGTCCGCAACAGTCACCCCGACCCATTCACTCATCAAAACAGCTGTCCTAATGTATGAACTTAGTTGAATAAAACCCCTAGGTTATAATGAGGACATTGCAAATCTTAGGCATGGGGGGGTATGAAAGTGCAAAACTTGTAAGAAAAGGTTTCAAACAAAAAAAATTCACATATGCCAAAAACACCATAAAAATTAAAAATTTTCGAAAAAGAATAAGAGGAAAAGAGGAGAAGGAAATTTTGTGAAGGAGAAGGAGAAAAGAAACAAAATGAAAAAGGAGCACAAAATTATGAGAAAAGGTGATAGTTATTAGTAAGGAACTAAGGAATCAACCTAAGTTCTAGACCTCATTCAAGAAAATAACTGAAAAGTCCATAATGAGATTAGTAAGAACACAAACCTTAGGCATTCTTGAATAGACTCTTAGTACCCATTAAGATCTAGGAAATCCTCAAGAGGTTGAGGAAAATGAAAAGCTTAAGTACTAGATCCAAGGCTTAGGGAGTATTTGGCCTCGTTAACTAATTTTTGGTTTATGGGACTTAGTAACCTAAGCACCCTAACCTCACACACAGCCTGGTTCAGTAAGCGTAAAAATCAAAATCACGCAGAAGCGTCGCAAAATTCTGAAAAGAACACCTAGAGTAGGAGCGGCAGACCAACACAAGTTGATTTGGACGAGTTCCCAGTGTGGAGAGGCGGGAAATCCCCTCGAAGATGAGTAACAAAATATCATCTCCTCGGTGCTTGTCTCTTAGGATATTCACATATCCTACTGGGGGAATGTAAGCACTCTGCTGGTTCAGACACCATGGATGGGATTATCTTGAAATCTCAATTGCTAGGGTCTGGATTCGGCCACGGAACACCATGGATGGGATTATCTCGAAATCTCAATAGCCAGGGTTCCGGGGGTTGCCATGGGCGGTGCTATCACGAAGCATCGATCGCCAGGAACCCTTGAGGATTGATGATGGGAGCAAGGAATCTGATACAGACCGTGTTGAAAAGCCAATCCTAGGCTAGAACTAAAAAGAAAAAGAGAGAGAAAACTCTCCAAATAGAAAAACTTTCTATCTCTCTCTTATAAAACGCACTGCGAACTGAGCCAGGGCTAAAATCATTTCAAGCACGGGTGCTCTAACCACAAAGTCCAATAAACCTTAGGTTAGTTCTTGTGGGCCTTAAAAACCTTTGCTAAAGACTGAGGCTAAGGCTAGACAGATTTGGATCTTGATTGGTACTAGAGTACCTTTTAGGCCTATGGTCAGCATTCTAACCTATTCTAAGCTCAAATAAAAAAGCACTTATCTGAAGCTATTAAGAACTTCATGGTCTAGAACAAGGGTTGAAACCTTAAGTTTTTGCTAAGGGACTAGCAAAAGCTAGGCATGGGGGTATGATGAGAACATCATCATGAGCCATAACTAGCTCATTTTGACCCAATACAAAGGATAAAAGCTCCTACATAACTCAAGGAAAGGCTTAACTCAAAGAATTCTGAGTTTAAGGAGAAAACAAGTCATAAGGGGTAAAAATGCAATTTTACCAGTATAATCTGCATACAGGGTAATTCAGGGTCCAAACACAGGTCAAACAAACCGAATAAGAAGGAAAGTGGGATGATCTGATAAGGGCTACAGCAATTCCAAGGAACTAAATGATAATCTGTAACCCTAAAGCAAACCCACTTCAATTCACGAGGTTCGAGGAAAATTAAAAATCGAATAAACCCTCTAAAATTCATAGAAAAATAATCTCTAGGGTTTAGAACCTTCAATTTGGCCTTCAGAACCCATTTTGACCTACATTGAGAACCATGCCCAATTAATAACTTAATTTGGGTTTTTGCATAAATTGACCGGTCAAACAAGGTTTAATCTAGAAATAAAATTCACCATCAAATTCCTTAGGTCTTAATTAGTCATGTATAAAAACTTGAGCCTAAGAAGAAACCTTCTTGACCAACTTTGCACTTTGGTCCTCATATATTTACTTTTTGGCCCTCAACTTTTGAACCCTCACATTTCTGCCCCTAACTCTCCTTCGTTCTTTGCATTCAGGTCCCTCCTGCCAAAACCTGCCAGCACCATGCTCCGGCGACCTTGCGCGGAGCATGGCGCCGCGCAGGGTGAGGGGGAGGGGCTGGCAAGTCAACCGAGGGTGCCCTGCGTCGTCAGCCGTCGCAGGAACACCCCCTGGTCGCTGCAACCCACCATACCGGCCGTGTGAACGCACGGACGGTATGGGTTTCCATCTCCGACGTCCTCTGGCGAGGGAGACACGTCATCTCCCTCCGCCCTCCTCTCTGATTCCGCCTCTATAAATACCCCCGTCGCTCCGCCGTTCTGAGCAGCTCGATCCTGACGGAGAAAGACCCCCACTTCCTCTCTTCCCACTACGACAGGAAGCTCTCCAGCTCCGGCGTCCTCCCCTCTTCCTCCTCGTCGCTCTGCCACACTACCAGCTGCAGGCTTGCCCTCCCTCGCTCTTCCCGCGTCACGCCGCACCCAGCTGGCGCCTCTCCGGCCCTCTCCTCGTCGCCGCCCCTTCCCCCGGGCATCTTCTTCTCCGACGACAGTCGATACGACTGTCGCCCGCTCCGGCCCCTCCTCATCCTGCTAAGTAGGTAGAACTCCTCCTCTTTCTCCCCTCTTCCTTTTCCTCATTTTACATCTTTACTGTTACCCCTATCCGACCAATCGCCCTCACCTTCTCCATCTCCGACCCCTGCTCCGGTGACCCGCTCCCATCACTCCAGCAACCCACACGGCTCGCCGACCACCGCAGAACCTCCGCCTCCTCACCCTGATCAACCTCCGCCCTTCCACTTCCCCCAAATCACCCTCTGCAACTCCACCGAACAAACCCATCTCCCGACCCACAGTCCGACCTAGGGCAGCTCTTAGGCTCCGCCCCGCCGCCTGCACACCCCCCGACCACCTTCGCCGTGCCACGGCGAAGGTCCTCCGCATTTCTGATTGGGCCGAGAAGCCGTTTCTCTGTGGGCAGGTACCTGCGCTCGTCGCCGCCATTGTTGAAGCGAAGCAGCTTCGACCTGCTGTCCCAAGTGCGCTGCGCCCAGGTCACGCTCCTAGGCTGTGCGGGGGCATTTCGGCAAAGCGTTAGGCTGCAGATTGAGGCGAATCCCTCGCGCGAAGGCCTCGCGTAAAGCTGCGATTACCAGCTGCTTCCTCCGCGCAGGCGCGAAATTGGGGTGGGACATTTAGTCCCACCTCGGAAGGCTCTGAAGGAGCGCAGCGGTATAAAGCGAAAAAGTGCTGAGGCTTATTGCCTCAGCACACGGGGTGAGGTCCCCTTCACCTGCCCGGTTACCCGGTCTTGTCCGCGCTCACGCCCCACGGACCTGACCCGACCCGACTTAGACTGACCTGCACTCCTCGCCCCCCACGCACGCCGGTGGGCCTGGACCCGGGCGCGACCCGTACCCGGTAACCCGGCAGCTCTGGGAGAGCTTTCCTAAGGGCAGATTCTGTGAGAGAGAGACGCGAGGAAGGGTAGAGATAGGTTTTGCCCCTCTCTGATCAAGCGGTGCAAGTTTGCAGGCACAGGTGAAGAAGAAGAACCAGAGAAGAAGGACGACGAAAGCTGAAGGAAGGAGCACCGAGCGGCACTGTAGCAGCGGCGGTTTAAGTCGTCTGATTGGAAAATCGGACGACGTCCTGAAGGCAAAGAAGGAGAAGGAAGGCGAGGCAGAGGAGGAACACAGAGAGGCCAAGTGAAGACTCTGCAGAAGAAGAAGAGCACGAGAAGAAGATCTGAAGACAGGAAAAGAAGAAAGAAAGAAGAAGAAGAAGAACATCACCACTGCAGATAAAGATGAAGAACAAAAGAAGAGAGCAGAACATCTGAGAAGGAAGAAGAGGAGAAGCAAAGAGAAAAGAAGAAAATCCAACAAATTCTCTCTCTCTCTTTCTTTATTTTTGTAAAAGAAACTTGTACCCCTAGAATACAACTTGCTCCCTGAGTTCGACCTCGGGAACTCTTTATTTCCGAGTAACAAATTGTATTAAACTGGTAATCACCTCTCTATACTATACTACGACGAAATAATAAAACTATAGAGGAAGGTCACCACCACATGGGTTGCTCTTAAGTTAGCTTTCTTGAAGAAATTCTTCCCTATTGAAAGGACCAATGCCTTGCAACGGGCGATTACCACTTTCGCTCAGTGGCTGGGGGAATCGTTTCATGGTTCTTGGGAGCAATTCCAGAAACTTTTGAGGAAGTGTCCACACCATGAGGTGCCTGATGAGAGCCTCATCATGAGCCATAACTAGCCCATTTATCTTAACAAAGAGAGTAAAAGCTCCTACATAACTTAGAAGAGGACCGAATTGAAGGAATAAGTGTTCTGAGAAGAAAACATGAAATAAAGGTTATAACTGTAATTTTACCATTGCGGTACATAAACAAGATTTCTCAGAGACAGAGCATAGGTCAAATGGTCTAAATGAGATAAAAAGTGGGTTGATTCAATCAGAAATGGGTTCATGAGCAATCTAGAAATTAAATGACATTTGGTAACCCTAAAACTGACCCGCTTAATTCAACAAGGTTCCGGTCCGGAAAAAAATCAAGTAAACCCTCTAAAATTCATGGAAAAATATCACGTAGAGTTTAGAACATTCAAATTGGCCTTTGGAACCTAGTTTGACCAAGATTAGGGTCCTAGCTCATCAATTGACCTAATTTGGTTACGCAAAATATCTAGTAAAACGTTGTCAAACCTAAAATCCAACTTCACCATTGGATTCCTTAGGTCAAAACTAGGTTTGTACCAAAATTTGGACTAAAGGGGAGGTCATCTTGACCTACTTTGCAATTTAGTACACCTAATCACATTTTGGTCCTTATCTTTTGAAAACCATCACTTAAACCCCCCTAGCTTCTTCGCCAATCTTACAATCAGGTCCTTCCGCCATTATTGGGGAAGAATCCTTCTCCGACGAGGATTAGAGAGGGAATACTCTCAGATCCCTAAGAGATCTCCTCCCAGAATTGGAAGGGAGATTCTCTGAGGAATCTCCTTCCATCTGAGCCCAATCATGATCCCTGATTTGCACCCAATATCTCATGGGAACGCACGAGAGATTTGGGTATCTAACCACCTTCCATCTCTGGCGAGACGTCGGTGACAGAAGGCGTGCCCTCCACGCACCAGACGCATGGCTAGCACCTATAAATTAAACCCCAACTCCGGCCGAACCTCCTCAGCTTGACTTGGCCGGGATTCCACCTCAAATTCATCTCCTTCTCTGGCCAAGGTGTCCAGCGAGCTTCGGAGAGCCCCCCTCCCCTTCCTCTTCGCTCTGCCACAAAACCAGTGGCAGAGCCGTCTTCCTCATCCTCCTCCACATCGCGCAACACCTGCGTGCGCTGCCCTAGCCTCGTCGTCGCCGCCGTCTTCCCCCACTTGGCGTCTTCTTCTCCGACGACAGCAGGTACTGCCGTCCGCCTCCTCGTCCCCTTCATCCTTTTAATTAGGTTAAAACTCTTCTTCTCTATCCCCTCTTTCATTCCCCTCATTTTATTTCATCAAAAACCCCTCGACCGCCACTGTTCACCATCACCTTCCTCATCTCCGGCCACCCTCCAGTGAGTTGCTCCCATCGCTTCGCAGCCCCACACGCCTCGCCGACCATCACATAACCTCCACCTCACCTCACTGAGTAACATCCGCCCATCCACCGTCCCTCTACGCCTCCACAACAGTCCCCCGAATACACCCATCCATCCAGCCACAGGGCAACCTAGGCACGCATGCCTAGGTCACCCCACGGCCTGCCACATAGCTCATCACCTTCGTCGTGACACGGCGAAGGTTCCCCGGTGATCTGATTAGGCCGCAAGGCTCTTTTCATGTTTGACAGGTTCCACGCCCTGGCCGCCATTGACGGCAACTCGAGGAAGCTCCACGCTCACTCCAGGCTTCAGGACCGCAAGGGCTCCAGGTGCAGCTCACTCAGGGAGGCATTGCGAAGATATCTGACCCAGCAAGAGACGCTATGAAGTCTGCAGCTATGGAAATTGAATGATAGACTTCTGCGGGCGTGCACAAGAGAAGGCCGGGAGTTTTAGTCCCACATCGGTAATTTACAAAGTGCTGCCATGGTTTATATTGTTTTTGTGATATTGGTTCAGTGCCTCCGAATGCACTTGGGGTGAGGACCCTCACCTATCTTATGCCGCCTCGTCCGCGAGTTCACCACGCGGATATGGCGCGACCCGACCCGACCCTATCCTAAGCACACCTTGCGCACCACAATCACGCCGGTGCGCCTGGTCACGGGCACGCTATCTGACCCGTTTACCTGGCTCTGGGAGAGCATCCTGAGAGTGGTTAACGGAGAGAGAGAGATGGGCCGGTGTGGGTAGAGGGTTAGGTTTTGCTTTGCTGTGGTTGTGCAGGGAAGGAAGAAAGAAGGAAGGAGTGAAGCCAACACTTGGCCGCTACTAGCAAGGGAAATGAAGAAGTAAGGAAGCCTTTGCAGAAGAAAAAGAGAAGAAAAGGAAGAGGCGAAGGGAAAAGAGAAGAACTGAAGAAGAAGAAGAAGAGGAACTGAAGGCAAATAGAACCAAGAAAGGAAGCAAAGCCAAGGAAGAAGAAGAAGGCCCATAGAGAGAGATACTGCAGGAGAAGAAAGAAAGAAGACAGAAGAAAATAAGAAGAAAAGAAGCACTGCAGAAGAGAAAGAACAAGCACAAAGAAGAAGAAAAAGAATAAGAGAAGGGAAGCCTACTTTTAAGACATCTGATCATAGGATCAGACGTCCAATTTCTCCTTTTTGCCTCAATTACTTTTCAAACTCATGTATTTATATTTGAATTAAGTTTTGAGTAATTAAAGTGTTCAATTACATTCTAGAGAATAGTAATGACTTCCAATTGCTCCCTTTGTTTGACCTCGGATACTCCGATTTTCGAGTAATAAAACTCTTATTTGTTGATGACGCTTGATTACCTATACTACGACGTAATTAACTGTTAAAACACGATCGAGTTTCGCATGTCAACAGTGCCAAAATGGCAACTCATGCAGATTTTCTTTCACGGGTTGGTTGAACAACTCCGTAATCATGTGGACGCCTCCTGTGGAGGTAATTTCCCTAATAGGGATGCAGATAGCACATATGACCTACTTGAGGAAATGAGTGAGAACTCAATTAATAATGCCTCCATGGATACATTCTACTGGTCCCAACAACCTTGGTCAAATGCTAATGAGGTACAGGATTCTCATTCATTTGACATGAAATTGATTTGTAGTAAGCTTGATAAAATGGACTTGGTTGCTAAGAGAATGGAAGAATGGATGTTTAGGAATTCAGGAAACACTTCTACACCTACTCAATCCCAAAATTCGGGATTCCATTCCTCATGAGCTCCCATAGGGCTAGAGTTCGTGAACCAACTTGAATCGGCTCAACCTGTGAGCCAGGATATCTCAGAACCTTATGTTTCCAAACTAGGGCCTTTGATCCAAGTTTTTCTGAACCTTCCTTCTCTCCATCCTCGTCCTATGAGGATGCATATGTAAAGCAGGAGAATGTTAGGTCCAACCAATATTCCAACACTTATAACTCAAGTTGGAGGAACCACCCTAACTTTTCCTGGAAAACTCAGGGTTAACAGACCCAAACTCGACCCAGCAACTATGCATCTCAATGACCTATGGGTTAGGGTCAAGTATGCACCCAGCTGCCCCCTAGACCGATTACTTAGCCATCTTGGAATGCCTAACAATTTGCAGGGTAGGCTGATTTAAATCAGCAAATGGTGGAAATGCAAGGGTCCATGCTTTAGCTTATGCAGCAAATGAAGACTATAGGATCTAAAGAGATGATATATATAGCTTTGCGCACAAAAACTCAAACACAAAATCAGTAAAAACATGACAATTTGCACAATCAATCAAACCACAGAAATAGGCACAAAATGTATAGTCGTTCCCCTCCCTTGGGTACTCCACTACCTAAGCCTCCCTGCTTAGGGATTTTAACCCGATTCTCTTAACCCGAGAGAATCAATTTACTAAATCGAGGTAACTAACGGGTTACCTCAACCTAAGTACAAAAATGGGTTTGTTACAACCCAACGAGCAAACTCTCAAGAGCAAATGAATTATAGGTGTAAGAAAGAAAACTCTTACAACTAAGTTCCTACGTCACTCAACAATAATTAAAATAATATTACCAATTTGAGAGCTTATGATGAACACGAATCATGTTCAATTACATGAACAAAACACGTTAATGTGTTTGCAAATCCATAGCACGATTGGAAAGCAGCAAACACAATTTCTTCTCGTGAATATGTGGTGGAAAATATGAATTAAATGCTTTAGAATTTTCTCTTATGTCTCATCTATTTCTTGTGTGTAAACAAAGAGTCCTAGGGTCATTTTACAGAGTGTAGGACCTCAGGTATTCGTCTACCAAACGTTGCGATTTAATTCCCAACTTTCACAAAGCCAAAATTAATTTTCTAGCCATTCAGTTTTGAGCCAACAGCAACCTGGTACCGGTCCTAAAGTACCTGTACCGGTACTACTAGCTCATTGCCACCAATACATGAGTCCTAGTACCGGTACTCATCATGGGTAGTGGTACTTGTGACTCTCAAGTTTAAAATTACTTGGGCACAATAACCAACTTGTACTGATACTCATCTTGGGTACCCGTACTTGTATGGTTCAGGCCAGAATAAAGGCTTCAACCTATGGCCCAGATGTACCGATACTCATGGTTGGTACAGGTAATTGTTGTTTAGAGTTTGAGAAGAATTCTCAAACCTGTGCCATGCAAATACCAGTACTGATGAACGGTACCGGTACTTGCTTACAAGTACCTGTTTTAAGCTTTTTAATCCATTACGTACTTTGAAAATGTTTGTAATATAAATTAATCCTTATTTATCTCCACTTGATTTTACGATCTAAGTTATGATTCTTTGTTAAGAAGCATATACAATCTATAAATAAAAAATCTAAACTAGAAACACTAAAGGTCGAAGATGATCTTCTCCTCCTTGATTCTTTCTTGTCATCTTGCCTCCTTATCATGATCTTCTCCTTTTCATCTAGCCTTCATCATTTCCTGTTTGCCTTGATCTTCACATAAATCTAAAAGAACTCAATTGCAAACATTAATCCATAATAATTTTGTCAACACCAAAACAAGATGTGGAACAAGGTTCCAACAATCTCCCCCATTTTGGTGTTGACAAAACTATCTTGCAAATAGAAAATTATAAGAAAAGAAATAATTAATTTAACAATGTTATATGAAAGAAAAAAAACTTTTAATTAAATCCTCCCCCTCAATATATGCTCCCTCTAAAAATATTACTATTTGCCCTCTATCTTTCTCCCCGTTTTTGTCAAT
Source organism: Thalassia testudinum (assembly GCA_037157565.1). Lineage (NCBI taxonomy): Eukaryota > Viridiplantae > Streptophyta > Magnoliopsida > Alismatales > Hydrocharitaceae > Thalassia > Thalassia testudinum. Next base: position 95,539,471 of record JAZHRO010000025.1, read on the forward strand.
CACAAAGAAATGAAGAAATATCATACCATAAAATTTACAAAAAGTAAAATGGAGCTTGTGGATACCAAGCATATCTTGTCCAACATTCCTGGTCTTCATTCAACCTATAGAAAGGTTGAAGTGTTCCGTTATGTGCCTTGAACACCCATTGATTACTTTGATCTACTCCAGCAAAACAAATATCTTTTCTAGGTACCCATTTTCTTGTGGGTCCTTTAGAGTTAGCACCTTTCAAATCCGAAGATTTATAGAACTCTTTAGTGTTAAATCTATAATTCTTGGGAGTTTTAGCCTTTTGATACATCCATGGATGCCTAGGTGCATGTGATTTATTTTGTATATTCTTTTTACTTTGAAATTTTGATTCTAATGAATCACAAAATTAGTGTCTAGCCTAGTTGTTAGTTTAAGATTTGTTAAAGTCCCTTCAAAGTGCTTGTAAATATCTCCTAGTTCTAATATCTCGGCATGCATCTGATTATTAGTTTCTTTTCACATTTATTATTCTATTTCTAAACATGATTTTTCTAATTCTATTGTATGATAATTATTTTTTCAAACCTGATTTTCCTTTTTAAATGACGTAGCTTTATGATATAGTTCTACATAAGCTTTTAATAATTCTTCAAAAGAGAAATCAGGGTTTACCTCATTGTCCGTATCATCCGTAGTTGCTGCCAAACATAGATGAGCGACCTTGTTGACATCTGATTCGCTAGAGTCGGTGTCCATGTCAGAGTTACTATCATCCCAAGTTGCTTTTAAAGCTCTCCTCTTCTTCTTCTTGACTTCTTTTGTGTATTTCCTTCTGTCTTCCTTCTCCTTGTTCATAGGGTAATCCTTCTGCAAGTTGCCCTTCTTCTTGCACTCATAGCAAATAACATTAGTTGAAATTTTATTAACTTTCTTACCTTATTTTTTGAGGAATTTGTAGAATTCCCTAGTAAGCATTTCCATCTCCTCATCTTCGGATTCTGATGTTGTTGAGTCAGAGTCCTCCTTGATTGCTATAAAAGCAATACTTTTCCTCCTGGTTATTGCCTTCTCCTTGCACTTCTTTGTGTTCTCCAATTGAACTTCATACACCATGAGTCTTCCAATTAGATCATCCAAGGGGATACTGGATAGATCCTTCGCCTATTGGATCGCTGTGGTCTTTGGAGACCAATCACTTCTAAGAGATCTTAAGAACTTCCTTACAAGCTGCTCTTCTGTGAACTTCACTCCAAGATTCTTTAGGGGGTTAACTATTTCCCAAAACCTTGTGTACATGTCTTTAATCGTTTCACCTTCTGTCATCGTGAAACACTCGTATTCTTTGGTTAGAATAGAAATATGGGTTTCTTTTACCTTGTTAGTACCTTCGTAGGTTGACTCGAGAGTGTTCCATATCTCATTTGCTGACTCGCATGCCAAAATTCGGTTGAACTCCTCCCTTGATAATGCACAATAAAGTGCATTCATCGCCTTTACGTTACCTATGATCTTCTTTTGATCCGTTGTCCAAGCTACGCCTTCCAGCAGCTCTGGATCCGTGTACTTCTCTTTAATGAGAATCCAAGACTCTTCGTTCATTTCTTTGAGGAAGACTTGCATCCTCCTCTTCTAGTACCCATAATCCATCCCATCGAAATAGGGAGGACATGTAGAAGACTGTCCTTTAGTGCACCTTGAGACTGATCCCATCTCAAGTCAAGTTGTTACATCTTCTTTCAATCGAGCTCTGATACCACTTGAAGGGATCTAAAATATGGAATATATGTATGGCTACGTGCACAAAAACTCAAACACAAAATCAATAATAACAAGACAATTTGAACAATCAATAAACCACAGAAATAGGCACAATATGTTTAGTGGTTCCCCTCCCTTGGGTACTCCACTTCCAAAGCCTCCCCGCTTAGGGTTTTTAACCCGATTCTATCAACCCCAAGAAAATCAGTTTACTAAATTGACGTAATTAATAGGTTAGCTCAACCAAAGTACAAAAATAGGTTTGTTACAACCCAACGAGCAAATGCTCAAGAACACATGAAATATAGGTGTAAGAAAGAGAACTTTTACAACTAAGTTCCTACACCTCTCAACAATAATTAAAATAATATTACCGATTTGAGAGCTTAGGATGGACACGAATCGTGTTGAATTGCATGAACAAAACACGTCAATGTGTTTGCAAACCCGTAGCAGGATTGGAAAGCTGCAAACACGATTTCTTCTCTTGAATATTTGGTGGAAAATATGAATTATATGCTCTAGAATTTTCTCTTATGTCTCTTCTATATCTTGTGTGCAAACAAAGAGTCCTAAGGTCATTTTATAGAGTTTAGGACCTTAGGTATTCGTCTACTAGATGTTGGGATTTAATTCCCAACGTTCATATAGCCAAAATTAATTTTCTAGCCGTTCAGTTTTAAGCCAACGGCTACCTGGCACCAGTACTAAAGTACCTGTACTAGTACTAGCAGCTCACTACCACCCATACATGTGTCCTGGTACCTGTACTCATCATGGGTACCAGTCCTTGTGACTCTCAGGTTTGAAATTCCTTGGGTATAGTAGCCTACTTCTACCGGTACTCATCATGGGTACAGGTACTTGTAAGGTTCGGGACAGAATAAAGGCTTCAACCTGTGGCCAACATGTACCAGTACTCATGGTTGGTACCGGTACTTGTTGTTTACAGTTTGAGATGAATTCTCAAACCTGTGCCTTGCAAATTCCAGTACTGATGAATAGTACCGGTACTTGCTTACAAGTACTTGTTTTAAGTGTTTTAATCCATTACGTACTTTGAAAATGTTTGCAATATAAATTAATCCTAATTTATCTCTACTTGATTTTATGATCTAAGTTATGATTCATTGTTAAGAGTCACATACAATCTATAAATAAAAAATCTAAACTAGAAACACTAAAGGTAGAAGATGATCTTCTCCTCCTTGATTCTTCCTTGTCATCTTGCCTCCTTATCATGATCTTCTCCTTTTCATCAGGCCTCCATCATTTACTATTTGCCTTGATCTTCACCTAAATGTGAAAGAACTCAATTGCAAGCATTAATCCATAATAATTTTGTTAACACCAAAATAAGAAGTGGAACAACGTTCCAACAATCTCCCCCATTTTGGTGCTGACGAAACTATCATGCAAATAGACAACTACAAGAATAGAAATAATTAATTTAACAATGTTATATGAAGGAAAAAAAACTTTTAATTAAATCCTTCCCCTCAATCTTTGCCCTCTATCTTTCTCCCCCATTTTGTCAATCACAAAAACATGAAGAAATATCATACCATAAAATTTTTCAATAGTAAAATAGAGCTTGTGGATACCAAGCATCTCCCATCCAACATTCTTTGTCTTCGCTCAACCTATAGAAAGGTTGAAGTGTTCTGTTATGTGCCTTGACCAACCATTGATTACTTTGATCTACTCCTGCAAAACAAATATCTTTTCTAGGTACCCATTTTCTTGTGGGTCCTTTAGAGTTAGCACCTTTCAAATCCTAAGATTTATAGAACTCCTTAGTGTTAGATCTGTAATTCTTGGGATTCTTAGCCTTTTGATACATCCATGCATGCCTAGGTGCATGTAATTTATTTTGTATATTCTTTTTACTTTGAAATTTAGATTCTAATGAATCACAAAATTAGTGTATAGCCTAGTTGTTAGTTTAAGATTAGTTAAAGTCCATTCAAAGTGCTCGCAAATATCTCCTAGTTCTAATATCTCGACCTGTAGCTGATTATTAGTTTCTTTTCACATTTCTAATTCTATTTCTAAACATGATTTTTCTAATTCTATTGTTTGATAATTATTTTTTAAAACCTGATTTTCCTTTCTAAATGACTTAGCTTTATGATATAGTTCTACATAAGCTTTTAATAATTCTTCAAAAGAGAAATCAGGGTTTACCTCATTGTCTATATCATCCATAGTTGCTGCCAAACATAGATGAGCGACCTTGTTGTCATCTAATTCGCTAGAGTCGGTGTCCATGTCGGAGTCACTATCATCCATTGTTGCTTTTAAAGCTCTCCTCTTCTTCTTCTTGACTTCATTTGTGTATTTCCTTTTGCCTTCCTTCTCCTTGTTCATAGGGTAATCCTTCTGCAAGTCGCCCTTCTTCTTGCACTCATAGTAAATAACATTAGTTGAAATTTTATTGACTTGCTTACCTTATTTTTTGAGGAATTTGTAGAATTTCCTAATAAGCATTTCCATCTCCTCATCTTCAGATTCTAATGTTGTGAGTCAGAGTCCTCCTTGATTGCCCTAAAAGTAATACTTTTCCTCCCGCTTGTTGCCTTCTCCTTGCACTTATTTATGTTCTCCAATTGAACTTCATACACCATGAGTCTTCCAATCAGATCATCCAAGGGGAGACTGGATAGATCCTTCACCTATTGGATTGCTGTGGTCTTTGGAGTCCAATCACTTGTAAGAGATCTTAAGAACTTCCTTACAAGCTGCTCTTCTGTGAACTTCACTGCAAGGTTCTTTAGGGGGTTAACTATTTCCCAAAACATTGTGTACATGTCTTTAATCGTTTCACCATTTGTCATCGTGAAACACTCATATTCTTTGGTTAGAATAGAAATATGGGTTTCTTTTACCTTGTTAGTACCTTCGTAGGTGAACTCGAGAGTGTTCCATATCTCATTTGCTGACTCGCATGCCAAAATTCGGTTGAACCCCTCCCTTGATAATGAACAATAAAGTGCATTCATCGCCTTTGCGTTACCTATGATCTTCTTTTGATCAATTGTCCAAGCTACGCCTTCCTGCGGCTCCGGATCCGTGTACTTCTCTTTAATGAGAATCCAAGACTCCTCGTCCATTGCTTTGAGGAAGACTTGCATCCTCCTCTTCTACTACCCATAATCCATCCCATCGAAATAGGGAGGACGGGTAGAAGACTGTCCTTCAGTGCGCCTTGAGAATGATCCCATCGCAAGTCAAGTTGTTATGTCTTCTTTCAACCGAGCTCTGATACCACTTGAAGGGATCTAAAATATGGAATATATGTATTGCTACGTGCACAAAAACTCAAACACAAAATCAATAATAACAAGACAATTTGAACAATCAATCAAACCACAGAAATAGGCACAATATGTTTAGTGGTTCCCCTCCCTTGGGTACTCCTCTACCTAAGTCTCCCATCTTAGGATTTTTAACTCGATTCTCTCAACCCCGAGAGAATCAATTTTATAAATTGAGGTAATTAATAGGTTACCACAACCCAAGTACAAAAATAGGTTTGTTACAACCCAACGAGCAAATGCTCAAGAACAAATGAAATACAGGTGTAAGAAAGGGAACTCTTACAACTAAGTTCCTATGCCTCTCAACAATAATTAAAATAATATTACCAATTTGAGAGCTTAGGATGGATCCGAATTGTGTTGAATTGCGTGAACAAAACACATCAATGTGTTTGCAAACCCGTAGTAATATTGTAAAGTTGCAAACAGGATTTCTTCTCTTGAATATGTGGTAGAAAATATGAATTATATGCTTTAGAATTTTCTCTTATGTCTCTTCTATATCTTGTGTGCAAAAAAAGAGTCCTAAGGTCATTTTATAGAGTTTAGGACCTCAGGTATTCATACTAGACGTTGGGATTTAATTTCCAACGTTCATATAGCCAAAATTAATTTTCTAGCCATTCAGTTTTGAGCCAACGGCTACCTGGCACCAATACTAACGTACCTGTACTAGTAATAGCAGCTCACTACAACCCGTACATGAGTCCTGGTACCGGTACTTATCATGGGTACCGGTACTTGTGACTCCCAGGTTTGAAATTCCTTAGGCACAGTAGCCTACTTCTACCGGTACTCATCATGGGTACAGGAACTTGTAAGGTTCGGCACAGAATAAAGGCTTCAACCTGTGGCCAACATGTACCAGTACTCATGGTTGGTACCGGTACTTGTTGTTTACAGTTTGAGATGAATTCTTAAGCCTGGGCCTTGCAAATTCCAGTACTGATGAATAATACTGGTACTTGCTTACAAGTACTTGTTTTAAGCATTTTAATCCATTATGTACTTTGAAATTGTTTGCAATATAAATTAATCCTAATTTATCTCTACTTGATTTTAAGATCTAAGTTATGATTCATTGTTAAGAGTCATATACAATCTATAAATAAAAATTCTAGACTAGAAACAGTAAAGGTAGAAGATGATCTTCTCCTCCTTGATTCTTCCTTGTCATCTTGCATCCTTATCATGATCTTCTCCTTTTCATAAGGCCTCCATCATTTACTACTTGCCTTGATCTTCACCTAAATCTGAAAGAACTCAATTGCAAACATTAATCCATAATAATTTTGTTAACACCAAAACAAGAAGTGGAACAACGTTCCAACAATCTCCCCCATTTTGGTGTTGACGAAACTATCTTGCAAATAGATAACTATAAGGATAGAAATAATTAATTTAACAATGTTATATGAAGGAAAAAAAAATTTTAATTAAATCCTCCCCCTCAATATATGCTCCCCCTAAAAATATTACTATTTGCCCTCTATCTTTCTCCCCCATTTTGTCAATCACAAAAAAATGAAGAAATATCATACCATAAAGTTTTCCAATAGTAAAATAGAGTTTATGGATACCAAGCATCTCTCATCCAACATTCTTGGTCTTCGTTCAACCTATAGAAAGGTTGAAGTGTTCCATTATGTGCCTTGACCACCCATTGATTACTTTGATCTACTCCTGCAAAATAAATTTCTTTTCTAGGTACCCATTTTCTTGTGGGTCCTTCAGAGTTAGCACCTTTCAAATCCTGAGATTTATAGAACTTTTTAGTGTTAGATCAACAATTTTTATGATTTTAAGCTTTTTGATACATCCATGCATGCCTGGGTGCATGTGATTTCTTTTGTATATTCTTTTTACATTGAAATTTTGATTTTAATGAATCACAAAATTCAGTATTTAGTGAAGTTGTTATTTTAAGATTATTTAATGTCCCTTTGATGTGCTCGTAAATATCTTCTAGTTCTAATGATTTTCCATGCAGCTGATTATTAGTTTCTTTTGACATTTCTAATTCTATTACAAAACATGATTTTTCTAATTCTAATGTTTGATAATTATTCTTTAAAACATTATTTTCCTTTTTAAATGACTTAGCTTTATGATATAGTTCTTCATAAGCTTCTAATAATTCTTCAAAAGAGAAATTAGCATTCACCACATTGTCCGTATCTTCCGTAGTTGCTGCCAAACGTAGATGAGCGACCTCGTCGTCATCTGATTCGCTAGAATCGGTGTTCATGTCAGAGCCACTATCATCCCATGTTGCTTTTAAGGCTCTCCTCTTCTTCTTCTTGACTTCTTTTGTGTCTTTCCTTTTGTCTTCCTTCTCCTTTTTCATAGGGCAATCCTTCCGCAAGTGGCCCTTCTTCTTGCACTCATAGTAAATAACATTAGTTGAAATTTTATTTACTTGCTTACCTTATTTCTTGAGGAATTTGTAGAATTTCCTAGTAAGCATTTCCATCTCCACATCTTCGGATTCTGATGCTATTTAGTCAGAGTCCTCCATGATTGCTCTAAAAGCAATACTTTTCTTCCTTCTTGTTGCCTTCAGCTCGCACTTCTTTATGTTCCCCAATTGAACTTCATATGCCATGAGGCTTCCAATCAGATCATCCAATGGAAGAGTGGGTAGATCCTTCGCCTCTTGGATCGCTGTGGTCTTTGGAGACCAATCACTTGTAAGAGATCCTAAGATCTTCCTTACAAGCTGCTCTTCTGTGAACTTCACTCCAAGGTTCTTTAGGGGGTTAACTATTTCCCCAAACCTTGTGTACATGTTTTTGATCGTTTCACCTTTTGTCATCTTGAAACACTCATATTCTTCGATTAGAATAGAAATATGGGTTACTTTTACCTTGTTAGTACCTTCGTAGGTGACCTCAAGAGTGTTCCATATCTCATATGCAGACTTGCATTCTGAAATTCAGTTGAAGTCATCCCTTGATAATGCACAATAAAGTGCATTTATTGCCTTTGCGTTACCTACAATCTTCTTCTTTTGATCCGTTGTACAAGCTATGCCTTCCTGCTGATACGGATCCGTGTACTTCTCTTGAATGAGAATCCAAGACTCCTCGTCCATTGCTTTGAGGAAGACTTGCATCCCCCTCTTCCAATACACATAATCCATCCCATCGAAATAGGGAGGATGGGTAGAAGACAGTCCTTTGGTGCACCTTGAGAATGATGCCATCGCAAGTTGAGTTGTTACATCTTCTTGCAACCGGGCTCTGATAGCACTTGAAGGGATCTAAAATATGGAATTTATGTATGGCTACACGCACAAAAACACAAATACAAAATCATTAGTAACAAGTCAATTTGCACAATCAATCAAACCATAAAAATAGGCACAATATGTTTAGTGGTTCCCCTCCCTTGGATACTCCACTACCTAAGCCTTCCAGCTTATGGTTTTTAACGTGATTCTCTCAACCCCGAGAGAATCAATTTACTAAACCGAGGTAATTAGCAGGTTACCTCATCCCAAGTTCAAAAATGGGTTTTTTACGACCCAACGAGCAAATGCTCAAGAACAAATGAAATACAGGTTTAAGAAAGAAAACTCTTACCACTAAGTTCCTACGCCTCTCAACAATAATTAAAGTAATATTAACGATTTGAGAGCTTAGGATGGACACGAATCATGTTGAATTGCATGAACAACACACGTCAATGTGCTTGCAAACTCGTAGCACGATTGGAAAGCAGCAAACACAATTTATTCTCTTGAATATGTGGTGGAAAATATGAATTATATGCCCTAGATTTTTCTCTTATGTCTCTTCTACATCTTGTGTGTAAACAAAGAGTCCTAGGGTCATTTTATGGAGTTTAGGACCTCAAGTTTTTGTCAACAAGACGTTGGGATTCAATTCCCAACATTCTCAAAGCCAAAATTAACTTTCTAGCCATTCATTTTTCAGCCAACGGTTACCTGGTGCCGGTACTAAAGTAAATCATTGGACACAGTAACCTACTTATACCAGTACTCATCATGGGTACAGGTACTTGCAAGGTTCAGGCTAGAATAAAGGCTTCAACCCGTGGCTAACATGTACTGATACTCATGGTTGGTACCAGTACTTGTTGTTCATAGTTTGAGACGAATTCTCAAAGCCATGCCTTGCAAATATCGGAACTGATGAACAGCACCAGTACTTGCTTACAAGTACCTGTTTTAAGCATTTTAATCCGTTACATACTTTGAAAAGGTTTGCAATATAAATTAATCCTAATTTATCTCTACTTGATTTTACGATCTAAGTTATGATTCTTTGTTAAGAGGCGTATACAATCTATAAATAAAAAATCTAAAATTGAAACACTAAAGGTTGAAGATGATCTTCTCCTCCTTGATTCTTCCTTGTCATCTTGCCTCCTTCTTATCATGATCTTATCCTTTTCATCGAGCCTCCATCATTTCCCGTTTGCCTTGATCTTCACCTAAATTTGAAAGAACTCAATTGCAAACATTAGTCCATAATAATTTTGTTAACACCAAAACAAGATGTGGAACAGGGTTCCAACAATCTCCCCCATTTTGGTGTTTTTTTTTGAAACAGTGAGGATTGCTATCAAGAGCCGATAGCAATCCGAAGGGACCCATTTTTGTGTTGACAAAACTATCTTGCAAATAGATAATTATAAGAGTAAAAATAATTAATTTAACAATGTTATTTGAAGGAAAAAAGACTTTTAATTAAATCCTCCCAATCAATATTTGCTCCCCCAAAAAAATTACTATTTGCCCTCTATCTTTCTTCCCCTTTTTGTCAGTCACAAAAAAATGAAGAAATATCATACCATAAAATTTACCAATAGTAAAATGGAGCTTGTGGATACCAAGCATCTCTTGTCCAACATTCTTGGTCTTCATTCAACCTATAGAAAGGTTGAAGTATTCTGTTATGTGCCTTGAACACCCATTGATTACTTTGATCTACTCCTGTAAAACAAATATATTTTCTAGGTACACATTTTCTTGTGGGTCCTTTAGAGTTAACACCTTTCAAATCTTGAGATTTATAAAACTTTTTAGTTTTAGATCTATAATTCTTAGGACTTTTAGCCTTTTGATACATCCATGCATGCCTAGGAGCATGTGATTTATTTTGTATATTCTTTTTACTTTGAAATTTTAATTTTATTGAATCACAAAATTCAGTGTTTAGCCTAGTTGTTATTTTAAGATTATCTAAGGTCCCTTCAAAGTGCTTGTAAATATCTTCAAGTTCTAATATCTTTCCATGCAGCTGGTTATTAGTTTCTTTTGACATTTCTAATTCTATTTCTAAATATGATTTTTCTAATTCTATTGATCGATAATTATTCTTTAAAACCTTATTTTACTTTTTAAATGACTTAGCTTTATGATATAGTTCTTCATAAGCTTCTAATAATTCTTCGAAAGAGAAATTAGGGTTTACCTCATTGTCCGTATCTTCGGTAGTTGCTGCCAAACATTGATGAGCGACCTCGTCGTCATCCGATTCACTAGAGTCGGTGTCCTTGTCGAAGTCACTATCATCCCATGTTCCTTTTAAAGCTCTTTTCTTCTTCTTCTTGACTTCTTTTGTGTCTTTCCGTTTGTCTTCCTTCTTGTTCTTAGGGCAATCCTTCTGCAAGTGGCCCTTCTTCTTGCACTCATAGCAAATAACATTAGTTGAAATTTTATTGACTTGCTTACCTTGCTTCTTGAGGAATTTGTAGAATTTCCCAGTAAGCATTTCCATCTCCTCATCTTCGGATTCTAATGTTGTTGAGTCTGAGTCCTCCTTGATTGCTCTAAAAGCAATACTTTTCTTCATGCTTATTGCCTTCCCCTCACTCTTCTTTATGTTCTCCAATTGAACTTCATACGCCATGATTCTTCCAATCAGATCATCCAAGGGGAGAGTGGATAGATCCTTCACCACTTGCATCGTTGTGGTCTTTGGAGATGAATCACTTGTAAGAGATCTTAAGATCTTCCTTTCAAGCTGCTCTTCTGTGAACTTCACTCCAAGGTTCTTTTGGGGGTTAACTATTTCCCCAAATCTTGTGTACAAGTCTTCGATCGTTTCACCTTTTGTCATCTTGAAACACTCATATTCTTCAGTTAGAATAGAAATATGGGTTTCTTTTACCTTGTTAGTACCTTCGTAGGTGACCTCGAGAGTGTTCCATATCTCATACGCTGACTCGCATGCCAAAATTCGATTAAACTCCTCCCTTGATATTGCACAATAAACTGCATTCATCGCCTTTGCGTTACCTACAATCTTCTTCCTTTGATCCATTGTCCAAGCTACACCTTCTTCCGACTCCGGATCTGTGTACTTCTCCTGAATGAGAATCCAAGACTCCTCGTCCATTTATTTGAGGAAGACTTGCATCCTCCTCTTCCAAAACCCATAGTCCATCACATCGAAATAGGGAGGATGGGTAGAAGACTGTCCTTCGGTGTGCCAAGAGAATGATGCCATCGTAAGTTGAGTTGTTACGTCATCTTGCAACTAGGCTCTGATACCACTTGAAGGGATCTAAAATATGGAATATATCTATGGCTATATGCACGAAAACTCAAACACAAAATCAGTAATAACAAGACAATTTGCACAATCAATCAAACCACGGAAATAGGCACAATATGTTTAGTGGTTCCCCTCTCTTAGGTACTCCACTACCTAAGCCTCCCAGCTTAGGGTTTTTAACCCAATTCTCTCAACCACGAGAGAATCAATTTACTAATCTGAGTTAATTAACGGCTTACCTCAAACCAAGGACAAAAATGAGTTTGTTACAACCAAAGGAGCAAACGCTCAAGAACAAATGAAATAGAGGTGTAAGAAAGAAAACTCTTACAACTATGTTCCTACACCTCTCAACAATAATTAAAGTAATATTACCAATTTGAGAGCTTATGACAGACGCGAATCGTGTTGAATTGCGTGAACAAAACACGTCAATGTGTTTGCAATCCCGTAGCACGATTAGAAAGCAGCAAACACGATTTCTTCTCTTGAATATGTGGTGGAAAAAATGAATTATATGCTCTAGATTTTTCTCTTATGTCTCTTCTATATCTTGTGTGTAAACAAAGAGTCCTAGGGTCATTTCATAGAGTTCAGGACCTCAGGTATTCATCTACTAGACGTTGGGATTCAATTCCCAACGTTCACATAGCCAAAATTAATTTTCTAGCCGTTCAGTTTTGGGCCAACGGCTACCTGGTACCGGAACTAAAGTAATTCCTTGGGCACAGTAACCTACTTGTACCGGTACTCATCATGGGTACAAGTACTTGTAAGGATCAAGCCAGAATAAAGGCTTCAACTTGTGGCCACCACTTACTGATAGTCATGGTTGGTACCGGTACTAGTTGTTCACAATTTGCTACGAATTCTCAAACCTGTGCCTTGCAAATACAAGTACTGATGAACAGTATTGGTACTTGCTTACAAGTACCTATTTTAAGCATTTTAATCTATTACGTACTTTGAAAATGTTTGCAATATAATTTAATCCTAATTTATCTCTACTTGATTTTACAATCTAAGTTATGATTCTTTGTTACGAGGCATATACAATCGATAAATAAAAAATCTAAACTAGAAACAATAAAGGTCGAAGATGATCTTCTCCTCCCTGATTCTTCCTTATCATCTTGCCTCCTTCTTATCATGATCTTCTCCTTTTCACCAAGCTTCCATCATTTCCTGTTTGCCTTAATCTTCACCTAAATCTGAAAGAACTCAATTGCAAACACTAATCAATAATAATTTTGTTAACACCAAAACACGATGTGGAACAAGGTTCGAACAATCTCACCCATTTTGGTGTTGACAAAACTATCTTGCAAATAGATAATTATAAAAATAGAAATAATTAATTTAACAATGTTATATGAAGGAAAAAAAACTTTTAATTAAATCCTCCCCCACAATATATGCTTCACCTAAAAATATTACTATTTGCCCTCTATCTTTCTCCCCTTTTTGTCAATCACAAGAAAATGAAGAAATATCATACCATAAAATTTACCAATAGTAAAATGGAGCTTGTGGATACTAAGCATCTCTCGTCTAACATTCTTGGTATTCATTCAACCTATAGAAAGGTTGAAGTGTTCCGTTATGTGCCTTGAACACCCATTGATTACTTTGATCTACTCCTGCGAAACAAATATCATTTCTAGGTACCCATTTTCTTGTGGGTCCTTTAGAGTTAGCACCTTTCAAATCTTGAGATTTATAGAACTTCTTATTGTTAGATCTATAATTCTTGGGATTTTTTTCCTTTTCATACATCCATTCATGCCTAGGTGCATGTAATTTATTCAGTATATTCCTTTTACTTTGAAATTTTGATTTTAATGAATCGCAAAATTCAGTGTTTAGCCTAGTTGTTATTTTGAGATTATTTAATGTCCCTTCAAAGTACTAGTAAATATCTTCTAGTTGTAATATCTTTGCATGCTGCTGATTATTTGTTTGTTTTGACATTTCTAATTCAATTTCTAAACATTACTTTTCTAATTCTAATGTTTGATAATTATTCCTTAAAACCTTATTTTCCTTTTTAAATGACTTAGCTTTATGGTATAGTTCTTCATAAGCTTCTAATAATATTTCAAAAGAGAAATTAGGGTTTACCTGATTATCCGTATCTTCTGTAGTTGCTGCAAAACATAGATGAGTGACCTCGTCGTCATCCGATTTGCTAGAGTCGATGTCCATGCCAGAGTCACTATCATCCCATGTTGCTTTTAAAGCTCTCTTCTTCTTCTTCTTAACTTATTTTGTGTCTTTCCTTTTGTCTTCCTTCTCATTGTTCATAGGGCAATCCTTCCACAAGTGGCCCTTCTTCTTGCACTCATAGCAAATAACATTAGTTAAAATTTTATTGACTTGCTTACCTTGTTTCTTAAGGAATTTGTAGAATTTCCTAGTAAGCATTTCCATCTCCTTGTCTTCAGATTCTGATGTTGTTGAGTCTGAGTACTCCTTGATTTCTCTAAAAGCAATACTTTTCTTCCTACTTGTTGCCTTCTCAGTCTTCTTTATGTTCTCCAATTGAACTTCATATGCCATGAGGCTTCCAACTAGATCATCCATGGGGAGAGTGGATAGATCCTTTGCCTCTTGGATTGCTGTGGTCATTGAAGACCAATCACTTGTAAGAGATCTTAAGATCTTCCTTACAAGCTGCTCTTCTGTGAACTTCACACCAAGGTTCTTTAGGGGGTTAACGATTTTCCCAAACCTTGTGTACATGTCTTTGATTGTTTCACCTTTTGTCATCCTGAAACACTCATATTCTTTGGTTAGAATAGAAATATGGGTTTCTTTTACCTTTTTAGTACCTTCGTAGGTGACCTCGAGAGTGTTCCATATCTCATACGCAGACTCGCATGCCGAAATTCGGTTGAACTCCGCCCTTGATAATGCACAATAAACTACATTCATTGCCTTTGCATTACCTACGATCTTCTTCTTTCGATACATTGTCCAAGCTACGCCTTCCTCGGGCTTCGGATTCTTGTACTTCTCTTGAATGAGAATCCAAGACTCCACATCCATTGCTTTGAGGAAGACTTGCATCCCCCTCTTCCAATACTCATAATCCGTCCCATCGAAATAGGGAGGACGGGAAGAAGACTATCCTTCAGTGCGCCTTGAGAATGATGCCAACCCAAGTCACGTTGTTACGTCTTCTTGCAACTGGGCTCTAATACCACTTGAAAGGATCCAAAATGTGGAATATATGTATGGCTACGAGCACGAAAACTCAAGCACAAAATCAGTAATAACAAAACAATTTGTACAATCTATCAAACCACAGAAATAGGCACAATATATATAGTGGTTCCCCTCCTTTTGGTAGTCCACTACCTAATCCTCCCAGCTTAGGGTTTCTAACCTGATTCTCTCAACCTTGAGAGGATCAATTTACTAAACCGAGGTAACTTACGGGTTACCTCAACCCAAGTACAAAAATGGGTTTGTTACAACCCAACGAGCAAATGCTCAAGAACAAATGAAGTATAGGTGTAAGAAAGAAAACTCTTACAACTAAGTTCCTATGCCTCTCAACAATAATTAAAATAATATTATCGATTTGAGTGCTTAGGATGGACGTGACTCATGTTGAATTGCGTGAACAAAACACGTCAATGTGTTTGCAAACCCATAGCATGTTTAGAAAGCAACAAATAGGATTTCTTCTCTTGAATATGTGGTGGAAAATATTAATTATATGCTCTAGAATTTTCTCTTTTGTCTCTTCTATATCTTGTGTGTAAACAAAGAGTCCTAGGTTCATTTTATAGAGTTTAGGACCTTAGGTATTCGTCTACTAGATGTTGGGATTTGATTCCCAACATTCACATAGCCAAAATTAATTTCCTAGCCGTTCAGTTTTGAGCCAACGGCTACCTGGTACTGGTACTAGCAGCTCACTGCCACCAGTACATGAATCCTTGTACTGGTACCCATCATGGGTACCAGTACTTGTGACTCCTAGGTTTGAAATCCCTTGGGCATAGTAACCTACTTGTATCGATACTTGTAAGGTTCAGGCTAGAATAAGGGTTTCAACTTGTGGCCAACTTGTATCGGTACTCATGGTTGGTACCAGTACTTGTTGTTCACAGTTTGAGATGAATTCTCAAACCTGTGCCTTGCAAATGTAAGTATTGATGAATAGTACCGGTACTTGCTTACAAGTACCTGTTTTAAGTGTTTTAATCCATTATGTTCTTTGAAAATGTTTGCAATATAAATTAATCCTAATTTTTCTCTACTTGATTTTACGATATAAGTTATGGTTCTTTGTTAAGAGGCATATACAATCTATAAATAAAAAATCTAAACTAAAAACACTTAAGGTCGAAGATGATCTTCTCCTCCTTGATTCTTCCTTGTCATCTTGCCTCCTTATCATGATCTTCTCCTTTTCATCAAGCCTCCATCATTTCCTGTTTGCCTCTATCTTCACCTAAACCTGAAAGAACTCAATTGCAAACATTAATCCATAATAATTCTCTTACTCCAAAGCAAGATGTGGAAAATGGTTGATGTGGAAAAAGGTTCCAACAAAGACATCATTGGATGACTTGCAATCTGGGTTAATTGCTAACACTCGACAACCCAAATCTCTATCATCCCAACCCATACCCAACTTACGCAATGTGCAAAATCAAGGCAATGGAGCCCAAGGGTACGCGAATCAAAGGGACCCACACACACACATGCTTAGGTGGTTGAGCAGGGTCCCTCTTCTTCTTCTTTTTGTTACATGATCAATCATGGCCCTCCAATCTTCACTAACCTGCCTCAAGACCTGAACCCTTCTGCCTCTGCAAACTCTGTCACCTTGAGAAGTAGGAAGCAGACCTAGAACCTTGAATTACCTTCTAGAAGCAAAAAACCTGGGGAGCTTGAGAGAGAGTAGGAGGAAATTAAAGATGACAATAAGGCCCAGGGATTGAAAGTTGAAAATACCACCCATATCTCGTTCCCTGAAGCCCTATTGAAAACCAAGAAGAAGAAGACCCTAGATAGGAACGAGGAGCTCTTGAATTTATTCAAGAGTGTAGAGATCAATATTTCACTCCTCGATGCTATTAAGCACATCCCGGCTTACACTAAATTTCTGAAAGAACTATGTACCCATAAGTGTAAGCTGAGAGAACCCACTCTGAGGAAGGTGATTCTCTTTGAGTAGGTAGGTTTTGTGATCTTGCATCACCTTCCACAAAAGAAGAAAGATCCAGGTGCCCCCTTGATCTCATGCATTATTGGGGAATACACTTTTCATAGGGCAGTGTTGGATCTAGGTGAATCCATCAACCTGATTCCGACTTCTCTTTAGGAGAGGTTTGGATTAGGTGAACTCAGGCCAACCTCAGTAACGCTACAATTAGCGGACCGTTCGGTCACCACACTGAGGCGCATTATTGTGGATGTAATAATCAAGGTCAAGGATTTCTATTTTCCCATAGATTTCCTCATCCTAAACATGGATGTACCTAATGATTTGAGGAACTCGCCCATCATTCTAGGATGTCCGTTCCTAGCTACCGCCAAGTACAACATAAATTGTGGAAGCGATAGTATGGAGATCGCCTTTGGGGATAAGAAGCTAACTCTGGATATTTTTAAGGCGATAGGTGGATTTGAGGATTGTGGATTCATTGAGGTGCTCAAGGATCAGGATCTTGAGACTTGTATGACATTCAGTGCACTCGAGGACTCCACTAGCTTTTCTGAGCTTAACCAACAACCCTCCTTGGCAGACCTACCACATTCCGAGGAGGCTTTTGATTTTATTCATTCCCAGCCTCTTCCACTGGATTGTCCTAATGAATCTTCATCCGCATCCTCCCTACCTTCTATTCTAAACCCACCTCAGCTTGATTTGAAACCATTGCCCAAAAATTTGAAATATGAGTTCTTAGGACTTGAAAACACGCTCGTTGTGATTATTAGTGCCGATTTGACTAAGGAGCAAGAATTGAGGCTGATTAAGGTCCTTAAGAACAACAAGGAGGAAATTGGTTGGACCATAGATGACCTTAGAGGGATCAAGCCATCTTATTATAATCATCGTATTTTCATGGAAGGTGGATACCACCCTTCTCGCGTGATGCAAAGGAGACTAAACCCAAATATGCAAGAAATGGTCAACAAGGAGATAATTAAGTGGCTCGATGGTAGAATTATATACCCAATCTTGGATAGTCCGTGGGTTAGCCCCATTTAGATTGTACCCAAGAAGGCGAGAATAACCGTTACGACTAACGAGAAAGGGGAAACCTTCACCACTCGTTCAGCTTCTACTTGGAGAGTCTATATTGACTATAGGAAGCTGAACACAACCACTAAAAAGGATCACTTTCCCTTGCCATTCATTGATCAAATCCTTGAAAGGTTAGCTGGGCAAAAATACTTTTGCTTCCTGGATGATTATTTGGGATATAACCAAGTCCCTATCCTTCTTGAAGACCAAGAAAAGACAACCTTCACATGTCCCTACGGAACCTTTGCATTTCGTAGAATGCCATTCTATTTTTGCAATGCACCTGTGACTTTTCAAAGGTGCATGCTGGCCATCTTTTCTGACATGGTGGGAGATTTTCTTGAGGTGCTCATGGATGATTTCTTCATTTTTCGAGATTCTTTTGAGTCTTGTGTAGCTAACTTGGAATTGATCCTCTAGTGATGCATCAAAACACTGCTGGTCCTTAGCTGGGAAAAGAGCCACTTTATGACTCAAGAAGGCATTATCCTGGGCCATGTGGTCTCTAGTCAGGGTATTGAGGTTGATAAAGCTAAGGTGGATGCTATCTCTAGAATTCCTCCACCCAAATCTGTAAAATAGGTTCGCTCTTTCCTTGGGCATGTGGGTTTTTATAGAAGATTCATCAAGGACTTCTCAAAGGTTGCTCGACCTTTGAGTAACCTTCTAGCCAAAGATATGCCGTTCGAGTTTGATGAATCATGCCGAAAGGCATTTGATTTATTAAAAATGGCAGTCACCTATTACTCGGTGTTGCAATCACCAGTCTAGATAGCCCCATTTGTGATTATGGCTGATGCATCTAATTATGCTATCAGGGTTGTCTTGGGTCAGAAGATTGAGGAAAAGCCATCTATGATTTACTACATTAGCAAGGCTGTAGAAGAGGCCTATAGGAACTACACCGTTACTGAAAATGAATTGCTAGCTGTAGTTTTTGCTATAGAAAAATTTAGGGCTTATCTGCTAGGTTCTTGTGTCATCATCTATACCGACCACTCGGCCTTGAAACATCTCTTGGCCAAAAAGGATGCCAAACCCCAACTTATTCACTAGATTCTGCTGCTTCAAGAATTTGATCTTGAAATTAGGGATAAAGTCAGGGCACAAAATGTAGTGGCGGATCACCGCTCGAGAATCCTAATTGATTCTACTCATCTCGATGTCCCAATCTCTAATACTTTTTCGGATGAGACTATCCTTACAGTCTCGGGTATCCGATCCCCCTGGTTTGCTGATATCGTCAATTATTTGGCTATTGGTCAAATCCCCCAAGATTGGACCAAACAACAATGAGACAAACTTGTGTCTGAGGCCAAATATTATTTTTGGGACAATCCTGAGCTGTACCACATCAGTGCAGACCAGATTATTCGTCAATGCATCCCTGAAATTGAGTTCCATAGTATACTTGAGTTTTGCCATACATCTGAGTGTGGTGGACACCTTTCCAGGAAGAAGATGGCAATAAAAATCTTGCAATCTGGATTCTATTGGTCATCATTATTTAAGGATGCCCAGGAATTCTCAAAGTCATGCACCCGATGCTAGACATTCGGGAACATGGCCAAGGGAGATATGATGCCCTATAACCTTATACTTTCCGTTGAAATTTTTGACATTTGGGGCATCGACTTTATGGGACACTTCCCTCCTTTAGTTGGACACCAGTATATTTTGGTCGCTATTGATTATGTGTCCAAATGGATTGAGGCAATTCCCTCCCGGACCATTGACCACAAGGTGGTCATCGATTTTGTGAAGAAAAATATCATTAGTCAATTCGGGGTTCCTCGAGCACTTATCGGTGATGGTGGCACACATTTCATTCATGCCTAGTTTTCGAATTTACTAGGGAAATATGAGGTGAATCATTGGACTTCCAGCCCTTACCACCCTCAAACGAATGGACAAGCCAAGGTCTCCAATCGGGAGATCAAAAACATTTTGCAAAAAACCGTCAGGCCTGATAGGAAGGATTGGACCCGAAAGCTACATGATTCTCTTTGGGCTTACTGTACGGCATAGAAAATGCCTATCGGTATCTCTCCGTTCCATCTGGTGCTTGGTAAGGCGTGTCACTTACCAGTAGAACTTGAACACCGGCCATTTTTGGCCATCAAGAAATGTAATTTTGACCTAGAGTTGGCTACGAAAACCAGGAAACTCCAACTATATAAGTTGGAGGAGCTTCAAAATGATGCATATGAAAATTCTAGAATCTATAAGGTAAGGACCAAAGCTCTCCATGACTAGATGATTTCACATAAAAGCTTTGAGCCAAAACAAAAGGTTTGGCTTTTTGATTCTCGATTGAAGCTTTTCCCAGGAAAACTCAGGTCTAAGTGGGATAACCCGTTCATTATTCAATGAAATTTCTCTAATGGGGCCGTTGAAATCTCTGACCCAAAGATAGATAATATCTTCAAGGTCAATAGACAGCATCTCAAACCTTTGTCGACCATGTGCTCCATGAACCTGTCCTGGACAAGGTTGCTCGTACCTTGCCTTAATCACCGCGGACCAATCATCGCCTAGCTAAAGGCATTAAACTCAGCACGTGTAAAGACTGTTCCGAGATAACCTGAATCTTACGGAAACCAGGTGCTATTCTTCCACTTCTACTCTCCTGCATGCTTTCATTTTTAACAATGAGGACATTGCATTAGCTAAGCATGGAGAGGTAGATATTTCTTATGAATCTTTTTGTCAGCCATAACAGTAATTTCCTAGTTTTCATTTAAAAAGGAAAAACAATTAGGAGACGAGAAATTACGCATTAGGAGTTGCAAACTTTAGGAATTGATACTTTGGGACTTAAATACTTAAACTTTTTAGGTCTTCAGGCTTAATTCGCCCAGGTGTCCAATCGAATGTGGACTTAGTCTCGAATCCTCACCAAATAAACTTATCTTAAACTGGTCAATAAATTGGGGTGATAAGTTTATGACTTATCAACTCACCCTCTAATTTGAGGGGACTTTAAGCTTAAGCATCTACACACTTTTTTGCACTGACTCACTTTTCGACGGTTTCTTCGAAAATTGGGTAGCTAATGAACTATCTTTGGTGGTATGGCTAGCAAGTTGTTAGTGGCAGCAGCTCATCGGTTGGTTGTCCAAAGCTCAGCCACAAGATCATTTTCGTTGTACTGCCTTTAGGTAAATCTTTGATCAGGGAAGCCACCTACATAAAAAAAAACCAAAAGAAAAAAGAAAAAGAGAAAAACTGAAAAGGGAGAAAAAAAAACAAATAAAACCACACTTCGCCGCATGAGTATGGTTGGCAAGTTATCGTGGGTAACAGCACATTGCAGATTGTCCAGAGCCCAGCTCACAAAAATGCACAAAAATTCCCAAAACACTTAGGGAAGAAGTGAGGAAGTAGAATAAACTGGGGAGATATACACTGGGTTCGCCCTTGTGTTGACCCAATAAATAAAAGTAGGGAGAAAGCTACCATTCAAAAAGATAAACCCCTAGGGGAGGTCACCTAGGGTTGTACGAACCCGAAGTCCATTTTAACAGCCACCTAGTAAGTCTCACTCTTTTCACTACATGCCTATCACTTAGAGTCCTTTTCGAGTCTTGGGCAGGTAAGGTAGCTGTAAAAAGTTATCCTGGAACTCTCAAACTCCAAAAGTACAAAAAAAATTAGAAAAGAAGAAAAACAAGGAAAAAAATTGTGTATCTTGTCTTTTCAAATAAGGTGAGGGCTTGGATGGTCTGCATTCTGTTAGACACCCAGGCACTATTGTGTTTTTGTAATTAGGTCTTGGGGTTGAGATTAAGCAATCGACGAATTTTGCCTAAATAATTGAATCTTGATTCTACTTTTATAAATAGCATTTAGGTTAATTTTGCTAGGGACTAGCAGAAAGTAAGCATGAGGGTATGATAAACATGCATAAATTCATCGTAAAATGCTTATTTATGATAGTTCCTAGGCCTAGCATTGCATATCATGATATAAATATTGCATTTAGGATAGTTGTCTATTATGTAGATTAATTCCATCATTTTACATGACCAAGAGGCAGTGCGACATCTTTACGGGCTTCGGAAGAAGAATCAGATTGTACAGATGGATTCAGAGTGATGATAGTAGATCGTTAACGTGAGAATCACCCTGATCAGAGCTCTGTAGCACCCTTCGCAAGAAGAAGAAGAAGGACGGCCCAGATGGTGCAACGTGGTGCCATCCAGGCCACCCCACTTGAGCCAAGGCATCCCAATCCTACCGTAAGATGAGATCTCATCCATTGGATCTCAATCCAATTGCTGAGATGTGTGTTCCACGGCTGAACTCCTCACCCAACTTTAGGCAGCTCAAAGATGGCCTCATCTTGGCCATTGGATCTTCATCCAATGGTTGTGGTGCGCGACTGCACCGCTCCCTCCACTCGACAAACTGCGGCCTTAGCGCATTGGTGAAAACACACGCTCACAAACCGCGAGTGTGAGTTTGAGCTGCAGTGCAGGGAGTCAATCTCGTGAAGAGTGAGCGCAATTGAATTGCCCCCGTTGGATGAGCGCGGGCACAATCAAGCGGCGGAGCCATCACCACGTGGTGTCTTTAGATGAGCGCAAATGCTGTATGCGGCCGCTGATGCTCCTCAAGAATGCGCCATCTCACCTGCGATCAAGAGGTGCAATCTCCACGCCATCTCAGCCGTTCACTTCTGAATCCAATGGCTGCTGTGCATCCAACCTCAATGACAGCAGGAGGGTGTGAGCAGCGGGCGTGGGATTTGCAGCCATAGAAGAGCGGGCTTTAGTGACACTTGCAGTTGTAACTAAATGGCCTATGCATTGCGTGCGCCAGCCAAGGCAATGAAGAGCCGCGGATCTTTTGGCAACAGCTTGAGCGACCTTTAGTGACGCTTGTAACTGTCGCTAAATGTTGGTGCATGGAATGCTCTTCCTCCCGTCACTATATAAACACCCCAACACCTCCATTCCTCTTCATCTATACCTACTCTACTCCCACCTACTGCTAAGCTCTAGCCAGCCTACCAACACTCCGTTAGAGCTTACTCTCAAGCTCCCAAGGCTCCTATTAGTGTAACGAACCTCTGCCTCACCAAATATTCCTCCCTCTTCCTATCACCATTGATAGGTCACCTTCGAGCGGTCCTCTAAACTTCATTCTGGCAGCAGATCATCTCCACCTCCTCACCTCCATTTCAGAGCCATGCTGAAGCTTTCCTATACCCAACGACCTCCTACATCTCACCTTCGTCATCCCGCTCCTCACCTCCTTCATCCAAGATTCCACCAAGCGTCATCGTCTCGCCAGACAGTCAATTCAGGAGATTCCTTCTCACCAACCTCTTTCTATGCTTTCGTAGATTATTGTAATAGACAATTGTGCAATATATATCATATTTGTTTCTATCTCCATTATGATCCATATTATTTTCTTGCTTTATAAAAACAAAAACACAAAAAAATAACAAAAACTAAAACACCAAAAATAAACAAAACGAAGTGTGATTTTCAAGCTAAGTAAACGTTGCCTCCCTGTGTTCGACCTTGGACTCCTTTGGAGTTTTGGTCAAATTTTATTTGATAAAGAATTTTGCGAGTATAACGATGAGTTACTCTTAACCCCGATTTCAAACCTGCGAAGCACATTGCATTAGGCTGCTATGACAGGAGAAGGGAAAGGTGAAGGGGCGCTGCTACTGCTACTATTGACGTTGTTGTTGTCATTGTTATTGATACTGCGAGATGAGGGAAGAAGAAAGGAAGAAGGGGAGATGTCGCTACTGTCGTGGTGGCTGCTACGAGCTTGGGAGGAAGCTCCTCCTCAAAGGTAGGGTTTCCTTTCACTTGAAATTAAATTCTTTTGATGCTCTGCGATGCGGGAAACCCTGAACTTTTACGTTTTGAGTATTATAGCTGATGAATATATGTGATCTATGATGATCGGTATGGATTACTGTCGTTGTGTGTGTGGTGTTGGCTTGGTGGGGATTGCCATCTCCCTAGTTTTCCCCTTTGATTTCCCTAATTAAATGGTGGAACAAAGCATGGATTTTCTTATTGTAGTTGCTTGTGGTAATGGTTGGGTTCAGCTTCAGTTATGGGATAAATCTTATGAATGTCAAATTGAGCATTTCCATTGTGGGTTAAATTTGATTATGAGGTTTCTAAATCCTTATGGTTTTACATGTTTACAGTCGATTCCGGGTTGTTGACATAAATGGTTATTTGGATTATGGTGAACTGAGTTTTTGACATGTTGAACTGGGTGCTGGAAGCACCTAGTATCGGTACTGGTGAATAGTATCGGTACTAGTTGACATAGCACCACCTTGTGATAGTCATGCAGTGGGCAACGAAAGCACCTAGTATCGGTATCGGTGATTAGTACTGGTACTGGATGATTTCAGTTGCTGAATTGGGGTTGCCTAGTACCGGTACTAGCTCAGTTATTTTGATACAAGGCTGGTGGTGCCCAATACCAGTACTGGTTGGGCTAAGCAATAAACAAATAAGGGCACCTAGTACCTGTACTGGTGCTCAGTACCGGTACTGGTTGGAACTTGTGATTTGGTTCTAGGGTTATTAGATGTTTGATAAATTCATTAGACATCTAATAGACTTAATCTTGATGTCTGATCTCTTGGTTAGACATCCCTGCAACTCAATTGCATTTCCAGGGACTAAGCCCCCTAGAGATTCGACCGTCTGACATTGCATCAAACATCCAATGTGCTTGTTTGAATGTCTAGCCAAGGAATCAGATGGTCACTTGTAATTGCTTGTAGCTTTTGGTGTGGGAAGCCATTTTTAGATGTTTGGTGGTATAGTTAGACGTCCAGACTACTCTATAGACATCCAAGGAATAGTTTGGACATCCAATGCTCTTGGCATGGGATAGGTCCCCTTGTGTTTATCTCCAGACATCCAGGATGTGTGTTAGATGACCTATGATGTATTTCTTTGAAAGTTTGACACTTGTGCTAGACGTTCAATATGATACATGTGGTCTTGTTTTCTGAAGAATTTCCCCACGTGAACCAGGAACTTAATATAATTAGTTAAATCCTTGTCTAGTGCCTAGAAATGGAAGATATTAATCCCTGTTAGCATCTAATGTTAGAAACTTGGTTTTTGGGCATAATTGGAACTTATGATTGTTAGTCCAAATGAGAAATGGAGCAAACCCTCTACGGCTACAAATAATATATGGCTAAGTACAGCTCAACTTTGGAATGGTAGGATGGAAGTTCTATCAAGAACCTTAGTAATGATAAAGAGATGAGATCTTCAACTGCATGATGTGGGAGGTGGCCCAGGTTATGTAACGAGTTACTAATATGGGCTTTATAGGGATCATTACTCCCACTCTTGTACAACTATCTTGTGAAATCGTGAGACATACTCATTTCTCAGTTATTTGTAAAATTTGGGTAAACAAATGAAGGAGTGTTTTCCTTTGTGTTCCTATGGTGCTTATGGCCTATCCATGACAGTGAACACTGGGATTGGTATTTTTGGTATTCTAATTATGTAAACTTTGATTCTTTGTGCTGGTAAATGCTAAAAATGGTATCCAAAAGGGGTGGTGCTAAGGGGTAAACATGGGTAATCAAGTTGAAGATTTAAGTTGGCGACCAGGTGCTGCAGACACCTGGTACCGGCAATGGTGACAGGCATTGGAACTTGAGGGTGCCTAGTACTAATACCTAAGATTAGGGCCGGTACTAGTGTACTCATTCTACATTGTTGAATTTGTTAATTTGTTTGAGAAGGTGTGATTTTGATACTAGAAATCCCATGTAATGATAGAACCTAGTTGGGGGTCCAATCGATACCCCAATGGCCAGGGAAGGATGGATAAAATTGCAATGAGACCCTAGATGGGTAAAGCATGTCTGTGTGCGTGCACCTATAAGTTAAGCATAAAGCTCCCTATGAACACATTAAAAGCAAATCTAAATTGACTAAGTAATGGCTTGAATCTCATGAGATAACATCTATGACTTGAACTGAGTCTAATAAAAGGAAATGATTGATCCTAAGGTCTTGGGTAAGACCTTAGGAGATCCTCTAGGTCCTTAGGATTTTGTTCTGCGCACAGAACCCAAATGAAATCAAATGATGGTAAGTTGACTAGGTGAGCTCGAAAGGGTGTGCCGTTAGACTTGGTGAACCACGAGTTCACTGCTCAGGTAGAGGACCCGAGCTATTGCGGTAGCAAGAGGCTACAAAGGTGATTTTCCTCGGAATAGGAAAGGCTCCTAGGTTCAGTGACAATGAGAGGTACTTGTAGCGATAAGCTCTGTAGGTGTTTGCAAGGACGAATGATGCCAGGGTACCATGAGGGATGGTAGGGACTTCAATTTGACGGCAGAT
The DNA here is from genome assembly GCA_037157565.1 of Thalassia testudinum. Taxonomy (NCBI): domain Eukaryota; kingdom Viridiplantae; phylum Streptophyta; class Magnoliopsida; order Alismatales; family Hydrocharitaceae; genus Thalassia; species Thalassia testudinum. The sequence goes on from JAZHRO010000025.1 coordinate 95,565,686, forward strand.
TTGAGATGGCACATCAGGGTGGTGAGCTCCGTGATGGAACAGAGATGTGACCCGACAATGTCTGACCATGCCCTATACTAAGATTTGGAATGATTTGAGTGATCAAGGTCTTGGTTTCGTGGAACTTGGCCAGTGTTAGCTTACCTTTTCCGTGAATCATTTTGCCTGGGTAGCTCGCAACAGGTCCGACTCTTCTGACTAAAGTCAACAACTTACTCAATACGTCGATAATGGGCATGCCTTTCTAGGGGATTAACAGACTATTAGACTTTCCCCTTGCCAAGGAAAGACTGTCAGGTTGGAATTCAAAGGAAATGATGCATCTCAATCTCCTCTAGTCGAGAGGGATGATTCCCAAAAACTAATCACTGAGGCGAGTGAGATTATATATATGGAATAATACAAAATTGTGGGCATAACTTGGGGCAACTTGTTAATGGGTTGTTGGGCCCTCGATGATTGGCCGTGCTAGATAGGGTTCGGGACATTAAAACCTAAGGCGTATGTTTGGGCTAGGAACTATCCAGTAAATGAAGTTGTACACTATCCTACTTGGTTGAGATACAGAAGATGATTGTTCCTTGCTGAGTCGATAGGCTCATCCATGCTTTGTGACCTATTTTCAGGCTGTCGTTGCAAGTCGTCGACGTGCGGAAATTTGTCACTGCGCCAATTTATGAATGCTCTATTGACAGGTAAATTTTTATGCTTTGGTTTATAGTAAGTTCATTTTTTGTTCTTGCTTTCCTATATTAATATTGTGCCATTCTTTCTGTATTTTTCTCCATTTTTGTTATAAGTGGAACTCTTTTATAGCTCGACTTACTTAGGCACAACCCAAATTAAATAAACCAGCACCTCTTCTGTTGCCATCCCTCGAGACTCCAACCGTCGTTTAGGGGTTTGGGTTTCTGGGGCATTACAAAACTGTTGCGTCCGAAACAATCGAACTAATAGCACTCAACTATGGAAATTAACGCTATTCTTGTCGATGCTATGTAGCTCGTCCAGGTGAAGGTCTCACCTATTTAGGCAGACGTAACTTAGCCGAGCCACTATAAGAGACCAAGGCTAAAAGAAAGGGAACTTCCCCAAATTGGTTCTGTTAAACCTCCGTGTTGGGCATGGTACTTGGAGGAGGCAGTGACCTCCAACGAGGCACACTCGTATGCTTCATTAGCGAAGCCTACCCCAGAGCTCCCCTTGCCAAGCTTAAGAACTAAAAAACTCTTGTGACGGGCACTTTTGCCCAACCTCCATAAGAAACCTACAACGAGTACTACCAAAATCAGCCTACTCCAACCAACAAATTTCCTACGAGGTACAAGCAACAGAACTTGTGCCCGAAGTCCCCAATAGAAAAGATGGGTGAACTTTGGCAAAGCCCAAACGTTCATGGTCCTTTAGTCCTCACACACTATAGAAAGGGCCTGGGCAACATCAGCTAGTCTTAATGCCCTCACCCCACCTCCCTGAAAATCATATACTGGTAACCCACCAACAATAACCAACCTAAAAATCGGCTGATCCGCAGTCAGCAATAGACTGGGGCATTTCCCCCAAAAGTCGACTCCTAGCCTGGCTACTCTAGGAATCCCGACTAAAACACCAGTCTCAAACTATGTGAGCAAAAGGTGCTAAAATACCGTTAAGACTAGCACCACCTTCCTCCAGGAAGAACCAGCACCACTTCCGGCATTCTCTTGTCAACCTTGTCTCCCAGAGGGACTATGTGAATGTCACCCCACCCTCTCGGAAAGCAAGTTGTGGCCAAGACACTGGTACCCCTTTTAGCTAACATAGCCATGCCATGTGTTAGGCAGGGATAGGCAAACAAGGTGACAAGCAAATAGCCGGGGCACAGAGTACGCCAGAAGGCTCCTACAGGTCGCATGCCTGCCTTAAGGATGGCGAATGAAGTAACCACCAGACTGCTACGCTGACCAACCTCCCCTCCAACCACCCCCTAGGGTCCTACCAGTAAGCAACCAAGATAAAGCGACGAAATGAGTTTCTGTACCAAACTATTCGAGCAACTAATAAGGATGCCCCACCACATGGATCGAGCCAAAAGGTGTAAAAGCGGTCCATATAATCCATGCGAGTAATAGATCCTAGGCAGCAAGCTTTCCTCTCACACATGGCATATGAGTAGTTCGTCACAACAGCATAGCAAAAAAATGAAACAGAGAGAGAGAAAAAAGGATAGGGGAAAAGAAGGAATAAGAAGTTTCTTCCTTTTATATGAAATATCAACTATTACACTACCTGGTATCATTGTCTCCAGCTATATTATTGCTAAAAAGGGACAAGTTGGTACAATGATAATGGCAACACCATTCATCAGGACTCAGCGACTTCACGCTAAGTCTTCGAGCTGCCCACCCTAAGCAACACCGGTGATAGTGCAACGTCAAGATAGGCAACCCTTGCAATCACCGATGGACCCACCTTATATGACTCCTCAGCAAAGACCAGTCTCTTCCCATCTAGTGCCCCTTGCTCAAATCCACAGTGAAACCTCGGGCATTGGCAAGATGACCCCTCTAGCCCCCTACCCCTTTGCAGTGGAAGAATCGCTGAATGAGGAGCTTGCTAGAGAACCAACAAGTCTTGATGAGCCACGATGGTCGCCTGAGGCAAACAGGGTTGCTGGGAGGTGTGGAGTACCCTCCAATATATCAGTGATGTACCCTACCTAGTTAACGCCATAAGGCCTTCAGTTGGCCATTCAACGGGGATTACCCAGTTGAGCTCAACTGCCTAGGTAGGCACTGCAGGCGCCATCTGACAAACAGCACCTGCTCCTATCAGCACCCCCGTTGATCTCAACTCTACATTTGGTCGAGCAAATACACTCCTATATGAGGAGGTACCAGTAACAGCAGCCCCCACTCCACCAACGTGGAGTCACCAAGGGAGTTGAGCAACGTGGCAGAAGCAATAAGCCTCCGCAAAGAAGCAGCCTCCACCCATGCTCCCGCATCGTGTCCATGGCCCGACATCCGGCGGGTTCTGCACGTGGGCCCAATGAAGGTAGCACCCCAATGGGACATCCTCTGCCTCATTCCTGCTTGGGTCAAAAAAAGTGGACATAGCTAACTCCCTCTCAACGAATGTCTCGCCAAGCTCCCTTTGTAGATGCTTCGAGGGAGCTCATTCTTCCTCTCCTCTGTTGTCGACCTCCCTCCTGTTAAACTCTCCAAACATAGTAGGAGACCTCCTTCTCACCTCAACCTAGGCCCCTCCCCTATGCAAGATGGGTCACATACCAAGATAGCTCATTGCGACGCCAAAAATCTTCTGGCAAGGAAAATCCCCAAGAGCCTGTGCCAAGAAACAAAATAGAGTAACCAAACAAGAAGGAAGGCAGCTCAAAAAGCAACCCTTCCTGTGAATGACAAAACCACAACCCACCAATACTGCAACAGGTGTATACTCGAGCCCCTTACCTCTACCCATGCAATGAACGAGGGCACCAAGAAGGGCTTCCCTCCATCCGAAAAGCCACACATAGGCACCATTCAGCCAACTTCACCAAACGCGCAAAGGTTCGATGACGAAAGAGCAAACTAGATAAACGTTCCTCCACACAACTAACAACTCCCTCAAACATAGTAAAGGGGGTGCAGGGGCGTAAAGTACGACCCATTGCTGACCCCTATTTATAGGCTGCTCTCCATAATCTTCCAAGGGTGCTGATGTCGTTCCACCTGCCCCCTGCTAGTCGCAGGTTTCCAAGGAACAAAATCCCCCAAGATACGACATAGGTTTCGTAGTAGCTTGACCGCATTAACAAAATCGTCAGTCAAGGACTCTTCATGTTACAACAGACATACGAAACGATGCTACACAAGCATCGGTCGCCTTATTGAAATGGCATGACATTTGAGGCCACGACCTCGCACATCAACAAAAATTAATGCTCGCCTCGATGAGCTACACGACAAAGTAGTCGACAATATGCCACCTCTTAAGGCCAACAAGAACTCAGGCTTAGTTGCGCTACGTTCAACAATGTGCCACCTCGTAAGGGCAGCATGAACTCGAGCTCATATGCCCAACATTCAAAGAATGCCTCCTCTTAAAGCCAACATGAACTCAGACATATTTGCCCTACATTCAACAATGCGTCGCCGCTTAAGGTCGGCACGAACTCGAGCTTATTGGCCCTACGTTCAACAACGTGCCGCCTCTTAAGGCCGACACGAACTCGAGCTTATTTTCCCTATGTTCAACAATGCGCTACCTCTTAAGGCCTGCACAAACTTGGGCCTATTTGCCTTACGTTCAATAATGCATCACCTATTAAGGCCGGCACGAACTCGGGCCTTTTTGCCCAATGTTCAGCAACGTGCTGCTTCTTAACGTCAACACGAACTCAGGGAACTCGGGCCTATTTGTTCTATGTTCAACAACGTACTACGTCTTAAGGCTAGCACGAAATCAGGCTTATTGACCCTATGTTCAACAACGTGCCGCCTCGTAGGGCTGGCACGAACTTGGGCTTATGTGCCCTACGTTCAATATTGTGCTGCCTCTTAAGGATGGCATGAACTTGAGCTAATATCCCTGACGTTCAACAGAATGCCACCTCTTAAGGTCAGCAAGAACTCGGGCTCACATGTCCCTCATTCCACAAAGTGCCACCACCTAAGGCCAGCATGAACTCCCCAAAACCATGCCACGACCCCCACCGGCAGAAAGTCTAGAGAAAATTTCCTCACACCTAGGCATTTGTAGTCAGCAGGTGATTAGGTTTTTACACAATTTGTAAAATGCAAGTTTTATGAATCCTTGTAATGCACAAAAATCGATTTGCTTTTAAATTTACAACCTAGATAGTGGTGGTATCTAAGGTCGTCCATGGAGGCAAATACTTGCAAAGTCAAATCTCTCACTTGAAACTATGGAAATAACCTTTCTTTTAGGATTTTGCAATATAAGATTTTTACGGTTTTTGGAATAATAGGGCAAACTACACCTAAGTTGTCGAAACTAAAACCTAAGTGACAAGCAAGTTCTCTCTCTAAGCTCACTCTAGGTACGTGAAGACCTAGATTAATTAGAGAGAGAGGGTGTGTGCACTAAGGAACAAGTAACAAGACGTAGCAAGAAATGCAACAAAAATTTTAAGGCAAAATTTTACTAAAGGAAGATATTGTTTTATGGTTGTGCATGTTTCGAATGTAAGAAATCGAGGTTAGAAGTAACCTATCGTCGTGTTGCAAGACTTGTCGATCAAATAAAATTTATACCGAAACTCCAAGGTAGTCCCGGGTTGAACATAGGGAGGCGACGTTTACTTTACTTGAAAATCGCGCTTCGATTCGTTTCCTTTTGGCATTTTTAGGTTTTGTTATTTTTTTGTATTTTTGAAATAGAAGAGAACAAGCAAACGTATCACAAGATTGAGATCGGGAACAAATCTAATATATATTACTTCTAATGTCAATTACAAGAAACTATGAAACCATATAAAGATAGGGAGGTGAGAGGAAATCTCCCGAATCGGCTATTCGGCGAGACGACGGCGCCTGGCGAAAGCTTGAATGAAGGAGGTGAGGAGCAGGACGATGGAGGTGAGATGCTAGAGGACATCAGGATGAGGAAAGCTTCAGCATAGCTTCGAAATGGATGTGAGAAGACAGAGTTGATCTGCTACTGGAATCGAGGTGGGAGGACGACTCCAAGGTGACCTATGAAGGGAGATGGGAAGTTGGAAGAGTATTTAGTGGGGCAGAGGCTCGCTACACTAATAGGCACCTTGGGAGATTGAGAATAAGCTCTAATGGAGCATTGGTAGGCATACTAGAGCTTGGGAGTAGGTGGGAGTAGAGTAGGTGGAGATGGCTTGGAATGGAGGGGGTGTAGGCCCTTTTATAGTGGTGGAGAAGAGGCAAAAATCGTCTCTGGGTTTTTACTGACATACACAAACGTCGCCGCAGCTGTCGCTGAAGATCTGTCCTTCAATTATTCTTACTGGTGCACACGGGCCCTTAGTGACGTCCACAAACGTCACTGCAGCTGTCGCAAAAAATCCGCCCTTCAATTCCTCTTGCTGGCATGTGTGGGCCTTTAATGACAACTGCAAGTGTCGCTAAAGGCCCTCATAAATATTGCTGAAGATCCGCGCGCCTCCCTGCTGGCATGCGCTCTGCTGGCGCTGCGCGCTTCGCGCACCCGTGTTGCATGCACGCTGTCGTGCGCTCGCATGCGTGTGCGCGTACGCTGCGCTGTTGTTGCTGTGAGCTGGCGGTTGCACGACTGCTGCTGAGCGGCCGACCAAATTTGAAATTGGGGGGGCTGCGGAGATTCAAACCCTCGCCCCTCCTTTGCAACCCAACGCTACCACCATTGCAGCAACCCTTGCCTTGTGTCGTGTGGAGCGGCTTGGTGCATCCACATCCCAACCGTTGGATCTTGATCCAACGGCTTGGATTGAAGGGTGCGGATGAAGGAGTTGGGCGGTGTTGCTGGCCGATGTTGGCTGGTCTGGTCCATCTTCTTCTTGTAGATAGTGCTATGGTGCTCAGATCAAGATGATTCCCGTGATGCCGAATTGCGATCGTTGCTCCGGATCCATCCGTACGGTCGGATTTTCCATCTAAAACCTGTACGGGTGTCGCATTGCCCCCTTGTCGATGATCTTCCTCGGGCTTATTGTGATGCTACGGGACTCCGATATGGACGATTTCAGAGGCATTAGTCTTCGATCGTCACCCCGATCAGATCTGTATGGTTTGATCATCCATCCGAGGCCCTGAAATAGATCATCTTTTCTCCTGACCATAAAATGGACCTAATTAACCTAAAATATAAACAACTACTCTCAATGCAGAATGATGCATGCTATGCAATATTTATATCATGATATGCAGTGCTAAGCCTAGGAACTATCACAAATAAGCATTTTATGATGAATTTATATGTGTTTATCATACCCCCATGCTTACTTTTTGCTAGTCCATAGAAAAATTAAACTAGATGCTATGTATATCAGTAGAATCAGGGTTCGAGTATTTAGGCAAAATTCATTAATTGCTTTAGAAAGTCTCATCCCTAAGACCAAATTATGAAAACTCAATAGTGCCCAGGTGCCTGCCAGAATGCAGACCGTCCGAGCCCTCACCATATTTGAGAAGGTAATTTTTTTTAAAATTTTTTTGTACTTTTGGAGTTTGAGAGTTACGGGATAACTTTTTACGGCTACCTGACCCGCCCAAGACTCGAAAAGGACTCTAAGTGGTAGGCATCTTTGTGAAAAAGTGATAGACTCACAAAATGGCCGTTAAGATGCTCTTCAGGTTTCTATATCCCTAGGTGACCTTGCCTAAAGGTTTATCTTTACGATCGGTAGCTTTCTCCCTACTTTTATTTATGGGGTCAACACAATGGTGAATCCAGTGTATATCTCCCCAGTTTATTCTACTTTCCCGCTTCTTCCGTAAGTGTTTTGAGAATTATTGTGCATTTTTTTGTGAGCTGGGTTATGGACAACCGACCGATGAGTTGTTACCACTGACAACTTGCCAGCCATACTCGTGCGGTGAAGTGTGGTTTTATTTATTTATTTTTATTTTATCCTTTTTTTCTTTTTTTTTTTTTAATTAGGTGGCTTCCCTGATCTAAGATTTACCTAAAGGTAGTACAACGAAAATGGTCTTGTGGCTGGGCTCTGGACAATCGATCGATGAGCTGTTATCACCGATAACTTGCCAGCCATACCACCCAAGTCGGTCCATTAGCTAGCCAATTTCCGTAAAAATCGTCGGAAAGTGAGTCAGTGCAAAATAATGTGTGTAGATGCTTAGGCTTAAAGTCCCCCCAAATTAGAGGGCGGGTTGATAAGTCGCATACTTATCATCCCAAATTATTTACCAAATTGAAATAAATTTTTAATTGGTGAGGACTTGAGACTAAATCCACATTCGAGTGGACACCCAGGCTAATTAAGGTCGAAGACCTGAAGAGTCTAAGTATTCAGGTCTCAAAGAATCAATTCCTAAAGTTTACAACTCCTAATGCCTAAGTTCTCATCTCCTAATTCTAAATTTTTTTTTTTAACAAGATTCAAATAACAGGAAATTACTGTTACAGCTAACAAAAAGGTTATAAAATATGTCCACCCCTCCATGCTCAGCTTTTGCAATGTCCTCATTGTGAAAAAAAATGAAAGCATGCAGGAGAGTAGAAGTGGAAGAATAGCACTTGGTTTCTGTGAGACACTGGTCAGCTTAGAATAGTCTTTACATGTGCTAAGTTTAGTGCCTTTAGCTAGGCGATCTTAATCAACAATAACTAAACATTGAGGCCACAACAACACAGTTTTCTGGCCCCTAGGTATGGGTTCTGGAGAGTGAAAATGGGCTTACCAAAGTGATGAACAATGAAAGTGGTAAGTTGTTGGTGCAGGTAGAGCCCAAATGGTCTCCAATGGGAGTTTTGTTGATTTATTACAAAGGAAGTGTAGTTGGGTATAGAATTTATGCAGTGGTTGGGTGAAAAAGGATGATGAGGGTTTTGTGATGTGCTGGGGATTTGTGGGTACTCTAGAATACCTAATGTTTGAAGAGTTCTTCCCTAATGTTCAATTTCATCCTCACATTCTAGGTTCTTAAACCAACCATCCTGATCCTCAGAATTCCCACCCACAAGTTGGACCTCAAACTCTAAGCATTCAAGATAAGGATATTGTTGGATTTTATCTTGATCACGTGAATCATCCAACAATTTTTTGATTTCATGTATATCTTCTTCATCCCGTGTTGCTACAAATGGTTGCATTTTTGCTTTGTCCTCAATTATTTCAGCAACTGTGTGATCTTCTTCTCGAGTTTGGGTTGAGTTGGCCATTAAAAGGTTGTCTAAAGTATGTATAGCCATTACTTCCTCTATTCTACCAAGCTCCTCCATCGAACCACACTTAGTTTTATTTTTCTTTGAGACCTCGAAAATATTGAATTGATTTGTCTTATCCCCTGAGGCCATTTCTATATTTCCCGATTCACAATCAATCCTCGCCTTGGCAATAGCCAGGAAAGGTCTTCCCAAAATAATCGCGGTGTGGTTGAGCTATTTTGGGGCTTCCATGTCCAGGACCATGAAATCAGCAAGGTAATGTAAATCATTAACCTTGACTAAAACATCCTCCAAAATACCTCTTGGTTTTGTAATGGATCTATCGGCTAACTGCAAGGTTATGTCAGTGTGTTTCAGGTATCCTAGACCCAATTCCATGTGCAGTGAGGTGGGGATCACTTTAATGGAAGCACCTAAGTCAAGGAGGGCCCAGTCAGAAGTAACGTTTCCTATTGTGTAGGAAATCAGCGAGGCTCTCGGGTCCTGCTTCTTAGGAGGTAGCTTGTTTGTGATCAATGTGCTTGTGTTATCGGACAAAACTACTCTCTTATTGATTTCAGATTTTGCTCTACACCTTTCTTTATATGCATTCAGTAAACCTATGGCGTAGGCAGGGATTGATCCGATAACCGCGAGGAGTAAAATGATTGTTAATTTGAAAGCCTGAAGTAAGGACATCCTTTCCTCTAATTTCTCCTTCAACTTTTTTTGTTTGCCCATACAACAAAAACATAATCCCGAATCAGACCCTGATGTTTTGTTGATCACATTCCTAGTTGGGAGTTTGGAACTCTTACTACGGGGCCTAATGGGGTTGACATGTGGTTGGGTAGGTCAATTGCATTTACTACCACTCCTCAAGGTGATGGTGTTTGCCATGGCAAAATGTTGTTGGTTAGTGCCTTGCAGAGGGTTGGACAAAATAGGAGGCTCCCAGTTGATTATGGTAGGAGCTTGGTTAGCTCCGGGAGGGGCTGGGGTAGCCTGATAAATAGCATGAGCTTGAGCATGCGACACCCCATCATTACCAAACCCTTGAGGCCCAGCGCCTCGGTTCTGAACATTCCTTGGGTTTGGTATAGAATGTGATGGTAGAGATCCGGGCTGCCGATTATTTGTACTAAGTTCGGATTGCAAGGTGTCCAGCGAAGTTTTCATCTGTTGCATGAGCTGAAGCATTGACCCTTGCATTTCTACCATTTTCAGGTTCAAGTTAGCTTGCTCGGCGGGTTGTTAAGCATTCCACATGGGCTGATTAACCTGATTCAGGGGCAACTAAGTATATACATGACCCTGATCCATTGGTTTTTGCGGTACATAGTTGTTTGGTCGATATTGGGTCTGCTGCCCTTGATCTTTCCAAGAGAAGTTAGGATGAATTTTCCAACAAGAATTGTAGGAATTCGAATAAGGATTGGATCTAACATTCTCTTGTACAACATGAACATCCTCATAAGATGAGGATGAAGAAGGATCAGAAAGACTGGGATCAAAGGCCCCAGTTTGGAGCCCATAAGGTTCTGTGAAAAGTTGGCTCGAAGGTCGAGCCATCTCTAGTTGGTTCACAAACTCCCGTCCCATAGGAGTTTGCGAAGAATGGAATCCTAATCCCTAGGATTGAGTGGATGTGGAAAAATTAGAGTTTCCGGACATCCACTCTTCCATTCGTTTAGTAACCAGATTCATCTTATCTAATCTATTGCAGATCAATACCATATCAATTGTATGAGAATCTTGGACCTCATTGGCATTTGATCTAATTTGTTGGGATCGCTTGAAGGTTTCCATGGAGGCTTGGTTTAAAGAATTTTCGCTCATTTCCTCAAACAAATCATATGCGCTATTTGCATCCTTGTTGAGGAAATTGCCTTCGCAAGAAGCATCCACTTGATTATGGAGATGATCATTCAACCCGTGATAAAAAATCTGCACAAGCTACCATTTAGGCACCTCATTGTGTGGACACTTCCGCAACAAATCCTGGAATCTATCCCAGGCCACATGAAATAGTTCCCCCTGCCACTAGGCAAAAGTGGTAATTGCCCGTCGCAATGCATTGGTTCGCCCGATTGGGAAGAATTTCTTCGAGAAAGCCAATTTTAAAGCTGTCCAAGTAGTAATTGGTCTTCCAATGGTACGATAGCAATGCACGGCCTTATCCCTGAGTGAATGAGGGAAAAGCCTCATGAGCATCTGTTCCTCATCCACATTCCACGATTTGGTAGTCTGAACCAGAGTGATCAGGTCTTCCAAATGTCGCAATGGGTCATCTGATCCAAGCTCGTGAAAGTGTTTAATTAGACTCAAAACCTGGGGCTTGATCTCAACATCTCCGGTGGGGATTACAACATCAGGACGATCCTCATAATTTGAAGGATCATAAAAATCCTTCAAGGGCCGAGTGCCCTGACCATTCATTTGTTGGAACCATTGCTGCATTTGCTACAATTCTTCCAACTACCTCTGAATCAGCTCCTGCTGGTTTGGAGGCGGGGGAGGTGGTTGTTGATCAGCCATGGGATCTACTTGGGTAAAGCTCAGCCTTTGCCTCTGAGAATGGTCTAAAGGTCCTTCCAAACGAGGGTTAAATGACTTCCAAGCATACACTGGAAGGAAGTCGGAAGGACGAGGAAGAGAATGGACCCTGCAGCAGAAAAAGTACAAGCTTGTCCTTAGATGGGGTAGCCTATGGACTATTGACTCTCAAAATCCATCCTAAGATTATGGACGATTTACTCTACTTATGTCCAGGCAATCCAACCAGTTAGAAGGAGGGACTGGAGAGAAGGTTCTTCCTTTGGCTTGCACCTCTAGTTCCTAGTTTACCCCCCAGCTGCAGTCGTTTGACGCTACTCCCTAGCTAGACATCAGATTAACTAGCATAAGCAGGTCAATCATGAATAATCTCAATCTGGATCCCGATGAGTGAATGAATCCTTAGGGCCAACGTCTAATTGATTTTAGTTAGGCTTGGGAAATTGGTGCTCTGGAATGTGATGGGCCCTTAATGGGTTGTGCCCTTAATGATTTGTTTGAGAATGTGTGAATGTGCACAACCAAGAGGTTTTCAAGCAAGATTATTAATGATGAGGTGAGTTTTAGGATTCAAATCTTACTTAATAGCTTTTAGGATTCAAATATTAGATGTTTCCAACCAAGTTTTGTGAGGCAAACCAAGTTTGTTGTTGAAAGCACGTGTTCAAGTATTTTCCTTTAGAAATCAAGAAAAATATGTAGTGCCTAGCTTGACCTAATTATTGAATCCTATGGGGTAGCTAGAAAATGAGCCTATTTTAGATTAGGTGGTGCGGCCCAAACAATTCACTCAATTGTCTCAAATGCACCACCAATTAAGGAACACAAAAAGATGTTTAACAACACATCTACTCTTTTATGTGTTGAATTCTTGTATCGGGTCCGCAGGTCGAAAGCCTGGCTGAGTAGATGAAAATCAAGTCCGATTATGTGCCTCAAATGTGGGTGCATAGAGTGTGTAAATTGATTTGTCCCACAGAAATATCTTTTTATTTTTTTTTTTATATAAGATGTGGGTGAGATGGGTGAAGGTGGCAAACAAGACAAACAAAGTATATCCTAGGGTTTATGCGAACACCTAAGTAGATTAAGTCTTGGTTATGATTGTGGTGAAATGAACTAGTGGGGGGGAAGTGGGGGACACTTACGGAGTACTTTACCTGCACTTTACTTCAATCTACTGCACTTGGATCTCCATGCTATGGTACCTGCAAGATAGTAGATTAAAGACAAGTAGGGTTAGTGCTATGTAAATGCAAAGAAGCGCAATAAATAATAAAGTAAATTTCGTTGCCTCCCCAGCAATCGTGCCAAAATGGTTGTGCGTGTTTCGCGTGTAAGAAACCGAGGTTACAAGTAACCTATTGTCGTAGTTGCAAAACATGTTGATCAAATAAAATTTATACCAAAACTCGAAGGGAGTCCCACATTGAACATAGAGAGGAGACGTTTACTTTACTTGAAAATCATGCTTCGATTCATTTTTTTTGGTATTTTGGGGTTTTGTTATTTTTTTGTATTTTTGAAATAAAAGAGAACAAGCAAACATATCACAAGATAGAGATCTGGAACAAATCTGATATATATTACTTCTAATGTCAATTACAAGAAACTATGAAAGCATATAAAGAGAGGGAGGTGAGAGGAAATCTCCCTAATCGGCTATTCGGCGAGACGACGGTGCCTGGCAGAAGCTCGAACGATGGAGGTGAGGAGCGGGACGATGGAGGTGAGATGCTGGAGGACGTCGGGTTGAGGAAAGCTTTGGCGTAGCTCCGGAATGGAGGTGAGAAGACGGAGTTGATCTGCTATTAGAATGGAGGTGGGAGGATAGCTCCAAGGTGACCTATGAAGGGAGATGGGAAGTTGGAAGAGTATTTGGTGGGGCAGAGGTTCGCTACACTAATAGGCTCCTTGGGAGCTTGAGAATAAGCTCCAATGGAGCGTTGGTAGGCTTGCTAGAGCTTGGGAGTAGGTGGGAGTAGAGTAGGTAGAGATGGTGATGAGAGCCTCATCATGAGCCATAACTAGCTCATTTTGACCCAATAAAGAGAATAAAAGCTCCTACATAACCTAGAAGAGGGCATAAATGAAGGAATAAGTGTTCTGGGAAGAAAATACGAAATAAAGGTTAAAACTGCAATTTTACCATTGCAGTACATAAACGGGATTTCTCAAAGGCAAAACATAGGTCAAATGGTTTAAATAAGATAAAAAGTGGGTTGAGTCAATCAGAAATGGGTTTATATGTAATCCAGGAATTAACTGACATTTGATAACCCTAAAACAGACCTGCTTAAATCAACAAGGTTTCGGCCAGGATAAAAATCAAGTAAAGCCTTCAAAAATCATTGAAAAATATCCCCTAGGGTTTAGAGCACTTAATTTGGCCTTTCGAACCCAGTTTGACGTAGAATAGGGTCCTAGCTCATCAATTAAGCTAATTTGGGTTTTTACGCAAAATGTCGAGTCAAACGTGCTCAAACCTAAAATCCAACTTCACCATTGGATTCCTTAGGTCCAAATTAGGTTTATGCCAAAATTTGGACCTAAGGGAAGGTCATCTTGACCTACTTTGCAATTTAGTACACTCAAATCACAATTTGGTCCCTATCTTTTGAAAATCATCGCAGAGAGCCCCCTAACTTCCTCGCCAACTTTGCAATCAGGTCCTTCCACCATTATTGGGGAGGATTCTTCTCCGGCGAGGTTGACAGGGGGGATATGCTCACGTTCCTCAGAGATCTCCTCCCAGAATTGGAAGCGAGATTCTCTGAGGAATTTCTTTCCATCTATGCCCGATCGTGATCATTGATTTCTTTCCAAACTCTCGTGCGAACGCACGAGAATTTTGGGTCTCGACCACCTTCCTTCTCCGGTGAGACAGCAGTAGCCAAAAGTCACCCTCTACGCACTAGAAAGTTCGGTCAGCACCTATAAAAGAATTCCCAAACCCGGCCGCTCAATTTCAGACTTGTCTTGGTGGAGATTCTCCCAAATTTTCTTCTCTTCCATCTCCGGCCAAGGAACCCGCAAGCTCCGGCGACCTCCTCCCCTCCTTCTCATCGCTCTACTACCATACCAGCAGCAGAGTCTACTTCTCCTCATCCTCTCGCCCTTCACCTGCCCTGCCGGCGGTTTCACCTCGTGGATCAGGCGGAGCCGACCCGACACCACCCGTGCACTCCTCGCGTACAATACATGCCGGTACGGCTGGTCCTGGGTACGCAACCCGACCCGTTAACCCGCGGCTCTGGGAGAGCTTCCTGTGAGCGGTTTGGAGAGAGAGAAATACGTGCCGGTAGAGGGAAGGGGGTTAGGTTTTGTTGTCTTGCATGCAGCCAGGCTGAGCACTGAAGAGAAGAAGCTCAGCTGCAGGAAGGAGAAGAGAAGAAGAAGAAGAGAAGGAGCAGAAGAAGAAGACACTCTGAAGAAGAGGCTGAGCAAGGCAGAAAGAAGAAAGAAGAAAAAAAGGGCAAGGCAGAAGACAAAGCAAGAAAAAGCCTCCGCAGAAGAAAAGAGAAGGAAGAGGAGAATCCAAAGAAGAAGAAGAAGAAGACCAAGAAAGAAGCAAGGCAGAAGAAGAAAAAGAAGATCATAGGCACACGTAGGAAGAAGAAGAACAGCAAGAAGCCTTACATTTAAGACTTCTGATACAGAAATCAGGCGTCTAATCCTGTTCTTTCTTAGCAATTCTTTTTTTTAATCTCCCTGTGAATCAATTGTCTTTCATTTAAAAGTTGTATTCTCTAGTTTTTAAAAGTACTGAGATTGCTCCCTGTGTTCGACCTCGGATACTTCGATTTTCGAGTAAAAAATTCTTTATTTGTTTTGAATGCTTTTTCGGCTATATTACAACGTGTTATTCTTTAAAACCCGATCAAGCGCGATTAACATTTTGGCGCCGTTGCCGGGGAGCAACGAGCACTTTTAAAGCTTTTGATTACAACTTTTTGACCCAATATTTGACCTAACTCTTCTCTTTTGTGTGCTTATTACAGGGAAAGCAAAAAGGAAAGAAAAGCAGCTGCACAACAGACACTCCAAGGAACAGGTAATTTCCATAAGCCCTCTCTTAACTCCATCAAAATCCAAAAAGAAAAAAAAAGAGAATAATCAACTTAGGGCTACTTGTTTCATATTTAGTAACTCATCAAGTTGCCTGATTTTCATTTCAACACATTTTTATCTGCTCATCCAACTAAGGTAACAAGGGCTAAAACTTTCTTGATTGAGCACTAGGTACTAAATTCTGAGGCAACTAAATTGGACCCACTAGAGCCAATTTAAGGATTAAAAAGCTAGGGTTTTTAGAGACACATCTTATCTTAAACAAAGAAACAAATTTTTCCAAAAAGAGGTGTGCCTAAACCTTGTTTGAAAAGATCTATACAAGAGGAACCGTAAGCAAATTAGGCTTTTAATCCATTTGAACCCTAAAAGAAAGGACCTAAAAGCTCTCAAAGGAACAAGAGGTGAAGTTGATCCCTTGGGACAACCAACCTTAAAATTAGGTCATTTTTCACTCACAATACCTAAAAGTTCAAGTGGAACATTAAGCACCTTGATCTTAAAGTAAGAAAAGGTAGACTTAAGAGGTCAAGGTCCCCATTCTGGTCTACCTGGAACCGCAGTGACAAGAGAGGTTGGGTGGGGGAAACCCTGTAACTCGTGGGGATGCTCTACCGTGTAGGGGTCTTTGCGGGACTCTCCCTCTCTGGTTGCCTAGGTATTTCTCAAGTGGACGACCTTTCTGATCCAGGGGTCCATCCGCCCTGAACCTCTATAGTCACCTAATAATTTTTGGGTGTCTTGATTGGGTCCAGCACCTTCTAATCTCATCACATCCTTCGGTGCATGTTCAGTAGGAGGTCCTTAAGACCACCTTTAAGACCTCCTTTAGAAATTCACTCTCGTCGAGGCCAAGCCACGATGCCCTTGTTTGTGCAGCAACCCCACCACATAAATCTTTCATCTGATTTAGACCCTGGTTCTCCTTCTTCTTCCATCATGGCACAACCCATTGAAGAGGAGAATATCCTTGAAGACCAACTTCAATGCCTTAATGATCTCTTTCAGAACTTTGCAAACCCACCGCAGCGACCTATGATACGAGATCACTATAATCTTGCTGCGGTGGCAATCGAACCTCGAGTACGAATCCCGATTGGAGGACCTGATTCTGAACTGAAGCCCAATATGATTCATGCCATACCGAAGTTTCATGGGCTTAACTCTGAGGATCCATTCCAACACATTAAACAACTCAAGCATCGGGCCCACACCTTTGGGTCAGATCTACAAAATCGGGATATCCTACTCATGAAATGTTTTCGTTCTCCCTCTTGGAAAAGGCCGCACATTGGTATCAAACTCAGACCCGTCCGATCAACACATGGGAGGAACTTCAGTCTGAATTTTTGAAAAAATTCTTCCCCGTTGGCTGGACGAATGACTTGCGCCACCAGATCACTCATTTCACTCAACAACCGGGAGAACCTCTTCACGAAGCATGGGATCGATTCTTAGATCTCATGCGAAAGTGCCCCCATCACGGAGTTCCTAAGTGGGAACAAGTCCAGTCTTTTTACCAGGGACTCCGTGAAGATATTTGTTTATTCGTCAATGCAACGTGCGGAGGAAACATCATGGGTTAACATGAGGACACGGTGTGGGAGATTCTCGAAAACATGTGCGAGAACTCCATAAATAATGACTCATGGGCTTATTCGACAGGACGAAAGCCTGTGCATCGACGAATCTGAGAGGGACACATGAGATGCAGGACCAATCCAATTCAGTCGACTTGGAACTGATGGCCAGTTGGTTGGACAAGGTTTCTATCATAGAAAAGAAGGTGGACAAGATAACTTGGCATTTGCAGCAAGCCACCTCTACGCAAAACTCTTTTGCACGACCACCTTTGGCAAGGGAAACTGCGCAAAACATCTATCACCAATCTACCAAGGGGATGGACCCATATCCACCCCCGTCTGCCTCTCGGACCAGAGTGACCTCCGATCCATTCTACTCGAGTTGAGGGAACTCTGAACCCTCGTATTCTGACTTTCTTGAGGTTCCTCAGAACTGCGAGGACCTCAACGCCATCCAGAATGACCCATTCGCCAATACCTACAACCCTAGATGGCAAAATCACCCTAACTTTTAGTGGGCTGGAAATTCTCAAAGACCACCATATCAACCCCGTCCACAAGCCCCTCGTCCATATCAGCCTCCTCAGCCTCGGCTCATTCCCACATACCAATCCGGGCAAAACCAGTATCAACTGACTCTTATCCTTCAAGCACTGGCTGACATTCAAAAGACGAATACGGCAATGCAAAAACAACACAAGAATGAGATCACAGAGGTTCGCAACCAACTGGCCCAGATGGCAAATTCCTGCCAACCTGGCACCCTTCCTTCGTAACCTCTGCCCAACCCAAATAACGTGCCAACCCAGAGGCGCGTTATGATTCCAAATTCAGGCCACGCACATTTGATTTATCAGGCCCCTACTGCTCCATCGCCAGAAGGGATGGAAGCTTCGAAATCTTATGCGGGATTTTAGCAGCAGCCACCCCTCCTACCAAACCCAAACCAAAATCAGGCCAGATTAAACTCTGTAACAACATGTAGTGGTAAAACAACCCAAGATCCAGATTATCTGAACCACTCTAAGCCTGATCATAGCCAAGACCCTAGGATAGTTATCCAAGATACCACTGTCCCAGATCAAGAACCTGGACCTATCCTAGAGGAACCAACTAGGATCCCATTTCCTGAGGCCTTGACCAAAGGAAAAAGGATAACCAAACCCGTGGCCCCTGAGGAGGATCTGGTCAAGCTCTTTGAACCAGTCCAGATAAACATCCCATTGATGGATGCAATTCGCCACATACCGGCTTACGCAAGATTCTTGAAAGACATATGTACACCTAAACGTAAGCTGCGAACCAAGGATGGGTATCCAATCGTACTGCCAGAGCAAGCCAGCTCTGTCATCTTGAGCAAACTCCCACCCAAGGCTAAAGACCCTGGAACTCGCTTGATTTCTTGCAAAATTGGTGAAACCCAATTTGATAGAGCCTTACTAGACCTAGGTGCCTCCATAAATTTAATACCTACATCCCTCCTTGACCACATTGAAGAATCTGAACTTAAACCCACTGAGGTGACATTGCAGTTAGCCGATCGATCCATCAAGTCACCTAGAGGAATACTTGAGGATGTCATTGTTAGGGTATGAGATTTCTATTTCTCGGTGGACTTCATAGTACTGGACATGGATGCACCTAAGAACCCAAGGGACACAACAATCATATTAGGGAGACCCTTTTTGGCCACTGCTAGGGCCAACATAAACTGCGAAGAGGGCCAGATAGAATTAAAATTTGGGAATCAAAACCTGAAGATTGACATTGTTAAGGCCCAACAAGGGATTAATTGCGGGGTCATAGAAGAAATATGTGATATCAGAGCCATGGTTGATGAATTGCATATAGGGGACAACCTGATTATCCCTGATCAACCACTAGAGAATCAAAACCCGCTAACAGAGGAGTACGAACATGATCTAGACAAACCTATGACTCCTACCCTTGTTCCTGATACAAACCCCGAATCGCCCGCTGCTCTTGACAATCCTATCATGGAACTCAAGCCCTTTCCCGAACATCTGAAGTACGTCTTTTTGGATTCGAATCAGAGGTTTCCTGTGATTATCAACTCTCGACTCACACCTGACCAGGAAATCCGTTTGATTTCTGTTCTCCAGCAACATCGTAGAGCCATTGGATGGACTCTCGATGATTTGACTGGTATAAGCCCTTCATACTGCACACATCGAATCTACACAGAAGAAGGCACACGACCTTCAAGAGAAATGCAAAGATGCCTAAACCCTAACCTACAGGAGGTCATGAAAAAGGAGATCATAAAGTGGTTAGATGCAGGGATCATCTACCCGATCTTCGACAGTCGTTGGGTGAGTCCAATACAGGTGGTGCCTAAAAAGGCAGGACTTACCATTACCACGACTGAAGCTGGAGAAGTCATTCCTACCCGAATAGCTAACTCGTGGAGAGTCTGCATTGATTACAGAAGACTCAATTCCTCCACGAAGAAGGATCATTCCCACTACCGTTTATTGATCAGATCCTCGAGAAACTAGCGAGAAATAGGTTCTTCTGCTTTGTTGACGGGTACTTCAGTTATAACCAGGTGGAAATCCATCCAGAGGACCAAGAAAAGACCACATTCACCTGCCCCTTTAGGACGTACGCGTTTCGAAGGATGCCTTTCGGTCTCTGCAATGTACTGGCAACTTTTCAGCGGTGCATGCTTGCCATATTCTCAGATATGGTAGGTGACTATCTGGAAGTCTTCATGGATGACTTTTCAGTTTTTGGAGCATCATTTGACGATTGCCTCCAACACTTGGTCCAAATACTTAGGCAGTGCATCGATGTGAATTTGGTTCTTTCTTGGGAAAAGAGCCATTTCATGGTGCCTGAGGGAATTGTCCTGGGACATTTAATCTCGGAGAAAGGCATCCAAGTGGATCGAGCTAAGGTAAACCTGATTTCTAAGCTCCCTATGCCTAGCTCGATTAAGGACATCCGATCTTTTTTTGGGCACGTCGATTTTTACCGTCGATTTATCCCTGATTTCTCCAAAACCGCGCGCCCCTTGACCAATCTTCTCTCCAAGGATGTGCCTTTCGAAATTTCCAAGGAATGCACTCAAGCATTTGAGATCCTACGTGATCGAGTCACCCAAGCTCCGATCCTACAGTCCCCTGATTGGTCTCAACCCTTTGAGATCATGTACGATGCATCTGACTCCGCTGTAGGAGTGGTTTTGGGGCAGAAAATTGACGGGAAACCTGTGGTCATTTACTATGCCAGCAAAACACTGGATGAGGCTCAGCATAACTATATGGTTACTGAGAAAGAGCTGCTTGCTGTAGTATTTGCCCTAGAAAAATTCAGATCATACCTTTTGGGTTCCCGTGTCATCATATACTCGGATAACACAGCTGTGAGGCATCTGCTTGCAAAGGACGCGAAACCTTGATTAATCCGATGGATCTTGCTGTTGCAAGAATTTGACCTTGAGATTCGCGACAAGGCAGGAAAGCAAAATGTGGTAGCTGATCACTTGTCTCACCTTCCTTCTGAAATAATTGACCCTTCCAGACCTATCACCGAACACTTTCTTGATGAGCACCTCCTGACTATCAGTACAAGTCTTCCATGGTTCACAGATATAGTAAATTACCTGGCATCACATTAGATTCTGTCCGATTGGCCAAAGGCCAAGAAGGACAAATTGCGTTCCGATGCCAAGTATTACCTATGGGAAGACCCGTATCTATTCCGCATTGGTGCTGATCAGATAATTCGACGGTGCGTCGCGGAAGTAGAAATCAAAGACATACTATAATTTTGCCATGACCAGGCATGCGGTGGACATTTCTCAGGACATAAAACCGCATCAAAAGTGCTCCAATGTGGCTTTTACTGGCCCACAATTTTCAAGGATGCATACGATCACTGTAAGGCATGTTCCCGTTGCCAGTCTCTGGGCAACATGAGCCATCGAGACATGATGCCTCTACAGCCGATCTTGGTATACGAAATTTTTGATGTCTAGGGGATTTCTTTCATGGAACCCTTCCCGATCTCAGATGGCTTCGAATACATCTTACTCGCAGTTGACTATGTTTCCAAGTGGATAGAAGCCATTCCGACCCGAACCAATAGTCATAAAGTTGTTATAAAATTCATTCATCAAAACATTTTCTCAAGGTTCGGGATCCCACGTGCTATAATTTCCGACGGAGGGACCCATTTCACAAATGCTCAGTTCAGGTCACTGATGACCAAATACAGGGTGTCACACCGAATCTCTACTCCTTACCACCCCCAAACTATTGGTCTAGCTGAGCTATCTAACCGAGAGATCAAGAAGATCCTTCAGCTTACTGTTTGACCTGATAGAAAAGATTGGTCTTCTCGGCTTCCGGAAGCATTGTGGGCCTATAGGACCGCTCACAAGACCCAATTAGGAATGTCTCCCTTCAGACTAGTGTATGGGAAGGCATGTCACCTCCCCGTCGAATTGGATCATAAAGCCTATTGGGCAGTACGGAATTGTAATCTAGATCTTTCTAAGGCTGGAACCCACAGAAGACTTCAAATAAGCGAGATCGAGGAATTACACCACGACGCATATGAGAACTCGCGAATTTACAAAGAATGGGTTAAAGCTTTTCACGACAAACACATTTCTAGAAAGGTCTTTCATCCTGGTCAAAAGGTTTTACTCTTTGATGCCCGACTCAAATTATTCCCAGGAAAGTTATGATCTAAGTGGGTCGAACCTTACCTAGTCCGACAAATCTTTGGAAATGGAGCCATTGAAATCAGCCCACTCAGCCACGATTCCGAACCCTTTGTTGTGAACGGTTAGAGACTCAAATCGTTCATTGACATGACCAATATAGATTTGGCTGAGTCATCCTTTACCCTCCATTCCTCTTGAGCTCATTGTGCCCAGCTGATGGTGTAAAACTCAGCGGTTAACAGGAGGTAACCCATCATTCTTTGAAAAACCCGAAACCTTTTCTGACATCTCTATGTGGAATTCATATTGCACTTTAGGGTTCATCCATTAGAACAGCCGACTTCACCTCAGGTATCCTTACCCGAGATTAGAAATCATTCGCAACAAGTCACTTCAACCCATTCACTCACCACACACCCGTCCTAATGCATGAACTAAGCTGAAATCGAACCCACCTAACTTACAATGGGGACATTGTAAATCTCAGGCATGGGGGGGTATGAAAGTGCAAAATGTTAGGAAAATTCATATCAAGAAAGGGTTTCAATAAAAAAAAAAAAAGAGACTTGAAGGAGGGGAAGAATAATTCAGGGTCAGACAAATGAGAGGAGGAAAATAGTCAAATAACAAGGAGCACAAAATGAAAATGAAAAGAACTAGTCGTTAGTAAAAGATTAAGGGGTTAACTGAAGTTCTAGACCAAATCAAGTAAAAGAAAAAAAAGTGCTAAGGAGATATAACAAGAGATTAGCGAGAACGCTGGTCTTAGGCCTCTTGGGCTAGATTCGTTAGCTTAAAAATTCATGTATCCTCTAAAATATGGATAATCCTCAAGAGGTTGGGGAAAATACGAAGCTTAAGTATTAGGTCTAAGGCTTAGGAAGTATTCAGCCTCGTTAACCGACCTCCGATTTGCGGGATTCAGTAACCTAAGCACCCCAAATTTACACACAGTCTAGTTCAGTGCGCATGAACATCCAAATCACGCAAAAGCATTTTATGTTCTGAAAAAGTCACCTAGATTAGGAGCGGCCGATCAACACAAGTTTATTTGGACAAGTCCCCAGTGCGAAGAGGCAGGAAATTCCCCTCGAAGATGCTTAACAACATATCATCTCCTCGGTGCTTGTCTCTTAGGATATTTAAATATCCTACTGGGGGCATGTAAGCACTCTGCTGGATCAGATACCATGGGCGACATTATCACGAAATGTCGATCGCCAGGATCTAAATTCGGCCATGGAACACCATGGGTGGGATTATCTCGAAAGCCAGGGTTCTGGGGGTTGCCATGGGCGGGATTATCTCAAAATCTCGAAAGCCAGGGACCCTTGAGGATTGATGATGGGGACAAGGAATCCGATACAGACCGTGTTGGGAAGCTAATCCGAAGCAAGAAATAAAAAGAAAAGTGAGAGAAAAGCTCTCCAAACAAATAAATCTTCTATCTCTCTTACAAAAACACACTGCAAACTGAACCTAGGCTGAAAATATCTCAAGCACGGGCGCTTCAACCGCGGAGTCCAATAAACCCTAGGTTAGTTTCTATGGGCCTTAGAAACCTTTGTAGAGGACTGAGGCTAAAGCGGGTCAGGTCCGGATTTTGGTTGGTACTTGAATACCTCTAAGCCTATTGTCGGCATTCTGACCTAATCACAAAAGAAAAGGAGAAGCACTTATCATGATTGTTGACGGACACTCAGGGTCTAGAATGGAATTTAAAACCCTGAAATTTTGCTAAGGGACTAGCAAAAGCTATCCATGGGGGTATGATGAGAGCCTCATCATGAGCCATAACTAGCTCATTTTGACCCAATAAAGCGAATAAAAGCTCCTACATAACCTAGAAGAGGGCATAAATGAGGGAATAAGTGTTCTGGGAAGAAAACATGAAATAAAGGTTAAAACTACAATTTTACCATTGCAATACATAAATGGGATTTCTCAGAGGCAAAACATAGGTCAAATGGTCTAAATAAGACAAAAAGTGAGTTGAGTCAATCAGAAATGGGTTTATGTGCAATCTAGGAATTAAATGACATTTGATAACCCTAAAATAGACCTGCTTAAATCAACAAGGTTCCGGTCAGGATAAAAATCAAGTAAACCCTCTAAAAATCACGAAAAAATATTCCCTAGGGTTTAGAACACTTAATTTGGCCTTTGGAACCCAGTTTGACCAAGATTAGGGTCCTAACTCATCAATTAACCTAATTTGGGTTTTTACGCAAAATGTCTAGTCAAACGTAGTCAAACCTAAAATCCAACTTCACCATTGGATTCCTTAGGTCCAAATTAGGTTTATACCAAAATTTGGACCTAAGGGGAGGTCATCTTGACCTTCTTTGCAATTTAGTACACCCAAATAATAATTTGGTCCCTATCTTTTTAAAATCATCGCAGAGAGCCCCCTAACTTCCACGCTAATTTTACAATCAGGTCCTTCAGCCATTATTGGGGAAGATTCTTCTCCAGCGAGGTTGACAGGGGGGATACGCTCACGTTCCTCAGAGATCTCCTCCCAGAATTGGGAAGGAGATTCTCTGAGGAATTCCCTTCCATCTAAGCCCGATCGTGATCGTTTATTTCTTTCCAAACTCTCGTGCAAACGCACGAGAATTTTGGGTCTCGACCACCTTCCTTCTCCGGCGAGACAGCAGTAGCCAAAAGCCACCCTCTACGCACAAGAAAGTTCGGCCAGCACCTAAAAAAGAATCCCCAAACCCGGCTGCTCAATTTCAGACTTGTCTTGGTGGAGATTCTCCCAAATTTTCTTCTCTTCCATCTCCGACCAAGGAACCCGTAAGCTCCGGCGACCTCCTCCCCTCCTTCTCGTCGCTCTGCTGCCATACCAGTAGCAGAGTCTACTTCGCCTCATCCTCTCGCCCTTCACCCGCCCCGTCCGCGGTTTCACCTCGCGAATCGGGCGGACCCGACTCGACACCACCCACGCACTCCTCGCATACAATACACGCCAGTACGCTTGGTCCCGGGTACGCAACCCTATCCATTAACCCGCGGCTCTGGGAGAGCTTCCAGTGAGCAGTTTTGAGAGAGAGAAATACGTGCGGGTAGAGGGAAGGGGGTTAGGTTTTGCTGTCTTGTGTGCGGGCAGGTTGAGCACTGAAGAGAAGAAGCTCAGTTGCAGCAAGGAGAAGAGAAGAAGAAGAAGAGAAGGAGCAGAAGAAGAAGACACTCTGAAGAAGAGGCTGAGCAAGGCAGAAAGAAGAAAGAAGGAAAAAAGGGCAAGGCAGAAGACCACGGAAGAAAAAGCCTCCGCAAAAGAAAAGAGAAGGAAGAAGAGAATCCAAAGAAGAAGAAGAAGACCAAGAAAGAAGCAAGGCAAAAGAAGAAAAAGAAGATCAGAGGCACACGCAAGAAGAAGAAGAACAACAAGAAGCCTTACATTTAAGACATCTGATACAGAAATCAGACGTCCAATCCTGTTCTTTCCTAGCAATTCTTTTTTCTAATCTCTCTGTGAATCAATTGTCTTTTATTTAAAAGTTGTATTCTCCAGTTTTTAAAAGTATTGAGATTGCTCCCTGTGTTCGACCTCGGATACTCCAATTTTCGAGTAAAAAATTCTTTATTTGTTTTGAACGCTTTTTCGGCTATATTGCAACGTGTTATTCTTTAAAACCTGATCAAGCACGATTAACAGATGGCTTGAAATGGAGGGGGTGTAGGTCCTTTTATAGTGGTGGAGAAGAGGCAAAAATTGTATCTGGGTCTTTACTGACGTCCACAAACGTCGCTGCAGCTGTCGCTGAAGATCCACCCTTTAATTATTCTTGCTGGCGTGCACGGGCCTTTAGTGACGTCCACAAACGTCGCTGCAACTGTCGTTGAAGATCCACCGTTCAATTCCTCTTGCTGGCACTCACGGGCCTTTAGTGACAGCAGCAAGTGTCGCTAAAGGCCGTCATAAATGTTGCTGAAGATCCACGCGCCTCCCTGCTGGCGTGCGTTGGAATGCGCATGCGCGTACGCTACGCTGCTGCTGTGCATTGTGTGGCTGTGCAGCTGCGGCTAAGCAGCCGGCCAAATTGGAAATTGGGGGGCTGCGGGGATTCGAACCTGTGCCCCTCCTTTCCATGCCAGCGCTACCACCATTGCAGCAACCCCTCCCTTGTGTCGTGTGGAGCAGCTTGGTGCGTCCGCTTCCCAGCCATTGGATCTTGATCCAACGGCTAGGATTGAACGGTGCGGATGAAGGAGTTGGGCGGTGCTGCTAGCCGGTGTTGGGCGGTCTTGATGGCACCACATGGCGCCATCTGGGCCATCCATATTCTTCTTCTTGTAAAGGGTGCTACGGTGCTCAGTTTAAGATGATTCCCACGATGCCGAATAGCGATCGTCGCTTCAAATCCATCCGTACGGTTGGATTTTCCATCCGAAACCCGTATGGATGTCGCATTGCCCCCTGGCCATTAATCTTCCACTGGCTTAATGTGATGCTACGGGACTCCGATCTGGATGATTTCAGAGGCATTAGTCTCCTATCGTCATCCCAATCAGATCCATATGGTCTGATTGTCCATCCGAGGCCCTGAAATAAATCCTCTTTTCTCCTGACCATAAAAAGGACCTAATTAACCTAAAATATAAACTACTCTAAATGCAGAATGATGCATGATATGCGATATTTATATCATGATATGCAGTGCTAAGCCTAGGAACTATCACTAATAAGCATTTTATGATGAATTTATACGTGTTTATCATTTTACAAGTAGAGGAATGCTTCTACTAAAATAAAAAGAACAACAAAATAAAAACTCAATATCCTCTTGATGATGATGATGAAGATGTAAGGGCCCTGCTCCAACTGCGGCTACTCCCATAGTTGAAAAGGATTCATCCTTCTCCTTATCCTTGAATTTCTCCTCCAAGGTGTGTCCACCTTGCAAGCCCTAGATGGGGCGTGCCTTAACTACTCCATAGGTGGATGGTTTCCAACTCAAAAGCGCCTACAAGGGTGGGTGTGCACCACCCTCAAGGCCTCCTCCAAAGGTCTTCCTTGCCTGGCTTCTCCTCTGGCTGGCTTGGGCTCAAGAGAGAAGAGAAGAGGGGAAGGCACTATGGGGACAGAGTGTTCCCTTAATCTTCTTCTTCTTCTTCTCTTGGCCGTCTATGGATGGTGGAAGTAAGGTAGAAAATTATGCAGTGAAAGGTGAAGGAAATGGTAGTGATTATGGGTCTTTTAATAGAGTAGGATGGGGGTTGTAGGTGGCTTTTGGGATGGATGGTTAGGATGGGTTTTTAGGGTAGTTAGTGGATCCTAGGGCTACTAAGAGTTGGCGCCAACTCAAAGGTAGTGATTACCACATTTGGTGCCTCTTGAGTTGGCGCCAATATGGGGTTTCTAGAAGGGTATGGGTTGGTGCCATTTAATGGAGGGTTGGGATGTTTTCGGTGGTGAATGGATGGCTTGGATGGAAGGAGAGGTTGGTGCCAAAATCAGGGTGGCTGAGAGGGTTTTTGGTGCCACCTTTTTGGTGGATTTTGGAGGTGGTGGTTTGAAGAGGTGTGGAGGTTGTGGTTGGTGCTAAATAGAGTAGGAGTAGGTGTAGGTGGTTAGCTTATTTGGTGGACTAGCTAGGTGGTGAGGTAGGGTTAGGCTGTAGGTGGTGGATGGCCATTAGGAGCTAAGGTATAGCTAAACTAAACTAGCTAAGCTATCTTAGCTAGTAGTTGAGTGGAGGAGGAGATGGGATGGAGCTAGGGTTTAGGGAGGAGGAGCTGAAGAAGTAGCCTTGAGCTACCCTGAAGCTTGTGGGAGATATCTTTTGCTGAAGAAGTCCTTGTAGGAGCTCAATTACTCTATTTTAGCTAGCTAGTTCTTTGCTAGCTACTAAGTTGAGTAGGTTGAGTTGGTATCAACTCTTCTGGAGCTAGGGAAAGCTGACTGTGGACTTTCTCTGCTGACTTAGCTTGCCTAGCTAAAAGCTTGTAGCTAAGCTAAGTTGATTGGAGCTCGTATGAGCTTAGAGGAGCTAGGTGGAGCTGGAATGAGTTGAGCTAGAGCTAGTATGTCAACTCAGTTGAGCTAGTTAGAGCTCCCAGTGAACTAAAAGGAGCTGGGATGAACTAGACTCAACCAAGTTGAGCTGGATCGTAGCTGAGTTGAGCTGATGTCAACTTAGTTGAGCTAGCTGGAACTCCCAGTAAATAGAATGGAGTTGGGATGAAATAGACTCAACCAAGTTCAGATGGATCTGGGCTAGGTTTAGGTAGGATGAGCTACCCTAAGTTGCCATTCAGCCAAGATAAGCTGAATGGAGCTCAGTGGACTTAACCCTAGTCCAAGTAAGTTGGTATCCACCTATATGGAGTTGGATCTGGTTAAGTCCCAGCTGAAATGAGCTCCTTCTTCACTATTTACCAACATGAGTGTCTAGGTTTTAAGGTTCAGCTTATCTGTTTTAACCCTAACACTTAAATAAACATGTTAAAAATAACAAAACAATGTAATGCATGCCTAACCTATGTGATGCCTAAATGCAACCCAAAAAACTACTTGCGGAGTTAAAATCCTAAGAGCTACATCTATTTTAGGCCAAAAGAATGATGATAAACAGGCATTTATCACACTGCCATGCTTATCTTTTGCTAGTCTCTTAGCAAAAAAAAATTTACGAAATGGAATTTTTTGGGAAAACTAATTGTTTAAACTTTTGAGGAGAAAGAGATTATGTGGCATTGGTTGATTAAAGCATAGAAGGTACGGGATTTGTGAAAGATAAACATCGGGATTTATTTTCTAATCCAAAAATTAGATGAATCGGGATTAATATATCCTCCAAAAAATTCACAGATTAACCCTTTGTTAATTCAAACGACCTGAAATTTTTGTATTTAGGATTTTTCTGGCTCTTGAATCTCATTTGCAACTTGCAATAACCTTTAAAACCTTGTGTCTGTGCTTATGGAAAGCCAACATTTATAAGGACATGCTTTTGGTTTAAAAAACTTTTTTTTTTGTCTTCCCCTTGCTTATTGTTTGCTTAGTCTTACAACAGATGTATCGAGATCATCATTCCTATTACCAATACTTGAGGGAGCTCTAGCACCAGTACTTCGAGATAACACTGTCCATGACACCACCTAGGAGCACACAACCCCAAAACACAATGCAGTGCAAAGGGGTGCTTTGTTAACGTGCAACGAGGAGAGGAGACTAAGGTACCGTCAATTTGATGTTGGACATGTGGAGGAGAGAAGTGGAGGAGGTCGCCAGAGCAGTGGTCAAAGATGGTCGGAGAAGGGTGAGGTGCAGTTTCTCTTACCCAGAACTTGCTAAGGAGGTGAGGAACTTGATGCAAAGACTTTTATAGGCCTTTAGGAGGCCCTCCAAACTTGGAAACCAAGCTTGCGAGCTTTATGGATTTCGCATGCTCATATATCCTTTCCAATCGTTCGCATTAGCTTTCGGGAAGGAGTTGGGATTCATGGTCGATCTCAATTGGAAGGGAATTCCTCAAGGAATCTCTCTTTCAATTTTGGGATTGATTATTGAGAATCGAGCGAGAAAATCTGACTCAAATCTTAATGGTGAGCTGCAGCTCACTCCTAATGGTGGCAGAGACCTAAATGTGAAGACGATGAAAAACTCAGGGACCTAATTACAAAGAATTTGAAAGTTAAGGGTGAATGTGAGAGAAAAAGAGTCTGACTAGACTGAAATGCAAACTAGGTCAAAATGATCTCTGATTGTGGTACAAACCTAATTTGAACCCAAGGAATCTAATGGTGAAGTCAGATTTTCATTTTGAATAAGTTTGACTGGGTAATTTATGTAGAAACCCAAATTAAAGTAACTTTTTATCTGAGACTCTGTTCTAGGTCAAAAAGGGTTCCAGTGGTCAAATCAATGGTACCTAACCTTATAGAATAATTTCATATAAATTTTAGAATCTTTAGATGGAATTTATCCTGACCAGAACCTCTGCTAACTAAGTGAGTCTAAAATTAGGGTTTTAGGTGTCTGTTAATTCTCGAAATGCGTGAAAACCCGTTCCTGTTTGCATGAACCCTCTTGTTAGTCATTAATACTCATTTGACCTTTATTTAACCCCTGGGAAACCCCATGATTACTCTGCATTTATGATCTTCTATTAAAACTGCAGATTTAACCCTGATTTAATGTACTCTTCTCAGAATGGATATGTAGTGAACTATGATTCTCTGGCGGTTAAGTAGGAGCAGTTGTCAATTGATTCTGACTAATTAAAGCTAGCTATGGCTGATGATGATGTTATCATAATATAACCATGCCTAACTTTTGCTAGTCCATTAGCAAAATCTTATAAAAGGAACTAGAGTTCTAGACCACGCATTGACGTTCAACTACCTGATTCTTATTACTTTTTAGAAATTAAGTCAGAATGCAATAGTAGGCCTAGCAGCACTCAAGTATCAATCAAGATCCAAACCATACCAGCTTCAGTCTTAGTCTACCGCGAAGATTTCTAAGGCTCGTAGGAACTACCCAGAGGTTCATTGAACCTAGCTGTTAAATCACCCATGCTTAGAATGTAGCATGTCTAGGTTCAGTTTGCCAGTGCATTTTTGTAAGAAAGAAATAGAAGTAGATTTTCATTTGGAGAGTTTCTCTCTCTTTTCATTTTAGATGTCCCTAGATCTAGCCTTGAATTGGCTCCGATTCCTTGTCCTCATCATCAAACCTCGAAGGGTTCTTGGCATTCAATGCTTCGGGATAACAACGCCTATGGCAACCCCCAGAACCCTGACTTTCTACACTTTGAGATAGTGCCACCCATGACATTCTGTAGCTAAATTTACACCCTGGCAATCGACATTTTGGGATAACCCTGCCCATGGCACCTGAACCAGCATAACGTGCTTACATGCCCCTAGGAGGATATTTAGATATCCTAGGAGAAAAGCTCCGAGGTGATGGTATGTTATTATGCATCTTCGAGGGTAATTTCACACCTCTCCATGTCATAAACTCATCCAATCAATTTGTGTTGTTGAGCCACTCCTAAGCAAGTTCTTCGAGAATACTTTTCAGAATAGAACACTTTTGGCAGATTTTCTCTTTTTTAAGCACACTGAACAAGACTAAGTGTGTGATTTTGGGTGCTTAGGTTCCAAGTCCTGCAAACTAAAGGACAAGCAATGGGGACAAATAATCCCTAAGCTTTAGACCTAATACATCAGCTTTGCACTTTCCTCAACCTCTTGAGGATTAATCTAGATCTTAATGGATTTATGAATGTTTAAGCCCTAAAATAAGCCCAACAGGCCTAAGATCAACACTCATACGACTCTCTTTGTCTCTTTGTTTTCAGGATAAAATTTTTTTCTTTTGATTAGGTCTAGAACTTAAGTAATCTCCATAATCAAGTGCTAATGACTATCATTTTTTTTCTTGAATGTTGCTCCTTTTCGACATTTAAACTCTCCACTTTTCGTCCTCATGATTGATATGCAATCAAAATCCTCAAAATTTTCTTCCCCTTTCTCTATTTTTTTATTATTTTTCAATTTTTAAAAAAATTTTTAATATGTATATTGTTTTGTGAGAACCCCTCAGAGAATTGAACTTCCATATGTTTGCACTTTAACACCCCCCATGCCTATGTTTTGCAATGTCCTCATTGTAAATCGAAGGATATAAAAATAGCTTAGTTCAAGGATTAGAATAGGATCAAAGGGTGGGTTATGGGTCGGGATGACTGTTGCGAATGATTTCAAAATTTGATACAAGTATCAAAGGTGGAGTCGGCTGTTCTAAAACTGAACTCAAAAGTGCAATAAGAGTGTAGCTCAAAAGACGATCAGAAGGGTCTCAGGTTTTTGGAATGATTGGTTGCCTCTTTTTAAGCGCTAAATTCATTTCCTTTAGTTGAGTAGAAGGTGGTCAAATCAGAAGAGTTTTGTAAAACAAGCACCTTGATCAATGGCCTGGTTGGTCCAACCAGGTGCTTATTCAGATCAATAGGTTGATGATGTAGCCCAAACCCAATCAATCTGGTCGGTTGATGGATGAGAATCAAAAGATACTGAGCCCACTAGATAATTTGAGGCTCAAATGGATGTGGAAATGAAAATCCAGGGTTTGGCTGAGTCAGTTCAACCTGGTCAAAGTAGGGATCCTCAAAAGAAAGTGGAGCTGTAGGGGATGTAGGAACCCTACTGATTGGATCAGAAAAGGATGAGAAGTGATTATCTATCTGATCACTATCCAAAACCTGATCAAACAATGGAAAAGAATCGTATGCAACCGGATCAAAGAGAGGTGAATCAGAGTAGAAGTTAATTTTGGTGGCGAGTCGAGGTTGGGAATGATTTTGGAAAGCTCCGTGTGTTGATCAAAATGTGTGGCTTTTATGAGATATGTGTCTATTGAGATCTCCTCTAGAAAAGATTCAAAGGTAGGTTCATCTATAGGGTCCTCATGATGCTCACCAAAATCAAAGGTAAATGCCTGGAGAGTTCTTATAGGATCATGGAAATCTGAGTCAATAAAAGATTCGATTTGTGGATTGCAGACACTCTTGACATTTACTGTTTCTGATTTCTGTAGATCATAAAGGTATGATTCCATCTTAATGGAACTTGATTTTGAATCAATGATCTCGGGATTAGGGACTTCAGTGTCTGAGTTGAAGAACTGTTCATGGATATTAAGGTCGTAAATTGGTTCATATTTGTTAGGAAATAAAGGTTCTCTGAAATCAGAGTATGATTCGAAATCATCAGAGAATTTACGAAAATCGTGTTATGAACCTGATTCCAGATTGAGATTTCCACCATTGAGTGAATCAAGATGTGTAGAATCAACAACCTGACTTGGATCTAACCTAATTTTAAGTTAAGTTCAAAAAGATGTCCTTATTAGGCATGGGCTCAGGTTCTTGGTGCCTAGGGTAAATACAATCAATTCCCAACTCATCCAACTCCTCAGTTTCTGTATCATAGATCAATGTGACTTTCAAAAAATCAATTTGCATCTCTAAGGCGGTTGGAGAGGTGTAATCATCAAATTTAGGCCCACAATCATAATCTGGATTCAAAATATGATTCTCATCACATTGGGCCTCATCATTATCCTAAATAGGCTCGAATCCAGATTCTAGGTTAAGGGTAAGGGTTGGATCACTAAAATGTTACCTAGGCTCTATTAGGATGTCTAAAGCATTCTCGAGAATCACCTTATCAGAATCAGGAGTGGAGTTTACATTCTTGAGAGGTTCTGACTCAATCTCATCATCACAGGTGTTGGGGAAATCTATGCTTGATGGACCAGCTTCATGATCTTCTAGGGTTGATTCGGAGTTGAGAACACCTGCAATCGGACCCTCCCAACCCATCTCAAGATCGAGCATATCAACCTGCTCATAATTTGAATCAGATTCCATCTGGGTTGGGGGTCCACAACAACTTTGATTTGTAATTGGGCTCTAGGAAATTAGATTGATTCTCGGTCTTACTCCAAGATGTCTCATCATCTTCTAAAGGAATGTATGGCTATCTTTGATCAATTGCTTACTGTAATGCATTCAGCATGCACCCATGTTTCCCTATGAGACCTTGGTACATTCCCCAAACTTGTGGGTCCGACACAAATTGTATGTACTCATTACTGTTCCATCTCTATAATTCACTGTATTCTGATAAAAGATCATCCAAGGTTGAACCATGCAAGATTTATGTATATAGATTTTCAGCACGATTCGCAATGTGGGTTGCTGTTTCTGGTACATTAACCAAAATCCTGATAATTGAATTTGAGGTTCTCATGTTCTTCAAAATATTTAAGGGCATCCTCAATCATTATATTTTTCATGGACCTTTAGGATTCAAGTTTCCTAATTGGTCTTCTTAAATTGCCAGGTTGCATTTTCAAATTAGGTGATGGATCAGGATGTAGAATCAAATTTAGGTTCAGATTTGAAGTAATCAAATTAGATCAGAAATCCCTGTTGAAGATCGAGTGAGGTCTCTTAGGTTAAAAACCTAATGACCTTCCTGTGCATGTGCTCTAGAGAAAGGATGAGGGATTGGATGTGACTTGGACCCAATCAGGGCACCCAAAGAATTTTGCATGACTAAGGCTGTTTTGAGGTGGATGATACCACTGAATCAGAAATTTGTACACTCGACAATTACCTAGGCAGCCAGCGACTGCCCTGCAAAAGACCCTTACATGGTAAAGCATCACCATGGGTTATAGGGTTTCCCCCACCTAACCTTCCTTGTCACTGCCATTCCAAGTAGACTGGTATGTGCGAATTGAGACCTTAAGTCTACCAATTTTATTCCTAATTTGTGCCTCAGATTTCACTTGATTAGAAATTGATTTAGTTTGTAACTTAATTTGGAGGTTGATTGGCCTAGAAAGTAGGCCAACTTCACATTACTTGCCCTAGAAGATGTAGAATGAGATCTGAGTCAAGACCTAAAGATCACCCTAAATTGACTCTCAGGTTATTAGGTCCACAATTTTAGGATTGAAGTGAATTTAGAGCCTGATTTTAAGGTTTCCTTGATTAAATCAATTCAGGCAAGGGTTTAGGTGACACACAAATGCAGGAAGTTTGATTTCATTTAATGTAGGCAATTGTGAACTAACACTCCAAAAAACCCTAGAGTAGAAACCCTAATTGGCTCTATTCCAAGTCCAATTTGATCTTAAATGTACACCTTGGACTTAAACAAGAAGGTGAGTAGTCCAAGATGATAAAAAATTAAGCGTAAATCCCTAGTTGGTACAGAAAATCAAGATAGGGATCTCTAAGCAGAATTGCCTCAACTTCATTCAGATGTGAATTTTGTCGCAAATCAAGGAACTTGCCTTTAGAATGAAATTACTATGAAAATAAAGCAGGTAATTCCTAATTGATTTGTTTCCTTTTTTCTCTCCTCCAAAGATTAAGAAATTAATATGGGAAGAGGAGAAAGTTTACCTGCCCCAGGAGTGGTTGACTTTCGTGGAAGATCTCCTCGTGATGTACCTTGCAAAAATGACAAGAAAACAAACAGGCCATGTTAGTGCTCAAATAAACAATCAAGAAAGACAAGATCAATGTGTGAATTGCAGATTGCTCCCCAGCAACGGCGTAAAAATGTTAACGCGCAACGAGGAGAGGGAGACCGAGGCACCGTCAATTTGACGGTTGGAGGTGGGGGGAGGCAGAGGAGGTCACCGGAGCAACGTTCGCAGATGGCCAAAGAAGGGAGAGGATGGGTTGCTCTTGCCTAGAACTTGCTAAGGAGGTGTGGAACTTGATGCAGAGCCTCTTATGGGCCTTTAAGAGGCCCTCCAAGCTTGGAAACCAAGCTTGCGGCTTCAAGGATTTCACGTGATCAAATACCCTTCCATTCCAATCATTTGCATCAGCTTTTGGGAAGGAGTTAGGATTCATGGCTGGTCTCAATTGGAAGGGAATTTCTCAAGGAATCTCTTTCAATTTTAGGATTGATTAGTTAAGAATCGAGCGAGAAAATATCGCTCATATCTTAACGGTGAGTAGCAGCTCACTCCTAATGGTGATAGGGACCTACATGTGAATATGATGAAAAACTCAGGGACTTGATTGCAAAGAATTCAAAAGTTAAGGGTGATTGTGAGAGAAAAAGAGTATAATTGGACTGAGATGCAAACTTGGTCAAGATGATCTCTAATTGGGCCTAAACTTTGGTATAAACCTAATTTGGACCCATGGAATCTGATGATGAAGTTTTATTTTGGTTTTACACAAGTTTGGCTAGATAATTTATGAAGAAACCAAAATTAGGGCAACTTTCTCTCTAAGACTCTCTTCTAGGTCAAAATGGGTTCCAATGGTCAAATCAATGGTACCAAACCTTATAGAATAATTTTCTATGAATTTTAGAAGGTTTAGATGGAATTTATCTTGACCAAAACCTCTGTTAACTAAGCAAGCCTGAAATTAGGGTTTTAGGTGTCTATTAATTCTCGAAATGCGTGAAAATTCATTTCTATCTACATGAACCCTATTGCTCATCAATAATGCTCATTTGACCTTCATTTATCCCCTGGGAAACCCTATGATTACTCTACATTTATGATCTTCTGTTAAAACTATAAATTTAACCTTGATTTAATGCACTCTTCACAGAATGGATATGCAATGAATTATGAATCTCTGGCAGTTATGTAGGAGCAGTTGTCAATTGATTTAGACTAATTAAAGCTAGTTGTGGTTGATGTTGACGTTATCATCACGCTGCAAGCAAACTCAAGCTCCTGCTCCGATATTACATGCAGAGCACCGTCCTAGACACATGAGCTGCAAAAAATACGCCTTAATGATCCATCTAAAGATATGAAGCATAGATATAGAGCAGCGTCGAGGAGGTAACATGTTGATATCGCTTCCTCAAAGGAGCCATTTTCCTCGTTCTCGGTGGTGGGAACTCAAACCAATTATCTGCTTCAGACTTTTACTAAGGCTAAACAAGCGGGTTTTTCTAAATTTTAATTATTTTTAGGTATTGGCTTGTGTGTGAATTTTGACACAAGAAATTTTGCACGTGATGTAAGTTTTTGAATCAAAAAGTAAGCCAAATACTTTCCATGTTACAAAAGAGGATCAAGACACTTGAACTATCATGAGTTCAGGTGTAATTTTAGAGAAGGATATTTGATCTAGTCTAAAGGAAGATCCTGAAATTCTAATGATCAGATCCGTACCCTTATCCCTAGTTTAATAAAGATAAAATTGCATTGCACCACAAGTGAAAGCTCAACCTTAGTCCCGATTTCAAACTTTACCTCAAAAAGCTTTCAACATTTTTATTTTTTTGGTTATGCAAGAAAAAAATAAAGCAAGAAAATTACATGTTGGGTTTTTGCATGCATGCAAGAAATGAAATAAATTAAAAATGCATATTTTTGGTTTTTGAAAATCTTGATTTAATCATCAAAATTTGAAAACACCTACCATGCTTAAGATGTTGCATGGCCACATGCTAGGGGAAGGGAAAAGATTTCACCTTAGTGTAGATGGTCGAAAACAGGATGATCAAAGCCATTGAAAGAAATGAAAAAGGAAAGCATAAAAAATGATCGGTTACCTCTCATCCAGTGATATCTTTTACGCCATTTAGCCAGGCGTGATGTGGATCAATGATTACCAATGGTTGGGCCACTTAAATTGAACGATTCTGAAGGAAGATTTGGGGTATGATCCAGGTAGGGCTTTAAACGCTGGCCATTAACATGAAAACTAGTATTAGTTTCTGGATCAAAAAGGTCAACAGTGCCATAAGGAAATGTTTTGAGGATAATAAAAGGGTAGGTCCATTTGGATTTTAATTTGTCATGAAAAATACGTAATCTTGCATCAAAAAGCCAAACATGTTGATTTATGCTGAAATGTTTCTGAACAATGTATTTATCATGAAATTTCTTTGTTCGATCTTTATAAATTCTCACATTTTCGTAAGAAAAAATGCGTAATTCTTCCAGTTCAATCAATTGTAATTTCCTGCAAGTACCAGCGTCAGATAAATCCCTATTTAATTGCTTTATTGCCTAGAAAGCCCTATGTTCAACTTCAACCGGGAGATGGCATGCCTTCCCAAAAATCAGATGGAAGGGAGACATGCCAAGTGAGGTTTTAAAAGTAGTACAGTGGGCCCGTAAAGTATCGTCCAATTTGTTGGACCAATCTTTATGATCGGGCCTAATCGTCTTTTGTAAAATATTTTTTATTTCTTGGTTAGAAACTTTTGCTTGGCCATTTGTTTGGGGGTGATAAGGAGTGGAAATTTTGTGATTAACCCCATATTTGGAAAGAAGGTGACGGAATTGTGATCCTCCATCACTTATTGATTAGCCCATACTTGTGGGCTATTTAGGTATTTAAGTGCCTAGACATTAAGTTAATTTTAACATGTATTTAGCATGTATTAGGATATAAATACATTAATAATGGATTTGCTTAATGCATGCATTAGCTTAGTTTGCATTATACATAATACAAGCATTACAAGTAATTACATATTTTATGAGGCTTTGTCTATAAATAAGCCAATTTTAATTATTTTATATCTCCTCTTCTTCGTAGGAAATGGCTCCGCCTCTCCTCCTCCTGCCATATCTCCTTAACGGCCATGAGAAGTAGATTTGCTCCCGCCTCTCCTATTTCAAATCCATGTAACCATGGCTATAAGAGAGGGGGAGTTGCTGCCATCTTGGATAGGCCACCATCCCCCAGTCACCACTGTGTACAGCTTGAAGCTCACATCCATTCCACCATAGTAGGCCTCTTCCCAACAAAGCCTTGCCACTGTGGGCGTGTGGAGTGACAGTCCACACTGCCAACCGCGAGCCTTGCAATCCCACCACCGTGCACAGCATCTCCTCATCTTCACCACTATGATCTACCCCTTGCCATGGTCATCACCACCACCAACATCACCATCTTCTTCTTCTTCTTCTTCTTCCTCTTCCTTTGTTTCTCTTCCACCAACAAACCCAACAACTTCAACCACCAACAAACCCACCAGCCGCTACCTCCTTCACCCATGTGCCTCTGCACCATGTGCACCTCCTCCCCTTCAGCCTACGCATGCAACCGAGCGCACTACCATCTCTACATGCCCAGCAGCAGCGGTAGCAACCACCTCCAGCACAAACGCACGAGCGCTGCTCATCGGCACCCTCCTTGCATGCACGCCTCCACATGCAGCAACCAGTAGTGTGCTCCCACACATGGCCAACCGAGCACGCCCGCATGTCCTCCACAAGCTCTGCACGCATAGTCTCCGCTCGCACTGTGCACGCCTCCCAGCAATTGGTATGCCACCTCCATGCGTGTGCTGCTGCAACTTGCAACAGCTACCCACCGTCATTCGTGCCTCACCTCACCTCCTCAGGCTGTCTCGCACCTCGCTAGACCCATCGCTGCGAAGCTCTCCCTATGGTGCTCCTCCAACGAGCTCGCCGTCAGCCTTAGTTTCCTTCGCATGCACGGTTGAGGAGAAGACCCTCCCTTATTTTGCTACAGGAGAAGGCTAATTAGTTTTTACATTCACATGCCATTGGAACTCTTTTTATTTCAAATTTATTAATTAAATATTATGGCTAATTTATGCAAGTGACCTCCCTCTTTCTCATAAATGCCATTTCAGCATGATCTCTTGTTGTTTTCTTAATCTGAAGGTGGATTTGGCTTGATTTCTTGACAAAATTAATAGTGAACATCAGTTTTTGACCCTTGCGAGTTTGTAGTAGCTAGTGCCTCCTTATGGATACGACCTTCTCTCTTGAGTGGTTTATTTTAATTCAATATTTTGATTAGTCGATTTTCCACCACTTAGAAATACAAAGGACAAATCATTTTAATTATCATCTTGTTAAGTGAAAATCGACTTATCAAATGGCATCGTTGCCGAGGAGGCAACGGGCTTGTTAAACTTGCATTTATCCATTAATTGGTTCACATTTTATTTGAGGCATATTGAATTTGTTCTATCCATTTGTGTGAGGTACCTCTTGGGAGAATCATCGCACCCTCCTCAACATCTTCGCATTGTGGACCTTGGGCCACACCTGAGGAGGAGCTTCGCATCTTGGTGGACCTTGATGCCCCCAACATAGGGAGCAAAAAGATTATCTTTATCATTTAAATAAAGTTAGACTTCATTATTTAAGACCCTTGTTCTGGGATACAGCTGAGGGGTTTGTTCCCCGACCTTCTTTTAGGCCCGTACGTGGGTAATTTTTCCAGAGCATGTTCCTTTTTCTTTTGATCTAGGCTTTCCTTTGTAGGTTGTTTATCCTTTATTTGTTTATGCATAAGTAGCTAAAAAAAATACAAAAAAAAAAGAGTTACCTGCTAGAAGCTGCCTACCTTAGGGTGACCATTTGGGTGTGAATGAGTAGCCACTAGATTTATTTTGCATTCATTTGCATGCATCCCATTGAGGATTACTAGAAGCAAGGTATGCATCCTTTTACATTGCTTCCAATCTTGATCATGCATTTGCATCTAAATGTAAGTGCAAGACCATCTATTTTTATTTGAAATAATCTAACAAGTGGTCACCTTTAAATTTGGAAAAGGACTTAACTAAAGGAGGGACATTAAAATCACGGACTTGAATTGATAATCTTGATTGAGTGTGTCTCAAAAAAAAAATTCAAAAAATTTTTTTTCGGTGTATGCACACTTTGCTATTTTGTTGCACCGAAGCACGCATATAGATACTTTTAGTTCTTGGAACTACTACGACAAGAGTCCTCCTATCGTTGGACTCTGAAGTGTTTAGAACTTGAGATCAAAGGTTTTGTAACTCCAAAGTGGGGGATACCTTGTCACAGATTTTTGGGGGCAGTTAAGAAGCACCGTGAAAGCATAGCTTCAAAGGAAGGCTTAGGCTTACTTGCATCCCTAGATCTTCCGCCTTTGGAGTTACTCTACCATTTGAGCTTTAGGGAAGATCACCTAGGCTCCAACTAGGTCTTCTTAGGAATTTCATAGGTTGACAATAGACACGTAATTGATTGGGAAACTTGCTTTGTCACCTACAATTTGAATTAAAGTCAAAAGCCTGAACCTGTAAATACCTAACAAGTCCTTTTGAATTGTGTTTGTAGTGCATGCTTGGTAGGCAATCTCTTAGGAGACAACTTGCATTTGATCCTGAACCTGAAAGAATCCTAAGAAGAAACCTCCTAAGGGAAGTAATGGCTGGACAAAGGAGCCTTAAGGAATATTTCATTCCTACCAATCAAACAGCCCTACACTACGTAGACTTGGAGGGGACAATCCTTATGAGAACAAAAGCAGTACCATATCCTTGCTACCCTCCTTTTATGGTACTGCTAGGGAAGACCCTTACAGGGATATTGAGGAATTCAACGAGGACTATTTCACCGTGAAGTTGTAGAGCCTTACTGATGACGCCCAAATGCGGACCCTCTTTCCTTTGTCCCTTAAGGACAAGGACAAGTATTGGTATCTTACCCTAGATGGTCTTAACACTTGGGATGCCATGAAGAAGGAGTTTATGAAAAGTACTTCTGCGTGAGCAAAACTAATCACTTTAGGAGGGAAATTATGAGTTTTGCTCACAAGGATGGGGAAGCTTTCCATGATGCATGGGAGCTCTTTAATGACCTTTTGAGACTTTGCCAGCATCACCAGGTGCCCAAGTGGCAACTGGTTGAAAGGTTCTACACTGGACTTAATGATTCACACAAGTAGATTGTGGATGGTGCATGTGTAGGAACCTTTCTATCTATGACTAAGGATGAAGCTTGGAACCTTTTTGATACATTGAGTGAGAATTCTATTCACTTCAATCCTGCCTACTCGGATAAAAAATCCACTCTCATGCAAAGAAAGTTGGAGGCAAATGAGGCAAGGGACACCCAGATTTTAGCCTATCAGATTCAATTGTTGAATCAAAATATGGAAAGGCTTATGTCGAGCCTAGGCTAATTCACATCTAGCAGCTCCACATCCTAAGCTTTAGAATGCTCCATTTGCCACGGCAATATGTACGCCACTGTGAATTACCACTAGGACTCCCAATTCCCTGACCTTTTATAAGAGGACCTGAATGCCACTCAAGGGTTTCATCCTAGACCTCGTAATTACCCTTTTTCCAACACTTATAATGAGGGATGAAGGAATCACCCAAACTTTTGAAGGAGACAATGGAATGTCTCAAATACAGCAAATTATAAACCACAACCCTTTCAAAACCAACAAATGAACCAACCTCAGACCTTTGCCCAACCAAAGACCTCTAAAATGGATGAATTGAAGGCAATGTTGAGAACTATGCAAGAAAGTCAAAGTGGCATCATCCAATCTCATGACAAGTTTATACATGAAATGAAATTGCAGATAAGACACCTTGTTGAGGTCGTTAGACAGAGGGAAACTGGGAAGCTTCCTAATGCTGCTGAGGAGAATCCTAAATAGAAAGGGATTGTCTTTAGGGAGCTTACCTAGGTGGTGAATATTATGGGGAGTGGGAAAGAAATTTCCAAACCTGATGCTCTTATAGTCACACCTTTTGAAAA
Organism: Thalassia testudinum; assembly: GCA_037157565.1. NCBI lineage: Eukaryota > Viridiplantae > Streptophyta > Magnoliopsida > Alismatales > Hydrocharitaceae > Thalassia > Thalassia testudinum. The sequence continues at coordinate 95,607,474 of JAZHRO010000025.1, forward strand.
CCCATCCACCTCGATATTCGCTCCCATCGGAGAAGAATTACCCAAATCTCTTCAGCTTGAAATCACCTCACTAGAAGAGGTTGCCCCCATTCCACCCCTTACCCAACATGACAACCCTTCCACCCAGAGACCGAGAGTGTCCTTTCCAGACTGCTTATCCACCTCTAGGTTGACTTCTGCTACCTCATCTGGAGCCAAAGATAAGACGGATGAAATCATGGAAATGTTCAAGCAAGTGCAGATTAACTTGCCTTTGCTTGAGGCTATCAGCCAGATTCCATCTTATGCCCACTTCCTAAAGGACCTGTGCACAAAAAAGCAACAATCTAGGAAACAGGTCCAATCAAAAGTTGTCCTGCCTGATTCCGTGAGCTCAATAGTTCAACATGGCATACCCTCAAAACTTAAGGACCCAGGTGCCTAGTACATCTCGATGGTCATTTGTGACTTATAGATAGATGAGGCTCTACTTGATCTGGGTTCGGGGGTGAACATCCTTCCAAGCTACGTGTATGAACAACTTGGGGGAGGCAATATGAAGCCTAGCCCGGTAATCCTTCAAGTTGCTGATCGATCACTCAAGACACCGCGAGGAATTCTGCAATATGTCCTCGTAAGAGTAAAGGATTTCTTCTTCCCCGTTGACTTCTTAGCTTTGGACATTGACTCTACCAACAAGCCAACCAAGCCCTCCATCATTTTTGGCTACTCCTTCCTTGCAACTTCGCATGCTTCAATCAATTGCAATACTGTGGAATTAAAAATGGGCTTTGGGAATAGGAAAATCTGGCTTAATGTGTTTGATGCTTATAAACAAGTCGGGCTTGGGGATTGTTCCCAAGTTAAGGTGATAGATGACCTGATTGAAGAGACAACCCCTACAATGTTATGTGATGACCCCCTTCAACCTGTCATGCTAAATGAGCATTCCCATCTCTTGGAGGAATGTAAAGGGGATATACTAAAACTTGAGGTGTTGCTGGGTGTTTCTACTGAGTCTCTTTCCCCATCTTCTCTTCCCAAAGTAGATCTGCTACCTGAGATGGGGACATCTACTATGAAACCCTCAACCATACAAGGCCCCGACCTTGAGTTGAAACCCCTCCCAGACACTCTCAATTACATCTTCTTGGGTGTCAATGATACGCTTCTAGTTATCATTTTGGCTCTGCTATCTGAGTCATAGGAGGAAGCTCTGATTGAATGGTTGTCTAGGCAAAAGGAAGCTTTTACTTGGAGCATTGCTTACATTAAGGGTATAGACTCTACACTCTACATGCACCACATTTATACTGATGATTCAATCAAGCCATTTTTGGACATGCAGAGATGTCTTAACCCTAATATGAGGGAGGTAGTTAGAAAGGAAATTTTGAAGTGGTTAGATGCTGGGATCATATATCCTGTTGCAGATAGTAGATGGGTAAGTCCTTTTCATGTGGTGCCAAAGAAGGTAGGCTTTACTGTGGAGTTTAAAGGCCAAGCTGAACAAGTTGTGACTAGACCCTCAACTGGATGGAGGGTCTATATTGATTACCACAAGCTGAACACCACTACCCAGAAGGATTACTTTCCCTTGCCTTTTATTGACAAAATTCTTGAAAAATTGGCATGGAATAAGTACTATTGCTTTCTTGATGGATTTTCTAGGTACAACCAGGTTGCAGTCTTCCCTGATGACCAGGAGAAGACAACTTTCACACATCCTTACGGTACCTCTGCATTTAGGCGTATGCCGTTTGGACTATGTAATGCATCGGCAACCTTCCAACGGTGCATGATGTCCATTTTCTCAAACATGATTGATGTGTGTTGAATGTTTATGGATAAGTTCTCCATTTACAGCTTATCTTTCGACCAGTGCCTCCGACATTTAGAGAATTTGCCGAAGCGATGTAAGGAAACTGGTTTAGTCCTCAGTTGGGAGAAAAGCCACTTCATGTTATAGAAAGGAATTGTACTTGGGCATGTTGTGTCTGAGCATGGTTTAGAAGTAGATAAAGCCAAGGTTAATTCTATTTCCAAACTTCCATTGCCCACGAATGTCAAACAGATTAGATCCTTTCTGGGCCATGCTAGCTTTTATAGGCACTTTATTATGAATTCAATAAAATTTCTAGGCCACTTTGCGACTTGTTGGCGAAGGAATCTTCCTTCAATTTTGACTCAAAGTGTGCCGAAACCTTTCAAACGTAGAAGGAGGCCTTGATCTCTGCACCTATTCTCCGAGCTCCAGATTGGATACTCCCATTTGAGCTGATGTGTGATGCTTCAAATTATGCAGTGCGAGCCGTCCTTGGACAAAGGGTTGAGGGAAGACCACATGTGCTGCACTATGCCAACAAGACTTTAATTGAACCACAATAAAACTACACCATCACTGAAAAGGAATTACTTGCTTTAGTTTTTGCTCTGGAGAAGTTTAGGTCTTATCTTCTTGGGTCTAAGGTGGTTATTTTCATTGATCATGCGGCAGTAAAACTTCTCGTTGCCAAGAAGGATTCAAAGCCAGGTCTGATTAGGTGGATCCTACTCCTTCAATAGTTTGACTTGGAGATACATGAAAAGTAAGGAGTAGAAAATGTAGTGGCTGACCACCTGTCTCGCCTTCTACTTGATGACTCTCCATCTGGAGACATCCGCAAGACATTTCCTGATGAAACCCTTATGGCGGTAACACCAACTTCACCTTGGTATGCTGATACTGTCAATTACTTGGTCACAGGAGAGACTCCTGGCTCTTAGGATGAGTAGAAAAGGAAGACATTCATTTCCCAAGCTAGATACTTTCATTGGGAAGAGCCTGAATTATTTAGAATTGGACAAGACCAAGTACTGAGATGATGCGTGCCTAAAGAGGAGCAACAAAGTGTGCTGAGTTTTTTGCCATCAACTTCATTGTGGAGGACACTTTGGTGCTAAGAAAACTTCTTTTAAGGTTCTCCAGTCCAGTTTTTGGTGGCCTTCATTATTGAAGGATTCTCATAATTTTGTTAAGGCCTGTATTAGATGTCAGTGAACTGGAACGATTGGGAAGAGGAATGAGATACCTCAACGCCCCATTCAACTTGTTGAAAATTTCGATGTTTAGGGAATTGACTTTATGGGCCCCTTCCCTTCGTCCCATGGTATGAATATATCTTGGTGGTAGTTGATTATGTCTCTAAATGGATAGAGGCCATTCCTACATGCACAAATGACCACTTTGTGATCTTGAAATTTGTGAAGGCCAACATCATATCTCGCTTTGGCTTCCCTAAGACCATTATAAGTGATGGGGTTTGGAACCACCACTTCAATCGACTATTCAAGAGTCTGGGAGTGACTCACACAGTCGCTACCCCTTACCATCCTCAGACGAGTGGCTAGGTTAAAGTGTCAAATAGGGAGATAAAGAATATTTTATAAAAGACTGTTAGGCCTGAGAGGAAAGACTGGTCCCAAATGCTCGATGATGCTTTATGGGCTTATGGAACGGCCTACAAGACCCCTTTCGGTACATCTCCCTTCCAGATGGTGTATGAGAAAGCATGCCATTTATAGGTTGAGCTGGAACAAAGGGCACTTTGGGCTTTCCAAAGTGTCAACATGGATTTAGAAAAGGTGGGTAAGGCATGACTTCTGGAATTAAGTGAGCTTGAGGAATTGAGAATGGCGTTTATGACACCTCCCAAGCTTATAAAGAGAGAACTAAGGTCTTGCATGATAGGTATATCCTTAGAAAGACCTTTGAGCCCAACCAACAAGTCTGGCTTTTCGATTCTAGACTTAAGCTTTTCTTAGGAAAATTGAAATCACATTGGGATGGGCCAAACATAATCACCAAAGTGTTTCTGCATGGGGCTGTGGAGATCAAGAGCCCTTCCTCTTCAACAATGCCCTTTACCGTCAACGACGAATGATTGAAACCGTACATTACTTTGGATGGCCATCAGGTTGATGAGGTCACTCTTGAGGAGCCTTAGCTCCTATTATTCTCCGCCTCAGGTAACAACCTCTCTTAACTTTTTTTGTTTCCAATGAGGACATTGTTTGAACAAGGCATGGGGGGATAGAACCTAAGGCATTTGTTTATAACATGTCTACATTTTACATTCATGCTTGCATATTGAATTAAAAAGAGAAAAGGTTGTTATGCTTAAACGGCTAGGCTCTACATCTTTAGGCATGAGACCAAGACCTTAAGTTTGCCTAAGCTGACTCTAGGTATCTAATTATAGGAGCTAGGGTTGAACTACTGACTTTGGAACTTTAGGGTCCGTTTAGACTTAAAAACTTAAGTAGGATTTAAGTTACGAACCACTCCTCAAGAGGTTGAGGAAGGAAAGCTAGGGATTGAGTTAAAGGTTGGGTAGTACCTGGTGTCTTTTTCTACGTTTTGGTTTACGGGTCCTCGTAACCTAAGTACCCACATTTCACACACACTTTGTCCTGTGTAAATAGTGATCACCTTAATTCATTTCTTGAAGAAAATTTGGTTCCCTTAGTTATGACTTAAGAGAAGCTTGAAAACACAATATGATTGGAGGAGTTCCTACTGCAGGAGAGGTGGAGTACATACTCACCTTGAGGATGCGATGATAACATGTCACCTCTTCGGTGCTTGTCTCTTAGGATGTCCATCGTACTGGGGGCATGTAAGCACATTGTGCGGTTCAGGTACCATGGGTGGCACTATCTCAACGTGCTGATTGCCACAAGCCTGAATTTGCTTAAGAAATCCATGGCCGATACTACCTCGAAGTGTCGATTGCTAGGAGTTCTTGGGGTTGCTATCTCGAAGCAACGAAAACTAGGCACCCTTCAAGGTTCAGTGATGGGGACAATGAATCCGACACAGACCATGTTGATAGCTGATCCAAGGTTAGACTTAGAGGAATCAAACAAAAAAGAAAAAAAAATATATATATATAGATATATATAAAATCCTCTTACTTTCTTTGTAGGTTGGCAATCATATCAACCTCAAATAAATTAGACCAATGCACCTACACGAATGCTTTAATCTATTGGATCAATAAACCCTATGGTAGAGTTAGAAATCAAGGAAACCTATGCCTGCAGCTTGTCCTTAGCTGACCTAGTCTGTAACTCACCAACTACTTGGGTACCTTATGATCTATGGATAGATCGTTCAACCAAATTTCTATGAAAAGGGCAATTTAGTTAGCTTGGATAACTTAGAGTGTTAAGTCATGCTTGAATTTGCTAGGGACTAGCAAAAACTAGGCATGGGGGCATTTGATTAGCCCATATTTGTGGGCTATTTAGGTATTTAAGTGCCTAGACATTAAGTTAATTTTAACATGTATTTAGCATGCATTAGGATATAAATACATTAGTTATAGATTGATTTCATGCATCGCATTTTTAGGTCTTAGCATGCATTTGCTTGGTTTGCATTATACATAATACATGCATTACAAATAATTAGATATTTTCTGAGGCATTGTCTATAAATAAGCCAATTTTAATTATTTTATTTATCCTCTTCTTCACAGGAAACGTTTCCGCCTCTCCTCCTCCAGCCATATCTCCTTAATGGCCGTAAGAAGCAGATCTTCTCCAGCCTCTCCTATTTCAAATCCATGTAGCCGTGGCTACAACAGAGGGGGAGCTGCTGTTATCTTGGATAGGCCCCCATCCCCCAGTCACCACTGTGTAGAGCTTGAAGCTCACCTCCATTCCACTATCGCAGGCCTCTTCCCAGCAAAGCCTCGTCACTGTGGGCATGTGGAGTGACAGTCCACACCGCCAACCATGAGCCTTGCAATCCCACCACCGACCACCAACATCTCCAACTTCTTCTTCTTCCTCTTCCTTTATTTCTCTTCCACCAACAAACCAAACAACTTCAACCACCAACAGACCCACTAGCCGCTACCTCCTTCACCCACATTCCTCTGCACCATGCGCACCTCCTCACCTTCGGCCTATGCACACAGCCAAGCACGCTACCATTTTCGTACACCTAGCAGCAGCGATAGTAGCCACCTAAAGAGCCAACGTATGAGCGCTACCCACCGTCACCCTCCTTGCGTGCGTGCCTCTGCATGCAGCAACCAGCAGCGTGCTCCCATACGTGGCCAACCTCTCTCGCCCACACATTCTCAGCAAGTTTCGCATGCACAACCTTCGCTCGCACCGTGCATGCCTCCCAACTGTCGGTATGCCCCCTCCACGCATGTGCTGCTGCAACTTGCAGCAACTACCCACCGTCGTTTGCACCTCTCCCCACCACCTTAGGCCATCTGACACCTCGCTAGACCCATCGCTGCGAAGCTCTCTGTACGGTGCTCCACTGATGAGAAGCTCGTCGTAGCACTTGATCTTCTGAAACATGGCTGAGGAGAAGATCCTCCCCTATTTTGCTACAGGAGATGGCTAATTAGTTTTTGCATTCACATGGCATTGCTACTCTTTTTATTTTGAATTTATTAATTAAATATTATGGCTAATTTATGCAAGTGACCTCCCTCTTTCTCAAAAATGCCATTTCAGCATGATCTCTTGTTGTTTTCTTAATCTGAAGGCGGATTTAGCTCGATTTCTTGATGAAATTAAGAGCGAACATCGATTTTTGACCCTTGCAAGTTTGTAATAGCAAGTTCCTCCCTATGGATATGACCCTCTCTCTCAAGTGGTTTATTTTAATTCAATACTTTGATTAGTCGATTTTCCACCACTTAGAAATACAAACAGCAAATCATTTTAATTATCATCTTGTTAACAGAAAATCAACTCACCACTTATAATGGCTTTAGGAATGCCAAATCTTGAGAAAATATTTTTCTTTATGAATTCGACAATCACACGGTGATCATTGGTGCAAGTGGGTATTACTTTAATCCATTTAGATTTGTAGTCGTCTGCGATTAGTATATACAAATACCTACCAGATTTGATGAATGGTCCAATGAAGTCGATGCCCCATACATCAAAAATTTAACCCTCTAAAATTGGATTAAGGGGAATCATATCCTTTCGAGTCATGTTGCCGATGCTCTAGCAACGCATGTAAGATCGAACAAAAGAATGAGCATCTTTGTACAAGCTGGGCCAAAAGAATCCAGAATTTAGTATTTGATAAATGCCAGTTTATCATCATTCTTTTAAATTAAAAGAAACCTAGCTCTAAGGATTTTGCTATGCAAACGGGTTTTTGGGTTTCATTTAGGCATAAATTAGGTTATGCATGCATTTTTCTTTTTATTGTGTTTTTGATGTGTTTCTTGGAGTGTTAGGGATAAACAGATTGACAGATCCCTAAAACCCTATCACTCTTGAAGGAAACTAGTGAAGTGGAAGCTCAATTAGGCTAGGACTCAACTAATCCCAACTCATCATGGCTAGATACCAGCTCCTTTAGATTAGAGTTAGCTCCATTCAGCTCATCTTAGCTGAATGGCAACTCAGGGCAGCTCATCTCTACTCAACCCAGCTCTGAGCAGCTCATCTCAGCTGAAGGTAGCTCCGATCCAGCTCAACTTAGTTGAGTCTAGCTCATCTCAGCTCCCATCAGTTCACTGAGAACTCTAACTAGCTCAACTGAGTTGATAGGAGTTCATCTCAGCTCAGGCCCAGCTCATTCCAACTCCACCCAACTCATAGCAGCTGGACTCCATTCTAGCTGAGCTACTACATGTAAACTAGTATCTTAGCTAGCTCTAGAGTTCTCATTTGAGGCAATTCCAGCTCAACCGACCTCCAGCTAGGTTGTGGCCACCTCAACTTAGCTCAACTACCCAAGCCAAGCTACTAGCATAAGAGCTAGATAGCTTAGCTTAGTAGTTGAGTGATGGGAACACCATCATGAGCCCTAACTAGCTCATTTTGATGCAATGAAGAGAATAAATGCTCCTACATACCCAACTGAAGGTTATAATTCACTACACAACCTTTCTAAGAGAAACACAAGAAATAAGGGGTAAAATTGCAATTTTACTAATGCAGTACAACCATGGGTTTTCTCAAGGGCTAAACAAAGATCAACTGGTCTTAATAAGATTATAAGTGGGTTAGATCAGACAGAAAAGGGTTTTTATGTGTTTTGTGAATTACATGACTTCTTAAAACCCTAAAGCAAACCTACTTAATTAACCAAGGTTCTGGTCAGGATAAAATTCACTTAAACCCTCTAAAAATGATATAAAAATATTCTCTATTGTTTAGTACATTCAATTTGGCCATTAGAACCCATCTTCACCAAGAATGGGATCTCAAACAGATATTTACCCAAATTTGATTTTTTGCATAAATTTCCCAGTCAAACATGGTCAAACCAAAAATTATACTTCACCATTGGAGTCCTTAGGCCTAAATTAGGTTTGAACAAGAATTGACCTAAGGGGAATTCAATTTGACCTAGCTTGCAAAAATGTCCAACCTGATTACATTTCTACCCCTAACTTACAAAAACCCTTGCATTTAGCACCCTAGCTTCTTCATCGTGTTCACAAATAGGTCCCTCCTCTATTATAGTGGAGGAATCCTACTCCGGTGAGCTTTGAAAGGAGAGTTATCCATGATTGCTTAGAGAATCCCTTCCAAAAATGGAAGGGAGAATCTGAGTAATTCCCGCCAATATGAACCCACCTTTGATCCTTGATTCTTTCCCAATCTCTCATGAGAAAACAAGAGAGATTCAAGTCTCTTGAGAACTTCCATCTCTGACGAGTTTTCCTTGCTTGGAAGCTTGGCTTCCAAGCATAAAACCTCCTTAGATCCCTATTTAAAGACTCCCCAGACCCAATAGCATTCCCTCTACTTGAAATTGGGCCGGTTCCCCCTCACATTCTTCTCTCCTCGCCGACTGCAAACCACCGTAAGCTCCGACAGCTTCTCCTTCACTCTCTCATCTCCCAACCACAATACCAGTGGTCGGGTTATCTTCCTCTCCATCCTTCGAGTCGCATATTACCTGCTGACGTCATCCCTGCCTCGTCGTCGCCGTGGCCTCACCTATGGAGCTTCATCTTCCCCACATCTTGCAACCATACCGGCATGGGATTCCCTTCCCTTTTGACCTTTAGATTAGGTTTCTTAAGTTCCCTATCCTCCAAACTTTCTCCCCCTCTCTTTATTTCACAAAACCACCCACCGATGCCACTGACCACCATCACCTTCTCCACCTCTGGTGATACCTTCAGCGAGGTGCTCCTGTCGCTATGCATCTCCATGTACCTCGCCAACCACCCTACAACCTCCACCACACTCACTAATCATTTTCCCTCACTCTAATCACTCCATCGACCACCCAAACTCCTCCCCAATGAGACCCACCTTCACCATCCATTCCCTTCACTATCCGACCACCACAGCCCACCTCGCTCCACGCCACAGCCACTGTCACATTCGCCGTGCCTCAGCGATATTGTTGAACATTCTGATGTGGCCTTAAGGCCCTTGTTCTTGATTTCAGGTATCTAGCCATGGTTTGCCATTGCTACCTTGAGTGAAGCTCACTTGCTAAAGCTTCAAGTGCTGCCAATCCCAGGAAGACACTCCCAGGACGTGTGGAAGACTCTCGTGCACGGTTCCAGCCCTTTGATTGGAGTTGAGAGACTCTACAGTTGAGGGAATCAAGAGGATCACCCCGTTGCTATCCGTGCAAAGGGATGTTGGGACATTTATTACCACCTTGGAAGTGGAAAGACGCCCGCACCTGTATAAAGGGAAAAATGCTAGAGGCTCTTCGCCTCCAACATAGAGGGTGAGGTCCACCTCCCTCCCTTCACTGAACTCATCTACGACATAACCCGCGAACCTGGCTGACCCGACTACCTGACCTGACCTTACACCCCTTGCTCACCACGCACACCAATGAGGCTAGACCCGGGTCTGCGTTAGGTCCGAATACCCGATCGGTTAGGGCTCTGGGAGAGTGAGAACTGAAATCAAAAAGAGAGAAAGTGAGAGGAGAGCTGTGCAGGGATAGGGGATTTTGCTTTGAGAAGTTTTCCCTCAACACTTAGGCAATTCAGAGGAAAAAGAGGAGGTCAGGCAAAAGAAGAGAAGAAGAGAGATAGAAATACATCAGAGAAGGCAGAAGGCAAAGGAAGAGAGGAAGGAGAGGAGGACTGTAGGGCTTAAGGCAGAGAAAAAGAAAAGAAGAAAGCCTAAGGAAGAGAAGGCCAAAGAAGGAGAAAGAAGAAGGAAGCCAAGGCAAAAGGAAGAAGAAGAAAAAGAGAAGGTATACGGTAGAGAAAGAGAAGAAGGAACAAGCTGAAGAAGAAGAAGAAAGACAGAAAAAGCTAACGAAGAGAAGAGGAAGAAAGAGAAATCAGAAGAAGAAGAAAAGGAGACTGTAGCGAAATCATTTAAGGCGTCTGATTGCAAAATCAGACGTCAGAATTTTATATTTCCTTCATTAGTCAATTTGAGTAGCTATTATTTTGTCTACAACTCTTTTTTTTACTCTTCGTATACTCATGCTCTGCATTCCTAATTAGTTTTTGTTTAGCATTATGTGTTCAATTTGCATTTACTGTTGAGATTAGCGTGTGAATTCCATTTGCTCCCTGTGTTTGACCTCGGAAATCTTTTCCAGTAATAAGAATATATTTGTTTTTAACACTATTTTAGCTGTACTACAATGCAACACTTTTAAACCCGATTTGGCGAGTCAAACATTTTGGCGCCATTGTCGGGGAGCAACGGGAAATTCATCACTATTCTCTGCATTATTTGATTATATTTGTGCACTAACTTGCCCTATTTGCTTTATTGTGATTTTGTGAGATACATCATGAGATCTTCCTCGCAAATCAACCACTCAAGGGCAAGTTACTTATCTATTCTCCTTAATCAACCTCTTAATCTTCGGAAGACAAAAAGGAAAAAAACAATTAGGAATCACCTACCTTATTTTTCATAGTAATCATCATTTAAAAAGGCAAGTTTCCTGATTTGCGAAATTTTTTCAAATCTCATTGAAGTTGAAGTGATTCTGTTTAGAAATCCTACCCCAAATTCCTGTGCAGGGATTACACTTAATTTCTGATCTTCTTTGACTATGCATTTCTTGTTTGAAGTCCAAGAGGAACATATTTTTTAAAAATCAAAGTGGACTTGGAAATAGAACCAATTAGGTCTCAATTTTTAGGGTTTTGGAGTGCTAGTTTACACTTGCCTACATAAAAGGAAACAAACCCACCTGCATTTGTGTACTACTCAAGCCCTTGATTGAAAAGATCTAATCAAGAAAAACCCTAAAATCAGGCTCTAAAATCACTTGAACACTAAAATCTTTGGACCTAATAACCTAGGAGTCAAATCAAGGTGATTTCTAGGTCTTGACCTAGAAGTTCATTCAGCCATCTTTAGGGCAGTTCAGGTAAAGTTGGCCTACATTGTAGGCCAACCAACCACCAAATTAGGTCACAAGTCAAATCAACAGCTAATTCAAGTGAAAACAAAGGCACAAATTAGGACATAAAACTGGTAGACTTAAGAGGTCAAGTTATCCATTCTGGTTTACCTAGACCCTCAGTGACAAGGAAGGTCAGGTGGGGGAAACCATGTAACCTGTGGGGGTGCTCTACCGTGTAGGGGTCTTTGCGGGATTCTCCCTTTCTGGCTGCCCAGGTAATTCTCAGGTGGACAACTTTCTGATCCAGGGGTATCATCCACCCCGAACCTCTATAGTCATCCAAAAATCTTTAGGTGCCTTGATTGGGTCCATATCACACCTAGTCCCTCATCCCTTCTACTTGGAGCACACACACAGATTTTCTTAGGAAACTCTATTCAGATCAAATCACTACATTCTAGACCTAAATTTTGATTCTACATCTTCATTCCACAATCTGATTCAAAATGCAGCCTAGCTACTTAGGAAAACCATTGAAGAAACCTGAATCTCAAAGATCCATGAGAGATAGAATGGTTGAGGTTGCCCTTAGATTTTATGAGATTGATTACAAAACCTCAAAACCAATTCAAGACATTCAGGTTAATGTACCAACAACAACAACCTCTGTCATAAACTATGCCCAATTATTACTAACAGAAGCAATAACTGGACCAACCTAGGATATTCTCATAACAGGATACGTCGAGACAGAAAAATTGCATAACTTTGAATATCTCCAATGCATGACAAATCCTGTACTTTGGGAAAAACACCAAGATGATCTTGAAAAATGGGAAGAAATGACGAAATTGCTGAAACAAGTTATCGATCAAAAATACCTGTACATGCCCCAAACAGTTAAGGAAACATCTTGGAATAATATTGAGGATCAACATGATTTCCAGAATTTTGAGTTTGAGAGACAAGGTTGTTGTGGATTCCCAAACCAGATGCAATATGATATGCCTAATCTTGAAATTGGTTGGGAACTCCCAATTGCTGGAAAACACAATTTTGAGCCAGCCCTAGAGAACCAAAACCCTGGTTCACCAAGCATAGAATTCCTAGAGTCCTGTAATAATGAGATTGAAGAAAAACCTTTCAAGGGTGTAAATTCTACCTCCTATTCTGATAAGGTGACCCCCGAAGGCAATTCTGACCTAGATTCTAGTAATTCAACCCACATCCTCAGCCTAGAATCTGGATCTGAATCTTATTGGGATGATTACAAGGCCCTGTATGACGACAGTCAAAGTTTGAATTGGGAATATGATTTTGGGCCTTTATTTGATGAATGTACCTCTCCAACATCCTTAGAGATATAGATTGATTTCTCGGAAGTCACGCCAATCAACGATATAGAAGCCAAGGAGTTGGACGAGTGGGGTTTTGATTGGGTCTTTCCTACAAGCCTAGAACTCAAGCCTAGATCTGATAAGGACATCCGTTTAAGCTTGGAATCTGAGAATAGGCTAGACCCAAGTCAGGTTGTTGAGTCTACATCTTGTGATTTATTCTATGGTGGAACCTCTGATCTCAAATCAAATTCAGAACTTGATTCTCGCAACTTCTCCGACGATTTCGAATCTTACCATGATTTCGGAGAACCATTGCTTCTTGTCGACTACGAGCCAATCTATGACCTCAACTAACATGATTCCTTCTTCAACTCTAACTCTGAGGTCCCTGATCCCGAGATCATTGATTTAAAATCAGGTTCCATTTGGATGGAATCATTTCTTTTCGATCCTTAGGAATCAAAACCAAAAAGTGTCAAGAGTGACTATAATCCAAAATTCGAATCTTTTCTCGACTCAGATTTTCTTCATCCTATAAACACTCTTCAGGCATTTACCTTGGAGTTTACTGGCTAATATGAGGACTCTCTAAATAAACCCACCTTTACTTCTTTTTTAGAAGAGCTCTCACACACAATTCTTGTTGATGCCACCTCCATTACATATATAGAACCTATTCAAACCTGTTTCCAACCTCGACTTGCAACCGGACTCAATTTCTATTCTGATTCCCCTCTTACTGAGCCGATTACTAATGATTCGCCTCCACATCTTTATCGGGTTTCGAACATCGATCAGACTACAAAACACATCCCATCCCTCTCTGATCACTCCTATAGGGTTCCCACATCATCCACTGATTCTTTTTCGTTTAAGGATCCCTACTCTAACCAGGCTAAGTCGACTTAGCCAAACCCTAGATTCACACTTCTACATCATTCTGAGCTCCACAGTATATGGTGGGTACCACATCCCTTGATCTACCTTTATCAATCCACCAAATTGATTGGGTTTGGGCTACATCATCAGCTTATTGATCAGAACAAGCACCTGGTTGGACCAACCAAGCTCTTGATCAAGGTTATTGTTCTACAGAACTCATCTGATTTGACCACTCCGTCTCCATACCATTTCCCGCTCTGCTGAAGGCATTGAATTTAGCACTTAATTGGAGGCAACTCGTCATTCCAAAAACCCGAAATCCTTCATATTATCTTTCTGTGCTTTACATCTCTTGCTCCCTGAGTTCAGTTTTAGAATAGTCGATCCCACCTCTGGTACTCGTAACAGGGCTTGAAATCATCTGCAACAGTCATTTATTGACCTGTTCACCCACCCGATAATCCTATTCTAAGTCCCTGAACCCAAAACTGTTTCACACCCTCCGTTTACAATGAGGACATTGCAAAACTTAGGCATGGGGGGTGGTAAGGTGCAAACATACAAAAAAAATAAATTGGGAGGATTCTCACAAAAAAATCACATATTCCAAGAATACCAAAAAATAAATGATTATGGAAAAGAATAAAAAAATGAGAGGAGAGAAAATTTTGATGCCATACAAATCTTGAGGAGAAAAAGGGGAGAAAAAAATGCCAAAATGAAGCACAAGTTGAAGAAAAAAAAAGAGAGTCATTAGTAAAAAATTAAGGAATTAGCTTAGTTCTAGACCATATCAAAAGAATGGAAATAAAAAGCAAATAGTGCTAATAAGACAAAGAAGGGATTAGTAGGATTGCTGATTTTAGGCATTTTGGGCTGTGATCCTAAGGCTTAAAAATTCAAGTACTTGCTAAGATCTGGATAGTCCTCAAGAGGTTGGGGAAAATGCAAAGTTTAAGTATTAGGTCTAAGACTTAGGTAGTATTCGGCCTTGCTAACTGACATCTAGTTTGAAGGACTCGGTAACCTAGGCACCCTAATCCACACACAGTCTGGTTCAGTGTGCTTAAGTATCAAAATCACGCAAATGCATTTAAATTGTTATGAAAAAGTCACCTAGATTAGGAGCGGCTAATCAACACAAATTGATTTGGATGAGTTCCCGATGCAGAGAGGTGGGAAATTCCGCTAGAAGATGCGTAATAACATATCATCTCCTCAGTGCTTATCTCCTAGGATATTTACATATCCTACTGGGGGCATGTAAGCACCCTGTGCTAGGTCAGATGCCATGGGCGGCATTATCCCGAAATGTCGATTGCCAGGGTCTGGATTTAGCTACAGAACACCATGGGTGGGATTATCTCGAAATCTCGAAATCCAGGGTTCTGGGGGTTGCCATGGGCGGTGCTATCTCGAAGCATCGATTGCCAAGGACCCTTCGAGGATTGATGATGGGGACTAGGAATCTAATACAGACCGTGTTGTGAAGCCAATCTGAAGCTAGATATAAAAAGAAAAGAGAGAGAAAACTCTCCAGAAAGAAAATTCCTCTGTCTCTCTCCTACAAAAATGCACTGCAAACTGAACCAAAGCTAAAATATGTTACAAGCACGGATGCTTTAACCACGGAGTTCAACGAACCTTGGGATAGTTCCTGTGGGCCTTAAAAATCTTCGTGATAGACTAAGGCTAGAGCTGGTCAAGTACAGATCTTGGTTGGTACTAGAGTGCCTCTAGGCCTAATATCGGCATTCTAACCTAATCTACAGAAGAAGGCACACATCACAGTTTTTGAGTATCAAAAGATCACATGGTCTACAATCAAAGTTAAAACATTAAAATTTTGCTAAGGGACTAGCAAAAGCTAGGCATGGGGGTATGATGAGAACACCATCATCAGCCCTAACTAGCTCAATTTGACCCAATGAAGGAAATAAATGCTCCTACACAACAAACTAAAGGTCATAATTCACTGCACAACCTTTTTGAGAGAAACACAAGAAATATGAGGTATGACTGTAATTTTACCAATGCAGTACAACCATGGGCTTCCTCAAGGGATAAACAAAGGTCAAATGTTCTTAATAAGAATATAAGTGGGTTGGATCAAACAAAAAAGGATTTATGTGTGTTCAGTGAATTAAATGACTTCTTGAAACACTAAAACAAACCCACTTAATTAACCAAGATTCTAGTCAGGATAAAATTCACATAAATCCTCTAAAAATCATATAAAAATATTCTCTATGATTTAGTACCTTCAATTTGGCCATTAGAACCCATCTTGACCTAGAATGGGGTCTCAGATAGATATTTGTGCTAATTTAGGTTTTTGCATAGATTTCCTAGTCAAACGTGGTCAAACCCAAAATCCAACTTCACCATTGGATTCCTTAGGCCAAAATTAGGTTTGAACCAGAATTTTTACTTAAGGGGAATTCATCTTGACCTAGCTTGCAAAAATGTCCAACCTGATTACATTTCTACCCCTAACTTTCAAAAACCCTTGCATTTTCCCACTAGCTTCTTCATTGTGTTCACAAATAGGTCCCTCTGCCATTATAGCGGAGGAATCCTACTCTGGTGAGCTTTGAAAGAAGAGTTCTCCATGATTGCTTAGAGAATCCCTTCCAAAATTGGAAGGGAGATTCTCTGAGTAATTCCTGCCAATCTAAACCCACCTTTGATCCCTGATTTTTTCCAAATCTTTCATATAAATGCATGAGAGATTTGGGTCTCTTGAGAAATTCCATCTCTGACAATTTTTCCTTTCTTAGAAGCTTGGCTTCCAAGCACAAAACCTCCTCAAATCCCTTTTGAAAGACACCCCGGATCCAATCGCATTCCCTCAGCTTGAAATTTGGCCGATTCGCCCTCACATCCTTCTCTCCTCGGCGGCTGCAACCCTCTACAAGCTCCGGCAGCTTCTCCCTCGCTCTCTCGTCGCCCAACCACAATACTAGTGGTCGGGTTATCTTCCTCTCCATCCTCCGTGTCACACAATACCGACCGACATCATCCCTGCCCCGTCGTCACCGCCACCTCACCTATGGATCTTCATCTTCCCTACGTCCGGCAACCATACCGGCGCGGGATTCCCTTCCCTTTAGACCTTTAGATTAGGTTTCTTAAGTTTCCCATCCTCCACACTTTCTCCCCCTCTCTTTATTTCCCAAAACCACCCACCGACACCACTAACCACCATCACCTTCACCACTAGCAATACCTCCGACGAGGTCGTCCCATCGCTACGCAACTCCATCCACCTGGCCAACCACCCTACACCCTCCGCCACACCTCACTAATCATTTTCCCTCACTACAATCACTCCATCGACCACCCAAACTCCTCCCCGAACAGACCCACCTTCACCGTCCATTCCCTTCACCGTTCGGCCACCACAGCCACCCTTGCTCCATGCCACGGCCACCATCACATTCGCCGTGCCTCGGTGATACTGTTGAACGTTCGGATGTGACCTTAAGGCCCTTTTTCTTGATTTCAAGTATCCAGCCATGGTCCGCCATTGTTATCACACATGAAGCTCGCTTACTGCAGCTCCAGGTGCTGCCAATCCCAGGAAGACACTCCCAGGACGTGTGGAAGAATATCACGCATGGTTCCTGCTCATCGATTGGAGTTAAGAGACTCTGCAGTTGAGGCAATGTAGAGGGTCACCCCGCTACTGCGTGCGCAAATGGAAGGTGGGACATTTAGTACCACCTTTGAAGTGGAAAGACACTGGCACCTACATAAGGGGAAAAAGTGCCAAAGGCTCTTCGCCACCAACACAGAGGGTGAGGTCCTCCTCCCCCCTTCACCGGACTCAACAATGACATAACCCGCAGACCTGGCTGACCTGACTACCCGACCGAGCCTTACCCTCCTCGCTCACCACACACACCAATGAGCCTGGACCCAGGTTTGCGTTAGGTTCAATTACCTCACCGGTTAAGGCTCTGGGAGAGCAAGAACTGAAATAGAAAAGAGAGAAAGAGAGAGGAGAGCTATGCAGGGGTAGGGGGGTTTTGCTCTGAGGAGTTTGTTCTCGACACTTAGTCAATTCAGAGGAAAAAGGGGAGGTCAAGCAGAAGAAGAGAAGAAGAGAAATAGGACTTTAGAGAAGGTAAAAGGGAAAGGAAGAGAGGAAGGAGAGGAGGACCACAGGGCTTAAGGCAGAGAAAGAGAAAAGAAGAAAGCCTAAGGAAGAGAAGGCCAAAGAAGGAGAAAGAAGAAGGAAGCCAAGACAAAAGGAAGAAGAAGAGAAGTTGGACGATAAAGAGAAGAAGGAAGAAGCTGAAGAAGAAGAAAGGCAGAAAAAGCTAAGGAAGAGAGGAAGAAGAAGAAAGAGAAATCAGAAGAAGAAGAAAAGGGGACTGTAGAAAAATCATTTAAGGCGTCTGATTGCAAAATTAGACGTCTGAATTTTATATTTCCTTCTTTAGTCAATTTAAGTAGCTATTATTTTGTCTACAACTCTTTTTTTACTCTTCATATACTCATGCTCTACATTCCTAATTAGTTTTTGAGTAGTATTATGTGTTCAATTTGCATTTATTGTTGAGATTAGTGTGTGAATTCCATTTTCTCCCTGTGTTCGACCTCGGAAATCTTTTCGAGTAATAAAACTATATTTGTTTTGAATGCTATTTCAGCTGTACTACAACGCAACACTTTTAAACCCGATTCAGCGACTCAAACATTGTGCTCCCCATGAAGCTGCCTCAGCAGATTCAGCTACAAGTACAACAGCCACCAGATCGAGATTATCTTTTGTAGCTCCTCCTTCATGAAACCCTAGCTCCACCACCTCTACTCCACTAGCTAAGCTAGCTTAGCTATCTTAGCTAAGTTCAAAACTAGTGCCACCTCAATGGCCATCCATTTAAACCCTAACCTAGCTTCACCCTAACCACTACTCCAAGTCCAGAACCTAAACATGCTAACTAGTCCACTCCTAGTTGGTGCCACCAACTGTCATGACTCTTCACAGCACCACCACCAAAGGCGAACTAATTTTCCTTCCAAAACCACTCATAACCACCACCTTAACCACTTCAAGTGGGCACCAAAAGTGCCTCCACATCCCTTCAATGTGGCACCAACTTGAAGCCCCATCATCCACCCTACACATCCCCCCTTAACCTATCTCCACCATCCATCTAGTGGTGCCACCTATAACCCTCCTACACTTGGTGCCAACTCCACTTAAGCCACCATAACTACCCCCTACACATCCCTACACTTGGCACCAATTACCCTCAACCAACCACCACATAACCACCACCTTATAAGGCCATCCCTACCATACACCTACCCGCCTTTTAGAACCCTTGAGTTGGCGCCACCTAATGAACCCTTAACCACACCCATTCTGGTGCCAACTCAACCTAACCTACACCTAAACACCAGCTCATATGGCGCCAAATAAATCCCACCATATATTCCAACAACCACCACCTACAGCTCCATCTTAACCCTACAACACACTAACCTAAACCTAACCCAAGCTCTCACCTAGGGCTGGTGCCAACCATCAAGTACCCATCCATTTTGGCACCACCCCTCTCAAACCTAGGATCCTATAACCACCCACTACAACAGATCCTATCCCTTCATCCATCAACTATCCCTACTCCATCACCACTTTTATATAAACTCCCTACCACTAACATTAAGGATCACCTTTGTCTACATATTTTCTACCAATATTCTATGCTATAGCCAATGGCCATGAGAAGAAGATGAGGAAGAAGATTAACGGGACACTCTATCCCCTTGGCGCCTTGCCCTCTTCTCTTCTCTCTTGAGCCCACACCAACCAAGGGAAGAAGCCAGGCAAGGGAACTAGACCTAAGGTACACGCCCACTATAGGAGGAGGATTTGAGGGTGGTGCACAACCACCCTTGGAAGAAAATTTAGAGGTGATCCATGCCACCTTTGGAGGAGATTTTGATGGTGGAGTTTCATCCACCTTAGAGGAGCCGTTCAAGGAAGGAGAAGGAGGCCTTCCTTTCAAGCCAAGAAGCAGCTAGGCTTGGAGCAAGAAGACTCCCCTCTTCACTAGATTTTGCAAGAGGATTTATGCTTTTAGCATTTTTGTACTTTTAATTTTATGTAGAAGCTTCCCTCTACTATTTTTTGAGAGCACAAATTCTATCAAATCAAATTGCCTTCTTTTCAATTAATTCTTGTCGCATTTGTTTTTATCCTGTTCTAGCACTTTCTCACTTCCTCTCCCTAATTACTCTAAGAATCCACATAACTAGAGTGAGAATAGGCAGAGGTCATTCTTGTCACTCTAGGTTTAGTTGTTAGGTGTTAGTTCATCAATTTCTAAGTGCGATTGCCTTGTTATTCAAAACCTAAAAATATATATATATTGAATAATAAAAAAGAAAGTTGATTTCCGATTTCAAGTGAGATGTATTTTGCAAACGAAATTGCCTCTTTAGACAACCCTACATACCCCACTATCTAGGTTTAGAAATTTAAATGCATTTGCAATTTCAAGTGTTACAACGATTTGAAAACCCTAATTACAAATCATGCATATTTTCATAACACTTTTTGGCACCATTGTCGGGGAGGCACGACTTTGCATTCATTTATTTCTCTTACTTGTTAAGTGGATCTCATCCCCTTTTCTCTCTTTCTCTTGTGTGCGTAGGAACTACAGGAAGAAGGGTAGATTTTGGAAGCGGGAGCTAAAAGTCCCTTTTCTTCCCTAAGATTTTAGTTTGGTTCCTCTTTTCTGGTCACATAAATCATTAAAACTACAAAAAAATATTAAACTTGACTTCCAGGATCCTAAAAAACTTAATTAAGTGGAGTGGTGAGAATTAAAACCCATTTGTTGCTTGTTTTCACAATTAAATGCCACTTCGATTCAAGTGTTGGTGTTCTGATTTTTAGGTCCAGACTTCTATCCGAAGTTAAAAAATCAATTTCCAATACCACAAGCCTCTTAAAATCCTGAAATTTCACCTACTGATTTCAATTCAAAAATGCAACCTCTATTCCAAATTTCAGAATAATTGGATCTATATGGAATTTTTAAAAATTCATGGACTACAAAGGGGTCATCTCCTCTAATCTTCCTGTTTTGCTACTGTTCGCAAATTTTAGGAATTTTTATACTCATCCAATTTTTGTAAAATTATCTTTCACATCTTATACAATCACAGAATTTTTTTGATGCTGGTGGTGGTACTAAAAAGTCCAAAATACCCTTGGGTATCATTTTTGAACTTTGACACTAGCACAAAGAAAAATTCTTAAAAAATATCAAATAAATTCTTAAAGTCATAAAAAAATATTTTTTGAAATCTTTGTTTGATTTTACTTATAGTGGTGGTATTGTTTACATTATTTGGAGCACTACTTAAAGTGAAAGCTTAAAAACAAACTCATTGGTAGTAAAATTTCTGTATTAGGATTGAAGTGATTAGGGTTTTCTTTCCATTTCTAGAGACCAACAACTTAGAGGAAATTGATCTTCACCAACACAACTTATTTTTCCTTTCTTTGTTGAATCGCAAACTTATTTGAAACCTTAAAAAGAAAATCATAAAGTACACTATGCTAAATCAAATTCTAAAAGTCGAAAAACAAACAAAAATTGTGTGACAACTTGTTTGCTATTGGAATCACCTTCCAATTCCTGCACACACCATAAAAAATGAAATAACAGGGCATTATCCAAATCAACGCCCTCCACATTCCGCGTGCACTTTAGTTTCCAAGACCTAACTAAAATTTGTAGCAATTTGAGCCCTAAGGATTCATCAACATAGGCTTGCTATATAGGTCTTAAGTTTTCTCTAGTTAACACCAATTCTATCATCTATATCTGGTGTCAGGCTGAGGGGCCGTGTCAAACGACCAGGCTTGGGTTTGCACAAGCCCCTAAGGATTTTCTTGGGAAATGCTTGGGCCCAAACCTCCCCTTATGTAACTTGGCCAGATTTGTTGGTAGAACGAGTGTTCACTATTGATTTCTTATTTCCTAAGTAGATCAAGTCTTAGGTTATTGTTTTAGGGAGTCACATTTAAATTTGGTCTAGAATTTTGTTGCTTGAATTGCACACAGTCTCTCATCTCTCTCTTTTCTCCTCCCCTCCAATTCTTCCAAAAATAGTGCATGCACGGGCGAAGGTCCCAAAACCCACATCTTGAGGGACCGTCTGATTTTGCCCCTCACACTAGAAAATCCTTGTTTTCTTCTTCTTCCTCTTCTAACAATATGGAAAACCCAGGAAATCGATAAAAAAATTCTGCTTCCACCTTTAACTAGTCAGCTGACCTACAAGCTGACTTCCCTATCCCTAACCTCCTTCATCTAGAGCAACCAGAAAATCCAACAAGGCTAGGTGGCTCTCAAATCCAAACACAAAATAGAAACCCCATTGCCTTTATGGTTGACCATCTAGTTCGACTACAAGAAAACCAAGAAAATTTGGCTAAGACTGTGACGAACCTAGCCAACAAAGGGCAAAACCTGCCACCCCATCAGTAGCATGTCATTCCTCTTACGGATTTTATGTTCCTTCCAACTATGAGGAATGACCTAGGGTAGTCATCCCACAAGGGTATTTTGAGATCAAACTAGCTATTCTAAACTTAATCAAGCATTTCCATGGTCTTCCGAGAGAGGACCCCATTTGTCATCTTGAGGAATTAATTCTCCTCGCACAAACCACTCATTCCCGTAACATGCAGGAAGACGTGCGGTTAATGAGACTTTTTCCTCTCTCGTTAAAAGATAAAGCTTCACATTGGTTTAGAACAGTTGGGTGCCTTATCACCACCTGGCCCCAATTAAAAAGTGCTTTTCTTAAAGAAAATTTTCAGATCGATGGATCTAATGCTTTAAGAAGATCCATAACGACTTTTCAACAAAACATTGGTGAACCCCTCCATGAATCTTGGGAAAGATTCCAAGAACTTCTAAGAAGTTGTCCCCACCAAGAAATTCCGCAATGGCAGTTGGTGCCAATCTTCTATCATGGATTAGAAGATCAATTAAAGAAATTTGTGGATGCCTCAAGTGGGCGCAATTTCCTTAATAAAGATGCTGAAAGTGCATCCCTCCTTTTTGAAGAAATGAGTGAAAACTCATTTAATATGACTTCAATGGACACTTTCGATAGAACTCAAAACCCCAGACACGGAGTCAATGAAATTGACTCCAAATCCACCTTTGTTCCAGTCAATCAGGATGATCTATATATGTTAGCTCAACGACTGGACCAGATGCAAATTCACCAGAAAATGATAGAAGAAAAGCTCACTCACAAGCATGCTCCACACCTTAATTCTCTACAATTTAACTCTCCACACACTAACACTCCACAACTTCCCCGAAGAGAAAATCTGCACAACATTGATGCCACACCTACTGGTTAGTAGTTTTCTGCTAATTTACACAAGATTTGACTGGAAATTTTGATTATTTGAATTAGAATATTCTTGATCTCACCACAGAAAATATTTATGCTCTGTAGGGGCAACATAGAAACCCCTCCAACACTTGCAATCAAAACTGGTGCACCAACCTAAATCAGTCCTGGAAAGCCTCGAACCCGATTTCGTTTCCCATACAAAATCAATTTGGGAATTATGGGCAATCCACATATCAACCTAGACCATCCCAGGAGGATATTAATACCCAGGTCATGAGGAATCTGCAACGTATGTAGAATCAAATGACGGAAGTAACCGGTATGATAACCAACTTGCAACATCAAGTTATGGTTACTCCTGATCATCGACTTATTGGGAATTTACCTTCCCAACCTATGCCCAACCCGAATAATCAAAGGAATCAGTTCCAAGGTGGTTATCCCAGTCAACCCATTCACCCAGCACCTTAGCATCCCCTGGGTTTTAATAACATTCAGGATTCTTGCCCTCATCCTAGAAACAACCACACTACAAATGTAATTACTTTGAGGAACAAGAAAACCACTCAAGATCCCCTGCCTGCTAAAGAAACCCATTTTAATGAAAAATATATCAACTCTTCTCCCTCTTCCTCTCACCCTGTACAGGAACCTAATATTGCCAAACAGGGAAACCTTAACCTTTTCCATAAGCCCTTCACTCTTCACACACCGAAAAGAAGAAGTCTGAACCCACTGATAAGAAATTAGTAGATCTTTTTGGGCAAGTAGAGATTGATATCCCTCTCCTAGATGCTATAAAATATATTCCAACTTATGCAAAATTTCTGAAAGATTTTTTTTCTCCCAGAAGGTAGCCTTGAAACCTATGAAAGGTGATCGTTCCAAAGAGCAAACTACCTCTTAAGAAGAAAGATCCAGGCACACCCCTGATTCAAGTTGCCATTAATGACACTTCTTTTGATTGTGCTTTTCTGGATCTCGATGCCTCGATTAATCTTATCCCCATAATTATTTTTGAGGAATTTAAGATCGATGAATTAAAGCCTGTTGAGGTTACTCTTTAATTAGCAAACTGATCTACAATTAAACCAAGGGGAATTGTTGAGGATGTCCTTTTCTAGGCCAAAAATTGTCTATTTGCAGTAGACTTTTTAGTCCTGGAAATAGAGGTACTTGAAGCATTAAAGTTTGCCCCTATAATTCTTGGAAGACCATTCTTAGCCACTGCCTGTGCTAATATTGATTGTGATTCTAGCAAGATGATCATGTGTGGTGGTGAATCTGTTACCCTAGATATTTTCCAAGCTTCTAGGCGATTCCAAGAACCTGATTTCTTTGATGACTCGAATTCAGAAATGGAAAATATAACAAAGGAAACTTTGCAGATTTCACACTTGGGTTCCTGTTTTGCCATTAACACGTTTCCTGAACAATCCACTTCATCCTACCCTCCCACCCTAACCTCACATTCTTTACCTAACACTTCAGCTAACCCCTTCACTCTCACTTCACCACTAACTCCTAAAGCAGAAATTCTTTCAGAGCTAGGCCCACAACCGAAGTTAAAACCCTTGCTTGACTCCCTTAAATATGTTTTCCTAGGTCCAAATCAGTCCTTGCCCCTGATCATAAATTTTGGACTTACTGGGGCACAAGAGGAAAAACTTCTCTAGGTTTTAAGTAATAATCGAAAAGCTATTGGCTGGACCCTTTCTGACCCTAAGGGTAATCATCTGTCCTATTGCACTCATCGCATCTATCTTGAGGATGACTCTTGCCCCTCCCACTAACCACAAATGCACCTAAACCCTACTATGCAGGAGGTGGTAAAAAAGGATATTATAAAGTGACTTGATGCCGATATCATCTACCCCATTTCTGAAAGCTCCGGGGTTAGTCCAACTCAAGTTGTTCCTAAAATGGCTGGACTGATAGTTGTCACCAACGAAAATGGGGAAAACATAGCCACTAGGACCGCTTCTTCTTGGCGCATGTGCATTAATTACAGAAAATTAAACACCGCCACCAAGAAGGACCATTTTCCACTCGCTTTTATTGATCAAATCTTGGAGCGGTTAGTCGGATGCGAGTACTATTATTTTCTTGATGGGTATTCCATCTATAATCAAGTAGCGGCCCACCCTGAGGACCAAGACAAAACTACATTCACCTGCCCCTTCAAAACCTTTGCTTTCCGAGGAATACCCTTTGGTCTCTGCAATGCACCGGTGATTTTTCAATGATGTATGCTTGCAGTATTTCCAGACTTGGTAGATGAATGTCTGGAAGTATTTATGGATGACCTCTCCATTTTTGGACATTCTTTTGACCTTTGTCTTTGGAATCTTGAAAGAACCCTCCAAAGATGCATAGAAGTTAATCTCGTCCTCAGTTGGGAAAAGAGTCATTTCATGGTCCAGGAAGGTATTGTCTTGGGCCATGTTATTTCTAAAAAAGGAATTGCGGTAGATCGACCTAAAATTGATGCCATCTCTAAGCTCCCACCTCCCACTACTATGAAGTAGATTCGCTCCCTTTTAGGGCATGTGGGTTTCTACCGCCGTTTCATTAAAAATTTTTCCCAACTCTCCAAGCCCTTAAGTTAATTACTTACTAATGACCAGTCATTCGGTTTCAATGTTAAATGCCTGGAGAGTTTTTTGAGGTTGAAGAAGGATGCTACTGAGGCACCAATTTTACAGGGACATAATTGGAATTGTCCCTTTGAACTTATGACTAATGCCTTGGATTTTGCTGTGGGGGCTGTTCTAGGGCAAAAAATTGACAAGAAGGCCATTGTGATCAATTATGTTAGTAAAAATCTTGATGATGCACAATGAAATTACACGGTTACTGAAAAAGAACTTCTTTCCATTGTAT
The DNA here is from genome assembly GCA_037157565.1 of Thalassia testudinum. Taxonomy (NCBI): domain Eukaryota; kingdom Viridiplantae; phylum Streptophyta; class Magnoliopsida; order Alismatales; family Hydrocharitaceae; genus Thalassia; species Thalassia testudinum. The sequence continues at coordinate 95,633,298 of JAZHRO010000025.1, forward strand.
CTACCCTAGAAAAATTTAGATCTTATCTTTCGGGGTCACATGTCACTGTATATACCGACCACTCAGCACTTAAATATTTACTGACAAAAAGAGATGCAAAACCTTGGCTTATCCATTAGATCCTGCTGCTCCAAAAATTTGACCTGGAAATACGGGATAAGGTGGGATCGCAAAATGTAGTGGCTGACCATCTCTCTCCTCTAATGATGAATGACATGATGACCCCCCTGATCAATTCCCCAATCAAAGCATTTTAGCTACCAATACCCTCCCTTGGTTTGCACCCATTGCAAACTATCTAGCAATAGAAAAAATCTCCTTTGATTGGCCAAAAACCAAAAGGGATAAGTTCTTTGCAGATATTAAATACTATTTCTGAGAGGAGCCTGACCTTTCCAGCATTTGTGCCAACCAGCCATTAGACGATGTGTCTTTGATTCAGAAATCCATGATATTCTGACACATTGTCATTCAATGGCATGTGGCAGACATTTTTTGGGCAAGAAAACTGCAGCTAAGGTCCTTAATTCTGGATTCTTCTGGCCCAGCCTACACAAAGATGCTTACTCTTTTGTTTAGGCCTGTGTATGTTGCCAGAGCAACAACAACATGACTCGGAAGGATATGATTCCCCTTAATCCAGTTTTAGAGGTTCAAATTTTCAATGTATTGGGCATCGACTTCATGGGACCGTTAATCAACTCTGGTGGGTATTTGTATATAATAGTCTCAGTCGAATATGTTTCTAAGTGGATTGAAGCAATACCCACCCACACCAATGATCACCGTGTGGTTGTCGAATTTATTAGGAAAATTTTTTTCTCAAGATTCGGAAATCCAAAGGCCATTATCAATTACGGAGGCTCACACTTCTCTCACTCACAATTTGGTCACCTTCTTTTTAAATATGGTGTTAATCACAAAATTTCCACACCTTATCACCCCCAAACAAATGGCCAAACAGAAGTTTCTAACAGGGAAATCAAAAATATTTTACAAAGGATGGTTAGGCCCAATCTTAAAGACTAGTTCACCAAGTTGGACGATGCTTTATGGGCCTACCGTATCACTTTCAAAATCGCCCTCGGCATTTCTCCCTTTCATTTGATTCTTGTGAAGGCATGCCATCTCCCGGTAGAACTTGAACATAGGTCTTTTTGGGTAATAAAGCAATTAAATATGGATTTATCTGACATCGGTATCCACAGAAAATTACAATTGACAGAATTGGAAGAATTACGTAATTTTTCTTATGAAAACATGTGAATTTGTAAAGACCAAACAAAGAAATTTTATGATAAATATGTTGTTCGGAAACATTTTGACATTAATCAATGCGTTTGGCTTTTTGATGCAAGATTATGTATTTTTCCTGGAAAGTTAAAATCAAAATGGATCGCCCCTTTACTGTCCTAAAAACATATCCTTACGATGCCGTTGATCTTTATGATTCCAAAACTAATATGAGTTTTCAAGTCAACGGCCAACGTTTAAAGCCCTATTTTAATCATGCTCGGAATCTTCCTTCAGAATCTGATCACTAACAAACTCACTTTTGGTACAATGGGATTTAATCTTTAACAAACTAGGGATAAGAATACGAATCTGATCATTAGAATTTTAGGGTCTATCTTTAGACTAGATCAGACATCCTTCTCAAAAATTCCACCTGAACTCATGGTAGTTCAGGTGACTTGATCCTCTTTTGTAATATGGAAAGTACCTGGCTTAGTTTCTTATTCAAAAACTTGCATCTTGTGCAAAACTTCTTTTGTCAAATTTCACACACAAGCCAACACCTAAAAACAACTAAAAATTAGAAAAACACCCTTGTTTAGCCTTAGTAAAAGTCTGAAGCAGATCATTGGTTTGAGTTCCCACCACTGAGAAGGAGGAAAATGCCTCCTTTGAGGTCGCGATGTCAACATGTTACCACCTTTGTGCTGCTCTATATCTATATTACATATCTTTAGATGAAGCATTAAAGCGCATTTTTACAGCTCAAGTGTCTTCGATGGTGCTCTACCTATAGTGTCAGAGCAGGAGGTTGAGTTTCCCTGGAATGCCCCTTTACACCGCAGTGTGTTTTGCGGTTGTGAGCTCCTGGGTGGTGTCATGGACAGTGCTATCTTGAAGTACTAGTGCCAGAGCCCCCTCGAGGACTGGTAATGGGAATGATGACCTCGACACATTTGTTGTAAGACTAAGCTAAAAATAAGCATGGGGGAGAGAAAAAAAAAGTTTTAAATGAAAAGCACGCCTTTATAAATGTTGGCTTTTCAGAAGCGCAGACACAAGGTTTTAAAAGTTATTGCAAGATGCGAATCAGAATAACAGCCAAAAAAATCGTAAAAATAAAAATGTCAAGTCATTTGAATTAGCCAGAGGTTAATCTGTGAATTTTTTGGAGGATATATTGATCCCATTTTTGTCTATTTTTTGGATTTGAAAATAAATCCTGATGTTTATCCTTAACAAATATTTTACCTCCTGTGTTTGGATCAACATATGTCCCGTAATCTCTTTCTCCTCAAAAGTTGAAAAAATTAGATTTCCTCAAAATTTCATTTTATAAAAAATTAAAGTTTTGCTAAGAGACTAGCAAAAGGTAAGCATGGGGGTGTGATAAACGTCAGTTTATCATCATTCTTATGCATTAAAACAAACCTATCTAATAGGATTTTGCTTTGCAAATGGGTTTTTTGATTGCATTTAGGCATAAATTAGGTTAGGCATGCATTTTAATTTTTATTATGTTTTTGATGTGTTTTCTGGAGTGTTAGGGATAAACAGATTGGCAAATCCCTAAAACTCTAGCACTGTTGAAGGCAACTGGAGAAGTGGAAGCTCAATCAGGCTAGGACTCAGCTAATTCTAGTTCATCATGGCTGGATATCAGCTCCTTTGGATTAGAGTTAGCTCCATTCAGCTCATCTCAGCTCAACCCAACTCTGAGCAGCTCATCTTAGCTCAAGCCAGCTTTGATCCAGCTCAACTTAGTTGAGTCTAGCTCATCTCAGCTCCCATCAGTTCACTGGGAACTCTAGCTAGCTCAACTAAGTTGATAGGAGTTCACCTCAACTCAGGCCCAGCTCATTGCAACTCCACCCAGCTCATGGCAGCAGGACTCCATGCTAGCTGAGCTACTACTTGTCAACTAGTAGCTTAGCCAGCTCTAGTGTTCTCATTTGAGGCAGTTCTAGCTCAACCGAGCTCCAGCTAGGTTGAGGCCAGCTTAACTTAGCTCAACTACCCAAACCTACCTACTAGCATAAGAACAAGATAGCTTAGTGTTGACGCACGAAACTCGATCGCGTTTTAACAGTTATTGCATCGTAGTATAGGTGATCAAGCGTCATCAACAAATAAAAGTTTTTATTACTCCAAAATCGGAGTATCCGAGGTCGAACACAGGGAGCAATTGGAATTTACTACTAATCTCAAATGTAACTGAACACTCTAATTTACTCAAAAGTTTAATTCAAATGCATTTAAAAAGTAATCCAGGCAAGAGTAAAATTGGACGTCTGATCACAAGATCAGACATCTTAAAAGTGTTTTCCCTTCTTTGATTATTCTTCTTCCTCTGATCTTGCTTTCTTTCTCTTCTGTCTTGGCCTTTCTTTCTTCTCTGCAGTCTCTCTCTTCTTCCTTCTCTTCTCTCTTCTGCAAAGGCTTATTCTTCTTCCTTGGTCTTCTGTTTCTTCTCTGCCTTGCTCAGCCTCTTCTACAGAGTTTCTTCTTCCTCTGCTCCTTCTCTCTTCTGCGAAGGCTTTTTTTTCTGCTTCTTATCTTCTCCTTCCTTGCAGCTAAGTCTCTTCTCTTCAACTCTCAACCTGCCTACACAAAGGAGCAAAACCTACCCTGTCCCTCTACCCACGCGTCTCTCTCTCTCTAAGAATCACTCACAGGATGCTCTCCCAGAGCTGCGGATAATCGGGTCGGGTAGCGCACCCGGGACCTGGTGCATCGGCGTGAGGGTGATGCGCGAGGAGTGCTCAGATAAGGTAGGGTCGGATCCCTCCAGATCAGCGAGGTGAAATCGTGGACGAGGTGAGCGTGGGTAAGGTGAGGGACCTCACCCCTGTGCTTTCGGAGGCAACGAGAAGATAACACAAATTCACTTTATACTAAACCTGCGCCTCGTAGATTTCCGACGTGGGACTATTAGTCCCGCCCTGCTCTCGCGCACGCCCGCAGAACGCTCTTTGCGCTCCGCTCAGTTGCAGCCTCAACTCTCTTCATTGGATAACTGGTTGCTTGCATGCAACTCACTCCACTCCACAGCAGCTGAAATCCTGAAGCCACGGAGCCTGAGCGTGCTTGGAAGCTGCTTCAACCATTGTCAATGGCGGCTGCAGCTCCGATCCTGTCATGCATGAATATGACCTATTGGCCTAATCAAAGCACCTGTAGACCTTCGCCGTGGCACAGAGAAGGTGGTGCGATGTGCAGCAGGTCGCGGGGCGGCCTAGGCATGCGTGCCTAGGTCTTCCTATGACCGGAGTTGTGGGTGTGTTCGGGGGGATGTTGTGGAAGCGTAGAGGGGATGATGGATGGGTGGAGGTTGCTCAATGAGGTGAGGCAGAGCCTTTGAGTTGGTCGGCGAGTCGTGCGGAAGTGTGGAGCGATGGGGGTGACTCGCCGGAGGTTGGTTGGAGGCGAGGAAGATGGCGGTGGTCAGCGACGATCGAGGGTCGATTGATGAAATAAGGTGAGGGGAATGAAAGAGGGGATAGTGGAGAATAGATTTAACCTAACTGTAGGGACGAAGGGGGTGGGGAGGCGGACGGCTGTACCTGCTGTCGCCGGAGAAGAAGATGCCCAGTGGGGGAGGACAGCGGCGACGACGGGTCTGAGGCAGCGTCCGCGGGTATTGCGTGACGCGGAGGAGAATCAGGAAGAAGTCTCTCCCACTGGTTTTGTGGCAGAGCGAAGAGGAAAGGAAAGAAAGCTCGCCAGAGCTCGCTGGGTACCCTGGCCAGGAAGGAAGAGACGAATCTGAGGTGAAACCCCTGCCAGGTCGAGCTGAAATTGGGCGGCTGGGTTTGGGGGTTCTTTTATAGGCATTGGGTCGTGTGTTCAGAGCTTGGAGGGCACGCCTTTATCTCCGATGGCTCGTCGGAGAAGGAAAGTGGGTGGATACCAAATCCCTCGTGCGTTCGCACGAGACATTGGGATCAAATCAGGGATCATGACTGGCCTCAGATGGAAGGGAATTCCTCAGAGAATCTCCCTTCCATTTCTGGGAGGGGATCTCTGAGGAATCAGACAGTATTCCCTCTCTAATCCTCTCCAGAGCAGGATTCTGCCCCAATAATGGTAGAAGGACCTGATTGCAAAGGTGGCGAGGAAGTTAGGGCGCTCTCTGTGATGATTTTCAAAAGTTAGGAACCAAAATGTGATTTGAGTGTACTAAATTGCAAAGTAGGTCAAGATGACCTCCCCTTAGGTCAAAATTTTGGTACAAACCTAATTTGGACCTAAGGAATCCAATGGTCAAGTTAGATTTTAGGTTTGACTATGTTTGACTGACATTTTGCGTAAAAACCCAAATTAGGTTAATTGATGAGCTAGGACCCTAATCTTGGTCAAACTGGGTTCCAAAGGCCAAATTAAGTGTTCTAAACCCTAGGGGATATTTTTCCATGATTTTCAAAGGGTTTAATTGAGTTTTATCCTGACCGAAACCTTGTTGATTTAAGCGAGCCTGTTTTAGGGTTACCAAATGTCATTTAATTCCTAGATTGCACATGAACCCATTTCTGATTGACTCAACCCACTTTTTATCTCATTTAGACCATTTGACCTATGTTTTGCCTCTGAGAAATCCCATTTATGTACTGCAATGGTAAAATTGCAGTTTTAACCTTTACTTCATGTTTTCTTCTCAGAACACTTATTTCTCCAATTAAGCCCTCTTCTAGGTTATGTAGGAGCTTTTATTCTCTTTATTATGTCAAAATGAGGTAGTTATGGCTCATGATGAGGCTCTCATCTTACCCCCATGCCTAGCTTTTGCTAGTCCCTTAGCAAAATTTCAAGGTTTTAACTTCTGTTCTAGACCCTGAGTGTCTGTCAATAGACATGATAAGTGCTTCTTTTTCTTTTGTGATTAGATTAGAATGCCGACAATAGGCTTAGAGGTACTCAAGTACCAACCAAACTCCAGACCTAACCTGCTTTAGCCTCAGTCCTTCGCAAAGGTTTCTAAGGCGCACAGAAACTAACCTAGGGTTTGTTGGACTCCGTGGTTAAAGCACCCGTGCTTGAGACATTTTTAGCCTAGGTTCAGTTTGCAGTGCATTTTTGTAAGAGAGAGATAGAAGATTTATTTGTTTGGAGAGCTTTTCTCTCTCTTTTCTTGTTATTTCTAGCTTCGGATTAGCTTCTCAACACGGTCTGTATCGGATTCCTCGTCCCCATCATCAATCCTCAAGGGTCCCTGGCTTTCGAGATTTCAAGATAATCCCACCCATGGCAACCCCCAGAACCCTAGCTTTCGAGATTTCGAGATAATCCAGCCCGTAGCGTTCCGTGGCAGAATTCAGACCCTGGCGATCGACATTTCGTGATAATGCCGCCCATGGTATCTGAACCAGCAGAGTGCTTACATGCCCCCAGTAGGATATTTAAATATCCTAAGAGATAATTACCGAGGAGACGATATGTTGTTACGCATCTTTGAGGGGACTTTTTCGCCTCTCCGCGTTGGGAACTCATCCAAATCAACTTGTGTTGATTGGCTGCTCCTAATCTAGGTGACTTTTTCAGAACATTAAACACTTTTGCGTGATTTTGATATTTATGCGCACTGAACCAGACTGTGTGTGAATTTGGGGTGCTTAGGTTACCGAATCCCACAAACCGGAGGTCAGTTAATGAGGCCAAATACTTCCTAAGCCTTAGACCTAATACTTAAGCTTCGCATTTTCCCCAACCTCTTGAGGATTATCCATATTTTAGCGGATACGTGAATTTTTAAGCTAAAGAATCTAGCCCAAGAGGCCTAAGACCAGCGTTCCCGCTAATCTCTTGTTATGTCTCCTTATCACTTTTCTGTTATTTCTTTTCTTGATCTGGTCTAGAACTTCAGTTAATTCCTTAATCTTTTACTAATGACTATTTCTTTTTCTTTTTCATTTTGTGCTCCTTTTGTCATTTTTGCCCTTTTTCTCCTCCTTATGTTTATGTGGCTCACAAAATTTCCTCCCTCCCCCATTTTTTTGTTCTTTTTCATAATTTTTCAATTTTCTTGTGTTTTTGACATATGCAAAAATTTTTGTGTGTGAGACTCCTTACTTTTTCTTGGTTCTGTATGTATGCACTTTATCACCCCCCCATGCCTAAGTTTTGCAATGTCCTCATTGTAAACGGAGGGTGTGAAATAGTGTTGAGGTCAGGGACTTAGAACAGGATACATCGGGTGGGTGAATGGGTCGAGAATGACTGATGCGAACGATTTCAGGCTCTGGTACGTGTACTAGAGGTAGGATCAACTGTCTAAGGCTGAACTCAAGGTGCAATGGATGTGGAGTACAGACGGATAATCAGACGGGTCTCTATTTTTGGGATGACGGGTTGCCTCCCGTTAAGTGCTAAATTCAATGCCTTCAGCCGAGCAGAAAGTGGGCTGGAGAGGGAGTGGTCAAATCAGTGGAATTTTGTAAAACAAGCACCTTGATTAAGAGCCTGGTTGATCCAACCAGGTGCTTGTTGAGATTAGTTGGCTGATGATGCAGCCCAAATCCAATAAGTCTGGTGGGTTGATAGATGTAGATCAACAAATGCGGAACCCACCATATGCAATGAAGTTCAAATGAATATGGAAGTGAAAACTCGGGTTTAGGCCGAGTCGAATCAGCCTGGTCAAAGTAGGGTTCCGAAAAATAATCAATGTAAGGTGTGGAATCCCTATAGGGGTGATCATAGAATGACGGCTCCTGTTTTTCGATCTGATCAATGCCCAGTACCCGGTATAGATATGGTGTTGAATCATCTGCAAACGACTCAGGGAGAGGTGAATCGGAATAGAAATTGAGTCCGATTGCAGGTCGGGGTAGAGAGCGGGTTTTGATTGGTTCTGTATATGTGGAGCAGGTGGCTTCAAAGAAACTTGGCTTGTTATAATCATAAAGCAGATTTTCTCCGATGTTATGGTAAGATTCAAAATCGTCGGAGAGTTTGCGAAAATCAAAGTCTGAATGAGATTCAAGATCATGAGTTCCACCATAGAATAAATCATATGTTGTATACTCAGCAGCCTAACTGGGGTCTAGCCGAAATGTTAATTCTGAGCTTAAAAGGCTGTCCTTGTCTGGTAGAGGCTCAGGTTCTAAGCTAGTAGGGCAGACCCAATTGAAACCCCGCTCGTCCAACTCCTCGATTTCTGTGTCGTAGATTGGCATGACTTTCGAAAAATCGATTAGTTCCTCTGAGGATGTTGGTGAGGGATATTCCTCAAATCGAGGCCTAAAATTATATTCTTCATTGAAAGATTGATCTTCTTCATATGGGGCCTTGAAATCTTCAAAATATGTTTCCGATCTAGGTTCTAGGCTTAGGATGTGGGTTGAATTACTAGAATCTAGGTCTGAATAACCTTCGAGGGTCACCTTATCAGAATAAGGGACGGAATTTATACCCTGGAGAGGTTCAGCTCTACCTTCATTATTGTAGGAGTCTTGGGATTCTAAAATGGGCTCAACATTTTATTTTCCTGCATTTGGAGCTTCCCAACCTTCTTCAATATCAGGCACATTATACTCCATCTGGGTTGGGAATCCACAACCATTTTGTGCCTCAAACCCAAGATCAGATTTATCCTCGATGTTGTCCCAAGATAGTTCCTCCTTTGTTTGTGGTATATACGGGTATTTCTGGTCAATAACTTGTTTTACTAATCTCATTTTCTCTTCCTATTTTTCAAGACTATCTTGGTGTTGCTTCCAAAGTCGAGGATTTGTCATACATTGAAGGTATTCAATATTGGGCAGTTTTTCTATCTCAATGTATGTAGTAATGATCAAGTCAGGAGTTGGTCCTTTTGTGGCTTCTGCTAATAGTACTTGGGCACAAGTTATGATAAAGGTTGTGGTTGTTGGGACATCAACTTGAATGCTTTCTACTGGTGTTGAGGTTTCTTCATTTTCGTAGAATTTCATGGCATCCTCAATCATTTTATCTCTCAAGGATCTCTGATATTCAGGTTTCTTGAATGGTAGTCCTAAGTGGTTGGGTTGCATATTTGGATCAGGTGGTGGAGTCAAGATGTAGAATCAGAATTGGAATCAAGATCAAGTTATGAAGCGATTAGATCTTAATAACGAATCCCACTGAAAATGTGTATGTGTGCTCTAAAGAGAAAAGATGAGCGACTGGAGATGTTTTTGACACAATCAAGACACCCAAAGACGTTTGGATGACTATGGAGGTTCGGGGCGGATGGACCTCTGGATCAGAAGATTTCCCACCTGAGAATTACCTGGGCAGCCAGAGAGGGAGAGTCCCACAAAGACCCCTACACGGTAGAGTGTCCCCACGGGTTACAGGGTTTCCCCCACCCGACCTCTCTTGTCACTGAGATTCCAGGTAGACCAGAATGGGGACCTTGACCTCTAAAGTCTACCACTTTTATTTGAAAGGTGCTTTAGGGTTCTCAATTAAACTTTAGATGTTTTGATATTGTGACCTAATTTAGAGGTTGGTTGACCCAAGGGGTCAACTTCACCTGACCTGTCCTATAAATGGCAGAATGATTCTAGGTTTGGAGCCTAGTGATAACCCTGATTCGACTACGAGGTTATTGTTTGCACCTCAAAACACGCCTATAATAACGCCTTCTTGTGCTATTTTCTAGCATTAACTATGTATATTATAATCCTGTAGTTGCATTTGTAAAAATGCTTGCATGCATGCATTTAATCATGAGAGGAGGAGAAATGAATAAATAGCTTCGTAATTCACATTTTATCTCAAGTGCCTCCTTGCAAATTCCACCTTTTTATTTTTCCTCTTGATTTCTTCTTTTTTCTCATTCCCGCGGCTGCCTTCTTCCCGCGCCCACATGCACTCCATGCTGCGATGCCATACCCTGCCAACGCCTCTCCCTGCGGTTGCCACTCTCCAACGCCTCTCCCTGCTGCTGCCATGCCTCCCCACCACTCTCTCCTCCTCTATAAAGCCGCAGCTCTTCCTCGCGACGAAGAAGGGGCGAGCTGCTGAAAAGACCCCACAGCCACCACCTTCCTCTCCACCGTTCCCCCCTCCCATACGCCGGCCCTCCGTCGAGGAGGCACCCGGCGAGCAGGAGAACCCACTGTGGTGCACACCACCACAGTGGGAGCACCACCGCCCAGCTCTTCAACGAGCCGGTGGGCGTGGTGTTTTCTTTTCTCTTCGTTTTCGTCTCCACGCCATTGCTGCCGCTTCAAGCTTCGAAGCTTGAAGCAGCAGCAGCAGCAGCTAAACCGCGGCGATAGCAACAGCAGCAGCACCCCCCGCCTCCTCCGCGACCTTCCCCGCAGGCGTGCAACCCTCCGCACACGCCTGCAGGCCCGTTCCCCGCCTCCGTCTCCGTTCTGTCCACCCCGCATTGCACCCGCAGCCGGCCGCCGCGCGCACTGCAGCGGCCGGCTACGGCCTCGCGCCGACCCCCGCGACCCTCCGCGACCCTCCGCGACCCTCCGCGACCACCGCAGAACCTCCTCCACGCTCGCTCCTCCGCGCCATCGCCCGCTCGTCGACTTCGCGTAGGCCTGCAGAACCCTACGCGAAGGCGCGCCCGCACCCGCCGTCTTCAGACGTCCGCCTCCGCCTTCAGACGACGCAGAGTCAGACGTCTGCCGCCTCCGGCAGATGTCTTAACTCGCGCGTCCGCGATCACTCCTTCGCCCGCTCTCTCTCTCTGCCGATCTCTCCTGCCCGCTCTCTCGCTGTCTGGCGCTCTCTACTCTCTCTCACGTACTCTCTCTCTCTCTCCGTTCTCTCTCTCTCTCTCTCTCTTTACTCACAGCAACACACACACACACATTCACCGACGCACACACACACACTCACACACTTATAGTAACCCATATATACTTATACATCTATAAATAATATATACATACATATATCTATATATATATATATATACACTTATATACATAGTAATATCTATAGTTATGTATACATACATATATATATAATATATATATATATATATAATATATATATATATATATATCTACTTATATATATATATCTATATATTTATACATATACTTATATATATATACATATATACATAGCTATATACATATATACATACATATATATATATATATACATATACACCTATATATATATACATATATATCTATATATATCTATACATATATACCTATATATTTATATATATAAATATATTTACTTATATACATACATATGTACATATATTTTCACGTTATTTACGATACGTTGTATCGTGGGAATATCTGCACCAGTTGCTGATATCCCCGATACACGTGTACAGAAAGCGTGGACACATTCATCATCCATCCTCACTCCACGCGGCACATTTTCGTGTTGGTTGCGTCTTTCTAGACGATGACCGACCCGACACGGTGCTACACTCCATCGCCTCCTCCACCCCCACCCCTTTATAGATATAATACATATATATATATATCTACAGATGCTATATTTACTTTCTTTTTGTTTGCTTTCTTTTTAGTAAAAAGATAAAAAAAAAATATAAAAGAGAAGATAATCTTTGATTTGCAGGTACCCCGTCTTGTAAGTAGCAAGATGTGTTTTGAAACTCTGTTTTGGCTAAAAGCCAAGGACACAATTTTGAGGGTGTGCCGCAAGAACAAGGATTACCAGAAAAAAACCTAAATAAGAAAAATACCAAAAACACAATAAATGAACGAAAGAGACGCGTTTTAAGGAAAACGTAGAAACTCGACTTGAACCCCACTTCCCTGAGTTCGACCCTGGGCCTAAAAGTGACAAGATAAAATCAATTAAGCCAGGTTAAAAATTTTGTAAAGAGATGGTTAGGTCTGAATTAGGTTAACCACTATACACATTTCAACGATAAAAATATCATATTAACAACCTATTCGGGCTGACCCATCATAACTTTTCTGGCGCCGTTGCTGGGGAGGTGCACTTTCGAGTAAGTTTCTATCCAATTCCTTTAAATTTGTCTCTTCTCTCTTCACGGGTATTGTTGTTTTTGGTGTGCAGGTGAACCTGGTGGAAGGAGAAGAAGGCTGACGAAGTCGAGGACGTGAGCAGATCCAAGGCGGGAACGAGAGCATGAAGACGCCGACATCGCATTGGAGCTTCGCACACATTGCCGAACAAGTAGGTTTTCTTTTCTTATCAAATTAGGGTTAACTTGCCACCACAATAAAAAAAAAAATATTTAAAATTAAAAACTAGAAAAACTTCTTGGGATTTCTTGAGGGCAAGTGGATTAAAATTCACTTGATTGATTGGTTGTCTTCACTCCCACTGCCCCGGGATTTCCCGCCTTACTTCGCATAGCGAAAATCCTAGAATCTTAATTCTTAGATTTTTCGCCATGGGAAGCATTCTTTGAGGCAAAGAAAAAGATTGCTTGTATCCCTCTTTTGCCTCACTTATCTTTAATTCAGGATCACATTTTTGGTGGGGAGACTTGGAATTGAGTTGATTCCAACCCCACCACGACTTTTCAAACTTGCCTGTGATTCGATCCTGAATACTTCAACCCCAACAATTTTAGTTTCTTTATCTGTTGGTTGAAGCCTTGTGTGTGGATATCTTTCTGGTGATTGGGAGCACTTGAATTGAAGTGCTTTGGCTCCCTTTCACATTGGTATAAAATTGATTCGCGCATGCACACATAGAAATCTCCATTTAGGGTAGCCCATTGCATTTTAGCATGCATTAACTAACTGATAATTGAAGAAGGGTTTCTTGGGCTTTAGAAAGAAAACCTGTATTCTTGCAAAACCCGGAGATTGGTTGAATTGGTAATTCAGCAAAATCCTAAAATTCATGCTACTTAAGGTTGAACTCTAAAAACCATTCACCAATTAAAACTTCAATTCTGGGAGATTTCCCTGTTGCATGCTTGTTCTTACACACTCTTAAAATCAATCACTTGGGCATTACCCGTAAACAATGCCCTACACATTTGAAAAGCACTTGACCCTAAGCCTCTAATTAAAATTGGTAGTAACTTGACCCTTTTTAAGGATTGGAGGTCTAACTACCTACGTGTAGCGGCTACGTGCTGGTGAGAGTTCCCGCGTGCTATCGGGTGTCTAAGACTGGGGCAAACGGCCTTTCAATCTGGCCCGGTGGTTCCGCGGTGCTCCCATTCGGTTCCGTAGTTCGTGATAGTTGGTAACTTAGATCTTTAAGTCTAAGGGAACACTGTCGAGGATAGGAACTTGATTGTATTGATTTGTAATCAAGTGTACCTTTGCGGCGTCATTTCTCTCATCTCTTTTCCCTACTCATCTCCTCAACTCTTTCTCCGGTAGTGCATGTTTGGGAGGAGGTCACAAAACCCTGAATTGCTTGTATTGACTGATAAATCTAGAAAAAGAGCCGAATCATCCTCCTCCTCCACAACATGGCACACACCCCCGCCTCACCACTTCGTCACAATTTCAATTCTTTCAACACCAGGCTTATCCCGAGAAACCCTACAAGACCTTCCTTATCGAGTGTCGTGCCAAGCGACTCAGTAAGTCATGTGGAACTGGCTTCTACGAGCCAGTATTTCAACACGGAGGACCAAGCCTCTGTGTACTCGGACACATATGCGGACACGTCTTCTGGCATAGAAGATACCTGCACCCTGGGGAACAACCCATTTTCTGCCACGTATAACCCAGGGTGGCACAATCATCCCAATTTTGCATGGTCCAACAACCCGCAGCGTCGAAACCCCGCTGGTGGACCAATGCGATTGTCCGCACCCGTCATTCCAAGGGCCCAGTCTAAGCCTATGGCAAATCTGCCATCAGGCCCTTGTGTACAGAAAACCAAACACGCATCAAAACCTCTTGATAAATTGATGCGAATGATGACGGAAATGTCAAAGCGGCATAAAGAAAACATGACCTCTCTTCAGCATTTGGCGCAGCAGAATGCTGAGATCAGTCAACTAAGCATGGCGACTCGATCTCAGGGCACTTTTCCCGCCCAACCTGTTCCAAACCCGCAAAACTTTGTACCCTGTGGTTCGCAACCACAGGTACAACCTTCTCAGGAACAGGTTCATCAAATTCTGCAAGCTCCGAGTATTCCTCCGGGATTTCAGGTTAATCCCGCTGCAGCACCGCACTCTTATGCTGATAGTGATCACATCAAGGATGACACGTCTGACGAGGACGTGACTGTCAGTACGTGTATCGAACTAATTGGAGTCGATTCTGACTGCTGCGAATTACCTGACGACTGCCTGACCAACACAAACTGTGACGTTCCCCAATCCCTCCCTATTCCTGTACCTTCTCCTGACCAGACTTCTGACGAGGTTTTTTCCGCTTCCCATACCTTGTGGTCTGAGTTATCGCCGGGCTGCTCACCGCCGATCCACACTATGGAAGACCGGATTGCCCTTTCTTTCCCGCTAAATCAGGTGGATTTGCAAATCCACACTGGGACCTTGAGCCCACATCTTACTCACCGGGGCTATTCCCTTTTGGATCCATCTATCCAAAAAGCCCCCCTTCTTGGCCAATCTAAGGGCCAACTTCCTCTTCCTGATCTGTTTTCTGATCCGCCTGGGACACTCTCGTCCCAGAAAATGGCAAATCTCTCACCATCCACCATTACTTTTCACGCCTCTATCGCGATTACTTCGCTTTTCTCTTCACCACCCACCATCCACCCACCCTTCCACCCTGATTTATACCCTGAACCTCAGCTCCTGTTTCCCGATCTATCGTCCGTTCTCTGCCTTTTCCTGCATGCATATGAGGACATAGCATTGTTTAGCATGGGGGGGTGGATAGGCATCAATAGGATCCGGGTATTTTATGGTATCAGACAATTACCACCTATTTATAAATATGCAAGAAAAAGAAAAAAGAAAAGAAAAAAAATAAAATAAATATATATATATTAGTAATAAATGGTGTTTAGTAATGATCTAAAAGCTGAAACAAAAAATACAATAAGTGTTTATGGATATTCAACCTCTGTTTTTGAAGATTTTCCAGGCCACAGAAGCTTGATTCGCTCAGGCTCGGCTTAATTCACTTAAAGCATTAACGAAATAGATCAAAATCTCTCTTAACTAAGGACGTATTCTTGTACCTGAGACACCAGTACAGGATTCATTGGTTTGCTTTTTCTTGAGAGCTTAAGTAAACTTGGTTCACACTACACATATCAGGAAAGACCAGGTGAACATAAGATCCAACCCTAGTGTTCATTAGGAAAGGTGGAGTCCTTACCTGTGCGTGCAGGTAGACTTTTTATCCCAGGCTTTAGTCTTGTGTTTAGGAGTGACTCTTTCCGCCAAAAAGAAACTCTCCCATCAAAAAGAAAAATAAGTGTTCTCCTTCAAAATGTGTTGTAAGAGATATACTGACAGGTGTTTCAAAAAAAAAAAAACAAAAAAAGAAAAAAAAAAAAAGAAAAAAGAGTTGTCAAAAAAAAAAAAAATATTGTGTTGCAAAAGAGTCGGCATATCTCATAAATGTCGGTATACTTTGTTTTTTGGTGAGCCACAAAAAAAAAAAAAAATCAGAAAATGGGAGTTGAGTTTTCCGTAATCATCTTAAGGGTCAATCCGAAAACACAAGCTGAAACTGGGACCAACCTATACTTAAAAATTCGTGAAACCCTGGGAGTGAGTCTTAAGGTTCATCTGGTCAGTCTTGATCCTTCACTATGCACAAACCATAACCTCTTGAGCTCTCGAGTACGGCAAAACCTCCTGGGTCCTGGAAATCGTACTTAAGGTTTAAATATCAAGAGTCCTGGTTAGTTGAGAGATAATCTTTGTCATGTAAAACTTAAAGTACTGGTAATCTTCTCTACAATTGGTTCTCACAATATCCGATAATAAACACACCGATATCATCTCAGAAGAAAATCTTCAGCTTAAGATCATTTCTAAATACGGTTTTGCTAGGGACTAGCAAAAGATAAGCATGGGGGTATATGTTTGCACCTCAAAACACGCCTATAATAACACGTTCTTGTGTTATTTTCTAGCATTAACTATGTATATTATAATCCTGTAGTTGCATTTGTAAAAATGCTTGCATGCATGCATTTAATCATGAGAGGAGGAGAAATGAATAAATGGCTTCGTAATTCACATTTTATCTCAAGTGCCTCCTTGCAAATTCCACCTTTTTATTTTTCCTCTTGATTTCTTCTTTTTTCTCATTCCCGCGGCTGCCTTCTTCCCGCGCCCACATGCACTCCATGCTGCGATGCCATACCCTGCCAACGCCTCTCCCTGCGGTTGCCACTCTCCAACGCCTCTCCCTGCTGCTGCCATGCCTCCCCGCCACGCTCTCCTCCTCTATAAAGCCGCAGCTCTTCCTCGCGACGAAGAAGGGGCGAGCTACTGAAAAGACCCCACAGCCACCACCTTCCTCTCCACCGTTCTCCCCTCCCATACGCCGGCCCTCCGTCGAGGAGGCACCCGGCGAGCAGGAGAACCCACTGTGGTGCACACCACCACAGTGGGAGCACCACCGCCCAGCTCTTCAACGAGCCGGTGGGCGTGGTGTTTTCTTTTCTCTTCATTTTCGTCTCCACGCCATTGCTGCCGCTTCAAGCTCCGAAGCTTGAAGCAGCAGCAGCAGCAGCTAAACCGCGGCGACAGCAACAGCAGCAGCACCCCCCGCCTCCTCCACGACCTTCCCTGCAGGCACGCAACCCTCCGCACGCGCCTGCAGGCCCATTCCTTGCCTCCGTCTGCATTCTGTCCACCCCGCATTGCACCCGCAGCCGGCCGCCGCGCGCACTGCAGCGGCCGGCTGCGGCCTCGCGCCGACCCCCGCGACCCTCCGCGACCCTCCGCGACCACCGCAGAACCTCCTCCACGCTCGCTCCTCCGCGCCATCGCCCGCTCGTCGACTTCGCGCAGGCCTGCAGAACCCTACGCGAAGGCGCGCCCGCACCCGCCGTCTTCAGACATCCGCCTCCGCCTTCAGACGACGCAGAGTCAGACGTCTGCCGCATCCGGCAGACGTCTTAACTCGCGCGTCCGCGATCACTCCTTCGCCCGCTCTCTCTCTCTGCCGATCTCTCCCGCCCGCTCTCTCGCTGTCTGGCGCTCTCTACTCTCTCTCACGTACTCTCTCTCTCTCTCCGTTCTCTCTCTCTCTCTCTCTACTCACAGCAACACACACACACACATTCACTGACGCACACACACATTCACCGACGCACACACACACACTCACACACTTATAGTAACCCATATATACTTATACATCTATATATAATATATACATACATATATCTATATATATATATATATACTTATATGCATAGTAATATCTATAGTTATGTATACATACATATATATATAATATATATATATATATCTATATATTTATACATATATACATATATACATAGCTATATACATATATACATACATATATATATATATATACATATACACCTATATATATATACATATATATCTATATATATCTATACATATATACCTATATATTTATATATATAAATATATTTACTTATATACATACATATGTACATATATTTTCACGTTATTTACTATACGTTGTATCGTGGGAATATCTGCACCAGTTGCTGATATCCCCGATACACGTGTACAGAAAGCGTGGACACATTCATCATCCATCCTCACTCCATGCGGCACATTGTCATGTTGGTTGCATCTTTCTAGACGACGACCGACCCGACACGGTGCTACACTCCATCGCCTCCTCCACCCCCACCCCTTTATAGATATAATACATATATATATATATCTATAGATGCTATATTTACTTTCTTTTTGTTTGCTTTCTTTTTAGTAAAAAGATAAAAATAAAAAATAAAAGAGAAAAGATAATCTTTGATTTGCAGGTACCCCGTCTTGTAAGTAGCAAGACGTGTTTTGAAACTCTGTTTTGGCTAAAAGCCAAGGACACAATTTTGAGGGTGTGCCTCAAGAACAAGGATTACCAGAAAAAAACGTAAATAAGAAAAATACCAAAAACACAATAAATGAACGAAAGAGACGCGTTTTAAGGAAAACGTAGAAACTCGACTTGAACCCCACTTCCCTGAGTTCGACCCTGGGCCTAAAAGTGACAAGATAAAATCAATTAGGCCAGGTTAAAAATTTTGTAAAGAGATGGTTAGGTCTGAATTAGGTTAACCACTATACACATTTCAACGATAAAAATATCATATTAACAACCTATTCGTGCTGACCCATCAGTTATTAGGTCCAAAAATTTTAAGATTCAAGTGATTTTAAAACTCAATTTTTCTTAGGGTTTGTCTTGTTTAGATCTCTTCAATCAAGGGCTTGGGTAGCACACTGATGCAGGAAGGTTTATTTCCTTTTATGCGGGCATGTGTGACTAACACTCCAAGATCCTGCTGTAGAAACCCTAATTTGGTTCTATTTCCAATCTTTTTTTCTTTTTCACAAAAATTCTCCTTGGACTTGAAAGCAAGAAGCGTGTTGTTCGTAGAGATTAAGCGTTATTTCTATTAGGCACCTAAATTTGTGGGATAGAATCTAAAAAAATCGCCCCAACTTCAAGAACATTTAAAAAAATTTTCGCAAAATTAGGAAATGTTTGCCTTAAAGATGGTGATTACTATATAAAGAAGGCAATTGATTGCTAAATTGATTTTCTTCCTTTGGTCTTTTCAGGATTTAGGGAATGGTTTAAGGAAGAAAAGAACTTACCTGCCCTGGAGTGGTTGACTTGCGGGAGGGATTTTCTCATGAAATACCTGCAAGATCAAAACAAAGCAAAGTAGGGCAAATTAGTGTTCAATATGACAAAAAGAATGTAGAGACTAGTGATAAATTGCACGCCACTCCTCGGCAACGGCGCCATTTTGTTGACGCACGAAACTCGATCGTGTTTTAATAATTATTGCGTCGTAGTATAGGTGATCAAGTGTCGTCAACAAATAAAAGTTTTTATTACTCGAAAATCGGAGTATCCAAGGTCGAACACAGGGAGCAATCGGAATTTACTACTAATCTCAAATGTAACTGAACACTCTAATTTACTCAAAAGTTTAATTCAAATGCATTTAAAAAGTAATCCAGGCAAGAGTAAAATTGGACGTCTGATCACAAGATCAGACATCTTAAAAGTGTTTTCCCTTCTTTGATTATTCTTCTTCTTCTGATCTTGCTTTCTTTCTCTTCTGTCTTGGCCTTTCTTTCTTCTCTGCAGTCTCTCTCTTCTTCCTTCTCTTCTCTCTTCTGCGAAGGCTTCTTCTTCTTCCTTGGTCTTCTGTTTCTTCTCTGCAGCCTTTCTTCTTCTTCTTCTTCTCTGCCTTGCTCAGCCTCTTCTTCAGAGTTTCTTCTTCTTCTGCTCCTTCTCTCTTCTGCGAAGGCTTTTTTTTCTACTTCTTCTCTTCTCCTTCCTTGTGGCTAAGTCTCTTCTCTTCAACTCTTAGCCTGCCTGCACAACGGAGCAAAACCTACCCTATCCCTCTAGCCGCGCATCTCTCTCTCTCTAAGAATCACTCACAGGACGCTCTCCCAAAGCTGCGGGTAATCGAGTCAGGTAGCGCACCTGGGACCAGGCGCATCGGCGTGAGGGTGATGCGCGAGGAGTGCTCAGATAAGGTCGGGTCGGATCCCGCCAGATCCACGAGGTGAAACCGCGGATGAGGCGAGCGTGGGTAAGGTGAGGGACCTCACCCCTGTGCTTTCGGAGGCAACGAGAAGATAACACAAATTCACTTTATACTACACTTGCGCCTCATAGATTTTTGATGTGGGACTATTAGTCCCACCCTGCTCTCGCGCATGCCCACAGAACGCTCTTTGCGCTTCGCTCAATTGCAGCCTCAACTCTGTTCACTGGATAACGGGCACATGATCCGACCCCTTTAACCAGCTCTGGAAAAGCGTACTGAGAGTGGTTTACATAGACAGAAAAAGAGACGTGCGGGTAGAGGGTTAGGTTTTGCTATGCGTAGTGTGTGCAGGACACAGGGACTTAGCCGTGGCAAGAAAGAAGGAAGGAAGTTCTGCCAAGGAAGAATGAAAGGCAAGAGAGGCAAGGCAGGGAAGAAGAGACGCCAAGGGGAAACAGAAGAGAGGCAAGGCAGAGAAGAACAGAACCAAGGAAGACTGAAGAAGAAGAAAAAGACAAGGGAAGACAAAGACTAAGAAGGCAAAGGAAAAGAAAAGAAAGGAGAAAGTTAGACCTTGGTCGCAGGAAGAAAAGAAATAGAGGGAGAGAAACAGAAGCATCAAGGAAGAAAAGGAGATTTTTTTAAGACATCTGATACAATATCAGACGTCCATTTTTGTTTTCTTTGAGCAATTTCTTTTTATAACATTCTCATTGAACTAGTCACTTATTTTCATTTAAAAGGTTGCGTTCTCAAATTTTGAAAGTACTTAGATTGCTCCCTGTATTCGACCTCGGATACTCCGATTTTCGAGTTATAAAATCTTTATTTGTTTTCACGGAAAGTTCGTCTATATTACATCGCATTAATTATTAAAACACGATCTAGCCGCATCAACATTTTGGTGCCGTTGCCGGGGAGCAACGGGCACTTCTAAAGATTTTGATCACAACTTTTGATCACAACTTTTGATACAATATTTGACCTAATTCCTCTCTTTTATTGTTCTTATCTTTGGGAAAGCAGAGAAAAGAAGAGCAGCTGCACAACAGACATTCCAAGGAACAAGTAATCTTCATTAGCCCTCTCTCCTAAGTCCCTCAACGTCTGAAAAGGAACAAAAGAAGAATCAACTTAGGGCTACCTGTTTCATACTTAGTAATTCATCAAAGTTGCCTGATTTTCATTTCAACACATTTTTAACTGCTCATCCAACTAAGGTAACCAGGGCTAAAACTTTCTTGATTGAGCCATAGATATTAAATTTTGATGCAACTAAATTGGACCAACTAGAGCCCACTTAAGGATTGAAAAGCTAGGGCTTTTAGAGACACATCTTCTCTTAAACAAAGAAAAAAGTTTTTCCAAAAAGAGGTGTGCCTAAACCTTGTTTGAAAAGATCTATACAATAGAAACCCTAAGCAAATCAGGCTTTTAAATCCATTTGAACCTTAAAAGAAAGGACCCAAAAGCTCTCAAAGGAACAAGAGGTGAAGTTGATCCCTTGGGTCAACCAACCTTAAAATTAGGTCACTTTTTCACTCAAAATACCTAAAAGCTTAAGTGGAACCTTAAGCACCTTGATCTTAAAGTAAAAAGGTAGACTTAAGAGGTCAAGGTCCCCATTCTGGTCTACCTGGAACTGTAGTGACAAGAGATGTCGGGTGGGGGAAACCCTGTAACTCGTGGGGATGCTCTACCGTGTTGGGGTCTTTGCGGGACTCTCCCTCTCTGGCTGCCCAGGTACTTCTCAAGTGGATGACCTTTCTGACTAAGGGGTATCATCCGCCCCAAACCTCTATAGTCACCCAACAATTTTTGGGTGTCTCGATTGTGTCCAGCACTTTCTAATCTCATCACATCCTTCGGTGCATGTTCGGTAGGAGGTCCTTAAGACCTCCTTTAGAAATTCACTCTCTTCGAGGCCAAGCCTCGACACCCTTGTTTGCGTAGCAACCCTACCACATAAATCTTTCATCTAATTCAGAACCAGGTTCTCCTTCTTCTCCCATCATGGCACAACCCATTGAAGAAGAGAACAACCTTGAACACCAACTTCAACACCTTAATGATCTCTTTCAAAACTTTGTAAACCCACCACAGCGACCTATGATGCGAGATCACTATAATCCCGCTGCGGTGGCGATCAAACCTTGAGTACGAATCCCGATTGGAGGTCCTGATTCTGAACTGAAGCCCAATATGATTCATGCCATACCAAAGTTTCATGGGCCTAACTCTGAGGATCCATTCCAACACATTAAACAAGTCAAGCATCTAGCCCAGATCTTCGGGTCAGATCTACAAAATCAGGATATCCTACTCATGAAAATGTTTTCGTTCTCCCTCTTGGACAAGGCTGCCCATTGGTATCAAACTCAGACCCATCCAATCAACAAATGGGAGGAACTTCAGTCCGAATTTTTGAAAAAATTCTTCCCCGTTGGCTAGACGAATGCCTTGCGCCACCAGATCACTCATTTCACTCAACAACTGGGAGAACCTCTTCAGGAAGCATGGGATCGATTCTTAGATATCATGCGAAAGTGCCCCCATCACGGAGTTCCCAAGTGGGAACAAGTCTAGTCTTTTTACCAGGGACTCCGTGAAGACATTCGATTATTTGTCAATGCAACGTGCAGAGGAAACATCATGGGTCAACATGAGGACACGGTGTGGGAGATTCTCGAAAACATGTGCGAGAACTCCATAAATAGTGACTCCATGGGCGTATTCGACAGGACGAATGCCCACGCATCGACGAATCTGAGAGGGGCACATGAAATGAAGGACCTGTGCACTTCCGTCGACTTGGAACTGATGGCCAGTCAGTTGGACAAGGTTTATATCATAGAAAAGAAGGTGGACGAGCTAACCCGGCATTTGCAGCAAGCCACCTCTGCGCAAAACTCTTTTGCACGACCACCTCTGGCAAGGGAAACTATGCAAAACATTTACCACGAATCTGCCAAGGGGATGGACCCATATCCACCCTCGTCTACCTCTCGGACCGGAGTGACCTCCAATCCATTCTACTCGAGTTGGGGGAACTCTGAACCCTCGTATTCTGACTTTCCTAAGGCTCCTCAGAATTGCGAGGACCTCAACGCCATCTAGAATGACCCATTCTCCAATACCTACAACCCTGGATGGCGAAATCATCCTAACTTTCAGTGCACGGGAAATTCTCAGACCCAAAGACCACCATATCAACCCCGTCCACAAGCCCCTCGGCCCAATCCCACCTACCAATCTGGGCCAAACCAGGATCAACTGACTTTTATCCTTCAAGCACTAGCTGACATTCAGAAAATGAATGCGGCAATGCAAAAACAGCACAAGGACGAGATCACAGAGGTTCACAACCAACTGGCCCAGATGGCAAATTCCCACCAACCTAGCACCCTTCCTTCACAACCTCTACCCAACCTAAATAACGTGTCGACCCAAAGGCGCGTTATGAATCCAAATTCGGGGCACGCGCAATTGATTTATCAAGCCCCTGCTGCTCCATCGCCAGATGGGATGGAAGCTTCGACATCTTATGCGGGATTTCAGCAGCAGCCACCCCTCTTACCAAACCCAAACCAAAATCAAGCTGGATTAAACTCTGTAACAACACGTAGTGGTAAAACAACCCAAGACCCACATTATCCGAACCACTCCAAGCCTAGTAATAGCCAAGACCCTAGGATAGTCATCCAGGATACCACTGTCCCAGATCAAGAACCTGGACCTATTCTAGAGGAACCAACTAGGATCCCATTTCCTCAGGCCTTGACCAAGGGAAAAAGGATAACCAAACCCGTGGCCCCCGAGGAGGATCTGGTCAAGCTCTTTGAACAAGTCCAGATAAACATCCCGTTTATGGATGCAATTTGCCACGTACCAGCTTACGCAAGATTCTTGAAAGACGTATGTACACCTAAACATAAGCCACGAACCAAGGATGGGAATCCGATCGTACTATCAGAGCAAGCCAGCTCTGTCATCTTGAGTAAACTCCCACCCAAGGCTAAAGACCCAGGAACTCCCCTGATTTCTTGTAAAATTGATGAAACCCAATTTGATAGAGCCTTACTAGATCTAGGTGCCTCCATAAATCTAATACCTACATCCCTCCTTTACCACCTTGAAGAATCTGAACTTAAACCAACTGAGGTGGCATTGCAGTAAGTCGATTGATCCATCAAGTCACCTAAAGGAATACTCGAGGATGTCATTGTTTGGGTACGGGATTTCTACTTCCCAGTGGACTTCATAGTACTAGACATGGATGCACCTAAGAACCCAAGGGACATACCAATCATATTAGGGAGACCCTTTTTGGCCACTGCTAGGGCCAACATAAATTGCAAAGAGGGCCAGATAGAATTAAAATTTGGGAATCAAACCTGAAGATGAACATTTTTAGGGCTCAACAAGGGATTAATTGCGGGGTTATAGAGCAAATATGTGATATCAGAGCCTTGGTTGATGAATTGCATACAGAGGACAACCTGATTATCCCTGATCAACCACAGGAAAATCAAAACCAGCCAACAAAGGAGTGTGAACATGATCTAGACACACCTATGACTCCGACCCTTGATCCTGATACATACCCCGAACCACCTGCTGCTGCTGACAATCCTAGCATGGAACTCAAGCCTCTTCCCGAGCATCTGAAGTACGTCTTTTTGGATTCCAATTGGACATTTCCTGTGATTATCAACTCTCGACTCACACCTGACCAGGAACTCCGATTGACTATTGTTCTCCAGCAACATCGTAGAGCCATTGGATGGACTCTCGATGATTTGACTGGCATAAGCCCTTCATACTGCACACATCGAATCTACACAGAAGAAGGCGCACAACCTTCAAGAGAAATGCAAAGACGCCTAAACCCTAACCTACAGGAGGTCGTGAAAAGGAGATCATAAAGTGGTTAGATGCAGGGATCATCTACCCGATATCCGACAGTCATTGGGTGAGTCCAATACAGGTGGTGCCTAAAAAGGCAGGACTTACCATCATCATGACTGAAATCAGAGAAGTCATTCCTACCCGAATAGCTAACTTGTGGAGAGTCTGCATTGATTGCAGAAGACTCAATTCCTCCATGAAGAAGGATCATTTCCCACTATCGTTTATTGATCAGATGCTCGAGAAAGTAGCAGGAAATAGGTTCTTCTGCTTTCTTGACGGGTACTCTGGTTACAACCAGGTGGCAATCCATCCAGAGGACCAAGAAAAGACCACATTCACCTACCCCTTCGGGACGTACGCATTTCAAAGGATGCCTTTCGGTCTCTGCAATGCACCTGCAACTTTTCAGCGGTGCATGCTCGCCATATTCTCATATATGGTAGGTGACTATCGGGAAGTCTTCATGGATGACTTTTTAGTTTTTGGAGCATCATTTAATGATTGCCTCCAAGACTTGGTCCAAATACTCAGGCGGTGCATCGATGTGAATTTCGTTCTTTCCTGGGAAAAGAGCCATTTCATGGTGCCTGAGGGAATTGACCTAGGACATTTAATCTCGGAGAAAGGCATCCAAGTGGATCGAGCTAAGGTTAACCTGATCTCCAAGATCCCTATGCCTAGCTCGATTAAGGACATTTGATCTTTTCTGGGGCACGTCGGATTTTACCGTCAATTTATCCCTGATTTTTCAAAAATCGTGCGCCCCCTCACCACTCTTCTCTCCAAGGATGTGCCTTTCGAAATTTCTAAGGAATGCACTCAAGCATTTGAGGTCCTACATGACTGAGTCACCCAAGCCCCAATTCTACAGTCCCTTGATTGGTCTCAACCCTTTGAGATCATGTGAGATGCATCTGACTTCGCTGTAGGAGCGGTTTTGGGGCAAAAAATTGACGGGAAACCTGTGGTCATTTACTACGCCAGCAAAACACTGGATGAGGCTCAGTGTAACTATACAGTTACTGAGAAAGAGCTGCTAGCTATAGTATTTGCCATAGAAAAATTCAGATCATACCTTCTGGGTTCCCGTGTTATCATATACTCGGATCACACAGCTGTGAGGCATCTCCGTGAAAAGAAGGACGCGAAACCCTGATTAATCTGATGGATCTTGCTATTGCAAGAATTTGACCTTGAGATTCGCGACAAAGCAGGAAAGCAAAATGTGGTAGCTGATCACTTGTCCCATCTTCCTTCTGAAGTAATTGACCCTTCCGGACCCATCATAGAACATTTTCCTGATGAGCACCTCCTGACTATCAGTACAGGTCTTGCATGGTTTGCAGATATAGTAAATTACCTAGCATCACATCAGATTCCGTCTGATTGGCTGAAGGCCAAGAAGGACAAATTGAGTTCCGATGCCAAGTATTACCTATGGGAAGATCCGTATCTATTTTGCATTGGTGCCGATCAGATAATTCGACGGTGTGTCACGGAAGTAGAAATCAGAGACATACTCTCATTTTGCCATGACCAGGCATGCGGTGGACATTTCTCTAGACATAAAATCGCATCAAAAGTCCTCCAGTGTGGCTTTTACTGGCCCACAATTTTCAAGGATGCATACGATCACTGTAAGGCATGTTCCCGTTGCCAGACTTTGTGCAACATGAGCCATCGAGACATGATGCATCTACAGCTGATCTTGGTATGAAAAATTTTTCATATCTGGGGGATTGATTTTATGGGACCCTTCCTGATCTCGGATGGCTTCGAATACATCTTACTCGCAGTTGACTACGTGTCCAAGTGGATAGAAGCCATTCCAACCTAAACCAACAATCATAAAGTTGTTATCAAATTCATTCATCAAAATATTTTCTAAAGGTTTGGGATTCCACGAGCAATAATTTTCGATTGAGGGACCCATTTCACAAATGCTCAGTTCATGTCACTGATGACCAAATATGGGGTGTCACACCAAATCTCTACTCCTTACCACCACCAAACTAATGGTCTAGCTGAGCTATCAAACCGAGAGATCAAGAAAATCCTTCAGATTACTGTTCGACCTGATAGAAAAGATTGGTCTTCTCAGCTTCCAGAAGCATTGTGGGCCTATAGGAATGCCCACAAGACCCAATTAGGAATGTCTCCCTTCAGACTAGTGTACAGGAAGGCATGTCACCTCCCCGTTGAATTGGAGCATAAAGCCTATTGGGCAGTACGGAATTGTAATTTAGATCTTTCTAAGGCTATAATCCACAAAAGACTTCAAATAAGCGAGATCGATGAATTATGCCACGACGCGTATGAGAACTCGCGAATTTACAAAGAATGGGTTAAATTTTTTCACGACAAACACATTTCTAGAAAGATCTTTCATCCTGGTCAAAAGGTTTTACTCTTTGATGCCCGACCCAAATTATTCCCAGGAAAGCTACAATCTAAGTGGGTCAGACCCTACCTAGTCCGACAAATCTTTGGAAATGGAGCCATTGAAATCAGCCCACTCAAACACGATTCCGAACCCGTTGTTGTGAACGGTCAGAGACTCAAACCGTTCATTAACACGACCGATACAAATTTAGCTGAGTCATCCTTTACCCTCCATTCCCCTTGAGCTCATTGCGCCCAGCTGATGGCGTAAAACTCAGCTCTTAATGGGAGGCAACCCGTCATTCTTTGAAAAACCCAAAACCTTTTCTGACATTTCTACACAGAATTCATTTTGCACTTTAGGGTTCATCCATTGAAACAGACGACTTCACCTCAAGTACCTCTACCAGAGCTTGAAATCGTTCGCAACAAGTCACTTTGACCCATTCACTCACTACACACCTGTCCTAATGCATGAACTAAGCTAAAATTGAACCCACCTAATTTACAATGGGGACATTGCAACTCTTAGGCATGGGGGGGTATGAAAGTGAAAAATGTCAGGAAAATTCATATCAAGAAAGGGTTTCAAAAAAAAAATTAAAAAAAAAAGGAGACTTGAGGGACGGGAGAAACAATTCAAGGTCATACAAAATGAGAGGAGGAAAAGAGTAAAATGCCAAAAGAGGAGCACAAAATGAAAAAGAAAAAGAAATAGTCATTAGTAAAAGATTAAGGGATTAACTGAAGTTCTAGACCAGATCAAGGAAAGAGAAAAAGTGCTAAGGTGACATAATAAGAGATTAGTGGGAACACTAATTTTAGGCCTCTTGGGCTAGATTCTTTAGCTTAAAAAATTCACGTATCTGCCAAAATCTGGATTATCCTCAAGAGGTTGGGGTAAATGCGAACCTTAAGTATTACGTCTAAGGCTTAGGAAGTATTCGACCTCATTAACTGACCTTCAATTTGAGAGATTCGGTAACCTAAGCACCCCAAACTCACACACAGTCTGGTTCGGTGTGCATAAATATCCAAATCACGCAAAAGCATTTAATGTTATGAAAAAGTCACCTAGATTAGGAGCGGCCGATCAACACAAGTTGATTTGGACGAGTTCCTGGCACGGAGAGGCAGGAAATTCCCCTCGAAGATGCGTAACAACATATCATCTCCTCGGTGCTTGTCTCTTAGGATATTTAAATATCCTACTGGGGGCATGTAAGCACTCTGCTAGTTCAGATACCATGGGCAGCATTATCACGAAATGTCGATCGCCAGGGTCTGAATTTGGCCACGGAATGCCATGGGTGGGATTATCTCTAAATCTCGAAAGCCAGGGTTCTGGGGGTTGCCATGGGCAGGATTATCTCGAAATCTTGATAGCTAGGGACCCTTGAGGATCGATATAGGGATGAGGAATCTGATACAGACCGTGTTGAGAAGCTAATCCAAAGCTAGAAATAAAAAGAAAAGAGAGAGAAAAGCTCTCCAAACAAATAAATCTTCTATCTCTCTCTTACAAAAATGCACTACAAACTGAACCTAGGCTAAAAAAAATGTCTCAAGCACGGGTGCTTTAACCGCGGAGTCCAACAAACCCTAGGTTAGTTTCTGTGGACCTTAAAAACCTTTGTGGAGGACTGAGGCTAAAGCGGGTTAGGTCCAGATTTTGGTTGGTACTTGAGTACCTCTAGGCTTATTGTTGGCATTCTGACCAAATCACAAAAGAAAAAAATAAGCACTTATCATAATTGATGACAGACACTCAGGGTCAAAAGTAGAGGTTAAAACCTTGAAATTTTGCTAAGGGACTTGCAAAAGCTAGGCATGGGGGTATGATGAGAGCCTCATCATGAGCCATAACTATCTCATTTTGACCTAATAAAGAGAATAAAAGCTCCTACATCACTTAGAAGAGGGTTTAATTGGAGGAATAAGTGTTCTGAGAAGAAAACATGAAATGAAGGTTAAAACTATAATTTTACCATTGTAGTACATAAACGGGATTTCTCAGAGGCAAAACATAGGTCAAATGGTCTAAATGAGATAAAAAGTGGGTAGAATCAATCAGAAATGGGTTCATGTGCAATCTAGGAATTAAATGACATTTGGTAACCCTAAAACAGACCCGCTTAATTTAATAAGGTTCTGGTCAGGATAAAAATCATGTAAGCCCTCTAAAATTCATGGAAAAATATCCTATAAGGCTTAGAACATTCAAATTGGCCTTTGGAACCTAGTTTGACCTAGAATAGGGTCCTAGCTCATTAATTGGCCTAATTTGGGTTTCTACGCAAAATGTCCAGTCAAATGTGGTCAAACCTAAAATCCAACTTCCCCATTGGATTCCTTATGTCCAAACTAGGTTTTCACCAAAATTTGGACTGAAGGGGAGGTCATCTTGACCTACTTTGCAATTTAGTACACCCAATCACATTTTGGTCCCTATCTTTTGAAAACCATCACAATAACCCCCCTATCTCTCTCGCCAATATTACAATCAAGTCCTTCCGCCATTATTGGGGAAGAATCTTCTCCGATGAGGTTGACAGGGGGGATACGCTCAAATCCCTCAATGATCTCCCAGAATTGGAAGGGAGATTCTCTGAGGAATCCCCTTCCATCTAAGCCCGATCTTGATCTCTAATTCCTTTCCAGACTCTTGTGCGAACGCTAGAGAGATTTGGATCCCAACCACCTTCCTTCTCCGGCAAGACAACGGTGGCCAAAAGCTTTCCCTCCACGCACCAGAAAGCTCGGCCAGCACCTATAAAAAGACCTCCGACCCTCTGCGAGATCAATCAGACTTGTCTTGGCGGTAGAATCCTCCAAAACTCTTCTCTCCTCTCTCCGGCAAAGAAACCCGCAAGCTCTAGCGATTACTTCCCCTCCTTCTCGTCGCTCTGTTACCATACTAGCAGCAGAGTCTACTTCGCCTCATCTTCCCACGTCGCGCCGCACCAAGCGCACGTTTCCCTGACCTCTTCCTCATCGCCGTTATCTCCCTCAGGGTTATCTTCTCCAACGACGACAACTACGAGCCGTCTGACTCCGCTGCCCCCGTTCTCTCCCAATAGTACAGATAAGTCCCCCATCTTCCCCTCTTTCATTTCCTCGCTTTATTTCACTCAATCAACCCTCGACCGTTCCTGTCCATCGCCACCTTCCTCATCTCCGGCCTCCCTCTAGTGAGACGCTCCCGTCACACCACAGCCCCACACGTCTCGCCGACCATCACATAACCTCCGCCTCATCTCACTGAGCACCCTCCACTCATCCACAGCCCTGGCACACCACCACAGCAACCCCCCGAACACACCTACCCGTCCGGCCACGGAGCGTCCTAGGCACTCACGCTTAGGCCGCCCCGCGGCCTGCCACATAGCTCATCACATTCGCCGTGACACGGTGAAGGTCCCTCGGTGATCTGATTAGGCCATGAGGCCATTTTCATGTCTGACAGATTCCATGCTCCGGCCGCCATTGACGACAGCTCAACGAAGCTCTACACTCGCTCCAGGCCTTAGGACTTCAGGGCACCAGGTGCTGCAAATTTGGAAAGGTCGTGCGAAGGGAGCTGACCCAGCAAGTGAAGCCAACAGAGCCTGCAGTTGAGGAATTGAAGGCGCGATCGACTGTGGGCGCGCGAAGGACAGCAGTGGGATTTAGTCCCACATCGGTAAGCCACGACGCACCGACACCCTTTATATTGTTTTTGTCATATACTCTCTTCGCCTTTAGTTACACTTGGGGTGAGGTCCCTCACCTATCTCACTACGTCTCGTCCGCGGGTTCACTACGCGGATCTGGCACGACCCGACCTGACCCTGTCCTGAGCACACCTCGTGCACCACCCTCACGCCAGTGCACCTGTTCACGGGCACGTGATCTGACCCGTTTAACCGGCTCTGGAAAAGCGTACTGAGAGTGGTTTACACAGACAGAAAAAGAGACATGTGGGTAGAGGGTTAGGTTTTGCTGTGCGTAGTGTGTGCAGGACACAGGGACTTAGCCGCGGAAAGAAAGAAGGAAGGAAGTTCTACCAAGGAAGAAAGAAAGGCAAGAGAGGCAAGGCAGAGAAGAGGCGGCAAGGGGAAATAGAAGAGAGGCAAGGCAGAGAAGAGCAGAACCAAGGAAGACTGAAGAAGAAGAAGACAAGGTGCAGACGAAGACTAAGAAGGCAAAGGAAAAGAAAAGAAAGAAGAAAGTTCGACC
Source organism: Thalassia testudinum (assembly GCA_037157565.1). Taxonomy (NCBI): domain Eukaryota; kingdom Viridiplantae; phylum Streptophyta; class Magnoliopsida; order Alismatales; family Hydrocharitaceae; genus Thalassia; species Thalassia testudinum. The sequence goes on from JAZHRO010000025.1 coordinate 95,664,636, forward strand.
TTCGTCGCAGGAAGAAAAGAAATAGAGGGAGAGAAACAGAAGCATCAAGGAAGAAAAGGAGCTTTATTTTAAGACGTTTGATACAATATCAAACATCCATTTTTGTTTTCTTTGAGCAATTTCTTTTTATAACATTCTCATTGAACTAGTCACTTATTTTCATTTAAAAAGTTGTGTTCTTAAATTTTTAAAGTACTTAGATTGCTCCCTATGTTCGACCTCGGATACTTTGATTTTCGAGTTATAAAATCTTTATTTGTTTTCGTGGAAAGTTCGTCTATATTACAACGCATTAATTGTTAAAACACGATCTAGCCGCGTCAACAGAATCACTAAACCACACCACAAATCCAAGGGTGGTGTTGCTTAGGTACAATTCTACTCTCCTAGACAACCCTCAGGGAGAGTTTAGCCCCTCTACTAAGAGGAAATAGGAAACCCACAGCTCAGGCACCCAAACAAACTAGTAAAACAAAATAAAGTAAACAGTCCTAAGAGCCTTGTATAATATGGAATATAAAGTTGGCTATGATACTCCCTTTACAAACCTATGTGATGCAGAAAATTAGAGTGCGAGTATGTTGCTCTCAATAATTTCTAATAACAAGAGAGCATAATAGCTTTCGAAAGCTTAGAATAGGATAATAGAAAGTATTTAGCACTAGAATATTTTTTTTCTTGATGTGTAGGCATAAAGCAACCCTTGGTGGGTATATATAGGTGTGAGAGGTCAGATTTAAGCGTAGGCAGTCATTGGGATTTGAATTGGAATGGAATAAATTAAGGTAGAATAGCTACAAAGCATTTACTCAAAGTTTGATTGGATCAGATGTCTGAAAAGCAAGATAGACATATGGAGTCATTTCAAATGTCTAGGAATAAAGCCGAACATCTAAAAAACTTCAATGAAAAAGTAGTCGTTACAGGATTTCACAAGATCAAGTACTGGGGCATTTGAACAAAAAAATAGACATCAGAATAGATAGTTTTAGATGTTTGATAATAAAATTGGACGTCTGAAAAGACTTCATTGACAACCACTTCGTTACTACAATTCAATTGGATTTAGATAGGTATTTAAAGATAAATAGTGAGGGATGTTTTCTCAAAAGTTTAGACGTCTTAAAAAGAATAATTAGACATCTGAAAAAATACAAAGATGTCTAGTGGCCAACAACGCTTTAGATTCAAAGATTAACGGACATAATCAATTGCGATCAAACTAAACGTTGGATAAGAAGTGAACGTTGGTCATTCTCAAATGTCTCAAGAAGACAGCAGACATCTAATAGACAACTAAAATTATGATCGTTGTTCTTCTGAAGTTAAAGAGATGTAACAAGTTCAAGGAGGCATCTGAAAGACATTATTAGACGTTTGAAATAGAGCATAGACGTCTGGAAACCAAGGTGACAGTGGTTGAGGATTCTGGACATGATTCTAGGTTCTGGATAAGATCTTAGACATTTGTTGAAGTATATCAGATGTCTGAAAAACAAACAAAAGTTAAGCTTCACAATTTTAAGATAAGGGCATGGGTAGGAAGATTCTAAAGATATCGTATGGATAATTCAAGGCTCATTTGCATTCTAGAAATGTAATAAAACTAATCTAACTAAATTTCCTTCTATCTTCATCTCCTCATCTCCTTGATGCTCATCTCCTTCTATCTTTCACAGAGTTTGAGCTTTCATCAAGCTTCATCCAATACTATGCCTGAAATATTCATATCCAAATACAATGTTAAATATAACATGTTTTGTTACCATCAAAATCAATGATCGTGGTGCTTTATCACCAATAGTCTCGTAGCAATGTGACATTCCCTCTTTCAATAAATCCTTTGATGGTTGAAGGAAGTCCCCAAGGCCCATTATCCCCAAAATTGGTTTCTACTTAAAACTCATAGGCTATTCATAAATCTCAAAATTTTTTTAATATATGTTGACCACTGTCTTCCAATTCTACAATGAATTCCCATAGAAGTCAATGAAAATTTAGATTTTATGCCTGGTTATGTAGGTGCTATATATGAAATGGTATTTCGAATCTTACTGGAAGTCAATGATCCTCATTAGCTGGATATATGCATGATTCCTAGTGAAGGAAAAGAAACAACACGAGATCATATTGCATATATGTCTTGCATATAATTTAACAGCTTAACCTTGTGCCATTTAGCTCTTTGAATTGTTTCCCTTAGCCGATTGAATATTTCCAAGGATCCTCCATCTCTATATTATAATGGAAAAGTCACTAAAGCATCCTCTTTCTCATCCTGCCACTATTCGATACAATGGATGAATGTTCAAATCTTCTTTTATGCATCAAATTATTTTTGTATTGGAGAAGTACCTAATAATCCTTGCTTCGACATGATCTTCTGTGACAATTGGGATGCTTCCTCTGAAAAATAATATGGAGTAACAAGTTTCTTTATAGTGCACGCTACTACCGACCATTTCTTCCCAATTTCAAGATTAGGAACTTGCTTGAGAATTGGGTCCAAATTCAAAACTTCTGTTGTTTGTGTTTCTTCTTTATTTTTTTGTTTCTTTTTTCTTTGGGATGGTAAATATGGTGGACATGGGATTTGATGGCATGACCACTTAGGTTGGATAGAGTATTGGGTTTGGCCGACCAAATCCCGGCCCACACCCTACCCAAAAAACATGACCTGGCTTGAGCCTGAGCTCAAATCATATATGGGCTAGGCCCATGCCTGAGATCAAATTTTATATGGGTTGGACCCGAACTTTAATTTTTAAAAAAATTGGATATAAGCCTGGCCCACCCGAACTTGGAAAAACCTAAATAGGCCCATTGGGTACGTTTGTATATAACATCTACACCACCAACCCCCACTCCCTTGGTTTATTCACAAGAATTACAACTATCTTTACCTATTTTTAATATAATATGTTTACTTGAGTTATATTTCATTCATAGCAATATATTTTGTTCGTAGTAGTATCTATGAAGTTGTAGGATTACCATAGAAGTATTGCTATATTCATTCAATCAGAAGAATTATTATGATTATAACCATCCAATTTCAAATTTTAATTGGGCCTTAACAAGCTTTGACTGAGCCTTGCTTAGATAACAACAAAAAATTAGTCATGGTCTATTGATAGGTCATTTAAAAAACCATGAAAATGGATCCTAATAGATATTATGAATGGCAATGGACTTTTCTAGGCAAGACCTGAAAATTCGACCCAAACATCAAAATTGGACCCAACCTGACTCAAGCTTGAGCACATAAACATGGACCTTGAGCTAAGCTCAGGTCTTGATTTAGTAAAAATTTTTGACCTTAGCCCCAACTCAAGACCCAAAAAATAAAGGACCCGTACTTTCTCAAATTTGGGTTGGACTAGGTCGAACCTAACCCAATGTTGCACTCTACTCTTAGGCGCTTGAGGAACCTCCATCTAATGTATTTTCATTGTCACAGAATAGGGTGTAATTGGAAACATTATTGGGTTGGTTTGGTTTAGATAAAAAGCCACTCTACTGACAGCGAAAAGAGTCACTGTAGGCCCTTGGGCTCTAATCGACCGTATAGGCAATTAGGAGACCCTCATCCTCTGGGCTTTCCTCATCCCTAGACCTTTCCTCTCTGCAGCGTGGACCTTCACCTCGACATGCAGAGGCGGTGGCTACCTGGAGCGGCCATTCGAGGTCGAGGTGCGGTGGCAACATCGGTGCTTTGGGAGGTTGCTAATGATAATGTCATCATCAGCCATATCTTGCTTTAATTAGTCAAAATCCATTAATAAATACACCTACATAACCGCCAAAGTAATGTAATTCACTACACATCCTTTCTGAGAGTTTAACATGAAAGCAGGGTTAAAACTGTAATTTTACCATCATATCATGAATGCAAAACAACTGTGGGTTTTCTCAGGGGTCTACTAAAGGTCAAATATGTGTTAAAGTCTAACAAGAGGGTCCGTGTAGATAGAAATGAGATTTCATGTGTTACAAGAATTAAATAACATCTGAAACCCTAAGAAGACCCTCTTAATTAACAAAGATTAGCGATAAGATAAAATTCACCTAAACCCTCTAAAAATCATAGAAAAATATTGACCAAGTTTGCATTTTGGTCTTGTTTAACTATTTTCTCTCACACACAGGTCCCTAACTTTTTAATTCTTTGTAAATATGCCCCTAACTTCATCATCTTCTTCACCAATAGGTCCCCTCTGCCTCCAACTCCTAAACCCACTTCTCTGGCAACCTTCAATCAAAGATTACTCCCTGATTTCATGACGAAACCCTTCTAAAATTGGAAGGAAGATTCCTGAGAGAATCCCCTATGATCTAAACTAAATCTTGGGCTCTAACTCTTTCCCAATCTCCCATACAGATGCATGGGAGATGTGGGTTTCCTATTGCATAGAGCTTTCAAGATTTCAAGATTGATTTCCAAGCTTGAAACAATCACTTAAGCCAATAAAAGGACCTAGGTCGCAAGGCCTAGTTCCTTAGATAGGTTTTGGCCCAAAAACCCTCTTCAAACTCCCTCTCCGGCTGCCTTCGCCCTAGCTCCAACGACCATCCTCCTCCGTTGTCCTACGGCCTACCAAGGGGCAAATTGGGAGTGTCACCTTCCTCCCCTACTTCCTTCACCTCTCGACGATCAACTCAGAGGAGCCCTAGCTCCTTCTTCCTCGCCATCCTCCTCGACGAAGAATTCGTCCCCTTCGACGCTAGCCAATCAAAGTCGACGCGGATCTCGTTCCTCTTCGCCCCTTAATTAGGTCCCCTCAATCCCTCTTCCCCTCCATTTCCTTTCTCTCTCTTTAAACTTAATTTTGACCACTGTTCACACTCTCCCCCATCATCTCCTCCAAGTCTGGCAAGGGCTCCGGTGAGCCCACGCCACCAGCATACACCACCAAACTTCACACCACCACCTCCAAAACTTCCGTTGCACCCCCTATAACAAAATCCCTAACATTATTGGGCCTATAGACCTATCTACCATCCTACCGAACTCACCCACCTTCACGCTCCTCGTCGAACTTTGACACACCACCATATGGACCTTCACACTACAAAATCACCACCACCATCTTCGTTGTGCCTTGGCAAAGCTCCTAAGGTATTTTGTTGTGGCCGTGAGGCCTTATTCTCGATTTCAGGTTCTCATCAGAGCTCCGTCCTCACGCTCGAGTTCTTTGACACACCTTGCGTTCTCCAGCTGCATCCGCTCCAAGTCTTGGTCCCAGGCTACGCGGAGTAATCCCAGGACCCTTCCTAGGTCTTTGATTGAGGACTCCAACATCTACAACTGCCTCAATTGGAGGCATCTTCATAGCAGCTACGCGAGGAGAAGCCCTGTGGGATTTAGTCCCACATCGAGCATGGAAAGGCACCTGATAGTGCTTAAGTTATTTTTGTCACACCAACTCTTCGCCTCAGACACTAGGGGTGAGGTCCCCACTCACCTGCTCACTCGCACACCCGACTTGACCTAACCTATGCATTCCTCGGCTGTGACCCACACCCGCAGCCTTGGACCCAGGTGCATGCATGCTCGATAACTTGATAAGCTTGGATCTTGAGAGAGAGAAAGTAGGAAAGAAAGAGAGGGTACAGGGAAGGGGGGTTTTTTCTCTCTGAAGAAGTGTGCTTGTGTGACACTTAGTCGCAGAAGAGATTGTTTCCTTTGTGCTGCGAAGGGAAGAAAAGGAGGAAGAGGGCCTGTGTGTACTGAAAGAAGGAAGAAGAAGAGAGAGAGAGGATGTGCATTTGAAGAAAAAAAAAGAAGGGAGGCTCTGTTAAGTAGAGAACACTATGGCATTATTTGGATTACTATTGAATAATTTAAGTACTATAGTTTATAATTGAATTCTGATTGAATAAGCACATACATGCTCAATTAAGAGGATTAGTAGTTATCTAAATCACCATTGTTTTTTATCCTCCTCTTTTTGTTCCATGCATTCTATAGATACATTGAATAAATAATGTGACAAGTTATTATTCATTGAATATCTATTTTTAATGCTCAATTAATTATGCTCATTGATTCTAATTAAAGATTAGTGCGTGAATGCAATACTTACTCCCTGTGTTTGACCTCGGATACTCTTTTTTAATTCAAGCTATAAATTTTATTTTTTCATTAAGCAATTTAGAAGACTTTACTACAATGAGACACTTGAATCTCCTAAATAGCCTTACCAACATTTTGTCACCGTTGTCGGGGAGCAACGGGCAATTCACCGCTATTCTTTGCTTTACCTGATTATATTTGAGTACTAACTTGCCTTGTTTGATTTCTTATGATTTTGTGAGGTACTTCAGGAGGCGAACTTCTACGTAATTCAACCACTCCATGGAAAGTAATCTCTCTTCTTCACTAATCTCCTAATCCTTGGAAGAGAGAAAAGGAAAGAAAACTACTTAGGAATCACCTACCTTATATTTCTAGTAATTATCAGTAAGAGGAAAGCTCCCTGATTTGAGGAAAATTTTCATATCTGGTTGAAGTTTGAAGCGATTCTGTTTAGAATTTCCTACCCAAATTGCCTGTACCTATTAGGGACTACGCTTAATTTCTAAAATCACCCTAGGCTAACACATTGCTTGGTTGAAGCCTTAGGTGAACATTTTGAGATTAAATTGGACTTGAAATAGAGCCAATTAGGGTTTCAACACTAGGGTTTGAAGTGGTAGTTCACATTTTCCTACATAAAAGGAGCTAAACCCTCCCGCATTTGTGTGCTACCCAAGCCCCCATTTGAAAAGACCTAATCAGAAAAACCCTAAAATCATGGACCAAATAAACTGAGAGTCATTCAAGGTGATTTCTAGGTCTTGACCTAGATTTCATTCTGCCATCTTTTAGGGTAGGTCAGGTGAAGCTGGTCTACATTGTGGGCCAACCAACCTCCAAATTAGGTCACGAGTCAAATTAACTTCTAAATCAAGTGGAATTAAAGGCACAAATTAGGACTTAAAACTGGTAGACTTAAGTGGTCAAGTTATCCATTCTGGTCTACCTAGAACTGCGGTGACAAGGAAGGTCGGGTGGGGGAATCCCTGCAACTCGTGGGGATGCTCTATCGTGTAGGGGTCTTTGTAGGACTCTCCCTTCCTAGCTGCCCAGGTAATTCTCAAGTGGACAACTTTCTGATCCAGGGGTATCATCTGCCCAAACCTCTATAGTCATCCAAAAATGTTTGGGTGCCTTGATTGAGCCCAATTCATATCCAATCCCTCATTTATTCTTTAGAGCACACACACAGGAAGGTCCTTGGGTTTCTAACCTAAGAGGCCTCATTAGATCTTCTACGGGATTTTTGATCTGATCGGATCACTTCAATTTGAACCAGAATTAGCTTCTACTTTCTAATCCACTACCTGATTTAAAGATGCAGCCTGGGAATTTAGGAAGACCATTTAGGAAACCTGAATCTTGAATGTCCATGAGAGATAGAATGATTGAGAATGCCCTGAAATTTTATGGAGTGAATGACAAAACCTCAAATCCAATAAGAATGATTCAGATTAATATCCTAAAAACAACAGCCTTTATTGCAAATTGCGCTCAATTAATATTGACACAAATAACAAATGGATCAACTTAGGATATTCTCATGACGAGATATATTGAATTAGACAAATTGCATAACTTTGAATATCTCTGACCCATGAAAAATCTTGTACTTTGGGAAAGACACCAAGATGACCTTGAGAAATAGGAAAAGATGATAAAATTGTTGAAACAGATTACTGATAAAAAATACCCGTATATTCTCCAAGCATTTATCGAAACATCTTGGAATAAGATGAAGTATTAATCTAATTTCCCAAATCCTGGGTTCGAGAATCAAGGTTGTTGCGGACCCCCAACCTGGATGGAATATGATCCAACTTATGTGCAGTCTAATACGCCTGATCTTGAGTTAGGTTGGGAAGATCCAATTGCAAGTGTTCCTGATTTCGAGCCAACCCTAGAGATATGAGAACCATGTTTTCCTAGCTTTGAATTCTGAGACACCTTTAATGATGAGCTTAAAATAGAACTCCTCGAGAATGTAAATCCTGAGCCTTATCCTGTTAATGTAATTCTCGAGGATGATTCTGACATCCCAATAGAGCCTATCCTAGATTTTAGTAATCTAATCCCTACCCTTAACCTAGAATCTTGATTCAAGCCTATTTGGGATAGTTATGAGGCCCCATGTGATGAGGCTCAGATTTTCGAGTTGAAATATGATTCTGGGCCTACGTTTGATGACTACAACTCTCCAGACTCCTTCAAGATATAGATCGATTTGTTGGAAATCATGCTAATTTATGACACAAAAATCAAGGAGTTGGAAGAGTTGGGATTCGATTGGGTCTCTCCTAGATGCCAAGAACCTGAGCCCATGCCTAATGGGGACACCTTTTTGAGTTTGAATTCTGAGTTTAGGTTAGATCGAAGTTAGGTTGCTACTTCTCCACATCTCGATTCACTCTGTGGTGCAACCTCCAATCTTGAATTAGGTTCAGAACACGATCTTCGCAAATTCTTTGATGATTTCAAATCTTACTCTGATTTCAGGGAATCTTTATTTCCTGACGACTACAAGCCAATTTATAACCTCAACATTCAGACCCATTCTTTGACTCTAACTCTGAGGTCTCTAACCGTGAGATCATCAATTCAAAATAAAGTTCCATTGTCTTGGAATCATTCCTTTATGATCTACAAGATTCAAAAACTACAAGTGCCGAGAGTGTATGCAATCTAGAGTTTGAATCTTTTCTTGACTCCAATTTTCATGATCCTATAAGCACTCTCCAAACATTTACATTTGATTTTGATGGGCTCTATGAGGACTTTCTAGATACACCTACCTTTAAACATTTTCTAGAGGAGCCCTCAGACATAGTTCTCTTGGAAGCCACCTCTTCTATAGCACATACGGAACCCACTCAAATCCAATCCCACCCCCGACCCACAACTAGAATTAACTTCTACTCTGATTCTTCCCTCTAAGATCCGGTCGCACATGGTTCTTATCCATCTTTTGATAGGGATTCGGATATTGATCATACTACTAATCACATCCCATCCTTCTTTGATCACTCTTTTAGGGTTCTTACATCCTCCACAAGCTCTTTTGCATTTGAAGAGCCCTGCTCTGACCAGGCTGATTGGACTTAGCCAAACCCTGGATCTTTATTTCCACATCTTCTGAGTCATAGAGTATCTGGTGAGCACCATATCTCTTGATCCACATCCATCAACCCACCAGACTGATTGAGTTTGGGTTGCATCATCAGCTTGTTGATCTGAACAAGCACCTTGTTGGACAAGCCAGGCTTTTGATCAAGGTGCTCGTTCTACAAGACTCCATTGATTTCACCACTCCTCCTTGACCATTTTCTACTCGATTGTAAGAATTGAATTTAGCACTTAATGGGAGGCTACCTGTCATTTCAAAAATTGAGACCCTTCTAATTATCTTTTTGAGCTTCACATCTACTACACTTTGAGTTTAGTTTTAGAACAGTCGACTCCACCTCTGGTACTTGTATCAAAGCTTGAAATTGTTTGCAACAGTCATCCTGACAAGTTCGCCCACCCATTTGTCCCTATTCTAATCCTTGAACCCAAGTTGATTTCATACCCTCCAGTTTACAATGAGGACATTGCAAAACTTAGGCATGGGGGGTGTTCAAGTGCAAACATTAAAAAATTCAAGTTTCTGAAGGGTTCTCACAAAAAATTTACTAATTCAAAAAAATAAAAAAAATTGAAAAAGAACAAAATAATGGAAAGGGGAGGAAATTTTGTGAGATCAATTGCATATTATCATTTTGAGGAAGAGAGGAGGTGTTTCAAATGTTAAAAAGGAGCAACAATTTGAAACGAAAAGGTGATAATCATTAGTAAAAGATTATGGAATCTACTTAAGTTCTGCACCAAATAAAAAGGAAAAAAATTATATCCTAGAATAACAGAGAGACAAAGAGATTAGAATGAGTGCTGATCTTAGGCCTCTTGGGCTTTTTTTAGGCTTAAAAATTCACGTATCCATTAAGATCTGGATAGTCCTTAAGAGGTTGAAGAAAATGTGAAGCTTACAAAATAGGTCTAAGGCTTAGGGAGTATTCAGCCTTGTTAACTGACCTATGGTTTGAGAGACTCGGTAGCCTAAGCACCCTAATCCATACACAAGTCTGGTTCAGTGCGCTTAATAATCAAAATCATGCAAAAGTGTTTTATTCTATTCTGAAAAAGCTACCAAGATTAGGAGAGGCTTATCAACACAAGTTGATTTGGATGCGTTCCTAGTGCATAGAGGTGGGAAATTCCACTTAAAGATCCACAATAACATACCATCTCCTTGGTGCTTGTCTCCTAGGATATCTAAATATCATACTAGGGGCATGTAAGCACCTTATGCTGCTTCGGGTGCCATGGGAGGGATTATCCCGAAATGTCGACTACTAGGGCCTGAATTTAGCTACAGAACGTCATGGGCCACACTATCTCAAAGTGTCGAAAGTTAGGGTTCTTGGGGTCGCCATGGGCTATGCTATCTCGAAGCATTGATTGGTAAGGACCCTACGAGGAATGATGGTGGGAATAAGGAATCTGATACAGACCGTGTTTTTAAGCCAATACAAAGGTAGAAATAATTAAGAAAAAGGGAGAGAAAACTCTCCAAAAATGCAAACATTCTTCTATCCCTGTGTTTTACAAAAATGCAAGGCAAACTAAACCGAAACTAACAATGTTATAAGCACGGGTGCTTTAACCGCAGGGTTCAACGAACCTTAGGTTAGTTTCTGTGGGCCTTAGAAACCTTCACGGTAGATTGAGGCTAAAGCAGGTCAGGTTCGGATCTTAGTTGGTACTTGAGTACCTCTAGTCCTACTATAAGCATTCTGACCTAATTTCTAAGATGAAGAAAGAATCAGGACTTTGAACATCAAGGCATGGTTGAGAATCTGAGTTAATTTCATAAGATTTTGCTAAGGGGTTAGCAAAAGTTAGGCATGGGGGTATGATGATAACATCATCATCAGCCATATCTAGCTTTAATTAGTCAAAATCCATTAATAAATGCTCCTATATAACAGCTAAAGAACTATAATTAAGTACACATCTTTTCTAAGTGTTAAACATGAAACTAAGGTTAAAACTATAATTTTACCATCATATCATGAATGCAGAACAACCGTGGGTTTTCTCAGGGGTTTATTAAATGTCAAATATGCATTAAAGTCTAACAAGAGGGTCTGTGCCTACAGAAACGGGATTTCACGCGTAACAAGAATTAAATGACATCTGAAACACTAAAAATAAGACCCGCTTAATTAAAAAAGGTTTGGGTCAAGATAAAATTCATCTAAACCCTCTAAAAATCATAGCAAAATATTCTCTATGGTTTGGCATCTTTAATTTGACCATTGGAAACCATTTTGACCTAAAATAGAGTCTCAGACAGATAATTGCCCTAATTTGGGTTTTTGCATAAATTACCCAATCAAAATTGGTCAAAACCTAAATTCAACTTCGCAATCAAATTCCTTGGGACAAAATTAAGTTTATACCAAAATTTGAGCTGAATCAGAGATCACCTTGACCAAGTATGCATTTTGGTCCTGTCTAACTCTTTCCTTTTACATACAAGCACCTAACTTTTGAATTCATTGCAAATATGACCCTAACATCGTCATCTTGTTCACCAATAAGTCCCTGCTGTCTTCAACTCCTAAACCTACTTCGTCGGTGACCTTCAATCAAAGATTACTCCTTGATTTCGCGACCAAACCCTTCCAAAATTGGAAGGAAGATTTCTGAGAGAAAGCCCTATGATCTAAACCAATTCCTGGGATCTAACTCTTTCCCAATCTCCCATGCGAATGCATGGGAGATGTGTGTTTCCTATTGTGTGAAGCTTTCATGATTTCAAGCTTGATTTCTAAGCTTGAAATGATCACCTAAGCCCTATAAAAGGACCCAGGTCACAAGGCCGAGTTCCTTAGCTAGGTTTTGGCCCAAAAACCCTCTTCAAACTCCCTTTCCGGCCACTTTCATCCTAGCACTGGTGAGCATCCTCCTCCATCGTCCTACGGCCTCCCATTGGCCAAATTGGGAGTGTCTCCTTCCTCTTTGACTTCCTCTACCTCTCGACGATCAACTCAGAGGTGCCCTACCCCTTCTTCCTCATCGTCCTCCTCGACGGAAAATTCGTCCCCTTCGATGCTGGCCAATCAAAGCAGACGTGGATCACTTTCCTCTTTGACCCTTAATTAGGTCCCATCAATCCCTTTTCCCCTCTACTTCCTTTCTCTCTCTTTAAACTCCAATTTTGACCATCGTTTACACTCTTCCCCATCGTCTTCTCCAAGTTTGGTAAGCAAAAACCCTCTTCAAACTCCCTTTCCGGCCACTTTCGTCCTAGCACTGGTGAGCATCCTCCTCCATCGTCCTATGGCCTCCCATTGGCCAAATTGGGAGTGTCTCCTTCCTCCTTGACTTCCTCTACCTCTCGACGATCAACTCAGAGGTGCCCTACCCCTTCTTCCTCATCGTCCTCCTCGACGGAAAATTCGTCCCCTTCGATGCTGGCCAATCAAAGCAGACGTGGATCACTTTCCTCTTTGACCCTTAATTAGGTCCCATCAATCCCTTTTCCCCTCTACTTCCTTTCTCTCTCTTTAAACTCCAATTTTGACCATCGTTAACACTCTTCCCCATTGTCTTCTCCAAGTTTGGTAAGGGCTCTAATGACCCCGTGCCACCACCACACACCACCAAACATCACACCACCATAGCTAAAACATCCGTCGTGGCCCCTAGAACAAAAGCCCTATAATTATTGGGCATATAGACCTATCTACCATTCTACCAAACTCACCCACCTTCGCGCTCCTCCAACTCCGACACACCAGCACACGCACCTTCACACTACAAAACTGCCACCACCATCTTCATCATGCTTTGGCAAAGCTCCTAAGGTATTTTCATGTGGCCGTGAGGCCTTATTCATGATTTTAGGTTCTCATTGGAGCTTCACCGTCACCCTCGAGTTCTCCAACATGCCTCGCATTCTCCGGTCGCATCTACTCCAGGTCTTTGTCCTAAGCTACGTGGAGTAGTCCCAGGACCCTTACCAAGTCCTTGTTTGGGGATGCCAACATTTGCAACTTCCTCAATTGGAGGCCTCTTCATAGTAGTTGCGCGAGGAGAAGCCTTGTGGGATTTAGTCTCACATCGGGCGTGGAAAGGCACCTAATAGCACTTAAGCTATTTTTGCCACACTTGCTCTTCGCCTCAGGCACTGGGGTGAGGTCCTTGCTCACCCGCTCACTTGCACACCCGACCTGACCTAACCTGACCTATACACTCATCGGCTGTGACCCACACCCACAACCCTGGACCCAGGTGCGTGCATGCCCGATAACCTGATAAGCCCGAATCTTGAGAGAGAGAAAGGAGGAAAGAGAGAGAGTGTGTGGGGAAGGGGGGTTTTTGCCCTCTAAAGAAGTGTCCATGTGTGATACTTAGCCATAGAAGAGGTTGTTTCCCTTATACTACGAAGGGAAGAGGAAGAGGGCTTGTGCATGCTAAAGGAAGTTAGAAGAGGAAAGAGAGAGAAAGAGAGATGCTGTGCATTTGAAGAAAAAAAGAAGGGAGGGTCTGTTAAGTCGAGAACACTGTGGTGCTATTTAGATTACTATTGAATAATTTAAGTACTATAGTTTAAAATTGAAATCTGATTGAATAAGTCCATACATGCTTAATTAAGAGGATTAGTGGTGATTTAAATCACCATTGTTTTTTATTCTCCTCCTTTTGTTCCATGCAATCTCTAGATACATTGAATAAATAACGTGACAGGTTATTATTCATTGAATATCTATTTTCAATGCTCAATTAATTGTGCTCATTGATTCTAATTAAAGATTAACACATGAATGCAACACTTGCTCCCTGTATTCGACATAGGATACTCTTTTTGAATTCAAGCTATAAATTTTATCCGTTGATTGGGCGATTTAGAAGACTTTACTACAATGAGACACTTTAATCTCCTGAATAGCCCTACCAACAGCTGCATGTTGGTCGGATGATTGGCGCGTGATGGCTACTGCATGACACATCATTGATCAAACGCTCAGTGCAAAGGGATCCTTTTGTCACATGATGATGGGATGCTCAGCTCGTGGCTCGTTTGGTCTCCGACCCTTGGGTATTGCGGTCGCATGGAGGATCGGCATCGTTAGTGTGTGGTTGCTCAGTAGTGTGGCATCTCACATGGTTGGCGGTTGTTGCTTTTGACAGCCGGTTAGCACTCGAAAGCTTGGCGCCTTTGCAGGTGGTTGACCGTTCTTGTGTTGTAGGGTTGGGTTCATGCTATTAGGAGTTTTAGGTCCTTTTTCTTCTTTCTTGGTGCTATTTAGTTTTGTTTGGGGACCACGTGTGACCACGTTCTTCTTCCAGCAGAGTTCCTTTGTGCGGATTTAGGGGTTTCCTATTGGCGCTTTGCTGGTTCTACGAGAGTGGGGTTGATCTCCTTCAGGAGATTATCTAGTTCCCAATCTCGGTAAGCTTCATTTTCTTTCTCCTTTGTTTCTTGTCTTGTCCTTTTGTGTTTTGGCGTTCTCCCAATCTACAAGGCATTTTTTATTTCCCTTTTGAGGGCTAGGTGTTTCTATCTTTCCCTTACGTCTCTTGTATTGGGTTCCTCCCCTTTTTAATAGAAGTTAATTTTCGCAAAAAAAGCCACTATACCGATGCTGACCTGAAGAAAATTATAATTGCGGCAAAGAGATTCATGATTCCAATGATGACTCCTTATAAGTCTATCTTACCATCACTTTTTAGTGTTTCATTTCGACATGTACTAACTCGTGGGTGATAAATGCCGGTTTATCATCATTCTTATGCGTAAACCAAACCTAGCCCTTAGGATTTTGCTCTGTAAATGAGTTTTTGGGTTGCATTTACGTAGAAATTAGGTTAGGCATGCATTTTACTTTTTATTGTCTTTTTGAAGTGTTTTTGTTAATGTTATGGATATACAAATTGACAGATCCCTAAAACCCTAGCACTCAAGAAGGCAAATAGTGAAGGAATAGCCCAAACCAGCTAGAACTCAGGTTTATGCAGCTCACCATAGCTGGAATGCAGCTCACTTGAACTACGGTTAGATCATCCTAGCTCCATTTAGCTCATCTCAGCTGAATGGCAGCTCAAGAGAGTCATCTTAGCTCATGTTAGCTTATGTCATCTTAGATCCAGCTCAAATTAGCTGAGTCTAGCTCATCTCAACTCCCATCAGTTCACTGGGAGCTCTTGCTAGCTCATCTGAGTTGACTGGAGTTCACCATAACTCAGGACCAGCTACATCTACCTCCACTCAACTCTAGCCAGCTGAAGATGATTTCATCTTAGCTCAAGAAGATTAAGTCTAGCTTCCCAGGGACTCAGCTTACCACAACTTCGTTGAGCTAAGCTACCTTAGCTACCTCAACCAGCTATGTGCTCCCCAGGAGCATCAGACCCAGCTCACCTTAGCTCCTTTCAACAGAAGCCAACTTGTTTTAGCTTGGCTTAGCAGCTAGAAAAGGACTAGCAAGCTAAGCCAGCTAAAGTAACTTCATGCCACACTCTTTAGCAACTGGCAACTCCAGTTCAGCTCCAAACTTCTTCTGTCCAGCTCCTCCCCTTAAACCCTAGCTCCAATTGCCTCCTCCTCTACTATATTACTAGCTAAGCCAGCTAAGCTAGCTTAGCTTAGCTAAGCTCCATCTCCCTTTGGCATCCACCACCCTAATACCCTACCTAACTAGCTCCACCAACTAAACCCTACCTAGGCCCACCTAAGCTAGCTCCACCCTACTTTTGGCGCCACCACCTATCCACTTTTTCACCACATCACCACCACTAGAAGGCACCAATTTTGGCGCCAAAAACTACCCAAGCCACCCCTCCCTTTTGGCACCAAAATACCTTCACATCATGGCCCTACACCTACCCCCTCCAAACCACATCGACCATCCACATACCCCCCTTCCAGAACCCTACCTTGGTGCCACGTAATCCCCCTTCCAGAAGGCCATTTTGGCTCCAACTTCAAGGGACACAACCACCCACATCTACCACCTATGAGAACCCTAGGTTGGTGCCAATCATCCTTAGCCCTATGATCTATTAACTACCCTAGAATCCTATCCTAGCCATCCATTCCAAAAGCCACTTATACCCCCATTCTACTTTATAAAAAGACCCTTAACCACCCCCATTTTTCCCATCCTCCATTTTAGTTTTGTCTACCATATACCCACCATAATTCAAGGCCAAGGAAGAAGAAGATTAAGGGGGCATCCTACTCGCCCCCTTGGTGCCTTCTTCCCCTTCTCTTTTCGTCCTTGTGCCACGCCAAGGATGGGCATTCTTCAACTTGGAGGACGGCCAGGCATAGGATGAGAAGGGTGGTTCATGCCCACCCTTGGAAGAGCATCTAGGGTGGATGTCCACCCTTGGAGAGCAAGTGCACACCCACCCCTAGGGTTTGCCTTGGAAAGCCACACCATGGATGAAGAAAGTCAAGAAAAGAAGGAGCCAGTTTTAACTATGGGAGCAGTCGTAGTTGGAGCAAGAGATTCATCTACTTCATCGAAAGTTTTAGAGGATGATTGTTTTTATTTTATGCATTTTTTTTTCTAGTAGTAGAAGCATTCCTCTACTAGGGTTTCTCATGTAAAACAATTCCTCTTTTCTATAATTTGCCTTCTTCTTAAATAGCTTTTGTGGTATCTTTTTGCTTTATCTTTACTGCACTTACACCCCTTTCTTCCTAGTTACCCTAGGCCTTCACGTGCCTAGGGTGAGTTTTGAAAGAAGGCAATTTCTGTCAGTTAGGTTTTAGCTATTAGGTGTAGTTTTCTTTCCACCTTTAAACTCGTGTTGCCAATATTTCAAAACATAAAAATCATATATTCAAAAACAATAAAAAGAAAGTTGATTTCCATTTTGAAGCAAGAGATTTGATTTTACAAAAAGTTGCCACCTTGGACAACCCTAGATACTTCCCTATCTAGATTTTATAAATTTAAGATTAGATCAGTTTTACGCGTTACAACAACATATTTTACAAATTATGTAAAATCAGCATCAGTGGGTTTTATATTTATGGCTTGCTTATGGTCAAGACAACATGGTTAATATTTGAAATTAAAAAAATTGACCCTCGCAAATTTGTAGACTAGTGGATGTAAATCAAATGTTAGCAACTTTCTAATGCAAGTAAGGAGTTAAAAACCCTTATAATCATAGTTGACAATAATTTTCAAAAGTTTATCTTGCCAGGGTCATTTTCTTGAGATTCTTAATTATTCAAGTGTGTTGACAACCTATGAGATCAATTGACCAACTAATCAATCACTAGGCAATATAGGAATTAGAGGTAGTCATACATGCCCCAACCATCTCTCATTGTCAATTTTATGATATCAAATTCCAATTTGTTGATCACTCATGAGATCAATTGACCAATTAATCATTCACCAGGCAACATTGGAACTAGAGGTAGTCATACATGCCCCAAACATCTCTCATTGTCAATTTTATGATGGAAGATTGCAACAATGCTAACTGCTTATCTCCTATATTGCAGAGTACATAACATGATGAAATAGAATGACTCTGGTCAATAAAAATTCAGCTTCAAAAATATAATGAGTTTGAATTAAATAGAATCAAGGTGGCAGCAAAAAATGCTTGCTTTCTTGTTGGCAAATAGTAATCCAAAACTCCAATTATCAATACTTTACTTAAGAGGTCAATTATTTGTGACTACTTGTAGGTGTTACTAGAACAATATATGTTACGGAAAAAGATCCTCAAGCATCATTCAATTGGCATGTGCCATGGTTCAAAGGAAAAAAAATTAAAGGTTCAATCAAGAATGAACCTCTGAAGTGCAATGCTATTTTTGATGTTGAAGTATAGTAGAACTAATTTGATGATTTTCTTTAAGAAATCTTCTAGGCTTAAAAATAATCCATTCAGTATTTGATCTAACTCATCACATGATTCATGTGTTATGCTAAAAATGCAAGTGCAAAAATGAATAGTTAGATATTAGATTTGATGTGATAGTGGTACATCCTGGTGACATGCAACGAAATCAATCTAGACAAGGCATTCAACTTCACCATTCATGCATGATTTTAGCACTTTAGTTCTTTCCCTCTATTTTCTTTTCATGAATCTATAAGTATAGAAACATGATTGGTTGAATTATTATAAGGACCCATGCTGAAACTACCAAGTGGAATTGGTCCTAACCATTAGATCTTTATTGTATTATGATTACTACCTCATTGTAAATATCACTAGAAGGTTTAGAAAAAGCCCAAAACCAAGTCATTTGTAACATTATCCTTTTTAAAAACATGAGAGAGAAAGAACTAGAAAGGGAAAGGGTCCACTGTTAACATCTCCTTCTACCCAAGTAAGATGCCGATCACTAGGGTCAAGCACTAACAATTGGGACCAAACACCGAATAACACGGTTGGTAGTCATCTGTGATATTAATGTTTTCTTTTGGTTGGCTTTTTGTTTAAGTCCACCTTGGGGACATGCGAATTATCACTGATGTATACACATTTATTTAGGATAAAATGCCTATTTATGCATGTCCTAGGCTTACATATTGTTAAGCATCGAACGACTACGCTATCAGAGTTGCTTTTGAAAACCTGTCATTGTAGTTTGAGTAGCGAAGAAATCCGTTCAACAAATAAAATTTATACCAAAAATTCTGTAAAGAAATCCCGGGTCGAACTCACAGAGACTACGTCGATCAAAATTCACAATTATATTTTTTTGTGTTTTTGTTTAAAGGGCGGAATAATCACAATGAAATGGAATCAATATAAACAATAAGAGAGAGAGAGTGAAAACATTCACTTGATATTGCAAAATGATTTTACAACTAAGAAAGAGAGAAAAGATTGCATTAGAATGTGAGAAATTATTACAACAAGAAAGGAGGAAAATTCTACTCTAGAAAGCAGGAAATAGAATAGGAGAGAGAAGTTATCCTCCTCGACAATCGCTTGGAGGATGAGATGGATGAGACAATGCCTGGAAGATGAGGAATGGAGTGGGAAGAAGGAGGTCGAAGCGGAGTGGGAAGAAGGAGGTCGAAGCAGAAGGAAAAGGAAGGAGACAGTACATCATCGTCGTCACAGGATCCGCTTTCGGAATAGGGGCGAAAACTTGATTTTAGCTCTTGAGGAGCATCCCAGGTGTGGGACAAGCTTCTTTGAGCTTTGGAGAGGGGGAGAAGAGAAGGAAGGGATGAGAAATTCACATGGAGAGGGTCACCTTTTATAGTTGCAAGGAGTGGGGGCATTTTGGACATTACAACTTGAAAAGCATTAATTCAGGACCTTTAGTGACGGATTTATTTGTCACCAAAGGCCTGAACATGGCCAACGTGCATGCTGCTCGCATGCCCCTTGCCTCCGCGCCCTTCAACACACATGCACGTTCACGTGCTTTCAGCCGTCCGATCAAGGGATCGGACGGTTTAAAGTGGCTATGCCCGCGTGCGATCACATGAAAGCGCTGTGCATGTAATTGCGTGTGGGTGCTATTGCTTACTTCCTGCTACCGGATCTTCATCGCGTGGCTCTAATCGCATGCCCATGTACTGCGGATGTGGGCTCGATCGCGCATCATGCGTTCGCGTAGCGTGCTCGACCGCTGCTCTACTACGGTGAGTTTGTTACGTGGATGTTTTAAGGCGTGAGCGTCCGTGGCCATTGGAAGGTGATCCAACGATCTAGATCCATTGCGTGGGTGAGGAGAGAGAGAGGGCATGACAGTCTTCCAAATTGGCTGTGCCGGTTTGGGCGACTGAGATGGCGCCATGTGGCAGCATCTTGGTCATCCATCTTCTGAGTATTGTAGAAGGTGCCACGAGTGTCGGATTGGACCGATTTTCGAGTTGTTAGGTTGTGATTGTCGATCTGAACCCATTCGTGCAATCGGATTTGTCATCTGAGCTATGGATTACCACCATCTTGGGCCTTGCTCTTTAAGGTTCCTCGATCTCTATCTGGTGCTATGGATGTCCGATTAGGGCGATCTTGGAGTCATTGAACTCCAATCGTCGCCCTAATTAGATTCGTACTGTTGGATCTTTGATCTGAGGCCTTGATAAAATGTTGCCCTGTCCCTGACCATAAAAGGGAGACAATTACAATTTGTACAATGTGATCTAAATGTATGATTATGCATGTTATGCACTATTTACAATGTATGATGCTAATGTGACACTAAGAACATGCATTAATAGACATTTTAGGTTAATCAGATGTATGCACATCACACCTGCATGCCTATCTTTTGCTTGTCCCTAGCAAAAAGAACATGCTATTTATAAAAGAATTAGGTTGGATTACTTGGGCATAAGTGATTTTCAACAATAAGAAATTTTTACTTTGGATCCGAACTTTCAAAGGCACAACAGCGCCTGGGTATCTGCCAAAATATAGACTGCCTCAAGCCCTCACCTTATTCAAAGAAAAATCTCTTTTTATCTTTTTCTTCTTTTCTATTTTTTTTTTTTTGGATTTTTGAGTTTAGGGTTAAAGAGTGGCTTTCTATAGCCACTCAACCCACCCAAGATTTGATGAGAATCCTAAGTTCTAAGCATCTTATTGTGAATGTGATAGACTCGTTGATCGACAATTAGAATGGACTTCAGGTTTCTATGCCTCTAGGTGACCTTAAAAAGAGAGCTCTGCATAAAAGTGTATCTTTACGACCGGTAGCTTTCTCCCTACTTTTATTTTTATGCGGTCAACACAAGGGTGAGTCTAGTGTATATCTCCCCAGATTATTGTACTTCTCCGCTTCTTCTTAAGTGTTTTGGGAATTTTTAGTGCATTTCTTGAGCTGGGTTCTGGACAATCGGTCGATGCACCATTACCACCAACAACTTGCCAGCCATACTCGTGTGGTGAAGTGTGGCTTATTTCTTTTGTTTTCTTTTTTTATTTCTTTTCTCCTTTTTCGTTTTCTTGTTCTTTTCTTTTTGACTTTCTTTTTCTTTTTAAGTAGGTGGCTTCCCTGGCCTAAAATTTGCCCAAAGGCAGTAAGAAGAGAATGGTCTAGTGACTAGGCTATGGATAACCTACCTATGGGTTGTTACCCCAATAACTTGCCAGCCATATCACCCTAGAAGGTTCATTAGCTACCCAATTTCCGTTAAAATCGCTGAACAACGAGTTAGTGACAAGATATTGTGTAGATTCTTAGACTTAAAGTTCCCTCAAATCAGAGGACGGGATGATAAGTCGTGTACTTATCACCCAAACTTAGTTACTCAAATTAAAATAGAATTCAAGATGGCGAGGACTCGAAAAACAAATCCACATTTTAGTGGATACCCAGGCTGATTAAGCCCAAAGACCTTAAGGGTCTTAGTGTTCAGATCCTATTGTAATATTTCCTAAGATTGAAAGGTCCTAATGTCCAAGTATTCCTTCCTAATTTATTTTTTCTTACATATATATAAGAAGAGAAATAGAATTTACAAAAATTTCACAGAGCTGACAAAATGATTCAGAAATGAATCCACCCCCCCATGCCTAGCTGATGCAATGTCCACATTGAGAATAAAAGACATGAAAGGAAGGGTAGAGTACAGAAGATATCACCTGAATATGAAGCTCGGGTCAGCTCTGAGTCAGACTGTACAACTGCTGAGTTTAATGCCAATAGCTAGGCAAAGTCTAGCCAAAGAAGTCACAACATGGCTAGAGCAACCGTGTCTGAGACAGGTTCTGGAATAGTATGGTCAATAATAGGTTTCAGATGTTGACTATTGACATTGAATGAATTACCCATCTTTGGGTCAGAAATCTGAATATCTCCATTTGGAAATATCTGCTCGATAATGAATGGGCCGTTCCATTTTGACCTAATTTTGCTGGGAAAGAGCTTAAGTCGAGAATCGAATAGCTAGACCTTCTGGTTTCGCTCAAAGCTCTTATGGGAAATCAATTGGTCATGTAAAGCCTTGGTCCGAGCCTTGTTGATCTTGGCATTCTCATATGCATCATTTCTAAGCTCCTCCAGCTCAGATAGTTGTAGTTTCCTGGTCTTCCTGGCTAAACTCAAATCTAGATTGCATTACTTGATTGGCCAGAATGGCCTATGTTCAATTTCTATGGGTAAATGGCATGCCTTTCCATATACCAGACAAAATGGAGACATGCCAATGGGCATTTTATATGCCGTATAGTAGGCCCAAAGAGCGTCCTCAAGCTTTTGAGTCCAATCTTTGTGATCAGGCATAACCATTTTCTGTAGAATATTCTTCATCTCCTGATTGGAGATCTCGGCCTGTCCATTCGTCTAGGGATGGTAAGGTGTGGAGAATTTGTGATTAACCCCGTATTTTGCCAGCAAATTACAGAATTGGGCATTAGTGAAATGAGTGCCACCATCACTGATGATGGCCCTCGGAATCCCGAACTTGCTGAAGATGTTCTTCTTGACAAAATCGATGACCACCTTGTGGTTATTGGTTCAGGTGGGAATCGCCTCGATCGATTTGGACACGTAATCAACAGCGATGAGAATGTACTGATGTCCAAATGAAGGGAAGAAGGGTCCCATGAAATCGATGCCCCAAACGTCAAAGATTTCGACAGGAAGAATCAGGTTTAGGGGCATCATATCTCTCTTAGTTGTGCTCCCAAGTGCCTGGCATTGGGAACACGACCTCGAGAATTCCTGGGCATCCTTGAATAAAGATGGCCAATAGAATCCAGATTGTAAAATTTTTGCAGCAATCTTTTTCCTAGAGAAGTGTCCACCACGCGTAGATGCATGGCAGAACTCAAGTATACTATTGAATTCATTCTCCAGAATGCATCGGCGAATAATTTGATCAGAGCTGATGCGGTACAGTTTACGATCCTCCTAGAAGTAATATTTGGCCTTAGATTTGAGTCTATCCCATTGTTGCTTGGTCCAATGCTAGGGGATTTACCAATGGCCAAATAATTAACAATGTTAGCAAACCACGGGGTTTGGACACTTGAAATTGTAAGGATGGTTTCGTCAGAAAAAGTATCGTTAATCGGAATGTCTGGATGAGAAGAATCACTCAGAAGTCTTAACAGATGATCCGCCACCACATTTTGTACCTCGAATTTATCCTTGATTTTAGGATCAAATTCTTGAAGTAGAAGAATCCAACGAATAAGCCAGGGTTTGGCATCCTTTTTGGCCAAGAGATGCCTCAAGGCTGAGTGGTCAGTATATATAATGATGTGAGACCCTAAGAGATAAGCCCTATATTTATCCAAAGTAAATACTATGCCTAGTAATTCCTTCTCAGTAACAGTGCAATTCCTATAGGCCTTGTCTAGAAATTTACTAGTGTAGTAGATGACAGAGGGCTTCCTGTTGACTTTCTGACCCAAAACAGCCTTGATCATGTAATCAGAAGCGTCGGTCATGATCTCAAAAGGGACTGTCCAAACCGGTGGCTGCAACACCGGAGCACAAGTGACTGCCATTTTAGGAGAATCAAAAGCCTTACGGCATGATTCGTCAAAACCAAACGGCATTTCTTTGGTGAGAAGATTGCTCAGAGGACGAGAAACCTTCGAAAAGTCCTTGATGAACCTCCTGTAGAATCCCACATGACCAAGAAATGATCGAATTTGTTTAACAGATGTGGTAGGAGGAAGTTTAGTGATAGCATCAACCTTAGCTTTATCCACTTAAATTCCCCGTTCAGAGATTACATGACCCAAGATGATGCCTTCTTGTGTCATGAAATGACTCTTTTCCCAGCTAAGGACCAGTCTTGTTTTGATGCATCATTTAAAAATCATTTCAAGATTAGCTAGACAAGAGTCAAATGATTTTCAAAAAATAGAGAAATCGTCCATGAGTACTTCCATAAACTCTCCCACCATGTCAGAGAATATGGCCATCATACACCATTGAAAAGTCACAGGTGCATTGCGTAAGCCAAATGGCATCCTATGGAAAGTAAAGGTTCCGTAGGGATAGGTGAAAGTAGTTTTTTCTTGATCCTCAGGATGGATAGGAACTTGGTTGTATCTCGAGTAGCCATCAAGAAAACAAAAGTACTTCTACCCAGCTAATCTTTCCAAAATTTGATCAATGAAAGGTAGAGGGAAATGATCCTTTTTCGTGGACGTGTTCAGCTTCCTGTAATCGATACAAACCCTCCAAGAGGAAGCTGAATGAGTTGTGATAGATTCTCCTTTCTCATTAGTCACAATGGTAACCCTAGCTTTCTTGGGAACAATCTGCACGGGACTTACCCAAGGACTATTAGAGATTGGATAAATGATTCCTGCATCGAGCCAATTAATAATCTCCTTCTTCACCACTTCTCACATATTTGGATTTAATCTCCTTTGCATCTGGCGAGAAGGGTGTGATCCATCTTCCAAAAATATTTTGTGATTGCAATAAGATGGCTCAATCCCCCTAAAGTCATGAATGGTATAACCAATTGCCTCCATGTGTTCCTTCTGGACATTAATTAGTTTAATCTCCTGCTCCTTTGTTAATTTAGCATTGATAATCACAGAGAGTGGCTTATGTGGTCCTAAAAATTGCTATTTCAGATTCTCAGGCAATGGTTTCAGTTCAAGCTAGGGTGGGTTGATGATTGAAGGTAAGGAAGATGTTGATGAAGACTCATCAAGAGGAAGAGGTTGAGAGTGAACAAAATCAATAACCTCTTCAAAAGGTGGCAGGTTTGCCGTAGAGGGTTGCGGGTCCAAATCATCATCAGAGGAGGAACATTCAAATGTAGAAATAGCCATACAAGTTTCAATATTCATGTTATCATCCTCAAGTTCCTCAATAAATCCATAACACTCGAATTTGCTAATTGCCTTAAAAATATTCAATTTCATTCTTTGATCCCCAATGGCGATTTCCATGCTACTACTCTCACAATTAATGTTGGCGTTGGCGGTAGCTAGGAACAGACGCCCCAGAATGATGGGCATGTTCCTTAAATTCTCAGGTACATCCATATCAAGGACAAGGAAATCTACAGGAAAATAGAAATTGTTAACCTTGACAATAACATCTTCAATAACGCCTCGAAGATTTGTGATCGAATGGTCCACTAACTGCAACGTTACCGAAGTCGGTCAAAGTTCACCTAATCCAAACTTCTCATAAAGAGAAGTCGGAATTAGGTTAATAGATGCACCTAGATCCAAAAGTGCTCTATCAAAAGTGTAATCTCCGATGACTCAAGAAATCAAAGGAGCACCTAGATCTCTCTTTTTTTGAGGAAGGTGAAGTAGGGTAACAGAACTAGACTGCTCGGGGAGTACAATCTTCCTCGGAATCGATTCTCATGACTTACACTTCTGTGTGCATAAATCATTAAAAAATTTAGCATAAGCCGATGTGTGTTTGATAGCATCGAGGAGCGAAATATTTATCTCGACATTGTTGAAAATATTCAGAAGCTCCTCATTACTATCAATAGACTTCTTCCTTGATGTAATCAAGGCCTCAGGAAAAGGAACATGAGTTGGATCTTCAGAATCAGGTTCCTGAGACTTAATTTCTTCTCCAGAGTTCTCCTTTCTCTCCACAGGCACTTCAGGATTTGGTAAATCAGAACAGTGTGGTTGTGGATCCTAAGTTTGTTTTCCACTCCTCAAAGTAATTGAATTAACAGATGCATGCGAGTTTGGGTCTTGTGTGGTCCTGACCAAATAAGACAAGTAGGGTTAATGCTATGTAAATGCATAGAAATGCAACAAACAATAAAGTAAATTCCGTTGCCTCCCCGGCAACGATGCCAAAATGGTCGTGCGAGTTTCATGTGTTTGAAATCGAGGTTACAAGTAACCCAACGTCGTAGCTGCAAGACACATCGATCAGATAAAATTTATACCAAAACTCCAAGGGAGTCCTGGGTCGAACACAGGGAGGGGACATTTACTTTACTTGAAAACCATGCTTCGTTTTGTTTCCTTTTGGTATTTTGGGTTTTGTTATTTTTTTCTATTTTTGAAATAAAAGAAAACAAGCAAATGTAGCACAAGATAGAAATGTGGAACAAATATGATATATATTACTTCTAATGTCAATTACAAGAAACTATGAAAGCATATAAGGAGAGGGAGGTGAGAGGAAATCTCTCGAATCGACTGTTCGGCGAGAGGACAGTGCCTGGTGGAAACTCGGACGAAGGAGGTGACGAGTGGGACGACGAAGGTGAGATGCTAGAGGACGTCAGGTTTAGGAAAGCTTCGGCATAGCTCTGGAATGGAGCTAAGAAGACGGAGTTGATCTGCTACCAAAATGGAGGTGGGAGGACAGCTCCAAGGCGACCTATGAAGGGAGATGGGAAGTTGGAGGAGTATTTGGTGGGGCAAAGGTTCGCTACACTAATAGGCACCTTGGGAGCTTGAGAACAAGCTCTAATGGAGTGTTGGTAGGCTTGCTAGAGCTTGGGAGTAGGTGGGAGTAGAGTAGGTAGAGATGGCTTGGAAGGGAGGGGGTGTAGGTCCTTTTATAGTGGTGGAGAAGAGGCAAAAATCGTTATGGGACCATTAGTGACATCCAGGCCATTGCTAAAAACGTCGCTGTAGCCAGCTCGTGGCCGCTGGTACCCACAGCCGGCTTTGCTGGCATGCGATGAATTACCGACGGCTGTAAGCGTCGTTGTAAGTCCAACTCATACGTCGCTATAGTCCACCTCACGCTGCGCTGGCACCACGCTCCTACCTTACTGCGCGCGTGCACGCCCACGCGTTGGTGCTACGTGCATGCACGCCGTGCGCTCGCACGCGCACCCGCGCTGTTGCACGCGTGCGGTGCTGCGTGTGTGTGTTGGCAGCTAGGGTTGCGCCACGTGGGACAGTCTGGGCCATCCATCTTCTTATTGTAGGGGCTGCTACAGAGGTCTGATTGAGTCGATTTTTGCGTCGTTAGGCTGCGATCATCAACCCGAATCCATCCGTGCGGTCGAATTTGTCATTTGAAGCTCTAAATTATGTCTCCTAGTCCCTTGGCCGTTGATCTTCCTCGGACTACATATGGTGCTACGGGACTCCAATCGAGGCGATTTTAGAGGTGTTGGACCCCGATCGTCGCCTTGATCAGATCCATATGGTCGAATCGTCAATCTGAGGCTCTGAAATAAATATGCTTCTCTCCTATCAATGAAAAGGATGTAATTAACCTAAATTATATATAACTACTCTAAATGCAGAATGATGCATGCTATGCAATATTTATAACATGAAATGCAAATCTAAGCCTAGGAACATGCATGAATAAGCATTTTACCCTCAACAAATGTGTTTACATCATACCCCCATGCCTATCTTTTGCTAGTCCCTAGCAAAATTATACTATATGCTTTGTATTAAAGTAGAATTAGGATTAGATCACTTAGGCCTAAGTTATTTTTTAACAATAGAAAATTTCAACTAAGGTCCTAAATTATGAAAACTCAATAGTTTCCGAGTGTCTGCCAGAATGCAGACCACCCAAGTTCTCGCCATATTTGAGAAGGGAAGATATATATAATTTTTTATTTTTCTTCTTTTCTAATTTTTTTATACTTTTGGAGTTTGAGAGTTCCGGGATAAATTTTTATGGCTACTCGACCCGCCAAAGACTTGAAAAAGACTCTAAGTACTAAGCATCTTTGTGAAAAAGTGATAAACTCACAAAAAGGCTGTTAAGATGGACTTCGGGTTTCAATGACCCTAGGTGACCTTGCCTAAAGGTTTATCTTTATGATCAGTAGCTTTCACCCTACTTCTTTTATTTATGGGGTCAACACAAGGGCAAACCCAGTGTATATCTCCCCTGTTTATTCTACTTCCCCGCTTCTTCCCTAAGTGTTTTGGAAATTATTGTGCAATTTTTTTTTTTGAGCTGGGTTCTGGGCAACCGGCCGATGAGCTGTTACCACCGATAGCTTGCCGGCCATACTCGTGTGGTGAAGTGTGGCTTTATTCGTTTTTTTATTTTCTCTTTTTTCTTTTTTTTTTATTTTCTTTTTGAGTGTTTCTTTTTTTTCTTTAAGTAGGTGGCCTCCCTAATCTAAGATTTAGCAAAGGCAGTACAACGAAAATGATCTTGTGGCTGGGCTCTAGACAACCGGTTGATGAGCTGTTACCACTGACAACTTGCCAGCTATGCCACCCAAATCGGTCCATTAGCTACCCAATTTCCGTAAAATCTGCCAGCAAGTGAGTCAGTGTAAAAAAAATGTGTGCTGATGCTTAGGCTTAAAGTCCCCCCAATTTAGAGGGCGGGTTAATAAGTCGTATACTTATCATCCCAAATTATTAACTAAATTAAAATGAATTTTAATTGGGGAGGACTCGAGACTAAGTCCACATTCGAGTGGACACCCAGGCTAATTAAGCCCGAAGACCTGAAGAGTCTAGGTGTTTAGGTCTTCTCGTATCATTTTCTAAAGTTAATAACTTCCAAATGCCTAAGTTCTCTTTTCCTAATTTCTTTTTTTATCTTTTCTCAAATTATCAATTTTTTCTTTAATTTTATAAGAAACTAAAAAAAATTCTACGGAGTTCACATAATGATTTCAAGAATTGATTTTCCACCACCCCATGCCTAAATGATTCAATGTTCTCATTGAAAAAATAAAGACATGAAAAGGCAGAGTAAACAGAACATCATTTGAGTGTCGTGAAAATTCGGTCAGCTCCGTAGAGAGAAGAGTGTATACACACATGCTAAGGTTAATGCCTTCAGCTAGGCATAACATACATAGAAAGAAGAAATTGAGAATTCACAAGTGCTGGTTAGAATCAAAATAAAAATATTGATCCTGAAGCCTACCAATAGAATATGTCCACAGACGTGGACCAGATTATGGTGTAGACCCATGCCCCAGGGTCGAGTGGTTCTCAGGTTATGGATGAAAATCACCTAGAACTGAAGGTTGTTGTGTTTGCAGGGCTGGGCCTGCAGTTTAGTGGTGTGCAACCCAAGACCAAAGTGTCGGACAATGGGTAAAGATGGTTCAATAGGTGCGGTTGTCCACTTAACATCTAGATCGGAAAAATAATCAGTTATTTCGAGCTTAAGTTTCACGTGAAAGATATCGTAAGGGTCTTGGTAGAAAGTAGGTGGTTTTAGGTCAATAGGTACCCTTAGATCCGAAATCAGACTTCCCTCAAAATTAGCCTCCCAAATCTTTATTTCAACAATTATGTCCTCCAACATCAAGGTTTCAGGCTTCGGGACCTCTAGCATATTATTCACCCCATATGATTCTCCCAAGTCCAGAAATCATGGCTGAATCAAGATTGACTTAGGCATAAAGATCTCAAAAGTCAGCTCTTCGGGGTGCAGATGAGGACTGGGGTCACTGATTGAATGATCAAGATTCGGATCCTCCAAGTTAATCCCAACCGAATCCAAATCTTCAATAATTGGGCTATCAACTGGTTTGTCAGATTCCTCAAGCCCATTTGTCTCACTAAAATCCTCTTCCTTAAGTTCAAGTGAGACTTCACCAAAAGATTCTTCACCCTTAGAGTTAAAGAATCCATGATCCTCATTTATATATATCTCAAAATCATATGTCATTTCATGTTCCACAGAGACAAATTTTTCCTTGCTCCCTGGCTCGGGGATCTCGGGTGAATCAATCGGTTCATCCTCAAATGGTTACTCTAGCCCATCCTGGTCATCCCTAGTCTCAGAAAATGTATCCCCCCTGACAGGTGCCTGAGCGGGTTCAGACATTGGCTCTCCTGAAGGGGGTTCATCTTGAGAATCATCCCAAGATTTGACTAGTGCAACCACAAATTTCATCCTCAACCTCGATAATTTCCCAAGGAGAAACTCACCCAAGTCTCTATCCCTAACACTTTAGAGAAAATCTAATAGAGAACTATTAAGTTCATCAATCATTTTGATCATAGGCTCTAGTGCCTTAGTGCATGGTGTTGGCTGAGCTTCTAAAGATTGTATAGTGTTCCTCAAATTAGCCAACACCCTATCCTAGATCTAGTTCACCTGAACCAACTAGTTCGGTTCAGGTTAAATCTAGGGGAGTCAAGATGTCGTGGTTCTCGGGTCCCTCCCTGAAAGTAGGTCATTCTAGGTTGTTCAAATGATGGTGGCGACCTATATTTAGTGGAATACTAGGGAGGGTAGGTGTTATAATCATGATATCCTTCCTGATTGTAGATCGGGTTTGTTTGGTCATCAAAGGATGGAGATCCATAATCATTATAGCTCTGGGAAGGATAATAATCATAGTCTTGTCATCCAGGGTTAGGCCCTGGACACTGAGGTCCAGATTCATATCCCCAATCAAAGTCACCCTGGCTAGTGGATGGGTAATTACAAGTCAAGTCGGGATAGTAATCATCTTGGGGACAAGTGGTGGTAGGAGGATAGGATGTGAAATGTGTGTAAGATGTGGAAGGGTACATGGTGAAGGAGGGAAATCAGAAGAGAAAGGAGCCCTGGAATATAAAAATAGAAGCATGTTCTTAGTTTAGGTAGCCTAAAGGTCTACAGACTCTCAGAATCCATCCTAAGATTATAGACGATTTACTCTACTTATGTCCAGGCAATCCAACCAGTTAGAAGGAGGAACTGGGAGAAGGTTCTTCCTTTGGCTTGCGCCTCCGGTTCCTAGTGTACCCCCAACCGCGGTCGTTTGACGCTACTCCACTAGCTAGACATTAGATTGACTAGTATAAGCAGGTTAATCGTGAACAATCTCAATCTGGATCTCAACGAGCGAACCAGTCCTTAGGGTCAATGTCTAATCAATTTTAGTTAGGCTTGGGACAATGGTTCTTCAGGAATGCGATGGGCCCTTTAGATGGGTTGTGCTCTTAATGATTAATTAAAATGTTTGTGTGCACAACTAGGGTTCTCAAACAAGGTTATTTGATGATGTGCCTTTTAGAGTTCAACCTTTTTTAGTAGCTTTTAGGGTTTAATTCTTAGGTTGGTTCAATCAAGGTTTAGTAGAACACTCCAAGTTTTGAAAGGACAGGTGATGATATGTTCCTTTAAAAATAAAAAATAATATGGAGTGTCTGGTTCAGCCCTAGGAATCAACCCTAAGTGGCAAGCTACTTGATGGATTAGTTTTAGTTTGAGTGATGCAGCCCAAACAGCTCAATCAATTGGCCTATTGCACCACTTAGTTAAGGCATACAAGAATGCTTAACCTATTTAGATTTCTACTCACTTATGTGTATTTAGTTGAAGTGTACCAGGTCCACAGGTCAAATCTCGGTTAAGTGGTAGAATCAAAGTGATCTTGTGCCTTAGGATAAGAAGTTGTGGGTGTTAAGTGTGTAGCTTTCATAAAATCCCACAATCAGATAACACTTTTTTTTATTTTTTATTTTTATTTATGTGGATGGCGAGGTGAGTGGAGGTGGCAAACAAACAACCAAATCTATCCTAGTGTTCATAAAAAGCACCTAAGTTGATTTGGGTTTGAGTTATTCGGTTATGGAATGAAAACTAAGGTGAGGGTAGTGTGGGGGACACTTACAAAACACTCTACCCGCACTTTACTCCGGTGTACCGCACTTGGATCTCCATGCTAGGGTACCTGCAAGACAGTAGATCAAAGACAAGTAGGGTTAATGCTATGTAAATGCAAAGAAATGCAATAAACAATAAAGTAAATTTCGTTGCCTCCCTGGCAACAGTGCTAAAATGGTTGTGCATGTTTTGTGTGTTTGAAATCAGGGATACAAGTAACCCATCGTCGTAGTTGCAAAACACGTCGATAAGATAAAATTTATACCAAAACTCCAAGGGAGTCCTGAATAGAACATAGGGAAGCGATGTTTACTTTACTTGAAAATCGCTCTTTGTTTTGTTTCTTTTGGTATTTTGGGGTTTTGTTATTTTTTTGTATTTTTGAAATAAAAGAAAACAAGCAAATGTATCACAAGATAAAAATGTGGAACAAATATGATATATATTACTTCCAATGTCAATTACAAGAAACTATAAAAGCATATAAAGAGAGGGAGGTGAGAGGAAATCTCCTGAATCGGCTGTTTGGCGAGAAGACGACACCTGACGGCAGATCAGACGAAGGAGGTGAGGAGCGGGACAAAGGAGGTGAGATGCTGGAAAATGTCAGGTTGAGGAAAGCTTCGACGTAGCTCCAGAATAGAGGTGAGAAGCTGGAGTTGATCGGCTACCAGAATGGAGGTGGGAGGATGGCTCCAAGGGGACCTATGAAGGGAGATGGGAAGTTGGAGGAGTATTTGGTGGGGCAGAGGTTTGCTACACTAATAGGCACCTTGGGAGCTTGAGAACAAGCTCTAATGGAGCCTTGGTAGGCCTGCTAGAGCTTGGGAGTAGGAGGGAGTAGAGTAGGTAGAGATGGCTTAGAAGGGAGGGGGTGTAGGTCCTTTTATAATGGTGAAGAGGTAAAAATTGGTATGGGACCATTAGTGACATTCAGGCCGTCGCTGGAAACGTCGCTGTAGGCAACTCATGGCCACTGGCGCCCACAGTTGGGTTTGCTGCCATGCGAAGAATTTTCGACGGCTGTAAGTGTCGCTGTAAGTCCAGCTCATACGTCGCTGTAGTCAACGTCACGCTACGCTGGCACTGCGCTCCTGCCTTGTCGCGTGTGCGCACCCACGCGCTGGCACTGCTCGCATCGTGCTTGTGTGCCCGCCTGGGCACCCACGCTGCTACGCACGTGCGGTGCTGCGTGCATGTGCTGGTGGCCTGGGCTGTGCCACGTGGTGCAGTCTGGGCCGTCCATCATCTTCTTGTTGTAGGGGTTACTACAAAGGTCGGATTGAGTCGATTTTTGTGCCGTTAGGCCGTGATCGTCAACCAAAATCCATCTATGTGGTTAGATTTATCATTTGAAGCTCTGAATTGTCTCCTAGTTCCTTGGCTATTGATCTTCCTCAGACTGCATATGGTGCTACGGGACTCCGATTGAGGCGATTTCGGAGGAGTTGGACTCCGATCGTCATCTTGATCAAATCCGTATGGTCGAATCATTAATCCGAGGATCTGAAATAAATATGCTTCTCTCCTAACCACAAAAGGGATGCAACTAACCTAAATTATATATAACTACTCTAAATGCAGAATGATGCATGCTATGCAATATTTATAACGTGAAATGCAAATCTAAGCCTAGGAACATGCATGAATAGGCATTTTACCCTCAACAAATGTGTTTACATAAAGGAGGGACATTCAAATGCAAAAACCATCATACTTGTCTCAATATTCATCTTATCATCCTCAAGTTTCTCAATAAATCCACAGTCCTCAAATTTATTAATCACCTTAAAAATATCCAATTTCATTCTTTGATCGCCAAAGGCAATTTCCATGCTGCCCCTTTCACAGTTAATGTTGGCCGTGGCGGTAGCCAGGAACGGACGCCCCAGAATGATGGGCATGTTCCTCAGATTTTTAGGTACATCCATGTAAGGACAAGGAAATCTGCAGGAAAATATAAATCCTTAACCTTAACAATAACATCTTCAATAACACCTCACGAATTTGTGACCAAATGGTCCGCTAATTGCAGCGTTACCGAAGTCGGCAGAAGTTCACCTCATCCAAACTTCTCGTAAAGAGAAGCTGGAATTAGGTTGATGGATGCACCCAGATCTAGTAGTGCTCTATCAAAAGTGTAATCTCCAATGACACAAGAAATTAAAGGAGCACCTGGATCTCTCTTTTTCTAAGGGAGGTGGTGCAGGATAACAAAACTAGCCTACTCAGAGAGTACCACCTTCCTCGGAATAGATTCTCTCGACTTACGCTTCTGTGTACGTAAATCCTTTAAAAATTTTGCGTAAGCTGGTATATGTTTGCTAGCATCAAGAAGCGGGATATTAATCTCGACATTCCTAAAAATATTCAGAAGCTCCTCATTACTATCAACAGACTTCTTCTTCCTTGACCTGATCAAGGCCTCAGGAAAAGGAACACGAGTCGGATCTTCGGAATCTGGTTCCTGAGACTTGATTTGTTCTCTAGAATCCTCCTTTCTCTCCTCAGGTTCTTCAGGATTCGGTAAATCAAAATAGTGTGGTTGTGGATCCAGAGTTTGCACCACTCCTCAAGGTAACAGAATTTGCGAATGCATACGATTTTAGTTCTTGGGGAGGGTTAGAAAAGATTGGATGGGCTTCATTAGCCAAGAATCATTGATTTGTAGATGAAGAAGAAGAGGAAGGACCCTGCTCAACCACCTGAGCATGTGCGTGTGAGTCCCTCTTATTTCCATATGCATGGGCTTGATTACCTAGATTCAGGATATTTCATGGGTTGGGTATGGGTTGAGATGGTAGACATTCGAGTTGACGAGAGTTAGCTGTGAGCCCAGTTTGCAAGTTGTCCAGTGAAGTTTTCATTTACTGCATGAGCTAGAGCATAGATATTTGCATCTCTACCATTTGTTAGTTCAAATCAGCCTGCCGTACAGGTTGACGGGCATTCCAAGCTAGCTAATTAACCTAATTCAGGGGCAACTGAGTATAAACATGACCCTGACCCATTGGTCGTTGCAAAGCATAGTTGCTGGGTTAGAATTGGGTCTGCTGCTATGGGTTTTTCCAAGAGACGTTAGGGTGGTTTCTCCAACCCAGATTATAAGCCTTAAAATAAGGGTTGGATCTAACATTCTCCTGTACAGTACAAACATCCTCATAAGGTGAGGATGGAGAGAAAGAAAGGGAAGGATTAGAGAAACTAGGATCAAAGGACCCAGTTTGGAACCCGTGGGGTTCCGAATAACGCTAACTCGCAGGTTGAGCCACATCAAGTTGATTCACGAACTCTCGTCCAGATGGAGCTCGTGATGAATGGAATCCCGAATTCTGGGATTGAGTGGATCGAGAGGTGTTCATTGAGTTTCCAGCCATCCACTCCATTCTCTTAGCAAATAATTCCACCTTATCAAGTTTATTACAAATCAATTGCATATCGAATGAATGAGAGTTGTGGACTTCATTAACATTTGATCTAGGCTATTGGGACCAGTTAAAAGTATCCATGGAGGCATGATTGATCGAATTCTCGCTCATCTCCTCGAACAAATCGTGTGTGCTATCTACGTCTTTGTTGAGGAAATTGCCTCTGCCATAAGCATCCACATGATTTCTGAGTTGCTCAGTCAACCCGTGGTAGAAGATCTGCATGAGTTGCCATTTTGGCACCACGTAGTGTGTTCACCTCCGCAATAGGTCTCGGAATCGCTCCCAGGCAACATGAAACTGCTCCCCCGGCCGCTGGGTAAAGGTTGTAATTGCCCGGCTCAAAGCATTAGTACGTCCGACAAGGAAGAATTCTTTCGAAAGGTCGATTTCAACTCATTCCAAGTAGCAATTGCTCTTCCTATAGTCCTATGCCAATGAGCAGCTTTATCCCTAAGAGAGTGAGGGAAGAGCCTCATGATCATTTGCTCGTCATTCACGTTTCACGCCTTGGTGGTCTAGGCCAAAGTGGTCAAGTCCTCCAAGTGCTGAAACAGGTCTTCAGAGGCAACCCATGGAAATGTTTGATCAGGCTTAGCACCTGGGGCTTGATATCTATGCCTACGGCAGGAATCTAGATGCCGGGATGTTCCATGTAATTTGAAGGATCATAAAAATCCTTCAAGGGCTAAGCACCCTGTATTCTCTGGAACCATTCTTGCATTCTTTGCATTTGTTCCAACTGCCTTCGCAATTGCCACTGTGGATCCTGAGGCAGCGGAGGCTGTTGACCGGCCATGGGATCAATTTGGCCAAAATCTATTCTACGCCTCCTAGAATACTCTAGTTGTCCTTCCAATTGGGTATTCAATAACCTTCTTCCCATAATAAACTAGGAAAAAGTCAGAAGGACTGGGGATAAGAACTCTGCAGCACAACAAAACAAGCCTATCCTTAAGTGGGGTAGCCTAAGGATCTACAGACTCCCAGAACCTACCTTATGATTATAAACGATTTACTCTACTTGTATCTACTCAATCCAGCTAGTTAGGAGGGACTAGGGAGAAGGTTCTTCCTTCAGCTTGCACCTCTGATTCTTAATGTACCCCACAATCGCGGTTGTTTGACATTGCTCCCCTAGCTAGACATCAGATTGATCAGTACAAACAGGTTAATCGTAAACAATCTCAGACTAGGCCCCGATGAGCGAATCAATCCTTAAGCCCAACGTCTACTTGATTTTATTGAGGCCTGGAATTGTAGTGCTTATGGAATGTGGTGGGCCCTTAAAATGGGTTGTACACTTAATGATCAATTGAGCATGTGTAAGTGCATGCACAACCAGGGTTTTCAAGCAAGATTATTTGTGATGAGTAAATTTTAATGTTCAAATCTTGCTTAAGCAGCTTTTAAAGTTTAGAATTAGGTTGAATTCAATCAAGTTTGAGGCAAACCTAGTTTTCAAGAGCAGGTGAAGATTGCTTTCCTTTTAAAATCAGAAATAAAGTGGAGTGCCTGGTATGAACCTAGATTGAAAACCCTAAGAGGAGGCTACTTGGTGAGTTGCTTTTAGATTGAGTGGTGCAACCCAAACAACTCAAACAATTGGCCACAATTGCACCACTGAGTTAGGCATACAGAAATGATTAACCTAGAATGATTTTCACTCTTTTATGTGTTGATTTGTGTACCGGTTCCATAGATCAGAATCCGATTGAGTAGAAGAAAATCAATTAGGTTAAGTGCCTTGAATGTGGGTGTATGTTGTGTGTATGTTGAATTGCCCCACAAAGATATCCTTTTGTTTTTTTTATATGCGAGGGTGAAATGAATGTGAGTGGAAATCTTAACAACCAAACTAATCCTAGGATTTCTGCAAACACCTTGGCTAATTGGGATTTGAATTTAATGTGATGAAATGAAATCTACAGAGGGGGAAGAATGGGAAGCACTTACAGTCGTCTTCAACTGCACTTTACTCCGATCTACTACTTGACAATTCCCTGATAGAGGTATCTGTAAAAAAATAGACATGAGAGAAAGCAAGTTAGAAGATAGTAAATTGTGTGAAATGTGAAAAGAAGATCAGAAAATTGTTGCCTCCTCGACAACAGCACCAAAATGTTGAACGTCGGACGACTACGCTATCAAAGTTGGTTTTGAAAACCTATCGTTGTAGTTCGAGTAGCAAACAAATCCATTCAACAAATAAAATTCAGAGTTGGTTTTGAAAATTTGTCCTTGTAGTTAGAGTAGGAAAGAAATCCATTCAACAAGTAAAATTTATACGAAAAATTCTATAAAGCAATCTCAGGTCGAACTCAGGGAGGCTACGTTGATTAAAATTCGCAATTATAATTTTTTGTGTTTTTGTTTAAAGGGTGGAATAACCACAATGAAATGGAATCAATATAAACAATAAGAGAGAGAGAGGGAAAACATTAACTTGATATTGCAAAATGTTTTTACAACTAAGAAAGCTAGAAAAGATTACATTAGAAAGCGAGAAATTATTACAACTAGAAAGCAGGAAAATTCTACTCTAGAAAGTAGGAAGAAGAATGGGGGAGAAAAGTTATCCTCATCGACGATCGCTTGAAGGATGAGCTGGATAAGACAACGCCTGGAAAATGAGGAACAGAGTAGGAAGGAGGTCGAAGTAGGAGGAATGGGAACGAGGCAGTACATCATCATCGTTGTGGGATCCGCTTCCAGAACGGGGGTGAAAACTTCATTTTAGCTCTTGACGAGCATCCCGAGTATGGGATAAGCTTCTCCAGAGCTTTGGAGAGGGAGAGAAGAGAAGGAAGGGATGAGAAGTCTATATGAGGGGGTCTCCTTTTATAATTGCAAGGAGTGGGGGCATTTTGGACATTACAACTTGAAAAGCATTAAATCAAGACCTTTAGTGACTGATTTATCCGACACTAAAGGCCTGAACGTGGCTGAAGTGCGTTGGGTCAACCGGGTTTTATTGTTATAACGTTGTAGTATAGCCAGTTATTACCAACATTTCAAATATATAAATTTTTTACTCGGAAAATAAAAGAGTTCCCGAGGTCGAACTCAGGGAGCAAGTTGTATTCTAGAGATATACATGTTTCTTTTACAAAAAATAAAGAAAGAGAGAGGGAAAGAATTTGTTGTTCTCTTTGTTTTCTCCTCGTGATGTTCTTCTTTCTTTCTTTCTTCAGATCTCCTTCTTCTTCTTTTCTTCTTCTGCAGAGGTGATGCTCTTCTTTCTTTCTTCAGATCTCCTTCTTCTTCTTTTCTTCTTCTGCAGAGGTGATGCTCTTCTTTCTTTCTTCAGATCTCCTTCTTCTTCTTTTCTTCTTCAGCCAGGGACGTCACCCCTCCTTCTTTCTTCTTTTCCCTTCAGGCCGTCGTCTGATTTCCAAATCAGACGACTTAAACTACCTGTTGCTACAGTCAGCTTCCTTCTTCTTCCGCGGTTCTTCTTCTTCACCTGTGCCTGCACACTTCAGAGTTTTTCGTCAGAGGCAAAACCTACTCTACCCCCCCCCCGCGTCTCTCTCTCTCTCTGAAACCACTCTTGGGAAAGCTCTCCCAGAGCTGCCGGGTAACCGGGTTCGGGTCAGGCCCGGGTCCAGGCCCACCGGCGTGCATGGTGGGCGAGGAGTGCAGGTCAGTCTTAAGTCGGGTCGGGTCGGGTCAGGTCCGCGGGGCGTGAGCGCGGACGAGACCGGGTAACCGGGCGGGTGAAGGGGACCTCACCCCGTGTGCTGAGGCAGTAAGCCTCCAGCACTTTTGCATCTTATATTGCTACGCCTCTTCAGGCTTTTCCGAGGTGGGACTAAATGTCCCAACTCAATTGCGCGCCCGCGGCGGGGAAATCAGCGGGAGATCGCGGCGTCACGCGAAGCCTTCTGCCTTAGCTGCGAGCCTGGTGTTTTGTCGAAACGCCTCGCAAGGCCTGGGAGTTGAATCTGGGCGTGACACTGAGCGTGGCGTGCCTGTAGCTGCAGGTGGAAGCAGTTCCTCCTGCACGGCAATGGCGGCGGAGGTCGGGTGGCCTGTTCACAAGAAAACGGCCTCTCGGCCTAATCAGAAAGTGCCAGGAGCTTCGCCAGGGTGCGGCGAAGCTCGTGTGGGTGGTGGCGAGGCGCGGGGCGGCGTGCAAGGGCTGCCCTAGGTCGGACTGTGGGTCGGAGGATGGGTTTGTTGGGGGAAGCGTTACGGAGGTGTGGAGTGGCAGTGAAGGGGTGGGGGGTGCTCAGTGTGATGAGGCGGAGGTTCGGTGAGGGTCGGCGAGGTGTGTGAGGCTGTGGAGCGATGGGAGCATCTCGCCGGAGGGTGGCCGGAGACGAAGGGGGTGACGATGGTCAGGGTCGGTCGAGGGCTTAATTGAATAAATTGAAAGCGGGGAAAGAAAGAGGAGAAGAAGGGGAGTAGCTCTAGCTTACTTGCAGGGACGAAGGGGGTGGAACAGGGCGACAGTCGTATCGACTGTTGCCGGAGAAGACGATGCTCAGGGAAAGGGGCGGTGGCGAGCAGAGAGCCGGAGAGGCGCCAGCTGGGTGCGGCGTGGCGCGGGAAGAGCAGGGGAGGAAGTCTCTACTGCTGGTATTGCGGCAGAGCGAAGAGGTGGAGGGGGAGGAACCGCCGGAGCTGGTGAGCGTCTGCCGGAGAGAGAAGAGAGGAAAGTTGGGGATTTTCTCCGTCAGATCCAAGCTGCCCCGGTCGGTGGAGCAACGGGGGGTATTTATAGGGATCAAACAGGGAGGAAGGTGGAGGGAGACGACGTGTCTCCGTCGCCGGAGGATGGCCGGAAACAAGAACCCATACCGTCCGTGCGTTCGCACGGCCGGTATGGTGGGTTACAACGACTAGGGGGGTGTCCCTGCGACGACTGACGACGCAGGGCACCCCCGGTTTACTTGCCAGGTCCCCCACCTCACCCTGCGCGGTGCCATGCTCCGCGCAAGGTCGCCGGAGCATGGTGCTGGCAGGTTTTGCAGGGGGACCTGATCGCAAAGAACGAAGGAGAGTTAGGGGCCAAAATGCGAGGGTTCAAAAGTTGAGGGCCAAAGAGTAAATATATGAGGACCAAAGTGTAAAGTCGGTCAAGGAGGTTTCTTCTTAGGCTCAAGTTTTTATACATGACTAATTAGGACCTAAGGAATCTGATGGTGAATTTCATTTCTATATTAAACCTTGTTTGACTAGTCAATTTATGCAAAAACCCAAATTAAGTTATTAATTGGGCATGGTTCTCAATGTAGGTCAAAATGGGTTCTGAAGGCCAAATTGAAGGTTCTAAACCCTAGAGATTATTTTTCTATGAATTTTAGAGGGTTTATTCTATTTTTACTTTGCCTCGAACCTTGTGAATTGAAGTGGGTTGTTTTAGGGTTACAGATTATCATTTAGTTTCTTGGAATTGCTGTAGCCCTTGCTAGATCATTTCATCCCACTTTTATTCTTATTAAGCTGCTTTGACCTATGTTTGGGTCCTGAGTTACCCTGTATGCAGATTATACTGGTAAAATTGCATTTTTACCCCTTATGACTTGTTTTCTTCTTAAACTCAGAATTCTCTGAGTTAAGCCTTTCCTTGAGATATGTAGGAGCTTTTATCCTTTGTATTAGGTCAAAATGAGCTAGTTATGGCTCATGATGAGGTTCTCATCAGTGGCCAATGTGCGTGTCGCTCGTGCATCCCCTTGCCTCTGCGCCCTTCAACACACGCGCATGTTCGCATGGTCTCAGCCATCTGATCAAGGGATCGGACGACTTAAAGTGGCTATGCCCATGCCGCTTGCTCACATGCGATCACACGTAAGCGTCTCACGTCTGATCGCGTGTGGGTGCTATCGCTCGCTTCCCACTGCCGGATCCTCATCGCGTGGCTCTAATCGTGCGCCCACGCACTATGGATGTGGGCTCGATCGCTTGTCACGCACTCGTGTAGCGCGCTTGACCGCTGCGCTACTGCGGTGAGTTTGTCGCGTGGATGTTTTAAGGCACGAGCATCCGTGGCAGTTGGATGGTGATCCAACAGCCTCGATCCATAGTGTGGGTGAGGAGAGAGAGAGGGCGTGACGGTCTTCCAGCTTGGTTGGGCCGATTTGGGCGACTGAGATGGTGCCACGTGGCACCATCTTGGCCGTCCGTCTTCTGAGTATTGTAGAAGGTGCCACGGGTGACGGAGTGGACTGATTTTCATGCCATTAGGATGCGATTGTCGATCCGAACCCATCTGTGTGGTCGGATTTGTCATCTG
Organism: Thalassia testudinum; assembly: GCA_037157565.1. Lineage (NCBI taxonomy): Eukaryota > Viridiplantae > Streptophyta > Magnoliopsida > Alismatales > Hydrocharitaceae > Thalassia > Thalassia testudinum. The sequence continues at coordinate 95,705,897 of JAZHRO010000025.1, forward strand.
AGGTGCAAATTAACACTATCTTGGCCCTTGCCCTTTAAGGTTCCTTGGTCTCTATCTGGTGCTATGGATGTTCGATTAGGGTGATCTTGGAGTCGTTGAACTCCAATCGTCACCCTGATCAGATCTGTATGATTGGATCTTCGATTCGAGGCCCTGATAAAAAATCTCTCTGTCCCTGACCATAAGAAGGAGACAATTACCATAAAATTTATACAACTTGATCTAAATGCATGATTATGCACTATTTACAATATATGATGCTAATACAACACCAAGAACATGCATTAATGGACATTTTAGGTTAATTAGATATGCATTCCATACTATCAATATTGCATAGCATGCATCATTCTACATTTAGAGTAGTTTGTGCATATTTTAGGTTAATTGCATCCATTTATTACCAGGAGGGAAGGAGATTTAATTCAGGGCCTCGGATTAACGATCCGACCACTGATCAGAATGACAATTGGAGACCAACACCTCCGAAATCTGCTTGATCGGAGTCCCGTAGCACCATACATAGTTCGAGGAAGATCAACGGCTAAGGGACTAGGTGACACAATCTGGAGCTTCATACTACAAATCCGATTGCATGGATGGATTCAGGTTGTCGATCATAGCCCAACGGCACCAAAATGTTTTCTAGAGCCCAGCTACATGGCCACACTCATTCTACTGCTTTAGGTAAATCTTAGATTAGGGAAGCCACCTACTTAGAAAGAGAAAAAATTTATACTCAAAAATAAAAAAATAAAAAAAAGGAGAAAAGAAAAAATAGAAAAATAAACAACACTTCACTGCTTAAGTATTGCTGACAAGTTACCGTGGGTAACAGCCCATTGGCGGTTGTCCAGAGCCCAGCTAACGAAAATGCACAAATATTTCCCAAAACACTTAGGGAAGAAGCAGGGAAGAATAAATCGGAAAGATACACACTAAGTTTGCCATTCTGTTGACCCCATAAAAAAATAAAAAATGTAGGGAGAAAGCTACCGATCAGAAAGGTAAACTTTTAGGTAGAAACTCTTAAGGTCACCTAGGGTTGTAGAAAACTAAAGTCTATTTTAACGGCCACCTAGTGAGTCTATCACCTTCCACAAGATGCTTAGAACTTAAAGTCCTTTTCGAGTCTTAGGTAGGTTGGGTAGCCGTAAAAAGCTACCCCAAAACCTTAAAATAAAAATTTAGAAAAGAAGAAAAAGAAAAAAAAAAATGTATCTTCCGTTCTCAAAATAAGATAAGGACTTGGGCGATTTGCATTTTGGTAGGCACCCGGGCACTATTGAGTTTTTCTAATTAGGTACTTAGCAAAATTTTCTAGTGTAATCAACAAATCTTGTCTAAGTAATCAATTCTTGATTCTTCTTTTATATATAGCATTTAGATTAATTTTTCTAGGGACTAGTGAAAGATAAGCATGGGGGTATGATAAACATGCATATATTCATGATTGAATACTTACTTATGATAGTTCTTAAACCTAGCATTGCATTCTATAGTATAAATACAGCATAAAATTCATCATATTGCATTTAGTGTAATGTGTATAAATTGTACAATAATTCCTGTATTATTGTGGCCAGGAGACAAGGTGTGACATTTTGAACCTTCAAAGCAAAATCCGACAATACGGATGAATTCAAAGCGATGATCGCAGTCCGGCAACATGGAAATCATCTTGATCCGAGCATCGAAGCATCTTCTGCAAGCAAAGGAAGGTGGACAGTCCAGATGATACCATGTGGCATCATCTAGAGTGCCCAACGTCTCCTAGCTCCTCTCCAAAGCACCTCATGAGGCGATCCTAGCTGTGGATCTCAATCCAACAGTTGACAAACCATCACCCAACTACTGCTCAGCTCCAAAAGTGAAAGGCCTAATGAAATCTTGACCGTTGGATCTTCATCCAACGGTCAAGAACCGGGGAGGTAGCAGCTCTTGGCATGACAATCCAGTGCCTTGCCTCATTGGTTGCGCACTCGTCTCTCAATGAAGAGGCTCGAGTTCGAGCAGCGATTCGCTGCAGCCTCTTGAACGCTAGCAAAATTGGACTGCTCAATCTTGATAGAGTGGTTAGGATTGTGCACGAGCGATTAGATGCCTGCCCAGCGACAAGCAAATCATGTCAGATCTGATGCACGCAATCTAGGGCGCCCATTTAAGATGACTGTGTGTGCTCTCCGTCATCAGATCTTTGCCAAGGTACGATCCGTGAGCGCCCTCAGCCGTACGATCGTGAATCCATTGATTGATGTTCTTCTCCCCCGCCAGCGAGCGTGCGATTCAAATTTAAGCACACGTGACCTCCACTCAATTCGCACCATACACTCGCGAACTAATGGCTACGGATGCTCTAGCATTTGCTAGCTGTAGTGGCAGATGCATCAGTGCCAAGAGTGCGATGTGCACACTCGTGCTCTACACTGTGTGCAAGCAGTGCCCGTGCGATGTGTGTCGTGTGCGTTGCATTGAATTACATGACAACGCCAAGCCTCTTCCCTTCTCCTATTTGAACCTCTCTTCACATCCCCATTGAGCTTCACCTCTACCTAGCCATTCCTCATCTAGTCTAGAGCTCCACGAAGCCTTCCAAGCTCCCAAGAGCTCATTGCCAAGCTCCACGGCCTCTTATTAGTGTAGCATTCCCCTACGACACCAAGTATTCATCCATAGCCTCACCTCCTTCATAGGAGACCATGAAGTCATCCCCTCACCTCCATTCAGGTAGACGATCATCTCCACCTCCTCATCACCATTTCCTCAGCTCGGTCAAGAGACCCTCTTTCCGAATTCCTTTTGCACCTCATCCCCAACGTCCAGCATCTAATCTCCTCCATCCAAGCCTCCACCAAGCACCGTCGTCTTGCCAGACACTCGCTTTGGGAGATTCCTTCTCATCTTCATTCTCTTGTTATTTTGTTTAGCATATTTCTGCTTAGTGTAACAAACAACATTTTGGTATATCAGATTTGCTTCATTTCCCTATTCTCTATCACTTTATTTATCCTTACCTGAAGATTATATTGGCTATTTCTTCATTACGAAAATACTAAGAAAAACCCCAAAAACACCAAAAAGAAATAAAGCAAAACACGGATTTCGAAGAAACAAATGTCACCTCCCCATGTTTGACCCGAGACACCTTTTCAAGTTTTAGCAAATTTTATTTGATTGTGAGTTTTGCAACTATGATGGAGAGCTTCCCAAAACCCTAACTTTTCTTCGTGAAAATCTACTCATCAGTGATCTAGTGCCTTAAGGCATTAGTGCAACCAACTATGAAGAAATTCTTCAGGAATTTAGATTGGAGTTCCTCCCATTATTGATCAGTCGAGCTAGGGTTTGATACTAATGGGCAGCATTACCCATAAGAGAGTGATGATAACATCATCATCAGTCATATCTTGCATTAATTAGTCATAATCCATTGATAAACGCTCCTACATAACTACCAAAGAGCCATAACTCATTTCATATTCACTCTAAGAGAAATGCATTAAAACAGGGGTAAAACTACAGTTTTAATAGTATATCACTAATGTAGAACAACCATGGATTTTCCTAGGGGTTAATTAAAGGTCAAATGGTCATAAGTGTCTAATAAGAGGGTCCGTACAGAAAGAAATGGGTTTTCACGTGTTTCGAGATTTAATGGTCATCTAAAACCCTAAAAATAATTGCAGGTTCGGGTAGGATAAAACTCACCTAAACCTTCTAAAAATCATATAAAAATATTCATATAAGGTTTGGTATCGTTGATTTGACCATTGGAACCTAATTTGACCAAAAATATAGTGTTAGATAGATAGTTGACCTAATTTGAGTTTCTATGCAAATTACCTAAGCAAACTTGGTCAAAACATAAATCTGACTTGACCATCTGATTTCTCAGATCAAAATTAGGTTTGTACCAAAGTTTGGGCCCAATCAGAGATCATCTTGACCCAGTTTGCATTCCAGTCTTGTCTAGCTCTTTTTCCTACACACACACCCCTAACTTTTTGAATTCCTTTCAAATGGGTCCCTAATTTTATCATCTTCTTTGCAATCGAGCCCCTCTACCATTATCGTGGAGGAACTCCTACTCTGGCAACCTTCAACTAGGGATTTCTCCTTGATTGATTTGCATATCCCTTCCAAAATTGGAAGGGAGACTCCTGAGAGATTTCCCTATAATTTGAGCCACTCATTGGGCTTTGATTCCTACTTAATGGCTCATGCAAGTATTCGAAGGATTGGGTCTACTATTTTGTGAAGCTACGAACCTTCCAAGCTTGGTCTCCAAGCTTGGAAAGCTCCCTTGAGGCCTATACAAGGACCCATGAGGACAAACCATCCTCCTTAGCTTGGTTTGGAGGCCGATTCCCCCTTCTTCCCTTCTCCCCAATCTCCATCTCCACCAACTCCAGCGAGCCCCTCCATCCACCTTCCTCGTCCACCGTCACGGACAATAACCGGTGGATTCCTCTTCGCCTCACTCGTCCGCATCTCGCAATATTAGCGAGCACCTCCTAGATCTCCTTCCTCCTCGCCATTCACTCACTGGAGGCTTCATCTTCGATGGCACTGGCCAATCAAAGTCGACGCCACCTTTCCCCTTTCGTCCGTTAGATTAAGTTAGTTAGGTTCCCTTAGTTCCCTAGGTTCTATCCCTCTATTTAAAACCCAAAAACAACCCTCGACACTGCCTTTCACCTCCATCTTCCTCCACTTCGGCCACCTCTCCAGTGAGGTCCTCTGCATGCTACACACCTCCAAAAGCCCCGCCAACACTTCCTACACCTCTGTCGTTCCACCACGAACAAAATCCATCTCCTATTTCATCCTTTCATCCATCCACACTCCCTGTCGACTAACCCACATTCGTGCTACCATGCCTGACTCCATTCGACCACCTCACATACTCTCACACCTCAAAACCACCACTCACACGCTGGTTGTGGTTTGGTGATGCTCATGAGCTATTTTAGTGTGGCCATGAGGCCGTTTGTGTGATTTTCAGGTACTTGCCGCACACCGCTGTCGCCACCATTGTTTCCACCTTCGTTCTTCAAGCTCTAGGCCACGAATGCTCTAGGCTACACCCTCTAGGTGCTGTGGATTCATCCCAAGTACACACCTTGGTCTTTAACTGAGAGACACACCCTCCGTAGGTATAGCAACTAAACAAAGAATCGCCTGCTGCTTTGCGCTAGAAGGAAGAGGGACATTTAGTCCCACATCGGGCATGGATAAGCATTTGGCTGCGCATAAAAGTTTTTTCTACTCTTGCCTTAATGCCTCGAGACATGGGGGTGAGGTCCCCAGCACCTTACGCACTTACCGACCCGGCTATGCCTACTCACTCCTTGGTTACTACCCATTGCCGGTAGCCCTGGACCCGATAATGCATGATCCTAATAACCAATTATCCTAGATATCTAAGAGAGGAGAGGACAATGGAGAGAGAGAGTAGGAGAGGTGAGTGTTTTGCTCTTGTAGGCACCATGCGACACTTGGTCATTGAGATGAAGGCTTTGAGAAGAGAGCTTGAGAAGGAAAAGAAGGTATTGGCTATGAAAAGGAGAAAAGAAGAAGCCTGTGCATAAGAAAGGCTAAGGGAAGAAAGGAAGAGAAGGCTTTATGAAGAAAAGAAGATGAGGCCGAAGAAGAAGAACATCTGAGTAGGGGAAGAAGAGAAAAGGCTTTCTAAGGAGTATTGTAGCAAGCGACATTTAAGTCATTTGATATTCTAGAGAAACTTTTGATTACTGTAGCATTCAAGCTACTGTTGGTTTATTTGATATTATTGATAGTCGAATGCATGCTTAACTTAAGGAGGGTATAAGTGGTGATTCAAATCACCATTGTTTTTTATCCTCTTATCATTTTGTCCACATATTCTTGCGATACATTGAACTTCATTGAATATTTAATGTGATAGATTAGTATTCATTGAATATCATTATTGTGTTTGATTTCTTGTGCTCATTTACATATCTATCATGCCTAGTGCATGAATTACAATACTTGCTCCCTGTGTTTGACCTCGGACTTTATTTCTAGATATTCGAGTTATAAATTATATTTGTTGAGAGATGTATTTAGGAGATTTTACTACAACAAGGCATATTCCTAAACTCCTCAATCACTCCCACTTCAACAGAGAGGAGAACATCTTCATGAGCAAGATGTGTCGGTTCTAAACCGGTGGTCCAAAGATTTAGGCCATATGTTTCAGTTGTTTTATGTGTTGGAAGGGATCTTCGGAGTTCAAAACGTGGAATTTGGGGATTGGATTGATCAGATTCAGCTTCAATTTAGTGTCAGGTCCACTAAGTCAGATTTGCATGCTAGGTTCAATCACGATCGCAATGGGATTGTAGTGATCTTGTATTTGCTGTTGCTGTGGGGGATTCATGAATGCATGGAATATGTTAATGAGGCACTGTAATTTATTCTGAACAGTAGGCACTTCTTGATTCTCCATGGATGCAGATGATGTAGAGCTAGGCTCGGATGTGGAAGGATAGGAGGAGATCTCGATCTGATTGGATGGGAACACAAACAAATGGGTCAGGGCTTGACATTGACGGGAGTGAAATGCTAATGGAGGCCTCAAGACTGGTCTTAAGGACATCCTCCCATACATGCATGTTTGCGATTCGTAAAGTGCATTTCGATAAGAAAACGTCGTAGTATAGTGCGCAATACATTCAAACAAAGATATTTGTAAAAAGATAACAAGACTTGAGCCCCGGTCGTTCATCTCTAGGAGGCATTTGTTTTACTTTAGAATTCGATCTTTTACCGCTCTACCTTGTTTAAATTCACATGCCGGTTTACAATCTCCTGATTAAGATTTCACCACTTCTATTATGAACCCTGATTACGTGCGCAAGTGTTAAATAAATCACAAAGGTGAACGTGTGAGTTTCTATGCACACGATTCTAGTGAGGTGGTGACTATTTACAGAAAACTCATCTATTGTTAGATTTTCTATATTTTACGGAAACGACATGCTCGTTGCGGAATAGATAAACAATTGAAAATAGGCAACTTGAATCACGCAAACAGGATGGCAATTAGTAAGTTCATGGTGATTTTGAAACATAGAGATATATATATATATAAATGCATTTTTCATTCATTCCATTGGAGAGTTGTTTGCAACAAGAACTGTAGAGGAAAGCTTGTACATAAATGCTTAAACAGGTAAAACTAGTTATTAGAAAATGATCGCATACAAGAATCTACAGGGGGTTTCTCATGCATCATTTGGGGAGAATAAGGACTACGCTACTAAGCAGTAATAAAAAGCAGTAAAGCTATGAAGAGCATAAACTACTAATCTAGATCTAGCAGAACAAAAGGGCATTCGGTGGTGGTCCCTGATGGCGTTGGAGTGGTCGGGAGGAGAATGAGGGGCGGCCAATGGAGCTTAGGCTAACCAGGAGAGAGAGAGAGGGGTGATCCAGCATCCCGGTATGGTGTCCTTCATGGTGGTGGTGAACTCGTGGAGATGAAGTGGCTAGCCTAAGTGGAGGTGGATGTGAATGGAGCCAAGGGAGTGAATGGGTGCCAAGAAAGTGAATGGGTACAAATGGCCACCCATTGGGTCTTTTTATAGACCTAAGGGCTTCTCTCTAGAGAGGTGTGGAACTCTCTAGAGAGAGTGGAAGAGTGGCCGGCCATATTGTTATGAGATCCAAAAAATGTGGATCTCATTTTGAATGCCTCTTGGTTGCTAAATTTGGCAACCAAGAGGTGGCACCACTTCAAGAGAGTTCTAGAGAACTCTAGAGAAGTGTGTGTGCGTGAATGGGTGTTTGTGTGTGTGTGTGTGTGTGGTCATGCTCTAGGTGTCTATGAGGTTTAGGTTAGGTCCTAACAAGTTTAGGTACGTACATGTCTTGAATTAGGGTAACAAACCCTAATTGCTAAGGGGAATTTATAATTAAACTCAACCCAAGTTTAATTGAATGAGTGTGAACCTGATTGAGAGTGAAATAACTTAATTAGGTTGGGTTCAGGTCAATTGGACTCTCACTAAGTCCAATTGAACTTGTGTGGGTTGAGATCTAAGCTCAATTGGACTCAATGAGTCCAATTGACTTAGGTGAAGGTAATTGACTTTGATATAAGTCAATTGGTTTTGGTGAAGACATAATTAGGTCCTTAGGTAGGTTTAGATATGGTGTACTAGGGTTAGGACACCTTAATTTAGGTTCCGATAGGGTTGGGATTAGGTCTAGGGAGCTAGAGATCCAAGATCAAGGCTTGAATCTCAAAACAGGGACTGGAGACCAGTACCAGACGTCCCAAAATGTGATCAGACGAGTTATACTCAAAAATCAGAAGTCCAGACTTCAGTTCTGGATGTCAAATCTGAGTTAGGGGGAAATTATGGTTCTATTTTGGTTATTTCATAGAAATTGGTCGTCTGACAAAGTGTCTGGATGTCCAATAACATTGCAGAAGTGGGTTTGAGGTGTGCAGGAGATGGCTAAGGGTCCTGGATGTCCTATAACTTATTTGGACGTCCAGATAAGGGTTGGAACTAGGGTTTTAGGACTTCCTAGGGTGTTGTGACCAAATCTAAGGGTGGCTAAGGCTTGGGGAAGTCTCTAGGCTATCCTAGGGCTAGGATGGACCTAAGCTCTTCACATTTTACTTCTTTATTCCTACTTAATAGAATAGTAAACCTTTAACTCCCTTACATCATTATTTCTACATCTAATCTAAAACTTCTACTCGAGCTTTGGTGCAACTCCCGTTATTCCTCATCCAGCTTTAGAGCCTGCTCCAGATTAGCTTATTGCCTACAGTTGACATAATGCACTTAATCACGACATTATAACATTATTTTATGCATAGGTAAAGTAAAGCAGTAAAGATGCAGATAATGCTTATGCATGCATGAATAATCCCAACTTATGCAAAGTTTTAGCTTAATCTAGGTCAATTAAGACCTATGATTGCTGCGTAATCATATCCCCATGCCTAAATGTTACTAGTCCCTAGCAAATGCAAGACTAAATTATTTACAGCAAGGGTCCCTAAGGGAGTGATTATTTTATCAAGTGTATGCCTAGAGATTTTTCTCCTTTTTGTTTTCATACTATGCTTTAGAAATTCAAAATTGTGAAAGTGCAGCTATGTAGCTTTTGCAACGGATTCGAGTGAAAAACTAATACACCTCTAAAGCCTGCACTTGACCCTGAGTAAAAATTCTAGCAGGATAGGTGGACTTCTTCCCTCGGGGTTTTCAAGACATTCTATGAATTCCACCCCAGCTTTAGGCTTAGGTAGAGGATCTCTAAGGGGAAAGATTATATATTTGGTGGTTCACTCTCACTTGGTGCTACATAGAGACTAATGCTACAGGATTTAGATTCCCTGATTACTAAGTAACTCAACTCAAAGAAAGACAAGAAAAACTATGCTCCTTTTTTATTCCTTTGTATTCATTCTCTCCTCTTCTTTTTCTTTTCTTTCTTTTTCTTAGAGCTCTCAACCTCACCAGATTTACACATATGATTTGTATTTGGTGGTCTCACTTGGCATTAACACTTTAATTGAGTTTCCATAACCCTAACACTAAGTTGGAATTCCTCAGCCAGTATTCGGATGGTTAGAAACATAAGAAAGGTGGGCTAAGGCCATATTTGGTGGATCTCAAATTTATACGGTGGAATTGCCTCAATGCAACTGAACTAAACATTCACTCTTTTTTCTTTGCTTTTTCTTCTTTTTCTAATTTTTTTCAATTTTTCTTTCTTTTCATCTTTTTTTCTTTTTGTTTTTTTTTTCAACATAACACACCCATGAACTTTATTGAGGAGGCATTATTAAGGATTTGTGGTACTCAAGAGACATTGGGTGGCTCATTTGGTGGAAGTGCCTACTCACGACAATAAGAGAGATGGATAGGACGTTGCATTTCTGACCTTAGCATCAATACCCTCCTTCAGCTGAGGATTCTGTAAAGAATGGTCGTAACCACCAACATTAGCCCTAGTTTTATGAAAACTCACTCTCCATGTATTTTTCTTATTTGGTGGCTCCGAATATTTTGCATAAAAATGCATACGTAGGAACCGAGAGCGAAAACTATGCCTTATCTCTGAGTATCATCACCTAATTATCTAGGATTCCAGATTCCTTGCACTAATCTTAGAGCACCAGTACACTCTACTCTCATCTCACACTATTTGGTGGATTTTTGGAGGAAAATCTACCTGACTCCCAAAACACTGTCCGTGGGTTCAGGAAAAGAAGCACTGCTTCTTCTCGACAGACTAAAGACGTTTATCAGCCTTCACCTTGAATCCATTGCAAATTCTACGTGTGTGTGAAAAGTTGTACTGGATTCCAGATTACAGGAATCAACTAGAAGATAAAATCCCTAATGCAGTCTCTTAATAAAAAAATCTTATTCATGAATGCAGTATGTATGTATGCTATAAACAAGTGACCTCTTATAATTTGTACTTTGTGAAATTTCCGTATTGGGTTACATTCAACATGACCCTAAATTCAGAACAAGTGGTGAGTGAGTGAGTTTGGAGTGGCTGTTGCGGACGATTTCTAGTTCCAATGCGAGCATTAGAGGTGGATTCGGTTGTTCTTTTATTTAGGGTCCTAAAGTACGTTTTACATACAGCTCTGAGGTTTTCCTAAATGTTGGCATAAAAATTTTTTAGTTTTGTTGTATCTACCACCCCATGCCTAAGTTCTTGTATGTCCTCATGCATGAATAAAAAGAAAATAAATTTGACAGAGGGTGAGTGGGTGGAAGTCACAAAGAATTGCTCCTAAAAATATACATTCAGCATCGACCAACCTGTCAGTATGCAATATGCAGAAAGAAAATATGCTAAAAGAAAAATATGCTATGTATAAAAATTATTATGTATAGATGATGGTGGAATGTGGGACAGATGCTGAGTTTAACGCCTCTAGCTGGGCGAAAGCTCAATCAGATGTATCGGTTCTAGCATAGGAGCCAGCCAAGATTAGGAGAAAGATATGCTCATATGCTCCTAGAATTAGTGGTTCGAAGATGCGAACCAGCTGATTGTGCACCCATACTCCAAAAAGTCTAGCTATTAGAAAGTTTGGAGTAGTGGTGGAAAATAGAGAATAATCAGCGGGGGATCAAGATGTTGATTCAGCCAATTTATCATGTCCCACAATTTAGCAGGAAGTTGCTGAGGTAGTAGATCAAACTGTATCTCAGAACCAGAATCTTAGTCATAGGGATCCTCATAACGATAATTGACATCAAAGATCATACCCTCTCCAGGCTCTGGATCATATGGGGGTATCCGTGAAAGTAGAAGATCTGTGGGGAGGTCATTGAAATCCTCATCAAAAATTACTTTGTCCTCATTAGTACTCATCTCTGATTCATCGGAGGCTGTCTCCTCAGGCTTAGAGTCGAGCCATTGACTGGGATGATAGTGCATCCCCACCTCATTCTGCTCAAAGCTTCACCCTCATATGCATTGGGTTCCTCAGTAATTCCTGCCTCAGGTAGCATATTTATTTCTTTGTTCAAGTTATCCATAGCTACTTCTAGTTTTTGGATGTCAGGATCAGGGATAGAAAGTGCTGTCTCAGCATCTCTAACATCTGAATTAGGGATGTAAGTGAAAGAAGAAGAGTGCAGATCAGAAGATGTTGGCTCTAGCACAGGTTCACCTACGGTGGGAAGTGGCCAAGATTAATCAGTAGTGTCGCATGTAATGTTTGGCTCAAGATCCATATCCTCAAATGGATCTACTTCCCTTATCTCAGTTGTGTTTTCTAACTCATGAGGTATCTCCCAGGATTTAGGATAAGCCGATTGTGGCTCAGTCCTGGAGATATCAGTCCTTTCCTCCTCAATTTCTTGAATGGAGTTCTCAGATGAACCCATTCAGCATACTTCCTACTCCTATCTCATAACCAAGCTAGATTCTTCTTCCCCTGAATGATCTTCTAGCATCTGCTCCCGAGAATCTTCTGTGTGTTCTTCCGACGTAGTCATTTTAGATTCTTCGAGGTCTTCAAGGCTATTCTCCACTTGATATCTCAAAAGTAGTAGTTCTTGAGTTTCCCGATTTTGTACAATTAGCCTTGTTATCTCTGCTGTTTCCTGAAGGAGCTCCATCATAGCTTGTTGATGCAGAATCCAACTTTTTCTTTGGTTTGGCTCAATGATAGATTGGATTTCATGTAGATAAGATGCAGCCTTTTCCTTAGCACTAGCTATAGCTCTCTGTATTCTATAATGCGGTCGCATATGCACCAGTAGCTCTTCAGGGGTTCCAGGGGGTGAATCAGGTCTACCCATATTCCATGGGTGAGAAGCAGGAGTATGAAATCCATATCCTGGGTTATAAGATGCGGTCCTTTGAGGGACCGATTGGTATGGGTCATAATATCCAGGGATAGGATATGGGTTAACCATTTTAGTAACTCAAGGAGAAGGATCAAGCGAAGCGAAAAGTCATCTTCGCCACCTTGGGTTTTGATCCCAAGGTTGACCTGATTCAGTGACCCAGGCTCTCAGATAAGCTCGTGGGTCCAGCTCTTCTGGATCCTGATTAGGTCTAGATCCAGGGATAGCCATTGCGGCTACAGGAGTAGAAGTGGGAGAAGATGGTCCCGACAAGGTGACTCACCTCCTTGGGAGTGGCTCCCAAGGTCCAACCAATTGAGGTCTAGGTGACCTCCTTCCTTGCATACACCACCCAACCCCTCGGTTGGTGTAGCCAAGCAGGACAAGGCTAAGGCTGTATCAATCAAATGGTCCTTATGGATCAGGTGACTATATTTTTCGTTAGAAGTTCGAATTCCTGAAGAAAAATTCGTTGTTCAACCGACTGAAAGTGATTCCCACCTCTCAAGCTAACCTAGCTAGTCTGGTTATGAGGGGACTAAGAGGAAGGTTCTTCCTTTGGATTACGCCTCCGGTTCCGTTAACCCCAGAGCAGCGGTCATTTGACACTGCCCCACAAACTTAGTCACTAGGTTTGGCAAGTGAGGTTGCAAACACTAGGTAGTATGACAACGAATTCGGGTTGATTTCGTGTTCTACAATTGATTTTCGGCCATTTTCTTCAGTGGGTTTTCTGTTGGTGAGTGGTCCACAAGGTGACCAAGCTCACTGGCTAAGTACTAGACTTGATTAAGTCTTGGTTAGCCCAAAGTGTGGTCTCTAAGTTGTAACCCTAAAGATTCAACTTAAGGTTCATGCACTTCTAAGGTTTGTTCTGTTTCAGCAGACCACAAAAGCAATGTTCGTTCTCTAACAATAATTGGAATCCAATTAACTTGAAATTTTGTGAGTAGATTCCTTTTTCAGTCAGCTTTCCAGACAATATTTCTTTTGGAATTTTTCTTGTTTCAACCTAAGTTTTAAGGATTTTTTAATGTCAGGGGGTCAGATTTAGAATTTTTACCCCTGGTCAAATTTTCACTTTGAAACAATACTAATTGACCTTCAAAAATTCCTGAACAATGTGGAAAATAAAGCCAACTAGATCAGCTTTCGAACCCCACCATTTTTCATCAAAAAAAATTTGTGAATTGCTTGGAATTGCTTTTTGAAATTTGAAAAATCTTGAATCTGAGTCAGTCTGACCCCCATGCACTGTGCTAATTTTTAAAAATTTTGTACTTGGAAATTTTTCAAAAGAATGGTGGCATTTGAAAGGTGGTTTCAAAATGAAGGCTTACTCTAAATATCACAATTTTTTACTTACTAATTTTCCAGCAATCGAATTTTTAAATAAGACTTGAAATCTGGCCGAAAATCAGAAGATGGTGGAAAAGCTTTTAAGGAGGTTTGAGTTTGAAATCTAAGCTTTCCACCAAAGAAAATGTTTCATTTTTTTTTCCAGACTTTTGCACTTTTCTTTTTGTAAAAGAATTTTTCAAAGGATTCAAACAAAATATCCTTTTTTTTTTCTTTTTTGAACTAACCTAAGATTCAAAAAAGAAACCTAATTTAGATTTAAATTTTTTTTTATTTTTTTTTCTTTTTCCCGAAAATGAGTAAAATCATTTTTTTTAAAGGAAATTGCAGAAAGTAAATCTACTCCTATGGTTCAAAAAAAAAAAACTACTTTAAGAGAATGTGATGTGCACCTGATTCATTTTCCACACTCGTTGTATGTGCAGATCCTATTTTTCTTCCGTGTTGTCGTACACATCAAAAAGAAAGTAGGGAGAGAATTGTCAGTGATAGTTTCAAAGATCGAAATCAAAGAAAATGACGTTGCCTCCCTGGCAACAGCGCCATTTGTTGTTTCTCGTATCGAGCATTTTTTATGGGAAAACATCGTAGCATCGTGCACAATATGATCAAACAAAGATATTTGTAAAAAGATAACGAGACTTGAGTCCCGGTCGTTCATCTCTAGGAGGCATTTGTTTTACATTAGAATTCAATCTTTTACCGCTCTACCTTGTTTAAATTCACACGCCGGTTTACAATCTCCTGATTAAGATTTCACCACTTCTATTATGAACCCTGATTACGTGCGCATGTGTTAAATAAGTCACAAAGGTGAATGTGTGAGTTTCTGTGCACACGATTCTAGTGAGGTAGTGACCATTTACAGGAAACTCGTCTATTGTTAGATTTTCTATATTTTCAGGAAATGACATGCTTGTTGCGGAATAGATAAACAATTGAAAATGGGTAACTTGAATCACGCAAGCAGGATGGCAATTAATAAGCTCATGGTGATTTCAAAACATAGATATATATATATATGCATTTTTCATTCATTCAATTGGAAAGTTGTTTGCAACAGGAACTGTAGAGGAAAGCTTCTACATAAATGGATAAATAGGTAAAACTAGCTATTAGAAAACAATCACATACAAGAATCTACAGGGGGATTTTGCAAGCATCATCTGGGGAGAATAAGGACTACGCTTCTAAGCAGTAATAAAAAGCAGTAAAACTATGAAGAGCATAAAGTACTAATCTAGATCTAGCAGAACAAAAGGGCATTTAGGGGTAGTCCCCGATGGCCAGGGAGTGGTCAAGAGGAGAATGAGGGGCAGCCAATGGAGCTTAGGCTGACACTTGGAGAGAGAGAGGGGTGATCCAACATCCCGGCATGGTGTCATTCATGGTGGTGGTGAACTCGTGGAGATGGAGTGGCTAACCTAAGTGGAGGTGGATGTGAATGGAGCCAAGGGAGTGAATGGGTGCCAAGAATGTGAATGGGTGCAAATGGCCACCCATTAGGTCTTTTTATAGACCTAAGGGCTTCGCTCTAGAGAGGTGTGGAACTCAGTAGAGAGAGTCCAAGAGTGGCCAGCCATATGGTTATGAGATCCAAAAAATGTGGATCTCATTTCGAATGCCCCTTGGTTGCTAAATTTGGCAACCAAGAGGTGGCACCACTTCAAGAGCGTTCTAGAGAACTCTAGAGAAGTGTGTGTGTGTGTTTGTGTGGTCGTGCTCTAGGTGTCTAAGACGTTTAGGTTAGGTCCTAAGGGGTTTAGGTAGGTGTATGTCTTGAATTAGGGTTACAAACCCTAATTGCTAAGTGGAATTATAATTAAACTCAACCCATGTTTAATTGAATCAGTGTGAACCTAATTAAGAGTGAAATAACTCAATTAGGTTGGGTTTAGGTCAATTAGACTCTCACTAAGTTTAATTGAACTTGTGTGGGTTGAGATCTAGGCTCAATTGGACTCAATGAGTCCAATTGACTTAGGTGAAGGTAATTGACTTTGATCTAAGTCAATTGGGTTTGGTGAGGACCTAATTAGGTCCTTAGGTAGGTATAGAGATGACGTACTGGAGTTAGGACACCTTAATTTAGGTTCCTATGTGGTTGGGATTATGCTTAGGGAGCAAGAGATCCAAGATCAAGGCTTGAATCTTAAAATAGGGACTGGAGACCAGTACCAGACATCCGAAAATGTGATCAGATGACTTATACTCAAAAATCGGAAGTCCAGAATTCAATTTTGGGCATCCAATTTGAGTCAAGGTAAATCAAGGTTCGATTTTGGGTATTCTGCAGATATTGGACGTCTGACAAAGTGTCTAGACATCCAATAACACTGCAGAAGTGGGTTTAAGGTGTGCGGGAGATGACTAAGGGTCCTGGACATCCTATAGCTTATCTGGACGTCTAGATAATGGTTGGAACTAGGGTTTTAGGGCATCCTAGGGTGCTGTGACCTAATCTATGGGTGGCTAAGGCTTGGGGAAGTCTCTAGGCTATCCTAGGGCTAGGATGGACCTAATCTCTTCACATTTTACTACTTTATTCCTACTTAATGGCATAGCAAACATTTAACTCCCTTACATCATTATTCCTACATCTAATCTAAGCCTTCTGCTCCAGCTCTACTGCAACTCTTGTTATTCCTGATCCAACTTCAGATCCTACTTGAGATCAGCTTATTGCCTGCAATCGACGTAATGCACTTAATCAGCACATTATAACATTATTTTATGCACAGCTAAGGTAAAGCAGTAAGGATGTAGATAATGCTTATGCATGCATGAATAATCCTAACTTATGCTAGGTTCTAGCTTAATCTAGGTCAATTAAGACCTATGGTTGCTGCGCAATCAATGCATTATGGAATCAGACGAGGAACAGAATGTGTATTGAGCCCAATCGAGGCATCTAATAAGGCTGGGTGGCAATCGAGGTTCGAGGTCGATGGTACCTCTAGATCAGAAACTCACCCACCCAAGAATTACTTAGCAGTTAGGAAGGGAGAGTCCCGTAAAGACCCCTACACTATAGAGCATTCCCATGGGTTACAGGGTTTCCCCAACTCACCCACCTGAGAATTTCTTAGCAGCTTGGAAGGGAGAGTCCCATAAAGACCCCTACACTGTAGAGCATCCCCATGGGTTACAGGGTTTCCCTTGCCCGACCTTCCTTATCACTGAGATTCTAAGTAGACCAGAATGTGTGAGCTTGACTCCTAAGTCTTCATTTTTAATCATGCGTGTGCCTTGAATTTCACTTGAACTTGAAGTTGATTTGATTTGTGACCTTAATTAGGAGGTTGGTTGATTCACAAAGTGAACCAACTTCACTTGACCTGTCCTAAAGTTGAGGATGAGGTTTGGGTCAAGGACCCAAATCACCCTGAATTGGTTTGCAAATAGGTTATTAGGTCCCAATTTTAAATGATCTAAGTGATTATTAGAACTTTGATTTTAGGATCCACTTGATTAGATCAATTCAACTATGGGCTTGGGTAACACGCAATGCGGGAAATATATTTTCTTTTAAATCAGGCAAGCGTGTACTCCTGGAAACCCTAATGTGGAAACCCTAGATTGGCTTTATTTCCATGTCCAATTCTTTCAAAAGATGGTACCTTTGGCTCAATCAAGAAGGCGAATAGCCCAAGGAACCTTTATGCCCATAGTAGGTGCAAGTATAAGGATGGGGATCTCTAGTCAAATAGAATCAAATAAACAAACTTGAGTGATGAATACTATGTAAATAAAGCAAGTTTATCCTAATTGATTTCTTTTTCAATCTTTTCCAGAGATGAGGGTCTTAAAGAAGAAAGAAATATGATTACCTGCCCTTGGTGTGGTTGCTTGTGCGGTCGGTCTTCAGATTCACCTACATCAACACAACAAATTAGATATAGCAAGTTAGAATTAGATCAAAAAGTGTAATTAGTGAATGAAATGCACGTTGCTCTATGGTAACGGTGCCAAAATGTTGACTCATAAATCGTCGTAGTTTAGAAAAATGCATCATAGTATAGCGATGGAAATCAGATCGATGTTTAAATTTGTAAAGCTCGAAAACCGTCAATTTCAAGGTCGTTCGTAAGGAGCAAGTATATCAATTCAATCCACCAATCACAATAATCAAAAATAATGATGAAATGAATATTCAACCACAAATATGAGAATAATCAATTAATTCTCGAAATTGTACCTCAGAATAAAAAAAAAGTATATAAAAATGGTGTTTGAATCCACCAAATATCCCCCAACAGTAAGCATAATTCCCAATAGGATCAGCTGCAATATCAACACTCTTAACCCACAATCAAAGCGTCAATTAGAATTGACGTCCTTTAGATCAGATGTAGGAGAGATGTCAGACACCTTAAGTGTCGAGCCAAAGTAGTCTATCAAATTTTGCCTAAGTGTAGGCATGATTCCCGTGCAAAACCCCCCTCCTTCCCTCAGAAAATCCCCTCCTCTCTCTCCCTCTTCAGAATCGGGTCAAGGCTTAATCAGGTAAACGGATCTGGGTCTAGGCCCACCCAAGTGTGGGTGGTGAGAAAGGAGTGAATAGTGACAAGGGACCTCACCCTATGAGTACTTGAGGCGATAAGGCAACAAGCATTTCTCAATAAGTTTCAATTTTTTTAATCTTTTAATGATGCGGGACTAATGTCCTTGTTGACGCACGAAATCGGTGTCTTAAAAGTAGTAATCGTCGTAGCAAGTTGAAATAGTGCGAAAACTAATAAAATTTATAACTCGAATGAAGTCCGAAAATCGAAGGTCAAGCACAAGGAGAAAGTATTGTAATTCAATCTCAAAGATCACAATAGAAGCACAAATGTAAGCAGTTATAACCAAAATTCTATCCAAAAATGATATATATATATGAGAGTCAATATTAGAGTGCAAAAAGAATGGGGTAAAATGATGATTTAAATCACCAACTAACCCTTGAAATTAAGCTCACAATAATCTCAAATGAATGAACAGCAAACTCAATCAAATGTTTCACGTCACTTATGTAACCAATGTAACCACAGAAGCACAGCACCAGCAGAACCAAATGATAGAGATAAGCTTCAAACGACTTAAGTGACGCTTACTACATTCCTTCAAGAGGCTAAAGGGCCTCTTTGTTCTTCTTCTTCTACTTTCTTCTGCTCTGCTTCTCTTCTCTCTTCTTCTCGAGGCTTCTTCTTCTTCCTTTACTTCAAACCTTCTCCTTTCTTCACAAGCACAGGGGCACAATTCCCTCAGTGACTAAGTGTCGAACCTTCTCTCTGATGAGCAAAACCACCTTCCTTCGGTTACAAATTCCTCCTCCTCTTCTCTCTCAAATAACCAAGTAGCCAATTGAGTAATCGGATTAAGAAGTATTAGGTCTAGGGATAGCATCTTGGGTAGTAGCCGAGGAGTGAGGGCTTAGGTGGGTACGGGTGTGCGGGTAAGGGGACCTGACCCCTGTGTTACTTGGGTGATAGGATAGAAACATAAATTCCTTTTATGTGTATGTGGGCACTCTTCTCCCACCGATGTGGGACTAAACCCACAGGCCTCCTGATGTAAACACATTTACACTACTTAAAATGTCTATTTATGCATGTTCTTAAGCATAGGATTGCATTTCATGATATAAATATTTCATAACATGCATCATCTTGCATTTAGAGTAGTTTGAATAAAATGGAGGTTAATTGTCTCCTTTTATGTGCTTGGACAGGTCAAACATTTTATCGGGGCCTTGGATCAAAGATCCAACCGTATGGATGTGATCAGCGCGACGATTGGAGTTCAACGACTCCAAGATCGCCCTAATCAGGCATCCGTAGCATCAGATAGTGACCGGGGAACACTAGAAGATCAAGGGCCAGGATGGTAAAAATCCACACTTCAGATGACAAATCCAACCTCACGGATGAATTCAGATTGATGATCGCAGCCCAACGACACAAAAATAGAGTCAATTCGACATCCGTGGCACCATCCACAACTTCCAGAAGATGGACGACCAAGATGGCACCACGTGGCGCCATCTCAGCTGCCCAAATGGCCTCCAGCACCGCCACACCTTTTCTTCTTCAATCAGCACGTCGATTCTCCGCCGTTGGATCATTATCCAACGGCTGTGGATGTAGCTGGCTAATTCATCCGCGTGACCATTTTGAAGGTGTAGCGTAGCGGTAACGCAGCTGCGGGCGAAGCAGAGGTCGCGGGATCAAGTCCCGCGAGCCTCAAATTGGGTGCAAGCAAGCAGGCGCGTGGAGCGTTAGATGGGGATCGGACGACCGCGTGCACCAGATAGCACCAATGCACGATTGAACGCGCGGCGCGGACGTGCAATCTGACCCGCCAGGCGGGCGGGCTGCAGCGGGTGAAGCGCGATCTAAGCCGTCCGATCTCGCGGTAGAACCAGCGGACGTGCGCAGGCATTGCGTGCACGAGCAGGCGATCAGGCGCGCGCAAGCCACCCACGACGCCCACGAAGGAGGCTTTAGCGACGGTTTTATCCATCACTAAAGACCCTTATTTATTATTTTGAAGTTGTAATGTCCATTTTGCCCCCAGTCCTTGCAACTATAAAAGGAGACCCCCTCCATACGAAGTTTTCATCCCTTCCTTCTCCTCTCTACCCCTCCAAAGCTCAAGAGAAGCTTGTCCCACACCCGGGATGCTTCTCGTGAGATAAAGTCCAATTTTCGTTCCCCTTCAGAAGTGGATCCAGCGACGACGACGGCGTGCTGCTTCATTCCCGTTCTTCTGCTTCGTCCTCCTTCGTCCTGCTTCGTTCTCCTTCGTCCAGGCGTCGTCCCGTCCAGCTCGTCCTCCAAGCAACCGTCGAGGAGGATTTCTCTCTCCCTATTTTTTTTACTGCTTTCTAATATCGATTTACTACTTTCTAGTGTAGCTTCGTTCGTCCTCCAAGCAATCGTCGAGGAGGACATTTCTCCCTCCATTCTTTTAATGCTTTCTAGAGTAAATTTATCGCTTTCTAGAGTAATTATTTTATGCTTTGTAGTTGTAAGAGTGAAATGAACAATCTCCTTAATGAAAAATTCCTTGTTTATTCTGCATCTCATTTTGATTTCTCTATGTAATATTCTCTTTCTCTCTTACTCTCTCTCTCTCTTCTATTTATTGTAAATAATTAGATAGTTTTAAATTGAATTATTCTATGACAAATAAAAAGAAACGCGTAGTTTTTAAATCAAATGTCCGCCTCCCTGTGTTCGACCCGGAATTTTCATTTCGGTATAAATTTTATTTGTTGAACACGAATTCTTCGCTTTCAAACTACAACGACAGGTTTTCCAAAACCGAACATGTTACCGTAGCCATTCGTATACGTTCAACATTTTGGCACTGTTGCCGGGGAGGCGACGATCTTTGATTTCTCTTCGCGTTTTGTAACTTACAAATCATTTACTTCACTTTTCTCCTTTCTTATTGTAATTGCAGGTACTCTTTTGAGATGAGAAAAAGCGGTAGATTGGAGTAAAGTGCTGTGGAAGGTTTTGTAAGTTATCCCCCATTCTCTCCCCCTCCATAGATTTCATTCGCCACATTGAATCCAAATTCGAATTAACCTAGGTTTTTGCATAAATCCTAGGAGTAGTTTGGCTGCTTGGATTCTCACTCACATTCATTCCACCTCCATTTATATAAAAATAAAATAAAAAGAGAATTTTGTGGGGCAATTTTCAACAAACACACAACGTACACCCACCTTTAAAGGCACTTAACCGAATTGATTTGTTTCTACTCAACTGGGTTCTGATCTGTAGAACCGGTACACATAAAGCAACACATAATTGAGTAGAAATTAGATTAGGTAATCATTTGTGTGCCTAATTAGGTGGTGCATCAGGCCAATTGTTTGAGTTGATTAGGGTGCACCACTTCAAATAAAATAAACTCATCAAGTAGCTGCCAATTATGTTCAACTCTTAGGGATTTACCAGGCACTCCACATTCTTTTTAAACTTTAAAGGAAAATATCTTCACCTGTGCTTGCAAAACCTGGTGTGCCAACGAAACCTATTTGAAAACACCTAAAGTTGAATCCTAAAAGCTACTAAGCAAGATTTGAACCTTAAAATTCACCACATCAAAAATAATCTTGCTTGAAAACCATTGGTTATGCACGTACACACAAATCAATAAGTCATTAAGGGCACAACCCATTTAAAGGGCCCATCACATTCCAAAGCACATTCAAACCTAGCCCTAAATAAAACGGAGTAGATGTTGGCCTTAAGGATTGAACTCGCTCTTCAGAACTCAGAACGAGATTATTTTCGATTAGTCTATTTCTACTGTTCAATCTGATGTCTAGCTAGGGGAGCAGAGTCAAACAATCGTGGCTGGGGGGTACACTAGGAATCGGAGGCACAAGCCGAAGGAAGAACCTTCTCCCCAGTCCCTCCTTCTAACTGGTTGGATTGAACAGACGGAAGTAGATCAAATCATTCCTTTATCTCAAGACGGGTTTTGGGAGTCTGTAGGTCTTTAGGCTAACCCATTTAAGGACAGGTTTGACTGTTTGTATTGCAGGGCGCCTTTCTTCATCCCGTGTCTCATAAATCCTTCCACATATTTCACGCATTCCCGCTCTTTCCCTCCTGTTGTGAATTATCCTCAACATGACGATTATCCCAACTCGTATTGTAATCAACCATCAGTTAGTTGGGATAATTTGGATTGGGGATACAATTCCAGACCTCCGTGTTTAGGGTCTAACCCTGAACACTTTCATTCTGATTTCTATCCTTCTCAGAGCTACATCGATTATAGATCGTCTTCCTTTCATGAAGAGCCTAATACGATCTACAATCAAGAAGGATACACCGATCCTTACCCATCCTCTAATTTCACTGCCTTTAGGTCATCACCATCTTTTCAACAATCTGAAATGACCTATTATCAGGAAGAGTATAACGAATCTCAATTCGTTAATTCCCCTGCATTGATCCCAAACCCGCCCAACCCTGAATCGACTCATTTGGTTCAGGTTAACCAGGTTCAAGATAAGGTTCTGGCTAACTTGAGGAATATCATTCAATCTTTAAAGGTTCAGCCAATACCTTGCATTGAGAGATTGGAGCTATAAATTGAAATGATTGATGATTTAAACAAGTCTTTGTTGGATTGGCTCCAGGACGTTAAGGATAAGAACCTAGGTGAATTTCTACTTAGGAAATTAGCGAAATTGAGGATGAGATTCGTGGTTGCTTTGATTCAATCTTGAAATAATTCTCAGGATGAACCCTCTTCAGGAAAGCCAATGACAGAACCCGCTAAGGCACCTGTTGGGGGGACACGTGTTACGAGGATAACCAGATTAAATTAAAGCAATCAATTAAGGATGATCTGATTTCTTCACCTGAGATCCCTAAGCCGGGTTACGAGGAAACGTATGTCTCTGGGGAACACAAAGTGACAACTAATTTTGGGACATACATTGATACGGATCCTGATGGTGAAGATTCAAGTTGCGAAGTCTCACACGAGTTTTCTGAACACGATTTCTGTGAGACGATTGGGCCTGAGGAATCTGATAGATCATTTGATAGCCCAATAACTGAGGAAACTGATCTTTTTAGGGCACACATTACGGATCCAAAATCGCATTTTCTGGAGGAATCAATTCATTGCCCTGATTATCAGTTACACCTTGTTGAGCTTATTGATGATTCTAATTATGAGATAATTAGACCCATGTCAATTTTGATTCTACCACATCATTTAGACTTGGAGATTTCCGACGAGGTGATGAATATACAAGAGGTCCTGGAATTTGATATGCTGAATGAGGAGGATAGGAGCTGGGAAGTTTTGATTTGGGAAGTTAATTTTGGAGGAAATGGAAGATTGAGTCAAAGGGTTCCTTTTAAGCTGAAACCATCAAATCAGAACCCTTACGACATTTGTTTCGAGGATGTTCAACTCAAGCACACATTCAACGATTACCCTTTTGAGCTTCAATTCTCTGTAACCCGACTTTTTGGTCTTGGGTTGCATCCTCATAAATCGCAGTCCCGACCCTGCTTGCATTCTGATTTCAGGTTTTGGATAATTTTTATCCAGAACCTAAGATATTCTTGATTATGGGGTGTGGGTCTGCACCACAATCTGGTCCACATCTGTGGACCACTTTTGATAGGTCAAAGGATTCTTCTGTTTATTTTAATTCTGACCTGCACTTGTAAATTCTTCATTACTTTTCTTTGTATACTGTGCCTAGCTGAAGGCACTAAACTCAACACATATACAGTTCTTTTTAATTTTTCATCTCGGAGTAGACTTGACATTCACGCAATTCAGGTGCTTTCTTCGCTTTTCCACTCTACTTTATGTCTTTTTAATACAATGAGTACATTGTATTAGATAGGCATGGGGGGGAGGATATTTATCTCTGAATTCATTCGCTAGCTCCATAGATTTGTTTTCTTTTATTAAAAAAAAAATCAAAATTAGGAAAGAGAACTTGGGTTTAAGAAAATTTTCAATCTTAGGAAATACTACATTAAGATCTGAGCACAAAGACCCTTCAGGTCTTTGGACTTAATTAGCCTGTGTATCCACTAAAATGTGGATTTGCCTTTGAGACCTCGCCATCTTAATTCTATTATAATTGGAATAAATAAGTTTGGGTGATAAGTACACGACTTATCAACCCACCCTCTGATTTGAGGGAATTTTGATTCTTAAGCATCTGCACACTTTCTTTGCACTGACTCATTGTTCGACGATTTTAATGGAAATTGGGTAGCTAATGAACCTTTTAGGGTGATATGGCTGGCAAGTTATTGTGGGTAACAGCCCATAGGTAGGTTGTCCAGAGCCCAGTCACTGGACCTTTCTCTTTTTTCTGCCTTTAGGTAAATCTTAGACCAGGGAAGCCACCTACCTAGAAAAAAAAAAAAATCAAAAAAGAAAAGGAGAAAAGAACAAAAAGAAATAAGCCACACTTCACCGCACGAGTATGGCCGGCAAGTTGTCGGTGGTAATAGCTCATCGACCGGTTGTCCAGAACCCAGCTTAGAAAATGCACTAAAAATTCTCAAAACACTTAGGAAGAAGCGGAGAAGTAGAATAAACAGGGGAGATATACACTGGATTCACCCTTGTGTTAACCCCGTAAAAAATTAAAAGTAGGGAGAAAGCTACCAGTTGTAAAGATATACCTTTAGGCAGAATTCTTTTTGAGGTCACCTAGAGGCGTAGAAATCCAAAATCCGTTTTAATTGCCGGTCAACGAGTCTATCACAATCACAATAAGATGCTTAAAATTTAGGGTTCTCATCAAATCTTGGGTAAGTTGAATGGCCGTAGAAAGCCACTCTTAAACCCTAAAATTTGAAAATCCAAAAAAATTAGAAAAGAGTAAAAAGAGAAAAAGAAATTTTTCTATGAATAAGGCAAGGGCTTGAGGCAGTCTGCATTTTGGCTGATACCCGGGCGCTGTTGTGTCTTTGAAAGTTTAGTTCCTAAGTGGACAATTTCTTAATGATTGAAAATAACTCAGGTCTAAATAATCCAACCTAATTCTTTTATAAATATCATATAGTTTTTGCTATGGACTAGCAAAAGATAGGAATGGGGGTACGATGTAAACACATTTACACTGCTTAAAATGTCTATTTATGCATGTTCTTAAGCATAGGATTGCATTTCATGATATAAATATTGCATAACATGCATCATCTTGCATTTAGAGTAGTTTGAATAAAATGGAGGTTAATTATCTCCTTTTATGTGCTTGGACAGGGCAAACATTTTATCGAGGCCTCGGATCAAAGATCCAACCATATGG
This sequence comes from Thalassia testudinum, assembly GCA_037157565.1. NCBI lineage: Eukaryota > Viridiplantae > Streptophyta > Magnoliopsida > Alismatales > Hydrocharitaceae > Thalassia > Thalassia testudinum. The sequence continues at coordinate 95,731,436 of JAZHRO010000025.1, forward strand.
ATGTGATCAGGGCGACGATTGGAGTTCAACGACTCCAAGATCGCCCTAATCAGGCATCCGTAGCATCAGATAGTGACCGGGGAACCGTAGAAGATCAAGGGCCAGGATGGTGAAAATCCACACTTCAGATGACAAATCCAACCACACGGATGAATTCGGATTGACGATAGCAGCCCAACGACATAAGAATCGAGTCAATCCGACATCCGTGGCACCATCCACAACTTCCAGAAGATGGACGGCCAAGATGGCGCCACGTGGGGCCATCTCAGCCACCCAAGCAGCCTCCAGCACCGCCGCACCTTTTCTTCTTTAATCAGCGCGTCGATTCTCCACTGTTGGATCAAGATCCAACGGCTGTGGATGCGGCTGGCTAATTCATCCCCGCGACCATTTCGAAGGCGTAGTGCAGCGGTGATGCAGCCGCTGGCGAAGTAGAGATCGCGGGATCGAGTCCCGCGAGCCTCAAATTGGGCGCAAGCAGGCAGGCGTGTGGAGCGTCAGATGGAGATCGGACGGCCGTGCGCGCCCTATAGTGCCGACGCGTGATTGAACGCGTGGCGCGGATGCGCAATCTGACGAGCCAAGTGGGCGGGCTGCAGCGGGTGAAGCGCGATCTAAGCCGTCTGATCTCGCGATCGGACGTCTAAGAACCAGTGGACGTGTGAAGGCGTTGCTCGTGCAAGCAGGCGATCAGGCGCACGCGAATCGCCTACGACGCCCACGAAGGAGGCTTTAGCGACGATTTTATCCGTCACGAAAGACCCCTTATTTATTATTTTGAAGTTGTAATGTCCATTTTGCCCCCACTCCTTGCAACTATAAATGGAGGCCCCCTCCATACGAAATTTTCATCCCTTCCTTCTCCTCTCTATCGCTCCAAAGCTCAAGAGAAGCTTGTCCCACACCCGGGATGCTTCTCGTGAGATAAAGTCCAATTTTTGTTCCCCTTCGGTAGTGGATCCCGCGACGACGATGGCGTGCTGCTTCGTTCCCGTTCTTCTGCTTCGTCCTCCTTCGTCCTGATTCATTCTCCTTCGTCCAGGCGTCGTCCCGTCCGGCTCGTCCTCCAAACAACCGTCGAGGAGGAGTTCTCTCTCCCTATTCTTTTCTCTGCTTTCTAGTATAGATTTACCGCTTTCTAGTGTAGTTTTGTTCGTCCTCCAAGCAATCATCGAGGAGGACATTTCTCCCTTCATTCTTTTAATGCTTTCTAGAGTAAATTTATCACTTTCTAGAGTAATTATTTTATGCTTTGTAGTTGTAAGAGTGACATGAACAATCTCTTTAATGAAAAATTCCTTGTTTATTCTACATCTTATTTTGATTTCTCTGTGTAATATTCTCTTTCTCTCTTACTCTCTCTCTCTCTTATATTTATTGTAAATAATTAGATAGTTTTAAATTGAATTATTCTGTGACAAATAAAAAGAAATGCATAGTTTTTAAATCAAACATCCGCGTCCCTGTGTTCGACCCGGAATTTTCATTTCGGTATAAATTTTATTTGTTGAAAATAAATTCTTAGCTTTCAAACTACAACGACAGGTTTTCCAAAATCGAACACGTTAGCGTAGCCATTCATATACGTTCAACACCTCCTCGCGTGGGTGTAGCTGCGGTGAAGTTTGGTCGATTGAAGCAGCAGCTGCAATCTCTCACCTAATTAAGGACCTGTTGTGTGATTGGAACAAATCCACTCGACTTGGAGGGTGTAGCCTAGAGCTCTCATGGCCAGATCTTGAAGAATAAGACGAAGCTAATGGCAGCGATGGCGGAGCATTGGCGAACACCTGAAAGCACAAACACGGTCTTGCGGCTAAGTCAAAAAAGTTCAGAAGCTTCATCGTGGAACGGTGAGTGCAACGGTGGGTGCGACATGTGGTGTGAGTGAAGGTGAAGGCCTGATGACCTTGAGAAGGTGGTGTCGGGTGGAGACTTTGAGAGGCCAATCCCCTTAATTTCTTGAGGGGTTTTGGTGGGTGATGTACGACGAAGGTGTAGGGACCGGTGGCAGCCGATTTGATGGAGTGTAGCAGCCGTGCTAGCATGCCGGAGGAATGCCAGCGAGATGGAAGATGAAGTCGGAGTGGGCACGACAGTGGTCAGAGTCGAATTTTGTTGGTGTGGTTGTGATCAGTAGAGGTGGAGTTGATGGAGATGGCTAGAAGATGAAAAAGGACAAATGAGGCACCGGTTGCGGTATGGCCGGCACTGAAGAAGGAAGATACTTTGATGAGGAAGACAACGACGAGGATAGGGATTTCGATGGGGAAGAAGCTAGGGACAGGAGTTCGCCGGAGGAAGCTCAGAGTGAGCTGGAGATTGAGGAAAGAAGAGGGTTTTAGCTCAAAAACTTGCTGAGGAGGTGAGGTTAGCCATGGGGGTCTTTTATTGGCCATGGGGTGAGTTGAAAGCTTTGCAAATTAGGGAGATGGATTCTTGAAATCATTGGATTTTCACAGGTGGTTGAGATGGATTTGGAGCTTAGGAATAGGTTTAATCGATTAGGAAACTCCTCAGGACCATCCCTTCCAAATTTGGGAGGGATTGGTCAATCAATCAAGGCAGAATCAGAGATTGAAGCTCGAATTTGATGGGTTCACACTTTCCATTACTGTAGGGACCTAAATGTGAAGAAGACAAAGAAGTTAAGGGGGACTTTGTGAGGATTTTCGAAAGTTAGGGGTGTATGTGATAAAGAAAGAGTCTAAATGGACCAAAATGCAAACTAGGTTGAAATGATCTCAGATTGAGCCCAAATTTTGGTAAAAACCTAATTAATACTAAAGAAATCTGATGGTGAAGTTGGATTTTGGGTTTGACTAGGTTTAATTGGGTAATTTATGAAGAAACCCAAATTAGGGCAACTTCCTTTCTGAGACTCTATTTTAGGTCAAAATAGGTTCCAATGGTCAAATCAAAGATACCAAACCTTATATAATGTTTTTATATGATTCATAGAAGGTTTAGGTGAATTTTATCCTAACCATAACCTCAGTTAATTAAGAAAGTCAATTTTTAGGGTTTCAGATATCCATTAATTCTCGAAATGCACGAAAACCCGCTTCTATGTGCATGGACCCTCTTATTAGACATTAATGAGAATTTGACCTTTAATTATTCCCTGGAATTCCCCATGGTTATTCTATGCTCAAGGAATGCAGTTAAAATTACAGAAATAACTGTGTTCTTATCTTCTTCTCAAAATAGAATATTATGCATATAGAACCCTCTGATGGTTATGTAGGAGCTTTTATCAACTTTATTAGATCAAATTGGGCTAGTTAGGGCTCATGATGGTGTTCCCATCAGTCCCCACTCCTTCGCATGTTGCTACTCTGGAGCTCCCTTCAAATTAAAGCAGCTGCTACTATTATGCTGGTCAATCAAGGTCCTGGAAAGCTTCTCCACCTATGTTTCCAACTGTTAGAGGTGTCGTGGTGGTGGTTGATGACCAGAACACAGAGGACGATGGAGGTCAATGACAGAAACCACAGCTACGGTGGCCAGAACCTAGAAACTAAAGTACAGGCTTAATGCCCTAGTTAGGCAATTCATAAGCTTCACCGTGGTGTGTGGAGTGTGGTGGAGGTGTTAATTGGATGAACGAGTGCTTGTGGATAGTGGATGACGTCAAAGAAGGACAGCGAATAGTGGGTTGTTTGGAGGAGTGAATCACAATTCAAAAGCTTTAGTACTTTGAGAGCTTTTGACCTGTGAGGTGAGAGGGAGGTTTTAGTTGTGGTGGTGAGGTGTTTTAGTGTGTGTGGCGTCAGTGCGAGCTTGCTGGAACTTGTGTCGGATGTGGGGATGAAGGTGGTGGAACAGTGGTTTTAGTTAGTGAAATTAAAATCTAAGGGCATGAAAAGATGCTAGAGAAGGAGAGAGAGAGAGTGAGTGAGACCACATCTGGCGTTGATCGGTCAAACGTGGGGAAGACAATATCAACGGTGAGGGATTTGGCAAGGAAGACGAGGGTGATGACACCCTTGCTTTGGCTGGTAAGGTGCGCAAGGAAGAGGGGAAGAAGTTGAACCTTCCAAGTTGACAATTGGTCGATCAGATGAGGGAGGTAGAGGAGCTCACTAGAGCTGAAGATGATGATGGCCGAAGGAGGAGGAAGGAGAATTCTGGTCCAATCTTAGCTAATCCTGACTTAGGAACATGGTAGATCTTATACAAAGGTAAATTGCGAGCTCTATTAGGAAGAATTTGTGTGTAGGATCCGTGAAATTAGCAAGTAGGAATTTGGAAACGTCTAAGCTCTATGGAGCTCTAAGATCGAATCAAGCATCAAGATTATGTTCAAACAATGGGGAATCCTCGTGTGATTTCTCCTCCTAATTTTGGAAGTGTTTAGTTGTATATTGAGAGAGAAATCTTTGACCGAAGGAGTTTGGCCATGGGTTTGATTCTATTTGAACTGTTCAGGTGATAGGGATTGAAATGTGAAGAATATGAGAAAGCTGCAGGGGTTTTGGAGAGAAAAATGTGGAAGTTTAGGGTCTAATTGAAAATATTAGAGATATGGGGACTGAATTGCAAACTAGCTCAAGATGTACTCTGATTGGACACAAGGAATTTAATGGTAAACTTGGATTTGAGTTTTGACCATGTTTGTCTAGGTTAATTGCACAGGAGCCTGACTCAATTCAAATTCCCGTATGAATCTCCGTTCTTGGTCAAAATGGGTTCAGATGGTCAAAGTGAAGGTAATAAACCTGTTAGAATATTTTTCAATAATTTTTAGGAGGTTTAAATTGATTTTATCTTGACCAGAACCTTTTCAATTTAAGTAGGGTTGATAATTAAGATTTTTAGTATTATTTAAACCCTCGAAATGCATGAAAACCTGATCCAGTTTGTGTGAGCCCATTTCTTGGTCTTTTAAGTTCATTTGACCTTTAATTAACCACTTGATTAAGCCTTTAGTTAATCTGCATTTGTGACTGAATGTTAAAATGATAGAATTAACCCCATTTTTCTGTCTTTCCCTATAAATAGTTTAGTATGGAATTGTGACCCTCAGATGATCATTTAGGAGCATTTATCATTTGAATCAAACTAATTTTGGCTAGTTAGGACTCATGATGGTGTTACCATCAAGCACTCGCCAACAAAACTAGACCTAAATGAAAATGGGTACCAAAAAGAGATTTGCAATCTTGTTTTGCGGGAAACTCTCAAGGATTAGTAAAGTACTTAGAATGGATCTACCATAAAAAAGATAGACAACTCGTAGTAGTAAGAAAACACACTAGACTTCACAGATGAAAATCAATGACAGGTCTAGGGAAATGGTAGATGGGTTATGGACAATGAATGTTCGAAGCATAAGACAGGGGAAGAAGACCTGTTCATCAACCTCAATCGAAAGGAAGGTGGTTCTGTCACCTTTCGCAACAACCATAAGGGCCATATTGCTGGTATTCACCAAATTGGTAATTCTAAAACTTCCTTTGATAATGTTTGTCTTATTTTTTTTTGAAAGGATGAGGAATGCATCGGGGATGATAGCAGACCGGAATATAATGTTTATCTTGTTAGTAGTGTAAAGCATAATGATTGCACAGCAATCATGGGTCCTAATCAACCTAAATAATGTCTGAACCAATCTTAAATTGTGGATATTGCACTAATATCTTGCATATCATGCATTGCATCAGTCTATTTAGAATAAGATGAGATATCCTGCTAGTTAATGATTTTTATTGCTATTTACAGATAATAAAGTGATCCAGGATGGAGATAGTGGAATAAAGCAATAAAGGAAGAAGAAGACTGATCCAGATAAGACGAGTGAGGAGGATAGCCTTATCCCTACCCTTAGAAACCCTAGGATAGCCTTATCCCTACCCTTAGAAACCCTAGGACAACCTTCCCAAACCCAAGACAACCTCCATTAGGGCACCTTAGCCTCAAAACCAAAACATGGATAGCACTATCCATGTTCCTATCCCTCTCCCAAACACTTAGGAACCAAAACCAACCTTAGAAAACATAAAACCCACTCTCCAGCACCTTTTAGGACGTCCAGACATCTGGTTGGACGTCTAATTTCTATAGAATAACAATCCAGGAAGCCGAAACTCATACTGACACAGAATTGGACGTCTAATTTAGTGTCCAGACATCCAATTTTGTAGCATAAGATGTCTGACCACTATCCTGGACGTTTGATACTGCTATCTGGTTCCTAATTTTGGTGTTGGAAGCCCTGGCTTGCCTATTTTGACCTAGGAACCCCACCGTACACCCTAGGAAACATAAGTAGAGACCTCCTAAGCCTAGTCCACTATCCATAGCCCTACTTGTCTTATCCCTAACCCAATTGAACCATCCCATACCTAATTGGGTGCATCTACAGTAGATTGGGTGCACCCGATTCCAATTAGATCCACCCAGGATCTAATTAACTCATACCTATTAGGGTTACCCTAGCCTAATTGCATGCACACATCTAATTAGACTTGACCTAGACCTAAATAGGTTCACTCCTACCCAATTAGACTTTCCTAAGCCTAATTAGGCCCACACCCACTTAATCTAGATTGACCCAACCTATTTAGCACCTAATCCCACCAAAACCCACAACCTAGCCCTACGAAAAACACACACCCACACACACACGCACACCTTCCCATTTTACTCCCACCAAACCCATGCACACTCTCTTGGAAACCCTAAAAACTTGTGTCAAACCTAGATCCAAAAATTGTGGCATTTGCTATTTTTGGAGCCACCAAAAGAGGCAAACAAATGGAGCCTTCCATAAGGGCAAAGAGAGAGCTCCGAAATTGGACCATATCTCCATACACTCTCCCATCCATACCCTCCACTCTAAACTTGCTCCCACCCTCCAAAACCTTAAGGCCGTCCTCCTCATCCTCCTCCAAGGCTCCATGGATGGCTAGCTAGAGAAGCTTCTCTCCAAAGCTTCAAGGACGGCCATTGGTAGAGAAAGGGAGCAACACGGTCCCCTCTCCACTTGGGTGCACTAGCCCCCATCTTCTTCGTCTTGGACGGCCATGAAGGCTCACCCATAGCCTCTTGTGGCCGCCCATCTCTTTTGGTTGGCATGTAGACGGGTTTGCACACCCAAGGTCTAGCCTACACCCTCACACAAGGCCGATGGCCCTAGTGGCAACTTTCCGGCATGAGGGATTTTCTTTTATTTATATGCTTTCTTGTGTAGATGATGTGTGATAAATTTTTATGCATAAATAATTTCATGATGTTTCTGTGATTGATTGTCCTCATGTTTGCTTGCCTATATGACACTTTGGTTCGTTCACACCATGCATGGCCACCATGGCCTCATTTAGGTGCACATAGTCACTTAGGTTTTTGCTAGTTTATCTAGATCTATGTTTCAATTCTCTTTTCGAAATAAGAAATCAAAAACACAAAAAGACAAAAATAGTAGCTTAAGTTAGATTCAGGTTATAAAAGCCGATCCAAATCTCGATTCGTTTTCATTCCTCCCAGAGACGAACGACCGGGACTCAAGTTCTAAAATGAATAAAGATCTATGAGAGTTTCATTATCACAAATATCTTTGACGATTGGTTTTTGCGACTATACTACGATTTCCAACGATTTCAAAATACGTGAATTCCACTCCCATCAAATGGAGCCATTGCCAGGGAGGTAACACGTGAGTTTAGATTTGGATTTGCTTAACTTTTGTTTGTTTTGATTGTAGGGTGTCAAGATGAGGATCTACGCACACATCGACCCATGGTGAAGACCACAGGTATCTTCTTCGTCCTCTTGTTTATTTCTTCCTTAGGTTAGAAAAAAAAGAAAAAAAATTATCTATATATAAATTCAAATTCAAAATTTCAGATCTGAATTAAAAAAAAAAATCATTTTCTTTGGTGTGTGTTTTAACTTGGAAACTATTTAAACACACCAAAATCAGATTTGAAAATTCGGCCAGCAAATATTGACGATTTTCAAAAATTTATTGCTGTGAAATTTGGAGTCTAAAAATCTTCGGATTCGGTCTAGTATTAGGTTTTCAAACTAGCTTTCCAGCGCCACCTTTAGTTTAAAAAATTATCACTATAAAAATTTTAAAAATTCGCACAGTGGAAGGGGGTCAGAATAGTCTGCGCTCTGATTTTTTATAAATTTAAGCGTTAATTCTATCCTTTACATAAATCAGATATCTTTGAAATTTATGGGGTTGGAAAGCCACTGAAACCTAGTTTTTTCTATGAATTTTCAAGAATTTTTGGATTTTTTTTTATACAGTTTCAAACTGCACTTCTCGCAGGGGGTCCATTTGGTCTGTTTTACCCCCTGGAACATAAAAATTCGTGAAAAATTGTACGAAATAGTAAAAATATTAAAAAAATATTCCCTGAAAAATTTATTGAAAAATTAATATCTCTATCAAATTTCATATTATTATTCTTCAGTTATTGATTTGGGCAGTGATTTCAAGTCAGACTAAGTTCTAACTGCAAATTTTAGAAGAAGCACAAACCCTAGGTAATTCACATTAGGGTTTAAGTTTAGAGGATCAAAACAAACCTTTTTGAGCCTAATTTGGGTGTGATTGCATGAGAATGGATTTGATGTGAAGACTATCTCTTATCTTTGTTCGCATCTTCTCTCAAATATCCATGAACCCATTTCATTCTTTTGACCCTCGGGGTCCTCCATCTCCCAACCCAACCATGATTTCGACTCCTCCTGGTTGGGAGACTCATCCTAACCAGCTGAGATATGATTATCCTTATCCCCCAACTTATTTAGAACCTGAATCTCATGGATCTGACCCTTATCTAGATCAGAACCAATTGAAAGCCATAGTTGCTGAATTCCCGGAATATAACAAGGACTATACAGATCAATGTGCCAAGCTTTTGGAGCAAATTAGATGATCTCAGGCACAATCTTATCACTCCTCCCAGGGACAAGAGACTTGGAACAACCATCCTAGTGGGTCTAGTGACCCATATTTTGGAACCAGTAGTTATTCTACTGATTCTTGCTACCATGGGGAGGCATCCTAGACTCAACCAACCCAAAAGGCACCTTTGGACCTAATCCATGATTTGGGTAGATCAATTAAGGAATGCACTATTTTTGATACACCTGTACCTGATGAGATATCTCTAATAAATTGGAATAATGGATCACAAGTACAGGACCACATAACACGTTCTCAATCAACTCCCTCTGTAGTCAGCCCCACTCAGGGAGATACACCTATTGATTCATATCCAAATTCGTATAACCCTAAGTGGAGAAACAATCCTGATCTTTCATGGCGACCACAGAGACCGACTCAGACTGAACATCAATCTAGGCCAGCCCAATACTCCACTCAATCCACTTTAGGGCAACCATCAAGTCCAGCCTAACCTGCAACCACCCTTGAAGATATCATGAACATTTTGTTGGACTTTGACAAGAAAAATGAAGAATGGCTGACTAAGTTGGAAAATCATGTGAAATCTCAAGGGGATCAAATCAAGAGACTTCAAGAATCACTTTATCCCTGAATGCAAATGCCTTTTCACTCCTATTCTCCACCTATTCTTCCAAACCCTCCTCCAATCTATCAAACATGCCCTTGTGCGGGGGTCAAATCTGTGGCCTCTAAAAGGAAGAGAAAAGCAAAGAGCCCACCCAAATGACCTGATTTGGGCTCAACCAAAAATCATAAGACCAAACCCACATCCAGCTCTAACTCAAACTCAAGGGACAAAAAGAAGAAAAAGGCTTCTAAAGTTGATTTGACCTATTTACCCTTTCCTGAGGCCTTAAAGAAAGAGTCACAAAAGAAAAAAATGACTTGCACACCTAAAGAGGTGGTTTTATCAGCTAACGTAAGTGCATTTGTTTCTGGCACTATACCACCCAAAATGACTGACCCTGGAAAACCCTTCATATCTTGTGCCATAAAAGGATTTACCTTCAACAAAGCCCTTGTGGATCTAGGGTCTTCCATTAGCTTGATTCCTACCGCCCTTTTAGACCGCACCAAACTTGGAGATCTGCACCACACACCTGTCACCGTTAGAATGGCAGATGGCTCCATCAAACTACCGAAGGGGGTAGTTCAGGATGTGATTATTAAAGTGCAAGGTCTTAGCTTTCCAGTCGATTTTATTGTCTTGGACATGAATATATCGGAGAAGCTAAGAATTCACCCATTATTCTGGGTCGACCTTTCTTGGCTACGGCCAATGCACGGATTGACTGTTACTCAGGATGTATGGAGGTGAGTAGCGACAATGAGAAGATTCACTTTGATATGTATGCAGCCACTAAGAAAACAAGGTCAGGGTACTTTCTGGATGATATGGAAAGTGAGTCGGAGGGTAATTCGGAAGAAACTATGGCAATTGACACCTGGGTAGAACCATACGACCCGAATCAACAATCCACTAGATCACATAAGTCACCCTCCCTACCAAATCAAATCGTTGATAATATGGTTGACTATCTTGATCGACCTAGCCCAATGCAAACCCTTGCCCCTTGCAATGAATCCCAGATTACTCAATTGATCAAAATGATTCATGAAATAAAATAAGCTAGTGCAAGAGAATATGATGATATAAGGAAAGAGCTTCATAGAATCTAGGATGAGCAACAAAAACCAGAAATGTTTGAATCTGGGTCAGGTGAGTCACAACCAATTTACGATTCGGTGGTGGTCATGCAGGATTTTGTTGATCAAACACCCAAGGTGGATGATATTGATAACCCTATGGAAGCTGAGAATGGAGATTTATTTGAGAATCTTGATCTTGATATAGGGCCTGAGTACCAATCATTTCGTTTTGAGGAACCAAGCATTAAGGAACCTGAATATAATTTTGTTGTATTTGAGAATACCCATGGAGACATTGATGAATTAATTCAAATGATCTCATACACGGAGCAACAAAATCAAAAAGAGTGTAACAACTCCTCAATCAATGATTCAGCCCATTCCACTTTCATGGAGGGACTCACTACTAAATCTAATGCCCAACTTCATCTAAGTGAGAAGAAGGAAATATCCCCTTATGAAATAGATATTCAAGAAATTGAAAGATTAATGGGAATAACATATGATGAGTTATCAGAGGAAGCTAGGAACTTTGGGGAATCATGTGATAATTGGGAATTGGCATTGGACAATTTGGAAGAGATAAAAGAAGAAGATGAGACCCAAACATCTTTGGTAGAGACAGAGATTGATCACTGGACCTTGATTTCCGGATCTGACCACACTACGTGGGTCATGCCTTCCATTCATAACCATTATCAGGACCCATATGATTTCACCCCACACAACTCCACCCATACCCCTACCACCCACATTCTCCATCACCTCTTTGGGATGCCTTCACCTTCATTCCTTCCAGGCACCCGTATTTATCTGTCTTTCTTTTGTAGCATATGGCTGCAGATAATCCCAAGCCCCATCTACATATTTTCCCGATTATTTGGACTTGGAATTCATGGACAGCTAGTTCGCATTTGCGGTCCGCTGTTGGCTGAAGACGTGACGGCAACCGGGTTTGTTATAACATTGTAGTAAAGCCGGTTGTTACCAACGTTTCATATAAAAATTTTTTTACTCGGAAAAATGAAAGAGTTCCCGAGGTCGAACTCAGGGAGCAAGTTGTATTCTAGAGATATACAAGTTCTATTACAAAAATAAAGAGAGAGAGAGAGAGAGAGATGAAAATTTGGCTTCTTCTTCTTCTCTTCTTTCTTCCTCTTTGTCTTATCTCCTCTTTGGCTTTTGTTCTTCCTGTTCTTCTTCTTCTTCTTCTTCTGCTTTCTTCAGATCTTCCCCTCGTGCTCTTCTTCTTCTGTCTTCTGTTCTTCCTTGTTTTCTTTCTTTCTTTTTCTTCAGATCTTCTTCTTCTTTTCTTGCTTCTTGCTTCTCTTCATTTCTTCTTCTTCTTTGTCTTCACCTGTCTTTAGGACGTCGTCTGATTTTCCAATCAGACGACTTAACCCGCGGATGCTACAGTGCCGCTTCAGTTCTTCTTCTTCCGCAGTCCTTCACCTGTGCCTGCACGCTCAAGAGTTCAGCATCAGAGGGCAAAAACCTACTCTACCCCCCTCCCCCGCGTTTCTCTTTCTCTCTGAAATCACTCTTCGGAAGCTCTCCCAGAGCGCTACCGGGTAATCGGGTTCGGGTCAGGCCCGGGTCCAGGCCCACCGGCGTGCGTGGTGGGCGAGGAGTGCAGGTCAGTCTAATCGGGTCGGGCCAGGTCCGCGGAGCGTGGTCACGGACGAGGCCGGGTCGGGTCGGGTGAGAGGGACCTCACCCCGTGGTCAGGAGGCAGACAGCATAAGGCACTTTTTGCCTTTATGCGTCCGCGCGCCTCCGAGAGGTTCCGAGGTGGGACTAAATGTCCCACCCCAATTGAGCGCGCGTCGTGGATGGAGCAGTGGGCGATCGTGGCTTCCCGCGCGGCCTTCGCCCCGTCTGTGAACCAGGGACGTTTCGCGGAGAGTCCCTGCGCAACCTGGGAGTCAACCCTGGGCGAAGGCTTGCCTGCACCTGCAGGTGAAGCAGCTCTGCCTGCGCAGTAATGGCGACGGCGGGCGAGTCACCTGGTCACAGAAGAACGGCCTCTCGGCCAAATCAGACAGGCGGGGGACCTTCGCCGTGGCACGGCGAAGGTGGTCAGGGGGTCTGCAGGGGGCGAGATGGAGCTAACAGGTCGTCCTAGGTCAAACTGTGAGCGAGGAAGTGGGTGTGTTCGGTGGATCTGCAGAGGGTGTTTGGTGGGAAGTGGAGGGGCGGAAGAGGATCAAGGTGAGGAGGCGGAGGTTCTGCGGTGGTCGGCGAGCCGTGTGGGTCGCTGGGGTGATGGGAGCGGCTCGCCGGAGGGTGGTCGGAGGCGAAGAGGGTGAGGGTGAACAGGGTCGGTAGAGGGTTTAATTGACTAAATTGAAAGCGGGGGAAGAAAGAGGAGAAGAAGGGGAGTAGGTCTAACTTACTTGCAGGGACGAAGGGGGAGGAACAGGGCGACAGTCGTATCGACTGTCGCCGGAGAAGACGATGCTCAGGGAGAGGGGCGGCGGCGAGCAGAGGGCTGGAGAGGCGCCAGCTGGGTGCGGCGTGGCGCGGGAAGAACAGGGGAGGAAGTTTCTGCTGCTGGTATTGCGGCAGAGCGAAGAGGTGGAGGGGGAGGAAGTCGCCGGAGCTGGTGAGCATCTGCCGGAGGAAGAAGAGAAGAAAGCTGGGGGTTTTCTCCGTCAGATCCAGGCTGCCCTGGTCGGTGGAGCAGCGGGGGGTATTTATAGGGATGAAACAGGGAGGAAGGCGGAGGGAGACGACGTGTCTCCCTCGCCGGAGAATGGTCGGAACACGAACCCATACCGTCCGTGCGTTCGCACGGCCGGTATGGGGGGCTACAATGACCATGGGGGTGCTCCTGCGACGGCTGACGACGCAGGGCACCCCCGGTATACTTGCCAGGTCCCCCACCTCACCCTGCGCGGCGCCATGCTCCGCGCAAGGTCGCCGGAGCATGGTGCTGGCAGGGTTTTGCAGGAGGGACCTGATTGCAAAGAACGAAGGAGAGTTAGGGGCCAAAATGCGAGGGTTCAAAAGTTGAGGGCCAAAGAGTAAATATATGAGGACCAAAGTGTAAAGTCGGTCAAGGAGGTTTCTTCTTAGGCTCAAGTTTTTATACATGACTAATTAGGACCTAAGGAATCTGATGGTGAATTTTATTTTCATCTTAAACCTTGTTTGACCGGTCAATTTGCGCAAAAACCCAAATTAAGTTATTAATTGGGCATGGTTCTCAATGTAGGTCAAAATGGGTTCTAAAGGCCAAATTGAAGGTTCTAAACCCTAGAGATTATTTTTCTATGAGTTTTAGAGGGTTTATTCTATTTTTACTTTGCCTCGAACCTCGTGAATTGAAATGGGTTGTTTTAGGGTTACAGATTTAGTCTCTTGGAATTGCTGTAGCCCTTGCTAGATCATTTCATCCCACTTTTATTCTTATTAAGCTGTTTTGACCTATATTTGGGCCCTGAATTACCCTGTATGCAGATTATACTGGTAAAATTGCACTTTTACCCCTTATGACTTGTTTTCTTCTCAAACTCAGAATTCTCTGAGTTAAGCCTTTCCTTGAGATATGTAGGAGCTTTTATCCTTTGTATTGGGTCAAAATGAGCTAGTTATGGCTCATGATGAGGTTCTCATCATACCCCCATGCCTAGCTTTTGCTAGTCCCTTAGCAAAAACTTAAGGTTTCAACCCTTGTTCTAGACCATGAAGTTTTCAATAGTTTTAGATAAGTGCCTTCATAGATTAGGTTAGAATGCTGATCATAGGCCTAAAAGGTACTCTAGTACCAATCAAGATCCAAATCTGTCTAGCCTTAGCCTCAGTCTTTTAGCAAAGGTTTTTAAGGCCCACAAGAACTAACCAAAGGTTTATTGGACTTCGTGGTTAAAGCACCCGTGCTTAAAATGATTTTAGCCCTGGCTCGGTTCGCAGTGCGTTTTGTAAGAGAGAGATAGAAAGTTTTTCTGTTTGGAGAGTTTTCTCTCTCTTTTTCTTTTTAGTTCTAGCCTAGGATTGGTTTTTCAACACGGTCTGTATCAGATTCCTTGCTCCCATCATCAATCCTCAAGGGTTCCTGGCGATCGATGCTTCGAGATAGCACCGCCCATGGCAACCCCCGGAACCCTGGCTATTGAGATTTCGAGATAATCCCATCCATGGTATTCCGTGGCCGAATCCAGACCCTGGCAATTGACACTTCGAGATAATGCCATCCATGGAATCTGAACCAGCAGAGTGCTTACATGCCCCCCGTAGGATATGTAAATATCCTAAGAGATAAGCACCGAGGAGATGATATTTTGTTACGCGTCTTCGAGGGGATTTCCCGCCTCTCTGCGCTGGGAACTCGTCCAAATCAACTTGTGTTGATCGGCCGCTCCTATTCTAGGTGTTCTTTTCAGATTTTTGCGACGCTTCTGCGTGATTCTGATTTTTATGCTTACTGAACCAGGCTGTGTGTGAGATTAGGGTGCTTAGGTTACTGAGTCCCGTAAACCAAAAATTAGTTAACGAGGCCGAATACTTCCTAAGCCTTAGACCTAATACTTCAGCTTTTCATTTTCCTCAACCTCTTGAGGAGTGTCCAGATCTTAATGAGTACTAAGAGTCTATTCAAGAATGCCTAAGGTTTGCATTCTTACTAATCTTATTGTGCACTTTTCAGTTATTTTCTTGAATGAGGTCTAGAACTTAGGTTAATTCCTTAGTTTCTTACTAATGACTATCACTCTTTTTTTCTCATAATTTTGTGCTCCTTTTTCATTTTGTTTCTTTTCTCCTTCACAAAATTTTCCTTCTCCTCTTCTCCTCTTATTCTTTTTCGAAGAATTTTTTTTTTTTTTTTTTTTTTTTTTTCATATGTGAATTTTTTGTTTGAAACCTTTTCTTACACGTTTTTGCACTTTCCTACCCCCCCATGACTAAGATTTGCAATGTCCTCATTGTAACCTAGGGGGTCTTAGTTCATTCCTTAAGACAGAAATTTGGATGAGTGAATGGGTCGGGTTGAATTTTTGCGGACGATTTCAAATCCCAGATGCAAACATCTGGGTTGGGGTCGGCTGTCTACAAGGGTGAACTTCGAGTGCTGAAAGGTGTCAGAACAAGTTTCAGGTTTTCAAAGAGAATGACGGGCTGCCTCCCGTTAAGCGCTGAGTTTTACGCCATCGGCTGGGCGCAATAAGCTCAAGGGGAAAGGAGGATATAAGATTCCTCAGCCAAATCAGTAGAAGTTACATCAATGAACGGCTTGAGTCTTTGACCATTCATGATAAAAGGTTCAGAATCGTGGCTGAGTGGACTGATTTCGATTGCTCCATTTCCAAAAACCTGTCGGACCAAATATGGTCCGACCCACTTAGATCTCAGTTTTCCTGGGAAGAGTTTGAGTCGGGCATCAAAGAGTAGGACCTTTTGACCAGGATGAAAGATCTTTCTTGAGATGTGTTTGTCGTGGAAGGATTTAACCCGCTCCTTGTAGATTTGCGAGTTCTCGTACGCGTCTATGCGCAATTCATCGATCTCGCTGATTTGGAGTTTTCTGTGGGTCCCAGCCTTAGAAAGATCTAGATTACAGTTCCGTACTGCCCAATAGGCTTTATGCTCCAGTTCGACGGGAAGGTGGCATGCCTTTCCGTACACCAGTCTAAAGGGAGACATGCCTAATTGGGTCTTGTGGGCGGTCCTATAGGCCCACAATGCTTCCGGAAGTCGGGACGACCAGTCCTTCCTGTCAGGTCGAACAGTGACCTGCAGGATTTTCTTGATCTCCCGATTCGACAGCTCAGCTAGACCATTAGTTTGGGGGTGGTAAGGAGTAGAGATTCGGTGAGACACCCCGTATTTGGTCATCAGTGACCTGAACTGAGCATTTGTGAAATGGGTCCCCCCATCAGAGATTATTGCACGAGGAATCCCGAACCTTGAGAAAATGTGTTGATGAATGAATTTGAGAACGATTTTGTGATCACAGGTTCGGGTCGGTATGGCTTCGATCCATTTGGACACGTAGTCCACAGCCAACAGAATGTATTCGAAACCATCCGAAACAGGAAAGGGGCCCATAAAATCAATCCCCCAAACATCAAAGATTTCGCATACTAGAATCGGTTGCATAGGCATCATGTCGCGATGGCTCATGTTGCCCAAAGTCTGGCAACGACTGCATGCCTTGCAATGACTGTATGCGTCTTTGAACAGTGTGGGCCAGTAAAAGCCGCACTGGAGGACTTTTGATGCGGTTTTATGCCCGGCAAAATGGCCACCGCATGCCTGGTCATGGCAGAAAGAGAGGATATTGTTGACTTCCCCTTCCGGGACACATCTCCGGATGATCTGATCGGCACCTATGCGGAAGAGGTACGGGTCCTCCCAAATGTAATACTTGGCATCGGAGCGTAATTTGTCTTTCTTGGCCTTCGGCCAATCGGACGGGGTCTGATGAGATGCCAAGTAATTTACAATATTAGCAAACCATGGAAGGCTAGTACCAATAGTCAGCAGGTGCTCATCGGGAAAATGCTCAGTGATGGGTCCGGAAGGGTCTATCATTTCAGAAGGAAGACGGGACAAGTGATCAGCTACCACGTTTTGTTTTCCCGCTTTATCACGAATCTCGAGGTCAAATTCTTGCAACAGCAAGATCCATCGGATCAATCGAGGTTTCGCGTCCTTCTTTGCAAGGAGATGCCTCACAGCCGTGTGATCTGAGTATATGATGACATGGGAACCCAGAAGGTACGATCTGAACTTCTCAAGGGCAAATACTACAGCTAGCAGCTCTTTCTCAGTAACTGTATAGTTACGCTGAGCCTCATCGAGTGTTTTGCTGGCGTAGTAAATGACCACAGGTTTCTTGTCATTTTTCTGCCCCAAAACCGCTCCTACAACGAAGTCGGATGCATCACACATGATCTCAAAGGGTTGAGACCAATCAGGGGACTGTAGGATCGGGGCTTGGGTGACTCGGTCACGCAGGATTTCAAATGCTTGAGTGCATTCCTTGGAGATTTCGAAGGGAACATCCTTGGAGAGAAGAGTTGTCAGGGGGCGTGCGATTTTTGAAAAATCAGGGATAAATCGTCGATAAAAACCGACATGCCCTAAAAAGGATCGGATGTCCCAGATCGAGCTAGGCATAGGAAGGTGAGAAATCAGATTAACCTTAGCTCGATCCACTTGGATACCTTTCTCCGAAATTGAGTGTCCCAGGACAATTCCCTCAGGCACCATGAAATGGCTCTTCTCCCAAGAAAGAACCAAATTCACGTCGATGCACCGCCTGAGTATCTGGACCAAGTGTTGGAGGCAATCGTCGAATGATGCTCCGAAAACTGAAAAGTCATCCATGAAGACTTCCAGATAATCACCTACCATATCTGAGAATATGGCAAGCATGCATCGCTGAAAAGTAGCGGGTGCATTGCAAAGACCGAAAGGCATCCTTCGGAAAGCGTATGTTCCGAAGGGGCAGGTGAATGTGGTCTTTTCTTGGTCCTCAGGATGGATTGCCACCTGGTTATAACCGGAGTACCCGTCAAGAAAGCAGAAGAACCTATTTCCCGCTAGTTTTTCGAGAATTTGATCAATGAAGGGTAGTGGGAAATGATCCTTCTTCGTGGAGGAATTGAGTCGACGGTAATCTATACAGACTCTCCACGAGTTGGCTAATCGGGTAGGAATGATTTCTCCGGTCTCAGTCGTTATAGTGGTGAGTCCTGCCTTCTTAGGCACAACCTGAATTGGGCTCACCCAACGACTATCGGAGATCGGGTAGATGATCCCGGCATCTAACCACTTGATGATCTCCTTTTTCACGACCTCCTGCAGATTGGGGTTTAAGCGTCTCTGCATTTCACGAGAAGGTCGTGTGCCCTCTTCTGAATAGATATGATGAGTACAATAAGAGGGACTTATTCCAGTCAAATCATTGAGGGTCCATCCGATGGCTCTGCGATGTTGCTGGAGGACAACAATCAGACGGGATTCCTGTTCAGGACTGAGGTTGGAATTGATGATCACAGGAAGGGTCTGATTAGAACCCAAAAAGATGTATTTCAAATGAGCAGGAAGGGGTTTCAGTTCGAGGATGGGGTTTTCAGCAGCAGCGGGTGGTTCAGTATAGATGTGAGGTTCAAGGGTGGGAGTTACTGGGTTGTTCACATCTGGATTTGACTCCTCTGTTTGCGGGTCAAGATCTTTCTGTGGTTGATGAGGAATACTCAAGTCATTCTGGAGGTGTGATTCATCAACCAAAGTCTTGATGTCACAAATTTGCTCGATGACGCCGCAATTAATTCCTTGTTGGGCCTTAAATATATCAATTTTCAGTGTTTGATCTCCAAACTTAAGCTCTATTTGGCCCTCCTCACAGCTGATGTTGGCTCTAGCAGTAGCCAAGAAAGGTCTCCCTAGAATGATTGGTGTATCCCTAGGGTTCTCAGGTGCATCCATGTCTAAGACTATAAAGTCCACTGGAAAATAGAAATCCCGCACTCTCACGATAACATCCTCGAGAATCCCTTTTGGTGACTTTATAGATCGATCTGCTAATTGTAATGTCACCTCGGTTGGTTTCAGCTCAGATTCTTCCAGATGGTCAAGTAAGGATGTGGGTATCAGATTTATAGATGCACCTAAGTCTAACAATGCTCTATCAAATTGGGTACCACCTATCTTACAGGAGATCAGGGGAGTTCCAGGATCTTTTGCCTTGGGTGGGAGTCTACTAAGGATTACAGAGCTGGCTTGCTCTGACAGAACAATTGGGCCCCCCCCTTGGTTCGCGGCTTACGCTGGGGTGTACATATATTCTTTAGAAATCGTGCGTAAGCTGGTACGTGGCGGATTGCATCCATCAAGGGGATGTTTATGTGGACCTGCTCAAAGAGCTTGACCAGGTCCTCCTCAGGGGCCACGGGTTTGGTGGTCTTCTTTCCCTTGGTCAGGGCCTCGGGAAACGGGATCTTGGTTGGTTCCTCTAGGATAGGTCCAGGTTGTGGGTCTGGAACAGCGGTACCTTGGCTAGCTATCCTAGGGTCATGGTTATCAGGCTGGGAGTGGTTTGGATAATGCGGGTCCTGAGTTGTCTTACCACTACGTGTTGTTACAGAATTTAATCCGGCCTGATTTTGGCTTGGGTTTGGTAGGAGGGGTGGCTGCTGCTGAAATCTCGCACTAGAAGTTGAGGCATCCATCTCGTCTGGAGATGGAGTAGTGGGGGCCTGATAAATCCATTGAGCGTGGCCTAAATTTGGATTCATAACGCGCTTCTGGGTTGGCACGTTATTTGGGTTAGGAAGGGGTTGGGAAGGGAGTGTGCCTGG
Source organism: Thalassia testudinum (assembly GCA_037157565.1). Taxonomy (NCBI): domain Eukaryota; kingdom Viridiplantae; phylum Streptophyta; class Magnoliopsida; order Alismatales; family Hydrocharitaceae; genus Thalassia; species Thalassia testudinum. The sequence continues at coordinate 95,751,323 of JAZHRO010000025.1, forward strand.
CTGGCGAGAATTTGCCAACTGGGCCAGTTGAGTTTTAACTTCAGTAAGCTCGTCCTTGTGCTGTTTTTGAATGGTCGCATTCGATTTTTGAATGTCAGCCAGAGTCTGAAGGATTAAGGACATTTGATCTTGATTTGGCCCTGATGGATAAGTAGGGTTGGGCCGAGGCTGAGGCGGCTGGTAGTGATGAGAGGGCTGTGGGCGGGACTGAAAAGGTGGTCTTTGGGTTTGGGGATTTCCCGCCCACTGAAAATTGGGATGGTTTCGCCATCCAGGGTTGTAAGTGTTGGAGAATGGGTCGTTCTGGATGGCGTTGAGGTCCTCGCAGGTCTGAGGAACCTCCTGAGAATCAGGGAAAGGAGGAATGGAGTTCCCCCGGCTGGTGAAGAAAGGATCGGATGATCTTCCAGTCCAAGAATCAGATGGGGATGGATATGGATCCATCCCAGGGGAGGATCGGTGTAGGATGTTTTGCACAGTCTCCTGTGTGGAAGGAGGTTGTGCAAAGGAGTTACGCGCAGAGGTGGCTCGCTGCAAGTGCTGAGTCAGCTCATCCACCTTCTTTTCAATGATTGAGACCTTGTCCAATCGACTGGCCATTAATTCCAGGTCGACTGATGCGGACAGGTCCTGCGTCTCATGTGCTCCCTTAAGATTCGTCGCTGCGCGGGTATTCGTCCTGTCGAATAATCCCATGGAGTCATTGTTGATGGAGTTCTCGCACATGTTTTCGAGAATCTCCCATACGGTGTCTTCATGTTGACCCATGATGTTTCCTCCGCAGGTTGCATTGACGAAAAGGCGGATGTCCTCACGGAGTCCCTGGTAAAAAGATTGGACTTGTTCCCATTTAGGAACTCCGTGATGGGGGCACTTCCTCATGAGATCTTGAAAACGATCCCATGCCTCATGGAGAGGTTCTCCTGATTGTTGAGTGAAGTGTGTAATCTGATGGCGCAAGGCGTTGGTCCGACCAACGGGAAAGAACTTTTTCAAAAACTCGGATTGAAGTTCTTCCCAAGTGTTGATCGGCCGGGTCTGAGTTTGATACCAATGGGCGGCCTTGTCCATAAGAGAAAAGGAGAACATCTTCATGAGAAGAATATCCCGATTTTGCGCATCTGATCCAAAAGTGTGGGCCAGATGCTTTAGCTGTTTGATGTGCTGGAAGGGATCTTCAGAATTAAGCCCATGGAATTTAGGTATAGCGTGAATCATGTTGGGCTTTAGTTCGGAATCAGGTCCTCCAATCGGGATTCTAACTCGAGGCTCAATGGCCACCGCAGCAGGATTGTAGTGGTCCCGCATCATAGGACGCTGTGGTGGGTGCACGAAGTTTTGGAAGAGGTCATTGAGTCGCTGGAGCTGGTGTTCCAGATTATTTTCTTCCTCAACTGGCTGAGCCATGATGGGGGAAGAAGAAGAACTTGGTTCTGAATCAGAAGAGAGAATAATGTGAGGGTGTTGCTGCACAAATACGGGCGTCGAGGCTTGTCCTTGACGAGAGCGAATTTCTAATGGAGGTCTTAAGGGTGGTCTTAGAGACCTCCTTCCGTACATGCACAGTTGGGAGAGGTAAGTTTAGAAGGTGCTGGACCCAATCAAGACACCCAAAAATGTGTTGGGTGACTATAGAGGTGCGGGGCAGATGGACCCCTTGATCAGAAAGATCGTCCACCTGAGAATTACCTGGGCAGCCAGAGAGGGAGAGTCCCGCGAAGACCCCTACATGGTAGAGCGTCCCCACGGGTTACAGGGTTTCCCCCACCCGACCTCTCTTGTCACTGCGGTTCCAGGTAGACCAGAATGGGGATCTTGACCTCTTAAGTCTACCAATTTTAAGATCAGGGTGCTTAAGGTTTCACTTGAACTTTAGTCTTTTTAAGTGCAAAGAGTGACCTAATTTAAGGTTGGTTAACCCAAAGGGGTCAACTTTACCTCTTGTTTTCTTTGAGAGCTTTTTGGGTCCTGTCTTTTAGGGTTCAAGTGTTTAGAGAGAGCCAATTGTTTAGGATTTTTCTTGTTAATTATTTTCAATCAATGGCTTGGGCACACCTCTTTTGGATTTCCTCAATTCTTGATTAAGGGGTGTGTCTCTACTGAAATCCTAATGTTTGACCTTATGTTGGCTCTACTTGGTCCATTTAACTCTTTGTTGGGCAATTAGGGCTCAAGCAAGAATGTGTTAGCCCTTAAATACCCTTAATAGTGTGCAGGAGTGATGAGTTGAAAACATGCAACTTTTTATGGTTACTAAGTATGGAAGACAGGTTAGCCCTATATTGCTTGTTCTTTTCTTTTCTTCCTCTTTAGAGTGTAGGGGTTAATAGTGAGAGAAAAGATTTTACCTGTCTTCGGAGTGGTTGTGTGGTTGCTTGTCTTCTTGAGTTCCTGTAGCTTCACAAAAGAGAGGAGATTATCAGAACTTAAAAGAAACAGGAATGTTTACCTCTAGAATAGCCGTTGCTCCCCGGCAGCGGCGCCAAAATGAAGACGTGACGGCAACCGGGTTTGTTATAACATTGTAGTAAAGCTGGTTGTTACCAACGTTTCATATAAAAATTTTTTTACTCGGAAAAATGAAAGAGTTCCCGAGGTCGAACTCAGGGAGCAAGTTGTATTCTAGAGATATACAAGTTCTATTACAAAAATAAAGAGAGAGAGAGAGAGATGAAAATTTGGCTTCTTCTTCTTCTCTTCTTTCTTCCTCTTTGTCTTATCTCCTCTTTGGCTTTTGTTCTTCCTGTTCTTCTTCTTCTTCTTCTTCTGCTTTCTTCAGATCTTCCCCTCGTGCTCTTCTTCTTCTGTCTTCTGTTCTTCCTTGTTTTCTTTCTTTCTTTTTCTTCAGATCTTCTTCTTCTTTTCTTGCTTCTTGCTTCTCTTCTTTTCTTCTTCTTCTTTGTCTTCACCTGTCTTCAGGACGTCGTCTGATTTTCCAATCAGACGACTTAACCCGCGGATGCTACAGTGCCGCTTCAGTTCTTCTTCTTCCGCAGTCCTTCACCTGTGCCTGCACGCTCAAGAGTTCAGCATCAGAGGGCAAAAACCTACTCTACCCCCCTCCCCCGCGTTTCTCTTTCTCTCTGAAATCACTCTTCGGAAGCTCTCCCAGAGCGCTACCGGGTAATCGGGTTCGGGTCAGGCCCGGGTCCAGGCCCACCGGCGTGCGTGGTGGGCGAGGAGTGCAGGTCAGTCTAATCGGGTCGGGCCAGGTCCGCGGAGCGTGGTCACGGACGAGGCCGGGTCGGGTCGGGTGAGAGGGACCTCACCCCGTGGTCAGGAGGCAGACAGCATAAGGCACTTTTTGCCTTTATGCATCCGCGCGCCTCCGAGAGGTTCCGAGGTGGGACTAAATGTCCCACCCCAATTGAGAGCGCGTCGCGGATGGAGCAGTGGGCGATCGTGGCTTCCCGCGCGGCCTTCGCCCCGTCTGTGAACCAGGGACGTTTCGCGGAGAGTCCCTGCGCAACCTGGGAGTCAACCCTGGGCGAAGGCGTGCCTGCACCTGCAGGTGAAGCAGCTCTGCCTGCGCAGTAATGGCGACGGCGGGCGAGTCACCTGGTCACAGAAGAACGGCCTCTCGGCCAAATCAAACAGGCGGGGGACCTTCGCCGTGGCACGGCGAAGGTGGTCAGGGGGTCTGCAGGGGGCGAGATGGAGCTAACAGGTCGTCCTAGGTCAAACTGTGAGCGAGGAAGTGGGTGTGTTCGGTGGATCTGCAGAGGGTGTTTGGTGGGAAGTGGAGGGGCGGAAGAGGATCAAGGTGAGGAGGCGGAGGTTCTGCGGTGGTCGGCGAGCCGTGTGGGTCGCTGGGGTGATGGGAGCGGCTCGCCGGAGGGTGGTCGGAGGCGAAGAGGGTGAGGGTGAACAGGGTCGGTAGAGGGTTTAATTGACTAAATTGAAAGCGGGGGAAGAAAGAGGAGAAGAAGGGGAGTAGGTCTAACTTACTTGCAGGGACGAAGGGGGAGGAACAGGGCGACAGTCGTATCGACTGTCGCCGGAGAAGACGATGCTCAGGGAGAGGGGCGGCGGCGAGCAGAGGGCTGGAGAGGCGCCAGCTGGGTGCGGCGTGGCGCGGGAAGAACAGGGGAGGAAGTTTCTGCTGCTGGTATTGCGGCAGAGCGAAGAGGTGGAGGGGGAGGAAGTCGCCGGAGCTGGTGAGCGTCTGCCGGAGGAAGAAGAGAAGAAAGCTGGGGGTTTTCTCCGTCAGATCCAGGCTGCCCTGGTCGGTGGAGCAGCGGGGGGTATTTATAGGGATGAAACAGGGAGGAAGGCGGAGGGAGACGACGTGTCTCCCTCGCCGGAGAATGGTCGGAACACGAACCCATACCGTCCGTGCGTTCGCACGGCCGGTATGGGGGGCTACAATGACCATGGGGGTGCTCCTGCGACGGCTGACGACGCAGGGCACCCCCGGTATACTTGCCAGGTCCCCCACCTCACCCTGCGCGGCGCCATGCTCCGCGCAAGGTCGCCGGAGCATGGTGCTGGCAGGGTTTTGCAGGAGGGACCTGATTGCAAAGAACGAAGGAGAGTTAGGGGCCAAAATGCGAGGGTTCAAAAGTTGAGGGCCAAAGAGTAAATATATGAGGACCAAAGTGTAAAGTCGGTCAAGGAGGTTTCTTCTTAGGCTCAAGTTTTTATACATGACTAATTAGGACCTAAGGAATCTGATGGTGAATTTTATTTTCATCTTAAACCTTGTTTGACCGGTCAATTTGCGCAAAAACCCAAATTAAGTTATTAATTGGGCATGGTTCTCAATGTAGGTCAAAATGGGTTCTAAAGGCCAAATTGAAGGTTCTAAACCCTAGAGATTATTTTTCTATGAGTTTTAGAGGGTTTATTCTATTTTTACTTTGCCTCGAACCTCGTGAATTGAAATGGGTTGTTTTAGGGTTACAGATTTAGTCTCTTGGAATTGCTGTAGCCCTTGCTAGATCATTTCATCCCACTTTTATTCTTATTAAGCTGTTTTGACCTATGTTTGGGCCCTGAATTACCCTGTATGCAGATTATACTGGTAAAATTGCACTTTTACCCCTTATGACTTATTTTCTTCTCAAACTCAGAATTCTCTGAGTTAAGCCTTTCCTTGAGATATGTAGGAGCTTTTATCCTTTGTATTGGGTCAAAATGAGCTAGTTATGGCTCATGATGAGGTTCTCATCATTGGCGAATGAGAATAAAATTCTTATCATTTTACTCGCCATTCTCAATACTATATTGGTATATCCTTTTTGAGCTTTCGCCCAGCTGAAGGCGTTAAACTCAGCACATATAGATACCATTCGCCCCACATTCCACCATCATTTTTATACATAGCATATTTTTGTTTTAGCATATTTCCTTTTATATTGCATATTAACAGGTTGGACAGTGCAGAATATAATTTTAGGAGCAATTACAGGTGATTTCTACCCATTCTCTCCCTGTAGCATTTATTTTCTTTTACATTCATGCATGAGGACATGCAAGAACTTAGGCATGGGGGGGTAGATACAGAAAAATTGAAAAAAAAAATTTTTTTGCCAACACTTAGGAAAACCTCGGAGCTGCATGCAAAATGTACTTTAGGACCTTAAATAAAAGAACAACCGACTCCACCTCCAATGCTCTCATTGGAGCTAGAAATCGTTCGCAATAGCCACTTCCAACTCACCCGCCCACCTTTTGTTATAAATTTAGGGTCAAGCTGATTGTAACCCGATATGGGAAATTCACGAAGTACAAGTTATATGAGGTTACATGTTTATAGCATATATAGATATTGCATTCATGAATAAGATTATTTTATTAAGAGAATGCATTAGGGATTTTATCCTTTAGTTGATTCCTGTAATCTGGAATCCAGTACAACTTTTCACACACACGTAGAATTTTCAATGGATTCACGATGAAGGCTGATAAACATTTTCAGTTTGTCGAGAAGAAGCAGTGCTTCTTTTCCTGAACCCTTGGACAATGTTTTGGGAGTCAGGCAGATTTTCCTCCAAAAATCCACCAAATTGTGTGAGATGAGAGTAGAGTGTACTGGTGCTCTAAGATTAGTGCAATGAATCTGGAATCCTAGATAATGAGGTGATGATACTCTGAGATTAGACATAGTTTTCGCTCTCGATTCCCGCGTAGACATTTTTGTGTGAAATTGTGAGAGCCACCGAATAAGGCAAATATGCGGAAAGCGAGTTTTCATAAAACTAGGGCTAAGGTGGATGGTTACGACCATTCTTTACGGAATCCTCGGCTGAAGGAGGGTATTGATGTCAAGGTCAGAAATGCATCGTCCTATCCATCTCTCCCGGTGCCATGAGTAGGCACTTCCACCAAATAAGCCACCCAATGTCTCTTGAGTACCACCAATCCCCAATAATGCCTCCTTAATAAAGTTCATGGATATAAGCCAGTTGTGTTATGCTGGAAGAAAAAAAAAAAGAGAAAAAGAAAAAGAATGATGAAAAGAAAGAAAATTAAAAAAAAAATTAGAAAAGGAAGAAAAAAAGAAGAAAAGAATGAATATTTAGTGTTTATCAATGCAATACCACCAAATAAAATTGAGCTCTACAAAATATGGCCTTAACCTATTTTTCTTGTGTTTCTGACTGCCTGAACACTGGCTAAGGAATCCTGACTTATTGTTAGGGTTATGAGAACTCAATTAAAGTGTTAATTCCTAGTGAGACCACCAAATATAGATCCTATGTGTGAATCTAGTGAGGTTGTGAGCTCTAAGAAAAAGAAAGAAAAAGAGTAAGAGAGAATGAATACAAAGGAATCAAAAGGGAGCATAGTTTTTCTCATCTTTCTCTGAGTTGAGTTACTTAGTAATTTGGGAATCTGGATTCTGTAGTACTAGTCTCTATGTAGCACCAAGTGAGAATGAGCCACCAAATATACAATCCTTTCCCTGAAAGATTCTCTACCTAAGCCTAAGGCCAGTGTGGAATTCATAAAATATCTTGAATACCGTGAGGGAAGAAATCCACCTATCCTGCTAGAATTTTTATTAGGGGTCAAGTACAGGCTTTAGAGGTGTATTAGTCTTCACTCAAATCTGTTGCAAAAGCTACATAGCTGCACCTTCACGATTGTCTGGATTCTAGAGCATAGGATGAAAACAAAAAGGAGAAAAATCTCTATGCAAACACTTGATAAAATAACCAGTCCCTTAGGGACCCTTACTGTAAATAATTTAGTCTTGCATTTGCTAGGGACTAGCAAAGTTTAGGCATGGGGGCATGATTGCACAGCAATCATGGGTCCTAATCAACCTAAATAATGTCTGAACCTATCTTAAATTGTGGATATTGCACTCATATCTTGCATATCATGCATTGCATCAGTCTATTTAGAATAAGATGAGATATCTTGCTAGTTAATGGTTTTTATTGCTATTTACAGATAATAAAGTGATCCAGGAAGGAGATAGTGGAATAAAGCAATAAAGGAAGAAGAAGACTGATCCAGATAAGGCGAGTGAGGAGGATAGCCTTATCCCTACCCTTAGAAACCCTAGGATAGCCTTATCCCTACCCTTAGAAACCCTAGGACAGCCTTCCCAAACCCAAGACAACCTCCATTAGGGCACCTTAGCCTCAAAATCGAAACATGGATAGCACTATCCATGTTCCTATCCCTCTCCCAAACACTTAGGAACCAAAACCAACCTTAGAAAACATAAAAACCACTCTCCAGCACCTTTTAGGACGTCCAGACATCTGGCTGGACATCTGATTTCTGCAGAATAACAATCCAGGAAGCCAAAACTCATACTGACACAGAATTGGAAGTCTAATTTAGTGTCCAGACGTACAATTTTGTAGCATAAGACGTCTGACCACTATCCTGGACATCTGATACTGCTGTCTGGTTCCTGATTTTAGTGTTGGAAGCCCTAGCTTGCCTATTTTGACCTAGGAACGCCACCGTACACCCTAGGAAACCTAAGTAGAGACCTCCTAAGCCTAGTCCACTATCCATAGCCCTACTTGTCCTATCCCTAACCCAATTGAACCATTCTATACCTAATTGGGTGCATCTACAGTTGATTGGGTGCACCCGAGCCCAATTAGATCCACCCAGGATCTAATTAACTCATACCTATTAGGGTTACCCTAGCCTAATCACATGCACACATCTAATTAGACTTGACCTAGACCTAATTAGGTTCACTCCTACCCAATTAGACTTTCCTAAGCCTAATTAGGTCCACACCCACTTAATCTAGATTGACCCAACCTATTTAGCACCTAATCCCACCAAAACCCACAACCTAGCCCTACGAAAAACACACACCCACACACACACGCACACCTTCCCATTTTACTCCCACCAAACCCATGCACACTCTCTTGGAAACCATAAAAACTTGTGTCAAACCTAGATCCAAAAATTGTGGCATTTGCTATTTTTGGATCCACCAAAAGTTGCAAACAAATGGAGCCTTCCATAAGGGCAAAGAGAGCGCTACGAAATTGGACCGTAACTCCATACACTCTCCCATCCATACCCTCCACTCTAAACTTGCTTCCACCCTCCAAAACCTTAAGGCCATCCTCCTCATCCTCCTCCAAGGCTCCATGGATGGCTAGCTAGAGAAGCTTCTCTCCAAAGCTTGAAGGACGGCCATTGGTAGAGAAAGGGAGCAACACCCTCCTCTCTCCACTTGGGTGCACTAGCCCCCATCTTCTTCTTCTTGGATGGCCATGAAGGCTCACCCATAGCCTCTTGTGGCCGCCCATCTCTTTTGGTAGGCGTGTAGACGGGTTTGCACACCTAAGGTCTAGCCTACACCCTCACACAAGGCCGATGGCCCTAGTGGCAACTTTCCGGCATGAGGGATTTTCTTCTATTTATATGCTTTCTAGTGTAGATGATGTGTGATAAATTTTTATGCAAAAATAATTTCATGATGTTTTTGTGATTGATTGTCCTCATGTTTGCTTGCCTATATGACACTTTGGTTCGTTCACACCATGCACGGCCACCATGGCCTCATTTAGATGCACATAGTCACTTAGGTTTTTGCTAGGTTTATCTAGATCTAGGTTTCAATTCTCTTTTCGAAATAAGAAATCAAAAACACAAAAAGACAAAAATAGTAGCTTAAGTTAGATTCAGGTTATAAAAGCCGATCCAAATCTCGATTCGTTTTCACGCCTCCCGGAGACGAACGACCGGGACTCAAGTTCTAAAAAGAATAAAGATCTATGAGAGTTTCGTTATCACAAATATCTTTGACAAGTGGTTTTTGCGACTATACTACGATTTCCAACGATTTCAAAATACGTGATTTCCAAGCTCGTAACATAACTTGCTTAGCGCAAGTTAGATATGTGATAAAGTCTATAAAGTTACTTTCACTTCAAAAGGTTTTAAAATTAGGGATAAAAATTCTAAAGAAATCCTTTTGATCGGAGACAGACCAAAAGACAGCTACACTATTGACTTTGATAAATGCAACAATCTCAATTGCCTGGTTGCATCAGATGATGAGTCAATATTGTGGCATCGTCAACTCGGTCATGTTCACATGTAAAATATAAACAAGCCTGTGAAACATAATTTAGTACAAGGGCTACTTATGATTTCCTTTAGAAAGAAGAATCTATGTTCATCTTGTGAACTAAGGAAACTGCATAAAACTTATTTCAAACCTAAAATTGCGGTCAATACTTCCAGGCCACTTTAGTTGATCCACTTGGATCCTTTTGGACCAACCAAGTTTGAAAGTCTAAATGGGTGTAAATACTACCGCGTTTTACTTGATGACTTATCTAGATTTACTTGGGTATTATTTTTAAGATTTAAAGATTCTACTTTCAAGGAATTTAGAAAATTAGCCAAGAGAATCCAAAACAAATATTGACTACCCATCATAAGGATTAAGAGTGATCATGGAGGAGAATTTGAAAATAAAAAATTCCTAGATTTTTGCACTACTTTTGGGATAATATAAGAATGTGCTTTTCCTATAGTAGCTCCTCAAAATAGTGTTGTAGAAAGAAAGAATAGAACCCTACAAGAGTGTGCCAACACTATGCTGTAGGAGTCAAAGCTACCTTGATATTTTTGCGCTGAGGCTGTAAACACTGCTTGTTATATCCATAATAGTGCCTCCATTAGAACCATTCTTGAGAAAACACCCTTTGAACTTTACTTTGATAGGACTCCTAAGATCTCTTACTTTAAAGTGTTTGGCTGTAAATATTGAATACAAAGGAGAACCTAGAAAAGTTTGATGCAAAAAGTGAGGAAGGAATCTTTCTAAGATACTCATCTAGAAGTAAAGCTTACAAAGTCTTTAATAAAAAGAAACTGGTAGTTGAATTCACTCTGCGTGTGTCTTTTGATGAAATAATCAGCTAGATAATGCATCAACCAAAGATGATGATCAACCTTTAGATGTTCCTTCAAATATGCCTAAAGACAACAAAGATCATCCTATACCTGAAGCTCACTAAAGTCTACTGAACTTCCTAAAGACCTAACCTATACCAAAGATCATCCTAAAGATTTAGTGTTTGGTGAAGTCTTAAAGGGAATTCAAACTAGATCATCCTTTAATAACCTTGCACTTAGTGTGTTTGTATCCCAACTAGAACCAAAATTTGCGAAAGGAGCATTTACTGATGATTATTGGATTGTAGCTATGCAAGAAAAGTTGAATCAATTTGAAAGAAATGATGTTTGGAAATTAGTTCCTAAGCCAGAATCTTAATTTATCATTGGAACAAAATGGGTCATTCGAAATAAGCTTGACGAACCAGGAAAGGTTGTAAGAAACAAAGCTAGACTTGTGGCTCAAGCCTACAATCAGGAGGAACGAATAGACTTTGACAAAACTTATGCTTCCGTACCTAGACTAGAATCTGTTAGAATGTTACTAGGTTTTGTTGCTCATATGGGATTTAAACTATTATAAGTGGACATCAAAATCACATTTCTAAATTGGTTTCTAAAAGAAGTCCATGTGAAACAACCTCCTGACTTTCAAAGTACTAGTAACCCAGATCATGTTTTCAAACTTTTTAAAGCTCTATATGGACATAAACAAGCTCCTCGAGCTTGGTATGAAAGGCTATGAAACTACTTGATAGAAAATGACTTCCAAATTGGTTTAATTAATCCAAGTTTATTTAATAAAAGAAAAGACAATCAACTGATCTTAATCCAAATTTGTGTTGATGACATAATATTCGATGCTAGTAATGATCTTTTATGCCAAGAATTTACGAAAGCTATGCAGGATCAACTCGAGATGAGCCTGATGGGAGAATTAAAGTTCTTCCTAGGGTTGCAGATTGATTAGCTGGAAGATGGAATCTTCATCTCATAGATGAAGTACACAAAAGAGATTTTGAAGAAATTTGGAATGGACATGACAAAAAGAAAAGACACACCAATGGCTACCACTACTCAACTCAAAGAAGATGAGCCAAGTAAGTATGTAGATAAAAAATTACATAAAAGCATCATAGGATTCCTGCTTTACTTGACTGTTGGCAGACCTGATATATTGTTTAGTAATTGTCTATATGCTAGATTTCAAGTAAACCCTATGATAGGTTGCCTCTTTAATAAGACTTTCTATGTCGGTGCTAAGCGTAGTCGTACTAAGGGTGTAGACCTTATGGCTTGTCACCTCTTCTATTCCAACCTTCTCAACATTGGTGAATGCTTTGACATTCTGCTGACATCTAATGTCTACAACATTGAGGTCCTTGTCAATGCTGATGTTCTCTCTGATGTCCTTGGCTGTCCCTCCATTATTCCTTCCTATCTTGAGCTCCTCCATGACATATCCTCTGAGGTTATTAGGGAGACATTGATGACTCTTGAATCTTTTGACTTGGGCAAGCCCACCAAGTCTCCTTATTTTCATGCTCTCCCATGGTTCCTCAATTGTGTATTTCTTTGGAATTTCATGTCCAAATCCACTTCTTTGGAGAACTATCTAGGTCCTATGCTCGTGGCTCTACACACCTTCATGACTAATATTGTAATTAATTGGAACCACTTCATCCTCACCTTCATGGAGAGGGAACCCACGAGCATGTTCCCTTTTGGTACTCTTCTCTCCCATATCTTCCTGCATTTTAATGTCCCCATGGACATTAATTATAAGCAATTCATCTCTCGTATTTCCATTTTTAGAGAGCTCACCTACTCCTATATGGAATTGGATTAGCATCAGGCCCATCAGGATCCATCCTAGGTAGCAGCTTGATGTAAACACATTTACACTACTTAAGATGTCTATTTATGCATGTTCTTAAGCATAGGATTGCATTGCATGATATAAATATTGGATAACATGCATCATCTTTCATTTAGAGTTATTTGAATAAAATGGAGGTTAATTGTCTCCTTTTATGTGCTTGAACAAGGCAAACTTTTTATCGGGGCCTCGGATCGAAGATCCAACTGTATAGATGTGATCAAGGAGACGATTGTAGTTCAACGACTGCAAGATCGCCCTAATCAAGCATTTGTAGCATCAGATAGTGACCGAGGAATCCTATAAGATCAAGAGCCAAGATGGTGTAAATCCGCACTTCAAACGAAAAATCTGACCGCATGGATGGATTCTGATCGACGATTGCAGCCTAACGACGTAAAAATCGAGTTAATCCGACACCCGTGGCCCCATCTACAACATCCAGAAGATGGACGGCCATGATGGCTCCACGTGGCGCCATCTCAACTGCCAAAACGCCCGCACGCACCTGCTGAAGCTCATGCATCCACCCTGCCCCGCTGTTGGATCAAGATCCAATGGCTGTTGATGTGGTGCCTTGAAATCGACCACACGACCATTTGGGCAAGGTAGCGCAGTGGTCTAGTGCCTTAACGCGAGGCGCAGATGCGAGCTCGAGTCGCGGCAAGTAGGTGAGTAGCGCAGAATCATGCGAGCTAGAGAGCGTTAGATCTTGATCAGGTGGCCATCCGCGCTCAATAGCATCAACGCGCTATCACACGTTCGCGCCTCACGAGGCATCGCACTCGGGCAGGTGTGCACGCGACATCGCATGAAATTCTCATCCCTTCCTTCTCTTCTCTACCTCTCCAAAGATCAAGAGAAGCTTGTTCCACACCCGGGATGCTTCTTGCGAGATAAAGTCCAATTTTTGTCCCCGTTCGGAAGTGGATCCCGGGATGACGACAATGTGCTGCCCCATTCCCGTTCTTCCACTTCGTCCTCCTTCGTCCAGGCATCATCCCGTTCAGCTCATCCTCCAAGCGACCGTCGAGGAGGATATATCTCTCCCTATTCTTTTTGCTACTTTCTAGAGTAGTTTAGCTTGTCCTCCAGGCGACCGTCGAGGAGGATATTTCTCTCTCCATTCTTTTACTGCTTTCTAGAGTAGATTTACTGCTTTCTAGTGTAATCATTTTCCCGCTTTCTAGTGTAATGAACAATTGTTCTAATGATGAAATTCTATGTTTATTCTACATCTCATTTTGATTTCTGTTTGTAATATTCTCTCTCTCTCACTCTCTCTCTCTTCTATTTATTGTAAATTGTTAGATAGTTTTAAATTGAATTACTTAGTGACAAATAAAAACAAACGTGTAGTTTTTAAATCAAACGTCCGCCTCCCTATGTTCAACCTAGAATTTCAATTTCGGTATAAATTTTATTTGTTGAGCACGAGTTCTTCGTTTTCAAACTACAGCAACAGGTTTTTCAAAACCGAACACGTTAGTGTAGCAATTCGTACGTTCAACATTTTGGCGCCGTTGCCGGGGATTTTCCAAATGGAGCTGTTTAGATTTCTGACCCAAAGATGGGTAACACATTTGAAGTCAACGGTCAATGTCTGAAGCCCGTTATTGACCGTATTCTTCCAGAACTCGTCTTAGACACAGTTGCTCTAGCCATTCTGTGACTTCTTTGGCTGGACTTCGCTTAGCTGACGGCATTAAACTCAACAGTTGTACATATGACACAAGGCTATACGAGCTTCATATTCAATTGACATCTTTCATATTCTACCCTTTCTTTCATGTCTCCTTTTCAATGAGGACATGGCATCAGCTAGGCATGGGGGGGTGGATTCATTTTTGAATCATTTGCTCAGCTTTATGAAATTCATGTAAATTGCTTTTCTCTTCTTATTTATACATTAAAAAAAAAATTAAAATTAGGAAGGATTAGTTGGACATTAGGACTTTTCAATCCTAAGAAATTTTACATTAGGATCTGAACACAAAGGCCCTTCAGGTTTTTGGACTTAATTAGCCCATGTATCCACTAAAATGTGGATTTGTCTTTCGAGTCCTCGCCATCTTAATTCTATCGTAATTGGAATAAATAAGTTTGGGTGATAAGTACACGACTTATCAACCCACCCTCTGATTTGAGGGAATTTTTGAGTTTTAAGCATCTACACACTTTCTTTGCACTGACTCGTTGTTCGGCGATTCTAACGGAAATTGGGTAGCTAATGAACCTTCTAGGGTGATATGGTTGGTAAGTTATCGTGGGTAATAGCCCATAGGTAGGTTGTCCAGAGCCCAGTCACTAGACCTTTCTCTTTTTGCTGCCTTTAGGTAAATCTTAGACCACCGAAGCCACCTACTTAAAAAAAAGAAGAAAACATCAAAAAGAAAAGAAGAAAAGAAAAAAGAAATAAGCCACACTTCACGCACGAGTATGGCTAGCAAGTTGTCAGTGGTAATAGCTCATCGACCGGTTGTCCAGAACCCAGCTCAGTAAATGCACTAAAAATTCCCAAAACACTTAGGAAGAAGTGGAGAAGTAGAATAAATCGGGAAGATATACACTGGATTCACCCTTGTGTTGACCCCGTAAAAAAATAAAAGTAGGGAGAAAGCTACCGGTTGTAAAGATACACCTTTAGGTAGAATTCTTTTTTGGTCACCTAGAGGCATAGAAATCCGAAGTCCATTTTAATTGACGGTCAATGAGTCTATCACATTCACAATAAGATGCTTAAAACTTAGGGTTCTCATCAAATTTTGGGTGAGTTGAATGGTCGTAGAAACCCACTCTTAAACCCTAAAACTTGAAAATCAAAAAAAAAAAAATTAGAAAACTGGAAAAAGAGAAAAAGGAAATTTTCTTTGGATAAGGCGAGGGCTTGAGGCGGTTTGCATTTTGGCTGATACTCGGGCACTGTCTTTGAAAGTTCAGATCTTAAGTAGACAGTTTCTTAATGATTGAAAATAACTCATGCCCAAATAATCCAACCTAATTCTTTTATAAATAGCATATAGTTTTTGTTAGGGACTACCAAAAGATAGTCATGGGGATATGATGTAAACACATTTACATTACTTAAGATATCTATTTATCCATGTTCTTAAGCATAGGATTGCATTGCATGATATAAATATTGCATAAGATGCATCATCTTGCATTTAGAGTAGTTTGAATAAAATGAAGGTTAATTGTCTCCTTTTAAGTGCTTAGACAAAGAAAACTTTTTATCGGGGCCTCTAATCGAAGATCCAACCATATAGATGTGATCAGGGTGACGATTGGAGTTCAACGACTCCAAGATCGATCTAATCAGGCATTTGTAGCATCAGATACTGATTATGGAACCCTAGAAGATCAAGAGCGAAGATGGTGTAAATTCACACTTCAAACGACAAATCCGACTGCACGGATGGATTTGGATCAACGATCGCAGCCTAACGGTGCGAAAATCGAGTCAATCTGACACCTGTGGCACCATCTACAACATCTAGAAGATGGACGGCCAAGATGGCGCCACGTGGCGCCATCTAGACCACCCAAATTCCCACACGCACTAGCTGAAGCTCGCGCATCCGCCCCTCCCCATCGTTGGATCAAGATCCAACGGCTGTGGATGTAGCACCTTGAAATCAACTGCATGACCATTTGGGCGAGGTAGCATAGTGGTCCAGCGCCTTAACGCGAGGCGTGGACGTGAGTTCTAGTCACAGCAAGCAGGCTAGCGGCGCGGAATTGCACAAGCGGGTGAGCGTCAGATCTTAATCGGGCGACCGGCTGCGTTCAATAGCATCGACGTGCTATCGTACGCCCGCGCCTCACGCTGCATCGCACGTGAGCGGGCGCGCAGCGAGGCGGGCTAAGGCGCGATTTAAGCCGTCCAATCTCGTGATCGGACAGCTGAAATCATTTGGACGTGCGGCGAGCGTTAGGTGCGAGCAGACTTGCACGTGCCCACTATGCCCATGATGGGCCTTTAGCGATGATTTTATCCGTCACTAAAGACCCCTTATTTAATGTTTTAAAGATGTAATGACCAATTTTCCCCCACTCCTTGCAACTATAAAAGGAGACTGTTGAACGATTACAAAGCTACGCTAACGTGTTCGGTTTTGGAAAACCTGTCGTTGTAGTTCGAAAGCGAAGGATTCGTGTTCAACAAATAAAATTTATATCGAAATTAAAATTCCGGGTCGAACACAGGGAGGCGGACGTTTGATTTAAAAACTTCGCGTTTCGTTTTTATTTTGTCACGAAGAAATTCAATTTAAACTATCTAAGTATCTACAACAAATAGAAGAGAGAGAGAGAGTAAGAGAGAGAGAGAATACTACACATGGAAATCAAAATGAGATGTAGAATAGACAAGGAATTTATCATAAAAGAGATCGTTCGTTACAACTAGAAAGCATAAAGCGATTACTCTAGAAAGAAATAAATCTATATTAGAAAGTAGTAAAAAGAGTAGGGAGAGAGAATCCTCCTCGACGGTCGCTTGGAGGACGAGCTGGGCGGGACGACGCCTGGACGAAGGAGAACGAAGCGGGATGAAGGAGGACGAAGCAGAAGAACGGGAACGAAGCAGCACGCCGTCGTCGTCGCGGGATCCACTTCCGAAGGGGGACGAAAATTTGGACTTTATCTTGCGAGAAGCATCCCGGGTGTGGGACAAGCTTCTCTTGAGCTTTGGAGAGCTAGAGAGGAGAAGGAAGGGATGAAAATTTCGTATGGAGGGGGTCTCCTTTTATAGTTGCAAGGAGTGGGGGCAAAATGGACATTACATCTTCAAAATAATAAATAAGGGGTCTTTAGTGACGGATAAAACCGTCGCTAAAGCCCCGACGTGGCCGTCGCCGCCGCGCCCACGCGCGCCCGCTCGGCTGCTCGCGCGTGTAACGCCTACGCACGTCCGCGTAGTCTCAGCGATCGGACGGCTTAGGTCACGTCCGCGCCCGCTGCGTAGCGCACCCGCCCGCGTGCGATCGCGCGTTACGCCTGGCGTCCAATCGCGCATCGTCCTGATTGAGCGTGCGCAACCGTTGGATCTTCATCTGACGCTCGTCCATGCCCGCTTGCCCGCGCCTTCCACCCCCTCACCACGACTCGAACCCGCGACCTCTGCTTCGCCCGCAGCTGCATCGCCGCTGCGCTACGCGGACGAAATGGTCGCGCGGACGCTTTTAAGCGCGAGCGACCGCAGCCGTTGGATCGAAATCCAACGGCGGAGAGGAGATGGGTGCGCAGTCTTCACAAGATGCATGCGACCGTTTGGGCGGCTAAGATGGCACCACGTGGCGCCATCTTGGCCGTCCATCTTCTGGAAGTTGTAGATGGTGCCACGGATGTCGGATTGACTCGATTTTTGTGTCGTTGGGCTGCGATCGTCGATCCGAATTCATCCGTGCGGTCGGATTTGTCATCTGAAGTGTGGATTTACACCATCCTGGCCCTTGATCTTCTAGGGTTCCCCGATCTCTATCTGATGCTACGGATGCCTGATTAGGGCGATCTTGGAGTCGTTGAACTCCAATCGTCGCCCTGATCACATCCATACGGTTGGATCTTTGATCCGAGGCCTCAATAAAATGTTTGCCCTGTCCAAGCACATAAAAGGAGACAATTAACCTCCATTTTATTCAAACTACTCTAAATGCAAAATGATGCATGTTATGCAATATTTATATCATGAAATGCAATCCTATGCTTAAGAACATGCAAAAATAGACCATTTAAGTAGTGTAATTGTGTTTACATCATACCCCCATGCCTATCTTTTGCTAGTCCCTAGCAAAAACTATATGCTATTTATAAAAGAATTAGGTTGGATTATTTGGACCTGAGTCACTTTCAATCATTAAGAAATTGTCTACTTAGGAACTGAACTTTCAAAGACACAACAGTGCCCGGGTATCAGCCAAAATGCAGACCGCCTCAAGCCCTCGCCTTATTCAAAGAAAAATTTCTTTTTCTCTTTTTACTCTTTCCTAATTTTTTTTTTTTTTTTGGATTTTCAAATTTTAGGGTTTAAGAGTGGCTTTCTACGACCATTCAACTCACCCAAGATTTGATGAGAACCCTAAGTTTTAAGCATCTTATTGTGATTGTGATAGACTTGTTGACCGGCAATTAGAACGGACTTCGGATTTCTACGCCTCTAGGTAACCTCAAAAAGAATTCTGCCTAAAGGTGTATCTTTACAACCGGTAGCTTTCTCCCTACTTTTATTTTTTAACGGGGTCAACACAAGGGTGAATCCAGTGTATATCTCCCCTATTTATTCTACTTCTCCGCTCCTTCCTAAGTGTTTTGGGAATTTTTAGTGCATTTTCTGAGCTGGGTTCTGGACAACCGGTCGATGAGCTGTTACCACCGACAACTTGCCAGCCATACTCGTGCGGCGAAGTGTGGCTTATTTCTTTTTGTTCTTTTCTCCTTTTTGATTTTTTTTTTCTTTTTTCTTTTTTAAGTAGGTGGCTTTCCTGGTCTAAGATTTACCTAAAGGCAGGGAAAAGAGAAAGGTCCAGTGACTGGGCTCTGGACAACCTACCTATGGGCTGTTACCCACGATAACTTGCCAGTCATATCACCCTAGAAGGTTCATTAGCTATCCAATTTCCGTAAAAATCGCCGAACAACGAGTCAGTGCAAAGAAAGTGTGTAGATGCTTAGGACTCGAAATTCCCTCAAATCAGAGGGCGGGTTGATAAGTTGTGTACTTATCACCCAAACTTATTTATTCCAATTATAATAGAATTAAGATGGCGAGGACTCAAAGATAAATCCACATTTTAGTGGATACACAGGCTAATTAAGTCCAAAGACCTGAGGGGTCTTTGTGTTCAGATCCTAATGTAGTATTTCCTAAGATTGAAAATTTTCTTAAACCCAAATTCTCTTTCCTCATTCTGAAATTTTTATTATTTTTTTTTATAAAAGAAAATAAACAAATCTACGGAGCTGACGAATGAATTCAGAGATGAATATCCACCCCCCCATGCCTATCTAATGCAATGTCCTCATTGTATTAAAAAGACATAAAACAGAGTGGAAAATTGTAGAAAGCACCTGAATTGCGTGAATATCAGGTCCGCTCCAAGATGAAAACAAAAAAGAACTGTATAAGTGCTGAGTTTAGTGCCTTCAGCTAGGCACACTATACAAAGAAAAGAAATGAAGAATTCACATGTGCAGGTCAGAATTAGAATGAACAGAAGAATCCTCTGACCTGTCAGCAGAGGTCCACAGATGTGGACCAGATTGTGGTGCAGACCCACACCCCATAATCAAGAATATCTTAGGTTCTGGATAAAAATTACCCAAAACCTAAAATCAGAATGTAAGCGGGATCGGGCCTGCGATTTCTGAGGATGCAACCCAAGACCAAAAAGTCGGGTTACAGAAAATTGAAGCTCAAAAGGATAATCGTTGAATGTGTGCTTGAGTTGAACATCCTCGAAACAAATGTTGTAAGGGTTCTGATTTGATGGTTTCAGCTTAAAAGGAACCCTTCGACTCAATCTTCCATTTCCTCCAAAATTAACTTCCCAAATCAGAACTTCCCCGCTCCTATCCTCCTCATTAAGTGTATCAAATTCCAGGACCTCTTGTATATTCATCACCCCGTCTGAAATCTCCAAGTCTAAATGATGTGGCAGAATCAAAATTGACTTGGGTCTAATTATCTCAGAATTAGAATCATCAATAAGCTTAACAGGGTGTAACTGATAATCAGGGCATTGAATTGATTCTTCCAGAAAATGCGATTCTGGATCCATAATGTGTGCCCTAATAAGATCAGTTTCCTCAGTAATTGGGCAATCAAATGATCTATAAGATTCCTCAGGCCCAATCGTCTCACAAAATTCGTGATCTGAAAACTCGCGTGAGACTTCGCAACTTGAATCTTCACCATCAAGATCCGTATCAATGTATGTCCCAAAATCATTTGTCACTTTGCGTTCCAAGGAGACATACGTTTCCTCGTAACCCGGCTCAGGGATTTCAGGTGAAGAAATCAGATCATCCTTAATTGGTTGTTTTAATTCAATCTGGTCAGCTTCGTAACACGTGTCCCTCCCAACAGGTGCCTGAGCGGGTTCTGTCATTGGCTTTACTGAAGAGAGTTCATCCTGGGAATTATTCCAAGATTGAATCAAAGCAACCACAAATCTCATCCTCAATTTCGCTAATTTCCCAAGTAGAAACTCACCCGGGTTCTTATCCTTAACATCCTGGAGCCAATCCAACAAAGACTTATTTAAATCATCAATCATTTCAATCAGGGGCTCCAATCTCTCAATGCAAGGTATTGGCTGAACTTCTAAAGATTGAATGATATTCCTCAAGTTAGCCAGAACCTTTTCTTGAACCTAATTAACCTGAACCAAATGAGTTGGTTCAGGGTTGGGCGGGTTTGACATCAATGTAGAGGAATTAACGAATTGAGATTCGTTATACCCATCCTGATAATAGGTCATTTCAGATTGTTCAAAAGATGGTGATGACCTAAAGGCAGTGAAATCAGAGGATGGGTAAGGATCAGTGTATCCTTCTTGATTGTAGATCGCATTAGGTTGTTCATGAAAGGAGGACGATCTATAATCGATGTAACTTTTAGAAGGATAGAATTGAGAATCAAAGTGTTCAGGGTTAGACCCTAAACACGGGGGTCCGGAATTGTATCCCCAATCCGAATTATCCCAACTAACTGATGGTCGATTACAATACAAGTTGGGATAATCGTCATGTTGAGGATAATTTACAACAGGAGGGAAAGAGCGGGAATGCGTGAAATATGTGGAAGAATTCATGATACACGGGAGGAAGAAAGGTGCCCTGCAATACAAACAATCAAACCTGTCCTTAAATATGTTAGCCTAAAGACCTACAGACTCTCAAAACCCGTCTTGAGATAAAGGAACGATTTGATCTACTTCCGTCTGTTCAATCCAACCAGTTAGAAGGAGGGACTGGGGAGAAGGTTCTTCCTTCGGCTTACGCCTCCGGTTCCTAGTGTACCCCCCAGCCGTGATCGTTTGACTCTACTCCCCTAGCTAGACATCAGATTGAACAGTAGAAACAGACTAATCGAAAATAATCTCGTTCTGGGTTCTGAAGAGCGAGTCCAATCCTTAAGGCCAACGTCTACTTTGTTTTATTTAGCGCTAGGTTTGAATGTGCTTGGGAATGTGATGGGCCCTTTAAATGGGTTGTGCCCTTAATGGTTGATTGATTTGTGTGTGAGTGCACAACCAGTGATTTTCAAGCAAGATTGTTTTTGATGTGGTGAATTTTAAGATTCAAATCTTGCTTAGTAGCTTTTAGGATTCAACTTTAGGTGTTTTCAATCAAGTTTTGTTGGCACACCAAGTTTTACAAGCACAGGTGAAGATGTTTTCCTTTAAAGTTTAAAAAGAATGTGGAGTGCCTGGTAAATCCCTAAGAGTTGAACCTAATTGGCAGCTACTTGATGAGTTGATTTTATTTGAAGTGGTGCGGCCCAATCAACTCAAACAATTGACCTGTTGCACCACTTAATTAGGCACACAAATGATTACCTAATCTGATTTCTACTCAATTATGTGTTTAGATGTGTGTACCGACTCCTAAGATTGGTTTACCGGTTGAGTTTGAAAATCAGATAAGGTTGTGTACCTCTGTGAGATTTTTTTTTTTTTTTTTTTTAATGTGGGGGTTGGAGTGAGTATGGATGTCAAACAACAATCTGACCTTAGAGTTTATAAGAACACCTAGGTTGATTGATGTTTGAATTATTATGTTATGAAATGAAATCTAATGGGTGGGAGGTGGGGGATAACTTACAAAACCTTCCACAGCACTTTACTCCAATCTACCGCTTTTGCCTGCCTCGAAAGAGTACCTGCAATTACAATAAGAAAGGAGAAAAGTGAGGTAAATGATTTGTAAGTCACAAAATGCGAAGAGAAATCAAAGATCGTTGCCTCCCCGGCAACGGCGCCAAAATGTTGAACGATTACGAAGCTACGCTAACGTGTTCGGTTTTGGAAAACCTGTCGTTGTAGTTCGAAAGTGAAGGATTCGTGTTCAACAAATAAAATTTATACCGAAATTAAAATTCCGGGTCGAACACAGGGAGGCGTACGTTTGATTTAAAAACTTCGCATTTCGTTTTTATTTTGTCACGAAGAAATTCAATTTAAACTATCTAAGTATCTACAACAAAATAGAAGAGAGAGAGAGAGAATACTACACATGGAAATCAAAATGAGATGTAGAATAGACAAGGAATTTATCATAAAAGAGATCGTTCGTTACAACTAGAAAGCATAAAGCGATTACTCTAGAAAGTAGTAAATCTATATTAGAAAGCAGTAAAAAGAGTAGGGAGAGAGAATCCTCCTCGACGGTCGCTTGGAGGACGAGCCGGACGGGATGACGCCTGGACGAAGGAGAACGAAGCGGGACGAAGGAGGACGAAGCAGAAGAACGGGAATGAAGCAGCACGCCGTCGTCGTCGCGGGATCCACTTCCGAAGGGGGACGAAAATTTGGACTTTATCTCGCGAGAAGCATCCCGGGTGTGGGACAAGCTTCTCTTGAGCTTTGGAGAGGTAGAGAGGAGAAGGAAGGGATGAAAATTTCGTATGGAGGGGGTCTCCTTTTATAGTTGCAAGGAGTGGGGGCAAAATGGACATTACATCTTTAAAATAATAAATAAGGGGTCTTTAGTGACGGATAAAACCGTCGCTAAAGCCCCGACGTGGTCGTCGCCGCCGCGCCCACGCGGGCCTGCTCGGCTGCCCGTACGCGTAACGCCTACGCACGTCCGCGTAGTCTCAGCCGTCCGATCACGAGATCGGACGGCTTAGATCGCGTCCGCGCCCGCTGCGTAGCGCGCCCGCCCGCGTGCGATCGCACGTTACGCCCGGCGTCCAATCGCGCGTCGTCCTGATTGAGCACGCGCAACCGTTGGACCTTCATCTAACGCTCGTCCGCGCTCGCTCGCCCGCGCCTTCCACCCCCTCACCGCGGCTCGAACCCGCGACCTCCGCTTCGCCCGCAGCTGCGTCGCCGCTGCGCAACGCGGATGAAATGGTCGCGCGGATGCTTTTAAGCGCGAGCGACCGCAGCCGTTGGATCGAGATCCAACGGCGGAGAGGAGACGGGTGCGCAGTCTTCACAAGATGCATGCGGCCGTTTGGGCGGCTGAGATGGTGCCACGTGGTGCCATCTTGGCCGTCCATCTTCTGGAAGTTGTAGATGGTGCCACGGATGTTGGATTGACTCGATTTTTGTGTCGTTGGGCTGCGATCGTCGATCCGAATTCATCCGTGCGGTCGGATTTGTCATCTGAAGTGTGGATTTACACCATCTTGGCCCTTGATCTTCTAGGGTTCCCCAGTCTCTATCTGATGCTACGGATGCCTGATTAGGGCGATCTTGGAGTCGTTGAACTCCAATCGTCGCCCTGATCACATCCATACGGTTGGATCTTTGATCCGAGGCCCCGATAAAATGTTTGCTTTGTCCAAGCACATAAAAGGAGACAATTAACCTCCATTTTATTCAAACTACTCTAAATGCAAAATGATGCATGTTATGCAATATTTATATCATGAAATGCAATCCTATGCTTAAGAACATGCAAAAATAGACCTTTTAAGTAGTGTAATTGTGTTTACATCAGAGACCCCCTGCACATGAAATTCCCATCCCTTCCTTTTCTTATCTACCTCTCCAAATCTCAAGAGAAGCTTGTCTCGCACCCAGGATGCTTCTCGCGAGATAAAGTCCAATTTTCGTCCCCCTTCGGAAGTGGATCCCGCGATGACGACGACATGCTGCCCCATTCTTGTTCTTCCTCTTCATCCTCCTTTGTCCTGCATCGTCCTCCTTCGTCCAGGCGTCGTCCCGTCCGACTCGTCCTCCAAGCGACCATCCAGGAGGATATCTCTCTCCCTATTCTTTTTACTGCTTTCTAGAATAGATTTACTACTTTCTAGAGTAGTTCAGCTCGTCCTCCAAGAGACTGTCAAGGAGGATATTTCTCTCTCCATTCTTTTACTACTTTCTAAAGTATATTTACCGCTTTCTAGTGTAATCGTTTTCCCACTTTCTAGTGTAATGAACAATCGTTCTAATGATGAAATTCTATGTTTATTCTACATCTCATTTTGATTTCTATTTCTAATATTCTCTCTCTTCTTCTCTCTCTTCTATTTATTGTAAATAGTTAGATAGTTTTAAATTGAATTACTTAGTGAAAAATAAAAAAAAGCGTAGTTTTTAAATCAAACGTCTACCGCCTTGTGTTCGACCCGGAATTTCAATTTCGGTATAAATTTTATTTGTTGAGCATGAGTTCTTCGCTTTCAAACTACAATGACAGGTTTTTCAAAATCGAACACGTTAGCGTAGCAATTCGTGCATTCAACATAGCTTCCTATTCTCAGCCTCCTCCTTCTTAGGTTGGTCCTTCCTCTGGTCCACCTCCTTATCCTCCCTACCATCACTTTGATGTTGCTGTTGGCCTCCAATCAGACCCTCTCCCTCATTCTACGACATGGAGTGACCTTACCATGTTAGGTAGTTCAGCAGACACGATAGCTTGGGAGTCCAGGACGTGACAGATGGCATCCCTCTGATGTTGCACTGCCAGAGAAAGACAAGTCGGATGACGATGGAGCACAACACTCAGGTTTCTTCATACTTGAGCAGGTTGGGTCAGCTTTTGGATCAGCTTGGAGAGCAAATCCATGCACTTACTATTCATAACCATAGACCCCCCTGAGGCCAACATTCATCTATAGTAGCTCCTCCTCCGAGTACTTCAGGACCATCCTCCCCCAGACAAACATAGCCTACTGGTTCTATAGTCCATGACTGATAAATATGCATTTATTTAAGATAAAATGCCTACTTATGTTAATTCCTAATCTTAACATTGCATCTAGCATTGTGAATAATGCATAACATTCAACATATTGCATTTAGGATAATTTGTATATTATTGTGGCTAGGAGATAGGGCGATATATTTCGGAGCTTCAAAAGAAGAATCCAACCATATGGATGGATCTAGATCGATGATCGTAGCCCAACGATGCAAAAATTGATCCAATTCAATATCCGTAGAACTTTCAAGAAGCATTTAAAGATGGACGGCCCATATGATGCCATGTGGCATCATCTAGGCCGCCAAAGAGCCACCGTTGCATCCCCCGTCTCTAGTTGGCTAATAGATCTAGGCTGTTTGATGAAGATCCAATGGCTAGAGAAGCTCCACATCACCTCAGCAGCTAAATTGTCCACTTGACAAAGTGAAGGCCGTGGAGTGATTGTCTTGATGTCAGTTCGTCATGGGATAGAAACCCACCACCCCCCCTTCCCCCGAAATTCTTCAATTGACAGAGTGGCAATAGTAAGCACATGCATAACATAAAGCGTGCACATGCAGCACGCGTGCGCAGTGCAACATGGAGCTACGACACTGGCACATGGTGTGTACTGCAGCATAGCGCCAGCGCACACCAGTAGGTATCACATGACACGGCACGCATATCACGTGGGCAAACAATGTGGAGGGCGTGCGCGACGGCTGTGCATGAGCTGGTCTTCAATGACATTTGAGGCGGACTTTTAGCAATGTCTTTGATGTTGCTGTTGACACAAAGATGATTTTTAGCTTTTTTCCTCCATTATAAAAGGTCACATCAACCTTAACTTTTGGGGCATCTTCTACCTAGGAGTCCCCACCACCTTCTAGAGTTGAGAGCACATCCTTGGAGTCACCGAGCCACCGACGAAAGATTCCCCCACCGCTGTGGCTTCCTCGATGCCCTCTTGTTTCATTCATTTATTTTTGTTGCTTTAGCATAGTGTTGCATGTTTTAGACCATTCTTCCAATGTACTTTTTCATAGTTTCAAGACATTTTGCATGCGAAATATAGTACTCATTATCATAATTGGTGCATTGGTACTTAGCTCCACTTATGTGAATTCAAGTTCATACTATATTGCATAGTTAACGACCTCCATTTTATTTCAGATTTCTAACCCTATTCTCCCTCTTTCTCTCTCTTTCTCTCAAACAAACTAAACGGCATACCTTGTGACATTAAAGTGAATATTTGAGCCAATTTCTCACCGCCTCGTGTTCGACACTTGGACTCACGTTCGATTATTCTAATTAAAATTGATGTCATAACTGCATGCTACAACGAATGAATTACATAAATGCATTTTGTGATGTCAATTTTTGGTGCCATTGCCAAGGAGGCAATGGATATTTTATTCGCTTTCATTTCCTTGGGCATTATTCATACTTGTTTTATATATATTGCTTTTCTCTCCCTTATTGGTTGTAGGAATCTCATGCATTGGCAACAGAAGGAGAGTGGATCGGATTGGATCAAAGGAAGTGCAAGAGAAGACAGCCATCTACCTGAGGATTTGATATCTTGTCCTCCCATGATCCAAAGGTAACCCTTCATCTCTGGAATGAGGAAAAGATCTAGGTGGTGGTGCTGTAAAAAAAACCTCTCTCGTGTTTGTCAAAGGAAACACCACCACTAAGTTCTCAACCGGTTAATTTCGCAACACTATTTTTTGGACTCGGGTTGAGCACACGATTATAGGACCCTTAACACCTCTAAAAATTTTTTAGAAATCTCATAGGTGATCCTTCTAGTGAGAGAACTCTGCAAAAAATTTCATAGCCAAAATCATTGTTGTTTGGACGTGAAAAATTCTCTACTGGAACTGCGCAAGGTTGTCCTTATTTTTGGAGACCTGCAAGTTGTTTCTTTTGCTGCGAACCCCATACAACTTGGATTTGTGAGAGATTTATGTTTTCAGAAAGATCTTGAAGTTATGTACATTTCCTATGAAGACTATTTCTGCATTTGAAAAATATTAGTGCTTGTTATGATTCAATTCCTAAACTCGCACACTGATCTAGTGGTTCTGGACAGATTGACCCCCTCTTCGAAAAACATGAATTTGGGTGGTCTATCATCCTCTAAAAATTTTGAAATTGATTTTGTTGAAAAGCTCATTTGATTTTGGTCAGGATAGGGTAATTTCTTTCGTTGATTGGATCCTTCTTGATAAAGTCTAAAAGAAGATTCATTAGAAGTTGCATGCCCTAGGATCTTCCACACTAGGGTGCTTTTAACTTCATAGTCACACAAAAGGCCCTAAAGAAAATCAATCTTAACCAACCGTGTGACTACATCTTTGTGCCTTGATTGAATTTGTAAGCAAGTGGAATCCTAAAACCCAATAAAGCAAGGTTCAAATTCTAAAAGCCGTTCATCACAGTCTTTCTTGATATTAAAAAAAAACACTTGTTTTGTCATTGTGTCATTGCACCACATTGTGCACACAGCTTAATTGGAATTATTAAGGGCATCAATCCCCCTAACGCTCTTCACTTCATCCTTGAGCACAAACAATAACCTAACCCTAAATTAAAATTGAGTAGACGTTGGCCATAGGATTCATTGAGTCTGTTTCAGGGTATTTTCCTGAATACATTAAAATTTAGTGATGTCTACTTGCTCCAAAAGGTGCTAAGTTGGGAGGCCTGATTATCAAATGACTTAAGTAAGCAGGGGTTTGGCATAATTAGCAGCCTTCTGGACATGCTCCCCCTGCTTCACCTTATCAACTTTACCACCTTCGAGATTAAGGACAACTCCAAATTAATCGTATGGTTGGAATTTACTTCTGAAGTGTAGGTCACCTAGCTTTACACTATAGGGCCTAGATTTGTTTGCTTGGTTGTGCACAAACTATTCTCGCATTTATTTCCCTTCGCATCCCTCCTTATTCTTCTCTAGTGTATGCAAGGAAGGCAATTAGTTCATCCTGAATTGGTTGCTTTAAATAAAGAGACTAGGAGAGACTTGATTTTTTAAGGGTAGGACTGAGGAAATGGCTGACCCAAGAGTTGACGAAGTTGAGGACCAACCTCAACCTAATGCCATGGCCATGATTCAAGCTCAGATTACAGCGAACCACCAACTTCGACAACAACAGATCCATATCATCATGGAGGCCATACACCAACTGTAGAACCCTTAAGGGTAGAACCCTCAAGGGTAACCCCCACTGTACCCACCTCACCCACCATGACCCCTTGAGGGCTAACCAAGGCCTCTCCATGATTTCTATGATCCATCTGCCCTTCGTGTTGAACCATACCTTAGGGTCCTCGAAGGGGGAGATGATTTTGAGCTAAAATCTAATGTCCGTAGCTTGATTCAAAGCCATTTCCATGGGAGTTCAAATGAAGACCCTTTCCAACACTTGGAGGACCTGGATCGAATTGTGAAACCTAAGAACATCCGTTTGGACATTGTTTTAATTAAGATGTTCCCGTTCTCCTTAAGAGACAAAGCGTCTCGTTGGCTTAGGACCTTAGGGAGACCTATCTCCACTTGGGAAGAATTGAGGCATGCATTTCTTAACAAGTTTTTCCCCACAGAAATGGATAATGCCCTTAGTAGAGCCATCACTACATTCACCCTACAAAGTGGAGAGCAATTCCATGAGCCATGGGAATGATTTAACGAATTATTGAGGAAATGCCCACACCATGAGGTTCTAAGGTGGCAATTGGCCTAGATTTTGTACCATAGTCTGGACAACAACCTTAGGAGTTTTGTTCATGGCTCATGTGGAGGCAATTTTCTAAATAAGGATGAGGAAAGCGCATTCGAGCTCTTTGAGTCAATGAGTAAGAACTCGCTTAAGAATGCCTCCATGACCAAATTTAACCTGTCCAGTCAACCTTGTGGTGGGATTTGTGAGGTGCAAACTAATTCTGGGATGGTTGACATGGACATTATAGCAAAGAAATTTGATCGGGTTGAGTTGGTGGATAAGAAATTTGATGAGCTATTGAACCAATCTTGAGCCCCATTGTAGAACTTCACCCCAACGAAGGGAGCAAACAATATTGACCTGGTTCAGTCTATGAACCAAGTGTAGCTGAAACAACCCTTGACCATGTTCCAGGGAAGGACCTTTGCTCCCTCAAACCCTGATTATGCTTTCCCCTCCCATTCGGCACCTTCTGCCTTTGAAGATGCCCATGCCATCCAGGGATATTCTAAGCCTGACCCTTTCTCCAACACTTACAACCCTAGATGGCGCAACCACCCTAATTTTTCCTAGTTGAACCAAAAGCCAAACCAATTCCAGAATCAACCCAGGTGAAACCCTCCCTCCTATCAGCAAGATTCACCTACTAGACTAGCTATAACCAGAATAGGGTGGCTCCGACATGAAAAAACCAAATGGACACTCTAATCAAAATGATGGCTGATATGAATTAGAAACATCAGGAGGAGATGGCTTTAGTGAAGGGACAATTGAGCCAGCTGTTGGATAACAAATAATAGGGGTCCCTTCCTTCAGCCACAATTGAACCTTAGGAATGAAATGAAGAGAGGCCACATTCGTCAAGGGTTCCAACCAAATTAGGGGTAATCCCATGTGCTTCTACAAGCCCCTCAGACACCCCCTAGGTTTTCCACTTCTTCTCAAGGACCTAACCCTAGCTCTAAGTCCTCAGGCAATGCGATTACCTTGAGAAGCAACACTCAAACCCAGGACCCCAAATGGCCAACCCCTCTCGTGGCCTCACTACCTGAGATGCTTGATTCTAAGGATGAATGGGAGGAACCCAAGGATCAGGAACCTGACCTGATTCAAGCCCAAATCCCATACCTTAATGCCTTAGATAAGGTAAAGAAGAAGAGAAATGTGGCTGAAAATGAGGAGTTGCTAGAAATTTTCAAGCAAGTATAGATCAGTATACCTCTCCTTGAAGCAATCAAGCATATCCAGCTTATGCAAAATTTTTGAAAGATGTTTGCACACCCAAGCGTAAGCCAAGAACCCAAGCACCTAGGAAGGTAGTGCTATCTAAGCAAGTGAGTTCAGTGATATGGAGCAACCTACCTCATAAAAGGACTGACCCTGGAGTGCCTTCAATCACATGTAATATTGATGACATGACCTTTGATAGAGCACTCCCGGACTTAGGTGCTTCAATTAACCTAATTTCGACTACCCTTTATCACTAGTTTGGGTTTGGAGAATCAAAGCCCACACCTGTGACTATCCAACTGGCCGACCGATCTATAAAAATCCTAAAGGGGGTAGTCGAGGATGTAATTGTTTGGGTTAAGGACTTTTACTTCCCAGTTGACATCTTAATCCCCGAACAACTATAGAGCACACCCATCATCCTTGGCAAACCCTTTCTGGCTATGGCCAAGGCTAACAATGATTGTGACATGGGATGTATGGAAATCGCCTTTGGAGATAGGAAGATGCAATTGGATGCCTTAAAGGTGACTAAGACTTTCGATTGTGGTTGGGTCGAGGAATACATTCCTGTGGAAACTTTGGTTGAAGAATGCCTAACTGTAAGCTCTTTAGAGGACCATCTGATTTGACCAGCTTTTGACTACCCTATCCTATCCGAATCTTTGGAGGTTGAACTCTGCAAAATTGATTACCACTGACAACCTCCATTTGAGAAGATTGATGTCACTCAACTCCCTCCATTCCCTTACCCATCAAACATTATACCACCTACACCTAAATTGAAGCCTTTGCCTAATAACCTTAAGTATATCTTCCAAGGACCTAATCATACTTTCCTTGTGATTATCAATGCACACCTAACTAGGGACTAGGAACTTAGGTTGACTACTACTCTTTTTGAGTATTGGGCAGTAATTGGGTGGACAATTTTTGATTTAAGGGGAATTAGCCCTACTTATTGCACTCACAAGATCTATTTGAAAGATGGGGCCCGACCTTCTCACCAGATGCAAAGGTGACTAAACCCAAACATGAGAGAGGTCATTAAAAAAGAAATAATCAAGTGGCTTGATGTGGAAATCAGCTACCTGATTTTTGATAGCCCCAAGGTGAGCCCTACTAAAGTGGTACCAAAGAAGGCTGGGCTCACCATGGTCACAAATGACTAGGGCGAATCCATCCCAACCCACACAACCACTATGTGGCGGGTGTGTATTGACTACAGGAAGCTTAATGAAGCCACTAGAAAGGACCATTTCCCCTTGCCATTCATTGACTAGATTCTTGAACAATTGGCAGGGTGGAAATATTCTTTCTTCTTGGATGGATGCTCAGGATATAACTAGGTTGTTTTTGCACCCGAGGACCAAGAGAAGACCACATTCACTTGCCTATATGTCACATTTGCATTCTTCCATATGCCATTCGAGTTATGCAATGCACCTGCTACCTTTTAGCATTGCATGTTAGCCATCTTCTCGGAGATTGTAGGTGAATATTTAGAGGTCTTTATGGATGATTTGTCCATTTTTGGAGGCTCATTTGACCATTGACTTAGAAACCTGAAGAAAATCTTGAAACGATGTATCGAGGTCAACCTAGTTTTAAGCTAGGGAAAGATCCACTTTATGGTTCAAGAAGGGATTGTCCTTGGTCACATCATCTAGCATAGGGGCATAGAAATTAATCAAGCTAAGGTTGATTTAATTTCCAAACTTCCACCTTTTAGCCCGATCAAGAAAATCATATCCTTCCTTGGACACGTTGGCTTCTATAGAAGGTTCATAAAAGATTTTTCTTTACTATCCAATCCTTTGACTGACCTTCTCACCAACGATGTGCTTTTTGACATGAAACCTGAGTGCATCAAGGCCTACACCACCCTTAGGGATATAGCCTTGACTGCAGCCATTTTACAACCCCCAAACTGGTCCTAAGACTTTGAGATAATGTGTGATGCATTAGACTTTGCTGTTGGAGTAGTCCTAGGACAAAGACGAGAGAAGAAACCCATGGTGATCTACTATGCGAGCAAAACCTTGGATAAGGCTCAACGAAATTACATTATCAAGAAAAAAGAGCTACTCGCTGTAGTTTTAAGATTGGAAAAGTTTCGATCATACCTTCTAGGATCCCACGTGATCATTTACACTGCCACTCAGCTATAGGACATTTGTTAGCCAAAAATGATGATATACATAGGATGATCGATGGATCCTACTCCTACAGGAATTTGACTTGGAAATGCATGACAAAGCCAGATCTAAGAATGTTGTAGCCGACCACCTATCCAGACTTCAACCAGAATACATTGGATCCTCACAACCATTAGTTGGCACATTTACTGATGAACAAATTCTAGTTATGCATGGAAAGAGTCTACCCTGGTATGCAGACGTAGTTAATTATTTAGTGGTAGGGCAGCCTCCGCATGGCTAGTCTATATAGCAGCAGGATAAGTTCTTCGCTAAGGCCAAACATAATTTCTGGGATGATCCTGTTCTATTTAGACTTTGTGCTGAACAAATCATTTGGAGGTGTATCCCTAAAGAGGAAGTTCAAAGAGTGCTATCCTTCTATCATGACTAAGCCTGTGGTGGCCACTTCTCTAGGAAGCAAATGGCTGCAAAAGTTTTTCCATTTGGTTTTTACTGGCCATCACTATTCAAGGATGCACATAACTTTGCGAAGACTTGCACTAGATGCGAGACCCTAGGGACCATGACCAAGAAAGATATGATGCCTCTTCAACCCATTCTGATCATCAAAATTTTCAATGTCTAGGTCATTGATTTCTTGGGATCCTTCCTGCCATCAAACAACTTCGAGTATATACTAGTCTTAGTGGACTACGTCTCAAAATGGATCGAAGTCGTACCGACCCGAAA
Source organism: Thalassia testudinum (assembly GCA_037157565.1). NCBI lineage: Eukaryota > Viridiplantae > Streptophyta > Magnoliopsida > Alismatales > Hydrocharitaceae > Thalassia > Thalassia testudinum. The sequence goes on from JAZHRO010000025.1 coordinate 95,784,259, forward strand.
ATGTGACCATAAGGCTGTCATTGACTTTGTTAAGAAAAATATCTTTTCCCAGTTTGGGATACCTAAGGCCATGATCAGTGATGATGGGAGTCACTTCATTAATATCTAGTTTCGTTCCTTACTTAAGAAATATGGGGTGACTCACTACATTGCCACCTTGTATCATTAGCAAACGAATGGGCAAATAGAGGTCTCAAATGGGAAGATTAAGAATATTCTGCAAAAGACTATGAGACCTGATGGAAGGATTGGTCCACACGATTAGATGATGCCTTTTGGACATATTGGATCGCTTTTATGACCTTGATAGGCATGTAACCATATCGATTGGTCTTTGGCAAAGCTTGCCACCTTACGATCCAGTAGGAGCACCAGGCATACTAGGCCGTTATGCATGTAATATGGATTCTGAGATGGCCGAAACTCAAAGGAAGCTCCAACTCTTCAAGCTCGAGGAGATCCGTCGAGACACTTATGAGAATAATTGACTTTATAAGGAGAAAAGGAAAGCTGTCCATGACAAGCACATTAATAGAAAAACATTTGAGCCAAATAAGCAGGTTTGGCTTTTTTATCTAGGACTTAAGCTTTTTCCTGGGAAACTGAGATCTAAGTGGATGGGACCATATCAAGTGGTCAAACATTATCCCAATGGGGTAGTATAAATTGCTAATCCTTAGACTTGGCAAACCTTTACAGTTAATGCCCAAAGATTGAAACACTTTCATGCCCAGATTCCCCCGAAGGAAGTTGTAACCCTCATTAAGGTTGAACTGGAACTTCACCTAGCTGGAGGCAATAAACTTAGCACTTCCTTGGAGGCAACCCATAGGTTTCAAGTTGACCAGGTACATGATTACAACTCAGGTGATTTCTTTCCTTGCCCTCTTACATAAATTTAATTTTCGATGAGGACATTATCCAAGATAGGCATGAGAAGGGTGGTAATTCTCATAATCTGAGTACGAAAATTGCTAGCTTTAACCATTTTTTATTTCTTTTTATTCATTAAAAAAAATTAGTAAAAGAAAACTTCGGTATTAGGAGCTCGTGGCTAGTGAAGGCAACCCGGTCTATGTTCCTAGTAGAAATTTCCTCCTGTTGACAAGTAACTCATGCCCAAGCGATCGATTATTAGTTTTAGTTATAAATAGCATTTAGGTTCATTTTGCTATAGAACAGAAAAAGATAGGCATGGGGGTATGATAAATAAACATTTATTCATGATAAAATGCCTACTTATGTTAATTCCTAAGCTTAACGTTGTATTTAGCATTGTGAATAATGCATAACATTCATCATATTGCATTTAGGATAATTTATATAAATTGCAAAGTAATTTGTATATTAATGTGGCTAGGAAACATGGTGATATATTTTGAAGATTCAAATGAAGAATCCAACCATATAGATGGATCTGGATCGACAATTGCAGCCCAAAGGCATGAAAATCAGTCCAATATGATATCTGTATCAATTTCAAGAAGCATTTGAAGATGGACGGCCTAGATGTTGCCATGTGGCATCATCTAGGCCACCCAAGAGTCACCGTTGCATCCCCCCTCTCTAGTTGGCCAATAGATCTAGGCTGTGGGATGAAGATCCAATGGCTAGAGAAGCTCCACGTCGCCTCAACAGTTAAATCATCCATTTGACAAAGTGAAGACCTCGGCATGGTTGTTTGTACGTTAGTTTGCCAAGAGGACGTCGCAAGTTCGAAACCTGCCACCCCTCCAATTCTTCAATTGATGGAGCGACAGTAGCAAGCGCATGCACAGCGTGAAGCACGCACGTGCGCAGTGCAGCATGGAGCAATAGTGGCATGGGCACAGGGCGTGCACTGCAGCGCCGCGCCAGCGCCGCGCCAGCGCACACTAGTAGGTAGCACGTGACATGGCATGCGTAGTGCACAGGCCAGTAGCGTAGACCGCGTGTGTGACAGTTGTGCATGAGCTGGTCTTCAGTGACATTTGAGGCAGACTTTTAGCGATGTCTTTGATGTCGCTGTTGACCCGAAGATGATTTTTAGCTCTTTTCCTCCATTATAAATAGACCCATCAACCTCTACTTTTGGGGCATCTTCTACCTAGGAGTCCCCACCACCTTCTAGAGCTGAGAGCATGTCCTTAGGGTCATCGAGCAGCCGACGGAAGATTCCCCCACCATTGTGGCTGCCTCAACACCCTCTTATTTCTTTCATTTATTTTGTTTCTTTAGTGTAGTGTTGCATGTTTTCAAGCATTCCTCTATTGTAGTTGCTCATAGTTTAAAGACATTTTTCTTTCGCAATATAGTAGTTATCATTATGATAATTGGTGCATTGGTACCTTGCTCCACTTATGCGATTCCATGTTCTTACTATGTTGCATAGTTAACGACCTCCGTTTTACCTTAGATTTCTAATCCTATTCTCTCTCTTTCTCTCTCTCTCGTAAACAAATTGAATGGCATATCTTCTAACATTGAAGCAAATATTTGAGCCGATTTCTCGCCTCCCTATGTTCGACACTCAAACTCATGTTCTATTATTCTAATTAAAATTGATGTCGAAAGTGCATGCTACAACGAACGAATTACATAAATGCATTTTGCGACGTCAAGCAGCTATCCTGTGGATCTACAAACTTTTAGATCTCTTCGATTTTGGGACATAGATGACGCTTCTCTTCTATTGTAGGACCTAACACCAACATGCCTCCATTCTCTCTGGATGATTTGATATCGACATGGAGTTTCCATCAGATATCGAGACCATCCTTAGTTACTTTTGGATTTTATTTATTATGTTGACATGTAGAATGTTATATTTTGTCTATGTACTATAAATGGACTTCATATTTATCTTTCTTTCTAGTACTTTTATATGAACATTGCAGTATCTTTCTGAGATATCATGTTCTTATAATAATGTTGCTTATCATATTGAAATCTGCTTATAATTCTATTGCATAGCAGCATTTCATGAATTGCATGAATATTTCAATAAGAGGGAGCATTATCTACTTGTTCATTGAATTATTTTAGTCTTTTTGTTAACAACAAAGGGGGAGAAACATTTGATCATGCATCATGCATAATTAATTATAATTTTGTTGTCAACAAAAAGGAGGAGATTATTAATACGCTTGTTTTGATATAACAGAATTATGTTTTAATTGTGGACTAGTCATTACAGTATTTTCGTCAACGGAGAAAAGGACTTGAAGACCTTTTTAAATTTTATTCCATCTAGAAGTATATATGGAACCTCAATAAGAAAAACAAATGTAAGCTTTTCGTTTCACAAAAATCATTTTCCCTACTATTGATCAACCAACTTAGCCTTTTGATCGACCAAACCTTGATCGACCAATTAATAGTTCCAATCAATCAAATACCTCTAACGATTATATTTCTTTTTGATTGATCAACCTATTTTACTTAATCAATCAAATTTACTCCAATTGTCGAATTTGTTTTGAAACTCATAGTCGATCAAATTACTTCTTTAGTTGATCAACATTGAATTGATCAATAATTTTATTTAATCAACCAAATACAATTTTGATCGACCAAACCTGTATTTCCAAAAATGTCAAAAAGTGCCTAAAAATAGGATCGATGACCCCCCTGTCAGAAAACACCTCAAGAGCTTTCTAGGAGAAAAACACATACTTTCTCTCTCGTGCCTTCATGCCTCTGCACCTACATCTACTACGATTCAAAGCATGCTCTCTTACAATTCTTGAAAGCTTGGTTTGTTCTAAATGTTTTTGAGGTTCCATGATAATATTGTTCTATTGTTTTATTCTATTGTTCTTGATCTCGGAATCCAAGTTGGATTGGAAGCCTCGTTCTTCTTCTCTTTGTCAGGTATAAGAGAAGACATTTTGTAAGAGGTTGTGCCACCCTCATTCAAGTGGTATGTGTTAGTGGATTGAATAGCATTGCCTTGTCGGGAAAATCCTAAGCTGGGAGGCTTAGGCAGTGGTTTTTACCTGGAAGGGTTTCCACTCTAAAGTCAGGTGTTATTTCTCTAGTTTGTGATTATATTTTTTGATATGTGGTGAATGTTTTAAAGTTTCAATTTTTTAATAGGTACTACACTATTCAGCCCCCCCTCTAGTGTATACTTAATCCTTTAGGCTTCGCTCGCACTCATAATCAAAGCCTCCTGACTTATTGAGGAGGTAGAAACCAAAGATGCGAGATAGAAGTTGAGGTAGGGACTTGAGAGTTTTGCATGGCAAGGTACCAAGATTTGGTTCATATTTATCTGGGAGAACCAATTAATCTTGATTAATTTCCTCAGAGTCGTACTTGCAGAGGATATCGTCAAAGTCATTACCGGCATTGGAATGCCAAGAAGTTTGGAGATGTAGTCATAGGTGATAGAATGATGCTTACCAAACGTAGTAGAGTATAGCTCTACCTGGTTGGTGCTATGATCCTTGATGATGTTGGCATAGAAAAGAAGAACTAAGTCAGGGAATATGTTAAGGCATCAAAAGCTAGAATGGAATTGGCGGTCGAAATAGCAAAAGCGATTGAGAGTCTTGAAGTGCTTACATAGGTTTAAATGTGTCAACTTGGTCCAAAATATATATCGAGGAGGTCTGACCCAAGCATTCATAAACCTATACAATCATTGCCTACTTGTGTCATTCCTAAGCTGATCCACTAAGTTGATTGGGATTGGGAGGTGGAGTTGCCTTCTGTTTGCTTCCTACATAGTGGATAGGTGGGTTGGTTTAGTTTGAGGGAAGTGGGGATAGTGGGTTACCTGTAAAACAAATGCGCATACCATTCAATAATTGTTCAATAAATTTACCTATTCGAAGTGGGTAGCACACTTGCCATCATACATCCACTCAAGCAAACATCGAAGACCATTGAATATCGTTGTGGGTAGTATGCCAATTATTCAGGCTACCATATTGAGCTTGAATGACATAGGGCAATACTACTTGCGAAAATCAAGGATAATGTGGCCGTATGCTTGTTGGAGGGATCTATCAAGGAGTTTAAATGTCTCATTGTAGAAAAATCTCCTAAATAGAACTCTCAACAAATAAGATTTATAACTTGAATATCTAAAAATGAAGTCTGAGGATGAACACAGGGAGGAAATATAGAATTCACACGCTAATCTCAATTAAAATATAAATGAGCACAATAAATGAAGCACAACAAAGATACTTCAATGAATACTAATCTGTCACATTAAATATTCAATGAAAAGCATGAGTATTTCAAGACTTTAAGAGACCAAAAAGATTTCTAAGACAAAATAATGGTGATTTTTATCACCAATCGTTAGTCTAAGCATATATATATCAACTACTTAGAGGGGGAGCAGGGAGGATGGAAGGTGACCCTAGGGTGACAGGAGGGAGAAGCCATGGTGCCGATGGATGGATGACCTGGAGGTCGAGGGCTTGGAGATGGAGGGAAAGAAGAGGGTTCATGGCCATTGGGAGATGGGAGGTGGGCATGGGGTGTGCAAACATGGGCAGGCCTTGGGCCAACAAGGAAATTGTTTGCTTTAAATGTCAACGATGAGGACATATGGCGGTGGTGTGCTGCCATCCCCTTGTATGTCTTCCATGCAGGGGGAATGGCCATAAGTGGGACTTCTGTATGGCCAATAGAGGGTAGGAGAGGGGAGGGGCCACTACGTGCCCCCAAGCATCGAACTTTGTGGTGCCACTATCACCGCCACTACCTCCGCCTACCTATGGGGGTCAAATGGTAGATGTTGAAATCCCTATGACGGAAGCCATTAGAATGACCGAACTGCTGCCGAGAGGGGCTCTAGTAGGAGAGGTGGTGATTGGTAACCCTTCCTTGAACAAGATCCATCAATTGGTAAGCTTGCTATCCCTGTCGACCGATGGTTGGAAGATTGCGTTCCTCTCCCCCACTCGATTTATGCTGTTTGATTTGGGGATGTTGGCCGTAGAATGTCTGTGGTTTCAATCGAGTGTGTATGAGGGGTTGATGGTGATATGGAGATTGGTGTCTCCTTTTGATGGGTCCTTGCCTGAGCGGCTACCCCAGAGGGCAGGCTCTAGATCGAGGAGACTGAGGATCAAGGTTCTGCCTCTACATCTAAGATCACAAGAGGTGGTGGCAACCATGATAGTAGGCTTTGCTATGCTGGTCGAAGATGCTGAGGTTGGTCTGATGGAGGGTGATGGTCGGGTTCTGAATGTATTGGTGGATGTATTCAAGGCAGATTTTGTCCCTAAGAAGCTAATCCTCATATGTGGGGGGAGCTCGTGGCTACTGATCTTAGGCTTTACAATGGGTGATTCTGTTGGGTAGAATTGTCAGGATAAGCCATCATATGTGAAGGTTGTGGGTGAGGAGGTTGCTTTGCAGCAGACGGATAGGTTAACTCTTGATGAGGTGCCTGAGCCTAAGAAGCAAAAGGAGAACCACCACCTTGGGGAGAAGGAGGAAGTGATGGATGTGGCATCGGTGGAGATAGCCGTGGTTGAGGAAATGGCAGTAGCCAAGCCAATGACAAATATAGCTGAAGAGCGAGTTCTGCAAGAGATTTCAAATAATCCCATGAGTCTCCAATCCAATTTACAAGCTATGGAAGGTCTGAAATTTGGAGCTGGGCCAACTACCAAGGCCAGTGTGGGCAGATCTCCTTACAAGCTTAGGCAGATGTGACTAAACACAACTGTGAAACTTCATGAAAATGCCATTGCTGCTATCATGAAGGTTGGCAAAGTCCAGAACTCGAATACGAGGGGTACCCAAAGAGGACGATGAGAGTCCTCACATGCAACGTGCATGGGTTGCATGACAAGAGTCGGAGGGCTTCCCTCTCGAGATATCTGAGAGAGTGGGAAATGGATTATGCCATAATCCAGGAGACACACATTGTGAGCGACGATGACAGGGTCTAGAATGACTTGAAGAATGAGGGGTAGCTGAATGTGTGACGTTTAACTCACAAGGTAGATCTATTGGCATTGTTCTGTGGTTGAGAAAGGCTTATTTACAGGTGCTGGAGGTGCACAAAGTTGGGCATATGGTGTCATGTAAATTCAAAAGGTGTCAGGGGGAAGGTGTGTACTACATTACTAGTGTGTATGGACTGTGTGGTGCATCTATGAGGAATGAATTATGGGAGGATTGGGCTGCAACTGTAGAACTCACACAAGGGACTACATGGCTGTGGGGTGGGGATTTTAATTGTGTTTTACAGGGAGGGACAGGCCGAATGGTGTGGTGGGTAGTGCATCCCTTGGCTTCCAGTTGATGGTTCAAACTCTTGGTTTAAGTGAGTGTCCGTCCTCTGCAACTAAGTTTACTTGGAGAAATGGAAGTGGCCTTATGTCAAAGATTGATAGATTTTTTGGGAATGCCTATCTTCTAGACATGTTTCAACTATCTATTGTGTCTGGGTCAAAATACCCTTTCTCAGACCACACCCCCTTGGTCTGGGACAGTGGGGAACAAGTGCACACAGGTTCCTACTTCAAATTTATAAGGTCATGGCTGAGAGAACCAGGATTCCGTGAGATGCTTGTGGTGTGGTGGAGGGCCAAGCATGTGGAAGGATCGACCATTGTCAGACTTGCTTCCAAATTGGCTACTGTGCACATAATGCTTAAGGAATATGGGGCTGTGGTGTCTACTTTAAGGCAACAGAGGCATCTTGAGGCATTGATGAAAATCCAAGGCTTGGATATAAAGGAGGCAACATGTCCCTTATTTGACTACGAACTTGAAGCTAGAAGAACGTTGTAAGGGGTGTGATGGGAACACCATCATAAGCCCTAACTAGCTCATTTTGAGCCAATGAAGTCAATAAATTCTCCTACATAACCAACTGAAGGTCATAATTCATTGCATAACCTTTCTGAGAGAAGCATAAGAAACTAGGGTTAAAATTGTAATTTTACCAGCACATCTTGAATGCAGTACAATCACAGGTTTTCTCAAGGGCTAAATAAATGTCAAATTGTCTTAATAAGATAACAAGTGGGTTGGATCAGACAGAAAAGGGTTTGTGTGTTTGAGAATTAAATGACTTTTGAAACCCTAAAAATAGATCCACTTAATTAACCAAGGTTCTGGTCAAGATAAAATTCACTTAAACCCTCTAAAAATCATAGAAAAATATTCTCTAAGGTTTAGTACCTTCAATTCAACCATCAGAACCCATCTAGACATAAATGGACTCTCAAAAAGATATTTGCCCTAATTTGGGTATTTGCTTAAATTACGTAGCCAAATATTGTTCAAACCAAAATCTAACTTCACCATTGGATTCTTTAGGTCCAAATTAGGTTTGTACCAAAATTTGGACCCAAGATAAGTTTGCCTTGACCAAGTTTGCAAAAAGGTCCTGTCTGATTACATTTCTACAATTAACTTTCAAAAACCCTTGCGTACAGCCCCCCTAGCTTCTTCGTCATCTTCATAATTAGGTCCCTGCGCCATTATCGTGGAGGAAGCCTACTCAGGTGACCTTTGACAGGGAATATCTCCTTGATTGCTTGGAGAATCTCTTCCAAAATTGGAAGGGAGATCCTTTGAGGAATTCTCTCCAGTCTGAACCCATCTATGTGCTTTGATTCCCTCCCAATCTCTCGTGCAACTGCATGAGAGATTTGGTTATCTTAACAGCTTCCAACTCTAGTGACCTTCCAAGCTTGGGAAGCTTTCTTCCCAAGCCCAAACCACCACTCAGATCCCTATTTAAAGATGCCTAGATCCTCCCGAACTCCTCATGCTCGAATTCAGTTGTGATTCGTCTCAAATTCCTCTCTCTCATGACCGAAGGCTCTTCAGTGTTCGGCGATCCCCTCTGCCCTTTCTCATCGTTCATCCGCCATACCTGCGATGGATTCATCCTCCCTGCTCTCATCCACGTCTTGCCATACCAACAGATGCCACTTCCTCCATCCTCGCCGTTCCCACCTCACCGGAGCCGCCTTCGTCTCCGGCGTCAACCACACAAGACCTAGTGCCCTCACTGCCCCAATTCGTCCATTGACTTCCTACCTAAGTCCCCTGTCCTTTCCACTTAATTCCGCACTTACTCCACTTCAAACCAACCACTGACGCCCCTTTGCACCTACATCATCTACATCTCTGGCCAACCCCTCTAGCAAGGCCATCCCACCTCCACAAGCCACCAAAACCCTTGCCGACAAGCCCACGACCATCACCACACCTCATTGAGCGTTTCCCCTCTATTCACTTACCTCGCCACTCACTCATACGCACCCCCGAGCACACCCACTCACACGCACATAGTTTGACATAAGTCACACTCACGGCCACCGTCACGGCACGCCACCACCCCATCACATCCGCTGTGCTCCGATGATACTTCCTAAGCGCTCTAACATGGCCAAGAGGGCGTTCTACTGATTTCATGTTCCGTACCTTGTCCGCCATTGGTGAGCAAGCTTTAAGCTTGCTTGAGGCTGCCCTAGGTGCTTGCTATCCCAGGCTGAAGTCGGAGGACGTATGGAAGTACCTCAAGCATCGTCCCAGGTCTTCAATTGAAGTTGCGAGCCTCAGTCACTGCTGCATTTGCAAAGGTCACTCCCTGCTGCAGGCGTGCGAGAAAAAGGGTGCATGGATAGTCCCACATTGGGCAGTTCTGAAGTTGTGCACCTGCATAAATTGAAAAAGTGCCATCAGCTATTCACCTAAAATACCACGGGGTGAGGTCCCTCTCATCTTCACCCGGCCTCATCTGCGACACCTAACCCGCGGACTTGGCTTGACCTGAACTGACCTACACTCCTCGCTCACCACCGCACGTCGGTGAGCCTGGACCCAGGTATGCACTAGGTCCAATTACCAGATCGACTGTGGCTTTAGGAGAGCGAGACTGGAATAGAAAGAGAGAAAGAGAGAGGAGAGTTGCCCAGTGGAAGGGAGGTTTTTGCTCTAAGAAGATTGGCTCTGACACTTAGCCAAGGTTGAAGGTAGAAGGAGGAAGAAGAAGAAGATTTAGAGGCCAGAGTAGAAGCTGAAGAAGAGAAGGATTGTAGAGAAAGAAGAAGAAAGCTTAAGGCAAATGGAAGAAGAAGAAGCAGGGCTGGAGAAAGAGCTGAATAGGAAAGGAGAAGACAGAGAAAGCAAAGACAGAGAAGAAGAAAAGAAGAAGCAGACAACTTTAAGTTGTCTGATTTCCAAATCAAACGACAGAACTTAGCTCTCATCTCATAACATTTACATGGAGTTCCTTGGTGATATTGCAGGAATATTTGGTGATTTAAATCACCATTTTACTCCCATATTTTTGCACATTGATGCTGATATTATTGCAATCTTTTTTAATTCTGAATTGTGATCTTGATTTCTAAATCCCATATAGCTCCCTGTGTTCGACCTTAGAAACTTTTTTGAGTAATAAAAATTGTATATGTTTTGAATGCTATTTCAGCTATACTACAACGTGACACTTTTTAAACACGAACTTAGAGCGATTAAACATTTCGACGCCGTTGTTGGGAAGCAATGGGCAAGTTAGAATTCTCGATTGCAATTTCTGATATAGATACTAACTTCCTATATCTCTTTTGTTGTGGTTGTTTCAAGGGAGAAGATACATTGAAGAAAGTCAGTCGCACATCAAACATGCCAGGGGTAGGTAAAGGCTAATTACTCTCTCTCTTAAGCCCCTCATTCTGAAATGGATAAAAATGGTAAAATCAATTAGGGCTACTTGCTTTTCATTCTTAGATAATCCATCAAGTTGCCTGATTTGATTTCAACAACAAAACCTATTTGTGCACCCACTTAAGGTAACTAAGGCTATCACATTCTTGTTTGAGCCCTAGATACCACATTTGACAAACTAAATTGGACAAAAATTAGAGCCAATTAAGGATTCCAAGTTAGGGTTTTAGAGACATACTTACATAAGCAAGAAACAACTTTCCTAAACAATGTGTGCCTAAGCCTTGGTTTAATTGATCTATTCAAGCAAACCCTAAAAATCAGGCTCTTAATCTCATTTGAATCCTAAAAGAGGGACCTAAAACTTTTCAAGGACAAATAGGTGAAGTTGACCCACCTTGTTGGGTCAACCAATCATGAAATTAGGTCACTTTGTGCACTCAATACATCTTAAAAGTTTAAGTGAAATCCTAAGCACCCATGCTCTTAATAAAATTGGTCGACTTAAGAGGTCAAGTCCACATTCTGGTCTACCTGGAACATCAGTGACAAGAGAGGTCGGGTGGGGCAAACCCTGTAACCCGTGGGGGTACTCTACCGTGTAGGGGTCTTCACGGGAATCTCCCTCTCTGGATGCCCAGGTAATTCTCAGGTGGACCGCTTTTTCACTATGGGGTATCATTCGCCTCAAACCTCTATATTCATTCAAAATTTTTGGGTGTCTTGATTGGGTCCATCACATTCTATTCTCATCCAGATCATTGGTGCATGTTTGGTAGGAGGTCCTTAAGACCATCCTTGAGGCCTCCTTTAGTTGTTCACTCCTGTCGAGGCCAGGCCTCGACGTCCGTGTTTGTGCAACAACCCCATCACATAGACATCTCTTCTGATTCATCTGAGCCTAATTCTCTTTCATCCATCATCATGGCACAACCTGCAAAAGAAGAGAATAACCTCGAGAATCATCTTTAGCCCCTTAATGATTTATTCCAGGCCTTTGTGAATCCACCGCAGTGTCCTACGATGTGAGATCATTTCATTCCCACTGCAGTGGCAATCGAATCTCGAGTCCAAATCCCGACTGGAAGTTCTGATACTAAACTCAAGCCCAACATGATTCATGCTATTCAAAAATTTCATATGCTCAATTCCGAGGATCCTTTCTAGCACATTCAATAGCTCAAGCATATGGCCTAGACCTTCGGGTCAGATGTCCAAAATCAAGATATCCTTCTCATAAAAATGTTCTCCTTCTCCCTCATGCACAAAGTAGCTCACTGGTATCAGACTCAAATGCGTCCAATCAACACATGGGTTGAACTACAATCCCAGTTTCTGAAAAAGTTCTTCCCAGTTGGTCAGACGAATACTTTACAACACCAGATCACACACTTCACACAACAGCTTGGAGAACCAATTTACGAACCACAACACAGAGTTCCCAAATGGTAACAAGTCCAGTGTTTTTACCAGGGACTCCGTGAAGATATCAGATTATTCGTCAAAGCAACTTGCGGATGAAATATCATGGGTCAACATCAGGACATTGTGTGGGAGATTCTCGAAAATATGTGCAAGAACTCCATCAATAATGACTCCATGGGCATATTCGACCGGATGAATGCCCGCGCATCGACGAATCCAAGGGGAGCACATGAGACGCAGGGCCTGTCCGCTTCTGTCCACTTGGAATTGATGACCAGTCGATTGGACAAGGTCTCTATTATAGAGAAGAAGGTGGATGAGCTAACTCGACTTCTGCAACGAGCCACCTCTATGCAAAACTCGTTTGCACAACCACCCTTTGGGAGGGAAGCTGTGCATAGCATCTACCACTGATCTTCTCAGGGGATGGACCCGTATCCACCCCCACCTAACTCTAGGGCTGGAGGAAACTCTGATCTTGCCTATTCTAGTTGGGGGAACTCTGAACCCTCATACTCTTAACTTTTTTGAGGTCCCTCAGACCTGCAAGGACCACAACGCCATCCAGAATGACCCATTCTCTAATACCTATAACCTTGGATGGTGAAATCATCCTAATTTCATGTGGGCGAGAAATAATCAGAATCAGAGATCACTTTATTAGCTCCGTCCACAACCTCCTCCTCCATATCTGCCACCTCAGCCTCGGCACAACCCTACCTATCAATTTAGGCCAACTCAAATAGATCAAATGACTCTTATACTTTAGACTCTAGCTGACATTCAAAAGATGAATGTGGCTATGCAAAAATAGCACAAAGATGAGATAGCAGAGGTTTGCAATCAACTCACCCAGAAGGCGAATTCCTGCCAACCTGGTACACTCCCTTTACGACCTCTATCGAATCAAAATAACGTGCTAAACTAGAGGTGCGTTATGAATCCAAATCCAGGTCAAGCCCACATGATTTATCAGGCCCGTTCTGCTCCATCACCCAATAGGATGGAAGCTTCAACATCATACTCTGGATTTCAACAGCATCCACCTATTTTACCTACACCAAAATAGAACCAGGTAGGACTGAATTCAGTTACAACCCATAGTGGCAAAGCAACACAAGACCCACCTTAGCTAAGCCACTTTCAGCCTGGTAGTAACCCAAACCCTATGATAGTCATCCAGGATACCCCTATCCCAGATCAAGAATCTAGACCTACTCTAGAGGAACCATCCAAGGTTCCATTTCCCAAGGCCTTGACCAGGGAAAGAGGACAACCAAACCCGTGGCACCTGAAGAAAACCTGGTCAAGCTCTTTGTACAGGTCCATATAAACATCCCCTTAGTGGATGAGATTCGCCACGTACCGGCTTGCGCATGATTTCTGAAAGACGTGTGTACACTGAAGTGTAAGCCACGAACCGAAAGTGGGAGCCCAATCGTATTGTCGAAGCAAGCCAGCTCTGTCATTTTGAGCAAACTCCCCCCTAAGGCAAAAGACCCAGGTACTCCCTTGATTTCCTGTACAATTGGTGATATCCAATTTGATAGAGCTTTATTAGTTCTAGGAGCCTCCATAAAACTAATACCTACATCCCTACTTGACCATCTTGAGGAATTTGAGCTCAAACCAACAGAGGTGCCCTTATAGTTGGCAATCGATCTATTAAGTCACCTAAAGGAGTTCTTGAGGATGTCATTCTTAGGGTTTGGGATTTCTATTTCCTGGTGGATTTCGTAGTCTTGGATATGGATGCTCCAGAAAATCTAAAAAACACACCAATCATACTAGGGAGACCCTTTCTGGCCACTGTTAGGGCCAACATTAATTGTGAGGAGGGCCAAATTGAACTGAAATTTGGGATCAGACACTAAAAATTGACATCTTTAAGGCCCAACAAGGGATTAATTGCGGAGTTATAGAACAAATATGTGACATTGAGGCTGTGGCTGACGATTAGAATATCAAGGAAAACCTGACTACTTCTAATCAACCACAAGAGGATCAAAACCTGCAATCAGAGGAGTTCGAACTCAACCTAGACACACCCATAACTCCTTCCCTTGCTCCTGACACCCACCCTGAACCACCCGCTGCTGCTGATAACCCTGTTTTGGAACTAAAGCCTCTTCCCAAGCATCTAAAGTATGTCTTTTTGGGTTCCAATCAGAGATTTCCTGTGAGTATCAACTCCAGACTCACACCTGATCTAGAATCCCATCTGATTTCTATTCTCCAACAACATCGAAGAGCCATTAGATGGACTCTAGATGATTTGACTGGTATTAGCCCCTCTTACAGCACACACCACATCTATACTGAGGAGGGCACACGACCTTCCCGTGAAATGTAGAGATGTCTGAATCCTAATCTGCAGGAGGTCGTGGAAAAGGAGATCATCATGGGGTTAGATGCTGGGATCATCTACCCAATCTCCCATAGTCGGTGGGTGAGTTCAATCCAGGTTGTGCCTACAAAGGCAGGACTCACTGTAATCATGACTAAGACTGGAGAAATCATACCAACCCATGTAGCAAATTTGTGGAGAGTCTATATTGATTATAGAAGACTCAATACTTCCACAAAAATGATCATTTCCCACTACCGTTTATTGATCAGATCCTCGAAAAACTAGTGGGAAATAGATTCTTCTGCTTTTTGGACAGGTACTCCAGTTATAACCAGGTGGCAATCCATCCTGATGACCAAGAGAAGACCACTTTCACCTATCCCTTCAGAACGTACGCATTCTGAAGAATGCCTTTCGATCTCTGCAATGCACCCACTACTTTTTGGCGGTGCATGCTTGCCATATTCTCAAATATTGTAGGTGATTATATGGAAGTCTTCATGGATGACTTCTTATTTTTTGGCGAATCATTTGATGATTGCCTCCTACACTTGGTCCAGATCCTTAGGCAGTGCATTGACGTGAATGTAGTTCTTTCCTGGGAAAAGAGCCACTTCATTGTGCCTGAAGGAATTGTCCTAGGACATCTCATTTCCAAAAAAGGCATCTAGGTTTATCAAGCCAAGGTGAATCTGATTTTCAAACTCCCTATGCCTAGCTCGATCAAGGACATCCAATCTTTCCTGGGGCACATTGATTTTTATCATCGATTCATTCCCGATTTCTCAAAAATCATGCGCCCCATGACCAATCTACTATCTAAGGCTGTTCCTTTTGAAATCTCCAAGGAATGCACTCAAGCATTTGAAATCCTATATGATCAGGTTACCCAAGATCCAATCCTACAGTCCCCTGATTGGTCTCAACCCTTTGAGATCATGTGCAATGCATCTGATTTCGCTGTAGAAGTGGTACTTAGGCAGAAAATTGACGGGAAACCCGTGGTCATCTACTACGCTAGCAAGACACTTGACGAGGCTCAACGTAACTACATAGTTATTGAGAAAGAGCTACTAGCCACAGTATTTGCCTTGGAAAAGTTCAGATTGTATCTTCTGGGTTCCCGTGTTATCATTTACTCTAATCACACAGCTGTGAGGCATCTCCTTGCGAAGAAGGACACGAAACCTCGATTAATCCGCTGGATCTTACTATTGCAAGAGTTTGACCTTGAGATTCGCGACAAGGTAAGAAAATAGAACGTTGTAGTTGATCACTTGTCCTACCTTCCTTCTGACATTGTCGACCCTTCTGGACCCATTACAGAACATTTTCCTAATGAGCACCTCCTAACTATTAGTATGGGCCTTCCATGGTTTGCTGATCTAGTAAGCTACCTGACATCACATCAGATCCCATCCGATTGGACGAAGGCTAAGAAGGACAAATTGCTTTCTGATGCCAAGTACTACTTTTGGGAAGACCCATATCTCTTCCTCATCGATGCTGATCAAATCGTACGACGATGTGTCTCAAAAGCAGAATTAAGGACATCTTGTCCTACCATGACAGGGCATGCGGAGGACACTTCTCTGGTCGCAAAACTGCAGCAAAAATCCTCCAGTGCTGCTTCTATTGGCCCACAATTTTCAAGGATGCATACAATCACTACAAGGCATGCACTTGTTGCCAGACCTTAGGCAACATGAGCCACCGTGATATGATGCCCTTACAGTCGATTCTTGTATGCAAAATCTTCAATGTCTGAGGGATTGATTTTATGGGACCCTTTCCTAATTTGGATGGCTTTGAGTACATTCTGCTCGCTGTTGTCTACGTGTCCAAATGGATCGAAGCAATTCCGATCCGAACCAATGATCATAAGGTGGTTATCAAATTCATTCATCAGAACATCTTTTCTCAGTTCGGGATTCCACGTGCTATAATCCCTGATCGAGGGACCCAATTCACTAATGCTCAGTTCAGGTAACTGATGACCAAATATGGGGTGTCACACCGAATCTCTACTCCTTATCACCCTTAAACTAATGGTCTAGCTAAGCTATTGAATATGGAGATCAAGAAAATCCTCCAGGTCACTGTTTGACTTAACAAGAAAGACTGATCATCCCGACTTTTGGAAGCTTTGTGGGCTTATAGGACTGCCCACAAAACCCAATTTGGTATGTCTCCCTTCAGATTGGTGTACGGGAAGGATTGTCACCTCCCTGTTGAATTGGAGTATAAAGCCTATTGCGTAGTACAGAACTGCAATCTTGATCTTTCTAATGCAGGAACCCACAGAAAGCTTCAAATGAGCAAGATCGATGAATTACGCCATGACTCGTATGAGAACTCACGAATTTACAAAGAGAGGGCCAAAGCCTTTCACGACAAGCACATATCCAGAAAGATCTTTTGCCTTGTTTAGAAAGTCCTACACTTTGATGCCAAACTTAAACTGTTCCTAGGAAAACTCAGATCAAAATGGATCGGACCTTACCTTGTCTGATGAATCTTTGGAAATGGAGCAGTTGAAATCAGTCAACTCAGCCATGATTCAGAACCTTTTGTTGTGAATGGTCAAAGACTCAAATTGTTCATTGAACTCACAAATACAAATTTGGTTGAGACATCTTTTACCCTCCATTCTCCCTGAGCTCATTGTGCCCAGCCGATGACGTTAAACTCAATGCTTAACGGGAGGCAACCTATCATTTTGAAAAACCTGAAACCTTTCTTGACACATTCCTATGCTGAACTCATATTGCACTTTAGGGTTCATCCATTAGAACAGCCGACTTTACCTCTGGTACCCGTACCCGAGCTTGAAATCGTCAGCAACAGTCATCCCGACCCATTCACCCACCCAACACCTGTTCTAACAAATGATCTAAGCTGAACTCGAACCCACCTAATTTACAATGTGGACATTGCAAATCATAGGCATGTGGGGGTATTAATGTGCAAAATGCCATGAAAATAATCTCACAAGAAAGGATTTCATAAAAAAAGATCACATATCCCAAAAATACCAAAAAAATAAAAAAATTCTTGAAAAAGAACAAAAAAATGAGAGCAGATAAAAGTTTTGAGGGCATATCAAATTTTGACGGGAGGAGATAAAAATGTCAAAAAGGAGCACAAGTTGAAAAGAAAAGAAAAAGAGATAGCTATTAGTAAGAAATTAAGGAATTGACTTAGTTCTAGACCATATCAAAAGAAAGAAAATGAAAGGCAAATAGTGCTAATGAAACAAAGAAGTGGTTAGTAGGAATGCTGATTTTAGGCCTTTTGGGCTATGATCATAGGCATAAAATTTTAAGTACCCACTATGATCTGGATAATCCTCAAGTGGTTGGGAAAAATGCAAAGCTTAAGTATTAGGTCTAAGGCTTAGGGATTATTCGGCCTCGTTAACTAACCTCTGGTTTGCGAGACTTGGTAACCTAAGCACCCCAATCTAAACACAGTTTGGTTCAGTGCGCTTAAGTATCAAAATCATGAAAATGTGTTTAACTTGTTCTGAAAAAGTCACTTAGATTAGGAGCAGTTGATCAACACAAGTTGATTTGGAAGAATTCCCGGCATGGAGAAGCGGGAAATTTCCCTCGAAGATGCACAATAACATATCGTCTCCTCGGTGCTTGTCTCCTAGGATATCTACATATCCTACTGGGGGCATGTAAGCACCCTATGCTGGTTCAGATGGCATGGGGGACATTATCCTGAAATGTCGATTGCCAGGGTCTGGATTTAGCTATAGAACACCATGGGTGGGATTATCTCAAAATCTTGAAAGGCAGGGTTTTGGGGGTTGCCATGGGCGGTGCAATCTATAAGCATTGATTGCCAGGGACCCTTCGAAGATTGATGATGGGGACTAGGAATTCGATATAGACCATGTTGTAAAGCCAATCCAAAGCTAGAAAAAAAAGAAAAGAGAGAGAAAACTCTCTAAAAAAGAAAAATTCTTCTGTGTCTCTCAGAAAAAAAAATGCACTGCAAACA
The DNA here is from genome assembly GCA_037157565.1 of Thalassia testudinum. Lineage (NCBI taxonomy): Eukaryota > Viridiplantae > Streptophyta > Magnoliopsida > Alismatales > Hydrocharitaceae > Thalassia > Thalassia testudinum. The sequence goes on from JAZHRO010000025.1 coordinate 95,802,689, forward strand.
TAACTGAGGCTAAAACATCTTACAAGCGCGGGTTCTTTAACCGCGAAGTTCAACAGACCTTAGGATAGTTCTTGTGGGCCTCAGAAACCTTCGCGGTAGACTGAGGCTAGAGCTGGTCTGGTCCGGATCTTGGTTGGTACTTGAGTACCTCTAGGCCTACTATTGGCATTCTAACCTAATCTAGAGAAGAAAGCTCGCATTAAAGTTTTAAGTATCAAAAGATTTCACAGTCTAGAATAAAAGTTAATACCTTGAAATTTTGCTAAGGGACTAGCAAAAGCTAGGCATGGGGGTATGATGGGAACACCACCATGAGCCCTAACTAGCGCATTTTGACCTAATGAAGTCAATAAATTCTCCTACATAACCAATTAAAGGTCATAATTCATTACATAACCTTTCTGAGAGAAACACAAGAAACTAGGGTTAAAACTGCAACTTTACCAGCACATCTTGAATGCAGTACAACACAGGTTTTCTCAAGGGCTGTACAAAGGTCGAACGGTCTTAATAAAATAACAAGTGGTTTGGATTAGGCAGAAAAGGGTTTGTGTGTGTTCTGAGAATTAAATGACTTTGAAAATCCTAAAAATAGACCTACTTAATTAACCAATGTTCTGGTTCGGATAAAATTCACTTAAATTTTTTAAATATCATATAAAATTATTCTCTAAGGTTTAGTACCTTCAATTTGACCATCAGAATCCATCTTGAACTAAAATGGAGTCTCAGAGAGATATTTGCCCCAATTTAGGTTTTTGCATAAATTACCCAGTCAAATGTGGTCAAAACAAAATCCAACTTCACTATTGAAGTCCTTAGGTCTAAATTAGGTCTGTACAAAAATTTGGACCCAAGATGAGTTTTCCTTGACCTAGTGATGAGAACCTCATCATGAGCCATAACTAGCTCATTTTGACCCAATACAAAGGATAAAAGCTCCTACATATCTCAAGGAAAGGCTTAACTCAGAGAATTCTGAGTTTGAGAAGAAAACCAGTCATAAGGGGTAAAAGTGCAATTTTACCAGTATAAACTGCATGTAGGGTAATTCAGGGACCAAACACAGGTCAAAACAGCTTAATAAGAATAAAAGTGGGATGAGATGATCTAGCAAGGGCTACAGCACTTCCAAGGAACCAAATGATAATCTGTAACCCTAAAACAACCCACTTCAATTCACAAGGTTCGAGGCAAAGTAAAAATAGAATAAACCCTCTAAAATTCATAGAAAAATAATCTCTAGGGTTTAGAACCTTCAATTTGGCCTTTAGAACCCATTTTGACCTACATTGTGAACCATGCCCAATTAATAACTTAATTTGGGTTTTTGCGCAAATTGACCGGTCAAACAAGGTTTAATATGAAAATAAAATTCACCATCAGATTCCTTAGGTCCTAATTAGTCATGTATAAAAACTTGAGCCTAAGAAGAAACCTCCTTGACCGACTTCACACTTTGGTCCTCATATATTTACTCTTTGGCCCTCAACTTTTGAACCCTCACATTTTGGCCCCTAACTCTCATTCGTTCTTTGCAATCAGGTCCCTCCTGCAAAACCCTGCCAGCACCATGCTCCGGCGACCTTGCGCGGAGCATGGCGCCGCGCAGGGTGAGGTGGGGGACCTGGCAAGTAAGCCGGGGGTGCCCTGCGTCGTCAGCCGTCGCAGGGGCACCCCCCTGGTCATTGTAGCCCACCATACCGGCCGTGCGAACGCACGGACGGTATGGGTTCGTCTCCGACCATTCTCCGGCGAGGGAGACACGACGTCTCCCTCCGCCTTCCTCCCTATTTCATCCCTATAAATACCCCCCGCTGCTCCACCGACCAGGGCAGCCTGGATCTGACGGAGAAAACCCCCAGCTTTCTTCTCTTCTTCCTCCGGCAGACGCTCACCAGCTCCGGCGGCTTCCTCCCCCTCCACCTCTTCGCTCTGCCGCAATACCAGCAGCAGAGACTTCCTCCCCTGCTCTTCCCGCGCCACGCCGCACCCAGCTGGCGCCTCTCCGGCTCTCTGCTCGCCGCCGCCCCTCTCCCTGAGCATCGTCTTCTCCGGCGACAGTCGATACGACTGTCGCCCTGTTCCTCCCCCTTCGTCCCTGCAAGTAAGCTAGAGCTACTCCCCTTCTCCTCCTCTTTCTTTCCCTGTTTTAAATTTATTCAATTAAGCCCTCTACCGACCCTGTTCACCCTCACCCCCTTCGCCTCCGACCACCCTCCGGCGAGCCGTTCCCATCACCTCAGCAACCCACACGGCTCGCCAACCCTCACCGCACCTCCGCCTCATCACACTGAGCACCTCCCACCCCTCCACTGCCACTCCACACCTCCGTAACACTCCCCCGAACAAACCCATTCCTCCGATTGCAGTCCGACCCAGGGCTGCCACCAGACACCTCCTTACGGCCTGCCGCGCAGCTCCTCACCTTCGCCGTGCCACGGCGAAGGTTCCCCAGTGGTTTGATTAGGCCGCGAGGCCATATTCGTGTCCGACAGGTTTTGAGGTCCGACAGCCATTGACGCACATTAAAGCAGCTTCTCCCGCGCTCCAGGCTTGAGGACGCCAGGTCTCCAGCTGCTGCGGGGTACGGGGCGTCGTGCGAAGGCAGCCAGCCAGCAACTTATGCAGATAGAAGCAGCAGCTGCAGAAGCCAAGCCGCGGTCTCCCAGCAGGCGCACGCGAGGGACGGTCTGCGTTTAGTCCCACATCGGTAAGCCTCACACACGTTCCACTGTTTAAATTGATTTCGTGCACTACCCTCATTGCCTCAGTACACGGGGTGAGGTCCCCTTACACCCGCCCGGTTACCCGGTCTCGTCCGCGCTCACGCCTCGCGGACCTGACCCGACCCGACTTAGACTGACTGCACTCCTCGCCCACCACCGCACGCCGGTGGGCCTGGACCCAGGCCTGACCCGAACCCGATTACCCGGTAGCTCTGGGAGAGCTTTCCCAAGAGTGGTTTCAGAGAGAAAGAGAGACGCGGGGGGGGGAGGGTAGAGTAGGTTTTGCCTCTTGACGAAAAACTCTGAAGTGTGCAGGCCAAAGAAGAAGAAGACCCGCGGAAGAAGAAGTGCAGGCGAAGAAGAAGGAGCTGCACTGTAGCAAATGCTCAGTTAAGTCGTCGAAGCACCGGGTCAGACGACGGAAAGTCAGCAGCCAGAGCAACACAGAAGGCAGGCTGAAGAAGAAGGAAGAGCAACGGCCAAAGAAGAAGAAGAAGAGAGGTCAAGGCAGAAAACCAAAGAAGAAGAAGAACAAGGAGCTCTGAAGAAAGAAAAACCATCACCAACGCAGGAACAGCAGGAAGAAGAAGAAGAGCATCACCATTGCAGAAGAAGATTATCACCATAGCAAAAACCAAGGAAGAAGAAGGAGATCTGAAGAAAGAGAAAGAAAGAAGAACATCACAACAAATTCTTTCCCTCTCTCTTTATTTTGTAAAAGAAACATGTATATCTCTAGAATACGACTTGCTCCCTGAGTTCGACCTCGGGAACTCTTTCATTTTCCGAGTAAAAAATTTATATTTGAAATGTTGGTAATAACCGGCTTTACTACAACGTTATAACAAAACAAAACCGACGCTTCATTTTTGGCGCCGTTGCCGGGGAGCAACGGCTATTCTAGAGGTAAACATTCCTGTTTCTTTTAAGTTCTGATAATCTCCTCTCTTTTGTGCAGCTACAGGAACTCAAGAAGACAAGCAACCACACAACCACTCCGAAGACAGGTAAATCTTTTCTCTCACTATTAACCCCTACACTCTAAAGAGGAAGAAAAGAAAAGAACAAGCAATATAGGGCTAACCTGTCTTCCATACTTAGTAACCATCAAAAGTTGCATGTTTTCAACTCATCACTCCTGCACACTATTAAGGGTATTTAAGGGCTAACACATTCTTGCTTGAGCCCTAATTGCCCAACAAAGAGCTAAATGGACCAAGTAGAGCCAACATAAGGTCAAACATTAGGATTTCAGTAGAGACACACCCCTTAATCAAGAATTGAGGAAATCCAAAAGAGGTGTGCCCAAGCCATTGATTGAAAATAATTAACAAGAAAAATCCTAAACAATTGGCTCTCTCTAAACACTTGAACCCTAAAAGAAAGGACCCAAAAAGATCTCAAAGAAAACAAGAGGTAAAGTTGACCCTTTTGGGTTAACCAACCTTAAATTAGGTCACTCTTTGCACTTAAAAAGACTAAAGTTCAAGTGAAACCTTAAGCACCCTGATCTTAAAATTGGTAGACTTAAGAGGTCAAGATCCCCATTCTGGTCTACCTGGAACCGCAGTGACAAGAGAGGTCGGGTGGGGGAAACCCTGTAACCCGTGGGGACGCTCTACCGTGTAGGGGTCTTCGTGGGACTCTCCCTCTCTGGCTGCCCAGGTAATTCTCAGGTGGACGATCTTTCTGATCAAGGGGTCCATCTGCCCCGCACCTCTATAGTCACCCAACACATTTTTGGGTGTCTTGATTGGGTCCAGCACCTTCTAAACTTTCCTCTCCCAACTGTGCATGTACGGAAGGAGGTCTCTAAGACCACCCTTAAGACCTCCATTAGAAATTCGCTCTCGTCAAGGCCAAGCCTCGACGCCCGTATTTGTGCAGCAACACCCTCACATTATTCTCTCTTCTGATTCAGAACCAAGTTCTTCTTCTTCCCCCATCATGGCTCAGCCAGTTGAGGAAGAAAATAATCTGGAACACTAGCTCCAGCGACTCAATGACCTCTTCCAAAACTTCGTGCACCCACCACAGCGTCCTATGATGCGGGACCACTACAATCCTGCTGCGGTGGCCATTGAGCCTCGAGTCAGAATCCCGATTGGAGGACCTGATTCCGAACTAAAGCCCAACATGATTCATGCTATACCTAAATTCCATGGGCTTAATTCTGAAGATCCCTTCCAGCACATCAAACAGCTAAAGCATCTGGCCCACACTTTTGGATCAGATGCGCAAAATCGGGATATTCTTCTCATGAAGATGTTCTCCATTTCTCTTATGGACAAGGCCGCCCATTGGTATCAAACTCAGACCCGGCCGATCAACACTTGGGAAGAACTTCAATCCGAGTTTTTGAAAAAGTTCTTTCCCGTTGGTCGGACCAACGCCTTGCGCCATCAGATTACACACTTCACTCAACAATCAGGAGAACCTCTCCATGAGGCATGGGATCGTTTTCAGGATCTCATGAGGAAGTGCCCCCATCACGGAGTTCCTAAATGGGAACAAGTCCAATCTTTTTACCAGGGACTCCGTGAGGACATCCGCCTTTTCGTCAATGCAACCTGCGGAGGAAACATCATGGGTCAACATGAAGACACCGTATGGGAGATTCTCGAAAACATGTGCGAGAACTCCATCAACAATGACTCCATGGGATTATTCGACAGGACGAATACCCGCGCAGCGACGAATCTTAAGGGAGCACATGAGACGCAGGGCCTGTCCGCATCAGTCGACCTGGAATTAATGGCCAGTCGATTGGACAAGGTCTCAATCATTGAAAAGAAGGTGGATGAGCTGACTCAGCACTTGCAGCGAGCCACCTCTGCGCGTAACTCCTTTTCACAACCTCCTTCCACACAGGAGACTGTGCAAAACATCCTACACCGGTCCTCCCCTGGGATGGATCCATATCCATCCCCATCTGATTCTTGGACTGGAAGATCATCCGATCCTTTCTTCACCAGCCAGGGGAACTCCATTCCTCCTTTCCCTGATTCTCAGGAGGTTCCTCAGACCTGCGAGGACCTCAACGCCATCCAGAACGACCCATTCTCCAACACTTACAACCTTGGATGGCGAAACCATCCCAATTTTCAGTGGGCGGGAAATTCCCAAACCCAAAGACCACCTTTTCAGTCCCGCCCACAGCCCTCTCATCACTACCAGCCGCCTCAGCCTCGGCCCAACCCTACTTATCCATCAGGGCCAAATCAAGATCAAATGTCCTTAATCCTTCAGACTCTGGCTGACATTCAAAAATCGAATGCGGCCATTCAAAAACAGCACAAGGACGAGCTTACTGAAGTCAAAACTCAACTAGCCCAGTTGGCAAATTCTCGCCAGCTAGGCACACTCCCTTCCCAACCCCTTCCTAACCTAAATAACGTGCCAACCCAGAAGCGCGTTATGAATCCAAATTTAGGCCACGCTCAATGGATTTATCAGGCCCCCACTGCTCCATCTCCAGACGAGATGGATGCCTCAACTTCGCGTGCGGGATTTCAGCAGCAGCCACCCCTCCTACCAAACCCAAACCAAAATCAGGCCGGATTAAATTCTATAACAACACGTAGTGGTAAGACAACTCAGGACCCGCATTATCCAAACCACTCCCAGCCTGATAACCATGACCCTAGGATAGTTAGCCAAGGTACCGCTGTTCCAGACCCACAACCTGGACCTATCCTAGAGGAACCAACCAAGATCCCGTTTCCCGAGGCCCTGACCAAGGGAAAGAAGACCACCAAACCCGTGGCCCCTGAGGAGGACCTGGTCAAGCTCTTTGAGCAGGTCCACATAAACATCCCCTTGATGGATGCAATCCACCACGTGCCAGCTTACGCACGATTTCTAAAGAATATATGTACACCCCAGCGTAAGCCGCGAACCAAGGGAGGGAGCCCAATTGTTCTGTCAGAGCAAGCCAGCTCTGTAATCCTTAGTAGACTCCCACCCAAGGCAAAAGATCCTGGAACTCCCCTGATCTCCTGTAAGATAGGTGGTACCCAATTTGATAGAGCATTGTTAGACTTAGGTGCATCTATAAATCTGATACCCACATCCTTACTTGACCATCTGGAAGAATCTGAGCTGAAACCAACCGAGGTGACATTACAATTAGCAGATCGATCTATAAAGTCACCAAAAGGGATTCTCGAGGATGTTATCGTGAGAGTGCGGGATTTCTATTTTCCAGTGGACTTTATAGTCTTAGACATGGATGCACCTGAGAACCCTAGGGATACACCAATCATTCTAGGGAGACCTTTCTTGGCTACTGCTAGAGCCAACATCAGCTGTGAGGAGGGCCAAATAGAGCTTAAGTTTGGAGATCAAACACTGAAAATTGATATATTTAAGGCCCAACAAGGAATTAATTGCGGCGTCATCGAGCAAATTTGTGACATCAAGACTTTGGTTGATGAATCACACCTCCAGAATGACTTGAGTATTCCTCATCAACCACAGAAGGATCTTGACCCGCAAACAGAGGAGTCAAATCCAGATGTGAACAACCCAGTAACTCCCACCCTTGAACCTCACATCTATACTGAACCACCCGCTGCTGCTGAAAACCCCATCCTCGAACTGAAACCCCTTCCTGCTCATTTGAAATACATCTTTTTGGGTTCTAATCAGACCCTTCCTGTGATCATCAATTCCAACCTCAGTCCTGAACAGGAATCCCGTCTGATTGTTGTCCTCCAGCAACATCACAGAGCCATCGGATGGACCCTCGATGATTTGACTGGAATAAGTCCCTCTTATTGTACTCATCATATCTATTCAGAAGAGGGCACACGACCTTCTCGTGAAATGCAGAGACGCTTAAACCCCAATCTGCAGGAGGTCGTGAAAAAGGAGATCATCAAGTGGTTAGATGCCGGGATCATCTACCCGATCTCCGATAGTCGTTGGGTGAGCCCAATTCAGGTCGTGCCTAAGAAGGCAGGACTCACCACTATAACGACTGAGACCGGAGAAATCATTCCTACCCGATTAGCCAACTCGTGGAGAGTCTGTATAGATTACCGTCGACTCAATTCCTCCACGAAGAAGGATCATTTCCCACTACCCTTCATTGATCAAATTCTCGAAAAACTAGCGGGAAATAGGTTCTTCTGCTTTCTTGACGGGTACTCCGGTTATAACCAGGTGGCAATCCATCCTGAGGACCAAGAAAAGACCACGTTCACCTGCCCCTTCGGAACATACGCTTTCCGAAGGATGCCTTTCGGTCTTTGCAATGCACCCGCTACTTTTCAGCGATGCATGCTTGCCATATTCTCAGATATGGTAGGTGATTATCTGGAAGTCTTCATGGATGACTTTTCAGTTTTCGGAGCATCATTCGACGATTGCCTCCAACACTTGGTCCAGATACTCAGGCGGTGCATCGACGTGAATTTGGTTCTTTCCTGGGAAAAGAGCCATTTCATGGTGCCTGAGGGAATTGTCCTGGGACACTCAATTTCGGAGAAAGGTATCCAAGTGGATCGAGCTAAGGTTAATCTGATTTCTCACCTTCCTATGCCTAGCTCGATCAGGGACATCCGATCCTTTTTAGGGCATGTCGGTTTTTATCGACGATTTATCCCTGATTTTTCAAAAATCGCACGCCCCCTGACCACTCTTCTCTCCAAGCATGTTCCCTTCGAAATCTCCAAGGAATGCACTCAGGCATTTGAAATCCTGCGTGACCGAGTCACCCAAGCCCCGATCCTACAGTCCCCTGATTGGTCTCAACCCTTTGAGATCATGTGTGATGCATCCGACTTCGCTGTAGGAGCGATTTTGGGGCAGAAAAATGACAAGAAACCTGTGGTCATTTACTACGCCAGCAAAACACTCGATGAGGCTCAGCGTAACTATACGGTTACTGAGAAAGAGCTGCTAGCTGTAGTATTTGCCCTAGAGAAGTTCAGATCGTACCTTCTGGGTTCCCATGTCATCATATACTCGGATCACACGGCTGTGAGGCATCTCCTTGCAAAGAAGGATGCGAAACCTCGATTGATCCGATGGATCTTGCTGTTGCAAGAATTTGACCTCGAGATTCGCGATAAAGCGGGAAAACAAAACGTGGTAGCTGATCACTTGTCCCGTCTTCCTTCTGAAATGATAGACCCTTCCGGACCCATCACTGAGCATTTTCCCGATGAACACCTGCTGACTATTGGTACTAGCCTTCCATGGTTTGCTAATATTGTAAATTACTTGGCATCTCATCAGACCCCGTCCGATTGGCCGAAGGCCAAGAAAGACAAATTACGCTCCGATGCCAAGTATTACATTTGGGAAGACCCGTACCTCTTCCGCATAGGTGTCGATCAGATCATCCGGAGATGTGTCCCGGAAGGGGAAATCAACAATATCCTCTCTTTCTGCCATGACCAGGCATGCGGAGGCCATTTTGCCGGGCATAAAACCGCATCAAAAGTCCTCCAGTGCGGCTTTTACTGGCCCACACTGTTCAAAGACGCATACAGTCATTGCAAGGCATGCAGTCGTTGCCAGACTTTGGGCAACATGAGCCATCGCGACATGATGCCTATGCAACCGATTCTAGTATGCGAAATCTTTGATGTTTGGGGGATTGATTTTATGGGCCCCTTTCCTGTTTCGGATGGTTTCGAATACATTCTGTTGGCTGTGGACTACGTGTCTAAATGGATCGAAGCCATACCGACCCGAACCTGTGATCACAAAATCGTTCTCAAATTCATTCATCAACACATTTTCTCAAGGTTCGGGATTCCTCGTGCAATAATCTCTGATGGGGGGACCCATTTCACAAATGCTCAGTTTAGGTCACTGATGACCAAATATGGGGTGTCTCACCGAATCTCTACTCCTTACCACCCCCAAACTAATGGTCTAGCTGAGCTGTCTAATCGGGAGATCAAGAAAATCCTGCAAGTCACTGTTCGACCTGACAGGAAGGACTGGTCGTCCCGACTTCCGGAAGCATTGTGGGCCTATAGGACCGCCCACAAGACCCAATTAGGCATGTCTCCCTTTAGACTGGTGTACGGAAAGGCATGCCACCTTCCCGTCGAACTGGAGCATAAAGCCTATTGGGCAGTACGGAACTGTAATCTAGATCTTTCTAAGGCTGGGACCCACAGAAAACTCCAAATCAGCGAGATCGATGAATTACGCATAGACGCGTACGAGAACTCGCAAATCTACAAGGAGCGGGTTAAAGCCTTCCACGACAAACACATCTCGAGAAAGATCTTTCATCCTGGTCAAAAGGTCCTACTCTTTGATGCCCGACTCAAACTCTTCCCAGGAAAACTGAGATCTAAGTGGGTCGGACCATATTTGGTCCGACAGGTTTTTGGAAATGGAGCAATCGAAATCAGTCCACTCAGCCACGATTCTGAACCTTTCATCGTGAACGGTCAGAGACTCAAGCCGTTCATTGATGTAACTTCTACTGATTTGCCTGAGGCTTCTTATATCCTCCTTTCCCCTTGAGCTTATTGCGCCCAGCCGATGGCGTAAAACTCAGCGCTTAACGGGAGGCAGCCCGTCATTCTCTTTGAAAACCTGAAACTTGTTCTGACACCTTTCAGCACTCAAAGTTCACCCTTATAGACAGCCGACCCCAACTCAGATGTTTGCATCTGGGATTTGAAATTGTCCGCAAAAATCCAACCCGACCCATTCACTCATCCAAATTTCTGTCTTAAGGAATGAACTAAGACCCCCTAGGTTACAATGAGGACATTGCAAATCTTAGGCATGGGGGGGTAGGAAAGTGCAAAAACTTGTAAGAAAAGGTTTCAAACAAAAAATTCACATATGCCAAAAATACCATAAAAATTAAAAAATTTTTCGAAAAAGAATAAGAGGAAAAGAGGAGAAGGAAAATTTTGTGAAGGAGAAAAGAAACAAAATGAAAAAGGAGCACAAAATTATGAGAAAAAGTGATAGTCATTAGTAAGGAACTAAGGAATTAACCTAAGTTCTAGACCTCATTCAAGAAAATAACTGAAAAGTGCACAATGAGATTAGTAAGAATGCAAACCTTAGGCATTCTTGAATAGACTCTTAGTACCCATTAAGATCTGGACACTCCTCAAGAGGTTGAGGAAAATGAAAAGCTGAAGTATTAGGTCTAAGGCTTAGGGAGTATTCGGCCTCGTTAACTAATTTTTGGTTTACGGGACTCAGTAACCTAAGCACCCTAATCTCACACACAGCCTGGTTCAGTAAGCATAAAAATCAGAATCACGCAGAAGCGTCGCAAAAATCTGAAAAGAACACCTAGAATAGGAGCGGCCGATCAACACAAGTTGATTTGGACGAGTTCCCAGCGCAGAGAGGCGGGAAATCCCCTCAAAGATGCGTAACAAAATATCATCTCCTCGGTGCTTGTCTGATAAGCGTGGGTTTGACCGGGTTGTGTTATATCGTTGTAGTAAAGCCGGTTGTTACCAACGTTTTCATATAAAATTTTTTACTCGGAAAAATAAAAGAGTTCCCGAGGTCGAACTCAGGGAGCAAGTTGTATTCTAGAGATATACAAGTTCTATTACAAAAATAAAGAGAGAGAGAGAGATGAAAATTTGGCTTCTTCTTCTTTTCTTCTTTCTTCCTCTTTGTCTTTGGTTCTTCCTGTTCTTCTTCTTCTTCTTCTTCTTCTTTTTCTTCTACTTTCTTCAGATCTTCCCCTCGTGCTCTTCTTCTTCTGTTCTTCCTTGTTTCCTTTCTTTCTTTTTCGTCAGATCGTCTTCTTCTTTTCTTGCTTCTTGCTTCTCTTCATTCCTTCTTCTTCTTTGTCTTCACCTGCCTTGACCTCTCTTTTTCTTCTTTCGCGATGGCCGTTGCTCTTCCTTCTTCTTCAGCGGGTCTTCTTCTTCTTTGGCTGCTGACCTTTCGTCGCCTGCCCCGGTGCTGAGACGACTTAACAATGCCTTCGCTACAGTGCAGCAGCTCCTTCTTCTTCAGCGGGTCTGCTTCTTCTTCTTTGGCCTGCACACTTCAGAGTTTATTCGTCAAGGCAAAAACCTACTCTACCCCCCTCCCCCGCGTATCTCTCTCTCTGAAATCACTCATCGGAAGCTCTCCCAGAGCGCTACCGGGTAATCGGGTTCGGGTCAGGCCCGGGTCCAGGCCCACCGGCGTGCGTGGTGGGCGAGGAGTGCAGGTCAGTCTAATCGGGTCGGGCCAGGTCCGCGGAGCGTGGTCACGGACGAGGCCGAGTCGGGTCGGGTCGGGTGAGAGGGACCTCACCTCGTGGTAACTGAGGCAAACAGCATAAGGCAGTTTTTGCCTTTATGCGTCCGCGCGCCTTCGAGAGGTTCTGAGGTGGGACTAAATGTCCCACCCCAATTCTCTCACGCCTGCAGCAGGGATGGTGCTTCCAATTGCATCAGCTGTTGAGGCGCACAGCTCCAATTGAGGGCCAGGGTGTGTGCGCGAGACTCTTTCGCGCTGGCCGTGGCTTTTCAACCTGGGATATCTCGGCTTGGAGCAACCTCGAGCAGGCTTCGAGCTTCCTCGCCAATGGCGGTCAAGGCCTGGAACCTGAAATCAATAGAACGGCCTCTCGGCCAAATCAGACAGGCGGGGGACCTTCGCCGTGGCACGGCGAAGGTGGTCAGGGGGTTTGCAGGGGGCGAGATGGAGCTGTCAGGTCGTCCTAGGTCAAACTGTGAGCGAGGGAGTGGGTGTGTTCGGTGGGTCTGCAGAGGGTGTTTGGTGGGAAGTGGAGGGGCGGAAGAGGATCAGGGTGAGGAGGCGGAGGTTCTGCGGTGGTCGGCGAGCCGTGTGGGTCGCTGAGGTGATGGGAGCGGCTCGCCGGAGGGTGGTCGGAGGCGGAGAGGATGAGGGTGAACAGGGTCGGTAGAGAGCTTAATTGACTAAATCGAAAGAGGGGAAAGAAAGAGGAGGAGAAGGGGAGTAAGTCTAACTTAACTGCAGGGACGAAGGGGGAGGAACAGGGCGACAGTCGTATCGACTGTCGCCGGAGAAGATGATGCTCAGAGAGAGGGGCGGCGGCGAGCAGAGGGCTGGAGAGGCGCCAGCTGGGTGCGGCGTGGCGTGGGAAGAGCAGGGGAGGAGGTCTCTGCTGCTGGTATTGCGGCAGAGCGAAGAGGTGGAGGGGGAGGAAGTCGCCGGAGCTGGTGAGCGTCTGCCGGAGAAAGAAGAGAAGAAAGCTGGGGGTTTTCTCCGTCAGATCCAGGCTGCCTTCGTCGGTGGAGCGGCGGGGGGTATTTATAGGGTTGAAGCAGGGAGGAAGGCGGAGGGAGACGACGTGTCTCCCTCGCCGGAGAATGGTCGGAATACGAACCCATACCGTCCGTGCGTTCGCACGGCCGGTATGGGGGGCTACCATGACCATGGGGGTGCTCCTGCGACGGCTGACGACGCAGGGCACCCCCGGTACACTTGCCAGGTCCTCCACCTCACCCTGCGCGGCGCCATGCTCCGCGCAAGGTCGCCGGAGCATGGTGCTGGCAGGGTTTTGCAGGAGGGACCTGTTTGCAAAGAACGAAGGAGAGTTAGGGGCCAAAATGCGAGGGTTCAAAAGTTGAGGGCCAAAGAGTAAATATATGAGGACCAAAGTGTGAAGTCGGTCAAGGAGGTTTCTTCTTAGGCTCAAGTTTTTATACATGACTAATTAGGACCTAAGGAATCTGATGGTGAATTTTATTTTCATATTAAACCTTGTTTGACCGGTCAATTTGCGCAAAAACCCAAATTAAGTTATTAATTGGGCATGGTTCTCAATGTAGGTCAAAATGGGTTCTAAAGGCCAAATTGATGGTTCTAAACCCCAGAGATTATTTTTCTATGAATTTTAGAGGGTTTATTCTATTTTTACTTTGCCTCGAACCTTGTGAATTGAAGTGGGTTGTTTTAGGGTTACAGATTATCATTTGGTTCCTTGGAAGTGCTGTAGCCCTTGCTAGATCATCTCATCCCACTTTTATTCTTATTAAGCTGTTTTGACCTATGTTTGGGCCCTGAATTACCCTGTATGCAGATTATACTGGTAAAATTGCACTTTTACCCCTTATGACTTGTTTTCTTCTCAAACTCAGAATTCTCTGAGTTAAGCTTTTCCTTGAGATATGTAGGAGCTTTTATCCTTTGTATTGGGTCAAAATGAGCTAGTTATGGCTCATGATGAGGTTCTCATCATACCCCCATGCCTAGCTTTTGCTAGTCCCTTAGCAAAAAAAAAAACTTAAGGTTTCAACCCTTGTTCTAGACCATGAAGTTTTCAATGGTTTTAGATAAGTGCCTTTTTATTTGAGCATAGATTAGGTTAGAATGCTGACCATAGGCCTAAAAGATACTCTAGTACCAATCAAGATCCAAATCTGTCTAGCCTTAGCCTCAGTCTTTTAGCAAAGGTTTTTAAGGCCCACAAGAACTAACCTAAGGTTTATTGGACTTCGTGGTTAAAGCACCCGTGCTTGAAATGATTTTAGCCCTGGCTCAGTTCGCAGTGCGTTTTGTAAGAGAGAGATAGAAAGTTTTTTCTGTTTGGAGAGTTTTCTCTCTCTTTTTCTTTTTAGTTCTAGTCTAGGATTGGCTTTTCAACACGGTCTGTATCAGATTCCTTGCTCCCATCATCAATCCTCAAGGGTTCCTGGCGATCGATGCTTCGAGATAGCACCGCCCATGGCAACCCCCGGAACCCTGGCTATTGAGATTTCGAGATAATCCCATCCATGGTATTCCGTGGCCGAATCCAGACCCTGGCAATTGACACTTCGAGATAATGCCATCCATGGAATCTGAACCAGCAGAGTGCTTACATGCCCCCCGTAGGATATGTAAATATCCTAAGAGACAAGCACCGAGGAGATGATATTTTGTTACGCATCTTCGAGGGGATTTCCCGCCTCTCCGCGCTGGGAACTCGTCCAAATCAACTTGTGTTGATCGGCCATTCCTATTCTAGGTGTTCTTTTCAGATTTTTGCGACGCTTCTGCGTGATTCTGATTTTTATGCTTACTGAACCAGGCTGTGTGTGAGATTAGGGTGCTTAGGTTACTGAGTCCCGTAAACCAAAAATTAGTTAACGAGGCCGAATACTCCCTAAGCCTTAGACCTAATACTTCAGCTTTTCATTTTCCTCAACCTCTTGAGGAGTGTCCAGATCTTAATGAGTACTAAGAGTCTATTCAAGAATGCCTAAGGTTTGCATTCTTACTAATCTCATTGTGCACTTTTCAGTTATTTTCTTGAATGAGGTCTAGAACTTAGGTTAATTCCTTAGTTCCTTACTAATGACTATCAACTTTTCTTATAATTTTGTGCTCCTTTTTCATTTTGTTTCTTCTCTCCTTCACAAAATTCTCCTCTTTTCCTCTTATTCTTTTTCGAAATTTTTTTTTTTTTTTTTTTTTTTAATTTTTATGGTATTTTTGGCATATGTGAATTTTTTGTTTGAAACATTTTCTTACGAGTTTTTGCACTTTCATACCCCCCCATGCCTAAGATTTGCAATGTCCTCATTGTAACCTAGGGGTTTTTATTCAACTAAGTTCATACATTAGGATCGCTGTTTTGATGAGTGAATGGGTCGGAGTGACTGTTGCGGACGATTTCTAATCTCAGATGCAAGCACCTGAGGTGGAGTCGGCTGTTCTAAAGTGTGAACTTCAAGTGCAAAAAGCTGTCAGAACAAGTTTCAGGTTTTCAAAGAGAATGACGGGCTGCCTCCCGTTGAGCGCTAAATTTGATGCCTTCAGCCAAGCGGGAAATGCGATGGAGAGGGGATGGTCAAATCAGCAGAGTTTTGTAAGACAAGCACCTTGATTAAGAGCCTGGTTGGTCCAACCAGGTGCTTGTTTAGATCAACAGGCTGATGATGCAGCCCAAACCCAATCAATCTGGTGGGTTGATAGATGTGGATAAAAAGGTGTGGAGCCCACCAGAAATTATGAAGCTCAGATGGATGTGGAAGTGTAAACGCAGGGTTTGGCTGTGCCGAATCAGCCTGGTCAGAGTAGGGACCCGTAGGATAATCAGTGGTTGATACAGGAACCCTACAGGGGTGATCAGAGAATGATAGAGCATGGTATGTAGTCTGATCAATGTTCGAAACCCGATGTGGAAATGCAATCGGCTCGGTGAGAGGTGAATCAGCATAGAAATTGAGTCCGGTTGCGGGTCGGGGTTTGGAAGAGGTTTTGATCCGTTCTGTGTGTGCGGATGAGGTGGCCATTGTGTACGAGGGCTCTTCTAGAGACGGATGATAGGTGGTTTCCTGTAGAGAGTCCTCTGGGTAACTATCAAATGCCGGAAGAGTGTTTGTAGGATGAAAGAAATCGGATTCGAGAAAAAATTTGGATTCTGGGTTGCAATCACTCTTGGCATTTTCTGTTTTTGGTTCCTGAGGATCGAAAAGGAATGATTCTGTGTTATCAGTGATCTCGGGAATCAGGACCTCAGAGTCAGAGTCAAAGTCAGAGTCATGTGAACTGAGGTCGTAGATAGGCCTGGCGTGTTCAGGAAGGGGAATCTCTCCGCAATTATAGTCAGATCTGAAATTGTCGGAGAGTTGGCGAAAATGATCATGAATTCCACCACAGCAGAAATCATCAGATGTGGAATCAGCAGCCTGATTGGGTTCTAGCCTATATGTCAATTCTGGGTTCAAAAAGATGTTCTGTTCAAGCTCTAAGCTGGTAGGATAGACCCTATTAAAACCTTGCTCATCCAACTCCTCAGTTTCTGTATCATAAATTGGCATGTTTTCTGAAAAATCAATCAGATTTCCTGAGGATGTTGGAAAAGGACATTCATCAAATAAAGGCCCGGAATCATATTCTGTAAGAATTTGATCTTTCTCATAAGGGGCCTCATAATCTTCCCAATAAGTCTCAGATCTAGGTTCTAGGCTTAGGATGTGGGTAGAATTATTAGAACCTAAGTCCGCATGACCTTCGAGGGTTACCTTATCAAAACAAGGGGCGGAATTTATACCCTCCAGAGGTTCAATTCTAATCTTGTTATTGCAGGAGTCTTGGAGTTCTAAGCTTGGTGATTTACGGCCTAGGGTTGGCTCAGCATTGTGTTCTCCTGCAATATCCCAACCTAATTCAACATTGTCTTCTATCTGGGTTGGGATTTTACAACCACTTTGTGCCTCAATCCCGGGATCTGGGAAACTGAATTGTTCCTTAATACTGTTCCAAGATGGTTCATCCTCTGTTTCTGGTTTATACGGGTATTTCTGGTTGATAATTTGTTCTACTGATTTCATCATTTCTACCCGTTTTATAAGGGCATCTTGGTGTTGTTCCCAAAGTACAGGATTTGTTAAGCATTGAAGGTATTCAGATTGGTGTAATTTTTCCATCTCAATGTATCCTGTCATGAGCATGTCTCGGGTTGATCCTTTTGAAATTCCAGTCAATAGAATTTGGGCACAGTTTATGATGAAGGATGTGGTTGTGGGGACATCAACCTGAATATCTCCTTTTGGTGTTGAGGTTTTTTCTTCTTTTTCATAGAATTTTATGGCATCCTCGATCATTTTATCTTTCATAGATCTCCGATATTCAGGTTTCTTGAATGGTAGTCTTGCTAGGTGATTAGGCTGCATAATTGGATCTGGTGGTGGAATAGAATCAAAGTTTGAATCAAGATGGAAGAAGGGGATTTTGTGAATGATTTCTGCAAAAACAAAGGAGCCGAGGCTTAGCCTCGGGAAGAGTGAATTTCTATAGGAGGTTTCAAGGACCTCCTGAAAAATACTGAAGGGCTGGATGAGATAAGCAGGTGCTGGACCCAATCAAGACACCCAAAAATTGTTGGGTGACTATAGAGGTCCGGGGCAGATGGACCCCTTGATCAGAAAGATCGTCCACCTGAGAATTACCTGGGCAGCCAGAGAGGGAGAGTCCCGCGAAGACCCCTACACGGTAGAGCGTCCCCACGGGTTACAGGGTTTCCCCCACCCGACCTCTCTTGTCACTGCGGTTCCAGGTAGACCAGAATGGGGATCTTGACCTCTTAAGCTACCAATTTTAAGATCAGGGTGCTTAAGGTTTCACTTGAACTTTAGTCTTTTTAAGTGCAAAGAGTGACCTAATTTAAGGTTGGTTGACCCAAGGGGTCAACTTTACCTCTTGTTTTCTTTGAGAGCTTTTAGGTCCTGTCTTTTAGGGTTCAAGTGTTTAGAGAGTCAATTGTTTAGGATTTTTCTTGTTAATTATTTTCAATCAATGGTTTGGGCACACCTCTTTTGGATTTTCTCCATTCTTGAGTTAAGTAGTGTGTCTCTAAAACCCTAATGTTGAATCCTAGGTTGGCTCTACTTGGTCCAGTTAATTCTTTGTTGGGTAATTAGGGCTCAAGCAAGAATGTGTTAGCCCTTAAATACCCTTAATAGTGTGCAGAAATAATGAGTTGAAAACATGCAACTTTTATGGTTACTAAATATGGAAGACAGGTTGGCCCTATATTGCTTGTTCTTTTCTTTTCTTCCTCTTTAGAGTGTAGGGGTTAATAGTGAGAGAAAAGATTTTACCTGTCTTCGGTGTGGTTGTGTGGTTGCTTGTCTTCTTGAGTTCCTATAGCTGCACAAAAGAGAGGAGATTATCAGAAATAATAAAAGAATACAGGAATGTTTACCTCCAGAATAGCCGTTGCTCCCCGGCAGCGGCGCCAAAATGATAAGCGTGGGTTTGACCGGGTTGTGTTATATCGTTGTAGTAAAGCCGGTTGTTACCAACGTTTTCATATAAAATTTTTTACTCGGAAAAATAAAAGAGTTCCCGAGGTCGAACTCAGGGAGCAAGTTGTATTCTAGAGATATACAAGTTCTATTACAAAAATAAAGAGAGAGAGAGAGATGAAAATTTGGCTTCTTCTTCTTTTCTTCTTTCTTCCTCTTTGTCTTTGGTTCTTCCTGTTCTTCTTCTTCTTCTTCTTCTTCTTTTTCTTCTACTTTCTTCAGATCTTCCCCTCGTGCTCTTCTTCTTCTGTTCTTCCTTGTTTCCTTTCTTTCTTTTTCGTCAGATCGTCTTCTTCTTTTCTTGCTTCTTGCTTCTCTTCATTCCTTCTTCTTCTTTGTCTTCACCTGCCTTGACCTCTCTTTTTCTTCTTTCGCGATGGCCGTTGCTCTTCCTTCTTCTTCAGCGGGTCTTCTTCTTCTTTGGCTGCTGACCTTTCGTCGTCTGCCCCGGTGCTGAGACGACTTAACAATGCCTTCGCTACAGTGCAGCAGCTCCTTCTTCTTCAGCGGGTCTGCTTCTTCTTCTTTGGCCTGCACACTTCAGAGTTTATTCGTCAAGGCAAAAACCTACTCTACACCCCTCCCCCGCGTATCTCTCTCTCTGAAATCACTCATCGGAAGCTCTCCCAGAGCGCTACCGGGTAATCGGGTTCGGGTCAGGCCCGGGTCCAGGCCCACCGGCGTGCGTGGTGGGCGAGGAGTGCAGGTCAGTCTAATCGGGTCGGGCCAGGTCCGCGGAGCGTGGTCACGGACGAGGCCGAGTCGGGTCGGGTCGGGTAGAGGGACCTCACCCCGTGGTAACTGAGGCAAACAGCATAAGGCAGTTTTTGCCTTTATGCGTCCGCGCGCCTTCGAGAGGTTCCGAGGTGGGACTAAATGTCCCACCCCAATTCTCTCACGCCTGCAGCAGGGATGGTGCTTCCAATTGCATCAGCTGTTGAGGCGCACAGCTCCAATTGAGGGCCAGGGTGTGTGCGCGAGACTCTTTCGCGCTGGCCGTGGCTTTTCAACCTGGGATATCTCGGCTTGGAGCAACCTCGAGCAGGCTTCGAGCTTCCTCGCCAATGGCGGTCAAGGCCTGGAACCTGAAATCAATAGAACGGCCTCTCGGCCAAATCAGACAGGCGGGGGACCTTCGCCGTGGCACGGCGAAGGTGGTCAGGGGGTTTGTAGGGGGCGAGATGGAGCTGTCAGGTCGTCCTAGGTCAAACTGTGAGCGAGGGAGTGGGTGTGTTCGGTGGGTCTGCAGAGGGTGTTTGGTGGGAAGTGGAGGGGCGGAAGAGGATCAGGGTGAGGAGGCGGAGGTTCTGCGGTGGTCGGCGAGCCGTGTGGGTCGCTGAGGTGATGGGAGCGGCTCGCCGGAGGGTGGTCGGAGGCGGAGAGGATGAGGGTGAACAGGGTCGGTAGAGAGCTTAATTGACTAAATCGAAAGAGGGGAAAGAAAGAGGAGGAGAAGGGGAGTAAGTCTAACTTAACTGCAGGGACGAAGGGGGAGGAACAGGGCGACAGTCGTATCGACTGTCGCCGGAGAAGATGATGCTCAGAGAGAGGGGCGGCGGCGAGCAGAGGGCTGGAGAGGCGCCAGCTGGGTGCGGCGTGGCGTGGGAAGAGCAGGGGAGGAGGTCTCTGCTGCTGGTATTGCGGCAGAGCGAAGAGGTGGAGGGGGAGGAAGTCGCCGGAGCTGGTGAGCGTCTGCCGGAGAAAGAAGAGAAGAAAGCTGGGGGTTTTCTCCATCAGATCCAGGCTGCCTTCGTCGGTGGAGCGGCGGGGGGTATTTATAGGGTTGAAGCAGGGAGGAAGGCGGAGGGAGACGACGTGTCTCCCTCGCCGGAGAATGGTCGGAATACGAACCCATACCGTCCGTGCGTTCGCACGGCCGGTATGGGGGGCTACCATGACCATGGGGGTGCTCCTGCGACGGCTGACGACGCAGGGCACCCCCGGTACACTTGCCAGGTCCTCCACCTCACCCTGCGCGGCGCCATGCTCCGCGCAAGGTCGCCGGAGCATGGTGCTGGCAGGGTTTTGCAGGAGGGACCTGTTTGCAAAGAACGAAGGAGAGTTAGGGGCCAAAATGCGAGGGTTCAAAAGTTGAGGGCCAAAGAGTAAATATATGAGGACCAAAGTGTGAAGTCGGTCAAGGAGGTTTCTTCTTAGGCTCAAGTTTTTATACATGACTAATTAGGACCTAAGGAATCTGATGGTGAATTTTATTTTCATATTAAACCTTGTTTGACCGGTCAATTTGCGCAAAAACCCAAATTAAGTTATTAATTGGGCATGGTTCTCAATGTAGGTCAAAATGGGTTCTAAAGGCCAAATTGATGGTTCTAAACCCCAGAGATTATTTTTCTATGAATTTTAGAGGGTTTATTCTATTTTTACTTTGCCTCGAACCTTGTGAATTGAAGTGGGTTGTTTTAGGGTTACAGATTATCATTTGGTTCCTTGGAAGTGCTGTAGCCCTTGCTAGATCATCTCATCCCACTTTTATTCTTATTAAGCTGTTTTGACCTATGTTTGGGCCCTGAATTACCCTGTATGCAGATTATACTGGTAAAATTGCACTTTTACCCCTTATGACTTGTTTTCTTCTCAAACTCAGAATTCTCTGAGTTAAGCTTTTCCTTGAGATATGTAGGAGCTTTTATCCTTTGTATTGGGTCAAAATGAGCTAGTTATGGCTCATGATGAGGTTCTCATCATTGTCTCTTAGGATATTTACATATCCTACGGGGGGCATGTAAGCACTCTGCTGATTCAGATTCCATGGATGGCATTATCTCGAAGTGTCAATTGCCAGGGTCTGGATTCGGCCACGGAATACCATGGATGGGATTATCTCGAAATCTCAATAGCCAGGGTTCCGGGGGTTGCCATGGGCAGTGCTATCTCGAAGCATCGATCGCCAGGAACCCTTGAGGATTGATGATGGGAGCAAGGAATCTGATACAGACCGTGTTGAAAAGCCAATCGTAGGCTAGAACTAAAAAGAAAAAGAGAGAGAAAACTCTCCAAACAGAAAAACTTTCTATCTCTCTCTTACAAAACGCACTGCGAACTGAGCCAGGGCTAAAATCATTTCAAGCACGGGTGCTTTAACCACGAAGTCCAATAAACCTTAGGTTAGTTCTTGCGGGCCTTAAAAACCTTTGCTAAAAGACTGAGGCTAAGGCTAGACAGATTTGGATCTTGATTGGTAATAGAGTACCTTGTAGGCCTATGATCAGCATTCTAACCTAATCTATGAAGGCACTTATCTAAAACTATTGAAAACTTCATGGTCTAGAACAAGGGTTGAAACCTTAAGTTTTTGCTAAGGGACTAGCAAAAGCTAGGCATGGGGGTATGATGAGAACCTCATCATGAGCCATAACTAGCTCATTTTGACCCAATACAAAGGATAAAAGCTCCTACATATCTCAAGGAAAGGCTTAACTCAGAGAATTCTGAGTTTGAGAAGAAAACCAGTCATAAGGGGTAAAAGTGCAATTTTACCAGTATAAACTGCATGCAGGGTAATTCAGGGACCAAACACAGGTCAAAACAGCTTAATAAGAATAAAAGTGGGATGAGATGATCTAGCAAGGGCTACAGCACTTCCAAGGAACCAAATGATAATCTGTAACCCTAAAACAACCCACTTCAATTCACAAGGTTCGAGGCAAAGTAAAAATAGAATAAACCCTCTAAAATTCATAGAAAAATAATCTCTAGGGTTTAGAACCTTCAATTTGGCCTTTAGAACCCATTTTGACCTACATTGAGAACCATGCCCAATTAATAACTTAATTTGGGTTTTTGCGCAAATTGACCGGTCAAACAAGGTTTAATATGAAAATAAAATTCACCATCAGATTCCTTAGGTCCTAATTAGTCATGTATAAAAACTTGAGCCTAAGAAGAAACCTCCTTGACCGACTTCACACTTTGGTCCTCATATATTTACTCTTTGGCCCTCAACTTTTGAACCCTCACATTTTGGCCCCTAACTCTCCTTCGTTCTTTGCAATCAGGTCCCTCCTGCAAAACCCTGCCAGCACCATGCTCCGGCGACCTTGCGCGGAGCATGGCGCCGCGCAGGGTGAGGTGGGGGACCTGGCAAGTAAGCCGGGGGTGCCCTGCGTCGTCAGCCGTCGCAGGGGCACCCCCCTGGTCATTGTAGCCCACCATACCGGCCGTGCGAACGCACGGACGGTATGGGTTCGTCTCCGACCATTCTCCGGCGAGGGAGACACGACGTCTCCCTCCGCCTTCCTCCCTATTTCATCCCTATAAATACCCCCCGCTGCTCCACCGACCAGGGCAGCCTGGATCTGACGGAGAAAACCCCCAGCTTTCTTCTCTTCTTCCTCCGGCAGACGCTCACCAGCTCCGGCGGCTTCCTCCCCCTCCACCTCTTCGCTCTGCCGCAATACCAGCAGCAGAGACTTCCTCCCCTGCTCTTCCCGCGCCACGCCGCACCCAGCTGGCGCCTCTCCGGCTCTCTGCTCGCCGCCGCCCCTCTCCCTGAGCATCGTCTTCTCCGGCGACAGTCGATACGACTGTCGCCCTGTTCCTCCCCCTTCGTCCCTGCAAGTAAGCTAGAGCTACTCCCCTTCTCCTCCTCTTTCTTTCCCTGTTTTAAATTTATTCAATTAAGCCCTCTACCGACCCTGTTCACCCTCACCCCCTTCGCCTCCGACCACCCTCCGGCGAGCCGTTCCCATCACCTCAGCAACCCACACGGCTCGCCAACCCTCACCGCACCTCCGCCTCATCACACTGAGCACCTCCCACCCCTCCACTGCCACTCCACACCTCCGTAACACTCCCCCGAACAAACCCATTCCTCCGGTTGCAGTCCGACCCAGGGCTGCCACCAGACACCTCCTTACGGCCTGCCGCGCAGCTCCTCACCTTCGCCGTGCCACGGCGAAGGTTCCCCAGTGGTTTGATTAGGCCGCGAGGCCATATTCGTGTCCGACAGGTTTTGAGGTCCGACAGCCATTGACGCACATTAAAGCAGCTTCTCCCGCGCTCCAGGCTTGAGGACGCCAGGTCTCCAGCTGCTGCGGGGTACGGGGCGTCGTGCGAAGGCAGCCAGCCAGCAACTTATGCAGATAGAAGCAGCAGCTGCAGAAGCCAAGCCGCGGTCTCCCAGCAGGCGCACGCGAGGGACGGTCTGCGTTTAGTCCCACATCGGTAAGCCTCACACACGTTCCACTGTTTAAATTGATTTCGTGCACTACCCTCATTGCCTCAGTACACGGGGTGAGGTCCCCTTACACCCGCCCGGTTACCCGGTCTCGTCCGCGCTCACGCCTCGCGGACCTGACCCGACCCGACTTAGACTGACTGCACTCCTCGCCCACCACCGCACGCCGGTGGGCCTGGACCCGGGCCTGACCCGAACCCGATTACCCGGTAGCTCTGGGAGAGCTTTCCCAAGAGTGGTTTCAGAGAGAAAGAGAGACGCGGGGGGGGGAGGGTAGAGTAGGTTTTGCCTCTTGACGAAAAACTCTGAAGTGTGCAGGCCAAAGAAGAAGAAGACCCGCAGAAGAAGAAGTGCAGGCGAAGAAGAAGGAGCTGCACTGTAGCAAATGCTCAGTTAAGTCGTCGAAGCACCGGGTCAGACGACGGAAAGTCAGCAGCCAGAGCAACACAGAAGGCAGGCTGAAGAAGAAGGAAGAGCAACGGCCAAAGAAGAAGAAGAAGAGAGGTCAAGGCAGAAAACCAAAGAAGAAGAAGAACAAGGAGCTCTGAAGAAAGAAAAACCATCACCAACGCAGGAACAACAGGAAGAAGAAGAAGAGCATCACCATTGCAGAAGAAGATTATCACCATAGCAAAAACCAAGGAAGAAGAAGAAGGAGATCTGAAGAAAGAGAAAGAAAGAAGAACATCACAACAAATTCTTTCCCTCTCTCTTTATTTTGTAAAAGAAACATGTATATCTCTAGAATACGACTTGCTCCCTGAGTTCGACCTCGGGAACTCTTTCATTTTCCGAGTAAAAAATTTATATTTGAAATGTTGGTAATAACCGGCTTTACTACAACATTATAACAAAACAAAACCGACGTTTCACCTAGCTCGCAAAAAGTTCCTGTCTAATTACATTTCTACTCGTAACTTTCAAAAACCCTTGCATATAGCCCCCTAGCTTCTTTGTCATCTTCACAATAAGGTCCCTCCACCATTATCGCGGAGGAAACCTACTCCGGTGACCTTTGATAGGGAATATCTCCTTGATTTCTTCGATAATCTCTTCCAAAATTTGAAGGGAGATCCTTTGAGAAATTCTCTCCAGTCTGAACCCATCTATGTGCTTTGATTCCCTCCCAATCTCTCATGCAAATGTATGAGAGATTTGGGTATCTTAATAGCTCCCAAGTTCGGCAACCTTCCAAGCTTGGGAAGCTTACTTCCCAAGCCCTAACCACCACTCAGATCCCTATTTAAAGAAGCCTAGATCCTCCCGAACTCCTCACACTCGAATTCAGCCGTGATTCCTCACAAATTCCTCTCTCTCTCACGATCGAAGGCTCCTCGATGTTCGATGATCCCTTCCGGTCATTCTCGTCGACCATCCACCATACTTGCAGTAGATTCATCCTCCCTGATCTTGTCCGTGTATCACCGTACCAGCAGATGCCACTTCCTCCTTCATCCTCACCGTTCCCACCTCATCAGAGCCACCTTCGTCTCTGGCGTCGGCCACACCAGAACCGACGCCCTCACTACCCCAATTCATCCATTGACTTCCTAGCTAAGCCCCCTGTCCTTTCTACTTTATTTCCGCAGTTACTTCACTTCAAACCAACCACTGATGCCCCTTCGCACCTCCATCTCCTCCATCTCTGGCCATCCCCTCCAGCGAGGCCATCCCACCTCCACAGGCCACCAAAACCCTCGCCGACAATCCATGACCATCACCACACCTCACTGAGCATTTCCCCTCTATTCACTCACCGTGCCACTCACTCATACGCACCCTCAAACACACCCACTCACATGCACATAGTTTGACCTAGGTCGCACTCACGGCCACTGTCATGCCACGCCACCACCCCCATCACATCTGCCATGCTCTGGCGATACTTCCTGAGTGCTTTGACTTGGCTGAGAGGCCGTTCTATTGATTTCAGGTTCCAGACCTTGTTTGCCACTGGTGAGCAAGCTTGAAGCTTGCTTGAGGCTGCCCCAGGTGCTTGCTGTCCAAGGCTGAACTCCCAACATGTGCGGAAGTACCTTATATGTGGTCCCAAGTCTTCAATTGAGGTCTCAAGCCTCATTCACTACTGCAATTGCGATGGTCACTCCATGCTGCAGGCACGCGAGAAAAGTGGTGCACGGACAGTCCCACATCCGACAGTTCTGAAGCTGTGCACCTGCATAAATTGAAAAAGTGCCTTCAGCTGTTCGCCACAAATACCACAGGATAAGGTCCCTCTCACCTTCACCCAGCCTCGTCCGCGACACCTCATCCACAGTCCTCGCCTGACCCGACCTGACCTGCACTCCTCATTCACCACTGCACGTCGTTGAGCCTGGACCCGGGTATGCGCTAGGTCCAATTACCCGACTGACTGTGGCTTTGGGAGAGCAAGACTAAAATAGAAAGAGAGAAAGAGAGAGGAGAGTTGCGCAGGGGAAGGGGGGTTTTTGCTCTGAGAAGATTGGCTTTGACACACAGACAAGGTTGAAGGCAAAAGGAAGAAGAAGAAGAAGAAGAAGAGGCCAGAGCAGAAGCTGAAGAAGAGAAGGATCGTAGAGAAAGAAGAAAGCTAAAGGCAAAGGTAAGAAGAAGAAGCAGGGCTAAAGAAAGAGCTGAAGAGGAAAGGAGAAGATTGAGAAAGCAAAGACAGAGAAGAAAAGAAGAAGAAGAAGCAGACAACTTTTAGTTGTCTGATTTCCAAATCAGACGATAGAACTTAGCTCTCATTTCATAACATTTACATTGAGTTCCTTGGAGATATTGTAGGAGTATTTGGTGATCGAAATCACCATTTCACTTCCATATTTTTCCACATTGATACTAATATTATTGCAATCTCCTTTAATTTTGAATTGTGATCTTGATTTTTAAATCCCATATAGCTCCCTGTGTTCGGCCTCGGAAACTTTTTCGAGTAATAAAAATTGTATATGTTTTGAACACTATTTCGACTATACTGCAACGCGACACTTTTTAAACACTGAATTAGCATGACACAAATAGGGTGGTGGTGGAGGACTTAAAATAGGAGATGAATTGGAGGGAACGATCAAGGCAACTTTGGCTTAAAGAGGGTGATGTAAACACCAAATTTTTCCTCCTTGCAACCAACTCTCGTAGAAGGGTGAACATAATTTCTTCCATAGTCAAGAATGGTCAGAGAATATCCTTTATGCAAGAGATTAGATCGGAGGCCATGAAATACTGTAGGTGTTCTTCACGGGCAATAGATAGACGTTTGTGGGGGATGGCTGCAAGTGATGCACCTAGAATCTCAGATGAACAAGCCTCTAGGTTGAAAGCTGCCATAACTAAGAAGGAAGTTGTGGATACCATAAAAGATTTAAACAACCAAGGCTCTCCTGGACCCAATGCAATTCAAGATTTCCATCAAGCCGGAAGGATGGAATAGCAAGTTCCTATCTAAGGGCGGAAGACTCATCTTGTTAAACTCTATTATTACCTCTATCTCAGTCTTTTACCTCTCCCTCTTCAAAGCCTCGAAGTCCATTTGGAAATGAATGGATTTGATGCGAAAGAGATTCTTTTGGAAGTGTGCATGGCATGTGGGTAGATTCATGCAACTGCTGAAGTTGGAGCAGCTATGTCGCCCCAAGGAAGAAGGTGGGTTGGGGATTAAAGTGCTCAAATAATTCAATTGGGCTTTATTAATTAAATGGGCTATTAAAATTCTCAGTGGGGAGGAAAAATTATGGATTGAACTTGTTAGAGACAGTTATGGAAGTTCTAATAGTACACTGATGAGATTATACCCTTCCAAACCATCTCCATTTTGGCGTTCTGTTATTTAGGATATCAAGAATAATTCACTTATTGCAACTTATACTTCTAGATGGCCAGGCTTTCAATTTCTGGAGGGAGAAATGGTGGTCGATGGGCATCTTGATGGAATCCTATCTGAGGGTATACTCGGCTGCAGTTAATAAAGAAGGTGCAGTGAGTAGCTCTTGGTCTGAGTCCAGAGGTTGTTGGCAATTGAATGAATCTCAAACCATCAGGAAGGGAACCTAGTTATGGGAAGAAAGGTAGAACTTGCTTTTAGACTTGTAAAGCATTAGACCAAGGTCTGGCGTGGAGGAGACCTATGCTTGGGATGGCATCTATACGGCTCAACATGCTTATGGAAAAATCATGAATTCTAGTAGTGGTATGGGGAGTGATCACATTGACAAGAAACTTTGGCTATTGAAGGTTCCCCTCAAGGTGCAAATTTTTCTCTGGTTGTGCAAAAGGGAGGGCTTGATCACAGGGGACCTTAGACATAAGAGGATGGGTGCAACACTGCATGAATGCCACCTATGTGGGATGCACACCGACAGTCTAAACCGCATGTTTTCCTCTTGTTTGATTACGGATACGATTTGGAGAAAAACTTGTCAGGACTCGCTCCTGCCATGGGAGTTCTTGTGGGATAACTTTTTTATACCTGTGAGGTCGCACTTGCACATGGCCGTGACGCTATGGTGCTCATGGAGGGAGAGGAATGAGCGACTGTTTCAGAAGAGACCAGTATACTGTGAGCAAATTGTAAATGAGTGTTGGTCCCTCTTACATAGATGAAGATGTAATTTGTAGTTCTCCTTGTAATTATTTTTTGTTGTTTAATAAAATGCCCTCCTAGATTACTATCGCAACAGGGTAGCTTTCCTCTCAGTTTCAAAAAAAAAAATATCAACTACTCAACCATGTCAAATAAATAAACAGTGATCAGATGTCTGGATATCAAGTCAGATAACTTAAATGTCGCCTGCTACAGTGCTTTTCTCTGATCTTCAGACTTTCTCCTTTTTCTTTTCAGCCTTCTCTTCTTTGGCTGGCACGGTCCATCTATTTTTTTCTCTACCTTAGCCTCTTCTTTTCTCCTCTTAGGCATGACTCTTCTCTTCCTTTCTTCTCCTTTCCAAGCCTTCTCTTTTTCTTCTTCCTCTTCTCTTTCTTCCTTCCATGTGACTAAGAGTCACACATCTACACAGAGGAACAAAACCCACCCCTCCCCTACTCTCTCTTTCCTTCCTTCCCTTCTCTCTCAGAAATCTGATTTAATTTGATATTCGGGTATGCATAGCTGGGTCTAGGGTTGCGTGCATGAGTGTTGCAGTTGAGGAGTGAAGCTAATAGGCGGGTCGGGTCGAGTGTGGGTGCGAGGGACCTCACCCCTTGTGTTTGGAGGCAAACAGCATAGAGAAAAAATTCAATTTATGTGCTACCGTGCACTCTTATTTTTACGATGTGGGACTAAAGTCCCCGCTTCTTGTCATGGACAGCAGTAGCAGGTGGCTTTCAATTGGCATCTGGGGAGTAGTCAAACCTCCCAATTGACCATCTGAAGATGATCCTTAGGTGATTCTACATCACTTGGAGCGAGTACCTAGGAGAGTGGTCACACGAACATGCTCTGGAGATCTTCGAAGAAGCTTCAGTAATGGCGACTTCGACTTGTACCTGAAAACACAAATAAGGCCTCTCAGTGACATTAAACTTGCTTAGGAGGTTCGCCGGATGTTGGCAAATGTAGTGGCAGTGGTTGTGTGGCGTATGGAGGTGTGTGGTGGCCAGATGAAGTCAGGGATTGTTGTGCGAAGGTGGTTTGTTTAGTGGAGCTTTTGGGTGGGTGGAGGGGGATTTTGATGGGCGTGAGCTGGAGGAAGTTGTGGAGGTGTTGGCGAGCTGGGTGGACTTGTGTACTAATGAACGTGTTTCTCCTATTAAAGTTAGGATTTTGAAAACCCGTTATCGTAGTCGCAAAACTTATTATCAAATATAATTTTATTGAAACTCCAAGGGAGTCCCGGATCGAACACAGGGAGGCGACATTTACTTTATTTGAAAACCATGCTTCATTTTGTTTCTTTTTGGTGTTTAGTTATAATTGTGTTTGTTTTTATGAGGCTCGCAGACAAGATGGATCACAATATAGAAGGAATCAAATTTGATATATTGCACAAATGTTTATTACAATAATTTACGAAAGCATAAAAGAGAGAGAGGTGAGAAGGAATCTCTCGAATTGGTTGTTCGGCGAGACAACGACGCCTAGTGGAAGCTTGGACAAAGGAGTTGAGGAGCAGGACGACGGAGGTGAGATGCAGGAGGACACCGGGTAGAGGAATGCTTCATTGAGGCTCTGGAATTGTGGTGAGGAGGCGGAGGCGATCTGCTACTGAAATGGATAGCTCCAAGGCAACCTATGAAGGTGATGGGATGAGCGACAAATATTTTGTGGGATAAAGGAATGGTACACTAATAGGAGGCCTTTGGGACTTGAGAGTAAGCTCTAATGGAGCTTTAGTAGGCTACTAGAGCTTAGGAGTAGGTGGGTGTAGAGTAGGTAGAGATGAAGAGGAATGGGGGTTGTAGGGGTGTTTATGTAGTGGTGGAATGGAGGTGGTTTTCATGCACGGGCCTTTAGTGACATTTAGGATGTCGCTAAAGACCCGTGAGAGATGTCGCTAAGACATTCACGTGCCTCGGTTGGTGCTTGGAAGCTTGGCTGCACCTGCCGTAGGGTGCAGCAATCGTCGACCGTTGGATCAGGCATGGACGACTATGATCGTGAGGAGAATGCGTGCTTTCCCACGTTGAAAGCTACACCGCTGGCACGTGCGTTGGCAGCTGTCAGTTGACACATTGCATGGCCAATACTCGCCAGCAAATTGCTCGCACCTTGATTTGAATCGTGCCCCTCACGTGATTGTGAGGATTGGACGGCGGGCATAGCTCCTGGTCATCGTAAATGCACACCTTGAATGGCGAGCATGCAATCTGTCATGCACCCTCAAGTTGGTGGGCGGTGTCAGATCAAGCATGAAGAGTCTAAGCCGATCGATCAAGATCGACAGACCCTATTTCATCTGGCACTGTAGCGAGCATGATGGATTTTGGCTCAAACTAGCACTCGCGGTTTGAGAGTGCTCATCTTAACCGTTGCGCTAAAGCGACGCTTTATCTAGTGGAAGGCGGTGCAGTTGCACACACCTTGACCATTAGATGAAGATCTAATGGTCGAGGTGCATCCTTGCTTGAGGCCGGGCACGATGGCTCAAGTGGGGGGTAGCCTGGATTAGGCCACGTGATGCCATCTAAGCCGTCTATCTTCATCTTCTTATAAAGGGTGCTACGGAGCTATGATCAGGGTGATTTTCACTTTGATGGACTGTGATCGTCCCTCTGGATTCATCCATACGGTCGGATTCAACATCCAAAGCCAGTAAAGATGTCACCCTTCCTCCTAGCCATGTAAAATGAAAGAACTAATGTACGTAATACGCAACTATCCTAAATGCCATGAAATGGTTGTTATGCAGTATTTATAACATGATATGCAATGCTAAGCCTAGGAACTATCATAAATAAGCATTTTATCATGAATTCGTGTGTGTTTATCATACCCCCATGCTTACTTTTTGCTAGTCCTTGACAAAATTAACTTAAATGCTATATATAAAAGTAGAATCAAGATTCGATTACTTAGACAAAATTCGTCAATTGCTTTAGAAAATCTCAACCACAAGACCTAATTATAGAAACTCGACAGTGCCCGGGTGTCTAACAGAATGCACGTCGCTAAGGCCCTCGCCTTATTTTAAAAGAGAAGACACAAATTTTTTTTTTATTTTTCTTCTTTTATAATTTTCTTTGTACTTTTGGAGTTTGAGAATTTTGGGATAACTTTTTACGGCTACTTGACCCACCCAAGACTCGAAAGGACTCTACGTGCTAAGCATCTAGTGAAAAGAGTGAGACTCATTAGGCGGCTGTTAAAGCGGACTTCGGGTTTCTACGACCCTAGGTGGCCTTGCCTAAAGGTTTATCTTTCTGAACAGTAGCTTTCTCCTTACTTCTTTTATTTATGAGGTCAACACAAGGGCGAACCCAATGTATATCTCCTCGATTTATTCTACTTCCCCACTTCTTCCCTAAGTGTTTTAGGAATTATTGTTCATTTTTGTGAGCTAGGTTCTGGACAACAGACTAATGGGTTGTTACCCACGGTAACTTGCCAGCCATACTCATGCGGTGAAGTGTAGTTTTATTTGATTATTTATTATTATTATTATTATTTATTCTTTCCTTCTTTTTTATTTTTTTAGTAGGTGGCTTCCTTGATCTAAGATTTACCTAGAGGTAGTATGAAGTAAATGGTCTTGTGGCTGGGCTCTGGACTGTTGGTCAATGAGCTGCTACCATCGACAACTTGCCAGCCATACCACCTTAGATGGTTTATTAGCTACCCAATTTCTAAAGAAACTGTTGAAAAGTGAGTCGGTGCAAAAAGTGTGTAGATGCTTAGGCGTACACTTATCACCCCAACTTATTGACCAGTTTAAAATAGAATTACTTGGCGAGGACTCGAGACTAAGTCTACATTCGAGTGGACACCCAGGCTAATTATGCCCGAAGGCCTAAAGAGTCTAAGTATTCAAGTCCCAAAGTATCAATTCCTAAAGTTTGCAACTCCTAATTCTTTTATTTTTTTTAATGAAAAATAGGAAATTACTATTACGGCTGACAAAAGATTCATAAGAAATATCCACCCCTCATGCTTAGCTAATGAAATGTCCTCAATGTTAAAAATGAAAGCATGCAGGAGAGTAGAAGTGGAAGAATAGCACCTCGTTTCCATGAGATTCTAGTCAGCTCGGAGCAATCTTTACACATGCTAAGTTTAGTGCCTTCAGCTAAGTGATGATTGGCCCGCAGTGGTTAGGGTAAGGTAAGAGCAACCTTGTCTGAGACGAGTTCAGGAAGCACATGGTCAACAAAGGGCTTAAGATGTTGTCCATTGACCTTGAAGGAATTACCCATCTTTCGGTCAGAGATTTCGATGGCCTCATTAGGGAAAATCCACTCAATAACGAATGAGCTGTCCCACTTAGACCTAAGCTTATTGAGGAAAAGCTTTAGTTGAGAATCGAAAAGCCAAACCTTCTGGTTTAGCTCAAAGCTCTTACATGAAATCATCTGGTTATGGAGAGCTTTGGTCCTTGCTCTATAGATTCTGGCATTTTCATAAGCATCATTTCTAAACTCATCCAATTCAGATAGTTGGAGTTTCCTGATCTTCCCGGCCAACTCTAGGTCAAAATTACATTTTCTGATGGCCCAAGATGCCTAGTGTTCTAGCTCTACGGGTAAGTGACGTGCTTTACCAAAACCAGATGGAACGGACACATACCGATAGGCATTTTGTACGTCGTACAGTAGGCCCAAAGAGCATCATCTAGCTTTTGGGTCCAATCCTTCCTATCAAGCCTTACGATTTTTTGTAAAATGTTTTTGATCTCCCAATTAGAGACCTCAGCCTCTCCATTCGACTGAGGATAGTAGGGTGTGGAAATCTGATGATTCACCCCTTATTTCCCCAATAAATTTTGAAAGTAGGCATGAGTGAAATGCATTCCACCATCACTGATAATCACCTAAGGAATCCTAACCCGACTGAAGATATTCTTCTTCACAAAATTGATGACCACCTTGTGGTTATTGGTCCAGGTGGGGATTGCCTCAATCCATTGGACACGTAATCAGCAACGACCATAATATACTAGTTTCCAAATGATGGAGGAAAAGGTCCCATGAAGTTGATCCTCCAAGTGTCAAAAATTTTGACGGAAAGTATTGCGTTTATGGGCATCTTATCTCTCTTAGCCATGTTCCCGAGTGTCTGGCATCGGGTGCATGACTTTGAGAATTCTTGGGCATCCTTAAATATTGACGGCCAATAGAATCTAGATTGCAAGATTTTTGCTACCATCTTTTTCCTGAAGAAGTGTCCACCACACATAGATGTATGGCAAAACTCAAGTATACTATGGAACTTAATATCCGGGATGCATCGAGGAATAATCTGGTCTATGCCAATGCAGTACAGCTCATGATTGTCCCAAAAAAAATATTTGGCCTCAGACGCAAGCCTATCCGTTCTTGTTCAGTCCAATCCTGAGGGATTTGACCAGCGGCCAAATAATTGACGTTATCCACAAACCAGGGAGTTCAGATACCTGAGACTATAAGGATAGTCTCATTCGAAAGAGTGTCTGAAATAGGGATATCCAGATGAGGGGAATCAATTAGGATTCTCGAGAGGTGATCCGCCACTACATTTTGTGCCCCGACTTTATCCCTGATTTCAAGATCAAATTCTTGAAGTAATAGAATCCAACGAATAAGCTGGGGCTTCGCATCCTTTTTGGCCAAGAGATCTTTCAAGGCCGAGTGGTCGGTATAAATGATTACATGAGAACCTAAAAGATAAGCCCTGAATTTTTCCAAAGTGAAAACTACAGCTAACAATTCTTTTTCAGTAACTATGTGGTTCCTCTGGGCCTCGTCTAGAGTCTTGCTAGCGTAGTAAATCACAGAAGGCTTTTTTTCAATCTTCTGACCCAAGATAGGCCGGACGGCATAATCAGATGCGTCAGCCATAATCTCAAATGGGGTTTTCCAAACCAATGGTTGCAACACCAGGGCATAAGTGACTACCGCTTTTAACAAATCAAATGCTTTATGGCATGATTCATCAAAGTCAAACGGCATGTCTTTGGCCAGAAGGTTACTCAAGGGTCGGGCAACCTTCGAGAAGTCCTTGATGAATCTTCTATAAAAACCCGCATGCCCAATGAAAGAGCGGACTTATTTCACAGATGTGGGTGGAGGAAGTCTAGAGATAGCATCCACCTTAGCCTTATCAACCTCAATACCCTGATTAGAAACCACATGACCCTGGACATTGCCTTCGCTAGTCATAAAATGGCTCTTTTCCCAGCTAAAGACCAACCATGTCTTGATGCATCTCTAGAGGATCAATTCCAAGTTAGCTAGGCAAGACTGAAAAGAATCTCGGAAAAAGGAGAAATCATCCATGAACACCTCAAGACAATCTCCCACCCTATCAGAAAAGATGGCCAGCATGCACCTTTGAAAAGTTGCGGGTGCATTGCAAAGCCCGAATGGCATTCTATAGAATGCAAAGGTTCCGTAGGGACATGTGAAAGTTGTCTTTTCTTGGTCTTCAGGATGGATAGGGACTTGGTTATATCCCAAATAACCATCCACGAAGCAAAAGTATTTCTGCCTAGCTAACCTTTCTAGGATTTGATCGATGAATGGCAAGGGAAAGTGATCCTTTTTGGTAGTTGTGTTCAAATTCCTATAGTCAATACAGACTCTCTAAGTAGAAGATGAATGAGTGGTGAAGGTTTCCCCTTTCTCGTTAGTTGTGACGATTATTCCCACCTTCTTGGGTACAATTTGAATGGGGCTAACCCACAGACTATCCGAGATTGGGTATATAATTCTAGCATTGAGCAACTTGATTATCTCCTTGATCACTTCTCTCATATTTGGGTTTAGTCTCCTTTGCATTTCGCAAGAAGGGTAGGATCCATCTTCCATGAAAATACGATGATTACAATAAGATGGCTCGATCCCCCTAAGGTTGTAGATGGTCCAACCAATTGCCTCCTTACTATTCTTAAAGACCTTAATAAACCTCAGTTCTTGCTCCTTAGTTGAGTTAGCACTAATAATCATAGGGCGCGTGTTCTCAGGTCCTAAGAACTCGTATTTCAAATTTTTAGGCAATGGTTTCAATTCAAGCTGAGGTGGGTTTAGTATAGAAGGTTGGGAGGATGCCAATGAAGATTCATCAAGATGATCTAGTGGAAGAGGCTGGGTATGAACAAAATCAACAGCCTCTTAAGGATGTGGCAGGTCTACCACGGAGGGTTGTGGGCTAGGTTCGCTAAAGTTGGTGGAGTCCTCGAGTGCACTTATCATCATACAAGTCTCAAAATCATGATCCTCAAGCTCCTCAATGAATCCACAATCCTCAAATCCTCTTATCGCCTTAAAAATATCCAAAGTTAGCTTCCTATCCCCAAAAACGATCTCCATACTACTGCTCTCACAATTTAGGTTGGCATTGGTAGTAGCTAGGAACGGACGCCCCAAAATGATGGGCGTGTTCCTCAAGTCATTAGGTACATCCATGTCAAGGACCAGGAAATTTACATGAAAATAGAAATCCTTGACCTTGACAATTACATCCTCAATAATGCCCTTCGGTATGGTGACCGAATGATCCGCTAATTGTAGCATTACTGAGGTTGGCCTAAGTTCACCTAACCGAAACTTCTCACAAAGAGAAGTCAAGATTAGGTTGATGGATGCACCTAGATCCAATAGTGCCCTATCAAAAGTGTATTCCCTAATAACGCATGAAATAAAGGGGGCACTAGGATCTTTCCTCTTTTGAGGAAGGTGATGCAAGATGATAGAACTTGCCTGTTTCGAGAGAATAACCTTGCTCAAATTGGGTTCCCTTGGCTTATGCTTTTGGGTACGTAGTTCTTTCAGAAATTTAGTGTAAGCCGGGATGTGCTTAATAGCATCGAGAAGCAGAATATTGATCTCTACGCTCATGAATAAATTCAGGAGCTCCTCATTACTATTTAAGGTTTTCTTCTTCTTGGTTTTCAAAAGGGCTTCACGGAATGGGATGTGGGTGGTATTTTCAATTTCTAGTCCCTGGGCCTTATTATCTTCTTCAATCTCCTCCTTCTTTCTCTCAAGTTCCCTAGGGTTTTGTCTTCTGAAAGGTAATTCATGGTTCTGGGTCTGCTTTCCACTTCTCAAGGTGACGGAGTTTGCAGAGGAATATGGGTTTGGGTCTTGAGGTGGGTTAGTGAAAATTGAAGGGCCTTGATTGGTCATGTAACCAGAAGAAGGAGGAGGGACCCTACTCAACCACCTGAGCATGTGTGTGTGGGTTCCTTTGATTCCCATACCCTTGGGTTTTGTTGCCCTGATTTTGCACAATACGTAGGTTGGGTACAGGTTGGGATGGTAGAGATCCGGGTTGTCAGGTGTTAGCAATTAACCTGGATTGCAAGTAATCCAATGATGTCTTCATTTGTTGCATCAGCTGAAGCATGGACCCTTGCATTTCCACCATCTACCAGTTTCAATCATCCTGACCAGCAGATTGTTGGGCATTCCAAGATGGCTAAGTAACCAGTCTTGGGGGAACTGGGTGTATACCTGACCCTGACCCATAGGTCTTTGAGATGCATAGTTGCTGGGTCGTGTATGGGTCTGTTGCCCCTAACTTTTCCAGGAGAAGTTAGGGTGGTTCCTTAAACCTAAGTTATAAGTATTGGAATACAGAATGGACCTAGCATTCTTCTGCACTACATACGCATCCTCGTAGGATGAGGATGGAGTGGAGGAAGGATAAGAAAAATTGGGATCAAAGGCCCTAGTTTGGAAGCCAAAAGATTTCGAGAAATCCTAGTACACAGGTTGAGCCGATTCAAGTTGGTTCACGAACTCCCGCCCCTTGGGAGCTCATAAGGAATGGAATCCTGAATTCTGGGATTGAGTAGGTGTAGAAGTGTTTCCTAAATTCCCGAACATCCATTCTTCCATTCTTTTAGCAAGCAAGTCCATTTTATCAGGCTTATTACAAATCAATTCCATGTCAAATGAATGAGAATCCTGGATCTCATTAGCATTTGACTTGGGTTGTTGGGATCGATTGAAAGCATTCATGGAGGCATGATTAATTGAGTTCTCGCTTATTCCTCAAATAGGTCGTATGCGCTATCTGCATCCCTGTTGAGGAAATTACCTCTGCAGGAGACATCCTCATGATTACAGAGTTGTTCAACCAACCCGTGATAGAAAATTTGCACGAGTTACCATTTCGGCACCTCATGGTGTGGACACTTCCTCAAGAATTCCTCGAATCGCTCCCAAGCACCAAGAAAAGGTTCCCCCGTCCAATGGGCGAAAGTGGTAATCACCCATCGCAAGGCATTGGTCCATCCGATTGGGAAGAATTTCTTCAGGAAAGCCAACTTAAGAGCAGCCCATGTTTCTATCGGCTTTTCGATGGTATGGTACCAATGTACGGCCTTATCCCTGAGAGAGTGGGGAAAGAGCCTCATGATCATTTGCTCTTCGTTCACATTCCTTGCTCGGGTGGTCTGAACCAAAGTGGTCAGATCCTCTAGGTGCTGGAATGGGTCCTCCGAGCCAAGTGCATGGAAATGCTTAATCAAACTTAAGACTTGGGGATTGATTTCTATGTCTCCGGTGGGAATCATGGCATCGGGACGTTCCCCATAGTTTGAAGGATCATAAAAATCCTTCAAGGATCGAGCACCCTAACCATTCATTCATTGGAACCATTGCTGCATCTGCTGCAATTCATCCAACTGCCTCTGAATTAGCTCTTGCTGGTTCAGGGGCGGGGTAGGTGGTTGTTGATCAGCCATGGTTTTGCTTGGCTATAGCTCAACCTCCACCTCCGAGAATGGTCTAAAGTTCCTTCCAATCTAGGGTTCAATGACCTCCTTCCAAGCATACCATGGAAGGAAGTCGGAAGGACAGGGAAGAGGAGCCCTGTAGCACAAAAAATACAATCTTGTCCTTAGGTTGGGTAGCCTAAAGGTCTACAGACTCTCAGAGTCTGTCTTAAGATTATTGACAATTTACTCTACTTATATCTAGGCAATCCAACCAGTTAGGAGGGACTGGGGAGAAGGTTCTTCCTTTGGCTTGCACCTTCGGTTCCTAGTGTACCCCCCAGTCACGATCGTTTGATGCTACTCCCCTAGATAGACATCCGATTGACTAGTATAAGCAGGTTAATCATGAGCAATCTCAATCTAGATCCCGACAAGCGAATCAGTCCTTAGGGCCAACCTTTAATTAATTTTAGTTAGGCTTGGGACATTGGTGCTTCTAGAATTTGATGGGCCCTTAATGTGTTGTGCCCTTAATGATTTGTTTGAGAATGTGTGAATGTGCACAACCAAGAAGTTTTCAAGGAAGATTATTAATGATGAGGTGAGTTTTAGGGTTCGAATCTTGCTTAGTAGCTTTTAGGATTCAAATATTAGCTGTATTCAACAAAGTTTTGTGAGGCAAACCAAGTTTTGAAAGCACAAGATTAAGTGTTTTTCCTTATAAATCAAGAAAATATGGAGTGCCTGGCTTGACCTAAATATTGAATCTTATGGAGCAGCTACAAAATGAATCTCTTTTAAATTAGGTGGTGCGGCCAAAACAATTCAATTAATCGACCCAAATACACCACCGATTAAGGCACACAGAAGGGTGATTTCTACTCATTTATGTGTTGAATTGGTGTACCAGTTCCATAGGTCAGAATCTTGGTTGAGTAGATGAAAATCAAGTCAGGTTATGTGCCTCAAATGTGGGTGTATAAATTGTGTATATTGATTCATCCCACAGAAAGTATGTTTTTGTTTTTTTTTCTTTATAAAATGTGGGGTTGAGATGAGTGGAGGTGGCAAACAAGTCAACCAAAGTCTATCCTAGGGTTTATGCAAGCACCTAAGTAGATTTGGACTTGGTTATGAGTGTGGCAAAATGAAACCAGTGGGGGGATGTGGGGGACACTTACAAAGTACTTTACCCGCGCTATACTCTAGTCTACCGCACTTGGAT
Source organism: Thalassia testudinum (assembly GCA_037157565.1). Taxonomy (NCBI): domain Eukaryota; kingdom Viridiplantae; phylum Streptophyta; class Magnoliopsida; order Alismatales; family Hydrocharitaceae; genus Thalassia; species Thalassia testudinum. Next base: position 95,841,841 of record JAZHRO010000025.1, read on the forward strand.
CTCCATGTTAGGGTACCTGCAAGACAATAGATTAGAGATAAACAGGGTTAGTAATATGTAAATGCAAAGAAGCACAAAAAACAAGAAAGTAAATTCCGTTGCATCCCCGGCAATGGTGCCAAAATGATGAACGTGTTTCGCAAATTAAAATTTGGGTTTGGGAAACCTGTCATTGTAGTCACTAAACTCATAATCAAATACAATTTTACCAAAACTCTCAAGGAGTCCTGGGTCGAACATAGGGTGGCGACATTTACTTTGTTTGAAAACCACGTTTCGTTTTGTTTCATTTTGCTATTTTGTTATATATATATTTTTTTGTTTTCATAAAGGAAAGAAACAAGATGGAACACAATATAGATGGAATCAAATCTGATATATTGCACAAATGTTTATTACAATAATCTATGAAAGCATAAAAGAGAGAGAGGTGAGAAGAAATCTCTCGAATCGGCTGTTCGACGAGACGACGGTGCCTGCCAGAAGCTTGGATGAAGTAGTTGAGGAGTGTGATGACAAAGGTGATGCAGGAGGACACCGAGTAGAGGAATGTTTCACTGAGGCTCTGGAATGGAGGTGAGGAGGCAGAGGTGATCTGCTACTAGAAAGGAGGTATGAGGACAGCTCCAAGGAAATCTATGAAGGTGATGGGATCAGGGACGAATATTTGGTTGGATAAAGAAATGCTACAGTAATAGGAGGCCTTTGGAGCATCAGAGTAAGCTGTAATGGAGCATTGGTAGGCTACTAGAGCTTAAGAGTAGGTGGGAGTAGAGTAGGTAGAGATGAAGAGGAATGGGGGGTGTAAGGATGTTTATATAGTGGTGGAATGGAGGTGGTTTGCATGCACGAGCCTTTAGTGACATTTGAGACATCACTAAAGACCTGCCAGAGACATCGCTAAAGCATTCACATGCCTTGACTGGTGCTTGGAGGCTTAGCCGCAGCTGGCATAGGGTGTGACAATCGTTGGCCGTTGGATCAGGCATGGACGGCTGTGATCATAAGAGGAGAATGGGTGCTCCCCTGCATTTGAAATCCGCACCACTAGCACATGCATTGGTAGCTGTCGAATGATGTATCACATGGCTGAGACTCGCCCTCAAATCACGCGTGCCTCGCACGATTGCGATGATCGGATGGCGGGTGCAGCTCCTGGTCATCTTAAATGCACACATCAAATGGCGTGTGTGCGATCTAGCATGTGCCCTGATGTTGGTGGGCGGTGTCAGATCAAGCAAGAAGGGTCTTAGCTGCACGATCAAAATCGAGCTGCCCTATTTCATCCGACCCTATAGCAAGCAGGGTGGATTGCGGCTCAAACTCGCACTCGCAGCTTGAGAGTGCTCGTCTTCACCGTTACACCAAAGCGACACTTTGTTTGGTGGAGGGCGGTGCAGTCACGTGCACCTTGACCGTTGGATGAAGATCCAACAGTCGAGGTGCATCCTTGCTTGAGGTCAGGCGTGATGGCTCAGGTGGGGGACGGCCTGCATGGTGTCACATGGTGCCATCCGGGCCGTCTATCTTCATCTTCTTATAGAGGGTGCTACGGAGCTCTGATCAGGGTGATTTTCATGCTGACGAACTATGATCGTCACTCCAGATTCATCCATATGGTCGAATTCTTCGTCCGAAGCATATAAAGATGTCGCACTTCCTCCTGGCCATGTAAAATGGAAGAATTGATGTACGTAATACACAACTATCCTAAATGCCATGCAATGAATGTTATGCAGTATTTATAACATGATATGTAATGCTAAGCCTAGGAACTATAATAAATAACCATTTTATCATGAATTCATGTGTGTTCATCAAGTACCATGTAGATGACCTCATTAGAGGGCGGCCAGAGTGAAGGACGAAGGTGGATGGCGGCAGCGTCGAGGTGTATTTTTTGGATTTTGGATAGGAAAACTAACCTAGAACTCTAAAGCGACCTAAATACACTAACCTAATTAGACGGAAGGGGTACAGTCTGCATCGATTTTGGCAGGCCGGTGATGGAGAAGATGAAGCCTCCAGTGATGGAGAGGCGACGAAGACGAGGAAGGAAGCATTTGCTAGTATTGCGAGATGCGGAAGAATGTTCGGAAGAGGAATCTGTCGGCTATTGTCCGTGACAGCAAACGAGGAAGGTGGACGGAGGGGCTCTCTGGAGTTGGTGGACATGGAGGTCAAGGAGAAGGGAAGAGGGGGTGTCTGGCCTCCAAACCAAGCTAAGGAGGATAGTTTATGCTCAGGGGTCCTTATATAGGCCTCAAGGGAGCTTTCCAAGCTTGGAAACCAAGCTTGGAAGCTTCAAAGCTTCGCTAAATAGGAGACCAAATCCTTCAAACAATTCGCATTATGTTTTGAGTAGGAATTGGAGCCCAAGATGCGGCTTAGATTTTAGGGAAATGTCTCAAGAGTCTCTATTCCAATTTTGGAAGAGATTGGGCGACAAATCAGGGAGAACTCCTTGATTAAAGGTCACCAATGATGGGTTTAGGAGTTTGAAGGTGGTGGGACCTATTGGTGAAGAAGATGATGAAGTTAGGAGGTATTTGCAAGGATTTCAAAAGTTAGTGGCATGTGTGTAAGAGAAAAGAGTCAGATAGGATCGAAATGTAAACTAGGTCAAGGTATTCTCTAATTGGGCCCAAATTTTGGCACAAACATAATTTGGACCCAAGAAATCTGATGGTGAAGTCAAATTTATGTTTTGACCATATTTCACTAGGTAATTTTCGTAGAAACCCAAATTAGGGCAACTATCTGTCTGAGACTATATTTTAGGTCAAAATGGGTTCCATTGGTCAAATCAAAGGTACCAAACCATAAGGAATATTTTTCTATGATTTTTAAAAGGTTTAGGTGAATTTTATCCTGATGAAAACCTCAGGTAATTAAGCAGGTCTGCTTTTAGGGTTTCAGATGTCCACTAATTCTAAAAATGCATGAAAAATCTGTTTCTATCTGCATGAACCTACTTATTAGACATTTATGAACATTTAACCTTTAATTAACCCCTGAGAAATCCTATGATTTCTATGCATTTAGGAAATTCTCTTAAAACTACTGATTTACCATTTTTTAATGCATTATGCAGTGAATTACGGTTTTCTGGCGACTATGTAGGAGCATTTATCAATGGATTATGACTAAATAAAGCTAGATAAGGATGATGATGACGTTATCATCAATGTCAATGGTTCAAGCCATGATGTTTAGGCTTGAACATATCTGGGCAATACAACGTACCATCAAGCATCATTAAAATCATTCATTCAAATCAATTTGGGGATCAAGTATAAAGGCACCAATGCCCTAAAATTTGACCTAAGGAAAGGGCTCTAAGAGAGGTATGTCTAGAAATGGTTTTAGGTCAACATTCATGCATTAATCGAGTGTATCTTACCATGGGTAAACCAATGTTTAAGGATACTCAAGAACCCATCAAGGGTTTTGGTAAAAATCTGGCTCAGTGGAAGAGAAGAAGAATAAGGGTGTATACCTAAGGGTGGATACTCCCCCTGATACAAGGGAGGAAGGGGTGCTGGTCATTAAACGTCGGAGTCGGGCAGCGTTGACTAGCGGACCTTGGGCAGCAAGGATGGAAGGAGCCATTGACTATTTATTTTGGGGATTTGGGGTTTGGGTGTTATGAGGGATTTGGGACACAAGAGAAATGGTTTAAATACCCCAAGGGGCCAGGCAAGACTTCCCCTAAAGTTGAGGGAAATTTCATCAAAAACTACCCTAAAATCAAAAGCATATAGTCAATTTTTGCTATAATATGATGTATAGAGAGGGTCTCAGACATCTAAGAATAAAGTTAGAGATTTTAATCCTTTCTATGTTGTCATCTATTTGTTTGATTAGATGATAGATCAAATGTCTTTGAAAAATATTGAACATCCGATCTCTGATTTCAAAGACTCCTGGAATTTGACTCAAGCTATAGATTGTTGTCTGATTTTTGGACCAGACGACTGATCAGATGGCTGATGTAATAATCAGGCATCCGTTCTCTGATTCCAAGCACTCCTAGACTTGGACTGAAGCTATAGGTTGTCGTCTAATTTTTTTGATTAGATGAGAAATATGACATCCAAACCAAACATCCAACATCTGATTTCTGAGTCCAGGGATTGCTAAAATAGAAACCTGAGGTTGATTAGTCATCTGACAATCTGATTAGATAACAGGCATAGACATATGGACATGGCTTCGGACATTTGATAACCAATATATTATTGAATTTGAGTTTAATCCTATATAGTCAATTTGATCACTGTAGAAAATGTCTAACATGAAATTTTGAAACTTAAGACATCTAATTTTGCACAAACTATGGATTTTAATCTTTGAACTAGTTTGAAGGAACCCTAACGTGATAAAATCAACATTCTTTCATTGTTCATTGCACACAAGAGTAACTCTTAACTCACTAAATCCATCAAATATCATTGAGCTAGCATATGCCTAACTTTCTACAAATAAAATTAAAATGATTATAGTTTAAGGGTTTAATGAAAATATCAACCAACTACAATTCAGTACAAATAAATTCAACCTCAATTTCCTTGTTGAGTATATTGTCCCTTAGAAAAGGATGTCGAACATCAATATGCTTTGTACGGGAGTGATGTACAAGGTTTTTGAGAGGTTGATAGCACTTTGTGAGTAGGATTTCATGCAAAAAATAAGTTCAGGGTTTCCAAAAATAGAAACTCATGTCATTGAGTTGCAGAAATCCACTACCAAATAAAATTTATAATCGAAACTCGAGGTGAGTCCCGGGTCGAACACGGGGGGTGAACGCTTGATTTAAGAAATCTGTATTTACTTTTAATTTCTTTTGGTGTCTTTTATCTTTTGTAATTTTTTGGTATTATTATAAGATAGAATATCAAGTCAAAATACTTTTATCTAATCTACTCTACTCTAGTAGAATATTAAAGAGAGAAACAATCAATATATATTCAAAAGGAGTTTGCTACTGATAGAAAGTGAAAAGCTACATTGGAAAGCGAATAAAAGATATAGAGATGTGAGAAGAATCCCCCTTGATGGCTAGTTCAAGGATGATTTGCTTTGACGGTGCCTGGATGAAGGTGGTGGGAAGCTGGACGAAGAAGAATGGAGCCAAAGGGTGGAGGATGGGGTAGAACGGTGTCGCGGTGATGATCTTCTTCCGATTCATGGTGAAAGGATGGCCACGGGATGCTCCATGAAGAGGTGTGAGAAGTGGAAAAATATTTTTAGTTTTCTACTCAAGAGGAGCATCCCTAGCTTGCGACCAGCTCCTTAAAGCTTTGGAGGAGGTGTACGAAGAAGAGGAAGAGATTGCTTGGAAAGGGATGGGTGGTAGGGCTATTTATAGGGTGAAGAAAAGGTGTGGCAAATGATTTGTCATGCAAAGCATTGATGGCAGCGCACTAAGCATGTTCGCTGGTTGTGCATGTTTCTCGTGCTAGAAATCGAGGTTACAAGTAACTTGTCGTCGAAGTTGCAAAACACGTCGATCAGATAAAATTTATATTGAAACTCCAAGAGAGTCCCAGGTCGAAGACAGGGAGGTGACATTTACTTTATTGAAAATCATGCTTCATTTTGTTTCTTTTTGGTATTTTAGGGTTTTATTATTTTTTTGTATTTTTGAAATAAAAGAAAATAAGCAAATGTATCACAAGATAGAGATGTGGAACAAATATGATATATATATTACTTCCAATGTTAATTACAAGAAACTATGAAAGCATATAAAGAGAGGGAGGTGAGAGAAAATCTCTCGAATCTGCCGTTCGGCGAGAAGACAATGCTTTGCAGAAGCTCAGACGAAGGAGGTGAGGAGTGGGATGACGAAGGTGAGATGCTGGAGGATGTCGGGTTGAGAAAAGCTTCAGTGTAGCTCTGGAATGGAGGTGAGAAGACGGAGTTGATCTACTATCGAAATGGAGGTGAGAGGACGGCTCCAAGGTGACCTATGAAGGGAGATGGAAAGTTGGAGTATTTGGTGGGACAGAGGTTCGCTACACTAATAGGCACCTTGGGAGCTTGAGAACAAGCACTAATGGAGAGTTGGTAGGCTTGCTAGAGCTTGGGAGTAGGTGGGAGTAGAGTAGGTAGAGATGGCTTGGAAGGGAGGGGGTGAAGGTCCTTTTATAGTGGTGGGGAAGAGGCAAAAATCGGTATGGGACCATTAGTGACATCCAAGCCATCGCTGGAAATGTCTCTGTAGGCACCACATGCCCGCTGGCGCCCACAGCTGGCTTTGCTGGCATGCGATGAATTACCGACGGCTGTAAGTGTCGCTGTAAATCTAGCTCATGCGCTGCTGTAGTCCACCTCACGCTACGCTGGCACGGTTGCTCCTGCATTGCCGCGTGCCCACACATTGGTGTTGCGTGCATGCGCGCCTACGCGTTCGCGTGCCCGCGCACGCATGCAGTGCTACGTGCGTGTGCTGGAAGCTTGGGCTGCGCCACACGGCGCAGTCTGGGCCATCCATCTTCTTCTTGTTGTAGGGGCTGCTATAGAGGTCGGATTGAGTCAATTTTCGCGCCATTAGGCTACGATCGTCGACCCGAATCCATCCGCATGGTCGGATTTATCATTTGAAGATCTGAATTATGTCTCCTAGTTCCTTGGCCGTTGATCTTCCTCGGACTGCATATGGTGCTACGGAACTCCGATCGAGGCAATTTTAGAGGTGTTGGACTCCGATCATCGTCTTGATCAGATCTATATGGTTGGATCGTCAATCCGAGGCTACAAAATAAATATCCTTCTCTCCTAACCACAAAAAGGATGCAATTAACCTAAATTATATACAACTACTCTAACTGCAGAATGATGCATGCTATGCAATATTTATAACATGAACTGCAAATCTAAGCCTAAGAACATGCATGAATAAGCATTTTACCCTTAATAAATGTGTTTACATCATACCCCTATGCCTATCTTTTGCTAGTCCCTAGCAAAATTAAATTATATGCCATGTGTAAGGCAGAATTAGGTTGAGATCGCTTAAGCCTAAGTTGTTTATTAACAATAGAAAATTTCAACATAGGTCCTAAAATACGAAAACTCAACAGTACCTAGGTGTCTGCCAGAATGCAGACCGCCCAAGTTCTAGCCTTATTTGAGAAGGGAAGATATATATGTATATATTTTATTTTTCTTTTTTTCTAATATTTTTTTATACTTTTGGAGTTTGAGAGTTCCAGGATAACTTTTTACGGCTACGTGACCCGCCCAATACTCGAAAAAGACTCTAAGTACTAAGCATCTTTGTGAAAAGGTGATAGACTCACAAAACGACCGTTAAGATAGACTTCGGGTTTCTATGACCCTAGGTGACCTTGCTGAAAGGTTTATCTTTACGATCGATAGCTTTCTTCGAGCTTTCTTTTATATGGGGCCAACATAAGAGCGAACCTAGTGTATATCTCCCCGGTTTATTCTACTTCCCCACTTCTTCCCTAAGTGTTTTGGGAATTATTGTGCATTTTTTTGTGAGCTGGGTTATGGACAACCAGTCGATGAGCTGTTACCATCGACAACTTGCCAGCCATACTCGTGCGGTGAAGTGTGGTTTTATTTATTTATTTTTTCCTCCTTTTTCTTTCTTTTTTTTTCCAAGTAGGTGGCTTCCTTGATCTAAGATTTACCTAAAGGCAGTACAATGAAAATGGTCATGTGGCTGGGCTCTAGACAACAGGCCGATGAGCTGTTACCACCGACAACTTGCCAGCCAAACGACCCAAGTCGGTCCATTAGCTACCCAATTTCCGTAAAAACTGCAGAAAAGTGAGTCAGTGCAAAAAAATGTGTGTAGATGCTTAGGCATAAAGTCCCCCCAAATCAGAGGGCGGGTTGATAAGTCGCATACTTATCATCCCAAATTATTTACCAAATTAAAATAAATTTTAATTAGTGAGGACTTGAGACTAAATCCACATTCAAGTGGACACCCAGGCTAATTAAGCCTAAAGACCTGAAGAGTTTATGTGTTAAAGTCCTCTCGTATCATTTCCTAAAGTTTATAACTTCCAAATGCCTAAGTTCTCTTTTCCTAATTTCTTTCTTTTTTTATCTTTTTTCAAATTTTCAATTTTTTTTTAATTTTATAAGAAACTAAAAGAAATTCTATGGAGTTAACATAATGATTTCAGGAATTGATTATCCACCCCCCCATGCCTAAATGATGCAATGTCCTCATTGTAAAAATAAAGACATGAAGAGGGTAGAGTAAACAGAACATCACCTGAGTGTCGTGAAAATCTGGTCAGCTCCGCAGAGAGAAGAGTGTATACACACATGCTAAGTTTAATGCCTTCAGCTAGGCATAACATACATACAAAGAAGAAATTGAGAATTCACAAGTGCGGGTCAGAATCAAAATAAAAGGGTTGATCCTGAAACCTGTCTGCAGAAGTTGTCCATAGATGTGGACAAGATTATGGTGCAGACCTATGCCCTAGGGTCGAGTGGTTCTCAGGTTTTCGATGAAAATCACCAAGAACTGAAGGTTGTTGTGTTTGTGGGGTCGGGCCTACAATTTAGTGGTGTGCAACCCAAGATTAAAGTGTCGGACAATGGGTAAAGATGGTTCAATAGGTGCAGTTGTCCACTTAACATCTAGCTCAAGAAAATAATCGATTATTCCAGGCTCGGGTCGCACGTGAAAGATATCATAAGGGTCCGTATAGAAGATAGGTGGTTTCAGGTCAGTAGGTACCCTTATATCCAAACTTGTTTTTCCCTCAAAATTAACCTCCCAAATTTTCATTTCCAACTTCCTATCCTCTGAAATCAAGGTTTCCAGGACCTCCAGATCATTGTACACCCCATCTAAAGTACCCAAGTCCAACAATTGTGGCTGAATCAGGATTGGCTTGGGCACAATGATCTCAAAAGTATGTTCATTCAGCTCTTCAGGGTGTGGTTGAGGAATGGGGCTACTAATTGAGTCATCAGGTATCGGATCCTCCAAGTTAGCCCCAACCGAATCAGTGTCATCAGTACTTGAGCTACCAATTCGGCGTCATACTCCTCGAGCCCGTATGTCTCACTAAAATCATTCTCCTCAAGCTTAAGTGAGACTTCACTAAGAGATTCCTCACCCTCAAAATCAAAGAATTCATGATCACAAGTCATTCCATCATCCAAGGAGACATTTTTTTCGTTTCCTAACTTGGGGATCTCAGGTTAATCAATCGGTTCATCCTCAAAGGGTTGCTCTAGACCAATCTGGTCATCTCCAATCTTCGAATATGTGTCCCCCCTGACAGGTGCCTGAGCGGGTTCAAACATTGGCTCTCCTGAAGAGGGTTCATCTTGAGAATCATCCCAAGATTTGACTAGTGCGACCACAAATTTCATCCTCAACCTCGACAATTTCCCAAGAAGGAACTCACCCAAGTCCCTATCCCTAACACTTTGGTGTAAATCCAATAGAGAACTATTAAGTTCATCAATCATTTTGATCATAGGCTCCAGTGCTTCAGTGCATGGTGTTGGCTGAGCTTCTAAAGATTGTATATTGTTCCTCAAATTAGCCAACACCCTATCCTGGATTTTGTTCACCTGAACCGACTGGTTCAATTTAGGTTTGGGTGGGTTTGGGTTGAATCTAGGGGAGTCAAGGTGTCGAGGTTCTCAAGTCCCTCCCTGAAAGCAGGTCATTCTAGGTTGTTCATAGGATGGTGGCAACCTATATTCAGTGGAATACTGGGGAGGGTAGGTGTTATAATCATGATATCCTTCCTCATTGTAGATCGGGTTGGTTTGGTCATCCAAGGATGGAGATCCACAATCATTATAGCTCTGGGAAGGATAATAATCATAGTCTTGTCGTCCAGGGTTAGGCCCTGGACCCTGAGGTCCGAATTCATATCCCCAATCAAAGTCATCCCAGCTAGTGGATGGGAAATTACAAGTCAAGTCTGGATAGTAATCATCTTGGGGGTAAGTGGTGGTAGAAGGATAGGATGTTAAATGTGTGTAGGATGTGGAAGGGTACACGATGAAGTAGGAGGGAAAACAGAAGAGAGAAAGGTGCCCTGCAGTATAATCAACCAAACCGGTCCTTATGTGGGTAGCCTAAAGACTTACAGACTCCCAGGACACATCCTGAGATTATAAATGATTTTGTCTACTTTTATCCGGTCAATCCAACCAGTTAGAAGGAGGGACTGGGGAGAAGGTTCTTCCTTTGGTTTATGCCTCCGATTCCTAGTGTACCCCCTAGCCGTGGTCGTTTGACACTACTCCCCTAGCTAGACATCAGATGGACCAGCAAAAGCAGATTAATCAAAAAAAAAATCTCAGTCTAAGCCCCAAAGAGCGAATCAATCCTTAAGGCCAACGTCTACTCAGTTTTAGTTAGGCTTGTGATGATCGTGCTCTTGAAATGTGATGGGCCCTTAAGATGGGTTATGCCCTTAATGATCAGTTAAAATGTGTGTGCGTGCACAACCAGGGTTCTTAAATAAGGTTATTTGATGATGTGTCTTCTAGGATTTAACCTTGTTTAGTAGCTTTTAGGGTTTAATTCTTAGGTTGGTTCAATCAAGGTTTGGTAGAACACGCCAAATTTTGAAAGCACAGGTGATGATATGTTCCTTTAAAAATAAAAAATAATGTGGAGTGCCTGGTTCAGCCTAAGAATCAACCCTAAGTGCCAAGCTACTGGATGGATCAATTTTAGATTGAGTGGTGCGGCCTGAACAGCTCAATCAATTGGCTTGTTGCACCACTTTGTTAAGGCACACAAGAATGCTTAACGTGTTCAGATTTCTACTCACTTATGTGTATTGAGTTGAAGTGTACCGGGTCCACAGGTCAGATCCCGGTTAAGTGGTAGAATCAAAGTGATTGTGCACCTTATGATAAGAAGTTGTGGGTGTTAAGTGTGTAGCTTTCAGTTAAATCCTACAAGAGAAGAATATTTTTTTTTAGTTTTTTATATATGCGAATGGCGAGGTGAGTGAAGGTGGCAAGCAAACAACCAAATCTATCCTAGGGTTTATAAAAAGCACCTAAGTTGATTTGAGTTTGAGTTATTAGGTTATGGAATGAAAACAAAGGTGGAGGTGGTGTGGGGGACACTTACAAAACATTTTACCCGCATTTTACTCCAGTCTACCGTACCTGGATCTCTATGCTAGGGTACTAGCAAGACAGTAGATCAAAGACAAGTAGGGTTAACTCTATGTAAATGCAAAGAAACACAACAAAAAAAATAAAGTAAATTCCGTTGCCTCTCCGGCAACGGCACCAAAATGGTTGCACGTGTTTCGCGTGTTAGAAATCGAGGTTACAAGTAACTTGTCGTTGTAACTGCAAAACACGTCGATCAAATAAAATTTATATCGAAACTCCATGGTAGTCTCGGGTCGAACACAGGGAGGCGATGTTTAATTTATTGAAAATCGCGCTTCGTTTCATTTCTTTTTGGTATTTTAAGATTTGGTTATGTTTTTGTATTTTTGAAATAAAAGAAAACAAGCAAACGTATCACAAGATAGAGATGTGGAAAAAATATGATATATATATTACTTCGAATGTCAATTACAAGAAACTATGAAAGCATCTAAAGAGAGGGAGGTGAGAGGAAATCTCTCGAATCAACTGTTTGGCGAGACGACGGTGCCTGGCAAAAGCTCGGACGAAGGAGGTGAGGAGCGGGACGACGAAGGTGAGATGCTAGAGGACGTCTGGTTGAGGAAAGCTTTGGCGTAGCTCTGGAATGGAGGTGAGAAGACGAAGTTGACCTGCTACCGTAATGTTGGTGAGAGGATGGCTTCAAGGTGACTTATGAAGGGAGATGGGAAGTTGGAGGAATATTTGGTGGGGCAGAGGTTCGCTACACTAATAGGCACCTTGGGAGCTTGAGAATAAGCTCTAATGGAGTGTTGGTAGGCTTGTTAGAGCTTGGGAGTAGGTGAGAGTAGAGTAGGTAGAGATGGCTTGGAAGGCAGGGGTGAAGGTCCTTTTATAGTGGTGAAGAGGCAAAAATCAGTATGGGACCATTAGTGACATCCAGGCCATCACTGGAAATGTCGCTGTAGGCAGCTCATGCCCGCTGGCGCCCTCAGCTTGGTTTGCTGGCATGCGATGAATTACCGACGGTTGTAAGCTTCGTAGTAAGTCCAGCTCATGCGTCGCAGTAGTCCACCTCACGCTGCGCTGGCGCCGCTCCTGCCTTGCCGCACACGCACGTGCGCCCACGCGCTGGCACTACGCACATGCGCGCCTTCGCGTCCGTGCGCCCATGCGCGCACCCGTGCTGCTGTGCGCGTGCGGTGCTACATACGTGTGCTGGAGACCTGGGCTGCGCCACATGGCGCAGTCTGGGCCGTCCATCTTCCTCTTGTTGTTGGGGCTGCTACAGAGGTTGGGTAGAGTCGATTTTCTCGCCATTAGGCTATGATCGCTGACCCAAATCCATCCGTGCGGTCGGAGTTATCATTTGAAGCTCCGAATTATGTCTCCTAGTCCCTTACCCACTGATCTTCCTCGGACTACATATGGTGCTACGGAACTCCAATCGAGGTAATTTCAGAGGCATTGGACTCCGATCGTCGTCTTGATCAGATCCGTATGGTCGGATCATCAATCCGACGCTCCGAAATAAATTTCCTTCTCTCCCAACCAAAAAAAGGATGTAATTAATCTAAATTTTATACAACTACTCTAAATGCAGAATGATGATTGCTATGCAATATTTATATCATGAAATGCAAATCTAAGCCTAGGAACATGCATGAATAGGAATTTTACCCTTAATAAATGTGTTTACATCACCCGCGCAGAGCGTACGTCCACTTGACCATCACTCGCGCAGCATGCACTTGCGCTCAAGCATAGCTGCCATCATAGAGGAGAAACATGGAGCATTGGATCTTCATCGCGTAGCTGAGGGTGCACAAGGATCGCGCACTTGAGACTGTGCTATGTAAGTGCTCATTGGCGAGAGTCATCGATAGTGAGATAAATGGTTCAGGATTGCACATATAATGTGCATCAGATTATGCGTGGATCGTGCTTTCTCTAATTCGCAGGGTGGCATGGCTGCATCTTGGCCACTCAATCACAATCGAGGAGTCAAATTTCATTCTCTTGCATGCTGAGAGGTCCTCCATCACAGTTTTGACCTACGCATATCCTTTGAGAGAACGTGCGCACCCCGCTGCGTTGCGTGCCTTCTTTTGTCCAAAAGTCAATTATCTGGCAACGGCGAGGAGGGAATGTGGACCGTTGGATCAAGATCCAATGGTCCCCATCTTTCGGTGGTGTGGTATGCTTTGTGGCAGTTGGATGAGGATCCAATGACCCATAACACACGTTCGGGTGCTCTTTAGTGGTTGGGTAGGCACTGAAGGTGACTTTGGATGGCTGTGATGTCGCCACGTGGCAGCATCTTAGCCGTCCATCTTATTTTGCTCGTAGATGACACCACAGATGTTCGATTGGACTAATTTTCATGTCGTTAAGTTATGATGGTCGATCCGAACCTATCCATGCGGTCGGATTTCTTGGTTAAGGTTCGAATTTGTATCACATTGCCTTTTGGTTGTTGATCTTCCTCAGACTGCATATGATGTTACAGAACTACGACCAAGGCGATTTCGGAGGTGTTATTCCCCGATCATCACCCTGATTAGATCTGTACGGTTGGATCTTCAATCTGAGGTCCTGAAATATATGTCCTTTACTCCTAGCCACAAAAATAAGCTAATTAACATATAATTTGCAATATCTATTCCAAATGCGACATGATGTATGTTATGCAATATTTATAATGCTATGAATGTGTAACTAACCTAGGAACTTGCTCAAATAGGCATTTCATCCTATAAAGATGTGTTTACATTGTACCCCCATGTCTATCTTATGCTAGTCCCTAGCAAAACTAAACTAAATGCTAGGTATAAAAGTAGAACTAGGCCTCGATTACTAAGGCATTAGTTGTTTATTAACAAAAGGAAATTTCAACTAACGGCCTACACTATGAATACTCAACAGTGCCCAGGTGCCTGCCAAAATGCAAACCACCCAATTCCTCACCTTATTTTGAAAAGGGAAGGTATGTTTTTTTTTTTGCTTTTTCTTCTGTTATAATTTTTTGGATTTTTGTCTAAGGTTTTGAGGTAACTTTCTACAGCTACCCAACCCACCCAAGACTTGAAAAGACTCTAAGTGCTAAGCATCTTATTGTGGAAATGTGTTAGACTTACTAAGTGATTGTTAATAGACTTCAGGTTTCTACGACCTTAGGTGACCAAAAAATTTCTACCTAAAGATTTATCTTTCTAACTGGTAGCTTTCTCCCAACTGTATTACTATTTTTTTATGAGGTCAACACAAGGGCAAACTCATTGTATATCTTCCCGACTTATTCTACTTCCCCGCTTCTTCCCTAAGTTTTTGGCAATTATTTATTTATGTTTGTGAGCTAGGCTCTGGACAAATGACCAATGGGGTGTCAAACCCACGAGAACTTGTCAACCATACTCGTGCAGTAAAATGTGGCTTATTTATTTTTTTCTTCTTTTATATTTTTCTCTTTTTTTTTATTGTTGAGTTTTTTTTTCTTGAGTAGGTGACTTCCCTAATCTATCATTTACCTAAAGGAAACAGTAAAAGAAAATGGTCATGTGGTTGGGCTCTGGACAACCGACCAATGGGGTGCCAAACCCATGACAACTTGCCCGCTATACCACCCTAGCAAGTTCATTAGCTACATAATTTCCATTAGAACTGCTGAAAAGTGAGTTAGGGCAAATAGTGTGCAGATGATTTAGACTTAAAGTCCCCTCAAATCAGAGGGCAGGGTGATAAGTCACATAGTTATCAACCTAATTTATTAGCCAAATTAACGCAAAATTAACGTGGCGAGGACTCAAGAAATAGGTCGACATTTTAGTGGAAACCCAGGCTGGTTAAGCCTGAAGACCTGAAATGTCTAAGTGTTCAGGTCCTCATGTATCATTTCCTAAGGTTGAAAAACTTGTAATGCCTAAGTTCTCTTCTTCTAATTATCTAATTTTTTATCTTTTTAGATTTTTAAATTTTTTTTAAAAAAAAGTAAAATAAAAGAAATTTTATGAAGCTAACAAAATAATTTTAGGATTACGTACACGATTAAGTTTCCACCCCCCATGCCTATCGAATGCAATGTGCTCTTTGTAAAAATAAAGACATGGAAAGGGTGGAATAAATAGAATATCACTTGAGTTTCGTGATAGATCGGGCCAACTATGAGAAAAAAAGTAGAGTATACACATAAGCTATGTTTATTACCTTCAGCTGGGTATAGTATACAAACAAAGTGAAGAAATTAAGAACCGAGAAGTGTAGGTTGGGCTCAGAATAAAAGGATTGATCCTCAAACCCGCTAGCAGAAGATGTCCACAGATGTACACCAGATTACGATGTAGGAACATACCCTAGGGTCAGGTGGTTCTAAGGTTATGGATGAAAATTACCCAGAATAGGAGATTGTTGTGCTTGCAAGGTCGGGCTTGCAGTTTTGTGCTGTGCAACCCAAGTCTAAAATGTCGAGCAATGGGTAGATCTGGTTCGATAGGTTCAGATGCCAACTTAGAGTTCAGCTTAAAAAGATAATCAATTATTTTGCACTTGGATTTCATATCCACAATATTATTGTAAGGGACTTTGAAAAAGGTCAATGTTTCAAGGTGTTGATGTGGAAAATTTGTCGCGAAAAGATTGAGTTTGGAAAACCCACCTTTGTAGCATAATTTGCGAGAAAATCTGTCAACAAATAAATTTATCGAAACTCAAAAGGAATTCTGAGTCGAACGTAGGGAAGCTACTTTGATTTTCAATCCGCAATTATATTTTTTTTGTGTAATTTTCATTTTAAGATGGGATAATCACAATGAATCGATACTATATTAAAGAAAGAGAGAGAAAGAGAGAGAGGGGGAACAAAACACTTTTATAATAGAGATATAGTTTTTAAAACTACAAAGCTAAAAATATTACAACTAAAAAGCGGTAAATCTACTCTAGAAAGTGGTAAAGAGAACGGAGGTGAGAGATTTTCCTCCTCGTCTGCTGCTTGGAGGACAAACCAGAATGGGAGACGCCTGGAAGACATAGAGTGGAGACGGAAGAAGGAGAATGAAGTGGGAAAAACTGGGGGCGAGGCAAGATGTCATCGTCATGGGATCCACTTCCAGAACGGGGGTGAGAAGATGACCATGGGAGCTTCACAAACAGGGTAAGAAGTGGACAAAATTTTGATTTTAACTCTAGAGGAGCATCCCGAGTTTGGGACAAGCTTCTTTAGAGCTTTGGAGAGAAAGAGAGGTGAAGGAAGGGATGTGAAATTTGAGTGGTAGGGGTGGCCGTTTATAGATGTGAGAGCTGAGGGCAAAAGAGACATTTCAAGCTTTAAAACATACATTTCAGTGACTTTAGTGATGTTTATGATCGTCACTGCAGCTCCAACGTGGTAGAAGACACGGCACACCCATGCCTCTTCTTCTTCCTTTGATCCAACGCACGATCACGTCCAGACAATCTCAGCCATCCAATCACAAGATCAGACGGCTTAGGATCATCTACACCCATGCCTTCATCATGCGCCTAAAGCCTGCACGTGGGATCGCATGTCCAACGGTGCGTCAGATCATGCATGCAGTGCTCCTTGCATCTGGGCATGCCACGTGGCCACTCCATCGCCATCCATCACGCATTGCACGGCCCAATTTGGCCATGCTTGCGATCAAGGCTTGATTTGAGGTGCATGGGACTCAATCCTACGCCCTTTTCTTCGCGAGCGATGTTAAGACCAACGCACCAAGTCCTCCTCTTTGATGCACGGAGGATTTTGTGCTCAGCCGATCTTGGCTGTTGGATCTTCATCCAACAGTCAAGATCTTTCATTGCTTAGGCCTTTAGAAGTTGAGCAAAAGCATTGGGCTGGCGTTTGGCAGTTGGGATGGCGCCACGTGACACCATCTTGGACATCCATCTTCTCTTACTTGTAAGTGGTGCCACGGAAGTCGGATTTGACCGATTTTCATGTCGTTGGGTTGCGATTGTCCATCCAAACACATCCTTGCGATTGGATTTGTCATCTGAAGTACATATCTGCACCACCTAGCCCCTTGACCTCTAATCTTTCTTAGACTACATCTGATGCTACGGAAGTCCGATTAGAGCGATCTTGGAGTCGTTGAACTCCAATCGTTGCCTTGATCAAATCTATAGGGTTCGATCTTCAATTCGAGGACCCAATTAAATATCTTTCTATTCCTGACCTCCAAAAAGAGTAAAGTACTATACAATTTATACAATTTGATCTAAATGCATAATGATGCATGTTATGCAATATTTACAATACATGATGCTTCTATAATAATAAGAACAAGCACAAATAGACATTTTAGGCTATACAAATGCATACACATCACAACCCCATGCCTATCTTTTGTTAGGGTCACAACTCGATTCCCATATCCCTGCAGGACCCGAGACCAGCTCGCCTCAACTAATCCTAAGACCTAGTCGTCTAACAAGAAATAACCAAAAGCAGGAAAATAAATGACATTCACACATGCAATATAACTAAGTAGAAGAAATGTACAAAGCAATAAAGAAAATATAACAGCTGTCTCAATACATACCACCACAACATTAACAATGGAAAGCAGAAAGGAAATAGAAGTAGCAGAATAGTAACTAAGTGTCCCTTACTTACTACAACAGTAGAGAAAAAGAAAGTGCTGAAGAAAGACTACGGCTGGACTCGACTGGGCCCAACACCCTCTGCAGCCGAGAACTCGAGATGCTCAACTCCTAGCCCTGAACAGTGTTATGAAAAGATAGATTCAGCGAATGCTAAGTATAGTGGTGCTTATATTATCTAAGTACAAAACAGTAACGACAATAGGTTCAATTCTCATTTCCATTTATCTGTTTTACATGTTTCTGTTTCACCCATTTCTCAAAGTATCCAGATATTTCTTGATCTTGCATGTTCCTTGTGGGAAAGATTTTGATTGCAGTCTTTTCCGTAGAGTGGAAGGTACA
The DNA here is from genome assembly GCA_037157565.1 of Thalassia testudinum. Lineage (NCBI taxonomy): Eukaryota > Viridiplantae > Streptophyta > Magnoliopsida > Alismatales > Hydrocharitaceae > Thalassia > Thalassia testudinum. The sequence goes on from JAZHRO010000025.1 coordinate 95,859,907, forward strand.
CGTGGTGCTCTCCTGGTCGAAAGAGTCCCCTATGGTAGTCCTGCACCCAGTCAACCACCTCGAGGTCACTGTCAAGACGTAGCGGTGACTATGGCATGCGTGATAAGAGCATGGGTAGCTACCCCACACTGACTCATGGTTAGTCGTTTCCGCTAGCAGGTACACCCAAAGTACAACACGGAACAATATAGGGCCTTACCCTCTCAGAACAAGGGTCTCGCCCCTCACAACTAAACAGGGGTCTCACCCTTCCACTGTCCGCACACCCTCGTCTGACTACCTTGGTTTTCCTAGAGGGCCTAGCAAATCGGTGTAGGGTGGCTAGCTGAACCCTGGGCCCCGTAGGGTGGCTAGCTCCCTCCCTACACTAGTAGCTCACCTTGGTACCACGTACGCGAGGGCCAACAGGAGTTGGTGTAGAGTGGCCAATCCTAACCCTGGGTCTCAACCTAAGGGAGGCTAGCTCCACTATACACGTTCCAGATTCTGTTTATCTACAGGGTTCTACTCCTAATTCCCCGTAGGGTTCATGCTCATGTTTACCTCATTTATCCAGATCCAGATCTCATGTTTCATAATTCATTCCACAACCATATACAGGCAGCTCGTGTTTTCATAGTTCAATTCTCAACAACATGCAACTAGTGTTTTCATAGGTAATTTCTCAATTTAATACAGGCATCTCATATTCTAACATGCAACTCACAACTTTGACACAGGCATTTGCTAGCAATTTATCTTAACCATGCATGCAAGTAAACAACATAGTATAAAGAGGCCCATTTATTTCTCTACCCTAGGGTTCATTCCACATCCTAGAATTCCATTCAGCTATTTCAACTAAGCGCATCTTATTTAAAAATTAATAGCTGAGTTAAAGCACTCTATCGGGTATCGTGGGAGGAATGGGGGCTTGTACCGTAGATGTCGTCGTCCCCGCAGGCACCGAACACGCCACCGGCTGGTAACCTGTACTAGCGACTAATTACATTAGATGAGGTCAAAACAATAGATACTCAACATGAATACGTAAAGGAACTCGAGTGGAAAACAACGATACTTCATTTGCAGAAATCCGATTGCGTTTGGGCCTTAAACAAGCCAAAAATGCGATTTCTGATCAAAATCAGATGTTTGGGAATCTTCCCAGATGTCTTAAAAGATGAAAAAACTGACCTTATGTTCTGTGCAGCTGATTCAAATGTCCAGACTCCCTCTGCGGTCATCTGGAGATAGTTTTGGACGTCTGACAAGGTCTCTGGTCATCTGGACGCACCTCCAGACGTCTAGTGATGTGATTAGACGTCCAAAAGTGCATGGGAAAGCATTCCGTGCTCCTCCCGAAAGCTACACCTGTGTACGCAAATGCAGGCACGGTTAGTCGAAAACAGACCCCATGTTGCGATATGCATGGCGTAGGGAGATACGTACCCTGCGATATATGTGCTTTCAGACGTCTGGCCTTAGCTCCTGACGTCCAGGTCCTCCGCCAGTCATCTGGACTCCACTCCAGACGTCTCATACGGGAAAACTTGCAATATCAGAAGCTCCTCGCAACTCGCTCCGCTCGCTCCTCCCCCTGCAACCGTAGCTCCAGCCGCTACAGGAGCTTGACCAACTCCTCATCGAGTCCTCCTCGAGCTCCACTGAGCACCTGCGGTTATCTTCCTCCTCCCCGCTCTCACTCCCTCGCACTCTCTAGCTCACGCTCCTCCCAGCTCTCACTCCCTCGCCGATGGCTCCCCTTCTTTGCCGTGGCTGCAGCAGAGGCAGAGGGAAAGATGACAGTCACAAGAGAAGGCGGAGATGGCTGTGGTGTGAGGAGGAGTGGAGAGGGGAAGGGAGGGGTTTATATAGGAGAGGGTTTAGGTTTTGGGTAATAGTGTGAGGAGAGAGAAGGGCCTCTGCATGTCGCTCGCACGTAGAGTGCAAAGCACAGTATGAACAATTTCACTTTCGGATGCCCAGGAATGAGTCCAGACGTCTGACTGAAACTCTAAACATCTTAAATGGCTAAAAGTGTAATGAGTCATTACATCATAACAAACTTAAAGGAAGTTTCATCCCTGAAACTTGAGCCAGCTAGGGTGCAGAGAAAGGAACATGGAAAAGCATAACAAACTTAAAGAGGACCAAAGTAGGTTCGAAAAGATGTACCCACAAAGGCTCTAGGTACTGCTCTCGCATCGCTGCCTCAGGCTCCTTGGTTGCCTCCTTGTACCACTGGCTTCTCCATAGAACCTTCAATAGTGGTACCTGCTTTGATCTCTGACTCTGGATGGCTCTGTCTAGTATCTGTACCAGTCTCTCAAAGTAGGTAAGGTTGTCACCCACCTTGATGCTCTCGTGACTTAGAACGTGACTAGAATCAGTGACGTGCTTCCTGAGGTTGGACACGTGGAACACGTCGCGTACTTGAGAAAGCTTGGGAGGAAAGGCATGCCGGTAAGCAATGGGTCCTACCTGCTCCAGAACCTCAAAGGATGCTACAAACCTCAGTGCATGCTTTTCTTTCACCCCAGAATGCTACAGGCCCTTCGTGGGTGAAACATGGAGAAAGACGTGATCCCCAACCTCGAACTGCACCTCTCTACATTTTCGATTGGCGTAAATCTTCTGCCTGCTCTTGATAGTGCGGAGTCGTCTGTGAATCTACTCTATCACCTCCTGACTTTGCCGGATCAGCCTAGGGCCAGCCTCCCACTTGGTCTCCACCTAGACCCAACTCAAGGGTGCAGTACACCTCCGTCCGTACAGAGCCTCATAAGGTGCCATGTCGATGCTCGAGTGGTAACTGTTATTATATGCAAACTCCGCCAGGGGTAAATGCTCCTACCAGGAGCCTCTCTAGTCTAGTACACAGGCATGTAAAAGGTCCTCAAGTGTCTGTATGGTGCACTCTGACTGTCCGTCCGTCTAAGGGTGGTAAGCGGTGATGAACCTCAAACGTATCCCCAAAGCCTACTGAAACTCAGGCCAGAACTAGGAAGTAAAATGGGTATCCCTGTCGGATAAAATCTCATACGGAACTCTGTGAAGGCGTACCACATCTCATATGTATTTCTCTGCTAACTGCGCTAGTCCCATGGTGACTCGGATTGGGAGGAAACACACCATCTTCGTTAGCCTATCTACTATCACCCATACTGCATCGTGTCCTCGCTGGGTAACCGGTAGACCAACCACCAAGTTCATGGTGATGCTCTCCCACTTCCACTCTGGCATAAGAAGTGGCTGCAACAACCCTGTAGGCCTCTGATGCTTGGCCTTCACCTGCTGGCACACCAAACATTGCTGCACAAACTCACCAACATCCCGCTTCATCCCTCTCCACCAAAAGTCGCATCTCAAATCATGATACATCTTTGTGTTCTTGGGATGTATGGTGAACCTAGACCCGTCTGCCTCAGCCAGGAGCTCTCTCAACAACTCCTCGTCCCTAGGAACACATAAGCGTCCCCTCATGCGCAGTATCTAATCCAGAAAGGAAAAGTCTCTAGGGTCCTTTGTCAACACCTTGTCTCGTAGCATCTGTATGTATGGATCTGTCATATACCCTGCGATGATACGATCTATCAGCTCAGGTCATGCCTGCCACGTCATTGTCACTGTCCCACAATACCCCTGTGACCCTGGGATCGCCAACTGCCCAACTCCTCCATAAGTCTCCAACCCTGTGCCTATAAACTGGATAAGTGGGTGGGTGCCTTCCAATTCAAGGCGTCAGCCACCACATTGGCCTTCCCTGGATGGTAGGAGATGCTGCAGTCATAGTCCTTCAGGAGCTCTAACCAATGTCTCTATCTCATGTTAAGCTCCTTCTGGTCAAACAAGTACCTGAGGCTCTTATGATACGTGAAAATCTCGAAAGTCTCACCGTAAAGGTAGTGCCTCCATGTCTTCAGCGCAAAGACAATAGCTGCCAGCTCTAAGTCATGGGTAGGGTAGCTATGCTCATGGAGCTTCAGTTGCTGCGAAGTGCAAGTGATAACGTGACCTTGCTGCATGAGCACACCCCTTAACCGCTGCAATGAAGCGTCCGTGTAAACCACAAAACCGTCATTGCTGTCTGGGATGGTAAGCACAAGAGCTGAAGTCAGTCTCTCATTCAACTCCTGAAAACATGCCTCGCACTCATCTTTCCAGGCAAAGGGCACATCCTTCTAAGTCAGCTGGGTCATAGGTCACGTAATTTGAGAGAATCCTCTAATGAACCGCCGGAAATAACCTGCCAGTCCCAAAAAGCTACGTATCTCTGTCACTGTGCATGGCCTCTCCCACCTAAGTACGGCCTCAACCTTGGCTGGATCCACAGCCAAACCATCCCCTGAAATCACATGGCCCAAGAAAGTCACTTGCCTCATCCAAAACTCACACTTGCTTTACTTGGCATACATCCTACGTCGTCTCAAGGTGTCCAAGATCATGCATAAATGTTGCCCATGCTACTCCTGATCCCGTGAGTAAATGATCACGTCATCGATGAACACCACCAAAAATTAGTCCAACTATGGCTTGAAAACCTAGTTCATCAAATCCATAAAAGCAGTGGAGGCATTGGTCAACCTAAACGGCTTGACCCAGAACTCGTAGTGCCCGTACCGAGTACGAAAAGCTATTTTTGAGATGTCGGTCTCCCTAATCCTCAACTGGTGGTAGCCCGATCTCAGATCTATCTTGGTGAACACTGTGGCATCTCGCAATTGGTCGAAGAGGTCATCAATCCTCGATAGTGGATACTTCTTCTTGATGGTGACCCTATTCAGATGTTGGTAGTTGACACAAAGTCGCAGGGTACTGTCCTTCTTCACAAACATCACAGGGGCTCCCCACGGTGATGCACTAGGCCTCACAAAGCCCTCCTCCAGCAGGTCATGCAGTTGTGACTTGAGCTCTCGCAGCTCAAGCGGTTCCATCCGGTATGGTGCAATATAAATGGGGCTGGTCCCCGGTACCTGTGAGATCTCAAACTCGATCTCACCCTCAGGTGGTAGTCCTAGAAGCTCTTCTGAAAAAAATTTCGGGTTACTTGCAAACCACCGAAATACTCTGAAAGTTAGGCATGGGGCTAGGCTCTGCCGCTACACAGGCCAAAAAGCCCACACACCCTTGGCTCAAAGGCCTCACTGCCCGAAGTGCGGAGATGCATCTAAAACCTCCATCCACTGGCTGTCCATGAAACTTAAAGGGTGGCAACTACGGCATGGAGAAGACGATCTTCCTCCCAAAATAGTCCACCAGGGCGTGATAGGCAGACAGGTAGTCCATCCTTAGGAACATGCCAAAATCCTCCATCTGTATCACAATCAGGTCAGCGGGGAGGCTGTGTCCCCCTATACTCACCTCGCAGTCCTTGTAGACCTCCTTAGCTACAAACAACTGGCCACCTGGGCCTCTGATCACAAATGGATCCTCTAACAGTACACTGCCTTGCCCAAAACTGATGGCAAAACTCATAGCAAGAAAAGAGTGCGACGCACTGGAATCAAAAAGTATGTATAGTAATCTGCCAGAAACAGTAACCACACCTGCCACCACTGAACCTGAAGCTTTAGCATCTCTGTGTGCCAGGGCATTGATACGTCCCTCAGTCCTTGGTGTAGACGAAGCAACTACACTCTAGGTCAGGCGAGCAACTGCTAGCTGGTACCTTCTTCGTGATTGCTACCCTCCCCCACGTGCCTAGTGACCACGACCACCAGCTCAGCCTCCGGCGCTCGGTGAGGGGAGCATCTGTTGTGCTTCGGCCCTAGATGGGTAGTCCGTCCTGATGTGGCCCGGCTGGCCACATTGGTAGTAGAGGGGAACACGACCTCCTCCCTCAGTGGGCCCCTATTGGCAGCTACGCGGGGGTTTGGTACTGGTAACTAGCCCCTATCTGGGGCCCCCAAAGGCCACTGATGGACCCTTAAAACGAGATGGCTCTCATGCAGGTGCCGTGTGCCTCCTCTCCCAACGAGCCTGAGAGTACTCTGCCTGGTAGTGCCTCTTCCATTTGCTGTAAGTGTCTCGAGCGACCGGATTGGTCTCCTGGTAGGTCATGGCTGCCTCAACCACACGAGAGAAAGTGGGCAGCTTCAAAGGTTTGACATACCCCCAAATAGCAGGTCAGAGCCCCTCAGTAAACCTCCATAGGCGCTCCTCCTCTATAGACACAACTATTGAGGTAAAACATGACAGCTCCAGAAAATGTATGCGGTACGTGCTACCAGTCATCGTCCCCTGGCGGAGAGTGTGCAACTCCCGCCTCCTATGGTCTTGCAAGGTCTTCGGGAAGTACTACTCACAAGAGAGAGTCACGAACTGGTCCCACGTCGACTCTCTACCCTCCTAGCCTTTGACTGCCCTCCATCACCAATGTGCTGCACTCTCCAGCTGGTATGTGGCAAAGGCGACGTGGCACTCCGTGGGAGGGCAATGGGTGTCGAACACCTTCTCTATCTGCTCCAGCAAGTCCTCTGCCTCAGATGGGTCCTCATCCCCCATGAAGAAGGGGGGCTTTATTTTTTTGGAACTGTCCGAGAAGCTCATGGTTTAGCTGTAGTAGGGGAATGGGCACGCCTCCAGGCAAGAAAGGCTCGTGCTCGGAAGTGTCAGAGTACGGTGGGGGCAGTGGTGGACCACCCCCTCCCCCTCCTACTCGTCTGGCGCTGCGACAGTCTCTCTGTCCCACAGAGGACTCCCCCTCCACGTCCTCAGGGAGAGGTGCCCGTGGAGGCTGGTGGAGCTCTTCTCACACGATGTCTCTGATCAGCTAGGCAAGATCCTAGGCCTGAACACCTGGGAGAAGAGGTGGATCAACTGGTACCTCAGGTCTGGCACGTTTGCCCCTCCGACCTTGTCCATGGCCGTGACCACAACCCACCTCGAGAACTCTCTAACAAGGCATCTCCTGCAAGGAGATGCGAAGGATAGAACCAGAGTGCCAACGATATCGAATTACATCAAGCAAAGACTCGGAATGAATATCAAACGTCACATTGTGGTGGCTATCCTACTTATATGCACGTGAGTGGTTATTCTCAAGCCAATTGGTTCATTTTTCGGGATGACCTCGCTCTGATATCATCTTGTCACAACCCGGATCCCGGATCCCTACAGGACTCGAGACCAGCTTGCCTCAACTAATCCCAAGACCTAGATGTCCAACAAGAAATAACCAAAAGTAGGAAAATTAACCACATTGACACATGCAATATAACTAAGTAGAAGAAACGTAAAAAGCAATCTCAGTACATACCACCACAACAACAACAATGACAACAACAACAATGGAAAGCGGAAAGGAAACAAAAGTAGCAGAATAGTAACTAAGTGTGCATTACTTACTACAACAGTAGAGGAAAAGAAAGTGCCGAAGAAAGACTACGGCAGGACTAGACAGGGCCCTGCACCCTCTGCAGCCGGGAACTCGGGCTGCTCAACTCCTGGTCCTGAACAGTGTTATGAAAAGACAGAGTCAGCGAACACTGATGTTTATCGCGCTTGATCAAGTTTTAAAGAATGTCACGTTGTAGTATAGCCGAAAAAGCGTTCAAAACAAATAAAGATTTTATTACTCGAAAATCCGAGTATCCAAAATCGAACACAGGGAGCAATCGGAATTTACTGCTAATCTCAAATGTAATTGAACACTTTAATTTACTCAAAAGTTTAATTCAAATGAATTTAAAAAGTAATCCAGGAAAAAGAGTAAAATTGGACGTCTGATGACAAGATCAGATGTCTTAAAAGTATTTTCCTCCTTTGATTATTCTTCTTCTCTCTTCTGATTCTGATATTTCTTTCTTTCTCTGCAGTCTCTCTTCTGCCTTCTTCTTCTTCTTCCTTGGTTTCTGTCTTGGCCTCTCTTCTTTCTTCTGTGAAGGCTTCTTCTTCCTTGGCTCTGCCATACTTCTCTTTTTCCTTCGCCTCTTTCTACTCTTTTCACTGGCTTCCTTCTTCATTTTTGCCTTCTACTTCCTTCTTTTCTTCCCTTTGCTAGCAACGGCTAAGTGTTTCCTTCACTCCTTCCTTCCCTACACAACCACAGCAAGGTACAACAAAACCTAACCCCTCTACCCACACCCGCGTGTCTCTCTTTCTCTGAGAACCACCCTCAGCAAGCTCTCCCAGAATCGGGTTAACGGGTCGGATCGCGTGCCCATGGCCAGGTGCACCGGTGTGTGGGTGATGCTTGAGGTGTGCTCAGGGTCGGGTCAGATTGCGCCAGATTCGCGTGGTGAAATCGCGGATGAGGCACCGTGAAGTAGGTGAGGGACCTCACCCCATGTGTGTTCGGAGGCACTGAAACCACATGACAAAAACTATTTAAACCACTCCACCTCTTTGTGAGTCCATGATGTGGGACTAAAGGTTGCTGCCTTCTCTCGCGCGCCTGCAGTAGACCACGCCTTTGATTCCCTCAGCTGCAGACTCTGTGGGGTCGCTCGCTGGACCAGATATCTTTGCAATGCCTCCCCGAGTGAGCTGCACCTGGAGCCTAGCTGTCTTGAAGCCTGGAGCAAGCTTGGAACTTCTTCGAGTCGCCGTCAATGGAAGTAGGGGCTGGAGAACTGTCAGACATGAAACGAGCCTCTCGGATTAATAAGATCACCGAGGGACCTTCGCCTCATCACGACGAAGGTGAAGGGCAAGGTGGCAGGCTGCGGGGCGACCTAGGCGTGCGTGCCTAGGTCACCCTGTGGCCGGATGGATGGGTGAGTTCAGGAGACCGTTGGGTAGGCGTAGCGGGTCTATAGACGGGTGGAGGATACTCAGTGAGGTGAGGCGGAGGTTATGTGATGGTCGGCGAGGCATGTGGGGCTGCGGAGCGATGGTAGCGCCTCGCCGGAGGGTTGCCGGAGGGATGGAAGATGACGGTGGACAGGCGTTGTCGAAGGGCAATCAATTGAAATAGAATGGGGAAAAGAAAGAGGGGAAGTTGTGGAGTAGTTCTAACCTAATTGTAGGGATGAAGGGGGTGAGAGGCGGACAGCTATACCTACTTTTTCCGGAGAAGAAGATGCCTAGTGGGGGAGGACGGCGGTGACGACAGGTCTGAGGCAGCGTGCGCGGGTATTGTGCGACGCGGAGGAGAATCAGGAAGAAGTCTCTACCACTGGTTTTGTGGCAGAGCGAAGAGGAAAGGAAAGAAAGCTCGCCGGAGCTCGCTGGGTACCCTGGCCGGGATGGAAGAGACGAATCTGAGGTGAAACCCTAGCCAGGTTGAGCTGAAAATGAGCGGTCGGGTTTAGGGGTTTTTTTATAGGTATTGGGCCGTGTGTTCAGAGCTTGGAGGGCACGCCTTTGTCTCCGACGGGTCACAGGAGAAGGAAAGTGGGTGGATACCCAAATCCCTCTTGCGTTCGCACAAGAGATTGGGATCAAATCAGGGATCATGACTGGCCTCAGATGGAAGGGAATTCCTCGGAGAATCTCCCTTCCATTTCTGGGAGGGGATCTCTGAGGAATCAGAGAATATTCCCTCTCTAATCCTCATCGGAGTAGGATTCTGCCCCAATAATGGTGCAAGGTCCTGATTGCAAAGGTGGCAAGGAAGTTAGGGGGCTCTCTGCGATGATTTTCAAAAGTTAGGGACCAAAATGTGATTTGGGTGTACTAAATTGCAAAGTAGGTTAAGATGACCTCCCCTTAGGTCCAAATTTTGGTACAAACCTAATTTGGACCTAAGGAATCCAATGGTGAAGTTGGATTTTAGGTTTGACCCCATTTAACTAGACATTTTGCGTAAAAACCCAAAATAGGTTAATTGATGAGCTAGGACCCTAATCTTGGTCAAACTGGGTTCCAAAGGCCAAATTAAGTGTTCTAAATCCTAGGGAATATTTTTCCATGATTTTTGGAGGGTTTACTTCATTTTCATCCTGACCGAAACCTTGTTGCTTCAAGCGGGTCTGTTTTAGGGTTACCAAATGTCACTTAATTCCTAGATTGCACATGAACCCATTTCTGATTGATTCAACCCACTTTTTATTTCATTTAGACCATTTGACCTATGTTTTGTCTCTGAGAAATCCCATTTATGTATTGCAATGGTAAAATTGCAGTTTTAACCTTTACCTCATTTTTTCTTCCCAGAATACTTATTCCGTCATTTAGGCCTTCTACTAGGTTATGTAGGAGCTTTTATTCTCTTTATTATGTCAAAATGAGCTAGTTATGGCTCATGATGAGGCTCTCATCAACTGAGTAGAGTGGTGTTTATATTATCTAAGTATAGAACAATACAGACAATAGGTTCAATTCTCATTTCTATTTATCTATTTTACATGTTTCTGTTCTACCCATTTCTCAAAGTATCCAAATATTTCTTGATCTTGCATGTTCCTTGTGGGAACAATCTTGATTGCAGTCTTTTCCATAGAGTAGAAGGTACACGTGGTGCTCTTCTGGCCGGGAGAGTCCCCCGTGGAAGTCCTACACCCAGTCAACCACCCCGTGGTCACTATCAAGACGTAGCGATGACTACGGCACACGTGATAAGCACATGGGTAGCTACCCTACACTGAAACGCGGTCAGTCGTTTCCGCTAGCGAGTATCCCAAAGTACAGAACGAAATAGTATAGGGCCTTGCCCTCTCAGAACAGGGGTCTCGCCCCTCAGAACCAAATAGGGGTCTCACCCCTCCATAGTCCATGTACCCTCATCTGACTACCCCAGTTTGCCTTGAGGGCCTAACAAGTCAATGTAGGGTGGCTAGCTGAACCCCTGGCCCCATGGGATGGCTAGCCCCCTCCCTGCACTAGTAGCTCACCTCGGTACCACGTATGTGAGGGCCAATAGGAGTCGGCCAATAGGAGTTTGTGTAGAGTGGCCAATCCTAACCCCAGGTCTCAACCCAAGGGAGGCTAGCTTCGCTATACACAAAAGGGGGATAGTTTCTCTCCTTGGTACTATGCACTCAAGGGCTAGTACACTTCCCGTCTACATTCCAGATTCCATTTATCCACAGGAGTTCTACTCCTAATTCCCCATAGGGTTCATGCTCATGTTTGCCTCATTTATCCATATCCAGATCTCTTGTTTCATAATTCATTTCACATCCATATACAGGCAGCTAGTGTTTTCATAGTTCAATTCTCAATAACATGCAACTGGTGTTTTCATAGGTAATTTCTCAATTTAATACGGGCAGATCGTATTCTAACATGCAACTCGCAACTATCACACAGGCATTTGCTAGCAATTTATCTCAACCATGCTTGAAAATAAATAGTACAGTATGAACAAGATCATTCTTTTCCCTACCCTAGGGATCATTCCACTTCCTAGAGTTCCATTCGGCTATTTCAACTAAGCACATTTTATTTAAATATTAATAACTTAGTTAAACCACTCTACTGGGCACCACGGGAGGAATGGGGGCTTATGTCGTAGATCTTGACGTCCCCGTGGGCCCCGAACATGCCACCGGCTAGTAGTAAACTGTACCAGCAACTAATTACATTAGACAAGGTCAAAGTAGTAGATACTCAACATGAATATGTCGAGGAACTCGAGTGGAAAACAACGATACTTCGTTTAAGAAAATTCGATTCCGTTTGGGCCATAAACAAGCCAAAAACGTGGTTTCTAATCAAAATCAGACGTCTGGGACTCTTCCCAAACATCTTAAAAGATGACAATACTCACCTTATGTTCCCTGCAGCTAATTCAGACATCCATACTACCTCAGTGGCCGTCTAGGAACAGTTCCAGATGTCGGATATGGTCTCCAATCATCTGCTTGCACACCCAAATGTCTGGTGATGTGATCAGACATCCAACAGCGCATCTGAAAGCATTTCACACTCCTTCCCAAAGCTGCACCTGTGTATGCAAACACAGGCACGGTCAGTCGACAACAACCTCTACACTGCGAGATGCATGGCGTAGGGAGATACGAACCTTGCGATATATGTGCTTTCAAATGTCTAGCCTTAGCTGTAGACCTTCAGGTACCCTGCCAGTCATTTGGACTCCACTCCAGATGTCTGATACTAGAAAACTTCCAGTATCAGGAGCTCCTTGCAACTCGCTCCGCTCACTCCCCCTCCCGCAGTGGTAGCTCCAACCACTGCAGGAGCTTGAGCAACTCCTCACCAGCTCCTCTTCGGGCTCCATCGAGCTCCCACAGTTATCTTCCTCCTCCCCACTCTCACTCCCTCGCTGGTGGCTCCCCTTCCTTGCTGCAGCTGTACCAGAGATGGAGGGAAAGATGACGGTCGCAGGAGAAGGTGGAGGTGGCGGTGGCTGTGGTGTGAGGAGGAGAGGAGAGGGGAAGGGAGGGGTTTATATAGGAGAAGGTTTACGGTTTGGGTGAGGGTGCAGGGAGAGAGAAGGGCCTCTGCGTGTCACCCGCACGTATAGCGCAAAGCGTAGTATGAGAAATTTCACTTTTAGATGTCTGGGAATGGGTCCAGAAGTCTGGACAAACGTCTGACTGAAACTCTAGATGTTTTAAATGGCTAAAAGTGTAACGGGTCATTACAGCTAGTCCCTAGCAAAACTATATGCTATTTGTAAAAGAATTAGGATTGGGTCTCTTTGGCAAGAGTTATTTTCAACACTAGGATCAATTTACTGAAGACCTGCACTACAGAGACACAACAGCACCTGGGTGTCTGCCAAAATGCAAACCGCCTCAAGCTCTCGCCTTATTCAAAAGTAGAAGCATCTTTTTCTTTTTCTTCTTTCCTAATCGTTCTGGATTTTTAAGTTTAGGGTTTTAGGGTAGCTTTCTACAGCTACCCAACCCACCAAAGACTTGAAGAGGACTCTAAGTACTAAGCATCTTTATGTGTGAAATGTGATAGACTAACTGATTGGCGATTAAAACAGACTTCAAGTTTCTGCGCCCCAAGGTGACCTTAAAAAGGAATTCTACCTAAAAGTGTATCTATGCAACCGGTAGAATTCTTCCAACTTTTATTTTTATGGGATCATCACAAGGGTGAACCCAGTCTATATCTCACTAGCTTATTTAACTTCTCTACTTCTTCCTAAGTGTTTGGAATTAAACATGCATTTTTGTGAGCTGGGTTTTAGACAATTGACCAATGGGCTGTTACCCATGATAACTTGCTAGCCATACTTGAGCGGTGAAGTGTGGCTTATTTCTTTCTTCTTTTCATCTTTTCTTTTCCATTTTTTTCTTTTTATCTTTTTGTATACTTTCCATTTTCTTTTCTTTCTTTTTTTTTTTTAGTAGGTGGCTTCCCCGATCTAAGATTGACCTAAAGCCAGCAAGAAGAGAATGGTCGTGTGAGTAGGCTTTGGACAACCGACCAATGGGCTATTACCCACGATAACTTGCTAGCCATACCACCCTAGAAGGTTCATTAGCTACCTAATTTTTGTTAAAATTGCCGAAAAGTGAGTCAGTGTAAAGAGTGTGTAGATGCTTAGACTTAAAGTCCCCTCAAATCAGAGGGCGGGTTGATAAGTTATGTACTTATCACCTCAACTTATTTAATCAAATTAAAATAAATTCAGAATGGCGAGGACTCGATAAACAAATCCACATTTTAGTGGACACCCAGGCTAGTTAAGCCTGAAGACCAGAAGGGTCTAAGTGTTTAGATCCTACTATATTATTCCCTGAGGTTGAAAAATCCAAATGCCAAAGTAGTATTTTCCTAATTCCTTTTTTTAAATAAATAACAATAAAAATAAGCAGAATTTACAAGAATTCCACAGAGCTGACAAAATGATTCAGAAATGAATACACCCCTCCATGCCTAGCTGATGTAGTGTCCTCATAGGAAAAAAAAGGTATGAGAAGCAAGGTAGAATGAAGAAAATATCACTTGTATTCCATGATGCTCGGGTCAGCTCTGACTCAGACTGTTTAATTACAGAGTTTAATGTCATCAGCTAGGCAAAGTACAGCCAAAGAAGTCACATTAAGGTAAAAGCAACCTTGTCTAAGATGGGTTTTGGAATAACACTGTCAACAAAAGGTTTCAGACGTCCCTTGAGCTTGAAAGAATTACCCATCTTTTGGTCAAAGATCTCAATGGCTTAGTTGGGAAATATTCAATTGATGATGAACGAGACATTCCACTTTGACCAAAGCTTGCCAGGAAAGAGCTTAAGTTGAGAATCAGAGCCTGACCTTTTGGTTCGGCTCAAAGCTCTTACGGGAAATCAGTTGGTCATGAAGAGCTTTGGTTCGAGCTTTATAGATCTTGACATTCTCGTACGGATCATTTCTAAGCTCCTCCAACTCAGAAAGTTGGAGCTTCCTGGTCTTTCCGACTAAACTTAAATCAAAGTTGCATTTCTTGATTGCCCAGAATGCCCGATGTTCATTCTCTATGGGTAAATGACATGCCTTTCCATACACCAGATGAAACGGTGACATACTAATGTCATTTTGTATGCCGTATGGTAGGCCCAATGAGCATCCTCAAGTTTTTGATTCCAATCTTTTCAATCAGGTCTAACCATCTTTTGCAGGATGTTCTTGATCTCCCGATTGGAGATCTCAGCCTCTCCGTTATTTAGGAGGTGCTAAGTTGTGGAGATTCTGTGATTTACCCTATATTTTTCCAATAAATTACAGAACTAGGCATTTGTGAAGTGAGTACCAACATCGCTGATGATGGCCCTCAGAATCATGAACTGACTGAAGATATTCTTCTTGAGGAAATCTATGACAACCTTATCGTCATTGGTTCAGGTAGGGATAGCCTCAATTCACTTGGACACATAATCAACAGTAACAAGAATGTATTGGTGTCCAAATGAAGGGAGGAAGGGTCCCATGAAATCAATGCCCCAAACGTCGAAGATTTAAGTATTCCTGGGCATCCTTGAATAAAGAAGGCTAATAGAATCTAGATTTAAGTATTTTTGCAGCCATCTTTTTACCGGAGAAATGTCCACCACATGCAGATGCATGGAAGAACTCAAGTATGCTTTGAAACTCATTCTTCCAAACACATCGGCGAATAATCTGATCAGAAGTAATATTTGGCCTTAGATTTGAGTCTATCCCATTGTTACCTGATCTAATCCTTGGAGATTTGACCAACAGCCAAATAATTTACTGTATACAAACCAAGGGGTTTTGGACACCTGAAACTACTAGAATAGTCTCATCCGGAAAAGTATCAGTAATCGGAATATCTGGACGAGAAGAATCACTTAAAAGTCTTGAAAGATGATCCACCACCACATCTTGTACCCCTGATTTATCTTTAATTTCAAGATCGAATTCTTGAAGCAGAAGAATCCATCGAATGAGCTGGGGTTTGGCATCCTTTTTTTCCAAAAGATGTCTCAAGGTTGAGTGGTCGGTGAAAATTATGATGTGAGACCCTAAGAGATAAGCCCTAAATTTTCTAAAGCAAATGCTGTAGCTAGCAATTCCTTCTTAGTAATAGTGTAATTCCTGTAGGCCTCGTCTAGAGGTTTGCTAGTGTAGTAGGTGACA
This sequence comes from Thalassia testudinum, assembly GCA_037157565.1. Lineage (NCBI taxonomy): Eukaryota > Viridiplantae > Streptophyta > Magnoliopsida > Alismatales > Hydrocharitaceae > Thalassia > Thalassia testudinum. The sequence goes on from JAZHRO010000025.1 coordinate 95,875,329, forward strand.
GAGGGTTTTCTGTCAATTTTTTTGACCCAAAGTAGCCTTGACCACGTAATCAAAAGCATCGGTCATGATCTCAAATGGGGCTATCCAGATCGGTGGTTGCAACACTGAAGCACAAGTGACTGCTATTTTAACAAAATTGAATTCCTTGTGGCATGATTTGTTGAAATCAAATAGTGTATCTTTGGCAAGAAGATTGCCCAAAGGTCGAGCAACCTTGGAGAAATCCTTGATGAACCTCCTATAGAATCCCACATGATTGAGAAATGAGCGGATTTGTTTAACAGATGTGGAGGAGGAAGTTTGGAAATAGCATCAACCTTAGATTTATCAACCTCAATACCCCATTCAGTGATAACATGACCCAAGACAATATCTTCTTGTGTCATGAAATAACTCTTTTCCGAACTAAGGACCAATCTTGTTTTGATGCATCCTTTAAGGGTCAATTCGAGATTAGCTAGGCAAGATTCAATCGAATCTCTGAAAATGGAGAAATCATCCATGAAAACTTCCATAACTGCTCCCACCATGTCAGAAAAAACGACTAGCATGCACCTTTGAAAAGTCACAGGTGCATTGCAAAGTTCGAATGGCATTCTATGGAAAGTAAAGGTTCTGTATGGATAGTTGAAAGTTGTCATTTCTTGATCCTCTAGATGGATAGGGACTTGATTGTATCCCAAGTAACCATCAAGGAAATAGAAGTACTTTTACCTGGCTAATCTTTTAAGGATCTGATCAATGAAGGGTAAAGGGAAATGATCCTTTTTAGTGGCTTTGTTCAGCTTCCTGTAATCGATACAGACTCTCCAAGATAAAGCTGAATGAGTTGTGATAGATTCTCCTTTCTCATTAGTCACAATGATAATCCCGACTTTCTTGGGAACAATTTGCATGGGACTTACCCATGGACTATCCGAGATCAGTTAGATGATTCTTGCATCAAGCCACTTAAAAATTTCCTTCTTGACCACTTCTCGCATATTGGGGTTCAATCTCCTATGCATCTGGGGAGAAGGGTAGGATCCACCTTCTAGGAAAATTCTATGATTGTAGTAAGATGGGTCAATCCCCCTAATGTCATGGACAGTCCAACCAATTACCTCTATGTTCTTTTAAGGCCTTGATCAGTTTTATCTCCTACTCCTTACTTAATCCAGAACTGATATTCATAGGTAGCGTCTTCTTAGGTCCTAAAAATTGATATTTCAAACTCTCAGGCAATGGTTTCAATTCGAGCTGGGGCAGGTCTAAGATGGAAGATAAGGAGGTTGCTGATGAAGATTCATCAGGATGATCGAGAGGAAAAGGTTGAAAGTAAACAAAATTGGCAACCTCTTCAGAATGTGGCGGGTTAGCCATGGAGGGCTGTGGGTTTGGTTCATTGCTGGAGGAACTCTCAATGGCAGATACAGCCATACAGGTATCAATATTTAGATGATCTTCCTTGAGTTCCTCTATAAATGCATAATCCTCAATTTATTAATTGCCTTGAAAATATCCAATTTCACTTTTCGATCACCAAAAGCGATTTCCATGCTACCGCTCTCACAGTTGATATTGGCCTGAGCGGTAGCTAGGAACGGATGCTCTAGAATGGTGGGTGTGTTCCTTAAATTCTCAAGTACATCCATGTCAAGAACAAGGAAATCTACAGGAAAATAAAAGTCCTTAACCTTGATAATAACATCCTCAATAATGCCTCTAGGATTTGTGACCGAACGATTTGCTAACTGCAACATTACTGAGGTCGGCTGAAGTTCACCTAATCCAAACTTCTAGTAAAGAGAAGTCAAAATTTGGTTAATGGATGCACCTATATCCAAGAGTGCCCGGTCAAAAGTGTAATCTTCGATAACACATGAAATCAAAGGGGCACCTGGATATCTCTTTTTCGGAGGAAGGTAATGCAGGATAACAGAACTAGCTTGCTCGGAGAGTATCACCTTCCTCAGAACATATTCCCTCAGCTTACGCTTATGGGTACATAAGTCCATTAAGAATTTAGCATAAGCTGGTATGTGTTTGATAGCATTTAGGGGCAAGATATTGATTTCAACATTCTTGAATATAACCAAGAGCTCCTTGTCACTATCAATTGGCTTCTTCTTCCTGGGTTTAATCAAGGCCTCAGGAAAAGGAACATGAGTCAGATCTGTGGAATCAAGTTCTTGAGCCATGATTTCTTCTTCAGAGTTTTCCTTTCTTCCATAGGCTCACCAGGATTTTCTTGACTAGAGTAGGGTAGGTGTGGGTCCTAGGTTTGCCTTCTACTCCTCAAAGTAACAGAGTTGGCAGTTGCATATGGGTTTGGGTCTTAGGGAGGGTTAGGAAAGATTGAAGGGGCTTGATTAGCCAGAAACCCTGGATTTGATGAAGTAGAAGAGGAAAGTCCCTGCTCAACCACCTGAGCTTGTGCATGTGGGTCCCTTTAATTCCCGTACCCTTGGGCTTGATTGCCTGGATTATGTACGTTGAGTGGATTGGGTATGAGTTGAGATGGTAGAGATTTGGGTTAACGGGTATTAGCAATGAGACTGGTTTACAAGTTGTCCAGTGAGGTTTCCATTTCTTGCATGAACTGGAGTAGAGATCCTTGCATTTCTACCATCTGACGGTTCAAATCTACCTACCCTAAGGGTTGATGGGCATTCTAAACTGGTTGATTGACCTGATTTGGGGGCAGTTGAGTATAAACATGGCCCTAACCCATTGGTCTTTGCGGAGCAAAGTTGCTGGGTCAAAATTGGATTTGTTGCCCAAGATTTTTCCAGGAGAAGTTAGGGTGATTCCTCTAACCTGTATTATAAGCATTATAATATGGGTTGGACCTAACGTTCTCCTGTATAACATAAAAACCCTCATAGGGTGAGGATGGGGAGAAATAAAGGGAGGGATCAAATAACCTGGGATCGAAGGCCCAGTTTGGAACCCGTGGGGTCCCGAGTAATGCTGGCTTATAGGTTGAGCTACATCCAGTTGATTCATGAACTCCCGTCCAGAAGGAGCTTGCGAAGAATGGAATCCCAAATTCTAGGATTGAGTGGATTGAGAATTGTTCACAGAGTTTCCAGCCATCCACACCTCCATCCTTTTGGTAACCAGGTCCACCTTATCTAGTTTATTACAAATCAGCTCCACATCAAATGAATGAGAATCATGGAGCTCACTTACATTCGATCTGGGTTGTTGGGACCAGTTAAATGAATCCATAGAGGCATGATTGATTGAATTTTCACTAATTTCCTCAAACAAATCATGTGCACTATCTACTACTTTGTTGAGAAAATTGCCTCCGCAAGAAGTGTCCACGTGATTTCTAAGTTGCTCAGTCAACTCGTGGTAAAAGATCTGCACGAGTTGCCATTTCAGCACCTCTTGGTGTGGACACTTCCGCAATAGATCCTGGAATCGCTCCCAGGCACCATAAAACTACTCCCCCAACTGCTAAACGAAAGTAGTAATCGCCTACCTCAGTGCATTAGTAAGCCCGACTAGAAAAGAATTTCTTTAAGAAAGTTGATTTAAGAACATTCTAAGTTGCAATCGGCCTTCCAATTGTTCGATACTAATGGGTAGCCATCTCCCTAAGAGAGTGGGGGAAAAGCCTCATGATCATTTGCTCCTCGTCCACGTTTCGTGCTTTGGTGGTCTGGATCAAAGTGGTTAAGTCCTCCAAATACTGAAATGGGTCTTCAAAGCCAAGCCCCATGCAAATGTTTGATTGGGCTTAACACCTGGAGCTTGATTTCGACATCTTCAGCTGGAATCTGGATGCCAGGATGTTCCCCGTAATTTGAAGGATCATAAAAGTCCTTCAAGAGTTGGGTGCCTTGCATTATCTAGAACCATTCCTGCATCTGCTGCATTTGTTCCAGCTACCATTTAAACATCTCATGTTGATTATGAGGTGAGGAGGTCGTTGGTCGGCCATGGGATCAATTTGACTAAAATCCAACTTACGTCTCCTGGAATGAACTAATGGACCTTCCAATCGGGGATTCAATGACCTCCTTCCAAGCATAAACTAAGAGGTTGGAAGGACTGGGGATAAGAACCCTGTAGCACAACAAGACAAGCCTGTCCTTAAGTTGGGTAGCCTAAGGACCTAAGCTCCAAGAGAGATTCAAACTATAGTATGAATTTCGTGTTGTCCCTAATCCAAAACCTGGTTAAGTTGGGATGGCAAGATAGGGGGAAAGTGTCCCGAAGGCTACTAATTATGCCAAACCCTCCTTACTTAAGTCATTTGACAATCCAGCCACCCAACATAGCACCTTCTGAAGAAAGCAGATGTCACAAATTTGCACCACAGCTCAGAAAATATCCTAAAATAGACAGTCGAGTCCTAAGGCCAACATCTTTTTGATTTTATATTAGGCTTAGAATTGTAGTGCTTATGGAATGTGGTGGGCCTTAGAATGAGTTGTGCCCTTAATGATTGATTAAGCACATGTGAGTGCATGCACAACCGGGGTTTTCAAGTAAGATTATTCGGATGAGTGGATTTTAATGTTTAAATCTTGCTTAACTATCTTTTAGGGTTTAGAATTAGGTGAGATCAAACAAAGGCAAACCAGATCTTTCAATCATAGGTGAAGATGTTTTCCTTTCAAAATCAAGAATAATGTGGAGTGCCTGGTATTGACCTAAATTGTAAACCCAAAAAGGAAGCTACTTGATGAGTTATTTTTATTTGAAGTGGTGCAGCCCAAACAACTCAAACAACTGGCCTTGATTCACCATTGAGTTAGGCACACAAATGGTTACCTATCTAATTTTTACCCAATTATGTGTTTGGATGTGTGTGTACTGGTTCCAAAGATCAGTTGACTGGTTGAGTATGAAAATCAGAAGAGGTCGTGAACCTCAGTGTTTTTTTTTTTAGATTTTTTTGTTTATATATGGAGGGTGAGATGGGTGGAGGTGGAAATCAAATAATCAAAACTAATCCTAGGGTTTATGAGAACACCTAGGTTAATTAGGGTTTGAATTAGGGTTATGAAATGAACTCTATGGAGTTGGGAAGAATGGGGAGCACTTACAGTTGTCTTCAACTGCACTTTACTCCTTTCTATCGCTCGAAGATTCCCTATTGATGCGGATTTTTACGTTGTTTGTAAAATACATCGTTGTAACGCGCAAAAATGACCAACTCTTAAATTTATAAACCTAGATAGTGTGGTATCTAGGGTCATCCAAGGACGCAAATGTTTGCAAAAATACATCTCTTGCTCGAAAATTATATTCACCTTTCATTTTTGTCTTTTTAATTTACAATTTTTTAGGTTTTTGAAATAGTGAGCATTCGCAAAATTGTTAATGAAGAAAAAGGTGATCTAAACCTAATTCACTAAACTATTACTAGAGTGACAAGAATGGCCTCTCCCTAAGCTCACTCTAGGAACATGGGGGCCTAGAGTAATTAGGGAGAGGAAGTGAAAAAGTGCTAGATTAAGACAAAGAAAACAAATGTGATAAGAATTTAAAAGAAGGCAACTTGAATTGAATTGAACTTGTTCTACACAAAACACATAGAGGAAAGCTTCTAATCTACTTGAAATGAAAGAAGATAGAAGCACAAATCCTCTAAATGAAATGGTGAAGAAGATGATGGCTTCTTGCTCCAAGCCTGGTAGTTCCCGAGCTTGAAAAGAGTCCTCCAACTCCTTCCTTGCAAAGCTCCTTCAAATGGTGTCCTCCAAGGTGAAAGCTTCCACCTTAACTTTCCTCCTCCAAGGGTGGGCGTGCACCACCCTTGCTCCTCCTTGCTTGGCCATCCTCCTGGTGGGGAAGTGGTCCTCCTCCTTGGTGTGGCACAGGGGAGAAGAAATGGGGAGAAGAAGGCACCAAGGGGGCAGGTGATGTGCCCCCTTAATCTTCTTCTCTATTCCTTCTTCTTGGCTGTAGATATGAGGTGGGTATATGGCAGAGTTAACTGAATGGAGGATGGAGAAAATGGTGGTGGTTAAAGGTCTTTTTATAAAGTAGGATGGGGCCTATAGGTGGCTCTTGCGATGGATGGCTAAGATGGAGTTTGGAGTGGTGGTTATGGGATCTTTGGTCAAGGATTTTTGGCGCCATTCAAAGAGATGTGGAGGGGGGTAGTTAAGGACATGGAGGCACCCTATGGTGGATGTTCATGGTGGAGGGGGTGCCTCCATTTTGGCGTCAAAATGGTGTTCTAGATGAGGGGGAATTTTGGAGGGAAAATGGAAGGAGGAGATGGGCTTTAAGCTTAGGTGTAGGGTGGAGATTAGGGCATTTTTGGCGGGAAAAGTTGGCGCCAAAAAGGGGGGTTGTTTGGGTGGTTTTGGCACCAACTTCTTGGTGCCCTTTGGTGGTGGTGTCAACTTGGACTGCATGGAGCTAGCTTAGGTGAGCTTAGGTAGGACTTAGTTGGTGGAGCTAGTTAAGTAGAGTTTTAGGGTGGTAAATGCCAAGGGAGCTGGAACCTAGCTAAGCTAGGCTTAGCTAGTAATGGAGTAGAGGAGTAGAAAATGGGAGCTAGGGTTTGATGAGAGGAGCTGGATGTAGTTGGTCCTAACCTAAGGTGAACTCCAGTCAACTCAGCTGAGCTAGCTAAAGCTCCCAGTGAATTGATGGGAGCAGAGATGAGCTAGACCTTGCTACGTTGAGCTGGATCTGAGCTGACTTGAGCTAAGGTGAGCTAAGATGAGCTCTCTTGAGTTGCATTTGGCAGAGATGAGCTAAATGGAGCTAGGATGAGCTAACCCTAGTTCAAGTGAGCTGGATTCCAGCTATGGTGAGTTGAATCAAGCTGAGTTCTAGCTGGTTTAAGCTTCTCCTTCACCAGTTGCCTTTTTGAGTGGTAGGGTTCTAGGGATCTGACAACCTGCTTATCCCTAACACTCACAAAAATGCATAAAAAACATAATAAAAAATGCAACGCATGCCTAACCTAATTAATGCCTAAATGCAACACAAAAACCCATTTGCGGAGAAAAATCTTAAGAGCTAGGTTTGTTTTAATGCATAAGAATGATGATAAACTGGCGTTTATCACATGTCGAGGTACCTGCAAAACAATAGAGCAGAAAAAAAAGAGAGAAAATAAATAAGTGCATAGAAATGCAAAAAGGAAATTGAGATTCGTTGCCTCCCTGGCAACGGTGCCAAAATGTTGATGCAGAAAATCCGTCGTAAAAGGATTGAGTATAGAAAACCCGTCTTTACTGTGCAATTTGCGAGAAAATTCGTTAACAAATAAATTTACCGAAACTCAAAATGAATTTCGGGTCAAACACAAGGAGGCTACTTTGTCTCAATCCGCAATTTTTTTTATGTAATTTTGGTTTTAAGATGAGATAATCACAATGAATCGATGCTATACTAAAGAGAGAGAGAACAAAACACTTTTATAATAGAGGTATTGTTTTTACAATTAGAAAGCTGAAAATATTACAACTAGAAAGCGGTAAATCTACTCTAGAAGGCAGTAAAGAGAAGGGAGGTGAGAGATTATCCTCCTCGTTGGCTGCTTTAAGGATGAGCCAGAACGGGTGACACCTGGAAGACATAGAGCGAAGACAGAAGATGAAGAACGAAGTGGAAGGAATCGGGTGCGAGGTAGGACAGTGTCGTCATGAGATCCACTTTTGGGATGGGGGTGAGAAGACAACCACAGGAGGTCTAGGAGCGAGGTGAGAAGTGGACAAAATTTTGATTTTAACTCTAGAGGAGCATCCTGGGTTTAGGACAAGCTTCTTTAGAGCTTTGGAGAGGGAGAGAGGTGAGGGAAGGATGAGAAATTCGAGTGGTAGGGGTGGCCTTTTATAGATGTGAGAGTTAAGGGCAAAAGAGAAATTTCCAAGCTTTAAAACATTCATTTCAATGTCTTTAGTGACGTTCATGACCATCATTGTAGCTCCAACATGGAAGAAGACATGCGCATGCCTGCGCCTCTTTTTCTTCCTTTGAACCAACACACGCACACGTCTAGACAATCTCAGCCATTTGATTGCATGATCAGACCACTTAGGATCATCCGCACCCACACCTTTACCGTGTGGCTAAAACCTGTGAATGAGATCTCGCATCCAACAGCACATGAGATCACGTATGTAGCGCTCCTCGCAACTGGGTGCACCACATGGCCGATTCGTCGTCGTCCATCGTGCATTACACAGTCCAATTTGCTCACGCCCATGCTCAGGCCTTGATTTGAGCTGCGTGGGACTCGATCCCGTGCCCTCTTCTTCACGACAACATTAAGACCAATGCGCCAAGTCCTCTTCTTTAATGCGTAGATGATTTTGTGCTTAGCTGATCTTGGCCGTTGGATCTTCATCCAACGGTTGAGAACTTTCCTTGCTTAGGCCTTCAGAAGTTGAGCATAGGAGTTGGGCTAGCGTTGGGCAGGTGGGACGGCATCACATGGTGCCATCCAACTTGTCCATCTTCTATTGCTTGTAAGTGGTGCCACGGATGTCTGATTGGATCGATTTTCATGTCGCTGGATTGCAATCGTCGATCTGAACCCATCCGTGCAGTCAGCTTTGTGATCTGAAGTATAGATTTACACCACTTGGCCCCTTGACCTCTGATCTTTCTCAGACTGCATCTGATGCTACGGAAGTCTGATTAAGGCAATCTTGGAGTCGTTGAACTCAAATCGTCACCTTGATCAGATCATACGATTCAGATCATCACCCTGATCAGATCATACGATTTGATCTTCAATCCGAGGGCCCGATTAAATATCTTCCTGTCCTTGACCACCAGAAAGAGTAAAATACTATACAATTTATACAATTTGACCTAAATGCATGATGATGCATGTTATGCAATATTTACAATACATGTTGCTTCGCTGATACTAAGAACATGCATAAATAAACATTTTTGGTTATTCTGATACATACACATCATAAGGCATAAAAGAACCCATAGATGAAGAATTCTGCTTTACCCGAAATTAACCTACAAGATCTTCATTTCCGTACTCCTAATCTCCAAACTCATAATTTTAGATTTTAGGACCTCCAGCATGTTATTCACCCCATTTAAATTATCCAAGTCCAATAATTGTGGCTAAATCAGAATTGACATGGATTCAACGATTTCCAAACCAAAATCATCATTAATCCCTTTGGGGTGTGGTTGAGGAATGGGGCTACTGGGTAGATCATCTATTAAAATAGGATCTGAATCCTCCATGTCAACCCTAATAGAATCATAATCCTCAATTATTAGCCCTTCAGATGCTTCATCATATTCCTCAGGCCCGCTTGTCTCACTAAAATCATTTTCCTCACACTCAAGTGAGACTTCACTAAGAAATTCTTTACCCTTAGAATCAAAGAATTCTTGATCCTCATTTATATATGTCTCAAAATCATCTATCATTCTTTGGTCCATGGAGAAATTTGTTCTCACTCCCTAGCTCAAGGATCTCGGGTGAGAAAATCGATTCAACCTCAATGGATTACTCTAGACTAACCTGGTCATCCCTAGTCTCATAAAATGTTTCCCCCTTACATATGCCTGAGGGGTTTCTAACATTGGCTCTCCTAAAAGGGGTTCATCCTGGGAATCACCTAAGATTAGACTAAGGCAACCACGAATTTCATCCTCAAACTTGATAATTTCCCACGTAAAAACTCACTCGGGCCCTTATCCTAAATATCTTGGAGCCAATCCAATAAGGAAGTATTCAGATCATCAATCATTTGAATTAGGGGCTCCAATTATTCATTGCATGGTGTTGGCTGGGATTTTAAAGATTGTATGGTGTTCCTTAAATTGGCCAACACCCTATCTTTGACCTGGTTCACCTAAATCTAATGGTTTAGTTCAGGGTTGGATGTGTTTGGTTTTAATCCAGGGGAGTCAAGGAATTAGGGTTCTTGGGGTCCTCCTTGATAATAGGCCATTTTGGGTTCTTCAAAGAATGGTGGTGACCTATATTTAGTATAATCGAGGGGAGGGTAGGTATTATAATCATCATATCCTTCTTCATTATAGATCATGTTGGGTTGTTCATCAAAGGGTGAAGATCTATACTTGGTCTTGATGTGAGAAGGCTAATAATCACAGTCTTGATGTCCAGGATTAGACCCTAGATATTAAGGTCTAGAAATGTATCCCCAATCTGGGTTATCCCAACTAGTAGATGGTTGATTACAGGTCAGGTCAGGATAATAATCATCATATTGGGGATAAGATGTGTCAGGAGAATAGGAGTGGAAGTGCTAGTGTTGTGTGGGAGAATACATGGTGAAGTAGGAGGGAAAACAGAGGAGAGAATGGTGCCCTGCAGTATAATCAAACCAAACCTATCCTTAAGTGGGTAGCCTAAAGACCTACAGACTCTCAAAACCTGTCTTGAGATAAAAGAAACGATTTGGTCTACTTCTATCCAGTCATTCCAACCAATTGAAGGAAGGGATTGGGGAGAAGGTACTTCCCTTAGCTTTTGGCTCAAGTTCCTTTGATACCCCCCAACCATAGTTGTTTGACACTACTCCCCTAGCTAGATGTCAAATAGACTAGTAGAAGCAGATTAATTGAAAAAAATTTCAGTTGGAGTCCTAAAGAGCGAGCTAACACTTAAGGCCAACGTTTACTCAATTTTAGTTAGGCTCAGGTTTGAATATCCTCTGGAATGTGATGGGCCGTTCAATAGGTTGTGCCTTTAAAAATCAGTTAATATGTGTGGGCGTGCACAACCAGGGCTTTCAAGCAAGGTTATTAAAGATGAGGTAGATTTTAAAGTTCAAATCTTGCTTAGTAGCTTTTAGGGTTTAATGTTTAGGTATATTCATTCAAGGTTCAGTGGTACACTCAAAGTTTTGAAAACAATGGTGTAGATATATTCCCTTAAAAATAAAAAATAGTGTGGAGTGCCTGGTCCAACCCTAAAAAATGACCCCAGAGAGAAAGCTGCTGAATGAATCACTTTTATCTTAAGTAGTGCAATCAATTGGCCTGTTGCACCACTTAGTTAAGGCACACAAAAATATTTAACTTATTCAGATTTTTACTCACTTATTTATGTGGGTTTTGAAGGAGGGCGGTGAGATTTACGAGAAATGAAATAAAATAGCCAATCTCACAAATAAAGCAAACACACAAGCATAGAAGAATTTTTAGGTGGAAACCCAAACACGGGTAAAAACCACCACCTAAGCCTCTTGACTTAGGATTTTGAGATCGACCTAGTCGATCAAATCCAGTAACCGAGTCACTTAAAATGAGGGTGACTCAACCTCTTATAACCACGCTACTTTGAACCCAAGGGTAGCGTAACCTCAAACCCCTCCACTTCATGAGGAGTATTTTGTCTTGCGAAGGAGATGGGAATTTGTAAGGTGAATACCCAAACAAGGATAAAAATACAATATCCTATAGATCCACAAAGTAACTAGTTAAAACTAGCTACTATAGGCAATAGAAACTTTTGTTTAATGGAAGTGCGTTGGCTATTGACGCTCTTGTATTCATAGGCAGGAGAGCGGGTGCACAGTTGGCAAGATGCTCTCAAGATGTAAGTTAAGGCTTGGAGAGCAAGATCACTTCTCAAGATCAATTTGACACAATATAAAGTGGAAGTAGTGTATCAAGGTGTATCTAACAACGGAAGGGTCATCCTCTATTTATAGATGGCTTAAGAACCTTTTGGAAGGCTATGGAAGCCTTAGGTAGTAGTTGGGAACAAATCCAAGGCTAATCAGGCAATAATCAGGGCTATTAATGTTTCTGACAGTGTTATCAGACGTCTGAATCTATTATCAAACATCTAGGTCATTGTCTGAACATAGGGATCGATCGTTTGATCTAGAAGGGTGGAAGATCTGGACTGGGTTAGATCAAGAAGGACGTCTAAAGAGGTATTTTGAGACATCTAGGAATCTAATCAGATGTCTAATTCTAGACTGGTTTCCTTCCTATTTTGTCCAGACCAAAACAGGGTTCTAGGCTAAGTTGCTCAGACGACAGGTTGGACGTTTGGCAATATGTGTGGAGGTCTGGAAACAAAAATTATTGTGAGAATGGATTTCCCAAGGCTTAAACGGCTATAATGTCTAAAGGAAGTAATTAGGGTCAGAACTTAGCCTTACGTTTACTTATCAGATGTCCAGGGTTCTCTAAGAACGTCTAAAAGTAAATGTTAATTTGATTAAGGGTTGATCCTCAACAATTAAGTCTGACAAGGTAATGGTCCTCTAGTTGGACGTCTGGCAAGGTCGTCAGACGTCTTCACTACTAAAAAACTGTGATCTATCGTCGATTGCGCAAGTGATGGCAAAAATACTTTTGCCATCGCTTATTGATATAAGTGACGGCGAAGACCACACTAAAATTGAGTGCGCCCACCTCACCCAAAAGGTAGTATGTAATGAATATTTGTTGTCGCTTATTGTAATAAGCGACAACAAATCTCGACCTTAAAGTTTTCCTTAAAATTTTAGGCGTGAGAATTGAGATTGAATTATACATTTGATGTCGCTTATTATAATAACCGATGGCAAATGTCAACCTAAAATTCTTCGCAAAAATTTTGGGCGTGAGAATTGAAATTGAATTATGTATTTGCCATCGCTTATTAATTAAACTGATGGCAAATGTTAGACCTTGTATCCCTCGTAGAACCCTCTCCTCCCCCACATTTCATGCACTCCTTCCTCCTCGTCCACAGAACTCTTCAACGTAGAGCTCCTCATCGCCGCCCCTCCTCCTTAGGTAACTCCTACTCCTCCTCCACCTCCTCACTGAAATCCTCCTTGCCGCCACCCTCCTCTACGTCGAAAACCTCCTCTTCCTCATCTTCCTCCTCCTTGCCCCTCTCCTCTTCCTAATGCTCTTCCTCCTCTCCATCCACAACTCATCCTCCTATTATTGCTCCTTCTACCCTATGGGGCCCCCTCCTCCTACAACTTCTCCTCCTTCCCCTCCAGTGACCCCCTCCTCCTCCTCTTCAACCTCCGCATCAAAGGCTCCGACACCTCCTCCTCCTACCTGCTCTCCTCCATCGGTGCTCCCCTCCTCATCCTCCTCCTCACCGCCCTAACACCTCCTCCTCCTCCCTGCCCTCCTCCACATCCTCATCCTCCTCCTCCTAATCGCCCCTTCCCCTCCTCATCTCCTCCAACCATCCCCCTCCTCCTCCTCACCCTCCACATCTCCTCCTGCCTTCCCCTTCTTCCTCCTCCCCATCCTAAATTTTTTTTTTAGATTCAATTTCTAGCAGACAAAATGATCCTTAATGGTGTCTCTTTTGTTATATCAGTAGCAAGCAGTGCCGTGATTGTTGGAACTAGCGACAGTGGTAAGCATTCCATTTTTTTTTTCTGCTTGGTAATTTTTATGTGTGTGAATTTTTCTAAGTTAGTAGGAGATGTGTATGGAGTCTCCTTGCTCCTGTTTGCCTTCTTTGATCCATCATGTTTCTTCAATTCCCTATTGCTCTTGTGATTAGGAAACAATGGCACATGAGGAATTCTAGGAATAAATGGATAATTTGCATCTGATTATCATTAGTGAAGTCACTCACCTTGGAGATCTGATGCCATTTCCAAAGTTGCGACCTTCTTGTTGTTGTTTTCTATGTGTTATCATTATGTGTGTGTTTTTACGTCGATGATAGTGGTGAGATGATGATTAAAGGTTCCCTATTTGTTTGATTGCTAGCATGATGGCACCACTTGTATTAGCTCTATCTGATTGCTACTGCTCTTTAATTTATTGATATCCCTCCCTTTCTCCTATTTTTCTTCTTTATAACCGATCACATTTCTTATGTTTTCTTTTTCTTTTTTGGTGGAACAAGAGGGTGGTTAGGTCACATAAAGGAGTGACTTTCTCTTTCTCTTTTGATCTGTAAATGGTGGAAAATGAGGAATTCCAATAGCAAATGGGTAATTTGCATCTGATTATTGATAATAAAGTTACTACCATTTAGAGATCCGATGCCACCACCAAAGTTGCAACTTTATTGTTATTGTTTCCTATGTATCTATCATTGTATCTTATGCTGATGATAGTCGGTGACATGATAAGTAAAGATTTCCTATTGGTTTGATTGCCTGCATGATGGCACTATTTGTATTACCTCTATCTAATCCATACTACTCTTTTATAGATACCCTTCCCTTTCTCCTCTTTTTCTTCTTTATAACCCATCATGTTTCTTTTGTTCTCTTTCTCCTTTTTGGTGGAAAAAGAAGTTGGTAAGGTCACAGAGGGGAGTGATTCTCTCTCTTTTGATTTGTAAATGGTGGCAAAAGAGGAATTCCAATAACAAATGGGTAATTTGTGTCTCATTATTGACAATGAAGATACTGGCCTTTGGAGATATGCCACCACCAAAGTTGCAAGTTTATTGTTTGCAACAGATTTAAAGATATCATGCCTTCTGCCCACAATTGTGATGTATATACCTATTTTTCTTGTATTAGTTGTATGCTCAAGTAGATTATACATCAGGAAACATTTGATTCAATACATGTATTGCAACAGGTTCCCATGTGTCTTTCACTGATTATCAGTTGATTAACATCTCCAGAGATGGATTGGTATGTGACACGCCATTTCTCTATTATCATATTTGTTTTTTGATTAATTGCCTGCTAGTCTATAAATTTATTTTTTGAAATCATAATATTTCTAGGTGAGCTTACTTACTGAAAATGGCAACACAAAAGATGATCTCAGGCTTCCTACTGATGAGAACTTGCTTTCCCAGGTTATGCAAAAAACATGAGAAATGAGGCTTACTACTTGGAGTAGTCTTAGATTGAATGCTTGTTACTTGCCCTTTTATGAAGATCAAGGGTACATTTTGATTGCTATTGATGTCCAGTAGATATTCATTTATTGCTGACACACCTCACTAACAATACGAGAAAAATGACTAAATTAGAATCCACTGAACCCAATAAATGATTTTTGGCGCACATTGTGTTTCCATCATAAGAAATTCTTCATTGTAAAATTTATTATCAATCTGTTAAAAGAAAGCCGTTACCTTTAAGGATGCAAACTAGTAAAATTCTTTTCCCATTTCTTCACGGAGTTGTTTTTCTTATTACTTTTTTCCTTTTCAAATTGCAGGGCTGGGACTATTATATCTGAGACATGGGAAGATGGTCAAATATTCTTAAGGATCTCAATGCTCATCTTGTAAGTTGTTAGTTTCTTTACTTATGATCTGTCTGATACAATATTACAAACTTGTTACCTTGATAATGAACAGGATGTTGTATTATGAAGAAAAACATGGTAGAAGAGAAGAGAGGGTTCTCCTTTAGTAGAAATTTGATGTAAAATCCATTAATAGCCATCAACCACATTGGCTGTAATCAGATCAATTATGAAAACTAGTCGATCCTCTACCATTATGACTTCCACCATATGAATTTTAGCCTCATCTCCATTAGTAGGACACAAGGCCTTTTCTCTTCTAACAATCACCACAAAGCTGCTCTGACTTTACTCATTAGGTCCCTCGATTTTTTTGAAAGGAGGAAGGGAGGTTATCTAAATGATAGCCACCCAAAACCATTCATTAATCATGAAAGGGAACACAAATTTTGGTCATAGTAGTGGGCGAGGAAGGCTAAAGATGTGCTCGAAGGAAACCATCAAGCATGATCTCAATTACTTTGATTTAAGCCCATAAATGAGTTAAGATATATCTAAGCAGTCAAAGAAGCCATGTAGTCAACCCAAATTAGCGTGGGAATGTTGTTGTTGTTGTCTAGTAGATGAGGTAGAAATTACATCATTTGTGCTGTGCATGTAGAAATTATCTCATGTCAATTGTGCTTGCCAACTAACTTTTAGGTTCAAGTGGGTAGGATCATCACTAAAAATATCTTGGTTGATTGGTGCTATCAAGGTTGTATGTTCTTGAGGTATGTTCTCTTGGGGGTTATAGAGGGGATCTGATCTGGTCTCTGCCTAGGAAAGTGGTTCTTATCATTGTGTCCTCTGGAGAAGGTTACATTTGAGAGACTAGGGCCTAAGAGTTTGATACTTCCTTGTCAATTCCTGCTAACTTGCATAGCAGTTTAGTTGGTTCGAGATTCCTAGGAAATTGGTTGCCTTAGCTTTCTAGGTGGCCATAGCTTTGTGTCCCTTGCTTCTATGTCAACATTCCCTCTTGTCCAAAAACAAAAGCCCAGGCACCACATTGTAACACTTGTACAATTTTCTATGTTCATTCAATTTCTCCTTGCATTTATTAATGAAGGTTGTGGCTGCCTATACTCCTTTAGGCCATCTTGGGTCTCCATAGCTCCTTTATGTTAGCTATGCATCTGCATAAGGGGGACAATGATTTTCCACACTAAGTTGTCATGGCAAAAATCTCATGTTTCCTTCCCTGCTATAATTGACAAAAAGGCATCAAACATTCCATAATTGTTTCTATGCAGCTGTGCATCTTGGTCCCAAGAATGACCCTAGACTGATCGACTGAGATGTGGAGTCCAAGACCCGTCTCACTTGTATGGTGCAGGTGTACATCTATTTGATCATGTGGGTGGCTCTAGGCCGAGTGATTAACTTGGAGTCCAAGAATTCATCTCAACTTGTACTAACCTCCATGTATTTGTTGAGTAGGGTGGGATGCAACAAAGATGCATTCCATTTTGAGGAGCCATTTGAGTCCCTCCCATGGTTAAAAATGCAAGTTAACCATGATTTGTAGGTTTGTAGGACAGGTCGACAACAAACCTACACTATGATTTGTAGGTTTGTGGAGAAATGCAGGTTTCCCTATGATGGCTCATCTCCCAAATCCTTGAAATTCATTGGAAGGCATGAGTTACTTTGACTGCTTGACACAATCTTTCTCAGTTGGAGGTATTAGCAGGTGAGCATATAAACAATTGAAATGTGGGAACCCCTATAATGATTTTCTCCATTTCTAAAAGCTAATCCATTTTTAATTATCAACTGATAACCCAAGGGAATTAGCATTTGGAACATGTTAGATAGTTTTCATATACAAGGATGTCACTCAAATTCACAGATAAGCTATCATTTTCATTAATGCAATTTATACCTACATTCATGCATCTTTTTTTATTTCCTCTGAAGATGACATGAAATCTTGTGATCCGACTATAATTTTCATGCCTAGTTAGATGATCCAACAATACATCTACAAACAATTCGAGCAATTTTAGATGGACTGTCTAGTTAGATGTATACTATGTGTGCTTTATGGTTGCAGGGTGCGCCCACTTGTTTTGTATTTGTGTTTTTGCTTCATGTGTTTGGAATGTGGGGTGTACCTACTAATTGTTGTGGTATGAATGCATAGGTATTCATTTCAGGTACAAGATTTTGGAAAATATTGGAAAAATAGGGGAAACTCTGCTAGATTTTCAGTAGGTTTTAGCCCCTTAGTTTTATGCGTGCTTTTAAGTAGATAGAAACACCCCTTCATTTTTTGCATGCAAAAGGTCTCCTATGACCCTCAAAGGAATTAGAAGTTGACAAGAAGCCCACTGAAGATCATAATGACATCGATGGACATGAGAAGTAGGTAAAAATTCTCCATCTTGTACTCCATAATTGAAAGAGCAGATAGTCTCTTTTAGCATTTCTTCCGTAAATTTCTTACACATTCTTATAAGAAGTATAGAAAATATACGATGAATGCCAACTCTTCTAAGACTAAATACCCCATAATTTGCAAGGTCATTAGGATCATTTGCTAGTATCATTTTGGGTGTATGTTAGGCTTTTTATTGTGTGAATTCTAGAAGGAACCAATCTATTATAGTCAATTACAATCTTTGATTACCCTTTCAACATTTAATTATATACTGTAGTTTTGAGATCCACCATATAGGTAAGGTTTGTTACATCTTTTAAGCTCCTTGCTTTGCTATGTAATTCCTTTATATATAGAATTTTCAAAAAGTCATCTTTTTTTTAAGATTGTATAAGGATCTAAATTTTAAGAATTAAAAAAAAATACCTTTACCCTTGTCATTGGTTCTTACAATAACTGATGGTAGTAGAAGGTAATTTTGTTTAACGAAGGTGACAATTTGTCGTCAATTATTACATAAAGCAATGGTAAAAATATTTCTCCCATCGCTTTCTATAATAACAGACAACAAAAAAGGTAAGCTTTTTTGCAAATGCAATCTTTTTGTTGTCGCTTATTGGAGAAAGTGATAGCAAAAAAAGGTAAGTTGTTTTGCAAGTGAAAGGTTTTTCTTGTCGCTTATTACAAAAAGCGATGACAAAAGCTTGTACAAATGATGGCATTTTATTTTAAACGATAGCAAAACTCAAAAAATAGCACACTAATGTGGGAAAAAGTAACGTAACAACGCCGTCGCTTTTTTTTATAAGCGATGGGAAATCTAATTACTATCGATTGCGAACTGATGACAAAAGATCCAATCCGTCTGCTGGACGAACGATATTTCGATGTCGAATGTTCCTTGTAACCGACAGGAAAAAGAAACAGTGACACAACTTATGCAGTCACTTATTGGTGTCGGTTAAAAGGGATTTGCCATCAATTTTCAACGAATGGTAAAAGTAGGACTTCTTGTAGTGTTTCTAAGATGTCTAGACTAAGGGCTGGTCATCTAAAATCAACAGACAGAGAGCACTAAGTCCAGCCTAACTGTTTGGATGTCTAATCAAATAGTTAGACATCTTAAAGTTTAAGATCAGGCATCTGATTCCCAGATTGGACGTCTGATCAGGCTATTTGGAACCTATTTTGGTTTTCTAAGTTCCCTACGAGAAGTTATCTATCCAAGGGCTGAGTAAGTATTCCTAGGTGTTGAATCGGAGAATCGTCGCAAAGAGATTTGAGTTTTGAAAATTTATCGTTGTAGTGCAATTTGCGAGAAAAACTGTCAACAGATAAATTTTACCGAAACTCAAAAGGAATTCCTAGTCGAACATAGGTAGGTGGACATTGATTGAAAATTGCATTTGTTTCATTGTAACAAAGCAGATTAACTGGTCGTATTGAATCAAAACTTGCTATCTACTTAAATAATAATGAATAAAAGAGAGAGAGAGTATTACAAATAAAGACAAAATAGAGATAGAATAAACATGGATTTCATAATGACAGAATGGTGTCTATTACAACTAACCACTACAGTAGAAAGCAGGAAATCTTACAACTAGAATGCAGTAAATCTACTCTAGAAAGTAGTAAAATGAAGGTTGAGAGAAGTTATTCTCCTCGATGGCTACTTGGAGGACAAGACGCATTGGTGGAGCACCCGGATGAAGGTGGTGAGATGCAGGACGAAGGAAAACGATGACAGACGATGCAGAACGGGGCAAGGAGTCATCGCAGCGGGATCCACTTCCCAAATGGTGGTGAGAAGACCATCGCGGAATGCTCCACGAACGGGATGAGAAGATGGAAAAATTATATTTTTTTAACTCTAGAGGAGTGATTGGCAGTGTTTTGCAAATTAAAAATGGGGTTTGGAAAACCCGTCATTGTAGCTCGGAAAATGCGTCTATCAAAAGCAATTTATAATCGAAACTCAAAGGGTGTCCCAGGTCGAACAAAGGGAGGTGACATTTACTTTGTTTTAAATCCGTGCTTCGTTTTGTTTCCTTTCGATGTTTTGGGGTTTTGTATTTTTTTCTTTTATTTTTATAGAAAAGGTAAGCAAGATATATCATAAGAGGAATGAATCAACTATGATATATCACACAAATATTCATTACAATAATCTATGAAAGCATAAAAGAGATAGGGGTGAGAGGAAATCTCCTGAATCGGCTGTTCAGCGAGACAACGGCGCCTGGTAGAAGCTTGGGTGAAGGAAGTGAGATGCAAGATGACAAAGGTGAGATGCAGGAGGACGTCGAGTAGAGGAATGCTTCACCGAGGCTCTAGAATGGAGGTGAGAAAACGGAGGTGATCTTCTACCGGAATGGGGGTAGGAGGATGACTCCAAGGCAACCTATGAAGGTGGTGGGATGAAGGATGAATATTTGGTCAGAAATAAGAAGATTACACTAATCGGAGGCCTTTGGAGCTTGAGAGTAAGCTCTATTGGATCTTTGCTAGGCTACTAGAGCTTAGGAGTAGGTGGGAGTCGAGTAGGTAGAGATGAAAAGGAATGGGGGGTGTAGGGGTGTTTATATAGTAGAGGGAAGAGGAAGAAATTCAACTAGAGGGCTGTCGTGATAGCTGCAAGCATCACTAAAGACCCCTACAGCTATCGTTGAAGATCGCACCCCCACCATTCACACCCGCAGCTGTTGTCGTGCCTATAGGCAATTAATGACGGCTGTAAGCATCACTAAAGGCCTATCAAGACTATCGCTAAAGGTCCATGCCAACTCATGCCCACTACTACTGTGCTTGCGCACCCATCACACGCTGTGTCGCACTCGTGCATGCTAGCATTGCACTGTTTTGCTAGCATTGCGGTGCAAGTGTTCGAGCTGGTGCATGCGCGTCTGCGCGGGTGCACTAGCCAGTGCGCTGGTGCTACCTCAATTGAGTGATTGGGGGTGCTTGGCAGGTTTTGAAACCGCACCCCTCCTTTAGATGTTGAGTCCATGACCATTGCGCCAAGCTCCCGATTGAGTCAAGAAGACATTGCGGGCGTGCAGTGGGAAAGGATTCTCAGCTGTTGGATTCTCATCCAACGACTGAGATGGTGTGTTGGCAAGCTCCTTTGGAAGGATGCTGGTGGCCATGGGTCCTCCAGATGGTGCCACATGCTGTTATCTGGATCGTCCACCTTTTCTTGCTTGTAGAGGATGCCACGGTGCTTGGATCAACATGATTTTTGCATTGATGGACTACGATTATCACTCCAGATCCATCCGTACAATCTGATTTCTCATCTGATGCCCGTAAAAGTGTCCCATTGCCCCCTGGCCATTGACCTTCCTCGGATCACATAAGGTGATACGGGATTCCGATTAGGATGATCTCTGAGGCATTGGTCTCCGATTATCATCCTGATCAGATCCGTACATTCGGATCGTCAATCCGAGGTCCTGAAATGAATCTCCTTCCCTCCTGGGCATAAAAGGGACGTAATTAACAAAAATATTTACAACTACTCTAAAATGCAGGATGATGCATGCAATGCAATATTTATAAAATGAAATGCAAGTTTAAGCTTAGGAACATGCACGAATAGGCATTTTATGATCAAAAATTATGCCTACATCATGCCCTCATGCCTATCTTTTGCTAATCCATAGTAAAATTAAATTACATGCTATGTATGAAATCAAAATTAGGATTAGATCGCTCAGGCCTAAGTCGTTTATTAATAATAGAAAATTTTAACTAAGGTCTTAAACTATGAAGACTCAATAGTACCCGGGTGTCTACCAGAATGCGGACCGCCCAAGTCCTCACCTTATTTGGAAAGGGAAGATACATGTTTTTGCTTTTTTTTTCTTTTCTAACTTTTTTGGACTTTTGGAGTTTGAGAGTTTTAGGATAACTTTTTATGGCTACCCGACTTGCCCAAGACTCGAAAAGGACTCTAAGTGCTAATTTTCTAGTGAAAAGAGTGAAAGACTCACTAAGCAGCCGTTAAAATGGACTTCGGGTTTCTATGACCCTAGATGACCTTGCCTAAAGGTTTATCTTTTTGAACGATAGCTTTCTCCCTACTTTTATTTACAGGGTCAACACAAGAGCGAACTCAATGTATATCTTCCTGGTTTATTCTACTTCCCCTCTTCTTCATTAAGTGTTTTCGGAATTATTGCGTAATTTTTTAAGCTGGGCTCTGGACAACCAACCAATGGAATGTTACCCATGGTAACTTGCCAACCATACTCGTGCAGTGAAGTGTGGTTTTATTTATTTATTTTTTATTTTCTCCTTTTTCTATTTTTTTTCTTTTTTTCTCTTTTTCCTAAGTAGGTGGCTTCCCTGATCTAAGATTTACCTAAAGGTAGTATGAAGAAAATGGTCTTGTGGCTAGGCTCTAGATAATCGGCCAATTGGTTGTTACCTACGACAAGTTCCCTACCATACCACCCTATATAGCTCATTAGCAACCTAATTTCCGTAAAAATCGCTGGAAAGTGAGTCAATGAGAATAATGTGCAGATGGTTAGACATAAAATCCCCTCAAATTAGAGGGCGAGTTGATAAGTCGCATAGTTATCATTCCAATATATTTACTAGATTAAAGATGAAATTGAATTGGTGAGGACTCGAGATTAAGTCCACATTCGAGTGGACACCGAGACTAATTAACCCCAAAGACCTGAATAGTCTAAGTGTCTAGGTCTTATCGTATCATTTCCTAAAGTTAATAACTTCCAAATGCCTAAGTTATCTTCTATTTTTTTTTTTTAAGAAACTAAAAGGAATTCTACAGAGTTAACAAAATGATTTCAGGAAATAATTATCCACCACTGTATGCCAAATGATTGCATAGCAATCATAAGTCTTAATTGACCTAGATTAGGCTAGAACTTAGCATAAGTTAGGGAAATTCATGCATGCATAAGCATTAT
This sequence comes from Thalassia testudinum, assembly GCA_037157565.1. Classification (NCBI taxonomy): domain Eukaryota; kingdom Viridiplantae; phylum Streptophyta; class Magnoliopsida; order Alismatales; family Hydrocharitaceae; genus Thalassia; species Thalassia testudinum. Next base: position 95,897,802 of record JAZHRO010000025.1, read on the forward strand.
CTGCATCTTTATTGCTTTACTTTAGCTATGCAAAAAATAATATTATAATGTGTTGATTAAGTGCATTATGTCGATTGCAGGCAATAAGTAGATCTGGAGCTGGATCTGGAGCAAGATCTGAAGCTGGATCTAGAATAACGGGAGTTGTAGTAGAGCTGGAGCAGAAGGCTTAGTTTAGATATAGGAACAATAATGCAAGGGAGTTAAAGGTCTTTTATTCCATTAAGTAGAAATAAAGTAATAAAAAGTGAAGAGATTAGGTCCATCCTAGCCCTAGGATAGCCTAGAGACTTCCCAAAGCCTTAGCCACCCTTAGATACGTCACAACACCCTAGGAAGCCCTAAAACCCTAGTTCCAACCCTTATCTGGACGTCCAAATAAGTTATAAGACGTCCAGGACCCTTAGCCATCTCCCGCACACCTCAAACCCACTTTTGCAGTGTTATTGGACGTCCAAACACTTTGTCAGATGTCCAATTTCTGCAGAATACCCAAAATAGAACCTTGATCACCCCCTGACCCTGATTGGACATCCAAAATTGAAGTTTGGACTTCTGATATTTGATTCTAAGTCGTCTGACAACATTATTGGACATCTGGTACTAGTCTCCAGTCCCTATTTTGAGATTCAAGTCTTGATCTTGGATCTCTAGCTCTTTAGACCTAATCCCAGCCCCATAGGAACCTAAATTAAGGTGTCCTAACCCTAGTACATCACCTCTAAACCTATTTAAGGACCTAATTAGGTCCTTACCAAACCCAATTGACTTAAATCAAAGTCAATTACCTTCACCTAAGTCAATTGGACTCATTGAGTCCAATTGAGCTTAGATCTCAACCCACACAAGTTCAATTGGACTTGGTGAGAGTCCAGTTGACCTAAACCCAACCTAATTGAGTTATTTCACTCTCAATTAGGTTTAGACTCATTCAATTAAACTTAGGTTAAGTTTAATTGCATTTTCCCCTTAGCAATTAGGGTTTGTAGCCCTAATTCAAGACCTACACCTACCCAAACCCCATAGGACCTAACCTAAGCCACCTAGCCATATAGAGCACGACCACACACACACACACACACCCATTCACACACACACACTTCTATAGAGTTCTCTAGAACTCTCTTTGAAGTGGCACCACCTCTTGGTTGCCAAAATTAGCAACCAAGAGGCATTCAAAATGAGATCCATAATTTTTGGATCTCATATCCTCTTGGCCGACCACTCTTGGACTCGCTCTAGAGAGTTCCACGCCTCTCTAGAGTGAAGCCATTGGGTCTATAAAAAGACCCCATGATTGGCCAAGTGACCCCATTCACATCCCTTGGATTCCATTGGCACCACTCATCTCATTAGCTCCATACACGCCCACCTTCACTTAGGTCAACTACTCCACCTCCACGAGCTCACCACCATCATGGAGGACATCATGTCGGCATGCTGGATCAATCCTCCTTCTCTCCAAGGGTCGGCCTAAGCTACATTGGTTGCCCCTCATTCTCCTCCCGACCACTCCATGGCCATTGGGGACCACCCCTGAATGCCCTTTGTTCAGCTAGATCTAGCCTATGCTCTTCGTAGTTTACTGCTTAATAGCGTAGTCTTACTTCACCCCCAATGATGCATGCAAAATCCCCCTGTTGATTCTTGTATGCAGTCATTTTCTGGTAGCTAGATTTAAATTCCAACCATTTCTATACAAGCTTTCCTCTACGATTTTTATTGCAGACAACTCTCCCACTGAATGAATAAAAAAAATGCTTTTATATACATATCTTCATGTTGTGAAATCACCATGAGCTTATTGATTGCTATCATATTTGCGTGAGTCAAGTTGCCTATTTCTAACTCCTAATATTCTTGCAACTATGCATGTCGTACCGAAATACGTAATAATCACGAACTGGCATGCGATTCTAAATAGAGTAGAGCAGCAAAAAAATTGATTTCAAAAGTAAAACAAATGCCTTCCAGAGGCAAACAACCGAGACTCAAGTCTTATTTTTTTTACAAACTTAATTTTTTACGAACATTTTTGCGCAACTATACTATGATTCCGACGACTTTCAAAATGAGCGAGAATGGGTTTCTATCAAATGGCGCCATTGTCGGGGTGGCAATGTCATTTTCTATGATTTCTATCTTGAAACTATCACTGACAAATCTCTCACTGCTTTCTTTTTGATGTGTAGGAAAAATGCAAGAAAAATGGGATCTACGCACACATCGAGCGTGGCAAAGAAAAAATCAGGTGCACATCATCTCTCCTTAGATTAGCTTTTTTTTTCCTGAACCCTAGGAGTAGATTTACTTTCTGCACTTTCCTTTGAAAAATTCTTTGTGAAAAAAAAAGAGATTTTTCATGAAAAATACAAAAAAATCAAAAAAAAAATTTGAAAAAAAATCTTGATTAGGTTTCCTTTCAAATCTAGGTTAGTTTGAAAAGAAAAAGAAAAAAAAAAGATATTTTCTTTGAATCTTTTAAAAAAATCCTTGTTGAAAAAAAAAAAAAAACGTGCAAAAGTTTTGAAAAAAAAAAGCATTTTTGGTGCAAAGCTTAGATTTCAAATTCAAACCTCTTTAAAAAGCTTTTCCACCATCTTCTGATTTTCGACTAGATTTCAAGCTTGATTTAAAAATTCGATTGCCGAAAAATTAGTAGGCAAAAAATTTTGAAATTCAAGCTAAATTTTCATTTTCAAAGCATGTTTCAAACTCCACCATATTTTGAAAAAATTCCAGTATACAACTTTTAAAAATTCACGAAGTGCACGGGAGTCAGACTGACCCAGATTCAAAATTTTTCAAACTTCCAAAAGCGATTCCGAGCAATCCGCAAATCTGTTTTGACTAAAAATGGTGGGATTTGAAAGTTGATCCCATTGGATTTATTTTATTTAGTTTTCCTGAATTTTTTAAGGTCATTTGATATTGTTTCAAAGCAAAAAGCCGACCAAGGGTCAAAATTCCAAGTCTGACCCCCTGATATTCGAAATTCCATAAAAATTCGACTGAAATAGTAAAAATTCCAAAAAATATTATCTGGAAAGCTAATTGAAAGAGGAATCTACTTGAAAAATTTTAAATTAATTGGATTCCAATTATTATCTGAGAATAAACATCACTTTTATGGTCTACTGAAACAGAAAAAGAAAAACCCTAGAAGTGCATGCAACTTAGGCTAAATCTTTATGGTTACAACTAGAGACCACACTTTGGACTAACCTAGACGTAATCAAGTCTAGTTAGCCGGTGAGCTTGGTCATCTTGTGGGCCACTCACCACAAACCCCACAGAAGAAAACAGGTTAAAATTAATTTTAAAACACGAAATCAACCCGAGTTTGTTGTCATACTACTAGGTGTTTTTAATCTCTCTTGCCAAACTTGGTGACTAAGTCTCTAGGGTAGTGTCAAACGACCGTGGCTCGGGAGTCAATGGAACCTGAGGCGTAAACCAAAGGAAGAACCTTCCCCTTAGTCCCCCCGTAACTAGACTGGCTGGGTTAGCTTGAGAGGCGGGAATCACTTTCAGTCGGTTAAACGACAAACTTATCTTCAGGAATTCAAATTTCTAATGAAAAATCTGGTCACCTGATCCATAAGGACCATTTGATTGATAGGGCCATAGCCTTGTCCTGCTTGGTTACACCAACCCAGGGGTTGGGTGGTGTATGCAAGGAAGGAGGTCACTTAGAGCTCACTTGGTTGGACCTTGCGAGCCACTCCCAAGGAGGTGAGTCACCTCACCTGTACCATCTTCTCCCCCCACTTCTACTCCAATAGCCAGCAAGGCAAATCCTGGACCTGGACCTAGACTGGGTCAGGATATTGAGAATTTGGACCTGATGGCTCATCTGGAAGCCCGGGTCATCGAATCTGAGGAGCGGCATCAGCAGAGCATGGATAGCATTCTGACAGCACTTGACAGGATGTAGCACTTGCCGCGAGGAGAACAACTGCGGGATTTCTACGACCCAGCCACACAAATCGTCGCAACTCTTGTCAGAATTCCCACTGGCAGAGATGCATTTGAGCTCAAGCCCAATGTAATTGGGTTGATCAACACTCATTTCTATGGAAACTCAAGAGAAGATCCGTTCCAGCACCTTGAGGACCTGAGCCGACTCACTAAAACGATTCGACCCAGGAATATTGATCTCTGGATTGTTCTGATGAAGCTTTTCCTGTTCTCTCTGAGGGACAAAGCTTCATACTGGTTGAAGACTATTGGAAACCCAATTGGAACTTGGCCAGAATTATGACGTGAATTCCTGCAAAAGTTCTTTCCAATCGGTAGAACAAACGCAATGCGGTGTGCAATCACAACCATCTCCCAGGGAGCTGGGGAGAAATTGCATGAAGCATGGGACAGATTTGACGACCTTCTCCAAAAATGCCCGCATCATGGTATACCCAAATGGCACTTAGCTCAGATTTTCTACCATGGGCTAGATGACACACATTGGTATCTGGCCGATGCATCTAGCGGTGAGAATTTTCTCGCAAAAGACGAGAGCAATGCATTTGAGCTGTTCGAATCATTAGCGGAGAACTCAATGAATGCCGCATCTATGAACTAGTTCCAGCAGCCTAGTCAGCAACGGGTTGGTGTCCACAAGGCTTACATCAAGTCTATTCGAGTCGACATGGATATCATCATCAAGCAGCTGGATAGAATAAACTTAATCGAGAAGAAGGTTGACCAGATTAGCCAGGGTCAATCTGACTTGAGCTCTGCTACCTCACGACCCTCCTATGCACCCCGAGCCCCACCTGCTCAAGTTAATCTACTCACTCGGGATGCCTCCTCTTCGTATTTACGAGATCCCTCATATCAGGATCCCATAAACAATCCAAATCTGGCACCTTACTACCAGGGTTACGCACCACCCGCAGATTATAATGCATATCCCCTTGACTAATATACGTCTCAGACATCTTCGGCCTACGAGGACATCAGTGCTATGCAAGGATACGGGCGTAATAACCCATATTCAGAGACATATAACCTTGGTTGGCACCAGCACTCGAACTTCTCCTGGTCTGGCAATTCACAGAGACCACATCAAGATCCACACTACCAGACCAGGCAATACGGGAATGCTCAAAACACGTATCCTAGCAGCAGCAATTCCCATCTCAGCAGCAACAACCCTGATCGTTATACTGGCTGTTGCACCAAGCTGCCAACCACCCTCCAAAGCGGGTTGACCCTTTGGAGGAGCTGAAAGACGAGCTACAAGAATCGATGAAGAAGTCTACACAAGATGCTTGCAAATTATGAAGGCAATGGCCGATCAGATACAGACCATACAGAACACGCAGAACAAGCTGTTGTAGGAGCATAGAACTCAGGGAGCCTTGCCCTCCCAACCCGTCCTGAATCCTTGAAATGTGCAGAACCAGGGTGCCCTGCCTATGTTTCAGGCATCGTAGGGACAGGCACATGACATACCACAGGCGCCTCCTGCACCACCCGGTTACGTGCAAGGCCAGTCGCCTTTGCAGAATCCTACGTATTCTACCCCTTCCGCTCCCCTACCACCTCATGGACAGCAAGCCGATGCACACGCTGTCTCTTTGCGAAGTGGAAGGAAGACATTTGACCCACCACCTAGGCAGGCGGGTCCTGATTTTTTCCACCCTTCGCCACAGGCGAGTTCGACTTCGTCTTCATCCCAGGAGCCACCTGCGGTAGATAAGGGTAAGAGGCCACTTAACCCTAAGATTCCCATCCCTTTTCCTAAGGCTCAGACATGAAATGCAGTATGGAAAAAGGACACACGAAATTTTTAGGACCTAAAATCGATGTTTAAAGAAGTACATATTCAGGTCCCCCTCCTTGAGGCAATCGATCACATTCCCGAAGTTGCTAGGTTCTTCAAGGACTACTGTACCCCAAAGCGATAGCTGAGAATTGAATGACAGGCGGTATTGTCGAGAGAGGCTAGCACTGTGATTCTAGCTGACTTGCCACTGAAGAAGAAAGACCCTGGTACCCCACTCATATCCTGCTTCTTGTAGGATTCTCCATTTGATCGGGCCCTTCTAGATTTGGGTTCATCCATCAACCTAACTCCCACTGCCGTATTTGATCGATTTTGATTTGGGGAGTTGAAACCCACCTCAGCCCCGATTCAGCTAATAGATAGATCAGTCAAAACACCGAGGGGAGCGGTTGAGAACGTGATCGAGAAAGTCCGCGGGTTCTATTTTCCCGTAGAATTTTTCGTTCTCGATATGGAAGTTCCTCCTAATTTCTGAGATGCACCAATTATTTTGGGTTGCACATTTTTGGCAACAGCCCGAGCGAACATCGATTGTGCACCCGAGTGTATGGAGATTGCCCCAGGCAACGAACGACTTTGGCTATACATATTCAGGGCAGCAAAGAATTTCGACTATGATCGAATAGAGGAGGATGATGAAGACGAAGATCTGGCATACTGTGGCAACGTTGGGCTCCTTTTTGATGACCCAATGTCGCATTCGTCTACACTATCAAGGTTCTCGGACCTCGATCCACACAGGACTGAAACCACTGCATTACACATATCTCCCCAAGGATCTGACTGTTTAGGGTGTGCTTCTGACCACAGCACTCCTGAATCCAGCTATCCTGATCCATATATTACTGAATCGCCCTTGTTATTGCAGGAAGACGTGACTACAGCTAATGGGTTTCCCGTTAACACAATCACAACTAATCTTACAGGGAGCGACTCAATAGGAATTCACGTGCACATGGATCAGCTGATTCCTACCCTCGATTCTACTCCTCCCACTCTCATTTTTGACTCTGACCCACCCATGATTGAATTGAAGCCCTTACCTTACTCACTCAAGTATGTGTTCTTGTGTGAAAGTGAGACATACCCAGTTATTATCAATGCCCACTTAACCCAAGAACAGGATCATTAACTGAATTCTACGCTACAAGATCATAAGGCTGCTATCAGGTGGAGTATTGCTGATCTCGCGGTATTCGCCCCTCGTATTGCACTCATCACATTTACACGGATGAGGTGGTGAAACCTTCGAGACAACCTCAAAGACGGCTTAACCTGAATATGCTAGAGGTTGTTAAGAAGGAGATCATCAAATGGTTGTATGTAGGCATTGTATATCAAATCTCAGACAGCCAGTGGGTGAGTCCGATTCAGATAGTGCCTAAGAAAGCAGGACTCACCGTCATGAAGAATGATAAGGGCAAATCCATCCTAACCCGCACTGTGACATATTGGCAGGTCTGCATCGACTATAGGAAACTAAACATGGCTACTCAGAAGGATCACTTTCCTTTGACATTCATTGATTAAATCTTCGAACAGTTAGCCAGACGTAGTTTCTTCTGCTTCCTAGATGGATACTCCCGGTATAATCAGGTAGCGATTAGCCCAAAAGATCAAGACAATACCACATTCACATGCCCCTTTGGAACATTCGCCTTCAAGAGAATGCCCTTTGGCCTCTGCAACGCACTAGTGACATTTCAGCATTGTATGATGGCCATCTTCTCTGACATGATTGGGGATTATGTGAAGGTATTCATGGATGACTTCTCCATTTTCGGAGATGATTTCGAATCTTGTCTTGATAACCTCACCAAGATCCTGAAACGGTGTATTGAGGTAAACCTAGTACTATCCTGGGAGAAAAGCCATTCATGGTGAGGGATGGCATAGTAGTAGGGCACAGGATCTCCAAAAATGGACTCGAAGTCGACCGGGCTAAATCAGAGATTATCTCCTACTTACTGCTACCTAGCTCGGTCAAGCAGATCAGATCATTCTTGGGTCACATTGGCTTCTATCGGAGATTTATACACGATTTCTCAAAAATTGCACGACTTTTGACAAATCTCCTGGTTACCGATGTCCCATTTGAATTTGATACCTCATGTCTCAGTGACTTTGAGACTTTACGAATCACTGTCTCTAATTCCCCAATTCTCCAACCACCCGACTGGTCGCTCGATTGCGAAATGATGTGCGACACTTCTAATTTTGGCGTCGGTGCTGGCCAGGGAGAAACAACCCTTTGTCATATACTATGCTAGCAAGACACTGAATGAGACTCAGCACAATTACACTATCATCAAAAAAGAACTGCTAGCAGTAGTATTCGGGTTGGAGAAATTCATATCATATTTATAAGGGTTCAAGGTCATCATCTTCGCTGACCACTCCGCCCTCCGGCATTTGTTGGCAAAGAAGGATGTCAAACCACGGCTCATTAGATGGATCCTTCTATTGCAGGACTTTGATATCAAAATCCATGACAAAGTCAGAAAATAGAATGTTGTGGCGGATTACCTATCCAGATTGGACCTAGATCACATTCCTTATTCCCTACCTATCCACGAACAATTTATGGATGAATTTCTTTTGGTTGTTCATTCTGTTGAGTTTCCCTAGTATGCGGATTTTGCGAACTACCTTGCCGCAGGCAAAATTCCCGCGAACCTATCCAAGGACCAGAAACTCAAATTCACTGCAGAGGCCAAATGCCGCCTCTGGGATGACCCACTACTCTTCTACATTGGAGCGGACCAGATTATCCGAAAATGCATCGCAGACTCTAAGATCCCCAGTGTGTTATCTTTCTATCACAATGATGCGTGTGGTGGCCATTTCTCGAGATGGAAAACCGTTGCAAAATTTTGCAATTGGGATTTTTCTGGCCAACCATCTTCAGAGATACACACGAATACGCCCAACATTGCAAACGATGTCAGTCGATCAGTTCTATGACCAGGAGAGACATGATGCCACTCCAACCAATCATGGTCAAAGAAGTGTTGGACGTCTGGGGCATCAATTTTATGGGCCCTTTTCCGAACTCGCATGGCTTCGAGTACATATTACTAGCCATTGACTATGTCTCAAAGTGGGTCGAGGCCATCCCGGCGAGACGGGCTGACCACAAGACCGTCATTTCTTTTGTACGGCAGTATATTTTTGTGAGATTCAGAATACCCCATGCTCTGATTAGCGACTGGGGAAGCCACTTCATTCACGCCCATTTCAGGTCATTATTAAAGAAATGCAGGGTACATCACCATATAGGCACCCCGTATCACCCGCAGACCAATTTGCAAGCTGAAGTGTCTAACCGTCAGATCAAGCTAATTCTCCAGAAGACCGTTAGACCAGACAGGAAGGACTGGTCTAACAAATTAGTCGATGCAGTTTGGGCATATCGGATCGCATACAAGGCCTCACTCGGAATGTCACCATATCGCATGGTATATGGCAAGGCTTGTCACCTTCTTGTAGAGCTGGAACACTGCAACTTTTGGGCGATGCAAAAATGTAACCTCGACCTCGATGCAGGAGGAAGAGAACGGAAACTCCAACTCAGCAAATTAGAAGAGATCCAGCGGGAGGCCTATGAGAATGCATTGATATACAAGGACAAGACCAAGGCCTCTCATGACTACCACATCCGAAGGAAAGTATTCACTCCCAACCAGCGAGTCTGGTTGTTTGATTCACAGCTGAAACTGTTTGCTAGGAAGCTCAAGTCCAAATGGACTGGCCCGTATGTTGTGATGCAGCCATAACCTAATGGGGTAGTCCAGAGCAAGGACCTAAAATCTGGGCATATATTCACGGTAAATGGCCAGTGCCTCAAGCCATTTTCGGCCTAGGAACCTCCTCCACCTGACGAGACTGTTCATCTTAGTGAGGACGTGTGATTGAGTGCTCGCCCAGCTGGAGGCGTTAAACTCATCACGTATAGATGCCATTCACTCCACATTCCACCATCATTCATTTATAACCATTTTTATACATAGCATATTTTTGTTTTAGCATATTTCCCATTTGTATATTGCATGTTAATAGGTTAACCGGTGCTGAATATAATTTTAGGAGCAATTACAGGTGATTTCAACCCATTCTCTCCATGCAGTATTTATTTTCCTTTATATTCATGCATGAGGACATGCAAGAACTTAGGCATGGGGTGGTAGATACAGCAAAAATAGAAAATTTTTTGCCAACACTTAGGAAAACCTCGGAGCTGCTTGTAAAACGTACTTTAGGACCTTAAATAGAAGAACAACCAACTCCACCTCCAATGCTCGCATTGGAGCTAGAAATCGTTCGCAACAACCACTTCTGACTCACCTGCTCACCTTTTGTTCTAAATTTAGGGTCAAGCTGATTGTAACCCGATACGAGAAATTCATAAAGTACAAATTATATGAGGTTACATGTTTATAGCATATATACATATTGCTTTCATGAATAAGATTATTTTTTTACGAGAATGCATCAGGGATTTTATCCTCTAGTTGATTCCTGTAATCTGGAATCCAGTACAACTTTTCACACACACGTAGAATTTGTAATGGATTCATGGTGAAGGCTGATAAACGTCTTCAGTTTGTCTAGAAGAAGCAGTTCTTCTTTTCCTAAACCCCTGTATAGTGTTTTGGGAGTCAGGCAGATTTTCCTCCAAAAATCCACCATGTAATGTGAGATGAGAGTAGAGTGTACTGGTGCTCTAAGATTAGTGCAAGGAATCAGGAATCCTAGATAACTAGGTGATGATACTCAGAGATTAGGCATAGTTTCTACTCTCGGTTCTTGCGTATACGTTTTTGTGCGAAATTTTGAGAGCCACCAAATAAGGCAAATACGCAGAGAGCGAGTTTTCATAAAACTAGGGCGAAGGTTGAGGGTTACGACCATTCTTTACGAAATCCTCGGCTGAAGGAGGGTATTGATGTCAAGGTCAGAAATACACCATTCTATCCATCTCCCCCGGTGCCGTGAGTAGGCACTTCCACCAAATAAGCCACCCAATGTCTCTTATGTACCACCAATCCCTAATAATGCAGATTAAATAAAGTTCATGGATGTGTGCTAGTTGTGTTATGTTGAAAAAAAAAAAGAAAAAGAAAAAAAAAATGATGTAAAAAAAAAGAGAGAAAAGAAAGGAAAATTGGAAAAAAAATTAGAAAAAGAAGAAAAGGAAAAGAAAAAAAGAGTGAATATTTAGTTCAGTTGCATTGAGACAATACCAACAAATAAATTTGAGATCCACCAAATATGGCCTTAACCTATTTTTCTTGTGTTTCTGACCGCTCGAATACTTGCTGAGGAATTCTGACTTAGGGTTAGGGTTATGCAAACTCAATTAAAGTGTTAATGCCTAGTGAGACCACCAAATACAGATCGTATGTGTGAATCTGGTGAGATTGTGAGTTCTATCAAAAAGAAAAAGAGTAAGAGAGAATAGATAAAAAGGAATCAAAAGGGAGCAAAGTTTTTTTTGTCTTCCTCTGAGTTGAATTACTTAGTAATCTAGGAAATTTAGATTCTGTAGTACTAGTCTCTATGTAGCACCAAGTGAGAATGAGCCACCAAATATTTAAGCCTTTCCCTCAGAGATTCTCTACCTAAGCCTAAAGCCGGGGTGAAATTCATAGAATATCTTCAATACCCCAAGGGAAGAAGTCTGCCTATCCCGCTAGAATTTTTACTAAGGGTCAAGTATAGGCTTTAGAGGTGTATTAGTTTTCACTCGAATCCATTGCAAAAGCTACATAGCCGCACTTTCACGATTGTCTGGATTTCTAGAGCATAGGATGAAAACAAAAAGGAGAAAAATCTCTATGAAAAAACTTGATAAAATAATCAGTCCCTTAGGGACCCTTTCTGTAAATAAATTAGTCTTGCATATGCTAGGGACTAGCAAGATTTAGGCATAGGGGTATGATTGGGCAGCAATCATAGGTCTTAATTGACCTAGAGTAGGCTAGAACTTAGCATAAGTTAGGGAAATTCATGCACACATAAACATTATCTACATCTTTACATCTTTACTTTAGCTATGCATAAAATAATGCTATAATGTGCAGATTAAGTGCATTATGTTGATTGCAGGTAATCAGCAGATCTGGAGTTGGATCTGGAGCAGGATTTGAAGTTGGATCTAGAATAACGGGAGTTGTAGCAGAGCTGGAGCAGAAGGATTAGTTTAGATATAGGAACAATAATGCAAGGGAGTTAAAAGGTCTTCTATTCTATTAAGTAGAAATAAAGTAGTAAAATGTGAAGAGCTTAGGTCCATCCAAGCCCTAGGATAGCCTAGAGACTTCCCCAAGCCTTAGCTGCCCTTAGATTAGGTCACAACACCCTAGGAAGCCCTAAAACCCTAGTTCCAACCCTTATCTAGATGTCTAGATAAGTTATAGGACATCCAAGACCCTTAGCCATCTCCTGCACACCTCAAACCCACTTCTGTAGTGTTATTGGACGTCTAGACACTCTGTCAGACATTCAATTTCTACAGAATACCCAAAATAGAACCTTGATCACCCCCTGACCCTGATTGGACATCCAAAATTGAAGTTTGGACTTCCGATATTTGATTGTAAGTCGTCTGACCACATTATTGGACATCTGGTACTAGTCTCCAGTCCCTATTTTGAGATTCAAGTCTTGATCTTGGATCTCTAGCTCTTTAGACCTAATCCCAACCCCATAGGAACCAAAATTAAGGTGTCCTAACCCTAGTACATCACCTCTAGAGCAACCTAAGGACCTAATTAGGTCCTCACCAAACCCAATTAACTTAGATCAAAGTCAAATACCTTCACCTAAGTCAATTGGACTCATTGAGTCCAATTGAGCTTAGATCTCAACCCGCACAAGTTCAGTTGGAATTGGTGAGAGTCCAGTTGACCTAAACCCAACCTAATTGAGTTATTTCACTCTCAATTAGGTTCACACTCATTCAATTAAACTTAGGTGAAATTTAATTGCATTTTCCCCTTAGCAATTAGGTTTTCTAACCCTAATTCAAGACCTACACCTACCCAAACCCCTTAGGACCTAACCTAAGCCACCTAGCCATATAGAGCACGACCACACACACACACACACACACACCCATTCACGCACACATACTTCTCTAGAGTTCTCTAGAACTCTCTTTGAAGTGGCGCCACCTCTTGGTTGCCAAAATTAACAACCAAGATGCATTCAAAATGAGATCCATAATTTTTGGAACTCATAAACTCTTGGTCGTCCATTCTTGGACTCTCTCTAGAGAGTTCCACACCTCTCAAGAGAGAATCCATTAGGTCTATGAAAAGAACCCTTGGGCAGCTAAGTGACCCCATTCACATCCCTTGGCTTCTATTGGCACCACTCACCTCATTAGCTCCATACATGCCCACATTCACTTAGGTCAGTTACTCCACCTCCACGAGCTCACCACCATCATGGAGGACATCATGCCGGGATGCTAGATCAATCCTCCCTCTCTCCAAGGGTTAGCCTATGCTACATTAGCCGCCCCTCATTCTCCTCCCGACCACTCCATGGCCATTGGGGACCACCCCTGAATGCCCTTTTGTTCTGCTAGATTTAGTTTATGCCCTTCATACTTTAATGCCTTTATTACTGCTTAATAGCATAGTCTTACTTCTCCCCCAATGATGCATGCAAAATCCCCTCGTTGATTCTTGTGTGTAGTCATTTTCTGGTAGCTAGATTTAAATTCCAAGCATTTCCGTACAAGCTTTCCTCTATGATTTTTGTTGCAAACAACTCTGGCACTGAATGATTAAAAAAAATGCTTTTATATATATATCACCATGTTGTGAAATCACCATGAGCTTATTGTTTGATATCATATTTGCGTGAGTCAAGTTGCCTATTTGTAACTCCTAATATTCTTGCAACTAAGCATGTTGTACCTAAATACATAATAATCACGAACCGGCATGCGATTCTAAACAAAGTAGAGCAGCAAAAAGATCAATTTCAAAAGTAAAGCAAATGCCTCCTAGAGAAGAACAACCGGGACTCAAGTCTCGTTACTTTTACAAACTTAATTTTTGATGAACATTCTTGCGCGACTATACTACGATTCCGACGACTTTCAAAATGTGCGAGAATGGGTTTCTGTCACCTAAATGATGCAATATCCTCATTGTAGAAATAAAGACATGAAAAGGGTGGAATAACAGAATATCACCTGAATTTCATGACATTCTAGTCAGCTCCGTAGAGAATGTGGAATATACACACGTGCTAAATTTATTGCCTTCAGTTAGGCATAAAATACATACAAGGAAGAAATGGAGAATTCGCAAGTGTGGGTCAGAATCAAAATCAAAAGATTAATCCTTAAACCTGCTAGCAGAAGATGTTCACAATTGTGGACCAAGTTGTGGTTCAGACCCATGCCCCAGGGTCGAGTGGTTCTAGGGTTCGAGATGAAAATCACCCAAAATCGAAGATTGTTGTATTTATAGGGCTAGGCCTACAGTTTGGTGGTGTGCAACACAAGACTAAAGCATTAGACAATGTGTAGAGATGGTTAAATAGGTTTGGATGTCCTTTTAGATTTCAACACAAAAAGATAATCAATGATTCTGACTTTGGGTTGCACGTGAAAGATATCATAAGGGTCCTAGTAGAAAGTAGGTGGTTTCAGGTCAATGGTACCCTTAGATCCAAAATCATAGTCCCCTCAGAAGTAGCTTCCCTGATCCTTATCTCCAACTTCCTATCATCCACGATCAAGGTTTCTAGGACCTCCAGATCGTTGCACACCCCATCTAAAATACCCAAGTCCAACAATTGTGGCCGAATCAGGATTGACTTGTGTCCGGTGATCTCAAAAATATCATAATTCAGCACTTTAGGGTGTGGTTGAGCAATAGGGCTACTAATTGGATCATTAGGATTCGGATCATCCAAGTTAGCCCTAGCAGGATCATAATCTTCAGTAATTGGGCTATCAAATGGTTCATCTTGCTCCTCGAGCCCATTAGTCTAACTAAAATCATTCTCCTTAAGCTCCAGTGAGACTTTACTAAGAGATTCCTCACCCTCAGAATCAAAGAATTCATGATCCTTACTTATATATGTCTCAAAATCATATGTCATTTCATGGTCCATGGAGACATTTTTCATAATTCCTTGGCTCTGGGATCTCAGGTGAGAAACTTAGTTCATCCTCAATAGGTTACTCTAGCCCAACCTGTTCATCCCTGGTCTCAGCAAATGTATCCCCCCCGACAGGTGCCTGAGCAGGTTCAGACATTGGCTCTCCTGAAGGGGGTTCATCTTGAGAATCATCCCACGATTAGACTAGGGCAACCACAAATTTCATCCTCAACCTCGATAATTTCCCATGTAAAACTCACCCAGGCCCTTATCCCTAACATTTTGGAGCAAATCCAATAGAGAACTATTAAGTTCATCAATCATTTTGGTCATAGGCTCCAATGCTTCAATGCATGGTATTGGCTGAGCTTCTAAAGATTAGATGGTGTTCCTCAAGTTAGCCAACACCTTGTCTTGGACCTAGTTCACATGAACCGAATGGTTTAGTTCAGGTTTGTGTGGGTTTGGGTTAAATCTAGGGGAGTCAAGATATCAAGGTTCTCAAGTCCCTCCTTGATAGTAGGTCATTTCAGGTTGTTCAAGGAATGGTGGCGACCTATATTCAGTAGACTACTAGGGAGGGTAAGTATTATAATCAGCATATCTTTCATGGTTGTAGATCTGGTTAGGTTGATCATCAAAGGATGGAGATCTAAAATCATTGTAGCTGTGGGAAGGATAGTAATCATAGTCTTGTTGTCTAGGGTTAGGTCTTAGACACTGACGTTCGGTATAGTATCCCCAATCAAAGTTATCCTAGCTAGTGGATGGGTAATTATAAGTTGAGTCAAGATAGTATCATCTTGGGTATAAATGGTGGTAGGAGGTTAGGAT
The DNA here is from genome assembly GCA_037157565.1 of Thalassia testudinum. NCBI lineage: Eukaryota > Viridiplantae > Streptophyta > Magnoliopsida > Alismatales > Hydrocharitaceae > Thalassia > Thalassia testudinum. The sequence continues at coordinate 95,913,553 of JAZHRO010000025.1, forward strand.
GGAAAATGAGTGTCGGATGTGAAAGGATATCTAGTAGAATAAGAGGGAAATCAGAAGAGAGAAAGGAGCCCTGCAATACAAGCAATCTACCCTGTCCTTAGGTGGGTTAGATTACCTATAAACTCCCAAGACCCATCTTGAGATTATAACTGATTTGGTCCACTTTTATCTAGTCAATCCAACCACTTAGAAGGAGGGGCTAGGGAGAAGATTCTTCCTTTGGCTTGTGCGTCCGATTCTTAGTGTACCCCCAGTCGCAGTCGTTTGAGGCTACTCCCCTAGCTAGACATCAGATGGACCAGCAGAAGCAAATTAATAGAAAAAAAATCTCAGTCTGAGCCCTGAAGAGCAAATCAATCCTTAAGGCCAATGTCTACTCAGTTTTAATCAGGCTTGGGATGATTGTGCTCTTGGAATGTGATGGGCCCTTTAGATGTGTTGTTCCCTTAATGATCAATTAAAATGTGTGTGCATGCACAACTAGGGTTTGCAAACATGGTTATTTGATGATGTGTCTTTTAGGGTTTAACCTTGTTTAGTAGCTTTTAGGGTTTAATCCTTACGTTGGTTCAATCAGGGTTTAGTAGAACACTCTAGGTTTTACAAGCACTGGTGATGATGTATTCCTTTAGAAATCAGAGAAAAAAAATGTGGAGTGCCTGGTTCAGCCCTAAAAATCAACCCTAAGTGGGAAGCTACTGATGAATCACTTTTATCTTAAGTGGTGCGGCCCAAATAGTATAATGAATTGGCCTGTTGCACCACTTAGTTATGGCACACAAAAATGTTTGACCTATTCAGATTTCTGCTCACTTATTGGAGTGTTGAGTTAGGGTGTACCAGATCCACAGGTCAGATTCTGGTTAAGTGGTAAAATCGATGTGAAGTGGTGTGCCTTAAGTCGAGAGTTGTGGGTCTTAATGTGTGTCTCTTTCATAAAATCCCACAATAGAAGAGTATTTTTTTATTATTTTTTTAATATATGAGGGTGGGTGAGGTGAGGCAAAGTGACAATCAAACAATCAGATCTATCCTAGGGTTTATAAAAGCACCTAGGTTGATTTGAGTTTAAGTTATTAGTGTTGAGAAATGGAAACTAGGGTGGGGGGTGGGGGAAAACTTACAAATGTCTCTACCGGCACTTTACTCCAATCTACCTCCGGCTCCTCGATTGCCTTCTTGCAAGACAATAAATCGATGAAGAAAGATAGGTTAGAAAAATATGTAAGTAATGCGGGAAAACGCAAAAAAAACCAAAGAGCGTTGCCTTCCTGGCAACGATGCCAAAATGATTAGTCGTGTTTCGTGAATTAAAATCGGGGTTTGGAGAACTCAACATTGTAGCTTGCAAAACACATCAAATACAATTTATAACCGAAACTCCAAGGGAGTCCCACGTCGAACATAGGGAGGCGACATTTACTTTGTTTAAAATCCATGCTTTGTTTTGTTTCTTTTTGGTGTTTTAGGGTTTTGCTATTTTTTTTCTTTTGTTTTTATAGAAAAAGCAAGCAAGATATATTACAAGAGGGATGAATCGACTATGATATATCACACAAATGTTTGTTACAATAATCTATGAAAGCATAAAAGAGATAGGGATGAAGGATGAATATTTGGTCGGAAATAGGAAGATTACACTAATAGGAGGCCTTTGGAGCTTGAGAGTAAGATTTAATGGAGCTTTGGTAGGCTACTTGAGTTTAGGAGTAGGTGGGAGTACAGTAGGTAGAGATGAAGAGGAATAGGGAGTGTAGGGGTGTTTATATAGTGGAGGGAAGAAGAAAAAATTCATGTAGAGGGCTGTAGTGACAACTGCAAGCATCACTGAAGGCCCCTACAACTGTCGCTGAAGATCACGCCACCACTGCTCACTCCCGCAGGTGTCCATGTGCTTACAGGCAATTAGTGATGGCTATAAGTGTCACTAAAGGCCCACCCAAGCTGTAGTTGAAGGTCCACACCAACTCTCGCCCGTTGCTGCTGTGCTTGTGCACCCATTAGCATAGTGTCGCGTGCATGCACACTACTGCGCTGACGCTGTGGTGCCGGTGCGTGGGCTGGTGCATGCACGTCTACGTGAGTACGTTGGCCGGTGCACTGGCACTGCCAAAATTGAGCGATTCAGGGGGCTTGGTAGGTTTCGAACCCATGCCCCTCCTTTAGGAGTTGAGTCCACGACTGTTGTGCTAAGCTCCTGATTGAGTCAAGAAGAGTGGTGGGAAAGGATTCTCAACCATTGGATTCTCATCCAATGGCTAAGATGGTATTTTTGGAAGCTCCTTTGGAAGAATGCCAGTGACCTTGGGTGCTCCAGATGGTGCCATGTGGCATCATCTAGACCGTTCACCTTTTCTTACTTGTAGATGATGCCACGGTGCTTGGATCGAGGTGATTTCTGCGATGATGGACTACAATCGTCACTTCAGATCCATCCATACAGCCTTGTTTCTCATCCAATGCTCGTAAAAATGTCGCATTGCCCCCTTGGCCATTGATCTTCCTCAGATCGCACAAGATGATATGGGATTCCAATTACGATGATCTCGGAGGTGTTGGACTCCAATATCATCCTGATCAAATCTGTACATTCGAATCGTCAATCCGAGGCCCCGAAATTAATCTCCTTCCCTCCTGACCATAAAAAGGACATAATTAACCTAAAATATACACAACTACTCTAAAATGCAGGATGATGCATGCTATGCAATATTTATAACATGAAATGTAAATCTAAGCTTAGGAACATGCATGAATAAGCATTTTATCTTCAATAAATGTGTCTACATCAAGGAGCATCCTGGGTTGGAGACAAGCTCTTAGAGCTTTGAAGGGGGTGATGAAGAGAGGAAGGGATGATGAATTCGTGTGGTAGGGGTCTCCTTCTATTGTTGTAGGGATTGAGGGCAATTTGGTCATTTTATGCTTAAAAACATTAACTTAGGGTCATTAGTGACAGATTTAAGCATCACTAAAGCCCTTGAACATTGGTGTAGGTCGCTCACACGCCACACCTCCTCCTCTCCCAGTGCTTCAATGCCTATGCACGATCGTGCACTCTCAATTGTTCGATAGCGAGATCGGATGGCTTAGAAGCCATCGCTCCCACGCCTTCATCTCGCCCCATCGCGTGCCTGCGTGTGATCAGGCATTCAAGCACGCATCATCGTGCACGTGTGTGATGAGGTGCCCAAATCGCACCACATCGCACCCCCACTGCCACATGATCCAAATCTGATGGAGGAATTTGGCTACGCCTGCACTTCGCTCGATTTAAGGCGAGGCGTGGCTCGAACCCATGGCTCCCTCTTCGCATGAAGTTGCGCAATCTTTGAGCTACACGGTCACTTAAGGTGCATTTCTGGATTTGGGTGTGAGCTCTCTCAGCCGTTGGATCTTGATCCAACGGCTAAGATTGTCCACGTAGTTGAGGAGAGAGAAAGCAATGGTAGGTCCTTGGGCCTGTTGGGTGGCTAGGATGGTGCGACGTGGTGCCATGTTAGCCATCCATCATCTATGTCTTATAGATGGTGCCATGAATGTCGGATTGGATTGATTTTCTTATCGTTGGGCTGCAATCATCGATTCGAACCCATCCATGTGGTCGGGTTTATCATCTGATGTATGGATTTACACCACCTTGGCCCCTTGACCTCTAACCTTTCTCAGACTGCATCTGACCCTATGAAAGTCCGATCGGGGTGATCTTGTAGTCGTTGGACTCTGATCGTCGCCCTAATCAGATCCATATGGTTGGATCTTCAATCCAAGGCCTCGACTAAAGATCGCCTTACCACTTGACCATGAAAAGGTGAAATTAACCTAAATTTTATGCAATTAATCTTAAATGCAAGATGATGCATGTTATGTAATATTTATAATGTATGATGCAATTATACGTCTAAGAACATGCAAAAATAGATGGTTTATGTGATATAAATGTGTTTACATCACTAGGACTACTATTTTGTTGCTTAAGGGTCTTCAACAAAAGATCTAAGGAAATAAAATGTAAAGAACAAAAAGACAACTACAAAGACAAAATGCAAGACTAGAATGCACTTCTATCCTATTCTTCATCTCCATGCTTTTCAAGCTCTCGCTCCAAGTGAGGCTCCTTCTCTTCCATCAAGCTCCTCTAATCCACCATGGATGTGAGCTTGAGCTCCTTCGCACTTGTATCCATTTGCAAATATCCTAAAACTCATAAACTCGAATTGTAAATGTTAAATAATAAGTGTTTTGTTATCATCAAAATTAACGATCGTGGTGCCATTGCACCAACAATTTGTGTACTGAGTTAGGGTATACCGGATCCACGAGTCTACTTTCAGTTAAGTGGTAGAATCAGGAAGAGTGTGCCTTGATATGGGTGTTTATAGTGTGAAACTTTTAATTGAATCCCAAGATCAAATCAAATTCCTTTTATATATGGGGGCAATATATGTGGAGGTGGCAAGCAAGACAAACAATTTCTATTCCTAGGGTTTATGTAAACACCTACGTGCAAAGTGAAGTAAGTAGGGGGGAAACATGGGGCATTTACAAGGTGCTTTACCCACACTTGGATCTCCTTACTAGGATACCTGCAAGATAGCAAATCAGAGAAAAGAGGAGTTAGAGAATAAGTAAATGCAGAAAAACATCGATGAAGAAATTAAATTTTGTTGCCTCCTCGGCAATGGCACTAAAATGGTGAGTAGGGTTTCCTGCAGAAAATAAGTACAGGGTTTTTGAAAATAGAAACCCACATCGTTGAGTTGTAGAAATCTGCTACCAAATAAAATTTATAATCAAAACTCAAGGTGAGTCCTAGGTTGAACTGGGGGAGGTGAACGTTTGATTTAAATCCCATTTCCTTTTATTTATTTTCAATATTTTTATCTTTTGTAATCTTTTGATATTTTTATAAGATAGAATATCAAGTTGAAATACTTCTACCTAATCTATTCTGCTCTAGAAGAATAAGAGAGAGAGAGAGAGAGAAATAATCAATACATATTCAAAAAGAGTTTGCTACAGATAGAAAGTAGAAAACTACACTAAAAAGTGAATAAAAGATAGAGATAGGTGAGAAGAGTACCCCTCAACGGCTACTTGGAGGATGACTTGCTTTAACGGCACCTGGATGAAGGTGGTGGGAAGCTGGATGAAGAAGAACAGAGCCGAAGGATGGAAAATGGGGTAGGATGGCGTTGCAGTGAGGATCTACTTTCGGATCATGGTGAGATGATGGCCACATGATGCTCCACGAAGGGGGGTGAGAAGTGGGAAAATATTTTTACTTTTCTACTATAGAGGAGCATCCCAGGCTTCGGACCAGCTCCTTAGAGCTTTGAAGGAAGTGTGGAGTATAAGCGCGAAAATAATCATTTTAAGAAATACGTGTCCTAGTATAGGACGAAATTCTCATAAACACTTAATTTATAAAACTCGAAATCAATGTGAGTTTGAGATCGTTCGCAGGGAGCAAAATGCCAAATTTCAACCACTAAACATAATTATCAATAAAGATATACAAACATAATCAAAATATTGCTCAAGGTAAATCAGAATAATATTGTAATAAGATCAGGGATTAGAGTTCAAAAAGATGGGGCTAAAGTGGTGATCTAAATCGCCAAATTAACCCTACAAGTTGAGCTCTAATTAGCTCAAATAAATGAATAGTGCTTCCTATCAATTATCTCAGCAGTATCAGAATTAGTCGACAGTGCTAAGGCACAGGCACCTTAACCAAATACCAGTAGAACCACACAAGGCACAAGGGCCTTGCTTAGAACCTCAGTGGGGCAAAGGCACAGTAGCACCAACACAAGTGCCCTTCTTTAGATCTTAGCTAAGTGTTGAGAGAGGAGAGGGAGGGTACGAATACCGAGGCCACAATGCAAAACCCACCCCCTCCTCCTCAGCTTTCTTCCTTCTCAGACCAAGTCAGACCTGGGCATACGGATCCAATCCAGACCCGTGAGGCATGAGTGCAGTTGAGGGTGCATGGACAAGCACGTGTGAGTGCGCTTGCATTTGGGCATGTGTGGGGACCTCAACCCTGTGCTCTTAGAGGAGAACAACTATTTTCAGAAAATCCTTTTATATACCTTCATGATCTACTGAGTACCCAAGGTGGGACTAAAGTCATGGCTTCCCTCTTCATTCAGCTACAGGTAATGTCTCGATGGAATTGGGGTAGCAGCTACTACTTCCTTGTGCAATTAGTCTTATAGATGCTTGCAGTAGTTGAATCCGCTTCGATTGAGGGTAATAGTAGGTCAAGTTAAGGTTGGAGACGAGCAGTCGGGGATAGGGAAGATGAAGGCAGCAACAGCACTGCAACGATGAACCTAAGATCAAGAAAAAAGCCTTATAGCCTAGTTAGACTTGCTCAGAAGCTTCTCCAGATGAAGGTAAGTGGAATGGTGGTCGTGATGTGGTGTGAGGATGTGCATAGTGGTGGGGTAAAGTCGGAGAGTATGTGTAGAGGGCATGGTGTTCGATGGGATGGTGGAGTATTGATTTTGTGAAATTAATTGGGATGTTTTGATGAGGGAGATGTGAGGAAGCTAATGGACTCAGTGGTGTGCAGTTTTGTGCAGTGTAGTGGCTGCATGAGCTCGCCGGAGCTCGTGCCGACCATGGGGAAGATGATGGGGGTGAGTGTGGTTCTATGATCGAATCTAAGGTCTAAAGAGGTGGAAGTGAAGTAGAAAAGGAGAGGAAGAGTTTGAGAGGGATTAGGAGAAGCAAGGAAGGTAGTGATGTCTGGCTTTGCTTGGCCAGAGTTGGATTGGGCGATGGTGTTTGGTGAGGTGTCAATGACGAAGAACAGGCAGAAAGTAGTCCCTCTTTGGCTGAAGAGACACTGAAGAGAGAGAGAAAGGTGGAGGGTTGCCCAATTTGATGGTTGGACAGTAGGAAGAGGAGGGTAGAGAGGATTGGCAGAGCCGAAGGTGCGGGTGGTTGGAGAGGTTAGAAGAGGAGGTATTCCGACTCAAAACTTCACTATGGAGACAACCTGGGAGAGGGGGTTCTTTATAGAGATCCAGATCAAGCTCAAGAGCACGGGAGGGCTTGGTTTGGTCATGCAATTAGGGAAGAAAATCCCCTGATTTTCTCAAGCTCATCTAAGCTTGAGGCCCTGATTTGGAGACTATGAGGCGATTCGAGAGATTGGGGATCACCTCAAGAATCTTCCGTCCAAATTTAGAGGAGGTTGGCATTGATTTGAGGGAGAAATCCTCCCTCGAATCTCATTGCTAAGCTTGGTTTCACACCAATGGCAACTGGAATTGAAGTGAAGAAAATGATGAAAATTTAGGGACCCATTTGCAATAAATTCAAAACCTCAGGAGCTAAATGTAAGAAATAGGTTTTTAAAGGGCTAAATTACAAATTAGGTCAAGATAGACTCTGATTGGACCCAAATTTTGGTACCGACCTAATTTGAACCCAAGCGATCTAATGCTAAAGTTGGATTTTAGTTTTGACCATGTTTGACTAGGCAATTGCATAGAAGTCAAAATTAGGGTAGAATTCCGTCCAAGTCTCTATTCTAGGTCAAAATGCAGTCAAAAGATCAAACCAAGGTTACCAAAAATTTTAGAATAATTTTATATAATTTTTAGGAGGCTTAGATGAATTTTATCCTTACCAGAACCTCTTTAATTTAAGCAGGTCTGATGTTAGGGTTTTGTGTTCAGTTGCAGTTCTCAAAAAGCGTGAAACCCTGTTTCTATCAGTGTTGACCCACATTTTGGACTTTTAAGCTTATTTGACTTTCATTTAACCCCTTACAAATCTCATGGTTAATCTGTGTTCATGATGTGTTGTTAAAATTATAGAATTAATTGTGATTTCCCATTCTCTTCTCGAATCAAAACAATGTGGGATTGCGACCTCCAGATGATTACGTAGGAGCTTTAATTAGTCAAAGCTGACTAAAAGTGGCTAGTTAGGGACTGTGATGGTGTTCCCATCATGTGGGAAGAAGTGGAAGAGATGGCCCAGAAGGGGAGGGTTGGTAGGGCTATTTATAGCGTAAAGAAAAGGTGTCGCAAATGATTTGTCACGTAAAGAATTGATGGTAGGAAACCAAGAATGCTCATGCATAGCATGCATCCACCAGCCACCACATGCGTAGCGTACGCTTGCGCTGATGCATAGCTGCCATCGTTGAGAAGAAATGTGGAGCGTCGGATATTCATTTCATGGCTGAGGGTGCACGAGGATCGCTCTCTTAAGATTGTGCTGGGTGAGCACTCGCTAGCAAGTGTCATTGATCATGTGATCAATGGCTGAGGATCTCCTGTATAACACACATTGGATTGCAGGTGGATCACACCTTCTCTAATCCGCACGGTGGCGTGGCTGCATCTCGGCCACCCGATCACGATTGAGGGATCAAATTTTGTTCTCTTGCACGCTGAGAGGTCCTCCATTGCAGTTCAAACCCGCACTTATCATTTGAGAGTGTACGTGCACTCCACTGTGCTACGTGCCTTCTTTTATTCAAAAGCAAATTGTCTGGCAACGGTGAGGGGTGAATGTGGACCATTGGATCAAGATCCAATGGTCCCCATCTTAAGGTTGCATGCGATGCTTTGTGTCTGTTGGATGAGGATCCAATGGCCAGCAACGCACATTGGGGAGCTCTTTAGGGGTTGGGCAGGTACTGAGGGATACTTTGGATGGCTGTGATGGTGCCACATGGCACCATTCTGAACGTCCATCATCTTTTTCTTGTGGATGACACCACATATGTCGGATTGGATTGATTTTTGCATTGTTAAGCTATGATTGTCGATTCAAACCCATCCGTGCAGTTGGATTTGTCATTTGAGGTCCAGATTTGTATCACCTTACCCTTTAACCGCTGATCTTCCTCAAACTAGATATCATGCCATGGAACTCCGACCAAGGCAATTTCGGAGGCGTTAGACTCCGATCGTCACCCTAATTAAAAGCATACGATTGGATCTTCAATCTAAGGCCCTAAAATATATCTCCTTCTCCCCTAGCCATATAAATAAGCTAATTAACATATGTTTTATAGAGTCTATTTTAAAGGCGACATGATGCATGTTGTGTAATATTTATAATGTTATGAGTGCATAACTAACCTAGGAACATGCTCAAATTGGCATTTTATCCTATAAAGATGTGTTTACATCACATTAGTGTTATCACATAATATTTTTGTCTAAATAAATTTCAGATCAAAATCCCTTAAAGTATTCTTCGTCCATAAAACTTGGGAACATGCTAAAGTGTAGCTATATATTCAGCCTTCGTGATTGATAGCGCTACTTTGAAAATCAAGAGACTAGTGGTTCACCAAAAAATTGGCACGTCCTACTAGTACTACTCCTATCAATCAACCTACATGCAAAGTCCACATCACTATATGTAACTAAGCTAAAATTGCTACTCCAAGGGTAGAACAAGCCATAATCAGTTGTATCACCTAAATAGCAAATATTCTTTTAATGACATTTAAGTGTGATTGCTTAGGATTTGATTGAAATATAGCACAAAACTAAGTACTAAACAAGATATCTGGCCTTCTGGATTTTAAATAAAGCATGGATCCAATCATACCATGATAAAGATTTTGATCTACTGGTGTACTTGATTCATCCATATCAAGAGAAGTTGTAACACTCATGGGAGTGTTCTTACCTTTACTTTTCTCCATTGGAAACCTTTTGAGCATCTCCTTTTGATTGCACCGCAAAAATACACCTGCAATTGTGCCATCTTGTGCTAATTCCTAGCATTACCAGTGCATATTAGGTATCCATAGTCGCATTTGTGAAAATACATGCATGCATGCATTTAATTGAGAGGGGAGGAGAGTGAAAAAAAAGGCCTTGTAATTGACAAATTCTTCAAGTGCTGCCTTGCAAAATCTTCATCTTCATTTCTATTTCATTTTGACTTCGAATTTCTTCACACGGCTGCAGGCATGGCCTCTTCTTCCTCTTCGCGCCATGCTTTGCACAGCAGCTCTCCCTGCCAGCCGCATGCAAGTTCTCCTTGCCAAGCCATGCCAAGCCATGCACAGCTAGGGCATGGATGTGCATGCTGCTTTGTTCTTTAAAAAAGGTGCAGCCTTCTTCCTTGAATTCGAGCCTGGTCCACAAAGAAAACCCAACACAACAGCTTCCCTTCCAGTCCATCCCCTCCCCTAACCCTCCATATGCAGCCTCTTCTCTCTGAGGAGCCACGCTGCGGGCAGGAAAAACACAGTGGTGCACAACCACCACAGTGAGTCCACCACCGCCCAGCTCATCAAAGAGCCGGTGGGCATGGTGGTCTTCTCTGTTTAGCCACAATTCTGCCGTTACCACAAAGCTTCAAGCTTTCAAGCTCAACCGGCCACCACGTGCCCCTGTAGTAGCTGGCCAAGCTCCACCGCGCAAGCTAGTAGGTCACCCGCACCCCTCTCCATGTGCCCTGTCGAGCTCCTTCACCCGCGCCCCTTCTCTGCACGCTCTGTCCCGAAGTCCCACCCGCAGCCCAGCCGACGTAGCCTCTTCTGCATGCGCGCCAAGCCATCCACGCCTCCTGCACTCACAACACCAGATATGCCCAGTCGCGTGACTCGCCCCGGCACTATAGCCACTGTTCACGCATTTCAGCAAAACACTGTGGCTATAGTGCGGTGTCCGGTAAGTTTCTCACTTGATCGGTCACCTGGCGCACTGCAACCGGCCCCAGCCTGCACCCGCGTCCGCTCTAGCGCCTGCTCGCGCGTCAGCATACGCCCGCATCTGCCAACGCCGACCCGCTTCAGCGTCTGCATCCGCGTCTCCCTTCGCCAGCACCCGCCCTCTTCAATGCCCACTCTTCACGCAGCGCGGTGCGCTGCGGTCCTTCTCCCTCGCACTCACTCCCTCCAAGCCTGTGCCTCTCCATGTGCCTATGCACCAGACGATGCCCGCTGCTGCAGATGACTTAAACACCTTCTTCCTCGTCAGCAGACGCTCTCTCTCTCTCTCTTTCACAGAACTCTCTCACACTCTCTGCACACACATACACACACACACTCACACTGTTGTACACACACCCACTCACTTATATATTATTATATACTTATATATATATACATATACATATATATATTTATATATATACATATATTTATATACATCTATATATATATATCTATATACATATATATATATATATATATTACCTATATAACTAAGTACACGTATAGATACATATACATATATATATATACATATATATATATATACATACATATATACATATATATCTATATACATATATACACATATATATATAAATATACATATCTATCTACATATATCTATATACATATATTACTATATATATATATATATCTATACATATATCTATCTATACATATATATTTACAAGCATATATATATATACATATATAAGTACACATATACCTATATAATTATAACCATATATATATATATATATATTTACATATATATATATAAATATTTTCATATCACGACCATACGTTGTTTCGTGGGAATATCCACACCAGTTGCTGATATTCCTCGATACACGCGTATAGAAAGCGTGTTCGCACCCATCTTCCACCATCCACCTTACACCCACGTGGCACTTCGTCCTATTGGTTGCGTCTTCCTAGACGACGACCGACTCGACACTGTGCTACACGCCATCTCCACCCCCACCCTTTTATACATTTATAATATATACATATATATATACTATATTTACTTTATTTCTATTTCTCTTTCATACCAGTAAAAAGATAAAAAAATATATAAAAGAGAAAAGATAATTCTTGACTTGTAGGTACTCAGTCTTGTGAATAGCAAGAACAGTTTTGGAACCTTAATTTGGCTCAAAGGCAAGAACCTGATTTTGAGGGTGTACCTCAAGGACAAAAATTATCAGAAAAAAATCTAAATAGAAAAACACCAAAAATATAATAAACAAATGGAAGAGATTCATTGTAGGAAAGGTGTAGAAACTCATTGACTTTTAATCCCACTTCCCTGAGTTCGACCCTTGGCCTAAAAGTGACCAAGATAAAATTAAGTAGGCCAGGTTAAAAATTTTGTAAAGAGATAGTTAGGCTCGAATTAGGTTAACCACTATACGCATTTCAACGATAAAATAACCATATTAACATAGCATGTCCGAGTCTACACCATAATCTTTCACCTTTGTATACTCAGATTGACACACAAAGGTCCCAAATTCAAGTTGAGTGATTTGTAAACCCACAAAAAAATTGTGCTTACTCATCAAATTCATCTCAAATTGCTCCTACATTAACTTCGAAAATTCTCTACAAAGGGATTCATTAGTAGCACCAAATAGAAAATCATCCACATAAATTTGAACTAATAGAATTTCTTTTCCTTTTCTTTTAATAAATAATGCGGAATTGGCTGCACTTGTAGAAAAGTTTGCATCTAACAAGTAGTCTTTGAGTCTCTCATATCAAGCACTAAGAGCTTGTTTTAGCCTATATAATGGACTATTGAACTTGTAAACAAAATCTGTTTTATCATGAGACTCAAAATCGAGAGGTTGTCTTACAAAAACTTCCTCCTTAATGAAAGAAAGGCACTTTTACCATCCATTTGAAAAAGCTTAAAGCCAAGGAAAGGTGATAGAAGCAAGATGCATGCGAATCAACTCGAGTTTAGCTACAAGAACATAGGTCTCATTGAAGTCAATCCATTATCCTTGATTATAACCTTGTGCTACCAACCTAGCCTTATTGCGAATAGCTATATTGGGTTCATCCAACTTATTCCGAAATACCCATTTGGTTCCCATTATCGTTTGACCTTTGGGCTTGGGTACTAGGTCCCAAACTTTATTCCTTTGGAATTGGTTGAGTTCCTCTTGCACAACCATCAACCAAGGCTACTCAGAACATGCTTCCTCAACACACTTTGATTCAACTTGGGATACAAAGTTGGAAAGATCAAAAGAGCAATTAAATCTAGATCAGGTTTTAACACCATTGGAAATACTCCAAATGACTTGGCTTTCAGGATGATCCCTTTTGAATATCCAATCTTTACGGAGATTATGAATATTGGAGTCATTAATATTAGACACTTCGATAAAAGAATCATCTCATCTTTAACATTTACCTGGTCAATAAAAGAAGAGTTAGGTGATTCATCGAAGGAGTCTTGAAGGGTCTCCTCTAGTACCAAAGTGGTTTTGTTAAAAAATCGATATGCCTTACTACGTGAAGAATAACCCATAAAAATGGCTTCTCCACCTTTGGCATCAAATTTATCTAAATTAGAGAGAGTATTCAAAATAAAGCATTGTCATCTAAAAACTCAAATAACTAATCTTGGGTACTTTCCCATGATATAGTTCAAAATAAGTTTTTTGTAAACCAGATCAAATTAAGATGTGATTTAACACATAACAAGCCATGTTAACTACCTCAACCCAAAAATACTTTGATAAGCCAGAGTCTATGAGCAATGTTCAAGTACATTCTTGAAGATTATGGTTCCTTCTCTCAACTATCCTATTTTGTTGTCGTGCTCAGAGGAAAGGGAACTTTTGAGCAATACCATGCTCTTAACAAAAATCATCAAAAAAGGATTTTTCAAACTCTCCCCCATGATCACTACAAATCTGAGTGATATGGTAGCCTTCTTTAGTTTGAAACTTCCTACAAAAAATAGAAAATATGGAACACACTCCATCTTTGGATCTCAAGAAGGAGACCCGTGAAAATTGAGAGAAATCATCTATAATGACATGGCAATATTTGCATCCACTAAAACTCTTATACTTTATTGGTCCAAACAAATCTAGGTGAAGTAATTCTAAAGGTCTAGATGCAGAAATTACTTCTTTATTTTTAAAGCTTGATTTCATGATTTTTCCAAATTTACATGAGTCCCAAGTAAAGTTTTCAATAAGTTTCTTTTTGTGAAGTCCTTGAAATAGTTCATGCTTGCCTTGTTTGTGATCTAACCTCATATGAACATGTCTTAGTCTCCTATGCCAAATATTTATTTCATCATTTGCAACAAGAAGCTTATAAGTTCCATTTTTGTCAAATTCTATAATATAAATGTCGTTATATCTAGTTCCCTTAAGAAGAGTTTCATTGATTAAGGCATGCATAATTTCAAACATCACAGAAGTGAAGACTACTTTATATCCCTTATCACAAATCTGATTGACACTTAACAAGTTTTGGTTTAGTCCTTTAACTAAAGAAACATTTGAAACAGGGGAATAAGGGTTACATATCTTATAAAGGATAATAATATGGCCCTTGTGGTTGTTGCCAAAGGTGAACGTTTCCCCATCTGTAGGTTGGAGGTCCAAGAATAGGTGCTTGTCTCCTGTGATATGCTTAGAACACCCTAAGTCCATCACCTATCAGTCTCCATGGTGGTGGTCTCTTTGTCGTCCTCCTTATAGGTCTTCCTGTTCCGACAAAAGACCTCCTTTTATGGCTTTGAGAATTCTTATGCCATTCTAGTTTAAGTTGTCTTTCCTTCATTTTATAGACCTAATTCTTCACATTATAGTCTTCTTTGAACACTACAAAACAAAGTTCGAGTTGCCTTTTTGGTATCCTCATTAGTGTGGATCCAGATTTGTTAGTAGTCCTCTTTGTGAGAGGATCCATTTTCAGCACATTTTGGCTACTACTAGCCTCATAGTAACCTAGTCCATATTTACTAGTGGTAGGCTTTTGATGGGCAATAAGCTTGTCAAAGTTTGCCTTACCCTTAGTAAATTTGGCTAGGTCTTCAAGCAATTGATTTGACCTTTCTCTAAGGTGAGTTTTCATTTTATATATTTTATCCTCTAAGCCTCTCATCTCAAATTTTAGAAATCCATTTTCATCTCTTTCAAAAGAGTTTATTTTCTCAAGCACTTGCATTTTGTCAAGTAACTCCTCCCTACCATGAATATTTATTTTCTCATTGCGGTATAGAAATCATTTGTCAATGATTCATTTTCAAAAGTCAAGTTTCCTACTTACATATATAGTCCGGTTGCCTCATTAATGAGAGCTAAGTTCTTTCCGTTAAGATCTTTAATTACTTCCTTACCTTCCGGATTTTCCACTTTTAATTAATTATTTTTTTTCTTAAGATCTTTAACCTATAGATATAAGGAATCAAAGGCATCTTGTAATTCATCAATAGTATAAGATTGTACCTTGGTCTCCTCAGAGTCAGATATGGAGTTGGGGTCATCACTTGTTATCGTGAGACCCAAGCATGCAGTTTCTTCATTTGAGTCCTCTTCTTCTTCAAAGCTTGTGTCTTCCGAAGTTGCTTGGAATGTCTTCTTCTTCAAAGGTTTTGGCTTGGAAAATATCTTGTGCTATATTATCTTCTTGCCTTTCTCTTCATGCCTTCTTAACAAGGGACATTCCTTTCTCATGTGACCTCTCTTTTGCAATTGTAGCATACAAGAGGCACATCTTCCTTCTTCTTTCCCTCGATATCTCTCCTATTCCTGAGAAACTTCTTAAATTTCTTAGCCAATAAAACAAACTCTTTGTCATCAGTACTTACCTCATCCGAAGTTGCTTTGAAGGCCAAGGTCTTCTTCTTCGGCTTTGGTGTGATCGACTTCTGTCTTTGACTATCTTGGTTTCGTATGCTATTAGGTTCCCATGTTGATCATCCATGTCAAGATCCTCTACTTGGTTGGCTTCTTCTATTAGCGTGATCTTTTGCTCCCACTCCGATCAAAGGGAGCAAAGAAGCTTGGCTTGAAGTTCTCATTGGATGAAAGTCTTTCCAAGAGATTTGAGGTTATTCACATTCAATGTGAATCGGGTGTACATGTGCCCAAGTCTCTTATTTTCTTTCATATTAAAAGCTTCAAACTCTTGAGATAGAAGGTTAATCTTAGAGGTTTTGACTTTAGACGTTCCTTCGTGAGTTACCTCTAAAGTCCTCCAAATATTGGAGGTGATCTTGCATTGGTAGATGATGTTAAACTCCTTCAAGTTGAGTGTGCAATAGAGTGAGCTCATTAGTTTCGCATTGATGTTGAGATGGTCGATTTGTTCCATGGTGTATCTTGTCTCCGACATCTCGGGGATCTTGTAGTAAGATTAACACTTCTCCCAAACTAAGAAGTCATTGGCTTGAAGCCACATCATCTAAAGCTTCCAATTTGTGTAGTTGCTTCCATCAAAGAGTGGTGAACGGGTAGTGGACTGTCCCTTTGTCCAACTAGTGGAAATCACTTTCCCCTCCTTTTGATCTGTGAAACTTACTCCTGAGATGCAGGAACCTACTTTAATACCAACTGAAATTATAGTAGATCAGGGGTCAATAGTCAAATTCAAATATAATAAGGGAATAAAAATTCAATCACATAAATAATATAATTATTTTTAAGTGGAAACTCAAACTAGGTGAAAACCACCCCATAAGTCAACCTTGACTTAGGATTTACGATCACCAAGTGATTAATCCACTATCCACACCACTTAAATCGAGGGTGGTGTACCTCAATACAAATCCCACCTTTGATCCCTAATCAGATGTTTCTCCCTTTGTAAGGAAGAGATAGGGATCCGATAGGCCAGATACCCAAGTACAATAAACCGTAAAAGTAAAATGAAACACCCTACAGAGCTCCCCAAATAGATATGAAAGTAATCTAGCAACTAAGGGTGAGTGAACTCCCTAAGCATGATGGCAGCAACACAACAGTGAGGAAGTGAGTGTATGCCCAAGAGAGATGCATAATAGTAGTGCAATGAAAGTGATTAGAGCTAGTGTTTTTGCTTGTGGATTAACTTTAATTGGTGTCTATAGCTAAAGAGGGGTTGAGACTATATACCTGAAAGGAACCTTCAATTTGGCTTGGGATGCTCTTGATGGTAACGCCATCATTCATCATACCTAGCTTAAATTAGTTGAAATCAAGAGATAAATGCTCCTGAATGATCTCCTGAGGATCGTAATTCCACTCTAACTTGATTTGACAACACATGAAAATAGGGATAATTCTACAGTTTTAACATCATAACATAAATGCAGAGTAACCATGGGGTCACCGAGGGGTTAATTAGAGGTTAATTGAGCATACAAGATCAAGAAGTGGGTCCACACTGACTGAATTAGGGTTTCATGCTTAGGATACGAGGGATTTGGTCACAAGGGGTATTCGTGTAGGGGTTTAGGGGGGCAGATGAAAGAACATGCTTTCCCACGCTCTGGAAGTTTGAATTTTAGGTCTTTGTAGGTGCCGCCTCAGCCTCTTTCTCTGCGTAGCCCGGGGGGGCTTACGGTTGATGTGGAGGTTCCTCTGATAGAAAACATCAAAGTGACAAAGATGGCTTTGCGTGGAGCTCTGGTCGGGGAGGTTATGGCTGGAAGACTGACGGTGGAGAATGTCCACATCCTGGTAAACTCTCTCTCCCTGTCGACCAAATCCTGGCAGTCTGCTTTTTGGTCAAATACACGATTTATCCTATTTGGCTTGGGAATGGTCGATGTTGAGAGGCTGCGATTTCAAACATCTTGCAACGATGGCCTCACGGTGATCTAGAGACTGGTTTCTCCCTTTGATGGAGCCTTGCCAGAGAGACCACCCGAGAGAGTGGGATCCAGATCGGGAAAACTTGAGATCGAGGGATTGCCTTTGCATCTGAGGTCGAAGGAGGTCGTATCATCAATGATTTCAGGATTTGCATCAGTTGTGGAGGATGCGATTATTAGACTGCTTGAAGGCGATGGACACTTGTTGAATGTGATGGTCGATGCTTTTAAAGCTGGCTCTGTACCTAATAGACTGATTCTAAGATGTGGTGGGAGCTCCTGGATGCTGAGGCTGAGGTTCTTGGTGGGTGACACTATAGCAATGCAAGTTAAGTCATCTGGACCTGTAGTTGGTGAGGAGGCGGCTACGCAAGAACTATGCACGGCTCTTTTCGATGAACCCCCAACTATCAAAAATCATAAGGACATCCATGTGGGGCAGAAGGGGGAGATTTAGAATGAAGGGAAGGAGGAATCGAGTGGGGCGGAAACAGCAGGACCAACGTCCATGGTGGCAGGAGATATGCTACCAAGTGATATGGAGAATGAGGAGCAGGGGAGTCATGAGATGCAGCTTGAGTCTTTGAAGGATAAACAAGACCCGTATGAAAACGAGGGCCTTAAATGTGAAGGTGGTTCTTGTGCTAAAACTAGTAAAGGCAAATCACCATATAGCCTTCGACAGAGGAAGTCAAACGCTGTCATTCTGATGGATGAAGACGAGATTGTGGAAGTTATGCAGGTATGTAAATGCCAAACCCTCAGGGGGGAGGAGTCCCATGAGTATAGATGAGAATCCTCACTTGGAACGTGCGTGGGTTGCGCGACAAAAGCTGGTGGGCTTCTCTGATGAGATATTTAAGAGAATGGGGGATTGAATGTGCGATCATTCAAGAGACGCACATTGAAAGCAGCTCTGATAGGCTTTGGTCAGGCTTTCTAGCTTCAGGGATGAACAAATGTGTGAAGATTGATGCACAGGGGAGGTCGAGGGGTATTGCTATTTGGTGGAGGAAGGTGTGGGCTCAATGTCTGGAAGTTCACAAAGCCAGGCATATATTGACTTGCAAATTCCAAATTCACCAGGGGCAGGAGTATATCTTGATTACTGGGGTATATGGACCACGTGTTGCATCTGCCAGGCAGGAGCTATGGAAGGAGTGGACTACTCTGGTTGAGTTGGTGCAGGGGGGAGTGTGGTTGACGAGTGGGGATTTCAATTATGTGTTAATAGGGGCAGACAGACCAAATGGTCGTATAGACAGCTCAGCCATTGGCTTCCAGATGATGGTTCAATCTCTGCATCTGAGTGAGTATCCATCTTCTAGTATGGAATTTACTTGGTGCAATGGAAATGGGCTGGCATCCAGACTTGATAGATTCTTTAGGAATGTGAACATTCTTGAAAGATTCCAATTGTTGACTGTGAGTGGATTGAACCAACCTTTCTCTGATCACACCCCTTTGGTGTGGGATAGTGGGGAAGAAACCCATGTTGGCTCCTATTTCAAGCTTAAAAGATCATGGCTGAATGAACCGGGCTTCTGTTAGATGGTCAGCTCTTGGTGGCAAGCTAAAAAGGTGGAGGGTTCTGCTACTGTCAGATTGGCAACCAAGCTGGTTGATTTGCGCACTATCTTAAAAGAGTATGGATTTACTGTTAGCTTGATGAGGCAACAAAGGGGGAGGGAGGTTTTGAACAAAATTCAGGAGCTGGACTCTAAGGAAGCAGCTGGCCATTTGTCTGAGGAAGAACTTGCTGAGAGGAAAGTGTGGCAGGGTGTAATACTGGATGAAGACCTTAAACAAGAAATTGATTGGAGGGAGAGATCAAGGCAATTATGGCTTAAGGAGGGAAATGCCAATACGAAATTTTTCCATCTTGCAGCTAGCTCTTGGAGGCGTGTTAACTTTATTTCTTCTATTCTTAGAGATGGACATAGGATCTCTTCCACTCAGGAGATGAAATCTGAAGCCATTAAATATTATAGAGAGGCCTCTCTGGCGACTAAGAGGGGGAAATGGAGAATGGCAGGGAGTGATGTTCCTAGGGTGATGAGTGAATAGGCTGCTCAGCTGACTGCAATCATCACTAAACAGGAGACCCTACAGGCAATTAGAGAGCTAAATATGGAAGGTTCCCTGGGCCCTGATGGAATACAAGTTTTCTTTTACAGAGAGATGTGGAGTGTGGTGGGCAAGGAAGTGATGGATGTCAATAGAGAATTTGAGAAGGGAAATGCTGGGTTTGAAAGGATTAACAAGTCTTATCTTTTCCTTTTGCCTAAGTCAATGGGAGCAGAAAAATTTTCAGACTTTAGGCCAGTCTCCCTTTCAAATTCCATCTACCTTGTCATCAACAAGATTTTGGCTAATCAGCTGAGATCTGTTCTACAGGACCTGATCCATCCGGTGCAAGCTGCATTCCTGCCTAACAGATCACTCCAAGAATCTTTCATTTTGGCTCAGGAAATGGTTAGTGGATGGCACAGAAGGAAATGCAAGGCAATCATGTGGAAAGTTGATTTCTAGAAGGCATATGATTCGATCTCTTGGCCGTATCTCTGGGAGGTTTTTAGAAGGAGAGGCTTTCCTCTCTTATGGATCCAATGGATGAAGCGTTGTATCACAACTGCTTCCTTTTCTCCATTGATCAATGGGAAGCCTTGTGGTGTTTGGATTCAGCCTCAACGTGGGGTTAGACAAGGATGTCCTTTAGCCCCTTTGGTGTTTAACCTTGCTATGGATGGGCTTGCAAGGTATGCTTGCAAATTAGCAGAGGTGGGTATAATTAAAGGGTATTCATTATCTAACAAGAGAAATCTGGCCCCCATTTTGCAATATGCAGATGACATGGTATTCTTTGTGGAAGGGTCCAAGCCTACGGCACATGCTCTGGGGTTATTGGTAAAGATTTTTGGGGATATTTCAGGCCTATGTTTGAACAAGGAAAAGTCTATCTTGATTTGTTTTGGCAAGATTTGGAGAGTACATTGGGGTCACCACGAACTAAACTACAACTAAGGTACCTAGGACTGCCACTGAGGGCTGCAAAATTGAAAAGATTTAATTGGAATGTCTTGTTTGACAAGGTTTCTGGAAAGCTGAAAGGATGGAGTACTAAGTTCTTGTCTGAGGGTGGAAGACTAATCCTTCTCAATTTGGTCATTACATCCATCCCGGTCTTCTATTTTAGCATATTCAGGGCCCCTAAGTCTATTTGGAAGCGATTGGATGTTATGACGAAAAGATTCTTTTGGAAAGGAGCTGGTCATGAGGGTGGCTTTATGCAGCCCATCAGATGGAGCAAAATCTGTAGGGCAAAGGAGATTGGTGGTATGGGAATTAAGGCACTCAAGGAGTTCAATGAGGCTTTATTGATTAAATGGGCCACCAGGATTCTAGACTGCAAGGAGGGTTTGTTGGCAAATCTGATCAGGGACAGCTATGGGGGATCAAACAGCAGTCTGCAGAGGCTACAACCGAAGAAACCCTCCACTTTTTGGCGATCAATGATCAATGTAATATGGAGGTACTGGCACATGCTGCAGCCTAGGCTCGGAGATGGCAGAGATTTCAGTTTGTGGAACGAGCAGTGGTCTGGTCTGGGGGTGCTGAAAGAGGTTTACCCGAGACCTTATGCTGCTACTGTAGACAAGGAGGCCAAGGTCAGCAGCTTGTGGTCTGCTGCAGAGGGCTGCTGGCGGCTAGAAGGGCTGGAACACTACAGATTAGGCACTCGACTATGGGAGGATAGGCAGAACCTGATGGCTGATCTACAGCAAGTGATAGCGAAAATACGCGATTTGTTAAAATACGTCGTTGTAACGCGTAAATCCGCTTTCGCTCTTAAATTTATAATCCTAGATAGGGAAGTATCTAGGGTCATCCAAGGAGGCAATATGGTTGCAAAATTGATTCTCTTGCTTGGAATATATCTCAACTTTCTTTTGGTAATTTTCAATATACCATTTTCTTTTGTTTTTGAACTAAGGCAACATGCGAAATTATGGCGGGAAAAGTGTTTACACTTCCAATTAAGTAAACTACTCTAAAGTGGCAAGTAGAGCCTCTCCCTAAGCTCACTCTAAGCAAGTGGAGGCCTAGAATAATTAGGGAGAGGAAGTGAAGAATGCTGAAAATAAGCAGATAGAAATGCAAACAAGATATGCGAAGAAGGCAACTAGATAATTGATAAAGTGTTTAAAAAAAAATGCCTAGTAGAGGAATGCTTCTACTACTAGATAATTGAAATAAAGAAAGAAAACACAAATCCTATAAATAGATGGTGAAGAAGAGGGCTTCTTGCTCCAAGGTTGGTGGCTCCCAAGCTTGAAAAGAATCCTTCAACTCCTTCCTTGCAGTACTCCGCCAAAGTGATGACCTCCAAGGCAAGCCCTAAGGGGGCGTGCCCTAAGTTTCTCTCCAAGGGTGGACGTCCACCCTAAGCTTTTCTCCTTTGCCTGGCCGTCCTCCTTGAAGTGGGAGAGTCCTCCTCCTTGGCGTGGCTCAAGTTGAAGAGAGTGGGGAGAAGAAGGCACCAAAAGGGCTGGTGATGTGCCCCTTTAATCTCCTTCTCTACTCCTTCTTCTTGGCCGTAGGTATAGGTGGTTTAGGTAGAAAATATACTAAGGGAGGATGCACCAAAATGGTGGTAGGTGGTGGCTTTTTATAGAATAGGATGGGGGGTTAAGGTGCCCCTTGAAATGGAGGGCTAGGATGGAAGGATGAGGGTGGTTGGTGATCCTATGGCTAGGGTGAGTTGGCGCCAACCCAAGGGGTGTTAAAGGGGGTGGTTATGGTGGTGTTGGTGTCTTTTGGTGGTGGAGAGACACCCCCATGTTGGCGCCAACATGGGGTCTTCTAGAAGGGGAGTTAGGTGGATGGTGGAGATGGATTCAAGGGGGATTGTGTGGTGGAGATGAGGGGGGATTTTGGAGGGAAAAGTGGCGCCACTAAGGGGTGGTTATGGGTATTTTTTGGCGCCACTTTTAGGTGTCTTTTGGAGGTGGTGGGTAGGTTAGGTTGGTGCCAAGTAGGTTAGCTTATGTGGAGCTTAGGTGGAGCTAGTTGGGTGGAGTTGGTAGGTGGGTTTTTGGGGTGGTACAAGCCAAGGAAGTTGGAGCATAGTTAAGCTAAGCTAAGCTAAGCTAAGCTAGCTTAGCTAATGGAGGAGTAGAGGAGAAGGTGTTGGAGCTAGGGTTTGGAGGGAGGAGCTGAGGAGAAGTCTGGAGCTGAAATTTGGAGCTGGCTGCTGCTGAAGAGGCTGGCATGGAGCTATTCTAGCTGGCTTAGCTTGCTAGTTCTTTGCTAGCTACTAAGCCGAGCTAAGGTAAGCTAGCTTCTACCATACTGAGCTAAGGTGAGCTGGGTCTGGTGCTCCCGGGGAGAATCAAGCTGGTTGAGGCAGCTAAGGTAGCTTAGCTCAACTGAGATGAGCTAAGCTGAATCCCCGGGATCTGGACTTGAGCTTCCTGAGCTGAGATGAATTCTTCTTCAGCTGGCTGGAGTTGAGTGGAGCTGGATGTAGCTGGATCTGAGCTGGGGTGAACTCCTGTCAACTCAGCTGAGCTAGCTAGAGCTCCCTGTGAACTAGTGGGAGCTGAGGTGAGCTGGACTCAGCTAAGTTGAGCTGGATCTGAGCTGACTTGAGCTAGGGTGAGCTAAGGTGAACTCTCTTGAGCTGCCATCCAGCTGAGATTAGCTGAATGGAGCTGGGATGAGCTAACCCTAGTTCAAGTAAGCTAGGTTCCAGCTATGGTGAGCTGGATCAAGCTGGGTTCCAACTAGTCTGGGCTTCTCCTTTACCAATTGCCTTCTTGAGTGCTAGGGTTTTAGGGATCTGTGAATCTGTACATTCCTAACACTCACAAAAACACATTAAAACAACAATAAAAAATGCAATGCATGCCTAAATGCAGCCCAAAAACCCGTTTGCGGAGTAAAATCCTAAGAGCTAGGTTAGTTTTAAAGCATAAAAATGATGATAAACTGGTGTTTATCAGCAAGTGCGTCCTCGGATGAATGTGACTGATACATATCTCTGGTAGGGTGCTTTTTCAGTGCAGCAGGCATATGAGAAGGTCATTAGGTCCAACAGTGAGGTGGAGTGTGACCCTGTTGATAGAAAGATTTGGCTCTTGAGAGTCCCTTTGAAGGTTCAGATATTCTTGTGGCTTTGCGGACGGGAAGTCTTGATCACTGGTGATCCTAGACACAAAAGGATGGGGACTACTCTGAATGCTTGCCCTCTTTGTGGCTTACACTCTGATAGTACGACACACATTTTCTCCTCTTGCCTGGTCATCGACAAGATTTGGAGGATGATTTGCTTAGAACCTCTTCCCACCTGGGATTCACTGTGGTAGAGGTTCACTAATCCTGGTCGGCCATTAGGGGCTATGGCAGCTGTTTTGTGGTGTGTGTTGAGGGCACGTAATGATAAACTTTTTCAGGAGAGACTAATGAGATGTGAGAACATTGTAAATGAATGCTGGTCCCTCATACATAGCTGGGGATCTCTTTTGTAATAGTTTGTTTGATAAGAAATATACTACCCTCCGGATTGCTATCGGATTATGATAGCAATCCTCACTGTTTCAAGAAAAAAAAAAGAAGTTTGGTAGCTTTCGTTTGACCATCTGAACCTAGTTTGGCCTTGAATAAAGATTCAGACGGGAATCTACCCTATTTTAGGCTTCTCTGCAATTTACCTAGTCAAACGTGGCCAAAACTCAAATCCATGTTCATCATTATATTCCTTGGGTCAAAATTAGGTTCAGACCAAAATTTAGGCCCAATCAGAGTCCATCTTGACCTAATTTGCAATTCAGTCCCTAAGATCTCTTTTTGTTACAATCAACCCCCTAACCTTCAAGATTCTTGTATTTAGGTCCCTAACTTTGTTTTTGTTCATAAAAACTGTCCCTGCCACCATTGGTGTGAACAAACCTCCATCACCGACACACGAGAAAAGATTTCTCGTTCAATCCTCGCTTAAATCTTTCCAAAAGTGGAGAGAATGATCTTAAGATGATTCCCTACAGCTTAGGCAAGATCTCAAAGCCAATCTAGGACAATTTTGCCATTGGTGATTCCAAAATCCTCGAGCTCTGAAACTGACTTCAAGCTGGCTTAAATTGGTTCTTGAGGGGTGGACGAGGCCCTATAAAAGCTCTTGTAAATCCTTGGTTCCTTGTCAGTGAGGTTTCGTGTCGGAATCCCCTCTTCTTCCTCATCTCTGGCCGTGAACTCCACCAGCTCTAGTGGCCCTCTCGCCCCTCTTCTTCCATGCATCCAATAGTCAAATTGGATGCACCACCTTCTTCCGCATTTTTCTCCGATGATCGGGTCGATCTTTCGCTTTTAAGTCGTTTGTAGTTTAATGTGGTGGAAAAATCGACTAATCAATTTTTAATAAGAAATAACCACTCGCAGAGGAGCGGGTCGTTTCCACAGGGAGGCAATAACGTATTAAAATTCGCGCCACTTAAAAATGTTTGTTCGGAGTCAATTTGGACAAGAACCAAGCCAAGATTGCCTTTAGATTAAGGTTTAAGCAAGAAATAATGCTGAAATGGCAATTATGATAAACTACAGGATATTTTCCGCAATGCAGACTGAATAGAATATGAATAAAATCTGGCAATGGCAGAAAATGTAAATTTTAATCAATGCTTTACTGTAGCAAAACAGGGGAATTCTTCCCCGTTGTCTTGCGCGACGAGGAGCCGATGGCTGGGCGCGGGAAGCTCGGCGGAGGTCCCTTGGATCAAGGGCTTCGAATCGGTGGTGACGGCGAGTCGCGCGGCGGCCGGAGGTGGCCGGACGAGCACCGGCGGAGATGCTGCAGGCGGTTGTGCGTGGGCGCGCGGAAGGTCTGCGGAAGGCGCTGGCGCGCGGAGGCGTGGCTGCGGTGGTCTGCAGGCGGGCGCTGGCGCGCGGAGGCGTGGCTGCGGTGGTAGCTGCAGAGGTCGGTTGCTGGCGGTTCTGCAGGTGGCTGTGCGTGGGCGCGCGGAAGGTCTGCGGAGGGCGCTGGCGCGCGGTGGTCTGCAGGCGGGCGTCTGCAGGTGGCTGTGCGTGGCTGCGGTGGTAGCTGCAGAGGTCGGTTGCTGGCGGTTCTGCAGGTGGCTGTGCGTGGGCGCGCGGAAGGTCTGCGGAGGGCGCTGGCGCGCGGTGGTCTGCAGGCGGGCGTCTGCAGGCGGGCGCTGGCGTGTGCGGTGGAAGCTGCAGAGGGGGCGCTTGCGCGGTGGAAGCTGCAGGCGGCTGTTGGAGGATGCTGCAGGCTGGTCTGCAGGCGTTGGAGGAGAGCGCGGGCTGATCTGCAGGCGTGCGCAGGTCAGCAGCCGGTGAGCGGTGGAGGGCGCAGAGGTCGGTTGCTCGCGGTTCTGCAGACACAGTGGTGAACGGCGTGGACTGCAGGCGGTTGTGCGTGTTTGAGCTGAAGGTTGACGGACGTGGGTGCGCTGAAGGTTCTGTAGGTGCGGGAAGGGGTCTGCAGGCGACTTCAGGCGTGTGCGGTGAAGTGAGCGGGTAACTTCAGACGTCTGGGAAATTTCCCAGACGTCTTAAGTTACTGAGAGGGTGGCTGATCAGTAGGTTGGTGACGGTGGTCGGCGATGACGGCGAGGGAGTTGCACGCTAAGGTGCTCACGGTAATGCGGGCGAGCTCCGGATGGCGGTGTGGCCTGTCACACCACACGCCCACGGTGGTGGAGACTTGCCGCCACGGTAGAGGCCGGCAGTGTGGAGTGGAAGAGAGAGGATCTCTCTGCACAGTGGTGAGTCGGTGGCGGAGGCCTACTGCAGCCGGCAGCTTCCGTGCTCCTTTTATAGTGTCTTGAACAATTTTGAAATCAGCCGCCGACCAGATCCACCACATCCGCTCCCCCTTGAATGGCTTCATCACTGCAGCAGCCGGGCGTTAGAGCGGCAGCCAGCCGTTCTGAAAGAAGACGAATAAAGCAAATATTATTAAAATATTAGGGTTATTTATGTATAGACCCTCAACTTCTATGTTAATAAAAACAATATACCTAATTGGTTATCTAATTAGATGAATGCTATTCTAAGCTAATTCTAAATGCACTTAAGATATGAATGCAATGTATGGATTATGTAATTAGATTAAAACTATGAATTAATCTATTTACATCCTAATTTATACTAAATAAATGTTAGAATTAACCTAATGTGTAGGCACTTAAGTACTTAAATAACCCACAACTATGGGCTAATCAAATACCCCCATGCCTAGTTTTTGCTAGTCCCTAGCAAAATTAAGCGAAACCTAGCACTCTAAGTAGACTAGTCAACTCACTTAGTCTTCCTTCAGAAGCATATTAAGTTCAGGTTCTAAACCCAAGGTTCCTAAGTAGTTGCTAAGTTACAGACTAGGTCGGCTAAAGACGAGTTGCCAGCACAAGTTTCCCTGATTTCTGACTCTACCTTAAAGTTTATTGATCCCTGAGATTAAAGCATCCGTGCTTGTGCATTGGTCTGAGTTATTTGAGTTAAAGGAATTTTTTTTTTTTTTTTTTTTTTTTTAATATATATACTTTTTTTTGTTTGATTCTTCTAAGTCTAACCTCAGATCAGCTATCAACACAGTCTGTGTCGGATTCATTGTCCCCATTACCATACCTCGAAGGGTGCCTGGCTTTCGATGCTTCGAGATAGCACCGCCCATAACGACCCCAAGAACTCCTGGCAATCGACACTTCGAGATAGTATCGCCCATGGATTTCTTAAGCGAATTCAGGCCTATGGCAATCGGCACTTCGAGATAGGGCCGCCCATGGTACCTGAACCGCGCAATGCGCTTACATGCCCCCAGTAGGATGGATATCCTAAGAGACAAGCGCCGAGGAGGTAATATGTTACCATCGCATCCTCAAGGTGAGTATATACTCGACCTCTCCTGCGGCGGGAACTCTTCCAATCAAAATATGTTTTCAAGCCTTTCTTAAGTCAAAACTAAGAGAACCAAATCTCTTTTCAGAAATTAAGTTAATTACCAGACCAAGTGTGAACAATTTGGATGCTTGGGTTACAAGGACCTGTAAACCAAAAGGTAGAATAAGACTCCAGGTACTACCCCACCTTTTAACTCAAACCCTAGCTTCCCTTCCTCAACCTCTTGAAGAATGGTCCGCAACTTAACTCCTACTTAAGTTTTTAAGTCCACAAAGGACCCTAAAGGTCTAAATCTAGTAGCTTATTTAGCTTCTAAAGTTTGACCCTAGAATTAATTTAGTCTACGCTAGAGTTCTGATTTGCTTAAGACGGCAAGATCTAGCCAGTTAAGCTCAAAACCTCTTTTTTTTTTTTTTTTTTTTTTTTTATATGTACAAATGTATGCAATTATGCTATGTATATCCCCAAGTACACCCCCCCATGCCTAAAATCTGCAATGTCCTCATTGCATAGAAGGATATTACCTGGGTCAAAGCTGGGCTGAATAGCCGAAGAACCTGCAAATCAGGTTCAAGAATTGCAGAAATAGGCCCTAAAAATGAGGAAAGCAAAGTTGGCCTAGAAAATAGGTAACCTAGGATGTTGGCGAGCTGATGATGAATCCCGATAGCAAATGCTCGCCCAACTAAAATGGGAATGAAATCTTCCCAGGTCACCAGAAGAGGTTCTAAAGGATAAACAGTTAAAATAACCTCCAAAGGGGTAGGGGTAGGATGACAAGGATCCTCCAAAAAGAATGGGGAAGGAATGGTATAGAGATAAACCCCCAGGGTAATGGACTGACTAAAGAAATCATCAATCCATACCCGATACTCCATTACAGAAAATATTGGTCTGTTAAGCCCCCTAGTCAGAACAAAAATGAGCAATTCTCTAAGGCAAGGATCGTCTAGGGTGTCCAAGTTACGAGGTTGTGGGATGGCCATAAGATCTAGGTTGGGTTTAATCAGCTTGGTGTCCATCCCAAACACTCTTTCTAAATCCTCAATTTCATCCCTAGCATTCCTTGCACCATCACGTGGATCTTCCTGCTCTTCATCAGGAGTCACAATTTCGCTTTCAGATATAAGAGAATCAGAGGGTGACTTCGAAGTGAATGAAGGCAGGTTGGAAGCAACAGATCTAGGGATTATCCTATTAATGTCATCCCCGGGTTTTTGTTCTTTACTCACATCTTCCCCGGAGTCTATATGTGAATCCACATAAATCTTAGAAATTGCTTCCAAATTTTCCATCATTTTATCATGAGGAGAAATATCATCAATGGGTGTGCGAAGGAAACCTAATTTGGTCAAATTTGTGACATCCTCAGGGGTTAACTCTTCAAATAATACATAATCACCCTTAGTGTCACTCCAAATCTTGAATGTAGGTTCCTCATATAATTCATCTTCCTCCTCATCACACAATTCATCATGTACCCGAGGTCTAGAATCATTTAATATATCAGCAGATCCCCTAGGGTGCTCTATCTGAGGTAAATTATTTACATTGGTTACATCAGACTCCTCAGATAGGTCAATTTCTTTAGGGTTAGGTTCCCTAAGGGTGGGTTTGAGTTCCATATCATGATCAGAAGGGAGGGTAGGATTAACAACTTGACTTTGACCCACTTCATCAAATGTCACGAAAATACTATCATCTGGGTCGAGGTCTTCCAATGGCACCATCATTCCCTTCTTTTGACTCCAATATAATTCAGGTGGATACTCAACCTTATCATCATCTTCCTCGGGTTGCCACCTTTCTTCATCCAATGCATAGCTACTTTCATGTGTATTTTCCTCCCACCTAAAGTGTAGATCTCTCAAGGAAGTGTCATCTAATGGGGAGGTTTCAAAATCGATCCTCGAAAAGTAGCTATTCTCCCCAGAATTTCCCTTCAACTTAAAGTGTAGCTTTCCCACGGGAGATGCATCTATTGTAGAGGGGTATACGTCATCGTCAATGGGGCAGATTGGGTGGCTAATTTCATCTCTTTCTTGTTGGCCTGCTCTCAAAGATTCTCCTAACAATTCACTCATTTCATTTTGCATTTTCTGTATTTCCATCTTCAAAGAGGAGAGGTCATTTTTATCATAAGAGAAGTCAGGCTCAGGCTTATAGTACCCAGGAGTGTTTGTCCAACCATTATAAGTTTTCAGGGAGGGTGGGTTGGGTATTTCTTTGGTATGTGGGATATTGGGCAAAGCAAATCCCGCTCCTGAGTTCTGCTCACTAATTTGGGGCTTAACTAGGCCAATACTCCTATAATAGGAGTAAAACGGATCCCAATGATTGTCATTATGTCCATCAAGGAATGGACCATCTCGGCGTCTGGGATCGAAGGATGCAGAGTGGGGGTGAGGGTGTGGGCAAGATGTGAAAGGATGAAAATCAATGTGGTCCATCCTAACTCACACTTCAATCAGAATTCCCCAAGCAAGACACAATTCAAAAAGGACCTTTTAGGTCTTTCCCAATTTAGGCTTTTGATTTTAAGTCAGATTGCAGGTGACAATACAATTTGTTCAATCAATTTACGCGCCTATTGTCGACCTACGGCTCGCCTAAAAAGACCTAGTTGGAGCTTAGGTGTTCTTCCCTAAATCTCAAATGGTCAAGTAAATCCAAAGACGGAAGATCGAGGGATGCAAGTAGGCCTAAGCCTTCCTTTGAAGCTGTGCTTTCGCGGTGCTCCTCAACTACCCCCAAAAATCCGTGACAGGGTATCCCCCTCTTTGGATTTACAAAACCTTTGATCTCAAGTTCCGAACACTTCAGAATCCAACGAAAGGAGGGCTCTTGTCCTAGTATTTCCAAACCTAAGGAGTGTCTAGAAGCGTGTCGTGGTGCAAGTGAAATAAGTGTGCATACACCGTAAAAGATTTTAAACTTTGAATCGCACGCCAAGTTTGAAAATGAAATCCTTGGTTTTTAAAATGTCCTTCCTTTAATTAGTCCTTTTTCTAAAAAAAAAAATGTGACCACTTGTTAGATTTATTCAGTACAGATTAGGTGGTCTTCGCATTAAATCGCAAATGCAATGCGTGATCAAAAATAGGATGCAAAGTAAGAGAATGCGTACCTTGCCTCCAGCGATCTTCGATGCAAAAATGTACGCAATGCAGAAAAGCAAATCTAGAGGCTGCTCATACAGACCTAAATGGTTCGTCCTAGGGCAGGCAGCTTCTAGCAGGCAGCTCGTTTTTTTTCTTTTTCTGTTTTTTTTAGAACTACTTATGCACAAGCAAATAAAAGAAATAATAAAAAAAATAAACCTAAATCTAAAGAAAAGGGAACAGGCTCCCAAAAATTACCCAACACGGGTCCAAAATAAAATCAGGGAACAAACCCTCAAAATATGCCCCAGAACAAGGGTTTCAAACTAACTGTAATGAAAAATTAAGTCTTCAGTCTTAATTCTATTCTAATTAAATTAGCGATTAAATACAGTGGTGTCCGTCGCGTCCTCGTCCTTCTCCTCCTTTCAAAATTGCTTGTCCACTTCTCGTCTGGCGACGTCAAGGGTCGCCTCTCACAGTGGCTGATTCTTGCACAAAATTTCTCGCACAGAAAAGAAAATAATAGATGGTCAAATCTCTGTGCAATTGACAAATAATCAAAATAAAATTAGGTGAAATTATTGCGTCTGTTGCCTCCCCGGCAACGGCGCCATTTGATCGGGTCGATCATTCGCTTTTAAGTCGTTTGTAGTTTAATGTGGTGGAAAAATCGACTAATCAATTTTTAATAAGAAATAACCACTCGCAGAGGAGCGGGTCGTTTCCACAGGGAGGCAATAACGTATTAAAATTCGCGCCACTTAAAAATGTTTGTTCGGAGTCAATTTGGACAAGAACCAAGCCAAGATTGCCTTTAGATTAAGGTTTAAGCAAGAAATAATGCTGAAATGGCAATTATGATAAACTACAGGATATTTTCTGCAATGCAGACTGAATAGAATATGAATAAAATCTGGCAATGGCAGAAAATGTAAATTTTAATCAATGCTTTACTGTAGCAAAACAGGGGAATTCTTCCCCGTTGTCTTGCGCGACGAGGAGCCGATGGCTGGGCGCGGGAAGCTCGGCGGAGGTCCCTTGGATCAAGGGCTTCGAATCGGTGGTGACGGCGAGTCGCGCGGCGGCCGGAGGTGGCCGGACGAGCTCCGGCGGAGGTGCTGCAGGCGGTTGTGCGTGGGCGCGCGGAAGGTCTGCGGAAGGCGCTGGCGCGCGGAGGCGTGGCTGCGGTGGTCTGCAGGCGGGCGCTGGCGCGCGGAGGCGTGGCTGCGGTGGTAGCTGCAGAGGTCGGTTGCTGGCGGTTCTGCAGGTGGCTGTGCGTGGGCGCGCGGAAGGTCTGCGGAGGGCGCTGGCGCGCGGTGGTCTGCAGGCGGGCGTCTGCAGGTGGCTGTGCGTGGCTGCGGTGGTAGCTGCAGAGGTCGGTTGCTGGCGGTTCTGCAGGTGGCTGTGCGTGGGCGCGCGGAAGGTCTGCGGAGGGCGCTGGCGCGCGGTGGTCTGCAGGCGGGCGTCTGCAGGCGGGCGCTGGCGTGTGCGGTGGAAGCTGCAGAGGGGGCGCTTGCGCGGTGGAAGCTGCAGGCGGCTGTTGGAGGATGCTGCAGGCTGGTCTGCAGGCGTTGGAGGAGAGCGCGGGCTGATCTGCAGGCGTGCGCAGGTCAGCAGCCGGTGAGCGGTGGAGGGCGCAGAGGTCGGTTGCTGGCGGTTCTGCAGACACAGTGGTGAACGGCGTGGACTGCAGGCGGTTGTGCGTGTTTGAGCTGAAGGTTGACGGACGTGGGTGCGCTGAAGGTTCTGCAGGTGCGGGAAGGGGTCTGCAGGCGACTTCAGGCGTGTGCGGTGAAGTGAGCGGGTAACTTCAGACGTCTGGGAAATTTCCCAGACGTCTTAAGTTACTGAGAGGGTGGCTGATCAGTAGGTTGGTGACGGTGGTCGGCGATGACGGCGAGGGAGTTGCACGCTAAGGTGCTCACGGTAATGCGGGCGAGCTCCGGATGGCGGTGTGGCCTGTCACACCACACGCCCACGGTGGTGGAGACTTGCCGCCACGGTAGAGGCCGGCAGTGTGGAGTGGAAGAGAGAGGATCTCTCTGCACAGTGGTGAGTCGGTGGCGGAGGCCTACTGCAGCCGGCAGCTTCCGTGCTCCTTTTATAGTGTCTTGAACAATTTTGAAATCAGCCGCCGACCAGATCCACCACATCCGCTCCCCCTTGAATGGCTTCATCACTGCAGCAGCCGGGCGTTAGAGCGGCAGCCAGCCGTTCTGAAAGAAGATGAATAAAGCAAATATTATTAAAATATTAGGGTTATTTATGTATAGACCCTCAACTTCTATGTTAATAAAAATAATATACCTAATTGGTTATCTAATTAGATGAATGCTATTCTAAGCTAATTCTAAATGCACTTAAGATATGAATGCAATGTATGGATTATGTAATTAGATTAAAACTATGAATTAATCTATTTACATCCTAATTTATACTAAATAAATGTTAGAATTAACCTAATGTGTAGGCACTTAAGTACTTAAATAACCCACAACTATGGGCTAATCAGTAGCTAGCCAATTCACTGTCCTCTTCAACCCCTTCTTCACCATTGCTCTTCTCACTGGAGACTTCATCTCCTCCACATCTATCCATCACATTGGCATGGATTTCTCCCTCGTTCGACCTTAGCTAGGCTCTTCTCCTTCCTCTTCCTCTCTAGAATCTCCCTACCCCTTACCTTCTCAATTCAACAGCCAACCACCCCTCTCCCCATTCATCTTCTCCAGTGCTGATTGTGCCTCTGGCAAGGCCGTGCTGACACCACACACACCCAAACACTCCACCAACTCCACCAAAAGCTTCGCCACACTCTCCCAACCAAAATCTTCTCCCTATTGACACGTCCACCACCAAAACTCTTCCTTAAAGAAACCCACCACCGAATACCTCTGGTGATCTCACTCAACTGCCCTAGTCCTCCAAACACCTCACCACTACCTCTGTTACACTCCACACAACTCGGCGAAGCTCTTGAGCTTTCTCACATGGGCTTGTAGCTAGTATTTAGCCTACTAGGTACCCACTAGTGCTTCGCCTTCCACCGTCATCATCCACCGCTGACCGCCAACCTCTAACCTTGCTTCAACCACGAGTAGCTACGGAACATCACCACGAAGACACTTGGATTCGTGATTGAAGAACAGAGCAATAGTAGTAGCTCAATTGCACGTGGTTATCACCTATAGTTGTGCGAAGAAGAAAACTTGGTGATAGTCCTACATTGTAGGGGACAGAATCCAACGAGCGCATAAGAGGAATTCTTCACCCATCCCAGTTGCCTCAAAACGCACGGGGTGAGGTCACCTCGCACGTGCTTGTACACGATCTCGCCCGTGATCACGCCTGTGGGTCTGAGCCAGATATGATTACTCATTACTATGCATACCTATATACCTGGTTAGGAAAGAGTGGAAATTCTGAGGAAAGGGGGGAAGTTTTCACTCCTCGTGGTGCATGCAACGTGCCCAACACTTTGCTGTTCTGAGATGGCTTTGCATTGAGGTTTGGTGACTTTAAGTCACCTGAGGTTTGTCTTCGACGTCTGATTGAGGGTTACTGTGGTCATATTTGAGCTCTTGGATAATGTGGATACTCTATGGTTAAGTATTGGAAACACTGTTGAGATATTGAATTGAAACATTAGAATATGTGCTTGATTGGTAGGATTAAGTGGTGATTCAAATCACCTTTTTTAAGTCCTAATTTTCTTCTTATCCCATTGCTTTTTGAGATAAAATTTGATCTATTATTGAATATCTTCTAATTATTGATTTTCATTCCATATCTTTATCATTGTGCTCATTGATTAACATGGCGATTAGTGTTGTGAATTCCACATTTGCTCCCTGAGAATGATCTCGGACTCACTTTTGTTTTCGAGCACTTATAAATTTAAATGTTGTATCACTTTTCGTCACTATACTATGACGAAACCATTTCTTAAACACGACAATTTATGATGACCAACAACTTGGCACCACTACCAAGGATAAAAACTCGATAGTTCGCCAATAGACAAAAATTCGCTATCAACATTTTGGTGCCATTGCCAGGGAGCAACATGCAATTCACCACTAGTCATATCTTTCTTGATTAACTGAGTTGATTTCTAACTTGCCTGATCTATGTTGCTGTGTTTTGCGAGGTACATCATGAAGAGATCTTCTACGCAATCAGCCACTCCAAGGGCACGTAAAATTTCTCTTCTTCCCTAATCATCTCTTAATCTTGGGGAAGAGAAAAAGGAAACAAAATCAATTAGGATCCACTTGCCTTATTTCCATAGTAATATCATTGAAAGGCAAAGAGTTTCCATATTTATGAGATTTATTTAAATCTGATGGAAGTTAAGATGATTTGATTAGAGATCCCCTTCCGCATTTCCAGTACCTATTAGTGATTTTTGCTAGAACTCTCAACATCTTGGTCTACTCACTTTCTTGTTTGAGTCTAAGGTGTTATATTTGGAATTCAAATTGGACTTAGAAATAGAGCTAATTAGGGTTTCCACATTAGGGCTTTGAAGTGTTAGTACACATTTTTCCTACAATTAAGGAAACTGATCCTCCTACATTTGTGTACCTCCCAAGCCCTTGTATGAATTGATCTATCCAAGTGAACCCTAAAATCAAGGCTCTAGATTCACTTGAATCATAAAATTTGGGACCTAATAACCTAAGAATCAATTTAGGATGATTTGGGTCATGACCCAAATTTCATCCTCAACCTTAGGGTAGGTCAGGTGAAGTTGGTACACTTTGTGGGTCAACAACCTTGAAATTAGGTCACAATTGAAATAACTTCTAAATCAAGTGAAATTCATGGCACGAATTAAGGCTAAACTTGGTAGACTTAGGTCTCAATTCATACATTCCTGTCTACATGGAATCTCAGTGACAAGGAAGGTTGGGTTAGGGAAACCCTGTAACCTGTGGGGATGCTCTACTGTGTAGGGGTCTTTGCAAGACTCTCCCTTCCTGGCTACCCAAGTAATTCTCAAGTGTGTGGATTTCTGGTCTAGAGGTATCATCTACCTCGAAACAACACTAGTCATCCAAAATCTTTTTTGAGTGCCTTGATTACGTCTAATACACATCCAACCCCTCATATATTATATAGTGCACATACATAGGAGAGGTCCCTAGGTCTGACCTAGAGGCCTCCATTAGAGTTGATCTTTTGGGGAAAATATGATCTGATCTAATCAATTCAATCTGGACCTGAATTTGATTCTACATCCAGATTCACCATGTGATTTGGAAATGCAACCGAACAACTTAGGAAAAATGTTCAAAAAGCCTGAAGCTTGTATGAGCATCAAGGAAAAAATGATCGAGGCTGCTTTTAGACATCATGATGAGTATTACAAAACCTCAGATCCATTTAGAAGCATTCAGGTTAATGTGTTAGAGACAATAACCCTCACTGTGATCGGTGCCCACCTAATCTTAACACGAATGATAAGTGGTTCAACTTCGGATGCCTTCATATCAGAATTCAGTAAATTTTGGGAATTGCATAGCGTAGAGGTTTTACAATGTTTTATAAATCCACCACTCTGGGAGACACATCAAAATGACATTGAGAAACATGGAAATATGTTAAATCTGTTGCAACAAGACATTGATCAAAAATACCGATATCACCAATCAGAAATGGATCAATGCGATTTCCTGGAGCCAAGGTTCAAAGGTAGAGGTTGTTATGGAACCCCAACCCAAATGGAACTAGATTCAGATTGTGCATAATGACATACCTGATCATGATGTCGGTTAGGTGGATCCAGTTGCAAGTGTTCCCAATTTTGACCCAGTTATAGGAAACTGTGAAACTAGTCCATCATGCCTAGATTCTCCAAACACCTGTGACAAGTTAGACTCAAAACCTCTCGATGATTTAACTTTCTCACCTTATCTTGTTAGGGTATTCCTTGAAAGTGATTTTGACATCCCAATAAAATCAAGTCCAGATTCTAGTGACCCAATTCTTATTCCTGACCTAGAATCTAGATCTGAGACTATTTGGGATGATCATGAGGCCTAATTTGATGAGAATTAGATTCTAAATCTAAATTATGATTTTAGGCCTAAATTTGCTGATTATACCTCTCTAGACTCCTCGAAAGAATGAATTGATTTTTCGAAAGCCACACCAATTTACAATACAATAAAAGAGGAATGGGAAGAGTTACAATTTGACTGGATTTACCCTAGATGTCCAAAACTTGAGCCTATGGCTAATAAGTATATAACTTTGAGCTTGGAACTAAAGACTAGGTAAGATCAAAGTTAGGTTGACGATTCCATGCATCATGATTTTTTCAGGGGTGGAAATTTCGATTGTGAATCAAGTTCAGAAGATGATTGTCGCAAACTCTCCAATGATTTTGAATCATACTTTGATTTTGGAGAACCATTATTTCCAGATGAATACAAGCCAGTTTACGACCTCAATATCCATGATCCGTTCTTTGATTCTGATTATGAGGCCGATGTTTTGGAAATTGAAGAAGCTACACCTCCTACGAAGCCTTTCAAAATCCAATCCCACCTTGACTAGCCACTGACATTAAGTTCTATTCTGACTCACCTCTTTCTGATTCGATTGCATATGATTCGCCACCATAATCTGATAAGGAATCAGACACTGATTAGACCAACAACCACATCTTGTCCTTCTCTGATCCCACCAGTAGGGTTTCTACATTTTCCATAGATCCATTATCATTCAAGGACCCCTACTTTGATCAGGCTATGCCGATTCAGCCAAATTGTAGATTTACATTTCCAGACCTTGTTGAGCCACAAAGGATCTGGTGGGCTCCTGATAACTCTACATTCAATGTTGATAATTCCATCAACTGGGGTGAGTTTTGAGGATATATGTGCACTAATAACATGTCATGATGGGCATAGGGGCACTGCATGCATTGCGATTTAAATTTCTTATAAATCAATGTTTAATGGCCATATATACAAGTGCATGTTGAAACAAGCCTTAGATGAGCAATCGAACCACATGGATGGATTTAGATTGACGAATGGAGTCCAAAAGACTTGAAATCACTTAAATCCGATGTCCGAAGCTCCGTCAACCAGCCCAAGAAGTTTTGGTCGTTGATCTGATGATCAAAGGCCCAAAATGCACCATGTGGCACCCGCTCGCCCATAGCCACCGCCTCCCTTCATCATGCAGGAGCAACCACGGCTGTCTGATCTCCTATCTAACGGCTGATGGTTTGCAAAGAACGCAACCATAGCACACGCGTGCCACAGCGGTCTGCGCTTCTCCACGCTCACCAAGGCACGCTTTCGAAACGCACCCAGCTGCATCCCCACGCTCGCACAATCAAAATTCAGCCGTTGATGCACGCGCAGATGGTGGGGATGAAGGCCACGTAGTGCAACAAGAGCATGCGGATGCACCTGGGTGGGAATGCACATGATCCACAACACGTGCCCACGTGAAATCTCAACCGTCAATTAGTGATCGGACAGTTGACGCACATGCCTCCCACACACTCGCAGGTGGCTTAGACAACGTGGTGTGCCTTCGGCCGTCTGATGACGATCTGTGCCTTGGATCGAACTGATGTGAATGAATGAGCGAGGATTGAGGGGAAGAAGCATGTGCACGTGAAAGGACTGACAGGCGAGGTCCTTCACTAATGCTTATGGAATGGATTTAGTGATGTCCCAGACGTCGCTAAAACCCTTACTTAGTTTGGAAACCTCTCTACTCTATATAAACCTCCTCAACCACCCCATTCAGGGGCATTCAATACACATGCACCTTCCATACTACTCTAGCCTTCTCCTAGCTCCACCAAATACTCCATATCCACCCTAAAGTTGTCAAGCCACCGACGAAGCTCCGACCACCACCGTGGTTGCCTTGCCTCCTCCTCGCACTCTCTTTGCTTCATTTTATATTGCACTTATTTAAGCTTTCATCTATGATTGTAGTTGTAAACAAACTTTAACTGCATGTTATATATTTATGATGTTTCATATATTGTAGCTCACATCCTCTTAATGCTTGTCATGTTTTAAACATGATCTTTAACCCTACTCTCTCTCTCTCTCTCTCTTGCATTTTCTCGCAAGCAAGCAAACCACCCATTCCTGTGACAACTAAAGCGAAAAAATAATCTGATTTTACGCCTCCTTGTATTTGATACTTGGACTCACCAACTCCACTTCTTAAATTAAAACCAACATTGCGAACACATACTATAATGGCATAATTAAACAACTGCGTTCCGCACCCATTAGCTCCACACCTATTAATTCACATCTATCAACCCACCAGACTGATTGGATTTGGTGTGCATCATCAACCTATTTATTTGAACAAGCACCTGGTTGGACCAACCAAACTACTCATCGTGGTGCTTGTCTTACAAAATTCCTCCAATTTGACCACCCCTTCTCCATGATCACCTTCTGCTCGGCTGAAGGCATTGAATTTAGTGCTTAATGGGAGGCAACCCATCATTCCAAAAACTCGAGACCCTTCTAACCTATCTTTGAGCTACATCCTATTGTACTTTATGGTTCAACTATAGAATAGCCGACTCCACCTTTGATACCTATATTAGAGCTTGAAATCGTCTGCAATAGTCATCTCGAGCCATTCACCCACCCTTCGACCCTGTTCAAAACCTTGAACCAAGCTGAATTCGTACCCACCTAGTTTACAATGAGGACATTGTAAAACTTAGTCATGGGGGGGTGTTAAAGTGCAAAACAAATGGAAATTCAATTCTCTAAGGGGTTCTCACAAAAAAATACATATAAAAAAATGGTGAAAGGGGTGGAAAATTTCACGAAATCATTGAAAAATCTTTCTTGAGGTGGAAAAGAGGAAATACAAAAGGCAAAGGAGAAAAATCAAGAAAAAATTGATAGGACTAGTAATTATTTATAGGATCTACTTAATCTCTAGACCAAATCAAAATTAGGATTAAGTCCTAAAGTGCTAAAGACAAGGATATTAGTGAGAATAAAGACCTTAGGCCTCTTGGGCCTATTTTAGGGCTTAAACACTCATGTATTCGTTAAGATCTGGATTAATCGTCAAAAGGTTGAGGAAAGTGTGCGGTTGATGTATTAAGTCTAGGGCTTAAGGATTATTCGACCCAGTTGCCTATCCTTATGTTTGTGGGACTTGGTAAGCTAAGCACCCAAAATCCATGCACCGGCCAAGTTCAGTGCACTTAACGAAGAAATAATGCCAAAAATGCTCCATTCTGAAAAGGATTTCCTGAAGATTTAGCTTAGAAGTGACTCCCCTTACCTATTGGGGACAATTCCCAACTGATTTGGTTAAAAACCAAATCAAATCAGGGAATTAAATTCTCTAACAGAAGAATTAGACGTCTACAATATGGGTCAAGCATCTGATCAGACATCTAAAATAAGTTTTGGACATCTGATACCAATGGTAGGAGTTACTAGACTTAATTAGAACTAAATAGGGTTTTGACAAGTGTGGAAATCATGAGTTTTCAAAAGATGTCGTAGTATAGTCGCAAAATCCCCTTGACACAAAAATTTACAATATCGAAACTCGATGGATTTTATTCTTCTGGAAACTTGAGTCCCTGTCATTCATCTCTAAGAGGCATGAAAACAAGTCGAGATTTGAATCGGCTTAATCTAACCTAAATCTAATCTAACCTAATATTTTTTTTTTATCTTTTTGTGTTTTTGACTTTTACTTTAAAAAACAATAGGAAACCTAGATCTAGACATGCTAGTGAAAACCTAAGTGACTACATGCATCTAAGTGGGCCATGGTGGCCGTGCATAGTGTGAACGAACCTAAGTAACATGAAGACAAGCAATCACAGAAGCAATAATCATGCAATATTATTTATGCATAGAAACAAATGTCAATTAACATATATACTAGAAAGCATATAAATAGAAGAAATCCCTCACACCGGAAAGTACCACTAAGGCCATCGGCTATGTGTGAGGGTGTAGGCTAGACCATGTGTATACAAACCCGTCAACATGCCTACCAACAAGAGATGGCCGACCACAAGAGGCTATGGGTGAGCCTTCATGGCCGTCCAAAAAGAAGAAGAAAAAGAGGGTGCATCCTCTCTATGGAGAGGAAAGGACATGCCCAAGTGAAGAGAGGAGAAGAGGGTGTTGCACCCTAGTTCTCTCCTTCTTCTTGCCGCCCACATGAAGATGCCTTGGAGGAGCAACTTCTTTAGTCATCCATGGATGGGGCCTTAGAGGAAGAGGACAGGCTTGAGAGGGAGAGGAGGAGGTGTGGTCACAAGTTGAGAGGAAGAGAGTGGTGGAGATGGTGCCATTTCGTAGCTCTTTCTTTGCCCTTATGGAAGGCTCCATTTGGTTACCACTTTTGGTGGTTCCAAAATTAGTTAATGCCACATTTTTAG
The DNA here is from genome assembly GCA_037157565.1 of Thalassia testudinum. Lineage (NCBI taxonomy): Eukaryota > Viridiplantae > Streptophyta > Magnoliopsida > Alismatales > Hydrocharitaceae > Thalassia > Thalassia testudinum. The sequence goes on from JAZHRO010000025.1 coordinate 95,954,538, forward strand.
GATCTAGGTTTGACACAAGTTTTTAGGGTTTCCAAGAGAGTGTGCATGGGTTTGGTAGGGGTAGAATGGGAAGGTGTGTGTGTGTGTGTGTGGGTGCATATTTTTCATAGGACTAGGTTGTGGGTTTTGGTTGGATTAGGTGCTAAATAGGTTAGGTCAATCTAGATTAAGTGGGTGTGGACCTAACTAGGCTTAGGAAAGTCTAATTGGATAGGAGTGAACCTAGTTAGGTCAAGGTTAAGTCTGATTGGATGTGTGCATGTGATTAGGCTAGTGTAACCCTAGTAGGTATGAGTCAATTACATCCTAGGTCGATCCAATTGGGCTCAGGTGCACCCAATCAACTATAGATGCACCCATTTAGGTATAGGATTGTTCAATTGGGTTAGGGATAGGATAAGTACAGCTATGGATGGTGGACTAGGCTTAGGAGGTCTCTAATTAGGTTTCCTAGGGTGTCTGGTGGGGTTCCTAGGTCAAAATAGGCAAGTTAGGGCTTCCAACACCAAAATCAGGAACCATAGAGCAGTATTTGACATCTAGGATAGTGGTTAGACGTCTTATACTACAAAATTGACATCTGGACATTAAATTGGATGTCCAATTCTATGTGAGTAAGAGTTTTGGCTTCCTGGATTATTATTCTGTAGAAATCAGATGTCCAGCCAAATGTCTGGACGTCTTAAAAGGTGCTGGAGAGTGGGTTTTAGGTTTTCTAATGTTGGTTTTGGTTCATAAGTGTTTGGGAGAGGGATAGGGTGGATAAGAACATGGATAGTGCTATCCATGTTTCGGTTTTGAGGCTAAGGTGCCTTAGTGGAGGTTGTTTTCGATTTGGGAAGGCTGTCCTAGGGTTTCTAAGGGTAGGGATAAGGCTATCCTCCTCACTCTTCTTATCTGGATCAGCCTTTTTCTTCCTTTATTTCTTTATTCCACTATCTTCTTCATGGATCACTTTATTACTTGCAAATAGTAATAAAAATCAATAAATAGCAGGATATCTCGTCTTATTCTAAATAGACTAATGCAATGCATGATATGGAAGAAATGAGTGCAATATACACAAATTAAGCTAGGTTCAAACACTATTTAAGTTGATTAGGACCCATGATTGCTGTGCAATCATACTCCCATGCCTAAACTTTGCTAGTCCCTAGCAAATGCAAGACTAAATTATTCACATAAAGGTACCTAAGGGATTGATTATTTTATCAAGTGTATGCCTAGAGATTTTTCTCCTTTTTGTTTTCATCCTACGTTCTAGAAATCCAGGCAAAAGTGAAAGTGGAGCTATGTAGCTTTTGCAATAGATTTGAGTGAAAGACTTGATTCACCTCTAAAGCCTGTACTTGACCCCTAGTAAAATTATAACGGGAGAGGCAGACTTCTTCCCTTGGATATTCAAGATATCCTATGAATTTCAACCGGCTTTAAGCTTAGGTAGAGAATCCTAGAGGGAAAAGATTATTTATTGGTGGTTCACTCTCACTTGGTGCTACATAGAAATTAGTACTATAGAATCTAGATTCTCAAATTATTAAGTACTCAACTCAGAGAAAGACGAGAAAAGCTATGCTCTCTTTTTGTTCCTTTGTACTCATTCTCTCTTTTTCTCTCTTTTTTTTCTTTTTCTTTTTCTTAGAGCTCACAATCTCACCAGATTCTCACGTATGATCCATATTTGGTGGTCTCACTTGGCATTAACACTTTAATTGAGTTGTCATAACCTTAACACTAAGTCAGAATTCCTTAGCCAGTATTCGGGCAGTCAGAAACACAGAAAAATAGGTTAAGTCCTTATTTGGTGCTATTACCTCAATGCAACTGAAATAAACACTAGTATTCACAAACACTTTTTCTGCTCTTTTCATCTCTTTTTTTTTCTTTTTTCTCATTTTCTCATTTTTTCATTCTCATTTTTTTAACGTATAATTTTTCTAACTCAACACAATCTAGCAACACATTCATGAATTTTATTGAAGAGTCATTATTAGGGATTGGTGGTGCTCAAGAGACATTGGGTGGATTATTTGGTGGAAGTGCGTACTCACGGCATCGGGAAAGATGGATAGGATGGTGTATTTCTGACCTTGACATCAATACCCTCCTTTAGCTGAGGATTCCGTAAAGAATGGTTGTAGCCATTCACCTTAGCCCTAGTTTTATGAAAACTTGCTCTCTATGTATTTGCCATATTTGGTGGCTCTCAAAATTTCACGCAAAAATGTATACGTAGGATCCGAGAGCGAAAACTATGCCTAATCTCTGAGTATCATTACCTAATTATCTAGGATTCCAGATTCCTTACACTAATCTTATAGCACCAGTACACTCTACTCTCATCTCACACTATTTGGAGGATTTTTTTGGAAGAAAATCTACCTGACTCCCAAAACACTGTCCAAGAGTTTAGGAAAAGAAGAACTGCTTATTCTTGATAGACTAAAGTCGTTTATCGGCCTTCACCGTGAATCCATTGCAAATTCTACGTGTGTGTGATAAGTTGTACTAGATTCCAGATTATGGGAATCAACTAGAGGATAAAATCTCTAATGCATCCTCTTAATAAAATAATCTTATTCATCGATGCACTATGTATATATGCTATAAACAAGTAACTTGTTATATTCATACTTCATGAAATTTTCCTTTCAGGTTACATTCAGCTTGACCCTAAATTTAGAACAAAAGGTGAGCGGGTGAGTCGGAAGTGGCTGTTGCAGATGATTTTTAGCTCCAATGCGAACATTGGAGGTGGAGTCGATTGTTCTCAATTTAAGGACCCTAAAGTGCAATTAGCATGATGTATGAAAGGTTTTTCCTAGGTGTTGGTAGAAAAATTTCAGTTTACAATTACTACCCCCCCATGCCTACTTCCTTGCATGTCCTCATGCATGAATACAACGAAAAATAAATTAAGACAGGGAATAAATGGGTAGAATTCACTTGGAATGGCTCCTGAATTTTTTCATTGCACTTATTCCAACACCCGAAATTGAATATGCAGGAAAATATGCTAAATAAAATATGCTATATGTTACGACCCGGTTCCCGAATCCCTACAGGATACGAGACCGGACTGACTCGACTGATCCCATGACCCAGTCGTCCAACGAGAAAGTAACCAAAAAGCAGAAAAGTAAACCACATTCACTATGTTAAGCAACTAACAGTAAAAAGGTACAGTAGTAATGAAGTAAAAATTGCTACATTACGTATCACCACCACAACAGTAGAAAGTAACAAGTACAGGAATATAAAGAACAGAATATAAAGGTATAATAGTCTACTCACTATAACAAAAAGGAGTACAACAAGAAGCTACAACTACTGGGCTCTACTGGGCCCAGCACCCTCTACAGTTGTGGGCTTTGGCTGCTCAACACTTGGACCTGAAAAGTGTTATGAGTACACAAAGTCAGCGAACACTCAGTAGAGTGGCAACAAACTAACTAAAGCAGTAAAAGTGAACAAGTAGTTGTTGCTTTTCAATTACATTCTTTAACTAATTATTCTTTTTCATCACTTGGTTTATTTATCAAGTCTCTTTCTTGATCTCGAATGTTCCTCGTGGAAACGATCTTGATTACAGTCTTTCCCGAAGAGTAGAAGGCACACGTGGTGCTCTCCTAGCTGAGAGAGTTCCCCGTGGTGATCTTACACCCAGTCAACCACCCCAAGGTCATGGACAGACGTAACGGTGACTACGGCATGTGCGATAAGCGCATGGGTAGCTACCTCGCACTAGCATGCAATTAGTCATTTCCGTTAGCGGGTGCACCGAAAGTACAGCACGGAACCAGTGTAGGGCCTAGCCTTCTCAGTAACAGGGGTCTAGCCCCTAAGAACCAAACAGAGGTCTTGCCCCTCCACAATCTATGCACCCTCGCCTGACTACCCTGGTTTGCCCAGTGGGCCTAACAAGTCGATGTAGGGCAGGTAGCTAAACCTCGGGGCCCGTGGGGTGGCTAGCTCTCTCCCTACACTAGTAGCTCTCCCTGGTACTGTGTACGCGAGGGCCAAGAAGTTGGTATAGAGTGGCCAATCCTAACCCCGAGTCCCAACCCAAGGGTGGCTAGCTCCACTCTGCAGTAAATAGGGGGACAGTCGCTCTCCTTGGTACTCTGTACTCAAGGGCCAGCTCACTTCCCCACTCACATTTCCAGATCCATTCCATTTATTTCCAGGAGCTCAACTCCTAATTCCCCGTTGGGTTCATGCTCATATTCCTCACGCCAAGCCATACCAGGTTTCATCATTTCTATTTCCATTCTCAGGTTATACATATCTAGCTCGTACTGCTACCATTCACGTTTGCATATATAGGTTATACATAGGCAGCTCGCATTTCCATCATTCACATTTCCATTCTCAATTTATATACATGCAGCTCGTATTATGTCTTTTAACGTATACAACAGGAAATTTACATGCAATAGTTAGCTAGCACAAGTACTTCATATTTCACAGGTAGCTGTTATTTACTTACAGGCAATTTTTATCATTCTATCTACTCATTCAAGACTGCAATTCAATCATCTATTACAGTCATTTCAAATGTTTCTCGTCCTAGGATTCAAGCCATATCCTAGGTTCTAATCATTCATTCCACACATGCATTTAGGTTATAATTAAATTAGGGGGAAGCCACTCTACCAGCAAACCCAGGAGTATTGGGGGCTTGAATGGCAGGCTCATGTGCCTCAGCAAGCCCTGAACCCGCAATGCAACAAAGTCCTATCACAAGGAACAATCACAAGGGAACTATCAGGATAGTATGGAAAGCCTTCTAACAAGTATAGGAACTCACAAGGAACACAACGGTATCTTAATTGCATAAAATGAAACTCAAACGGACCCTAAACAGGTCAAAATAGGGTTTCTGTCTCAAATCAGACATCTAGAACAACTTCCAGACATCTTAAAAGTGCCCAGTAGCATACCTAAGTCTCTACGCCAATCCTTGGACATCCAAGAACTCTTCTGGACCGTCTGGACCTAGCTCCAGACGTCCAACCACCCCTCTGGATGTCTGGAAGTGCTTCCCGTCGTCTGGTACGTTGCCTAGATGTCTGAAATGCGTGGGAGGGCGTGTCTCACGCCTTCTCGAAGCAAATTCTGCATGAAACCATGCAATCTTCTCAAAAGGGCATGCAACAGGGTATCAGCGGAGCGACTTGCATGGCCATATTCGCAAAGAGGATATACCTTCCTGAAGCCCTCTCCTCAAATGTCTAGAACCACTACCAGATGTCCGCACCGTCGTCTGGAGGTCACTCTAGATGTATGATTCTGGGAGAAACCCAGAACTAGAACCTGCTTTCGCTGTTCTCGCATCGCGAGTGGTCGCGCCACGCCCCCTCGCCTATAGCTCCGGCTGCAGCAATGTCGGGGAGGACCTTCCCGACGAACTCCTCCTCCTCGCGCATGCACCGCTCTAGCGTGCGCTCACTGGTGAGCTCCCACGTGAGCTCGCGATCTTGCTCTCCTCCTCTCCTCACGTCGGTCCTCCGCGATGTCGCCCGCATGCTCTCTTGCTCGTGTTGCATCTCTCGCTGGTGTGGAGAAAAAGAGGGGAAGGGCTGGTGTGGGGAGAATGAGAGGGGAAGGGGGTCTTATATAAGGTTGGTGGGTTTAGGGTTTTGCTGGAGGCGGGGAGAGAGAGAAGAAGGGGAGGGAAAATGAGATTATTGTCTGCACGCAGCACACGCACAGATGTGAGCTCGTACTCAAATTTTTCAATTTCTAAACATCTGGGAAGGTGACCGGACGTCTGACCAGACAGCTGACCCACAGTCCAGACATCTTAAAAGGCTCAAATAGCATGGCTCTTAACACTATATATAAGTGCTAAGATTAACGCCTCCAGCTGAGCGTACCACAAAAAGGATATACCAATACAGTACTGAGAATGGTGAGTAAAATAATAAGAATTTTAGTCTCATTCACCAACAGTGGACCACAAATGCGGACCAGCTATCCATGAATTCCAAGCCCAAATAATAAGAAAAATATGTAGATGGGGCTTGGGATTATCTGTAGCTAGATGCTACACAAGAGAGACAGATAAATATAGGTGCCTAGAAGAAATGAATATGAAGGTATCACAAAGAGGTGATGGAGAATGTGGGAGTATGGGTATTGGTAGAGTCGTGTGGGGTAAAGTCATATGGGTCTTGATAATGTTGATGAATGGAAGGCATGACCCAAGTAGTGTGGTGAGATCTAGAAATCAAGGTCCAGTGAGCAGTCTCTATCTCTACCAAAGATATTTGGGTATCATCTTCTTTTATATCTTCAAAAATTTTCAATTCTAATTCCCAATTATCACATGATTCCCCAAAATTTTTAGCTTCCTCCAATAACTCATCATATGTTATCCCCAATAATCTTTCAATCTCTTGAATATCCTTTTCATAAGGGGAAATTTCCTTCTCACTTAGATGAAATTGGCCATTAGATTTGATAGTGAGTCCCTCCATGAAAGTGGAATGGGTTGAATCATTGATTGAGAAGTTTTTACAGTCCTTTTGATTTTGTTGCTTAGTGTATGAGATCATTTGAATTAATTCATCAATGTCTCCATGGGTATTCTCAAATACAACAAAATCATATTCAGGTCCCTTAATGCTTGGTTCCTCAAAATGAAATGATTGGTATTCAAGCCCTAAATCAAGATCAAGATTCTTGAATAAATCTCCATTCTCAACTTCAATAGGATTATCAATATCATCCACCTCAGGTGTTTGATCAACAGAATCCTGCATGACCACCACCGAATCACAAATCGGTTGTGACACGCCTGACCCAAATTCAAACATTTCTGATTTTTGTTGCTCGTCTTGGATTCCTTGAAGCTCTTTCCTTATATCATCATATTCTCTTACACTAACTTCTTTTATTTCATGAATCATTTTGATCAATTGAGTAATCTGGGATTCATTACAAGGAGCAAGGGTTTGAATTGGGCTAGGTCGATCAAGATAGTCAACCATACTATTAATGATTTGATCTGGTATGGAGGGTGACTTATGTGATCTAGTGGATTGCTAATTCGGGTCATGTGGTTCTACCCAGGTGTGAATTACCATAGTTTCTTCTGAATTACCCTCTGACTTACTTTCCATGTCATCCAGAAAATAGCCTGACTTTGTTTTCTTAGCGGCTGCATAAATATCAAAGTGAATCTTCTCATTGCTTCTACTCATCTCCATACATCCTGAGTAATGGTCAATCCATGCATTGGCCGTAGCCAAGAAAGGTCGACCCAGAATGATGGGTGAATTACTTAGCTTTTCCAGTATATCCATGTCCAAAATAATAAAATCAATCGGAAAGCTAAGAACTTTCACTTTAATAATCACATCCTGAACTACCCCCTTAAGTATTTTGATGGAGCCATCTGCCATTCTAATGGTGACAGGTGTGTGGTGACCGGTCGATCTTTCGCTTTTAAGTCGTTTGTAGTTTAATGTGGTGGAAAAATCGACTAATCAATTCTTAATAAGAAATAACCACTCGCAGAGGAGCGGGTCGTATCCACAGGGACGCAATAACGTATTAAAATTCGTGCCACTTAAAAATGTTTGTTCGGAGTCAATTTGGACAAGAACCAAGCCAAGATTGCCTTTAGATTAAGGTTTAAGCAAGAAAGAATGCTGAAATGGCAATTATGAGAAACTACAGGATATTTTCCGCAATGCAGAGTGAATAGAATATGATTAAAATGTGGCAATGGCAGAAAATGTAAATTTTAATTAACGTTTTACTGTAGCAAAACAGGGGAATTTTTCCCCGTTGTCTTGCGCGACGAGGAGCCGATGGCTGGGTGCGGGAAGCTCGGAGGAGGTCCCTTGGATCAAGGGCTTCGAATCGGTGGTGGCGGCGAGTCGCGCGGCGGTCGGAGGTGGCCGGACGAGCTCCGGCGGAGGTACTGCTGCCGGCAGCTTGCGTGGGCGCGCGGCGGGTCTGCGGAGGGCGCTTGCGCGGTGGTAGCTGCGGTTGGCGTGTGCGGTGGAAGCTGGCGTGGGCAGAGGGTCTGCATAGGTCGGTTGCTGGCGGTTCTGCAGGCGTAGTGGTGAACGGCGTGGACTGCAGGCGGTTGTGCGTGGGTGCGCGGAGGGTCTGCAGGAGGGCGCACGGTTGTGCGTGGGCGGTGGAGGGCGCAGGCGTGGGTGCGCTGAAGGTTCTGCAGAGGTCGCACGGTTGTGCGTGGGCAGTGGAGGGCGCAGGCGTGGGTGCGCTGAAGGTTCTGCAGGCTGTTGAGCGGAGGCGTGGCTGTTGGAGAGTTGAGGCGCGTTTGAGCTGAAGGTTGACGGACGTGGGTGCGCTGAAGGTTCTGCAAGTGCGGGAAAGGGGTCTGCAGGCGACTTCAGGCGTGTGCGGTGAAGTGAGCGGGTAACTTCAGACGTCTGGGAAATTTCCCAGACGTCTTAAGTTACTGATAGGGTGGCTGATCAGTACGTTGGTGACGGTGGTCGGCGATGACGGCGAGGGAGTTGCACGCTAAGGTGCTCACGGTAATGCGGGCGAGCTCCGGATGGCGGTGTGGCCTGTCACACCACACGCCCATGGTGGTGGAGACTCACCGTCACGGTAGAGGCCGGCAGTGTGGAGTGGAAGAGAGAGGTTCTCTCTGCACAGTGGTGGGTCGGTGGCGGAGGCCTTCTGAGCTCGGCTGCCTCCGTGCTCCTTTTGTAGTGTCTTGAACAATTTTGAAATCAGCCGCCGACCAGATCCACCACATCCGCTCCCCCTTGAATGGCTTCATCACTGCAGCAGCCGGGCGTTGGAGCGGCAGCCAGCCGTTCGGAAAGAAGACGAATGAAGAAAATATTATTAAAATATTAGGGTTATTTATGTATAGACCCTCAACTTCTATGTTAATAAAAACAATATACCTAATTGGTTATCTAATTAGATGAATGCTATTCTAAGCTAATTCTAAATGCACTTAAGATATGAATGCAATGTATGGATTATGTAATTAGATTAAAACTATGAATTAATCTATTTACATCCTAATTTATACTAAATAAATGTTAGAATTAACCTAATGTGTAGGCACTTAAATACTTAAATAGCCCACAACTATGGGCTAATCAAATACCCCCATGCCTAGTTTTTGCTAGTCCCTAGCAAAATTAAGCGAAACCTAGCACTCTAAGTAGACTAGTCAACTCACTTAGTTTTCCTTCAGAAGCATATTAAGTTCAGGTTCTAAACCCAAGGTTCCTAAGTAGTTGCTAAGTTACAGACTAGGTTGGCTAAAGACGAGTTGCAAGCACAAGTTTCCTTGATTTCTAACTCTACCCTAAAGTTTATTGATCCCTGAGATTAAAGCATCCGTGCTTTTGCATTGGTCCGAGTTATTTGAGTTAAAGGAATTTTTTTTTTTTTTTTTTTTTAATATATATACCTTTTTTTTTTTTGTTTGATTCTTCTAAGTCTAACCTCAGATCAGCTATCAACACGGTCTGTGTCGGATTCATTGTCCCCATTACCATACCTCGAAGGGTGCGTGGCTTTCGATGCTTCGAGATAGCACCGCCCATAACGACCCCAAGAACTCCTGGCAATCGAAACTTCGAGATAGTATCGCCCATGGATTTCTTAAGCGAATTCAGGCCTATGGCAATCGGCACTTCGAGATAGGGCCGCCCATGGTACCTGAACCGCGCAATGCGCTTACATGCCCCCAGTAGGATGGATATCCTAAGAGACAAGCGCCGAGGAGGTAATATGTTACCATCGCATCCTCAAGGTGAGTATATACTCCACCTCTCCTGCGGCGGGAACTCTTCCAATCAAAATGTGTTTTCAAGCCTCTCTTAAGCCAAAACTAAGAGAACCAAATCTCTCTTCAGAAATTAAGTTAATTACTAGACCAAGTGTGAAAAATTTGGATGCTTGGGTTACAAGGACCCGTAAACCAAAAGGTAGAATAAGACTCCAGGTACTACCCCACCTTTTAACTCAAACCCTAGCTTCCCTTCCTCAACCTCTTGAAGAATGGTCCGCAACTTAACTCCTACTTAAGCTTTTAAGTCCACAAAGGACCCTAAAGCTCTAAAGCTAGTAGCTTATTTAGCTTCTAAAGTTTGACCCTAGAATTAACTTAGTCTACCCTAGAGTTCTGATTTGCTTAAGACGGCAAGATCTAGCCAGTTAAGCTCAAAACCTTCTTTTTTTTTTATATATATATATTTTTTTTCTTTCTTTTTTTTTTTTTTCATTCTTTTTTTTTTTTTTTTTTATAAATGCATGCTATAAACAAAATGCCTCAGGTCCTCTCCCCCATGCCTGGTTCAAACAATGTCCTCATTGAAAATCAAAAATAGCTAAAGGAAAATATTACCTGAGGCGGAGAATAGTAGGAGCTAAGGCTCCTCAAGAGTGACTTCGTCAACTAGATGGCCATCTAAAGTTATGTACGGTTTTAACCGTTGACCATTGACGATAAAGGGAGTTGCTGAAGAGGAAGGATTTTTTATCTCCACAGCTCCATGGGGGAATACTTTGGTGATTATGTAAGGCCCATCCCAACGAGATTTTAATTTCCCAGGAAAAAGCTTAAGTCTGGAATTGAAAAGCCAGACTTGTTGGTTGGGTTCAAAGGTCTTTCGAAGAATAAACTTGTCATGCAAGACCTTAGTTCTTTCTTTATAAGCTTGAGAGGTGTCATAAGCATCATTCCTCAGCTCCTCAAGCTCACTTAATTCTAGAAATCGTGCCTTACCTGCCTTCTCTAAATCCATGTTAACACTTCGAATAGCCCAAAGTGCTTTATGTTCCAACTCAACAGGTAAATGGCACGCTTTTCCATACACAATCCGAAAGGGAGAAGTACCCAAAGCGGTCTTATAGGCCGTTCGATAAGCCCACAAAGCATCATCAAGCTTTTGGGACCAATCTTTCCTATCAGGTCTAACGGTCTTTTCCAAAATATTTTTTATCTCCCTATTTGATACTTCAACCTGACCACTTGTCTGAGGGTGGTAAGGGGTAGCAACCTTGTGAGTCACTCCCAAACTCTTAATTAACCGATTGAAGTGGTGGTTTCGGAAATGAGGTCCCCCATCACTTATAATAGTCTTGGGGCAGCCGAAACGGGATATGATATTGGCCTTCACAAATTTCAAAACCACAGAGTGGTCATTTGTGCGCGTCGGAATGGCCTCTATCCATTTAGAGACATAATCAACTGCCACCAAGATATATTCAAAACCATGGGACGACGGGAAGGGGCCCATAAAGTCAATTCCCCACACATCAAAAATTTCAACAGATTGAATAGGATGTTGAGGCATTTCATTCTTCTTCCCAATCGTTCCAGTCCGTTGACATCTAATACAGGCCTTAACAAAATTATGAGAATCCTTAAATAAGGAAGGCCACCAAAAACCAGACTGGAGAACCTTAAAAGCAGTTTTCTTAGCACCAAAGTGTCCTCCACAATGAAGTGCATGGCAAAATGTCAGCACACTTTGTTGTTCCTCTTCAGGCACACAACGTCTCAAAACTTGGTCTTGTCCAATTCTAAATAATTCTGGCTCTTCCCAATGAAAATATCTCGCTTGAGAAATGAATCTCTTTCTTTTCTGCTTATCCCAAGAGCCAGGAGTTTGTCCAGTGACCAAGTAATTTACAATGTCTGCATACCAAGGTAAAGTTGGTGTTACCGCCATCAGAGTTTCATCGAGGAATGTCTCGCGAATGTCTTCAGAAATAGAGTCGTTAAGAGGAAGACGAGACAGGTGGTCAGCCACAACATTTTCTACTCCTTTCTTTTCACGTATTTCCAAGTCAAATTCTTGAAGGAGTAAGATCCACCTAATCAGACGTGGCTTAGAATCTTTCTTAGCAATGAGATGTTTCACTACTGCATGATCAGTAAAAATAACCACCTTAGACCCAAGTAAATAAGACCTAAACTTCTCCAGAGCAAAAACTACAGCAAGTAATTCTTTTTCAGTGACGGTGTAGTTTTGCTGAGGTTCAGTTAAAGTCTTGCTTGCATAATGCAGCACATGAGGTCTTCCCTCAACCCTTTGTCCAAGGACTGCTCCCACTGCATAATCCGAAACATCACACATAAGCTCAAAGGGGAGTGCCCAATCAGGAGCTTGGAGAACAGGCGCAGAGATCAAGGCCTCCTTTAGAGTTTGAAAGGCCTCGGCACACTTTGAATCAAAACTGAAGGAAGATTCCTTCGCCAATAAGTCACAAAGTGGCCTAGAAATCTTACTAAAATTTTTAATAAAGCGCCTGTAAAAGCCAGCATGGCCCAGAAAGGATCTAATCTGTTTGACATTCGTAGGCAATGGAAGTTTGGAAATAGAATCAATCTTGGCTTTATCTACTTCCAAACCTTGCTCAGATACAACATGCCCAAGTACAATTCCTTTCTGTACCATGAAGTGACTTTTCTCCCAGCTGAGGACTAAACCAGTCTCCTTACATCGTTTCAACACATTCTCCAGGTGCAGGAGACACTGGTCGAAAGACGAGCCATAAATAGAGAAGTCATCCATAAATACTTCGACACACTCGTCAATCATGTCCGAAAAGATAGACATCATACACCGCTGGAAAGTTGCAGGGGCATTACATAATCCAAATGGCATACGCCTGAATGCAAAAGTACCGTAAGGACTCGTGAATGTCGTCTTTTCCTGGTCATCAGGAAAGACTGCCACCTGATTGTACCCAGAATATCCATCGAGAAAGCAATAATACTTATTCCCTGCCAATTTTTCGAGAATTTGATCAATAAAAGACAAAGGAAAGTGATCCTTCTGGGTAGCGGTGTTCAGCTTGCGGTAATCAATACAGACCCTCCATCCAGTTGAGGGTCTAGTGACAACTTGTTCACCTTGGTCGTTGAGTTCCACAGTAAAGCCTGCCTTCTTTGGCACCACATGAATGGGACTGACCCATTTACTATCAGCAATGGGATATATATCCCAGCGTCCAGCCACTTCAGGATTTCTTTTTTTACAACCTCCCTCATATTAGGGTTCAGACGTCTCTGCATGTCCCTAAAAGGCTTGATGGAATCATCAGTATAAATGTGGTGCATGCAGAGTGTAGAGTCTATACCCTTAATGTCAGCAATGCTCCAAGCAATAGCTTCCTTATGCCTATACAGGCATTCAATCAAGGCTCCCTCCTGTGCCTCAGACAGCACAGCCGAAATGATAACTGGGAGTGTATCATTGGCAGCTAGGAAAACATACTTGAGAGTGTCAGGGAGGGGTTTCAACTCAAGGTTGGGGGCTTGTATAGTTGAGGGTTTCATAATAGATGTCCCCATCTCAGGTAGCAAATCTGCCTTCGGCGGAAATGATGGGGGAAGAGACTCAGCAGAAACTCCTAGCAATTCCTCTAGTTCTAGTATATCCCCTTCACATTCCTCCAAGAGATGAGAATGCTCATTTAGCATGACATGCTGAAGGGGGTCATCACATAACATTGCAGGAGTTGCTTCTTCAATCAGGTCATCTATCACCTCAACTTGAGAACAATCCTCAAATCCAGCTTGTTTGTAAGCATCAAACACATTAAGCCAGATTTTCCTATTCCCAAAGCCCATTTTCAATGCCCCAGTATTGCAATTAATTGAAGCATGGGAAGTTGCAAGGAAGGGGCAGCCCAAAATGATGGAGGGTTTGGTTGGCTTGTTGGTAGGGTCAGTGTCCAAAACTAAGAAGTCAACGGGAAAAAAGAAATCCTCCACTCTTACAAGGACATCTTCCAAAATTCCCCGTGGTGTCTTAAGTGATCGATCAGCAACTTGAAGGACTACAGGGCTAGGCTTCAGATTGCCTCCCCCAAGTTGTTCATATACATAGCTCGGAAGGATGTTCACCCCCGCACCCAGATCAAGCAGAGCCTCATCAATTTGTAAGTCACCAATAACTACAGAGATATATGGGGCCCCTGGGTCCTTAAGTTTCGGAGGTGTGCCATGTTGAACAATTGAGCTAACAGAATCAGGCAGGACAACTTTAGACTGGACCTGTTTTCTAGATTGCCGCTTTTTCGTGCACAAGTCCTTTAAGAAGCAGGCATAAGACGGAATCTGCCTGATAGCTTCAAGCAAAGGCAGGTTAATCTGCACTTGCTTGAAAGTTTCCATAATCTCATCCGTCTTATCTTTGGCTCCAGATGAGCCAGCAGAAGTCTGCCCAGAGGTGGATAAGCGCTCTGGAAATGGCACTCTCGATCTCTGGGTGGAAGGGTTGTCATGTCGAGTAAGGGGTGGAACGGGGGCAACTTCTTCCGGTGAGGTGATTTCAAGCGGAGAAGATTTGGGCAAATCTTCTTCAGTGGGGGTGAAAGTTGGGGTGGATGTTTTTTTAGGGGGTGAGACTATAGGAGCATCGGGTTTGGAAATATCTTTCCCACTCCTCAGAATAGTCACCGCCTGAGCATGCTCCCTAAAGACAATCCCTTTTCCTTTAGGATTTTCCTCAGCAGCACTTGGAAACTTCCCAGTCTCCCTCTGTCTAACGGCCTCAACAAGGTGTCCAATTTGTGATTTCATCTCATGTATAGCCTTGTCATGAGATTGGATGATGGCACTTTGACTTTCTTGCATAGTTTTCAATATCGCCTTCAATTCATCCATCTCAGAGGTTTTAGGTTGGGCAAAGGTCTGAGGTTGGTTCATTTGATGGTTTTGAAAGGATTGCGGTTTGTAATTCCCTGAATTTGAGACATTTCCTTGTCTCCATGAAAAGTTTGGGTGGTTCCTCCATCCCTCATTATAAGTGTTGGAGAAAGGATCATTACGAGGTCTTGGATGGAACCCTTGAGCGGCATTCAAATCTGCTTGTACAAGCTCAGGGAATTGGGAGGCTAAGTGGCAATCCACAGTGGCGTGTGTATTGCCTTGACAAATTACACATTCGGAAGCTTGGGATGTGGAGGTGTTAGGTGTGAATGAACTCGAGTTCGACATAAGCCTTTCCATGTTTTGATTCAGTAATTGAATTTGATAAGCTAAATTCTGGGTTTCCCTTGCTTCATTCGCCTCCAACTTTCTTTGCATGAGAGTGGGCTTTCTATCCATGTAGGCAGAATTCAAGTGAATAGAATTCTCACTCAAAGTATCAAATAAGTTCCAAGCTTCATCCTCAGTCTTAGATATAAAGGTTCCTGCACAGGCACCATCCACAGTTTGCCTATGAGAATCATTAAGTCCGGTGTAGAACCTTTCAACCAGTTGCCATTTAGGCACCTGGTGATGTGGGCAAAGTCTCAGCAAATCGTTAAAGTGCTCCCACGCATCATGGAAAGCTTCCCCATCCTTTTGAGCAAAACTCATGATTTCCCTCCTAAAGTGATTTGTTTTGCTCATGGGGAAGTACTTCTTCAAAAACTCCTTTTTCAGGGCATCCCAAGTATTTAAATTATCAAGGGTGTGATACCAATACTTGGCTTTGTCCTTTAGGGAGAAGGGAAAAAGGGTCCGCATTTGAGCGTCATCAGTAACGCCCTGCAGCTTCACCGTGGAACAGACCTCGGTGAATTCCTCAATATGCCTGTAAGGGTCTTCCCTAGTAGTACCATAAAAGGAGGGTAGCAAGGATATGGTACTACTTTTGATCTCATATGGATTATCCCCTCCAGGTCTACGTAGTGCTGGGCCAGCTTGGTTGGTTGGGATGAAATATTCCTTAAGGCTCCTTTGACCGGCCATTTCTACCCTTGGGAGGTCTTTTCTTAGGATTCTTTCTGGTTCAGGATCAAATACAAGTTGTCTCCTAAGAGAACGCCTACCAAGCATGCACTACAAACACAATTCAAACGGACTTGTTTCGTCTTTACAGATTTAGGCTTTTGAATTTAATTCAAATTGTAGGTGACAAAACAAGTTACCCAATCAATTACGCGCTATTGTCAACCTACGGCTCGCCTAAGAAGACCTAGTTGGAACTTAGGTAATCTTCCCTAAATCTCAAATGGTCAAGTAAATCGAAAGACGGAAGATCGAGGGATGCAAGTAGGCCTAAGCCTTCCTTTGAAGCTGTGCTTTCGCGGTGCTCCTCAACTAACCCCAAAAATCCGTGACAGGGTATCCCCCTCTTTGGATTTACAAAACCTTTGATCTCAAGTTTCGAACACTTCAGAATCCAACGAAAGGAGGGCTCTTGTCCTAGTACTTCCAAACCTAAGGAGTGTCTAGAAACGTGCCGTGGTGCAGGTGAAATAAGTGTGCATACACCGTCAAAGATTTTGAACTTTGAATCGCACGCCAAGTTTGAAAATCAAATCCTTGGTTTTAAAATGTCCTTCCTTTAATTAGTCCTTTTTCTAAAGAAAATATGTGACCACTTGTTAGATTTATTCAGTACAGATTAGGTGGTCTTCGTATTAAATCCCAAATGCAATGCGTGATCAAAAATAGGATGCAAAGTAAGAGAATGCGTACCTTGCCTCCAGCGATCTTCGATGCAAAAATGCACGCAATGCAGAAAAGCAAATCTAGAGGCTGCTCATATAGACCTAAATGGTTCGTCCTAGGGCAGGCAGCTTCTAACAGGCAGCTCATTTTTTTTCTTTTTCTGTTTTTTTTTTAGAACTACTTATGCACAAGCAAATAAAAGAAATAATAAAAAAAAAAAAAAAATAAACCTAAATCTAAAGAAAAGGGAACAGGCTCCCAAAAATTACCCAACACGGGTCCAAAACAAAATCGGGGAACAAACCCCTCAAAATTTACCCCAGAACAAGGGTTTCAAACTAACTGTAATGAAAAATTAAGTCTTCAGTCTTAATTCTATTCTAATTAAATTAGCGATTAAATACAATGGTGTCCGTCGCGTCCTCGTCCTTCTCCTCCTTTCAAAATTGCTTGTCCACTTCTCGTCTGGCGACGTCAAGGGTCGCCTCTCACAGTGGCTGATTCTTGCATAAATTTTCTCGCACAGAAAAGAAAATAATGAATGGTTAAATCTCTGTGCAATTGACAAATAATCAAAATAAAATTAGGCGAAATTATTGCGTCTGTTGCCTCCCCGGCAACGGCGCCATTTGACCGGTCGATCTTTCGCTTTTAAGTCGTTTGTAGTTTAATGTGGTGGAAAAATCGACTAATCAATTCTTAATAAGAAATAACCACTCGCAGAGGAGCGGGTCGTATCCACAGGGAGGCAATAACGTATTAAAATTCACGCCACTTAAAAATGTTTGCTCGGAGTCAATTTGGACAAGAACCAAGCCAAGATTGCCTTTAGATTAAGGTTTAAGCAAGAAACATTGCTGAAATGGCAATTATGAGAAACTACAGGATATTTTCCGCAATGCAGAGTGAATAGAATATGATTAAAATGTGGCAATGGCAGAAAATGTAAATTTTAATTAACGTTTTACTGTAGCAAAACAGGGGAATTTTTCCCCGTTGTCTTGCGCGACGAGGAGCCGATGGCTGGGTGCGGGAAGCTCGGAGGAGGTCCCTTGGATCAAGGGCTTCGAATTGGTGGTGGTGGCGAGTCGCGCGGCGGTCGGAGGTGGCCGGACGAGCTCCGGCGGAGGTGCTGCAGCCGGCAGCTTGCGTGGGCGCGCGGCGGGTCTGCGGAGGGCGCGCGGTGGTCTGCAGGAGGGCGCTTGCGCGGTGGTAGCTGCGGATGGCGTGTGCGGTGGAAGCTGGCGTGGGCAGAGGGTCTGCAGAGGTCGGTTGCTGGCGGTTCTGCAGGCGCAGTGGTGAACGGCGTGGACTGCAGGCGGTTGTGCGTGGGTGCGCTGAAGGTTCTGCAGAGGTCGCACGGTTGTGCGTGGGCGGTGGAGGGCGCAGGCGTGGGTGCGCTGAAGGTTCTGCAGGCTGTTGAGCGGAGGCGTGGCTGTTGGAGAGTTGAGGCGCGTTTGAGCTGAAGGTTGACGGACGTGGGTGCGCTGAAGGTTCTGCAAGTGCGGGAAAGGGGTCTGCAGGCGACTTCAGGCGTGTGCGGTGAAGTGAGCGGGTAACTTCAGACGTCTGGGAAATTTCCCAGACGTCTTAAGTTACTGATAGGGTGGCTGATCAGTAGGTTGGTGACGGTGGTCGGCGATGACGGCGAGGGAGTTGCATGCTAAGGTGCTCACGGTAATGCGGGCGAGCTCCGGATGGCGGTGTGGCCTGTCACACCACACGCCCACGGTGGTGGAGACTCGCCGTCACGGTAGAGGCCGGCAGTGTGGAGTGGAAGAGAGAGGTTCTCTCTGCACAGTGGTGGGTCGGTGGCGGAGGCCTTCTGAGCTCGGCTGCCTCCGTGCTCCTTTTGTAGTGTCTTGAACAATTTTGAAATCAGCCGCCGACCAGATCCACCACATCCGCTCCCCCTTGAATGGCTTCATCACTGCAGCAGCCGGGCGTTGGAGCGGCAGCCAGCCGTTCGGAAAGAAGACGAATGAAGAAAATATTATTAAAATATTAGGGTTATTTATGTATAGACCCTCAACTTCTATGTTAATAAAAATAATATACCTAATTGGTTATCTAATTAGATGAATGCTATTCTAAGCTAATTCTAAATGCACTTAAGATATGAATGCAATGTATGGATTATGTAATTAGATTAAAACTATGAATTAATCTATTTACATCCTAATTTATACTAAATAAATGTTAGAATTAACCTAATGTGTAGGCACTTAAATACTTAAATAGCCCACAACTATGGGCTAATCAAATACCCCCATGCCTAGTTTTTGCTAGTCCCTAGCAAAATTAAGCGAAACCTAGCACTCTAAGTAGACTAGTCAACTCACTTAGTCTTCCTTCAGAAGCATATTAAGTTCAGGTTCTAAACCCAAGGTTCCTAAGTAGTTGCTAAGTTACAGACTAGGTTGGCTAAAGACGAGTTGCAAGCACAAGTTTCCTTGATTTCTAACTCTACCCTAAAGTTTATTGATCCCTGAGATTAAAGCATCCGTGCTTTTGCATTGGTCCGAGTTATTTGAGTTAAAGGAATTTTTTTTTTTTTTTTTTTTTAATATATATACCTTTTTTTTTTTTGTTTGATTCTTCTAAGTCTAACCTCAGATCAGCTATCAACACGGTCTGTGTCGGATTCATTGTCCCCATTACCATACCTCGAAGGGTGCGTGGCTTTCGATGCTTCGAGATAGCACCGCCCATAACGACCCCAAGAACTCCTGGCAATCGAAACTTCGAGATAGTATCGCCCATGGATTTCTTAAGCGAATTCAGGCCTATGGCAATCGGCACTTCGAGATAGGGCCGCCCATGGTACCTGAACCGCGCAATGCGCTTACATGCCCCCAGTAGGATGGATATCCTAAGAGACAAGCGCCGAGGAGGTAATATGTTACCATCGCATCCTCAAGGTGAGTATATACTCCACCTCTCCTGCGGCGGGAACTCTTCCAATCAAAATGTGTTTTCAAGCCTCTCTTAAGCCAAAACTAAGAGAACCAAATCTCTCTTCAGAAATTAAGTTAATTACTAGACCAAGTGTGAAAAATTTGGATGCTTGGGTTACAAGGACCCGTAAACCAAAAGGTAGAATAAGACTCCAGGTACTACCCCACCTTTTAACTCAAACCCTAGCTTCCCTTCCTCAACCTCTTGAAGAATGGTCCGCAACTTAACTCCTACTTAAGCTTTTAAGTCCACAAAGGACCCTAAAGCTCTAAAGCTAGTAGCTTATTTAGCTTCTAAAGTTTGACCCTAGAATTAACTTAGTCTACCCTAGAGTTCTGATTTGCTTAAGACGGCAAGATCTAGCCAGTTAAGCTCAAAACCTTCTTTTTTTTTTATATATATATATTTTTTTTCTTTCTTTTTTTTTTTTTTCATTCTTTTTTTTTTTTTTTTTTATAAATGCATGCTATAAACAAAATGCCTCAGGTCCTCTCCCCCATGCCTGGTTCAAACAATGTCCTCATTGAAAATCAAAAATAGCTAAAGGAAAATATTACCTGAGGCGGAGAATAGTAGGAGCTAAGGCTCCTCAAGAGTGACTTCGTCAACTAGATGGCCATCTAAAGTTATGTACGGTTTTAACCGTTGACCATTGACGATAAAGGGAGTTGCTGAAGAGGAAGGATTTTTTATCTCCACAGCTCCATGGGGGAATACTTTGGTGATTATGTAAGGCCCATCCCAACGAGATTTTAATTTCCCAGGAAAAAGCTTAAGTCTGGAATTGAAAAGCCAGACTTGTTGGTTGGGTTCAAAGGTCTTTCGAAGAATAAACTTGTCATGCAAGACCTTAGTTCTTTCTTTATAAGCTTGAGAGGTGTCATAAGCATCATTCCTCAGCTCCTCAAGCTCACTTAATTCTAGAAATCGTGCCTTACCTGCCTTCTCTAAATCCATGTTAACACTTCGAATAGCCCAAAGTGCTTTATGTTCCAACTCAACAGGTAAATGGCACGCTTTTCCATACACAATCCGAAAGGGAGAAGTACCCAAAGCGGTCTTATAGGCCGTTCGATAAGCCCACAAAGCATCATCAAGCTTTTGGGACCAATCTTTCCTATCAGGTCTAACGGTCTTTTCCAAAATATTTTTTATCTCCCTATTTGATACTTCAACCTGACCACTTGTCTGAGGGTGGTAAGGGGTAGCAACCTTGTGAGTCACTCCCAAACTCTTAATTAACCGATTGAAGTGGTGGTTTCGGAAATGAGGTCCCCCATCACTTATAATAGTCTTGGGGCAGCCGAAACGGGATATGATATTGGCCTTCACAAATTTCAAAACCACAGAGTGGTCATTTGTGCGCGTCGGAATGGCCTCTATCCATTTAGAGACATAATCAACTGCCACCAAGATATATTCAAAACCATGGGACGACGGGAAGGGGCCCATAAAGTCAATTCCCCACACATCAAAAATTTCAACAGATTGAATAGGATGTTGAGGCATTTCATTCTTCTTCCCAATCGTTCCAGTCCGTTGACATCTAATACAGGCCTTAACAAAATTATGAGAATCCTTAAATAAGGAAGGCCACCAAAAACCAGACTGGAGAACCTTAAAAGCAGTTTTCTTAGCACCAAAGTGTCCTCCACAATGAAGTGCATGGCAAAATGTCAGCACACTTTGTTGTTCCTCTTCAGGCACACAACGTCTCAAAACTTGGTCTTGTCCAATTCTAAATAATTCTGGCTCTTCCCAATGAAAATATCTCGCTTGAGAAATGAATCTCTTTCTTTTCTGCTTATCCCAAGAGCCAGGAGTTTGTCCAGTGACCAAGTAATTTACAATGTCTGCATACCAAGGTAAAGTTGGTGTTACCGCCATCAGAGTTTCATCGAGGAATGTCTCGCGAATGTCTTCAGAAATAGAGTCGTTAAGAGGAAGACGAGACAAGTGGTCAGCCACAACATTTTCTACTCCTTTCTTTTCACGTATTTCCAAGTCAAATTCTTGAAGGAGTAAGATCCACCTAATCAGACGTGGCTTAGAATCTTTCTTAGCAATGAGATGTTTCACTACTGCATGATCAGTAAAAATAACCACCTTAGACCCAAGTAAATAAGACCTAAACTTCTCCAGAGCAAAAACTACAGCAAGTAATTCTTTTTCAGTGACGGTGTAGTTTTGCTGAGGTTCAGTTAAAGTCTTGCTTGCATAATGCAGCACATGAGGTCTTCCCTCAACCCTTTGTCCAAGGACTGCTCCCACTGCATAATCCGAAACATCACACATAAGCTCAAAGGGGAGTGCCCAATCAGGAGCTTGGAGAACAGGCGCAGAGATCAAGGCCTCCTTTAGAGTTTGAAAGGCCTCGGCACACTTTGAATCAAAACTGAAGGAAGATTCCTTCGCCAATAAGTCACAAAGTGGCCTAGAAATCTTACTAAAATTTTTAATAAAGCGCCTGTAAAAGCCAGCATGGCCCAGAAAGGATCTAATCTGTTTGACATTCGTAGGCAATGGAAGTTTGGAAATAGAATCAATCTTGGCTTTATCTACTTCCAAACCTTGCTCAGATACAACATGCCCAAGTACAATTCCTTTCTGTACCATGAAGTGACTTTTCTCCCAGCTGAGGACTAAACCAGTCTCCTTACATCGTTTCAACACATTCTCCAGGTGCAGGAGACACTGGTCGAAAGACGAGCCATAAATAGAGAAGTCATCCATCAATACTTCGACACACTCGTCAATCATGTCCGAAAAGATAGACATCATACACCGCTGGAAAGTTGCAGGGGCATTACATAATCCAAATGGCATACGCCTGAATGCAAAAGTACCGTA
The DNA here is from genome assembly GCA_037157565.1 of Thalassia testudinum. Taxonomy (NCBI): domain Eukaryota; kingdom Viridiplantae; phylum Streptophyta; class Magnoliopsida; order Alismatales; family Hydrocharitaceae; genus Thalassia; species Thalassia testudinum. The sequence goes on from JAZHRO010000025.1 coordinate 95,976,757, forward strand.
AGGACTCGTGAATGTCGTCTTTTCCTGGTCATCAGGAAAGACTGCCACCTGATTGTACCCAGAATATCCATCGAGAAAGCAATAATACTTATTCCCTGCCAATTTTTCGAGAATTTGATCAATAAAAGGCAAAGGAAAGTGATCCTTCTGGGTAGCGGTGTTCAGCTTGCGGTAATCAATACAGACCCTCCATCCAGTTGAGGGTCTAGTGACAACTTGTTCACCTTGGTCGTTGAGTTCCACAGTAAAGCCTGCCTTCTTTGGCACCACATGAATGGGACTGACCCATTTACTATCAGCAATGGGATATATATCCCAGCGTCCAGCCACTTCAGGATTTCTTTTTTTACAACCTCCCTCATATTAGGGTTCAGACGTCTCTGCATGTCCCTAAAAGGCTTGATGGAATCATCAGTATAAATGTGGTGCATGCAGAGTGTAGAGTCTATACCCTTAATGTCAGCAATGCTCCAAGCAATAGCTTCCTTATGCCTATACAGGCATTCAATCAAGGCTCCCTCCTGTGCCTCAGACAGCACAGCCGAAATGATAACTGGGAGTGTATCATTGGTCGCTAGGAAAACATACTTGAGAGTGTCAGGGAGGGGTTTCAACTCAAGGTTGGGGGCTTGTATAGTTGAGGGTTTCATAATAGATGTCCCCATCTCAGGTAGCAAATCTGCCTTCGGCGGAAATGATGGGGGAAGAGACTCAGCAGAAACTCCTAGCAATTCCTCTAGTTCTAGTATATCCCCTTCACATTCCTCCAAGAGATGAGAATGCTCATTTAGCATGACATGCTGAAGGGGGTCATCACATAACATTGCAGGAGTTGCTTCTTCAATCAGGTCATCTATCACCTCAACTTGAGAACAATCCTCAAATCCAGCTTGTTTGTAAGCATCAAACACATTAAGCCAGATTTTCCTATTCCCAAAGCCCATTTTCAATGCCCCAGTATTGCAATTAATTGAAGCATGGGAAGTTGCAAGGAAGGGGCAGCCCAAAATGATGGAGGGTTTGGTTGGCTTGTTGGTAGGGTCAGTGTCCAAAACTAAGAAGTCAACGGGAAAAAAGAAATCCTCCACTCTTACAAGGACATCTTCCAAAATTCCCCGTGGTGTCTTAAGTGATCGATCAGCAACTTGAAGGACTACAGGGCTAGGCTTCAGATTGCCTCCCCCAAGTTGTTCATATACATAGCTCGGAAGGATGTTCACCCCCGCACCCAGATCAAGCAGAGCCTCATCAATTTGTAAGTCACCAATAACTACAGAGATATATGGGGCCCCTGGGTCCTTAAGTTTCGGAGGTGTGCCATGTTGAACAATTGAGCTAACAGAATCAGGCAGGACAACTTTAGACTGGACCTGTTTTCTAGATTGCCGCTTTTTCGTGCACAAGTCCTTTAAGAAGCGGGCATAAGACGGAATCTGCCTGATAGCTTCAAGCAAAGGCAGGTTAATCTGCACTTGCTTGAAAGTTTCCATAATCTCATCCGTCTTATCTTTGGCTCCAGATGAGCCAGCAGAAGTCTGCCCAGAGGTGGATAAGTGCTCTGGAAATGGCACTCTCGATCTCTGGGTGGAAGGGTTGTCATGTCGAGTAAGGGGTGGAACGGGGGCAACTTCTTCCGGTGAGGTGATTTCAAGCGGAGAAGATTTGGGCAAATCTTCTTCAGTGGGGGTGAAAGTTGGGGTGGATGTTTTTTTAGGGGGTGAGACTATAGGAGCATCGGGTTTGGAAATATCTTTCCCACTCCTCAGAATAGTCACCGCCTGAGCATGCTCCCTAAAGACAATCCCTTTTCCTTTAGGATTTTCCTCAGCAGCACTTGGAAACTTCCCAGTCTCCCTCTGTCTAACGGCCTCAACAAGGTGTCCAATTTGTGATTTCATCTCATGTATAGCCTTGTCATGAGATTGGATGATGGCACTTTGACTTTCTTGCATAGTTTTCAATATCGCCTTCAATTCATCCATCTCAGAGGTTTTAGGTTGGGCAAAGGTCTGAGGTTGGTTCATTTGATGGTTTTGAAAGGATTGCGGTTTGTAATTCCCTGAATTTGAGACATTTCCTTGTCTCCATGAAAAGTTTGGGTGGTTCCTCCATCCCTCATTATAAGTGTTGGAGAAAGGATCATTACGAGGTCTTGGATGGAACCCTTGAGCGGCATTCAAATCTGCTTGTACAAGCTCAGGGAATTGGGAGGCTAAGTGGCAATCCACAGTGGCGTGTGTATTGCCTTGACAAATTACACATTCGGAAGCTTGGGATGTGGAGGTGTTAGGTGTGAATGAACTCGAGTTCGACATAAGCCTTTCCATGTTTTGATTCAGTAATTGAATTTGATAAGCTAAATTCTGGGTTTCCCTTGCTTCATTCGCCTCCAACTTTCTTTGCATGAGAGTGGGCTTTCTATCCATGTAGGCAGAATTCAAGTGAATAGAATTCTCACTCAAAGTATCAAATAAGTTCCAAGCTTCATCCTCAGTCTTAGATAGAAAGGTTCCTGCACAGGCACCATCCACAGTTTGCCTATGAGAATCATTAAGTCCAGTGTAGAACCTTTCAACCAGTTGCCATTTAGGCACCTGGTGATGTGGGCAAAGTCTCAGCAAATCGTTAAAGCGCTCCCACGCATCATGGAAAGCTTCCCCATCCTTTTGAGCAAAACTCATGATTTCCCTCCTAAAGTGATTTGTTTTGCTCATGGGGAAGTACTTCTTCAAAAACTCCTTTTTCAAGGCATCCCAAGTATTTAAATTATCAAGGGTGTGATACCAATACTTGGCTTTGTCCTTTAGGGAGAAGGGAAAAAGGGTCCGCATTTGAGCGTCATCAGTAACGCCCTGCAGCTTCACCGTGGAACAGACCTCGGTGAATTCCTCAATATGCCTGTAAGGGTCTTCCCTAGTAGTACCATAAAAGGAGGGTAGCAAGGATATGGTACTACTTTTGATCTCATATGGATTATCCCCTCCAGGTCTACGTAGTGCTGGGCCAGCTTGGTTGGTTGGGATGAAATATTCCTTAAGGCTCCTTTGACCGGCCATTTCTACCCTTGGGAGGTCTTTTCTTAGGATTCTTTCTGGTTCAGGATCAAATACAAGTTGTCTCCTAAGAGAACGCCTACCAAGCATGCACTACAAACACAATTCAAACGGACTTGTTTCGTCTTTACAGATTTAGGCTTTTGAATTTAATTCAAATTGTAGGTGACAAAACAAGTTACCCAATCAATTACGCGCTATTGTCAACCTACGGCTCGCCTAAGAAGACCTAGTTGGAACTTAGGTAATCTTCCCTAATTCTCAAATGGTCAAGTAAATCGAAAGACGGAAGATCGAGGGATGCAAGTAGGCCTAAGCCTTCCTTTGAAGCTGTGCTTTCGCGGTGCTCCTCAACTAACCCCAAAAATCCGTGACAGGGTATCCCCCTCTTTGGATTTACAAAACCTTTGATCTCAAGTTTCGAACACTTCAGAATCCAACGAAAGGAGGGCTCTTGTCCTAGTACTTCCAAACCTAAGGAGTGTCTAGAAACGTGCCGTGGTGCAGGTGAAATAAGTGTGCATACACCGTCAAAGATTTTGAACTTTGAATCGCACGCCAAGTTTGAAAATCAAATCCTTGGTTTTAAAATGTCCTTCCTTTAATTAGTCCTTTTTCTAAAGAAAATATGTGACCACTTGTTAGATTTATTCAGTACAGATTAGGTGGTCTTCGCATTAAATCCCAAATGCAATGCGTGATCAAAAATAGGATGCAAAGTAAGAGAATGCGTACCTTGCCTCCAGCGATCTTCGATGCAAAAATGCACGCAATGCAGAAAAGCAAATCTAGAGGCTGCTCATATAGACCTAAATGGTTCGTCCTAGGGCAGGCAGCTTCTAACAGGCAGCTCGTTTTTTTTCTTTTTCTATTTTTTTTTTAGAACTACTTATGCACAAGCAAATAAAAGAAATAATAAAAAAAAAAAAAAATAAACCTAAATCTAAAGAAAAGGGAACAGGCTCCCAAAAATTACCCAACACGGGTCCAAAACAAAATCGGGGAACAAACCCCTCAAAATTTACCCCAGAACAAGGGTTTCAAACTAACTGTAATGAAAAATTAAGTCTTCAGTCTTAATTCTATTCTAATTAAATTAGCGATTAAATACAATGGTGTCCGTCGCGTCCTCGTCCTTCTCTTCCTTTCAAAATTGCTTGTCCACTTCTCGTCTGGCGACGTCAAGGGTCGCCTCTCACAGTGGCTGATTCTTGCATAAATTTTCTCGCACAGAAAAGAAAATAATGAATGGTTAAATCTCTGTGCAATTGACAAATAATCAAAATAAAATTAGGCGAAATTATTGCGTCTGTTGCCTCCCCGGCAACGGCGCCATTTGACCGGTCGATCTTTCGCTTTTAAGTCGTTTGTAGTTTAATGTGGTGGAAAAATCGACTAATCAATTCTTAATAAGAAATAACCACTCGCAGAGGAGCGGGTCGTATCCACAGGGAGGCAATAACGTATTAAAATTCACGCCACTTAAAAATGTTTGCTCGGAGTCAATTTGGACAAGAACCAAGCCAAGATTGCCTTTAGATTAAGGTTTAAGCAAGAAACAATGCTGAAATGGCAATTATGAGAAACTACAGGATATTTTCCGCAATGCAGAGTGAATAGAATATGATTAAAATGTGGCAATGGCAGAAAATGTAAATTTTAATTAACGTTTTACTGTAGCAAAACAGGGGAATTTTTCCCCGTTGTCTTGCGCGACGAGGAGCCGATGGCTGGGTGCGGGAAGCTCGGAGGAGGTCCCTTGGATCAAGGGCTTCGAATTGGTGGTGGTGGCGAGTCGCGCGGCGGTCGGAGGTGGCCGGACGAGCTCCGGCGGAGGTGCTGCAGCCGGCAGCTTGCGTGGGCGCGCGGCGGGTCTGCGGAGGGCGCGCGGTGGTCTGCAGGAGGGCGCTTGCGCGGTGGTAGCTGCGGATGGCGTGTGCGGTGGAAGCTGGCGTGGGCAGAGGGTCTGCAGAGGTCGGTTGCTGGCGGTTCTGCAGGCGCAGTGGTGAACGGCGTGGACTGCAGGCGGTTGTGCGTGGGTGCGCTGAAGGTTCTGCAGAGGTCGCACGGTTGTGCGTGGGCGGTGGAGGGCGCAGGCGTGGGTGCGCTGAAGGTTCTGCAGGCTGTTGAGCGGAGGCGTGGCTGTTGGAGAGTTGAGGCGCGTTTGAGCTGAAGGTTGACGGACGTGGGTGCGCTGAAGGTTCTGCAAGTGCGGGAAAGGGGTCTGCAGGCGACTTCAGGCGTGTGCGGTGAAGTGAGCGGGTAACTTCAGACGTCTGGGAAATTTCCCAGACGTCTTAAGTTACTGATAGGGTGGCTGATCAGTAGGCTGGTGACGGTGGTCGGCGATGACGGCGAGGGAGTTGCACGCTAAGGTGCTCACGGTAATGCGGGAGAGCTCCGGATGGCGGTGTGGCCTGTCACACCACACGCCCACGGTGGTGGAGACTCGCCGTCACGGTAGAGGCCGGCAGTGTGGAGTGGAAGAGAGAGGTTCTCTCTGCACAGTGGTGGGTCGGTGGCGGAGGCCTTCTGAGCTCGGCTGCCTCCGTGCTCCTTTTGTAGTGTCTTGAACAATTTTGAAATCAGCCGCCGACCAGATCCACCACATCCGCTCCCCCTTGAATGGCTTCATCACTGCAGCAGCCGGGCGTTGGAGCGGCAGCCAGCCGTTCTGAAAGAAGACGAATAAAGAAAATATTATTAAAATATTAGGGTTATTTATGTATAGACCCTCAACTTCTATGTTAATAAAAATAATATACCTAATTGGTTATCTAATTAGATGAATGCTATTCTAAGCTAATTCTAAATGCACTTAAGATATGAATGCAATGTATGGATTATGTAATTAGATTAAAACTATGAATTAATCTATTTACATCCTAATTTATACTAAATAAATGTTAGAATTAACCTAATGTGTAGGCACTTAAATACTTAAATAGCCCACAACTATGGGCTAATCATGTGGTGCAGGTCTCCAAGTCTGGTGTGGTCAAAAAGGGCAGTAGGAATCAAGCAAATGGAAGGCCCTAGATCCACAAGGGCTTTGTTGAAGGTGAATCCCTTTATGGCACAAGATATGAAGGGTTTTCCAAGGTCAGTCATTCTGGGTGGTAGAGTGCCAGAAACAAATACACTTATGTTAGCTGATAAAACCACCTCTTTAGGTGTGCAAGTCATTTTCTTCTTTTGTGACTCTTTCTTTAAGTCCTCAGGAAAGGGTAGATAGGTCAAATCAACTTTAGAAGCATTTTTCTTCTTTTTATCCCTAGAGTCTGAGTCTGAGCTGGATGGGGTTTGGTCTTATGATTTTTGGTTGAGCCCGAAACAGATCGTTTGGGAGGGCTCTTAGCTTTTCTCTTGCTTTTAGAAGCCACAAATTTGGCCCTCGCACAATGGCTTGTATGATAGACTAGAGGAGGGGTTGGAATAATAGGTGGAGAATAGGAGTGAAAAGGCATTTGCATCTAGGGATAAAGTGATTCTTGAAGTCACTTGATTTGATCCCCTTGACATTTCACTTGATTTTCCAACTTAGTCAGCCTTTCTTCATTTTTCTTCTCAAAGTCCAACAAAATGTTCATGATATCTTCAAGGGTGGTTGTGGGTTGGGCTGGACTAGGTGGTTGCCCTAAAGTGGTTTGAATGGAATATTGTGCTGGCCTTGATTGATGTTCAGTCCGAGTCGGTCTTTGTGGTGGCCATGAAAGATCAGAATTGTTTCCCCACTCAGGGTTATACGAATTTGGATATGAATCAATAGATGTATCACCCTAAGTGGGATGACTATAGAGGGAGTTGATTGAGAACCTATTATGTGGTCCTGTACTTGTGATCCATTATTCAAATTCCTTAGTGATATATCATCAGGTACAAGTGTATCAGAAATGGTGCATTCCTCAAATGATCTACCTAAATCACGGATTAGGTCAACAGATGCCTTTTGGGTTGGCTAAGTCCAGGATACCTCCCCATGGTAGCAAGAATCAGTAGAGTAGCTAGTGGATCCAAAATATGGGTCACTAGACCCACTAGGCTGGTTGTTCCAGGTCTCTTGTTCCTGGGAGTGATAAGATTGAGATTGTGCCTGAGATCGTCTAATTTGCTCCAGAAGCTTGGCACATTGATCTATATAATCCTTGTTATATTCCCAAAATTCAACAACTATGGCTTTCAATTAGTTCTGATCTAGATAAGGGTCGGATCCATGAGGTTTAAGTTCTAAATAAGCTAAGGGACAAGGATAATCATATCCCAGCTGGTTAGGATGAGTCTCCCAACTAGGAGGAGTCAAAATCATGGTTGGGTTGGGGAATGGAGGACCCTAAGGGTCAAAAGAATATATGGGTTCGTGGATATTTAAGAAAGATGCAGCTAGAGATAAGAGATAGTCTTCCTTAGGAAGACACAACCAGCTACAAGGGGCTGATGGAATTAAGGCAAAGGCCTAGGAAGAAAGATGAGAGAGCCACAAATCAAGCAAACAAGCTAGCCTTATTGTATACCCTGATTGGATCTAAACCTGGTATCCTGAGATGGAATTGGGTTAAACCAACCGTTGAATTACTTGGCTGGCCAGAATGGTGCGACCTCCTAGGACACCCCGCACGGTAGGATAGCACTAGAGGTTAATGTAGTTACCACACTGACTTTTCTTGTCACCAGTTGGTCCAAATAGACAAGGCCTTCATTTCTTCCCAATTAAATTTCAGTTACCAACTAATTTAGTCCTACCTAGGGCACGTCTACTTAGTTTTAGGCTTCGGCTTAGAGTGCTCTTGGAATGTGATTGGGCGATTGGGGGTGATGCCCTTAAAATTGGATTTAGAGTGTGAAGTGCGCAGACAAAGGGTTTGCAATACAAGCTTTAATTGGTGTAGTGGCTTTTATGGTTCAAGTGCTTGTATTAATTTTTTCTTTTAGGGTTTCCTTGTTTAAGTAAATTCAAACAAGGTTGTGGTGGAGCACGTAACAGTTTTTGTAGGTTCCAATTGTTATATGAATTTCCTTTTAGTATGGCATGCAAATGTGCTCTACCTTAGTATGGAAACCCTAATATCAGATAGGTCTATATGATGCTTTTATGTCCAACAATGTTGAAGTGGTGCGACCGAACCAAGGAAAACAATGGTCCTAATGTACCACCACTAAGTGAAATAGACCTAATTGGTTGCCTAAGTTGAAATGTAAATTAAATTCAATTTAAGTGGGTGAGGGGGTAGACAACTAATCAAATCAAACCCTCTCTCATGCAATCACACACAAATCAGGCGCAGATGGGTTTGTTTTGGGTCTCTAATTTTAAACCCTAATGTGAAACACCTAGGGTTTATGCTTCTTCCAACAATCAACAGTCAGACCTTAGTCTGAATTGAAATCACTTCCCAAATTAGTAAATAAATCAAAATAAGATGAAATTTGGTAGAGATCTTATTTTTCCAAAAAGGTTTTCAAGGAATATTTCTTTAAGATTTTTACTATTTTGTGTGATTTTTTAAGATTTTTTTAGTGTCAGAAGGTCAAACAGGCTAGATTGACCCCTTGCGAGTAATTCAGTTTGAAACTATATCAAGGAAATTCAAAAATTCTTGAAAATTTATAAAAACAACTAGCTTTCTTTGGCCTTCCAACCCCACAAATTTCAAAGAGATCTGATTTACGTTGAGGTCAAAACTAACGTTTAAAGTTATATAAAATCAGAGTGCAGATTATTCTGATCCCCTTCCACTGTGCAAATTTTTAAAATTCTTATAATGCGAATTTCTCTAAATAAATGGTGATGCCAGAAAGCTGCTTTGAAGAAAAAATATCAGACCAAATCCCAATATTTTTGGACTTCTAATTTGACGGTAATAAAATTTTGAATATCGTCAATATTTGCTGGTCGGATTTCCAAATCTAACTTTGGTGTGTTTAAATAGTTTTTAAGTTAAAACACACACGAAAGAAATTTTTCTTTATTAATTTGACTACAAAAATTTGAGTTAGAATTTATATATATATATATATTTTTTTTTTTCAATATTTTTTCTTCTAACCTAAGAAAGCAACAAACCAGAGGATGAAGAAAATACCTACGATCTTCACCAAGGATCGATGTGTGCATGGATCCTTGTCTTGGCACCCTACAATCAAAACAATAAAAAGCTAAGTAAATCTAAACTCACGCGTTGCCTTCCCGGCAATGGTGGCATTTGACAAGAGTGGAAATCATGAGTTTTTGAAAAATGTCATGGTATAGTTGCGAAATCCCCTTGACAAAAACATTTATAATATCGAAACTCAATGGATTTTATTCTTTTGAAAACTTGAGTCCCAGTCATTCATCTCTAGGAGGGGTGAAAACAAGTCGAGATTTGAATCGGCTTAATCTAACCTAAATCTAATCTAACCTAATATATTTTTTTTGTCATTTTGTGCTTTTGATTTTTATTTTGAAAAGTGATAGGAAACCTAGATCTAGACGTGCTAGCGAAAACTTAAGTGACTACGTGCATCTAAGTGGGTCGTGGTGGCCGTGCATAGTGTGAATGAGCCTAACTAACATGAACACAAGCAATCACAGAAGAAATAATTACGCAATATTATTTATGTGTAGAAACAAATGTCAATTAACATTTATATTAGAAAGCATATAAATAGAAGAAATCCCTCGTGCCAAAAAGTACCAGTAAGTCCATCAGCTATGTGTGAGGGAGTAGGCTAGACCGTGGGTATACAAACCCGTCTACACGCTTACCAACATGAGATGGACAGCCACAAGAGGCTATGGGTGAGCCTTCATGGCCATCCATAAAGAAGAAGAAAAAGTGGGTGCATCCTCTCTATGGAGAAGAAAGGACATGCCCAAGTGAAGAGAGGAGAAGAGGGTGTTGCACCCTAGTGCTCTCCCTCTTCTTTCCGTCCACATGAAGATGCCTTAGAGGAGCCTCTTCTTTAGCCGTACATGGAGGGGACCTTGGAGGAAGAGGACGGCCATGAGAGGGAGAGGAGGAGGTGTGGCTGCAAGTTGAGAGGAAGAGATTGGTGGAGATGGTGCCATTTCGTGGCTCTTTCTTTGCCCTTATGGGAGGCTCCATTTGGTTGCCACTTTTGGTGGCTCCAAAATTAGCTAATGCCACATTTTTCGGATCTAGGTTTGACACAAGTTTTTAGGGTTTCCAAGGGAGTTTGCATGGGTTTGGTAGGGTTAGAATGGGAAGGGGTGTGTGTGTTTGGGGGTGTGTATTTTTTGTAGGACTAGGTTGTTGGTTCTGGCAGGATTAGGTATTAAATAGGCTGGGTTAATCTAGATTAAGTGGGTGTGGACCTAATTAGGCTTAGGAAAGTCTAATTGGATAGGAGTGAACCTAATTAGGTCTAGGTTAAGTCTAATTGGATGTGTGGATGTGATTAGGCTATGGTAACCCCAGTAGGTATAGGTCAATTACATCCTGGGTCGATCCAATTGGGCTCAAGTGCACCCAATTAGCTGTAGATGCACCCAATTTGGTATGAGATGGTTCAATTGGGTTAGGGATAGGGTAATTAGGGCTATGGATAGTGGACTAGACTTAGGAGGTCTCTAATTAGGTTTCCTAGGGTGTCTGGTGGGGTTCCTAGGTTAAAATAGTCAAGCTCAGGCTTCTAACACCAAAATCTGGAACTAGAGAGCAGTATCAGATGTCAAGGATAGTGGTCAAACATCTTATACTACATAATTAGATGTCTGGACATTAAATTGGATGTCCAATTCTATGTTAGTATGAGTTATGGCTTCCTAGATTATTATTCTGCAGAAATCAGATGTCCAGAAGATGTCTAGACGTCGTAAAAGGTGCTGGAGAGTGGATTTTTGGTTTTCCAAGGTGGGTTTTGGTTCCTAGGTGTTTGGGAGAGGGATGGGGTGGATAAGAACATGGATAGTGCTATCCATGTTTGGGTTTTGAGGCTAAGGTGCCCTAATTGAGGTTGTTTTGGGTTTGGGAAGGCTATCCTAGGGTTTCTAAGGGTAGGGATAAGGCTATCCTCCTCACTCCTCTTATCTGGATCAGTCTTCTTTTTCCTTTATTGCTTTACTCCACTATCTCCTTCATGGATCACTTTATGACCCGCAAATAGTAATAGAAACCATTAAATAGCAGGATATCTCATCTTATTCTAAATAGACTGATGCAATGCATGATATGCAAGATATAAGTGCAATATCCACAAATTAAGCTAGGCTCAAACATTATTTAGGTTGATTAGGACTCAAGATTGCTGTGCAATCAGGTTCTGGTATCTAAGTGTCAGACATCTAATGTTCTATTTTAAGATGTTTGATTATATTTTTGGATGAGTAATGAGATGTGGGTGTGTTCCTGTATTGGATTAGATCCAAATAGGGTTCTAGCTTATAATGGCTAGGTGTCTCTCTTGACGTTTGCCCAAATGATTGGATGTCTCATTTTCATAATGTTCTCATGCCTTGGATTTCTTGAAAATCCAAGATCATGATTATGTCTGACAAAAATCACGTTAAGTTACTTTAGGCCTAATGTTCCATTATTGGACGTTTGGAGTCATGTCCAGACATCTGTGATAAGGGTAAAAAATCTCAAATGGTTTGATTATATGGATATGATTTCTGACGCAAGGAGATGTGGGTTAATTAGGCTAAATAGTAGTGTCTTTGGACAAGTGGGAGTGTAATCAGTAATCTAAATAGACCCATGGACATCATAGGTAAGGCTTGGTTGTCTAGGACCTAAGTATTTAATTTCCTAAGTTTGTACATAGAGAATTTGGTCGTATGATCTATATGTCAGATGACTTAACTTTCTATTTTAAATGCCTTAGCGAGGTGTCAAACATTTGATATTGCGATATATGTATGTTGTTTTCAAATTAGGATTTTGTCTCTAGTTTTTGCTTAAGTGTTGAGAGCCTAATTCGACAGATCCTATACCTATGTAGGGGCTCTTTACAACACATCTTGAATCAATAAATATAAAATTACAACACTTTATAAGATTTATACATCATATCCTAAGACCTACACTAATGACATCTTCATCCTTCATTCCTTGTGTTTAAGATCTAAGATGAATGACTTGCAATTGTTTGTATAGGATGATAACTACCAGTTGGTTATTTTCTATTTAGTTTTGATTTTATTAATTAAGTGCAGTTGGTATGTATACAATATTTCTTAATAAAATGCTATTATATGGGTTCTCTTGCAATTTAAGTGCATCTAGCATTATAAATAATGCATAACACCCATCATCTTGCATTTAGATTAATTTGTGTAAATTGTATATTAATTTCTCTCTTCTGATGGCCAAGGAACAAGGTGACGTACATCTGAGCTTCAAATGACAAATTTGACCATACGAATGGATTCAGAATGATGATCGCAGCCCAACGCCATGAAAATCAAGTCGATTGACCTTTATAGCATCCGCTACGAAGAAATGAAGATGGACGACCTAGATGGCGCCATCATAGTTGCCCAAGGCCGCCCAAGACCATTCGCCCCACTCCAAAGTGAGCTTACCATACGATCAAAGACATTGGATTCACATCCAATGGCTGAAATGTGCTCCCTAACGTGCCCTTAATAGCTCCTCACACCTCTAATGGGATGCTCACGAGGATTATCAGCTGTTGGATTCCTATTGAATGTGCCATGTAGCGCCATATTGCTCCACCCCTCTCAAGTGAGGAATAAATCGTGGCCATTGGATTTCCATCCAATGGACACGTTTAGCCAAGCCTTGGCCTCAGCACAGTGGGAGAGACCCTACCCTCAAAAAGAGGGGATGCAGGTTTGAAACCCAATCCGCTCCTCTTGCTCAGCGCAAGTGAAATTGAAATCCCACCATCAGATCACGGGTTGACAATTGTGATTGAGCCATGTCGACACTCGGCCTCGCTTCACAGACTCAACAACCATCGCCTTGCATGCTCTCAATCGCACCATTATGATCACGTAATGCTGGCAGCCCACCATTATCATCACACAATGCTAGCGGATTGCACACCATTGGGACAAATTCAGATACCATGATTGTAGCCCACCATTATGTTGCACTACCGCTAGTCTAGAAGGTGGCAATTAACGCCATATACTCCTATCCCACTGGGAGAGTAGCAAGGATCTTCCAAATCTACATCATTTGACCCTCGACGACTGACAGACCATCAAATCCCATGGTCGGTGGCTCCAACTTCTTGAATTACTCAACCACGCACACGTAGTGAGTGTCATAGACTATGGCTAAATTGGTTTATCCTTGTGTAGGGGCTCATTTAGATCATTACATTGATGAAGGGTCCATCAATCCTTTACCACATTCACCAACACCATTATTTCTGTGGTTCCTCAACCTAGCCTAAATTCCTCTCATAGTGTCAACTAGGGTCTACACGATAGCCTCAACATGCCCTGGAACTAAACGATGGCCATAAGAGGGTTGGGCTAACACTTGCTACTGCTTTGCTTCCCTCAGATCTCTGGAGGCATCCAGGAATAGATATGAGCCTCCATTAGAAATAACATCAAGGGTCAGCAACCTGGTATGCTATGCACATGGGCTACAATCAATTTTGAAATTATAACCTCAAACCACCCAGTAAACATACTACCAAAGAAGTGCGTGGCTTTAATATCATCGAAGGTTGTCACACCCCCATAACCCTCCCGATGGATCGGGAGTGGATTACCTAGTGTGCACATGCCAAGGTGCCAGCGACCAGGTGGCTTAGACTATATTTCGTAGTCTTATCGATTAGGTAGGCCTTAGGAAAGTTGATTCTTCAATTTAATCCTAAGGTCAAAATTTGTTGAAAATTTGGTAGAGTTTTCCCTATTTAATCGATATTTTCCCAAAATTCATACCTACAACCTGTACCAGTGCATGCATACCACAAAATTTATATAGGTGGGTACACCCCACCGTCAACACTACAAAGCAAAAGCAAAAGACATAAAACATAAGCAGGCACACCCTGCATCCAAGGGCGGTGAAACATGGAAAACATAGTGGACTCATAAATAATACATCACTACATCATAAGCACTTACATCACTACCTTACTTTCAAAGTTTGTCATCATTATGTATACAACTGCTCACACTTTGAAATGTATTAGCTTTGCAACAACCTGAAAGCTATTTAATTATAGGCTAAATAAAGGAAGCCGAGCTAAAACATTTATATCTACTATTAAGGGGCAATGTAGAATGTTGGCCATACAGTGCCCTCCTAGGCCTAGACCCAACCTGTCACGCCATCTACTCCATAACATCATAACCTAAAATAGGTCACAAAGGTGGAAAGAGGCAAGTGGCTCAGTAGGGGCAAGCCACATGTAATACACGATATGGAGAAAGGTAGTGTACAAGTTTTTGCACCATAGGTGCACCACATGCCATTTTTTCTTTTCACATATGGTTAGCTACGTAACAGGATAACGATAGACATTTTCCTCATTCACATTCAGGACCCAGGTTTCATTACCATTACAAGCTATCTACGAGCCTTTTTCCTCCTTTACCAAGCTTTATTCAGGTAGTTATTCAACTTTTCTATCTCATGATTTATTCTCTCCTGTCCCCAGGAGTCTGATTCTAAGAATCATCCTGCTCTACCAGAGGAGATTAAGATGTATCCTTCCCTTCAAGTCCTAACCTGATACTCTCTCCTTGGCAAGGGAACAAGCTAGCAAGGTTGGTGACCCTCGTGAAAGTCGTACCTGTTCTCAATACATTGAGAGCATTACTGACCTTAGTTAGAAGAGTTGGGCCTCCTGGAGCTACCCAGGCCAAAACCTCTAGTCTATAATGAGTAGCTTGACCCATATCCATTAAGGTACGATCATGACTATTTGTATCTAATTGTGCTATGGTAGGTTGGATGTTTAACGGGCCACACTAGTGCCTCATGCTAGGAGCACGTACTCCAGGTGTGCCCTCTTAGCCAACCATCTGACTAAGGCTACAGGGCTTACCCATCTCAGGTAAGGTTGGCCAGATGTTTAACGGACCATACCATTGTCTCTCATGGAACACGAGCTTCTAGGTATGCCCTCTCAATCCACCATCGGTACTAAGGCCATGACCAAACCCCACATTCCACACATGTCCTTAGACATCAATGTTGTCATGTTTAGGAATCCTCCAGATCCCAAGGTCAGCTGCATATAGCCACTAGCTACTTCAACTCTTCGGGTCTCAAACCCACAAAAATGAACCCTTGGTTCACGAGTCAATGGTGCAGCCCTAGAAGCTCGCCTAGTGGACATTGCTTGTCTTTTAATCCATTTTGGTCCTATACTAGGAAAGAAATCCTAGGAACCTACTGAATCACGTGAGGTCTGACTTCAGGCCTTAGAATTTGATTGCAAAGCAATTATTGGGCTGAATTTGACTAAACTAAGTTTTAACCTGAAAGTTCCTACAGGAGGGGGTGAGATTTGTGGGATATAATATAAAATGCGGAATTAGAATAAAAAAATCTCATAATAAGTGACAATCACACAATTGCACATATAATTTTTAGGCGGAAACCCAAACCCAAGTAAAAACCACCACCTAAGTCTCTCGACTTAGGATTTCCAGGTCAACCAAGTCGATCAAATCCACTAATGTACTACTTAAACATGGGTAGTACAACCTCTTACAACCACACTACTTCATACGAGGGTAGTGCACCTAAAACCCTTTCCCTTCACTAGAAGTTTTTTGTCTCAGGAAGGAGATGGGAATTCACAACGTGAATACCCAACCAATTTACAAAGATAAATTATAACACAAAACCTATAGAGACACAAAGTAAAAATGTTAAACTTAGCTACATTAGGTAAAGATTACTTCCCTTTGCTGGAAGTGCATCGGCCTGACGCAGATGCGTGAACCACGCCGTGGCACTTCGTTACTTTCATAATCGCAAAGGCAGAGCGGGTGCGCAACAACGATGAAGCTCTCTTGATGTGGAACTTAAGCTTGGAGAGTTAGGGCTTCTTCTCAAGATCAAATTGACACTATATAGTGGGAAGTAGTTTCTCTATGTGTATGTCTACAAGGAAAGGGGCCTCTCCTATTTATAGATGGCTTAGGAAGGCCTAGAAAGGCTTTGGAAGTCTTAGGTAGCCGTTAGGGATCATCCCAAGGCAAATCAAGCCACAATCAGAATCATTAATGATTCTGACAGAGTCATCAGATGTCTAGGAAAAATATCTGACATCTGGAAGTCATTATTAAGACGTCTTGAAACTAAATCAGACATCTGATTCCTGGCAGGTTTCCTTCCTGAGTTGGTTCAGACTTAAATAGTGTTCTAGTGTAAATAGTTAGACGACATATGAGACGTCTGGCACTAGGTCTGGACATCTAGAAACTAATAACTCTGTGGGAACTGATTTCCAAGAGTGCTTAATGGCTATAACCCTTAACAAAAGTGATTTGGTGTCAAATGAGGCTCAATGCCTATTTATCAGGTGTCTGAGGTCCTCTACGGACATCTGATAGAAGACTAAAGGTCATTCCTAATTATCATATCATGAAGGCCAATGCTCCACTAATTGGACTTCTAGCCATGACATCAGACATCTTCTAAGACGTCTAGACTAAGGGTTGGTAGTCTCAAATCAGCAGACAGACGGCACTAAGATGAGCCCTAAAAGTTTGAACATCCGCTTCAATATTTAGACGTCTTAAAGATCACTATCAGATGTCTGATATTTGTGTTAGACATCTGAAAAGGCTGTCTGAACCTATTTAGGTTTTCTAAGTCTTCTATGGAAAGCCTAAGTATCTTAGGGTTGTGCAAGTGTTCCTAGGACTGCTGCTAGGTAACTTTGAGGCTCTTTAACAAATATCTAAGAAACAAAAAGAGCAAAGAATGAAAACGACAATTACAGAGTACAAAGACTAAAGAACATCTATCTTATTCTTCTATCTTCAAGCTCTCGCTCCTCGCGAAGCCCTTTCTCCTCCAACGAGCTCCTCCAATCCACCATGGATGTGAGCTCTGAGGTCCTTCACACTTGTATCCATTTATATTTTCCTGAAATCTAAAGCTCAAATACAAATATTAAAACACAAGTGTTTTTTTATCACCAAAATTGACGATCGTGGTACCCTTGCACTAACAATCTTCCCCTTTTTGATGATGACATTACTATAAATAATAATCCATAAAATCCTCCCACTTTTTGACATTATCAAAAAGGTATTATAAATTTTAATTATCCTAAACTCCCCCTTAAAACATGCTCTTCTAATTTCATCCTTTCAATAAAAGCAAGATAGCTATGTTATTACCTCCCCCTTTCTAAAGGCAATATAGCTATGTTATTTTAAAACCTCCCCCTATCTAGATGGATAAATAGCTTCATAATTTTAACTCCCCTTATCTACATGCTATTTATAAAGAGATAGGGTTAAAGTTTTACCTCACCTACCATGGCCAATAGAATGGCCCAAATGGAGGTGGATGCCAAACTGGATGGGGTTCCCATCCATAGCTTGGTGGTTTGGGCATCGACATCGGTCTTTAATCAGGCGATCGCCGTGAGATGACTCGGACATTCGTTCGTCATCTCGTCAATCTCCTCTTCTCCTTCCTCGATCTTCTCCTAGGTCCTCCCAATTCGAGTTGACCATTCTTCATCTTGTAATTCCAATCCATAATGTTGAAATCTTTGCAACCTGTAAAACAAGAGTCTAGTTCACTTTTCGGTATCCAAGATAGGAGAGCCTTTCTCAACCTTAGGGCTATAAAGATTATCTAATTTGTTTACCAAGTTATTAGATTCTTCCCTAAGACATGCAAGTTCTTTTTCTATAGTGTACATCTTAGTCTTTAAATCATAAATTTCTAATTTTAAACTTGTATTTTCCTTAATCAACTCACTATTTTCATTTGTTAGATTATTATTCTCTAACAACAAATTTTCATTATTAGAGCTAGAACTAATTTCTATGTCCTTAAGTTATTTTTCTAACCTTTCATTTTCTAATTTAAGAAAATTAAGATTCTTTTTAATATTTTTATTGTCTACTTTAAGTGATTTACTAATTTCAAATAACTCATCAAAAACATCTTAAAGTTCAGAATTTACCTTATTGTCGCTGTCACTTTCTTCGATTGCCATGAAACCCATGCAAGTGGTTTCATTCTTCTTCTCGGGATCTTCCTCTTCTTCCTCTGAGCTTGAGTCATATGCAAGTGGCTTGGGATGCCTTCTTCTTGTATTTCTTCTCCTCCTTCTTCTCCTTCTCAAGAAGTGGGCACTTGGGTCGAAGATGCCCTTTTTCGTTGTAGTGGTTGTAATGTCTCAGGCAACCTTCCTCCTTTTCCTTCTTCTCTTTCTTTTATCTCTTAGAATCCCTATAAAACTTGGAAAGTTTTTTAAGTAAAAATTTAAAGTCTTCATCGTCAGAACTTAGCTCAGTGTATGAAGCAACTCTAAATGCGAGAGGCTTCCTCGGTCTTGGTTCTGGTGCGTCCTTCCTTTTCTACTTCAACTTTGTCTCGTAGGCCATGAGATTGCCTCGGAGATCCTCCATGTTGAGCTCTTCTACATCATTCGCCTCCTCGATCGTGGTGACCTTTTCTTCTCACTTCAATTCGAGGGAATGGAGAAGCTTTCCTTGAAGCTCCCCCTTGATAAAGGTCTTCCCTAAAGCTTTCAGTCCATTCACAATGAGAATGAACCTAGTGTTCATCTCACTTAAAGACTCATTAGATTTCATGGAAAAAGACTCAAATTCTTGAGATAAGATATTGATTTTAGAGGCTTTTACCTTGGACGTACCATTGTGTGTAACCTCTAAATTGTGCCACACCTCATATGTAGTGGTGCACTACGATATCTGGTTGAACTCCTCCAGGCTGAGCATGCAGTATAATGAGTTCATTGCTTTCGTGTTGAGGGAAAGCTTGCAGGTTTGCTGCTGCAAGTAGCCTCTCTCTGGTCTAGCTGAGACTTCGTATAGCATTTCACAATGTCCCCATAGTGCGAAGTTGGTGGCTTGAAGCTACATCTTCATCTGCAACTTCTAGAAGCTGTAGTTGTTTCCATCGAAGTACGGTGGTCGGACTATAGACTGCTCCTCCAATTGCCTTATTGAGAAGATGCTCCACTCCATGATTTGATCTTCAACAGATGTTATTCCTTAAAGCAGAAACCAGCTCAGATATGAAATGAAAGTTCCTACAGGAGGGTTTGAGATTTGGGAGGTATAATATAAAATGTGGAATTAGAATAAAACAATCTCACAATAAATGACAATCACACAATTGCATAAATGATTTTTAGGTGGAAACTTAAATGCAGGTAAAAACCACCACCTAAGTCTCTCGACTTAGGATTTCTCGATCGACAATGTCGATCAAATTCACTAACGTACTACTTAAACAAGGGTAGTACAGCCTCTTACAACCACACTACTTTATACGAGGGTAGTGTACCTCAAACCCCTTCTCAACACTAGAAGGTTTTTGTCTCATGAAGGAGATGGGAATTCGCAACGTGAATACCCAACCAATTTACAAAGATAAATTACAACACAAAACCTATAGAGCCCCAAAGTAAAAATCCTAAACTTAGCTACTATAGGTAAAGATTACTTCCTTATGCTGGAAGTGCATCAACCTGATGCAGATACATGAACCATGCAGTGGCACTTCATTGCTCTCGTAATCGTAGAGGGAGAGCGGGTGCACAACAACGATGAAGCTCTCTTGATGTGGAACTAAATCTTGGAGAGTTAGGGCTTCTTCTTAAGATCAAATTGACACTATATAGTCGAAAGTAGTTTCTCTAGGTGTTTGTCTACAATGCAAGGGGCCTCTCTTATTTATAGATGGCTTAGGAAGGCCTAGAAAGGCTTTGGAAGCCTTAGGTAGCCACTCGGGATCATCCCAAGGCAAATCAAGCCCCAATCAGAATCATCAATGATTCTGACAGAGTCATCAGATGTCTAGGAAAAATATCAGTTGTCTGGAAGTCATTATTAAGATGTCTTGAAACTAAATCAGACGTTTGATTCCAGGTGGGTTTACTACCTGACTTGGTTCAGACCTAAACAAGGTTCTAGTGTAAATCAGTCAAACGACATATCAGATGTTTGGCACTAGGTCTGGACATCTGGGAACAAATAACTCTGTGGGAACTAATTTCCAAGAGGGCTTAATGGCTATAACTCTTAACAAAAGTGATTTGGCGTCAAACGAAGCTTAATGTCTATTTATCATACATCTGAGGTCCTCTACGGATGTCTGATAGAAGCTTAAAGGTCATTCCTAACAATCATATTGTGAAGGAAAACATTCCAATAATTAGATGTCTGGCAAGACATCAGATGTCTTCTAAGACATCTAGACTAAGGGTTGGTCATTTGAAATCAGCAGATAGAAGGCTCTAAGACTAGCTCTAAAAGCTTGGACGTCTGATTCAACATTCAGACATCTTAAAGATCACTATTAGACGTCTGATATTTGTGTTTGACATATGAAAAGGATGTCTAAAGCCTATTTAGGTTTTCTAAGTCTTCTACAGAAAACCTAAGTATCCTAGGGTTGTGCAACTGTTCTTTGGACTACTGTTAGGTAACTTTGAGGCTCTTTAACAAATATCTAAGAAAATGAAAGAGCAAAGAATGATAACAACAATTACAGAGTATAAAGACTAAAGAACATCTATCCTATTCTTCTGTCTTCAAGCTCTCGCTCCTCGCGAAGCTCCTTCTCCTCCAATGAGCTCCTCCAATCCACCATGGACGCAAGCTCTGAGGTCCTTCATAGTTGTAGCCATTTGTATTTTGCTGAAATCTAAATCTCAAATACAAATGCTAAAACACAAGTGCTTTGTTATCATCAAAATTGACGATCGTGGTGCCCTTGCACCAACATAACCTATTATACATGATGTGAATATTACATTCATTACATACATTGCATGCATATTGCATTTGCATATCCTAAACCTTAATTCTACCATTTTATGGTCACCTTAGTGACAATGGTAATTTATCTTTGTAGGACCAAAAACTTGGAGCAACATTTGGACCTAAATGATGCAAAATAAGGAGAAGCAAAGAAGGAAGATGGGGATAGGAGCATGCAGTCTAGGACAAAACCTAACTAGCCCAACAATCCGATGCAGACCCATATTCACATCCAGTTTCACCAACCCATGCACACACTCATGCACCTCACATATATGCATACACATGTGCACATTCTTAAAAATCACTATTTCATGTATACATAGCACTTTCTATGCACATTATTAAATGAATACTATTGGTGCACATTTATAATACCTACATTATGTTCTCCCTATTTTTGTTTACATGCATGTGGATTTAGTAGTAGATAATATTTTTTATTATTACATATTTCTCTAGGAATACATATGTACACCACATAGCCTACTGACACAAGCCTAAAACCCCTTCTAATCACCTAGACTTAACCCAATCACCACTTGGCCCCATGCCAACCTAAGCTAACCCACCTAAGCCCAACCTAAACCCTCCCATAGTGAATGCCCACTCTCCCTTACCCACTCCCCATTTGACCAACCTTGACTTGCACCCTTACCTTAGGTTGTGAACCAACCTATAACATTCTACGGTTAGGATGTGCCCTAAAGTTGACACCCTAACCAAGACCCATGGAGAACCATACCATGGAGGGCACTCTATAAAAGAGGCTCCTCATAGGTGCCGCCTACCTCCCTTCCCTGCCACTATCTACACACTCCACTCCACTCTCCACCATTCCTCTCATGAGTCTCCACCTTGAGAGCTCCTCCACCAAGACCAATGGCTTCCAATGTGCCTCCATGGTCTTGGTGCTCTAGGTGAAGAGGGAATAAGCTTTGACCAAGGATTTCCCTCACCTTCCAATTGGTCTAGTACCCACACTGGAGAGGACACCTACATCTCCATCCGGTTCTATTTTTGTTTTTGTTAATAGTTTAGCTATTTCCCTTACTGGCAATTTCAATAACTCTCTTTTTACTTGTGTAGTAGTATAAATTTCCATTTCAATCAATTTCAATACTTGCACTTTTTCCTTTCTATATTTACTTTAGCAGTATTAATCACTCACACACTCCCCCACACACTCACACTCGCATGTCCATAAGCACCTTCCCATTTTCACCACCACTTCCATCACCACTCTACATACACCACCTCCACTATTCACATCCACCATCACATACTATCACAAGCACTCTAGCTAACTCACTCACTTTCATAGACTCCTTAGTATCACCAGCTACAAGACCATTTCCTAATCACATTAGCACCAACACATTCATTAGCACCTTAGGTCCTTGGTCATTCCCTCTCCCTACCAAAAAGCCCACCAAGTAGACTCTAAAGAAAACACCACATTAGAATAAACCCTAGTCACAACTAACTATAGAATTCTCATCTCCATATTTCTATCCTCCGCCATAGTCATTACCAGCAACATTAGGACCAACGAACACATTATCACCAATATCACTGAGCCCTTAAATCTCAACCACATTAAGGAGCTTGAGCACTTAATCCTCCATTAGATGGCCTCCTACCTAGTCCTCATTACCCCCATCATCACCACTACCACAATGTTTGTCCCATCACCTCATGGATTCCATTCCTACAAGAAGCACCCCGCCAAGCTAATCACCAAGTGACCCTCATCATCTCCACTTACTTGGTGAATGAGTGAAGAGTGCATGCTGTAATTACTTCTCTTTTAAAGCTTTGTATGAGTGGTTTACAACACCTTTAGTGTAATCAAATTTTGTCTGTAAGTTCAAGTAATGTTTCCTCTCTTTTGATGTAATAAAAGTTTAGTTTAGTCATTGTTGCTTTGTAGCTTAGTCTTATTCAAAAAGCCAAAAAAGATTGCAAAACGAAAATGATAAAAATGCTTCTTTCACAATTTAGTTGGCGATTGTAAATATGCTTCTCGCTCTTCGTTTGTAATCTTATTCGAAAAGCAAAAAAACTATAAAAGAGAAAAAGATATAAAAAAGTAGCTAGGTATTTTCCTACTTTGGTATTAAGCAAAAATAAGAAAAAGTAAGCATAGTAGTTGTAGCTTAGTACCGATTTTGTAAGAGAGGAAGAAAAAAATGAAAATGAAAAAAATCGCAAAAAATAGAATAAGGAACTCCACCAAGGCATTCAAGGACCTGATTATTTTAAGCCTCCCTGTAGTTCGACCGGGACTCCCCTAACTTAATCTCTCTTTGAGTTCCATAGTAAAATTAAGATGCGAGCGTGTTAAGGGCAATACGACTACAACGATGAGTTTTCAACTCTCAACTTCACTAGTTTAGCATAGTTCTTTTAGGCCTTCTTAGTGCAGCTTATCATTTTTGGTGCCATTGCTGGGGAGGCAATGGGCCCTTGTTTAGTTCTAGTCATTTTGTGAATATCCATCTCTAACCATCTCATGTATTTGTTGCTTTATTGTGTGTAGGTTAATGCAAAGGGAAAGCCACGCATGCATCAACACATGGTGTGGAACAAGAGTTATGTACCCTTCGACACTAAGTTAGAAAAAAGGGAAAAAATTAAAATATTCAAAAATAAGAAAAATTTGAAAAATATAAAATTTTGAAAAAAATTCGATAAAAAATGGGCTACTTCATTTGGTGTTCTATCAACATTTCTATCACATTTGTGCTTGTTTTGAGCTCGGGCAAACTGCGAACCCTCACTTTAAAAATCATCCTAAGTCTAATTGAACTCAAAAAGTTCTGAAATCATACCAGAAGTTAGCCATGGTAATCAACTTTCCTTTCCCACTATTTTTGCTTAAGAGATCTGACAATAGAATTTTTAAAAATTCCTACAGTGAAGGTATATCAGTATTGAAATAGATATAGACTTGGTCTACCGTTACGTATTTGCTGCAGTCTGTACACTTGTCTAAATCTGTTGTAATCAGTGGCATTAGAAAGCTATTGTAATTCTCTATCTCTAGTAATTTTAACAAAATTTGTGGATGAGTTTAACTTTACTGTTTGTCTGAATCTATCTGCAGTGGTCTGTTTCCCTATTCTAGACCCATTAGAACTGAAAAATCATTTTAAAATCATAAAATATCTCAAAAATTAAAAAAAAATTGTTTTAGCCTCCCAATTAACAAGGGATTCAGTACCCATCATTGAGACCCCATCTGATACTAATTCCATCATATCCCACTCAAGAACACTCATTCAATCTGATTAGAAGTTGCATAACAATAGGTGTTGAAGCTGCGAGTTGCTACGCTAATGTATTTGGCTTTGAAAACCTATCATTGTAGCATGAAAGCGAAGAACTCGTGTTCAACAAATAAAATTTGTACCGGAATAGAAATCCCGGGTCGAACTCAGGGAGGCTACGTTGATCTATATTCACAATTATATTTTTTTAAAGTTTTTATTGAAAAGCGAAGTGACGTAATTACAATGAAGCAATATTAATAAATAGAATAAACGAGAGAGAGAGAGAAAACATGCACTCAATATTTCAAAATGTTTATACAATGAAGCCAAAGAAGAATTACACTAGAAAGTGGGAAATCAACTACACTATAAAGCAGGAAAATTCTACTCTAGAAAGCTGTAAAGAAGATTGGGAGAGAGAAGCTATCCTCCTCGATGATTGCTTCAAGGACGAGCCGGACGAGACGTCGCCTGGAAAAAGTAGGACGGAGCAGGAAGGAGGTCGAGGCAGGAGGAATGAGAATGGGGTAGCATGTCATCGTCGTCGTCGCAGGACCCACTTCCGAAATGAGAGCGAAAATTTGACTTTATCTCTCGAGGACCATCCCAGACAAGCGTCTCTTGAGCTTTGGAGAGGTAGAAAAGAGAAGGAAGGGATGAAAATTTTGTATGGAGGGGGTCTCCTTTTATAGTTGCAAGCAATGAGGGCAATTTGGTCCTTTTAATCCCAAAACATTAAATAAGGGGTCTTTAGTGATGGATAAAACCGTCGCTAAAGGCCCATCGTGGGCCACGTGCGCCGGACGCTCACCTCCCGCGCATGCAATGTGCGCTCACGTCCTTCGATTCTCGACCGTTCGATCGTGAGATCGAACGGCTGAGATGCGCCCTCGCCGTGCCTCTTCAAGCTGCAACGCCCATGTCTGATGGCACGTCACGCGCGAGCGTGCGATAGTGCATATGCACTATTGAGTGCTCGCAGCTGACCGATCACGTTCCAACGCTCCTCGCACCCACTCGCCCCCTCCTCGTGACTCGATCGTGCATCCTCCCTTCGCGAAAACACGTTAGACCAATGCGCTACAAGAGCGTTTGTGTCGCGCTTACAAATTGTGTGTGCGCATCCGCAGCCATTGGATGCGCATCCAACGGTGGGGAATTATCGAAGAAGAGAGGGTGAGGGAGGTTGGGCAGCTGAGATGGCACCACGTGTCACCATCTTGGCCGTCCATCTTCTAGATGATGTAGATGGTGCCACGATTGTCGGATTGAGTCGATTTTCGCACCGTTAGGCTGTGATCATCGATCTGAATCCATCCATGCGGTTAGATTTGTCTTTTGAAGTGCAGATTCACACCATCTTAACTCTTGATCTTCTAGGGTTCTTCGATCTCTATCTGATGCTACAGATGTCTAATTATGGCAATCTTGGAGTCGTTGAACTCCAATCGTCGCCCTGATCAAATCTATACGGTTGGATCTTCGATCCGAGGCCCCGATAAAAAATTTTTCCCTATCCCTAAACATAAAAGGAGATAATTAACCTCCATTTTATTCAAACTAATCTAAATGCAAGATGATGCATGCTATGTAATATTTATAGTATGCAATGCAATTCTATGCTTTTGAACATGCATAAATAGACATCTTACGTAGTGTAAACATGTTTACTTCAATAGGGTTCTCCAATCTAATTTTAACTTCTTTTAGAGACCCTACATCAATTGTGTGAGCCCTTTGAAATTGAAATACTTGTAATAGACACGAGTTTGAGAAGCAACCCTTACTTGCTTGGGTTGCCCTATCTACCTATTAAAACTCATACATTTTGTCAACTTTTAGCAACAACCCTCATAGGGCCACAAAAAAGAATTGGAGCGTGCTAACTAAATGGAAAAATACATACTCTCATGTTTGTAATCCCTTAAGCTCCTCTCAGGTGATAACAAGTGCAACCCAACAAAATCATACATAACCTTGGCAAATCCCTAAAATCCTAAGATTGATCTTATTGATTACTATCATTTAGATTTGGCATCCTGACTTAATTTTCCTAATTCAAATCATGTATCTAAGACTAGGGAGTAGTCTCAAACGATCGTGATAAGAGAGTACAAAGGAACCCTACTAGTGCAGGGAAGAACCTTGTCTCTTATCCCTCCTTAATCAATCTTGCTTGATTAGTTTTGGAAAAGTAAGTTAAGATTTTATGTCTTATGGTGATTAGTTGGAGTCCTAATCTTGAACCATTAAGCCCAAGATTAACCAGTGATGCACTAAACACTTTCTGATTCCTTGCTCCTTGTATGTAAGGAAGGAGGTCATTAAGGCCTCAATTATCTAGTCCCCTACGGCAACATTGTAGGAGGCCCAATTATGCTCCTCCAGTCATCTTGATTTCTTCTTCATCATCCTCCTCCTTCCCAATCATGGAGGAATAAAACCCTCAGATTGAGAACAATCCTCTCTCTCTCATTAGGGTGCAACTCACCGCATCTAAGTGGCATCATAAGGAATAAATGGAGAAAATCTTGAAAACCCTAGAGGACATGCAGAACCCACCTCAAGGTGAGCAACCAAGATAGTTATGAGACTTCTACAACCCAGTAGCACACCAATTGAGACCACTAGTCAGGATGCCTGCTAAAGGGGATATCGTTGAGCTTAAGCTTAATGTCATAAGTCTAATTGATGATAACATCATCATCAGCTATATCTAGCTTTAATTAGTCATAATCCATTGATAAATCCTCCTACATAACTGCCAAAGAGCCATAATTCATTGCACATCCTTTCTGAGAGATAAATATGAAAATAGGGGTAAATCAGTAGTTTTAATAGAATATCTTAATTGTAGAACATTCATGAGTTTTCCCAGGGGTTGAATGAAGGTAAAATGGTCATAAATCTCTAATAAGTGGGTTCATGCAGAATGAAACGGGTTTTCACTCGTTTTTATTATTATTGGACATCTAAAACCCTAAAAATAGACCTGCTTAATTAACTGAGGTTCCAGTCAGGATAAAATTTATCTAAATCTTATAAAAATCATAGAAAAATATTCTCTAAGATTTAGTACCCTTGTGAACCTGATTGGATCATCTGAACCCAATTTGACCAAAAATTATCTCAGATAGATAATTGCCCTAATTTGGGTTTTTGCATAAATTACCTAGTCAAACTTGGTCAAAACCTAAATCCGAATTATGTTTGTACCAACATTTGGTCCCAATTAGAGATCACCTTGACCTAGTTTACATTTCAGTCTTGTATGACACTTTTCTCTCACATATATGCCCCTAACTTTCAAATTCTTTGCAAAGACCCCCTTAACTTCTTCATCTTCTTTACATCCAAGTCTCTACCGCCATTAAGAATAGGCTACGCCTCACCAGCGAGATTCAAGCGAGTTTTTCTCGCTCTTTTCTCAATCAATCAGTCTCAAAATTGAAAGAGATTCCTTGTGGAATTCTCTTCCAATTGAGGTTGGCCTTGACTCCTAACTCTCTTTCCCAATCTCCCATGTGGGTATCCTATATGTGTGTAAGCCCCAAGGTTTCAAGCTTGGTTTCCAAGCTTAGAAGGACCTCCAGTGGCCTATAAAAGACCCCCCGAAGCAAACCTTACCTCCTTAGCTTGTTTTTGGTTGAAAAATCTCCTTCTTCCCTCCTCTCCAGTCGAATGCTCCATGAGCTCCAATGACCTCCTTCAACTACCTTCCCCATCCACACTCACAAACCATAGCAAGCGGATTTCTCTCCATCACCTTCCTCCACGAGTCACAATACTTGCAACCACTACCTATCTCCCCTCATCATTGCTGCCCCTATCACTTGAGTTTTCATCTTCACCATGTCTGGCGTACCACTGACATGGCCATTTCCCCCTTTCATCCATTAGTTAAGGGTTAATTAGGTCCTTTTTAATCCTTTGGTTAATTCCCCATACTCAAAACCCAAAAATAGCCCTCGACGCATATGCAAGCCACCTTCATTCTCCTCTCCGGCTACCTCTTCGGCGAGGCCCATCTCACACCAGAAGCTGCCAACCACCACGCCAACTGACAAGTCGATTCTTCACTTTTAAAGTCATTTGTCACATAAAATGACACGACATTTGTAGTTCTATGTGGTGGAAAAATCGACTAATCGATAATTAAAATAGCCACCCACAGAAGAGCGGGTCGTGTCCACAGGGAGGCAATGACATATTTAAACTCGCACCAGTTAAAAACATATGTTCACAGTTAGTTTCGATGAGAATCAATCCAAATCTACCTTCAGATTAAGAAAGCATCAAGAGAACTTGCTGAAATGGCAATTTCGCACAACTAAAGGATATATTACGAGGGCTCTTCTAGAAACAGATGATAGGTGGTTTTCTGTAGAGAGTCTGCACACAGAACGGATCAAAACCTCTTCCAAACCCCGACCCGCAACTGGACTCAATTTCTATTCAGATTCACCTCTCACCGAGCCGATTGCATTTCCAACTCAGGTTCTGAACACTGATCAGACTACATACCATGCTCTATCATTCTCTGATCACCCCTGTAGGGTTCCTGCATCAATCACTGATTATTCTACGGGTCCCTACTCTGACCAGGCTGATTCGACTCAGCCAAACCCTGCGTTTACACTTCCACATCTATCTGAGCTTCACAGTATATGGTGGGTTCCACACTTTTTTGTCCACATCTATCAACCCACTAGATTGATTGGGTTTGGGCTGCATCATCAGCCTGTTGATCTGAACAAGCACCTGGTTGGACCAACCAGGCTCTTAATCAAGGTGCTTGTCTTACAAAACTCCGCTGATTTGACCATCCCCTCTCCATCGCATTTCCCGCTTGGCTGAAGACATCAAATTTAGCGCTCAACGGGAGGCAGCCCGTCATTCTCTTTGAAAACCTGAAACTTGTTCTGACACCTTTTTGCACTTGAAGTTCACACTTTAGGACAGCCGACTCCACCTCAGGTGCTTGCATCTGAGATTAGAAATCGTTCACAACAGCCACCGCGACCCATTCACTCATCAAAACATCTGTCCTAATGTATGAACTAAGTTGAATAAAAACCCCTAGGTTACAATGAGGACATTGCAAATGTTAGGCATAGGGGGGTATGAAAGTGCAAAACTTGTAAGAAAAGGTTTCAAACAAAAAAATTCACATATGCCAAAAACACCATAAAAATTAAAAAATTTTTCGAAAAAGAATAAGAGGAAAAGAGGAGAAGGAAATTTTGTGAAGGAGAAGGAGAAAAGAAACAAAATGAAAAAGGAGCGCAAAATTATGAGAAAAAAGTGATAGTCATTAGTAAGGAACTAAGGAATTAACCTAAGTTCTAGACCTCATTCAAGAAAATAACTGAAAAGTGCATAATGAGATTAGTAAGAACGCAAACCTTAGGCATTCTTGAATAGACTCTTAGTACCCATTAAGATCTAGACATTCCTCAAGAGGTTGAGGAAAATGAAAAGCTGAAGTATTAGGTCTAAGGCTTAGGGAGTATTTGGCCTCATTAACTAATTTTTGGTTTACGGGACTCAGTAACCTAAGCACCCTAACCTCACACACAGCCTGGTTCAGTAAGCGTAAAAATCAAAATCACGCAGAAGTGTCGCAAAATTCTAAAAAGAACACCTAGAATAGGAGCGGCCGATCAACACAAGTTGATTTAGACGAGTTCCCAGCGCGGAGAGGCGGGAAATCCCCTCGAAGATGCGTAACAAAATATCATCTCCTCGGTGCTTGTCTCTTAGGATATTCACATATCCTACTGGGGGCATGTAAGCACTCTGCTGGTTCAGACACCATGGATGGGATTATCTCGAAATCTCAATTGCCAGGGTCTGGATTCGGCCACGGAACACCATGGATGGGATTATCTCGAAATCTCAATAGCCAGGGTTCCAGGGGTTGCCATGGGCGGTGCTATCTCGAAGCATCGATCGCCAGGAACCCTTGAGGATTGATGATGGGAGCAAGGAATCTGATACAGACCGTGTTGAAAAGCCAATCCTAGGCTAGAACTAAAAAGAAAAAGAGAGAGAAAACTCTCCAAACAGAAAAACTTTCTATCTCTCTCTTATAAAACGCACTGCGAACTGAGCCAGGGCTAAAATCATTTCAAGCACGGGTGCTTTAACCACAAAGTCCAATAAACCTTAGGTTAGTTCTTGTGGGCCTTAAAAACCTTTGCTAAAGACTGAGGCTAAGGCTAGACAGATTTGGATCTTGATTGGTACTAGAGTACCTTTTAGGCCTATGGTCAGCATTCTAACCTAATCTAAGCTCAAATGAAAAAGCACTTATCTGAAGCTATTAAGAACTTCATGGTCTAGAACAAGGGTTGAAACCTTAAGTTTTTGCTAAGGGACTAGCAAAAGCTAGGCATGGGGGTATGATGAGAACCTCATCATGAGCCATAACTAGCTCATTTTGACCTAATACAAAGGATAAAAGCTCCTACATAACTCAAGGAAAGGCTTAACTCAGAGAATTCTGAGTTTAAGGAGAAAATAAGTCATAAGGGGTAAAAATGCAATTTTACCAGTATAATCTGCATACAGGGTAATTCAGGGTCCAAACATAGGTCAAACAAACCAAATAAGAAGGAAAGTGGGATGATCTGATAAGGGCTACAGCAATTCCAAGGAACTAAATGATAATCTGTAACCCTAAAACAAACCCACTTCAATTCACGAGGTTCGAGGTAAAGTAAAAATAGAATAAACCCTCTAAAATTCATAGAAAAATAATCTCTAGGGTATAGAACCTTCAATTTGGCCTTCAGAACCCATTTTGACCTACATTGAGAACCATACCCAATTAATAACTTAATTTGGGTTTTTGCGTAAATTGACCAGTCAAACAAGGTTTAATATAGAAATAAAATTCACCATCAGATTCCTTAGGTCCTAATTAGTCATTTATAAAAACTTGAGCCTAACAAGAAACCTTCTTGACCAACTTTACACTTTGGTCCTCATATATTTACTTTTTGGCCCTCAACTTTTGAACCCTCGCATTTCTACACCTAACTCTCCTTCGTTCTTTGCATTCAGGTCCCTCCTGCCAAAACCTGACCAGCACCATGCTCCGGCGACCTTGCGCGGAGCATGGCGCCGCGCAGGGTAAGGGGGAGGGTCTGGCAAGACAACCGGGGGTGCCCTGCGTCGTCAGCCGTCGCAGGAACACCCCCCTGGTCGCTGCAACCCACCATACCGGCCGTGCGAATGCACGGACGGTATGGGTTTCCATCTCCGGCGTCCTCCGGCGAGGGAGACACGTCGTCTCCCTCCTCCCTCCTCTCTGATTCCGCCTCTATAAATACCCCCGTCGCTCCGCCGTTCTGAGCAGCTTGGATCTGACGGAGAAAACCCCCAACTTTCCTCTCTTCTCACTCCGGCAGACGCCCACCAGCTCAGGCGGTTCTTCCTCCTCCTCCTCTTCGCTCTGCCGCAATACCAGCAGCAGAGACTTCTTCCCCTGCTCCTCCCGCGTCGCGCAATACCGGCGCGCGCTGCCTCTGCCCCGTCGTCACCGCCGTCCTCCCCCACTGGGCACCTTCTTCTCCGGCGACAGCAGGTACAGCCGTCCGCCTCCTCGCCCCCTTCGTCACTTTAGTTAGGTTAGAACTACTTCCCTCTATTCTCTCTCTCTTTTCCCCCTGCTATTTTTATCTAATTAGCCCTCGATTCCGATCAATCACCCTCACCTTCTCCGCCTCCGGCCATCCTCCGGCGAGTCGCTCCCATCACTCCAGCAACCCACACGGCTCGTCGACCACCGCAGAACCTCCGCCTCCTCACCCTGATCAACCTCCGCCCTTCCACTTCCCCCAAATCACCCTCTGTAACTCCACCGAACAAACCCATCTCCCGACCCACAGTCCGACCTAGGGCAGCCCTTAGGCTCCGCCCCGCCGCCTGCACACCCCCCGACCACCTTCACCGTGCCACGGCGAAGGTCCTCCGCGTTTCTGATTGGGCCGAGAGGCCGTTTTGCTGTGAACAGGTCACCCGTCCTCCGCCGCCATTGCCGTGCAGAAGGAGCTGCTTCGACCTGCTGTTCCAGGTGCGCCGCGCCTAGGTCATGCTCCCAGGCTGTGCGGGGGCATTTCGGCAAAGCGTTAGGCTGCAGTTGAGGCGAATCCCTCGCGCGAAGGCCTCGCGTAAAGCTGCGATTACCAGCTGCTTCCTCCGCGCAGGCGCCAAATTGGGGTGGGACATTTAGTCCCACCTTGGAAGGCTCTGAAGGAGCGCAGCGGTATAAAGTGAAAAAGTGCTGGAGGCTTATTGCCTCAGCACACGGGGTGAGGTCCCCTTCACCCGCCCGGTTACTCGGTCTCGTCCGCGCTCACGCCCCGCGGACCTGGCCCGATCCGACTTAGACTGACCTGCACTCCTCACCCACCACGCACGCCGGTGGGCCTGGACCCGGGCGCGACCCGTACTCGGCAACCCGGCAGCTCTGGGAGAGCTTTCCTAAGAGCGGCTTCTGTGAGAGAGAGACGCGGGGCAGGGTAGAGTTAGGTTTTGCCCCTCTGATCAAGCTGTGTAAGTGTGTAGGCACTGGTGAAGAAGAACCGTGGAAGAAGACGAAGGCTGAAGGAAGGAGGAGCACCGAGCGGCACTGTAGTAGCGACAGTTTAAGTCGTCTGATTGGAAAATCAGACGACGTCCTGAAGGCAAAGAAGGAGAAGGAGGGCGAGGCAGAGGAGGAACACAGAGAGGACAAGTGAAGACTCTGCAGAAGAAGAAGAGCACGAGAAGAAGATCTGAAGAAAGGAAAAGAAGAAAGAAAGAAGAAGAAGAAGAACAGGACCGCTCTGCAGAAGAAAAAGGAAGAGACGAGCAGAAACAGCTGAAAGAAGAAGAAGAACATCACCACTGCAGATAAAGAAGAAGAACAAAGGAAGAGAGCAGAAGATCTGAGAAGGAAGAAGAGGAGAAGCAAAGAGAAAAGAAGAAAAGCCAACAAATTCTCTCTCTCTTTATTTTTGTAATAAGAATTTGTATCTCTAGAATACAGTTTGCTCCCTGAGTTCGACCTCGGGAACTCTTTATTTCCGAGTAACAAATTGTATTAAACTGGTAATCACCTCTCTATACTATACTACGACGAAATAATAAAACTATAGAGGAAGGTCGCCACCAGAGACCACGATGGTGGAATGGAGTACACGGTGGTGGAGTTTGGTGGTGTCTCCTCTAGCTCGGCTGTCTCCTCCTCTCTCTTGTAGTCAGCTGCTCGGACCAGATCCAAGACATTCGCTCCTCCATGAATGGGGCCGTTGCTGAAAGAAGAATAAAATAATAATAAAATATTATGATTATTTATATACAAACCCTCAACTTTTATGTTAACTTAAAATAATGCATGCAATGCACCTAATTGGTTAACTAATTAAATGAATGTAATTCTAACTTAATTCTAAATGCATTTAAATATGAATGCAATGCATGCATTATGTAATTAAATTGAAAATATGAATTAATCTATTTACATCCTAATGCATGCTAAATAAATGTTGGAAATAACTTAATATCTAGGCACTTAAATACATACTTAAATAGCCCACAAATATGGGCTAATCAAATACCACCATGCCAAATTTTTTCAAGTCCCAAGCAAATCTAAGCAAAACCTAACGCTCCCAGTAGACTAGCCAACCCAGTCGATCTTCCTTTAGAAACATATTAAGTTCAGACTTTAGACCTAAGTTTCCCAAGTAGTTGTTAAGTTACAGAATAGGTCGGCTAAAGACGAGTTGCAGACACATGTTTCTCTAATTTTTGACTCTATCCTAAGGTTTATTGATGCCTGATATTAAAGCATCCGTGCATGTGTATTGGTCTGAGTTATTTAAGTTAAAGGAAAAAGGATTTTTTTTTAATAATATATATATATATATTCTTCTTTTTTTTTGTTAGATTCCCCTAAGTCTAACCTCGGATCAGCTACTAAAAAGGTCTGTGTCAGATTCATTGTCCCCATTACCATACCTCGAAGGGTGCCTGGTGATAGCGATTTCACGCGGTTTGTTAAAATACGTCGTTGTACTGCGTAAAACCGATCACCTCTTAAATTTATATTCCTAGATAGGGGAGTATCTAGGGTCGTCCAAGGAGGCAAAAATGTTTGCAATAGTGATTCTCTTGCTTGGAATACAATCTCAACTTTCTTTTTGGTATTTTTTAATATATCAATTTTTTTGTTTTAAATTAAGACAACATGTGGAATGGTGACAGGAAGGTGATTTATAGTTCAATTTAAAAAAACTACTTCTATGTGGCAAGTAGAGCCTCTCCCTAAGCTCACTCTAGGCAAGTGGAGGCCTAGAATAATTACGGAGAGGGAGTGAAGAATGCTGAAAATAAGCTAATAGAAATGCAAACAAGAAATGCAAAGAAGGCAACTAGATAATTGATAAAGTGTTTTACAAAAGGCCTAGTAGAGGAAAGCTTGTACTACTAGAAAAATGCAAATAAGAAAAGAAAACACAAATCCTCTAGATAGATGGTGAAGAAGAGGGCTTCTTGCTCCAAGGTTGGTGGCTCCCAATCTTGAAAAGAGTCCTTCAACTCCTTCCTTGCAGTGCTCCGCCAAGGTGATGTCCTCCAAGGCAAGCCCTAAGGGGGTGTGCCCTAAGCTTCTCTCCAAGGGTGGACGTCCACCCTAGGTCCTTCTCCCTTGCTTGGCTGTCCTTCTTGAAGTGGAAGAGTCCTCCTCCTTGGCGTGGCCCAAGATGAAGAGAGTGGGGAGAAGAAGGCACCAAAAGGGCTGGTGATGTGCCCCTTTAATCTCCTTCTCTACTCCTTCTCCTTGGGCGTAGGTATAGGTGGATGTAGGTAGAAAAATACACTAAGGGAGGATGCCCCCAAATGGTGGTAGGTGGTGGGTTTTTATAGAATAGGAAGGGGGCTAAGGTGTCCCTTGAAATGGAGGGCCAAGATGGAATGATGGAGGTGGTTAAGGATCCAATGGCCAAGGGTGTTTGGCACCACCTTAAGAGGTACCAAGGGGGTAGTTATGGAGGTTGACACCCCTTGATATTGGCACCAAAATGGCTTCTAGAAGAGGGTCTAAGTTGGCGCCAAGAAGGATTCTAGAAGGGGGGTTAGGTGGATGGCTAGGATGGCTTATGTGGGTAGGTGTAGGGTGGATTAAGGGCTGAAAGTTGGCACCAATATAGAGGTGGTTAGGGGTAGTTTTTCGCACCAACTTAAGGTGTCTTTTGGTGGAGATAATGGGGTGAAGGGATGGCTAGGAGGTGGCGCCAACTTGAGTAGAGTAGCTAGCTTAAGTAGGCTTAAGTTGGTGAAGCTAGCTAGGGTTGACTTTGAAGGTGGTGGATGGCCAAGGAGCTGGTTGTTAGCTAAGCTAAGCTAAGCTAAGCTAGCTTAGCTAATGGAGGAGTAGAGGAGAAGGTGTTGGAGCTAGGGTTTGGAGTGAGGAGCTGAGGAGGAGAAGTCTGGAGCTGGAGCTGGAGCTGGCTGCTGCTGAAGAGGCTGGCATGGGGCTACTCTAGCTGGCTTAGCTTGCTAGTTCTTTGCTAGTTGCTAAGCCAAGCTAAAGTGAGCTAGCTTCTACCAAAATAAGCTGAGGTGAGCTAGGTCTGGTGCTCCCGGGGAGAATCAAGCTGGTTGAGGCAGCTAAGGTAGCTTAGCTCAACTGAGTTGAGCTAAGCTAAGTCCTTGGGAGCTGGACTTGAGCTTCCTAAGCTGGGATGAATTCTTCTTCAGCTGGCTGAAGCTGAGTGGAGCTGGATGTAGCTGGATCTGAGCTGGGGTGAACTCCTGTCAACTTAGCTGAGCTAGCTAGAGTTCCCTGTGGACTAGTGGGAGCTGAGATGAGCTTGACTCAGCTAAGTTGAGCTGGATCTGAGCTGACTTGAGCTAGGGTGAGCTAAGGTGAACTCTCTTGAGCTGCCATCCAGCTGAGATTAGCTGAATGGAGCTGGGATGAGCTAACCCTAGTTCAAGTAAGCTAGGTTCCAGCTGCGGTGAGCTGGATCAAGCTGAGGTGAGCTGGATCAAGCTGAGGTGAGCCGGATTAGGCTGAGTTCCAGCTAGTCTAGGCTTCTCCTTCGCCATTTGCCTTCTTGAGTGCTAGGGTTTTAGGGATCTATATATCTGTACATCCCTAACACTCACAAAAACATTTTAAAAAGACAATAAAAAAATGCAATGCATGCCTAACCTATTTTATGCCTAAATGCAGCCCAAAAACCCGTTTGCGGAGTAAAATCCTAAGAGCTAGGTTTGTTTTAATGCATAAGAGTGATGATAAACTGGCGTTTATCACCTGGCTTTCGATGCTTCGAGATAGTATCGCCCATGGATTTCTAAAGCGAATTCAGGCCTGTGGCAATCGGCACTTCGAGATAAGGCCGCCCATGATACCTAAACTGCACAATGCGCTTACATTCCCCCAATAGGATGGATATCCTAAGAGACAAGCATCGAGGAGGTAATATGTTATCATCGCATCCTCAAGGTGAGTATATAGTCCACCTTTCCTGCGGTGGGAACTCTTCCAATCAAATTGTGTTTTCAAGCCTCTCCTAAGTCAAAACTAAGAGAACCAGATCTCTTTCAAGAAAGGAATTAAGTTGATTACTTACACCAGACCAAGAGTGTGAAATTTGGATGCCTGGGTTACAAGGACCCGTAAACCAAAAGGTAGAACAAGGCTCCAAGTACTACCCCACCTTTTAACTCAAACCCTAGCTTTCCTTCCTCAACCTCTTAAGGAATGGTCCGCAACTTAACTCCTACTTAAGTTTTTAAGTCCACAAAGGACCCTAAAGGTCTAAAGCTAGTAGCTCATTTAGCTTCTAAAGTTCGACCCTAGAACCAACTTAGTCTCACCTAAGGTTCTGATTTGCTTAATAATGTAGGACCTAGCCAGTTAAGCTCAAAACTTTTTATTTTTTTAAATGCAAATGTATGCAACATAGAATGCTTTAATTAAATGCATGAATGCACTATGCTATGTATATCCCCAAGTACGCCCCCCCATGCCTAAAATCTATAATGTCCTCATTGCAAAAAAGGATATTACCTGGGTCAGAGATGGGCTGCCGTTCTTTTGTTAGCAGCCGAGTAGCCAAAGAACCTACAAATCAGGTTCAAGGATTGCAGAAATAGGCCCTAAAAATGAGCAAAGTAATGCTGGCCTAGAAAATAGGTAACCTAGGATGCTGGCGAGCTGATGATGAATCCTAATAGCAAATGCTCGCCCAACCAGGATGGGAATAAAATCTTCCCTGGTCACCAGAGGAGGTTCTAAAGGATAAATTGGTATAACAACCTACAAAGGGGTAGGGGGAGAATGACAAGGATCCTCCAAAAGGAATGGGGAAGGAATGGTGCAGAGATAAACCCCCAAGGCAATGGACTGACTAAAGAAATCATCAATCCATATGCAATACTCCATTACTAGAAATATTGGTTTGTTAGGCCCCCCGATCAGAACAAAAGTGAGTAATTCTCTAAGGCAAGGATCATCTAGGGTGTCCAAGTTTCGAGGTTGTAGGATGGCCATAAGATCTAGGTTGGGTTTAATTAGCTCGGTGTCCATCCTTAACACTCTTTCAAAATCCTCAATTGCATCCCTAGCATTTCTTGCACCATCACATGTATCTTCCTACCCTTCATCAGGAGTCACAATTTTGCCTTCAGACATAAGCGAATCAGAGGGTGACTTCGAAATAAATGAAGGCAGGTTAGAAGCAACAGATCTAGGGATTATCCTATCAATGTCATCCTTGGGTTTTTGTTCTTTACTCAAATCTTCCCCAGAGTCTATATGTGAATCCACACAAATCTTAGAAGTTGCTTCCAAATTTTCCATCATTTCATCATGAGAAGAAATATCATCAGTGGGTGTGCTAAGGAAACCTAATTTGGTCAAATTTGTGACATCCTCAGGGTCTAACTCGTCAAATAAGACATAAGCACCCTTAGTGTCACTCCAAATCTTGAATGTCGATTCCTCATATAATTCGTCTATCTCCTCATCATATGATTCATCATATACCCGAGATCTAGAATCATTTAATATCTCAGCAAATCCCCTAGGGTACTCTATCTGAGGTAAATGGTTTACACTTGTAACATCGGACTCCTCAGATAGGTCAATTTCTTGAGGGTGAGGTTCCCTAAGGGTGGGGTTGAGTTCCATCTCGTGATCAGAAGGGAGGGTAGGATTAACAACTTGACTTCGACCCACTTCATCAAATGTCTTGAAAATACTATCATTTGGGTCGAGGTCTTCAAATGATACCATCATTCCCATCTTTTGACTCCAATATAATTCAGGTGGATACTCAACCTTATCATCATCTTCCTCGGGTTGCCACCTTTCTTCATCCAATGCATAGCTACTTTCATATGTGTCTTCCTCCCACTTAAGGCATGGATCTCTCAAGGAAGTGTCATTTAATGGGGAGGTTTCAAAATCGATCCTCGAAAAGTAGCTATTCCCCCCAAAATTTCCCTCCAACTTAAAGTATAGCTTTCCCACGGGAGATGCATCTATTGTAGAGGGGTGTACGTCATCCTCATTGGGGTAGATTGGGTGGCTAATTTCATCTCTTTCTTGTTGGCTTGCTCTCAAAGATTCTCCTAACAATTCAATCATTTTGTTTTGCATTTTCTGTATTTCCATCTACAAGGAGGAGAAGTCATTTTTATCATGAAAGAAGTCAGGCTCAGTCTTATAGTACCCAGGAGTGCCTGTCCAACCATTATAATTATTCAGGGAGGGTGGGTTGGGTATTTCTATGGTGTGTGGGATATTGGGCAAAGCAAATCCCATTCCTAGGTTCTGTTCATTGATTTGGGGCTTAACCGGGCCAATACTCCTATAATAGGAGTAAAACGGATCCCAATGATTGTCATTATGTCCATCAAGTGATGGACCATCTCGGCATATGGGATTGAAGAGTGCAGAGTGGGGGTGAGGGTGTGGGCAAGATGTGAAAGGATGAAAATCAATGTGGTCCATTCTAACTCATACCTCAATTAGAATTCCCCAAGCAAAACATAATTCAAAAAGGACTTTTTAGGTCTTTCCCAATTTAGGCTTTCGATTTAAGTCAGATTGTAGGTAACAATAAAATTTGTTCAATCAATTTACGCGCTTATTGTCGACCTACGGCTCGCCTAAGAAAACTTAGTTGGAGCTTAGGTGTTCTTCCCTAAATCTCAAATGGTAAAGCAAATCCAAAGATGGAAAATCGAGGGATGCAAGTAGGCCTAAGCCTTCCTTTGAAGCTGTGCTTTCGCGGTGCTTCTCAACTGCCCACAAAAATCCATGACAGGGTATCCCCCTCTTTGGATTTACAAAACCTTTGATCTCAAGTTCCAAACACTTCAGAATCCAACGGTAGGAGGGCTCTTGTCCTAGTCGTTCCAAGACTTAGGAGTGTCTAAATGCATGCCGTGGTGCAAAAGATATAAGTGTGCATTCACCGCAAAAAGATTTTGAATTTTGAATCACACACCACGTTTGAAAATCAAGTCCTTGATTTCTAGATGTCCCTCCTTTAATTAGTCCTTTTTCAAGAATATATGTGACCACTTGTTAGATCGCTTCAAGACAAATTATGTGGTCTTTGAACTAAGTCCAAATGCAATGCGTGATCAAGAATAGGATGCAAAGTAAGAGAATGCGTATCTTGTTTCCAGCAATCAATGATGCGAGAATGCACGCAATGCAGAGAAGTAAATCTAGAGGCTGCTCATACAGACCTAAATGGTTTGTCCAAGGGGCAGGCAGCTTCTAACAGGTAGCTCATTTTTTTTAACTACTTATGCACAAGCAAATAAAGGTAAACAATCCACAAAATAAACTAAAAACCTTAATCTAAAGAAAAGGGAATAGGCTCCCAAAAATTACCCAACACGGGCCTAAAACAAAATCGGGGAACAAACCCCTCAACATATACCCCAGAACAAGGGTTTCAAACTAAATGTGCAATGGAAAATTAACTCTAAAGTCTTAATCCTACTCTACTCAAATCAGCAACTAAATGTACAAAGATGATCGTCGCATCCTCGTCCTTCCCCTCCTTTGCAAGGTAGCTCGATC
Organism: Thalassia testudinum; assembly: GCA_037157565.1. Taxonomy (NCBI): domain Eukaryota; kingdom Viridiplantae; phylum Streptophyta; class Magnoliopsida; order Alismatales; family Hydrocharitaceae; genus Thalassia; species Thalassia testudinum. Next base: position 96,017,116 of record JAZHRO010000025.1, read on the forward strand.
AATTTCTCCTCTGGCAACGTCAAGGGTAGCCTCTCACGATGGCTGGTGTGATTGCAAGTCGTAGAATATGTGTCGCGGATCATTGCACTTGCCTCTCTCTAATTCCTCGCATAAATTTCTCACACAGAAAAACTAATAAATGGTCAGATCACTGTGCAATGAGAAATAATCAAAAATAAAATCAGGTGAAATTATTGCGTCTGTTGCCTCCCCGGCAATGGCGCCATTTGATGAGTCGATTCTTCACTTTTAAAGTCGTTTGTCACATAAAATAATGCGTCGTTTGTAGTTCTATGTGATGGAAAAATTGACGAATCAATAATTAAAATAACCACTCGCAGAAGAGTGAGTCATGTCCATAGGGAGGCAATGACATATTTAAACTCACACTGGTTAAAAACATATGGTCACAGTTAGTTTCGACGAGAATCGAGCCAAATTTGCCTTCAGATTAAGAAAACATCAAGAAAATATGTTGAAATGGCAATTTTGCACAACTAAAGGATATAGTTTGCAATGCAGCTTAATAAAATAATAATACAAGTTGACAATGGCATAGAATGTAAATATTAACAGAGGCTTTACTGTAGCAAAATAGGGGAACTTCTTCCCCTTGTCCGTGCGTGAGGAGGAGGCCGCGGTCGGGTGTGCAGATATCGAAGGTAGTTGGCCACGACGAGGACTACGCGTTGGCGGTGATGGCACGTTGAATGACCGTCGGAGGTCTCGCCAGCGACGAGGAAGGCCGACAATGGTGGCGGCAGCTCACTAGTGTGGGTGGCCTGCTGTCGGCCTTCAGAGGATGTGGATGAGTTTCTGAGGTCGAGGCAAGTTCATTGATGTTGGTGGCGCGAAGCTCTGAGGCTAGATGAGGCGACTGCGTTGTGGGTGCTTTGGGTACCTTCGTCAATAGAGAAGAAGAAGAAGAAGAAGGAGAAGCCAGTTGGAGTGAAGCATGCTGTGCGTGCGTTGCTGGTGGCGAGGCAAAGTACTGCTGCTGGGCACGCGGGTGCGTGAGTGCTGGCAGGCCGTTTGGGCACATGGGTGCTTTACTACGAGCGACGTGCGCACACCACAGCAACAGGTGCGGGAGGTGCGTTGCTTCTGTGCTATGTGCGGCGGGGGGAATGAGAGCGCACGCATGCGCAGGCTGGTGCCGATGGAGTGCTGAGGAATGTATGTGAGCGTGGTGGCACGTGGAGCAAGCACTGTAGGCGAGCAGAGGTGTAGTGCTGGGGCGCTGGAGGTTCTGGAGAAGTTGAGGAGGCGCAGGCGTGCTGGTTGAAGTGAAGACGCGTAGTGGTAGGTGCAGGGAGAAGAGGTTGCAGCTCTATGTGCTACAGTGAAGGTTCTGATGGAGGTGAGGAGGCACGGGTGTGGTGAAGGCGAAGGCGCGGTGAGCAGTCGTGCATCAGTAGATGCACTCACGGTAGGCAAGCTTCAAGGAGCTCGTACACAGTGGTGACCAACTCCATCCTCTTAGCGCTGTGGTCTGTCACCCCACGGGCCCACGGTGTGGTGGAGCTCGGCCTTGGAAACCACAGTGGTGGAATGGAGTACACGGTGGTGGAGTGGGGCGGTGTCTCCTCTAGCTCGGCTGTCTCCTCTCACTTGTAGTCAGCTGCCCTGACCAGATCCAACACATCTGCTCCACCATGAATGGGGCCTTGACTGTGGCAGCTGAAGCCGTTGCTGAAAGAAGAAGAATAAAATAATAATAATAAAATATTATGGTTATTTATATACAAACCCTCAACTTTTATGTTAACTTGAAATAATGCATGCAATGCACCTAATTGGTTAACTAATTAAATGAATGTAATTCTAAGTTAATTCTAAATGCATTTAAATATGAATGCAATGCATGAATTATGTAATTAAATCAGAAATATGAATTAATCTATTTACATCCTAATGCATGCTAAATAAATGTTAGAATTAACTTAATATCTAGGCACTTAAATAGCCCACAAATATGGGCTAATCACCAACGACCACCCAACCTCTGCCAGCTTACACCCATCAAAAGCCCCATCTTTATTTCCCATTCCATCCACTCATGCGACTCCTCGAACACACCCATCATCGACCGACCGCCACGCACCTCCATACGCCACACAAACACCACCATCATCTTCCACACCCTCTAGCGAAGCTTTTGAGGTGTTTTAATTAGGCCATGAGGCTGTGTTGGTTGCTTCAGCTATTAGGTCAGAGCTCCATCATCGCCACCATCATCTCCGGCTTGTACTTCACCTTGCGACCACATTCTTCATCAGCATTCGCTCCAGGTGACGTGGGTGCATCCCAGGAAGACCGCCAGGTCCTCAATTGAGGACCCAAGTAGAACCAACCTCCTAATCGGACGTAGCTCCACTTGCTGTTGTTCGCAAGAGGAGAGGCTTGTGGATAGCCCCACATCGTAGGAATTGGAAGCAACCTTAGCACATAAATTGAATTTTTCATATGGCCTTGTTGCCTCAGAACACATGGGGTGAGGTTCCTCACACCCACACATGATCCGACCTGCCTAAGCTCTCTCACTCCTCAACTGTGACCCCACACACACAGCCTTGGACCCATATACCCGATTAACCTGGCTATATGGGAGAAAGAGGAGAGGAGGAAGGAAAGGAACTGAGAGCGGGGGATGGGAGGGTTTTGCTCTTCAATGAGAGAGCCCAACACTTACTCGTTCTAAGAATAAGAAGGAAATGGTTTGTACAAGAAGAAGAAGAGAGAAGAGGAGAGCTAAAGGTAGAAGAAGGAGAAGAGAAAGGAATAAGAAGAAGAAGTGAGTAATAGAAGAAGATCAGAGAAACAACACTGTAGCAGGCGACATTTAAGTCATCTGACTTGATAAATCAGACAGCTGATCATTGTTCGTTTATTTTATTTGCATTGAGTAGTTGATATACATGTGCTTAGACTAATAATTGGTGATCTAAATCACCATTATTTTGTCTTAGATATCTTTTTGGTATCTTCAAGTCTTGAAATACTTATGTTATTCATTGAACATTTAATGTGATAGATTAGCATTTATTGAATATCATTATTCTTGGGTTATTCCTATTCTTATTTATATATTCATGGAGATTAGCACGTGAATTCCTACTTGCTCCCTATGTTCAACCTCAGACTTCATTCAAATATTCGAATTATAAATTTTATTTGTTTAGAGATTAATTGAGTATTTTACACTACAACGATGATAACTTAATCTTAAATCCTCTTTAGATCCCCTGTCAACACTAATACAAACTTATTTTCATGGTCATTTCCATGAACACCCGTTCCAACACTTAGAAGATCTGGGGTGTATTGCTGAAATAGTCCACTCTATTGATATGGACCGCAAAGTGGTAATGATGAAGCTTTTTCCTGTCTTTAAGGGATAAGACTTCCTATTGGTTCAAGACCATAGGACGACCCATTAACACATGGGAAGAGCTCCAGGTGAAATTCTTGCAAAAATTCTTCCCATTGGGAGGACTAACACCAAGAGGTGTGCCATCACCACATTTACTCTAACACCTAGAGGGAGACTGCGTGATGCTTGGGAAAGATTCCAATATTTATTGAGGAAATGCCCATGTCATTAAGTTCCCAGATGGCACCTGGCGTAAATTTTTTACCTGGTGTTGGATGACACCCATACGTACCTTGCAAATTGATGTGCGTGGAACGTGTGGTCTAATTATGTCATTGCAGCATGCGTTCACGACATCAATTTTAATTTGAGATGTGGATTTGGAGAGTCCAAGCATCAAACGCATGAGGCATGAAATCGGATTAGTTTGTTGCTTTAGTTGTCATAGGAATGTTTGGTTTGCTTGCAAGAAAACGAGAAAGAGAGAGAGAGATTAGGGATAGAGCTTGTGTTTAAATCTTGACAATCATTCTAAGAAGATGTGAGCTATGATATAAGAAACGGCATTAACATATTGCATGCAATTAAAGTTTGTTTACAACTACTGCAATAGATGAAATCTTAAACAAGTGAGACATAAAACTAAAGTAAAAGGAGGTCAACGAGGAGGCGAGGTAGCCATGGCGGTGGAGGGGGCTCCGTCGGCGGCTCAACAACTCCGGGGTGGATATGGGATGTTTGGTGGAGCTAGGAGAGGGCTAGTATTACATGGAGAGTGTTCGTGAATTGAATTCCCTTGAATGGGGTGGTTGAGGAGGTTTATATAGAGAAGAAGGGGTTTCCAAATTAAGTAAGGGTTTTAGCGATGTCCAGGATGTCGCTAAACCCATTCTATAAGTGTCGATGAAGGCCCTTGCCCGCCAATCCAAGCGCGCATGCGTGCTTCTTCCTCCATGCGATCCGTGTGAGCTCAACGTGGGTCGTCTGATCAAAGATCAGACGGCGAAGATCGCACCCTGAGTGCTGGTTCAGATTGCACTGTGTGCTTTAGGCACGTGCCTTGCATGTGATCACGTGCATTCGCATCGGGCATGTGAGAACGCACCGCATAGCCTGCTTTATAGTAGTTTGATGGTGATCAGGCGGTCAGAATCAGCTACGGGGCACGATTTGGGGTGCAACGGGGGTCGAACTCTCGCCATTGCTTGCGAGTGTGAGCCTTTGACTATTGTGGTACCTTCGTGAGTTGGTGTGGAGGTGAGATAAGGTGTAGGCGATATCAACTGTTGGATGGAGATCCAACAGTCAGATTTTGAAGTCCTTTGGGGACACTGGAGATGCGGTGAGGATTTTCAGCCGTCTGATTTGAAGATTGGACGGCTTAAATTTAGTTTGACTCTGTGAGAGGGCAGTGGACGTAGGCAGGCAGGTGCCACATGGCACGTTTTAGGTCGTTGATCATTAGATCAATGGCCAGAACTTCTTGGGCTAGTCGACAGAGCTCCGGATGTCGGATTTAAGTGATTTCAAGTCTGTTGGACTCCATTCATCGATCTGAATCCATCTATGTGGTTTGATTCCTCATCTAAGGCCTATTTGAACATGAACTTGTACAAATGGCCATTAAACATTGATTTATAAGAAATCTTAATTCACGATGCATGCAGTGCTCCCATGCCCATTATGGTGTGTTATTAGTGGACATATATCCTCAAGATAAACCCTGGTTGACAAAATTATCATCAAATGTAGAGTGATCATACCCCCATGCTCATCCCTTGCTAGTCCCTAGCAAGGTTTATCATAGCTGTTATTTTCAGTCTGAATTAGGAATTGATTACTTAGACATATGTTGCATGTCAACTTGAGGAAATATACTAGGGGCCTAATCCACAGAGACTAAACAACGCCTGTGTGTCTGCCAAAATGCAAACCGCCCAAGTCCTCACTTTAAAGCATATATACAGAGACCTATTTTATTCTTTTTCATCTTTTCTCATTTTTTGGATTTTTGGAGTTGAGAGTGTGTAACTTTTTATGGCTACCTAAACTACCTAAAACTCGAAAAAGACTTAAGTGCTAAGCATCTTGGTGTAAAGAATGTGATAGACTCACTTAACGGTAATTAAAATAGACTTTGGGTTTCTATGCCCCTAGGTGACCACAAAAGGAAATGCTTACCTGAAGGTGTATCTATCCGATCGATAGCTTTCTCCCTACTTTTATTTTGTGTGGGGTCAACACAAGGGTGCTTCCAGTGTACATCTCCCCAGATTGCTCTACTTCCCTGCTTCTTCCTTAAGTGTTTAGGGCTTTTTCGTGCATTTAGTGAGCTGGGTTCTGGACAACTGGCCAATGGGATGTTACTCGCGACCAGTTGCCATCCATACTCGTGCGATGAAGTGTGGCTTATTTCTTTTCTCTTTTTCTTCTTTTTTCTATGTTTTTCTATTTCTCCTTTTTCCTTTTTCTTTTTTCTTTTTGTTTTTTTTTTCTTTTGTTGTTTTAGTAGGTGGCTTCCCTAATCTAAGATTTACCTAGAGGTAATAACAAAAGAGAATGGTCCTATGGCTGGGCTCTAAACAACCGGCCAATGGGTTGTTACCCAAGACAACTTGCCAACCATACTACCCTAGAAGGTTCATTAGCTACCCAATTTCTATTAGAATCTCTGAGTAGTGAGTCAGTGCAAAAATGTGTGCAGATACTTTGACTAAAAGTCCCTTCGAGTTAGAGGGTAGGTTGATAAGTCGTATACTTATCACTACTTTATTCATCAAATTAATGTAAATTAAGGTTGCAAGGATTCGAGGCTAAATCCACATTTTATTAGACACCTGGGCTAATTAAGCCTGAAGGCTTGAAAAGTCTAAGTGTTTAGGTTCTTCTTGTATTATTTCCTACAGTTGACAAGCTCTTCATGCCTAAGTTTTCTTTCCTAAGTCTTTTATATATATTTATAATTCAAGCTGATAATATGAACTCAGAGAATGTGAATTGCCACCCCTCATGCTTAAGTTGGACAATGTCCTCATTGGAAAATAAATGTATGCAAGGGGGTATAGAAAGGAATCACCAGAGTGTAGCGGTGTACCTGATCAACTTGAATCTTCAGTGTTGCCTCCCAGGAAGCTTTGAGTTTAGTGCCTTGAGCTAGGCATAATGCACAAACACGAATTGTCTGGGTCAAGAAGGTGTAGGAAAAATCAGCAAGACCTAAAATTAGAAGTCCACAGTTACGAACTAGGTTGTGATGGAGTCCCATCATTATGGGATGGGAACTACGCAATTGATGTGACATGCATGCCCATGTTTGTTCCTCTCTTAGCCTGTGAGCATGCAGAGAAGTTGATGTGGACGAGCGCACCTCGAATATGACATGCTAGACACTAAAGGTGTAGGTTTTATACTCATCTTGTGTCCTTATAAAATTGTAATCCCTCAAAGGTGTTTCAATTCTAGTGCATTAAAGTTGCTGGATCTTTATTCTGGTAGGGCATGTAACAAAATCAAGAGTTCCATAATGAGCCCTAAAATGAAGCATAAGGTCCCTCTCCAAAGAAAAATCCATCTCTTCATCAACTACGGTTTCATTGCTTATTCCCTCCAAGTCCTTGACCCCAAAAATATTCTTTTCAACCTCTCTCATATCAAACTTATTATTCAAGGTTGCATTAGAGGTAGGACTGATTTTATCCTTGGTCCTCTAAATTTGTGATGGGGGTTTCAAATGATTCGAAACAAATTATTTCAAAGTTGTAATCCCATTCCCCATGTCCAATGTTGGATGTCTTTTACACCGAATCACTTTCCTTAGGAAGATTAGATTTAGATTCCAAGACATCGCCCCCAAATTCTCAGTTTCCTTTTGATATGTGTCCTCAGCTCTCCCCAAATCATGTTCTGAGGAATCCTTAATGACATCTTCTATGGAGTTTTCCAACTCTTGGGGAGTATCAACGGTGGACTGAACCAATTTTGGGTAAATAGGTGTAGTCCAATTGATCATGGTAGGGCCTTACTTCGTAAATTCCATGAATGGAGTTGTTTTCAATAGTTTTCTTTGGCACTCTTCGTCCAGTTGTTGGAACATACCCATCGTGGCCTATTGCCTTTTAATCAATCCTTGATTCTATTTGTGTAACTCTAACTAGAGGTTAACAAGAATTGATAGCGTGTCATTCGGCTTCCCTTGGATTTCTTCCTTCAAATCAGGCTTAGGAAGGTGTGGTTGAGGATGTGTACTGGAATCTGCACTGGGGTTTAAATTCTTAGGTGGGTCCTCTATTCTATCATTTTCAGGGTCCAATTCTTCAAGAGGAACCATTCTCTATTTAGTCCTACTCCAAAATAATTGAGGTTCTAAGTCCTCCTCCCAGTTGGATTCTTCATCAAGAGACCAAATCAAAGGTTAATCATTCCTGATTTTCCTAGGCTTTTGATCATTTTTTGATTTCCATTTGTCAAGAAGCCCTTCCAATCCAAAGGTCAAGTAGGAGAGATCCTCGAATTCATATGACCTTTCTTGGTTATAATCCTGGGAAGGGCAGGGATTTTGGTGTTCTCCTAGAGTGTAAGTCCCATCAAAGTGGTTAGTGAGTGGGTGGGACATAACTGGAGAGTCATCATGAGGCGAATTGAGATAAGGATCCCCAAGGTTTGGATTGTATCCCTGGGTGGGTGGGTTGGATGTATCCCGATAAGAGGTTGGTGTAGGTTGGTTACAATTGGGATGTTGACGTAAGGGGTGTATTCTGGGTTATATCCCCAACTAGGTGGCTGGTTGATGAGAGCCTCATCATGAGCCCTAACTAACTCATTTTAACCTAAGAAAGAGAATAAGAGATTCTACATAACCTAGAGAAGGGCTTAATTCAAGGAATAAGTGTTCTGAGAAGAAAATATGAAAAAAATGTTAAAACTGCAATTTCACCATTGCAGTACATAAACAGGATTTCTCAGAGGCAAAACATTGGTCAAATGGTTTGAATAAGATAAAAAGTGGGTTGATTCAATCAGAAATGGGTTATTGTGCAATCCAAGAATTAAATGACATTCTGTAACCCTAAAATATACCCGCTTAATCAACAAGGTTCTGGTCGGGATAAAAATCAACCAAACCCTCTAAAATTCATGGAAAAATATCCCCAAGGATTTAGAACCTTCAATTTGGCCTTTGGAACCTATTTTGACCTAGATTGGGATCCTAGCTCATTAATTGACCTAATTGGGGTTTTCATGCAAAAAGTCTAGTCAAACGTGGTCAAACCTAAAATCCAATTTCACCATTGGATTCCTAAGGTCCAAATTAGGTTTGTACCAAAATTTGGACCTATTGGGAGGTCATCTTGACCTACTTTGCAAAATAGTACACCCAATTACATTTTGGCCCCTATCTTTTAAAAACCATTGCACAAACCCCCCTAACTACCTCACCACTCTTACAAACAGGTCCCTCCACCATTAATCGGGAGAAATCCTACTCCGGCGAGGAATGGAAGGGGAGTACTCCCTGATTCCTCAGAGATCTCCCAGATTTGGAAGGGAGATTTTATAAGGAATTCCCTTCCTTCTGAGCGCGGTCCTAGTCTTTGATTTGTCCCAATCTCTCGTGCGAATGCACGAGAGATTTGGGTCTCCAACAGTTTCCATCTTCGGTGATGATTCACACGCTTGGAAGCTTTTCTTCCAAGCACAGGAGCCCCTGCCAACATCTATAAAAGGATCCTCAACCCCAGCAGCACCTCTTCAGCTCGACTTGGCCAGAGATCCACCCCAATCTCATCTTCTTCTCCTCCAGTCAAGTAGTCCAGCGAAGCGAGCCTCCCTCCTGTTTCTCGTCGCTCTGCCACCATACCAGTTGTAGAGCCACCTTGACCATCTTCCTCTGCATCGTGCAACACCTGCGCGAGCACCTCCAGCCCCTTCGTCGTCGCTGCTCTCCCTCCACTAGACGTCTTCTTCTCTGGCGGTAGCAGGAACAGCTAGCCGCCACCTCTCCCCCTCCGTCCAACTAATTATGTTAGACTTACTCCTCTCTATCCCCTCTTCAATTCCTCTCCTTCTATTTCACAAAACAACACTCGACTACCACTGTCCACCATCATCTTCCCCATCTCCGACCAACCTCCAGTGAGATGCATCCATCACTCCACACCTCCACACGTTTCACCACCAACCTCTTTACCTCCGCCATTGACCACTGAACACTTTCCACCCACTCACTGCCCGCCACACACACTCCACACTTCCACCGAACATACCCACTCACACGGACACAGTCCAACCTAGGTACGCATGCCTAGGTAGATCTGAGCCATGCCAACCCCCACTTCACCTTCACCGTGATATGGTGAAGGTTCTCCTGTTGTCTGATAGAGTTGCAAAGCTACTTTTGTGTCGTGTAGAGTTGAGCCCTCGTCCGCCATTAACAAGCATACAAGCTTGCTTGCTTTCCAGCTTCAGGCCACGTGCTCCAGGTTTCAAGATCCTAGGCTGCGCGAGTTGAGTGTGTGAGCCAATCCAACCTGAGAGCAGTTGGTGCGGACCCTTCAATTGCGTCAATTGAGTGAAGACATCTTCCTGCGGGTGCCAGCAGAAGCGGGTGGGACATTTAGTCCCACCTCGTGAATGCACGAGCGGGGCGCATAACATAAATTGAATTTGTGTTTCATGCTATTCACCTCAAGAACATAGGGGTGAGGTCCCTCGCCCTTACTCGCCACACCTCATCCGCGACACTCCCCCACGGACCTGGCACTCGACCCTGACTAACCTAACCTAGCACTGCTCATGCACCACACCCACACTGGTGCACCTTGACCCAGGCGTGCACCTGACCCGATTACCCAGCTCTAGGAGAGCGTACCGAAGAGAGAAATAGAGAGAGAGAGATGCGAGGGAGGGTAGGGGTTAGGTTTTTCTGCATTGTGCTGGGAAGAAGCAGAGCTAAGGAAGGAAGAGGCGCAGCAAGGAAGCTAAGGAAAAAGAAGAAGAAAGAGGAAGGGACAGTTGAGGTGAAACTAAGGATACTTAGCCGCAGAAGGGAAGAAAGGAAGGAAGGCCAAAGAGAAGAGGAAGTCAGAGGAGAGCTAAGGCTGAAGAAGGAAGAAGAAAGAAAGAAAGAAGAAGACTTGCAAAGGAAGAAGAAGGAGAAAGGCACTGTGCCAAAGGGAAGGAAGAAAGGCAAAGCTAAGAAGGATGGCTAAAGAAAAAGGCACCCAGAGGCAAAAGGAGAAAGGCACTGTGCAAGGAATATTGGAGCAAAGAAAAGAGCTGCAAAGAAGAGACAAGGAAGAAGAAGTAGACGGCCAAAGTCAAAGAAGAATAGAAGAAAAAGAGCTAAGGAAAGAGGAAAATCAAAGAAAGAAAGAAAGAAGGAGAAGAGAAAGCAGAGAAGGAAATAAAAGCTTAAAGAGAAAATATCTTTTTAAGATGTCTGATCACGTCCAATTTCTCTACTTATGCTACAATTGACTCTTAAATTCTTGCATTTATATTCTTAATTAAGTTTTGAGTAACTCTATGTGTTTAATTACATTATTGAGATTAGTGAATAAATTCCATTTGCTTCCTGTGTTCGACCTCAGATACTTGCATTTTCGAGTAATAAATTCTTATTTTGTTATTAACACTTGGTAATATATATTACAACGCAACTGACTTAAAAAAATCGAAAAAGCATTGTAACTTTTTGGCGTCGTTGGCGAGGGGCAATGCGCAATTTATCACTAATCTTTGCATTCCTTTTTTTGATCATGTTGAACACTAACTTGCCCTACTTTGTTTTGTTGTGATCTTGCAAGGTATTTCTCGAGAAGATCCCTCTCGTAAGTCAACTACTCCAGGGTAGGTAATCTCTTTTCTTCCTTAAACCATCCCCTAATCCTTGAAAGACAAAAGGAAGCAATTAATCTAGGAATCAATTTCCTTCTTTCTATAGTAATCACAATCTTTAAGGCAAACGTTTCCTGATTTTGCGAAAATTTTTCAAATCTTCTTGAAGTTGGAGCGATTTTTTAGATCCTATCCTACAAATTCATGTGCCTAATAGAAATCACACTTAATCTCCGCGGTCAACACATTTCTTGCTTTTAAGTCCAAAGAGAACCTTATTCAAGAAGAAAAGAGGACTGGAAATAGAACCAAATTAGGGTTTCAGCAGTAGGGTTTTTGGAGTGCTAGTCACACATGCCTGTATAAAAGGAAATGAACCCTCCCCCATCAGTGTGCTACCCAAGCCCTTGATTGAAGAGATTTAAACAAGACAAACCATAAAAATTGAGCTCTAAAATCACTTGAATCTTAAAAAGAACTTGGACCTAATAAATTGGGAGTCAAGTCAGGGTGATCTCTAGGTCCCAACCCTAGAATCATTCTACCATCTTTAGGATAGGTTAGGTAAAGTTGACCCCTTTGGTCAACCAACCTCCAAATTAGGTCACAACATCAAAACAGCTAAAGTTCAAGTGAGAACCTTAAAGCACCTTTGAAATAAAAGAGGTAGACTTAAGAGGTCAAGGTCCCCATTCTGGTCTACCTGGAATCTCAGGGACAAGAGAGGTTGGGTGGGGCAAACCCTGTAACCCGTGAGGATGCTCTACCATGTAGGGGTCTTTGTGGGAATCTCCCTCTCTGGCTGCCCAGGTAATTCTCAGGTGGACGACCTTCTGATCCAGGGGTATCATCTGCCTCGAACCTCCATAGTCATCCAAACGTCTTTGGGTGCCTTGCTTGGGCCAAAAACATCTCCAGTCGCTCATCTTTTCTCTTTAGAGCACACATACATTTTCAGTGGGACTCTTTATTCAGATCTAATTGCTTCATAACTTGATTCTACATCTTAATTCAAACTTTGATTCTACATCTTGGTTCCACCACCTGATCCAAATATGCAGCCAAACCACTTAGGACTACCATTCAAGAAACCTGAATATCGGAGATCCATGAGAGATAGGATGATTAAGGATGCCTTGAAATTCTATGAGAAAGAAGGCAAAACCTCAACACCAATAGGAAACATTCAGGTTGATGTCCCAACAACCACAACCTTCATCATAACTTGTGCCCAAGTGCTATTGGCAGAAGCCACAAAAGGATCAACCCGAGACATGCTCATCACAGGATACATTGAAATGGAAAAATTGCACAATCTTGAATACCTTCAATGCATGATAAATTCTCTACTTTGGGAGCAACACCAAGATGATCTTGAAAAATGGAAAGAGATAATGAGATTATTAAAACAAATTATCGACCAGAAATACCCATATATGCCACAAACTGAGGATGAACCATCTTAGGACAACATCGAGGATCAATTTGATCTCGGGTTTGAAGCACAAAATGGTTGTGGATTCCCAACCCAGATAGAGTACAATGCGTCTGATATTGAAGAAGGTTGGGAAGTTCCAATTGCAGGAGAACACACAATGTTGAGCCAACTCTAGACCATGAGTCACCAGGCTTAGAATCCCAAAACTCCTGCAATAATGAGAGTAGAACTGAACCTCTCGAGGGTGTAAATTCCACCCCTTATTCTGATAAGGTGACCCTCAAAGGTTGTTCAGACCTATATTCTAGTGATTCAACCCACATCCTAAGCCCATAATCTAGATCTGAAACCTATTGGGAAGATTTCGAGGTCCCACATAAGGAAGATCAATTTTTCAATGAAGAATATGACATTGGGCCTCTAGTTGATGAATATCCCTTGCCAACATCCTGAGAGAAACCAATCGATTTTTCGAAATTCATGCCAATTTATGATACAGAAACTGAGGAGTTGGACGAGTGGGGATTCAATTGGGTCCGTCCTACCAACTTGGAACCTGAGCCTGTACCAGATAAGGACACCCTTTTAAACTCAGAATTGACATCTAGGCTAGACACCAATCAGGCTGCTGAATCTACAGCATATAATTTATTCTATGATGGAACTCATGATCTCGAATCTCATTTAGATTTTGATTTTCGCAAACTCTCCTATGATTTCAAATCTAACTATAACATCAGAGAAAATCCACTTCCTGATTATAACAAGCCAACCTACGACAGCTCACATGACTCATTCGCTAACTCTGATTTTGAGGTCTCAGTTCCTGAGTTCACTAATTTTAGTTCTGGTTCAGTAACATGGAATCATTTCTTTTCGATCCTCAGGAATCAGAACCAGCAGATGTCGAGAGTGATTGCAACCCAGAATACGAATCTTTTCTCGACTCTGATTTCCAGTATCCCATAGGCACTCTCCAGGCATTCACTTTTGATTTTGAAAGTTACTATGAGGACTCTCTACATGAGACCACCTGTCATTCCTTTCTAGAAGAGCCCTCACACAATTCTCATTGAGGCCACCTCTTCCACACATAAAGAACTGATCAAAACCCATTCTCTACCCCGACGCGTAACTAGACTCAATTTCTATTCTGATTCACCTCTCACTGAGTTGTTTGCAAATGATTCAACTCCACATCTATACCGAGCATCGGGTATCAATCAGACTGAAAAACATGATCCGTCATTCTCTGATCACCCCAGTAGGGTTTCCACAACATGCACTGGTTATTTTTCGGAACCCTACTCTAACTAGGCTGATTTGACTTAGCCTAAACCCAAGTTTTCACTTCCATATCCATCCGAGCCACATTGCATATGGTGGGTTCCGCATCTATTGATCAACATCTATCAACCGACCAGACTGATTGGGTTTGGGCTGCATCATCAGCCCACTGATCTTAATAAGCACCTGGTTGGACCAACTAGGCTCTTAATCAAGGTCCTTGTTTTACAAAAATCCACTGAGTTGACCACTCCCTCTCCACCCCATGTTTCACTTGGATGAAGGCGTTGAATTTAGCACTTAACGGGAGGCAACTCGTCATTCCAAAAATAATGACTCGTCTGATTATCCGTCTGTACTCCATGTCCATTGCACCTTGAGTTCAGCCTTAGACAGTTGATCCCACCTCTGGTACACATACCAGTGCTTGAAATCGTCCGCATCAATCACTTCCGACCGATTCACCCACCTAATGTATCCTGTTCTAAGTCCCTAACCTCAACACTATTTCACAACCTGCATTTACAATGAGGACATTGCAAAACTTAGGCATGGGGGGGTGATAAAGTGCATACATACAGAACCAAGAAAAAGTCAGAAGGATTCTCACAAAAAAATTCGCATATGTCAAAAACACAAAAAAATTGAAAAATTATGAAAAAGAAAAAAAAATTGGAGGGAGGAAATTTTATAAGCCACATAATCATAAGGAGGAGAAAAAGAGCAAAATGACAAAAAGGAGCACAAAATGAAAAAGAAAAAGAGATAATCATTAGTAAGAGATTAAAGAATTCATCGAAGTTTAGACCACATCAAGAAAAATGAAAGAAAAGTGCTAAGGAGACACAAATGGAGATTAGTAGGAACGCTGATCTTAGGCCTTCTGGGCTAGACTCTTAGGCTTAAAAATTCACATACCCGCTAAGATTTGGATAATCCTCAAGAGGTTGGGGAAAATGTGAAGCTTAAGTATTAGGTCTAAGGCTTAGGAAGTATTCGGCTTCATTAACTGACCTTCGATTTGCGGGATTTGGTAACCTAAGCACCTTAATCCACACATAGTCTGGTTCAGTGTGCATAAATATCAAAATCACGCAAAAAGCATTTCAATGTTCTGAAAAAGTCACCTAGATTAGGACTGGCCGATCAACACAAGTTGATTTGGACGAGTTCCCAACGCGGAGAGGCGGAAAATTCCCCTCAAAGATGTGTAACAACATATCAT
This sequence comes from Thalassia testudinum, assembly GCA_037157565.1. Lineage (NCBI taxonomy): Eukaryota > Viridiplantae > Streptophyta > Magnoliopsida > Alismatales > Hydrocharitaceae > Thalassia > Thalassia testudinum. The sequence goes on from JAZHRO010000025.1 coordinate 96,032,275, forward strand.
CTCCTCGGTGCTTATCTCTTAGGATATTTAAATATCCTACCGAGGGCATGTAAGCACTCTGTTGGTTCAGATACCATGGGCGGCATTATCACGAAATGTTGATTGCCGGGGTCTGAATTCGGCCACGGAACGCCGTGGGTGGGATTATCTCGAAAGCCAGGGTTCTGGGGGTTGCCATGGGTGGTGCTATCATGAAGCATCGATTGCCAAGGACCCTTGAGGATTGATGATGGGGACGAGGAATCCGATACAGACCGTGTTAAGAAGCCAATCCGAAGCTAGAAATAAAAAGAAAAGATAGGAAAAGCTCTCTAAAGAAATAAATCCTCTGTCTCTCTCTTACAAAAATGCACTGCAAACTGAACCTAGGCTAAAAATGTCTCAAGCACAGGTGCATTAACTGCAGAGTCCAACAAACCCTAGGATAGTTTCTACGGGCCTTAAAAGCCTTTGCAGAGGAATGAGGCCAAAGCAGGTCAGGTCCGAATTTTGGTTGGTACTTGAGTACCTCTAGGCCTATTGTCAGCATTCTCAACCTAATCAAAAGAAGAAGAAAAGCACTTATCATAACTAGTAACAGACACTCACGGTCTAGAATAGAAGTTAAAACCTTGAAATTTTGATAAGGGACTAGCAAAAGCTAGGCAAGGGGGTATGATGAGAGCCTCATCATGATCCGTAACTATCTCATTTTGACCTAAGAAGGAGAATAAGAGCTCCTACATAACCTAGAGAAGGGCTTAATTCATGGAATAAGTGTTCTGAGAAGAAAACATGAAATAAAGGTTAAAACTATAATTTCACCATTGCAGTACATAAACGAGATTTCTCAGAGGCAAGATATTGGTTAAATGGTCTGAATAAGATAAAAAGTTGGTTGATTCAATCATAAATGGGTTATTGTGTAATCTAAGAATTAAATGACATTCTGTAACCCTAAAAGAGACCTGCTTAATTCAACAAGGTTTTGGTCAAGATAAAAATCAACTAAACCCTCTAAAATTCATCGAAAAAACTTCCCTAGGGTTTAGAACCTTCAATTTGGCCTTTGGAACCTATTTTGACCTAGATTAGGATCCTGGCTCATTAATTGACCTAATTGGGCTTTTTATGCAAAATGTCCAGTCAAACGTGGTCAAACCTAAAATCCATCCTCACCATTGAATTTATTAGGTCCAAATTAGGTTTTTACCAAAATTTGGACCTAAGGGGAGGTCATCTTGACCTACTTTGCAAAATAGTAACCCAATTACATTTTGGCCCCTATCTTTTGAAAACCATTGCACAGACCCCCTAACTTCTTCGCCACTCTTACAAACAAGTCCCTCCACCATTAATGGGAGAAATCCTACTCTGATGACGAATGGAGGGAAGTACTCCCTAATTCCTCAGATATCTCCTCCCAGATTTGGAAGGGAGATTCTTTGAGGAATTCCCTTCCATCAGAGCATGGTCCTAGTCCCTAATTCATACCCAATCTTTCGTGCGAATCCACGAGAGATTTGGTTCTCCAATAGTTTCCATCTCCGGTGAGGATTTGTGTGATTGGAAGCTTGTCTTCCAAGTACAGGAGCCCCTGCTAGCATCTATAAAAGGGTCCTCAACCCCGGCTGCAGCTCTTCAGCTCGACTTGGCCAGAAATCCACCCTAATTTCATCTTCTCCTCCGGTCAAGTTGTCCAGCGAGCTCCGGTGAGCCTCCCTCCTATTTCTCGTAGCTCTACCACAATACCAGTGGCAGAGCCACCTTCATAATCTTCCTCCGCATCACGCAACACCCGTGCAAGCACCTCCAGCCCCTTCGTCGTCGCCGCTCTCCCTCCACTGGACATCTTCTTCTCCGATGGTAACAGGAACAGCCAGTCACCACCTCTCCCCCTTCTTCCATGTAATTAGGTTAGACTTACTCCTCTCTATCCCCTCTTCAATTCCTCTCCTTCTATTTCACAAAACATCCCTCGACTCCCATTGTCCACCCTCATCTTCCCCATCTCTAGCTGACCTCCGGCAAGACGCATCCATCACTCCACACCTTCACACGTCTTGCCACCAACCTCTTCACCTCCGCCATCGACCACTGAACACTTTCCACCCACTCACTTCCCACCACACACGCTCCACACTTCCACCGAACAAACCCACTCACATGGGCACAATCGAACCTAGGCATGCACGCCTAGGTCAATCTGAGCCACTCCAACCCCCACCTCACCTTCGCCGTGATACAGCGAAGGTTCTCCTATTGTCTGATAGAGCTGCAAGGCTACTTTTGTGTCATGCAGAGTCGAGCCCTCGTTCGCCATTAACAAGCATACAAGCTTGCTTGCTTTCTAGCTTCAGGCCACGCGCTCTAGGTTTCAAGATCCCAGGTTGCGAGGGTTGACTGTGCGAGCGAATCCAGCCTGAGCGCAGTTGCTGTGGACCCTTCAACTGTGCCAATTGCATGAAGGCATCGTCCTGTAGGTCCCAGCAAAAGTAGGTGGGACATTTAGTCCCACCTCGTGAATGCACGAGCATGGTGCGTAACATAAATTGAGTATGTGCTTCATGCTATTCACCTCGAGAACACTGGGGTGAGGTCCCTCACCCTCACTCGCCATGCCTCGTCCGCGACACTCCCTCGCAGACCTGGCACTTGACTCGACTAACCTAACCAAGCACTCCTTGCGCAGCACACCCACGCCGGTGCGCCTAGACCTGGGCACGCACCTGACCCGATTACCCAGCTCTAGGAGAGCGTACCAAGGAGAGATAGAGAGAGAGATGCGCGGGAGGGTAGGGGTTAGGTTTTGCTGCGTTGTGCAGCAAAGAGGCAGAGCTAAGGAAGGAAGAGGCACAGTAGGGAAGCTAAGGAAAAAGAAGAAGAAAGAGGAAGGCACAGCTGAGGTGAAAGTAAGGATACTTAGCCGCAGAAGGGAAGAAAGGAAGGAAGGCCAAAGAGAAGAGGAAGTCAGAGGAGAGCTAAGGATGAAGAAGGAAGAAGAAAGAAAGAAAGAAGGAGACTCGCAGAGGAAGAAGAAGGAGAAAGGCACTGTGCCAAAGAGAACGAAGAAAGCCAAAGCTAAGAAGGATGGCTGAAAAAAAAGGCAAGTAGAGGTAGAAGGAGAAAGCCACTGTGCAAGGAAGGCTGGAGCAAAGAAAAAAGCTATAAAGAAGAGACAAGGAAGAAGAAGCAGATGGCCAAAGTAAAAGAATAGAAGAAAAGGAGCTAAGGAAAGAGGAAAATCAAAGAAAGAAAGAAAGAAGGAGAAGAGAAAGCAGAGAAGGAAATAAAAGCTTAAAGAGAAAATATCTTTTTAAGACGTCTGATCACATCTAATTTCTCTACTTTTACTACAATTTACTCTTAAATTCTTGCATTTATATTCTGAATTAAGTTTTGAGTAACTCTAAGTGTTCAATTACATTATTGAGATTAGTGAATAAATTCCATTTGCTCCCCGTGTTCGACCTCGGATACTTACGTTTTCGAGTAATAAATTCTTATTTGTTATTAATGCTTGGTCATCTATATTACAACACGACTGACATAAAAAAAATCGATAAAGTGTTGTAACACTAGTTATCCCAAGTAAGCTGTGGATACGGTCTATCTGGGTTAGAATACAAATCACATTGGGGATAGTTTGGGTAAGATGGATAGGCATTGAAATCCTTGGTTGTGAAGAGGTGGAGGGGTGAGAGAAGAACAGGTGAGAGAAGTGTGTGTGTGCACAAACAATCAAGCAAGTCTAGTCCTTATGGTGTAGACCTAGGTGGCCTAAAAAACCTTGGAGGGAATAATTAAACTTGCAAGCATTTAACCTCCCTTCCCAAAGTTAATCTAGCTAGGTTTGTTATGATGGGGTTGAGGGGAAGGTTCTTCGGTTGAGGGGAAGGTTCTTCCTTTGCCTTGCATCGCCGATTCCGTATACCCCACAACTACGGTCATTTGACACTTCCCCATAGCCTAAACACCAGATTCCATGATAGGAATTAAGGCTAAGCACTTGACAAACCCAATTACTCCTCCAGGACTTAGATTGGTCCTTCCAATAGCATGTCTAATAGATTTTAATGAGGGCTAGGTCAGTGCTTGTTCTCAGGATATGTGATGAGGCATCCTCTTAGTCAGTCCGATTGAGCATGTGTGTGCACTTAATGAAACATGGTTCTTAAGCAAGGATTTTGGGATGTGGTCTCTTTTATTGATTTATCTTTGCTTTAATGCTTTTTAGGGTTGGAGTTCCTTAATGCTTTCAAACAATGTTCAAGTGGGCACACAAAGTTTTGCACACAACGACCAAAAGTCGATTTCCTTTAGAATGATGTGGCCCTAGAAAAACAACCCTAGTGTATTCACCCTAGTGTTCATGCAGTTCTACCAGGTGACTTGATTTTAATTATGGTGAGTGGTGCAGCCCAAGTCAAATCATGTTGGATTCACAAGCACCACTCAAAAGAAAGAAGAACACTCCAGAAAGATTTCAAGAATGTTAGAGTGTATTTTGTTGGTTGGGTGATGAGTTTGGAATGTGGGTCAAGTAGTCATTCACCATATGAATTTTGATTTTATATATTTTTTTGTATTATTTTTAAGCAAGCAAACACTCAATGGGTGAAGTGGTACTCACAAAAGATCTTCATAGCACTTTACTCCGTATCTACCATCTCGGATTGTGCTCCTCCACCGCCCAAGCGTCGAGTTCTTGCAACCAATCAAGTAGAGGGAGAAAATGAGTTAGAATATGTGAATATGAATGTGGGATGAAAGCAACAAAAGAAATCAGGCAATGGTGCAAAAAATTGACGCTCGCGGAACACGTTTGCTTAATTATGTCATTGTACCATGCGTTCACGACTTCGATTTTAATTTAAGATGTGGATTTCATGAGTCTAAGTGTCGAACACGAGGAGGCGTGAAATCAGATTAGTTTGTTGCTTTAGTTGTCATAGGAATGTTTGGTTTGCTTGCAAGAAAATTAGAAAGAGAGAGAGAGTGATTAGGGTTAGAGCTTGTGCTTAAATCATGACATTCATTCTAAGAAGATGTGAGATATGATATAAGAAACAACAATAATATATAGCATGCAATTAGAGTTTGTTTACAACTACAACAATAGATGAAAACTTAAACAAGTGTGACATAAAACTAAAGTAAAAAGAGTGCCAGGAGGAGGCGAGGCGACCACGGCGGTGGAGGGGGGCTCTATTGGCGGCTCGACAACTCCGGAGCAAATATGGGATGTTTGGATGAGCTAGGAGGGGACAAGTATTGCAAGGAGAATGTGTGTGAATTGAATGCCCTTGAATGGGGTGGTTGAGGAGGTTTATATAGAGAAGAAGGGGTTTCCAAGCTAAGTAAGGGTTTATTGACATTCAGGACGTCGCTAAACCCATTCCATATGTGTCGATGAAGCCCCTTAACCGCCGGTCCAAGCGTGCGCACGTGCTTCTTCCTTTGCACGATCGGTGTGCGCGCAACGTGGGCCATTTGGTTAAAGATCGAACGGCTGAGATCGCGCCCTGAGTGCTGGTTTAGGCCACGTTGTGTGCTTCGGGTGTGCGCCTTACACGTGATTACGTGCGTTCTCATCGGGCGTATGAGAGAACATCACGTAGCCTGCCCTGGAGCCCACTACTAGGGAAGAGAGAATTGGTGACGGATATTTGATGACAAGTTTGGGAACTGTCACCAAAAGTAACCTATGGTGATAGTTCCCCTCAAAATCATGGCCATAAAGGGAGAGTGAGACTTGCTTTCTGCTTTGGTGACGGTTCCAAGTGGGACTGTGAACATAGGATACCTTTGGTAATGGTTCCACATGGAACCGTGACTATATCCTTTCCTTTGGTGATGGTTCCACTTGAAATCATCACCATATCCTTCCCTCATGAGCATGCCCTCTCTGCATATCCCTTTGGTGATGGTTTCAAGTGAAACCATCACCATAGCCTTCCCTCGCCTACCCGCCCCCTCCTGCATTTCCCTTTGGCCACGGTTTTAAATTTTGCACATCCCTCCCGAGCACCCTCCTCCGAAATTCCTTGCCGCCACCTGTCCTGCCCCCATCACCTTCTTCCTCCCCCGACTCCCCGGCCCCCTCCTCGACGGCATCAGCCCCCCTGACCATCTCCTGCTCCCTTCCCTCTCCCGACGATGATGCTTGTCCTGACTCTCCCTCATGGTTGCCAGCAGCACCTCGCCTACCCCTTAAGATCGATCACCACCGAAAACCAACTCTCACTACCATTACCTTCCCCCTCCCTCAATTGTTTGACTTAATCCCCGACGACGTCACCTCCCCGGACCATCCCCAACCCCCTTCCCTCTCTTGAAGAAGGCCCTCCCCTGACCATCCCCTCCCCAGCAGCACGTCTCCTCCTCCTCAAGACCGGTACCTCTCTCTCTCCCTCATTTTCCCCAACAACACCTCCATTACCACTACTACTGCTACGTACAAATAGGGTTAATCCACCACTCTTCATTTTATTTATTTGCTTATTTCATACCTCTTCCTCCAACTCAACTTATCCTGATCTCCTGTTATTATTGTTGTTGCAGTACTTGGTGGATTTATTGGCTACGGGCTGGCTCAATGAGATCTATTGATCTTGGATTGGCTCAGGGGTTTACACACACGCCATGTGTTTGATGGTATGTGAACAAGTTTTGAAACTAGGAAGCTTTTTTTGGTCATAAACAAGATGCATCTAGGAAGCTTCTTAGATAATATTATCTACATCATGGTAGTTTTGCCACAGACTAGACCATTATTGGATGGTTAATCCCTCTACCCATGATGTGTTTTGTTAGTGTGGAGAAGAAGAAGAAGAGGGTGTTTGTTGCCCATGACCACAAGGAAATCCTCTTATTGCCTTCCTTTTTTTTCCTCTTCTAGTTTTCTTGAGGTCACATGATGAGTTTCTAATCTTAGGTCTTTACAAGGGTCTATGTGTTTGATTCTTTTATTGCTGCTATTTAGTGATGTGTGTGTGTGCTTTGAAATATCTCCAAGGGGGGTTCTTGATTGGTGGACGTGGTGGATGGATGTATCATGTAATTAATGAGGTGTAAAGTATAAGGGAATAAAGTTCAAGATCAACTGCACTGCTTGGGTGGTGGAGGGTCGGGGGGGCTGAAAGGGTAAGGGAGATTGTGATGGGAGGAGGGGAGATCTCCATTGGTTGGAGCTGATCCCTGAGGGAAGGAATTTGGATGGTACCTCCAAAGCTATTAATGGAAGAGTCAAACATGCGGTCTACTTAAAATGTTATGCCATTGATCCATGGAGAGACAAGAATTGAAGCTAGCTTATAGCCTACAAGAAAAAAGGTATTAGCCGTGAGAAATGGAACATTATGCAAAGAAGTAATTAAAATTGTTTCTGGACTTCTTGACCATCTATCGTGAGTTGATAATCATATGCATGGTTACTGTGTGCTAAGAGGTGGGTGTCAAGGTGTGATGTCTCTATGAATGGCTGTTAAGTTGGGTGGCAGCAAAGAAATGTACGTAAGGAATTTTATTTCAAGCTTGGAAAGTGTGGCCCTTCATGTAATTCGAAGCTTGGATCTAGGCAACGTCCCTTGGCCGCGTCGATAAGGCTATGGAAGAGTGATAAACGCCAGTTTATCATCATTCTTATGCATTAAAACAAACCTAGCTCTTAGGATTTTACTCCACAAACGGGTTTTTGGGCTGCATTTAGGCATAAAATAGGTTAGGCATGCATTGCATTTTTTATTGTCTTTTAATATGTTTTTGTGAGTGTTAGGGATGTACAGATATATAGATCCCTAAAACCCTAGCACTCAAGAAGGCAAATGGTGAAGGAAAAGCCCAGACTAGTTGGAACTCAGCCTGATCCAGCTCACCTCAGCTTGATCCAGCTCACCTCAGCTTGATCCAGCTCACCGCAGCTGGAACCTAGCTTACTTGAACTAGGGTTAGCTCATCCCAGCTCCATCCAGCTAATCTCAGCTGTATGGCAGCTCAAGAGAGTTCACCTTAGCTCACCCTAGCTCAAGTCAGCTCAGATCCAGCTCAACTTAGCTGAGTCTAGCTCATCTCAGCTCCCACTAGTCCACAGGGAGCTCTAGCTAGCTCAGCTAAGTTGGCAGGAGTTCACCCCAGCTCAAATCCAGCTACATCCTGCTCCACTCAGCTCCAGCCAGCTGAAGAAGAACTCATCCCAGCTCAGGAAGCTCAAGTCCAGCTCCCATGACTCAGCTTAGCTCAACTCAGTTGAGCTAAGCTACCTTAGCTGCCTCAACCAGCTTGATTCTCTCTGGGAGCACCAAACCTAGCTCACCTCAGCTCATTTTAGTAGAAGCTAGCTTACTTTAGCATGGCTTAGTAACTAGCAAAGAACTAGCAAGCTAAGCCAGCTAGAGTAGCTCCATGCCAGCCTCTTCAGCAGCAGCTAGCTCCAATTTCAGCTCTAGACTTCTCCTCCTCAACTCTTCCCTCCAAACCCTAGCTCCAACACCTTCTCCTCTACTCCTCCATTAGCTAAGCTAGCTTAGCTTAGCTTAGCTTAGCTTAGCTATGCTCCAACTTCCTTGGCTTGTACCACCCCAAAAACCCACCTACCAACTCCACCTAAGCTCCACATAAGCTAACCTACTTGGCACCAACCTAACCTACCCACCACCTCCAAAAGACACCTAAAAGTGGCGCCAAAAAACTACCCATAACCACCCCTTAATGGCGCCACTTTTCCCTCCAAAATCTCCGCTCATCTCCACCACACAATCCCCCTTGAACCCATCTCCACCATCCACCTAATCCCCCTTCTAGAAGACCCCATGTTGGCGCCAACATGGGGGTGTCTCTCCACCACCAAAAGACACCAACACCACCATAACCACCCCCTTTAACACCCCTTGGGTTGGCGCCAACTCACCCTAGCCATAGGATCACCAACCACCCTCATCCTTCCATCCTAGCCCTCTATTTCAAGGGCCCCCTTAACCCCCCATCCTATCGTATAAAAAGACCACTACCCACCACTATTCAAGTCATCCTTGGCTAGCAATTTCACTCTCATATTCCACCAAGAAGCCCACCTCCAAGAGAGAAGAAGAAGAAGAAGATTAAGGGGATATTCTGTCCCCTTGGTGCCTTCCCCTCTTCCCTTCTCTCTTGGGTCACGCCAGCCAAAGGAGAAGCCAGGCAAGGAAGATCTTGGAGGAGATCTTGAAGGTGGTCACGCCACCTTGGAGGAGTTTTTGAGGGTGGTGCACGCCCACCCCTTTGGAGAGAGCATTAAAGGTGGTAGCTTCCACCTTGGAGGAGCTCTCAAGGAAGGAGGAGAAGGAAGCCCTCTTTTCAAGCCAAGGAGCAGCTAGGCTTGGAGCAAGAAGACAACCTTCTTCACCATTGTTACAAGAGGATTTGTGTTTCTTTTCTTGCTTTTAGATTGTTTAATTCTAGTAGAAGCATTCCTCTACTTGTCCTTGAAAAGAACACTCATTCTACTCAATCAAAATTGCCTTCTTTTAGCTTTTTATTGCAGTTGTTTGTTTTGGTTCTAGCACTTGTTTCACCTCTTCTTCCTAATTACCCTAGGCCTCCACTTGCCTAGAGTGAGCTTAGGAAGAAGATATTTCTATCTTTTATATTTTAGTTAATCATTTGTAGGTGTTAGTTCTTTTCACTACAATCTACAGTTTGCCCTCATCTTTTCAAAATACAAAAAAAAATTTACATATTGAAAAATATCAAAAAGAAAGTTAAGATCTATCTGTAAGCAGGAGGATTAATTTTGCAATTTTTGCCTCCTTGGACGACCCTAGATACTCCCCTATCTAGGATATAAATTTAAAAGCGAAAGCGGATCCGCGTGTTACAACGACGTTAAAAACCCGCCTTTACAAATCACGCATATTTCGTTATCAAAGAGCATTTGGGTAACAGAAGAAAAAAGACAAATTGACTTCGATCTTTTGGTATGCATTAGGGTGCACCACACATCTAATATTCTATGGGTAAAGGGTATCTGTCTTGCAATCATGTATTGGATGCAAATGAAAAATTGGCCTTGCTTATAATGTCAGAATACAATTTGCCCTAACGTTCACGTAATATGATCCAAGTGTCCACTATTCTAAAAAACTTATCCTAGCATTTGATACAATTCAAATACTTCTTGATTTGGTTGGGTTTTTTTGGTCAATTAAAACAAAACAACTTGTTTCCTTTGTTTTCTTTCCCTAATGTACATCATGAACTTTTGAAAGTTTATGAATGTTTTTGCTACATTTATATTATCCCAATAGAGTCGTAAATGTTGGGAAGAGAGGGTGGAAGAGAGGAGCATCATTATCTAGGTTGAGTAGGATAGGTTGAGTTAGGTAAACCAGTGGCTCAACTTGGATGGGCAAACTGGCATGGGAGGTGTTACACTTGAGAGGTTTAAGCAATCTTGGATGTTTTAACTTAGGTCCAGTTGCCATATTATTCAAAATAAGAATCCACATAATCATCCTTTCAAAAAAAACAAGTAAATCTAGACCAAATCTACTTCAAATTGACTAAGATATTCCATTCTTCGTAGTAGTACATTTATGATGCTGACTTATGTTATTGCTGTTCTTTTCTTTGTTAGTATTTATTTATGCAATTTGAAGATATCCACACTTGCACAACCTTAGATGCACTCGATGACAAACAATAAGAAATATAACCCTTAGGGTTCAAGTTGAAAGAGTAGGCAAAATTGTATTAATATACTTGGTCATTCAAGACTTATAATCATGTCATACGAATAATGTGTTAATGTATGTGTATCTCACATACATGCATGATGTGTTGTCTTTATAATATGTCATAAGTTTTGATCGTCCTTAGTTCGGTAAAGTTCCGAACTAAGGAGGGTTCTTGAAGATTTGATCACAACTTAGGTGTTACTTGTTACATGTACTCTGTGTTTGGAGAAATCTCGGTGACATCTTTATGCTCTTCTCTAGCATACTAACTAAACTTACCTAGGTTTCTTAAGCACCTTAAATTGGGTGTTAAAGGAATCTAGTTGAAGTTAGTCTTGGGGATATACTGGAGAAGCACCTTAAATTTTATCACAACTTAGGTGTTAAATATCTGATGTTTCTTTATGTAACTTACTTTCATTATTTGTGGGTTTATTTGATTATAGGTTTCCATGGATAAGTCTTCGATTGGTTTGAGGATTTCTGATTATTTCCGATATAAGAGCGGAGTGATTTCATTCTTAGACTGGGCATTCCATGAAGATAGGAAGCAATATAGAAGAGGAGACTTCTACGAGAGAATTTGTTGTCCATGCAAAAGTTGTTTAAATGGATTCATGTATGATCGTAACACAATACATGAGCATCTAATTTGTACTGATTAGTGGCCTCACTACATAGTCTGGACCATTCATGGAGAAGAAATCACTTATCCTTCTATTGATAATGATGTTGAGAATCACATTGAAGATATTGGAGGTGATAATGTTGTAGAAATGTTAGAAGAGATGAGAGCTGCAAATGATGATAGTCATGAAAATGATAATATGTTTAGAGATTGTAATAATTTTTATGATGCACTGAAGGCAGCAGAGGAACCCATTGCTCCTGGAATTAATTCCATGTCAAGGTTGTCATTTCTTTTGAGAATGTTTCAAATTAAAGTGATGAATAAGGCAACATCTAAGTTAATGTCTGATGTCCTTAAGTTCATAAAAGAGTTGTTAAATAATCCCAAAGATTTTCCTCAATCATGGTATGATGCGAAGAAATAGTTTCGCATACTTGGCTTGAAGTGTGAAAAGATTGATGCATGTAAGAATGACTGTATGCTGTACACTAAAGAAAATGTATGCTTGAATAGTTGCCTACAATGTGGAGAAGGAAGATATGAAGAAAATACCAGTTAAAATGCATAAGGGAAGAAACGATCAAGGAAGGTACTGCATTACTTTCCTTTGATTCGTAGGCTACAACGTCTTTTTATGTCGAGTAAGACTGCAAAGTGGATGACATGGCATCATAGTAACAAATCACAAGATGGACTTATGCATCATCCGACAGATTCTGAGGAGTGGGCTGCATTTGATAACAAACATGCCCTATTTGCAGAGGAAACACGTAATGTTAAGCTTGGTCTTGCAAGTGATTGATTCAATCCTTTCAAAAATAGGCATCCATCATATTCAATATGGCCAGTGGTGATATTTACATATAATTTTCCGCTATGGATGTGTATGAGATCTTCATTTATGATGTTGACGCTTCATAAATGAGTTGAAGAAGGCACCAGGAAATGCAATCGATGTTTACATTCAACCACTCATCGATGAGATGGTATAACAGGGTTGAAACATATGATGCAGCTAGAGAATAATTTTTTAAGATGCATGCAGCATTGTTGTGACTATTAATGATTTCCCAGCTTATGGAAATTTATCTGGTTGGAGTACTAAAGGCAAATTGGCATGTCCTGTATGTATGGATGATACTCATTACTTGCGTTTACCTAAAAGCAAAAAATTATGTTATTTAGGGTATCGTAGATTCCTACCAATTGAACATAGATGGCGACATTCCAGGTTTAAAGACAAATTTGATGGTAAACCATGCCGCTATTCATCTAAAAATCCAAAAAAATTTTGAAGAACAAATACAATCAGGTTGTCAAGATATAAGATAATGGAGAAGTTACAACAGATTGGTAATATCCGATTGGGTCATCTATTTTAGAAAGATCTTAAAGACTTACGTAATTCTGGATTTAAAAAGAAAAGCATATTCTTCATGGAGCTCCCTTATTGGCAAGATCTCACAGTTCGTCACAATCCTGACATGACGCATATCGAGAAGAATGTTATGGATAATACTTTAGATCTGCTAAACTTAATGGATAGTCCAAAAGACACGTTGAAGACCCGTACTGATTTGAAGATGTTGGGCATTCGTCCTGAGTTGGACGTAAATCATAAAGATGATGGCAGTTATGACTTTCCTCAGGCATTATATACTTTGAAGGATAAGCAACGACTGAAGATATTATCTTTTCTTAAAAATATCAAGGTTCCAGATAAATTCTCATCACAACTTTCTACATATGTAAATGAAGCATTCAAGAAGGTAAATGGGTTAAGGAGTCATGAATGCCATGTTTCCATGCAGATATTGTTTCCATTAGCAATCCGTGGTGTGCTTCCTCAACCAATGGTTGACTCCGTGACGGAGATAAGCCTATTCTTCAAGGTTATATGTTCGAAGACATTGGATTCTCAACTATTAGACTATTGGGACAAGCAAATTATGATCACACTATGCAAGATGGAGCAACTTTTCCTTCCTGCACTTTTCGATGTCATGGTACATCTTATACTCAACCTAGCGAATGAGGCAAGGATTGCTGGACCAGTTCAGTATAGGTGGAAGTATCCAGTTGAGTGCTTCTTGAAAAAATTGAAAGACTACATCTTCAATAAGGCTTAGCCAGAAGGTTCAATTATCAAAGGGTATCTTGTAGAAGAATGCATCAACTTTTGTGCGATGTATATGGATGGTCTAGATAATTGATTCAATTGATTGGAAAGGAATGATGATAGACAAAACGGTGAAAATGTGAAAGATTGTTTTTCTATATTTGATATCCGAGGAAGGCCAATCATACAAATGGAATTTAAACCAATGTCTGAATATGATCGACGATTAGCTCATATATATATATTAAAGTAGATTCCAGATTTTTACGATTAATTTCGACAATCTTCGCACATTTCTTGATGTGAAGAAGACTTCATTGACTAGTTCAGAACTCGTGTGCATGAAATGAAACAAAACAATTATCCGTAATGGATAGAAGATTTTGGTGTAATGATGAACATACCTTTAAGTCATGCACATTATCACTCTCGATATTTAATAAATGAGTTCAGATTTAGAGTGCAATTAGTTGATGATGTGAAGGCTATACAACATTTAGGCGTTATTGTGAAATGTGATGACATACAAATTGGTTATGATGGTTACTATGGGAAAATCAAAGTGATTGTGGAAGTCAACTATAGTCATGATAACCGAGTCATGTTATTTAAGTGTGACTGGTTTGATATTTTTAACAGCAGATATGGTGTTAAATTTGACAAAGATACTAGTTTCATAAGTTTGAACAAGGGTCGTACAATTTTTCAAGCATCTGAACCGTTTACATTAGCTTGTCAAGTTGAACAAGTTTTTTACGTGCCTGATAATAATAGAAATGGCTGTATAGTACCAATAAGAACAATGTTGCGTGATTATTACAATATAGAACATGATAAGGATCCTGACTTTGATTCTGAAGCATACCAAGATGTGCTACAAGATGGAGGAATACGTCATGGTGCAATGGATATTGATATTTGAGGTAAACGTTTTCAATTAAGCTATTTTGTAGAGTTTAATTATTTCTTTCTTAAATTTTTTTCATATATTTTCTCCCTTACAGGTTTTCTTATTGTATTAGGTTGATCTTTTACTTACTTTGGCATACTTCTTTCGTTATAGTTGATTATATAAAAAGTATGACATCATCTTTTTATAATTTGTAGCTCCTCTCTTATTTCATGTAACCAAAGTTATGATTTTTTTTTGAATCAATCATATATGAGCAAGCTTCTTATTTTCAAGTTTGTGCTTTCTATACATAGTGGCATGAGGTATAATCAAATTGAAATTATTCTATTGGAATAATCAAAGTGAAATTTAATACAAAGTGGCATCAAGTTGGAGTAAATAAGTTGGTCACATTTAGTAGTAAATTTTCTATTGCATTTTCTTTAATTAATAATTTCTTTTTCATCCGTAGATGGCACCTAAGAAGTTGATGGCATACAAAAAGCGTCGTCTTTATTCTAGATGTGATGACTCTTCATTTGAGCCAGATGACCAGGTCCAAGGACATGAGGGTGGCATCGACACCCAGCCTGAGCCCCAACATGAACCTCAATGCCACTCACTGCTTGACAATCAACTCCAGTTGCCTTCCCCCATGCCACTACCTCATACTCGACTTCGATCTCATACTCGACATGCTATGATCCCACCTCATACTCTTACAAAATCTAGGCCTCAGTATAAACCTCAACAAAATACACAGCCTCACTCTCAACTTCCACCTAGGCACACACACCCTTAGCCCTTAGATCCTGCCCTAAGCCAGCCCCAGTAACCGACACCACCTCAGCCCCTACACACTCCCCAGAGCTATCCTAGTAGTGGACACCAGCTCAGCCCCTACACCCTCCTCGGAGCCAATCCCAGCTACGGACACTAGCTCAGCCCCTACACCCTCCCCAGAGCTAGTCCCAACAGCCGACATAAGCTCAGCCCCTACACCCTCCCCAGAGCCAGACCCAGCAGTGGACACCAACTTAGCCCCTACACCCTCCCCGGAGCCAGTTCCAGCAGTAGACACTAGTTCAACACCTACACCCTCCCCAGAGCCAGTCCAAGCAGCCGGCACCAGTTCAGCTCCTACACCATCCCCGAAGCCAGTCCCAGCTATGGACATCTACTCAGCCCCTACACCGTCTACAGAGCCAGTCCCAGTAGCTGACACCAGCTCAGCCCCTACAACCTCCTCGGAGACAATCCCAGTTGCAGACACCAGCACAGCCCTACACCCTCCCCAGAGCCAGTCCCAACAGCAGACACCAGCTCAACCCATACACCCTCCCCAGAGTCGATCCCAACAGCAAGCACTATCTCAGCCCCTACACTCTCCCCAAAGTCGATCTCAGCAGTAGGCACCATTTCAGTTTGTAGACCCTCCTCAGATCCAGTTATATGGCCAATCTCAGTAGAATAGTCAGCCACAGAGTCAGTCTCAGAACCAGCCTCAAGAGTAGAGTCAAGTAGGGTCTAATGGTATATAAATTCTCACATTAATTTTCTTTGATATTTATTCATTATAACAATTTTATTTTGACTATTTCTTTACTAAAGGTATAAAAGCAAAGCCAAGGGGAAAGACAAGGAATTTGGAATTGAAAAATTAACTGAAGGGACTCGAATAACGTTTGATGTAAATTGTAGTGGAAGATGTTCATGTTATGCACCCTTTAATAGCAGGATCCCTACACTGTGAGACTGTTGATACCCCCATGTTCTTTTGATTGGAGATAGGTCCCTCAACAACATAAGGATGAGTTCATTCATGAGCTAGGGGTATTAATATGATATTGTTGTTATGTCATTTATTTGTTTCACTTAAAATCCTTGATCTATTTGTTCATTATAATATAAAATGCAGTTGACATATGATTAGGGAATAAATCCGATGACGACTACATATATTCTCCAAGCAGCAGGGAGGGTAGTTTGTAGCTGGAGAGAAGAGCTTAAAAGCCATGTAAGAATAAGCATTGATTTAGAATTCATAATAACACAATTTACTTTTAGGTGTTGCTAACTTTTCTGTATATATAAATAGTTCTTTATTGGTAAGCATTATGAGAATGCATTGAGAGACGTGACATCAGGAGTACAAGCTGGTCATTGGGTGGAGTGTTGCGAATATTTGGTTCAGGAAAACATGAAGGTAACTAATATTTTATACTAATAACTTCTATTCTAATAGCAAAATGATTAAGTACCAATTTCCATAATTTGCTGTTATAGAAGCAAGCTAAGAAAAATAAAGCTAATAGGGTGAAAGCTCTGACTGCAACCCATTGCTTGGGATGGATGAGCATAGATACCTTGAGGGATACTTATGTAAGTACATTTTGATCAGCTTAATTGGTGATAGAAAGCTTATTGATTATAATATCTATTATAAAACTTACAAGTTATGAGATTTAAATAAGAGAAGCTTAAATTTAGGATAACTTAATTCATAACCACATCTCAAATATGCAGTCAGATATGCATAACAGTGTACAACTTGATCATGTTTCGATCTATGAGAGGAGTCATAGCAAGTCTAATGCTGATGGCCCCTGTGTTTGGATTGATCAATTATATCAGGAGAGACATGTAAGCTCGTTCAAACAAGTAATGAATAACTTAGTGATAAACATTTAGGAGAACTTACCATAAGTTCAACTATGTATAGGGTGACATGATGGAGTTGATGCATCCTTCTAGTGATGATATGGATGAGCAATCACAGACTAGCCCATTACAGCCTATGACAGTAGAGCAAGCATTTAGGACAGTTATGCCCCCCGAGCATGGTGGTTTTGTTCATAGTGCTGGTGTGAGTGAGACTATTACTAGTTGGTATGGAAGAAAGGGATGGGGGAATTCAGAGAGGTTACAACAGTTACAAGCACGGGTGGAGACATTTCAAGAGAAACTAAATGATATTACGTCGAAATTGGGGAAGACAAATGATATACTAGAGCGACAGAGACATGAAGCACAACAAGAACAAGAGAAGATGCAGGCACAGATGCAGGCACAATTTTAGGCAATCTTAAGTGCATTGGGACAAGGTGGTGCAGATCATGCTTCTTTTCACTTCCTACCTCATCCACCTGATGATGACTACAAAGGTTCTGGAGCTAGTGGCATAGAAACCAATACATAGTTGCTTTGATTTTTTTTTTATTTTCACATCTACTTTTTATACATTTCAAAACATGTGATATATACATGTGTTTTATTTATGAATGAGTATCATGTATGTGGTGAATGATGGAATATATATATGAATGGTAGAATATATATTTGCACTTGTGGTATATGAATGTGGAAAATAATGATATGAGTATGTTTGCATTTGTAGTATATGAATTTGGAAGATAATGATATCAGTATGTTTGCATTTGTGGTGAATGTATGAGACAGGTACCATAATAATGATATAAAGAGCTCAGGTATCAGATCTACCTACCATTTGTTCCTTCATTCACCCTTTTTTGTTTAACTCTGATTTGTGGTGTAGTTCTTTCTGCAGCGGTTACGTAATAGGTGAACATGCATCCCTAACTGCAAACAAAGATTCAACATAATTCTTGGGATGGGTCGAGGGCTTGCTTATCTGCATGACGAGGGAGCCAACTCCTTATGCTCGATACTTTCCATTGCCTTTATGATCATGTTTTCCAGTAGTTGTGTATGTTGATTAGTCATATTGTGCATTAGTTCACTCTCAAGTACTGCTAAAGTAAAATTCATGCTCGATCTGTTTAATAAAGAAATGCTTAACTATAAACCAGCTCATGTGGTTATTTGACATTTTTCATTATGCATTTAGGTACCTGCTCGGGTTGCCTTGGCTAGAGATCTGACACATCACCAGGAATGAAGAGGTCAAGACTCGCATTGCGTTGATTATGCCAACTCTAACCAGTTGGCATGTTCTTGAATTTACGTAAGCATATAGGCTTGTCCATCACTCCAAGAATAGCAGGATTTATGATGCAAGGTTTAATTTGATCAGAATTCTCTCTGTTGGTCTCAAATAATTCATGTGTCACTACAACCTATAAAACTTAGGTTAGTTTTACAGTTAATCAAGAACCATAACATTATTCTTTTTTTTACTTTGAAAAAGGATAGCTCAGTAATCTTGAATAGAAGTTAAATATGGATGTTGTTTTAATTTTTCATGACAAAAAGTTGGATGGGTCTTTCAACTAGTGTGGGAGATCTTCCTATGAATTTCAAGGGGGTAAGTCTAGGAATGCTCTGATATGGTTAAAGACTTTAAAGTTGGGTGGATCATTTCTAAGAAAACTTTGCTATAAATTCTCTTACATTTCCTCCCCTACCCCCCAAACATGCAAACACACATAACAGAGAGGGAGGGAAGCAGAAACTGTGACATTGATGGCACAAAACAGATCTGAATGGAGGGAAAAGATTCCATGTAGTTGCTTGTTACCTCTCTTTGCTTTTTAACTTCACTAGAAAATGCACCCTCCTGTATGTGGTCCTTCTACGCATATATTTCTTTGAGAAGTCCACCCTCCTGTATGTGGACTTTTGCTTTGAATTTATGTAATTCCAAATTTTAAACTCACAGTTTTATTTATTTGAAGGGTAAAGACAAAAACAAGTTCTGTCTATATACCATCTTCCAACTGTTCTGCTCCTTCCACTTGTTGCTGGGGAAAAAGTTGCATGGAAGAGTGTGTTGAAGGCTGATCATCTTAAAAGGCAATATTCCACCTTTGGAGATTTTTAAGGGAGAATTTTAAAAAGTTCATCGAACTTCTTTTCCTGAAACATATAATTTTCAATGCAATATCAACAGGGGGCATGAGACTTGAACCTGCAGCTTTCAATGGGGGTTTTCTAGCATAGGTGTTATTATATAGAACTCTTATTAGTTTGTTAACTACATCTGCACATTGCAAAGCAAGCCATATTCTACCTTAGAAAGTATGCATACATGAGAATTGTAATGCACCTTCCAACTTGTGTTTTGTCCAATTTCGGATTTGAAGCTTTCAGTTCATCCCAATTTCTCCTGTCATGGGCACTGAACACTATCAAACTACTTGTTAATCTATCCAACTTATATTTTATATCTTCTTGAATGTTCTATTAGAAAACAACTAAAATTTCTGTAGGGCCATAGCTTGGTATATCAGCTTTTTATCTTGGTATTTACTGATTCACACATTTGGCCAAGAGTGTGCACCTCTACCAAACAGTACCTTGTGTGGTTTATTGTAGAATTCAACTCAATAATGCATTCAATTATCTCTTTACCATAGCTTATATCTCTTTACCATAGCTTTTAAGTTGACCAAGAGGTACTACATGCCAATCAGTACCTCTTCCCAATCATGTTTATCCCTTAAAATTGCTTATATCTATGTCTGCTATTTTATGATATCACCTTTAAGTGAACCTACTGGGCAAACTGGTTTTTCCAACTTTTGGCCTTTTAATACAACTTGTTATGCCAAAACATCAAAGAAATTGATAGCTGAAGAAGAAAGTTTATCCTTGGTGGAAATAATGCTGCAGGTAACCTAGTTGCTGGTAAGAGTTCTACAACTTTCTGAATCACTCTCGTTAAGGTGTAAGCAAGTTGGGTATAAGTAGAAGTTGCACAAAAAAGGATTTTAGCTTCCCTTTGAGGAGCTGTGACTTTGGTCGTCAAATTCTCAGCTCAAATAGAAATTAATTGAATGGAAGTATGAAGGGTCTAGATGGAGAAGGTGACTGCAAAAATCTAACGAATGACTTGGTGCGACACTATTTTACCAATTTCTAGAGCTTAATCTCTAGTATTTGAAAATTATTCCGGTGGCATCGATTACTGATCACACTTTTGATTTGTTGTGTCACCTGCTAGGTACTAAACTATCTTGTGGTTTCAAGATTTTACATGTAGTCTTATCATATGTGGTACAGGATTGAGAGCATTCGAAGCATCTTTCAAGAAGATGCTCACTCTTACAATAGTGGATGCAACTACAACCTTTTCCATAGGTTTCCTGGTGGAAATAATCTGCATTGCCACTTGTAGACTTCTATATGTTGCTAATTATATATGTGTTTGATGATTGAGCTTTGTTTATAGATGCAAGCAATGATTTCACAGTTGTCATTGCATTCGTGGGCTTATCAACTTTAGCTGTTTATTTCTCAACTTTGAGCTTTCACAGTAGAAGATGCACTTTCACAGTAACGTCTCTCTTTGAAAGCTTTACAATTCTTTATCTGCATTGCAGCAGATTCATCCCAGATAGGGTGCAGCTGATACATATGGATGGAATGGGAAATTTCAGTGCAGCAGGCTTATGAAAGGATTATCAGGTCTAACACAAATGTGGAGAGTGACCCGATTGATAAGGAAATTTGGCTATTGAAGATTCCATTGAAAGTGCAAATTTTCTTGTGGCTTTGCAGGAGGGAAGGCTTGATCACAAGTGACTTTAGACATAGAAGAATGGGGACAACATTAAACGCCTGTCATCTCTGGGGATTACACACTGACAGTGCATCTCATATTTTTTCCTCATGCATGGTCATAGATAAACTATGGAGGAAAATTTGCCAGGAACCTCTACCTACCTGGGATTCCCTTTGGCTGAGGTTTAATACCCCGGGACAACCATACAGGTGCATGGCTGCCACCTTGTGGTGTGCGTGGTGGGCGAGAAATGAAAAGCTATTTCAGGAGAGACCAGTTCGGTGTGAGATAATTGAAAATGAGTGCTGATCCCTCATACATAGTTGGGGATCTATTCTGTAATGTTTGTTTAATTTGAAATAAATTGCCCTTCGGATTGCTATCGTTTCACGATAGCTTTCCTCACAGTTTCAAAAGAAAAAAAAATCTTTTAAGGTGAAAAGATCAAAACAAAGCCCAAGACTTAGTTAAATGTATAAAATTTTGAAGATTGCTATCAAACTAGTATTTCATCTCTAACCTATTTTATTGATCCTTGTCCTTTGTATGTATTTGTTATATACTTCCATATGCCATCTACATTCCATTTTCTTCTCCAGACAATCGCCTTGCTTCCAAGTTGATGTGACGGACTAATTTTGGATTTAGTTTTCCTGCTATTATGGTATACTTCCATATACCATCTACATTCCCTTTCTTTTATTCCTAACTTTTGAGTTTTTGGCTATTTCAAGAACTAATCTAAAGTATCATACATCTGTATTCTTTTCCAGGTTCTGCAAAGCATAATTAAAATCTCTTAAGCATATATAGGGAACATAATATATTTTTTATTGGTAAAATCACAGATTAGGTGCAACACCATTAATGGGGTTGATGATTGCTGTTCGGGAGGTAGCTACATAGCTTCAACTATAACATAGAGTTGCAGTTGACAAGAGTGTACATAGGATCTTTTATGACTACTCTTGATATGGCAGGTTGACAAGTTTCAGTTGTAGCGAGGAGCGCAAAAGAATAGCTTGTAGAAAATCCTGATGTTGAGGCGATACCCAAGGAACAAAATATAGGGAAACAACCCACAGATCAAAGTGAAGAGGTGAAGAAAAGCATCGACAACCAATTTAAAGAAAATAGCAATGGAATCATTACCAATCAACAGTAGCTTGGTCAACAAAGTAGAGGGCAGCATACTATGGAAAACAATAGCTAGACAAATCATCAGAAAATCAGGGTGTTTGGTGTCGTGATTTTCCTGTGTAATGCAAAGACAAAACCATATTGCTTCCAATGATGTCAATAAAGCCTAATTGAAAACTCTTCCTTTATGACTATCATTTTAAGGTTCTGCACTGAACTTACAATGCAAACCTGAGCTTTAATTAACATTTATGAAAGTGGAGATTTATGACTATCAATAAACTTTAGCTTTCTATTGAACAAGTAAGAAATAAATGAAACCATTACCACTTTAAGTTTTCGATATTTGTATCTTTTTGTTTGTAGGGTAAGTGGTAAAACCATGTAACAGTCATGTTTTGACTATTTTAGTGACCTCTTGGCAACACTACCAGTGGAGTGGTTTGCCCCCAATTGCAACCTATACCTATTATCGCTATCATGTTTCTGCTATTGTGGAGAGTTCTTGCCATTATGGTGCCTTCACCTTTTTATTTTCACCATTCCATACTGCTCTACCCTATCCATTCCCCTTAGTTTGCTTCTCTGTCAAAGATTCCAGGTCAATAAAAAAGGGTAGCCTAACATGTCACTCCTGTTAAATTACAGATGCATTGATCCTCATTTTTAAAAAAAAAAAGAAATACAGATGCATTGAGGATATTGTACGTTTGGAGGGATTTAGATCCATAGACTGTTTAAGGTTTTGACAATAAGAGTTCAAATGTTCTACTCGTTGATGTTCTCATGTTTGTTGACTACTGTAGGATGACATTATATCCGCTTTGTATATCATCGAAAAGGGATAGGTGCGACTGACTTACAATGCAGATTTCATAGAAAATTTGCATCTTAACAATCTTTCATCCTCTGCTATTGAATATGGTCATTCCCAAGACAGTAATGAGCGTGAGTTAGAGCTTTCAGAAGGGAGCAATTTTGGGGAGTGGGCACTTCTTGGTGAACAGATTCCTTCGATATGTGTAGTTGCTCTTGGCAGTGTAACTTGTATAGTCATTACAAAGGAGAAGTTTGATTCAGCTGTCGGCATGTTGTCCAAGCTGTAGGAGGATGACAGAAAGTATGTACATGACGTAACTAATTTTGTAGTGGAAATTAGAAGCATCTACCATGTAGTGTTGGTACTTTGAGAGAGGGGTTGAAAATGTTCCTCTCGCTTGTTTGTGTTCTGTATTTGCTTATCAAGTTGAAAGATTCTTTAGCACCTCCTTCTGGGGGCAGGCCATCAAGGATGATGCTTATAGATTCACCAACATTGAATTGTCTGATTTGGTATGTTTTCAGTGTTTCAATCACGTATCTTCTTTTTGTTATATTTGCTGGCACATTAATCTAGTTATTATTCTGCCAAGGAATGGAAAATGATTTTGTATTCGACTGACTGTTCAGTGACAGGCATCGTGCTACCTAGAGGATCAGGTAGATATCCATCTTCTCCTTTGAGAAACAAATTATAATTGACTTTATATTTTCTTCCAAAATGACTACCACCTATATGGAATATGATCACCCTTTCCTTTTTCAAAAAATATATGGAATATGATCCAGTGAATGGTATTGACATGTTCGTGGCTTCTCCCTGATCGCTAAGCAGAAAAGTTGCGTACCATAAAAAGATATTCCAAGAGGAAAGTCAAGCAGCTTGGAAAAGAAGCACAGGTTTTGAAAGAGAGAGATCTGTTTAAGAGCTTGAGCCCATCTTCTTGTGTGCCACAAGTATTGCACACATGTTCTAATAAGTTTCATGCTGGCATTTTGCTAAGCACTTGTCTGGCTTGCCCACTGGCTTCAATACTCACTTCGCCTCTTGATGAATCATTTGCACGGTTTTGTGCAGCATCAATTATAGTTGCATTGGAAGAATTACACAAGGTTATTGACATTTTCCAACTTCCATGTGCTTTAGACATTTGGTTCACTAGTTTGATGGAGTTGCAGTGTTATGGTGCAATACACTTATGGCTGCATTTTTTTCAATTTAGAATTTAGTTCTTTTCAGAGTTGTTTCTCCTGATATCTTAATGCTTGACCAATGTGGACATCTATAGGTTTGTATTTCAATTATATTTAACAAATTTACTTTGGTATTGCAACATGAAATAGTTTTTCGCCTCTGATCATGTTTTTGTCGTAAAATGTAGCTTATAGACTTTAGATTTGCAAAGAAATTATTCAAGGATAGGACTTTTACTGTATGCGGGGTAGTAGATTTTTTACCTCCTGAGATAATTCAAGGAAATGGACATGGCTTTGTAGCTGACTGGTAAATGCTTTGCTAGTTCTTGATAAAATTTGTGTTTCCAAAACATAGTTCTATGTGCAATACCTACCTATCTGTAACAGGTTGTCAACCTTAGATATGTTTACTCCTTTAAGAAAATAGCAAGCTAAATTTTAATGAGATGATTGAGTAGTTTGTGATGGATTCATCACTATCATTTTTTGGTTCCGGAAGTCTGATTGACCTGTCAGTGCTATTGAGGTTGTCGCCTGAGGCAACCAAACAACTGCGTGAGGCAAGGAACAGACCCATTGCCTCAAAGGTGAGGCTCTTTACCAAGGGGATCGCATCATCGCCTTAAGCAAGCCATGCCTACCTCTTTCTCCCTTTCTTGTGTCACACTACAAGTACCAAAGTCAAAGCTATACTCAAGGGATCCCAACTCAACTTACATCCACGATCCCCCATATTTTAAGAATATGACCATGTCTCCTTGTCCACATGGAGTAAAGGTTGCATATTGTTTGCTTAACTTAGGATATTGTACATTTGGAGGGATTTAGGGAGAATGCAAGTGGTGAGGGAGGAGAAAGGTGGTTTTTTGTCTAGAGGAGGGGTACGATGGGGCCACTAGGAGGTGCTCTTGCTCCCCAGGAAGGAGTGATATACTATTGCTGAAGGGGGAGAGAGCCTTTAGTAGGTCTTGACCTTGCTCAATGTCTTCATCCTAGGACCATTGTCAAGAGTGGTTCAGTTTGTATAATAGGCACTGCAACAGGATATTTTCAAGTGGATTTGCTAGGCTGGCCAATAAAGGTTTCAAAAATAGATTTGCTAAACACCAGGCTGTAAATTAACTTTCCTGGTTAATCAAACATATTTCATGATGATGCAAGACCCAAGTAAGTTTGTTGTTGCTGCTACTAGACTTGATGATGGTGCTAGACCTACTCCTTTTCGAGATCAACCAAGTGCTCGTTTGCAACCTTCAGCTCCTCCTTCATAGCATTCAACTAAGGAATGCAGTAGTAGAGATGTAGCAGAGATGGTCCTCCTTTTCAGTTGTCTATTTCCTAGGTAGATAGATAGATTTTGGAGCTTAATAGGTACTATATATATTTTCTTCTTTTCCATCCTTATTCCATAAGGAATCTCCTTTCCAGATGTAGCAGTAGAAGCAGCAAATGCAGATGTAGCAGCAGTAGTAGCAAATGCTGCAATAGCACTAACAGATGTAGATGCAGCAGCAGCAGTAGTAGATGCAGCAATAACAACAGCAGATGCAGCTGGAAGTGGAAGCGCCAGTAGTAATTCACCCAAATCTTAAGTTCTATTTTTTTGTATGGAGCTCATTCTTGGCATGAGGATTTCTGAAAGGATCATTCTTGGCATGATATCTCTAATTGCAGGTAGTTCAGTCCAGTGTTCTGGCAAACATGTTCAAAAGCACCTATTAGGCCATCACAAAGGGCAACCCAACGTGGAATTAGGTACAAGTTCCAAATTCGAAGTTATACTAATGGGATCCCAAGTCAACTTACATTTGCCAATATTCGCCTTGTTAACAAGCTTCTAAAGGTTGAGGTAGGACCAAAGATAAATCACATTCCTTCAGGGGAGAAACTTTATGTATTTGATGTTGCAATGGTTAGTATGAAATTTAATTCTTAATTCAATGTTGATTTTTAGTTCAAGATAGAAAAGGATATATTTCCCTGATGTATTTTGGATTTCTGAATTTTATTTGAAGTGACCTGTTCACGAAAAAAACATTTCATTTGAAATGCCCTTTGCATTAGGTTGATTGTTTACGTGACATCTTGCATTGATTTAGGGACATGATAAAATACCCCGCACACTAAGAATTATACTACCATTAATGAAATAGTCTCCCCTTCTCTCACAACTTTGCATCTATGTATCCATAAGGGGTGCAACAAATATACTATCAGTTCTTTTTTGAGCCCTACCAATTGGAATAGCTCAGTCAATTTTTCCATCCCATCCATCTAGCCATCTTGATCAGGCCATGCTGTTATACCCTAGTAAAACCAAATTGCCTTTGCGAAGGGGCGATTTTTAATCATATGCACCCAATCCTCTTTATCAATTCGACAAAAGGGGCACAATGAGTCTTCAATCTAAAATTTTTTCAATAATGTTCCCTTTAAAGGCAGAGCATCAGTCACTGCTCTCCAAGTGGAATAACTTTGTTTTCAGAGCTATATCCTCCATATTCCAAACCTTTTTACAATAGGCTATTTGTTTCTCTGTAAGACTAGAGTTGATTCCCTCTTCATTTAGCAAGGTCATATATGCAGACTTAACTGAGAACTTCCCATTAGGATGTGGTTTCCATATTAGTAAGTCTTGTCCCATGTCTATTGGAGTACTTAAAATTTTTTCTACAGTCTTACAGGCAAAGCTACTGGAAATTTTTTCTTCATTCCAGTTCTAATTTTGTTCATTTATCAAATCTACCCCCTTTAATTCCTGGAGTATACTCTATGTAATCAACTTTTACTCTTCAACCTTCAACCATGGATCACTCCAAATATTTATATTCTCCCCATCTCCAACTAACCATGACACATTGCTGAAAAGCATACTTTTTATAGCTGGAAGCGCCTTCATGAAGGAAGAATCAGGTGACTTGGGCATATATTCCCAAAAATTACCATCTCGAAATACTTGGTTCTTATCTGATTTTGTTAAAGACCCTCCTTGGTGCACAATAACCAGACCATTTTTAGTAATAAAGCTAAAGTTACTAGCCTTACCAAAGAGAATCTTTCGTGATGGTTGGTTAGCTGTCACCAAAGGTAATTCCTTTGGTCACGATGACCCTTTGGTGATGATTAGGGAACGGTGACCAAAGGAACCTTCTTTCTTCCACACCAAACTTTGGTCATGGTTATTAACCATGACCAAAGCTCTCTTTGGTCACGGTTCTCATCTGTGACTAAAAGTCTTTGGTCACAGTTTTTAACAATGACTAAAGCTGCAGAAGATAGCTTACGGTGGGCTTTGGTGATGGTAGCAAGTTGGAACCGACACCAAAGCCCTATACTTCGGTGACGATTTCACCAAAACCATCACCAAAGGCTTGTGAATAAAGCTACTAAAACTATCTAACAGTGCGCTTCGGTGATAGCTTTATGTGGAACCAGCACTGAAGCATAGGTGGAACCGTCACCAAAGCCCCATGACAGAAGTTAAGGAATGTAGCTAACAGCGGGCTTCGGTGACGATTTTTTGTGGAACCATCACCGTGGCTTAGGGACTTAGTGTCGGTTCCACCAAAAACCATCACCAAAACCCTGCGGCTTTGGTGACAGTTTTGGGTGGAACCGTCACCAAAGACCCTTTTGCAACACAACTTTTTCTATCGCTAATTGGTAACGGTTATGAGTCATTTGGTCACGGTTTTTAACTGTGACCAAAACCCTAATTTCTTGTAGTGGCCATTCGATGGTGACTGGGTGGTCTGAATCAACTGCGGTGCAAGCTGGAGCGTGATTTGGGGTGTACTAGAGGTCGAACACTCATCGCTACTTACAAGTGTGAGCCTTCGACTGCTGTGCTGCCTTCGCGAGTTGGTGTAGAGGTCAGATCAGGCACGGGTGATATCGGCCATTGGATGGAGATCCAATGGTCAGATTTTTAATTCCTTTGGGTGCGTTGGGCATGTGGTGTGAATTTTCAGTCGTTTGATTTGAGCATTAGATGGCTTAAAGGTCGTTTGATGCTACGAGAGGGTGGTGGATGCGAGCAGGTGGGCACCACCTGACGCATTTTGGGTCGTTGATCATCAGATCAATGGCTAGAACTTCTTGGGCTGGTCAAGGGAGCTCTTGATGTTAGATTTAAGTGATTTCGAGTCCGTTGAACTCCATTCGTCAGTCTGAATCCTTCAGTGTAGTCCAATTGCTCATTTGAGGCCTGTTTCAACATGAACTCGTACAATTGGCCATTAAACATTGATTTATAAGCATTCTTAATTCGTGATGTATGTAGTGTTCCCATTCCCATTATGGTGTGTTATTAGTGCACATATATCCTCAAGATAAACTCTAGTTGATGGAATTATCATCATCGATTGCAGAGTTTTCATGCCTCAAGCGATGGGAATTTCCTGGCCAAAGATGAAGAGAGTGTGCATTCAAGCCCTTTGAATCTTTCGCAGAAAATTCAATGAACATTGCATCCATGAGTCAATCTAACAAGTCTAGCCACCCTAAAGCCACCACTCTTGAGGTTCAACTCGAATCCATCAAAGTTGAGGTGAACCTCATCACATTAAAATTGGACAAGGTGGACCTGCTTGATAAGAAGCTCGATGAATTGATTCAGACCCAGTCTACCCCATCCAAAGGAGTCACACCTCTTCCTCCATCTTTTCCTCGAGCCCAACCACAAAGACATATGATTTTGATTCAAGATCCCTCTAGGCCTTCTTCATCAAGGATTACATCTTTTCAAGAGCCAGTAAACAATCTGGAATTAGTCCTAGTTGAGCAGGGTTATGCGCACAACTTTGAGTATGATGTGTATTATGTTGATGACACTTCATCAATTGCATCTTGAGACTGTCAAGATGTAAATGCTATGCAAGGATATAGGCACAACAATCCATACTACGAAACATATAACTCTAGATGGGGGTAGCACCCTAACTACTCTTTGGGTGGGAACAACGCTAAACCTACCTATGTTCTTCAACCACTCTAGTAGCCCAAGTTTCATTGACCGTAGGCTCGTACCTATCCCAGACAAGCATATCAATAGCCTTACTAGCAATAGATCAGACCACCCATGGTGCAGAACTATAGAGAGAACCTTCAACGCCTACAATAAAAATCTGACCTTGTAGAAAACCTTCAAAAGACCTTGCAACAAATGGAAAACAAGTATGGGGCTATCACAGAAACTCTAGCAACACAACTCAATCAGTTATGTCAAGAGAATCAGAGTAAAGGAACACTACCATCTCAACCAATGCCAAACCCTAGAAACATTCCTTGTGGCCCACCTAGACCTGATGGCCCCTAAGGATAGGTTCATGTTGTTTTGCAGCTAGCTTCCTATGACCCTAGATTTCTTGCACCTCAAGGCCCACCTGTACCTAACCCTTTTGCTCCTCCTCCACTGTATGAGCCACAGGCTAATGCCAATGCAGTGACTCTGAGGAGTGGAAGAACTACAAAAGAGCCTATTCCAAGAAAAGACCCAAACCCATCAAGCCCACCATTAAGGGAATCTAAGCCCTCGGAGGACAAAAGGAACAAGTAAAGAAAAGAAAAGGAAGCAGTGGGTGACCCAGAAGTTCAAATTTCCATGCCCTTTCCCAAGGCTTTGACGAAAGAAATTAAGTAAAGAAGTAAGGGCACTAAGAACATAAATGAATTAAAGGCCATGTTTAAGGATGTAGACATACAAGTGCTTTTATTGGATGCCATTAATTAGATTCCTACCATAGCCAGACTTTTCACGGAATACTGTACCCCTAGTCACTATTCCAAGAAGGATGGCAAGTCGATCTTGTCTTAAGAGGGAAGTGTTGTTATACTGAGTGATTTAGCGCCTAAGCAAAAGGACCTAGGAGCCCCACCGATTTCCCACAAATTGCGTGATGCTCCTTTCAATAAGGCCCTTTTAGACCTAGGTTCTTCAATTAACCTGACCCCCACTACAGTATATGATCGATTTCAATTTGGGAATTAAAATCAACCTTTGTTACAATCCAACTAGCTAATCGAATGGTAAAAGTGCCAACGGGAATAGCGAAAAATGTGATTGTTAAGGTTAATGGATTTTGTTTCCTTGTAGACTTTTTTTCAAGACATGGAAGTCCAGACTGATTTAAAGGAAGCTCTTCTAATTCTAGGTTGCCCATTCTTGGCGATCACTAGGTAAAACATTGATTGTGCAACTGAATGTATGGAAATAGCCCTGGGAGGTAAGAAATTAAGGATGGATATTTTCCAGGCAAGCAAGAAATTTGATTGTGATAGAATAGATGATGAATTTAGGGATGGCGATTAGGAATTTTGTGCCAACAATGGGATGCTTTACACTGATCTGATTGGCCATTACCCTAGGATGCTTGATTTTGTGACATTGAAAGGGATTTCAACTAAATTTCCTCGGATAGCCTAGGGAGATTCTAGTGATTCTGAATACCCTCCATAGCTCAGCCCAGATAGTTTAATGGACCTGGACTCAACCTCTAACATAGAACTACCACCATTAACCTTAGAATAAAATGGGACTACACCATATTTTGTCACAGAGGTAGCCATGGAATCAAGTTCAGAATAAGGTCATCTCGCAAGCATAGCCTCTGTGAAACCTTTAGTACCCCTCAACTCGTTAACCCCACTTGATTTTCATGAACATCAAGACAATCCTTTACCAACCTCACACTAGTAACAATTCTCCAAAAATATCACTGAACCTTCTCCACCAATGGTAGAACTGAAGCCTCTACCCAATTCTTTGAAATATGTGTTCATAGGTGAATAGGAAACTCTTCCTATGATTGTGAACTCACGACTCACCCAAGAACAAGATAGACAACTCAAAGCAGTCTTAAAGGAGTACAAAGTTGCTATCAGGTGGAGCATTTCTATGCTTAAAGGAATTCATCCCTCATATTGCATACACCATATTTATACCGAAGAAGGGGCAACCTTCTAGACAACCGCAAAGATGACTAAATCCTAACATGCTAGAAGTTGTCAAGAAGGAAATCATTAAATGGTTAGATGCCGACATCATTTACCCAATTTCTGACATTCAATGGGTAAGCCCTATCCAAATAGTACCTAAGAAGGCAAGACTGATTGTTATTAAAACTGAAGATAGTGAATCCATCCCTACCCGTACCACCTCTTCTTGGCAGGTGTGTATAGAATACAGGAAGCTTAACTCAACAACCAAGAAAGACCATTTCCCACTACCAACCATAAACCAAATACTGCAAAGACTTGCTGGGTAGAAGTTTTTCTATTTTTTGAATGGCTACTCAAGATACAACAAGGTAGCCATTTATCCCAAAGAACAAGATAAAACCACATTCACATGCCCTTTTTGGTACTTTCATATTTAAGAGAATACCGTTTGGATTGTGCAACACTCCAGGAACAATCCAGCGTTGCATGATGACTACCTTTTCAGATATGTTAGGGGACTACATTGAGGTCTTTATAGATGATTTCTTTGTATTTGGAGATGATTTTTCGACTTGTCTGGCACATCTAGCCAAGAGCTTGAGAAGGTGTATAGATGTGAACCTAGTACTCTCGTGGGAAAAGAGCCATTTTATGGTTCTAAACGGAATAGTACTAGGCCATAAGATTTTAGAGAACAGATTGGAGGTCAATTGAGCAAAATTAGATGTAATTTCCAAGTTACCACCCTCGCCTTGGTTTGACAAATCAAGTAATTTTTGGGACATGTTAGGTTTTACAGACATTTTATACAGGATTTCTCTGAGGTAGCCCGACCCCAAACCAGACTCCTTTCAAATCATGTCCCGTTTGAATTCAATGAGGATTGTCTTGAATCTTACACTATTCTCAAAAATGCTGTCACTGACTCTCCAATCCTCTAATCCCTGGACTGCTCCCTTGATTTTGAGATAATGTGTGATGCCTCTGACTATGCAGTAGGTACAGTTTTGGGTCAAAGAAGAGACAAGTGACCCTACATCATTTATTGTGCCAGCAAGATGCTGAATGAGGATCAACGTAATTATATAATTACTGAAAAGGAGCTACTGGCTGTTGTTTTTGGGTTGGAGAAATTTAGATCATATATCATGGGCTCCAAAGTGGTTATCTATATCGACCATTTTGCCCTCTGGCATTTATTAGCCAAGAATGATGCCAAACCACGTCTCATTAGTTGGATCCTTCTAATTCAAGAATTTGACATCAAAATTAGAGATAAAGCTGGAACTTAAAAGGTGGTTGCTGACTATCTTTCTCTATTGGACCCAAATTTAATTCCTTCTTTGCAAATTAACGAAAAGTTCTCTGATGAAATTATATTGGCTATTAATTCACGTGAACTTCACTGGTACAGCAAAAATGTGAACTATTTGGTCTCTGGGAAAATGTCCCATGGAATGACAAAGGACCAAAAGCCCAAATTCCTTACTGAAGCCAAATATTACTTTTGGGATGGCCCATTGCTCTTTCAATTAGGGTTAAACCAGATCATCAAAACGTGTGTCCTTGAATCTGAAATAAAAAGCACTCTATCTTATTTCCACAGTGAAGCCTGTGAAGGCCATTTTTTTGGAAGAAAAATGTTTTGCAGTCAGGATTCTTTTGGCCATCTTTGTTCAAGGATGCACATAATTTTGCCTGTGCTTGCCTGCGATGCCAGACGTTGGTAACCATGACATAAATGCAGAGTAACCACGGGGTTACCCAAGGGTTAATTGAAGGTCAGTTAAGCATTAAATACTAAGAAGTTGGTTCACACAGATAGAAATAGGGTTTTACGCATTCTGAGAACCAAAATAGCACACAAAATGATAATTTCAGACTCACTTAAATTGAAGTGGTTCTAGTCAGAATAAAATTCATCTAAACCTCCTAAAATTCATAGAAAAATATTCTAAGAGTTTTGGTACCCTTGGTTTGACCATATGAACCAATTTTGACCTAAAATAGAGTTTCAAATAGGATTCTACCCTAATTTGGGCTTCTATGAAAATTTCCTAGCCAAACATGGTCAAAACTCAAATCTAACTTTACCATTAGATTTCTTGGGTCCAAATTAGGTCAAGGCCAAAATTTGTGCCCTATCAAAGTCCATAATGACCTAGTTTTCATTTTAATTCCTAAAACCTCTATTCTTCACATCCAAGCCCCTAACATTAGATTTCACTGCAAATGCGTCCCTAAATTTCTCATCTCCTTCACGATTTAGTCCCTACCGCCATTGATGAGTGAAAAAGGCAAGCACAGACCTTGACCAAATTAAAACCTAAGCAAATCACCTCCAAATCCCGTAAAATTTACTAGGCTTGGAGGTCAGGCGATGAAGATTCATGTGAATGCAATCATAGACTTTGATTTGAGGTAGAAAGCTCATGCGAACCCACGAAATTCATGGGGTTCTTTACTTCCAAACGAAGGTCCAATCAGGCCTCCTTCCTCAATTAAAGCTTGATTCAGAGATCTATAAAATCTCACGATAGTCCTACCGTCCTTACCAATGTTTTAGGCCAAAACTCCTCTTCCTCTCCTTCCTCCAGCCTGCTGTAACCAAGCTTTGATGAGCTCCTCAATCTCCCTTCGTCACTGTCTGCCACATACAATAGGTAGAGGGAACATCTTCCTTTAGGTCTTCCACTCCTCGCCATACCAAGCAGGAGCTGCCTCAACCTTTCCTCCTCACTGTCCCTATCACCAGAGCGTTCGTCTTCTCCGACGCTGACCCATCACAGTCGACGTGGAGCTCCTTTCCCTTCATCCGTAGATAAGCCATTCTTCTTCCTCTCTCTCTCTTGCCTTGGTTTAGACCCTCTACACCTCAATTCAATTGCCATTTGCCTCTCTTCCCCTCCATCTTCTCCTCCTCCTGCAGCACGTCCGATGAAGCCGCCACTCCACTGTCGACCACCATGCACCCAACTACCACCATCAGAAGCTTCCCCATCCTCCATAAACCAAAACTGCTCTCTCAATTTGAAGCTTCATTCACTCTGCCCCTCCGAGTAGACCCACCTTCGCACATCCCCTCCGACACCATCACACCTCCACACACTCCCAACCACCACAAGAACACAACCATCACCTTTGCCACTCCATGACAGAGCTTTTGAGCTCTCTAATTGTGGCCTAGAACCTGTGCTATGTGTTTTAGGTCTTCGTCGGACTCCCATCATTGTCGCCGTCTTCTTCAGTCACGTCCGCCTGCCTCTAATTACCTCAAGATCTTCTATCACTTCCCAGAGCTGCACACTCACACCACGCACCATTTGTAGTTGCAATTGAGCGAAAGCCACCAACACCAGCAACAATTAGAAGTAGCTTCAACTGCTGGTGCATGTGAAGGAAGGCAGCATCTTTAGTCCCACATCATGTGGGACAAAGTGCACGCAGCGCATGAAAGGCAAAAGTACCGAAGGCCTATCACCTTAAACATAAGGGTGAGGTCCCTACTCACCCAACTTTCTCATTCCACGTTCACCACCACTCCCAGTGAGCCTGGACCCGCAACCCAATCACTCATATAGTCAACTATCTTATTCCCAGTTCTAAATAGAGGAAAGAAAGGGAAAAATTTGAGAATGGTAAGGGTAGAGTTTTTCCTCGAGATGCATGCATGCCCGCTTAACACTTAGCATCTCAAGAGTCATTATGTTGTTGGTAATATTTAAGACATCTGATCTCCCTTAGCAATGTCTGTTGAGGCCTTGGGCTTGGTTCTGAACACTGTGGATATATTGGCTCTATGTTAACATGGATTAGTGGTTCGAGACCACTATTGAGATATTGATTTCAGTTAAATTGAATGCTTTGATATGTGCTTAACTTGAGGGATATTCTTGGTGATCTAAATCAACTTTTTTAGTGTTTCTCTCTTCTTTTTATCATAGCAAATTCCTGAGATACATTGGTTTATCATTGAATATCATTTTGAGTAGATTATTATTCATTGCATACTTTTACCTTTGTGTTCATTATTTCTATATTGTTATTAGTGCATGAATTCCATATTTGCTCCCTACGAACGACCTTAGACTCAATTTCTATTCTCGAGCACTTTACGAATTTAAATGTTGTAAAGCGATTTTCATTGACTATACTATGACGCAAATTCCTTAAAAGATGATCCTCGCGGCACGCAATATTTTGCATGAATAATATTCTCTTCCTTTTGTTATAACAAGATAGTTATTTAATTATCTCCCCCTTTCTAATGGAAATATAGCTATGTCATTAAGATCTCCCCCTATCTAAGTGAAGGAAATCTTTCTCCCCATTAATGATTAACATAAAGCTTATCAAATTTTTAACTCCCCCAATCTAGATGCTATTGATAAAAAATAGGGCAAATAATTTACCTCACTTACCAAGGCCAATAGCATGGCCCAAATGGAGGTTGATGCCAAAATGGATGGGGCTCCCATCTGCAACTTGGAGGTCAAGGCATCGGTGCTAGTGACCACCCAATCTGATGATGCATGTCAGTTCGATCACCCGCTGGTCTTCTCGTCGGTCTTCTTGTTTTCTTCCTTGGTCTTGATGTTGGTCTACGTAGCTTGAGTAGCCCGTCCTTCATCTTATAGGTCTAATCTTTCATATTGTAATCTCCCTTGAAACCTACAAATAAGTTTCTTCGATATCCAAGTCAATTTGGATCTAGATTTGTTAGCGGATCTTCTTGAAGGAGGTCCTTTCTCAATCTTTTGACTAGTGCTAACTGCATTTAACAATTTTTCAGAGTTCTTAAGACATGCAAGCTCATCTTCAATGAAACTTATTTTGCCTTTTAAAATTGAAATCTCATATTTTAGGAAGGTATTATTTTCTATTAGTTTAGTGTTTTCTAAATAAGGTCATGATTTTCTAGAATAAGATTATTCTTTTCAAAGTTAATAGAATCAAAACAAGCATTTAGATCTAATCTTTAGGAACAAGATTATCTAGTTCATTCTTTAGGACACTAATTTCCTTTTTTGAGTTTTTATTCTCTATCTTTAGTGATTTACTATGTTCATACAATTATTCAAATGCTTCTTGCAACTCATTAAAAGAATTTACCTCCTTGTTGTCATTTTCATCTTTACTACCATTTGCAATGGCCATGAAACCCATGCATGCGATTTTGTTTTCTCTTTGGGATCTTCTTCTTCTTCCTCCGAGGTCGAATCACCCCAAGTAGCTTGGAATGCTTTCTTCTTATATTTCTTCTCTTTCTCCTTCTTCTTTTCTTTCTTTGGAAGAAGGCAATCAGATTGAATATGCCTTTCTTGTTGCAGTGATAGCAATGAGTAAGACTTTCCTTCTCCTACATCTTCTCCTTCTCCATCTTTGAATCCCCACAAAACCTAGAAAATTTTTTAAATAAAATCCTAAGGTCTTCATCATTGAAACTTACCATGCCATCCAATGCGGCTTTGAAGGCCAAACTCTTTCTTGCCTTTGCTTCTAGTGTGTCCATCTTCTTCTACTTCATCTTCATCTCATAGGCCATGAGATTGCCTAAGAGATCCTCCTTGTTGAGCTCCTCTACTTCATTCACTTCTTCGATGGTTGTGACCTTTTGTTCCCATTTCGATCCAAGGGAATGAAGAAGCTTTCCTTGAAGCTCCCACTTTATAAAGGTCTTTCCTAAAGACTTAAAGTTGTTCGCTATAAGAGTGAAACTAGTGTTCATCTCACTTAAAGATTCATTAGTCTTCATGAAAAAGATTCAATTTTTTGAGATAAAATATTAATTTTAGAGAATTTTACCTTTGATGTACCTTCATGCATTACTTCAAGTGTATACCAAGTCTCCTATGTGGTGGTGCACTACGAGATGCGGTTGAACTCCTTTAGGCTCAATGCATAGTACAAAGCATTCATTGCTTTCGTGTTGAGGGAAAGCTCTCGGGTTTGTTGCTGCAAGTAACCTCCTTCGGGTCTCGCTGGGACTTCTTAGGGCATTTTGCATCTTGCCCATATGGTGAAGTCGTTGGCTTGAAGCCACATCTTTACCCTCAACTTCCAATAGCTACAGTTGCTCTCATCGAAAAATGCTGGACAGGTAGTGGACTACCCCTCGAATGGTCTTGTTGCAAGCATGTTCCCCTCCATTAGATCCTTACTGAATTATTACGTTGATTTGCATGACCTACTCAAACGCCAATTGTCATTTCTACCATAGGGGGGTGAGACTTATGGTATGAAAATAGGATGAGGAAATATGTAAACAATCACACAAATGGCAATCTCACAAGCACACAAGGATTTTTAGGTGGAAACCCAAGCTCGAGCAAAAACTACCACCTAAACCTGTTAACTTAGAATTTCACGATCCTAGTAGATCAAATCCACTAATAGAACTACTTAAAGCGAGGGTAGTTCAACCTCAATACAACCAACACTACTTTGTACAAGGGCAGTGTACCTCAAATCAGTCCTCCTCACGAGGAGTATTTTGTCTCGTAAGGGAGATGGGAATTCGCAAGGCAAATACTCAACAAAGAAAAAATTACAAACTATCCTATAGAGCCCAAAATTGGTGTAAATCAAAATAGCTCCTGTAGGAAAAAGAACTTCCCTTAGATGGAAGTGGTGCGACATGAAGTCAGCAACGTAACAGTGCTCTCGGATGGATGCTAGAGGGCTTGGAGAGCAACAATACTTTCTTCATTGATTCTAGTCTCTTCTCTGACACAATAGTGGTGGAAGTAGTATTACTTGGTGTATCTAACAAAGGTAGAGTCGTCTAATTATAGATGGCTTAGGAACCCTTAGGAAGCTCTTGGAAGGTCTAACTAGCCGCTGGACACAAATCCAAGGCAAATTAGGTTGAAATCAGGGTCATAATGATTCTGACAGGATTATCAGATGTCTGTTTTGAAAGTCAGACATTTGGGACTTCGTTTAATCTAATGATCGGTCATCTGATATAGAAGGGTTGATGATCTGAATTTGGTTGGATTAAGACGGACATCTAAGAATACAATTTAAGACATCTACGACAATAATCAAACGCCAAATTCTAGATGTACTGCCTCCTATTTTCACCAGATCGAAATAGGGATCAAGTGTTTTGTTGCACAGACGATAGGTCGAACATCTAGTAAAATGTCCGGTCATCTAGAAAGGCAATCCTCTGTGGGACTGGATTTCTAGAGAGGCTTAACGGCTAAAACCTCTGACAAAAGTGATTTGGGTCAAATCTTAGCTTAACTTCTATTTATCAGACGTCTGGGATGCTCTATAAACTTCTGAAAGTGTTATTAAATTGATTATAAGCTAATCTTCGAGAATTATTTTCTGACAGTCCAATGGTTCTATTTTTGGACATTTGTCAGTGGCATCAAACATCTTCTAAGATGTCTGGACTATGGGATAGTCGTCTGAAAACAATGGACAGAATGCACTAAGTCCAACCTAAGTGTTTGGACGTCTAAAAAGTCACAAATCAGACATTTGAAATCCAGATCAGACATCTGATCAGGCTGTCTGAAGCCTATTTTGGTTTTCTTATTTTTCTAAGTGTTTGTCTAATAGTCCTAACAAGGTGTAAGGTTTCCTAGGACTAGGCTAAGGTACTTTGGGCTCTTTACTTGAATCTAAGAAATAAAATGAGCAAATTACAAGACAAATGAATACATGAACAAATGTATCTATCCTATTGTCCTTGATCTTTATACTTTTGCTCCACACAAAGCTCCTTCTCCTCCATCAAGCTCCTCCAATCCACCATGGGCGTGAACTTAAGCTCCTTCACACTTGTATCCATTTGCATTATCTTGAAACTTATAAACTCAAATGCAAATGCTAAATCAGAAGTGTTTTGTTATCAACAAAATTAACGATCGTGGTGCCCTTGCACCAACAAATGGGTCTATCTAGATCCAAGACCCCAAGACTGGGCATGTATTCACTGTTAATGGGAAAAGATTAACGCCTGTTATCTCCCAAAAACCTTTACTTTCTGAAGAAACAATTCATTTGATTAATGGTTGATCATCTAAATTTCTAGTCAGTTGGGGACATTAAATTTAGCACTTGTTGGGAGGTAACCAACACACCTATAAATACTCTATCCTTCTTTTATTCTCTAGGGTTTGGAAGCACTTAAACATACATCAAATTCAGGTGCTATCTATCCCTCTGTATCTTTGTTTTCAATTTTACATGAGGACATGCTCATATTTAGGCATGGGCAGTGGGTAGAGCAAAGATGAAAAATTTTGCCAATATCTAGAGTTTGTCATTTCTTTCAAAATTTTTGAAAAGTTAAAAAAAAATTGAAATTGCAAAAACGAAAAAGGAAATTTCCTCCTATTTCTAAGCTTTGTAGAGAATTACCAACAAAAGAAAAAAAAAGAAAAATGATGAAAAATGGGAAAAAATGTGTTTGCATTGTACAAAGTTATCCGTGGAAAAAGAAAAAAAAATGCATATACAAAAACAATGAAAAAAAATAAATTGAGTCAAATAAGACCAATGGGTATTAAGAAGTTATCGACCTTGAGAAATAATACAATTAGGGTTTGTCACTTAAAGTCTTTAGGTCTAGTCACTTAATTAATCTAGGTGTCAACTACGATGTGGATTTGTTCTTAAGCCTTTGGCACCTTAAAATGAAGTTGAAAATGCTATTAAATTGGGATGATAAGTACACAGCTTATCAACCCACCCCCTGCTTTGAAAGTCTTGAAAGTCTAAGCATCTAGACATAAATTACACTAACTCATTGTTAGGAAGTTATGATGGGAGCTAGAGCACCATTAAATATACAACGATATAACTGGCAAGTTGTCGTGGGTTTGATGCCCCATTGGCCAGTTGTCCGGAGCCTAGCTACTAGATCTATCTCCTTGACCATTGCCTTTAGGTACATCTCAGACTAAGGAAGCCACCTACTAAGAGAAATTAGGACTACAAAAAAAAATGATGATATATTGAAATAATATATAGAGCAAAAAAAAATGATAGTTGCAAAAAAAGAGAGAAAGAAGAAAAAGCAGTACAAAAAGGTTAACATATACAAATAAGAAGAAAAAAGTAAACATAGCCACACCCATGCACTGGCATGACTAGCAAATTATCATTGGTTTGACACCCCATTGGCCATTTGTCTAGAGCCCAACCCTCACTCTCTTACCATAAATAAGGCAAAGCAAAGAAGTAGAAATAAGCACACCTATGCAAAAGTGGTCGGGAGAAGCTACAGGGTCGAAAAGATAAACCTAAAGGAAGCACCTTTCCACTAGTTCGCCTGGAGTTATTGGCTATTTAGAATCCATTACAACTACCTTCGAATGAGTTACACTTTCACTAAATTGACACTTAGTACTTTCAAGTCTTTTGAATCTTGGGTGATTGCATAGCCAAAGAAAGTTACCCCGAAACCCTAAACAAAAGGCAAAGAAAAAAAAATATTATGAGAGAAAAGAGAAAGAGAAATTATAAAAAAGGCAAGGAAATGAGGGTCTGTAATTTGTTTGGCACCTAGGTACTATTTTATCTCTGAAGATGAAATCGAAAGTATTAGTTCTCAGGACTGGTGACAACTAAATATCTTGAAGTCTAATTCTTGGATCAAAATGTTTCTAAATAAAGTCTAAAAGAGAAGAAAAGAAAAAATTATTATTAGAAAAAGAAAAAAAATTAGAAATGAAGAAAAAAAAAATTTTGAGTTAATCAAACATGCATTTAATTACTAGGGACTAGTAAGATTTAGGCATCGGGGTAAGATTTCATAAGAATCATTGGGCCTAATTTGACTAAATTAAACTTTAACCTAGCATACATTCTGTGAATATTGCATTCATTACATGCATTACATGCATATTGCATTTGAATATCCTAAACCCTAATTAGACCATTTTATTGTCTCTTAGTGATAATGCCAATTTATCTATGTAGGACCATAAACATGGAGCAACATTTGGGCCTAAATGATGTAGAACAAGGAGAAGCAGCTAGGAAGGAAGATGGAGATAGGACCATGTAGTCCAAGAAAAACGTAATTAACCCAACAATCCCATGCAGTTAGAATAAGGAGAAGCAGCCAGGAAAGAGGATGGAGATAGGAGCATGTAGTCTAGGACAAAACCTAACTAACGCAACAATCTCTTGCAGACCCATATTCACATCCAATTTCACCAACCCATGTACACACTCATGCACCTCACATATACACATACACATGTGCACATTCACATAAATTACTATTTCATGTATACATAGCACTTTCTATTCACATTATTTACATGAATACCATTGCTGCACATTTGTAATACCTGTATTTTTGCTTCAAAAAAAATAATACCTGTATGTATATTCTCCTTATTTTTATTTGCATATATGTGGACTTAGTAGTGGATAATATTTTGTATTATTACAAAATTTCTCTAGGCACACATATGTACACCACACCGGCCTACCAACACAAGCCCAACACCCCTCCTAATCACCCACACTTAACCCAATCACCACTTAGCCCCATGCCAACATAAGCTAACCCACCTAAACACAACCGAAACCCCCCCATAGCCAACGCCCACTCCCCATTTGACCCACCATGACTTTCACCCTCACCTTAGGTTGTGCACCCACCTAGAATATTCTACCCTTACGATGTGCCCTAAAGTACAACCCTAATCTACACCCATAGAGTACGACACCATGGAGGGCACTCTATACAAGAGGCCCCCATGGGCACCGCCCACCTCCCTCCTCTCCCACTCGATTTTTACGCACTCCACTCTGCTCTCCACCATTCCACCCATGAGTCTCCACCATGAGAGCTCCTCCAACAAGACCAATGGCTTCCAATGTGCCTCCTAGGTCTTGGTGCTCAAGGTGAAGAGGGAATAGGCTTTGGCCAAGGATTTCCTTCACCTCCCAATAGTTTAGTGCCCACATTGGAGTGGACACCTACTTTTCCATCCCATTCTCTTTTTATTTTTGTTAGTAGTTTAGCTATTTCCCTTACTTGCAATTTCAATAACTTGCTTTTTACTTGCTTAGTAGTATAGATTTCCATCTCAATCAATTTCAATACTAACACTTTTTACTTTGTTTATTTGCTTTAGCAGTATTAATCACTCACACACTCTCCCACACAATCACACTCAAATGCACACAAGCATCTTTCCATTTTCACCATCACCACTCTACACACACCACCTCCACTATTGACATCCACCATTACACACTCTCATAAGCGCTCCAGCTCACTCACTCATTCACACACACTCCTTCGTATCACCACCAAGAAGACCATTGCCTAATCACACTACCACCAACACATTCATTACCACGTTAGGTAAATGGCCATCCCCTCTCCCTACCATATAGCCCACCAAGTAGACTCCTAATGTAAGCACATTTATTGAGGGAAAAATGCCTATTCATGCATGTTCCTAGGCTTAGATTTGCATTTCATGCTATAAATTTTGCATAGCATGCATCATTCTGCATTTAGAGTAGTTGTATAAAATTTAGGATAATTATGTCCTTTTTATGGTCACGAGAGAAAGATATTTATTTTGGAGCCTCAGATTGACGATCCAATCATACGGATCTGATCAAGACGACAATCAGAGTCCAACGCCTCTGAAATTGCCTCGATCAGAGTTCGGTGGCATCATATGCAGTCCGAGGAAGAATAATGGCCAAGAGACTAGGTGACATAATTCAGAGATTCAAATGACAAATCCAACCATGCGAATGGATTCAGGTCGACGATTACAGCCTAACGATTTGAAAATAGACTCAATCCGACCTCTGTAGCAGCCCCTACAACAAAAAGAAGATGGGTGGCCCAGATTGCACCATGTGGCATAGCCCAGGCCACCCAACGCATGCACGTGCCACCGCACACGCGCAGCAGCATGGGTGCGCACGTGCGCACGCAAGCATGCATGCGTACACCGCAGCGCCAATGTGTGAAACATGCGAGAGCGTGAAGAGCGCCCAGCGAAGCATGCAGCAGATCTTCAACGACAGACTGGTAGACTTACAGCGACACTTACAGCTGTCGCTAATTCATCACATGCTAGAAAAGCTGGCTGTAGGTGCCAATGGGCATGACCTACCTACAGCAACGTTTCCAACGATGGCCTAGATGTCACTAACGGTCTCATACCTATTTTTTGCCTCTTCTCCACTATAAAAGGACCTACACCCCCTCCCTTCCAAGCCATATCTACCTACTCTACTCCCACCTACTCCTGAGCTCTAGTAAGCCAACCAACGCTCCATTAGAGCTTGTTCTCAAGCTCCCAAGGCTCCTATTAGTGTAGCAAACCTCTGCCTCACCAAATATTCGTCCATCTTCCCATCCCCATTCATAGGTTGCCTTTGAGCCGTCCTCCCACGTCCATTCTAGTAGCAGATCATCTCCATCTTCTCACCTCCATTCTAGAGCCATGCCGAAGCTTTCCTCAACCAACGTTGTCCTGCACCTCACCTCCATCATCCCGCTCCTCATCTCCTTCCTCCAAGCTTCCACCAGGCACCGTTGTCTAGCTGAACAACTGATTCAGGAGATTTCCTCTCACCTCCCTCTCCTTTTATGCTTTCGTAGATTATTGTAATAGACATTAATGCAATACATTACATTTGATTCCATCTCTATCTCATGATTGCATGTCTTTTATTTCAGAAACACAAAAAAATAACAAAACCCTAAAATACCAAAAAGAAACCAATTGAAGCGTGGTTTCCAATTAAAGTAAATGACGCCTCCCTATGTTCAACTCGAGACTCCCTTGGAGTTTCAGTATAAATTTTTTCTGATCGACATGTTTTGCAACTATGACAATGGGTTACTTGTAACCCTGATTTCTAACATGCAAAGCACGCTCGACCATTTTGGCACCATTACCGAGGAGGCAACGGAATTTACTTTATTGTCTATTGTGTTTCTTTCCATTTACATAGCACTAACCCTACTTGTCTTTGATCTACTGTCTTGCAGGTACCCTAGCATGGAGATCCAAGTGCAGTAGATCGGAGTAAAGTACAGGTAGAGTACTCTGTAAGTGTCCCCCACATTCCCCCCCACTAGGTCATTTCGCCACACTCATACCCAAGACCTAATCTACTTAGGTGTTTACATAAACACTAGGATAGAATTGTTTGTCTTGTTTGCCACCTTCATCCACCTCACCCCCGCATATATATATATATATATATAAGAGATACTTTCTGTGGGACGAATCAATATACACTCTATACACCGACATTTAAGGCACATAATCGGACTTGATTTTCATCTACTCAACGAGGCTTCCGACCTATGGACCTGGTACACGAATTCAACACATAAAAGAGTAGAAATCATATTAGGTTAACACCATTTTGTGTGCCTTAATCGATGCGCATTGGAGCCAATTAAGTGAATTTTCAGGCTGCACCACCTAATCTAAAAGAGGTTCATTTTCTAGCTACCCCATAGGATTCAATAATTAGGTCAAGCCAGGTACTCCGTATTTTTCTTGATTTCTAAAGGAAAATACTTGAACACGTGCTTTCAACAACAAACTTGGTTTTCCTTACAAAACTTGGTTGAAAACACCTAATATTTGAATCCTAAAAGCCATTAAGCAAGATTCAAACCCTAAAACTCACCTCATCATTAATAATCTCGCTTGGAAACCTCTAGGTTGTGCATATTCACACATTCTCAAACAAATCATTAAGTGCACAACCCATTAAGGGCCCATCACATTCCAGAGCACCAATTTCCCAAGCCTAACTAAAATCAACTAGACATTGGCCCTAAGGATTCATTCGCTCGTCGGGATCCAAACTGAGATTATTCATGATTAACCTGCTTATATTCGTCAATTTGATGTCTAACTAGGGGAGTAGCATCAAACGACCACAGCTGGGGGGTACACTAGGAACTGGAGTCGCAAGCCAAAAGAAGAACCTTCTCCCCAGTCCCTCCTTCTAACTAGTTGGATTGCCGATTCTGAAGGATCTTCTTTGGGAGAATTTG
Organism: Thalassia testudinum; assembly: GCA_037157565.1. Classification (NCBI taxonomy): domain Eukaryota; kingdom Viridiplantae; phylum Streptophyta; class Magnoliopsida; order Alismatales; family Hydrocharitaceae; genus Thalassia; species Thalassia testudinum. Next base: position 96,077,216 of record JAZHRO010000025.1, read on the forward strand.
AATTTCCTTTGGGCGCGAAAAGCCGTTGTTGGATGGCTGGCCGCCTGAGGGGGTTTGGCGCCAGTGCCGGTGACTCTGATGGATGGGTGGTATGGCATCCACGATCTTAGCGCAGGAAGGCATGTGAGTTACGTGTTCCTGTTGGTGCTGGGAACATGGGCAAGAGGGATGTTCGAATTGGTTGGGGCAGAGGTCGAAGGGAGGTGACCTGCTATCGGTGTCGCCTTTGGGGGCACCTAGCAGCGACCTGCTGGCGTCCACTGCTATGTCTAGCGTACGGAGGTTTTGGTCACAAATGGGACGCCTGCCAGGCGACATGTGATGGCTCTAGGGGCAGGGACTATTCAACACCTTCGTGGCCTTGGGGTAAGCTACAGATGCCCTCCCCCCGAAATGGTTAGGGCTTGCACCTTGGATGTTGAGGTTCCTCTGACTGATGATGTCAAAGTAGCAGAACTGGCTTTACATAGTGCTTTGATTGGAGAAGTTATGAGAGGCACATATCGATGGGCAGAATTCGACAACTGGTGAGATCTCTCTCTTTATCAATTGATGATTGGAAAATTGTGATTATTTCGCCGTCACGATTTGTGCTATTTGATGTGGGTGTGGGAGATGTGGAAAGATACTGCTTTCAGACTTGTTCTTTGGATGGACTATCAGTGATCTGGCAGCTGGTATCCCCTTTTGATGGATCTTTGCCTGAACATCCCCCTCAGAGATCAGCCACCAGGTCTGGTGTTCTTGAGATCAGAGGTCTGCCTCTGCATCTGAGATCTAGGAAGGTGGTGGAAAACATGATAGCTGGGTTTGCATCTGTGTCCGTGGATGCTGCTGTTGGGCTGACTGAAGGGGATGCCAGTGGTCTGAATGTGAGGGTGAAGGTCTTCAGGGCTGGCGCCATTCCTGATAAATTGATCCTCAGATGTGGGGGCAGTTCTTGGATGCTCCTTCTAAATTTTATTGTGGCAGATCAAGAGGTCATCTCTAAATTTCATCCCCCCTCTCAAGCTATGGTGCTGAAATCTAAAACTCCTCCCTTGCACCCAAATTATGCTAATCAGGATATGATGGCTGAATGTTCTAAAGGCAGGGAATTGGGGGATGGGATAGGGAACCTGGGGGATGTAGAGATGAGGACTGAAGCTCTGGCAGGTGTGGTTGATGTGTCTCTGATCCAAGACCTCCCCTCCTGTGCAGAGGTGCTGAAGTCCAAGGCCCCTTCCCTGCATCCACTTGGTGTCTGTCAGAAGGTGGTGGCAGAATGTTCGGGAGAGAGGGAACTGATAGATGAAAAGGGGGGCTTGGGAATTTTGGACATGAGGTCTAAAATTCAGGACACTGTAGATGATGTACCCCTGGTCCAAGAGGCAGCTGTAGTGATGGATGCTGATGGAAAGGAAATGAGTTTATCAAATGAAGTTGTGAGTGAGGCTCTAAAAAGCCATCTGGGTGAGTCTGATGATGGGATGATTATGAATGTGATTAATGAGCATGCTACCTCAGATATGGTGGACACCTCTGTGAGTCCTGTGAATTTGCAAACTTGCTCTCCTGTGGCTAAAGTTGTGCATGCGAAGTCAAAGACTCCTTCTTCAACTAGGAGTCAGAAACCTCCCTATAAGCTGAGATTAAGAAGGCACACTCCCACACAAAAGGTTGATGAATCTGTTGTTGCAGCTGTGATGAAGGTTAGCAGGACTTCTACAGCTGTGAAGGGGACAGACCTGATCACCTAATGAAGATCTTGAGCTGGAATGTGCATGGGCTGCGCGATAGAAGCAGGAGGGGGTCGCTAATTAGATATCTGCGTGAATGGGAAATCGACTGTGCCATTCTTCAGGAGGCACACATTGACTGTGCCTTTGATAAGGCATGGGAAGAGATGAGGACAGGATCTGCAAATAACCTTGTGGTGGTCAATTCCACTGGCAGATCTGGGGGAATTGCCATTTGGTGGAGGAAGCAGATGTTGTGCTTACAGGAGGTGTCCATGGCTAGGCACCTTCTGACCTGTAGATTCACGAGAGGCCAGGGGGATAGTGTCTTCTTTGTGACTGGTGTATATGGGCCAAATGATCCTAACAGGAGGCAGGAACTATGGGAGGACTGGAATCTGGCGGCAGAATTTGTAGGTGGGGGGACTTGGCTTGTTGGAGGTGATTTTAATTATACCTTAGTGGGGAGTGACAGACCTAATGGGGTGGTCGACAGCTCCTCCACAGGATTTCAGTTGACAGTCCAGGCCTTGGGGATGTGCGAATTTCCATCATCGGGGGCTAAATTCACTTGGCGGAATGGAAATGGGCTCATGTCCAAGATTGACAGATTTTTTGGGAATGCTGAGCTATTAGATCTCTTCTAGATGTCTTTTGTATGTGGTCTTGAACGTCCATTTTCTGACCATACACCTTTGATGTGGGATAATGGTGAGCAGGTGGTGGCTAGTTCCTATTTTAAATTTAGGAGATCTTGGCTAATGGAAATAGGGTTCGGAGACATGCTTGCCAGCTGGTGGAGGTCACAGCAGGGTGAGGGTATAGCCACCTCCAGAGCGGCTTCTAACCTTAAGGCTCTTAAGGGCATGCTGAAGGAGTACGGAGATATTGTCTTAGTTCTTAGACATCAGAAGCGTCATGAGGCCTTGTTGAAAATTCAGGAACTGGATACCAAGGAAGCTGTGGACCATCTATCTGAACTTGATCTTGCTGACAGAAGAAGATGGCAGTGGGTGGTAATTGAAGAAGACATGAAATTGGAGATGGATTGGAGGGAGCAATCTAGACAGCTATGGCTAAGTGAGGGGGATGCAAACACCAAATTTTTTCATTTGGCTGCTAGCTCTAGGAGGAGAACAAATCTGATCTCATCAATGGTTGTAGAGGTGCAGAGAATTACCTCCTTATCTGATATCAGCACTGAGGCCATCAGATACTTCAACGAATCTTCAAGAGCTGCAGGTAGGGGCAAATGGAGAATGATAGCAAATGATTTTCCCATGATTAATGAGCATCAAGGAGCCAGCCTGACTGAATCTATTTCTGAGGCTGAAGTATTGAAGGCTATTAATGATCTTAATTGTGAAGGATTGCTGGGTCCTGATGGAATCCAGCTTTTCTTCTACAAAGAACTATGGGACATTGTGGGCTCGGAGGTTATGGGGGTAATTATAGAATTCCAATGTGGCAATTTTGGCTTTGAAAGAATTAATAGATCTTATCTATTTCTTTTGCCTAAAACTCCGGGTGCTGAATCTTTCCAGGAATTTAGACCCATTGCTCTTTCTAACTCCTTATATCTGGTGATTGGAAAGGTCCTGGCTAATAGATTGAGGCCTGTACTGCAAGATTCGATCCATCCTGCTCAGTCTGCTTTCCTCCTGGGTAGATCCCTACAAGAATCTTTTATATTGGCCCAAGAGATGGTTTGCGGCTGGCATAAGAGGAGATGCAAGGCCTTCATGTGGAAGGTTGATTTTCGTAGGGCTTATGACTCAATCAGCTGGCCTTATTTATGGGATGTGCTTAAAAGAAGGGGCTTTCCCCCTACTTGGATAGCTTAGGTTAAGAGATGTATTACCACGGCCTCCTTTACCCCTGTAATAAATGGGAAACCCTGTGGTGCATGGATCCAGCCTCAATGTGGCATCAGGCAAGGATGCCCCCTGGCCCCATTGATATTTAATTTGGCAGTTGACAGTTTAGCCTAGTTTGTTTATAAGCTTTCTGAAGTGGGTCTTGTTAGAGGATATTCGCTCTCTTGCGGGAACAGTCTGGCTCCCATTCTTCAATATGCAGATGATACTGTCTTTTTTGTTGAAGGATCCATGGATGTAGCATTGGCTTTGCATCACTTGGTTGATATCTTTGGTGAGCTTTCTGGACTGAGGTTAAATAGGGACAAGTCTGGTTTGGTTTGTTTTGGTTTATCTGAGGTGGAGCAAGAGGCCTTAGCAACCATCCTGATGACTCCCTGCATTAGCCTTCCTATTAGATATCTTGGGCTGCCTTTGAGGTTTTCCAGGTTGAAGAGAGGTGATTGGAATTGCCTTTTTGACAAGATCTCTATGAAACTTGATGGTTGGCACAGCAGATTCTTATCTAGAGGTGGAAGGCTTATCTTGCTCAATTCGGTGATCACCTCCATCCCTGTTTTCTACTTCTCCATTTTCAAAGCACCAAGATCCGTTTGGAAAAGATTGGATGTGATGAGGGAGAGATTTTCTTGGAAGGGTGCTAGACACAAGGGCAGCTTCTTGCAGCCTCTCAAATGGGATCAAATCTGCTATCCTAAGGAGCTGGGTGGTCTTGTGATCAAGTCCTTGTAGCACTTTAATGATGCCTTGCTGCTCAAATGGGTTGTTAAGTTGCTGCAAGGTGATCTGAAACCGTGGTTTGATCTGATCAGAGATAGATATGGAGCTTCGAACAGTAGATTTTCCTGACTTCAGCCAAACTGTCCATCATTTTCTGGAAATCAGTAACTAAGGCTTTGGCTGATCACTTCCATCTGCTGCAACCATCACTTGGAGATGGCAGGTCTTTCAGATTCTGGAAAGAGGAATGGTCTGAATTGGGGGCCTTGAGGGAGCTCTATTCGAGAGCTTTTGATGCAGCAGCTGACAAGAATGCTACGGTCAGCAAGATCTGGTCTTGCAGCAGCAGCAGTTGGGTTCTGGATGATGTCGAATCCAGCAGCAGCAGAAGAACAACCCGGTTATGGGATGAGAAGAGAAGGCTTTTATTAGACCTTGAAAATTTCAGACCTAAGCCTGGAACAAAGGACAGATATCTATGGGATGGGATATATAGTGTCAAAGCTGGGTATAACAGAATGCTAAATTTTGAAGAGGGATGGAGACATGATTCCATTGATAAGAAGATATGGTTGTTAAAAATTCCTCTCAAGGTACAAATCTTCCTTTGGTTGTGCAGGAGGGATGGATTAATCACAAGTGATCTACGCCACAGAAGATTGGGTACTGATCATCATGTGTGTTTTTTATGTGAGATGAGCACTAATAATGTAAATCACCTCTTCTCTTCTTGCCTTATCACTGATGTCATTTGGAGAAAAATTTGTCAGGAGCCTTTACTAGATTGGGATTCTATGTGGCATGGGTTTGAGGTGAGAGGGAAACCACATGTCCACATGGCTGCTTCTATTTGGTGTGTATGGAAGGCAAGGAATGAGAGACTTTTTCAGGAGAGGCCGGTATGTTGTGAGAATATTGTAAGAGAGTGCTGGTCCCTCATACAGTCTTGGGGATCCTTTTTGTAATCTCCCTTCTTTGCACATAATATACTACTCCAGACTGCTATCGCAGGACGATAGCTCTCCTTTCTACTTCAGAAAAACTAGTTGGATTGCCTGGACATAAGTAGAGTAAATAATCCATAATCTTAGGATAGATTCTAAGAGTCAGTAGACCTTAGGCTACCCAACCTAAGGACAGGCTTGTATTTTTGTATTGCAGGGCTCCTTCTTTCCCTTCTGATTTCCCTCCTTACTTCACCATGTATCCTTCCACTTCTTACATGCATTTCCCATCCTATCCTCCTACCACCACTTATCCCCAAGATGATTACTATTCTGACTTGACTTGTAATTACCCATCCACTAGCCAGGATGACTTTGATTGGGGATACGAATCTGGACCTCAATGTCTAGGGCCTAACCCTGGACAACAAGACTATGATTGCTATCCTTCCTAAACCTATAATGATTATGGATCTCTATCCTTTGATGACTAAACCAACCCGATCTATAATCAGGAAGGATATAATGGTTATAACACCTACCCTCCCCAGTATTCCATTGAATATAGGTTGCCACCATCCTTTGAACAACCTAGAATGACCTACTTTTAGGGAGGGACCTGAGAACCTAGACATCTTGACTCCCCTAGATTTAACCCAAAACCACCCAAACCTGAACCGAACCCGTCGGTTTAGGCGGACCAGATAAAAGATAGGGTGTTGGCTAATTTGAGGAACACTATACAATCATTAGAAGCTCAGCCAACACCATGCATTGAAGCACTAGAGCGTATGATCAAAATGATTGTTGAACTTAATAGTTCTCTATTGAATTTGCTCCAAAGTGTTAAGGATAGGGACCTGGGTGAGTTTCTTCTTGGGAAATTATCAAGGTTGAGGATGAAATTTGTGGTTGCCCTAGTCAAATCTTGGGATGATTCTCAAGATGAACCCCATTTAGGAGACCCAATGTTTGAACTAGCTCAAGCACCTATCGGGGGGGATACATATTCTGATATTAAAGATGACCAGGTTGGGCTAGAGTAACCCTTTGAGGATGAACCGAGTTTCTCACCCGAGATCCTAGAGCCAGGGAATGACGAGAAATATGCCTCCATGGACCATGAAATGACATATGGTTGTGAGACATATATAAATGAGGATCATGGATTCTTTGATTCTAAGGGTGAGGAATCTCTTAATGAAGTCTCACTTGAGCTTAGGGAAAATGATTTTAGTGAGACAAATGGGCTCGAGAAGCATGACAAACCATTTGATAGCCTAGTCATTGAAGATTTTGATTTTGTTGGGGCTAACTTGGAGGATGTGAATCTTCATTTACTTGATGAATCAATCAATAACCCCATTCCTCATTTGCACCCTGAAGAGCTAACTTCTAAGATCATTGTGCCCAAGATAATCTTGATTCAGCCACAATTTGTAGACTTGGGAGAATCATATCGGGTGAATGATATGCTAGAGGTCCCGAAGCCTGAGTTCTTGATGTTGGAGGATAGAATTGTTGAAGTAAAAATTTGGGAGGCTAATTCTGAGGGAACTTTGATTTTGGATCTAAGGGTCCCTATGGACCTGAAACCACCTATTTTCTTCCAGGACCCTTACGATATCTTTCACGTGCAACCTAAGCTTGAAATAACTGAATATTTTTCTAAGTTGAATGTTAAGTGGACATCTGAAACTAGTGAACCAGATCTACCTATTGTTCGCCATTTTGGTCTTTGGTTGCACACCCCAAAACTGCAAATCCGGCCCCGCAAGCTTAACAACCTTCGGTTCTAGGTGATTTTCATCCAGAACTTGAGAACCACTCGACCCTGGGGTATGGGTCCGCACCTTAATCTGGTCCACATCTATGGACATATTCTGTTGGTAGGTTTCAGGATCAATATTTTTATTTTGATTTTGACCTGCACTTGTGAATTCTCAATTTCTTCTTTGTATGTATGTTATGCCTAGCTGAAGGCATTAAACTTAGCACGTGTGTATACACTCTTCCCTCTGCGGAGCTGACCAGATTTTCACGACACTCAGGTGATATTCTGTTTACTCCGCCCTTTTCATGTCTTTATTTTTACAATGAGGGCATTGCATCATTTAGGCATGGGGGGGTGGATAATCAATTCCTGAAATCATTATGTTAACTCCGTAGAATTTCTTTTAGTTTCGTATAAAATTAAGAAAAAAATTTGAAAATTTGAAAAAGATATAAAATGAAGGAAATTAAGAAAAGAGAACTTAGGCATTTAGAAGTTATTAACTTTAGGAAATGATACGAGAGGACCTAAACACTTAGACTCTTCAGGTCTTTGGTCTTAATTAGCCTTGGTGTCGACTTGAATGTTGACTTAGTCTCGAGTCCTCGCCAATTCAAATTCATTTTTTAATTTAGTTAATAAATTAAGATGATAAGTATGCAACTTATTGACCCGCCCTCTGATTTAAGGGGACTTTAAGCCTAAAAATCTGCACACATTTTTGCACTGGCTCACTTTTTGGCATTTTCTTTGGAAATTGAGTAGCTAATGAACTATATAGGGTGGTATGGTTGGCAAGTTGTCGGTGGTAACAGCTCATCAGCTGGTTGTTTAGAACCCAATCACAAGACCATTTTCATTGTACTGCCTTTAGGTAAATCTTAGATCAGGAAAGAGATCTACTTAAAAAAAAAAGAAAAGAAAAGAGAAGAAAATATAGAAAAAAAAGAAAAAGGAGAAAAATTAAATAAATAAAACCACACTTCACCACACGAGTATGGCTAGCAAGTTGTCGGTGGTAACAGCTCATCGGCCGGTTCTCCAGAACCCAGCTCACAAAAAAAGAATGCACAATGATTCACAAAACACTTAGGGAAGAAGCGAGGGAGTAGAATAAACTGGGGAGATATACACTCGGTTCGCCCTTGTGTTGACCTCAAAAATAAATGAAGTAGGGAGAAAGATACCGATCAAAAAGATAAACCTTTAGGCAAGATCACATAGGATCTTAGAAACCCGAAGTCCATTTTAATGGCCGTCTAGTGAGTCTTTCACTATTTTCACAAGATGCTTTACACTTAGAGCCCTTTACGAATCTTAGGCCGGTCGGGTAGCCTTAAAAAGTTATCCCGGAACTCTCAAATTCCAAAAGCACAAAATAATTAGAAAAGAAGAAAAATAAAAAAATCTATCTTCTCTTTTCAAATAAGGCGAGGACTTGGGCGGTTTGCATTCTGGCAGACACCTAGGTACTGTTGAATCTTCGTAGTTTATAACCTTAGTTGAAACTTTCTATTGTTAATAAACAACTTTGGCCTAAGTGATCTAATCATAATTCTACTTTTATACATAAAATATAGTTTAATTTTACTAGGGACTAGCAAAAGATAGGCATGCGGCTATGATGTAAACACATTTATTGAGGGTAAAATGCCTTTTCAAGCAAGTTCCTAGGCTTAGATTTGCATTTCAAGTTAGAAATATTGCATAGCATGCATCATTCTGCATTTTGAATAGTTGCATAAAATTTAGGTAAATTACATCCTTTTTGTGGTCAGGAGAGAAGGATATTTATTTTGGAGCCTCGGATTGACGATCTGATCGTACGGATCTAATCAAGACAACGATCAGAGTCCAACGCCTTCGAAATCGCCTCGATCAGAGTCCGGTAGCATAATATGCAGTTCGAGGAAGATTAATGACCAAGAGATTTGGTAACATAATTCAGAGCTTCAAGTGACAAATCTGACTGTGTGGATGGATTTTGATCGATGATCACAGCCTAACAACGCAAAAATCGACTCAATCTAACCTCAGTAGCAGCCCCTACAATGAAAAGAAGATGGACGGCCCAGATTATGCCACGTGGCGTAGCCCAGGTTGCGTAGCACACACCTGCCCCACAGTATGCTTGCAGCAGTGTAGGTGCGCATGTGCACAGTGCAGCGCCAGCTCATGAAGCGTGCGCGCATGCAGAGAGCACCAAACGAAGCATGTAGCGGATTTTCAGCAACAGACTAGCAAACTTACAGCGACGCTTTCAGCCATCGCTTATTCGTCGCATGCCAAGCCAACTGTGGGCACTAGAGGACGAAGAAGATACCTACGGTCTTCACCACGAGTCGATGTGTGCGCAAATCCTCATCTTGACACCCTACAATCAAAGCAAATAGAAGTTAAGCAAATCCAAATCTAAACTCACGTGCTACCTCCCGGCAACGGTGCCATTTGACAAACGTGGAAATCGCATATTTTCAAATCGTTGGAAATCGTAGTATAGTCGCAAAAAAACCACCCGTCAAAGATATTTGTGATAACAAAACTCTCATAGATCTTTATTCTTTTTAGAACTTGAGTCCCGGTCGTTCGTCTCTGGGAGGCGTGAAAACGAATCGAGATTTGGATCGGCTTTTATAACCTAAATCTAACCTAAGCTACTATTTTTGTCTTTTTGTGTTTTTTATTTTTTATTTCGAAAAGCGAATTGAAACCTAGATCTAGATAAACTAGCAAAAACCTAAGTGACTATGTGCATCTACATGAGGCCATGGTGGCCGTGCATGGTGTGAACAAACCAAAGTGTCATATAGGCAAGCAAACATGAGGACAATCAATCACAGAAACATCATGAAATTATTTATGCATAAAAAAATTACCACACATCATCTACACTAGAAAGCATATAAATAGAAGAAAATCCCTCACGCCGGAAAGTTGCCACTAGGGCCATCGGTCTTGTGTGAGGGTGTAGGCTAGACCTTGGGTATGCAAACCCGTCACATGCCTACCAAAAGAGATGGCCGGCCACAAGAGGCTATGGGTGAGCCTTCATGGCCGTCCAAGAAGAAGAAGAAGATGGGGCCTAGTGCACCCAAGTGGAGAGAGGAGGGTGTTGCTCCCTTTCTCTACCAATGGCCATCCTTGAAGCTTTGGAGGGAAGCTTCTCTAGCTAGCCGTCCATGGAGCCTTGGAGGAGGATGAGGAGGATGGCCTTCAGGTTTTGGAGGGTGGAAGCAAGTTTAGAGTGGAGAGTATGGATGGGAGAGTGTATGGAGATATGGCCCAATTTCGTAGCTCTCTCTCTGCCCTTATAGAAGGCTCCATTTGGTTGCCACTTTTGGTGGCTCCAAAAATAGCCAATGCCACAATTTTTGGATCTAGGTTTGACACAAGTTGTCAGGGTTTCCAAGAGAGTGTGCATGGGTTTGGTGGGAGTAAAATGGGAAGGTGTGCATGTGTGTGTGTGTGTGTGTTTTTCGTAGGGCTAGGTTGTGGGTTTTGGTAGGATTAGGTGCTAAATAGGTTGGGTCAATCTAGATTAAGTGTGTGTGGACCTAATTAGGCTTAGGAAAGTCTAATTGGGTAGGAGTGAACCTAATTAGGTCTAGGTCAAGTCTAATTAGATGTGTGCATGTGATTAGGCTAGGGTAACCCTAATAGGTATGAGTTAATTAGATCCTGGGTGGATCTAATTGGGCTCGGGTGCACCCAATCAACTATAGATGCCCCCAATTAGGTATGGGATGGTTCAATTGGGTTGGGGATAGGAAAAGTAGGGCTATGGATAGTGGACTAGGCTTAGGAGGTCTCTACTTAGGTTTCCTAGGATGTCCGGTGGGGTTCCTAGGTCAAAATAGGCAAGCTAGGGCTTCCAACACCAAAATCAGGAACCAGACAGCAGTATCAGACATCTAGGATAGTGGTCAGATGTCTTATACTACAAAATTGGATGTCTGGACACTAAATTAGACATCCAATTTTGTGTCAGTATGAGTTTTGGCTTCCTGGATTGTTATTCTGCAGAAATCAGACGTCCAGCCAGATGTCTGGACGTCCTAAAAGGTGCTGGAGAGTGGGTTTTATGTTTTCTAAGGTTGGTTTTGGTTCCTAAGTGTTTGGGAGAGGGATAGGAACTTGGATAGTGCTATCCATGTTTGGGTTTTGAGGCTAAGGTGCCCTAGTGGAGGTTGTTTTGGGTTTGGGAAGGCTGTCCTAGGGTTTCTAAGGGTAGGGATAAGGCTATCCTCCTCACTCCTCTTATCTAGATCAATCTTCTTCTTCCTTTATTGCTTTATTCCACTATCTCCATCCTGGATCACTTTATTATCTGTAAATAGCAATAAAAACCATTAACTAACAGGATATCTCATCTTATTCTAAATAGACTGATGCAATGCATGATATGCAAGATATGAGTGCAATATCCACAATTTAAGATAGGTTCAGACATTATTTAGGTTGATTAGGACCCATGATTGCTGTGCAATCAGATGTCTCTCTCTCCATTCCTTTTACTACTTTCTAGAGTAGATTTATTACTTTCTAGTGTAATCATTTCCCACTTTCTAGTCGTAATGAGTAGTGTAATGAAAAATTTTTGATAATGAAATCCATGTTTATTCTACATCCCTTTTGCTTTTATTTGTAATATTCTCTCTCTCTCTCTTCTATTTATTATTTGTTAAATAGATAGCTAGCTTTCAATAAGCTATTCTGTTTCATGATAAATAAAACAAACACGTATTTAATCAAATGTCCGCCTCCCTATGTTCGACCTGGAACTTCTTGCGGATTTTTCGGTATAAATTTTATTTGTTGAACCGGAGTTCTTCGCTATTCAAACTACAACGATAGGTTTTCAAAACCCACTCCGATAGCATAGTACTTCGTCGTTCCAACAACTAGTTTCAAAAGTCAGAATTGATAGATTTAGGAAATTGATTCTACAAAAACCTCAAATGACCTCAAAAATTTTTGTGAATTTAATATGATGTAGATAATTTCATAAGGTTTCTAGAAATATACAGTTTACATAAATCTAATGAGTAAAAAAATTTATAAAATTCACGAACAGTAAGAAAATAGTAAGGAAAAAAGGGCTAACCCCTGTTTAGTCCATGAATTTTTTAATTTTTTCTATACAGTAAAATTGCTTGAAAATTGGACTCAAGGTTCCTGACTCAAAGGGCTTCCCTAGATGAAAATTTGTATTTTTAAGAAGCTCCTAAGTGCCCAAACATAATTTTTGAAAATCATGACAGAAATCTGGATATTCAAAAATTTAAACACCAATAATGTAAAGGTGGTGGAAAAATGGAGAAAACAAGCAACAAATGACTTTTAGGGTTCCACCACACTTAATTTTTCTTGTTTTAGATTTTATTTATAATTTGAGTATTTTTTTAAGAGATTTTTATTTTTGTTTTTGTTTTTGATAAGAAAAGGTCTGAGATACTAACTTGAAGTACACAGGAAGAAAAGAAACTTGAAGCTTCCACTCTAAGTGCTCCAAATCCCACTCCCGCTCCTGATTTACACCTAAAATTAACACAAACAAAATTTCATGAAGATCAAGCAAGAATTGGAGAGATAAATGGTGTGATTAAGTCGTTCCTCCCTGGCAATGGAACAAAAAATGTGATATGGATTTTACATGATTTTATAAATGCAGGTTTTTGTCATTGAAACACGTAAAAATGATCAACTCTTAAAATTTATAATATCTAGATAGGATGAGTATCTCGGGTCATTCAAGGAGACTAATTGTTAATCACATGAAATGGTTCTCTCTCTTGCCTCTCAAATCTACACTTATCTTTTTGTATTTTCAATTTTATTATTTTTAGGGTTTTCAAAATAATCGGGAACTTAAAAGTGAAGATCAACAATGCCTATCAACTATTCTAAATTGACAAGAATGAAACCATCCCTTCTAAGCTCACCCTAGGCAAGTGTTCGTAGGATAATTAGAACAGAAGAGTGTGGTGCACTATAATTGCAAAAGCTTGAGAAACACACTAATATAAAAACATAAATTGGAAGGTAAATGGAAATCTTGTATTGCTATAAATTGGAGTATAGGTAGAGGAATGCTTCTTGCAAAATAGTAAACTACTAGCAAATACAAGAACAAGATAAAGAAGGAGGGATCCTTTCTAGAAGTTCTGGATAGCCCTTGCTCTAAGTGCATTTGCCCCGCACTTGAAATGGATTCTCCTCGCCTTCTTCTTAAAGTAGTCCTTCTCCAAGTTGTCCCCTAAGGTGGGCATCAACTACCTTGTTCCTCCTCTTGCCTGGTCTTCCCCTCTAGGTGAAGGACTCCTCCTCCTTGGCATAGCACAAGTGAGAGGAAGATGGAGAAAGAAGGCACCAAGGGGGTGGGTGGTTGGTGTGGGTTTAATGGATGGCTAGGATAGGGTAGTTGTAGGATGGATGGAGGGGATTTAGTGGCACCACCTAAGTGATTTGGATGGTGGTGGTTATGGTCATGGAGGCACCCCATTATGGACGTCCATGGTGGAGAGGTGCCTCCATTTTGTTGCCAATAGGGGGGTATTCTATAAGGTGGGAAAAATGGAGCGAAAAGAGAGGGTAGACGTGGCATGTGTGGTGAGGTGTAGGGTTAGGATTGCCCAATTGTTTTGGTTCCAAAACAAGGGGTAGTTATGGTGGCTTGTCACCACTTTTGGTGGTGGCATTTTGTGGTGGTTGAGGGGTGAAGGGATGTGTGGTGGTCACACCAACACGGAATGGAAGTAAGGGTAGCTTAGGTGAAGCTAAGTAGGGGTTACTTGGTGGAGCTAGTTAGGTGGAGTTTTAGGGTTAGGGTTGAGATGCCAAGGAGTTAACTAGCTAAGCTAAGCTAGCTTAGCTTGCTTAGTTAGTAGGGAGTAGGGTAGAGAGGTAGAGGGAGCTAGGGTTTTGGAGGTGAGGAGCTGGTGGAAGTTGTCTTGAGCTACATTGGAGCTAGTGGTTGCCAAAGAAAATTTCAAGGAGCTACCTTAGCTGGCTTAGCTTGCTAGTTCTTTGCTAGCTACTAAAGCAAGCTATGATGATCTAACTTCAGTTGATATGAGGTGAGGTGAGCTGGGTCCGATCTTCCCGGAGATTACCTAGTAAGCTGGTGTAGCTAGCTTAGGTAAAGTAGCTCAGCTCAATTAAGTTGAGCTGAGTTGAGTCTTTGGGACTTGGACTAGAGTTTCTTGAGCTGGTTGAGGTCATCTTCAGCTAACTAGGTCTAGCTAATTGATCACAGTAGCTAGTCCTAGTCAGGTTAAGCTTCCAGTGAACTATTCTGAAATAGAGGAGCTGGAATGGAGTTGGGTTCAGCTATCCTGAGCTAGTTTAAGCTGCCATCCAGCTACGGTGAGCTGAATGGGGCTGAGGTGAATTAACTATAGCTACCATTCCGCTAAGATGAGCTGAATGGAACTAGGGATGAGTTGATCCAGCTAATAAAAGCTAGGTTCCTGTTGGGATGAGTTGGATCTAGCTACGATCCAGCTGATAGGAGCTTCTTCACCTTCTACCTTCCTTAGTGCCAAGGTATGTGGGATCTGACTTTCTATCAATCCCTGACACTCAAATGGATGCATTAAAAATATAATAAAATGCAATGCCTGCTTAACCTAGGTGAATGCCTAAATGTAGCTTGAAAACCCATTTGTTGAGTTAAAATCCTAAGAGCTAGATGTGATTTTGGGTATAAGAATGATGATAAATTGGCGTTTATCAGGAAGCGAACTTTGATTTTCTGCATTCTTCCTACACTTTTCTAACTTTTACCTCACTTCTTCCCAATTTACTGTAATCATACGTACTCCTCCGAGATGGGCTAAAGTAGTAGATTGGAATAAAATGTAGCTGAAGGTTTTGTAAGTCTACCTCTCCCCACCCATTAGGTTTCATTTTGCCACCTTAATAACTCAAACCCAAATCAAACTAGGAGCTTGCATAAACCCTAGGAAAGACTTGGTTGTTTGTTTGTCACCTCCACGCATCCATTTATAATAAAACACGAAAAAAATCCTTCTTCTCTAATTGTGGGACTTATCTAAAATATACACACTCTGAACACTCACAAACCCTAAGGTGCATTGTCTTTGATTTAGTCACTAATTAAGACTCTGACCTATGGACTCGGTACACTCAAACCAACTACACATTTCAGGGACTATTTTCTGTGTGCCTTGATCAGTGATGAAAAAAGGTTAATTGCTTGATCTGTTTGGGCCACACCACTTAATTTAAAATTTACTCATCTAGTAGCTTGCTCTGTAGGACCCAACTTTTAGAGTTGAACTAGGCACTCTACATTATTTTTTATTTTTAAAGAAATATACCTATGATGGTGATTTCAAAACCTAGTTTGCCTCATGAAACACTAATTGAATATACCTAAGATTTGAATCCTAAAAGCTACTACGTAAGATTTGAACCCTAAAATACACCTCATCTATAATAATCTTACTTGAAAGCCCTAGTTGTGCATGCACACATATACTAATTGGTCATTAAGGGCACAACCCACTTTTAAGTGCCCATCACATTCCAAAGCAGGATTATCCCAAGCCTAATTAAAATTGAGTAGATGTTGGACCTTGATAAACATGCATAAATTCATCGTAAAATGCTTATTTATGATAGTTCCTAGGCCTAGCATTGCATATCATGATATAAATATTGCATAAACATCCATTGCATTGCATTTAGGATAGTTGTATATTATGTACATTAATTCCATCTTTTTACATGGCCAGGAGGCAGTGCAACATCTTTACGGGCTTCGGATGAACAATCAGACCATATGGATGGATTCAGAGTGTCGATCGCAGTCCGTCAATGTGAAAATCACCTCGATCAGAGGTTTGTTGCATCCTCTACAAGAAGAAGAAGACAGACAACCCAGATGGTGCCACGTGGCACCAGCTAGGTTTCCCCACCTAAGCCAAGGCATCCCCAAGCTCACCGAAGGATGAGATCCTAGTCGTTGGATCTTAGTCAAACGACTGAGATGTACGCTCCTTAGCTGAGGTCGCAAGCAACTCAAGCAAGGCTTCATCTTGACCATTGGATCTTCATCCAACAGTTGAGCTGCATGACAGCAACGTCCTCTACTTGATAAAAGAGTGCCTTGGCCAAGTGGTGAGGCACTCTCTCCACAGACGCAAGATGCAAGTTCGGCTCCTGATCCGCCGCGCCTGCGCCTGCCTTAGCAAATTGGACTGCTTGATCTTGATCGAGCGGTCAGCATCACCCATGCGTAAGGTAGATGCGCTCTCTTAGAGCATGTAGTTAATACATCTAGGAGGTGCATCTAACATCTGATCATGCGGGGCGCGCGATTCAAATTTCAAGAGTGGCACGATCTGTGCGTACACCGCATGATCAAGGATGAACAGCTGGAGATCTATCAAGTGGACAGTTGTGGGCGTGAGTGGTGGGCACGGAATTTGCAGTGACAGAAGGGCATGGACCTTTAGTGACACTTGCAGCTATTAGGAAATGGCTTGTGCAGTTTGTGCATCAACTAAGGCAATGAAGAGGTGCGGATCTTCAGCGACAGCTCGAGCGGCATTTAGTGATGCTTGTAGCTGTCGTTGACTGTCTGTATGTGGGATGCTCTTCCTCCCATCACTATATAAACACCCCTACACCCCCCATTCCTCTTCATCTCTAGCTACTCTACTCCTACCTACTCCTAAGCTCTAGCAAGCCTACTAACGCTCTGTCAGAGCTTACTCTCAAGCTCCCAAGGCTCCTAATGGTGTAACGAACCTCTGCCTCACCAAATATTCCTCCATCTTCCCTTCACCATTCATAGGTCTCCTTGGAGCCATCCTCCTACCTCAATTCCGGTAACAGATCATCTCCACCTCCTCACCTCCATTCTAGAGCGACACTGAAGCTTTCCTTTATCCGACGTCCTCTCGCATCTCACCTCCGTCATCCCACTTCCCAACTCCTTCTAAGCTTCCGCCAGGCGTCGTCGTCCCACCAAACAGCCTATTCGGGAGATTCTTTATCACCTCTCTCTTTTCTATGCTTTCTAGATTATTGTAATAAACATTTGTGTGATATATATCATATTTGCTTCTATCTCCATTATGATCCATATTGTTTTCTTGCTTTATTAAAACAAATGAAAAAAAATAAAAAAACAAAAACACCTAAAACAAACACAACGAAGTGCAATTTTCAAATTAAGTAAACATCACCTCCCTGTGTTCGACCTGGGACTCCCTTGGAGTTTCAATAAAATTTTATTTGATAATGAGTTTTGCAATGACAACAATGGGTTACTCTTAACCCCAATTTCAAACATGCGAAACGTGCTCTATCAACCCTAAGATTCATTGAGTGCATTTTAGGGTGCAATTTAGATCATGACTTGAATTAGTGACATCTACTTCTTCTAAAAGGTGCTATGTTTGGGTGCCAGACTATCAAATGACTTAAGCAAGCAAGGGTTTGGCATAATTAGCAGTCTTCGGGACATGCTCCCCTTGCTACACCAGCCCAACTTAAAATGGCTTTTGGATTAAGGACAACATGAAATTTGATTCATGGTTAGAGTTACATTTCTAAAGCATAGGTCCTTAAGATACCCAATTTAAGGACATGCTTGTATTTTTGTGTTGCAGGGCCTCTCTTTCTATCCTTCCAACTTCCTTCCAGTGCATGCTTGGAAGGAGGTGACTTGTTTAGTCTACTCGTGCGAGAAATCGAGCAAAAGTGTTGTTGTAGAGCATTTTTGCACTTAAGACTAGGTCATTTAATTTTATTATGGAACTCAAGTTGGATTAAGATTAAGTGAGTCCTTGTCGATCCTATGGGGAGGCTAATTACAAGGGGGTTAAAGACTTCCTTTATTCTATTTTGGGGATTTTCTCATTTTCCATTTTCTTTTTCTTTTCTTCTTTCTTCAAAAGTGAAACTAAACCTAAATCTTATTACAAGCTTACTTTTTTTTGAGTTTTTTACATTGTTAACAAAATCGAAGGCTAACTATATTCTTTTGTCTTTTTCTCTTTTATATATTTTTTTTGTCTTTTGAGTTTGCAAAAACGAAAATACGAAAATGTATCTACATGCGAGAGAAGTATTTTTATGGTTTCCATTTTGTGATTTCTTTTTTGGCTTTCTGAATAAGACTAAACTCAAAAGATAGCAAGAACTAAACTGACTTTTATTACAATAAAAAGAGAACATTACAACTTAAAAAGCAAAACGACAAGTCTTCATTATACTAAGGTGGATTGAACCACTTATACAAAGCCTGGAAATTGTATTTACAATAGCACACTCATTCACTCATTCACAACATAAGTGGAGATAACAAGGGTGACTTGGTGATTACTTTAGCAGGGAGCTTCTTGTAGGAAAGGAATCCAAGTAGGTAATGGGACAAAGGTTGTGGTTGTGGTGATGATAGGAGTGATTAGGATTAGGTATTAGGCCATCTAGGATAAGATGAAGTGTTCAAACTCCCTGATGTGGTTTAAGTTAAGTGGCTCGATGATGTGGATTCTAATGTTGGTGGTGATGACTTTAGTGGAGGTTAGGGAAATGGAGATGAATATCCTACATTTAGAGGTGACTGGTGTTCGCTATAAAGTTGTGTTTTTTATTGAATCTATTTGGTGAGCTTGGTGATAGGGAGATGGGATGCCCATAACGTAGGGTTCTAATGGTGGTGATGGTGGTGGTAGGGACTAGTTGAGGGCTCTAACGTGGGTGTTTATCCTAATGGGCATGTGCAAGCTAGAGATAGTGATTGAGTGTGTACTCGAGTCAATAAGAGTGGACGTGTGAAGTGGAGAGTGTAGGGAAGGTGGTGCGTGTGATAATAGAGTGGAGTTAGTAGGTGAGTGGAGTGTGTGTGTTAGTGAAGTGAAGTGTTTGTGGTGGTGATGGTAAAACTGGTGGTAGGCGTGTGTATGAGAGTATGTGAGAGTGTGTGTGAGAGAGTTTAGCAACAAGAAAGCAAGTAAATAGGATAAAAAGCAAGTATTAAAATGTTTGGAAAGAAGAAACCATTCTACTAAGAAAGTAATAAAATGTAAAGACTAATCAAGTATGAGAATTAAACTACTAAACCAAATGAAAAGAGAATCGGGTAGAGAAGTAGGTGGCCTCTCCAATGTGGAGAAGAATTCCTATTGGGAGATGAGAAGAATCCTTGGCTTCATGCCAATGTCCTCTTCACCTAGACACCATGACCAAGTAGGCACTTTAGAAGCCATTGGCCATGGTTGGGGAGCACTTATGGGAGAAGCTTGTGGAGAGTAAGGTAGAGAACATGGAGGTCGATGGATAGAATGGATGGGGGCATCTATGGTTAGGTCCTTTTTAATAGAGGGTCCACCAAGGTTTCGTGCTCCTGTAGTATAGGTTAAGGGCCTTACTTTAAGGTACATCCTAATCGTAGAATGTTCTAGCCTAAGGTGCACACTAAGGTGAGGGTGTAGGTTAGGTGGGGTCAAAGAATAGGATAAGGAGGGGGAGTTGGCATGCGATTAGGCTATTCGGGATGGGGTTTAGGTGGGTTTAGGTTAGAGTTAAGATGATTAGGAGTGTAGTGGGTTTTAGGTAGGTGGGCTAGTGAAGTGTGTATTAGTGGGCCAAAGTAAAAGTAGAAAATAATAACATATAGTAGTTCCTAAGAGGTCCACATAGGCTTAAATAAAAATAAGGGAAAATATATGTAGCTACTATAAATGCACACAAATGTATACATGTGTGTAATTGTGTAGTAAGTGGTGTATGCATATGTAATTGCATTTTTATATGGTGCACAAGTGTGTGTGTAGTGAAAAGGTATGTATAATTAGGTTTGTGAATGTGTGTTAGTGGTTATGGAGGGTGTCTTGCATGGGGTTGTCT
Organism: Thalassia testudinum; assembly: GCA_037157565.1. Taxonomy (NCBI): domain Eukaryota; kingdom Viridiplantae; phylum Streptophyta; class Magnoliopsida; order Alismatales; family Hydrocharitaceae; genus Thalassia; species Thalassia testudinum. The sequence goes on from JAZHRO010000025.1 coordinate 96,097,134, forward strand.
TGACTGATTTAGGCTTGTCCTGAAACTGCTTCTACTTGTCTCCCACTCTCTTGCAGGCTTCTTCTCCATGTCTTAAAAATGCAGAGACAGCTTCTCTACATCATTTAATCCCAACTATTGCTCTAAGCTTATGGTCCTATAAGCATAAAATCCCAATATTACCTAATGGACCATAACATGAGAGAAGTAGAGTTAAGGATATACAAATGCAATTGTGCATGCAATGCATGTGATAGATGCTATATTTACAAGATGCAAGCTAGTTTATTAACTTAATTTTGTCAATTTAGGCCTTATGATTTCTCTGCAATCAAGAGGTCAATGAACCCTAGATTGGAAGGACCATTAGATAATTCTAGGAGGCATAGGTTGAGTTTTAGCCAAGCAGATCCCATGGTTGATAACAAACAACCACCTCCTCCACCTTCGAACCAGGAGGAGCTAATTCAGAGGCAGCTGACCAATTACAGCATATGAATGGTCAGGGTGCTTGGCCATTGAAGAATTTTTGTGATCCTTTGAATTATGGGGATTGTCACAGTGTTATTATCCTTGTTGGAGATATAGAAATCATGCCCCAGGTTGTGAGTTTCATTAACACTTTCATGGTCTTGGCTCCAAGGACCCATTCTACCACTTCAAGGATCTAACCACCTTGGTTCAGACCACCAAGTCACGGAAATGTAGATGATGAGTAAATGATCATGAGGCTTTCCCCCCACTCACATAGGGATAAGGACGCACATTGGTACCATACTATAGGGAGACCGATTGCTACATGGAAAGAATTGATAGTGACCTTCCCTAAAAAATTCTTTCCAGTTGGATCGACCAATGCTTTGCGATGAGCAATTACTACTTTCGTCCAACAGCTGGGGGAACCACTTCATGGTTCTAGGAAGTGATTCCAAGACCTATTTCAGAAGTGTCCACAACACGAGGTGCCGAAATGATAACTCATGCGAATCTTTTATCATGGGTTGACGGATCAACTCAATCACATGGACACTTCTTGCAGAGGCAATTTCCTCAATAAAGATGCAGATAACGCATACGATTTGTTCGAGGAAATGAGCAAAAAGTCTATAAACCATGTCTCCATGGGCACCTTCAACTGATCCCAACAACCCAGATCAAATTCCTCTGAGGTTCGACTTGATTCTCATACATTTGATATGGAATTGATCTACAAGAAACTAGATGAGGTGGATCTAGTGGCAAAACAAAGAGAAGAGTAGATGGCTAGAAATTCTAGAAAAACTTCTAGATCCAATCAATTCCAAAGTTTGGGATTCCATTCCTCACAAGATCCTATAGGATAGGAGTTTGTGAACCAACTTTTGTTTGCTCAACTTACGAGCCAACACTTCTTGAAACCCTACGGGTTCCAAACTAAGCCCTTCGATCCTACTTTTTCTAATCATTCCTTCTCACCATCCTCACCTTATGAGGATCTACAAGCTATAGAGGAGAATGCTAGATCCAACCCGTATTCCAACACTTATAACCTGGGTTGGAGGAACTACCCTAACTTCTCTTGGATGAATGAGGGGTAGCAAACCCAAGCTTGACCCAAAAACTATGCACCACAGAGACTTATGGGTCAGGGTCATGTATACACCCAATTGACCCTGAATTAGGTCAATTATCCCTCTTGGAATGCCCAACAACCTGCAAGGTAGGCTAATTTGAATCTAAAGATGGTGGAGATGTAAGGATTTATTCTCCAGCTCATGCAGCTGATGAAAACATCGCTGGACAACTTGCAATCCGAGCTTATTTCTAACAACTGACAACTCAAATCTCAACCATCTTAACCAATACCAAACACGAGAAATGTCCAAAATTTCGGCAATAGAGCCCAAGGGTACGGGAATTAAAGGGACCTACTCGCACATGCTTAGGTGGTTGAGTAGGGCCCCTCCTCTTCTATTCTTGGATATCTAGCTAACCATGCCCCTCTTAACTTTCCTAATCCTCCCCATGTCCTGAACATATATGCGTCTGCAAACTCTGCTACTTTGAGGAGTGGGAACCAAACCTAGGACCCAGAACTACCTTCTTCTAGCAAACAAAACCCTGGTGAGCATGAGGATAAGATGGAGAATAATGAAGAAGATATTGAGGCACAGGAACCTAAGAAGAATGATCCCACCCATATCCTATTCCCCAAAGCCCTACTGAAATTCAGGAAGAAGAAACCTATTGATAGCAACGAGGAGCTTCTAAATATATTTAAAAGTGTAGAGATTAACATTTCGCTCCTCGATGCTATAAAGCATATCCCAGCTTATGCTAAGCTCTTAAAGGATTTGTGCACGCAAAAGTGTATGCCGAAGGAACCCACCTCGAGGAAGGTGATACTCTCTAAGCAAACTAGTTCCATTATTCTGCATCACCTACCTCAGAAAAAGAGAGATCTATAAGTGCCCCCATGATTTCATGTGTTATCGGGGATTACACTTTTAACTTGGCACTATTGCATCTTGGTGCATCCGTTAACACAGGGAGATTCTTTCTCTATCTCTTTTACTCGCTTTCTAGTATAGCTTATTTTTTGCAATTATTATTTATCTTGTAATAAACATTGTTTTGCTTTTAATATATTATCTCTCTCTCTCTCCCTATCTTTAATTATTCTATTACCTAGATTAATTCTACCTCATATTTCTGCTCATATAAAATATCAAAAAAATATATATAGCAAAAAATATCAAAAAGAAATAAACATAGTTTTCAAATGTTCACCTCCTAGTGTTCGACTTGGAAGTCATATCTCAGTTACAAATTTTATTTGATGGTGAGATTTTGGGAATACGAGGACGTTTCTCTGAAACCCTAATCTTTGCCAAATCTTCACTCATCAATGGTTATAACATGTGATAAATGAGGAAAAACCATCCAATTAAAAACATGTGATCAGCAGAAGTGTTCTAGAAGGATATCCAACATTAGAAATGAAAAATAATCATTGATTATAAAGTTTATCAAGTCAATATGTGCAAATGAATAGTCAATCAAGCACATAATAAATTGAATTGCAGAAATAGTGTGATTTACAAAACATTTAATTTTCTGAATTTCAAAGTTGGGTACACAAGTGTTAATGGCTCTTTACAAGTAATCTAATAAAAAAAAGAAAGAGGCCATGTCTTAAGAATATCTTCTTAATAAAGTATCCATCACTTATGATTTATAAAAACCTACAATAATGAATTATAATATAAAACAACATAATAATAATTTTGTAAAACATCAAACTTGACTATTGTATTAACAATCTCCTCCTTTTTTATGTTTGACAAAATTAAGAAAGTGTTTTAATTGCTCCGCTTATCAAAAGGAAGTAATGAATAGTAAAAGAAATTAATCATCATTTTTCTCTCCCCCTTTTTGACAAACTTCAAAAAGCATAAACAAACAGCATCATAAAGTGCAATAACAAAAGAGAGTTAGATTGTATCAAAACAAACGTGAAATAAAGTTATGGGATAGTCCAACACATACTAAGATACAAAACAACATAAGGTTCAAGCTAAAGTGCAGAAAAAAGAAAACTGCCATGCATAACAATAAAGTATAGATAAAAATATGCATCAAACTACTAACAAAAGGACTAAAGATCTAAGGCTTCTTAAGAGCATTCTTGATCTTCTTTAAATCTTTCTTCATGCTTACTTAGAAGTGATCAAATTGTCTTTACATCACACTAAGAACTATGGCCAAGGCTTTGCGTTCATTAGCTTGGCATTGAAGAAGGATGCCAATACCACTCATAATTGCTAGATCGGCATGGCCAAATGCCATATAATCCCATTTCATATTGTAAGGATGGTCTGGGTCTTCAGAAGGGAACGGGTAGGAACCACAGGCTTCTTATGGAGCTTCATCTAAATCATCACCTTCTGACTGGAGAGAGGTCGCCTGCTTAATGGATAGGAGGGTGGTGTGATCAAAGTAAAGATTTGATGTCTTAAGTTGGTAGAAGTCAAACTTGATCTAGAAGAAGTGGAAGAGTTCCAAGTGATTGTAAGTTCCAGTTAATCACTCTAACAAGGAAACAAGCAAGAAATGTCAACTTGTTGGTGGAGAAACTAGAGAATGGTTTTCCTCGAAATTGAGATAGAGCAATAGTTATGGACATCTAATTCATTACAACCTTCAATGTTTTCATGAAACGATCCAGACAATTTGGTGTGAAGTACTTGAGACATGACAAAATACAATTGCTGACTTTAGAAGAAAGTTGAACGACAGGTGGCAGGTTGATTTGTTTTCGTTTAGCATAAAAGGCACGCACAAGTTGAGGATAAAAGCCATTTAATTCTTTTTTATCACAAAATGATGGGGAATAAAAAGTAGTGAAATCTTGTCTGTCAAAGAGGCTTTTTATGTTAACTCCATCAAGGTCAAGTAGTTGATCAAAGAGGAGGGGAAGTGAGAATGTATCTTGGCTTGTGTGATGATAGAAAAGAATTTACGTTCAACCTTGGGATTGGCAAAGAATCCGTCCCTAGTATCATCGAATCGAATGGGGACATGGGACGTGATGAAGAAGAGGAGGCATGGGTGGCTGGTGATTTGGAAGACATAATCTTTTTGCCCAATCTAGTTTTAGGAGTCATAAAATAAAGATTTTTGTAAAGGAAATTTAGAAAAAACAACAAAAGAAAGCAATAATCAAATGTCATAGAATCAGTGGAGATATAGAGTAATCGTATATAAAAAAAGGAGAATAGGACAAAATATAGAGGATAGGCCGTGCAAGTATGAATCACATGAAAGAAAAAAATAATCATAAGAGAAAATATAGAGAGATCGTGTAAAAAAGGTAAAAATCCATTAAGGGGAAAACAATGCGGAGCCAAGAACACATGTTTAAGTGGGTGGAAAAAAAGAAATAAGAAGAACCGATGATAGGAAAAAAGAACAACAATAGCAACAAAGACAAAGACATGATAAGAAGTAAAGGAAATAGAAAAAATGTAGTAAAGTGGAGAGTATACCTTCGGGGGAAAATGAAGAACGAGAGCAGGAGGGAGTGGGTGCTCGGCTAGGGAGGAAAATCGACGGAGAGAACAAGAGGGAGGGAGGGAAAAAGAGAGGGGGTTTTAAGGGAGTTATCAGGGAGGGGGAATGTCAGTTATTGGTGGGGGTGTGCTGTCTCGTTAGAGAGTGTGGAGAAAAAGTGAAGGAGTGTTGGGACTTTGGGGTAAAACAGAATGAACAAAAGGACAAGAGAGACACAAGACGTGGGATTTGAAGATAAGAGGAAGTTGTAGAAATATTCCAAAAGAGAAGTGCTCTTGTACGTTAGGGTGAGTAGAGAGAGGAGTTAAATGTCTCAAGAAAAAGAAAAATAAGAGAAAAAGAATTTTTTTTATTGTTTGAAGAATAGAAGTTAAACGGTTAACAAAATGGAATAGAGATTAATTAAACAATTACTTAATTTAGAACAAATATAACTTTTAATTATTTAATTAATGTCATTTAGAGTGTAAATACCTAATTTTCTTCTAATGTATATAAACTTATCTTGTGGAAGTGGATATGTAAGTATATCAACTAATTATCCTTGGGTAGAAATAAAATCTAATTAGGTTTCTCTTTTGAGAACACTGTCTCTTACGAAATGGTGCCTAATTTTAATATGTTTACTGCATGAGTGGTTAATAGGATTTCTTAACAAATTAATTGCACTAGTATTACCACAAAGAATTTTTACATCACTAGATATTAAACCTAGATCAAATAAAGCTTGTTTCATCCCAAGTAATTGAGAGCAAGCTAAAGCTACAGACATATACCCAACTTCTGTAATAGATAAAGCTATGCAATTTTGTTTCTTAGGAAACCAAGAAACCAAAGAAGTACCCATGAAATGACAAGTCCCACTAGTATTTTTCCTATCAGTTCTACTTCCTACATAGTTAGCATTACTGTAGGCTAAGAGTTCTAAAGTTAGAGACTTCGGATAAAATAAGCCTAAATCAAAAGTATTTTTCAAGGAACGAAAAATTCTTTTAATAGCATTTAGATAGGATTCCTTGGGTGATACTTGGAATCTATAGCATAAACATGTAGCAAATATAATATCAAGTTCTCTTATTGTTAAATATAAAAGTGAACCAATTATACCTCTATATTTTGTTGAATCAATCGATTTACCTTGAACATCCAAATCTAGGTTGATATTTTCAGCCATAGGCGTATCATTACCTTTTGAATGATTCATACAAAATTTTTTGAGATTATCTTGAGTATATTTTGTTTAATGAATAAAGAGACCTTCATTTGATTGGTGTATTTGAAGACCCAAGAAATATTTGAGCTCGCACATAAGGCTCATCTTAAATTCGCCCTGCATGGTCTTGAGAATTCTTAACATAAAGAAATGTTAGTAGATCCAAAGATATTCTTATCAATATAAATATGAATTATCAAGTTATCATCATTTAAATGTTTAATAAAAAGAGTCACTACAGTAGTTTTTACCTACACCGACGACCATAAATTGTCGGTGTAGGTATAAAATACTGTTAGCTACATATGCCTATTTCGACAGTAACCTTGGATTTCTCTTAAGAGGTGTCACTATAGGTTATGCTGATAGTAAAAGCTGTCAGTGTTGTACCTCACTCTACAGTGACGACAAAATTTCTAAAGGTTATCCAATTTGACTTTTATGCTAGTAATAATGATTTTATCCGTCGGGATAGATTAAGGCTATTAACTCCAATAATGTTAAACATCGACAATACTATCTCTATAGGTAAGTACTCTATGTCTAAATTAATATTTAGAAATAGCAAAAAATGTTAGTATTTCCATCACTATAGAAAGATAAAGTTTTGATGAACACATATAGTGACATTTTTCCTTTATTATTGCCATAATTTTTTAATATGCTAATATATAAATGTATTATTAGGTATCATCCACTCTATTCTTTTCTATATTATATAAGAGACATAAATGTGATTTTTTCATATACTTCAACGAAAATTAGGGAGTTAATAGACTTAATGAAATCAAATTTACTCTGTTAAGACAAAAGTATATGTAGTCTTTAAAATCGAATCAATAAAAAGTAAATAATATTGAAATAAAATTTTAAGTGTTTACCTTCACAAAATAGTAAAAATAAGAAATAAAATCCAATAAAACATATCCAAGCTTTCTAGGATGAAAATAAAATTTCACCAAAATTTAAATTACAAGTTACATCATTTTCATGAAACAGGAAAGAAATTAATGTCACATAATTAATTATAATTTTAATTTCTTTAAATAAACTCTCATTTCTATGCTTAAAGAAAAGAAATTCAAGAAGCATAAAGATTAAAAAAATGAATTCTCCAACTTGGAACCAGAACAAGATGCACCAGCTGGGAATCAAACCAGAGTTTGTACTGTGTAAGGGTACCATTTTACCACTAAGCCACTGATGCTGTATATGTTTCGGAACCTAATTAAATAACATAAACTAAGAGTGGTCATAAAATGAATAATCTCAAAATAGCTAGGATAGACACCTCACCTTACAATCTAGAACACCATATAAGAAATCAAGGCAAAGGGAACCACAAGATCTCTCTAAAAACCACATTGAATATTACCACCTTTGCCAACATTTCAAGCTCGTCATTTTTTCTTACATACAAGAATATCACCAATATGCAAAGATATCCACCCATCAAACCTATACACTTTAGTCATCTATATCAAAGAATTCAATCCAGGAAAAAGAAAAGAGTAGATTAAGAAAAGTGCTTGGAAAATGAAAGAATTAATATAATTGATACACCATCTTTTGGCAAATGGAATTGTTGGTGGATGTTAACAAATCAAAGAATTAATCTTGCTACAAAATAAAACCTAGAAAAATCTTTTGTGAGTAAAATATAATTGACACACCATCTACAATCTGCAGCTCCAAAAAAGTGATGTTTTCTTCTTTTATGCACCTGTTCTTCCCATTGAGTAGTCATAACTGGAGGAAAAAGCACAACTGGCTTTGAATTTGTACTAGCAAGAATATGCCTTCGAGGAACAACATCCTTGTTACCATGACCTAACTCAACCAACTCATTGTAAACACATTAGAAGTACTTGATCCATGGATACTCAGAAATTTCGCAAAAAAAAAAGAATAAATTTGTGACGTTGACCAAACGATTCTCCCTGACCATCATTTCGTAAGTAACTACTTCTAACATCTTTTATAGCAGCAGTACAGACATATCACGCTTAGATGAGTCACCATCTTTCTGGGAATAGGAAGAAATGAATTGCATTATGAAGTAGAAACATGTGATTAGTATCACTGATATCTAGAGTGGTGCAGCATACCTATTCAGAGAAAAAGAACAAAGAAACATATATCATTGACAAAATTTATGTCTCACAATCTATGCACCATCTGCCATCAAAGCTAAAAGGCCTATCACTATACTAGATTATGCCATGCAAAAGTACCTTACACTTTAGATCCTTTAACTCAGTGGGATTCAAGAGCTTCGCATAGTTTTCACATTGATGTCACTAAGCATACTCAAAGCGACAATTTGGAGTTGTGCATACTCCCTCCACCAAACAGTCAGTGAGGAATCTTGAACATGCATCGCAAAAGAGCTGGAAGATAATCATAAATACAATCATATAAATAATCACCTGCTACATGGCATTCTTGGTAAGCAATCCATTCTCCAAAAGCTTCTGGAAGATAGCCGAATAGACTTCAGTTTGCTGTGGGCAAGAAGTGCATCCAAAATGATAAAAACCAATATCACACCAATCATATACTTGCTTCTGAATTGCATGATATCTTCACAAAAGAGTCCAATCAAGCAACGTGGCAAAATAGAATAAAAAAGTATATGTTCCAAGCTTTTATAATGACAGCTACACATTCAACTTCTTGCTAGTGAAACAATCACAAAAAATGTCCAATGATTACTTATAATTATAAGTCTTAAAATATTATATCTGAACTTTTTTAGAAAATAAAGAATAGGTATTTAAGATTGTAGCCATCCATATTCATCAATCCATGAATCAGATAAATTATAGGTCTTGCATCCAAGATCCCTTAAGGTACAAAGCCACATGGAAAACATTTTCCACATATCCATGCACCCTCGAAAGAAACGTCTCATTTCCTTACCTACCTCCTCAATGAACAATTGCTTTATTCATAGAAATGCCAATTGATGATTGAATACTGTGCAAATATTGAGTCAAGAACTTTCTCAGAAACTTGCATTACTATCAAAGATACACAATTCTATTTATTAAGATAGTGAAAAACATATCCCATTTCTTGACAATACTTAATGTAGATTTATATTGAGAAATCTAAGCTATTGCTTGAGTGGCCAAATAATTCTCTAAAAACACCAAAACAACTCTTGCATTTTCGAACTAAATTTGTCAATAAATTTCCTCAGAAACTGATGAAATCAATCAAGGTCTAACCGATCTTTCTCTATGCCAAATTGCATACTTCTTATTTGGAAGTTGTGTCTAAGATACTCAGTCTTTCACAAAATAGAAAGTACAGGAGGAGCATCCCCTCTTGACAAGATAAGTATGTCTACATGCCTGATTGGGTGTGTCAATTTACCTCCCCTCTAAGAATGATTTTAGAGATTATGCATGCGATGCAGTCATGAAAGCCAATGGAGTAGTCTGATGCATCTCAATGTCTTAGACAATAAAAGATATGCACACGATGGTTGACTCTATAGATCCCATCTCAGCATCACCTCATTTTCGGATATGTATGCAATTTAAGAAATTTCTAAAGAATACTTTAGCCTGCGACTTCTGCTCAGAATCCAGGTCATGGCCTCTGAAAATTCCATTTATAGGGCTATTTTCGAAGCTTCTGAAAATGCTTGAATGGCATGCAATATCTAAAACTACTAAGCTCAAACCAAAATTCTTGACTTTCTAGATAAAGTTGAAATAATAAAAAAACTAAATTAGAACAACTAACCTACAAGACTGAATTGTATCAACGGGACATTAGGGACCAAGTCACAAATACCCAAACTTCATGGGCCAATTTACATAACGACTTCTGGTCTAAACTGAAATATTTCAAAGCAGCTAAACTATCTTGAAGCACCTGCAATTTATTAGCAATCTCACTCTATTGCAAAAATCATTATAATTGCACTGAAAAAATATAGTTATTCTATGAAAACTTGATAAATATTTAAACATTAACCCCATCAAAAGAATCTAAGCATTAAACCAAAGATCTAGCAATCTAACTTTCATGGGTGAATTCCCATGCACATGAAACATGGGTGTGCAGCTCTGGAAAGATAGTCCATTTCTCAGGCAACCAACACAGAAATAAATTGTAGTTTTAAAAAATAATGTCCTTAAAATCTTTACATTGAAGGATAATCCAACCAAAAATAAAGGGCAAGAAAACATCAACACTCAATAGAAGAAAGCATACTTGATATTTCCACAAGCCCCAAACAAATTTATATAGCTTGCACACAGACAAACAATACACAATTCAATATGACAAACTGTCAGGCTACATAAATGCTTGAAAATTCTTCAGTACATCCTACCCATTAATAAGAACCACATTGAGCTAAAAAATGCCAGCATCAAATTCAAACTTTTTGATGCCTAGCTATGCAACTCCTGAACATCAAATCTAATTTCTCCTTCTGGAAATCTTAATGAGTTACTAAGTTAGACACACATGAAGCTCCCCTAGTTCAATAGCAACAGGGAGAACATTACCATGATGCAAAGATGCAAAATGTACACATTGAAGATCAATTTCCCAAATATAACAACTCAACCCCCACCCCAACCAACATTAATTTTAGTTCCAAGGGTCAAAGTGACATGAATACAAGCAGCCAAAACTAAAGCAAAGAACAAAAATAGGGTTCATTTTATAGTTTTCCATTACTATGTATTAGAAGTTAAAGAAATGTTCTTGAGGCATGTACAAACTATAAAGCCATAGAATAAACAATAATATTCTTAAAATGCCATTAGATAGCTTGAAAGAGTCAGAAAAACATGCTACATAATCTACAATTTGAAGAGCATGTGCAACAGTAGCAGCAGCAACCACCAAACCTTTCACCATTTTATGTTGGGTGAGCTATTTTGACAAGAATTTACCTTAAGATACATAAACTAGTGTGTGCATGGGATCATCATTTCAAAACTTTATGAAATTCAAGGAGGAGGCATAAAGTAACATGTCCAAGATATGTAGAAAGAGTCAAGTTCCTTTCATAGTAGTCACAAGTACCATGTCAATTGATTCTATTTGACAAAGTACTTCAAAAGGTGGCCACTTCTAGGTATCTAGATGAGTTCGCATCATCTACTGTCTGGTCATAAAAAAAGAAATGATAGCACACAAAAGATAAGCTTCTATTAAACTCTTTCTTTCTTCTCCTATGAAGGGATTCTATTAAACACTTTTACATCTGCAACTTTAATGTGGGCTGCTCTGGCATATAATTGTCAAGAACTATCGAGTGATGTAGATATAAAGATTAATTTAGAACATAATTGGGGGTCTCTTTGGAATAGGAAAGGTAAATGTCTACTAGCTTTTGGGTTAGGCCCCTATCCATGGATACATGTCCAAACGATAAGCCCCAAACCCTTATTTTCTCATTTTGCTCTCATATTTTCAAACAAGGAGGCTATGATTCTTTTAATTTTGCATATTTGTAACGAGCGCGTACCCCAGACGTCTTTTAAGACGTCTGGGAGGTGGCCCAGACGTCTGTCAAGACGTCTGGGATCACATCCAGACGTCTGACCAGACGTCCGGGATAGTTTACAGACGTCTGACGAACAGTTATACTCGCACGGGATATTCGTCTGCGCGCCTGTGCGCGCAGACCTGCGATCCGCATCTTCTCTGCGGCTGCAGGCGACTGTGGCCGTCTCTCTCCTCCTCTCCGCGCGGCGTTAAAAGGGGGAGGGGGCGCGCCTCCCCTCCCGTCTCCACCATCTTCCTCCTCTCCTGCTGCGGGCGGAGCGAGCGGACGCGAGGGCGCAGCGGCAGCGGCGCAGCAAAGGCGCGGAGGAGCTGCGGCGTGCGAGGGCGGGACTCTGCCGTGAGGGCGAGCTCGCCGGGAGCGGCTTGGCCGGCCGGCGGAGGGCGCAGGGGGCGCAGAGCGTCGCGAAGAGGGACCTGCTGCGGGCGGAGCAGCGGACGCGCGAGGTGCGACGCGGGCGGCGTCGCGAGCGGAGGCCGAGCGAGGTTCTGATTCTGGAAAAATCTCCAGAATCAGACGTCTGGACTGATATCCAAACGGCAAGGTCGACGTCTGTGTGATCATACAGACGTCTGAAAGGTGAGTTCCGCTTTCTCCTTCTTCTTTTGTCGACTGACCGTACTGAAGGAGGAGGGTTGGCTGTGCGCAGGTGTTCGGATTCGTCATCCTTTGCGAATCCGACGTCTGGAAGTTGTACCAGACGGCGGGAGTGACCTCCAGACGTCCGGAGAGACCATCGGACGTCTGGTATCTAGGAGAGACGTCGCCACAGACTTCTGGACGTCCGGGGAACCACGCCGAACAGGTAATTCTCTGATCCACCGTTTAAGACGTCTGGAAGGAGTTCCAGACGTCTGATTTTGCACAGTATTGTCTTTCTCGACCCGTTTAGGGCCCGTTTGGGCTCCGTCTTCCACGATTCGAGTTGCGTTCGATTCAGAATTTATTCCTCTACCTGCCTCCAGTAGCTATACACTGTTTTGAGACACTCCTTGTGTTTGATCCTTGTGATAGGACCTCGTTCGGTTGCCGTCTTGAGAGTCGCGGAGGCGCGCGGGATTCCCGACCACGCCCCCATTACTTCCGTTGTACCTGGTAGAGTGGTTTTAAGCATTAATAAAATCTGTTAAAGTATGGAACCATAACTAGAACCTAGGGCATTGCATGAACCCTAGGAATGAGAAATGTATGGAATGATAGCTCCTAGGTGTTGCATGAATCCTAGGGCCGGAAAACTAGATTGTATGATAGATCCTAGGATATGGCATGAATCCTAGGATGGAAAAACTAGTGGAATGTATATTACTGCAGTCTTGGAAAAATGGAAAGGAATATATAAGCTGCCTGTGAAATTAATTAACAGCTGCCTGTTATGAACAAAGAAACATGTTTGAGATCATGGAAATTGAGAACGTGAATCTGGAAAGTGAAACATATGATGTTCTGAGATAAAGGGCTGGAACCCTACGGGGAATTAGGAGTGGAACTCCTGGAAAGAAAAGGAATGGAACTGAGATGTAGTTGTACTGTCTCTTGGGTACGCAGTACCAAGGGAAGTACCTGTACCTGTTTTAGTGCAGAGTGGGGCCAGCCGCCCCAGGGACCCGGGGTTAGGCTTGGCCGCTCTGTACCGACTTGTTGGCCCTCGTGTACGTAGTACCGAGGAGAGCTAGTAGTGTTAGGAGAGTACTAGCTACCCCACGGGCCCCGGGGTTCTGCTAGCCTCCTTCACCGACTTGTTAGGCCCACTAGGGCAAACCAGGGTAGTCAGACGAGGGTGCGCGGACTGTGGAGGGGCAAGGCCCCGGTTTGGTTACTGTGGAGGGGTTGGACCCCTGTTACTGAGAGGGCTCTGCCCTGGTTCCGTGCTGTGCTTTGGGCACACCCGTTAACGGAAACGACTGACCGCGTGCCAGTACGGGCTAGCTACCTGTGCGTTTATCGCGCGTGCCGTAGTCACCGTTACGTCTGTCAGTGACCTTGGGGTGGTTGACTGAGGGTAGGATCACCACGGGGGACTCTCCCGGCCAGGAGAGCACCACGTGCTACTTCTACTGTTGGAAAAGACTGCAATCAAGATCGTCCCACGAGGACATTCGAGATCAAGTAAAGGATCTGAGAAGTAAATGAAATAGTGAGAAAAATTGAAAGATGTAAATAAAGGAAGTAATAGAACATAACAGCTACTGTACACTCTACTGTTGCCTTTAGTTAGTTTGCCACTCTACTCAGCGTTTTGCTGACGTGTTACACTCGTTACCTTTTTCAGGACCAGGTGTTGAGCAGCCAGGGTCGGCGGCTGCAGAGGACGCTGGGCCGAGTAGGGTCCAGTAGAGTTGCCACAGCTTTGTACCTTCTTTTGTTTCTGTTCTAGTGAGTAGTTTTGTTTCCGCTGTACCTTCTTTACCTGCAGTTTTTGTTATATGATAAATGTTGTTTTACTGTTGTGGTGGTGCCTACTGTAGTAGTTTCTTTCCTTACTGCTGTACTTTTTACTGTTAGTTATATTCATGCTGAATGTGGTTTATTTTACTGTCTTTTGGTTACTTCCTCGTTGGACGACTGGGTCTTCAGATTAGTCGAGTCGGTCCGGTTCTCGTGTCTCGTAGGGACTCGGGAACCGGGTCGTTACAAGATGGTATCAGAGCAAGGTCGTCCCGAGAAGTGAATCAACTGACTGGAAAATAACCAATTCACATGTTTATAGCTAGAGTAGCCACCACAACATATCTCTTGACATGAGCTCTTAGAAGTGTTGTTAGGTACCGTCTGTTTTGACGTTTCCGTTTTGTTTCGCGTCTCCTTGCAGGAGATGCCTCGTCGTGGGACTGGCGAGACTGGCCGCGGGCGCGGCCGAGGGCGAGGACGGCGAGGTGGACGTGCTGTCGTTGACGTCTCGGTGGACCAGCCACCACTCCCTGGCATCCAGGCCCAGGACCTCGCCCGACTGATACGGGATATTGTACGAGAGGAGCTCCACCCACCGCCCCGAGCACCTCCTCCTGGGGTTGCAGAGGGGGAGTCCTCTGTGGGACCACGCGACGGACGCGGCGCCGGACACGAGGGAGGGGATGGGCCCCTGCCGCCCCCACCTTCCTCCGACACTTCTGTACACGAGGAGACCAACCCGTCCGCGCGAGAGACCGACGGCGGGCGGAAGAGGCCCTTTCAGCCAGACTTCTCACAGGGCCGGCGAGAACGGAGACACGTGGCGTCCGCAGGAGAGCCGTCACGTTGTGCAGGGCCATCACTGGCCTTTGGGGGCCCTCGACAGGGGCCAGTCGCCAGCACCGGACCCCCGCCTAGCCGACAGCAGGGACTCACTGAGGGCGGGAGTCGGGTTCCCCTCTGCTACCAGTGTGGCCAGCCGGGCCACGTCAGGAGGGACTGCCCATCTAGGGCAGGAGGTCAGCAGATACTTCCCGCGCAGAGCACTGGAGGGCGCGCAGGAGGCCGCGGTTTCCAGGCGCGAGGAGGAGGACCGCAGTCGCGAGGAGGGTACCGGCCAGCACCTACCCGTCCGACGCAGAGTGTGGCTGCTTCGTCCGCACCTAGAGCTGAGGGGCGTATCAACGCCCTAACACACAGGGACGCCAGAGCTTCGGGATCCGTGGTAGCAGGTATGGTTTCAGTTTCTGGCAGACTCGTTTACACGCTTTTCGATTCCGGCGCTACGCACTCGTTTGTCGCAGACAGTTTCGCAGTTAGTTTGGACCAGGATTATACATTGTTAGAGAACCCGTTCGTAATCAGAGGTCCGAGTGGTCAGCTGTTTGTAGCTGAGGAGGTGTACACGGGTTGCGGGGTCAGCATCGGGGGACACAGCCTGCCAGCTGACCTGATTATGATACAGATGGAGGACTTTGGGGTGATCCTGGGGATGGATTGGCTGTCCGCTTACCACGCATTGGTAGACTGCTTTGAGAGGAAGATTGTCTTCTCCATTCCGGAGTTGCCTTCCTTCGAGTTTCACGGGCAGCCAGTGGACGGAGGTTTCAGGTGCATTTCGGCACTTCGGGCGGCGAGACTTTTGAGCCAGGGGTGTGAGGGCTTCTTAGCTTGTGTGGTGGCAGAGCACAGCCCCGTGGCAGACTTCCAGAGCATCCCGGTGGTCAGAGAGTACCCCGACGTGTTTCCAGACGAGTTACCAGGACTACCGCCCGAGAGTGAGATCGAGTTTGAGGTCTCACTAGTACCAGGGACCAACCCCATCTCCACCGCGCCATACAGGATGGCACCGCTTGAGCTGCGAGAGCTCAAGTCTCAGTTGCAGGACCTTTTGGAGAAAGGTTTCGTGAGGCCCAGTGCGTCTCCCTGGGGAGCCCCGGTACTGTTTGTGAAGAAGAAGGATGGGACCCTACGCCTTTGTGTGGACTACAGACAGCTGAATAGGGTCACCATCAAGAACCGATATCCGCTGCCGAGGATTGACGATTTGTTTGACCAGTTGCGGGGTGCCACGGTGTTTTCCAAGATCGACTTGAGGTCTGGATACCACCAGTTGAGGATCAGGGAGACCGACGTCTCCAAGACAGCTTTCCACACCCGGTACGGACACTACGAGTTTTTGGTCATGCCGTTTGGGCTGACCAATGCCCCCGCTGCTTTCATGGACCTGATGAACCGGGTGTTCAGACCGTACTTGGACCAGTTTGTGGTGGTTTTCATAGATGATGTACTCATCTATTCTAGAGATCGGACGCAGCACGGACAGCACTTGCGGATGGTTCTGGACACTCTGAGACGACGCAGGCTGTACGCCAAATACAGCAAGTGCGAGTTCTGGTTGAGGGAGGTGACCTTTTTGGGTCATGTGATCTCTGGAGACGGCCTGGCGGTGGATCCCGCCAAGGTCGAGGCAGTGCTCAGGTGGGAGAGACCGCGTTCAGTCACTGAGATTCGCAGTTTCCTGGGACTGGCAGGTTACTACAGACGGTTCATCAGAGGGTTTTCGCAGATTGCACGTCCTATGACACAGTTGACTCGGAAGGATGTGCCTTTCACTTGGACAGACGCCTGTGAGGCGTGTTTTCTGGAGCTGAAGGAGAGGTTGACCTCGGCTCCCGTGCTCACCATTCCTGACAGTAGTGGCGGGTTCGTCGTGTACACGGACGCTTCCTTGCAGGGGTTAGGAGGTGTGCTCATGCAGAGGGGTCACGTGGTCGCTTACGCTTCGCGGCAACTGAAGCCCCATGAGCATACCTACCCTACCCATGACCTAGAGTTGGCAGCTGTTGTCTTCGCGCTGAAGACATGGAGGCACTACTTGTACGGTGAGACCTTCGAGATTTTTACAGATCACAAGAGCCTCAGATATCTTTTTGACCAGAAGGAGCTCAACATGAGACAGAGACGTTGGTTGGAGCTCCTGAAGGACTACGACTGCAGCATCTCCTACCACCCGGGAAAGGCCAATGTGGTGGCTGACGCCTTGAGCCGTAAGGCGCCCGCACGCTTGGCCAGTCTACAGTTACAGAGTTGGAGCCTTTTGGAGGAGGTGGGCAGTTGGCGACCTCTAGAGTTACGAGGATACTGTGGGGCAGTGACGGTGACACGGCAGACCAGACCAGAGTTGATAGACCGCATCATCACGGGACAGATGGCCGATCCGTACTTGCAGTCTTTGCGCGACAGAGTACTGTCAGGGGACCCAGGGGACTTCTCTTTCACAGACCAGGTGTTACGCTTGAGGGGACGGCTGTGCGTCCCCAGAGACGAGGAGCTGTTGAGAGAGCTCCTGACTGAGGCACACGGTTCCAGATTCACCATACATACCGGAAACACGAAAATGTACCATGACTTGAGACGCGAGTTCTGGTGGAGAGGGATGAAGCGGGATGTGGGTGAGTTCGTGCAGCAGTGCTTAGTGTGCCAGCAGGTGAAAGCCGAGCATCAGAGGCCTGCAGGGCCGCTTCAGCCGCTTCCAGTGCCAGAGTGGAAGTGGGAGAGCATCACCATGGACTTGGTGGTGGGTTTACCTGTTACCCAGCGAGGACACGACGCGGTCTGGGTAATAGTGGATAGGTTGACGAAGACGGCACGATTCTTGCCGATCCGAGTCACTTTGGGACCAGCACAGTTGGCAGAGAGGTATATCCGTGATGTGGTGCGACTACACGGAGTTCCGCGGGAGATCGTATCCGACCGGGATACCCGCTTTACGTCCCAGTTTTGGGCTGAGTTTCAGCAGGCTTTGGGGACGAGGTTGAGGTTTAGCACGGCTTACCACCCCCAGACGGACGGACAGTCGGAACGCACGATACAGACACTTGAGGATCTTTTGCGTGCCTGTGTACTAGACTGGAGGGGCTCTTGGGAGGAACACCTGCCCCTGGCAGAGTTTGCATACAACAACAGTTATCACTCGAGCATCGGCATGGCTCCCTACGAGGCTCTGTACGGACGGAAATGCACGGCACCCTTGAGTTGGGTTGAGGTGGGGACCAAGTGGGAGGTTGGCCCCAGGTTGATCCGGCAGAGTCAGGAGGTAGTTGAACAGATCCACAGACGACTCCGCACTGTCAGGAGCAGACAGAAGAGCTACGCAGATCGCAGACGCAGAGAGGTGCAGTTCGAGGTTGGGGACCACGTCTTTCTTCGTGTTTCGCCCATGAAGGGCTTACAGCGGTTTGGGGTGAGAGGGAAGCTCGCGCCGAGGTTCGTGGGGCCCTTCGAGGTCCTGGAGCGGGTTGGACCCGTTGCTTACAGACTTGCCCTTCCCCCGCAGCTTTCTGGTGTGCACGACGTGTTCCACGTGTCCAACCTCAGGAAGTACGTAGCCGATCTCAGCCACGTACTGAGTCACGAGAGCGTCGAGGTGAGTGACGACCTGACCTACCCCGAGCGGCCAGTGCAGATCCTAGACCGAGCCGTCCGCAGGTTGAGACGAAAGCAAGTACCCCTGGTAAAGGTTTTGTGGAGGAGCCAGCGGTACGAGGAGGCTACCTGGGAGCCTGAGGCGGCAATGCGGGAGCGGTACCCAGAGCTTTTCGCGGGTACGTCTTTTCGGACCGGCTTCGGTCCTCTTTGAGTTTGTTATGGTTATTTGGACATCCTTTTTCCGCACCCTAGTTGGCGCAAGTTTCGGGGACGAAACTTCCTTTGAGTTTGTTATATTGTAACGAGCGCGTACCCCAGACGTCTTTTAAGACGTCTGGGAGGTGGCCCAGACGTCTGTCAAGACGTCTGGGATCACATCCAGACGTCTGACCAGACGTCCGGGATAGTTTACAGACGTCTGACGAACAGTTATACTCGCACGGGATATTCGTCTGCGCGCCTGTGCGCGCAGACCTGCGATCCGCATCTTCTCTGCGGCTGCAGGCGACTGCGGCCGTCTCTCTCCTCCTCTCCGCGCGGCGTTAAAAGGGGGAGGGGGCGCGCCTCCCCTCCCGTCTCCACCATCTTCCTCCTCTCCTGCTGCGGGCGGAGCGAGCGGACGCGAGGGCGCAGCGGCAGCGGCGCAGCAAAGGCGCGGAGGAGCTGCGGCGTGCGAGGGCGGGACTCTGCCGTGAGGGCGAGCTCGCCGGGAGCGGCTTGGCCGGCCGGCGGAGGGCGCAGGGGGCGCAGAGCGTCGCGAAGAGGGACCTGCTGCGGGCGGAGCAGCGGACGCGCGAGGTGCGACGCGGGCGGCGTCGCGAGCGGAGGCCGAGCGAGGTTCTGATTCTGGAAAAATCTCCAGAATCAGACGTCTGGACTGATATCCAGACGGCAAGCTCGACGTCTGTGTGATCATACAGACATCTGAAAGGTGAGTTCCGCTTTCTCCTTCTTCTTTTGTCGACTGACCGTACTGAAGGAGGAGGGTTGGCTGTGCGCAGGTGTTCGGATTCGTCATCCTTTGCGAATCCGACGTCTGGAAGTTGTACCAGACGGCGGGAGTGACCTCTAGACGTCCGGAGAGACCATCGGACGTCTGGGATCTAGGAGAGACGTCGCCACAGACTTCTGGACGTCCGGGGAACCACGCCGAACAGGTAATTCTCTGATCCACCGTTTAAGACGTCTGGAAGGAGTTCCAGACGTCTGATTTTGCACAGTATTGTCTTTCTCGACCCGTTTAGGGCCCGTTTGGGCTCCGTCTTCCACGATTCGAATTGCGTTCGATTCAGAATTTATTCCTCTACCCGCCTCCAGTAGCTATACACTGTTTTGAGACACTCCTTGTGTTTGATCCTTGTGATAGGACCTCGTTCGGTTGCCGTCTTGAGAGTCGCGGAGGCGCGCGGGATTCCCGACCACGCCCCCATTACTTCCGTTGTACCTGGTAGAGTGGTTTTAAGCATTAATAAAATCTGTTAAAGTATGGAACCATAACTAGAACCTAGGGCATTGCATGAACCCTAGGAATGAGAAATGTATGGAATGATAGCTCCTAGGTGTTGCATGAATCCTAGGGCCGGAAAACTAGATTGTATGATAGATCCTAGGATATGGCATGAATCCTAGGATGGAAAAACTAGTGGAATGTATATTACTGCAGTCTTGGAAAAATGGAAAGGAATATATAAGCTGCCTGTGAAATTAATTAACAGCTGCCTGTTATGAACAAAGAAACATGTTTGAGATCATGGAAATTGAGAACGTGAATATGGAAAGTGAAACATATGATGTTCTGAGATAAAGGGCTGGAACCCTACGGGGAATTAGGAGTGGAACTCCTGGAAAGAAAAGGAATGGAACTGAGATGTAGTTGTACTGTCTCTTGGGTACGCAGTACCAAGGGAAGTACCTGTACCTGTTTTAGTGCAGAGTGGGGCCAGCCGCCCCAGGGACCCGGGGTTAGGCTTGGCCGCTCTGTACCGACTTGTTGGCCCTCGTGTACGTAGTACCGAGGAGAGCTAGTAGTGTTAGGAGAGTACTAGCTACCCCACGGGCCCCGGGGTTCTGCTAGCCTCCTTCACCGACTTGTTAGGCCCACTAGGGCAAACCAGGGTAGTCAGACGAGGGTGCGCGGACTGTGGAGGGGCAAGGCCCCGGTTTGGTTACTGTGGAGGGGTTGGACCCCTGTTACTGAGAGGGCTCTGCCCTGGTTCCGTGCTGTGCTTTGGGCGCACCCGTTAACGGAAACGACTGACCGCGTGCCAGTACGGGCTAGCTACCTGTGCGTTTATTGCGCGTGCCGTAGTCACCGTTACGTCTGTCAGTGACCTTGGGGTGGTTGACTGAGGGTAGGATCACCACGGGGGACTCTCCCGGCCAGGAGAGCACCACGTGCTACTTCTACTGTTGGAAAAGACTGCAATCAAGATCGTCCCACGAGGACATTCGAGATCAAGTAAAGGATCTGAGAAGTAAATGAAATAGTGAGAAAAATTGAAAGATGTAAATAAAGGAAGTAATAGAACATAACAGCTACTGTACACTCTACTGTTGCCTTTAGTTAGTTTGCCACTCTACTCAGCGTTTTGCTGACGTGTTACACTCGTTACCTTTTTCAGGACCAGGTGTTGAGCAGCCAGGGTCGGCGGCTGCAGAGGACGCTGGGCCGAGTAGGGTCCAGTAGAGTTGCCACAGCTTTGTACCTTCTTTTGTTTCTGTTCTAGTGAGTAGTTTTGTTTCCGCTGTACCTTCTTTACCTGCAGTTTTTGTTATATGATAAATGTTGTTTTACTGTTGTGGTGGTGCCTACTGTAGTAGTTTCTTTCCTTACTGCTGTACTTTTTACTGTTAGTTATATTCATGCTGAATGTGGTTTATTTTACTGTCTTTTGGTTACTTCCTCGTTGGACGACTGGGTCTTGGGATTAGTCGAGTCGGTCCGGTTCTCGTGTCTCGTAGGGACTCGGGAACCGGGTCGTTACAATATTGCTCTCATTTTCTCAAACAAGGAGGTCATGATTCTTTAAATTTTGACAGGAGCATGCATCCATTAGATGGATTTGAAATAATTTGGAGTAATCTAGCATGGGCTTTAATTGTTGTTTGTGATAGATTGGGGTTGTCATTGGAGCTTTTGTGAGCTAATTATTGGACAGAGTTTATTTGGAAACTAGTGAAGGTGTTGCCATTTAATTAAAATTGATCAAAGAGACAGGGGAAGATGCTATGCTAAGGGGAAGAATTACAAGATGACAAAGTGCTTGAAGTTACTGTCCTATCATAGATTGTTCAGTAAAAAGGAAATTTTAGTAAAGGATAATGTTTGGGTTGCTCATGAAGATTAAGAGGAAATTCTTCAATTCTTGAAAGTTTGTAATGATTTACAAGTTTTTGATATGTTGATTAGGGGTTTAACTTATGTCAATTATTAAGTATAGATCTACTGACAGATTCAAGACAAGAATGGTCGAAAAATGGTTCACTTAGAAGTAGGTGGTAGGTTACCTTGAGGTGATTGCACTAATAATAAAGAAGAATTTTGTGAGAGTGTTTCAGTCCATGTAGTTTAATATTTCTAGCAAATGCATCACTTGGAAGTAAAAATGTGTTCCCCCACAAAATATTGCATGGAGAACACTATATGTAGATTTCATATGATAATAAGATCATCTCCATGACAATAAGGATGAGATTGGTAGACTCAAGAATGAACTAGAAAATGGATTTGAAATGAAACTTTAAGGAAGATTGAAAAACTTCCATAATATTAAGATACCTAAATCCAAGATGAGCTTGTTATATGTCAGGAAGGAATATGTGTTGGAGTTATTCAAGGATGCTGGAATATTTAGGTGCAACTGAAGCTAGTAAAGGATTCATGAAAGTTGGAGATCCTTTTAATCAGAAGAACAAGTACCAGAACTTGTAAATGTCAGCTCTTGTACCTGTGTCTAATGTTTGTTTCAAGAGTTAAGCATTAACATATTATTCCAATGTCAATAGATTGATATTAAGTAAAATCATATTACTTTTTCATGGTTAATCGTAGCAAACATCCTTGTTCCAGTGTAATGGGGGTCCTCAACTTTTAGTTGATTTCTCCTATTTTGCTCACACATTTCCTAAAGGTACAAGGA
The DNA here is from genome assembly GCA_037157565.1 of Thalassia testudinum. Classification (NCBI taxonomy): domain Eukaryota; kingdom Viridiplantae; phylum Streptophyta; class Magnoliopsida; order Alismatales; family Hydrocharitaceae; genus Thalassia; species Thalassia testudinum. Next base: position 96,119,875 of record JAZHRO010000025.1, read on the forward strand.
CATTCAAATAAAAACTATGATGTATTTGTCATAAAGGCATTGAGAAAAGTGTAATTCATTTGCATTAGGACAATACCTGATGCTCATCACTAAGCCAAATATGAGCAAGTGCAAGAAATTGTTGTTTATCAATCCAAGCATCTTCAACTGTGTCCCACATCTCTTTTGTGGACTGTCTATTATCAAATACTTTGCTCTTAATTACATCCTTCGGTGCTCTCCAATTTGTAGTAGCACAACACATGACATATTTCATTGTCTTTTCATTACAACATGGCTTAAATTCAATCTTCTCCTACAAGACACACGATATTGATGTAAATATTTTGAATAACCAAGAAGTTAACTAAAAGGATGAACTATGACTAGCCCTTAAAGTTGAATGTCCTCCCACATTCTTGTCTTTTATTAAGGTCCCTTGTCCTTCCAACTAGCATATCCTATGAGGGCCAAATTTGATCTTCCTACCATAGATCTGATAAAGTTTGCAAATTTAGTAGCTTCTTCTCTAAGGGGAATGCCAGCAACACCAACATGAACCTCCATCTTCACACCATCTTCCAACTTCCAAATTTCATTCATTAAGGTGGGACCTCTCATCTTCTTTAATTGAGATGAAGCTATTCCTCTCACAATAAAGAGACATGTCAACCACGTGCAAATTGTTTAGGCAAAAATTGCACAAACATGGCCATGCATCTTCTCCACATTAAACTTTTGAAAGAAAAAAAAAATTCGAGAAAAAGGCTCTAAAAATACTTCAAATGTTAAAAATAGCAAATTGACTTAGCTTTGAGGCATCTTTTGATGACACTTGTATTGGAGCACTTAGTGATGAAACTAAAGTTGGTTTCTCACTTGCAATTGCAGGTTGTTTTCTTTTTGTTCTATCAACCACTTTATAGTTCCTTTTCCTCCCCATTTATCTAAAAATGAAAGGACAAGAAAAAGAATCATCAAAAATCACATAACCATTACTAAGTAAATCATTACTTTGTAAAGTGTGAGAGTTGAGCATAACCTTAGAATGAGATGTCTCAAGAAGTTGTGAGCACACTCCCTGACAATGGCCACTAACAAGAAAGAAGGAAGGGGCAGTAGAAGTCCATTTGTGGAAGAAGAGTAATGCCACTTTGTTTGGATATATTAAGTTTGAGTACAGTTCTTAGTTATCATCTACAGTGAATGCCAATTTTAGCTATTATTTCAAACAAGGGATATTATCTACCTGTCTATTTTCAATACAGATTTAAGCCAATAAAAAGAGATGTAGGAGCCATGCATAATATGGAAATGAAAGGTGGAAGCACCCTTAACAATTCTAGTGAATTTTACATTTTATTATTCCTGAAAAGCCAAGATGGGTTGACGAAAGTTTCTAACTAGATTCAAATTTTTTTTGGCACTGTCTGAAGCCTCAATTTGTATCATGGAAAGATCACTCTTGTTTGATGAAGTAATAACTCCAGAATGGCATACTAATTTTCTCTTTTTGCAGGTTAGTACCATGGTCTGATTCTAACAACCTATCTAATCAGAGAACCGGTTGAAAGTTCTACCGTACTTGGATTGGCTTGTCTAGCACGATGGTTGGATTTTACATAACTCATCCGATCCCAAAAAGACATGGTTATTGCTGAAAATAGACTTCTTCCTAAAGATTTTAATCACTAGGAGGAGAAAAGGGTTATAGTCAAGACTACAGTATCAAAATAAGCCAAGATCAAGAACTGAGCATCTTGCAAGCAACAAGAACCAGGCACTACACTTTCTTTTCTAATGGGACGATGTTTGGAGATTAGTAATTATTCAAACCATATCATTATAAATGAGGCGTCCAATAATCAGCAACCCCCCACACCTCCTTAACAAAATAGAAGCTGCACCCTATACCAACCATAGCGATCTGGCCACTCGAAAACATTTGGTCACTAACTTTCTCCTTCTCAACAACCACAAGATGATCTTCACCTATACTGCCATTTTTAGTTGCCACAATAAGCAACAATCTCTGTCCACCACCATAATGCCATCATTCATGGACTGCAATAAATCTTATGCCTGCTAAACTAATCTCTTGATCACTACATAATAGACAAACTAGAAAATTCAAGTTTCTAATTGAATTCTAACTCAATCACACATCTCAACAAGGATAAAGACCCTTATTGTTTACTTATCAACCTGTTCAACCATAGTCACAATATTTATGTAATTCAAATAGAAAAATCTATTAGAATGTAATTGCCAAACTTGATTGAGTGTATGCTAAGCAACTAAGGAACATTATTTAAGACCAACTGGGGTCTGAAATTCCTTAGGATTCTATAATCATTGAAAATAATACCCCTCCTACACAAAGTCTTCTGGTTCTTGAAAAGTAGATCCCTTTCTACTAGATATCATGTCTATACAAATGGAAAACACTGGCTATAAGTAATCTAGGTATTACATGGACATATACATTTAGTAATGCATTCTTCTCATTGAGGCAATCACTTTTTGATCTATTAATTGTTATTTCCATGACATTAGAATGGGTTGCATTTCATATTTCATAGTTGGGCTGGATTTGTATCTTAATTCTTTGGCCCTTCAATGCTTAGGTTAGATTAGAGATCCATATGGAGCAAAACTGACTCCCTAGGATTATGAAAAAGAATGGTCGATAATATTGCAGGATTTGCTTCTCGATGGAGGAAAAATGATCGATGATATTTGCCTCTCATTGTTTACTACCTTGAACTCCAATACTCCAACTAACTTGATAATCATAAATAAAATCCTTGAACCTTCTCTTGTTGGAAAGCAAAAGCTCCAAATGTAGACAAGATATATTATTACACTACCACATCAAATTTGTTAACAATTTCTAGTGTGCTTGTTTAGATTTTTTTTTTGAGGAAGTAAATATGGTGGCCATGAGATTTGTTCTCATGACCTTTTTAAAGGCTAGTGTGGTGCTCTACCACTGAGCCAATCCCTTATTGTTGTTAACTATTTGGTAACATTCAACTTCAAAGGGCAAAGTAGAATATATAATAAGCATACACTCGCACTCCCTTACTCCACCAAGCATTCTACTACACCCTCACCTCCTTCGTAGGAGACCGCAGAGCTGTCCCATCACCTTTACCTCCTCATCACCATTCCCTTAGCTTGGTCAAGCGTCCCTCTACCCGGGCTCCTCCTACACCTCATCTCTGATGTCCAGCAGGTCATCTCCTCCATCCAAGCCACCACCAAGCGCCATCGTCTCTCCAGACATCCGCTTTGGGAGATTCCTTCTCATCTTCATTCTCTTATTATTTTATTTAGTATATTTTTTATTAGTGTAATAAACAACATTTTGATATATCAGATTTGATTCATTTCTCGACCCTTTATCTTTTTATTTATCCTTGCCTGAATATTTATCTTGGCTATTTCTTCACTATGAAAAGACTAAAAGAAATCACAAAACCCTATGAACACCAAGAAAGAAATAAATTGAAATGCGGATTTCAAGCAACAAACGTCGCCTCCCCATGTTCGACCCAGGACTCCCTTTTGAGTTTCGGTAAAATTTTATTTAATAGTGAGTTTTCGACTACAACGACGGGTTTCTTAAAACCCTAACTTTTCCCTCATGAAAACCCGCTTATCAGTATGCATCCAAGAAGCAAAAGAAACTACTCCCGACTAACAGCTCTAGGATCTGATCAATGAACAGTAAAGGAAAATGGTCCTTCTAGGTAGCCATATTCAGTTGCCTATAGCCTATGCAAACCCGCCATGAAGTCGCAGTGCGGGTTGGGATGGATTCGCCCTTGTCATTCTTTATGATGGTGAGTCCTACTTTCTTCGGCACGATCTAGATAGGACTCACCCACTTGCTATCGAAAATCGGATATACATTGCTCACATCCAGCCATTTAATGATCTCCTTTTTAACAACCTCTAGCATATTCGGGTTCAACAGTCTTTAAGGTTGTCTCGAAGGTTTCACCCCATCATCTATGTAAATGTGATGAGTGCACTACAAGGAGTGAATTCCAATGAGATCAGCAATACTCCACCTAATAGCAGCCCTATGGTCTTGTAAAATAAAAATCAATTGATTCTCCTCTTCCTGGGTCAAGTGAGCACTAATAATAACTGGGTACATCTCATTTTCACTCAGAAACACCTATTTGAGTGAGTCAGGTAAGGGCTTTAGTTCAATCACGGGTGGGTTAGAATCAAAATTGTGAGTGGGATGAGCAAAATCAATAGCGACAATTTAATGATCCTGATATGCAAGAATTCCCTCTAATTCCTCTCTTGCAAAATAGTCAGTTGTGACTATATTAACGGAAAACACATTTGTTGTAGCCACACCTTCCTGTGTCAGCAAGGGTGATTTAGTAATTTGTTGATCAGGATAATTAGATTCAAGGGTGTCGTGATCAGATGAACACCCCAGACAATCGACTCTGCGGGAGAAAATGTGCATTGCGGTGGTTTCAGACCCATGTGGATCGAGGTCTGAAAACCCTGACAATGAAGACAAATGAGACATTGGGTCTTCACAGAGGAGCCCAATGTTACCACATAAAGCTGATTCCTCATCTTCACCGTCCTCCTTGGTGTGATCATAGTCAAAGTTCCTTGATGCCCCAAATATGTCTAGTCTTAGTCTTTCATTTCCTAGGGCAATCTCCATACACCCAGATGCATAGTTGATATTTGCTCTGGCTGTCGCCAAAAATGAGAGACCTAAAATGATTGGAGCATCACAGAGATTAGGAGGAACCTCCATATCGAGAACGAAAAAGTTCATAGGAAAGCAGAATCCACGAACCTTGATGATCATGTTCTCAACCACCCCCTTGGTGTTTTCACTGATTGATCAGCCAGCTAAATAGTAACGGAGGTGGGTTTCAACTGCCCAAATTGAAAACGATCATATACAGTGGTGGGAGTTAGGTTGATGGATGAACCCAGATCAAGAAGGGCCCGATCAAATGGAGAATCCTGCAAAAGGTAGGAAATGAGTGGAGTACCAGCGTCTTTCTTCTTAGGCGGTAGGTTAGCTACAACCATGGCGCTAGCTTCCTTCAATAGTACCACCTGTCATCCATTCTTCTACTATCTCTTTGGGGTATAGTAGTCCTTAAAGAACCTAGCAACAAGGGGAATGTGATCTATAGCATCGAGGAGAGGGACCTTAATATGAACTTCCTTAAACATTGATTTCAGGTCCTCGAAATTTTGCAAACCCCTTTTCCGTGCTATATCTCATGTCAAATCCTCAAGAAAAGGAACAGGAATCTCAAGGTCAATTAGCCTCTTGCCCTTATCTACTATAGGTGGCTCCTAAGAAGAGGAAGGAGTCAAACCATCCTGCGATGAAGGGCATAAGAAATCAGGACCAGCCTGCCAAAATGGTGTGTTGTATGTCTTCTTCCCGCTCCTCAATGTAACAACTTTCGCATTGGCATGCTTTTCGTGAGGTGGTGGAGCAGAAGGAATAGAGTATGTGGGGTTCTGCATCAAAGGTAGTTGACCTTGAGCATAACCAGGTGGCGTAGGAGGCACCTATAATATAGCATCCGCTTGTCCCTGTGGTGCCTGAAACCTAGGCAAGGCACCCTGGCTCTGCACATGTCGCAGGTTAGGGATAGGTTGGGAGGGCAAGGCTCCTTGAGTCTTATGCTCTTGCAATAGTTGGTTCTGTGTGTTTTGAATGCTCTGTATTTGGTCAGCCATTGCCTTCATTATTTGTAACCTATCCTGCATTAATTTTCGCATTGATTCTTGAAGTTCCTCCTTCAATGCCTCCAAAGGGTCTACCCTCTTTGGAGGGTGACTAACAGCTTGGTGCAGCAGCTGATATATAGAACAGGATTACTACTAAAATGGGAATGGCCGCTGCCTTAGATATGTGTTTTGCGCATTCCCGTACTATCTGGTCTTGTAGTGTGGATCTTGATGTGGTCTTTGTGAGTTACCTTGACTAGGAGAAATTTGGATGCTTGTGACAACTAGGGTTATATGTCTCTGAGTATGGGTTGTTATACCCATATCTATGAATAGTATTGATGTCTTCGTAGGGCGCCGATGTCTGGGACATATATTCATCAACGGAATATGCATTAAAATCATCATGTGGTATGTACCCTGATTCTGCGATGCTAGATCGAGATTTTCTGTAGGTTCCTGATATGTGGGATCTTGTGAATACAGGGAAGATGCATCTCAATGAGTAAATTAACTCGAGTAGGAGGGGCACAGGGTGCATAGGAAGATCTAGATACAGTAAAATTTTTGGAGAATTTAGGTCGAGCTCGAATCAGTTCATCGAGCTTCTTATCTAATAGATCCACCTTATCCAACTTCTTGGTGATGATGTCCATATCGGCTCAAGAATATTCGGCATGAACCTCATGGACATTAACCCATTATATCCAGGCTGCTGGAATTGGTTCATTGACGCAACATTCATCAAGTTCTCTACTAAGGACTCAAACAACTCAAATGCGTTGTTCTCGTCCTTTGCGAGGAAATTCCCACCACTAGATGCATCAGCTAGGTATTAATGTGTGTCAACCAACAGATGGTAAATGATCTCAGCTAGGTGACATCTAGGCACTCCATGGTGCAGGAATTTACTAAGTAGATTGTGAAATCGATCCTAGGAATCATGTAACTTCTCCCCTGGTCCTTAGGAGAAAGTCCTAATTGCATGCCTCATCACGTTCGTTCAACCGATCATGAAGAACTTTTGGAGGAATTCACATTGTAATTCCACCCAGGTTCCAATTGGCCTCCCGATGGTTTTGAACCAATATGAAGCTTTATCCCTGAGAGAGAATGGAAAAGCCATCATGAAAACTATTCCCAGATCAACATTCCTCGGTCGAACCATTTCTGCAATTCGGCTCAGGTCCACTATATGATGGAAAGGATCCTCATTCGAGTTCCCATAAAAAAAATTCTGGATTAAACTAATCACATTTGGCTTCAACTCGAATGCATCTCCGCCTGTGGGAATCCAAACTTGAGGTGCTAGAATTGTTGCCGCCGGATCGTAGAAGTCCCATAGCTACTCTCCTTGGGGTAGATGATGCATCCTACCCTTTGTTGTCAAAAGTTTGTCGATATATTTCTCATACCGTTCTTCTAATTAGATGACCCAAGCTTCCAAACAAGCCGTCAAGTCCAGATTCTCTAGATCCTGACTAGGTCCAAGTCAAGGGTTGGCCATCTCGACTAAATGAGAAGAAGGGTGAGAAGAAGGTCCAGGCAATGCAATGAATCACCTTCGCCTCCTTGGGATTGGCTCCCATGGTCCAACCAATTGAGCTCTAAGTGACCTCCACCCTTGCTTACACCAACCAACCTTGGTTGGTGCAGCCAAGCCAAACAAGGCTAAGTCCTTGTCAATCAAGTGATCCTTAAGATCAAGTGACCAGGATTTTCACTAAGATTCTAATTATTGAAGAAAAATTCATTATAAAATCAATTGAAAGTAATCCTAACCCCTCAAGCTAACCCAACCAATCTGTACAAGGGGACTACGGGGAAGGTTCTTCCTTTGCCTTTCGGCTCCAATTTCTTTGTACCGCTTAGATGCAGTCGTTTGACATTGCCCCGCAGATTCGACTATGGGTTCAACTAGAATGGTTGTGATGACCAAGTAGTTTGATAACAAATGTAGGTTAATTAGCATATTTTTCGCAATTTTTCTTAACCCTTTTTCTCTTCAACTTGTGGTTTTGGTGAGTGTCCCACAATGTGACCTAGCTCACCAGCTAGCCACTAAACTTAATTAAGTCTAGTCTAGTCAAGTCTGGTCTCTAGTTTCTAACCTTGAAGGTTAAGTCCTAGGGTTCATGCAATGGTTAAGTGTTCAAGCAAACCACATCACAAGTGAGAAACATTCTCTATAGCACAATTTGAATCCAAATGATTTCAAATTTGATAGGCAGGTTTTCTTTTCAATTATCTTTCAATAAATATTTTTTTTGAAATTTTTACTATCTCAAATGAACTAATTCAAATTTTTAACTGTCAAGGGGTCAGATTTAGAATTTTGACCCCATGTCGATTTTCCCTTTTGAAATAGTACCAATTTATCTTCAAAATTTCATAAAAAATATCGAAATGAAAACTAATTTGATAGCCTTTCAAACCCCACCATTTTAGTCAAATCTGATTTGTGTGCTGTTCAAAATTGCTCTTTGAAATTCAAAAATTTTTGGATCTAAGTCAGTTTGATGCCCATGTAATTTGTGAATTTTAAAAAATTGCACAAATCTATTTTTTTCAAATGAACAGTGTTGTTTGAAAGCTAATTCTAAGATATAGCTTTAATATAAATTTCAAAATTTTTGAGTGGTAGAATATTCGACAATCAAATTTTGAAATCTCAAAAAAAATCTGGCTGATTTTCAGGGAGTGGTGAAAAGTCTTTTGAAAAAGTTTTAATTCAAAAATGAGCCTTTCTTACCAAAATGTTTCTTTTTTTTCAAATTTTGCAACTTTTTTTTCAAAGTTTTCTTTTTCTTTCAAATTTTTTTATTTTGGAGGGAAAATATTCAAAATTTTTCTTTCTTTTCTTTTTAAAAAGAAACTCTAACCCTAAGATTAAAAAGAAACCTACATCTAAGATGTAATTTTTTTTCTTTTTCCTTTCTTTTTTGCATGAATGTATTCAGATTTTTTTTCTCAAAAGCAAATTTTCCTAAGATTCAAATGAAAGCAAAAACTAAGATCAAGATGTGCACCTAATTTCTTCTCCTACACCTAATGTGTGCGCAGACTCCATTCATCCTGTTCCTACACATCAAAAGCAAGCAAAAGCAGATGTGTCATAGTTAAGCTCAAAATTCAGAAATCAAAATCGCGTTGCCTCCCTGGAAAAGGCACCATTTGTTTGACTTCATGAAACACATATTTGATTAAGAAAATGTTGTAGTATAGAGCAAATCATGATACCAACAAAAATAAAGTAACGAGACGATGAGTCCTGGTCGATCTCAGGGAGGCGTCTGAAAATGAAGTTGATCTTTGATTTTATGTTCTTTTCTTACTTGAAATCAAACTCTAGTTTGTATGGTGCAAGTTAGAGATCCGCCAGTTGCATTATTAATGTGGAAAACATGTGCGTGCGTGAAATATATCACAAATGTAAATGTGTGTGTTTGAGTACACACGACCTCTACTATACAATGGCAACTAGAAAATAATAAATCGATCGCTAATTCATTCACATCCTCTGGAACCGACATTTCATTGCAATATAGATAAACAAATCAAATATCAGGCAATTGGTGATTTCATTTCCTCAAAAATATCGTCATTACGATCAAGTTTAGTGGAAAGCTTATACATCAAATTGAAAATACTAAGGACTATGTTAACAGAATAGAGATACACGCATGGAACCCATGAAGAGTTTATATGTGCACTCTAAATGGTAGGAATACTATGCTACTAAGCAAAAAATTAATGCATGAATTAAAATTAACTTTAAACTAGCTAAAGAAATCAGAACATTGTAGGTGGTCTCCAATGGCTATGTGGCCTGAGCTGGTGGGAGGGGAAAGAGGGATGGACAAGGTGATTGGCTAGCCTCTTGAGAAGGTGGTGGAGGTGCTCTAGCTCTTGGACATGAAGATGAAGATGATAGTTGATGGTGGAGCTCATGGATGAATGGAGGAATGGAGTCCATGACCTAGATTGGGGTGCATGGTCATCTAAGAGGGTCTTTAAATTGACCAAGGGATGGCTTTCAAGTGGTTTTTCTAGAGAACAATAAAAGACTCTAGAGAGACCCTTAGGTGGTCGTCCAACTTAGTAAGAGTGGGTCTTCTTAGATCCACAATTTGTGGATCTAAGAATTGACTAATTGGTTTTCTATTTTTGGATTTCAAGAGGTGGTGCCACTTGGAAGTCATTCTAGAGAATTATGTGGACAGCCAAGTGGTGGTGCATGTGTGTATTGATAGGGAGATTTCCACTTAAATGAAATAGTTGTAAAAAGATGATTTATCGTTGATGTATATTTTTTTATGTGGTGGGAAACACCTCAATCAAAGATTAACTAAAATATTCTGAAATTAAACCACAAAATCAAGTCATCTCCACTTGGAGGCATAAACCTAGTAAAAACTCACGTTATCTAGCATTTATCTTCTCAAATTTGTAAAGACTTTCATGCACATAAATGCTCATCAAATTTATTCCACCAAGTCCATCAGAGAGGGGTGGTATTATGAAAGAGAGACATCAAAGATTATTAGCTATAGAGATAGAGTGCGGGGTCATGAGTGTAAAATGCAATAAACAATTCTATTTATCAAAAAAAAAACTCAACTCCTTCAACCAAATCCCTACACAGTCATTGCAACTAATATGATGAGAAATAGGGGAAACGAAACGAGGAAGACCGTGTGCACATGGGAAGGCTTCTGGCAACGGTGAGCTCAATGGAGGTACTCTAGAGCATAAGCTTTGCGTTGGCGGTCTCGGCATGGCCCAAGATGTTCAGAAGACGTGGAAGCAGGCCAGATGTAGTTGCTACTGAGTGGAGGAGTGGCTTGGGGCGCTTAGATGTGGATAGACGTCGATGAGTGATGTCGCGAGGTCGCCGATGGTGGACGGAGCAAGGGTAGGTGGTCAGATGGTCATGTGGGTGAGTGCATGTGTCAATGGTCTATAGGTTCCTTTATGAGGTGCAAGGGAAGGAGATGAGGAAGAAGATGAGGGGTGGCTATGGGTGGCAATGCATAGCAGATAGTGGTCACTGGAAAGGAGGGTTGCAGGTGGTTGTGGAGGCAGGGTAGTGCGCTATCACCACACTGCCGATAGACAAGGAGTTTGCAGTAGCGTCACGGTGTAAGCTTCATGTTCCATGGTGAAAGCTTCATGCATGGTGGGCGACTGGGGGCCGATCCCCAGAAGTGGACAAGATGAGATTTTTTTCTCCTGAGCATGGGACTTCTTTTTTAAAAGAAATCATCATTGACTCTCCAATGGATGGCCAAAGATCCCGTGGTGATTGAGGCTACTACACAAGACTCGGTTGATTTGGGTGGGCAATCAGGTCAGTGAGAAGGAGGCGATCCCATTGTTGCGATCGATGGGTCTTGCAGGTGGTAATAAGAAAAGGGTTATTTACAAGAAAAAAATGAAATGATGCATATAATGCATGCATGCCCCTAGAATATATATACTATCTTATATAAATGCAAGTAAAATATGCAAGTACTAATCTATTTGTGTATCAAAGTGCTTTATATATGTAGGCATTATTGTAATATTTAGGCATTTATGTAATTAATTAGCCCACACATGTCATCTCATCATTTATGCATGAGTATGGGTGGTGCTAGGTGGTTTAGCTTGAGTCCTATACGTCTAGGCAATTGGGTTTAGGTAGGTCTCTAGGAATAGGTTTATAAACCCTAATACTAATGTGATAAGTGCAATTAAACTTACCCTAAGTTTAATTGAGTTGATCTGTGTGTAATTCAAAGAGAAAGTATCCAATTAGGTCAAGCTTGAGTCAATTGGACACTCACTAGGTCCAATTGGACTTTTGTTGGTTGAGGTTTTAACTCAATTGGACTCTATGAGACCAATTGACTAGGTGGAATGTAATTGACCAGATCCAAGTCAATTGGTCTTAGTGAGAACCTAATTAGGTTCTAAGGAGGGTCTTAGGGTAGTGTACTAGGCTTAGGGCACCTAATTTAGGTTCCTTAGTTTGTACGATTGGGTTTAGGGTCTTAAGAAATCAAGATCTAGGCTTGATTTCAAAAACAGTAACTGGAGAGGGGTTCCAGACATCTGATTTAGTGATCAGATGACTTATACTTCAAAATCAAATGTCTAAGTCTTTAGTCTAGATGTCTAATGTTTAGTCAGGGTGAATTTGGGGTTCTGTCTTGGAATTCTGTAGAAATTGGATGTCTGACACCTTGTTTGGATGTCCAATATTCTAGCAGAATGGGTTTTAAGTCTACGGGTGGTGTCTAAGGGTTCTGGATGTCCTGTAACCAACCTGGACATCTAGATATGGGCTGGAAGATGAGTTTAAGGTATTCTAGGCTAAGGTGATCTAATATAATGGTGGCTATGATTTGGGAAGGTATCTAAGGCTATCCTAAGGCTAGGAAAGGTCTTGTGTTCGTCATAATGTAATTCCTACAATAAAATTCTACTTGTAAGGTAGTATACCCCTTCCATACATTATGTCTTCATCTCTATTTCAAGGCTTTTGCTTCAGCTCTCCTGCAGCTCTGGCTTCTTCCCTCCTTTAGATCCAGCTTTAGGCCATCTCCTGAGCTTCTTATTGCCTACAATCGAAATAGTGTGCTAATTAGTACATTATAGCATTATTTAATGATAATTTAAATAAAGCAGAAACGATGCAATGTATGTTATTTATTCATGAATTACACTACAATTATGCTAAGTCTAACTTAATTCAGGTCATTTATGTCTTATGATTGCTGCGCAATCCATTGCCTCTTACCCACATAGCTAAGTAAGGCACAACATATCTAAGTTGTGCTGTTGTTATTTTAATATATTTTATTTGTTACTCTTTATATAAGATCTAAAGCTTACAAGTCAAAAATTCGAAATCAACTTTTAATACTGGACTATATAGCATATTAATGTACACAACATTGATAACATCAATAATAACAAAAACAGTCTCACTAACAATGACAACAAAAACAATGAAAAAAATATCAATTGGAGAAGGGTAAAAGGAACACATTTACCAATAGAGATCAAAAAATAGAAAGTTGATATAGAAGGTATAGAACCTACAAAGAAACAAAAGGAGGTTAGATACAAATAGCCTATTGAATCTCATATCGTATTCACAAAAAAATGAATAAGCCAAAATGAACTTAAAAAAGTTCAATAAGAAAAAATGAAGTAGATAATCGAGGTACAATTTGTGTATCAAGAAATTTTCTGCATGCGATAATATTTTAAAGGATTAAAGAACAACCTAGGTACCTATTTTTTTTGAAAGAAAAAAGAAATAGATTAATCATTTCATATATTCCCTAAGACTAGTAGGTCGAGAAAAGTTGCCTATCATTTGCTATGAATTTGAGAAATTTGATGCATAGCCTTTTAAGGGTGAACAATTCACCTTTGAGTTATTTGACTTTGGTTTGATGTTTTCTAAAGCAAAATCAAGCATTCCTTGACTAGACGTGACTTTTTTTTCAGTTGGGTGGGGGTAGAGGGTAAGGACTAAACTAAGTTGTTTGAATTAATTCAAATTACAAGTTTGTTGTAATTGAAATTATTATCTATTGTAGTCAATTACTTCTGTGTGTTGAAATTTAGAATGATAGCACAAGTATTAGAGTAATCCCTAGACAAGGTGTACATAATTCATAAAAAAAATAGCCTAATAATAGTGATAGCCTGAATTTAAAGGAAATGATATAGTCATTTACATACATAGCATACATCATGTATGACACAAGCATAATATCTAAACAAATGATTTGTTAATAGTGCCTCCATTTACATATGTAGCATACATAATTCAGATTAGTATGGAGCATATGTAACAGGCTTGATTCCTTACCTTTCTATCAGTAAGAACGTTAAAATAAATGTAGCGCTTTCATTTTATAGGATCCTTCAAATCCTTTTCCATCACCAAAATCTCTTCCACTTCTTCCAAATGCAATTGCTTTTTGATATTATCAACAATTTCTTGCTCTATCTTATCCATTGATTCCACCCCACAATATATCAAAAAGAAATAGCACGTAGTAGCTATATAAAATAGGGCCAACGCCCACCAAACTAATATCCCTAGATGTTCCAATCCCCTTTTTGTTCCTAATATTTACAGCAAAGGAAGAAGATAGAAAGAAACAAAGGAAGAAGGAAAATAGGAAAAGAAATCAAAAGACAGCAAATTTCTTGAATAAGGCATTTTAGATTTTGTCTTAGTTTCATTCTTTGATATATTCTTACTTTTAGAAGATTTATACATAGTTGAGATTAGACCTTGATTCTATTTGAAGTATTAAGTAGGTCATGTGCTTAATCCAACCTCATCTATTTTGGTGTGGTGAGAGTTGTGAGAGACCTATATATATGTGTCCCTGTAGCCATTGTTCCTTGGAAAAGAATAACATAATATTTGCCCATTGAGGGTTCTCCCATGGAAATAATGGGTTACATGGACACATATGTATAGATCTCACTCACCTCTTAGCTCACCACCAAAATAGATGATGGGTGATGAATGCTCACATAATACCTCAAATAAGACCAAGGTCCATAATTCCAACTACGTATGTATCTTCCAACACTTATTAATGATGGATTTCTCTTTTTTGAAATGTCTCATACTTTCTAGAAGTTTGGGATGTGTAACGACCCGGTTCCCGAGTCCCTACGAGACACGAGAACCGGACCGACTCGACTAATCCCAAGACCTAGTCGTCCAACGAGGAAGTAACCAAAAGACAGTAAAATAAATCACATTCAGCATGAATATAACTAACAGTAAGAAAGTACAGCAGTAAGGAAAGAAACTACTACAGTAGGTACCACCACAACAGTAAAACAACATTTATCACATAACAAGAACTGCAGGTAAAGAAGGTACAGCGGAAACAAAAACTACTCACTAGAACAGAAACAAAAGAGGTACAAAAGGCTGTGGTAACTCTACTGGACCCTACTCGGCCCAGCGTCCTCTGCAGCCAGCGACCCTGGCTACTCAACACCTGGTCCTGAAAAAGGTAACGAGTGTAACACGTTAGCAAAACGCTGAGTAGAGTGGCAAACTAACTAAAGGCAATAGTAGAGTGTACAGTAGCTGTTATGTTCTATTACTTCCTTTATTCACATCTTTCAATTTTTCTCACTATTTCATTTATTTCTCAGATCCTTTACTTGATCTCGAATGTCCTCGTGGGAACGATCTTGATTGCAGTCTTTTCCAAAAGTAGAAGTAGCACGTGGTGCTCTCCTGGCCGGGAGAGTCCCCCGTGGTGATCCTACCCTCAGTCAACCACCCCAAGGTCACTGACAGACGTAACGGTGACTACGGCATGCGCGATAAACGCACAGGTAGCTAGCCCGCACTGGCACGCGGTCAGTCGTTTCCGTTCACGGGTGCGCCCAAAGCACAGCACGGAACCAGGGCAGAGCCCTCTCAGTAACAGGGGTCCAACCCCTCCACAGTAACCAAACCGGGGCCTTGCCCCTCCACAGTCCGCACACCCTCGCCTGACTACCTTGGTTTGCCCTAGTGGGCCTAACAAGTCGGTGAAGGAGGCTAGCAGAACCCCGGGGCCCGTGGGGTAGCTAGTACTCTCCTAACACTACTAGCTCTCCTCGGTACTACGTACATGAGGGCCAACAAGTCGGTACAGAGTGGCTAGTCCTAACCCCCGGGTCCCTGGGGTGGCTAGCTCAGCTCTGCACTAAATAGGGGGACAGTCGCTATCCTTGGTACTCCGTACTCAAGGGCCAGCTCACTTCCCCAATTCTATTCCATTCGCTTTCCAGGAGTTCTACTCCTACTTCCCCGTAGGGTTCCAGAACATCTTATGTCTTACTTTCCAGTTTCACGTTCTTACAAACCATGATCCCAATCATGTTTCTTTATTCATAGCAGGCAGCTGTGAACTCAATTTACAGGCAGTTTCATATATTCCTTTCCATTTTTCCAAGACTGCATTATTATATATTCCACTAGTTTTTCCATCCTAGGATTGATGTCATATCCTAGGGTCTATCATACAATCTAGTTTTCCGGCCCTAGGATTCATGCAACACCTAGGAACTATCATTCCATATATTTCTCATTCCTAGGATTCATGCAATGTCCTAGGTTCTAGTTATGGTTCCATACTTTAACAAATTTTATTAATACTTAAAGCCACTCTACCAGGTACAACGGGAGTAATGGGGGCGTGATCGGGAATCCCGCGTGCCTCTGCGACTCTCAAGACTGCAACCGAACGAGGTCCTATCACAAGGATCAAACACAAGGAGTGTCTCAAAATAGTGTATAGCTACTGTAGACGGGTAGAGGAATTACTTCTGAAAAGAACGCAACTCGAATCGC
Source organism: Thalassia testudinum (assembly GCA_037157565.1). Classification (NCBI taxonomy): domain Eukaryota; kingdom Viridiplantae; phylum Streptophyta; class Magnoliopsida; order Alismatales; family Hydrocharitaceae; genus Thalassia; species Thalassia testudinum. The sequence continues at coordinate 96,135,974 of JAZHRO010000025.1, forward strand.
GGAAAACGGAGCCCGAACGGGCCCTAAACGGGTCGAAAAAGACGATACTGTGCAAAATCAGACGTCTGGAACTCCTTCCAGACGTCTTAAACGGTGGATCAGAGAATTACCTGTTCAGCGTGGTTTCCCAGACGTCCATAAGTCTGCGGGGACGTCTGTCCTATACCCCAGACGCCCGATGGTCCATACGAACGTCTGTAGGTCACTCCCGCCGTCTGGTACAACTTCCAGACGTCTGATTCGCAAAGGATGGCGAATCAGCGAGCCTGCGCACAGCCAACCCCCCCTCCCTCAGTACGGTCAGTCGACAAGAAGGAAGAAGAAAGCGGAAACTCACCTTTCAGACGTCTGTATGATCTTACAGACATCGACCTTGCCGTCTGGCTATCAACCCAGACGTCTGATTCTGGAAATTTTTTCCAGAATCAGAACCCTGCTCGGCCTCCGCTCGCGATGCCGCCCACGTCGCACCTCGCGCTCCTGCTGCTCAGACTGCAGCAGGTCCCTCTCCGCATCGCTCCGCGCCCCCTGCGCCCTCCGCCAGCCGGCCAAGCCGCTGCGGCGAGCTCGCCCTCACGGCAGAGCTCCGCCCTCGCACGCCGCACCTCCGCGCTCACTACGACCATCGCTGCCGCCCTCGCGTCCGCTCGCTCTCACGCACAGGAAGGAGAAGAAGGAGGAGACTGTGGAGACGGGAGGGGAGGCGTGGCCCTTTTAAGGCCGTGCGAGGAGGAGAGAGGAGGTGGCAGGCCGCCTGCAGCCGCAGAGAGAAAAAAGAGGGAATATGCGGTCTGCGCGCTCAGGCGCGCAAGCGACTCGCGTGTGTCAAAAATAACGGATTTCCAGACGTCTAGAAACGATCCCAGACGTCTTGTCAGACGTCTGGTTGTGATCCCAGACGTCTTGTCCGACGTCTGAGCCACCTCCCAGACGTCTTAAAAGACGTCTAGGGCACACATTCGTTACAATATAACAAACTCAAAGGAAGTTTCGTCCCCGAAACTTGCGCCAACTAGGGTGCGGGAAAAAGATGTCCAAATAACCATAACAAACTCAAAGAGGACCGAAGCCGGTCCGAAAAGACGTACCCGCGAAAAGCTCCGGGTACCGCTCCCGCATTGCCGCCTCAGGCTCCCAGGTAGCCTCCTCGTACCGCTGGCTCCTCCACAAAACCTTTACTAGGGGTACTTGCTTTCGTCTCAACCTGCGGACGGCTCGGTCTAGGATCTGCACTGGCCGCTCGGGGTAGGTCAGGTCGTCGCTCACCTCGACGCTCTCGTGACTCAGTACGTGGCTGGGATCGGCTACGTACTTCCTGAGGTTGGACACGTGGAACACGTCGTGCACACCAGAAAGCTGCGGGGGAAGGGCAAGTCTGTAAGCAACGGGTCCAACCCGCTCCAGGACCTCAAAGGGCCCCACGAACCTCGGTGCGAGCTTCCCTCTCACCCCAAACCGCTGTAAGCCCTTCATGGGCGAAACACGAAGGAAGACGTGGTCCCCAACCTCGAACTGCACCTCTCTGCGTCTGCGATCTGCGTAGCTCTTCTGTCTGCTCCTGACAGTGCGGAGTCGTCTGTGGATCTGCTCAACTACCTCCTGACTCTGCCGGATCAACCTGGGGCCAACCTCCCACTTGGTCCCCACCTCAACCCAACTCAAGGGTGCCGTGCATTTCCGTCCGTACAGAGCCTCGTAGGGAGCCATGCCGATGCTCGAGTGATAACTGTTGTTGTATGCAAACTCTGCCAGGGGCAGGTGCTCCTCCCAAGAGCCCCTCCAGTCTAGTACACAGGCACGCAAAAGGTCCTCAAGTGTCTGTATCGTGCGTTCCGACTGTCCGTCCGTCTGGGGGTGGTAAGCCGTGCTAAACCTCAACCTCGTCCCCAAAGCCTGCTGAAACTCAGCCCAAAACTGGGACGTAAAGCGGGTATCCCGGTCGGATACGATCTCCCGCGGAACTCCGTGTAGTCGCACCACATCACGGATATACCTCTCTGCCAACTGTGCTGGTCCCAAAGTGACTCGGATCGGCAAGAATCGTGCCGTCTTCGTCAATCTATCCACTATTACCCAGACTGCGTCGTGTCCTCGCTGGGTAACAGGTAAGCCCACCACCAAGTCCATGGTGATGCTCTCCCACTTCCACTCTGGCACTGGAAGCGGCTGAAGCGGCCCTGCAGGCCTTTGATGCTCGGCTTTCACCTGCTGGCACACTAAGCACTGCTGCACGAACTCACCCACATCCCGCTTCATCCCTCTCCACCAGAACTCGCGTCTCAAGTCATGGTACATTTTCGTGTTTCCGGTATGTATGGTGAATCTGGAACCGTGTGCCTCAGTCAGGAGCTCTCTCAACAGCTCCTCGTCTCTTGGGACGCACAACCGTCCCCTCAAGCGTAACACCTGGTCTGTGAAAGAGAAGTCCCCTGGGTCCCCTGATAGTACTCTGTCGCGCAAAGACTGCAAGTACGAATCGGCCATCTGTCCCGTGATGATGCGGTCTATCAACTCTGGCCTGGTCTTCCGTGTCACCGTCACTGCCCCACAGTACCCTCGTAACTCTAGAGGTCGCCAACTGCCCACCTCCTCCAAAAGGCTCCAACTCTGTAACTGCAGACTGGCCAAGCGTGCGGGCGCCTTACGGCTCAAGGCGTCAGCCACCACATTGGCCTTTCCCGGGTGGTAGGAGATGCTGCAGTCGTAGTCCTTCAGGAGCTCCAACCAACGTCTCTGTCTCATGTTGAGCTCCTTCTGGTCAAAAAGATATCTGAGGCTCTTATGATCTGTAAAAATCTCGAAGGTCTCACCGTACAAGTAGTGCCTCCATGTCTTCAGCGCGAAGACAACAGCTGCCAACTCTAGAACGTGGGTAGGGTAGGTATGCTCATGGGGCTTCAGTTGCCACGAAGCGTAAGCGACCACGTGACCCCTCTGCATGAGCACACCTCCTAACCCCTGCAAGGAAGCGTCCGTGTACACAATGAACCCGCCACAACTGTCAGGGATGGTGAGCACGGGAGCCGAGGTCAAGCTCTCCTTCAGCTCCAGAAAACACGCCTCACAGGCTCTATCCAAGCGAAAGGCACATCCTTCCGGGTCAACTGTGTCATAGGACACGCAATCTGTGAAAATCCTCTGATGAACCGTCTGTAGTAACCTGCCAGTCCCAGGAAAATGCGAATCTCAGTGACTGAACGCGGTCTCTCCCACCTGAGCACTGCCTCGACCTTGGTGGGGTCCGCCGCCAGGCCGTCTCCAGAGATCACATGACCCAAAAAGGTCACCTCCCTCAACCAGAACTCGCACTTGCTGTATTTGGCGTACAGCCTGCGTCGTCTCAGAGTGTCCAGAACCATCCACAAGTGCTGTCCGTGCTGCGTCCGATCTCTAGAATAGATGAGTACATCATCTATGAAAACCACCACAAACTGGTCCAAGTACAGTCTAAACACTCGGTTCATCAGGTCCATGAAAGCAGCGGGGGCATTGGTCAGCCCAAACGGCATGACCAAAAACTCGTAGTGTCCGTACCGGGTGCGGAAAGCTGTCTTGGAGACGTCGGTCTCCCTGATCCTCAACTGGTGGTATCAGACCTCAAGTCGATCTTGGAAAACACCGTGGCACCCCGCAACTGGTCAAACAAATCGTCAATCCTCGGCAGCGGATATCTATTCTTGATGGTGACCCTATTCAGCTGTCGGTAGTCCACACAAAGGCGTAGGGTCCCATCCTTCTTCTTCACAAACAGTACCGGGGCTCCCCAGGGAGACGCACTGGGCCTCACGAAACCTTTCTCCAAAAGGTCCTGCAACTGGGACTTGAGCTCTCGCAGCTCAAGCGGTGCCATTCTGTATGGTGCGGTGGAGATGGGGCTGGTCCCTGGTACTAGTGAGATCTCAAACTCGATCTCACGCTCGGGCGGTAGTCCTGGTAACTCGTCTGGAAACACATCGGGGTACTCTCTGACCACCGGGATGCTCTGGAAGTCTGCCACGGGGCTGTGCTCTGCCACCACACAAGCTAGGAAGCCCTCACACCCCTGGCTCAAAAGTCTCGCCGCCCGAAGTGCCGAAATGCACCTGAAACCTCCGTCCACTGGCTGCCCGTGAAACTCGAAAGAAGGCAACTCCGGAATGGAGAAGACAATCTTCCTCTCAAAATAGTCTACCAAGGCGTGGTAAGCGGACAGCCAATCCATCCCCAGAATCACTCCAAAGTCCTCCATCTGTATCATAATCAGGTCAGCTGGCAGGCTATGTCCCTCGATGCTGACCTCGCAACCCGTGTACACCTCCTCAGCTACAAACAGCTGACCACTTGGACCTCTGATTACTAACGAATTCTCTAACAGTGTATAATCCTGGTCCAAACTAACTGCGAAACTGGCTGCGACAAACGAGTGCGTAGCGCCGGAATCGAAAAGTGTGTAAACGAGTCTGCCAGAAACTGAAACCATACCTGCTACCACGGATCCCGAAGCTCTGGCGTCTCTGTGTGTTAGGGCGTTGATACACCCCTCAGCTCTAGGTGCGGACGAAGCGGCCACACTCTACGTCGGACGGGTAGGTGCTGGCCGGTACCCTCCTCGCGACTGCGGTCCTCCTCCTCGCGCCTGGGAACCGCGGCCTCCTGCGCGCCCTCCCGTGCTCTGCACGGGAAGTATCTGCTGACCTCCTGCCCTAGATGGGCAGTCCCTCCTGACGTGGCCCGGCTGGCCACACTGGTAGCAGAGGGGAACCCGACTCCCGCCCTCAGTGAGTCCCTGCTGTCGGCTAGGCGGGGGTCCGGTGCTGGCGACTGGCCCCTGTCGAGGGCCCCTAAAGGCCACTGATGGCCCTGCACAACGTGACGGCTCTCCTGCGGACGCCACATGTCTCCATTCTCGCCGGCCCTGTGAGAAGTCTGGCTGAAAGGGCCTCTTCCGCCCGCCGTCGGTCTCTCGCGCGAACGGGTTGGTCTCCTCGTAAGTCATAGCTGCCTCTACCACCCTCGAAAACGTCGGCAGCTTCAAGGGTTTGACATACCCCCGGATCGCAGGCTGGAGCCCCTCGGTGAACCTCCAAAGGCGCTCCTCCTCAGTGGCTACCGCTGTCGCTACAAAGCGGGACAGCTCCAAGAAACGCGTGCGGTACGCGCTCACGGTCATCGTCCCTTGGCGGAGAGTGTGGAACTCCCGCCTCCTCTGGTCCTGCCACGTCTGGGGAAAGTACTGCTCGCAGAAGAGGGTGACGAACTGGTCCCATGTCGGCTCGTCCCTCTCCTGTCCCCGGACAGCCCTCCACCACCGGTGTGCCGCACTCTCCAGCTGGTACGTGGCAAAGGCCACGCGGCACTCCACCGGGGGGCGAAGGGTGTCGAAGATCTTCTCTAGCTGCTCAAGCCAGTCCTCTGCCTCGGTCGGGTCCTCATCCCCCTTGAAGGAGGGGGGCTTCAGCTTCTGGAACTATCCGAAAAGCTCGAAGTGGCGCTGTAGGGGAGGTGCTGGTGCACCTCCAGGCGAAGGTGCCTCGTGTACAGAAGTGTCGGAGGAAGGTGGGGGTGGCAGGGGCCCGTCCCCTCCCTCGTGTCCAGCGCCGCGTCCGTCGCGTGGACCCACAGAGGACTCCCCCTCTGCAACCCCAGGAGGAGGTGCTCGGGGCGGTGGGTGGAGCTCCTCTCGTACAATATCCCGTATCAGTCTGGCGAGGTCCTGGGCCTGGATGCCAGGGAGTGGTGGCTGGTCCACCGAGACGTCAACGACAGCACGTCCACCTTGCCGACCTCGCCCTCGGCCGCGCCCGCGGCCAGTCTCGCTAGTCCCGCGACGAGGCATCTCCTGGAAGGAGACGCGAAACAAAACGGAAATGTCAAAACAGACGGTACCTAACAAAACTTCTAAGAGCTCATGTCAAGAGATATGTTGTGGTGGCTACTCTAGCTATAAACATGTCAATTGGTTATTTTCTAGTCAGTTGATTCACTTCTCGGGACGACCTTGCTCTGATACCATCTTGTAACGACCCGGTTCCCGAGTCCCTACGAGACACGAGAACCGGACCGACTCGACTAATCCCAAGACCTAGTCGTCCAACGAGGAAGTAACCAAAAGACAGTAAAATAAATCACATTCAGCATGAATATAACTAACAGTAGGAAAGTACAGCAGTAAGGAAAGAAACTACTAAAGTAGGTACCACCACAACAGTAAAACAACATTTATCATATAACAAGAACTGCAGGTAAAGACGGTATAGCGGAAACAAAAACTACTCACTAGAACAGAAACAAAAGAGGTACAAAAGGCTGTGGTAACTCTACTGGACCCTACTCGGCCCAGCGTCCTCTGCAGCCGCCGACCCTGGCTGCTCAACACCTGGTCCTGAAAAAGGTAACGAGTGTAACACGTCAGCAAAACGCTGAGTAGAGTGGCAAACTAACTAAAGGCAACAGTAGAGTGTACAATAGCTATTATGTTCTATTACTTCCTTTATTCACATCTTTCAATTTTTCTCACTATTTCATTTATTTCTCAGATCCTTTACTTGATCTCGAATGTCCTCGTGGGAACGATCTTGATTGCAGTCTTTTCCAAAAGTAGAAGTAGCACGTGGTGCTCTCCTGGCCGGGAGAGTCCCCCGTGGTGATCCTACCCTCAGTCAACCACCCCAAGGTCACTGACAGACGTAACGGTGACTACGGCACGCGCGATAAACGCACAGGTAGCTAGCCTGCACTGGCACGCGGTCAGTCGTTTCCGTTAACGGGTGCGCCCAAAGCACAGCACGGAACCAGGGCAGAGCCCTCTCAGTAACAGGGGTCCAACCCCTCCACAGTAACCAAACCGGGGCCTTGCCCCTCCACAGTCCGCGCACCCTCGCCTGACTACCCTGGTTTGCCCTAGTGGGCCTAACAAGTCGGTGAAGGAGGCTAGCAGAACCCCAGGGCCCGTGGGGTAGCTAGTACTCTCCTAACACTACTAGCTCTCCTCGGTACTACGTACACGAGGGCCAACAAGTCGGTACAGAGTGGCCAGTCCTAACCCCCGGGTCCCTGGGGTGGCTAGCTCGGCTCTGCACTAAACAGGGGGACAGTCGCTCTCCTTGGTACTCCGTACTCAAGGGCCAGCTCACTTCCCCAATTCTATTCCATTCGCTTTCCAGGAGTTCTACTCCTACTTCCCCGTAGCGTTCCAGAACATCTTATGTCTTACTTTCCAGTTTCACGTTCTTACAAACCATGATCCCAATCATGTTTCTTTATTCATAACAGGCAGCTGTGAACTCAATTTACAGGCAGTTTCATATATTCCTTTCCATTTTTCCAAGACTGCATTATTATATATTCCACTAGTTTTTCCATCCTAGGATTCATGCCATATCCTAGGGTCTATCATACAATCTAGTTTTCCGGCCCAAGGATTCATGCAACACCTAGTAACTATCATTCCATATATTTCTCATTCCTAGGATTCATGCAATGTCCTAGGTTCTAGTTATGGTTCCATACTTTAACAAATTTTATTAATACTTAAAGCCACTCTACCAGGTACAACGGGAGTAATGGGGGCGTGATCGGGAATCCCGCGTGCCTCCGTGACTCTCAAGACTGCAACCGAACGAGGTCCTATCACAAGGATCAAACACAAGGAGTGTCTCAAAATAGTGTATAGCTACTGTAGACGGGTAGAGGAATTACTTCTGAAAAGAACGCAACTCGAATCGCGGAAAACGGAGCCCGAACGGGCCCTAAACGGGTCGAAAAAGACGATACTGTGCAAAATCAGACGTCTGGAACTCCTTCCAGACGTCTTAAATGGTGGATCAGAGAATTACCTGTTCAGCGTGGTTTCCCAAACATCCAGAAGTCTGCGGGGACGTCTGTCCTATACCCCAGACGTCCGATGGTCCATACGGACGTCTGTAGGTCACTCCCGCCATCTGGTACAACTTCCAGACATCTGATTCGCAAAGGATGGCGAATCAGCGAACCTGCGCACAGCCAACCCCCCCTCCCTCAGTACGGTCAGTCGACAAGAAGGAAGAAGAAAGCGGAAACTCACCTTTCAGACGTCTGTATGATCTTACAGACGTCGACCTTGCCGTCTGGCTATCAACCCAGACGTTTGATTCTGGAAATTTTTTCCAGAATCAGAACCCTGCTCGGCCTCCGCTCGCGACGCCGCCCGCGTCGCACCTCGCGCTCCTGCTGCTCAGACCGTAGCAGGTCCCTCTCCGCGTCGCTCCGCGCCCCCTGCGCCCTCCACCAGCCGGCCAAGCTGCTGCGGCGAGCTCGCCCTCACGGCAGAGCTCTGCCCTCGCACGCCGCACCTCCGCGCTCACTGCGGCCGTCGCTGCCGCCCTCGCGTCCGCTCGCTCTCACGCACAGGAAGGAGAAGAAGGAGGAGACTGTGGAGACGGGAGGGGAGGCGTGGCCCTTTTAAGGCTGCGTGAGGAGGAGAGAGGAGGTGGCAGGCCGCCTGCCGCCGCAGAGAGAAAAAAGAGGGAATATGCGGTCTGCGCGCTCAGGCGCGCAGGCGACTCGCGTGTGTCGAAAATAACGGATTTCCTGACGTCTGGAAACGATCCCAGACGTCTTATCAGACGTCTGGTTGTGATCCCAGACGTCTTGTCCGACGTCTGAGCCACCTCCCAGACGTCTTAAAAGACGTCTGGGGCACACATTCGTTACAGGATGCTATCTAATCAAGCTCCAAATTCTTGACCTATAATTGGAGCACTCCTCCAAGGTTTTAAATTACCGTGAATCACTAATAAGGCCTTTGATCGCATATCCTTGTCTTACAATTTGCACTCGCTAGTTGTTGGGAGTAACATTTATGATTATCTATAAATAAGTTGTGCAAATGAATCATTAGAACAATTCAACATACTAAGGCAAAATATGTTGTTTCTCACATTCCTTTAATAAAGCCATTGGCATCAGCATGAGCATGTCCAATTTTGATTGTAGCATTTTCCCTCGCTATATATGATAGAGAAATTCCTGTCTAAGCAAAGTCGCTGGTAGAAAAACACATAATGTCGTGTCTTTTTCTAATCATTTGCAACTTGGTATTATGCTCCTACTTCTAGTAATTTGGTATATTGCTATTATCCACTTCCCTTCAGCTGCTAGTCATGGGAAATTATGGTTTCTCATGAACCACATCTTGTAATAAGCCTATGTCATGGAACTTGAAATAGAACTAATGAAGCTCAAGGAGTAGAGTAGAGAACTACAAGTCAAACAAGTCAGTAACTTGATCTTAAATTTATTTAGTATGTCTTTCTAATGGTAATGGTTTTGCTGAATTGCATGATGGCAAAACCAAAATATTCGACATGAAAATATCATGACATAATATGGAGATAAAAATAAATTAGTAATGGATCCAAACCCTATCCATTTCCATGTGCTAGCAAGTAACTCCATTTCCTCCACCTCCATTGTTCTACTACTTTGCACAAGAACTAGATAACTTCATGGGACAAAAATCAATATGTATAGAGTGAGTGAGAGATTGAGTGGGAGAGATCTGATCAGTGGAACAGCGAGAGATTAGAAACCTTAAGATGAATTTAATGAAGTTGGAGATTAAATCAATGAACAGTGAAAGATTGATGAAGTGGGAGAGATCAAGAAAGATAGGGATCAATTTGAATGCCGATTTCAAAAGCCTTACAATGTAAAATCCAAACTAGGGATTGATCCAACACAAAAGCATCGATGAGCTCCAAGTGAGAGATCATATCCAAAAACCTAAAAGTGATCTCTCCACCTTTGATAATTGTTGACGAAAGTAAGAATAGAGAGAGAGAGCTTTAACTAACCTAAGTTAGTAAGAACACGATGCTCGATCAGGAGTAGCGACTCTGAGGGAGAGATTGTTAAGGCTTCAATCAGATTGAGTTGACTAAATGGAGTTTGGGGCATCAATGCATACTCGAGTGGTGTGGAGGTGGGGGAGCAATGGTGAGTGGGCCAATGAGTGAGGAGGTAGAAGGTGAAGGAGGCGGATGAGGAGGAGTTACTAGAGGGCAGGTGATGTTGGCAAGGATAGGACAAGGTCGGTGAGGGGAGGATGAGGTTGACATGCATCGAGGAGTGGCAAGGAAAGAGGCTGGAGAGGAAAGAGCAGAGTAGTAGGGATGGCTGAAAACACATTTGCCCTCCATTTTTTTATTTTCCCTAAAGGTGCCTGCTGGTGTAGTATGTATCATTAGCAACATATAATTAAACCAATAGTAACATATATTTGATGTCAGTGTAGGTACACTATTGCTATAGGTCAATTTCCTTGTAGTGAGTAGTGTCAACTTTTCCCATTTAAAACTCTAATTTGAGAGGTTTCTAAGATGGTCATATGAAGCTCTTCGAGCCTATTTCAAACCATATAAAGTTTTCTTTAATTTATAAACATGATTTGGAAAAATAGTATTTTCAAATCGAGGAGGTTGTTTCACATATACTTCTTTAATATAACCACTTAATAAAGAAATACCATAATGAGTAGAAAATGCTATAACATGCGAATAGATTCTAATCTGGCAACCGGTGCATAAGTTTCATCAAAATCTATTCCTTCTTGTTGATTATAGCGTTGAGCTACTAATCTTGCTTTATTTTTAATACCAGTTCTATCTTTATTTGTTTTATTTCTAAAAACCAAATGGGTTCCTATAATTGATTTACTTTTAGGAAGTGGAACCAAATCCCATAGTTGATTTTTTTCAAATTAATTACGCTCTTCTTCCATAGCTAATATCCAAGATAAATCATCTAGTGCTTCTCTAATTCCTTTAGGTTCTACTTGTGAAACAAAAGCACTAAAGGTAAAATTATTATTAAGGAGTTGACCACATGTTTTTACACTTGTTTCAGCATTCCCAATAATCAAATCCTTAGGATGATCTTTATTGAAGGTCCAACCTTTTGGAAGATTGTGAAGATTATTTCCTTAATGTTAGAAACATCAATGAAAGGTTGTTCATCATCATCATCTTCATTATCAATTTCTTGTAATGAAGAAGTTGGATCTTTAATAAATTTCATATGAAGAGTTTCTTCAACAGTCAAAGATTTCTTATTGAAAACTCAATAAGCCTTTGAATGAGTTGAATAAACAATAAATATACATTCTTCACCTTTTGCTTCAAATTTATCTAAATTATCATGTGTTTAAAACAAAGCATTTACAACCAAATATTTTGAAATAGCTAATGTTAGGTTTTCTATCAAAGTAGAGCTTAAAGGATGTCTTACTTAAGAGTGGTCTAACAAGAACTCTATTCAGAATATAACAAGCTGTATTAGTGGCTTCAGCCTAGAAGTATTTTAGAAGAACAAATTCAATTAACAAAGTTCTTGCACATTCTTGTAAAGTACAATTCTTTCTTTCAATTACTCCATTTGTTGAGGTGTCCTAGGAAAAGAGAATTCATGTGTTATTCCATTTTCTTCACAAAATGATGAGAAATATTGAATTTTGAATTCACCACCATGATTGGAGCAAAATTTACTAATCAAATATCTTTTTCCATTTTATACCCTTTTAGAAAATTTTTTGAAACACTCAAAAGTTTGACCTTTTTTATGTAAGAATAAAACCAATGTGAATCCAGAATAATCATCAACAAATACAAAGTAGAAATGACAATCATTCAAACTTCCATATTTAATTGGGCCAAATAAATCTAAGTGTACTAGTTGCAAAGGCCTAGTTTTCTTTTTTCAAAGGCCTAGTAGTTGATACAGCATTTTTAGCTTGAAAGAAACTTTGAGAATTTTAACTAAGGAGCAAGCATCTCAATTATTTAGATCATCAAATTTCTTATTAGGCAAACATTTAACTAAGTCATGCTTAATAAGTTTATTTAAGTGCTTAGTGTGTAAGTGACCTAGTCTTTTCTGCCATAAAGAAATTTCATTACTAGATGTGACTAAACAATCATAAGTATTATTCATATCAATTATTACAACATAAATGTTTTTGTGTCTTTTTCCTTCTAATACAATATTATCATTTCCATCTAAAATCTTAAAACACTTTGTAGTAAATAAAATAGAAAATCCTTTGTCACATGTCTAGCTAACACTCGAGAGGTTATGCTCGAGCCTTTAGCCAAGACTACATGACTAAAGGAATGGTTACCTTTACCAATAGTTCTAGAACCAATAATGTGGCCATTTTGATTATTTACAAAGGTCACTGTTCCTCCTTTCTTGAATGTAAGATCTTCGAATAGTTTTTGGTTGCCTATTATATGTTTGGAGCAACCACTGTCCATCACTCATTTCCCTTCTATCTTTTCCTACAAAATGAGAGGATGACTTCCTTATAGCTTCGATATTGTCTTTATCCATATGGAATGCCCAGTTTTCATAATCAAGATCTTTCATTCCTACAAAACAAGTATTCAAGATTGATTTTGGTACCCATTATTTTCGGGTCCAAGGGGGTTAGTTTTCTTCCATTTATTTTGAATGGAAGTACCATTTTTCTCAACCTTTTGACTAAGCTTACTAACATGATGAGAGAAATCAAGACGATATTTATTATTATATGCATGTTGGTTTCTAATCAATTTATCTAAATTTTCTTTTCCTCTAATAACCTTGTAAAGATCAATAAGTAAAACTTTAGAATCTTTTCTCAATGTTTGAACAATCAATTTTAAAGTGTTGATCTTTTCTTTTAGAACATTCACTTCAGAAGTCAGAAAAGAATTATGTTCAACAAGTATTTGATTTTTGTCATTGACAATAGCAATCTCAGAATTTATCAAATTATTCTTTTTAGTAATGGATGCAATGTCATTTTCAAGATTTTCAACTTTATCAATAAGAGAATGATTTTCAAAAACTAGATCATAATTTTCAAAATTAAGAGATTGATTTTTAGATCTAACATTATTGTTCATAGATTTTAGTCGTTTAAAAGCTGAAAATAATCCATTGAAAGCATTAAGCAATTCATCATAAGGAAAATTTTGTACCTCATCTTCAAGTGCCATAAGGCCTATACAAGCTTCTTCTTTAGGAATATCATCATTTGATGAATTTTCTTCATCCTTTGAGGATGAATCAGAATTATCCCATGTTACTTGAAAGGCACTTCTATTCTTGAATTTGTTGAACTTCTTCTTAGGTGTGAAGCCCTTCTTCTTGAAATCTTTTCCTTTTCTTTCTTCTAAAAGTGGACAATCTTTTCTCATGTATCCTACTTTCTTGCAATTGTAGCATGTGATAGGATCCTCTTTTCTGTCATATCTTCTTGAATGACTTCTTATTTTTGAGGAAACACTAAAACTTCCTTGATAAGAGTACAATATCTTCATCATTTGAGCTTTCATCTGAATCTTCTTTTAAATTGAATGCAAGTTGTTTCTTCTTGGAATCTTCATTTCCTTTCTTCTTTTGAGATAGCTTATTTTCATAAGCCATAAGATTGCTAATCAAGCTTTCCATGTCAAGACTTTCAATATTGTTGGCTTCTTCAATTGCAGTAACCTTAGATTCAAACTTTCTAGTAAGAGATTTAAGGATCTTTCCTTGTAGTTCTCCTTTCACAAAAGTTTTGCCAAGAGCTTTGAGATTGTTTACAATGTCAATGAAATGTGTAAACTTATCTTTGATAGTTTCATGCTCTTGCATCTCAAATTTCTCAAAAACATTAGTCAATAAAATAATTTTGGAACATTTTACCTTGGTAGTTCCTTCATGACTGGTTTCGAGAGTTCTCCAGATTTCATTTGATGTGGAGCATTGAGAGACTCTATTGAATTCTTTAGCACTCAGGGCACAATAAAGAGCATTCATGGCCTTTGAATTCAGTGTAAGTTGCCTCGTCTGATCATCAATGTAAATGCGTACATCATGTTTGGAGGATTAGTATAGAGAGTCTCCATCTTGTCCCAGATTGAGAAGTCACTATATTAGAGAAAAATCTCCAACCTTTGATGCCAGTAGTTGTAATTTGATCCATCGGAGAAAGGTGGCTTGGTGGTGGAGTGACCATTATTAGAGGATGTAGTAGCAACAACTTTTGTGCTCGTATTGGAAAATCACTTGAAATGTACTTCAAAAAAGTGGTGATAACCTACTCTAACACCAAATGGGGATGGCACAAGAGGGGGTTGAATTATGCACAATATAAAAATATAAAATTTAAAATAATTAATTTTTTCAATAATATCCAAACCACAAGATTTAAAGAGACCCAAAATCTGAGAAAAGTCTCTACTTGGTCTTCCAACAAGGATTTTCCACTTGCCACAAGCAAGCAATCCACTATGCTACCATTTTCAACCAAGGGTGGTAATCCACAATTACAATAGCCACTTTTTGGTATAGTCCACAAGAAACTAATTTTGTTCTTCTCTCCAGGAAGAATGGGAATTCCACAAATGGAAACCCAAGAGCAATAATCAAAAGATTAAAGTGTTACAAAATTCTTATAGAGGCAATATTGTAATTGTGGATGTGTAGAATATGCTCAAATGTTAATCAGAATTACTTCAAAATAATCTTTCTTTGAGTATAAAATTTTTCATGTGAAAGATGGAGTAACAAAATTAATCTTTCCAAACAAATTTGCATGCTAGAAATAGCTTGAAGAAAGCTTTGAAAATTGGCGTGTAAGTGTAGATTCCACACAAACATTTACTCTAATAAATTATTCCAAAAAGATCTCTAATTGGCATGTGAAGGCAAGGAGTAAATAATCAATGATTTATAATCAAACATCAATAAGAAATAATCAATAATATCCACTTGATCAAAGATCAAATACTTCCTTTTTGAATAACCTTTCAATGCATGGAAGTACAAGGAGGCCTTGAAATCATGTGCACTTATGAAGAAACACATTGGACAATTTTTCTTTGTAATATAATAGGAATTAATTTAATATCATGTAATATGTTGTTAACCAAGGAATAAAGAAGCATGTATAAAGGTAGTGGTGTCTTTTCAAAGGATTGGGACGTTGAAATGCAAAGTTCAATTAGTTTCCAAAGGAGAATAGCTATTCGTTAAATTTAATGTGAAAACTATGTATAAGAAATTTGCCACTTAATAGATTGTAGGTCAAAATAATTATGCGATTAATTATTTGTGTATGTTGATAACTATCGATTGGTTATTTTATATGTAATTTCAATTTTATTAATTACGAGTGGCTATAATATGTGATAAATGAGGAAAAACTATCCAATTAAAAGCATGTGATCGACATAAATGTTCTAGAAGGATATCCAATGTTAAAAGTGAAAGATAATCATTGATTTTTTATATGAAAAATACGTGATTTTGTAAAATGGGTTTTTAATGTTGTTGTGCATGAAAAATCAATCAACTTTTAAATTTATATTCCTAGATAGAATGAGTATTCAGGGTTGTCTAAGGAGGTTAATTTTTAGTTATCAAGATGATATTCTCTCTCTCACTCTCTCAAATCTTCTTTCTTTTTGGTTTTTAGGCTTTGAAAATTGTTAGGGTTTTAGAATATAGGCAATAAAGGATGGAAACACATTGAAATAATTGCACTAAAAGCAAAGTGGCAAAACTCAACCATCCTAAGCTCACCCTAAGCACGTGTTGCCAAGGTTAATTAGGGAGGAAGTGTGTGTGCTAAAGAAACTAGAGAAGCATAAAATTATAAAGGCAAAATTTTTAAAAGGAAACAAACTCTTTATAGAAAAATGAAGTTGCACAAAATTGTTGCACTTGAGAAGCTCACTTGTGTGGAGGAGCCCACAAAGTAATCCTCAAGTGTAGAGGAAATCTTAAAGACAAATAAATTCAACTACAAAAAGATAGAGGAAGAAGAAAGCTGTATGCTCCAAATTAATAGAAGATATCCTCTCTCCAAGAATGGTTCCTCCAAACTTGAAGATGGTTGCTCCTTTTCTTCTAAGCTTCAAGATAGTGATTGATTGCTGATGTAAACACATTTATTGAGGGTAAAATGCCTATTCATGCATGTTCCTAGGCTTAGATTTGCATTTAATGTTATAAATATTGCATAGCATGCATCATTCTACATTTAGAGTAGTTGTATATAATTTAGGTTAATTGCGTCCTTTTTGTGGTTAGGAGAGAAGGATATTTATTTTAGAGCCTCGAATTGATGATCCGACCGTACGAATTTGATCAAGATGACGATCGGAGTCCAACGCCTCAGAAATCACCTCTATCGGAGTCCCGTAGCACCATATGCAGTTCGAGAAAGGTCAACAACCAAGGGACTAGCAGACATAATTCAGAGCTTCAAATGATAAATCCGACCATGCTGATGGATTTGGGTCGACGATCGCAACCTAACGGTGCAAAAATCGACTCAATCCAACCTTTATAACAGCCCTACAACAAGAAGATGGATGGCCTAGATTGCGCCACATGGCCACGCCTTGGCCACTAACGCATGTACGCAGCATCGCACGTGCGCAAGCACGCATGAGTACAACGCAGCGCCAGCGCGTGGGCACGTGCACATGCAGCAAGGCGGGGGAGCAGCGCTAGTTATGCATGTGCAGGACCTACAGCGACGCATGAGCTAGACTTACAGAGACATTTACAACCGTCGCTAATTCTTCATGCGCTAGCAAAAATAACTTTGGCCGTGAGCGGGCATGAGTGAGCATGAGCTGCCTACAGCAACACTTCCAGCAATGTCCTGGATGTCACTAATGGTCCCATACCTACTTTTGCCTCTTCTCCACTATAAAAGGACGTACACCCCCTCCCTTCCAAGCCATCTGTACCTACTCTACTCCCACCTACTCCCAAGCTCTAGTAAGCCTTCCAACTCTCCATTAGAGCATTTTCTCAAGCTCCCAAGGCTCCTATTAGTGTAGGAAACCTCTGCCCCACCAAATATTCCTCCAACTTCCCATCTCCCACCTCCATTCCGATGGCAGATCAACTCCATCTTCTCACCTACATTCTGGAGCCACGTAGAAGCTTTCCTCAACACGACGTCCTCCTGCATCTCACCTCCGCCGTCTCGCTCCTCACCTCCTTCATCCGAGCTTCCACTAGGCACCGTCGTCTCGCCGAACCACCGATTCAGGAGATTTCCTCTCACCTCCCTCTCTTTTTATGCTTTCATAGTAGATTATAATAGACATTGGATTGACATATATACCATTTTCATTCCACATCTCTATCTTGTAATACGTTTGTTTGTTTCTTCTTACAAAAATGCAAAAAAATAACAAAACCCTAAAATACCAAAAAGAAACGAATCGAAGTGTGGTTTTCACATAAAGTAACTGTCGCCTCCCTGTGTTCAACACGGGACTACCTTAGGGTTTCAGTATAAATTTTATCTGATCAACGTGTTTTGCAACTACGATGACGGGTTACTTGTAACCTCAATTTCTAACATGCGAAACATGCCCAACCATTTGGCGCCGTTGCCGACGAGGCAATGGAGTTTACTTTATTGTTTTCTACGCTTCTTTGCATTTACATAACACTAACCCCACTTATCTCTATTCTATTGTCTTACAGGTACCCTAGCATGGAGATCCAAGTGTGGTAGACCGGTGTAAAGTGCAGGTAGAGTGTTTTGTTCATGTCCCTCATACCACCCCCACCTTGTTTTTCATTCCATAACCTAATAACTCAAACCCAAATCAACTTAGGTGCTTTGCATAAACCCTAGGGTAGATTTTGGTTGTTGGATTGTCACTCTACTCACCTCACCAACCTGCATATATAAAAAAATAAAAATTATATATATTCTTCTCTTGTGGGATTTAATTGAAAGCTACACACTTAACACCCACAACTTCTTATCAAAAGGCGCACAATCACTTTGATTCTACCACTTAACTGGGATCTGACCTATGGACCCGGTACAGTTCAGCTCAATACACATAAGTGAGTAGAAATTTGAATAGGTTAAACATTCTTGTGTGCCTTAACTAAGTGGTGCAATAGGCCAATTGATTGAGCTGTTTAGGCCGCACCACTCAATCTAAAACTGATCCATCAAGTAGCTTGCCACTTAGTGTTGATTCTTAGGGCTAAACTAGGCACTCCACATTATTTTTGATTTTTAGAGGAACATATCATCACTCGTGCTTTCAAAACATGGAGTGTTCTACTAAACCTTGATTGAACCAACCTAAGAATTAAAGCCTAAAGGCTACTAAACAAGGTTGAACATTGAAAGACACATCATAAAATAACCTTGTTTGAAAACCCTGGTTGTACACACACACACATTTTACCTGATCATTAAGGGCACAACCCATCTAAAGGGCCCATCACATTCCTGAAGCACCATTGTCCCAAGCCTAACTAAAATTGATTAGACGTTGGCCCTAAGGACTGGTTCACTCGTCGAGATCCAGATTGAGATTATTCACAATTAACCTACTTATACTAGTCAATCTGATGTCTAGCTAGGGGAGTAGCGTCAAACGACTGCAGCTGGGGGGTACACTAGGAATTGGAGGCACAAGCCAAAGGAAGAACCTTCTCCCCAGTCCCTCCTTCTAACTGGTTGATTGCCTGGACATAAGTAGAGTAAATCGTTCATAATCTTAGGACAGATTCTGAGAGTCAGTAGAACTTAGGCTACCCCAACCTAAGGACAAACTTGTATTTTTGTATTGCAAGGCACCTTTTCTCTTCTCCATTTTCCCTCCTTTTCTACCATGTACCCTTCCACATCCTACACACATTTCACATCCTATCCTTTGGTCGGGCTCAAATAGGTTGTGTTAATATGGTGATTTAATTGTTGATATGAGTATAGTGGTTAACCTAAATTGAGCCTAACCATCTTTTTACAAAAATTTTTTTTACCTGGCCTACTTGATTTTATCTTGGTCACTTTTAGGCCCAGGGTCGAACTCAGGGAAGCGGGATTAGAGGTGAATAAGTTTCTACACCTTTCCTACAACAAATCTCTTCCATTCGTTTATTATATTTTTGGTGTTTTTCTATTTAAGATTTTTTTCCCGATAATTTTTTTCCTTGAGGTACACCCTCAAAATTAGGTTCTTGGCTTTGAGCCAAATTAGGGTTATAAAACTGGTCCTGCTATCCACGAGACCGAGTACCTGCAAGACAAAGATTATCTCTTCTCTTTTACTATTTTTTTTTCTTTCTATTGGCAGGAAAGAGAAATAGAAATAAGATAAATATAGAATATATATATGTATATTATATATGTATATAGGGGTAGGGGTGGAGGTGGAAATGGCATGTAGCACGGAGTCGAGTTGATCGCCATCTAGGAAGACGCAACCAACAGGACAAAATGTTGCATGGAGTGTAGGATGGATGGGTGGAAGGTGTGTGCGGAGATGCTTTCTGTACTCGTGTATCAGGGAATATCAGCAACTGGTGCAGATATTCCCACTATACACCGTGTGGTAGGTGATGTGAAAAAATATATATATATATGTATATATATGAATATATATTTATATGTATATATATAGATATGGTTATAATTATATAGGTGTATATGTAGTTATATATATATATATATATATATATATGTATATGTATATATATGTAAAGGTATGTAAATATATATAGATAGATGTATGTATATATATATATGTATTTATAATTAGATATATCTGTATGTATATATAACTATATAGATGTAGATATATATATATATGTGTGTATTTATATCTATAGATATATATGTATATATGTATGTATATATATGTATATATATGTGTATAAATATATATATATAAATATATAGATATACATACGTAAATGTATGTATGTATATATAGATATATAAATATATATAGATAGATGTATGTATATATATATATATATGTATATTTATATATTTTTAATTAGATATGTATGTATGTATATATATATAACTATACAGATATAGATACATATATATAGTAATATATGTATATAGTTATATATATGTATATATGTATATAGATATATTAGTACAAGTATCTATGTATATACATATATGTAGATAGATATATATATATATGTATTTATAGCCATATATATATATATATATGTATGTTTATTTGTGTATATATATATATATATATGCATAAATATATGTGTATATAAATGTATATATACTTATACTTAGTTGTATAGGTAATAATAGATGTTTAGATAAATGTATATGTATATATATATATATGTATATAAATATATATATATAAGTATATAGTCATGTAGAAGTGAGTGAGTGAATGTACACGTGAGTATGTACAAGTGTGGTGTGTGTGTGTGCGTTAGGTGTGTATCTGTGAGAGAGAGAGAGAGCGTCTACTGGTTAAGTCATCTAGAAGCTTCAGCCGACATCTGGTGGTGCACACAGGAGCATGCACGCGCAGGCGCAAGCGTAGGCGTGCACAGGAGGGAGTGGTGTTAGGGCACAGCTAAGCACACTGCGTGGTGCAGCGCACCGCGCTGCACGCTGAGGGGAACACGGGCGAAGAAGTTGGCACTAGGAGAGATGCGGGCGCGAGTGTACACTATAGTAGGCACGCGGATGGTGTAACGACCCGATTCCCGAGTCGCTACGAGACACGAGAACCGAACCGACTCGACTAATCCCAAGACCTAGTCATCCAACGAGGAAGTAACCAAAAGAGCAGTAAAATAAACCACATTCAGCATGAATATAACTAACAGTAAGAAAATACAGTAGTAAGGAAAGAAACCACTACAGTATATACCACCACAACAGTAGAACAACATTCATAACATAATATGGAACTGCAGGTAAAGAAAAGTACAGCGGTAACAAGAACTACTCACTATAGTGGAACCAAAAAGAGGTACAAGAGAACAGTGGTACCTCTACTGGACCCTACTCGGCCTAACGTCCTCTGCAGCTGCTGACCGTGGCTGCTCAACACCTGGTCCAGAAAGGTAACGAGTGTAACACGTCAACAAAATGCTGAGTAGTGTGGCAACTAAAACAAAAGAAACAGTAGAGTGTACAGTAGCTGTTACGTTCTGTTACTTTCTTTAATTACGTCTTTCTATTTTCCCACAATTTATCTATTTCTCAGATCCTTCACTTGATCTCGAATGTTCCTCGTGGGAACGATCTTGATTGCAGTCTTTTCCGAACAGTAGAAGTAGCACGTGGTGCTCTCCTGGCCGGGAGAGTCCCCCGTGGTGATACTACTCTCAATCAACCACCCCAAGGGCACGGACAGGCGTAACGGTGACTACGGTACGTGCGATAAGCGCATAGGTAGCTAACCCGCACTGGCACACGGTCAGTCATTTCCGTTAACGAGTGTGCCCAAAGCACAGCACGGAACCAGTACAGGGCAGAGCCCTCTCAGTAACAGGGGTCCAACCCCTCCACAGTAACCAAACAAGGGCCTTGCCCCTCCACAGTCCGCGCACCCTCACCTGACTACCCTGGTTAGTGGGCCTAACAAGTCGGTGTAGGAGGCTAGCAGAACCTTGGGGCCCGTGGGGTAGCTAGTGCCCTCCCTACACTAGTAGCTCTCCTCGGTACTACGTACGCGAGGGCCAGCAAGTCGGTACAAAGTGGCCAGTCCTAACCTCGGGTCCCCAGGGCGACTGGCTCCGCTCTGCACTAAACAGGTACAGGTACTTCTCTTGGTACTACGTACCCAAGAGACAGCACACTACCACACCTTTCTTTCTCAGTTCTATTCCTTTCTCTTTCCAGGAGTTCCACTCCTAATTCCCCGCAAGGTTCCAGCTCTTTTAACTCAGAACATCCAGGTTTCACTTTCCAGTTTCACGTTCTTACAATCCATATTCTCAATCACGTTTATTTATCCATAGCAGGCAGCTGTTAATTCAATTCACAGGCAGTTATTATTTCCTTTCCACATTTTCCAAGACTACAGTATTCATATATTCCACTAGTTCTTCCCATCCTAGGATTCATGCCATACCCTAGGATCTATCATACAATCTAGTTTTCCAGCCCTAGGATTCATGCAACACCCTAGGATCTATCATACAATCTAGTTTTCCAGCCCTAAGATTCATGCAACACCCTAGGATCTACCATTCATTCTAGTTTCTCATTCCTAGGATTCATGCAATGTCCTAGGTGCTATTTATGGTTCCACAATTTAACAGATTATACCAATAAACTTAAAAGCCACTCTACCGGTTACAACAGGCGAACTGGGGGCGTGGTCGGGAATCCCACGTGCCTCCGCAACCCTCGAGACTGCAATGGAACGGGGTCCTATCACAAGGATCAACACAAGGAGTTTCTCAAAATAGTATATAGCTACAGTAGACGGGTAGAGGATTTAATTCCGAAAATAACGCAACTCGAAACGTGGAAAACGAAACCCGAACGGGCCCTAAATGGGTCGAAAATGATGAAACAGTGCAAAATCAGACATCTGGAACTTATTCCAGACGTCTTAAAAAGGGATCAGAGGTCACCTTGCTCTGCGTGGGCTCTCAGATGTCCAGAAGCCTGCGAGGGCGTCTGGCCTAGTTCCCAGACGTCCGATGGTCATCCCGGACGTCTGGATGTCGCTCCCGTCGTCTAGTGCTATAGCCAGACGTCTGATTTGCGTTGGATGGCGAATCACCGAACCTGCGCGTACCCATCTCTCTCTCTCAGTACGGTCAGTCGAAGAAAACGAAGAAGACGGAAATAACTCACCTTTCAGACGTCTGGAAAGTCTTCCAGACGTCCTTCCCATCGTCTAGCTAGAAGCCCAGACGTCTGATTCTGGAAAAATTTCCAGAACAAGGGCGTGACTCGCCCTCTGCTCGCGACGCCCGGCCGCGTCGTGTCTCGTCTGCCTGCTGCTCAAACTACAGCAGTCCCCCCCGCGTCGCTCCGCGACCACTGCGCCCCCCGCCGGCCGGCCCTAGCAGCCCCGGCGAGCTCGCCCTCACGGCCGAGCGCCTCTTCCACACGCAGCACCTCCTCCCACGCTCACCGCGGCTGTCGCCGCCGTCGTTCACTCGCTATCACGCACTGGCTGGAAGGAGAAGAGGAAGGGGGCGAAGGTGACTGGAGTGAGGGAGAGGGCGTGGCCTTTTAAGGCCGCGTGAGGAGGAGAGAGAGAGCGGACAGGGTGGGTCTGCGGCCGCAGGAGAGAGGGAAAAAGAGAGGGAGAGGGAGCGTACGCAGGTCTGCGCGCTCAGGCGCGTAGACGAAACACGCGTGCCAAAAATAACTGATTCCCAGGCATCTGGAAGTGGTTCCAGACGTCTGGTCAGACGTCTGGGCCACCTCCCAGACGTCTTAAAAGACGTCTGAAGCGTGCGTTCGTAATAGATGGGTTGGCGATGGTTGCGGCGTGGAGAGAGAGGCGCGATGACCGGATAAGTGAGAAACTTTTCGGTCACCGCACTGTAGCAACAGTGTCGTGCTCTTTAGCGTGAACAATAGCTATAGTGCACGCTCGGCGCGAGCGACCGTCTACTCCCGGTTCAGCGTGCGCAGGCACTGTGGAGCAGGCTGGCACACGAGCAGAAGGAGCTACGCCAGTTACTGGCGTGCGTGGTGACCTGCGCGCGAGCGAGAGGTGGCCGGTGCCTTGATGCAGCTGTGGTTCAGCTTCAAAGCACGACTCTGTGGCAATGGTGGAAATGGCTAGAATGACGAAAACAGAGAGGTGAACCACCACGCCCACCAGCTCTTTGATGAGCTGGGCAGTGGTGGGACTCATAGTGGTAGTTGTGTACCACTGTGAGCTGCTCCTGCCCGCAGCGTCGCTCCTCAGGAGGAAGAGAGGCTGCGTATGGATGGGAGAGGGGAGGAGACGGCCTGGAGAGGGAAGGCTGCTATGTGTGTTGGACCAGGCTTCGCCTCAAGGAAGATGGATGTGCCCTTTTTAAAGAGGAAAGAGGCATGCACAGCCATGCCGTGGGCTGCATGCATGGCTAAGCATGCGGCTGGCAAGGCAAGCTGTTGCAGAGAATGGCGCGAAGAGGAAGTTGCCATGCCCTGTAGCTACGCAGAGAAATTCAAAGCCAAATAAAAATAAAAATAAAGATAGTGAATTTGCGAGGCAGCACTTGAGGAATATGTTAATTTCAAGGCCATTTTATTCACTCTCCTCCCCTCTCAAATAAATGCATGCATGCATTTATTTTTACAAATGCGACTATGGCTACCTAATAAACATTGGCAATGCTTAGAAATAGCACAAGATGGCACAATTGTTGGTGCATTTTTGCTGTGCAATCATCCTCCTACCACCACTTACCCCCTAGATGATTACTATCCTGACTTAACTTGTAATTTTCCATCCACTAGCTGGGATGACTTTGATTGGGGATATGAATCCGGACCCCAGTGTCCAGGGCCTAACCTTGGACAACAAGACTATGATTATTGTCCTTCCCAAAGCTATAATGATTATGGATCTCCATCCTTTGATGACCAAACCAACCCAATCTACAATTAGGAAGGATATCATGATTATAACGCCTACCCTCCCCAGCATTCCACTTAATATAGGCCGCCACCATCATTTGAACAACCTAGAATGACCTACTTTCAAGGAAGGACCCAAGAACCTTGACATCTTAACTCCCCTAGATTCAACCCAAACCCACCCAAACCTGAATCGAACCAGTTGGTTTAGGTGAACCAGATCCAAGATAGAGTGTTGGCTGATTTGAGGAACACCATACAATCTTTAGAAGTCCAGCCAACACCATGCACTGAAGCACTGGATCCTATGATCAAAATGATTGATGAACTTAATAGTTCTCTATTGGATTTGCTCCAAAGTGTTAGGGATAGGGACCTGGGTGTGTTTCTTCTTGGAAAATTGTCGAGGTTGAGGATGAAATTTGTGGTTGCACTAGTCAAATCTTGGGATGATTCTCAAGATGAACCCTCTTCAGGAGAGCCAATGTCTGAACCCACTCAGGCGCCTATCGAGCGGGATACATATTCAGATATTAGAGATGACCAGATTGGTCTAGAGTAACCCTTTGAGTATGAACCGATTGATTCACCTGATATCCCCAAGTTAGGAAACGAAGAAAACTGTCTCCTTGGATGATGAAATGACTTGTGATGTTGAGACATATACAAATGAGGATCATGAATTCTTTGATTTTGAGGGTGAGGAATCTCTTAGTGAAGTCTCAATTAAGCTTAAGGAGAATGATTTTAGTGAGACATACGGGCTCGAGGAGTATGACGACCAATTTGGTAGCCCGACTACTGAATATTCTGATTCGATTGGGGCTAACTTGGAGGATCTAATACCTGACAACTCAATTAGTAGCCCCATTCCTCAACCATACCTTGAAGAGTTGAATGAACATACTTTTGAGATCAATGTGCCCAAGCCAATCCTGATTCAGCCGCAATTGTTGAACTTGGGCACTTTAGATGGGGTATACAATGATTTGGAGGTCCTGGAGCTTGAGAACTTGATTTTAGAGGATAAGAATTTGGCAATAAAAATCTGGGAGGCTAAGTTTGAGGGCACTACGATTTTTGATATAAGGGTACCAATTGACCTAAAACCACCTATCTTCTTTATGGACCCTAATGATATCTTTCACATGCGACCCAAGCCTTCAATAACTGATTATTTTTCTGAGCTGAATGTTAAGTGGACATCTAAAATTAGTGAACCAAAGCTACCTATTGTCTGCCATTTTGGTCTTGGATTGCACACCCCAAAACCACAGGCCCGACCTCGCAAGCTTAAAACCTTCTATTCTGGGTGATTTTCATCGAGAACCTGAGAACCACTCGACCCTGGGGCATGGGCCCGCACCATAATCTAGTCCACTTCTGTGGACATATTCCGTTGGTGGGTTTTAGGATCAATATTTTTATTTTGATTCTAACCCACACTTGTGAATTCTCAATTTCTTCTTTATATGTATGTTATGCCTAGCTGAAGGCACTAAACTTAGCGCATGTGTATACACTCTTCTCTCTGCAGAGCTGACTGGATTTTCACAACACTCAGGTGATATTCTGTTTACTCCACCCTTTTCATGTCTTTATTTTTACAATAAGGACATTGCATCATTTAGGCATGGGGGGATGGATAATCGATACTTGAAATCATTATGTTAACTCCATAGAATTTCTTTTAGTTTCTTATAAAATTAAAAAAAAATTGAAAATTGAAAGAAGATAAAAAAAAAGAAAGAAATTAGGCAAAGAGAATTTAGGCATTTGGAAGTTAATAACTTTAGGAAATGATATGAGAGGACCTAAACACTTAGACTCTTTAAGTCTTCGAGCTTAATTAGCTCGGGTGTCCACTCGATTGTGGACTTAGTCTCGAGTCCTCGCTAATTAAAATTCATTTTAATTTGGTAAATAATTTGGGATGATAAGTATGCGACTTATCAACCCGCTCCTTAATTTGGAGGGACTTTAAGCCTAAGCATCTACACACACTTTTTTGCATAGACTCACTTTCCGGAGATTTTTACGGAAGTTGGGTAGCTAATGGACCGACTTGGGTGGTATGGCTGACAAGTGGTAATAGCTCATCGGCCGGTTGTCCAGAGCCCAGCCACAAGACCACTTTCGTTGTACTGCCTTTAGGTAAATCTTAGATCAAGGAAGCCACCTACTTAGGAAAAAAAAATGAAACACTCAAAAAGAAAATAAAAAAAAAGAAAATGGAGAAAATAAAAAAATAAATAAAATCACACTTCACCGCACGAGTATGGTTGGCAAGTTGTCGGTGGTAACAACTCATAGGCCGGTTGTCCAGAACCAAGCCCACAAAAAAAAATGCACAATAATTCCAAAACACTTAGGGAAGAAGCGAGGAAGTAGAATAAACCAGGGAAATATACACTGGGTTCGTTGTTGTGTTGACCCCATAAATAAAAGTAGGGAGAAAGCTACCGATCGTAAAGATAAACCTTTAGGCAAGGTCACCTAGGGTCGTAGAAATCCAAAGTTCGTCTTAATGGTCATTTTGTGAGTCTATCACATTTTCACAAAGATGCTTAGTACTTAGAGTCCTTTCCGAGTCTTGGGTAGGTCAGGTAGCCGTAAAAAGTTATCTCGGAACTCTCAAACTCCAAAAGTACAAAAAAATTAGAAAAGAAGAAGAATAATAAAAAAAAATATATCTTCCCTTTTCAAATAAGGTGAGGACTTGGGCAGTCTGCATTCTGCCAGGCACCTGGGTACTGTTGAGTTTTCGTAGTTTTGGTCCTTAGTTGAAAATTTCTATTGTTAATAAACGACTTAGGCTTCAGCGATCTAATCCTAATTCTGCTTTTATACATAGCATATAGTTTAATTTTTCTAGGGACTAGAAGAAGATAAGCATGGGGGTATGATGTAAACCCATTTGTTGAGGGTAAAATGCCTATTCATGCATGTTCCTAGGCTTAGATTTGCATTTAATATTATAAATATTGCATAGCATGCATCATTCTGCATTTAGACTAGTATATAATTTAGGCTATTTGCTTCCTTTTTGTGGTTAGGAGAGAAGGATATTTATTTCGGAGCCTTGAATTGACGATTCGACCACACAGATCTGCTCAAGACGACGATCGGAGTCCAACACCTTTGAAATCGCCTCGATTGGAGTCCCGTAGCACCATATGAGGTCTGAGGAAGATCAAGGGCCAAGGGACTAGGAGACATAATTCGGATCTTTAAATGATAAATTCAACCGTGCGGGTGGATTCGGGTCGATGATCGTAGCCTAACGACGTAAAAATATACTCAATCCGACCTTTGTAGCAACCCATACAACAAGAAGAAGATGGACGACCCAGACTGTGCCACGTGGTGCAGCCCAGGCTGCCAGCGCACGCAAGTAGCACCACACACGCGTAGCAGCGCGGGTGTGCGCACGTGCACGTAGGAGCTCAGACACACAACGTAGTGTCAGTGCGTGGGCGCGTGAGTGAGCAGCAAGGTGGGGGAGCAGCACTAGTTATGCATGAGCTGGACCTACAGCGATGCATGAACTGGACTTACAGCGACGTTTACAGCTGTCGCTAATTCTTCGCGTGCCTGCAAAGCCATCTTTGGGCGTAAGCCTGCATGAGCAGCCATGAGCTGCCTATAGCAACGCTTCCATCGATAGCCTGGATGTCACTAATGGTCCCATACCTATTTTTGCCTCTTCTTCTACACTATAAAAGGACTTACACCCCCTCCATTCCAAGCCATCTCTACTTACTCTACTCCCACCTACTCCCAAGCTCTAGCAAGCCTACCAACCCTCCATTAGAGCTTGCTCTCAAGCTCCCAAGGCTCCTATTAGTGTAGCGAACCTCTGCCCATCCAAATATTCCTCCAACTTCCCATCCCCCTTCATAAGTCGCCATGGAGCCGTCCTCCCACCTCCATTCTGGTAGCAGATCAACTCCATCTTCTCACCTCCATTCCGAAGCCACGTCGAAGCTTTCCTCAACATGACGTCCTTTTGCATCTCACCTCTGTCGTCCCGCTCCTCACCACCTTCGTCTGAGCTTCCGCAAGGGGCCGTCGTCTCACTGAACAGCTGATTCGAAAGATTTCCTCTCACCTCCCTCTCTTTTTATGCTTTCATAGTAGATTGTAATAGACATTGGATTGACATATATACCATTTTTGTTCCACATCTCTATCATGTGATACGTTTGCTTATTTCTTCTTACAAAAATGCAAAAAAATAATAAAACCCTAAAATACCAAAAAGAAATGAATCGAAGCATGGTTTTCACATAAAGTAAACGTCGCCTCCCTGTGTTCAACCCGGGACTCCCTTAGGGTTTCAGTATAAATTTTATTTGATCGATTTGTTTTGCAACTACGACAATGGGTTACTTGTAAGCTCGATTTCCATCATGCGAAACACACTCGACCAATTATGTAACAATCATAGGTCTTAATCAACTTAAATAATGTTAGAACCTAGCTTAATTTGTAAATATTGCATTCCTATCATGCATATCTTGCATTTCATCATTTTATATAGAATAAGATGAGATTATTTTGCTATTGAATGTTTTTATTATTATTTGCTAATGAATTAAATAATTCAGGATGTGGGATAGAGTGGAATAAGGCAATAAAAAAAGAAGACTGGATCCAGACAAGAGGAGTGAGGAGGATAGACTTATCCCTACCCTTAGAAACCATAGCACAACCTTCTTAAACCCAAAACCACTTCCATTAGGACATCTTGGCCTTAGAACCTAAAACATGGATAGCACTATCCATGTTCCTATCCACACTATCCTCATCCCTTACCTAACCTAGCAAAACCTAAACCTAGGAACTAAAACTTGGATAACACCATCCATAGTGTTATCCTGGTATCCACATCCTATCCCACTATCCAAGTACCTAAACCTCCTATCCTCAACCTAATTGAACTAGCCCAAACCTAATTGGGTGCATCTATAGTTGATTGGGTGCACCTGAAACAAGTTAGATCCACCCATGATCTAATTGACTCATACCTACCCATACAAGTCAAATTAGGCTCGATAGGACCTAATTAGACTTGATCTCGACCTATTCAAGATTCACACCTATTAGGATTACCTTAGCCTAGTCACACACACATCCAATTAGACCTAGCCTTAGCCAATTAGACTCACCTAAGCCTAATTAGACCCACACGTCACTCTATGAAAATTAAACACACACACACACACCTTCCTAATCTACCCACCCACTAGTTGCCGCCAACCCTTCCTAATATCTTCACTAAAACACACGGCAACCAACTTAGAACCCTTCTTAGAAATCCCACACACACCTATTCTAGGAAAGCCCTACAACCTAGGTGTCAACCCTTACCAAACCTAGATCCTAAATTAGGGGAGACTACCTACTTTGGGAACCACCAAGAGTAGTGACCAAAAGAAGCCACTTTCCATATAAGCCTAAGCAAAAAAAAGAGATCGCACATTCTCTCCTCCACTTCTCAACTTGCGACTCCAATATCCCCTCCACCCTCCAAAGGCCGTCCCGCTCCTCTTCCTCTCAAGGATCCTCCTCCACCAAGGCTACCTCCAAGGACACCTAGGAAGAAGCCTCTCCAAGGCCTCTTCAAGGGTGACAAGAAGGAGAGCACAAGGATGCAACATCTTCTCCATTCTTCATTTGGGTATCTACTCTCATCTCCATAGAGAGGCTCCACATCCCCTCTATCCTTTATCTTCTTGGTTGGCCTACCTCCCTTGGTTGGCCATCTTTTGGGTCGCTTTCATATTTTTTTATGGATGTTGAACTCTCATGTTAGTCCTTTATAAATACTTTTCATGATTTCATGTGCTTATGTTATGCATGCCACTTTTATTCATTAGCATCGATTAGGGTCGTCCTCCTTAGGTTAACCGTATGCATGGCCACCGTCGCCTCGTTTAGATGCACGTCGTCACTTAGGTTTTGCTACCATATTTATATCTAGGATTCACTTTTTAAAAATCAAAAACATTAAATAACCACAAAAGTAAATAGACAAAAGAAATGTATATATATTAGGTTAGATCTAAGATTGATAATAAGTGCATCCGAATCTAAAACTCATTTCTCACACCTCCAAGAGATGAATGACCAGGACTCAAAAGAATAAAAATCATTACGAGTTTCGTTAAAATAAATTTCTTTAACTTGGGATTTTTGCACAACTATACAGCAAACAACAGAACGACATATTATTTTTAAAAGCATATTTTTATCATGAAAAATTGCTTTGTTATTGATGTCTCCTTTAAGCTCCCAAGGGGGGACGTCCACCACCCTCCTCTCTCCTTGCCTAACTGTCCTTCAAGATGGTGATCCTTAGCTCCTCTCCATGATGAGTTAGAGTGGAAGAAGGTACCAAACGGGAAGGGGTTTCCCTTTTGATTCGATGCCAATTCTCCTCTTCAATGGATGATTGTAGGTGATATGGTGGATAGGGCGTGTGATAGAGGATGAAGATAATATGGTGGTTACATGGTATATTTATAGGATAAGGGAGTTGTTGGTTGGCACCAACCATGTTGAAGGTAGGGTTAAGTGGCATGGGGTTTCTAAAGGGCTAGGCTAGGGTTTGTAAAGGTGGTTGTGTGATGGATGGTGGAGATGTATTGGCACCAAGTGAGGGAGTGTAGGTAGGTAGGGTTAAGGTTGAGTTGGTGCCAATCCTAGGGTTCTAGAAGATGACACTACAAAGGAGAGCTAGGATAGGGTTTGGAGGTGGATGTAGGGTTGATTTTTGGTGCCATATGTGGAAGGGTGTGGAGGTAGTAGTTATGGGGAGGTTGGTGCCAAAAGGAGGTTGGTTATTAGTGAAGGGATGCATGGAGTTGGTGCTACCCTTAAAGGGGTGCCAAGGGGCGGTGGTTATGGTGTGATGGTGCCAAAATAAGGAGGTGGTAGTGATGGTTTTGGTGGGTTTTTAAGAGATGGGTGGCCAACCATGTGAATTAGAGTAGGAGTAGGATAGGAGCTAGGGTAGCAAGCTAATAGGTTGAGCTAGCTTAGCTAGCTTAAGCTGACTAGTAGCTAATGGAGCTGACTTGGAGCTTCTTGATTAACAAGCTTTTACCGAAAAAAATTTGAGTTTAGAAAACCCAGTCAATGCAATAACAAAAATCCACTTATCAAATATTTTTACCAAAACACATGTGAGTCATAGGTCGAACACGGGGAGGTGAATGTTTGATTACGTGGGAAATCCGAGTTTATGTTTATTTGTATTTGAAGATTTTGTGATTTTATATTTTTTTGGTATTTTCAGATTGATATAATATCATGTGGAAAACTATCTTATCTACTCTACATTACTTGCAAAATAAGGAAGAGAGAAAGAGAGAGATAGATAGAGAGAGAAAGAAATAAATACTTTCTGTGCTTAAACAAATATCCCTTACAGGAAATAATACGGAAATTAAAACTATAGCAGAAAGCAGTAAAGAGAGAGGGGAGAGAAGTTATCCTCCTCGATGGTTGCTTGGATGTCACCTGAAAGAATGAGGACGAAGGTGGAGGAACAAGAATCGAGCTTGGACGAACTGGGGATAAGGTAGAGCAATGTCGTAGCAGGATTAGCTTCATAGAAAACTGGTAAGAGGACTACCGTTGGGTACTCCACGAATAGGTTGAGAATGTAGAAAAATTATTTTAATTACTCTAGTGGAGCATCTCGAGGCATGGATCTCACTCAAGAAGAATTCTTGAGCTCTAGAGTGGGAGAGAAAGAAGTAGGAAGGGATGATGAGGAAGGGGGTATATGGCCCTTTATATAGTGGTAAAATGGTGGCAAAATTGGCATTTGAGGCCATCCAACCGTGCACCACAACATCGAGCAATGAGGATCATTCATCTTTTATCTCACAGCTCAGATCGCACCTCAATTGCAAGTTCTGCATGCTTTTAATGTGCTCACACCACATGGCGTATTGCCATGCATCAATTGATGATTCAACGGCTCAGAACAGGTCTTAGTCGTGCTGTGTGGGCTAGGGAATTGTGGAGATCACAATGAGGAGCTTCTGGGGGCCGTCTGATGTTGATCGGAAGGTTGAGATCAATCGTGATCACGTGCTCTACGCATGCTGAGTTGCTGGAGATTCCATGTGACGTGAATCATCACGTGCATGTGAAATGCTGGTCTTCCCAGTGGTCACGAAGCCACATTTGTCATCGTTCGATCGCTATCTTGCAGTCCAATTTCAATTGTGTCTCTCCTTAGAGGATTAAATCTCCTCGCCGCATCTCGAACTCGAGTCTTTGGCTCTGTGTTGAGCATGTTACCACTGTACTACACCTGCGGTTGTGTCACAGGGATGAAATGGAGGTTGAGCGCTCACAACCGATGGATGAAGATCCAATGGCTGAGATTGAGGGCTGCTTGATGAGATGAGAGGGGGCAGGTGGCTTGCGTGGTGATGTTGGCTCCATGTGGTGCCATCGTGGCCATCCATCTTCTTCACTTCGTATCGGGTGCTATAGAGCTTTGGTCGAGACGATTCTCGCATTGTTAGACTGCGGTCGTTGCTCTAAGTCCATCCATATAGTTGGATTCATCATCCGAGGCTTCGATTTATACTACCCTATTCCTTTGACATTAAAATAGGGAAATTAATACACAAATTACATAATCTATTCTAAATGCAAGATGAGGCTATTATGCAATATTTATAGCACTATGTACTTTTAACTAACTTAAGAACATGCATGAATAGGCATTTTTCTCTAAATAAATGTGTTCGCAACATACCCTCATGCCTATCTTTTATAAGTCCCTAGAAAATTGAAATGCAAAAAGCCTACAAAAAACATGAAAGGCGAGAACGTGGGCTTTCATTTTATTTTCTTAAAAGTAAAACATTCTTGCAATACCTCATTTTTATGAAATCGTTAGAGAATTAAGCTAACTTCGGATCAAAGGCCTCAATCAGATTTATCACCAAAGTGGGGAAATTGTAAACAAATCCTTAACGACAAATACTCAGTAGTTCTCGAGTATCGACTCAAATCCGAACAACCCAAATCAAACCACGAACCCTAATAGCCATCATACTCAAGTCGTGAAGGTAACTTTCTTTGACTCAGCCAACCCATTCAGATTTGAAGCGAATACGAGACCCAAGAATCTTGTGTGGGTAATCGTTTGACTCGCCATAAGGGACAACTAAATTGACTCCTAGTATTGAATAAAACCTAGAATATTTTTAGGTTCTCTCTGTCACAATCCAGCCTTCAGTTAAGCCATACCAGGATTTGGCAGCTTTCTCCTCACCACTTTTCTATCCCATGGTCAACACTCTAGGTATATATCTCCTCGGCTAGTTTCTTAGTATCCCCATACTTTTCCAGAACTATAGGTGAACACCCATTTTTAGCGAGATGTTTTTATTCTGGTGGAACAATGGTATGATTGCACAGCAATTACGGGTCCAAATCAACCAAAATAATGTCTGAACCTAGCTTAAATTGTGGATATTGCACTCATATCTTGCATATAATGCATTGCATCAGTCTATTTAGAATAAGATGAGATATCTTGCTAGTTAATGGTTTTTATTGCTATTTGCAGGTAATAAAGTGATCCAGGATGGAGATAGTGGAATAAAGCAACAAAAGAAGAAGAAGACTGATTCAGATAAGAGGAGTGAGGAGGATAGCCTTATCCATACCCTTAGAAACCCTAGGACAGCCTTCCCAACCCCAAAACGACCTCCATTAGGGCACCATACCCTCAAAACCCAAACATGGATAGCACTATCCATGTTCTAATCCACCCTATCCCTCTCCCAAACACTTAGGAACCAAAACCCACCATAGAAAACCTAAAACCCACCCTCCAGCACATTTTAGGACATCCAGACATCTGGCTGGACATCTGATTTCTGCAGAATAACAATCTAGGAAGCCAAAACTAGTAAAGACATAGAACTGGACGTCTAATTTATTGTCCATACATCCAATTTTGTAGTATAAGATGTCTGACCACTATCCTAGACGTCTGATACTACTGTCTGTTTCCTGATTTTGGTGTTGGAAGCCCTAGCTTGCCTATTTTGACTTAGGAACACCACCGGACACCCTAGGAAACCTAAGTAGAGACCTCTTAAGCCTAATCCACCATCCATATCCCTACTTGTCCTATCCCTAACCCAATTGAACCATCCCATACCTAATCGGATGCATCTACAGTTGATTGGGTGCACCCGAGCCCAATTAGATCCACCTAGGATCTAATTAACTCATACCTATTAGGGTTACCCTAGCCTAATCACATGCACACATCTAATTAGACTTGACCTAGACCTAATTAGGTTCACTCCTACCCAATTAGACTTTCCTAAGCCTAATTAGGTCCACACCCACTTAATCTAGATTGACCTAATCTATTTAGCACCTAATCCTACCAAAACCCACAACCTAGCCCTACGAAAAATACATACCCACACACACATGCACACCTTCCCATTTTACTCCCACCAAACATATGCACACTCTCTTGGAAACCCTAAAAACTTATGTCAAACCTAGATCCAAAATATGTGCAATTGGCTATTTTTGGAGCCACCAAAAGTGGCAACCAAATGGAGCCTTCCATAAGGGCAAAGAGAGAGCCACGAAATTGGACCATCTCCATACACTCTCCCATTCATACTCTCCACTCTAAGCTTGCTTCCACCCTCCAAAAACCTTAAGGTCGTCCTCCTCATCCTCCTCCAAGGCTCCATGGACGGCTAGATAGAGAAGCTTCTCTCCAAAGCTTCAAGGACGGCCATTGGTAGAGAAAGGGTGGAACACCCTCCTCTCTCCACTTGGGTGCATGTTGACGCGACTAACTCGATCATGTTTTAACAGTTAATTACGTCGTAGTATAAGTGATCAAGCGTCGTCAACAAATAAAAGTTTTATTACTCGAAGACCGGAGTATCCGAGGTCGAACACAAGGAGCAATTGGAATTCATTACTAATCTCTAGAATGTAATTGAACATTTTAATTACTCAAAACTTTAATTCAAATGTAAATGCATGAGTTTGAAAAGTAATTGAGGCAAAAAGGAGAAATTGGACGTCTGATCATAGTTTCAGACGTCTTAAAAGTAGGTTTCCCTTCTCTTGTTCTTTTTCATCTTCTTTATGCTTGTTCTTTCTCTTCTGCAGTGCTTCTTTTCTTCTTTATTTTCTTCTGTCTTCTTTCTTTCTTCTCCTGCAGTATCTCTCTCTACGGGTCTTCTTCTTCTTCCTTG
The DNA here is from genome assembly GCA_037157565.1 of Thalassia testudinum. Classification (NCBI taxonomy): domain Eukaryota; kingdom Viridiplantae; phylum Streptophyta; class Magnoliopsida; order Alismatales; family Hydrocharitaceae; genus Thalassia; species Thalassia testudinum. Next base: position 96,171,602 of record JAZHRO010000025.1, read on the forward strand.
GCTCTGCTTCCTTTCTTGGTTCTATTTGCCTTCAGTTCCTCTTCTTCTTGTTCTTCAGTTCTTCCTCTCTTTTCCCTTCGCCTCTTCCTTTTCTTCTGCGAAGGCTTCCTTACTTCTTCATTTCCCTTGCTAGTAGCGGTAAAGTGTTGTCTTCACTCCTTCCTTCTTTCTTCCCTGCACAACCACAGCAAAGCACAAAACCTAATCCTCTACCCACACCCACGCGTCTCTCCATCTCTCTGTAAACCACTCTCAGGACACTCTCCCAGGGCTGGATATAAACAGGTCAGATCTCCCACAGCAAAGCACAAAACCTAATCCTCTACCCACACCCACGCGTCTCTCCATCTCTCTGTAAACCACTCTCAGGACACTCTCCCAGGGCTGGATATAAACGGGTCAGATCTCGCGCCCGTGACCAGGCGCACCAGCGTGAGGGTGATGCACGAGGTGTGCTCAGGACATGGTCGGGTCGGATCACGCCAGACCTGTGAGGTGAAACCACAGACGAGGCATAGTGAGATAGGTGAGGGACCTCACCCCAAGTGTAATTGGAGGCGAATAGTGTATTTCATAAAATCAATATAAAGGATATTAGCGCGTCGTGAATTACCGACGTGGGAATAAAGCTCCCGGCCTTCTCTCACGCGCGCCCGCAGAAATCCTTCCTGCAATTGCCACTATTGCAAACTCTCGCTTCATTCCATTTCACGAGTTAATTGTGAGTGTTCGTTAGTTATTCGAATCGAAACTACTTCATATTCATTTCATTCATATTCGAATAGATTCGAATAACTAACTCATGTGGACGAATCGAGCATTCCATGGAGGGTTTTCCTCGGGGCCGGACGGGGAATAACCCGACCCATAGAATGCAACAGGCGGTAAGGCCCGTCCTCGGGCCGAAAGGGGCTTGTCCTCAAGCCCCGTACGCCGTCGTTGGATTCGTCTTTAATGAGCTAGTTATTCCAGATATCTTCGCAATGCCTCCCCGAGTGAGCTGCACCTGGAGCCTTGTGGTCCAGAAGCCAGGAGCGAGCGTGGAGCTTCCTCGAGTTGCCGTCAATGGTGACCGGGGCATGGAACCTGTCAGACACGGAAAGAGCCTCGCGGCCTAATCAGATCACCGAGGAACCTTCGCCATGTCACGGCGAAGGTGAAGAGCTAGGTGGCAGGCTACGGGGTGGCCTAGGCATGTGTGCCTAGGTTGTCCTGTGGCCGGATTAATGGGTAGGGGACTATTGGCTAGGCTTATAGGGACTGTGGATGGGCGGATGTTACTCAGTGAGGTGAGGCGGAGGTTATGTGATGGTCAGCGAGGCGTGTGGGGCTGCGGAGCGATGGAAGCATCTCGTCGGAGGGTGGCCGGAGATGAGGAAGGTGATGGTGAATAGCAGCGGTCGAGGGTTTGTTGATGAAATAAAATGATGGAGATAAAAGAGGGGGTAGAGAAGAAGAGTTTTAACCTAATTAAAGGGATGAAGGGGACGAGGAGGTGGACGGCAGTACCTGCTGTCGCCGGAGAAGAAGACACCCAGTGGGGGAAGACGGCGGCGACGACGAGGCTAGGGCAGTGTGCGCGGGTGTTGCGCGACATGGAGGAGGATGAGGAAGACGTCTCTGCCACTGGTTTTGTGGCAGAGCGAATAGGAAGGGGAGGGGGGCTCGCCAGAGGTCACTAGACACCTTGGCCGGAGAAGAAGGAGATGAATTTGAGGTGGAATCCTGGCCAAGTCAAGCTGAGGAGGTTCGGCTGGATTTAGGGTTTAATTTATAGGTGCTTGGCCGTGCTTCTGGTGCGTGGAGGGCACGCCTTCTGTCACCGACGTCTCACGGGAGATGCAAGGTGGTTAGATACCCAAATCTCTCATGCGTTCGCATGAGAGATTGGGTGCAAATCTAGGATCATGATCGGGCTCAGATGGAAGGGGATTCCTCAGAGAATCTCCCTTCCAATTTTGGGAGGGGATCTCTGAGGGATCTGAGCGTATTCCCTCTCTAATCCTCACCGGAGAAGGATTCTGCCCCAATGATGGTGGAAGGACTTGATTGTAAGATTGGCGAGAATGATAGGGGGGTTGATGTGATGGTTTTCAAAAGATAGAGACTAAAATGTGATTGGGTGTACTAAATTGCAAAGTAGGTCAAGATGACCTCCCCTTAGGTTAAAATTTTGGTAAAAAGCTAATTTTGACCTAAGGAATCCAATGGTGAAGTTGGATTTTAGGTTTGACCATGTTTGGTTGGACATTTTGCGTAAAAACCCAAATTAGGTCAATTGATGAGCTAGGACCCTAATTTAGGTCAAACTAGGTTCCAAAGGCCAATTTGAATGTTCTAAACCGTAGGGTATATTTTTCCATGATTTTTAGAGGGTTTAATTCATTTTTATCCTGATCAGAACCTTGTTGAACTAAGCGGGCCTATTTTAGGGTTACAAGATGTCATTTAATTCCTGCATTGCACATGAACCCATTTCTGATTGATTCAACCCACTTTTTATCTCATTTCGACCATTTGACCTATGTTTTGTCTCTGAGAAATCCCATTTATGTATTGCAATGGTAAAATTGCAGTTTTAACCTTTATTTCATGTTTTCTTTTCACAACACTTATTCCTTTAATTAAGCCCTCTTCTAGGTTATGCAGGAGCTTTTATTCTCTTTATTAAGTCAAAATGAGCTAGTTACGGCTCAGGATGAGGCTCTCATCAGTGCACTCGCCCCCATCTTCTTCTCTTCTTGGACGACCATGAAGGCTCACCCATAACCTCTTGTGGCCGGCCATCTCTTTTGGTAGGCGTGTAGACGGGTTTGCATACCCAAGCTCTAGCCTACACCCTCACACAAGGCCGATGGCCCTAGTGGCAACTTTTCAGCGTGAGGGATTTCTTCTATTTATTTGCTTTCTAGTGTAGATGATATGTGATAATCTTTTATGCATAAATAATTTCATGATGTTTCTATGATTGATATTGTCCTCATGTTTGCTTGCCAATATGATACTTAGGTTTGATCACACCATGCACGGCCACCATGGCCTCATTTGCATGCACATAGTCACTTAGGTTTTTTCTAGTTTATCTAGATCTAGGTTTCATTTTGCTTTTCAAAATAAAGATCAAAAACACAAAAAAAAAGCGTAAAAGTCAAAAAGACAGAAAAATTTTAGGTTAGATTTACGTTATAAAAGCCGATTCAAATCTAGATTTGTTTTCATGCCACCCAGAGACGAATGACCTGGACTCAAGTTCTAAAAAGAAAAAAATCTACATGAGTTTCGTTATCACAAATACCTTTGACAAGTAGTTTTTGCGACTATACTACGATTTCCAACGATTTCATAATACGTGATTTACACGCTCGTTAAATGGCACCATTGCCAGGGAGGCAACGAGCGAGTTTAGATTTGGATTCGCTTAACTTCTGTTTGTTTTGATTGTAGGGTGTCAAGATGAGGATCCGCACACACATCGACCCGTGGTGAAGACTGTAGCTATTTTCTCCGTCCTTTAGCTTGTTGCTTCCTTAGGTTGAAAAAATATATATATTTATATATATATATAAATTCAAATTTTTGGATCTGAATTAAAAAAAAAAAATTCTTTCTTTGGTGTGTATTTTAACTTGGAAACTATTTAAACACACCTAAGTTAGATTTGGAAATTCGACCAGGAAATATTGACAAATTTCAAAAACTTATTGCCGTGAAATTAGGAGTCCAAAAATCTTGGGATTTATTCTGATATTAGGTTTTTAAACCATCTTTCGAGCGCCACCTTTTATTTGGAAAAATTTTTACTATGTGAATTTTAAAAATTCTCACAGCGGAAGGGGGTCAAAACAGTCTGCACTATAATTTTTTATAACTTTAAACGTTAATTTTGACATCTACATAAATCAGATCTCTTGAAATTTGTGGGGTTGGAAAACCACTGAAACCTAGTATTTTTTTAAATTTTCAAGAATTTTTTGATTTCTTTTGATACTATTTCAAACTGCACTTCTCGTAGGCGGTCCATTTGGTCTGTTTGACCCCCTAGAACATAGAAATTTGTGAAAAATTGCACGAAATAGTAAAAATATTAAAAAAATATTCCCTGAAAAACTTATTGAAAAAGAAAGATCTCTACCAAATTTCATATTATTTTTCTTCAGTTACTGATTTGGGTAGTGATTTCAAGTCTGACTAAGGTATGACTGTAGATTTTAGAAGAAGCACAAACCCTAGGTAATTCACATTAGGGTTTAAATTAGAGACCCAAAACAAACCTATTTGAGACTGATTTGGGTGTGATTGCATGAGAAGGTATTTGCTGTGATTGGTTGTCTTCCCCTCACCCACTTGAATTGAAACTGATCTACATTTCAACTTAGGCAACCAATTAGGTCTATTTCACTTAGTAGTGGTGCATTGGGACCATTGTTTTCCTTCATTAGGTCGCACCACTTCTACCCTATTGGACTTAAAAGCATCATATGGACCTATTTGATATTAGGGTTTCCACACTAGGGTAGAGCACATTTACATGCCATACTTAAAGGAAATTCATATAACAATTGGGACTTGCAAAACCTGTTGTGTGCTTCACTACAACCTTGTTTGAATTGACCTAAACAAGGAAACCTTAAAAGAAAAAAAATTAATACAAGAACTTGAACCATAAAAGCCACTACACAATTAAAGCTTGGATTGCAAGACCTTTGTCTGCGCACTTCACACTCTAAATCCAATTTTAAGGGCAACACCCCCAATCGCCCAATCACATTCCAAGAGCACTCTAAGCCCAAGCCTAAAACTAAGTAGACGTGTCCTAGGCAGGACTAAGTTACTTGGTAACTAAAATTTAATTGGGTAAAAATCAAGGCCTTGTCTATTTGGACCAACTAGCGACAAGAAAGGTCGGTGCAGCAATCGTGCTAACCTTTAGTGGTGTCCTGCTGTGCGGGGTGTCCTAAGGGGTCCCACCAATCTGGCCAGCCAAGTAATTCAAGGGTTGGTTTAACCCAGTTCCATCTTAGGATACCAGGCTTAGATCTAATTAGGGTATACAATTTAAGGCTAGCTTGTTTGCTTGATTTAGGGCTCTCTCATCTTTCCTCCAAGGCCTTTACCTTAATTCCACCAGCCCCTTGTAGGTAGTTGTGTCTTCCTAAGAAAGACTATCTCTTATCTCTATTCACATCTCTCAAATATCCATGAACCCATATCATTCTTTTGACCATCATGGTCATCCATCTCCCAAACCAACCATGATTTCGACTCCTTCTAGTTGGGAGACTCATCCTAACCAGCTGGGATATGATCATCCTTATCCCTCAGCTTATTTAGAACCTAAACCTCATGGATCTGACCCTTATCTAGATCAGAACCAATTGAAAACCATAGTTGCTGAATTCCGGGAATAAAACAACAACTATACAGATCAATGTGCCAAACTTCTGGAGCAAATTAAACGATCTCAGGCACAATCTCAATCTTAGCACTCCTCCTAGGAACAAGAAACTTGGAAAAACCAGCCTAGTGGGTATAGTGACCCATATTTTAGATCCACTAGCTACTTTACTGATTCTTGATACCATGGGGAGGCATCCTGGACTTAGCCAACCCAAAAGGCACCTTTGGACCTAATCCGTGATTTGGGTAGATCAATTGAGGAATGCACTATTTCTGATACACTTGTACTTGATGAGATATCTCTAAGGAATTGGAATAATGGATCACAAGTACAGGACCACGTAACAGGTTCGCACAGGGTGATACACCCATTGATTCATATCCAGATTTGTATAACCCAGACTGGAGAAGCAATCCTAATCTTTCATGGCCACCACAGAGACCGACTCAGATTGAACATCAATCTAGGCCAGCCCAATACTCCACTCAATCCACTTTAGGGGAACCATCTAGTACATTCCAACCCACAACCACCCTTGAAGATATCATGAACATTTTGTTAGACTTTGACAAGAAAAATGAAGAAAGGCTGACTAAGTTGGAAAATCAAGTGAAATCTCAAGGGGACCAAATCAAGAGATTTCAAGAATCACTTTATCCCCAGATGCAAATGCCTTTTCACTCCCATTCTCCACCTATTCTTCCAACCCCTCCTCCAATCTATAATAGATGCCATTGTGCGAGGGCCAAATCTGTGGCCTCTAAAAGGAAGAGAAAAGCTAAGAGCCCACCCAAACGACCTGATTCAGGCTCAACCAAAAATAATAAGACAAAACCCACATCCAGCTCTGACATAGACTCAAGGCACAAAAAGAAGAAAAAGGCTTCTGAAGTTGATTTTACCTATTTACCCTTTCGTGAGGCCTTAAAGAAAAAGTCACAAAAGAAGAAAAGGACTTGCACACCTAAAGAGGTGGTTTTATCAGCTAACATAAGTGCATTTGTTTCTGGCACTCTACCACCTAAAATGACTAACCCTGGAAAACCTTCATATCTTGTGCCATAAAGGGATTCACCTTCAACAATGCCCTTGTGGATCTAGGGTCTTCCATTAGCTTGATTCCTAATGCCCTTTTTGATCGCACCAGACTTGGAGATCTGCACCACACACCTGTCACCAGTAGAATGGTAGATGGCTTCATCAAACTACTTAAGGGAGTAGTTCAGGATGTGATTATCAAAGTGCAAGGTCTTAGCTTTCTGGTCGATTTTATTGTTTTGGACATAGATATACTAGAAAAGCTAAGTAATTCACCCATCATTTTGGGTCGACCTTTCTTGGCTATGGCCAATGCACGGATTGATTGCTACTCAAGATGTATGGAGATGAGTAGCGGCAATGATTAGATTCACTTTGATATTTATGCAGTCGCTAAGAAAACAAAGTCAGGGTATTTTCTGGATGACATGGAAAGTGAGTTGGAGGGTAATTTGGAAGAAACTATGGCAATTGACAACTGGGTAGAACCACTAGAACCGAATTGACAATCCACTAGATCACATAAGTCACCCTCAATACCAGATCAAATCATTGATAGTATGGTTGACTATCTTGATCGACCTAGCCCAATTCAAACCCCTGCCCCTTGCAATGAATCCTGGATTACTCAATTGATCAAAATGATTCATGAAATAAAAGAAACTAGTGCAAGAGAATATGATGATATAAAGAAAGAGCTTCATAAAATCGAAGATGAGCAACAAAAATCAAAAATGTTTGAATTTGGGTCAGGTGTGTCACAATCGATTTGTGATTTGGTGGTGGTCATGCAGGATTTTGTTGATCAAACACCTGTGGTGGATGATATTGATAATCTTATTAAAGTCGAGAATGGAGATTTATTTGAGAATCTTGATCTTGATTTAGGGCCTAAGTACCAATCATTTCATTTTGAGGAAACAAGTATTAAATGACCTGAATATGATTTTGTTGTATTTGAGAATACCCATGGAAACATTGATGAATTAATTCAAATGATCTCATACACGGAGCAACAAAATCGAAAGGACTGTAACAACTCCTCAATCAATGATTCATCCCATTCCAATTTCATAGAGGGACTCACTACTAAATCCAATGACCAATTTCATCTAAGTGAGAAGGAAATATCCCCTTATGAAAAAGATATTCAAGAGTTTGAAATACTGTTGGGGATAACATATGATGAGTTATCAGAGGAAGCTAAAAATTTTGGGGAATCTTGTGATAATTGGGAATTGGCATTGGAAAATTTGGTGGAGATAAAAGAAGAAGATGAGACCCAAACATCTTTGGTAGTGACAGAGACTGATCACTGGACCTTGATTTCTAGATCTAACCACACTACATGGGTCGTAACTTCCATTCATCACCATTATCAGGACCCATATGATTTCACCCCACATGACTCCACCCATACCCCTACCACCCACATTCTCCAACACCTCTTCGGGATGCCTTCATATTCATTTCTTCCAAGAACCCATATTTATTTGTCTTTCTTCTGTAGCATCTGGTTGCAGATAATCCCAAGCCCCATCTACATATTTTTCTGATTATTTGGACTTGGAATTCATGGACAGCTGGTTCGCATTTGCGGTCCGCTGTTGGTGAATGAGACTAAAATTCTTATCATTTTACTTGCCATTCTCAATACTATATTGGTATATCCTTTTTGAGTGTACGCCCAGCTGGAGGTGTTAATCTCAGCACTTATATATAGCATATTTTATTTGTCATATTTTTCCTACATATTCAATTTCAGGTGTTGGAATAACTGGAACGTCAAAATTCAAAAGCCATTCCAGGTGAATTCTGCCCATTTACTCTCTGTCTTAATTTATTTTTCGTTATACTCATGCATGAGGACATGAAAGAAAGTAAACATGGGGGGAGGGTAGTAATTGTAAACTGAAAATTTTTCTACCAACACCTCAGAAAAACCTTTCGTACATCATGCTAATTGCACTCTCGGGTCTTTAAATTAAGAACAACCGACTCCACCTCCAATGTTCTCATTGGAGCTAAAAATCGTCTGCAACAGCCACTTTCGACTCATCCACTCAACTTTTTGTTCTAAATTTAGGGCCAAGCTGAATGTAACCTACATTTGGGAAATCCTTGAAGTGCAACTTTGAAAGGTTACAAATAGAATTTATATATATTGCATTCATGAATAAGCTTTTTGTCAACAGAATGTATTAGGGATTTTATCCTCTAGTTGATTCCTGTAATCTGAAATCCAGTATAATTTTCACTCACATGTAGATTTTGCAATGGATTTACGATGAAGACTAATGAACGTCTTCAGTTTGTCGAGAAGTAGTGCTCTTTTCTTGAACCCCTGGATAGTGTTTTGGGAGTCAGGTAGATTTTCTTCCAAAAATCCACTAAATAGTGTGAGATGAGAGTAGAGTGTACTGGTGCTCTAAGATTAGTGCAAGTAATCTAGAATCCTAGATAATTAAATGATGATACTCAGGGATTAGGCATAGTTTTCACTCTCGGTTCCTGCACATACCTTTTGTGTGAAATTTTGAGAGCTACCGAATAAGACAATTACGCGAAGAGCGAGTTTTCATAAAACTAGGACTATGGTGAATGGTTACAACCATTCTTTACGGAATCCTCGGCTGAAGGAGGGTATTGATGTCAAGGTCAAAAATATACTGTCCTATCCATCTCTCCTGGTGCCGTGAGTAGGCACTTCACCAAATAAGCCACCCAATATCTCTTGAGTACTACAAATCCTTAATAATGCCTCTTGAATAAAAAGTCACGCATGCCATGTGCTGTTTTGCGTAGTACTGATTTGTAAAAAAAAATGATGAAAAAAAAGAGATATATAAAAAAAGTAGAAAAATTAGAAAAAGAAAAAAAATAGAAAAAAAATTAGAAAAAGAAAGATACGAAAATAGAGTTAGTAGTATTTAGTGTTTATTTATGTTACATTGAGACAATACACCAAATAAAAATGAAATCCACCAAATATGGCCCTAATCTATCTTTCTGTGTTTCTGACCGCTCGAATACTGGCTGAGGAATTCTGACTTAGTGTTAAGGTTATGAAAAATCAATTAAAGTGTTAATGCCAAGTGAGACCACTAAATACAGATCATAGTTGAGAATCTGGTGAGATTGTGAGCTCTAAGAAAAAGAGAGAATGAATACAAAGGAACCAAAAGAGAGCATAGTTTTTCTTATCTTTCTTTGAGTTGAGTTACTTAATAATTTGGGAATCTAGATTCTTTAGTACTAATCTCTATGTAGCACCAGTCGAGAGTGAGCCACCAAATATATAATCTTTTCCCTCTAAGATTCTCTACCTAAGCCTAAAGCTGGGTGGAATTCATAGAATATATTGAATACACCGAGGGAAGAAGTCGGCCTATCCCGCTAGAATTTTTACTAAGCGTCAAGTATAGGCTCTAGAGGTGAATCAGGTCTTTCACTCGAATCTATTGCAAAAGCTACATAGCTACACCTTCACAATTGTCTGGATTTCTAGAACATAGGATGAAAGCAAAAAGGAGAAAAATCTCCAGGCATACACTTGATAAAATAATCAATCCCTTAGGTACCCTTATGTGAATAATTTAGTCTTGCATTTGCTAGGGACTAGCAAAGTTCAAGCATCGGGGTATGATTGCACAGCAATCATGGGTCCTAATCAACGTAAATAATGTCTGTACCTAGCTTAAATTGTGGATATTGCACTCATATCTTGCATATCATGCATTTCATCAGTCTATTTAGAATAAGATGAGATATCTTCCTAGTTAATGGTTTTTATTACTATTTGTAGATAATAAAGTGATCCAGGATGGAGATAGTGGAATAAAGCAACAAAGGAAGAAGAAGACTGATTCAGATAAGAGTGAGGAGGATTGCCTTATCCATACCCTTAGAAACCCAGAACGACCTCCATTAGGGCACCTTAGCCTCAAAACCCAGACATGGATAGCACTATCCATGTTCTTATCCACCCTATCCCTCTTCCAAACACTTAGGAACCAAAACCCACCTTAGAAAACCTAAACCCCACCCTCCAGCACATTTTGGGACGTCCAGACATCTGGTTGGACGTCTGATTTCTGCAAAATAACAATCTAGGAAGCCAAAACTCGTACTGACACAGAACTGGACGTCTAATTTATTGTCCAGACATCCAATTTCGTAGTATAAGATGTCTGACCACTATCTTAGACATCTGATACTGTTGTCTGGTTCCTGATTTTGGTGTTGAAAGCCTTAGCTTGCCTATTTTGACTTAGGAACCCCACCGGACACCCTAGGAAACCTAAGTAGAGACCTCTTAAGCCTAATCCACCATCCAAAGCCCTACTTGTCCTATCCCTAACCCAATTGAACCATCCCATACCTAATTGGATGCATCTACAGTTGATTGGGTGCACCCGAGCCCAATTAGATCCACCCAGGATCTAACTAACTCATACCTATTAGGGTTACCCTAGCCTAATCACATGCACACATCTAATTAGACTTGACCTAGACCTAATTAGGTTCACTCCTACCAAATTAGACTTTCCTAAGCCTAATTAGGTCCACACCCACTTAATCTAGATTGACCTAACCTATTTAGCACCTAATCCTACCAAAACCCACAACCTAGCCCTACGAAAAATACACACCCACACACACACGCACACCTTCCCATTTTACTCGCACCAAACCCATGCACACTCTCTTGGAAACACTAAGAACTTGTGTCAAACCTAGATCCAACAAATGTGTCATTGGCTATTTTTGGAGCCACCAAAAGTGGCAACAAAATGGAGCCTTCCATAAGGGCAAAGAGAGGGCCATGAAATTGGACCATCTCCATACACTCTCCCATTCATACTCTCCACTCTAAACTTCCTTCCACCCTCGAAAAACCTTAAGGCCGTCCTCCTCATCCTCCTCCAAGTTTCCAAGGATGGCTAGCTAGGGAAGCTTCTCTCCAAAGCTTCAAGGACAGCCATTGGTAGAGAAAGGGTGCAACACCCTCCTCTTTCCACCTGGGTGCACTCGCCCCCATCTTCTTCTCTTCTTGGACAACCATGAAGGCTCACCCATAGCCTCTTGTGGCCGGCCATCTCTCTTGGTAGGCGTGTAGACGGGTTTGCATACCCAAGCTCTAGCCTACACCCTCACACAAGGCCGATGGCCCTAGTGGCAACTTTTCAACGTGAGGGATTTCTTCTATTTATTTGCTTTCTAGTGTAGATGATATGTTATAATCTTTTATGCATAAATAATTTCATGATGTTTCTATGATTGAGATTGTCCTCATGTTTGCTTGCCTATATGATACTTAGGTTTGATCACACCAAGCACAGCCACCATGGCCTCATTTAGATGCACATAGTCACTTAGGTTTATGCTAGTTTATCTAGATCTAGGTTTCATTTTGCTTTTCAAAATAAAGATCAAAAACATAAAAAAAAAGCGCAAAAGACAAAAAGACAAAAAAATATTAGGTTAGATTTAGGTTATAAATGCCAATTCAAATCTCAATTCGTTTTCACGCCTCCTAGAGACGAACGACCAAGACTCAAGTTCTAAAAAGAATAAAATCTACGTGAGTTTTGTTATTGCAAATACCTTTGACAAGTGGTTTTTGCGACTATACTATAATTTCCAATGATTTCAAAATATACGATTTCCACGCTTTTCAGGGTAGCATCCATATGTAGTGGGATGCTTTATTTATTTGGTGGAAGAATTTACACCCATTTGTAACGAGGTGCATTTTATTTGGTGGGGTTCATAGGACAAGGATAATATATTTTTTTTCCATCTTCTCATTTTCCATTTTCTCAGTTTTCAATTTTCTCCAAATCATTTTTCTAGGTGAGTGGCTCTCCTTCATCCTTTCTAAATGCATCCCCTACAAACAAGAATTGTCCTAAGAACCAGAAACATGGCAAAAGTCCTTTGCATCTTTTGCCCTAAGAGTAAATTTTATTGACTACTATGGACCCAATAAGGTTGTCCAATAGATGAGTAAGTGCAAAATGTAGTTTAAGATGCTTGAGACTTAAAGACTATTCAAATCACAGGGTGGTGAGATAATTCGTTCACTTATTACCCTTTTAACTCAATACTTTAAGCTTTTTTGGTTCCCTTCAAAGACTCGGGAATCAAATCCAAATTTAGGTAAATACTTGAGATAATTAATTCTATTAAGGCGAAAATACTTTGTTTTACATTTCATAAGGTTGGTGAATCCTCACAATTGACAATAATTGATCTTTTCTAGCTTAAATTCTCAAATTTTTTTTTAAATTAAAGAGAAAGTAAATAAAAACATCTACAAAGTTGACAAAATAATTTAGAAATAATTGTATCCACCCACCCATGCCTAGCTAATGCAATGTCTCATTGTAAAAATAAAGGCATGAAAAGGAGTGAAGTAGACAAGATATCACCTAAATTTCCGCGATAGATCAAGTCAGCTTCAAAAATAGACTATACAAGTGTTGAGTTCAGTACATTTAGCTGGGCATAATATACAAATAAAGAAGACATTAAGAACTAAAATGTGCAAGGCAAGATCAAAATAAAAAGATTGACCTTTAAACCCCACCAGAGTATGTCCATAAATGTGGACGAGATTGTGATGCAGACCCATGCCCCATGGTCAAGTAGTTCTAAGGTTTTGAATGATAAAATTCCATAACCGAAGACCTTACAGGTTGTGGGGATCGGTCTGCGATTTGGAAACACGTAACCCAAGTCTAAAATGTCAGACAATAGGTATGTCTGGATTAATAAATGTAGTTGTCCATTTAGTATTCGGCTCAAGAAGATAATCAATTACTCTATACTTGGCTTTATTATCCTAAAAAATATCATAAGGGTCCTAGTAAAAAGTCAATGGTTTTAGGTACACAGGAACCCTTAGATCCAAAATTCAATTACCCTTGGATTTGGCTTCCCAGATTTCCATTTCCATATTCCTATCCTCTAAGATCAAAGTTTTCGGGACATCCAGACTGTTACACATCCCATATAATTTATCCAAGTCCAAAAATTGTGGCTAAATCAGAATTAACTTGGGTATAGTGATTTGAACAAAAAAATCATTATATTCTTCGAGGTGTTGTTGAGGAATGGGACTGCCAATTAAATCATCCATTAAATGATGATTTGAATTCTCCAAGTTAGCCCCAACTAAATCATAATACTCAGCTATAGAGCCCTCAAATGATTTGTCATATTCCTCAAGCCCATATGTGTCACTAAAATCATTATCTTTAAATTCTAATACATCATGTGAGACTTCTCTTAAAGATTCTTCACCTTCAAAATCAAAGAATTCCTAATCCTCATTTATATGTCTCATAATCATATATTACTTATTGGTTCACGAAGACATTGTCTTCATTTCCTTGTTCAGGGATCTCAGGTGAAGTGATCAATTCATCCTCAATTGATTGCTCTAAATTAACCTTGTCATCCCAAGTCTCATAAAATATGTTCCCCCTACAAGAGCTTAAGCAGATTCTAACATTGGCTCTCCTGAAAGGGGTCCATCTTGGGAATTATCCCAAGATTAGACTAAATCAACCACAAATTTCATCCTCAATTTCGACAACCTCTCAAGTAAAAACTCATTTGAATCCTTACCCTCAACATCTTAGAGCCAATCTAATAAGGACTTTTTCAGATCATCAATCATTTTAATCAAGGGCTCTAATTCTTCAGTGTAGGATGTTGGCTGATCTTCTAAATATGGAATGGTGTTTCTCAAGTTAGCCAACACACTATCTTAGACTTGGTTTACCTAAGTCGGATAGTTCGGTACAGGGTTGGGTGGGTTTGGGTTTAGCATATAAGGGTCAAAATATTGAGGTTCTTGGGGTCATCACTGATAGTAGGTCATTTTAGGTGGTTCATTAAGGGGTGGTGGCCTATATGTAGTGTAGTCCTGAGGTGGGTAGGTGTTATAATCAGCATATCCTTCTTAATTGTAGATCAGATTAGGTGGCTCAAAAGATTGTAGGGATCTTGTTTGAACGCTTGATTAGGTTTTAAAATGGTCGCATTGTAGTACAATCGAAAAAAAGTGTTCAAAACAAATAAATTTTATTACTCGAATTTTAAGTTCGAGGTCGAACACAGGAAGCAAATGGAATTCATACACTAATCTCAATAACAGATGCAATTTGAACACATTAAATTACTCAAAATCTAATTCAAATGTAAAGCAGGAGTTTATGGTTAATCAAATGTAGCTAGAAAATATATAACAGAAATTTTAGAAAGAATTGGGCAGAATTAGACGTCTTAAAAAGGTTTGATTTTTCCTTTGCTTCTTCTCTTTGGCTCTTTCTTCTTTGTCTTCTTCTTGGGATCTTCTTTGCCTTAGCTTTTTGATCTCCTTGCCTTTTTGCCTTTAGCCTTAGTCCTTGGCTTCTTTTTCTTCTTTCTGTCTTTGGCTTTTCTTTTCTTCCTACCTTCTCCTTCCTTCTTCTTCCTACCTTTAGCCTTTAGCTCTTCTTCTTCTTTCTTTCCTTCTGCCTTTTCTGCTACAAAGCCTTCTCCTTCCTGTTCCTTAGCGTCCTCTGCAGCTTCTTCTGCCTTAAGCCCTTAGCTCCTTCTTCTTTGCTTTGGCTTTTGATCTCCTTCTTTCTCTTTCTTCTTCATCCGTGCCTTCTCCTTCCTTCTTCTTTCCTTTAGCATCCTCAGCTTCCTCCTTCAGTCCTTTGCTTTTCCTTCTTCTCTGCAACTGCACCTAAGGCTTCCTCCTTCTTTCCTTCTCTGGCTTCAGCTTCCTCTTCCTTCTTCCGTTCCTTGCACACAAGTGCAAAACCTACCCCTACGCACCCTGCGAATGCTCTCTCTCTTTTCTCTCTTAGGCTCGCTCTCCTAGAGCCAATCGGGTAAATAGGTCGGGCAAGTGCACCCAGGTCCAAGCGCACCGGCGTGGGTGGTGCACAAGGACTGCAGGGTAAACAGGTCAGGCAAACCAGGTCCACATAGCGTGGGCACGAACGAGGCAAGTGTGTGGGCGAGGGGACCTCACCCCATGCTCGCAGGGAAAGAGCCTCTGACATGAATTCATGTTATACCGCTCAGTGTGCTCCAAACTTTCCGAGGTTGGACTAAAAGTCCTACCCGCTTCTCTTGCGCTTGCAGGAGGATGCTTCGCCTAATTGCTGTGGCTGCAATGCTCCCTCAAAGCCAATCACTGCCTAGATGTGTGTGGGTGCTAATTCCGCACAGCCTGGACCTGGGAACCTGGAGCGCGATGCCTTGATTGAATCTTGCAGGCAAGCTTCACAGCTGCGCCAATGGCAGTGGAGGTCGAATCCTGCAATCAAGCAACACGGCCTTGTAGCCTCATTAGAACACACAAGGGGCTTCACCGTGGCACAGTGAAGATGGATCGATGGTCAGTGTGGCGTGGGGTGGCCTAAGCTTGCGTGCCTAGGTCGGTCTGTGGCCATGGTGATGGGTGTGGTCATGGAGAGCGAACGGAGCTTGTGGCAGTCGATGGAGATGGGGGAAATGATCAGTGGATGGTGGTGGTGCTTCTGAGGGGTTTAGCAAGGCGTGTGGGTGTGTGGAATGATGGAGGTGCCTTGCCGGTGGTCTGCTAGAGGTGGAGACAATGGTGGTGGTCTACGGTTGTCGAGGGGTCAAAAATAGAAATAGAGAGGGGGAAAATAAAGAGAGGCAAGAGAGGAAGAGATCTAACCTAGTTTAAAGATGAAGGGGGCAGAGATGGCAGTTGGCGCATACTTGCCACCGCCGGAGACGAAGGTTCCAGTAGAGGGGTGATGGCGACGACGAGGGGGTATTTGGCGCATGCGAAGGTATGACGCGATGCGGACGATGCAAGCGAAGATGACTCTGCCACTGGTATTGTGGCAGAGTGACGAGAAGAGGGAGGAGGAGTCGTTGGAGCTCACTGGATGTTTGGCTGGAGGAGAGGAGAAGAAATTGGAGGTTTGTCTCTGGCCAAACCAAGCTAAGATTGGACGGCTGGACTTGGGGTGCCCTTTATAGCCTCTGGCAGAGGGTCTTGTGCTTGGAAGGCAAGCTTCCTAGCATGGGTTTCCTTATCGGAGTAGGAAGGTGTGAGATACCCAAATCTCTCATGCGTTCACATGAGAGATTTGATGACAATTAGGGCTTGGGATTGCATTCCTATTATCGGGAATTCCTCAAAGAATCTCCCTTTCAAATTTGAGAGGGAGTCTCTGAGGAATCAAGGAGAAATCCCCTCTTGAATCCTTGCTGGAGTAGGACTCCACTGTAATGGCAGAGGGACCTAATTTCAAAGAATGCGAGGAAGCTAGGGGGTCTTTGCGTTGGTTTTCAAAAGCTAGGGGTCTAAATGTGATTGAGTTGGACTGTTTTGCAAATTATGTCAAGGTGAACTCCCCTTAGTATACCAAAATTTGGACCTAAGGAATCCAATGGTGAAGTTGGATTTTAGGTTTGACCACGTTTGATTGGGCATTTTACACAAAAACTCAATTTAGGGTAAATAATTAGCTAGGACCCCTATTTAGGACAAAATAGGTTTCAAAGGAAAAATTGAAGGTTCTACACCATAGAGGATATTTTTCCATGAATTTTAGAGGGTTTAGGTGAATTTTATCCTGACTAGAACCTTGTTGATTTCAGCGGAGTCTGTTTTAGGGTTACAAGAAGTCATTTAATTCCCAAATTGCATATTAACCCTTTTCTGATTGAACCAACGCACTTTTTATCTTGTTAAAATCATTTGACCTATGTTTAGCCCCTGAGAATTCCCATTGTTGTACTACAATGGTAAAATTACAGTTTTACCCTTATTTCTTATTTTTCTCTCAAACCAGTTATTCCCTGAATTAGGCCCTTCACTTGGTTATGTAGGAGCTTTTATTCTCTTTTTTAGGTCAAAATGAGCTAGTTAGGGATCATGATGGTGTTTCCATCAGATCTATAATCCGTATAGCTTTGAGAAGGATAATAGTCAAAGTCTTGGTGCCCAAGATTAGGCCCTAAACACTGAGTTTCAGAATCATATCCCCAATCAGAGTTATCGCAACTAGTGGAAGGATGGTCATAGGTCGAGTTGTGATAATAATCATCTTGGGGATAAGTGTTGGTAGGAGGGTAGGGGTGGAAATGTGTGTAAGAGTTGGAAGAGTACGTGGAGATGTTCGAGGAAAATAAAAAGTGGCTAAAGGTACCCTGTAATACAAATAATCAAACCTGTCCTCAAGCAGGTAGCGTAAAGACCTATAGATTCCCAAAACCCATCTTAAGATTACGGAAAATTTGATCTACTTATATTTGGTCAATCCAACTAGTTAGAAGGAGAAATTAGGGAGAAGGTTCTTCCTTTGGCCTGCTCCTCGAGTTCCTTTGATACACCCCAACTACTGTCATTCGATGGTACTCCCCTAGCTAGACATCAGATGAACTGATAGTAGCAGATTAATAAAAAATAATCTCGATCTGGGCCATGAGGAGCAAATCAATCCTTATGGCAAACATCTACTCAATTTTAATTAGGCTTAGGTTTGAATGTGCTTGGGAATGTGATGGGAACTTTATGTGGGTTGTGCCCATACAAATGGATTAATTCATCTATGTGTGCACAACCAAGGCTTTAAAATAAATTTATTTGATGATTTGTCGTTTAAGGTTTATCCTTGTTTAGTAGCTTTTAGTGTTCAATTGTTAGGTTTGTTCAATCAGGTTTAGTGGAACATTCCAAGTTTTGAATGCATAGATGCATGTATATATTCCTTTAAAATTGAAACATAATGTGCAGTGCATGGTTTAGCCCTAACAATTGAGTCCTAAGGGGCAACTGCTTAATGAATCAATTTTATAGTAAGTGATGTGGCCCAATCAGATCAATCAATTGGCCTTTTCTCACCACGAGTTAAGGCACACATAATGATTAGCCTATTTGAATTTCAACCTACTTATTTGTTCCTTGAGTTAGAGTATACCAGGTCCACAGATCAGATCCCAGTTAAGTGATAGAATCAAGATGATAGTGCACCTTAGTTTGAGAAATGTGAGTATAAATTTGTATATATTCAATTATGTCCCACAATCAGAGAAGTGAATATTTTTTTATTTTCTTAATATATGCAGGGGCTGAGGTTGGTGGAGTGGCAATCAAAAAACCAAGTCTAACTTAAGGGTTACGAAAGCTCCTAAATTGATTCGGCTTTGATTTAGTAATGTGGTGTAATGAAACTAGTAGGTGAGGGTAAGGGTAAACTTACAAAACCTTTACTAGCACTTTACTCCATTCTATTACTTTTGCTCTCCTTAGGAGAGTACTTGCAATCACAATAAGAATGGAGAGAAGTGTGATAAAGGATAAGTAAGGCAAAATATTTGGGAAATCAAAGAGTATTGCCTTCTCAGCAATGGCACCAAAATGATTAATGAGTTTTTACACTAGAAAAGGAGTTTAGAAAACCCAACCATTGCACTCGCGAAAATTCACTTATAAAATAATTTTATCGAAACTTAGGTGAGTCTTGGGTCGAGCATGAGAAGGCGAACGTTTAATTACGTGGGAAATCCATGTTTGTGTTTATTTGTTTTTGGAGATTTTGGGATTTTATATTTTGGGATTTTTACATAAATGCCCCTATAATCTTTTGATATACATATATACCCCCTTATTCTTGGATGTTACATAAATACCCCTAAAATCTTATCTCCATTAACAAATATGCCCTTCTATTAGTTTTAACTTTTACAACTGTTAACTGTAGGTGACAGTTTTTACATAAATACCCTTGTAATATTTGATATTACATACATACCCCTAGGTTCTCAGATATTACATACATACTGATAACACCACACAAGGGGGTAGTAATTAAGTTGAATATGGCCCATCTTTAGAATAAAAGGCACAACATAAGTAGAATAGGAGCATTGCATGCATCAAGTACCAAGATTGCTTATAAACTATATTAATGGCCATTTTTGTAAAGCATTTGTCAAAGCAGGCCTCAGATGAGCAATCGGACCACACGGATGGATTCAGAACGACGAACAGAGTCCAACGGGCTCAAGATCGGCCAAATCCGACATCCGGAGCTCCCACAATGGGCCCAAGAAATTTTGACCGTTGATCTGGAGATCAACGGCCCAGAGAGCGCCACATCAGCTCGCCCACATCGCTCTCACACCCTCAACCGGCCAAGGATAAATCTCGGCCGTCGATCTTCGATCGAACGGCCGAGATCCGCGTGCTCGCCCGCGGTCGTCGCGACAAAGCGCAGGCGCGGCACAACGGTTAGCGCGCACGCCCACATCGCAGCGATGCGCGTTCGAGCCGCGCGGAGCAGAAATCGAAGGCGAGCGAAGGGCGTGGAAAAATTGGGCCACCGGATCAGCAGTGGGCTGCCATGATCTCGCCACGCGGCGCAACGACAGCCCACGAGTGCCCACGTGCGCGCGCACGCCGGGCAGAAACGTGCGTGCACACGCGCGCCCAAGGCGCGATCACAGCGCGGGCGTAGAAGGCTCTCAGCCGTCCGATCTTCGATCAGACTGCTCTTGTTCAGCAGCCACGGATCGCGCGAAGAGGAAGACCAGGGCGGGCAGTTGACCGATGGCAGGAGGGCTTCACCGACGTTTGTGGAAGCGATTTTAGCGACGCTCCGGATGTCGCTAAAGCCCATTCTTCTTTTAGGAAGCCCTTAACTCTATTTAAACCCCCTTCTACCACCATTCAATGCATACTCTCCCACTTGCAACTACTCCACTCCTCCCTTAGCTAGCTTTAGGCACTTTTGCAATCGCCGAAGATGACGAGCCGCCGATGGAGCCTCCTCCACAGCCGTGGCTGCCTCGTCGCTCTCCACTCTCTCTCTTTTAAGCTTTCATTTACTTTTGTTAAAGCATGTATTTAATGTTGTAAGCTATGAACTATGAATGCATGTTTAATGAAATTATTTTCCGTTCAATCGCCATTTTAATTTCTGTTCAAAGTGCATGATCAAAACCAAGAGCTTTCTAACCCTAAACTCTCTCTGTATCTCTCGCTCTCGCTTTTCAAAACCATCTCTTTCGCAAGCAAAACTCCACCTTTTTCGTGACAAGTGGTAAACAAAATTCGATTTCCATGCCTCCCTGAGACCGACACTCGGACTCACCTCCGTTTACTTCTTTTAAAATCGACGTATCAAGTGCGACTATAACGACACCTCTTAACACACACGCACAAGAGCACGTCAGTTTTTGGCGCCGTTACCGGGGAGGCAACGGATTTGTTTTATCACCTCCATTCCACACTCATTCTCACATCGTCTAATGCCCTATTTTCCTTTCTACTTGACGGTTGCAGGAATTCAGCCCATGGACGGCGAAGCGATGCATTCCACGACGGTAGCAAGGGAGTAGGCGCCTCAAGGACCGATAGTGAGTAACCTGTCTCTCATTGTTTGCTTGCGTGAAAAAGCTAAAAAAATTGTAAAAACTGAAAAAAATTGGCATGGTATATGATTGCTTGACCCACATCCATAGCACATCACCCCACAAAAAATGTACACTCTAACATGCTGAACAAATTCTTGGAGTGTTCTTTTCTTTTTCTTGAGTGGTGTTTGCAAAGCCACCGTGAATTGACCTGGGCCGCACCACTCAACCCTAAAACTGACTCATCTAATAGAAGCTGCATGATCATCAGGATGAGTACACTAGGGTTTTAGAGCCTGTACAAAAGAAAAGGAAATCTACTTTCACCAAGTTGTGTGCAGAACTTAATGTGCCCACTGAAACTTGTTTGAAAACATTAACACACGTCAACCCTAAAAATGTACTAAAATAAGGATGAAACACTAAAAGACACTAGATCTTAACAAATCCTTGCTTGAAAATCATGTTTTGCTAGAAGCACACACTTTAGAAATATCTCCTTCCTAAGCTCACTCTAGGCAAGTGTAGGCCTAGGGTAATTAGGAAGAAGAGGTGAAATAAGTGCTAGAACCAAAACAAACAACTGCAATAAAAAGCTTAAAGGAAGGCAATTTTTGATTGAGTAGAATGAGTGTTCTTTTCAAGGACAAGTAGAGGAAAGCTTCTACTAGAATTGAACAATTTAAAAGCAAGAAAAGAAACACAAATCCTCTTGTAACAATGGTGAAGAAGGTTGTCTTCTTGCTCCAAGCCTAGCTGCTCCTTGGCTTGAAAAGAGGGCCTCCTTCTTCTCCTTCCTTGAGAGCTCCTCCAAGGTGGAAGCTACCACCTTTAATGCTCTCTCCAAAGGGGTGGGCGTGCACCACCCTTAAAACTCCTCCAAGGTGGCGTGACCACCTTCAAGATCTCCTCCAAGATCTTCCTTGCCTGGCTTCTCCTTTGGCTGGCGTGACCCAAGAGAGAAGGGAAGAGGGGAAGGCACCAAGGGGACAGAATATCCCCTTAATCTTCTTCTTCTTCTTCTCTCTTGGACGTGGGATTCTTGGTGGAATATGAGAGTGAAATGGCTAGCCAAGGATGGCTTGAATGGTGGTGGGTAGTGGTCTTTTTATAGGGTAGGATGGGGGGTTAAGGTGCCCCTTGAAATGGAGGGCTAGGATGGAAGAATGGAGGTGGTTGGTGATCCTATGGCTAAGGAGAGTTGGCGCCAACCCAAGAGGTGTTAAAGGGGGTAGTTATGGTGGTGTTGGTGTCTTTTGGTGGTGGAGAGACACCACCATGTTAGCGCCAACATGGGGTCTTCTAGAAGGGGGGTTAGGTGGATGGTGGAGATGGGTTCAAGGGAGATTGTGTGGTGGAGATGAGGGGAGATTTTGGAGGGAAAAATGGCGCCATTAAGGGGTGGTTATGGGTAGTTTTTGGCGCCACTTTTAGGTGTCTTTTGGAGGTGGTGGGTAGGTTAGGTTGGTGCCAAGTAGGTTAGCTTATGTGGAGCTTAGGTGGAGCTAGTTGGGTGGAGTTGGTAGGTTGGTTTTTGGGGTGGTATAAGCCAAGGAAGTTGGAGCATAGCTAAGCTAAGCTAAGCTAAGCTAAGCTAAGCTAGCTTAGCTGATGGAGGAGTAGAGGAGAAGGTAATGGAGCTAGGGTTTAGAGGAAGGAGCTGAAGAGAAGAAGTCTGGAGTTGGAGCTGGAGCTGGCTGCTGCTGAAGAGGCTGGCATGGGGCTACTCTAGCTGGCTTAGCTTGCTAGTTCTTTGCTAGTTGCTAAGCCAAGCTAAAGTGAGCTAGCTTCTACTAAAATGAGCTGAGGTGAGCTAGGTCTGGTGCTATCAGGGAGAATCAAGCTGGTTGAGGCAGCTTAGGTAGCTTAGCTCAACTGAGATGAGCTAAGCTGAATCCCCGGGAGCTGGACTTGAGCTTCCTGAGCTGAGATGAATTCTTCTTCAGCTGGCTGGAGTTGAGTGGAGCTGGATGTAGTTGGATCTGAGCTGGGGTGAACTCCTGTCAACTCAGCTGAGCTAGCTAGAGCTCCCTGTGAACTAGTGGGAGCTGAGGTGAGCTAGACTCAGCTAAGTTGAGCTGGATCTGAGCTGACTTGAGCTAGGGTGAGCTAAGGTGAACTCTCTTGAGCTGCCATCCAGCTGAGATTAGCTGAATGGAGCTGGGATGAGCTAACCCTAGTTCAAGTAAGCTAGGTTCCAGCTATGGTGAGCTGGATCAAGCTGGGTTTCAACTAGTCTGGGCTTCTCCTTCACCAATTGCCTTCTTGAGTGCTAGGGTTTTAGGGATCTGTGAATCTGTACATCCCTAACACTCACAAAAACACATTAAAACAACAATAAAAAATGCAATGCATGCCTATCCTAATTTATGCCTAAATGCAGCCCAAAAACCCGTTTGCGGAGTAAAATCCTAAGAGTTAGGTTAGTTTTAAAGCATAAAAATGATGATAAACTGGTGTTTATCAACCCTAAACTCTCTCTCTATCTCTCGCTCTCGCTTTTCAAAACCATCTCTTTCGCAAGCAAAACTCCACCTTTTTCGTGACAACAAGTGGTAAACAAAATTCGATTTCCATGCCCCCCTGAGACCGACACTTGGACTCACCTCCGTTTACTTCTTTTAAAATCGACGTATCAAGTGCGACTATAACGACACCTCTTAACACACACGCACAAGAGCACGTCAGTTTTTGGCACCGTTGCCGGGGAGGCAACGGATTTGTTTTATCACCTCTATTCCACACTCATTCTCACATCGTCTAATGCCCTATTTTCCTTTTTACTTGACAGTTGCAGGAATTCGGCCCATGGACGGCGAAGCGACGCATTCCACGACGGTAGAAAGGGAGTAGGCGCCTCGAGGACCAATAGTGAGTAACCTGTCTCTCATTGTTTGCTTGCGTGAAAAAGCTAAAAAAATTGTAAAAACTGAAAAAAATTGGCATGGTATATGATTGCTTGACCCACATCCATAGCACATCACCCCACAAAAAATGTACACTCTAACATTCTGAACAAATTCTTGGAGTGTTCTTTTCTTTTTCTTGAGTGGTGTTTGCAAAGCCACCTTGAATTGACCTGGGCCGCACCACTCAACCCTAAAACTGACTCATCTAATAGAAGCTGCATGATCATCAGGATGAGTACACTAGGGTTTTAGAGCCTCTACAAAAGAAAAGGAAATCTACTTTCACCAAGTTGTGTGCAGAACTTAATGTGCCCACTGAAACTTGTTTGAAAACATTAACACACGTCAACCCTAAAAATGTACTAAAATAAGGATGAAACACTAAAAGACACCACATCTTAACAAATCCTTGCTTGAAAATCATGTTTTGCTAGAAGCACACACTTTGAAAGTGGAAAATTAAGAGGCACCACCCCAATCAATGCCTCATCACATCACCCTAAGCACAAGCACTATCCTAACCCTTTAAAACTGAGTAGATGTGCCCTAGGTAGGACTGAGTTAAGTCTCAAAAGGCGAGGTTTTGTTTGCTAGTCACTTGGCTTTCATTCCCTTGGTAGAATCTGGTGACTAGGCTGCGGGGCAATGTCAAACAACAGCAGTTGTGTGGTCTATGGAACCGGAGGAGCAAGCCAAAGGAAAAACCTTCCCTGCAATCCCCTCGTAATCAACCTGGCCAGATTAGCCTTGGGAAAGGGAGTCCAGTGCTTACGGACTCAATCGCCCTTTGTGAGATTTCTAGGTCTCCTAAGGAATACACCATAAGGATTAGGATTGCGTGCTTGATTGAAACACATTTCTCGCATCTGTCGCCCTCCGCATCCCCTCCTGTTCTTCTCTAGTGTATGCACGGGAGGCGTTCACTGCATCCCGATTTGTGTGTTTTGGGGCAGGAATCTAGGCGACGTAATTCTGTTGAAAACATGGCTGAACCTAGGGTAGATGAGGCTGAAGATCAACCCCCACCAGATGCTATGGCCATCATCCAAGCTCAAATCAATGCTAACCATCGGCTTTAGCAACAACAAATCCACACCATCATGCAAGCCATACAACGGTTACAGAACCCGCAAGAACAACCACCACCTTTCCACAACATACCAGGGCAACCACCACTTGATTTACCGCCATTTCGGGACCAGCCAAGACCCCTCCGCGATTTCTGTAATCCCTCTGCTATTAGAGTCGAGCCACACCTTAGGATCCCCGAGGGGGGAGATGATTTTGAGTTGAAACCAGACGTCTTAAGTTTGATCCAGAGCCACTTTCATGGAAGCTCAAATGAGGACCCCTTTCAACACCTAGAGGATCTCGACCGCATAGCACGAACGGTGAAACCTAGGAACATTAGCCTTGACATTGTTCTAAGCAACATGTTCCCTTTCTCATTAAGAGACAAGGCTTCTCATTAGCTTAGAACCCTAGGCAGACCCATCACCACCTGGGAAGAACTGAGGGATGCATTTTTAAAGAAATTCTTCCCCATAGGAAAGACCAATGCCCTCAGAAGAGCTATCACTACCTTCACACTCCAGGGTGGGGAACAATTTCATGAGGCGTGGGAAAGATTTAATGAACTTTTGAGGAAATGCCCACACCACGAAGTCCCAAGGTGGCAATTGGCCCAGATCTTTTACCACGGTCTGGACAGCAACCTACGGAACTTCGTCGATGCCTCATGTGGGGGAAACTTCCTAAAAAAAGATGAGGAGAGAGTGTTTGAGCTCTTTGAGTCTATGAGCGAGAATTTGCTCAATAATGCCTCCATGAACCAGTTTAACAGGTCTAGTCAACCCCGTGGCGGGATTTATGAGGTACAAGCAAATTCTGGAATGGTTGACATGGACATCATTGCCAAAAAGTTGGATCGAGTGGAATTGGTAGACAAAATGATTGATGAGCTACTGAATCAGACCAGGAACCCCTTGCAGACTTTCTCCCTAGCAAAGGGAGCACATAATGTTGACCTGGTCCAGCCCTTCACCCAACTGAACCTGGAACAACCCCCGACCACGTTCCAGGGAGGGACCTTCGCTCCCTCGACCCTTGATTACTCCCTTCCCTCTTCATCAACATCGGCTATCCTAGAAGATGTGCAAGCTATCCAAGGTTATGTGAAACCTAACCCTTTCTCCAACACTTACAACACTGGCTAGCGTAACCACCCCAACTTTGGTTGGACGAACCAGAAACCACCGCAATTCCAAAACCAGCCTAGGCCAAACCAGTAGCCACACTTGCCTCCCTATCAGCAAGGACCACCAGCTAAACCCCAGTATAACTAGAATAGGGCGGCCCCTCCCCCACAAAACCAAATGGATACCTTAATAAAGATGATGGCTGACATGAACCAGAAACATCAGGAAGAAATGGCCTTGGTAAAGGGACAGTTAAGCCAACTCTTGGACTGTAAACAGCAACGATCTCTACCTTCCCAACCACAACCGAACCCGCAAAACATAATTAACAGAGGCCCCAATTCGCAAGGGTTCCAAGGCAACCCCGGGCAGGCTCACATGGTCCAGCCAGCCCCACAAACACCTCCTAGGTTTGGCGCTTCTTCATCCTCGTCTTCTCAAGGATCACCCCATGGCCCCAATGCCTCTGCAAATGCTGTGACCTTGAGAAGCGGCACCAAAACCCAGGATCCCAAATGGCCGACTCTCCCCAAGACTTTACCTGTTGAAACACCCGACTCAGAAGAGGCATCAACCAAGGACCCATACATGGAACCAGCCCACATTCAGACACCCTACCCTGAGGCCTTGGAAATAATTAAGAAAAAGAAGAATGCTGTGGAAACTGAGGAGCTGTTGGAGATTTTTAAGCAACTACAAATTAATATTCCACTCCTAGAAGCCGTCAAACACAGCCCCGCTTACGCCAAGTTCTTAAAGGATGCCTGTACACCCAAGCGTAAGCCGAGACCTCAAGCACCTAGGAAGGTTGTACTCTCTGAGCAAGGGAGTTCCGTGATATCAAGCAACCTTCCACTCAAACGAACTGACCCAGGAGTGCCCCTGATTTCCTGCAATATCGGGGACATGACATTTGATAGAGCGCTCCTGGACCTAGGCGCTTCTATCAACCTAATTCCAACAACTTTGTACCACCAATTTGGTTTTGGGGAGCTGACACCAACCCCTGTCACCATCCAGCTGGAAGATAGATCAGTGAAAGCCCCGAAGTGGGTTGTCGAGGACGTAATTGTACGGGTCAAGGACTTCTATTTCCCGGTCGACTTTTTGGTGCTCGACATGGAAGTCCCTGAAAAATTACAGAATGCACCCATAATTTTAGGCAGACCTTTCTTAGCTACGGCTAAAGCAAACATTGATTGCGACACGGGATGTATGGAAATCGCCTTTGGGGACAGGAAAATGCAATTGGATATCTTCTGGGAGACAAAGTCTTTTGATTGCGATTACATTGAGGAACATGATCCCGTGGAAACTTTAATCGAGGAATGCCTCACCCTCAGTTCTGTCTCAGACCACCAAACCCGTAGTTCTGACCCGTCACCATCATTACCCGTGGACCTCTATAAGGCTGAGTATCATCACATGACACCATTTGAAGAGATCGATGTTGATCAACTACCGCCCTTTCCATTCCCATCGACTGTGGTCCCACCCGCACCTGAACTTAAACCATTGCCCGAGAATCTCAACTACGTCTTCTTGGGACCTGACCAGACCTTCCCAGTGATTATTAATTCCCATCTAACAAAGGATCAGGAACTAAGGTTGACTGCAACTCTTTCAGAACATTGGGCCGCCATTGGTTGGACCATCTCGAATCTAAGAGGAATTAGCCCCACCTATTGCACCCACAAGATTTACCTGGAAGACGGGGCCCAACCTTCCCGCCAGATGCAGAGACGGTTAAACCCTAACATGCGAGAGGTCGTTAAAAAAGAAATTATCAAGTGGCTTGATGCCGACATCATCTACCCTATCTCTGATAGCCCCTGGGTGAGCCCCACTCAAGTAGTTCCAAAGAAGGCTGGGCTCACCATTGTCACTAATGATCATGGCGAATCCATCCCCACCCGCACTACCACCGCATGGCGGGTGTGTATTGATTATAGGAAGCTTAATGAAGCCACTAAGAAGGACCACTTCCCCTTTCCATTCATTGACCAAATCCTTGAAAGATTGGCAGGGCAGAAGTACTTTTGCTTCCTGGATGGATATTCAAGATATAACCAAGTCGCAATTGCTCCAAAAGATCAGGAAAAGACCACATTCACTTGCCTGTATGGCACGTTTGCATTCCGTCGAATGCCGTTCAGGTTATGCAATGCACCTGCGACCTTCCAGCGTTACATGCTAGCCATTTTTTTAGAAATGGTGGGTGAATACTTGGAGGTCTTTATGGATGATTTCTCTGTATTCGGGAATTCATTCGACCATTGTTTGAGCAACTTGGAGAAAATCCTGAAATGATGTATCGAGGTTAACTTTGTGTTAAGTTGGGAAAAGAGCCATTTTATGGTTCAAGAAGGAATTGTCCTCGGACACATCGTTTCACATAGGGGCATCGAGGTAGATCGAGCTAAGGTTGATTTAATTTCCAAACTTCCTCCACCTAGCTCGGTCTGCCAGATTCGCTCTTTCCTAGGACATGCTGGCTTCTACCGAAGGTTCATCAAAGACTTTTCCAAACTTTCCAAACCCTTGACTGACCTTCTAGCCAACGACACCACTTTCCACATGTCTCCTGATTGCATCCAGGCTTATCACACCCTCCGGGACTTAGTCTCCATGGCACCTATAGTTCAACCTCCAGACTGGTCCCAGGATTTTGAGATTATGTGTGACGCATCAGATTTTGCCGTAGGTGCTATCCTGGGACAAAGGCAAGACAAGAAGCCCGTGGTGATCTACTACGTGAGCAAAACGTTGGACGAGGCCCAACATAATTATACGGTCACAGAAAAAGAGTTGCTCGCTGTAGTCTTTGGACTGGAAAAATTTCGATCATACTTGCTGGGATCCCACGTGACTATCTACACCGACCATTCACCCATCCGGCACCTGTTGGCCAAAAAGGACACAAAACCCAAGCTCATCAAATGGATCCTGCTTTTGCAGGAATTTGACCTGGAAATCCGAGACAAGGCCGGATCGAAAAATGTGGTGGCTGACCACCTGTCAAGACTTCATCCAGACCATATTGGACCCTCCCTACCTCTATCTGATACCTTCCCTGATGAACACATCCTAGCCGTGCAAGACAAGAAAATGCCATGGTATGCTGACTATGTCAACTACCTGGTTATAGGACAAACCCCGCACAGCTGGTCCAGAAAGCAACGGGACAGGTTCTTGCCTGAGGCCAAGCACTATTTCTGGGATGATCCCATGCTGTTTCGCCTCTATGCTGATCAGATCATCAGGAGGTGCATCCCCGAAGATGAAGTTCAGAGTGTGCTTTCCTTTTGTCATGACCAAGCGTGTGGCGGCCATTTCTCTGGCAAGAAAACAGCTGCAAAAGTTTTGCAGTCTGGATTTTATTTGCCGTCCCTATTTAAGGATGCACACATCTTTGCCAAGACTTGCTCACGATGCCAAACACTGGGGACCATGACCAAGAAAGATATGATGCCCCTTCAGCCCATTTTGATTGTCGAAATCTTCGACGTTTGGGGTATCGATTTTATGGGCCCCTTTCAACCATCCAACGGCTTCGAGTACATCCTAGTCTCAGTAGACTATGTTTCCAAATGGATTGAAGCCGTCGCCACCCGACGATGCAATCACAAGACTGTCATGGACTTTGTGAAGAAGAACATCTTTTCTTGGTTTGGAATACCTAAGGCCATGATCAGTGATGGTGGAAGCCATTTTATCCATTCCCAATTCCGTGCCCTACTTAGAAAATACGGGGTAAACCACCGCATTGCCACCCCGTATCATCCACAAACAAATGGGCAGACTGTGGTCTCCAATAGACAAATCAAGAACATTTTACAGAAGACTGTGGACCTGACAGGAAAGACTGGTGCACACGACTTGATGATGCCTTGTGGGCATACAGGACCGCTTTTAAGACCTCGATAGGCATGTCGCCTTATCGCTTGGTCTTTGGCAAAGCTTGCCATCTCCCTCTAGAATTGGAACACCAGGCTTACTGGGCTGTCAAGCAATGTAACATGGATCCCCAGTTAGCCGGTGCGCAAAGGACGCTTCAATTATCTGAGATCGAAGAAATTCGTCGGGACGCCTTTGACAATAGTCGGCTATATAAGGAGAAAATGAAAGCCGTCCACGACCGACTCATTCACAGAAAAACCTTTTAGCCGAACCAACAAGTCTGGTTGTTTGATGCACGCCTGAAACTCTTCCCAGGGAAACTTAGGTCCAAATGGATAGGACCATTTCGGGTGGTCAAGCCCTATTCTAATGGGGTGGTTGAAATCACTGATCTTAACACTAGGCACACTTTTACAGTTAATGGTCAAAGATTGAAGCATTTCCTGACCCAGCTACCCCCCAAGGAAAGTCTCACCCTCGTTGAGGGCTGACACCAAGCACCGCCCAGCTGGAGGCGTTAAACTCAGCGCTTCCTAGGAGGCAACCCAGAGGATTCAGACTGATCTGGTAGTTTACGTCACTCAGGTACTATTTTTTTGAACCCTTTTGCATCCATGTATTTGCCAATGAGGACATTGTCCAACTTAAGCATGGGGGGATGGTAAATTGCATAATCTTGAGCTTAATTAATCAGTCTGAATTAAGTATTTAATTAATTTTAAAAAAAAATAAAAAAAAATAAAAATAAAAATGAATTTAGGGAGAAAACTTAGGCATTAGAAACTTGTCAATAGTGGGAAATAATACAAAAAGAACTTAAACACTTAGACTTTTCAGGCCTTCAGGCTTAATCAGCCCTGGTGTCCGTTAAAATATGGATTTAGCGGCGAATCCTTGCAACTTTAAGCTATTCTAATCCACCTACTAAATAAGGTAATAAGTATGAGACTTATGAACTCACCCTCTAACTCAGGAAAACTTTGAGTCTAAGCATCTGCACACATTTTTGTACAGACTCACTTCTCGGAGATTTTGACAGAAATTGGGTAGCTAATGAACTCTCTAGGGCGGTATGGCTGGCAAGTTGTCATGGGTAACAGCCCATTGGCAGGTTGTCCAGAACCCAGCCACAGGCCATTTCTTTTTCGCTGCCTCTAAGTACATTTGAGATCAGGGAAGCCACCTACGAAAAAAAAAAAAAAAGGAAGAAGAAGAAAAGAAAATAAACCACACTTCACCGCATAAGTATGGCTGGCAAGTGATCGTGGGTAACAGCCCATTTGTCGATTGTCCAGAGCCCATCTTAATAATTGCACAAAAAAGACCAAAACACCTAAGGAAGAAGCGGGGAAGTAGTACAAGCCAGGGAGATATACATTGGAAAATCCTTGTGTTGACCCCAAGTAAAACAAACGTAGGGAGAAAGCTACCAATCGAACAAATACACCTTCAGGCAAAAATATTTTCTTTTTTGGTCACCTAGGGGCGTAGAAACTCAAAGTCTGTCTCAATTACCGTTAAGTGAGTCTATCACAACATTCACACCAAGATGCTTAGCACTTAGGGTTTTGACCAAGTTTTGGTTGATTGGGTAGCCATAAAAAGTTACCAACCCACACTGAATTCCAAAAATTCTAAAAAAACATATATATATATATACGTATACATATGTATAGTTATATATACAAAGCAAGGATTCGGGCGATTCGTATTTTGGCAGACACCCGGGCGCTGCTTAGTCTTTGTAGATTAAGATCTTCGTATATTTCCTCTTATTAACAAGTAACGAAGTGCCTAAGCAATTACTTCTTGAATTCCACAAGGAAATAAAGGCTAGAATAAACCTTGCTAGGGACTAGCAAGGAGTAAACATGGGGGTATGATAACACCACACAAGGGGGTAGTAATTAGGTTGAATATGGCCCATCTTTAGAATAAAAGGCATAACATAAGTAGAATAGGAGCATTTCATGCATCAAGTACCAAGATTACTTATAAACAGTATTAATGGTCATTTGTGTAAAGCATTTGTCAAAGCAAACCTCAGATGAGCAATCAGACCACACGGATGGATTCAGAACGACGAACGGAGTCCAACAGACTCAAGATCGGCCAAACCCGACATCCGGAGCTCCCACAATGGGCCCAAGAAATTCTGACCGTTGATCTGGAGATCAACGGCCTAGAGAGCACCACGTCAGCCCGCCCCCACCGCTCGCACACCCTCAACCGGCCAAGGACAAATCTCGACCGTCGATCTTCGATCGAACAGCCGAGATCCGCGTGCTCGCCCGCGGGCGTGGCGCAATGGTTAGCGCGCACGCCCGCATCGCAGTGACGCGCGTTCGAGCCGCGCGGAGCAGAAATCGAAGGCGAGCGAAGGGCGCGAAAAAATTGGGCCGCCTGATCAGCAGCGGGCGGCCATGATCTCGCCACGCGGCGCGACGACAGCCCACGAGCACCCACGCGCGCGCGCACGTCGGGTGGAAAGATGCGCACACACGCGCGCCCAAGGCGCAATCTCAGCGTAGGCGCAGAAGGCTTTCAGCTGTCCGATCTTCAATCAGACGGCTCTTGTTCAGCGGCCACGGATCGCGCGAAGAGGAAGACCGGGGCGGGCAGTTGATCGGTGGCAGGAGGGCTTCACCGACGTTTGTGGAAGCGGTTTTAGCAACACTCCGAATGTCGCTAAAGCCCATTCTTCTTTTAGGAAGCCCTTAACTCTATTTAAACCCCCTTCTACCACCATTCAATGCATACTCTCCCACTTGCAACTACTCCACTCCTCCCTTAGCTAGCTTTAGGCACTTTTGTAATCGCCGGAGACAACAAGCCGCCGACAGAGCCTCCTCCACCGCCGTGGCTGTGTCGTCGCTCTCCACTCTCTCTCTATCTCTCTCTCTCTCTTTTAAGCTTTTATTTACTTTTGTTAAAGCATGTATTTAATGTTGTAAGCTATGAACTATGAATGCATGTTTAATGAAATTATTTTCCGTTCAATCGCCATTTTAATTTCTGTTCAAAGTGCATGATCAAAACCAAGAGCTTTCTAACCCTAAACTCTCTCTCTCTATATCTCTCGCTCTCGCTTTTCAAAACCATCTCTTTCACAAGCAAAACTCCGCCTTTTTCGTGACAAGTGGTAAACAAAATCCGATTTCCACGCCTCCCTGAGACCGACACTTGGACTCACCTCCGTTTACTTCTTTTAAAATCGATGTATCAAGTGTGACTATAACGACACCTCTTAACACACACGCATAAGAGCACGTCACATACCTCTGAAATCTTGTCCCAATTTACATGAGATACCATTAAGTGAACTTCTGTTAATCTTAACTTGAACAACCATTAACTATGACTTCTTAGATATCACATAAATATCCCTTAATTCTTATCTCCATTAATAGACATAACCCTACCTTAGTGTGTTGTTAACAACCTAATTGAAGTTTGTCTAAATTTAATTGTGGTATCATGACCTTTGGTTAACTTTAATGGTCAATGCATTACTTAGGAATGTAGGAAAAATTAGAGTCATCCACCAACTCCACATACATTTCAAGCCACATTACCACCCACACCTCCTACAATCCCCTCTCAATGCTCCTTTTACAGCCCTAATTGAGTAAAACAAATCCTAACCCTCCATTCTATTAGTCATCAATCACCTTCCATAGTTAATGACTTCTCCATTTCACCATTGCACATCATGCCATCAGTGATCTAGGTATCCACCACCACTGCCCTCATCACATCGCCACACAACACACCAACAGAGCTCCCTCTCATCACACATTTTATATTTCCATTTCGGAGCAAAAATGTTAAATTGACCCAAAGTTAATGGGTACTAAAGTTAAATCTAATGGAAGTTAACTCAAGGGTATCTCATGTAAGTGAGAATAAGATTTCAAGGGCATTTAAGTAATATACAAAAAATTAGGGGCATGTATGTTATTAAAAGATTACAGTGGTATTTATGTAAAAACTTTCACCCATAGTTAATAGTTGTTAAAGTTAAAACTAACGGAAGGGCATATCTATTAACCAACATAAGATTTTAGGAGTATTTATGTAATATCCAAGAACATGGGGATATGTAGGTAATATGAAAAGATTATAGGGATATTTATGTAAAAACTCCATATATTCTTTGTTATTTTCAGATAAATAGAATATCAAGTGTAGAATTATCTAATCTAATCTACTATACTTGTAGAATATGGGAGAGAGAAGGAGAGAGATAGATAGAGAGAGAGGAAGAAATAGATAATTTATACGCCTAAAAAAATATCCATTACAGGAAATAATATAGGAATTAAAACTATACTAGAAAGCAGTAAGGAGAGAGGGCCGAGAAATTATCCTCCATGACGATTGCTTGGAGGACGTGCTGCTTGGATGGCGCTTGAAAGAATGAGGACAGAGGTAGAGGAAGAAGGACCGAGCTTGGACAAACTGGCCTACAATGCAAGGCGATGTCGTAGTGGGATTACCTTCTCGAAAGGGTGGTGAGAGGACTGCTGGCTAGTACTCCACGAACAGGGTTGAGAAGGTGGAAAATTTTTTTTAATTACTCTAGTGGAACATCTCGAGGCTTGGGACTTACTCAAGAAGGATTCTTGAGCTCTAGAGTGGGAGAGAAAGAAGTAGGAAGGGATGATGATGAAGGGGGTCTATGGTCCTTTATATAGTGGTAAAATGGGGGCAAAATGAGCATTTGAGGCCCTCCAACCACGTACCACAGCACGAAGCAATGAGGACTATAGATCTTTGATCTCACGGCTCAAATCGCACCTCAATCGCGAGTTCTACGAGCCTTCAATGGGCTCATTCCACGTGGCGCAACACCGTACGTTGATTGCTGATCTAATAGTTTAGAATGGATCTTGGTTTCGAGTTGTGTGAACTAAGGAGTTGTGGAGATCATGATGAGGAGCTTCTGGGGCCATCAGATCTTGATCGGATGGTCGAGATAAGTCGTGATTGTGCGCTCAGCGCACGCTGACTTGTTGGACATTTTGTGTGACCACGTCATCATGTGTGTGTGACATGCTGGCCATTCAAGCAGCCATGTAACCACGTTTGCCACCACTAAATCGCCACCACATGATCTAATTTCAAACGCACCTATCCTCAATTGGTTAAATCCACTTGTCGTAGCTTGAACTTGCATCTCTCACTCTATGTTGAGTGCATTGCTGCTGTGCTACACCTGTGGTTCTGTTGCGGGGATGAAATGGTGGTCAAGTGCTCACAGCCATTGGATGAAGATCCAATGGCTGAGATTGAAGGTTGCTTGATGAGATGAGAGGGGTAGGTGGTGTGGATGATTATGATGGCGCCATGTGGTGCCATAGTGGCCATCCATCTTCTTCACTCTGTATCGGGTGTACAGAGCTCAGACGTTCACTAGATGCATTTGTGTAAAAATCATTTATTATAATGCACTTTGAGACGTCAATCTTAAAAAGTGAATCGGAGGTGAGTCTGAGTGTCGAACACAGGGAGGCGGTAATTAGATCAAATACTCCCTTTAGTGTCACGTAAATATGTCATTTTTGCACTTAAAACCAATTTGAGAAAATGAGAGAGAGAAAGAGAGAGAGAGAGAAGGGTTAGGGAACCATATCATAAGATCAATGTGCCAACAATTTCTTATCAAATGTGTAATTAAACATAACATAGATTAATGCTCTAACAATCTCAAGACATGAACTACACTACAAAATAAGATAACACTAAGACAAGGAAGAAGAACGCGTCGAGACAACCACGGCGGTGGAGAGGCTTCCGTCTGCGGCTTCAAGACCTTGCTTGGAACTCTAGATGGTGGTGGTATCTCGTGGGTGGAAGCTTTGGTCGAACATTAGCAAAAGTGGAGGGGTAGGACCCCTTTAATAATTGAAGAAAGGGCTCAAATTCATATCTAGGTCAATAGAGACATTTAATACATTGCTAAAGACCCTACATGTACATCGCCCTTGCCCCCGCACCTTCAATACTCTAGCTGCTCCGCGCACCTCGTGCTCCTTGTCATGCACGCATGTGCTGATGCACGCTGGTCCATGTTGCTGCTGCTAGTGCTGTGCTGCGCCCTGAGTGGACCACATGCGTGCCTTACTGTGCGGCCGCTGTTGCTGCCGCATGCCTTGTGTTGCGCTCAATTGCTCAATTGGGGGGGCCACAGGGATTTGAACCTGTGCCCCTCTTTTGAGAGATGCCTTCATGCCCGATGAGCCAAGGTCGTTCTTTGTCACAAAGAAGAATTGTGGGCATGTAGTGGAGTCGATCTCTCAGTCGTTGGACCAAGATCCAATGGCTGAGAGTGTATGATGCCTTGATGAAGAGTGGGTGCTGGTAGGTGTTGGGCGGCTGAGATGGCATCACGTGGTGCCATCTAGGCCGCCCAACACCAGTCATCACCCACACTTCATCGTCCATCTTCTTTCTGTTGTAGAAGATGCCACGGTGCTTGGATCATGATGATTCCCATGCTAACGGACTGTGATTGTCGCTACGGATCCATCCGTATTGTTGGATTTTTCATCTGAGGCCCGTTAGGATGTTGCATTACCCCCTAGCCGTTGATCTTTCTCAAGCTTATTGTGGGAGCTATAGAGGCTGGATTGAAGTGATTTTGAGTTTGTTGGACTCTATTCGTCAATATGGATCCATCTGTACGGTCTGATCGCTCATCTGAGACCTATTTCAAAATGGACTTGTGCACATGGTCATTAAACATTAATTCTAAGCAGTTAAAATGTAAAAATCATGCAAGATGCATTCAATGCTCCCAAGCCCATTATAATCTGACATTATCGCACAAGTACCCTCGAAATTGACTCTAATTGATGTTATTAACACTTTTAATTGTTGATTCATTATACCCCCATGCCCACCCCTTGCTAGTCCCTAGCAAGGTTTAACCTAAATACTATTTACAACTAAAATTAGGAATTGACTGCTTAGGTAGAAGTTGCTTGTCAATAGGAGGAAATTTCTACTAAGAACCTAGCTCATTAAGACTCAATAGTGCCTGGGTTACCTGCCAAAATGCCGACCGCCCGAGTCCTCGCCTTATTCTATATAGAAGCAAATACATATTCTTTTCCTTTTCATCTTTTCTGATTTTTTGGATTTTTTGTGTTGAGGATTTCAGGGTAACTTTTTACAGCAACCCAATCCACCCGACTCGAAAATGATTCTTAGTATAGTGATAGACTCACTCAATGGCAATTAAAATAGACTTTGGGTTTCTACACCCCTAGGTGACCCGAAAGAGAAAAATGTTGCCTAAAGGTGTATCTATCTGACCGGTAGCTTTCTCTTTACCTTTTATTTTTGTGGGGTCAACATGAGGGTGAACCTAGTGTATATCTCCCCGGATTACGCTACTTCCCCACTTCTTCCTTAAGTGTTTTGGAATTCTTATGCATTTTATGAGCTGGGATCTGGACAATCGACCAATGGGTTGTTACCTATGACAAATTGCTAGCCATACTCATGCGGTGAAGTCTAGTTTATTTCTTTTTTTTTCTTTTCTCCTTTTCTATTTTCTTCTTTTTGTTTTTTGTAGAAAGTGGCCTTCCTGATCTAAGATTTACCTAAAGGTAGTAGTGAAAGAGAATGGTCCTATGGGTGGGCTCTGGACAACTTACAATGGCCTGTTACCCACGACAACTTGCCAACCATACCACCTTAGAAGGTTCATTAGCTACCCAATTTCCGTTGGAACCGCCGATGAGTGAGTTAGTGCAAAGCGTGTGTAGATGCTTAGATTAAAAATCCCCCCAAATTAGAGGGTGGGTTTGTAAGTTGTATACTTATCACCCTACTTTATTGACCATATTAATATACTTTAAGGTGGCAAGGACTCGAGATGAAGTCCACATTTTAGTGGACACCCAAACTGATTAAGTCCGAAGACCTAAAGGGTCATAGCGGTTAGGTCCCTAGCGTATCATTTCCTAAAGTCAACAAGCTTCTAATGCCTAAGTTTTCCTTTCCTAATTTTAATTTTTTTTGTTATAAAAAAAATAAAATTAGGAAAGGAAAACTTATAGTTCAAGCTGATAATTTTGTACTCAGGTCCTATGGATTACCACCCCCACATGCCTAAGTTGGACAATGTCCTCATTGGAAAAAT
Source organism: Thalassia testudinum (assembly GCA_037157565.1). Classification (NCBI taxonomy): domain Eukaryota; kingdom Viridiplantae; phylum Streptophyta; class Magnoliopsida; order Alismatales; family Hydrocharitaceae; genus Thalassia; species Thalassia testudinum. The sequence goes on from JAZHRO010000025.1 coordinate 96,209,600, forward strand.
AAATGTATGCAAGGGAGTAGGGAAAGAAATCACCTGAGTTGTAATCATGAATCCATTCTACTTGAAACGTCTGGGTTGCCTCCTAGGAAGCGTTGAGTTTTGTGCCTCCAGCTGGGCGCCGTTCTAGTTTAACCCTCAATGAGGGTCACGACTTCCTTCGAGGGAATCTGGGCAAGAAAGTGTTTTAATCGTTGACCATTAACAATGAAGGTTTGCCTAGTCTTGGGATTGGCAATTTCAACCACCCCATTGGGATAAGTTCTAACCACTTGATATGGTCCTATCCACTTAGATCTCAGTTTCCTAGGGAAGAGTTTAAGTCTTGCATCAAAAAGCCAGACTTGCTGATTTGGCTCGAAGGTTGTTCTATTAATGTGTTTGTCATGGACGGCTTTCATCTTCTCCTTATAAAGTCTATTGTTCTCATAAGTTTCTCGATGGATTTCCTCGAGCTCGAAGAGTTGGAGCTTCCTTTGAGCCCGGCCATCTGGTAATCCATATTGCACTGCTTAATAGTCCATTATACTCAATGCTCCAACTCAACTGGAAGGTGGAAAGCTTTGCCAAAGACCAATCGATAAAGCAACATGCCAATCAGGGTCTTAAAGGCGGTCCTATATGCCCAAAGGGCATCATCCAATCGTGTGGACCAATCCTTCTGGTCAGGTCTCGCAGTTTTTTGTAGAATATTTTTAATCTGCCTATTTGAGACCTCAGTTTGCCCATTCGTTTGCACGTGATACGGGGTGGCAATGCGGTGAGTGACCCCATATTTCTTAAGTAGGGCACGAAATTGGGCATTAATGAAGTGACTCCCACCATCGCTGATCATGGCTTTTGGTATCCCAAATTAGGAAAAGATATTTTTCTTAACAAAGTCCATGACAACCTTATGGTCACATTTTTAGGTAAGTACATCTTCGATCCATTTCGAGACGTAGTCCACTAAGACTAGTATATACTCAAAACTGTTTGATGGTGAGAAGGGACCCAAGAAATCGATGACCCAGACATCGAAAATTTCGATGATCAAGATAGGCTGTAGTGGCATCATATCTTTTGCGGTCATAGTCCCTATGGTCTGGCATCTAGTGCATTGCAAAGTTATGTGCAACCTTGAAAAGTGATGGCTAGTAAAAACAAACTACAAAACTTTTGCAGCCGTCTACTTCCCAGACAAGTGGCCACCACAGGCTTGGTCATGTCAGAAGGATAGCACACTTTGAACTTCATCTTCGGGAATACACCTCCTAATGATTTGGTCAGCACAAAGTCTAAACAGCATAGGATCATCCCAAAAATAATGCTTAGCCTCAGCCAAGAACTTATCCTGCTGCTGTCAGGACCAGCTGTAAGGAGTCTGCTGTACCACTAAATAGTTGACTAAATCCGCATACTAGGGTAGACTTCTTCCATGCACAGAAAGAAGTTCATTAGCGAATGTGTCGGTTTAGGGTAATGAGGGTCCAATGTGTTCTGGGTGAAGTCTAGATAAGTGGTCTACTACAACATTCTTGGACCTGGCTTTGTCACATATTTCCAGATCAAATTCTTGCAAGAGTAGGATCCATCTGATTAGCCTAGGTTTAGTGCCCTTTTTGCCTAACAAATGCAAGATAGTTGAGTGGTCAGTGCAAATAATCACATGGCATCCTAGAAGGTATGATATGAACGTTTCTAATCTAAAAGCTATAGCAAGCATTTCTTTTTTCCGTAACAGTATAATTCTGTTGAGCCTCATCCAAAGTTTTGCTCGCATAGTAGATCACCACAGGTTTTTTCTCTCTTCTTTGTCCTAGGACTGCTCCAACAGCAAAATCTGATGCATCGCACATTATCTCAAAGTTCTGGGACCAATCTGGGGCATGTAAAACAGGTGCAGTTTGAGACTATATCCCTAAGGGTGTTGTAGGCGTTGATGCAATTAGGTGGCATGTCAAAAAGTACGTCATTGGCTAGAAGGTCAGTCAAAGGCTTGGAAAGTTTGGAAAAATCTTTAATGAACCTTCTATAGAATCCAACATGTCATAGGAAAAATTGAATTTGATTGATCAAGCTAGGAGGTGGAAGTTTGGAAACTAAATCAACCTTAGCTTGATCAACTTCAATGCCCCTATGGAAGATGATGTGACCTAGGATAACCCCTTCTTGAAGCATAAAATGGCTCTTTTCCCATCTTAAAACCAGGTTGACCTCGATATATCGTTTCAAGATTTTTTCTAGGTTGCTATGACAATGGTCGAATGAGTCTCCAAAGACGGAGAAATCATCCATAATGACCTCCAAATATTCACCTACCATCTCTGGAAAGGTGGCTAACATGCAATGCTGAAAGGTAGCAGGTGCATTGCATAACCCTAAAGGCATACGGTAGAATGCAAACGTGCCATATGAGAAACTGAATGTGGTCTTCTCTTGGTCCTCTGGTGCAATAGCAACCTGGTTATATCTTGAATATCCATCTAGGAAGCAAAAATATTTTTGCCCTACCAGTCGTTTCGGAATCTGGTCAATGAATGGTAGGGGAAAGTGGTCCTTTTTAGTGGCCACATTAAGCTTCCTATAATTGATGCACACTCGCCACACGGTTGTGGTGTGGGTGGGGATGGATTTGCCCTGGTCATTCGTGACCACAGTGGGCCCAGCCTTCTTTGGTACTACTTGAGTAGCACTCACCCAGGGGATGTTAGAAATCGGGTAGATGATTTTTGCATCAAGCTGCTTGATTATTTCTTTTTTAACGATCTCTCGCATATTCAGGTTCAATCGCCTTTGCATCTGGTGAGAAGGTCGAGCCCCATCTTCCAAATAGATCTTGTGAGTGCAATAAGTAAGGCTAATTCCCCTTAAGTTAGAAATTGTCCACCCAAGACCTACTCAATGTTCAGAAAGGGTAGTAGTCAACCTAAGTTCTTGGTCCCTAGTTAGGTATGCATTGATAATCATATGGAAAGTCTGTTCAGGTCCTATGAAGACATACTTAAGGTTGTTGGTCAAAGGTTTCAATTCAGGTGCAGGTGGGACAATGTTTGACGGGAAAGGGAAGGGTAGGAGTTGATTAACATCAATGTCCTCAAATGGAGGTTGCTGGTGGTAATCAGCTCTACAGATTTCAACCTCCAAAGACAGGGATGGGTCAGGGTAGTCATCAACTAGTTGAATCGGATGGTCTTTTAAAGAGCTAACTATGAGGCATTCTTCAACTAGGGTTTCAACAGGATCATATACCTCGACCCAACCACAATCAAAAGACTTAGTCACCTTGAAGATATCCAATTGCATCTTCTTATCTCCGAAGATGATTTCCATACATCCTGTGTCACAATCAATGTTTGCCTTGGCCATAGCCAAGAAGGATCTACCCAGGATGATGGGTGTGTTTTGTAGTTCTTCAAGGACTTGCATGTCAAGGACTAAAAAGTCAACTGGGAAGTAGAAATCCTTAATCCGAACAATTACATCCTTGACTACCTCTTTTGGGGTTTTCACGAATCAGTCGACCAGTTGGATAGTCATAAGTGTAGGCTTTAATTCCCCAAATTCGAACTGGTGATAAAGGGTAGTCAGGATTAAGTTAATTGAAGCACCTAAGTCCAAGAGTGCTCTATCAAACATCTTGTCACCAATATTGCAAGATATTAGAGGCACTCTAGGGTCAGTTCTTTTCGGAGTTAGGTTGCTCTATATCACTGAACTAGCTTGTTCCGAGAGCACTACCTTCCTAGGTACTTGGTTTCTCAGCTTACGCTTAGCTGTACAGGCATCCTTCAAAAATTTAGTGTAAGCCGGGATATGCTTGATTGCATCGTGGAGAGGTATATTAATCTGTACTTGTTTAAAAATCTCCAACAACTCCTCATTCTCAGCCACATTTCTCTTTTTCTTTATTTTCTCCAAGGCTTCAAGGTATGATATTTGGGTTTGAATTGGTTTAGGCTCCTAATCCTTGGGTTCCTCCTGCTCATCCTCAGAATCAGGCATCTCAAGTAGTGAAGTCACGGGAGGGGTTGACCATTTGGGGTCCTGGGTTTCAGTGCCGTTTCTCAAGATAACTACATTGGCTGAGGCATTGGAACCATGGTTAGATCCTTAGGAAGAAGAAGAAGCACTAAAACAAGATGTCTGATGCGAAAAGTCACGTGATTTATAAAAGCAGGTTTTTGATGTCGTTGTAACATGCGAATTCTCATATGCTTTTAAATTTATATCCTAGATAAGGGAGTATCTAGGGTCGTCCAAGGAGGCAAAAATTACAATTCAATTCTCTTGCTAAAAATAAATCTCAACTTTCTTTTTGGTATTTTAAATATATATATTTTTTGTGTTTTGAAAAAATACGGGCAAAGTGCGAATTGTGACGAAAAAGTGCTAACACCTAAAATGCTAAGCTAAAATTTAAAAGATTAAAATCTCCACTACCTAAGCTCACTCTAGGAAAGTGGAGGCCTAGAGTAATTAGGGAGTGGAAGTAGAATAAGTGCTAGAACAACAGTAATAATTGCAATAGGAAATTAAAAAGAAGGCAATTTGATTAACTAGAATTTGTGTTCTTTTCAAAGACAAGTAGAGGAATGCTTCAACTAGAAATAAAAAAATTTAAAAGCAATAAAAGAAACACAAATCCTCTTGGAAAATTTGGTGAAGAAGGGATTCTTCTTGCTCCAAGCCTAACTGCTCCTTGGCTTGAAAAGAGGGCCTCCTTCTCCTTCCTTGAGAGCTCCTCCAAGGTGGATGCTACCACCTTCAATGCTCTCCACCAAGGAGTGGGCGTGCACCACCCTCAAATTCTCCTCCAAGGTGGTGTGGACCACCTTCAAGATCTCCTCCAAAGATCTTCCTTGCCTGGCTCCTCCTTTGGCTAGCGTGGGCTCAAGAGAGAAGGGAAGAGGGGAAGGCACCAAAGGGACAGAATATCCCCTTTATCTTCTTCCTCTCCTTCTCTCTTGGGTGTGGGCTCTAGGTATAGTATGAGAGTGAATTTGTTAGCCAAGGATGGTTTTAATGGTGGTGGGTAGTGGTCTTTTTATAGGGTAGGATGGGGGGTTAAGGTGACTCTTGAAATGGAGGGCTAAGATGGAAAGATGGAGGTGGTTAGTTGATCCTAGGGTTAAGAATGGTTGGTGCCACCTAAGGGGTGTAAGGGGGTAGTTAAGGTTGGTCAAGGGGCACCTAAAAGTGGCGCCAACCATGGAGAGGTGCCATGGGTTGGCGCCAACTTTGAGGCTTCTAGAAGGTGGGATTATGTGGATGGTGGAGATGGGTTTAAGGGGAGATGTGTGGTGGAGATGAAGGGGATTTTTGGAGAGAAAAGTGGCGCCAACAAGGGGCTAGTTTGGATGGTTTTGGCACCACTTTTAGGTGTCTTTTCGAGGTAGTGGGTAGGCTAGGTTGGCGCCAAGTATGGTTAGATTATGTGGAGCTTAGGTGGTGCTAGTTGATGGAGTTGTTACGTAGGGTTTTTGGGTGTTAAAAGCCAAGCAAGCTGGAGCATAGCTAAGCTAAGATAAGCTATGCTAAGCTATCTTAGCTAATGGTGGAGTAGAGGAGGAGGTGTTGGAGCTAGTGTTTGGAGGGAGGAGCTGGATCTGAAGAATCTGGAGCTGAAGTGGAGCTGGCAGCTGCTGAAGAGGTCAACATGGGGCTACTCTAACTAGCTTAGCTTGCCAGTTCTTTCCTACCTACTAAGACAAGCTAAAGTGAGTTGGCTTCTATTGAATGGAGCTAAGGTGAGCTAGGTCTGGTTCTCCCGGGGAGGATCGAGCTGGTTGAGATAGCTAAGGTAGCTTGGCTCAATTAGCTTGAGCTAAGCTAGGTCCCCGAGAGCTGGACTTGAGCTTCCTGAGCTGGGATGAGTTCTTCTTCAGCTGGCTAGAGTTGTGTGGAGCAGGATGTAGCTGAATCTGAGCTGGGGTGAACTCCAGTCAACTCATCTGAGCTAGCTAGAGCTCCCTGTGGACTTGTGGGAGCTGAGATAAGCTAGACTCAACTAGGTTGAGCTGGATCTGAGCTGACTTGAGCTAGGGTGAGCTAAGATGAGCTTTCTTGAGCTGCCATTTTGCTAAGATTAGCTGAATGGAGTTGGGATGAGCTAACCCTAGTCCAAGTGAGCTAGGTTCCAGCTGTGGTGAGCTGGATCAAGCTGAGTTCCAGTTGGTCTGAGCTCCTCCTTCACTATTTGCCTTCTTGAGTGCTAGGGTTTTAGGGATCTATATATCTGTTCATCCCTAATACTCACAAAAACACATTAAAACAACAAAAGAAAATGCAATGCATGCCTAACCTAGTTAATGCCTAAATGCAACCCAAAAACCCATTTGCAGAGCAAAACTCTAAGAGCTAGGTTTGTTTTAATGCATAAGAATGATGATAAATGGTCGTTTATCACACCCCCATGCTTATCTTTTGCTAGTCTCTTAGCAAAACTTTAAATTTTGTGGAGAACAGAATTTTTGGGAAGTCTAATTTTTTCGACTTTTGATGAGAAAAAGATTAAGGGACCTTGGTTGATCTAAACACAGGAGGCATGGGATTTGTTAAGGATAAACATTGGTTTTTGTTTTTTGATCCAACCATTAGACAAAATGGGATCAATATATCCTCCAAAAAAATTCACAAATTAACCCCTTGTTAATTCAGATGACTTAAAATTTTTGTTTTTACGATTTTTCTGGCCCATGAATCTGATTCGCAACTTGCATAGTCCTTTAAAATCTTGTGTCTGTGCTTGTGAAAAGCCAATATTTATAAGGGCGTGTTAATTTATTTATTATTATTATTTTTTCTCTCCCCCATGCTTATTTTTAGCTTAGTCTTACAACAGATGTGTCGAGATCATCATTCCTGTTACCAATCCTCGAGGGGGCTCTTGTGCCAGTACTTTGGGATAGCACTATCCATGACACCACCCAGGAGCTCACGACCCCAAAACACAATACGGTGTAAAGGGGCACTCCAAGCAAACTCAAGTTCTTGCTCTGACACTATAGGTAGAGCATCGTCCAAGACACTTGAGCTGCTAAAATGCACTTTAATGCTCTGTCCAAAGATATGAAATATAGATATGGAGTAGCGCCGAGGCGGTAACATGTTGACATCGCATCCTCAAAGGAGGCATTTTCCTCCTCAACGGTGGGAACTCAAACCAATGATCTGCTTCAGACTTTTACTAAGTCCAAACAAGGGAGTTTTTGAATTTTTTTTGTTATTTTTAAGTGTTGGCTTGTGTGTGAAAATTAACACAAGAAGTTCCTCAACACATGAAAGTTTTTGAATCAGAAACTAACTCAAATACTTTCCACATTACAAAATAGGATCAAGTCACCTGAACTATCATGAGTTCAGGTGGAATTTTAGAGAAGGATATCTCATCTAGTCTAAAATAGACCCTAAAATTCTAATGATCAGATCCACATCCTCATCCTTAGTTTGTTAAAGATTAAATCCCATTGTACCAATGTGAATTTTTCAACCTTAGTCCCGATTTCAAAATTTTTCCTCAAAAAGTTTTTAACATTTTTATTTTTTTGGGTATGCAAGCAGGAAATAAACTAAAGAAAAATGCATGTTTCTAGGTTTTGAAAATCCTAAATTGATCGTCAAATTTTAAAAACACCCCCCCATGCTTAAGATATGCTATGTCCTCATGCATTAGGAGAGAAAAGGGATCAACTTAGTGAAGAACGATCGGGTTTAGGATGATCAAAACATGGAAAAAGAAGAAAAAAGGAAAGCAGAAAAATTTGATGGGTTACTGACGAGTCGATTGTTCGCTTTAAAGTCGTTTGTAGCTTTATGTGGTGGAAAAAATCGACTAATCAATATTTAAAAAGAAATAACCACTCGCAGAAGAGCAGGTCGTATCCACAGGGAGGCAATGATGTATTTAAATTTGCACCGGTTAAAAACATTTGTTTGTAGTTAGTTTAGATGAGAATCAAGCCAAATTTGCCTTCAGATTAAGGTTGAATCAAGAAATCATGCTGAAATAGCAATTCTTAATAACTAGAGGATATTTGTTGCAATGCAGATTTAATAAAATATCATTAAAAGATGATAATGGTAGAAAATGTAATTATTAATGGCATGAATACTGTAGCAAAACAGGGGATTTATTCCCCTTGGCCGTGCATGAAGAGGAGTGGACGGCCGGAGGCGGGAAGCTCGGAGGAAGTTCTTTGGACCGAGGGCTTCACAACAGTGGTGGCGGTGAGTCACGCTGTGGCCGGAGCCGGCCGGACGGAGCTCCGGTGAAGGTGGCTACCAACGGTGCTGCAGCTGCTAGAGGTGATGCGCTTGCACGCACGAAGGTTGCTTGCGGGCGGTGCGCGCGGCCTGTTGCTGTGCGCACTGATTCCGCACCATCTGCTCGAGGCACTGCAGGTGGAAGCGGGTGCGTTGCTATTGGTGGAAGGCGCTGTAGGCGGAAGGTGTGGGTGTGCTGGAGCGAACGTGTGGGGTTGACACTGCTGCAGGCTGCTGGCAGGCGTGGGCTTGGCGCTGCAGGTGAGTGTGCGCATGCACTGGTGCGGCACTGCAGGTAGCGGTGGGGAGGTTGCAGGCGTAGGAAGGCTACAGGCACGGGAATGCGGTAGGCGCGGGATGGCTACAGTTGCTTCTGGATGCTGTTGGCCGTGCCCGCCTTTCTCACGGCTGGAGGGCATGTGGGCAGGCGCTGCAGCCGTAGGGGGCGAGGGCAGGCGGTTGGCACTGGAGGTGAAGTGGTCGAGGGTGGTTGCTGCTGGAGTGGGGGGGTCGAAGCTTCAGATGTCCGAGAAACTTCTCTGATGTCTTAACTGGCTGATGGCTGATTGCAGTAGCTGCAACAGTGGTTGTTGGTGACGACGGAGTGGGAGGTGCACGGCGAGGTGCTCACGGTAATGCAGACGATCTTCGGATGGCGATGTGGCCTGTCACACCACACGCCCACGGTGGTGGAGGCTCATCGCCGCGGTTGAAGCCGACGGTGTGGAATGGAAGAGATGGACTCTCTGCACAGTGTAGGTTGGGGGTGGAGGCCTCCTTCGCTCGGCAGCCTCTCTCCTCTTTTTGTAGCTGCCTGCACGAATTTGAATGGAGAGGCGGGAGCAGATCCACCTTCTCCGCTGATCCATGAATGTGGCTTTAGTGCGGTAGGAGGTGTTGCAGCGGCAGCCGAGTCGTTGCTGAAAAGAAGAAGAATAAAGGATATTATTAAAATATTATGATTATTTATATATAAACCCTCAACTTTTATGTTAGCTTAAACAATGTACCTAATTGGTTAATTAATTAAATGAATGCCATTCTAAGTTAATTCTAAATGCATTTAAAATATGAATGCAATGCATGAATTATGTAATTAAATTAGAAATATGAATTAATCTATTTACATCCTAATTTATGCTAAATAAATATTAGAATTAACCTAATGTCTAGGCACTTAAATACTTAAATAGCCCACAACTATGGCCTAATCAGTTACCCCCCATCCAGTGCTATCTTTTACACCATTCACGTGAAGGTATGCATGGAAGACGGAAAATCATGTAAATAGTTGGACACTTGGATGTCCGCAAAAAAGGTGTCCTCTTCTAGATCCCTAGAAAATTGATTAGAAGCAATATTGGGATCAAAGATGGATGGAAAATGATAACTGTAGCGCGAGTTTAGCCATGGTTTTAAATCAGGTTGGATGCCAAACTCGGGCGGGGTTGGTAGCAGGTCCATAAGAAAGGAATCGAGGAAGGGATGGTGAGGATTAGGTGAAGTTAGTGTGGAAAAATGAGGTGTAGGAATAGTGGGTGGGTTAGGGTGATCAGGGGGTGCATCAGGAATGGATTTGGGGTCAAGACAAGTCTCCAGATCATAAATTTCGCTGACCATTGATTCTGAATTAGAGTCAAAAAAATTATGGTCAGTAAGGGTATCCATCAACATTGTCTCCTCCACCATATTGGAAATTTCCGTATCTGAGTGCTCAAAAAAGTTATCATCATGCAATCTCCTGGAGGATTTGAAAATATCTAAAGTGATAATTTGGCCGGCGCAAGTGATATCCATTTTGCCTGTGTGGCAATTGATATTTGCCTTTGCAGTGGCCAAGAAAGGGCATCCAAGGATTATTGGGGAGTCCAATAATGATTCAGGTACCTCAATGTCAAGAACCAGAAAGTCTGCAGGGAAGACACAATTCTGGACCTTGACCAAAACATCCTCGACAATCCCACGAGGTTTGATTGTAGATCGGTCGGCTAATTGCAGGGTAACCTCAATGGGTTTTAATTCACCGATCTAAAATTCTTCAAATAAAATCGTTGGAATAATATTAACTGAGGCACCAAGATCAAGGAGGGCGTGATTAAAAGTAGTATCATCAATAATTACTGAAATTAAAGGCGCCCCTGGATCTTTCATCTAAGGAGGCAGCTTGCTCTATATGACAGAGCTTACTGTCTCTGAAAGATGCACCTGTCGTATATTTTTGGCCTGCCTTTTAGGAGTATAGATCTCCTTCAAAAATTTAGCATAGGCAGGTATATATTTGATGGCATCTAGGAGAGGAATATTGATTTGAAATTGCCCAAATAGATCCATGAGTTCTTCTGTGGTGGGCTCAGATTTCTTTTTTCTGTTGGTGGTAGGGTGGAGAGCTTGTGGGAAAGGGATAGGAATCCTGTCTTCAGATTTTTGTATTTCTTTTTCTTCCAAATGGGGAGGTGGGGAGTCAATTTGCACAGGGATTTTAGCAGGTTTGTGTGAAGGCTCGAGATCAGTGTTGGTTTTCCCACTCCTCAAGTAACTGCATGTGCAATCGGATTATAATTTGGAGGAGGTGGGGGGCCTGTGATTGCGGAAACCTGGGAGGGTGATGAGGTGGTGGATTAGTAGGAGGCTAATTTTGGTAGTGTGGAGTTCTGCTCGGATATTGGTTCCTTTGGTGATTAGGGTTCGGCATGGGTTGGGACGGAGGATGTCTTGCAGGTCTTTGTGTGGGAGTAACCCCAATCAGGTTGTTCAGATTTGTGATGGTGCGAGTTACTTCCATCATTTTTGTTTGCATTTCCTGCAGGGTTCGCATCATTTGGGCATTGATGTCTTGTTGGGATGGCCCAGGATGAAAGGTTGGATTCGACCCATACCCCTTAAAATGATCTGGTTGGGAAGGAGCCTGATTATTCCAAGAGTAGTTCGGGTAATTTTTCCAATTGAAAGAATTTTTAAAGGGCTTTTGGATGGCAGAAATATTGTGAGTGGGGTTAAGATCTGGATAATTGTAATTGCCCAGTGAATCATGGGCAACCTCAAAATATTGGTAATAATCAGCAAGAGTAGTGTTGAGATTGTGCAAATTTTTTCTTCATGGAAAGTTAGGTTGGGTTAAATGTGGACTGCGTGGAGCTTGGGTTGATGTGGCCAGTCTTTCCTCAACTCTCTTTTGATTAATATGCATCTGGTTGAGTTTTTGAGCGATCAATTGAAGATTGTCTTGGGTGACAGGGATTGATTGAGTGACTACTTCATGAACACCGAACTGCAAGTTTTGAGTTCTGCAAAATGTGTTCATGGAAGCTTGATTAAATGAGTTTTCACTCATTTCTTCAAAAAGGTCATAGGCACTTTCAGCATCCCTATTTAAGAAGTTGCCGCTACACGAGGCATCAACGAAATGTTGGATTTGATCTTCTAATCCATGATAGAAGATTTGCATGAGCTACCATAAAAGAATCTCATGGTTTGGGCAACTTCTTAAGGGATCTTGAAATCTTTCCCAAGAATCATGGAAAGTCTCACCAGATTTTTGGTGAAAGGTCATAATAGATCTTCGCAGGGAATTAGTACGACCTATGGGAAAGAATTTCTTAAGGCGCTCTTGAGCTAAGGCCAAGTTGTGATGGGTCGGCCAATGGTCCTGAACCAATTAACGGCCTTATCTTTAAGAGATAATGGAAAAAGCCGCATCAGCCATATGTCTTCTTGCACATTTTGAGAACGGGTTGTTTGTGCAAGAAGAGTCAGCTCTTCAAGGTGGCTAAAAGGGTCTTCCCTAAGAAGGACATGAAAGTGTTTAATTAGGTTTAGGACTGCAGGCTTGATCTCGAAGTCCCCCTCTGGTATGACCACCACTGGTCATTCCTCATAATAAGACAGATCATAAAAATCTTTTAGAGGAATAACAGGCTGCTGACGGGGTGGTTGGTTTGGCCTTTGATTGGCTAGGTTTTGGATGTTCCTAGTCAATGTTTGTCGATTGGAATTTAATTTATCAATACGCTCAGCCATCAATTTTAAAAGATCAGGCAGGGGGTCTTGATGTTGTGTTTGGGGCAATTCAAGATTAGGGAGCTCCAAGCGTGGGAAGTTAAAGGTGGGTGGGTTTTGGGTGGAAGGGTTAGAATTAGGGTTAATAGTGGGGTTAGAGGTAAGATTAGAGGTGGAAGTGGAAGGGTTAGTGGACCCATTTTGTTGATTTTCCATTTTTTTTGAAGAAGATAGAAAAAGTGGTCATTTTGCGCGGGGGGCGAAATCAAAAGGTCCTTCCAAGTGCGGATTTTGAGACCGTCGTCCGTGCATAAAATGGAAGAATGGGAGGGGAGGAGAAGAGAAAGAGATGCGAGAAAGTGTGAAAATCAAACAACCAAATCTAGACGTAACTTAAGTGTGACTCCCTAAAAATAAACCTAAGACTTGGTCTATGTAGGAAATAAGTAATCAATAGTGAATACCCGTTCTGTCAACAAATCTAGCCAAGTTTCTTAAGGGGAGGTTTGGGCCCAAACGTTTCCCAGGGAAAACCCTAGGTGCTTGTACAAACCCACGCCTGGTCATTTGACACGGCCCCTCAGCCTGAACACCAGATATAAATGACAGAATTGGCATTAACTAAAGATGACTTAAGACCTATATAGCAAGCCTAAGTTGATGAAGCCTTAGTTGCTACGGATTTTAGTTAGGTCTAGGATATTATAGTGCACACGGAATGTGGAGGGCATTAGTTGGGTTGTTGCCCTGTTATTTTAATTTTTTTAGTGTGTGTAGGAATTGGAAAATGGTTCCAATGAAAAGCAAGTTGTCACACAATTATTATATTTCTTTCGTTTAGGATTGGATTTAACTTAGTGTATTTTTAGGGTTTTCTTTTTAAGTTTTCAAACAAGTTTGAGATTCCACAAACAAGAGGAAATCAAGTTGTACGGGTGAAGATGTGTTTACTTTTGTTGTTTGTTTCTAAAATTGAAAAAAGAAACCCTAATCAAATTGGTCCTAGGATAGAAATTTACTACCAATGAGTTGTTTTTAGGCTTTCTGTATTATGTAATGGTCCAAAAATTCAAACAACATCACTACATTGAAGAGAATCAAACAAGGATTCCAGAAAATATTTTTGTAAGATTTTAGGAATTTGTCTTATAATTGTTTTGAATTTTTACTTATACTGGTGTCAAAGTCTAGAAATGATACTTGTGGGTATTTTAGACTTTTAGTATTACCACCGACCTCAGAAAATTTTGCATCATTCTATATGATGTGTACAATTTAACAAGGATTCTAGAAAGCTAAATTTCACAAAAATTGGATGAGAATAAAAATTATAAAAATTCATGGATAGTAGCAAAATAAGAAGACTAGAGGGTGTGACCCCTCTATAGTCCACGAATTTTTAAAAATTAAATACAAAACCAATTGATCTAAAATTTCGAACAGATGTTTGTAACTTAATTAGAAATCACTGTATGAAATTTTATGATTTTAGGAGGCCTGTGGAGTTGGGGATTGGTTTTTCAAGTCCGGACAGAAATTTGGACCTGAAAAATAGAACACCAATACTTGGATTGGAGTGGTGTTTAGTGAAGCATACAAGCAAACAATGGATTTTTATAGGCACCACTCCACTTAATTAAACTATTTAGGGTCCTGAAAACCAAGTTCAATATGTTTTTGGTAGTCTTTTAGCCTAAATGTGACAAGAAATGGGGAACCAACTTGAAATCTTAGGAAGAAAAGGAACTTTGAACTTTCGCTTCTCAATTCCTGCTTTCCCGCTTTAGTTCATACACACACTAGAGAAAAGAAAGAGAAGGGGATGAGATCCACTTCAGGCAAGAGCGAGAAAGATTAAGCAAAGCCATGCCTCCCCGGCAACGGTGCCAAAAAGTGATGTGAAAAGTCGAGTGATTTATAAAAGCGGGTTTTTAATGTCGTTGTAACACATGAATTCACATACACTTTTAAATTTATATCCTAGATAGGGGAGCATCTAGGGTCCTCCAAGGAGGCAAAAATTACAATTCAATTCTCTTGCTAAAAATAAATCTCAACTTTCTTTTTGGTATTTTAAATATATATATATTTTTTGTGTTTTGAAGTAATACGAGCAAAGTGCGAATTGTGACGAAAAAGTGCTAACACCTAAAATGCTAAGCTAAAATTTACAAGATTAAAATCTCCACCACCAAAGCTCACTCTAGGCAAGTGGAGGCCTAGAGTAATTAGGGAGTGGAAGTAGAATAAGTGCTAGAACTACAGTAGCAATTGCAATAGGAAATTAAAAAGAAGGCAATTTGATTAACTAGAATTTGTGTTCTTTTCAAAGACAAGTAGAGGAATGCTTCTACTAGAAATGAAAATATTTTAAAGCAATAAAAGAAACACAAATCCTCTTGCAAAATTAGGTGAAGAAGGGATTCTTGTTGCTCCAAGCCTAGCTGCTCCTCGGCTTGAAAAGAGGGCCTCCTTCTTCTCCTTCCTTGAGAGCTCCTCCAAGGTGGATGCTACCACCTTCAATGCTCTCCTCCAATGGGTGGGCGTGCACCACCCTCAAATTCTCCTCTACGGTGGCGTGGACAACCTTCAAGATCTCCTCCAAAGATCTTCCTTGCCTGGCTCCTCCTTTGGCTGGCGTGGGCTCAAGAGAGAAGGGAAGAGGGGAAGGCACAGATGTAAACACATTTACACTACTTAAGATGTCTATTTATGCATGTTCTTAAGCATAGGATTGCATTTCATGATATTAATATTGCATAACATGCATCATCTTGCATTTAGAGTAGTTTGAAAACAATGGAGGTTAATTGTCTCCTTTTATGTGCTTGGATAGGGCAAACATTTTATCGGGGCCTCGTATCAAAGATCCAACCGTATGGATGTGATCAGGGCGACGATTGGAGTTCAATGACTCCAAGATCGCCCTAATCAGGCATCCGTAGCATCAGTTAGTGACCGACGAACCCTAGAAGATCAAGGGCCAGGATGGTGTAAATACGCACTTCAGATGACAAATCCGACCGCACGGATGAATTCAGATCAACGATCGCAGCCCAACGACGTAAAAATCGAGTCAATCCGACATCTGTGGCACCATCTACAACTTCCAGAAGATGGACGGCCTAGATGGCGCCACGTGGTGCCATCTCGGCCGCCTAAACGGCCGCATGCAACCTCTGAAGACCCCGCACCCGCTTGCTCTCCGCCGTTGGATCTTGATCCAACGGCTGCAGTCAGCCACGCCTAAAATCATCTACTCGACCATCCGCGCCTCATAGCGCAGCGGTCAAGTGCGCTTACACGAGCGGCGGGCATGGGTTCGAGCCGCAGCGAGGGGCTGGAAGGCACGGGCGGGCGTTGGAGCTTGATCGGATGGCCGCGCGCGCCCGATAGCGTTCGCGAGCGATTGAACACACGGCATCGATGCGCGATCGCACGCGGGCGAGCGTGCAGCGTAGCGGGTGAAGGCGCGACTTAAGCCGTCCGATCTCGTGATCGGACGGCTGAGGATCATTGAACGTGAGCAAGCGTTTCATGCGCGAGCAGCTGAGCGGGCATGCGTGGGCGCGGAAGCTACGTCCACGTTGGGGGCTTTAGTGATGGATTTTTCCGTCACTAAAGATCCCTCATTTATTATTTTGAAGTCGCAATGTCCATTTTGCCCCCACTCCTTGCAACTATAAAAGGAGACCCCCTCCATACGAAATTCTCATCCCTTCCTTCTCCTCTCTACCCCTCCAAAGCTCAAGAGAAGCTTGTCCCACATCCGGGATGCTTCTCGTGAGATAAAGTCCAAGTTTTCGTCCCCCTTCAGAAGTGGATCCCACGACAACGACGGCGTGCTGCTACGTTCCCGTTCTTCTGCTTTGTCCTCCTTCGTCCTGCTTCGTTCTCCTTCGTCCAGGCATCGTCCCGTCCCGCTCGTCCTCCAAGCGACTGTCGAGGAGGATTTCTCTCTCCCTATTCTTTTTACTGCTTTCTAGTATAGATTTACTGCTTTCTAGTGTAGTTTTGCTCGTCCTCCAAGCAATCATCGAGGAGGACATTTCTCCCTCCATTCTTTTAATGCTTTCTAGAGTAAATTTATCGCTTTCTAGAGTAATTGTTTTATGGTTTGTAGTTGTAAGAGTGAAATGAACAATCTCCTTAATGATAAATTCCTTATTTATTCTACATCTCATTTTGATATCTCTGTGTAATATTCTCTTTCTCTCTTACTCTCTCTCTCTCTTCTATTTATTGTAAATAATTAGATAGTTTTAAATTGAATTATTCCGTAACAAATAAAAAGAAACACGTAGTTTTTAAATCAAACGTTTGCCTCCCTGTGTTCGACCCGGAATTTTAATTTTGGTATAAATTTTATTTGTTGAACACGAATTCTTCGCTTTCAAGCTACAACGACAGGTTTTCCAAAACCATACATGTTAGCGTAGCCATTCGTGAGTTCAACATTTTGGCGCCGTTGCCGGGGAGGCAACGATCTTTGATTTCTCTTCGCGTTTTGTAACTTACAAATCATTTACCTCATTTTTTATCCTTTCTTATTGTAATTGCAGGTACTCTTTTGAGAAGAGCAAAAGCGGTAGATTGAAGTAAAGTGCTATGGAAGGTTTTGTAAGTTATCCCCCACCTCCCACCCATTAGATTTCATTCCACAACATAATAATTCAAACATCAATCAACCTAGGTGTTTTTATAAACTCTAAGCTTCGATTGTTTGTTGTTTGACACCCATACTCACCCCAACCCCCACATTAGAAAAATTTTAAAAATTAAAAAAAAAAATCTCACAGAGGTACACAACCTCATCTGATTTTCTAACTCAACCGGTAAACCAATCTTAGGAGCTGGTACACACATTCAAACACATAATTGAGTAGAAATTAGATTAGGTAATCATTTGTGTGCCTAATTAAGTGGTGCATCAGGCCAATTGTTTGAGTTGTTTGGGTCGTACCACCTCAAATAAAATCAACTCATCAAGTAGCTACCATATAGGTTCAACTCTTAGAGATTTACCAGGCACTCCACATTCTTTTTAATCTTTAAAGGAAAACGTCATCACCTGTGTTTGCAAAACCTGGTGTGCCAACGAAACTTGTTTGGAAACACCTAAAGTTGAATCCTAAAAGCTACTAAGCAAGATATGAACCTTAAAATTAACCGCATCAAAAAAAAAAAAATCTCGCTTGAAAACCACTGGTTGTGCACGCACACACAAATCAATCAATCATTAAGGGCACAACCCATTTAAAGGGCCCATCACATTCCAAAGCACATTCAAACCTAGCCCTAAATAAAACAGAGTAGACATTAGCCTTAAGGATTGAACTCATTCTTCAGAACTCAGAATGAGATTATTTTCGATTAGTCTGTTTCTACTATTCAATCTGATGTCTAGCTAGGGGAGCAGAGTCAAACGATCGCGGCTGGGGGGTACACTAGGAACCGGAGGCGCAAGCCGAAGGAAGAACCTTCTCCCCAGTTCCTCCCTCTAACTGGTTGGATTGAACAGACGGAAGTAGATCAAATCGTTCCTTTATCTCAAGACGGGTTTTGAGAGTCTGTAGGTCTTTAGGCTAACCCATTTAAGGATAGGTTTGATTGTTTGTATTGCAGGGCACCTTTCTTCCTCCCGTGTCTCATGAATCTTTCCACATATTTCACGCATTCCCGCTCTTTCCCTCCTGTTGCGAATTATCCTCAACATGACGATTATCCCAACTCGTACTATAATTAACCATCAGTTAGTTGGGATAATTCGGACTGGGGATACAATTTCGGACCCCCGTGTTTAGTGTCTAACCCTAAACACTTTGATTCTGATTTCTATCCTTCTCAGAGCTACATCGATTATAGATCATCTTCCTTTCCTGCACAACCTAATATGATCTACAATCAAGAAGGATACACCGATCCTTACCCATCCTCTGATTTCACTGCCTTTAGGTCATCACCATCTTTTCAACAATTTGAAATGACCTATTATCAGGAAGGGTATAATGAATCTCAATTCGTTAATTCCCATGCATTGAGCCCAAACCTGCCCAACCCTGAATCAACTCATTTGGTTCAGGTTAACCAGGTTCAAGATAAGGTTCTAGCTAACTTGAGGAATATTATTCAATCTTTAGAAGTTCAGCCAACACCTTGCATTGAGAGATTGGAGCCCCTGATTAAAATGATTGATGATTTGAATAAGTCTTTGTTGGATTGGCTCCAGGACGTTAAGGATAAGAACCCGGGTGAGTTTCTACTTGGGAAATTAGCGAAATTGAGGATGAGATTCATGGTTGCTTTGATTCAATCTTGGGATGATTCCCAGGATGAACCCTCTTCAGGAAAGCCAATGACATTACCCGCTCAGGCACCTGTTGGGGGGGACACGTGTTATGAGGCTGACCAGATTGAATTAAAGCAACCAATTAAGGATGATCTGATTTCTTCACCTGAGATCCCTGAGCCAGGTTACGAGTAAACATATGTCTCCTTGGAACAAAAAGTGACAAATGATTTTGGGACATACATTGATACGGATCCTGATTTCTTTGATGGTGAAGATTCAAGTTGCGAAGTCTCACGCGAGTTTTCTGAACATGATTTCAGTGAGACGATTGGGCCTGAGGAATCTGATAGATCATTTAATAGCCCAATAACTGAGGAAACTAATCTTATTAGGGCACACATTACGAATCCGGAATCGCATTTTCTGGAGGAATCAATTCAATGCCCTGATTATCAGTTACACCCCGTTGAGCTTATCGATAATTCTGTTTCTGAGATAATTAGACCCAAGTCAATTCTGATTTTGCCACATCATTTAGACTTGGAGATTTTAGATGGGGTGATTAACATGCAAGAGGTCTCAGAATTTAACATTTGGAATGAGGAGGCTAGGAGCTGGGAAGTTTTGATTTGGGAAGTTAATTTTGGAGGAAATGGAAGATTGAGTCAAAGGGTTCCTTTTAAGCTGAAACCATCAAATCAGAACCCTTACGACATTTGTTTCGAGGATGTTCAACTCAAGCACACATTCAACGATTATCCTTTTGAGCTTCAATTCTCTGTAACCTGACTTTTTGGTCTTGGGTTGCATCCTCATAAATCGCAGGCCCGACCCCGCTTGCATTCTAATTTTAGGTTTTGGGTAATTTTTATCCAGAACCTAAGATATTCTCGATTATGGGGTGTGGGTCTGCACCACAATCTGATCCACATCTGTGGACCTCTGTTGACAGGTCAGAGGATTCTTCTGTTTATTTTAATTCTGACCTGCACTTGTGAATTCTTCATTTCTTTTCTTTGTATAGTGTGCCTAGCTGAAGGCACTAAACTCAGCACATATACAGTTCTTTTTCGTTTTCATCTCAGAGCGGACCTGACATTCACGCAATTCAGGTGCTTTCTTTGCTTTTCCACTCTATTTTATGCCTTTCTAATATAATGAGGACATTGCATTAGATAGGCATGGGGGGGTGGATATTCATCTCTGAATTCATTCGTCAGCTACGTAGATTTGTTTTATTTTCTTTTATATATAAAAAAAAATGAAAAAAAATTCGAAATTAGGAAAGAGAATTTGGGTTTAAGAAAATTTTCAATCTTAGGAAATACTACATTAAGATCTGAACACAAAGACCCTTCAGGTCTTTGGACTTAATTAGCCTGTGTATCACTAAAATGTGGATTTGTCTTTGAGTCCTCGCCATCTTAATTCTATTATAATTGGAATAAATAAGTTTGGGTGATAAGTACACGACTTATCAATCCACCTTCTGATTTGACGGAATTTCTGAGTTTTAAATATCTACACACTTTCTTTGCACTAACTCGTTGTTCGACGATTCTAACGGAATTTGGGTAGCTAATGAACCTTCTAGAGTGATATGGCTGGCAAGTTATCGTGGGTAACAACCCATAGGTAGGTTGTCCAGAGCCCAGTCACTGGACCTTTCTCTTTTTCCTGCCCTTAGGTAAATCTTAGACCAGGGAAGCCACCTACTTAAAAAAAAAAAAAGAAGAAAAAAAAAATCAAAAAGAAAAGGAGAAAAGAACAAAAAGAAATAAGCCACACTTCGCCGCACGAGTATGGCTGGCAAGTTGTCGATGGTAACAGCTCATCGACCAATTGTCCAGAACCCAACTCAGTAAATGCACTAAAAATTTCCAAAACACTTAGGAAGTGGAGAAGTAGAATAAACTGGGGAGATATACACTGGATTCACCCTTGTGTTGACCCCGTAAAAAATAAAAGTAGGGAGAAAGCTACCGGTTGTAAAGATACACCTTTAGGCAGAAGTCGTTTTTGAGGTCACCTAGAGACGTAGAAATCCGAAGTCCGTTTTAATTACCGGTCAATGAGTCTATCAAAATCACAATAAGATGCTTAAAGCTTAGGGTTCTCATCAAATCTTGGGTGAGTTGAATGGCCGTAGAAAGCCACTCTTAAACCCTAAAATTTGAAAATCCAAAAAAAAAATTAGAAAAGAGTAAAAAGAAAAAGAAATTTTTCTTTGAATAAGGCGAGGCTTGAGGCGGTCTGCATTTTGGCTAATATCTGGGCACTGTTGTGTCTTTGAAAGTTCAGTTCCTAAGTAGACAATTTCTTAATGATTGAAAATAACTCAGGTCCAAATAATCCAACCTAATTCTTTTATAAATAGCATATAGTTTTTGCGAGGGACTAGCAAAAGATAGGCATGGGGGTATGATTTAAATACATTTACACTACTTAAGATGTCTATTTATGCATGTTCTTAAGCATAGGATTGCATTTCATGATATAAATATTGCATAACATGCATCATCTTGCATTTATAGTAGTTTGAATAAAATGGAGGTTAATTGTCTCCTTTTATGTGCTTGGATAGGGCAAACATTTTATCGGGGCCTCAGATCAAAGATCCAACCGTATGGATGTGATCAGGGCGACGATTGGAGTTCAAT
This sequence comes from Thalassia testudinum, assembly GCA_037157565.1. NCBI lineage: Eukaryota > Viridiplantae > Streptophyta > Magnoliopsida > Alismatales > Hydrocharitaceae > Thalassia > Thalassia testudinum. The sequence continues at coordinate 96,230,789 of JAZHRO010000025.1, forward strand.
GACTCCAAGATCGCCCTAATCCGGCATCCGTAGCATCAGTTAGTGACTGGGGAACCCTAGAAGATCAAGAGCCAAGATGGTGTAACTACGCACTTCAAATGACAAATCCGACTGCTCGGATGAATTTGGATCGACGATCGCAGCCCAATGATGCAAAAATCGAGTCAATCTGACATCCGTGGCACCATCTACAACTTCCAGAAGATGGACAGCCAAGATGGCGCCACATGGTGCCATCTCGACTGCCCAAACGGCCGCATGCAACATCTGAAGACCCCGCACCCGCTCGCTCTCCGCCGTTGGATCCTGATCCAATGGTTGTGGTCAGCCGCGCCTAAAAGCATCCGCTCGACGATCCGCGCCTCATAGTGCAGCGGTCGAGCGTGCTTATGTGAGCGGCGGGCGCGAGTTCGAGCCGCAGCGAGGGGCTAGAAGGTGCGGGCGGGCGTTGGATCTTGATCGGACGACCGCGCGTGCCCGATAGCGTTCACACGGCAAGGACGATTGAATGCACGGCATGGACGCACGATCGCACGCGGGCAGGCGAGCAGCGCAGCGGGTGAAGGCGCGACTTAAGCCGTCCGATCTTATGATCGGACGACTGAGGATCGCTGAACGTGCGCAAGCATTACGCGCGTGAGCAGCTGAGCGGGCATGCGTGGGTGCGGAAGCTACGTCCACGTTGGGGGCTTTAGTGACGGATTTATCCGTCACTAAAGACCCCTTATTTATTATTTTGAAGTTGTAATGTCCATTTTGCCCCCACTCCTTGCAACTATAAAAGGAGACCCCTTCCATACGAAATTCTCATCCCTTCCTTCTCCTCTCTACCCCTCCAAAGCTCAAGAGAAGCTTGTCCCACACCCATGATGCTTCTCGCGAGATAAAGTCCAAATTTTCGTCCCCCTTCAGAAGTGGATCCCGCGACAACGACGGCGTGCTACTCCATTCCCGTTCTTCTGCTTCGTCCTCCTTCATCCTGCTTCATTCTCCTTCATCTAGGCGTCGTCCCGTCCGGCTTGTCCTCCAAGCAACCGTCGAGGAGGATTTCTCTCTCCCTATTCTTTTTACTGCTTTCTAGTGCAGTTTTGCTCGTCCTCCAAGCAATCGTCGAGGAGGACATTTCTCCCTCCATTCTTTTAATGCTTTCAAGAGTAAATTTATCGCTTTCTAGAGTAATTGTTTTATGCTTTGTAGTTGTAAGAGTGAAATGAACAATCTCCTTAATGATAAATTCCTTGTTTATTCTACTTCTCATTTTGATTTCTCTGTTTAATATTCTCTTTCTCTCTTACTCTCTCTCTCTCTCTCTCTTCTATTTACTGTAAATAATTAGATAGTTTTAAATTGAATTATTTCGTGACAAATAAAAAGAAACGCGTAGTTTTTAAATCAAACGTCCGCCTCTCTGTGTTCGACCCGGAATTTTAATTTTGGTATAAATTTTATTTGTTAAACATGAATTCCTTGCTTTCAAGCTACAACGACAGGTTTTCCAAAACCATACATGTTAGCGTAGCCATTCGTGCATTCAATAGGCACCAAAGGGACAGAATATCCCCTTAATCTTCTTCCTCTCCTTCTCTCTTGGGCGTGGGCTCTAGGTAGAGTATGAGAGTGAATTTTTTAGCCAAGGATGGTTTTAATGGTGGTGGTTAGTGGTCTTTTTATAGGGTAGGATGGGGGGTTAAGGTGACTCTTGAAATGGAGGGCTAAGATGGAAAGATGGAGGTGGTTAGTTGATCCTAGGGTTAAGAATGGTTGGCGCCACCTAAGGGGTGTAAGGGGGTAGTTAAGGTTGGTCAAGGGGCACCTAAAAGTGGTGCCAACCATGGAGAGGTGCCATGGGTTGGCGCCAACTTTGAGGTTTCTAGAAGGTGGGATTATGTGGATGGTGGAGATGGGTTTAAGGGGAGATGTGTGGTGGAGATGAAGGGGATTTTTGGAGTGAAAAGTGGCACCAACAATGGGGTAGTTAGGGTGGTTTTGGTGCCACTTTTAGGTGTCTTTTCGAGGTAGTGGGTAGGCTAGGTTGGCGCCAAGTATGTTTAGCTTATGTGGAGCTTAGGTGGAGCTAGTTGGTGGAGTTGTTAGATAGGGTTTTTGGGTGGTAAAAGCCAAGCAAGCTGGAGCATAGCTAAGCTAAGCTAAGCTAAGCTATCTTAGCTAATGGTGGAGTAGAGGAGGAGGTGTTGGAGCTAGGGTTTGGAGGGAGGTGCTGGATCTGAAGAATCTGGAGCTGAAGTGGAGCTGGCAGCTGCTGAAGAGGTCAACATGGGGCTACTCTAGCTAGCTTAGCTTGCTAGTTCTTTCCTAGCTACTAAGCCAAGCTAAAGTGAGCTAGCTTCTGTTGAATGGAGCTGAGGTGAGCTGGGTCTGGTTCTCCTGGGGAGGATTGAGCTGGTTGAGACAGCTAAGGTAGCTTAGCTCAATTAACTTGAGCCAAGCTAGGTCCCCAGGAGCTGGACTTGAGCTTCCTGAGCTGGGATGAGTTCTTCTTCAGCTGGCTAGAGTTGTGTAGAGCGAGATGTAGCTGGATCAAGGCTGGGGTGAACTCCAGTCAACTCAGCTGAGCTAGCTAGAGCTCCTTGTGGACTTGTGGGAGATGAGATGAGCTAGACTCAACTAGGTTGAGCTAGATCTGAGCTGACTTGAACTAGGGTGAGATAAGATGAGCTTTCTTGAGCTTCCATTCAGTTGAGATTAGCTGAATTGAGCTGGGATGAGCTAACCCTAGTCCAAGTGAGCTAGGTTCCAACTGTGGTGAGTTGGATCAAGCTGAGTTCCAGTTGGTCTGTGCTCCTCCTTCACCATTTCCTTCTTGAGTGCTAGGGTTTTAGGGATCTATATATCTGTTCATCCCTAACACTCACAAAAACACATTAAAACAACGAAAGAAAATGCAATGCTTGCCTAACCTACTTAATGCCTAAATGCAGCCCAAAAACCCATTTGCGGAGCAAAACTCTAAGAGCTAGGTTTATTTTAATGCATAAGAATGATGATAAACTGTCATTTATCAGTGTCTATTAGGCTTGTTGGATCATGTGGGATGCCCCTGATTTGATTGGAATCCTTAAGGATTGTGGCCTCTATTCACTACATTTCTCAGGTTTGGTTATGGCTGAGAAGGAAGGGACCCCTATTGTTTGTTATCCAACAGCTAGCTCAACTGTCCCTTCACTAATGCCATCCCCTCTTGATGTTTCTTATTCATATTGGCCATCATTTTAATCAGGGTGTCCATTTGGTTCTATGTAGGGGCCGCCTTATTCTGGTTATTGGGGGTCGAGTAAGTGGACCTTGCTGATAGAAGGAGGGTTTTGCCTAAGTTGGCTCTGGAATTGATTCGGTTTTTAATTCGGCCAGGCTAAGTTTGGGTGGTTGCGCCATCTAGGGTTGTAAGTGTTGGAGAAAGGGTCTGACTTAGAAAATCCCAACATGGCTTGGGCATCTTCAAAGGTAGAAGGTGCCGAAGGAGATGGGAAAGAGTAATTAGAGTTTGAGGGATCAAAGGTCCCTCCTTGGAACATGGTCAAGGGTTCATGGTGCATTTGGTTCATAGATTGAGCCAAGTCCACACTGTGAGCTCCCTTTGCTGGGGAGAAGGTCTGTAATGGGGTTCAGGTTTCGTTCAATAGTTCGTCAATCTTTTTATCCACCAACTCAACCTAATCCAACTTCTTGGTTATAATGTCCATGCCAACCATTCCAAAATTGGTATGTACTTCATAAATCCCACCACGGGGTTGATTGGATCAATTAAATTGGGTCATGGAGGCATTGTCAAGTGAATTCTCACTCATTGATTCAAAGAGCTCAAACGTGCTCTCCTCATCCTTATTCAAAAAGTTGCATCCACATGAAGCATCCACAAAATTCCTAAAGTTACTGTCCTGACCATGGTAGAAAATCTGGGCCAATTGCCACCTTGGAACCTCGTGGTGTGAGCATTTCCTCAATAATTCATTAAATCTCTCCCATGCCTCATAAAATTACTCCTCACTTTGTAGGGTAAAAGTAGTAATGGCTCTCCTAAGGGCATTAGTCTTTCCTATGGGGAAAAACTTCTCAAGAAAAGCATGCCTTAATTCTGCCCAAGTGGAGATGGATCTCCCTAAAGTCCTAAGCCAATGAGACGCTTTGTCACTTAGGGAGAATGGGAACATCTTGATTCAAACAATATCTAAACTGATGTTCCTAGGCTTTACAGCCTGGGAAATCCGCTCTAAGTCCTCTAGGTGTTGAAAAGGGTCTTCATTTGATATCCCATGGAAATGGCTTTGAATCAAGCTAAGGACATTGGGTTTTAGCTCAAAATCATCTCCCCCTTCAGGGACCCTAAGCTATGGCTCTACCTGTATGGCAGACGGATTGTAAAAATCATGAAGAGGCCTTGGTTGGCCCTCAAGGGGTGGTGGTGGGTTTAGTGGAGGTTGCCTTTGAGGGTTTTGTGCTTGATTTTGCCCCTGAGGGTTCTGTAGTCGGTGTATGGCCTGCATAATGGTATGAATCTGTTGTTGCTTAAATTGGTGATTGGTGGTAATCTTAGCCTGAATCATGGCCATGGCATCGGGTTGACGTTGATCCTTAACCTCCTCAACTCATGGGTCATCCATGTCCTCAGTCCTACCCCTAGAAAAATCAAGTTTTCTTCTAGTTTCTCTATCTAAAGCAACCAATTAAGGATGAAGTGATCGCCTTCTGTGCATACATCGGAGAAGAACCAAGAGAGATGCGAAGGGAAATAGATGCGAGAAGTGTGTGCACAATTGGGTACAAGGACCTAATGCCAAAACAAGTGTTCCTTCACAGGCAAGATTAAGATGTGTGATTTTTAGGATTTAAATCTTGCTTTAATGGCTTTTAAAGTTCTCACTTGTTTACTCCTTTAAACACTACACAAATGTATAGGCACACGGTTGGTGAAAATTGATTTTCTTTAAGGCCTTTCGTGTTACTATAAAATCAAAACTCCCTAGTGTAGAAGATCCTAGGGTGTGCAGCTTTTATTCATTGAATCCTTTTTTAAAAATTTTGTCAAGAAGGGTCCAATCAAAACATGCAATGACCTTATCCTGACCAAAATCAAATGAGCTTTTCAAAAAAATCAATTTCAGAATTTTTTGAGGGTAGTAGACTACCCAAATTCATGTTTTTTCAAGAGGGGGTCAATCTATCCAGAACCTCTAGATCAGTGCGCAAGTTTAATATCTTGATTAGAACAAGGACTAATCAATTTTAAATACAAAGGTGTTCTTCAGATGACGTGTAGATAATTTTAAGATCTTTCTAGAAATATAAATCTTTCACAAATCCAAGCTGTGTGGAGTTCATAGCAGTAAAAACACTCTATAGATCTCCAGAACTTAGGACAACCTTGTGCACTTCCAATAGCAAATTTCTCTTGGACAAACCACAAGGCGTTTGGCTCTGAAATTTGAAAGGGATTCACCTACTAGAAGGGGCACCTTTGAGATTTTTTTCAAAACTTTTAGAGGTGTAAAGGTTCCTTCAATTGTGTCCTCAACCCGAGTATAGAAAATGATTTTTTATCAAAGTTAACGGGTTGAAGACTTAGTGGTGGTGTTTTTTTTCGACAAACAAAAGAATTTTTTTTATAACACCACCATTTCTTGGTCGAAAGATGGAAAGTTACCTTTGGATTATGGGAAGACAAGATCAAGCTTCAGGTCCATGGTGGTCTTCTTCTTGTGCTTCCTTTCGATCCAACCCAAATCGTTCTGCTCCCATTGCCAATGCACAAGGTTCCTCCAACCACAAGAAGAGAGAGAAGAGCAAGTTAGATAACACAAATATAAATAATGACCAAGAAAATGAAAGCGAATAAGAGATCTATTGCCTCCCAGCACCGACGCCAAAAATTGACATTCGCTAGACGTGTTTGTGTAAAAATCGTTCATTGTAGTGTGCTTTTACTATGTCAATCTTAAAAAGATAATCAGAGGTGAGTCCGAGTGTCGAACAAAGGGAGGCAGTAATTAGATCAAATACTCGCTTTCGTGTCATGTAAATATGTCGTTTGTGCACATAAAATTGATTTGAGAAAATGAGAGAGAGAGAGAAGGGTTAGAGAACCATATCATAAGATCAATGTGCCAATAATTTCATATCAAATGTGTAATCAAACATAATATAAATGAATGCTCTAACAATATCAAGACATGAACTACACTACAAAATAAGATAACACTCAGACAAGGAAGAAGAATGTGTCGAGACAACCATGGCTATGGAGGGGCTTCCATCGACAGCTCAGCAGCTTTAGGACCTTGCTTAGAACTCTAGAAGGTAGTGGTATCTCATGGGTGGAAGCTTTAGTAAAACATCAGCAAAAGTGGAGGGGTAGGACCCCTTTTATAATTGAAGAAAATGCTCAAATTCATATTTGGGTCAAAGGCGACATTTAATTCATCGCCAAAGACCCACCATGTATGTCACTCTTGCCCCCGCGCCTTTGATACTCTAGCTATTTTGCACACCTCGCGCTCCTTGTCGTGCACGCATGCGCTGGCGCATGCTGGTCCATGTAGCCACTGTCGCTACCACGCAGTGCCCCGCGCGAGCATGCAAGTGCGTTGGTGCATGCTGGTCCACATTGCTGCTGCCATGCGTCACCCCACGTATGCACATGCGTGCGCTGGAGAACGCTGGTCCGCATTGCCGCTACTGCTGCCGCGTTGTACCCCACACGCGTGTGTGTATGCCTTGCTGTACGGCCGCTGCTGTTGCTGCATGCCTTGTGCTGCGCTCAATTGCTCAATTGGGGGGGCCGCAGGGATTTGAACCTACGCCCCTCCCTTCAGAGATGCCTTCACGCTCGATGTGCCAAGGCCGTTGTTTGTCACAAAGAAGAATTATGGGTGCATGGTGGAGACGATCTCTCAGTCATTGGATCAAGATCCAACAGCTGAGAGTGGATGATGCCTTGATGAAGAGTGGGTGCTGGTCGGTGTTGGGCGGCTTAGATGGCACCACATGGCACCATCTAGGTCATCCATTTTCTTTCTGTTGTAGGAGATGCCACAGTGCTTGGATCACGATGATTCCTGCGTTGACGGACTGTGATCGTCGATCCAGATCCATCTATACAGTCCAATCGCTCATCTGTGACCTATTTCAAAATGGACTTGTGCACATGGTCATTAAACATTGATTCTAAGCATAAAATGTAAAGATCATGCAAGATGCATTCAATGCTCCCATGCCCATTATAATCTAACATTATCGCACAAGCATCCTCGAAATTGACTCTAATTGATGTTATTAACACTTGTAAATGTAGAGTAATTAAGCTCTGATTGAGATGATTCTTACGTTGTTAGACTGTGATCGTCACTCTAAGTCCATCAACTTGGTCGGATTCGTCATCCAAGGCTTTAATTTATGCCACCCTGTTCCCTGGACATTAAAATAGGGAAATTAATATACAAATTATATAATCTACTCTAAATGCAAGATGATGCTATTATGCAATATTTACAATGCTATGTACATCTAACTAACCTAGGAAAATGCATGAAAAGGCACTTTTCTCTAAATAAATGTGTTCACATCACTTCTTGGTAAGCATAAAATTTGTGAGAAAAATAAGAGTTATAGAAAACCTATTGTCGTAGTTGTAAAAGTTCACTACCAAATAAATTTATAACCAAATCTTGAGGTAAGCCCTAGGTCGAACACGGGGAGGCACATGTTTGGTTTTATAAATTCGCATTTGCTTTTATTCATTTTTGGTGTTTTTATCTTTTGTGATTTTTTTGGTATTTTCATAAGGTAAGAGATCAGATCAACAAAATCTTTATCTAACTAATCTACTTCCAAAATAAGAGAGAGAGAGAGAATATCATTATATATCTAACCAGAGTCTATTACAACTAATCTCAAAGTGTAAGACTACACTAGAAAGTGACAAAAGATAGTGAGGGGTGAGAAGAATCCCCCTCGATGTCTGCTTGAAGGATGATTCATTTTGACAACGCATGGACGAAGGTGGTAAGAGGCTGGACAAAGAAAGACGGAGCCATAGGATGGGGCAGGAAGGCGTTACGGTGAGGATCTACTTCCAGATTGGGGTAAGAGGACAGCCACAGAATGCTTCACAAAGGGGGGTGAGAAGCAGGAAAATCTTTTTACTTTTCTACTCTAAGGAGCATCCCGGGATTGGGACCAGCTCCGTAGAGCTTCGAAGGAGGTGAAGGAAGAAGAGGAAGAGATGGTTTGAGAATGGGGGATGTAGAAGGCTATTTATAGGCTAAGGGAGGCTATGGCAAATCATTTACTACAAGCTCTCGCATTCAAGGCCGTGTAAGGCATGCTCCGTACTCATCACTCATGCACATGCCACACATAGCATGCGCACATATTCACTAGGGCACAAGTCGTTGCGAGGAAGAACCACATCCATTTGATGGCACTAGGGTCGAGATCTACTCTCCCCAGTGCTTTAGATAACACACAAGGCACATATAAACATGGGTAATCACGTACATACAGCATCTCACTCATCCAAAGCATTGTGCATCTCATCTATCGTCGTTCGATGAAGATCTGATGTGTCAAATCAATCACAGCCACTTCAGTGGATTTCATCCGCTTGCTGTGATTCGAACGCACAGCAGTGACTTGCAAGCACCCTCTGCAACCATTGTGCCACGGCCACCTTTGTGTTGCATTTACGATTTCCGACAACCGATGGTCCAGTGATCTTCCCCGTAGGATTTTCATCCATTGGCTAAGATCGCATAATGGAGGTGCCTTTAAAGAAGGGCAGGTGACGTTGGGTAATCAGGATGGTGCCACGTGGCACCATCCAGACCGCTCATCTTCGTTTGCTTTGTAGGTAGCACCATGGACGTTGGATTGGATTGATTTATGCGCTGTTTGGATGTGATCACTGGTCTGGATCCATCTGTGTGGTCGGATTTCACATCTAAGGTTCAGATTGGTACCACCTTGCCCCTTGACCCTTGATCTTCCTCAGACTGCATAAGGTTCTACGGGACTCCGATCAAGACAATTTTGGAGGCGTTGGACTCCTATCATCATCTTGATCAGATCAGTATGATTGGATCTTCAATCCAAGGCCCTAAAATAAATCTCCTTCTCACTTGACCACAAAAAGGAACAAATTAACTTATAATTTATACAATCTGTGCTAAATGCAGAATGATGCGTGCTATGCAATATTTGTAATGTGGAATGCATTGTTGAGCTTAGGAACTTGCATAAATCGGCATTTTAACCTTAATAGATGTGTACACATCACTTCTCTTGAGTTGTCCTAGAGTTGATGGGAGCTGAAGTAGAGCTGTTTGAAGACTTCATAGATAGTTTAGCTAGCTAGCTTAGCACTAGTAGCTAGTCTCAATTGAGTTGAGCTGAATTGAGCTTCATAAGCTGGACATGAGCTAGTTTTAGATGGCATGAAGGTGCTTGGTCAGCATAAATTTCGCAAGAAAAACTAAGGTTTTGGAAAACCCATCATCGTAGTCGTAAAATATAGCTACCAAATAAATTTACCAAAGATCGAGGTAAGCACCGAGTCGAACACGGGGAGATGAACATTTAGTTTACGAAAATTTGCACTTTCAATTTTATTTGTTTTTGTTGTTTTTATCTTTTGAGATTTTTTTGGATTTTTAATTGGATAAATTATCAAGAGAAATAATTGTTATCTAATCTAATCTACTCTAGAAGAATAAGAGAGAGAGAATATTTCATAGAATGGAGCAATGTCTATTACAACTAATTACAACTACAGTAGAAAGTGATAAAAGATAGAGAGTAGTGAGAAGAATCCCCCATGATGGCTACTTGGAGGATGACTCCCTTTGACATTGCCTAGACAAAGGTGGTGAGAGGTTGGAGGAAGGAAAATGACGTTGGAGGAAGGAGGATAGGGGAAGATTGCGTCATGGCGAGGATTTACTTCCTGAATGTGGTGAGAGGACAGCCATGGGATGCTCCATGAAGAGGGGTGACAAGTAGGAAAGAATATTTATTTTCTACTCTACAGGAGCATCCCAAGCTTGGGACAAGCTCTCTCTAGAGCCTTAGAGGTGGTAAGGGATAGAAAGGAAGAGATGAAGAGAAATGGAGGATCATGGGGCCTTTATATAGTGGAGGAGAATGATACATTTCGTGCATGCGTCAATTAGTGACATTAAAACATCACTAAACCTACACCTCAAATGTCGCTGAAGGTCCAGCTCATGCACTTGCACTGGCGCTCACATGCAGCAGTTGGCAAAGATTGCATGCTAATCGTGCTTAAGATGGCATGCTAGTGCGCATATGATCACATGTTTCCTCGTGCGTCAAATCACGCATTCGTGCTATGGGTGACGTGGCTCGCATCTCGACCATTTATTCGAGATCACACTGCTCAATCAATTCCGTGCGTTAGCTGGACGACCATTGATGAGAACCTCATCATGAGCCATAACTAGCTCATTTTGACCCAATACAAAGGATAAAAGCTCCTACATATCTCAAGGAAAAGCTTAACTCAGAGAATTCTGAGTTTGAGAAGAAAACAAGTCATAAGGGGTAAAAGTGCAATTTTACCAGTATAATCTGCATACAGGGTAATTCAGGGCCCAAACATAGGTCAAAACAACTTAATAAGAATAAAAGTGGGATGAGATGATCTAGCAAGGGCTACAGCACTTCCAAGGAACCAAATGATAATCTGTAACCCTAAAACAACCCACTTCAATTCACAAGGTTCGAGGCAAAATAAAAATAGAATAAACCCTCTAAAATTCATAGAAAAATAATCTCTGGGGTTTAGAACCATCAATTTGGCCTTTAGAACCCATTTTGACCTACATTGAGAACCATGCCCAATTAATAACTTAATTTGGGTTTTTGCGCAAATTGACCGGTCAAACAAGGTTTAATATGAAAATAAAATTCACCATCAGATTCCTTAGGTCCTAATTAGTCATGTATAAAAACTTGAGCCTAAGAAGAAACCTCCTTGACCGACTTCACACTTTGGTCCTCATATATTTACTCTTTGGCCCTCAACTTTTGAACCCTCGCATTTTGGCCCCTAACTCTCCTTCGTTCTTTGCAAACAGGTCCCTCCTGCAAAACCCTGCCAGCACCATGCTCCGGCGACCTTGCGCGGAGCATGGCGCCGCGCAGGGTGAGGTGGAGGACCTGGCAAGTGTACCGGGGGTGCCCTGCGTCGTCAGCCATCGCAGGAGCACCCCCATGGTCATTGTAGCCCCCCATACCGGCCGTGCGAACGCACGGACGGTATGGGTTCGTATTCCGACCATTCTCCGGCGAGGGAGACACGTCATCTCCCTCCGCCTTCCTCCCTGCTTCAACCCTATAAATACCCCCCGCCGCTCCACCGACGAAGGCAGCCTGGATCTGACGGAGAAAACCCCCAGCTTTCTTCTCTTCTTTCTCCGGCAGACGCTCACCAGCTCCGGCGACTTCCTCCCCCTCCACCTCTTCGCTCTGCCGCAATACCAGCAGCAGAGACCTCCTCCCCTGCTCTTCCCACGCCACGCCGCACCCAGCTGGCGCCTCTCCAGCCCTCTGCTCGCCGCCGCCCCTCTCTCTGAGCATCATCTTCTCCGGCGACAGTCGATACGACTGTCGCCCTGTTCGTCCCCCTTCGTCCCTGCAGTTAAGTTAGACTTACTCCCCTTCTCCTCCTCTTTCTTTCCCCGCTTTCGATTTAGTCAATTAAGCCCTCTACCGACCCTGTTCACCCTCATCCTCTCCGCCTCCGACCACCCTCCGGCAAGCCGCTCCCATCACCTCAGCGACCCACACGGCTCGCCGACCACCGCAGAACCTCCGCCTCCTCACCCTGATCCTCTTCCGCCCCTCCACTTCCCACCAAACACCCTCTGCAGACCCACCGAACACACCCACTCCCTCGCTCACAGTTTGACCTAGGACGACCTGACAGCTCCATCTCGCCCCCTGCAAACCCCCTGACCACCTTCGCCGTGCCACGGCGAAGGTCCCCCGCCTGTCTGATTTGGCCGAGAGGCCGTTCTATTGATTTCAGGTTCCAGGCCTTGACCGCCATTGGCGAGGAAGCTCGAAGCCTGCTCGAGGTTGCTCCAAGCCGAGATATCCCAGGTTGAAAAGCCACGGCCAGCGCGAAAGAGTCTCGCGCACACACCCTGGCCCTCAATTGGAGCTGTGCGCCTCAACAGCTGATGCAATTGGAAGCACCATCCCTGCTGCAGGCGTGAGAGAATTGGGGTGGGACATTTAGTCCCACCTCGGAACCTCTCGAAGGCGCGCGGACGCATAAAGGCAAAAACTGCCTTATGCTGTTTGCCTCAGTTACCACGGGGTGAGGTCCCTCTCACCCGACCCGACCCGACTCGGCCTCGTCCGTGACCACGCCCCGCGGACCTGGCCCGACCCGATTAGACTGACCTGCACTCCTCGCCCACCACGCACGCCGGTGGGCCTGGACCCGGGCCTGACCCGAACCCGATTACCCGGTAGCACTCTGGGAGAGCTTCCGATGAGTGATTTCAGAGAGAGAGATACGCGGGGGAGGGGGGTAGAGTAGGTTTTTGCCTTGACGAATAAACTCTGAAGTGTGCAGGCCAAAGAAGAAGAAGACCCGCTGAAGAAGAAGGAAGAGCAACGGCCATCGCGAAAGAAGAAAAAGAGAGGTCAAGGCAGGTGAAGACAAAGAAGAAGAAGGAATGAAGAGAAGCAAGAAGCAAGAAAAGAAGAAGACGATCTGACGAAAAAGAAAGAAAGGAAACAAGGAAGAACAGAAGAAGAAGAGCACGAGGGGAAGATCTGAAGAAAGCAGAAGAAAAAGAAGAAGAAGAAGAAGAAGAAGAACAGGAAGAACCAAAGACAAAGAGGAAGAAAGAAGAAAAGAAGAAGAAGCCAAATTTTCATCTCTCTCTCTCTCTTTATTTTTGTAATAGAACTTGTATATCTCTAGAATACAACTTGCTCCCTGAGTTCGACCTCGGGAACTCTTTTATTTTTCCGAGTAAAAAATTTTATATGAAAACGTTGGTAACAACCGGCTTTACTACAACGATATAACACAACCCGGTCAAACCCGCGCTTATCCAAAATGATAAGCGCGGGTTTGACCGGGTTGTGTTATATCGTTGTAGTAAAGCCGGTTGTTACCAACGTTTTCATATAAAATTTTTTACTCGGAAAAATAAAAGAGTTCCCGAGGTCGAACTCAGGAACTCTTTTATTTTTCCGAGTAAAAAATTTTATATGAAAACGTTGGTAACAACCGGCTTTACTACAACGATATAACACAACCCGGTCAAACCCGCGCTTATCATTTTGGCGCCGTTGCCGGGGAGCAACGGCTATTCTAGAGGTAAACATTCCTGTATCTTTTAATTTCTGATAATCTCCTCTCTTTTGTGCAGCTACAGGAACTCAAGAAGACAAGCAACCACACGACAACCACTCCGAAGACAGGTAAATCTTTTCTCTCACTATTAACCCCTACACTCTAAAGAGAAAGAAAAGAAAAGAACAAAGCAATATAGGGCTAACCTGTCTTCCATACTTAGTAACCATAAAAAGTTGCATGTTTTCAACTCATCACTCCTGCACACTATTAAGGGTATTTAAGGGCTAACACATTCTTGCTTGAGCCCTAATTGCCCAACAAAGAGTTAAATGGACCAAGTAGAGCCAACATAAGGTCAAACATTAGGATTTCAGTAGAGACACACCCCTTAATCAAGAATTGAGGAAATCCTAAAGAGGTGTGCCCAAGCCATTGATTGAAAATAATTAACAAGAAAAATCCTAAACAATTGGCTCTCTCTAAACACTTGAACCCTAAAAGACAGGACCTAAAAGCTCTTAAAGAAAACAATAGGTAAAGTTGACCCCTTGGGTTAACCAACCTTAAATTAGGTCACTCTTTGCACTTAAAAAGACTAAAGTTCAAGTGAAACCTTAAGCACCCTGATCTTAAAATTGGTAGACTTAAGAGGTCAAGATCCCCATTCTGGTCTACCTGGAACCGCAGTGACAAGAGAGGTCGGGTGGGGGAAACCCTGTAACCCGTGGGGACGCTCTACCGTGTAGGGGTCTTCGCGGGACTCTCCCTCTCTGGCTGCCCAGGTAATTCTCAGGTGGACAATCTTTCTGATCAAGGGGTCCATCTGCCCCGCACCTCTATAGTCACCCAACACATTTTTGGGTGTCTTGATTGGGTCCATCACCTTCTAAACTTACCTCTCCCAACTGTGCATGTACGGAAGGAGGTCTCTAAGACCACCCTTAAGACCTCCTTTAGAAATTCACTCTCGTCAAGGCCAAGCCTCGACGCCCGTGTTTGTGCAGCAACACCCTCACATTATTCTCTCTTCTGATTCAGAACCAAGTTCTTCTTCTTCCCCCATCATGGCTCAGCCAGTTGAGGAAGAAAATAATCTGGAACACCAGCTCCAGCGACTCAATGACCTCTTCCAAAACTTCGTGCACCCACCACAGCGTCCTATGATGCGGGACCACTACAATCCTGCTGCGGTGGCAATTGAGCCTCGAGTTAGAATCCCGATTGGAGGACCTGATTCCGAACTAAAGCCCAACATGATTCACGCTATACCTAAATTCCATGGGCTTAATTCTGAAGATCCCTTCCAGCACATCAAACAGCTTAAGCATCTGGCCCACACTTTTGGATCAGATGCGCAAAATCGGGATATTCTTCTCATGAAGATGTTCTCCTTTTCTCTTATGGACAAGGCCGCCCATTGGTATCAAACTCAGACCCGGCCGATCAACACTTGGGAAGAACTTCAATCCGAGTTTTTGAAAAAGTTCTTTCCCGTTGGTCGGACCAACGCCTTGCGCCATCAGATTACACACTTCACTCAACAATCAGGAGAACCTCTCCATGAGGCATGGGATCGTTTTCAGGATCTCATGAGGAAGTGCCCCCATCACGGAGTTCCTAAATGGGAACAAGTCCAATCTTTTTACCAGGGACTCCGTGAGGACATCCGCCTTTTCGTCAATGCAACCTGCGGAGGAAACATCATGGGTCAACATGAAGACACCGTATGGGAGATTCTCGAAAACATGTGCGAGAACTCCATCAACAATGACTCCATGGGATTATTCGACAGGACGAATACCCGCGCAGCGACGAATCTTAAGGGAGCACATGAGACGCAGGGCCTGTCCTCATCAGTCGACCTGGAATTAATGGCCAGTCGATTGGACAAGGTCTCAATTATTGAAAAGAAGGTGGATGAGCTGACTCAGCACTTGCAGCGAGCCACCTCTGCGCGTAACTCCTTTGCACAACCTCCTTCCACACAGGAGACTGTGCAAAACATCCTACACCGATCCTCCCCTGGGATGGATCCATATCCATCCCCATCTGATTCTTGGACTGGAAGATCATCCGATCCTTTCTTCACCAGCCGGGGGAACTCCATTCCCCCTTTCCCTGATTCTCAGGAGGTTCCTCAGACCTGCGAGGACCTCAACGCCATCCAGAACGACCCATTCTCCAACACTTACAACCCTGGATGGCGAAACCATCCAAATTTTCAGTGGGCGGGAAATTCTCAAACCCAAAGACCACCTTTTCATTCCCGCCCACAGCCCTCTCATCACTACCAGCCGCCTCAGCCTCGGCCCAACCCTACTTATCCATCAGGGCCAAATCAAGATCAAATGTCCTTAATCCTTCAGACTCTGGCTGACATTCAAAAATCGAATGCGGCCATTCAAAAACAGCACAAGGACGAGCTTACTGAAGTTAAAACTCAGCTGGCCCAGTTGGCAAATTCTCGCCAGCCAGGCACACTCCCTTCCCAACCCCTTCCTAACCCAAATAACGTGCCAACCCAGAAGCGCGTTATAAATCCAAATTTAGGCCAAGCTCAATGGATTTATCAGGCCCCCACTGCTCCATCTCCAGACGAGATGGAAGCCTCTACTTCTCGTACGGGATTTCAGCAGCAGCCACCCCTCCTACCAAATCCAAACCAAAATCAGGCCGGATTAAATTCTGTAACAACACGTAGTGGTAAGACAACTCAGGACCCGCGTTATCCAAACCACTCCCAGCCTGATAATCATGACCCTAGGATAGTTATCCAAGGTACCGCTGTTCCAGACCCACAACCAGGACCTATCCTAGAGGAACCAACCAAGATCCCGTTTCCCGAGGCCCTGACCAAGGGAAAGAAGACCACCAAACCCGTGGCCCCTGAGGAGGACCTGGTCAAGCTCTTTGAGCAGGTCCACATAAACATCCCCTTGATGGATGCAATCCGCCACGTACCAGCTTACGCACGATTTCTAAAGAATATATGTACACCCCAGCGTAAGCCGCGAACCAAGGGAGGGAGCCCAATTGTTCTGTCAGAGCAAGCCAGCTCTGTAATCCTTAGTAGACTCCCACCCAAGGCAAAAGATCCTGGAACTCCCCTGATCTCCTGTAAGATAGGTGGTACCCAATTGGACAGAGCATTGTTAGACTTAGGTGCATCTATAAATCTGATACCCACATCCTTACTTGACCATCTGGAAGAATCTGAGCTGAAACCAACTGAGGTGACATTACAATTAGCAGATCGATCTATAAAGTCACCAAAAGGGATTCTCGAGGATGTTATCGTAAGAGTGCGGGATTTCTATTTTCCAGTGGACTTTATAGTCTTAGACATGGATGCACCTGAGAACCCTAGGGATACACCAATCATTCTAGGGAGACCTTTCTTGGCTACTGCTAGAGCCAACATCAGCTGTGAGGAGGGCCAAATAGAGCTTAAGTTTGGAGATCAAACACTGAAAATTGATATATTTAAGGCCCAACAAGGAATTAATTGCGGCGTCATCGAGCAAATTTGTGACATCAAGACTTTGGTTGATGAATCACACCTCCAGAATGACTTGAGTATTCCTCATCAACCACAGAAGGATCTTGACCCGCAAATAGAGGAGTCCAATCCGGATGTGAACAACCCAGTAACTCCCACCCTTGAACCTCACATCTATACTGAACCACCCGCTGCTGCTGAAAACCCCATCCTTGAACTGAAACCCCTTCCTGCTCATTTGAAATACATCTTTTTGGGTTCTAATCAGACCCTTCCTGTGATCATCTATTCCAACCTCAATCCTGAACAGGAATCCCGTCTGATTGTTGTCCTCCAGCAACATCGCAGAGCCATCGGATGGACCCTCGATGATTTGACTGGAATAAGTCCCTCTTATTGTACTCATCATATCTATTCAGAAGAGGGCACACGACCTTCTCGTGAAATGCAGAGACGCTTAAACCCCAATCTGCAGGAGGTCGTGAAAAAGGAGATCATCAAGTGGTTAGATGCCGGGATCATCTACCCGATCTCCGATAGTCGTTGGGTGAGCCCGATTCAGGTCGTGCCTAAAAAGGCAGGACTCACCACTATAACGACTGAGACCGGAGAAATCATTCCTACCCGATTAGCCAACTCGTGGAGAGTCTGTATAGATTACCGTCGACTCAATTCCTCCACGAAGAAGGATCATTTCCCACTACCCTTCATTGATCAAATTCTCGAAAAACTAGCGGGAAATAGGTTCTTCTGCTTTCTTGACGGGTACTCCGGTTATAACCAGGTGGCAATCCATCCTGAGGACCAAGAAAAGACCACATTCACCTGCCCCTTCGGAACATACGCTTTCCGAAGGATGCCTTTTGGTCTTTGCAATGCACCCGCTACTTTTCAGCGATGCATGCTTGCCATATTCTCAGATATGGTAGGTGATTATCTGGAAGTCTTCATGGATGACTTTTCAGTTTTCGGAGCATCATTCGACGATTGCCTCCAGCACTTGGTCCAGATACTCAGGCGGTGCATCGACGTGAATTTGGTTCTTTCCTGGGAAAAGAGCCATTTCATGGTGCCTGAGGGAATTGTCCTGGGACACTCAATTTCGGAGAAAGGTATCCAAGTGGATCGAGCTAAGGTTAATCTGATTTCTCGCCTTCCTATGCCTAGCTCGATCAGGGACATCCGATCCTTTTTAGGGCATGTCGGTTTTTATCGACGATTTATCCCTGATTTTTCAAAAATCGCACGCCCCCTGACCACTCTTCTCTCCAAGGATGTTCCCTTCGAAATCTCCAAGGAATGCACTCAAGCATTTGAAATCCTGCGTGACCGAGTCACCCAAGCCCCGATCCTACAGTCCCCTGATTGGTCTCAACCCTTTGAGATCATGTGTGATGCATCCGACTTCGCTGTAGGAGCGGTTTTGGGGCAGAAAAATGACAAGAAACCTGTGGTCATTTACTACGCCAGCAAAACACTCGATGAGGCTCAGCGTAACTATACAGTTACTGAGAAAGAGCTGCTAGCTGTAGTATTTGCCCTAGAGAAATTCAGATCATACCTTCTGGGTTCCCATGTCATCATATACTCGGATCACACGGCTGTGAGGCATCTCCTTGCAAAGAAGGACGCGAAACCTCGATTGATCCGATGGATCTTGCTGTTGCAAGAATTTGACCTCGAGATTCGCGATAAAGCGGGAAAACAAAACGTGGTAGCTGATCACTTGTCTCGTCTTCCTTCTGAAATGATAGACCCTTCCGGACCCATCACTGAGCATTTTCCCGATGAGCACCTGCTGACTATTGGTACTAGCCTTCCATGGTTTGCTAATATTGTAAATTACTTGGCATCTCATCAGACCCCGTCCGATTGGCCGAAGGCCAAGAAAGACAAATTACGCTCCGATGCCAAGTATTACATTTGGGAAGACCCGTACCTCTTCCGCATAGGTGCCGATCAGATCATCCGGAGATGTATCCCGGAAGGGGAAGTCAACAATATCCTCTCTTTCTGCCATGACCAGGCATGCGGTGGCCATTTTGCCGGGCATAAAACCGCATCAAAAGTCCTCCAGTGCGGCTTTTACTGGCCCACACTGTTCAAAGACGCATACAGTCATTGCAAGGCATGCAGTCGTTGCCAGACTTTGGGCAACATGAGCCATCGCGACATGATGCCTATGCAACCGATTCTAGTATGCGAAATCTTTGATGTTTGGGGGATTGATTTTATGGGCCCCTTTCCTGTTTCGGATGGTTTCGAATACATTCTGTTGGCTGTGGACTACGTGTCCAAATGGATCGAAGCCATACCGACCCGAACCTGTGATCACAAAATCGTTCTCAAATTCATTCATCAACACATTTTCTCAAGGTTCGGGATTCCTCGTGCAATAATCTCTGATGGGGGGACCCATTTCACAAATGCTCAGTTTAGGTCACTGATGACCAAATACGGGGTGTCTCACCGAATCTCTACTCCTTACCACCCCCAAACTAATGGTCTAGCTGAGCTGTCGAATCGGGAGATCAAGAAAATCCTACAGGTCACTGTTCGACCTGATAGGAAGGACTGGTCGTCCCGACTTCCGGAAGCATTGTGGGCCTATAGGACCGCCCACAAGACCCAATTGGGCATGTCCCCCTTTAGATTGGTGTACGGAAAGGCATGCCACCTTCCCGTCGAACTGGAGCATAAAGCCTATTGGGCAGTACGGAACTGTAATCTAGATCTTTCCAAGGCTGGGACCCACAGAAAACTCCAAATCAGCGAGATCGATGAATTACGCACAGACGCGTACGAGAACTTGCAAATCTACAAGGAGCGGGTTAAAGCCTTCCACGACAAACACATCTCGAGAAAGATCTTTCATCCTGGTCAAAAGGTCCTACTCTTTGATGCCCGACTCAAACTCTTCCCAGGAAAACTGAGATCTAAGTGGGTCGGACCATATTTGGTCCGACAGGTTTTTGGAAATGGAGCAATCGAAATCAGTCCACTCAGCCACGATTCTGAACCTTTCATCGTGAATGGTCAAAGACTCAAGCCGTTCATTGATGTAACTTCTACTGATTTGGCTGAGGCATCTCATATCCTCCTTTCCCCTTGAGCTTATTGCGCCCAGCCGATGGCGTAAAACTCAGCGCTTAACGGGAGGCAGCCCGTCATTCTCTTTGAAAACCTGAAACTTGTTCTGACACCTTTCAGCACTCGAAGTTCACCCTGAACTGAGACCCCCTAGGTTACAATGAGGACATTGCAAATCTTAGGCATGGGGGGGTAGGAAAGTGCAAAAACTTGTAAGAAAAGGTTTCAAACAAAAAAATTCACATATGCCAAAAATACCATAAAAATTAAAAAATTTTTCGAAAAAGAATAAGAGGAAAAGAGGAGAAGAAAATTTTGTGAAGGAGAGAAGAAACAAAATGAAAAAGGAGCACAAAATTATAAGAAAAGTTGATAGTCATTAGTAAGGAACTAAGGAATTAACCTAAGTTCTAGACCTCATTCAAGAAAATAACTGAAAAGTGCAAATGAGATTAGTAAGAATGCAAACCTTAGGCATTCTTGAATAGACTCTTAGTACCCATTAAGATCTGGACACTCCTCAAGAGGTTGAGGAAAATGAAAAGCTGAAGTATTAGGTCTAAGGCTTAGGGAGTATTCGGCCTCGTTAACTAATTTTTGGTTTACGGGACTCAGTAACCTAAGCACCCTAATCTCACACACAGCCTGGTTCAGTAAGCATAAAAATCAGAATCACGCAGAAGCGTCGCAAAAATCTGAAAAGAACACCTAGAATAGGAATGGCCGATCAACACAAGTTGATTTGGACGAGTTCCCAGCGGGGAGAGGCGGGAAATCCCCTCGAAGATGCGTAACAAAATATCATCTCCTCGGTGCTTGTCTCTTAGGATATTTACATATCCTACGGGGGGCATGTAAGCACTCTGCTGGTTCAGATTCCATGGATGGCATTATCTCGAAGTGTCAATTGCCAGGGTCTGGATTCGGCCACGGAATACCATGGATGGGATTATCTCGAAATCTCAATAGCCAGGGTTCCGGGGGTTGCCATGGGCGGTGCTATCTCGAAGCATCGATCGCCAGGAACCCTTGAGGATTGATGATGGGAGCAAGGAATCTGATACAGACCGTGTTGAAAAGCCAATCCTAGACTAGAACTAAAAAGAAAAAGAGAGAGAAAACTCTCCAAACAGAAAAAACTTTCTATCTCTCTCTTACAAAACGCACTGCGAACTGAGCCAGGGCTAAAATCATTTCAAGCACGGGTGCTTTAACCACGAAGTCCAATAAACCTTAGGTTAGTTCTTGTGGGCCTTAAAAACCTTTGCTAAAAGACTGAGGCTAAGGCTAGACAGATTTGGATCTTGATTGGTACTAGAGTATCTTTTAGGCCTATGGTCAGCATTCTAACCTAATCTATGCTCAAATAAAAAGGCACTTATCTAAAACCATTGAAAACTTCATGGTCTAGAACAAGGGTTGAAACCTTAAGTTTTTTTTGCTAAGGGACTAGCAAAAGCTAGGCATGGGGGTATGATGAGAACCTCATCATGAGCCATAACTAGCTCATTTTGACCCAATACAAAGGATAAAAGCTCCTACATATCTCAAGGAAAAGCTTAACTCAGAGAATTCTGAGTTTGAGAAGAAAACAAGTCATAAGGGGTAAAAGTGCAATTTTACCAGTATAATCTGCATACAGGGTAATTCAGGGCCCAAACATAGGTCAA
Source organism: Thalassia testudinum (assembly GCA_037157565.1). Classification (NCBI taxonomy): domain Eukaryota; kingdom Viridiplantae; phylum Streptophyta; class Magnoliopsida; order Alismatales; family Hydrocharitaceae; genus Thalassia; species Thalassia testudinum. Next base: position 96,252,399 of record JAZHRO010000025.1, read on the forward strand.
AACAACTTAATAAGAATAAAAGTGGGATGAGATGATCTAGCAAGGGCTACAGCACTTCCAAGGAACCAAATGATAATCTGTAACCCTAAAACAACCCACTTCAATTCACAAGGTTCGAGGCAAAATAAAAATAGAATAAACCCTCTAAAATTCATAGAAAAATAATCTCTGGGGTTTAGAACCATCAATTTGGCCTTTAGAACCCATTTTGACCTACATTGAGAACCATGCCCAATTAATAACTTAATTTGGGTTTTTGCGCAAATTGACCGGTCAAACAAGGTTTAATATGAAAATAAAATTCACCATCAGATTCCTTAGGTCCTAATTAGTCATGTATAAAAACTTGAGCCTAAGAAGAAACCTCCTTGACCGACTTCACACTTTGGTCCTCATATATTTACTCTTTGGCCCTCAACTTTTGAACCCTCGCATTTTGGCCCCTAACTCTCCTTCGTTCTTTGCAAACAGGTCCCTCTTGCAAAACCCTGCCAGCACCATGCTCCGGCGACCTTGCGCGGAGCATGGCGCCGCGCAGGGTGAGGTGGAGGACCTGGCAAGTGTACCGGGGGTGCCCTGCGTCGTCAGCCATCGCAGGAGCACCCCCATGGTCATTGTAGCCCCCCATACCGGCCGTGCGAACGCACGGACGGTATGGGTTCGTATTCCGACCATTCTCCGGCGAGGGAGACACGTCGTCTCCCTCCGCCTTCCTCCCTGCTTCAACCCTATAAATACCCCCCGCCGCTCCACCGACGAAGGCAGCCTGGATCTGACGGAGAAAACCCCCAGCTTTCTTCTCTTCTTTCTCCGGCAGACGCTCACCAGCTCCGGCGACTTCCTCCCCCTCCACCTCTTCGCTCTGCCGCAATACCAGCAGCAGAGACCTCCTCCCCTGCTCTTCCCATGCCACGCCGCACCCAGCTGGCGCCTCTCCAGCCCTCTGCTCGCCGCCGCCCCTCTCTCTGAGCATCATCTTCTCCGGCGACAGTCGATACGACTGTCGCCCTGTTCCTCCCCCTTCGTCCCTGCAGTTAAGTTAGACTTACTCCCCTTCTCCTCCTCTTTCTTTCCCCGCTTTCGATTTAGTCAATTAAGCCCTCTACCGACCCTGTTCACCCTCATCCTCTCCGCCTCCGACCACCCTCCGGCAAGCCGCTCCCATCACCTCAGCGACCCACACGGCTCGCCGACCACCGCAGAACCTCCGCCTCCTCACCCTGATCCTCTTCCGCCCCTCCACTTCCCACCAAACACCCTCTGCAGACCCACCGAACACACCCACTCCCTCGCTCACAGTTTGACCTAGGACGACCTGACAGCTCCATCTCGCCCCCTGCAAACCCCCTGACCACCTTCGCCGTGCCACGGCGAAGGTCCCCCGCCTGTCTGATTTGGCCGAGAGGCCGTTCTATTGATTTCAGGTTCCAGGCCTTGACCGCCATTGGCGAGGAAGCTCGAAGCCTGCTCGAGGTTGCTCCAAGCCGAGATATCCCAGGTTGAAAAGCCACGGCCAGCGCGAAAGAGTCTCGCGCACACACCCTGGCCCTCAATTGGAGCTGTGCGCCTCAACAGCTGATGCAATTGGAAGCACCATCCCTGCTGCAGGCGTGAGAGAATTGGGGTGGGACATTTAGTCCCACCTCGGAACCTCTCGAAGGCACGCGGACGCATAAAGGCAAAAACTGCCTTATGCTGTTTGCCTCAGTTACCACGGGGTGAGGTCCCTCTCACCCGACCCGACCCGACTCGGCCTCGTCCGTGACCACGCCCCGCGGACCTGGCCCGACCCGATTAGACTGACCTGCACTCCTCGCCCACCACGCACGCCGGTGGGCCTGGACCCGGGCCTGACCCGAACCCGATTACCCGGTAGCGCTCTGGGAGAGCTTCCGATGAGTGATTTCAGAGAGAGAGATACGCGGGGGAGGGGGGTAGAGTAGGTTTTTGCCTTGACGAATAAACTCTGAAGTGTGCAGGCCAAAGAAGAAGAAGACCCGCTGAAGAAGAAGGAAGAGCAACGGCCATCGCGAAAGAAGAAAAAGAGAGGTCAAGGCAGGTGAAGACAAAGAAGAAGAAGGAATGAAGAGAAGCAAGAAGCAAGAAAAGAAGAAGACGATCTGACGAAAAAGAAAGAAAGGAAACAAGGAAGAACAGAAGAAGAAGAGCACGAGGGGAAGATCTGAAGAAAGCAGAAGAAAAAGAAGAAGAAGAAGAAGAAGAAGAACAGGAAGAACCAAAGACAAAGAGGAAGAAAGAAGAAAAGAAGAAGAAGCCAAATTTTCATCTCTCTCTCTCTCTTTATTTTTGTAATAGAACTTGTATATCTCTAGAATACAACTTGCTCCCTGAGTTCGACCTCGGGAACTCTTTTATTTTTCCGAGTAAAAAATTTTATATGAAAACGTTGGTAACAACCGGCTTTACTACAACGATATAACACAACCCGGTCAAACCCGCGCTTATCAACCATGGATTGGGTCTCGAGCCCACGACCTTTTGCACTGCATGTCTTCAACCTCTGTGCTACATGGTCTAATGTGCCGCATTTTTGAATCAACGGTTGAGCACTTGCGACTATTGGATCTTCATCCAATAGTCATGAGCTTGATGAAGCATGGCACCCCATCCATCGTTGGATCTTCATCCAACGGTGGAGAGGCGTGCTTGAAGATCCTTCAGCATGAGAGGGAGCGGCCTTTGAACAGATTTGGGTGGTTGTAATGGTGCCACATGGCGCCATCTGTAAGTACCTCTATTTTGATGAAACAAAATTATGCTTTATTGTGAACTAATATTTCAGGATCACGCTCGCACAAATCAAGTCAATTATCCTTTGTGTGGATCAAAGTGAATATTATCTTTAATCAATATAATTCTTTTATACTTCTTGAGTCTAGAATTACTATAAGGAACCTCAGGATTAAAGACAAACCTTTCTAAATCGTAAAATAAACATCTAGAAAATGTTGATCGACCAAAATATTTGAATTAATCGATCAAAATAAGAATATTGATCAACCAAATTAGCCTAACGGTTAAATCCAATTTTCCTGCAATTGATCGACCAATTAACTATTTGATTGATCAACAATTGATCGACCAAATAAGTTAATTGATTGGCCAAATTCAAAATTGATTGACCAATTATGTTAATTGATCGACCAAATTGAAAATTGATCAACCAATTAAGTAAATTGATCGACCAATTTGGTTTGAATGATTTTTCTCAACATTCCAAGAATGCACCGTTTTCACCTATAAACAGGGATCCACAACCCTCATTTCAAAAGATACTTTCAAAGAAAACTCCATATAGAAAAAGAGCTCTCATGCTTTCTCTCAAAGTGCTTCAGCGCATCTATTTTCACGCTCTCCAAAGCACGTCGATTCGAACCTTTGCAAAAATCTGGTTTGACTTTCATTGAGGTTCTATAGGATTATATTATTTTATTTTTGTTGTTGCTTTGATTATAGATCCCAAGTTGTTGGGAGAAACCCGTTGTTGTTTTTGGTTCTCTTCAGGATAAAAAGAGAAGTGGTTTCTAAGAGGTTGTGCCACCCTCGTTCAAGTGGTACATTGGTGGATTGACTAGTGTTGCCTAGTGGGAAAATCCTAAGCTGGGAGGCTTAGGTAGTGGTTTTTACCTGTAGGGGTTTCCACTATAAATCTTTGTGTATATTGTATGATTGTTTTTGTGTGATGTATTTTAATTATAATCGATATCACACTTGATCTTGTATTTGTGGCTAAGTAAAATCCATAGGCACACCCACCCTCATTTGGTATCAAAGCCTGATCGTGAAGGAGATGTCACACCTCACCTTCACATGGCCACAACAACAAGTTTTATGGAGGAGCAATCATTTTTCCAGCCACCACTATTCGACGGATCAAATTTTGATTATTGGAAAAGAATAATGCAAATCTTTCTTGAAGCAATGGACTTTGAGATTTAGCATATAATTGAGTCCAAATATATGCCAAAGAAAGAAGAAAAAGAGCTAACAAAGAGGAGAAGAAAGCAATAAATAATGCCAAAGCTGTTGCTCGTTCGAAATCAGTTTTTAAATCATTTGATTGTAGTATAGTTGAAATCTCATGAAAAATAGATAAAATTTATACTCAAAAAATGTCTAAGATCATTCGCTGGGAGTAAGTAGGAATTCAATTCTCAAAATTGCAATTTAAACAGTAGAGAAAAGAAATTATAATCAAAAATTGATTCATTATAATGTGATAATAAAATCAAGTATTAGACTACAAAAAGAATGGAGTAAAATGGTGATTTGAATCACCAATTCTCCCTACAATAATATCTAATGGATCTCAATAGCTACAAATGAAATGAACTCAAGTCAACTGTCTGATTATTCAATCAGACGTCTTAAACATCTGATGGCTTTTCTTTGCTTGATTGCAAACTCTTCTTTCTTTCTCTGCTCTTCTTGTGCGGCTCCTCTTCTTTTCTTCTTCTTTCTTTCTCTGCTCTTCTGTTCTTCTGCTTCTCAGTGTTATTCTTCTGCCTTTCTTCTTCACGTAGAGGGGGATGGATCCTCAATTTTGGCTAAGTGTCAGCCAATCCTTCCCAGAGCAAAACCCACCTGCCCCTGTGCACTATCCTCTCTTTCTCTCCTTGGGTTACGCTCTCCCAGAGCATCCAACAGTACCAGGTTATCGGGTTTTCTAACCTAGAGCGCACCCGGGTCCAGGGCTGTAGGCATGGGTCCCAATCGAGGAGTGCTTAGGTTAGGCAGGTTATCGGGTGGGCCAGACCTGCATGTAAGGTGTCGTGGGTCAGGCATGTGAGGGGCACATGCTAGGACCTCACCCCCTGTGCGTGCTGAGGTGATCAGGCATAGCCGCAAATTCAATTTATGCAGGTGCGGGCATTCTTCAACTTCCGAGGTGGGACTAATCCCACCTACCTTCCTCTGCGTGCAGCTACAGATGCTTCTTCGTCCAATTTGCACAAGATGGTGGTCAAAGGCTCCAATTGCTGGTCTACTCAAACTCCTGGAGCAATTCTACACGAACTGGGGACAACGACTGGAACCTGTAGGTGCTTGAGCAGCTTCAAGCTTCACTCGAAGCTTGTGTGCTAATGGCGATTAGGGTCAGTACCTCAAATCATCAAAAAAACCTTTTGGCCACATCAAAACGTTCAAGAACGATCGTCGGAGCACGGCGAACTTGCTAAGGGGGTTAGTGTGGCATGGGTGTGGGTGATGAAGGCTGATAGAGTGTGAAGGTGGGTGTGTTCGGTGGCACGTAGGGGGATCAATAGCTCTCAGTGAGTGAGGGCTTTTGATCATCGTGATGAGGAAGAGGTGTGAAGCTTGGAAGCGTGCATTTGAGCGAGTGTGGAAGCTGCTAGGGCTCGCTGGAGGTCTACTGGAGTGGTGGAAGATGGAGTCGCAAAGGGCATTGGTGAGGTCGAAGTGGTGTGTTGGATGTGCTGGCATGATGAGGAGAAGTTGACGATTCGGTTGAGAGCAGTAGCAAATGAAGGGGAGAGGAGATGGCACCGGTTGTGGTATGGTCAGTGCTGGAGAAGGAGGCTGCTTTGGTGGATAGGAAACGGCGAGGAAGATGGCGAAGGGGGTGTTGGCTAGTATGGCTCGACACAGAAGAAGATGGGGGAGAGCTCCACCACCGGCATTGCAAACGGAGGAAGAACAGAGGCAGGGAGGATTGCCAGACATCAAGGAGCGATTCGGCCAAGAAAGAGGAGAGGAATTTAAGGTGTTCAAGGTCGATTTTGAGTGTAGGAAGATCAGTTTGATCTGGAGGTTTTTTTATAGGCCTTCAAAGGGAGTTTTGGGCTTGGGAAGCTTGGAAAGCTTTGCCGGAGTCGGGATTTTTTTTGATACCCTAATCTCTCATGCATTTGCATGATAGATTGGGAAGGTATTGGGGCATGGAAATTGGCTCAAAAGGAAGGGAATTCCTTGACGAACTTCCCTTTCAAAATTGAAAGGGATTCGTCAAGGAATCAAGGAGATCTTGCCAATTTTAGGTCGTCAGAGCTTGTAGGAATAGGAATAATGGTGGTAGGGACCTATTTGTGAAAAAGAGACAAAGTTAGGGGTCTTTTTATAAATATTTTAAAAGTTAAGGGATATATGCAATTAGATAGGACCAAGTTGCAAACTAGGTCAGGACAATCTCAGCTTGGGTCCAAATTTTGGTACAAACCTAATTTAGACCTAAGGAATCTAATGCTAAAGTTGGATTTTGGTTTTTACCACGTTTGACTGGGTAATTTATGCAAAAACTCAAATTAGGGCAAATGTCTGTCTGAAACTCTATTTTGGGTCAAGACGGGTTCTGATGGTCAATTCGAAGGTAGAAAACCCTAGAGAATATTTTTATATAAATTGTAGATGGTTTAGGTGAATTTTATCTTAATCAGAACCTCAGTTAATTAAGTGGGCCTACTTTTAGGGTTTTAGAAGTCATTTAATTCTCAAAATACGTGAAAATCCTTTTCTATCTGTTCTAACCAACTTGTTAGCCTTTTCGGACCATTTGACCCTTAATTAACCCCTGAGAAGACCCACGGTTGTACTGCATTCAAGTTATGATGGTAAAATTACAATTCTAGCCCTAGTTTCTTGTCTTTCTCTCAGAATGCTAATGCAACGAATTGCAATCCTCTGGTGGTTTTTGATGGGAACACTATCATGAGCCATAACTAGCTCATTTTTGACCTAATTAAGTCAATAAATGCTCGTACATAACTTCCAGAGGGTCATATTTCATTGCATAATCATTCTAAGGGAAAAATAGGAAACTAAGGTTAAAACTACAATTTTACCAGCACATCATGAATGCAATGCAACCATTGGTTTTCCTAGGGGTTCATTAAGGGTTAAAAGGTCCTAAAAAGGTAACAAGTGGATTAGCTCAATCAGAAAAAGGTTTGCACATGTTTTGAGAATTAAAGGACTTTTGAAACCCTAAAAATAGACCCACTTAATTAACTAAGGTTCTGGTCAGAATAAAATTCACCTAAACCCTCTAAAAATCATTGAAAAACATTCTCTAGGGTTTACTACCTTCAATTTGACCATCACAACTCATCTTGACCCAAAACAAAGTCTCAGACAGATATTTGCCCTAATTTAGGTTTTTACATAAATTACAAAGTCAAACATGGTCAAAACCAAAATCCAACTTCACCATTGGATTTCTTAGGTCCAAATTTAGCTTGTACCAAAATTTGGACCCAAGATGAACTTGTCTAGACCTAGTTTGCAAAAAGGTCCTATGTGATTACATTTATACCCCCAACTTAAAAAATCCTTGCATTCAGCCCCCTAACTTCCTCATCATCTTTGCAATTAGATTCCCCTATCATTATCGCAGAGGAAACCTACTCCGACAATCTTTGATAGGAGATTTCTCCCTGATCTCTTATCTCCAATCTGAACTCGTTCTTGTGCACCGAATCTTTCCTAATCTCTCATGCGAATGCATGAGAGATTTGGGTATCAAGGAACTCCCAAATCTGGTGAAGGTTTACGAGCTTGTAATACTTGATTTTCAAGCTTTCCTTGCCTTTGGATCCCTATAAAAGAAGTGCCAGATCTTCCCAAACTCCTCACGTTCGAAATCGGTCATGAGTCCCCACAATTCGTCTCTCTCTTTCATGGCCGAAGGCTCCTCGATGTCCGGCGACCTCCTCCATTCTTCCTCATCATCCTTCCATAATACTAGTGGCAAATTTCTCTTCCCTGCTTCTTTCCACGTTGAGCCATACCTGCTGACACCCTGATTCCCTTTACCCTTATCGGAGCAACCTTCATCTCTAGCATCGGCAACACTGCATCCGACGGCATCTCTGCCTCACTTCGTCCACCAACCTCCTAGCTAAGTTCCTCATCTATTGCACTTTATTTTCACATCCACTCCACTTCAAATTAACCACCAACGACACTTGACGACTTCATCCCTTCCATCTCCGACCGGCGAGACCATCTCACCTCCACAGACCACCAAATCCCTCACTGACCACCTTAAAACATCTGCCTCACCTCTCCGCTCATTTCCCCTCTCTTTATTCACCACTCCACTCACTCATGCACTCCCCCGAACACACCCACTCTTATGCACACAGTCCAACCTCACTATGCATGCCCACAACACAAGACGCCACACAAACACCCTCATCGCACTCACCGTTGTTCGACGACCCTCCTTGAGCATTCTGACATGGCCGAAAGGCTGTTTCACTATTTTCAGGAACTTTCCTTGTTCTCCAGTGATGAGAAAGCTTCGAGCTTGCTTGAAGTTCGCTCTAGGTCCTACTACGCCCTGGTCAAAGCTCCAGGCTATGCGGAAGCCTCCTGCGAGCAAGTCCAGGCAGTCAATTGGACACGTCTACCTCACGAGTTGAGGCAATTAAGGAGAAGACCTCTTGCTGCAAACGCATGAAGGAAAGGGACACAGATAGTCCCACATCGCCAGCTGAAAAGCGCACTGAGGCGAATTAATTGAAAAGGTTGCATAAGTTGTTTGCCTCAGTTCATGGGGTGAGGTCCCTCTCACCCACTCACCTGACCTCGTCCGTGACACGTACACGCAGACTTGGTTCGACCTAATAACCCAACCTACACTCCTCGCTCACCATCGCACGCCGATGAGCTTGGACCCAGGTACGCTCCTGAATCCAATAACCCGATTACATATGGCTCTAGGAGAGCAAATCCTAAGAGAGAAGGAGAGTTGCACAGGTAGAGGGAGGGTTTTGCCTTGGGAAGCTTGGCTTTGACACTTAGCCGAATTCGAAAGTGCTGAAAAGCCAGAGAAGAAGAAGGCTTGGAGAAGAAGAGAAGGTTGTAGCTGAGAAAGAAGAGGAAGGTCTGAAGAGGAATAGGTTGCAGAAGAAAGGAAGAGTCAGAGAGCGAAAGAACATCAGACTTTAAGCCATCTGATTTGTAAATCAGATGAAGGGGTTTACTTTCATTTCATACATATACATTGAGTTCCTTAGCTATTATTGTAAGGAGTATATGGTAACTTAAACCACCATTTTACTCCCATCTGTTTGCACATTGATACCTGATATTATTGCAAATTCTTTTAGTTTAAATTGTGATCTTAATTTCTAAATTCCATATTGCTCCCTGTGTTTGACTTCGAAACTTTTTCGAGTAAAAAAATTGTATTTGTTTGAATGCTATTTTGGCTATACTACAACGTGATTATTTTAAAAATCGATTTAGTGCGACAAACAGCTATGTAGGAGCATTTAATGACCTAATCAGATCAAATTGAGCTAGTTATGGCTCATGATGGTGTTCCCATCAAAAGCCATGAATGCACTATTTTGTACATTAACAAGAGAGGAATTTGAAAAAGTTGCTTCATGTAAAAATGCATATGAGATATGGAACCAACTCTCTATCATGCACAAAGAAAGCACTGACGAAGAAGTAACATGGGATGATTCCAACCCAAGTTCGGAATCAGATATTGAGGAATAAAGCCACGAAGATGGAATTACTCATCCCTGTCTCTTGGCACCAACTAAATCAAGAAAAGAAGTGGTAAACTCTGACCTTACTTTAGATGAATTGTTAGATGCATATCATGACTTGTACAATTTTGCTAAAAGATTAAAGAAGGAAAATAAGGAACTTAAAGATAAGTGCTCAAGTTTAGAAAATGAAAAAGATGCTTTATCTCTAGATTTAAAAAATAAAAAAGAGGAATTAGATGAAATAAGAGTTGTGAATATAGAGTTCCATGAGAAAGTAGAAGATCTCAAGGAATAATATATTCACTTTAAAGACACACTTAATGACCTCAAATATTCTACTAGAACATATGAAGAAAAATATGAGGACATTAAAAAGAAGAATCAAAAGAAGATTAGGCAAGCATTTTTATATCAAAAGGCCAAGAGAAGAGAGTCTACTGGACCCTCTAACTTGAAAGGAATTAATAACCACAAACCCAAAAGAATAAGGGTACCAAAAAAATTTATGGAAATTGTGTTGCAGGCTATGGGAAAGATCGACATGGAAATCACAATTGGAGAGACAACCTTCAACAACCCAATAATCATCAATTTGGTTATGAAAGATAGTGGAACCAACAATGTCAATGGATGCCAGATTTTTGGTGGAGACCCCCTCCACCTGGCTACTGCTATTAGGTATAACTACTTATTCCTTAGAAGGTATGATTCCCAAAACTAAATCTTTATTACTTGCTTAGTTATAAATAAGTTTTTAATATAAAATTGACTTAGTATTGAATTAATTAATTTGGGATAGCAGCTTGATAGGAGGAGAAGAATAAATAGAATCAAACCTTATAAGGGGTTGTTGTTTGAGGGGGAGAATCATGAACACTTTCTTAGTAGCATTTAGATAGCATATTTATCTATGTTAAATTGCATAACTCTTACTCAACACTTCATTTTATTTTGATATTGTCATTGTGTTAGACTATCATGAATTTCATCATCTCCTTATCATGAACTTGATAATTTTCATATGATAAATTTGACTATGATAGAATATTACTTGAAAAAGGTGGAGAAAAATGTAAATTTCATTCTTAGAATTTTACTTATTTAACCATGATTAATAACAAGTCATTTGAGATATATCTTTTTGTTGATAACAAAAAGGGGGAGAGATATAAAATATGCATGATGATAGGGGGAGTAATTCTAAAGTAATTATTTATTATTCTCGCATGCATAATTGTAATTTGTTATCATAAAAAAGGGGGAGAATGTAAGTACCTTTGTTTTGATGAAATAAAATTATGTTTTATTGTGAACTAATCTTTCAGGATCACACTCACAAAAATCAAGTCAATTATCCTCCGTGTGGATCAAAGTGAAGATTATCTTTAGGCAATGTAATCCTTTTATATTTCTTGAGTCTATAATTACTGTAAGGAACCTCAGGATTAAAGAAAAACCTTTCTAAATCATAAAATAAACATCTAGATAATGTTGATCGACCAAAATATTAGAATTGATCAATCAAAATAAGAATATTGATGGACCAAATTAGCCCAACAGTCAAATTCGATTTTCTCGTAATTGATCCACCTATTAACTATTTGATCGATCAGCAATTGATCGACCAATTAAGTTAATTGATCGACCAAAATGAAAATTGATCGACCAATTTGGTTTGAATGATTTTTCTCAACATTCCAGGAATGCACCGTTTTCACCTATAAATAAGGCTCCACAACCCTCATTTCAAAATATACTTTCAAAGAAAAATCCATATAGAAAAAGAGCTCTCGTGCTTTCTCTCAAAGTTCTTCTGCACATCTATTTTTACGCTTTCCAAATAACATCAATTCGAACCTCTGCAAAAATCCAATTTGACTTTCCTTGAGGTTCCATAGGATTATATTATTTTATTTTGCTTGTTGCTTTGATTACAGATCCCAAGTTGTTGGGAGAAATACGTTGTTGTTTTTGCTTCTCTTCAAGATAAAAAGATAAGTGGTTTGTAAGAGGTTGTGCCACCCTCGTTCAAGTGGTACGTTAGTGGATTGATTAGAGTTGCCTAGTCGGGAAAATCCTAAGTTGGGAGGCTTAGGTAGTGGTTTTTACTTGTAGGGGTTTCCACTATAAATCTTTGTGTATATTGTGCGATTCTTTTTGTGTGCTATATTTTTATTATAATTGATATCACACTTGATCTTGTATTTGTGGCCAAGTAAGATCTGCAAGGACACCCACCCACCCTCACCATCATGGCTGTTCGTCTTGTTTTCTTTGTAGGTGGCACCATGCATCTCAAATTGGATTGATGTATGCGCCATTGGGCTGCGATCGTTGATTCGGATCCATTCGTACAGTTGGATTTGGCATCTGAGGTTTAGATTGGTGCCACCTTTCCCCTTGTCCTTTAATCTTCCTCAGACTGCATAATGTGTTATGTGATTCTAATCAAGACAATTTTGGAGGTGTTGGACTTCGATCGTCATCCTAATCATATTCGTATGGTCAGGTCATCAATTCAAGGCCTTGAAATAAATCTCCTTCTCCCTAGCCACAAAATGACACAAATTAACCTAAAATTTATATAATCTATCCTAAATGCAGAATGATGTTTGCTATGGAATATTTATAATGTGGAATGCAATGTTAAGCTTAGGAACTCACTTAAATAGACATTTTATCATGAATAAATGTGTATTTATCATACCCCAATGCCTATCTTTTGCTAGTCCCTAGAAAAACTAAACTATATGCTATGTATCAAAATAGAATTAGGATTCAATTACTTAGGGCTAAGTTGTTTATTAACAATAAAAAATTTTCATGAAGGACCTAATTACAAAGACTCAACAGTGCTTGGGTGCCTACCAAAATGCATATTGCCCAAGTCCTCACCTTATTTTGAAAGGGGAAGATACATTTTTTTTTCTACCTTTTCTTCTTTTCTTATTATTTTGGATTCTTTTTTTTGAAGAGTTTTGGGGCAGCTTTCTATGGCTACCCAACCCACCCAAGACTTGAAAAGAGCATTAAGTTCTAAGCATTTTGTGAAAAGTGATAGACTCACTAGGTGACCGTTAAAGCGTACTGTAGGTTTCTACAACCTTAGGTAACCTAAAAATTCTGCCTCAAGGTTTATCTTTCCGATCAGTAGCTTTTCCTTACTTTTAAAATATTTTATGGGGTTAACACAAGGGCGAACCTAGTGTATATCTCCCTGGTTTATTCTACTTCTCCACTTCTTCCCTAAGTGTTTTGGGAATTATTTGTGCATTTTTTGTGAGCTGGGCTTCGGACAACTGGCTAATGGGCTATTACCCATGACAACTTGCCAGCCATACTCTAGTAGTGAAGTATGGTTTATTTATTTTTCTTTTTGAGTGTCATTTTTTTTCCTTCTTCTGAGTAGGTGGCTTTCCTGATCTACGATTTACCTAAAGGTAGTAGAAAGAGAATAGTCATGTAGCTAGGCTCTGGATAACTGGCCAATGGGATGTTACCCCTGACAACTTGCTAGCCATACTACCCTAGAAAGTTCATTAGCTACCTAATTTTCGTAAAAACCACCAAGAAGTGAGTCAGTGCAAATAGTGTACAGATGCCTTAGACTCAAATCTCCTCAAATCTGAGGGCGGGTTGATAAGTCGTGTACTTATCACCTCAACTTATTTGCCAAATTAAAGTAAAATTAACATGGCGAGGACTCAAGAAACAGGTCTACACTTTATTGGACACCCAGGATGATTAAGCCCAAAGACTTGAAGAGTCTAAGTGTCCAAGTCCTATCATATCATTTCCTAAAGTTAATAACTCCTAATGCCTAAGATCCCTTCTCCTAATTCTTTTTTTCTTGTCTTTTTGAATTTTTAATTTTTTTTAAAGAAAATAAAAGAAATTCCATGAAGCTAATAGAAAAATCTCAGGATTTAGTATCCACCCCCCCATGTCTAACTGATGCAATGTCCTCATTATAAAAATAAAGAAATGAAAAGGGTGGAATAAGTAGAATATCATTTGAATTTCATGATAAATTCAGTCAGCACCGCAGAGAATATACAAAAGTGTTAAATTTAATTCCTTTAGATAGGCATGGTGCACAAGCAAAGAAGACATTAAAAATTTTGAAGTGCAAGTCAAAATTAGAATAAGAAGATTGATGCACAAACCCGTTAACAGAAGATGTCCACAGATGTAGACCAAGTTGTGGTGTAGGCCCATGCCCCAGGGTTATGTGGTTCTAAGGTTCTCAATGAAAATCACCTAGAATAGGAGATTGTTTGTTTACAAGGCTAGGCCTGCGATTTTGTGGTGTGCAACCTAAGTCTAAAATGTCAAAAAATGGGTAGATCTGGTTCACTAGATTTGGATGTCCACTTAGAGTTCAGCTTAGAAAGACAGTCAATTGTTCTATACTTGGGTTGCACATCAAAGATATCATAAGGGTCATGGTAAAAGGTTGGTGGTTTCAGGTCAATAAGAACCCTTATATCCAAACTTGTATTTCCCTCAGAATTAGCCTTTTCGATTTTCATTTCCAAATTTCTTCCCTGCAAAATCAGGGTTTCTAGGACCTCCAGATCGTTGTACACCCCATCTAAGATATCCAAGTCAAACAATTGTGGCTGAATCTGAATTGACTTTGATTCAATGATTTCCAAATCAAAATCATAATTAATCCCTTCGGGGTGTGGTTGAGGAATAGGGATATTGATTGAATCATCTAGTAAATCAAGACTCAGATACTCGAAGTTAACCCCAACAGGATCAATTTCCTCAATTATAGGGCCATCAAATGATTGATCAAGTTCCTTTGGCTCGTTTGACTCACTCAAATCATCTTCCTTGGGCTCAAGTGAGACATCACCTAAAGATTCCTCACCTTCAGAGTCAAAGAATTCATGATCCTCATTTATATGTCTTAAAGTTATCTATCATTTCCTGGTCCATGGAGACATATTTTCCTCTTTCCCTAGCTCAAGGATCTCGGGTGAGAAAATCGATTCATCCTCAATGGGTTGTTCTAGACCAACCTAGTCATATACGGTCTCACAAAAATTGTCCCCCCTTATAGGTGCCTGAGCGAGTTCTGCCATTGGCTCTCCTGTAGGGAATTCATCTTGAGAATCATCCCAAGATTATACTAAGGCAACCATGAATTTCGTCATCAATCTTGATAATTTCCCAGGTAAAAACTCACTTGGACCCTTATTCTCAATATGTTGGAGCCAATCCAATAATGAAGTATTCAAATCATCAATCATTTTAATCAAGGGCTCCAATTCTTCATTGTGTGGTGTTGGCTAGGTTTCTAAAGATCGGATGGTGTTTCTTAAATTGGCCAACACCCTATCTTGGACATGGTTCACTTGAACCGAATGGTAAGGTTCAGCGTTGGGTGGGTTTGGATTAAATCTAGGGGAGTCAAGGAATTGAGGTTCTTGGGTTCCTCCCTAGTAGTAGGTCATTTCGAGTTGTTTAAAGAGGGGTGATGACCCATATTCAGTATAATCCTGGAGAGGGTAGGTGTTATCATCATCGTATCCTTCTTGATTGTAGATCGGGTTAGGTTGATCATTGAAGGGTTGAGATCTATAATCAGTACAGGGGTGAGAAGGATAATAATCATGATCTTGTTGTCCAGGAATAGACCTTGGACAATGAGGTCCAGAACTGTATCCCCAATCCAAGTTTTCCCAAGTAGTAGATGATTGATTACATGTCGAGTCAAGATAATAATCATCATATTGGGGATAAGTGGTTGTAGGAGGGTAGGATTGGAAATGCAAGTGTGGTGTGGAAGAATACATGGTTAAGTAGGAGAGAAGAATGAACAGAGAAAGGTGCCCTGAAGTACAATCAACCAAACCTGTCCATAGGTGGGTAGCCTAAAGACCTATAGACTCTCAAAACCTGTCTTAAGATAAAAAAAATGATTTTGTCTACTTCTATCCAGTCAATCCAACTAGTTAGAAGGAGGGATTCGGGAGGAGGTTCTTCCTTTGGCTTATGCCTCTGGATCCTTTGATACCCACCAAACCGTGGTTGTTTGACACTACTCCCCTAGCTAGACATCAGATGGGTCGGTAGAAGCAGATTAACCAAAAAAATCTTAGTTGGAGTCCCAAAGAGCAAGTTAAGCCTTAAGGCCAACGTCCACTCAATTTTAGTTAGGCTTGGGATGATTGTGCCCTTAGAATGTGATGGGCTTTTAAGATGGGTTGTGCCCTTAAAAATAGACTCATATGTGTGTGCATTGATGGTAACACCATCATTTACCATAACTACCTTGAATTAGTTGGAATCAAGAGATAAATGCTCCAAAATGATCGCATGAGAACCATAATTCCACTCGGATTTATTTTGAGGAGAAAATAATAAAATAGGGGTAATTTTGCAGTTTTAACATCACATCATGAATCCAGAGTAACCACAGGGTCACCCAAGGGTTAATTATAGGTCAACTGAGCATTAAAGACCAAGAAGTGGTTCCACATTGACAGAAATAGGGTTTCACGTAATTCGAGAACCAAAGCAGTACACAAAACCTTAATTATCAGCCCCACTTAAGTCGAAGAGGTTCCGGTTAGGATAAAAATCATCTAAACCTTCTAAAATTCATAAAAAAATATTATAAGAGGTTTGATACCTTTTGTTTAACCATATGAACCCTTTTTGACCTAGAATAGTTTCAAATGGGAATTTGCCTTAATTTAGGCATCTGTGCAAATTTCCCAGCCAAAAGTGGTCAAAATTCAAATCCAATTTCACCGTTAGATTCCTTGGATCCAAATTATGTTAACACCACAATTTGGGCCAAATCACAGTTCATCTTGACCTAGTTTGCAATTTTGCCCTTAAGATCTCTATTCTCACCATTAGACCCTAGGTTTCGAGTTTATTACATAAACCCCCTATCTTTGTCGTCTCCTTCACTATTAGGTCCCTGCTACCTAAGACATTTGAATAGAATCCCAAACCCACTACTCGCCAACTTCAATCTAAGATTTCTCCCTTATTTCTGGACCAAATCCCTCCAAACTTGGAGGGATTGATCAGGAAGGAATTCCCTTCCCATTAGACCGAATCTCGAAGCCTATTGCAAAGTAACGAGCTCCAGCGAGCTAGCGAAAGTCAAGGGATCAAAGTTGCCAAATCTGTGACCTTAATGTGCCAAATCTTTGAGTTTGAGCTCAAATTTGAGCTCTATAAAAGTTCCATGAGGTTCAACGATCAAGACAAGCTCAATTTAAGGCCAAAAACCTTCTTCTTCCCTGGCTGTCCCCAACCAAAGCTCCAGTGACCCTCACACTCCTACTCTTCTGTCCACCCAATAGCCAAATTAGGTGGCCCAACATCCTCACCTCCTCCCTCCGCGTCTCGCCAGCCATAGCGGGAACATTCTCCCCCTTCTTCCTCGCTGCTTCTCATCACCGGGGAAGTTGTCTCCTCTGATGCTGGCCAATCAAAGACAACACCATCTCCTCCCCCTTTCATCGCTAATTTAGGTTTAATCTCCTCATGTCCATCTCTAGAACCTTCCTAGCCCCTTCCCCTCCTGTTTCAACCACCACATCACCTTCTCCCTCTCCATCATCTTCACGACCAGCGAACCTTTGGCGAGCTTCGTCTGGTCACTACACTACCACCACCACTACCTTTGTCTCACCACCATGAATAAATGCCCACAACCTATTGGGAATTTTGTTACTCCATATCCTCATTGAATACCACACCTCATCCACTCCCTATCTGATGTCACAGGAACACTACACACCTCAACACACTTCACAAACACCACCCTTGCATTCACCGTGCCGTGGAGACTCCCTTGAAATTTTTAATTGGGTCAAAAGGCTATTCTATTGTGTTTTAGGTTGCACTTGGAGCTCTGCCATCACTGTTGATTCTCTACCTTTTCGTGCCATGTTCTGACTGCCATTGTCACCAACACCACTTCTAGCTGGAGCAGAACACCTCTGCGAAGCCCTCCAGTTTTCCAATTGGAGGGAAGGACCCAATTGAAGCTGTAATCTACAATTGTGCATGCGAAAGAGGATCATGGGTTAATCCCACATCAAATACGGATGAAGGCTTTAAAGTGTATAAAATGCATTTCTTATGAAGGCTTTTCGCCTCTTCACACAGGGGCGAGGTCCCCACTTACCCTAGCCTTCACTCCTTACCCGTGACCACTGTCCACTAGTCTGAACCCAACACAGATCCAATTACCCGTTACTGATTAGCCCATATTTATGGGCTATTTAAGTATTTAAGTGCCTCGACATTAACTTAATTTTAACATTTAGATAGCATACATTAGGATGTACTTGAATTAATTCATATTTTTAGCTTAAGTGCATAATTAATGTGTGGCATCCATATCTAAATGCATTTAGAATTAACCTAGGATTGCATACATTTGATTAGTTAATTAATTAGGTGCATTACATACATTATTTTAATTAACATAGAATTTAAGGAGTTATGTATAAATAATCCTAATTATTTTATTATTATTCTTCTTCTCCTTTTTGCAGGTAACCGCTTCGTCTCCGCCTCCTCATCCTGCACATTCACTTCACTCGATGGTGGCCTGTTTGAATTTCAAAATCCTTGTAGCTGTGGCTACAAAGGAGGAGGAATGGCTGCCATTCAGAGGAGGCCACCACCCCTTTCCTCACTATACAGAGAACCTAGTTTCTCATCTGCTCCTCACCACCACCCTCAACTGCGGCAGCTCGACTCCACCAACGTGGGCACGTGGTGTGACAGCCCACACCGCCAATCAGAGTCCCTGCATCACCGTGCTTCTTCTTCATCAGCTCCTCAACCACCAAGCACCATCCCCTTGCCTCAGCCCCTGCCGCACACCCGCAGCAGCTGCCCTCCACTTCCAACCCGTGCGTGCCTCCCCTCGGCATACCTCATCTCCTGCCACATGCACCACATGCAGTAGCGCCTTCCAGCAGCATAGTGTGCGCTCCTCGTAGCAACCCCACCCGTGCATAGAGCACTGCACCTCCACCTATAGCACCCACCACACGCCCTCCAGCAGCAGCAATAGTGCACCCCTCGTAGCCATCGGCCCTCACCTCCAGCTGCACATGCAGAACGCGTGCTACTCCAGCAGCTCTGCCTGCACATATCACACATCCTTCAGCTCCCTTCAGCAGCTCCAGCCGCACGTGCAAGAGCAGCAGCGACAGCTGCTGTCGCCACCACTTCTCTCCTCCGTCCAGTTAGCTTAGGCTATCTCGCGACACGCCACCGCCACCGCTGCGAAGGCCTCGCTTCGGCTAACCTTTTCTCAGAGTAGTTCCTCGAATGAGCCTCTCTCCCATGCGTGAGAAGAGAGGTATAATCCCCTATTTTTTTGTGAATTTCTATTTACGGAAATTGACATTGTCAACATTCAATTTTTTTATTTCTTAGATTAATTAAATTGTGGTGAATTTACAGCTTTATGCTTATTCTTCTAGAGAATTGTTAAGCCATATTGATTCATCTCTATATGCATTACATTTAATTTTGAATTAAATTTTAGTATGCATGCAAGTGAAAAGTACATGACATACCCTTGCACATGGATAATTTTCCTATATGAAAATTATGTCAACAACCCTTGACTTCTCCATAAATTTAAGGTTTACATTCAGAGCGATATATGCATTGTTTGATTTGACGAGTATTTCAGCGAACTCGATTTCTACCTAATTGTGAGTTTAAATAGGTCATTGCCTCCCTATGGACACGACCTTCTCTCTTGTGAGTGGTTTAATTTTAATTCTAATTATTTTATTAAGCGGTTTTCCACCTTGCAAGCGAAAAATCGACTTATCAAATGGCACCATTACTGGGGAGGCAACATGCTTAATTAAATCACATTCATTCATTCCTTCACATTGATTTAAATTTTGAATCATATTTAACTCTGGATTTTTTCTTATTCTGGTGAGAGTGCAACGATCTATGACACACATTCTATGACTCGCAATCACACAGCCATCGTGAGAGACAACCCTTGACGCTGCCAAAGGAGAAATTATTGGAGCCACCTTGCAAGGAACCAGATTGCTAGGAGGGGAAGGATGAGGACGTGACGATTGTCTCCGCACATTTAGTTGCTGATTTGATTAGAGTAGGATTAAGACTTTAGAACTTAATTTTCATTGCACATTTGGTTTGAGACGCTTATTCTAGGGTACATTTTTAGGGGTTTGATCCCCGATTTTGTTTTAAGCCCATGTTGGGTGGATAATTTTTGGGAGCCTGTTCCCTTTTCTTTAGATCTAGGTTTTTATTTTATTTTGTGGTTGTTTATCAGTTTCTTTGCTTGTGCATATGTAGCTAAACAAAAATAAAAGAAAAAAAAAGAAATGTGCTACCTGCTAGAAGCTGCCTGCCTTAGGACGACCATTTAGGTGTGAATGAGTAGCCTCTAGATTTATTTTGTTTGCATTTGCGTGCATCTTGCATTGCTGATTGCTGGAGGAAAGGTATGTCTTGTTTCTTTGCATTCTATATTGTTCACGCATGTGCATTTGGATTTAATTGCAAGACCACCTAATTGAATTGAAAAGATCTAACTACTGGTGGCATATTCTCTTGAAAAAGGACTTTAAGTTAAGGAGGAACACTAAAAACCAGGGACTTGAATTGAGACATTGTGCTGCGATTCAAAATTCAAAACTCAAAATTTTACAGTGTATGCACACTTGTATCTCTTACACCACGACATGCATTTAGACACTCCTAGATCTTGGAACTACTAGGACAAGAGCCCTCCTACTGTTGGATTCTCAAGTGTTTGGAACTTGAGATCAAAGGTTTTATAAATTCAAAGAGGGGGATACCCTGTCATGGATTTTTGGGGGTAGTTAAGAAGCACCGCAAAAGCACAGCTTCAAAAGAAGGCTTAGGCCTACTTGCATCCCTCGATCCTCCATCTTTGGAGTTGCTCTACCATTTGAGATTTAGGAAAGAACACCTAAGCTCCAACTAGGTCCTTTTAGCCATTTCAAAGGTAGACAATAGGCACGTAATTGATTGGACAACTTGCTTGTCACCTACAATTTGAATTAAAGTCAAAAGCCTAAAATGAAAAGACCTAGCAAGTCCTTTTGAATTGTGTTTGTAGTGCATGTTTGGTAGGCAATCTTTTAGGAGACAACTTGTGTTTGATCCTGAACCTGAAAGAATCTTAAGAAGGAACCTCCCAAGGGAAGAAATGGCTGGTCAAAGGAGCTTTAAGGAATATTTCATTCCAACCAATCAAGCTGGCCCTGCACTATGTAGACCTGGAGTGGACAATCCTTATGAGATCAAAAGCAGTACCATATCCTTGCTACCCTCTTTTTATGGTACTGCTAGGGAAGACCCTTACAGACATATAGAGGAATTCACCGAGGTCTGTTCCACGGTGAAGCTACAGGGCATTACTGATGACGCTCAAATGCAGACCCTCTTTCCTTTCTCCCTCAAGGACAAAGCCAAGTATTGGTATCATACCCTTGATGATATTAACACTTGGGATCCCTTGAAGGAGTTTTTGAAGAAGTACTTCCCCATGAGCAAAACAAATCACTTTAGGAGGGAAATTATGAGTTTTGTTCAAAAGGATGGGGAAACTTTCCATAATGCGTGGGAGCACTTTAATTACCTATTGAGACTTTGCCCACATCACCAGGTGCCTAAGTGGCAACTGGTTGAAAGATTCTACACCGGACTTAATGATTTGCACAGGCAGACTGTGGATGGTGCCTGTGCTGGAACCTTTCTATCTAAGACTTAAGATGAAGCCTGGAACCTTTTTGATACATTGAGTGAGAATTCTATTCACTTGAATTCTGCCTACATGGATAGAAAACCCACTCTCATGCAAAGAAAGTTGGAGGTGAATGAGGCAAGGGACACCCAGAATTTAGCCTATCAGATTCAATTGTTGAATCAAAACATGGAAAGGCTTATGTCGGGCCCAGGCCAATTCGTATCTAACACCTCCACATCCCAAGCTTCTGAATGCTCCATTTGCCAAGGTAATACACATGCCACTGTGGATTGCCACTTGGCCTCCCAATTCTCTGAGCTTGTACAGGCGAATCTGAATGCCACTCAAGGGTTCCGTCCTAGACCTCGTAATGACCCTTTTTCCAACATTTATAATGAGGGATGGAGGAACCACCCAAACTTTTCATGAAGATAAGGAAATGTCTCAAATTCAGGGAATTATAAACCACAATCCTTCCAAAACCATCAAATGAACCAACCTCAGACCTTTGCCCAACCAAAGACCCCAGAGATGGATGAATTGAAGGCAATGTTGAGAACTATGCAAGAAAGTCAAAGTGCCATCATCCAATCTCATGACAAGGCTATACATCAAATGAAATCGCAAATAGGACACCTTGTTGAGGCCGTTAGATAGAGGGAAACTGGGAAGCATCCCAATGCTGCTAAGGAGAATCCTAAAGGAAAAGGGATTGTCTTTAGGGAGCAGGCTCAGGCGGTGACTATTCTGAGGAGTGGGAAAGAAATTTCCAAACCCAATGCTCCTATAGTCTCACCCTTTGAAAACCATCCATCGCAACTTTCACCCCCACTGGAGAAGACTTGCCCAAATTTCTCCGCTTCAAATCACCTCACCGGAAGAAGTTGCCCCCGTTCCACCCCTTACTCCACATGACAACCCTTCCACCCAGAGATCAAGAGTGCCCTTTCCAGAGTGCTTATCCACCTCTGGGCAAACTTCCGCTGGCTCATCTAGAGCCAAATATAAGACGGATGAGATAATGGAAACTTTCAAGCAAGTGCAGATTAACCTACCTTTGCTTGAAGCTATCAGACAGATTCCATCTTATGCCCGCCTCTTAAAGGACCTGTGCACGAAAAAGCGGCAATCTAGGAAATAGGTCCAATCAAAAGTTGTCCTACCTGAGCTACATGTATGAACAACTTGGGGGAGGCAATTTGAAGCCTAGCCCGATAATCCTCCATGTTGTTGATCGATCACTTAAGACACTGTGGGGAATTTTGGAAGATGTCCTCGTGAGAGTGGAGGATTTCTTCTTCCCCGTCAACTTCTTAGTTTTCGACACTAACCCTACCAACAAGCCAACCAAACCCTCCATCTTTTTGGGCTGCCCCTTCCTTGCAACTTCGCATGCTGCAATCAATTGCAATACTAGGGCATTGAAAATGGGCTTTGGGAACAGGAAAATCCAGCTTAATGTGTTTGATGCTTATAAATAAGCCGGGCTTGAGGATTGTTCTCAAGTTGATGTGATAGATGACCTGATTGAAGAGACAACCCTTGCAATGTTATGTGATGACCCTCTTCAGCATGTCATGCTAAATGAGCATTCCCATCTCTTTAAGGAATGTGAAGGGGATATATTAGAACTTGAGGATTTGCTGGGTGTTTCTGCAGAGTTTCTTTCCCCATCATCTCTGCCCAAGGTAGATCTGCTACCTGAGATGGAGACATCTATTATGAAACCCTCAACCATACAAGCCCCCGACCTTGAGTTGAAACCCCTCCCTGACACTCTCAAGTACATCTTCCTGGGTCCCAATGATATGGTGCCCGTTATCATTTCGATTGTGCTATCTGAGGCACAAGAGGGAGGCCTGATTGAATGCTTGTCTAGGCACAAGGAAGCTATTGCTTGGAGCATTGCTGACATTAAGGGTATAGACTCTACACTCTGCATGCACCACATTTATACTGATGATTCCATCAAGCCATTTAGAGACATGTAGAGACATCTGAACCCTAATATAAGGGAAGTGGTTAAAAAGGAAATACTGAAGTGGTTGGACACTGGGATCATATATCCCATTGCAGATAGTAAATGGGTAAGTCCTATTCATGTGGTGCCAAAGAAGGCATGCTTTACTGTGGAATTTAATGACCAAGGTGAACAAGTTGTGACTAGACCCTCAACTGGATGGAGGGTCTGTATTGATTACCGCAAGCTGAACACCGCTAGCCAGAAGAATCACTTTCCCTTGCCTTTCATTGATCAAATTCTCGAGAAATTGGCAGGGAATAATTACTATTGCTTTCTCGATGGATATTCTGGGTACAACCAGGTTGCAGTCTTCCCTAATGACTAGGCGAAGATGACATTCACTAGTCGTTACGATACCTTTACATTCAGGCATATGCCATTTGGATTATGTAATGCCCCTGCAACCTTCCAGCGGTGTATGATGTCCATTGTTTCTGACATGATTGACGAGTTAGTTGAAGTGTTTATGAATGACTTCTCCATTTATGGCTCATCTTTCGACCAGTGTCTCTTGCACCTAGAGAATGAGTTCAAGCGATGTAAGGAGACTAGTTTTGTCCTCAGCTGGGAGAAAAGCCACTTCATGGTACAGAAAGGAATTGTACTTAGACATGTTGTGTCTGAGCGAGGCTTGGAAGTAAATAAAGCCAAGATTGATTCTATTTCCAAACTCCCATTGTCCACGAATGTCAAACAGATTAGATCCTTTCTGGGCCATGCCAATTTTTATAGGCACTTTATTAAAAATTTCAGCAAAATTTCTAGGCAACTTTGTGACCTGTTGACAAAGGAATCTTCCTTCAATTTTGATTCAAAGTGTGCCAAGGCCTTTCAAACTATGAAGAAGGCCTTGATCTCTGTGCCTATTCTCGGAGCTCCTGATTGGACACTTCCATTTGAGCTGATGTGTGATGCTTTGGATTATGCAGTGGGAGCAGTCCTTGGACAAAGGGTTGAAGGAAGACCTCATGTGCTGCATTATGCCAGCAAGACTTTAACAGAACCACAACAAAACTACACCGTTACTGAAAAGGAATTACTTGTTGTAGTTTTTCCTCTAGAGAAATTTAGGCGTTATCTTCTTGGGTCTAAGGTGTCTATTTTCACTGATCATGCGACAGTGAAACATCTCATTGCTAAGAAAGATTCTAAGCCACGTCTGATTAGGTGGATCCTACTCCTTCAAGAATTTGACTTGGAGATACGTGAAAAGAAAGGACTAGAAAATGTTGTGGCTGACCACCTGTCTCTCCTTCCACTTAATGACTCTCTATCTGGAGACATCCGCAAGACATTTCCTGATGAAACCCTTATGGTGGTAACACCAACTTCTCCTTGGCATGCTGATACCGTAAATTACTTGGTTACTGGGGAAACTCCTGGCTCTTGGGATGAGTAGAAAAGAAAGAGATTCATTTCCCAAGCTAGATACTTTCATTGCGAAGAGCTTGAATTATTTAGAATTGGACAAGACCAAATATTGGGATGATGTGTACCTGAAGAGGAGAAACAAAGTGTGCTAAGTTTTTGCCATGAACTTCATTGTGGAGGACACTTTGGTGCTAAGAAAACTGCTTTTAAGGTTCTCCAGTCTGGTTTTTGGTGGCCTTCGTTATTTAAGGATTCTCATAATTTTGTTAAGGGCTGTATTAGATGTCAATGGACTGGAATGATTGGGAAGAGGAATGAGATGCCTCAACACGATATTCAATCTATTGAAATTTTTGATTTGTGAAACGACAGAAACAATCATACGTCGGAAGCTCTTGGTGATGGGGAGAAGGTGAGCGGAAGGCGATCGACGCTAGGCGTTGGGCGGAGCCGTCTAGGGCTGGAGCAGAAGGTGAATGGAGGACGTGGAGATCGAGGGCTTGGAGGAGAAGGGAGCGGATCTGCCAAGAGAGGTTCTTTAGGTCGTCTGAAAATGCTCGAAGACGTACCTGGAGGAGAAAGAATGGAGAGGTTCTTTGCTTCAGATGTAGACGAAGGGGGCATGTGGCAGCGATTTGTAAAAACTCCCTGATATGCAAGGAATGCAGGAGTGAAGGACATAAGCTCGAGTCGTGCCCTAGGAGGATTTCTTTGTGATCACAGAGGGTAGTCTCGCATCCTGTCTAGAGGGTTAAGAATGAAACTCGTCCGCCACTGCCGCTGGCATTGGGTAGGCACACAATTGAAGTTGAGATCCCATCTTCGGAAGAGATCTCGACTACAGAGATCACACTGAGAAGTGCTTTGATTGGAGAGATCATGGCAGGCAGGCCGACGATTGAAATGCTTCAAAACCAGGTATGTTCCTTGGATCTTCTATCTGCGAGCTGGAAGGTAGCCATGTTATCCCAGTCTCGCTTCTTGGTGTATGGTATGGGCATGCTGGATGTGGAACGATTGAGATTTCGCTCAAGTATTTTTGAAGACTTCATTGTGATTTGGAGAATGGTCTCTCCATTTGATGGGGCTCTGTTTGAGCAGCCTCTGATGAGTCCATTAAAATGGACTAATATTAAGCCTAAGTATATTTAATCGTACAGTTTAGGTGTGTTAAAAATGGCAATTAAGTTGTAGAATATTTGTACGCCTCATGATTTAAGTTTATAACATTCTATAACTTAATTATCTTGTTGTTTTAATGTGCAGGTAATAAAATGCAGAAAGAACAAGGGTGGGGGGATAAATTCCCCAGCACATAACAGCCATGACTCTTTCCCCCCTCCCTCGCCGGACATTGGGGTAATCTTCCTCTTCCGCTGCCTTTCTCAACAACTATGACCAGGGATTTGGGAAAATCCCTTAACTCACACGCAAAGGAGAGAAGTTAAAAAGAAGAGGTGGGGAGAGAGGAAGGCCATCCAGAGGAGAAGAAGCATGCACTGTGGCCTTCTTCCCCCTTGCGGGGAAAAACCTCACGCCTCCTGCTCACAGCATCTCCCTCCAGCCACCGCAGGCGCACACCAATGAGCCCTACCGCTCATTTGCCTTCAGCGCCATCTGCCTTCACCGCGCCCACTCCACAGTAGGTGCATCCACCCAACCGCACGCCTCTCCCCTGCTACAGGTGCTCACCAATTGCCCGCACCACACAACAGGCGGCCGCACCACCTGCAGGCCGCCCCCTGCTCACCGCGCCTGCACGCCCTACCGCCTGCTCCCTTTAGAGCCATCTGCAACCAACTGCCTGCACCACCAAGCTGCGCCTCTCCACTATGCAGCAACGCCAACACGCCCCACCGCCCTGCTGTAGACACCGCATCGCATCACCTTTTGCCCACGTGCCTGCCTCTCCACCCTGCATCCGCACCACCAGCACACTCGCGCCACCCTGCAGGCGCGCCCGCATGCTTCACGCGCTCCAACCTCTCAAGAAGACGCCCACTCCCTGCAACTTCCCACCGCACGCCCACAGGCGTGCCTCTCCCTCCAGCCGTGCCTCAAGGAGCTGTGCGCCTTCACCTCTACAACCGCTTGCACCGATGCGCACCAGCGCGCGCACGCTCGCACAGCCACAGGCGGCGCTGCAACAGCACCTCTGCCTTCTTGTTCAATAGGCTGGAGCTCCAGCCACCTCCGGCCACCTCCGTCGCCACCACTGCCACCACCGGAGAGCTCTCGACCTTATCGTCCTCCTGAGCCTTGCAACAGCCCCACGGTTCTCTCTCTCTCTTGCGAGGAGGAGGGAGGAAGAAAGCTCTATTTTTTCCACCAATTAAAATTTACATTCAATGCCATTGCCACCTAATTTGATTTTATTTATTATTATTATATTGTGACAGAATTGCATTTGAACACTCATAGTTCATTACAATTACATGATATTGATATTAACTAGTTTAAAGATTGATTTTGGGACTTAACTTAAGTACTAATTGTCTCTAGTACACATCACGTGAAAATTGCATAAATTCACCATAAATTTATTGAGAATTTCTGTGAGGAAAAATTTCACATATACCCTTATCTTTTTAAGTTATTACAAATCTACTTTCCCTCACATTTTAAGTTAGATTTAAATAGGGATTTCACACTATCCGAAATAACATTAAACAATTAAGTATTGATTGCATAATTGCCTCCCTGTGGACACAACCCGCTCTTCTGTGAGTGGTTATTTTTATTATTTTTTATTAGTCAATTTTTCCACCACTTAAATACTATAACGCTAAGTGAAAAGTCATCTATCAAAATTGGCACCGTTGCCGGGGAGGCAACAGATGCAATAGATTTACTTTACTGTTTTTAAATATTTTGAGTTGCAAAATTATCTAATTGTTTGGATTATTGTGCGATGAATCCGTCGAGGCGACAAGGCGCAACAGAGCAGCGACAACAACCACGAGTTAAGCCACATGAGGAAAAGACAAAGGAGACCAAGATCCTGTTTCGCAGAGGATTTTCCGTCGTCACAATTTAATTCTATCTTTTCTCCCTTGTAGTGATTGGGGCTAAATTTTTGGGGGTTTGTCCCCACATTCTTTAGCTACTAGGGCTTACAATATTTTTGGTGCATGCGTAACTATATTTTCTGCTTGCTTGCTTTTAAAAACCAATAAAGAAAATATCGAGCTTCCTATTTAGAAGTTGCATGCCCTTTGGTGCACGCATTTAGGGGTGATTGAGCAGCATATTAGATCTTATTATTGCATTGCAAGTATATTAGCATGAAGATTCCTGGAGACAGGTATATCTTTCTAACTTTTGCATCCAGCTTCTGTTCATGCATATGCATTCCAATTTAAATTCAAGACCACCAAATTGTTTGAATTTACTAATTCAATGGTCACATAACTAAAAGTGGAACTAATAATCAGATTCAACCCTAAAAGCAATTCACATTTGATCTGATTCTAAGGGACTTGTCTGCGATTTCAAAAGAAATTACAAAGATTTGCGGTGTGTTGCACACTTTTGACACTGAGCACGCATATTAGGCACCGCACTAAGGCTCAATCCCTTAAGGCTATAGGCACTGATCTCCTTATCGGTGCAGACCCTCCTATTGTGTTTTGTGGTGGTGGTGATACTATCTTTTGATCAAGTGTTTTGATACTCCACGAAGGGGGACACCCCTTAAAGGAACAAAAGGGTAGTTAAGGGGCACCGCATACGCATCGCCTCAAAGGAAGGGTTCACCCTACTTGCATCCCTTTCTTCGTCCTTGGAGTAACTTCTCCCTTGATCACCTGGGAGTATCATCCAAGCAAAGTATAGGTCCTAGGGCACTCGAAGGTTGATTTAAGGCACGTAATTGTAGTGAAAAACTTGTTTGGCCATTTATTTTAACTAATTCAGCATCCACAATAAATAAGGTTAAGATTTCAAGTCCACACCCCTCTTATACCAGTTACGTGGGAACGGAGGGATAAATCTTGATCTTTTGACTTATCTTTGGAGTGGAGGTTTGACTTAATAAAAAAAATTTTGAATTGTATTTTGTATGCTTGGTAGATGCTCTCTTGAGGGTAGTCTTGTGTTTGATCCTGAGCCTGAGAGAATTCTTAGGAGAGCTCACCTAGGAGAAGAAAGAGAAGAAATGGCTGAGCAAGGTGCAAATCAACAAAGGACCCTAAGGGATTATTTTACTCCAACCAGCCAACCTGCACAAGCACTAAGACGACCGGTAGGGGATAATCCGTATGAGATCAAGAGCAGTACCATATCTTTATTGCCCTCTTTTTATGGTACTACTAGGGAGGACCCCTACCGACATTTGGAGGAATTCACCGAGGTCTGTTCCACGGTGAAGCTCCAGGGCTTTACTGATGAACCCTGATGAGGACTCTATTTCCTTTCTCCTTAAAGCATAAGGCTAAGCACTGGCATCATACCCTCGATGCAGGGGTAAATGATTGGGCTACCCTTAAGGGAGAATTTTTAAAAAAGTATTTTCCTATGAGTAAAACCAACCATTACAGAAGAGAGATTATGGGTTTTACTCAATAGGAAGGGGACCAATTTCATAAGACTTGGGAGCACTTTAATGACCTTCTTAGGTTATGCCCCGACCATCAAGTGCCAAGATGGCAGTTGGTCGAAAGGTTCTATAACGGAATATCTAAAAGGCATAGGCAAACCATTGATGCAGCCTGTGCAGGAACCTTCATGACCAGAACTGAGGATGAAGCCTTGGCATTATTTGAAACTTTAAGCGACAACTCCATACATCTTTCCTCTACATATCAGGAAAGAAAACCATCATTCTTGCAGAGGAAGATAGAGGCCCATGAAGCTAGGGCTTCTTAGGATTTGGCTTATCCGATGCAACTATTGAATAAAAACTTTGATAGGCTTTTAGTAAACCCCGGCATGAACCCGCAAGCAGCCTCTATTTTTCAGGCTTCAAGAGAATGCTCCATTTGCCAAAGCAAAATGCATGCCACTATGGAGTGCCATCAGGCAACTCAATTCCCTGAGTTGATTCAGGCAGACTTGAATGCGGCCCAAGGTTTCCACCCCCTCGCAATAACCCTTACTCCAACACTTACAATCCAGGGTGGCGGAACCATCCAAACTTCTCTTGGAAGAAAGCTGATACTTCTAACTCAGGGAATACAAGACCTTTACCTTCCCAGCCCACATACCAACCTTCTTATGAAAACCCTCCTCCGTATAAGCCCTCTGAGTTGGATGAACTGAAGGCCATGATGAAAGCAATGCAAGAGCATCAGAATATGGTTATCCAATCTTAGAATAAGATGATTACTGATATGCAATCCAAAATTGGTCATCTTACTGAGGCAGTTAGGCAACGTGATCCGAGGAAGATACCTAGCTCTTCTAAGGAGAACCCTAAGGGCAAGGGGGATGTATTCAGGGAGCACGCCCAAGCATTGACCGTGTCGAGGAGTGGAAAAAATATTGACAAGCCTGATAACACTCCTACGGTTACATCTCAAAATTCCCCTTCCACAACTTACCCGACTTCCAACTCACCCGAGGAAGAGCCACACCACTCTCCCTCACAAAAAATCACCCACAATGAGGATGTTGTCCTTCCACCACCCCTTTCCCGCCATGATGACCCCTCTACCCAGAAGTCGAGGGTGGCCTATCCAAAGCGCCTATCTGCTCCTGGGCAATCTTTTGTTGGCTCGTCTGGAGCCAAGGATAGGACGGAAGAGATTATGGATACTTTTAGGCAAGTCTAGATTAACTTGCCTCTGTTGGAGGCAATTAAACAGATTTCGTCCTACGCCAAGTTTCTGAAGGACCTGTGCATCTAGAAGTGCCGATCTAGGAAACAGGTCCAAACTAAGGTCATCATACCTGACCACGTTAGCTCGATTCTTCAGCATGGAACACCCCCCAAAATGATATGCCCAGGGGCCCCGTATATTTCAGTAGTTATAGGTAACGAACACATTGACGAGGCTCTACTCGATCTGGGTGCAGGGGTAAAATTCTACCGAGCTCTGTCTACGACCTTTTAGGAGGAGGAAAGCTGAAACCTAGTCCAGTAATCCTCCAGGTTGCAGACAGATCACTTAAGACACTGCGGGGATTGTTGGAAGATGTCCTTGTGAGAGTGGAGGATTTCTTCTTCCCCGTTGACTTTCTGGTACTAGATATTGACCCATCTAATCAGCCCACAAAGCCGTCCATTATTCTGGGATGCCCCTTTTTGGCCACAGCCAATGCCTCTATAAATTGTAGATCTGGGGCACTTAAAATGGGCTTTAGGAACAAGAAGATCTGGTTGAATGTTTTTGATACTTACAAGCAACCCGGATTTGAAGATTGTTCTCAGATTGAGGTCGTTGATGAAATAATTGAAGAGACTACTCCAGCACTCTTATGTAAAGATTCCCTTCAGAAGGTCATATCTCAGGACCATCCCTCTATTATTAAAGAAACTGAAAGGAAAATGCCCGAACTAGAAGAGTTGCTGGGGATACACACTGAGTCTCTATCCCAACCCTGGATTGTGAAGGTAGATCCGCTACCTGAAGCGGGGACATCTCAACTAAAACCCTCAAATCAAAAGGCTCTTGAATTGGAGTTGAAACCCCTCCCGAGCACATTGAAATATGCTTTCCTTGGCCCTAATAACACGCTCCCTGTTATTATCTCATCTGCATTATCTAAATTGCAGGAGGGAACTCTGCTTGAGTGTTTACAAAGGCATAAGGAAGCAATTGCCTGGATAATTGCTGATATTAAGGGTATTGATCCCTCTCTTTGCATGCATCATATTTACACAGACGAGTCTGTGAAGCCTTTCCGAGACATGCAGAGAAGGCTCAATCCAAATATGCGGGAGGTTGTTAAAAAGGAGCTTTTGAAATGGCTAGATGTAGGGATTATCTATCCCATTTCAGATAGTAAATGGGTCAGTCCGATTCATGTAGTTCCGAAAATGGCAGGAATCACTGTGGAGGAGAATGACCAAGGAGAACTGGTGACCACTAGACCGTCAACTGGTTGGAGGGTCAGCATTGATTATTGCCATTTAAACACAGCTACCCAGAAAGACCATTTCCCCTTACTGTTTACCGATCAAAATTTGGAATGATTGGCGGGGAACAAGTACTTTTTTTTTCTTGACGGATACTCTAGATACAATCAGATAGCCATT
This sequence comes from Thalassia testudinum, assembly GCA_037157565.1. Classification (NCBI taxonomy): domain Eukaryota; kingdom Viridiplantae; phylum Streptophyta; class Magnoliopsida; order Alismatales; family Hydrocharitaceae; genus Thalassia; species Thalassia testudinum. The sequence goes on from JAZHRO010000025.1 coordinate 96,284,246, forward strand.
TTTCCTGATGATCAGGAGCGTACCACCTTCACGATTCCTTATGGCACTTTTACGTTCCGCCGAATGCCATTCGGGTTATGTAATGCTCCTACTAGTTTCCAACATTGTATGATGGCTATCTTTTCTGATATGATCGACAAGTTCGTTGAAATTTTCATGGATGACTTCTCCATTTATGGCTCGTCGTTTGACCTATGCATTTCACACCTTGATAAAGTCTTAACCCGTTGCGAAGAGGCAAAACTGGTGCTTAGCTGGGAGAAAAGCCACTTTATGGTCCAGCAGGGCATTGTGTTAGCGCATGTAGTTTCCGAGAGAGGATTAGAGGTGGACACTGCAAAAATCGATTCCAACTCTAAGCTTCCATTGCTCGCCAATGTTCGTCAGGTTACATCTTTCCTTGGCCATGCTGGATTTTATAGGCGCTTCATTAGAGACTTCAGTAAAATCTCTAAGCCACTCTGCGACCTGTTAGCGAAGGATGTCTCCTTCGATTTTGATGATAGATGTGGCGAGGCTTTCCAAGCTTTGAAGAAAGCCCTCATTACCGCACCGATTCTCCAAGCACCAGATTGGACCCTCCCGTTTGAGCTTATGTGTGATGCTTCTGATTTTGCAGTGGGAGCGGTCTTAGGTCAAAGGGTTGATGGCAAACCTCATGTGCTGTATTATGCTAGCAAGACCCTTATGGATCCTCATCAAAACTACACAGTCACGGAAAAGGAATTACTTGCTGTAGAATTTGCTTTGGAAAAGTTTCGATCTTACCTTTTGGGATCCAAGTTTGTGGTGTTCACTGATCATTCAGCCCTTAAGCATCTTCTGGCTAAAAAGGACACCAAACCTCGCCTAATTTGTTGGATTCTACTACTCCAAGAATTTGACATGGAAATTAAAGACAAGAAAGGAGTTGAGAATGTGGTAGTAGACCATTTGTCTAGGATCCCTATTGAGGCATCAAACCCTGCTGGCGGTATTCAAGAGACTTTCCCTGATGAGTCTCTAATGGTCTTGGAAACTAAAACTCCTTGGTTCGCTAAAATAGTGAACTATCCGGTCACGGGCATCACCCCTAGTACTTGGGACAAGCAGAAGCGAGACGGGTTCATCGCCAATGCTAAATTTTATCACTGGGAGGAACCCGAGCTTTTTAGAATAGGCCCTGACCAGCTATTTCGCTGTTGCGTCCCTGATGAGGAACAAAGAAGTGTTCTAAGTTTCTGCCATGACCTCCACTGTGGGGGACATTTTAGTGGGAAGAAGACTGCTCATAAGGTTCTTCAGTCTGGTTTTTGGTGGCCCACATTATTCCGAGATGCACATACATATGTGGGTGCATGTCTATGTTGCCAGCAGACGGGAACCATTGGAAAAAGGGATGAGATGCCCCAACAACCTATCCACCCTGTTGAAATCTTTAATATTTGGGGCATTGACTTCATGGGTCCCTTTCCTGTGTCCTTCGGATATGAATACATCCTTGTGGCTGTTGATTATGTATCAAAATGGATAGAAGCCATCCCCACACGAACCAATGACAATTCTGTGGTCTTGGGCTTTGTTAAGGCTAATATCATTGCTTGGTATGGATGCCCAAGGACGATCATAAGTGATGGAGGACCTCAGTTTAAGAATGTACACTTCACTAGACTACTCCAAAATTTAGGAGTCAACCACATGATAGCCACACCTTATCATCCCCAAACGAGTGGGCAAGTTGAAGTGTCTAATAGGGAGATTAAGTGAATTTTAGAAAAAACTGTCAGGCCTGATTGGAAGGATTGGTCTAAAAAACTAAATGATGCTCTTTGGGCCCACAGAACTGCATATAAGACTCCCTTGGGCATGTCTCCTTTCCGTCTTATCTACGGAAAAGCATGCCACCTTCCCATTGAAATCCAACATAAAGCTTATTGGGCCAATAAAAACGTTAACTTAAATCTGGATAAAGCGGGAAAAGCACATATGCTAGAATTAAGTGAGCTTGAGGAGCTTCGTAGTGAAGCTTATGAAACTTCTCAAGCTTACAAGCAACATACAAAAGTCTTCCATCACAAGCACATCATTAGAAAGACTTTTGAGCCCAACCAGTGGGTTTAGCTTTTCAATTCTAGACTTAAATTATTTCCTGGAAAGCTCAAGTCCTGTTGGGATGGGCCATACGTTGTTATCAATACCTTCCCTCATGGAGCTGTAGAGATCAGGAACCCTATTTCAGGTACGAACTTTAAAGTAAATGGCCAGCGACTTAAACCGTATATTAATCTTTCAGATGGCCAGGTTTTGGACGCACTACGGCTTGAGGAGCCTTAACTCCTCCCACTCTCCTCCTCAGGTGATATTCTTCTTTGAAAATATTTTTCCAATGAGGACAATGTCAGTCTTAGGCATGGGGGGATATAACCTAAGAATGTTTATAGTGTTTATAGCATTTATAAATATTTGCATACATATTTATTAAAAAAAAAAAACTCTTTTCTTGAGCTGATTGGGTTAGTCCCTAGCAAAATACCTTTGTTATTGGAAGTTTTTCTTCTGGATTTATTTCTTAAGTTTAGAATCCAGTACATTTATTTCACGTGCACGTAGAATTGGTAATGGATCCTTTAGGAAAACCAATAAGCATTTGTAGTCTACTGAACCCTTGGACAGTTCAAAGAGAGTCAGGCATACTATCTTCTAATAAATCCACCTCATATTTGTAAGAAGAAGTAGAGAGATTACTGGTGCGCTAAGTCTAGTGCAAGGACTCTTAAGCTCTGGATAATTAGATGATGATACTTCAAAGTTAGGCATAGTTTTCACTCTCTATTCCTATGTGCGTACTTTGAGTGAATTCCTGAGAGTCACCAAATAAGGCAAATACACAGAGATTGAGTCATAGTAAAGCTATAACTATGGTGCATGGTTACTGATGAGTCCATTAAAATGGACTAATATTAAGCCTAAGTATCTTTAATTGTACAATTTAGGTGTGTTAATAATGGCAATTAAGTTGTAGAAGATGTGTACACCTCATGATTTAAGTTATAACATTCTATAACTTAATGATTCTATTGTTTTTATGTGCAGGTAATAAAATGCACAAAGAGCAAGGGTGGGGGGATAAATTTCCCCAAACAGCCGCAACTCTTTACCCCCTCCCCTGCGGGATATTGGGGTAATCTTCTTCTTCTGCCGCCTTTCTCAACAGCTATGACCGGGGATTTAGGAAAATCCCTGAACTCACGCGGTGAGTGGAGAAGTTAAAAAGAAGAGGCCGGGAGAGAGGAAGGCGATCCAGGAAAAAAAAAAAACCAAAAGCGTGCATGTGCCCTCTTCCCCCTTGCGCGGAAAACCCTCCACCATCTGCCGGCCCACACGCACCAAGCCGTGCCTCTTAACCCCACGCCCTGCTGCAGGCGCTCTCCGCCTGCGCGCCTCTTCCTCCACCCACTGCAGGCACTCCCAGCGTGTGCACACCAACTGCAGCCACCTCCAGCCACAAAGCAGCATGCTCCACTGCCCATCTGCAGGCGCACCAGCACCCCCTACTGCAGGCAGTTCTCCATCCCGCACGTGCACACACGCCTCTGCAGCCACACGCAGCGCGCAACCGCACGCCTTCCAGCACACCAAACCCTCCAGCACCCCTCATCACCTTCCGCCCACGCCACAGCAGGCGCCCACTCTCAACCGCGTGCCATCTCCAGCCACTGTAAGCGCTCTCTACCCGCACGCCATCTCCAGCGACTGCAGGCTCTCAACCGCGCGCCATCTCCCTCCAGCCACTGCAAACCGCAATCTGCAAGCACCTGCCCGCGCACCAGCACGTGCGCGCGCACGCTTGCACAGCCGCAGGCACCGCAGCAGTGCCTCCGCCTTCTTGCTCCACAAGCCGGAGCTCTGGCCACTGCCGCCAGCCACCTCCGGCCACCTGCGTCGCTGCCACTGCCACCACCGGAGAGCTCTCAACCTCACCGTCCTCTTGAGCCTCGCCTCAACCCCCGCGGTTCTCTCTCTCTCGCGAGGAGGAGAGAGGAAGAAAGCCCTATTTTCCTCTCAATTAAAATTTACATTCAATGCCATTGCCACCAAGTTGATTTTTTTATTATTATTATATTATGGTAGAATTGCATTCAAACACTCATAGTTCTTTATAATTACATGGTATTGATATTAACTAGTTTAAAGATTGATTTTTTGCTTAACTTAAGTACTAATTATCTTTAGTACACATCATGTGAAAACTGCATGAATTCATCCTAAATTTATTGAGGATTTCTTTGAGGGAGAACTGCACTTATACCCTTAACTTTTTAGGTTATTGCAAATCTACTTTCCTTTACATTTTAAGTCTGATTTGAAATGGGATTTCGCACTATCCGAAACAACATTAAATAATTAAGTATTGATTGCATCATTGCCTCCCTGTGGACACGACCAGCTCTTCTGCGAGTGGTTATTTTCATTATTTATTATTAGTCGATTTTTCCACCACTTAAATACTATAACGCTAAGCGAAAAGTCGTCTATCAGTTACGACTGTCCTTCATAGAGTCCTCAGCTGAAGGAGGGTAATAGTGTCAAAGGTCAGAAATACGCCTGTCCTATCCATTCCTTTTTGGTGCCGAGAATAGGCACTTCCACCAAATAAGCCACACAACTTCCTCTTCACCATCATCATCCCTAATAATGCCTCGTAAATAAAAGTCCGTATTGTGTTGTGATTGATTGAAAAAGAAACAAAAAAAAGGGAAAAGAGTAAACAAGTAGAAAAAGAAGAAATAGAAAGAAGAAAAAGAAGAAATAGTTATATTACAAAAAAAAAAAAGGGAAGAGTCGAAGTTTATGATGTAACACTATTTCTGAGGCAACAGAACACCTATCGCGTTCCACCAAATATGACCCATACCTACCTTCTAGTATTTCTGATCGCCTGAATACTGGTTGAGAACTCTAACTTAGTTATAGAGTTATTAGGACTTTAATTGAAGTTTGGAGGCCATGTGAGGCTACCAAATAGTGAGTATAACTTCTATATCTGGCAAGATTCGTGATCTCAGAAAGAAAGAAAAGAGAGAGTGCCCAGGAACATCAAGAGAGCACAGTTGTGTAGCCTCTCTCAGAGTTGACTTGTCTAATAGTCTAGAGAGCTAGAGTCTGCAGTACTAGACTATATGTAGCACCAGTTGAGTGTGTGCCACCAAATACAAATCCATTAAACTTGATATCTCCTATCTAAGCCAAACACCGGGGTCAAATTACAAATTATCGTCTGCTTTATCCCCGAGGGAAGTAGTTGCCTATCTCGGCAGAAATTCTTGCCAAGGGTGATGTATGAACTCCCAATGCGAATCGGCTCTTTCACTTGGATCTATTACCTAGGCTATCAGAACTTCACATTTGTCTGGATTTCTAAAGTTTTGAAATAAGAAAAGAAGAAATCTTCTTATTATTTCTATTATTTCAGCTAGGGACTAGCAAATCTTAGGCATGGGGGTATTTGATGAGTCCATTAAAATGGACTAATATTAAGGCTAAGTATATTTAATCGTACAGTTTAGGTGTGTTAAAAATGGCAATTAAATTGTAGAATATTTGTACGCCTCATGATTTAAGTTTACAACATTCTATAACTTAATTATCTTGTTGTTTTTATGTGTAGGTAATAAAATGCAGAAAGAACAAGGGTAGGGGGATAAATTCCCCAACACATAACAGCCACGACTCTTTCCCCCCTCCCTCACCGCACATTGGGGTAATCTTCCTCTTCCGCCGCCTTTCTCAACAACTATGACCAGGGATTTGGGAAAATCTCTTAACTCACGCGCAAAGGAGAGAAGTTAAAAAGAAGAGGCGGGGAGAGAGGAAGGCCATCCAGAGGAGAAGAAGCGTGCATTGTGGCCTTCTTCCACCTTGCGGGGAAAAACCTCACACCTCCTACTCACAGCATCTCCCTCCAGCCACCGCAGGTGCACACCAGTGCGCCCTACCTCTCATCTGCCTTCAGCGCCATCTACCTTCACCGCACCCACACCACAGCAAGTGCATCCACCAAACCACGTGCCTCTCCCCTACTGCAGGCGCTCACCAACTGCCCGCACTGCACAGTAGGCACCCGCATCGCTTGCAGGCCGCCCCCTGCTCACCGCACCTGCACGCCCTACCGCTTGCTCCCTTCAGAGCCATCTGCAACCAACTGCCCGTGCAAACCAAGTCGCGCCTCTCCACTCTGCAGCAATGCCAACGCGCCCCACTGCCCTGCTGGAGATGCCGCATCGCATTACCTTCCACCCACGCGCCTGCCTCTCCACCCTGCATCTGCACCACTAGCACACTCGCGCCACACTGCAGGCATGCCCACACGCCTCACGTGCTCCAACCTCTCAAGCAGACGCCCCCGCCCTGCAACTTCGCACCACACACCCGCAGGCATGCCTCTCCCTCCAGCTGCGCCTCAAGGAGCTATGCGCCTTCACCTCTGCAACTGCCTGCACAGGCGCGCACCAGCGCCAGCACGCTCGCACAACTACTGGCGACGCTGCAGCAGCACCTCCTCCTTCTTATTCAACAGGTCGGAGCTCCGACCACCTCCGCCGGCCACCTCCTGCCACCTCCATTGCCACCGCTGGCACCACCGGAGAGCTCTTGACCTCGCAGTCCTCCTGAGCCTTACGACAGCCCCGCAGTTCTCTCTCTCTCTCTCGCTAGGAGGAGAGAGGAAGAAAGCTCTATTTTTTACACCAATTAAAATTTACATTCAATTCCATTGCCACCTAATTTGATTTTATTTATTATTATTATATTGTGGCAGAATTGCATTTGAACACTCAGAGTTCTTTACAATTGCATGATATTGATATTAACTAGTTTAAAAATTGACTTTGGGACTTAACTTAAGTACTAATTGTCTCTAGTACACATCACGTGAAAATTGCATAAATTCATCATAAATTTATTGAGGATTTCTGTGAGGGAAAACTGTACATATATCCTTATCTTTTTAAGTTATTGCAAATCTACTTTCCTTCACATTTTAAGTTAGATTTGAATAGGGATTTTGCACTATCCGAAATAACTTTAAACAACTAAGTATTGATTGCATAATTGCCTCCCTGTGGACACGACCCGCTCTTCTGTGAGTGGTTATTTTCATTATTTTTGATTAGTTGATTTTTCCACCACTTAAATACTATAACGCTAAGTGAAAAGTCATCTATCAGCCTCCACAAAGAGTGACCTCTAGGAGGATTCTCCTTGAGATCTCTAGTCTGCCAATGCACCTGTGGTTAAAGGGGGTTGTCTCTAAAATGTTAGCAGGTTTTGCATCAATCTGTGATGGTTCTGAAGTTTTGATCGGAGAGGGAGACATTAGGTCTCTAAAAATCAAGGTGGAAATTACCAATGCTGGCTCAATTCCTGATTCGATCACAATCAGATGTGGGCGCACTTCTTGGCTTGTTAGGCTTGCTGTTCTTAGACAGGTGTCTGGGAAGGTTGAATGTGGTCAAGATAAGTCATCTGAGGAAGAACTGAAGCCTGGAACCAACAATGAGATGAGAAAATAGAGTGATAGATGTGGATGCACTCCTCCAGCTGATGCTCTTGAACCCAAAAAGAGGAAGGACTGTCACTGTGCCATGGCTGAGGAAGATCAGATGGAAGATGATGTTACAGCAGCTAATAGTAGACAAGCTATGATAGTCAAAGAGGACGGCTGTCTAGAGGTTGCTGAGACTCCAATGGCAGATTCTGAGAGGAACTGCAGTATGGAAGTGGGCAAGATAGGAAGTGATTTGATGCCTAAAGAGCCAGTCCAGATGTAGCTTGCTATTCCTGCTGACTTGTAGTATGGCAGTGGTTCTAATCAAAAAAGAGGTGTGGGCAGATCTCCATACATGTTGAGAAGGAGAAGGAAGGAGTCCTTGCCCCCTATTGAGGAGCAAAATATTGCTAAATACATTATGGTTGAATATGTGGGCTGTAAGGCCAATGGGAATCTTTCTAATGAGGAACGAGAGTTTTGTCTTGGAATGTGCGTGGGCTACACAACAAACAGAGAAGGGCTTCATTGTGTAGATATGTCTCTAAGTAGGAGATAGACTGTGCTCTTATACAAGAGACTCACTTGAAGAGGGAAAATGGTCAAGAATGGGACTATTTTAAGTAATTGGGCCGTAATGATATTGCGACTAAGGGTGCTACTGGTCGATCTGGAGGACTGGCTTTTTGGTGGAGAAAATCTTCCATTTCAGTAACTGAAATTATTCGTGATAGGTTTTTAATTTCTTGTAGATGTCAATCTCCCCAAGGAGAAATGGAATGGTTTATATCTTGCATATATGGTCCTTGTGTGGCAGCAGACAGAGTTGGCTTGTGGGAGGAACTCTATGCAATGCATCAAAGAGTGCAAGAGACCCCATGGTTGTTAAGGGGTGATTTCAATTGTTATCTTTCTAGTGATGATAACCCAGATGGGAGAGTGGACAGTTCTACAGCTGGCTTCCAATTGGCTGTGCAGAACATGGGCTTGACTGAATATCCCATCAGTGGTGTGGAGTATACTTGGAGGAATGGCAGTGGATAGATTTCCAAATTGGACAGATTCTTTCGCAGTCCTAGTTTGTTAGAGAGATATCAACTATCAGCTGTTTTGAGCCTTGATAGGCCATTCCCTAACCATACGCCTTTGATTTGGGATAGTGGAGTGAATGCAGACATGGGATCATACTTCAAACTCAAGAGATCTTGCTTAGGGAAGAAGGCTTCATGCAAATGGTTTCTCAGTGGTGGCAAAGCAAGGATGTTCAAGGCACTACCACACAGCAGTTTGCTACAAAATTGGCTGGTCTGTGTGAAATGTTGAAGGAATATGGGCAGGCTGTGAATCTGATCAGAGACCAAAAGAGGAGGCAAGCCTTGACAGTCATCAGGGATTTGGATCTGAAAGAGTGCAGGCTAGCTTTGAACCAATAGGAGCAGCAGCTGAGGCAGTAGATGCAAGCAGTTGTAGGGGATGAAGATCTGAAAATAGAAATGGATTGGTTGAAAAATCCAGACAACTATGGCTTAAAGAGGGTGATGCGAACACAAAATTTTTCCATCTTGCGGCTAGTGCTAGAAGGAGATTCAACCTTATTTCATCTATTAAAGTTGAAGAAAGAAATATTACCTCTATTAAGGAGATCAGATCTGAAGCAAGTAAATTTTTTAAAGAAACTTCCAAGGCTGCTCCAAGAGGTTCTTGGAGGTTAGCAGCAATGCACTTCCCTTGTGTAACTAATGAATAGAGAGACATGCTTGTGACCCCTATTTCTGAACAAAAAGTGCTAAAAGCTATTAAAGAGTTAAATAATGAAGGTGCTCCTGGTTCGGATGGATTTCAGGTGTTTTTCTACAGAGAGCTATGGAATGTTATTAAGGTGGATGTGTTAAAGGTTATCCATGAGTTTGAATTGGGCAACTCCGGATTTGAGAGGCTGAACAAATCTTATCTGTTTTTGTTTCCTAAGAAATCATGTGTGGAAATTTTTCTGTTTATAGACCCATTGCGCTATCTAATTCCATTTACCTTATTATTAGTAAGGTTATTGCTAACAGATTGAGGGAGGTTTTAAAGGACTTGATAATGCCTGTTCAGTCAGCTTTTCTTCCTAGGAGATCGTTACAAGAGTCATTCATTGTTGCGCAAGAGATTGTTATGGGTTGGCGAAGGAGAAAATCCAAGGCTTTCTTATGGAAAGTAGATTTTTCCAAAGCCTATGATTCAGTCTCTTGGTCATACTTGTGGGAGATTCTTAGGAGGAAATTTCCACCCTTATTGATTCAATGGGTGAAGAGGTGCATTACGACAACCTCTTTTTCCCCATTGATAAATGGTAAACCGTGTCGCTCTTGGATTCAGCCCCAATGTGGAGTAAGGCAAGGTTGCCTTATTGCCCCTCTGATTTTTAACCTTGCGGTGGATACTTTGGCTAGATTTGCCTGCAAACTGGCAGTGGATGGTTTTATAAGGGGGTATTCATTGTCTAATCATAGGGCTCTAGTGCCTATACTTCAATATGCTGATGATACTATTTTTCTTGTGGAAGGGGGGAAGAGAGAAGCACAGTCTCGATTACATATGGTAAAAATTTTTGGAGAGGTTTCTGGTCTCAGATTGAATGGAAGTAATTCCTCCCTGGTCTGTTTTGGGATGAATAGTGGGTTACAGAATGAGATCTCCACCATTCTTGGTACACCTGTGGTTCCACTGCAGATTAAATACCTGGGTTTGCCTTTGAAATGTTCTAAGATGAAGAAAGCAGATTGGTCTTTCCTCTTCGAAAAGGTAGCTACGAAATTTGAGGGCTGGAGCAATAGATACTTATCAAAAGGGGGGAGGTATTTATAACCGAATTCTGTTATCACTTCGATTCCCATTTTCCTTTTCTCTATCCTTAGAGCTCCGAACTCTATTTGAAAAAGCTAGAGGTGATGTGGAAAAGATCTTTTTGGAAAGGGGCCTTTCTTCAACCCTTGAAGTGGGAATCAATTTGCAAACCAAAGTAGATGGGAGGTATGGCTGTTAGATCCCTTAAAGAATTCAATGAAGTGTTACTATTGAAGTGGGTTGTTCGATTGCTGCAGGGGGAAAAAAATTATGGATAGAAATTATCCAGGACAGTTATGGGAGTATCAATGATGAGATAAATCATCTTAACCCACGTAAACCGTCCCCCTTTTGGTCTTCTGTGGTGCACGCCCTGAAGGATAATTGGAATTTTTTCAAATCAGTTTTAGGTGATTGAAAAAGCTCCAAGTTTTGGCTAGAAAGGTGGGTACATGGAGGGATGTTTAAAGACAGGTTCCCCCTTGCTTATGCTACGGCTACAAATAAAAATGCGGTGGAAGCCGATTATTGGGACATGGATTCGGAGCAGTGGTTGTTAAATAATGGTGGGTGGAATAATCATGAAACAAGAACTCATGTAGAGAATGAACGTCTCATGCAAGAGCTTGCTACATTCAAACCCATGCCTCATGAATATGACACATATAAATGGGAGGGTAATTTTTCTACTGCGGCTGCTTATGACAGATTGATAATGTCCTCTAGGATGGCGGAAGATGAAGAAATGGGGAAAAAGCTATGGAAGTTAAAAATACCACTAAAGTTACAAATTTTGTTATGGCTCTGCAGGAGGGATGGACTGATTACTGGAGATCTGAGGCATAGAAGGATGGGGACCCCCACCCTGTTTTGTTATTTATGTGGGATGCATAATGATTCTAGCGTTCATATCTTTTCTTCATGTGCGATCACTAATTATGTATGGAGGAGAGTATGCAACAAGTCCTTACCCACTTGGCGGAATTTGTGGTGTTGTCTTGTGGATGGGAATAAGCCTTATATACATATGGTGGCTGTGTTATGGGCTGTATGGAGGGCTAGAAATGAGTGTATTTTTCAGGAGACCCCAGTGTATGTGGAAAATATTGTAAATTTATGCTAGAATCTCATACAGCATTGGGGGTCGAACTTGTAAATATTTTTTATTATCAAAAATAGCTCTCCTGGTTTGCTATCGGTGACTCGATAGCATTCCTTTCTTTCTCAAGAAAAAAAAAAAAGAAATTTCTGATTTGTGGGGAATTGACTTTATGGGCCCCTTCCCTTCATCCCATGGTTATGAATATATCTTGGTGGTAGTTGATTATGCCTCTAAATGGATAGAGGTCATTCCTACGTGCACAAATGACCACTCTGTGGTTTTGAAATTTGTGAAGGCCAATATCATATCTCATTTTGGCTGCCCCAAGACCATTCTAAGTGATGGGGGACCTCATTTCCGAAACCACCACTTCAATCGGCTACTCAGGAGTCTGGGATTAACTCACAAGGTCGCTACCCCTTACTATCCTTAGACGAGTGGCTAGGTTGAAGTGTCAAATAGGGAGATAAAGAATATTTTTGAAAATACAGTTAGACCTGATAGGAAAGACTGGTCCCAAAAGCTCGATGATGCTTTGTGGGTGTATCGAACGGCCTATAAGACCCCTTTGGGTACATCTCCCTTTCAGATTGTGTATGGGAAAGCATGTCATTTACCTGTTGAGCTAGAACATAGGGCACTTTGGGCTATTCGAAGTGTTAACATGGATTTAGAAAAGGTAGGTAAGGCATGACTTTTGGAATTAAGTGAGCTTGAGGAGCTGAGGAATGATGCTTATGACACCTCTCAAGCTTATAAAGAGAGAACTCAGGTCTTGCATGATAAGTATATCCTTAGAAAGGCCTTTGAGGCCAACCAACAAGTTTAGCTTTACAATTCCAGACTTAAGCTTTTTCCAGGGAAATTAAAATCTTATTGGGATGGGCCTTATATAATCACTAAAGTGTTTCCACATGGAGCTGTGGAGATTAAAAGCCCTTCCTCTTCAGCAACTCCCTTTATCATCAACGGTCAACAGTTAAAACCATACATTACTTTGGATAGCCGTCTGGTTGACAAGGTCACATTTGAGGAGCCTTAGCTCCTACCATTCTCCGCCTCCAGTAATATCTTTCTTTGACTATTCTGTTTCCAATGAGGACATTGTTAGACCAGGCATGGAGGAGAGGACCAGAGGCATCTATTTATAGCATGTCTAAATTTTGCATTCATTCATGCATATTGCATTAAAAAATAATAATAATAATTTGTATTATTGAGCTTAACTGGCTGGCTCTGCATTCTTAAGCAGACCAGAACTTTAGGTTAGACTAAGTTGATTCTAGGTGTCAAACTTTAGAAGCTAAGTGAGCTACTAGCTTTAGACCTATAGGGTCCTTTGTGGACTTAAAAACATAAGAAGGAATTAAGTTGCAGACCATTTCTCAAGAGGTTGAGGAAGGAAAGCTAAGGATTGAGTTAAAGGCTGGGTAGTACCTAGAGTCTTGTTCTACCTTTTGGTTTATGGGTCCTTGTAACCTAAGCATCTAAATTTCACACACACTTGGTCTTGTGTAAGTAAGTGATCACCCTAATTCATTTCTTTAAGAAAAGTTGGTTCTCTTAGTTTTGACTTAGGAGAAACTTGAAAACACAATCTAAATGGAAGAGTTCCTGCCATAGGAGAGGTGGAGTATATACTCACCTTGAGGATGCGATGATAACATGTTACTTCCTCGGCGTTTGTCTCTTAGGATATCCATCCTACTAGGGGCATGTAGGCGCATTATGCGGTTCAGGTACCATGGGCAGCCCTATTTTGAAGTGCCGATTGCCACAGGTCTGAATTCGCTAAAGAAATCCATGGGCAATACTATCTTGAAGTGTCGATTGCCAAGAGTTCTTGGGGTCGCTATGGGCGGTGCTATCTCGAAGCATCAAAAGCCAGGTGATTGCACAATAATCATAGGCCCTAACTCGCCTGAATTAAGCTAGAACTTATCTTAACATGAACATTCTGCATGCATATGCATCGTATTCTGCAACATAGTTGATAGATGTGTTTTATGTATTAAACTATATTTTTTGGGAGGTATTAATGATTGTAGGTAATCTAGGGCTGTAGATGACCGATCCAACCTTATGGATCTGTTCGGAATAACGACGGGAGTCCAACTCATCCAAGATCACAGCAACCAAACTCCCATAGCACCGTAGGGAGTCTGCTGAAGAGTAAGAGCCAAGGGGTAACTTGAAGAAGATCTAGACCTCAGATGACAAATCGAACCATACGGATGGATCCAGATCGACGTTCACAGTCCAACAATGCAAGAATCAACTTAATCGGAGGCCTACGTCATCAGATATAAAGAGAAGAAGAACAGACGACCACGATGGTGCCACGTGGCACGATCATAGCCACCCTTCGCCACACCCCCAACCCCTGAAGGTGCCTCACCTCGTAGCGTGGGCCGTTGGATCTTCATCCAATGGCCACGAATGCGCCACATCGCCACCCAGAATAGATTAATGTAAATATAATTAAGCATAAATGGTAAAGGCTTTGCACAGTGAGTTGGCTCGCGCACGCATGCATATGCGCAGGGAGCAGGTTCAAGCTCTACGTTGCGCAAAAATTGGTGCATGTCATGGGTGGGCACGTGCAGGTGGGCATGCATGATTGGAGGGCCCAGAGACATCCACGTGGCATGATCGCGGGGGTTGTTGCGAGATCTGGAAGGTGCGAGAAGCGAGCGTAGGATTTGAAATCGGACGGCTGAGATGATGAGGTGGGATTTGAAGACGAAAACGTGAAGAAGCAATGCGGGTGTGTGGGAGCTATGCGATCTTCATCCAAGGGTGCACAATGCGCCACGTGGCAGCATCAGAAAGAACCGAGGAAGAAGGATTTGCACATGCTATAAAAGGACCTAAGGGCCCCCTCTTGGAAGGCAACTCTCTCTCCACTCTCATTCTCTTCTTCTTCCTTCTTCTACCTCTCTCTCTTCTCTCTCTTCCTGTCATTTCTGCATTTCCATCTGCAAAATTCGTTGGGCCACCCTATCGGATTGCCACTGCTCCTCCCAACCTCTTCAAAAGGCCACCACGAACCACCCATGGTGCCCTCATTCTGTTATAGTAGTAGTTTATTTACTTTATATTTTATTCAAATACATGTATGATATGCAATTAATGTTCAAACTTTCTACATGATATATATTGCGATTCATTGTCTCTACTACTTAGTAATTAAATTTAGAATACGTGCATGAAATCAAAAGCATTTTTCTACCCCCCTGTGATCGACCGGGACTCCCAGTTCCGTTAATTTTATTTGTCGAGGCATATTTTGCACTATACTACGACATTTTCATCTTTTATGCGATCTACGCCTCGAACAAATTGGCACCGTTGTCGGGGAGGCAAGGTGACTTTTGATTTTATCTCTAATACATTATTGTTGTGTGCAGGAATAATGACACGAAGCGGCCAATGAATCGAAGCAGGCATTGTGAAAATCAGGTGCACACATTCCCATTAGAAATTCGGCTAGAAAGTAAGTGTTATTTTCAAAATCCAATAGCCATGTTTCTTATTCTCTAAAAATCCTAAAATTTGAACTGGAACTAGAGTATCAAGTTATCTTTCAAACGCCACAATTTTGAAAAGGAAATTCTATCTGTGGAATTTTTAAAAATTCGTAGAGTACATATGTGTCAGATAGCTCGAAAATAGAACTGTTATGAAATTTGAAAATCAATTCTGACCAACATACAAAGCAGATTGACTCAAAATTTGTTAGGTGTGAAGGATAATCAAATTAGCTTTCAATATAATATTTTTACAAAATTTTTGGAGCATATTTGATACTATTTCCAATAGAAATACCAACATGGGGTCTAAATCTCAAATTTGACCCCTTGCTAGTTAAAAATTCATAACTATTTGTTGAAAATAATAAAAATTCTGAAAAAAAATACTTTATGAAAATCTTATTAAAAATGGAATCTTCTTGCCAAGCTTCAAATCATTTGAATTCCATCTTTACCTGAGAGTTTATATTTGATTTGTGGTCTTTAATTTAAAAGAACTTAGAAGTGCATGAGCCAATAGGAGCACATTGACTAACTTGGACTCCGATGAGCCCAAAAGTTTGTCGGTAAAGCTAGTCACCTTGTGGATCGCCCACCATCTACTACATTGAAGAGATAGGTTAAGAATTCATGAAAACACATCAAATAACCTACATTTGGCTTGAAACTACTGAGGAGTTTCAACTTCTCTTGCAAAACCTGGTGTCTAAGGCTGCAGGGTAGCTTCAAACGACCACAACTGCGGGGTAACGGAACCAGAGGCGGAAGTCGAAGGAAGAACCTTCCTTGTAGTCCCCTCGTAACCAGCCTGGCTAGGTTAGCCTGAGAGGCAGGAATTCCTTGCAGTCGGTCCCTCACCAAATTTTCTTCAACTTGAACTTGAACGAAAATTCCGGTCAACTGATTTTAAGGACCAATTTGATTACAAGACCCTTGCCTTGTTTTGCCACTAGTCCATTATAACTAGTGTAAGGTCACTAGGACCCTTTTGGTGTCCTTTGACTATCTTAATCATGGACCCATACTCCTTCTCGTCTTACTATTATTAGGGTTCTCCTCCCCAAGCTTTTATGGGTGGGAGATTGCTCCTCATTATTCAGATACGTTGGCTCCTCAGGCCTGGGACATACCCACCTCAACCTCTAGGACATCCACACAGATCTTGCAGCACTTAGAGACACTCTCCATGCAAGATTGAGATCACATCATGATGATTGATTATCTTGATTAGTCCCAGCAAAGGCAAACTCCTACATCTCACAAGAACCCTTAGATCGCCGAATTGATTCACATAGTCCAGGAAGAAAAGGAGGTCAGAAAAAGGGAATATGAAGACTTAAGAAAAGGAATTCAAGATGAAAGACAAAGAGCCCAAGACATCACCTCTAAGGGCCCTGAATTCAGAGAGAATGTACTGCAGGTGGTCAATGAGCCACTCAAGGGTAAGGAATCAACTGCAACTTATAACTGCACTAAACCCACCCACCACCCTTCTGATTCCCCAGACCAAATCTATTATAACCCTCCATCTTCCCTGAGACTCGCATCTGAGGCCACGTCCACACAGATCACCACTGGGGAGCCACCAATAGACTCGCAACTACTTCTCAGACTGCAACAAACAACAGCAAAGTACAAGGACACAGTTGTGAGATATCTACATCAAATCCAGATCACTACTGATCCAGGGCAGAGACAGACTTTGATTGGAACCAAAGAACCTCTGATGGAAGCCCTTAAAGAGCTAGAATCTGTGGCTAGGATGAATCAACAAGCTTGCACACTTCAAGATATACTCCTTTTGCAGTACCAAGTTCAGACTAGCCTAGAGGATTTTAGGGAACTTAAGATGACTTTCAATGATTCTTCGACTCACATGCCTGAAGTAGATGATGTAGGTGATTTTCAAGTGAGAAATGAGATATCGAATGGAATTAAGGGAAATGTTCTTGGCATATCTGAAAAGAAATTAGTTGAGAACCCTAGCCTAGAAAATAGTGAGGAAAGTCCCATGATCTATTTTCAATCTAAAAATCCAGAATCTTGAGAGATAGAGATGGAGGATCATGACACCCAAGACTTGGTACATTCTGAGACTTGGGCATATACACTTAATGAGGCCCATGATTTGGATTATAAGTGATCTAGAGTGGAATTGCCTAAAACCTTCATGACAAGCTTAGAAGATAAATATATTGAAATCCATGAGGGTAATTTTGAATTACCAAAGAATCCAATCAAAGCTGAGAAAGAATCTACTAAAAACTCCATTTCCAGTTGTCAGGATAATCTGAAAAATCAGGAGGAATTTTTAGATTTGGAGTCAGACGAATTTATCATAGATTCTTTCGCATCTTTGCTTTTGGATATTTAGGATTTCACTAAAGCCATAGAGTAGAAAATGAAAGAATTTGAGGCTTTACTGTATTATGATTCTTCACACCTTGGGGAAAATAAATTACTGCCCAGTACATTTGAAGATTCACACCATGAGCAGAATTTGGGCGACTGATGAGACACTCATCATGATCTCTAATTACCCCTAATTAACTAGTCTTCCTAGTTAATTAGCTAAGGTTATGAACATATAAGGGATAATTATAGAATAAGGGATATTTAGTAAAGGACCTTAAAATAAGTTTAAAATGACATTTTATCATTCAATTAACACTATTAACACTTTAGATAATAATTGGACTCAAAATTCTATTAATTATTCCCTTAATTAATAAGATAAGTAACTTAAACTTAATGTATACCTAAGTATATAATAACTTAAGTGATTTTACTTAATCTAATAAATTAACCTAAAAAGGTCAAAAATGTAAATTCAAGGTGAAAACATAATATTTACCTTATTTACTAACATATATAAAAAGTTGAAAAAGATCTAAATTAAAATAAACCTTCAAAACCTGAGTCTACATTTTGGCCTTTAATATTCATTACAATCGGGTCCTTATTTCTCACAAAGGTCCTTAAGTTTTATTACATTTAAGTCCCTTTTCATCTTCTTCTTCTTCTTCTTCTTTAGCCGAATGAACGGCTGGCGGTAGAGAGTCATGCCACCACATGATCACCTCCCTGCCGACATCAATCTTCTTTGTCCAAGCTTTTGCAGCTTGCACTCACCACCTCCACTTCATCCTTCGGTCTAGATTAACCGAAAATCCTACTTTTCAGTGGGAGATAACCTCATCGTCGTCGAAGACGACGACGGAGGTTAAGCACCTCAAGCTCCTTCTTCGGCTAGACCCCGCGATTCTCTTCGCCGCCAACTACTATAAATACCCCCTCACCCCTCAGATTTTACTCAAGTTGGCTCCCTTCCCTCTTCTAACGCTGCAGTTGACCCAATAGGCTATTCATCCAAAACTCTTGCGACTTTCCATTCCACTTTCAGACTTCCTCCATTCATTCTGATTAGTCGAGGAGATCCGCCATGGTCTTCCACGTCTCTGACACAGGTGCCGACCAAAGGAACCCTCCGCTCCACCTCAAATCCGCCTGCCGGAGATCTTTCTTCCACCCTCGGATTTCGTTGTTTGCTATGAACCTTCGGTGGAACCCTATTAACCCCTTTGTCCAGGTAACAGTAGATTAGGAGTAGGAGTAGGAGTAGGCAAGCTTAGTTAGGTCGGTAGTTAGTTAAATTGGAGTAATTTTAGATTTTAGTTTCATCATCTCCGACTCCGGCGAGCTCCTTAAGCTCGCCAAAGCTTTAATCTTGTCTTTTTAACTCAGTGTACACCTTCCTTTAACTGCCATGATCACTTATAAATCATTTAATCGTTTAATTGATCACCTAATCACCTAGTTCACATTTCACCTTCACCGACTGCTGACACTGTCCATGGTGACAATAGTCGAGTTAATTCCACCTTCACTGGGTTCTTCATCATCTATTCATCACTTATCGACCCTAATTGACACTATAATACCTATAAATACCGCATATAAATTAAACGCCTAATTTTTAACTTAGTTCCTGAGCTCACTGTCAATGGTGGCTCATGAGCAGTTCAAATCCTAAATTAAATATATATTTATGAATATAAACATCTATTGACTTGTTTTAACCACTCAAGCGAGTGGTAAAACAAGTCCTGAGCTTTAACCACTCAGATCCTTTAGGAAAACAAATTCACTGTCAAATCTTAATTTTAATGGACAAATGAGAAATTAAATGTGATACTGAGGTTCCTTGCAACCTCATAATCCTTTCTAAATCAAAAATGACAAGTTTTAACAATTTGTACAAAATTTTGCCATTTTTTGGACTCACTGGAGCTCCGGTGAGCCAAAACTGTGTTTCAGCCTCTAGAATTTGTTGAGAAGCTCCAGAATGATAAAATGTGGATCACTGATTGTTTTAAGTATGTTTATTTGAGGATTTAACCATTGGAGCTGTAGGTATGACTTCATCTTCTCCAACTCCGGTAGAGTTGGAGAAGTCTGATAAAGAGATTTAAGAAGCATTGAAGGAACTCAGAAGCTTCAGTGCAATGCTTGAAGTTGTTTAAACTCTTAGAATACTGTAATAACTTTTGAAGCTTTCTGTCGAACGAGCACATTTTGAACCTCAGGCGGCCAGCCTATAACCCTGGGAATTAGGGTCAGAACACCTACCCAAAGATCTGAATAAGTTCCTGAGGATGAGAAGACTTTATTCGAGGTTTTGATTTCCTATGGAGAAGCTTTTAATAGAAAGTCAATTGAGTCTGATAAGGGAGATTTGAGCTCGAATTGAGGTATTGAGGAGATTAAATTGTTTCTGAAAATTTTTTTGAACGATCTAAAAGTGATTAAAGTAAGCTCAGATGATTTATTGCGTGAGAATTTGAATCCTGTCAATTTGGATTACTTTCGAACCCAAACTAACAAGAGAAGCATTTTGTTGAGTTTTGATTTTAAATCCTGCCTAGTTGAGTTAATTACAATCCTTAGAATTAGTTTAAATTAATTAGAAACACTCTTTTGTGAATGTTCACATATTAAAGTCTAAAAAGTCGAACTTTGAAGCTTTCAGAGAAGTGTAGAGCTTCTTTGCTGGTCCTGACGGACTTGAGAGCTTAAAGACTACTCTAACAGACGTGGAATCACTTGTATAACTTGTACATACCTTAAAATAAGAAAGAAAAGTCCATCTGATGACTCTACAAACATAATTTCACTTTCCAGGCTATAAATAACCTGTAGGAACCCTTGATTTCACTCTTCAAATTGAATAGGAAAACATCCTCTAAACCTTAAATTGACCCTGCAATTGTATAGATCTATCTTAGAGCTTTCTAACAAACTTTAAATCACTTGATTTGGAGATCTGGGTAGGAAGTTTCGATCATTCGAAGTTGGCTCTGGGAGGGGTTAGATAGTCCCACACCACTAGTTTCTGAGTGTGCGCCTGGGAACAAAAGCAATTTGTTGCGTGGGCTATACAGTCATCAGCGCTCGATGCACCGGTTACCGATCTGATCTGAGCATGTGCATGTGTGTGTGTGCGGGCTTGTGTGCTTGCAGGTGTGCGCCCTTGTGGGCGTGAGCAAATGTGCCCTGGGAGGGCGAGAGGCTTGGAGGCCAGGTTGAGCCGAATTGGCTCAAGACTATGATCCGATATGAAATAAATCAAAATCAAACCTAATTGAGATTAGGCGAGGACCGAGTAGGGTCTGGTCCCACCCTGGTCTCAAGGTGCTGTGTATCCTTGAAAGGACCTCACCGTAAATAAAATAATTTTTGGTTAAAAAGTAAAAAAACCCAGTTCAGCTGAAGGACTTAAGGAAAAGAAAAGCTGATGGTTAAAATGCTAAGTGTTGAAGCTGAAGGCTAAGGAAAGAAAGGAGCACAGGTACTACTAAGGAAGGAAAAGACTAAGGGAAGAAAAGAAGGCAGGAGAAGACTAAAGGAAAGAGAATAAGAGACAGGAAGAGAAGGCAGGAACAAAAGAGGAGAAGTATGAAAGAGAGCTCGAGAGAGAGAAGAAAATAAAAGAAAGAAAGAAGAAGAGAGAGGCTGAAGACAATAAATGGAGAATATTATTTTTCTTGCATCATTTTAATTACTTTTTGAATTTGTTTTAATTGTAGAAAGGCATGTTTTAATAGAACAACTTTTAATTGCCTTAATTTCTTTTGAAATAAAATTGAAAATCTAACATGTTTACTTGCTAATAAAGAAGATCATTTGAGTAAATATGTTTTTCATATGGAATTTTGTATATTCTTTATAGTTTAAATATTTTGGCAAAATTCATGTTTAAAAATCAACCTTGTTATACCTACTAAACTTATAGAGAAATAAAAGAAAATTGATGAATGTAGAAATTATTATATATCTCAGAGAACAACCTGTACTCAACCAGTAAAAATTTCTAAAATGTTAGGTTAATTCGACCCTATACTACACAACCGACATAATTTTTAGTTAACCTAAGTGACTTCTTCTACTCTTTATTAAGTGAAATTAACTTAAATACTGAGTTGAGTAAAATCACGCGATCATTTTAATGGCACCGTTGCCGGGGAGGTAATATTTTGCCTCACTAGAATTTAGTTGGATTAATTGTTTAATTAGGAGGTATTTTGTAAATATTTTTGTTTTTACTAACTTTTGTTCTCATTAGTGTGTTTTGTTTTGTTTTGTTTTTGTTTCTGTTTTTATTTTCTGTCTTCTTTTCAGGTTTTCCTTCACGGGTAATCTCAGGAGAAGGTGGGATTTTATTGCTATTTTTGTTTTTGTGAGTATTTCTTATACTTTTGTTTTGTTGCATTTAAAAAAATAAAAGTAAAATACAAAAATACATCTTTATCTGACTAGCAGCAGCATAACATAGGCATACACTCTTAGGAGTGCATTATTCTGCTAGTATTAGAGTGATCTGACTCAGGAATTTTTAAACTATTTTTCTAGCATCAGCGGGAAAACACGAGAAAACCCCCGTAGATCCCTGTCCTCTAAGATTTAAAAAGACCACATATTTTTGTTTGAAAAGATATAAAAAGCGGCCATTGTAGTTTAATTGATATATTTTTTGAAAAAGATGAACTAAAAAGAGGAAGTAAAATTTGTGACTTAAATCTGATTGCAGAAATGCATGCGGGTTTTTATATCGCTATCGTCTGTTGCATGCTATCACGCACACAGCACGATCACTAGAGTCACACGAGTCTATTTTTCTATCTCTCCTCTTTGCACCTCTTATGGCTTTAGCCGAAGATCAACAAGTCTGTTTCACTACTAGAGCCCCGGGGAGCCAGTAGTGAGCGGTCTCGATCCTAGACTTTAGACCTTTGAGCTTTAAGGTACGTACCTACGTAGTCACGAGTTAGGACATGTATTTTGATACTGTTACTCTATTTGTTTGCATCAAATTACTTTGTGTATCTTAGGAATTTCTTCTTTCGTTTGAAGGAAGAGCAAAACCCGCGTATTTTATGCTGTTTTGCGGGTTTTTTGTGCCGCTGTTTTACCGGTGGTGTGCGTGTGCACTTGCACATTATTTTCTGTTTATGGACGGGAGGCGATCCTTGCATCCGCCTCTTGCACCACCGTTGACAGGTGATCCTAGGGCGATTGCAGATAAGCAACCAATGGTTTTCCCATCTGATCCATCACTTCCATGGATCAAATGCAAAATTTTAATCCCGACATCCCTTCTTCTTCTGGTAAGGGGGAGATGCCGCCTTTTGATGTTCATGAGGCGCTCCTGAACCAGAATCTTAGGATTGTAGAGAAAATAGGACAAATTAATCTTTTAACAGCAGCCTTCAATAATTTACAGACTCTGCAAACCCGTTCTTCACCTCGACTTGAGGCAGGTTTTGAAAGCCTTAATTTACCAATCAATCATCCAAGGCCTCTACTTAGAGATTATTATAACCCATCTAATGCACAAGTAGAGCCTAATGTTAGGATTCCTATTGGGGAAAATGATCCAGAATTAAAGCCAAACATTATAGGTTTAATCCCCCACTTTCACAGATTTGCATCTGAGGATCCATTTCAACATATTGAAGATCTTAAAAATTTATCCCAAACTCTTGGTCATCGAAATCAAAATAGGGAAATCCTACTAATGAAAATGTTCTCTTTTAGCCTTAAAGATAAAGCAGCTTATTGGTATAGAACTATAGCAAGACCAATCTCAACTTGGGCTGAACTTGAATCCGCATTTTTGAAGAAATTATTTCCTATTGGTCAAACCAATGCTTTAAGGAAAGCTATTACTACTTTCAATCAAAATCAAGGAGAACCAATTCATGAAGTGTAGGAATGTTTTCATGAATTGCAAAGGAAATGCCCACATCATGACATCCCTCATTGGCAACTCATGCATATCTTTTATTATGATTTACAAGAGGGCATTCGCAATCTAGTCAATGCCACTTGTGGAGGGAACTTTCTAAATCGCGATGCAGAATCTGCTTCAGAATTATTTGATGGGATGGCGGAAAACTCGATCAATAATACATCAATGTCGCAATTGACGTGCGGAAGAAATACGAATCATCAAAATCCACATAAGGGCATTCACGAGATCGGTAATCCGTCCAGTTCAAAGGATTTAGAGATTATTGCAGAAAAATTGGACAAAGTCGATCTCATAGCAAAGCATCTCAACGAGGTTAGAAACACAATGAAAACTCTTACGCCTCTACTTGCTATGAATCCCGCATATTTACCTATTTCGTAAATTCCCGTGGGGAGGGAATTTGTGAATAATCTGGATTCTAGAGATCCATCTTCCTTGGGTTTTCTATCTACTCCTTCACCAACCCAAGGAGGGACCTTTGTCCCACAATCTTACCCACCCTTTTCCCCACCCTTTTCTGTTGCAGAAAACATGCCATATCCTATTGATTTAAATGCCATTTAGGGATACACACCAAGATCAAACCCATATTCAAATTCCTATAATCCTAGATGGCGTAATCACCCTAATTTTTGTTGGTCTGACCATACACAAAGACCATCATATCTGACTCAGACCAGACAAAACTCACCTACATTGTCGTTTCAGCAACACAATGCGAGGCCATTTTACGTGGGTCCACAAAACCCCATAGGGCCAAATAGAGATTCATAGCTAGACCAAATTTTGAGAGCTATGACTGAGAGCCAGCGACAAAATGCTGAGGCTCTTACTGAAGTCCAACGACAATGTTCGGCAGAATTAGCTGATCTTAGGGGTCAAATCACACAGTTAGCTAAATCTCGTCAGCTAGGGACCCTTCCATCCCTGCCAATTCTAAACCCTAGGAATATCTAGCAAAGACAACACCCAGGAGTTCAAAATCCGAATCGGGGACATGTCCATCTTCTTAATCAATTACCCCTGAATCCAAATCTGAATCAAAATGTGAATCCACCTATTTCTAATCTTGATTTTGAATATCCAAATCAACAGCAATCAGTTGCGAATCAACCATTAATTAATGATCTATCTTTCCAAAATTCACAAGCATCTTCTTCTTTAGCTGCTTCTTCTCATGAGGGTATTAACTTTGTTACAAACCGTCATGGAACTTCCATTAGGGATCCAATTTTTCTAAGGAACTTATCCCAAGACCTTAGTACATCTAGATTAACCCCTGTTTCTACACCTGGAAGAGATGCAGAACCCGATCCCGCAATTCCCGCTAATTTGCAAGATCAGGATAACACCTAAGTAGAATAGGAAACCCACTTCCCATTCCTAGAAGCTTTGAAGAGGACTAGGAAACAAAAACAACCTGTTACATTAGATGAAGATTTGATTAAGATTTTTGAACAGGTACATATTAATATCCCACTCCTAGATGCTATTAAACACATTCCGACTTACGCAAGATTTCTTGAGGAATTATGTACTCCTAAGCATAAGTCGAAGAAAGGAAGCACTGTTGTACTTTCTGAGCATGTGAGCTATATTATTTCAAGTATGCTTCCTTTGAAAAAGAAAGACCTAGGATCTCCATTTATTTCCTATATAATTGGGGGTTAGTGTTTTGATATAGTTCTCCTAGATTCAGGAGCTTCTATTAACCTCATTCCTTTCTCTTTGGTAAAACACTTTCAAATAGAAAACCTTAAGTCTACCAATGTGACTTTACAATTAGCTGATTGATCTATTAAGTCACCAAAAGGAATGTTGGAGGATGTTTTGATAGAGTTCAGGATTTTTACTTCCCTGTATATTTTATTGTTCTTGATATGGAAGTACCCGAATACATTAGCCACACCCCAATTATTTTAGGGTGACCCTTTTTGGCTACTGCAAAAGCCAATATTGATGTGAATCAGGAAAGATTGAATTGAAATTTGGGGAGAAAACAATTAAGTTAGATATATTTAGAGCTTCTAGTGGATTTGATTATGAATGGATTGAGGAAATAAAATCAACAGAAGTTTTTGAGGATGACATTAGTTCTTTAGAACTAGAAAGCACATCTTTTGATATCCCATACTTTCAAAGAAATGAAACGTTATTGGAATCTCTACTCAATCCCGAATTTGACTTTGAATCTGAATCACTTTTCACAATTGAAAATCCCACCCCAAATCCTACTGTTGATTCTACTCCTATGCTTGAATTGAAACCATTGCCTGATAATCTTAAAAATGTATATCTCGAATCTGATTAAACATATCCTGTAATAATAAATTCTCATCTATATGAATCACAAGAATCCAAATTGATCAAAGTTCTCCGAGATCACAAGAAGGCAATTGGTTGGACTTTACATGATCTCACCGAGATTAGCCCCAATTTTTGTACTCATCGCATCTATATTGAAGATGGGGCACGACCTTCAAGAGAAGCTCAAAGATGCCTAAACCCTAATCTAAAGGAGGTTGTTAAGAAAGAGATAATCAAGTGGCTTGATGCTGATATTATATTTCCTATATCTGATAGCCCTTGGGTGAGTCAAATTCAACTGGTACCCAAAAAGGCAGGACTTACCATAATCAAAAGTGAATCTGGAGAAACCATTCCCACATGAATTGCGAATTCGTGGTGGGTTTGTATTGATTATCGAAAACTGAATTCTGTTACAAAGAAGGACCATTTCTCTTTACCATTCATTGATCAGATCCTTGAGAGATTAGCTAGTAATAAGTTCTTCTGCCTTTTAGATGGTTACTCTGGATATAATCAAGTTGCAATTTATCCCGAAGATCAAGAGAAAATGACTTTCACCTACCCCTTCGGAACCTTTGCTTTTCGAAGAATGCCATTTGGGCTTTGCAACGCACCCGGGACTTTTCAGCATTAAATGTTAGCCATTTTTACCGAAATGGTGGGTGAATTTATGGAGGTCTTTATGGATGATTTTTCAGTCTTCGGGGAGACATTTGATATTTGCTTGGATAATTTGTCGAAGGTTCTAAAATGATGTATTGAGGTTAACCTTGTCCTTAGTTGGGAGAAGAGCCATTTTATGATTCCTAAGGGCATAGTACTTGGTCATCTCATATCTAAGCGAGGTATCCAAGTAGATCGAGCCAAGATCAATCAAATTGCAAATCTTCCAATCCCTAACTCGACCAAAGGCATTAGATCATTTCTCGGGCATGTGGGATTTTATAGAAGATTTATCTTTGATTTTTCAAGAATTGCCCGATCACTCACAAACCTCCTCACAAAGGATGCGATTTTTGAGATGGATGAGGAGTGTATTTTAGCATTTAAAACTTTGAGATATAGAGTTACACAGGCTCCAATTTTGCAACAACCTAATTGGGATTTACCATTTGAAATCATGTGTGATGCATCAGATTATGCAATAGGAGCTGTTTTAGGATAGAAAATTGAGAAGAATCCGGTGGTAATTTACTATGCTAGTAAAACATTGAATGAAACACAAAGGAATTACACAATTACAGAGAAAGAGTTACTAGCAATAGTATTTGGATTAGAAAAATTTAGATCTTACATACTCAGATCTCAAATCATAGTGTACTCTGATCACTCAGCTATTCGACACCTTCTATCTAAGAAGGACACGAAACCTAGGTTAATCAGATGGATCTTGCTTTTGCAAGAATTTGACCTAGAAATTCGTGATAAGGCGGGTAGGCAAAATGTTGTTGCAGATCATCTTTCCCATCTTCCTTCTGATACAATCGAATCATCTCCACCAATCACAGAACACTTCCCTGATGAACATCTTTTAACTATATCCACAGATCTTCCTTGGTATGCAGATATTGTTAATTATTTGGTTACACATCAATTCCTGCCAGATTGTGATGGGAATCGCAAATCACGACTCAAAGCAAAAGCCAAATACTATTTTTGGGAAGATCCATATCTTTTTAGACTTTGTAATGATCAAATCATTAGGCGTTGTGTCACCTCTTCTGAGATTGATTCTATCATATCTTTTTGTCACGACCAGGCTTGTGGTGGTCACTTTTCTGGTAGAAAGGCCACTGCAAAAGTTTTGCAATGCTGGTTTTATTGGCCCACGTTATTTGCTGATTCTCAGACTTATTGTAAGGCATGTAGTCGCTGCCAAACACTTGGTGGCATGTCTCGGAAAGACATGATGCCTTTGAACCCAATTCTAGTCTGTGAATTCTTTGACATTTGGGGCATAGATTTAATGGGTCAGTTTCCATCCTCTTTTGGATTCCATTATATTTTAGTTGCTGTCGACTATGTTTCTCATAGGATTGAAGCCATACCCACACGCACAAACAACCATCGAGTTGTCATTCCTTTTATACAGAGTCACATTTTCGCTCATTTTAGGGTACCTCGTGCTATTATTTCTGACGGCGGTTCCCATTTTATTAGCGCCCAGTGTAAACATTTACTTAGAAAATATGGGGTTACACATCGTATTTCTACACCTTATCATCCCCAGACTAATGGGCAAACCGAGGTCTCTAATCGGGAGATCAAAAAGATCCTTCAAATGACAATCCGACCCGATAGGAAGGATTGGTCTTCCTGTTTAGATGAGGATTTGTGGGCTTATAGGATTGCCCACAAAACACCAATAGGCATGTCACCATATAGACTTGTTTACGAGAAACCCTGTCATCTTCCCGTAGAAATTGAACACAAGGCCTATTGGGCAATTAAAGCCTGTAATTTAGACCTCTTGAAGGCTGGTGAAAATCGTAGATTACAGCTTAGTGAACTCGAGGAATTACGTCATGATTCCTATGAAAGTTCAAAGCTATATAAGGAGAAACTTAAAGCCTTCTATGACAAATTCATTTCCCGCAAATGCTTTGCACCTGGTCGGAAGGTGTTGTTATTTGATACCCGTTTGAAGCTCTTCCCGAGTAAACTTCGATCTAAATGGCAAGGGCCATTTATTGTAGTTAGAGTCTTCGACAATAGAGCTGTCAAAATCACTTAACCCAATAAGGATCAACCCTTCAAAGTCAATGGTCAACGTCTTAAACCTTTCTTGGAATCACATCCTTTGGGTCTTGTTGGAGAATGTTATCGGCTCCACTAGGGTTTTTCTATCCATCCACCACACTTGTATATAGCTGTTTCATGTTTTCATCTTTTTGATTTTCTTATACACTTTAAAATTTCACTTCATATCATATTGATTACCTTCATTTAGTCTGACTGACCACTCTGACCTTTGGTCAGATTCGAAATCGTCCGCTTAGAGATTTTTAATCTCCTCTATTCGACTCCTTCCATCACTCTATACTAAATGGTGTAATATCTTTTCACCCTTCTTACAATGAGCACATTGTAAAATTTTGGCTTGGGGGGGTGTTGAAGTGAAATTTTCACTTTAAGTGTGGGTTAAAAAATAAAAATAGAAAAATTAAATATCCACGAAATTAAAAAAGAATAAAAATTCAAAAATGATAAAAATGTTAACAAATCAAAAATTTCATAAAACGTTAAAAATTTTAAAAATTTTTAAAAAAAATCATAAAAATTGAAAAAAATCTTATACATAAAAATAAAAATATATAAATACAAAAATTTGAAAAAGAAAATTCATAAAAATAATAAGAGTGGAATATTCATTTCAATAAGGAAGAAAAGAATAATATATATATTTTTTAATTAGAAACTTAATTTTCTTTTAGGTCAGAAGTTTAAAATGTATATAGAATATATATAAGTATTTAAGAGCATTCAATTTTTAATTAGATTTTTACTTTAAACATTTTGTAAAAACACACTTTTGTGTTTAAAATTTTAAAAATAATATTTTATTTGAATTAGGAATCTTTTTAATCTTTTAAGATTTATTTTTCTATTCTTACTTGAATTAAGAAACTAAGTTTGTTAAGATTTAAACTTAAGTTTTGGAATTAAATTATAACTTTTTAATCAATTAGATTAAGTAATCCTTTTGCTTTTTTTGAAAATTTGATTTTATCATAAAGTTAAGTAAAAGGCCAGATATTCAGAGTTAATTAAATAGAGAGTTAGTAGAATTTTAGTTTACATAACTTACAAACTAGAGATAAATAACTAGACTTGGTAAATTTTGTCTTGACGGATCCTATTGGAGGAAACTAAAAATTTGAAGAGCCTAAGAGTAAAGGGCTTTGTTGTCCAAGCTCTAGTTTGAGAGCTAAGTAACCTAAACATCTAAATTCACACACATAGAATAGTCTTGTTGACATCTGAGACCGCGAAAACATAGAGGCTAAGATATCAGTTCTGAATCCTCTTTAGTCCAAGGATTTCTGCAGGGCGGTTCTTGAAAGGGTGAAGGATGTGCCACTCAGCTAGAAAAAGGATTTGGAGAATAATAGAAGTAAGAAAAATGAGAAGGGGGAAAAGAAAAAGAAAAGAATAAAATAAAATAAATAAAACACCCTGCAGTTAAGTGCCTTGTTAAAAATGGGTGCTTATGCAGTTTTCAACATAATAAATAAAAGCATCTCATTACAAATGGATGCTACCCTTCCTTCCATTAAATAAAAAGAACACGTCGCTACAAATGGGTGTTCTAACCTATATAAAAAGAGAAAAAAAATATGGAGAAAAAATTATTAGGAATAAGAGACCTAGTGGTCCACCGAGGAGATATACACAAAAAGTGTTGACCTCGGGATAGAAAAGTGGTGAGGAGAAAGCAACCAAACCTGAGTAAGGCCAAGCCAAAGGCTTGAATTGGAATAATTGGGATTGGAAAATGATCTCTTAAGATTTGGATTTTTGCAACTTTGGATGTCTTTAGGACAATTCTGTTCACTAAGCATAGATGTTTTAAAATCATACCTACTGAACCTTGGTATTGGGCAGTGAAGCCTAAGAAATTGGGTTTTGAAGATTTTAAGTTGAGACCTAAAGGAGAAGAATTGACAGAATCCTAGGTCTAGAAGTTAATCTTTAGTGTTGTAGGCTAGTAAATTAGAGTTTTACTACTCTAAGTTTGATTAATAATGAGTATCTAGTTAATTTGCTTAAACTTATATTGATAAAAGTCAAATATCATAAACAAGGGATTAACTTAAATCTATTTGAGTTTTTTGAGTTAAAATTTAATTCTCAATCCTTAAGTTTTGTTTTCCTTAAAACACTTTGTATTCTAATTTGAGTTAAGAATAGTTACAAAGATTAAGAGATTTTTGAAGAATTCTAATTCAGAGTAAAATTCTTGTTTACAAATTGTTTTAAGTGTGTTTTGAAAAATGTCATAAGTATAAGTCTAAGTAAGAAAATTTTCACATATGCTCTATACATTAATCATTTATATTAAACTTTAAAATTTTCTTACCTAAGCTTTCCTCTACATAGTTACTATTTATAATAATTTAAACACAAGTGCTTTAAATCATCATAGTCTTAGTTAATTTTGCTAGGGACTAGCAAAACTTTGGCTTGGGAGTATGATGAGACACTCATCATGATCTCCAATTACCCCTAATTAACTAGTCTTCTTAGTTAATTAGCTAAGGTTATGAACGTATAAGGGTTACTTATAGAATAACGGATATTTAGTAAAGGACCTTAAAATAAGTTAAAAATGGAATTTTATCATTCAATTAACACAATTAATAATTTAGATAATAATTGGACTCAAAATCCTATTAATTATTCCCTTAATTAATAACATAAGTAACTTAAACTTAATGTATACCTAAGTATATAATAACTTAAGTGATTTTACTTAATCTAATAAATTAACCTAAAAGGTCAAAAATGTAAATTCAAGGAGAAAACATAATATTTACCTTATTTACTAACATATATAAAAAGTTGAAAAAGATCTAAATTAAAATAAACCTTCAAAACCTGAGTTTACATTTTGGTCCTTAATATTCATTACAATCGGGTCCTTATTTCTCACACAGGTCCTTAAATTTTATTACATTTAAGTCCCTCTTCATCTTCTTCTTCTTCTTCAGCCGAATGAACGACTGGTGGCAGAGAGTCACGCCACCGCATGATCACCTTCGTGCCAACATCAATCTTCTTTGTCCAAGCTCTTGCAGCTTGCGCTCACCACCTCCACTTCATCCTCCGGTCTGGATTAACTGGAAATCCTATTTTTCAGAGGGAGATAACCTCACCATCGTCGAAGACCATGAAGGAGGTTAAGCTCCTCAAGCTCCTTCTTCGGCCAGACCCCGCCACTCTCTTCGCCGCCAACTGCTATAAATACCCCCTCACCCCTCAGATTTTACTCAAGTTGGCTTCCTTCCCTCTTCTAACATTGTAGCCGACCCAATAGGCTATTCATCCAAAACTCTGGTGACTTTCCATTCCACTTTCCGACTTCCTCCATTCATTCTGATTAGCCGAGGAGATCCGCCGTGGTCTTCCGCGTCAATGACACAGGCGCCGACGAAAGGAACCCTCCGCTCCACCTCAAATCCGCCTGCCAGAGATCTTTCTTCCACCCTTTGATTTCGTCATCCGCTATGAACCTTCAGCGGAACCCTATTGACCCCTTCGTCCAGGTAACAGTAGATTAGGAGTAGGAGTAGGAGTAGGCTAGCTTACTTAGGTAGGTAGTTAGTTAAATTAGAGTAATTTCAGATTTTAGTTTCATCTTCTCCGACTCCAAGAGCTCCTTGAGCTCGCCAGAGCTTTAATCTTGTCTTTTTAACTCACTGTACACCTTCCTTTAACTTCCATGATCACTTCTAAATCATTTAATCATTTAATTGATCACCTAATCGCCTAGTTCACATTTCACCTTCACCGACTATTGACACTATCCATGGTGACAATAGTCGAGTTAATTCCACCTCCACTGGGTTCTTCATCATCTATTCATCACTTATGGACCCTAATCGACACTATAATACCTATAAATACAACATATAAATTAAACGCCCAAATTTTAATTTAGTTCCTGAGCTCGCTATCAATGGCAACTCAGGAGCAGTTCAAATCCTAAATTAAATATATATTTATGAATATAAACATCTGTTGACTTGTTTTAACAGCTCAATCGAGTGGTAAAACAAGTCCTGAGCTTTAACCACTCAAATCCTTTAACAAAACGAATTCACTGTCAAATTTTAATTTTAATGGACAAATGAAGAATTAAATGTGATACTGAGGTTCCTTGCAACCTCAGAATCCTTTCTAAATAAAAAATGACAAGTTTTAACAATTTGTACACAATTTTTCCTTTTTCTAGACTCACCGGAGCTCTGGAGAGCTCTGGCAAGCCAAAACTGTGTTTCAGCCTCTAGAATTTGTTGAGAAGCTCCAGAATGATAAAATTTGGATCACTGATTATTTTAAGGATGTTTATTTGAGGATTTAACCAATGGAGATGTAGATATGACTTCATCTTCTCCAACTCCGGTAAAGTTGGAGAAGTCTGATAAAGAGATTTAAGAAGCATTGAAGGAACTCAGAAGCTTCAGTGCAATGTATTGAAGCTGTTTAAACTCTTAGAATACTGTAATAACTTCTAAATCTTTCTGTCGAACAAACACATTTTGAACCTCAGGCGGCGAGCCTATAACCCTAGGAATCAGGGTCAGAACACCTACCCGAAAATCTGAATAAGTTCCTGAGGATGAGAAGAGTTTATTCAAGGTTTTGATTTCCTGTGGAGAAGCTTTTAATAGAAAGTCAACTTTTTGTGCCTTCACAGTCAACTGAGACTGATAATGGAGATCTGAGCTCGAATTGAGGTATTGAGGAGATTAAATTGTTTTTGAGAATTTGTTGAATGATCTGAAAGTGATTAAAGTAAGCTCAGATGATTTATTGTGTGAGAATTTGAATCCTGTCAATTTGGGTTACTTTCGAATCCAAACTAACAGGAGAAGCATTTTATTGAGTTTTGATTTTAAATCCTACCTAGTTGAGTTAATTACAATCCTTAGAATTAGTTTAAATTAATTAGAAACACTCTTTTGTGTCTGTTACACATATCAAAGTCTGGAAAGTCGAACTCTAAAGCTTTCAGAGAAGTGTAGAGCTTCTCTGCTGGTCTTGAAGGTCTTGAGAGCTTAAAGACTACTCTAACAGATGTAGAATCGCTTGTATAACTTGTACAGACCTTAAAATAAGAAAGAAAAGTCCATCTGAGGACTCTGCAGACATAATTTCACTTTCCAGGCTATAAATAACCTGTAGGAACCCCTGATTTCACTCTTCAAATTGAAGAGGAAAACATCCTCTAAACCTTAAATTGACCCTGCAATTGTATAGATCTATCTTAGAGCTTTCTAACAAACTTTAAATCACTTGATTTGGAGCTCTAGGTAGGAAGTTACGATCATTCGAAGTTGGGTCTGCGAGGGGTTAGAAAGTCCCACATCGCTAGTTTTTGAGCGCGTGCCTGGGAACAAAAGCAATTTGTTGCATGGGCTATCCAGTCCTCAGCACTCGGCGCACCGGTTACTGATCTGATCTGAGCGTGTGCATGTGTGTGTGTGCGGGCTTGTGTGCCTGCAGGTGTGTGCCCTTGTGGGAGTGAGCAAATGTGCCCTGGGAGGGCGAGAGGCCTGGAGGTCGAGTTGAGTCGAATTGGCTCAAGACTATGAATCGATATGAAATAAACCAAAATCGAACCTAATTGAGATTAGGCGAGGACCGAGTAGGGTCTGGTCCCACCCTGGTCTCAAGGTGCTGTGTATCCTTGAAAGGACCTCACCGTAAATAAAATAATTTTTGGTTAAAAAGTAAAAAAACCCAGTTTAGCTGAAGGACTTAAGGAAAAGAAAAGCTGATGGTTAAAATGCTAAGTGTTGAAGCTGAAGGGTAAGGAAAGAAAGGAGCACAGGCACTACTAAGGAAGGAAAAGACTAAGGGAAGAAAAGAAGGCAGGAGAAGACTAAGGGAAAGAGAATAAGCGACAGGAAGAGAAGAAAGCAGGAACAAAAGAAGAGAGGTAAGAAAGAGAGCTCGAGAGAGAGAAGAAAATAAAAGAAAGAAAGAAGAAGAGAGAGGCTGAAGACAATAAATGGAGAATATTATTTTTCTTGCATCATTTTAATTACTTTTTGAATTTGTTTTAATTGTAGAAAGGCATGTTTTAATAGAACAACTTTTGAATGCCTTAATTTCTTTTGAAATAAAATTGAAAATCTAACATGTTTACTTGCTAATAAAGAAGTTCATTTGGGTAAATATGTTTTTCATATGGAATTTTGTATATTCTTTATAGTTTAAATATTTTGGCAAAATTCATGTTTAAAAATCAACCTAGTTATACCTCCTAAACTTATAGAGAAATAAAAGAAAATTGGTGAATGTAGAAATTATTACACCTCCCAGCGAACGACCTAGACTCAACCAGTAAAAATTTCTAAAATGTTAGGTTAATTCGACCCAATACTACACAATCGACACAATTTCGAGCTAACCTAAGTGACTTCTTCTACTCTTAATTAAGTGAAATTAACTTAATTACTAAGTTGAGTAAAATCATGCGATCAGCGACCATACGAGATTCCTGATCAACCCAAGTATGAGAATGATTTGGGTGAAAATACAGCCGTTTGGATAGAACATAAGATCATATTCGACACACCTACTCTGCAACCACCAACACCTAGATCCAATGATGAAATGGTTCTTTACACAATTTTTTATTACCCCAGACGGGTCCCTCCATTCCTATTTCACCATTTTCAGGACCCGTATGACTGGTGTCCCACTCTGGAACCCTCATGGCTGCTATTTTTTCCCTATAACTCGAGCACCCTGATTTATTTCTCTCGTAGCACTTGGCTACAATCTGTTCCAGGCCTTGTGATTCTATTCTTCCAACCTTGTGGCCTTGGTATTCACAGGCAACTACTCTACATTCTTGGCTCATTGATGACAGTGGAACACATCTTTCTGTCTATCTTTAGTCTGTCTCCTGCAGTCTTTGATCCATCTGATGAGTTTGGCTCAGCTAGAGGTGTTAAAGTCAGCATCGTAGTTAGGCACAGCATTTAGACTTCGCATTTAGGCATCACAATTGCACTTATACATATATGCATAGCATATTTCATTTCCACATAATGTTTTGCATATTGTGTATGGCATTGCAGTGATGGCGTGAATTGAACAACAACTCAGAAGCAGTTTCAAGTGAATTCTATCCACATACACCCTATCGAATTTCTTTCATTCATGCATGAGGACATGCAAACACTTAGGCATGAGGGGTATTTCATAAAACTGAAAATTTTCTTCCAACGATTGGGGGGATTAGATCATTTTATCAAGAGGTTTTATTAAAGATTTATTCTTTAGTAAATTCTCAGACTTAGAATCCAGTATAATTTCATACTTGCATGTAGATTTTGCAATGGATCCTCTGTGAAAACTGATAGACATTACTAGTTTGTCGAAAAGAAGCATCGCTTCTTCTCCTGAACCCTTGGATACCAATCAGGGATTTAGGTGAACTATATTCTAGTAGATCCACCAAAACATATGCGAGGTGAGAGTAGAGAGTACTGGTGCTCTAAGGCTAGTATAAAGAATCTTTAATAATTGAATAATGACACTTGGAGTTGGGTATAGTTTTCGCTCTCAGTTCTTGCATACTAAATTTGTGAGAAATTCCATACGAGAGCCACCAAATAAGGCAAAAAACACAGAGAGTGGGTTCTAATAAAACTATGACTGAGGTGGATGGTCACGACCGTCCTCTATGGAATCCTTGGCTGAAGGAGGGTACTGATGTCAAGGTCAGAAATATGTCATCCTATCCGTCCCCTACCTGGTGCCGAGAAGAGGCACTTCCACCAAAGAAGCCACCCAAAATTTTCTTGGTCATCCCAAAATTCCCCAAGAATGCCTCACGTATAAAAAGTATGTTTGTCGTGTTATGTTGTGCTAATAAATACAGTAGTATGTCGTGTTGTGGCATTGCGCCAATAGATTTGCATGCAAAAGAGTTGTTTGCTCGGAAAAAAAAGAGAAGAAGCAAAAAAAAAAAGAAGAAAAAAACAAAAGAAAAAAAACAAAAAAAAAAAGGGGTGTTATGAAAAATAGTTGTGTAATGTGAGTCAAGTTAAATGTTTTGAAATGTTTTGAGGAAAAAACATCTACCACCCTCAAGAACCACCAAATACAGCCTTAACCTAATTTTTATGTATTTCTGATCGCCTGAATACGGATTGAGTCTGACTTAGTCATAAGGTTATCAGAACCTAATTAAAGTGTTATGCCATGTGAGACCACCAAATACATTTACAAATCTGGTGAGATGTAAGCTTAGGAAGAAAAAGAAAAAAAGAGAGAAGAGTACAAAAGATTAAAGAGAGAATAGTTTTTCCAACCCCTCTCTAAGTTGATTTATTCAATAATCTGGAAATCTAAATTCTGAAATACTAGTCTCTAAGAAGCACCAGAAGAGAGTGAGCCACCAAATACAATCCAGTTAACTCAGACATCTCCTACCCAAACCAAACACCGGGGCCAAAATCAGAAAATATTTTATAACCTCGAGAGAAGAGGTTCGCCTATCCTGACAGAATTTTACTAGGGGTCAAGTACAAGCTTTAAATGTATATCGAGTCTTCGCTTGGATCCGTTGCAGAAGCTACAACATTATTTATTCATAGTTATCTGGATTCTAAATTTTTGGATGCAACAAAAAGAAATAAATCTTTAGCTTAACTCTTGGTAAAATGTATTTAGTTTTGAACTTCCTAGGGACTAGCAAGATTTAGGCATGGGGGTATGATTGCACAGCAATCATAGGCCCTAACTCACCTGAATTAAGCTAGAACTTAGCTTAACATGAACATTATGCATGCATACGCATCATATTTTGCATCATAGTTGATAGATGTGTTTTATGTATTAAAATATGTCATTTGAGAGGTATTAATGATTGCAAGTAATCCAGGGCTACAGATGACTGATCCAATCTTATGAATCTGTTCGAAATAACGACGGGAGTCCAACCCATCCAAGATCTCATCAAACTCCCTTAGCACCCTAGGGAGTCCATAGAAGACCAAGAGATAAGGGGCAAATAGAAGAAGATCCAGACATCAGATGACAAATCCAACTGTACGGATGGATCCGGATCGACGTTCGTAGTCCAACGGTACAGAAATCAACTTAATCGGAGGCCTACGTCATCAGATATAAAGAGAAGAAGAACGGATGGCCACGATGGCACCACGTGGCACCATCGTAGCTGCCCCTTGCCGCACCCCCAACCCCTGAAGGAGCCTCACCTCACAGTGTGGGCCGTTGGATCTTCATCCAACAGCCACGGACGTGCCACATCACCACCCAGAATAGATTAATATAAATATAATTAAGTAAGCATATATGATAAAGGCTTTCTGTAGAGCGTTGGCTTGCGCATGTGCGTGCGCGTGCGTATGCGCAGGGAGTGGGTTTGAGCACTGTGTTGCGTAAAAATGGGTACGGGTCATGGGCAGGCGCGTGCAGGCGGGCATGCGCGATTGGAGGGCCCAGAGGCGTCCACGTGGCACGATCGTGCGAGTTGTTGCGAGATCTGGAATGTGCGAGAAGCGCGCATAAGATTTGAAATTGGACGGCTGAGATGATGAGGCAGGATTTGAAGACGAAAACGAGAAGAAGCGGTGTGGGCACACGAGAGCTGCACGATCTTCATCCAAGGGCACACAACGCGCCATGTGGCAGCATCAGAAAGAACCGGTGAAGAAGAAGGATTTGCACAAGCTATAAAAGGACCTAAGGGTCCCCCTTGGAAGACAACTCTCTCTCCACTCTCTCATTCTCTTCTTCCTTCTTCTATCTCTCTCTCTTCTCTCTCTTCCCGTCATTTCTACATTTCCGTCTGCAAAATCCGTTGGGCCACCCTGTCTAATTGCCACTGCTCCTCTCAACTTCTTCAAAAGGCCACCACGGATCACCCATGGTGCCCTCGTTCTATTACAGTAGTAGTTTATTTACTTTATATTTTATTCAAATACATGTATGATATGTAATTAATGTTCAAACTTTTTGCATGATATATATTGCAATTCATTGTCTCTACTACTTAGTAATTAAATTTAGAATAAGTGCATAAAATTAAAAGCATTTTTCTGCCTCCCTATGATCGACTGGGACTCCCAGTTCGGTTAATTTTATTTGTCGAGGCATATTTCATTCTATACTATGACATATTCATCTTTTACTCAATCTACGCCCCGAACACCAGGAACCCTTCGATGTACGGTGATGGGGACAATGGATCTGACATAGACCGTGTTGATACCTAATCCAAAGTTAGACTTAGAGTAATCAAACAAAAATATATATATTAAAAAGAAATCCTTTTTCCTCTTTAGGTTGGCAATCATACCAACCTCAAATAACTCAAACCAATGCACAGGCACTGATGCTTTAATCTCCGGGATCAATAAACCCTAGGGTAGAGTTAGAAATCAGGGAAACCTGTGCCGGCAACTCATCTTTAGCTGACCTAGTCTGTAACTTAGCAACTACTTGAAAACCTTAGGTCTAAAGTCTGAACTTAAAATGTTTCTAAAGGAAGACTGATTGGGTTGGCTAGTCTATTTGGAGTGCTAGGTTATTTCTTAGATTTGCTAGGGACTAGCAAAAACTAGGCATGGGGGTATTTGATTAGCCCATATTTGTGGGATATTTAAGTATTTAAGTGCCTCAACATTAAGTTAATTTCAACATTTAGATAGCATACATTAGGGTGTACATAAATTAATTCAGATTTTTAGCTTAAGTGCATAATTCATGTGTGGCATCCATATCTAAATGCATTTAGAATTAACCTAGGATTGCATACATTTGATTAGTTAATTAATTAGGTGCATTGCATACATTGTTTTAATTAACATAAAAGTTAAGGAGTTATGTATAAATAATCCTAATTATTTTATTATTCTTCTTGTCCTCCTTTTTGCAAGTAATCGCTCCGTCTCCGCCTCCTCCTACGCATTCACTTCACTTGACGATGGCCTGTTTGAATTTCAAAATCCTTGTAGCGCTGGCTACAAAGGAGGAGGAATGGCTGCCGTACAAAGGAGGCCACCACCCCTTTCCTCACTACATAGAGAACCTCGTTTCTCATCTGCTCCTCACCACCAACCTCAACTGCGGCAGTGCAACTCCACCACCGTGGGTGTGTGGTATGACAACCCACACCACCAAATAGAGTCCTTGCATCACTGTGCTTCTTCTACATTAGCTCATCAACCACCAGCACCATCCCCGCACCTCAGCCCCTACCACACACCCACAGCAGCCGCCCTCCACTTCCAGCCCACGCGCGCCTCCCCTCAGCGTGCCTCATCTCCTGCCGCATGCACCACGTGCAGCAGCACCCTCCAGCAGTAGAGTGTGCGCTCCTCGCAGCAACCTCGCCCGCACATAGAGTGTGCACCTCTGCCTAAAGCGCCCGCCGCATGACCTGCAATAGCAGCAACAGCGCACCCCTCACTGCCACTGGCCCTCATCTCCAACCGCGCACGTGGAGCGCACGCTACTCCAGCTACTCTGCCAACGTGCAACGTGCATCCTCCAGCGCCCTTCAATAGCTCCAGCCGCACGCGTAGGAGCAGCAGCGAAAGCCACCATCGCCGCCGCTTCTCTCCTATGTCCAGCCGGCCTAGGCTATATCACGACACGCCACCACCAACGCCACGAAGGCCTAGCTCTGGCCGACCTTTTCTCAAAGTAGCTCCTCTAGCTCCTCAAATGAGCCTCTCTCCCATGCGCGAGGAGGAAAGAGGTATAATCCCCTATTTTTGTGTGAATTTCTATTTACGGAAATTGCCATTATTAACATTCATTTTTTTGATTTCTTAGATTAATTAAATTATGGCGAATTTACAACTTTATGCTTATTCTTCTAGAGAATTGTTAAGCCTTATTGATTCATCTCTATTTGTATTACATTTAATTTTGAATTACATTTTAGTATGCATGCAAGTGAAAAGTACATGGCATACCCTTGCACAAGGATAATTTTCTTACAGGAAAATTACGTCAACAACTCTTGATTTCTCCATAAATTTAAGGTTTACATTCAGAGCAACATATACATTCTTTGATTTGGCGAGTATTTCAACGAGCTTGATTTCTACCTAATTGTGAGTCTAAATAGGTCAATGCCTCCCTACGGACACGACCCGCTCTCTTGTGAGTGGTTTAATTTTAATTCTAATTGTTTTGTTTAGTGGTTTTCCACCACTTTGATACTAAAATGACAAATCATCTTAATCATATTATTCGAAAGTGAAAAATCTACTTATGAGTTACTATACTACTCGATTACCCAACTAAGGAAGAAAGGAAAATCCAAGGAGGGTGGGGGATGGTTTTGCATTGGGTTTCATACCTTGTTGCCTCAAAGTGTGTGCCATTTGTGCCAACACTTAGGCGATGCTACGATCACCTTGTGCTTGGGTTGAGGTGTTGTTCCTTTGTGCCTGGTGCTGAGGCTCTGGGCATTTAAGGCATCTAACCTTAGGGTCTGACGTCTGATTGAAAGGCACTGTGGACTTATTGAGAGATTATCTGACATGGATATCTTGGTGTTGATATGGTAGGTGGTTCAAGATACTGTTGAGAAATTGAATTGGTTAATTACATTGCGATATGTGCTTGATTGAAGGATTAAAGTGGTGATTCAAATCACCATTTTTAGAGTTCTCCTATTCCTTTATCCCATTATTTCCTAAGATACAATTTGGTCTATTATTAAATATATTCTGATTAATTGATTCTCATTGCATATCTTTATTATTTTACTCATCTATTTAATATTGAGATTAGTGTGTAAATTCCATATTTGCTCCTTATGAAAGACCTTGGATTCATTTCTATTTTCAAGCACTTATAAATTTTAAATGTTGTTACGATTTTCGTCACTATACTATTATGCATATTGCTTAAACTACAATGAAAGTAGCGTAACATTTTGGCATCGTTGCCAAGGTGCAATGCGCAATTCACCACTAGTCATTGTTGATTGACTGAGTTGATTACTAGCTTGCCCCCTATCTACTTTGTTGTGTTATTGCGAGGTACATTACAGGGAGATCTTCCATGCAATCAACCTCTCCAAGGGCAAGTAAAATCTCTCTTCCCTAACCATCTCGTAATCTTGGGAAGAGAAAAAAAAGGAAAACGAAAACAATTAGGAGCCACTTCCCTTATTTCCTTAGTAATATCATTTAAAGACAAAAGCTTCCTAATTTGTGAAAATAGATTGATATCTGATTGAAGTTGAGATAATTTGATTAGAGAATCCCCATTCTGATCTCCTATACATATTAGGGATCTATGCTAAATTTCACAACATCTTGGACTACTCACTTGTTTGAGTCCAAGGTGTTACATTTTGAATCAAATTGGACTTGAAATAGAGCCAAGTAGGGTTTCCACATTAGGGTTCTGAAGTGTTGGTACACATTTTCCTGAAATTAAGGAAATTGACCTTCCTGCATTGGTGTACCACCCAAGCCATTGACTGAGCTGATCTATTCAAGTAAACCATAAAATTAAGCTTCTAAATTCACATGAATTTTAAAATTTTGGGACCTAATAACCTGAGAATCAATTTAGAGTGATTTAGGTCTTCACCCAAACTTCATCTTCAACCTTAGGGTAGGTTAGGTGAAGTTGGCTCACCCTGTAGACCAACCAACCTCGAAATTTGGTCACAATTTGAATCAACTTCTAAATCAAGTGAAGTTCAAGGCACAAATTAGGCTAAAAATTGGTAGACTTAAGGTCCAGTAAGCCTACCAACGCATCTCTACCTTCTCTACTCCTACCTACTCCTAAGCTCTAGCAAGCCTACCAATGCTCCATTAGAGCTTACTCTCAAGCTCCCAAGGCTCCTATTAGTGTAGCGAACCTCTGCCTCACCAAATATTCCTCCATCTTCCCATCTCTATTCATAGGTTGTCTTGGAGCCATCCTCCCACCTCCATTCGGATAGCAGATCATCTCCGCCTTCTCACCTCCATTCCGGAGCCACACTAAAGCTTTCCTCTACCTGACATCCTCCTACATCTCATCTTCGTCATCTCGCTCCTCACCTCCTTCGTCCGAGCCTCTGCCAGGCATCGTCGTCTCGTCGAATAGCCGATTTGGGAGATTTCTTCTCACCTCCCTCTCTTTTTATGCATTCGTAGATTATCGTAATAGACATTCATGCAATACATCAAATTGATTCCATCTCTATCTTTTGATTGCTTGTCTTTTATTTCAAAAAAAAAAAAATAACAAAACCCAAAAACATGAAAAAGAAATAAATCGAAGCGCGGTTTTCATACAAAGTAAACGTTGCCTCCCTATGTTCGACCCGGACTGTAACGACCCGGTTCCCGAGTCCCTATGAGACACGAGAACC
The DNA here is from genome assembly GCA_037157565.1 of Thalassia testudinum. Lineage (NCBI taxonomy): Eukaryota > Viridiplantae > Streptophyta > Magnoliopsida > Alismatales > Hydrocharitaceae > Thalassia > Thalassia testudinum. The sequence continues at coordinate 96,326,957 of JAZHRO010000025.1, forward strand.
GGACCGACTCAACTAATCCCAAGACCTAGTCGTCTAACGAGGAAGTAACCAAAGAGCAGTAAAATAAACCACATTCAGCATGAATATAACTAACAGTAAGAAAGTACAGCAGTAAGGAAAGAAACTACCACAGTATGTACCACCACAACAGTACAACAACATTCATAATATAATTTGAACTGCAGGTAAAGAAAGTACAGCGGAAACAAGAACTACTCACTACAACGTAACAAAAAGAGGTACAAGAGACAGTGGTAACTCTACTGGACCCTACTCGGCCCAGCATCCTCTGCAGCCGCTGACCCTGGTTGCTCAACACTTGGTCCTGAAAAAGGTAACGACTGTAACATGTCAGCAAAATGCTGAGTAGAGTGGAAACTAAACTAAAGACAACAATAGAGTGTACAGTACCTGTTATGTTCGATTACTTTCTTTATTCACATCTTTCAATTGTCTCACTATTTCATTTATTCCCCAGATCTTTTTCTTGATCTCGAATGTTCCTCGTGGGAACGATCTTGATTGCAGTCTTTTTCAAAAAGTAGAAGTAGCATGTGGTGCTCTCCTGGTCGAGAGAGTCCCTCGTGGTGATCCTACCCTCAGTCAACCACCCCAAAGTCACTGACAAACGTAACGGTGACTACGGCATGCGCGATAAATGCATAGGTAGCTAACCGTACTGGCACGCGGTCAGTCATTTCCGTTAACGGGTGCGCCCAAAGCACAGCATGGAACCAGTCCAGGGCAGAGCCCTCTCAGTAACAGGGGTCCAACCCCTCCACAGTAACCAAACCGGGGCCTTGCCCCTCCACAGTCCGCGCACCCTCCCTGACTACCCTGGTTTGCCCCAGTGGGCCTAACAAGTCGGTGAAGGAGGCTAGCAGAACCCCGGGGCCCGTGGGGTAGCTAGTGCTCTCCTAACACTAGTAGCTCTCCTCAGTACTACGTACACGAGGGCCAGCAAGTCGGTACAGAGCGGCCGGTCCTAACCCCGGGTCCCTGGGGTGGCTGGCCCCACTCTGCACTAAACAGGTACAGGTACTTCCCTTGGTACTACGTACCCAAGAGACAGTACAAAACTACATCTCAGTTCCATTCCTTTCTCTTTCCAGGAGTTCCACTCCTAATTCCCCGTAGGGTTCCAGCTCTTTAATCTCAGGACATCTTATGTTTCACTTTCCGGTTTCACGTTCTTACAATCCATGATCTCAATCATGTTTCTTTATTCATAACAGGCAGCTGTTAATTCAATTATAGGTAGCTTTATATTCCTTTCCATTTTCCAAGACTGCAGTATTATACATTCCACTAGTTTTTCCATCCTAGGATTCATGCCATATCCTAGGATCTATCATACAATCTAGCTTTCCAGCCCTAGGATTCATGCAACACCTAAGAGCTATCATATATTTCTCATTCCTAGGATTCATGCAACGTCCTAGGTTCTAGTTATGGTTCCATACTTTAACAGATTTTATTAATAACTTAAAGCCACTCTACCAGGTACAACAGGAGTAATGGGGGCGTGATCGGGAATCCCGCGTGCCTTCGCGACTCCCAAGACTGCAACTGAAGGAGGTCCTATCACAAGGATCAAACACAAGGAGTGTCTCAAAACAGTGTATAGCTACTGTAGACCGGTAGAGGAATTAATTCTGAAAAGAACGCAACTCGAATCGCGGAAAACGGAACCCGAACAGGCCCTAAACGGGTCGAAAACGACGACACTGTGCAAAATCAGACGTCTGGAACTTCTTCCAGACGTCTTAAAAAGTGGATCAGAGAATTACCTATTCAGCGTGGTTTCCCAGACGTCCAGAAGTCTACGGGGACGTCTGGCCTAGCTCCCAGACGTCCGATGGTCACCCCGAATGTCTGTAGGTCGCTCCCGCTGTCTGGTACAACAGCCAGACGTCTGATTCGTGTTGGATGGCGAATCACCAAGCCTGCGCACATCCGTCTCCCTCCCTCAGTACGGTCAGTCGACAAGAAGGAAGAAGAAGATGGAAAACTCACCTTTCAGACGTTTGGATGGTCTTCCAGACGTCGCCCTCGCCGTCTGGCTATCAACCAGACGTCTGATTCTGGAAATTCTTCCAGAATCAGGGCGCCACTCGGCCTTCGCTCGCGACGCCGCCCGCATCGCACCTCATGCTCCTGCCGCTCAGACCGCAGTAGTCCCACCTCCGCATCACTCCACGCCCCCCGCGCCCTCCGCCGCCGGCCCTAGCAGCCCCGGCGAGCTCGCCCTCACGGCAGAGCTCCGCTCTCGCATGCCGCACCTCCTCCGCGCTCACTGCGGCCGCCGCTACCGCCCTCGCGCTCGCGCTCACGCTCACTGGCTGAAGGAGAAGAGGTAGGAGACGGTGGAGACGACGGGAGGGAGCGCGTGGCCTTTTAAGGCCGCGCGAGGAGGAGAGAGAGGACGCGGTAGCTGTCTGCAGCCGCAGAGAAAGAGGGAATAAGCGAATATCCGGTCTGCGCGCTCAGGCGCGCAGACGACCCGCACGTGTCGAAATTAACGGATTTCCAGACGTATGGAAACGATCCCAGACGTCTGGTCGGACGTCTTGATGTGATCCCAGACGTCTGGTACGACATCTGGGCCACCTCCTAGACGTCTTAAAAGACGTCTGGGGCACGCGTCTGTTACAATATAACAAACTCAAAGGAAGTTTCATCCCCGAAACTTGCGCCAACTAGGGTGCGGGAAAAGACGTCCAAATAACCATAACAAACTCAAAGAGGACCGAAGCCGGTCCGAAAAGACGTACCCGCGAAAAGCTCCGGGTACCGCTCCTGCATGGCCTCCTCAGGCTCCCAGGTAGCCTCCTCGTACTGCTGGCTCCTCCACAAAACCTTTACCAGGGGTACTTGCTTTCGTCTCAAACTGCGGACGGCTCGGTCTAGAATCTTCACTGGCTGCTCAGGGTAGGTCAGATCGTCGCTCACCTCGACGCTCTCGTGACTCAGTACGTCACTAGAATCGGCTACGTACTTCTTGAGGTTGGACACGTGGAATACGTCGTGCACACCAGAAAGCTGCGGGGGAAGGGCAAGTCTGTAAGCAACGGGTCCAACCCTCTCCAGGACCTCAAAGGGCCCCACGAACCTCGGTGCGAGCTTCCCTCTTACCCCAAACCGCTGTAAGCCCTTCATGGGCGAAACACGAAGGAAGACGTGGTCCCCAACCTCAAACTGCACCTCTCTGCGTCTCCGATCCGCGTAGCTCTTCTATCTGCTCCTGACAGTGCGGAGTCGTCTGTGGATCTGCTCGACTACCTCCTGATTCTGCCGGATCAACCTGGTGCCAACCTCCCACTTGGTCCCCACCTCAACCCAACTCAAGGGTGCCGTACACCTCCGTTCGTACAGAGCCTCGTAGGGAGCCATGACGATACTCGAGTGATAACTGTTGTTGTATGCAAACTCCGCCAGAGGCAGGTGCTCCTCCCAAGAGCCCCTCCAATCCAGTACATAGGCACGCAAAAGGTCCTCAAGTGTCTGTATCGTGCGCTCAGACTGTCCGTCCGTCTAGGGGTGGTAAGCTGTACTAAACCTCAACCTCGTCCCCAAGGCCTGCTGAAACTCAGCCCAAAACTAGGATGTAAAGCGGGTATCCCAGTCGGATACGATTTCCCGCGGAACTCCGTGTAGTCAGACCACATCACGGATATACCTCTCTGCCAACTGTGCTGGTCCCAAAGTGACTCGAATCGGCAAGAATCGCGCCGTCTTCGTCAGTCTATCTACTATTACCCAGACTGCGTCATATCCCCGCTGGGTAATAGGTAAGCCCACCATCAAGTCCATGGTGATGCTCTCCCACTTCCACTCTGGCATTGGAAGCGGCTGAAGCGGCCCTGCAGGCCTCTGATGCTCGGCTTCAACCTGCTGGCACACTAAGCACTGCTGCACGAACTCACCCACATCCCGCTTCATCCCTCTCCACCAAAACTCGCGTCTCAAGTCGTGGTACATTTTCGTGTTTCTAGGATGTATGGTGAATCTGGAACCGTGTGCCTCAGTCAAGAGCTCTCTCAACAACTCCTCGTCTCTGGGAACGCACAACCATCCCCTCAAACGTAGCACCTGGTCTATGAAAGAGAAGTCCCCAGGGTCTCCTAACAGTACTCTGTCGCGCAAAGACTGCAAGTACGAATCGGCCATCTGCCCTGTGATGATGCGGTCTATCAGCTCTGGCCTGGTCTGCCGTGTCACCGTCACTGCCCCACAGTACCCTCGTAACTCTAGAGGTCGCCAACTGCCCACCTCCTCCAAAAGGCTCCAACTCTGTAACTGTAGACTGGCCAAGCATGCGGGCGCCTTACGGCTCAAGGCGTCAGCCACCACATTGGCCTTTCCCGGGTGGTAGGAGATGCTGCAGTCGTAGTCCTTCAGGAGCTAAAACCAACGTCTCTGTCTTATGTTGAGCTCCTTCTGGTCAAAAAGATACCTAAGGCTCTTGTGATCTGTAAAAATCTCGAAGGTCTCACCGTACAAGTAGTGCCTCCAGGTCTTCAACGCGAAGACAACAGCTGCCAACTCTAGGTCATGGGTAGGGTAGGTATGATCATGGGGCTTCAGTTGCCGCGAAGCGTAAGCGACAACGTGACCCCTCTGCATGAGCACACCTCCTAACCCCTGCAAGGAAGCGTCCGTGTACACAACGAACCCGCCACTACTGTCAGGAATGGTGAGCACGGGAGCCGAGGTCAACCTCTCCATCAACTCCAGAAAACATGCCTCACAGGCATCTGTCCAAGCGAAAGGCACGTCCTTCCGGGTCAACTGTGTCATAGGACGCGCAATCTGCGAAAATCCTCTGATGAACCGTCTGTAGTAGCCAGCTAGTCCTAGGAAACTGCGGATCTCAGTGACTGAACGTGGTCTCTCCCACCTGAGCACTGCCTCGACCTTGGCTGGGTCCACCGCCAGGCCGTCTCCAGAGATCACATGACCCAAGAAGGTCACCTCCCTCAACCAGAACTCGCACTTGCTGTATTTGGCGTACAGCCTGCGTCGCCTCAGAGTGTCCAAAACCATCCGCAAGTGCTGTCCGTGCTGCGTTCGATCTCTAGAATAGATGAGTACATCATCTATGAAAACCACCACGAACTGGTCCAAGTACGGTCTAAACACCCGGTTCATCAGGTCCATGAAAGCAGCGGGGGCATTGGTCAGCCCAAATGGCATGACCAAAAACTCGTAGTGTCCGTACCGAGTGCGGAAAGCTGTCTTGGAGACGTCGGTCTCCCTGATCCTCAACTGGTGGTATCCAGACCTCAAGTCTATCTTGGAAAACACCACGGCACCCCGCAACTGGTCAAACAAATCGTCGATCCTCGGCAGCGGATATATGTTCTTGATGGTGACCCTGTTCAGCTGTCGGTAGTCTAGATAAAGACGTAGGGTCCCATCCTTCTTCTTCACAAACAGTACCGGGGCTCCCCAGGGAGACGCACTGGGCCTCACGAAACCTTTCTCCAGAAGGTCCTGCAACTGAGACTTGAGCTCTCGCAGCTCAAGCGGTGCCATCCTGTATGGCGCGGTGGAGATGGGGCTGGTCCCTAGTACTAGTGAGATCTCAAACTCGATCTCACGCTCGGGCGGTAGTCCTGGCAACTCGTCTGGAAACACGTCCGGGTACTCTCTGACCACCGGGATGCTCTGGAAGTCTGCCACAGGGCTGGGCTCTGCCACCACACAAGCTAGGAAGCCCTCACACTCCTGGCTCAAAAGTCTCGCCGCCCGAAGTGCCGAAATGCACCTGAAACCTCCGTCCACTGGCTGTCCGTGAAACTCAAAAGAAGGCAACTCCGGAATGGATAAGACAATCTTCCTCTCAAAACAGTCCACTAAGGCGTGGTAAGCGGACAGCCAATCCATCCCCAGAATCACTCCAAAGTCCTCCATCTGGATCATAATCAGGTCAGCTGGTAGGCTATGTCCTCCGACGCTGACCTCGCAATCCGTGTACACCGCCTCAGCTACAAACAGCTGACCACTCAGACCTCTGATTATGAACGGATTCTCTAAAAGTGTATAATCCTGGTCCAAACTAACTGCGAAACTGGCTGCAACAAACGAGTGCGTAGCGTCGGAATCGAAAAGCGTGTAAACGAGTCTGCCAGAAACTGAAACCATACCTGCTACCACCGATCCCGAAGCTCTGGCGTCCTGTGTGTGAGGGCGTTGACACGCCCCTCAGCTCTAGGTGCGGACGAAGCAGCCACACTCTGCGTCGGACGGGTAAGTGATGACCGATACCCTCCTCACGACTGCTGTCCTCCTCCTCGCGCCTGGGAACCGCGGCCTCCTGCGCGCCCTCTGGTGCTCTGCGTGGGGAGTATCTGCTGACCCCCTGCCCTAGATGGGCAGTCCCTCCTGACGTGGCCCGGCTGGCCACACCGGTAGCAGAGGGGAACCCGACTCCCGCCCTCAGTGGGTCCCTACTGTCGGCTAGGCGGGGGTTCGGTGCTGGCGACTGGCCCCTATCAAGGGCCCCCAAAGGCCACTGATGGCCCTGCAAAATGTGACGGCTCTCCTGCGGACGCCACGTGTCTCCTTTAAGTTCTCCTAACACGCCTAGTGTGACGGCGGAAAACTCATTCCACCACCAACTCCCCTGTCGTACGCTCGGAAGGGGGAGGAGGGGGTGGCGATGTGGATGGAAGCTGAAATTCTTCACGAACCACCTCTCGAATTAGTAGGACGAGGTCCGGAGACGGTATGCTCAGGAGGAGAGGAGGGGTAGTATGTACTCCAAGCCCGACACATCTGTCCCTCGGGCCCCGACCTCGGCCATGCCCGCGACCCACCCTCCTAGTTCCACGACGAGGCATCTCCTACAAGGAGACGCGAAACAACGAAATACGTCGGCACGGAACAGTACCTAACGAAAACGTCTAAGAGCTCATGTCAAGAGATATGTTGTGGTGGCTACTCTAGTTATAGACATGTGAATTGGTTATTTTCCAGTCAGTTGATTCACTTCTCGGGACGACCTTGCTCTGATACCATCTTGTAACGACCTGGTTCCGGAGTCCCTACGAGACACGAGAACCGGACCGACTCAACTAATCCCAAGACCTAGTCGTCCAACGAGGAAGTAACCAAAAGAGCAGTAAAATAAACCACATTCAGCATGAATATAACTAACTGTAAGAAAGTACAGCAGTAAGGAAAGAAACTACCACAGTATTACCACCACAACAGTAGAACAACATTCATAATATAATTTGAACTGCAGGTAAAGAAAGTACAGCGGAAACAAGAACTACTCACTACAACGTAACAAAAAGAGGTACAAGAGACAGTGGTAACTCTATTGGACCCTACTCGGCCCAGCGTCCTCTGCAGTCGCTGACCCTGGCTGCTCAACACCTGGTCCTGAAAAAGGTAACGAGTGTAACACGTCAGCAAAACGCTGAGTAGAGTGGCAACTAAACTAAAGACAACAGTAGAGTGTACAGTACCTGTTATGTTCGATTACTTTCTTTATTCAAATCTTTCAATTGTCTCACTATTTCATTTATTCCCCAGATCTTTTTCTTGATCTCGAATGTTCCTCGTGGGAACGATCTTGATTGCAGTCTTTTCCAAAATGTAGAAGTAGCACGTGGTGCTCTCCTGGCCGGGAGAGTCCCCCGTGGTGATCCTACCCTCAGTCAACCACCCCAAGGTCATTGACAGACGTAACGGTGACTACGGCACGCGCGATAAACGCACAGGTAGCTAACCCATACTGGCACGCGGTCAGTCGTTTCCGTTAACGAGTGCACCCAAAGCACAGCACGGAACCAGTCCAGGGCAGAGCCCTCTCAGTAACAGGGGTCCAACCCCTCCACAGTAACAAAACCGGGGCCTTTCCCCTCCACAGTCCGTGCACCCTCGCCTGACTACCCTGGTTTGCCCCAGTGGGCCTAACAAGTCGGTGAAGGAGGCTAGCAGAACCCTAGGGCCCGTGGGGTAGCTAGTGCTTTCCTAACACTAGTAGCTCTCCTCGGTACTACGTACACGAGGGCCAGCAAGTCGGTACAGAGCGGCCGGTCCTAAACCCGGGTCCCTAGGGTGGCTAGCCCCACTCTACACTAAACAGGTACAGGTACTTCCCTTGGTACTACGTACCCAAGAGACAGTACAAAACTACATCTCAGTTCCATTCCTTTCTCTTTCTAGGAGTTCCACTCCTAATTCCCCGTAGGGTTCCAGCTCTTTAATCTCAGGACATCTTATGTTTCACTTTCCAGTTTCACATTCTTACAATCCATGATCTCAATCATGTTTCTTTATTCATAACAGGCAGCTGTTAATTCAATTTACAGGCAGCTTTATATTCCTTTCCATTTTCCAAGACTGTAGTATTATACATTCCACTAGTTTTTCCATCCTAGGATTCATGCCATATCCTAGGATCTATCATACAATCTAGTTTTCCAGCCCTAAGATTCATGCAACACCTAGGAGCTATCATATATTTCTCATTCCTAGGATTCATGCAACGTCCTAGGTTCTAGTTATGGTTCCATACTTTAACAGATTTTATTAATAACTTAAAGCCACTCTACCAGGTACAACGGGAGTAATGGGGGCGTGATCGGGAATACCACGTGCCTCCGTGACTCCCAAGACTGCAACTGAAGGAGGTCCTATCACAAGGATCAAACACAAGGAGTGTCTCAAAACAGTGTATAGCTACTGTAGACGGGTAGAGGAATTAATTCTGAAAAGAACGCAACTCGAATCGCGGAAAACGGAACCCGAACGGGCCCTAAACAGGTCGAAAACGACGACACTGTGCAAAATCAGACGTCTTAAAAAGTGGATCAGAGAATTACCTGTTCAGCGTGGTTTCCCAGACGTCCAGAAGTCTGCGGGGACATCTGGCCTAGCTCCCAGACGTCCGATGGTCACCCCGGACGTCTGTAGGTTGCTCCCGCCGTCTGGTACAACAGCCAGACGTCTGATTCGTGTTGGATGGCGAATCACCGAGCCTGCGCACACCCATCTCCCTCCCTCAGTACGGTCAGTCGACAGGAAGGAAGAAGAAGACGGAAAACTCACCTTTCAGACGTCTGGATGGTCTTCCAGACGTCGCCCTCACCGTCTGGCTATCAACCCAGACGTCTGATTCTGGAAATTCTTCCAGAATCAAGGCCCCACTCGGCCTCCACTCGCGACGCACCTCACGCGCCTGCCGCTCAGACTGCAGCAGTCCCCCCTCCGTGTCACTCCGCGCCCCCCACGCTCTCCGTCGGCCGGCCCTAGCAGCCCCGGCGAGCTCGCCCTCACGGCAGAGCTCCGCTCTCGCACGCTGCACCTCCTTCGCACTCACTGCGGCTGCCGCTGCCGCCCTCGCGCTCGCGCTCACGCTCACTGGCTGAAGGAGAAGAGGGAGGAGACGGTGGAGACGACGGGAGGGAGCGCGTGGCCTTTTAAGGCCGCGCGAGGAGGAGAGAGAGGACGCTGCAGCCGCAGAGAAAAAGGGAATAAGCGAATATCCGATCTGCACGCTCAGGCGCGCGACAACCCGCGCGTGTCGAAATTAACGAATTTCCAGACGTCTGGAGACGATCCCAGACGTCTGGTCAGACGTCTTGATGTGATCCCAGACGTCTGGTACGACGTCTGGGCCACCTCCGAGACGTCTTAAAAGACGTCTGAGGCACGCGTTCGTTACACGGACTCCCTTAGAGTTTCGGTATAAATTTTATTTGATCACAAGTTTTGCAACTATGATGATGGGTTACTCGTAACCTTGTTTTCAAACATGCCGAACAAGTGCAATCATTTTGATGCCGTTGCCGAGGAGGCAACGAAATTTACTTTATTGTTTTTTGCGCTTCTTTGCATTTACATAGCACTAATTCCACTTGTCTTTGATCTACTATCTTGCAGGCACCCTAGCATGGAGATCCAAGTGTGGTGGACCAAAGTAAAGTGCAGGTAGAGTGTTTTGTAAGTGTCTCCCACATTTCCCCCCCACTAGTTCATTTCGCCACAATCATAACCAAGACCTAATCTACTTAAGTATTTGCATAAACCCTAGGAAAGACTTTGTTTGTCATATTTGCCACCTTCACTCATCTCACCCTTGCATATATAACAAAAAAAAAAAACTCTTCTCTAGTGGGATTTTCTGAAAGCTACACAATTAACACCTACAACTTCTCACCCTAAGGTGCACAATCACATCGATTCTGTTGGTGCTAGAGCACCACGATCATTTGTTTTGATGATAACAAAACACGTGTTATTTAACATTTGCAATTTGAGTCCTAGATTTCAGGTCAATTGTAAATGTGGACGTGTTTAGACGGAGTTCGAGCTCGCATCCAGGACGGATTGGAGGAGCTTGACGGAAAACAGAGGAGGTTTGCGTGGAGCGAAAGATTGAAGATGGAAGGAAATGAAGAATAGGATAGATTTCCTTCTTTTGTACTTGTTGTATTTTTCGTTTCTTTTGTTGCTCTTTATTTTCCTTAGAAAATTATGTTAAAGAGCCTCAAAGAACCCTAACAGTAGTCCTAGGAACACCGGCACAACCCTAGGATACTTAGGTTTTCTGTAGAATACTTAGAAAACCAATATAGGGTTCAAACAGCACTTCCAGACGTCTAATTCCCAAATTAGACGTCTGATAATGTATTTTAAGACGTCTGACTGTTGTTTCAGACGTCTGATAACTGTTAGGCTGGACATAGTTAGTTCTGTCTGATGAAATCAGACGTCCAGACATTAGACCAGACGTCTTAGGAGACGTCTGATGACTTTGCCAGACGTCCAATTAGTGGACCGTTGGCTGGCTTCGCAAACACTCAAGAATGTGACCGTTAGAGCCTTATCAGACGTCCTTACGCCTTTCCAGATGTCTGATAAATGACTGTTTTGCCTCGGCTGACCCAAAATCTCTTCTCAGAGATTTTCTAGCCGTTGCAACGTTTGGATATCAATTCCCACAGTAAAAGTAGGTTTCCAGACGTCCTGTATGTCGTCTGATGGACTTGCGTAAAAACCCTGTTTAGATCTGATCCAAGTCAGGGAGAGACCCGCCCAAAATCAGACGTCTGACATTTGAATCAGACGTCTTATAGTGAACTTACAGACGTCTGATGCTAAAATTAGACGTCTGATAAGCCTGTCAGAACAATGATTATTCCTGATTTCGGGCTGATTCACTTGGGCTTTGTTCCCAACGGCTATAGAACCTTTCTTAAGCCTTCCAAAGCCTTCCTAAGGCCTCTATAAATAGAGGGGAGCCTTTGCAACACAAATACACACAAGATACACACCTAGAGAGACCAAGATACACAAGAAACAATTTGTATTACACTTTCCACTCTCTTGTGTCCTAGCTAGCTCTTGCTCTCCAAGCTCAAGCACCATTCTCTTGAGAGCATCAAGCTGTTGTGCACCCGCTCTCCCGCCGTAGTTCACAAGAGCGAAGTTGCGCCATCGCGTGGCTCACGCACCGCGTCATCGTCGACGCACTCCTTGCAAAGGGGAGTTTCCTAAATCCTATAGAAGCTTAGGTTTATTACTTTGTTGGCTCTATAGGTTTGTTGTTTATTTTACCTTTGTCTTTTGGTTGGGTATTCGCTTTGCGAATTCCCGTCTCCTTCGTGGGACAAAATCCTTCTCGTGGTGAGAAGGGGTTGAGGAACGCTACCCTCGTACTTGTAGCGTGGTTGTACTGAGGTTGAATCACCCTCGTTTTAAAGTGATTCGGTTAGTGGATTTGATCAACTAGGTTGATCGAAAAATCCTAACTCGAGAGGGTTAGGTGGTGGTTTTCACCCGATTTGGGTTTCCACCTAAAATTACTTGTGTACTTGTGCGATTGATTTTTGTGAGATTGCTTTATATTTCAATTCTGCATTTTTTTTGCGTTACGCTAATCTCACCCCCTCCAAGTGGGAACCTTCAGATTCTACCACTTAACTGGGATCTGACCTATGGACCTGGTAAACTTAATTCAACACACAAATAAGTGAGTAGAAATCTGAATAGGTCAAACATTTCTATGACCCTTAACAAAGTGGTGTAATAGGCTAATTGATTGAACTGTTTGGGCCGCACCACTTAAGATAAGAGCGATTCATCAAGTAGCTTGCCACTTAGGGTTGATTTTTAGGACTGAACCAGGCACTCCACATTTCTTTTTTGATTTTTAAAGGAATATATCTTGTTTAGTAGCTCTACTACACCAGTGCTTTCAAAACTTGGAGTGTTCTACTGAATCTTGATTGAATATACCTAAACATTAAACCCTAAAAGCTACTAAACAAGGTTGAACCCTAAAAGACACATCATCAAATAAACTTCTTTGAAAACCTGGTTGTGCACACACACATTTTAACTGATCATTAAGGGCGCAACCCATCTAAACAGCCCATCACATTCCTGAAGCACCATTGTCCCAAGCCTAACTAAAATTGATTAGACGTTAGCCCTAAGGACCGGTTCACTCGTCAGGATCCAGATTGAAATTATTCACGATTAACCTACTTATACTAGTCAATCTGATGTCTAGCTAGGGGAGTAGCATCAAATGACCATGGCTGGGGGGGACACTAGGAATTGGAGGTGCAAGCCAAAGGAAGAACCTTCACCTCAATCCCTCCTTCTAACTGGTTGGATTGCCTGGACATAAGTAGAGTAAATCGTTCATAATCTTTGGATGGATTCTAAGAGTCTATAGACCTTAAAGCTGCCCAACCTAAGGACAGGCTTGAAATTTTGTATTGCAGGACTCCTTCTTTCTCTTCTGATTTCCCTCCTTACTTCACCATGTACCCTTCCACATCTTACACACATTTCAAATCCTATCCTCCTACTGATTGCGCAGCAATCACAGGTCTTAATTGGCCTAGATTAAGCTAGGACTTAGCATATGTTAGGATTATTCACGCATACATATGCATTGTCTGCATCTTTACTGCTTTCCTTTAGCTATGCATGAAATAATGTTATAATGTGCCGATTAAGTGCATTATGTCAATTGCAGGCAATAAGCTGATCAGGAGCTGGATCTGAAGCTGGATCAGGAATAACAGGAGTTGTAGCAGAGCTGGAGCAGATGGCCTAGTTTAGATGTAGAAATAATAATGTAAGGGGGTTAAAAGTTTGCTATTCTATTAAGTAGAAATAAAGTAGTAAAATGTGAAGAGCTTAGGTCCATCCTAGCCCTAGGATAGCCTAGAGACTTCCCCAAGCCTTAGCCACCCTTAGATTAGGTCACAACACCCTAGGAAGCCCTAAAACCCTAGTTCCAACCCTTCTCTGGACATCCAGATAAGTTTTAAGACATCCAGGACCCTTAGCCAACTCCAGCACACTTCAAACCCACTTCTGCAGTGTTATTGGACGTCCAGACACTTTGTCAGACGTCTAATTTCTGCAAAATACCCAAAACAGAACCCGAAATCCTTCTTGACTCTGATTGGACATCCAGACAACAAGTCTGGACTTCTGATTTTAGAGTATAAGACGTCTGATTCTATAATTAGACATCTGATACTACTCTCCAATTCCTGTCTTGAGATTTAAGCCTTGATCTTGGATCTCTAGGTCCCTAAACCCAATTCCAACCCCATAGGAACCTAAATTAAGGTGCCCTAACCCTAGTACATCACCTCTAGACCTCCCTAAGGACCTAATTAGGTCCTCACTAAACCTAATTGACTTGGATCTTAGTCAATTCCATCAGCCTATTCAATTGGACTCATTGAGTCCAATTGAGCCCTGATCTCAGCACACACTGTCCAATTGGACTCAGTGAGAGACCAATTAACCTAGACCTGACTTAATTGAGTTGTTTTACTCTCAATTAAGTTTCCACACACCCAATTAAACTTGTATTAAGTTTAATTGCACTTTACCTTAGTGAATTATGGTTTATAACCCTAATTTGAGACCTACCTTGACCTAAACCCACTAAAACCCAACCTAATCAACCTAGCCACCTAAGTTTCGACCCACACACACCCACACACACCATCCACACGAAAATAACTAGCCTAGAGTTCCCTAGAACTCTCTACCATGTGTGGTTGCCTTGGTTGCCAAAAATAGCAACCAAGAGCCATTCAATTTTTAGATCCACATTTGGTGGATCTAAAAACCACCATCCACCCTCTCTCTCTCACTCTCCCACGAGCTCCCACCATAGGCCTCTCTAGAGAATTCCATAATTCTCTATAGAGCTTCCATTGGGTCTATAAGAAGACCCCATGGGTGGCCATTGGCACCCATTCATTCCCTTGGCAATTACTCTCCATTGGTGCCATTCACGCAACCTCCACTTAGCCACTCACTCCACCTCCACGAGCTCACTACCACCACCATGGAGGACACCATGCCAGGATGCTGGATCAACCCTACCTCTCTCCAAGGGTCGGCCTAAGCTACATTGGCCGCCCCTCATTCTCTTCTCAACCACTCCAAGGCCATCGGGGACCACCCCTGAATGCCCTCTACTCTTTTAACTCTAGAACATGCTTTTCATAAGTTTTACTGCTTTCATTTACTGCTTAGTAGAGTAGTTTCTCTTTTCCCCCAATGATGCATGCGAAATCCTCCCGTCGATTCTTGTATGCAATCATTTTCTGGTAGCTAGGTTTAATTTAAAGCATTCCAATATAAGCTTTCCTCTACATTTCCTGTACAAACAACTCTCCCCCAATGAATGAATGAAAAATGCATTTATATATATATATATATATCTCTTTATGTGTTTGAAATCACCGTGAGCTGAATGATTATTTTATTTGCGTGATTTTAAGTGCCTGTTCTTTAACCGCCTATATATTGCGCACCAGAATACTAAGTAGAGCGGCTTTAAGATCGATTTCGAAAACAAAAACACGCCTCCCAGAGACGAATGACCGGGACTCAAGTCTCGTTATTTTACAAAACAATATTTTTGACGAACGTTTTTGCGCGACTATACTACAATTTTTGGCGACTTTCAAATGCGCGAAAATGGCTTTCTGCCACCTACCACCACTTACCCCAAGATGCACTAGCTAGGATGGCTTTGATTGGGGATATGGATACAGACCTCAGTGTCCAGGGCCTAACCCTGGACAATAGGACTATGATTACTATCCTTCTAAGAGATACAATGATTATAGATCTTCATTCTTTGATCACCAAACCAACTCGATCTACAATCAGGAAAGATATAATGATTATAACACCTACCCTCCCTAGTATTCCACTGAATATAGGTCACCACCATCCTTTAAACAACCTAGAATGACCTACTATCAGGGAGGGACTCGAGAACCTCGATATCTTGACTACCCTAGATTTAACACAAACCCATCCAAACCTGAATTGAACCAGTTGGTTCAGGTGAACTAGATCTAGGATCGGGTGTTGGCTAATTTAAGGAACACTATACAATCTTTAGAAGCTCAGCCAACACCATGCACTGAAGCACTGGAGCCTATGATCAAAATGATTGATAAACTTAATAGTTCTCTATTGGATCTGCTCCAAGATGTTAGGGATAGGGACCAGGGTGAGTTTCTTTGTGGGAAATTGTCGAGGTTGAGGATGAAATTTGTGGTTGCCCTAGTCAAATCTTGGGATGATTCTCAGGATGAACAATCTTTAGGAGAGCCAATGTCTAAACCCGCTCAGCCACCTGTCGGGGGCGATACATATTCTGAGATTGGAGATGACCAGGTTGGTCTAGAGTAACTCTTTGAGGATGAACCGAGTTTCTCACCCGAGATCCCCGAGCCAAGGAGCGAGGAAAACTATGTCTCTTTGAACCAGGAAATGATAATCAATTTTGAGACATATATAAATGAGGATCATGAATTCTTTGACTCTAAGGGTGAAGAATCTCTTAGTGAAGTCTCACTTGAGTATAAGGAAGATGATTTTAGTGAGACAAATGAGCTTGAGGAATCTGATGAACCATTTAATAGCCCGTTCATTAAAGATTTAGATTCGGTTGGGGCTAACTTGGAAGATTTGAATCCTCATTTACTAAAAGATTCAGTCAATAGTCCCATTCCTCATCTGCACCCCGAAGAGGTGACTTCTGAGATCATTATGCCCAAGTCAATCTTGATTCAGCCACGATTTTTGCACTTGGGTACTTTAGATGGGGTGTACAATGATTTGGAGGTCCTGGAAACATTGATTTCGGAGGATAGGAAGTTGGAATTAAAAATCTAGGAAGATAATTCTGAGGGAACTTTGATTTTGGATCTAAGGGTTCCTATTGACCTAAATCCACCTACTTTCTACTAGGACCATTACGATATCTTTCACGTGCAACCCAAGCTCGAAATAACTGATTATTTTTCTGAGATGAACATTAAGTGGACATCTGAACCTTGTAAATTAAATCTACCTTTTGTTTGACACTTTAGTCTTGGGTTTCACACCACCAAACCACAGACCTAGCTCCATAAATACAACAATCTTCGGTTCTAGGTGATTTTCATCCAGGACCTTAGAACCACTCGACCCTGGGGCATGGGTCTTCATCATAACTTGGTCCACATCTGTGGACATCTTTTGCTGACGGGTTTCACGATCAACCTTTTGATTTTGATTCTGACCCGCACTTGTGAATTCTCAATTTCTTCCATGTATGTATTTTATGCCTAGCTAAAGGCATTAAATTTAGCACTTGTGTATATTCCACGTTCTTTGTGGAAGTGACCGGATTTTCATGAAATTCAGGTGATATTCTGTTTACTCCTCCCTTTTCATGTCTTTATTTTTACAATGAGGACATTGCATCATTTATGCATGGGGAGGTGGATAATCAATTCCTGAAATCATTTTGTTAACTCCATAGAATTTCTTTTAATTTCATATAAAATAAAAAAAAATTAAAAATTTGAAAAAGATAAAAAAGAAAGAAATAAGGAAAAGATAACTTAGGCTTTTGGAAGTTATTAACTTTAGGAATTGATGCTTCAGGACCTGAATACATAAACTCGGGCTTAATTAGCCTGGGTGTCCACTCGAATGTGGACTATCTTGAGTCCTCGCCAATTCAAATTCATTTTAATTTGGCTAATAAATTGGGATGATAAGTATGCAACTTATCAACCCGCCCTCTGATTTGAGGGGACTTTAAGCCTAAGCATCTACACACTTTTTGCACTAACTCACTTTTCGATGGTTTGTTCGGAAATTGGGTAGCTAATGAACTATATAGGGTGGTATGGCTAGCAAGTTGTCAATGGTAACAACTCATCAGCTGGTTGTCTAGAGCCCAGCCACATGACCATTTTTGTTGTACTGCCTTTAGGTAAATCTTAGAATAGGGAAGCCACCTACTTAAAAAAAAAAGAAAAAAGAAAAAAAATAAAAAAGGAGAAAATAAGTAAATAAATAAATAACAAATAAAACCACACTTCACCGCACGAGTATGGCTGGTAAGTTATTGTGGGTAACAGCCCATTGGTCGATTGTCCAGAGCCTAGCTAACAAAAATGCACAATAATTCCCAAAACACTTAGGGAAGAAGCGGAGAAGTAGAATAAATCGAGGAGATATACACTGGGTTCGCCCTTGTGTTGACCCCGTAAATAAAAAATAGTAGGGAGAAAGCTATCGCTCAAAAAGATAAACCTCTAGGCAAGGTCACCTAGGGTCATAGAAACCCAAAGTCCATTTTAACGGCCACCTAGTGAGTCTTTCACTCTTTTCACTAAATGCTTAGCACTTAGAGTGCTTTTTGAGTCTTGGGCAAGTTGAGTAGCTGTAAAAAGTTATCTTGGAACTCTGAAATCCACAAGTACAAAAAAAAAATTAGAAAAGAAGAAAAACAAGAAAATTTTTTTTTGTATATTCTCTTTTCAAATAAGGCAAGGGCTTAGACGATTGGCATTCTGGCAGACACCTGGGCACTGTTGAGTTCTTTTGTAATTAGGTCCTGGGGTTGAGATTTTCAAAAGCAATCGACGAATTTTGCCTAAGTAATCAAATCCTGACTCCAGTTTTATACATAGCATTTACGTTAATTTTGCTAGGGACTAGCAAAAAGTAAGCATGGGAGTATGATAAACACGTATAAATCTTCGTGAAATGCTTATTTACGATAATTCCTTGGCCTAGCATTGTAGATCATGATATAAATATTGCACAAACATCCATTGCATTGCATTTAGGATAGTTGTATGTTATGTACACTAATTCCATCACTTTACATGGCTAGGAGGCAGTGCAACATCTTTAGGGGCTTTGGATGAAGAATCCGATTGTATGGATGGATTCAGAGTGACGATCGCAGTCTGTCAACATGAGAATCGCCCCGATCTGAGCTCTATAGCACCCTCCGCAAGAAGAAGAAGATCGATGGCCCAGATGGTGCCACGTGGCACCATCTAGGCTGCCCTACCTGAGCCAAGGTGCCTCCAAGCCCGCCACAAGATCAGATCCCAGCCGTTGGATCTCAATCCAATGGCTAAGATGTGCACTCAAAGGATGAACTCCTCACCCAGCCTCAGGCAGCTCAAGGAAGGCCTCCTCCCGACCGTTGGATCTTCATCCAATGGTTGAGATGCACAACTGCACTGCTTTCCACTCGACAAAGAGATGCCTTGGCCAAACGGTGAGGCACTCTCTCCACAAATAGGAGGCACGAGTTTGACTCCTAATCCACCATGCCTATGCTTGCTCAGCCAAATTGGATCGCTCGATCTTGATCGAGCGGTCAACGTCGCCCTATGCGCAAGGCAGATGCACTCTCTCTAAGCACGTAGTTAAGATGTCTGAATGCAGCATCCGACGGCTGATGGCAAGGCGCATGATTCAAATTTTGCGAAGGGGCACGATCTTCTTTCAACCGTGTTATCCTTCATTTGACGGTCATGATTCATCTGTGCCTACATGCGCGATGACAGCTGCAGGCGTGAGCGGTGGGTGCAGGATTTACAACGATAGAAGAGCAGGCCTTTAGTGACACTTGTAGCTATCACTAAATGGCCTGCGCGGTGTATGCGCTAGCCAAGGTAATGAAGAGGCGTGGATTTTTTAGCAACAGTTTGAGCGGCCACTAGTGACGCTTGTAGCTGTCGCTAAATGCTTGTGCACGGGATTCTCTTCTTCCCATCCATTATATAAAGGCCTACACACCCTCCTTGCAAAAGCATCTCTACCTACTCTACTCCCACCTACTCCTAAGCTCTAGCAAGCCTACTAATGCTCCATTAGAGCTTACTCTCAAGCTCCCAAGGCTTCTATTAGTGTAACGAACCTCTGCCTCACCAAATATTCCTCCATCTTCCCATCCCCATTCATAGGTCTCCTTGGAGCCATCCTCCCACCTCCATTCCGGTAGCAGATCATCTCTGCCTTCTTACCTCCATTCTAGAGCCACGCTAAAGCTTTCCTTTACCTGACGTCCTCCTGCATCTCACCTCTGTCGTCTAGCTCCTCAACTCCTTTGTCCGAGCTTCCACCAGGCACCCTCATCTTGCCGAACAACCGATTTGGGAGATTTATTCTCACCTCCCTCTCTTTTTATACTTTTGTAGATTATTGTAGTAGTCATTCATGCAATACATCACATTTGATTCCATCTCTATCTTGTGATTGCTTGTCTTTTATTTCAAAAATAAAAAAAATAACAAAACCCTAAAACACCAAAAAGAAATAAATCGAAGGGCGATGTTCATACAAAGTAAACATCGCCTCCTTGTGTTCGACTTGGGACTCGCTTGGAGTTTTGGTATAAATTTTATTTGATCACGAGTTTTGCAACTACTACGATGGATTACTCGTAACCCTGATTTCAAACACTCGAAACACGTGCGATCACTGACCTAGAGGCCTCCATTAGAGTTGCTCTTCTTTGGGGGAAATTTGATCTAGTCTAATTCAATCTAGACCTGAATTTGACTCCACATCCTGATCCACCACTTGATTTGAAAATGCAACCGGACAACATAGGAAAAATGTTTAGGAAACCTGAATCCTGTATGAGCAACAAGGAAAAAATGATCAAGGCTACTCTTAGACATCATGACGAGTATTACTAAACCTCAGATTCATCTAGGAACATTCAGGTTAATTTACTAGAAACAACAACCCTTATTATGTACTGTGCCGGAATGATGTTTATACAAATGATACATGGTTCAACCGGGGATGATCTTTTATCAGAATACAGTGAATTATGGAGACTACATAATACTGAGTGTGTACAGTGTCTGACAAATCTATCACTTTGGGAAACATACCAGTCTCATTGAGAAACATGGGTATATGCTAAATACATTGCAACATGCCATTGATCAGAATACCCATATCAACATACAAAAACTTATAAGACATCTTAGAGTAATGTTGAAGATCAATATGATTTCTTAAAGCCTGGGTTCGAAATGAAGGTTGTTATGGACCCTTGACCCAAATGGAACCAGATTCGAATTATATGCAGAATGGCATGCCTGATCAAAATGTGGGTTGGGTGGATCCATCTACAGGTGTTTCTGATTATGAGCCAGCCATAGGTAACTATGAAACTAGTCCATCATGCCTAGATTTCCCAAGCACCTATGAGGAATCAAACTCAGAACTTCTTAAGGATGTAACTCTTGCACCTTATCTTGTGTGATTTTGTAAGGTACATCACAAGAAGATGTTTCGTGCAATCAACCACTCCAGGGGTAGGTAAAATTTCTCTTATTCCCTAGTCAACCTCTTAATCTTAGGAAAGAGATAGGAAACAAATTCGATTAGGATCCGCTTGCCTTATTTTTCTAGTAACTATCATTTAAAAGTAGAAAGATTCCTGATTTGCAAACTTGATTTATATCTGATTGAAGATTGAGATGATTTGATTAGAGATCCCCACCCTGATTTCTTATACATATTAGGGATTTACACTTAAATTCTAAACATCTTGGACTACTCACATTCTTGTTTCAGTGCAAGGTGTCATATTTGTGACCAAATTGGACTTGAAATAGAGCCAATTAGGGTTTCCACTTTAGGGTTCTAAAGTGTTAGTACACACTTGCATGCATTAAAGGAAATTAACTGTCCTGCATTTGTGTGCTACCCAATCCCTTGATTGGAAAGATCTATTCAAGAAAACCCTAAATCAAGGCTCGAAATTCACTTGAACCCTAACATTTTGGACCTAATAACCTGAGAGTCAATTCAGGGTGACTTTGGGTCTTGACCCAGATTTTATCCTCAATCTTTAGGGCAGGTCAGGTGAAGTTGGTCCACTTTGTGGATCAACCAACCTCCAAATTTGGCCACAAATTGAATAAACTTCTAAATCAAGTGAAATTCTTGGCACAAATTAGGACTAAAATTGGTATACTTAGGTCTCTATTTACACATTCTGATCTACTTGGAACCGCAGTGACAAGGAAGGTTGAATAGGGGAAACCCTCTAACCCGTGGGGATGCTCTACCATGTAGGGATCTTTGCAGGGCTCTCCCTTCTTGGCTGCACAAGTAATTTTTGGGTGTGTGCATTTTCGATTCAGAGGTATCATTAGCCTCGAAACAGCCAAAGTCATCCGAAAATCTTTGGTTGCATTGATTGGGTCCAATAAACATCCAGTCCCTCATCTATTCTCTAGAGCACATACACAGGAAAGATCCCTAGGTTTTTTGACTTAGAGGCCTCCAATAAAGTTGATCTTTTGAGGAATTCTGATTTGATCTAATCAATTCGATCTGGACCTGAATTTAATTCTACATCCTGATCAACCACCTGATTTGAAAATGCAACCTGACAACGTAGGAAGACTGTTTAGGGAACCTGAATCCCAAATGAGCATGAAAGAGAAAATATCGAGGCTACTCTTAGACATCATGATGTTTATTACAAAACCTTAGATCCATTCAGGAATATTCAAGTTAATGTACCAGAAACAACAACCCATATTATGAACCATGCAAGAATGATATTTACATAAATGATACATGGTTCAACCCATGATCTTTTATCATAATATAATGAATTGTGGAGATTACATAATACTGAGTATATCCAATGTTTGTCAAATCCACAACTTTGGGTGATACACTAGAGACTCCTTAAGAAACGTGGGTATATGCTAAATACGTTACAATAAGCCATTGATCGAAAATACCCATATCAAAATTCAGAAATTGATGAGACATCTTGGGGTAAGGTTGAAGATCAGTATGCTTTCCAAAAGTCCTGGTTTGAAAATAGAGGTTGTTGTGGACCCCCAACCCAAACAGAATTCGATTCAAATTTTATGCAGAAGGACATACCTGATCTTGATGTTGGTTGGGGGGATCCATATGCAGGTGCTCTTGGTTCTGAACCAACCTTAGAGAGCCATGAAGCTAGTCCATCATGCCTTGATTTCCCAAACACCTGTGAAGAGCTTGAGTCAGAAACTCTCGAGGATGTAATTCCCAAACTTATCCTATTAAGGTAGTCCTCGAGAGTGATTCTGACATCCCAATAGAACCACATCCAGATTCTAGTGACCCAATCCCTACCCCTAACCTAGAATCTAGATCTGAGGCTATTTGGGATGATCATGTGGCCAAAAGTGATGAGAACCAGATTTTAGATCTGAATTATGATGTTGGGCCCGTATTTGATGGTTATACCTCTCTAGGCTCCTCAATATAATGAATTGATTTTTTGTAAGTCACACCGATCTACAATACAGAAATAGAGGAGTTGTAAGAGTTGGGATTTGATTGGGTCTACCCTAGGAGCCTAGAACCCGAGCCTATGCTGACGTGCATGGAACATGTCAGTTTAATTATGTCACCGTAGCATGCATTCACGATGTTGGTTTTAATTTAAGATTTGGATTTGGTGAGTCCAAGTGTCGATCTTAAGGAGGCATGAAATCGGGTTAGTTTTAGTCACTTTAGGTGTCAAAAAATGGTAGCGTGGTTTGCTTGTGACAATGGGAGCGAATGAGAGAGAGAGAGAGAGTAGGGTTAGAGCTTTCATTTAAAACATGACAATCATGTTAAGGAGATGTGAACTACGATATGAGAAGCAACATTAACATATAGCATGCAATTAGAGTTTGTTTACAAATACAACAATAGATGAAAGCTTAAAATAGTGCAACGTAAAAGCTAGAGTAAGAGAGAGTGCGAGGAGGAGGCGAGGCATCCACGGCGGTGGAGGGGGGTTTTGTTGGCGACTCGACAACTCCGTGGTGGATATGGAGTATTTGGTGGAGCTAAGAGAGGGCTAGTATTGCATGGAGAGGGCTAGTATTGCATGGAGAGTGTGGTTGAGGTGGTTTATATAGTAGAAGAGGGCTTCCAAAAGATGTACAGGCCTTTAGCAACATCTGGTACGTCACTATATCCTTTCTAGAAGCATTGCTGAAGTCCCACACCCACGGTCCGTGCTCCAATTCTTCTTCTCAAGCCATTCACATGCATCCTGACTCGTCGAATCTGAGGTGCGGATCGCTGTCAGATGGCTGAGGGCGTGCCACGTCGACCCCCTGCTGCGTCGAGGGTGCTTCTTCTCATGCGATCTGTGTGCTCGCACCATGAGCCGTCCGATTGTGCATCAACGGCTGGGATTGTGCATGACTAGGTGCGTAGGATCACGCCTCACGTGCAGTGAGTGTGCGTGATCACGTGCGTTGGGTAGGCCTTCATCTGGAGGCACCGCATGGATTCCATCTACACCATTCACGCCCGCATTGATGGCTGTAAACGACCACGCTCTTAGTTGAGCGTGATTTGGTAGCGTGTAGAGCTTCGAATGCTCGCTGCTTGCTTGCAAGTGCGAGGCTTCACCTGCTGTGCTACCTTCGCGATTAGTCGTGAAGGCGTCGCCGATCGTTGAATGGAGATCCAACGGTCAAAATTTGAAGCTGGTTGGGTGCGTGCATTAGTGGGAGCATGGCAAATGGCGCCACATGGTCGTTTGTGAGCCGTTGATCATTAGATCAACGGCCAGAACTTCTTGGGCATGTTGGGGGAGCTCCAGATGTCAGATTTAAGTGATTTCTAGTCGATTGGACTCCGTTCGTCGATCTAGATCTATTCGTGTAGTCCAATTGCTCATTTAAGGCCTGTTTTAGCATCCACTTGTATATATGGCGATTAAACATTGATTTATAAGCAATCTTAATTCACAATGCATGCAGAGCTCCCATGCCCATCATGGTATGTTATTAGTGCACATATACCCCTAAGGTAAACTCTAGTTGATGGAAATATCATCATTAAATGAAGAGTTATCATATGCCTAATAAGGGCACCTCTTTGAGCTCGAAATTTGAAATTAGGGTAGATCCAAGTTAGGTTGTTGATTCTGTGCATGTTTGACGAGGCGAGATCAACATTAAAATCAATGCGTCGTAGTATAGTTGAAATCTCTCGAAAACAAATAAATTTTATTACTCAAAATTATAAATTCAAGGTCAAACATAGGGAGCAAATAGGGGTTCAAAAATCAAGAGCACAACTATCAAATTGAATATAATATGCACTGAAAAATCAGAGTTATAATGCAAGAAATGTAAGAATAAGAGAATCAAGAATTCAATATATGAAGACAAGCACAAAAGAAAATGGATGTCTGATTTGTGAATCAGACGTCTTAAACTTATAGATGCTACAGTGCTTTATTTCTTCTTTTTTCTCTCTTCTCTGATCTGTCTCTGGCCGCTTCCTTCTTCTTTTCTTTCTCTTCTTCTTTTCTCGTGCCTTTGCCTGTCTGCCTTTAGCTTTTTCTCCTTCTCTTTTGCCTTTGGCTTTTTCTTTTCATCTTCTTCTTCTTTTCCTTCCGTCTCTATGGCTCCTCCTTCTTCCTAGCTTCTTCTTCTTCTTTTGTTCCTTCCCTTCAGCCCTTCAGCTCTTCCTCTTCAGCCTTGCCTTCACCTTCCTTAGCTCCTCTGGCTTCGACCATCTTCTTCCTTGGCTTCTTCTTCTTCTTCTTCTGCTTACGAGAGCAGAACCTACCCCTACCCGCCCCCATGATCTCTCTTCCTATTTCTCTCTTAAGCTCGCTCTCTCAAAGCCTTCTTGGGTAATTGAGTCGGGTACTGGTGGCGACCTTCCTCTATAGTTCTATTATTTCGTCGTAGTATAGTATAGAGAGGTGATTACCAGTTTAATACAATTTGTTACTCGGAAATAAAGAGTTCCCGAGGTCGAACTCAGGGAGCAAGTTGTATTCTAGAGATACAAATTCTTATTACAAAAAATATTACAAAAATAAAGAGAGAGAGAGAGGGAGAGATAAAAATTTGGTTTCTTCTTTCTTCCTCTTCTCTTTGGCTTTTGGTTTTTCTTCTTTGTTTATCTCCTGGTGGTCTTCTTCTTCTGCCTTTTGTTCTTCTTATTTCTTCTTTCTTCTTTCTTCTTTCTGCCTCAGCTGTAAAGCTTTTCTTCCTGCGATCCCCTTGCTCAGTGGCACGGCTTCTTCGTTCTCCTTCTTTCTCTGCAGTCCTTTTACTTCAGGGCGTCGTCTCTCCTTCTTTCTTCTTTTTCTTTCTGTCTTCTTTATCTGCAGCAGTGGGTGATGTGCCTCTTCTTCTTTCAGCTCTTGCTTCTGCTTGTCTCTTTCTTTTTCTTTTCCCTTGCGGTCCTGTTCTTCTTCCTCTTTTCTGCCTTCAGAGCGTCGTCTGATTTTCCAATCAGACGACTTAAACTGCCGCTGCTACAGTGCTCCTCCTTCCTTCAGCTTTCGTCGTCCTTCTTCTCTGCCTCGCTCATCTTCTTCTTCTTCGCCTGTGCCTGCACACTTCAGAGCTCTCGTCAGCAGGCAAAAACCTACTCTACCCTCCCCCCCCCCGTGTTTCTCTCTCACAGAATCCGCTCTTAGGAAAGGCTCTCCCAGAGCTGCCGGGTAGTCGGGTACGGGTCGCGCCTGGGTCCAGGCCCACCGGCGTACGTGGTGGGCGAGGAGTGCAGGTCGGGCTAAGTCGGGTCGGGCCAGGTCCGTGAGGCGTGAGCGCGGACGAGATCGGGTAATCGGGCAGGTGAAGGGGACCTCACCCCGTGTGCTGAGGCAATAAGCCTCCAGCACTTTTTCACTTTATACCGCTGCGCTCCTTCAGAGCCTTCCGAGGTGGGACTAAATGTCCCACCCCAATTTGACGCCTGCGGGGAGGAGGCAGCGGCGGTCGAGGCTTCGCACGAGGGCTTCACGCGAGGGCTTCGCCTCAACTGCAGCCTGACGCTTTGCAAAGACACCTCGCGCAGCCTGGGAGCGTGACCTAGGCGTGGCACACCTGGGGCAGTAGGTGAAGAAGCTGCTTCGCTTCAACAATGGCGGCGGTGAGCGCAGGTACCTGCCCACAGAGAAACGGCCTCTCGGCCCAATCAGAAACGCGGAGGACCTTCGCCGTGGCACGGCGAAGGTGGTCAGGGGGTGTGCAGGCGGCGGGGCGGAGCCTAAGGGCTGCCCTAGGTCAAATTGCAGGTTAGGAGATGGGTTTGTTCGGTGGAGTTGCAGAGGGTGATTTGGGGGAAGTGGAAGGGCGGACGTTGATCAGGGTGAGGAGGCGGAGGTTCTGCGGTGGTCGGCGAGCCGTGTGGGTTGCTGGAGTGATGGGAGCGGGTCGCCGGAGCAGGGTCCGGAGGTGGGGAAGGTGAGGGCTATTGGTCGGATCGGGGTAACAGTAAATATGTAAAGTGAGGAAAAGGAAGAGGGGAGGAAGAGGAGGAGTTCTACCTACTTAGCAGGATGAGGAGGGGCTACGACTGTCGCCGGAGAAGAAGCTACCCAGGGGAAGGGGCGGCGGCGAGGAGAGGGCCGGAGAGGCGCCAGCTGGGTGCGGCGTGGCGCGGGAAGAGCGAGGGAGAGCAACCCTGCAGCTGGTAGTGCGGCAGAGCGACGAGGAGGAAGAGGGGAGGCCGCCGGAGCTGGAGGGCTTCCTGTCGGAGTGGGAAGAGAGGAAGTGGGGGTCTTTCTCCGTCAGGACCGAGCTGCTCAGAACGGCAGAGAGACGGGGGTATTTATAGAGGCGGAATCAGAGAGGAGGGCGGAGGGAGACGACGTGTCTCCCTCGCCGGAGGACGCCGGCGATGGAAACCCATACCGTCCATGCGTTCGCACGGTCGGTATGGTGGGTTGCAGCGACCAGGGGGTGTTCCTGCGACGGCTGACGACGCAGGGCACCCCCGGTTTACTTGCCAGACCCTCCCCCTTACCCTGCGCGGCGCCATGCTCCGCGCAAGGTCGCCGGAGCATGGTGCTGGTCAGGTTTTGGCAGGAGGGACCTGAATGCAAAGAACGAAGGAGAGTTAGGGGCAGAAATGTGAGGGTTCAAAAGTTGAGGGCCAAAAAGTAAATAAATGAGGACCAAAGTGTAAAGTTGGTCAAGAAGGTTTCCTCTTAGGCTCAAGTTTTTATACATGACTAATTGGGGCCTAAGGATTATGATGGTGAATTTTATTTCCAGATTAAACCTTGTTTGATCGGTCAATTTATGCAAAAACCCAAATTAAGTTGTTAATTGGGCATGGTTCTCAATGTAGGTCAAAATGGGTTCTTAAGGCCAAATTGAAGGTTCTGAACCCTAGAGATTATTTTTCTATGAATTTTAGAGGGTTTATTCTATTTTTACTTTGCCTCGAACCTCGTAAATTGAAGTGGGTTTATTTTAAGGTTACAGATTATCATTTAGTTCCTTGGAATTGCTGTAGCCCTTGTCAAATCATCTCATCCCACTTCTATTCTTATTAGGTTGCTTTGACCTATGTTTGGACCCTGAATTACCCTGTATGCAAATTATACTGGTAAAATTGCATTTTTACCCCTTATGACTCATTTTCTCCTTAAACTCAGAATTCTCTGAGTTAAGCCTTTCCTTGAGTTATGTAGGAGCTTTTATCCTTTGTATTAGGTCAAAATGAGCTAGTTATGGCTCATGATGAGGTTCTCATCAGGTACACGTGACTGGGACCAGGCCTACCAACGTGCGTGGTGGGCAAGGAGTGCAGGTCGGGTATACGGGTCAGCTAGATCCGTGTGGGTAGTGTCGCGGATGAGGCGGTGATAGGTGAGAGGGACCTCACTACGTGGTTAGGAGGTGAAGAGCCTATTACACTTTTGCAATTTATCCTACTACAGCCGCTTGTCAGCTTCCGAGGTGGGACTATGTTGTCCCACCTTCTTCGCGAGCGCCCATAGCGGAAGCTTCCCTGATTGCAGTGGCTCCCTCAGTCTTCAATGCCAATCACTTGGCTAACGTTATGTGCGAAAGGAGCCTACACGACCTAGGACCTGTAGCCTGGAGCGAGGAGTCCTGGATAAGGCTCCCAAGAAAGCTCCTTGCTACGTCAATGGCGGTGGAGACCTTCAACACCTATCAACAAGAAAACAGCCTTGCGGCCTCGTTAGAAGGTTCAGTTAGCTTCACCTAGACACGGCGAAGGGTGTACTAGGGTCGGTGTGGTGTGGGGTGGCCGGAGCGTGCGTGCCTAGGTCACCCTGTGTGCGCAAAAGTGGGTGTGTTCGGGGGGAGTTTTGGGGGCTTGGCATGGTGAGTGGAGTGAGGGTTTAGGGTTAGTGAGGTGTGGCGGTGCTTGTAGGGTAGTTGGCGAGGCAGATGGAGACGTGGAGCGGCGGGAACACCTTGCCGAAGGTCTGGCCGGAGGTGGAGAAGGTGGTGGTGGTGTGTGGCGTCGAGGCGTGTTTGCAAGAAATAAAGAGGAAGAATAAGAAAAGGAGGGAGAGAGGAATTATCTGAACTAATCTAAGGATGAAGGGGGCAGGGATGGTGGCCGGCTCATGTTTGCCACCACTGGAGACGAAGCTCTCTATAGGTGAGGTGACGGCGACGACAGGGGTAGAGGCAGCGTCTGGGCTGGTGCAGTCAACGCAGATGATTGAAAGGAAGGTAACCCAACCACTGGTATTATGGATGGGCGACGAGAGAGAGACGATGGAGCCACCGAAGCTTGTGGAGAAGCTGTACCCAGCTAGGAGAGAAGAAGGTGGGGTGGACCGACCCAAATCCAAGCTGAGGAGGTGCAGAATGATTTAGGGTTTCTTATATAGGTCCTGGAGGTTGAGTTTGTGCTTGGATGCCAAGCTTCCAAGCATGACAATGATGCCAGAGATGGAAACTCAGAGACACCCAAATCTCTCATGCGTTCGCATGAGAGATTGGGTAGGAATTATATCTCATCAAGGTGTTCACATTGGAGGAGATTTCTTAGAGAATCTCCCTTTGAGTTTTGAAGGGGATTCTCTGAGAGATCAGAGAGTTCTTGCCTTTGAAACCTCATCAGAGTAGGATTCCCTCCACTATAATGGTGGAGGGACCTAATTACAAAGAATAATGAGGAAGTTAGGGGGTTTTCTGCAGAGATTTTCAAAAATTAGGGGTAGAAATGTAATTGGATTGAACCTGGTTGCAAAGTAGGTCAAGATGAATTCCCTTTAGGTCCAAATTTTGGTACAAACCTAATTTGAGCCTAAAGAATTTAATGGTGAAATTGGATTTTAGGTTTGACCAAGTTTTACTAGGTAATTTATGAAAAAATCCAATTTAGGGTAAATATTTGACTGAGACCGCAATTTAGGTCAAAATAGGTTCCAAGGGTCAAAGTGAAGGTTCTAAACCCTAGAAGATATTTTTCCATGATTTGTAGAGGGTTTAGGTGAATTTTATTTTGACTAGAACCTTGTCAAATTAAGTGGGTCTATTTTAGGGTTACAAGAAGTTATTTAATTCCCAGAATTCACATGAACCCTTTTCTGTTTGAACCAACCAACTTTTTATCTTGTTAAGATCATTTGACCTGTGTTTAGCCTATGAGAGAACCCGTTGCTATACTGCAATGGTAAAATTGTAGTTTTACCCTTTGTTTGTTATTTTTCTCTCAAAATGGTTATTCATTGAGTTATGACTTCAGTTGGTTATGTAAGAGCTTTTGTTCTCTTTTCTAGGTCAAAATGAGCTAGTTAGGGCTCATGATGGTGTTCCCATCATATCCCCATGCCTAACTTTTGCTAGTCCCTTAGAAAAATTTTAAGGTTTTAACTTCTGTTCTAGACCATAAATTCCTTGATGTTCTGAGATTATGATGAGTACTTTTTTCTTTTCTTTTTGATTAGGTTAGAATGCCGACAGTAGTCCTAGAGGTACTCAAGTACCAACCAAGATCCGAACTTGACCAACTCTAGCCTTGGTCCTCCACGAAGGTTTTTAAGGTCCACAGAAACTATCCTAAGTTTCGTTGGACTCCGCGGTTAAAGCACCCGTGGTTGTACCGTATTTTAGCCTCGGTTCAGTTTGCAGTGCATTTTTTTTTTCTTTTTTGCAAGAGAGAGAAGAGGATTTTCTTTTTTGTTTGGAGAGTTTTCTCGCTCTTTTATTTTTATTTCTAGCTTTGGATTGTCTTCTCAACACGGTCTGTATCGGATTCCTTGTCCCCATCATCTATCCTCGAAGGGTCCCTGGCAATCAATGATTCATGATAGCACTGCCCATGGCTACCCCTAGAACCCTAGCTTTCGAGATTTTGAGATAATCCCACCCATGGCATTCTGTAGCTAAATCCAAATCCTGGCAATCTACATATCGTGATAATGCCACCCATGGCATCTGAACCAGCACAAGGTGCTTACGTGCCCCCGGTAGGATATGTAAATATCCTAGGAGACAAGCACTGAGGAGACGATATGTTATTGCGCATCTTCGAGGGAAATTTCCCGCCTCTCCACGCTGAGAACTCATCCAAATCAACTTGTGTTGATTAGCCACTCCTAATCTAGGTGTCTTTTTCAGAACATTTAAATGCTTTTGCGTGATTTTGATAATTATGTGCACTGAACCAGACTGTCTGTGGATTGGGGTGCTTAGGCTACCGAGTCCCGTAAATCAAAGGTCAGTTAACAAGGCCGAAAACTCCCTAAGCCTTAGACCTAATACTTAAGCTTCGCATTTTCCCCAACCTCTTGAGGACTATCCAGATCTTAGCGGATACTTGAATTTTTAAGCCTAAGAGTCTAGCCCAAAAGGCCTAAGATCAGCATTCCTACTAATCTCTTTTGTGTCTCATTAGCACTTTTTCCTACATTTTTCTTTTTCTTGATATGGTTTAGAACTTCAGTTAATCCCTTAATTTCTTACTAATGACTATCTCTCTTAGTTTCTTTTTCATTTTGTGCTCCTTTTTGACATTTTTCAATTTTCCTCCTCAAGTTTTGTATGGCTTCAAAATTTTATTCTCTCCTCCAAAATTTTTTGTTCTTTTTCACCATTTTCTTTTTTTTTGGTATTTTTGGCATATGAGATTTTCTTTGTGAGAACCCTTCTGAATTTTGATTTTTGTATGTTTACACTTTACCACCCCGCCATGCCTAAGTTTTGCAATGTCCTCATTGTAAATGGAAGGTGTGAAACAGTGTTGGATTCAAGGACCTAGAACAGGATTTATTGGGTGGGTGAACGAGTTGAGAATAACTGTTGCGGATGATTTCAAGCTCTGGCACGTATACCAGAGGTGGGATCGACTGTTCTAAAATCGAACTCAGGATGCAATAGACGTGAAGTACAGATGGATAATCAGAAGGATCTCAGGTTTTTGGAATGATGGGTTGCCTCCTGTTAAGCGCTAAATTCAACGCCTTCAGCCGAGCTAGAAATGGTATGGAGAGGGAGTGGTCAAATCAGTAGAGTTTTGTAGAACAAGCACCTTGATCAGGAGCCTGGTTGGTCCAACCAGGTGCTTGTTCAGATCAACAGACTGATGATGCAGCCCAAACCCAATCAATCTAGTGGTTTGATAATTGTAGATCAAGAGATGTGGAAACCACCATATACTATCGAGCTCGGAATGATGTAGAAGTGTGAATTCAGGGTTTGGCTGAGTCGAATCAGCCTGGTCAGAGTAGGGACCCGTAAAATAATCAGTGGATAATGCAGAAACCCTACAGGAGTGATCAGAGAATGATGGAGCACGATTTGTGATCTGATCAATGTCTGAAATCTGATATAGATGTGGAGGCGAATTATCTGCAATCAGCTCAGTAAGAGGGGAATCAGAATAAAAATTGAGTTCGGTTGCGGGTTGGGGTTGAAAACGGGTTCGGATAGGTTCTGTATATGCAGAGGAGGTGGCTTCAATAAGAATTGTGTGTGAGGGCTCTTCTAGAAAGGAGCTACAGGTGGTTTCATTTAGAGAGTCCTCATAGTAGCTATCAAATTCAAAAGTGAATGCCTGAAGAATGTTTATAGGTTGAGGGAAATCTGAGTCAAGAAAAGATTTGAACTATGGGTTGCAGTCACTCTCAGCATTTTCTGGTTTTGATTCCTGAGGATCGAAAATAAATGATTCCATCTCACTGGAACCGGAGTTTAAATCAGCGATCTTGCGATTCGGGACCTCAAAGCCGGAGTCAGAGAATGAATTATGTGAGCTGAGATCGTAGATTGGCTTGTCGAAGTCAGGAAATAGAGGTTCTTTGAAATCATGGTAAGATTCGAAATCGTCGGAGAACTTGTGAAAATCAAGTTCTGAGTTTGATTCGAGATCAGATGTTCCACCAGTAGATAAATCACATGATGTAGACTTAGCAGCCTGACTTGGGTCTAGCCTATATGTAGATTCTGAGCTTAAAAAGGTGTCCTTATCTGGTCTAAGCTCAAGTTCTAGGCTTGTAGGAAAGACCCAATCAGAACCCCACTTTTCCAACTCCTCAATTTCTGTATCATAGATTGGCATGATTTCCAAGAAATTGATCTGTATCTCTGTGGATGTTGGAGAGGGATATTCGTCAAATAAAGGTTCGGAATCATACTCTTCTTTGAAACTTTGATCTTCCTCATATGGGACCTTGT
Organism: Thalassia testudinum; assembly: GCA_037157565.1. Classification (NCBI taxonomy): domain Eukaryota; kingdom Viridiplantae; phylum Streptophyta; class Magnoliopsida; order Alismatales; family Hydrocharitaceae; genus Thalassia; species Thalassia testudinum. Next base: position 96,359,725 of record JAZHRO010000025.1, read on the forward strand.
AATCTTCCCAATAAGTTTCAGATCCAGATTCTAGGCTGAGGATGTTGGTTGAATTACTAGAATCTAGGTCAGAATTACCTTCGAGGGTCACCTTATCAAAATAAGGCGTGGAATTTACACCCTTGAGAGGTTTGATTTTAATCTCGTCATTGTAGGAGTCTCGGAATTCTATGCTTGATGACCCATGATTTTGGTTTTCTAGGGCTGGCTGAAAATCGTGTTCTCCTGCAATTGGGACTTCCCAACCTAATTCAAGATCACGCATGTTATTTTCCACCTGGGTTGGGAATCCACAACAACCTTATGCCTTGAACCCGGGCTTTGGGAAATCAGATTGGTCCTCGATACTATTCCAAGATGTTTCATGAGCTGTTTGGGGTATGTACAGGTATTTCTGATCGATAACTTGTTTCAATAATCTCATTATCTCTTCTCATTTTTCAAGATCATCTTGGTGTTGTCATGCATTGAAGGTATTCAAAGTAATGTAATTTTCCTATCTCAATGTATGCTATTATGAGAATGTCTCGGGTTGATCCTTTTGTAGCCTCTGTTAATAATACTTGGGCACAGTTTATGATGAAGGTTGCTGTTGTTGGCATACTAACCTGAATGTCTTCTACTGGTTTTGAGGTTTTGTATTCAATTTCATAAAATTCAAGGGCATCCTCAATCATTCTATCTCTCATGGATCTTTGCGACTCAGGTTTCTTGAATGGTACTCCTAAGTAACCAGGCTGCATATTTGGATCCGATGGTGGAATCAAGATGTAGAATCAGAATTCAAGTGTGGATTGAAGTGATTTGATCTGAATAGAGACTCTCAAAGAAAATCTGTGTATGCTCTAAAGATAAGGGATGAGGAACTGGTTGTTTGACCTAATCAAGGTACCCAAAAGATGTTTGGATGACTATGGAGGTTCGGGGCGGATGATACCCCTGGATCGAAAACTTGTCCACTTGAGAATTACCTGGGCAGCTAGAGAGGGAGAGTCCCACAAAGACCCCTATACGGTAGAGCGCCCCCATGGGTTACAGGGTTTCCCCCACCCGACCTCTCTTGTCACTGAGATTCCAGGTAGACTAGAATGGGGACCTTGACCTCTTAAGTCTACCACTTTTATTTAAGATCATAGGTGCTTTGGATTCCACTTGAACTTTAGACATTTTGAGTGCAAAAGTGACATAGTCAAGGTTGGTTGAACCAACAAGAGGTCAACTTCACCTATTTGCCCTTTGAGAAGCTTTAGGTTCTTTCTTTTAGGGTTCAAGTGAAATTAAGAGCTTGAATTTTAGGGTTTCTCTTGAATAAGTCTTTTCAACCAAGGTGAATTTTAAGCACACCTCTTTTTGGAATAGTTGATTCTTGTTTAGAAAGATCTATCTCTAAAATCCTAAATTGGAATCCTTAAGTTGACTCTAATTTTGGTTCAATTTAGTTGCCACAAATATGGTATCTAGGGCTCAATCAAGAAGGTGGTAGCCTTAGTTACCTTAAATGGATGCACAAATCAATATTTGTTGAAATCAAAATCAAGCAACTTTGGTGACTTAGCTAAATATGGAAAGTAGGTAGCCCTAAATTGATTTCTATCTTGTTTTTCCTTTTCAGAATGAGGGGATTAAGGGAAAGGGCTAATCAAAGATTACTTGCCCTGGGTGTGGTTGTTGTGCGGCCGTCTTCTTTCGAATCTTCTCCCCTGAAACAATCACAACAAAAGAGATGTATCAAGTTAGTATCAAATCAAAAATTACAATCGAGATTTCTAAATCACCCATTGCTCCATGGCAACGACACCAAAATGTTTGACGAGGCAAGATCAATGTAAAAATCAATGCGTCGTAGTATAGTTGAAATCACTCAAAAACAAATAAATTTTATTACTCAAAATTGCAAATCTGAGGTTGAACATAGGGAGAAAATAGGGGTTTAAAAATCAAGAGCACAACTTTCAAATTGAATATAATATGCATTGAAAAATCAGAGTTATAATGCAAGAAATGTAAGAACAAGAGAATTAGGAAGTCAATATATGAAGACAAGCACAAAAGAAAATGGACGTCAGATTTGTGAATCAGACGTCTTAAACTTATATAGGCTACAGTGTTTTATTTCTTCTTTTTTCTCTCTTCTCTGATCTGTCTCTGGCAGCTTCCTTCTTCTTTTCTTTCTCTTCTTTTCTCGTGCCTTTGCCTGTCTGCCTTTAGCTTTTTCTCCTTCTCTTTTGCCTTTGGCTTCTTATTCTTTTCATCATCTTCTTCTTTTCCTTCTGTCTCTGCGGCTACTCCTTCTTAGCTTCTTCTTCTTCTTTCGTTCCTTCTCTTCAACCCTTTAGCTCTTCCTCTTCAGCCTTGCCTTCTCCTCCCTTAGCTCCTCTGGCTTCGGCACTCTTCTTCCTTGGCTTCTTCTTCTCCTGCCTGCGAGAGCAAAACCTACCCATACCTGCCCCCACGATCTCTCTTCCTCTTTCTCTCTTAGGCTTGCTCTCCCAGAGCCTTCTCGGGTAATCGAGTCGAGCACATGCACCCAGGACTAGGCCCACTGGCATGCGCAGTGGGCGAGGAGTGCAGGTCGGGTATACGGGTTAGCCAGATTCACGTGGGCAGTGCCGCGGATGAGGCGGTGATAGGTGAGAGGGACCTCACCCCGTGGTCAGGAGGCGAAGAGCCTATTACACTTTTGCAATTTACACCACTGCACCTCCTTGTCAGCTTTCGAGGTGGGACTATGTTGTCCTACTTCGCGAGCGCCTATAGTAGAAGCTTCCCTGATTGCAGCGGCCCCCTCAATCTTCAATGCTAATCGCTTGGCTAAGGTTATGCGCGAAAGGAGTCTGTGCGACCTGGGACCTGTAGCCTGGAGTGAGGAGTCCTAGATGAGGCTCCCAAGCAAGCTCCTTGTTGCATCAAAGGTGGTGGAGACCTTCAACACATATAAATAGGAAAACGGCCCTGTGGCCTTGTTAGAAGGTTCAAACAGCTCTGCCTAGATAGGGCGAAGGGAGTGCGAGGGTCGGCGTGGTGTGGGGTGGCTGAAGTGTGCATTTCCATGTCACCCTGTGTGCACGAAAGTGGGTGTGTTCAGGGGGAGTTCAAGGGGCTGGGCGTAGTGAGTGAAGTGAGGGTTTAGGGTCAGTGAGGTGTGGCGATGCTTGTGGGGAAGTTGGCAAGGTGGATGGAAGCGTGGAGTGGCGGGAACACCTCGCTGGAGGTCTGGCCGGAGGTGGAGAAGGTGGTGGTGGTGTGTGGTGTCGAGGCATGTTTGCAAGAAATAAAGAAGGAGAACAAAAAGAGGAGGGAGAGAGGAATTATCTAACCTAATCTAAGGACGAAGGAGGCAGGGATGGCGGCCGGCTCGTGTTTGCCATCGTCAGAGACGAAGCTCTCCGTAGGTGAGGTGGCAGTGACGATAGGGGCAGAGGTAGCATCTGGGCTGGTGCGGCCGACGCAGATGATTGAAAGGAAGGTAACCCAACCACTGGTATTGTGGTTGGGTAATGAGAGAGAGAGGATGGAGCCGCCGGAGCTTGTGGAGAAGTTGTACCCGACGAGGAGAGAAGGAGGTGGCATGGACCGGCCCAAATCCAAGCTGAGGAGGTGCGAAATGATTTAGGGTTTCTTATATAGGACCTGGAGGTTGAGTTTGTGCTTGGAAGCCAAGCTTCCAAGCACGAAAATGACGTCGAAGATGGAAACTCAGAGACACCCAAATCTCTCATGCGTTCGCATGAGAGATTGGGTAGGAATTAGATCTCATCAAGGGGTTCACATTAGAGGAGATTTCTCAGAGAATCTCCCTTTCAATTTTGAAGGGGATTCTCTAAGAGATTAGAGAGTTCTTGCCTTTGAAACCTCGCCGGAGTAAGATTCCCTCAGCTATAATGGCGAAGGGACCTAATTGCAAAGAACGATGAGGAAGTTAGGGGGTTTCTGCAGAGGTTTTCAAAAGTTAGGTGTAGAAATGTAATTGGGCTGGACCTATTTGCAAAGTAGGTCAAGATGAATTCACTGTAGGTCCAAATTTTGGCACAAACCTAGTTTGAGCCTAAGGAATCCAATGGTGCAGTTGGAATTTAGGTTTAACCACGTTTGACTGGGCAATTTAAGTAAAAATTTAATTTATGGCAAATATTTGACTGGGACCCCAATTTAGGTCAAAATAGGTTCCAAGGGCCAAAGTGAAGGGTCTAAACCCTAGAGGATATCTTTCCATGATTTTTAAAGGATTTAGGTGAATTTTATCCTAACCAGAACCTTGTCAAATTAAGTGGGTCTATTTTAGGGTTACAAGAAGTCATTTAATTCCCATAATTCACATGAACCTTTTTCTATTTGAACCAACCCACTTTTTATCTTGTTAGGATCATTTGACCTGTGTTTAGCCCATGAGAAAACCCATTGCTATACTGCAATGGTAAAATTGTAGTTTTGCCCTTTGTTTCTTATTTTTCTCTCAAAATGGTTATTCATTGAGTTAAGACCTCTAGTTTGTTATGTAGGAGCTTTTGTTCTCTTTTCTGGGTCAAAATGAGACAGTTAAGGCTCATGATGGTGTTCCCATCAATGCATCATGATTTGTTGTGTGGTGGAAATCTCGATCTGGATGTAGGTTTAGAAATAGATTTTCGTAGATTCTCTGATGTCTTCGAATCCTACTTTGATTTTGGAGAACCTTTGTTTCTAGATGATTATGAGCCAGTTTACAACCTCAATGTCGTTGATCCATTCTTTGACTCTAATTCTAAGGTCCTTGATCCTAAGATCATTGGTTCAATTTCTTTTTCCATTGAGTTGGAATGAATCTGTTATAATCTGCAAGAATCAGAAATAATAAGTACCGAGAGTGTCCACATTCCAGAGTTTGAATTTTTCACTAACTCAGATTTCCATGATCCTATAAGCAATATCCAGGCATTTTCATTTGATTTGGATGAGCATGATGAAGACTCTCTAGATGAACCTATCTTTGAATCATTTCTAGAAGAGCCCACATTGCACCCAGATTTTAAAGAAGCCACACCACATGCAGAGCCTTTCGAAGCCTGATCTCAAGCCCAATCAACCGTCAAAATTAGTTTCTACTCTAACTCACCGCTCTCTAATCTGGTTGCATATGATTTTCCACCATATTTTGATTGAGAATCAAACACTAACTAGACCATTAATCACCTCTTATCCTTCTCTAATCTTACTAGCATGGTTTCGACATTCTCCACTGATCCATTATCTTTTGAGGACCCCTACTCTGATCAGGCTGAACCGATATAGCCAAACCCTAGATTCTCACTTCCACATCTTTTCAAGCCACATAGCATCTGGTGGGCTCGACACCTATTGATTCATATTCATCAACCCACTAGACTGATTGGGTTTGGTCTGCATCATTAGCATGTTGATCTGAATAAGCACCTGGTTGGACCAACCAAGCTACTCATCAAGGTGCTTGTTCTACAATATTCCTCTAGTTTGACCTCCCTTCTCCTTGACACCTTCTGCTCGGCTAAAGGCATTGAATTTAGTGCTTAACGGGAGCCAACCCATCATTCCAAAAAATTGGAGACCCTTCTGATCATCTTTTTGAGTTACACTCCTATTACACTTGAGGGTTCAACTTTAGAACAGTTGACTCCACCTTTGATACTTGTATCAAAGCTTGAAATCGTCCGCAACAATCATTTTGACTCATTCACCCACCCTTTAACCCTATTCTAATTCTTGAACCAAGTTGAATCCGTACCCACTGAGTTTACAATGTGGACATTGCAAAACTTAGGCATGGGGGGGTGCTACAGTGCAAACAAATGGGAATTCAATTTTCTGAAGGGTTCTCACAAAAAAATACATATTTGAAAAAAAAATGGGAAAAGGGAGGACAATTTTGAAGAAATAATTGAAAATCTCTCTTGAGGAGGATTAGAGGAGGAAATGCAAAATGTCAAAAAGGAGCAAAAATCAAGAAAAAAATGATAGTCATAGTGATTGATTATGGGATCTACTTAAGTTTTAGATGAAATCAAAATAAAATTAAGTCCTAAAGTGCTAGACACAATGAGATTAGTACGAGTGCTCATCTTAGGCCTCTTAGGCTTGTTCTAGGGCTTAAACACTCACGTATCCATTAAGATCCGGATTAGTCCTCAAGAGGTTGAGGAAAGTGTAAAGTTGATGTAGTAGGTCTAAGGCTTAGGGATTATTCGACCCCATTTCCTGCCCTTTGGTTTGCTGGACTTGGTAACCTAAGCACCCAAAATCACACACTAGTCTGGTTCAATGTGCTTAATAAAGAAATCATGCCAAAACCGTTCTGTTCTGAAAAATCGTCTCGAAGATCTTGCTTAGGAGCAGCTCGGAAACACAAGTTGATTAGATGAGTTCTCGACATGGAGAGGTGGAATATTCCCCTTCAAGATGATATTAACATATCGTCTCATTGGTGCTTATCTCTTAGGATATCTAAATATCCTACCAAGGGCATGTAAGCACCTTATGCTGGTTCTGGTGCCAAGGGTGGGATTATCCCAAAATGTTGATTGCTAGGGCCTGAATTTAGCTACAGAACACCATGGGTAACTCTATCTCAAAGTGTCAAAAGCCAAGTGTTCTGGGGGTCGCCATGGGCGGTGCTATCCCAACGCATCGAAAGATAGGGACCCTTCAAGGATTGATGGTGGGGATAAGGAATCCGATACTGACTGTGTTTAGGGTCAATTTTAGGCTAGAACTCGAGAAATATAAAAAGAAAAGTGAGAAAACTCTCCAAATGAAATATACTTCTCTAACTACCTCTCATCAAAATGCACTGGCAAACTAAACCTATACACGATACGTCCATACACGGGTGCTTTAACCGCAAGGGTCAACAAACCTCTGGGCAGTTTTGTAGCCCTTAGAAAACTACGTGGTAGACCCAGGCTGAACCTACTCAGGTCTAGATCTTGGCTGGTACGTGAGTACCTCTACGACTATTATTGGCATTTTATTCTAATATCTAGAGAGGCTTAAATAAGGCATCTGAACATCAAAGCATGGTCTAGAGATTTAGTTCTTTCCATAAGATTTTGCTAGGGACTAGCAAAAGTTAGGCATGGGGGTATGATGGTAACACCATCCTTAGCTGCAACTAGCTTTAATTAGTTGAAATCAAGTGACAAATGCTTCTGAAATGATCACTGGAGAGTCGTAATTCCACCCAAATCCATTTTAAGAAGAGAACATTAAAATTGGACTAATTCTGTAGTTTTAACATCACATCATAATTGCAGAATAGCCACGAGGTATCCTAGGGGCTAATTAAAGTTCCATTGAGCATTAAAGTTCAAAGAGTGGGTCCACACAAATAGAAATAGGGTTTCACACATTTCAAAACCACATAAGAACACAAAAACCTAATTTTAGACCCACTTAAATTGAAATGGTTCTGGTTAGAATAAAATTCATAGAAAATATTCTAAGAGGTTTGGTACCCTTAGTTTGACCATTTGAACCTATTTCTACTTTGAATAAGTCATAGATGAGATTTTACCCTAATTTGGGCTTCAGTGCAAATTTCCAAGTCAGACGTGGTCAAAACTAAAATCCAACTTCACCATTAGATTTCTTGGGTGTAAATTAGATTAAGGCAACATTTAGGTCCAATTTGAGTTCATCTTCACCTAGTTTACACTTCAGTCCCTAAAACCTCTGTTCTTCACATCTAAGCCCCTAGCTTTTGAAATATCTTGCATTCAAGTCCCTACATTTCTCTTCTTTGTATTTACACCATTGTCGCCATTGTTGAGTCAACTCATAGCAGCCGACTTTGATTGGGAAGATTCCTCATCAAATCTTCATCAAATCCCTCCAAAATTAGAGGGATTGGCCATTAAATTAGAAGGAACCTAATGAGCATAATTTCATATCCTAACTCGAATAGGAAAGCTCTGGCAATCTAAAAAATTGCCAATTCGTCTGCTTCCTGAAATCCTATTCCCATGACTAAATTGTTCTAATTATAGAACACATATGAGCTCTATTTAAGCTTTATGATGTTTGATGGTTAGAACTAGCAAGGTTTAGGCCCAAAATTCCTCTTCAACTCCTTCCCCGACCTTCTCCAATCGAGCTCCGATGCCACCTCCTCAATCTCCTCCTCCTGCCAGCCAACAGTCAAATTGGTTGGCTCTCCATCCCTGACTTCGTCCACTCCTCGACAGCCAACTCAGGAGCTGCCTCCCCCTTTCCTCATCACCATCCTGACCTCTAGAGATTTCATCCACTTCGGCGTCAGCCAATCATATACGGTGCCAATTCTCCCTCCTTTCATCCACTAGATAGGTCAAACTCTTCCGCTTACTCTCTAGACTCCATTCAACTCCTTCAAACCTCGATTCAATAGCTGTCCACAAGTCCTCCCCCTCATCTTCTCCACCTCCGATGTAGCTTCGATGAGCTCACCACACCACTACATGCCACGAAACACAACACTGCCACCACCACAACCTTCCTTACACTGCAGAGAACAAAAGCCCCAAGGAAATTGGGGGGTTTGATCTCTGTAAATCCTCACTAACCAAACCCACTTCTGTACCTCATATCCTCCACCAATACACCTCCACACACCCCCAATCATCACATCAACAACGCCATCACCTTATCCATCACACAGCGAAGCCTTTCAACCATCCGATTGGGGTTCTTAGCCCATATTCTTACATTTCAGGTCAGGTCAGAGCTCGTCGCTGCCATCGTCTTCTTCCATCACTGATTGTCACACTCCATCCACATCCGACTTTGAGATAACCATCAGCAGCTTCGGCTTCGTCTAGAGAACCGAACTGCATCACCAATTGAGCGATGCAGCAATCATGGCAGCTTTAATTAATGAGGACCCTTCACTATAGCTCCACGCAAAGGGAAAGGCACAATTAATGCCACATCGTAAATGGAGGGAGGATACACTGCATATAAATGGAAAAGGTGAAAGGGGCTTATCGCCTCTTCACAGGGGGTGGGGTCGCATCTCACTCTCTTGCCACTCCTTGCTCACCACCACAACCGATGAGCCTAAACCCTATATTAGACCTGATAACCCTGTAATTTAAACATGTTTACACTACTTAAGATGTCTATTTATGCATGTTATTAAGCATAGGATTGCATTGCATACTATAAATATTGCATAACATGCATCATCTTGCATTTAGAGTATGAATAAAATGGTGGTTAATTGTCTCCTTTATGTTCATGGATAGGGAAAACCTTTTATCGGGGCCTTGGATCGAAGATCCAACCGTACAGATGTGATCAGGGCGACGATAGGAGTTCAACGACTCCAAGATCGCCCTAATCAGGCATCTGTAGCATCAGATAGAGATCGGGGAACCCTAGAAGATCAAGGGCCAAGATGGTGTGAATCCACACTTCAAATGACAAATCCGACTGCACAGATGGATTCGGATCGACGATCGTAGCCTAACGGCGCAAAAATCGACTCAATCCAACACCCATGGCACCATCTACATCATCCAGAAGATGGACGGCCAAGATGACGCCACATGGCACCATCTCAGCCATCCAACTGGCCCTCAAGACCGCCGCTGCCTCTCCAAAGGAAATTTGATGTGGGATCTGGGCCGTTGGATCTTGATCCAATGGCCATGAGCATGCGTCACTTGAAACATTCGTGCGACCATCTGGACGACGCAGCGCAGCGAGCGAGAGCTTTATTGCGAGCAAGCGGCGCCTGATCGATTCGTCGTGAGAGGGCGAGCGGGCGTAATTGACCTCTCAATCGCGATTGAACGGTTGCCCACGCCCAATCCGCCCCACGTGCTATTGCACGCCCGTGCATGATGCAGGATCGTACACGGGCGGGCACGCGCTAAGGAGCGGGCGAAGGTGCGATTTAAGCCGTCCGATCTCGTGATCGGACGGCTGAGAGCGGCTGGACGTGTACTCGCATTACACGTGCGAGCAAGTGAGCGGGTGTGCGTGCGTCGCCCACTATGCCCACGTTCAGACCTTTAGCAACGGTTTTATCCATCACTAAAGGTCCTGAATTAAAGTTTTAAGAGTTGTAATGACTAAATTGCCCCCACTCCTTGCAACTTTAAAAGGAGACCCCCTCCACATGAAATTCTCATCCCTTCCTTCTCTTCTCTCCCTCTCCAAAGCTCAAGAGAAGCTTGTCCCACACCCGGGATGCTTCTTGCGAGATAAAGTCAATTTTTCGTGCCCTTTTCGGAAGCGGATACCGCAACGATGACGACGTGCTGCCCCGTTCTCGTTCTTCTGCTTCATCCTCCTTCGTCCTCCATCTAGGCGTCGTCCCATCCGGCTCGTCCTCCAAGCGACCATCGAGGAGGAAATTTCTCTCTCCATTCTTTTAATGCTTTCTAGAGTAGATTTGCTGCTTTCTAGTGTAATAATTTTCCCGCTTTCTAGTGTAATAATTTTCCCGCTTTCTAGTGTAATAAACAATCGTTCTGATGATGAAATTCCATGTTTATTCTACATCTCGTTTTGATTTTTGTTTGTAATATTCTCTCTCTCTTATTCTCTCTCTCTCTTTTCTATTTATTGTAAATAGTTAGATAGTTCTAATCAATTGAATTACTTCGTGACAAATAAAATAAACGTGAATTTTTTAAATCAAACATCTGCCTCCCTGTGTTCGACCCAGGATTTTTATTCCGATATAAATTTTATTTGTTGAATACGAGTTCTTCACTTTCATACTACGACGATAGGTTTTTCAAAACCAAACACGTTAGCATAGCAACCAGTACGTTAAACATTTTGGCGCGTTGCTGGGGAGGCGACGCTCTTTGATTTTTTTTTCATCGCGTTTTTTACAACTTTCGAATCATTTACCTCACTTCTCTCCTTTCTTATTGTGATTGCAGGTACTCTTTTGAGATGAGCAAACGTAGTAGATCAGAGAAAAGTGCTGTGGAAGGTTCTGTAAGTTATTCCCGACCTCCCACCCATTAGATTTCATTTCACCACATAATAACACAAACATCAATCAACCTAGGTGTTCTTATAAACTCTAAGGTTAGATTGTTTGTTGTTTGACACCCATACTCACTTCAACCCCACATTAAAAAAAAGAAAAATAAAAAAAAAAACCTCACAGAGGTACACAGCCTCGTCTGATTTTCAAACTCAACCGGTAAACCGATCTTTGGAGCCGGTACACATATTCAAACACATAATTGAGTAGAAATCAGATTAGGTAATAATTTGTGTGCCTAATTAAGTGGTGCAACAGGCCAATTGTTTGAGTTGATTGGGCCGCACCACTTCAATTAAAATCAACTCATCAAGTAGCTGCCACATAGGTTCAACTCTTACAGATTTACCAATTACTCCACATTCTTTTAAGTTTTAAAGGAAAACATCATCACCCTTGCTTTCAAAACCTGGTGTGCCAACAAAACTTGTTTGAAAACGCCTAAAGTTGAATCCTAAAAGCTACTAAGCAAGATTTGAACCCTAAAATTCTCCGCATCAAAAGTAAGCTTGATTGAAAACCACTGGTTGTGCACGCACACACAAATCAATCAATCTTTAAGGGCACAACCCATATAAAGGGCCCATCACATTCCAAAGCACATTCAAACCTAGCCCTAAATAAAATAGAGTAGACGTTGGCCTTAAGGATTTGACTCGCTCTTCAGAGCCTAGAATGAGATTATTTCCAATTAGTCTGCTTCTACTATTCAATCTGATGTCTAGCTAGGGGAGCAGAATCAAACGATCGCGGCTGGGGAGTACACTAGGAACCAGAGGTGCAAGCCGAAGGAAGAACCTTCTCCCCAGTCCCTCCTTCTAATTGGTTGGATTGAACAGATAGAAGTAGATCAAATCGTTTCTCTATCTCAAGACGGGTTTTGGGAGTCTGTAGGTCTTTAGGCTAGCCCAGTTAAGGACAGGTTTGATTGTTTGTATTGCAGGGTGCCTTTCTTCCTCTCGTCTCTCATGAATCCTTCCACATATTACATGCATTCCTGCTCTTTCCCTCTTATTTTTAACTATCCTCAACATGACGATTATTCCGACTCGTACTGTAATCAACCATCAGTTAGTTGGGATAACTCGGATTGGGGATACAGTTCCAGACCTCCATGTTTAGGGTCTAACCTTGAACACTATGATTGTGATTTCTATCCTTCTCAGAGCCACATCGATTATAGATCGTCAACCTTTCATGAACAATCTAATACGATCTACAATCAAGAAGGATACACTGATTCTTACCCATCCTCTGATTACATTGCCTTTAGGTCATCACCACCTTTTAAACAATCTGAAATGACCTATTATCAGGAAGGGTATAACGAATCTCAATTCATTAATTCCCTTGCATTGACCCCAAACCTGCCCAACCCTGAACCAACTCATTCGGTTCAGGGTAACCAGGTTCAAGATAAGGTTCTGGCTAACTTGAGGAATATCATACGATCTTTAAAAGTTCAGCCAATACCTTGCATTGAGAGATTGGAGCCTCTAATTGAAATGATTGATGATTTGAATAAGTATTTGTTGGATTGGCTCCAGGATGTTAAGGATAAGAACCCGGGTGAGTTTTTACTTGGGAAGTTACCGAAATTGAGGATGAGATTTGTGGTTGCTTTGATTCAATCATGGGATGATTCCCAGGATGAACCCTCTTCAGGAGAGCCAATTTCAAAACTCGCTCAGGCATCTGTTGGGGGGACACGTGTTACGAGTCTGACCAGATTGAATTAGAGCAACCAATTAAGGATGATCTAATTTCTTCACCTGAGATCCCTGAGCCGGGGTACAAGGAAATGTGTCTCCATGGATCAGAAAGTGATGGATGATTTTGAGACATACATTAATACGGATCTTGATTTCTTTGATTTTGATGGTGAAGATTCACGTTGCGAAGTCTCACGCGAGTTTATAGAATATGATTTTTGTGAGACGATTGGATCTGAGGAATCTGATAGATCATTTGATAGCCCAATAATTGAGGAACCTGATCTTATTAGGGTTCACATTACGAATTCAGAATCGCATTTTTTGGAGGATTCAATTCAATGCCCTGATTATCAGTTACACCCCATTGAGCTTATCGATGATTCTGTTTCTGAAATAATTCGACCCAAGTCAATTCTGATTCAGCCACATCATTTAGACTTTGAGATTTTAGATGGGGTGATTAATATGCAAGAGGTCTTGGAATTTAACATGCTGAATGAGGAGGATAGGAGTCGGGAAATTTTGATTTGGGAAGCAAGTTTCGGAGGAAGTAGAATATTGTGTCTAAGGGTTCCATTTCATCTGAAACCATCAAACCAAAACAGTTATGACATTTGTTCTGAGGATGTTCAACCCAAGCACAAATTCATTGATTATTCACTTGAATTCTCTGTAACCCGACTTTTTGGTGTTGGGTTGCATCCTCTTAAATCATAGGCTTGACCCTGCTTGCATACTGATTTTAGGTTTTGGGTAATTTTTATCCAAAACCTGAGATATTCTCGATTATGGGGTATGGGTCTGCACCACAATCTGGTCCACATTTGTGGATATCTGCTGATAGGTCAGAGGTTTCTTCTATTTATTTTTATTCCGATCTGTACCTGTGAATTCTTTATTTCTCTTCTTTGTATAGTGTGCCTAGCTGAAGGCACTAAATTCAGCACGTATACAGTTCATTTTAGTTTTCATCTCGGAGAGGACCTGACATTCACGCAATTCAGGTGCTTTCCATGCTATTCCACTCGGTTTTATGCCTTTTTAATATAATGAGGACATTGCATTGGATAGGCATGGGGGGGTGGATATTCATCTCTGAATTTATTTGTCAGCTCCGTAGAGTTGTTTTATTTTCTTCTATTTAAAAAAAATTTAGAATTAAGAAAGAGAACTTGGGCTTAAGAAAAATTTCAATATTGGGAAATACTACATTATGATTTGAACACAAAGACCTTTCAGGTCTTTGGACGTAATCAGCCCGTGTATCCACTAAAATGTGGATTTGTTTTTCGAGTCCTCGCCAACATAAATTCTATTTTAATTGGAGTAAATAAGTTTAGGTGATAAGTGCACGACTTATCAACCTGCTCTCTGATTTGAGGAAATTTTGAGTTTTAAGCATCTACACACTATCTTGTCACTGATTCATTGTTCGACGATTCTAACGGAAATTGAGTAGCTAATGAACCTTCTAAGGTGATATGGCTGGCAAGTTATCGTGGGTAACAGCCCATAGGTAGGTTGTCCAGAGCCTAGTCACTGGATCTTTCTCTTTTTGCTGCCTTTAGGTAAATCTTAGACCAGGGAAGCCACCTACTTAAAAAAAAAAGAGAAATAAAAAAGAAAAGGAGAAAAGAGAAAAAAAAGAAATAAGCCACACTTCGCCTTACGAGTATGGCTGGCAAGTTGTCGGTGGTAACAGCTCATCGACCGGTTGTCCAGAACCTAGCTCAATAAATGCACTAAAAATTCCCCAAACACTTTGGAAGAAGTAGAGAAGTAGAATAAACCGGGGAGATATACATTGGATTCACCCTTGTGCTGACCTCGTAAAAAATAAAAGTAGGGAGAAAGCTACTGGTTGTAAAGATACACCTTTAGGCAGAATTCTTTTTTAGGTCACCTAGAGGCGTAGAAATCCGAAGTCTGTTTTAATTGCCGGTCAACGAGTCTATCACATTCACAATAAGATGCTTAGAACTTAGGATTCTCATCAAATCTTGGGTGAGTTGAATGGCCATAGAAAGCCACTCTTAAACCCTAAATCTTGAAAATCCAAAAAAATTAGAAAAGAGGAAAAAAGAGAAAAAGAAAATTTTCTTTGAATAAGGCGAGGGCTTGAGGCGGTCTGCATTTTGGCAGATACTTGGGCACTATTGTGTCTTTGAAAGTTCAGATCCTAAGTACACATTTTCTTAATGACTGAAAATTAACTCATGCCCAAATAATCCAACCTGATTCTTCTATAAATAGCATATAGTTTTTGCTAGGGACTAACAAAAGATAGGCATGGGGGTATGATGTAAATATGTTTTACACTACTTAAGATGTCTATTTATGCATGTTCATAAGCATAGGATTGCATTGCATACTATAAATATTGCATACCATGCATCATCATGCATTTAGAGTAGTTTGAATAAAATGGAGGTTAATTATCTCCTTTTATGTTCATAGATAGGGAAAACTTTTTATCGGGGCCTCAGATCAAAGATCCAACCGTACAGATGTGATGAAGGAGACGATTGGAGTTCAACGACTCCAAGATCGCCCTAATCAAGCATCTATAACGTCAGATAGAGATCGAGGAACCGTAGAAGATCAAGGGCAAAGATGGTGTGAATGCACTCTTCAAACAACAAATCCGACCACACGGATGGATTCGGATCGACGATCGCAGCCTAACGGCACGAAAATAGACTCAATCCAACACCCGTGGCACCATCTACATCATCCAGAAGATGGACGACCAAGATGGCACCACGTGGCGCCATCTCAGCCATCCAACCAACCCTCAAGACCGTCGCTGCCTCTCCAAAGGAAATCCGATGCGCGATCTAAGCAGTTGGATCTTGATCCAACGGCCATGAGCATGCACCGCTCAAAACAACCACGTGACCATCTGGACGACCTAGCGCAGCGGGCGAGAGCTCTATTGCGAGCAAGCGGCGCATGATCGATTCCTCACGAGCGGGCGATTGGTGCGGGTGAGCGGACGTGATTGACCGCTCGATCGCGATCGAGCAGTCGCACGCACCCAATCTACTCCTGGCGCTATTGCACGCCCGCACGTGATGCGGGATCGTATGCGAGCGGACGCGTGCTGTGGAGCAGGCAAAGGCACGATTTAAGCTGTCCGATCTCGCGATCGGATAGCTGAGAGCGGTTGGACGTGTATGTGCATTACACATGCGAGCAAGCGAACGGGCGCGCGCACGTTGCCCACTACGCCCACGTTTGGACCCTTAGCGACGGTTTTATCCATCACTAAAGATCGTGAATTAATGTTTTAAGCGTTGTAATGACCAAATTGTCCCCACTCCTTGCGACTATAAAAGGAGACCCCCTCCACATGAAATTCTCATCCCTTCCTTCTCTTCTCTCCCTCTCCAAAGCTCAAGAGAAGCTTGTCCCACACTCGGGATGCTTCTCGCGAGATAAAGTCAATTTTTCGTCTCCTTTTCGGAAGAGGATCCCGCGATGACGATGATGTGCTGCCCCATTCCCGTTCTTCCGCTTCGTCCTCCTTCGTCCTACTCCGTCCTCCTTCATCCAGGCGTCGTCCCGTCCGGCTCATCCTCCATGCCACCGTCGAGGAGGATATTTCTCTCTCCATTCTTTTAATGCTTTCTAGAGTAGATTTACTGCTTTCTAGTGTAATCATTTTCCTGCTTTCTAGTGTAATGAACAATCATTCTGTTGATGAAATTCCATGTTTATTCTACATCTCATTTTGGTTTTTGTTTGTAATATTCTCTCTCTCTCTTATTCTCTCTCCCTTTTCTATTTATTGTAAATAGTTAGATAGTTCCAATCAATTGAATTACTTCGTGACAAATAAAATAAACACGAATTTTTTAAATCAAACGTCGAGTATAAATTTTATTTGTTGAATACGAGTTCTTCACTTTCATATTACGACAACAGGTTTTTCAAAACCAAACACGTTAGCGTAGCAACCCGTACGTTCAACATTTTTGCGCTGTTGCCGGGGATTCAACACCTGGTTACTGTGCATGCCCATATACCTGATTAGAGTGACAAGAGAGAATTTCTTAGGGTGGGGGGTGGTCTTACATTTGGATATGTGCACTTGCCTCAAAGTGCTTTCCTTGTGTGCCTACAATTAGGGGATTATGAGATTACCTTGTGCTTGGGTTGAGGTGTTGTTCCTTTGTGCCTTATGTGTCTGGCGACTTAAGTCGTTTGACCTTAGGGTTAGACGTCTCTTGTGCTACTTGGCCTTTTGCTTGAGACCCTTGGCTCAGGTACTGTGGATTTATTTGGTTGATATATGGTTTGTGGTTATTGTTGAGAAATTGAGACGTTTGATATACGCATAAATGTGGGATTAATTGGTAATTCAAATCACCACTTTTTAGAGTTTCTTTTCATTCATTTTACCCCACCAAATTCTTGAGATACATTCTTGGAGTATATTACTCATTGAATATTTTGATTTCAATTCATTATCGTGCTCATTGTTTCTGAATTGCGATTAGTGTGTGAATTCCATATTTGCCCCCTGCGAACTTCCTTGGACTCAATTTCCTGATTTCGACACACTTTATAAATTTAAATGCTGTTGCATTTTCGTTGATCATACTACAATGCACATTTCATAAAACTCGACAAAAGCATACTGACAACTACTCGAGAATGATTTTTAGATCCCAATAGAACTAAGTCTAGATTCTAATGACCCAATCCCTACACCAAACCTAGAATCTAGATATGAGCCCATTTGAGATGATCATGAGGCCCAATGTAATGAGAATTAGATTTTAGATCTGAATTTTGATTTTGGGCTCGTATTTGATGACTATACCTCTCCAAACTCCTCAAAAGAATGAATTGAATTTTTGGAAATCACACCAATTTATGATACAGAATTAGAGGAGTTGGAAGAATTGAGATTTGATTGGATCTACTCTAGGAACCCATAACTTGACCCTATGTCTAATAAGGACACCTTTTTGAGCTTGGAATTTGAAACTAGGTTAGACCAAAGTCAGGTTGTTGATTCCATGCATCATGATGTATTTAGTGGTGGAAATCTCGATCTTGAATCAGGTTCAGAAGCTGATTGTCACAAATTCTCTGATGATCTTGAATCATACTCTGATTTTGGAGAGACTTTGTTTCCAGATGATTACGAACCAGTTTACAGCCTCAGCATTTATGACCCATTCTTTGATTCTGACTCTGAGGTCTGATTAGGCCATAGTTGTGGGCTATTTAAGTATTTAAGTGCCTAGACATTAGGTTAATTCTAACATTTATATAGCATAAATTTGGATGTAAATAGATTAATTCATATTTTTAATTTAATTACATAATCCATGAATTGCATTCATATTTTAAGTGCATTTAGAATTAGCTTAGAATGACATTCATCTAATTAGTTAACCAATTTGGTACATTGTTTTCATTAACATAAAAGTTGAGGGTCTGTATATAAATAACCATAATATTTTAACATTATTTTCTTTACTCTTCTTCTTGCAAGAATGGCTGCATTTCCTTCGGCTGCCGCTCCAATGCCACCAGCTGCCACAATGAAGCCTGCAATCAAGGACGAGTGGAGAATGTGGATCTGCTCCCACCTCTCCATTCAAATCTATGCAAGCGGCTACAAAAGGACGAGGGAGGCAGCCGAGCTCGGAAGGCCTCCACCACCGACCCACCACTGTGTAGAGAGATCTTCTCTCTTCCATTCCACACCGCCAGCCTCAACTGCGGCGACGACCCTCCACCACCGCTTCGAAGCCCTTAGTCCAAGGAACTTCCTCCGAGCTTCCCGCGTCCGGCCGTCCACTCCTCGTCGCGCACGGCAAAAGGGAAAAAATCCCCTGTTTTGCTACAGTAACATGGCCATTAAAAATTACATTTTCTGCCATTGTCAATTTTTAATAATATTTTATTGATTCTCCATTGCGACAAATATCCTCTAGTTACTCAGAATTACTATTTCAGCATGATTTCTTGATTCAACCTTAATCTGAAGGCAATTTTGGCTTGATTCTTGTCCAAACTAACTACGAACAAACATTTTTAACTGGTGCAAATTTAAATACGTCATTGCCTCCCTGTGGATACGACTCGCTCTTCGGTGAGTGGTTATTTCTTTTTAAATATTGATTAGTCGATTTTTCCACCACATAAAACTACAAACGACTTTAAAGCGAATAATCGACTTGTCAAATGGCGCTGTTGCTGGGGAGGCAACAGACACAATAATTTCACCTGATTTTATTTTGATTATTTGTCAATTGCATAGTGATTTCACCATTTATTATTTTCTCTTATGTGCGAGAAATTTGTGCAAGAATCAGCCATTGTGAGAGGCGACCCTTGATGTCGCCATAGGAGAATTGGATGAGATATTTTGGAAAGGAGAAGGATGAGGACGCGACGGACATCGTTGTATATTTAGTCGCTAGTTTGATAGAATTAAGACTTTAGATTTAATTTTTCATTGCATTTTGTTTGAAACCCTTGTTTTGGGGTATATTTTGAGGGGATTGTTCCCTGATTTTGTTTTGGGCCCATGTTGGATAATTTTTAGGAGCCTGTTCCCTTTTCTTTAGATTTAGGCTTTTAGTTTATTAATTACTTTTATTTGCTTGTGCATAAGTAGCTTAAAAATTAAAAAAATAAAAAAAATGAGCTGCCTGCCCTAGGACGAATCATTTAGGTCTGTATGAGCAGCCTCTAGATTTATTTCTCTACATTGCGAGCATTCATGCATTGTTGATTGCTGGAAGCAAGGTATGCATTCTCTTACTTTGCATCCTATTCTTGATCATGCATTCCATTTGGGATTTAATTCAAAGACCACAAAGTTTGTCTTGAAGCAATCTAACAAGTGGTCACATATATTCGAAAAAAAAAAAGGACTAATTAAAGGAGGGATATCTAAAAATCAAGGACTTGACTGTAAAACATGGTGTGCGATTCAAAATTCAAAATCCTTTTGCGGTGAATGCACACTTATATCTGTTGCACCACAGCACTCATTTAGACACTCCTAAGTCTTGAAACGACTAGGACAAGAGCCCTCCTACTATTGGATTCTGAAGTGTTCGAAACTTGAGATCAAAGGTTTTGTAAATCCAAAGAGGGGGATACCCTATCACGGATTTTTGGGGGTAGTTGAGAAGCACCGCGAAAGCACAGCTTCAAAGGAAGGCTTAGGCCTACTTACATCCCTCGATCTTCCGTCTTTGGATTTACTTGACCATTTGAGATTTGGGGAAGAATACCTAAGCTCCAACTAGGATTTTTTTAGTCATTTCGAAGGTTGACAATAGGCGTGTAATTGATTGGGCAACCTGTTTTGTCACCTACAATTTGAACTAAAGTCAAAAGCCTAAATCTGTAAAGACCAAACAAGTCCTTTTCAATTGTGTTTGTAGTGCATGCTTGGTAGGCGTTCTCTTAGGAGACAACTTGTATTTGATCCTGAACCTGAAAGAATCCTAAGAAGAGACCTTCCAAGGGTAAAAATGGCCAGTCAAAGGAGCCTTAAGGAATATTTCATCCCAACCAATCAAGCTGGCCCAGCACTACGTAGACCTAGAGGGGACAATTCGTATGAGATCAAAAGCAGTACCATATCCTTGCTACCCTCCTTTTATGGTACTACAAGGGAAGACCCTTACAGGCATATTGAGGAATTCACCGAGGTCTGTTCCACGGTGAAGCTGCAGGGCATTACTGATGATGCTCAAATGCGGACCCTCTTTCCCTTCTCCCTAAAGGACAAAGGCAAGTATTGGTATCACACCCTTGATAATATAAATACTTGGGATGCCCTGAAGAAGGAGTTTTTGAAGAAGTACTTCCCCATGAGAAAAACAAATCACTTTAGGAGGGAAATTATGAGTTTTGTTCAAAAGGATGGGGAAGCATTCCATGATTCATGGGAGCACTTTAACGATTTGCTGAGACTTTGCCCACATCACCAGGTGCCTAAATGGCAACTGGTTGAAAGGTTCTACACCAGACTTAATGATTCACATAGGCAAACTGTGGATGGTGCCTGTGCAGGAACCTTTCTATCTAAGACTGAGGATGAAGCTTGGAACTTATTTGATACTTTGAGTGAGAATTCTATTCACTTGAATTCTGCCTACATGGATAGAAAGCCCACTCTCATGCAAAGAAAGTTGGAGGCGAATGAGGCAAGGGACACCCAGAATTTAGCCTATCAAATTCAATTATTGAATCAAAACATGGAAATGCTTATGTTGAACCCGAGTTCATTCGTACCTAACACCTTCACATCCCAAGCTTCCGAATACTTAATTTGTTAAGGCAATACACACGCCATTGTGGATTGCCACTTGGCCTCCCAATTCCTTGAGCTTGTACAAGCGAATTTGAATGCCGCTCAAGGGTTCCATTCATGACCTCGTAATGACCCTTTCTCCAACACTTATAATGAGGGATGGAGGAACCACCAAAAATTTTCATGGAGACAACGAAATGTCTCAAATTCAGGGAATTACAAACCACAATCCTTTCAAAACCATCAAATGAACCAACCTCAGACCTTTGCCCAACCTAAAACCTCTGAGATGGATGAATTGAAGGAGATGTTGAAAACTATGCAAGAAAGTCAAAGTGCCATCATCCAATCTCATGACAAGGCTATACATGAGATGAAATCACAAATTGGACACCTTGTTGAGGCCGTTAGACAGAGGGAGACTGGGAAGCTCCCCAGTGCTACTGAGGAAAATCCTAAAGGAAAAGGGATTGTCTTTAGGGAGCATGCTCAGGTGGTGACTATTCTGAGGAGTGGGAAAGAAATTTCCAAACCCGATGCTCTTATAGTCTCACCACCTAAAAAACCATCCACCCCGACTTTCACCCCCATCGGAGAAGACTTGCCCAAATCTTCTCCGCTTGAAATCACCTCACCAGAAGAAGTTGCCCCCGTTCCACCCCTTACTGGACATGACAACCCTTCCACCCAGAGATCGAGAGTGCCTTTTCCAGAGCGCTTATCCACCTCTGGGCAGACTTCTGCTGGCTCATCTGGAGCCAAAGATAAGACGGATGAGATTATGGAAACTTTCAAGCAAGTGCAGATTAGCCTGTCTTTGCTTGAAGCTATCAGGCAAATTCCATCTTATGCCTGCTTCTTAAAGGACCTGTGCACGAAAAAGTGGCAATCTAGAAAACAGGTCCAATCAAAAGTTGTCCTGCCTGATTCTGTTAGCTTAATTGTTCAACATGGCACACCCCCGAAACTTAAGGACCCAGGAGCCCCATACATCTTTGTAGTTATTGGTGACTTACAAATTGATGAGGCTCTACTTGATCTGGGTGCGAGGGTGAACATCCTTCCGAGCTACGTGTATGAACAACTTGGGGGAGGCAATCTGAAGCCTAGCCCTATAATCCTTCAAGTTGCTGATCGATCACTTAAGACACCACGAGGAATTTTGGAAGATGTCCTCATAAGAGTGGAGGATTTCTTCTTTCCCGTTAACTTCTTAGTTTTGGACACTGACCCTACCAACAAGCCAACCAAACCCTCCATCATTTTGGGCCACCCCTTCCTTGCAACTTCGCATGCTTCAATCAATTGAAATATTGGGGCATTGAAAATGGGCTTTGGGAATAGGAAAATCAGGCTTAATGTTTTTGATGCTTGCAAACAAGCCGAACTTGAGGATTGTTCTCAAGTTGAGCTGATAGATGACCTGATTGAAGAGGCAACTCCTACAATGTTATGTGATGACCCCCTTCAGCATGTCATGCTGAATGAGCATTCCCATCTCTTGGAGGGATGTGAAGGGGATATACTAGAACTAGAGCAATTGCTAGGAGTTTCTGCTGAGTCTCTTCCCCCATCATTTCCGTCGAAGGTAGATTTGCTACCTGAGATGGGGACATCTATTATGAAACCCTCAACCATACAAGCCCCCAACCTTGAGTTGAAACCCCTCCCTGACACTCTCAAGTATGTTTTCCTAGGTGCCAATGATACTCTCCCCGTTATCATTTCAGCTGTGCTATCTGAGGCACAGGAGGGAGCCTTGATTGAATGCCTGTCTAGGCACAAGGAAGCTATTGCTTGGAGCATTGTTGACATTAAAGGTATAGACTCTACACTCTGCATGCACCACATTTATACTGATGATTCCATCAAGCCTTTTAGGGACATGCAGAGATGTCTGAACCCTAATATGAGGGAGGTTGTAAAAAAGGAAATCCTGAAGTGGTTGGACGTCGGGATCATATATCCCATCGCTGACAGTAAATGGGTCAGTCCCATTCATGTGGTCCCAAAGAAGGCAGGCTTTACTGTGGAACTCAACGACCAAGGTGAACAAGTTGTCACTAGACCCTCAACTGGATGGAGGGTTTGTATTGATTACCGCAAGCTGAACACCGCTACCCAGAAGGATCACTTTCTTTTGCCTTTTATTGATCAAATTCTCGAAAAACTGGTAGGGAATAAGTATTATTGCTTTCTCGATGGATATTTTGGGTATAATCAGGTGGCAGTCTTTCCTGATGACCAGGAAAAGATGACATTCACGAGTCCTTACGGTACTTTTGCATTCAGGCTTATGCCGTTTAGATTATGTAATGCCCTTACAACTTTCCAGCGGTGTATGGTGTCTATATTTTCGGACATGATTGATGAGTGTGTTGAAGTATTTATGGATGACTTCTCTATTTATGGCTCGTCTTTCGACCAGTGTCTCCTGCACCTGGAGAATGTGTTGAAACGATGTAAAGAGACTAGTTTAGTCCTCAGCTGGGAGAAAAGTCACTTCATGGTACAGAAAGGAATTGTACTTGGGCATGTTGTATCCGAGCAAGGTTTGGAAGTAGATAAAGCCAAGATTGATTCTATTTCCAAACTTCCATTGCCTCCGAATGTCAAATAGATTAGATCCTTTCTGGGCCATGCTGGCTTTTATAGGCGCTTCGTTAAAAATTTTAGTAAGATTTCTAGGCCACTTTGTGACTTATTGGAGAAGGAATCTTCCTTCAGTTTTGATTCAAAGTGTGCCAAGGCCTTTCAAACTCGAAAGGAGGCCTTGATCTCTGCGCCTATTCTCCAAGCTCCTAATTGGACACTCCCATTTGATCTTATGTGTGATGCTTCGGATTATGCAGTGGGAGTAGTCCTTGGACAAAGGGTTGAGGGAAGACCTCATGTGCTGCATTATGCAAGCAAGACTTTAACCGAACCTCAGCAAAACTACACCGTCACTGAGAAAGAGTTACTTGCTGTAGTTTTTGCTCTGGAGAAGTTTAGGTCTTATCTACTTGGGTCTAAGGTGGTTATTTTTACTAATCATGCAGCAGTGAAACATCTCATTGCTAAGAAAGATTCTAAGCCACATTTGATTTGGTGGATCTTACTCCTTCAAGAATTTGACTTGGAAATACATGAAAAGAAAGGAGTAGAAAATGTTGTGGCTGACCACCTGTCTCGCCTTCCTCTTAATGAATCTCTTTCTGGAGACATTCGTGAGACATTTCCCGATGAAACTCTGATGGCGGTAACACCAACTTTACCTTAGTATGCAGACACTGTAAATTACTTGGTCACTGGACAAACTCCTGGCTCTTGGGATGAGTAGAAAAGAAAGAGATTCATTTCTCAAGTAAGATATTTTCATTGGGAAGAGCTAGAATTATTTAGAATTGGACAAGACCAAGTATTGAGACGTTGTGTGCCTGAAGAGGAACAACAAAGTGTGCTAAGTTTTTGCCATGAACTTCATTGTGGAGGACACTTTGGTGCTAAGAAAACTACTTTTAAGGTTCTCCAGTCTAGTTTTTTGTGGCCTTCCTTATTTAAGGATTCTCATAATTTTGTTAAGGCCTGTATTAGATGTCAACGGATTGGGAAGAAGAATGAAATGCCTCAACATCCTATTCAATCTGTTGAAATTTTTGATGTGTGGGGAATTGACTTTATGGGCCCCTTCCCGTCGTCCCATGGTTTTGAATATATCTCGGTGGCAGTTGATTATGTCTCTAAATGGATAGAGGCCATTCCTACGTGCACAAATAACCACTCCGTGGTTTTGAAATTTGTGAAGGCCAATATCATATCCCGTTTTGGCTGCCCCAAGACTATTATAAGTGATGGGGGACCTCATTTCCGAAACCACCACTTCAATCGATTAATCAAGAGTTTGGGAGTGACTCACAAGATTGGTACCCCTTACCACCCTTAGACAAGTGGCCAGGTTGAAGTATCAAATAGGGAGATAAAAAATATTTTGGAAAAGACCGTTAGACCTGATAGGAAAGACTGGTCCCAAAAGCTTGATGATGCTTTGTGGGCTTATCGAACGGCCTATAAGACCCCTTTGGGTACTTCTCCCTATCGAATTGTGTATTGAAAAGTGTGCCATTTACCTGTTGAGTTGGAACATAGAGCACTTTGGGCTATTCGAAGTGTTAACATGGATTTAGAGAAGGCAGGTAAGGCACGACTTCTAGAATTAAGTGAGCTTGAGGAGATGAGGAATGATGCTTATAACACCTCTCAAGCTTATAAAGAAAGAACTAAGGTCTTGCATGATAAGTTTATTCTTCGAAAGACCTTTGAGCACAACCAACAAGTCTAGCTTTTCAATTCCAGACTTAAGCTTTTTCCTGGGAAGTTAAAATCTCGTTGGGATGGGCCTTACATAATCACCAAAGTATTTCCGCATGGAGCTGTGGAGATCAAAAATCCTTCCTCCTCAGCAACTCCCTTTATCGTCAACGGTCAACAGTTAAAACCGTACATAACTTTAGATGGCCATCTGGTTGACGAAGTCACTCTTGAGGAGCCTTAGCTCCTACCATTCTCTGCCTCAGGTAATATCTTCCTTTAACTATTTTTGTTTTCAATGAGGACATTGTTTGAACTAGGCATGGGGGAGAGGACCTGAGGAATTTTGTTTATAGCATGCATATATAAAAAATAAGAGAAAATGACAAAAAAAAAAAGAGTTTTGAGCTTAACTGGATAGATCTTGCAGTCTTAAGCAAATTAGAACTCTAGGGTAGACTAAGTTAATTCTAGGGTCAAACTTTAGAAGCTAAATGAGCTGCTAGCTTTAGACCTTTAGGGTCCTTTGTGGACTTAGAAACTTAAGTAGGAGTTAAGTTGCGGACCATTCCTCAAGAGGTTGAGGAAGGGAAGCTAGGGTTTGAGTTAAAAGGTGGGGTAGTACCTGGAGTCTTGTTCTACCTTTTGGTTTACGGGTCCTTGTAACCCAAGCATCCAAATTTCACACACTTGGTCTGGTAATTAACTTAATTTCTGCCTTTCTGAAAAGAGATTTGGCTCTCTTACTTTTGACTTAGGAGAGGCTTGAAAACACATTTTGATTGGAAGAGTTCCCATCGCAGGAGAGGTGGAGTATATACTCACCTTGAGGATGCGATGATAACATATTACCTCCTCGGCGCTTGTCTCTTAGGATATCCATCCTACTGGGGGCATGTAAGCACATTGTGCGGCTCAGGTACCATGGGCGGCCCTATCTCGAAGTGTCGAATGCCATAGGCCTGAATTCACTTAAGAAATCCATGGACGATACTATCTCGAAGTGTCGATTGCCAGGAGTTGTTGGGGTCGTTATGGGTGGTGCTATCTCGAAGCATCGAAAGCCAGGCACCCTTCGAGGTATGGTAATGGGGACAATGAATCCGACATAGACCGTGTTGATAGCTGATCTGAGGTTAGACTTAGAAGAATCAAACAAACAAACAAAAAAAAAAAAAAGTATATATATATATATATAAATTTCCTTCAACTCAAATAACTCAGACCAATGCACAGGCACGGATGCTTTAATCTCAGGGATCAATAAACTTTAGGGTAGAGTCAGAAATCAGGGAAACTTGTGCCTGCAACTCGTCTTTAGCCGACCGAGTCTGTAACTTAGCAACTACATAGGAACCTTGGGTCTAGAGTCTGAACTTAATATGCTTCTGAAGGAAGACTAAGTGAGTTAACTAGTCTACTTGGAGTGCTAGGTTTCGTTTAATTTTGCTAGGGACTAGCAAAAACTAGGCATGGGGGTATTTGATTAGCCCATAGTTGTGGGCTATTTAAGTATTTAAGTGCCTAGACATTTGGTTAATTCTAACATTTATTTAGCATAAATTAGGATGTAAATATATTAATTCATATTTTTAATTTAATTACATAATCCATGCATTGCATTCATATTTTAAGTGCATTTAGAATTAGCTTAGAATGACATTCATCTAATTAGATAACCAATTAGGTACATTATTTTCGTTAGCATAAAAGTTGAGGGTCTGTATATAAATAACCATAATATTTTAACATTATTTTCTTTATTCTTCTTCTTGTAGGAACGGCTGCATTTCCTTCGGCTGCCGCTCCAACGCCACCAGCTGCCGCAAGGAAGCCGGCATTCAAGGACGAGCGGAGAATGTGGATCTGCTCCCACCTCTCCATTCAAATCTATGCAAGCGGCTACAAAAGGAGGAGGGAGGCAGCCAAGCTCGGAAGGCCTCCACCACCGACCTACCACTGTGCAGAGAGATCTTCTCTCTTCCATTCCACACCACCGGCCTCAACCGTGGCGACAACCCTCTACCACCGTGGGTGTGTGGTGTGACAGGCCACACCGCCATCCGGAGGTCATTCGCATTACCGTGAGCACCTCACCGTGCACCTCCTTCGTTGTCGCCATCAACAACCACCGTCACTGCAATCACCTCTTAGCCACTTAAGGCGTCCGGGAAGTTTCCCGGACGTCTGAAGCTTCGACCTCCCACTCTTACAACAACCACACTCGCCCGCTCACCTTCCGCCTGCAACCTCACCAACTCACTCCACACCCTCCAGCCTGTGCACCCACGCCACCCCCACGGCCAGTAGTTTTCTCGCTCCTCCAGCCACACGCAAGGCGTGCACAGCCTGCAACCGCACCTGCGCCCTCCGCCAACAGTCCGCACACACCCACCTGCAGCCTTCCCGCGTCTGCTCTAGCACCACCCTCGTGCCTGCAGCCTTCATCCGCACGCCCTCCAGCCTTTGAGGCCCACGCGCGCACCGCCCGCCAACAGCACATGCAACCATGCCAGCAACAGCATCGGCTGCAGCGCTCAACCGTACGCAGCAGCAGAGCCGGCAGAGCAGCCCGCCTCCAGCGCCTGCAGCGCCTCACGCCACCCGCTCACCGCCAACAGTGCATGCCCACGCCTCCAGCCAGCACGCAGCAGCGCCTCCCGCCAACAGTCCCGCGTGCACCTCACCGCCAACAGCAGCTGCAGCCACCTCCGCCAGAGCTTCGTCCGGCCGGCTCTGGCCTCCGCGCGACACGCTGCCACCATCGCTTCGAAGCCCTCGGTCCAAGGAACTTCCTCCAAGCTTCCCGCGTCTGGCCATCCACTCCTCGTCGCGCACGGCAAAAGGGAAAAAATCCCCTATTTTGCTATAGTAACATGGCCATTAAAAATTACATTTTCTACCATTGTCAATTTTTAATAATATTTTATTGATTCTGCATTGCGACAAATATCCTCTAGTTACTCAGAATTGCTATTTCAGCATGATTTCTTGATTCAACCTTAATCTGAAGGCAATTTTGGCTTGATTCTTGTCCAAACTAACTACGAACAAACATTTTTAACTGGTGCAAATTTAAATACGTTATTGCCTCCTGTGGATACAACCCGCTCTTCTGCGAGTGGTTATTTCTTTTTAAATATTGATTAGTCGATTTTTCCACCACATAAAACTACAAACGACTTTAAGGAGAACAATCGACTCGTCAAGGTCCCTGATTCCAAGATCATTGATTCAAATTCATATTCCATTGAACTAGAAACATATGATATGATCTACAAAATCAAACACAGTACGTGCGAAAAGTGTCTACAATACAGAGTTTGAATCTTTCACCAACTTAGATTTCCATGATCCTATAAGCACTCTCCAGGCATTTACATTTGACTGGGATGAACATCATAAAAATGACTCGATGAATGAATCGATCTTTGAATCAATTCATGAGGAGTCCATACCGTACCCATATATCAAAGTAGCCACACCTCCTACAAAGCCTTTCAAAACTCGATCCCAAACTTGACCTGCCATCGGAATCAACTTCTACTCTGACTCGCCTCTTTCTGATCCTGTTGCATGTGATTCACCTCGATCTTTTGGTCCAAAATCGCACACTAATCATACCAACAATCACATCTTATCCTCCTCTGACCCCATTACTAGGGTTCCTACATTTTCCACAGATCCATTATCATTTGAGGATCCCTACTCTAGTCAGGTTGAGCAGATTCAGGCAAACCCTAGATTTGTATTTCCATACCTTTTTGAGCCAAAAAACATCTAGTGGGCTCCACATCTATTGATTCACATCCATCAACCCACCAGATTAATTGGGTTTAGTTTGCATCATCAGCTTATTGACCAGAATAAGCACCTGGTTGGATCAACCAAACTACTCATCAAGGTGCTTGCTCTATAAAATTCCTCCAATCTAACCACCCCTTCTCCTTGACCACTTTTTGCTCAACTGAAGGCATTGAATTTAGAGCTTAATGGTAGGCAACCAGTCATTCCAAAACTTAAGACCCTTCCATCGTCCTTTTGAGCTACACTCCTATTACACTTTAATGTTTAACTTTAGAACAGTCGACTCCACCTTTGATACTTGTATCAGAGCTAGAAATTGTCCGCAACAGTCATCTCGACCTATTCACGCACCCTTTGACACTATTCTACACCTTGAACCAAGCTGAATTCGTACCCACCAGGTTTATAATGAGGACATTGCAAAACTTAGGCATGGGGGTTGTTAAAGTGTAAAAGAAATGGAAATTCAATTCTCTGAGGGATTCTCACACAAAAATATATATGTGCAAAAAAAAAATTGAGCAAGGGGAGGAAAATTTTGCAAAAATGAATGAAAAGTCTTTCTTGAGGAAAAGAGGAGGAAATACAAAAAAGTGCTAAATGGAGCAAAATCAAAGACAAAATCAATAGCGATAGCAATTGATTATAGGATCTACTTAAGTTCTAGACCAAATCAAAACAATGATTAAGTCTTGAAGTGACAAAGATAAGGAAATAAGTAAGGTACTGACTTTAGGCATCCTAGGCTTGTTTTAGGGCTTAAACACACACACTTTTGTTAAGATCTGGATTAGTGTGGAAGAGGTTGAGGAAAGTGTGAGGCTGATATATTAAGTCTAACGCTTAGGGATTATTCGGCCCCATTGCCTGCCCTTTGGTTTGCAGGGCATGATAACCTAAGCACCCAAAAATCACACACTAGTCAGGTTTAGTATGCTTAATGAAGAAATAACGCCAAAAGTGTTTCATTATGAAAAAGTCGTCTTGAAGATCTGGCTTAGGAGCAGCTCAAAGACACAGGTTTGTTGGACGAGTTCCCGACATGAAGCGGTAGAATGAAAAGTACTCCCCTTGAAGATGTATAATAACTTATCGTCTCCTCAGTGCTTGTTGATAAACGCCAGTTTATCGTCATCTTTATGCTTTAAAACTAACCTAGCTCTTAGGATTTTACTCCGTAAACGGGTTTCTGGGTTGCATTTAGGCATAAATTAGGATAGGCATGCATTGCATTTTTTTATTGTCGTTTTAATGTGTTTTTGTGAGTGTTAGGGATATACAGATGCACAGATCCCTAAAACCCTAGCACTCAAGAAGGCAAATGGTGAAGGAGAAGCCCAGACTAGTTGGAACCTAGCTTGATCCAGCTCACCATAGCTGGAACCAAGCTTACTTGAACTAGGGTTAGCTCATCCCAGCTCCATTCAGCTAATCTCAGCTGGATGGCAGTTCAAGAGAGTTCACCTTAGCTCACCCTAGCTCAAGTCAGCTCAGATCCAGCTCAACTTAGCTGAGTCTAGCTCATCTCAGCTCCCACTAGTTCACAGGGAGCTCTAGCTAGCTCAGCTGAGTTGACAGGAGTTCACCCCAGCTAAAATCCAGCTACATCCAGCTCCACTCAACTCCAGCCAGCTGAAGAAGAATTCATCTCAGCTCAGGAAGCTCAAGTCTAGCTCCCGGGGATTCAGCTTAGCTCATCTCAGTTGAGCTAAGCTACCTTAGCTGCCTCAACCATCTTGATTCTCCCCGGGAGCACCAGACCTAGCTCACCTTAGCTCATCTTGGTAGAAAATAGCTCACTTTAGCTTGGCTTAGCAACTAGCAAAGAACTAGCAAGCTAAGCCAGCTAGAGTAGCCCCATGCCAGCCTCTTCAGTAGCAGCCAGCTCCAGCTCCAGCTCCAGACTTCTTCTCCTCAGCTCCCTCCTCCAAACCCTAGATCCAACACCTTCTCCTCTAGTCCGCCATTAGCTAAGCTAGCTTAGCTCAGCTTAGCTTAGCTTATCTTAGCTATGCTCCAACTTCCTTGGCTTGTACCACCCCAAAAACCCACCTACCAACTCCACCCAACTAGCTCCACCTAAGCTCCACATAAGCTAACCTACTTGGCACAAACCTAACCTACCCACCACCTCCAAAAGACACCTAAAAGTGGCACCAAAAACTACCCATAACCAGCCCTTAATGGCGCCACTTTTCCCTCCAAAATCCCCCCTCATCTCCACCACACAATCCTCCTTGAATCCATCTCCACCATCCACCTAACCCCCCTTCTAGAAAACCCCATGTTGGCGCCAACATGGGGGTGTCTCTCCACCACCAAAAGACACCAACACCACCATAACCACCCCCTTTAACACCCCTTGGGGTGGCGCCAACTCACCCTAGCCATAGGATCACCAACCACCCTCATCCTTCCATCCTAGCCCTCCATTTCAAGGGGCACATTAACCCCCCATCCTACCCTATAAAAAGACCACTACCCACCGCCATTCAAGCCATCCTTGGCTAGCCATTTAACTCTCATATTCCACCAAGAATCCCACGTCCAAGAGAGAAGAAGAAGAAGAAGATTAAGGGGATATTCTGTCCCCTTGGTGCCTTCCCCTCTTCCCTTCTCTCTTGGGTCACGCCAGCCAAAGGAGAAGCCAGGAAAGGAAGATCTTGGAGGAGATCTTGAAGGTGGTCACGCCACCTTGAAGGAGTTTTTGAGGGTGGTGCATGCCCACCCCTTGGAGAGAGCATTAAAGGTGGTAGCTTCCACATTGGAGGAGCTCTCAAGGAAGGAGAAGAAGGAGGCCCTCTTTTCAAGCCAAGGAGCAGCTAGGCTTGGAGCAAGACGACAACCTTCTTCACCATTGTTACAAGAGGATTTGTGTTTCTTTTCTTGCTTTTAGATTGTTTAATTCTAGTAGAAGCATTCCTCTACTTGTCCTTGAAAAGAACACTCATTCTACTCAATCAAAATTGCCTTCTTTTAGTTTTTTTTATTGCAGTTGTTTGTTTTGGTTCTAGCACTTGTTTCACCTCTTCTTCCTAATTACTCTAGGCCTCCACTTGCCTAGAGTGAGCTTAGGAAGAAGATATTTCTATCTTTTAGCTTTTAGTTAATCATTTGTAGGTGTTAGTTCTCTTCGCTACAATCTACAGTTTGCCCTCGTCTTTTCAAAATACAAAAAAAATTTTACATATTGAAAAATATTAAAAAGAAAGTTGAGATTATATTCCAAGCAAGAGAATCATTATTGCAATTTTTGCCACCTTGGACGACCCTAGATACTCCCCTATCTAGGATATAAATTTTAAAAGCGTAAGCAGATTCGTGCGTTACAACGACGTATTTTAACAAACCGCGTGAAATTGCTATCACTTTTTGGCGCCGTTGCTGGGGAGGCACGGCTTTGCATTAATTAATTTGCTCTTGCTTGAAGTGGATCTCATCCCCTTCTCTTTCTTTCTTTTGTGTGTACAGGAATTACAGCGGGAAGGTGGGAATCTGGAAGCGAGAGCTCAAAGATCCTTTTCTTCCCATGAAATTCAGGTTGGTTCCCCTTTCTTGTCACATTTGGGTCAAAAAAAAAAACTACCAAAATACACTAAACTTGGCTTTCAGGACCCCAAACACTTTAATTAAGTGGAGTGGTGCATTATAAAATCCATTGTTTGCTTGTATGCTTCTTTAGCACCATTCCATTGCAAATATTGGTGTTCTATTTTTCGGGTCCAGATTTCTGTCCGGACTTGAAAAATCGATTCCTAACACCACAGGCCTCCTAAAATCATAAAATTTCATAGAGGTATTCCCAATTAAGTTAGGAACATTTGTTCCAAATTTCAGAACAATTGGATTTGTTTTTAATTTTTAAAAATTCGTGGACTGCAGAGGGGTCACACCCTCTAATCTTTCTGTTTTGTTACTGTCCGCTAATTTTTAGAATTTTTATACTCATCCAATTTTTTGAAATTTATCTTGCTAGAATCCTTGTGAAATTTTACACATCACATAAAATCACAAGAATTTTCTGAGGTCAGTGGTAATACTAAAAAGTCCATAATACCCACAGGTATTATTTCTGGACTTTGACACCAGTACAATTAAAAATTCAAAACAATTATCAAACGAATTCCTAAAATCTTAAAAAAATCTTTTCTGGAATCCTTGTTTGATTTTATTCAAATTAGTGGTGTTGTAAGACTTGTTTGGACCACTACTTAATTCTGAAAGCATAAAAAATAACTCATTGGTAGTTAAATTTCTGTCTTAGGGATAATTGGCTTAGGGTTTCTTTCTTTCTCTTTTGAGACTTAATTCAAAGGAAATATACAATCACCCATACAACTTGTTTTCCTTTGATTGTGGATTTTCAAACTTGTTTGAAAATTTAATTAAAGAAACCCTAAAATACATTCAATTAAATCAAATCCTAAAAGACAAAAATACAAAAAAAAATTTGTGTGACAACTTGATTTTCATTGGAGCCACTCTCCAATTCCTGCACACACAAAAAAAAAATCAAATAACAGGGCAACAACCCAATAAACGCCCTCCACATTCCGTGTGCACTATAGCATCTAGACCTAATTAAAATTTGTAGCAACTTGACCCCTAAGGCTTTATCAACTCAGGCTTGCTATTTACGTCTTAAGGTTTCTTTAGTTGATACCAATTCTATCATCTGTATCTGGTGTTCAGGCTGAGGGGCCGTGTCAAACGACCAAGCGCGGGTTTGTACAAGCACCTGGGGTTTTCCCTGGGAAATGTTTGGGCCCAAACCTCTCCTTAAGCAACTTAGCTAGATTTGTTGATAGAACGGGTATTCACTATTGACTACTTATTTCCTATATAGACCAAGTCTTAGGTTATTATTAGGGAGTCACATTTAAGTTAGGTCTAGTTTGTTTGTTTGATTTGCACACTTTCTCTCATCTCCATCTCTTCTCCTCCCCTCCATTTCTTCCAAGTAGTGCATGCACGGGCGACGGTCCCAAAAGCCACACCTCAAGGGATCATCTGATTTCGCCCCCCGCAGCAAGAAATCATTGTTTTCTTCCCCCTCGTCTTCTAAAAAAATGGAAAACCCAGGAAGCCGTCAAAAAAATTCTACTTCCACTTCTAACCCGTCAGCCGACCCACAAGCTGACTCCACCCTCCCTCACCTTCCTAACTTGGAGCAACCAGAAATACCAGCAGGGCCAGGTGGCCCTCCAATTATAACCCATAATACAAATCCCTTTGCATTAATGGTCGACCATTTGGCTCGACTACAACAAAATCAAGAAGATCTAGCTAGGGCTGTCACTAACCTAGCTAATCAAGGACAAAATCGACCACCTCGCCAACAGCCTGTCGTTCCTCTTAAGGATTTCTATGATCCTTCCAATTATGAGGAAAGACCAGGGGTGGTCATACCACAAGGGGATTTTGAAATCAAACCCACTATTCTAAACCTTATCAATCATTTTCATGGTCTTCCAAGAGAGGACCCTTTTTGACATCTCGAGGAATTAACTGTCCTCGCTCAAACCACTCGTTCCCGCAATGTGCAGGAAGACATGTGGTTAATGAGACTCTTTCCTCTCTCTCTCTCTCAAAGACAAAGCATCACATTGGTTTAGAATAGTTGGGCGTCCTATTACCACCTGGCCCCAATTAAAAAGTGCTTTTCTTAAAAAAAATTTTCCGATCAGTCGAACAAATGCATTAAGAAGATCTATAACGACCTTTCAACAAAAAATTGGTGAACCCCTCCATGAAGCCTAGGAAAGATTTCAGGAACTTCTAAGAAGTTGTCCCCACCATGAAATTCCACAATGGCAGCTAGTGTAGATCTTCTATCACGGATTAGAAGATCAATTAGAACGATTTGTGGATGCCTCATGTGGGGGCAATTTTCTTAACAAAGATGCCGAAAGTGCCTATCTTCTCTTTGAAGAAATGAGTGAAAACTCATTTAACATGACTTCAATGGACACTTTTGGCAGATCACAAAACCACAGACACGGAGTCCATGAAATTGACTCGAAAACCACCTCTGTTCCAGTCACACAAGATGATTTATATATGTTAGCTCAACGACTGGACCAGATGCAAATTCACCAAAAGAAAATAGAAGAAAAGCTCACAAACAAACAAGCTCCACACGTCCACTCTCCACACACTAATCCCCCACACATTCTCCGAAGAGAGAATCTACACAATATCGTTGCCACATCTGCTAACCAGCAATTTCCGGCTGATTTCCTGCAAGATTTAACCGGGAATTTTGACCAAAATATTTTTGATTCCACCTCGGAAAATATTTATGCTCTCCAGGAGCAATTTAGAAACCCCTCCAACATTTCCAATCAAAATTGGAGGACTAACCCGAATCACTCTTGGAAAAACCCGAATCCGATTCCTTTTCCCAAACAAAACTATTTTGGGAATTATGGGCAACCTTTGTATCAACCTGGACCATCCCAGGATGATATTAATAATCAGGTCATGAAAACTCTGCAAGGAATGCTGACTCAAATGACAGAAGTAACCCGCATGGTTACCAATTTACAACAACAAGTTAAGGTTACTCCTGATCATCGACCTATTGGGAATTTACCATCGCAACCCATGCCCAACCCAAACAATTAAAGGAATCAATTCCAAGGTGGATATCACAGTCAACCTATTCAGCCAGCACCTCAGCATCCGCCGGGTTTCAATAACAGCCAGGCCCCCCGTCCTCATCCTAGAAACAACCAGACTGCAAATGCAGTTACCTTGAGGAATGGAAAAACCACTCAAAATACCCTGCCTGTTAAAGAAACCCGCTCTAATGACACACAGATTAACTCTTCCCCTCCTATTGTTCAGGAACCAATTCACGCAAAACAGGGCAACCCTGCCCCATTTCCACAAGCCCTCCACTCTTCAAAAAAGAAAAAAACAAAATCTGAGCCCACTGAGAAGGAATTAATGGATTTATTTGGGCAAGTAGAAATTAATATCCCTATCCTAGATGCCATTAAGTATATCCCTGCCTATGCAAAATTCTTAAAAGATTTATGTACTCCAAAAAGGCAGCCCAAGAATTTAGGAAAGGTGATTCTCCCAGAGACAGTCAGCTCAGTTGTGCAGAGCCGACTGCCTCTTAAGAGAAAAGATCCCGGCGCCCCCCTAATCCAAGTTATCATTAATGATACCTCATTTGATCGCGCTCTGTTGGATCTTGGTGCCTCAATTAATCTTATCCCCACAGTTATTTTTGAGGAATTTAAGATCGGTGAATTGAAACCTGTTGAGGTTACTCTCCAATTAGCCGACCGATCTACGATTAAACCAAGGGGAATTGTTGAAGATGTTCTTGTCCGGGTCAAAGATTGTCTATTCGTAGTAGACTTTTTAGTCCTGGACATAGAGGTACCTGAAGCACTTAAGTTTGCCCCCATTATTCTTGGAAGACCATTCTTAGCCACCGCCCACGCCAATATTGATTGTGATTATGGAAAGATGAAGATCATGTGTGGTGGAGAATCTGTAACCCTAGACATTTTTCAAGCCTCTAGGCGATTCCACGAACCAGATTTCTTTGATGATTCGGATTCAGAAATAGAAAACATTGTGGAGGTAACATTGCAGATTTCCCAATTAGTTTCCTGTTTTGCTGTAAATACGGTTCCTGAACAATCTATTTTTTCTCACCCTTCCACCTCAACCACACGACCAGCAAACATTCCAGCTGACCCTTTCACTCTCACCTCACCTCTAACCCACAAAGCAGAAACTCTTTCGGAACTGGGCCTACAATTGGACTTAAAACCTTTGCCCGATTCACTTAAATATGTTTTCCTGGGTCCAAATCAGACCCTGCCCCTGATTATAAATTCTGGAGTCACCGGGGCACAAGAGCACAAACTTCTCCAGGTTTTGAGTAAATATCGAAAAGCTATTGGCTGGACCCTTTCTGATCTTAAAGGCATTCATCCGTCCTATTGTACGCATCGTATATATTTAGAGGACGATTCTCGCCCCTCCCGCCAACCACAAAGGCGCTTGAATCCTAGTATGCAGGAGGTGGTAAAAAAGGAGATTATTAAGTGGCTGGATGCTGATATCATCTACCCCATTTCTGACAGCTCTTGGGTTAGTCCAACTCAAGTTGTCCCCAAAAAGGCTGGACTAACAGTTGTCACCAATGAAAATGGGGAAAATATAGCCACTC
Source organism: Thalassia testudinum (assembly GCA_037157565.1). Taxonomy (NCBI): domain Eukaryota; kingdom Viridiplantae; phylum Streptophyta; class Magnoliopsida; order Alismatales; family Hydrocharitaceae; genus Thalassia; species Thalassia testudinum. The sequence goes on from JAZHRO010000025.1 coordinate 96,397,020, forward strand.
GAACCGCTTCTTCTTGGCGCGTGTGTATAGATTACCGAAAATTAAACACCGCCACCAAGAAGGATCATTTCCCGCTCCCTTTTATTGATCAAATCTTGGAGCGGTTAGCCGGACGGGAATTTTACTATTTTTTGGATGGTTATTCCGGCTATAATCAAGTAGCGGTTCATCCTGAGGACCAGGACAAAACAACTTTCACCTGCCCCTTCGGAACCTTTGCTTTCTGAAGAATGCCCTTCGGTCTTTGCAACGCACCTGCGACTTTTCAAAGGTGCATGCTTGCAATTTTTTCAGACCTGGTAGGTGAATGTTTAGAAGTTTTTATGGATGACTTCTCTGTTTTTGGAGATTCTTTTGACCATTGCCTCAAAAATCTTGAAAGAACCCTCCAAAAGTGCATAGAAGTTAATCTGGTCCTCAGCTGGGAAAAAAGTCATTTCATGGTCCAAGAAGGTATTGTCTTGGGCCATGTTATTTCTAAACAAGGAATCGCGGTAGATAAAGCAAAAATAGATGCTATATCTAAGCTCCCACCGCCCACTACTATCAAACAAATCAGATCCTTTTTGGGTCATGTGGGTTTCTATCGTCGATTCATACAAAACTTTTCCCAAATCTCCAAGCCTTTAAGTCAGCTTCTTACTAAAGACCAGCCATTTGATTTTAATAATAAGTGCTTGGAGAGTTTTTTGAGGTTGAAGAAAGAAGTTACTGAGGCGCCAATATTGCAGGGACCTGACTGGAATAGTCCCTTTGAATTAATGACAGATGCCTCAGATTTTGCTGTAGGGGCCGTTCTAGGGCAAAGAATTGGCAAGAAGCCCATTGTGATCTATTATGCTAGCAAAACCCTTGATGATGCACAACGGAATTACACGGTTACTGAAAAGGAACTTCTTGCCATTGTATTTGCCTTGGAAAAATTTAGATCTTATCTGTTGGGGTCACGTGTCACTGTTTATACAGACCACTCAGCAATTAAATATTTGCTGACAAAGAAAGATGCGAAACCCCGCCATATCCGTTGGATTCTGCTGCTCCAGGAATTTGACCTGGAAATCAAGGATAAGGCGGGATTGCACAATGTAGTGGACGACCATCTCTCTCATCTTATGACTAATGACATAATGACCCCGCCAGATCAGTTCCCTGATGAAAGTATTTTAGCTGCTACAACCCTCCCTTGGTTTGCACACATCGCAAACTACTTAGCAACAGAACAAATCCCCGCTGATTGGCCAAAAACAAAACGGGATAAGTTCTTTGCTGATATTAAATATTATTTTTGGGAGGAGCCTGACCTTTTCCGCATTTGTGCCGATCAGGTCATTCGACGATGTGTCCCCGATTCTGAAATCCATGATATCTTAACACATTGTCACTCAATGGCCTGTGGCGGACATTTTTCGGGCAAGAAAACTGCAGCTAAAATCCTTAATGCAGGATTTTATTGGCCCAGCTTGCACAAAGATGCTCATGACTTCGTTCGGTCCTGTGTGCGTTGCCAGAGCATCGGCAACATGACTCGAAAGGATATGATGCCCCTTAATCCTATTTTAGAGGTTGAAATTTTCGATGTTTGGGGCATCGACTTCATAGGACCATTCATCAACTCTGGTGGGTATTTGTATATATTAGTCGCAGTAGACTATGTTTCTAAATGGATAGAAGCAATACCCACCCGCACAAGTGATCACCGTGTGGTTGTCGAATTTCTTAAGAAAAATATTTTCTCAAGATTCGGCATACCAAAAGCCATTATCAGTGACGAAGGCTCACATTTCACCCACTCACAATTCTGTCACCTCCTTTCTAAATACAGGGTTAATCATAAAATTTCCACACCATATCACCCCCAAACTAATGGCCAGGCTGAAGTTTCTAACCGGGAAATTAAAAATATTCTACAAAAGACGGTTAGGCCCAACCGTAAAGATTGGTCCACCAAATTGGACGACGCTTTATGGGCCTACCGTACCGCTTTTAAAACTCCGCTTGGCATGTCTCCCTTCCGTCTGATTTTCGGGAAGGCATGCCATCTCCCGGTAGAATTAGAACATAGGGCTTTTTGGGCAATAAAACAACTTAATATGGATTTATCTGACGCCGGTAACCATAGAAAATTACAATTAACTGAATTGGAAGAATTACGTAATTTTTCCTATGAAAATGCGAGGATTTATAAAGACTGAACAAAGAAATTTCACGATAAATATATTGTTCGGAAACACTTTGACGCTAATCAACGTGTTTGGCTTTTTGATGCGAGATTACGTCTTTTTCCTGGCAAATTAAAATCTAAATGGACCGGCCCCTTTATTGTCCATAAAACATATCCATACGGCGCTGTTGACCTTTTTGATCCAAAAACTAATTTGATATTTCAAGTCAATGGCCAGCATTTAAAGCCCTATTTTGACCATACACCTAAAATTCCATCTGAATCTTTTAATTTTACTGAGCCAGCCACCCTTGATCACTAGTGCACATCACGCCTGGATGAATGACGTAAAAGATAGCACTGGATGGGAGGTAACCCATCATTTTCTTGCTTTCCTTTTTTCTTCTTTTTCCAGGTTTTGTTCATCCTAAACCTGACCGTCATCACTAAGGTGATTCCTTTTCCCTCCTAATGCATGAGGACATGGCATATCTTAAGCATGGGGGGTGTTTTTAAAATTTTTACGATCGATTCAGGATGTTCAAAACCTAAAAACATGCAATTTTCTTTAATTTATTTCCTGCTTGCATACCAAAAAAAAAAAACTTTTTGAAGAAAAATTTTGAAATCAGGACTAAGGTCGAAAAATTCACTTCTGGTACAATGGGATTTAATCTTTAACAAACTAAGGATGAGGATATGGATCTGATCATTAGAATTCCAAGGTCTATTTTAGACTAGATCAGATATCCTTCTCTAAAATTCGACCTGAACTCATGATAGTTCAGGTGACTTGATCCTATTTTGTAATATGGAAAGTATTTGACTTAGTTTTTGACTCAAAAACTTGTGGTTCCCGAGAAACTTATTGTGTCAATTTTCACACACAAGCCAACACTTAAAAGCAACTAAAAATTTGAAAAACTCCCTTGTTTGGATTTAGTAAAAGTCTGAAGCAGGTCATTGGTTTGAGTTCCCACCGCCGAGAAGAAGGAAAATACCTTCTTTGAGGATGCGATGTCAACATGTTACCGCCTCGGTGCTGCTCTATATCTATATTTCATATCTTCAGACGGAGCATTAAAGCGCATTTTAGCAGCTCAAGTATCTTGGACGGTGCTCTACCTATAGTGTCGGAGCAAGAGCTTGAGTTTGCTTGGAGCGCCCCTTTTCACCGCATTGTGTTTTGGGGTTGTGAGCTCCTGGGTGGTGTCGTGGATAGTGCTATCCTGAAGTACTGGTGCCAGAGCCCCCTCGAGGAATGGTAACGGGAATGATGATCCCAACACATCTGTTGTAAGACTAAGCTAAAAATAAGCATGGGGGAGAAAATAATAATAATAATAATAACAAATCCTTACAAATGTTGGCTTTTCACAAGCACAGACACAAGGTTTTAAAGGATTTTGCAAGTTTCGAATCAGATTCATGAGCCAGAAAAATCCTAAAAACAAACATTTCAAGTCATCTGAATTAACGAGGGGTTAATTTGTGAATTTTCTGGAGGATATATTGATCCCGTTCTGTCTAATGGTTGGATCCAAAAATAAATCATGATGTTTATCTTCAACAAATCCCGTACCTCCTGTGTTTTAATCTACCAAGGCCCCTTAATCTCTTTTTCCCCTTAAAAGTCAAAAAAATTAGATTTCCCAAAAATTCAGTTTTCCAAAAAATTAATGTTTTGCTAAGAGACTAGCAAAAGATAAGCATGGGGGTGTGATAAACGCCAGTTTATCATCATCTTTATGCTTTAAAACTAACCTAGCTCTTAGGATTTTACTCCGTAAATGGGTTTTTGGGTTGCATTTAGGCATAAATTAGGATAGGCATGCATTGCATTTTTTTATTGTCGTTTTAATGTGTTTTTGTGAGTGTTAGGGATATACAGATGCACAGATCCCTAAAACCCTAGCACTCAAGAAGGCAAAAGGTGAAGGAGAAGCCCAGACTAGTTGGAACCCAGCTTGATCCAGCTCACCATAGCTGGAACCTACCTTACTTGAACTAGGGTTAGCTCATCCCAGCTCCATTCAGCTAATCTCAGCTGGATGGCAGTTCAAGAGAGTTCACCTTAGCTCACCCTAGCTCAAGTCAGCTCAGATCCAGCTCAACTTAGCTGAGTCTAGCTCATCTCAGCTCCCACTAGTTCACAGGGAGCTCTAGCTAGCTCAGCTGAGTTGACAGGAGTTCACCCCAGCTCAAATCCAGCTACATCCAACTCCACTCAACTCCAGCCAGCTGAAGAAGAATTCATCTCAGCTCAGGAAGCTCAAGTCTAGCTCCCGGGGATTCAGCTTAGCTCATCTCAGTTGAGCTAAGCTACCTTAGCTGCCTCAACCAGCTTGATTCTCCCCGGGAGCACCAGACCTAGCTCACCTTAGCTCATCTTGGTAGAAGCTAGCTCACTTTAGCTTGGCTTAGCAACTAGCAAAGAACTAGCAAGCTAAGCCAGCTAGAGTAGCCCCATGCCAGCCTCTTCAGCAGCAGCCAGCCCCAGCTCCAGCTCCAGACTTCTTCTCCTCAGCTCCCTCCTCCAAACCCTAGCTCCAACACCTTCTCCTCTACTCCTCCATTACCTAAGCTAGCTTAGCTCAGCTTAGCTTAGCTTAGCTTAGCTATGCTCCAACTTCCTTGGCTTGTACCACCCCAAAAACCCACCTACCAACTCCACCCAACTAGCTCCACCTAAGCTCCACATAAGCTAACCTACTTGGCACCAACCTAACCTACCCACCACCTCCAAAAGACACCTAAAAGTGGCACCAAAAACTACCCATAACCACCCCTTAATGGTGCCACTTTTCCCTCCAAAATCCCCCCTCATCTCCACCACACAATCCTCCTTGAATCCATCTCCACCATCCACCTAACCCCCTTCTAGAAAACCCCATGTTGGCGCCAACATGGGGGTGTCTCTCCACCACCAAAAGACACCAACACCACCATAACCACCCCCTTTAACACCCCTTGGGGTGGCGCCAACTCACCCTAGCCATAGGATCACCAACCACCCTCATCCTTCCATCCTAGCCCTCCATTTCAAGGGGCACCTTAACCCCCCATCCTACCCTATAAAAAGACCACTACCCACCACCATTCAAGCCATCCTTGGCTAGCCATTTCACTCTCATATTCCACCAAGAATCCCACGTCCAAGAGAGAAGAAGAAGAAGAAGATTAAGGGGATATTCTGTCCCCTTGGTGCCTTCCCCTCTTCCCTTCTCTCTTGGGTCACGCCAGCCAAAGGAGAAGCCAGGCAAGGAAGATCTTGGAGGAGATCTTGAAGGTGGTCACGCCACCTTGAAGGAGTTTTTGAGGAGGGTGCACGCCCACCCCTTGGAGAGAGCATTAAAGGTGGTAGCTTCCACCTTGGAGGAGCTCTCAAGGAAGGAGAAGAAGGAGGCCCTCTTTTCAAGCCAAGGAGCAGCTAGGCTTGGAGCAAGACGACAACCTTCTTCACCATTGTTACAAGAGGATTTGTGTTTCTTTTCTTGCTTTTAGATTATTTAATTCTAGTAGAAGCATTCCTCTACTTGTCCTTGAAAAGAACACTCATTCTACTCAATCAAAATTGCCTTCTTTTAGTTTTTTTTATTGCAGTTGTTTATTTTGGTTCTAGCACTTGTTTCACCTCTTCTTCCTAATTACTCTTGGCCTCCACTTGCCTAGAGTGAGCTTAGGAAGAAGATATTTCTATCTTTTAGATTTTAGTTAATCATTTGTAGGTGTTAGTTCTCTTCGCTACAATCTGCAGTTTGCCCTCGTCTTTTCAAAATACAAAAAAAATTTTACATATTGAAAAATATTAAAAAGAAAGTTGAGATTATATTCCAAGCAAGAGAATCATTATTGCAATTTTTGCCTCCTTGGACGACCCTAGATACTCCCCTATCTAGGATATAAATTTTAAAAGCGTAAGCGAATTCGCGCGTTACAACGACGTATTTTAACAAACCGCGTGAAATCGCTATCACTTGTCTCCTAAGATATCTGAATATCCTTCCGAAGGCATGTAATCACCTTGTGCTGGTTCAGGTGTCATGGGCAGGATTATCTCGAAATGTCGACAGGGCCTGAATTTAACTATAGAACGCCATGGATTGCACTATTCTGAAGTGTTGAAAGTAGGGTTCTGGGGGTCGCCATGGGCGGTGCTATCCCTAAGCATGGAAAGCCAAGGACCCTTTGAGGATTGTTAGTGGAGATAAGGAATTTAATACAGACCTTGTTTAGGGCCAATCTGATGTTGGATTTAAGGGAATATAAAGGAAAAAGAGTGAAAACTCTCAAAATGAAAAGTCCCTCTCTCTCTCTTACCAAAAATGCACTGGTAAACTGAACTTGGACTCGCTACAAATACGCATGGGTGCTTTAACTGCTGGGGTCAATGAACCTCTAGGAAGTTTTACAGGCCTTAGAAACCTTCGCAGTAGACCCAAGGCTAAAGCTGGTTAGGTTTGGATCCTGGTTGGTACTTGAGTACCTCTAGGCCTACTATTGGTATTCTAGTCTAATTTCTATAGAGTGGCACAAATCAGGCATCTAAAAGTTGAAAACAAAGTCTAGAAATCTAGTTCTTTCCATAGGATTTTATTAGGGACTAGCAAAGTTAGTCATGGGGTATGATGGTAACACCATCATTCTCCATAACTAGCTTGAATTAATTGGAATCAATATATAAATGCTCCTAAATGATCACCTAGAATCGCAATTCCACTCATATCTATTTTAAGGAGAAAGTAATAAATTAGGGGTAATTCTGTAGTTTTAACATCACATCATAATTGTAGAGTAACCATGGGGTCACCCAAGTTAATTAGAGTTCAACTGAGCATTAAAGACCAAGAAGTGGGTCCACATTGATAGAAATAAGGTTTCATGCATTTCGATAACCAAAATAGTACACAAAATCCTAATTATCAACCACACTTATATTGAAGAGGTTCTAGTTTGGATAAAAATCATCTAAACCTTCTAAAATTTGTAGGAAAATATTCTAAGAGGTTTGGTACCTTTGGTTTTACCATATGAACCCATTTTGACCTAAAACAGAGTTACAAATGAGAATTTACAGCGATTTCGGCTTCTGTAAATATTGTCCAGTCAAACATGGTCAAAACTGAAATCCAAGTTCACCATTAGATTTCTTTGGTCTAAATAAGGTTAACATCAAAATTTAGGCCGAATCAGACTTCATCTTGACCTAGTTTGCAATTTTGACTCTAAGATCTTTATTTCTCACAATTACACTCCTAGGTTTCGAATTTATTACGTAAACCCCCTATCTTTGTCGTCTCCTTCATGATTAGGTCCTTTCCTCCTAAGATGTTTGAATAGAATCCCAAACCCACTACCCACTAACTTCAATCTAAGATTTTTCCCTCATTTCTAGACCAAATCCATCCAAATTTGGAGGGATTGATTAGGAAGGAATTCCCTTCCCATTGGACCTAATCTCAAAGCCTATTGCGAAGCGAGGAGCTCCAATGATCTCGTGAAAGTCAAGGAATCAAACTTGCCAAATCCGTGACCTTAATGTGTGAAATTTTTGAGTTTTAGGTCAAAGTGGAGCTCTATAAAAGCTCCATGAGGTTTAGTGAACAACACAAGCTCGATTTAAGGCCAAAAACGATCTTCTTCTTCTTCCCCGGTCGACCCTGATCAAAGCTTCGGTGACCCTCATGCTCCTACTCTTCCAGCCACCCAACAGCCAAATTGGATGGCCCATCATCCTCACCTCCTTCCTCCACGTCTCGCCAGCCACAGCGGGAGTGTTCTCCCCCTTCATCCTCGCTACTTCTCATCATCGAGGAATTCATCTCCTCCAATGCTGGCCAATCAAAGCCAACACCAAGTCCTCCCCCTTTCATCTAATCTAATTTAGGTTTAATCTCCTCCTCTCCATCTCCAAATCCTTCCTAGCACCTTCCCCTCTTATTTCGACCACTACACCACCTCCTCCCTCTTCGTCTTCTTAACGGCCAACAAAGCTCCAATGAGCTTTGTCCAATTGCTATACGCCACTAATCACTACACTACCACCACCACTACCTTTCCCTCACCTCCACAAATAAAAGCCCTCAACCTATTGGGCATTTCACTCAATCCATAGCCCCATCGAACACCACACCTAACCCATGCCCAATCTAACGTCGTATGAACACCACACACCTCCTCGCACTACACAAACAACACCATTGCATTTGCCATGCTCCGGTGACTCCATTGAACATTTTAATTGGGTCGAAAGGCCATTGTATTGTGCTTTAGGTTGCAACCGAAGCCCCACCGTCGACGTTGATTCTCCGCCTCAAGCCATCGTGTTCCATCTACCATTGTCACTAACTCCACTCCTAGCTGGAGTAGAACACCTTCGTGAAGCCCTCCAGGCTTCCAATTGGAGGGAAGGATCCCCATAGCAGCTCGAATTGAAGCTGCAATCTGCAACTATGCCTGCTAATGTGGAGCGTGGGTTAATCCAACATCAGATACGGATGAAGCCTTTACAGCATATAAAACACATTCCTTACGAAGGCTTTTCGCCTCTTCACACAAGGGTGAGGTCCTTGCTCACCATAGCCTTCACTCCTCACCCAGGACCACTACTTGCAAGTTTACACCAAAGCTAGATCTGATTACCCATTACTGTGCTACCTGATTACCCGACTAAGGAAGAAAGGAAAATCCGAGGAGGGTGGGGGATGGTTTTGCATTGGATTTCATGCCCTGTTGCCTCAAGGTGCATGCCTTACGTGGCAACACTTAGGTGATTTTGAGATCACCTTGTGCTTGGGTTGAGGTGCTATTCTTTTATGCCTTATGCTAAGGCTCTAGGTGTTTAAGGCGTCTAACATTAGGGTCTGACATTTGATTGAAAGGCATTATGGACTTATTGAGAGATTATCTGACACAGAAATCTTGGTGCTAACGTGTCTTCGAGATACTATTGAGAAATTAAATTGGTTAATTACATTGGGATATATGCTTGATTGAGGGATTAAATTGGTGACTCAAATCACCATTTTTAGAGATTTCCTATTCTTTTTATCCCATTATTTCCTGAGATACAATTTGGTCTATTATTGAATATATTATGATTAATTGATTCTCATTGCATATCTTTATTATTGTGCTCATCTATTAAATATTGCAATTAGTGTGTGAATTCCATATTTGCTCCTTACGAATTTTGAGCACTTATAAATTTTAAATGTTGTTGCAATTTTTGTCACATTACTACAACGAAAGTAGCACAACATGCATGCCCAACCAGGGTTTCCAAGCAAGATTATTAAAGATGAACATGATTTTAAAGTTCAAATCTTGCTTAATAGCTTTTACAGTTTAATCATTACGTATATTCAATCAAGGTTCAGTGGACCACTCCAAGTTTTGCAAACACAGGTGTCGATATATTCCTTTTAAAATCAAAAATAATGTGGAGTACCTAGTTTAGCCTTAAAAATCAACCCTATGGGGCAAACTACTGATGAATCACTTTTATCTTAAGTGGTGCAGCCTAAACAACTTAAGCAATTGGCCTATTGTATCACTTAGTTAAGGTACACAAGAATGTTTAACCTATTCAAATTTTCTACTCACTTATTTGTGTGTTGACTTAAGGTGTACCAGATCCACAGGTTAGATTCTGCTTAAGTGGTAGAATCAATGTAGAGTAGTGTGCCTTAGGTCGAGAGTTTATGGGTGTTAAGTGTGTCTCTTCTAATTTAATCCCACAAGAAGAGAAGAATTTTTTTTATTTTTTTAATTTACTTGGGTGGGTGAGGTGAGTGCAGTGGCAATCAAACAACCAAGATCTAACCTAGGGTTTATGCAAGCACCTAAGTTGATTTGAGTTTGAATTATTATGTGATGGAATGGAAATCTAATGGGTGGGTGGTGGGGGAAGACTTATAGAACCTACATTAGCACTTTTCTCCAATCTAACCACTCTGGCTTGCCTCGGAAGAGTACCTGCAATCACAACAAGATCAGAGAAAAAGTGAGATAAAAGTTAAGTAAGGTAGAAAAATGCGGAAAAATAAAAGAGCGTTGCCTCCTCGGCAACGATGCCAAAATGGCCTACGTAAATTATGCAAGAAAAACTAGGGTTTTGGAAAACCCATCATCGTAGTCGCAAAATATAGCTACCAAATAAATTTATCGAAGCTCAAGGTAAGCCCCAGGTCAAACACAAGGAGGCAAACGTTTAGTTTATGAAAATCTGCACTTTCGATTTTATTTGTTTTTGTCATTTTTATCTTTTGAGATTTTTTTGGTATTATTATAGGACAAAATATCAAGCAAAATAATTGTTATCTAATCTAATCTACTCTAAGAGAATAAGAGAGAGAGAATATTTCATAGATTAGAGCAATGTTCACTACAACTAATTAGAACTACAGTAGAAAGTGATAAAAGATAGAAAGTGGTGAGAAGAATCCTCCTCGATGGCTACTTGGAGGATGACTCGCTCTGATGGCACTTGGCAAAGGTGGTGGGAGGTTGGAGGAAGGAGAATGGCATCGGAGGAAGCAAGATGGGATAGGACGGCATCGTAGTGAGGATCTACTTCTCAAATGTGGTGAGTGGATGGCCACGGGATGCTCCACAAAGTGGGTGAGAAGCGGATAAAAATATTTCTTTTCTACTCTAGAGGAGCATCCCAGGCTTGAGACAAGCTCTCTCTAGAGCCTTGGAGGTGGTGAAGGAGAGAAAGGAAGAGATAAAGAGAAATGGGTGATCATGGGCTCTTATATAGTGGAGGAGAAGGGTGCATTTTGTGCATGGGTCAATTAGTGAAAGTAAAAACATCGCTAAAGCTATGCCTCAAATGTCGCTGAAGGTCCAGCTCACGTGCCCACACTGGCACTCATGCAGCAGCTGATGCTGTGGTTGGAAGATTTGCAGTCGTTGGATCGTCGATGACGGGCTGAGATCTCACGCTGATCGCATGCTGGGGTGTGTAAGATTGCATGTTTCCTCGTTCGTCAAATCACACATTCACGCTATGCGTGCCGTGGCTCGCATCTTCGCCATCCATTTAAGATCGCACGGCTCAATCAATTACGTGCGTTTGCTGCAGGTACGGATTGGGTCTCGAACCTGTGACCTCTTGCACTCCATGTCTTCAACCGCTACGTTACATGGTCGGATGTGTTGCGTTTCTAAATTAACGACAAGTGCTCGCGACCATTGGATCTTCATCCAACAGTCGTGACCTTGATGAAGCGTGGTGCCCTGTCCACCATTGGATCTTCATCCAAAGGTGGAGAGGCACGCTTGAAGATCCTTCAGCAGGGGAGGGAGCAGCCTTTGAATGGATTTGGGTGGCTATGATGGCAGCACGTGGCACCATCATGGCCATCTATCTTGTTTAATTTGTAGGTGTCACCACAGAAGTCAGATTGGATTAATGTATGCGACGCTGGGCTGCGATCATTGATCTGGATCCATCCATGTGGTTGGATTTGGCATCTAAGGTTCGGATTGGTGCCACCTTGCCTCTTAGCCTTTGATCTTCCTCGGACTACATAATGTGTTACTGGACTCCAATCAACATGATTTCAGAGGCATTGGACTCCGATCGTCATCTTGATCAGATACGTTTGGTTGGATCATCAATCCAAGGCCCCGAAATAATTCTCCTTCTCCTTAGCCACAAAAAGAAGCAAATTAACCTAAAATTTATACAATATATCCTAAATGTAGAATGATGCATGCTATGCGATATTTATAATGTAGAATGCAATGTTAAGCTTAGGAACTTGCATAAATAGACATTTTAACATGAATAAATGTGTATTTATCATTGCTTGATGACTCTTTAGCTAGCTAGTTTAAGACTTGTAGCTAATCTCCATGAAATTGACTTGCCATGAGCTAGGATAAGCTAGGATCCAGCTGAGATGAGCTAAAATACAACTGGTTGAGACTTCTATCTTCCTCTATTTAGTGTTTCTACCTATAACATTGTTAGGGTTGATTTTATTTTCAATGTATCCTCATCCTTGACAACTAAGTGATGTATATAAGTACATAAAACCAAAAGAAATATAAACAATGCAAACTCTAATCCTAAATGCATGTTAATGCCTAAATGAAACCTAATACCACAATGAGAATGCAGAAACCCTAGGAACTAAGTGTGATTTTGAGCTTAAGAATGATAATAAACTGGTGTTTATTAATTATAAAATTTAACGAGTCAATATGTGTAGATGAATAGTCACTTAAGCACATAATAAACTATACTACGAAAACAATGCGATTTGTTAAATGTTTTATTTTTTGAATTTCGAAGTTGTGTGCATAAGTGTTAATGGCTCTTTACCAAGTAATCTAATAAAAAAATAAGCAGGCCATGTCTTGAGAATACCTTCTTAATAAGGTATCCATCACTTGTGACCCATAATAACCTATAATAATGAATTATAATACCAAACAACATAATAACAATTTTGTAAAGCATCAAAATTAACTAATGTATTAACATGTATCACAAGGACCCATCTACAATCTTTCTTTTAATTTGAAGGATTTTTTATAATTTCTTTTCTTGAACCAATAAGGAATATTCGTGATTATTAATTCTTTAACGATTTTATTGCAATATTGATGGTCGGCCCGGATAGGTTGTTAATATGATGTTTTTATCGTTGAAATACGTATAGTGGTTAACCTAATTCAGACCTAACCATCTCTTTACAAAATTTTTAACCTGGCCTAATTGATTTTATCTTGTCACTTTTAAGCCCAGGGTCGAACTCAGGGAAGTGGGGTTCAAGTCGAGTTTCTACGTTTTCCTTAAAACGCGTCTCTTCCGTTTGTTTATTCTGTTTTTGGTATTTTTCTTATTTAGGTTTTTTTTCTGGTAATCCTTGTTCTTGAGGCACACCCTCAAAATTGTGTCCTTGGCTTTTAGCCAAAATAGAGTTTCAAAACACGTCTTGCTACTTGCAAGACGGGGGTACCTGCAAATCAAAGATTATCTTTTCACTTTTATACCTTTTTTTTATCTTTTTACTAAGAAGGAAGCTAACAGATAGAAAGTAAATATAGTAGCTATAGATTTATATGTAGTATATATATAAAGGGGTGGTGGTGGAGGTGACGATGGAGTGTAGCACTATGTCGAGTCAGTCGACGTCTAGAGAGACGCAACCAACACGACTAGGTGCCGCGTGGAGTGTGGATGGAGGATGGATGATGTATGGGACCACGCTTTTTTTTGTACGCGTGTATCAAGGAATATCAGCAACTGGTGCAGATATCCCCGCGATACAGCGTATAATAAATAACATGAAAGTATATGTACATATGTATGTATATAAATGTATAAGTATATATGTATAGATATATATAGATATATATATATATATGTATGTATATATGTATATAGCTATGTATATATGTATATAAGTATATATATATAATACTATATAGATATATATATATATATGTATATAAGTATATATGTATCTAGATATATATGTATATATATATGTGTATATGTATAAGTATATAGATATGTATATATATATATATGTATATGAGTATGTGTATATATAGATATATATATATATATATATATATTATATATGTATATATATATATATATTATATTATATGTATGTATACATAACTATATAGATATACTATGTATATATAAGTATATATATATAGATATATGTATATGTATATATATATACATATATATATATATGTATGTATATAAGTTACTATTAGTGTGTGAGTGTGTGTGTCGGTGAATGGGTGTGTGTGTGTTGCTGTAAGTGAAAAGAGAGAGAGAGAGAGAGAGAGAGATAGAGAATACGTGAGAGAGAGAGAGCGGGAGACAGAGGGAGCGGGCGGGAGAGATCGCGGAGAGAGAGAGAGCGCCAGAGAGAGAAAGAGCGGGCGGGAGAGATCGCGAGCGCAGACGATGGCAGCGAGTTAAGGCGTCTGCTCGCGGCGGCGGACGTCTGACGCCGCGTCGTCTGAAGGCGGAGGCGGACGTCTGAAGATCGCGGATGCAGGCGCGTCTTCGCGCGGAGAAGGTGACGCGTCTGCAGGCCGGGTGCGAGGAAGGAGAGCGGGCGATGGCGTGCTCGGAGAGGGCGGCGGGGAGTCTGCAGTCGGTCGCGGAGGGTTGCAGAGGTTCGCGGGGGTCGGCGCGAGGCCGTAGCCGGCCGCTGCAGTGCGCGCAGCGGCTTGTCGCGGGTGGAATTGCAGAGGCGACAGAGCAGAGGCGGAGACGGGGAACGGGCCTGCAGGCGCGCGCGGAGGGTTGCGCGCCTGCGGGGAAGGTCGCGGAGGAGGCGGGGGTGCTGCTGCTGCTGCTGTCGCCGCTGGGCTGCTGCTGCTGTTGCTGCTTCAAGCTTCGGACCTTGAAGCGGCAGCAATGGCGTGGAGATGAAAACGAAGAGAAAAGAAAACACCACGCCCACCGGCTCGTTGAAGAGCTGGGCGGTGGTGTTCCCACTGTGGTGGTGAGCACCACAGTGGGTTCTCCTGCTCGTCGGGTGCCTCCTCGACGGAGGGCCGACGCATGGGAGGGGAGAACGGGCGAGGAAGGTGGCTGCGGGTTTTTTTCAGTAGCTGCCGCCGCTCCCTCGCGAGGATGAAGCTGCAGCTACTTATAGAGGAGGGGAGAGGGGCGTGTTGGCTGCAGCAGGGAGAGGGTGTGCGAGTTGCAGCTGTAGGGAGCGGCGTTGGCAGGGAGACGTGACGGGAAGAGGTACTGCGTGGCTGCTGCATGCAGCTGCGGGAAGAGTGCAGCCGCGGGAAGGACGCAGCCGCGGGAAGGAGAGAAAAGCCGTGGGAAGAAGAAAGAAAGATGAAAATAAAATATGGAGAGGGGACTTTTGCAAAGAGACACTTGAAGAAAAATGTAAAAATGCAAGCCATTTATTCCATTCTCTTCTCCTCTCAATTAAATGCATGCATGCAAGCGTTTTTACAAATGCAACTACAGGATTATAATATACATAGTTAATGCTAGAAAATAGCATAAGAAGGCGTTCTTATAGGCGTGTTTTGAGGTGCAAACATATACCCCCATGCCTATCTTTTGCTAGTCCCTAGCAAAACCGTATTTAGAAATGATCTTAAGCTGAAAATTTTCTTCTGAGGTGATATAGGTGTGTTTATTATCGAATATTGTGAGAACCAATTGTAAAGAAGACTACCAGTACTTTAAGTCTCACATGACATAGATCATCTCTCAACTAACCAGGACTCTTGATATTTAAACCTTAAGTACGATTTCCAGGACCCAGGAGGTTTTTGCCGTACTCGAGAGCTCAAGAGGTTATGGTTTGTGCATAGTGAAGGATCAAGACTGACCAGATGAACATTAAGACTCACTCCCAGGGTTTCACGAATTTTTAAGTACAGGTTGGTCCCAATTTCAGCTCGTGTTTTCGGATTGACCCTTAAGATGATTACGGAAAACTCAACTCCCATTTTCTGATTTTTTTGATTTTTTTTTTTTTTTTTTTTTTCTTTTTGGTGGAAAGAGCCACTCCTAAACACAAGACTAAAGCTTGGGATAAAAAGTCTACCTGCACGCACAGGTAAGGACTCCACCTTTCCTAATGAACACTAGGGTTGGATCTTATGTTCACCTGATCTTTCCTGATATGTGTAGTGTGAACCAAGTTTACTTAAGCTCTCAAGAAAAAGCAAACCAACGAATCCTGTACTGGTGTCTCAGGTACAAGAAACGTTCTTAGTTAGGAGAGATTTTGATCTTACTTCGTCAATGCTTTAAGTGAATTAAGCCGAGCCTGAGCGAATCAAGCTTCTGTGGCCTGGAAATTCTTCAAAACAGAGGTTGAATATCCATAAACACTTATTGTATTTTTTTGTTTCATCTTTTAGATCATTACTAAACACCATTTATTACTAATATATATATATATATATATATTTATTTATTTATTTTTTTTTCTTTTCTTTTTTCTTTTTCTTGCATATTTATAAATAGGTGGTAATTGTCTGATACCATAAAATACCCGGATCCTATGGATGCCTATCCACCCCCCCATGCCAAACAATGCTATGTCCTCATATGCATGCAGGGAAAGGCAGAGAACGGACGACAGATCGGGTAATAGGAGCTGAGGTTCAGGGTATAAATCAGGGTGGAAGGGTGGGTGGATGGTGGGTGGTGAAGAGAAAAGCGAAGTAATCGCGATAGAGGCGTGAAAAGTAATGGTGGATGGTGAGAGATTTGGCGTTTTCTGGGATGAGAGTGTCCCAGGCGGATCAGAAAACAGATCAGGAAGAGGAAGTTGGCCCTTAGATTGGCCAAGAAGGAGGGCTTTTTGGATAGATGAATCCAAAAGGGAATAGCCCCGGTGAGTAAGATGTGGGCTCAAGGTCCCAGTGTGGATTTGCAAATCCGCCTGATTTAGCGGGAAAGAAAGGGCAATCCGGTCTTCCATAATGTGGACCGGCGGTGAGCAGCCCGGCGATGACTCAGACCACGAGGTATGGGAAGCGGAGAAAACCTCGTCAGAAGTCTGGTCAGGAGAAGGTACAGGAATAGGGAGGGATTGGGGAACGTCACAGTTTGTGTTGGTCAGGCAGTCGTCAGGTAATTTGCAGCAGTCTGAATCGGCTCCAATTAGTTCGATACACGTACTGACAGTCACGTCCTCGTTAGACGTGTCATCCTTGATGTGATCACTATCATCATAAGAGTGTGGTGCTGCAGCGGGATTAACCTGAAATCCCGAAGGAATACTCGGAGCTTGCAGAATTTGATGAACCTGTTCCTGAGAAGGTTGTACCTGTGGTTGCGGACCACAGGGTACAAAGTTTTGCGGGTTTGGAACAGGTTGGGCGGGAAAAGTGCCCTGAGATCGAGTCACCATGCTTAGTTGACTGATCTCAGCATTCTGCTGCGCCAAATGCTGAAGAGAGGTCATGTTTTCTTTATGGCGCTTTGACATTTCCGTCATCATTCGCATCAATTTATCAAGAGGTTTTGATGCGTGTTTGGTTTTCTGCACACAAGGGCCTGATGGAAGATTTGCCATAGGATTAGACTGGGCCCTTGGGATGACGGGTGCGGACGATCGCATTGGTCCACCAGCGGGGTTTCGACGCTGCGGGTTGTTGGACCATGCAAAATTGGGATGATTGTGCCACCCTGGGTTATACGTGGCAGAAAACGGGTTACTCCCCAGGGTGCAGGCATCTTCTATGCCAGAAGACGTGTCCGCATATGTGTCCGAGTACACGGAGGCTTGGTCCTCCGTGTTGAAATACTGGCTCACAGAAGCCAGTTCCACATGAGTTACCGAGTCGCTTGGCGCGACACTCGATAAGGAAGGTCTTACAGGGTTTCCCGGGATAAGCCTGGTGTTGAAAGAATTGAAATTGTGACGAAGTGGTGAGGCGGGGGTGTGTGCCATGTTTGTGGAGGAGGAGGATGATTCGGCTCTTTTTCTAGATTTATCAGTCAATACAAGCAATTCAGGGTTTTGTGACCTCCTCCCAAACATGCACTACCGCAGGAAGAATTGGGGAGATGAGAAGGGAAAAGGGATGAGAGAAATGACGCCGCAAAGGTACACTTGATTACAAATCAATACAGTCAAGTTCCTAACCTCTACAGTGTGCCCTTAGACCTAAAGATCTAAGTTACCTACTATCATGAACTACGAAACCGAATGCGAGCACCGCGGAACCACCGGGCCAGATTGAAAGGCCGTTTGCCCCAGTCTTAGACACCCGATAGCACGCGGGAACTCTCACCAGCACGTAGTCGCTACACACAGGTAGTTAGACCTCCAATCCTTAGTAAGGGTCAAGTTACTACCAGTTTTAATTAGAGGCTTAGGGTCAAGTGCTTTTGGAATGTGAAGGGCGTTGTTTACGGGTAATGCCCAAGTGATTGATTTTAAGAGTGTGTAAGAACAAGCATGCAATGGGGAAATCTCCCCGAATTGAAGTTTTTATTGGCGAATGGTTTTTAGAGTTCAGCCTTAAGTAGTATGAATTTTAGGGTTTTGCTGAATTACCAATTCAACCAATCTCCGGGTTTTTGCAAAAATACAGGTTTTCCTTCTAAAACCCAAGAAACCCTTCTTCAATTATCAGTTAGTTAATGCATGCTAAAATGCAATGGGCTACCCTAAATGGAGATTTCTAAGTGTGGATGCACGAATCAGTTTTATATCAATGTGACAGGGAGCCAAAGCACTTCAATTCAAGTGCTCCCAATCACCAGAAATGATTTCCACACACAAGGCTTCAACCAAAAGATAAAGAAAATAAAATTTTTGGGGTTGAAGTATTCAGGATCGAATCACAGGCAAATTTGAAAAGTCGTGGTGGGGTTGGAATCAACTCAATTCCAAGTCTCCCCACCAAAAATGTGATCCTGAATTAAAGATAAGTGAGGCAAAAGAGGGATACAAGCAATCTTTTTCTTTGCCTCAAAGAATACTTCCCACGGCGAAAAATCTAAGAATCAAGATTCTCGGATTTTCGCTATGCGAAGTAAGGCGGGAAATCCCGGGGCAGTGGGAGTGAAGACAACCAATCAATCAAGTTAATTTTAATCCACTTGCCCTCAAGAAATCCCAAGAAGTTTTTCTAGTTTTTAGTTTTTAAAATTTTTTTTTTTTTTTTTTTTTATTGTGGTGGCAAGTTAACCCTAATTTGATGAGAAAAGAAAACCTACTTGTTCGGCAATGTGTGCTAAGCTCCAATGCGATGTCGGCGTCTTCACGCTCTCATTCCCGCCTTGGATCTGCTCTCGTTCCCGACTTCGTCTGCTTTCCTTCTCCTTCCACCAAGTTCACCTGCACACCAAAAAACAACAATACCCGTGAAGAGAGAAGAGACAAATTTAAAGGAATTGGATAGAAACTTACTCGAAAGCGCACTTCCCCGGCAACGGCGCCAGAAAAGTTATGATGGTCAGCCCGGATAGGTTGTTAATATGATGTTTTTATCGTTGAAATATGTATAGTGGTTAACCTAATTCAGACCTAACCATCTCTTTACAAAATTTTTAACCTGGCCTAATTGATTTTATCTTGTCACTTTTAAGCCCAGGGTCGAACTCAGGGAAGTGGGGTTCAAGTCGAGTTTCTACGTTTTCCTTAAAACGCGTCTCTTCCGTTTGTTTATTCTGTTTTTGGTATTTTTCTTATTTAGGTTTTTTTTCTGGTAATCCTTGTTCTTGAGGCACACCCTCAAAATTGTGTCCTTGGCTTTTAGCCAAAATAGAGTTTCAAAACACGTCTTGCTACTTGCAAGACGGGGGTACCTGCAAATCAAAGATTATCTTTTCACTTTTATACCTTTTTTTTATCTTTTTACTAAGAAGGAAGCTAACAGATAGAAAGTAAATATAGTAGCTATAGATTTATATGTAGTATATATATAAAGGGGTGGTGGTGGAGGTGACGATGGAGTGTAGCACTATGTCGAGTCAGTCGACGTCTAGAGAGACGCAACCAACACGACTAGGTGCCGCGTGGAGTGTGGATGGAGGATGGATGATGTATGGGACCACGCTTTTTTTTGTACGCGTGTATCAGGGAATATCAGCAACTGGTGCAGATATCCCCGCGATACAGCGTATAATAAATAACATGAAAGTATATGTACATATGTATGTATATAAATGTATAAGTATATATGTATAGATATATATAGATATATATATATATATGTATGTATATATGTATATAGCTATGTATATATGTATATAAGTATATATATATAATACTATATAGATATATATATACATATGTATATAAGTATATATGTATCTAGATATATATGTATATATATATGTGTATATGTATAAGTATATAGATATGTATATATATATATATGTATATGAGTATGTGTATATATAGATATATATATATATATATTATATATGTATATATATATATATATTATATTATATGTATGTATACATAACTATATAGATATACTATGTATATATAAGTATATATATATAGATATATGTATATGTATATATATATACATATATATATATATGTATGTATATAAGTTACTATTAGTGTGTGAGTGTGTGTGTCGGTGAATGGGTGTGTGTGTGTTGCTGTAAGTGAAAAAAGAGAGAGAGAGAGAGAGAGAGAGAGAGATAGAGAATACGTGAGAGAGAGAGAGCGGGAGACAGAGGGAGCGGGCGGGAGAGATCGCGGAGAGAGAGAGAGCACCAGAGAGAGAAAGAGCGGGCGGGAGAGATCGCGAGCGCGGACGATGGCAGCGAGTTAAGGCGTCTGCTCGCGGCGGCGGACGTCTGACGCCGCGTCGTCTGAAGGCGGAGGCGGACGTCTGAAGATCGCGGATGCAGGCGCGTCTTCGCGCGGAGAAGGTGATGCGTCTGCAGGCCGGGTGCGAGGAAGGAGAGCGGGCGATGGCGTGCTCGGAGAGGGCGGCGGGGAGTCTGCAGTCGGTCGCGGAGGGTTGCAGAGGTTCGCGGGGGTCGGCGCGAGGCCGTAGCCGGCCGCTGCAGTGCGCGCAGCGGCCTGTCGCGGGTGGAATTGCAGAGGCGACAGAGCAGAGGCGGAGACGGGGAACGGGCCTGCAGGCGCGCGCGGAGGGTTGCGCGCCTGCGGGGAAGGTCGCGGAGGAGGCGGTGGTGCTGCTGCTGCTGCTGTCGCCGCTGGGCTGCTGCTGCTGCTGCTGCTTCAAGCTTCGGACCTTGAAGCGGCAGCAATGGCATGGAGATGAAAACGAAGAGAAAAGAAAACACCACGCCCACCGGCTCGTTGAAGAGCTGGGCGGTGGTGTTCCCACTGTGGTGGTGAGCACCACAGTGGGTTCTCCTGCTCGTCGGGTGCCTCCTCGACGGAGGGCCGACGCATGGGAGGGGAGAACGGGCGAGGAAGGTGGCTGCGGGTTTTTTTCAGTAGCTGCCGCCACTCCCTCGCGAGGATGAAGCTGCAGCTACTTATAGAGGAGGGGAGAGGGGCGTGTTGGCTGCAGCAGGGAGAGGGCGTGCGAGTTGCAGCTGTAGGGAGCGGCGTTGGCAGGGAGACGTGACGGGAAGAGGTGCTGCGTGGCTGCTGCATGCAGCTGCGGGAAGAGTGCAGCCGCGAGAAGGACGCAGCCGCGGGAAGGAGAGAAAAGCCGTGGGAAGAAGAAAGAAAGATGAAAATAAAATATGGAGAGGGGACTTTTGCAAAGAGACACTTGAAGAAAAATGTAAAAATGCAAGCCATTTATTCCATTCTCTTCTCCTCTCAATTAAATGCATGCATGCAAGCGTTTTTACAAATGCAACTACAGGATTATAATATACATAGTTAATGCTAGAAAATAGCATAAGAAGGCGTTCTTATAGGCATGTTTTGAGGTGCAAACAAATATCTTTTTCAAACATTATTGAGTTTTGATTGTTTAATGCTTAATCATGTTCAATAATTATTGATTTCCTTAATTAAGCACTAAATAATCACACATGCTTTCAATTGTTAACATCTAATTCACATGTTTATTTTTTTTAATCGCACCCATATCCTTAGTCCCACATCGATGGGCTATGACCTCGTAAGGCGATTTAAAAAGAACTGCCTTCCTTGCCCTATTGGCCAATACAGGGGTCAGCTCCCCATAATGCACACACATGCACTTGCCCTTACATTACAGAGAATGCTTGTAAGGCCCATTGGGCGCCCATTAGGGCAAGTTGGGCCGGACTGTTGCTTCAGTCGTGTCAAACCCTTTTTAGTGTAGAAAGGAAAAAAATCAAAGGAATAGAAGAGCACCAACAAAAATTAGTGAAGGCAAGAAGAGTGGGCATGAAAGGAAAAGAGAGTAAGAAAGAAAGATAAAAGAGAAGAGGCATAGGTTGAGATCCAAATTTTAAAATCAAAGGTACGAGTTTAGTCCCCCATTGAAAATTTACAAAGCCTACACACCCTTTAAAGCAATTCATGCCTCTAAGCCTCTCGGCCCCTAATCGGGAGAGGGCTTCCCTCTAGGCATATATAAGCCTATATTATTAAGAGTGAAAGAAAGAAAGAGAAGAGCCCATGGGGCAGCCTAGCAGATGATTGCACAGCAATCATAGGACCTAATCTACCTAAATTAAGTTAGATTTTAGCTTAACTTAGTAACAATGCATGCATGAGCATCATAATTTGAATCATAGTTGATTTGTTAGCTTTATAGATAATAATGCTATTTTATGCTCTAAGTGAGAGGCAATATTAATTGCAGATGATTCGAGGCTACGGATGATTAATTAGACAGTACGGATCTAATAGGACAATAGTTGGAGTCTGATGCTACCAGAATCATCTTAATCCGACTTCCATAGCATCACATTCAGTCCATGGAAGATCAAAGGCCAAGGGGCAAGATAGCACACATTTGATCTTTAGATGTCAAATCCGACCGCACGGATGGATCTCGATCAACGATCGTAGTCCAACGACATAAAAGTCAACCCAATCGGAGCCTTGTAGCACCAACTACAAAGGTAGGAAGATGGACGGTTGGCCTACCTCCACACCCAAACCTTTGAAGAGTGAAGCAGGGCTATTGGATCGTCATCCAATGGCCACCGTTGCGCCATGTCGCCTCTCCTCGCACCCTTCATCAGAGAAGGAATCCATCTTAGTCGTTGGATCTTCATCCAACGACTGAGAGTGGCCACACACCAAACCTAAACCGCAACAAAGTGCACGTGTAGCACAGCGGTAGCCACCTTCACACAAGAGCAACGGGCATGAGTTCAAATCACGTGAAGCGTAAAATCGAAGAGGCGGTGTGTGGAAATGCAATTGGACCATCAGATCGGATCGAGCTACGCGGAGGCAACCGTGTTGCGCAAGGAGGCTCGTCGAATGAAGTGGTGAGGATGAACACATGGATTGATGCATAAATGGATGCCCCGATGTATGCAAATCAGAAAGGCAATGTAGCACTCATCTTAAGCAGTTTGATCATAAGATCGGATGGCTGAAATCAAAAGCCCGTGCTTGCACACTGAAGGGTGCGAGGTGGAGGTTCAGCTAGCCCAGCAGCTACCACGTAGCATGATCGCATGTGATGCACGCATTCAAGGTGCGTTGGAGGCTATTTTGAGGTGTGATCTGATCTGTTACTCTCCTGATCGATGAATCTGATCAATCCTAAGGTGTTGCATAGTTTTGGGGCCAAAATGCCTACTTTGTCCCTCATTTTAGCTATAAAAATAGCCCCGAAGCCCCTATTTGGGAGAAAATTCGAACTAGACACATCTTTGGTTCCTCTCTCTGCAGCATCTCTCTCTGGTCATCTTCACGGCACCCTAGATCTAAAGTGCTATCGCACTTCACACAACCATCCCTCAAGCGACTTCGCTCTTCATCTATCTCTATCTCTCTCACTCTCTACTCTTTCTTTAGATTATTTGCTTTGATTCATAGTTTATGTGTAAAACTTTCTGCAAGTAGCAATAAAGATTTTGATTCAATGGATATCTTATCTCTCTTTATGTGCTTTCTTTAGATTAGATTAGTTAGTATGTAAAGCTTTGAAAATCTTGTTTTGCCTCCCTACGAATGACTCACGACTCATGATTTCTGATCTATAAATTTATTTGTTTCAACATTATTCACAACTACAATGAAATAAATCTTTTTAAGTGTTTCGCAATAAATAAGTTGGCACCATTGCTGGGGAGGCAATGGAGTTCTTCTTGAAGCTTTTCTCCTTATTGCTTATTTGAGAATTCCAACCTTCTTTATTTTTGTTGATTTCATGGGTGCAGGAAGCATGGAAATTCAAGAAGAAACACAACAGAAAAATTTCATGTTTTTAATCTCATGTAAGTACTCGTATGCTAGATCATGTTAGATTTCCTTTCGAAAAAAAAAATCCAAAAAAAAATTAGGTGCTTTACTTAATCCTTAGGTTATTATTTGGTTTCTTTGTGAAAAAAAGAGAAACTCTTGTTGGTGGGTATTATATTTTGAAAATCAACAAAACCACCTTCTACATTTTCAGGCTGCAACAAACTTTTATTTTCAAAATTCAATTCCCAAAATTTTACACATCCAAAAATTCTGAAATTTCACGTGGACATGGGTATTGAAGTTAGAAACAACATATCCAAATTTTGCATCATGCCGATATACAAAAAAATTTAAAAGATTTTCGAACTTAACTGCCATCAAGTCTATTATTGCTCCAGATTTTTTATAATTGAAAAATCATGGAAATTTTTATACAGCTTGGATTTACCTGAAGTTTATTGTTTTGGATTCCTGTGATAATATAAAATTTTGGAAAAATCTAAAAAAATATTTGGTGCACATTTGACTACACAAAATATTCGATCACTAAATAGGGATCAAAATAGACTACAGAACCCCTAGTACACATTAAACCTGAAAAAAATAGAAAACATGCATTAAAATTATTGAAAAATTTTTTCTGAGTGCCTCGTTGGTGGTGCAATAGGACCAATTGATTGCATTGATTGGGTAGCACTACCTTACTTGTTTAGGACTTAAATCCAATCGTTTAGCACTATCTACTCTCAGGATTTCATATTAAGGTAGAGCACACTTGCATTTTCATACTTAAAGGAAATCTATCAAACAATTGGGACTTGCAAAACCTCTTTTGTGCCTCATTAGAACCATTGTTTGAAAATATTTAACTAAGTAAACCCTAAAATTCACTAATACAAGCACTTGAACCTTAAAAGCAAGCACATGAACTAAGCTTGTATTATGAACCCCTTGATTGAGCACTTCACCTCTTGAAATCAATTTCAAGGGAAACACCCCCCCTAACACCCATCATATTCCAAAGCACTTCAAACCTAAGCTTAAAATTGAGTAGGCGTGACTTAGGTAGGACTAATCTGCTTGGTAACTTGAAATTAGATTGAGCTAAGGTTAAGGACTCGTCTACTTGGACCCACTGGTGCTAAGAAAGGTCAGTGTGATAACTGTGTTAACCCTTAGTAGTGTCCGGCCATGCAAGGTGTCCTAGGGAATCCCATCCTTCTAGCCAGCCAAGTAATTCAAGGGTTGATCTAACTTAGTTGTATTTTGAGGAGCCAAGATTAGGTCCAATTAGGGTTTACACTCTAAGGATTAGCTTGATTGCTTGTACTGTGAGGGTGGGTATTCTCGCATCTGTCTTCTCTCTCTTCTATGGATAATCTTCTGGTGCATGCAAGGTGGAAGATCTCTAAACTCTAATTTGCTACCACCTTTAGAGAGAAATCCTAGGAGAAGACCTGATTTTCCAAGATCTGAATCTAAATCTTCTTCAATGGATAGTCACCATGACGAAGATGATGTTGAAGAGGAGGAACAAAATCTAGATCCAATGGGTCTTTTGCAAAGGCAGATTAATAGGCAGGACCGACATCATGATAGATAGATGCAGGTCATGGTATAGGCCACTACCTGACTCCAAAATGGGAGAGCAAACCAACCTCTTAGAGATATCTACAATCCTTCCAATGCCCAACCTGGACCTTTTGTCAAGGTACCTCAGGATGGAGATGATTTTGAGCTTAAACCACAAATCATCAATCTGATTCACCACTTCCATGGCCACAATTCTAATGACCCCTTCCACCATCTTGAAGAACTTCTACACATAGGAAGGACCTTTGGCCCTAGGAACATGAATAAGGATACCTTAATGATGAAAATGTTCCCATTTTCCATAAAAGATAAAGTTGCTCAATGGTTGAGGACTGTTAGTAGACCAATCCTAACTTGGGAAGATTTAAGAAGCACTTTTCTGAAGAAATTATTTCCCATAGGAGAAAGAAATGCCCTTAGATGTGACATTACAACCTTCAAGCAGAACCCTGGGGAACAATTGCATCAGGCTTGGGAGAGATTTAATGAATTAGCTAGTAATGCCCTCATCGTGGGATTCTCAAGTGGCACTTGGCACATATATTCTATTATGGGTTAAGTGACAAATTAAAGAATTTTGTTGATGCAGCATGTAGGGGCAATTTCCTAAGCAATGGTGCTGACGGAGCCTTTTAATTATTCGAGAATATGAGTGAAAATTTTCTCAACAATGCCTCAATGTCTACCTTCAACTGATCAAATCAACCAAGGAGTGGAGTCTATGAAAGTAAGGATAATTCAAATTCGGTTGATTTAGAACTAATTGCACAATGATTGGATAAGGTGGAACTTGTTGGAAAAAATGTAGAGAATTTGGATAAAAAATTGGATAACCTTTTAAAGGGCGGGAATTCCTTAGGTACACATTCCAAAGTAAACCCTATGCTTACCCAAGGAATTTCTAAGTTAACCCATAGCCAACTCCTCAACCCTCTAGGTCAGGTAGTAGTGCACAATATTAATGACCTGACCATGGCTCCACCCATAAGCCGACTTTACTTGCACCCATCTCTTTCTAGGTACCTAGGAGGGACCTTGATGCCCTCAAATTCTGAGTTAGGCAATCCAATGCCTAAATATTCTGAGGATGCTAATGCAATCCAGGGATTCACTGGAAATGACCCATATTCAAACACCTTCAATCCTGGTTGGCATAACCATCCTAATTTTGCTTGGAAAAGTAAGAAACCCACCTAGGGTCCTAACATGACTAGGCAGAATAATTATGGGCAACCTGGTAGGTGCACACAACCTTGCACTTATTAGCAGCAGCCTACTCAAGAAACCCACCCATCTGATCTGAGTTTAGTCCTCAAGAAAATGCAAGAAATGAATTTGAGAAATAAAGAAGAAATGAATCAGTTGAGGACCGTTTTGACATGATGATTGGACTAATTAGTAGATTCTAAACAACACAAGATGATGCCATCCCAACCCATCCCCAACCCAAGGAACTTCAATAGGGTTAACCAAAACAGCATACTAAAGCAACAGGCACATATAATTCAACCAGCTCCCCATTACCAACCTGGCTTTGTTAACCCTAACCCAACCCAAGCTCAACCCAATTTGAAAAACCCACCTCACCCTTCTAACCCTAATGCTTATGCTTGTGCTGTCACCTTGAGAAGTGGGTAACAAATCCAAGATCCTTATTTGTAAGCACCTCTGTTTTGATGCACAAAAATTATGCTTATTGCTAGACTAACATTTTAGGACTATCTTAGATTAAAGCATTAAAGCATCTTTCAAGCCAAGTGTAGATAGTTGATGATGTGTGTCATTTTATCTTTATTTGAGTCTAGGACATTATTGTAAGGAACATAAAATAAAACTCAAAAATGGATTTTCGTGTATCTTTTCAAAACCAAGTTTTTAGGGTTATTGATCAACAAGATTAGTTAATTGATGGACGAAAATACCTTGATCAACCAACCAACTTCATTAACGGATCAAATCAACCCATTTTAAGAAGTTGATAAGTATCATTTTGATCGACCAACCTAGTAAATTGATCGATCAATTAGTGATTGACCAACTACCTTAATTGATTGACCAAATTGCCTTTTGATTGACCAATTTAACTTCCTATTCAGGCAAAACTTTTAGTATAAATAGAGGTCGTACGCAACTAATAAAACTGCACAAGGGGGTGCTAATTCTGATAAATAGGGCCCATCTTAAGAATAAAAGGGACAACATAAGTAGAATGGGAGCATTGCATGCATCATGTACCAAGATTGCTTATAAAATTGTATTAATGGCCATTTGTGTAAGCACTTGTCAAAGTAGGTCTCAGATGAGCAATCAGATCGCATGGATGGATTCAGAGTGACGAACAGAGTCTAATGGACTCAAGATCGGCCAAATCCAACATCCGAAGCTCCTACAATGGGCCCAAGAAGTTCTGACCGTTGATTTGGTGATCAATGGCCCTCATTACTCCACGTCACCCCCGCTCCACCGCACGCCACTTCATCCAACAGCTGAGATCAAATCTCGGCCGTCGATCTTCAATCAGACGGCCAAGAACCACGCAGTCTACGTGACAAAGCGCGGGCGTGGCACAATGGTTAGCGCGCACGCCCGCACGCACGCGACGCGGGTTCGAGCCACGCGGTGCGTAAAATTGAAGACGAAGGAAGCGCACGGTGAAATTGGGTCGCCCGATTAGCAGCGGGTGGCCAAGATCATGCCACGCGGCGTGCACGCGACGACGCCTGTGCACACCGTGCCCGAGGCACAATCTGAGTGCATCCAAGGGGAGATCTCAGCAGTTCGATCTTCGATCGGACGGCTCTCACGTAGCAGCCGCAGAACAAGCACGAAGAAAAACAGCGCGGGCGGTTGACCGGCGGGCTGGAGGGCTTCACTGACACTTTTGGAATGGTTTTAGCGATGTCCCAGACGTCGCTAAAGCCCCTTTTTTAGAAAGCCCTCAACCCTATTTAACCCCCTCCAACCACTCATTCAAGGCATTCACTTCCCTTGCAACTACTCTACCCCTCTCCTAGCTAGCTTTAGGCCCTATTGTAATTGCTGGAGACGACGAGCCGCCAACGGAGCCGCCTCCACCGCCATGGCTGCCTCGCCGCTCTCCCTCCTCTCTCTCCCTTCCTCTCTTTTATGCTACCCATTACATTTGTTTGAGCATGTATTTAATGTTTAAGCTATGAACTAAAAGTGCATGATTAATGAAGTTACTTTCTGTTCAGTTGTTTACTTTAATTTCTGTCTAAGTCGCATGATTGAGCAAGAAACAACTCTAACCCTAATCTCTCTCTCTAACTCTCTCTCGCTTTTCACACCGCACCTTTCACAAGCAAAACTCCGCACTTTCCGTGACAAGTGATAGGAAAAATCCAATTTTCACGCCTCCCTGAGACCGACACTCGGACTGACCTCCGTTTCTTTACATTAAAATCGACGTTGCAAGTGCGACTATAACGACACTTCTTAACACATACACACAAGCGCACGTCAGTTTTTGGCGCCGTTGCTGGGGAGGCAACGGATATGTTTTGTCACCTCCATTCCACATCCATTCTCACAACGTCTGATGCCTTGTTTCCTTTTTACTTGATGGTTGCAGGAATTCGGCTCTTGGACGGCGAAGCGACGCATCCCACAACGGTAACAAGGGAGTAGGCGCAACGAGGACCGATGGTGAGTAATTCTTCACTTATGATTGTTTGCTTGCGTGAAAAACTAAAAAAAAAAAGTGAAAAAGTTGAAAAAAATTGGCATGGTGTATGATTGCTTGACCCACACCCTTAACACATCACCCCACAAAAAAAATGTACACTCTAATATTCTGAATAAATTCTTGGAGTGTTCTTTTCTCTTTTTTGAGTGGTGTTTGCGAAGCCACCATGAGTTGACCTGGGCTGAACCACTCAACCCTAAAACTGACTCATCTAATAGAAGCTGCATGATCATTAGGATGAGTACATTAGGGTTTTAGAACCTCTACAGAGTAAAAGGAAATCTACTTTCACCGAATTGTGTGCAGAACTTGACATGCCCACTAAAACTTGTCTGAAAATATTAAGACACGTCCACCCTGAAAAGCACTAAAGGAAGGATGAAACACTAAAAGACACCACATCTTAAAAATCCTTGCTTGAAAATCATGTTTTAATAGAAGCACACACTTTGAAAGTGGAAAATTAAGAGGCACCACCCCAATCAACGCCTCATCACATAACCCTAGCACAAGTACTATCCTAGCCCTTTAATACTGAGTAGACATGCCCTAAGCAGGACTGAGTTAAGTCTCGAAAGGCAAGGTTTTGTTTGCTGGGCACTTGGCTTTCATTCCCTTGGTAGAATCTGGTGACTAGGCTGCGAGGCAGTGTCAAACGACCACGGTTGTGGGGTCTACGGAACCGAAGGCACAAGCCAAAGGAAGAACCTTTCCTGCAATCCCCTCGTAATCAACCTGGTCAGATTAGCCTTGGGAAGGGGAGTCCAGTGCTTACGAACTTAATCACCCTTTGTGAGATTTCTAGGTCTCCTAAGGAATACACCATAAGGACTAGGCTTGTGTGCTTGATTGAAACACATTTCTCACATCTGTCGCCCTCCGCATCCCCTCCTGTTCTTCTCTAGTGTATGCACGGGAGATGCTCACTGCATCCTGAGTTGTGTGTTTTGGGGCAGGAATCTAGGCGACGTGATTCTGTTAGGAACATGGCTGAACCTAGGGTAGATGAGGTTGAGGATCAACCCCTACCAGACGCAATGGCCATCATCCAAGCGCAAATTAATGCAAACCACCGGCTTCAGCAACAACAAATCCACACCATCATGCAAGCCATACAACGGTTACGGAACCCACAAGAACAAGCACCACAACCTTTCCAAGGCATACAAGGACAACCACCACTCGATATACCACCATTTCGGGATTAGCCGAGGCCCCTCCGCGATTTCTATAATCCCTCTACTATTAGAGTCGAGCCACACCTTAGGATCCCCGAAGGGGAAGATGATTTTGAGCTGAAATCGAATGTCTTAAGTCTGATCCAGAGCCACTTTCACGGAAGCTCAAATGAGGACCCCTTTTAGCACCTAGAGGATCTCAACCGCATAGCACAAACTATGAAACCTAGGAACATTAGCTTTGACATTGTTCTAATCAAGATGTTTCCCTTCTCATTAAGAGACAAGGCTTCTCATTGGCTTAGAACCCTAGGTAGACCCATCACCACCTGGGAAGAACTGAGGCTTGCATTTTAAAGAAATTCTTCCCCATAGGAAAGACCAATGCCCTCAGAAGAGCTATCACTACCTTTACACTCCAGGGTGGGGAATAATTTCATGAGGCATGGGAAAGATTTAATGAACTCTTGAGGAAATGCCCACACCACGAAGTACCAAGGTGGTAATTGGCCTAGATTTTCTACCACGGTCTGGACAGCAACCTACAGAACTTCATTGATGCCTCATGCAGGGGGAACTTCTTGAAGAAAGACGAGGAGAGCGCGTTTGAGCTCTTTGAGTCTATGAGCAAGAATTCGCTCAACAATGCCTCCATGACCCAGTTCAACAGGTCCAGTCAACCCCGTGGTGGGATTCATGAGGTACAAGCAAATTCTAGAATGGTTGACATGGACATCATTGCCAAGAAACTGGATTGAGCGGAATTGGTGGACAAAAAGATTGATGAGCTACTGAACCAGACCAGGAACCCCTTACAGACTTTCTCCCTAGCAAAGGGAGCGCATAATGTTGACCTGGTCCAGCCCTTTACCCAATGAACCTGGAACAACCCCTAACCACGTTCCAGGGAGGGACCTTTGCTCCCTCAACCCTTGATTACTCCCTTCCCTCTTCATCAACATCGGCTATCCCCAAGGATGTGCAAGATTTCTCGGGACAGGTTCTTGGCTGAGGCCAAGCACTATTTCTCGAATGATCCCATGCTGTTTCACCTCTGTGCTGACCAGATCATCAGGAGGTGTATCCCCGAAGACGAAGTTCAGAGTGTGCTTTCCTTTTGTCATGACCAGGCTTGTGGTGGCCACTTCTCTGGAAAGAAAACGACTGCAAAGGTTCTACAGTCTGGATTTTACTGGCCATCTTATTTAAGGATGCACACAACTTTGCCAAGACTTGCTCACGCTGCCAAATGCTGGGGACCATGACCAAGAAAGATATGATGCCCCTCCAACCCATTTTGATTGTCGAAATCTTCGACGTTTGGGGTATCGATTTTATGGGCCCCTTTCCACCATCCAACGGCTTTGAGTACATCTTGGTCTTGGTAGACTATGTTTCCAAATGGATTGAAGCCGTCACCACCCCCCGATGCGATCACAGGACTGTCATGGACTTTGTTAAGAAGAACATCTTTTCCCGGTTTGGAATACCCAAGGCCATGATCAGTGATGGTGGAAGCCATTTTATCCATTCCCAATTCCGTGACCTACTTAGAAAATACGGGGTGAACCACCGCATTGCTACCCCGTATCATCCACAAACAAATGGGCAGACCGAGGTCTCAAATAGACAAATCAAGAACATTTTACCGAAGACTGTGAGACCTGATAGGAAAGACTGGTCCACACGACTTGATGATGTCCTGTGGGCATACAAGACCGCTTTCAAGACCCCGATGGTATGTCGCCTTATCGCCTGGTCTTTGGCAAAGCCTGCCATCTTCCTGTCGAATTGGAACACCGAGCTTACTGGGTTGTCAAGCAGTGTAACATGGATTCCCAGTTAGCTAGTGTGTAGAGGATGCTCCAATTATCTGAGTTCGAAGAAATTCATCGGGATGCCTTTGATAATAGTCGACTGTATAAGGAGAAAATGAAAGCCGTCCACGACCGACTCATTCATAGAAAAACCTTTGAGCCTAACCAGCAAGTTTGGTTGTTTGACGCCCGCCTAAAACTCTTCCCGGGGAAACTCAGGTCCAAATGGACAGGACCATTTCGGGTGGTTAAGCCCTACTTTAATGGGGCAGTTGAAATCGCTGATCTTAACACTGGGCACACTTTTACAGTTAATGGACAAATATTAAAGCACTTCCTGGCCCAGGTTCCCCCAAAGGAAAGTGTCACCCTCATTGAGGGATGACAGAGAGCACCGCCCAGTTGGAGGGGTTAAACTCAGCGCTTCTTGGGAGGCAACCCAGAGGATTCAGACTAATCCGGTATTTTACATCACTCAGGTACTATCTTTTTGAACCCTTATGCATCCATGTACTTGACAATGAGAACATTGTCCAACTTAAGCATGGGGGGTGGTAAATTGCATAATCCTGAGCTCCCTTAATCAGTCTGAATAAATAAATAAATAAAAAAAATTATATTTAGGAAGAAAACTTAGGCATTAGAAACTTGTCAATAGTGGGAAATATTACAAAAAGAACTTAAACACTTAGACTTTTCAGACCTTCAGGCGTAATCAGCCCTGGTGTCTGTTAAAATATGGATTTAGCTTCGAATTCTTGCAACCTTAAGCTATTCTAATCCACCTACTAAATAAGGTGATAAGTATACGACTTATCAACTCACCTCTAACTCAGAAAAACTAAGTCCAAGCATCTGCACGCATTTTTGTACAGACTCACTTCTCGGAGATTTTAACAAAAATTGGGTAGCTAGTGAACTCTCTAGGGTGGTATGGCTGGCAAGTTGTCATGGGTAACAGCCCATTGGCAGGTTGTCCAGAACCCAGCCACGAGTCCATTTCTTCTTCATTGCCTCTAGGTACACTTGAGATCAGGGAAGCCACCTACGAAAAAAAAAAGGAGAAGAAAAGAAAATAAACCACACTTCACCGCACGAGTATGGCTGGCAAGTGATCTTGGGTAATAGCCCATTGGTCGGTTGTCCAGAGCCCAGCCCAATAACTGCACAAAAAGAACCAAAACACTTAAGGAAGAAGCAGGGAAGTAGTACAAGCTGGGGAGATATACACTAGAAAAATCCTTGTGTTGACCCCAATTAAAACAAATGTAGGGAGAAAGCTACCAATCGAACAAATACACCTTCAGGCAGATATATTTCCTCTTCCAGTCACCTAGGGGCGTAGAAACCCGAACTCTGTCTGAATTACCGTTAAGTGAGTCTATCACAATCTTCACACCAAGATGCTTAGCACTTAGGGTTTTGGCTGAGTTTTGGGTGGGTTGGGTAGCCGTAAAAAGTTACCAACCCACACTGAATTCCAAAAAAAATTCTAAAATATATATATATATATGTATAGTTATATACATTAAAGCAAGGAAGTGGGCAATTCGTATTTTGGCAGACACTCGGGCACTGCTTAGTCTTTGTAGATTAAGATCTTGGTATATTTCCTCCTATTGACAAGTGGCGAAGTGTCTAAGCAATTACTTCTTAAATTCTGAAAGAAAATAAAGGCTAGAATAAACCTTTCTAGGGACTAGCAAGGAGTAGGCATTGGGGTATGATAACACTGCACAAGGGGTGATAATTCTGAAAAGTAGGGCCCATCTTAAGAATAAAAGGGACAACATAAGTAGAATGGGAGCATTGCATGCATCATGTACCAAGATTGCTTATAAAATTGTATTAATGGCCATTTGTGTAAGCACCTGCCAAAGCAGGCCTCAGATGAGCAATCAGATCGCATGGATGGATTCAGAACGATGAACGAAGTCCAACGGACTCAAGATCGACCAAATCCGACATCCGGAGCTCCTACAATGGGCCTAAGAAGTTCTGACCATTGATCTGGTGATCAACGGCCCTCATTGCACCATGTCACCCCCACTCCACCGCATGCCACTTCATCAATCAGCTGAGATCAAATCTCGGCCGTCAATCTTCGATCGGATAGTCGAGAACTACACAGTCTACGAGACAAAGCGTGGGCATGGCGCAACGGTTAACGTGCATGCCTGCACACACGCGACATGGGTTCGAGCCGCGTGGTGCGTAAAATTGAAGCGAAGGAAGCGTGCGGCAAAATTCGGCCGCCCGATCAGCAGCGGGCGGCCAAGATCGCGCCACGCGACGTGCTCACAGATCGAGAGCACTCACGCGTGCGCGCACACCGGGCGACGACACTTGCGCACACGCGTGCCCGAGGCACGATCCGAGTGCATCCAAGGGGAGATCTCAGCAGTCTGATCTTCAATCAGACGGCTCTCACGCAGCAGCCATGGATCGAGCGTGAGGAAGAATGGCGCGGGCGGTTGACCAGCAGGCTGGAGGGCTTCATCGACGCTTTTGGA
Organism: Thalassia testudinum; assembly: GCA_037157565.1. NCBI lineage: Eukaryota > Viridiplantae > Streptophyta > Magnoliopsida > Alismatales > Hydrocharitaceae > Thalassia > Thalassia testudinum. The sequence continues at coordinate 96,431,779 of JAZHRO010000025.1, forward strand.
ATGGTTTTAGCGACGTCCCGGACGTCGCTAAAGCCCCTTCTTCTTTTAGAAAGCCCTCAACCCTATTTAAACCCCCTCCAACCACTCATTCAAGGCATTCACTTCCCTTGCAACTACTCTACCCTCTCCTAGCTAGCTTTAGGCCATCTTGTAATCGTCGGAGACGACGAGACACCGACGGAGCCTCCTCCACCACTGTGGCTACCTTGCCACTCTCCCTCCTCTCTCTCCCTTCCTTTCTTTTAAGCTTTCCATTACTTTTGTTTGAGCATGTATTTAATGTTGTAAGCTATGAACTAAAAGTGCATGATTAATGAAGTTACTTTCTGTTCAGTTGTTTACTTTAATTTCTGTTTAAGTTGCATGATCGAGCAAGAAACAACTCTAACCCTAATCTATCTCTCTATCTCTCTCTCGCTTTTCAAACCGCACCTTCCGTAAGAAAAACTCTGCGCTTTCCGTGATAACAAGTGATAAGAAAAATCCAATTTTCACGCCTCCCTGAGACCGACACTCGGACTCACCTCCGTTTCTTTACTTTAAAACCAGCGTTGCAAGTGTGACTATAACAACGCTTCTTAACACGCACGCACAAGCGCACATCAGCAACCCATCTTTATACAACCATCAAAAAGAAATACCTTTAAAAAAGTAGAGCTTCTCATGCTTATTCCAAAGGCTTCAACGCCCCGTTCTTCATGTTCAAAAGCACGATGCCACAAACCTCTGTGAAAAATTTGGTTTGATCTTTTATTAAGGTTCCATAGAAGTTATTTCTGTTATTCTATCCTATTGCTTTGATTTACAGATCCCAAGATTGTTGGGAAGATCCATGGTTGTTGTTTTACTTCTCTTCAGGATAAAAAGAGAAGCGGTTGTAAGAGGTTGTGACACCCTCGTTCAAGTGGTACGGTTAGTGGATTGACTAGCTTGAGCTAGTCGAAAAAGTCCTAAGCTGGGAGGCTTAGGTAGTGATTTTTACCCGATTTAGGTTTCCACTCTAAATCAGGTGTAGTCTGTGCTTGAATCTTTTGTAATTTATTTTTGATCTGTGTAGATAATTTTAAGACAAATTTTTTAAGGTGATACTATTCACCCCTCCCTTCTAGTATACGTTGCGATCCATAGGATATCTTCCAACTCTTACTTGGTATCAGAGCTTACGTTTCCAGGAGATGTCAAAGTCAAATGTTGTCATGTATGCTGAGGGTCAGTCAACGGTTCAACCTCCTCTATTTGATGGAATGAACATCGGCCATTGGAAGACCAGGATGCAAATCTTCCTAGAATCAATGGACTATGAGGTATAGGATGTCATCGCCTCGAAGTACACATGCCTAGAAATCAAAGACAACGTTGCAATCACTCCAGACCAAAAGAAGATGGCTACACACAACACAAAAGCCATGAACACCATATTCTATGGTCTCTCCATAGTAGAATTTAATAGAGTATCTGCATGCAAAACCACACACGAGATATGGAGCATTCTCGAAGATACGCATGAGGTAACTTCAAATGTAAAAGAAACAAGGGTAAATCTACTAACCCAGAACTATGAGCTTTTCAGGATGAAGAAAGCGAAGCCGATAAAGGAGATGTTCACAAGATTCACGGATATCATAAATTCCTTGCGGAATCTTGATCAAGACATCAGGAATGAAGCCCTTGTTAGAAAAATCTTTCAATAACTCACCAGCGACTGGGAAACCAAGACTACCGCTATTTAAGAGTCAAAAGATCTGTCCACCATGAAACTGGATGATCTTATTGGAAGCTTAATGGCATATGAGGTTCAACTCCAACACATGAGGGATCAAGAAGGAGAAGGATCCAAGAAGAAGACTATAGCTCTTGAAGCTATTTAGGAATCTGAAGAAACTTCAAGTGAAGAGGAGGAAGACATAGCCCTCCTCTCCAGAAAATTCAGGAAGTTCCTCAAAGACAAGAAGAATTCGAGGAAGAAGAAAGAAGAAATCAAGAACAATGCAATCACCTATTACAACTGCAGGAGAAGGGGATGCATCAAGAAGGACTGTCCACTTCTCAAAAAGGAATCAGATAAGAAGAAGAAGCCCTTTAGAAAAGATGGAAAGAAGAAAGCTTTCATGGCAACATGGGATCAGTCGGACTCAAGTTCAGAGGAAGAAGAAACCTTGGGAGAAGAAGCTCTTCTCGGTCTTATGGCTCTAGAAGATGAGGTAACCTCCTTTACTTAGGATGAATTATTAGAAGCCTTCTTTGAGATGCATGATATAGCAAAATCATTAAAACTACAAAATAAAAACCTAGAAAAAGCATTCGGTGAAGAAAAAGCACAAAATGACGTACTTGATATTCGAAATAAAGAGTTATCTGTTGAGTTCACTACATTAAAATCACAGATGAACAACTTAAAGGTAGATATAGACAAACTAAAAGAAAACTCTGCTACTCTATTAAATGATCTAGCTAAGTTCACAAAAGGCAGTAGAAACCTGTATAAATTGTTAGGAACACAAACCCAAAGCACCACAAAATTTGGGTTAGGTTATGTGAAAAAAAATGATCATGAAGCATCTAGTTCTAGCAAAGGGAGAGGTAGCCTGCCAAAACAAGCAACACAAACTAACCACCGTGAACCCAAACAAAAATGGGTGCCAAAAAGTATATTGCAATCTTGTTTGTAGGTTCTGTAGATTATAAAAAGTGGACTTTCCAACAAACAAATGGAACACTAGAGCCACTCTATCAAATAAAGCCTCACAAACACAAACCAATGATAGGAAAGAGAAGAAAGAAGATGGATAATGGATAGCGGCTGTTCCAAGCACAAGACCGGCAAAGATGACCTATTCCTGCAGCTCAACCGTCAAGAAGGTGGTATGGTCACGTTTGGGAACAACCACAAGGGTCGTATTATTAGTACTAGCCAAATTGGTAACTCTTCTACTTCTTTGAATAATGTACACTTAGCGGCTTAAAACATAATCTGCTAAGTGTAAGTCAAATATGTGATAAAGGTTATAAAATTACTTTCGTATCAAAAGGTTTTAAAATTTGTGATAAAGAAACAAAACAAAATATTCTTAAAGGAAATAGACATAAAGACATTTATACTGTAAACTTCGAAAAATGCGACAGTCTTGAATGTGTGGTCATATCTGACAAAGAAGCAACCCTTTGGCATAAATGACTAGGTCATGTTCACATGGGGAACATCAGTAGACTCATGAAACATGAACTCACCAAAGGTTTGCCAAATATCAACTTCAAGAAAAGCAAAGTCTGCGATTCTTGTCAAGTTGGTAAGCAAACTAAAAATCCCTTTAAACCAAAATGGATGGTTAGCACTTCACAACATTTGGAGCTACATCACTTAGACTTGTTCAGACCAAGCAAATCCAAATGCCTAAGCGGGTGCAGATATTGTCTAGTCATAATCGATGACTTTTCTAGATTTACTTGGGCATCTTTCTTAAAAAGTAAAGACTTAACCTTTGATGTTTTTAGCAAATTAGTTAGAAGACTACAAAATGAAAAAGGATCTGAAGTAATTACGATTAGGAGTGATAACGGTGGAGAATTTGAGAATGAATCCTTTACCAATTTTTGTGATCAATTTGGGATATAACATGAATTTGCCTTCCCTAGAGCTGCACCTTAGAATGGTGTAGTTGAGAGAAAAAATAGGACTTTGCAAGAGTGTGCCTGCACAATACTCTGCTAGTCAAAGCTGCCTCGATATTTTTGGGTAGAGGCTGTAAACAATGCTTGTTATATTCAAAATAGAACCCTGATTAGACCAGTCTTAAAGAAAACACCTTTTGAACTCTATCATGGAAGGACACCTAGAATTTCTTATTTCAAGATATTTGGTTGTCGATGTTTTATACTCAATACTAAGGATAATCTTGATAAGTTTAATGCCAAAAGTTTAGAAGGAATTTTCTTAGGTTATTCAACTAGAAGTAATGCCTAGAGGGTTTTTAACAAGAAGAATTCTGTTGTCAAGGAAACCATGCATGTATCTTTTGATGAAACTTTAGTTCAACCAAAATCTTCTACAATCGATGATGATGACCTAATAGTTGACCCATCAAACATTCCAGAAGAGAATATTTTTGATGGCCTACCCAAAGATATTTCATTTGTGAAAGATCATCCAAAAGAATTGGTGATAGGTGAACTATCTAAAGAAGTTCAAACTAGATCTTCCTTTAATAATTTAGCTTTCACTACATTTGTTTCAGAGTTTGAAACTAAAAATGTCAAGGAAGCCTTTTCTGATAGTCAATGGATTATTGCAATGGAAGATGAGTTAAATCAATTCAAGAGAAATCAAGTACGATAACTTGTTTCAAAGCCTGAATCACAAACCATTATATGAACTAAGTGGGTCTTTAGGAACAAACTTAATGAATCAGGAGTAGTTAGAAATAAAGCTAAACTTGTGGCCCAAGGGTATAATCAAGAAGAAGGAATTGATTTTGATGAAACATATGCTCCCGTAGCTTGCCTAGAATCCATTAGGATGTTGCTAGCCTTTGCCACCCATATGAAATTCAATCTTTTTCAAATGGACGTCAAGAGTGCCTTACTAAATGAATTCATTAAGGAGGAAGTCTATGTTAAACAACCTCTAGGGTTTGAAGATGTTAAAAATCTAGACCATGTCTATAAACTAAACAAAGCCTTATATGGACTTAAACAAGCTCCATGAGCTTGGTATGATAGATTAAAATCCTACCTAATTGAAAATGAATTTAAAATTGATAATATAGATCCAACCTTATTCACTAAAAGGAAAGAAAATGATCTCTTAATAATACAAATATATGTTGATGATATTATTTTCAGTGCTACTAATGATTTGTTATGCCAAGACTTTGCAAAGGTAATGCAAGATTAGTTTGAGATGAGCATGATGGGAGAACTTCGATTCTTTTTCGGACTTCAAATTGATCAGCTGTCCTCTTGAATCTTCATATCTCAAATGAAATACACAGTAGAGATACTGAATAAATTCTCGATGGACAAAGTCAAAGGTAAAGAAACACCAATGGCAGCTTCTACCCAATTAAAAAATAATGACACAGGTAAATTAGTAGATCAAAAACTATATAGAAGCATGATAGGATCACTATTATATATAACTGCAACTAGGCCTGATATATTATTTTGCACTTTTTTGTGTGCTCACTTTCAAGTAAACCCTAAAGAAACACATCTAAATGCTGATAAAAGAATACCTAGGTATCTAAACATCACATAAGACTTAGGACTCTTCTATCCGAAGTCAGATACATTGGAATTATATTCCTTTTGTGATGCTGACAATGCGGGCAGTTTCACAAACTGTAAGAGTACTAGTGGAACGTGTCAATTTCTTGGAAATTCCTTAGTCTCTTGGTTCTCTAGAAAATAAAATACTATATCACTATCCACAACTGAAGCCGAATACGTAGCTACATCTCTAGCTTGTTCACAACTATTGTGGATGAAACAGGCATTACAAGATTTTGGACTATCTTATAAGAATAACAAAATTTTGTGTGACAAAATAAGTGGCATTAATCTATCCAAGAATCCAACACAACACTCAAGGACTAAATGATGAGTCCATTTTAATGGACTAATAGTACGCCTAAGTAATTCTCTTTTAACAATTTAGGTTTGTTAATAACTACACTAAGTTATAGAATAATTGTATGCATCATGATTTAATTCTATAACATTCTATGACTTAATGTGTAATGATTATGTTCTTTTTATTTGCAGGTAATAAAACCTAGAAAGAACAAGGGTGGGGGGATAATTTCCCCAACACATCCAGCCGTGATTCTTTCCCCAACCTCCGCCGGACATTGGGGCAATCTTCTCCAACGCTCGTCGGCCAAAAACAAAAAGGGATTTGCAAATCCCTGGATTGGCGCACTAAGGGAGAGAGAGGACTTTAAAAGTGAAGTGGTGGCGTGCACAAGGTGGAATCTTTCCCCCCCTGTGGGGAACGACTCTCTCTTCTCCACTGTGGAGAGGCCGAGCACTGTGCCGCTCCGTCTCTACCTCAAGCAGTAGCACCCGCGTCCCATCACCTGCCTCTCCTCAGCCACCGTAGGAAACTGCACACCATCAGCCCGCACCTCACTGCAAGCGCATGCCCACATGCCAACTTCCAGCCGTCCCTGCAGCACTTCACCAATTGCCCGCACCAGCCGTCCCTACAGCACCGCACCATCAGCCCGCTGATAACACCACGCAAGGGGTAGTAATTAGGTTGAATATGGCCCATCTTTAGAATAAAAGGCACAACATAAAGTAGAATAGGAGCATTTCATGCATCAAGTACCAAGATTGCTTATAAACTGCATTAATGGCCATTTGTGTAAAGCATGTGTCAAAGCAGGCCCCAGATGAGCAATCGGACCGCATGGATGGATTCAGAACGACGAACGGAGTCCAACGGACTCAAGATCGGCCAAATCCGACATCCGAAACTCCCACAATGGGCACAAGAAATTCTGACCGTTGACCTGGAGATCAACGGCCCAGAAAGCGCCACGTCGCCCCGCCCCCACCGCTCGCACGCCCTCAAGCCAGCCAAGGATGAATCTCGGCCGTTGATCTTCGATCGAATGGCCGAGATCCACGTGCTCGCCCGCGGTCGCCGCGACAAAGCACGGGCGTGGCGCAACGGCTAGTGCGCATGCCCGCATCGCAGCGACGCGCGTTCGAATCACGCGGAGCAGAAATCAAGCGCGAGCGAAGGGCGCGGCAAAATTGGGCCTCTCGATCAGCAGCGGGCGACCAGGATCGCGCCACGCGGTGCGATGACAGCTCCCGAGCGCCCACGCGCGCGTGCACGCGCGCCCGAGGCGCGATCTAAGCGTGGGTGCAGGAGGATCTCAGCCGTCCGATCTTCGATCAGACGGCTCTCGTTCAACGTCCACGGATCGCGCATGGAGAGAGAGCGGGGCGGGCAGCTGACCGGCGGCAGGAGAGCTTCACCGAAGTATTTGGAAGCGGTTTTAGCGACGTTCTGGATGTCGCTAAAGCACATTCTTCTTTTAGGAAGCCCTTAACTCTATTTAAACCCCCTTCTACCACCATTCAAGGCATACTCTCCCACTTGCAACTACTCCACTCCTCTCCTAGCTAGCTTTAGGCACTTTTGTAATCACTGGAGACGACGAGCCACCGACGGAGCCTCCTCCACCACCGTGGCTGCCTCGTCGCTCTCCACACTCTCTCTCTACCTCTCTCTCTCTCTCTTTTAAGCTTTCATTTACTTTTGTTGAAGCATGTATTTAATGTTGTAAACCATGAACTATGAATGCATGTTTAATGAAATTATTTCCGTTTAGTCGCCATTTTAATTTATGTTTAAAGTGCATGATCGAAACCAAGAGCTTTCTAACCCTAAACTCTCTCTCTATCTCTCGCTTTTCAAAATCGTCTCTTTCGCAAGCAAAACTCCGCCTTTTTCGTGACAACAAGTGGTAAACAAAATTCGATTTCCACGCCTCCCTGAGACCGACACTCGGACTCACCTCCATTTACTTCTTTCAAAACCGACGTATCAAGTGCAACTACAACGACACCTCTTAACACACCTGCACTACGCCACGTCAGTTTTTGGCGTTGTTGCCGGGGAGGCAATGGATTTGTTTTATCACCTCCATTCCACCTTCATTCTCATATCGTCTAATGCCCTATTTTCCTTTTTACTTGACGGTTGCAGGAATTCGGCGCATGGATGGCGAAGCGACGCATTCCACGACGGTAGCAAGGGAGTAGGCACCTCGAGGACCGATAGTGAGTACCCTCTCTCTCATTGTTTGCTTGCGTGAAAAAGCTAAAAAAAAAATCATAAAAACTGAAAAAATTGGCGTGGTGAATGATTGCTTGACCCACATTCTTAACACATCACCCTACAAAAAATGTACACTCTAATATGCTGAATAAATTCTTGGAGTGTTCTTTTCTTTTTCTCTTGAGTGGTGTTTGTGAAACCACCGTGAGTTGACCTGGGCCGCACCACTCAACCCTAAAAACTAACTCATCTAATAGAAGCTGCACGATCTTTAGGATGAGCACACTAGGGTTTTAGAGCCTCTACAAAATAAAAAGGAAATCTACTTTCACCAAGTTGTGTGTAGAACTTGACGTGCCCACTGAAACTTGGTTGAAAACATTAAGACACGTCAACCCTAAAAAGCACTAAAGTAAGGATAAAATACTAAAAGACACCACACCTTAAAAATCCTTGCTTGAAAACCATATTTTGCTAGAAGCACACACTTTGAAAGTGGAAAATTAAGAGGCACCACCCCAATCAATGCCTCATCACATCACCCTAAGCACAAGCACTATCCTAACCCCTTAAAACTGAGTAGACATGCCCTAGGCAGGACTGAGTTAAGTCTCAAAAGGCGAGGTTTTGTTTGCTAGGCACTTGGCTTTCATTCCCTTGGTAGAATCTAGTGACTAGGCTGCGGGGCAGTGTCAAACGACCGCGGTTGTGGGGTCTATGGAACCGGAGGCGCAAGCCAAAGGAAGAACCTTCCCTGCAATCCCCTCGTAATCAACCTGGCCAGATTAGCCTTGGGAAGGGGAGTCCAGTGTTTACGGACTTAATCACCCTTTGCGAGATTTCTAGGTCTCCTAAGGAATACACCATAAGGACTAGGCTTGTTTGCTTGGTTGAGGGCATAACTCTCTCTCATCTATTCTTCCCACATCCCTCCATTTCTTCCAACCATGGATTTCAATGCCTATCCATCTTACCCAAACTACCCCCAACAGGATTTGTATGCTAACCCAAGTGGACCATACCCACAGCCTACTTGGGCTAACCAACCACCAAGTTGGGGGTACAACCTTCAATATCCCTCTTGGCCCAACTATGACCAAACCGCACCAACCTCTTATTGGAATACAACCAACATAGCCACCCAAGGGTACGATTCAAATCATGGGGCTCCATATCTCTATTGTCCTCACGATGCCTCCTCATTTAGGTCCGACCCGCTCTACTGTGATAGGACATACACTTTAGGAAAACACCAAGAACCCTACCCATCTCAGGATAATAACCAAGAAAGGTCATCTGAATTCAACAACCTTGCCTACTTGACCTTTGGATTAGAAGGAGTTCTAGACAAATGGAAATCAAAAAATGATTAGAAATCTAGGCAAGCCCAGGATCATCAACCTTTGATTTGGTCCCCTGATGAAGAATCTGACTGGGAGGAGGACTTAGAACCTCAACTATTCTGGAATAGGACCAAACAGAGAATGGTTCCTCTTGAAGAACTGGACCCTGAACATGATAGAATAGAGGACCCACCCAAGAACCTAAACACCAATATGGATTCTGATCCACAACCTCAACCATACTCTCTTAACCTGGATTTCAAGGAGGAAATCCAAAGGACACCAAATGACACCATGTCAATTCTTGATAACCTCCAGTTAGAACTACACAGACAGAATCAAGAATTGGTTAAAGGGCAACATGCCATGTTGGAGTTGTTCCAACAATTGGGGGAAGAAGGCCAAAGAAAGCTGTTGCACATAACGCCATTCATGGAATTCATAAAGCAAGGACCTACCATGATCAATTGGACTACACCCAGTCATCCTAATTTGGTTCAGTCCACCATTGATACCCCTCAGGAGTTGGATAGCTCAGTGGATAAGGACAGTAAGGATTCCTTGGAACACAATTTGGGGAGCACTGAGAACAAACATCAGGAGGAAACTGTAACGACCCGGTTCCCGAGTCCCTACGAGACACGAGAACCGGACCGACTCGACTAATCCCAAGACCCAGTCGTCCAACGAGGAAGTAACCAAAAGACAGTAAAATAAACCACATTCAGCATGAATATAACTAACAGTAAGAAAGTACAGCAGTAAGGAAAGAAACTACTACAGTAGGTACCACCACAACAGTAAAGCAACATTTATCATATAACAAAAACTGCAGGTAAAGAAGGTACAGCGGAAACAAAACTACTCACTAGAACAGAAACAAAAGAAGGTACAAAGCTGTGGCAACTCTACTGGACCCTACTCGGCCCAGCGTCCTCTGCAGCCACCGACCCTGGCTGCTCAACACCTGGTCCTGAAAAAGGTAACGAGTGTAACACGTCAGCAAAACGCTGAGTAGAGTGGCAAACTAACTAAAGGCAACAGTAGAGTGTACAGTAGCTGTTATGTTCTATTACTTCCTTTATTTACATCTTTCAATTTTTCTCACTATTTCATTTACTTCTCAGATCCTTTACTTGATCTCGAATGTCCTCGTGGGACGATCTTGATTGCAGTCTTTTCCAACAGTAGAAGTAGCACGTGGTGCTCTCCTGGCCGGGAGAGTCCCCCGTGGTGATCCTACCCTCAGTCAACCACCCCAAGGTCACTGACAGACGTAACGGTGACTACGGCACGCGCGATAAACGCACAGGTAGCTAGCCTGTACTGGCACGCGGTCAGTCGTTTCCGTTAACGGGTGCGCCCAAAGCACAGCACGGAACCAGGGCAGAGCCCTCTCAGTAACAGGGGTCCAACCCCTCCACAGTAACCAAACCGGGGCCTTGCCCCTCCACAGTCCGCGCACCCTCGTCTGACTACCCTGGTTTGCCCTAGTGGGCCTAACAAGTCGGTGAAGGAGGCTAGCAGAACCCCGGGGCCCGTGGGGTAGCTAGTACTCTCCTAACACTACTAGCTCTCCTCGGTACTACGTACACGAGGGCCAACAAGTCGGTACAGAGCGGCCAAGCCTAACCCCGGGTCCCTGGGGCGGCTGGCCCCACTCTACACTAAAACAGGTACAGGTACTTCCCTTGGTACTGCGTACCCAAGAGACAGTACAAACTACATCTCAGTTCCATTCCTTTTCTTTCCAGGAGTTCCACTCCTAATTCCCCGTAGGGTTCCAGCTCTTTATCTCAGAACATCATATGTTTCACTTCCCAGATTCACGTTCTCACATTCCATGATCTCAAACATGATTCTTTATGCATAACAGGCAGCTGTTAATTAAATTTACAGGCAGCTTTATATATATTCCTTTCCATTTTTCCAAGACTGCAGTAATATACATTCCACTAGTTTTTCCATCCTAGGATTCATGCCATATCCTAGGATCTATCATACAATCTAGTTTTCCGGCCCTAGGATTCATGCAACACCTAGGAGCTATCATTCCATATATTTCTCATTCCTAGGATTCATGCAATGCCCTAGGTTCTAGTTATGGTTCCATACTTTAACAGATTTTATTAATACTTAAAGCCACTCTACCAGGTACAACGGGAGTAATGGGGGCGTGGTCGGGAATCCCGCGCGCCTCCGCGACTCTCAAGACGGCAACCGAACGAGGTCCTATCACAAGGATCAAACACAAGGAGTGTCTCAAAACAGTGTATAGCTACTGTAGGCGGGTAGAGGAATAAATTCTGAAACGAACGCAACTCGAATAGCGGAAAACAGAGCCCAAACGGGCCCTAAACGGGTCGAGAAAGACAATACTGTGCAAAATCAGACGTCTGGAACTCCTTCCAGACGTCTTAAACGGTGGATCAGAGAATTACCTGTTCGGCTTGGTTCCTGTTTGCACCTCAAAACACGCCTATAGGGACGCCTTTTTATGCTATTTTCTAGCATTAACTATGTATATTATAATCCTATAGTCGCATCTGTAAAAATACTTGCATTCATGCATTTAATTAAGAGGAGGGAAGATTGGAATAAAAGGGCTTCATAATTTACATTCTCCTCAAGTGCCTCTTTGCAAAAATTCCCTTCTCTATTTTTATTTCCTCTTGATTTCTATTTTTTTTCTCTCCTGCGGCTGCAACTTCTCCGCAACCTCTCCCCGCCATGCGCCTTCCCGCAGCCGCATGCAGCAGTCCCGCCTCTCCCTGCTGTCCTGCGGTCCTTCCCGCGCGCGTCCGCCCTCTCCCTGCCCAAGCCATTCCCTGCGGCTGCCATTCCTCCCATCTCCCGCTGCTGCAACCTCTTCTCCGCTGCCTCTCCCTGCCGTCCTTCCCGCTGCTGCAACTTCCCGCGCCTCTCCCTGCAGCAGCCACTCTCCAACGCCTCTCCCTGCTGCTGCCATGCTCTCCTCCTCTATAAAGCAGCAGCTCTTCCTCGCGACGAAGGAGGGAAAAACATTGCTGCAATACGCAGCTGCGGGCTGGCTGCAGCAAGAAAGAATCACCACCAGCAGGCCGCCACCTTCCTCTCCTCCCTCTCCCCTCCATACGTCGGTCCTCCTCCGAGGAGAAACCCGACGGGCAGGAGCTCACTGTGGTGCACACTACCACAGTGAGACCATCACCGCCCAGCTCTTCAAAGAGCCGGTGGGCGTGGTGGCTCTCTGTTTTCATTTGTTTTCCGTTCCTGCCCTTCCCGCCATTGCTGCTTCTTCAAAGTCTGAAGCGGAAGCAGCAGCAGCAGCTAAGCGGAAGCAGCAGCAGCAGCTAAGCGGCGGCAGCAGCAGCAGCAGCGGCAGCGGCCCCCGCAGCTTCCGCGAGCGTCTGCAGGCGCCCCAGCCCCTCTGCACGCGCCTGCAGGCCTTCCCCGCCTCCGTTCGTCTGCTCTGTCGCCCGCCTCTGCGCCCGCAACCGGTCGCTGCGCTCCTCAGCAGCGGCCGGCCAAGCGCCTTCCTGCCTCCCTACCAACCTCTGCAAGCGCCCGCGCGTGCCTGCAGACTCCCCGCCTCCTTCTCCGGGCGCGCTGTCGCGAGCCTCCGCGCTCGCAGCAGGTTGACGCAGACTCATCTCCTCTGCGCGAATACGCGCCCACGACCATCAGACGACGGCCTTCGACTGCAGACGACTTGAAACGTGCTCCCTCGCCTCCTGCAGTGCGGCTGCCTCCGTTCTCTCCTCTCCTGCCAGCTCTCTCCTGCATTCTCTCCCTCTGCCGATCTCTCTCTCTCTCTCTCTTTCTTTTTTTTTCACTTACAGCAACACACACACACCCATTCACCGACACCACACACTCACACACTAATAGTAACTTATATACATACATATATATATATATATATATATATATACATATACATATATCTATATATATATACTTATATATACATAGTATATCTATATAGTTATGTATACATACATATAATATAATATATATATACATATACATATATAATATATATATATATATATATACACATACTCATATACATATATATATATATACATATCTATATACTTATACATATACACATATATATATATACATATATATCTAGATACATATATACTTATATACATATATATATATATATCTATATAGTATTATATATATATACTTATATACATATATACATAGCTATATACATATATACATATATATATATATATATATACACCTATATATATATATATCTATCTATATATATCTATACATATATACTTATACATTTATATACATACATATGTACATATATTTTCACGTTATTTACTATACGCTGTATCGCGGGAATATTTTGCACCAGTTGCTGATATTCTGCGATACAGCGTGTACAAAAAGCGTGGTCCCATACATCATCCATCCTCCATCCACACTCCATGCGGCACCTAGTCGTGTTGGTTGCGTCTCTCTAGACGTCGTCTGACTCGACATAGTGCTACACTCCATCGTCACCTCCACCCCCACCCCTTTATATATATACTACATATAAATATATATCTATAGCTACTATATTTACTTTCTATCTGATAGCTTCCTTAGTAAAAAGATTAAAAAAAAAAAGGTATAAAAGTGAAAAGATAATCTTTGATTTGCAGGTACCCCATCTTGCAAGTAGCAAGACGTGTTTTGAAACTCTGTTTTGGCTAAAAGCCAAGGACACAATTTTGAGGGTGTGCCTCAAGAACAAGGATTACCAGAAAAAAAAAAACCTAAATAAGAAAAATACCAAAAATAGAATAAACGAACGGAAGAGACGCGTTTTAAGGAAAACGTAGAAACTCGACTTGAACCCCACTTCCCTGAGTTCGACCCTGGGCTTAAAAGTGACAAGATAAAATCAATTAGGCCAGGTTAAAAATTTTGTAAAGAGATGGTTAGGTCTGAATTAGGTTAACCACTATACACATTTCAACGATAAAAATATCATATTAACAACCTATCCAGGTTGACCATCATAGCTTTTCTGGCGCCGTTGCCGGGGAGGTGCACTTTCGAGTAAGTTTCTATCCAATTCCTTTAAATTTGTCTCTTCTCTCTTCACGGGTATTGTTGTTTTTGGTGTGCAGGTGAACCTGTGGAAGGAGAAGAAGGCTGACGAAGTCGAGGACGTGAGTAGATCCAAGGCGGGAACGAGAGCGTGAAGACGCCGACATCGCATTGGAACTTCGCACACGTTGCCGAACAAGTAGGTTTTCTTTTCTCATCAAATTAGGGTTAACTTGCCACCACACAAAAAAAAAAAAAAAAAAAAAAAAAAAAAAAAAAAAATTTAAAACTAAAAATTAGAAAAACTTCTTGGGATTTCTTGAGGGCAAGTGGATTAAAATTCACTTGATTGATTGGTTGTCTTCACTCCCACTGCCCCGGGATTTCCCGCCTTACTTCGCATAGCGAAAATTCTAGAATCTTGATTCTTAGATTTTTCGCCATGGGAAGTATTCTTTGAGGCAAAGAAAAAGATTGCTTGTATCCCTCTTTTGCCTCAATTATCTTTAATTCAGGATCACTTTTTTGGTGGGGAGATTTGGAATTGAGTTGATTCCAACCCCACCACGACTTTTCAAACTTGCCTGTGATTCGATCCTGAATACTTCAACCCCAAAAATTTTATTTTCTTTATCTGTTGGTTGAAGCCTTGTGTGTGGATATCTTTCTAGTGATTGGGAGCACTTGAATTGAAGTGCTTTGGCTCCCTTTCACATTGGTATAAAATTGATTCGCGCATCCACACATAGAAATCTCCATTTAGGGTAGCCCATTGCATTTTAGCATGCATTAACTAACTGATAATTGAAGAAGGGTTTCTTGGGTTTTAGAAGGAAAACCTGTATTTTTGCAAAAAACCCGGAGATTGGTTGAATTGGTAATTCAGCAAAACCCTAAAATTCATACTACTTAAGGCTGAACTCTAAAAAAAACCATTCGCCAATAAAAACTTCAATTCGGGGAGATTTCCCCGTTGCATGCTTGTTCTTACACACTCTTAAAATCAATCACTTGGGCATTACCCGTAAACAACGCCCTTCACATTCCAAAAGCACTTGACCCTAAGCCTCTAATTAAAACTGGTAGTAACTTGACCCTTACTAAGGATTGGAGGTCTAACTACCTGTGTGTAGCGACTACGTGCTGGTGAGAGTTCCCGCGTGCTATCGGGTGTCTAAGACTGGGCCAAACGGCCTTTCAATCTGGCCCGGTGGTTCCGCGGTGCTCGCATTCGGTTCCGTAGTTCGTGATAGTAGGTAACTTAGATCTTTAGGTCTAAGGGCACACTGTAGAGGTTAGGAACTTGACTGTATTGATTTGTAATCAAGTGTACCTTTGCGGCGTCATTTCTCTCATCCCTTTTCCCTTCTCATCTCCCCAATTCTTCCTGCGGTAGTGCATGTTTGGGAGGAGGTCACAAAACCCTGAACTATTTGAATTGACTGATAAATCTAGAAAACAAGTCGAATCGTCCTCCTCCTCCACAAACATGGCTGCACGCCCACCCCCAAATCCCGAGGGAGGAAACCGCCCTCAGAATCCACCAGGTGGTGGAGCCTTAGAACCCATAACCCCGCCTCCAAGCCCAAATGGAAATGTATAATGAGCAAATCGAAGCCATTCGGGAAACATTGGAGGAAATGCAGAACCCTCCCGAACGGGAGGAGCCTAGGTCTCTTAGCTCTTATCAGAATCCCGCTGCTACAGAGACCATAGGACAAATTCGGGTTCCCATGGGCGGGGACGACTTTGAATTAAAACCAAACATAATTGGCCTAATCAATTTTCACTTTCATGGTCTTGCAAGTGAAGACCCATTTCTCCACTTGGAAGACCTAACCCGACTTGCTGAAACCGTTAAACCAAGAAATGTCGGGTTATCTATAGTCCTCATGAAGATGTTCCCGTTTTCATTACGGGATAAAGCGTCGCAATGGTTACGCACCCTTGGGAGAACCATCCACTCTTGGGAAGAGATGCGAACAGCATTTCTCAAGAAGTTCTTCCCAATCGGGCGAACCAATGCGCTTCGTCGTGCTATCACTTCATTTACGCAACAAAACGGCGAACAATTTCATGAGGCATGGGAGAGGTATAACGACCTCCTCAGGAAGTGTCCGCATCACGGTCTGCCTAAGTGGCATATAGCCCAGATTTTCTACTATGGGCTAAATGAGACTTTGAAGCAGATTGCAGACGCTTCCTGCGGAGGGAACTTTATGAATAAAGACGAGAATGGAGCATTCGAGCTGTTTGAAAATATGAGTGAAAACTCGATGAACAATGCTTCCATTGTCGCCTTTAATCGTACCAGCCAGCCCCGAAATGTCCACGAAGTTGACACGGGACCCTCCCATTCATCCACTGATCTAAGCCTTATTGCACAAAAACTGGATGAAGTCTCCGTCGTGCACAAGAAGCTGGACGAGCTTCTGGCCAACCCCGCCCGATCTATGGCAAACACCACCTCTTCACCACTTCGTCACAATCCAAGTTCTTCTAATACCAGGCTTATCCCGAGAAACCCCGTTAGACCTTCCTTACCAAGTGTCGCGCCAAGCGACTCGGTAAGTCATGTGGAACTGGCTTCTGCGAGCCAGTATTTCGACACGGAGGACCAAGCCTCCGTGTGCTCTGACGCATATCTACATGCGGACGCGTCTTCTGGCATAGAAGATGCTTGCGCCCTGGGGAACAACCCGTTCTCTGCCACTTATAACCCAGGGTGGCGTAATCACCCGAACTTTGCATGGTCCAACAACCCGCAGCGCCAAAACCCCGCGGGTGGACCAATGCGACCGTCCGCACCCGTCATCCCAAGGGTCCAGTTTAATCCTATGGCAAATCCGCCATCAGGCCCTTGCGTACCACAAACTGAACACGCATCAAGCCCTCTTGACAAATTGATGCGAATGATGACGGAAATGTCAAAGCGCCATGAAGAGAACATGACCTCTCTTCAGCACCAATTGGCGCAGCAGAATGCCGAGATCAGTCAACTACGCATGGCGACTCGATCTCAGGGCACTCTTCCCGCCCAACCTGTTCCAAACCCGCGAAATTTCGTGCCCCGTGGTTCTCAACCACAGGTACGACCTTCTCAGGGACAGGTTAATCAAGTTCTGCAAGCTCCGAACATTCCACCGGGATTTCAGGCTAATCCTGCTGCAGCACCACACTCTTATATCCCCATTGCAAACCCTCCTCCACCGTATGATCCCACTGGACCCGCATCGTCCAATGCTATCACTACGAGGAGCGGTAAGCAGACCGTCGATCCGCCTCGACCTGATCCTGGCCCATCTTCTTCTTCGCCCTCTCATTCGGAATGCATACCGCATTCGCGAGAGGATGATGCACCAAAACTTGTGCCAGAATCAGTCCCATTCCCTGAGGCTCTACTAAGGGAGCCAAAAGGCAAAAAGAAAAATACGCAGGCCTTTGACAACCTACGTAATTTGTTCAGGGATGTAGAAATCAAGGTACCCCTGCTCGAGGCAATCGACCACATACCTACTGTCGCTCGATTTTTCAAAGACTACACAACACCCAGGCGACAGTCAAAGAAGACTAAGAATCCGGTGGTTCTCTCGCCTCATGCGAGTTGTGCTATACTATCAAACTTACCACCGAAGCAGAAAGATCCGGGCACACCACTGATTTCCTGTAGCATCCAAGGCTGCAGTTTTAACCGTGCCTTGCTTGATCTAGGATCTTCCATCAATCTCATACCGACCATCATGCTCAAAAAATTTTCCTTGGGAAATCTGAAACCCACCCCTGTCACGTTACAGTTGGCAGATCGTTCTGTCAAAATCCCGAAGGGTGTGGTGGAAGACGTGGTGGTTAGGGTCAACAGTCTCTGTTTTCCTGTTGACTTTCTTGTTTTAGATATGGAAGTTCCTAGTTCACTTTCTGATTGTCCGATCATCCTCGGTCGACCTTTCTTGGCCACAGCCCGCGCCCACATCGACTGCGAGTCGGGCTGTATTGAGATTGCCGTTGGATCTGAGAAGCTCAAGCTTAACATATTCAAGGCAGCCAAGAACTTTGATTGCGATTGCATTGAGGATGACACGTCTGACGAGGACATGGCCGTCAGCGCGTGTATCGGACTAATTGGGACCTATTCGGACTGTTGCGGATTACCTATAAACACTGATAACTGCCTGACCAACGCATACTGTGACGTTCCCCAATCCCTCCCTTGTCCAGTACCTTCTCCTGGCCAGACTTCTGACGAGGTTTTCTCCGCTTCCCATACCTCGTGGTCTGAGTCATATCCGGGCTACTCACTGTCAGTCCACACTCATGAAGACCGAATTGCCCTTTCTTCCCCGCCAAATCAGGCGGATTTACAAATCCACACTGGGACCTTGAGCCCATATACTTCTCACTGGGGCTATTCATTTTTGGATCCATCTATCCAAGAAGCCCCTCTTCTTGGCCAATCTGAAGGCCAGTTTCTTCCTCCTAACTTGTTCCCCTACCCGTCTGGGACACTCTCGTCCCAAGAAATGCCAGATCCTTCCCCATCCACTCCCGAGCTAAAAGTGCTGCCTAATACACTCAAGTATGTTTTCCTGGGACCAAATGAAACGCTCCCTGTAATCATCAGTTCAAAATTAACCATGGAGCAGGAGTGCAAACTAACTAAGGTCCTCCTAGAACACAAGGCAGCTATTGGATGGTCTTTATCAGACTTATCTGGTATTAGTCCCTCCTACTGCACTCATCGTATATATACGGAGGAGGAGGCTCGACCTTCTCGCGAGATGCAGCGACGTCTCAACCCTAACATGCGGGAGGTCGTTAAGAATGAAATCATTAAGTGGCTGGATGCGGGTATAATCTACCCGATCAGCGATAGCCCCTGGGTGAGTCCGATTCACGTTGTGCCCAAAAAGGCAGGACTCACCATCCGTGTCAATGACAGGGGCGAATCCATCCCTACACGCACTCCTACATCTTGGAGAGTGTGTGTGGATTATAGGAAACTCAATGCTGCAACCAAGAAAGATCACTTCCCGCTACCATTTATTGACCAAATCCTGGAGCGGTTAGCGGGAAATAAATTTTTCTGCTTCCTGGATGGATTCTCAGGATATAACCAGGTGGCAATAGACCCCCGAGACCAAGAGAAAACCACTTTTACCTGCCCTTTCGGCACCTTCACCTTTAGAAGGATGCCGTTCGGACTTTGTAACGCGCCAGCAACTTTCCAGAGATGCATGCTGGCGATATTTCATGACATGGTGGGTGACTTTCTTGAGGTCTTCATGGATGACTTTTCAGTCTTTGGACCATCTTTCGACGAATGTCTTGCCAACCTGACTCGCATCCTTAGGAGATGTATTGATGTAAACCTCGTGCTTTCCTGGGAAAAAAGTCATTTTATGGTGCACGAAGGAATTGTTCTTGGACATATCATCTCCGATAGGGGTATTGTTTGCACCTCAAAACACGCCTATAGGGACGCCTTCTTATGCTATTTTCTAGCATTAACTATGTATATTATAATCCTATAGTCGCATCTGTAAAAATACTTGCATTCATGCATTTAATTAAGAGGAGGGAAGATTGGAATAAAAGGGCTTCATAATTTACATTTTCCTCAAGTGCCTCTTTACAAAAATCCATCTCTTCTATTTTTTATCTCCACTTGATTTTTATTTTTTTCTCTTACGGCTGCAACTGCCACGCTGCCCATTCCTCCCATCTCCCGCGGCTGCAACTTCTCCGCAACCTCTCCCCGCCATGCGCCTTCCCGCAGCCGCACGCGCGCGTCCGCCCTCTCCCTGCCCAAGCCATTCCCTGCGGCTCCCATTCCTCCCATCTCCCGCTGCAGCAACCTCTTCTCCGCTGCCTCTCCCTGCCGTCCTTCCCGCTGCTGCAACTTCCCGCGCCTCTCCCTGCAGCAGCCACTCTCCAACGCCTCTCCCTGCTGCTGCCATGCCTCCCCGCCATGCTCTCCTCCTCTATAAAGCAGCAGCTCTTCCTCGCGACGAAGGCAGGGGGGGAACATTGCTGCAATACGCAGCTGCGGCTGGCTGCAGCAAGAAAGAATCACACCAGCAGGCCGCCACCTTCCTCTCCTCCCTCTCCCCTCCATACGCCGGACCTCCTTCGAGGAGAAACCCGACGGGCAGGAGCTCACTATGGTGCACACTACCACAGTGAGACCATCACCGCCCAGCTCTTCAAAGAGCCGGTGGGCGTGGTGGCTCTCTGTTTTCATTTGTTTTCCGTTCCTGCCCTTCCCGCCATTGCTGCTTCTTCAAAGTCTGAAGCTTGAAGCAGCAGCAGCAGCTAAGCGGAAGCAGCAGCAGCAGCAGCGGCAGCGGCCCCCGCAGCTTCCGCGAGCGTCTGCAGGCGCCCCAGCCCCCTCTGCACGCGCCTGTAGGCCTTCCCCGCCTCCGTTCGTCTGCTCTGTCGCCCGCCTCTGCGCCCGCAACCGGTCGCTGCGCTCCTCAGCAGCGGCCGGCCAAGCGTCTTCCCGCTCCCTGCCAACCTCTGCAAGCGTCCGCGCGCGCCTGCAGACCTCCTCCGCGCCCGCCTGCAGACTCCCCGCCTCCCTCTCTGAGCGCGCTGTCGCGAGCCTCCGCGCTCGTAGCCGGCGACGCAGACTCCTCTCCTCCTCTGGGCGAAGACGCGCCCGTGCGCCCGCGACCATCAGACGACGGTCTTCACCTCCGGACGTCTTAACTCGCCTCCTGCAGTGCGGCTGCCTCCGTTCTCTCCTCTCCTGCCAGCTCTCTCCTGCTCTCTCTCTCTCCCATTCTCTCTCTCTCTCTCTCTCACTCTCTCTCACAACACTTTCTCACACACTACACCGACGCACACAGACATCTACACCAACACTTTCACACACACACACTCACACACTAATAGTAACTTATATACATATATATATATATATATATATATATATATATATATATATATATACATATACATATATCTATATATATATACTTATATATACATAGTATATCTATATAGTTATGTATACATACATATAATATAATATATATATGCATATACATATATAATATATATATATATATATATATATATATATATATATACACATACTCATATACATATATATATATATACATATCTATATACTTATACATATACACATATATATATATACATATATATCTAGATACATATATACCTATACACATATATATATATACATATATATATAGATACATATATACCTATATACATATATATATATATATATCTATTTAGTATTATATATATATACTTATATACATATATACATAGCTATATACATATATACATATATATATATATATATATATATATATACACCTATATATATATATATATCTATATATATCTATACATATATAATTATATATTTATATACATATATATGTACATATATTTTCACGTTATTTATTATACGCTGTATCGCGGGGATATCTGCACCAGTTGCTGATATTCCCTGATACACGCGTACAAAAAAAAAAAGCGTGGTCCCATACATCATCCATCCTCCATCCACACTCCACGCGGCACCTAGTCGTGTTGGTTGCGTCTCTCTAGACGTCGGCTGACTCGACATAGTGCTACACTCCATCGTCACCTCCACCCCCACCCCTTTATATATATACTACATATAAATATATATCTATAGCTACTATATTTACTTTCTATCTGATAGCTTCCTTAGTAAAAAGATTAAAAAAAAAAAAAAAGGTATAAAAGTGAAAAGATAATCTTTGATTTGCAGGTACCCCATCTTGCAAGTAGCAAGACGTGTTTTGAAACTCTGTTTTGGCTAAAAGCCAAGGACACAATTTTGAGGGTGTGCCTCAAGAACAAGGATTACCAGAAAAAAAACCTAAATAAGAAAAATACCAAAAACAGAATAAACGAACGGAAGAGACGCGTTTTAAGGAAAACGTAGAAACTCGACTTGAACCCCACTTCCCTGAGTTCGACCCTGGGCTTAAAAGTGACAAGATAAAATCAATTAGGCCAGGTTAAAAATTTTGTAAAGAGATGGTTAGGTCTGAATTAGGTTAACCACTATACACATTTCAACGATAAAAATATCATATTAACAACCTATCCAGGTCGACCATCATAGCTTTTCTGGCGCCGCTGCCGGGGAGGTGCGCTTTCGAGTAAGTTTCTATCCAATTCCTTTAAATTTGTCTCTTCTCTCTTCACGGGTATTATTGTTTTTGGTGTGCAGGTGAACCTGGTGGAAGGAGAAGAAGGCTAACGAAGTCGAGGACGTGAGCAGATCCAAGGCGGGAACGAGAGCGTGAAGACGCCGACATCGCATTGGAGCTTCGCACACGTTGCCGAACAAGTAGGTTTTCTTTTCTCATCAAATTAGTGTTAACTTGCCACCACAAAAATAAAAAAAAAAAATTTAAAAACTAAAAATTAGAAAAACTTCTTGGGATTTCTTGAGGGCAAGTGGATTAAAATTCACTTGATTGATTGGTTGTCTT
This sequence comes from Thalassia testudinum, assembly GCA_037157565.1. Lineage (NCBI taxonomy): Eukaryota > Viridiplantae > Streptophyta > Magnoliopsida > Alismatales > Hydrocharitaceae > Thalassia > Thalassia testudinum. The sequence goes on from JAZHRO010000025.1 coordinate 96,454,467, forward strand.
CACTCCCACTGCCCCGGGATTTCCCGCCTTACTTCGCATAGCGAAAATTCTAGAATCTTGATTCTTAGATTTTTCGCCATGGGAAGTATTCTTTGAGGCAAAGAAAAAGATTGCTTGTATCCCTCTTTTGCCTCAATTATCTTTAATTCAGGATCACTTTTTTGGTGGGGAGATTTGGAATTGAGTTGATTCCAACCCCACCACGACTTTTCAAACTTGCCTATGATTCGATCCTGAATACTTCAACCCCAAAAATTTTATTTTCTTTATCTGTTGGTTGAAGCCTTGTGTGTGGATATCTTTCTAGTGATTGGGAGCACTTGAATTGAAGTGCTTTGGCTCCCTTTCACATTGGTATAAAATTGATTCGCGCATCCACACATAGAAATCTCCATTTAGGGTAGCCCATTGCATTTTAGCATGCATTAACTAATTGATAATTGAAGAAGGGTTTCTTGGGTTTTAGAAGGAAAACCTGTATTTTTGCAAAAAAACCCGGAGATTGGTTGAATTGGTAATTCAGCAAAACCCTAAAATTCATACTACTTAAGGCTGAACTCTAAAAAACCATTCGCCAATAAAAACTTCAATTCGGGGAGATTTCCCCGTTGCATGCTTGTTCTTACACACTCTTAAAATCAATCACTTGGGCATTACCCGTAAACAACGCCCTTCACATTCCAAAAGCACTTGACCCTAAGCCTCTAATTAAAACTGGTAGTAACTTGACCCTTACTAAGGATTGGAGGTCTAACTACCTGTGTGTAGCGACTACGTGCTGGTGAGAGTTCCCGCGTGCTATCGGGTGTCTAAGACTGGGGCAAACGGCCTTTCAATCTGGCCCGGTGGTTCCGCGGTGCTCGCATTCGGTTCCGTAGTTCGTGATAGTAGGTAACTTAGATCTTTAGGTCTAAGGGCACACTGTAGAGGTTAGGAACTTGACTGTATTGATTTGTAATCAAGTGTACCTTTGCGGCGTCATTTCTCTCATCCCTTTTCCCTTCTCATCTCCCCAATTCTTCCTGCGGTAGTGCATGTTTGGGAGGAGGTCACAAAACCCTGAACTATTTGAATTGACTGATAAATCTAGAAAACAAGTCGAATCGTCCTCCTCCTCCACAAACATGGCTGCACGCCCACCCCCAAATCCCGAGGGAGGAAACCGCCCTCAGAATCCACCAGGTGGTGGAGCCTTAGAACCCATAACCCGCCTCCAAGCCCAAATGGAAATGTATAATGAGCAAATCGAAGCCATTCGGGAAACATTGGAGGAAATGCAGAACCCTCCCGAACGGGAGGAGCCTAGGTCTCTTAGCTCTTATCAGAATCCCGCTGCTACAGAGACCATAGGACAAATTCGGGTTCCCATGGGCGGGGACGACTTTGAATTAAAACCAAACATAATTGGCCTAATCAATTTTCACTTTCATGGTCTTGCAAGTGAAGACCCATTTCTCCACTTGGAAGACCTAACCCGACTTGCTGAAACCGTTAAACCAAGAAATGTCGGGTTATCTATAGTCCTCATGAAGATGTTCCCGTTTTCATTACGGGATAAAGCGTCGCAATGGTTACGCACCCTTGGGAGAACCATCCACTCTTGGGAAGAGATGCGAACAGCATTTCTCAAGAAGTTCTTCCCAATCGGGCGAACCAATGCGCTTCGCCGTGCTATCACTTCATTTATGCAACAAAACGGCGAACAATTTCATGAGGCATGGGAGAGGTATAACGACCTCCTCAGGAAGTGTCCGCATCACGGTCTGCCTAAGTGGCATATAGCCCAGATTTTCTACTATGGGCTAAATGAGACTTTGAAGCAGATTGCAGATGCTTCCTGCGGAGGGAACTTTATGAATAAAGACGAGAATGGAGCATTCGAGCTGTTTGAAAATATGAGTGAAAACTCGATGAACAATGCTTCCATTGTCGCCTTTAATCGTACCAGCCAGCCCCGAAATGTCCACGAAGTTGACACGGGACCCTCCCATTCATCCACTGATCTAAGCCTTATTGCACAAAAACTGGATGAAGTCTCCGTCGTGCACAAGAAGCTGGACGAGCTTCTGGCCAACCCCGCCCGATCTATGGCAAACACCACCTCTTCACCACTTCGTCACAATCCAAGTTCTTCTAATACCAGGCTTATCCCGAGAAACCCCGTTAGACCTTCCTTACCAAGTGTCGCGCCAAGCGACTCGGTAAGTCATGTGGAACTGGCTTCTGCGAGCCAGTATTTCGACACGGAGGACCAAGCCTCCGTGTGCTCTGACGCATATCTACATGCGGACGCGTCTTCTGGCATAGAAGATGCTTGCGCCCTGGGGAACAACCCGTTCTCTGCCACTTATAACCCAGGGTGGCGTAATCACCCGAACTTTGCATGGTCCAACAACCCGCAGCGCCAAAACCCCGCGGGTGGACCAATGCGACCGTCCGCACCCGTCATCCCAAGGGTCCAGTTTAATCCTATGGCAAATCCGCCATCAGGCCCTTGCGTACCACAAACTGAACACGCATCAAGCCCTCTTGACAAATTGATGCGAATGATGACGGAAATGTCAAAGCGCCATGAAGAGAACATGACCTCTCTTCAGCACCAATTGGCGCAGCAGAATGCCGAGATCAGTCAACTACGCATGGCGACTCGATCTCAGGGCACTCTTCCCGCCCAACCTGTTCCAAACCCGCGAAATTTCGTGCCCCGTGGTTCTCAACCACAGGTACGACCTTCTCAGGGACAGGTTAATCAAGTTCTGCAAGCTCCGAACATTCCACCGGGATTTCAGGCTAATCCTGCTGCAGCACCACACTCTTATATCCCCATTGCAAACCCTCCTCCACCGTATGATCCCACTGGACCCGCATCGTCCAATGCTATCACTACGAGGAGCGGTAAGCAGACCGTCGATCCGCCTCGACCTGATCCTGGCCCATCTTCTTCTTCGCCCTCTCATTCGGAATGCATACCGCATTCGCGAGAGGATGATGCACCAAAACTTGTGCCAGAATCAGTCCCATTCCCTGAGGCTCTACTAAGGGAGCCAAAAGGCAAAAAGAAAAATACGCAGGCCTTTGACAACCTACGTAATTTGTTCAGGGATGTAGAAATCAAGGTACCCCTGCTCGAGGCAATCGACCACATACCTACTGTCGCTCGATTTTTCAAAGACTACACAACACCCAGGCGACAGTCAAAGAAGACTAAGAATCCGGTGGTTCTCTCGCCTCATGCGAGTTGTGCTATACTATCAAACTTACCACCGAAGCAGAAAGATCCGGGCACACCACTGATTTCCTGTAGCATCCAAGGCTGCAGTTTTAACCGTGCCTTGCTTGATCTAGGATCTTCCATCAATCTCATACCGACCATCATGCTCAAAAAATTTTCCTTGGGAAATCTGAAACCCACCCCTGTCACGTTACAGTTGGCAGATCGTTCTGTCAAAATCCCGAAGGGTGTGGTGGAAGACGTGGTGGTTAGGGTCAACAGTCTCTGTTTTCCTGTTGACTTTCTTGTTTTAGATATGGAAGTTCCTAGTTCACTTTCTGATTGTCCGATCATCCTCGGTCGACCTTTCTTGGCCACAGCCCGCGCCCACATCGACTGCGAGTCGGGCTGTATTGAGATTGCCGTTGGATCTGAGAAGCTCAAGCTTAACATATTCAAGGCAGCCAAGAACTTTGATTGCGATTGCATTGAGGATGACACGTCTGACGAGGACATGGCCGTCAGCGCGTGTATCGGACTAATTGGGACCTATTCGGACTGTTGCGGATTACCTATAAACACTGATAACTGCCTGACCAACGCATACTGTGACGTTCCCCAATCCCTCCCTTGTCCAGTACCTTCTCCTGGCCAGACTTCTGACGAGGTTTTCTCCGCTTCCCATACCTCGTGGTCTGAGTCATATCCGGGCTACTCACTGTCAGTCCACACTCATGAAGACCGAATTGCCCTTTCTTCCCCGCCAAATCAGGCGGATTTACAAATCCACACTGGGACCTTGAGCCCATATACTTCTCACCGGGGCTATTCATTTTTGGATCCATCTATCCAAGAAGCCCCTCTTCTTGGCCAATCTGAAGGCCAGTTTCTTCCTCCTAACTTGTTCCCCTACCCGTCTGGGACACTCTCGTCCCAAGAAATGCCAGATCCTTCCCCATCCACTCCCGAGCTAAAAGTGCTGCCTAATACACTCAAGTATGTTTTCCTGGGACCAAATGAAACGCTCCCTGTAATCATCAGTTCAAAATTAACCATGGAGCAGGAGTGCAAACTAACTAAGGTCCTCCTAGAACACAAGGCAGCTATTGGATGGTCTTTATCAGACTTATCTGGTATTAGTCCCTCCTACTGCACTCATCGTATATATACGGAGGAGGAGGCTCGACCTTCTCGCGAGATGCAGCGACGTCTCAACCCTAACATGCGGGAGGTCGTTAAGAATGAAATCATTAAGTGGCTGGATGCGGGTATAATCTACCCGATCAGCGATAGCCCCTGGGTGAGTCCGATTCACGTTGTGCCCAAAAAGGCAGGACTCACCATCCGTGTCAATGACAGGGGCGAATCCATCCCTACACGCACTCCTACATCTTGGAGAGTGTGTGTGGATTATAGGAAACTCAATGCTGCAACCAAGAAAGATCACTTCCCGCTACCATTTATTGACCAAATCCTGGAGCGGTTAGCGGGAAATAAATTTTTCTGCTTCCTGGATGGATTCTCAGGATATAACCAGGTGGCCATAGACCCCCGAGACCAAGAGAAAACCACTTTTACCTGCCCTTTCGGCACCTTCACCTTTAGAAGGATGCCGTTCGGACTTTGTAACGCGCCAGCAACTTTCCAGAGATGCATGCTGGCGATATTTCATGACATGGTGGGTGACTTTCTTGAGGTCTTCATGGATGACTTTTCAGTCTTTGGACCATCTTTCGACGAATGTCTTGCCAACCTGACTCGCATCCTTAGGAGATGTATTGATGTAAACCTCGTGCTTTCCTGGGAAAAAAGTCATTTTATGGTGCACGAAGGAATTGTTCTTGGACATATCATCTCCGATAGGGGTATCGAGGTTGACAGAGCTAAGCTCGATATCATTGCTGATTTACCTGTGCCTGGTTCTGTCAAACAAATCCGCTCCTTCTTGGGACACGTCGGTTTCTATAGGAGATTCATCAAAGACTTCTCCAAAATTTCTCGACCCTTAACTCATCTCCTATCAACCGACGTGCCCTTCGACATGGGCCCTGACTGTATACAAGCATTCACGCAACTGCGTAATGCTGTCACCAAGGCCCCTGTTCTCCAGCCGCCTGATTGGTCCCTCAACTTTGAACTTATGTGTGACGCTTCAGACCTTGCAGTCGGAGCCATCCTGGGACAAAGACGCGATAGACACCCCTTCGTGGTATACTACGCCAGTAAGACGTTGGACGAGGCCCAGCGTAATTATACTACCACTGAAAAGGAACTACTGGCAGTCGTCTTTGGGCTGGAAAAATTCCGTTCTTACCTTCTGGGCTCTCACATTATTGTTTTCACTGATCACGCGGCCATTCGCCATCTCATGCACAAGAAGGATGCCAAGCCTAGACTGATTCGTTGGATCCTTCTGCTCCAGGAATTTGACATTGAGATTCGTGATAAGGTCGGAGCCCAGAATGTTGTGGCTGATCACCTTTCCAGACTGGACCCTGACCATATTGGACTTACTCTGCCAATTAATGAAGTTTTTCCTGATGAGCACCTATTGGCAATAAATGCGGCAAGTGGACCGTGGTATGCCGACATTGCCAATTACCTTGCTTCTGGATCTCTTCCACGTGGCTGGCCTAAAAACCAGCGTGAGCGTCTCATGGCAGAAGCAAAGTATTATTTCTGGGATAATCCACTTCTTTTTCGGATAGGTGCTGATCAAATCATCCGTCGCTGTATTCCTGACAGTGAGTTCCCCAGTGTGCTATCCTTCTGCCACGATCAGGCCTGTGGAGGCCATTTCTCTGGGAGGAAAACTGCAGCCAAGGTGTTGCAGTGCGGTTTCTTTTGGCCCTCCCTTCACCAGGATGCGCACGCTTATGCCAAACATTGCACTAGGTGCCAGTCTTTAGGGTCAATGGCACGTCGTGACATGATGCCCTTGCAACACATCCTAGCTGCGGAAATCTTCGACATCTGGGGAATTGACTTCATGGGTCCCTTCCCTCCATCCAACGGCTTCGAATTCATCCTCGTGGCCGTCGACTATGTTTCAAAATGGATCGAGGCTATTCCCGCGCGCCGTGCTGACCATGTTATCTCCACCCGATTCGTCAAAGACCATATCTTTGCGCGTTTTGGGATCCCTCGGGCCATTATCTCGGATGGAGGAAGCCACTTTACCCATGCTTCTTTTCGGGCACTTCTGAGGAGATACGGAGTCCACCATCGTATCGCATCCCCGTATCATCCTCAGACGAACGGCCAGGCGGAAGTGTCGAACCGGCAAATCAAGCAGATTCTCCAGAAAACGGTTCGGCCTGACCGTAAGGATTGGTCCGACAAGCTGACTGACGCACTTTGGGCGTATCGGACCGCCTTCAAGGCTCCCCTTGGTATGTCTCCATATAGAATCGTTTACGGGAAGCCTTGTCATTTGCCTGTGGAGTTGGAGCACCGCGCTTATTGGGCGGTTCGCCAATGTAACCTCGACCCAGACTTGTGTGAACGAGAAAGGAAACTCCAACTCCAAGAGCTGGAAGAGCTCCGTCGTGAAGCCTATGATTCTGCTCTAACCTTTAAACAGCGCACTAAGGCTTTTCATGACAGCCATGTTCGGCGGAAGGAATTTGAGCCATCTCAGCAAGTTTGGCTCTATAATGCCCGACTCAAATTCTTTCCTGGGAAATTAAAGTCCAAATGGACTGGTCCTTTTCTGGTCTCAAGACCATTCCCCAATGGGGCCGTCGAAATCGAAGATCCCAAATCTGGGCGTAAATTTACGGTCAACGGGCAGCGTTTGAAACCCTATCTGACTCATGAACCTGCCCCCGTTGGAGAAACCGTTGCCCTGCTGGAGGGTAACTAATTCTTTGCCTCATTCTGAGTCCAGCTGGGGACATTAAATTCAGCGCTTGTTGGGAGGCACCCTAACAGCACTCACCATCCACCATCACTTTTCACACCTCTATCGCAATCACTTCACTTTTCTCTTCACCACCCACCATCCACCCACCCTTCCACCCTGATCTATACCCTGAACCTCAGCTCTTGTTACCCGATCTTCCTCTGCCTTTCCCTGCATGCATATGAGGACATAGCATTGTTTGGCATGGGGGGGTGGATAGGCATCCATAGGATCCGGGTATTTTATGGTATCAGACAATTACCACCTATTTATAAATATGCAAGAAAAAAAAAAAAAAAAAAAAAATATATATATATATATATATATATAGTAATAAATGGTGTTTAGTAATGATCTAAAAGCTGAAACAAAAATACAATAAGTGTTTATGGATATTCAACCTCTGTTTTGAAAAATTTCCAGGCCACAGAAGCTTGATTCGCTCAGGCTCGGCTTAATTCACTTAAAGCATTGACGAAATAGATCAAAATCTCTCCTAACTAAGAACGTTTCTTGTACCTGAGACACAGTACAGGATTCGTTGGTTTGCTTTTTCTTGAGAGCTTAAGTAAACTTGGTTCACACTACACATATCAGGAAAGATCAGGTGAACATAAGATCCAACCCTAGTGTTCATTAGGAAAGGTGGAGTCCTTACCTGTGCGTGCAGGTAGACTTTTTATCCCAAGTTTTAGTCTTGTGTTTAGGAGTGGCTCTTTCCACCAAAAAGAAACTCTCCCACAAAAAAAAAAAAAAAAAAAAAAAAAAAAAAAAAAAAAGTGTGCTCTTTCAAAATGTGTTGTAAGAGATATACTGACATATGTTTCAAAAAAAAAAAAAAAAAAAAAAAAAAAAAAAAAAAAAAAAAGATGTTGCAAAAGAATCAGTATATCTCATAAATGTCGGTATAATTTGTTTTTCAAAAATGGGAGTTGAGTTTTCCGTAATCATCTTAAGGGTCAATCCGAAAACACGAGCTGAAATTGGGACCAACCTGTACTTAAAAATTCGTGAAACCCTGGGAGTGAGTCTTAAGGTTCATCTGGTCAGTCTTGATCCTTCACTATGCACAAACCATAACCTCTTGAGCTCTCGAGTATGGAAAAACCTCCTGGGTCCTGGAAATCGTACTTAAGGTTTAAATATCAAGAGTCCTGGTTAGTTGAGAGATAATCTTTGTCATGTAAGACTTAAAGTACTGGTAGTCTTCTTTACAATTGGTTCTCACAATATCCGATAATAAACACACCGATATCATCTCAGAAGAAAATCTTCAGCTTAAGAACATTTCTAAATACGGTTTTGCTAGGGACTAGCAAAAGATAGGCATGGGGGTATATGTTTGCACCTCAAAACACGCCTATAGGGACGCCTTCTTATGCTATTTTCTAGCATTAACTATGTATATTATAATCCTATAGTCGCATCTGTAAAAATACTTGCATTCATGCATTTAATTAAGAGGAGGGAAGATTGGAATAAAAGGGCTTCATAATTTACATTTTCCTCAAGTGCCTCTTTACAAAAATCCATCTCTTCTATTTTTTATCTCCACTTGATTTTTATTTTTTTCTCTTACGGCTGCAACTGCCACGCTGCCCATTCCTCCCATCTCCCGCGGCTGCAACTTCTCCGCAACCTCTCCCCGCCATGCGCCTTCCCGCAGCCGCACGCGCGCGTCCGCCCTCTCCCTGCCCAAGCCATTCCCTGCGGCTCCCATTCCTCCCATCTCCCGCTGCAGCAACCTCTTCTCCGCTGCCTCTCCCTGCCGTCCTTCCCGCTGCTGCAACTTCCCGCGCCTCTCCCTGCAGCAGCCACTCTCCAACGCCTCTCCCTGCTGCTGCCATGCCTCCCCGCCATGCTCTCCTCCTCTATAAAGCAGCAGCTCTTCCTCGCGACGAAGGCAGGGGGGGAACATTGCTGCAATACGCAGCTGCGGCTGGCTGCAGCAAGAAAGAATCACACCAGCAGGCCGCCACCTTCCTCTCCTCCCTCTCCCCTCCATACGCCGGACCTCCTTCGAGGAGAAACCCGACGGGCAGGAGCTCACTGTGGTGCACACTACCACAGTGAGACCATCACCGCCCAGCTCTTCAAAGAGCCGGTGGGCGTGGTGGCTCTCTGTTTTCATTTGTTTTCCGTTCCTGCCCTTCCCGCCATTGCTGCTTCTTCAAAGTCTGAAGCTTGAAGCAGCAGCAGTAGCTAAGCGGAAGCAGCAGCAGCAGCAGCGGCAGCGGCCCCCGCAGCTTCCGCGAGCGTCTGCAGGCGCCCCAGCCCCTCTGCACGCGCCTGTAGGCCTTCCCCGCCTCCGTTCGTCTGCTCTGTCGCCCGCCTCTGCGCCCGCAACCGGTCGCTGCGCTCCTCAGCAGCGGCCGGCCAAGCGTCTTCCCGCTCCCTGCCAACCTCTGCAAGCGTCCGCGCGCGCCTGCAGACCTCCTCCGCGCCCGCCTGCAGACTCCCCGCCTCCCTCTCTGAGCGCGCTGTCGCGAGCCTCCGCGCTCGTAGCCGGCGACGCAGACTCCTCTCCTCCTCTGGGCGAAGACGCGCCCGTGCGCCCGCGACCATCAGACGACGGTCTTCACCTCCGGACGTCTTAACTCGCCTCCTGCAGTGCGGCTGCCTCCGTTCTCTCCTCTCCTGCCAGCTCTCTCCTGCTCTCTCTCTCTCCCATTCTCTCTCTCTCTCTCTCTCACTCTCTCTCACAACACTTTCTCACACACTACACCGACGCACACAGACATCTACACCAACACTTTCACACACACACACTCACACACTAATAGTAACTTATATACATATATATATATATATATATATATATATATATATATATACATATACATATATCTATATATATATACTTATATATACATAGTATATCTATATAGTTATGTATACATACATATAATATAATATATATATGCATATACATATATAATATATATATATATATATATATATATATATATATACACATACTCATATACATATATATATATATACATATCTATATACTTATACATATACACATATATATATATACATATATATCTAGATACATATATACCTATACACATATATATATATACATATATATATAGATACATATATACCTATATACATATATATATATATATATCTATTTAGTATTATATATATATACTTATATACATATATACATAGCTATATACATATATACATATATATATATATATATATATACACCTATATATATATATATATCTATATATATCTATACATATATAATTATATATTTATATACATATATATGTACATATATTTTCACGTTATTTATTATACGCTGTATCGCGGGGATATCTGCACCAGTTGCTGATATTCCCTGATACACGCGTACAAAAAAAAAAGCGTGGTCCCATACATCATCCATCCTCCATCCACACTCCACGCGGCACCTAGTCGTGTTGGTTGCGTCTCTCTAGACGTCGGCTGACTCGACATAGTGCTACACTCCATCGTCACCTCCACCCCCACCCCTTTATATATATACTACATATAAATATATATCTATAGCTACTATATTTACTTTCTATCTGATAGCTTCCTTAGTAAAAAGATTAAAAAAAAAAAAAAAGGTATAAAAGTGAAAAGATAATCTTTGATTTGCAGGTACCCCATCTTGCAAGTAGCAAGACGTGTTTTGAAACTCTGTTTTGGCTAAAAGCCAAGGACACAATTTTGAGGGTGTGCCTCAAGAACAAGGATTACCAGAAAAAAAACCTAAATAAGAAAAATACCAAAAACAGAATAAACGAACGGAAGAGACGCGTTTTAAGGAAAACGTAGAAACTCGACTTGAACCCCACTTCCCTGAGTTCGACCCTGGGCTTAAAAGTGACAAGATAAAATCAATTAGGCCAGGTTAAAAATTTTGTAAAGAGATGGTTAGGTCTGAATTAGGTTAACCACTATACACATTTCAACGATAAAAATATCATATTAACAACCTATCCAGGTCGACCATCAGGTATCGAGGTTGACAGAGCTAAGCTCGATATCATTGCTGATTTACCTGTGCCTGGTTCTGTCAAACAAATCCGCTCCTTCTTGGGACACGTCGGTTTCTATAGGAGATTCATCAAAGACTTCTCCAAAATTTCTCGACCCTTAACTCATCTCCTATCAACTGACGTGCCCTTCGACATGGGCCCTGACTGTATACAAGCATTCACGCAACTGCGTAATGCTGTCACCAAGGCCCCTGTTCTCCAGCCGCCTGATTGGTCCCTCAACTTTGAACTTATGTGTGACGCTTCAGACCTTGCAGTCGGAGCCATCCTGGGACAAAGACGCGATAGACACCCCTTCGTGGTATACTACGCCAGTAAGACGTTGGACGAGGCCCAGCGTAATTATACTACCACTGAAAAGGAACTACTGGCAGTCGTCTTTGGGCTGGAAAAATTCCGTTCTTACCTTCTGGGCTCTCACATTATTGTTTTCACTGATCACGCGGCCATTCGCCATCTCATGCACAAGAAGGATGCCAAGCCTAGACTGATTCGTTGGATCCTTCTGCTCCAGGAATTTGACATTGAGATTCGTGATAAGGTCGGAGCCCAGAATGTTGTGGCTGATCACCTTTCCAGACTGGACCCTGACCATATTGGACTTACTCTGCCAATTAATGAAGTTTTTCCTGATGAGCACCTATTGGCAATAAATGCGGCAAGTGGACCGTGGTATGCCGACATTGCCAATTACCTTGCTTCTGGATCTCTTCCACGTGGCTGGCCTAGAAACCAGCGTGAGCGTCTCATGGCAGAAGCAAAGTATTATTTCTGGGATAATCCACTTCTTTTTCGGATAGGTGCTGATCAAATCATCCGTCGCTGTATTCCTGACAGTGAGTTCCCCAGTGTGCTATCCTTCTGCCACGATCAGGCCTGTGGAGGCCATTTCTCTGGGAGGAAAACTGCAGCCAAGGTGTTGCAGTGCGGTTTCTTTTGGCCCTCCCTTCACCAGGATGCGCACGCTTATGCCAAACATTGCACTAGGTGCCAGTCTTTAGGGTCAATGGCACGTCGTGACATGATGCCCTTGCAACACATCCTAGCTGCGGAAATCTTCGACATCTGGGGAATTGACTTCATGGGTCCCTTCCCTCCATCCAACGGCTTCGAATTCATCCTCGTGGCCGTCGACTATGTTTCAAAATGGATCGAGGCTATTCCCGCGCGCCGTGCTGACCATGTTATCTCCACCCGATTCGTCAAAGACCATATCTTTGCGCGTTTTGGGATCCCTCGGGCCATTATCTCGGATGGAGGAAGCCACTTTACCCATGCTTCTTTTCGGGCACTTCTGAGGAGATACGGAGTCCACCATCGTATCGCATCCCTGTATCATCCTCAGACGAACGGCCAGGCGGAAGTGTCGAACCGGCAAATCAAGCAGATTCTCCAGAAAACGGTTCGGCCTGACCGTAAGGATTGGTCCGACAAGCTGACTGACGCACTTTGGGCGTATCGGACCGCCTTCAAGGCTCCCCTTGGTATGTCTCCATATAGAATCGTTTACGGGAAGCCTTGTCATTTGCCTGTGGAGTTGGAGCACCGCGCTTATTGGGCGGTTCGCCAATGTAACCTCGACCCAGACTTGTGTGAACGAGAAAGGAAACTCCAACTCCAAGAGCTGGAAGAGCTCCGTCGTGAAGCCTATGATTCTGCTCTAACCTTTAAACAGCGCACTAAGGCTTTTCATGACAGCCATGTTCGGCGGAAGGAATTTGAGCCATCTCAGCAAGTTTGGCTCTATAATGCCCGACTCAAATTCTTTCCTGGGAAATTAAAGTCCAAATGGACTGGTCCTTTTCTGGTCTCAAGACCATTCCCCAATGGGGCCGTCGAAATCGAAGATCCCAAATCTGGGCGTAAATTTACGGTCAACGGGCAGCGTTTGAAACCCTATCTGACTCATGAACCTGCCCCCGTTGGAGAAACCGTTGCCCTGCTGGAGGGTAACTAATTCTTTGCCTCATTCTGAGTCCAGCTGGGGACATTAAATTCAGCGCTTGTTGGGAGGCACCCTAACAGCACTCACCATCCACCATCACTTTTCACACCTCTATCGCAATCACTTCACTTTTCTCTTCACCACCCACCATCCACCCACCCTTCCACCCTGATCTATACCCTGAACCTCAGCTCTTGTTACCCGATCTTCCTCTGCCTTTCCCTGCATGCATATGAGGACATAGCATTGTTTGGCATGGGGGGGTGGATAGGCATCCATAGGATCCGGGTATTTTATGGTATCAGACAATTACCACCTATTTATAAATATGCAAGAAAAAAAAAAAAAAAAAAAAAATATATATATATATATATAGTAATAAATGGTGTTTAGTAATGATCTAAAAGCTGAAACAAAAATACAATAAGTGTTTATGGATATTCAACCTCTGTTTTGAAAAATTTCCAGGCCACAGAAGCTTGATTCGCTCAGGCTCGGCTTAATTCACTTAAAGCATTGACGAAATAGATCAAAATCTCTCCTAACTAAGAACGTTTCTTGTACCTGAGACACAGTACAGGATTCGTTGGTTTGCTTTTTCTTGAGAGCTTAAGTAAACTTGGTTCACACTACACATATCAGGAAAGATCAGGTGAACATAAGATCCAACCCTAGTGTTCATTAGGAAAGGTGGAGTCCTTACCTGTGCGTGCAGGTAGACTTTTTATCCCAAGTTTTAGTCTTGTGTTTAGGAGTGGCTCTTTCCACCAAAAAGAAACTCTCCCACAAAAAAAAAAAAAAAAAAAAAAAAAAAAAAAAAAAAGTGTGCTCTTTCAAAATGTGTTGTAAGAGATATACTGACATATGTTTCAAAAAAAAAAAAAAAAAAAAAAAAAAAAAAAAAAAAAAAGATGTTGCAAAAGAATCAGTATATCTCATAAATGTCGGTATAATTTGTTTTTCAAAAATGGGAGTTGAGTTTTCCGTAATCATCTTAAGGGTCAATCCGAAAACACGAGCTGAAATTGGGACCAACCTGTACTTAAAAATTCGTGAAACCCTGGGAGTGAGTCTTAAGGTTCATCTGGTCAGTCTTGATCCTTCACTATGCACAAACCATAACCTCTTGAGCTCTCGAGTATGGAAAAACCTCCTGGGTCCTGGAAATCGTACTTAAGGTTTAAATATCAAGAGTCCTGGTTAGTTGAGAGATAATCTTTGTCATGTAAGACTTAAAGTACTGGTAGTCTTCTTTACAATTGGTTCTCACAATATCCGATAATAAACACACCGATATCATCTCAGAAGAAAATCTTCAGCTTAAGAACATTTCTAAATACGGTTTTGCTAGGGACTAGCAAAAGATAGGCATGGGGGTATATGTTTGCACCTCAAAACACGCCTATAGGGACGCCTTTTTATGCTATTTTCTAGCATTAACTATGTATATTATAATCCTATAGTCGCATCTGTAAAAATACTTGCATTCATGCATTTAATTAAGAGGAGGGAAGATTGGAATAAAAGGGCTTCATAATTTACATTCTCCTCAAGTGCCTCTTTGCAAAAATTCCCTTCTCTATTTTTATTTCCTCTTGATTTCTATTTTTTTTCTCTCCTGCGGCTGCAACTTCTCCGCAACCTCTCCCCACCATGCGCCTTCCCGCAGCCGCATGCAGCAGTCCCGCCTCTCCCTGCTGTCCTGCGGTCCTTCCCGCGCGCGTCCGCCCTCTCCCTGCCCAAGCCATTCCCTGCGGCTGCCATTCCTCCCATCTCCCGCTGCTGCAACCTCTTCTCCGCTGCCTCTCCCTGCCGTCCTTCCCGCTGCTGCAACTTCCCGCGCCTCTCCCTGCAGCAGCCACTCTCCAACGCCTCTCCCTGCTGCTGCCATGCTCTCCTCCTCTATAAAGCAGCAGCTCTTCCTCGCGACGAAGGAGGGAAAAACATTGCTGCAATACGCAGCTGCGGGCTGGCTGCAGCAAGAAAGAATCACCACCAGCAGGCCGCCACCTTCCTCTCCTCCCTCTCCCCTCCATACGTCGGTCCTCCTCCGAGGAGAAACCCGACGGGCAGGAGCTCACTGTGGTGCACACTACCACAGTGAGACCATCACCGCCCAGCTCTTCAAAGAGCCGGTGGGCGTGGTGGCTCTCTGTTTTCATTTGTTTTCCGTTCCTGCCCTTCCCGCCATTGCTGCTTCTTCAAAGTCTGAAGCGGAAGCAGCAGCAGCAGCTAAGCGGAAGCAGCAGCAGCAGCTAAGCGGCGGCAGCAGCAGCAGCAGCGGCAGCGGCCCCCGCAGCTTCCGCGAGCGTCTGCAGGCGCCCCAGCCCCTCTGCACGCGCCTGCAGGCCTTCCCCGCCTCCGTTCGTCTGCTCTGTCGCCCGCCTCTGCGCCCGCAACCGGTCGCTGCGCTCCTCAGCAGCGGCCGGCCAAGCGCCTTCCTGCCTCCCTACCAACCTCTGCAAGCGCCCGCGCGTGCCTGCAGACTCCCCGCCTCCTTCTCCGGGCGCGCTGTCGCGAGCCTCCGCGCTCGCAGCAGGTTGACGCAGACTCATCTCCTCTGCGCGAATACGCGCCCACGACCATCAGACGACGGCCTTCGACTGCAGACGACTTGAAACGTGCTCCCTCGCCTCCTGCAGTGCGGCTGCCTCCGTTCTCTCCTCTCCTGCCAGCTCTCTCCTGCATTCTCTCCCTCTGCCGATCTCTCTCTCTCTCTCTCTTTCTTTTTTTTTCACTTACAGCAACACACACACACCCATTCACCGACACACACACTCACACACTAATAGTAACTTATATACATACATATATATATATATATATATATATATATACATATACATATATCTATATATATATACTTATATATACATAGTATATCTATATAGTTATGTATACATACATATAATATAATATATATATACATATACATATATAATATATATATATATATATATACACATACTCATATACATATATATATATATACATATCTATATACTTATACATATACACATATATATATATACATATATATCTAGATACATATATACTTATATACATATATATATATATATCTATATAGTATTATATATATATACTTATATACATATATACATAGCTATATACATATATACATATATATATATATATATATATATACACCTATATATATATATATCTATCTATATATATCTATACATATATACTTATACATTTATATACATACATATGTACATATATTTTCACGTTATTTACTATACGCTGTATCGCGGGAATATTTGCACCAGTTGCTGATATTCTGCGATACAGCGTGTACAAAAAGCGTGGTCCCATACATCATCCATCCTCCATCCACACTCCACGCGGCACCTAGTCGTGTTGGTTGCGTCTCTCTAGACGTCGTCTGACTCGACATAGTGCTACACTCCATCGTCACCTCCACCCCCACCCCTTTATATATATACTACATATAAATATATATCTATAGCTACTATATTTACTTTCTATCTGATAGCTTCCTTAGTAAAAAGATTAAAAAAAAAAAGGTATAAAAGTGAAAAGATAATCTTTGATTTGCAGGTACCCCATCTTGCAAGTAGCAAGACGTGTTTTGAAACTCTGTTTTGGCTAAAAGCCAAGGACACAATTTTGAGGGTGTGCCTCAAGAACAAGGATTACCAGAAAAAAAAAAACCTAAATAAGAAAAATACCAAAAATAGAATAAACGAACGGAAGAGACGCGTTTTAAGGAAAACGTAGAAACTCGACTTGAACCCCACTTCCCTGAGTTCGACCCTGGGCTTAAAAGTGACAAGATAAAATCAATTAGGCCAGGTTAAAAATTTTGTAAAGAGATGGTTAGGTCTGAATTAGGTTAACCACTATACACATTTCAACGATAAAAATATCATATTAACAACCTATCCAGGTTGACCATCAGTTCCCCGGACGTCCAGAAGTCTGTGGGGACGTCTCTCCTAGATCCCAGACGTCCGATGGTCTCTCCGGACGTCTGGAGGTCACTCCCGCCGTCTGGTACAACTTCCAGACGTCTGATTCGCAAAGGATGACGAATCCGAACACCTGCGCACAGCCAACCCTCCTCCCTCAGTACGGTCAGTCGACAAAAAGGAGAAAGCGGAACTCACCTTTCAGACGTCTGTATGATCTCACAGACGTCGACCTTGTCGTCTGGATATCAGTCCAGACGTCTGATTCTGGAGATTTTTCCAGAATCAGAACCTCGCTCGGCCTCCGCTCGCGACGCCGCCCGCGTCGCACCTCGCGCGTCCGCTGCTCCGCCCGCAGCAGGTCCCTCTTCGCGACGCTCTGCGCCCCCTGCGCCCTCCGCCGGCCGGCCAAGCCGCTCCCGGCGAGCTCGCCCTCACGGCAGAGCCCCGCCCTCGCACGCCGCAGCTCCTCCGCGCCTACTGCGGCCGCCGCTGCCGCTGCGCCCTCGCGTCCGCTCGCTCTCGCGCACAGGCAGGAGAGAAGGAGGAAGATGGTGGAGACGGGAGGGGAGGCGCGCCCCCTCCCCCTTTTAACGCCGCGCGGAGAGGAGGGAGAGACGGTCGCAGTCGCCTGCAGCTGCAGAGAAGATGCGGATCGCAGGTCTGCGCGCACAGGCGCGCAGACGAATATCCCGTGCGAGCATAACTATTCGCCAGACGTCTGTAAACTATCCCGGACGTCTGGTCAGACGTCTGGATGTGATCCCAGACGTCTTTACAGACGTCTGGGCCACCTCCCAGACGTCTTAAAAGACGTCTGGGGCACGCGCTCGTTACAGAAACTGAGAAGGTGAGGGGAGAGACCTTGGAATCTGAATCTAATCGGCCCAAGACAAGTAATCCGGTAGGAGTAGCAGCCAACGTCGGAGATGGAGAATGGAGTTACAATTTCAAAGAAATTGATTATGAATCGGTTAGAATCCCCATCACAAATTTGGAGGAGAGCCGAGAGAAAGAATATGATCTAGAGGATGAAATTGACCCTACCTCTAATGTAATCCCAAAAAGTGAATCTGATACAGAGGAGGTTGAAGAAAATATTCTTGAGATCAAGGGCTTGGAGGAAATGAGCAATGAAACCATAGTTGCGGGAGAGATGGATTCGTCTTTGGAGAGAGGCCTCATGCTTGGTTGTAGGGCTCAGTATGAAACTCTGGACTTTGTTACCTGCCCTACCAGAATAAGAATCCCGCAACTCGAATGCACTGGAATTGATACATTTTTGATGGATTACAATTTTATGGGGACACAAGCTGAATATAAAACCTACATCTTTAGTGTCTGGCGTGTCATATTTGGGGTGCGTTCATCCACAACAACTTGTTTGCATGCCCACAAACTAAGAGAGGTTCTGACACGGGCATGCATGATATAGAATTCTCGCCCCTTAGGAACGGGACTCCACCACAACCTTATTTGCATCTGTGGACTTTTGATTTTGGGTCTGATTAATGTTGAACATATCTCCTTGACCCAAACCATTCCTATTTGTGCACTGCCCAGCTGGAGGCGTTAAACTCAGCGCTTCCTGGGAGGCAACCCAGCGGATTCAGACTGATCTGGTAGTTTACGTCACTCAGGTACTATCTTTTTGAACCCTTCTGCATCCATGCATCTACCAATGAGGACATTGTCCAACTTAAGCATGGGGGGGATGGTAAATTGTATAATCCTGAGCTTAATTAATCAGTCTGGATGAATAAATTAATTGATTAAAGAAAAAAATTGAATTTAGGAAGAAAAACTTAGGCATTAGAAACTTGTCAATAGTGGGAAATAATACAAAAAGAACTTAAACACTTAGACTTTTCAGGCCTTCAGGCTTAATCAGCCCTGGTGTCCATTAAAATATGGATTTAACGGCGAATCCTTGCAACTTTAAGATATTCTAATCCACCTAATAAATAAGGTAATAAGTATATGACTTATCAACTCACCCTCTAATTCAGGAAAACTTTGAGTCTAAGCATCTACACATATTTTTGCACAGACTCACTTCTCAGAGATTTTGACAGAAATTGGGTAGCTAATGAACTCTCTAGGGTGGTATGGCTGGCAAGTTGTCGTGGGTAACAGCCCATTGGTAAGTTGTTCAGAACCCAGCCATAGGCCATTTCTTTTTCGCTGCCTCTAGGTACATTTGAGATTAGGGAAGCCACCTACGAAAAAAAAAAAAAAGAAAAGAAAATAAACCACACTTCACCGCACAAGTATGGCTGGCAAGTGATCGTGGGTAACAGCCCATTGGTCGGTTGTCCAGAGCCCAGCTCAATAATTGCACAAAAAAGACTAAAACACCTAAGGACGAAGCGGGGAAGTAGTACAAGCTGGGGAGATATACACTGGAAAATCCTTGTGTTGACCCCAAGTAAAATGAAGCGGTTTTAGCGACGTTCTAGATGTCGCTAAAGCACATTCTTCTTTTAGGAAGCCCTTAACTCTATTTAAGCCCCCTTCTACCACCATTCAAGGCATACTCTACCACTTGCAACTACTCCACTCCTCTCCTAGCTAGCTTTAGGCACTTTTGTAATCACCGGAGACGACAAGCCGCCGACGAAGCCTCCTCCACCGCCGTGGCTGCCTCGTCGCTCTCCACACTCTCTCTACCTCTCTCTCTCTATCCTTTAAGCTTTCATTTACTTTTGTTGAAGCATGTATTTAATGTTGTAAACCATGAACTATGAATGCATGTTTAATGAAATTATTTTCCGTTTAGTCGCCATTTTAATTTCTGTTTAAAGTGCATGATCAAAACCAAGAGCTTTCTAACCCTAAACTCTCTCTATCTCTCGCTTTTCAAAATCGTCTCATTCGCAAGCAAAACTCCGCTTTTTCCGTGACAACAAGTGGTAAACAAAATCCAATTTCCACGCCTCCCTGAGACCGACACTCGGACTCACCTCCGTTTACTTCTTTCAAAACCGACGTTTCAAGTGCAACTATAATGACACCTCTTAACACACATGCACGAGACTACGTCACCCGCATCCTCCCTTCCAGCCATCCTTGCATCACGCCTCAATGCTGCGAGCCCGCACCCCCAGGCGCTGCATAGCAGCTTCACGCACCTCCCTGCAGAGCGCCATCCCACCTTCGCAACCGCCCGCAGGCGCTCTCAACCGCGCGGCCGCACCCGCAGGCGCTGCGTCTTCACCTTGCCAGGCCGTGCCCGTAGGCGCATCCTTCCAAGCCACCGCCTCTATGCTGCGCCTTGCAGAAGGCGTTCACGCACTAAACAGCAGATGCCGTCCCTCTCCGCCCACTCGCTACTGAAGGCGCTGCACGCCAGCACACCCATCAACAAGCGCCTGCCCGTGCCCGCACGCCATAGCCGCAGCAGCAGCCGCCCTCTTCCTCCAATAGGCCGAAGCTCCAGCCACCTCCGCCGCCGCCACTGCCACCGTCGGAGAGGCCCCGTCCTCGCCGTCCTCCTGAGCCTCGCAACTGCCCCGCGGTTACCTCTCTCTCTCGAGAGGAAGAGAGAGAGCAAATGCTCTATTTTTGTTGGAATTAAAAATTACATTCAATGCCATTGCCACCGATTTTATTTATTATTATTATTATTATATTGTGGCAGAATTGCATTCGAGCACTCACAGTTCCTTCTAATTGCATAGTATTAATATTGGCTAGTTTAAAGATTGATTTTGGACTTGATTTAAGTACTAATTGTCTTTACTACACATCACATGAAAATTGCACTAATTCATCCTAAATTTATTGAGGATTTCTTTGAGGGAAAACTGCACTTACACCCTTAACTTTTTAGGTTATTGCAAATCTACTTTCCTTCACATTTTAAGTCCAATTTGAAAAGGAATTTCACACTATCCGAAATAACATAAAATAATTAAGTATTGATTACATCATTGCCTCTCTGTGCACACGACTCGCTCTTCTGCGAGTGATTATTTTCATTATTTTTGATTAGTCGATTTTTCCACCACTTAAATACTATAACGCTAAGTGAAAAGTCGACCTACCAAATTGGCGCCGTTGCCGGGGAGGCAACAGACGCAATAGATTTACTTTATTATTTTTAAATCTTTTGAGTTGCAAAATTATCTAATCATCTTTATTATTTTGCAAGGAATCTGACACAGCGACGAGGCGCAGCGAAGCGACGACTTTGAACGTGAACAACGCGAACGAAGGAGACGATCTTTTTGGTGGACCTTAATGCCACCTGGAGGATGACAACAGGAACACATGGGCCTTGATCCCATGCATTTAGGCTTACGGAGAAGCCTATTTCTGATTTAGGCAGTAGGTCTTAGTTAGATTTAGTTAGATAGACATTAGAATTTAAATTTCAGTGTTTTGGGGCCCTTGTTGGGTATTTTTGGGAACGTGTTCCCATTTATTTAGACTATAGGATTATTTGAACTATTTTAAACTACATTTCAGTTAGTTAGTTAGAATAGGTCTGTTTGTTATTATTAATTAATTAAAAAAAGATCGAACTGCCTACTAGAAGCTGCATATCTATAGGACGATCATCTAGGACTGAATGAGCAGCATCTAGTTTATTTTTTTATTGCACTACATTCTTCACTACACGAAGAAAGCTAGAGTAAGGTACGTCTTCTCTTGAGCATTAATTACTTGTCATACATATGCATTGAACCTAAATCTAAGACCACTAAATTACTTGAATCAAATTAATTCAGTGGTCACTTTAAAAAAAAAATTGGGACTGTTAAGAGGTTGGACTTTAAAATCTGTGACTAAAAATTGTGTGCAAAAGGATCCTATTTGCAAAATTTCAAAAAAATCAAAACACGATCGTATGCTTGCACACTTGAGACACTGTGCACCTCACATAAGGTCACTAGATAAATTTCTACCTCTCCTCTTTTGCACCACAAGGGAATTTAGTCGGAAATCAACAACCCTATCCACCAAGTTACTTCGGTTCCTCGTGTGTGGGCTCGATTCGAGACTTCCATCCCTTGCGAGTAGGTTATAGGCACCAACGAAGGTTGGCCTAGGAAGCGTAATTTTTGCAAAACTTGTTTGGCCACCAACTAAACATATAACTCTAAGACCTAAAATCTACTAAAAACAGATCCCATTGAATTTGCGTTTGCTTTGACAATAGAACTCTCTAGGAAGTTTTCTGCTTATATTCTGAATTTTGCTAAAGCGTAAGAGAGTTAAAATTGTTTTGCTTAAAGAAATGGATTACTCTTACTCCTATCATTCAGATTATCAGAGTCAATACTTCCCATCTTTTAATCAAGATCCCATGCTCCGAGCGTATCCATCCTTTGATGGGTACATTGATAATTCAAGGGATCATTCTCATTCTTACCTTGGGAGTACTAGCTTGATAACTCCCACTTTTGAGCAGAGCCTAAGAGCGAGATTCTCCAATCCTGAAATCCCTACTTCCATGCAAACACCCAACTCTCCCACCCTTCATGATTTTCCGTATCAAGGTTGGACCGATACCCCTAGGCAACCAGAGCCTGAAATTGACTATCCTCCCCAACCTGATAATAGTAGCCTCTCCTCTTTTATGATAGAAATGCAAAAACAACAAAAGGAAATAATGGAATCAATGGGAGAGATGTTGAGGAATAGTCAACAATTAAATGAAGAAATAAGACAACTTAGCTACACGGTTCCCAATAATCCTGATCCCTACCCATCCGATCATGATCATGAAAATAATTTGAGGTACTTAATGACAATAGGGATCCAATTTCATGTAGTGATCACTTAGACTCTCCCAATGAGACGCGGCCACTAGAGGACAACAATCATAGTGATTATCCCCCTGAACTATATTGGAGTCAAAAGCAAGAGAAGATTATTGTTCCTATCACTTCCCCTCTTGATTATTTGGTGGAATCCCATTCTACTCTTAGTGGGCCTACTCCAGACCATCCACTTAGGGAATCAACACCTATCATTCAATATCCTGAGGATTCTAATGTACCTAATGAAGGTGACCCTAAGGGAATGGAGGATGATCAATTCTGGTCTCAGGGATATGAAGAGTCTAATTCAGAGGATGAGGATGCCCCAACAGAGGAACCTGGACTGAAAATTTGGAGTGAATCACAGGAGAATTATTTATCATTTGAGGATTTAGCTCCAGAGGATAGAAATAATATGATTAAATCCGGATTCCTACTTTCTTTTGAGAGTCATCCTCCATCAAAACAGGAGTTGATATTAGAGGAGGACAAACAAAATAATGAGAAGTTTATGGGAGACTCTCGGGAACAAAACATGTCAATTGAGGATTTATACCCCGAGAAGAATGACGAATTCAATAATATAGGCCTCCTCCAAAATATTAAAACTGATCCTCCCTTAGAAATAATTGAGGATACTGATCCAACTCCTAAGGAATCACAGATAAACCCAGATAAATATTTGACTGAACCAAATGAATCTGGGGATGAGATGAATGATAATGATTCTTACATCTTGACCCTGGCATCAAAAGGTTGTAATTTGGAGTCTACCCTTGATTCAAATACGACTCCGATTATTAATACTAGGCAGGATAACTTGAAGTTGTCTTCTACTGTTAGGGACTGTACACAATTCGAATCATTGTTGGAATTGGACGTAACACCTACTAAGCCCTCATTAGACTTAACCATTACCTTCCAACATTACAAACAACCCTTATACGCCCTAACCGATCCTTGGCTCAGATCTCTGCTCATGCACATTCTTTCTGGAGAATATATTAGGCTAGTACATCCTAGGGTAGAATGGCGAGTATGGATTGATGCTTGTACTTTTACTCTTGCCATTCAAGGGTTTGAACTAATAATGATTATATCTTTTAAAACCCGTCTTGCTTTGGAGGACCCTTGTTATCCTCCACTTATTCCATTTCGGGAGGTCCCTTTTCATATTCCGTTTATTATCCCTAGACCTCCCAAGGTAGCCAACGAGGTTTTTCGCTTTCATATCTTCTGGCGAGCATTTGGAATTACATTGCATCATCAGCTCGCCAACATCCGTGGTTACTTGTTTTCTAGTCCTGCACTATTACGCATATTTTTAGGGCCTAACTTTGTTTGTTTGGAACCAGACTTACAGGTTCCTTTTAAGTCTGGCTGCTGACAGAAAATGCAGTGCTTGTTGGGAGGCAACCCAGCAAACTGCGTTAGGTGATTTCTTTCCTTTCTCCTCCTGTTTTAATTTTACAATGGGGACATTGTAGGATTTAGGCATGGGGGAGTGCATTTTAGGTGCATTCATGCATTTTGGTTAGCATATAAAAAAAAAAATTCTCTTTTCTCGAGCTGATTGGGTTAGTCCCTAGCAGAATACCTTTATCATTGGAGGTTTTTTTTCTTGAATTATTTCTTAAGTTTAGAATCCAGTACATTTATTTCACATGCACATAGAATTGGTAATGGAACCTTGAGGAAAACCAATGAGCATTCGTAGTCTATTGAACCCTTGGACAGTTCATAGAGAGTCAGGCATACTATCTTCTAGTAAATCCACCTCATATTTGTGAGAAGAAGTAGAGAGATTACTAGTGCGCTAAGTCTAGTGCAAGGACTCTTAAGTTCTGGATAATTAGATGACGATACTTCAGAGTTAGGCATAGTTTTCACTCTCTATTCCTGGGTGCGTACTTTGAGTGAATTCCTGAGAGTCACCAAATAAGGTAGATACACAGAGATTGAGTCTTAATAAAGCTATAACTATGGTGGATGGTTACGATCGTCCATAGAGTTCTCAACTGAAGGAGGGTAATAGTGTCAAAGGTTAGAAATACGCCTGTCCTATCCATTCTTTCCTAGTGCTGAGAATAGGCACTTCCACCAAATAAGCCACACAACTTGCTCTTGACGGTCATCATCCCTAATAATGCCTCGTAAATAAAAGTCTGTATCGTGTTGTGCTGATTGAAAAAGAAACAAAAACAAGAAGAAATAAAATAAAATAAAAAGAGAGAGAGAGAGAAAAGAAGAAGAAAAAGAAGAAACTGAAAGAAGAAAAAGAAAAAAATAGTTATATTGCAAAAAAAAAAGGTCCAAGTTTCTGAGGCAACAGAACACCTACTGCGTTCCACCAAATATGACCCATACCTACCTTCCAGTATTTTTGATCGCCTGAATACTGGTTGAGGACTCTAACTTAGTTGTAGAGTTATTAGGACTTTAATTGAAGTGTGGATGCCATGTGAGGCCACCAAATAGTGAGTATAATTTCTAATTCTGGCGAGATTCGTGATCTCAGAAAGAAAGAAAAAAAGAGAGTGCCTAGGAACATCAAGAGAGCTCAGTTATGTAGCCTCTCTCAGAGTTGACTTGTCTAATAATCTAGAGAGCTAGAGTTTGCAGTACTAGACTATATGTAGCACCAGTAGAGTGTGTGCCACCAAATACAAATCCATTCAACTTATTATCTCCTACCTATGCCAAACACCGGGGTCAAATTACAGATTATCGTCTGCTTTATCCCCGAGGGAAGTAGTTGCCTATCTCAACAGAAATTTTTGCCAAGGGTGATGTACGAACTCCTAATGCGAATCGACTCTTTCACTTGGATCTGTTACCTAAGCTATCAGCACTTCATATTTGTCTGGATTTCTAAAGTTTTGAAATAAGAAAAGAAGAAGTCCTCTGATTACTTCTATTATTCATTTTTGCTAGGGACTAGCAAATTGTAGGCATGGGGGTATTTGATGAGTCCATTTTAATGGACTAATAGTAAGCCTAAGTAATTCTCTTTTAACAATTTAGGTTTGTTAATAACTACACTAAGTTATAGAATAATTGTATGCATCATGATTTAATTCTATAACATTCTATGACTTAATGTGTAATGATTATGTTCTTTTTATTTGCAGGTAATAAAACCCAGAAAGAACAAGGGTGGGGGGATAATTTCCCCAACACATCCAGCCGCGATTCTTTCCCCCACCTTCGTCGGACATTGGGCAATCTTCTCCAACGCTCGCCAGCCAAAAACAGAAAGGGATTTGCAAATCCCTGGATTGGCGCGCTGAGGGAGAGAGAGGACTTTAAAAGTGAAGAGGCGGCGTGCACAAGGTGGAATCTTTCCCCCCCTACGGGGAACGGCTCTCTCTTCTCCACTGTGGAGAGGGCAAGCACTGTGCCGCTCCGTCTCTACCTCAAGCAGTAGCACCCGCGTGCCATCACCTGCCTCTCCCTCAGCCACCGTAGGAAACCCCACACCATCAGCCCGCGCCTCACTGCAAGCGCAGGCCCGCATGCCAACTTCCAACCGTCCCTGCAGCACTTCACCAACTGCCCACACCAACCGTCCCTGCAGCACCGCACCATCAGCCCGCATCCTCCCTTCCAGCCATCCTTGCAGCACGCCTCAACGCTGTGCGCCCGCACCCGTAGGCGCTGCATAGCAGCTTCACGCACCTCCCTGCAGAGCGCCATCCCACCTTCGCAACCGCCCGCAGGCGCTCTCAACCGTGCGCCCACACCCGCAGGTGCTGGGTCTTCACCCTGCCAGGCCGCGCCCGCAGGAGCATCCTTCCAAGCCAGCGCCTCTACACTGCGCCCTGCAGAAGGCGTTCACGCACTAAACAGCAGATGCCGTCTTTCTCCGCCCGCTCTCTACTTAAGGCGCTGCACGCCCGCACACCCATCAGCAAGCGCCTGCCCGCGCCCGCACGCCATAGCCGCAGCAGCAGCCGCCCTCTTCCTCCAATAGGCCGGAGCTCCAGCCACCTCCGTCGGCCAGCTCCGGCCACCTCTGCCACCGCTGCTGCCACCGTCGGAGAGGCCCCGTCCTCGCCGTCCTCCTGAGCCTCGCAACTGCCTCGCAGTTACCTCTCTCTCTCCCGAGGAAGAGAGAGAGCAAATGCTCTATTTTTGTTGGAATTAAAAATTACATTCAATGCCATTGCCACCGATTTTATTTTTTTTATTATTATTATATTGTGGCAGAATTGCATTCAAGCACTCACAATTTAAGTACTAATTGTCTTTAGTACACATCACATGAAAATTGCACTAATTCATCCTAAATTTATTGAGGATTTCTTTGAGGGAAAACTACACTTACACCCTTAACTTTTTAGGTTATTGCAAATCTACTTTCCTTCACATTTTAAGTCCAATTTGAAAAGGAATTTCGCACTATCCGAAATAACATAAAATAATTAAGTATTGATTACATCATTGCCTCTCTGTGGACACGACCCGCTCTTCTACGAGTGATTATTTTCATTATTTTTGATTAGTTGATTTTTCCACCACTTAAATACTATAACGCTAAGCGAAAAGTCGACCGTCACTAAACATATATATAGATGTTAGACATCATTTTCTTAGCGACTATGTCCTAAAAGGAGATATTAATTTAGAATTTATTAACACAAAAAATCAACTAACTGATATAATCACAAAACCTTTACCTAAGGAAAGGTTTATTCAAATTTGTCATTCACTAGGTTTATCAAGATTAAAAGGGCTTAATCTGGAAAGTGCATATCGAAGGATCTTGGAATCCAATAGATATCTGGAAGATGATCAAATTAGGAAAAAAATATGGCTCCTGAAGGTTCTTTTGAAAGTGCAAATCTTTCTATGGTTGTGTAGAAGGGAGGGCCTAATCACTAGGGAATTGAGACATAGGAGGATGGGGGCAGACCTACATGAGTGCCCATTATGTGGCTTTCACATAGACAGCGTGGGGCATATTTCTTCTACTTGCTTGATCACAGATGTGGTGTGGAGAAAACTTTGCCATGAATCGCTTCCTACATGGGACACCTTATGGTAGAACTTCATGGTGCGGGACAAACTGCATATGCGTATGGCAGCGACTATGTGGTGTGGAGGGCGAGGAATGCGAGGGTATTTCAGGAGAGACCAGTGTGCGTTACGCAAATTGTAAATGAGTGCTAGTCCCACATACATCTTTGGGGATCTATTTTGTAATCCCCCCCCAACTTTTTAATAAAATGCCGCTCTGGATTGCTATCATGATTCGATAGGTTTCCTTTCTTTTTCAAAAGAAAAAAAAATATTAAAAGAGCTTAATTAATTTGCCTAATGAATGCATTTTTTCACTGGTTGATCGATCAATTTTTCATATTGATTGACCAAGACCTTCGCTGCACCTCAAGTTGGACACTAATCTTCAGAGCACTATGCATGCCTTCATGGAATCATTAGATGATTAGATGTTATATCTGTTTCTATCTTTATTTTGGCATGTATAACTTAATTTTTCTCTGAACATTTATATTTTATGCACTGCTTATCTAACCTCTTTATTTATGCATGAATGTTATCTCTCTCAATTATATATTACTCTCTTGGTCAATGCATGTTTAAGTTTATCTTTCTTAAATTACTTGTTTAAGGGGGAGTTAAATGTAAAATCAACAACGGCATGTTAACTTTTTGCTGAAACAAAAAGGGGGAGATATTATGCAACTATTTTCAATTTCATAATTATAATTTTGTTATCAACAAAAAGGGGGAGAATGTAAGCACCTCTGTTTTGATGCACCAAAATTATGCTTATTGCTAGACTAACAATTCAAGACTATCTCAAATTAAAGCATTAAAGTGTCTTTCAAGCCAAGTGCAGATAGTTGCTAATGTGTGTCATTTTATCTTTATTTGAGTCTAGGACATTATTGAAAGGAACCTCAAATAAAACTCAAAAATGAATTTTCGCATATCTTTTCAAAACCAAGTTTTTAGGGTTATTAATCGACTAGATTAGTTAATTGATTGACCAAAATACCATGATCGACCAACCAACTTCATTAACCAATCAAATTAGCCAATTTTAGGAAGTTGATAAATATCCTTTTGATCAACCAACCAAGTAAATTGACCGATCAATTAGTGATCAACCAACCACCTTAATTAATCAACCAAATTACCTTTTGATCGACTAGTTAACCTCAATTGATTGAACAATTTAATTTCCTATTCAGGAAAAACTTTTAGTATAAATAGAGGTCGTATGCAACCCATATTTATACAACTTTCAAAAAGAAATACCTTTCAAAAAGTAGACCTTCTCATGCTTATTCCAAAGGCTTCTACGCCTTATTCTTCACATTCTTCAAAAGCATGATGCCTCAACCTCTGCGAAAAATTTGGTTTGATATTTTATTGAGGTTCCATAGAAGTTATTTCTGTTATTCTATCTTGTTGCTTTGATTTACGGATCCCAAGATTGTTAGGAAGATCCATGGTTATTGTTTTTGCTTCTCTTCAGTATTAAAAGAGAAGTGGTTGTAAGAGGTTGTGCCACCCTCGTTCAAGTGGTACGGTTAGTGGATTGACTATCTTGGACTAGTCAAAAAAATCCTAAGCTGGCAGGCTTAAGTAGTTTCTACCCAGTTTAGGTTTCTACTCTAAATCAAGTTACTCTGTGCTTGAATCATTTGTGATTTATTTTTGATCTGTGCATATAATTTTTAAAGAAAATTTTTTAAGGTGATACTATTCACCCCTCCCCTCTAGTATACATTGCAATCCATAGGATATCCTCCTACTCTTACTATTCTTCTACATCCAAATCTTACTAAGATCTTGAGAAGCCCGAATCTGACCTGTGAGACCAAGCTAATCTAGAAAACAAGGCTCGAGATTTGAACACTCATGATTTCTCTCAAGCACCCTTTCCTGAAGCCTTGAACAAATCTAGGGAAAAGAAAACCAATCAATCTAAGGAGTGGCTTGATATTTTAAAGCAAGTCCAAGTGAATATACCACTCCTTGAAGCTATTGAGAACATCCCGGCCTATGCGAAATTTATTAAGGAAAATTGCACACTAAAAGGCCAGGCCAAATCATCAAGAAGGGTCATAATTTTTTAGCAACCTAGTGCCATCATCTTAAATAAGCTCCCTCCTAAAAAGAAAGATTTGGGGACCCCCTTAATTTCATGTGAAATAGATGGTTTTATCTTAAAGCAAGCCTTACTGGACCTTGGTGCCTCCATCAATTTAATCCCCACAGAATTATATGAAGAGTTGGATTTAGGACCCTTGTAACACACTGATGTTACCCTTCAGCTTGCTGATAGGTCAACCAAGATTCTAAAGGGACTCTTACAAAATCTGATTATAAAAGTGAGGGAATTTGAGTACCTTATGGACCTTTTAGTTTCAGATATAGAGGCATTAGAAAACTTGAACCACACCCCAATAATCTTAGGAAGACCTTTCTTGGCCACAGCCAAAGCTCTGATCAACTACGAGATGGGGAATATGCAAATCACTTCTAGAGGGAAAACTTGCCAACTCAATATCTTTAAAGCTTCCTAAAAGAATAAATTGAATCGTGGTTCTATTGAGGTTGCGGGAACAATTGTGGAGGTTTTGGCAATTCTTACTAAGGATAATCTGAATTCTACCAATTCTCAAGATCAACAACTGAGGCAAGGATGTGATGTGGAGAACAAAATACTTGAAGATGGTTATAATTTACCACCTCCCATAGATTATAAAATTGAAAAAGACATTTGTGAGATCGAGGAACTACTGGGAGTATCTTATGATGAATTAGATGATGACATAAAGAATCCTCAATATATCCACCCTGAAATTAAAAAATTATTGGATTTTGAGGGGATTTGAGAAATTGGACAACCAAAGGACATGAACCATGATTTAATATATGAGGAAAAGGGAGAAGCAACCTCAGAAAAAGAATCTCAAATCATGATAGACTAGGGAAGAAATTATAACCCAACTAGTTCAAATGGATGCCTTGATTTTGAGGAAGAAATGATTTCTGATAAGGAAGAGGTAATTTCTGATGAGGATTTTGAGGAATTCAACACAACTTTACCTTTATCCTCATATGACCCAGAGCCTAGAGAATTCATGATTTTTGGCATCAATCACCATTACAAGGATCCTTATGATTCTAATTCAAAACTAGATTTAAATTTTAATCATGATTTCAATACAGATCCTCCACCACCTCTTCTTAAACTTTGGAATTGGATCATTGAATAGGGCCAACACCATGAACCTTGTTTTTGCCATCTCCATCTTTCTCCAGTTTGTATCTCGAAGCAAAAAAACCCTATCGAGTGGGGCTACATCATCAGTTGATTCTCATTTGTGGATCATTGATTCTTGGACCGCACGATCATATCTTCATACTAATCCTGAATCTCTTAGAAACAATTATTATTCCTTCCCCTGACCCACAATATTGAAATGCATATTTCTTTTTGGTTTAGGTCTGGAAAATGACGTTAAACTTAGCACTAGCTAAGAGGCAACCCAGTAGTCTGTACAGGTATTTTTCTATCCAAGCCTACCTAGATTAACAAGCTTAGTAAGGTGATATCCCCTCATCTTGCTTATTACATTTTGATTTTCCTACATACATTTAAATGAGGACATTGTATGAATAGGCATGGGGGGGTGGACATTGCATGTCTTATTTTTATGTCAAAAAAAAAATACACATATCTCATTCATGCATAAAGTATTTTTATCAAGAAGATTTCATTAGGATTTATTCTCGAGTTGTTTCTTGAATTTAGAATCTAGTACAATTTCACATTTGCACGTAGAATTTGTAATGGATCCACTATGAAGACTAATAGACATCATTAGTTTGTCGAGAATAAGCACTGCTTCTTCTCTTGAACCCTTAGACTATAATTAGGTGATAAACACACATGCATTCATGATAAAATGCCTACGTATAATAGTTCTTAAGGCAAGCATTGCATTCAATAGTATAAATGCTGCATAACATTGATCATAATACATTTAGTGTAATGTGTATAAATTGTATAGTAATTTCTGCATTATTATGGCCAATAGACAGGGCGTGACACTTTGAAGCTTCAAATGGAAAATCCAACCATACAGTTGAATCCAAAGCAACGATCGTAGTTTGGCAACGTGGAAATCATCTTGATCCGAGCACCATGGCATCCTCTACAAGCAAGGAATGGTGGACGGTCCAGATGCTGCCACATGGCACCATCCAGATCACCCAATGTCACCCAGCCTCCTCCAAAGTGCCTCAACAGGAGATTCCAGCAGTTGGATCTCAATCTAACGACTGAGAATCCATCGCACAACCGGCCACTCAGCTCCAAAGGGGGAAGATCTAATGAAATCTCAACCATTGGATCTTCATCGAATGGTCAAGAACCAGGGAGGTAGCAACCCTTGGTGTGACCATCCGATGCTCTGCCACAGTGGTTGCGCACCTAGCTCTCAAAGAATTGGCGAGGGTTCGAGTGGCGATTTGCTGCAACCACCCCAACTCCAGCAAAATTGGATCGCTCGATCATGATCGAGTGGCCAGGATTACGCACGTGTGATTAGATGCCCGCCTAACAACGCACGGATGCATGCCAAATCAGATGCGTGCAATCTGGGGTGCCCATTTAAGACGACCGTGCGCACTCTCCATTTTCGGATCTTTGCAAAGGTGCGATGCACACGCATTCAAAGTTCACGAAGGTGCAATCCACATGTGCCCTCAGCCTCGCTCTCCACCCTCAGATGTTCATCTAATGACTGCAGACGCTCCAGCATCTGCTAGCTGTGGTGCATGGATGTGCTAGCACCATGCACGTGATGCACGCGCACAGCTGTGCACATGCAACATGTGTCGTCCGCGCGGCATTGAAGTGCATGGCCGGGGAGTAACTCTCCTCTTCACCTATTTAAACCCCCCTTCACCTCTCCATCCACCTTCATCTCTACCTAGCCATTCCTCACCTACTTTAGAGCTCCAAAGAGCCCTCCAAGCTCCAAAGAGCTCATTCCCAGGCTCCACGGCCTGCTATTAGTGTAGCATTCCCCTACTCCAGCATGTATTCAACCTTACCCTCACCTTTTCATAGGAGACCACAGAGTCATCCCCTCACCTCCATTTTGGTAGACGATCACCTCCACCTCCTCATCACCATTCCCACGTGCCTGGCGAAGCTTTTTTCTTGTGCCTCATCCCTGATGTCGAGCACCTCTCCCCCTCCATCCAAGCTACCTCCAAGCGTCGTCGTCATGCCAAACATTTTCCTTGGGAGACTTCCCCTCACCTCTATTTCCTTTATCTTTCATACTATATTTCTTCTTAGTGTAACTGTAATAAACTTCATTCTCAATATATCAGTTTCATTTCTCTATATTTAGTTTTAGACTAGCTTAGCTTGCTTTTTGTGCTGATATTATACTATCTTTATTCAAGTAACTAGTCTTATCTTAAAATACCAAAAAAATAACAAAACCCTAAAAATACCAAAAATAAAAAAAGAGAAATGCGGATTTCAAGAAACAAACGTCGCCTCCCCGTGTTCGACCCCGGACTCCCTTTCAAGTTTCTGTAAATTTCATTTGATAGCGAGTTTTGCGACGGCGACGATAGGTTTTCCAAAACCCTAACTTTTCTTTGCAAAAACCCGCTAATCATTTTTTGTGCTGTTGCCAAGGAGGCAATGAAATTTTCTTTCTTTTTTCGTGTTTCTTTGCATTTAATCATTGACTAACCCCTCTTGCCTCTGATTTGCTGCCTTGCAAGTATCCTAATAAGGAGATCTAAGTGCAGTAGACCGGAGTAAAGTACGGAAGAAGCAGTTTATAAGGGACACCACATTTCCCCCACTAGTTTTACTTTCCACCACAGAAATAACCAAGATTTAATCTACTTACGTGTTTGCTATTGGATCGAAAAATCTACGCAAATGGAGTTGAGTTTTGAAAACTTGTCATTGTAGTACGATTTGCGAGAAAAATCGTCAACAAATAAATTTTATCGAAACTCAAAAGGAATTCCAGGTCGAACACAGGGAGGCGGACATTTGATTAAAAATCATGTTTGTTGTATTTGTCATGAAGCAAATTAGCTGGTCGAATTGAATCTAAACTAGCTATCAACTTAAAGAATAAATAATAGAAGAAAGAGAGAGAAAATAGAGATAGAATAAACATGGATTTCATTATCATAGAGCAATGTTCATTACAACTACTTGCTACACTAAAAAGTAGAAAATCTCATTAGAAAGCGAGAAATCTACACTAGAAAGCTGTAAAAGGTGACGACTGCTTGGAGGACGACTCACAATGGCAGAGCACCTGGACAAATGTGGTGAGATGCGGGACGAAGGGGAATGATGAAGGATGATGGAGAATGGGGCAAAATGACATCGTAGCGGGATCTATTTCCTGGATGGTGGTGAGAGGACCACCACGGGATGCTCCACGAAGGAGGTAAGATGGTGGAAAATTGTATTTTTAACTCTAATGGAGCATCCCGGGTTTGGGACAAGCTCTTAGAGCTATGGAGGGGGTGAGAGAAGAGAGGAAGGGATGAAGAAAGTGTGGCAGTCGTAGGGCTATATATAGGTGTAGAGGTTGGGGGCAATTAGGTCTTTTTATATATAAAACATTAATTTAGGGCTTTTAGTGATAGATTTAAGCATCACTAAAGCCCCTGAACATGGGTGTAGGTGCCACACGCCATGCCTCTTCTTCTTCCTTTGATCAACGCATGCGCACATCCAAGCAGTCTCAACCATCCGATAGAAAGATCGGATGGCTTAAGATGCGTGCACTCCCTCCTCTTCATTGCGCCTCAATGCATGCAAGCACCCACTCTTCACTGTTAGATGGAGAATCGACGACCCAGAACGTGCGATCACGTGCCTTGAAAAATCGTGCCTCCCATGCGTCTGATCATGCATTCGAGCTCCTCGCATCTCATGCAGCCATGTCGCTCGCATCTGCACCACTAACGTTTCATCGAACGGCCGAAATCGACCGCACCAGCACTCGTGCTCTATTTGAGTGCTCGATGAGGCTTGAACCCGTGCCTTCAGCTTCGCGAGCATGTCCATGACCAACGTGCTACGGCTACCGCTTTGTCTTGCTTAGGTTTTAAGCATGAGCGTCCATGGCCGTTGGATCAAGATCCAACGACTTAGATTTGATCGTGCGTGCAAGGAGGGAGAGGACATGGCAGGTCCTCGCCATTTAGCTGGGCCAGTTTGGGTGGTTGAGAAAGAGCCACGTGGTGCCATCTTAGCCATCCATCTTCATATGCTCATAAGCAATGCCATGGATGTTGGATTGAACCGATTTTGCACTGTTGGGCTACGATCGTAGTTCCAAACCCATCCATGCGGTCAGATTTGTCATCTGAAGTGCAGATTGACACCATCTTAGCCCTTGATCTCTGATTTTCCTTGGGTTATTTCTGATGCTATGCAGGTCCAATCAGGGCGGTCTTGGATTCATTGAACTCCGATCGTTGCCCTGACCAGATCCATACAGTTGGATCTTCAATCCGAAGCCCCGATAAGATATTGACCTATTACCTAACCATGAAAAGGGAAAATTAACCTAAACTTTATACAACCTAACTTAAATGCAAGATAATGCATGTTATACAATATTTATAGTATATGATGCAACTCTATGTCTAAGAATGCGCAAAAATAGACGGTTTATGTAATATAAACGTGTTCACATCATTTGCATAAACCCTAGGATAGAAATTGTCCATCTTGTTTGCCACCACACTCATCTCACCCCCACATATATATAAAGAAAAAGGGTATTTTTTGATTGTGGGACAAAACTAACACATATACTACACACACCCACATTTGAGTCACATTACCTCGTTTGATTTTATCTACTCAACTGAGATTCCAACTTGTAGAATTGATACACACATCAACACTCATAAAAAAGTAGAAATCAGATTAGGTTAACCATTTCTATGTGCCTTAATTGGTGGTGCATCGAGGTCACTTGTTTGAGTTGTTTGGATCGTACCACCTAACTTAAAACTAATTCATCTTGTAGCTACCTCATAAGATTCAAATAATTAGGTCAAGCCAGGCACTCCATATTTTCTTGATTTACAAAGGAAAATACTTGAACTCATGCTTTCAAACTTGGTTTACCTCACAAAACTTGGTTGAATACACCTAACATCTAAATCCTAAAAGCTACTAAGCAAGATTCGTACCTTAAAACTCACCTCACAAAAATTTAGTCTTGCATGAAAATTCATTGGTTATGCACATACATACTCACGAATCTATCATTAAGGTCATAACCCAATTAAGGGTCCATCACATTCCAGAAGCACTATTATCCCAGGCCTTAAATAAAATTGAGTAGACGTTGGCCCTAGGATTCATTGAGTCCATTTCAGGGTATTCTCTTGAACACATTTTGAATTAGTGATGTTTGCTTGCTTCAAAAGGTGCTATGTTGGGGGGCTCGATTGTCAAATGACTTAAATAAGAAAGGGTTTGGCATAATTAGCGGCCCTCAAGACATGCTCCCCTTGCTTTGTTGGCCCCTTACCACCTTTGGGTGTAAGAACAACACCAAGTTCATTGTGTGGTCAGAGTTTATTTCTGAAGCATAGGACCTTAAGCTACCCAATTTAAGGATAGGCTTGTATTTTTTGAGTTGCAAGGTTCCTTTTTCCTCATCCTTCCGACTTCCTTCTAGTGCATGCTTGGAAAGACCTTTAGACCATTCCCAGAGGCGAAGGTTGAGTTATAGCCAAGCAGATCCCATGGCTGATCAACAACCACCTCTCCCACCCTCGAACTAGTAGGAGCTGATTTAGAGGCAGTTGGACCAGTTGCAACAGATGCAGGAATGGTTCCAACGGATGAATGGTCAGGGCTCTCGACCCTTGAAGGATTTTTATGATCCTTCAAATTATGAGGATTGTCTCGACGTTGTGATCCCCGCGAGCGATGTTGAGATCAAGCCCCAGGATTTGAGTCTGATTAAACAGTTTCACGGGCTTGGCTCAAAAGACCCATTCCAGCATTTGGAGTATCTGATCACCCTGATCCAGACCACTAAATCATAGAATGTGGATGAAGAACAGATGCTCATGAGGCTTTTCCCCCATTCACTTAGGGATAAGGCTGCACATTGGTATCGTACCATTGGATGACTGATTGGTACCTAGACAGCTTTGAAATCAGCCTTCCTAAAGAAATTCTTCCTAATTGGACGAACCAATGCTTTGCGATGGGCAATTATCACTTTCGCCAGGCGGCCAGGGGAACCGTTTCATGGGGCTTGGGATCGATTCCAGGATCTGTTGCAAATGTGTCCACACCACGAGGTGCCTAAATGGCAACTTGTGCAAATTTTTTATCACGGGTTGAATGATCAACTCTGTAATCATGTGAAGGCTTCTTGTGGAGGCAATTTCCTCAACAAAGACTCAAATAGCGCACACAATTTGTTTGAGGAAATGAGTGAAAACTCTATAAACCAATCCTCCATGGAAACCTTCAACCGATCCCAACAAACTAGATCAAAAGCCAATGAGGTCCAAGATTCTCATACATTTGATATGGAATTGATCTACAATAAATTAGATAAGGTGGATTTGGTTGCTAAACGAATGGAAGAGTAGATGTCTGAAAATTCTAATATTTCTAGATCCACTCAATCCCAGAGCTCAGGATTCCATTCTTCGCAAGCTCCTATAGGACAAGAGTTTGTGTACCAACTTGAGTCGACTTAACCCTTGAGCCAGCTCTTCTTGGAACCTTATGGGTTCCAAACTGGGGCCTTTGATCCCACTCTTTTTGATCCTTCTTACTCTTCATCCTCATCTTATGATGATGTTCATGCTGTAGAAGAGAACGTTAGCTTGAACCCTTACTCAAATTCCTATAATCCTGATTGGAAAAATCACCCTAACTTTTCTTGGAAAGATCAAGGGTAGTGGACCCAATGCCAACCCAACAACTATGTACTGAAAAATCCAATGGGTCAGGGTCATGTATGTACTCATCTACCCCTGAATCAGGTTAATCATCCCATGTGGAATGCCCAACAAACCATCAGGCAGGTTGATTTAAACCTGAAGATGGTAGAAATGTAAGGGTCAATTCTCCAGCTCATGTAACAAATGAAAACTTCGCCGGACACCTTAAAATCCTAAGTTAGTGCAAACAACCAACAACCTAGATCTCTACTATCATAACCTATACCAAACCCAAGGAATGTACAGAATAGAGGCACTAGGCCTCAAGGGTTTGGTAATGGTAGGGAGCCGCATGCTCAAGCTTATGCTATCTATCAGGCTACCCTAGCCCCTCCTAGAGCTAACCAAGTTCCTACCATAATCAACTAGGAGCCTCCTATTTTGTCCAACCCTCCCCAAGGTACTAACCAACAGCACTTTGCCACTGCAAATACCATCGCCTTGAGGAGTAGTAGTAGACACAAGGGTCCCACCCAGTCCCATGTCAATACCATTAAGACCGATAACAAGAATTCTAGACTCCCAACTAGGAATGCAATCAACAAAACACCAGAGTCTGATTCGAGAGTATATTGTTATTGTATGGGCAAATAGAAAAAGCTGGAGGATAAATTGGAGGAAATGATGTCCTTACTTCAGGCTTTCAAATTGACAATCATTTTACTCCTTGCAACTATTTGATCAATCCCCGCCTACGCGAAAGTTTTACTATATTCATACAAAGAGAAGCGTAGAGCGGAATCTGAAAATACTAGGAGAGTAGTCTTGTCTGATAACACAAGCACACTAATCTTAAACAAGCTACCCCCTAAGAAGTAGGACCT
This sequence comes from Thalassia testudinum, assembly GCA_037157565.1. NCBI lineage: Eukaryota > Viridiplantae > Streptophyta > Magnoliopsida > Alismatales > Hydrocharitaceae > Thalassia > Thalassia testudinum. The sequence continues at coordinate 96,493,151 of JAZHRO010000025.1, forward strand.
AGGAGCCCTACTGATTTCCTGTGCAATAGGAAACATAACTTCTGATCAGGCTCTCCTCACTTGGGTGCTTCCATTAATGTGATCCCTACCTCACTACATAGGAAACTAAGTCTACGCCACTTGAAACACACTAACATAACCTTACAGTTGGCTGATAGATCAATTACATAACCAAGGGGTTTTTTGGAGGATGTTTTAGTCAAGATTAATGAATTGCATTACCTTGTTGATTTCATGGTCCTTGACATGGAAGCACCAAAATAACTCAACCACACCCTGATTATTTTGGGAAGACCTTTCTTGGCCACCGCCAAGGCAAGGATTGATTGTGAATTGGGAAAATAGAAATTACCTCGGGGAATAAAACAAATCGATTTAATATTTTTGATGTTTCAAAGAAGGATAAAATTAAGTGTGGTTTGATGGAGGAGCTTGGTAGAATAGAGAAGGTAATGGCCATTCACACATTAGACAACCCCTTAAACGCTAACCCAACCCAAACTCAAGAAGAAAATCGCAAGGTTGCAGGGATAATTGAGGAGAATACAGACATGAAACCAACAAACCAGGATGAGAGAAATATTCATGAAATTAGAAACTTTTTGGAAGATTCACCTGATCAAGTAAAAACCCAACAACATCCTCATCCGAAATTCTTAGAGTTTGAGGTTCAAATAGTGGGTGGAAATCACAAAGATCAGGATGGTTGGATTAAGCACCTAGATTGTGAGGATGAAATTGAACTTTGGTGAGAAACTCTTGAAACACTTGGTATTTTAGAGTACCCACAAACATTACAAACCCCCAACACATCAAAAAAACCTCATCGTCCTTTTTTGCCCAACCATTCCATAAATCCTAAACCCACCTAAACCTCCGCTATACTAAGTCAACAAAACTCCTATTAGAGATGATTTGGGCTCTCCCTGCATCACAAGCTTGCCACTTTCATTGATCATCACTTTGGAAAGCCCACTTTCACTCTCCAAGACTCCTATCCGAGGGCCCGGAAACTTTGTTCTTGTAGCCTCAATATTTATAATTTTTGTTTGAGGACTATGCCTAGCTGAAGGCACTAAACTCAGCATGTGCATAGGCTTATTTTGGAGCTGACCAGAGTTTCATGGAATTTAGATGATATTCTTCCCATTCTACCCTCCTGTATGCTTTTAATTTACAATGAGGACATCGCATTAGCTAGGCATGGGGGGTTGGAGACTTTGTGATTTGATCATGTTGTTAGCCCGTAATAGTAATTTCCTGTTATTAAAAAAAAACTAGAATTAGGAGAAGAGAAGTTAGGCATTAGGAGTTGTGAACTTTAGGAAATGATACTTTAGGACTTGAACATGAAGACTCTTTAGGTCTTCAGGCATAATCAACTGGATGTGCACCCGAATGTGGACTTCATCTCGAGTCCTTGCCAAGTAATTTATCTTAAGTTGCATCAATAAATTGGGGTGATAAGTATACGACTTATCAACTCGCCCTCTGATTTGAGGGGACTTTTAGTCTAAGCATCTGCACACTATTTGTACTAACTCACTTTCCGATGATTTTTACAGAAATTGGGCAGCTAATGAACCTTCTAAGGTGGTTTGGCTGGCAAGTGGTCAGTGGTAACATCTCATCGGTTGGTTGTCCAGAGCCTAGCCACACAACCATTCTCTTCCTGCTACCTTTAGGCAAATCTTATATCAGGGAAGCCACCTACTTAGAAAAAAAAAGAGAAAAAGAAATACCCAAAAAGAAAAAAAAAAGAGAGAAAAAAATAGAAAAAGGAGAAAAAATAATAAAATAAGCCATACTTCACCGCACAAGTTTGGCTGGCAAGTGGTCAGTGGTAACAGTTCATTGATCGATTGTCTAGAATCCAGCTAACAAAATGCTTGAATAATTCCTAAACACTTAAGAAGAAGCAGAGAAGTAGAATAAGTCGGAGAGATATACATTGGGTTCGCCCTTGTGTTGACCCCGTAAAAAAATAAAAGTAGGGAGAAAGCTACCGATCGAAAAGATAAACCTTTAGGCAGAAATTTATAAGGTCACCTAGGGTCGTAGAAACCTGAAGTCTGTTTTAACGATCGCCTAGTGAGTCTATCACTCTTTCACAAGATGCTTAGCACTTAGAGTCCTTTTCGAGTCTTGGGCAAGTTAGGTAGCCATAAAATCTTATCCCAAAACTCTCAATTCAAAAAATTCCAAAAAATTAGAAAAGAAGAAAAATAAAAAAAAAGTATCTTCCCTTTTCAAATTAAGGCAAGGACTTGGGCGGTCAATATTCTAGCAGATACCCGAGCACTGTTGAGTTTTTGTAATTAGGTCCTTAGTTGAAATTTTTTAATGCAATTAACAAATCTTGCCTAAATAATCAAATCCTTATTCTATTTTTATACATAGCATTTAGGTTAATTTTACTAGGGACTAGCAAAAGAAAAGTATGGGGGTATGATAAACATGTATGTATTCATGATAAAATGCTTACTTATGATAGTCCCTAAGCCTAGCATTGCATTCCATAGTATAAATACTGCATAACATTCATCATACTATATTTAGTGTAATCTGTATAAACTGTACAGTAATTTCTGCATTATTCTAGCTAGGAGACAAGGCAGACATTTTGAAACTTCAAATGCAAAATCCGACCATATAGATGAATCTATAGTTATGATCACAATCTAGCAATGCAGAAATCATCTCTATCCAAGCATCGTGGCATCCTCTTAAGCAAGGAAAGGTGGACGGTCCAGATGGTGCCACGTGGCACCATCCAGATTGCCCAACGTTGCCTAGCATCCTCCAAAGCGCCTCACAAGGAGATCCCAGTAGTTGGATCTCAATCCAATGGCTGAGAATCCACCGCTCAACTGGACACTCAGCTCCAAAGGGGGAAGATTTGATTAAATCTCGACCGTTGGGTCTTCATACTGTTGGTGCTAGAGCACCACGATCATTTGTTTTGATGATAACAAAACACGTGTTATTTAACATTTGCAATTTGAGTCCCAGATTTCAGGTCAATTGCAAATGTGGACGTGTTTAGACGGAGTTCGAGCTCGCATCCAGGACGGATTGGAGGAGCTTGACGGAAAACAGAGGAGGTTCACGTGGAGCGAAAGATTGGAGATGGAAGACAAGAAGAATAGGATAGATTCCTTTTTATCCTTTCATGTATCTCTTGTATTTATTTTCTTGCTCTTTTTGATTCCTTAGAACATTATGTTAAAGAGCCTCAAAGTACCCTAAAAATAGTCCTAGGAACACCTGCACAACCCTAGGATACTTAGGTTTTCTGTAGAATACTTAGAAACCAATATAGGGCTCAAACAGCATTTCCAGACGTCTAATCCCAAAATCAGACGTCTGATAAAGTATTTTAAGACGTCTGACTATTTTTTCAGACGTCTGATAACTGTTAGGCTGGACATAGTTAGTTCTGTCTGATGAAATCAGACGTCCAGACATTAGACCAGACGTCTTAGGAGACGTCTGATGACTTTGCCAGACGTCCAGTTAGTGGACCGTTGGCCGGCTTAGAAAACACTCAAGAATATGACCGTTAGAGCCTTATCAGACGTCCATAGGACTTTCCAGACGTCTGATAAATGACCGTTTTGCCTCGGCTGACCCAAAATCTCTTCTCAGAGATTTTCTAGCCGTTGCAACGTTTGGAAATCAATTCCCACAGTAAAAGTAGGTTTCCAGACGTCCAGACATAGTTCCAGACGTCCTGTATGTCGTCTGATGGACTTGCACAAAAACCCTGTTTAGATCTGATTCAAGTCAGGGAGAAACCCGCATAGAATCAGACGTCTGACCTTGGAATCAGACGTCTTAAAGTGGCCTTCCAGACGTCTGATGCCAGAATTAGACGTCTGATAACCCTGTCAAATGCAATCATTGTCCTGATTTCGGCCTGATTCTCTTGGGCTTTGCACCCAACGGCTATGGAAGCTTTTCCAAGCCTTCCAAAGCCTTCCTAAGGCCTCTATAAATAGAGGGGAACCTTTGTAACACAAACACACTTAGAAAAAAACATAAGAGACACTTAGAAATACACTTGGATACACTTAGCTACACATTTTCACACTCTTGTGTCCAAGAAGTTCTTGCTCTCCAACCTCAAGTTCTACATCTTGAGAGCATCAAACAGTTTGCGCGCCCGCTCTCCCGCTGTTGATAACGAGAGCGACGTAGCGCCATCGCGTGGCACACGCACCGCGTCATCGTCGACGCACTCCTTGCAAAGGGGAGTTTCCTATTTCCTATAGAAGCTAGGTTTAATTTTGTTGGCTCTATAGGACTGTTGTTTATTTTATCTTTGTATTTTGGTTGGGTATTCGCTTTGCGAATTCCCGTCTCCTTCGTGGGACAAAATCCTTCTCGTGGAGAGAAGGGGTTGAGGAACGCTACCCTCGTACTTGTAGCGTGGTTGTATTGAGGTTGAATCACCCTCGTTCAAAGTGATTCGGTTAGTGGATTTGATCAACTAGGTTGATCGGAAAATCCTAACTCGAGAGGGTTAGGTGGTGGTTTTTACCCGGTTTGGGTTTCCACCTAAAAATCTTTGTGTACATTGTGCGATTGCTTATTTTTGTGAGATTGCTTTTTATATTTTATTTCCGCAATTATTTTTACGTCACCCCTCCTGGTAGGGACGAACCTTCAATTGGTATCAGAGCAGGTCTTGCTATTCAGGCGTAACAACCCGGCAAGAGATCAAATGGAGGGAAGCACATCAGCAATCAGGATCTCCGAGGGGCAGTCCACAACCCGTCCGCCGTTCTTCGACGGGAGCAACTACCCCTACTGGAAGTTGCGGATGAAGACGTGGCTTCAAGCCACCGACTTCACAGTCTGGGCCAGGTGCGAGACCCCCTTCGACATCCCAGAGAAACCCACCAGAGGATACTCGCAGTAGCAGATCCGGGAGCTCTCTCTCAACGCGAAAACAATGAACGCGTTGTATTGCGTGCTCAGCCCGGAGGAGTTCAACAGAATCTCGCAGTGCGCCACCGCATACGAGATTTGGCACACACTCGAGGTAACTCATGAAGGTACCTCTAAGGTAAAAACCTCAAAAATTAATTTACTTTCTCAAGAATTTGAATCTTTTTCAATGAAATCTAACGAGTCTTTAAGTGAGATGAACACTAGGTTCACTCTCATTGTAAATAACTTGAAAGCTTTAGGAAAGACTTTCATCAAGGGGGAGCTTCAAGGGAAGCTTCTTCGTTCCCTTGGATCGGAGTGGGAACAGAAAGTCACCGCCATCGAGGAGGTGAACGAAATGGAGGAGCTCAACATGGAAGATCTCCTAGGCAATCTGATGGCCTACGAGACTAAGTTGAAGCAGAAGAAGAAGGATACACCGGAGCATAAACCAAAGAAGACTCTCGCCTTCAGAGCCGCGTTGGATAGCGAGGTAAGTTCCGACGACGAAGACTCTAGAATTTTACTTAAAAATTTTTCCAAGTTTTGTAGGGAATTAAAGAAAAAGAAAAAGGAGAAGAAGGAAAGCCCGAGACGTTGCTATCACTGCAACGGGAAAGGGCATCTACGACCAGAATGCCCTCTTCTCAAAAAGGAGAAAAAGAAGGCGTTCCAAGCCACTTGGGACGATTCAAGCTCGGAGGAAGAAGAAGAAGAAACCGCTTGCTTTGGTTTCATGGCCAGAGGAACCAATAGCGACAGTGAAAGCGGAAGCGACTCCGACGACGAGGTAAATTTTGATTTACAAGAAGCTTTTAATGAATTATTCGAGATTAGTAAATCACTTAAAATAGAAAACAAAAGCATGAAGAAGAACCTTAGTTTTCTTAGAAGTGAAAATGATAGGTTAGAAATAAAGCTTAGGGACCTAGAAAGTAGCTCTAGTCCTAATAACCTGCTTTTAGAAAATAAAAATTTAATCAATGAAAATACTAAATTGATTGAGGAAAATAATAGTCTAAAATTAGAAATTTCAGATTTAAAGACTAAAATGAACATTATAGAAAAAGAAATTGCATGTCTTAGGGAAAATTCTAACAGATTAATCAACAAAGTAGATAAGTTTTATAGCCCTAAGGTTGAGAAAGGATCTCCATCAAGGAGACCTTCTAACAAATCCGGATCCAAGCTCACTTGGATACCGAAGAAAAAATTAGAATCTTGTTTTGTAGGGTTTAGGGATGACTACAACATAAAGGACTGGACCTACAAGCTCAAGGCTGGTCAACTTAAGTTGGGAGAACTAATGAGTAGACCAAGGAGGAGAAGAAGAAGACCGACGAGACGGCGAACAAACGATGGACCCGCCGCACGTCGACCACCGGATTGGAGACCGGCGCCGATGCCCGGGCCTCCAAGCTACGGATGGGAGCCCCATCCAATGTGGCATCCACCACCACCATTCGGGCCATTTTATTGGCCATGGTAGGTGAGGTAAAAATTCTTAACCCTATCTTATTATCATAAGCATTTAGATAGGGGGAGTTAAAAAATGATGAGCTAATTGTCAATTTTTAAGGGGGAGATGTAAGGTAGCTAAATTTCCTTTAGAAAGGGGGAGAAAAATAATAGCTATCGCATTGTTACAAAAAGGGGGAGGATATTACCTTTGTTAAAAGAAACTCATAGAAGAGCATGTTTTAAGGGGGAGTTATAGGAAATGTAAAATCAATTAAACCTTTTTGATAATGTCAAAAAGGGGGAGGATTTTTATGCATTATTATTTACGGTTTTGTCATCATCAAAAAGGGGGAGATTGTTGGTGCTAGAGCACCACGATCATTTGTTTTGATGATAACAAAACATGTGTTATTTAACATTTGCAATTTGAGTCCCAGATTTCAGGTCAATTGCAAATGTGGACGTGTTTAGACGGAGTTCGAGCTCGCATCCAGGACGGATTGGAGGAGCTTGACGGAAAACAGAGGAGGTTCGCGTGGAGCGAAAGATTGGAGATGGAAGACAAGAAGAATAGGATAGATTCTTTTTTATCCTTTCATGTATCTCTTGTATTTATTTTCTTGCTCTTTTTGATTCCTTAGAACATTATGTTAAAGAGCCTCAAAGTACCCTAAAAATAGTCCTAGGAACACCTGCACAACCCTAGGATACTTAGGTTTTCTGTAGAATACTTAGAAAACCAATATAGGGCTCAAACAGCATTTCCAGACGTCTAATCCCAAAATCAGACGTCTGATAAAGTATTTTAAGACGTCTGACTGTTTTTTCAGACGTCTGATAACTGTTAGGCTGGACATAGTTAGTTCTGTCTGATGAAATCAGACGTCCAGACATTAGACCAGACGTCTTAGGAGACGTCTGATGACTTTGCCAGACGTCCAGTTAGTGGACCGTTGGCCGGCTTAGAAAACACTCAAGAATATGACCGTTAGAGCCTTATCAGACGTCCATAGGACTTTCCAGACGTCTGATAAATGACCGTTTTGCCTCGGCTGACCCAAAATCTCTTCTCAGAGATTTTCTAGCCGTTGCAACGTTTGGAAATCAATTCCCACAGTAAAAGTAGGTTTCCAGACGTCCAGACATAGTTCCAGACGTCCTGTATGTCGTCTGATGGACTTGCACAAAAACCCTGTTTAGATCTGATTCAAGTCAGGGAGAAACCCGCATAGAATCAGACGTCTGACCTTGGAATCAGATGTCTTAAAGTGGCCTTCCAGACGTCTGATGCCAGAATTAGACGTCTGATAACCCTGTCAAATGCAATCATTGTCCTGATTTCGGCCTGATTCTCTTGGGCTTTGCACCCAACGGCTATGGAAGCTTTTCCAAGCCTTCCAAAGCCTTCCTAAGGCCTCTATAAATAGAGGGGAACCTTTGTAACACAAACACACTTAGAAAAAAACATAAGAGACACTTAGAAATACACTTGGATACACTTAGCTACACATTTTCACACTCTTGTGTCCAAGAAGTTCTTGCTCTCCAAGCTCAAGTTCTACATCTTGAGAGCATCAAACAGTTTGCGCGCCCGCTCTCCCGCTGTTGATAACGAGAGCGACGTAGCGCCATCGCGTGGCACACGCACCGCGTCATCGTCGACGCACTCCTTGCAAAGGGGAGTTTCCTATTTCCTATAGAAGCTAGGTTTAATTTTGTTGGCTCTATAGGACTGTTGTTTATTTTATCTTTGTATTTTGGTTGGGTATTCGCTTTGCGAATTCCCGTCTCCTTCGTGGGACAAAATCCTTCTCGTGGAGAGAAGGGGTTGAGGAACGCTACCCTCGTACTTGTAGCGTGGTTGTATTGAGGTTGAATCACCCTCGTTCAAAGTGATTTGGTTAGTGGATTTGATCAACTAGGTTGATCGGAAAATCCTAACTCGAGAGGGTTAGGTGGTGGTTTTTACCCGGTTTGGGTTTCCACCTAAAAATCTTTGTGTACATTGTGCGATTGCTTATTTTTGTGAGATTGCTTTTTATATTTTATTTCCGCAATATTTTTACGTCACCCCTCCTGGTAGGGACGAACCTTCACATACAACAATCAAGAACAAGGGAGGCAGCAGCACTTGGCACGACCATCTAGTGCTCTGCCATAGTGGTTGCACACCTAGCTCTCAAAGAATTAGCGAGGGTTTGACTGGTGATTTGTTGCGACTGCCTCAATGCCAGCAAATTTGGGTCGCTTAATCTTGATCAAGTGGTCAGGATTGTGCACGTGTGATTAGATGCCTGCCTGACGGCGTGCGGATGCAAGCCAGATCAGATGCACACAATCTGGGGTGCCCATTTAAGACGATCGTGCATGCTCTCTGTCATCAAATCTTGGTGAAGGCGCGATGCACGTGCATTCAAATTTTGCGATGGCATGATCTGCACGTGCCCTCATCCTCTCTCTCTACCCTCGGATGTTCATCTAATGGTTATGGATGCTCCAGCATGTACCAGCTGCGGTTCGCGGATGCGCCAGTGCCAAGCGTGCGATGCGCGCTTGTAGCTGTGCGTGCACGACACATGTCATGTGCGCAATGTTGAAGTGCATGGCTAAGGAGGACCTCTGCTCTTCACCTATTTGAACCCCCCTTCACCTCTCCATTCACCTTCATCTCTACCTAGCCATTCCTCACCTACTCTAGAACTCCAAAGAGCCCTCCAAGCTCCAAAGAGCTCATTCCCAAGCTCCATAACCTCCTATTAGTGTAGCATTCCCCTACTTCACCAAGTCTTCAACCTTACCCTCACCCCCTTCATAGGAGACCACAGAGCTGTCTCTCATCTCCATTCAGGTAGACGATCACCTCCACCTCCTCATCACCATTCCCATGAGCCTACCGAAGCTTTCCTCTACCCGGATTCATCTTACACCTCATCCCCGACATCTAGCACCTCTCCCCCTTCGTCAAAGCTTTTGCCAAGCACTGTCGTCTCACCAAACATCTGATTTAGGAGACTTCCTCTTACCTTTATTTCCTTATGTTTCATACTATATTTCTGCTTAGTGTAATTGTAATAAACTTTATTCTCAATATATCAATTTCATTTCTCTATATTTAGTTTTAGACTAGATTAGCTTGCTCCTTGTGCTGATATTCTATACTCTTTATTTAAGTATCTAGTCTTATCTTAAACTACCAAAAAAATAACAAAACCCTAAAAATACCAATAGCAAGCATGGCGAAATGTGAATTTCAAGAAACAAACGTCGCCTCCCATTGTCCGACCCAGGACTTCCTTTCGAGTTTTGGTAAATTTTATTTGATAGTGAGTTTTGCAACTGTGATGACGGGTTTCCCAAAACCTTAACTTTTCTTTCGCGAAAACCCGCTAATCATTAGGGAGTTAGGTAAACCATCTTCTAGTAGATCCACAAAACAATTGCGAGGTGAGAGTAGAGAGTCTACGGGTGCTTTATGTCTAGTACAAGGAATCTTAGTGTCTAGGTAATTGGATAATGATACTCAAAGTTAGGCATAGTTTTTGCTCTTAGTTCCTGCGTATAAATTCTTTGTATGAATTTTTGGAGAACCACCAAATAAGGCAAATACATAAAGAGCGGGATCTAATAAACTAGGACTAAGGTGTATGGTTACGACCATCTTTTATGGAATCCTCGACTGAAGGAGGGTATTAATATCAAGGTCAAAAATACGCTGGCCCATCCATTCCTTTCCCGGTGCCAAGAATAGGCATTTCCACTAAATAAGTCACCTGATATCTTCTTGAAAATCCCCAATCCCGAATAATACCTCGTGAATAAAAATGTGCTTGGGTGTTGCATTATGTTATATTAGTAGATATAAATATACATATAAAAGAAAGGAAAAAGGAAGAAAAAAAAGGAGAGAAAAGAAGAAGACGAAAAAAGAAAAAAAAAGTGTTAATTGCATTGTGTTTATTTCATGTCAAGCACGTTGAGGCAACAATACCCACTATTATATGATCCACCAAATATAGTCTTGACCTACTTTTCTATATTTCTAATCGCCCAAATACTGGCTATAGATTATTGACTTAGTTATAGGGTTTTCAGAACTTAATTAAATTGTTAATGCCATGAGAGGCCAACAAATATATTTACAAATCTGGTGAGATTATGAGCTTGAAAAGAAAAAGAAAAGAAAAGAGAAGAAAATGAGAAAGAAAGAAAAAGAGAGAGAATGAGTACAAAGGAACCAAAGTGAGCACAATTTCTCCACCTCTCTCTGAGTGGATCTATTTGATAGTTTGGAAATCTAGGTTCTATAGTACTAGTTTATAAGTACCACCAGAGAAGTTTGAGCTACCAAATACAAACCCACTTGACTCAGACATCTTCTACTTAAGCCAAAAGTCGAGGCTAAAATTATAGATTATTTTATATCCTTAAGGGAAGAAGTTTGCATATCCCAATAGAATTTTACTAAGGGTCAAGTAAGAGCTTTAGGTGTGGATTGACTTTTCACTTGGATTCATTGCATAGCTACAACACTACAATTTCAAGACTACCTGGAATTCAAAAATTTTGAATGAAAATAAAAGAACTAAATCTCTAGTCAAACTCTTGATAGAAATTAGTCATTTAGGATCACTTTGCATTTAGTCTTGCATTTGCTAGGCACTAGCAAGATTCAGGCATGGGGGTGTGATTGTGTAGCAATCATAGGATCTAATCTATCTGAATTTAGGTAGATTTTAGCTTAAGTTAGGAATAATGCATGCATGAGCATCATAATTTGCATCATAGTTGATTTGTTAGCTTTATAGATAATAATGCTATTTTATGCTCTAAGTAAGAGGCGATATTAATTGTAGATGATTCAAGGCCACGGATGTAAATCAGGCAATATAGATCTGATCAAGATGATAATTGGAGTCTAATGCTTCTAGAATCATCTTAATCTGACTTCCATAGCATCACTTTTAGTCCATGGAAGATCAAAGGCCAAGGGGCAGGATAGTGCACATCCAAATCTCAGATGACAAATTCGACCGCATGGATGGATCCGGATCAATGATCACAGTCCAACGACATAAAAATTAACCCAATCGAAGCTCTGTAGCACCAACTATAAAGGTGGGAAGATGGACGGTCAGGATGGAGCCACGTGACACCATCCCAATGGCCCACCTCCATGCCCTAACCACTGAAGAGAGGGTCATTGGATCATCATCCAACGACCATCGTTGCACCACATCACCTCTCCTTGCACCCTTTATTAGAGAAGGAATCAATCTCAGTCGTTGGATCTTCATCCAATGATTGAGTGCAGCCGCGCACCAAACCTAAACCACGACAAAGCACATGTGAAGCACAATGGTAGTCACCTTCACATGGGAGAAATCGGCATGAGTTCGATTCACGTAGAGTGTGAAATTGAAGAGGCGATGCACGCAGATGCAATTGGACCATCAAATCGAATCGAGCGGTGCGGAGGTGTCCACGTGTCACAAGGAGGCTCATCAGATGGGGTAGTGCGGATGAACACACAGATGGTCCCACAAATGGGTAGCCCGATATATGCAGATTAGAAAGGTGGTGTGGTGCTCATTTCAAGCCGTCTGATCATAAGATCGGGCAATTAAATTCAAATGCGCATGCTTGCATGCTGAAGGACGCGAGGCAGTCAATCGGGCGACCTAGCGGCTGCCACATGGCATATTCTCATGTGATGCCCACGTTGAAGGCATGTTGGATGCTATTTTGAGGTGCGATCTGATCCATTAATCTCCCAATCGACAGATCTGATCAATTTTAAGGGGTTGCATGGTTTTGGGGACAAAATACCTTCTTTGGCCCTATTTTAGCTATAAAAGAGCCCCAGAGCCCCCAATTAGGAGAAAATTCAAACTAGACACATCCCTGGCTCCTCTCTCTCTCTCTATAGTATCTCTCTTTGGTCTTCTTCATAGTGCCCTGGATCTGAAGTACTACCGCACTTCACACATGCATCCCTCAAGCGGCTCCGCTCTTCATCTATCTTTATCTCTCTCTTTACTCTTTCTTTAGTTCATTTGCTTTGATTCATAGTTTATGTGTAAAGCTTTCTGTAAGTAGCAATAAAGACTTTGATTCAATGGATATCTTATCGCTCGTTGTGTGCTTTCATTAGATTAGATTAGTTAGTAAGAAAAGCTTTAAAAATCTCATTTTGCCTCCATGCGAACGACTCAAGACTTATGTTTTTTATCTATAAATTTATTTGTTTTGATGTGATTTGCAATGACAATGATATAAATTTTTTTACACATTTCGCGATGAATAGTAGGGCATTTCGTTGAGTGTTAGAAGTTGGTTTTTGCGATCCATTGAGATATTCAAAGTGTAAAGGGGTTTCAAAATCTTTTAGAGCATAACTTATTCAAATCATTTTAGCACTTGGATTCCTCATTTTGAACTAGAATGCTTGTATTTAAAGATTGAATTATTTGCACCTAGTTCCTGAGCTCAAAATTTTTGATAGTGATAATTCGTGAAATCATTTGCTCCTTGCGAACGACCTCAGAATACTTTCTTTCAATTTATAAATTTTAAAAGTTTGAGTGCTTTCGACTATATTACAACTCTTTCTTATAAAACCTCAATTCGTGCACAACATTAAATCAACTAATTGTTCCAAATCTTTCTTGTCCTCATCAGAGTTTGTGATTAGAATTTCACTTAAGTTCAAACTTGTGTGATGCAAGATTTGCATGATTTTATAAATGGGGGTTTTAATGTTGTTGCAATATGCAAAATCGATCAGCTTTTAAATTTATATTCTGAGATAGTGGTGGTATCTACGGTCGTCCAAGGAGGACAATTTGTTAGTCAAATAAGTGATTCTCTCTTCGTCTCTCAAATCAACACTTCTCTTTTCATATTTTGATTTTTGTAAATTTTTATGTATGAAAATAAGTGGGATATGAATGCGAAGATAGAACAACGCTAAAGAAACTTGTCGAACAACTAGAACCTAAGTGAGAAGAGAAGACTTCTCTTCTAAGCTCACCTTAGGCAAGTGTGCCTAGGGTAATTAGAAGAGAGATGTGATGCACTAAAATAGCTAAAGTTGCTAATTAAAATTGAAAATTCAAGAATGAAGAAAGACACTTTGCTATTAAGAAGAAATGTTTACAAAGTACCTAGGGAGCTCAACTAAGCAGAGGTTCCAGTTAGTTAATCCCTAGGTAGATGAATGCTTGATAGGAATTAAAATGCAACAAAATAAAAGATAGAAAATTCTCCAAAGTAGATGAGGTAGCCTTCGCTCCAAGAATGGTGGCTCCCAGACTTGAAGAAGACTTCCTTCTAGCTCCTTGAGTTTCTCCTCTCAAGAGTGGACGTCCTCCACCCTTCTTTCTTCTTGCCTGGCCCTCTCCCTTAGTGAAGAGCTTGCTCTTTGGAGTGGCACAAGGAAGGAGAAAGAGGAGGAAGAAGGCACCAAGGGAGTGGGTTGGTTGCTCCCTTAATCTTCTCCTCTCCTCCTTTCTTGGTTGTGGGATGTATGGTTGCTATAGGTGTTTGATAGAAGGAATTGTTGCTTGCTAAGGATGGTTTGAATGGTAGGATGGGGGGTCTTTTTAGAGGCTAGTATAGATGGTGGTTACGAAGCTTCCTTGGTACCATGTGAAAGGGTGCCAAGGAGGGTGGCTTGGATGGTGGTTAGGAAGCTTCCTTGCCACCATGTGAAAGGGTGCCAAGGAGGGTGGCTTGGATGGTGGTTTTAATGTAGGTGGACGACCATTAAGTTAGAGAGGGAGTAGGGTAGGAGTTGGATTTGAGTTGGATCCAGCTGAGTTGAGCTGGTGTCCAACTACTGAAGCTTCTGTCTTCACAAATGTTCCATGTACCTTCCATATTGCCAGGGTTTCTCTAATTTCCAATGCATTCATCCCTGGCAATCAAATGGAAACTACATGAGATAATGTGAAATGAATGCTAATGTATGCTCTAAACCCTAAATTCACATGCATGCTAAATGCAATGATATAATGCCATGCAGTGGACAAAATCTTAGGAGCAAGATGTGAATGGATGCTAACGATGATGATAAACTGGTGCTTATAATTCCCTTATGCCTATCTTTTTGCTAGTTCCTTAGCAAAAATTGTGATTGCACCACATTATTTCTCAAGAAACCAACTTTTTGTGTTTTGAGGAAAAAGTTCAAAATAGGAACTTGGTTGATTTTTGGTTAAGGTATGTACGAGGTTTTCTATGGATAAAACATCTAGACCTAGCTTTGCATTCAAAGATTAGATAAATCAGGACCATTGTATCCTTTGAGAATTCACTACTTAACTCTTTTTTAATTCAAATATCCTATAACTATTTTTGCTCTTAGGATTTCCCTACCTCATGAACTTGATCCGTAACTCGCAAGTTGATGAAAATTGAGGTGTCAGTGCTTTGTGATATGCCAACATTATTAGGATAAGGTCACGTTATTAAAACTTTTTTTTTCAATTATTTTCCCCGTGCTTAGCCTTAGCTTAGTCCTACTACTGTTGTGTCAAGATCATCATTCCCGTTACCAATCCTCAAGGGGGCTCTGGCACTAGCACTTCGAGATAGTATTATCCAAGACACACCTCAGGAGCTCACAACCCCAAAACACAATGCGTTGTAAAGGGGCGCTCCAAGCAAACTCAAGCTCTTGCTCCAACACTATGGGTAGAGCACCATCCAAGACACCTGAGCTGCAAAATGTGCCTTAATGCTCCATCTATAGATATGACATATAGATATAGAGCAGCACTGAGGCGGTAACATGTTGACATCGCATCCTCAAAGGAAGTATTCTTCCATCTCAGTAGTGGGAACTCAAACCAATAATCTGTCTCGATCTTTTACTAAGATTTTGCAAGAGTTTTTTAATTATTTAGATGTTTTTGGACTTGGGTAGTGTTGGCTTTGTGTGTGAAATGTTTGACACTAGGTTTTCAAAAGAAAAGCAAATTTTTTGATCGAGAGCTAAGTCAGGCACTATCCAGGTTGGTAAACTGAAGGATTATGGTCAGGATCCGGTTAGGTTGTGTTAATATGGTAATTTTATCATTGAGGTGTGTATAGTGGTTAACCTAAATCGAGCCTAACCATCTCTTTACAAAATATTTTTTTACCTGGCCTATTTGATTTTATCTTGGTCACTTTTAGGCCTAGGGTCGAACTCAGGGAAGTGGGGTTAGAAGTCAAGTTTCCACGCCTGTCCTACAACGAATCTCTTCCGTTCGTTTATTGTGTTTTTGGTATTTTTTCTATTTACATTTTTTTCTAATAATTCTTGTCCTTGAGGCACACCCTCAAAATTAGGTTCTTGGCTTTGAGCCAAATCAGGGTTCCAAAATGGGCCCTGGTATTCGCAAGATGGAGTACCTGCAAGTCAAAGATTATCTTTTCTCTTTTATATATTATTTCTTTTTATCTTTTTATGGGCATGCAAGAGAAATAGAAATAAAGTAAACATAATATAGATATATATGTATATACTATATATGTATAAAGGGGTGCGGGTGGAGGCAGAGATGGAGTGTAGCACGGTGTCGAGTCGGTCGTCGTCTAGAAAGATGCAACCAACAGGACGAAGTGCCGCGTGGAGTGTAAGGTGGATTGATGGAAGATGAGTGTCACCACGCTTTTTGTACGTGTGTATCGGGGAATATCAGCAACTGGTGCAGATATTCCCACAATACAACGTATGGTAAGTAATGTGAAAAAATATATATATATATGTATATATGTAAATATATCTAAATGTATATATGGTTATAAATATAAAGGTATATATGTAAATATATATGTATATATATGTATATATATATATGTATGTAACTATATGTATAGATAGATATATGTATACATATATATATATGTATATGTATATATATAATACTATATAGATTTATATATATGTATGTATATATATATATAAAGTAATATATGTATACTGATATATGTAGATAGATATGTATATATATATATATATATATGTATATAGTTATATAGATATATATGTATACAGGTATGTATATTTGTACATATACATATATGTGTATAAGTGTATGTATATATATATATGTATCTATACTTATACTTAGTTATATAGGTAATAATATATATATATATAGATATATGTATATATATATATGTGCGTATATAAGTATATGTAGATATGTAAATATATATGTAGATATATATTTATATAAGTGTATATATATATATGTATGTATGTATACTAATACTTAAGCATATAGATACTACTATATGTATATATATATAAGTATATATATATATAAATATATATAGATATAAATATATATATGTATATCTATATATATAGGTATATAATAGTGTATAGGTGAGAGTGTGTGTGCGAGAGTGTGAGTGTGTGTGTGTATGTGTATTTGCACAGAGAGAGGAAGAGTGTGCCGTGAGAGAGAGAGAGAGAGAGTGCTCGATTCTGCTAGAGCTAGGAGTTAAGTCGTCTGCAACAGTGGAGCATCGTCTGGTGATCCACTCGCGCGTGTAGGCGCGTAGGCGCGCGGAGAGGCGCACGCTGGAGGGAAGTGGGCGCGGAGAGGACCGCAGCGCATAGCGCTACCCGGAGAGCTGGAGCGAGTGCATGCAGACGTACGCGGGCGAAAGGAGCGGGCGCTGGCAGAGGACAGCACGCAGACGCGCGGGTGGGCGCTGGAGCAGAGTCGGTCCGGGATGCGGGTGCAGGCGCTGGCTGGTTACGGCCCATCGGGTGACCGAATAAGTGAGAAACTTACCGATAACCCCATTGTAGCCACAGTGTTTCGCAGAAACGCGTGAGCAGTCGCTACAGTGGCCGGGCAAGCCATGCAACTGCTTGCGTTCGGTGCTGTGAGTGCGAGAGGCTTGTGGCTGGCGTGCACGGGTTGGCGCACACGTGGAAGGGGTGTGCTGGGTGGTGGGTTGTGGGCAGGACTTCGCGACAGAGCCCGCGGAGAGGGCTAGGTCAAGGTGAAGGAGCGTGACAGGGCACACGGTGGCCTGCGGGTGTTGGCTGGTGTGTGCGGTGAAGCTTGGCCAGCCGCTACAGGGGTGTGCGGTGGCCGGTTGCGGGTGCAAAGGTGAGTGCAGCACGAAGAAGCGGGAGACGAGGGCACCTGCAGGCGCGTGCTAGAGGTGAGGGCGGCCTGCAGGCGTGCGCTGGAGGGCCTTGCGGCTGCTGCTGCTGCGTGCGGAGCTTTGATCTTCAAAGCTTGAAGCTCCTACTCCAATGGCTGAAGTGGCTTGGACGTTGAAACAGGGAAAGAACCACCATGCCCACCAGTTCTTTGATGAGCTGGGTGGTGGTGGACTCACGGTGGTGGTTGTGCACCACCGTGGGGTGCTCTTGCCCGCAGAGTGTCTCCTCAGAGGAGGAGGGCCTGCGTATGGTGGGAGAGGGGAGGGGATGGCCTGGAAGGAGAAGCTGCTGTGTGTTGGGTTTTTGGCATGGAGGACCAGGCTCCCCTTTGCAAGAAGGAGCCGCACCTATTTTTTAGAGGAAGAAAGCATGCACAACCATGCCCTGGCTATGCATGGCTCATGGCTAACAGGGAGAGGCTTGCATGCAGCTGGCAGGGAGAGGTGTTGCAGAGCATGGCGCGAGGAGGAAGGTGAGGCCATGCAGCCGTGGGAAGAATTCAAAGTCAAGTAAAATTAAAAATAAAAAGATGGTGAATATTGCAAAGCAGCACTTGAGGAAAAATGTTAATTGCAAGGCCATTATTATTCACTCTCCTCCCCTCTCAATTAAATGCATGCATGCGTGTATTTTTACAAATGCGACTATGGATACCTAATATGCACTAGTAATGCTAGGAAATAGCACGAGACGGCACAATTGTAGGTGTATTTTTGCGGTGCAATCATACCCCCATGCCTATCTTTTGCTAGTCTCTAGCAAAACATTTTTGTGTTGTATTTAGAAATGATCTTAAGCTGAAAATTTTCTTCTGAGGTGACATAGGTGTGTTTATTGTTGGATACTGTGAGAACCAATTGCAGAGATGACTACCAGTACTTTAAGTCTTATGTGACATAGATCATCTCTCGACTAACTGGGACTCTTGATATTTAAACCTTAAGTACGATTTCCAGGATCCAGGAGGTTTTTGCCATACTTGATTATGGCTTGTGCTTAGTGAAGGATCAAGACTGACCAGATGAACATTAAGACTCAAGCCCAGGGTTTCATGAATTTTTAAGTATAGGTTGGTCCCAGTTTCAGCTCGTGTCTTCGGATTGACCCTTAAAAAGATGATGGAAACTCAACTCCCATTTTCTGACATTTGTGGCTCAAAGAGAATAGGGTATTTGCCCTAAAGAACTTTCTTTAGGAGGAAGACTAGATATTTGAGAGATATACTGACTTATTTGCATCTTTTTGTTTTTTGAAACACGTGTCAGTATATCTCTTACAACATTATAGGAGGAGCAAACTTTTTCTTTTGGAGGGAGAGTTCCTTTTTGGTGGAAAGAGTCTCTCCTAAACACAAGACTAAACCCTGGGATAAAAAGTCTACTTGCGCGCACAGGTAAGGAGTCCACCTTCCCTAATGAACACTAGGGTTGGATCTTATGATCACCTAGTCTTTCCTGATATGTGTAGTGTGAACCAAGATTACTTAGGCTCTCAAGTAGAAGCAAACCAACGGATCCTGTACTGGTGTCTCAGGTACAAGAATACGTCCTTAGTTAGGAGAGATTCTGATCTATCATGTCAATGCTCAAGTGAATTAAGCCGAGCCTGAGCGAATCAAGCTTATGTGGCCTGGAATGTCTTCAAAATAGAGGTTGAATATCCATAAACACTTATTATATTTTTGTTTCAGCCTTTAGATCATTACTAAACATAATTTTTTTTTCTTTACATATATATATATAGGTGGAAACTGCATGATACCATAAAATACCCAGATCCTATGGATGCCTATCCACCCCCCCATGCCAAACAATGCTATGTCCTCATATGCATGCAGGGTAGGGTAGAGGAAGGATGAAAGATCGGGTAACGAGAGCTGAGGTGCAGGGTATACAGCAGGGTGGTAGGGTGGGTGGATGGTGGGTGGTGAAGTGAAAAGTGAAGTGATCATGACAGTGGAGTGAAAAGTGATGGTGGATGGTGAAAGGTCAGGCATTTCTTGGGATGAGAGTATCCCAGGCGGATCGGAGAACAGGTCAGGAGGAAGAAATTGGCCTTCAGATTGGCCAAGAAGAGGGGCTTCTTGGATAGATTGATCCAAAAGGGAATAGCCCCAGTGAGTAGGATATGGGCTCAAGGTCCCAGTGTGGATTTGCAAATCCACCTGATTTGGCGGGAAAGAAAGGGCAATCCGATTTTCGAGAGTGTGGACCGGCGGTGAGTAGCCCGGATATGACTCAGACCACAAGGTATGGGAAGCGGAGAAAACCTCGTCAGAAGTCTGGTCAGGAGAAGGTATGGGCCAAGGGAGGGATGGGGGAACGTCACAATATGTGTCTGTCAGGCAATCGTCAATGTTAACAGGTAATCCACAACAATTAGAATAGGTCCCAATTAGTCCGATACACACGCTGACGGCCATGTCCTCGTCAGACGTGTCATCCTTGATACAATCGCAATCAAAGTTCTTGGCTACCTTGAAGATGCTAAGCTTGATCTTTTCAGATCCAACGGCAATCTCGATACAACCTAACTCGCAGTCGATATGGGCGCGGGCTGTGGCCAAGAAAGGTCGACCAAGGATGATCGGACAATCAGAAAGTGAGCTAGGAACTTCCATATCTAAAATAAGAAAGTCAATAGGAAAATAGAGACTGTTGACCCTAACCACCACGTCTTCCACCACACCCTTCAGGATTTTGACAGAACGATCTGCCAACTATAATGTGACAGGGGTGGGTTTCAGATTTCCCAAGGAAAATTTTTCGAGCATGATGGTCGATATAAGATTGATGGAAGATCCTAGATCAAGCAGGGCACGGTTAAAATTGCATCCTTGGATGCTACAGGAAATAAGCGGTGTGCCCGGATCTTTCTGCTTCGGTGGTAGGTTTGACAGTATAGCACAACTCGCATGATGCGTGAGAACCACTGGATTCTTAGTTTTTTTTTACTATCGCCTGGGCGTTGTGTAGTCTTTAAAAAATCGACCGAAAGTAGGTATGTGGTCGATAGCTTCGAGCAGGGGTACCTTGATTTCTACATCCCTGAACAAATTACGCAGGTTATCAAAGGCCTATGCATCTTTCTTCTTGCCGTTTGGCTCCCTCAGTAGAGCCTTAGGGAATGGAACTGATTCTGGCACCAATTTGGGTGTATCATCCTCTCCCAAATGCGGTGCGCATCCTGAATGAGAGGGCGATGAAGAAGACAGGCTAGGATCAGGTCGAGGCGGATCGACGGTCTGCTTACCACTCCTCGTAGTGATCACATTGGACGATGCAAGTTCAGTGGGATCATAAGGCAGAGGAGGGTTCGCAATGGGGACATAAGAGTGAGGTGCTGCAGCGGGATTAGCCTGAATTCTCAGTGGAATGCTTGGAGCTTGCAGAATCTGATGAACCTACCCTTGAGAAGGTTGTACCTGTGGTTGAGGACCACGGGGTATGAAATTTCACGGGTTTGGAACAGGTTGGGAGAGAAGAGTGCCCTGAGATCGAGTTGCCATGCGTAGTTGACTGATCTCAGCATTCTACTGCGCAAATTGGTGCTGAAGAGAGGTCATGTTCTCTTCATGGTGCTTTGACATTTCCGTCATCATTCGCATCAATTTATCAAGAGGACTTGATGCTTGTTCTGTTTGCAGAACGCAAGGACCCGATGGCAGGTTCACCAAAGGATTAGACTGGGCTCTTTGGATGACGGGTGCGGACGGTCGCATTAGTCCACCCGTGGGGTTTTGGCACTGCGGGTTGTTGGACCATGCGAAGTTCGGATGATTTCGCCACCCTGGGTTATAAGTGGTAGAGAAAGGGTTGTTCCCCAGGGCGTAAGCATCTTCTATGCCAGAAGACGCGTCGGCATGTAAATATGCGTCCGAGCACATGGAGGCTTGGTCCTTCGTATCAAAATACCAGCTTGTAGAAGCCAGATCCACATGACTTACCGAGTCGCTCGGTGCGACACTTGGTAAGGAAGGTCTTACGGGGTTTCTCGGGATAAGCCTGGTGTTGGAAGAATTTGGATTGTGACGAAGTGGTGAAGTGGGGGTGTTTGCCATAGAACGGGCGGGGTTGGCCAGAAGCTCGTCCAGCTTCTTGTGCACGATGGAGACTTCATCCAATTTTTGTGCAATAAGGCTGAGATCAGTGGATGAATGGGAGGGTCTCGTGTCAACTACGTGGACATTTCGGGGCTGGCTGGTACGATTAAAGGCGACAATGGAGGCATTGTTCATTGAGTTTTCACTCTTATTTTCAAATAGTTCAAATGCTCCATCCTTGTCTTTATTCATAAAATTCCCTTCGCAGGAAACGTCTGCAATCTGCTTCAAATTCTCATTTAGCCCATAGTAGAAGATCTGGGCTATATGCCACTTAGGCAGACCATGGTGCGAACACTTCCTGAGGAGTTCATTATACCTCTCCCATGCCTCATGAAATTGTTCGCCATTTTGTCATGTAAATGAAGTGATAGCACGGCGAAGCACATTGGTTCGCCGGATTGGGAAGAACTTCTTGAGAAACGCTGTTCGCATCTGTTCCCAAGAGTGGATGGTTCTCCAAAGGGTGCGTAACCACTGCGACGCTTTATCCCACAATGAAAATGGGAACATTTTCATGAGGACAATAGGTAACCTGATATTTCTTGGTTTAATTGTTTCAGCTAATCGGGTTAGGTCTTCCAAGTGGAGAAAGGGATCTTCACTTGCAAGACCATGGAAATGAAAATTTATTAGGCCAATTATGTTAGGCTTCAGTTCAAAGTCGTCCCCGCCCATGGGGACCCGAATTTGTCCTATGGTCTCTGTAGCAACAGGATTCTAATAGGAGCTAAGAGACCTAGGCTCCTCCCATTCGGGAGGGTTCTGCATTTCCTCCAATGTTTCCCTAATGGCTTCAATTTGCTCATTATACATTTCCATTTGGGCTTGGAGGCAGGTTATGGGATCTAAGGCTCCACCACCTGGTGGGTTCTGAGGGCGGTTTCCTCCCTCGGGATTTGGGGGTGGGCATGCAGCCATGTTTGTAGAGGAGGAGGACGATTCGGCTCCTTTTCTAAAATTATCAGGCAATTCAAACAGTTCAGGGTTTTGTGACCTCCTCCCAAACATGCACTACCGTAGGAAGAATTGGGGGGATACGAAGGGAAAAGAGATGAGAGAAATGACGCCGCAAAGGTACACTTGATGACAAATCAATACAATCAAATTCCTAACCTCTACAGTGTGCCCTTAGACCTAAAGATCTAAGTTACCTACTATCACAAACTACGGAACCGAATGCGAGCACCGCGGAACCACTGGGCCAGATTGAAAGGCCATTTGCCCCAGTCTTAAACACTCGATAGCACATGGGAACCCTCACCAGCACGTAGGCGCTACACGCAGGTAGTTAGACCTCCAATCCTTAATAAGGGTCAAGTTACTACCAATTTTAGTTGGAGGCTTAGGATCAAGTGCTTTTGGAATGTGAAGGGCGTTGTTTACGGGTAATGCCCAAGTGATTGATTTTTCAAGTGTGTAAAACAAGCATCCAACGGGGAAATCTCCCCGAATTGAACTTTTAATTGGTGAATGGTTTTTAGAATTCAGCCTTAAGTAGTATGGCTTTTAGGATTTCGCTGAAATACCAATTCAACCAATCTTCGGGTTTTGCAAGAATACAAGTTTTCTTCTAAGCCCAACAAACCCTTCTTCAATATCAATTGGTTAATGCATGCTAAAATGCAATGGGCTTCCTTAAATGGGGATTTCTATGTGTGGATGCACGAATCAGTTTTAGATTAGTGTGAAAGGGAGCCAAAGCACTACAATTCAAGTGCTCCCAATCACCAAAAAGTTGTCCACACACAAGGCTCAACCAAAAGATAAGGAAAATCAAATTGTTGGGGTTGAAGTATTCGGGATCGAATCTTAGGCAAGTTGAAAAGTCGTGGTGGGGTTGGAATCAACTCAATTCCAAGTCTCCCCACCAAAAATGTGATCCTGAATTTGCAGATAAGTGAGGAAAAGAGGGGTACAATCAATCCTTTTATGTTTGCCTTAAACAATACTTCACACGGCGAAAAATTCAAGAATCAAGATTCTTGGATTTTCGCTATGCGAAGTAAGGCGGGAAATCCCAGGGCAGTGGGAGTAAAGGCAATCAATCAAACAAGTGAATTTTAATCCACTTGCCCCAAGAGATCCCAAGAAGTTTTTCTAATTTTTTAGTTTTTTTTCTTATATATATATTTTTTATTAAGGTGACAAGTTAACCTAAGTTGCTAAGAAAGAAAGACCTACTTGTGCAGCAACGTGTGCGGAGCTCCTGTGTGGTGTCGGCATCATCACACTCTCGTTCCCACCTTGGATCTGCCCACGTCTCAGACTTCGTCTGCCTTCCTTCTCCCTGTAACAGGTTCACCTACACAACAACAAACAAAAACACCCGTGAAGAGAAGGGTGTGAGAAGAGAAAAATTGCAGGAATGGAGTAAAAACTTACTTGAAGGCGCACTTCCCCAGCAACGGCGCCATGAAAGATTATGGTCGGGACCCGGTTAAGTTGTGTTAATATGGTGATTTTATCGTTGAAGTGTGTATAGTGGTTAACCTAAATCTAGCCTAACCATCTCTTTACAAAATATTTTTTTACCTGGCCTATTTGATTTTATCTTGGTCACTTTTAGGCCTAGGGTCGAACTCAAGGAAGTGGGTTAGAAGTCAAGTTTCTACACCTGTCCTACAACGAATCTCTTCCGTTCGTTTATTATGCTTTTGGTGTTTTTTCTATTTAGATTTTTTTCTGATAATTCTTGTCCTTGAGGCATACCCTCAAAATTAGGTTCTTGGCTTTGAGCCAAATCAGGGTTCCAAAACGGGTCTTGCTATTCGCAAGACGGAGTACCTGCAAGTCAAAGATTATCTTTTCTATTTTATATATTATTTATTTTTTTATCTTTTTATGGGCATGCAAGAGAAATAGAAATAAAGTAAATATAATATAGATATATATGTATATACTATATATGTATAAAGGGGTGGGGATGGAGGTGGAGATGGAGTGTAGCACGGTGTCGAGTCGGTCATCGTCTAGAAAGATGCAACCAACAGGACGAAGTGACGCGTGGAGTGTAAGGTGGATTGATGGAAAATGAGTGTGACCACACTTTTTGTACGCCTGTATCGGGGAATATCAGCAACTGGTGCAGATATTCCCGCGATACAACGCATGGTAAGTAATGTGAAAAAATATATATATATATATGTATATATGTAAATATATCTATATGTATATATGGTTATAAATATTTAGGCATATATGTAGTTATATATGCATATATATGCATATATGTATATATATAAGTATATATATATGTATGTATGTAACTATATGTATAGATAGATATATGTATAGATATATATATATAAATATATATATGTATATAATACTATATAGATGTATATATATGTATGTATATATATATATAGTAATATATGTATATAGATATACGTAGATAGATACGTATATATATATATGTCTATATAGTTATATAGATATATATGTATATAGGTATGTATATTTGTATATATACACATATGTGTATAAGTGTATCTATATATATATAAATGTATCTATACTTATACTTAGCTATATAGGTAATAATATATATATATAGATATATGTATATATACATGTGTGTGTATATAAGTATATGTAGATATGTAAATATATATGTAGATATATATTTATATAAGTATATATATATATATGTATGTATACTAATACTTAAGCATATAGATACTACTACATGTATATATATATAAGTATATATATATATAAATATATATAGATATAAATATATATATGTATATCTATATATATAAGTATATAATAGTGTATAGGTGAGAGTGTGTGTGCGAGAGTGTGAGTGTGTGTGTGTATGTGTATTTGCAGAGAGAGAGGGAGAGTGTGCTGTGAGAGAGAGAGAGAGAGAGAGAGCTCGGTTCTGCTAGAGCTAGGAGTTAAGTCGTCTGCAGCAGTGGAGTGTCGTCTAATGATCCACGCATGCATGCAGGCACATAGGCACGCGGAGAGGCGCGCACTGGAGAGAAGTGGGTGCGGAGAGGACTGCAGCTCACAGCGTTGCGCGGAGAGCTGGAGCAGGCGAACGTAGACGTATGCCAGTGAAGGGAGCGAGCGAAGAGCAAGCACTGGCAGAGGACCGCACGCAGACGCGCGGGCGGGAGCTGGAGCAGACTCGGTGCGGGTGGCAGGCACGGGCGCTGGCCGGTTGCGGTACGTCGGGTGACCGGATAAGTGAGAAACTTACCGGTCACCCCAATTTAGCCACAGTGTTCCGCATA
Source organism: Thalassia testudinum (assembly GCA_037157565.1). Lineage (NCBI taxonomy): Eukaryota > Viridiplantae > Streptophyta > Magnoliopsida > Alismatales > Hydrocharitaceae > Thalassia > Thalassia testudinum. The sequence goes on from JAZHRO010000025.1 coordinate 96,519,072, forward strand.
AATGTGTGAACAGTGGCTACAGTGGCCGGGCGAGCCGCGAAACTGCTTGCGTCCGGTGCTATGAGTGCGAGCGGCTTGCGGCCGGTGCACACGGGCTAGCGCATGCGTGGAAGGGGTGCGCCAGCTCGTGGCTTGTGGGCGGGACTTCGCGACAGAGCGCGTGGAGAGGGCTGGGTCATGGGCGAAGGAGCGCGACAGGGCGCACGGTGGCCTGCGGGTGTTGGCTGGTGTGCGCGGTGAAGCTTGGCCGGCCGCTGTAGGGGTTCGTGATGGCCGGTTGCAAGCGAAAAGGTGAGTGCAGCGTGAAGAAGCGGGAGCGAGGGCGCCTGCAGGCACGCACTGGAGGTGAGGGCGGCCTGCAGGCGTGCACTGGAGGGCCTTGTGGCTGCTGTCGCCCTGCTGCTGCTGCTGCTGCGTGCAGAGCTTTGAGCTTCAAAGCTTGAAGCTCCTGCTCCAATGGCTGAAGTGGCTTGGACGTTGAAATGGGGAAAGAACCACCACGCCCACCGGCTCTTTGATGAGCTGGGCGATGGTGGACTCACGGTGGTGGTTGTGCACCACCATCAGGTGCTCCTGCTCATAGAGTGTCTCCTCAGAGGAGGAAGACCTGTGTATGGAGGGAGAGGGGAGGGGACGGCCTAGAAGGAGAAGCTGCTGTGTGTTGGGTTTTTGGCATGGAGGACCAGGCTCCCCTTTGGAAGATGGAGCCACGCCTGTTTCATAGAGGAAGAAAGCATGCACAGCCTTGCCCTGGTTGTGCATGGCTCATGGCTGACAGGGAGAGGCTTGCATGCGGCTGCCAGGGAGAGGTGTTGCAGAGCATGGTGCGAGGAGGAAGGTGAGGCCATGCCATGCAGCTGTGGGAAGAATTCAAAGTCAAGTAAAATTAAAAATAAAAGGATGGTGAATATTGCAAAGCAGCACTTGAGGAACAATGTTAATTGCAAGGCCATTATTATTCACTCTCCTCCCCTTTCAATTAAATGCATGCATGCGTGTATTTTTACAAATGCGACTATGGATACCTAATATGCACTGGTAATGCTAGGAAATAGCACAAGATGGTACAATTGCAGGTGTATTTTTGCGGTGCAATCATAAACAAAGTTGGGTTACTTGAATCATCAAGTGTTATGATGGAATTCTTTGCAGGATGCCTGATCTAGTCTAGGTTTCTAGACCTGAAACGTCTAAAAATGAATCCTCAGCTTCATCCTTGGTTAATGATTAAACCTCAGGTGTACCTAGTTTGAATTAAAGTTCAACCATTGGTCCTTTCTTTCACTAAAAATTCTCAAAACATTTTTTTAGAAGTTATGTAAATAGAGTGCATATGCAGATGCAGATGATGCGAATGCAAAATATTTTAATGTTTTTAGGTTCTGAAAAGTAATGAAATGCCTAACAAAATTGAAGTACTCCCCCATGCTTAAGGTTTGCAAGTCCCTTGCAAAAGGAAAAGAGTAGGAGAAGATATCACCTGAGAGAAAGTTAGGATAGAGGCGAAGTTTTGTAGAACCTAAAAAGAAAATGAAAGTGAAAAGGAAAATATTGCTGGGTTACATACCAACCAGTGTTGTCTTTAACACCATTCAGCTAGGTGTGAAGCAACGCGTGCAAGACGAACAGCCATGTAAATAATTGGACACTTGAATGTCCTCAAGAAATATGTCCTCCTCTAGATGCCCTAAAAGATGATTGGTAAAGATATAGGGATCAAAATGAAAAGGAAAAATGGAAGAATGACCTGAGTCTGGCCATGGTTTGAGTTCATGTAAAATGCCAAACTTGGGTGGTTCGGGTGGTAGGTCCAATGGAAAGGGAGGGAGAAAGTAGTCAATGAGATTTAGGGTAGGTGAAGTTAGTGTGGATGTTTTTGGTGAAAAATCGGGAAGATTGAAAGAATAAAAGTCAAACCCTAGTTGATCTGAAAATTCTTAGACCACATAATCATCCTTAATGTAGGAATCAATAAAATCTAGATCAGGGGTGGTCATAGCTAAGTAGGATTTGATCAACATAGACTTCTCGAATATTGATTCCATTTTATTATCAGTGTTTTCAAAATTTTCAAGATCAATGGACCTCTTGGAAGCTTGAAATAAATCTAATGAGAAAGTCAGGTTACTGCAACTTATATTCATTTTCCCAGAATGAGAATTGATATTAGTTGTTGTAATAATCAAAAAAGGTCTTTCAAGGGTGGCATTAATGAGAGCCTCAAGTACCTCTATGTCAAGGACCAGAAAATTAACCGGAAGTAGGTAATTCTAGACCTTGACAACACTATCCTCAACAATTCCCCTTGGTTGAATGGTAGATCGGTCTCCCAATTGAAATATGACCTTACTAGGTTTAAAATCACTGAATCGACATTCCTCAAATAAGAATGGGGGAATGATATTAATAGAGGTACATAAGTTGACAGGGGCAAGAAAAAAGGTGGTGTCATTTATGACAACCAAGATGGGTGATGCACTCGGGTCCTTTTTTGCGAAAGGCAACTTGCTCTAAAAAACTGAGCTTGTTGTCTTAGAAAGGAACACCCTTCCTAGATTCTGGGCCTACCATTTTGGAGTATATCTTTCTTTCAACAATTTAGCATAGACAAGGGTGGCATCTAGGAGGGGGATATTAGTCTTGACTTGCCCAAATAAGTCCAAAAGATCTTCGTGAGAGGGCTCTAATATTTTACTAAAAGGATTGGATTGTAGTGCTTGAGACTAAGAGATAGAATTTCAATCTAGTGCTTTTGGTGTTTCTTTTTCTTCCTGAGTGGGGCTAGGAGAGTCAATTTGCATAGGTTGAGAGTGGGTTTCATCATTTTGATTTGAAGGCCCTAAATCAGTGGTGGTTTTCCCACTCCTTGATGTATCTGCATGTGCAGTTTGGTTGTCACTAGGAGGAAGTGGGGGGCCTGTTGTTGATGGAAACTGAGTTGGTGCTTTGTTATCGGGTTAATAGGAGGCTGATTAGTGTGGTTCTGATTTTGATTTCCACTTGCATAATAGTTCCCTTGATTGATAGGATTGGGTATGGGCTATGATGGTAAATGTCCTGCAGGTCTTTGGGTTGGAGTAACCACAACTTGATCATGGAGATTATTAATAACACAGGTTATTTCAATTTTTTTTCTTTGCATCTCTTGCAGGGTTTTCATCATCTGGGCATTGATGTCTTCTTGAGATGGCCTAGATTGATAAGTTTGATTTGAACCATACCCTCTAAACGGGTTTTGTTGTTGGTGAGGAATCGAATTAGTTCAGGAGTGAGTCAGATAATTCCTCCAATTAGAGGAATTTTTCAATTGCTCCTGGAAGGTGGAGACATTTTGAGTGGGGTGATGATTTGGATAAATATAATTCCCTGTTGAACCATAGAAAGCCTCGGAATAATGATTATACTCAACATGAGCAGTATTTAGGTTATGCAAATTTTCTCTCTTTTGGGTGTTAGAAGGGGTGAAATGTGGAACTCATGGAGCTTGGGTAGGTTTGGCAGGTCTCCCTTGGTTGGCTAGGTTTACTACATCCCTATTCAATTGTTGTTGATTTGCTTGTAGCTGAGTCATTATGGAGTAGAAATTAGGTGGGGGGCCTGATTAAGTAGCTCCTGGGTGGACAGATGGGTGAAGGAAAAATCAGCATGCAGGTTAGAGGACCTATTTTGATTTTCCATTTTTTAAAAGAAGAGGAAGAATGCGGGAGAAAGTCTATTTGGGGAGGAAAAAATCAAGTGGTCCCTCCAACTGTAGAGTTTTGGATCACCGCCAGTGCAAAATGCAAGAAACGGTGAGGAGAGGAGGGAGAGATGAGAGAAGTATGTAATCAAGCAATACAAAATTCTATACCTAACTTAAATGTAACTCCCTAAAAATTAACCTAAGACTTGATCTACCTAGGAGATAAGAAATTAATAGTGAATATCTATTCTCCCAACAAATCTAGCCAGGCTAAATAAGGGGAGGTTTGGGCCCAAGCATGTCCTAGGAAAATCACTAGGGGCTTGTGTAAACCTGGGCCTTGTCGTTTGACATGGCCCCACAGCCTAACACCAGATATAGTTGAAATAATTGATATTAACTAAAGATAACTTAAGACCTAGATAGCAAACCTAAGTTTGATGAAACCTTAAGGGTCAAATTGCTACAGATTTTAATTAGGTCTAGGAACTTAAAGTGCATAAGGGATGTGATGGGCGTTAGTTTGGATAATGCTTGATTATTTCTTCTTTTTTTTTGTGTGTATGAATTGCGCGGGAAGTGTTGCCCAAGCCAAATCAAAGGAGGTTTTTAAACAAGGATTTTTTTGGTTGAAGGATTTTAGAGTCATGATAACAGATTGTGTTTGGAGGAAAGTCTGCAGGGATTCCATTCCCACGTAGGAGGATCTGTGGAGCACTTTTTTAGTATCAAATAAGTCCTATGTGCCCATGGTGGCTATGTTATGGTTAGTGTGGAGAGCTAGAAATGAGAAATTATTTCAAGAGAGACCAGCGAGTGTGGATAATATTGTAAACAATTGCTAGAATCTCATTAATTTATAGGATTCAATTTTGTAATTTCTCTTTTTATTTAATCAATAAAAGCTCTCCTGGTGATAATTCCAATTTATTGGACATTTATTTGGCTTAAGTACATATGGAATACATTTCCTTATAGTTTAATGACCTAAGCTAAGTAGTAATTAATCTTAGCTTAGGAATATTTTTGTATCTGCTTTGCATTCTAATACATACATTTAGACTTCTTATTTGATATGTGCATGCAGAGAAAAAAAAATAAAAGTATAATAGGTGGCTGGACATGAATTAGCATTTGAAGGAGGGTATGCCCATAATTGTCCCTCACCGCTGCTCCCTCCGCAAGCGTTCAAATCCAGTGGTTGCATATGCAAAGGAGGAGGTGGGCGATGTGGATCTGGAACTTTATCTCCTCGGGGGTTTGAGGCATGGGTGCCGGGGCCTCTCCACCATGAAGCAGAGCATGCACCGCAGCCAGCCACATGCACTGTGACACCCCCACCACGCGCCATCGCTCAACCACAGCCAGGCCACCCTCGTGCGCAGACCCTGCGTGTCACCGCCAATGCATGCACGCCTCTTTCACAGCAAACCGTGCCCTTCCTCCTCGTCTGTGATAGCAACATTGACCGCACACTTCCTCCAAGACCACGAGTGGTCTCTGGCACACACCCCCCGCAGCTCCACCCATCGGCGCCACCTCCTCTGCACACCGGCAGTAGTGCCCACTGTGCGCAACAGACGTGCGCAACCACAGCCACACGACCCATCCTTCGTTCTTCTTCTTCATCTCCACCGGTTGCAACTACACCCACCGAAGGAGAACCCAACACCATCAACACGCAGCCGCCACTACACACCACCATTCTCGACATTGTCACCTCTGTTGAGCGCTCCTCGACCTCACGAGCTCGGCCACACCCTCAGACACTCCAACCGTGGCCACGTCCACCGACGAGCCGCCTACATCGTTGCCGGTCCTCTTCATTGCCGGCGTCAACTCTGGTCACCGTTTGGAGTGCCACCACCACCATCGGAAAGCTCTCATCGTGGTCGACCTTCCTCGAGCTCCTCGGCCTATGCCATCGAATCCTCCTCACACGATATCAAGAGGAAGAATTCCTTTGTTTTGCTTTCTAATAAAAATTACCAAACAAGCCATTGCCAAAAATACTATTGCAATATTTGATTAATTAATCTATTTGAGTGAATTTCCATGCATGCACTTAAGGTTTATATTATTTCTTTCATGCACTTAACTCTTATATGTTGAGTTTGACACATACATAAAATCTCTTCAAGGCACACACATGACCTAAAGGAGAAAGCCAAATTTCTTGAAATATAGTTATGTTACATGTCATTGCAAGTTATTTCATGGAATGAAAATTACATACATACCCTGCATTCTTAATTTATCACGTGTTCCTTCTTTTTGCCTTGTTTCGCATCAGATTTGAGCACGGATTGTGCACTTGATTAAACAAATACAAAGGAAAAATATTTTGTGAATTTATTGCATCTAATCCTCCCTGTGGATACGACCTGAGGTATGGTGTTATTTCAACATTTTAGTAACTTTGATCGAGTTTTTTTCCAACCACATTATTTACTACGATGCATATTTTCCTGACATCATATTTCTGCAAGCGAAAAAACTTCCAATCACCTGGATTGCTATTGGCAATTCGATAGCTTTCCTTTCTCTTTCAAAAAAAAAAAATATTTATTGTGAATTTAAAGGTTCTCTCTTGTTAAGGATTCAAATAAGGTTTTGAAATTCCACAAATAACAACAATCAAGTTGTAGTTGGTGGAGTTCAATTCCTTTAGAATTGATGTGACTAAGAGAGAGTTTAAAACCCTAAAGTTGAAATTCCTAGTTATGCAACTCCTAAATGAATCTTTTTTTCAAAAGTCTTTAAAGGTAGTGGTCCAAACAAGACAAACAACACCTCCACCTGATAGCAAATCAAACAAGGAATCCAAAAATATTTTTTTTGATATTTTATAAAATTATTTGATTTTTTTTGGAATTTTTCTTCCTACTAGTGTCATGAGTTAGAAATGATAGATTTTGGGAATTAATTCTGCAGAAACCTCAAATGACTTCAAAAATTTTTGAGAATTATATATGTTGTAGATAATTTCTTAAGGTTTCCAGCAATATAATTTTTGTCCAAATTTGATGAGGAGAAATTTATAAAATTCACGGATAGTAAGAAAATAATAAGAAAATAAGGTCTGACCCCCTTTCAATTCGTGAATTTTTTAATTTTTTTCTATTCAACAAACTACTTGAAAATTGGACTCAAGGTTCTTGACTCAAAGGGGCTTCCTTGGATGAAATTTGGTGATTTTAGGAAACTCCTAAATACCCAAACTGAATTTTTAAAAATCAAGATAGAAGTCTGGATTTCAAAAATCAGACACCAATAAGACAAAGGTGGTGGAAAAACGAAGCAAACAAGCAACAAAATGAATTTTAGGGTTCCACCACCCTTAATTTTTCTTGTTTTTGATTTTTTTGATAATTTAAAGATCTTTTAAGAGATTTTACTTTTTCTTTTATAAGAAAAGGCCTGGGGTACTAACCTAAAGTACGCAAGAAGAAAAGACAATTGAAGCTTCCGCTCAAAGTGCTCCAAATCCTACTCCCACTCCTTGATTCACACTTGAAATCAAAATAAACAAAATTTTGTGAAGATCAAGCAAGCAAGAGAGAGATTAAATATGTGACTAACCCATGCCTCCATGGCAACGGTGCCAAAAAGTGATGCAAGATTTGCATGATTTTATAAATTGAGGCTTTAATGTCGTTGCAACGTGCAAAATCAATCACTTTTAAATTTATATTCTAAGATAGTGGTGGCATCTAGGGTCATCCAAGGAGGCCAATTTGTTGATCAAATAAGTGATTCTCTCTCTCGTCTCACAAATCAACACTTCTCTTTTTGTATTTTGATTTTTGTAAATTTTTATGTTTGGAAATAAGTGGGATACGAAAGCGAAGATAGAACTATGCTAAAGAAACTTGCTTAACAACTAGAACCTAAGTGAGAAGCGAAGTCTTCCCTTCTAAGCTCACCCTAGGAAAGTGTGCCTAGGGTAATTAGAAGAGAGATTTGATACACTAAAATAACTAAAGTTGCTACTTGAAAATGAAAATTCAAGAATGAAGAAAGACACTTTGCTATTAAGAAGAAATGTTTACAAAGTACCTGGAGCTCAACTAAGTAGAGGTTCCATTTAGTTAATCCCTAGGTAGATGAATGCTTGACAGGAATTAAAATGCAACAAAATAAAAGTCAGAAAATTCTCTGAAGTAGATGAGGTAGCCTTCTCTCCAAGAATGGTGGCTCCCACACTTGAAGATGACTTCCTTCAAGCTCTTTGAGTTTTTCCTCTCAAGAGTGGAGGTCCTCCACCCTTATTTTTTCCTGCCTGGCCCTCCACCTTAGTGAAATGCTTGCGCTTTAGAGTGGTACAAGGAAGGTGAAATAAGAGGAAGAAGGCACAAAGGGAGCAGGTAGGTTGCTCCCTTAATCTTCTTCTCTCCTCCTTTCTTGGATGCGGGATGTATCATGGCTATAGGTGTTTGATAGAAAGAATTGTTGCTTGCCAAGGATGGTTTGAATTGTAGGATGGGGGATCTTTTTACAGGATTGTATAGATGGTGGTTAGGAAGCTTCCTTGGCATCATGTGAAAGGGTGCTAAGGAGAGTAGTTAAGAAGCTTCCTTGGTGCGAAAGGGTGCCAAGGAGGAAGGTTAGAAAGCTTCCTTAGCACCATGTGAAAGGGTGCCAAGGAGGGTGGCTTGGATGGTGGTTAGGAAGCTTCCTTGGCACCATGTGAAAGGGTGCCAGGGAGGGTGGTTAGGTAGCTTTCTTGGCACCAAGTGAAAGGATGCCAGGGAGGGTGGCTTGGATGGTGGTTTTATTGTAGGTGGATGGCCATTATGGTGGAGAGGGAGCAGAGTAGGAGTTGGATTTGAGTTGGATCCAGCTAAGTTGAGCTAGGGTCCAACTACTGAAGCTTCTGTCTTCACAAATGTTCTAAGTGCCTTCCATACTACCAGGGTTTCTCTGATTTCCAATGCATTCAACCCTAGCAATCAAACGGAAACTACATGAGATAATGTGAAATGAATGCTAATGTATGCATGATGTAAACATATCTTTTTAGGTTAAAATGTCTACTCATGCATGTTCCTAGGCTTAGATTCGCATTTGATGTTATAAATATTGCATAGCATGCATCATTATGCATTTAGAGTAGTTGTATATAATTTAGGTTAATTGCATTCTTTTTGTGGTCAAGAGAGAAGGATATTTATTTCAGAGCCTCGGATTGATGATCCGACCGTACAGATCAGATCAAGACGACGATTAGAGTCCAACACCTCCAAAATTACCCGGATCGGAGTCCCATAGCACCATATGCAGTCCAAGGAAGATCAACGGCCAATGGACTAGGTGACATAATTTGAAACTTCAAATGACAAATATGACCTCGTGGATGGATTCGGGTCGACGATCGTAACCCAAAGGCATGAAAATCGACTCAATCCAACCTCTGTACAGCCCCTACAATGAAAAGAAGACGGACAGCCCAGATTGCACCACGTGGTGCAACCCAGGCCGCTCATGCACATGCACACGCCACCGCACGTGCGTGCGGAGGCACGCATGTGCACAGCTCAGTGCCAGCACGTGAGTGTGCATGCGCGCGACAAAGAGAGTGCACAACACAGCGCCAGTGGAGCATGAGCAGTAGGTGAATCTTCAGCGACAGCCTGGAGGACATTTAGTGACGCTTACAGCCGTCGCTAATTATTCGCAAGCGCAAGGCCAGCTACGTGCGCCAGCGAGCATGAGCTGCCTACAATGACACTTCCAGCAATGGCCTAGAGTTCGGTAGCCTCTTCTCCACTATAAAAGGACCTACACCCCCTCTATTCGAAGCCATCTCAACCTACTCTACTCCCACCTACTCCTAAGCTCTAGCAAGCCTACCAATGCCCTGTTAGAGTTTGCTCTCAAGCTCCCAAAGCGCCTATTAGTATAGATAGCCTCTGCCCCACCAAATACTTCTCCAACTTCCCATTCCCATTCATAGGTCACTTTGGAGCCGTCCTCCCACCTTCATTCTGGAAGCAGATCATCTCCGCCTTCTCACCTCTATTCCAGAGCTGCACTGAAGCTTTCCTCTACCCGACATCCTCCCGCTTCTCACCTCCGTCATTCTGCTTCCCAACTTCTTCATCCAAGCTTCCGCCAAGCACCGTCGTCTCGCTGAACAGCCACTTTGGGAGATTTCTTCTCACCTCCCTCTCTCTTTATGTTTTCTATATTATTGTAATTGACATTCATGCAATATATCATATTTAATTCTATCTCTCTCTTGTGATTGATTGTCATTTTATTTAAAAAAATTAAAAAAACCAAAACCCTAAAACACCAAAATGAAACAAATCACAGTGTGGTTTTCATACAAAGTAAACGTCGCCTCCCTGTGTTTGACCCAGGACTCCCTTGGAGTTTCGATATAAATTATATTTGATCACGAGCTTTGCAACTACAATGACGGGTTACTCATAACCTCGATTTCAAACACACGAAACCCATGCAATCATTTTGGCGCCATTACCGGGGTGGTATTGAAATTTACTTTAGTATTTTTTGTGCTTCTTTGCATTTACATAGTACTAACCCCACTTGTCTTTGATCTACTGTCTTAGCATGGAGATCCAAGTGCAGTAGATCATAGTAAAGTGTAGGTAGAGTGCTTTGTAAGAGTCCCCCACACCACCTCCACCCACTAGTTCATTTCACCACACTAATAACTCAAACCCAAATCAACCTAGGTGCTTTTTATAAACCTTAGGATAGATTTGGTTGTTTGTTTGCCACCTCCACTCATCTTACCCCCGCATTTATAAAAAAAAAGAAAAAAATATATTCTCTTGTGGGATTTTCTAAAAGCTACACACTTAACCCCACAACTTCTCACCCTATGGCGCACAATCACATTGATTCTACTACTTAATCGAGATCTGACCTATAGACCTAGTACACTTAACTCAACACACAAATAAGTGAGTAGAAATCTGATTAGGTTAAGACTTTTTGTGTGCCTTAATCAAGTGGTGCAATAGGCCAATAGCTTGAACTATTTGGGCCACACCGCTCAATCTAAAACCAATCCATCAAGTAGCCTGCCACTTAGGGTCGATTCTTAGGGATGAACCGGGCACTCCACGTTATTTTTGATTTTTAAAGGAACATATCATCACCCGTGTTTTCAAAACTTGGAGTGTTCTACTAAACCTTGATTGAACCAACCTAAGAATTAAACCCTAAAAGCTACTAAACAAGGTTAAACCCTAAAAGACACATCAAAAAATAACCTTGTTTGCAAACCATGGTTGTGCACACACACACATTTTAACTGATCATTAAGGGCACAACCCATCTTAAGGGCCCACCACATTCTAAGAGCACGATCATCCCAATCCTAACTAAAACTGAGCAGACGTTGGCCTTAAGGATTTATTCGCTCTTCGAGGCTCAGACTGAGATTTTTTTTTATTAATCTGCTTTTACTGGTCCATTTGCTGTCTAGCTAGGGGAGTAGCATGAAACAACTGCGGCTGGGTGGTACACTAGGAACCGGAGGCGTAAGCCAAAGGAAGAACCTTCTCCCCAGACCCTCGTTCTAACTAGTTGGATTGACCAAATAAAAGTAAACCAAATCGTTTATAATCTCGAGACGGGTCCTGGGAGTCTATAGGCCTTTAGGCTACCCACATAATGATAGGCTTGGTTGATTGTATTGCAGGGCTCCTTTCTCTCTTCTGATTTCCCTCCTACTCTACAATGTATCCTTCCACATCTTTAACACATTTCCAATCTTACCCTCCTACCACCACTTATCCCCATGATGATTACTCTTCCTAATTGACTTGTAATTTCCCATCCACGAGCCGGGATGACTTTGATTGGGGGTACGAATCCGGACCTCAGTGTCCAGGGTCTAACCCTGAACAACATGACTATAATTACTATCCTTCCCAAACCAACAATGATTATGGATCTCTACCTTTTGATGACAAAACCAACCTGATCTACAATCAGGAAGGATATAATGATTATAACACATACCTTTCCCAGTATTCCATCGAATATAGGTCGCCACCATCCTTTAAACAACCTGAAATGACCTACTATTAGGGAGGGACCCGAGAACCTCAATATCTTGATTCCCCTAGATTGAACCCAAACCCACCCAACCTTGAACCGAACCAGTCGTTTTAGGTGAACCAGATCCAGGATAAAGTGTTGGCCAATTTTAGGAACAATATACAATCTTTAGAAGCTCAGCCAACACCATGCACTGAAGCACTGGAGCCTATGATCAAAATGATTGATGAACTTAATAGTTCTCTATTGGATTTGCTCCAAAATGTTAGGGATAGGGACCTGGGTGAGTTTCTTCTTGGGAAATTACGGAGGTTGAGGATGAAATTTGTGGTTGCCTTGGTCAAATCTTGGGATGATTCTCAAGATGAATCCCCTTTTAAGAGAGCCAATGTCTGAACTCGCTCAGGCGCCTATAAGGGGGGATACATATTCTGAGATTGGAGATGACCAAGTTGGTCTAGAGCAACCCATTGAGGATGAACCAATTGATTCACCCGAGATCCCCGAGCCAGGGAGTGAGGAAAAATATGTCTCTTTGACAATCAATTTGGAGACATATATAAAAGAAGATAATCAATTCTTTGACTCTGAGGGTGAAGAATCTTTTGGTGAAGTCTTACTTTAGCGTAAGGATGATGATTTTAGTAAGACAAATAGGATTGAGGAATCTGATGAACCATTTTATAGCCCATTCATTGAAGATTTAGATTTTGTTGGGGCTAACTTGGAGGATTTGAATCCTCATTTTCTAGAAGATTCAATCAATAGCCCTATTCCTCAACCACACCATAAAGGAATTGATTTTGATTTGGGAATAAATGTACCCAAGTCAATTCTAAGTCAACCACACTTTTTGGACTTGGGTAAATCATATGGGGTGAATGATATGCTAAAGGTCCCGGAACCCGAACACTTGATGTTGGAGGATAGGAAGTGGGAAATAAAAATCTGGGAAACTACTTCTGAGGGAACTATGAGTTTGGATTTAAGGGTTCATGTTGACCTAAAACCACCTACTTTCTACCAGGACCCTTACAATATCTTTCACGTGCAACCCAAGTTCAAAATAACTGATTATTTTTCTAAGCTGAATGTTAAGTGGACTTCTGCACCTAGTGAACCATCTTTACACATTGTTCAACACTTTGGTCTTGGGTTGCACACCACCAAACTGTAGGCTCAGCCCCGCAAGCTCAACAATCTTCGATTCTGGATGATTTTCAACAAGAACCTAAGAACCACTCGAGCCTCGAGCATGGGCCTGCATCATAATCTGGTCCACGTCTGTGGATATCTTCTATTGATGGTTTTCAGGATCAACCTTTTGATTTTGATTTTGACTCGCACTTGTGAATTCATAATTTCTTCTTTGTATGTATATTATGCCTAGCTAAAGGCATTAAACTTAACCCGTGTGCATACTCTCTTCTCTCTGCAAAGCTGATCGAGTTGTCACGAAATTTAGGTGATATTCTATTTACTCTACCCTTTTCATGTCTTTGTTTTCACAATGAAGACATTGTATCATTTAGGCATGGGGGGTGGATAATCAATTCCTGAAATCATTTTGTTAACTCCGTAGAATTTCTTTTAGTTTCTTTAAAATAATAATAAAAAACTGAAAATTTGAAAAAGATAAAAAAAGAAAGAAATTAGAAAAAGAGAACTTAGGCATTTGGAAGTTATTAACTTTAGGAAATGATATTATTGGACCAGAATACTTAGACTCTTCAGGTCTTCAGGCTTAATTAGCTCGGGTGTCCACTCAAATGGGGTGTCCACCCAAATGTGGACTTAGTCTCGAGTCCTCGCCAATTAAAATTCATTTTAGTTTGGTAAATAAATTGGGATGATAAGTATGCGACTTTTCAACCTGCCCTCCGATTTGGGGGGACTTTAAGCCTAACCATCTACATACTTTTTTTGCACTGACTCACTTTTCGATAGCTTCTTCGAAAATTGGGTAGCTAATGAACTATCTAGGGTGGTATGGCTGGCAAGTTGTCGGTGGTAACAGCTCATCGGCCGGTTGTCTAGAGCCCAGCCACAAGACCATTTTTGTTGTACTGCCTTTAGGTAAATCTTAGAGTAGGGAAGCCACCTACTTAAAAGAAAAGTACACAAAAAAAAGAAAAAGGAGAAAATACAAAAAATAAACCACACTCCATCGCATGAGTATGGTTGTCAAGTTGTTGTGGGTAACCACCCATTGGCCGATTGTCCAGAGCCCAGCTCACAAAAATGCACAATAATTAGTAAAACACTTAGGGAAGAAGCGGGAAGTAGAATAAATTGGGGAGATATACGTTGGGTTCACCCTTGTGTTGACCCCATAAATAAAAGTAGGGAGAAAGCTACCAATCAAAAAGATAAACCTTTAGGCAAGTTCACCTAGGGTCGTAGAAACCCGAAGTCCATTTCAACGACCGCCTAGTGAGTCTTTCACTATTTTCACATGATGCTTAGCAGTTAGAGTCATTTTCGAGTCTTGTGTAGGTCGGGTAGTCATAAAAAGTTATCTCGAAACTCTCAAACTCCAAAAGTACAAAACAAATTAGAAAAGAAGAAAACTAAAAAAATGTATCTTCCCTTTTCAAATAAGGAGAGGACTTGGGCAGTCTGCATTCTAGCAGACACCTGGGTACCGTTGAGTCTTCATAGTTTAGGACCTTAGTTGAAATTTTCTATTATTAATAAAGGACTTAGTCTTAAGTGATCTAATCCTAATTCTGCTTTTATACATAGCATGTAGTTTAATTTTGCTAGGGACTAGCAAAAGATAGGCACGGGAGTATGATGTAAACACATCCTTTTATGTTAAAATGCCTATTCATGCATGTTCCTAGGCTTAGATTTGCATTTCATGTTATAAATATTGCATAACATGCATCATTCTGCATTTAGAGTAGTTGTATATAATTTAGGTCAACTGCATTCTTTTTATGGTCAGGAGGGAAGGATATTTTTTCTGGAGCCTTGGATTGACGATCTGACCGTACGGATATGATCAAGATGACGATTCAAGGCCAACGCCTCTAAAATCGTCTCGAATGAAGTCCCGTAGCACCATATGCAGTCTGAGGAAGATCAACTGCTAAGGGACTAGGTGACATAATTTGGAGCTTCAAATGACAAATCCGACTACGCGGATGGATTTAGGTAGATGATCGCAACCCAAAGGTGTGAAAATCGACTCAATCTGACCTTGGTAGTAGCCCCTACAACAAAAAGAAGATTGATGGCCCAGATTGTGCCTTGTGGCACAACCCAGGCCGCCCATGAACACACACGTGCCACCACACGCGCACACCAGCGCAAGTGCATGCCCGCACACGGAGGCACGCATGCGCACAGCAGAGCATGCGCACACGATAAAGAGAGCACACAACACAGCGCCAGCGGAGCATGAGCAGCAGGTGGATCTTCAGCGATATCCTGGTGGACATCTAGTGATGCTTACAGCCACTCTAATTGTTCGCAGGTGCAAGGCTAGTTGTGTGCACCAGCGGGCATGAGATGCCTACAGCGACACTTCCAATGACGGCCTGGAGGTCACTAATGGTCCCATACCTATTTTAGCCTCTTATCCTCCACTGTAAGAGGACCTACACCCCCTCCCTTCAAAGCCATCTCTACCTACTCTACTCCCACCTACTCCCAAGCGCTAGTAAGCCTACCAACGCTATGTTAGAGTTTGCTCTCAAGCTCCCAAGGCGCCTATTAGTATAGTGAACCTCTGCCCTACCAAATACTCCTCCAACTTCCCATCCCCATTCATAGGTTGCCTTGAAGCTATCCTCCCACCTCCATTCTGGTAGCAGATCATCTCTGCCTTCTCATCTCCATTCTGGAGCTATGCTAAAGCTTTCCTCTACTCAACATCCTCCCACTTCTCACCTCCGTCATCCTGCTTCCCAACTCCATCCAAGCTTCCGCGAAGCACCGTCATCTCCCTTGGGAGATTTCTTCCCACCTCCCACTCTTTATGTTTTCTATATTATTGTAATTGACATTCATGCAATATATCAGATTCAATTCTATCTCTCTTATGATTGATTGTCATCTTATTTCAAAAAACAAAAAAAAGTAGCAAAACCCTAAAACACCAAAAAGAAATAAATCAAAGTATGGTTTCCATACAAAGTAAACGTCACCTCCCTATGTTCGACCCGAGACTCCCTCAGAGTTTTGGTATAAATTATATTTGATCATGAGTTTTGCAACTACGATGACGGGCTACTTGTAACCACAGTTTCAAACACATGAAACCTGTTCGATTATTGCTCTAAACCCTAATTGCACATGCATGCAAAATGCAATGATATAATGCAATGCAGTGGGCAAAATCTTAGGAACTAGATGTGAATGGTTGCTAAGGATGATGATAAACTGGCGTTTATCACTATGCTCATGTTTTGTTTCTAATGTTCCTTGATACAAAAAATACACAGTTTGATAAAGATGTGAATTAAGTCGTAATGCGTAATTTCAACCAACTTTTAAATTTATAAAACCCAGATCGGCTGAGCATTTAGGGTCTTCCAAAGGGGCAATTGATAGTTAAAATAAGTATTTTTCTTGCTCTCTCAAATCCTCTTTTTGGTGTTTTCAAGGTTTGGGATTTTTTAGAGTTTTTGTAATTGAGGTAATAGAATGCAAATTTTTCACAACAAAATACAAATTACACCTAAGTAATTGAAATAAAGAATGCCTTACTTTTCTAGGCTCACCCTAGGCAAGTGCGCCTAGTATATAATTAGAAATGTGGAGTGAATGCACTGAGAAAGTATAGACACTTGAAATGAAAGCACAAAAATTGATGAAAGGCACTTGATTGATTATGCGAAAATGTCTACAAGTACTTGGGGAGCTCAATTGTGTAGAGAAATCTTGCACAACTAATCCCCAAGTAGAGGAATGCTTCTACTAAAATAAATATGAAGAAGCAAAAGAAGTAGAAAAGCTCCTAATTGAAGAAGAAGATCCTTGCTCCAAGTGCAGCTGCTTCCATGTTGAAGAGGACTCCTTGCTCCAAGATAGTGCTCTTCCTAGCTCCTCCAAGGGTGGATGTCCACCACCCTTCTCCTCCCTTCTAACTTCATCCTTCCCTTGGTTCCAAGTAAGAAGAAATCAGGGTGTAGAGACTAGAAGGGCAAGGTATGGGACCCTTCTAATTCACACACCTACTTTCCACTTTCTTGACCTTGTATGTGGTGTATTTGATGTAGGAAATAAAGTTTCCAAGGATGGGTTTTATGTGGTGGTAGGGTAGAATTTGTATAGAATGGAAGGGGTGGCAGTTATGGTGGTGGAAAGATGCATATGGGTGGTGCCAAATGTAGGGATGCTTCCATTTTCCCTCTAAAATGGGGCTTCTAGAAGGTATATTTTTGGAGGGAAAAATCAAATGTTAGGATAGGCTTTGATATGGAGTGGATGGTGGGATTTGATTGGCATGGGATGGTGGTGGTTAAGGGAAGTTTGGTGCTAGCTTTAAGGGTGGTTATGGTAGTGGCTGTGGGTTGGAGAGGTGCCTAAGTTGGCACCATTTTGAAGGGGTGTGAAGGAGGATGGTGGTTGCCTAATTTTGGCACCAGAAGGACGAGAAGAAGGTGGAGGCTTTTGGTGGGTTTTTTAGGAAATGGGTAGTTGGCCATGTGAAGTAGAGTAGGAGTAGGGTAAGAGTTAACTTAGCTAGCATAGTTAGCTAAGCTAGTAGCTAGTAGGAACTAGGAGTAGTTAGGATGAGCTACCTTGAGCTGTCTTGAACTTGCCTGGAGCTGAGGATATTTGATGAAGAGCTTCTTGTGAACTCAGCAGCTAACTCAGCTTTCTTGTTCTTTGCTAGTAGACAAGTAGAGTAGGGTTCAGCTGAAAGGCACTAACTTCAGCTTTGTTGGAGCTGAGGTGAGATGGTGTTGAGTTTCCTAAGGACACAGCTAGGTTAGCTAGCTAGTTCACCTCTAGTAGCTATGCATGAAAAAGTTGAGCTAAATTAAGCTTCTTGAGCTAGAGATGAGTTGGCCTAAGCTAGAATGCAGCTGATTGATGACTCTATAGTTAGCTTAGCTAGCTAGTTTAAGACTAATAGCTAAGCTCTAGGGAATTGAGCTACCATGAGCTGGGGGAGCTAAAGAAGAGTTGGAATCTAGCTGAGGTGCGTTGGATATAGCTACTTGAGCTTCTATCTTCTTCTTTTGGAGTTCTTGCATTTCACATTGTCAGGGTTCAGCTGATTTCTATTGTTCCTCATCACTAATAAATAATATAACTGTAAAAATACATAAATGTGATTGCAAGCGAAGCCTAAAAGATCAAGTATACACTAGAGAGAGGGTGAATAGTGTAAAATCTATTAAAAATTGAAACTTTAAAACATTCACCATAGATTAAAAAGTATAATCACAAACTAGAGAAATAACACCTGATTTTAGACTGGAAACCATTCTGGGTAAAAACGACTACCTAAGCCTCCTAGCTTAGGATTTTCTTGACTAAGCAATGCTAGTTGACAAATGTGTTTTGCGTGGTAGAAATCAGGGTTTGGAGGAACCCGTCATCGTAGTCTCAATACTTGTTATCAAATACAATTTTACCGAAACTCCAAGGGAGTCC
This sequence comes from Thalassia testudinum, assembly GCA_037157565.1. NCBI lineage: Eukaryota > Viridiplantae > Streptophyta > Magnoliopsida > Alismatales > Hydrocharitaceae > Thalassia > Thalassia testudinum. The sequence goes on from JAZHRO010000025.1 coordinate 96,537,409, forward strand.
CAGGTCGAACATAGGGAGGCGACATTTACTTTGTTTGAAAACAACGCTTCGTTTTGTTTCCTTTTGGTGTTTTATTTTTTTTTTGTTTTTATAAAGGATGAAAACAAGATGGATAACAAGATAGATGGAATCAAATATGATATATTGCACAAATGTCTATTACAATAATCTACGAAAGCATAAAAGAGAGAGGTGAGAAGGAATCTCCCGAATCAGCTATTCAGCTAGACGACAGTGCCTAGTGAAAGCTTGGACGAAGGAGTTGAGGAGTGGGACAACGGAGGTGAGATGCAGGAGGATGTTGGGTAGAGGAATGCTTCACCGAGGCCCTTGAATGCAGGTGAGGAGGCGGAGGCGATCTGCTACAAGAATGGAGATGGGAGGATGGCTCCAAGGCAACATATGAAGGTGATGGGATAAGGGACGAATATTTGGTGGCATAAAGGAATGCTACACTAATAGGTGGACTTTGGATCTTGAGAGTAAGCTCCAATGTAGCTTTGGTAGGCTACTAGAGCTTAAGAGTAGGTTGGAGTAGAGTTGGTAGAGATGAAGAGGAATAGGGGGTGTAGGGTTGTTTATATAGTGGTGGAATGGAGGTGGTTTGCGTGCACAGACCTTTAGTGACATTTAAGACATGGCTAAAGACATGTTAGAGACGTCGCTAAAGCATTCATGCACCTTGGCTGGTGCTTGGAAGCTTGGTCACAGTTGGCGTTGGGCACAGCTATCGTCAGCCATTGGATGAGGCATGGACGACTGTAATCATGAGAGGAGAACGTGCACTCGCCTGCATTTGAAATCCGCACCGCTGGCATGTGCGTTGGCAGCCATCGGATGATGCATCGCATGGTCGAGACTCACCCACAGATCGTGCGTGCCTTGATTTGAACCACGTTCCTCACACCCTCACGGAGATCCAACGGTCGACAGCGCATCCGCTCGACTTAAATGAGCACCTTTGATTGGGCATGTACGATCTGGCGTGCATCCTCGTGTCGGTGGGCAATGTCAGACCATGTCTGGAGAATCTCGACCGCTCGATCAAGATCGAGCGGCCCTACTTCATCTGGCGCTATAGCAGGCGTGGTGAATTGCTGCTCGAACTTGTGCTCGTGGTTTGTGAGATCTTGTCTTCACCATTGCACCGAAGCGGCACTTTGTCGAGTGGAGGGTGGTGCAATTGCGCACAACTTGACCATTGGATGAAGATCTAATGTTTGAGGTGAGTCCTTGCTTGAGGCCGGACATGATGGCTTAGGTGGGGGGTGACTTGGATGGCGCCACATGGCACCATTTGGGCCTCCATCTTCTTGTAGAGGGTGCTATGGATCTCTAATCGGGGAGATTTTTGCATTGACAGACTGCGATCATTACTCCGGATTCATCCGTATGGTCGGATTCTTCATCTGAAGCCCGTAAAGATGTCGCACTACCTCTTGGCCATGTAATATGGAAGAATTAATGTACATAATACACAACTATCCTCAATGCCATGCAATGGATGTTATGCAGTATTTAAAACATGATATGCAATCCTAGGAAATATCATAAGTAATCATTTTATCATGAATTCATGTGTGTTTATCATACTCCCATGCTTACTTTTTGCTAGTCCCTAGCAAAATTAACCTAAATGCTATGTATAAAAGTAGAATCAAGATTAGATTCCTTAGGCAAAATGTGTCGATTGCTTTAGAAAATCTCAACCCGAAGACCGAATTACAAAAGCTCAACAGTGACTGGGTATCTACCAAAATGCAAACCGCCCAAGCCCTCACCTTATTTGAAAAGTGAAGATACATAATTTTTTTTTATTTTTCTTTTCTAATTTTTTTGGACTTTTGGAGTTTAAGAGTTCCAGGATAACATTTTATGACTACCTGACCCACCCAAGATTGGAAAAAGACTCTAAGTGCTAAGCATCTAGTGAAAAGAGTAAAAGACTCACTAGGTGGCCATTAAAATGGACTTTGGGTTTCTACGACCCTAAGTGACCTTGTCTAGAGGTTTATCTTTTCAAACAGTAGCTTTCTCCCTACTTTTATTTATGGGGTCAACACAAGGGCAAACCCAATGTATATCTCCCCGGTTTATTCTACTTCCCCGCTTCTTCCCTAAGTGTTTTGGGAATTATTGTGCATTTTTTTGAGCTGGGCTCTAGACAATCGGCCAATGGGGTGTTACCTACGGTAACTTGTCAGCCATACTCATGCGGTGAAGTGTGGTTTTGTTTATTTTTTTATTTTCTCCTTTTTCTTTTCTTTTATGTAGGTGGCTTCCCTGATATAAGATTTACCTAAAGGCAGTACAAAGAAAATGGTCTTGTGGCTGTGCTCTGAAGAACTGACCAATGAGTTGTTACCATCGATAACTTACCAGCCATACCACCTTATATGGTTCATTAGCTACCCAATTTCTAAAGAAACTGTCAAAAAGTTAGTCTATGCAAAAGGTGTGTAGATGGTTAGGCTTAAAGTCCCCTCAAATCGGAGGGTGGGTTGATAAGTCATATACTTATCACCCCAATTTATTGACCAATTTAAAATAGAATTACTTGGCGAAGACTCGAGACTAAGTTCACATTCGAGTGGACACCTAGGCTAATTATGCTTGAAGACCTGAAGAGTCTAAGTGTTCAAGTCCCAAAGTATCAATTCTGAATGTTTGCAACTCCTAATGCCTAAGTTCTCGTCTCCTAATTCTTATTTTCTTTTTAGGATGAAAAAAATAGGAAATTACTGTTACGGGTGACAAAAAGATTCATAAGAAATATCCACCCCCCATGCTTTGCTAATGTAATGTCCTCATTGTTAAAAATGAAAGCATGTAGGAGAGTAGAAGTGGAAGAATAACACTTGGTTTCTATGAGATTCTAGTCAGCTCAGAATAGTCTTTACACGTGCTAAGTTTAGTGCCTTCAGCTAGGCGATGATTGGCCTGCGGAGGTAGGGCAAGGTAAGAGCAACCTTGTCTGAGACGGGTTCAGGGAGCACATGGTCAACAAAGGGTTTGAGACATTGTCCGTTGACCTTAAAAGAATTACCCATCTTTAGGTTAGAGATTTCAACGGCCCCATTAGGGAAAATCCGCTCAATAACAAATGGGCCGCCCCACTTAGACCTAAGCTTACCTGGGAAGAGCTTTAGTCAAGAATCGAAAAGCCAGACCTTCTGGTTTGGCTCAAAGTTCTTACGTGAAATCATCTAGTCTTTGAGAGCTTTGGTCCTTGCCTTATAGATTCTAGCATTCTCATAGGCATCATTTCTAAGCTCCTCCAACTCAGATAGTTGGAGTTTCCTCATCTTCCCGACCAACTCTAGGTCAAAACTACATTTTCTGATGGCCCAAAATGCCTGATGTTCTAGCCCTATAGGTAAATGACATTCTTTACAAAACACCAGAAGGAACGAAGACATACCGATAGGCGTTTTTTATGCCGTATGGTAGGCCTAAAGAGCATCATCTAGGTTTTGGGTCCAATCCTTCCTATCAGGCCTTACGATTTTCTGCAAAATGTTTTTGATCTCCCGATTAGAGACCTCGGCCTATTCGTTCATTTGAGGATGGTAGGGTATGGAAATCCGATGATTCACCCCAATTTCCCCAATAAATTCTAAAACTGGGCATGAGTGAAATGCATGCCACCATCACTGATAATCGTTCGAGGAATCCCGTATCAACTGAAGATATTCTTCTTCACAAAATCGTTGACCACCTTGTGGTCATTGGTCTGGGTGGGGATTGCCTCAATCCATTTGGACACATAATCAACAATGACCAGAATATACTGGTGTCCAAATGAAGGAGGAAAAGGTCCCATGAAGTCGATCCCCCAAATGTCAAAAATTTTGACGGAAAGTACTGGGTTTAGGGGCATCATATATCTCTTAGCCATGTTCCCGAGTGTCTGGCATCGGGTGCATGACTTTGAGAATTCATGGGCATCCTTAAATAATGAAGGCCAATAGAATCCAGATTGTAAGATTTTTGCTGCTACCTTTTTCCTGGAAAAGTGTCCACCACACGTAGATGATGGCAGAACACAAGTATACTATGGAACTCAATTTTTGGGATGCATCGACGAATAATCTGGTCTATGCCGAAGCGGTACAGCTTGGGATCATCTCAAAAATAATATTTGGCCTCAGACACAAGTCTATTCCATTGTTGTTTGGTCCAATCCTAGGGGATTTGACCAATGGCCAAATAATTGATGATATCTTCAAACCTGGGCGTTCGGATACCCGAGATTGTAAGGATAGTCTCATCTAGAAAAGTGTCTGAAATAGGGATATCCGGATGAGGAGAATCAATTAGGATTCTTGAGAGGTGATCTGCCACTAAATTTTGTGCCCTAGCTTTATCCCTGATTTCAAGATAAAATACTTGAAGTAATAGAATCTAGTGGATAAGCTGGGGATTGGCATCCTTTTTGGCTAAGAGATGTTTCAAGGTCAAGTGGTCAGTATAAATAATGACACAAGAACCTAAAGATAAGCCCTAAAGTTTTCCAAAATGAAAGCTACAGCTAGCAATTCTTTTTTAGTAACAGTGTAGTTCCTCTAGGCCTCGACCAGAATCTTGCTAGCATAGTAAATCACAATGGGCCTTTTTTCAATCTTCTAACCCAAGAGAACCCCAATAGCATAATCAGATGCATATGCCATAATCTCAAATGGGGCTGTCCAGATCGGTGGTTGCAACATTGGGGCACAGGTGACTGCCATTTTTAACAAATCAAATGCCTTACGGCATGATTCATCAAACTTGAATGGCGTGTCTTTAGCTAGAAGGTTACTCAAGGGTTGAGCATCCTTTGAGAAGTTCTTGATGAATATTCTATAAAATCCCACATGCCCATGGAAAGAATGGATCTGTTTCATGAATGTGGGTGGAGGAAGTCTAGAGATAGCATCCACCTTAGCCTTATCAACCTCAATACCCTAATTAGATACCACATGACCTAGGACAATGCCTTCCTGAGTCATAAAATGTCTCTTTTCCCAGCTAAGGACCAGCCATGCATCTCTGGAGGATCAATTCCAAGTTAGATGGGCAGGACTCAAAAGAATCTCTGAAAATGGAGAAATCATTCATGAACACCTCAAGACAATCTCCCACCATGTCAGAAAAGATGGCCAGCATGCACCTTTGAAAAGTCGTGGGTGCATTGCAAAGCTCGAATAGCATTCTACGGAATGCAAAGGTTCCATAGGGACATGTGAAAGTTATCTTTTCCTAGTCTTTTGGATGGATAGGGACTTGGTTATATCCTGAATAACCATCTAGGAAGCAAAAGTATTTCTGCCCAACTAACCTTTCTAGGATTTGATCGATGAATGGCAAGGGAAAGTGATCCTTTTTTGTGGCTGTGTTTAGCTTCCTATAGTCAATATAGACTCTCCAAGAAGAAGCTAAACGAGTGGTGAAGGTTTCCCCTTTCTCGTTAGTCGTAACGGTTATTCCCGCCTTCTTGGGTACAATCTGAACAGGGCTAACCTACAGACTATCTGAGATTGGGTATATAATTCTAGCATCGAGCCACTTGATCATCTCCCTCTTGACCACTTCTCGCATATTCGGGTTTAGTCTCCTTTGCATTTCATGAAAAGGGCAGGATCCATCTTCGATGAAAATACAATGATTATAATAAGATGGCTCGATCCCCCTAAGGTCGTGGATGGTCCAACCAATTGCCTCCTTATTGTTCTTAAGGACCTTAATCAACTTAAATTCTTGCTCCTCAATTAAATCAGCACTAATAATAATAGGGAGCGTGTTCTTAGGTCCTAAGAACTCTTATTTCAATTGTTTAGGCAATGGTTTCAATTCAAGCTGAGGTAGGATTAATATAGAAGGTAGGGAGGATGCTGATGAAGATTCACCAGGATGATCTAGTGGAAGAGGCTAGGAATGAACAAAATCAACAGCCTCTTCAAGATGTGGCAGGTCTGCCACAAAGGGTTGTGAGTTGGATTCACTAAAGCTGGTGGAGTCCTCAAGTGCACTAATCATCATACAAGTCTCAAAATCATGATCCTCGAGCTCCTCAATGAATCCACAATCCTCAAATCCTCTTATCGCCTTAAAAATATCCAGAGTTAGCTTCCTATCCCCAAAGGTGATCTCTATACTGCCGCTCTCATAGTTTATGTTGGCCTTAGCAGTAGTTAGGAACGGATGCCCTAGAATGATGGGTGTGTTCCTCAAGTCACTAGGTACATCCATGTCAAGGACCAGGAAATCTATGGAAAAATAGAAATCCTTGACCTTGACGATTACATTCTCAATAACGCCCTTTGGTGTGGTGACCAAACAGTCCGCTAATTGTAGCATTACTGAGGTTGGCCTAAGTTCACCTAACCCAAACCTCTCATAAAGAGAAGTTGGGGTTAGGTTGATGGATGCACCTAGATCCAATAGTACCCTATCAAAAGTGTATTCCCCAATAATGCATCAGATCAAGGGGCACCTGGATCTTTCTTCTTTTGAGGAAGGTAATGTAGGAACATAGAACTAGCCTACTCAGAGAGAATCACCTTCCTCGGAGTGGGTTCTCATGGCTTACACTGTTGGGTACATAGTTCCTTCAAAAATTTAGAGTAAGTCAGGATATGCTTAATAGCATTGAGGAGCAGAATATTGATCCCTATGCTCTTGAATAAATTCAGGAGCTCCTCGTTGCTATCTAAGGTTTTCTTCTTCTTGGTTTTCAATAGGGCGTCAGGGAACGGGATGTGGGTAGTTTCTTCAATTTTCGATCCTTGGGCCATATTGTCTTCTTCAATCACCTCCTTCTCTCTCTCAAGCTCCCCAAGGTTTTGGCTTCTAGAAGGTAATCCAGGGTCCTGGGTCTGCTTTCCACTTCTCAAGGTGATGGAGTTTGCAGAGGCATATGGGTTCGGGTCTTGAGGTAGGTTAGTGAAGATTTGAGGGCCTTGATTGGTCATGTAACCAGAAGAAGAAGAAGAGGAGGGACCCTGCTCAACCACCTGAGCATGTGTGTGTGGGTCCCTTTGATTCCCGTACCATTAGAATCTATTGCCCTAATTTTGCACATTGCACAGGTTGGGTACGGGTTGGGATGGTAGAGATCTGGGTTGTTTGGTGTTAGCAATTAACCCAGATTGCAAGTTATCCAATGATGTCTTCATTTGCTGAATCAGCCGAAGCATGGACCCTTTCATTTCAACCATTTGCTGGTTTAAATCAGCCTGCCCTACAGATTGTTGGGCATTCCAAGATGGCTAATTAATTGGTCTCGGGGGCAACTGGGTGTATACTTGACCCTGACCCATAGGTCTTTGAGATGAATAGTTGCTAGGTCGTGTTTGGGTTTGTTGTCCCTGACTTTTCCAGGAGAAGTTAGGGTGGTTCCTCCAACCCAAGTTAGACCTAGCATTCTCCTGCATTGCATATGCATCCTCATAGGATGAGGATGGAGAGAAGGAAGGATTAGAAAAACTAGGATCAAAGGCCCTAGTTTGGAACCCATAAGGTTTCAAGAAATCTTAGCTCATAGGTTGAACCAATTCAAGTTGGTTCATGAACTCCCACCCTGTGGGAGCTCATGAGGATTGAAATCCCGAATTCTGGGATTGAGTGGGTGTAGAAGCGTTTCCCAAATTCCCAGACATCCATTCTTTCATTCTTTTAGCAACCAAGTCCATCTTATCAAGCTTATTACAAATCAATTCCATGTCAAATGAATGAGAATCTTGGATCTCATTAGCATTTGACCTGGGTTGTTGGGACCAGTTGAATGCATCCATGGAGGCATGATTATTTGAGTTCTCACTCATTTCCTCAAACGGGTCGTATGCACTATCTACATCTCAATTGAGGAAATTACCTCCGTAGGAGGCATCCACGTGATTACGGAGTTGTTCAACCAACCAGTGATAGAAAATCTGCACGAGTTGCCATTTCGTCACCTCATGGTGTGGACACTTCCTCAAAAGTTCCTGGAATCGCTCCCAGGCACCAAGAAAAAGCTCCCCCTGCCACTGGGCGAAAGTGGTAATCAACCATCACAAGGCATTGGTCCATCCGATTGGGAAGAATTTCTTCAGGAAAGTAGACTTAAGAGTAGCCCATGTTTCTATCGGCTGTTCAATGGTATGGTACCAATGTGTGGCCTTATCTTTGAGAGAGTGGGGAAAGAGCCTCATGATCATGTGCTCTTCGTTCACATTCCTTGCTTTGGTGGTCTGAACCAAAGTGGTCTGATTCTCTAGGTGCTGGAATGGGTCCTCCAAGCTAAGCCCATGGAAATGCTTAATAAAACGTAAGACTTGGGGCCTAATTTCTATGTCTCCAGCAGGAATCATGACGCTGGGATGTTCCCCATAGTTTGAGGGATCATAGAAATCCTTCAAAGGCCAAGTGCCCTGACCATTCATTCGTTGGAACCATTGCTGCATTTGCTGCAATTCTTTCAACTATCTCTAAATTAGCTCCTGCTAATTCAGGGGTGGGGGAGGTGGTTGTTGATCAGCCATGGGATCTACTTTGCTATAGGTCAACCTCTGCCTCTGGGAATGGTCTAAAGGTCCTTCCAATCTAGAGTTCATTGACCTCCTTCCAAGCATGCACTGGAAGGAAGTTGGAAGGACGGGAAGAAAAGGAACCCTGCAGCATAAAAAATACAAGCCTATCCTTAGGTTGGGTAGCCTAAAGGTCTACAGACTCTCAGAATTCATCCTAAGATTATGGATGATTTACTCTACTTTTATACAGGCAATCCAACCAATTAGGATGGACTGGGGAGAAGGTTCTTCCTTTGGCTTGCACCTCCAGCTCCTAATGTACCCCCCAGCAACGATCGTTTGACGCTACTCCCCTAGCTAGACATCTGATGGATTAGTATAAGCAGGTTAATCGTGAACAATCTCAATCTAGTTCCCGACGAGCGAACCAGTCCTTAGGACCAACGTCTGATTAATTTTAGTTAGGCTTGGGATATTGGTGCTTCTGGAATGTTATGGGCCCTTAATGGGTTGTGCCATTAATGATTTGTTTGAGAATGTGTGTATGTGCACAACCAAGAAGTTTTCAAGAAAGATTACTGAGGATGAGGTGAATTTTAGGTTCGAATCTTGCTTAGTAGCTTTTAGGATTCAAATAGTAGGTATATTCAACAAAGTTTTGTGAGGCAAACCAAGTTTTGAAAGCATGAGTTCAAGTATTTTTCCTTATAAATCAAGAAAATATGGAGTTCCTGGCTTGACCTAAATATTGAATCCAATGGGGTAGCTACAAAATGAATCTCTTTTGAATTAGGTGGTGTGGCCTAAACAATTCAATCAATCAGCGCAAATGCACCACCAATTAAGGCACACAGAAAGGTGATCAACCTAATATGATTGCTACTCCTTTATGTGTTGAATTGGTGTACCAATTCCATAGGTCAGAATCCCAGTTGAGTAGATGAAAATCAAGTCAGGTATTGTGCCTCAAATGTGGGTGTATAAAGTGTGTATATTGATTCATCCCACAAAAAGTATCTTTTTATTTTTATTTTTTATAAAATGCAGGGGTGAGATGAGTGGAGGTGGCAAACAAGTCAACCAAAGTCTATCCTAGGGTTTATGCAAGCACCTAAGTAGATTTGGTCTTGGTTATGCATGTAGCGAAATGAAACTAGTGAGGGGGTTATGGGGGACACTTACAAAGTACTCTACCCACACTTTACTCCGGTCTACTGCACTTAGATCTCCATGCTAGGGTCTCTGCAAGACAATAGATTAGAGATAAGTGGGGTAAGTAATATGTAAATGCAAAGAAGCGCAGAAAACAAGAAATGATGAACGCATTTCGAGTGGCAGAAATCGGGGTTTGGAGGAACCCGTCATTTTAGTGACAAAACTTGTTATCAAATACAATTTTACCGAAACTCCAAGGGAGTCCCGGTCAAACACAGGGAGGTGACATTTACTTTGTTTGAAAATCGCAATTCATTTTGTTTCTTTTTGATGTTTTGTTATATATATATTTTTTTACTTTTATAAAGGATGTAAACAAGATGGATCACAATCTAGATGGAATCAAATATGATATATTGTACAAATGTCTATTACAATAATCTACGAAAGCATAAAAGAGAGAGAGGTAAGAAGGAATCTCCCGAATCAGTTCTTTGGCGAGACGACAGCACCTGGTGGAAGCATGGATGAAGGAGTTGAGGAGTAGGATGACGAAGGTGAGATGTAGGAGGACGCTGGGTAGAGGAATGCTTCACCGAGGCTCTGGAATGGAGGTGAAGAGGCGGAGGCAATCTGATACCGAAATGGAGGTGGGAGGATGGCTTTAAGGCAACCTATGAAGGTGAAGCGATGAGGGACTAATATTTGGTGGGATTAAGGAATGCTACACTAATAGGAGGCCTTTGGAGCTTGAGAGTAAGCTCTAATGGAGCTTTGGCAGGCTACTAAAGCTTAGGAGTAGGTGGGAGTAGAGTAGGTAGAGATGAAGAGGAATAGGGGGTGTAGGAGTGTTTATATAGTGGTGGAATAGAGGTGGTTTGCATGCATGGGCCTTTAGTGACATTTAAGACATCTCTAAAGACCCACCATAGATGTCGCTAAAGCATTCACGAGCCTTGGCTAGCGCTTGGAAGCTTGGCCGCAGCTGGCATAGGGCACAGCGATCGTTGGCAATTGGATCAGGCATGGACGACTGTGATCATGAGAGGAGAATGCACACTCACCCGTATTTGAAATCTGCACTGCTGGCACATGCATTGGCAGTCATCGAGTGATGCATCGCATGGCCAAGACTCTCCAGTAGATCGCATGCGCCTTGATTTGAATCACATGCCTCGTTCCCTCACGGAGATCCGACGGTCGACAACGCATTTGCTCAACTTAAATGAGCACCTTTGATTGCGCACATGAAATCTGGCATGCGTCCTCACGTCGATGGGCAGCATCAGATCACACGTGAAGGATCTCGGCTGCTTGATCAAGATCGAGCGGCCCTATTTCAGCTGGCATTGTAGTAGGCACAACGAATTGTGGCTCGGACTCGTGGTTTGCAAGCGCTTATCTTCACCATTGCGCCAAAGCGATGCTTTGTCGAGTGGAGGGCTATGTAGTCGTGCGCGCCTTGACCGTTGGGTGAAGATCCAACAGTTGAGGTGAGTCCTTGCTTGAGGTCGGGAGCGATGGCTCAGGTGGGGGGCCAGCCTAGATGGCGCCACGTGGTGCCATCTAGGTCATCCATCTTCATCTTCTTGTAGAGGGTGCTACGAAGCTCTGATCAAGGTGATTTTCGCATTGACAGATTGCGATTGTCGTTCCAAATTCATCCGTACAGTCGAAGTCTTCATCTGAAGCCCGTAAAGATGTCACACTACCTCTTGGCCATATAAAATGGAAGAATTAATGTACATAATACATGACTATCCTAAATGTCATGCAATGGATGTTATGCAGTATTTATAACATGAATGCAATGCTAAGCCTAGCAATGATCATAAATAAGCATTTTGTCATGAATTCATATGTGTTTATCACTAGTCAATCCACTAACACGTACCACTTGAATGAGGGTGGTGACAGAGCGATTTTCACTTTGAATAATTAATATTAAGATAATAAATCGTTGCAGCACAAAAGGTGGTGGAAAATCTCTCAATCAAAGATTAAACAGATATGAATTTAAACCACAATAACGGATGTCATATCCACAGGGAGGAATAGACCAATAAATTCATGATAAATTTACCTCTTGTTTACTTAAAAGTAATTTCATTCATTCATCCTAATCCCAAAGAAAGAACACTAATAGATGAATCAAATAACCAATCTCTAATTTCTGAAAAGAGATGGACCAATCACGCAAATTCTCTTTACTAGAATACTCCTATAAAATCAATCAACCCCAAATATTCAATGGCATCCAATGTAAAGCATAATATCACCATTTAATGTAAAGCTAATAGATGGGGGAGGATAATCATGCAATTTGATAAGCCAATTAATTGGAGCAGACTAAAGGGGCTTTGCTGTAAATTCATTCAATTAATAAAATAATAAATCAAAAATCAAGTTTTGGCAATGGTAGCACATGTAATATCTAATTGAAGGGAACACAGAGCTTTCACTCTCTCTCCTCCTTGTGTGAGAGATGGAGCACCGGCAATGAAGCTGCTAGGGGGAAGGTTGACCGATGCGTGGAGATCACGATGGCGATGACAGAACGGCGAGAGGTGGCCGAAGGTGGCCGACGGGCGAAGGAGGGCCGCCGGCCTATTGGAGGAGAAGGCGACAGCCATGCATCTGGCTGCGCTCGGGTGCGCACCTACAGGGCACTGGTGGCGAGGGCAAGCGCCTACAGGAGGGGGCGCGCCTACCTACGAGGAGCACTGGTGAAGCGAGGGCGCGTGCCTGCAGGTTGCTTAGTGAGGGCACAGGCAGAGGTGATGGCGCTATGCGGGTGTGGTGATGGTGCTGTGCGGGTGCGCACGGTGGAGGCGCTCCAAGAAGGCACTGTGTGGGTACGGCCTGGCAGGTGGGCCACTGGCGCTGGAGCGACGCTGGCTGGAGGCGGGCCTGCAGGCGCTGGAGGAGGGGAAATGGCTGCAGTGGTAGCATGCTGTAGGATGGAGCCTACAAGCTGCTTGGTGCGGGCGCGGGTGGGGCAATGCGCTCTGCAGTGGAGAGCACTGGAGGAGGGGGGCACTTGCGGTGGAGGCTGTGGCTGGCGTGAAGGTGATGGCGCTGAAGAGGGGGGAAGCACTGCGGTGGAGAACTTAGTGCACAGTGCACGCGGTGGTTGCACCGTTCCTGGATGATGGTTCCCCACCAAGCGGAAGAAGAAGATCTCCGCAAGGGGAGAAAGATCCTCCTCTCCTTTCTCCGCCTCCTCTTTAACTCCTCTCTTCCCGCATGCGTCAGTTAAGGGATTTTCAAATCCCTTAGCTATTTTTGACCGATGGCTGTTGAGGGTGCCCGGAGGATGGGGAAAAGAAATGCCACCGGTTGTTTGAAAGGGTAATTTACCCTCCCCTCCTTATTCTTTTGTCAAATATTCTTCCTGCACATAAAAAGAACATAAAATCATTACATATTAAGTTATAGAATACTATAAAATAGATGTAAACTTAAATCATGATGCATGCAAACATTCTATAACTTAATGTAGTTATTAACAAACCTAAAAGGTATGATTAAGGTTACTTAGGCGTAATATTAGTCCATTAAAATGGACTCATCAGGTGGCACAACCGCTTACAAAACATCCTCTCTTACACCTGACAAAGAGAAGAACAATAGGACCTCCAATCCAACTTGGATTCCCATATCAAGAACAACAGAATATAGCAACATTCCTATGGAACCTTAGAAATATTTAGAATGAATGAAGCTTTCATGAATCGTAAGAGAGCATGCTTTGAATCACAGTAGTTGTACGTGCAGAGGTGCGAAAGCACGAGAGAGAGTAGGCATTTTTCTCTTAAAATGCTCTTGAGGTGTTTTTTGAGATGGGGGTCATCGGTCCTATTTATAGGCACTTTTCTACATTTCTGGAAATGTGGATTCGGTCGATCAAAATAAGGTTTGGTTGATCAAAATTGTATTTGATCGATTAAATAAAATTGTTGATCGATTAATGAAGTAATTTGATCGACTATGAGATTTCAAAAGAAATTTGACCATTGGAGTAAATTTGATTGATTAAATAAAATAGGTTGATCGATCAGAAAGGAATATGGCCATTAAAGATAGTTGATCGATTGGAACTATTAATTGGTTGATTAAGGTTTGGTCAATCAAAAGGATTTTGTGGTTGATCAATAGTAGGGAAAAGGTTTTTTGTGAAAATGAAAAGCTTACATTTATTTTTCTTATTGAGGTTCCGTACATACTTCTGGACTGAGTAAAATTTAAAAAGGTCTTCAAGTTCTTTACTCCCTTGATGAAAATGCTGATGAGGATACATCCATGCTACAATTTTGACTTAACCTATAATGGCTAGTTTATAATACAAACATAATTTTGTTATATCAAAACAAAGGTATTAGCAATCTCCCCCTTTTCTATGATAACATAATTATAATTAATTACGCATGATGCATGATCAAATGTTTCACCTCCTCTATTATTAACAAAAAGATTAAAGCAATTAAATGAACTAGTAGATAATGCTCCCCTTTATTGAAATATTCATGCAATTCATGACATGCTGCTATATAATAGAATTATAAATAGATTTCAATAAGCAGGATACGCAACATTATTTTAAGAACATGATATCTCAAAAAGATACTACGTTCTCATATAAAAGTAATAGAAAGCAAGATAAATATGAAGTCCATACATAGAAGATAGAAATAAAATATAATGTTTTACATGCCAACATAATAGATAAAATCTAAAAGTAAGGATGGTCTCGATATCTGATGGAAACTTCGTGTCGATATCGAAATCATCCAGAGAGAATGGAGGCATGCTGGTGCTGGGTCCTACAGCAGAAGAGAAGCTTCGTCTATGTCCCGAAACCTATAAGATCTGAAGGTCTGTAGATCACAGGATGGCTACTAGACTAGAGAACCAATAGGCTATGTATGTCTGGAGGAGGATGGTGCTAAAGTACTCGAAGGAGGAGCTGTTGTAGATGAACATCGACCTCAGGGGGGTCTGTGGTCATGGACAGTAAGTGCATGGATCTACTCTACAAGCTAATCCAAAAACTGACCCTGATAGAACGCGAGTAGGGTTCTTTAATTAGGTGAAATTAGCGTCAAATTGTATATAGTGGAAGTGCTTAACCTACAAGAGACTCTACACTTGTTTATCAAAAATTTATTTACTTGGCTAAATCAGATTTTAAGATTGTCACTTTTAGTCCAAGGTCAAACACAGGGAGGCGGGTTTGGAATTACTTAGTTTCTACGTGCTTCCTAGACTCTCATCAATTCCTTTCGCCTATTTTATTTTTGGTTTTCTTGATTTTTAGAATTTTTGGAGATAATCTTCTCCTTAAGGCACACCCTCAAAATGGTTCTTGGCTACACACCAAAATAATAAAATTCGATCTCGCCACACTTGAGACCATGCACCTGCAAATCAAGAGCTATCTTTTCTATTTTATACTTTTTTTATCTTTTCTTAAGCAATAAAAAAAAGCGAATATAAAAGAAAATAAAATGAGGAATTGAAATGAGAAATTGAAATGTGAAAATGGAAATGAATTGAAATACGTAGCTTATTTATATGTAGAATATATATATATGATATAGATATAGGTATATAAGTATAGATATAAATAATAACTATATAATAGATAATAGAATAGTAGAATATTGAATTAAAGATTCAATATGGATGTAGCACAATGCTAGGTTAACCGTCATCTTGAAAGACGGGATTAACCTAGCTACATGCTGCATGCGGTGTGGAGCGAAAGTGTATGAGTGTGGGTAGAAGGCCTAATATGTGCGAATATCGAGGAATACCTGCAACTGGTGCGAATATACCTGCGAAATGATGTGCGGTAAATCGGTATGTGCACGGTATTGTGAATGGTAAATATAGTGAGTGTGTGAAGGAGGAAGTGGAATACAGATGTGTATATATGTGTATATATAAGTATATATATGTAAGTATATATAATTATTTAGAAGTTTATGTATATAAATATATATATACATATGTGAATATGTGAATAAATATAAGTATATATATGTGTGTAGATGTGTGTATACGGATGTGATGTGTGTGTATATGAATATATTAGTATTTATGTATGTATAGGTATGTGGTGAGAGAGTGTGTTTGTGTTGTGTGCGTGAGAGTGTGGGTGTGTGTGAAGGGCACTACAGACACAGGTGCAGCGATGAAGCAGTCACGCTTGCTAAGGTTCGCAGAGTGATGAGAGCAAAGGCATTGAGATGAGGTGTGCCACGCGCGAGATGTAGCGTAGTGCGCATTGGGTGAGGTGCGCGTGTGGTCGAGAGATGCAGCGACCAGCTGGAGCTAGTGACGTGAGGAGAGAGAGGGCGATGGCCACCGGATAATTGAGAAATAAGCCAATCACGCACTGTAGCTGCGTGAGGTCGAGGCTACGATGCCAAGGGCAAAAAGCAAGAGGCTGTTTTGCAATACTACTAGCTGAAATGCATGCACAGGTGATGGTGAAGGCATGCGAGGAAGTGCAGTGCACGACAAGGATGCGTGCACAAGCTTGTGAGAGAGTGGTTGAGGCACGCGAAGGTTGGGCTGGAGTGCATGGTGATGAGGGAAGGAGCTTCAGAGCTTCTTGCTCTAGCAATGGCAATGAGCATAACTAAAACTAAAACAAAAAAAATAAAACAAAACAAATAAAAAAGAATACACCACGCCCACCTGCTCGTGATGGAGCTAAGCAGTGACGTTCCCTCACCGTGGTGGTTGCAATCACAAGAGAGTATCCTCTACTCTCAGTGTTCCTCTCAACTTGTTAGAGGATACTGAGAATGAGGAGGGGAAGAGAGGGAGAAAGGAGAGCACAAGATGAGTGGAGTGTGTGGCCAGCTATTTGTGTTGTGAGGGAGTGGTGTGTTGGTCTGATGGTGGAGGGAATGGATGCTGAAGGTGGAGGTGAGGAGAGGGGTGGTACCGACCTTCTGCATGGAGGTGGAGGTGTGGGTTTTATAAGTGATGGTAGTGAGGGTGGCGACAGTCGTAGGTCATTAGGATGTTATTTTTAGAGGGAACAATTTTTGTGTAAACAATGGGGGTGCACTTGAGGTGTTGGAAAATGAATGTAGGTTGTTATTAGATGCTTATTAGGTGGAATACAAGGGGGGATTTGAATGGAAATAAGGTGGAAATGGAATGGATGAATGGATGAATGAATGCTTGATCTCTCTCTCTAACTTCTCTCCATAAAATGAACAAATGCGAATATTTACAAGATGCATGCATAACTATCTAATCTAAATGGATAATGTTAGGAAATAGCATAAGATGGCCTAATTAGAGACATGAATTGCTACGCAATCACACCCCCATGCCTATCTTTAGCTAGTCCCTAGAAAAATACTTATTCAATAAGGTATTAGTATTTAGAAATGATCTTAAGCTGAAGATTTTTCTGAAGCAACATTAATGTGTTTATCAGTTGGACATTGTGAGAGACAATTGCAAAGAAGACTACCAGAACTCAAGTCTTACATAAGATAGACCATCTCTCAACTAACAAGGATTCTTTATATTTAAACCTTAAGTGCGATTTCTAGGACTAAGAGGGTTTTGAAAAACTTGAAAGCTAAGAGGTTATGATTTGTGCTTAGTGATTGATCAAGACCAACCAGACAAACATTAAGACTCAATCCCAGGGTTTCATGTCTTTTGAAGTCAAGATTGATCCCAGCTTCAACTCAAGTCTTTGAATTAACTCTCAAAAATGAGAAAAGACTCAACCCAACTCTTATTACGTTGTGGCTCAAAGAATATTTGGTAGAAACAGGGCATTTGTAGTGCACCTTGAAAAACTTTTGGTGGAGGAATTTACAGGACACAGGAGAACATACTAACTTATTCAAAAGAATGTCTTTTTCTACAAATTCTTTTTGACTTTTTCCCTTTTTTTAATACAAATAAATGTCAGTATATCTCCAATAACTTTATTTGATAGAGCACACTTATTTGGTGGGTGAGAACTTAGATGAAAAGAGTATGTATAATTTCAGATGGACGCGGATACCCATATAATGGTCAAGAATTTGCAACATACCCATATAATTTTAGGGATTTTTCAGTTAGGTATAATGGTATGTATACATATAATGGTCTTAGGGATTTTTCCATTATATGAGTATGTATAATTTTAGGGATTTTTCAGATGGATATGTATAATGGTCAAGAATTTGCAACATACCCATATAATTCCCAGATCCTATGGATGTCTCCTATCCATCCGCCCATGCCAAATCATGCTATGTCCTCATATGCATGCACAAAGGGGTAAAAAGAGGGCTACAAGGTCTTGGGGAAAAGGTGAGTATAAGGCATAAAGCAGGGTGGATGGGTGGGTGGTGAAAAACAGAGTGAAATGAAATGAAGTGAAGTAAAGTGAAATGAGTGAAATGTGATGTAGTGTGTAGAGGGAAAGCGATTGTTGGGGTGCCTCCCAATGAGCACTGAATTTAACGTCCCCAACAGGATGTTGTATAAGGCTTATATTAGTTACCCTCCAGTAGGGTAGCTATTTCACCAATGGGGGTAGGCTCATGAGTAAGATACGGTTTCAACTGCTGCCCATTAACTATAAATTTATGCCTAGATTTGGGATCTTCAATTTCAATGGCTCCGTTGGGAAAAGGTCTCAAGACTAAGAAAGGACCAGTCCATTTGGACTTCAGTTTTCTAGCAAAGAATTTGAGCCGGGCATTATAAAGCCAAACCTACTGTGATGGCTCAAATTCCTTCCGCATAATGCGGTTGTTGTGAAAGGCCTTGGGACGTTGTTTAAAGGTCAAGGCAGAGTCGTAGGCTTCATGATGTAGCTCTTCTAACTCATGGAGTTAGAGTTTCCTTTCTTGACCACACAGGTCAGGGTTGAGGTTACATTGGCGAACCACCCAATAAGCGCGGTGCCCCAACTCCACAGGCAGGTGACAAGGCTTCCTGGAAATGATCCTGTACAGAGACATACCAAGGGGAGACTTGAAGGCGGTTCGATACGCCCATGAAGCATCAATTAGCTTGTCGGACCAATCCTTACAGTCTGGTCGAACCATTTTCTGGAGGATTTTCTTTATCTACCGGTTTGAAACCAAAGCCTGGCTATTCATTTGAGGATGATACAGAGAAGCGATACGATGTTGGACTCCATATTTCCTCAAAAGTGCCCAGAAAGATGAATGGGTGAAATGACTTCCTCCATCCAAAATGATGGCTTGAGGGATCCCAGAGCACGCAAAAATGTGGTCTTTGACGAACTTGGTGGTAACGACATGGTCAGCATGGTGCACGGGAATAGCCTCAATCCATTTCGAGATATAATCAACGACAACAAGGATGTACTCGAAACCGTTGGATGGAGGAAAGGGACCCATAAAATCAATTCCCCAAATGTCAAAAATCTCCCCAACTAAGATGGGTTGCAAGGGCATCATGTTGCGACTTGACATTGACCCTAGCTACTGGCACCTAGTCCAATGCTTAGCATAATTGCGTGCATCCTGATGAAGGGAGGGACAAAAGAATCGGCATAGCAACACCTTGGCTACAAATTTTCTCCTTGAAAAATGGCCTCCACTGGCCTGATCGTGGCAAAAGGGTAGCACATTGGTGAATTCACTATCAGCAATACAATGATGGATAATTTTGATTAGCACCTACTCTAAAAAGTAGTGGATTATCCCAGAAATAATACTTTGCTTCTACAATGAGACGCTCACGTTGGTTTTTAGGCTAGCCTCATGGAAGAGGTCCAGAAGCAAGGTAATTACCGATATTGGCATACCAAGGTCCACTTGCCACATTTATTGCTAGAAGATGCACATCAACAATAGATTCAGTTAAAGGCAATGTAAGTCCAATGGTCCAGGTCTAGTCTCGACAGGTGGTCTACGACAACATTTTAGGTCCAGCCATATCTCATATCTCAAGATCAAATTCTTGAAGCAGAAGGATCTAATGAATTAGTTGAGGATTTGCATCCTTCTTATGCATGAGATGAGAAATGGCCGCGTGGTCAGTGAAAATGGTAACATGAGAGCCCAAAAGATATGAACAAAATTCCTCCAGCCTAAAGACGATTGCCAGCAACTCTTTTTTAGTGATCATGTAATTATGCTTGGCCTCATCAGCATCTTACCGACGTAATACACCATGAAGTGGTGTTTATCGCATCTTTGTCCTAAGATCACTCTGACACCTAGGTCAGAAGCATCACACATCAGCTCAAAGTATAGGGACCAATCTAGTGGCTGAAGAATAAGGGCTTTGGTGACAGCATCATGCAGCTGCGTGAATGCTCGAATATAGTTGGGGCCCATGTCGAAGGGTACATCGATCGATAAGAGATGCGTCAAAGGTTTGGAAAGCTTGCAGAAGTCCTTAATAAATCTCCTATAAAAATTGACGTGCCCAAGAAAGGAGTGGATTTGCCAGACAAAGCTAGGAATGGGTAAATCAGCAATCACATCAAGCTTAGCTCTGTCCACTTCAATACCCATTTCAAAGATGATATGTCGCAGAACAATGCCTTCATGCACCATGAAAGGACTTTTCTCCCAGGAAGGCACTATGTTAACATCAATACATCTCTGAAGGATGCAGGTCAGGTTGGCAAGGCAATCATCAAAAGTTAGTCCGACGACAGAAAAGTCATCCATAAAGACTTTAAGAAAATCACCCACCATATCATGGAATATCACCAGCATGCATCTTTGGAAAGGAGCTAGCACATTACAGAGTCCAAATGGCATCCTTCTGAAAGTGAATATGCCAAAGGGGCAGGTGAAGGTAGTTTTCTCTTGGTCCCAAGGTTCAATAGACACCTAGTTATAGCCCGAGAATCCATCTAGGAAACAAAATACTGATTTCCCGCTAACTTCTCTAGGATTTGGTCAATAGCGGGTAGCAAAAAATGGTCTTTCTTGGTAGCAATATTAAGTTTCCTATAGTCTACACACACTCTCCAAGATGTTGCAGTGCGTGTAGGGATGGTTTCGCCCCTGTCATTGACATGAATGGTGAGACCTGCCTTTTTAGGCACAATATGAATCGGGCTCACCCAAGGGTTATCGTTGATCGGGTAAATGATGCCCGGATCAAGCCACCTGATAATTTCATTCTTAACGACCTTCTGCAAATTAGGATTGAGACGTTGCTGCATCTCGCGAGAAGGTTGAGCCTCCTCCTCTGTATATATATGGTAAGTGCAGGAGGGGCAAATGCCAGTCAGATTAGAAAGAGACCATCCAATGGCTGCCTTATGTTCAATTAGGACCTTCATTAGCTTACACCCTTGCTACCTGGATAATTTTGAACTGATAATTACAGGAAGCATTTCATTTGGTCGTAGAAAAACATATTTTACCATGTCAGGCAGTGCTTTGAGCTCAGGTGTGGATGGGGAAAAATGTGGCAATTCTTGGGATGAGATTGTCCCAAAAGGATCAGGAGAGGGAATAAGGGGAGAAAGAAATTGCCCCTCAGGTTGGCAAATGAGAAGGGCATCTTGGATTGATGGATCCAAAAAAGGAGTGCCCTAGAGATCAGTATTTGTAAATAAGGTCCCAGTGTGGAATGTCACTTCCGCCTGATTTGGCGGGAAAGAAAGGGCACTCCGATCTTCAAAGGGATAGATCAGAGGTGAGCAGCCTGGATATGACTCAGACCATGAGGCGTATGAAGCAGAGTGGACCTCGTTAGGGGTCTAGTCATGAAGAGATAAAAGTAAGGGAAGGGATGGGGTAATGTCATAGTACAGGTCAATCAGGTCTTGATTTTCAAGGGGGATGTCGCAACAAGTTGAATAGGTCCCAATCAATCTAATACACGCACTGACTGCCATGTCATCGTCAGACATGTCATCCTCGATAAAATTGCAATCAAAATTTTCAGACATGTCAGCCTTAAAAATGTTCAGTTTGAGCTTTTTAGAGCCCACGACAATCTCAATACAGCCCGATTCACAATCGATATGGGTGCGGGCTGTGGCCAAGAAAGGTCTACCGAGGATTATTAGATAATCAGAAAGTGAATCAGGAACTTCCATATCTAATACAAGAAAGTAAACAAGAAAACAAAGATTGTTGACCCTAACCACCACATCTTTCATCACACCCCATTGGATTTTGATAGAGCGATCTGCCACTTGCAGTGTAATAGGGGTGGGTTTTAGATTTCCTAATGCAAATTTCTGGAACATGATGGTTGGTACAAGGTTAACGGAAGATCCTAAATCCAACAAGGCACGGTCAAAATTGTAGCCTTTGATGCTGCATGAAATGAGAGGGGTGCCTGGATCTTTCTACTTCGGTGGTAGTTTTGATAGTATAGCACAACTCGCATGAGCGAGAGAACCATCAGATTCTTGGTTTTCTTTTGCTGTCATTTGGGTGTAGAGTAGTCTTTAAAGACATGGGCGACAGTAGGGATGTGGTCGATCGCCTCTAACAAGGGAACCTTAATTTCAACATCCTTGAATAAATCACGCAGATTATCAAAGGTCTGCATGTTCTTTTTCTTGCCTTTTGGTTCCCTTAGTAGAACCTTAGGGAATGGGACCAATTCTGGCACCAATTTGGGTGTATCATCCTCACAAGAATGTGGTGCGCATCCCGAATTAGAGAGCAATGAGGAAGATGGGCTAGGATCAGGTCGAGGCGGATTGATGATTTGTTTACCACTCATAGTAATCACATTGGACGTCACAGGTCTAGTGGGATCATAAGGCGGAGGAGGGTTCACAACAGGGACATATGGTTGATGTGCTACTGTGTGATTAGCTTGAAATCCCAGTTGAGTACTCAAAGCTTGTAGAATCTGATGAACCTGCCCTTGAGAAGGTCGTACCTGTGGTTGCTGACCAGGGGGTACAAAATTTCATGGGTTTGGGACAAGTTGGGTAGGAAGACTGCCCTGAGATCGAGTCATCATGTGTAGTTGACTGATCTCAGCATTCTGTTATGCCAATTGGTGTTAAAGAGAGGTCATGTTTTCTTCATGGTGCTTGGACATTTTCGTCATCATTCACCTCAATTTGTCAAGAGGACTTGATGCATGATCCATTTGAGGTGTGTAAGGGCCCAGCGGTGGGTTTGCTTGTGGATTATATTAGGCCCTTGGGATGATGGGAGCGGATGGTCGCATTGGTCCACCAATGGGATTTTGTCACTGAGGGTTGTTGGACCATGCGAAAGTTGAATGGTTATGCCACCCTGGGTTATAAGTAGCAGAATGTGGGTTATTCCCCAGGGTGCACACGTCTTCAAGTTCAAAAGACGAGTCCATATATGGTACTGCATCCGAGTACATGGAGGCTTGGTCCTCCATGTCATAATACTGGTTAGTAGAAACCAAATCCACATTACTCACCAAGTCACTTGGCGAGATACTCGGTAAGGAAGGTGCAGGTCATGTGGGATTCTTGGAAATCATCCTAACTTGGGAAGGATTGGGTTTGTGATGTGGTGAAGGAGTCGATGTGTGAGCCACAGGACAGGTACAGTTGGCCAAAAATTCGTCCAGCTTCTTGTGAATGAGGGAGACTTCATTTCATTTTTGTACGATTCAATTGAAGTTGGTGGATGAATGGGAAGGTTCCGTGTCAACCTCATGAGCTTCGCTACAAGGTGCGCTAATCCAATTAAAGGCGACAAAGGAAGCATTATTCATAGAATTCTCACTCATATTTTCAAACAGTTTGAATGCTCCATCCTCGTCTTTATTCATGAAATTTCCTCCGCAAGAAGTGTCCTCAATCTGTCTCAAAGTTTCATTTAGCCCATAATAGAAGATCTGGGCTGCATGCCACTTAAGCAAACCGTGGTGTAGGCATTTCCTAAGAAGGTCATTAGGCCTTTCCCAGGCCTCATGAAATTGCTCGCTGTTTTGTTGCGTGAAAGAAGTAATAGCACAGTGAAGTGCATTCTGCGCTCGATTGGGAAGAATTTATTGATAAACGTTGTACACATCTCTTCCCAAGAGCGGAGAGGTTTCACAATGGTGCACAACCATTGCGTGGCTTTGTCCTACAATGAAAATGAGAACATTTTCATGAGAATGATATTCAACTTGATGTTTCTTGGTTTAATCATTTCAGCTGAACGGGTTAAGTCCTCCAACTGAAGAAAAGGGTCTTCACTGACCAGTCCATGGTAATGGAAATTGATTAGGCTGACTGATTGCGCAGCAATCATAGGTCTTAATTGACCTAAATTAGGCTAGGACTTAGAATAAGTTAGGGTTATTCATGCATGCATACGCATTATCTGCATCTTTACTGCTTTCCTTTAGCTATGCATAAAATAATGTTATAATGTGCTGATTAAGTGCATTATGTCGATTGCAGGGAATAAGCTGATCAGGAGCTGGATCTGAAGCTGCATCAGGAATAACAAGAGTTGTAGCAGAGCTGGAGCAGAAGGCCTAGTTTAGATGTAGGAATAATAATGTAAGGGGGGTAAAGGTTTTCTATTCTATTAAGTAGAAATAAAGCAGTAAAATGTGAAGAGCTTAGGTCTATCTTAGCCCTAGGATAGCCTAGAGACTTCCCCAAGCCTTAGCCATCCTTAGATTAGGTCACAACACCCTAGAAAGCCCTAAAACCCTAGTTCCAACCCTTCTCTGGACGTCCAGATAAGTTTTAAGACGTCCAGGACCCCTAGCCAACTCCCGCACACTTCAAACCCACTTCTGCAGTGTTATTGGACGTTCAGACACTTTGTCAGACGTCCAATTTCTGCAGAATACCCGAAACAGAACCTGAAATCCTTCCTGACTCTAATTGGATGTCCAAACAACAAGTCTGGACTTCTGATTTTTGAGTATAAGACGTCTGATTCTATAATTAGACGTCTGATACTGCTCCCCAATTCCTGTTTTGAGATTTAAGCCTTGATCTTGGATCTCTAGGTCCCTAAACCCAATTCCAACCCCATAGGAACCTAAATTAAGGTGCCCTAACCCTAGTACATCACCTCTAGACCTCCCTAAGGACCTAATGAGGTCCTCACTAAACCTAATTGACTTGGATCTTAGTCAAATCCATCAGCCTATTCAATTGGACTCATTGAGTCCAATTGAGCCCTAATCTCAGCACACACTATCCAATTGGACTCAGTGAGAGTCCAATTGACCTATACCTGACTTAATTGAGTTGTTTTACTCTCAATTAAGTTTCCACACACCCAATTAAACTTGTATTAAGTTTAATTGCACTTTACCTTAGTGAATTAGGGTTTATAACGCTAATTTGAGACCTACCTTGACCTAAACCCACTAGAACCTAACCTAATCAACCTAGCCACCTAAGTTTCGACCCACACATACCCACACACACCCACACACACCATCCACACGAAAATATCTAGCCTAGAGTTCTCTAGAGCTCTCTACCATGTGTGGTTGCCTTGGTTGCCAAAAATAGCAACCAAGAGCCATTCAATTTTTAGATCCACATTTGGTGGATCTAAAAATCACCATCCACCCTCTCTCTCTCACTCTCCCACGAGCTCCCATCATAGGCCTCTCTAGAGAATTCCATAATTCTCTAGAGAGCTTCCCTTAGGTCTATAAAAAGACCCCTTGGGTGGCCATTGGTACCCATTCACTCCCTTGGCAATTACTCTCCATTGGTGCCATTCACGCCACCTCCACTTAGCCACTCACTCCACCTCCACGAGCTCACTACCACCACCATGGAGGACACCATGCTGGGATGCTAGATCAACCCTACCTCTCTCCAAGGGTTGGCCTAAGCTACATTGGCCGCCCCTCATTCTCTTCTCAACCACTCCAAGGCCATCGGGGACCACCCCTGAATGCCCTCTACTCTTTTAGCTCTAGATCATGCTTTTCATAAGTTTTACTGCTTTCATTTACTGCTTAGTAGAGTAGTTTCTCTTCTCCCCCAATGATGCATGCGAAATCCCCCTGTCGATTCTTGTACGCAATCATTTTCTGGTAGCTAGGTTTAATTTAAAGCATTCCTGTATAAGCTTTCCTCTAGATTGCCTGTACAAACAACTCTCCCCCAATGAATGAATGAAAAATGCATTTATATATATATATATATCTCTTTATGTGTTTGAAATCACCATGAGCTGAATGATTATTTTATTTACGTGATTTAAGTGCCTGTTCTTTAACTGCCTATATATTGAGCACCAGAATACTAAGTAGAGTGACTTTAAAATCGATTTCAAAAATAGAAACATGCCTCCCACAAACGAACGAACGGGATTCAAGTCTCGTTATTTTACAAAACAATATTTTTGACGAACATTTTTGCGCGACTATACTACAATTTTCGACGACTTTCAAATGCACGAAAATGGCTTTCTGTCACTGACTACATTTGGTTTTAATTCAAAATCCTCCCACGGGTCCCTGTAGCAGGGAGATTCTGAAATGAGCTAAGAGACCTAGGATCCTCCCATTCAGGAGGGTTTTGCATTTCCTCCAATGTCTCCCTAATGGCTTCAATCTATTCAATATACAATGCCATTTGGGCTTGGAGATGGGTTAATGGGTCAACAGCTCCTCCACCACCTTGTGGATTTGGAGGGGGGCAATTTCCTCCCACAGGATTTGGGGGTAGGCGAGCAACCATGTTTACTGAGGAAGAGGATGATTCACCAGCTTCTATCCTTCTAAAGTTATCAGACAATTCAACAAGTTCAGGGTTTTGTGACCTTCTCCCAAACATGTACTGTCGACAGAAGAATTGGGTTGATGAGAAGAGAGAAAGGGATAAGGGAAATGACGCTAAATAGGTGCACTTGATGACAAATCAAACAATCAATGTCCTAACCTCTAAATGTGTCCTTATGACCTAAAGATCTAATTTAGCTACTATCGTGACTTACGGAACTGAATACGAGTACCATGGAACACCAGGCTAGATTGAAAGGCTGTTTGCCCCAGTCTTTGACACCCAGTAGCATACACGAACCCATACCAGCACGTAGGTGCTATACGTAGGTAGTTAGGCCTCCAAACCTTAATGGGGTCAAGTTACTACCAATTTTAGATTAAGAGGCTTAGGATACAAGTGCTTTGGAATGTGAAGGGCGTTGTATGCGAGTAATGCCCAAGTGTGTTAATTTTTGAGTCTGTAAAACAAGCATGCAATGGGGGAATCTCCCTGAGTTGAAGATTTAGATGGTGAATGGCTTTTAGAATTTCACTCTTAGGTAGTATGGATTTTATGATTTCCCTTAATTACCAATTCAACCAATCTCTGGGTTTTCAAGAAAATAAAAGTTCTTTTTGAACCCAAACAACCCTCCTTCAATTTGATTTGATTAATGCATGCTACAATGCAAATGGGCCCCTACTTGGAAATTTCTAAGTGTGGATGCATGAATCAATTTTAATTCAATGTGAGAAGGAGCCAAAGCGCTTCAATTCAAGTGCTTCCAATCACCTAAGTGAGAATCCACACAAGGCTCAACCACCAAAAGTGTGAAAAATAAAAATGAATATATTAGGGGTTGAGATTCGGGATCAAATCAAGGCAAGTTTAGGGTCATGGTAGGGTTGGAGTCAAATCAACTCCAAGACTCCCCAACCAAAGTTTGGATCCCGAATGCGAAATAGTGAGGTGAAAAAGTGTGGCAAACAATTGATTTTAAATCCCCTCAATGTTAATTTCGCATCACGAAATAATCAAGAGTCAAGATTCTCGAATTTTTCATTTACGAAAAAGTGGAAAATCAAAGGTGGTGGTGGTGATCTAAAGAATCAAACAGTGGAATTTAATCCACTCGCCCCAGAACTCCCAAGAAGATCTTTTTAGGGTTTTTTTATTTTTTTAACTTTTTTATATCTTCAATGTGACAGAATGACCTAAATTGCTAAGAAGAAGATACCTACCTCCTCAGCAACATGGGTGAAGCTCGAAGTAGTGCCAATGACTTCACGCTCTCACTCCACCTCGGGTTTACCCACGTCTCCAACCTCCTCTATGTGTCTCCTCCTCACAATAGGTACACCTGCACAAAAACAAACAAAAACACCTGTGAAGAGAAGGGTGGAAGAAGATTAAATCAAAGGAAGAGAAAAGAAACTAACTCCAGATAGCGGCCCCCTGGCAACGGCGCTAGAAACCTTATGATAGAATGCGAGTAGGGTTAATTAATTAGGTGAAATTAGTGTCAAATTGTATATAGTGGAAGTGGTTAACCTACAAGCGAATCTTCACTCATTTATCAAAAATTTGTTAACCTATCTAAATCAGATTTTAGGATTGTCACTTTTAGTCTAGGGTCGAACTCAGGGAGGCGAGTTTGGAATTACTCAGCTTCTGCACGCTTCCTAGACTCGCATCAATTCCTTTCGCTTATTGTACTTTTAGTTTTCTTGATTTTTAGATTTTTTGGAGATAATCTTGTCCTTGAGGCACACCCTCAAAATGATTCTTGGCTACACGCCAAAATAATAAAATTCGATCTCGCCACACATAAGACCGTGCACGTCCAAATCAAGAGTTATCTTTTCTATTTTATACTTTTTTTTTACTTTTCTTAAGTAATAAAATAAAAGTGAATATAAAAGAAAAAAATGCAAAATTGAAATGGTGAATTGAAATGCAAAAATGGAAATAAATTGAAATACTTAGCTTATTTATATTTAGATAATATATATATATGTATATTTATATATGATATAGATATAGGAAAATAGGTATAGATATAAATATATACATAACTATATAATAGATAATAGAACAGTAGAATATTGAATCAAAGATTCAATAGGGATGTAGCACAATGCTAGGTTAACCATTGATGTAAACACATATATTTAGGTTAAAATGCCTATTCATGCATGTTCCTAGGCTTAGATTTGCATTTCATATTATAAATATTGCATAGCATGCATCGTTCTACATTTATAGTAGTTGTGTATATTTAGGTTAATCACGTCCTTTTTGTGGCCAGGAGGGAAGGAGATTTATTTCAGGGCCTCAGATGGACGATCTGACCGTACGGAGTTGATCAGGACGATGATCGAAGTCTAATGCCTCCAAAATCATCTAGATCAGAATCCCGTAGCATCATATAGAGTTCGAGGAAGATCAAGGGCAGTGAGCAATGCGACATCCATACGGGCTTCAAATGAAAAATCCGACCATACGGATGGACCCGGAGTGACGATTGTAGTCCGACAGCATGGAAATCAAATTGATCCGAGCACCGTGGCACCCTCTGCAATAGAAAGAAGATGGATGGCCTAGATGGCACCACGTGGTGCCATCCAGGCCACCCAACATCGGCCAGCAGCAACTAGAAGGTGCCCCCTCATCACCTTCACCTCCATTCCCAGCTGTTGGATCAAGATCCAAGGATTGAGAATCCTCTCCCATCGTGCGCCTGCACCGCTCTTCTTGACTCAACTGGGAGCTTGGCACAACGGTCATGGACTCAACTCCCAAAGGAGGGGCGCGGGTTCGAAACTCGCCAAGCCCCCCAATTGCTCAATGGAGGCAGCACTAGCACACCAGCCGGCGCACGTGCGCAGACACACGTGCACCAGCCCGCACACCCGCACCGCAGAGCCAATGCAGCAGCACAACGCCAGCACGCACGCGAACGACATGGCGCGTGATGGGGTGCAACCACAATAGCAGCGGGCGTGAGTTGGCACGGACCTTCTGCAATAGCCTAGGCGGGCCTTTAGTGAGACATATAGCCATCTCTAATTACCTATAGGCGTGAGGATAGCTGTGGGCGTGAGCGGTGGTGGCGCGATCTTCAGTGACAGCTACAGGGGTCTTTAGTGATGCTTGCAGCAGTCACTACAACCCCCTACATGAATTTCTTCTTCTTCCCTCTACTATAAAAGGACCCCTGCACCTCCCCTTCTTCTCCATCTCTACCTACTCTACTCCCACCTACTCCTAAGCTCTAGTAGCCTACCAAAGCTTCATTAGAGCTTACTCTCAAGCTCCAAAGGCTTCCTATTAGTGTAATATTCCTATCTCCCACCAATTATTCATCCTTCATCCCACCACCTTCATAGGTTACCTTGGAGCCGTTCTCCCACCTCCATTCTGATAGAAGATCGCCTCTGTCTCCTCACCTCCATTCCAGAGCCTCGGTGAAGCATTCCTTTACATGGCATCTTCCTGCATCTCACCTTCGTCGTCCTACATCTTATCTGCTTCACCTAAGCTTCCGCCAGGCACCATCGTAACATCGAACAGCCGATTCGGGAGATTTCCTCTCACCCCTATCTCTTTTATGCTTTCATAGATTATTGTAAGAAACATTTGCGTGATATATCATAGTTGTTTCATCTCTCTTATGATCTATCTTGCTTGCTTTTTTCTATAGAAGCAAAAGAAAAAAAAATAACAAAACCCCAAAACACCAAAAAGAAACAAAATGAAGCGCGGACTTCAAACAAAGTAAACGTCGCCTCCCTGTGTTCGACTCGGAACTCCCTTGCAGTTTCGGTTACAAATTGTATTTGATAGACATGTTTTGCGAGCTATGAAAACAGGTTCTCTAAACCCCGATTTTAATTCACAAAACATGACTCATCATTTTGGCGCCGTTGCCGAGGAGGCAACGCTCTTTGGTTTTTCTTGTATTTTCCTACATTACTTACATGTTTTTCTAACCTATCTTTCTTCTTCGATTTATTATCTTATAGGAACCCGATTGAGGAGCCAAAGGTGGTAGATTGGAGTAAAGTGCGGGTAGAGACATTTGTATGTTTTCCCCCACAACCCCCACCCTAAATTTCATTTCACCACACTAATAACTCAAACCCAAATCAACTTAGGTGTTTTTTTATAAACCCTAGGATAAATCTGGTTGTTTGTTTGCCACCTCCACCCATCTCATCCCCGCATATATAAAAAATAGATATATATATACTCTTCTCTTATGGGATTTACTGAAAGTGACACACATTAAACACCCACAACTTTCAACTTAAGGCGCACCATTCCACTTTGATTCTACCACTTAACTGGGATCTGACTTGTGGGCTCAGCACACTTCAACTCAATACACATAAGTGAGTAGAAATTCGAATAGGTTAAACATCCGTGTGCCTTAACTAAGTGGTGCAATAGGCCAATTGATTGATCTGTTTGGGCCACACCACTGAAGATAAAAGTCATTCATCAGTAACTTGCCACTTAGGGTTAATCTTTAGGGCTAAACCAGGCACTCCACATTAGTTTTTGATTTCTAAAGGAATATATCATCACCAATGCTTTCAAAACTTGGAGTGTTCTCTTGAACCTGATTGAATACACCTAAGATTAAACCCTAAAAGCTATGAAACAAGGTTAAACCCTAAAAGACACATCATCAAACAACCTTGTTTTCAAACCTTGGTTGTGCACGCACACATATTTGAATTGATCATTTAGGGCACAGCCCATCTAGAGGGCCCATCACATTCCAAGAGCAAAATCAACCCAAGCCTAATTAAAGCTGTGTAGACATTGGCCTTAAGGATTGATTCTCTCTTCGGGGCTCAGACTGAGATTTTTTTCAATTAATCTTCTTCCACTGGTCCATCTGATGTATAGCTAGGGGAGTAGCATCAAGCGATCGCGGTTGAGGGATACACTATGAACTGGAGGTGCAAGCCAACGAAAGACCCTTCTCCCCAGCCCCTTCCTCTAACTAGTTGGATTGACTGGATAGAAGTAGACCAAGTCATTTATAATCTCAAGATGGGTCCTGGGGTCTGTAGGTCTTTAAGGTAATCCACCTAAGGATAGGATTGATTGCTTGTATTGCAAGGCCCCTTTCTTTCTTCTAATTTCCCCTCCTATTCTACCATGTATCCTTCCACATCCTACACTCATTTCCCATCCTACCCTCTGTTTGCAACGCTTTGTCGGGATTTTTAAGTCAGT
Organism: Thalassia testudinum; assembly: GCA_037157565.1. Lineage (NCBI taxonomy): Eukaryota > Viridiplantae > Streptophyta > Magnoliopsida > Alismatales > Hydrocharitaceae > Thalassia > Thalassia testudinum. The sequence goes on from JAZHRO010000025.1 coordinate 96,568,963, forward strand.
TGCGTTGTAGTATAGGTGACCAAGTGTTGACAACAAATAAAAATTTATTACTCGAAAACCTAAGTATTTGAGGTCGAACATAAGACGCAAATGGAATTTATTCACTAATCTCGATAATGTAATTGAACACTTAGAATTACTCGAAGCTTAATTCAAAATATAAATGCAAGAGTTTATGAATTAAATTTATAGCAAAAGTAGAATAGTTGGACGTCTGATTCTATGACCAGACGTCTTAAATGATGGCCTCTTATTTTCTTGTCCTTGCAGCTTTCTCTTCTTCTTCTTCCTTCTCTTTCTGTCTCTGCTTCAGTTGCTTCTCTTCTGCTTAACTTTTGCTTTCTTCCTTCTCTTCTGCACAGTGCCTCTGCCTTGCTCTTCTTTTTCTTTGTTAGCCATGCCTCTCTTCTTCCTTGCACAGTGCCTGTCTCCTTCTTCTTCCTCTACGGGTCTTCTTCTTTCTTTCTTAGCTTCTTCCTTCTTCAGCCTTAGCTCTCCTCTGACTTCCTCTTCTCTGTGGCCTTCCTTCCTGCTTTGTCGTTCCTTCTTCTCTTCTGACTTCTCTTATTTGTGACTAAGTGTTAGCTTCACCTTTCCTTAGCTCCAGCTATGCCTTCCTTCCTCCTTCCTTGCACACACTGAAGAGCAAAACCTAACCCTACACTCCCCCGCGTCTCTCTCTCTATTTCTCTCTTTGGTATGCTCTAGTAGAGCTGGGTAATCGGGTCGGTCGTGTGCCTGGGTCCAGGCGCATTGACGTGGGTGTGGTGCACGAGGAGTGCATAGATAAGTTAGTTGGGTCAGGTGCAGGTCTGATAGCGATTTTACGTGGTTTGTTAAAATACGTCGTTGTAACGCGTAAATCCGCTTTCGCTCTTAAATTTATATTCCTAGATAGGGGAGTATCTAGGGTCGTCCAAGGAGGCCAAATGTTTGCAATAGTGATTCTCTTGCTAGGAATATAAATCTCAACTTTCTTTTTGGTATTTTTCAATATATCATTTTTTTTTATTTTTAAACTAAGGCAACATGCGAACTGATGGCGGGAAAAGTGTTTACACTTCGAATTAAAATACTACTTTTATGTGACAAGCAGAACCTCTCCCTAAGCTCACTCTAGGCAAGTGGAGGCCTAGAATAATTAGGGAGAGGGAGTGAAGAATGCTGAAAATAAGCTAATAGAAATGCAAACAAGAAATGCAAAGAAGGCAACTAGATAATTGAAAAAGTGTTTAACAAAAATGCCTAGTAGAGGAATGCTTCTACTACTAGAAAATTGCAATAAAGAAAGAAAACACAAATCCTCTAATTAGATGGTGAAGAAGAGGGCTTCTTGCTCCAAGGTTGGTGGCTCCCAAGCTTGAAAAGAATCCTTCAACTCCTTCCTTGCAGTACTCCGCCAAGGTGATGACCTCCAAGGCAAGCCCTAAGGGGGCGTGCCCTAAGTTTCTCTCCAAGGGTGGACGTCCACCCTAAGCTTTTCTCCTTTGCCTGGCCGTCCTCCTTGAAGTGGGAGAGTCCTCCTCCTTGGCTTGGCTCAAGTTGAAGAGAGTGGGGAGAAGAAGGCACCAAAAGGGCTGGTGATGTGCCCCTTTAATCTCCTTCTGTACTCCTTCTTCTTGGCCGTAGGTATAGGTTGTTTAGGTAGAAAATATACTAAGGGAGGATGGCTCAAAAATGGTGGTAGGTGGTGGCCTTTTATAGAATAGGAGGGGGGCTATGGTGACCTTTGAAATGGATGGCTAGGATGGAAGGAGGGAGGTGGTTAAGGATCCAATGGCCAAGGGTGTTTGGCGCCACCTTAAGGGACACCTAAGGGGTGGTTATGTGTGTTGACACCCCTTGATATTGGCGCCAAAAGGGCTTCTAGAAGAGGGTCTAAGTTGGCGCCAAGAAGGATTCTAGAAGGGGGGTTAGGTGGATGGTGGAGATGGGTTCAAGGGAGATTGTGTGGTGGAGATGAGGGGAGATTTTGGAGGGAAAAGTGGCGCCATTAAGGGGTGGTTATGGGTAGTTTTTAGCGCCACTTTTAGGTGTCTTTTGGAGGTGGTGGGTAGGTTAGGTTGGTGCCAAGTAGGTTAGCTTATGTGGAGCTTAGGTGGAGCTAGTTGGGTGGAGTTGGTAGGTGGGTTTTTGGGGTGGTATAAGCCAAGGAAGTTGGAGCATAGCTAAGCTAAGCTAAGCTAAGCTAAGCTAAGCTAAGCTAGCTTAGCTAATGGAGGAGTAGAGGAGAAGGTGTTGGAGCTAGGGTTTGGAGGAAGGAGCTGAGGAGAAGTCTGGAGCTGAAATTTGGAGCTGGTTGCTGCTGAAGAGGCTGGTATGGAGCTATTCTAGCTGGTTTAGCTTGCTAGTTCTTTGCTAGCTACTAAGCTGAGCTAAGGTAAGCTAGCTTCTACCATACTGAGCTAAGGTGAGCTGGGTCTGGTGCTCCCGGGGAGAATCAAGCTGGTTGAGGCAGCTAAGGTAGCTTAGCTCAACTGAGTTGAGCTAAGCTGAGTCCCTGTGAGCTGGACTTGAGCTTCCTGAGCTGGGATGAATTCTTCTTCAGCTGGTTGGAGCTGAGTGGAGCTGGATGTAGTTGGATCTGAGCTGGGGTGAACTCCTGTCAACTCAGCTGAGCTAGCTAGAGCTCCCTGTGAACTAGTGGGAGCTGAGATGAGCTAGACTCAGCTAAGTTGAGCTGGATCTGAGCTGACTTGAGCTAGGGTGAGCTAAGGTGAACTCTCTTGAGCTGCCATCCAGCTGAGATTAGCTGAATGGAGCTGGGATGAGCTAACCCTAGTTCAAGTAAGCTAGGTTCCAGCTATGGTGAGCTGGATCAAGCTGGGTTCCAACTAGTCTGGGCTTCTCCTTCACCAATTGCCTTCTTGAGTGCTAGGGTTTTAGGGATCTGTGAATCTGTACATCCCTAACACTCACAAAAACACATTAAAACAATAATAAAAAATGCAATGCATGCCTATCCTAATTTATGCCTAAATGCAGCCCAAAAACCCGTTTGCAGAGTAAAATCCTAAGAGCTAGGTTAGTTTTAAAGCATAAAAATGATGATAAACTGGCGTTTATCAAGGTCCACGAGGGAGTGTCACGGATGAGGCATGGTAAGGGTGAGAGACCTCACCCCAGTGATCTCGAGGCAGACAGCATAAAACACAAATACAATTTATGTTACCTGCCAAGCTTATGCATTCACGAGGTAGGACAAAATGTCGCACCCGCTTCTGCGCTTTCACCCGCAGGAACTCCTTTGATTGCTACTGATGGGTCGCTCGCCAAACCAATTGCTGGGCTGCATGAAATCGCGCACTCATCCCACTTCACCTGGGACCCTGACACGTGGAGCGCGCAGCCTGGGATGAAGCTTGTGACCTTCTCGCTGTGTGCGTCAATGGCGGCAGGTGCTCAGATCTCTCACACACGAATACTGCCTGCTGGCCCCATTAAAACACATGGGAAGCTTCATTGTGCGAAGGCGAAGATGGGACGGTAGGTGGCGGGCCACGGGGTGGCCTAGGTGTGCGTGCCTATGTCACCCTGTGGCCGGGCTTATGGGTTAGGTCAGGGGGCGTTTAGGGAGGTGTTGGTGGTCGATGGATGGGTGGAAGATGTTCCGTGGTCAATGGCAAAGGTGAAGAGGTTAGTAGTGAGACGTGTGGAGGTGTGGAGTGATGGGTGCGTCTCGTCAGAGGTTGGCTGGAGATGTGGAAGATGGCGGTAGACAGTGGCTGTCGAGGGGTAATTTGTGAAATAGATTGAGGGGAATTGAAGACGGGATAGAGAGGAGTAAGTCTAACCTAATTAAGTGGACGAAGTGGGAGAGGTGGCGGCAGGCAGTACAAGCTGTTGCCGGAGAAGAAGGTTTTCAGTGGAGGTAGACGGCGATGACGACAGGGATGGAGGTGCTCGCGCGGGTATTGCACGATGCGGAGGAAGATGGTGACGACAGCTCTGCCACTAGTATTGTGGCAGAGAGACGAGAAAGAGGAGGAAGGCTCACCGGAGCTCGCTGGACTACTTGACCGGAGGAGAAGAAGATGAAATTGGGGTGAATCTCTGACCAAGTTGAGTTGAAAAGGGGCAGTTGGGGTTGAGGATCCTTTTATAGATGCTGGCAGGGGCTCCTGTGCTTGGAAGACAAGCTTCCAAGCGTGCAAGTCCTCTCCATAGAAGAAATCACTTAGAGACCCAAATCTCGCATGTGTTCGAACGAGAGATTGGGTGCAAATCAGAGATTAGGATCGAGCTCAGATGGAAGGGAATTCCTCAGAGAATCTCCCTTCCAAATCTGGGAGATCTCTGAGGAACCAGGGAGTACTCCCCCTCCATTCCTCGCCGGAGTAGGATTTCTCCCCATTAATGGTAGAGGGACCTGTTTGTAAGAGTGGCGAGGAAGTTAGGGTGGTCTGTGCAGTGGTTTTCAAAAGATAGGGGCCAAAATGTAATTAGGTGTACTATTTTGCAAAGTAGGTCAAGATGACCTCCCCTTAAGTTTAAATTTTGGTACAAACCTAATTTTGACCTAAGGAATCCAATGGTGAAGTTGGATTTTAGGTTTGATTATGTTTGACTGGATATTTTGCATGAAAATCCAAATTAGGTCAATTAATGAGCTAGGATCCCAATCTAGGTCAAAATAGGTTCCAAAGGCCAAATTGAAGGTTCTAAGCCCTAGGGGATATTTTTCCATGAATTTTAGAGGATTTACTTGATTTTTATCCTAACCAAAACCTTGTTGAATTAAGAGGGTCTGCTTTAGGATTACAGAATGTCAATTAATTCCTAGACTGCACATGAACCCATTTCTGATTGAACCAACCCACTTTTTATCTTATTCTGACCATTTGACCTATGTTTTGCCTCTAAGAAATCTTGTTTACGTACTACAATGGTAAAATTGTAGTTTTAACGTTTGTTTCATGTTTTCTTCTTAGAACACTTATTCCTTGAATTAGGTCCCTCTCCAGGTTATGTAGGAGCTCTTATTCTCTTTCTTAGGTCAAAATGAGCTAGTTCGGGCTCATGATGAGGCTCTCATCATACCCCCATGCCTAGCTTTTGCTAGTCCCTTAGTAAAATTTTAAGATTTTAACTTCTGTTCTAGACCCTGAGTGTCTGTCACCAGTTATGGTAAGTGCTTTTGTTCTTCTTTTGATTAGGTTAAGAATGCTGACAATAGGCCTAGAGGTACTCAAGTACCAACCAAAATCCGGACCTGACTCGCTTTAGCCTCAGTCCTCTGCAAAGGTTTTTAAGGCCCGCAGAAACTATCCTAGGGTTTGTTGGACTCCGCAGTTAAAGCACCCGTGCTTGAGACATTTTTAGCCTATGTTCAGTTTGCAGTGCGTTTTTGTTCGAGAGAGACAGAGGATTTATTTGTTTGGAAAGATTTCTCTCTCTTTTCTTTTTATTTCTAGCTTCGGATTGGCTTCTCAACATGGTCTGTATCGGATTCCTCGTCCCCATCATCAATCCTCAAGGGTCCTTGGCAATCGATGCGTCGTGATAGCACCGCCCATGGCAACCCCCAAAACCCTGGTTTCGAGATTTTGAGATAATCCCGCCCATGGCGTTCCGTGGCTGAATCCAAACCCCGGCAATCGACATTTTGTGATAATGCCGCCCATGGTATCTGAACCAGCAGAGTGCTTTCATGCCCCCGGTAGGATATTTAAATATCCTAAGAGACAAGCACCGAGGAGACGATCTGTTGTTGTGCATCTTCGAGGGGAATTTCCCACCTCTTCGTGCTGGGAACTCGTCCAAATCAACTTGTTTTTATCGACCGCTCCTAATCTAGGAAACTTTTTCAGAGTATTAAAACACTTTTTGAGTGATTTTGATAGTTATGTGCACTGACCCAGACTATGTGCGGATTGGGATGCTTAGGTTACCGAATCCCACAAATCGAAGGTCAGTTAACGAGGCCGAATACTTCCTAAGCTTTAGACCTAATACTTAAGCTTCGCATTTTCCCCAACCTCTTGAGGATTATCCAGATCTTAGCGGGTATTTGAATTTTTAAGCCTAAGAGTTTAGCCCAAAAAGGCCTAAGATCAGCGATCCTACTAATCTCTTTTTGTGTCTCCTTGGCACTTTTCTTTAATTTTTCTCTTTTCTTGATGTGGTCTAGAACTTCGGTTAATTCCTTAATCTCTTACTAATGACTATCTCTTTTTCTTTTTCATTTTGTGCTCCTTTTTGTCATTTTTGCTCTTTTCCTCCTCTTTATAATATGTGGCTCACAAAATTTCCTCCCTCCATTTTTTATTCCTTTTCATAATTTTTCAATTTTTTTGTGTTTTTGACATATGTGAATTTTTTTGTGAGAATCCTTCTGACTTTTTCTTGGTTCTGTATGTATGCACTTTATCACCCCCCTATGCCTAAGTTTTGTAATGTCCTCATTGTAAACAGAGGGTGTGAAAAAGTGTTGAGGTCAGGGACTTAAAACAGGATACATCGGGTGGGTGAATGGGTCGAAAATGATTGATGCGGATGATTCGTGTACCAGAGGTGGAATCAACTATCTAAGGCTAAACTCAAGGTGCAATGGACATGGAGTACAGACAGATAATCAGACGAGTCTCTATTTTTGGAATGATGGATTGCCTCCCGTTAAGTGCTAAATTCAACACCTTCAGCTGAGTGAAAAATGGGGTGGAGAGGGAGTGGTCAAATCAGCGGAATTTTGTAAAACAAGCACCTTGATTAAGAGCCTGGTTGGTCCAAGTAGGTGCTTGCTAAGATCAACAGGCTGATGATGCAGCCCAAACCCAATCAGTCCGGAGGGTTGATAGATGTAGATCAACAGATGCGAAACCCACCATATGCAATGTGGCTCAGATGGATATGGAAGTGAAAACTCGGGTTTAGGCTAATTCGAATCAGCCTGGTCAAGGTAGGGTTTCGAAAAATAATCAGTGCATGGTGTGGAAACCCTACAGGGGTGATCAGAGAATGATGGATCATGTTTTTCAGTCTGATTGATACCCAATGCCCAATATAGATGTGGAGTTGAATCATCTACAAATGGATCAGTGAGAGGTGAATCAGAATAGAAAATGAGTCCGGTTGCGGGTCGGGGTAGTGAACGAGTTTCGATTGGTTCTGTATCTGTGGAAGAGGTGGCTTCAATGAGAATCATGTATGAGGGCTCTTCTAGAAAGGAATAACAGGTGGTCTCATGTAGAGACTCCTCATAGTAACTTTCAAAATCTGATTTAGGAATGACAGGTTGCAGCTTTCTCTTCTTCTTCTTCTTCCTTCTCTTTCTGTCTCTACTTCAGTTGCTTCTCTTCTGCTTAACTTTTGCTTTCTTCCTTCTCTTCTGCACAGTGCCTCTACCTTGCTCTTCTTTTTCTTTGTCAGCCTTGCCTCTCTTCTTCCTTGCACAATGCCTTTCTCCTTCTTCTTCCTCTGCAGGTCTTCTTCTTTCTTTCTTAGATTCTTCCTTCTTCAGCCTTAGCTCTCCTCTAACTTCCTCTTCACTTTGGCCTTCCTTCCTGCTTTGTCATTCCTTCTTCTCTTCTGACTTCTCTTATTTGTGACTAAGTGTCAGCTTCACCTTTCCTTAGCACCAACTGTGCCTTCCTTCCTCCTTCCCTGCACACACTGAAGAGCAAAACCTAACCCTACCCTCCCTTGCGTCTCTCTCTCTCTCTATTTCTCTCTTCGGTACGCTCTCGCAAAGTCGGGTAATCGGGTCGGTCGCATGCCGGGTCCAGGCGCACCGACGTGGGTGTGGTGCGCGAGGAGTGCACAGATAGGTTAGTCGGGTCGGCTGCTAGGTCCACGGGGGAGTCTCACGGACGAGACATGTAAGGGCGAGGGACCTCACTCCAGTGATCTCGAGGTAGACAGCATAAAACACAAATACAATTTATGTTACCTGCCGTGCTTATGCGTTCACGAGGTGGGACAAAATGTCCCACCCGCTTCTACTCTTTCGCCTGCAAGAACTCCTTTGATTGCTACTGATGGGTCGCTCGCCAAACCAATTGTTGGGCTACATGAAGTCGCACACTCATCCCGCTTCACCTGGGACCTCGACACCTGGAGCATACAGCCTGGGATGAAGCTCGCGACCTTCTCGCTGTGTTCGTCAATGGCGGTAGGTGCTCAGATCTGTCACACACGAATACAGCCTGCTGGCCCCAAAACACATGGGAAGCTTCGCCGTGTGAAGGCGAAGGTGGAATGGTAGGTGGCAGGCCGCAGGGTGGCCTAGGTGTGCATGCCTAGGTCACCCTGTGGCTGGGCTTATGGCTTAGGTCGGGGGGCAGTTAGGGAGGTGTTGGCGGTCGATGGATCGGTGGGAGATGTTCCATGGTCGATGGCAGAGGTGAAGAGGTTGGTGGCGAGACGTGTGGAGGTGTGGAGTGATGGGTTCGTCTCACCGGAGGTTGGCCGGAGATGGGGAAGATGGCGATGGACAATGGCTGTTGAAAGGTAATTTGGAAATAGATTGAGGGGAATTGAAGAAGGGATAGAGAGGAGTAAGTCTAACCTAATTAAGTGGATGAAGGGGGAGAGGCGGCGGCTGGCAGTACCTACTGTCGCCGAAGAAGAAGGTTTCCAGTGGAGGGAGACGGCGGGGACGACAAGGCTAGTGGTGCTTGCGTAGGTATTGCGCGATGCAGAGAAAGATGGTGAGGACTACTCTGCCATTGGTATTGTGGTAGAGCGACGAGAAATAGGAGGAAGGCTCGCTGGAGCTCGCTGGACTACTTGACCAGAGGAGAAGAAGATGAAATTGGGGTGGATCTCTGGCTAAGTCGAGCTGAAAAGGTGCGGCCGGGGTTGAGGATCCTTTTATAGATGTTGGCAGGGGCTCCTGTGCTTGGAAGACAAGCTTCCAAGCACGCGAGTACTTGCCAGAGAAGGAATCAGTTAGAGACCCAAATCTCTCGTGCGTTCGCACGAGAGATTGGGTGCAAATCAGAGATTAGGATCGAGCTCAGATGGAAGGGAATTCCTCAGAGAATCTCCCTTCCAAATCTAGGAGATCTCTGAGGAATCAGGGAGTACTCCCCCTCCATTCCACGTTGAAGTAGATTTCTCCCCATTAATGGTGGAGGGACCTACTTGTAAGAGTGGCAAGGAAGTTAGGGGGGTCTGTGCAATGGTTTTCAAAAGATAGGGGCCAAAATGTAATTGGTGTACTATTTTGCAAAGTAGGTCAAGATGACCTCCCTTAGGTCCAAATTTTGGTACAAACCTAATTTGGACCTAAGGAATCCAATGGTGAAGATGGATTTTAGGTTTGATTATGTTTGACTGGATATTTTGCAAAAAAATCCAAATTAAGTCAATTAATGAGCTAGGATCCCAATCAAGGTCAAAATAGGTTCCAAAGGCCAAATTGAAGGTTCTAAATCCTAGAAGATATTTTTCCATGAATTTTAGAAGGTTTACTTGATTTTTATCCTGGCCAGAACCTTGTTGAATTAAGCGAGTCTGCTTTAGGGTTACAGAATGTCATTTAATTCCTAGACTGCACATAAACCCATTTCTGATTGACCCAACCCACTTTTTATCTTATTCAGACCATTTGACCTATATTTTGCCTCTGAGAAATCTCATTAATGTACTGTAATGGTAAAATTACAGTTTTAACCTTTGTTTCATGTTTTTTCTCAGAACACTTATTCCTTGAATTAGGTCCTTCTCCAGGTTATGTAGGAGCTCTTACTCTCTTTCTTAGGTCAAAATGGGCCAGTTAGGGCTCATGATGAGGCTCTCATCACTCTCCTACCACCACTTATACCCAAGATGATTACTATCTTGACTTGACTTATAATTAGCCATCCACTAGTCGGGATAACTTTGATTGGGGATACGATACCGGACCTCAGTGTCCAAGGCCTAACCCTGGACAACAAAACTATGACTGTTATCCTTCCCACACCTACAATGATTATAGATCTCCATCCATTTCTGATCAACCTAATCAGATCTACAATCAGGAAGGATATGATTATTATAACACCTACCCTCCCCAATATTCCACTAAATATAGGTCACCACCATTCCTTGAACAACCTAGAATGACCTACTATCAGGGAGAAACCTGAGAACCTCAATATCTTGTCTCCCATAGAGTGAACCCAAACCCACTCAACCATGACCCAAACCATTTGATTCAGGTAAACTTGGTCCAAGATAGGGTGTTGGCTAACTTGAGGAATACCATCCAATCTTTAGAAGCTCAGCCAAGATCGTGCACTGAAGCATTAGAGCCTATGATCAAAATGATTGATGAACTTAATATTTCTATATTGGATTGGCTCCAAGATGTTAAGGATAAGGGCCCGAGTGAGTTTCTACTTTGGAAGTTGTCAAGGTTGAGAATGAAATTTTTGGTTGCCCTACTCAAATCTTGGGATGATTCTCAAGATGAACCCCTTCAAAAGAGCCAATGTCTGAACCCACTCAGGCGCCTGTCTTGGGGGATACATTTTCTGAGACTGGGGATGACCAGGTTGGGCTAGAGCTACCCATTTAGGATGAACCGATTGATTCACTCGAGATCCCCGAGCGAGGGAGTAAGGAAAAATATGTCTCTTTGAACCAGAAATGGCAATCGATTTTGAGACATATATAAATGAGAATCATGAATTCCCTGACTCTAAGGATGAAGAATCTCTTAGTGAAGTCTCACTTGAGCATAAGGAAGATGATTTTAGTGAGACAAACAAGCTTGAGGAACCCGATGAACCATTTGATAGCCTAATCATTGAAGATTTGGATTTGTTGGGGCTAACTTGGATGATTTGAATACTCATTTACTAGAAGATTCAATCAGAAGCCCCATTCCTCAACCACACCCCGAAGGGGAAATCATTATACCCAAGTCAATTCTGAGTTAGCCACGAATTTTGGACTTGGGTAAATCATATGGGGTGAATGATATGCTAGAGGTCCCAGTCTCGAAAACATTGATTTTAGAGGATAGGAAGTTGGAAATAAAAGTCTAGGAAGCTACTTCTGAGGGAACTACGATTTCGGATCTAAGGGTTCCTATTGACCTGAAACCACCCACTTTTTACCAGGACCCTTACGATACCTTTGATGTGCGACCCAAGCTTGGAATAGTTGATTATTTTTCTGAGCTGAACACTAAGTGGACATCTAAACCTAGTGAACCAAATCTACCTTTTGTCCGACACTTTACCCTTAGGTTGCACACCACCAAACAGCAGGCCTGGCCCCATAAGCACAATAATCTTCGGTTCTTGGTGATTTTCATCCAGAACCTTAGAACTACTCGACCCTGGGGCATGGGTTTGCACCACAACTTGGTCCACATCTATGGAAATCTTCTGTTGGCAGGTCTGAGGATTAATCTTTTGATTTTGATTCTAACCTGCACTTGTGAATTATTCGTTTCTTCCTTGTATGTATTTTATGCCTAGCTAAAGGCATTAAACTTAGCACGTGTGTATACTCTCTTCTCTCTGTGGAGCTGACTGGATTTTTATGAAATTCAGGTGATATTCTGTTTACTCTACCCTTTTCATGTCTTTGTTTTTACAATGAGGACACTGCATAATTTAGGCCAAGGGGGTGGATAACTAATTCCTGAAATCATTTTATTAACTCCATGAAAATTCTTTTATTTTTAATTTCTTTAAAAAAAATTGAATATTCAAAAACACAAAAAAAGAAGAACTAGGAGAAGAGAACTTAGGCTTTTGGAGGTTATTAACTTTAGGAAACAATACTTTAGGACCTGAATACTTAGACTCTTCAGGTCTTCAAGCCTAATTAGTTCGGTTGTCCACTCGAATGTGGACTTAGTCTCGAGTCATTGCCAAGTAATTATAGTTTAATTTAGTTAATAAATTGGGATGATAAGTACATGACTTATCAACCCACCCTCTGATTTGAGGGGATTTTAAGTCTAAGTATCGACACACTATTTGCACTGAATCACTTGTCGACAATTTTTATGGAAATTGGGTACCTAATGAACTGTCTAGGGTGGTATGGCTGTAAAGTTGTCGATGGTAACAGCTCATCGGCAAGTTGTCCAGAGCATAGCCACATGACCATTCTCTTCATGCTGCCTTTAGGTAAATATTAGATCAGGGAAGCCACCTACTTAAAAAAAATACACAAAAAAATAAAAAGGAGAAAATAAAAAAAACAAACCACACTTCACCGCACAAGTATGGCTGGAAGTTGTTGTGGGTAACAACCCATTGGTCGGTTATCCAGTGCCCAACTCATAAAAATGCACAATAATTCCAAAAACACTTAGGGAAGAAGCGGGGAAGTAGAATAAATCGGGGAGATATACACTGGGTTCGTCCTTGTGCTGACCCCTTTAAAAAAAAAGTAGGGAGAAAGCTACCATTCGAAAAGAACCTTTAAGCAGAAACTCTTCAGGTCACCTGGGGTCGTAGAAACCCGAAGTCCATTTTAACAGCCGCCTAATGAGTCTTTCACTCTTTTCACTAGATGCTTAGTACTTAGAATCCTTTTCGAGTCTTGGGCAGGTCAAGTAACCATAAAAAGTTATCCCAAAACTCTCAAACTGTAAAATTCCAAAATAAATTAGAAAAGAAGAAAAATAAAAAAATGTATCTTCGCTTTTCAAATAATGCAAGGACTTGGGTGGTTTGCATTTTGGCAAACACCCAGGTACTGTGGACTTTTCGTAGTTTAGGACCTTACTTCAAATTTTCTATTGTCAATAAACGACTTAGGCCTAAGCGATCGAGTCCTAATTCTATTTTTATACATAGCATCTAGTTTAATTTTGCTAAGGACTAGCAAAAGATAGGCATGGGTGTATGATGTAGACACATCTATTAAGGTTAAAATGCCTATTCATGCATGTTTCCAGGCTTAGATTTGCATTTCATATTATAAATATTTCATAGCATGCATCATTCTGCATTTAGAGTAGTTGTGCATATCTTAAGTCAATTACGTCCTTTTTATGGCCAGGAGGGAAGGAGATTTATTTCAGGGCCTTAGGATGATCAGACCGTATGGAGCTGATCAGGATGATGATTGGAGTCTAACACCTCCAAAATCGTCTAGATCGGAATCTAGTAGCATCATATGGAGTTCAAGGAAGATCAACGGCCAAGGGGTAATGTGACATCCATACGAGCTTCAGATGAAAAATCAACCATACGGATGAATCTGGAGACACGATTGCAGTCCAACAGCGTGAAAATCAAATTGATCTGAGCACCGTGGCACCCTATGGAACAAAAAGAAGATGGACGGCCCAAATGATGCCACGTGGTGCTATCTAGGCCGCCCAACACCAGCCAGCAGCAACTGCAAGGCACCCCCTCATCACCTTTACCTCCATTCTCAGCTGTTGGATCAAGATCCAACGGCTAAGAATCCTCTCCCACCGCACGCCTGCACCCCTCTTCTTAACTCAACCGAGAGCTTGGTGCAATGGTCATGGGCTCAACTCCCAAAGGAGGGGCACAAGTTCAAAACCAGCCAAGCCCCCCCAATCGCTCAATTCAGGCAGTGCTCGCACACTAGCCAGCACATGCACACAGACTCGCTCGCACCAGCCCGTGCACCCACACCGCAGTGCCAGGGCAACAGTGCAACGCCAGCGCGCACGCACGTGACACGACGCATGATGAGCACTCAAGGACAGCAGCAGTGGCGTGAGTTGGCGCAGACCATCAACAACACCTAAGCGAGCATTTAGTGAGACTTATAGCCGTCACTAATGGCCTATAGGTGCTAGGACAGCTACAGGAGTGGGTGGTGGGGGAGATCTTTAGCGATAGCTGTAGGGGTCATTAATGATGCTTGCAACTATCACTACAACCCCCTACATGAATTTCTTCCTCTTCCCACCACTATAAAAAGACCCCTACACTTCCCCTTCTCCTTCATCTATTACTACTCTACTCCTACCTGCTCCTAAGCTCTAGTAGCCTACCAAAGCTCCATTAGAGCTTACTCTCAAGCTCTAAAGGCTTCCTATTAGTGTAATATTCCTATCTCCCACCAAATTTTCATCCTTCATCCCGCCACCTTCATAGGTTGCCTTAGAGCCGTCCTCCCACCTCCATTCTGGTAGAAGATCGCCTCCATCTCCTCACCTCCATTCCAGAGCCTTGGTGAAACATTCTTATACCCAACGTCTACCTACATCTCACCTTCGTCGTCCTGCATCTCGCCTCCTTCATCCAAGCTTCCACCAGGTGCCATCGTCTCACCGAACAGCCGATTCGGGAGATTTGCTCTCACCCCTATCTCTTTTATGCTTTCATAGATTATTGTAACAAACATTTGCATAATACATCATAATTGCTTCATCTCTCTTGTGATCGATCTTGCTTGCTTTTTTCTATAAAAACAAAAGAAAAAAAATTAACAAAACCCCAAAACACTAAAAAGAAACAAAACGAAGCATGGATTTCAAACAAAGTAAATGTCGCCTCCCTATGTTCGACTCGAAACTCCCTTGGTGCTTCAGTTATAAATTGTATTTGATAGATGCGTTTTGTGAGCTACGATAATGAGTTCCCCAAACCCTAATTTTAATTTGAGAAACACAACTCATCAATTGTCATCTAGAAAGATGGGATTAGCCTAGCTACATGCTGCATGCGATGTAGAGCAGAAGTGTATGAGTGTGGGTAGAAGTCTTGTTATGCACGAATATCGGGGAATACCCACAACTGGTGCGAATATATCCGCGATATCATGCACAGTAAATCGGTATGTGCATGATATTGTGAATGGTAAATATGGTGAGTGTGTGAAGGAGGAAGTGGAATACAGATGTGTATATATGTGTATATGTAAGTATATAAATATAGATATCCATATATATTTGTATATAGGTGGGGAGTGTGAATATGTGAATAAATATAAGTATACATATATGTGTGTAGATGTGTGTATACAGATGTGTATGTGTGTGTATATGAATATATTAGTATTTATGTATGTATAGGTGTGTGTGTGAGAGTGTGTTTGTGTGTCTATGTGTGTGAGACAGTGGGTGTGTGTGAAGGGCACTGCACACACAGGCATAGAAATGAAACAACCATGAGCGCTAAGGTGCATAGGGTGGCGCAATGCAAAGGTGCTGAGATGAAGTGTGCCACACGTGAGATGTAGCACAGTGCACACTGGGTGAGGAGTGTGTGAGGTTAAGAGACGCAGCGACCAGCTAGAGCGGGTGACGTAAGGAGAGAGAGGGTGATGGTCACCAGATAACTAAGAAATAAGCCGGTCACACACTATAGCTGCGTGAGGTCATGGCTATAGTGCCAAGGGCAAAAAGCAACCAGCTGTTCTGCGACACTACCTGCTAAAACATGCATGCAGGGGGTGGTGAAGACGCACAAGGAAGTGCAGAGCACGACAGGGATGCATGCACAGGCATGCGGGAGAGTGGCTAAGGCATGTGGAGGCACGCAGGGGCTCGGCTGGGGTGCATAGTGATGCAGGAAGGACCTTCAAAGCTTCTTGCTCTAGCAATGGCGATGAACAGAACTGAAACTAAGAAATAAAAAAAGAAAAAGCAAAACAATGAAACAAACAAAAAAGAATACACCATGCCCACCTACTCGTGATGGAGCTAGGCAGTGATGTTCCCTCACCGTGGTGGTTGCAACCATGGGAGAGTATCCTCTACTATCAGTGCTCCTCTCAACTTGTGAGAGGATACTAAGAATGAGGAGGGGAAGAGATGAAGAGAGCAGAGCACAGGATTAGTGGAGTGTGTGGCCGGCTATGTGTGTTGTGAGGGAGTGGTGTGTCCATCTGATGGTGGAGGGAATGGATGCTGAAGGTGGAGGTGAGGAGAGGGGTGGTTCATACTATCTGCGTGGAGGTGGAGGTGTGGGTTTTATAAGTGAGGGTAGTGAGGGTGGCGATAGTCGTAGGTCGGTAGAATATTATTTTTGGAGGGGACAATTTTTGGGTAAATTATGGGGGTGAACTTGAGGTGTTGGAAAATGAATGTAGGCTGTTATTAGATGCTTATTAGGTGGAATACAAGGGGGATTTGAATGGAAATAAGGTGGAAATGGAATGGATGATGGATGAATGGATGCTCAATCTCTCACTCGATCTTCCTGTCCATAAAATGCACAAATGTGAATATTTACAAGATGGATGCATAACTATCTAATTTAAATGCATAATGTTAGGAAATAGCATAAGATGACCTAATTAGAGACATGAATTACTATGCAATCAGGCCCTTCCTACTCAGGTATGAAGAAACTTGAGTGCCGTGCTCCATCATCACTTTTCCATTCTATCTCTAGCAGTGCATCATCAAAGAGATTCCATCTATCACATCCTGTACTCCCAAGCTGTCTTGTTTGGTGAATTGCCTGTTAAGGTAAGGCCACTCCATGTCGTAGAACGAGGGAGAGGGTCTGACTGGAGTTGGGAATTAAACATTAAAGTGTTGGTAGGGACGATAAGGATGTAGACCAGAGGAAGGATCAGCCTGAGAAGAGGAAGCTGCTGCCTGAGATAGATCCTAACTAGCCGATGCTCCTGTTCCATTTTGGAGTAGGTGGGCTCTCCAAAAATGGAAACACGAGAGATGAACTACTTATTATTAATGTCCATGGGGACATTAAAATGCAGGAAGATATGGGAAAGAAGAGTACCAAAAGGGAAGACGCTCGTAGGTTTCCTCTCCATGAAATTGAGGATGAAGTGTTTCCAATTAAATGCCCTATTAATCATGAAGGCATATAGAGCCACAAGCATAGGACCCGCACAGTTCTCGAAAGAAGTGATTTGGACATGAAACTCCAAAGAAATACATGGCTGAGGAATCACGGAAGAGGACAAAAATAAGGAAGACTTGGTGGGCTTGCCCAAGTCAAAAGATTCAGGAGTCATCAACATCTCCCTAACAACCTTAGAGGATTTATGGCAACACCAACATGGGCCTTAACTAGCCATATTTAGCCAAGATTGAATGTTAATAGCTCCTACCTAATCATTGATAAATGCCAGTTTATCATCATTCTTACGCATTAAAACAAACCTAGCTCTTAGGATTTTACTCCGCAAATGGGTTTTTGGGCTGCATTTAGGCATAAAATAGGTTAGGCATGCATTGCATTTTTTATTGTCTTTTTAATATGTTTTTGTGAGTGTTAGGGATGTACAGATATATAGATCCCTAAAACCCTAGCACTCAAGAAGGCAAATGGTGAAGGAGAAGCCCAGACTAGCTGGAACTCAGCCTAATCCAGCTCACCTCAGCTTGATCCAGCTCACCTCAGCTTGATCCAGCTCACCGCAGCTGGAACCTAGCTTACTTGAACTAAGGTTAGCTCATCCCAGCTCCATTCAGCTAATCTCAGCTGGATGGCAGCTCAAGAGAGTTCACCTTAGCTCACCATAGCTCAAGTCAGCTCAGATCCAGCTCAACTTAGCTGAGTCTAGCTCATCTCAGCTCCCACTAGTCCACAGGGAGCTCTAGCTAGCTCAGCTAAGTTGACAGGAGTTCACCCTAGCTCAGATCCAGCTACATCCAGCTCCACTCAGCTCCAGCCAGCTGAAGAAGAACTCATCCCAGCTCAGGAAGCTCAAGTCCAGCTCCCGGGGACTCAACTTAGCTCAACTCAGTTGAGCTAAGCTACCTTAGCTACCTCAACCAGCTTGATTCTCCCCGGGAGCACCAGACCCAGCTCACCTTAGCTCATTATGGTAGAAGCTAGCTTACCTTAGCTCGGCTTAGTAGCTAGCAAAGAACTAGCAAGCTAAGCCAGCTAGAATAGCTCCATGCTAGCCTCTTCAGCAGCAGCCAACTCCAATTTCAGCTCCAGACTTCTCCTCCTCAACTCCTCCCTCCAAACTCTAGCTCCAAGACCTTCTCCTCTACTCCTCCATTAGCTAAGCTAGCTTAGCTTATCTTAGCTATGCTCCAACTTCCTTGGCTTGTACCACTCCAAAAACCCACCTAACAACTCCACCCAACTAGCTCCACCTAAGCTCCACATAAGCTAACCTACTTGGCACCAACCTAACCTACCCACCACCTCCAAAAGACACCTAAAAGTGGCGCCAAAAACTACCCTAACCACCCCCTTAATGGTGCCACTTTTACCTCCAAAATCCCCCCTCATCTCCACCACACAATTTCCCTTGAATTCATCTCCACCATCCACCTAACCCCCCTTCTAGAAGACCCCATGTTGGCGCCAACATGGTGGTGTCTCTCCACCACCAAAAGACACCAACACCACCATAACTACCCCCTTTAACACCCCTTGGGTTGGCGCCAACTCTCCTTAGCCATAGGATCACCAACCACCTCCATTCTTCCATCCTAGCCCTCCATTTCAAGGGGCACCTTAACCCCCCATCCTACCCTATAAAAAGACCACTACCCACCACCATTCAAGCCATCCTTGGCCAGCAATTTCACTCTCATATTCCACCAAGAAGCCCACGTCCAAGAGAGAAGAAGAAGAAGAAGATTGAGGGGATATTCTGTCCCCTTGGTGCCTTCCCCTCTTCCCTTCTCTCTTGGGTCACGCCAGCCAAAGGAGAAGCCAGGCAAGAAAGATCTTGGAGGAGATCTTGAAGGTGGTCCATGCCACCTTGGAGGAGTTCTTGAGGGTGGTGCATGCCCACCCCTTGGAGAGAGCATTGAAGGTGGATGCTTCCACCTTGGAGGAGCTCTCAAGGAAGGAGGAGAAGGAAGCCCTCTTTTCAAGTCAAGGAGCAGCTAGGCTTGGAGCAAGAAGACAACCTTCTTCACCATTGTTACAAGAGGATTTGTGTTTCTTTTCTTACTTTTAGATTTTTTAATTCTAGTAGAAGCAATCCTCTACTTATCCTTGAAAGGAACACTCATTCTACTCAATCAAAATTGCCTTCTTTTAGCTTTTTATTGCAGTTGTTTGTTTTGGTTCTAGCACTTGTTTCACCTCTTCTTCCTAATTACCCTAGGCCTCCACTTGCCTAGAGTGAGCTTAGGAAGAAGATATTTCTATCTTTTAGATTTTAGTTAATCATTTGTAGGTGTTAGTTCTTTTCGCTACAATCTGCAGTTTGCCTTTGTCTTTTCAAAATACAAAAAAATTTACATATTGAAAAATATCAAAAAGAAAGTTGAGATCTATCTGTAAGCAAGAGGATTAATTTTGCAATTTTTGCCTCCTTGGATGACCCTAGATACTCCCCTATCTAGGATATAAATTTAAAAGCAAAAGCAGATTCGCGTGTTACAACGACGTTAAAAACCCGCTTTTACAAATCACGCGTATTTCGTTATCAATCATGTGAGGGTCATAACTCCGTATCATTCTAATATGAGAAGAAAATAGGAAATGAGGGGTAATTCTGTAATTTTAACAACCCATCACAAACATGGATTAACCACAGGGTTACTCAAGGGTTAACTAGAGGTCAAATAAGCATAAAAGACTAAAAAGTGGCTTAATGCTAATAGAAACGAGGTTTCACGCATTTCGAGGGCAAAAACATCACCAAAACCCTAGTTGTCAACCCACTAAAATTAAAGATATTTAGATCAGGATAAAATTAATCTAAACCTCCTAAAATTCAAAGACAAATATTCTAAAAGGTTTAGTACCCTTGGTTTGACCACCTGAACCAATTTTGACCTAGAACAGAGTTTTAGATGGGATTTTATCTTGACTTGAGCTAATTGCCCAGTCAAACATGGTCAAAACTCAAATCCAAGTTCACCATTAAATTCCTTAAGTCCAAATTAGGTTAAGACCAAAATTTCGACCCAATCAAAGTCCATCTTGACCTAGTTTTCAATTTAGTCCCTCAAATCTCTACTCACATTTAAGCCCCTAAGTTTCAAATTTATTACATTGAGGTCCCTATGTTTATCATTATTCTTTGCATTCTGGTCCCTACTTTCATTGCTGTGAACAAAGCACCACAATGAGATTCGAGGGGGATTTTCTCTCTAAATTTGGCCCCAAATCCCTCCAAAATTTGAGGGATTGTTGCTTAGGCTATAAATAATCAAATCAACCCCTTATTAGATATCGAAATTGATTCTTGAGCTCAGGCGAGATTGAGAAATTAGTGGGACATTTTCTTCCAATTAGGAGCTCAATCAAGCTCCTTCCTTGATTTTTAGCTCATTTTGAAGCTCTATAAAAAGCCCTCGACCCCAAGCCTTCCTTAGCCAAGATTAGGCCAAGAACTCTCCCTCCTTCTCTAGCCTTCTCACCTTGAGCTCCGGCGAGCTTCTCCAACCCTTTCATTTGACCGGCCAATGGTCAAATTGATCGACCCTTCGTCCTTCCCTCTTCTTCACAACCTCAATTGACCAAAGTCTGGCCACTTCCAACCTCTCCTTCCTCACTGCTCCCTCACCATCGACTCCATCTTCTCCGATGCTAGCCCATCATCGCCGGACATCCTCACCCCCTCTCTCTTGCTCTAAGTCTCTCTTTTGTCTTCCTCTCACTTCGCTGATCTTCTCTAATCCTTTTGATTTTAGGTTCACTGCCGTACCGCCCTCACCACCTTCATCTTCCCCACAACCGGCGAAACTCCAATGAGTTCACACCACCTCCACACCGCTCCAAACACCACACGACCACCTTCACAAGCTCCGCCTCACCTCCCTCTTCAAAAGCCCTAAATTTATTTAGGGTTTCATGCTCACCAGCACATCATCGAACAAACCCATCCTCCTCCCTCATCTTCATCACCCACAGACCTCCGCATCGCCTGAAACACCACACAATCACAACCATTGTTCTCGCCACCACTCGACAAAGTTGTTGAACTATCTAACTGGGGTGATTAGTCCTATTTTCTTATTTTTCAGGTTTGACTAGAGCACCGTTGCAGCGGTTGTCTTCACCAATGCTATTCTCCCCTCTTTGACAACTAGCTGGCTTGTTGTTGCGCTCAATCGAAGTGGACCCGACTCGTGCAACTTCCCAGGCCTACAATCGAACAAAGACACAGCTGCAGGGGCCTTAATTCCTCGATGTACCTGCTACATCTCACATGGAGCTTTGCACGAAGGAAGGGGAGGGACATTAGTCCCACATCGGAAACTAACAAAGCTTGCACAACATATAACATCAATTTCTCACATTGACTTATCACTTCCGAACACAAGGGGTGAGGTCCCCTTCCATGCCCCAGCACTTGCGTTCACCGTGCTCGTACACACCCTAGCTCATGGTTCATGCCACACGGGTCTGGGATAGATCTATTTACCTGAGTTTCACTTGGTTTGAGAGAGAAAATTAAGGAGGGGGGATGATTTTGCACTGTGGCTTTAGGATTCATGCCCCCCTCTCTAAATACTTAGCAGCTGTGCTTGCCTTCTGTGAACCCTTGTGCCTCTATGCTGCTGTGTTGCATAACCTTCTACTAAGGCTTGAGATAA
Organism: Thalassia testudinum; assembly: GCA_037157565.1. Lineage (NCBI taxonomy): Eukaryota > Viridiplantae > Streptophyta > Magnoliopsida > Alismatales > Hydrocharitaceae > Thalassia > Thalassia testudinum. The sequence goes on from JAZHRO010000025.1 coordinate 96,590,336, forward strand.
GACATTTGAGCCTTACACTGTTGTTTGACTTGGTGCTTTATTGGTTTTGATTCATTGGTTACTGTGGAAACATCTACTGATGTGGAAATTGCCATTAGTGGTTGCGAATTTCTGTTGGATTATTTGAGTTGATTAAGATCTTAATTGTAGGGTTAAAATTAGTGGTTCAGACCACCATTTTTACCCATTCCTTTTGCACTCTGATACCTGACTTTCTAAGATATTTTTCTGATATATATTGAGCATCATTTTGATTCAACTTGCATATTATTTTTGATATTGTGATTAGTGATTAATCAGCTAAAATTGCTCCATGCGAATGATCTTAGACTCATTTTTCACTTCTCAAGCTTACAAATTTAAATGTTATATCACTTTTGTTGACTGTACTACAACACGTATTCTTAAACCACAACGAAAGCAGCGCAATAAGGATATGTCATGGTGGAGCTCAAGATTTCTAGGACCAGAGGAAGGACAACCAAGAACCTCTGAAAGAACATCAGCATTGACAAGGTCCTCAATGCCATGACATTAGATGTCAGTTGAATGTAAAAACCTTCACCAATGTTGTGAAGGGTGGAATAGAAGAGGTGATAAGCCATTGGGTCTACACCCTTGATACGACTACACCTAGCATCGGCATAGAAAGTCCAATCAAAGAGGTAACCTATCAAAGAGGCAACCTATTATAGGGTTTACATGAAATCTAGCACACAAACAGGTACTAAATAATATATCAGGTCTGCTAGTAGTAAAGTAAAGTAGAGATCTTATCATGCTTCTATATAATTTTTAATCTACACACTTACTTTACTCATCTTCTTTGAGTTGAACAGTGGTAGTCATTGGTGTGTCATTTCCTTTTGGCTTGTCCATTTTGAATTTCTTGAGAACCTCTTTTGTGTACTTCATCTACGAGATGAAGATTCCATCTTCCAGTTGATCAATCTACAACCCTAGGAAGAACTTTAATTCTCCCATCAAGCACATCTTGAATTGATCCTGCATGACTTTCGTAAACTCTTCGCACAAAAGATCATTAGTAGCACCAAATATTATGTCATCAACATAAATTTGGATTATGATCAATTGATTGTCTTTTCATTTAGTAAATAAAGTAATATCAATTAAACCAATTTTGAGGCCATTTTCTATCAAGTAGTTTTTTAGCCTTTCATACCAAGCTAGATGAGCTTATTAAAGTCCACATAAAGCTTTATTAAGTTTGAAAACAAGATCAGGGTTACTAGACTTTCAAATCTAGGAGGTTGTTTCACATGGACTTCTTTTAGAAACCCATTTAGAAATGTGCTTTTGACGTCCATTTGAAATAGTTTAAATCCCATATGAATAGAAAAAGCTAGTAACATTCTAATGGATATTCTAGTCTAGCTACGGAAGAATAAGTTTCATCAAAGTCTATTCCTTCCTCTTGATTATAGCCTTAAGCCACAAGTCTAACTTTGTTTATTACAACCTTTCCTAATTCATCAAGCTCATTTTGAATGACCCATTTTGTTCCAATGATAGATGGAGATTCTGTCTTAGGAACTAATTTCCAAACATCATTTCTTTCAAATTGATTCAACTCTTCTTGCATAGTTACAATCCAACAATCATGAGTAAATGCTTCTTTCACAGATTTTGGTTCTAGTTGGGATACAAACACGCTAAGAGAGAGGTTATTAAAGGATGATCTAGTTTGAATTCCCTTTGAGACTTCACCAATCAGCAAATCTTCAGGATGATCTTTGGTATAGGTTATGTCTTTAGGAAGTTCACTAGAGATGGTGTCTTCAGGATCATCTAGAGGTTGATCATCATTTTTGGTTGATGCATTATCTAATTGATCTATTTCATCAAAAGACACATGTAAAGTCTCTTCAACTTCTAGTTTCTTTTTACTAAAGAATCAGCAAACTTTACTTCTAGATGAGTATCCTAGAAAGATTCCTTCATCACTTTTTGCATCAAACTTATTAAGGTTCTCCTTTGTATTCAATATGTAACACTTGCAACCAAATACTCTTGATGAGCAAGTTTTCTCGAAGAAAAGTTAGGGTTTTGAGAAACCCGTCGTTGTAGTCACAAAGCTCGCTATCAAGTAAAATTTTACCGAAACTCCAAGGGAGTCCCAGGTCAAACATGGGGAGGCGACATTTGTTTCTTTGAAATCCGCATTTCACTTTGTTTATTTTTGCTATTTTTGGGGTTTTGTGATTTTTTTTAGTATTTTCGTAATGAAGAAATAGCCAAGATAATATTGAGGCAAGGATAAATAAAAGATAGAGAGTCGAGAAATGAAGCAAATCTAATATATCAAAATGTTGTTTATTACAGTAATCAGAAATATGCTAAACAAAATAACAAGAGAATGAAGATGAGAAGGAATCTCCCAAAGCGAATGTCTGGTGAGACGATGATGCTTGGTGGCGACTTGGATGGAGGAGATGAGATGTTGGACGTCGGGGATGAGGTGCAGAAGGAACTCGGGTAGAGTACCGCTTACCAAGCTGAGGGAATGGTGACGAGGAGGTGGAGATGATTGTCTACCTGAATGGAGGAGATGGTATGGCTCTATGTCTTCTATGAAGGAGGTGAGGTGATGGTTGAATGTTACACTAATAGGAGTTCGTGGAGCTTATGAAAGAGATCTTGGGAGCTTGGGAGGCTTCTTGAAGCTCTAGAGTAGGTGAGGAATGGATAGGAAGAGATGAGGCCCCATGAGGAGGTGAAGGGGGCCTTAAATAAGTGAAGGGAAGAGGCTTTCCGCGACCAAGCACTTCAATCCCGCGCACATGACACGCACCACATGTGCATCACCCACGCACAACTATGCATCGTCCTAGTGCACGGGTGCACGCATCGCACGATAGGCGCTGGCACATCCGCGCACCGCAGCTGGCCAATGTTGGAGTGTCCGCAGTCGTTAGATCGTGGGTGGATGGCATGGATCGAGTGGAAGTCGCACGTGCTTGAATTTGAATTGCGTGCTCACTGGCAGGGGGACTAGCGTCAGCAGTTGGATTCATGATCGCGTGGCTGAGGGCGCGTGCAGATCACACCTTTGCGAGATTCAACGACGGAAAGCGCATGCGGTCATCTTAAATGGGCACCCCAAATTGCGCACGTTTGATCTAGCATACATCCACACGTTGTCAGGCAGGTATCCAATCATGCGTGCTCGCTCCTAACCGCTCGTTCAAGATCGAGCAGTCCAATTTGGCTGGCATCGAAGAGGCAGCATCGAATTGAAGCTCAAACCTGTGCCACTTCCTTGAGCTATGGGCGCGCTACCCTTGAGGTAAGGCACTAGATTGTCACACCAAGAGCTGCTACCTCCCCAGCACTCGACCATTGGATGAAGATCCAACTGTCAAGATTTCATCAGGACATCTTCCTCTAGCATTGAGCGGTGAGTTGAGCAGTGGATTCTTAGCCATTGGATTGGGATCCAATGGCTGGGATCTTCTCTTAAGGTGCTTTGGAGGGGGCTGGGTGACGATGGGCACTCTGGATGGCGCCACGTGGCACCATCTAGATCGTCTACCTTTCTTTGCTTGAAAATGATGCTACGGTGCTCGAATCGAGATGATTTCCACGTTGTCGGACTGTAATCATCTCCTGGACACAATAATGCAGGAAATATTGTACAATTTATACACTTTACACTAAATGAAATATGATGAATGCTATGTAACATTTACACTATGGAATGCAATGCTAGGCTTAGGAACTCTCATAAGTAAGCATTTAATCATGAATACATGCTTGTTTATCATATCCCCATGCTTATCTTTTGCTAGTCCCTAGCAAAATTAATCTAAATGCTATGTATAAAAATAGAATCAATTTATTGGCCAAATTAGAATAAAATTACTTGGCGAGGACTCGAGACCAAGTCCACATTCAAGTGAACACTTGGGCTAATTAAGCCCAAAGACTTGAAGAGTCTAAGTTTTTAGGTCCTAAAGTATCATTTCCTAAAGTTTGCAACTCCTAATGCCTAAGTTCTCTTCTCCTAATTCCCCCAGGCCCCCATGCCTAGCTAATGCGATGTCCCCATTGTAAAGTAAAAGCATACAAGAGGGCAGAATAGGAAGAATATTACCTGAATTTTATGAAACTACAATCAACTCCAAACAATCTATACACGTGCTGAGTTTAGTGCCTCAGCTAGGCGATGTCTGGCCAATAGAGATTAGGGCAAAGTGAGAGCAACCTTGTTCGAGACGGGTTTAGGGAGCACATGGTCAACATAGGGTTTGAGACATTGCTCGTTGACCTTAAAGGAATTACCCACCTTCGGGTCAGATATTATAACAGCCCCATTAGAAAAGATCTGCTCAATAATGAATGGGCCATTCCACTCAAACTTAAGCTTGCTGGGGAAGAGCTTAAGTCGAGAATCAAAAAGCCAAACCCTCTAGTTCGGATCAAAGCTTTTACAAGAAATCATCTAGTCATGAAGAGCTTTGGTCCTTGCCTTATAGATTCCGGCATTCTCGTAGGCATCATTTCTAAGCTCCTCCAAATTAGATAGTTGGAGTTTCCTGGTCTTCCCGGCTAACTCTAGGTCAAGATTATATTTCTTGGTGGCCCAAAATGCCTGGTGTTCAAATTCTACAGGTAAGTGACATGCCTTACCAAACACCAAACGGAACGAAGGCATATCGATAGGCATTTTGCATGCCGTATGGTAAGCCAAAAGAGCATCATCCAACTTTTGGTCCAATCCTTCCTATCAGTCCTAACTATTTCCTGCAGAATGTTCTTGATCTCCCAATTGGAGACCTTGGCCTATCCGTTCGTCTGGGGTGGTAGGGTGTGGAAATTCGATGATTCACCCTGTATTTAGCCAGTAAATTCCTAAAATGGGCATGAGTGAAATGCGTGCCAAAATCACTAATAATGGATTAAGGAATCATGAACCGACTAAAGATATTTTTCTTCAAAAAATCGATGACCACCTTGTGGTCATTGGTCCGGGTGGGAATTGCCTCAATCCATTTGGACACGTAATCCATAGCAACCAGAATATACTGGTGTCAAAATGGAGTAAAGGGTCCCATGAAATCGAAGCCCTAAATGTCCAAAATTTCGACGAAAAGTATCGATTTTAGGGGTATCATATCTCTCTTGGCCATGGTCCCGAGTGTCCGGCATCGGGAGCATGACCTTGAGAATTCCTGGGCATCCCTAAATAATGACGAACAATAGAATCCATATTGCAAAATTTTTGCCGCCATATTTTTCCTAGAAAAGTGTCCACTACACGTAGATGCATGGTAGAACTCAAGTATACTATGGAACTCTTTTTTTGGGATGCATCGACGAATAATCTGGTCGGCACCGATGAGGTATAGCTTAGGATCATCCCTAAAATAATATTTGGCCTCGGACATAAGTCCATTTCGCTGTTGCTTGGTCCAATCCTGCGGGATCTGACCAACGGCCAAATAATTAACGATATCTGCAAACCAGGGTGTTTGGATAGCCGAGACTGTAAGGATAGCCTCATAGGGAAAAGTATTAGAGATAGGAATATTCAAATGAGGAGAATCAATCAGGATTCTAGAAAGGTAATTCGCCACAACATTTTGTGCCCTGGATTTGTGTTTGATTTCAAGATCAAATTCTTGAAGTAAAAGAATCCAGTGAATAAGCTGGAAACTAGCATCCTTTTTGGCCAATAGATGTTTCAAGGTCGAGTGGTAGGTGTAGATGATAACACGAGAACCTAAAAGATAAGCCCAAAATTTTTCTAAAGCAAAAACTATAGCTAGCAACTCTTTTCAGTAACGGTGTAGTTCCTCTGTGCCTCGTCCATAGTTTTGCTAGCGTAGTAGATAATAGAGGGCTTCTTATCTATTTTCTGACCCAAGACAACCCCGACCGCATAATCAGATGCATCAGCCATAATCTCAAATGGGGTTGTACAGACAGGTGGTTGCAACACCGGACTGCAGGTTATTGTTGTTTTCAATAAATCAAATGCCTTGTGGCATGATTCATCAAACTCTAATGGCATGTCGTTGGCCAGAGGGTTACTCAAGGGTCGAGCAACCTTTGAGAAGTCCTTGATGAATCTTTGATAAAAAGCCACATGACCCAGGAATAATCGGATTTGTTTCATAGATGTGGGCGGAGGAAGTTTAGAGATGGCATCCACCTTAGCCTTATCAACCTCAATTCCCCGATTAGTGACCACATGACCTGAGACAATGCCTTCTTGAGTCATAAAGTGACTCTTTTCCCAGCTAAGGATCGTTCATGTCTTGATGCATCTCTTGAGGATCAATTCCATGTTAGCTAGGCATGACTTGAAGGAATCTCTGAAAATGAAGAAATCATCCATGAACACCTCAAGACAATCTCCCACCATGTCAGAAAAAATGACCAACAAGCACCTTTGAAATGTCGTGGTTGCATTGTAAAGCCCAAAAGGCATCCTACAAAATACAAAGGTTCCATACGTGATGATCAAGTCATCATCAACCATATTTAGCTTTAATTAGTAATAATCCATTGATAAATGCTCCTATAACTGCTAGAAGGACATAATTCATTGCATATCCATTCTGAGAGAAACATTAAAATAGGGGTAAAACTATAGTTAACAGGACATCCTAATTGCAAAACAATCATGAGGCTTCCCAAGGGTTAAATGTAGGTCAAATGGTCATAAATGTCTAATAAGTGGGTTCATGCAGACAGACATAGGTTTTCATACATTTCAAGAATTAATGGACATCTAAAACCCTAAAAACAGACTTAATTAACTAACGTTTCGGTCAATATAAAATTCACCTAAACCTTCTAAAAATTACATAAAAACATACTCTAAGGTTTGGTATCCTTGATTTAACCATCTGAACCCAATTTGACCTAAAACATAGTCTCAGACAAAAACTGCTGCCTTAATTTGGGTTTCTACACAAATTACCACTCAAACTTGGTCAAAACCTAAATCCTACTTCACCATTACATTCCTTGGGTACAAATTAGGTTTGTACCAAAATTTGGGCCCAATCTAAGATCATCTTGACCGAGTTTGCATTTTGATCCAGTCTAATTCTATTCTCACTTAAACCCCTAGCTTTTGAAATATATTGCAAATACCCCCCTAACTTCATTTTCTTCTTCACAGACAGGTGGTTGCACAGCAATAATGAGACTTGAATCACCTGAATTAAGCTAAATTCTAGCATAACTTAGGAATAATGAATTCATAGGCATCGTAATTTGCACAATAGTTAGTTTGATTAGCTACATAACTAATATCGTCATTTTATGTACTACTGAGAGATGATCTTAATTCAAGATTATTCGAAGATGTAGATGTCAGATTAGACCGAATAGATCAAATCAGAACGACGACGGGAGTCTAACGCTTCCGAAATTGATGAGTTCATTTTAATGGACTATTGTTATGCCTAAGTAATTCAATTCTAACATAGTGTGTTTGTTAATAATCACATTAGGTCACTAAATGATTGCATATGTCATTATTTAAATTTACATTTATTCTATTGCTTATTATGTAGTTATTTTAAATTTCACAACAGCTCACTCATTACAGGCTAATAATCGGGAAGAAGAGGAGAAGGATCAATTGTAGAAAAGAATAGGGGGTGAAAAGATATTTTCCCCCCACAAATATCTAACCTACGGCCACCGTCCACCTTCAACAGAATAAAATAGTGCTGGCCATATTTAGTAAGGGATTTTGAAAATCCCTTGACTCGCGGGAGAGAGGAGATATAGAGAGAGAGGCAGAGAGGCATGGTAAAGGACCAACGAGAAGTACTACGTGCACTGTGCAACCAGCAAGCACCGTGCGCCAACGCCCTCCACCGCCTGCCTTGCGCGCCTCGCAAGCGCTGCACCAAAGCCTCACCGCCCTTGCAGCCCTGCAGGCAGTGCACCCACGCCACAACCGCGCGCAATGCTCCAGTGCTTCCACCGCAAGCACACCAGCCTCCAGCGCCCTTGCGTGCCCTGCATCCACCGCCCTTCCACGGCTTGCACCTGCACTCTCACCACGCCAAGCAGTAACCGCCCGCAGGCGCCCACACCACAGCTGCGCCCTTGCACTGCCCACGCGTGGCTTGCAAGCGCCTGCCCTCACCACTCACCGCACTACCACAACGTACAAAAGCGCGCACTGCAGACCACACGGCCCTCCTCTGTGTCGTCTTCTTCCTCTCCAGTGCCCTGCAGGTACCCAAAGCAGCCGCCCACAGCAAGCTCCCACAGCGGCCATGCGACCGCAGGCAGTGCAGCGCAGTCATGCACGCCCACGCGCCACCCCCACAGCAACAGTGCAGCCACCTACAGGCAAAAGGTTGACGCTCCTCTCCGCTAGCCAGCCTCCAGCCACCTTCGGCCGTCGCGTCACCACCATTGCGTAGCCCTCATTGAGACGTGCCTTCCCGCTGCGTTGCTCCTCCCACGAAGCCTCCTTGTGCGCGTAAGGAAGAGAGAGGAAGTTTCCTCTGTTTTCTCCTCAATTAATATTTGCATTGAATGCCATTGCCTTTTAGACATTAATACTTTATTTAGGCCACATTACATTGATGCACTTATAGTTTCCTGAAATTACTTCACTTGTGTTATGTGCATCATTTAAGTTTGAAGTTCAAATCAGATTTGCATGCAAGTTGAATTTACGTGATATGCCATTACATATACATCATATACATATTTTTTTGAGCTTAATTCCTGACATGAAAATTGTATAAATAACCCTGAACTTTTAAGGAAATTGCAAGCTCCATTTAAAATAGCATATTCCTCGCATTAAAGTCGCGAAAGTGTCTGCAAACAGTATATTCCTCTACTTGTGAATTTATTGGTCTATTCCTCCCTATGGATGCGACATCTTTATTGTGGTTAAATTTGATATTTAGTTTTGATTGAGAGATTTTCCATCACATAAAACACAATGACATATCATTCTATTGCTATCATAAATAAGTGAGAATCTCTCCATCAAATGGCGCCGTTGCTGCGGAGGCAACAGACGTAATAGATTCACGTTATTATTTTGAATATTTTGAGTTGCGCAATTATCTGATCATTTTTTTTATTGTGTGAGGAATCTGACGAGGCGACAAGGTGCAACAGGGTGGCGACATCAACCACGAGCTAAGCCACACAAGGAAAAGACGTAGGAGACCTGGATCCCACTTTCACAAGGGATTCTCTGTCATCACAAAGTTTATTTCTCTCTTTTCGCCCTTGTAGTAATTGGGGCTAAATTTTTGGGGGTCTATCCCCACATTCTTTAGCTACTAGGGTTTACATTTTTTTCGCATGCGTGATTCCATTCTATGCTTGCTTGCCTTTAAAGCCAACAAAAGAAAATATCGAGCTGCCTGTTTAGAAGTTACATGCCCTTAGGTGCACGCATTTAGGGGTGATTGAGCAGCACATTAGATCTTATTATTGCATTGCAAGCATATTAGCACGAAGATTGCTAGAGATAGGTACACCTTTCTAACTCTTGCATCCAGCTCCTGTTCACGCAATTGCATTCAAATTAAAATTCAAGACCACCAAGTTGTTTGAATTTACTAATTCAGTGGTCGCATAACTAAAAGTGGCATTGATAATCAGATTCAACCCTAAAATCAATTCACATTTAATCTGATTCTAAGGGACTTGTCTACATTTTCAAAAAAATTAAAAAGATTTGTGGTGTGATGCACACTTTTAACACTGAGCACACACATTAGGCACCGCACTAAGGCTTGATCCCATAAGGCTATAGGCACCGATCTCTTTATCGGTGCAAATCCTCCTATTGTGCTTTGTGGTGGTGGTGGTACTATCTTTTGATCAAGTGTTTTGATACTTCACGGAACAAAAGGGTAGATAAGGGGCACCGCATACGCATAGCCTCAAAGGAAAGGTTCTCCCTACTTGCATCCCTTTGTTCGTCCTTGGAGTAACTTCTCACTTGATCACCTGGGAGTATCATCCAAGCAAAGAATAGGTCCTAGGGCACTCGAAGGTTGAATTAAGGCACATAATTGCAATGAAAAACTTGTTTGCCCATTTATATCAACTAATTCGACCTCCGCAACAAAGAAGGTTAAGATTTCAAGTCATCACCCCTCTTATACCACTTATGTGGGAACGGAAGGATAAGCCTTGACCTTTTGACTTATCTTTAGAGTGGAGGTTTCACTTACTTAATAAGAACCTGAATTGTGATTGATATTGTATGCTTGGTAGACGCTCTCTTGAGGGTAGTCTAGTGTTTGATCCTGAGCCCGAGAGAATTCTTAGGAGAGCTCACCTAGGAGAGAAAAGAGAAGGAATGGCTGATCAAGGAGCAAATCAACAAAGGACCCTAAGGGACTATTTTATTCCAACTAACCAACCCACACAAGCACTGAGACGACCGACAGGGGATAATCCATACAAGATCAAGAGCAGTACCATATCTTTGTTGTCCTCCTTTTATGGTACTACTAGGGAGGACCCCTACCAGCATTTGGAGGAATTCACCGAGGTCTGTTCCACGGTGAAGCTCTAGTACTTTACTGATGAAGCCCTGATGAGGACTATATTTCCTTTCTCCCTAAAGGATAAGGCCAAGCACTAGTATCATACCCTTGATGCAAGGGTAAATGATTGAGCCACCCTTAAGGGAGAATTTTTGAAAAAGTATTTTCCTATGAGTATGACCAACCATTACAGAAGAGAGATTATGGGTTTTACGCAACAGGAAGGGGAGCAATTTCATGAGACTTGGCAGCGCTTTAATGACCTTCTTAGGTTATGCCCCCACCATCAGGTGCAAAGATGGCAGTTGGTCGAAAGGTTCTATAACGGATTATCTAAAAGGCATAGGCAAACCATTGATGCAGCCTATGCAGGAACCTTCATGACCAGAGTTGAGGATGAAGCCTGGGCATTATTTGAAATATTAAGCAACAACTCCAGACATCTGTCCTCTGCCTATCAAGAAAGAAAACCATCAATCTTGCAAAGGAAGATAGAGGCCCATGAAGCTTGGGCTTCTCAGGATTTGGCTTATCAGATTCAACTAATGAATAAAAACTTTGATAGGCTTTTAGCAAACCTCGGCATGAACCCACAAGCAGCCTCTATCTTTCAGTCTTCAAGAGAATGCTCCATTTGCCAAAGCACAACGCACGCCACTGCGGAGTGCCATCAGGCAAATCAATTCCCTGATTTGATTCAGGCCAACTTGAATGCGGCCCAAGGTTTCCACCCTCCTCGCAATAACCCTTATTCCAATACCTATAATCCGGGGTGGCAGAACCATCCAAACTTCTTTTGGAAGCAAGGTGATGCTTCTAACTTAGGGAATACAAGACCCTTACCTCCCCAACCCATATACCAACCATCTTATGAAAACCCTCCTCAAAATAAGCCCTCTAAGATGGATGAACTGAAAGCCATGATGAAAGCAATGCAAGAGCATCAGAATATGGTCATCCAATCTCAAAATAAGATGATTACAGATATGTAATCCCAAATTGGTCATCTTACTGAGGCAGTTAGGCAACATGATCCGGGGAAGTTGCCTAGCTCTTCTTAGGAGAACCGTAAGGGCAAGGGGGTTGTATTTAGGGAGCACACCCAAGTAGTGATCGTGCTGAGGAGTGGAAAGAAGATTGACAAGCTTGATAACACTCCTACGATTACATCTCAGAATTCCCCTTCTACACCTGACCCGACTTCCATCTCAACTGAGGAAGAGCCACATTACTCTCCCTCATACAAAATCACCCACAAGGAGGATGTCGTCCTTCCACCACCCCTTTCCCTCCATGATGACCCCTCTACCCAGAAGCCGAGGGTGCCATATCTAGAGCGCCTATCTGCTCCTGGGGAATCATCTGTTGGCTCGTCTGGAGCCAAGGACAGGACGGAAGAGATTATGGATACTTTTAGGCAAGTCCAGATTAACTTACCTCTGTTGGAAGCTATTAAATAGATCCCGTCCTATGCCAAGTTTCTGAAGGACCTGTGCACCCAGAAGCGCTGATCTAGGAAACAGGTCCAAACCAACGTCATCCTGCCTGACCATGTTAGCTCGATTCTCCAGCGTGGAACACCCCCTAAAATGAAAGACCCAGGGGCCCCATATATTTCAGTGGTTATAGGTAACCAACGTGTTGACGAGGTTCTACTCAATCTAGGTGCGGGGTGAACATTTTACCGAGCTCTGTCTATGACCTTTTGGGAGGAGGCAAGCTAAAGCCTAGTCCAGTAATCCTCCAGGTTGCAGACAGATCACTTAAGACACCATGAGGATTGTTGGAAGATGTCCTTGTGAGAGTGGAGGATTTCTTCTTCCCTGTTGACTTTCTGGTGCTTGATACTGACCCATCAAATAAGCCCACAAAGCCGTCCATTATTCTGGGATGCCCCTTCTTGGCCACAGCCAATGCCTCTATAAATTGTAGATCTGGGGCACTTAAAATGGGCTTCGGGAACAAGAAGATCCGATTGAATGTTTTTGTACTTACAAGCAATCTGGATTTGAAGATTCTTCTCAGATTAAGGTTGTTGATGAAATAATTGAAGAGACTACTCCAGCACTCTTATGTAGAGATCCCCTTCAGAAGGTCATATCTAAGGACCATCCCTCAATTATTAAAGAAACTGAAAGGGAAATGCCCGAATTAGAAGAGTTGCTGGGGATACACACTGAGTCTCTGTCCCCACCCTAGACGATGAAGGTAGATCCGCTACCTGAGGCGGGGACATCTCAACTAAAACCCTCGATCCAAAAGGCTCATGAGTTGGAGTTGAAACCCCTCCCGAGCACATTGAAATATGCTTTCCTCGGCCCTAATAACACGCTCTCTGTTATTATCTTGTCTGCATTATCTAAATTGCAAGAGGGAGCTCTGCTTGAGTGTTTACAAAGGCACAAGGAAGCAATTGCCTGGTCAATTGCTGATATTAAGGGTGTTGATCCCTCTCTTTGCATGCATCATGTATACATGGATGTGTCTGTGAAGCCTTTCCGAGACATGCAGAGAAGGCTCAATCCAAATATGCAGGAGGTTGTTAAAAAGGAGATTCTAAAATGGCTGGATGCAAGGACTATCTATCCCATTTCAGATAGTAAATGGCTAAGGAGTGATGGCGTGCGAATCAAATTCAAAAGCGCACACTGGCATGAATCTGAGCCTTTCGATTGTAAGATCGAACTGTCAAGGATGCAGTGCTAAAATGAGGCATGCAACCGCATGTGATGAAAGTAGAAGCAGGAGAGTGCACACGAGAAAGCAGCAAAGCTGTGCGATTATCATGCAACGCTCTAGTGGCTACCACATGTCGATCAAAGGTTGAATCCGCATGATGGAGGCGAGTTTGAAGCTGTTTTGAGGCCTAATCAGATCTGTTGATCTCCATATCGACGGATCTTATTAACCCAAAGGTTGTTGCATGCATTTAAGGGATAAAATACCCTTTTTTCCCTCCATAAAACTATAAAAGAAGGCCAAAGCCCCCCTTGGATGGATCATCAACTTCATATCATCTTCAAAAGCTCTTCTTCCACCTTCTTCTCCGCAATCCTCCCTCTCTCTACGCAACTCCAACCTTCATCTCGGCACTCTGAATCTAAGGTGCTGCCACACCTTGCACAAGCATCCTACAAGTGGTGTCATCTCTTTACCTCCTATCTCTCTTTCTCTCTTTCTATCTATTTGTCTCTACTTTTTGCAGAGTAATTTCTACTGTGAAAAACTCTTTATCAATGCAATGAAATTTGATCTTACGGATATCTGATGCCTCTTTATACATATATACATATATAAATACCTGTTAGAACTAGTTTTATTGAAAAGCTTCTGTTAAAATCAAGATTGCCTCCTTACGAACGACCCAGTACTCACCAATCTTTATAAATTTATTTGTCGATGTATTTTCGCACTATAGTACAACTAAATAATCTTTTAAAATGTGATTTATGCACCGAACAAGTTGGCGCCGTTGCTGGGGAGGCAACAGAAATTTTTGAAGCTTTTTGGTGCAAATTTGAGATTTCTAACTTGCTACTTTCATTGATGTCATGTGTGTAAGAAATCAGAACGAAACACGATAATGGGAATTGCGGGTTCGAATCTTAGGTAAGTACCCATAGATTAGTTAGATTTAGGATTTGTTTGAACCTTAGAATTAGTTAGAATTTGTTTTCTTATTGGAAAAAAAAATATCACTCTTATTAGTGATTTTCGGGCTAAAAGAAATGCTTATCTCAAAAATTCAATTTCCAAAGATCTGCATGTCCAAAAGTTCTCAAAGTTTTACTAGATGTGAGTTTCGAAGTCTAGAATAGCATATCCAAATTTCATGAAAATATGACTTGTAGAAAAATTTTAAAAATTTGCACACTGATCAGTTGTCAAAATGGTTATTATTTCTGATTTTTCAGAGTTCAAAATATCATAAGAATTTTTATACAACTCTGATTCACTTGAAATTTGAGGCAATAAATTTATAAGATAATCAAGAATTTAGGAAAAATCTGAAAAAATATTTCTTGCATGTTTTGGTACACGGATTATTAAATCACGAACTGGGGTCAAAGTAGATTGCAAAACCCCAGTACACTTTAAATCAGAAAAAAATAGAAAACATGCATTAAAATTCTTGAAAAAATATTTTTTGAGTGCCTAGTTAGTGGTACAATCAGACCAATTAATTTCATTTCTTGAATCGCACCAATCTAATCTTTGGACTTAAAAGAACATCTAGCAACTATCTGTGCTTCGGGTTTCACGTTAAGGGTAGAGCACACCTACATTTCCATATTTAAAAGAAATCTATCAAACAAAGTTAGATTTGCAAAACTCTTTTGTGCCTCATCAAAACCTTGATTGAAAATATTAACTCAAGTGAACCCTAAAATGTATTAACACAAGCAATTGAATCTTAAAATTCACTCATCAGAATAAATTGCTTGTAAATCCTTTGCCTATGCACTTCACATCTTTGAAATCAATCTAAAGGGCAAACACCACCCTAACGCCATCATATTCCAAAAGCACATCAAACCCAAGCCTAAAATTGAGTAGATGTCCCTTGGGCAGGACTAATAATTCTTGGGGACTTGAAATTAGATTGGACTAAAGTCAAGGTCTTGTCTACTTTGACCCACTGGTGAGAAGAAAGGTCAGTGCAGTAACTGCGTTAACCCTCAGTGGTGTCCTACCATGCGGGGTATCCTAGGGGGTCCCACCCTTCTAGCTAGCCAAGTAATTCAAGGGTTGACCTAACCCAATCATGTTTTGGGGAACCAGGATTAAGTCTATTTAGGGTTAACACTCTAAGGACCAGTTTAATTGCTTTTATTGAAAGGGCAGGGGTATTCTCTTATCTGTCTCCTCTCTCCCATCTATTAACCTTCTTCTAGAACATGGATGCTAAAAGGTCACTGAACCCTTATTTGGTACCACCTTTAGAGAGTAAACACGAGAAGACCTAATTTTTCTGAATACATTCCAATGACTAATTGCCATGAGGAAGAACTAATTAAGGAGGAAACCATGGAACCATACTCTTTTGCCTCACACTATTCTCCCTATCCCAACCTTTCCCTTACTTCAACTTCTTCAAGATGGGAGAACTCTCCTCAACACCTAGGACTTGATTCGCTTGCCTACACCTCATATTCCTTGAGTATAGCTAGGCCTACCTCAAATCCCACACGAATCGCTAGATATCAAGGATCTCTAAAGCCTCAAAAGACACTCTCCATGCAGGACCAACACTTGATTGGCATGATCAACTATCTTGACCGATTCAACCAAACTCATCTCTCCCCAGATCAGGGATATGCCTCAGAATCCCAATACCTAGAATATCAATCCTATCCTCGAAATCACTTTACAAATTATCCCAATTAAAAACAACTTTACCTTCTCATTGGGATAACCCTACAACACCAAACCAAGGATACGATTTCTACCCTTGGTATTCAGATGATAGATATTCTGATTCAACTGAGGAAAGAAATCCTAGAAATTATTATCCTCAGCTTGCTCAAACCCTTGACCATGGCAATGATCTTGAGATCACCCAATTACTCCAAGTAGTCCAGGGGATGAGAGAAGATAATAAAAGAAATACAGATAATCTGACAAAATAGCTTAATAGAATCTGGAAAGCAAAAGGTGATAAACCTGGTCCAAATATGCCACAAGTTGGTGGTAAGCCACTCAAGGTTGAGGATACAACCTTAAGTATGACATCTTATCAAATCCCAACCTCTACATACACTGAGCCCACCCACCAACCTCGTGATTATGGAGAAATGATCCTTTTTGATATCCCAAAAGCTAACTTTGAGGAAGAAGGCTCACTTGAGGAATTATATCTTGAGTTAGGCCTTGAATTCCAACCATTCTATTTTGAGGAGCCAATCCAAGGTGGGCCGGAGTATGAGTCTTTTATGTTTAAAGACACACAATAGGACTACATGGATGATTTGGGAGGATCAAAGAATGATTAAGAAGATAGGAAAATTGGGGACTGTGACACTCCCAGCCAAGCACGATTGGATGGCTCTGATGTCCTCTTGTCTGAGCATTACCATGATCAGATGTGCTTAAACGATTTGATATTTGGATTTGGTGATACTAATCATTTTAAGATATCCCATATTGTAGCTGAATCCGCTTTCACTTCTGTTTCAGCTAATTCACACCCTTCTCTTCCCATCCACCAGAGTCCTGAGGAAAACCCAACCCTTATCTCCAACATCTCGAGATTGAACAAGACAAACAATCCCCTTATGAAAAATATGTTCAAGAAATTGCAAAATTACTGGGGATGACTCTGAGGAAGCAAAGAATTTAGCTGAATTATGGAATTTTGAAGAATTTGACTTGATTGATGAAAAATAAGACATTTCCTCAGAAGATATAGTCCGAAAAGGATTTGAGGTGTTGACTAATCTAAACCCCGATCTTACTCCCCCTGGGGCTGTGATTCTAAGGAATAATGAATTTACATCCATTTCATTTGAACACTTGCATCATGATTTGGGTGACTCAAATGAGATTTTTTATCACCCTAGGGATGAGATTAAGTATTCTGACTCAGATATCCAGCATGATGTGGATAAGTCCGAAACTATTGAGATGGACCATTAGATCATATTTGACTCAACTACTCTACATCCATCTACACCTGACTTAACTTACGAAGTGGTTTCTTATACCATTTCAAACTACACCACTCGGGTTCCTCCTTTCATTTCCCATCACTTTCAGGACCCGAATGATTTATTCCCCATAGACCACAATTTATCCACCTTATCTGCCTTCCTCATGCATCACTTCTTAAGGTTGCCACTATCTACTTTCCACTCTGGCACCCACACTAATGTTTCTCTCTATTGTAGCATCTGGATGCAAATAGTTTCAAGCATGTTTACTTTATTTTTCCAACCATTTGGGCTTGGTATTCATCATCAACTGATCCACATTTGTGGATCACTGATCCTTGCATTACATCACCATATCTTCATTTTAATCCTGACTCAACCCATTAATATGATCATTCATTTTTGGAATTATGTCCAGCAAATAACATTAAACTTAGCACTGGTTGGGAGGCAACCTAGTACTCTTTACAGGTAGTTTGCACCTTGTGCATCCATGCTGACCTGGATCAACAAGCATAGTCAAGTGATATCCCCTCCTCTTGCTTATTATATTTTGATTTTCATGCATACATTTCAATGAGGACATTGCATATCTTATTTTTATGTCCAAAAAAAAAATACATTTAGGAATAAATAATTTTTATTATGGTTTTATTAGGGATTTATTCTTAAGTTGATTCCTTAGTTTAGAATCCAGTACAATTTCACACTTACACATAGAATTTGCAATGGATCCTCTGTGAAGACCGTTAAACATCTTTAGTTTGTCGAGAAGAAGCAGTGCTTCTTCTCCTAATCCCTTGGACAGTAATTAGAAAGTCAGGCATACTATCTTCTAACAGATCCACCAAACAAGTGTGAGATGAGAGTAGAAAGTCTACTAGTGCTCTAAGACTAGTATGAGGAATCTTAACTTCTGGATAATTAGATAATGATACTCGGAGTTAGGCATAGTTTTCGCTCTCAGTTTCTGCGTACAAGCTCTTAGTGTGAATATCTTGAGAGCCACCAAAGAAGGCAAATACACAGTGAGTGAATTTTGATAAAACTAGGACTGAGGTGGATGGTCACGACCGTCCTTTACGGAATCCTCGGTTGAAGGAGGGTATTAATGTCGAGGTCAGAAATACACTGTCCTATCCATTCCCTTCCTGATGCCAAGAATAGGCACTTCCACCAAATAAGTCACCCGATATCCTATTAAGCATCCCCAAATCCCGAATAATGCCTCATGAATAAAAGTCATATGCAAAATTGTGTTGCGTTAGTAGATGTCTGGATGCAAAAAGAAAAAGAAAAAAAGAGGTATATATGTCTAAAAAAGAAAAGAAAAGAAACAAAGAAAAAGTAGAAAAAAAGAAGAGTTTATAACTATTTTTAGAGTTTATTTCAGGTGTATTGAGGCAACAACACCTACCACCCTCACGATCCACCAAATATAGCCTTTACCTACTTTTCTATATTTCTAGCCGCCTGAATACGAGTTGAGGAATTCTAACTTAGCTGTAGAGTTATCAGAACCTAATCAAAGTGTTAATGCCAGGAGAGACAACCAAATATACTGATAAATCTGGTGAGATTGTGAACTCAAAAAAAAAGAAAAGATAAGAAAAGATAAGAAAATGAAAAAGGAAAAGAAAGAGAAAGAAAGAGAAAGAAAGAGAGAGAATGAGTACAGAGGAACTAAAGAGAGCACAGTTTCTCCGCCTCTCTTTGAGTTAAATTATTTAATAGTCTGGAAATCTATGTTCTAAAGTACTAGTCTATATGCAACACCAGATGAGGGTGAGCCACCAAATACAAATCCACTTAACTCAAATCATCTTCTACTTAAGCCAAAAATTGGGGTTGAATTTACAAATTATTTATAACCCTGAGGGGAGAAGTCTACCTATCCTAATAGATTTTTACTAAGGGTCAAGTCTGATCATTACATGTGGCTTGGCTTTTTACTTGGATCCATTGCATAAGCTACAACAAAACACAATCATGATTATCTGGATTACTAAACTTTTGGATGAAAACAAAAGACATAAACCTCTAGTCAAACTCTTGATAAAAATTAGTCAAATAGGATTGCTTTTCATTTAGTTTTGCATTTACTAAGGACTAGCAAGATTTAGGCATAGGGGTGTGCTTGCAAAGCAATCATGCAATCTAAATCACCTGAATTAAGCTAGATTCTAGCATAACTTAGGAATAATGCATTCATAGGCATCGTAATTTACACAATGGTTAGTTTGATTAGCTGCATAGACAATATTGTCATTTTATGTACTAATGAGTGATAATTTTAATCACAGAT
Source organism: Thalassia testudinum (assembly GCA_037157565.1). Classification (NCBI taxonomy): domain Eukaryota; kingdom Viridiplantae; phylum Streptophyta; class Magnoliopsida; order Alismatales; family Hydrocharitaceae; genus Thalassia; species Thalassia testudinum. The sequence goes on from JAZHRO010000025.1 coordinate 96,609,811, forward strand.
AATTCGAAGCCACAGATGTCAAATCAGACCAAATAGATTTGATTAGAATGACAACGGGAGTCCAACGCTTCTGAAATCATGTCTATCAAACAACTAGAGCATCGTGTGCAGTCCATAAGAGAACGGAGATCATGGAGCCAAAGGACAAAGATCCAAGCCTCAGATGAAAGATCCAACCACATGGATGGATCCGGATCAACTATTGCAATCCAATGGCACCAACTTGTTCTGTATGTAAATCTCATTTTAAATGATTATTTAGTTGTAGTATAGCATGAACACACATCGACAAATAAATTTATAAAGACCAGTGAGTACCAGGTCGTTCGCAGGGAGGCAATCTCAATTTTAACAGAAGCTTTTCAATAAAACTAGTTCTAACAGGTATTTATATATGTATATATGTATAAAGAGGCATCAGATATCCACAAGATCAAATTTCATTGCATTGATAAAGAGTTTTTCACAGTAGAAATTGTTATGCAAAAAGTAGAGACAAATAGATAGAATGAGAGAGAGAGAGAGAGATAGATGGAGGAGGAGAGACGATGTCACTTGTAGGATGCTTGAGACAGGTGTGGCAGCACCTCAGATCCAGAGCATCAGGACAAAGGTCGGAGTTGCGAAGAGAGATGGACGATTGCGGAGATGAAGGTGGAAGAAGAAGAGCTTTTGAAGATGATATGAAGTAGATCCATCCAAGGGGAGCTTTGGCCTTCTTCTATAGTTTTTATGGAGGGAAGAAAGGATATTTTAACCCTTAAATCCATGCAACAACCTTTAGATTAACCAGATCCAGCAATCGAGAGATCAACGGACCAGATTAGACCTTAGAACACTTTCAAACTCGCCTCCATCGAGCATATTCAACCTCTAATCGACAAGTGGCAGCTGCTAATGGGTTGAATGATCATCGCATGGCTCCGTTGCTTCGTCGCACTCACTCGCCCACTTCTGCTTTCTTCGTGCACAGTCGCATGCCTCATTTTCGCACCGCATCCTCGACCGTTTGATGTTATGATCAAACAACACAAATTCACACCCATGCACGCTTTTGAATTTGATTCGCACGCCATCACCCCTCACTTAACTCTCACTTGCATCTCCTTTGAGACGAAGGAAACACGTGCATTCGTGCATTACGCTCACGTGGGATCCAGCATTCGACCGCGACGCGCTCTGGTCATGCCACACGGTCTCGTCTGCATCCTCCGATCACCATCCAACGGCTAAGGAGAAATAGACGCAAAGAGGAAACCATAATAAACTCACGCATAGCGCATTAGCTCATGCGTTTATGCTGAATCAAGTAGCGCCCGTTCGATCTGCACCTTAGAAGAAATTGAAGGGGTGTTGGGCACGAGCTCAATTACACCATCAAATGGAGATCAAAGGATGTAGACATGACCACGTGGCATGATTAGAGCGCACCCCGGCCAAATGGTGGATCCCACGCACGTGAAAAGCACGAATGCACGCATTTCATTCATTACGAAGGAGATGTGAGCATGAGTTAACGATCGGACGACTGAAGAGCGATGGCGCACGAATCAAAATCACATACAGTCATGAATCTAAGTTGTTCGATCGTAAGATAGAATGGTCGAGGATGCAGCACTAAAATGAGGCATGCAGCCATGCGTGAAGAAAGCAGAAGTGGGTGAACACGCATGAGGAAGCAGCGGAGCCGTGCAATCATCATCCAACGCACCAGCGACTACCATGTGTTGATCAGAGGTTGAATCCGCATGATGGAGGCAAGTTTGAAGGTGTTTTGAGGCCTAATCAGGTCCATTGATCTCCCGATCGATAGATTTGATTAATCCAAAGGTTGTTGCACAAATTTAAGGGCTAAAATACCCTTTTTTCCCTCCATAAAAACTATACAAGAATGCCAAAGCCCCCTTGGATGGATCATCAACTTCATATCATCTTCAAAAGCTCTTCTTCTTCCACCTTCTCCGCAATCCTCTGACTCTCTCCGCAACTCCAACCTTCGTCCTGGTGCTCTGGATCTGAGGTGCTGCCACACCTCGCATAAGCATCCTACAAGCGACGTCATCTCTCTGCCTCCTTCTATCTCTCTCTCTCTCTCTCTTTCTCTGTTTCTATCTATCTCTACTTTTTGCATAGCAATTTCTACTTTAAAAAACTCTTTTTTAATGCAATGAAATTTGATCTTATGGACATCTGATGCCTCTTTATACATATATACATATGTAAAAACCTGTTAAAACTAGTTTTATTGAAAAGCTTGTATTAAAATCAAGATTGCCTCCCTACGAATGACCCGGTACTCACCGATCTTTATAAATTTATTTGTCGACGTGTTTTCGCACTATACTACAACTAAATAATCCTTCAAAATATGATTTATGCGCCAAACAACAGGTCCTTGCTGCCATGGCCATGTGAACCCACCAAGGGCCGAACTTCAATCAGGGTTTTCTCCCTAATTTCATCGAGAAACTCTTCCAAAATTGGAAGGGAGACTCCTGAGGAGATCCCCTTCCATCTAAGCACTTCCATGACTTCCCTAAATCATCCAAGAGTTCTTGCTAACTCTTGGAAATTCCTAAACCTATGCCCTTGATTTCCGAGCTTTCAAGCTTGTTTCCAAGCTTAAAGCTCGACCCTATGGCCTATAAAAGGATCCACAATGCAAACCTTATATCCTTAGCTTGGTTTGGAGGTTGAGCACCCCCTCTCCCTTTCTCCCTAACCTCCTTCTCCACCAACTCCGGCGAGTGCTCTATCCACCTTCCTTGTCCGCTGTCACAGACAATAGCCAACGAATTCCCCTTCCCACTTTCCTCCACATCTCGCAATACCAGCGAATGCTTCCTTCCTTGTCTTCCTCACCGCTCCTTCATCACCGAAGGCTTCATCTTCTCCATCGTCGGCCTACCAAAACTGGCGTGGACCCTACCCCTTTCGTCCAATTAGAGTAGGTCGTTAGGTTAGTTAGATCCTTAGGTTAATTTTCACTACCCAAAACCCAAAAAGAATCCCTCGACCTAATCAAACGCCATCATCTTCCTACACTCCGACCACCCCTTCGACGAGTCCACCCCACTAAACAACTCGTCAACACCCTCATGAGCTCCGCCTCATCGCCCCACATAAAACCCCTCTCCTATTTCATCCTCTCGACCACTCAAACCCCGCGTCGACCAACCCATCATCCGTGCACCATCTCCACCTCCGTCCAACCACTCCATGCACTCCCACACCCCACGGAAATCACCATCATCTTCCACATCCTCCAGCGACACTATTGAACCATTTAACGAGGGCTTTCAAGCCCATATTTGTGTTTCAGGTTCCTCACCAATCTCCGTCGTCGCCACCATTATCGTCGATGTTGTTCTTCATGTTCTAGCCATGCAAGGCCCAAGTCGCCTCTCCAAGTGATGCAGGAGTCTCCCAGGACCCTCTCCAGGTCCTCACTCGAAGGCCTCATCCACTCCTACTACCTCAATTCAAGGCATCTTCACAGCAGCTGCGATAATTGAATGATGAAGCCTTCTGTAACTTCACGCGCATAGGACGTGGGAAGTTTAGTCCCACATCAGTGGGAGAAGGGCACTTGCCAGCTGATATATTAAATTTCTACTCTAGGCTTATCACCTCAGAACAATTGGGGGTGAGGTCCCTGCTCACCCGCACATGATTTGACCTGCCTAAGCCCTCTCACTTCTCGGTCGCAACACTCACGTACGCAGCCTTAGACCCGGTTACGCATACTCGAATACTCGATTTAACTAGATATCTGAGAGAAGAGGAAAAGAGGAAAGAAAGGAAGAGAGAGCAGGGGAGGGGAGGGTTTTTCTCCTGAAGGCATTGAGTGACACTTAGTCGCTGAGAAGGTGAGTTCCTTTGTGCGAGAGAAGGAGCTAAAGGAGAAGACCTGAAGGAAGAGGAAAGGCAATAGAAGATAAGAAGAAGAAGAAGAAGGACAAGGAGCAAAGAGAAGAAGAAAGTCTGATGATCAAAGGAAAAGCACTGTAGCAAGTGACATTTAAGTCGTCTAACTTAAGAGGCAAACGTCTAATTACTATTGAATTATTTGATTTAATTGTGATATTTGTGATGCATGCTTAGAAGGCTTAGTTGGTGATTTAAATCACCACTTTTGGCTTTTTCTTTTTATCTCAAGATACATTGAGCTTCATTGAATATCTAATGTGACATATTAGTATTCATTGAATATCATTATTGTGCTTAATTTTCTATGCTCATTTATATGCAATTAAATATTAGCACATGAATTCCATATTTGCTCCCTGTGTTCAACCTCGGACTTTATTTAGATATTCGAGTTATAAGTTTTATTTGTTGAAGAGCTATTTGTCAATTATACTACAATGCATTTCCCTAACATTGACGAAAAGCCCATCAATAGTAGGGACATGTGAAAGTTGTCTTTTCTTGGTCTTTGGGATGGATAGGGACTTGGTTATATCCTAAATAACTATCCTGCAAGCAGAAGTACTTTTGCCCAGCTGACCTTTCTCTGATTTGATCAATGAATGGCAAAGGGAAATAGTCCTTTTTGGTGGCTGCTTTCAGCTTCCTATAATCAATACAAACTCTCCAAGTGGAAGTTAAACGGGTGGTGAATGATTCCCCTTTCTCATTAGTCATGACGGTTGTCCCCACCTTTTTGGGTACAATCTAAATAGGGCTAACCCACGGGTTATCTGAGATCGGGTAAATAATGCCTACATCGAGCCACTTGATTATTATTGTCTTGACCACTTCTCACATATCAGGGTTTAGTCTCCTTTGCATTTCATGAGAAGGGTGGGATCCATCTTCCATGAAAATAAGATGATTACAATAAGATGGCTCGATCACCCTAAGGTCTTGGATGGTCCAACTAATTGCCTCTTTATTTTTCTTAAAGACCTTAATCAATCTCAATTCTTGTGCCTTAGTCAAATCAGCACTAATAATCACAGGGAGCATATTCTTAGGCCCTAAGAACTCATATTTTAAATTCTCAGGCAATGGTTTCAATTCTAGCTAAGGTGGGTTCAGTATAGAGGTTGTGGGTTAGGTTTGCTAGTGTCGGTCAAGTCCTCGAGTACATTGATAGACATACACGTCTCAACATTGAAATCATGATCCTTGAGCTCCTCAATAAATCCACAATCCTCAAATCCTTTTATCACCTTGAAAATATCAAGTGTCAATTTCCTATCTCCAAAGGCGATCTCCATACTACCACTCTCACAATTGAAGTTGGCTTTGGCGTTAGCTAGGAATGGGCACCCATGAATGATGGGCATGCTCCTAAAATCTTCAGGTACATCCACGTCAAGGACTAGGAAATCTATGGGAAAATAGAAGTCCTTGACCTTGACAATAACGTCCTTAATAACACCTTTTAGTGTGGTGACTGGACGGTCTGCTAACTGTAGCATTACTGAGGTTGGCCTGAGTTCACCTAACCCAAATCTTTCATAAAGAGAGGTCAGGATTAGGTTGATGGATGCACCTAGATCCAATAGTGCCCTATCAAAAGAGTAATCCCCAATGACACATGAAATCAAGGGGGCACTAAGATCTCTCTTCTTCTGTGGAAGGTGATGTAGGATTAGAGAACTCTCCTGCTCAAAGCGAATCACCTTCCACAGGGTGGGTTCTTTTGACTTGCGCTTTTAGGTACATAGATTTTTCAGGAATTTAGTGTAAAGCTGAAATGTGCTTAATAGCATCAAGGAATGGGATATTGATCTCTACACACCTGAATAAATTCAGGAGCTCCTCGTTGCTATCTAGGGATTTCTTCTTCCTGGCTTTCAATAAGGCCTCAGGGAACGGGATGTGGGTGGTGTCCACAACTTGAGGTTCCTAGGCCTTGTTTTCTTCTTCAACCTCCTCCTTTTCTCCTTCGGGCTCCCCAAGGTTTTGGCTGTTAGAAGGTAGTTCGGGGTCCTAGGTTTGTTTCCCACTCCTCAAGGTGATAGAATTTGTAGATGCATAAGGGTTCGGGTCTTGGAGAGGGTTAGGAAAGATAGGAGTTGATTGATTAACTAAATAACCAGGGTTAGAAGAAGAAGGACCTTGCTCAATCACCTGAGCTTGTGCTTATGGGTCCCTCTGATTCCCGTACCCTTGGGATCTATTGCCTGGATTTTGTACATTGCGAGGGTTGGTTAAGGGTTGGGATGGTAGAGATCCGGGCTGTCAGGTGTTGGCAATGAGTCTAGATTGCAAGTTGTCCACTGATGTCTTCATTTGCTGCATAAGCTGGAGCTTCGATCCTTGCATTTCTACCATCTGCCAGTTTAAATCAGCCTTCCCTACAGGTTGTTGGGCATTCCATGATGGCTGAGTGATCGGTCTCGGGGGCAACTGGGTGTATACTTGACCCTGACCCATAGACCTTTGAGGTGCATAGTTGCTAGGTTGTGTTTGGGTCTGTTGCCTTAAATTTTTCCAGGACAAGCTAGGGTGGTTCCTCCAACCTGAGTTATAAGTGTTGGAATACGAGTTGGACCTAACATTCTCCTGTATCGTATATGCATCCTCTTAGGGCAAGGATGGAGAGAAGGAAGGATCAGAAAAACTGGGATCAAAGACCCTAGTTTGGAACCCATAAGGTTCCGAGAAATTCTGGCTCATAGGTTGAGTGAACTCTAGTTGGTTCACGAACTCCTACCCCGTGGAAGCCTGTAAGGGATGCAATCTGAATTCTAGGATTGAGTGGGTGTAGAAGTATTTCCTGAGTTTCCAGCCATCCACTCTTCCATCCTTTTAGCAACCAGGTCTACCTTATCCAATTTGTTGCAAATCAATTCCATGTCAAATGAGTGAGAGTTTTGAATCTCATTAACATTTGACCTAGGTTGTTGGGACCAGTTGAAAGTATCCATGGAGGCATGATTTATCGAATTTTCATTCATTTCCTCGAACATGTCATATGCGCTATCTGCATTCCTTTTAAGGAAATTACCTCTGCAAGAGGCATCCACATGATTACAAAAATATTTGCATGAGTTGCCATTTCAGCATGTTGTGGTGTGGTCACTTCCTCAAAAGATCCTGGAATCACTCCCAGGCACCATGAAACGGTTCCCCCGGCCATTGGGCGAAAGTGGCAATTTCCCATCGCAAGGCATTGGTCCATCCAATTGGGAAGAATTTCTTCAGGAAAGCCGACTTAAGAGCAGCCCATGTTTCTATTGGCCATCCAATGGTCCGGTACCAATGTGCGGCCTTATCCCTGAGTGAATGGGGGAAAGGCCCCATGATCATTTGCTCTTCATTCACATTCCTAGCTTTGGTGGTCTAAGCCAAAGTGGTCGGACCCTCTAAGTGATGGAATGGGTCCTCCGAGCCAAGCCCATAGAAATGTTTAACCAGACTTAAGACCTGGGCCTTGATTTCTATGTCTCCGGTGGGAATCATGACACCGGGACGTTTCCCATAATTTGAAGGATCATAAAAATCCTTCAAGGGCCGAGCACCCTAACCATTCATTCATTGGAGCCGTTGCTGCATCTGCTGCAATTCTTCCAACTGCCTCTGAATCAGCTCCTCCTAGTTTGAGGGTAGGGGAGGTGGTTGTTGATCAGCCATGAGATCTGCATGGCTATAACTCAACCTCCGCCTTCGGGAATGGTGTAAAGGTCCTTCCAAGGGAGGGTTCAATGACCTCCTTCCAAGCATGCACTAGAAATAAGTCAGAAGGACAAGGGAAAAAAAAATGGAACCCTACATCACAAAAATGAAAGTCTATCCTTAAAATGGGTAGCCTAAGGACCTATGCCTCAGAAATAAACTCCAACCACACCACAAATTTGGTGTTGTCCTTGCTTTCAAAGATGGTAAAGTTGGGCCAACGAAGTAGGGGGAGAGTGTCCCGAAGGCCGCTAATTATGCCAAACCCCTACTTAAGTCGTTTGACAATTGGGCCCCCGAACTTAGCACCTTTTGAACCAAGCAAACGTCACTAATTCGAAGTGCATTGAAGAGAGTACCCTGAAATGGACCTTGTGAATCCTAGGGCCAGCATTTACTCAATTTTAGTTTGACTTGGGATAGTAGTGCTTTCGAAATGTGATGGGCCCAATTAATGGGTTGTACCCTTAATAATTCGATTGAAAATGTGTGAATGTGCACAACCAAGAGTTTTCAAACAACATTATTGAGGATGAAGTAAGTTTTAGGGTTCAAATCTTGCTTAGTAGCTTTTAGGATTTAAATATTAGGTGTATTCAACCAAGATTTTGAGAGGCAAACCAAATTTGAAAGTAGGGGTTCAAGTGTTTTCCTTCATGAATTGAGAAAATATGGAGTGCCTGGCCTGACCTAACTATTTGAATCCTATGGGGTAGCTACAGAATGAATCAATTTTAAATTAGGTGGTGCGGCCAAAACAATTCAACCAATTGGCCCAAATGCACCACCAGTTAAGGAGCACAAAAGGTGATTAACCTAATCTGATTTCTACTTTTTTATGTGTGTTGATGCGTGTACTGGTTCCACAAGTCGGAATCCCAGTTGAGTAGATATAATCAAAAGAGGTTATGTGCCTCAAATGTGGGTATGTGTAGTGTGTATGTTGATTTTGTCCCACAATCAGAAAGTATATATTTTTTTATGTTTTTTTTTATACGGGAGTGAGACAAGTGGAGGTGGCAAACAAGACAAACAACTTCTATCCTAGGGTTTGTGAAAACACCTAAGTAGATTAGGTCATGATTATTAAGGTGGCCAAATGAACTAGTAGGTGGGGAAGTGGGGGGCGGAACATACAAATATCTCTACCCGCACTTTACTCCAATCTAACGCCTTCAGCTTCTCGATCGGGTTCTTGCAAGACAGTGAATCGAAGAAGAAAGATAGGTTAGAAAAATATGTAAGTAATGCGGAGAAACACGGAAAATCAAATCAAAATCCATTGCCTCCCCGACAATGGCACCAAAATGATGAGTAATTTTTTGTGAAGAAAAGTTAGGGTTTTGAGAAACCCATCTTTGCAGTCACAAAACTAACTACCAAATAAAATTTTACCGAAACTCCTAGAGAGTCCCGAGTCGAACACAGGGAGGCAACGTTTGTTTCTTTGAAATCTGCATTTTTCTTTGTTTCTTTTTGGTGTTTTCGGGGTTTTGTGATTTTTATAGTATTTTCATAATGAAGAAATGCCAAGATAATATTCAGGCAAGGATAAATAAAAAGATAGATAGTCAAGAAATGAAGCAAATCTAATATATCAAAATGTTGTTTACTACACTAATAAAAAATATGCTAAACAAAATAATAAGAGAATGAAGATGAGAAGGAATCTCCCAAAGTAGATGTTTGGCGAGACGACGATGCTTGGTGGTTGGTCGAGAGTATTTCACGTGTTAGAAATCGGGGTTACAAGTAACCTGTCGTCGTAGTTGCAAAACACATCGATCAGATAAAATTTATACCAAAACTCCAAGGGAGTCTCGGGTCGAACACAGGGAGGCAACGTTTACTTTACATGAAAATAGCGCTTCAATTCGTTTCTTTTTGGTATTCTAGGGTTTTGTTATTTTTTTGTGTTTTGAAATAAATGACAAGCAATCACAAGATAGAGATGGAACGAAAATGTTATATATATCAATCCAATGTCTATTAAAATCTACTATGAAAGCATGAAAAGAGAGGGGGGTGAGAGGAAATCTCCCGAATTGGCTGTTCGACGAGACGACGGCACCTGGCGGAAGCTCGGACAAAGGAGGTGAGGAGCAGGACGATGGAGGTGAGGTGTAGGAGGATGTCGGGTTGAGGAAAGCTTCGACATGGCTCCAGAATGGAGGTGAGAAGACAGAGGTGATCTGCTACCGAAATGGAGGTGGGAGGACTGCTCCAAGGTGACCTATGAAGGGGGATGGGAAGTTGGAGGAGTATTTGGCGGGGCGGAGGTTTACTACACTAATAGGTGCCTTGGGAGCTTGAGAACAAGCTCTAATGGAGTGTTGGTAGGCTTGCTAGAGCTTGGGAATAGGTCGGAGTAGAGTAGGTAGAGATTGGCTCTCCTCAAGGGGGTTCATCTTGAGAATCATCCCAAGATTTGACTAGTGCAACCACAAATTTCATCCTCAACCTCGACAATTTCCCAAGAAGAAACTCACCCAGGTCCCTATCCCTAACACTTTGGAGCAAATCCAATAGAGAACTATTAAGTTCATCAATCATTTTGATCATAGGCTCTAGTGCTTCAGTGCATGGTGTTGGCTGAGCTTCTAAAGATTGTATATTGTTCCTCAAATTAGCCAACACCCTATCCTGGATCTGGTTCACCTGAACCGACTGGTTCGGTTCAAGTTTGGGTGGGTTCAAGTTAAATTTATGGGAGTCAAGATGTCAAGGTTCTCGGGTCCCTCCCTAAAAGTAGGTCGTTCTAGGTTGTTCAAAGGATGGTGGCGACCTATAGTCAGTGGAATACTGGGGAGGGTAGGTGTTATAATCATGATATCCATCCTAATTATAGATCGGGTTGGTTTGGTCATCAAAGGATGGAGATCCATAATCATTATAGCTCTGGGAAGGATAATAATCATAGTCTTGTTGTCCAGGGTTAGGCCCTGGACACTGAGGTCCGGATTCATATTCCCAATCAAAGTCATCCTGGCTAGTGGATGGGTAATTACAAATCAAGTCGGGATAGTAATCATCTTGGGAATAAGTGGTAGTAGGAGGATAGGATGTGAAATGAGTGTAGGATGTGGAAGGATACATGGTAGAATAAGAGGGAAATCAGAAGAGAAAGGAGCCCTGCAATACAAAAATACAAGCCTGTCCTTAGTTTGGGTAGCCTAAAGGTCTACAGACTCTCAGAATCCATCCTAAGATTATAGATGATTTACTCTACTTATGTCCGGGCAATCCAACTAGTTAGGAGGAACTAGGGAGAAGGTTCTTCCTTTGGCTTGCACCTCCGGTTCCTAGTGTACCCCCCAATCGCAGTCATTTGATGCTACTCCCCTAGCTAGACATCAGATTGACTAGTATAAGCAGTTTAATCGTGAACAATCTCAATCTGGATCCCGACGAGCGAACCAGTCCTTAGGGCCAACGTCTAATCAATTTTAGTTAGGCTTGGGACAATGGTGCTTCAGGAATGTGATGGGCACTTTAGATGGGTTGTGCCCTTAATGATTAGTTAAAATGTGTGTGCATGCACAACCAGGGTTTTCAAACAAGGTTGTTTGATGATGTGTCTTTTAGGATTTAACCTTGTTTAGTAGCTTTTAGGGTTTAATTCTTAGGTTGGTTCAATCAAGGTTTAGTAGAACACTCCATGTTTTGAAAGCACGGGTGATGATATGTTCCTTTAAAAATAAAAAATAATGTGGAGTGCCTGGTTCAGCCCTAAGAATCAACCCTAAGTGGCAAGCTACTTGATGGATCAGTTTTAGATTGAGTGGTGCGGCCCAAATAGCTCAATCAATTGCCTATTGCACCACTTAGTTAAGGCACACAAGAATGCTTAACCTATTCAAATTTCTACTCACTTATGTGTAGTTAGTTGAAGTGTACCGGGTTCACAGGTCAGATCCTAGTTAAGTGGTAGAATCAAAGTGATTGTGCGCCTTAGGATAATAAGTTGTGGGTGTTAAGTGTGTAGCTTTCATAAAATCCCACAATCAGATAACACTTTTTTTTATTTTTTTATTTATTTATGTGGATGGCGAGGTGAGTAGAGGTGACAAACAAACAACCTAATCTATCCTAGAGTTTATAAAAAGCACCTAAGTTGATTTGGGTTTGAGTTATTAGGTTATGGAATGAAAACTAAGGTGGGGGTGGTGTGGGGGACACTTACAAAACACTCTACCTGCACTTTATTCTGGTCTACCGCACTTGGATCTCCATGCTAGGGTACCTGCAAGACAGTAGATCAAAGACAAGTAGGGTTAGTGCTATGTAAATGTAAAGAAATGCAATAAACAATAAGGTAAATTCTGTTGCCTCCCTGGCAACGGCGCCAAAATGGTCGGGAGTGTTTCACATGTTAGAAATCGGGGTTACAAGTAACCCATTGCCATAGTTGTAAAACACATCAATTAGATAAAATTTATATTGAAACTCCGAGGGAGTTCCGGGTCGAACACAGGGAGGCAATGTTTACTTTACATGAAAACCGCGCTTGGATTCATTTCTTTTTGGTATTTTAGGGTTTTGTTATTTTTTTGTGTTTTTGAAATAAAAGACAATCAATCACAAGATAGAGATGGAACGAAAATGGTATATATATCAATCCAATGTCTATTACAATCTACTATGAAAGCATAGAAAGAGAGGGGGGTGAGAGAAAATCTCCCGAATGGGCTATTCGACAAGACGACGGCACCTGGCCGAAGCTCAGATGAAGGAGGTGAGGAGCAGGACTATGGAGGTGAGGTGCAACAGGACGTTGGGTTGAGGAAAGCTTCAGCGTGGCTCTGGAATGGAGGTGAGAAGACGGAGGTGATCTACTACTAGAATGGAGGTGGGAGGATGGCTCCAAGGTGACCTATGAAGGGGGATGGGAAGTTGGAGGAGTATTTGGTGGGGCAGAGGTTCACTACACTAATAGGTGCCTTGGGAGCTTGAGAACAAGCTCTAATGTAGTGTTGGTAGGCTTGCTAGAGCTTGGGAGTAGGTGGGAGTAGAGTAGGTAGAGATGGCTTGGAAGGAAGGGTCCTTTTATAATGGAGGAGAAGAGGTAAAAATAGGTATGGGACCATTAGTGACATCCAGACCATCGCTGGAAATGTCGCTGTAGGTAGCTCATGCCCGCTGGTGCTGCTGCCCTACCTTGCTGCACGCATGTGCGTGCCCGCACGTTAGCGCTACGCTATGCATATGCACGCCTGCATGTGTGCGGTGCCGCGTGCGTGCGCTGGGCAGCCTGGGCTACACCACGTGGCGTAGTCTGGGCTGTCCATCTCCTTCTTGTTGTAGGGGCTGCTACAGGGGTCGGATTGAGTCAATTTTCACGTTGTTAGGCTATGATCGTCGACCTGAATCCATCCGCACGGTCGGATTTGTCATTTGAAGCTCTGAATTATGTCTCCTAGTCCCTTGGCCGTTGATCTTCCTCAGACTACATATGATGCTACAGGACTCCAACTGAGGCAATTTCAGAGGCGTTGGACTCCGATCGTTGTCTTGATCAGATCCATACGGTCGGATCATCAAACCGAGGCTCCGAAAAAAATATCGTTCTCTCTTAACCACAAAATGGATGCAATTAACTTAAATTATATACAACTACTTTAAATGCAGAATGATGCTTACTATGCAATATTTATAACATGAAATGCAAATCTAAGCCTAGGAACATGCATGAATAGGCATTTTACCCTCAATAAATGTGTTTACATCAGTGGTGGCTTGGATGGAGGAGATGAGATGCTAGATGCCAGGGATAAGGTGTAGGAGGAACCTGGGTGGAGGGTCGCTTGACCAAGCTGAGGGAATGGTGATGAGGAGGTGGAGGTTCTCGTCTACCTAAATGGAGGTGAGGGGACGGCTTTGTGGTCTCCTATGAAGGAGGTGAGGAGATGGTTGAATGCTTGGTGGAGTAAGCAAATGCTACACTAATAGGAGGCCGTGGAGCTTGGGAAAGAGCTCTTTGGAGCTTCGAAGGCTTCTTGAATCTCTAGAGTAGGTGAGGAATGGCTAGGTAGAGATGAGGCCCCCTGGGAGGTGAAGGAGGGTTTAAAAAGGTAAAGGGAAGAGGCCTGCCATGATCAAGCACTTCAATGTCGCAAACATGACACACACCGCGTGCTCACCGCTCGCACACAGCTACGTGCAGCACAGCGCATAGGCGCATGCATCGTGCGCTAGGCACTGGCGCATCCGCGCACTACAGTTGGCCAATGCTGGAGCATCCGTAGCCATTAGTTCACAGGTGTATGGCGTGGATCAAGCGAAGGTCGCACATGCTTGAATTTGAATTGCACTCTCACTGGCAGGGGACGAGAGTCAGCCGTTGGATTCACGATCGTGCGTCTGAGGGTGTGCACAAATCCCGCCTTCGTGAGATTTGAATGCATGCGCATTGTGCCTTCGTGAAGATCTGATGACGGAGAGCGCATGTGGCCATCTTAAATGGGCACCCTAGATTGCGCACGTCTGATCTGGCATGCATCCACATGTTGTCGGGCTGGCATCCAATCGCTTGGGCACGCTCCTGACTGCTCGATCAAGATCAAGCGGTCCAATTTGGCTGGAGTCGAAGAGGCTACAATGAATCGAAGGTCGAACCTGCACCTTTTGCTTAAGGGATGCATGCGCTACCAATGAGGCAAAGTGCAGGATTGTCATGCCAAGAGCTGTTGCATCCCCGGCTCTCGCCGTTGGATGAAGATTTCATCAGGCTATCTTCCTTTGGCATTGAGCGGCGGGTTGAGCGGTGGATTCTCAACCTTTGGATTGAGATCCAACAGCTGGGATCTCCTCTTGGGGAGCTTTTGAGGGGGGTTGGGCGACATTGGGTGCTTTGGATGGTGCCACATGGTACCATCTAGACCGTCCACCTTTCTTTGTTTATAGAAGATGCTATGGTGCTTGGATCGAGATGATTTCTACATTGCCGAACTGCGATCTTTGCTCCGAATTCATCCATACAGTCAGATTTTGTATTTGATGCTTAGAAATGTTGTATCATGTCTCCTGGCCACAATAATGCAGGAATTATTGTACAATTTATACACATTACACTAAATGCAGTATGATGAATGTTATGCAATAATTATACTATGGAATGCAATGCTAGGCTTAGGAACTATCATAAGTAAGCATTTAATCATGAATATATGTGTGTTTATCAACTTTAAAGTAGGAGATTTTAGGAGTCCTATCAAAGTAAAGTTTAAAGGGTCTTTTCTTAGGAATGGGTCTAACAGAGGCCTTATTTTGGATATAACAAGCAGTTTTTACAGCCTCTGCCCAAACATACCAAGGTAGCTTTAACTCTAATAGCATAGTATGGGTAGACTCTTGTAAGGTTCTATTCTCTTTTTTTACAGCACCATTTTGAGGAGCTACTCTAGGAAAAACAAATTCTTGTTTTATCCCAAAAGTTAAGTAGAAATCTAGGAATTTTTTATTTTTAAATTCTCCTCCATGATCACTCCTAATCTAAGTGATGGGTAGTCCAAATTTGGTTTGAATTCTCTTGGCTAAATTTCTAAATTCCTCGAAAGTAGAATCTTTAGATCTTAAAAATAATACCCAAGTAAATCTGGAAAAGTCATCAACTAAGATGAGACAATATTTGCACCCATTTAGACTTTCAGACTTGGTTGGTCCGGAAAGATCCAAGTGGATCAACTCAAGTGGCTTGGAAGTATTGACTATATTTTTAGCTTTTAAAGAAGTTTTATACAGTTTTTCCGGTTCACAAGATGAATAGAGATTCTTCTTTCTAAAGGAAATCTTAGGCAGCCCTCATACTAAATCATGTTTCACAAGCTTGTTTATATTTCGCATGTGAACATGACCGAGTCAACGATGCCACAATATTGACTCATCATTTGATGCAACTAGGAAATTGATATCGTTGCATTTATCAAAGTCAATAGTGTAGATATCTTTTGATTTATCTCCTATCAAAAGGATTCCCTTAGAAGTTTTATCCCTAATTTTAAAACCTTTTGAAGTGAAACTAACTTTATAGCCTTTATTACATATCTGACTTACACTAAGCAAGTTATGTTTTATGCCACTAACAAGATGAACAATATCAAAGGAAGTTTTAGAATTACCAATTTGGCCAATACTAGTAATATGGCCCTTATCGTTGTTGCCAAAGGAGATTGAACCACCTTCCTTCCAGTTGAGGTTGATGAACAGGTCTTCTCCTATAAAGTACTTTGAACATCCGCTATTCATAACCCATCTTTCTTTTCCTTGGACTTGTCATTGGTTTTCGTCTATGAGGTCCAGTGTGTTTTCTTATTGCTACAAGGTGTCCATCATTTTGATGGTTGATCCAGTCTGAGTACTTTACTGACCATTGAGAGTTTCTTAGAAAATGAGATTGCAAATCTCCTTTTGATACCCATTTTCATTTGGGTCCATTTTTGTTAGCAGGTGCCTATTTAGGCGTGGACCTATTCTTGGCCTTAGGACTAGAGGGGCTTGTGTGTTGGTTTGTGAAGTGGATGCTTCATGGTCATTACTAGAAATATATCCTAACCCAAATTTTGTGATGGTTTGAGTTTGTGTGCATAATAGCTTTTTCTAGGTTTGTTCTTCCTTTGGTGAACTTAGCCAGGTCATTTATAAAAGCAATTTATTTTTGTTTTAACTTTCCTAATTCTATTTGAAGTGTATCAACATGAGCTTTAATTGTGGTGATTTCTTGTGACGGTTGCTGATTTTGATATCCATCACTACTTCTCAAATCAATTTCTTCATCTAGATCTTTTGTCAATTTCTTATTTGCTATTCTAAGTCCTTTAGTTAGATCATGTAGCTCATAAAATGCTTTTAATAATTCATCAAAAGTAAATGATGATACCTTATCTTCGATCGCCATGAGGTCGTAGAGTGCTTCTTCGCTTGAAGTGTCTTCACTTTCTTCTTTTGAGCATGTGTCACAATCATCCCATGTGACTTGCAAAGCCTTCTTCTTTGCTTCACGTTTAAGAAATCTCTGAGTCTTCTTTTTGTCATTCTCCTTGAGTTGAGAGCATCCCTTTCTAAAGTGCCCTTTCTTCTTGCAGTTGTAGTAGATGATTGAATTTTCTTGAGTCTTTTCTTCTTCTTCTAGCTCTTTTTGTTCTTAAGTACCTCTTAAATTTTCTAGAGAGAAGAGCTATATCTTCTTCGTCTTCCATTTCTGACTCTTCAGTGTCGGTGTCTGCTTTGAGAGCTAGATCTTTCTTTCTCTTTCCTTTGCTTTTGTGCTCCTTCATGTATTCAAGTTGAACTTCATAGGCCCATTAGACTACCTATGAGATCATCTAATTGAAGCACTAAGAGATCCTTCAACTCCTAAATCACTATTCTCTTTGTTTCCCAATCACTTGTGAGGGATCTGTATCTTATGAACCAGCACTTCATTCGTAACTATCTGATCCAGCTTCCCCAAAGAGTTGATAATGGTAGTGAATCTTGTGTACATCTGCTAGATGGTCTCCCCCTTTTTCATATGGAAAAGCTTTTATTTCTGAGTAAGGAGATTAACCCAAGTCTCCTTTACTTTTGAAGTCCCTTTGTGAGTGATTTCCACAATGTTCCAAATCTTGTACGCAATTTTGCAGGCAGAGGCTTTGTTGAAATCCTCCTTGGAAAGACCACAGAATATGGCATTCATGGCCTTGGCATTGTTCATGGCCATCTTCTTTTGTCAGTAGTGATGGCTACTCCTTTTCTACTCTGGTGTATTTGGATGCTACCACATCCCAAAGTTCAAAATCCATTTATTCCAAGAATATTTGCATTCTGGTCTTCCAAGAACCATAATTGGTGCCATCGAACAGGGGCGATTAGTGTTGGAGTGCGTAAATCATGTATTTGATTTAAAACATGTCCTAGTATAGTTGCGAAATACAACTCAAAAATTCAGTTAATGAGATGTGAGTACAAGTCGATCTTGGGGAGGCGTTTAGAAAAGCAAAATTGATTTCAATTTCCTCACTTGCTTAAAACTATACCTTGGTCTCTAAGGTGTGAGTTAAAGATGCACCAGTCGCTTTACTTATGTGGAAACCATGTGTGTGTGTCAAATAGATCACAAATGTGAAGATGTGAGTTGGTGTGTGCATGACTTTGACAATATGATGACAGCTAGTGGAAAACATATCTATCACTAATTTGTTTATATTTTTGGGGGTAGACATTTTAGTTGCAATATGATAACAATATAAAATAATCAACTAATAGAGAAATAGATATCATGAAAGTATTGATTTTATTTTCTCAAGAACGATCATCGTTACAATTGGCTCTAGAGACATGCTTGTACAAGAAAGATTAAATCAAGAATTCTAGCTATCAGAATATGGATGCATGCATGGATATAAGAAAGATTATGCATGCATCTTGTAGGGAGGAGATTACTACACTACTAAGCAGTAAATTCAATGCGAAAATTAAACTATGAAGAACACTTATCTACGAGAACTCAGGGCATTGGAGGTAGTCTCCAATGGCCTGTGAAGATTGAGGTTGTAGGAAGGAGAAAGAGGGGTGGCTAATGGTGGGTAGGCTGGCCCTTGGAGAGGTGGTGGAGAGCTTGCTCTAGCCTTGGGCATGGAGGTGAGAGTGTTGATGGTGATGGAGCTCGTGATGAAGGTGCACATGGAGCTAAAGTGAATGGCTAAGTGGCTAGATGGGGGCTTGTGGCCATCCAAGGGATCTTTAAATAGACCCTTGGCTTGGCTCCCCAAAGAACTATTAATGGGAACACCATCATGAGCCATAATGAGCTCAATTTAGTCATTATCAAGGAATAAATACTCCTACATAACTGCCAGAGAGCCCTAATTCACTGAAAATCCATTCTGAGGGAAAGACAAGAAAATAAGGTTAAAACTACAAATTTACCATCATATCTTGAATGCAGAACAACACAACTTTTCCCAAGAGATAATTCAGGGTAAAATGGCCTTAAATGTCCAACAAGTGGGTTAGAATAAACTGAAAAGAGTTTTCGCATGTTTTAAGAATTAAATGACTTCTAAAACCCTAAAAACATACCCGTTTAATTAACTGAGGTTCATTCAGGATAAAATTCACATAAATCCTATAAAATTCATAGAAAAATATTCTCTAGGGTTTGGTATTAGAACCCATCTTGACCCAAAATAGTCTCGAACTAACATTTGCCCTGGTTTGGGTTTTTACATAAATTACCCAGTCAAACAAGGTCAAAACCTAAATCTAACTTCAACATTTGATTCCTTGGGTCTAAATTGGGTTTGTATCAGAATTTGGGCCCAATTTGAGATCATCTTGACCAAGTTTGCAGTGTGGTCCAGTCGGACTCTTTCTATCTCATTCAAACCCTTAACTTTCGAATTTCTTACAAATAGCCCCCCAACTTATTTTTCTTCTTCACAAAAAGGTCCTTGCCTCCATGAATCCTATTCCTACAACTCCTGCGACCTTTGATTAAAGAGAACTCCTCTAATCAATCAATCCTTTCCAAAATTGGAAGGGAGATTCCTTGAGAAGTCCTCTTTCCATTGAATCCGTCCAAAAGCCCTAAAACTTTCCTAATCTCTCATGCGAATGAATGAGAGATTTGGGTATCTTAAAACTTCCAAACTTCGATGACATTTCCTAGCTTGGAAGCTTGGCTTCCAAGATCAAAACTCCCTCTAGATGCCTATAAAAGGACCTCCAGATCAGACCAAACTTCCCAAACTTGATTTCGACCTGGAACACCCTAAATTCCTCCCTCCTTATCTAGCCGGAAAGCTCCTCAAGCTCTAGCAACTTCCTCTGACTCCTCTCGTCGTCTGACCACAAAACCAATGGCAGATTTGCCTTCCTCTCTCTCGTCCGCTCTTGGTTGTACCAGCAAGAGCCCCTCTATCTCCGTCGTCGTCGCCATCCCCTCTACCGGAGTATCTTCCTTCCCCGGTGCCGACCTACCAATGCTATGCTGATTCTCCCCCTTTCGTCCGTTTAGACTAGGTTAGATTAGTTAGTTTAGATTCTTAGGTTAGTTTTCTTCTCCAAAAAGCCAAAAACAACCCTCAACTCTACACGCTCACCTCCGTCTTCCCCATCTCCGACTGCTCCTTCGACAAGGTGGTTCCACTGCTACACAACTCCATCCGCCTCGCCAACCACCTCACAACCTCCACTGTGCTCCACTCTTCAAAACCCCTCTCCCCATTCATTTTCTCATCCACCCAAACCTGCTGTCGACTAACCCACCTTTTTGTCGCCATTCCCGACACCGACTAGCCACTACACGCCGCCATCCTCCACAAGACCGTCACCATCACCTTTGTTGTACTACAGTGAAGCTAAGGAGCCATTTAACTGGGGCTTTTGAGCCCATTTTCGTGTTCCAGGACTTCGCCAGTCCACCACCACTGCCACCTCCGTCCCCGACCATGACCGAGCTCCTCCGACGTTGAGACGACCTGGTGCCACTCTCACCCGATGCGGCTACATCCTAGGATCTGCTTGAGGTCTTGGATTAAAGACCCCAAGCTGCAGCAACGCTCCAATTGGCGAAGAACGATAGCACAGCGCACACGAAGGAAGGGTGGGACTTTAGTCCCACCTTGGAAGTTGATAGCCACACCGCAACGCATATATTGATTTTCTCTCTGTGTCTTATCGCCTCAGCAAGCACAGGGGTGAGGTCTCTGCACGCGCCCCTCACGTGCCTCGCCTGTGACACCTTACACGTAGGTCTGGCCGCTCTGTTAACCTGCCTAAACCTAAGCACTCCTCGCTCACCACCGACGCTGATGAGCTTGATCCCGGGTATGCTCGATCCGTATAACAGATTACCCTAACTGGCCCTAGGAGGGTGGAACCTAAGAGGAGAGAAAGAAAGAGAGCATGGGGCAGGGGAGGGTTTAGCCCTATGCGACACTTAGCCAATTCAGAAGGGGTGGCCGCCCTCTACGTGCGAAGAAGGAAAGAAGAAGAAGGAGCAACAAACAGAGAAGAGGAAGAAGAGAACAGTTGAAGAAGGAAAGCTAAAGAAGAAGAAAGGATAAAAGCAGAAGCAGAGAAGAGAAGAAAAAAAGTGAAGAAGAAGAACAGTGCTAAGGAAGCACTGTAGCACTTGTTGGATAAGTCGTCTGATTCAATAACCTGACGTCTGATTTGAGGCTTGACATTGTGAAAGCTTGATAAATTGATTGAATGCTTGATATATATGCTTAGAGAATAACTGGTGATTTAAATCACCATTATTTTAGCTTCTCTACCTTTTTATTGCCTCAAAATACATAGAATTCATTGAATATCTAATGTGACAGATTGGTATTTATTGAATATCATTTTGTGGTTTAAATTCTTGTGCTCATTTACATTATTGAGATTAGTGTATGAATTCCTATTTGCTCCCTATGCTCAACCTCAAACTTTCATTCGAGTAATAATTATTATTTGTTTTCACACTCATTCGATGTATACTACAACACGACGATTTTAAAACCTGTTTCAGAGCGAACAACATTTTGGCACCATTGCCGAGGAGATGGCATCTTCAAAAGACCCAAATCTCTCATGCATTCGCATGAGAGATTGGGTACAAATTATGGATCACTGATGGGTTCAGGGTGGAGGAGATTACTCAGAGAATCTCCCTTCCAATTTTGGGAGGGATTCTCTTAGTAATCAAGGAGAAATCACCTTCTAAAGCTCGCCGAAGCAGGATTCCTCCGCTATAATGGCAAAGCGACCTATCTACAAGAATGAGGAAGAAGCTAGGGGGGCTATTCTAAAGGTTTTTGAAAGATAGAAGCACAAATGTAATCAGGCTGGACCTATTTGCAAAGTAGGTCAAGATGAGTTCACCTTAGATCCAAATTTTGGTACAAGCCTAATTTGAACCTAGGGAATCCAATGGTAATGTTGGATTTTGGGTTTGACCACGTTTGACTGGGCAATTTATGCAAAAACCTAATTTAGGGCAAATATTTGTCTAAGACCCCATTCTAAGCCAAAATGGGTTTTAATAGCCAAATTGAAAGTTATAAACCCTAGAGAATATTTTTCTATAATTTTTAGAGGGTTTAGGTAATTTCTATTCTGACTATAACCTTAGTTAATCAAGCAGGTCTATTTTAGGGTTTCAAGAAGTCATTTAATTCACAAGGTACACACAAACCCTTTTCTGTCAAATCTAACCCACTTTTTATCATGTTAAGACCTTTTGACCTATGTTTAGCCCTTGAGAAAACTTGTTGTTGTACAGCAATGGTAAAATTACCTTTTTATCCGTTGTTTCTTGCTTTTCTCTCAAAAAGGTTATTCAGTGAATTATGACCTCCAGTTGGTTATGTAGGAGCTTTTATTCTCTTCATTGGGTCAAAATGAGCTAGTTAGAGCTCATGATGGTGTTCCCATCATACCCCCATGCCTAGTTTTTGCTAGTCCCTTAGCAAAATTTTAAGGTTTTAACTTTGATTCTAGACCATGAGTTCCTTGATGTTCAAAATTGTGATGTATGCTTTTTTTCTGTAGATTAGGTTAAAATGACAATAGTAGGCCTAGAGGTACTCAAGTACTAATGAGACACTCATCATGATCTCTAATTACCCCTAATTAACTAGTCTTCCTAATTAATTAGCTAAGGTTATGAATATATAAGGGTTAATTATAGAATAAGGGATATTTAGTTAAGGACCTTAAAATAAGTTTAAAATGAAATTTTATCATTCAAATAATATTATTAATAATTTATATAATAATTGGACTCGAAATTCTACTAATCATTTCCTTAATTAATAAGATAACTTAAATATAATGTATACCTAAGTATGTAATAACTTAAGTGATTTTACTTAATCTAATAAATTAGTTTAAAAAGGTCAAAAATGTAAATTTAAGGTGTAAACATAATATTTACCTTATTTACTAACATATATAAAAAGTTGAAAAAAATCTAAATTAAATTAAACCTTCAAAACCTGGGTTTACATTTTAGTCCTTAATATTCATTACAGTCGAGTCCTTATTTATCATATAGGTCCTTAGGTTTTATTACTTCTAAGTCCCTCTTCATCTTCTCCTTCTTCTTCTCCAGCCAAACGAACGGCTAGTGGCAGAGAGTCATCATATCGTGCGATCACCGCCCTACCGACATCATTCCTCTTTGACCAAGCTCTTGCAGCCTGCGCTCACCACCTCCACTTGATCCATCGGTCTGGATTATCCGAAAATCCTATTTTTCAGTGGGAGTTAACCTCACCATCGTCAGAAACGACGACGGAGGTTAAGCTTCTTGAGCTTCTTCTTCGGCCAGACCCCGCCCCTCTCTTCGTCGCAAAATGCTATAAATACCCCTTCTCACCTCTGATTTTAGCAAGTTGGCTCCCTTTCCTCTTCTAATACTGCAGCCGACCCAATAGGCTATTCTTCCAAACCTCCGGCGAACCCCTATTCCATCTTCCAACTTCCTCCGTCCATCTTAAGTAGCCGAGGAAATTTGCCGTGGTCTTCCACACCTCTGACAAAGGCGCCGACCCTAGGATTCCTCCGCTCCACCTCAAATTCGCCCGCCGGAGCTCTTTCTTCAACCCTCTGATTTCGTCGTCCGCTATGAGACTTCGGCGGAACCCTATTGACCCCTTCGTCCAGGTAACAGTAGACTAGGAGTAGGAGTAGGCTAGCTTAGTTAGTTAGTTTAGTTAGTTAGGTTAGAGTAATTTTAGAATTTAGCTTCATCTCTTCCAACTCTGACGAGTTCCTTGAGCTCGCCAGAGACTTTAATTTTGTCTTTTAACTCGCTGTTCACCTTCTTTTATCTTTCATGTTCACTTCTAAATCACTAAATAGTTTAATTAGATCACCTAAATGCCTAATTCATATCTCACCTTCACCGACTACTTCACTATCCATGGTGACAGAAGTCGACCTAATTCCACCTTCATTGGGCTCTTTCATCACCTATCACCACTAATGAACCCTAATCGACTTTATATTACCTATTACTATCATCTATAATTTAAATGCCCAAATTTAATTTAAGTTTCTGAGCTCGCTGTCCATGGCGGCTCAGGAACATTTCAAATTATAAGTTAAACATATATTTATGATTAATAACGTCTGCTGACTTGATTTAACTTCTCAATCGAGTAGTTAAATTAAGTCCTGAGCTTAAACCAATCAATCTTTTAAGAAACAAGCTTACTGTCAAACCGTATATTTCAATGAACAAACGAGGAATTTAATGTGATAAAGAGGTTCCTTGTAACCTCAGAATCATTTTTGGATTAAAAATAGTTAATTTTGTTAATCTGTACATGCATTTTGTATTTTCTGGACTCACCGGAGCTCCGGCGAGTCAAAGTTGAGTTACAGCCTCTAGAACTTGCTAGGTGGCTCCAGAATGTTATTACATGGATTACTGATCATTTTTAAGAAATTTGCTTGAGGTTTCAATCACTGGAGCTTTAGATTTAACTTCATCTTCCCCAACTTCGACGAGTTGGAGAAGACTGTTATGAAAGATTTGAGAAACATTTAAAGAGCTCAGAAGCTTCAGTGCGATGCAGTGAAGCTATTTTAACTTTTAAAACACTATAACAAACACTGATTTACTCTGTCGAACACATACTTATTTTAGTCCAGGCGACAGGCCTGAAACCTTAGAAATTAAGGACAGAACTCAAATCTGAAGATCTGAATGAGTTCCAGATGATGAAGAGACTCTGATTGATGTGTTAATTTCTTAGGAAGAAGCCTTACATAAAAGTCAATTTTTGAGCTTCTATGGTCAAACCTGAGTCTGATAATGGTATTCTGAGCTTAAATTGAGGAATTAAGATGTGGAAGTTGTTTCTGGAATGTCATTCGATGATCTGAAATCAATCTAAGTAAGCTCAGATGATGTTTTTAGTGAAAATTTTGTTCCTGTTAAGTTGGGTTACTCTTGAACCCAAACCAATAGAAGCACTGTTCTATTGAAATTCAAATCTAAAACCTACCCAGATTGATTAGTTAAAACCCTTAGAATTAATCTAAATAGATTAGGAACACTTTAAAGTATCTATTGCACAAATTGATATCTAAAAATCAACATCTGATGTTTTCAGAGAAGAGAAAAGCTTCTCTGCAGGTTCTGTAGGTCTCAAGAGCTTAAAATCCACTCTAACAGAAGTGGAATTGTTTATATAATGTATACAGACCTTTAAATAGATGAGATAAGTCCATCTGAGGACTTCCCTGAGTTAAAAACATTTCCAGGCTTGCTATTAAACCTGTAGAAACCCCTGATTTCATCCCTTAAATTGAAGAGCTAAACATCAATAAAACATTAAATTAACCTTAAAATTGAATAGATTACCCTTAGAGCTTTCCAACAAACTTTAAATCATCCAATTTGGAGCTCTGGGTAGGAAGTTATGATCGATTGAATTCGGGTCTGGAAGGGTTAGCTTTGTCCCACCTCGGATATCCACGAGCGCGCGCCTGGGTATAAAACTCTTTTGTTCCTATGGCTATGCAGTCGTCAAGCTCAAGGCACACCGGTTCCGATTCTGATCTGATCTGAGCATTGTATATGAGTGCATCGGCATTGGCCTGCGGGTGTGTGCGCCCTTGGGGGCGTGCCTGGGAGGGAGTGAGAGTGGCCTGGGAGGTCAGGTTGAGCCGATGCAGCTCGATACTATGAACCGATTAAGAAATAAACCAAAACAAACCTAACCGAGATTAGGCGAGGACCGAGTAGGGTCTGGTCCCACCCTGGTCTCAGGGTGCTGTGTATCCTCGAAAGGACCTCGCCGCAAATACAAAAGCTTTTGGTTTAAAAAGTAAAAAAACCCAGTTCAGTTGAAAGGAAAAGAAAAGAGAAGCTGCTGAAGAAAGCTAACTGCTGAAGGATGCAAAGGCTAAGGAAGAAAGGAGTGCGGACGCTAAGAAGTGTTAAGGAAAGACTAAGGAACAAAAGAAAGAAACTAAGGGAAGAAGAGAAGGCAGGAACAACATAAGAAGAAAGAGAGTTCGAAAGATAAGAAAATAAAAGGAGAGAAGAAACAAGAAAGAAAGAGAAGAAGATTAGAGGCTGTAGAGAGATGAAAAATTAAATGAATTTTTGCATACTTACTTTTTGTTCTTAATTGTAAAAGGCATGCTTTGGTTGGAAAATTTTCTAATTGCCTTAATGAAATAAAATTAGAAAAAATAAGCATGTTTACTTGTTAATAAAGAATAACATTTTGAGTAAATATGTTTGCATATGGAATTTTGTATGTTCTTCATAGTTTAAATATTTGACAAAATTCATGTTTTTAAAATTAAACTAGTTTTACCTCCTAAACTTAAAGGGATAAAAGGAAATTAGTGAATTTTGAGAAAAATTATTATGCCTCCCAGTGAACGACCTAGACTCAACCAGTAAAAATTTCAAAAATGTTAGGTTAATTCGACCCTATACTACATAACCAACACAACTTCGAGTTAACCTAAGTGATTTCTTCTACTCTTAATTAAGTGAAATTAACTTAATTACTGAGTTGAGTGAAACATTGAATCATTTTAATGGCGCCGTTGCTGGGGATGTAATATTTTGACTCACTCCACCCATCAAAATATTCCCTGGTATTGCTTCGACTACGCAATCATTTTAATGGCGCCGTTGTCGGGGAGGCAATATTTTGATTCACTAAAACTTTAAAAAGGATTAATTGTTTAATTAGGAGGTATTCTTGTAAATAGTTTTGTTTTTACTAACTTTTGTTTTAGTTAGTGTGTTTTGTTTTGTTTTTGTTTTATTTTCTGTCTTCTTTTCAGGTTTACCTTTGCAGGTAATCTCAGGAGAAGATGGGATTTAGTTTTGCTGTTTTCATTTCTTTGTAAGTATTTCTTAATCTTTTGTTTGTGCATTTAAAAATAAAAAAAAATACAAAAATACATCTCTATCTGACTAGCAGCAGCATAACATAGGCATACACTCTTAGGATTGCATTTCCTACTAGTGTTAAGTACGAGCTGACTCAGGAAAATTTTTAAACTGTTTTTCTCGCATCAGCGGGAAGACACGTGAAAACCCGCGTAGATCCCTTTCTTTGAGAATTAAAAAAGACCACATATTTTTGTTTGAAAAGATATAAATAAAAGCGGCTACTGTAGTTTAATTGATATATTTCTGAAAAAGATTAACTAAAAAGAGGAAGTAAAATTGGTGACTTAAATCTGTTTGCAGAATGCATGCGGGTTTTTATATCGATATTGTCTGTTGCATGCTATCGCGCACACAACGCGATCACTAGAGTCACACAAGTCTATTTTTCTATCTCTCCTCTTTGCACCTCTTAGGGCATTGGCCAAAGATCAACAAGTCTGTCTCACTACTAGAGCCCCGGGGAGCCAATAGTGAGCAGTCTCGATCCTAGACCTTAGACCTTTGAGCTTTAAGGTATGCACCTGCGTAGTCACGAATTAGGATGCATATTTTGATACTGTTACTCTATTTGTTTGCGTCAAATTACTTTGCGTACTTTAGGAATTTCTTCTTTCCTTTGAAAGAAGAGCAAAACTCACATCTTTTCCACTATTTTGCAGTTTTTTTTTGCCGATGTTTTTGTATCGGTGGTGTGCGTGTGCCTTTGCACATTTATTTTTCGTTTATGAACGGGAGATGATCCATGCATCCATCTCTTGTACCACCATTGACAGGTGATCCTAAGCCGGTTGTAGATAAGCAACTAATGGTTTTTCCATTTGATCCATCTACTTCTATGGATCCAATGCAGAATCTTAATCCCGAGATCCCTTCTTCTGGTCAGGGGGAGATGCCGCCTTTTGATGTTCATGAGGCGCTCCTGAACCAAAACCTTAGGATGCTAGAGCAAACAAGACAAATCAATTTATTAACAGTAGCCTTAAATAATCTACAAACTTTGCAAACCCGTTCTTCACCTCGACCTGAGGCGGGTTTTGAAAATCATGATTTACCGATCAATCATCCTAGGCCTCTACTTAGAGATTATTATAACCCATCTAATGCACAAGTAGAGCCTAATGTTAGGATTGCTATTGGGGAAAATGATCCAGAATTAAAGCCAAACATTATAAGTTTAATCACCCACTTTCATGGATTTGCATCCGAGGATCCATTTCAACACATTGAAGATCTTAAAAATCTATCGCAAACTCTTGGTCCTCGAAATCAAAATAGGGAAATCCTACTAATGAAAATGTTCTCTTTTAGCCTTAAAGATAAAGCAGCTTATTGGTATAGAACTATAGCAAGACCAATCTCAACTTGGGCTAAACTCGAATCTGCATTTTTGAAGAAATTCTTTCCAATTGGTTGAACCAATGCTTTAAGACGAGCTATTACTACTTTCAATCAAAAGCAAGGAGAACCAATTCATGAAGCGTGGGAACGTTTTCATGAATTGCAAAGGAAATGCCCACATCATGACATCCCTCGTTGGCAACTCATGCACATCTTTTATTATGGTTTACAAGAGGGCATTCGCAATCTAGTCGATGCCTCTTGTGGAGGGAATTTTCTAAATCGCGACGCAGAATCCGCTTCAGAATTATTTGAAGGGATGGCGGAAAACTCGTTCAATAATGCATCAATGTCGCAATTTTTGCGGGGCGCGAATACGAATCACCAAAATCCGCATAAGGGCATTCACGAGATTGGTAATCCGTCCAGTTCAAAGGATTTAGAGATTATTGTAGAAAAACTAGACAAAGTAGACATCGTAGCAAAGCATCTCGACGAGGTTAGAAACACAATGAAGAATCTTACGCCTCTACTTGCTACGAATCTCACGTATTTACCTATTTTGCAAATTCCCGCGGGGAGGGAATTTGTGAATAATCTAGATTCTAGAGATCCATCTTCCTTGGGTTTTCTATCTACTCCACCAACCCAAGGAGGGACCTTTGTCCCACAATCTTACCCACCCTTTTCCCCACCCTTAACTATTGCAGAAAACACGCCATATCTTTTAGGTTTACACGCCATCCAGGAGAATATTCCAAGAACAAACCTATATTCAAATACCTATAATCCTGGATGGAGAAGCCACCCAAATTTTTCTTGGGCTGATCCAAATCAAAATCAAAGACCAAATTATCCAAATCAGACCCATTTTAATCCACCTCCTTTGCCCCCTCAGCAATCAAATTTAAGGCCTAGCCCGATGAGTATGTAGAATTACTCTAGGCCAAATAGAGATACATAGCTAGACCAGATTTTAAGAGCTGTGTCAGAGAGTCAACGACAAAATGCTGAAGCTCTCGCTGAGGTTCATAGGCAATGTAAGGTAGAATTGGCCGATTTACGAAATCAGATCATGCTTTTGGCTGAGTCTCGTCAACCAAGTACTCTTCCATCTCAGCCAATTCTGAATCCTAGGAATCTGCCAAATCCTAGGCTACATCAAGGCCAAGTCCACTTCATTAATCAGGCCTTTGATTCTAATCATAATCCGTCCTCTATATTACCTGAAAATAACCCATCAAACCTACATCAGCAACCTATTTTGTGCCAAAATAACCCACCTATTATTGAGAACCAAAACTGATTTTGGTGATCTTCTGAACTTGGTGGAAACATATCTTTTGAATTGCCTTAATCTTAAACGTTCTACATCTCAACCTAAATCAGATCTATTCTTCATAAGATTCACTCTAATCTTTCTAAGATTTTCACGAGAATCTGATTCTAGGATCTGTGAGATATATTGTAGGCAATTTTAAGATGAATTTTGATTGGGTGGTTTAATCTATTTTCTAATTTTTTGATCTAATTCTTTCATAACTCCTCTATTTTTACCATATACCTATTCTTTTTAGGAGTTCTTTACTAGGTTTTACGCCTAACTGAAGGCGTAAAACTTAGCACCTAAACATAGTTGTTTCCTATTTTCATCCTTTTTGACTTTCTTATACACTTACTTTAAAAATTTCACTTCATATTTTTCACCCTTCGTACAATGAGGACATTGTAAAATTTTGGCTTCGAGGGGTGTTGAAGTGAAATTTTCACTTTAAGTGTTTAAAAATAAAAAAAACACATAAAAAGCAAATATCCACGAAATTTAAAAAAATAAAAATTTTAAAAATGATAAAAATTTTAAAAATTCAAAAATTTCATAAAAATTTGAAAAATTTTTAAAAAAATTGAAAAATTGAAAAAATCTTATATACATAAAAATAAAAATATATAAATACAAAAATTTAAAAAGAAAATTCATAAAAATAATAAGAGGGGAATATTCATTATTAATAAAGAAGAAAAGAAGAAGAATGTATATAAGTATATAATTAAAAGCTTTAATTTTCTTTTAGGTCAGAAGTTTTAAATGTAGAAAGTATATATAAGTATTAAAGAGCATTCATTCTTAATTAGATTTTACTTAAACATTTTGTAAAAACACACTTTTGTGTTTAAACTTTTTAAAATAAGATTTTATTTGAATTAAGGAATCTTTTGAATCTTTTAAAGATTTATTTTTCTATTCTTACTTGAATTAAGAAACTAAGTGTATTAAGATTTTAAACTTAAGTTTTGGAATTGAATTATAACTTTTTAATCAATTAGATTAAGTAATCATTTTGATTTTTGAAAATTTGATTTTATCATAAAGTTAAGTAAAAAGCCAAATATTCAGAGTTAATTAAATAGAGAATTGGTAGAATTTTAGTTTACAAAACTTACAAGCTAGAGATAAATAGCTAAACTTGGTAAATTTTGTCTTGACAGATCCTATAGGAGGAAACTAAAAATTTGAAGAACCTAAGAGTAAAGGGTATTGTTGTCCAAGCTCTGGTTTGAGAGGTAAGTAACCTAAACGTCTAAAATTCACTCACATAGAATTGTCTTGTTGACATCTGAGACCGCGAAAACACAGAGGTTAAGAGATCAATTCTGAATCCCCTTTAGTCCAAGGATTTTCGCAGGGCGATTCTTGAAAGGGTAAAGGATGTGCCACTCACCTAGAAAAAGGATTTGGAGAATAATGGTAGTAAGAAAAATGAGAAGGGGGGAAAAGAAAAAGAAAAAAAGAAAAAAAAAGAAAAAGTAAATAAAAACACCCTGCAGTTAAGTGCCTCGCTAAAAATGGGTACTTATGCAATTTTTCCATAAATAAATAAAAGCATCTCGTTACAAATGGATGTTACCCTTCCTTCCATCAAATAAAAAGAACAACTCGCTACAAATGGGTGTTCTAACCTATAGAAAAAAAATATATATATAGAGAAAAAAATATTAGGAATAAGAGACCCAGTGGTCCACCGGGGAGATATACACAAAAAGTGTTGACCTTGAGATAGAAAACTGGTGAGGAGAAAGCAACCAAACCTGAGTAAGGTCAAGCCAAAGGCTTGAATTGGAATAATTGGGATTGGAAAGTGATGTCTTAAAATCTGGATTTTTGCAATTTTGGATGTCTTTAGGACAATTCTCTTCACTAAGCACAGATGTTTTAAAATCAGTGCTACTGAACCTTGGTATTGGGCAATGAAGCCTAAGAAATTGGGTTTTGAAGATTTTAAGTTGAGACCTAAAGGAGAAGAATTGATAGAATCCTAGGTCTAGAAGTTAATCTTTGGTGTTGTAGGCTAGTAAATTAGAGTTTTACTACTCTAAGTTTGATTAATAATGAATATCTGGCTAATTTGCTTAAACTTATATTGATAAAAATCAAATATCATAAACAAGGGATTAACTTAAATCTATTTGAGTTTTTGAGTTAAAATTTATTTCTCAATCCTTAAGTTTTATTTTTCTTAAAACATTTGGTATTCTAATTTGAGTTAAGAATAGTTACAAAGATTAAGAGATTTTTGAATAATTCTAATTCAAAATAAAATTCTTGTTTACAAATTATTTTAAGTGTGTTTTGAAAATGTTATAAGTATAAGTCTAAGTAAGAAAATTTTCACACATGCTCTATACATTAATCGTTTATATTAAATTTAAAAAATTTTTCTGACCTCAG
Source organism: Thalassia testudinum (assembly GCA_037157565.1). Classification (NCBI taxonomy): domain Eukaryota; kingdom Viridiplantae; phylum Streptophyta; class Magnoliopsida; order Alismatales; family Hydrocharitaceae; genus Thalassia; species Thalassia testudinum. The sequence goes on from JAZHRO010000025.1 coordinate 96,641,409, forward strand.
CTTTCCTCTACATATTTACTAATTATAATAATTTAAACCCAAGTGCTTTAAATCATCATAGTCTTAGTTAAAATGCCAATAGTAGGCCTAGAGGTACCCAAGTACCAACCAAGATCTGGACCTAACCAGCTCTAGCCTCAGTCTACCGCGAAGGTTTTTAAGGCCCACAGGAACTATCCTAAGTTCTTTGGACTCCACGATTAAAGCATCCGTGCTTGTAACATATTTTAGCCTTGGTTCAGTTTGCAGTGCATTTTTGTAAGAGAGAGAGATAGAGGAATTTTCTTTGTTTGTAGAGTTTTATCTCTCTTTTTTCTTTTATTTCTACCTTTGGATTGGCTTCACAACACGATTTGTATCGGATTCCTAGTCTCCATCATCAATCCTCGAAAGGGTCCCTAGAAATCGATGCTTCGGGATAGCACTGCCCATGGCAACCCCCAGAACCCTGGTTATCGAGATTTTGAGATAATCCCACCCATGATGTTCTGTAGCTAAATCCAGACTCTAGCAATCGACATTTCGTGATAATGTCGCCAATGGCATCTAAACTAGCATAGGGTGCTTACATGCCCCCAATAGGATATATAAATATCCTAGGAGAGAAGCACTGAGGAGACAATATGTTGTTGTGCATCTTCGAGGGTAATTTTCCCACCTCTCTACGCCAGGAACTCATCCAAATCAACTTGTGTTGATCGGCCGCTCCTAATCTAGGTGACTTTTTCATAACAATTTAAATGCATTTGCTTGATTTTGATACTTATGCACACTGAACCAGACTGTTTGTGGATTGGGGTGCTTAGGTTACTGAGTCTCGCAAACCAGAAGTCAATTAACGATGCTGAATACTCCCTAAGCCTTAGACCTAATACTTAAGCTTCGCATTTTCCCCAACCTCTTGAGGACTATCCAAATCTTAGCGGATACTTGAATTTTTAAGCCTACGAGTATAGCCAAAGAGGCCTAAGATCAGTGTTCCTACTAATCTCTTCTGTGTTTCATTAGCCATTTTTTTCTTTCATTTTCTTTTTCTTGATATGGTCTAGAACTCAGTTAATCTCTTAATTTCTTACTAATGAATGTCTCCTTTCTTTTCAACTTGTGCTCCTTTTTTGACATTTTTCACTTTTCCCCTTTTTCTCCTCAAGATTTGCATGGCCTCAAAATTTTCTCTCCCCTCAAAATTTTTTTGTTCTTTTTCAAGAATCTTTTCTTTTTTTTTGGTATTTTTGGAATATGTGACTTTTTTTACAAAACCTTTTCTTGTGAGATGGTTTTCACAGCATTTGCACTTTCATACCCCCCATGTCTACAATTTGCAATGTCCCCATTGTAAATTAGGTGGGTTCGAGTTCAGCTTAGATCATTCATTAGAACAAGGTCTGGGTGGGTGAATGGATCGAGGTGACTGTTGCGGACGATTTCAAACTCGGGTACGGGTACCTGAAGTGGGGTCGGCTATTTTAATGGATGAACTCTAAAGTGCAATATGAATTCAGCATAGGAATGTCAAGAAAGGTTTCAGGTTTTCCAAAAATGACGGGTTGCCACCCATTAAGCACTGAGTTTTACACCATCAGTTGAGCGTAATGAGCTCAGGGAGAATGGAGGGTAAAGGATGTCTCAGCCAAATTTGTATCAGTAGGGTCAATGAACGATTTGAGTCTCTGACCGTTCACGACGAAAGGTTCTGAATCATGGCTGAGTGGACTGATCTTGATGGCTCCATTTCCAAAGATTCATCGGATGAGGTAAGGTCCAATCCGTTTCTATCTAACTTTTCCTGAGAACAGTTTGAGCTTGGCAACAAAGAGTAGGACTTTTTGACCAAGGTGAAAGATCTTTCTGGATATGTGCTTGTCATGAAAGGCCTTAACCCGCTCTTTGTAAATTCGCGAGTTCTCATACGCGTCATGGAGTAATTCATCGATCTCACTCATTTAGAGCTTTCTGTGGGTTCCTGCCTTAGAAAGATCTAGGTTGCAGGTCCATACTGCCCAATAGGCTTTGTGTTCCAATTCGACGGGGAGGTGACATGCCTTCCAGTACACCAATTTGAAGGGAGACATGCCTAATTGGATTTTGTGGTCGGTCCTATAAGCCCACAAAGCTTCTGGAAGTCAGGATAACCAGCCTTTCTTATCAGGTCGAACAGTAACCTGTAGGATTTTCTTGATCTCCTGATTTGATAGCTCAGCTAGACCATTAGTTTGGGGGTGGTAAGGAGTAGAGATTCGGTGTGATACCCCATATTTGGTCATCAGTGACCTGAACTGAGCATTAATAAAATGGGTCCCTCCATCAGAGATTATTGCATGTGGAATCCTGAACCGTGAAAAGATGTTATGATGAATGAATTTGATAACCACCTTATGATCATTGGTTCGGGTTAGAATGGCTTCGATCCATTTGGACACGTAGTCAACAGCGAGTAGAATGTACTCGAAGCCATATGAAATAGGAAAGGGTCCCATAAAATCAATCCCCCAGACGTCGAAGATTTTGCATATGAGAATCGGCTGTAAGGGCATCATATCACGATGGCTCATGTTGCCTAAGGTCTAGCAACGAGTGCATGCCCTACACTGATTGTATGCGTCTTTGAAAATCATGGACTAATAGAAGCCGCACTGGAGGACTTTCGCTACGGTTTTATGACCTGAGAAGGTTCCATTGCATGCCTGGTCATGGCAGAAGGACAAGATGTCCTGAATTTCCACTCTCATGACACATCGTCGAATGATTTATTCAGCATTGATGCGGAAAAGATACGGGTCTTCCCAGAAATAATACTTAGCATCGGAAAGCAATTTGTCCTTCTTGGCCTTCGGCCAATCAGACGGGATCTGATGTGATGCCAGGTAGTTTACTAGATCAGCAAACCATGGAAGCCCTATACTAATAGTCAAGAGGTGCTCATCAGGAAAATGTTCTGTAATGGGTCTGGACGGGTCGATAATATTAGAAGGAAAGTGGGACAAGTGATCAGCTACCACGTTTTGTTTTCCCGCCTTCTCACAAATCTCGAGGTCAAACTCTTGCAACAGCAAGATCCAGCGGATTAATCGAGGTTTCATGTCCTTCGCAAGGAGATGCCTCACAGCTGTGTGATCTGAGTAAATGATAACACGAGAACCCAGAAGATATGATCTGAACTTTTCCAGAGTAAATACTATGGCTAGCAGCTCTTTCTCGGTAAATGTGTAGTTATGCTGAGCCTCGTCAAGTGTCTTGCTAGCATAGTAGATGACCACGGGTTTCCCATCAATTTTCTACCCAAGTACCGCTCCTACGACGAAATTAGATGCATCGCACATGATCTCAAAAGGCTGAGACCAATCAGGGGACTGTAGGATCAGAACTTAGGTAACTCGATCACGGAGAATTTAAAATGCTTGAGTGCATTCCTTGGAGATTTCGAAAGGAACATCCTTAGATAGTAGAGTGGTCAGAGAGTGCACGATCTTAGAGAAATCAAGAATGAATCAACGGCAAAAGCTGACATGCCCCAGAAAAGATCGGATGTCCTTGATCGAGCTAGGCATAGGGAGTTTGGAAATCAGATTTACCTTGGCTCGATCGACCAGGATGCCCTTTTCTGATATGAGATGTCCCAGGACAATTCCTTCAGGCACCAGAAATATCGCTTTTCCTAGGAAAGAACCAGATTCACGCCAATGCACCACCTGAGGATTTTGACCAAGTGCAGGAAGCAATCACCAAATGATTCACCAAATACTGAAAAGTCATCCATGAAGGCTTCCAGATAATCACCTACCATATCTGAGAATATGGCAAGCATGCACCGCTGAAAAGTAGCAGGTGCATTGCAGAGACCAAACAGCATCCTTCAGAACGCGTACATTCTGAAGGGGCAGGTGAAAGTGGTATTTTCTTGGTCCTCAGGATGGATTGCCACTTGGTTATAACTGGAGTACCCGTCCAAAAAGCAGAACCTATTTCCTGCTAGTTTCTCAAGGATCTGATCAATAAACGGTAGTGGAAAATGATCCTTCTTTGTAGAGGTATTGAGTCTTCTGTAATCAATGCAGACTCTCCACAAATTTTCCACATGGGTCGGTATGATTTCTCTGATTTCAGTCGTGATCACGATGAGTCCTACCTTCTTAGGAACAACTTGGATTAGACTCACCCATCGACTGTCAGAGATCGGGTAGATGATCCCAGCATCTAACCACTTGATCTCCTTTTCCACGACCTCCTGTAGATTAGGATTCAGACATCTCTGCATTTCACGGAAAGGCCATGTGCCCTCCTCAGTGTAGATACGATGTGTGCAGTAAGAGGGGCTGATGCCAGTCAAATCATCGAGAGTCCATCCAATGGCTCTTCGATATTGCTGGAGAATAGTAATCAGATGGTATTCTTGATCAGGTGTGAGTCTGGAGTTGATAATCACAGGAAATGTCTGATTGGAACCGAAAAAGACGTACTTCAGATGATTGGATGATTGAGAAGAGGCTTGAGTTCCAAAATAGGGTTATCAACAGTAGCGGGTGGTTCAGGGTGTGTATCAGTAGCAAGGGAAGGAGTTATGGGTGTGTCTAAGTCAAGTTCAGACTCCTCTGATTGCTGGTTTTGATCCTCTTGTAGTTGATCAGAAGTAGTCAGGTTTTCCTCAATATATGGATCATCAACCATAGCCTTGATATCACATATCTATTCTATAACACCGCAATTAATCCCTTGTTGGGCCTTAAAGATGTCAATCTTTAATGTTTGTTTCCCGAATTTCAGTTCAATTTGGCCCTCATCACAATTTATGTTGGCCCTTGTCGCGGCCAAAAAGGGTCTCCCTAGTATAATTGGTGTATCCCTCAGGTTTTTTGGAGCATCCATGTCCAAGACTACAAAGTCCACTAGAAAATAGAAATCCCGAACCCTAACAATGACATCCTCGAGAACTCCTTTTGGTGACTTAATAGATCGATCAACCAACTGTAATGTCACCTCTGTCGGTTTGAGCTCAGATTCCTCAAGATGGTCAAGTAGGAATGTAGGTATTAGGTTTATGGAGGCTCTTAGATCCAATAAAGCTCTATCAAATTGGGTATCACCAATTGTACAAGAAATCAGGGGAGTACCTGGGTCTTTTGCCTTAAGTGGGAGTTTACTTAAAATTACAGAGCTGGCTTGCTTTGACAATACAATTGGGCTCCCAGTTTTGGTTCACAGCTTACGATTAGGTATACACACGTCTTTCAGAAATCGTGCGTAAGCCAGTACGTGGCAGATCGCATCCATCAAGGGGATGTTTATATGGACCTGTTCAAAGAGCTTGACCAGATCCTCCTCAGGTGTCCTCTTTCCCTTGGTTAAGGCCTCGAGAAATGGAACCTTGGATGGTTCCTCTAAAATAGGTCTAGGTTCTTGATCAGGGACAAGGATATCCTGGATAACTATCCTAGGGTTTAGGTTAGCACTACCAGGCTGAAAGTGGCTTGGGTAAGGTGGGTCTTGAGTTGTTTTGCCACTACGGGTTGTTACTGAATTTAGTTCTACCTGGTTCTGGTTTGGTGTCAGTAAAATAGGTGGTTGCTACTGAAATCCAAAATATGATGTCGAAGCTTCCATCCCGTCAGGTGATGGAATAGAAAGGGCCAGATAAATCATATGGGCTTGGCTCGGATTTGGGTTCATAACTTGCCTCTGGTTCGACACATTATTTGGATTCGGTAGAGGTTGTGAAGGGAGTGTGCTAGGTTGGCGAGAATTCACCATCTAGGCGAGTTGATTGTGAACCTCTATGATCTCGTCTTTATGCTATTTTTGCATAGCCGCATTCATCTTTTGAATGTCAGCCAAAGTCTGAAGGATGAGAGACATTTGTTCTGTCTGAGTTGGCCTAGATTGATAGGTGGGGTTGGGCTGAGGCTGAGGTGGCTGATATGGATGAGGAACTTGTGGACGGGGTTGATATGGTGGTTTCTGATTCTGATTATTTCCTACCCACAGGAAATTGGGATGATTCCGCCATCCAGGGTTATAGGTATTAGAGAATGGGTCATTCTGGATGGCATTGTGGTCCTCGCAGGTCTGAGGAACCTCAGGAAAGTTAGAGTGCGAGGGTTCAGAGTTCCCCCAAATAGAGTAGGTAGGATTGGAGTTTCCTCCGGTCCTAGAGTCAGATGGGGGTGGATACGGGTCCATCCCTTGAGAAGATCAGTGATAGGTGTTATGCACAGCTTCCCTCCCAGAGGGCAGCTGTGCACATGGGTTTTGCGCAGAGGTGGCTCGCTGCAGATGTCGAGTTAGCTCATCCACCTTCTTCTCAATGATAGAGACCTTGTCCAAACGACTGGCCATCAATTCCAAGTCGACGGATGCGAACAGGCCTTGCATCTCATGTGCTCCTCTTGGATTCGACAATGTGCGAGCATTTGTCCGGTCGAATAAGCCCATGGAGTCATTATTGATGGATTTCTTGCACATATTCTCGAGAATCTCCCACACAGTGTCTTCATGTTGACCCATGATATTTCCTCCACAGGTTGCATTGACGAATAAGCGAATATCTTCATGGAGTCCCTGGTAAAATGACTGGACTTGTTCCCATTTAGGAACTCTGTGATGGGGGCACTTTCGCATGAGATCCAGGAAACGATCCCATGCCTCATAAAGTGGTTCTCCTGACTACTGAGTGAAGTGCATGATCTGGTGTCGTAAGGCATTCGTCCGACCAACTGGGAAGAACTTTTTCAGAAACTCAGATTGTAGTTCAACTCATGTGCTGATTGGGCGTGTTTGAGTTTGATACTAGTGAGCTGCTTTTTCCATGAGAGAGAGGGTGAACATCTTCATGAGAAGAATATCCCGATTTTGGACATCTGACTCGAAGGTCTAGGCTAGATGCTTGAGTTGTTTGATGTGCTGGAAAGGATCCTCAGAATTAAGCCCATGAAACTTTGGAATAGCATGAATCATGTTGGGCTTGAGTTCAGAATCAGGACCTCCAGTCGGGATTTGGACTCAAGGTTCAATCGCCACCGCAGCGGGGTTGTAGTGATCTCGCATCATAGGACACTGTGGTGGGTTTACAAAGGCTTGGTATAAATCATTAAGGCGATGGAGTTGGTTTTCAAGTTTATTCCCTTCTTCTACAAGTTGTGCCATGATGATGGAAGATGGAGAATTGGGTTTAGAAGAATCAAAGGAGATGTCGGTGATGGGGTTGCTGTATAAACACGAAAGTCGAGGCCTAGCCTCGATGGGAGTGAATCGCTAAAGGAGGGCTCAAGGATGGTCTTAAAGACCTCCTACCAAACATGCACCAATGGTTTGGATGAGAGTAGAATGTGATGGACCCAATTAAGACACCCAAAAAATTTGGATGACTATAAAGGTTCAGGGCGGATGATACCCCTTAGTCAGAAAGCCGTCCACCTGAGAAATACCTGGACAACCAGAGAGGGAGAGTCCCGCAAAGACCCCTACACGGTAGAGCATCCCCACGAGTTACAGGGTTTCCCCCACCCAACCTCTCTTGTCACTGATGTTCCAAGTAGACCAGAATGGGGACTTGACCTCTTAAGTCTACCAGTTTTAGTTAAGAGCAAGGGTGCTTAAGATTCCACTTGAACTTTAAATGTATTGAGTGCAAAAAGTGACCTAATTTCAAGGTTGGTTGACCCAACAAGGTGGGTCAACTTCACCTATTTGTCCTTTGAGAAGTTTCAGGTCCCTTCTTTTAGGATTCAAGTGAAATTAAGAGCCTGAATTTTAGGGTTTTCTTGAATAAATCTCTTCAGCCAAGGCTTAGGCACACCTCTTTTTGGAGAGTTGATTCTTGCTTATGAAGGTGTGTCTCTAAAACCCTAAATTGAAATCCTTAATTTGGCTCTACTCTTGGTCCAATTTAGTTTGCCGAAAATGTGGTATCTAGGGCTCAATCAAGAAAGTGGTTGCCCTAGTTACCTTGAGTGGGTGCACAAATCAATTTTGTTGTTGAAATCAAATCAGGCAACTTAATGAATTTAGCTAAGAATGTAAAGCAAGTAGCCCTAATTGATTTTATCTTTTTTTTCCTTTTCAGAATGAGGGGCGTAAGAGAAAGTAATCAAAAATTACCTGCCCTTGGCATGTTTGATGTGCAGCTATTTTTTCTTTGAGTCTTCTCCCTGAAACAACCACAACAAAGAGATATAGCAAGTTAGTACCAAATCAGCAATTGTAATCAAGAATTCTAAATCGCCCATTTTTCCCCGGCAACAGCACCAAAATGTTTCGCACGCTGAATCGGATTTTAAGAATATCACGTTGTAACATAGCTGAAAGAGCATTCAAAACAAATATAATTTTATTACTCGAATTTAAAGTCTGAGGTCGAACACAGGGAGCAAATTGATGTTTAGAAATCAAGATCACAATTAAAGGAATATGCAATAATATCAATATCACAGTGCAAAAATAAGAGTAATTGACAATGTAGATCGAAAATACTCAAGAATTCAATGTATATGAATATGAATAAAAAAATAGAATGTCTATGCTCCTTTTGATTTCTTCTCTCTCTGATTCTCCTCTCTTCTTCTTCTTATTTTACCTTTGCAAGCCTTCTTTACTTTCTGTCTTTCTTTCTCTGTCTTCTCCATCCTTCTTCTTCTTCTTCTTCCTTTGGCTTCTATCTTCTTTAGCTTTCCTGCCTTAGCCCTTGGCTTTCTCTGCCTGCTTCTTCTTCTTTGGCTTTTCTCTTCTTCTTTAGCTTTCCCATCTTAGCTTCTCTACGTCCTTGTCTTCTCCTTCTTCCTCTTCAGCTTCACTTCTCCTCCTCTTCAGCCTGAAGAGCAAGAGGTCCACCAGTACGTACCCGGGACCAGGCCCACAGGCATGCGGTGGTGGGCGAGGAGTGCAACTTAGGTCAAGTCAAGACCAGGTCCGTGAGGGGTGGTCGCGGACGAGGCCGGTCGATCGAGTGAGAGGGACCTCACCCCATGATTCGGAGGCAATAATCCACTGGCAAGAAATCAATTTATGCGGGTGCTGTGCCTCTTCTAGTTCCGAGGTGGGACTATCTTCCTACCTTCTTCACACGCACCTACGGCAAAAGTGTTCCTTCGATTACAGTCGCTGCTACTGCCCTTGACTCCACTTGATAGCCTGGAGTTGTGCCCGAAGACGTTCTACGTAGCCTGGATCAAAGACCTGCAGCTAGCGCAACCTAGAACTCGCTTCAGGCTTGCTTCAACCTCTGCACCAATGGCAGAGCACACCTGGACCTAAAATCACCACAACGGCCTCGCAGCCATGTCAGAAAGTTTAGGAAGCTTCGCTGAGGCACGGTGAGTGTGTTGCAGTGGTCGAATGGCATGGGGACGCCTGTGTGAGCGTGCCTAAGGCACACTGTGCGCGTATGTGTGTGGGTGTTCGGGGGTGTGTTTGGGTGAGTGGCGGAGTGAATGGAGTCAGGGGTTGTGATTAGGGAGTCGAGGCGAAGGTCATAGGGTAGTTGGCAAGGTGGATGGAGGTGCGGAGAGATGGGAGCACCTCGCTAGAGGTCTTGCCAGAGGTGGAGAAGGTGATGGTGGTGGAGTGCAGCAGTAGTCGATTTAGGGAAATAAAGAGGGGGAAAGAATGTAGAAGGTGAAAGGGACTTATCTAGGGTAATAGTGGATGAAGGGGAGGCGAGGATGGCGTCGGGTGCGTATTGCCAACGCCGGAGACAAAGATGCTCAAGGAGGGATGATCAGTGAGGAGGAAGGGGAGACAAGGGCGTCGGCAGGTGCTGCGCGACGCGGACAAATGTCAGGAAGAAGAATCTGCCACTAGTATTGTGGTCAGGCGACGAGGGAGATCAAGGAAGGTCGCCCGAGCTTGATGAGCGGATTGGCCGGAGGAGGAGAGAAGAAATTGAGGGGGTTTCCCGGTCAATTTCAAGCTTGTAGGTGCTGGTTGGATCTGGAGCTCCATAAATAGACCTCTGAAGGTGAATTTGTGCTTAGAAGCCAAGCTTCTAAGCAAGGTAAGGTCACCGGAGATGGCATCTTCAAAAGACCCAAATCTCTCATGCATTCGCATGAGAGATTGGGTACAAATTATGGATCACTGATGGGTTCAGACTGGAGGAGATTACCCAGAGAATCTCCCTTCCAATTTTGGGAGGGATTCTCTAAGCAATCAAGGAGAAATCACCTTCTAAAGCCTGTCGGAGTATAATTCCTCCGCTATAATGGTAGAGGGACCTATCTGGGAGAACAATGAAGAATCTAGGGGGCTTTCTAAAGGTTTTTGAAAGATAGGGGCATAAATGTAATCAAGCTGGACCTATTTGCAAAGTGGGTCAAGATGAGTTCCACATTGGTCCAAATTTTGGTACAAACCTAATTTGGACCTAAGGAATCTAATGGAGAAGTTGCATTTTGGGTTTGACCATGTTTTACTGGACAATTTATGCAAAAACCTAATTTAGGGCAAATATCTGTCCGAGACCCTATTCTAGGTCAAAATGTGTTACAATGGCCAAATTGAAAGTTCTAAACCCTAGAGAATATTTTTCTATGATTTTTAGAGGTTTTAGGTGAATTTTATCTTGACCAAAACCTTGGTTAATCAAGTGGGTCTATTTTAGGGTTTCAAGAAGTCATTTAATTCACAGGGTACACAAACCCTTTTCTGTCAAATCCAACTCACTTTTTATCTTGTTAAGACATTTTGACCTGCGTTTAGCCCTTGAGAAAACTCGTTGTTGTACAGCAATGGTAAAATTGCATTTTTATCCCTTGTTTCTTGCTTTTCCCTCAAAAAGGTTATTCAGTGAATTATGACCTCCAGTTGGTTATGTAGGAGCTTTTATTCTCTTCATTGGGTCAAAATGAGCTAGTTAGCACTCATGATGGTGTTCCCATCAGCACCCTAATCCACACACAGTCTGGTTCAGTGTGCATAATTATGAAAATCACGCAAAAGCGTTAATTCTGTTCTGAAAAAGCTACCAAGATTAGGAGCAGCTGATCAACACAAGTTAATTTAGAAGAGTTCCTGATGGGGAGAGGCGAGAAATTCCCCTCGAAGATGCGCAATAACATACCATCTCCTCAGTGCTTGTCTTCTAGGATATCGAAATATCCTACAGGGGGCATGTAAGCACCATGTGTTAGTTCAGATGCCATGGGCGGCATTATCACGAAATGTCGATTTCCAGAGTCATGATTTAGCTACATAATGCCATGAGAGGGATTATCCTGAAATCTCAAAAGCAAGGGTTCTGGTGGTTCCCATAGGCGGTGCTAGCTCGAAGCATCGATTGCCAGGGACCCTACGAGGATTGATGCTGGGAGCTAGGAATCTGATACAAACCGTGTTGTAAAGCCAATCCGAAGCTAGAAATAAAGGAAGAAAAGAGAGAGAAAGCTATCCAAAAATAAAGAAAAAATTCCTCTGTTACTCTCTCACAAAAATGCATTACAAACTAAACCTGGGCTAAAACATGTTACAAGCACAGGTGCTTTAACTGCGGAGTTCAACGAACCTTAGGCTAGTTCCTGTGGGCCTTAGAAACCTTAGTAGTAGACTAAGGCTAGAGCTGGTCAGGTCTGGATCTTGGTTGGTACTTGAGTACCTCTAAGCCTACTATTGGCATTCTGACCTAATCTAAAAAAGAAAGCACATAGAAGAAACCTAAGCATAACAAGGCATGGTCTGGAATTTGAGTTAATTCCATGAGATTTTTCTAAGGGACTAGCTAAAGCTAGGCATGGGGGTATGATAGGAACACCATCATTGATATAGACACATCTATTTAGGTTAAAATGCCTATTTATGCAAGTTCCCAGGCTTAGATTTGCATGCCATATTATATATATTGCATAGCATGTATCATTTTGCATTTAAAGTAGTTTTGTATATGTCCAACGCCTCTGAAATTGCCTTGATCGGAGTCCCGTAGCACCATATGCAGTTCAAGGAAGATCAATGGCCAAGGGACTAGGTGACATAGTTTGGAGCCTCAAACAACAAATCTGACCATGTGATGGATTCGAGTCGACAATCACAACCCAACGGCGCAAAAATCGACTCAATCAGACCTCTGTAGCAGCCCCTACAATAGAAAGAAGATGGACGACCCAGATCGAGCCACGTGGCGCAACCCAAGCTACCCATGCGCATGCATGCACCACCGCACGTGCACAGTAATGCGAGTGAGTGCTAGCACGCAAAGGCACGCATGCGCAACAACAGCGCACGCGGCTGTGTGCGCGAAGCACGCGCGTGCACAGCGGTGGGCAGGCACGTGGGCTGTCTTCAGTGACGTTTGCGGTGGACCTTCAGTGACGTTTACGACCATCACTAAATGTCCTATATACGAATTTGATTCTTTCCTCCACTATAAAAGGACCCCTACTGATGTAAACATGTTTACACTACTTAAGATGTCTATTTATGCATGTTCTTAAGCATAGGATTACATTGCATACTATAAATATTGCATAACATGCATCATCTTGCATTTAGATTAGTTTAAATAAAATGGAAGTTAATTGTCTCCTTTTATATTCACGGACAGGGTAAACTTTTTATCGGGGCCTCGGATCGAAGATCCAACCATACAGATGTGATCAAGGTGACAATTGGAGTTCAACGGCTCCAAGATCTCCCAAATCAGACATCTGTAGCATCAGACAGAGATCGGGGAACCCTAGAAGATCAAGGACCAAGATGGTGTGAATCCATACTTCAAACGACAAATCCGACCACACGGATGGATTCGGATCGACGATCGTAGCCTAACGACACGAAAGTCGAGTCAATCCTACACCCGCGGCAACATCTACATCATCCAGAAGATGGACGGCCAAGATGGCACCATGTGGCGCCATCTCTGCCACCCAATCGACCGCACGCATCAGCTTAAGGCCTCTGCATCAACCCTTCCCTACCGTTGGATCAAGATCCAATGGCTGCGATGTGCCCGCGCTTAAGTTAAGCGCTCGACACAAATGCACCCACAGTGTGTTGGTCGAGCGCTCTAATGCGAAGCGCAGGGGCGCATTCGATCCTCGTCGCGCTGCAATTGGAGCAGAGGCGCGCGCCCGATCGACCGCACAATCGCGATCCAGCGGCTGCGGGCACTCTATAGCGTCCACGTGCTATTGCATGCCGCGTCTCACGTAGGATCGCACGCGGGCGGGCACGTTGAGGAGTGGAAGGAGGTGCGACTTAAGACATCCAAAAGTTAGATCAGCTGGATGTGGAGCACGCGTTACGCATGAGGAGGCGAGCGACCATGCGCGGGCAGCACCCCACTACACCCACGATGGGGCTTTAGCAAGGTTTTATCCATCACTAAAGACCCCTGATTTAATGATTTTCAAATTAAATGACCAAATTGCCCTCACTCCTTGCAACTATAAATGGAAACCCCCTCCACACGAAATTCTCATCCCTTCATTCTCTTCTCTCCCTCTCCAAAGCTCAAGAGAAGCTTGTCCCACACCCGGGATGCTTCTCGCGAGATAAAGTCAATTTTCCATCCCCCATTCGGAAGCGAATCCCGCGACAACGATGACGTGCTGCCCCGTTCCCGTTCTTCCTGCTTCATCCTCCTTTGTCCTACTCCGTCCATCTTCATCCAGGCGTCGTCCCGTCCAGCTCGTCCTCCAAGCGACTGTCGAGAAGGATATCTCTCTCATTCTTTTTACTGCTTTCTAGAATAGATTTACTGCTTTCTAGAGTAGATTTACTGCTTTCTAGTGTAATCATTTTCCCGCTTTCTAGTCGTAATATTTAGTGTAATAAACAATCCTTTTGATAATGAATTCCATGTGCATTCTACATCTCTTTTTGGTTTTTGTTTGTAATATTCTCTTTCTCTCTCATTCTCTCTCTCTCTCTTCTATTTAGTGTAAATAGATAGATACTTACTAGACAATTAAATTACTTCGTGACAAATAAAACAAACGTGTGTTTTTAAATCAAACGTCTACCTCCATATGTTCGACCAGGGATTTTCATTCCGGTATAAATTTTATTTGTTGAACACAAGTTCTTCGCTTTCAAACGACAACAGGTTTTCAAAATCAAACACGTTATCTTAGCAACACGCACATTCAAATTTTTGCGCCGTTGCCGGGGAGGCGATGCTATTTGATTTTTTTCGCATTTTCCAACTTACAAATCATTTACCTCACTTCTCTCATTTCTTATTGTGATTGCAGGTACTCTTTCGAGACGAGCAAAAGCGGTGATTGGAGTAAAGTGCTGTGGAAGGTTTTGTGAGTTATCCCCCACCTCCCACCCATTAGATTTCATTCCACCACGTAATAACACAAACATCAATCAACCTAGGTGTTCTTATAAACTCTAAGGTTAGATTGTTTGTTGTTTGACAGCCACCCGCCCCAACCTCCATATTTAAAAAAAAAATCTCATAAAGGTACACAACGTCATCTGATTTTCAAACTCAACCGGTAAATCGATCTTTGGAGTCGGTACACACATCTAAACACATAATTGAGTAGAAATTAGATTAGGTAATCACTTGTGTGCCTAATTAAGTGGTGCAACAGGCCAATTGTTTGAGTTGATTGAGCCGTACCACTTCAATTAAAATCAACTCATAAGTAGCTGCCACTTAGGTTCAACTCTTAGGGATTTACCAGGTACTCCATATTCTTTTAAGTTTTAAAGGAAAATATCTTCACCCGTGCTTTCAAAACCTGATGTGACAACAAAACTTATTTGAAAATACCTAAAGTTGAATCCTAAAAGCTACTAAGCAAGATTTGAACCCTAAAATTCACCGCATCAAAAATAATCTTGCTTGAAAACCTCTGGTTGTGCACGCACACACAAATCAATCAATCATTAAGGGAACAACCCAGATAAAGGGCCCATCACATTCCAAATCACATTCAAACCTAGCCCTAAATAAAATAGAGTAGACGTTGGCCTTAAGGATTCGACTCACTCTTCAGAGCCCAGAATGAGATTATTTTTTATTAGTCTGTTTCTACTATTCAATCTGATATCTAGCTAGGGGAGTAGAATTAAATGATCGCGGCTGGGGTGTACACTAGAAACCGGAGGCGCAAGCCAAAGGAAGAACCTTCTCCCCAGTCCCTCCTTCTAACTAGTTGGATTGAACAGACAGAAGTAGATCAAATCGTTCCTTTATCTCAAGATGGGTTTTGGGAGTTTGTAGGTCTTTAGGCTAGCCCATTTAAGGATAGGTTTGATTGTTTGTATTGCAGGACACCTTTCCTCCTCCTGTCTCTCATGAATCCTTCCGCATATTACACGCATTCCCGCTCTTTCCCTTCTGCTTTGAATTATCCTCAATATAACGATTATCTCAACTCGTACTGTAATCAACCATCAGTTAGTTGGGATAACTCGGATTGGGGATACAGTTCTGCACCTCCGTGTTTAGGGTCTAACCCTGAACACTATGATTGTGATTTCTATCCTTCTTAGAGCCACATCGATTATAGATCGCCAACCTTTCATGGACAACCTAATATGATCTACAATCAAGAAGGATACATTGATTCTTACCCATCCTCTGATCACATTGCCTTTAGGTCATCACCACCTTTTGAACATTCTGAAATGACCTATTATCAGGAAGGGTATAACGAATCTCAATTCGTTAATTCCCCTGCATTGATCCCAAACCTGCCCAACCCTGAACCAACTCATTTGGTTCAGGGTAACCAGGTTCAAGATAAGGTTCTAGCTAACTTGAGGAGTATCATACAATCTTTAGAAGTTCAGCCAATACCTTCCATTGAAAGATTGGAGCCCCTGATTGAAATGATTGATGATTTGAATAAGTATTTGTTGGATTGGCTCCAGGATGTTAAGGATAAGAACCCGGGTGAGTTGCTACTTGGGAAGTTAGCGAAATTGAGGATGACATTTGTGGTTACTTTAGTTCAGTCGTGGGATGATTCCCAAGATGAACCCCCTTCAAGAGAGCCAATGTTAGAACCCGCTCAAGCACCTGTTGGGGGGGACACATGTTACGAGGCTGACTAGATTAAATTAGAGCAACCAATTAAGGATGATCTGATTTCTTCACCTGAGATCCCTGAGCCAGGGTACGAGGAAACGTGTGTCTCCTTAGAACAAAAAGTGATAGATGATTTTGGGACATACATTAATACGGAGCTTGAGCTCTTGATGTTGGAGGATAGAATTGTTGAAATAAAAATTTGGGAGGTTAATTCTGAGGGAACTACAATTTTGGATCTAAGGGTACCTATTAACCTAAAACCACCAACCTTCTATCAGGACCCTTATGATATCTTTCACATGTGACCCAAGCCTGGAATAATTGACTATCTTCCTGAGCTGAACCATAAGTGGACACCCGATTTTAATGAATTAGATCAGCCCATATTCCGACACTTTGGTCTTGGGTTGCACACAACAAAACCGCAGGCCTGGCCCCGTAAACACAATAATCTTAGGTTCTGGGTAGTTTTCATCCAAAACCTTAGAACCACTCGACCCTGGGGCATGGGTCTACTCCATAATCTGGTCAACATCTGTGGACATCTTCTACTACAGGGTCTAAGGATCAATATTTTTATTTTGATTATGACCTACACTTGTGAATTCTCAATTTCTTCTTTGTATGTTTATTACGCCTAGCTGAAAGCATTAAACTTAGCGCGTGTGTATACTCTCTTCTCTCTACGGAGCTGACCAGGTTGTCATGAAATTCAGGTGATATTCTATTTACTCCACCCTTTTCATGTCTTTATTTTTACAATGAGGACATTGCATCATTTAGGCATGGGTGGGTGGATACTTTATCTTGAAATCATTTTGTTAACTCCGTAGAATTTCTTTTAGTTTCTTTTTTAAAAAAAAAAGAATGAAAATTCAAAAAGATAAAAAAAAAAGAAAATAGAATTAGGGAAGAGAACTTAGGATTTTAGGCATTATTAATTTCAGAAAATGATACGAGAGGACCTAAACACTTAGACTCTTCAAGTCTTCGGGCTTAATTAGCTCGGGTGTCCACTCAAATGTGGGCCTAGTCTCGAGTGCTTGCCAAGTCGATCTTATTTTAATTTAGTAAATAAATTACGGTGATAAGTACACGACTTATCAACCCACCCTCTGATTTGCGGGGACTTTAAGCCTAAGCATCTACACACTTTTTGCACTGACTCACTTTTCGACGATTTCTTCGAAAATTGGGTAGCTAATGAACTATCTAGGGTGGTATGGTTGGCAAGTTGTCGGTGGTAATAGCTCATTGGTCGGTTGTCTAGAACCCAGCCACAAGACCATTTTCATTGTACTGCCTTTAGGTAAATCTTAGAGCAGGGAAGCCACCTATTTAAAAATAAAAAAGAAAAAGAAAAAAATAGAAAAAGGAGAAAATAAAAAAAATAAATAAAACCACACTTCACTGCACGAGTATGGCTGTCAAGTTGTCGTAGGTAACAACCTATTGGCTGGTTGTCCAGAGCCCACCTCACAAAAATGCATAATAATTTCCAAAACACTTAGGGAAGATGACACTAAGTTCACCCTTGTGTTGACCCCATAAATAAAAGAAGTAGGGAGAAAAGCTACCATTCGAAAAGATAAACCTCAAGGCAAGGTCACCTAGGGTCATAGAAACCTGAAGTCCATTTCAACAGCCGCCTAGTGAGTCTTTCACTCCTTTCACTAGATACTTAGCAGTTAGAGTCCTTTTTGAGTCTTGGACAAGTCGGGTAGCCATAAAAAGTTATCCCGGAACTCTCAAACTTCAAAAGTACAAAAATATTAAAAAAGAAGAAAAGCAAAAAAAAAATGTATCTTCCCCTATAAAATAAGTCGACGACTTGGGAGGTCTGCATTCTGGCAAGCATTCAGGTACTATTGAGTCTTCGTTATTTAGGACCTTAGTTGAAATTTTCTATTGTTAACAAACGACTTAGGCCTAAGCGATCTAATCTTAATTTTGATTTTATACATAGCATGTAGTTTAATTTTACTAGGGACTAGCAAAAGATAGGCATGGGGGTATGATATAGACACATCTATTTAGGTTAAAATGCCTATTTATTTATGTTCCTAGGCTTAGATTTGCATTCCATATTAAAAATATTGCATAGCATGCATCATTTTGCAATTAGAGTAGTTGTGTATATTTTAGGTTAATTACATCCTTTTTGTGGTCATGAGAGAAGGATATTTACTTCGGAGCCTTAGATTGACAATCCGACCATACGGATCTAATCAGGACAATGATCGAAGTCCAACACCTCCGAAATCGCCTTGATCGGAGTTTCGTAGCACCATATGCAGTCCGAGGATGATCTACAGCCAAGGGACTAGGTGACGTAATTTGGAGCTTCAAACGACAAATTCGACCACGCGGATAGATTCAGGTCGATGATCGCAACCCAACAACGTGAAAATCGACTTAATCCGACCTCTGTAGCAACCCCAATAATAGAAAGAGGATGGACGGCCCAGATCATGCAATGTGACGTAACCCAGGCCTCCCATGTGCATGCATGCGCCACCGCACGCGTACAACAATGTGGGTGCACGTGGGTGCGCAAAGGCACACACGAGCAACGGCAGTGCATGCAGGCAGTGGGCGGGCACGTGGGCTGTCTTCAGTGATGTTTGCGGTGGATCTTCAGCGACATTTATGACCGTCACTGAATATCCTATATACTAATTTGATTCTTTCCTCCACTATAATAGGACCCCTACCCCTACCATTTTTCTTCATCTCTTCCTTTCTTCCTCTCACCACCTCCAAGGCTCTAGAAAGAGCTTGTCCCAAGCCTGGGTTTTCCTTCATCCCCATTCGTGGAGCATCATGTGGTCGTCCTCTCACCGCCCTTCGGGAAGATCCTCGCCGTGACACTGTCCTGCCCCACCCACCATCCTCCAGCTTCGTCCCCGTTCATCTCGCTCCTCACCACCTTCCTCAGGCGATGCCAGAATGAGTCGTCCTCCGAGAGACCATCGAGGGGGATTTCTCTCACCTCTCTCTATCTTTTTACACTTTCGTAGTGTAGATTTCCCACTTCTGTAGTGTAACAAACATTCATTTATAAATAGATGATTGTTTCTCTATCTCTCTTTCTCCCTCTCTCTTATATTGTTGCAAGTAGATTAGCTAGAATTCATTGACGTGATCTCTTGCTTGGTAAAAACTAAAAAAATTAAAAAAGACAAAAAATGACAAAAAGAAATAAAAGAGAAACATGGATTTTCAAAACCAAATGTTCGCCTCCCCATGTTCGACCCGGGACCCACTTTTCGAGTTTCGATTATAAATTTTATTTGATTGATGCGTTTTGCAAACTACAATGACGGGTCCTCCAAACCCTAATTTTTATTCACAAAATGCACCTCGATCATTCATAAGCCATAACTAGCTCAATTTGGTCACTATCGAGGAATAAATGCTCCTACATAACTGCTAGAGAGCCTTAATTCACTACAAATCCATTCTGAGGGAAAGATAAGAAAATAAGGTTAAAACTACAATTTTACCATCATATCTTGAATGCAAAGCAACCATGGCTTTTCCCAAGGGGTAATTAAGGGTCAAATGACCTTATATGTCCAACAAGTTGGTTAGAACAGACAGAAAAGGGTTTTCACATGTTTTGAGAATTAAATAACCTCTGAAATCCTAAAAACAGACCCACTTAATTAACTGAGGTCCTCGTTAGGATAAAATTTACTTAAACCCTCTAAAATTCATAGAAAATTATTCTCTAGTGTTTGGTACCTTCAATTTGACCATCAGAACCCATCTTGACCCAAAATAGAGTCTCAGACTGACATTTGCCCTAATTTGGATTTTTACATAAACTACCTAGTCAAAAAAGGTCAAAACCTAAATCTAACTTCACCATTTGATTCCTTGGGTCCAAATTAGGTTTGTACCAAAATTTGGGCCCAATCTAAGATCATCTTAACCAAGTTTGCAATTTGGTCCAGTCAGACTCTTTCTATCTCATTCAGACCCTTAACTTTTGATTCCTTACAAAAAGCCCCCCAACTTCTTTGTCTTCTTCATAGAAGGGTCCTTGCCGCTATGAATCCTATTCCTACAACTCCGATGACCTTTGATTGAAGAGAACTCCTCTGATCAATCAATCATTTCCAAAATTAGAAGGGAGATTCCTTAATGAGTCCTCTTTCCATTGAATCCATCCATAAGCCCTAAAACTTTCTTAATCTCTCATGCGAACGCAAGAGAGATTTGGGTATCTTAAAACTTCCAAACTCCAATGACATTTCCTAGCTTGGAAGCTTAGCTTCCAAGATCAAAACTCCCTCTAGAGGCTTATAAAAGGACCTCCAGACCAGACCAAACTTCTCAGACTTGATTTCGACCTAGAACACCCTAAATTCCTCCCTCCTTGTCTGGTCGAAAAGTCCTCAAGCTCCGGTGACTTCCTCCAACTCCTCTCGTCGTCTGACCACAAAACTAGCGGCAGATTCACCTTCCTCTTTCTCATCAGCTCTTAGCCGTACTAGCAGGAGCCCCTCTATCTCCGTTGTCATTGCCATCCCTTCTACCGGAGTATCTTCCTTCCCCGACGTTGATCTGCCAACGCCGGTGCCAATTCTCCCCCTTTGGTCTGTTTAGATTAGGTTAGATTAGTTAGTTTAGATTCTTAGGTTAGTTTTCTTCTCCAAAAAGCCAAAAAACAACCCTTGACTCGACACGCTTACCTCCGTCTTCCCCATCTCCGATTGCTCCTCTGGCAAGGCAGTTCTGCTGCTACACAACACCATCTTCCTGGCCAACAACCTCAAAACCTCCGCTGTGCTCCACTCTTCAAAACCCCTCTCTCCATTCATTTTCTCATCCACCCAAACCTGCTGTCGACCAACCCACCTTTCCGTCGCCATTCCCGACTACGACCGGCCACTACACGCTACCATCCTTCACAAGACCATCACCATCACCTTCGTCATACTACGGCGAAGCTAAGGAGCCATTTAACTGGGGCTTTCAAGCCCGTTTTTGTGTTCCAAGTCTTCACCAATCAGCCGCCACTGCCACCTCCATCCCCGACCATGACCGAGCTCTTCCGACGTTGAGACAACCAAGTGCCACTCTCACTCGACGCGGCTATGTCCCAGGATCTACTCGAGGTCTTGGATTAAAGACCCCAAGCTGCAGCAGTGCTCCAATTGGCGAAGAACGACAGCACAACACACGCGAAGGAAGGGTGGGACTTTAGTCCCACCTCAGAAGTTGATAGCCACATCGCAATGCATATATTGATTTTCTCTCTATGCCTTATCACCTCAGCAAGCACAAGGGGTGAGGTCCTCGCATGCAACCCTCACATGCCTTGCTCGTTCCACCTTACACACAGGTCTAACCGATACATTAACCTGCCTAAAATTAAGCACTCCTCGCTCACCACCCACGCCGATGAGCCTGGTCCCGAGTACGCTAGATCCGTATACCTGATTACCCTGACTGGCCTTGGGAGGGTGGACCTAAGAGGAGAGAAAGAAAGAGAGCGCGAGGCAGGGGAGGGTTTTGCCCTGTACGACACTTAGCAATTCTGAAGGGGTGGCCACCCTCTATGTGTGAAGAAGGAAAGAAGAAGAAGGAGCAACAGACAAAGATGAGGAAGAAGAGAATAGCTAAAGAAGGAAAGCCAAATAAGAAGAAAGGAGAAAAGCAGAAATAGAGAAGAGAAGAAAAAGAGAGAAGAAGACAATGCTAAGGAAGCATAGTCGCACTTGTTGGATAAGTTGTCTGATTCAATAACCCGACGTCTAATTTGAGGCATGACATTGTGAATGCTTGATAAATTGATTGAATGCTTGATATATATGCTTAGAGAATAATTGGTGATTTAAATCACCATTATTTTAGCTTCTCTACCTTTTTATTGCCTCAAAATACATGAGAATTCATTGAATATCTAATGTGATAGATTAGTATTTATTGAATATCATTTTGTGGTTTAAATTCTTATGCTCATTTACATTATTGAGATTAGTGTGTAAATTCCTATTTGCTCCCTGTGTTTGACCTCGAACTTGCATTCAAGTAATAAATATTATTTATTTTCGCACTGATTCGATCTATACTACAATGTGATGATTTTAAAACCCGTTTCGAAGAGAACAACTATGGAGTTCTCAAGAAGAATCTCCAACTTACGTCAAGGTGGGAGGGGAAGTGGTCTTCTTAGATCAACATTTTGTGGATCTAAGAGTGGAATCCCTTAGTTGCCATTTTTGGCAAACAAAGGTGGCACCATCTGGAGAAGACTCTAGATGGTGCGTGAATGTGTGCATGTGGGTGTGTGTGAATGTGTGGCTAAGTGTAGCCATGGGTAGGTGGTCAAGTGGACCACTTGGTCCACTTCTAAGTTGGTCTAGGTTGGTCCTATGAAAGTGTCTAAAAATAGGTTTAAGTGTAACCTATTA
The DNA here is from genome assembly GCA_037157565.1 of Thalassia testudinum. Taxonomy (NCBI): domain Eukaryota; kingdom Viridiplantae; phylum Streptophyta; class Magnoliopsida; order Alismatales; family Hydrocharitaceae; genus Thalassia; species Thalassia testudinum. Next base: position 96,663,807 of record JAZHRO010000025.1, read on the forward strand.
CTAGATGGTTGATCAATTAAACTTGGCTAAGTTTAATTGGGTTTAGTGAGAACCTAATTTGGTTCTTAGGATGGTCTTGGTTTATCCAATTGGACTTGCGTGGGTTGATTTGAATCAATCATATTCAGGTCTAACCCTAATTAGGCTCTACTGAGCCTAATTAGACTTGAATAGGTAGGGATGGATCAATTGGATCCTGGATAGACCCAATTGGATTTAGGTGCACCTAATCAAGTAGGAATGCACCAAATTGGATGTAGGCTAGGTAATTGGGTTTGGGGCTGAAGATTGGGGTAAGCCTAATCATGTTCATCTGGACCTAATTAGAACAAAGCTAACCCAATTACCTTCAATTGAGCTAATTGGGATATCAAGGGATCTAAATGGGATTCTAAGGTGGGAATTGGGTTAAGGATAAGAGGGTTGGGTATAGGGATAGTGGATAGTGGGCATCTAGATAGCACTATCCATGTTTTGGTTTTCAACTAAATTAGCCTAATAGGGAGGTGGCTTAGGGATAGGGACATGGATAGGGTTATCCTAGAGACTAAGGATAGGGATAGGGTTGCCCTAATGCTAGGGATACATGCAAGGGTGTCCTAATGTTCTTCATAATTTAATCTAAGCATTAAAATTTTACCAATAATGTAGTATACCTCTTCTACACTATCTTATTTACACTTTATTCCAAACTTCCGCTCCAGCTCTGCTGCAGCTCTGGCTTCTTCCCTGCTTCAAATTCAGCTTCAGGCCTTCTTCTGAACTTCTTATTGAGTATAATCCAAATAATGAATTAATCAATACATGATAAACACACATGAATTCATGATAAAATGCTTATTTATGATAGTTCCAAGGCTTAGCATTGCATATCATGTTATAAATACTGCATAACATCCATTGCATGCCATTTAGGATAATTGTATATTATGTACATTAATTCTTCCATTTTACATGTCCAGGAGGTAGTGTGACATCCTTACAGGCCTCGGATGAAGAATCCGACCGTACGGATGAATCCAGAGCGATGATCGCAGTCTGTTAACATAAAAATCACCCCAATTAGAGCTCCATAGCACCCTCTACAAGAAGAAGAAGATGGACGGTCCAGATGGCACCACGTGGTGCCATCTGGACCGTCCATCTTCTTCTTCTGCCATCCAGACCTCCCAACATGAACCACAACCACCCCAGCACTCACGCATGGAGAGATCTCAACGGTTGTATCTCAATCCAATGGCTAAGGGGCACTCAACATCACGTAACCACACCACCCTCCACTCGACAAACCACGACTCTGGCGCATTGGTGAAGACAAGCGCTCGCAAGCCACGAGCACGAGTTCGAGCAGTGCTAAGGGGAGGCAATCTCGTGAGCGCGAGCGCAATCGAATTGTGCCCGTTGAATGGCCATCAAGCAGCAAAGAGGAAGGTGACGTGGCACAATCGAACCCATGCAATCTGCACGCATTCGATCACGCACCGATCGATACCCAATTTGACGCGCCATCGAGCACATGATTTGAGTGTGCGATCCCCGTGCCATCTCAGTCGTCCGCCTCTGATCCAATGGCTGCCATTGGTTCACGCCTAATCCAACCATGATCATGCATGAGCGTGAGCTGGAGGCAACAACGACAGCTTGGGCAGACCTTTAGTGATGCTTACAGTCGTCACTACAGCCGTCTGCATGAATTTCTTCTTCTTCCCTCCATTATATAAACACCCCTACACCCCCCATTCCTCTTCATCTCTACCTACTCTACTCCCACCTACTCCTAAGCTCTAGTAGCCTACTAAATCTCCATTAGAGCTTACTCTCAAGCTCCAAAGGCCTCCTATTAGTGTAGCATTCCTTTATCCCACCAAATATTCATCCATCATCCCATCACCTTCATAGGTTACCTTAGAGCCATCCTCCCACCTCCATTTCGGTAGCAGATCATCTCTGTCCTCCCACCTCCATTCCAGTAGCAAATCATCTCCGCCTCCTCACCTCCATTTCAAAGCCTTGATGAAGCATTCCTGTACCTAGCATCCTCCTACATCTCACCTCTGTCGTCCCGCTCCTCAACTCCTTCGTCCAAGCTTCCGCCAAGCGCCATTGTCTCACCGAACAGCCGATTTGAGAGATTCTTTCTCACCACTCTCTTGTTATGCTTTCGTAGATTATTGTAATAGACAATTGTGCAATATATCATATTTGTTCCATCTCTCTTATGAATTTATTCTGCTTGTCATTTTATTTCAAAAACACAAAAAAATGACAAAACTTCAAAATATCAAAAAGACACAAAATGAAGCGTCGTTTTCAAGCAAGGTAAATGTTGCTTCCCTGTGTTCGACCAAAGACTCCCTTGGAGTTTAGGTAAAATTGTATTTGATAACGAGTTTTGCGACTACAATGACGATTTCCTCCAAACCCCGATTTCTACCACGCGAAATGCATTGATCAGTACATTATAACATTATTGCATGCATATCTAAATAAAATAGGAATGATGCAATGTATGTTGTTTATGCATCGATTACACTACAATTATGCTAAGTTATAACATAATTCAGGTCATTTAAGTCCTATGATAGCTGCGCAATCATACCCCCTTGCCTAAATCTTGCTAGTCCCTAGCAAATGCGAAACTAAGTTATCTACAGCTAGGTCCCTAAAGGACATATTATTTTTATCAAGCATCGGGCTAGAGATTCTTTTCCTTTTCATTTTCATCCTATAATCTAGAAATCCAGACAATTGTGAAAGTGCAACTATGTAACTTCTACAATGGATTCGAGTGAAAGGCCTATTCACCTCTAAAGCCTGTACTTGACCCCTAGTAAAATTCTAACAGGATAGGTGAACTTCTTCCCTTGGGGTATACAAGATATTCTATGATTTCTACCCCAGATTTAGCTTTAGTAGAGAATGCCTGAGGCAAATGGGTGTATATTTGGTGGCTCACTCTCATTTGGTGCTACATAGAGATTAGTACTACAGAATCTAGATTCCCAAATTATTAAGTGAATCAAGCTAGAGAAAAGCAAGAAAAACTATGCTCTCTTTGGTTCCTTTGTATTCACTCTCTTTTTCTCTATTCTTTTCGCTTTTTTTTCTTTTTGAGCTCACAATCTCACCAGATTTATATACATAATCCATATTTGGTGGCCTCACATGGCATTAACACATTAATAGAGTTCCAATAACCCTAACACCATATCGAAATTCCTCAGCCAGTATTCAGGCGGTTAGGAATACAAAAAGGTATCGTAAATGTGATGGGTAATGCTACCTCAATGTACTTGAAATAAATACTAAAACACTCATAAACTCATCACTTTTTTCTTTTGTTTTTCTTTCTCTAATTTTTTCTCTCTTTTTTTTTCCATATATATTTTGATTTTCTTTTCAACTCTTTTTTTTAGCAATTAATTTTTTTTCTATATATATCTTTTCAACACAACTCAATACAGCACATGACATATGTGAAACGCTGTGGGCAACCGGGTTTTATTGTTATAGCGTTGTAGTATAGCCAGTTATTGCCAACAATTCAAATATAAAATTTTTTTACTCGGAAAATAAAAGAGTTCCCGAGGTCGAACTCAGGGAGCAAGTTGTATTCTAGAGATATACATGTTTCTTTTACAAAAATAAAGAAAGAGAGAGGGAAAGAATTTGTTGTCTTCTTTTCTCTTTGTTTTCTCCTCGTCTCAGATCTTCTTCTTCTTTGTCTGCAGAGGTGATGTTCTTCTTCTGCAGTGGTGATGCTCTTCTTCTTCTTCCAGCTGTTCCTGCTCTTCCTTTTTCTTCTGTCTTTCTTCAGATCTTCTTCTTTCTTCTTTGTTTTTCTTCTTTCAGTTCTTCCCTTATTCTTTTGTGTTCTCCTCTGCCTCGCCTTCTTCTGTTGTTCTTCAGATCTCCTTCTTTCTTCTTTTCTTTTTCCAGTCAGGACGTCGCCCCTCCTTCTTTCTTCTTTTCCCTTCAGGACGTCGTCTGATTTCCAAATCAGACGACTTAAACTGCCTGTTGCTACAGTGTCTCCCTCAGCTTCCTTCTTCTTCCGCGGTCCTTCTTCTTCACCTGTGCCTGCACACTTCAGAGCTTACGTCAGAGGACAAAACCTACTCTACCCTCTCCCCCCGCGTCTCTCTCTCTCTGAAACCACTCTTGGGAAAGCTCTCCCAGAGCTGCCGGGTAATCGGGTTCGGGTCGCGCCCGGGTCCAGGCCCACCGGCGTGCGTGGTGGGCGAGGAGTGCAGGTCAGTCTAAGTCGGGTCGGGTCAGGTCCGTGGGGCGTGAGCGCGGACGAGACCGGGTAACCGGGCGGGTGAAGGGGACCTCACCCCGTGTGCTGAGGCAGTAAGGCTAATGCACAAAATCAATTTAAACAGTGAAAAGGTTGTGAGGCTTACCGATGTGGGACTAAACGGAGACCTCTCCTCGCGTGCGCCTGCTGGGAGACCGCGGCCTAGCTTCTGCAGCTGCGGCTTCGATTTGCGTAGGTTGCTGGCTGGCTACCTTCGCAAGACTCCCCGTAATCCGCAGCAGCTGGAGACCTGGAGTCCTCAAGCCTGGAGCGCGGGAGAAGCTGCTTCAATGTGCGTTAATGGCGGTCGAACCTCAAAACCTGTCGGACACGAATATGGCCTCTCGGCCTGATCAAACCACTAGGGAACCTTCGCCGTGGCACGGCGAAGGTGAGGAGCTGCGCGGCAAGCCGCAAGGTGGTGTCTGGCGGCAGCCCTAGGTTGGACTGCAACCGGAGGAATGGGTTTGTTCGGGGGAGCGTTACGGAGGTGTGGAGTGGCAGTGGAGGGGTGGGGGGTGCTCAGTGTGATGAGGCGGAGGTTCGGTGAGGGTCGGCGAGGTGTGTGAGGCTATGGAGCGATGGGAACATCTCGCTGGAGGGTGGCCGGAGACGAAGGGGGTGACGATGGTCAGGGTCGGTCGAGGGCTTAATTGAACAAATTGAAACCGGGGAAAGAAAGAGGAGAGGAAGGGAAGTAGTTCTAACTTACTTGCAGGGACGAAGGGGGAGCAGTAGGGCGACAGTCGTATCGACTGTCGCCGGAGAAGAAGATGCTCAGGGAAAGGGGCGGCGGCGAGCAGAGAGCTGGAGAGGCGCCAGCTGGGTACGGCGTGGCGCGGGAAGAGCAGGGGAGGAAGTCTCTGCTGCTGGTATTGCGGCAGAGCGAAGAGGAAGAGGGGGAGGAACCGCCGGAGCTGGTGAGCGTCTGCCAGAGAGAGAAGAGAGGAAAGTTGGGGGTTTTCTCCGTCAGATCCGAGCTGCCCTGGTCGGTGGAGCAACGGGGGGTATTTATAGGGATCAAAACAGGGAGGGAGGCGGAGGGAGACGACGTGTCTCCCTCGCCGGAGGATGGCCGGAGACGAAAACCCATACCGTCCGTGCGTTCGCACGGCCGGTATGGTGGGCTACAGCGACCAGGGGGGTGTCCCTGCGACGGCTGACAACGCAGGGCACCCCCGGTTTACTTGCCAGGCTTTCCCCCTCACCCTGAGCGGCGCCATGCTCCGCGCAAGGTCGCCGGAGCATGGTGCTGGCCGGTTTTGCTGGGGGGACCTGAAAGCAAAGAACGAAGGAGAGTTAGGGGCCAAAATGCGACGGTTCAAAAGTTGAGGGCCAAAAAGTAAATATATGAGGACCAAAGTGTAAAGTCGGTCAAGGAGGTTTCTTCTTAGGCTCAAGTTTTTATACATGATTAATTAGGACCTAAGGAATCTGATGGTGAATTTCATTTCTATATTAAACCTTGTTTGACCAGTAAATTTATGCAAAAACCCAAATTAAGTTATTAATTGGGCATGGTTCTCAATGTAGGTCAAAATGGGTTCTGAAGGCCAAATTGAAGGTTCTAAACCCTAGAGATTATTTTTCTATGAATTTTAGAGGGTTTATTCTATTTTTACTTTGCCTCGAACCTCGTGAATTGAAGTGGGTTGTTTTAGGGTTACAGATTATCACTTAGTTCCTTGGAATTGCTGTAGCCCTTGTCAGATCATCTCATCCCACTTTTATTCTTATTAGGTTGCTTTGACCTATGTTTGGACCCTGAATTACCCTATATGCAGATTATACTGGTAAAATTGCATTTTTACCCCTTATGACTTGTTTTCTCCTTAAACTCAGAATTCTCTGAGTTAAGCCTTTCCTTGAGTTATGTAGGAGCTTTTATCCTTTGTATTGGGTCAAAATGAGCTAGTTATGGCTCATGATGAGGTTCTCATCAATATGCAAATTTTATTCAGGAGGCATTATTGGGAATTGGTGGTGTTCAATAGATATCGGGTGACTTATTTAGTGGAAGTGCCTACTCTCGGCACCAGGAAGAGATGAATAGGTCATCACCTTGACATCAGTACCCTCTTTCAACTGAGGATTCCGTAATGAATGGTCCTAACAATCCACGTTAATCCTAGTTTTATTAGAACTTGATCTCCATGTATTTGCCTTGGTTGGTGGCTGTCAAAAATTCACACAATCAATTATATGCAGAAATCGAGAGCGAAACTATGACAAACTCCAAGTATCTTCACTCAATTATCCAGAATTCCAAATTCCTTATGCTAATCTTAGAGCACCAGTAACACTCTACTCTCATCTCACACTATTTTATGGATTTTAGAAGAAGATTCGCCTGACTCCCTAAACACTATCAAGGGGTTCAGGAAAAGAAGCATTGCTTCTTCTCGATAGACTAAGGATGTTTATTAGTTTTCATAGTGAATGCATTGCAAAATCTATGTGTGAGTGTGAAAATTTGTACTAGATTCTAGATTACAGGAATCAACTAGAGGATAAAAATCCCTAATGCATCCTCTTGATAAAAAATCTTATTCATGAATGCAATATGTTTATATGCCTTATACATACAATAACCTCTTCTAATTTGTACATCAGTGTTGTTCCCTTATCGGGTTACATTTAGCTTAATCCTTAATTCAGAACAAAATGATAAGTGAACGAGTCGGGAGTGACTGTTGCGAACGATTGCACCTTCATCCATGAGCTCCATCACCATCAACACTCTCACCTCCATGTCCAAGGCTAGAGCAAGCTCTCCACCACCTCTCTAAGGGTTGGCCTACCCACCATTGGCCTCCCCTCTTTCTCCTTCCTACCACCTCAAGCTCCACAGCCATTGGAGACCACCTCCAATGCCCTGAGATATCGTAGATGAGTGTTCTTCATAGTTTAATTTTCGCATTGAATTTACTGCTTAGTAATGTAGTAATCTCCTGCCTACAAAATGCACGCATAATCTTTCTTAGATCCATGCATGCATCCATATTCTATCTACTAGAATTCCTGATTTAATCTTACATGTACAAGCATGTCTCTAGAGCCAATTGTAATGATGACTAATCGTGAGAAAATAAAATCAATACTTTCATGATATCTATTTCTCTATTAGTTGCTTGCTTTATATTCCTATCATATTGCAACTAAAATGCCTATCCCAAAGATATAAACAAATTAACAATCGATATGGTTTCCACTAGCCGTCATCGTATTGTGAAAGTCATGCACACACCAACTCACATCTTCACATTCATGATCTATTTGATGCATGCACACATTTTCCGCATAAATAAAGCGACTAGCGCATCTTTAGCTTGCACCTTAGAGATCGAGGTAAGTTTTAAGCAAGTGAGGAAATCAAAATCAATTTCGCTTTTCTAAACACCTCCCTACGATCGATCGGGACTCACATCTCGTTAACTGAATTTTTATTTAGTCATATTTCACAACTATACTATGACATGTTTTAAATCAAATACGTGATCTATGACCCCAAATAAATGGCATTGTTGCCGGGGAGGCAATGCAATTTTGATTTGTGATTTTTGAGAACTTAATAGTGGCAAACTTGCTTCTGCTTGCTTTTTGATGTGCAAGAATGAAGAGTGGAATCTGCACACACATCAGGCGCAATTAAAAAAAATCAGGTGCATATCTCTATCTTAGCTTAGGATTTCCCTTTCTGAACCCTAGGTAAATTTGAATTCTAGGTAGAATTTGATTGTTGAAAAAAAAAAGAAAAAAATTTGCATATTTTCGTGAAAAAAAAAAGAAAACAAAATTAGGTTTTAGATTTAGGGTTCTTTTGAATCTTAGGTTAGAGTTGTTTGAAAAAAAAGACAAAAAGAAAAAAATTGAAAAATCCCCCCCCACCCCCCAAAAATAAAAAATAATTCTAAAATAGTTTGAAAAAAGTTTTGAAAAAAAAAATCGAAAAAAAAAAGAAAATTATTTTGGTGAAAGAGGTTGGATTTTGAATTTCAAACTCTCTCAGAAGCCTTTTCACCATATCGCAAAATTCGGCTGAATTTATTTGCAATTTAAAAATTCAATTGCCGAATATTTATTGAACTAAAAATTTTGAAATTTAGGCATAGGCTTCATTTTCAAACCAGCCTTCAAACAACCGTTCATTTGAAAAAAGTTGAATTGTAGAATTTTAAAAAATTTACGAATTAAAAGGGGGTCAAACTGACCTAGATTTAAAAATTTTCAAATTTCAAAATGCAATTCCTGATAGCATCTGAATCAAATTTGACCAAAAGTCAGTAGGGTTTGAAATATTATCAAACTAACTTTCATTTTCATTTTTTTTTTTGAATTTTTGGAGTTTATCTAGTGCTGTTTCAAATGAAAAAATCAACGAGTCAAAATTTCATATCTGACCCTTCAACAGCTAAAATTGCATATTTATTCGATTAAAATAGTAAAAATTTTAAAAAAATATTCTCTAGGAAGATAATTAAGAAAGGAATCTACCTGTCAAATTTCAAATCAATTGGATACAAATTTTGCCATAGAAAATAGTTTGAATTTGAATACTAGTCTGCAGCACACTTAGAACTTGCATGAACCCTAGGCTCAACTTTTAGGGTTATATTCTAGAGACCACATTGGGCTAACCTAGACTTAATCAAGTCTAGTGGCTAGCTAGTGAGCTTTGTCACCTTGTGGACCACTCACCAACAACCCCAAGTTGAAGAAAATGATTAAGGAAAAACTGCATAAAACACATTAATTAACCTGAATTCCTTATCATACTACTGGGTCATCACAATCGCCTTAGCCAAACCTTAGCCAAATCTACGAGGTAGAATCAAACGATCGCGACTCAGGGGTACAAAGGAACCAGAGGCGAAAGCCAAAGGAAGAACCTTCCTCTTAGTCCCCTCGTCCAAATTCGCTGGGTTAGCTTTGGGGGATGGGATTACTTGTAGTCGATTGTATGACAAACTTTTTTTCATCAATTAGAATCTTAAAGAAAAATCTGGTCACCTAACTCTAAGGACCAATTGATTGACAAGGCCTTAGCCTTGTTTGGCTTGGCTGTACCAACCTATGGATTGGTTGGTGTATGCAAGGAAGGAGGTCACTCAGACCTCAACTGGTTGGATCTTGGGAGCCAATCCCAAGGAGGTGAAGGTGATTCGTCGCATCGCCCGGACCACCTTCTCACCCTTCTTCTTCTACTATCTTAGCCAGGATGGCTAACCTTGGATTCAAACCTGGTCAGGATCTAGTAGATCTGGACCCGATGGCTCGACTGGAAGCCCATGTCATTATATTAGAACAACCTTGGGAACCAAACCCAAGGTGGTGAAGATGACTTTTCTCTTCTCCAGATCCTTCTTCTCAAGTTGCTGAAATGGTTAACCCATATCCTGACCCTGGTCAATATGACCAATACCAATTGGCCCGACAAAGGACCCCATTTTATGTCCCAGGGTATGAATTTCATACTTCTGCATCTCACCCATGGAACATTGGTAGACCTTACTCACCTCCTGGAACCCCTGATGAATTGCCACTGCATATGCGACCACATTTCATATTGCAATGAATGATAGAAAGGACTAAGGAAAAGGTCACAATTTATCTACATGAAGTCTAGACTACCACTGATCCGAAACATAGACGATAAACGAATTAGAGATCGATATGTTTTCCGCTAGCCGTCATCGTATTGTCAAAGTCATGCACACACCAACTCACATCTTCACATTAGTGATCTATCTGACGCACGCACACATTTTCCGCGTAAGTAAAGCGACTGGTGCATCTTTAACTCGCACCTTAGAGATTGGGGTATAGTTTTAGGCGAGGAAATCAAAATCAATTTCTCTTTTCTAAATGCCTCTCTGAGATCAATCGGGACTCACATCTTGTTAACTGAATTTTTTTTAGTCGTATTTCACAACTATAGTTCAACGTGTTTTAAATCAAATACGCGATCTACACACTCCAAACAACACAACTCAATACAACTGAATTTTTTTCCTCTTGTTTCAACACAACTCAATACAACACAAGACATGCGAATTTTATTTAGGAGGCATTATTCGGAATTGGTGGTGTTCAAGAGATATCGGGTGGCTTATTTGGTGGAAGTTCCTACTCTCAGCACCAAGAAGAGACGAATAGGATAGTGTATTTCTGACCTTGACATCAATACCCACGTTTAGCCGAGGATTCCGTAAAGAATGGTCGTAACCATCCACCTTAATCCTAGTTTTATTAAAACTAGAGCTCTATGTATTTTCCTTGGTTGGTGGCTTTAAAAACTTCACACAATCAGTTATACGTGGGAACTGAGAGCGAAACTGTGCCTAACTTCGAGTATCATCACTCAATTATCCAAAATTCCATATTCCTTGCATTAATCATAGAGCACCAGTAACACTCTACTCTCGTCTTACACTATTTGGTGGATTTTAGAAGAAGATTCACCTGATTCCCTAAACACTGTCCAAGGGTTCGGGAAAAGAAGCACTGCTTCTTCTCGACAAACTAAGGACGTTTATCAGTCTTCACAGTGAATCCATTGTAAAATCTACATGTGAGTGTGAAAATTTGTACTGGATTCCAGATTACAAGAATCAACTAGAGGATAAGAATCCCTAATGCATCCTCTTGATAAAAAATCTTATTCATGAATACAATATGTATTTATGCCTTATACAAATAACTTCTTCTGATTTATGCTTTAATGTTGTTCCCTTATCGGGTTACATTCAGCTTAATCCTTAATTCAGACAAAAAGATGAGTGAATGAGTTGGGAGTGGCTATTGCAAATGATTTCTAGCTTCAATGTAAGCATTGGAGGTGGAGTCGGTTTTTCTTAAATTTAGGACCTTAAAGTGCAATTAAAATGCTACTCTGAGGTTTGCCTAGATGTTGGCATAAAAATTTTCAGTTTTGATGTATCTACCCCCCCATGCCTAAGTTTTTGAATGTCCTCATGCATGAACATAAAAGAAAATATAGTATGATAGGGAGTAAGTGGGTAGAAAACACCTGGAATTGCTCCTAAATTGTCATTCAGCACCACCAGCCAACCTGACAATATGGAATATGCAGAAAAATATGATAAAAGAAAATATGCTATGTATATAAGGAACGCATATGCTATTTATAAATGCTAAGTTTAATGCCTCCAGCTGGGCAAAAACTCAATTAGATAGATCAGTGATTGCATACGAGTAGGTTAAGATCAACAGGAGGATGTGTTCATGTGTTCCCAGAATCAGTGGTCCACAAATGCGAACCAATTGATGATGCATCCCTACTCCAAAGAGTTTGTCTATAGTAGAATGTGGAATAGGGGTAAGAAGTGGAGGATAATCAGAATGAGGATCCTGATGCCAATTCTGCTAATCAACCATGTTCCAGAATTCAATGGGAAATTGCTAAGGAGGTGGATTGATAAATGCATGTCAGCATTAGAGTCTAGATCATAGGGGTCTTCATAGTGGTAATGGACATCAAAAATCATGATCTCTCCAGACCCTAGGTTATATGAGGGTACATGTGACATTGGGGGTTCTACATATAACTCACTAAAATCCTCATCAAATATTATCTCATCCTCATCGATACTGAGCTCGAATTCATCGAAAGCCATTTTGGTCTCCGAATCAAGCCATCCATTAGATTGACTAGGATTGCGCGTAAGTTCCCAATTCATTCTGCTCAGTATTTCACCGTCATATGTAGTAGGTTCCTCATCAGATAGCATTTCCATTTCCTTAGGCAAATCATCCTAAGCCATTCCTGGTATCTGGATATCAGCATTAGGAGTAGAGAGTGCAGTCTCAGAGTTTCCATCATTACTTTCGTGGGCGGAAAGATGTAAATCAGATGATGTTGGATTAAAATCGAATTCACTTCTCGTGGAAAGTGACTCAGACTGATCTGTAGTGTCAAATCCAAATGTTGCACTCAATTCATCCAAGCATGTAGGATCGTCAGGAATGATTGATTCTTCCCAATGGATTTCTTGTACCTTAGGGCTTCCATCAAGATCCATATCCTCGAGTGTGTCTACTTCCTTCCTCTCAACCTGATTGCTCAATCCATGAGGTATCTCCCAAGATTCAGGGTATTCAGATTGAGAGTCAGTTTTGGAGATACTTATCCTTTCCCCATCACTTTCACCAATGGGGTTCTCAGATGAGTCCATTCGGGATATTCCCAAATCATGTCCCATATCCACACTAGATGTTTCTCCCTTTGAATTCATTCTGAGTGTCTAGCCCAACGAATCCCTTATAGCACTTTCAGGTGCAATCACTTCAGATTCTTCAAGGTCCTCAAGGCTATTCACCACTTGATAGTGCAAAAGCAGTATTTCTTGAAGTGTCTTATTCTGTTTGGTGATAAGCATGTTTCTGCAAAGAAAAGTTAGGGTTTTGAGAAACCCATTGTCGTAGTCGCAAAACTCGCTATCAAATAAATTTTATAACTAAAACCCGAAAGGGAGTCCCGGATCGAACACAGGGAGGCGAATGTTCGATTTTGAAATTCACATTTCGCTTTCAATTATTTTTGTTGTTTTATATCTTTGTTGTTTTTTTGGAATTTTTATAAGACAAGAGATCAGGTCAACAACATAATTATCTAGGTAATTTACTTGCAAAGTAAGAAAGAGAGAGAGAGAAAAAATATCAATATTTTTATCTAAACAAATGTTTGCTACAGATAAAAAGTGAAAAACTACACTAAATAGCAAAAAGATAGAGTGGTGAGAAGAATCCCCCTCAACGGTTGCTTGGAGGACTGCTCGCTTTAACGATGCCTAGATGAGGTGGTGAGGAGTGAGATGAAGGTAAACAACATCGAAGGAAGGAGGGCGGGATGAGACAGCATCGTGGGGTGGATCTATGATGTAAACACATTTATATCACATAAACTATCTATTTATGCATGCTCTTAGGCATAGAGTTGCATCATACATTATAAATATTGCATAACATGCATCATCTTGCATTTAGGTTAGAATGTATAAAGTTTAGGTTAATTTTCCCTTTTGTGGTCAGGTAACAGGGTGATATTCAATCAGGGCCTCAGATCGAAGATCTAACTGTACGGATCTGATCAGGGCGACGATCGAAGTTCATCGACTCCAAGATCACCCTAATCAAACTTTCGTAGCATCAGATATAATCAGAGGAAGGTCAGAGATCAAGGGCCAAGATGGTGTAAATTCGCACTTCAGATGACAAATCTGACCACACAGATGGGTTTGGATCGACGATCGCAGCCCAACGGTGTGAAAATCGATCCAATTCGACATTCGTGGCACCATCTACAACACATAGACGATGAACGGGGATGATGGTGTCATGTGGCACCATCACAACCGCCCAACACTAGCCGCAGCATCTCTTCTTCGCCCGCTCGATGAATCCCAGATGTTGGATGCCCATCCAACCGCTGAGAATATGCCAAGTCGGGCACCAAGCGACGCTCTCATCTTTTGAAGGCAAAGGCTCATATCATCTCGACTGTTGGATGAAGATCCAATGGTCGAAATTAGCTGAGCACAAAAGCAACGCCACACCTCACACCGATGCGTAGCGTAGTCGTTAAGGCGCTGCTCACACAAGGAGCGCAAGTTTAAGCCGCCGGCAGTGTGCCTATCCTCGCATGGATGTGCATGATTTCGACCGCGTGATCAGCTGCGAATGACCCAGATCAACCAATCAGGCACACGCGCGATTAGACACCCAAATTAACGCCCGATCTCACACATGGGCGCATGACGAAGAAGCGGGAGTGATGGCTTTTAAGCCATCCAATCTCACAATCGAACGACTAATATCATACGAACGTGTGTGAGGCGTTAGGCTTGCGGAAGAGGAGACGGCGGGCGCGCTTGCACGTCACCCACATTCAGGCCTTTAGTGATAGATAAATCCGCCACTAAAGACCCTGACATTAATGTTTTGATGATGAAAGACCTAATGGCCCCTTAAATCTTCACCTATAAAAGGCCCTACGACCCCCATACTTTCTTCATCCCTTCCTCTCTTCTCTCACCCCCTCCAAAGCTCTAAGAGCTTGTCCCAAACTCGAGATACTCCATTAGAGTTAAAATTATAATTTTTCCACCCTCTCATCCCCTTCGTGGAGTATTCAGCGGTGGTCCTCTCACCGCCATTCGGGAAGCGGATCTCGCTGTGACATCGTCCTACCCCGCTCTCCATTATCCTTCATCGTTCTACTTCATCCCACATCTCACCACCTTCGTCAGGGAGCTTTGTCATTGCGGCTCGTCCTCCAAGCAGCCGTCGAGGAGGATAACTTCTCTCTACCTTCTCTTTTACCACTTTCTAGTGTAGATTTCCTGTTTTCTACTGTAGATTTCCTGCTTTCTACTGTAGTGAGTAGTTGTAATTGTAATGAACATCAGCTTGTCGTAATGAAATCTGTGTTTATTCTATTTCTGTTTTCTCTTTATTTGTAGCATTCTCTCTCTTTCTTCTATTATTTATTCTTTAAGTAAATAGCTAGTTTAGATTCAATTTTACTAGCTAATTTGTTTCATGACAAATGAAACAAACACAATTTTTAATCAAATGTCCGTCTCCCTTTATTCGACCAAGAATTCTTTTCGAGTTTCGGTAAAATTTATCTGTTGATGGTTTTTCTAGCAAATCAAACTATGACGATGGGTTTTCAAAACTCAACTCCCATTTGTGTAGATTTTCCACTTCAACATTTTGGCGTCACTGCCAAGGAGGCGACGCTCTTCGATTTTTTCACATTTTCTCACCTTACTTATCTTTTACCTCACTTCTCTCCTTTCTTATTATGATTCCAGGTACTCTCTCGAGACAGGTAAAAGCGGTAGATTGGAGTAAACTACAGTTGAAGGATTTATAAGTTTACCCCCACCTCCCCACAAACTAGATTTCATTCCATCATCTAATAACACAAACCATAATTAACCTAGGAGCTTGCATAAACTCTAAAGGTAGTTTTATTGTTTGTTTGTCACCTCCACCAGCCTCACCCTCCGCATATAAAGAAAAAAAATTTAAAAAAAATTCACAGAGGTACACAACCTCTTCTGATTCTTCATACTCAACCGGTAACCTGATCTTTGGGACCGATACACTCACCAACACATAATTGAGTAGAAATCAGATTAGGTAATCATTTGTGTGCCTAATTAAGTGGTGCATAGGCCAATTGTTTGAGTTGTTTGGACCGCACCACTCCATTTAAAATCAATTCATCAAGTAGCTGCCAAATAGGTTCAACTTCTAGGGATTTACTAGGCACTCCACATTCTTTTTAGCTTTAAAGGAAAACATCTTCACCTGTACTTTCAAAACTTGGTGTGCCAACTGAACTTGATTGAATACACCAAAAGTTGAATCCTAAAAGCTACTAAGCAAGAGTTAAACCCTAAAATTCACCACATCCAAATATAATCTTGCTTGAAAATCATTGATTGTGCACTCACACACATATCAATCAGTCATTAAGGGCACAACCCAGATAAAGGGCCCATCACATTCTAAAGCACATTCAAACCTAACCCTAAATAAAATAGAGTAGATGTTGGCCTTAAGGATTGGACTCGCTCTTCGGAGCACAGACCGAGATTACTTTCGATTAGTCTACCGTTCAATCTAATGTCTAGCTAGGGGAGCAGAATCAAACGATCGTGGCTAGAGGGTACACTAGGAACTGGAGGTGTAAGCCAAAGGAAGAACCTTCTCCCCAGTCCCTCCCTCTAACTGGTTGGATTGATCGGAAAGAAGTAGATCAAATCATTTCTTTATCTAAAGATGGGTTCTGGGAGTCTATAGGTCTTTAGGCTAACCTACTTAAGGACAGGTTTGTTTGTTTGTATTATAGGGTACCTTTCTTCCTCTCGTCTATCATGGATCCTTCCACATCTTATTCACACTTCCACTCCTACCCTCCTACCACTACTTATTCCCAAAATGATTATTATTCCAACCAAACTTATTCTCATCCATCTTCTAGTTGAGATAATCCTGATTGGAGATACAATTCCAGACCTCCGTGTTCAGGGTCTAACCCTGGATGCCATGATTTTGATTCTTATCCTTCTCCGAGCTACATTAGTTATAGATTACCGCCCTCATTTGGACAACCTGATATGATCTACAATCAAGAAGGATATGCTGATCCTTACCCTTCCCCAGACTATACTGCGTATAGGTCATCACCTTTATTTGAACAACCCGAAATGACCTATTATTAGGGAGGGTATCAAGAACCTCAATTCGTTAACTCCCCTGCATTGAACCCAAACCCACCCAACCCTAAACCAAACTATTTGGTTCAGGTGAACCAGGTCCAAGATAAGGTGTTGGCTAACTTAAGGAATACCATACAATCTTTAGAAGCTCAACCAACACCTTGCACTGAAGAATTGGAGCCCCTGATTGAAATGATTGATGATCTGAACACAATTTCTGTGAGACGACTGGACCTAAGGAATTTGATGAATCATATGACGGCCCGATAACTGAGGAAACTGATCTTATTAGGGCTCACATGATGGATTCAGATCCTCACTTTCTGAAGGATTCAATTCATAGTCCCGATCCTCAATCACACCCTATAGAGTTTACTGACGAATTTGATTTTGAGATCACTAAACCCAAGTCCATTCTGATTCAATCACATCTTTTAGACTTGGAAAATTCAGACGAGGTGATTAATATACAGGAGGTCTCAGAATTTGAAAGTCTGAATGAGGAGGATAGGAGTTGGGAAATATTGATATGGGAAGTCAATTTTGGAGGAAGCAAAAGACCGAGTCTAAGGGTTCCAATTTGTCTAAAACTCCTAACCTTCTACCAGGACCCTTATGACATCTTTTCAAAGGGTGTCCAACCTAAGCACAAATTCATTGATTATCCTTTTGAGCTTGATCTCTCTATTATCCAACCTTTTAGACTTGGGTTGCATCCTCACAAATCGCAGGCCTGATCTTGCTTGCATATTGATCTCAAGTTTTGGATAATTTTTATCCAGACCCTTAGATATACTAGACCATGAGATATGGGTCTGCATAATAATTTGGTCCACATCTATGGACATCTTCTCCTGGCAGGTCCAATGCTATATTTTCTTATTCTGATGATGACTTGCACCTATGAATTCTGTATTTCTTCTTTTGTATAGTGTGCCTAGCAAAAGACACTAAATTTAATACGTATACAGTTTCTTTTCATCTTGGAGTGGACCTGTTATTCACGCAATTCAGGTGCTTTCACGCTACTCCACTCTGTTTCATGTCTTTTTAATACATTGAGGACATTGCATTAGTAGGAATGAGGGAGTGGATATTCATTTCTAAATTATTTCCTCAGCTCCGTAGATGATTGCGCAGCAATCATAGGTCTTAATTGGCCTAGATTAAGATAGGACTTAACATAAGTTAGGGTTATTCATGTATGCATACGCATTATCTGCATTTTTACTGCTTTCCTTGAGCTATGCATAAAAGAATGTTATAGTGTGCTGATTAAGTGCATTATGTCGATTGCAGGGAATAAGCTGATCAGGAGCTGGATCTGAAGCTGGATCAAGAATAACAGGAGTTGTAGCAGAGCTGGAGTAGAAGGCCTAGTTTAGATGTAGGAATAATAATGTAAGGGGTTAAAGGTTTTCTATTCTATTAAGTAGAAATAAAGCAGTAAAATGTGAAGAACTTAGGTCCATCCTAGTCCTAGGATAGCCAAGAGACTTCCCCAAGCCCTAGCCACCCTAAGATTAGGCCACAACAACCTAGGAAGCCCTAAAACCCTAGTTCCAACCCTTCTCTAGACGTCCAGATAAGTTTTAAGACATCCAGGACCCTTAGCCAACTCCCGCACACTTCAAACCCACTTCTGCAGTGTTATTGGATGTCCAGACACTTTGTCAGACGTCTAATTTCTGCAGAATACCCAAAATAGAACCCGAAATCCTTCTTGACTCTGATTGGACGTCCAAACAACAAGTCTGGACTTTTGATTTTTGAGTATAAGACGTTTGATTCTATAATTAGAAGTCTGATACTGCTCCCACCATAAGCCTTCTAGAGAATTCCATAATTCTCTAGAGAGCTTCCCTTAGGTCTATAAAAAGACCCCTTGGGTGGCCATTGGCACCCATTCACTCCCTTGGCAATTGCTCTCCATTGGTGCCATTCACGCCACCTCCACTTAGCCACTCACTCCACCTCCACGAGCTCACTACCACCACCATGGACGACACCATGCCGGGATGCTGGATCAACCCTACTTCTCTCCAAGGGTCGGCCTAAGCTACATTGGCCGCCCCTCATTCTCCTCTCGACCACTCCAAGGCCATCGGGGACCACCCCTGAATGCCCTCTATTCTTCTAGCTCTAGATCATGCTCTTCATAATCTTTATTGCTTTCATTTACTGCTTAGTAGAGTAGTCTTACTTCTCCCCCAATGATGCATGCGAAATCCCCCCGCTGATTCTTGTATGCAATCGTTTTCTGGTAGTTAGATTTAATTTTAAGCATTCATGTATAAGCTTTCCTCTAGATTTCCTTGTGCAACAACTCTCCCACGATGAATGAAATTTCATTTTATATATATATATATCTCTTATGTGTTTGAAATCACCTTGAGCTAAATGATTATCATATTTGCGTGATTTAAGTGCCTGTTCTTTAATCGCCTATATATTACTCACCAGCATGTCGTTTAAATAAAGTAGAGCAGCTTTAAGATCGATTTCAAAAACAAAAACAACGCCTCCCAGAGACGAATGATCGGGACTCAAAGTCTCGTTATTTTCAAAATAATATCTTTGTTGGATTGTATTTCGCAACTATACTATGACGCTTTTATCAAAAATGCGACCTACGATTTCTCCTAACAAAATGGCGCCGTTGCCGGGGAGGCAACGTCATTTTTCTTGATTTTGATCTTTTAATCTATCACTGACAAATCTGCTTCTACTTTGTTTTTGATGTGCAGGACAACACGGAACGAAAATGGGATCTGCGCACACATCGAGCGTGGCAAAGAAAAATCAGGTGCACATCATCTATCATAGATTAGGTTTATTTTCTGAACCCTAGAACTAGATCTACTTCCTAAAATTTTTTTTTTTTTTTAAAAGATATTTTTCTTATTTGCGTGGAAAATAAAAAAAAATCAAAAAAATCAAAAATTTTGAAAAAAAAATCTAGATTGGATTTCCTTTTGAATCTAGGTTAAAAAAAAAAAAGAAAAGAAAAGAAAGAGATTTTCGTTGAATCTTTTGAAAAATTCTTTTTGAAAAAAAAAAGTGCAAAAGATTAAAAAGAAAAAAAAAAGCATTTTTGGTGGAAGGCTTGAATTTCAAATTCAAAACCTCTTTAAAAGCTTTTCCACCACCTTCTGATTTTCGGCCAGATTTCAAATCTCACCTAAAAATTCGATTGCCGAAAAATCTGTTTGCGAAAAATTCTGAAATTCGGGAAAAACCTTCATTTTCAAACCATCTTTCAAATGCCACTATTACTTTAGAAAACTCCAAGTATAAAATTTTTAAAAATTTGTGAACTGCATGGGGGTCAGATAGACCCAGATTCAAAAATTTTCAAAGTTCCAAAAGCGATTCCGAGCAATCCGCGAATCTGTTTTGACTAAAAATGGTGGGGTTTGAAAGCTGTTCTAATTGGATTTATTTTCAATATTTTTCCCAAATTTTCTAAGATCATTTGATACTGTTTCAAAGCGAAAAATCGTCCAAGGGTCAAAGTTCCAAATCTGACCCCCTAATATTTAAAATTCCCTAAAAATTCAGTTGAAACAGTAAAAATTCTAAAAAAAATATTCTCTGAAAAATTAATTGAAAAAGGAATCTACTCACAAAATTTCAAATTAATTGGATTCCAATTACTATCACAGATCAACATTATTCTTGTGGTCTACTGAAATAGAGAAAAAAACCCTAGAAGTGCACGCAACTTAGGTTGAACCTTTAGGGTCACAAATAGAGACCACACTTTTGGCTAACCTAGACTGAATCAAGTCTAGTTAGTCGGTGAGCTTGGTCACCTTGTGGGCCACTCACCACAAACCCCACTGAAGAAAATGGGTTAAAAACTAATTTTAAAACACGAAATCAAACCGAGTTCGTTGTCGTACTACTGGATGAGTTTAATCTCTCTTGCCAAACCTGGTGACTAAGTCTGCGGGGTAGTGTCAAACGACAGCGGCTCGGGGGTCAACGAAACCAGAGGCGTAAGCCAAAGGAAGAACCTTCTCCTTAGCCCCATCGTAACCAGATTGGCTGGGTTAGCTTGAGAGGCGAGATTCACGTTTAGTTGGTTGTATGATGAACTTATCTTCAGGAATTTGAATCCATAACGAAAAATATGGTCACCTGATCTATAAGGACCATTTGATTGACAGGGCCTTAGCCTTGTTCTGCGTGGCTACACCAACCCAGGGGTTGGGCGGTGTATGCACGAAAGGTCACTTCGACCTCACTTGGTTGGACCTTGGGAGCCACTCCCAAGGAGGCGAGTCACCTCCCCCGGACCATCTTCTCGCCCCATTTCTTCTATCTGCTGAGCCGCAATGGCTAACATTGGATCTGGACCTAATTAGGATCCAGACCCACGAGCTTATCTGAGAGCTCGGGTCACTGAATCAGCTCAACCTTGGGATCAGAACCCAAGGTGGCGAAGATGACTTTTCACTTCGCTTGATCCTTCTCCTCGGGTTACCGAAATGGTTAACCCATATCCTAACCCTGGATATTATGGCCCATACCAGTCGGTCCCTCAAAGGATCGCATCTTATAACCAAGGATATGGATTTCATACTCCTGCTTCTCACCCATGGAACATGGGTAGACCTGATTCACCCCCTGGAACCCCTGAAGAGCTACCGGAGCATATGCGGCCACATTATAGAATACAGAGAGCTATAGCGAGCGCTAAGGAAAAGGCCGCATCCTATCTACGTGAAATCCAGGCTATCATTGAGTCGAACCAAAGACAAAGTCGGATTCCGCATCAACAAGCCGTGATGGAGCTCCTTCAGGAAACAGCAGAGATAACAAGGCGAATTGGATAAAATCGGGAAACTCAAGAACTATTGCTTTTGAGATATCAAGTGGAAAATAGAATTGAAGACCTCGAAGAATCTGAAACAACTACGCCGAAAGAACACAGAAGATTCTCGGGAGCAGATGCCTGAAGATCACTCAAGGGAAAAAGAATCTAGCATGGATATGAGACGGGAGCAGGAAGTATGCCGAATGGGTTCATCTGAAATTGAGGAGGAAAGGACTGATATCTCTAGGACTGAACCGCAATCAGATTATCCTGAATCCTGGGAGACATCTTTTGGGTTAGATAACCCGATCGAGACAAGGAAAGTAGATCCAATTGACGATATGGATCTTGAGGCAAACATTACATGTGACACTACTGATCAATCTAGACCACTTCCCATTGTAGGTGAACCTGTGTTAGAGCCAACATCTTCTGATCTGCACTCTTCTTCTTTCACCTACATCCCTAATTCGGATATTAGAGATTCTAAGATGACACTTTCTATCCTTCATCCTAACATCCGAAAACCAGAAGTAGCTTTGGATAACTCGAACAAAGAAATAAATATGCTACCTGAGGTAGGAATTACTGAGGAGCCCAATGCATATGAAGGTGAAGCTTCGAGCAGAATGAGCTGGGGATGCACCTACCATCTTAGTCAATGGCTCGACCTCGAGCCTGAAGAGACAGCCTCTGATGAATTAGAGATGAGTACTGATGAGGACGAAGTAATTTCTGACAAGGATTTCAGTGACCTCCCCACAGATCTTCTACTTTCACCGATACCCCCATATGACCCAGAGCCTGGAGAGGGCATGATCTTTGATGTCAATTATCATTATGAGGATCCCTATGACTCAGATTCTGGCTCTGAGATACATTTTGATCTACTCCCTCAGCAACATCCTGCTGAATTGTGGGACATGATAAATCAACTAAATCAACATCATGATCCCCGCTTTGTTTATCCTCTATTTTCCACCACCACTCCACACTTTCTTATAGCTAGACTTTTTGGAGTAGGGGTGCACAATCAACTGGTCCGCATCTCTGGACCACTAATTCTAGGAGCATATGAGCACATCTTTCTCTTAATTTTGATCGGCTCCTATGCAAGAATTGATACATCTAATTGAGTTTTCGCCCAGTTGGAGGCGTTAAACTCAGCACATATAAATACCATTCCACCATCATCAATACATAACCATTTTTATACATAGCATATTTTTCCTTTAGCATATTTCCTTTGTATATTTCATGCTAACAGGTTGGCCGGTGCTGAATATAATTTCAGGAGCAATTCCAGGTGACTTCTACCCACTCATCCTCTATCGAATTTATTTTCTTTTATATTCATGCATGAGGACATGCAAGAAATTAGGCATGGGGGGGTAGATACAAAAAAACTGAAAAATTTTTTTGTGCCAACACTTACGAAAACCTCGGAGCTGCATGCAAAACGTACTTTAGGACCTTAAATAAAAGAACAATCGACTCCACCTCCACTGCTCGCATTGGAGCTAGAAATCGTTCGCAACAACCAATTCTGACTCACCCGCTCACCTTTTGTTCTAAATTTAGGGTCAAGCTGATTATAACCCGATACGGAAAATTCACGAAGTACAAATTATACGAGGTTACATGTCTATAACATATATACATATTGCATTCATGAATAAGATTATTTTATTAAGAGAATGCATTAGGGATTTTTATCCTTTAGTTGATTCCTGTAATCTGGAATCCAGTACAACTTTTCACACACACATAGAATTTGCAATGGATTCATGATGAGGGCTGATAAACGTCTTCAGTCTGTCGAGAAGAAGCAGTGCTTCTTTTCCTGAACCCTTGGACAATGTTTTGGGGGTCAGGCAGATTTTCCTCCAAAAATCCACCAAATAGTGTCAGAGAGTAGAGTATACCGGTGCTCTAAGATTAGTGCAAGGAATCTGGAATCCTAGATAATTAGGTGATGATACTCTAGATTAGACATAGTTTTCGCTCTCGATTCCCGCGTATACATTTTTGTGTGAAATTGTGAGAGCCACCGAATAAGGCAAATACGCGGAGAGCGAGTTTTCATAAAAGTAGGGCTAAGGTGGATGGTTACGACCATTCTTTACGGAATCCTCGGCTGAAGGAGGGTATTGATGTCAAGGTCAGAAATACACCATCCTATCCGTCTCTCCTAGTGCCGTGAGTAGGCACTTCCACCAAATAAGCCACCCAATGTCTCTTGAGTACCACCAATCCCCAATAATGCCTCCTTAATAAAGTTCATGGATGTATGCCAGTTGTGTTATGCTGAAAAAAAATTAAAAAAAAAATGAGAAAAAGAAAAAGAAAAAGAATGATGAAAAGAAAGAAAAACTGAAAAAAAATTGAAAAAAAAAATTTATTAGAAAGAGAAGAAAAAGCAAAGAAAAGAACGAATATTTAGTGTTTATTTCATCGAGGCAATACCACCAAATAAAATTGACCTCCACCACATATGGCCTTAACCTATTTTTCTTGTGTTTCTGACTGCCCAAATACTAGCTGAGGAATCCCGACTTAGTGTTAGGGTTATGAGAACTCAATTAAAGTGTTAATGCCTAGTGAGACCACCAAATACAGAACATATGTGTGAATCTGGTGAGGTTGTGAGCTCTAAGAAAAAGAAAGAAAAAGAGCAAGAGAGAATGAATACAAAGGAATCAAAAGGGAGCATACTTTTTCTCATCTTTCTCTGAGTTGAGATACTTAGTAATCCGGGAATCTAGATTCTGTAGTACTAGTCTCTATGTAGCACCAAGTGAGAATGAGCCACCAAATATATAATCCTTTCCCTCAAAGATTCTCTACCTAAGCCCAAAGCCGGGGTGAAATTCATAGAATATCTTGAACACACCGAGGGAAGAAATCCGCCTATCCCGCTGGAATTTTTATTAGGGGTCAAGTACAGGCTTTAGAGGTGTATTAGTTTTCACTCGAATCCGTTGCAAAAGCTACATAGCTGCACCTTCACGATTGTCTAGATTTCTAGAGCATAGAATGAAAACAAAAAGGAGAAAAATCTCTATGCAAACACTTGGTAAAATAACCAGTCCCTTAGGGACCCTTGCTGTAAATAATTTAGTCTTGCATTTGCTAGGGACTAGAAAGATTTAGGCATGGGGGTATGATTGTGCAGCAATCATAGGTCATAATTGGCCTAGATTAAGCTAGGACTTAGCATAAGTTAGGGTTATTCATGTATGCATATGCATTATCTACATCTTTATTGCTTTCCTTTAGATATGCATAAAATAATGTTATAATGTGCTGATTAAGTGCATTATGTCGATTGCAGGGAATAAGCTGATCAGGAGCTGGATCTAAAGCTGGATCAAGAATAACGGGAGTTGTAGCAGAGCTGGAGCAGAAGGCCTAGTTTAGATGTAGGAATAATAATGTAAGGGGGTTAAAGGTTTTCTATTCTATTAAGTAGAAATAAAGCAGTAAAATGTGAAGAGCTTAGGTCCATCCCAGGCCTAGGATAGCCTAGAGACTTCCCAAAGCCTTAGCCACCCTTAGATTAGGTCACAACACCCTAGGAAGCCCTAAAACCCTAGTTCCAACCCTTCTCTGGACGTCCAGATAAGTTTTAAGAAATCCAGGACCCTTAGCCAACTCCCTCACACTTCAAACCCACTTCTGCAGTGTTATTGGACTCCCAGACATTTTGTCAGACGTCTAATTTCTGCAGAATACCCAAAATAGAACCCGAAATCCTTCCTGACTCTGATTGGACGTCCAGACAACAAGTCTGGACTTTTGATTTTTGAGTATAAGACGTCTGATACTGCTCTCCAATTCCTGTTTTGAGATTTAAGCCTTGATCTTGGATCTCTAGGTCCCTAAACCCAATTCCAACCCTATAGGAACTTAAATTAAGGTACCCTAACCCTAATACATCACCTCTAGACCTCCCTAAGGACCTAATTAGGTCCTCACTAAACCTAATTGACTTGGATCTTAGTCAATTCCATCAGCCTATTCAATTGGACTCATTGAGTCCAATTATGCCCTGATCTCAGCACACACTGTCCAATTGGACTCAGTGAGAGTCCAATTGACCTAGACCTGACTTAATTGAGTTGTTTTACTCTCAATTAAGTTTTCACACACCCAATTAAACTTGTATTAAGTTTAATTGCACTTTACCTTAGTGAATTAGGGTTTATAACCCTAATTTGAGACCTACCTTGACCTAAACCCACTAGAACCCAACCTAATCAACCTAGCCACCTATGTTTCGACCCACACACACCCACACACACCACCCACACGAAAATATCTAGCCTAGAGTTCTCTAGAACTCTCTACCATGTGTGGTTGCCTTGGTTGCCAAAAATAGCAACCAAGAGCCATTCAATTTTTAGATCCACATTTGGTGGATCTAAAAACTACCATCCACCTCTCTCTCTCTCACTCTCCCATGAGCTCCCACCATAGGCCTTCTAGAGAATTCCATAATTCTCTAGAGAGCTTCCTTTAGGTCTATAAAAAGACCCCTTGGGTGGCCATTGGAACCCATTCACTCCCTTGGCAATTGCTCTCCATTGGTGCCATTCACGCCACCTCCACTTAGCCACTCACTCCACCTCCACGAGCTCACTACCACCAACATGGAGGACACCATGCCGGGATGCTGGATCAACCCTACTTCTCTCCAAGGGTCGGCCTAAGCTACATTGGCTACCCATCATTCTCCTCTCGACCACTCCAAGGCCATCGGGGACCACCCCTAAATGCCCTCTATTCTTCTAGCTCTAGATCGTGCTCTTCATAATCTTTATTGCTTTCATTTACTGCTTAGTAGAGTAGTCTTACTTCTCCCCCAATGATGCATGCGAAATCCCCCCGCTGATTCTTGTATGCAATCATTTTCTGGTAGTTAGATTTAATTTTAGATTTAATTTTAAGCATTCATGTATAAGCTTTCCTCTAGATTTCCTTGTGCAACAACTCTCCCACGATGAATGAAATTTCATTTTATATATATATATATATATATATATATATATATATATATATATATATATATATATATATATATATATATATATATCTCTTATGTGTTTGAAATCACCTTGAGCTAAATGATTATCATATTTGCGTGATTTAAGTGCCTGTTCTTTAATCGCCTATATATTATGCACCAGCATGTCGTTTAAATAAAGTAGAGCGGCTTTAAGATTGATTTCAAAAACAAAAATAATGCCTCCCAGAGACGAACGGCCAGGACTCAAAGTCTCGTTATTTTCAAAACAATATCTTTGTTGGATCGTATTTCGCAACTATACTACGACGCTTTTATCAAAAATGCGACCTACGATTTCTCCTAACAGTAGATTCTTTTTATTTTCCTTTTGCTTTTTTAAAAAAAAAAATAATTATGGAATCAGTAAAGAAAACTTGGGCTTCAGAAAATTTTCAATCTTAGAGAATAAAATTGTATGATTTGAACACTTAAACTCTTCAAGTCTTTGAGCTTAATCAGCCTGAGTGTCCACTAAAATGTGAACTTGTTTCTAGAGTACTCACCATTCTAAATTCATATTTTAATTGGTTAAATAAGTTGGGGTGATAAGTACACGACTTATCAGCCCGCCCTCTGATTTGAGGGGATTTTAAGTTTAAACATCAACACACTATTGGCATTGACTTGCTTTTTGGTGATTTTAACGAAAATTGGGTAGCTAGTGAACCTTCTAGGGTGGTATGGCTAGCAAGTTATCGTGGGTAATAGCCCATTGGTAGGTTGTCCAGAGCCCAGTCACATGACAATTCTTTTCCTGTTGCCTTTAGGTAAATCTTAGATCAGGGAAACCACCTACTTAAAAAAAGAAAAGAGATAAAAAAAATATCCAAAAAGAAAAGAAAAAAATAAAAAAATAATAGAAAAGGAGAAAAGAAAAGAAAAAAATAAATAAGCCACACTTCACCACACGAGTATGGCTGAAAAGTTATCATGGGTAACAACCCATTGGTTGGTTGTCCAGAACCCAGCTCAAGAAATGCATGTATAATTCCAAAACACTTAGGAAGAAGCAAAGAAGTAGAATAAGCTAAGGAGATATACATTGGGTTTGCCCTTGTGTTGACCCCATAAAAATAAAAGTAGGGAGAAAGCTACCGGTCGAATAGATACACCTTTAGGCAGAATTTCTTTTCAAGGTCACCTAGGGGCGTAGAAACCCGAAGTTCGTTCTAATCGCCGATCAGTAAGTCTATCACATTTCACACAAAGATGCTTAGAACTTAGGGTTTTCTTCGAGTCTTGGGTAGGTTGAGTGGCCGTAGAAAGCTGCTCCAAAACCCTAAACTCAAAAATCCAAAATTAAAAAAGAAGAAAAAGATCCTTCTTTGAATAAGGCGAGGGCTTGAGGCGGTCTACATTTTGGTAGACACCCAGGTGCTGCTATGTCTCCGTAGTTCAGGTCAAAGTTGAAATTCATAATCATTCAAAAATAACTATTTCCCAAGAAATCCGACCTAATTCTCTTATAAATAGCATGTAGTTTTGCTAGGGACTAGCAAGAGATAGGCATGGGGGTGTAATGTAAACACGTTTATATCACATAAACTGTCTATTTGTACATGTTCTTAGGCGTTGAGTTGCATCATGCATTATAAATATTGCATAACATGCATCATCTTGCATTTAGGTTAGATTGTATAAAGTTTAGGTTAATTTTTTCTTTTTGTGGTCAGGTAATAGGGCGATATTCAATCGGGGCCTTGGATCGAAGATCCAACTGTACAGATCTGATCAGGGCGACGATCGAGTTCAATGACTCCAAGATCACCCTGATCGAACTTCCGTAGCATCAGATATAATCCAAGGAAGGTCAGACATCAAGGACCAAGATGGTGTAAATCTGCACTTCAGATGACAAATCCGACCGCACGGATAGGTTTGGACCGACACCCCCAAGCCAAAGTTTTGCTAGTCCCTAGCAAAATTAACTAAGACTATGATGATTTAAAGCACTTGGGTTTAAATTATTATAAATAGTAACTATACACAGGAAAGCTTAGATCAAAAATTTTTAAGTTTAATATAAATGATTAATGTATAAAGCATGTGTGAAAATTTTCTTACTTAGACTTACACTTATAACATTTTTCAAAACAAATTTAAACAATTTGTTAACAAGAATTTTACTCTGAATTAGAATTCTTCAAAAATCTCTTTAATCTTTGTAACTATTTTTAACTCAAATTAGAATACAAAGTGTTTTAAGGAAAACAAAACTTAAGGATTGAGAATTAAATTTTAACTCAAAAACTCAAATAGATTTAAGTCAATCCCTTGTTTATGATATTTGACTTTTATCAATATAAGTTTAAGAAAATTAACCAAATACTCATTATTAATCAAACTTAGAGTAGTAAAACTCTAATTTACTAGCCTACAATACTACAGAATAACTTCTAGACCTAGGATTTTGTCAATTCTTCTCCTTTAGGTCTCAACTTAAAATCTTCAAAACTCGATTTCTTAGGCTTCATTGCCCAATACTAAGGTTCAGTAGCTATGATTTTAAAACATTTGTGCTCAGTGAAGAGATTTGTCCTAAAGACATCCAAAGTTACAAAAATCTAGATCTTAAGACATTAATTTCCAATCCCAATTATTCCAATTCAAGCCTTTGGCTTGGCCTTACTCAGATTTGGTTGCTTTCTCCTCACCTGTTTTTTATCTTGAGGCCAACATTTTTTGTGTATATCTCCTCAATGGACCACTGGGTCTCTTATTCCTAATATTTTTTTCTCCATATTTTTTTTCTTTTTTCTATAGGTTAGAACACCCATTTGTAGCGAGATGTTCTTTTTATTTGATGGAAGGAAGGGTAGCATCCATTTGTAACGAGATGCTTTTATTTATTATGTGGAAAAACTGCATAAGCACCCTTTTTTAACAAGGCACTTAACTGCAGGGTGTTTTATTTTTTATTTTTTTCTTTTTCTTTTTCTTTTCCCCCCTTCTCATTTTTCTTACTACCTTTATTCTCCAAATCCTTTTTCTATGTGAGTGGCACATCCTTCACCCTTTCAAGAACCACCCTATGGAAATCCTTAGACTAAAGATGATTCAGAACTGATCTCTTAACCTCTATGTTTTCGCGGTCTCAGATGCCAACAAGACAATTCTTTGTGTGTGAATTTAGATGTTTAGGTTACCTAGCTCTCAAACCAGAGCTTGGACAACAAAGCCCTTCACTCTCAGGTTCTTCAAATTTTTAGTTTCCTACTATAGGATCCGTCAAGACAATTTACCAAGTCTAGTTATTATCTTTAGCTTGTAAGTTTTGTAAACTAAAATTCTACTAACTCTATTTAATTAACTCTGAATATCTGGTCTTTTACTTAACTTTATGATAAAATCAAATTTTCAAAAATCAAAAGGATTACTTAATCTAATTGATTAGAAAGTTAAAATTTAATTCCAAAACTTAAGTTTAAATCTTAACACACTTAATTTCTTAATTCAAGGTAAGAATAGAAAAATAAATCTTTAAAAGATTTAAAAGATTCCTAATTCAAATAAAATCTTGTTTTAAAAATTTTAAACACAGAGGTATGTTTTTACAAAATGTTTAAGTAAAAATCTAATTAAGAATTGAATGCTCTTAAATATTTAATATATATTCTATATACATTTTAATTTTCTGACCTAAAAGAAAATTATCTTAATTATAATATATATATACTCTTCTTCTTTCCTTCTTTATTAAAAATGAATAAACCCCTCTTATTATTTTTATGAATTTTCTTTTTCAAATTTTTGTATTTATATATTTTTGTTTTTATGTATATAAGATTTTTCAATTTTTATGATTTTTTTCAAAAATTTTCAAATTTTTAGGAAATTTTTTATTTTTTAAAATTTTTATCATTTTTAGATTTTATTTTTTTTAAATTTCGTGGATATTCAATTTTTATGTGTTTTTATTTTTAAACCCACACTTAAAGTGAAAATTCCACTTCAACACCCTCCGAAGCCAAAATTTTACAATGTCCTCATTGTAAGAAGGGTGAAAATATATTACACTTCATTTAGTATAGGGTGATGGAAGGAGTTGAAAAGAGGAGATTAAAAATCTCTGTGCGGACGATTTCAAGTCTGACCAAAGGTCAGAGCAGTCAGTCAGACTAAATGAAGGTAATCAATATGCGATGTGAAAATTTCAGAGTAAGTGTATAAGAAAATATAAAAGGTAAAAATAAGAAACAGCTATATACAAGTGCTAGGTTTTACGCCTTCAGCTAAGCATAAACCCTAGTAAAGAACTCCTAAAAAGAATAGGTATACGATAAAAATAGAGGAGTTGTGAAAGAATTGGATCAAAAATAGAAAATAGATTAAAACCACCCAATCAAAACTCATCTAGAAATTGCCTAGAATAAATCTCACATATCCCAAAATTAGATTCTCGTGAAAATCTCAAAAAGATCAGAGTGAAAATCATGTGAAGATTAGATCTGATTTAGGTTGAGATGTAGAATGTTAAAGATTAAGGCAATTTATAAGATGATTCCACCAAGTTCAGAAGATCAGCAAAATCAGTTTTGATTCTCAATAATAGGTGGGTCATTTTGACACAAAATAGGTTGCTGATGCGGATTTGGTGGATTATTTTCAGGTAATATGGAGGATGGGTTATGATTAGAATCAAAGGCCTGATTAATAAAATGGACTTGGCCTTGATTTTTCCTAGGATTTGGCAGATTCCTAGGATTCGGAATTGGCTGAGATGGAAGAGTACCTGGCTGACAAGACTCAGCCAAAAGCGTGATCTGATTTCATAAATCAGCCAACTCTACCTTACATTTCCTATGGATCTCAGCGAGAGCTTCAGCATTTTGTTGCTGACTCTCTGACACAGCTCTTAAAATTTGGTCTAGCTGTGTATCTCTAATAGGCCAAGAGTAATTCTGCATACTCAACGAGTTAGGCCTTAAATCTGATTGCTGAGGAGGCAATGGAGGTGGGTAAAAATGGGTCTGATTCGGATAATTTGGTCTTTGATTTTGATTTTGATCAGCCCAAGTAAAATTTGGGTGGCTTCTCCATCCAGGATTATAGGAATTTGAATAAGGGTTTGGTCTTGGAGTATTTTCCTATATGGCATGTAATCCTAAAAGATATGGCGTGTTTTCTACAATAGGTAAGGGTGGGGAAAAGGGTGAGTAAGATTGTGGGACAAAGGTCCCTCCTTGGGTTGGTGAAGGAGTAGATAGAAAACCCAAGGGAGATGGATCTCTAGAATCTAGATTATTCACAAATTCCCCCCCTGCGGGAATTTGCGAAACAGGTGAATACGTGGGATTCATAGCAAGTAGAGGCTTAAGAGTCTTCATTGTGTTTCTAACCTCATCGAGATGTTTTGCTATGACATCTACTTTGTCTAGTTTTTCTGCAATAATCTCTAAATCCTTTGAACTGGATAGATTACCAATCTCGTGAATGCCCTTGTGCGGATTTTGATGATTCGTATTCGCTCCCCACGTAAATTGCGACATTGATGCGTTGTTGATCGAGTTTTCCGCCATCCCTTCAAATAATTCTGAAGAGGATTTTACATCACGATTTAGAAAATTCCCTCCACAAGAGGCATCGACTAGATTGTGAATGCCCTCTTGTAAACCATAATAAAAGATATGCATGAGTTGCCAATGAGGAATATCATGATGTGGGCATTTCCTTTACAATTCATGAAAACGTTCCCACGCTACATGAATTGGTTCTCCTTGGTTTTGATTGAAAGTAGTAATAGCTCACCTTAAAGCATTAGTTCGACAAATTGGAAAGAATTTCTTTTAAAATGCAGATTCGAGTTCAACCCAAGTTGAGATTGGTCTTACTATAGTTCTATACCAATAAGCTGCTTTATCTTTAAGGCTAAAAGAGAACATTTTCATTAGTAGGATTTCCCTATTTTGATTTCGAGGGCCAAGAGTTTGGGATACATTTTTAAGATCTTCTATATGTTGAAATGGATCCTCGAATGCAAATCCGTGAAAGTGGGGGATTAAACCTATAATGTTTGGCTTTAATTCATGATCATTTTCCCCAATAGGTATCCTAACATTAGGCTCTACTTGTGCATTGGATGGGTTATAATAATCTCTAAGTAGAGGCCTTAGATGATTGATCGGTAAATCAGGGATTTCAAAACCCACCTCAAGTCGAGGTGGAGGACGGGTTTGAAGAGTCTATAAATTATTTAAGGCTGCTGTTAATAGATTAATTTGTCTTGTTTGCTCTAATATCCTAAGATTCTGGTTCAGGATCGCCTCATGAACATCAAAAGGTGGCATCTCCCCCTGACAAGAAGAAAAAGGGATTCGGGATTTAGATTGTGCATTGGATCCATAGAAGTAGATGGATCAGACGGGAAAACCATTGGTTGCTTATCTGCAATCGGCCTAGGATCACCTGTCAACGGTGGTGCAACAGGCAAATGCAAGGATCACCTCCCATCCATAAACGGAAAATAATGTGCAAAGGCACATGCACACCACCGGTAAAACAGTGGCACAAAAAACCCGCAAAACAACGTAAAAGGCGCGGGTTTTGCTCTTCTTTCAAAGGAAAGAAGAAATTCCTAAGATACGCAAAGTAATTTAACGCAAACAAATAGAGTAACAGTATCAAAATACGCATCCTAATCCTTGTCTACGCAGGTGCGTACCTTAAAGCTCAAAGGTCTAAGGTCTAGGATCGAGACTGCTCACTATTGGCTCCCCGGGGCTCTAGTAGTGAGACAGACTTGTTGATCTTCGACCAAAGCCCTAAGAGGTGCAAAGAGGAGAGATAGAAAAGTAGACTCGTGTGACTCTAGTGATCGCACTATGTGCGTGATAACATGCAACAGACGATAGCGATATAGAAAATCCACATGCATTTCTGCAATCAGATTTAAGTCACAAATTTTACTTCCTCTTTTTAGTTAATCTTTTTCAAAAATATATCAATCTAAACTACAATGGCCGATTTTCAAATCTTTTCAAACAAAAATATGTGGTCTTTTTTATTTCTCAGAGGACAGGGATCCACACGGGTTTTCTCGTGTTTTCCCGCTGATGCGAGAAAAACATTTTAAAAATTCATGAGTCAGATCATATTAATACTAGCAGATAATGCACTCCTAAGAGTGTATACCTATGTATATGCTGCTGCTAGTCAGATAAAGATGTATTTTTGTATTTTTTTTTTAATTTTAAATGCAACAAAACAAAAGACTAAGAAATACTCACAAAAATAAAAACAGCAACATAGATTCCCGCCTTCTCCTAAGGTTACCCGCAAAGGTAAACCTGAAAAGAAGATAGAAAATAGAAAAACAAAACAAAAATAAAAACAAAACAAAACACACTAATTAGAACAAAAACATTAAAAACAAAAATATATTTACAAAATACCTCCTAATTAGACAATTAAACCTTTTAAATTTTAGTGAATTAAAATATTACCTCCCCGGCAACGGCGCCACTAAAATGATCGCGTGTCTTTCCTCTCAACTCAGTAATTAAGTTAATTTCACTTAATTAAGAGTAGAAAAAGTCACTTAGGTTAACTCGAAATTGTGTCGGTTAAGTAGTATAGGGTCGAATTAACCTAACATTTTAGAAATTTTTACTAGTTGAGTCCAGGTCATTCACTGGGAGGTATAATTTTTTTTCTAAATTCACCAATTATCTTTTATTTCTTTATAAGTTTAGGAGGTATAACTAAGTTGATTTTAAGAGCATGAATTTTGCCAAAATATTTAAACTATAAAGAATATACAAAATTCCATATGAAACAACATATTTACTCAAATGATCTACTTTATTAACAAGTAAACATGTTAGTTTTCCAATTTTATTTCAAAAGAAATTAGGGCAATAAGAATTGTTCTATTAAAACATGCCTTATTACAATTATTAAGAACACAAAGAAATGCAAGTAAAACAAATTCCTTTTTAGTCCTCAGCCTCTCTCTTCTTCTCTCTTTCTCTCTCTTCTTTTCCTTTTATTCTCTATCTCAAGCTCTTTCTTACCTCTCCTGTTCTGTTCCTGCCTCTTCTTCTCTTCCCTTAGTCTTCTCCTTCCTTAGTGCCTTAGTAGTGCCTGTGCTCCTTTGTTTAGCTGCTGCCTTCTCAACAGCTTCTCTGCTTCTCTTTTCTTTTCCTTAATCCTTCAGTTGAACTGCGTTTTTTTTACTTTTTAACCAAAAATTATTTTATTTACGGCGAGGTCCTTTCGTGGATACACAGCACCCTAAGGCCAGGGTGGGACTAGACCCTACTCGGACCTCGCCTAATCTCAATTAGGTTTGATTTTGGTTTATTTTCATTCGATTCATACATTCGAGCCAATCCAGCTCAACCAGCCTCCCAGGCCTCGCCCTCTCAGGGCACACTCGCTCACGCCCACTCGGGCGCACACCTGCAAGCACACATGCCCGCACACACACATACATATGCTCAGATAGATTCAGAATGCTCAGATCGGTAACTGGTGTGCCGAGTGCTGACGACTGAAGGGCTGGGATAACAAATTGCTTTTGTTCCCATGAGCGCACTCAGAAACTAACGATGTGGGACTATCTTAACCCCTTCCAGACCCAACTTCAATCAATCATATCTCCCAGTTTAGTGTTTCGTTTCAAGTGATTTCAAGTTTTCTAGAAAGCTCTACGGTTACTCTATAGGATTGCAGGGTCAATTTAAGGTTTAGATGATATTTTCCTCTTCAATTTGAAGAGTGAAATCAGGGGTTCCTATGGTTTATTTATTGCCTGGAAGTGGAAATTAATTTCACAGAGTCCTCAGATGGATTTTTCTCCCTTATTTAAAGGTCTGTACAGGTTCTACAAATGATTCTGCAGCTGCTAGAGTAAGATTTAAGCTCTCAAGGCCTTCAAGTCTAGCAGAGAAGCTCAAAGCTTCTCTGAAAGCTTCAGAGTTCAAAATTTTTAGACTAAAATAGTTAAACAGACACAGAGAAACATTACTAATCGATTTAAACAAATTCTAAGTGTTGTAACAGACTTATCTAGGCAGGATTCAAGTTCATATCTCATCAAAATGCTTCTGCTGTTAGTTTGGGTTCAAAAATAACTCAAATTGATAGGAATTAAAATCTCACTAAATTATTCACCTGAGCTCAGTTTAATCACTCTAAAACCATCCAACAAGATCCTAGAAACAACTTTAACTCATCCATTCCTCAGATTGAGCTCAGAACTCCATAATCAAACTCAGTTTGACTGTGATGGCACAAAAATTTGACTTTATGTTCAAAGCCTTCTCTCAAGAAATCAAAGCCTCGAATAGGATCTCCTTAACCTCAGAAACTCATTCAGATTCTTAGATAGGCACTCTAACTAAGATTTCTAGGGTTTCAAGCTTGCCGCCTAAGCTTGAAAAGGTATGTGTTCGTCAGAGCCATTCAGAGGTTGTTACAGTATTCTAAGGGTTTAAACAGCTTCAGTGCATTGCACTGAAGCTTCTAGGTACCTTAAATTCTTCTCAAATCTCTTCTAACAGACTTCTCCAACTCCGACGGAGTTGGAGAAGATGAAGACCTATCCATAGCTCTAGTGGCTAAACCCTCAATTAAATGACTTCAAATTAATCAGTGATCCATGTTACATCATTCTGGAGCTTCTCAACAAATTCTGTATGCTGAAGCACAGTTTTGGCTTGCCGGAGCTCGCCGGAGCTCCGGTCAGTCTAGAAAATGTGAAAATTGTGCACAGATTGTTAAAACTTGCCATATTTGATTTGAAAAGGATCCTGAGGCTGCAAGGAACCTCAGAATCACATTTAATTCTTCATTATTTCGTTAGAGTTAAGATTTGACAGTGAATTCGTTTCTTTAAAAATCTGATTTGAATTAAGGTCAGGACTTGTTTTACCACTCAATTGAGTGGTTAAAACAAGTCAACAAGTGTTTATATTCATAAATATATATTTAATTTAGGATTTGAACTACTCCTGAGCCGCCATGGACAGCGAGCTCAGGAACTTAATTATATTTGGGCGTTTAATTTATATGTGGTAATTCTATGCATTATAGTGTCAATTAGGGTCCATAAGTGGTGGAAAGATGATGAAAGACCCTATGAAGGTGGAATTAGGCCACTACTATCACCATGGACAGTGACGGTAGTCGATGGAGATGAAAGATGAATTAGACGATTAGGTGATTAATTAATGATCAAGTGGATTAAAAATGATCGTGGGAGGTAAAGAAAGGTGGACAACGATTTCAAAAGATGAAATTAATGCTCTGGCGAGCTCAAAAAGTTCGTCGAAGTCGGAGAAGATGACACTGAAATTCTAAAATTACATCTAATCTAACTACCTACCTAACTAAGCTAACCTACTCCTACTCCTACTCCTAATCTACTATTACCTAGACGAAGGGGTCAATAGGGTTCCACCGAAGTCTCATGGCGGATGATGAAATCTGAGGGTGGAAGAAAGATCTCCGGCGAGCAGATTTGAGGTGGAGCAGAGGACTCCTTTGGTCGGAGCCTGTGTCAGAGACACGGAAGACCATGGTGGATCTCCTCAGCTGATTAGAATGAATGGAGGAAGTCGGAAAATGAGATGGAAAGTCGCTGGATTTTTGGACGAATAGCCTATTGGGTCGGCTCAGTGTTAGAAGAGGGAAGGGAGCCAACTTGAGTAAAATCAGAGAGGTGAGGGGGTATTTATAGTAGTTGGCAACGAAAAGAATGGCGAGGTCTGGCCGAAGAAGGAGCTTGAGGAGCTTAACCTCCGACGTCGTCTCCGACGACGGTGAGGTTATCTCCCACTAAAAAATAGGATTTTCAGTTAATCCAGATCGGTGGATGAAGAGGAGGTGGTGAGTGCAAGCTACAAGAGCTTGGACAAAGAAGAACGATGTCGGCAGGGCGGTAATCGCGTGGTGGCGTGACTTTCCGTGGCCAGCCATTCATTAGGCTGAAGAAGAAGAAGGAAAGGGACTTAAATGTAATAAAACTTAAGGACCTATGTGAAAAATAAGGACCCGACTGTAATAAGTTTTAAGGACCAAAATGTAAGCTCAGGTTTTGAAGGTTTATTTTAACTTAGATTCTTTTCAACTTTTTATATATGTTAGTAAATAAGGTAAATATTATGTTTTCACCTTGAATTTACATTTTTGACCTTTTTAGATTAATTTATTAGATTAAGTAAAATTACTTAAGTTATTATATACTAGGTCATCATTAAGTTTAAGTTCTTATCTTATTAATTAAGGGAATGATTAATAGGATTTCGAGTCCAATTATTATCTAGATTATTAATAATGTTAATTGAATGATAAAATGTCATTTTTAACTTATTTTGAGGTCCTTGACTAAATATCCCTTATTCTATAATTAACCCATATATATTCATAACCTTAGCTAATTAACTAGGAAGACTAGTTAATTAGGGGTAATTAGAGATCATGATGAGTGTCTCATCAATGATCGCAGCCCAATGACACAAAAATTGATCCAATCCGACATCCATGGCACCATCTACAACACATAGAAGACGAACAGCCATGATGGTGCCATGTGGCACCATCACAGCCACCCAGCACCGACTGCAGCATCTCTTCTTCACCCGCTCGATGAATCCTAACCATTGGATGCCCATCAAATGGCTGAGAACATGCCACGTCGCACACCAAGCGACGTACTCATCTTCCGAAGGTGAAGGCTCAGATGATCTCGACCATTGGATGAAGATCCAACAGCCGAGATCGACTAAGCACAAAAGCAATGCCGCACCTTAAACCGCTACGTAGTATGGTGGTTAAGGAGCTGCTCGCTCAAGGAGCACGAGTTCGAGCCGCCCACGTTGCGCCTCTCCTCGCGTGGATGAGTGCGACCTCAACCGTGCGATCAACTGCGAATGGCCCAAATCAACAAATCAGGCACATGCATAATTGGATGCCAAAGTTCACTCCCGATCTCACACGCGGGCGTGTGACGAAGGCATGGGTGTGATGGCTTTTAAGCCATCCGATCTCAGGATCGGATGACTTATATCGTACGAACGTGCGTGAGGCATTAAGCATGCGAGAGAGGAGGAGACGACAGGCACACTTGCACGTTGCCCACGTTCAGGCCTTTAGTGATGGATAAATCCATCACTGAAGACCCTGACATTAATGTTTTAATGATAAAAGGCCTAATTGCCCCTCAAATCTTACCTATAAAAGGTCCTATGACCCCCAGACTTTCTTCATCCCTTCCTCTCTTCTCTCATCCCCTCCAAAGCTCTAAGAGCTTGTCCCAAACCAAGGATGCTCCATTAGAGTTAAAATTATAATTTTTCAACCTTCTCGTCCCCTTCGTGGAGCATTCCGCAGTGGTCCTCTCATTGCCATTCAGGAAGCGGATCCTGCTACAACGTCATCCTGCCCCATTCTCCGTCATCCTTTATCATTCTCCTTCATCCCATATCTCACCACCTTCATCCTGGCGCTGTGTCATTGTTGCTCATCCTCCAAACAACCATCGAAAAGGATAACTTCTCCCTACCTTCTCTTTTATTGCTTTCTAGGGTAGATTTCCCACTTTCCAGTGTAGATTTCCTACTTTCTATTGTAGTGAGTAGTTGTAATTGTAATGAACATCAGCTTGTCGTAATAAAATCCATGTTTATTCTATCTTTGTTTTCTCTTTATTTGTAATATTCTCTTTCTTCTATTATTTATTCTTTAAGTAAATAGCTAGTTTAGATTCAATTCGACTGTCTAATCTGCTTCGTGACAAATAAAACAAACGTGACTTTTAATCAAATGTCCACCTCCCTGTGTTCGACTTGGAATTCTTTTCGAGTTTCGGTAAAATTTATCTGTCGACAGTTTTTCTCGCAAATCAAACTATGACAATAGGTTTTCAAAACTCAACTCCCATTTGCGTAAATTTTTCACTTCAACAATCTACTTCTTGAAGTGATGAGACAACGACCACGGGATGCTCCACGAATAAGGATGAGAGGCAGGAAAAATATTCGATTTTCTACTCAAGAGGAGCATCCTGGGCTTGGGATAAGCTCTCTCCAAAGCCTTGGTGGTGGTGAGGGAGAGAAAGGAAGAGATGAAGAAGAATGGGAGGTGTAGGGGTCCTTTTATAGTAAAGGAGAGAAGACAATTCGCATGTAAGCAATTAATGACATCTAAAGAAGTCATGAAAGATCCGCCCCTAAATGTCACTAAAGATCCACATACACCGCCGCTAGCATGTGCACAAGTGCCTCTCGTGCTCGTGCCTTGTGCTTGCCTTATTACGTGCGCGCGCTGGCATGCGCTGCACTGCTGCGGGCTACTGTGGCTGGTGCGGGCCTTACACGTGCGCGCATCACATGCCTCTTATGCTGGCCGATGTTGAGCGCTGCTTCAATTAAGGATTTGGGAGGGTTGCGGGATTTGAACCCGCACCCCTCCTTTGGGAATGCGCTTCAAAACCAGTAGGCCACCCTTGTGAATTGCCACAAAGACCATCCAACACATGATCACTTGTAGCCGTTAGATGAGGATCCAATGGCCGTGAGCACTTGAAGACCAGATGTGGAAGGGTGACGTGGCTACACAAGAGCCATTGGATGAGCATCCAATGGCCCAGATCTCATGTTTACGTGGCTAGATCGTGTTTTAACAGATATCTCATTGTAATATAGATGAACTCTCCGTGAAAACAATAAAAATTTATAACTTGAAAATCAAAGTATCCGAGGTCGAACACAGGAAGCAATTTGAGTATTCCAAAACTTGAGAACACAACTTTTAATAAAAAGCAATGACTAGTTCAATAAAAAATGACAAGATAATGTTATGGAAAGGGTGCTCAAAAAGAATTCGATGTCTGATATTACATCAAACGTCTTAAAATTGGCCTTCAGATTCTCCTTGTTTACGCAGCTAGATCGTGTTTAAATAGGTATCCCATTGTAATATAGATGAACTCTCCACGAAAACAAATAAAAATTTATAACTCGAAAATCAAAGTATCCGAGGTCGAACACAGGGAGCAATTTGAGTATTCCAAAACTTGAGAACCCAACTTTTAATAAACAGCAATGACTAGTTCAATAGAAATGACAGGATAATGTTATGGAAAGGGTGCTCAAAAAGAATTGGACATCTGATATTGCATCAAACGTCTTAAAATTGGCCTTCAGAATCTTCTATCCTTGCTTTGCTCTGCTGCAGCTATGGTTCTTGTTTCTCTTTTTCTTTTTCTTCCTTAGCTGCTCCTGCCCCTCTTCGTTTTTCCTTTGCTTTCTCTCTTCTTGATTCTCTTCCTGCGACTGAGTCCTGGCTTTGTCTCTTCTTAAGTTGCCTTCTTCTTTTTCTTCCTCTTCTTCCTTTGCTTTCTTGCTTCTCCTCTTTGTCTGCCCCTTGATCTCTCTCTTCTTCTTTCTCTTGGTCTACCGCACCTCTGCTACAGTGTGTCATTCCTCTTCTTCTCCTTCACTTGCAGTGGCTAAGTCCTGCTTCTTGTTGCGTATGTCCCAAAGGGGCAGGTGAACATGGTCTTTTCTTGGTCTTCTAGATGGATTGTCACCTGGTTGTAACTGGAGTACCCGTCAAGAAAGCAGAAGAACCTATTTCCCACTAGTTTCTCGAGGATCTGATCAATAAACGGTAGTGGGAAATGGTCCTTCTTCATGGAGGAATTGAGTCTTCTATAATCAATGCAGACTCTCCACGTGTTAGCTATTCGGGTAGGAATGATCTCTCTGATTTCAGTCATGATGATGGTGAGTCTAACCTTTTTAGGCACCACCTGTATTGGACTCACCCAACAACTGTCGGAGATTGGGTAGATGATCCCTGCATCTAACCACTTGATGATCTCCTTTTTCATGACCTCCTGCAGGTTAGGGTTTAAACGTCTCTGCATTTCTCTTGAAGGTCGTGCACCCTCTTCTGTGTAGATTCGATGTGTGCAGTACGAGGGGCTTATGCCAGTCAAGTCATCGAGAGTCCATCCAATGGCTCTATGATGTTGCTGGAGAATAATAATCAGACGGGATTCCTAATCAGGTGTGAGTCGGGAGTTGATAATCACAGGAAATGTCTGATTGGAACCCAGAAAGATGTACTTCAGATACTCGGGAAGGGGCTTGAGTTCCATGACAGGATTGTCAACAGCAGCGGGTGGTTCGGGGTTTGTATCAGGAACAAGGGTCGGAGTCATGGGTGTGTCCTGATCAGATTCGCACTCTTCTGTTTGAGAGTTTTAATCTTCTAGTGGTTGATTCGGGGTAATCAAGTTGTCCTCTGTATGTGATTCAAAACCATGGCTCTGATATCACATATTTGCTCTATAACCCTGCAATTAATCCCTTGTTGGGCCTTAAAGATGTCAATCTTCAGAGTTTGATTCCCAAATTTTAATTCTATTTGGCCCTCTTCACAGATTATGTTAGCCCTAGCAGTGGCCAAGAAAGGTCTCCCTAATATGATTGCTGTGTCCCTTGGTTTTTCAAGTGCGTCCATATCCAGAACTATGAAATCCACTGGGAAGTAAAAATCCCGTACCCTAACAATGACATCCTCGAATATTCCTTTAGGTGACTTGATGGATCGATCGGCTAACTGCAACGTCACCTTAGTCAGTTTAAGTTCGGATTCTTCAAGGTGGTCAAGGAGGGATGTAGGTATTAGATTTATGGAGGCACCTACATCTAGTAAGGCTCTATCAAATTGGGTTTCACCAATTTTACAAGAAATTAGGGGAGCTCCTGGGTTTTTAGCCTTGGGTGGGAGTTAACTCAAGATGACAGAGCTAGCTTGCTCTGATAGTACGATCGGATTCCCACCCTTGGTTCGCGGCTTACGTTTAGGGGTACATACATCTTTCAGAAATCTTGCATAAGCCGATACATGGCGAATTGAATCCATCAAGGGGATGTTTATCTAGACCTGTGCAAAGAGCTTGACCAGATCCTCCTCGGGAGCCACGGATTTGGTTATCCTTTTCCCTTTGGTCAAAGCCTCAGGAAATGGAATACTACTTGGTTCCTCTAGAATAGGTCCAGGTTCTTGATCTGGGACAGGGGTATCCTGGATAACTATCCCAGGGTTTTGGCTACTACCAGGCTTGGAGTGGTGCGGATAATGTGGGTCTTGAGTTGCTTTACCACTACGTGTTGTTACAAAGTTTAATCCAGCCTGGCTTTGGTTTGGGTTTGATAAGAGGAGTGGCTGCTGCTGAAATCCCACATAAGATGTCGAAGCTTACATCCCGTCTGGTGATGGAGTAGCAAGAGCCTGATAAATCAAATGTGCATGGCCTGAATTTGGGTTCATAACGTGCCTCTGGGTCAGCACGTTATTTGGGTTTGGTAGAGGTTGCGAAGGAAGGGTGCCCGGTTGGCGGGAATTTGCCATCTGGGCTAGTTGATTGTGAACCTCTGTGATCTCGTCCTTGTGCTATTTTTGCATTGCTGCATTCATCTTCTGAATGTCAGCCAGTGCTTGAAGGATAAGAGTCATTTGATCTTGGTTTGGCCCGGATTGATAGGTGGGATTAGGCCGAGGCTGAGGCAGCTGATATGGACGAGGGGCTTGTGACTGGGTTGATACGGTGGTTTTTGAGTCTTAGAATTTCCCGTCCACTGAAAGTTGGGATGATTTCGCCATCCAGGGTTGTAGGTATTGGAGAATGGGTCATTCTAGATGGCATTGAGGTCCTCGCAAGTCTGAGGAACCCCAGGAAAGTCAGAATACGAGGGTTCAGAGTTCCCCCAACTCGAATAGAATGGATCGAAGGTCACTCCGATCCGAGAGTCAGACGAGGGTGGATACGGGTCCATCCCCTGAGAAGATTGGTGATAGATGTTTTGCACAGTTTCCCTCGCCAGAGGTGGCCGTGCAAAAGAGTTCTGCGCAGAGGTCTCTCGTTGCAGATGCCGAGTTAGCCCGTCCACCTTCTTCTCTATGATAGAAACCTTGTCCAACCGACTAGCCATCAGTTCCAAGTCGACGGATGTGGATAGGTCCTGCGTCTCTTGTGCCCCTCTCAGATTCGTCGATGCGTGGGCATTCGTCCTGTCGAATAAGCCCATGGAGTCATTATTGATGGAGTTCTCACACATGTTTTCGGGAATCTCCCACACCGTGTCCTCATGTTGACCTATGATGTTTCCTCTGCACGTTGCATTGACGAATAATCGAATGTCTTCACGGAGTCCCTAGTAAAAAGACTGGACTTATTCCCATTTAGGAACTCTGTGATGGGGGCACTTTCGCATGAGATCTAAGAATCTATCCCATGCTTCGTGAAGAGGTTCTCCCATTTGTTGAGTGAAATGGGTGATCTGGTGGCGCAAGGCATTCGTCCGGCCAACGGGAAAGAACATTTTCAAAAATTCGGACTGAAGTTCATCCCATGTGTTGATCGGACGAGTTTGAGTTTGATACCAATGGGCAGCCTTGTCCAAGAGGGAGAAAGAGAACATTTTCACGAGCAGAATATCCTGGTTTTGTGGATCTGACCCGAAGGTCTGGGCCATATGCTTGAGTTGTTTATTGTGTTGGAATGGATCCTCGGATTTAAGCCCATGAAACTTTGGTATGGCATGAATCATATTGGGCTTGAGTTCAGAATCAGGACCACCAACCGAGATTCGGACTGGAGGCTCGATCGCCACCACAGTGGGATTATAGTGATCTCGCATCATTGGTCGCTGTGGTGGGTTTACAAAGTTTTGGAAGAGATCATTCAGGCGTTGAAGCTGGTGCTCAAGGTTGTTCTCTTCTTCAATGGGTTGTGCCATGATGGAAGAAGAAGGAAAACTTGGTTCTGAATTAGATGAAAGGTTTATGTGGTGAGGTTGCTGCACAAACAAGGGCGTCGAGGCTTGGCCTCGACGAGAGTGAATTTCTAAAGGAGGTCTTAAGGATGGTCTTAAGGACCTCCTACCGAACATGCACCGAAGGATGTGATGACATTAGAAGGTGCTGGACCCAATCGAGACACCCAAAAATTGTTGGGTGACTATAAAGGTTCGGGCCGGATGATACCCCTTAGTCAGAAAGGTCATCCACTTGAGAAGTACCTAGGCAGCCAGAGAGGGAGAGTCCCGCAAAGACCCCTACACGGTAGAGAGTCCCCACGAGTTACAGGGTTTCCTCCACCTGACCTCTCTTGTCACTGAGATTCCATGTAGACCAGAATGGGGACCTTGACCTCTTAAGTCTACCTTTTTTACTTTATGATCAAGGTGCTTAGGGTTCCACCTGAACTTTTAGGCCTTTTGCATGAAAAAGTGACCTAACTTTAAGGTTGGTTGACCCAAAGGATCAACTTCACCTCTTGTTCCTTTGAGAGCTTTTAGGTCCTTTCTTTTAGGGTTCAAATGGATTAAGAGCCTGATTTGCTTAGGGTTTCTCTTGTATAGATCTTTTCAAACAAGGCTTAGGCACACCTCTTTTTGGACTTTTCTTTTTG
Organism: Thalassia testudinum; assembly: GCA_037157565.1. Taxonomy (NCBI): domain Eukaryota; kingdom Viridiplantae; phylum Streptophyta; class Magnoliopsida; order Alismatales; family Hydrocharitaceae; genus Thalassia; species Thalassia testudinum. The sequence goes on from JAZHRO010000025.1 coordinate 96,708,678, forward strand.
TTTTTTTAAGAGAAGATGTGTCTCTAAAAATCGTAGCTTTGCAGTCCTTTGGTTGGCTCTAGTTGGTCCACTTTAGTTGCCTCAGAAAGTTGTATCTAGGGCTCAATCAAGAAAGTTTTAGCCCTAGTTACCTTAGTTGGATGTGCAGTTCAAGATGTGTTGAAATGAAAATCAAGCAACTTCGATGAATTACTAAGTATGAAACAGGTAGCCCTAGGTTGATTTTTCTTTGTTCCTTTTCAGACTTTGAGGGGGTTAAGAGAGAGGGCTAATGAAAGTTACCTGTTCTTTAGTGTGGCTGTTGTGCAGCTGCTCTTTTTCTCTACTTTCCCTGAGACAAGCACAACAACAGAGAGGAATTAAGTCAGTATGGGATCGGAAGTTGTGATCAAAAGCTTCAGAAGTGCCCGTTGCTCCCCGGCAACGGTGCCAAAATGTTTACGCGGCTAGATCTTGTTTAAACAGGTATCTCGTTGTAATATAGATGAACTCTCCGCGAAAACAAATAAAAATTTATAACTCGAAAATCAAAGTATCCAAGGTCGAACACAGGGAGCAATTTGTGTATTCCAAAACTTGAGAACACAACTTTTAATAAAAAGCAATGACTAGTTCAATAGAAATGACAGGATAATGTTATGGAAAGGGTGCTCAAAAAGAATTGGACATCTGATATTGCATCAAACGTCTTAAAATTGGCCTTCAGAATCTTCTATCCTTGCTTTGCTCTGCTGCAGCTATGGTTCTTGTTTCTCTTTTTCTTTTTCTTCCTTAGCCGCTCCTGCTCCTCTTCTTTTTTCCTTTGCTTTCTCTCTTCTTGATTCTCTTCCTGCGGCTAAGTGCTGGCTTTGTCTCTTCTTAAGTTGCCTTCTTCTTTTTCTTCCTCTTCTTCCTTTGCTTTCTTGCTTCTCCTCTTTGTCTGCCCCTTGATCTCTCTCTTCTTCTTTCTCTTGGTCTGCCACACCTCTGCTACAGTGTGTCTTTCTTCTTCTTCTCCTTCGTTTGTAGCAATTAAGTCCTACTTCTTGCTGCGCTTCTTCCTCCCTTAGCATCCTCTTTTTGCACAAGCACCACGCAACAAAACCTACTCCCCTACCCTCCCCGCATTTCTCTCTCTCTGAATCTCTCTTCGGTACTCTCTCCCAGAGTCAGGTTATCGGGTCAGTCACGCGCCCAGGTCCAGGCACACCGGCGTGGGTGTGGTGCGCAAGGAGTGCACGGTAGGATAGTCGACTTGGGTTTCCTAGTCCGCGGGCTATTTCACGGACGAGGCGTGTATAGGTGAGGAGGGACCTCACCCCAGTGATTTCAAGGAGACCAGACAATAGCACAAAATCAACTTAAAGCATTCAGACAACTCACAGCTTACCGAGGTGGGACTAAAAGTCCCACCCGCTACTACTGGCAACTGCAGGAGAACGACTTTACGATTGGCCCAGCTGCATGTCCCGCAGCACCCTCTATCAGGCTGGACTTGCGCACACTCGCAACCCGCACAGTCTGGAAGCTTGGGAGTGAACGATTGTGGCCTGGAGCTGGAGAACAGTCGAGCTCGAGTTGTCGTTAATGGCATCTGGGAGCTTGACCCAGCACAGCACAAAAAGAACCTTGCAGCTCTATCAGACCACAGGAGGACCTTCTCCATGTCATGGCAAAGGTGTGGCGATCGGTGGCAGGCCGCGGGGCGGCCTAGGCGTGCGTGCCTAGGTCACTCTGTGGCCGGATTTATGGGATAGGTCAGGGGAAGCGTGGAGTGCATGTGGCGACTTGTGGATGGGTGGAAGATGTTCAGTGGAGTGTGGCAGAGGTTGTGAGGTGGGTGGCGAGACGTGTGGGGGTGCAGAGTGACGGATGCATCTCGCTGGAGGGTGGCCGGAGATAGGGAAATGTGGTCTGATAGTGGCAGTCGAGGGATGTTCTGTGAAATAGAATGAGGGAAATGAAAGAGTGGAAGACAAGGAGCTTATCTGGATTACTTGGAGCGAAGGGGGGGCAGAGGAGACGGACGGCGTATTGGTGCCGTCGTCGGAGAAGACGACCCTGAGGGAGATAACGGCGACGAGGAGGAGGACAGGAAGGCGTATGCTGGTGCGGCGCAACGCGGAAGAACGAGGCGGAGTGAACCCTGCCACTGGTATGGCAGCAGAGCGATGAGAGGGAGGAGGAAGAATCGTCAGAGCTTGCGGGCTACTTGGCCGGAGAGAGGGGAGATGAAATCTAGGGGATTTTGCTGCCAAAACAAGCTTGAGAGACTCACAGAGGACCGGGGATCCTTTTATAGTTGATGGCCGAACTTTTGGGGCGTGGAGGGTAAGCCTTCTGCCATCGAATTCTTGCCGGAGAAGGAAGGTAGTTGGAGCTCCAAATCTCTCGTGCGTTCGCACGAGAGATTGGATGGAAATCAAATATTGTAATTGAGCTCAGATGGAAGGGGATTCCTCAGAGAATCTCCCTTCCAAATTTGGGAGATCTCTGAGGGATCAGGGAGTATTCCCCCTCCCTTCGTCGTCAGAGAAGGATTCCTTAGCATTAATGGTGGAGGGACCTATTTGTAAGAGTGGCGAGGAAGTTAGGGGGGTTTTTGTAATGGTTTTCAAAAGATAGGGGCCAAAATATAATTAGGTGTACTAATTTGTAAAGTAGGTCAAGATGACCTCCCCTTAGGTCCAAATTTTGGTACAAACCAAATTTGAACCTAAGGAATCCAATGGTGAAGTTTTATATTAGGTTTGACCACGTTTGACTAGATGTTTTGCACAAAAACCCAAATTAGGTCAATTAATGAGCTAGGACCCTAATATGGGTCAAAATAGGTTCCAAAGGTCAAATTGAAGGTTCTAAACCCTAGGGGATATTTTTCCATAAATTTTAGAGGGTTTAGTTGATTTTTATTCTAACCAAAACCCTATTGAATTAAGCGGGTCTATTTTAGGGTTACCCGATGTCAATTAATTCCTGGATTGCATATGAACCCATTTCTGATTGAACCAACTCACTTTTTATCTTATTTAGACCATTTGACCTATGTTTTGCCTTTAAGAAATCACTTTTATGTACTGCAATGGTAAAATTGCAGTTTTACCCTTTATTTCATATTTTTTTCCAAGACCACTTATTCCTTCAATTAAGCCCTCCTCTAAGTTATGTAGGAGCTTTTATTCTCTTTCTTGGGTCAAGATGAGCTAGTTAAGGATCATGATGAAGCTCTCATCACTCCGCCTGTCTTTTCCTTGGCTCTGCTACAGCTATAGTTCTTGTCTCTCCTTTTCCTTTTCTTCCTTAGCCATTCCTGCTCCTCTTCTTTTTCCTTATCATCTTGAATCTCTTCCTGCGGCTAAGTCCTGGCTTTGCATCTTCTTAAGTTGCCTTCTTCTTTTTCTTCCTCTTCTTCCTTTGCTTGCTTGCTTCTCCTCTTTGATCAGCCCATAGTTGTGGGCTATTTAAGTATTTAAGTGCCTAGACATTAGGTTAATTCTAACATTTATTTAGCATAAATTAGGATGTAAATAGATTAATTCATATTTCTAATTTAATTACATAATTCATGCATTGCTTTCATATTTAAAATGCATTTAGAATTAGCTTAGAATGGCATTCGTTTAATTAGTTAACCAATTAGGTACATTGTTTAAGTTAACATAAAAGTTGAGGGTTTGTATATAAATAACCATAATATTTTAATAATATCCTTTATTCTTCTTCTTTTCAGCAACGACTCAGCTGCCGCTGCAACGCCTCCTGCCGCACTAAAGCCACATTCATGGATCAGCGGAAAAGGTGGATCTGCTCTCGCCTCTCCATTCAAATTCATGCAGGCAGCAACAAAAAGAGGAGAGAGGCTGCCGAGCGAAGGAGGCCTCCACCCCCAACCTACACTGTGCAGAGAATCCATCTCTTCCATTCAATACCGCCGACCTCAACCGCGGCGACGACCCTCCACCACCGCGGGCGTGTGGTGTGACGGGCCACACCGCCATCCGAAGATCGTTCGCATTACCATAAGCACCTCGCTGTGCACCTCCCTCGCCGTCGTCACCAACAACCACCGTCGCAACTACTGCAATCAACCCTCAGCCAGTTAAGATGTCCGGGAAGTTTCCCAGACGTCTGAAGCTTCGACCTCCCCACTCCAGCAACAACCACACTCGCCCACTTCACCGCCAACCGCCTACCCTCGCCCGCTCACCTGAAGCGCCAGCCCTCATCCGCGCACTCCACACCTGCATCACACTTCCAGCACCAACCGCCTACACTTTGCAGTACGCGTGCCCACCGCCAACAGCAGCGCACCCGCGCCTCCTGCCTGCAGCGCCTCCCGCCAACAGCAGCGCACCCTACTTCCGCTCCAGTGCGCGCACTCGCCTGCAGCACCTTCCACTCCAGCAGTTGTAGCCTTCCCGCGCCCCACGCGCCCGCCAGCATGCAGCACAGGCTGCAGCGCTCACCCGCACACCTGCAGTAGAGCCGCCCTCCTCCAACGCACCTCCAGCGCACTGCAGAACGCGCGCCACCTCCGTGTGCACTCTGCAGCAGCAGTAGCCGCGTACGCCAGCAGCACCACCTCCACCCACGCGTAGTCCCGTGCGCACACCTCCTGGCCAGGACACCAGCCACCCCTGCCCATGCCGCACGACCTGTAGCATTTCAGCCCCCCACCAGAACCCACCACCACCGAAGCTCCATCCGGCCAGCTCCGGCCACCGCGCGACTCGCCGCCACCACCGCTGCTAAGCCCTCGGTCTAAAGAACTTCCTCCGAGCTTCCCGCGTCTGACCGTCCACTCTTCTTCGCGCACGACCAAGGGGAATAAATCCCCTGTTTTGCTACAGTATCCATGCCATTAATAATTACATTTTCTGCCATTGTCATCTTTTAATGATATTTTATTGAATCTGCATTGCAACAAATATCCTCTAGTTATTAAGAATTACTATTTCAGCATGATTTCTTGATTCAAAATTAATCTGAAGGCAATTTTGGCTTAATTCTTGTCTAAACTTACTACGAACAAACATTTTTAACCGGTGCAAATTTAAATACGTCATTGCCTCCCTATGGATACGACCAACTCTTCTACGAGTGGTTATTTCTTTTTAAATATTGATTAGTCAATTTTTCCACCACATAAAACTACAAACGACTTTAAAGAGAACAATCGACTCGTCAAATGGCGCCGTTGCCAGGGAGGCAACAGATGTAATAATTTCACCTGATTTTATTTTGATTATTTCTCAATTGCACAGTGATTTGTCCATTTATTTTTTTCTTTTCTGTTCGAGAAATTTGTGCAAGAATCAGCCATTATGAGAGACGACCCTTGACGTCGCCAGAGGAGAATTGGATGAGCTATTTTGAAAAGGAGAAGGATGAGGATGCGACGGTCATCATTGTATATTTAGTCGCTAATCTGATTAGAATAGAATTAAGACTTTAGATTTAATTTTTCATTGCATTTGGTTTGAAACCTGTGTTCTGGGGTGTATTTTGAGGGGTTTGTTCCCCGATTTTGTTTTGGGCCCGTGTTGGGTAATTTTTGGGAGCCTGTTCCCTTTTCTTTAGATTTAGGTTTTTTGTTTATTGATTACTTTTATTTGCTTGTGCATAAGTAGTTTAAAAAAAAATAAAAAAAACAAGCTACCTGCTAGAAGCTACCTGCCCTTACGACAAACCATTTAGGTCAGTATGAGCAACATCTAGATTTACTTCTCTGCATTGCATGCATTCTTGCATCGTTGATTGCTGGAAGCAAGATATGCATTCTCTTACTTTGCATCCTATTCTTAATCACGCATTGCATTTGGATTTAATTCAAAGACCACAAAATTTGTATTGAAGTGATCTAACAAGTGGTCACATATATTCAAGAAAAAGGACTAATTAAAGGAGGGACATCTAAAAATCAAGGACTTGATTGTAAAATGTGGTGTGCGATTCAAAATTCAAAATCCTTTTGCGGTGAATGCACACTTATATCTTTTGCACCACAGCACTCATTTAGACACTCCTAAGTCTTGAAACGACTAGGACAAGAGCCTTCCTACTGTTGGATTCTGAAGTGTTTGGAACTTGAGATCAAAGGTTTTGTAAATCCAAAGAGGGGGATACCCTGTCACGGATTTTTTGGGGTAGTTGAGAAGCACCGCGAAAGCACAGCTTCAAAGGAAGGCTTAGGCCTACTTGCATCCCTCGATCCTCCGTCTTTGGATTTACTTGACCATTTGAGATTTAGGGAAGAATACCTAAGCTCCAACTAGGTCTTTTTAGGCATTTCGAAGGTTGACAATAGGCGCATAATTAATTAGGCAACTTGTTTTGTCACTTACAATTTGAACTAAAGTCAAAAGCCTAAATTTGTAAAGACCGAACAAGTCCTTTTGAATTGTGTTTGTAATGCATACTTGGCAGGCATTCTCTTAGGAGACAACTTGTGTTTGATCCTGAACCTGAAAGAATCCTAAGAAGAGACCTTCCAAGGGTAGAAATGGTTGGACAAAGGAGCCTTAAGGAATATTTCATCCCAACCAATCAAGCTGGCCCTGCACTGCGTAGACCTAGAGGGGACAATCCGTATGAGATCAAAAGTAGTACCATATCCTTGCTACCCTCCTTTTATGGTACTACTAGGGAAGACCCTTACAAGCATATTGAGGAATTCACCGAGGTCTGTTCCATGGTGAAGCTGCAGGGCGTTACTGATGACGCTCAAATGTCAACCCTCTTTCCCTTCTCCCTTAAGGACAAAGCCAAGTATTGGTATCACAACCTTGATAATATAAATACTTGGGATGCCCTGAAGGAGTTTTTGAAGTACTTCCCCATGAGCAAAACAAATCACTTTAGGAGGGAAATTATGAGTTTTGTTGAAAAGGATAGGGAAGCATTCCATGATGCGTGGGAGCGCTTTAACGACTTGCTGAGACTTTGCCCACATCACTAGGTGCCTAAATGGCAACTGGTTGAAAGATTCTACACCGGACTTAATGATTCGCATAGGCAAACTGTGGATGGTGCCTGTGCAAGAACCTTTCTATCTAAGACTGAGGATGAAGCTTGGAACTTATTTGATACTTTGAGTGAAAATTCTATTCACTTGAATTCTGCCTACATGGATAGAAAGCCCACTCTCATGCAAAGAAAGTTGGAGGTGAATGAGGCAATGGACACCTAAAATTTAGCCTATCAGATTCAATTATTGAATCAAAACATGGAAAGGCTCATGTCGAACCTGAGTTCATTCGTACCTAACACCTCCACATCCCAAGCTTCCAAATGCTTAATTTGTCAAGGTAATACACACGCCACTGTGGATTGCCACTTGGCCTCCCAATTCCCTGAGCTTGTACAAGCGGATTTGAATGCCGCTCAAGGGTTTCGTCCAAGACCTTGTAATGACCCTTTCTCCAACACTTATAATGAGGGATGTAGGAACCACCCAAACTTTTCATGGAGACAAGGAAATGTCTCAAATCCAGGGAATTACAAACCACAATCCTTTCAAAACCATCAAATGAACCAACTTCAGACCTTTGCCCAACCTAAAACCTCTAAGATGGATGAATTGAAGGCGATGTTGAAAACTATGTAAGAAAGTCAAAGTGCCATCATCCAATCTCATAACAAGGCTATACATGAGATGAAATCACAAATTGGACACCTTGTTGAGGCCGTTAGACAGAGGGAGACTGGGAAGTTCCCCAGTGCTGCTGTGGAAAATCCTAAAGGAAAAGGGATTGTCTTTAGGGAGCATGCTCAGGCGGTGACTATTCTGAGGAGTGGGAAAGAAATTTCCAAACCCGATGCTCCTATAGTCTAACCCCCTAAAAAACCATCACCCCGACTTTCACCCCCACCGGAGAAGACTTGCCCAAATCTTCTCCACTTGAATTCACCTCACCGGAAGAAGTTGCCCCCGTTCCACCCCTTACTCGACATGACAACCCTTCCACCCAGAGGTTGAGAGTGCCTTTTCCAGAGCGCTTATCCACCACTGGGCAGACTTCTGCTAGCTCATCTGGAGCAAAAGATAAGATGGATGAGATTATGGAAACTTTCAAGCAAGTGCAGATTAACCTGCCTTTGCTTGAAGCTATCAGGCAGATTCCGTCTTATGCCCGCTTCTTAAAGGACCTGTGCACGAAAAAGCAGCAATCCAGAAAATAGGTCCAATCAAAAGTTGTCTGCCTGATTCTGTTAGCTCAATTGTTCAACATGGCACACCCCCGAAACTTAAGGACCCAGGAGCCCCATACATCTCTGTAGTTATTGGTGACTTACAAATTGATGACGCTCTACTTGATCTGGGTGCGGGGGTGAACATCCTTCCGAGCTACGTGTATGAACAACTTGGGGGAGGCAATCTGAAGCCTAGCCCTGTAATCCTTCAAGTTGCTGATCGATCACTTAAGACACCACGGGAAATTTTGAAAGATGTCCTCATAAGAGTGCAGGATTTCTTCTTTCCCGTTGACTTCTTAGTTTTGGACACTGACCCTACCAACAAGCCAACCAAACCCTCCATCATTTTGGGCCGCCTCTTCCTTGCAACTTCACATGCTTCAATCAATTGCAATACTAAGGCATTGAAAATTGGCTTTGGGAACAAGAAAATTCGGCTTAATGTGTTTGATGCTTACAAACAAGCCGGACTTGAGGATTGTTCTCAAGTTGAGGTGATAGATGACCTGATTGAAGAGGCAACTCCTGCAATGTTATGTGATGACCCCCTTCAACATGTCATGCTAAGTGAGCATTCCCATCTCTTGGAGGAATGTGAATGGGATATACTAGAACTTGAGGAATTGCTAGGAGTTTCTGCTGAGTCTCTTCCCCCATTATTTCCGCCGAAGGTAGATTTGCTACCTGAGATGGGGACATCTATTATGAAACCCTCAACCATACGAGCCCCCGACCTTGAGTTGAAACCCCTCCCTGACACTCTCAAGTATGTTTTCCTAGGTGCCAACGATACGCTCCCCGTTATCATTTTGGCTGTGCTATCTGAGGCACAGGAGGGAGCCTTGATTGAATGCTTGTCTAGGCACAAGGAAGCTATTGCTTGGAGCATTGCTAACATTAAGGGTATAGACTCCACACTCTGCATGCAGCACATCTATACTGATGATTCCATCAAGCCTTTTAGGGACATGCAGAGACGTCTGAACCCTAATATGAGGGAGGTGGTTAAAAAGGAAATCCAGAAGTGGTTGGACGCCGGGATCATATATCCCATTGCTGATAGTAAATGGGTCAGTCCCATTCATGTGGTGCCAAAGAAGGTAGGCTTTATTGTAGAACTCAACGACCAAGGTGAACAAGTTGTTACTAGACCCTCAACTGGATGGAGGGTCTATATTGATTACCACAAGGTGAACACCGCTACCCAGAAGGATCACTTTCCTTTGCCTTTTATTGATCAAATTCTCAAAAAATTGGCAGGGAATAAGTATTATTGCTTTCTCGATGGATATTCTGGGTACAATCAGGTGGCAGTCTTTCCTGATGACCAAGAAATGATGACATTCATGAGTCCTTTCGGTACTTTTGCATTCAGGCGTATGCCATTTGGATTATGTAATACCCCTGCAACTTTCCAGCGGTGTATGATGTCTATCTTTTCGGACATGATTGACGAGTGTGTTGAAGTGTTTATGGATGACTTCTCCATTTATGGCTCGTCTTTCTACCAGTGTCTCCTGCACCTGGAGAATGTGTTGAAACGATGTAAGGAGACTAGTTTAGTCCTCAGCTGGGAGAAAAGTCACTTCATGGTACAGAAAGGAATTGTACTTGGGCATGTTGTATCCGAGCAAGGTTTGGAAGTAGATAAAGCCAAGATTGATTCTATTTCCAAACTTCCATTGCCTACGAATGTCAAACAGATTAGATCCTTTCTGGGCCATGCTGGCTCTTATAGGCACTTTATTAAAAATTTTAGTAAGATTTCTAGGCCACTTTGTGACTTGTTGGCGAAGGAATCTTCCTTCAGTTTTAATTCAAAGTGTGCCGAGGCCTTTTAAACTCTAAAGGAAGCCTTGATCTCTGTGCCTATTCTCCAAGCTCCTGATTGGACACTCCCATTTGAGCTTATGTGTGATGCTTCGGATTATGCAGTGGGAGTAGTCCTTGGACAAAGGGTTGAGGGAAGACCTCATGTGCTGCATTATGCAAGCAAGACTTTAACCGAACCTCAGCAAAACTACACCATCACTGAAAAAGAATTACTCGCTATAGTTTTTACTCTGGAGAAGTTTAGGTCTTATCTACTTGGGTCTAAGGTGGTTATTTTTACTTATCATGCAGCAGTGAAACATCTCATTGCTAAGAAAGATTCTAAGCCACATCTGATTAGGTGGATCCTACTCCTTCAAGAATTTGACTTGGAAATACGTGAAAAGAAAGGAGTAGAAAATGTTGTGGCTGACCACTGTCTCGCCTTCCTCTTAATGACTCTCTTTCTAGAGACATTCGTGAGACATTTCCCGATGAAACTCTAATGGCGGTAACACCAACTTTACCTTGGTATGCAGACACTGTAAATTGCTTGGTTAGTGGACAAACTCCTGGCTCTTGGGATTAGCAGAAAAGAAAGAGATTCATTTCTCAAGCAAGATATTTTCATTGGGAAGAGCCAGAATTATTTAGAATTGGACAAGACAGAGTCTTGAGACGTTGTGTGCCTGAAGAGGAACAACAAAGTGTGCTTAGTTTTTGACATGAACTTCATTGTGGACACTTTGGTGCTAAGAAAACTGCTTTTAAGGTTCTCCAGTCCGATTTTGGTGGCCTTCTTTATTTAAGGATTCTCATAATTTTGTTAAGGCCTGTATTAGATGTCAACGGACTAGAACGATTGGGAAGAAGAATGAAATGCCTCAACATCCTATTCAATCTGTTGAAACTTTTGATGTGTGGGGAATTGACTTTATGGGCCCCTTCCCGTCGTCCCATGGTTTTGAATATATCTTGGTGGCAGTTGATTATGTCTCTAAATGGATAGAGGCCATTCCTACACGCACAAATGACCACTCTGTGGTTTTGAAATTTGGGAAGGCTAATATCATATTCCGTTTCGGCTGCCCCAAGACTATTATAAGTGATGGGGGACCTCATTTCCGAAACCACCACATCAATCGGTTAATCAGGAGTTTGAGAGTGACTCACAAGGTTGCTACCCCTTACCATCCTCAGACAAGTGGCCAGGTTGAAGTGTAAAATAGGGAGATAAAAAATATTTTGGAAAAGACCATTAGACCTGATAGGAAAGACTGGTCCCAAAAGCTCGATGATGCTTTGTGGGCTTATCGAACGACCTATAAGACCCCTTTGGGTACTTCTCCCTTTCGGATTGTGTATGGAAAAGTGTGCCATTTACCTGTTGAGTTGGAACATAAAGCACTTTGGGCTATTCGAAATGTTAACATGGATTTAGAGAACGCAGGTAAGTCACGACTTCGAGAATTAAGTGAGCTTGAGGAGTTGAGGAATGATGCTTATGACACCTCTCAAGATTATAAAGAAAGAACTAAGGTCTTGCATGATAAGTTTATTCTTCGAAAGACCTTTGAGCCCAATCAACAAGTCTGGCTTTTCAATTCCAGACTTAAGCTTTTTCCTGGGAAGTTAAAATCTCGTTGGGATGGGCCTTACATAATCACCAAAGTATTTCCGCATGGAGCTGTGGAGATCAAAAATCCTTCCTCTTCAGCAACACCCTTTATCGTCAACGGTCAACGGTTAAAATCGTACATAACTTTAGATGGCCATCTGGTTGACGAAGTCAATCTTGAGGAGCCTTAGCTCCTACCATTCTCCACCTCAAGTAATATCTTCCTTTAGCTATTTTTGTTTTCAATGAGGACATTGTTTGAACCAGGCATGGGGGAGAGGACCTGAGGCATTTTGTTTATAGAATGCATATAAAAAAATGAAAATGACAAAAAAAAAAAGTTTTGAGCTTAATTGGCTAAGTTCTGCATTCTTAAGCAAATCAAAACTCTAGGGTATACTAAATTAATTCTAGGGTCAAGCTTTAGAAGCTAAATGAGTTGCTAGCTTTAGACCTTTAGGGTTCTTTGTGGACTTAAAAACTTAAGTAGGAGTTAAATTGCGGACCATTCCTCAAGAGGTTGAGGAAGGGAAGCTAGGGTTTGAGTTAAAAGGTGGGGTAGTACCTGGAGTCTTGTTCTACCTTTTGGTTTACGGGTCCTTGTAACCCAAGCATCCAAATTTCACACACTTGGTCTGGTAATTAACTTAATTTCTTTCTTTCTGAAAAGAGATTTGGTTCTCTTAGTTTTGACTTAGGAGAGGCTTGAAAACACATTTTGATTGGAAGAGTTCCCGCCGCAGGAGAGGTGGAGTATATACCTACCTTGAGGATGCGATGATAACATATTACCTCCTCGGCGCTTGTCTCTTAGGATATCCATCCTATTGGGGGCATGTAAGCACATTGTGCGGTTCAGGTACCATGGACGGCCCTATCTCGAAGTGCCGATTGCCATAAGCCTGAATTCGCTTAAGAAATCCATGGGCGATACTATCTCGAAGTGTCGATTGCCAGGAGTTCTTGGGGTTATTATGGGCGGTGCTATCTTGAAGCATCGAAAGCCAGGCACCCTTCGAGGTATGGTAATGGGGACAATGAATCCGACACAGACCGTGTTGATAGCTGATTTGAGGTTAGACTTAAAAGAATCAAACAAATATATATATATATATAAACTTTTTCCTTTAACTCAAATAACTCAGACCAATGCACAGGCACGGATGCTTTAATCTCAGGGATCAATAAACTTTAGGGTAGAGTCAGAAATCAGGGAAACTTGTTCCTGCAACTCGTCTTTAGTTGACCTAGTCTATAACTTAGCAACTACTTAGGAACCTTGGGTCTAGAGTCCGAACTTAATATGCTTCTGAAGGAAGACGAAGTGAGTTGACTAGTCTACTTGGAGTGCTAGGTTTCGCTTAATTTTGCTAGGGACTAGAAAAAACTAGGCATGGGGGTATTTGATTAGCCCATAGTTGAGGGCTATTTAAGTATTTAAGTGCCTAGACATTAGGTTAATTCTAACATTTACTTAGCATAAATTAGGATGTAAATAGATTAATTAATATTTCTAATTTAATTACATAATTCATGCATTGCTTTCATATTTTAAATGCATTTAGAATTAGCTTAGAATGGCATTCGTTTAATTAGTTAACCAATTAGGTACATTGTTTAAGTTAACATAAAAGTTGAGGGTTTGTATATAAGTAACCATAATATTTTAATAATATCCTTTATTCTTCTTCTTTTCAACAACAGCTCGGCTGCTGCTGCAACGCCTCCTGTCGTACTAAAGCCACATTCATGGATCAGCGGAGAAGGTGGATCTGCTCCTGCCTCTCCATTCAAATTCGTGCAGGCAGCAACAAAAAGAGGAGAGAGGCAGCCGAGCGGGGGAGGCCTCCACCCCCAACCCACACTGTGCAGAGAATCCATCTCTTCCATTCCATACCGTCGGCCTCAACCGCAGCGACGACCCTCCACCACCGTGGGAGTGTGGTGTGACAGGCCACACCGCCATCCGGAGATCGTCCGCATTATCATGAGCACCTCCCTCGTCGTCGTCACCAACAACCACCGTCGCAGCTACTACAATCACCCCTCAGCCAGTTAAGACGTTCGGGAAAGACGTCGGGGAAGTTTCCCGAATGTCTGAAGCTTCGACCACCCCACTCCACCAACAACCACACTCGCCCACTTCATTGCCAACATCCTGCCCTCGCTCGCTCACCTGAAGCGCCAGCCCTCATCCGCACACTCCACGCCCGCATCACACTTCCAGCGCCAACCGCCTGCACTTTGCAGTACATGCGCCCACCGCCAATAGCAGCGCACCCGCGCCCACCGCCAACAGCAACACACCCGCGCATCCAGCCTGCAGTGCCTCCCACCAACAGCAGTGCACCCCGCTTCCACTCCAATGCTCGCACTCGCCTGCAACGCCTTCCGCTCCAGCAGCTGTAGCCTTCCCGTGCCCCACGCGCCTGCCAGCGTGCAGCACCGGCTATAGCGCTCACCCGCACGCCTGTAGCAGAGCCGCCCTCCTCCAGTGCACCTCCAGTGCACTACAGAACGCGCACCACCTCCGTGTGCACTCTGCAATAGCAGCAGCCGCGTACGCCAGCAGCGCCACCTCCATGCGCGCGTAGTCCCATGCGCACACCTCCTCACCAGGACACCAGTCTGCCTGCCCACGCCGCACGGCCTGCAGCACTTCAGCCCCCACCGGAACCCACCACCACCGGAGCTCCATCCGGCCAGCTCCGGCCACCGCACGACTCACCGCCACCATCGCTTCTAAGCCTCGGTCCAAAGAACTTCCTCCGAGCTTCCCACGTCCGACCGTCCACTCTTCTTCGCGCACGACCAAGGGGAATAAATCCCCTGTTTTGCTACAGTATCCACGCCATTAATAATTACATTTTCTGCCATTGTCATCTTTTAATGATATTTTATTGAATCTGCATTGCACCAAATATCCTCTAGTTATTAAGAATTGCTATTTCAGCATGATTTCTTGATTCAACCTTAATCTGAGGCAATTTTGGCTTGATTCTTGTCTAAACTAACTACGAACAAACATTTTTAACTGGTGCGAATTTAAATATGACATTGCCTCCCTATGGATACGACCCACTCTTTTGCGAGTGGTTATTTCTTTTTAAATATTAATTAGTCGATTTTTCCACTGCATAAAACTACAAACGACTATAAAGCAAACAATCGACTCGTCACTCTTTGTCTGCCCCTTCATCTCTGTAACGACCTGATTCTCGAATACTTACGAGACACGAGAATCGAACCGACTCGACTAATCCCAAGACCTAGTCGTCCAACGAAGAAGTAACCAAAAGAGCAGTAAAATAAATCACATTCAACATGAATATAACTAGCAATAACAAAATACAGTAGTAAGAAAAGGAAATACTACAGTATACACCATCACCAAAGAAGGGAAATAAACATGTGCATAACATAAGGTTTCGCTAAAGAAAGTACAGGGAGTAACAAAGAAAACTACTCACTACAGTGGAAGAAAAGTACAGAAAGTACTACAGGTAAACCTACTGGTCCCTACTAGGCTTAGCGTCCTCTGCAGCCGCTGACCTCGGCTTCTCAACACCTGGTCCTGAAAAGTAACGAGTGTAACACGTCAGCGAAACGTTGAGTAGAGTGGCAACTAAAAGCTAAAGAAGCAGTAGAGTGTACAGTAGCTGTTATATTTTTACGTCATTATTTATGTCTTTCTATTATTTCACTATTGATTTATTTCTCAGATCCTTCTCTTGATCTCGAATGTTCCTCGTGGGAACGATCTTGATTGCAGTCTTTTTCGAAAAGTAGAAGTAACACATGGTGCTCTCTTGGCTGGGAGAGTCCCCCGTGGTGGTCCTACCCTCAGTCAAGCACCCCAAGGTCGCTGACAGACGTAACGGTGACTACGGCACGCGCGATAAATGCACGGGTAGCTACCCCGCAGTAGCATGCGGTCAGTTGTTTCCGTTAACGGGTGCGCCCAAAGCACAGCACGGAACCAGTATAGGGCAGAGCCCTCTCAGTAACAGGGGTCCAGCCCCTCCACAGTAACCAAACAGGGGTCCTACCCCTCCACAGTCCGCGCACCCTTGCCTAACTACCTTGGTTTGCCCAGTGGGCCTAACAAGTCGGTGTAGGTGAGCTAGCAGAACCCCAGGGCCCGTGGGGTAGCTAGTACTCTCCCTACACTAGTAGCTCTCCTCGGTACTGTGTACACGAGAGCCAAAGGTCGGTACAAAGTGGCCAGGCCCAACCCCGGGTCCCTGGGGCGGCTAGCTCCGCTCTGCACTAAACAGGTAACAGGTGCTTCCCTTGGTACTACGTACCCAAGAGATAACACACTTCCACATCTTTCTTTCTCAGTTCCATCCCATTCTCTTTCCAGGAGTTCTACTCCTAATTCCCCGTAGGGTTCCAGCTCTTTTAACTCAACCCATTTAGGTTTCACCATTCCAGTTTTACGTTCCTACAACCCATGTTCTCGCTCATATTTATTCATTCGTAACAGGCAGCTGTTAAATCAATTTACAGCCAGCTATTATTTCCTTTCCACTTTTCCAAGACTGCAATATTTATATGTTTCACTAGTTTTCCAGTCCTAGGATTCATGTTGTACCCGAGGATCTATCTTTCAATCTAGTTTTCAGTCCTAGGATTCATGCAATACCCTAGGATCTATCATTCAATCTAGTTTCTCAGTCCTAGGGTTCATGCAAAGTCCTAGACTCTATTAATTATTCCACAATTGTAACAAATTTTGTTAAGTAAATTAAAAAGCCACTCTACCAGCGAAAACGGGAGTACTGGGGGCGTGGTCGGCAATCCCGCGTGCCTCCGCAACCCCCAAGACTGCAACGGAACGGGGTCCTAACATAAGGATCAATCACGAGTTTCTCAGAACAGTATACAATTACTGTAAATGGGTAGAGGAATTTATTCTAGAAAGAACGCAACTCCAAACGCGAAAAATGGACTTCGAACGAGCCCTAAACGGGTCAAAAACGACGAAACTGTCCAAAATCAGATGTCTGGAACCTCTTCCAGACATCTTAAAAGGTGGGTTAGGTCGTACCTTAGTTCTGCGTAGTCCTTCAGACGTCCAGAAGCCCGCTGAGACGCCTAGCTTGGTTTCCAGACGTCCGATTATCAACCTGGACGTCTAGAGTTTCTCTCCGTCTTCTGGCACTGTGGCCAGACGTCTGATTTATGTGGGATGGCGAGCCCTCGCGCCCTCCCGAGCAGAACCTGCGCACACACACACCTACTCTCAGCATGACGAAACACAGGCGAAGTCGCGGCGGACGACTGCATGGCCGTACACGCGAAAAGGGGAGAAGATAGAAATATCTTACCTATCAGTCGTCTGGACAGTCCTCCAGACATCTTCAGCGTCGTCTGGTCGTAAGTCCAGATGTCTGATGTTGGAAAATTTTCCAGAACCAGAGCCCTATTTGCTCTCCGCCCGCGACGTGCGGCCGCGCCGCGCCCCGTCCGCCTGCTGCCCGAGCTGTAGCAGCCCCTCCGCGACACCCCACACCCGCCGCTCCCCCGTCGGCCGGCTCTAGCTGCCCCGGCAAGCTCGAACCCTCGCGGTCGAGCTTCTTCCTTCTGCTCACAACCCTCCTTCCCGTACGCTCGCCGCGGCCGCTGCTGCCGCCGCTCACTCGCTCGCTCGCGCTCTCGCACTGGCAGGGAGAAGGAGAAGAGGAAGGCGAAGGAGATAAGGGTGAGGGAGAGGGTGAGGGTGTCTTATAAGGCCGCGCGGGGAGAGAGAGAAGAGAGTGGCTTGCCTACAGGAAGAGAGAGAGGAAAAGAGGAATGAAAGCGGCGAGTGCAGTCTGCGGGCGCACGCACGCAGATGCAACCCCATACGTCGAAAAAATTTATTACCAGACATCTGGAAAGGGTTCCAGACGTCTGGACAAACGTCTGGGCCACTTCCCAGACGTCTTAAAAACCCATCTGATGCCACGTTCGTAATAATCTCTCTCTTCTTCTTTCTCTTGGTCTGCCGCACCTCTGCTACAGTGTGTCTTTCTTCTTCTTCTCCTTCGCTTCTAGCAGCTAAGTCCTCTTCTTGCTGTGCTTCTTCCTCCCTTAGCGTCCTCTTCCTACACAAGCACCACGCAACAAAATCTATTCCCCTACCCTCGTGCGCGTCACCCTATCTCTGAATCTCTCTTTGGTATGCTCTCCCAGAGTTGGGTTATCAGGTCGGTCGCGTGCCCGGGTCCAAGCTCACCGGCGTGGGTGTGGTGCGCGAGGAGTGCATGGTAGGAAAGTCGGGTCAGGTTTCCAGGTCCGCAGGCTAATTCACGGATGAGGCATGTATAGGTGAGGAGGGACCTCACCCCAGTGATTTCGAGGCGTACAGACAATAGCACAAAATCGACTTAAAGAACTCAGACAGCTCACGGCTCACCGAGGTGGGACTAAAAGTCCCACCCGCTACTGCTGGCAACTGTAGGAGAACGACTTCACGATTGGCACAGCAAAAAGTCCCGCGGCACCCTCTATCAGGATGGACTTGCGCACACTCGTAACACGCACAGTCTAGAAGCCTGGGAGTGGACGATTGTGGCCTGGAGCTGGAGAACAGTCGAGCTCAAGTCGTCATTAATGGCGGCTAGGAGCTTGACCCTGCACGACACAAAAAGAACCTTGCGGCTCTATCAGACCACAGGAGGACCTTCGCCGTGTCACGGTGAAGGTGAGGTGATCAGTGGCAGGCCACAGGGCGACCTAAGCATGCGTGCCTAGGTCACTCTATGGCTGGATTTATGGGTTTGGTCGGGGGAAGCGTGGAGTACATGTGGCGACCTGTGGATGGGTGGAAGATGTTCAGTGGAGTGTGGCAAGAGGTGGGTGGCGAGACATTTGGGGGTGCAGAGTGATGGATGCGTCTCGCCGAAGGGTGGCCGGAGATGGGGAAGATGCGGGCGGACAGTGGTAGTCGAGGGATGTTCTGTGAAATAGAATGAGGGAAATAAAAGAGTGGAAGACGAGGAGCTTATCTGGATTACTTGGAACGAAGGGGGGGCAGAGGAGACAGACAGCACGTTGGTGCCGTCGTCGAAGAAGACGGCCCTGAGGGAGATAACGACGACAAGGTGGAGGATAGGAAGGCGTGCGCTGGTGCGGCACGACGCGGAAGAACGAGGCGGAGTGAACCCTGCTGCTAGTATGGCAGTAGAGCGACAAGAGAGAGGAGGAAGAATCATCGGAGCTTGCGGGCTACTTGGCCAGAGATAGGGGAGATGAAATCTGGGGGATTCTGCAGCATGCTTGAGAGATTCGTAGAGGACCGGGGGTCCTTTTATAGCTGTTGGCCAAACTTTTGGTGCGTGGAGGGCAAGCCTTCTTGCCACCGACTTCTCACCGAATAAGGAAGGTAGTTGGAGCTCCAAATCTCTCATGCATTCGCACGAGGGATTGGATGGAAATCAAATATTGTAATTGAGCTCAGATGGAAGGGGATTCCTCAGAGAATCTCCCTTCCAAATCTGGGAGGAGATCTCTGAGGGATCAGGGAGTATTCCCCCTCCATTCCTCATCGGAGAAGGATTCCTCCCCATTAATGGTGGAGGGACTTGTTTGTAAGAGTTGTGAGGAAGATAGGGGGTTTGTGTAATGGTTTTCAAAAGATAGGGGCCAAAATGTAATTGGGTGTACTAATTTGCAAAGTAGATAAAGATGACCTCCCCTTAGGTCCAAATTTTGGTACAAACCTAATTTGGACCTAAGAAATCCAATGGTGAAGTTGGATTTTAGGTTTGACCATGTTTGACTGGACATTTTGCATAAAACCCAAATTATGTCAATTAATGAGCCAGGACCCTAATCTAGGTCAAAATAGGTTCCAAAGGTCAACTTGAAGGTTCTAAATCCTAGGGGATATTTTTACATGAATTTTAGAGGGTTTATTTGATTTTTATCCTGACCAGAATCCTGTTGAATTAAGCAGGTCTATTTTAGGATTACCAGATGTCATTTAATTCCTCGATTGCACATGAACCCATTTCTGATTGAACCAACCCACTTTTTATCTTATTCCGACCATTTGACCTATGTTTTGCCTCTGAGAAATCTCGTTTATGTACTGTAATGGTAACATTGCAGTTTTACCCTTTATTTCGTGTTTGCTTCTCAGAACACTTATTCCTTCAATTAAGCCCTCCTCTAAGTTATGTAGGAGCTTTTATTCTCTTTCTTGGGTCAAAATGAGCTAGTTAGGGCTCATGATGAGGCTCTCATCATACCCCATTGCCTAGCTTTTGCTAGTCCCTTAGTAAAATTTCAAGGTTTTTACTTCTGTTCCAAACCAGTTGTGATAAGTTCTTTTCTTTTTCTTTTGTGATTAGGTTAGGATGCCAACAATAGGCCTAGAGGTACTCAAGTACCAACCAAAATCCAAACCTGACCCACTTTAGCCTCAGTCTTCCGCAAAGGTTTTTAAGGCCCGCAGAAACTATCCTAGGGTTTGTTGGACTCCGCGGTTAAAGCACCCACGCTTGAGACATTTTTAGCCTAAGTTCAGTTTGCAGTGCATTTTTTTGTAAGAGAGAGATAAAATATGTATTTGTTTGGAGAGTTTTCTCTCTTTTTTTTTATTTCTAGCTTCGGATTGGCTTCTCGACATAGTCTATATCGAATTCCTCATCCCCATCATCAATCCTCAAGGGTCCCTGGCAATCGATGCTTCGAGATAGCACCGTCCATGGCAACCCCTAGAACCCTGGCTTTCGAGATTTCGAGATAATCCCACCCATGGCATTCCGTGGCTGAATTCAAACCCTGGCGATCGACATTTCATGATAATGCCACCCATGATATCTGAACTAGCAGAGTGCTTACATGCCCCTGGTAGGATATTTAAATATCTTAAGAGATAAGCACCGAGGAGATGATATGTTGTTACGCATCTTCGAGGGAAATTTTCTGCCTCTTCGTGCCGGGAACTCATCCAAATCAACTTGTGTTGATCGGCCGCTCCTAATCTAGGTGACTTTTTCAGAACATTGAAATGCTTTTTGCGTGATTTTGATATTTATGTGCACTGAACCAGACTGTGTGTGAATTGGGGTGCTTAGGTTACCGAATCCTACATACCGAAGGTCAGTTAACGAGGCCGAATACTTACTAAGCCTTAGACCTAATACTTAAGCTTCGCATTTTCCCCAACCACTTGAGGATTATCTAGATCTTAGAGGATACGTGAATTTTTAATCTAAAGAATCTAACTCAAGAGGCCTATGATCAACGTTTTTGCTAATCTCCTTTTATGTCTCCTTAGCACTTTTCTTTTATTTTTCTCCATTCTTGCTCTAGTCTAGAACTTTAGTTAATCCCTTAATCTTTTACTAATGACTACCTCCTTTTTTTTTTTCAAGTTGAAACCTTTTCTTGATATGAATTTTTCTGACATTTTCCACTTTTATACCCCTCCATGGCTAAGATTTGCAATATCCCTATTGTAAATTAGGTGGGTTCGATTTCAGCTTAGTTCATGCATTAGGACAGGTGTTGGGTGGGCGAACGGGTCAAAGTGACTGTTGTGAACGATTTCTAATCTCGGGTAGGGGTAACTGAGGTGGAGTTGGCTGTTCTAATGGATAAACCCTAAAGTTCAATATGAATTTTGCGTAGAAATGTCAGAAAAGGTTTTCGATTTTTCAAAGAATGATGGGTTGCCTCCCGTTAAGCACTGAGTTTTACGCCATCGGTTGAGCACAATGAGCTCAAGGAGAATGGAGGGTAAAGGATGACTCAACCAAATTTGTATTGGTCATGTCAATGAACGGTTTGAGTTTCTGACCGTTCACAACAAAGGGTTCGGAATCGTGGCTTAGTGGGCTGATTTCAATGGCTCCATTTCCAAAGATTTGTCGGACTAGGTAGGGTCCGACCCACTTAGATCGTAGCTTTCCTAGGAATAATTTGAGCCGGGCATCAAAGAGTAAAACCTTTTGACCAGGATGAAAGATCTTTCTAGAAATGTGTTTGTCATGGAAAGCTTTAACTCGTTCTTTGTAAATTCGTGAGTTCTCATACACGTCATGGCGTAATTCATCAATCTCGCTTATTTGAAGCCTTCTGTGGGTTCCAGCCCTAGAAAGATCTAGATTGCAGTTCCGTACTGCAAAATAGGCTTTATGCTCCAATTCGACGGGGAGGTGACATGCCTTCCCATACACCAGTCTGAAGGGAGACATACCTAATTGGGTCTTGTGGGTGGTCCTATAGGCCACAATGCTTCCGGAAGCCGAGAAGACCAATCCTTCCTGTCAGGTTGAACCGTAACCTGAAGGATTTTCTTGATCTCTCGGTTTGATAGCTTAGCTAGACCATTAGTTTGGGGGTGGTAGGTAGTAGAGATTCGATGTGACACCCCATATTTGGTCATCAGTGACCTGAACTGAGCATTTGTAAAATGGGTCCCCCCGTCAAAAATTATTGCTCGTGGAATCTCAAACCTTGAGAAGATGTTTTGATGAATGAATTTGACAACAACCTTATGATTATTGGTTTGGGTCAGAATGGCTTCTATCCACTTGGACATGTAGTAAATGGCGAGTAAGATGTATTCGAAGCCATCTGAGATAGGGAAGGGTCCCATAAAATCTATCCCCCAAATGTCAAAAATTTCACATACCAAGATCAACTATAGAGGCATCATGTCTCGATGGCTCATGTTGCCCAAGGTCTGGCAACGGGTACATGCCTTACAGTGATCGTATGCATCCTTGAAACTTGTGGGCCAGTAAAAGCCACACTAGAGGACTTTTGATGCGATTTTGTGTCCTGAGAAATGTCCACCGCATGCCTAGTCATGGCAAAAGGAGAGTATGTCTTTGATTTCTACATCTGTGACACACCGTCGAATTATTTGATCTGCACCAATGCGGAATACATATGGGTCTTCCCACAGGTAATACTTGGCATCGGAGCAAATTTGTCCTTCTTGGCCTTCGGCCAATCGGACGAGATCTGATGTGATGCCAGGTAATTCACTATATCTGTGAACCATGGAAGGCCTGTATTGATAGTCAGGAGGTGCTCATCAGGAAAGTGTTTTGTGATGGGTCTGGAAGGGTCAGTTATTTCAGAAGGAAGGCAGGACAAGTGATCAGCTACCACATTTTGCTTTCCCGCTTTGTCGTAAATCTCGAGGTCAAATTCTTGCAACAGCAAGATCCATAGGATTAATCGAGGTTTCGTGTCCTTCTTTGCAATGAGATGCCTCACAGATGTGTGATCCAAGTATATGATAGCACGGGAACCCAGAAGGTATGATCTGAGTTTTTCTAGGGCAAATACTACAGCTAGCAGCTCTTTCTCAGTAACCGTGTAGTTACACTGAGCCTTGTCCAGTGTTTTGCTAGCGTAGTAAATGACCACGGGTTTCCCGTCAATTTTCTGCCCCAAAACCACACCTACAGCGAAGTCAGACGCATCGCACAAGATCTTAAAGGGTTGAGACCAATCAGGGGACTGTAGGATCGAGGCTTGGGTGACTCAATCACGAAGGATCTCAAATGCTTGAGTGCATTCCTTGGAAATTTTGAAAGGCACATCCTTGGAGAGAAGAGTGGTCAGGGGGAGCGCGATTTTTGAAAAATCAAGGATAAATCGACGGTAAAAATCGACGTCCCCAAAAAAGATCGGATGTCCTTAATAGAGCTAGGCATAGGGAGCCTGGAAATCAGGTTAACCTCAGCTCGATCGACTTGGATGCCTTTCTCCGAGATTAGGTGTCCCAGGATAATTCCCTCAGGCACCATGAAATGGCTCTTTTCCCAGGAAAGAACCAAATTCACATCGATGCATCGCCTGAGTATTTGGACCAAGTGTTGGAGGCAATCGTCAAATGATGCTCCAAAAACTAAAAATTCATCCATGAAGACTTCCAGATAATTACCTACCATATCTGAGAATATGGCAAGCATGCACCGCTGAAAGGTTGCGGGTGCATTGCAGAGATCGAAAGGCATCCTTCGAAATGCGTACGTCCCGAAGGGGCAGGTGGACATGATCTTTTCTTGGTCTTCTGGATGGATTGCCACCTGGTTGTAACCGGAGTACCCGTCAAGAAAGTAGAACCTATTTCCCGCTAGTTTCTCGAGGATCTGATCAATAAATGGTAGTGGGAAATGGTCCTTCTTTGTGGAGGAATTTAGTCTTCTGTAATCAATGCAGACTCTCCACAAGTTAGCTATTCAAGTAGGAATGACCTCTCCGGTTTCAGTCATGATGATGGTGAGTCTGGCCTTCTTAGGCACAACCTGGATTGGACTTACCCAACGACTGTCAAAGATCAGGTAGATGATCCCTACATCTAACCAATTGATGATCTCTTTTTTCAAGACCTCCTACAGGTTAGGGTTTAAACGTCTCTGCATCTCCCGTGAAGGTCGTGCACCCTCTTCTGTGTAGATTCGATGTGGGCAGTACGAGGGGCTTATGCCAGTAAAGTCATCGAGAGTCCATCCAATGGCTCTACAATGTTGCTGGAGAACAGTAATCAGATGGGATTCCTAGTCAGGTGTGAGTCAGGAGTTGATAATCACAGGAAACGTCTGATTGGAACCCAAAAAGACGTACTTCAGATGCTCAGGATGGGGCTTGTGTTCCATGACAGGATTATCAGCAGTAGCGGGTGGTTCGGGGTTTGTATCAGGAACAAGGGTCGGAGTCATGGGTGTGTCTAGATCATATTCGCACTCCTCTGTTTGCGGGTTTTGATCTTCTAGTGGTTGATCAGGGATAATCAGGTTATCCTCTGTATGCGATTCATCAACCACAGCTCTGATATCACATATTTGCTCTATAACCCCGCAATTAATCCCTTATTGGGCCTTGAAGATGTCAATCTTCAGAGTTTGATTCCCAAATTTTAATTCGATTTGGCCCTCTTCATAGTTTATGTTGGCCCTAGCAGTGACCAAGAAAGGTCTCCCTAATATGATTGGTGTGACCCTTGGGTTTTCAGGTGCGTCCATATCTAGAACTATGAAATCCACCGGGAAGTAAAAATCCCGTACCCTAACAATGACATTGTCGAGTATTCCTTTAGGTGACTTGATGGATCAATCGACTAACTGCAACGTCACCTCAGTCGGTTTAAGTTCAGACTCTTCAAGGTGGTCAAGGAGGGATGTAGGTATTAGATTTATGGAGGCACCTAGATCTAGTAAGGCTCTGTCAAATTGGGTTTCACCAATTTTACAAGAAATCAGGGGAGTTCCTAGGTCTTTAGCCTTGGGTGGGAGTTTACTCAAGATGACAGAGCTGGCTTACTCTGACAATACGATCGGATTCCCACCCTTAGTTCGCAGCTTACGTTTAGGGGTACATACGTCTTTCAGGAATCTTGCATAAGCCGGTATGTGGCGAATTGCATCCATCAAGGGGATGTTTATCTGGACCTGTTCAAAGAGCTTGACCAGATCTTCCTCGGGAGCCACGGATTTGGTTATCCGTTTTCCTTTGGTCAAAGCCTCAGGAAATGGAATCCTACTTGGTTCCTCTAGAATAGGTCTAGGTTCTTGATCTGGGACAGGGGTATCCTGGATAACTATCCTAGGGTTTTGGCTACTACCAGGCTTGGAGTGGTTCGGATAATGTGGGTCTTGGGTTGCTTTACCACTACGTGTTGTTACAGAGTTTAATCCAGCCTAGTTTTGGTTTGGTTTGGTAAGAGGGGTGGCTGCTACTGAAATCCTACATAAGACGTCGAAGCTTCCATCCCGTCTAGTGATGGAACAGCAGGGGCCTAATAAATCAAATGTGCGTGGCCTGAATTTGGGTTTGGCAGAGGTTGCGAAGGAAGGGTGCCCGGTTGGCGGGAATTTACCATCTGGGCTAGTTGATTGCGAACCTCTGTGATCTTGTCCTTGTGCTGTTTTTGCATTGCCGTATTCGTCTTCTGAATGTCAGCCAGTGCTTGAAGGATAAGAGTCATTTAATCCTGGTTTGGCCTGGATTGATAGGTGGGATTGGGCCGAGGCTGAGGCAGCTGATATGAATGAGGGGCTTGTGGATGGGGTTGATACGGTGGTTTTTGAGTCTTAGAATTTCCTGTCCACTGAAAGTTGGGATGATTTCGCCAAGGTTGTAGGTATCGGAGAATGGGTCATTTTGGATGGCATTGAGGTCCTCGCAAGTCTGAGGAGCCTCAGGAAAGTCAGAATACGAGGGTCCAGAGTTCCCCTAACTCGAATAGAATGGATCGGAGGTCACTCCCGTCCAAGAGTCAGACGGGGGTGGATACGGGTCCATCCCCTGAGAAGATTGGTGATAGATGTTTTGCACAGTTTCCCTCGCCAGAGGTGGCCTTGCAAAAGAGTTCTGCATAGAGGTGGCTCGCTGCAGATGCCGAGTTAGCTCGTCCACCTTCTTCTCTATGATAGAAAACTTGTCCAACCGACTGGCCATCAGTTCCAAGTTGACGGATGTGGATAGGCCCTACGTCTCATGTGCCCCTCTCAGATTCGTCGATGCGTGGGCATTCATCTTGTCGAATAAGCCCATGGAGTCATTATTGATGGAGTTCTCGCACATGTTTTCAAGAATCTCCCACATCGTGTCCTCATGTTGGCCCATGATGTTTCCTCCGCACGTTGCATTGACGAATAATCAAATGTCTTCACGGAGTCCCTGGTAAAAAGACTGGGCTAGTTCCCATTTAGGAACTCCGTGATGGGGGCACTTTTGCATGAGATCTAGGAATCGGTCCCATGCTTCGTGAAGTGGCTCCCCCGTTTGTTGAGTGAAATGGGTGATTGTTTGCACCTCAAAACACGCCTGTAATAACGCCTTCTTGTGCTATTTTCTAGCATTAACATTGCATAATAGGATCCTGTAATCGCATTTGTAAAAACACTTGCATGCATGCATTTAATCAAGAGAGGAAGAGGAGTGAAACAATCGCCTACATAGTTACATTTTTCTTCAAGTGCCTCCTTGCAAAATCACCCTCTTTTTATTTTTCCTCTTGATTTCTTCTTTTCTATCCTTCCCGCGGCTGCACTCTTCCCGCAGCTGCATGCAGCAGCCCGCAGCACTTCTTCCCGTCACTTCTCCCTACCAACGCCGCTCCCTATAGCTGCAACTCGCACACCCTCTCCCTGCTGCAGCCGACACACCACTCTCCCCTCCTCTATAAGTAGCTGCAGCTTCATCCTCGCGACGCAGCGGCTGCAACTGCTGAAAAAAAACCCGCAGCCATCTTCTCCACTGCTTTCCCCTCCCATACGTCGGCCCTCCGTCGAGGAGGCACCCGGCGAGCAGGAGAACCCACTGTGGTGCACACCACCACAGTGGGAGCACCACCGCCCAGCTCTTCGACGAGCCGGTGGGCATGGTGCATTCCCTCGCTTCGTTTTTTCTCTTTAACGCCATTGCCGCCGCTCCAAGCTTCGAAGCTTGAAGCCACGGCAGCAGCAGCCCAGCAGCAGCCCAGCAGCAGCAGCAGCAAGTCCTCCCGCCCCTCCGCGACCGTCCCCGCAGTCGCTCACCGCCTCCGCGCGCGTCTGCAGGGCGTTCCCCGCCTCCGTCTCCGTTCTGTCCGCCTCGCAGTTGCACCCGTAGCCCGCCGCCGCTCGCACTGCAGCGGCCGGCTACGGCCTCACGCCGACCCCTGCCCCCCTCCGCGACCCTCCGCGACCACCTGCAGACCTCCTCCACGCTCGCTCCTCCGCGCCATCGCCCGCTCGTCGACTTCGCGCAGGCCTGCAGAACCCTGCGCGAAGGCGCGCCCGCACCCGCCGTCTTCAGACGTCCGCCGCCGCGAGCAGACGTCTTAACTCGCTGCCATCATCCGCGCTCGCGATCTCTCCAGCCCGCTCTCTCTCTCTGCTGATCTCTCTCTCCCGCTCTCTCTCTCTCACGTATTCTCTCTCTTTTTCACTCACTCACAGACACACACTACACCAACACACACACATCTTCACCGACACACACACACACCCACACACACACTTACACTATACGTATAGTTATATATAGTAACATATATATACTTATATACATCTATATATAATATATACATACAGATATATATATATATACACTTATATACATAGTAATATCTATAGTTATGTATACATACATATATATATAATATATATATATATCTACTTATATATATCTATATACTTATACATATACTTATATATATATATATATATATATACTTATATACATAGTATATCTATATATTTATGTATACACACACATATATATAATATATCTATATATATATATATATACACGTATATATATATCTATATACTTATACATATACTTATATATATATACATATATACTTATATACATATATATATATACATATCTATATACTTATATATATACACACATATATATATATATCTAGATACATATATACTTATATACATATATATATACATCTATATAGTATTATATATATATACTTATATACATATATACATAGCTATATACATATATACATACATATATATATATACATATACACCTATATATATATATATATAATACATATATATCTATATATATCTATACATATATACTTATACATTTATATACATATAGATATATTTACTCATATACATACATATGTACATATATTTTCACGTTATTTACTATACGCTGTATCACGGGGATATCTGCACCAGTTGCTAATATTCCCTGATACACGCGTACAAAAAAAAGCGTGGTCCCATACATCATCCATCCTCCATCCACACTCCACGCGGCACATAGTCGTGTTGGTTGCGTCTCTCTAGACGTCAACTGACTCGACATAGTGCTACACTCCATCGTCACCTCCACCCCCACCCCTTTATATATATACTACATATAAATATATATCTATAGCTACTATATTTACTTTCTATCTGTTAGCTTCCTTCTTAGTAAAAAGATAAAAAAAGGTATAAAAGTGAAAAGATAATCTTTGATTTGCAGGTACCCCCGTCTTGCGAGTAGCAAGACTTGTTTTGGGACTCTGTTTGGCTAAAAGCCAAGGACAATTTTGAGGGTGTGCCTCAAGAACAAGGATTACCATAAAAAACCTAAATAAGAAAAACACCAAAAACACAATAAACGAACGGAAGAGACGCGTTTTAAGGAAAACGTAGAAACTCGACTTTAACCCCACTTCCCTGAGTTCGACCCTGGGCCTAAAAGTGACAAGATAAAATCAATTAGGCCAGGTTAAAAATTTTGTAAAGAGATGGTTAGGTCTGAATTAGGTTAACCACTATACATATTTCAACAATAAAAACATCATATTAACAACCTATCCAGGCCGACTCATCATGACTTTTCTGGCGCCGTTGCTGGGGAGGTACGCTTTCGAGTAAGTTTCTATCCAATTCCTTTAAATTTGTCTCTTCTCTCTTCACGGGTATTGTTGTTTTTTGGTGTGCAGGTGAACCTGGTGGAAGGAGAAGAAGGCTGACGAAGTCGAGGACGTGAGCAGATCCAAGGCGGGAACGAGAGCGTGAAGACGTCGACATCGCATTGGAGCTTCGCACACGTTGCCGAACAAGTAGGTTTTCTTTTCTCATCAAATTAGGGTTAACTTGCCACCACAATAAAAAAAAAAAAAAAAATTTTAAAAACTAAAAACTAGAAAAACTTCTTGGGATTTCTTGAGGGCAAGTGGATTAAAATTCACTTGATTGATTGGTTGTCTTCACTCCCACTGTCCTGGGATTTCCCGCCTTACTTCGCATAGCGAAAATCCGAGAATCTTGATTCTTAGATTTTTCGCCGTGGGAAGTATTCTTTGAGGCAAAGAAAAAGATTGCTTGTATCCCTCTTTTGCCTCACTTATCTTTAATTCAGGATCACATTTTTGGTGGGGAGACTTGGAATTGAGTTGATTCCAACCCCACCACGACTTTTCAAACTTGCCCGTGATTCGATCCTGAATACTTCAACCCCAACAATTTTATTTTCTTTATCTTTTGGTTGAAGCCTTGTGTGTGGAAATCATTTCTAGTGATTGGGAGCACTTGAATTGAAGTGCTTTGGCTCCCTGTCACATTGATATAAAACTGATTCCTGCATCCACACTTAGAAATCTCCATTTAGGGTAGCCCATTGCATTTTAAGCATGCATTAACTAACTGATAATTGAAGAAGGGTTTCTTGGGTTTTAGAAGGAAAACCTGTATTTTTGCAAAAACCCGGAGATTGGTTGAATCGGTAATTCAGCAAAACCCTAAAATTCATACTACTTAAGGCTGAACTCTAAAAACCATTCGCCAATAAAAACTTCAATTCGGGGAGATTTCCCCGTTGCATGCTTGTTCTTACACACTCTTAAAATCAATCACTTGGGCATTACCCGTAAACAACGCCCTTCACATTCCAAAAGCACTTGACCCTAAGCCTCTAATTAAAACTGGTAGTAACTTGACCCTTACTAAGGATTGGAGGTCTAACTACCTGTGTGTAGCGACTACGTGCTGGTGAGAGTTCCCGCGTGCTATCGGGTGTCTAAGACTGGGGCAAACGGCCTTTCAATCTGGCCCGGTGGTTCCGCGGTGCTCGCATTCGGTTCCGTAGTTCGTGATAGTAGGTAACTTAGATCTTTAGGTCTAAGGGCACACTGTAGAGGTTAGGAACTTGACTGTATTGATTTGTAATCAAGTGTACCTTTGCGGCGTCATTTCTCTCATCCCTTTTCCCTTCTCATCTCCCCAATTCTTCCTGCGGTAGTGCATGTTTGGGAGGAGGTCACAAAACCCTGAACTATTTGAATTGACTGATAAATCTAGAAAACAAGTCGAATCGTCCTCCTCCTCCACAAACATGGCTGCACACCCACCCCCAAATCCCGAGGGAGGAAACCGCCCTCAGAACCCACCAGGTGGTGGAGCCTTAGATCCCATAACCCGCCTCCAAGCCCAAATGGAAATGTATAATGAGCAAATCGAAGCCATTCGGGAAACATTGGAGGAAATGCAGAACCCTCCCGAACGGGAGGAGCCTAGGTCTCTTAGCTCTTATCAGAATCCCGCTGCTACAGAGACCATAGGACAAATTCGGGTCCCCATGGGCGGGGACGACTTTGAATTAAAACCAAACATAATTGGCCTAATCAATTTTCACTTTCATGGTCTTGCAAGTGAAGACCCATTTCTCCACTTGGAAGACCTAACCCGACTTGCTGAAACCGTTAAACCAAGAAATGTCGGGTTATCTATAGTCCTCATGAAGATGTTCCCGTTTTCATTACGGGATAAAGCGTCGCAATGGTTACGCACCCTTGGGAGAACCATCCACTCTTGGGAAGAAATGCGAACAGCGTTTCTCAAGAAGTTCTTCCCAATCGGGCGGACCAATGCGCTTCGCCGTGCTATCACTTCATTTACGCAACAAAACGGCGAACAATTTCATGAGGCATGGGAGAGGTATAACGACCTCCTCAGGAAGTGTCCACACCACGGTCTGCCTAAGTGGCATATAGCCCAGATTTTCTACTATGGGCTAAATGAGACTTTGAAGCAGATTGCAGACGCTTCCTGCGGAGGGAACTTTATGAATAAAGACGAGAATGGAGCATTCGAGCTGTTTGAAAATATGAGTGAAAACTCGATGAACAATGCTTCCATTGTCGCCTTTAATCGTACCAGCCAGCCCCGAAATGTCCACGAAGTTGACACGGGACCCTCCCATTCATCCACTGATCTAAGCCTTATTGCACAAAAACTGGATGAAGTCTCCGTCGTGCACAAGAAGCTGGACGAGCTTCTGGCCAACCCCGCCCGATCTATGGCAAACACCACCTCTTCACCACTTCGTCACAATCCAAGTTCTTCTAATACCAGGCTTATCCCGAGAAACCCCGTTAGACCTTCCTTACCGAGTGTCGCGCCAAGCGACTCGGTAAGTCATGTGGAACTGGTTTCTGCGAGCCAGTATTTCGACACGGAGGACCAAGCCTCCGTGTGCTCAGACGCATATCTACATGCGGACGCGTCTTCTGGCATAGAAGATGCTTGCGCCCTGGGGAACAACCCGTTCTCTGCCACTTATAACCCAGGGTGGCGTAATCATCCGAACTTCGCATGGTCCAACAACCCGCAGCGCCAAAACCCCGCGGGTGGACCAATGCGACCGTCCGCACCCGTCATCCCAAGGGTCCAGTTTAATCCTATGGCAAATCCGCCATCAGGCCCTTGCGTACCACAAACTGAACACGCATCAAGCCCTCTTGACAAATTGATGCGAATGATGGCGGAAATGTCAAAGCGCCATGAAGAGAACATGACCTCTCTTCAGCACCAATTGGCGCAGCAGAACGCCGAGATCAGTCAACTACGCATGGCGACTCGATCTCAGGGCACTCTTCCCGCCCAACCTGTTCCAAACCCGCGAAGTTTCGTGCCCCGTGGTTCTCAACCACAGGTATGACCTTCTCAGGGACAGTTTAATCAAGTTCTGCAAGCTCCGAGCATTCCACCGGGATTTCAGGCTAATCCTGCTGCAGCACCACACTCTTATATCCCCATTGCAAACCCTCCTCCACCGTATGATCCCACTGGACCCGCATCGTCCAATGCTATCACTACGAGGAGCGGTAAGCAGACCGTCGATCCGCCTCGACCTGATCTTGGCCCATCTTCTTCTTCGCCCTCTCATTCGGGATGCATACCGCATTCGCGAGAGGATGATGCACCAAAACTTGTGCCAGAATCAGTCCCATTCCCTGAGGCTCTACTAAGGGAGCCAAAAGGCAAAAAGAAAAATACGCAGGCCTTTGACAACCTACGTAATTTGTTCAGGGATGTAGAAATCAAGGTACCCCTGCTCGAGGCAATCGACCACATACCTACTGTCGCTCGATTTTTCAAAGACTACACAACACCCAGGCGACAGTCAAAGAAGACTAAGAATCCGGTGGTTCTCTCGCCTCATGCGAGTTGTGCTATACTGTCAAACTTACCACCGAAGCAGAAAGATCCGGGCACACCACTGATTTCCTGTAGCATCCAAGGCTGCAGTTTTAACCGTGCCTTGCTTGATCTAGGATCTTCCATCAATCTCATACCGACCATCATGCTCAAAAAATTTTCCTTGGGAAATCTGAAAC
Source organism: Thalassia testudinum (assembly GCA_037157565.1). Classification (NCBI taxonomy): domain Eukaryota; kingdom Viridiplantae; phylum Streptophyta; class Magnoliopsida; order Alismatales; family Hydrocharitaceae; genus Thalassia; species Thalassia testudinum. The sequence continues at coordinate 96,741,371 of JAZHRO010000025.1, forward strand.
CCACCCCTGTCACGTTACAGTTGGCAGATCGTTCTGTCAAAATCCCGAAGGGTGTGGTGGAAGACGTGGTGGTTAGGGTCAACAGTCTCTGTTTTCCTGTTGACTTTCTTGTTTTAGATATGGAAGTTCCTAGTTCACTTTCTGATTGTCCGATCATCCTCGGTCGACCTTTCTTGGCCACAGCCCGCGCCCACATCGACTGCGAGTCGGGCTGTATTGAGATTGTCGTTGGATCTGAGAAGCTCAAGCTTAACATATTCAAGGCAGCCAAGAACTTTGATTGCGATTGCATTTAGGATGACACGTCTGACGAGGACATGGCCGTCAGCGCATGTATCGGACTAATTGGGACCTATTCGGACTGCTGCGGATTACCTATAAACACTGATAACTGCCTGACCAACGCATACTGTGACGTTCCCCAATCCCTCCCTTGTCCAGTACCTTCTCCTGGCCAGACTTCTGACGAGGTTTTCTCCGCTTCCCATACCTCGTGGTCTGAGTCATATCCGGGCTACTCACTGTCGGTCCATACTCATGAAGACCGAATTGACCTTTCTTCCCCGCCAAATCAGGCGGATTTACAAATCCACACTGGGACCTTGAGCCCATATACTTCTCACTGGGGCTATTCATTTTTGGATCCATCTATCCAAGAAGCCCCTCTTCTTGGCCAATCTGAAGGCCAGTTTCTTCCTCCTAACTTGTTCTCCTACCCGTCTGGGACACTCTCGTCCCAAGAAATGCCAGATCCTTCCCCATCCACTCCCGAGCTAAAAGTGCTGCCTAATACACTCAAGTATGTTTTCCTGGGACCAAATGAAACGCTCCCTGTAATCATCAGTTCAAAATTAACCATGGAGCAGGAGTGCAAACTAACTAAGGTCCTCCTAGAACACAAGGCAGCTATTGGATGGTCTTTATCAGACTTATCTGGTATTAGTCCCTCCTACTGCACTCATCGTATATATACGGAGGAGGAGGCTCGACCTTCTCGCGAGATGCAGCGACGTCTCAACCCTAACATGCGGGAGGTCGTTAAGAATGAAATCATTAAGTGGCTGGATGCGGGTATAATCTACCCGATCAGCGATAGCCCCTGGGTGAGTCTGATTCACGTTGTGCCCAAAAAGGCAGGACTCACCATCCGTGTCAATGACAGGGGCGAATCCATCCCTACACGCACTCCTACATCTTGGAGAGTGTGTGTAGATTATAGGAAACTCAATGCTGCAACCAAGAAAGATCACTTCCCGCTACCATTTATTGACCAAATCCTTGAGCGGTTAGCGGGAAATAAATTTTTCTGCTTCCTGGATGGATTCTCAGGATATAACCAGGTGGCAATAGACCCCCGAGACCAAGAGAAAACCACTTTTACCTGCCCTTTCGGCACCTTCACCTTTAGAAGGATGCCGTTCGGACTTTGTAACGCGCCAGCAACTTTCCAGAGATGCATGCTGGCGATATTTCATGACATGGTGGGTGACTTTCTCGAGGTCTTCATGGATGACTTTTCAGTCTTTGGACCATCTTTCGACGAATGTCTTGCCAACCTGACTCGCATCCTTAGGAGATGTATTGATGTAAACCTCGTACTTTCCTGGGAAAAAAGTCATTTTATGGTGCACGAGGGAATTGTTCTTGGACATATCATCTCCGATAGGGGTATCGAGGTTGATAGAACTAAGCTCGATATCATTGCTGATTTACCTGTGCCTGGTTCTGTCAAACAAATCCGCTCCTTCTTGGGACACGTCGGTTTCTATAGGAGATTCATCAAAGACTTCTCCAAAATTTCTCGACCCTTAACTCATCTCCTATCAACCGACGTGCCCTTCGACATGGGCCCTGACTGTATACAAGCATTCACGCAGCTGCGTAATGCTGTCACCAAGGCCCCTGTTCTCCAGCCGCCTGATTGGTCCCTCGACTTTGAAATTATGTGTGACGCTTCAGACCTTGCAGTCGGAGCCATCCTGGGACAAAGACGCGATAGACACCCCTTCGTGGTATACTACGCCAGTAAGACGTTGGACGAGGCCCAGCGTAATTATACTACCACTGAAAAGGAACTACTGGCAGTCGTCTTTGGGCTGGAGAAATTCCGTTCTTACCTTCTAGGCTCTCACGTTATTGTTTTCACTGAACACGCGGCCATTCGCCATCTCATGCACAAGAAGGATGCCAAGCCTAGACTGATTCGTTGGATCCTTCTGCTCCAGGAATTTGACATTGAGATTCGTGATAAGGTCGGAGCCCAGAATGTTGTGGCTGATCACCTTTCCAGACTGGACCCTGACCATATTGGACTTACTCTTCCAATTAATGAAGTTTTTCCTGATGAGCACCTATTGGCAATAAATGTGGCAAGTGGACCGTGGTATGCCGACATTGCCAATTACCTTGCTTCTGGATCTCTTCCACGTGGCTGGCCAAAAAACCAGCGCAAGCGTCTCATGGCAGAAGCAAAGTATTATTTCTGGGATAATCCACTTCTTTTTCGGATAGGTGCTGATCAAATCATCCGTCGCTGTATTCCTGACAGTGAGTTCCCCAGTGTGCTATCCTTCTGCCACGATCAGGCCTGTGGAGGCCATTTCTCTGGGAGGAAAACTGCAGCCAAGGTGTTGCAATGTGGTTTCTTTTGGCCCTCCCTTCACCAGGACGCGCACACTTATGCCAAACATTGCACTAGGTGCCAGTCATTAGGGTCAATGGCACGTCGTGACATGATGCCCTTGCAACACATCCTAGCTGCGGAAATCTTCGACATCTGGGGAATTGACTTCATGGGTCCCTTTCCTCCATCCAACGGCTTCGAATTCATCCTCGTGGCCGTCGACTATGTTTCAAAATGGATCGAGGCTATTCCCGCGCGCCGTGCTGACCATGTTATCTCCACCCGATTCGTCAAAGACCATATCTTTGCACGTTTTGGGATCCCTCGGGCCATTATCTCGGATGGAGGAAGCCACTTTACCCATGCTTCCTTTCGGGCACTTCTGAGGAGGTACGGAGTCCACCATCGTATCGCATCCCCGTATCATCCTCAGACGAACGGCCAGGCGGAAGTGTCGAACCGGCAAATCAAGCAGATTCTCCAGAAAACGGTTCGGCCTGACCGTAAGGATTGGTCCGACAAGCTGACTGACGCACTTTGGGCATATCGGACCGCCTTCAAGGCTCCCCTTGGTATGTCTCCATATAGAATCGTTTACGGGAAGCCTTGTCATTTGCCTGTGGAGTTGGAGCACCGCGCTTATTGGGCGGTTCGCCAATGTAACCTCGACCCAGACTTGTGCGAACGAGAAAGGAAACTCCAACTCCAAGAGCTGGAAGAGCTCCGTCGTGAAGCCTATGATTCTGCTCTAACCTTTAAACAGCGCACTAAGGCTTTTCATGACAGCCATGTTCGGCGGAAGGAATTTGAGCCATCTCAGCAAGTTTGGCTCTATAATGCCCGACTCAAATTCTTTCCTGGGAAATTAAAGTCCAAATGGACTGGTCCTTTCTGGTCTCAAGACCATTCCCCAATGGGGCCGTCGAAATCGAAGATCCCAAATCTGGGCGTAAATTTACGGTCAACGGGCAGCGTTTGAAACCCTATCTGACTCATGAACCTGCCCCCGTTGGAGAAACCGTTGCCCTACTGGAGGGTAACTAATTCTTTGCCTCATTCTGAGTCCAGCTGGGGACATTAAATTCAGCGCTTGTTGGGAGGCACCCTAACAGCACTCACCATCCACCATCACTTTTCACACCTCTATCGCAATCACTTCACTTTTCTCTTCACCACCCACCATCCACCCACCATTCCACCCTGATCTATACCCTGAACCTCAGCTCTTGTTACCCGATCTTCCATCCTTCCTCTGCCTTTCCCTGCATGCATATGAGGACATAGCATTGTTTGGCATGGGGGGGTGGATAGGCATCCATAGGATCCGGGTATGTTATGGTATTATACAGTTCCCACCTATTTATAAATATGCAAAAAAAAAAAAAAAAGAAGAAAAGAAAAGAAAAAAAATATATATATATATATTATAATAAATGGTGTTTAATAATGATCTTGAAGCTGAAACAAAAAGGCAATAAGTGTTTATGGATATTCAACCTCTGTTTTGAAGACTTTCCAGGCCACAAAAGCTTGATTCGCTCAGGCTCGGCTTAATTCACTTAAAGCATTGACAAAATAGATCAAGATCTCTCCTAACTAAAGATGTATTCTTGTACCTGAGACATCAGTACAGGATCCGTTGGTTTGCTTTTTCTTGAGAGCTTAAGTAAACTTGGTTCACACTACACATATCAGGAAAGACCAGGTGAACATAAGATCCAACCCTAGTGTTCATTAGGGAAGGTGGAGTCCTTACCTGTGTGCGCAGGTAGACTTTTTATCCCAGGCTTTAGTCTTGTGTTTAGGAGCGACTCTTTCCACCAAAAAGAAACTCTCCCACCAAAAAAAAAAAAAATGTGTTTCAAAATGTGTTGTAAGAGATATACTGACACGTGTTTCAAAAAAAAAAAAAAAAAAAAAAATCAGAAAATGGGAGTTGAGTTTTCCGTCATCATCTTAAGGGTCAATTCGAAGACATGAGCTGAAACTGGGACCAACCTGTACTTAAAAATTCGTGAAACCCTGGTATTGAGTCTTAATGTTCATCTGGTCAGTCTTGATCCTTCACTATGCACAAACCATAACCTCTTGAGCTCTCGAGTACGGCAAAAACCTCCTGGGTCCTGGAAATCGTACTTAAGGTTTAAATATCAAGAGTCCTGGTTAGTTGAGAGATGATCTATGTCATGTGAGACTTAAAGTACTGGTAGTCTTCTTTACAATTGGTTCTCACAATATTCCATAGTAAACACACCTGTATCACCTCAGAAGAAAATCTTCAGCTTAAGATCATTTCTAAATACTATTTTGCTAGGGACTAGCAAAAGATAGGCATGGGGGTATATGTTTGCACCTCAAAACACGCCTGTAATAACGCCTTCTTGTGCTATTTTCTAGCATTAACATTGCATAATAGGATCCTGTAATCGCATTTGTAAAAACACTTGCATGCATGCATTTAATCAAGAGAGGAAGAGGAGTGAAACAATCGCCTACATAGTTACATTTTTCTTCAAGTGCCTCCTTGCAAAATCACCCTCTTTTTATTTTTCCTCTTGATTTCTTCTTTTCTCTCCTTCCCGCGGCTGCACTCTTCCCGCAGCTGCATGCAGCAGCCCGCAGCACTTCTTCCCGTCACTTCTCCCTGCCAACGCCGCTCCCTATAGCTGCAACTCGCACACCCTCTCCCTGCTGCAGCCGACACACCACTCTCCCCTCCTCTATAAGTAGCTGTAGCTTCATCCTCGCGACGCAGCAGCTGCAACTGCTGAAAAAAAACCCGCAGCCATCTTCTCCACTGCTTTCCCCTCCCATACGTCGGCCCTCCGTCGAGGAGGCACCAGGCGAGCAGGAGAACCCACTGTGGTGCACACCACCACAGTGGGAGCACCACCGCCCAGCTCTTCGACGAGCCGGTGGGCATGGTGCATTCCCTCGCTTCGTTTTTTCTCTTTAACGCCATTGCCGCCGCTCCAAGCTTCGAAGCTTGAAGCCACGGCAGCAGCAGCCCAGCAGCAGCAGCAGCAAGTCCTCCCGCCCCTCCGCGACCGTCCCCGCAGTCGCTCACCGCCTCCGCGCGCGTCTGCAGGGCGTTCCCCGCCTCTGTCTCCGTTCTGTCCGCCTCGCAGTTGCACCCGTAGCCCGCCGCCGCGCGCACTGCAGCGGCCGGCTACGGCCTCACGCCGACCCCTGCCCCCCTCCGCGACCCTCTGCGACCACCTGCAGACCTCCTCCACGCTCGCTCCTCCGCGCCATCGCCCGCTCGTCGACTTCGCGCAGGCCTGCAGAACCCTACGCGAAGGCGCGCCCGCACCCGCCGTCTTCAGACGTCCGCCGCCGCGAGCAGACGTCTTAACTCGCTGCCATCGTCCGCGCTCGCGATCTCTCCAGCCCGCTCTCTCTCTCTCTGCTGATCTCTCTCTCCCGCTCTCTCTCTCTCACGTATTCTCTCTCTTTTTCACTCACTCACAGACACACACTACACCAACACACACACATCTTCACCGACACACACACACACCCACACACACACTTACACTATACGTATAGTTATATATAGTAACATATATATACTTATATACATCTATATATAATATATACATACATATATATGTATATATACATTTATATACATAGTAATATCTATAGTTATGTATACATACATATATATATAATATATATATATCTACTTATATATATCTATATACTTATACATATACTTATATATATATATATATATACTTATATACATAGTATATCTATATATTTATGTATACACACACATATATATAATATATCTATATATATATATATATACACGTATATATATATCTATATACTTATACATATACTTATATATATATACATATATACTTATATACATATATATATATACATATCTATATACTTATATATATACACACATATATATATATATATCTAGATACATATATACTTATATACATATATATATATATACATCTATATAGTATTATATATATATACTTATATACATATATACATAGCTATATACATATATACATACATATATATATATACATATACACCTATATATATATATATATAATACATATATATCTATATATATCTATACATATATACTTATACATTTATATACATATAGATATATTTACTCATATACATACATATGTACATATATTTTCACGTTATTTACTATACGCTGTATCACGGGGATATCTGCACCAGTTGCTGATATTCCCTGATACACGCGTACAAAAAAAAGCGTGGTCCCATACATCATCCATCCTCCATCCACACTCCACGCGGCACATAGTCGTGTTGGTTGCGTCTCTCTAGACGTCAACTGACTCGACATAGTGCTACACTCCATCGTCACCTCCACCCCCACCCCTTTATATATATACTACATATAAATATATATCTATAGCTACTATATTTACTTTCTATCTGTTAGCTTCCTTCTTAGTAAAAAGATAAAAAAAGGTATAAAAGTGAAAAGATAATCTTTGATTTGCAGGTACCCCCGTCTTGCGAGTAGCAAGACTTGTTTTGGGACTCTGTTTGGCTAAAAGCCAAGGACACAATTTTGAGGGTGTGCCTCAAGAACAAGGATTACCATAAAAAACCTAAATAAGAAAAACACCAAAAACACAATAAACGAACGGAAGAGACGCGTTTTAAGGAAAACGTAGAAACTCGACTTTAACCCCACTTCCCTGAGTTCGACCCTGGGCCTAAAAGTGACAAGATAAAATCAATTAGGCCAGGTTAAAAATTTTGTAAAGAGATGGTTAGGTCTGAATTAGGTTAACCACTATACATATTTCAACGATAAAAGCATCATATTAACAACCTATCCAGGCCGACTCATCAGTGATCTGGTGGCGCAAGGCATTCGTCCGGCCAACGGGAAAGAACTTTTTCAAAAATTCAGACTGAAGTTCATCCCATGTGTTGATTGGCCAAGTCTGAGTTTGGTACCAATGGGAAGCCTTGTCCAGGAGGGAGAAAGAAAACATTTTCATGAGTAGAATATCCCGATTTTGTGGATCTGACCCGAAGGTCTGGCCCAGATGCTTGAGTTGTTTAATGTGTTGGAATGGATCCTCAGAGTTAAGCCCATGGAACCTTGGTATGGCATGAATCATATTGGGCTTGAGTTCAGAATTAGGACCTCCAATCGGGATTCGGACTCGAGGCTCGATCGCCACCGCAGCGGGATTATAGTTATCTTGCATCATTGGTCGCTACGGTGGGTTTACAAAGTTTTGGAAGAGATCAGTCAGGCATTGAAGCTGGTGCACAAGGTTGTTCTCTTTTTCAATGGGTTGTGCCATGATGGAAGAAGAAGGAAAACTTGGTTCTGAATCAGATGAAAGGTTTATGTGGTGAGGTTGCTGCACAAACAAGGGCGTCGAGGCTTGGCCTCGACGAGAGTGAATTTCTAAAGGAGGTCTTAAGGATGGTCTTAAGGACCTCCTACCGAACATGCACCAAAGGATGTGATGAGATTAGAAGGTGCTGGACCCAATCGAGACACCCAAAAATTATTGGGTGACTATAGAGGTTCAGGGCGGATGATACCCCTTAGTCCGAAAGGTCGTCCACTTGAGAAGTACCTGGGCAACCAGAGAGGGAGAGTCCCGCAAAGACCCCTACACGGTAGAGAGTCCCCACGAGTTACAGGGTTTCCTCCACCTGACCTCTCTTGTCACTGAGATTCCATGTAGACCAGAATGGGGACCTTGACCTCTTAAGTCTACCTTTTTTACTTTAAGATCAAGGTTCTTAGGGTTCCACTTGAACTTTTAGGCCTTTTGCATGAAAAATTGACCTAATTTTAAGGTTGGTTGACCCAAAGGATCAACTTCACCTCTTGTTCCTTTGAGAGCTTTTAGGTCCTTTCTTTTAGGGTTCAAATGGATTAAGAGCCTGATTTACTTAGGGTTTCTCTTGTATAGATCTTTTCAAACACGGCTTAGGCACACCTCTTTTTGGACTTTTCTTTTTTTTTTTTTTAAGAGAAGATGTGTCTCTAAAAATCGTAGCTTTGCAATCCTATGGGTGGCTCTAGTTGGTCCACTTTAGTTGCCTCAGAAAGTGGTATCTAGGGCTCAATCAAGAAAGTTTTAGCCCTAGTTACCTTAGTTGGATGTTCAGTTCAAGATGTGTTGAAATGAAAATCAGGCAACTTCGATGAATTACTAAGTATGAAACAGGTAGCCCTAGGTTGATTTTTCTTTGTTCCTTTTCAGACTTTGAGGGGGTTAAGAGAGAGGGCCAAAATATTTACGTGGTTAGATTGTGTTTTAACAGATATCTCGTTGTAATATAGATGAACTCTTCGAGAAAACAAATAAAAATTTATAACTCGAAAATCAAAGCATCCGAGGTCGAACACAAGGAGCAATTTGAGTATTCCAAAACTTGAAAACACAACTCTTAATAAAAAGCAATGACTAGTTCAATAAAAAATGATAGGATAATGTTATGGAAAGGGTGCTCCAAAAGAATTGGACATCTGATATTGCATCAGACGTCTTAAAATTGGCCTTCAGAATCTCCTCCTGTCTTTGCTTTGGCTCTGCTGCAACTATAGTTCTTGTCTCTCCTTTTCTTTTTCTTCCTTAGCCGCTCCTGCTCCTCTTCTTTTTCCTTCTCTTCTTGATTCTCTTCCTGCGGCTAAGTGCTGGCTTTGCCTCTTCTTAAGTTGCCTTCTTTTTCTTCCTCTTCTTCCTTTGCTTTCTTGCTTCTCTTTGTCTGCCCCTTGATCTCTCTCTTCTTTCTCTTGGTCTGCCGCACCTCTGCTACAGTGTGTCTTTCTTCTTCTCCTTCTCTTGCAGCTGCTAAGTCCTGCTTCTTGCTGCGCTTCTTCCTCCCTTAGCGTCCTCTTCCTGCACAAGCACCACGCAACAAAACCTATTCCCCTACCCTCCCCGCGCATCTCTCTCTCTCTAAATTTCTCTTCAGTATGCTCTCCTAGAGCTGAGTTATCAGGTCTGTCGTGCACCTGGGTCCAGGAGCACCGGCGTGGGTGTGGTGCACGAGGAGTGCACAGTAGGATAGTCGGGTCGGGTTGCCAGGTCCGCGGGCTAATTCACGGACGAGGAGTGTATAGGTGTGGAGGGACCTCACCCCAGTGATTTCGAGGCGAATAGACAATAGCACAAAATCGACTTAAAGCACTCAGACAGCTCACGGCTTACTGAGGGGGGACTAAAAGTCTCACCCATTGCTGCTGGCAACTACCGGAGAACGACTTCACGATTGGCGCAGCTGCAGGTCCCACGGCACCCTCTATCAGGTTGGACTTGCGCACACTCGCAACCTTCACAGTCTGGAAGCCTGGGAGCAGACGATTGTGGCCTGGAGCTGGAGAACAGTCGAGCTCAAGTCGTCGTTAATGGCGGCAGGGAGCTTGACCCTGCACGACACAAAAAGAACCTTGCGGCTCTATCAGACCACAGGAGGACCTTCGCCGTGTCACGGCAAAGGTGAGGCGATCAGTGGCAGGCCGCAGGGTGACCTAGGCGTGCGTGCCTAAGTTGCTTTGTGGCCGGATTTATGGGTTAGGTCGGGGGAAGCATGGAGTGTGTGTGGCGACCTGTGGATGGGTGGAAGATGTTCAGTGGAGTGTGGCGGAGGTTGTGAGGTGGGTGGCGAGACGTGTGGGGGTGCGGAGTGACGGATGCATCTCGCCAGAGGGTGGTCGGAGATGGGGAAGATGCAGGCGGACAGTGGCAGTCGAGGGATGTTCTGTGAAATAGAATGAGGGAAATGAAAGAGTGGCAGACGAGGAGCTTATCTAGATTACTTGGAGCGAAGGGGGGGCAAAGGAGATAGACGGCGCGTTGGTGCCGTCATCGGAGAAGACGGCCCTCAGGGAGATAACGGCGACGAGGAGGACAAGAAGGCGTGCACTGGTGCGGCGCGAAGCAGAAGAATGAGGCGGAGTGAACCCTACTGCTGGTATGGCAACAGAGAGACGAGAGGGACGAGGAAGAATCGCCAGACCTTGCGGGCTACTTAGCCAGAGAGAGGGGAGATGAAATCTGGGGGATTCTGTGGACAAAACAAGCTTGAGAGATTCGCAGAGAACCGGGGGTCCATTTATAGCTGCTGGCCGAACTTCTGGTGTGTGGAGGGCAAGACTTCTTGCCACTGACTTCTCACCAGAGAAGGAAGGTAGTTGGAGCTCCAAATCTCTCGTGCGTTCGCACGAGAGATTGGATGGAAATCAAATATTGTAATTGAGCTCAGATGGAAGAAGATTCCTCAGAGAATCTCCCTTTCAAATCTGGGAGGGGATCTCTGAGGGATCAGGGAATATTCCCCCTCGATTCCTCGCCGGAGAAGGATTCCTCCCCATTAATGGTGGAGGGACCTGTTTGTAAGAGTGGCGAGGAAGATAGGGGGGTTTGTGTAATGATTTTCAAAAGATAGGGGCCAAAATGTAATTAGGTGTACTAATTTGCAAAGTAGGTCAAGATGACCTCCCCTTAGGTCCAAATTTTGGTACAAACCTAATTTGGACCTAAGAAATCCAATGGTGAAGTTGGATTTTAGGTTTGACCATGTTTGACTGGACATTTTGCATAAAACCCAAATTATGTCAATTAATGAGCCAGGACCCTAATCTAGGTCAAAATAGGTTCCAAAGGTCAACTTGAAGGTTCTAAATCCTAGGGGATATTTTTACATGAATTTTAGAGGGTTTATTTGATTTTTATCCTGACCAGAATCCTGTTGAATTAAGCAGGTCTATTTTAGGATTACCAGATGTCATTTAATTCCTCGATTGCACATGAACCCATTTCTGATTGAACCAACCCACTTTTTATCTTATTCCGACCATTTGACCTATGTTTTGCCTCTGAGAAATCTCGTTTATGTACTGTAATGGTAACATTGCAGTTTTACCCTTTATTTCGTGTTTGCTTCTCAGAACACTTATTCCTTCAATTAAGCCCTCCTCTAAGTTATGTAGGAGCTTTTATTCTCTTTCTTGGGTCAAAATGAGCTAGTTAGGGCTCATGATGAGGCTCTCATCATCTCACAAAGGGAGAAACCTTTGAGAAGGAATGGTTGCTGCTGGCCAATTTGGATAGTCTGGATGGTGCCACGTGACGCCATCTGGATCGTCCATCTTCAGGTGCTTGTAGGTGGCACCACGGACGTCGAATTGTTTCAATTTTTATGTTGTTGGGCTACAATCGTTGATCCAGATCCATCCGTATGATCAGATTTGTCGTTTGAAGCTCTGAATTGCATCACCTAGTTCCTTGACCGTTGATCTTTCTCGTGCTGCATAAGGTGCTACAGGATTCCGATCAAGATGATTTCGGAGGCGTTAGACTCCAATCGTCATCCTGATAAGATTTGTATGATCAAATTGTCAATCCATGACCCTGAAATAAATCTTCTTCTCTCCTAGACATAAAAGGATGCAATTAACCTAAAATTTATACAGACTACTTTAAATGTAGAATGACACATCCTATGCAATATTTGTAATATGGAATGCATATCTAAGCCTAGGAATATGCATAAATAGGCAGTTTATCCTAATTAAATATGTCTACATCATACTTCCATGCCTATCTTTTGCTAGTCCCTAGCAAAATCAAACTAAATGCTATCTATAAAAATAAAATTAGGATCTATTACTTAGTTACGATTTGTTCATTACATTAGAAAATTTTAACTAAGGACCTAATTACAAAAACTCAATAGGGCCCAGGTGTCTGCCAAAATGTACAGCGCCCAAGTCCTCGCCTTATTTTGAAAAGGGAAGATATATTTTTTGTTTTTTCTACTTTTCTAATTTTTTTTGGAATTTTGGAGTTGAGAGTTTTGGGATAACTTTTTACGGCCACCCGACCTGCCTAAGACTCGAAAATGACTCTAAGTGCTAAGCATCTTGTGAATGAGTGATAGACTCACTAGGCGACCATTAAAATGGACTTCAGGTTTCTACGACCATAGGCGACCTTAAGAGTTTATGCCTAAAGGTTTATCTTTCCGATCATTAGCTTTCTCCCAACTTTTTTATTTTTTTATGGGATCAACACAAGGGCAAACTCAATGTATATCTCCCTGATTTATTCTACTTCCCTGCTTCTTCCCTAAGTGTTTTAGGAATTATTTGTATATTTTTGTGAGCTGGGCTCTGGAGAACTGGCCAATGGGATATTACCCACGGTAACTTGCCAGCCATACTCGTGCGATGAAGTGTGATTTATTTTCCTATTTTTATTTTTCTCCTTTTTCTACTTTTCTATTTTTTTCTTTTTATTTTTCAGTATCATTTTTTTCTTTTTCTAAATAGGTGGCTTCCCTAATCTAAGATTTACCTAAAAGCAATAGAAATGAGTATGGTCATGTAGCTAGGCTATGAACAACTAGCCAATGGGCTATTACCCATGACAACTTACCAGCCATACTACCCTAAAAAGTTCATTAGCTACCTAATTTCCATAAAAATTGTCGAAAAGTGTGTCAGTGCAAATAGTGTGTAGATGCTTAGACTTAAAGTCCCCTCAAATCAGAGTGCGGGTAGATTAGTCGTGTACTTATCACCATAATTTATTGGCCAAATTAGAATAGAATTACTTGGCGAGGACTCAAAACTAAGTTCAAATTCGAGTGGACACCCAGGTTGATTAAGCCCGAAGACCTGAAGGATCTAAGTGTTCATGACCTAAAGTATCATTTCCTAAAGTTCACAACTCCTAATGCCTAAGTTCTCTTCTCCTAATTCTAATTTTTCTTTCTTTTTTTAAATAACAGAAGATTACTGTTATGGGCAAACAACATGATTAAATCAAAAAATATCCACCCCCCCATGCCTAGCTAATAAATGTCCTCATTGTAAAATAAAAGCGTATAGGAGGGCAAAAATAGGAAGACTATCACCTGAATTCCGTGAGACTCCAGTCAACTCTAAACAGTCTATACATGTGCTGAGTTTAGTGCCTTCAGCTAGGTGAAGTCCGACCAACAGAGATTAGGGCAAGGTGAGAGCAACCTTGTCCGAGATGGGTTCAGGGAGCACATGGTCAACATAGGGTTTGAGACGTTGCCTGTTGACCTTGAAGAAATTACTTGTCTATGGGTTAGAAATTTTGACAGCCCTGTTAGAAAAAATCTGCTCAATAATGAACGGGTCATTCCACTTAGACCTAAGCTTGCCGGTGAAGAGCTTAAGTAGAGAATCAAAAAGCCAGACCCTCTAGTTCAGCTCAAAGCTCTTACAAGTTTTCATCCAATCATGAAGAGCTTTGGTCCTTGCCATATAGATTCTGGCATTCCCATAAGCATCATTTCTAAGCTCCTACAACTCAGATTGTTGGAGCTTCCTGGTCTTCCCAGCTAACTCTATGTCAAGATGGCATTTCTTGATGGCTCAAAATGCTCGATGTTCTAATTCTATGGGTAAGTACATGCCTTACCAAACACCAAACGGAATGGAGACATACCGATAGGCATTTTGTATGCCATACGGTAAGCCCAAAGAGCATCATCCAACTTTTGGGTCCAATCCTTCCTATCAAGCCTAACTATTTTCTGCAAAATGTTCTTGATCTCCCGATTGGAGACCTTGGCCTGTCCGTTCGTCTGCGGGTGGGATGGTGTGGAAATCTGATGATTCAACCCGTGTTTTGCCAGTAAATTCCTAAACTGAGCATGAGTGAAATGCGTGCCACCATCACTGATAATGGCCCAAGGAATCCCAAACTAACTGAAGATATTTTCTTCACAAAATCGATGACCACCTTGTCATCATTGGTCCGATTGGGAATTGCCTCAATCCATTTGGACACATAATCCATAGCAACCAGAATATGCTGGTGTCCAAATGAAGTAGGAAAGGGTCCCATGAAATCGATGCCGCAAATGTTGAAAATTTCGACGGCAAGTATCAGGTTGAGGGGCACCATGTCTCTCTTGGCCATGTTCTGGAGTGTCTAGCATCGGGTGCACGACCTTGAGAATTCCTAGGCATCCTTAAATAATGATCGCCAATAGAATCTGTATTGCAAAATTTTTGCCGCCGTCTTTTTCCTGGAAAAGTGTCCACCACATGCAGATGCATGGCAGAACTCAAGTATACTATGGAACTCATTTTCTGGGATGCATCGGCGAATAATCTGGTCGACGCCAATGTGGTACAACTCAGGATGATCCCAAAAATAATATTTGGCCTTGGACATAAGTCTATCCCGTTGCTGCTTGTTCCAATCCTGGGGGATCCAACCAATTGCTAAATAGTTAATGATATCCGCAAACCAGGGGGTTCGAAAACCCGAGACTGTAAGGATAGCCTCATTCGGAAAAGTGTTAGAGATAAGGATATTTGGATGAGGAGAATCAATCAAAATTCTCAAAAGGTGACCTGCAAGTACATTTTGTGCCCTGGATTTGTCTTTGATTTCAAGATCAAATTCTTGAAGTAAAAGAATCCAGCGAATAAGCTGGGGATTAGCATCCTTTTTGGCTAAGATATGTTTCAAGGTTGAGTAGTCGATGTAGATGGTAACACGAGAACCTAAAAGATAAGCCTTAAATTTTTCCAAAGCAAAAGCTACAGCTAATAACTCTTTTTTAGTAATGGTGTAGTTCCTTGGGGCCTCGTCCTGAGTTTTGCTAGCATAGTAGATAATAGAGGGCTTCTTATCTATTTTCTGACCCAAGATAGACCTAACAGCATAATCAGATGCTTCAACCATAATCTCAAATGGGGTTGTCCAGACTGGTGGTTGCAACACCGGGGCATAGGTGTTGGAGGGGCTTTTCAAGAGTTTAAATGCATCTCGTTGTAGTAAAGTCTCCTAAATAGCCCTTCAACAAATAAAATTTATTAGTCGAATATCTAGAAATGAAGTCCGAGGTCGAACACAGGGAGCAAATATAAAATTCACGTGCTAATCTCAATTAAAGTAAAATGAGCACAAGAAATAAGTACAATAATGATATTCAATGAATATTAATCTGTCACATTAGATATTCAATGATACTCAATGTATTTCAAGAGTTAAAGAGGATTAAAAGATATCTAAGATAAAATAATGCTGATTTAGATCACCAATTATTAGCCAAAGCATATGTATATCAATTACTCAATCATGTTAAATAAATGAACAGTGATCAGATGTCTGGCAGGTCGCTCAGACGACTTAAATGTCACCTTGCTATAATGTTTTCTCTTCTGATCTTCTTCTTTGGCTTCTTTTTCTCTCTTCTTTCTTTCCTTTCTCTTTTGGCACGGCCCTTCAACCTCGTCTTTCTGCCTTAGCCTCTTCTTTTCTTCTCAAGTCTTCTCCTTCTTCTACCTTCTCTGTACGAGCCCCCTCCTTCTTCTCAAAGCCTTCCTTTCTTTTCTAAGGCTTTACTTCCTTAATAGCATAAGAGGCCAAGCTCCTCAAGCTCTTTTCACAGCTAAATATGGAGCAAGAGGAACCAACTCAGAGCAAAATCCTCCCCTCTCCCACTCTCTTTCTTGCCTTCCTCCTCTCCTCTTCTCTCAAATATGCAGTTTAATCGGGTAGTCGGGCATGCGTAACCTGGTCCAGGGTTGCAGGCATGTGTGTCGCAGCCGAGGAGTGAAGCCAATAGGTGGGTCGGGTCAAGTGCGTAGGTGAGGGACCTCACCCCAAGTGTTTGAGGTGATAAGGCCTATTCAGAAAATCAATATATGAGTGCTCGTGAGCTCATCCATTCACGATGTGGGACTAATCCCATGGGCTGCTTCTCGCATGCACCTACAATGAAGGCATCTCCAATTGAGGGTACAGCTGAGGGTGTGGTCTTCAATCAAGGACCTAGAATCATTCCTACAAAAAATCCACATCACCTAGAGTTGCAACTTGGGGCGAGCGTGACCTTAAGCATGAGGAATGTCGTCCGCAATAATGGCACAGCAGCAAAGCATCAGCGAGACCTGCGTATCATGATTACGAGCACTAGGCCACAATTAAAATAGTCCAATAGCTTCACCTAGATCTAAGGAAGGTGATGGTGGTGGTTTTGTGGTGATTAGTGAAGCATGGAGGTCGGACGAACTCAGAGATGGTGGTGTGGCAATGGGTTGGTTGACGGGGGGTTTGAGTGGTCGAGAGTCTCAATAAAGTTAGGGTTGGTCGTGGTCGCATGGCGGAGGTTGAGGGGGTGTTGGCGAGTTGTTTGGTGAGATGTGGAGGGGGGGCAGACTCACCGAAGGGGTGACCGGAGGTGTGAACGAAGGTGGCTTGCGTGGAGGTAGAGGGATGTTTTTGGGTTTTTTAATAGGGGAAACTAACGTAAGACTCTAAAGAAACTTATCTAGCCTATTCCAATTAGACAAAAGGAGAGGATGGCGCTAGTTGTGGTACAGCCAACACCGTGGAAAGTGAAGCCTCTAGTGGTAGGAACGGCAAGGAAAGAAGGGGTCTAATAGGCACTCACCGGTATTGTGAGACGTGGATGAACGTGGGAAAGAAGGATGCACCTACTATTGTCTGTGTGGGTGGACGAGGAAGGTGGTTGGAGGACTTGCCAGAGTTGGAGGAGAATGAGGTCAAGAAGAAGGGAAGAGGGTGTGTCTGACCTCCAAACGAAGCTAAGGAGGTAAGGTTTGCATCAGGAGGTCTTTTATAGGCCATAGGAGGTTCTTCCAAGCTTCAAAACCAAGCTTGGAAGCTTGGGGCTTATGCACATGTAGGATACCCAAACCTTCAAAAGGTTCGCACGAGCGTTGGAGAAGGATTCAGAGCCTCAAACCTGGTTCAAATGGAAGGACATTTCCTCAGGAATCCCCCTTTCTATGTTGGGAGAGATTTGTCAATCAATCAGGGAGAACTCTCCAAGCAAAGGTTGTCGGACTAGGACTTCCTCCGCGATAATGGCAGAGGGACTTGAGTGCAAAGAACAACTACAAAGATAAGGACTCATTTGCAATTATTTTGAAAGCTAGGGGCATAAATGTGAGAGAAAAAAATCAGACTGAACCAAAATGCAAGCTAAGTCAATATGATCTCTGATTAGTCCCAAATTTTGGTACAAACCTATTTTGGATGCAAGGAATCTGATGGTGAAGTTGGATTTAGGTTTTGACCAAGTTTAGTTGGGTAATTTGTGTAGAAACCTAAATCAGGGCAATTATCTGTTTGAGACTCTATTTTAGGTCAAATTGGGTTCCAATGGTCAAATCAAAGGTACCAAACCTTATAGCATATTTTCCTATGATTTTTAGAAGGTTTAGGTGAATTTTATTTTGACCAGAACCTTATTTAATTAAGCAGGTCTGTTTTTAGGGTTTCAGAAGTCCAATAATTCTTAAAACTCGTGAAAACCCATTTTGTTCTGCATGAACCCACTTATTAGAAATTTATGACCATTTCACCTTTAATTAACCCCTGAGAAATCCCGTGATTTCTCTGTATTTAGGATATTCTGTTAAAACTACAGTTTTACCCCTATTTTAATGTTTATCTCTCAAAAAGGATGTGCAATGAATTATGGCTCTTTGACGATATGTAGGAATATTTATCAATTGATTATGACTAAATAAAGCTAGATATGGCTGATGATGACGTTATCATCGTACCCCCATGCCTAACTTTTGCTAGTTCCTTAGCAAAATCTTATGAAATGAACTCAGATTCTAGACCATGCTTTGATGTTCAAAGTCCTAATTCTTTCTTCCTTTTAGAAATTAGGTCAGAATGCTAATAGTAGGCCTAGAGGTACTTAAGTACCAATCAAGATCCATACCTAACCAGCTCTAGCCTTAGTCTACCGTAAAGGTTTCTAAGGCATACAGAAACTATACTAAGGTTTGTTGAACTCAACGATTAAAGCACCCTTCCTTGTAACATGGTTAGTCCAGGTTCAGTTTGCAATGTGTTTCTTTTTGTAAGAGAGAGAGAGAGAAGAATTTTTGCATTTTTGGAGAGTTTTCTCTCTCTTTTTCTTTTCCTTATTTCTAGCTTCGGATTGGCTCAAAAACACAGTCTGTATCGGATTCCTTGTTCCCACCATCAATCCTTGCAGCGTCCCTGGTAATCGATGCTTTGAGATAGCGTCACCCATGGCAATCCCCAGAACCCTGGCTTTCGACACTTTGGGATAGTGCCACCCCTAGCGTTCTGTAGCTAAATACAAGCCCCAACGATCAACATTTCGGGATAATCCCGCCCATGGCACCTAAACTAGCACATGGTACTTACATGCCCCCGATAGGATATTTAGATATCCTACAAGACAAGCACTGAGGAGACGATATGTTATTACACATCTTCGAGGGGAATTTCCTACCTCTCCACACTGGGAACTTGTCTAAATCAACTTACGTTGATAAGCCACTACTAATCTAGGTAGCTTTTTCAAAATAGAATAAATGCTTTTGCATGATTTTTATTATTAAGCGCACTGAGCCAGACTTGTGTGTGGATTAGGGTTTTTAGGTTACTGAGTCTCACAAACCAGAGGTCAGTTAACGAGGCTGAATAATCCCTAAGTCTTAGACTTAATATGTAAGTTTCACATTTTCCTCAATCTCTTGAGGATTATCCAGATCTTAATGGATACTTGAATGCTTAAGCCCTAAAACAAGCCCAAGAGTCCTAAGATCAGCACTCATACTAATCTCTTTATCTCTCTATCATTCTAGGACTTAATTTTTTCTTTTGATTTGGTCCAGAACTTAAGTAGATTCCATAATCATTTACTAATGACTAATACTTTTTGTTTCAAATTGTTACTCCTTTTTGGCATTTAAATCAACTCCTCTCTTCCTCCTAAAAAATGATATGCAATTAGTCTCTCAAAATTTCCTCCCATTTCTCCAATTTTTGTTCTTCAATTTTTTTTTTTTTTGGTTTTTTGAATGAGTAATTTTTTTTGTGAGAACCCTTTAGAAGCTTTAATTTCTATGTGTTTGCACTTTAACACCTCCCCATGCCTAAGTTTTGCAATGTCCTCATTGTAAATCGGAGGGCATCAAATCAGCTTGGTTCATGGGTTAGAACAGGATCAGAAGGGTGGGTGAACGAGTTGGGATGACTATTGCGGATGATTTCAAGCTCTGGTATGAATACCAAAGGTTGAGTCGGTTGTTCTAAAACTGAACTCTAAGTGCAGTAGGCGTGTAACTCAAAAGGATAATTAGAAGGGTCTCGTGTTTTTAGAATGGCAGGTTTCCTCCCGTTAAGGGCTAAATTCAATGCCTTCAATCGAGCAGAGGGTGGTCATGGAGGAGTGGTCAAATCAGAAGAATTTTATAGAACAAGCACCTTGATCAAAAGCCTGGTTGGTCCAACCAGGTGCTTGTTCAGATCAACAGGCTGATGATGCAGCCCAAACCCAATCAATCTGGTGGTTTGATGGATGTGGATCACTAGATATGGAACCCACCAAATACTTTGAAGCTCAAATGAATGTGAAAATGAAAATCTAGGGTTTGGCAGAGTCTAATAATCCTGGTCAGAGTAGGAATCCTCAAATGAAAAAGAGTCAGTGGAGGATGTAGGAACCCTACAAAAGTGATCAGAGAAAGATGGGACATGATTTTCATTCTGATCGATGTCTGAATCCCGATGAAAAATTAGAGAAGAATCATGTACAACCGGATCAAAGAGAGGTGAATCAGAGTAGAAATTGATTTCGGTGGCGGGTCGGGGTTGGGATCGGATCTGAGAAGGTTTTATTTGTGCTGTAGAAGAGGTGGTTTCAAGGAGAATTGTATGTGTTGAGGGCTCCTCTAGAAATGATTCAAAAGTAAGTTCATCTAAAGAGTCCTCATAATGGCCATCAAAATCAAAGGTAAATGCCTAAAGAGTGCTTATAGGATCACAAAAATCTAAGTAAAGAAAAGATTCGAACTCTAGATTGCGAACACTCTCGGCACTTACTGTTTATAATTCCTGAAGATCAAAAAGGAATGATTCCATCTCAATGGAACCCGATTTTGAATCAGTGATCTCAGGATCAGGGACCTCGGAGTTAGAGTCAAAGAATGGATCATGGATGCTGAGGTCGTAAATTGGTTCATAGTTGTCAGGAAACAAAAGTTCTCCGAAATCAGAGTAGGATTCGAAATCATCGGAGAATTTGCAAGAATAAGTTTCCAAATCTGATTCTGGATCGGGAGTTCCACCACAGAGAGAATCAAGATGTGTAGAATCAGCAACCTGACTTGGATCTAACCTATTTTCAAATTCTAAGCTTAAAAAGGTATCTTTATTAGGCATGGGCTCGAGTTCTTGGCTCCTAGGAAAGGCCCAATCAATTCCCAACTCATCCAATTCCTCAATTTATGTATCATAGATTAGCGTGACTTTCAAAAGATCAATTTGTGTCTCTGAGGAGGTTGGAGAGGTGTATTCATCAAATACAGACCTAGAATTGTAATTCAAATTCAAAATCTGACTCATCATTTTGGGCCTCATGATTTTCCCAAATAGTCTCGAATCCAGATTCTAGGTTAAGGGTAAGGATTGAATCACTAGAATCTAGGCTGGGCTCTACAGGGATGTCAGAATCATTCTTGAGAATCACCTAAACAGGATAAGGCTCGGGATTTACATTCTCAAGAAGTTATGTTTTAAGCTCATTATCATAGGTGTCGAGGAAATCTAAGCTCGATGGACCAGCTTCCTGGTTTGCTAGGGTAGGTTCAAAATTAGGAACACCTGCAATTGGATCCTCCCAACCCATCTCAAGATCAGGAATGTCAATTGTTATGAAATTTGAATCTAAATTCATTTGGGTTAGAGGTCCACAACAATTTTGATCATCAAACCTGGGATTTGTAGGGTTATGTTGATCACTAGAATCACTCCAAGATATTTTATTAATTTCTGACGAGTATTTTTTTATCAATGGATCTATATAACTTATACAGCAATTCTCCCTGCATTTCCAAAAATTTCTAGAGGTCTTCTGGAAATAAAGGATTTGACCAACATTGCAAACAATCATTGTTGTGTAGTTTCACCACTTCAATGTGTTCTGCTAAGCGATCATCCTGGGTTGAACCGTGGTTTAGTCATATCCATATCATCTTTATATGGTTCAAAATGTGGTCCATTGTTTTCTTGAATTTATCCTGAATGTCCCCTTTACAATATTCTTCGTGGTGTCTATAAGCATTCTCAATTATCTTTTCTTTCATGCTCATTTGGGACTCAGGTTTCCTATACAGTCTTCCTAGATTTCCAGGTTGCATTTTCAAATCAGGTGGTGGAATCAAGATGTAGAATCAAAACTCAGGTTAGATTAAAGTTGATCAGATCTAGAAAGAGATTCCCAAGAAGATCTAGTGCAGTCTCTTAGGTTAAAAACCTAATGACCTTTCTGTGTATGTGCTCTATAGAAAAGATGAGGGATTGGATATAAATTGGACCTAATCAAGGAACCTAAAGATTTTTGGATGACTAAGGCAGTTTCGAGGCAGATGATACCTCTGAATCAGAAATCCTCACACCCGAGAAATACCTGGGCAGCCAGGAAGGGAGAGCCCCGCAAAGACCCCTACACGGTAGAACATCCCACGGGTTACAGGGTTTCCCACACCCGACCTTCCTTGTCACTGCGGTGCCAAGTAGGCCGGAATGTATGAGCTTAAAACCTTAAGTCTACCAATTTTAGCCTAATTTGTGCCTTGAATTTCACCTGATTAGAAATTGATTTGACTTGTGCCCTAATTTGGAGGTATGAGGCCCACAAAGTAGACCAACTTCACCTGACCTATCCTAAAAGATGGAGAATGAAATCTAGGTCAAGACCTAGAAATCACCCTAAATTGACTCTCAGGTTATTATGTCCATAATTTTAGGATTCAAGTGAGATTTAGAGCCTGATTTCTTTTTAGGGTTCTTCTTGATTAGATCTTTTCAAACAGAGGCTTGGGTAGCATACAAATGCGGGAGGGTTTATTCTCTTTATGCAGGCAAACTGTGAGCTGGCACTTCAAACCCTAATGTTGAAAACCCTAATTGGCTCTATTCCAAGTCCAATTTGATCTCAAAATGTTCACCTTAGGCTTCAAGAAAGAAGTGTGTTAGCCCAAAGTGATTTAGAAATTAAGCATAGCCCCTAAAAGGTACAAGCAATTAAGGTAGGGAATTTCTAAACAGAATCGCCCCAAGCTTCAATCAGATATGAAATTTACGCAAATTAGGAAAACTTGCCTTTTAAATGATGATTTACTAAGAAAATAAGGTAGGTAATTCCTAATAAATTTTGTTTCCTTTTCTCTCTTCCAAGGATTAGGAGATTAGGGAAGAATAGAGATTACCTACCCTGGGAGTGGCTGTTTTGCGTGGAAGTTTGCCTCATGATGTACCTCGCAAAATCACAAGAAACAAACAAGGGCAAGTTAGTGGTCAGATATAATCAGATAGAACAAGAATAGCGGTGAATTACACATTACTCCTCAACAGCGATGCCAAAATGTTGAATAAGGTTTTAAGGAGTTTAAATGCGTCTCGTTGTAGTAAAGTCTCCTAAATAGCTCTTCAACAAATAAAATTTATTACTTAAATATCCACAAATGAAGTCTAAGATCGAACAAAGGGAGCAAATATGGAATTCACGCGCTAATCTCGATTAAAATATAAATGAGCACAAGAAATAAGCACAATAATGATATTCAATGAATATTAATCTATCACATTAGATATTTAATAATGCTCAATGTATGTCGAGAGTTAAAGAGGATAAAAACATATCTAAAACAAAATAATGGTGATTTAGATCACCAATTATTAGCCTAAGCACATGTATATCAATTACTTAATCATGTTAAATAAATGAACAGTGATCAGACGTCTGGCAGGTGGCTCAGATGACTTAAATGTTGCCTTGCTACAGTGTTTTATCTTCTGATCTTCTTCTTTGGCTTCTTCTTCTTCTCTCTTCTTTCTTTCCTTTCTCTTCTGGCACGGCCCTTCAGCCTTGTCTTTGTCCCTTACCCTCTTCTTTTCTTCTTAATTCTTCTCCTTCTTCTTCTACCTTCTCTGTACGAGCCCTCTCCTTCTTCTCAAAGCCTTCCCTTTCTTTTCTAAGGCTTTACTTCCTTCACAGCACAAGAGGCCAAGCTCCTTAAGCTCTTTTCACGGCTAAGTATGGAGCAGGGGGAACCAACTCAGAGCAAAACCCTCCCCTCCCCCTCTCTCTTTCTTTCCTTCCTCTTCTCCTCTTCTCTCAAATATCTGATTTAATCGGGTAATCGGGCATGCATAACCGAGTCCAGGGCTGTGGGCATGTGTATCGCAACCAAGGAGTGATGCCAATAGGCGGGTCGAGTCGAGTGCATGGGTGAGGGACCTCACCCTAAGTGTTCGAGGTGATAAGACCTATTCAAAAAATCAATATATGCATGCTCGTGAGCTCATCCATTGACAATGTGGGACTAATCCCACGGGCTGCTTCTCACATGTGCCTGCAATGAAGGCATCTCCAATTGAGGGCGTGGTCTTCAATCAAGGACCTGGAATCATTCCTAGAACAAATTTGCGTCTCCTAGAGTTGCGATCTGAAGCGAGCGTGACCTTGAACATGAATGTCATCAGCAATAATGGCACGGTGGCGGAGCATCGGCGAGACTTGAGTATCATGAATATGGGCTCTAGGCCCAAATTAAAATAGTCCAATAGCTTCGCCTAGATCTAAGGAAGGTGATGGTGGTGGTTCTGTGCTGATTGGTGAAGCGTGGAGGTCAGACGAACTCAGAGATGGTGGTACGACAGTGGGTTGGTCGACGAGGAGTTTGAGTGGTCGAGAGGCCTAATAAAGTTAGGGTTTTTGGTCATGGGTGCACGGTGAAGGTTGAGGGGGTGTTGGCGAGTTGTTTAGTGGGATGTGGAGGTGGGGCAGACTTGCTGGAGGGGTGACCGGACGTGACAACGAAGGTGGCTTGCGTGGAGGTCAAGGGATGCTTTTGCATTTTTGAATAACGGAAACTAACCTAAGACTCTAAAGAAACCTATCTAGCCTATTCTAATTAGATGAAAGGGGAGGATGGCACCGGTTATGGTATGGCCGACGCCGTAGAAGGTGAAGCCTCCGATGGTAGGAACGGCGAGGAAAGAAGGGGTCTAAGAGGGGCTCACCGATATTGCAAGATGCGAACCAACGTGGGAAAGAAGGATTCACCGACTATTGTCTGTGAGGGTGGACAAGGAAGGTGGTTGGTCGAGCCTGGATAGGTTTGTTAATATGGTGATTTTATCATTGAAGTGTGTAAAGTGGTTAACCTAAATCGAACCTAACCATCTCTTTACAAAATTTTTAACCTGGCCTACATGATTTTATCTTGGTCACTTTTAGGCCCAGGGTCGAACTCCAGGAAGTGGGGTTAGAAGTCAAGTTTCTACGCCTTTCCTACAACGAATCTCTTCCGTTCGTTTATTGTATTTTTGGTGTTTTTCTATTTAGATTTTTTTCTGAGAATTCTTGTCCTTGAGGCACACCCTCAAAATTAGGTTCTTGGCCTTGAGCCAAATTAGGGTTCCAAAACGGGTCATGCTATCCGCAAGACGGAGTACCTGCAAGTCAAAGATTATCTTTTCTCTTTTATATATTATTTGTTTTTTATCTTTTTATGGGCATGCAAGAGAAATAGAAATAAAGTAAATATAGTATAGATATATATGTATATACTATATATGTATAAAGGGGTGGGGGTGGAGGCAGAGATGGAGTGTAGCACGGTGTCGAGTCGGTTGTTGTCTAGAAAGACGCAACCAACAGGACGAGGTGCTGCGTGGAGTGTAGGATGGATGGTGGAAGATGTGTGCGAACACGCTTTTTGTACGCGTGTATCGGGGCATATCAGCAACTGGTGCCGATATTCCCGCGATACCACGTATGGTAAGTAATGTGAAAATATATATATATGTATATATGTAAATATATATATATATATATATATATCTATATATATATATATATATGTATATATATATATGGTTATAACTATATAGGTATATGTGTACTTATATATGTATATATGTATGTGTATATATATATATATATATGCATATATATATAGGTATGTAAATATATGTATAGATAGATATATGTATAGATATATATATATATATATATGTATATGTATGTATATATAACTATATAGATGTATATATATGTATGTATATAGTAATATATATATATATAGATATATGTAGATATATATATATATATATGTATGTATATATAGTTATAGATATATATGTATATATGTATATATATTTATATATATATATATGTATGTATGTATATATATAAGTATATGTGTATATATATGTATATATATATGTATACGTATAGAAGTATATCTATATATATGTAAATATATATGTGTGTGTGTGTGTATATATATATATACATGTATATACGTATAATAATACTTAGTTATATAGGTACTACTATATATATATAGATATAAGTATATATATATAGATATATCTATATGTATATGAATATATATAGATATAAATATATATATGTATATATATATATATATATATATATGTATATATTAGTGTATAGGTGTGTGTATGTGTGTATGAGAGTGTGAGTGTGTGTGTGTGTAAGTGTCGGCAGAGAGAGAGTGAGAGAGTGCTGAGAGAGAGAGAGAGAGAGGGAGAGCGCCTGCTGTGAAGAAGAGGCGGGTTAAGGCGTCTGGAGCTTCAGGGCCCACATCTGAGTCCACGCGCGCACGCGCAGGCGCGTAGGCGAGCTGAGAGGTGCGCACATGCAGGGGAGTGGGCACGGAGGAATGAACGCAGCGCACCGCGCTGCGCGAAGGGCTGGAGCGGGCGCACTCAGGCGCACGCGGGCGAAGATGCGGGCGGGAGCGGGCGCTGGCAGAGGACCGCACGCAGACGTGCGGGCGAGCGGTGGAGCAGGACGCGGGGCGGGACGCGCGCGCAGGCGAAGGTCGGTTGCGGTGCGCCAGGTGACCGGATAAGTGAGAAACTTACCGGTCACCCCACTGTAGCCACAGTGTTCCGCAAAAACGCATGAACAGTGGCTACAGTTGCTTGGCGAGCCGCGCGATCCGGTGCCCCTGGTGCTGTGAGTGCGGACGGCTCGGGGCTGGCGCACGCGAGCTGGCACGCGCGTGGAAGGCGTGTGCCGGTTGGTTGCGGGTGAGGAGATGTTCGCGACAGGGAGCGTAGAGAAGGAGGCAAGGGCGCCTGCAGGCACGCATAGTGGCCTGCGTGCGCTGCTGCCACCTTGCTGCTGCTGCTGTGGAGCTCGACCGGCTGTTGCAGGGCGTGCGGTGGCCGGTTGAGCTTAAAAGCTTGAACCTTCAGTGGCAATGGCGGAAGGGCATCAAACGAAGAAAAAGGGAAAAGAAGACCACCACGCCCACCGGCTCTTTGATGAGCTAGGCGGTGGTGGTCTCACAGTGGTGGGTGTGCACCACAATGATGGACTCCTACCTGCAGAGTGTCTCCTTAGAGGAGGAGGGCCTGTGTATGGAGGGAGAGGGGGAGGAGATGGCCTGGAGAAGAAGAAGCTACTGTGTGTTGGGTTTTTGGCATGGAGGACCAGGCTCCCTTTTGCAAGAAGGCAGCCGTGGCCTTATAAAGATGAAAGAGGCATGCACAACCATGCCCTGGCTGTGCATGGCTCAGCATGGCCGGCAGGGAGATCATGTGCATGCGGCTGCAGGGCTGGCAGGGAGAGGGGGAGCAGGACATGGCGAGAAGAAGAGGTTGTTCCATGCAGCCGCGGGAAGAGTTTCAAAGTCAAATAAAATTAAAATAAAAAGATGGTGAATTTTGCAAAGCAGCACTTGAGGAAAAATGTAATTTCACGGCCAATTTATTCACTATCCTCCCCACTCAATTAAATGCATGCATGCATGTATTTTTACAAATATGACTATGGAAACCTAATATGCACTGGTAATGCTAGGAAATAGCATAAGACGACACAATTGTAGGTGTATTTTTGCGGTGCAATCAGTGGTTGTAGAACTCACCGGAGTTGGTGGAGAAGGAGGTCGGGGAGAAGGGAAGAGGGGGTGTTCGGCCTCCAAACCAAGCTAAGTAAGGTTTGCATCAGGGGGTCTTTTCCAAGCTTGGAAACCATGCTTGGAAGCTTGGGGCTTACGCACATGTAGGATAACCAAACCTTCAAAAGGTTCACACAAGCTTTGGAGTAGGAATCCCCCTTTCTATTTTGGCTCAAGTGGAAGGAAATTTCCTCAGGAATCCCCCTTTCTATTTTGGGGGAGATTTGTTAAACAATTAGGGAGAACTCTCCAATCAAAGGTCACCTCAGTAGGAATTCTTCAGCGATAATGGAGGGACCTGAGTGTAAAGAATGATATCAAAGATAGGGGCCCATTTGCAATTATTTCAAAAGCTAGGGGCATAAATGTGAGAGAAAAAGAATCAGATTGGACCAAAATGCAAGTTAGGTCAATATGATCTCTGATTGGGCCTAAATTTTGGTAAAACCCTAATTTGGACCCAAGAAATCTAATGGTGAAGTCAGATTTAGGTTTTGACCAAGTTTGACTAGGTAATTTATGTAGAAACCCAAATTAGGGCAACTATCTGTCTGAGATTTTATTTTAGGTCAAATTAGGTTCCAATGGTCAAATCAAAGGTACCAAATCTTATAGAATATTTTTCTATGATTTTTAGAAGTTTTAGGTGAATTTTATCTTGAGCAGAACCTCAGTTAATTAAGCGAGTCTATTTTTAGGGTTTCAGAAGTCCAATAATTCTCAAAATGCGTGAAAACCCGTTTTGTTCTACATGAACTCACTTATTAGATATTTATGATCATTTGACATTTAATTAACCCTTAGGAAACCCCGTGATTGCTCATCATTTAGGATATTCTATTAAAACTACAGTTTTACCCCTATTTTAATGTTTATCTTTCAAAAAGGATGTGCAATGAATTATGGCTCTTTAGCTATTATGTAGAAGCATTTATCAATTGATTATGACTAAATAAAGATAGATATGGCTGATGATGATGTTATCATCAATAGGTGACTGCCATTTTCAATAAATCAAATGCCTTACGACATGATTCATCAAACTCGAACGACGTGTCTTTGGCCAAAAGCTTACTCAAGGGTCGAGCAACCTTCGAGAAGTCCTTGATGAATCTTCGATAAAAACCCATATGACCCAGGAATGATCGAATTTGTTTCGTAGATGTGAGTGGAGGAAGTTTAGAGATGGCATCCACCTTGGTCTTATCAACCTCAATTCCCCGATTAGAGACCACATGACCAGAGACAATGCCATCTTTAGTCATAAAGTGGCGCTTTTCCCAGCTAAGGACCAGTCATGTCTTGATGCATCTCTTAAGGATCAATTCCAAGTTAGCTAGGCATGACTCGAAGAAATCTTCAAAAATGGAGAAATCATCCATGAACACCTCAAGACAATCTCCCACCATGTCAGAAAAGATGGCTAGTATGCACCTTTGGAAAGTCGCGGGTGCATTGCAAAGCCCAAAAGGCATCCTACGGAATGCAAAGGTTCCATAGGGACTTGTGAAAGTTGTCTTTTCCTAGCCTTCGGGATGGATAGGGACTTGGTTATATCCCGAATAACCATCTAGGAAACAAAAGTACTTTTGCTTAGCTAACCTTTCTAGGATTTAATCAATGAATTACAAAGGGAAATGGTCCTTTTTGGTGGATATGTTCAGCTTCCTATAATCAATACAAACTCTCCATGTGGAAGCTGAATGGGTTGTGAAAGAGTCCCCTTTCTCATTAGTCATGACAGTTATCCCCTCCTTTTTGGGCACAATTTGAACAGGGCTAACCCACGAGCTATATGAGATCGAGTAAATAATTCCTGCATCGAGCCACTTGATTATTTCCTTCTTAACCACTTCTCGCAAGTTAGGATTTAGTCTCCTTTGCATCTCGTGAGAAGGGCAAGATCTATCTTCCATGAAAATACGATGATTACAATAAGATAGCTCGATCCCACTAAGGTCGTGGATGGTCCAACCAATTGCCACTTTATTCTTCTTAGGGACCTTAATCAATCTCAATTCTTTCTCCTTAGTCAAATCAACACTGATAATCACAGGGAGCATATTCTTAGGTCTTAAGAACTCATATTTTAAATTTTCAGGCAATGGTTTCAATTCTAGCTGAGGTAGGTTAGTATAGAGGGTAAGAAGGATGCTGATGATTATTCATCAGGACGGTCCAATGGAAGAGGTTGGGAGTGAACAAAATCAACAACCTCGTCAAGGTGTGGCGAGTCTGCCATGGAGGGTTGTGGGTTAAGTTCGCTAGTGCTGGTCGAGTCCTCGACTACATTAATCAACATACATCTCACAACATTGAAATCATGATCCTCGAACTCCTTAATAAATCCACAATCCTCAAATCCTTTTATCGCTTTGAAAATATCAAGTGTCAATTTCCTGTCTCCAAAGGTGATCTCCATACTACCGCTCTCACAATTGATGTTGGCCTTGGTGGTAGCTAGGAACGGGCGCTCCAAAATGATGGGCGTGTTCCTCAAAACTTCAAGTAGATCCATGTCAAAGACTAGGAAATCTATGGGAAAGTAGAAGTCCTTGACCTTGCTAATAACATCCTCAATAATGCCTTTCGGTGTGGTGACTGAACGATCCACTAACTGTAGCATTACTGAGGTTGGACTAAGTTCACCTAGCCCAAACCTTTCATTAAGAGAGGTCGTGATTAGGTAGATGGATGCACCAAGATCCAATAGTGCCCTATCAAAAGTGTAATCCCTAATGACACATGAAATCAAGGGGGAACCTGGATCTCTCTTCTTCTGAGGAAGGTGATGTAGGATGATAGAACTCGCCTGCTGATAAACGCTAGTTTATCATCATTCTTATGCATTAAAACAAACCTAGCTCTTAGGATTTTACTCCGCAAATGGGTTTTTGGGCTGCATTTAGGCATAAAATAGGTTAGGCATGCATTGCATTTTTTACTGTCTTTTTAATATGTTTTTGTGAGTGTTAGGGATGTACAGATATATAGATCCCTAAAATCCTAGCACTCAAGAAGGAAAATGGTGAAAGAAAAGCCCAGACTAGCTGGAACTCAGCATGATCCAGCTCACCTCAGCTTGATCCAGCTCACCTCAGCTTTATCCAGCTCAACTTAGCTGAGTCTAGCTCATCTCAGCTCCCACTAGTCCACAGGGAGCTCTAGCTAGCTCAGCTGAGTTGACAGGAGTTCACCCCAGCTCAGATCCAACTACATCCAGCTCCACTCAACTCCAGCCAGCTGAAGAAGAACTCATCCCAGCTCAGGAAGCTCAAGTCCAGCTCCCGGGGACTCAGCTTAGCTCAACTCAGTTAAGCTAAGCTACCTTAGCTGCCTCAACCAGCTTGACCCTCCCCGGGAGCACCAGACCCAGCTCACCTTAGCTCATTGTGGTAGAAGCTAGCTCACTTTAGCTTGGCTTAGCAGCTAGCAAAGAACTAGCAAGCTAAGCCAGCTAAAGTAGCTCCATGCCAACCTCTTCAGCAGCAGCCAGCTCCAGTTTCAGCTCCTGACTTCTCCTCCTCAGCTCCTCCCTCCAAACCCTAGCTCCAACACCTTCTCCTCTACTCCTCCATTAGCTAAGCTAGCTTAGCTTAGCTAGCAACCAGCTCCTTGGCCATCCACCACCTTCAAAGTCAACCCTAGCTAGCTCCACCAACTTAAGCCTACCTAAGCTAGCTACCCTACTCAAGTTGGCTCCACCTCCTAGCCATCCCTTCACCCCATTATCACCACCAAAAGACACCTTAAGTTGGCACCAAAAACTACCCCTAACCACCTCTATATTGGCGCCAACTTTCAGCCCTTAATCCACCCTACACCTACCCACAAAAGCCATCCTAGCCATCCACCTACCCCTCCTTCTAGAATCCCTCTTGGCACCAACTTAGACCACCTACTAGAACCCTTTTTGGCGCCAACATCAAGGGGTGTCAACACCCATAACTACCCCCTTGGTGTCCCTTAAGGTGGCGCCAACTCACCTTGGCCATAGGATCTTTAACCACCTCCTAGCCATCCCTTCACCCCATTATCACCACCAAAAGATACCTTAAGTTGGCGCCAAAAACTACCCCTAACCACCTCTATATGGGTGCCAACTTTCAGCCCTTAATCCACCCTACACCTACCCACATAAGCCATCCTAGCCATCCACCTACCCCTCCTTCTAGAATCCCTCTTGGCGCCAACTTAGACCACCTACTAGAACCCTTTTTGGCGCCAACATCAAGGGGTGTCAACACCCATAACTACCCCCTTGGTGTCCCTTAAGGTGGCGCCAACTCACCTTGGCCATAGGATCTTTAACCACCTCCATCTCTTCATCTTGGCCCTTCATTTCAAGGGACACCTTAGCCCCCTTCCTATTCTATAAAAACCCACCACCTACCACCATTTTAGAGCATCCTCCATTAGTGTAATTTGCTACCTAAACCACCTATACCTACGGCCAAGAAGAAGGAGTAGAGAAGGAGATTAAAGGGGCACATCACCAGCCCTTTTGGTGCCTTCTTATCCCCACTCTCTTCAACTTGAGCCACGCCAAGGAGGAGGACTCTTCCACTTCAAGGAGGACGGCCAGGCAAGGGAGAAGGACCTAGGGTGGACGTCCACCCTTGGAGAGAAGCTTAGGGCACGCCCCCTTAGAGCTTGCCTTGGAGGACATTCCTTGGCGGAGCACTGCAAGGAAGGAGTTGAAGGATTCTTTTCAAGCTTGGGAGCCACCAACCTTGGAGCAAGAAGCCCTCTTCCTCACCATTTATCTAGAGGATTTGTGTTTTCTCTTCTTTATTTTAATTTCTCTAGTAGTAGAAGCATTCCTCTACTAGGCTTTTTTTTTGTAAAACACTTTTCATTTATCTAGTTGCCTTCTTTGCAGTTTCTGATTTGCATTTCTACTTGCTTGTTTTTAGCATTCTGCACTCCCTCTCCCTAATTATTCTAGGCCTCCACTTGCCTAGAGTGAGCTTAGGGAGAGGTTCTACTTGCCACTTAGAGGTAGTATTTTAAATTGAAATGTAAATCACCTTCTTGCCACCATTTCTCATGTTGTCTTAATTGAAAAACGAAAAAAATGATATATTAAAAAATACCAAAAGGAAAGTTGAGATTTATTCCAAGCAAGAGAATCACTATTGCAAACATTTGGCCTCCTTGGACGACCCTAGATACTCCCCTATCTAGGAATATAAATTTAAGAGTTGATCGATTTTGCACGTTACAACGACGTATTTAACAAACCGCGTGAAACCGCTATCACCTGCTCAGAGAGAATCACCTTCCTCAGGGTGAGTTCTCTTGGCTTACGCTTTTGGGCACATAGATCTTTCAGGAATTTAGCATAGTCGGGATGTGCTTAGCAATATCAAGGAGCGAGATATTGATCTCTACACTCTTGAATAAATTCAGGAGCTCCTCATTGCTATCTAGGGTTTTCTTCTTCCTAGTTTTCAATAAGGCCTCAGGGAATGGGATGTGGGTGGTGTCCTCAATTTCAGGTCCCTGGGCCTTGTTTTCTTCTTCAACCTCCTCCTTTTCTCCCTTGGGTTCCCCCATGTTTTGGTCGCTAAAAGGTAGTTCAGGGTCCTGGGTTTGTTTCCTGCTCCTCAAGGTGATAGAATTTGCAGATGCATATGGGTTCAGGTCTTGGGGAGGGTTAAGAAAGATAGGAGGGGATTAATTAACTAGATAACCAGGGTTAGAAGAAGACGAAGAACCCTATTCAACCACCAGAGCATGTGAGTGTGGGTCCCTCTGATTCTCGTACCCTTGGACTCTATTGCCCTGATTTTGTATAATGCGAGGGTTGGGTACGAGTGGGAACGGTAGAGATCCAAGCTATTGGGTGTTGGCAATAGTTTGGATTGCAAGTTGTCAGTGACATCTTCAATTGTTGCATAAGCTGGAGCATAGATCCTTGCATTTCTACCATTTTCCAATTTAAATCTGCTTGCCCTGTAGATTGTTAGGCATTCCAAAATGGTTGAGTGACCGATCTCAGGGCAACTGGTTGTATACTTGACCCTGACCCATAAGTCTTTGAGGTGCATAGTTGCTAGGTCGTGTTTAGGTCTGTTGCCCCTGATTTTTCTAGGAGAAGTTAGGGTGGTTCCTGCAACCCAAGTTATAAGTGTTGGAATATGGGTTGGACCTACCATTATCCTGTATCGCATATGAATCCTCATAGGGAGAGGATGGAGAGAAGGAAGGATCAGAAAAACTAGGATCAAAGGCCCCAGTTTGGAACCCATAAGGTTCTGAGAAATTCTGGCTCATAGGCTGAGCCAAGGCTGGTTGGTTCATGAACTCCTACCCCATGGAAGCTCGTGAGGGATATAAATCCAAATTCTGGGATTGAGTGGGTGTAGAAGTGTTTCCTGAGTTTCCAGCCATCCACTCTTCCATCCCTTTGGCAACCAGGTCCACCTTATCTAATTTGTTGCAAATCAATTCCATGTTAAATGAATGAGAGTTCTGAATCTCATTAGCATTTGACCTAGGTTGTTGGGACTGATTAAAAGTATCCACGGAGGCATGATTTATAGAATTCTTGCTCATTTCCTCGAACAGGTCATACGCGCTATCTGCATCCCTATTAAGGAAATTATCTTGGCAAGAGGCGTCCACATGATTATGGAGTTGTTCGAACAACCCGTGATAAAATATATGCATGAGTTACTGATGAGACCACAATTGTGGACTAAGTAAATGCCAAATTACTAAATTAATATTTGCATATACATAGCATACTTGAATATATAAATAAATTAGTTTATAAATAAGGGCTTGCATGCATATTTATACATTCCATTATAGTAACATGCATTTCATGCATTATTTGAGATAAATTATATAAATAACCCAATTTGTTTCTTCCTCCCGCAAAATGCATAACTCCTTCCCAATTCAATGCATCACGCGCACACCTCTTCATGCTCCCACCAGCGGCCAACAGTGCACTCATGCCAATCCAAGGTGATCGTGCATCCCACAACCTCACAACAGCAATCTCTCCAAACCGCCCCATCGCCAAGACTGTTGGAGAGGATCTCGGCGGAAGAAATAAACTGAGAAGCGTTTAAAAAGAGGCACAGCCATCCTTTGAACGAAGGCTCATCCATCTTCTCCACCATGAAGGAGGCGCGCATCGTGGAACCAGCGAGCACTGTGGCGTAGGCGCTCTCCACTGCCATCAACCTCCATCACCGCAGTGGTGCACGGTGACAGCGTGCATCACCACCTCCGCAACCACATCCGCAACCCATCACCATCCACGGTTCATCTTCATCTTCCTCTTCTCTTCTCCTCCACCCGCAGAGCAAACCACCAATCAACCCCGCACCTGCGTCGCTCCACGCGCACCAACAGCAACTGCATGCTAGACGCGCAACCGCACCCTTGTGCA
Organism: Thalassia testudinum; assembly: GCA_037157565.1. Lineage (NCBI taxonomy): Eukaryota > Viridiplantae > Streptophyta > Magnoliopsida > Alismatales > Hydrocharitaceae > Thalassia > Thalassia testudinum. Next base: position 96,776,414 of record JAZHRO010000025.1, read on the forward strand.
CGTGCCCCCTTCCACAGTCGATCCCTTCTCTTCTTCTTCCTTTGCTTCCTTCAACCCGCCTACAACCAAACCGAAGGAACCCACAATAGCCCCACAGCCAATCGCCTCGTGGCCACACCTCTTGCTAGCCACGCCCACGCGCAGCTACGCCCTCGCACAAAGCAGCAGCTCCACGTGTAGCCACGCCCTTGTGCACGCGCAACACCTCCGTGCGCAGCAACCACCTGCGTGCAGCTGAAGTCCCGGCCGCTCCTCTCCGCCGCCACCTACCATCCCGCCGGCCGCCACCAGTCATCTCCCACCTCACCGCCATCGTCTATGAGATCCTCTCCTCCGGTGGAACTCCCCCGCCAAAGCAAACTGCCAACGATGCCTCCTCCAATGTGCGGCGAAGAGAGAGGAAGTTTCCTATGTTTTAGCGTGAATTAAAATTTACATTTTTTTCCATTGTCAACTTGATATTTGGATTATTTTATTTAGGTGAATTTTCATGGTTGCACGTACAATTTCGTGAATTGGCTTAACTTATGTTATACTCATCATTTAACATTGAATTTGGATTCAGATTTGCATTCAATTCAAAATTACATGATATGCCACTACACATGCATCATCTACATATTTTTAGGAGCTTGATTTCTAACGTAGAATTTCCATAAATAGTCCATAACTTCTCATGAAATAGCAAGTTCCATTTATAGCAACATATTCATTAAATTGATTTCGCGAAGGTGTCTACGAACATGATGGCTCTCTACTCATGAATTTATTGGATCTATTCCTCCCTGTCGATACGACCTTATCCTAGTGGTTAGAAATATTTTATGTGTTGATCGAGAGATTTTCCACCACCTTTTGTGATACAACGACTAATTATTTTTTTTCGAAAGCGAAATTCTCTCTATCAATTACCATTTTGGCACCTCGTGGTGTGGACACTTCCTCAAAAGATCCTGGAATCACTCCAAGGCACCATAAAAGGATTCCTCCAGCCGCTGGGTGAAAGTGTTAATCACCCATCACAAATCATTAGTCCATCCAATTAGGAAGAATTTCTTCAGGAAAGTCAACTTAAGAGCAGCCCATGTTTCTATTGGCCTTCCAATGGTCCAGTACCAATGTGTGGACTTATCCCTGAGAGAATGAGCAAAAAGTCTCATGATCATTTGCTCTTCATTCACATTCCTAGCTTTGGTGGTCCGAACCAGAGTGGTCAAATCCTCCAAGTGCTAGAATGGGTCTTCCAAGCCAAGCCCATAGAAATGTTTAATCAAACTTAAAACCTGGGGTTTGATTTCTACGTCTTCGATGTGAATCATGATTCCGGGACGTTCCCCAAAATTTGAAGGATCATGAAAATCCTTCAAGGGCCGAGCACCCTGACCATTCATTCATTGGAACCATTGCTGCATCTGCTGCAATTCTTCCAACTACCTTTAAATCAGCTCCTACTGGTTTGGGGGTAGGGAAGGTGGTTGTTGATCAGCCATGAGATCTACTTGGCTATAACTCAACCTCTACCTCTGGGAATAGTCTAAAGGTCCTTCCAAGAGAGGGTTCAAAGTCCCCCTTCCAAGCATGCACTGGAAGGAAATCGGAAGGACAGGGAAAAAAAATGGAACCCTGCAGCACAAAAATGCAAGCTTGTCCTTAAATTGGGTAGCCTAAGGACCTATGCCTCAGAAATAAACTCCAACCACAGCACGAATTTGGTGTTGTCCTTGCTCCCAAAGGTGGTAAAGTTGGACCGGCGAAGTAGGGGGGATGGAGGGATTTTTTCTTATTTTTTAAGATAATAGCGATAAAGTGATATGTCATTGTGTTTTATGTGGTGGAAAATCTCTCAATCAAAAATTAAAATAAATATCAAATTTAACCACAATAAAAATGTCGCATCCACAGGGAGGAATAGAACCAATAGATTCACGAGTAGAGGATTATACTATTTGCAGACACTTTTGCGACTTCAATGCAAGGAATATGCTATTCTAAATGGAGCTTGCAATTTCCTTAAAAGTTCAATGCTATTTATGCAATTTTCACATCAGGAATTAAGCTCCCAAAAATATGCATATGATGCATGTGTAGTGTCATATCATGTAAATTTGATTTGCATGCAAATCTGATTTGAATTTCAATGTAGAATGATGCACATAACACAAGTGAAGTAAATTCAAGAAACTATAAGTGCATCCATGCAATGTGTCCTGAATAAAATAATAATATTAAAGTGGAAATGGCATGTAATGTAAAATTTAATTGGGGAAAAACAGAGGATTTCTCCTCTCTCTTCCTCGCTTAAACGGCCGTGCACGGTTGGCGGTGAGAATCGACAGGATGGTGTGCCTCGACGCGTGCATCGCGATGGTGGTGATGTGGCGGCCGGAGGTGCCCGACGGCGGCTGGACAGTGGAGAATAGCCGCCGGCCTATTGGGCTCTATTGGAGGAGAAGAATCCCGTGTGGAGAAGAGGAAGAGCAGCTGCTGCAAGGTGCGCGGCTGCTTGCGATGGGCGCGCACGCAAGGGGGTGCAAGGGCACGCCTGCAGGCATGCTGGGCTGCTTGCAGGCGGCTGCACTGCGGGCATGGCTACGTGCGAGCGGTCTACTTGCATGCGGTCTGCCTGTGAGCGCTTGGCTGCCTGCGGGTGTGGCTTAGCCACGGGTAGGTGCGGTGAGGGCAGGCTGGCGAGGGCGCGCTTGCAGGCTTGCTAGGGTGCGCCTGCAGGGCGTGCTGTGGGTGGCAGGCGCTAGCTGTGCGCGTGGTGGGTGGCTGGCGAGGGCGCTTGGCTACCTACGAGCGGGTGCTGTTAGTGTAGCCCAGTGAGGGCAGGCTGGAGTGCGCTTGCGGTGGGGGCTGGTGGCTGCTTGGCGTGGTGAGGGGGGGTTGGTGAGGGCGCAGGTGCAGGCTGGCAATGGCGCGTGGTTGTAGTCTTGCAAGGGCGCTTGGCTGCCTGCGAGCGTGAGATGGAATGGTGAAGGCAGGCTGGGCTGGCGGTGGGAGAGACTGTGGCAGTGGGTGGTGTTTACCTGGATCCACAGTGCACTCCCTCTCCACGGTGGGGAAGGTGGAGATGATCCCTGCCAGGGGGAGAAGAAGAAGAAGCCTCCCTCTCTCTTGCCAAGAGCCTCTTTTATCTCCTCCCCCATCCACAAATCAAGGGATTTTTAAATCACTTACTAAAATTGGCCGGCGGCTGTTGGGGAGGTGTTGTTGAGGTCGGTCGGTTGTTGGATGAGAAATTGCTTTACCACCCTTTTCTTTGCAACATATTTCCTACAATAATAAAACATAAAATAATTACATAATAAGTTATAGAATAAACGTAAACTTAAATAATGATGCATGCAATTATTTAATGACCTAATGTGGTTATTAACAAATATAAAATGTTAGAATAGAATTACTTAGGTGTAACACTAGTCCATGAAAATGGACTCATCGAATACCCCCATGCTTAAGATTTGCTAGTCCCTAGCAAAAATGATAAACAATAGAAGTAATCAGAAGAGATTTCTTCTTTTCTTATTTCAAAACTTTAGAGATCTAGACAAATGTGATGTGATAATAGCCTCGGTAACAGATCCACATGAAAAGCCAATTCGCATTGGGAGTTCGTACTTCACCCTTGGTAAATAATTCTGTCGGGATAGCCAACTACTTCCCTCGGGGATAAAGCAGAAGATAATCTATAATTAGACCATGGCTTTTGGCTTAGGTAGGAGATATCGAGTTGAATGGATTTGTAATTGGTGGCACACACTCATCTGGTTCTACATGTAATCTAGTACTACAGACTCTAGATCTCTAGACTATTAGACAATTCAACTCGAAGAGAGGCTAAACAACTATGCTCTCTTGATGTTCCTTGGCACTCACTCTTTTCTTTCTTTTCTTTCTGAGATCACAAATCTCACCAGATTTAGTAAGTGTACTCACTGTTTGGTGGCCTCACATGGTATTCACACTTCAATTAGAGTCCTAATAACTCTACAACTAAGTTAGAGTCCTCAACCAGTATTCGGGCGATCATAAATACAGAAAGGTAGGTATGGGTCATATTTGGTAGATCGCGATAAGTGTTTTTGTTGCCGCAGAAACAATGTTACAACGTTAAAATTATAACCTTGGACTCTTTGCTTTTTCTTTTCTTTTTCTTTTCTCTCTCTTTTCTTCTTTTTTTTTTTAATTGTTTCTTCTTTTTTTTTCCTTTTTCTTTCTTTATCAATCAACATAACACGATACAGACTTTTATTTATGAGACATTATTAGGGATGATGATGGTCAAGAGGATATTGTGTGGCTTATTTGGTGGAAGTGCCTATTCTCAGCACCGAGAAGGAATGGATAGGACAGGTGTATTTCTGACCTTTGACACTATTACCCTCCTTCAGCCGAGGACTCTATGAAGGACGGTCGTAACCATCCACCATAGTCATAACTTTATTAAGACTCAATCTCTATGTATCTACCTTATTTGGTGACTCTCAGAATTGACACAAAGCACGCACACAGGAATAGAGAGCAAAAACTAAGCCTAACTCCGAAGTATCATCATCTAATTGTCCAAAACTTAAGAGTCATTGCACTAGACTTAGCGCACCAATAATCTCTCTACTTTCTTCTCACAAATATGAGGTGGATCTACTAAAAGATAGTATGCCTGACTCCCTATGAACTGTCCAAAGGTTTAGTAGACTAAAAATACTTATTGGTTTTCTTCAAAGATTCATAGCCCAATCTATGTGCATGTGAAATAAATGTACTGGATTCTAAACTTAAGAAATAATTCAAGAAGAAAATTCTTTAATGACACCTCCATGACAAAGATATTTTGCTAGGGACTAACCCATTCAGCTAAAGAAAAGAGATTTTTTTTTTTAATACTTCCTAAAATGCAAAATGCACCCTCCCATGCCTAAACCCTACAATGTCCTCATTATAAATTTAAAACAGGGGGAGAAAGGAAAGAAATCACTTGATGACGGTGTTATTCAGAACGCTGGGTTGCCTCCCAACAATCACTACATTTTCAGTCAGCAACCAGACTTATAAGGAACCTGTAAGTTTGGTTCCAGACAAAAAAAGTTAGGCCCTAAAAATATGCGTAACAGTGTAGGCCTAGAAAATAGGTAGCCACGGATGTTGGTGAGCTGATGATGCAACGTAATCCTGAAATCTCACCAGAAGGTATGAAAGTAGAACACCTCGTTGGCTACCTGGGGAGGTCTAGGAATAACAAAAGGAACATGAAAAAAGGCCTCCTGAAACGGAATAAGTGGAGGATAACAAGGATCCTCCAAAGTAGAACGGGTTTTAAAAGATATAAAAATTAATATTTCAAACCCTTGAATGGCAAGACTAAAAGTACAAGCATCAATCCACACTCGCCATTCTACCCGACGATGTACTGGCCTGATATGTTCTCTAGAAAGAATGTACATGAGCAGAGATCTGAGCCAAGGATCGGTTAGGGAGTGTAAGGGTTGTTTGTAGTGCTGGAAGGTAATGATTAAGTCCAATGAGGGCCTAGTCGGTGCCAGGTGCAATTCCAACAATGATTCAGATTGAGTATACTCCCTAACAATTGCAGACAACTTCACGTTACCCTGCCTAGCATTAATGATCGGAGTCATATTTTCACCTTTCAGTATGTGTGAATCAAGGGTAGACTCCAAATTATAACTCTTTGATGGAAGGGTCAAAATATCAAAATTATTATCATTAATTTCATCCCCGAATTCGTTTGGTTCACTCAAATTTTTGTCGGGGTGTATATGTGATTCATTAGTGAAGAAAGGAGTTGGATCAGTATCCTCAATTATTCCTAAAGTAGGATCAGTCTTAATGTTTTGGAGCAAGCCTATATCACTGAATTCGTCATTCTTCTGGGGGTATAAATCCTCAATTGACGTGTTTTGTCCCCGAGAGTTTCCCCTAGGCTTCTCACTATTTTGTTCGTCCTCCTCTAATATCCACTCCTGATTTGATGGAGGATGACTCTCAAAAGAAGGGAGGAATCTGGATTTCACCATATTATTTATATCCTCTGAAGGTAAATCCTCAAATAATAAATAATTTCCCTGTGATTCACTCCAGATTTTCAGTCCAGGTTCCTACATTGGGGCATCCTCGTCCACTGAAATAGACTCTTGTCGACGCAGCTAGATCGTGTTTTAACAATTACCGCGTTGTAATATAGACGAACTTTCCGTGAAAACAAATAAAGATTTATAACTCGAAAATCAGAGTATCCGATATCAAACACAGGGAGCAATCTAAGTATTTCCAAAACTTGAGAACACAACTTTTTAAATGAGAATAAATGACTAGTTCAATGAGAGTGATATATAAAAAGAAATGCCTCAAAGGGAACAAAAAAATGGACGTCTAATACAAAATATCAAACGTCTTAAAATAGAGCTCCTTCTCTTCTCTTCCCTTGCTGTTTCTGTTTCTCTTTCTTTATTTCTTTTCTTCCTGCGACCAAGGTCTGGCTTTCTTCTTTCTTTTCTTTTCCTTTACCTTCTTGAATCTTTGTCTGCCCCTTGTCTTCTTCTTCTTCAGTTCTGTTCTCCTTGGCCTTACTTCTTCTTCTCTGCCTTGCCTTTCTTTCTCCTCTACAGAGCCTCCTTCCTTCTTTCTTCTGTTTCCCTTTGGCGTTTCTTCTTCTTTTCTGCCTTGCCCTTCTTCCTTGGCAGAGCCTCCTTCCTTCTTTCGACCTCTGCTTACAGCGGCAAGTCCTTGCGTCCTGCACACAACTACGCACAGCAAAACCTAACCCTCTACCCGCGCATCTCTCTATCTCTCTCTGTGTAAACCACTCTCAGCATGCTCTCCCAGAGCCGGGTAAACGGGTCGGATCGCACGCCCGAGTCCAGGCGCACCGGCGTGAGGGTGGTGCGCGAGGAGTGCTCAGGACACGGTCGGGTCGGGTCGCGCCAAATCCGCGTGGTGAACTCGCGGACGAGGTGCAGTGGTAAGGTGAGGGACCTCACCCCAAGTGTGACTAGAGGCAACCAACCTATATGACAAAAATAATTTAAAGGATACGCACGCGTCGTGACTTACCAATGTGGGACTAAAGCCCACTGCTTTCCCTCGTGCACCCGCAGCAGACCGTGCCTTCAATCCCCTCAACTGCAGGCTCTGTTGGCATCACTTGTTGGGTCAACTATCTTCGCAAGACCTTCCCAAGTTCACAGCACCTAGAATCTTGCAGTCCTGAGGCCTGGAGCAAGCGTGGAGCTTCCTCGAGTTGCCGTCAATGGCCGCCGAAGCTTGAGATCTGTCTGACACAAAAATTGCCTCGCGGCCTAATCAGATCACCATGGGACCTTCGCCATGTCACGACGAAGGTGAGGAGCTATGTGGCAGGCCGCGGGGCGGCCAAGGCGTGAGTGCCTAGGTCGCTCTGTGGCCGGACGGGTGGGTGTGTTCGAGGGACTATTGTGGTGGTGTAGCGGGACTGTGGATGAGTGAAGGGTGCTCAATGAGGTGAGGCGGAGGTTATGCGATGGTCGGAGAGACGTGTGGGGCTACGGAGTGACGGGAGCGTCTTGCCGGAGGGTGGCCGGAGATGAGGAAGGTGGCGGTGGACAGGGACAGTCGAGGGTCGATTGTGTGAAATAAAGTGAGGAAATGAAAGAGTGGAAGATGGGGAACTTATCTAGACTGTTGGGAGAGAAAGGGGGCAGCGGAGTCAGATGGCTCGTTTGTGCCGTCGTCGGAGAAGATAACCCTGAGGGAGATAACGGCGACAAGGAGGAGGTCAGGGAAGCGTGTGCTTGGTGCGGCGTGATGCAGGAAGATGAAGCGGAGTAGACTCTGCTGCTGGTACGACCACAGAGAGACGAGGAGGAGAGGTAATTGTCGGAGCTTGTAGGTTTCTTGGCCGGAGAGAGGAGAGATGAAATTTGGAGGATTCTACGGCCAAGACAAGTCTAAGAGATTTCGCAGAGGGTCGGAGGTCTTTTTATAGGTGCTGACCGAGCTTCTGGTGCGTGGAGGGCAAGATATTAGCCACCGTCGTCTCACCGGAGAAGGAAGGTGGTTGGGATCCAAATCTTTCGTGCGTTCGCACGAGAGTTTGGACAGGAATCAGAGATCATGATCGGGCTCAGATGGAAGGGGATTCCTCAGGGAATCTCCCTTCCAATTCTGGGAGGAGATCTATGAGGGATCTGAGAGTATCCCCCTGTCATCCTCGCCGGAGAAGGATTCTGGCCCAATAATGGCGGAAGGACCTGATTGTAAGATTGGCGAGAAAGCTAGGGGGGTTTATGTGATGGTTTTCAAAAGATAAGGACCAAAATGTGATTGGGTGTACTAAATTGCAAAGTAGGTCAAGATGACCTCCCCTTAGATCCAAATTTTGGTACAAACCTAATTTTGACCTAAGGAATCTAATGGTGAAGTTTGATTTTAGGTTTGACAATGTTTGACTGGACAATTTGCGTAAAAAATCCAAATTAGGTCAATTGATGAGCTAGGACCCTATTCTAGGTCAAACTAGGTTCCAAAGGGCAATTTAAATGTTCTAAACCCTAGGGGATATTTTTCCACGAATTTTATAGGGTTTACTTGATTTTTATCCTGACTGGAACCTTGTTGAATTAAGCGGGTCTGTTTTAGGGTTACCAAATGTCATTTAATTCCTGGATTGCACATGAACCCATTTCTGATTGATTTACCCCACTTTTTATCTCATTTAGACCATTTGACCTATGCTCTGTCTCTGAGGAATCCCGTTTATGTACTTCAATGGTAAAATTGCAATTTTAACTTTATTTCATGTTTTCTTCTCAGAACACTTATTCCTCCAATTAAGCCTTCTTCTAAGTCATGTAGGAGCTTTTATTCTCTTTATTAGGTTAAAAAGGGCTAGTTATGGCTCATGATGAGGCTCTCATCATACCCCCATGCCTAGCTTTTGCTAATCCCTTAGCAAAATTTCAAGGTTTTAACTTTCATTCTAGACCCTAAGTGTATGTCATCAATTATGATAAGTGCTTCTCTTTTTCTTTTGTGATTAGGTCAGAATGCCGACAATAGGCCTAGAGGTGCTCAAGTACCAACCAAAATCCGAACCTGACCCGCTTTAGCCTCAGTCCTCCGCAAAGGATTTTAAGGCCCACAAAAACTAACCTAGGGTTTGTTGGACTCCACGATTAAAGCACCCGTGCTTAAGACATTTTTAGCCTAGGTTCAGTTTGCAGTGCATTTTTGTAAGAGAGAGACAGAAGATTTATTTGTTTGGAGAGCTTTTCTCTCTCTTTTCTTTTTTATTTCTAACTTCGGATTAGCTTCTCAACACAGTCTGTATTGGATTCCTCGTCCCCATCATCAATCCTCAAGGGTCCCTGGCTATCGAGATTTCGAGATAATCCCGCCCATGGCAACCCCCAGAACCCTGGCTTTCGAGATTTCGAGATAATACTGCCCATGGCATTCCGTGGCCGAATTCAAACCCTGGCGATTGACATTTCATGATAATGCCGCCCATGGTATCTAAACCAGTAGAATACTTACATGCCCCCAGTAGGATATTTAAATATCCTAAGAGACAAGCACAGAGGAGATGATATGTTGTTACGCATCTTCAAGGGAAATTTCCTGCCACTCTGCACCGGGAACTCCTCCAAATCAACTTGTGTTGATCGACCGCTCCTAATCTAGGAGACTTTTGCAGAACATTAAACGCTTTTGCGTGATTTGGATATTTATGCGCACTGAACCAGACTGTGTGTGAATTTCAGGTGCTTAGGTTACCGAATCCCGTAAATCGAAGGTCAGTTAACGAGGCTGAATACTTCCTAAGCCTTAGACCTAATACTTAAGCTTTGCATTTTCCCCAACCTCTTGAGGATTATCCAGATTTTAGCAGATACGTGAATTTTTAAGCTAAAGAATCTAGCCCAAGAGGCCTAAAACCAATGTTCCCGCTAATCTCTTGTTATGTCACCTTAGCACTTTTTTCTCTTTTCTTAATCTAGTCCAGAACTTCAGTTAATCCCTTAATCTTTTACTAATGACTATTTCTTTTTCTTTTTAATTTTGTGCTTCTTTTTTTTTGGCATTTTACTCTTTTCCTCTTCTCATTTTGTTTGACCCTAAATTGTTTCTCCCCTCCTTCAAGTCACTTTTTTTTTTTTTTGAATTGAAACCCTTCCTTGATATGAATTTTCCTGACATTTAGCACTTTCATACCCCCCCATGCCTAAGATTTGCAATGTCCCCATTGTAAATTAGGTGGGTTCGATTTCATCTTAGTTCATGCATTAGGACAGTTGTTTGGTGAGTGAACGGGTCGAAGTGACTTGTTGCAAACGATTTCCAATCTCGGGTAGGGGTACCTGAGGTGAAGTCGGCTGTTCGAATGGATGAACCCTAAAGTGCAATATGAATTCTACGTAGAAATGTCAGAAAAGGTTTCGGGTTTTTCAAAGAATGACGGGTTGCCTACTGTTAAGCGCTGAGTTTTACGCCATCGGCTGGGCGCAATGAGCTCAAGGGGAATGGAGGGTAAAGGATGACTCAGCCAAATTTGTATCGGTCATGTCAATGAAAGGTTTAAGTCTCTGATCGTTCACAACAAAGGATTCGGAATCGTGGCTGAGTGGGCTGATTTCAATGGCTCCATTTCCAAAGATTTGTCGGACTAGGTAGGGTCCGACCCACTTAGATCGTAGCTTTCCTGGGAATAATTTGAGTCGGCCATCAAAGAGTAAAACCTTTTGACCACGATGAAATATCTTTCGAGAAATGTGTTTGTCATGAAAAGCTTTAACCCGTTCTTTGTAAATTCGCAAGTTCTCATACGCATCGTGGCGTAATTCATCGATCTCGCTTATTTGAAGTCTTCTGTGGGTTCCAGCCTTAGAAAGATCTAAATTACAATTCCGTACTGCCCAATAGGCTTTATGCTCCAATTCGACGGGGAGGTGACATGCCTTCCCGTACACTAGTCTGAAGGGAGACATTCCTAATTGGATCTTGTGGGTGGTCCTATAGGCCCACAATGCTTCCGGAAGCCGAGAAGACCAATCTTTTCTGTCAGGTCGAACAGTAACCTGAAGGATTTTCTTGATCTCTTGGTTTGATAGCTCAGCTAGACTATTAGTTTGGGGGTGGTAAGGAGTAGAGATTTGGTGTGACACCCCATATTTGGTCATCAGTGACCTGAACTGAGCGTTTGTGAAATGGGTCCCTCCGTCGGAAATTATTGCTCGTGGAATCCCGAACCTTGAGAAGATATTTTGATGAATGAATTTGATAACTTTATGATTGTTGGTTCGGATCAGAATGGCTTCTATCCACTTGGACACATAGTCAACTGTGAGTAAGATGTATTCGAAGCCATCCGAGATTGGGAAGGGTCCCATAAAATCAATCCCTCAGATATCAAAAATTTCGCATACCAAGATCGGCTGTAGAGGCATCATGTCTCGATGGCTCATGTTGCCCAAAGTCTGGCAATGGGAACATGCCTTACAGTGATCGTATGCATCCTTGAAAATTGTGGGCCAGTAAAAGCCACACTGGAGGACTTTTGATGTGGTTTTATGTCTTGAGAAATGTCCACCGCATGCCTAGTCATGGCAAAATGAGAGTATGTCTTTGATTTCCACTTCCGCGACACACCGTCGAATTATCTGATCAGCACCAATGCGGAATAGATATGGGTCTTCCCATAGGTAATACTTGGCATCGGAACGCAATTTGTCCTTCTTGGACTTCGGCCAATCGGATGGAATCTGATGTGATGCCAGGTAATTTACTATATCTGCGAACCATGGAAGGCCTGTACTGATAGTCAGGAGGTGCTCATCAGGAAAATGTTCTGTAATGGGTCCGTAAGGGTCAATTATTTCAGAAGGAAGATGGGACAAGTGATCAGCTACCACATTTTTCTTTCCCGCTTTGTCGCGAATCTCAAGGTCAAATCCTTGCAACAGCAAGATCCATCGGATTAATCGAGGTTTCGCGTCCTTCTTTGCAAGGAGATGCCTCACAGCTGTGTGATCCGAGTATATGATAACACGGGAACCCAGAAGGTATGATCTGAATTTTTCTAGGGCAAATACTATAGCTAGTAGCTCTTTCTCAGTAACCGTATAGTTACGCTGAGCCTCATCCAGTGTTTTGCTGGCGTAGTAAATGACCACAGGTTTCCCATCAATTTTCTGCCCCAAAATCGCTCCTACAGCGAAGTCAGATGCATCGCACATGATCTCAAAGGGTTGAGACCAATCAGGGGACTGTAGGATCGGGGCTTAGGTGACTCGGTCAAGTAGGATCTCAAATGCTTGAGTGCATTCCTTGGAAATTTCGAAAGGCACGTCCTTGGAGAGAAGAGTAGTCAGGGGGCGTGCGATTTTTGAAAAATCAGGGATAAATCGACGGTAAAAACCGACGTGCCCCAAAAAAGATCAGATGTCCTTAATCAAGCTAGGCACAGGGAGCTTGGAAATCAGGTTAACCTTAGCTTGATCCACTTGGATGCCTTTCTCCGTGATTAAATGTCCTAGGACAATTCCCTCAGGCACCATGAAATGGCTCTTTTCCCAAGAAAGAACCAAATTCACATCGATGCACAGCCTAAGTATTTGGACCAAGTTTTGGAGGCAATCGTCAAATGATGCTCCAAAAATTGAAAAGTCATCCATGAAGACTTCCAGATAGTCACCTACCATATCTGAGAATATGGCAAGCATACACCGCTAAAAAGTTGCAGGTGCATTGCAGAGACCAAAAGGCATTCTTCGAAACGCGTACGTCTCAAAGGGGCAGGTGAATGTAGTCTTTTCTTGGTCCTCTGGATGGATTGCCACCTGGTTGTAACCAGAGTACCCGTCAAGAAAGCAGAACCTATTTCCCGCTAGTTTCTCGAAGATCTGATCAATAAACGGTAGTGGGAAATGATCCTTCTTCATGGAGGAATTGAGTCTTCTGTAATCAATGCAGACTTTCCACGGTTTAGCTATTCGGGTAGGAATGACTTCTCCAGTTTCAGTCGTGATGATGGTAAGTCCAGCCTTTTTAGGCACCACCTGTATTGGACTCACCCAACGACTGTCAGAGATCGGGTAGATGATCCCAGCATCTAACCACTTTATGATCTCCTTTTTCACGACCTCCTGTAGGTTAGGGTTTAAGTGTTTTTGCATTTCTCATGAAGGTCGTGCGCCTTCTTCTATGTAGATTCAATGTGTGCAGTATGAAGGGCTTATGCCAATCAAATCATCGAGAGTCCATCCAATGGCACTACGATGTTGCTGGAGAATAGTAATCAAACGGAGTTCCTGGTCAGGTGTGAGTTGAGAGTTGATAATCACAGGAAACATCTGATTAGAATCCAAAAAGACGTACTTCAGATACTCTGGAAGGGGCTTGAGTTCCATGACAGGATTGTCAGCAGCAGCAGGTGGTTCGAGGTTTGTATTAGGAACAAGGGTCGGAGTCATAGGTGTGTCTAGATCATGTTCGTACTCCTCTGTTGGCGAGTTTTGATTTTCTAGTGGTTGATCAGGGATAATCAGGTTGTCCTCTGTATGCAATTCATCAACCACGGCTCTGATATCACATATTTGCTCTATAACCCCACAATTAATCCCTTGTTGGGCCTTAAAAATGTCAATCTTCAGAGTTTGATTCCCAAATTTTAATTCTATCTGGCCCTCTTTGCAGTTTATGTTAGCCCTAGCAGCGGCCAAAAAGGGTCTCCCTAATATGATTGGTGTGTCCCTTGGGTTCTCAGGTGCGTCCATGTCCAGTACTATGAAGTCCACTGGGAAGTAGAAATCCCGTACCCTAACAATGACATCCTCGAGTATTCCTTTAGGTGACTTGATGGATTGATCGGCTAACTGCAACGTCACCTCAGTTGGTTTAAGTTCAGATTCTTCATGGTGGTCAAGGAGGGATGTAGGTATTAAATTTATGGAGGCACCTAGATCTAGTAAGGCTCTATCAAATTGAGTTTCACCAATTTTACAAGATATCAGGGGAGTTCCTAGGTCTTTAGCCTTGGGTGGGAGTTTACTCAAGATGACAGAGCTGGCTTGCTCTGACAGTACGATCGGATTCCCATCCTTGGTTCGCAACTTACGTTTAGGTGTACATACGTCTTTCAAGAATCTTGCATAAGCCGATACGTGATGAAATGCATCCATCAAGGGGATGTTTATCTGGACCTGTTCAAAGAGCTTGACCAAATCCTCCTAGAGGTCCACAGGTTTGGTTATCCTTTTTCCTTTGGTCAAGGCCTCAGGAAATGGGATCCTAGTTGGTTCCTCTAGAATAGGTCCAGGTTCTTGATCTGGGACAGTGGTATCCTGGATGACTATCCTAGGGTCTTGGCTATTACCATGCTTGGAGTGGTTCGGATAGTGTGGGTCTTGGGTTGTTTTACCACTACGTGTTGTTACAAAGTTTAATCCGGCCTGGTTTTGGTTTGGGTTTGGTAGGAGGGGTGGCTACTGCTGAAATCCCGCATAAGATGTCGAAGCTTCCATCCCGTCTGGTGGAGCAGCAGGGGCCTGATAAATCAAATGTGCATGGCCTGAATTTGGATTCATAATGCGCCTCTGGGTCGGCATGTTATTTGGGTTTGGTAGAGGTTGCGAAGGAAGGGTGCCAGGTTGGCGGGAATTTGCCATCTGGGCCAGTTGGTTGCGAACCTCTGTGATCTCGTCCTTGTGCTGTTTTTGCATTGCCGCATTCGTCTTTTGAATGCCAACCAGTGCTTGAAGGATAAGAGTCATTTGATCCTGGTTTGGCCCGGATTGGTAGGTGGGATTGGGCCGAGGCTGAGGCAGCTGATATGGACGAGGGGCTTGTGGACGGGGTTGATATGGTGGTCTTTGAGTTTGAGAATTTCTCGTCCACTGAAAGTTAGGATGATTTCTCCATCCAGGGTTGTAGGTATTGGAGAATGGGTCATTCTGGATGGCGTTGAGGTCCTCGCAGTTTTGAGGAACCTCAGGAAAGTCAGAATACGAGGGTTTAAAGCTCCCCCAACTCGAGTAGAATGGATCAGAGGTCACTCCGGTCCAAGAGGCAGATGGGGGTGGATATGGGTCCATCCCCTTAGCAAATTGGTGGTAGATGTTTTGCACAATTTCCCTTGCTAGAGGTGGTCGTGCAAAAGAGTTTTGCACAGAGGTGGCTTGCTGCAAATGCCGAGTTAGCTCGTCCACCTTCTTTTCAATGATAGAAACCTTGTCAACCGACTGGCCATCAGTTCCAAGTCGACAGAAGTGGACAGGTCCAGCATCTCATGTGCCCCTCTTAGATTCGTTGATGCATAGGCATTCGTCCTGTCGAATAAGCCCATGGAGTCATTAATTATGGAGTTCTCGCACATGTTTTCGAGAATCTCCCACACCGTGTCCTCATGTTGACCCATGATGTTTCGTCCGCACGTTGCATTGACGAATAATCGAATGTCTTCACGGAGTCCCTGGTAAAAAGACTGAACTTGTTCCCATTTAGGAACTCCGTGATGGGGGCACTTTCGCATGAGATCTAAGAATCGGTCCCATGCTTCGTGAAGAGGTTCTCCCAGTTGTTGAGTGAAATGAGTGATCTTGTGGCGCAAGGCATTCGTCCGGCCAACGGGGAAGAATTTTTTCAAAAATTCGGACTGAAGTTCCTCCCATGTGTTGATCGGACGGGTCTGAGTTTGATACCAATGGGCGGCCTTGCCCAAGAGGGAGAGCGAAAACATTTTCATGAGTAGGATATCCCGATTTTGTGGATCAGACCCGAAAGTCTGGGCCAGATGCTTGAGTTGTTTAATGTGTTAGAATGGATCCTCAGAGTTAAGCCCATGAAACTTTGGTATGGCATGAATCATACTGGGCTTCAGTTCAGAATCAGAACCTCCAATCGGGATTCGGACTCGAGGTTCGATCGCCACCGCAGCGGAATTATAGTGATCTCGCATCATAGGTCGCTACGGTGGGTTTACAAAGTTTTGAAAGAGATCATTCAGGCGTTGAAGTTGATGCTCAAGGTTGTTCTCCTCTTCAATGGGTTGTGCCATGATGGGAGAAGAAGGAGAACTTGGTTCTGAATCAGATGAAAGATTTATGTGGTGGGGTTGCTGCACAAACAAGGGCGTCGAGGCTTGGCCTCGACGAGAGTGAATTTCTAAAGGAGGTCTTAAGGATGGTCTTAAGGACCTCCTACCGAACATGCACCGAAGGATGTGATGAGATTAGAAGGTGCTGGACCCAATCGAGACACCCAAAAATTGTTGGGTGACTATAAAGGTTCAGGGCAGATGATACCCCTTAGTCAAAAAGGTCGTCCACTTGAGAAGTACCTGGGCAGCCAGAGAGGGAGAGTCCCACAAAGACCCCTACACGGTAGAGCATCCCCACGAGTTACAAGGTTTCCCCCACCCGACCTCTCTTGTCACTGCGGTTCCAGGTAGACCAGAATGGGGACCTTGACCTGTTAAGTCTATCTTTTTTACTTTAAGATCAAGGTGCTTAAGGTTCCACTTGAACTTTTAGGTCTTTTGAGTGAAAAGGTGACCTAATTTTAAGGTTGGTTGACCCAAGGGATCAACTTCACCTCTTGTTCCTTTGAGAGCTTTTGGGTCCTTCCTTTTAAGGTTCAAATGGATTTAAAAGCCTGATTTGCTTAGGGTTTCTCTTGTATAGATCTTTTCAAACAAGGTTTAGGCACACCTCTTTTTGGAAAAACTTTTTTTCTTTGTTTAAGAGAAGATGTGTCTCTAAAAACCCTAGCTTTTCACTCCTTAAGTTGGCTCTAGTTGGTCCAATTTAGTTGCCTCAAAATTTAGTATCTAGGGCTCAATCAAGAAAGTTTTAGCCCTAGTTACCTTAGTTGGATGAGCAGTTAAAAATGTGTTGAAATGAAAATCAGGAAACTTTGATGAATTACTAAGTTTGAAGTAGGTAGCCCTAAGTTGATTCTTCTTTTGTTCCTTTTCAGACTTTGAGAGAGTTAAGAGAGAGGGCAAATGAAAATTACCCGTTCCTTGGAGTGTTTGTTGTGCAGCTGCTCTTTTTTTCTCTGCTTTCCCTGAGACAAACACAATAAAAGAGAGGAATTAGGTCAATATTGGATCAGAAGTTGTTATCAAAAGCTTTAGAAGTGCCCATTGCTCCCTGGCAACGGTGCCAAAATGTTGACGCGGCTAGATCGTGTTTTAAGAATTATCGCATTGTAATATAGACGAACTTTCCACGAAAACAAATAAAGATTTATAACTCGAAAATTAGAGTATCCGAGGTCGAACGCAGGGAGCAATCTAAATATTTCCAAAACTTGAGAACACAACTTTTTAAATGAGAATAAATGACTAGTTCAATGAGAGATATGTAAAAAGAAATTGCTCAAAGGGAACAAAAAATGGACGTCTGATACAAAATATCAGATGTCTTAAAATAGAGCTCCTTCTCTTCTCATCCCTTGCTGCTTCTGTTTCTCTTTCTTTATTTCTTTTCTTCCTGCGACCAAGGCCTGGCTTTCTTCTTTCTTTTCTTTTCCTTTGCCTTCTTGAATCTTTGTATGCCCCTTGTCTTCTTCTTCTTCAGTTCTGTTCTCCTTGGCCTTGCTTCTTCTTCTCTGCCTTGCCTTTCTTTCTCCTCTGCAGAGCCTCCTTCCTTCTTTCTTCCTCTGCTTGCAGCGGCTTAGTCCCTGTGTCCTGCACACAACTACGCACAGCAAAACCTAACCCTCTACCCACGCGTCTCCCTATCTCTCTCTATGTAAACCACTCTCAGCACGCTCTCCTAGAGCCAGGTAAACGGGTCGGATCGCGTGCACAGGTCCAGGCGCACCAACATGAGGGTGGTGTGCGAGGAGTGCTCAGGACAGGGTCGGGTCGGGTCATGCCAGATCCGCGTGGTGAACTCGCGAACGAGGTGCAGTGGTATGGTAACGGACCTCACCCCAAGTGTGACTGGAGGCAACCGACCTATATGACAAAAATAATTTAAAGGATACGCGCGCGTCGTGACTTACCGATGTGGGACTAAAGCCCACTGCTTTCCCTCGCGCGCCCGCAGCAGACCGTGCCTTCAATTCCCTCAACTGTAGGCTCTGTTGGCATCGCTTGCTAGGTCAACTATCTTCGCAAGACCTGCCCAAGTTCGCAGCACCTGGAATCTTGCAGTCCTGAGGCCTGGAGTAAGCGTGGAGCTTCCTCGAGTTGCCGTCAATGGCGGCTGGAGCTTGAGATCTGCCTGACACAAAAATTGCCTCGTGGCCTAATCAGATCACCGAGGGACCTTCGCCGTGTCACGAAGAAGGTGAGGAGCTATGTGGCAGGCCATGGGGCAGCGTATTCGTGAGTGCCTAGGTCGCTCTGTGGCCGGACGGGTGGGTGTGCTCGGGGGGCTGTTATGGTGGTGTAGCGGGACTGTGGATGAGTGAAGGGTGCTCAGTGAGGTGAGGCGGAGGTTATGTGATGGTCGGCGAGACGTGTGGGGCTACGGAGCTACGGGAGCGTCTTGCCGGAGGGTGGCCAGAGATGAGGAAGGTGGCGGTGGACAGGGACAGTCGAGGGTCGATTGTGTGAAATAAAGTAAGGAAATGAAAGAGTGGAAGATGGGGAACTTATCTAGACTGTTGGGAGAGAAAGGGGGCAGCGGAGTCAAACGGCTCGTTTGTGCCGTCGTCGGAGAAGATAACCCTGAGGGAGATAACAGAGACGAGGAGGAGGTCAGGGAAGCGTGCGCTTGGTGCGGCACGACGTGAGAAGATGAGGCGAAGTAGACTCTGCTGTTGGTACGGCCGCAGAGCGACGAGAAGGAGGAGAGGTAATCGTCGGAGCTTGCGGGTTTCTTGACCGGAGAGAGGAGAGATGAAATTTGGAGGATTCTACTGCCAAGACAAGTCTAAGAGATTTCGCAGAGGGTTGGAGGTCTTTTTATAGGTGCTGGCCGAGCTTCTCGTGCGTGGAGGGCAAGCTTTTAGCCATCGTCATCTCACCGAAGAAGGCAGGTGGTTGGGATCCAAATCTTTCGTGCGTTCACATGAGAGATTGGACAGGAATCAGAGATCATGATCGGGCTCAGATGGAAGGGGATTCCTCAGAGAATCTCCCTTCCAATTCTGGGAGGAGATCTCTGAGGGATCTGAGAGTATCCCCCCTGTCATCCTCACCGGAGAAGGATCCTGCCCCAATAATGGCAGAAGGACCTGATTATAAGATTGGCGAGTAAGCTAGGGGGGTTTATGTGATGGTTTTCAAAAGATAGGGACCAAAATGTGATTAGGTGTACTAAATTGCAAAGTAGGTCAAGATGACCTCCCCTTAGATCCAAATTTTGGTACAAACCTAATTTTAACCTAAGGAATCTAATGGTGAAGTTTGATTTTAGGTTTGACAATGTTTGACTGGACAATTTGCGTAAAAAATCCAAATTAGGTCAATTGATGAGCTAGGACCCTATTCTAGGTCAAACTAGGTTCCAAAGGGCAATTTAAATGTTCTAAACCCTAGGGGATATTTTTCCACGAATTTTATAGGGTTTACTTGATTTTTATCCTGACTGGAACCTTGTTGAATTAAGCGGGTCTGTTTTAGGGTTACCAAATGTCATTTAATTCCTGGATTGCACATGAACCCATTTCTGATTGATTTACCCCACTTTTTATCTCATTTAGACCATTTGACCTATGCTCTGTCTCTGAGTAGTCCCGTTTATGTACTGCAATGGTAAAATTACAGTTTTAACCTTTATTTCATGTTTTCTTCTCAAAACACTTATTCCTCCAATTAAGCCCTCTTCTAAGTCATGTAGGAGCTTTTATTCTCTTTATTAGGTTAAAAAGGGCTAGTTATAGCTCATGATGAGGCTCTCATCAACTCTTTATATCCCTGAGACCAAAATTAATCTAATTCATCCTCCATTCCCTTAGGGTCACCTTCATTGGATGCATTTAGATCCTCAGGATGCTGAATGATAGGTGTTGATTCCCTAAGTGGAGGGTCAAGAGTAGGCTCACTAAGGGTAGAATGGGATTCCACCAGATAATCAATATAGGAAGTGATAGGAACAATACAACCTTGACCCAGGTTAGTAGTGGTAAGGAGAATACTGTCATTGGGGTCAAGGTCCTCAAGAGGTACCATCTTCCCTTGCTTTTGACTCCAATATAGCTCGGGTGGATAATCACTAGGATCGTTCTCCTTTAGTGGCTGTGTCTCATTGGGAGAGTCTAAGTGATAGCTACATAAAACTGGATCCCTATTGTCATTGGTTTCCTCAGAATTATTTTCATGATCATGGTCATCTGGGTAGGGATCAGAATTATTGGGAAGAGCATAGATAAGCTGTCTTATTTCTTTGTTTAATTGTTGACTATTCCTTAACATCTCTCCCATGGATTCCATCATTTCCTTTTATTGTTTTTGCATTTCTATCATAAAAGAGGAGAGGTTACTACTATCAGGTTGGGGAGGATAGTCAATTTCAGGCTCTGGTTGCCTAGGGGTATCGGTCCAACCTCGATACAGAAAATCATGAAGGGTGGGGGGTTGGGTGTTTGCATAGAAGTAGGGATTCCAGGGTTGGAAAATCCTACTCCTAGGCTCTGCTCAAAAGTGAGAGTTATCGGGCCAGTACTCCCAGGATAAGAATAAGAATGATCCCATGAATTGTCATTGTACCCATCAAAGGATGAATACGCTCGGGGCATGGGATCCTGGTTAAAATATGGGAAGTATTGACTCTGATAATCTAAATGATGGGAGTAAGGGTGATCCATTTCTTTAAGCCAAACAGTTTTAACTCTCTTAGGATTTAGAAGAATTCATAATACAAGAAAAACTTCCTAGAGAGTTCTATTGCTGTTAAAACAAACACAAATTCAGTGGGATCTGCTTTTAGTAGATTATAGGTCCTAGAATTAAATGTTCAGTTGGTGGTCAAACAAGTTTTACAAGAATTACGCTTCCTAAGCCAACCGTCGTTGGTGCCTATAACCTACTCACAAAGGATGGAATCTCGAATCGAGCCCACGCACGAGGAACCGAAGTAACTTGGTGGATAGGCTTGTTGATTTCCGACTAACTTCCCTTGTGGTACAAAGAGGAGAGGTAGAAATTTATCTAGTGACCATATGTGTTAGGTGCACAGTGTCTCAGGTGTGCAATCATACATTCGTGTTTTGAGTTTTGAAATCTCGCAAACAAGATCCTTTTGCAGACAATTTTAAGTCACAGATTTTAAGGTCCAACCTCTTAGCAGTCCCAATTTTTAAAATGACCACTGAATTAATTCGATTTAAGCACTTTAGTGATCTTAGATTTAGGTTCAATGCAGATGCATGACAGGTAATTGATGCTCAAGAAAAAGACGTACCTTACTCCAGCTTTCTTTGTGCAAGAATGTATGCAATACAGTAAAGATAAACTAGATGCTACTCATTCAGTCCTAGATGGTCGTCCTATAGATATGCAGCTTCTAGCAGGAAGTTTGAATTTTTTTTTTTTAATAATAATAAGCAAACAAATCTAATCTAACTAACTAACCAACATGTAATTCAAACAATTTAAATAATCCTATAATCTAAATAAATGGGAATACGCTCCCGCATACAAGAGCGATAAGAAATAAAGAAGCACTGGGAACACGTTCCCAAAAATACGCGACAAGGATCCAAAAGATAGAAATTAAGTTCTAATGTCTAACTAAACTAAATCTAAACTAAGATCTAATGACTAAATCAGAAACAGGCTCCTCCGTAAGCCTACGTGCGTGGGATCAAGGCCCACATGCTCTGTTGCCGACCTCAAGGTGACGTCAAGGTCCACCAAAATGATCTCCTCTGTCATGCACACCCGCTGTGTTCGTCGTTCAAGGTCGATGTCGTCGCTCTGCTGTGCCTGTCGTCCTGTCAGATTCCTCGCACAATAAGATAAAGAATGATCAAATAATTGCGCAACTCAGAATATTCAAAAATAATAAAGTGAATCTATTGCGTCTATTGCCTCCCCGGCAACGACGCCATTTGATGGAGGGATTTTCGCTTATTTTTGAAGATGATAGCGATAAAGTGATATGTCGTGTTTTATGTGGTGGAAAATCCCTCAATCAAAAATTAAAGTAAATATCAAATTTAACCACAATAAAAATGTTGCATCAACAGGGAGGAATAGAACCAATAGATTCACGAGTAGAGAATTATATTGTTTGCAGACACTTTCGTGACTTCAATGCAAGGAATATGCTATTCTAAATGGAGCTTGCAATTTCCTTAAAAGTTCAAGGCTATTTATGTAATTTTTACATCAGGAATTAAGCTCCCAAAAATATGTATATGATGCATGTGTAGTGGCATATCATATAAATTAGATTTGCATGCAAATCTAATTTGAATTTCAATGTACAATGATGCACATAACACAAGTGAAGTAAATTCAAGAAACTATAAGTGCATCCATGCAATGTGGCAGGAATAAAATAATAATATTAAAGTGGAAATGGCATGCAATGTAAATTTTAATTGGGGCAAAAACAGAGGATTTCTCCTCTCTTCCTCGCTTAAACGGCCGTGCGTGGTTGGCGACGAGAGTCGACGGGATGGTGCACCTCGACGCATGCTTCGCGATGGTAGTGACACGGCAGCCGGATGGTGGAGAACAGCTGCCGGCCTGTTGGGCTCTGTTGGAGGAGAAGAACCACTCTTGGAGAGGAGGAAGAGCAGCTGCTGCAGGGCACACGGCTGCTTGTGATGGGCACGCACGCAAGGGCACGCCTGTGGGCGTGGCTGTGCGTGGGCGGTCTGCTTGCGTGCGGTCTGCCTGCAGGCGCTTGGCTGCCTGCGGGCGTGGCTTAGCCACAAGCAGGTGCGGTGAGGGCAGGCTGGTGAGGGTGCACTTGCAGGGCATGCGGTGGGTGGCTAACGTTAGCAGTGCTCGCAGTGGGTGGCTGGCAAGGGCGCTTGGCTGCCTGCAAGCGGGTGCTATTAGTGTGGCATGGTGAGGGCAGGATGCGGTGGGAGGATGCTGCAATACTGCGGGAGGATGGTGAAGGCAGGCTAAAGTGCGCTTGCGGTGGGGGCTAGTGGCTGCTTGGCGCGGTGAGGCGGGCTAGTGAGGGCGTGGGTGCAGGCTAGCAATGGCGCGCGGCTGCAGGCTTGCAAGGGCGCTTGGCTGCCTGTAGGTGTGCATTGGAATGGTGAAGGTAGGCTGGGCTGGCGGTGGGAGAGGCTGTGGCAGTGGGTGGTGTTTGCTTGGATCCACAGTGCACTCCCTCTCCACGGTGGGGAAGGTGGAGATGATCCCTGCCAGGGGGAGAAGAAGAAGCCTCCCTCTCTCTTTCCAAGAGCCTCTTTTATCTCCTCCCCCATCCGCAAGTCAAGGGATTTTTAAATCCCTTACTAAATTTGGCCAGCAGCTGTTGGGAAGGTGTCGTTGAGGCCGGCCAGCTGTTGGAGGAGAAATTGCTTTTACCACCCTTTTCTTTGCAACATATTCCTACAATAATAAAACATAAAATATTACATAATAAGTTATAGAATAAACGTAAACTTAAATAATGATGCATGCAATTATTTAATGACCTAATGTGGTTATTAACAAATATAAAATGTTAGAATAGAATTACTTAGGCGTAACAATAGTCCATTAAAATGGACTCATCAGGGGGAGCTTGTCCCAAAGGTCGCTAATTTTGCCAAACCCCTACTTGAGTTGTTTGACAATCGGGCCCCCCAACTTAGCATCTTTTGAAGCAAGCAGATGCCACTAATTCGAAGTACATTCAAGAGAGTACCTTGAAACAGACTTTGTGAATCCTAGGGCCAATGTCTACTCAATTTTAATTAGGCTTGGGATAGTAGTGCTTTCAGAATATGATGGGCCTTGTTAATGGGTTGTGCCCTTAATAGTTCCTTTGAAAATGTGTGAATGTGCACAACTAAGAGTTTTCCAGAAAGATTCTTGATGATGAAGTGAGTTTTAGAATTCAAATCTTACTTAGTAGCTTTTAGGATTCAAATATTAAGTGCATTCAACCAACTTTTTGAGAGGCAAACCAAATTTGAAAGCACAGGTTCAAGTATTTTCCTTTATGAATCAAGAAAATATGGAGTGTCTGGCTTGACCTAACTATTTGATTCCTATGGGGAAACTACAAGATGAATCAGTTTTAAATTAGGTGGTGCAGCCCAAACATTTCAACCAATTAGCCCAGATGCACTACCAATTAAGGCACACAAAAGGTGATTAACCTAATCTGATTTCTACTCTTTTATGTGTGTTGATGCGTGTACCAGTTCCACAGGTTGGAATCCCAGTTGAGTAGATATAATCAAAAGAGGTTATGTGCCTCAAATGTGAGTGTGTGTAGTGTGTATATTGATTTTGTCCCACAATCAGAAAGTATATATTTTTTTTATGTTTTTTTCTTTACGAGGGTGAGATGAGTGGCGGTGGCAAAGAAGACAAACAATTTCTATCCTAGGATTCGTTAAAATACCTAAGATTAGGTCTTGATTATTAGGGTTGCGAAATGATCTAGTGGGTGGGGAAGTGAGGGAAACATTTACAAACTGCTTCACTCGCACTTTACTCTAGTCTACTGCACTTGGATTTCCTTGCTAGGATACCTGCAAGACAGCAAATCAAAGGCAAGAGGGGTTTTTTTTTAACAAAAATGGGAGAAGATTTTATTCATCCCCCACTCCCTGGAGGAAACAAACAATGACAGGGGGACTAGGCCAAAACCTGCCAGCTACACAAAAAGAGGTCCACAACTCGTGGCCAAGTACAAAAACCAACAACGGTAGAGAAAAAAGAGCAGGGCACACCAAAAGTCACCCAATGACATAAGGGAAGTGAATTTTGTCCAACCTAATAATACCTTTAGCTCTAGGGTCAAGATGATCTAGATTGATGAAACTCCAAGACCCTTTTGCCGAAGAGGCAATCAGGTTCACCAAGCTATTCACACCAGGGTGAATGTAGTGCAGCGACATGTGGTGGTTCATGCAGGAACCGACCTGGTTATAGTGCCACCGATCCCTCCAGGGAACTTTGAGCTTGCCTTTCCACCAGAAGTGAATCATCGTGGAATCAACCTCTAAGATAGTAGGGATGCTTCTGTGGGGCCAAAAATCAAGGAAGTGATGGATGGCGCTGAGAATAGCCAAGCTGCAGTTAAGGGTCAAAATTTTAGCCGTGGTAGCTGTAGAGAAATTACCCATCACATCACGAGCTACCCAGGCAATACAAGAGAATGGATTGCAGTAGATGGAGAAGTTAATCTTGTACCCCAGAGAGGGGGGCAAACCCAAGAGAGCGCAAATCGAGTGGGGCGAAAGCAGCAGAACCAAGAGTCCATTTTGAACTTCCTCCAGTTAAGCTCCAGAATGTGAGGAATCTCCCTAAAGGCCAAACCCTCATTCCTGCATTTGTTCTTGGCCCACCAGGTGTGGTACCAAATGAAGAGGATCAAGCCTTTGATGGATTCAGAGTCTTTGTGAGGGTGAGCCCCATTAAGGATGTTGAGAAATCGATCAGGGGAGATAAGGTGAAGGAGCGCACGATGGAAAGTCCATGAGGAGATGCTCGAGGAAATGTCACTGAAGTGAAGGAGGTGGTGCAAGGTTTCAGCCCTGGGTTGCTGGGATAGCAAAAGCACTTGGAAGCCAAGGAAATACCCTTCTGTTGAATTTGATCCTTCATGGGGAGCCTATTGTGGATAATTCTCCATGCTAGGAGGGTTATGTAGAGGGGAAGCTTAAGGTTCCAAATGGAGTAAATGGGGAGATGAATGGAATTAGTGAAGTTGAGAAGGTAGGCAGAAGTGATAGTGAAATTACCAAGGGAGGAAGGAGACCAGATAGGTGATTGCGCAGCAATCATAGGTCATAATTGACCTAAATTAGGCTAGAACTTAACATAAGTTAGAGTAATTCATGCATGCATAAGCATTATCTGCATCTTTACTACTTTACTTTAGCTATGCATAAAATAATGTTATAATGTGTTGATTAAGTGTGTTATGTCGATTGCAGGCAATAAGCTGATCTGGAGTAGGATCTGAAGCTGGATCAAAAATAACAAGTGTTGCAGCAAAGCTGGAGCAGAAGACTTAGATTAGATGTAGGAATAATGATGTAAGGGAGTTAAGGTTTGCTATTCTATTAAATAGAAATAAAGCAGTAAAATGTGAAGAGCTTAGGTCCATCTAGTCCTAGGATAGCCTAGAGACTTCCCCCAAGCCTTAGCCACCCTTAGATTAGGTCACAGCACCATAGAAAACCCCAAAACCCTAGCTCCAACCCTTATCTGGATGTCCAGATAAGTTATAGGATGTCCAGGACCCTTAGCCAACTCCCACACACCTCAAACCCACTTCTATAGTGTTATTGGACATCCAGACACTTTGTCAGACGTCCAATTTCTGCAGCATACCCAAAACAGAACCTAGAATTCCCCCTGACTCAGATTGGACGTCCAGAACTGAAGTCTGGACTTCTGATTTTTTAGTATAAGTCGTCTAATTTTGTTTTTGGACGTCTGGGACTGGTCTCCAGTCCCTAGTTTGAGATTCAAGACTTGATCTTGGATTTCTAGCTCCCTAGACCTAATCCCAACCCCATAGGAACCTAAATTAAGGTGTCCTAACCCTAATACATCATCTCTAGACCTACCTAAGGACCTAATTAGGTCCTCACCAAACCCAATTGACTTAGATCAAAGTCAATTACCATCACCTAAGCCAATTGGACTCATTGAGTCCAATTAAGCTCAAATCTCAACTCACACAAGTTCAATTGAACTTAGAGAAAGTCCAATTGACCTAAACCCAACCTAATTGAATTATTTCACTCTCAATTAGATTTACACTCATTCAATTAAACTTAGGTTAAGT
The DNA here is from genome assembly GCA_037157565.1 of Thalassia testudinum. Taxonomy (NCBI): domain Eukaryota; kingdom Viridiplantae; phylum Streptophyta; class Magnoliopsida; order Alismatales; family Hydrocharitaceae; genus Thalassia; species Thalassia testudinum. Next base: position 96,803,284 of record JAZHRO010000025.1, read on the forward strand.
TTAATTGCAATTTCCCCTTAGCAATTAGGGTATGCAACCCTAATTCAAGGTATACACCTACCCAAACCCCTTAGGACCTAACCTAGACCTCTTAGACACCTAGGGCATGACCACACACACACACACACCCATTCATGCACCCACACTTCTCTAGAGTTCTCTATAACCCTCTTGAAGTGGCGCCAACTCTTGGTTGCCAAATTTAGCAACCAAGAGGCATTCAATTCTTAGATCCACAAATTGTGGATCTAAGAACCACTTCTATCCTCTCTTGGCTGGCCACTCTTGGGCTCTCTCTAGAGAGTTCCACACTTCTCTAGAGAGAATCTCTTAGGTCTATAAAAAGACCTAAGAGGTGGCCATTTTCACCCATCCACTTTTAGCCATACATGCTTGGCTCCATCCACCTCCACTTAGGCTAGCCACCACCATCTCCACTCCATCTCCATGAGCTGAGCACCACCATGAAGGACACCATGCCAGGATGTTGGATCACTCCTCCAAACTCTCTCCAAGGGCCGACCTAAGCTCCATTGGCCACCCCTCATTCTCCTCTCTACCACTCCAAGGCCATTGAGACCACCTCCAAATGCCCTCACTTCTGATAGATTAGTAGCTAGCTCTTTACATTTACTACTTTTATTTACTACTTAGTAGTGTAGTCCTTATTCTCCCCCAATGATGCATGCAAAATCCCCCCGTAGATTCTTGTATGCAATCGTTTTCTGGTACCTAGATTTATATTTCTAAGCATTCTTGCACAAGTTTTCCTCTACAGTTCTTGTTGCAAACACCTCTCCAAATGAATGAATGAATGATACATTTATATATATATATATATATATATATATATATATATATATATATATATATATATATATATATCTATGTTTTGAAATCACCACGAGCTTATTGATTGCCATCCTTTCTGCGTGATTCAAGTTGCCTGTTTTCACTGACTTATCTATTTCGCAACAAGCATGTCATTTCCTGAAAATATAAAAAATCTAACTATAGACGCATTTTCTGTAAACAGTCACCACTTCACTAGAATCGTGCGCACAGAAACTGACACTTTCACCTTTATGATCTATTTAACACATGCGCACGTAATCAGGGTTCATAATAGAAGTGGTGAAATTTTAATCAGAAGACTGGAAACCAGCATGCGATTTTAAACAGAGTAGAGCTGTAAAAGATCGAATTCAAAAGTAAAAAATAAATGCCTCCCAGAGACGAATGACCGGAACTCAAAGTCTCATTATCTTTAGAAAATAATTTTTGTTTGATCGTATTGCGCACTATACTACGTTGTTTTCCTACCAAAAACGTGCTCTACGAATTCCCAAACAATAGGTTCATCTTTGGAGTCAGCAAGGGGGGTGTGGAGGGTTTCATGAAGAATGTGGTTGGGGATACGATGAAGAAATTGCACCTGGGAGGGGTTGGAAATAACCTCCTTGACCGGGACATGGGGAGGAGAAACATCCAAGGGAAGAAACACGGAAAAGGAAAAGCAAATTCCATTGCCTCCCCGGTAGCGGTTCCAAAATGATAAGTGGGCTTTTGCGAAGAAAAGTTAGGGTTTTGAGAAACCCATTGTCGTAGTTGAAAAACTCGCTATTAAATAAATTTTATAATCAAAACTCGAAAGGGAGTCTCGGGTCGAACACAAGGAGGCGAACATTCAGTTTTGAAATCCATGTTTCACTTTTATTTATTTTTGTTATTTTATATCTTTTGTTGTTTTTTTGAAATTTTTATAAGACAAGATATCAGGTCGATAACATAATTATCTGGCTAATCTACTTGCAATGTAAAAGAGAGAGAGAGAGAGAGAGAGAGAAAATATCAATATTTTTATCTAAACAAATCATTGCTACAGATAGAAAGTGAAAAACTACACTAGAAAGCGAAAAGATAGAGAGTGGTGAAAGAATCCCCCTCGATGGTCACTTGGAGGATGACTCGCTTTGATGGTGCCTGGACGAAGGTGGTGAGGAGCAAGATGAAGTAGAATGGCGTCGGAGGATGGAGGGTAGGACGGGATGGCGGCACGGCAAGGATCTACTTCCTGAAGTGATGAGAGGACGGCCACGGGATGCTCTACGAATGGGGATGAGAGGTGGGAAAAATATTTGGTTTGCTACTCTAGAGGAGCATCTCAAGCTTGGGACAAGCTCTCTCTAGAGCCTTGGAGGTGGTGAGGGAGAGAAAGGAAGATATGAAGAAGAATGGGAGGTGTAGGGGTCCCTTTATAGTGGAGAGAAGACAATTCGCATATAGACAATTAGTGACATCTAAAGACGTCGCTGAAGATCCACCCACAAATGTCGCTAAAGATCCACGCACAACCTCGCTGGCATGCGCACACACGCCTCTTGCACCCGTGCCTAGGGCTTGCCTTGTTGTGCATGTGCACTGGCATGCGCTGCATGCTGCTGCAACTGGTGCGCACCTTTCACACGAGTGCATCACGCACCTCTTACTCTGGCCGGTGTTGAGCACTACTTCAATTGAGGATTTGGGGGGGTTGCGAGATTGGAACCCACGCCCCTCCTTTGGGAATGCGCTTCAAAACAACCACACCACCCTTGTAGATTGCCACGAAGACCATCCAACACACGATCGCTCGTAGCTGTTGGATGAGGATCCAACAGCTGTGAGCTCTTGAAGACCAGATGTGGAGAGGCGATGTGGCTACACAGGAGCTGTTGGATGAGCATCCAACGGCCCAGATCTCGTGAGGGGAGACACCTTTGAGGAGGAGCGGCTGCTACTAGCCAGCTTGAATGGTCTGGATGGCACCATGTTGTGCCATCTAGATCGTCCATCTTCAGGTGCTTGTAGATGGCACCACGAACGTCGGATTAGGTCGATTTTCATGTCGTTGGGCTGCAATCATCGATTCGGATCCATCTATGTGGTCGAATTTGTCATTTGAAGCTCCAAATTGCATCACCTAGTTCCTTAACTGTTGATCTTCCGCAGACTACATAAGGTGCTCCAAGATTCCGATCAAGATGATTTTGGAGGCGTTGGACTCCGATCGTCATCCTGATCAAATCCATATGGTCAGATCGTCAATCCGAGGCCCCAAAATAAATCTCCTTCTCTCTTAGCCATAAAAGGATGCAATTAACCTAAAATTTATACAGACTACTCTAAATGTAGAATGATGCATGCTATGCAATATTTATGATATGAAATGCATATCTAAGCCTAGGAACATAAATAAATAGCTAGTTTATCCTAATTAAATTTGTCTACATCATCTGGTTAGCCTTGTTACTGGTTCTAATTCCTGAAGGGTTGTCATTAAAGCTTCTTGGGTTGGAATCCAGGTCTATCTTTGTTCTAGAGCAGTAGTAGTCTGGACTTCATGCAGATAAATTGCGACCTTTTCCTTAATCCTTTCTGTCATTCATTGCAATCTGAAATGTGGTCGCATATGCAGTGGCAATTCATCAGGGGTTCCAGGTGGTGAGTCAGGTCTACCCATGTTCTATGGGTGAGATGCAAAAGTATGAAATTCATACCCCTGGACATAAGATGGGGTCCTTTGTGGGGCCAATTGGTATTGGTCATACTGACCAGGGTAAGGATATGGGTTAACCATTTCAGCAATTCGAGAAGAAGGATTAGGCGAAGCGGAAAGTCATCTTCGCCACCTTAGGTTTGGTTCCCAAGGTTGTTCTAATACAATGACCTAGGCTTCCAGGCTAGCCATCGAGTCCAGATTTGTTGGATCCTGACCAGGACTGGGTCCAGGGTTAGCCATCTTGGCTAAGAGAGTAGAAGTAGGGTGAGAAGATGGTCCGGGCGATGTGACAAATCGCCTTTGCCTCTTTGGGATTGTTTCCCAAGATCCAACAAGTTGAAGTCTAAGTGACCTCCTTCCTTGCATACACCAACCAACCCCCTAGGTTGGTGCAGCCAAGCCAAACAAGGCTAAGGCCTTGTCAATCAATTGGTCCATAAGGTTAGGTGACCAGATTTTTCATTAAAATTCTACTTAATGAAGAAAAATTCATTGTACAATCGACTGCAAGTAATCCCAACCCCCCAAGTTAACCCAGCCAATCTAAACGAGGGGACTAAGGGGAAGGTTCTTCCTTTGGCTTTCCCCTCCAGTTCCTTTGTAGCCCTGAGCTGCGATCGTTTGATTCTGCCCTGCAAATTTGGCTAAGGTTTGGCTAAGGCGGTTGTGATGACCCAGTAGTATGACAACAAATTCCGGTTAATTAATGTGTTTTAGGCAGTTTTTTTTCATAATCATTTCTTCATTTGGGGTTTTTGGTGAGTGGTCCACAAGGTAATAAGCTCACCAACTAGCCACTAGACTTGATTAAGTCTAGGTTAGCCCAATGTGGTCTCTAGAATGTAACCCTAAAAGTTGAGCTTAGGGTTCATGCAAGTTCTAAGTGTGCTGCAGACCAGTATTCAAATTCAAACTCTTCTCTACAGCAAAATCTAAATCCAATTAATTTCAAATTTGACAGACAAATTTCTTTTTCAATTAGCTTTCTAGAGAATATTTTTTGGAGATTTTTAATGTTTCAACCAAATAAATATGAATTTTATTATCCGAGGGTCAGATTGAAAATTTTGACCACTTGTCGATTTTTCAATTTGAACTGTATAAAATAAACTCCATCAGGCAAAATATGGAATTAAAACCTAGTTTGATAATCTTTCAAATTCCACCATTTTTTATCAAATCTGATTCACGTGCTATTTGAAAACACTTTTTGAAATTTGAAAATGTTCGAATCTAGGTCGGTTTGACCCCCTTGTAATTCGAAAATTTTTAAAAATTCCACAATTCAATTTTTTCAAATGAACGGTGTCGTTTTAAAGATAATTTAAAAGTGAAGCTTACATCTGAATTTCAGAACTTTTGGCTCAATAAATATTTGGCAATCGAATTTTTAAATCGCAAATAAAGTCTGGCCGAATTTTGTGAGATGGTGAAAAGGCATTTGAGAGAGTTTGAAATTCAAAATCCAACCTTTTTCACTAAAATAATTTTTTTATTTTTTTTTAAATTTTTTTTTTAAATTTTTTTTCTTTTTGGGGGAGGAAATTTTTCAATTTTTCTTTTTTTTCAAGCAATAACTCTAACTTAAGATTCAAAAGGAACCCTAAATCTAAAACCTAATTTTTTTCTTTTTTCTCCCACGAAAATATGCAGATTTTTCTTTTTTTAAAAAAAATCAAATTCTACCTAGAATTCAAATCTACCTAGGGTTCAAAAAGGGAAATCCTAAGCTAACATAGTGATATGCACCTAATTTTTTTCAACTTCGCCTGATGTGTACGTAGATTCCACTCTTCATTTCTAGCACATCAAAAAGCAAGCAGAAGCAATTTTGTCACTATTAAGCTCTCAAAAATCACAAATCAAAATCACGTTGCCTCCCTGACAACGGTGCCATTGTTTGGAGTGTGTAAATCGCGTATTTGATTTAAAACACGTCGTAGTATAGTTGCAAAATACAACTCAACAAAAATTCAGTTAACGAGATGTGAGTCCGGGTTGATCTCAAGGAGGCATTTAAAAAAGTGAAATTGATTTTGATTTCCTCACTTGCTTAAAACTGTACCTCGGTCTCTAAGGTGTGAGTTAAAGATGCGCCAGTTGCTTTACTTACGTAGAAACCATGTACATGCGTCAAATAAATCACGAATGTAAAGATGTGAGTTGGTGTGTGCACGACTTTGACAATACGATGATGGCTAGCAGAAAACATATCAATCGCTAATTCGTTTATATCTTCGAGGACTGACATTTTAGTTACAATATGATAGGAATATAAAACAAGCAACTAATAGAGAAACAGATATCATGAAAGTATTAATTTTATGTTCTCAAGAATGGACATCATTACAATTGGCTCTAGAGACATGCTTGTACATGAAAGATTAAATTAGGACTTCTAGCTAATAGAATATGGATGCATGCATGGATCTAAGAAAGATTATGCATGCATCTTGCAAGCAGGAGATTACTACACTACTAAGCAGTAAATTCAATGCGGAAATTAAACTATGGAGAACACTTATCTATGAGAACTCAACGCATTGGAGGTGGTCTCTAATGGCTTGTGAAGCTTGAGGTGGTAGGAAGGAGAAAGAGGGGCAGCCAATGGTGGGTAGGACAGCCCTTAGAGAGGTGGTGGAGAGCTTACTCTAGCCTTAGGCATGGAGGTGAGAGTGTTGATGGCGATGGAGCTCGTGGATGAAGGTGAACATGGAGCTAAAGGGAATGGCTAAGTGGCTAGATGGGGGCTTGTGGCCGTCCAAGGGGTCTTTAAATAGACCCTTAGCTTAGATCTCTAGAGAACTATGGAGTTCTCTAGAAGAATCTCCAACTTGCATTAAGATGGGAGGGGAAGTGGTCTTCTTAGATCCACATTTTATGGATCTAAGAGTGGACTCCCTTGGTTGCCATTTTTGGCGACCAAAGGTGGCACCATCTAGAGAAGACTCTAGATGGTGCGCGAATGTGTGTGTGTGGGTGTGTGTGAATGTGTGGCTAAGTGTAGCCGTGGGTAGGTGGTCAAGTGGACCACTTGGTCCACTTCTAAGTAGGTCTAGGTTGGTCTAATGTATGTGTCTAAAAATAGGTTTAAGTGTAACCTATTACTAGATGGCTGATCAATTAAACTTGGATAAGTTTAATTGGGTTTAGTAAGAATCTAATTAGGTTCTTAGGAAGGTCTCAGGTTAGCCAATTAGAGTAAGTAGATCCAATTGGACTGGCTTGGGTTGATTTGAATGAATCATATTCAGGTCTAACCCTAATTAGGTTTTATTAAGCCTAATTAGACTTGAATAGGTAGGGATGGATCAATTGGAGCCTGGGTAGACCCAATTGGATTTAGGTGCACCTAATCAAGTAGGAATGCACCCAATTGGATGTAGGCTAGGTAATTGGGTTTGGGGCTGAGTCTAATTAGACTAGTCTGAGCCTAATTAGATTAGGGTTAGCCAAATCAGGCTCATCTAGACCTAATTAGAACAAGGCCGACCCAATTACCTCCAATTGAGCTAATTGGGATATCAATGGATCTAAATGGGATTCTAAGGTGGAAATTGGGTTAGGGGTAAGAGGGCTGGGTATGGGGATAGTGTATAGTGGGCATCTGGATAGCACTATCCATGTTTTGGTTTTCAACTAAATTAGCCTAATAGGGAGGTGGCTTAGGGATAGGGACATTGATAAGGTTATCCTAGAGACTAAGGATAGGGATAAGGTTGTCCTAATGCTGGGGATAAGTGCATGGGTGTCCTAGTGTTCTTCATAATTTAATCTAAGCATTAAAATTTCACTAGTATTGTAGTATACCTCTTCTACAATATCTTATTTACACTTTATTCAAACTTCCGCTCCAGCTTTGCTGCAGCTCTGGCTTCTTCCCTGCTTCAGGTTTAGGTTCAGCCCCTCTTCTAAGCTTCTTATTTCCTACAATCCAAATAATGTACTAATAAGTACATTATAACATTATTTCATGCATATCTAAATAAAATAGGAAAGATGCAATGTATGCTATTTATGCATGGATTACACTACAATTATGCTATGTTCTAACTTAATTCTGGCCATTTAAGTCCTATGATTGTTGCGCAATCAATTAGACCACAAATTGACGCTCGACATATACTTTAAAGGACTTTGACATCCTGACTGGAATAAAACTCAGCTCCAATACTAGATGTGAGTGTGAGCAAAGCCTAAAGGATTAATTATACACTAGTGGCGGGTGAATAGTGTAGTATCTATTCAAAATTGAAACTTTAAAACATTCATGGAAAATCAGAAAGTATAATCACAAACCAAAGAAATAACACCTAATTTTAGAGTGGAAAACCTTTCGAGTAAAAACCACTACCTAAGCCTTCCAGCTTAGGATTTTCCTAACTAAGCAACGTTAGTCAATACACTAACATGTACCACTTGAACGAGGGTGGCACAATCTTTTACAAAACATCTTCTCTTACACCTGACAAAGAGAAGAACAACAGAACTTCCAATCCAACTTGGATTCCCAAATCAAGAACAACAAAATAAAACAATATAACAATATTCCAATAGAACCTCAGAAATATTTAGAACAAACCGAGCTTTCACGAATCGCAAGAGAGCGTGCTTTGAATCGCAATAGATATAGACGCAAAGGCGTGAAAGCATGAGAGAAAGTAGGCATTTTTTGTCTTAGTAAGCTCTTGAGGTGTTTTTTGAGAGGGGGGTCATCGGTCCTTTTTATAGGCACTTTTTGACATTTCTAGAAATATGGGTTTGGTCAATCAAAATTGTATTTTTTCGATTCAACAAAATTATTGATCGTTGATCGATTAAAAAAGTAATTTGATCAACTCTAAGATTTCAAAAGAAATTCGACTATTGGAGTAAGTTTGATCGATTAAATAAAATACGTTGATTGATAAAAAAGGAATCTGATCATTAGAGGTATTTGATCAATTAGAACTATTAATTGGTTGATCAATATTTGGTCAATCAAAAGGATATGTCGGTTGATCAACAGTAGGGAAAAAGATTTTTGCGAAAACGAAAAGCTTACGTTTGTTTTTCTTATTGAGGTTTCGTACATACTTCTAAACTCAATAAAATTTAGAAAGGTCTTCAAGTCCTTTTCTCCTTTGATGAAAATGCTGATGATGATGCATCCATGCTAAAATTTTGACTTAACCTGTAATGGTTAGTCCACAATAAAAACATAATTTTGTTATATCAAAATAAGGGTATTAACATTGACTACATATCCTGCCAACATAAGGTGCTCTTATTTGCAGACATTCACCTCATCCCTTTTAATTACAGTCGTCTCATTCTCTACTGATGAATGTGGACCATTTGGCCTCACTCCCATTTGGCTCCCTTCTCTCCAAGATCTTTCATAACAACAAAGTTCCCACCTTTGACAGATTGATGGTAACACCATCATGGGTCCTAACTAGCCACAATTAATCTGATTCAAATGATAAATACTCCTAATTGATCATCTGAGGGCCATAATTCCTCATTGATCTGATTTGAGAATTAGACAAAAAAACAAGGTTAATTCTGTTGTTTTAACAAGACATCACAAATGCAAATTAACCACAGGGTTACTTAGGGGATAATTAAAGGTTAAATGGAAATAAAAGAATCGAAAGTGGGTTCACATTGACTGAATCAGGGTTTCACACATTTCAAGCGTGAAAACAACACTCAAAACCCTAATTATTAGCCCCACTTAAATTGAAAATGTTATGATTTTGATAAAATCAATCTAAACCTTCTAAATTTCATGGAAAAATATTCTAAGAGGCTTGGTACCTTCAGTTTGACCATCTAAACCCATTTGACCTAGAATAGAGATTTAGACAGGAATTCACCCAAATTTGGGCTTCTATGCAATATACACCATCAAACATGGTCAAAACTCAAATCCAAGTTCATTATTAGATTCCTTGGGTTAAAATTAGGTTAAACAAAAATTTGAATCCAATTAGAGTCCATCTTGACCTAGTTTGCATTTCAATCCTTAAAATCTCTATCCTTCACATTTAACCCCTAGGTTTCGAGTTTATTGCATTCAAGCCCCTAACTTTCTCTTCATCTTCACACTTAGGTCCCTACCTCCTTAAACAATGTGAACAGCACCTAACCCACACCGACCAACCTTTTACCGGGGATTCCTCCCTGATCTCGCGACCAAATCCCTCCAAAATTAGAGGGATTGATTGTCATCGATGCTCTTCCATTGATCCATGTCTTGCCGCCTACCATGAAGAGGACATTGCCAGTGAACTCAAGATCTTTAAGAATCTCAATATCAAAGTTTTGATCCCAATTCGTGGTTTCTTCATAATTTGAGCTTGCAATTGAGCTCTATAAAAGCTCCACAAACTTCCCCAATCAAAATCAGCTAAGATTAGCCCAAAAACAACCCTCTCCTCACTCCTCCAGCCACCATCTTCTTGAGCCCTCCTCCGGTCATCCAAACATCAAATTGGACAGTCACCTTCCTTCTCTTTCTCTTTCACTCCTTGCCCACCACCGCAGGAGCACCCTAGACCTTCATCGTCGTCGCCCTCTCTCGCTGTCGTTCTCGTCTTCCTTGCATCCAATCGACCATCGCCGGATGAGCTTGACCTCCAATTATCCAAATAACTCTCTCTTCCCCCTCCTTTATCTTCCTAGAGTCTTCTTAGGTCCTTAAGACTTAGGTTGGTCCACTGAATCACTCTCCCCCTCCATCTTCCGCAACTCTGTCCATGCCTCTGGCGAGGCCGCCACAGCACCACACTACACCAAACACACCGCTACCACCTCCCACACCTTCGTCGCACTTCAACGAGCAAAAGCCCAAAAAAAATATGAGGCTTTAGACTCACTTTCTCCTCGTCGAACAACACACCCTTCGCACCCCCTCTTCCGGCCTCGATAAAGGCTCCACTGACCACTAAGCACTCACAGCCACCACCGTTGCACTCCACACACCGTGGCGATCATCTTGAACTAGTTTAATTGGGGAGATAATCCCATTTTCGTGTTTCCAGGGTTCATTGGACCTCTGCCACTGCCACTGTCTTCTCCAACTTCGTCTACCTCTCTCCAGCTACCACCCGACCTACTACCACTTCCACTTGACGTGGATTGCTTTTAGGAGAAAAACTGCACCTTCAATCGAAGCAACAGAGATAGCAGCTACGCCAATTTGATGAGGAGATCTGCTACAGCTGCATGCGAAGATGCTTGGGACTTTAGTCCCACATCGGGAGCACCTAAAAAAGATTTTGGTTTATAACATTTTAGCTGCATAGCCTTGTTGCCTCAAAAGCATAGGGGGAGGTCCCCTCGCACGTGCCTCACACATGTCCTCGCTCGCACTTGCACCTCGGATGTCTAGGCCTCTAATCCATTTACCCATATACCCCTGACCCTATTTTGAAGAGAGAGAGAAAGGAATTCTGAGAGGATTGGGGGACTTTGCATTGTAGAACCTCGAGTTCTATGCCAACACTTAGGCGAAATTCAGAGATTTAAGGGCCTAATGTGTTTGATAGTTAAGGCATCTGATGTACCTTGGAGACGTTTGATCTTGGCTACTATGGAGACATTTAGACCTGATTTGGTTACTCTAACCTGACGTGGCTAACTGCTTGAGTACTATTGAGAAATTTATGACATTGTGCTCAATTGTTGGCGATATTTGATGGTTTCAACCACCATTTTTCTCTTTTTACTTTTACTCTGACATACATTTTTGAAGCACTAATTAATTATTCTATTTGAGATTCCATTGCATTATTATTCCTGATTTTTCTAATTAGTGGATTGATTTGCTACACTTATTCCCTGCGAACGACCTCGAAACTCATGGTTTTTCAAACTTTATAAATTTAAATGTCGTATCAATTTTGGTTGCTATGCTATGATGTAATATTTTCCTAATTACGACGATTTTCGACTACAACATAGATAAGAAGGTGGAAACTTATAATTGGGCCACCACCGCCAAGATGAGAATTCTTGTGAAGCAACTCAACCCCGATGATGAGGAAGAAGATAATGAGCTCCTACCTCAATCAGATCTCTACGCCCAATGACCACTTTAGATTGAGGCACTCCACACCAGCTTTGACGAGACATGGGATCTCACTACCAACTCCATCACCAATGGGATTCCCATTCTCATGCAGCACACGAGCGATGTCTATTCTTATATGGGCAACATGTGCTTAGATATGAATGAGATGCGCACCGAAATTCGCAGCTAGTAGACAGGTCAAGGTCTAGCTTGTCGTCGCCAATGCCAAGATCGTCAAGAGTAGAGCCATAGATCGGATTTTTCACTTCCTATTTTTCCTTTGTTTTAGTATGGTTTTCTCCTTAGATGTTCATTTTCTATTTTCTTGGCTTGTATTAATGGGCTTTGACCCCGTACTAGCTACAAAGATGGGAACATGGCTAGTCTCTAATTAGGGTACATAAATTTTTATCTAGATGCTCTCTCCTCCCTCTTTATATATATCATCACGTTCCTTGACGTTTCTAACAAAAAAAATTCTATATATGCCATGCTACCTTCAATGCTCATGCTAGTTCATTATTCCTCTTAAATAATGTTTATTTTTGTTTTCTACATGCCAAATACTACTTGTTCATTTTTTGCTTAGTTCAACCTAATATACTTAGTTTTGAAGATGTTCAAAAATGGGGAGAAAATCTACGGATAATCAAAACTATTTTCCATTCAAAATCGTTGTTTGTGTAAGACACAAATTCCCATTCATAAAATTCAATTTCTCGCAAACACTCGATTATCTGAATAAGATTCAAGAAATAGTGCTTCACATACAAAAATAAGGGGGAGAAAATAGATCCTAAGAATTGATTTTGAAAATCATCAAAAATGGGGAGATTGTTAGTCGAACCTCTCCTAATTATGTTTTAATGATTTTACAAAATACCTAAAAGAAAAATAAAATCGGATAAAACCACTATATTTCTATCGTTATTATAACCTCATTGCAAGTCGTTCATGTTAGATCTTAATGACAAGGAATGGAGGATGAAGATATCATTAGTCTAGGTCTTGGGATCTGATGTATAAATCTTATAAAGAGTTGTAATTTTATATATATTGAGTTTAGATGTGTTGTAAAGAGCCCCCATATTGATATAGGATCTCTCGAGTTAGGCTCTCAACACTTAGGCAAAAACTAAAGACAAAATCCTAATATGAAAACAACATATATCACAGTATCATACGTCTGACACCTCACCTAGGCTTCTGAAATATAAAGTTAAGTCGTCTGACATATAGATCAAGCAACCAAATAATCTATGTACAGACTTAGGAAATTAAATACTTAGGTCTTGTCTGACCAACCCTTACCTTAGATGTCCATAGGTCTATTCAGATGTCTAATCATAATCCCAATCATCTAAAGACACTACCATTTAGCCTAATTAACCCAAATCTCCTTGTGTTAGAAATTATATCCATATAATCCAACCGTCAGAGATTTTTTACTCTTGTTCTGACATTTGGACATGACTCTAGACATCCAATAATGAAATGTTAGGCCTAAAATCACTTAACATGATTTTCGTTAGATATAATGATGATCTTGGATTCTCAAGAAATCCAAGGCTCAAGGTCATTATGATAATCAAATGTCCAATCATTTGGGCAGATGTCCAAAGAGACGTCTGACCTCTATAGACTAGAACCTTGTTTGGATTTGATCCAATCCAGGAACAAACCCACAATTCATTAGACGTCCAACAATATAATCAGACGTCTTAAAATAGATCAAACGTCTAACCCCTAGAGACTAGAAGCCTATTTAGTTCTAATTAAGTCCAATAACTCTGACCTTAGATGTTTGATCAAACATCTGACTCATATTTTAGTCATCTGATTCTATTGTCAGGGAATTTAATTCCCTTATTTGATTTGGATTTCGACCAAATTAGTTGGGAATTGACCCCAACAACTAGGGCGAGCATCCCAAGCCTTCTTGAAGGTTCCTTTGAGGCCTATATAGTCCCTAACCCTCTTTGGAATACACTCACACCCTTATTGTTGTGTTGTTGCCATCATCGTCAAGGAGTTCACTCACCCTTAGTTGCTAGATTACTTTCATATCTATTTGGGGAGCTCTATAGGGTGTCTTTCAGTTTTCTTTTTCACTTTGTTGTACTTGGGTATCCGACCTATTGGATCCCCATCTCTTCCTTGCGAAGGGAGAAACCTCTAGTTATGGATCAGTGGTGGGGTTTGTATTGAGGTACACGACCCTTGGTTTAAGTGGTGTGGATAGTGGTTTGATCACTTGGTGATCGTAAATCCTAAGTAAAGGTTGACTTTTGAAGTGATTTTCTCCCAGTTTTGGTTTCCACCTAATAATCATTGTGTTATTTATGCGATTGAATTTTTATTTTCTCATTATATTTCAATTTCACTATTCACACCCCTCTAGTGCAATTTCAAAGCCTTCTTGCGCACTAAATCTCTCAAGTGTTTCTTCACAAGTGCTCACGTTCTTAAGGCCTTCTACTTCCACGCATTGAAAGGTTATTCAAAAAGTATTTAATCTTTGAACAATTGGATATTACTGATTATCATTTATTGATCTTTGATTATAAATCATTGATTATTTACTCCTTACTTTCACATGCCTATTAGAGATCTTTTTGGAAAGATTTATTGTAGTAGATATTGTGTGGAATCTACAATTACACACCAATTTTTCAAAGCCTTCTTCAAGCTATTTCTAGCGTGTGAATTTGTTTGGAAGATTACTTTTGTCACTCCATCTCTCGTGTGCAAAATTTTATACTTAGGGAAAGATTATTTTGGAGTAATTTTGATTAGCATTTGAGCATTTTTTACACATCCACAATTACACTATTGGTTTTATAGGAATTTTGTAACACTTGTTGGGATTCCATTTGTTAAATTCCCATTCTTCTTGGAAAGAACAAGATTACTTTCTTGTGGCTGTACAAGAAAGTGACTATTGTAATTGAGGATTACCACCCTCATTTGAAAGTGGTAGTATAGTTGATTACTTACTTGTGACATGTGGAAAATCCTTGTTGGAAGACAAGGTAGAGGTTTTTCCTGGACTCTGGGTTTCCTCTCTAAATCCTATGTTCATTTATGGTTTGGATATTATTGTGCAACTTTATTATTTTAAATTTTAAATTTTTATATTATGTACAATTCAGCCCCCTCTTTTGCCATGCTCAATACAACCCCTTACGGTTTGGTTTCTACATCGAGGACGTCGTCGGAGGGAGGTCAGAGAGTCGATCAGACCATTCGATTACTCTAGTGAAGGGTAGAGAAATGTTGTCAGAGTCTTGATAATGTTTGGGTGGTAGTGGATCAGCGGTTGCATTAGCGAATATGGCAGAAGCGATTGCCAAAGCCAGAGAAGACGATGAACTATGGAGAGGTCCTATGGGCAGACTACAAGGTCTTTCGTCCTTGTGTCAGATCTAGAAGCTTCAAGGGATCACCTTGAAGCAAAGCGCTAAGGTGATTGGGTGTTAGGGTACGTGTGGTGGCATGGCCAAGAAGCTTCTCAAAGCTACTAATGGCGATTGTTCGAACGCTAGATCGGTGTTTTAAGAATGTCGTGTTGCAGTATAGCTAAAATAGTGTTTAAACAAAAAAATTTTATTACTCGAAAAAGTTCCAAGGTCAAATACAGGAAGATAATAGGAATTCACACACTAATCTCAATAATTAATGTAAATGAGCATAATTAATTACTCAAAAGTTAATTTGCAATGTAGAATATAAGTATATGAAGAGTGAAAAGGAATTCTAGACAAAATAATGGTGATTTGGATCACCAATTATAAGCCTAACACATAGACTAATTACTCAAATCTTAATCAAAGGCAAGAATATGTGATCAGACGTCTGATTTTTTAATCAGGCATCTTAAAAGATGTTGCTACAGTACCCCTTTATGATTTTTCTTCTGGTTTCTTCTTCCTCTTTTTCCGTTGCGGCTCCCTCTCCTTCTTCTTCTGTTCATCCTCTTCTTTTGCTTCCTTCTCCCTCTTCACACAGGGGAGGGGAACTTCTTAAATTGGCTAAGTGTCAGCCAATTTCTTCTACAGCAAAACCCCTAATCCCTGTGCAATCTCCCCTTCCTTCTCTCTCTTAGGCTCCACCCTCCCAGGGCCTTTCCTCAGGATATCGAGTTATCGGGTACACGTGCACCCGAGTCCAGGGCTATCTGCAGTGGGGTAGCAGCCGAGGAGTGCTTGGCTAAGCAGGTAAACGGGTCAGGCCAAGTCCGTGGGCAGAGATCACGGATGAGGCGTGTGTGGGTGAAAGGGACCTCACCCCGTGTTTGGAGGCAAACAGCCAGCAATACTTTTACAATTTATGCGGGCGTAGGGGCTTTGCCGCTTCCGAGGTAGGACTATCCCACCATCCTTCCTTCGAGCAGTCACAGCAACAGCTTCCTTTGTCGAATTAGTGCAGAGGCTTGGTCAAAGGCTTCAATTGACTGTGCAAGGATACTCCTAGAGGTAATCCACAGTTCCTGGGATCAACGCCTGGAACCTGCAGGCATGATGAGAGCTTCAAGCAAGCTCGCGGCTATTGCGGCAATGGCAGAGGAAGCTGGCACACCTAAAACAAGAAATAAGGCCTCATGGCCACATTAGAATAGTTCGGGAGCTTCATCGAACATCAGGGAATGCAACTGAGGTGGTGGCGTCACGTGCGAGTGGTTGTGGAGGTCTGTCGACCTCGCGATTTGTGTGTGAGAGGGCATGAGTCGGGGTGGGTGATAGAGAGGCCAATCCCCTCAATTACTTGAGGGGTTTTGGTTGGTGAGTTGAGGCGATGGTGAGGAGCGTGGAAACGGCGCGGTTGGGTGAGTGTAGAAGCCACTAGGGCTCGCAGGAGGTACACCAGCGAGGTGGAAGACGGAGTCGCGGGGGGCATGCCAGCAGTCGAAATGAAGTGGCGAGGGTATGAAAACGAAGAGGGGAAATCGAGGAGTTATTTAAAAGGGGAGGCAGATGAAGGGGAGCGGAGTTAGCGCTAGGTGAGGTGCGGCCGGCGCCGGAGACGAAGATGCTCAAAGGGAGGCAATCGGCGAGGATGAAGGGGGGCAGGTGTGCCGACGGGTGCTGCGCAACACAAAAGAAGATAAGGATGAAGAATCTGCCACAAGTATTGTGGTCAGACGATGAGAGAAGACAAGGAGAATTGCCAGAGCTTGAAGAGCAAATCGGCCGGAGGAGGGGAGAAGAATTTGAGGGATTCTCTAGCCGAATTCAAGCTTAGGAAGTTCGTTGTGATCTGGAGAGTCTTTTATAGGTCATCAGTGGTCGGTTAGAGCTTGGGAAGAAAGCTTCCCAAGCTTGGAAAGCTCGCCGGAGTTGGAAATTTCTTGATACCCAAATCTCTCATGCGTTCACATGAGAAATTGGGTAGGTTTTAGGGTTTAGGATTAGGTCCAAAAGGAAGGAAATTTCTTGACGAACTTCCCTTTCAATTTAGAAAATGATTCGTTAAGAAATCAGGGAGTTCTTTCCTTTTTAAGGTCGCCAGAGCAAGTAGGAATAGGTTTAATGGCGGTAGGGACCTGTTTGTGAAAATGATGACAAAGTTAGGGGCCTATTTGAAAGGATTTTGAAAGTTAAGGGCAGAAATGAAATTAGACAGGACCAATTTGCAAACTAGGTCAAAACAAATTCATCTTGGGTCCAAATTTTGATACAAACCTAATTTGGACCTAAGGAATCCAATGGTGAAGTTGGATTTTGGTTTTGACCATGTTTTACTAGATAATTTATGCAAAAACTCAAAGGGCAAATGTCTGTCTATGGTTTGTGTTTTGGGTCAAAACGGGTTCTGATGGTCAAATTGAAAGTTTTAAACCCTGGAGAATATTTTTATATGAATTTTAGAGGATTTAGGCGAATTTTATCCTAATCAGAACCTCAGTTAATTAAGCAGGTCTGTTTTTAGGGTTTCAAAAGTCATTTAATTCTCAGAACACATGCAAATCATTTTCTGTCTGTTTTATTCACTTGTTATTTTTTTAAGACCAATTGACCTTCATTCAACCCCTGAGAAAACCAGTGATTGTACTCCATTCATGATGAGCTGGTAAAATTACAGTTTTAACCCTAGTTTCTTATTTTTCTTTCAGAATGATTATGCAATGACTTGTGACTCTCTAGTGGTTATGTAGAAGCATTTATTGAATTAATTAGGTTAAAATGAGCTAGTTATGACTCATAATAGTGTTCCCATCAGCGATGGTGGTGGAGGGTCACAGACGTAAGGTGAACATAAGTTAAGTGATCCTAAACCTAGAACTAACTACAAAAAGCAAAAGCCCTAAACTAATTTGAGAAGAAGAAAAGAGGAGAATGTGGCGGTGGCGAGTGCATAGGCTATGGAAGAGGTTGAAGATGGAGTTGTCGAGGAATTGATGATAAATACACATTTATTCAAGGTAAATTGCCTATTTATGTATGTTCTTAGGCTAGTTAGATGCATCCAGCATTGTAAATAGTGCATAATGGCCATTAGCATGCATGTAGCAAAATTTGTATAAATTGTATATTAATATCCTACTTTTGGGGCCAGGGGATGGGACGACACATTTTAGGGCCACAGATGGAAGATCTAACCGTACGGATGTGATCAAGGTGACGATCGAAGTTCAACGCCTTTGAAATCACCCCGATCGAACCTCCGTAGAATCCTTTACAAGCCAAAGAAGATCAACAGCTAGGGCACAAGGTGATGCGAATTGAAACATCAAACAAAAAATTCAACCATACAAATGGATTCAAGTCTACAATCGCAACCCAGTAGTGTGAAAATCGACCCGATCGAACATCTGTAGGGTCACCTAAGAAGAGAAGAAGATGGGCAATCTAGGTGGCGCATGTGGCACCATCCAGACCACCAAAAATCGACCTGATTAGACATCCATAGCATCACCTACGAAGAGAAGAAGATGGACGATCCAGATGGTGCCACGTGGTGCCATCCAAACTGCCCAAAGCTACCCAACCTCTAAAGCACATGCTATGGGTAGTTGGATCCTCATCCAATGGCCATAGAGCAGCCACATAGCACACTCACCCTCTCCTCCACGCGATTAATCACGACCATTGGATTCAAATCCAACAGTTGAGATATGATCTCAGCCACGTAGCTACCTTGCCCTCACTTCTCTAAGGAGCAACATCACATGCGTTCTCCACCGTTTGATCCTCCATCTGTAGCTGAAATCACACTATCAACCACGTAGTACAGTGGCACGCAAAGGGCACTCTCATCGAGGAGCGTGCATTCGAATCGCATTATGCTCCTCAATTATCACTACTTCAATTTCAACCTAAGCCATTCATTCCTACATGGACGGTTGCAATTGATCCACGCTAGCACCTTAACATGCTTCAGAACAGTAGCAAAGAAGAGGCATGTGATGAGCACCATCAGATCTCCATCAAGTAGCGAGGATTCAACCACGTGGCACAACTGATACGCAAGTACAATGACACGCAATCATACGCACAATCATGCATGCAGCTCGCATGTGATCTAAGCCTTTTATCTCTAATCCAATGGCCGTTAGACGTCACCTCGCCTACACATTCCCAAAGGTGCAATCATTGTGCGCTCTAAGCCACACAATGACCATCCAATGGTCCACAACACACCTCGTTGCGCCTAGCGAGCGTTGAGCAATGCGCAGCTATGCACGTGCACGATGTGGCTTTGGGAGTGCGTGCTACATGGGGCACATGTCCCATGCACGACATTTGTTGTTGTGCATGCCAAATGATTTGATCTAGCCCTATAAATACCCCTACCTCCCCTCCCCTTCCTCTTCATCCCCTTCTACTCTATTGTATTCCTCTCTAGAGCTCAAGAACCCTTCTTGAGTGAGTCCCAAGCCTCAAATGCTCCACTGGAGACAAAAAAAAAATTCCAATCTCTCACCCCATTCACGGAATTCAGTATACTGACCGTCCTCTCACTACCCTTCAAGGAAGCGATTCCCACTTTGGCGTCGCCCTACCTCATCCCCTCTTCTTCCAAGCTCCATTTTTCTTCCTCTACCTCCATCCTCATTCATCTAGTCACCATTGGAGTGAGTATCCTCAAGCAGTTGTCGAGGGGGATTTTCTCTCTCATTTTTTTATTCGCTTTCTAGTATAGATTTAATTTCCCACTATTATTCTGTATTAAGCACTTGTTCAAGCTTTTATGTAGAAGTAAATTTTTATCTCTCTCTCTCTTTTCTCCTTAATTATATTATCACTGAGCTTAGAGTTATTCTGCCTAATATTCTGCTTCTAAAAATAGGAAAAAAATTACAAAGCCACAAAATACCAAAAACAAATAAATGAGGTTTTTGATCAAACATTTATCTCCTCGTGTTCAACTTAGGACTCACCAAATCTTGATAAATTTTATTTAATAGGTGAATTTTTCGCTACTGCGACAACGAGTTTCAAAACCTTGATTCTTCTCGCAAAATTCTCTATCATCATTTTGGCATCGTTACAGGAGAGGCAACGGATTTTGATTTTCCCTGTTCGCCCGCACTTACTAACTTTTATCATATTATTCTTCATTCTTATTGTAATTGCAAGTAATCTCTCTCTCTTGAGGTAAGCCAAAGCAGTAAGTGATAAGCCTATATTATTTCATGTAAAAATGCCTCTAATGTGGGTTTCATAGTAGCATGGGTACATTTAGATTTGTAAAGATTGCATTAATAGTGTAATCATGCATCTAGAAGGATTTGTATAAATCGTATATTAATTTACACATTTTTATGGCCAAGGGACAAGGCGACACAAATTTGGGCTTTAAGCGAGAAATCCAACCGTATGGATGGACTCAGAGCGAAGATCACAATCCAACAATGCGGGAATTGTCTCGATCAGAGCTGTGTAGCTCCCCCCACAGATAAAAGAAGAGGGATGGTTGTGACGATGCCATGTGGTATCATCTGAGCCACCTACCGCCGCTCGCTGCCTTCTATCTCCTCGCTCGCATCATAAATCCTCAGCCATTGGATTAAGATCCAATGGCTGAGAGGCCCCAACACCGTGTGCATCTTCTTGACATAAGTGCACCCTTAGAGCAATGGTTGAGAGCGACGCTCTCAAACCAGTGTCGCAGGTTTGAGGCTCCATCTGTTGTGCCTCCAACGTACGCTCAACGAAATAGCACCACTCGATCAAGATCAAACAGTAAGAGATGCGGCCACGTTGCGCATAGCATGAACACATGATTCAACTCTCGATCGCATGCGTGATGATACGCGAGCCTCGCGCAATCTAAGTACGTGCTCATGCATGATCGTGGCCCTCCGATTCAAATTCGATAGTGATGGACGAGGCACACACGTGCTAGGCACGATTCTTCAATAAATCTAGTGTGCTCACGACCTTCTAATAAAGATCACGACCGTCACGAAATCAGGCCAAATCGCGACCATCTAATCAAGATCAGATGCCCTCATTCCTCCACGCACGTCATGCATGGATGAGGCACGCATTGTATGTGATCAAGACTTGATCTCGCCATTTGATCGAGATAGGACGACTCTCACTTGCCCTCGCTAAGATGCACGATTGGAGGGCCTTAAATGCCCATTTTGCCTCCATTTCTCCATTGTAAAAGGGCCATAGACCCAGTGAATGCACAGATGATGGTAAAGAGGTTTATTATTCATCACCAGTGAATGCAGGAAGTAAACCTTATCCAAAGAGTAAGGAAAAGTAACCTCTGAATCTAATATCTTTGTAGGTCACGTGCCAATTGCGTGGAGTATAGAGGATGCTGCTCTTTAGAGTGTATGCGGGCACCCCATTTAAGGCCTACATTTAATTTATGAAAGTTGATCGAGATGTCATAGGTAGTTTGATGATTGATAGGATGTTGGTTTTGGTTTTTCCTTCTCTATTTTGGCATTTGTACTCTGATGGCACTATTGTTGAGTTTGAAATTATATAGAGATGGTGTACTATTCAAGCAGTGTGTTAAGCACCCTATCATTGATGTGGACGTCGAAGCTGCCACTATCGGTGAAGTATCAATTGTACACAGTGGTACTGGACTCCAGTGGGTGGGAGAGTCACTACTCTACATTGGAGAGGCTCCTTGCTTGGGAGAAAAAGCTATACAAAGAAGTAAAGGTACCATATTCTCTAATTTCCCTTTTCCTTTATTTGCAATATTCTTCCTATTTCAAACATTCAAACATATTAAATTCGTAGTGGATATGGGTGGAATGTATTATGCTTATAAGTTAGTTGATACTTTTCTGTGTTATTGATAGATAATCTTCTAATCTAGATAGAGGTATTTTAAGACAAATTATGGGATGAAAAGGAAATTTTGAATAATTCAAGTACCAAATGCAATCTAACTTAGGGTTTGAAAGATAACCAACCAAGCACACAAAAAATATTCAAAGTAGTACATATTCATTCCATAGAATTTTGAGCATTTTTTCATTATTGTCCTTATACACTAATATTAGTCAACACTTCCAAACTTAAAGTAAAAAATAGCCCTTGGTAGCTTTCCAACCAATTAATGCCTCTTGTTGTTTTCCTAATTAAATAATCAACGTTTCAGCATTGCTGAAAAAAAATTCATCAATGTCGAAATCATTTCAGTATACTACCAATCAATAGATTTCCAGATTACCACCAGATTTTTAGGATAAGCATAAGCCAAATTACAATATAAATTGAACTCAGAACCATCAAACTTGAGGATGTGTAGTGTTTAGCTCATGGATTTACTTCTAGAAATACTAATATTTTTTTTCAAGAAAAAATACATAGACAATTATGTTTCACTAGCAAGACTATTTAGACTAGAAACTCCTATTAGTCATATACTTATTCTTGACTCCACCAGTTAAAAATCCATGGCTTCTAATCACTATTGAAATGATGCTTCAATAAAATACCTTGGGCATGTTCACATAAAATGATTTTTGCTTGAAAATAAAAACTCTAAGTTGGGGCAGTAGAAGCTTCAACTCAAGAGCATATAAGCCCTCCTCAAAATAAGGAAAGAAAATATAATACAAAAAGAAAGCATATGGATTCTAATGCAGGTGCCTATGAGCATCATGCTTGCAAAGCCCATGAAAAGTTGGAATGCATCTAATTACATTCATATTGTATAGAACCATGCAATCAACTGACTTAATAAGAGGAAAAACTTTATTTTCATTTTTTGATGTTAGCAATACTTGGATTTTGTTTTCTTTATTCTTTGTGAGAAAATCAAATGAGATGCTATTTGGATTACAAACATCACCTATTACTGATTAAGGTGAAAGCTGACATTGATAAGATCTTAATGCAGAAATTAAAGTGTATTACTATATTGGAAGATTCAGCTACAGAGTTCAAACTATGCACTCATGTACTGCATGGCTTATGTGTCAAACTTTTATCCTTGGATATAACTACAATCTAAATAATATCATTAATGTAATTCGATCAAGATCATACATGTATGCAAAGTTTGATATTTTATTTCAATTTCATGTACTTTGTGTTTAACATACTCTGGTCTTAAATGTTTGGTGTCCTTCTTGCAATGTCTTTGACTCCTTAGTTTTTAGTAACAACATTAATTGCCACCTGTTTTTTTTGTAGTGAAAAAAAGGTATTAATTTATATTTAATGAGACCATTTTTGTCAATTACAAGTTTTTGTATTTGGTTTAAAATGGATAAGAGTTGGATGAGAAAACTCATTGGTAGTAATGAATACAAACATAGTGTTCAGGTTTCAATAATTTTGCTATTAAAAGAGGTTTAAAAGGAGATAAAATTTATTGTTCTCCGAAATGCATCATTACGAAGCTAAGAAACCTAGAAGGTTTCATATACATGACTTTGTTACATTCTATTCAACTTGACTTTCTAAATCACAGCCAACTTATTCTAGGAATTGTGATATGTGCTCCTAAATCTACTGTCTCTTTCATGTCTACAAACTTCTAATAATTGTTTAACTATTGCTTGTAGATGGTGTTCCCCTTTTAAAATATGTTTCATCAAATGGTAGATATATTGGCATAGGAAAAAACAAATCTCTAGTTTTTTGTAGGGCAGTCAATGCTTCCAAGCATTTGTGAAAATATTCACATGATTGAGGCATTATACATCTCATAATTGCACATTCATATACTATTATTTGTTAAATGTTAAAAGAGAGGGCATGGCATTTAAATAATGTAGTGCCTTGATAGTAAAACCAGTCGGGACCTTCCTTCATAACTAATGCATGAGAAAATAGATATGTAAAAGTGCATGTCATAGAAACTTTAGATGGCTACTTTAGCCATCCTTTTCTCTAAAAGAAGAGAAGCATGCCCTAGAACATATGATTAGAGAAATGCCCACTTAAATGACTTTTAGGAAAAAGGAAATGCAATTTTGAGGGATGGATAGTTGGACAATTATGGAAAGCATAAGAACTAGTAGAAGATGAATTTGGAAGGAATTGCCTTTCTATACAGTAGAAAGGAATAACAAGATTCTTTAGTTTTCCACTCGTCATGGTGGTACCGAAATTTGAGTCCTTTTTCCATTGCATACATTTAGATCTCTCTTAAACCATTGTTCCTTCTTGCCTTTGCACTATAACATCAACTGGCATTTTATGTGCCTACTACAATTGTTAAGGGAACATTTAGATTTATATAGCATGTTGAATACCTTTTATTTCGTAAGATCTTCAAACAAAGTTTCTCCCCTTGGCAGTTATCCTTTGATCAAAAATTTAGCCACATACAAGTGACCTGAATTTTTATTTGGTGATCTAACCTAAATTCTTACTCTATCTAGCTGCATTGAGATGAGGGAGATAGAGTTTGGTGTTGGTGTAAGTAGTGGGATAGTGGGAGTAGATATGATAGTGATATAGAGGGAAGAGTTCCAGTTATTATTTTCTAATATAGGAAGCATTGGCATGTACAGTGTAGGCTTTGGTTCTTTATTGATGTGGTACGTATGGTGCTTTTGAAATGGGATGGTATTATTTGTATGTGGTACATAGTTGTCTTGTCAATTCACAATGAAGATAAATGCTCATAGAGTTGAACATGAAAAAAATTTTGCAAGAATAATGCCTTCTTCTTGCATTTCCTTTTACTAATTTTTAATTGTGCATTCCCAAAATATGGTGATCTCACATCTAGAATTATAAAGTCTCACACAATGAATGTTGTTATCTTGTACCTCATTCTATACATGAATTCACATTCTATTTTTTTCCAGGTAATACACCCTGCATAATGTAACCTTGGTGAATTCTTTGGAAAATTGAAACCATAAACACTTGTATATGTTATTAGATCTCTTTCTATGTGCCTCTTTATCTCATACTTTATGTGTTTGTATTCACCTTCCACTGTAGTTACTAGCATATCACTTCTTCCACTAAACCAACTTAATTTTTTTCCTTGCCATCCTTGACCAGAATCATATATCTTTCTAGTTGCAAGAAGCATGAAGGGTTTTATGTCCCTACAAAGGGCCTTAGCAGTAGCATCCATAGATTACCTTGCATGTGCATTGTAAGCACACTACAACAAACCAACCTATGCACTACAATTCACGCATACACCCATGCATGTTCCTACACACACCCATCATGTACATGTGTGCCTACCTTCTCGTAGCAAAAATTATTTCTTAATTTCTTTTTCTAATAGACTTCAAATTCTTCTTTCAAAACAATTATTAGGAAGGATTACAATATTATTCATTTTTTGACCACCCCTTGTTTTTATTAATTTAGGTTTATGAAACATGAATAGTACCAATGGTTTAGTGGTAGAATAGTACCATTTTACGGTACAAACCCAGGTTCAATTCTCGATTAGTGCATCTTTACTTTAGTTTCAAGTTAAAGTATCTATTTTTTAATATTTATGTTTCATAAATTCTTTTATTTTAAACACAAAATTGGGAGATTGTTCAAGGATGCAGTCATGAAGTATAAAAGAATTATAAATAATTACATGATGCTAATTTCATGCATGTTTCATGACAGTTATGCAACCTGCATTTGGAAAGTTAGGGAAATGTTATGTTCAACTTAGGATATTTGGTTGATTATTTTTGGGACAAAATGGTATGGAGGTGTATAAAGTGTAGGAAGGATGTATAGAGAATAACATCTAGAGATCATGCTATTTATACATGTTAATATATAATACTTCAACTAATCAGTAAGCTTTATTCCAAACAAAGTAAAATGTTTTGAACTAAAAATATTCTATGGGCCTCCTAAGCAAGCAAGCTAAGATTATTACAGGCACCTAGTGACCAATTGCAGTATTCAACTGTTCTATAACTATTATGTTTAACTATTGAGTTTCATCATCTTTTAATGGGGACTCGACTGCTTTATGGAAAAATTATTCTATTGGATGTGAATTTATAGTTATGAATAATTCAATTTGTTATTTCAAAAGAGAGTCATATCTTGTATATTTTTCTTTAATCTTAAATAAAGGTAAACATATTAGTGAAGATATTGCAAGATTGTAAACTTAAATAGGATCTACTAGGGAAGATCTAGTGACAAATAGTTATGTTAGTACTATGTTTAAAATAAAAATGAAGTTATTACCTATAGTGGTGGTTTTACTGACATTTTTTAGCTTACACCGATGAATAAAATTATCACTATTGCTACAACAATTGCTTTTGAAATGTAATCGTCGCTGTAGTTGCAAGTACAACACCAACAGTTTTTACCATCGGTATGACCTATAGCAACACCTCTTAAGACAGCACCCCATATGATAATTGGAATAGCTCTTTAAACCTACAGTGACGGAGATTTTAACCTATACTAACGGTTACTGACCGTCGGTGCAGGTGCAAATTACTGTAGTGGTTGAGACTTAAACTGAGAACCTATCATTTTCACTTTAGTATGAGCCTGTTCAGCAGTTAACTACCTGACAAACTCAATGGTAATTATTTCATTTGGCATGCTATCAAAGATATGGTGAAATCTTCGAAAGGTAACCTTTCTGGCTAGGGGGAATGAAATGTATGGACTGGATAACTAATTAAATTAATGCACATTCGTCACCCACCTAGACTATTTCAATACCATTTATGATATGATGTAGACAAAGATCGAAGATATCTATAGGTTGAACTAACCGCGACGTACCAAATTAAACCTAAGCATCCTTTTTTTTTACGATCAAAGGAAGCTCTCAATTATAAGGGTTGAAATCATACAAGTGATGCAGGAACAAAGAAGAGAAACCCAACATCCCACAAGGGGAAGAAATCGAAACAAAACTTCGACCTAAATTTAAAACAAAACAAAACAAAGCATCACAAACATGGAGTTCAAATAGTGATCGAGAAACCACCACCGCAACATGCTTATAGATACGACCGCACAACTAGGATAATCCCTAGCCATCAACGCATACGAGAAATCCGACCAAAGTGGGCACCGAAACACAGTCCGAGCATTCCTGATCATAAGAAGCACGGATTCTAACATGTTTCCCAAATCAAACTCCCAAGAAAAACATTGGCAACCCCCGAGGGAAGCATGAAACCCAACAACTTAACCCCCAAAGGGGAACGTCAACATTCCCGACGAGGAAATAAAAACAACTTAAAAGAAAACAAAACCAAAAATTGGTCGGACCAAAACACTGCAGCAAGACAACGAACATGGCACGACCATGGAGCATCCACACCTTGACCAAACGGGGCCAAGACGCAACACTGCCGCCTGCCATCACCAGGCGCATACCAATAAACATCGCCACCAAAAAGCACTCCTCCTCCCTTCATTCCCCGGCCAGAAGTCCCCAAATCCGCGCCATCGTCGAGCACGCACGCCACAATCCCGCGCCGACCACACCAGTCGAGGAAGACAGGGCACAAATGCCAAGATCTCGCGCCTTCGCTGCGACCAGACAACCAAGGATGGCCGCCGACTCGCCGCAACCACCGCACGATCCCGCGATGTCGCTGCACAACCTCAACCCCAATGAGCTGCCACGCGCCAACGAGGTGAGCAGTGCGAGATGACAAGGCACCAAGCTCTGGCCAAAGGAGAAGAAGGCCCGGAGGAGAGAGCGGAAGATTCAGAGAGGAGGGGAGGGCCTCGATCAACCGAGGATGGTCGATCGGGGCCCCCAACCTTCAGCTACGGTTTCTCTCAAAGGGACCAAGAGAGGGACGGGACCTCGAGGATGGGAATGCATTTGGGCATCTTGTGTTACGGCATGTAGACGAAGCTCATCATCGATAATGGTAAGAGAAAAAGAACGAGGGGCAAGCGTCGGAAATGTAACGGCACAGATGATTGAAGTGGGGGTCGTTGTCCCTATTACGGTACTCCTTCGTGCTCAAAAAATGAATGAAATCAAGACGAGAGAGAGAGAGAGAGAGAGGGCACCGCGATCTCCTTTATTCTTCGGCAACAGTATCAACAGTGCGTTGGTACCCTGGGAGCCGTTCTCGTGGTTTTCAATTATTGTGGTCCTCATTGCACCACGTCTACCTCAAAGGTCGTCTACGTCCCACCACGTACCAAAAAAGCACCCTCCCCCGCAAGCTGGGACGATAAAACCCAAATGTCCTGCGAAAGAGAGGGTCGCAAAGTCCCCCCCCCAGCTAAAAAAAAAAAAAAGGAGTTGATATTGAAAGGCATAACTCGCGTACCCAACTATGTGGAGCACATTGTCCTTCCAGCGTGGATAGGCCACACATATGTCCTTCCAACGTGTATGCATACACGATGGCTTGCAAAGCCGGTTGTCTACGACTCAGTATTTCTGAGCTGGGGAATCAGTTCCGATGCACGGAAAACGACGACAGTACTGTCAACTTCGACTGGTAATGATTTGTGTGGTTGCACCTTCAAGCGGTCCAAAAGTTAGGCCCTGTGGGGATCTAGAGGAGTTGAGAAGAGAAATTGCAGACAAAAATTAACCGCGCCATTGCTGGAAGATTCACGCTAAGCCAAGGGTCGTGCTAGCCAATATACCATGACTAATAGGAAGTCCAGTGAATTCATCTCTCAGACTTCTGAAAGTATAGAACAGAATGGTACATGTGATGTTAGCTGTCTCTCTCCCATCACAATATGCACCCCAGCCATACAAAACATAGAAGGTAGTATACATAGTAGCCAACAAGCGGAATTTTATCGGACACAACCGGCCAAATTCTGGTCAAGTATAATTAAGTAATGCTTGTAAGAGATTGCAACTCAAAATCATTTAGCTTGTTTCGAATAACTTCTGCAGCTATAAGAAGACTGAGAGTCACCAGCTTTTTTAGGATGCTAATTAATTCCTCCATTATCGACAATATTAATGAATAATCAAGTGTAACGAATGTGTGCCCCAGACGTCTGGGAGGTGGCTCAGACGTTGGACAAGACGTCTGGGATCACAACCAGACGTCTTATCAGACGTCTGGGATCGTTTCCAGACGTCTGGAAATCCGTTATTTTCGACACACGCGAGTCGCCTACGCGCCTGAGCGCGCAGACCGCATATTCCCTCTTTTTTTCTCTCTGCGGCTGCAGGCGGCCTGCCACCTCCTCTCTCCTCCTCGCGCGGCCTTAAAAGGGTCACGCCTCCCCTCCCGTCTCCACAGTCTCCTCCTTCTTCTCCTTCCTGTGCGCGAGAGCGAGCGGACGCGAGAGCGGCAGCGACGGCCGCAGTGAGCGCGGAGGTGCGGCGTGCGAGGGCGGAGCTCTGCCGTGAGGGCGAGCTCGCCAGAGCGGCTTGGCCGGCTGGCGGAGGGCGCAGGGGGCGCAGAGCGACGCGGAGAGGAACCTGCTGCGGTCTGAGCAGCAGGAGCGCGAGGTGCGACGCGGGCGGCGTCGCGAGCGGAGGCCGAGCAGGGTTCTGATTCTGGAAAAATTTCCAGAATCAGACGTCTGGGTTGATAGCCAGACGGCAAGGTCGACGTCTGTAAGATCATACAGACATCTGAAAGGTGAGTTTCCGCTTTCTTCTTCCTTCTTGTCGACTGACCATACTGAGGGAGGGGGGTTGGCTGTGCGCAAGTTCGCTGATTCGCCATCCTTTGCGAATCAGACGTCTGGAAGTTGTACCAGACGGCGGGAGTGACCTACAGACGTCCGTATGGACCATCGGACGTCTGGGGTATAGGACAGACGTCCCCACAGACTTCTGGACATCTGGGAAACCACGCTGAACAGGTAATTCTCTGATCCACCGTTTAAGACGTCTGGAAGGAGTTCCAGACGTCTGATTTTGCACAGTATCGTCTTTTTCGACCCATTTAGGGCCCGTTCGGGCTCCGTTTTCCGCGATTCGAGTTGCGTTCTTTTCAGAAGTAATTCCTCTACCCGTCTACAGTAGCTATACACTGTTTTGAGACACTCCTTGTGTTTGATCCTTGTGATAGGACCTCGTTCGGTTGCAGTCTTGAGTGTCGCGGAGGCACGCGGGATTCCCGATCACGCCCCCATTACTCCCGTTGTACCTGGTAGAGTGGCTTTAAGTATTAATAAAATTTGTTAAAGTATGGAACCATAACTAGAACCTAGGACATTGCATGAATCCTAGGAATGAGAAATATATGGAATGATAGTTCCTAGGTGTTGCATGAATCCTAGGGCCGGAAAACTAGATTGTATGATAGACCCTAGGATATGGCATGAATCCTAGGATGGAAAAACTAGTGGAATATATAATAATGCAGTCTTGGAAAAATGGAAAGGAATATATGAAACTGCCTGTAAATTGAGTTCACAGCTGCCTGTTATGAATAAAGAAACATGATTGGGATCATGGTTTGTAAGAACATGAAACTGGAAAGTAAGACATAAGATGTTCTGGAACCCTACGGGGAAGTAGGAGTAGAACTCCTGGAAAGCGAATGGAATAGAATTGGGGAAGTGAGCTGGCTCTTGAGTACGGAGTACCAAGGAGAGCGACTGTCCCCCTGTTTAGTGCAGAGCTGAGCTAGCCACCCCAGGGACCCGGGGGTTAGGACTGGCCACTCTGTACCGACTTGTTGGCCCTCGTGTACGTAGTACCGAGGAGAGCTAGTAGTGTTAGGAGAGTACTAGCTACCCCACGGGCTCCGGGGTTCTGCTAGCCTCCTTCACCGACTTGTTAGGCCCACTAGGGCAAACCAGGGTAGTCAGGCGAGGGTGCACGGACTGTGGAGGGGCAAGGCCCCGGTTTGGTTACTGTGGAGGGGTTGGACCCCTGTTACTGAGAGGGCTCTGCCCTGGTTCCGTGCTGTGCTTTGGGCGCACCCGTTAACGGAAACGACTGACCGCGTGCCAGTGCGGGCTAGCTACCTGTGCGTTTATCGCGTGTGCCGTAGTCACCGTTACGTCTGTCAGTGACCTTGGGGTGGTTGACTGAGGGTAGGATCACCACGGGGGACTCTCCCGGCCAGGAGAGCACCACGTGCTACTTCTACTTTTGGAAAAGACTGCAATCAAGATCGTTCCCACGAGGACATTCGAGATCAAGTAAAGGATCTGAGAAATAAATGAAATAGTGAGAAAAATTGAAAGATGTGAATAAAGGAAGTAATAAAACATAACAGCTACTGTACACTCTACTGTTGCCTTTAGTTAGTTTGCCACTCTACTCAGCGTTTTGCTGACGTGTTACACTCGTTACCTTTTTCAGGACCAGGTGTTGAGCAGGCAGGGTCGGCGGCTGCAGAGGACGCTGGGCCGAGTAGGGTCTAGTAGAGTTACCACAGCCTTTTGTACCTCTTTTGTTTCCGTTCTGGTGGGTAGTTTTTGTTTCCGCTGTACCTTCTTTACCTGCAGTTCTTGTTATATGATAAATATTGTTTTACTGTTGTGGTGGTACCTACTGTAGTAGTTTCTTTCCTTACTGCTGTACTTTCTTACTGTTAGTTATATTCATGCTGAATGTGATTTATTTTACTGTCTTTTGGTTACTTCCTCGTTGGACGACTAGGTCTTGGGATTAGTCGAGTCGATCCGATTCTCGTATCTCGTAGGGACTCGGGAACCGGATCGTTACATCAAGGGAACAGGAAGTGAGGAAATGCGAACGATCTTTAACGACATAGAATCCCCCCTGTTGTTTAGTTTTGAGAGTATTTAAAGATTGGGAACAAAAGCTATATATCCACAAGAATGATGATAGGTTACATATATTCGCAAGACCTATATATATATATGGAGGAATAATCTGATTTGAAATTGCACTAAATATCAAAAGTAACTGAGTACTCTCAAAGTCATTCACTCTTTCAAAGAAGAAAGCTAGCTTTTAAAGATGCCCCTACTATCCAATAATTTTGCATGCCCTCTCCGTTCATTCTCCACTTGTTGTCTGTCTAAGTAGCAAAGAGATTTACATGATCAGATCATATAACATTCTGATTCCATCTTTCTTTTCAGGGGTGGGATTAACATCTGAGAGTCTCCCACCTAACTAGAGACAGAAGGACCGTATCCTCGTCATTTGCGGTCTTGCATTGATATTTTGCAATTCTTTGGCACAACAGGTAGTGGAGAAAATCCCTTCCAATGTGGAAAGATTACCTATTATATGAGGCAGGGGCGTTGGGACCAAGGGAGCATTTAGAAGGGAGGAATATAGTACAAGTACATATGACAAATCAAACAATCATTACATATAAGCATTCCTAAACTCTATGCTCTCAATTTGTGCGTAATTGTGCTCTAAAAAGTGCTCTTTGTGCTCACTCCTACTTCTTGAATGCTCTCCCTCTATGGTCTTCATTTCAAATAGATTCAAAAACGAAGTACTTTCTACTCTAAATTTTTTCCTATCTTCTTAAGGCTCAAAAGAAATTTATTTATAATTATTTTCTTTAATTATTTGGGCACTGTGAGTTTTCTGTACTCTATTTAGGAGCTATGTAGAAGGGGTAATGTACTGATAAACACTGCCTTCTTTGTGTTGTAGCATATTAGTGATCTTTTATTTTATTGGGGGTAAAATCCTATATCGAGAGGTTCAGGTAGAGTCTTTCTTCCTAAAGGCTTTCCCCTCTAAATCTCTTATCTTTTGATCGATTGATTTCACTTTTTTTTTTTCCGGACAATTCACCCTCCTTTTGTGCTAGCATTTGGTATTAAATCCTTGTTCACTCACGCATGTGTAGCTACCTTAGCGAGATCCAATGGCAACAAGAGTGGTGATAACTAACGACTCCAATAATTGTTCTCAACTACAAAAACCTTCATTCTTCAATAGGACTAACTATTCCTATGGCAAGCAAAGAATGGAGATATTTCCCCAATCTAGAGATTACTCAATCATTATAGAAAAAATGCCTTTAGATACATTTAATATTTGCCTCTATAAGCTTTTTATTTAACCCTATATGAAATTAGTAATGTTTAAAACAAATGACACTTATTTACCGCCTTTCGTTAGTGTCACTAGAAGGTTAGTAGCGATTGTATAATTGCTAGTAAATCATTAGTATTAGCATCACTTTAATTGCTACAATTAACATTGATAATTATCTTTTTTTAGTGACAATTTATTTGCCATTATTTCACTACTATTAATTTATATTAGCAACATTTTAGTTGATGCTACTATTGTCAATATACATTTCATTTAATGACTTTTAATTGTCACTAAATCCTAACTATTAATTTACTTTAATAATATTTATTTTGTCATTTAATTGTTACTATTAATATTATTTAACATCAATTATTTATCTCTAAATCATCACTACTAATTTATACTAGTGATGTTTTCTTATACCACCAAATCGTCACTATTGATTTACTTTAATAATGTTTTATTTTTCATTTAATTGCTATTATTGATTCACTTCAATGTCGCCTTGTTATACCACTCAATTAGTACTATTGATATTCTTTAGTGAGAAATATTTTCTTTTAACAAGCATGAAACTTAAGGACCCGCCCAATGCCAATTTTATTGATTCTCGAATAATAAAGTATAATAAAAATCCTTCAAGCGGATACATCACAAAATTTTGAAAAAAAACTAACGACCTTGACTACTAAAATAATCCCCTCTTGATACAAATAAAGAAAAGAAAAATACAAGAAGAAATTGAAAATACAACTACAAAAACATGTTCATTATGTCCATCTAGATCTCCTAAAAAAATACTATTACTAACTATAGTTGTCATTAGATTCTGAACTTCTACCACAACTTTAATCAAACACTACCAAAAAAATTACCTTTAGCGACATTTAATATTGGCCACTATATGCATTATATTTACCACTATATGTAATTAGTGTCGCTTAAAATAATTACCGCTTAATAGCCACCTTCATTAGCATCACTAAAGGTTAGCAGCAATTGTACAATCGCCACTAAATCAATGGTATTAGTGACACTTTAATTACCATAAATATTGTCGCTAACAACCTTTAGTGGCAATTTATTTGTCACTATTTCATCACTATTGATTTATATTAGTAGTAATTTAATTAATGGTATTAATGTTACTATATACTTCATTTAATGACCCTTTTTTTGTCACTAAATTGACACTATTGATTTACTTTAGTGACACTTTATTTTATCATTTAATTACCTCTATTGATATTATTTAGTAGCAATTATTTGTCTCTAAATCATCATTATTGATTTGCTTTATTGACATCTTCTTATGCCACTAAATCATCACTAATGATTTACTTTAGTGGCACTCTTTTGTAATTTAATTACCACTGTTGATTCACTTTAATGATGCCTATACGATTTAATTTTATTCTTTACTAAGAAATATATTTTTCTAACAAGAATAAAACATAGGAGCTTGAGCACAAAGTCCCTTTTTTTGACTTCCCATATCATTAAAGTACATATTCCTCACTTAAGGGTGATATAAAAAAAAAGGAAAATACAGAAAAAATAAAAATACAATGATTCACGCATGACATTTTGTATCTTTTATAGATCTAATTTCAACTTTCCAATTGCTGAATATCTTTCATAAGCAACTCATCCCTCTTGTTAGCCTCCTTCCCATTTCCTTTTTGTAGCCTGCAATCTTCGTTTGGTTGAATATGGTCATGTGATTTGGCATTTGCAAGCCTGTCAATTCTACCTCTAGAAGATTAGCTTAATCTTGCTTAACTTATAAGCCAATTGCCACAAGAGGATCCTACATTTATGAAAAGAAGAGATGGCCATGATGAGATACGAAACAATCAAATACATGGATGACTTCATTAAAGGGAAGGGATATACCAGATTGGAACTAACATACCCTTGCATCTCTCGCTTCTAATATCCCTAAGAATCAAGCCCTTCATCCTGTGGTTCTAATTAAATTTCAATGGGATAAAGCAATATCTCAGTACCTTGAAGAGCCATTGCTTGTGCTACCTCAGAAAACCACCAGTCCCAACAAATAGCTATGACAGTTTTAGACACGTCAATGCAAACATAAAAATTTCCTTCCATGATCTCAAAATCAATAATTTAGGGTTGAAAAAATTTAACTGAATATGCTTCCATGATTTTTTTTATATACATAGAATGATACTACTTGATTCTAAAAACATTGATGTTGCACCCAACTAATGCAAAAATAGTTTAAAGTAATAAGCACATTTACTATTGTGAAGGCCATATTTAGCATATTCAGTTGGAACTTTTTATGAAGGGGATATAAAGTAGGATCATAAGATGTTTTTCCAAAGTGTAAAGACTAATATTGATGCAACCATGTGAATAAAAAATAACATAATGAAATCAAAATGTCCCAATTACCCATGAAAGTAGCCAATCATGAAAAGAAAATACATAAATCATCTATTGTAAACAACACACGTCATTAAGTACATGATAGACATTGCCATTGATTGTGAAACACATCCAAAAAAATGCATAGCAACTTTCAAGCAATAGGTGACAAATGGTAAGTTAGTCAAGAGAATTAAATTCGGTAAGATCTGAAGTGTAGCTAAACTTACCTAATGGGTACTGACTCTTTAGCATCAGGATCTATGTCACGATTATTCCTAACATATAAGAGTAAATCTACAAGGAGAACATCTTGAATCCAAAGCTAGCAAGATATAGAAGCCTCCAAATTACATGAAAGTTAAGATTATTATGGTCCTATTACATGATTTGGAAATAAAAAGTAAAAACAAAAACATAGTATTGTTAATTGTCGTTAACAATAATGGTTTTACAAGAAGATGTATTTATAGTTTTACATGAAACCCTCAATAGTCAATACTTATTGTATGAAGTATTAATGATGCCCAACTTACATTGATGTTCTAATAAAATAAGAAAATACATGAAAGGCCATATAAAAGAAATAGATAGAAAGAACACTATCTACATGAAATGCAAAAAGAAAAAGTTATAATGAATTTAGCCATAACGATCAGGAGTGTAGATAAATGAGGTGTAGTCCACAGAGGACTTGAGCACATTAGATGTCTTTTCAAAAAGAAAGATACACATTACATGTCTAAATTGTTCAATGGGTGGGGGGGAGGGGGGGATTGATTTTTCTTTTTTTTCTAGGAGGTAAAAAATCTATTTTTCATTTTATTTCGTATGTAATGCATGATGTCAGTCATTTATCTGTCTCACAAATAGTCATACTTGGCTCAAGACTAATTTTCACTCTTGTGACAAAAAGAGCACAAATTGGAGCAAACAAATATAAGCAGCACCTGCTCTTGCATTGATAGAAGGTATTTTCACTGCTAAAAGCAGTGCATGTATACCATCCGATCGTAGTGCTGCTTTGGTAAAGCCAATCTTGGCACTTGGATAAGGTGATCTAACAGTGGAGTAGCCTGTATTGGGTATCAAGTATTACTCATGTGACATACACTAGATGGTGTATCACATGACCTAGAAAGTTAGAAGAAACATAAAGGGGGAAAGTTTACTCTTGCCAATATATTCAAATTCTTGAATATGACTCAGGCATCTAAGATGCCTTCATTTTTTTACTTCCTTCTCCTTGATTCCCATAGATATGAAAGAAATTAATTCAAAATTAAAAGCATCTAAAAATTTCACAACCCAACTTGCTAATGCAGGTAATATGCCTAGTTTCACGTCCTCACTTCCTGACCAAAAGATAAGAATGTGTTAGATGAAATAATTGGACAAAAAGGAGTTTCACCAAAGATTCCAAGGGAAAAGATTCTCATCTAGGTGCCCACCATCACTTTTGTAGTAGGAGATAAGAGAGCTAGTATCTGAAGGAGATAAAATATTTAAAAGTATGTATGCTATTCTATTTTCCTTTATTTGTTAATGTCTGATTTGGATACAAGAAGCTAACTCAATAAGTGTCTGCAGGTGCATATCTAAGCAATGTTTGCATAGCTGAAGAATCGCGAAGGAATGGCTTGGGTTACACCTTGATTAAGAAAGCCAAGAAGCTCGGTGAAACTACACATTCCACCCATTTGGTGTTGTCCATCCCTTCTAAAACCAAATAAGTGTACTGTAACGACCCGGTTCCCGAGTCCCTACGAGACACGAGAACCGGACCGACTCGACTAATCCCAAGACCCAGTCGTCCAACGAGGAAGTAACCAAAAGACAGTAAAATAAACCACATTCAGCATGAATATAACTAACAGTAAAAAGTACAGCAGTAAGGAAAGAAACTACTACAGTAGGCACCACCACAACAGTAAAACAACATTTATCATATAACAAAAACTGCAGGTAAAGAAGGTACAGCGGAAACAAAACTACTCACTAGAACAGAAACAAAAGAAGGTACAAAGCTGTGGCAACTCTACTGGACCCTACTCGGCCCAGCGTCCTCTGCAGCCGCCGACCCTGGCTGCTCAACACCTGGTCCTGAAAAAGGTAACGAGTGTAACACGTCAGCAAAACGCTGAGTAGAGTGGCAAACTAACTAAAGGCAACAGTAGAGTGTACAGTAGCTGTTATGTTCTATTACTTCCTTTATTTACATCTTTCAATTTTTCTCACTATTTCATTTACTTCTCAGATCCTTTACTTGATCTCGAATGTCCTCGTGGGACGATCTTGATTGCAGTCTTTTCCAACAGTAGAAGTCGCACGTGGTGCTCTCCTGGCCGGGAGAGTCCCCCGTGGTGATCCTACCCTCAGTCAACCACCCCAAGGTCACTGACAGACGTAACGGTGACTACGGCACGCGCGATAAACGCACAGGTAGCTAGCCCGTACTGGCACGCGGTCAGTCGTTTCCGTTAACGGGTGCGCCCAAAGCACAGCACGGAACCAGGGCAGAGCCCTCTCAGTAACAGGGGTCCAGCCCCTCCACAGTAACCAAACCGGGGCCTTGCCCCTCCACAGTCCGCGCACCCTCGCCTGACTACCCTGGTTTGCCCTAGTGGGACTAACAAGTCGGTGAAGGAGGCTAGCAGAACCCCGGGGCCCGTGGGGTAGCTAGTACTCTCCTAACACTACTAGCTCTCCTCGGTACTACGTACACGAGGGCCAACAAGTCGGTACAGAGCGGCCAAGCCTAACCCCGGGTCCCTGGGGCGGCTGGCCCCACTCTGCACTAAAACAGGTACAGGTACTTCCCTTGGTACTACGTACCCAAGAGACAGTACAAACTACATCTCAGTTCCATTCCTTTTCTTTCCAGGAGTTCCACTCCTAATTCCCCGTAGGGTTCCAGCTCTTTATCTCAGAACATCATATGTTTCACTTTCCAGATTCACGTTCTCACATTCCATGATCTCAACATGATTCTCTATGCATAACAGGCAGCTTTATATATTCCTTTCCATTTTTCCAAGACTGCAGTAATGTACATTCCACTAGTTTTTCCATCCTAGGATTCATGCCATATCCTAGGATCTATCATACAATCTAGTTTTCCGACCCTAGGATTCATGCAACACCTAGGAGCTATCATTCCATATATTTCTCATTCCTAGGATTCATGCAATGCCCTAGGTTCTAGTTATGGTTCCATACTTTAACAGATTTTATTAATACATAAAACCACTCTACCAGGTACAACGGAAGTAATGGGGGCGTGGTCGGGAATCCCGCGCGCCTCCGCGACTCTCAAGACGGCAACCGAACGAGGTCCTATCACAAGGATCAAACACAAGGAGTGTCTCAAAACAGTGTATAGCTACTGTAGGCGGGTAGAGGAATAAATTCTGAAACGAACGCAACTCGAATCGCGGAAAACGGAGCCCAAACGGGCCCTAAACGGGTCGAGAAAGACAATACTGTGCAAAATCAGACGTTTGGAACTCCTTCCAGACGTCTTAAACGGTGGATCAGAGAATTACCTGTTCGGCTTGGTTCCCCGGACGTCCAGAAGTCTGTGGCGACGTCTCTCCTAGATCCCAGACGTCCGATGGTCTCTCCGGACGTCTGGAGGTCACTCCCGCCGTCTGGTACAACTTCCAGACGTCGGATTCGCAAAGGATGACGAATCCGAACACCTGCGCACAGCCAACCCTCCTCCCTCAGTACGGTCAGTCGACAAAAAAAGAAGGAGAAAGCGGAACTCACCTTTCAGACGTCTGTATGATCACACAGACGTCGACATTGCCGTCTGGATATCAGTCCAGACGTCTGATTCTGGAGATTTTTCCAGAATCAGAACCTCGCTCGGCCTCCGCTCGCGACGCCGCCCGCGTCGCACTTCGCGCGTCCGCTGCTCCGCCCGCAGCAGGTCCCTCTTCGCGACGCTCTGCGCCCCCTGCGCCCTCCGCCGGCCGGCCAAGCCGCTCCCGGCGAGCTCGCCCTCACGGCAGAGCCCCGCCCTCGCACGCCGCAGCTCCTCCGCGCCTACTGCGGCCGCCGCTGCCGCTGCGCCCTCGCGTCCGCTCGCTCTCGCGCACCGGCAGGAGAGAAGGAGGAAGATGGTGGAGACGGGAGGGGAGGCGCGCCCCCTCCCCCTTTTAACGCCGCGCGGGGAGGAGGGAGAGACGGTCGCAGTCGCCTGCAGCCGCAGAGAAGATGCGGATCGCAGGTCTGCACGCACAGGCGCGCAGACGAATATCCCGTGCGAGCATAACTGTTCGTCAGACGTCTGTAAACTATCCCGGACGTCTGGTCAGACGTCTGGATGTGATCCCAGACGTCTTTACAGACGTCTGGGCCACCTCCCAGACGTCTTAAAAGACGTCTGGGGCACGCGCTCGTTACATGTACACAGGCCATGCAAATATTCACCCAACTTGTTGATTTTTGAATACTAATTGTTTCAAATTCATGCTCCCAAGTTGCATAGGGTGATCTTAGCCATGGCAATCCTTTAGGTTTGCTAAGCCTAAACAAGTCAACTGTAAGAATCTACGTGCCCAATTCCTTCTTGTATTCCATGATTGGAAGCATGTGCTGATTTC
The DNA here is from genome assembly GCA_037157565.1 of Thalassia testudinum. NCBI lineage: Eukaryota > Viridiplantae > Streptophyta > Magnoliopsida > Alismatales > Hydrocharitaceae > Thalassia > Thalassia testudinum. The sequence goes on from JAZHRO010000025.1 coordinate 96,843,209, forward strand.
TACCATATACATGAAAAAAAAGATAGAAATTTGCTTAGTGCACATGTACAAGGAGTACCAAGAAAGGAAGCTAAAACAAGACAATCAAGTCATTTAGCAAGAATGGAGGAAATCATGGTTCCTTACCAAGGAAGTAACCTATTAAGGTGGAGTATCAAGAATCCTCTAATCTTTCCATCATAGGGACCAATCCATGGACCAAATAAACAGAATAGTAATAAATAGCCAAGCAGAAAAGCACTCTATTTTCTTTGTCCTCCATACAAGGTGGAGAAAAGGCAGACCTTTAGGGGCTCACCACAAGTCTAGAAAGTTATCCAAACAATTCAACCAAAATCCAAACATGTCACTTTGTCAACTAGCCCTTCAATGAAGGCAACCACATCGACTACATAACAGAGACAAATGGTAGAAAGATATCTGCTTCATACCTTCAAAGGAATGATGTATATACAACAAATGGTGCTTCATAAGCTTTTTCAAAAGACTCTTGACAAGATTAAAAATTTGTTAGAAGAAAAGCTAAATTTGATTACAAATTCAAAATGACCATTTTTTTTAGAAGCAAAAGAGTGTGTCAACTCTAGGTAAAGGGTAATATTGCTTTTATTTCAGCAACAAACTTTTACAGTTAAGATAGAAAAGTATTCATAGCTATCATTTTAAAATCAAATCCAATCCACAAAGTCAATCATTTAATGTTGTTCATGATGAAGAAAATAGCCACCAAGCAATATTTACATTAAATATTACCTTTGAGAATAGATCTAGATGCTCAATAGGAATATTTTCCTGCACTCCATCCAATGGAAGATAATGATAACATGCTTCGCTTTTCTAGGGCTCTCCTCTAGTTTTGCTGCAACCCAAACTCAACTGGCGACTACCCTCTACAACGGAGCAACGAATTAAATAAGCACATAGAAGGGAGAAACTAGTCTTTTATCAAGGGCAACATATCATCTTTTTATTTGTGAAAAGTGCAATAGCAACATAACTTAAACATAAAAATGTTTTGGTGGCCCAAACGTTTTTGCAAATGATAACCTTACATAAACCCATTTGAAAATGCAAGTTGCTAAGATATGGACTTTTTCTTTCACTAGATTTGACATTAACAATAATCAAGTGAGATTATTTTGCAGGAAAAAACACAAAAAGAAAAGAAACAAGGGAGAAACAACAACAAAGACGTAACAAGGATAAACTAAACTTTTTATCACCTTTCATGATAAACTAAACTTCAGTAAAATATTAAATACAATGCAAGATGGGTATATTATCACCTAACTAGAAGCTAAACGGCCTTCATTAGCATGCCTCGTCAGTAAAGTTTAACAAAAATTATAGCTTTCGGCAACAATTTGGATAGCCAATTGAATTTACCTAACCATCACCTTAACACTTGTCATAACTACGAGGGCATCTGACAAAAACCTAAGATATATATCTCCTCGGAGATAGATGTAGAACATTTTTCCAGTGTAGGCAACACCAAGTAATCACATTGCTTTTTCAAGTCACACTATACATAGAAATATGTAGCCCCTTATTAATTATAAAAACTTCAAAGATTATATGGTTAGGAAAGGATCTATTATTGGTTGAAATTACATATTAATATATTCAGTTTATAACTTTGTTATGGCAACTATATATAATTTAATTAGGTGATGAAAGGGTAAGGAAGCACACATTCAATGGTAAATATTCTAAAGGTATAATACTTTTTATGCAGTAGTTGTACATCAATAGGTGTTTCAATTCCAATTCAATGGGTAGCAGCATTATTATTTACAAAGGTAAAATCCATAAATATAAAAATCCCACTCCATTGTGGATTTGTCCCTCCAAGTGCATCCCCTGACTTTCACTATTGCATAGCTCCTTGGCTCTCTTTTAATTCATCTTTAAGGGTTGATGTGTCGGTCGCTAGAGGGTCGCCTGTTGCCAACTATAACGGGATAAGATCCACTGAATTCAACCATCACAATTTAAACGTATAGCCACACCATCAACATTTTGAGAGGAGATTGCAATGTCCAAATAAGTTATATATGTAAAAGAAGATACACAATTGTCATAATTTGATGGATTTACAAAATTGTTTAAACTGCAATTTTGTTTGCAAATTCTAAACAGTTACATGTGGTTGGTTCTGTCAGGATCTAATGGATATTTAAGCAAAAGCAATATTATGCCTTTGATATATGGCAGTAACAATATGAGAACAAGAAGACTCTATTTAATTATTAGCTTAGCTTTCAAACTATTTATTTTCTATTGTTGAGTTCTGCCACTAAATAAATAAACTTTCAAGTAGGGGGAGAAGGAGAATTTATTTGAACATGCCTTAGCCACCCAAGAGACATACTATGTCTTCAATGAGATGCATGTTCTGTGCCTTAACTTCCATTACCCTAAGAGATCCATTGCCCACACCTTCCTCAACTTTAATCATCTTGCCAGTGCTGACCTCCCATGACTGCATCATTGGGCTGCTTGATCCAAGACAACCTCTTGTTTTCCTTAATGTTTAATATTAAACGTATAGACTACAATTGCAGCTCTTTTTCATTACAAACACTGTGTCATTGTTACCTATATGTGTACAGTACTCAAATCCAGGTATATTGCCTCTTCTTTCAGTTGCAAGAGAGGGTGATTTAGCTATTTATTTATCATTACTGAAAATGATGTTGAAAATAATAGGAACAAACTGAACTATAGGATTGAAACTGCACTCAAACTGAAACTGCAGCAGCATACAAATTGAGCCATGCCTTTGAATGTTACTTAGACTTAAGCAAACAAAACAATCACACAATTATACTCAAAGTTAAAAACAAACAAGCTTGATGCCTCTCATTGAAACTTATCTGATCCAGTGAAATCTAGTGTAGATAAAAGTTGGTGAATTCAGATTGAATAACTTGATCAAAATCTAAATTAGATGAAGCTAATGAGAAAATGAGTTTAAATCTTTTTTAGTTAACAAAGGTGACAATATGAATTCTAGGAGAATTCATAGCTCAGTCATCTCATTTGTGAGTTTGTGACAATAGATCCTTTCGCAATTGAAACCTGTAGATGATGCATTGTTAATTATATTTGTATTGAGATTCCATTACACCAGGAAGCTACTAGTATCGGAATGTGTTGGTTCAAATACTCAACCAACAAGTCAATCCCTTTGCACTTTCATAAAAAATATCAAGATTTTTAATGGTTTTTACTATCGAAACCATGTAAAAAATTAAATTTAAAAAATTATTCTAAACAGCAGGTTCAATTGTTTCATCCATTCTATAATATGATTTAGTCAGGTCAATATCCAACATTTTGAATCTCCAAATGAATAGGTTGGGACTTTTCTTTTAAGCCAATTGGTTTTGAGTCGCATGCCTTCTCTGTTTCACATGTTACCAGAGCCACAATGGTCCAGCAGTAGAGATTAAAAAGGGTAGTAGTGCCACATCTTTGGTAAGAGGCAAATATTAACAAGTTGGGACTCTCCACTTAAGCAATCAATTTTAAGTTGGCTGCTCTCACAGGCTTACTAATAAAATTAGACGCAAACTTTATACCCTATTGGCCATCCCAAGTATAAATTCTAATTACACCTACATTCAGCAAAATAGGTTTTTCCTGAAAGGGAAAAGGCAAGTAAAACTATATGTTCTTTCTACATTTCAAAGGTAAACATATGCTGGCTCCGCCATCTTCATTCCTACCACTTGATGGATTTGTTTTAAGAAAAATTGTTGAACAATACAGTTATAATATGAAAGGAATCAACCAGAAAAAGCTTATCAATAAGGCCAGCATCCAAGCCCAAAGGATATAAACCATCCTAGACTTTGGGAGACAAATACACATCAAAGGCTAGCCTTCAGCAAGCTCAACTCCTTACATCAAAACCTGATATTGATTGAACTCCTATATGCAAAGTGTGGCAGTGGGACAAGAAACAGAAAAATAATTAGTACATGCTTGAGATACCTTCACAGATTTGATGCTGCTAGGAATGATGTTGAAGACAGCACCTCTTCCGCCTCTCCCATCTTTGCCAGATGGTCCATCAACAATCTTCTGAGTAGTTAAATAATAATATTAGTTGTTCATTAAACATATTACTCCATAAAGCAAAGATTGATAATTCATATACAAAAGCATAGTCATCCTTCAATATAAATTTGTTTATGCTGGTAATTGCATAATGACGTGCTCATTCTCAAGTCTGTTGTGATATCTCTGTTACTTGATAAAAGGATTATTGGAGAAAAGTTAAGAGTTAAAAAATAATAAGCAACATTAACGACAGAAAAATCAACCATTAATTTATAGGTATCCTCGACAGCTATCCAGGGCAGCTTGTATTTTCCTTTGAGAAAGTATGTTGGCACCTTTTCCCAACTGAGCCAAAACAAGGTAGCCAATAATTAGAATTTCTTTTAGGATAAGGGTCAATAAAAAACTTTTCTGATTCCCTCTCAAGAGATGCACTATGTCAACTTTAGTATTCATAAAATGTAGAAGCACAGGAGAGACCCGAGTTTAGATCCTCATCCCTACGTTTACTAGGAAGACTGGTGTATGAGAGATGCTAATTTCTTCCCAGTATATATAAAAAAAAGTTTAAAAGCACCTGTTTGATTGAAAAATTGTCCTTGCATCTAAACCATCACCAACTTTCTTTGGAAAAAAAAAACATTTTGCTAAATTGTACAGCTTTTAGAAAATTAGTCCCATCTTTCAAAATCCTCTACTAGGAGCACGACTAACAAAAATGTAGGCAAAAAACTACAATAACAACATTTTCAAATGTTGGAAAGACAACTAGAAGGTTGGAGGCAGCTCATGAAAGTCTTTCCATGGTATATCAATACACCGATCCACTTCATCCGCTTCCAGCTTCTTTTTTTGGTGACAGCACCACCATAACATTTAGTTGTAACATTTTTTTTCAGAAGGAAATTATGTTGAAATAAATAGAATTTTAGTAAATTATCACGAGTCAATCTCGCATTCTTACCAGACAAAAATTATGAATCTTACATGTCCTTAAATGCTAGCAGCCTTTTTTCTTAAATTCAAACATTTTTCCTATCAAAACGAGGTAACAAAATAAATAGAGGGTGCTGATAAAGAGGAAAAAAGTACTTGCAAGTTGAGAAAAAACTTCTGATTTTCTAAGATGGATCAAGTTGTGGTGTAATTTTAGGAAAACACATTTAGAAGATAGTAAAAAGGCACCAAGAGATATACATAAAGGTTTGAAGACATAATTTCTAGCAAGGCATCCAAAGAATCACTGGGAGAAGGGTTAATTTTGACTTCAGTTAGAACCCCAAGATTTGTTTTCGAAGACTCGATTTTGGCTGCTAATAGAATAGACAGGGTTCTCAATTTTATTTCCAACTCAATAAGTAGGAGCCATTTAGTGGAAGGTCTGAAAGGGAAGGTCCCTCAATCCCTATCTCTTCAGGAATGCCACATTCTCTCTATCTTGTTAAAGAAAAGAACATGATGAATGTAACATAGCAGAAGAGAAAGCCTGCCATGGAGGAGGTGTCTATCTGATGGAGACTCTACCATTAGATACTACAGAAACATGTACTAATGCACTTGAAGTTCGAGGAAAGAAATTCAAACTCTAAGGTGCACCCCCACTAGTGGATAAGGCCATAGCTCTGACCTTGATGACCTTGGCTATGAGACGGTGTTGCAGTTGGAGTTCTGATCTATACTTCATATGTTCATCTCCTCAGGTACCCAAACCACCTCAAAAGTCCCTCTTCTTTATCTTCTACTGGTATTAATTAAACTACCTCATGTTGGGATAGTCTACTTCCAAATAGAATCTTGTCTATGTGGCCATGCATCCACCTTAACATCTCAATCTATTCCATGATCTACCACACTGCACATGCCGAAAATAAACATCCCAACACTAGCTTCCAAATAAAAAAGAGCTAGTACTCGCAATTCATTTTCAAAGGTTCAATGTTGTCACATTTAGCGCCTGAAAGTTCTCATGAGAGAAAAATTACTTGGTGGCTATAAGATTGAAGCACATTTCACATGCAACAAAAGAGCCAAAATAGGAATCAGAACACCTTCACACAAAAGTTGCTTAAAAACTAGAGATGGAACCCGACAAATGATACAAATGGAAATAAATAGAAAATTAAGCATGCACAAGGAAGATATGGATTGTATCATCGCAATCTACTCAATCCAAAGTATCATTCAGCACAGGAGAAGCTTGTATGCGAATCAAACGTACAAAAATAGCTATTGAACCAAAATAAGCATCCAGCTATGAGGTGTTAAAACTAAGACAGATCACAGAGCTGTGCTTGTTTATTGCAACTTATTGGTACTAAACAAGTGGGTTGTGGACAACACCCAACTCTACTATCTCTCCAAGGATCAACATGCCACCACTGTCGCTTGCCCCTTTGGAGTAACGAGGAAAGACTCCAAGTGTCACACTGAGAGGACAAGTGGGAAATAACTAAGAGAGAACAAATGGAAGAAGAATATATTGCAACGGTTATTGGGGGTTAAGAAGAAAGAAGGAAATGAAGTTAAGGATCCCAACATAAAGGAAGAAGCAACACTCAGTAGGGCTATGGTACCTGACACTGATCAGCTACACAAGTTGCAATCAGTGTTTTGGCTTGAAATTGCAGAGGTCTAAGAGGATCTCTGGCAATTCGTTCACTCAAGAACCTCCTCTCATCCTGCAGACCAATAGTACACTCTATTTTAGAATCCCACTTCCAATCTGAGCACATTGAAAAACTTAAGAATAAGATCCAGCGTTACAATATGATTTTTGAGACCTATGGAAATTATCTTGCTCATTGAGGAAGGACTTAATTTTCTTATTAGATACTCTAATTTAAACTGCTTTTTGATAGACATTTTTGGCATTGGTTCAGCTTGCTGGACTTTGTTCTGCATATATTGGCTCTCATAAGGAAACATATAGGAAGAGAAGTTTTTGGAAAAAAATGTTGGAGGTAGAAAGGAGATGATGTAATAAGATTTTATAAGGGATGGAGGATCGCCAAGCAAATCCTGAGAGCTAACACTTGGAAAATTTGCACTGGAGTTTGGTCTTATGAATCTTAATTAGATTAGTAGGACCACCATACACCTAGTCAAATAAAAAGAGGATGTCATCAATAACTGAGAGACTACATGATGCAATGACCATAAGGGATTGGTGCTTACAATTTCCTAAACTTGGGATGCTATTACTCCTTATTTTGGGAAGTGTCCATTCACCATTTCCTGACAAGTTGCAGCACATGAACAAATACTGTAGCATAGTGGTTAGAAGAAAAGACATGCAGCCAAGTGGTTCATGAATGTTGGGAAGGGCATTCCTAAGGAGATATCATTGAAAAATAAAGGTACTACTTGTAGTCAAAGTTATCGTGGTGAGCAAAAACAGAAGTTCCATTTTGGAGAGAAGATAATAGAAGATAAAATGAATGATATACAAGCAGGGGGAACCAAAGACAATGATCTAGATCAATGGCAAAAATTAGAGGAAGCTTATGAGGAAGTGTTACAAAATGAAGAAATTTATTGGTTCCAACACTCTCGGCACAAGTAGATCAAGGATAGGGGAAAGAAACACTAAATTTTACCACTTATATGCACTGAATAAGAAGGAAAAGAGCTCTAATAACTTGGATAGAGAAAGGAGATGGCAAGAATATGGGGAAACAGGAAGAGATTCAGACCTGCTTTATTTTTATTTTTTTTGGTATAGTCCTTTACTCATTACTTCAAAAAGCTCTTTGGTGAATCCAATCACGTAGAAGAAAACCCCCAAATTTTAAAAGAACAAAATTGTGATAATGAAGATGAAATGGCTTTTATCACAGCAATCCTTGCATAGGAAGAAATGAAGCAAACCTTGTTTCATATAAACAGATGAAGACGAACCTTGTTTCTTCCCCTTTCAATCTTTCCTTTCTGTACTTCTCTCCCCCTCTCCTTCCTCTATTCTAATTCAATCCCTCAAGAACCTAATCGAGGAACAAATGTCGCAACCTCTACATCATCCTAGGTGTTTCTTGCACTCTACACCTAATTTCAACCCTCTTGTTTATCTCCTCAACCCTATCCACAGGTTTCACCTACTCCTTTTTTCACCTACCGTTAAGAAAACCTCTAACCTCACAATGAAACAAAAGAGCAAATGGTGAACCCAGAACATTGGATCTCTATCCCCATTGCCTACCTATTCAAGGAACCCAATGACCATGGAGGAGACAACTTTCCATTTAAATGTGTTGGATTGTTCCTATGTTTTTGTGTGTTCCTAGCCTTTCAATTTGGTTTGAGAGCTGAATTTTTATTTTAAGATCCTCCTTAAGATTCGTTGTGGTTGTGGTTTTGAGTTAAAATTTATCAACATTTATTATCTTTTGCTTTTGCCTACATCAGACTAAAGTGCTTTATTTTGTTGTTGTCAACATTAGACACACCAAAAAAGCCAAATGTGTTTTCTGGAGGTAAAATACAGGACATTTAGATGGACAATATCTTCAGAGTATCCTATAATTTTGTTAGATGACATGCTTCTAAGTTTAGCAATTGCTTTTACTAAAGCTAGATTGTTTTACATTCATTTATACAAATATATTCATTTACCAATCAAGTAGATTCTCTTTTCCCAAGTAGCAAATTTTGGAGAAACAATGGGATGATGCACCCTCCAATAGTTTGGTTTTTCACTTTATTAACCACAATTTTCATAATACACGATATTTTGTAGACACTTTAAGTACCAAAGTTGCTTTTCTTTTTGTCTATTTATTCTGTTCTTTTGAAAGTGCATGTTTTTGCATATCTATCTTCATTAGTTTTAAGCCCTTCATCAAATACGGTCACCTATCCAAGTTTTATCAATGTTTGTTCAAAGTTTTCATGAACTGCATTATATAACCATGGTGATATTCACCAAGCAACTATATTGGAGAAAATTTTGACACAAATAATGTGAACCTTTATTGTATAGCAGAGATCCCTAATAGTGAAAATAAATCAACTTACCATAAATTTGTATTTTAAGTCTACCATAAGTAGAAATTAAACTCTTTTAAAAAAAAAAAAGTAGAAATTAAACTATCTTGGTTGACAGTTCAGTTTAGTATAAACATAAATATTTCTACTTTCGATAGAGAACAATTGCTGAAATTAAATCCATATCACAACATCAAAGAGTTGGGACCAACAAGTCTAAGACCTACTCACAAGGATTGAACACTCTTTATATATGTTATGAAAGAAATGATCAATTTACATTTGTAGCACATATTTGTATATTAAATATTTGGATGGGAATCTATTTAGCAGGCCTATCCTTTACATATTAGATATATCTACATTGACATCTATGTCTATATCTATAGCAAATTGGTGTTCATCTTTGACACATGTCTATCCTTTCTTCCAACCTCATCCCTACTTCTGATTCTTCTCAACATTCTATTAGCCTAATGAGTCATGAATGCCCTCTTAAAACCACTTGCTACTTTTGGCAATTTTATTCACCTCTAACTGAAATGTGAAAAGTAAAAATATTCGTAACTTTCTATCAACTTAATATGATTAACTCAAGGACCCAAGGATCATACTGCAGGAATTACTCAAAATATCTTCTCGAAGGAATTGGTACTTCCTTTTCCTGCAACAACATAGCAATAATATTACTTTGCAAACCCAAAATATCACCAGTTAAACAGCATGATGGCAGGACTCTTAGCCCTAGGAACAAAACGAAAACCTCTAATTAATCTCAAACATAAACCCCGATTCTTCTTGGAGAGAGATGACGCATAAATGAAATTGTCCACAATGGAGCATAAATCATCATACCTGGAGAGATAGAGATGATGCATGATTTCGCTCAGAGGATTGTTGCAAACACATGATCGCGTGGATGAAGCCCAATGCTAAATATACATTAGGGCATTTCAGGAAATATATGAGAATGTGAACTGCAAAAGATCGTAACGAGGACAGAGGATGAGATTGGGAGGATTGTTGGGTTGTAGGAGGAATCAATGTGGTGGCAGGGGTCAGGGAGGGAGTACAGGGGGGAGAAGGTGACTAGGATGGGGCGAGGAATGAAGGGTTGGGAGGAGTTGTAGGAGCCATAGAAGGTATTGGGGCTGAGGTGAAGGATGCTGCAGTTGACAGAGTCATCGGTAGCAACAAGGGTGGTCTTGATGATGAGGAGGGGTGGTCAGGGATGGTTGGGCTAAAGGGGGACATCAGTTGGGTGGTCTTGGGTGGTAGGAGAGGTAGTTGGGGTTGTTAGGAGGGATGAGGAGACGAAAAAAGGGTGAGGAGGAGATAAAGGTTTACCTCGCCGGAGGAGGGGCGATGTAGTCGTTACTGCAGAAGAGGTGTGCGACTAGAGGAAAGCAATGGTTGTGTTCGCTGACGATCAAGCGGAGGCAGGTGAGGTCGAGAAGGGGATCACATTCGAGGTCGGCAATGAGGATGCGGACGGCGCAATCAAGGTTGCCAAGGACGTGGTGGGCGATCGTTGGGTTGACGCAGAGGAGGAAGAGAGAAATGAAGAGAAGGAGGTCGAGAGTGAGGGAAGAGGGTTTTGGGAAGGGGGGACCCACGAGGGAGGCAGGAGTTTTTTTTGGGTGAGTTTGCAGTCGCCGTAAAAGCAATTTTTTTTTGTGCATTGAGCAGCAAAATGCCGGCCTCTTTCTTTCTCGCGATTCATTGTGACCGTTCTCTTCTTCCATCTCAAAATTTTTTTTTATGATGTCCCACGCACATAGGACCTCACACCTTTTGATTTCTTCACCATTAATCTATGCAACACCTGATCACATAGTAAGGAGGGATGTAATAACAGGATTTAAGGAAAAAGAAGTAAAATAATTTAGGAAAGGATAAGAACATGTCAGGAGAGATTTCAAATTTAGAGGGAGAGGATAAATTATAAGAGAGAAATTATGTAATTAGATCTAAGATAAAAATTATGTGTGGAGTAAAATTTCTTTTAAAAATATATGTATGTTAATCAAATTTTAGAGGTACATCTTATCATCTAAAAAGAAATTAATATTTGAAGATTATTTTTTATCATTCATCTCCTTTTAGTCATGAAAAAAATCTAACTTTGAAAAATAGTTACTAAAGGTATATTTTGTTGTAATGACTCTAAATTATATTTAGAAATTACAACAAAAAAATGTATATACATATAATGATACATAAATTTTCTACTGATATTAATTATTAATTATCAAAATATTTTTAATAACATACATTTTTATTATCGGTAAGTGTCATTTGAAAGATTAGAATAACAATATATATTGTATATATAATGGTAAATATTTTTGCAACTAATGTATATCGTTATTTAACGAAAAAAATTAGTGACATATAATTTTTTTGCCTCTATATTATACATATAGTGGCATGTATATTTGCCACTAAAATTAATTGTAGCCCATAAAATTATTATAGTGCCATATGAAAAAATTTTCCACTAAATAAGAGATAATAGTGGCAAATATATTATATGCCACTATTCTATTTGCCACTAAATAGCATTTTTCTTGTAGTGAAACCATGAACAAGCTCCTTTGTCCTCATCACTTCCATGGTTTCCTGTAACGATCCGATTCCTGAATCCCTACGAGACACGAGAATCGAACCGACTCAACTAATCCCAAGACCCAGTCGTCCAACGAGAAAGTAACCAAAAGAGCAGTAAAATAAACTACATTCACAATGTATATAACTAGCAGTAACAAATACAGCAGTAAAGGAAAGAAGCACTACAGTATACACCACCATAACAGTAGAGAAATAAACATGTGCATAACATGAAGCTCACAAAAAAAAAAGAGTACAGGGAGTAACAGAAAACTACTCACTACAGCGGAAAGAAAAGTACAGGAGGTACTACAGGTAACTCTACTGGGCTCTACTGGGCCCAGCACCCTCTGCAGCCGCTGACTCTGGCTGCTCAACACCTAGTCCTGAAAAGGTAACAAGGGTGACACGTCAGCGAAACGCTGAGTAGAGTGGCAACTAAAAGCTAAAAGAAGCAGTAGAGTGTACAGTAGCTGTTATATTTTTACTTTATTTATATTTTTCCATTTATTCACTATTGATTTATTTATTAGATCCTTCTCTTGATCTCGAATGTTCCTCGTAGGAACGATCTTGATTACAGTCTTTCCCGAAAAGTAGAAGTAACACGTGGTGCTCTCCTGGCCAAGAGAGTCCCCCGTGGTGGTCCTACCCTCAGTCAACCACCCCAAGGTCGCTGACAGACGTAACGGTGACTATGGCATGCACGATAAACGCACGGGTAGCTACCTCGCACTGGTACGCGGTCAATCGTTTCCGTTAATGGGTGCAGCCAAAGCACAGCACGGAACCAGTATAGGGTAGAGCCCTCTCAGTAACAGGGGCCCAGCCCCTCCACAGTAACCAAACAGGGGTCTTGCCCCTCCACAGTCCGCGCACCCTCGCCTGACTACCCTGGTTTGCCCAATGGGCCTAACAAGTCGGTGTAGGAGAGCTAACAGAACCCCGGGGCCCGTGGGGTAGCTAGTGCTCTCCCTACACTAGTAGCTCTCCTCTGTATTGTGTACACGAGGGCCAAAAGTCGGTACAAAGTAGCCAGTCCTAACCCCGAGTCCCTGGGGCGGCTAGCTCCGCTCTGCACTAAAAAGGGAGACAGTCGCTCTCCTTGGTACTCCGTACTCAATGGCCAGCTCACTTCCCCAAATTCTATTCAATTCACTTTCCAGGAGTTCTACTCCTAATTCCCCGTAGGGTTCAAGCTCTTTTAACTCAGCCAATTCAGGTTTCACTGTTCCAGCTTTATGTCCATACAATTCATGTTCTCAACCGTAATTATCCATTCATAACAGGTAGCTGTTAACCAATTTACAGGTAATTATCATTTCCTTTCTACTTTTTCAAGACTGCAATGTTTATATATTTAACTAGTTTTCCAGTCCTAGGATTCATGCCGTACCCTAGGATCTATCATTCAATCTAATTTTCCAGTCCTAGGATTCATGCAATACCCTCGGATCTATCATTCAATCTAATTTCTCAGTCCTAGGGTTCATGCAATGCCCTAGACTCTAATATTTGTTTCATAATTATACAAATTTTTGTTAAATAAATTAAAGGGCCACTCTACCCACAAAATCGGGAGTACTGGAGGCGTAATCGGCAATCCCACGTGCCTCCGCAACCCCCTGAGTCACAACGGAACGGGGTCCTAACATAAGGATCAGCACAAGTAGTTTCTCAGAACAGTATACATTTACTGTAAACAGGTAGAGAAAATAAATCTGGAAAGAACGCAACTCGAAACGCAGAAAACGGACTCCGAACGAGCCCTAAACAGGTCAAAAACGATGAATCTGTCCAAAATCAGACGTCTTAAAACGTCGATCAGGCAATACCTCGGTCTGCGCAGTCCCTCAGACGTCCAGAAGCCTGCTGGATCGTCTGTACTTGGTTTCCAGACGTCCAATTGTCACCCCGAACGTCTGGAGGTTCTCTCTGTCGTCTGGTACTGGGGCCAGACGTCTGATTCGTGTGGGATGGCGAGCCCTCGCGCCCTCCTGAACAACACCTATGCACACACGCAACCGCTCTCATCACGAAGAGGCGCAGAGAACGCGGCGGACGGCACATGGCCGTACACGCGTAAATAGAAGAAGGTAGGAAAATATAGTACCTGTTAGACATCTGGATCGTCCTCCAAACGTCTTCAGAGTCGTCTAGACGTAAGTCCAGACGTCTGATTCTGGGAAATTTTCCCAGAATCAGGACCCGGTTCACTCTCCACCCGCGACACACGACCGCGCCGCGCCGCGTCCGCCTGCTGCCCGAGCTGCAGCAGCTCCTCCGCGACACCCCACGCCCGCTGCTCCCCCACCGGCCGGCTCTAGCTGCCCCGCCAAGCTCGCACCTCCGCGATCGAGCTTTCTTCTTCCTCTCACAACACTCCTCCTTCCCACACGCCTGCTGCAGCTGCTGCTGTGCACTCGCTCGCTCGCATGGAGAAGGAGAAGATGAAGGCGGTGGAGTGAGGGCGAGGGAGAGGGCGATGGTATTTAAAGGCAACGCGGGGAGAGAGAGAAGAGAAGCGGCGCGTCTGCAGGGAGGGAGAGAAAGAGCGGGACAAAGGCGGCGGATTCAGTCTGCACGTGCAAGCGCGCAGACGGGAACCCATACACCGAAAAAATTTATTACCAGACGTCTTGGAAGGGTTCCATACGTCTAGCCAGACGTCTGGGCCACTTCCTAGACGTCTTAAACTACGTCGAGTGCCCACGTTCGTAACAATATAAAAAACTCAAAGGAAGTTTTGTCCCCGAAACTTGCGCTAACTAGGGTGCGGGATAGAACAATATATATATATATAACAAACTCAAAGAGGACCGAAGACGGTCCGAAAAGACGTACCCGCGAAAAGCTCTGGGTATCGCTCTCGCATTGCTGCCTCAGGCTCCCAGGTAGCCTCCTCGTACCACTTGCTCCTCCACAAAACCTTCACCAGGGGTACTTGCTTTTGTCTCAGACTGCGGACGGCTTTGTCAAGAATCTGCACTGGCTGCTCAGGGTAGGTCAGGTCGTCGCTCACCTCGATGCTCTCGTGACTCAGGACGTGACTGGGATCGGCGACATACTTCCTGAGGTTGGACATGTGGAACACGTTGTGCACACCAGAAAGTTGAGGAGGGAGGGCAAGCCTATAAGCAACGGGTCCAACCTGCTCCAGGACCTCAAAGGGCCCCACAAACCTCGGCGCGAGCTTCCCTCTCACCCCAAACCGCTGCAGGCCCTTCATGGGCGAAACACGAAGGAAGACGTGGTCCCCAACCTCTAACTGCACCTCTCTGCGTTTCCGATCAGCGTAGCTCTTCTGCCTGCTCCTGACAGTGTGGAGTCGCCTGTGAATCTGCTCGACTACCTCCTGACTCTACCGGATCAGCCTAGGGCCAACCTCCCACTTGGTCCCCACCTCAACCCAACTCAAGGGTGCCGTACATCTCCGTCTATACAGAGCCTCGTAGGGAGCCATGCCGATGCTCGAGTGATAACTGTTATTATATGCAAACTCCGCCAGGGGCAAGTGCTCCTCCCAAGAGCCCCTCTAGTCCAGTACACAGGCACGCAAAAGGTCCTCAAGTGTCTGTATCATGCGCTCATTCTGTCCGTCCATCTGGGGGTGGTAAGCTGTACTGAATCTCAACCGTATCCCCAAGGCCTGCTGAAACTCAGCCCAAAACTGGGATGTAAAGCGGGTATCCTGATCGGATACGATCTCTCGCGGAACTCCGTGTAGACGTACCACGTCGCGGATATACCTCTCTGCCAACTGTGCTGGTCCCAAAGTGACTCGGATTGGCAAGAAACGCGCCATCTTCGTCAATCTATCAACGATTACCCAGACTGCGTCGTGTCCTCGCTGGGTAACAAGTAAGCCCACCACCAAGTCCATGGTGATGCTCTCCCACTTCCACTCTGGCACTGGAAGTGGTTGTAGCGGCCCAACATGCCTCTAATGCTCGGCTTTCACCTGCTGACACACTAAACACTGCTGCACGAATTCACCCACATCCCTCTTCATCCCCCTCCACCAAAACTCGCGTCTCAAGTCATGGTACATCTTCGTGTTTCTGGGATGGATGGTGAACCTGGAACCGTATGCCTCAGTCAGGAGCTCTCTCAACAGCTCCTCGTCTCTGGGAACGCACAGACGTCCCCTCAGGCGCAGCACCTGGTCTGTGAAAGAGAAGTCCCTCGGGTCTCCTGACAGTACTCTGTCACGCAAAGACTGCAAGTACGGGTCTGCCATCTGTCCTGTGATGATGCGATCTATCAGCTCTGGCCTCGTCTATCATATCACAGTCACTGCTCCACAGTGCCCCCGTAACTCTAGGGGTCTCCAACTGCCCATCTCCTCCAAAAGACTCCAACTCTGCACCTGTAAGTTGGCCAAGTGTGCGGGTGCCTTCCGGCTCAAGGCGTCAGCCACCACGTTGGCCTTTCCCGGGTGGTAGGAAATGCTGCAGTCGTAGTCCTTCAGGAGCTCCAACCAACGTCTCTGTCTCATGTTGAGCTCCTTCTGATCAAAAAGGTATCTAAGGCTCTTGTGATCTGTGAAAATCTCGAAGGTCTCACCGTACAAGTAGTGCCTCCAGGTCTTCAGCGCGAAGACAACAGCTGCCAGCTCCAGGTCGTGGGTAGGGTAGCTATGCTCATGGGGCTTCAGTTGCCGCAAAGTGTAAGTGACAACATGACCCCTATGCATGAGCACACCCCCTAACCCCTGCAAGGAGGCGTCCGTGTACACAACGAACCCGCCACTACTGTTAGGGATGGTAAGCACGGGAGCCGAAGTCAGTCTCTCCTTTAGCTCCTGAAAACACGCCTCACAGGCGTCTATCCAAGTGAAGGGCACGTCTTTCTGGGTCAACTGTGTCATAGGACGTGCAATCTGTGAAAAGCCCCTGATAAACTGTCTGTAGTAGCCTGCTAGTCCCAAGAAACTGCGAATCTCAGTAACCGTACGCGGTCTCTCCCACCTGAGCACTGCCTCGACATTGGCTGGGTCCACCGCCAAGCCATCCCCAGAGATCACATGACCTAAGAAGGTCACCTCCCTCAACCAGAACTCGCACTTGCTGTATCATAATTAGGTCAGCGGGAAGGCTATGACCCCCAATACTGACCTCGCAACCCGTGTATACCTCCTCAGCTACAAACAGCTGACCACTTGGACCTCTGATTACAAACGAATCCTCTAACAGCATATAATCCTGCCCCAAACTAACTGCGAAACTGGCTGCGACAAACGAGTGCGTAGCACCAGAATCGAAAAGCGTGTAAACGAGTCTGCCGGAAACTGGAACCATACCTGCCACCACTGATCCCGAAGCTCTGGCATCCCTGTGTGTCAGGGAATTGATACGCCCCTCAACCCTAGGTGCGGACGAAGCAGCCACACTCTGCGTCAGACGGGTAGCTGCTGGCCGGTACCCTCCTCGTGACTGTTGTCCTCGTCCTCTCGCCTGGTAACCGCGGCCTCCTGCTCGCCCTCCAGTGCTCGGCGTAGGAAGTATCTTTTGACCTCCTGCCCTAGACGGGCAGTCCTTCCTGATGTGGCCCGGCTGGCCACACTGGTAGCAGAGGGGAACCCGACTCTCGCCCTCAGTGGGTCCCTGCTGTCGGCTGAGCGGGGGTCCAGTGCTGGCAACTGCCCCTGTCGAGGGCCCCCAAAGGCCACTGATGGCCCTGCGAAACGTGACGGCTCTCCAGCAGATGCCACGTGTCTCTTCTCTCGCTGGCCCTGTGAAAAGTCTGGCTGGTAGGGCCTCTTCCTCCCGCTGTCAATATCTCGCGCGGACGGGTTGGTCTCCTCGTAGGTCATAACTGCCTCCACCACCCTCGAGAAAGTAGGCAACTTCAGGGGTTTGACATACCCCCGAATCGTAGGCGGGAGCCCCTCGGTGAACCTCCAAAGGCGCTCCTCCTCAGTGGCTACTGCTGTCGCTGCAAAGCGGGACAGCTCCAGAAAACGCTTGCGGTATGCGCTCACGGTCATCGCCCCTGGCGAAGAGTGTGGAACTCCTGCCTCCTCTGGTCCTACCACGTTTGGGGAAAGTACTGCTCGTAGAAGAGGGTAACGAACCGGTCCCAGGTCGGCTCGTCTCTCTCCTGTCCCTTGACTGCCCTCCACCACCTGTGTGTCGCACTCTCCAGCTGGTACGTGGCAAAGGCCACGCGGCACTCCACTAGGGGGCGAAGGGTGTCGAAAACCTTCTCGATCTACTCGAGCTAGTCCTCCGCCTCGGTCGGGTCCTCATCCCCCTTGAAGGAGGGGGGCTTCAACTTTCGGAACTGCCCGAAAAGCTCGAAGTGGCGCTGCAGTGGAGATGCTGGTGCACCTCCAGGTAAAGGTGCCTCGTACACAGAAGTGTCGGAGGAAGGTGGGGGCAGTGGCGGCCCATCCCCTCCCCCACGTCCAGCGCCGCGTCCGTTGCTTGGTCCTACAGAGGACTCCCCCTCCGCAGCCCCAGGGGGAGGCGCTCGGGGCAGTGGGTGGAGCTCCTCTCACACTATATCCCGTATCAGCTGGGCGAGGTCCTAGGCCTGAATGCTCGGGAGCAGTGGCTGGTCCACTGAGACGTCGGCCGCATCACGCCCACCTCGCCAACCTCGTCCTCAGCTGCCCCTGCGGCCTGCCTCGCTAGTCCCGCGACGAGGCATCTCTTGAAAGGAGACGCGAAACAGAACGGAAATACGTCAATATGGAATGATATCTAACGAAGAAGTCTAAGAGCTCATGTCAAAAGAAACGTTGTCATGGCTACTCTAGTTATAGACATGTGAGTTGGTTATTTTCCAGTTCGTTGGTTCACTTCTCGAGACGACCTTACTCTGATACCATCTTGTAACGACCCGATTCCCGAATCCCTACGAGACACGAGAATCGGACCGACTCGACTAATCCCAAGACCCAGTCGTCCAACAAGAAAGTAACCAAAGGAGCAGTAAAATAAACCACATTCACCATGTATATAACTAGCAATAACAAATACAGCAGTAAAGGAAAGAAACACTACAGTATACACCACCACGACAGCAGAGAAATAAACATGTACATAACATGAAGCTCACAAAAAAAAAAGAGTACAGGGAGTAACAGAAAACTACTTACTACAGCGGAAAGAAAAGTACAGGAGGTACTACAGGTAACTCTACTGGGCTCTACTAGGCCCAGTGCCCTCTGTAGCCGCTGACTCTAGCTGCTCAACACCTGGTCCTGAAAAGGTAACAAGGGTGACACGTCAGCGAAACGCTGAGTAGAGTGGCAACTAAAAGCTAAAAGAAGAAGTACAGTATACATTAGCTGTTATATTTTTACTTTCCTTATTTATATTTTTCCATTTATTCACTATTGATTTATTTATCAGATCCTTCTCTTGATCTCGAATGTTCCTCGTAGGAACGATCTTGATTGCAGTCTTTCCCGAAAAGTAGAAGTAACACGTGGTGCTCTCCTGGCCGGGAGAGTCCCTCGTGGTGGTCCTACCCTCAGTCAACTACCCCAAGGTCGCTGACAGACGTAACGGTGACTACAGCACGCGCGATAAATGCACGGGTAGCTTCCCTGCATTGGCACGCAGTCAGTCGTTTCTGTTAACGAGTGTGCCCAAAGCACAGCACGAAACTAGTATAGGGTAGAGCCCTCTCAGTAACAGGGGCCCAACCCCTCCATAGTAACCAAACAGGGGTCTTGCCCCTCCACAGTCCGCGCACCCTTGCCTGACTACCCTGGTTTGCCCAGTGGGCCTAACAAGTCGGTGTAGGAGAGCTAGCAGAACCCCGGGGCCCGTGGGGTAGCTAGTGCTCTCCCTACACTAGTAGCTCTCCTCAGTACTGTGTACACGAGGGCCAAAAGTCGGTATAAAGTAGCCAGTCCTAACCCCGGGTCCCTGGGGTGGCTAGCTCCGCTCTGCACTAAATAGGGGGACAGTCGCTCTCCTTGGTACTCCATACTCAATGGCCAGCTCACTTCCCCAAATTCTATTCCATTCACTTTCCAGGAGTTCTACTCCTAATTCCCCGTAGGGTTCAAGCTCTTTTAACTTAGCCAATTCAAGTTTCACCGTTCCAGCTTTATGTCCATACAATTCATGTTCTCAACCGTAATTATCCATTCATAACAGGCAGCTGTTAACCAATTTACAGGCAGTTATCATTTCCTTTCTACTTTTCCAAGACTGCAATGTTTATATATTCAACTAGTTTTCCAGTCCTAGGATTCATGCCGTACCCTAGGATCTATCATTCAATCTAATTTTCCAGTCCTAGGATTCATGCAATACCATAGGATCTATCATTCAATCTAATTTCTCAGTCCTAGGGTTCATGCAATGCCCTAGACTCTAATATTTGTTTCATAATTGTATAAATTTTTGTTAAATAAATTAAAGGGCCACTCTACCTGCAAAATCGGGAGTACTAGAGGCGTAATCGGCAATCCCGCACGCCTCCTCAACCCCTTGAGTCGCAACGGAACGGGGTCCTAACACAAGGATCAACACAAGTAGTTTCTCAGAACAGTATACAATTACTGTAAACAGGTAAAGAAAATAAATCTGGAAAGAACGCAACTCGAAACGTGGAAAATGGACTTCGAACGGGCCCCAAATGGGTCAAAAACGACGAATCTATCCAAAATCAAACGTCTGGAACTTCTTCCAGACGTCTTAAAATGTCGATCAGGCAATACCTCAGTCTGTGCAGTCCCTCAGACATCCAGAAGCCCGCTGGATCGTCAGTACTTGGTTTTCAGATGTCCGATTGTCACCCCAAACGTCTGGAGGTCCTCTCCGTCATCTGGTACTGGGGCCAGACGTCTGATCCGTGTGGGATGGCGAGCCCTCGTGCCCTCCCGAACAACACCTGTGCACACATGCAACTGCTCTCATCACAAAGAGGCGCAGAGAACGCGGCGGATGGCTGCATAGCCGTACACGCGTAAGTAGAAGAAGGTAGGAAAATATAGTACCTGTCAGATGTCTGGACCATCCTCTAGACGTCTTCAGAGTCGTCTGGACGTAAGTCCAGACGTCTGATTCTAGGAAATTTTCCCAGAACCAGGACCCGGTTTGCTCTCCGCCCGCGACACACGGCCGCGCAGTGCCACGTCCGCCTGCTGCCCGAGCTGCAGCAGCTCCTTCGTGACACCCCTCGCCTGCTGCTCCCCCACCGGTCGACTCTAGCTGCCCCGGCAAGCTCACACCTCCGCGGTCGAGCTTTCTTCTTCCTCTCGCAACACTCCTCCTTCCCACACGCCCGCTGCAACCGCTGCTGCGCACTCACTCGCTCGCTCGCAAGGAGAAGGATAAGATGAAGGCAGTGGAGTGAGGGTGAGGGAGAGGGCGATGGTATTTAAAGGCAGTGCGGGGAGAGAGATAAGAGAAGCGGCGCGTCTGCAGGGAGGGAGAGAAAGAGCAGGACGAAGGTGGCGGATTTAGTCTGCGCACGCAGGCGCGAACCCGTACGCCGAAAAAATTTATTACCAGATGTCTGGGAAGGGTTCCAAACATCTGGCCAGACATCTGCGCCACTTCCCAAACGTCTTAAACTACGTCTGGTGCCCACGTTCGTGACATTTCCTATGCATCATCTTCAATCTAATGCAACATGTTTTTAACCTCAATCAAAAGATTCACAACTCTTAGAACCAGATTGCTGGCCACATCCTTGAGCAACAATTCTCTACCCTTTTTCTTTACTATTCCTACAACCATCACATACCCTTACCACAAGACTCCATACTGATAAACACCACTTTATCATCATTCTCAAGCTAAAAATCACAACTTGTTCCTAGGTTTTCTGCATTGCATTATGGTATTGGGTTACATTTAGCATTTCATGCATTTTAGGATTTAAGCATGCATTATCATATTTATCTTATCATTTTATGTGTGATATACTTCATTTCATTGTCAAGTATGAGTACACAATAGAAATCAGGTAAATCCTAATAATGTGAAAGGTTGGCTATCAAGAAGAAGAAGATAGAAGGTCATTCCAGTTGGATCCCCCAGCTCATTCCAGGTGGATCCTAACTCAACCCAACTCATCTTAGTTGGATCCAACTCATTCTTAGCTCCTCTTAGCTCATGGCAAGTCAACTCTTCTTAGCTTAGCTACTCGTCCTCAACTAGCTAAGCTAAGTCAGCTGAAGAGTCACCAACTAGCTCAGGTTAGCTCATGAAGACTCAATTGAACTCAACTCAATTGAGCTTAGCTCCAGGACTTAAGATAGCTAGCTAATCTAGGTAACAAGTCTTTAGACAGATCAATTCCAGCTCACCTCAACTCCAGATAAACAGAAGCCAGCTTGTGTACCTCAACACTACTCAACTTAGTAGCTAGCAAAGAACTAGCTAGCTAGGTTGGTTCTTGAGCTCACAGGCATCTCTTCCTCAGCTTCATCTCAGCTCCATGAAGTTATAGCCAGCTCATCACAACTCCTCCTAGCTCCTACCCTCCTCTAGTGAAGCTAGCTTAACTAGATCCTAGCCCACCTCCTCTCTACACCTCATGGTTGTCCACTTAACCCCTTGAAAGCCTAGCTAACCACCACCTTCTCCTACTCTTTTTGGCGCCAGCCTTCCTCCATAGACACCCCTCCATTTCCCTCTAAAGCTCACCCATAACAACAGCCAAAAAGTGGTGCCAACACCCTCCTTTAATCCCTACCCTACACCCCAACATAACCACTATGCATACCCTCCATCTTGGCATCAACATTAACCTTTCTAAAAGCACTCAAGTTGGCACCAACTTAATGGCAACTGATTAAGGAACGCTTTGCGTGGTAGAAATTGGGGTGTGGAGGACCCGTTGTCATAGCTCGCGAAACGCGTCTATCGGATAAAATTTATAATCGAAACTCAAAAAGTGAAGTGTGGAGGACCCGTTGTCATAGCTCGCGAAACGCGTCTATCGGATAAAATTTATAATCGAAACTCAAAAAGTGAGTCCTAGGTCGAACACGGGGAGGAGAACGTTTGGTTTTGAAAAATCCGCGTTTCGCTTTTATTTATTTTTGGTCGCTTTTATCTTTTCAATTTTTTTTTTGTTTTTAGCAAGCAAGAGATCAGGTCGATGAATTCTAGCTAATCTACTTGCGAAAATATAAGAGAGAGAGGGAGAAAGAGAGAGAGAAAAAATCATCTATTTATAAAGAATTGTTTGTTACAACTACGAAAGCGAAAAATCTACACTATGAAAGCGAAAAAGATAGAAAGAGGTCAGAGAAATCCCACTTGATGGTCGCTCGGAGGATGACCCGCTCTGACATCGCCTAGAGGAAGGTGGTGAGGAGTGGGACGAACGAGGACGAAGCCAGAGGACGGAGGGTGGTGCAGGACTGCATCACGGCGAGAATCTTCTTCTCAAAGGGAGGTGAGAAGACGACCATAAGATGCTCCACAAATGGGGATGAGGGGAGGGAAAAATATTTGATTTTCTACTCTAGAGGAGCATCCCAAGCTTCAGACAAGCTCTCTCTAAAGCCTTGGAGGTGGTGAGAGGAAGAAAGAAGAGATGGTTTGGAATGGTGGTGGGTAGGTTCTTTTATAGTGGATGAGGAAGAACAAATTCGCATCTGGGTCATTACTGATGTCTGTAAACGTCGCTAAAGATCCCTATAGCTGTTGCTGAAAATTTGCGCCTTCAATTCCTCTTGCTGGCGCACGCAAACCATTGGTGACAGCTACAAGTGTCACTAAAGGCCCGCATATGTGTCGCTAAAGATTGCCCTTCAATTCCTTTGCTGGCCCACACAAGCCATTAGTGACAGCTTTAAGCGTCACTAAAGACCCACCCTAAATGTCTCTAAAAAAATCACACACACCCTCGCTGGCACCGCGCGCTCCTTGTGCAGCGTTGTGTGCTAGCGTTGGTGCATGATTAGCACGTGAATGCGTTCGCGCAACGCAACCGCTGCCTTTGCTGCTGTGCTGGCGTGTGCACGCAGATCTGATTGAGAATTGGGGGGGTTACAGGGATTCTAACCCGCGCCCCTTCTTTGGGTGCAGCACTTGAGACCAATGAGCTATGGAGGTCTTTGTGTTAAGATGACCTCATAACCATTTAAGAGACGTGGCACGCCTGTGGCCGTTGGATGAAGATCCAATGGCCCAAATCTGATTGTGCGGATGGGAGAGGCTTCGGCGGTTGCTGCTAGCCGATGTTGGGCAGCCTAGATGGGACCACGTGGTGACATCTGGGCCATCCATCTTCTTTCTGTTGCAAAGGGTTCCACGGTGCTTGGATCGAGTTGATTTCTGCGTTGCCAAACTACGGTCGTCACTCTGGATCCATCCGTACGGTTGGATTTTCGATCCGAAACCCATATGGATGTCACATTGCCCCCTGGCCATTGATCTTCCTCGGACTTCATATGATGCTACGAGACTCTGATCTAGACAATTTCAGAGGCATTAGACTCCGATCGTTGTCCTGATCAGATCCATACGGTTCGATCGTCCATCCGAGGTCCTGAAATAAGTCTTCTTCTCTCTTGACCATAAAAGGGACCTAATTAACCTAAAATATATACAACTACTCTAAATGCAGAATGATGCATGCTATGCGATATTTATAACATGGAATGCAAATCTATGCCTAAGAACATGCATGAATAGGCATTTTAACCTAAATAGATGTGTCTACATCATACCCCCATGCCTATGTTTTGCTAGTCCCTAGCAAAATTAAACTACATGTTATGTGCAAAATCAACATTAGGATTATGTCGCTTAGGCCTAAGTTGTTTATTAATAATAGAAAATTTCAACTAAGGTCCTAAACAATGAAAACTCAGCAGTACCTGGGTGTCTGCTAGAATGCAGACCGCCCAAGTCCTCGCTTTATTTGCAAGGAGAAGATACATTTTTTTTCTATTTTTCCTCTTTTCTTATTTTTTTGGACTTTTTGGAGTTTGAGAGTGTCGGGATAACTTTTTACGGCTACCCAACCCGCCCATCTTTGTGGAAGGGTGATAGACTCACTAAACAGCCATTAAGATGGACTTCGAGTTTCTACGACCCTAGGTGACCTTGCCTAAAGGTTTATCTTTTCGATTGGTAGCTTTCTCCTTACTTCTTTTATTTATGGGGTTAACACAAGGGCGAACCCAGTGTATATCTCCCTAATTTACTCTACTTCCCCACTTCTTCGCTAAGTGTTTTGGGAATATTGTGCATTTTTGTGAGCTAGGCTCTAGACAACAGGCCAATGGGCTGTTACCCACGACCACTTGACAGCTATACTTGTGCGGTGAAGTGTGGTTTTATTTGTTTTTTATTTTCTCTTCTTTCTTTTTCTTTTTTTTTTATTTTTTTTTGTTAGTAGGTGGCTTCCCTGATCTAAGATTTACCTAAAGGCATTACGACGAAAATGGCCTTGTGGCTGGGCTGTGGACAACCGGCCAATAGGCTATTACCCATAATAACTTGCCAACCATACCACCCTAGATAATTCATTAGCTACCCAATTTCTAAAGAAACCGTTGAAAAGTGAGTCAGTGCAAATAGTGTGTAGATGCTTAGACTTAAAATCCCCTCAAATAAGAGGGCGGGTTGATAAGTCACATACTTATCATCCTAAATTATTTACCGAATTAAATTGAAATTGACTTAGTGAGGACTCGAGACTAAGTCCACATTTGAATGGACACCAGGGCTAACTAAGCCCGAAGACCTAAAGAGTCTGAGTGTTCAGGTCCTATCATATCATTTTCTAAAGTTAAAAACTTCCAAATGCCTAAGTTCTCTTTTACTAATTTCATTCTTTTTTTATCTTTTTCAAATTTTCATTTTTTTAAACAAACTAAAAGAAATTCTATGGAGTTAACACAATGATTTCAGGAATTAATTATCCACCCCCCCATGCCTAAATGATGCAAAGTTCACATTGTAAAACTAAAGACATGAAAAGGGCAGAGTAAACAGAATATCACCTGAATATCGTGAGAAATTTGGTCAGCTCCGCAGATAACGTGAAATATAAACACGTTCTAAATTTAATGCCTTCATCTAGGCATAACATACATACAAAGAAGAATTTGAGAATTCACAAGTGTGGGTCAAAATCAAAATAAAAATATCGATCCTCCAACCTGCTAACAAAAGATGTCCACAGACATGGACCAGATTATGGTGCAGACCCATGCCCTAGGGTTGAGTGGTTCTAAGATTCTGGATGAAAATCACCTAGAACCTAATATTATTGTGTTTGCGGGGTCAGGCTTGCGGTTTTGTGGTGTGCAACCCAAGACCAAAGTGTCGGACAACGGGTAAAGATGATTCAATAGGTTCGGATGTCCTCTTAAAGTTCAACTCAGAAAGATAATTAGTTATTTCGAGCTTGGGTTGCACGTGAAAGATATCATAAGGGTCCTGGTAGAAAGTAGGTGGTTTCAAGTCAACAGGAACCCTTAAATCTAAACTCATAGTTCCCTCAGAAGTAGCTTCCCAGATTTTTATTTCCAACTTCCTATCCTCCAAGATCAAGGTTTCTTGGACCTCTAGATCATTGTACACCCCATCCAAAATACCCAAGTCCAACAATTGTGGCTGAATCAGGATTGACTTGGGTCTGGTGATCTCAAAAACATCATCATTCAATTCTTTAGGGTGTGGTTGAGGAATGGGGCTACTGATTAAATTATCAGGATTCGAATCGTCCAAGTTTGCCCCAACATGATCATACCCTTCAATGATTGGGCTATCAAATGGTTCATCAGATTCCTTAAGCCCGTTTGTCTCACTAAAATCATCTTCCTTACGCTCAAGTGAGACTTCACTAAGAGATTCTTCACCCTTAGAGTCAAAGAATTCATAATCCTCATTTATATTTGTCTTAAAATCGATTGTCATTTCTTGGTTCAAAGAGACATATTTTTCCTTGCTCCCTAGCTCGGGGATCTGAGGTGAATCAATCAGTTTATCCCCAATGGGTTGCTTTAGCCCAACCTGGTCATCTCCGATTTTAGAAAATGTATCCCCCCCGATAGGCACCTGAGTGGGTTCAGACATTGGCTCTCCTAAAGGGGGTTCATCTTGAGAATCATCCCAAGATTTGACTAGGGCAACCACAAATTTCATCCTCAACCTCGATAATTTCCCAAGTAGAAACTCACCCGGGTCCCTATCCCTAACATTTTGGAGCAAATCCAATAGAGAACTATTAAGTTCATCAATCATTTTGATCATAGGCTCCAATGCTTCAGTGCATGGTGTTGGCTGAGCTTCTAAAGATTATATAGTGTTCCTCAAATTAGCCAACATGCTATCCTAGATCTGGTTCACCTGAACCGACAGGTTCTGTTCAAGGTTGGGTGAGTTCGGGTTAAATCTAGGGGAGTCAAGATATCGAGGTTCTCAAGTTCCTCCCTAATAGTAGGTCATCTCAGGTTGTTCAAAGAATGGTGGTGACCTATATCCAGCATAATTCTAGGGAGGGTAAGTGTTATAATTAGCATATCCTTCTTGATTGTAGATTTGATTAGGTTGATCATCAAAGGGTGGAGATCTATAATCTTTGTAGCTCTGGGAAGGATAATAATCATAGTCCTGTTGTCCAAGGTTAGACCATGGACCCTGAGGTTCGGATTCATATCCCCAATCAAAGTTGTCCCAACTAGGAGATGGGTGGTCATAATTCAAGTCGGGATAGTAATCATCTTGGGGATAAGTGTTGGTAGGAGGGTGGGATGGGAAATGCGTGTAAGATGTGGAAGGATACATGGTCGAATAGGAGAGAAATCAGAAGAGAGAAAGGAGCCCTGCAATACAAACAATCAACCCTGTCCTTAGGTGGGTTACCCTAAAGACCTACAGACTCCCAGGACCCATCTTGAGATTATAACCAATTTGGTCTCCTTTTATCTGGTCCATCCAACCAGTTAGAAGGAGGGGGTGGGGAGAAGGTTCTTCCTTTGGCTTACGCCTCCAGTTCTTAGTGTACCCCCCAACCGCGGTCGTTTGACGCTACTCCCCTAACTAGACATCAAATGGACTAGCAGAAGCAGATTAATCAAAAAAAAATCTTAGTCTGAGCCTCAAAGAGCGAATTAATCCTTAAGGCCAACGTCTACTCAGTTTTAATTAGGCTTGGAATGATTGTGCTCTTGGAATGTGATGGGCCCTTTAGATGGGTTGTGCCCTTAATGATTGATTCAAATGTGTGTGCGTGCATAACCAAGGTTTCGAAACAAGGTTATTTGATGATGTGTCATTTAGGGTTCAACCTTGTTTAGTAGCTTTTAGGGTTTAATCTTTAGGTCTATTCAATCAAGGTTTAGTAGAACATCCAAGTTTTGAAAACATTGGTGATGATATATTCCTTTAGAAATCAGAAAAAAATTTGAATTGCCTAGTTCAGCCCTAAAAATCAACCCTAAGAGGCAAGCTACTTGATGGATCAGTTTTAAATTGAGTGGTGCAGCCCAAATAGCTCAATCAATTGGCATGTTGCACCACTTAGTTAAGGCACACAAGAATGTTTAATCTATTCAGATTTCTACTCAATTATGTGTATTTAGTTGAAGTGTACCGGGTCCACAGTTTAGATCCCGGTTAAGTGGTAGAATCAAAGTGATTGTGCACCTTAGGATAAGAAGTTGTGGGTGTTAAGTATGTAGCTTTCAGCCAAATCCTAAAAGAGAAGAATTTTATTTTTATTTTTTTTATATATGCGGGTGGGTGAGGTGAGTGGAGTGACAATCAAACAACTAAACCTTAAGGTTTATGCAAGCACCTAAATTGATTTGGGTTTGAGTTATTAGGTTATGGAATGAAAACTAGGGTGGGGATACACTTACAAAACCTTCATCTGCACTTTTCTCTTCTCCGATCTAACTGCTTTGGCCCACCTCGGATGAGTACCTGCAATCACAGTAAGATCAAAGAAAAAGTGAGATAAAAGCTAGGTAAGGCAAAAAAATAGGAGAACAAAAAAAACAAAGAGAGTTGCCTCCCCAGCAACGGTGCCAAAATGATCGAGGCACGTTTCGCGTGGTAGAAATCGAGGTTTGGAGGACCCGTCGTCGTAACTCGCAAAATGCATTTATTAGATAAAATTTATAACTGAAACTCAAAAAGTGAGTCCTGAGTCAAACACGGGGAGACGAATGTTTGGTTTTGGAAAATTCACGTTTCGCTTTTATTTGTTTTTGGTTGTTTTTATCTTTTCTAATTTTTTTTTTTGGTTTTTTGCAAGCATGAGATCAGGTTGATGAATTCTAGCTAATCTACTTGCAAAAATATAAGAGAGAGAGGGAGAAAGAGAGAGAGAGAAACAATCTATTTATAAAGAATTGTTTGTTGCAACTACGAAAGCAGAAAATCAACACTATGAAAGCGAAAAAGATAGAAAGAGGTGAGAGAAATCCCCCCCGACGATTGCTCGGAGGATGACTCGCTCTGACGTCGCCTGGAGGAAGGTGGTGAGGAGCGGGACAAATGAGGATAGAGTCGGAGAACGGAGGGCAGAGTAGGATGTCGTTGCGGCAAGGATCTTCTTCCTGAAGGGAGGTGAGAAGATGGCCATGGGATGCTCCACGAATGGGGATGAGGGGAGGGAAAAACATTTGGTTTTCTACTCTAGAAGAGCATCCTAGGCTTAGGACAAGATCTTTCTAGAGCCTTGGAGGTGGTGAGAGGAAGAATGGAAGAGATGGTTTGGAATGGTGGTGGGTAGGTCCTTTTATAGTGGAGGAAGAACAAATTCGCATCTAGGTCATTACTGACATCCGTAAAAGTCGCTAAAGATCCCTGCAGCTGCTGCTGAAGATCCGCGCCTTCAATTCCTCTTGCTGGTGCGCGTAGACCATTAGTGACAGCTGCAAGTGTCACTAGAGGCTCGCGTATGTGTCGCTGAAGATCTGCCCTTCAATTCCTTTGCTGGTGCACACGAGCCATTAGTGATAGCTACAAGCGTCACTAAAGACCTACCCTAAATGTCCCTAAAAAAATCGCACACACCCTCGCTAGTGCCGCATGCTCCTCGCGCCATGTTGCATGCTCGCGTTGGCTGTGCTATGCTGGTGTGTGATTAGCGCGCGAATGTGCTTGTGCTGCGCGGCAGCTACCTTTGCTGCTACGCTGGTGTCTGCACGTAGGTCTAATTGAGAATTGGGGGGCTGCGGGGATTCAAACCCACGCCCCTTCTTTGGGTGCAGCACTTGAGACTAATGAACTATGGAGGTCTTTGTGTCAAGAAGACCTCATAACCATTTAAGAGACGTGGCACGCTTAGAACATTGGATGAAGATCCAATGGCCCAGATCTGATGGTGCGGATGGGAGAGGCTTAGGCAGTTGCTGCTGGTCGGTGTTGGGCTGCCTAGATGATGTCATGTGGTGCCATCTAAGCCGTTCATCTTCTTTCTGTTGTAGAGGGTGCCACGGTGCTTGGATCGAGTTGATTTCAATGTTACCAAACTATGATCGTCTCTTCGAATCCATCCGTACGGTCGGATTTTCCATTCGAAACCCGTATGGATGTCGCATTGCCCCCTGGTCGTTGATCTTCCTCGGACTTCATATGATGCTATGGGACTCCGATCTAGACGATTTCGGAGGCGTTAGACTCCGATCGTTGTTTTGATCAGATTCGTTTGATCCGATCGTCCATCCGAGGCCTTGAAATAAGTCTTCTTCTCTCCTGACCATAAAAGGGACCTAATTAACCTAAAATATATACAACTACTGTAAATGCAGAATGATGCATGCTATGTGATATTTATAACAGGAAATGTAAATCTAAGCTTAGGAACATGCATGAATAGGCATTTTAACCAAAATAGATGTGTCTACATCAACAACCCTCTACCACAACCACCCCCCTTTACATCTCTTAAGGTGGCGCCAACCTTTCCTAGCCATTGATCCCATAACCACCACTTCAAGCACATATCTAGCCATCCATCTTGGCACCATCAACCATCCTTCTAGAACCTTAATGTGGTGCCAACATAGTCCTATAAATACACCATGAACCACGACCATAAACCCCATCCTCGGCTGCATAAACTTTCTAGCTAAATACACCTATATAGCTAGCAAAGGAAGACAGAGGTTGAAGATGATCAAGGAAGCTATCTTGTCTCCTTTGTGTCCATCTTCTTCTTTCCTCTTCGTTGGATCAAAGCCAACAAGAAACCCCTTTTGGAGGATGTCTAGGCTAAAGGACAAGGGTGGTGGACGTCCACCCTAGGAAGAGTCAAAGAGGAGCATCAAGGAAGCTAGGGGAAGATTCTCTTCAAGCTGGGAGCAACCGTCGACCTTGGAGCAAGAATCAACTTCATCTTCGCAGGAGCTTTCTATCTGCATCTTGTATCTTTATTTTGTAGTTGCAATAATTCCTCTACTTGAGGATTACTTATGTAGAATTCCTCTACACAAGTGAGCTCTTCAAGTAGCACTTTGTAGACACTACTTGCCTTTTATAAAAAGATCAAAGTTGTTGCCTTTCATATTTTATGTGCTTGAAATTAGGCTTCCTTTAATTATTTAGTGCACTTTACATTTCCTTCCTAATTACTCCAGGTCACACATGCCTAGAGTGAGCTTAGGAAGGTCAGGGTTTTTATCCTTATATTTGCATGTTACTATCTTCCTTTGTTGCCCATGTTATTTGAAAAACCCTAAAAACAACAAAACCCTAAAAAGCAAAAAGTGGATTTGAAAAAGCAAGAAAGAGTTTATCAATTTGATAATTATTAGTTGCCTCCTTGGATGACCCTAGATACTTGCCCTATCTAGGTTTATAAATTTAAAAGTGGGTCAATTTTACGCATTGCAACGACACTAATTTACATCAATTATAAAATCGTGTATTGTCACATCACATACCTTCAGTGGAATGTTGAAATTATGATGTGCATATAGACATGCATATTTAAAGAAAGTTCCCAATAGTGACTAACAACAAAGGGGCACATACCTAAAGCATCTATTTCAAAATCATGGAAATTACATTCAAGTCTGGAGAACAATCCCCATGCATGGTAGCCATAAAAGGAGTCCAGGTTGGGCAAATAAAAAAACCTTGAAATGCATTCAATTTGAGATAAAAAATAAATAAATCCATGGAAGCCTAATTTCTTGCTTTATAGGCTACTGTAGCAAAATAGCATCAAGAGAGTTAAATTTCAATCTACTTACAATGCCTGAGAGTGTAAGTTTCAAAGTAAGATTCTCATGAAAACGTATGCCAATGCTACTTGTTAGCCAATTTTTCATTTGATGACCAATCAAACAAACATGAAGTTGACCATGTTTTTTTTTCTTTTTTTTTGTAGAAGACCATGGAGGGAGGTACGGAAAGGTAGGTTAAAAGTTAGCTTGTGGTTAGAACCAACTTAAGGAACTTGCTATATAGTAAGATATAGAAGTATGTTCAAGCCATTCAGTAGATAAATTTGTTTTTATTATATATGTGTTTAAGAAAATAGGTAGACATGAATGACAATGAAAGTGTTTATATGAATTGACTAATTTTCCTCCACTTCCATCATCACATTACATGAATTTTTTTAACATAGGCACTATATAAGAGGTACAACTACCAAGTTACCAGCCAACAACAATAGTATCTCAAAAGTTGCACTATGTAAATGACATATGTGTAATAGATTTATGTGGTGTAAGAAGTTTAAATAAGTTTGTGATTTTTTCAGGAAGGGGATGATAGATTATTTGATGTAGTCTATTGGTACTTATAAGTATGTCAATTTGATGTTTATATTTCCATGCAAGTAGGTTCTTTCAAAAGTACAATTTTCTAATATAAATATTTTGCATAGAACAAATACTTATGTTAGTAGAAAGGGTGTGGACAAGGCTGCAATAGGAGCACCAAAAACATCTGTCTCCTAAGCCATCCTATGAATGCCTCTTCTCACAATCCCACCTATATACATCCCTGATATCATCTTCTCAAAACTCTAAATATCATAACCCAGCAAGGACGATAAAAGTAGAATTACATCCGTAGTTACAAGATGACAAATAAATTGCCTACTCATTACAATTTGGACTATCATTGCCATGTGTTAGTCACTCTGAAATGGGTTTCAAAATCGTCGTGTTGCAGTATAGTTCGAATCAGCACGAAAAACAAATAGAATTTATTACTCGAATGAAAGTCCGAGGTCGAACATAGGGAGAAAATAGGAATTCACACACTAATCTCAATAATGTAAATGAGCACAAGAATTTAAACCACAAAATGATATTTAATAAATATTAATCTATCACATTAGATATTCAATGAATTCTCATGTATCTTTGAGGCAATAAAAAAAAAGTAGAGAAGCTAAAACAATGGTGATTTAAATCACTAGTTATTCTCTAAGCACATATATCAAGTATTCAATCAATTTATCAAGCTTTCACAATGTCAAGCCTCAAATCAGACATCGGGTTATTGAATCAGATGACTTTTCCAACAAGTGCTATAGTGCTTCCCTAGCACTGTTCTTCTTCTCTTTTCTTCTTGGCTTCTCTTCTCTTCTTCTGGCCTTCTTCCTTTCTTCCTCTTCTGTCTTCTTAAGTCTTGTCTTCTTCCTCTTCTAAGCAGGCCTTTCTTTCCTCCTCTTTTGCAAAGGCTTCCTTCTCTTCTTTCTTTCTTCACACACAGAGGGCAGCCACCCCTTCAGAATTGGCTAAGTCGCATAGGGCAAAACCCTCCCCTGCCCCACTCTTTCTTTCTCCTTCTCTCTTTAGGATTTTCCCTCCCAGGGCCACAAGTCAGGGTAATTCGGGTAAACAGGTACACGCACACTCGGGACCAGGCTCACCGGCATGGGTGGTGAGCGAGGTGTGAACAAGCTTAGGTGGGTAATCAGGTGCGTGCTAGACCTACGGGTTAGGTGTCGCGAGTGAGGTACAGGTAAGGGTGTATGGGACCTCACCTCGTGGTTAGGAGGCGAAGAGCCTATAGTACATTTTCAATTTATGCGGGTGCGATCGCTCATCAGTTTCTGAGGTGGGACTAAAGTCCCTGCTTTCTTCTCACCCGGTGCAAAAATCGTGTTCTTCTAATTTTGGTCAAAGAGCTGGTCAATGGTCCGAATTGGCTCCTTGGTTACGCTCCTGGATGGGTTCCGCTGAGCTTGGAGAAAACACTTGGGCTTCAACTGCAAGAACAAGGCCTGGATCTCGGTTGAAGAAGCTTCATTAATGACTTGAAGGCCTGGTACCTAAAATCCAAGATACGACCTTTCGACCTTGTTAAATCACTCAAGAAGCATCGCCAGATGATGACAAATGTAACCATGGTGGTGTGGAGGTGATTGGCGAAGTGAGGAGGTCTGATGACCTCGGACTGTTGGTGTGGAGGGTATGGTGTTCGGCAGAGGGTTTGGGTGGACGGGAAGGCAAGTAGGGAGAGGGGTTTGGTAGGGCGTGATGCGGCGAAGGTTGTGAGGTGGTTGGCAAGTTGATTGGTGGTTTGTGGAGGTGAGATGGACTCACTGGAGGAGTGGTCAAAGATGGGGAAGACAGAGGTGAGCGGCGGCATTGAGGGCTATTTTTGGAGTTTTTGGGTACGGAACTAAACCTAAGAGCTAAAAGATACTAAGCTAACCCTAAACTATTGGACGAAGGGGGAAGAACAACACCGGCGTTGGTAGGCCGATGCTGGGGAAGAAGGTACTCCGATGATGGGGACAGCGACGACGATGGAGATAGAGGGGCTCCTGCTGGTATGGCCAAGAGCGGAGGAAAGAGAGGAAGGGAATCCGACCACTGGTATTGTGGACGGATGACGAAGGAGGTCAGGAGGAGTCGCCGGAGCTTGTGGAGCTTCGCAGTTGGAAGAGGAAGGAGGAATATGGTGATTTCACGGCCAGAATCAACTTTGGGAAGTTCAGTCTGATCTGGGCTTGCTTATATAGGCTTCTGAAGGGAGTTTTGAACTTGGAAGCCAAGCTTGCAAGCTAGGAAATGCTCGCCGGAATAGGAGATCCCAAGATACCATAATATCTCATGATTTCGCATGAGAGATTAGGAAGGTTTGAGAGCTTGGGAATTGGTTCAAAAGGAAGGGAATTCCTTGACGAACTTCCCTTTCAAATTTTGAAAGGGATTCATCAAGAAATCAAGGAGAACTTACCAAATTTAGGTCGCCGGAGTTTGTAGGAATAGGATTTATGGTAGTAGGGACCTATTTGAAGAAAACAATGATAAAGATAGGGGCCATTTTGTAAGGATTTTGAAAGTTAAGGGCATATGTGTGATATAAAAGAATCAGACAGGATCAAATTGCAAACGAGGTCAAGACAGTCTCAGATTGGGCCCAAATTTTAGTACAAACTTAATTTGAACCTAGGGAATCCAATGGTGAAGTTGCATTTTGGTTTTGGCCTAGTTTGACTAGGTAATTTATGCAAAAACCTAAATTAGGGTAAATGTCAGTTTGAGACTGTTTTGGGTCAAAACGAGTTCTGAGGTCAAATTGAAGGTACCAAACCCTAGAGAATATTTTTCTATAAATTTTAGAGAGTTTGGATGAATTTTTTCTGACCAGAACCTCAGTTAATTAAGCGAGTCTATTTTTAGGGTTTCAGAAGTCACTTAATTCTCAAAACACGTGAAAACCCTTTTCTATCTGTATTAACCCACTTGTTGGACATGTAAGGCCATTTGACAATTAACCCCTTAGAAAATCCATGGTTGTGCTGTATTCAAGATATGATAGTAAAATTAAAGTTTTAACCCTATTTTCTTATCTTTTTCTCAGAATGATGGTGAAATGAACTATGGCTCTCTGGCAGTTATGTAGGAGCATTTATTCCTTGATAATGACTAAATTGAGCTAGTTATGGCTCATGATGGTGTTCCCATCACCATGTGCAACATCATATGGAGTCCTCGCAAAATGAGATAACCAAAAATTCCCCTACTCCATGTTGATGAGCTAATTTGAATTAAAAAATATGAAATAAGCATAACAAATTGATGACATGATCAATGCATCATAAGACACACTAAATGAGTGCAACATGCATTAAATACTACATTTTCAGAACTTGTAAACAAGCCTTGACAATTTATAATAGCTTTTGTTATTTCTACATATTAGGCATTCATCCTTACATGATAATGGCCAAGGGCTAAGGTTCCATTAGTATCATTTACCTACATTGAGGAACACTCATATTCAATAAAATTTTCATTTCAACATCACACTATCTAAGCTCCCACAACCCATTTAGGAGATTGCATGTTTCATTTGAAGACATTTGTAATAGAATTTTTAGATGTCAACTTGCCCCCCCTTAATTAGGCAAAGCAAAAATAGAAATAGTTGAAGAATTGGAATTAGAATGACTTGTTTGTGATTGAAAAGATGGTGATCATTATATAGAGAATTAGACAAAAAAACTATAGTGATGTCCACTATTGGAGTCGTAAATAGCAGATTTGATAGGAAAAGCATCGTAGTATAGTTGCAAAATACAACTCAACAAAACGGTGAGTCTCGGTCGATCTCAGGAAGGCATGTAGAAAAGTGAGATTGATTCTTTATCTTTTCACTACTAGCTTAAAATTAGAGTCTGGTATTTAAAGTACGAATATACAATTCGCTAGTTGTGTTGTTAACTCGTAAGACGTGCGCATGAGTCAAAAGCAATATGAACGTGAAAGTATGCATGTCTGTGCGCATTGTCTTAGCTATACAATGGCAACCCACAGAATATTCATTAATCATCAAATCTTCTATATCTTCCGAAACAGACATTTTGTTGCAATGTAATAGGAAATTAATTCAGGCAACTCATGATCATAATAGAGATAGATAAAATGATGATTTCATTCCTTCACAAACATTGTCATTATAATCATTTTTCGGGGAAAGCTTGTGCAAGAATGATTAAAGCGATGAATCTAGCTAGCAGAAAATGGATTCATGCATGTATCTACGGAAGATTACGCATGCATCATTCAGGTAGAGGATGACTAAACTACTAAACGGGAAATTAATGCGAAAATTAAAATACGAAGAACAACTTATCTAAGAGATATTAGGGCATTGGAGGTGGTCTCCAATGGCTTGTGGGGGCTTGAGGCGGTAGGAGGGAATATAGGGACGGCCAATGGTGGGTAGGACAACCTCTTGAGAGGTGGTGGAGAGCTTATCTAGCCTTGTACAAGGAGGTGGAGTGGTAAAGATGATGGAACTCGTAGAGATGGAGGTGCACATGGGATGGAGCTAAGTGGCTAGATGGCTAGATGGGGTGCATGGCCGTCCAAGAGAGTCTTTTTATAGATTCTTGGGCAGCCAAGTGGGTGGCTCTGTAGAGAATTGTGGAATTCTCTAGAAGTAGGCTTAGGTGGCGGTTAGAGAGATAGGGAGTTGGTCTCCTTGGATCCACTTTCTAAGGAGGTAAGTTGTGGAAGCCTTGAAGACTATTTTTAGTCTTCAAGGTGGCACCACCTTTTGTAGGCTCTAGTGAACTCTGGAGTTGGCGGCTATGTGTGTGTGTGTGGGTGTGTGCGTGCGTGACTAGGCAGGTGTGTGAGTGGTCTAGGTTGAGTCCTATAGGTTTAGGTGATTGGGTTTAGGTAGGCTCCTAAAATTAGGGTTATAAGCCCAAATGCTAATGTGAATGCGTAATTAAACTTATCACAAGTTTAATTGAGTGGTTGTATGTCTAATTAGGAGAAAAGGTACTCAATTAGGTCAAGCATGAGTCAATTGGAATCTCACTGAGTCCAATTGGACTTGTGTTGGTTTATATAGGAGCTCAATTGGACTCTATGAGTCTAATTGACTAGGTGAAGTGTGATTGACTTGATCCAAGTCAATTGGATTAGTGAGAACCCAATTAGGTTCTTAGGAGGGTCTTTGGGTGGTGTAGTAGGTGATGTAAACATATTTACACTACTTAAAATGTCTATTTATGCATGTTCTTAAGCATAGGATTGCATTTCATGATATAAATATTGCATAACATGCATCATCTTGCATTTAGAGTAGTTTGAATAAAATGGAGGTTAATTGTCTCCTTTTATGTGCTTAGACAGGGCAAACATTTTATCGGGGCCTCGGATCAAAGATCCAATCGTATGGATGTGATTAGGGCGACGATTGGAGTTCAACGACTCCAAGATCGCCCTAATCAGGCATCCGTAGCATCGGATAGTGACCGGGGAACCCTAGAAGATCAAGGGCCAGGATGGTGTAAATCTGCACTTCAAATGACAAATTCGACCACACAGATGAACTCGGATCTACGATTGTAGCCCAACGACGCAAAAATCAAGTCAATCTGACATTCGTGGCACCATCTACAACATCTAAAAGATGGACGGCCAAGATGGCGCCACGTGGTGCCATATCGGCCCCCCAAACGGCCGCATGCAATATCTGAAGGCCTCGCACCCGCTCCCTCTTCTCCGTTGGATCTCGATCCAACGGCTGTGGTCAAGCGCGCCTAAAAGTGCCCGCTCGATCATCCGTGCCTCGTAGCGTAGCGGTCGAGCGCACTTACGCGAGCTGGGGGCTCGGGTTCGAACTACAGCAAAGGGGAGGAAGGCAGGGCGTGCGGGAGATGGCGGGTGTTGGATTGTCATCGGACGGCCGTCTACGCTCAATTGAGATCACACGCGATTGAACGCGCGGCGTCACGCGGCATCACTCGCGCCAAGCGGGCGCACAGCGAGCGGGTCAGGCGCGTCTTAAGCCGTCCGATCTCGCGATCGGACGGCTGAGATCTGATGAACGTGCGTGGGCGTTGAAGAAGTGGGCAGCTGAGGAGGCGCACATGGGTGCGGGAGCTACGCCCACGTTGGGGGATTTAGTGACGGATTTATCCGTCACTAAAGACCCCTCATTTATTATTTTAAAGTTGTAATGACCATTTTGCCCCCACTCCTTGCAACTATAAAAGGAGACCCCCTCCATACGAAATTCTCATCCCTTTCTTCTCTTCTCTACCTCTCCAAAGCTCAAGAGAAGCTTGTCCCACACCCGGGATGCTTCTCGCGAGATAAAGTCCAAATTTTCATCCCCCTTCGGAAGTGGATCCTGCGACGACGGCGTGCTGCTCCATTCCCGTTCTTCTGTTTCGTCCTCCTTCGTCTTGCTTCGTCCTCCTTCGTGCAGGCGTTGTCCCATCTGGCTCATCCTCCAAGCGACCGTCGAGGAGGATTTCTCTCTCCTTATTCTTTTTACTGCTTTCTAGAATAGTTCTACTCGTCATCCAAGCGATCGTCGAGGAGGACATTTCTCCCTCCATTCTTTTAATGCTTTCTAGAGTAAATTTATCGCTTTCTAGTGCAATTGTTTTATGCTTTCTAGTTGTAATGAACAATCTTCTTAGTGATAAATTCTTTATTTATTCTACATCTCATTTTGATTTCTATGTGTAATATTCTCTCTCTCTTTTACCCTCTCTCTCTCTTCTATTTATTGAAAATAATTACATAGTTTTAAATTGAATTACTTCGTGACAAATAAAAACAAATGTGTAGTTTTTAAATCAAACATCCGCCTCCCTGTGTTCGACCCGGAATTTCAATTTCGGTATAAATTTTATTTGTTGAACACGAGTTCTTCGCTTTCAAACTACAACGATAGGTTTTCCAAAACCAAACACGTTAGCGTAGCGATTCGTTACGTTCAACAGTAGGCTTAGGGCACCTTAATTTAGGTTCCCTAGGGTATATATTAGGTTTAGGGGCTCAGGAAATCAAGATCCAAGCTTGATTTCAAAATCAGGGATTGGAGAAGGGTTCCAGACGTATGATTCTATAATCAGACAACTTATACTTCAAAATCAGAAGTCTAAACCTCTTGTTTGGACATCCAAAGTTGAGTCAGGGAGGAGCTTAGGTTCTGTCTTGGAATGCTGCAGAAATTGGACATCTGACACTTTGTCTGGACGTCCAATTTTACAGCAAAATTGGGTTCTAAGCTTACGAGTGGTGTCTAAGGGTTTTGGACATCCAGCAACCTATCTAGACGTCCATATATGGGCTAGGATGATGGTTTTGAGGTATCCTCGGATAAGGTGACCTAATCTAAGGGTGGCTAGGGTTTAGGAGGGTCTCTAGGGCTATCTTAAGGCTAAGAAAGTTCCTATGTTCTTCATAATTTAATTCTACAGTAAAATTGTACTTAGTAGAGTAGTATACCTCTCCCTACATTATTTCTTCCTCTTTGTTCCAGGGCTTTTGCTTCTTCCCTACTGCAGTTCTAGCTTCTTCCCTACTTCAGATACAGCTTCTAGCCATCTCCTGAGCTTCGTATTGCCTACAATCCAAATAATGCACTAATCAGTACATTATAACATTATTTTATGCATATCTAAATAAAATAGGAAAGATGCAATGTATGCTATGTATGCATGTATTACACTACAATTATGCTAAGTTCTAACTTAATTTAGCTCATTTACATCCTATGATTGCTGCACAATCATACCCCCATGCCTAAATCTTGTTAGTTCCTAGCAAATGTGAAACTAAGTTATCTACTGCTGGGTCCCTAAAGGACTAATTATTTTTATCAAGCATAAGACTAGAGATTCTTTTCCTTTTCATTTTCATACTATAATCTAGAAATCCAGGCGATTGTGAAAGTGCGGCTATGTAGTTTATGCAATGGATTCGAGTGAAAAGTCGATTCACCTTTAAAGCCTGTACTTGACCCCTCATAAAATTCTAGCAGGATAGGCAAACTTCTTCCCTCGAGATATCTAAGATATTATATGATTTCCACTCCAAATTTTAGCTTAGGTAGAGAATGTCTGAGGTAATAGGTGTGTATTTGATGGCTCACTCTCATTTGTTGCTACATAGAGGTTAGTACTATAGAATCTAGATTCCCAAATTATTAAGTGAATCAACCCAGAGAAATGGAGAAAAACTATGCTCCCTTTGGTTCCTTTGCATTCACTCTCTCTTTTTCTTTTCTTTCTCTTTTTTTTTCTTTTTCTTTTTCTTTTGAGCTCACAATCTCGCTAGCGTTGCACGTATAACCTATATTTGGTGGTCTCTCATGGCATTAACACTTTAATAGAGTTCCAATAACCTTAACACTAAGTTGGGATTCCTCAGCCAATATTCGGGCAGCCAAAAGTACAGAAAAATGGGTTAAAGCCATATTTGGTGGATCGCAACTGTGGTGGGTAATGCTACCTCAATGTGATTGAAATAAACACTAAAGCACTCATAAACTCATCACTTTTTTTTCTATTTTTTCTTTTTTTCTTCTCTTTTTCTCTCTCTATATATAGTTTTTTTTTTCTTTTTTTTCTTTCTTTTCTTTTGTTTATTTTTCTTTTTTTAAATTTTTTTAATAAATTTTTTTCTATATATATTTTTTCAACGCAACTCAATACAGCACATGACATATGTGAATTTTATTCAGGAGTTATTGGGAATTGGTGATGTTCAAGAGATATTAGGTGGCTTATTTGGTGGGAGTGCCTATTTTCGACACCAGGAAGAGATGGATAGGACAACGTATTTCTGACCTTAGCATCAATACCCTCCTTCGGCTGAGGATTCCGTAAAGAATGGTCGTGACCATCCACTGTAGTCATAGTTTTATTAGAACTCGATCTCTGTGTATTTGCCTTGGTTGGTGGCTCTCAAAAATTCACACAATCAATTATACGTGGGAACCGAGAGCGAAAACTATGCTTATCTCTAAGTATCATCACCTAATTATCCAGAATTCCAGATTCCTTGCACTAATCTTAGAGCACCAGTCACACTCTACTCTCGTCTCACACTATTTGGTGGATTTTAGAAGAAGATTCGCCTGACTCCCTAAACACCGTGCAGGGGTTCAGGAAAAGAAGCACTACTTCTTGACAAACTAAAGATGTTTATCATTCTTCACAGTGAATCCATTGCAAAATCTACGTGTGAGTGTGACAATTATACTGGATTCTAGATTATAGGAATCGACTAGAGGATAAAAATCCTTAATGCATCACCTTGATAAAAATCTTATTCATGCATGCAATATGTATATATGCTATATACAAATAACCTCTTCTGATTTGTACTTTAATGTTGTTCCCTTATTGGGTTACATTCAGCTTAGTCCTTAACTCAGAACAAAAAGATGAGTGAATGAGTTGAAAATGGCTGTTGCAAACGATTTCTAACTCCAATGCAAGCATTGGAGGTGGAGTCGGTTGTTCTTAAATAAGGACTCTAAAGTACAATTAACATGTTGCTCTGAGGTTTTCCTACATGTTGGCATAAAATTTTCAATTTTGATGTATCTACCCCCCCATGCCTAAGTTCTTGCATGTCCTCATGCATGAATATAGAGAAATAAATTACGATAGGGAGTAAGTGGGTAGAAATCACCTGGAATTTCTCCTAAATTGTCATTCAGCCCAGACCAACCTGATGATACGGAATATGCAGAAAAATATGCTAAAAGAAAATATGCTATGTATAGAGAGGTATGTATATATGTATTTATAGATGCTGAGCTTATGAATGCTGAGTTTAATGCCTCCAACTAGGTGAAAACTCAATCAGATAGATCAGCGATTGCATAAGAGCAGGTTAAGATCAAAAGGAAGATGTGTTCATGTGCTCCTAAAATCAGTGGTCCACAGATGCGAACCAATTGATGATGCATCCCTACTCCAAAGAGTTTGTCTATAGTAGAATGTGGAATAGGGCAAGAAGTGGACGATAATCAGAATGAAGATCATGATGCCAATTCTGTTGATCAATCATGTTCTAGAGTTCAATGGAAAATTCCTGAAGAGGTGGATTGATAAAATGCATGTTAGCATTAGAGTCTGGATCATAGGGGTCTTCATAATGGTGATCGACATCAAAAATCATGGTCTCCCCAGACCCTAGGTTATATGAGGATACATGTGAGATTGGGTGTTCTGCATATAGGTCACTAAAATCCTCCTCAGAAATCATCTCATCCTCATCAGTACTGATCTCAGATTCATCGAAAGCTCTCAACATCCGAATCAAGCATCCATTAGATTGACTAGGATTGTGAGTAAGTCCCCAATTCATTTTGCTTAGTATTTCACCCTCATAACTAGAAGGTTCCTCGTCAGATAGCATTTCCATTTCCCTAGGCGAATCATCCCAAGCCATTCTTGATATTTAGATATCAGCATTAGGAGCAGAGTTTCCGTCATCACCTTGGTAGCAGAAGGAGAAAGATGAAAATCAGATGATGTTGGATTAAAATTAGATTCACTTCACATGGGAAGTGACTCGGACTGATCAGTAGTGTCAAATCCAAATGTTGTACTCAATTCATCTAAGCACGTATGATCATCAGGAATGATTGATTCTTCTAAATAGAATGCTCATACCTCAGGGTTTCCATCAAGATCCATATCCTCAAGTGGATCTACCTCCTTCCTCTTAGCTAGGTTGTCCAACCCATGAGGTATCTCCCAAGATTCAGGGTATTCAGCTTGAGAGTCAGTTTTGGAGATACTAATCCTTTCCCCATCACTTTCCTGAATGGGGTTCTCAGATGAGTCCATTCGGGATATTCCCAACTCATGTCCCATACCCACACCTGAAGTTTCTCCCCACGAATTCATTCTGAGTGTCTGGCCCAATGAATCCCTTGTAGCACTTTTAGGTGTAGTCACTTCAGGTTCTTCGAGGTCCTTAAGGCTATTCTCCACTTGATAC
The DNA here is from genome assembly GCA_037157565.1 of Thalassia testudinum. Classification (NCBI taxonomy): domain Eukaryota; kingdom Viridiplantae; phylum Streptophyta; class Magnoliopsida; order Alismatales; family Hydrocharitaceae; genus Thalassia; species Thalassia testudinum. Next base: position 96,886,509 of record JAZHRO010000025.1, read on the forward strand.
TGCAAAAGCAGTATTTCTTGAAGTGTTCAATTTTGTCTGGTTAGCCTTGTCACGGATTCTAATTCCTGAAGGTTCATGATTAAAGCTTCTTATGCTAGACTCTAGGTTCGTCTCTATGCCAGATCAGCGGTACTCTAGATTTCGTGTAGATAAATTGCGACCTTCTCCTTAGTCTTGGTTATCATTCGTTGCAATATGAAATGTGGTCGCATATGCAATGGCAGTTCATCAGGGGTTCTATGTGGTGAGTCAGGTCTGCCAATGTTCCATGGGGGAGATGCACAAGTACGAAATTCATACCTAGGGACATAAGATGGGATCCTTTGTGGGGCCAATTAGTATTAGTCATACTGACCAGGGTTAGGATATGGGTGACCTATTTCAGCAACTTAAGAAGGATCAGGTGAAGTGAAAAATCATCTTCGCCACCTTGGGTTTGGTTCCCAAGGTTGTTTTGATTCAATGACCCGATCTTCCAGGCGAGCCATCAAGTCCAGATCTACTAGATCCTGACTAGGTCTGGGTCCAGGGTTAGCCATCTCGACTAAGAGAGTAGAAGAAGAAGTGTGACCAGATGGTCTGGGCAATGCGACGAATCACCTTCGCCTCCTTGGGATTGGCTCCCAAGATCCAACTAGTTGAGGTCTAAGTGACCTCCTTCCTTGCATACACCAACCAACCGCCTGGGTTGGTGTAGCCAAGCCAGACAAGGCTAAGGCCTTGTCAATCAATTGGTCCTTAAGATCAAGTGATCAGATTTTTTGTTAAGATTCTAATCTATAAAGAAAAATTCTTCGTACAACCGACTGCAAGTAATCCCAACCCCCAAGCTAACCAAGCCAATCTGGACGAGGGGACTAAGGAAAAGGTTCTTCCTTTGGCTTTTGCCTCCGGCTCCTTTGCACCCCCGAGCTACTATCATTTGATATTGCCCCCATATTTGGCTAAGGTTTGGCAAAGGTGGTTGTGATGACCCAGTAGTATGACAATGAATTCAGGTTAATTAACATGTTTTATGCAATTTTTCCTTAACCTTTTTCATCAAATGGGGTTTTTGGTGAATGGTCCACAAGGTGACCAAGCTCATTGGCTAGCCACTAGACTTGATTAAGTCTAGGTTAGCCCAATGTGGTCTCTAGAATGTAACCCTAAAAGTTGAGCATAGGGTTCATACAAGTTCTAAGTGTGCTGCAAACCAATATTTAAATTCAAACTATTCTCTACGGCAAAATTTAAATTCAATTGATTTGAAATTTGACAGGTAGATTTCTTTTTCAATTATATTTCTAGAGAATATTCTTTTAACATTTTTACTATTTCAACCAAATAAATATGAATTTTTAATTTTTGGGGGGTCTGATATGGAATTTTGACCCCTTGTTGGTTTTTCAATTTGAAATAGTATCAAATATACTTCAAAAATGTCAGAAAAATATGGAAATGAAACCTAGAGTGATAATCTTTCAAACCAAACAATTTTTGGTCAAATCTAATTTGCGTGCTATTCGGAATTGCTTTTTGAAATTCAAATATTTTCAAATCTGAGTCAGTTTGACCCCCTTGTAATTCGCAAATTTTTAAAAAATTCTTGATTCAAATTTTTTCAAATGAATGGTGTTGTATAAAAGCTGGTTTGAAAATAAACCTTGTGCCCAAATTTTAGAATTATTGGCTCAATAAATATTTGGCAATTGAATTTTTAATTCGGAAATAAGGTCTGGCCGAATTTTGCGAGATGGTGAAAAGGCTTTTGAAAGAGTTTGAAATTCAAAATCCAAACTTTTTCACCAAATTAATTTTTTTTTCAATTTTTTTCTTCAAAATCTTTTTCAACTATTTCAATTTGTTTTTCTTTTTGGAGGGAAAATTTTCAAATTTTTTCTCTTTTTTTTTTTTCAAACAACTCTAACCTAAGATTCAAAAGGACCCAAAATCTAAATCCTAATTTTTTTTCTTTTTTTTCACGAAAATATGCATATTTTTTTTCTTTTTTTTTCAAAAATTAAATCTACTAGAATTCAAATCTTCTTAGGTTTCAGAAAGGGAATCTTAAGCTAAGATAGTGATGTGCACTTGATTTTTTTCAACTGCACTCGATGTGTGTGTAGACTTCACTCTTCATGTTCCTACACATCAAAAAGCCAGCAGAAGCAAATTTGTCAATGTTAAGCTCACAAGAATCACAAATCAAAATCACGTTGCCTCCTTGGCAACAGTGCCATTTGTTGGAGTCTTAAATCACAGATTTAATAGGAAAAGTGTCGTAGTATAGTTGCAAAATACAACTCAACAAAACATTTTAATTAACGAGATGGTGAGTACTAGTTGATCTTAGGGAGGCATGTAGAAAAGTGAGATTGACTTTTGATCTTTTCACAACTTGCTTAAAATTGGAGTCCAGTATTTAAAGTATGAATATACAATTCGTCAGTTGTGTTGTTAACTCATAAGACATGCGCATGAGTCAAAAACAATATGAACATGAAAGTATGTGTGTCTATGCACACTGTCTTAACTATATGATCGCGACCTGCTGAATATTCATTAATCGTCAAATCTTCTATATCTTCTAGACCAGACATTTTGTTGCAATGTAGTAGGAAATTAAATCAGGCAACTTTTGATCATAATAGAGATAGATAAAATGATGATTTCATTCTTTCACAAATATTGTCATTACAATCATTTTTTGAGGAAAGCTTGTACATGAATGATTAAAGCAATGATTCTAGCTAGTATAAAATGGATGCATGCGTGTATCTACGAAAGATTATGCATGCATCATTCAGGTAGAGGATGACTACTCTACTAAGCAAGAAATTAATGCAAAAATTAAACTACGAAGAACAACTTATCTAAGAGAATTTAAGGCGTTGGAGGTAGTCTCCAATGGCCTATGGGGGCTTGAGGTGGTAAGAGGAAATAGAGGGACAGCCAATGGTGGGTAGGCCGACCTCTTGAGAGGTTGTGGAGAGCTTCTCTAGCCTTGGACGTGGAGGTGGAGTGGTGGAGATGATGGAACTCGTGGAGATGGAGGTGGACATGGGATGGAGCTAAGTGGCTAGATGGCTAGATGGGATGGATGGCCGTCCAAGAGGGTTTTTTTATAGATTCTTGGGTGGCCAAGGGGGTGGCTCTCTAGAGAATTATGGAATTCTCTAGAAGTAGGCTTAGGTGGCAGCTAGAGAGATAGGGAGTGGGTCTCCTTAGATCCACTTTCTAAGGAGGTAAGTTGTGGACTCCTTGAAGGCTATTTTTAGTCTTCAAGGTGGCGCCACCTTTGGAAGGCTCTAGAGAACTCTAGAGTTGGCGGCTATGTGTGAGTGTGTTGGTGTGTGTGTGTGCATGACTAGGTGGGTGTGTGAGTGGTCTAGGTCGAGTCCTATAGGTTTAGGTGATTGGGTTTTAGGTAGGCTCCTAGAATTAGGGTTATAAGCCCCTATGCTAATGTGAATGCGAAATTAAACTTATCACAAGTTTAATTGAGTGGTTGTATGTCTAATTGGGAGAAAAGATACCCAATTAGGTTAGGCTTGAGTCAATTGGACTCTCACTAAGTTCAATTGGACTTGTGTTGGTTGAGATATGAGCTCAATTGGACTCAATGAGTCAAATTGATTAGGTGAAGTGTGATTGACTTGATCCAAGTCAATTGGGCTTAGTGATAACCCAATTAGGTTCTTAAGAGGGTCTCTGGGTGGTGTACTAGGCTTAGGGCACCTTAATTTAGGTTCCCTAGGGTGTAGAATTGGGTTTAGGGTCTTAGTAAATCAAGATCGAAGCTTGATTTCAAAAATAGGGATTGGGGAAGGGTTCCAGATGTCTGATTTTATAATCAGACAATTTATACTTCAAAATCAAAAGTCTAGAACTCTAGTTTGGATGTCCAAAGTTGAGTTAGGGTGGAGTTTTGGTTCTGTCTTGGAATTCTGTAGAAATTGGATGTCTGACACTTTGTCTGGACATCAAATTTTCCAGCAGAATTGAGTTCTAAGCGTATAGGTGGTTTCTAAGGGTTTTGGACGTCTAACAACCTATCTAGATGTCCAGATATGGGCTGGGATGATGGTTTTGAGGTATCCTAGGATAAGGTGACCAAATCTAAGGGTGGCTAGGGTTTAGGTGGGTCTCTAGGGCTATCCTAAGGCTGGGAAAGTTCCTATGTTCTTCATAATTTAATACTACATTAAAATTATACTTAGTAGAGTACTATACCTCTCCCAACATTATTTCTTCCTCTTTGTTTTAGGGCTTTTGCTTCAGCTCTACTACAGCTCTAGCTTCTTCCCTACTGTTCACGGTGTAGATTGCGTAGAGAATTAGCACGTTGTAGTATAGTGCAAAATACGTCTCGAGCAAATAAATTAATGGAACTTGGTTAGTCTCGGTCGATCACAAGGAGGCAGAAAACACTTTTGATTTCATACATTATTTCAAATATAAACACTAAATAGTATAAACACAATATATATAACAATCAGAAGAGTTCAAACATGAATTGTATACATAGAACTAAACAAATTCTAACATGAAAGGTAACTACTTATGTAACAGAACGAGAGCACCATGGGTGGTTTGTGGTGGCCTTTTGGAGAGATTGGGAAGAGCAGCAATAATCCGTCAGGGTAGCCCAACGGATGCTTCAGATGGAGGTGCAGAGACGAATGCAGAGAAGACAGGAAGAAGAAGAAGAAAGAGAGGTTGAAGAAGGAGGAAGAAGAAGAAAAATGAGAAGTGCCTTCAAAGGTGGGCCCTTTGGCCTCTTTTTATAGCTTTAGTGGAGGGAAAAGAAGGTATTTGGCCCCTTAAATCTATGCAAATGCCTTGGATTAATCAGATCCGTTGATCGAGAGATCAACGACCCTGATTAAGCCTTCCAAATCCTTCTTTTATCCTCGATTGAATTTGGTGTTGCCACGTGGTAGCCTGTACACCCTCAGATAAAGATCGCACGACTGTAGATCGCCCACGCTCGAGCCTTTGCTTCCTCTCCTTCGCTGCTCGCCTCTTCTGAGTGCCCAATCCTCAGCTGTTCGATCATAAGATCGGATGGCTTAAACACACGCTCAATCGTGCATTTAAATCCTAAAGTGCGCTCTCACACGTTTCCACATGCATCATCGTGTGCATTCTTGATCCAGCGCCTTTGTGCCCACCACGCATCCGTGCCTCCTCCACCTGATGCTGATCTGACGGTTGAATTTCCTCTGCGAGCGCGTCCCTCCTGATTTCACTCTCGGTGCCACTTGAACTTGCGCCCAATGTCTTCTAGAGAGAGCACTAACCAATGCGCTACTCCCACACGTTTGTTGTGTTTACGTTTTGTTGGCGCGCCTTCTCAGTTGTTGGATGGGAATCCAACGGTCGAGATCTCGTCCACATCTAATGATGCGGCTGAGGGTGGGTGGCGAGGCTGCATCATGGCCGTTGGATGATGGACCAATGGCTTGCAATTCTCCTTCCAAATTGGGGCGCGGTAAGGGGTGGATGCGATGGTGCCACGTGGTGCCATCATGGCTGTCCATCTTCTTTTATCTGACGACGTAGGCCTTCGATTAAGTTGATTTATGTATCGTTGGACTGCGAACATCGATTTGGATCCATCCACGTGGTTGGATTTGTCATATGAGGTTCATATATTCTTCAATTTCCCCTTGGCTCTGGCTTCTTCTATGGATTCCCTAGGGTGCTACGGGAGTCTAATTGATGCACTCTTGGAAGTGTTGGACTCCCGTCATTATTCGGAACAGATCCATAAGGTTGGATCGATCATTCACAGCCTTGGGTTACCTGCAATTAATAATATCTCTCAAATAGCACATTATTATGTATAAAATATATAAATCATCTAAGATGCAAAGTATGATGTGTATGCATGCAGAATGGCCGTGTTAAGCTAGGTTCTACCTTAATTCAGGTGAATTAGGGTTTATGATTGCTGCGCAATCACTTGCTTCAGATCCAGCTTCAAGCCATCTACTGAGCTTCATATCGCCTACAATCCAAATAATGCACTAATCAGTACATTATAACATTATTTTATGCATATCTAAATAAAATAGGAAAGATGCAATGTATGCTATGTATGCATGAATTACACTACAATTATGCTAAGTTCTAACTTAATTTAGGTCATTTAAGTCCTATGGTTGCTGCGCAGTCATCCATCTAACAATAAAAAATGAAATAGAATGCATAATAGCATAAGTAAATATAAAGCATATCTATCAAAACTCCCCAAGTTGTAGAATTATATGTCTAACATGCTCCATTTAGATAGGACCATTCAAACAAGACTGTAGGAAAGACTTATTGAATGTATCTGTAACTTGCTCCTCTATATTGGATATGCAACCTATATTAATTCCTTCTAAGTTTTTTCCCTTTTTCCCTTAAAGAACCTTTGACTCATGCACTTGATATACTAAAGTTGGCATTCCTTCCCCACTCCCTTTGACACCAACACATGGTCAAATGAGACACTGCCACATGTCCCTCACATTCGCACTAACATCTTCCACTACTTTCGAATTTTGATTGCATGGTAGAGTTATCTTTTTAATGAAATAGAATGCTTACTAGACTTGAGTTGTAATCCTTTTTACCTGACAATGAAGCAAAATAGAAATCCCCCTAAGACATTTCACGATTAACTCCACAAAATAGACTTTAAATCAGAAATAGACAATGGCATTCATAAATTTTACAGGTTATATCATCTCACAAAAGGACAAATTGGATAAGAAGTAAAATATTAAGTATTTGACACGAACTATTGGTCTATAATCACTAGAATGGAATTTAATATGTTAACCGAAGGATACCTCATTTATCAATCTTTGACATGCTGAAGAACTTTACATAATACTTTTAGGTAAATCTTATCATACCACAACAAAAGAAGTTCCACTAGGATCCCTCATATTACACATCCAAAAGTAAGCATGACAACTAGAAAGACTGTCATCACCTATCTTCAGATTGCCTAAAATAGCTTTGATGTTGAATGATGGCGGAAAAACCTTTCGAACATATTAAAATAAAATGAATGCAAGCAATAAAGTCAAGAAATTCAGTCACGAATAAAATAAAGAAGTTACCATTACCTTTATCTCAGGAAGAAAATTATTTTGTCAAAGAGTTGTAAGACGAGACCCATCTTCAATCACCATGAAAATATGTGTTCTAACCATATTTAGTCTAGGATAAAACAACACTCTTTCCCTTTTCCAAGCAAACCGTTAACCATGAGCTCCTTGGAAATATCTGAATTCATGTTATCATCTGTATCCATCATTAAGACACTCTCCTGGGTAGAATGTTATCATCATTTTTTGTGCAAATGAAGGATTTCACAAGATAATGAGGCCTAGAATCATTCTCACACATAAATTAGTCCTCAATTTCCAGCGATCTCAAAATAATGCCAACAAACAAGACATTTCCCTTGATAGAAAGGTCACTCCAGCAAAATTGAGTACAAATTACTTAGGGGAAAGAAATATAGAAAATATAATGAAAAGGATAAGTTTAATGAGGGAGTACCTAGCCAACACTAGCATGGAATTCAAAAAAATGATTTTCCCTTGCAAGAAGAATATCATTAAGGATTTGTTCATGCTAAAGCTGAATAATATAGACACATGTCACAAAATAAAATAGCAAGAATAATAGAAATTTTAATAGTGAAAGCACAACTAGTATTTGATGTTGCATGAGTTAGGCACCTACTTTGTAACTACATGTAAATATCTCCTTTCACCTACTTTTTTGTCATAATGCAAATCAATGCAATATCAATTTTGTTTAAGAAACTTTCAAGGAAATGATAATGTAACAAAAATGATAAGAACTATAAGTGAAAGAAGCTATTAGATAATAATAAAAGAAGTTGAAAAGCATAAGAGACAACCATAAGGATAGAATTAACACACCCCACTTAATCCCATCAACCACCCTTCCAGTAAAACCTAGAATTAAAATTCTCTTGCATGCCAAAAAAGAAAAGAGAACTAGTGGATTTCTAATGAATATTTTCTCTTTGCTTGTCTATTTTACCTTTAATTGTCAATGTTGATCTAGTAGAAAGACTCATGAAAGCAAAGCAAATGAAATAGTGACAAGGCAAGAATAAGAAATTGTGAAGAGACAATTGCATATGTTGACTGCATCCCAAACTTCTTTTATAGTCCTTAACAGAAAACAAAAAAATGTTAACATTCCTTCTTTAAAAGAATAAGGATAGCTCGTATCATCAAACTTCTTGTACTATCCTTTACCCTTGATGTTGGTGTTGATGTATGTCTGGTTCACCCATAAAGCCTAGGAATATACTCTAGTGATTTCTTCCCTCTTAGCCTCTCCCATCTAGATAGGTACAAATAAGTTAGAAAAATAACCATACAATAGATGGTTCCTATACAATAAAAGGCTGATCTTGAAATATTTTGCAGAACCATTTGGTAGTCCCCATTAATTCCATCTAAAAGGTAAAAGGAGGATTACACGAGATTAGTAACCCTTAAATTCATTATTGGTAAATTAAAGTACAAGTTCAAACTGAGTGCAAAAGATTACATTATCCGAATAAGGACAACACACACAAAAATGGTCCTATTCCTCTGACATCAAATAGCCCAAAGAACCACCAAAGGGCTAGCCTTTTCTACCTTGGTCTTGAGCTATACCATATGTGGCATTTGTCAACAATGGCGATAACAAACCCAGAAGTCATTAAAGAATTCATAAGAGAATTGCTCAAGGTGAATCTCCTTGTAAACTTTCTTTGAAAGGGCACATGTAAAGAAAAGATGATATTTGGCCTCAAGGCCCTCCTTCTAGAATGAACAAGAAGCAAAAGAATTTTGGAATTCACCATTGCCTCCTAACCCTTATCACAAGCCTCTTCTAGCACAATTGCATAGGATTGATACATCTAAAAATAACAATATTCAGCAAGTTCTTAGCTGTCAGCTTTCTTGCACTCACCAATATTGGAATGATACACTTTAAAACTACTACACTTTTTGTATAATCTCTGGGTGATATATTAGAGGCTGCAGTTGAGGCATGGAAAATGAACTCCTTTCTACTGTAGAAAATTAAGGACAATCTTTAGACTACAGCACTAAGAAATGGCTAGAGCAACAAATGAGAATACCACCATGATATGGTACAATTAGAGGTGATGCAATTTATATTCGGGAGATCTCTTCTATGATGAAGCATCAAGAAAGGAAATGGTGAGAAGGTAAAATCTTTGCATCACATCTATGGTCCATTCCTATTCATGCACAAGGAACAACTACCAAATGTAGAGATTGATGTGCTTGTCATTATCTGAATTACGCATATGAGCCAGACCAAGATGAAGTCCTATATTTCCCATTTGTAAGATTTCTCTCAAGAGTAGACTCAACACAAAACCAGATCTCAAATGCAATATCTAAAAATGCAATGTGGTATGAACATTGAAATACAAATCGTTGCTTGAAAAGATATAATACTCACAATTGTCCACTGTAGTCCATGTTGGATAAATAAATAACATAGGAAAGAAACAAGAATATCAAAGCATGTAACCACAACAATATTATTGTGATAACTCAAAATATTCAAAATGTGACATAAAACAAAAAACCAACAACTGAAAAAAGCAATCACCTTTTCAAGTCACTATCCAATACAAGGCATGTCATCATAAGATGTCATTAATGGCCTCCTCATCATAAAACTCAATACAATCATCTGCACCTACTTCCAACCTCCTCATCGACACAACCAGCAATCCCCTCATTCAGCCCCATCTCTACACAATCCTAGACTACTCTACTTTTCCACTACATTAACCTCTCACCTAGCTGCCAACTCAACAAAGCAACCATATTTACAGACCATTAATCCTCACCCAATTCCTACAACATGCATGAAATCAAACCCCACATACTCATTGAGGAAACTTAAAAATCATCCAAAAGCGATCGGCGTACAGACTCAACACCATCCTCAAAAGCATCAACTATGGAAAGTAGCCACCTTTAGGAACCATGATTTCACAGAAAAGAGCAGTACCCTCAAGTCAAATCTCACAAATCCTCACCCCTCCATTTTGCCAATATCCAAATCCCCACATCCCAACCATCACCCAATCTGAATAGCAACACAAAGCCACACCACAAAATCTTATTATACCAACATCTCAACTCATCACAATAAAACCCAAAAAAAAAAAAAATTTAGCAAATGAAGTCATACCCTTCTCTAGTACGTGAAGGTCAGATCTTGTGGATGTCCTCATCCAAAAACTCGATGTAGTCATCAACAGCGTTGTTGTTGTTGTCGAGACCATCGATGATGTCGTAATTGAGCCTAGTGGACATAGGAACTCGCTGTAGGCCTTAAGGAGGTTGGACTCATTGGGCATATGCTTTAGAATGATTTTGGCCATGTCATCCTAGTAGTTTCGGGGGCTGACAAGGATAATGTCCCCCGTGGTGATCCTCACCTTTGTGTGCATCTTCCCACAGATGTGGCAGAGGCGCATCGTGTTGTTAATGCAAAGGGCCTAGCAATGCCTGTTGCCTATTGCTGAGCATATAGAGCCTTATGCACATACATAGGGGAACTCACTAGAGGAGTGTAGTGAAGGGATGGAGGGAGGTTATAGTTTGGAGGGATGTGGGAGGAAACTTTAAGATGGGGGAGGGAGGGCACGAATCTATGAGCAAATGCTTTCAATCACATTTTCTAAACTTTTGGTGAAATGTTTTATGCAAAATCATTCTTTTTAACTTTTTTGGTCATGATTACATCTAAAATAATGATCATAGATTATTTTTTATTACAATTTCAAAAATCTTGAACAAATAGTCATGGCTAAAATTAATTTTTCCAGGAATGTATTTTCCGTTAATATTAATTATTAGTCATAAAAGGATTTTTAGAGGTATATATTTTTATTGCCATTAAGTTACAATTGAAATATTAGTATAATAATAATTATCATACATGTATAAGCAAACATTTCTGCCATTAATGCTAATTGTTATTTGACAAAAATAAAAATGGAAGCATAATTTTATTTTACCTCTAAATCATACATATAGGAGCATATATATTTGCCACAAAAACTAATTGTCATCCATAAAAATATTATAGTGGCATATACAAACAATTTGCCACTAAATCAAAGAAATTAGTAGCAAATGCATTATATGTCACTATCTAATTTGCCCCTAAATGGTATTTTTTTTTGTAGTCTATTTAGGTACACTACAAAAAATAGCCTTTAGCGACATTTAATATTTGCCAATATGGGTTTTCTATTTGCCGCTATAAGTAATTAGCGATGCTTAAAATAATTGTCACTTAATTGCTACCTTCATTGGCATCACTAAAGGGTTAGTGACAGCTGTATAATCACCACTAAATCATCGGTATTAGTAACACTTTAATTACCGGAATTACCGTTGCTAATGATCTTCTTTAGTGGCAATTTATTTGCCACTATTTCACCTTTGTTGATTTATATTAGTGGCAATTTAATTGACGCTATTAGTGTCGCTATATACTTCATTTAATGACTTTTTTTTATGGCACTAAATTGCCACTATTGATTTACTTTAGGGACGCTTTATTTTTCCATTTAATTACCTCTATTATTATTATTTGGCAACAATTATTTGTCTCTAAATTGTCGCTATTGATGTGCTATAATGATGTTTCTCATACCACTAAATCATCACTAATTATTTATTTTAATGATGCTTTCTTTTGTCATTTAATTGCCACTGTTGACTTACTTTATTGATGTCCTATTATGCCACTTAATTATATTCTTTTCTAAGAAATAAACTTTTTTAACAAGCCTAGAACATAGGACACCAAGCAACCCCAAATTTATTGATCCTTAAATAATAATGTATAATAAGAGTCCCTTTTATTGACTACCCAGATCATCAAAGTACATATTCTCCTTTTAAGGGTAATACAAGAGAAGAAAAGAAACATACAGAAAAATAAAAATACAATGAGGATCAATTCCAGCAAATCTAACTGAAATATGAAGCACTTCAACAACCATCAACCCAACTGAAATCATCTGTAGCTTCAACCTTCTTCAAAGTATCAATAGTAGTAGCACCAGTATCCACTATCCAATCTAGTAGTAGTAGCTCAACTCCTGACAACCATGAATATTTGCTGAAATTTTCAACAACAAACCTCAAACTGATCCTACAAAGACCATAATTTCTAGCCACACCCAACTCTGATAAAAGTCTTAGCTTTCAATCCAATCCTTATTGGCCAATTTTGGTCAACCCATCGGCTTTGAAAATCCACAAGACAAACATATTTATCTAGCGAAGATCTTCAACATCTCCAAACAGTAGAGCCTTCAACTTTAGCATCTACAAAGAATTTTCAAGTATCATAGACACAAGTTATTTAATTACATGTTTGAATAAGAAAAAGCATTACTTATAGAGCGAAGGCTTTCCCATTCCAACAACTTATGTGTTGTCTTACAAAAGTATTATCTTGAACATAATGAACTCTATAAGGATCGGCAAACTCAAAATGAATCCATATCAATTTTAAGGCAAATATAAATGGTTTCTTTCTATTCTATATGACATACCGGTACACAGTGTCATTCTCCTAGTACTTCCATTCATGAATCTGTAGTAGCATGAGACCTCGATAATCATATTTGCATATCATACATCATTGTAGAAACACCTGTATTGTACACACTTTTACTCTTCCCAAGGTCATGGTCAGGGCACTTGATGTCACATGGAAAACAACAAAGAAAAACAAAAAAATGTGTGTAAATTGTATTGAAAATTAGTGCTGGTGCTGCCTATGATATAAATTAGTGCAAATGCTACCATTGAAAATTACATTGAAAATTAGTGTAGTTGCTTGATGGTGTGCACAAATCACATTTCAAATAAAAATTACTTGATTTGTTTCACAAGGCCTCTAAAACTTTTGCATGGTGGATATGTTGGGAAAATAATCTAAACCTTCTAACTTACTGGAAGAATTACTTTCTTTTTTGAACATGCACCACATTTCTGCAAGTATGATACACACCTAAAACATATCAAAAATCCAAAGATGGAATTCCTTAAAGAACAAGATAAACAATCCTACTTGACAGTATACAAGAAAAAGGGCTATCTTATAAAACAAACCTGAGATGCCAGTGCACTCCCTTTTTCTCCCTCCTGATAAGCTTGAAGAGAGTTCAATATCTACTCAAGTCTCTACCATTCCTTTTAAAGTTGGAGATAAGTAAGGTAGTAACTAAAGGAGATAAGATAATTAAATGTTTTCCCTTAGGAGCTCTTGACAATTCCTACAGTTAAATCATGTATCATTCCAATTCTCTGCTAAGCGAATGCTAATTTTCCATCTTGAAGTGAATTAATAATATGTATAGATAGCAATTCAGCTTCTTAAGAAATGAAAAGATGATACCTCCTAAGACAGCTTTGACAACTTCAAAAATTGACGATGGAACATTAGGATCATTGCATTTTTGGCTTAAGCATCTTATAATTGCAAGAACCTCAATCCTCCTAAGAATCTTCACAATAGATGGAACCACACTATTTTTCAAGTCCTCATTCACCAAACAAATAAAAAGTGGTTGAAACACTTCAATTAGAGTATGAGAAGGCGTCGCTTTTGCATTCAGAACTTCATTGATGCACATATCAGGAAAAAGTGGCTGTAGGAGATAAGAAAAATAGTGTCCAATAAGAATATATCTTTTGTCCTCTATGTTCATTTCCATAGACTTCTTTATTTTTTATGTACCTATTTTGTTGGCATATTTGCATAAATATATATTTAATTTACTTTGATGGACTATTGATGATGGTGATTGGATGGATGGATCATGTGATTAGAAGGGGATGGTTGTTGGAAGGAGTAGTAATGATGCAGAAGATCAGGGTAGGGATGCTTACAGATAAGAGAAACAAGCTTCATAATCAAGAAGACTAGCAATGGCAACTTTTTTTCTTCTTTAAAAATAAAAGCATGGATATTTAATGCACTCAAGGTTCAGGAGGTGAAAACAACTCTCTGAACTTTTATATATGGGTGTCCATATAAAATGTTCAACTAATTATGAGAAGCTCTAATAATATATGATAACATGATTGTGCAAAATTAAACTCAAAGGATATTCCACCTATAACCCTTTTCACTTGCTGGATCACGAAGATGGCTAAATCATGCTTTCTCCGTCTCTAGCCACTTCACATTAGTTCCATAATCATAAGCTATGGAAATATAAAAGATAAATAATTGTAATTCAAAAGGAATTTGGTATACAAATCAAGGCAAAACCTCATTAAGTCAATCAAGCAAACCACAGCTGTAGAGTAGTCTATGTACATAGTAAAAGTGTCATAGGTATTGGCATAGAAGAAAGTGTCCATTACTTATATATTTTTAAAGAGTCTTGTCTACTACTATTATTTAGAGTGTCGATGGTGAACAAAGTTTTCACGGGAGGATATATTAATTCAATGCCTACTTTCCATACAAATAAAAAAGTGCCTACTTATAGATAACACACACACCAATAGTAGGCATTAGATAGTGAAAAATACTGTATAATGAGTCTCTCTACTGTCCTATAACAAACTCATCTTATAGAGAATTTGCATTAGATCTGCAAACTATTGCAAAAGGGGCAGAAAAAGGTAGAGGAATAGCATGTTTTTTCATATATCCAATGCCCCAAATGTGGATGAACAAGACTTAGATGAAGATTCATTACTAGAACAAGTGTAGATTTGGTTGTCCAAGCAAAATGATTGGAGAACAAACCCATTTCCAAAATCTTCTATGGCTACAATTAAGAAGGGAAAATGTAGCAGTGCTCCTAGTTGTGAAAAATGTAACTGTAGTTCTGCTATTCACAAAAAACAAACATGTAGCAATATTGTTGCTTACACAAAGTCATGTCTCATTGATCCTATTAAGGATCTTGTGCGCACCACTACTAAAGTTGAACTGTGTAAAGATTTGAGTATTAGAACTAATGAACTATCTTGCAATGGTAATGCCATTGATGTATTTAGTAGCCATGAATTTGTAAATTTTAAATGCAAGATTATTAAGTAACCGTTCGTGCAGGAGTATTAATCACAACAAGAAATAACACCACCAGAAATTAAAAAAAAGTAGCAAAAATAAAACCACTAGGAACAAAAGTAAAAGTGGCTTTCTCATTCAGCCGAAACAAAACTCTATGAATCATCTAATGATTTTGATATTTACCTCCAAACTGATATGAATGGACAATGGAATGGAGGGAGGACGGCATAAGAGAACAACTGGAGATGCTGCAAATGTCTCCTGAGAGTGATTGTTCTTGTGCAAGGGTGCTACCATATGACTTGCTGGTGTCAACATGAGTTCTGCTATTCCTGTGGATCTGAGTATGTTGGTGGATAATAGACATGTCACTATGCACATCATGAGGAAGAGAAAGAACAATAGGTTGCTCTTTCTAATCAAGACTCAAAATTATGGAGATGGCATTCCTTCAAATTTTCAACCTCAGCCCTTGATGCCTACACTGAACAAGAAAGATCCCAGCTTGTCCTAATCCAAAGATTTCCTACTGGGGGCCTTGTCCTAAGTGACTTGAATCCCTGTCAATCCCCTCCTTGCTGCTCTGACTCATTTGTCAACACCATAAAGGACCTCCACCAGCTCCCTTGGCTTGACAAGTTTGTCTCTTTGATCAATGACAACTACCATGAAGATTATATTTAGTGAAGGGATAGCGGATTCTAATTAAGAAATAGCTTGCTATCTTTTTTTCCTTGGAGATGGCTACAAGAAAGAAAGTTGGTAACTTCTAGATGCATTATAATAGAATATCAGAAGTTTTATGAAATGAAGTGAAGCTTGTTGACTAAAAAAACGGTCATGAAATCTAATTCTACCTCCATAAAGATACCAGAGTATACTTCCAGATGCCTTACGAAGCACAGCCTAACACTTTATCCACTGTGGAAGGCATACTACTACAAGCTATAGATGAGTTGCAGTCCCTTCAAAAAGAAAGGAAGAAGGTGGATCCAAAAACTACAGCAGCCATTAATCAATTGCTAGAAAAACTGCGATCATTTGCTGGAGGAAATTGTTCCTTCACATTTATTCTAGATGATCCAACTAGAAACAACCTCATTAAGAATTAGAAAAAAATGTCACTTATAACAAGCTAATGATAACACATGGATTTGATGTGCATTGATTTTTTGTACTGTAGGGTGATAGAAATAATAGTTATCGAAATTTGACCTCTCTGATTGACAATAAACATGGTAGCAAAAGTAATATAATTCATTTTCCCTTAGTTTCATTGTTACTAAAAAGAATAATACTCTACCTTTCCATGAGCAAATGCACACTATCCTTAAATTAGTATCTAAACAAGTCCCTCATACACACTAAGATAAACTATTCCTTAAATCAGGTGCACCTGCCATTTCTAAAGAAATGGTAACTACTTGAAAAGTAATCACCACCTCAAGGATCTAATTAAAAGATAACTTAAGGACTGTAGAATTTTTTTTTCAAAAGGGAAATGAATTGCAAACTTATATATTGAATACTCACACTAAACATTAACACCCATAGCTATTGATGCAAAAATCATGAAATTCAGGCATGAAAATTAATATACATTCATAATTACAGGAAAGCACATTTAATGTAAATTCAAAGTTAAGAAGAAAACCACCTGATAATTAATCTTTTGAAACAATACTACATAGTTGGACAAATGGAAACATCAACATGATTCCTTAGTCACAAATCAAGAAAAAAACTTGGTTCCTTAGGCAAAATGGCTAGTTAGCCAAGTCTAGTCCAGTTAAAGACAAAGCTGGTTTCTAAAATATCTTAAAGGTACTTTTAGTGAATTAGGTCAAAAGTCAAGAAATGTTACTATTGTGTAAGATGAGTTTTCATTATTGCTTTCTCATATTCAGTTGCTCCATCAACTTTGAACTTAGGCCACAAGGGCATTGGTAATTATGTGGTAGGAATATTTCTTTAATTTCTATGCATACGTGAGGACTACTACTTTCTTGTTACCATTGAACCACAAGGGAATACATTGGCTCGATTTCTTGCCAAAACAAAAACACATTAAAGAATAATATCAGTAACAAAGCTCCTCATAATTAATAGAATAGCATTTCATTCCTGTAGAGACATCAGTTCATCATTTCTAATTTCAATGACAGTAGCAATACTGTCACCACATGATTCTGTACTAAGGAACTATGCTATCATTTATCTTTCAAGGATATATGTGCTCAACAAAATCACATGATTGAAAATATCTAGGCACTGTGACATGCAAAATCACAGATTATAAGATGTTGGTGGTTTCATGTTGAAAGAAGTAGATTAGTAATATAATGATACGCTAACATCAAATTAACCCATACAAGCAGTCTAGAGGAGGCAGTTAGCGGTCAACCATCAATGACTAGGATACAAATCATGCCCTTCAATAATATTGTTGACTAGAAGAAACAATTAGATCAAGTTATTAACCAACATGGCAAACACAAGCCAATGATTGGAAATAAATCAACTTCATAAGACATGGCATCCTCAAATGGAAAACTAGATGGATCAAAAATAACATCTTTAGAGGGGGAAAAATAGTCTAGGAACATTTTATGATGTACCCTACATGTAACATGGAGCTTTCAGAAAGAACATATAGTGTATTTTCCAATGAGAGCATGCTCATCTGAAATAATGATAGTTGGTTGACTTGATCCATTGTTATCATATTATTGTCATTAAGTAATATGACCAACTTAGTGGTTAGAGCACATTGCATTGAGCCAACCCTTGTTCTTGCTTAATGTCAAGTTTCATTTTCAAAAGCATTTCCATATAATGTAGAAACTATGATAGGACACTGCTTGAAGAAATTGGAGGTAGGATGGAAGGGTTTAGGTGCTTGGGTGTGTGGGGTTCTGGTGATTGGATGTAGGATGAGGGTTGGGAGGTTTGGAAGTCGAGGCGATGGCGTTGCAAGGATGATAAAAAATGGAGGGGGGGCTACACGACTCTTAGGCAAGGGGGGAACAATGGGGAGATCTTGTGCTTTTGGTGCAGGAGGAGAGGTCACATGGCAGCTTCTTATCGTAGCCCCCTTATTTGTGTGGCGTGTGGCGGGGAAGGCCACTAGAGAGATTCATACACAAAGGTGGGGTTGCAGGAGGGGGTTAGAGGTTTGCATGTCCGGAAGAATGAGCCAGGGACTCTATCGCCTCCCCCTCCTGGATCGACCGAGCATATCCTTGATGTGGAGATCCCATTTCTAAAGGATATCCATTAAGCTAAAGTTGTATTACGAGGAGCTCTGATTGGGGAGGTTATGACGGGCACTTCGTCTATTAAGTGACTTCAACAATTGTTATGTTTCCTTTCTTTGACATTACTAGGTTGGAAGATTGTGTCTTTGAGCCCCTCTCGCGTTGTGCTCTTTAGATTGGGAATGATTGATGTCAAGTTGCTCCATTTTCGATCGAGCGTTTTTGAGAACATCACCGTCATCTAGCGATTAGTTTCCCCTTTTGATGGGGCATTGGCAGATAGACCCCCACAGAAGGCAACTTCTAGACAAGGAAGATTGGAGGTTACAGGATTGCCTCCCCATTTGGGATCCAATGAGGTGCTGGCGAAGGCGATTGGGAGTTCTGCCGAATTGGCAGATGGTATAGAGGTTGGGCTTGGGGAAGGATATGGGCGATCGATTTGGGTAAATGTTAATATTATCTGTAGCAGATCAATTCCTGAGAAGATTATCTTAAGATGTGGGGGAAGCTTATGGCTCATATGCTTGAGCTTCTATCTTGATGTTGTGAAGAGTCAGAAGTAGCATCGAGAATGAATGTTTGCATATGTGGTCAAGACACACCCGGATCAGGGTTTGAGGGGCAGGGATGCCCCAGAGGAGTTGCTGGTGATAAAGAAGTGGAAGGATCACCATTTTACAGTGCTGGATGAAGGCCTGGCGAATGATTCAGGGGACGTGACTCATGATGCTGACAGGGTGGAAGAGGAGACATCCCATATGATGGTTTCCACAGAGGTGGGGGATGGAACTGAGAAAGGAAGTGCGAGGGTTGTTTCTTATTTCTCTTTTGATGCAGTTGATGGGATTAAATATAGGATTGGGGTAAAAGGGAAGGGTAAAGGGGTATTGATCAAAGCTCTATATAAATTGCGAAGAAGAAAAGAGGTGGAGAGGATGGGGATGAATAAGAATATAGTTGTAGCAGTGATTGGTGTTGTATGTATAGATAGTGGAGTGAAAGGGGGGCACTGAGGCATAGTGAGGGTGCTGTCATGGAACGTGCATGGGTTGCGCGATGGGGTTTGGAGGGCTTCCCTTGTAAGATATATATGGGAATGGGATGTGGATTGCGCTCTATTGCAGGAGATGCATATTGAAGAGGACGGACACGTTGTATGGTGATCGTTGTTGAAAAATAGAAATGGAGAGATTACTGCAGTTGGGGCACAAGGATGGTCTGGAGACCTGGCAGTATGGAGGAAGGTTGCCAAATTGCGAATGATGGTGATCTTAAAATCTGACTTCCTTATTACGTGTAGATTTAGATCCACCCTTAGTGGGAATGTCTGGATCATCACATGTGTCTATGGTCCGTGTGTAGCTAGCAGACGACAGAAATTAAGGACTGAATTAGCAAAGATAGCAAGTGTGTGTGGCGACAGTCCTTGGCTAGTAGGTGGGGACTTCAATTGCACTTTATCTATCCAAGACCAAGCGAGCAGGTTTGTGGATCAGGCCTCGCTTGGGTTTCAGCTAGCAGTACAAGATATGGGGCTTAATGAATACCCGTTGTCAGGTGCGGAGTTCACTTGGTGTAATAACAATGGCTAAATGTCAAAGATTGGTCGATTCTTTGGGAATGCGAGTTTGCTAGAATGGATCCACCTATTTGCTATGAGTAGGTAAGTGAGACCATTCTTCGACCACACTTCGATGGTTTGGGACTGTCGGGAGAGCGCCCCGGTGAGTAGTTCAAATTTAGAAGGTCCTAGTTGAGAGAGTCGGGATACAAAAATATGATTGCAGCTGGTGGGTTGCGAAGTAGGTCTCCAGTTCTACCACTGCACAAATTGCTACAAAGATGGTTGGCCTAAAAAATGCGATGAAAGAGTATATATTACGACCCGATTCCCGAATCCCTACAGGACACGAGATCGGACCAACTCGACTGATCCCAAGACCCAGTCGTCCAACGAGAAAATAACCAAAAAGCAGTAAAATAAACCACATTCACCATGCAAGCAACTAACAGTAACAAAAGTACAGCAGTAAATAAGTAAACTACTACAGTACACACCACCACAATAGTAGAAAATTAAACAGTTACAGGAATATAAAGTTCACAATAAAAGAGTACAGAAGTGTAACAACTACTCACTACAACAGGAAACGGAGTACAACAGAAAGCTACAATTGCTGGGCTCTACTGGTCCTAGCACCCTCTGCAGCCATAGGCTTTGGCTGCTCAACACCCGGAACTGAAAAGGTTATGAGTACAAAACGTTAGCAAACGCTGAGTAGAGTGGCAACCAGCTAACTAAAATAGTAAAGGTGGACAGGTACTGTTGTTTTCAATTTCTTTCTTTCTTTAACTAATTATTCTTTCTTTCATCACTTGGTTTATTTATCAAGTCTCTTTCTTGATCTCGAATGTTCCTCGTGGGAACGATCTTGATTGCAGTCTTTTCCGAAGAGTAGAAGTAGCACGTGGTGCTCTCTTGGCCGGGAGAGTCCCCCGTGGTGGTCCTACACTCAGTTGACCACCCCAAGGTCATTGACTGACGTAACGGTGACTATGGCACGTGCGATAAACGCATGGGTAGCTACCCCGCACTGGCACACGGTTAGTCATTTCTGTTAACGAGTGCGCCCAAAGCACAGCACGGAACCAGTATAGCGCATAGCCCTCTCAGTAACAGGGGTCTAGCCCCTAAGAACCAAACAGGGGTCTCGCCCCTCCACAGTCCGCGCACCCTCGCCTGACTACCCTGGTTTGCCCAGTGGGCCTAACAAGTCGGTGTAAGGCGGCTAGCTGAACCCCGGGCCCTGTGGGGTGGCTAACTCTTTCCCTACACTAGTAGCTCTCCTCGGTACTGTGTACGCGAGGGCCAAAAAGTCGGTACAAAATGGCCAATCCTAACCCTGGGTCCCAACCCTAGGGCAGCTAGCTCCGCTCTGCATTAAGCAGGGGGCAGTCGCTCTCCTTTGTACTCCGTACTCAAGGGCTAGCTCACTTCCCCATTCACATTTCCAGTTTCATTCCATTTATTTCCAGGATCTCTACTCCTAATTCCCCGTAGGGTTCATGCTCATGTTTCTTAGGCCAAGCCATACTAGGTTTCATCATTCCTATTTCCATTTCTTTGGTTCTACACATGTAGCATGTAACTTTACTATTCACATTCCAGGTTTATTTGCAGGTAGCTCGTGTTTCCCACATTCAATCTTCCATTTCCAATTCATATACAAGCAGCTCATATTTAGTTGTAAATAACAGGAATTTATATGCAACAGTTGCTAACAACAGTACTTTACATTTCACAGGCAGCTGTTATCCATTTACAGGCAATTGTTATTATTCTATTTACTCATCCAAGACTGCAATTCATACATTCCATACAACTATTCCAGTGTTTCTAGTCCTAGGATTCATGCCATACCCTAGGATCTAACATTCATTCCAGATATGCATTCATGTTTGTAATTAAACTAGGGGAAGCCACTCTATCAGTAAACCCAGGAGTAATGGGGGCTTGATCGGTAGGTCCACGTGCCTCAGCAAACCCCAAATTCGCAACAGAACGAGGTCCTATCACAAGGACCAATCACAAGAAACCACTCAGAAAAGGATAAAAAGTATTCCAACAAGTAGAGGAACTTATACGAAGAACAATGGAATTTTAATTATGGAAATCGGACTCCAAACGGACCCTAAACGGGTCAAAACAGTAATTCTGATTCATATCAGACGTCTGGAACATCTCCCAGACATCTTAAAAGAGTCCAGAACCATACCTCAACTCCTACGCCACTCCTCAGACATCCAGGAACTCTGCTAGGCTGTTTGGACCCAGTTCCAGATGTCCGACAACCTCTCCGGACGTCTGGAAACACTTCCCACCGTCTGGTGCCTCTCCCAGACGTCTGAACTGCGTGGGAGGGCGTGTCGCGTGCCTTCCAGAAGCGAATCCTACACGCAGCGATGCAAATCTCCTCAATATGGCATGGAACAGTGCCTCAACAGAATGGCCTGCATGGCCGAATCCGCAAAGAAAGGTGTACGTCGTGGGATTTACCTCTCAGCCGTCTGGAACCTCCTCCAGACGTCGTATGCGTCATCTGGATGTCGATCCAGATGTCTGATTCTTGGAAAATCCCAGAACCAGAAGTGCCTTTGCCTTCTCATGCCGCGCACGGCAGCGTCGCGCCCGCTCGCCTGCTGCTCCGACTGCAGCAGTGTCGGGGAGGACCTCCTCGATGCACCTATCCGCATTGTGCATGCTCGATCGACCGTGAGTTCTCCGGCGAGCTCCCTCGCGAGCTTGCGCGCGTGCTCTCCTCCCTTCCCCTCGCTGCTCCTCCTCTCCTCCCACGCCGCTCACTCCTGCTCCCCGCTACTCGCCGCTCACCGCTCTCGCTGGAGGAAGAAGAAGGGTGGCTGAAGGTGAGGTGAATAAGGGAGAGGAGGGGGGTTTAAGTAGGCGCTGGTTTAGGGTTTCGTTGGTGAGAGGAGAGAGAAGGAGAGAAGAAAACAAGGCTGCATACTGTCTGCGCGTAGCACGCATGCAGACATGAGGACGTACATGAAATTTTCAATTTCCAGACGTCTGGGAAGGTGTCCAGACGTCTGACTAGACGTCTGACCCAAGTCCCAAATGTCTTAAAGGGCTCTAACAGCATGGGTCTTAACAACAAAACAAACTCAAAGGAAGTTTTGTCCCCGAAACTTGAGCTAGCTAGGGTGCGAAAAAAAGAGAATAACATACGCATAACAAACTCAAAGAGGATTGAAGCCATTTCGAAAAGACATACCCTCAAAAAGCTCAGGGTTCCGCTCTCGCATCGCCGCCTCAGGCTCCCTGGTAGCCTCCTCGTTCCGCTGGCTCCTCCACAAGACCTTCACCAGGGGTACTTGCTTCCGTCTCAGACTCGGGACGGCTCTATCTAGTATCTACACTGACCACTCGGGGTAGGTCAGGTCGTCACCCACCTCGACGCTCTCGTGGCTCAGAACATGACTGGGATCGGCGACATACTTCTTGAGGTTGGACACATAGAACACGTCATGCACACCAGAAAGCTGGGGAGGAAGGGTAAGCCTGTAAGCAACGGGTCCAACCCGCTCTAGGACCTCAAAGGGTCCCACAAACCTCGGCGTGAGCTTCCCTTTCACCCCAAAATGTTGCAGGCCCTTCATGGGCGAAATGAGAAGGAAGACGTGATCCCCAACCTCAAACTGCACCTCTCTTCATTTTTGATCTGCATAGCTCTTCTGTCTACTCCTGATAGTGCGGAGTCGCCTGTGGATCTGCTCGATCACCTCCTGACTCTGCCGGATCAGCCTGGGGCCAACCTCCCACTTGGTCCCCACCTCAACCCAACTCAAGGGTGCCGTACACCTCCGTCCGTATAGAGCCTCATAAGGTGCCATGCTGATGCTTGAGTGATAACTGTTATTATATTCAAACTCCGCCAGGGGCAAGTGCTCTTCCCAAGAGCCCCTCCAATCTAGTACACAAGCACGCAAAAGATCCTCAAGCGTCTGTATCGTGCGCTCTGACTGTCCGTCCATCTGGGGGTGGTATGCTGTACTGAACCTCAACCGTGTCCCCAAGGCCTACTGAAACTCAGCCCAAAACTACGACGTAAAGCGGGTATCCCGATCGGATACAATCTCCCGTGGAACTCCATGCAGACGTACCACGTCGCGGATATACCTCTTTACTAACTGTGCTGGCCCCAAAGTGACTCGGATCGGCAAGAAACATGCTGTCTTCGTCAATCTGTCTACGATTACCCAGACTGCGTCGTGTCCTTGCTGGGTAACGGGAAAGCCCACCACCAAGTCCATGGTGATGCTCTCCCACTTCCACTCTGGCACTGGAAGTGGCTGCAACGGCCCTGCAGGCCTCTGATGCTCGACCTTCACTTGCTGGCACACTAAACACTGCTGCACAAATTCACCTACATCCCGCTTCATTCCCCTCCACCAAAAGTAGCGTCTCAAATCATGATACATCTTTGTGTTCCCGGGATGTATGGTGAACCTGGAACCGTGTGCCTTAGTCAGGAGCTCCCTCAATAGTTCCTCGTCCCTGGGAATGCACAAACGTCCCCTTATGCGCAACACCTCGTCTATAAAGGAGAAGTCTCCAGGGTCCCCTAACAGTACTCTGTCGCGCAATGACTGCAGGTATGGATCGGCCATCTGTCTTGTGATGATGCGGTCTATTAGCTCTGGCCTCGTCTGTCGGGTCACAGTCACTGCCCCACAGTGCCCCAGTAACTTTAGGGGTTGCCAACTGCCCATCTCCTCCATGAGTCTCCAACTCTGTGCCTATAAACTAGCCAAGTGGGCGGGTGCCTTCCTGTTCAAGGCGTCAGCCACCACGTTGGCCTTCCCTGGATGGTAGGAAATGCTGCAATCATAGTCCTTCAGGAGCTCTAACCAACGTCTCTGTCTCATGTTGAGCTCCTTCTGATCAAACAAGTATCTGAGGCTCTTATGATCTGTGAAAATCTCAAAAGTCTCACCGTACAGGTAGTGCCTCCAAGTCTTCAGTGCGAAGACGACAGCTGCCAGCTCCAGGTTGTGGGTAGGGTAGCTATGCTCATGGGGCTTCAGTTGCCGCGAAGCGTAAGCGACAACGTGACCCCTCTACATGAGCACACCCCCTAACCCTTGCAAAGAGGCATCTGTGTACACAACGAACCCGCCATTGCTGTCTGGGATGGTGAGCACGGGGGCCGAAGTCAGCCTCTCCTTCAGCTCCTGAAAACACGCGTCACAAGCATCTGTCCAAGAAAAGGGCACGTCCTTCTGGGTCAGCTGTGTCATAGGACATGCAATCTGCGAGAAACCCCTGATAAACTGCCTGTAGTAGCCTGCCAGTCCCAAGAAACTACGGATCTCTGTCATTGTACGCGGTCTCTCCCACCTGAGCACTACCTCAACCTTGGCTAGGTCCACATCCAAGCCATCCCCAGAAATCACATGGCCTAAAAAGGTCACCTCCCTCAACCAGAACTCACACTTGCTGTATTTGGCGTACAACCTACATCATCTCAGTGTGTCTAGAACCATCTGCAAGTGCTGTCTGTGCTGCGCTTGATCCCGAGAGTAGATGAGCACATCATCAATAAATACCACCACGAACTGATCCAGATACCGTCTGAACACCCAGTTCATCAAATCCATGAAGGCGGCGGGCACGTTGGTCAGCCCAAATGGCATGACCAAAAACTCGTATTGTCCGTACCGGGTGCGGAAAGCTGTCTTAGAGACGTCGGTATCCTTGATCCTCAAATGGTGGTAGCGAGACCTCAAGTCTATCTTGGAGAATACCGTGGCACCTCGCAACTGCTCAAATAAGTTGTCAATCCTCGGCAGCGGATACCTGTTCTTGATGGTAACCCTATTCAACTGTCTGTAGTCCACATAAAGCCGTAGGGTACCTATTCTTCTTCTTCACAAACAATATTGGGGCTCCCCATGGAGACGCACTGGGCCTCATAAAGCCCTTCTCCAGAAGGTCCTGCAACTGGGACTTGAGCTCTCACAGCTCAAGTGGTGCCATCCTATAAGGTGCTGTAGAAATGGGGCTGGTCCCTGGTACCAGTGAGATCTCAAACTTGATCTCACGCTCAGGCAGTAGTCCTGGCAACTCATCTGGGAACATATCGAGGTACTTTCTGACCACCGAGATACTCTGAAAGTCTGCCACAGGGCTGGACTCCACCACCACACAAGCCAGGAAGCCCTTACACCCCTGGCCCAAAAGTCTCGCTGCCCGAAGTGCATAAATGCACCTGAAGCCTCCATCCGCTGGCTGTCCGTGAAACTCGAAAGAAGGCAACTCCGGTATGGAGAAGATGATCTTTCTCTCAAAACAGTCCACCAAGGCGTGGTAAGCGGATAGCCAGTCCATCCCCAGAATCATGACAAAGTCCTCCATCGGTATCACAATCAGATCAGCGGGGAGGCTGTGTCCCCCAACACTGACCTCACAACCTATGTAAACCTCCTCAGCTACAAATAGCTGACCACTCGAACCTTTGATCACAAACAGATCCTCTAACAACACACAGTCCTGGCCCAAATTGACAACAAAACTAGCAATGACAAACGAGTGCGTGCCGTCGGAATCAAAAAGTGTGTAAACTAGTCTGCCAGAAACTGTAACCATACCTGCCACCACTGATCTTGAAGCTCTGGCATCTCTGTGTGTCAGGGAGTTGATACACCCCTCAGCCCTAGGTGCGGACGAAGCAGCCACACTCTGCATCGGACGGGTAGCCGCTGGCCGGTACCCTCCCCACGACTGCTGTCCTCCCCCACGCGCCTGGGAACCGCGGCCTCCTGCTTGGCCTCCAGTGCTCGGCGCGGGGAGCATCTGCTGACCTCTCGCCCTAGATGGGCAGTCCCTCCTGATGTGGCCTGGTTGGCCACATTGGTAGCAAAGGGGAACTCGACTCCCGCCCTCAGTAGGTCCCTGCTGACGGCTGGGCAGGGGTCTGGTGCTGGCAGCTGGCCCCTGTTGGGGGCCCCCAAAGGCCACTGACGGCCCTGCAAAGCGTGACGGCTCTCCTGCGGGCGTCGTGTGCCACCTCTCTCGTCAGTCCTGTGAGTAGTCTGGCTGGTAGGGCTTCTTCCGTCCGCTGTCAATGTCATGTGCAGACGGGTTGGTCTCCTCATATGTCATAATTGCCTCCACCACCCTCGAGAACGTAGGCAGCTTCAGGGGTTTGACATACCCCCGAATAGTAGGCCGGAGCCCCTCGGTGAACCTCCAAAGGCGCTCCTCCTCGGTAGCCATAGCTGTCGCGGCGAAACGAGACAGCTCCAGAAAATGTGTGCGATACGCGCTCACGGTCATTGTCCCCTAGCGAAGAGTGTGGAACTCCCGCCTCCTCTAGTCCTGCCACGTCTGGGGGAAGTACTGCTCGTAGAAGAGGGTGACAAACTGGTCCCAAGTTGGCTCGGCCCTCTCTTGACCTTTGACTACCCTCCACCACCTGTGTGCCACGCTCTCCAGTTGGTACGTGGCAAAGGCCACGTGCCACTCCGCAGGTGGGCAAAGGGTGTCAAACACCTTCTCGATATGCTCAAGCCAATCCTCTGCCTTGGTCAGGTCCTCATCCCCCTTGAAGGAGGGGGCTTCAACTTTCGGAACTGTTTGAAAAGCTCATAATGGCGCTGAAGTGGGGAAACTGGTACGCCTCCAGGTAAGGAGGGCTCGTGCTCGGAAGTGTCAGAGGAAGGTGGGGGCAGTGGAGGGCCATACCCTCCCCCACGTCCAGCGCTGTGCCTGTCTCGCGGTCCCACAGAGGACTCCCCCTCCGCAGCCCCAGGAAGAGGCGCCTGTGGAGGCTAGTGGAGCTCCTCTCGTACGATCTCCCGTATCAGCTGGGCGAGGTCCTGGGCCTGAATGCCCGGAAGTAGTGGCTGGTCCACCGAGACGTCGAGCTCAACGCACCCGCCCCTCCGACCTCGTCCTCAGCTGCGTCTGCGACCCGCCTCACTAACTCCTTGTCGAGGCATCTCCTGCAAGGAGATGCGAACATAGAACAGGAAGACATCAATTCTAACCGACATTCAACGAAAGAACCTCAGAACAAATGTCAAAAGGTACACTGTGGTGGTCACTCTAGTTACAAGAACGTGAATTGGTTATTTTCTAGCTAGTTGGTTCACTTCTTGGGACGACCTTGCTCTGATACCATCTTGCTACGACCCGGTTCCTGAATCCCTACAGGACACAAGACCTAAGACCTAGTCGTCCAACGAGAAAATAACGAAAAAGCAGTAAAATAAACCACATTCACCATGCAAGCAACTAACAATAACAAAAGTATAGCAGTAAAGAAGTAAACTACTACAGTACACACCACCACAACAGTAGAAAATTAAATAGGTACAGGAATATAAAGTTTACAATAAAAGAGTACAGAAATGTAACAACTACTCACTACAACAGGAAACAGAGTACAACAGAAGCTACAACTGCTGGGCTCTACTGGGCCCAGCCCCCTTTGCAGCCATAGGCTCTGGCTGCTTAACACCTGGACCTGAAAAGGTTATGAGTACAAAACGTCAGCGAACGTTGAGTAGAGTGG
Organism: Thalassia testudinum; assembly: GCA_037157565.1. Taxonomy (NCBI): domain Eukaryota; kingdom Viridiplantae; phylum Streptophyta; class Magnoliopsida; order Alismatales; family Hydrocharitaceae; genus Thalassia; species Thalassia testudinum. The sequence goes on from JAZHRO010000025.1 coordinate 96,914,989, forward strand.
CAACCAGCTAACTAAAATAGTAAAGGTGGACGGGTAACTGTTGTTTTCAATTTCTTTCTTTCTTTAACTAATTATTCTTTCTTTCATCACTTGGTTTATTTATCAGGTCTCTTTCTTGATCTCGAATGTTCCTCATGGGAACGATCTTGATTGCAATCTTTTCCGAAGAGTAGAAGTAGCATGTGGTGCTCTCCTGGCCGGGAGAGTCCCCCATGGTGGTCCTACACTCAGTCAACCACCCCAAGGTCACTGATAGACGTAACAGTGACTACGCATGCATGATAAATGCACGGGTAGCTACCCCGCACTAGCACGCGGTAAGTCGTTTCCGTTAACGGGTGCACCCAAAGCACAGCACGGAACCAGTATAAGGCATAGCCCTCTTAGTAACAGGGGTCTAGCCCCTAAGAACCAGACAAGGGTCTCGCCCCTCCACAGTCCGCGCACCCTCGCCTGACTACCCTGGTTTGCCCAGTGGGCCTAACAAGTCAGTGTAAGGCGGCTAGCTGAACCCCGGGTCCTGTGGGGTGGCTAGCTCTCTCCCTACACTAGTAGCTCTCCCCAGTACTGTGTACACAAGGGCCAAAAAGTTGATACAAAGTGGCCAATCCTAACCTCAGGTCCCAACCCTAGGGTGGCTAGCTCCGCTCTACACTAAGTAGGGGGACAGTCGCTCTCCTTGGTACTCTGTACTCAAGGGCCATTTCACTTCCCCATTCACATTTCCAGTTCCATTCCATTTATTTCCAGGAGCTCTACTCCTAATTCTCCGTAGGGTTCATGCTCATGTTTCTCAGGCCAAGCCATACTAGGTTTCATCATTCCTATTTCCATTTCTCTGGTTCTACACATGTAGCATGTAACTTTACTATTCACATTCCAGGTTTATTTGCAGGTAGCTCGTGTTTCCCACATTCAATCTTCCATTTCCAATTCATATACAAGCAGCTCATATTTAGTTGTAAATAACAGGAATTTATATGCAACAGTTGCTAACAATAGTACTTTACATTTCACAGGCAGCTGTTATCCATTTACAGGCAATTGTTATTATTCTATTTACTCATCCAAGACTGCAATTCATACATTCCATACAACTATTCTAGTGTTTCTAGTCCTAGGATTCATGCCATACCCTAGGATCTAACATTCATTCCAGATATGCATTCATGTTTGTAATTAAACTAGGGGAAGCCACTCTATCAGTAAACCCAGGAGTAATGGGGGCTTGATCGGTAGGTCCACGTGCCTCAGCAAACCCCAAATTCGCAACCGAACGAGGTCCTATCACAAGGACCAATCACAAGAAACCACTCAGAAAAGGATAAAAAGTATTCCAACAAGTAGAGGAACTTATACGGAGAACAATGGAATTTTAATTATGGAAATCGGACCCCAAACGGACCCTAAACGGGTCAAAACAGTAATTCTGATTCATATCAGACGTCTGGAACACCTCCCAGACGTCTTAAAAGAGTCCAGAACCATACCTCAACTCCTACGCCACTCCTCAGACATCCAGGAACTCTGCTAGGCTGTTTGGACCCAGTTCCAGACGTCCGACAACCTCTCCGGACGTCTGGAAACACTTCCCACCGTCTGGTGCCTCTCCCAGACATCTGAACTGCGTGGGAGGGCGTGTCCCGCGCCTTCCAGAAGTGAATCCTACATGCAGCGATACAAATCTCCTCAATATGGCATGGAACAGTGCCTCAACAGAATGGCCTGCATGGCCGTATCTGCAAAGAAAGGTGTACGTCGTGGGATTTACCTCTCAGCCATCTGGAACCTCCTCCAGACGTCGTCTGCGTCGTCTGGATGTCGATCCAGATGTCTGATTCTGGGAAAATCCCAGAACCAGAAGTTGCCTTTGCCTTCTCATGCCGCGCACGGCAGCGTCGCGCCCGCTCGCCTGCTGCTCCGACTGCAGCAGTGTCGGGGAGGACCTCCCCGATGCACCTTTCCGTCTTGCACACGCTCGATCGGCCGTGAGTTCTCTGGCGAGCTCGCGCGCGCGCTCTCCTCCCTTCCCCTCACTGCTCTTCCTCTCCTCCCACGCCACTCACTCTCGCTCCCCGCTACTCGCCGCTCATCGCTCTCGCTGGAGGAAGAAGAAGGGTGGCTGAAGGTGAGGTGAACGAGGGAGAGGAGGGGGGTTTAAGTAGGTGCTGGGTTAGGGTTTCGTCGGTGAGAGGAGAGAGAAGGAGAGAAGAAAACGAGGCTGCGTACCGAGGATGTACACTAAATTTTCAATTTCTAGACGTCTGGGAAGGTGTCCAGACGTCTGACCTAAGTCCCAGATGTCTTAATGGGCTCTAACAGCATGGGTCTTAACAGTATAGGTTAACGGTCGGGGCATTGTGTGAACAGAGTAAAATGGAGGCGCTGGCTCTACTGCATTCTTTGGGTGAGAAAGAGGCAGCTGGTAAGTTGACTGAATTAGAGTTGTAGCAGCAAAAGCACATGCAAGAAGTGGTCTTAAAAAGGGAGATGGACTGGCATGAGAAATCTTGACAACTCTGTGATGAGTCCAATTTATTTGACACTTAATTGGCTTAAGTACATTTAAATCATGCATAATTAGATTGCAAAAAGGATCAAGTAATAGTTTTTCTTAATTAGAAGATATGTTGTTAAGAACTTCATACATATATGTTTTTGCAGGGTCATGTATGCAAATATCCAAAATTCAACCATCATCTCCATCGCCAGCAGTGTGCCGACTCTCGCTGGCTTCCTTCTTGCCGGCCTCAACGGATCGGTCACCTTAATCAACAGAATCTCACACAATGACTTGTGGCACTGCCTCATTGCCAATATTGTTGGAGACGATCTTGGGGAGGAAACAAAAAGACATTCTAGGCATTTAAAAAGAGGAGGATGGATGGATGGGGGAGGAGATCTTTATCCATCATCTTCCCCACCACCACTGAGAAGACTTGCACCGTGACCTTCGAGCGTTCACCGTGGATCAGTGCGAACTCCATCGCCTCTCCGCTTTCATTCACCTTTACTTTTGTGACCACGGTGACAGTGTGCACACCCCTACGCCATCAACCATGCGCAACCCAGCCACTGCCGTCCACCCTTCACCGCAACCCCCTCTCCTTCGTGTGCCAACACCTATACTGTGTGCCTTCCTCCGCCACCTGCACCAGGAGGAACCCCAACGTCCTCGGTCTTCCTCCTCTCACTCCACCCAACAGGATCAAAGCCACCACCACCCATAGAACCATCTTCGGTCATCTTTCTTCCTAGCCACGCACAACACCCCTCATCGCATCACCACACGCTGACCTCCTCCTTCGATCCCCACAGCAGCACCCAACTCCCTGGTCACCCATGAGCACCAGTAGCCACCTCCAACTTTGCATGCAGCCCACGTCATGGCCAGCAAGCCAACGCCCGGTCTCCTCCTCATCTTCTTCTTCTTGGCAGCAGAGGACGAACCTAAAACTCCACTCGACCCCTCCACAAGCAGCCAACATTTGAGCCCACGAAGCTTCGTACCAGTGCCTCCAATAGACTCGCTGCACCCTCACGAGCTCGGCCACACCTTCTAAAGGTCAGTAGCAGGCCGCACACGCCGGCGAGCTGCCATCGACATTGGCCATCCTCCTCGTCGCCAGCGAGACCGCTGGCCACCGTTCGACGTGCCATCACCACCCATGCGTAGCCCTTATCGCAGGCAACCTCCGCTCAGTTGCGCACGGTTTGCCATCGCCTCCTCTTCACGTGAGCACAAGGGGAAGTAATCTCCTGTTTTGTTATAGGAAGTACTCAATTAAAAATTACATTGAATGCCATTGAAGAGGGATTGAATTTTGGATTTTTGGTTATTTTATTGTGTAAACATTATGGTAGCACCCTCATATTCTTACGTTATTATTCAATGCATATTATCACCTTTGATTTCATCAAATTGGATTTCAAAATTCCACTTAAGGACACATACATTCAAAGTTGCATGACATGCTACTACACATGCATCATCTACATATTTTGGGAGCTTGATTTTCGATGTGGAATTTACATAAATAGTCCATAACTTCTCATGAAATTGCAAGTTACACTAAGAGCAGCATATTTATTGAATTGATTTCATGAATGTCTCTGCGAACATGATGGCTACATACCTATGAATTTATTGCAGTCGTACCTTCCTATGGATACGACCTAATCCATCATGGTTAGTTTTACCGATAACTTATTTTGTTCGGGATTTTTCCACCACGTGATTTCACTGCGACGACATATTTTTCTGATACACATTATTTCTGTAGGCGAAAAATGCCTGACCAAATGGCGCCATTGCTGGGGAGGCAACAGATGCAATAAATTTACCAAACTTTATTTCTAATTATTTTAAGTTGGGCATTTATCTGATCATTCCTTACCTTTTTTGTGCGAGGAATCTGACGAGATGACAGGCGTAGCTGAGAGACGACGTCTACCTTGAGCGACGTCTACACATGGACATAATCGCAGGAGCCTGTGGGCCTTGATCCCACACACGTGGAGACGCACGGAGAACCATCTAGGAGGATTCTTCCTCTTAGACTTCTGATTTAGAATTTTAGAATAGACTCTTTAGGATTAGCCTAGTTATTTGTTTTCTTGCCCTTGTACTCTGGGGCCAATTTTTTGGGGAGTGTCCCCAATTCTTTAGATTCCAGGATCATTTTGTGGTAGTTAGATCTTTTGATTGCGCATTTATTTTTACAAAAAAAAAGAAAATAAATCCGAACTACCTACTAGAGGTTGCATATCCATAGGACGACCATCTAGGATTGCTTGAGCAGCATCTAGATTTTCTTACTACATTGCGTGCATTTTTGCATAGAAGAGTGCTGGTGCAAGGTACGCATTTCATATCTTACTGCATCAGTTATCTACACATGCATTGCATCTGAACATAATTAAAGAAGACCACTTAAACTGATTTGAAAAGATTAATCAAGTGTTCACATTACTTCTTGAAAAGAAAGGAAAATATATAGGAAGTGTTTGAATAACGTGACTGCGATTTTCAAAATAAAAATCACTTTTCACGGTGTGATGCACACTTCCTGCACTGAGCACGCACTATAGGCACTGCACTAGGACTTGGACCCTTAAGGCTATAGGTATCAATCTCTTTATTGGTGCAAACCCTCCTATCTCACTTTGAAACAGTGGTATTAACATTTGCTCGAGTGATTTGATACTCTAAGGAGGGGGACACCCCTTAAAGGAATTCAAGGGTAGTTAAGAAGCACCGCTAATGCATCGCCTCAAAGGAAGGGTTTGCCCTACTTGCATCCCTTGGTTCCATCCTTGGAGCACCTTTTTACTTGAGCATTTAAGAATATCATTACAGTAAAGTGTATGTCTTTAGGGCACTCGAAGGTCAATTTAGGGTGCATAATTGCTTAACTTGATTGATCACCCAAAAAGGACTAAAAGTAACCTCAACCTTCTTAACAGTCATTGACCAGAAATTTCAAGTGCCTCATTTCTCTTATACCACTTACATGGGAATGGAGAAAAACTACCTTGACTATATTTGGCCAAGCTGAAGAGTTGGAAGAGGAATTAAAGAACTTTAAATCGACAAAAGACCTCTTGCCTTGTGTTTGCTTAGTGTATGCTTGGTAGGCGCTCTCTTAGAAATAGTCTTATTTTCAACCCTAAGCTTGAGAGAATTATTCGGAAAGCCAACCAAGAAAGAAGAAAAATGGCTGAAGAAAGACTTGAAGAAGAGATTAGGGTTGGTGAAAATCAGAGAACCTTGAGAGACTATTTCCTCCTTACAACCCATCAAGCCCTACCTATTCGAAGACCTGAAGTGGATAATACATATGAAATCACGAGCAGCACCATATCTTTGCTCCCATCTTTTTATGGTACTGCTAGGGAGGATCCCTATAGGCATCTTGAGGAATTCACCGAGGTCTGTTCCATGGTGAAGCTCCAGGGATTTATTGATGAAGCCCTGATGAGGACTCTATTTCCATTCTCCCTAAAGGATAAGGCCAAGCACTGGTATCATACCCTCGATGTAAGGGTAAATGATTGGGCCACCCTTAAGGGAGAATTCTTGAAAAAGTATTTTCCTATGAGTAAGACCAACCATTACAGAAGAGAGATTATGGGTTTTACTCAACAGGAAGGGGAGCAATTCATGAGACTTGGGAGAGCTTTAATGACCTTAGTTTATGCCTCCACCATCAGGTGCCAAGATGGCAGTTGGTCGAAAGGTTCTATAACAGATTATCTGAAAGGCACAGGCAAACCATCGATGCAGCCTGCGTGGGAACCTTCATGACCAAAACTGAGGATGAAGCCTGGGCATTATTTGAAACATTAAGTGACAATTCCATACATATGTCCTCTGCTTATCAAGAAAGAAAACCATCAATTTTTCAGAGGAAGATAGAGGCCCATGAAGCCGGGGCTACTCAGGATTTGGCTTATCAAATTCAATTGTTGAACAAAAACTTTGATAGGCTTTTAGCAAACCCCGGCATGAACCTGCAAGCAGCCTCTATCTTTCAGGATTTAAGTGAATGCTCCATTTTCCAAAGCACAACGCACGCCACTATGGAGTGCCACCAAACAAATCAATTCCCTGAGTTGATTCAGGCTGACCTGAACGCGGCCAAGGTTTCTGCCCACCTCCTCGTAATAACCTGTATTCTAATAGCTATAATCCGGGGTGGCAGAACCATCCAAACTTTTCATGGAAGCAAGGTGATGCTGCTAAATTAGGGAATACAAGACCCCTACCTCCCCAACCCATATACTAGCCATCCTATGAAAACCCTCCTCAGCATAAGCCTGCTGAGATGGAGAAACTTAAAGCCACGATGAAAGTGATGCAAGAGCATCAGAATATGGTCATCCAATCTCAAAATAAGATGATTACTAATATGCAATCCCAAATTGGTCATCTTACTGAGGCAGTTAGGCAACGTGATCCAGGAAAGTTGCCTAGCTCTTCTAAGGAGAACCCAAAGGGCAAGGGGGTCATATTCAAGGAGCAAGCCCAAGTTGTGATTGTGCTAAGGAGTGGAAAGAAAATTGACAAGCCTGATAACACTCCTACGGTCATGTCTCAGGATTCCCCTCCTACACCCGACTTGACTTCCATCTCCACCGAGGAAGAGCCACACTGCTCTCCCTCGCTTGAAATCACCCACCCTGAGAATGTCGTCATTCCACCACCCCTTTCCCGCCATGACGACCCCTCTACCCAGAAGCCAAGGGTGCCCTATCCAGAGCGCCTATCTGCTCCTGGGGAATCTTCTGTTGGCTCGTTTGGAGCCAATGATAGGATAGTTGAAATTATGGACACTTTTAGGCAAGTCCATATCAACTTGCCTCTATTGGAAGCCATCAAACAGATCCCGTCCTATGCCAAGTTTCTAAAGGACCTGTGCACTCAGAAGTGCCGATCTAGGAGATAGGTCTAAGCTAAAGCCAAGTTCATCCTTCTTGACCATGTTACCTTGGTTCTCCAACATGGAACACCCCCCAAAATGAAAGACCTGGGGGCCCTGTATATTTCAGTGGTTATAGGTAACCAACACATTGACGAGGCTCTGCTCGATCTGGGTGTGGGGGTGAACATTTTACCGAGCTCTGTCTATGATCTTTTGGGAGGATGTGAGTTAAAGCCTAGTCCAGTCATCCTCCAGGTTGCAGACTGATCGCTTAAGACACCACGGGGATTACTGGAAGGTGTCCTGGTGAGAGTGGAGGACTTCTTCTTCCCTGTTGACTTTCTTGTGCAAGATACTGACCCATCGAATAAGCCCACTAAGCCATCCATTATTTTAGGATGCCCCTTCTTGGTCACAGCCAACGCCTCTATCAATTGTAGATCAGGGGCACTTAAAATGGGCTTTGGGAACAAGAAGATCCAGTTGAATGTTTTTGATACGTACAATCAATCTAGATTTGAAGATTGTTCTTAGATTGAGGTTGTTGATGAAATAATTGAGGAGACTACTCCAGCACTCCTATGTAGAGATCCCCTTCAAAAGGTCATATCTAAGGACCATCCTCCGATTATTAAAGAAATTGAAGGGGAAATACCTGAATTAGAAGAGTTGCTGGGGATACACATAGAGTCTCTATCTCCACCCTGGACCATGAAGGTATATCCATTACCTGAGGCGGGGACATCTTAACTTAAACCCTCAATCCAAAAGGCTCCTGAGTTGGAGTTGAAACCCCTCCCGAGCACATTGAAGTACGCTTTCCTTGGCCCTAATGACATGCTCCCCATTATTATCTCGTTTGTATTATCTGAATCTTAAGAGAGAGCTTTGCTTGAGTGTTTACAAAGGCACAAGGAAGCAATTGCCTGGTCAATTGCTGATATTAAGGGTGTTGATCCCTCCCTTTGCATGCATCATATATACACGGACGAGTCCATGAAACCCTTCCGACACATGCAGAGAAGGCTCAACCCCAATATGCAGGAGGTTGTTGAAAAGGAGATTCTGAAATGGCTGGATGCAGGGATTATCTATCCCATTTCAGATAGTAAATGGGTCAGTCCTATTCATGTGGTGCCCAAAAAGGTAGGAATCACTGTGGAAGAGAATGACCAAGGAGAGTTGGTAACTACTAGACCCTCAACTGGTTGGAGGGTCTGCATTGATTACCGCCGTTTGAACACGGCTACCAAGAGAGACCATTTCCCTTTACCATTTATCGATCAGATTTTGGAATGACTGGCGGGGAATAAGTACTTATGTTTTCTTGATGGGTACTCTTGGTATAATCAGATAGCCGTCTTCCTAATGATCAGGAGCATACTACCTTCATGAGTCTGTATGGAACATTTGCGTTCCACCGAATGCCATTCGGGTTATGTAATGCTCCTGCCACTTTCCAATGATGTCTGATGGCTATCTTTTTTGATATGATTGACAAGTTTGTTGAGATTTTCATGGATGACTTCTCCATTTACGGCTCATCATTTGACCTATGCCTTCACACCTTGATGAAGTCTTAACCCATTGCGAAGAGGCAAAGGTGGTGCTTAGCTGGGAGAAAAGCCACTTTATGGTCTAGCAGGGCATTGTGTTAGGGCATGTAGTTTTCGAGAGAGGATTAGAGGTGGACACCGCAAAAATTGATTCCATCTCTAAGCTTCCATCGCCCACCAGTGTTCGTCAGGTTAGATCTTTCCTTGGTCATGCTGGGTTCTATAGGCACTTCATTAGAGATTTTAGTAAAATCTCTAAGCCACTCTGTGACCTGTTAGTAAAGGATGTCTCCTTTGATTTTGATGATAGATGTGGTGAGGCTTTCCAAGTCTTGAAGAAAGCCCTTATTAACGTGTCGATTCTCCAAGCACTTGACTGGACCCTCCTATTTGAGCTAATGTGCGATGCTTCTGATTTCGCAGTGGGAGCAGTCTTAGGTCAAAGGGTTGATGGCAAACCTCATGTGCTGCATTATGCTAGCAAGACCTTTATGGATCCTCAGCAAAACTGCATAGTCACTAAAAAGGAGCTTCTTATTGTAGTGTTTGCTTTGGAAAAGTTTCGATCTTATCTTTTGGGATCCAAGGTTGTGGTGTTCACTGATCATTCAGCTTTAAAGCATCTTCTTGCTAAAAAGGACACCAAACCTTGTCTAATTCGTTGGATTCTGCTACTCCAGGAGTTTGACCTGGAAATTAAAGATAAGAAAGGAGTTGAGAATGTGGTAGCAGATCATCTGTCTAGGTTCCCTATTAAGGCATCAAACCCTGCTGGCGGTATCCAAGAGACTTTCCCTGATGAGTCTCTGATGGCCATGGAGGCCAAAACTCCTTGGTTCTCTGACATAGTGAACTATCTAGTCACGGGCATTAACCCCAGTACTTGGGACAAGCAGAAGTGAGACAGGTTTCTTGTTGATGCTAAATTTTATCACTGGGAGGAACCCGATCTTTTTAGAATAGGTCCTGACCAGCTTTTCCGCTGTTGCGTCCTTGACGAAGAACAAAGGAGTGTTCTGAGTTTCTGCCATGACCTCTAATGTGGAGGGCATTTTAATGGAAAAAAGACTACCTAGAAGGTTCTTCAGTCTGGCTTTTGGTGGGCCTATTCCAAGATGCACATACATATGTGGGCGCATGTCTACATTGCCAGGAGACGGGAACCATTGGAAAAAGGGATGAGATGCCCCAACAACCTATTCTCCTCGTTGTGATCTTTGACATTTGGGGCATTGACTTCATGGGTCCCTTTCCTGTGTCCTTCGAATATGAATACATCCTTGTGGCTGTGGACTATGTATCAAAATGGATAGAAGCCATACCCATGCGGACCAATGACCATTCTGTGGTCTTGGATTTTGTTAGGGCTAATATCATTTCTCAGTACAGGTGCCCAAGGGTGATCATAAGTGATGGAGGACCTCACTTCAAGAACGTACACTTCACAAAACTACTCCAAAATTTGGGAGTCAACCACATGATAGCCACACCTTACCATCCTCAAAGGAGTGGACAAGTTGAAGTGTCTAATAGGGAGATTAAACGAATTTTAGAAAAAACTGTTAGGCCCGATTGTAAGGATTGATCTAAAAAACTAAATGATGCTCTTTGGGCCTACAGAACCGCGTATAAGACTCCCTTGGGCATGTCTCCTTTCTGTCTTGTCTACGAAAAGGCGTGCCATCTTCCTGTTGAAATCCAACATAAAGCCTATTGGGCTATTAAAAACGTTAACTTAAATCTAGATATAGCGGGAAAGACATGTATGCTGGAGTTAAGTGAGCTTGAGGAGCTTCGTAATGAAGCCTATGAAACTTCTCAAGCTTACAAGCAATGTACAAAGGTTTTCCATGATAAGCACATCATTAGAAAGACCTTTGAGCCTAACCAGTGGGTCTAGCTTTTTAATTCTAGACTTAAATTATTTCCAGGAAAGCTCAAGTGCTACTGGGATGGGCCATATGTTGTTATCAATGCCTTCCCTCATGGAGCTATTGAGATTCGGAACCCTACTTTTGGCGTGAGCTTTAAGGTAAACGGCCAATGACTTAAACCTTATGTTACTCTTTCAGGTGTCCAAGTTTTGGACGCACTTCAGCTTGAGGAGCCCTAGGTCCTCCTACTCTCCTCCTTAGGTGATATTCTTCTATGTCTTTATTTTTCCAATGAGGACATTGTCAGTCTTAGGCATGGAGGGGGTATAACCTGAGGATGTTTATAGCATTTATAAATATTTGCATGTATTTAGGATAGTGCATTAGCCAAAAAAAAAAAAAATCTCTTGAGCTGAATTAGTTAGTCTCTAGCAGAAAATTTTATCAAGGAAGTTTCATTAAAGATTTTCTTCTTAAATTGTTTCTTTAATTTAGAATCTAGTACAGTTACTTCACTTGCATGTAGACTGGGTAATGGATCTTTGTAGAAAATCAATAAGCATTTTTAGTCTACGGGACCCTTGGACAGTTAAAAGGGAGTTAGGCATACTATCTTCTATTAGATCCACCTCATATTTATGAGAAGAAAGTGGAGAGATTACTGGCGTGCTAAGTCTAGTACAAGGACTCTTAAGTTCTGGACAATTAGATAAGGATACCTTAGATTTAGGTATAGTTTTCGCTCTCTGTTCATGTGTGCAAACATTGTGTGAATTCCTGAGAGTCACCAAATAAGGCAGATACACAGAGATTGGATCTTAATAAAACTATAACTATGATGGATGGTTACAACCGTCCTTCATAGAGTCCTCGGATGAAGGAGGGTAATAGTGTCAAAGGTCAGAAATATGCTTGTCCTATCCATTCCTTTCCTGGTGCTGAGAGGAGGCACTTCCACCAAATAAGCCACACAATATCCTCTTGACCATCATCATCCCTAATAATGCCTCATGAATAAAAGTTGCGTCGTGTTATGATTTATATAAAAAAAGGAAAAGAAAAAAAGAAAAAAAAGAAAGAAAAAAAAGAGAGAAATATTTATATTTAGAAAAAATATTAAAAAAAAGAAAAAGAAAAAGAAAAGAGTATGAGTTTGGAGTTTCATCTTCTTGTCATTTTTTTATTATATGTCGATGTTTCTGAGGCATCAATAAAAACACCAATTGCGATCCACCAAAGATGACCCATACCTACTTTTTAGTATCTTTGATCGCCCGAATACTGGCTGAGGTCCTCTAACTTAGTTGTAGGGTTATTAGAACATTTATTGACGTGTGAATGACATGTGAGGCCACCAAATATTGAGTACATTTACAAAAATCTGGTAAGATATGTGATCTTCGAAAAGAAAGAAGGAAGAAAGAGAAAAAGAAAAGAGAGAGTGAGTGAGAACAAGGGAACACAAAGAGAGCACAGTGTTTAACCTATCTCTGGGTTGACTTGTTTAATAATCTAGGGATCTAGAGTTTTCAGTACTAGACTACATGTAGCACTAGATGAGTGTGAGCCACCAAATATTAATCCATTCAACTCAGTATCTACTACCCAAGCCAAAAAGCTAGGGTCAAATTATAGATTATTTTCTACTTTATCCCTGAGGAAAGTAGTTGCCTATCCAGTTAGAATTTTATCAAGGGTAAAGCATGAGCTTTAGATGTAAGTTGGTTTTTCACTTGGATCCATTCACCTAGCTACTATCATTTCACATTTGTCTGGATTTCTAAGTTTTTGGAATTAGAAAAGAAGAAATCATTTGGTCACTTCCATTATTTTTCACTTTTGCTCAGGACTAGCAAAACTTAGTCATGGGGGTATTTGATGAGTCCAATTTATTGGACACTTAATTAGCTTAAGTACATTTAAATCATGCATCATTAGATTGCAAAAAGAATCAAGTAATAGTTGATGTGCATACATCTGATTAACCTAAAATGTCTATTAATGCATGTTCTTAGTACCATATTAGCATCATACATTGTAAATATTGCATAACATGTATAATCATGCATTTAGGTCAAGTTGTATAAATTATATAGTAATTGTCTCCTTGTATGGTCAGGGACAGGGTGACTTTTTATCGGATCCTCGGATCGAAGATCCAACCATACGGATTAGACTAGGGCGACGATTGGAGTTCAACGACTCCAAGACGGTGTTAATCTGTAGCACCAGATAGAGACCGAGGAACCCTAGAGATCAAGGGCCAAGACTGTGTTAATCCGCACCTCAGATGGCAAATTCGACTACACGAATGGGTTCGGATCGACGATCGCAACCCAACGGCATGAAAATTGGTCCAATCCAACACCTGTGGCACCGTCTACAACATAAAGAAGATGGATGGTCAGGATGGTGCCACGTGGCACCATCCCAACCATCCGCACCCGGTCGCCCCACCCTCCATTCAACTTTTGAAGGCAAAGGTGTGGATGATTTGGGCCATTGGATCTCCATCCAACGGCCGCAGATCGTGCACACCTAATTCCTAAGCGAGGCAAAGAAGCCCCCTTAGCGCGTTGGTCCAGTGCTTTACGAGCTCTGATAGGCGTGCGTTCGAATCATGCTCGGCCTACAAATCAAGAGGGGCACGGGCACGGGCGCGGGCGCAATTCCACCACACGATCTTCATCGAGCAGCTCTGAAAGGTGAAGCGTGGAGCTATGTTAATGCATTCAATGCCCACGCACGATTGCACGTCACTTTGGACGCACGATCAAACGCGTAGGCATTAGAGGTGCTGAAGAGGAGCGGGTGCACGCTTTTTAAGCCGTCCAATCTCTTGATCGGATAGCTGGGAGCCTTCGAATGTGCACAGACATTGAGGCAGCCGAAGGCGAGGAGGTGCGTGTGGCACGCACACGTTTGCCACGTTCAGGCCTTTAGTGACGGATAAATCCATCACTAAAGGCCCTGAATTAATGTTTTTGAAATTAAAATGTCCAAAATGCCCCACTCCTTGCAACTATAAAAGGAGACACCTACCCTACGAATTTCTTATCCCTTTCTTCTCCTTTCTCCCTCTCCAAAGCTTAAGAGAAGCTTGTCCCACACCCAGGATGTTCCTTAAGAGCTAAAACCAAGTGTTCGCCTCCGTTTCGGAAGTGGATCCCACGACGATGACGACGTGCTGCCTCATTCTCATTCTTTCGACTTCGTACTCCTTCCCACCTCATCCTCCGTCTTCCAAACATCGCCTCTGTCCAGCTCGTCCTCCAAGCATTCATCGAGGAGGATAACTTCTCTCTCCTTTCTTTTATCGCTTTCTAGAGTAGAATTTCTTGCCTAGTTGTAACAATTTCTCGCTTTCTAGTGTAATCATTTCCTGCTTTCTTAGTTGTAAAACATTATTCAAATATCAAGTGATTGTTCTCTCTCTCTCTTATTGTTTATATCGATTCCATTATGATTATTTAGCCTTTTAAACAAAAATACAAAAAAAAAGTATAACTGCGGATTTTGAGATTGACGTAGCTTCCCTGTGTTCAACCTGGAACTTCTTTACGGATTTTTTAGTATAAATTTTATCTGTTGAACGGATTTCTTCACGACTCGAACTACGATGACGGGTTTTCGAATCCAACTCCGAATGCGGAGTTTTCCAAACTCAACATTTTGGCACTGTTGCCGGGGAGGCAACGATTTTTCGATCTTCTTTTTGCATTTCGTGCACTTTACTCTTTTCTAACTTGCTTTATCTCTTGTCTATTATTTTGCAGATACCTCGATCAGGGAATTGTCAAGTGGTAGATCAGAGTAAAGTGCAGTAAGTGCTTCCCATTTTACCCCCTCCATAGATTCCATTTCACAACATTAATTCAAACTCCAATTAACCTAGGTGTTTGCATAAATCCTAAGATTAGTTTGGTTGCTTGGATTTCCACCCACATTCATTTCACCCTCACATATATTAAAAAATCAAAAAGATATTTCTTGTGGGGTAATTAAACATACACACAACATACACTCACATTCAAGGCACTTAACCTAATTGATTTTCTTCTACTCAACTGGATTCTGATTTGTGGAACCGGTACACACAAATCAACATATAAAAGAGTAGAAATTAGTCTAGGTTAATCATTTTGTGTGCCTAACTTAGTGGTACAATTGTGGCCAATTATTTGAGTTGTTTGGGCTGCACCACTCAACCTAAAATCAACTCACCAAGTAGCTTCCTCTTAGGGTTTTCAACTTAGGTTCATACTAGGCACTCCACTTTATTTTTGATTTCAAAAGGAAAATGATTTTCATCCATGCTTGAAAACCTGGTTTGCCTCAAACTTGATTGAATTAAACCTAATTCTAAACCCTAAAAGCTACTTAAGCATTGAACCCTAAAATCTACTCATCACAAATAATCTTGCTTGAAAACCCTAGTTGTGCACGCACTCACACATACTCAATTGATCATTAAGGGCACAACCCATTTTAAGGGCCCACCACATTCCATAAGCACTACAATCCCAGGCCTAAACATAATCAAGTAGAAGTTGGCCTTAAGGACTGATTCGCTCTTCGGGGTCTAGTCTGAGATTTTTTACAATTAACCTACTTGTACTGATCAATCTAATGTCTAGATAGGGGAGTAGCATCAAACGACCGCGGCTAGGGGGTACACTAGGAACCGAAGGTGCAAGCCGAAGGAAGAACCTTCTCCCTAGTCCCTCCTTTTAACTGGTTGGATTGAGCAGACACAAGTAGAGTAAATCGTCTATAATCTTAAGGTGGGTTCTGAGAGTCTGTAGATCCTTAGGCTACCCCACTTAAGGACAGGCTTGTTTTGTTGTGTTGTAGGATTCTTATCCCCAATCCTTCCGACCTTTTCCTAGTTTATGTTGGGAAGGAGGTCATTGAATCCCCGATTGGAAGGACCACTAGAGTATTCTAGGAGGCGTAGATTGGATTTTGGCCAAATTGATCCCTGGCCGATCAACAGCCTCCTTTGCCTCAGGATCCACAGTAGGTATTTCAAAGGCAGCTGGAACAAATGTAGAGAATGCAAGATGGTTCCAGAGAATGCAGGGTGCTCAGCCCTTGAAGGATTTTTATGATCCTTCAAATTACGGGGAATGTCCCAGCATCTAGATTCTTGCCAGAGACATAGAAATCAAGTCCCAGGTGTTAAGCCTGATCAAACATTTCCATGGGCTTGGCTCTAAAGACCCATTTCAGCACTTGGAGAACTTGACCACTTTGGTCCAGACCACTAAGGCACGAAATGTGAATGAGGAGTAAATGATCATGAGGCTCTTCCCCTACTCTCTTAGGGATAAAGCCACTCATTGGTATAGGACTATAGGAAGGCCAATTGCAACTTGGAATGATTTGAAATCGGCCTTCCTAAAGAAATTCTTCCCTGTCAGATGTACCAATGCTTTGAGATGGGTAATTACTACCTTCACCTAGCAACGAGGGGAGTAGTTTCATGTTGCCTGGGAGCGATTTTAGGACTTATTGCGGAGGTGTCCACACCACGAGGTGTAGAAATGGCAACTCGTGCAGATCTTCTACCATGGGTTGACTGAGCAACTCAGAAATCATGTGGACGCTTCTTGTGGAGGCAATTTCCGCAACAAAGATGCAGATAGCCCGCACGATTTGTTTGAGGAGATGAGCGAGAATTCGATCAATCATGCCTCCATGGATACTTTTAACCGGTCCCAGCAACCTAGATCGAATGTTAATGAAGTTCATGACTCTCATTCATTCGATATGGAATTGATTTGTAATAAACTTGATAAGGTGGACTTGGTTGCTAAGAGAATGGAGGAGTGGATGGCTGGAAACTCAATGAACAACTCTTGATCCACTCAATCCCAGAGTTCAGGATTCCATTCATCGTGAGCTCCTTCTGGACGGGAGTTCGTGAATCAACTTGATGAGGCTCAACTTGAGTCAGCATTATTCGGAACCCCACGGGTTCTAAACTGGGGCCTTTGATCCCAGTTTCTATGATCCCTCCCTTTCTTTCTCTCCATCCTCACCCTATGAGGATGTCTATGTTGTACAGGAGAATGTTAGGTCCAACCCTTACTCCAATGCTTATAATTTGGGTTGGAGGAACCACCCTAACTTCTCCTGGAAAAACCCGGGGCAGCAAACCCAATTCCGACCCAGCAACTATGCTCCGCAACGACCAATGGGTCAGGGTCATGTTTACACTCAGCTGCCTCTAAATCAGGCCAATCAGCCAGCTTGGAATGCCCGTCAACCCATAGAGCAGGCTGATTTGAACTGACAAATGGTAGAGATGCAAGGATCTATGCTCCAGCTCATGCAGCAAATGAAAACCTCGCTGGACAACTTGCAAAGTGAGTTCATTGCTAATTCTCATCAACCCAGATCTCTACCATCTCAACCTGTACCCAACCCACGTAATATGTAGAATTCGGGCAATCAAGTCCATGGGTACGGGAATTAGAGGGACCCACACGCACATGCTCAGGTGGTTGAGCAGGGTCCTTCCTCTTCTTCTTCCTCAAATCAAAGGTTCTTGGCTAATGAAGCCCCTCCAATCTTTCCTAACCCTCCCTAAGACCCAAACCCGTATGCATTTGCTAATTCTGTTACTTTGAGGAGTGGTAAACAGACTCAGGATCCACAACCACACTGTTCTGATTTACCTAATCCTGAAGAGCCTAAGGAGAGAAAGGAGAACTCTGAAGAAGAAATCAAGGCTCAGGAACCTGATTTCGAAGATCCGACTCATGTTCCTTTTCCTGAGGCCTTGATTAGATCAAGGAAGAAGTCTGTTGATAGTAATGAGCAGCTTCTGAATATTTTCAAGAATGTTGAGATCAATATCCCGCTCCTCGACACTATTAAACATATACTGGCTTACAAGAAATTTTTAAAGGATTTATGTACACAAAAGTGTAAGTCGAGAGAATCTATTCTGAGAAAGGTGGTACTCTCCGAGTAGGCTACTTCTGTTATCCTGCACCACCTCCCTCATAAAAAGAGAGATCCAGGTGCTCCTTTAATTTCTTGTGTCCTCGGAGATTACACCTTTGATAGAGCACTGCTGGATCTGGGTGCATCCATTAACCTAATTCCGACTATTCTTTACGAGAAATTCGGATTAAGTGAACTTCGGCCGACTTCAATAACACTGCAGTTAGTAGACCGTTCGGTCACAAATCCGCGAGGTGTTATTGAAGATGTTATTGTCAAGGTTAAAGATTACTATTTTCCTGTAGATTTCTTGTCCTTGACATGGATGTACCTGAAAATCTGAGGAACATGCTCATCATTCTGGGGAGTCCGTTCTTGGCTATGACCAAGGCCAACATTAACTGCGAGAGCGGTAGCATGAAAATCGCCTTTGGGGATCAAAGAATGAAATTGGATATTTTTAAGGTGATTAACAAATTCGAGGGTTGTGGATTTATTGAGGAACTTGAGGGCAATAATGTGAATATTGAAACTTGTATGGTGGTTTCTGCATTTGAAAGTTCCTCCTTTGATGATGATTTGGAACCGCAACCCTTTATGGCAAACTCGCCACCTTCTGAAGAGGTTATTGATTTTGTTCACTCTCAACCTCTTCCTCTTGATGAGTCTTCATCAGCATCTTCCTTACCTTCAATCATCAACCCGCCCCAGCTTGAACTGAAACCATTGCCTGAGAATCTGAAATATTAGTTTTTAGGACCACATAAGACGCTCCCTGTGATTATCAGTGCTAAATTAACAAAGGAGTAGGAGATTAAACTGATTAAGGTCCTAAAGGAACACAAGGAGGCAATTGGTTGGGCCATTCATGACCTTAGGGGGATCGAGCCATCATATTGCAATCACAGAATACTTTTGGAAGATGGATCCCGCCCTTCTCACCAAATGCAAAGGAGATTAAACCCAAATATGAGAAAAGTGGTCAAGAAGGAGATTATCAAGTGGCTCGATGCAGGAATCATTTATCCGATCTCTGATAGTCCTTGGGTAAGTCCTATGCAAATTGTTCCCAAGAAAGCTGGGATTACTGTTGTGACTAACGAGAAAGGAGAATCTGTCACAACTTGTTCAGCTTCCTCTTGGAAAGTTTGTATCGATTACAGGAAGCTGAACACAGCCACGAAAAAAGATCATTTCCCTTTGCCCTTTATCGATCAAATCCTTAAAAGACTAGCTGGGCAGAAGTACTTCTATTTTCTTGATGGCTATTCGGGATACACCCAGTCCCTATCCATCCCGGGATTAGGAAAAAATGATTTTCACCTGTCCCTACGGAACCTTTGCTTTCCGTAGGATGCCATTCGGCTTATGCAATGCACCTGCGACTTTTCAAAGATGTATACTGGCCATATTCTCTGACATGGTGGGAGAGTTTATGGAAGTCTTCATGGATGATTTCTCTATTTTTGGAGAATCGTTTGACTCTTGTCTAGCTAATCTTGAAATGATCCTTAAACGATGCATCAAAATAAGACTGGTCCTTAGCTGGGAGAAGAGTCATTTCATGACATAAGAAGGCATCGTCTTAGGTCATGTAATCTCTGAATGGGGAATCGAAGGGGACAAAACTAAGGTTGATGCTATCGCTAAACTTCCTCCTCCCACATTTGTCAAACAAATTCGATCATTTCTTAGTCATGTGGGATTCTACAGGAGATTCATCAAGGACTTTTCGAAGGTTGCTCGTCCTTTGAGCAATCTTCTTGCCAAAGAAACGTTGTTTGATTTCGACGAATCATGTCGTAAGGCATTTGATTTTCTTAAAATGTCAGTCACTTGTGCTCTGGTGTTGCAACCACCGGTTTGGACAACCCTATTTGAGATCATGACCGACACTTCTGATTATGCGGTCGGGGCTATTTTGGGTCAGAAGATTGACAAGAAGCCCTCTATCATCTACTACGCTAGTAAAACTCTAGACGAGGCCTAGAGGAATTACACTGTTACTGAGAAGGAATTACTAGCTGTAGTGTTTGCTTTGGAGAAATTTAGGGCTTATCTCTTAGGGTCTCACGTCATCATATATACCGACCACTCGGCATTGAGACATCTTGGCTTATTCATTGGATTCTTCTGTTTCATGAATTTGATCTTGAAATCAAGGATAAATCTAGGGTATAGAATGTGGTGGCGAATCATCTGTCGAGACTTCTAAGTGATTCTTCTCGTCTGGACATTTTGATTGCTAATACTTTTCCGGACGAGATTATCCTTACAGTTTCAGGTGTCCAAACCCCGTGGTTTGCTGACATCGTTAGTTATTTGGCCATTGGTTAAATACCCCAGGATTAGACCAAGCAACAATGGGATAGACTCAAATTTGAGGCCAAATATTACTTCTGGGAGGACCCTAAACTATACCGCATCGGCTCTGATCAGATTATTCGCCGATGTGTTCTGGAGAACAAATTCAAGAGTATACTCGAGTTCTGCCATGCATTTGCATGTGGTGGACACTTCTCCGGGAAAAAGACGGCTGCAAAAATTTTGCAATCTGGATTCTATTGGTCGTCTTTATTCAAGGATGCCTAGGATATCTCGAGGTCGTGTTCCCGATGCCAGACACTTAGGAGCATAACCAAGAGAGATATGATACCTCTAAACCTAATTCTTCCCGTCGAAATCTTCGACGTTTGGGGCATTAATTTCATGGGACCATTCCTCCCTTCATTTGGACACCAGCACATTCTCGTTGCTGTTGATTACGTGTCCAAGTGGATTGATGAGAACCTCATCATGAGCCATAACTAGCTCATTTTGACCCAATACAAAGGATAAAAGCTCCTACATATCTCAAGGAAAAGCTTAACTCAGAGAATTCTGAGTTTGAGAAGAAAACAAGTCATAAGGGGTAAAAGTGCAATTTTACCAGTATAATCTGCATACAGGGTAATTCAGGGCCCAAACATAGGTCAAAACAGCTTAATAAGAATAAAAGTGGGATGAGATGATCTAGCAAGGGCTACAGCACTTCCAAGGAACCAAATGATAATCTGTAACCCTAAAACAACCCACTTCAATTCACAAGGTTCGAGGCAAAGTAAAAATAGAATAAACCCTCTAAAATTCATAGAAAAATAATCTCTAGGGTTTAGAACCTTCAATTTGGCCTTTAGAACCCATTTTGACCTACATTGAGAACCATGCCCAATTAATAACTTAATTTGGGTTTTTGCGCAAATTGATCGGTCAAACAAGGTTTAATATGAAAATAAAATTCACCATCAGATTCCTTAGGTCCTAATTAGTCATGTATAAAAACTTGAGCCTAAGAAGAAACCTCCTTGACCGACTTCACACTTTGGTCCTCATATATTTACTCTTTGGCCCTCAACTTTTGAACCCTCGCATTTTGGCCCCTAACTCTCCTTCGTTCTTTGCAAACAGGTCCCTCCTGCAAAACCCTGCCAGCACCATGCTCCGGCGACCTTGCGCGGAGCATGGCGCCGCGCAGGGTGAGGTGGAGGACCTGGCAAGTGTACCGGGGGTGCCCTGCGTCGTCAGCCGTCGCAGGAGCACCCCCATGGTCATTGTAGCCCCCCATACCGGCCGTGCGAACGCACGGACGGTATGGGTTCGTATTCCGACCATTCTCCGGCGAGGGAGACACGTCGTCTCCCTCCGCCTTCCTCCCTGCTTCAACCCTATAAATACCCCCCGCCGCTCCACCGACGAAGGCAGCCTGGATCTGACGGAGAAAACCCCCAGCTTTCTTCTCTTCTTTCTCCGGCAGACGCTCACCAGCTCCGGCGACTTCCTCCCCCTCCACCTCTTCGCTCTGCCGCACTACCAGCAGCAGAGACTTCCTCCCCTGCTCTTCCCGCGCCACGCCGCACCCAGCTGGCGCCTCTCCAGCCCTCTGCTCGCCGCCGCCCCTCTCCC
The DNA here is from genome assembly GCA_037157565.1 of Thalassia testudinum. Taxonomy (NCBI): domain Eukaryota; kingdom Viridiplantae; phylum Streptophyta; class Magnoliopsida; order Alismatales; family Hydrocharitaceae; genus Thalassia; species Thalassia testudinum. The sequence continues at coordinate 96,936,739 of JAZHRO010000025.1, forward strand.
TGAGCATCGTCTTCTCCGGTGACAGTCGATACGACTGTCGCCCTGTTCCTCCCCCTTCGTCCCTGCAGTTAAGTTAGACCTACTCCCCTTCTCCTCCTCTTTCTTTCCCCGCTTTCGATTTAGTCAATTAAGCCCTCTACCGACCCTGTTCACCCTCACCCTCTCCGCCTCCGACCACCCTCCGGCGAGCCGCTCCCATCACCTCAGCGACCCACACGGCTCGCCGACCACCGCAGAACCTCCGCCTCCTCACCCTGATCCTCTTCCGCCCCTCCACTTCCCACCAAACACCCTCTGCAGATCCACCGAACACACCCACTCCCTCGCTCACAGTTTGACCTAGGACGACCTGATAGCTCCATCTCGCCCCCTGCAGACCCCCTGACCACCTTCGCCGTGCCACGGCGAAGGTCCCCCGCCTGTCTGATTTGGCCGAGAGGCCGTTCTATTGATTTCAGGTTCCAGGCCTTGACCGCCATTGGCGAGGAAGCTCGAAGCTTGCTTGAGGTTGCTCCAAGCCTAGATATCCCAGGTTGAAGAGCCACGGCCAGCGCGAAAGAGTCTTGCGCACACACCCTGGCCCTCAATTGGAGTTGCGCGCCTCAACAGCTGTTGCAATTGGAAGCACCATCCCTGCTGCAGGCGTGAGAGAAAAGGGGTGCGCGGATAGTCCCACCTCGGGAATTTCTGAAGCCACACACCCACATAAATTGCAAAAGTGCCACCATCTGTTTGCCTCAGTTACCACGGGGTGAGGTCCCTCTCACCCGACCCGACCCGACTCGGCCTCGTCCGTGACCACGCTCCGCGGACCTGGCCCGACCCGATTAGACTGACCTGCACTCCTCGCCCACCACGCACGCCGGTGGGCCTGGACCCGGGCCTGACCCGAACCCGATTACCCGGTAGCGCTCTGGGAGAGCTTCCGAAGAGTGATTTCGGAGAGAGAGATACGCGGGGGAGGGGGGTAGAGTAGGTTTTTGCCTCTTGACGAAAAAACTCTGAAGTGTGCAGGCCAAAGAAGAAGAAGCAGACCCGCTGAAGAAGAAGGAGCTGCTGCACTGTAGCGAAGGCATCGTTAAGTCGTCTCAGCACCGGGGCTGATAAACACCAGTTTATCATCATTTTTATGCTTTAAAACTAACCTAGCTCTTAGGATTTTACTCTGCAAACGGGTTTTTGGGCTGCATTTAGGCATAAATTAGGATAGGCATGCATTGCATTTTTTATTATTGTTTTAATGTGTTTTTGTGAGTGTTAGGGATGTACAGATTCACAGATCCCTAAAACCCTAGCACTCAAGAAGGCAATTGGTGAAGGAGAAGCCCAGACTAGTTGGAACCCAGCTTGATCCAGCTCACCATAGCTGGAACCTAGCTTACTTGAACTAGGGTTAGCTCATCCCAGCTCCATTCAGCTAATCTCAGCTGGATGGTAGCTCAAGAGAGTTCACCTTAGCTCACCCTAGCTCAAGTCAGCTCAGATCCAGCTCAACTTAGCTGAGTCTAGCTCACCTCAGCTCCCACTAGTTCACAGGGAGCTCTAGCTAGCTCAGCTGAGTTGACAGGAGTTCACCCCAGCTCAGATCCAGCTACATTCAGCTCCACTCAACTCCATCCAGCTGAAGAAGAATTCATCTCAGCTCAGGAAGCTCAAGTCCAGCTCCCGGGGATTCAGCTTAGCTCATCTCAGTTGAGCTAAGCTACCTTAGCTGCCTCAACCAGCTTGATTCTCCCCGATAGCACCAGACCTAGCTCACCTTAGCTCATTTTGGTAGAAGCTAGCTCACTTTAGCTTGGCTTAGCAACTAGCAAAGAACTAGCAAGCTAAGCCAGCTAGAGTAGCCCCATGCCAGCCTCTTCAGCAGCAGCCAGCTCCAGCTCCAGCTCCAGACTTCTTCTCCTCAGCTCCCTCCTCCAAACCCTAGCTCCAACACCTTCTCCTCTACTCCTCCATTAGCTAAGCTAGCTTAGCTTAGCTTAGCTTAGCTTAACTTAGCTATGCTCCAACTTCCTTGGCTTGTACTACCCCAAAAACCCACCTACCAACTCTACCCAACTAGCTCCACCTAAGCTCCACATAAGCTAACCTACTTGGCACCAACCTAACCTACCCACCACCTCCAAAAGACACCTAAAAGTGGCGCCAAAAACTACCCATAACCACCCCTTAATGGCGCCACTTTTCCCTCCAAAATCTCCCCTCATCTCCACCACACAATCTCCCTTGAACCCATCTCCACCATCCACCTAACCCCCCTTCTAGAAGACCCCATGTTGGCACCAACATGGTGGTGTCTCTCCACCACCAAAAGACACCAACACCACCATAACTACCCCCTTTAACACCTCTTGGGTTGGCGCCAACTCTCCTTAGCCATAGGATCACTAACCACCTCCATTCTTCCATCCTAGCCCTCCATTTCAAGGGGCACCTTAACCCCCCCATCCTACCCTATAAAAAGACCACTACCCACCACCATTCAAGCCATCCTTGGCTAGCCATTTCACTCTCATATTCCACCAAGAATCCCACGTCCAAGAGAGAAGAAGAAGAAGAAGATTAAGGGGATATTCTGTCCCCTTGGTGCCTTCCCCTCTTCCCTTCTCTCTTGGGTCACGCCAGCCAAAGGAGAAGCCAGGCAAGGAAGATCTTGGAGGAGATCTTGAAGGTGGTCACGCCACCTTGGAGGAGTTTTTAAGGGTGGTGCACGCCCACCCCTTTGGAGAGAGCATTAAAGGTGGTAGCTTCCACCTTGGAGGAGCTCTCAAGGAAGGAGAAGAAGGAGGCCCTCTTTTCAAGCCAAGGAGCAGCTAGGCTTGGAGCAAGAAGACAACCTTCTTCACCATTGTTACAAGAGGATTTGTCTTTCTTTTCTTGCTTTTAAATTGTTCAATTCTAGTAGAAGCTTTCCTCTACTTGTCCTTGAAAAGAACACTCATTCTACTCAATCAAAAATTGCCTTCTTTTAAGCTTTTTATTGCAGTTGTTTGTTTTGGTTCTAGCACTTATTTCACCTCTTCTTCCTAATTACCCTAGGCCTACACTTGCCTAGAGTGAGCTTAGGAAGAAGATATTTCTATCTTTTAGAATTTTTAATCATTTGTAGGTGTTAGTTCTTTTCGCTACAATCTGCCGTTTGCCCTCGTCTTTTCAAAATACAAAAAAATTACATATTGAAAAATATTAAAAAGAAAGTTGAGATTGTATTCCAAGCAAGAGAATCATTATTGCAATTTTTGCCTCCTTGGACGACCCTAGATACTCCCCTATCTAGGATATAAATTTTAAAAGCGAAAGCGGATTCGCGTGTTACAACGACGTTAAAAAAACTGCTTTTACAAATCACGCGCATTTCGCTATCACTTTTTGGCGCCGTTGCCGGGGAGGCACGGCTTTGCATTAACTCATTTTCTCTTGCTTGAAGTGGATCTCATCCCCTTCTCTTTCTTTCTTTTGTGTGTGCAGGAACGACAGCGGGAAAGCGGGAATCTGGAAGCGAGAGCTTAAAGATCCTTTTCTTCCCGCGAAAATTCAGGTTGGTTCCTCTTTCTAGTCACATAATTAATTAAAACTACCAAAAATATATTAAACTTGGCTTTCAGGACCCTAAACACTTAAATTAAGTGGAGTGGTGCATTTTAAAATCATCGTTTGCTTGTATGCTTCTTTAGCACCATTCCATTGCAAGTATTGGTGTTCTGTTTTTCGGGTCTAGATTTCTGTCCAGACTTGAAAAATCGATTACTAACACCACAGGCCTCCTAAAATCATAAAATTTCATAGAGTGATTCCCAATTAAGTTTGGAACATCTGTTCCAAATTTCAGATCAATTGGATTTGTATTTAATTTTTAAAAATTCGTGGATTACAGAGGGGTCACACCCTCTAATCTTCCTGTTTTGCTACTGTCCGCGAATTTTCAGAATTTTTATACTCATCCAATTTTTGTGAAATTTGTCTTGTTGGAATCCCTGTGAAATTTTACATATCATATAAAATCATAAAAATTTTCTGAGGTCGGTGGTAATACTAAAAAGTCTATAATACCCACGGGTATTATTTTTGGACTTTGACACCAGTACAATTAAAAATTCAAAACTATTATCAAACAAATTCCTAAAATCTTACAAAAATCTTTTTAGAATCCTTGTTTGATTTTATTCAAAGTAGTGGTGTTGTTTGACTTGTTTGGACCACTACTTAATTCTGAAAGCTAAAAATAATTCATTGGTAGTTAAATTTCTGTCTCAGGGATAATTGGTTTAGGGTTTCTTCTTTCTCTTTAGAGACTCAATTAAAAGGAAATATACAATCACACATACAACTTGTCTTTCCTTTGATTGTGAATTTTCAAACTTGTTTGAAAACTTAAAGAGAAAAACCCTAAAATTCATTTAATTAAATCACATCCTAAAAGACAAAAATATAAAAAAAAAAAATTGTGTGACAACTTGATTTTCATTGGAGCCACTCTCCAATTCCTGCACACACACAAAAAAATCAAATAACAGGGCAACAACCCAATAATCGCCCTCTACATTCCATGTGCACTATAGCATCCTAGACCTAATTAAAATTTGTAGCAACTTGACCCCTAAGGCTTTATCAACTTAGGCTTGCTATTTAGGTCTTAAGTTTTCTTTAGTTAGTACCAATTTTGTCATCTATATCTGGTGTTCAGGCTGAGGGGCTGTGTCAAACGACCAGGCGCGGGTTTGTACAAGCACCTGGGGTTTTCCCTGGGAAACGTTTGGGCCCAAACCTCCCCTTAAGCAACCTGGCCAGATTTGTTGATAGAACGGGTATTCACTATTGACTACTTAATTCCTACATAGACCAAGTCTTAGGTTTATTTTTTAGGGAGTCACAACTAAGTTAGGTCTAGAATTTGATTGCTTGTGTGCACATTTCTCTCATCTCTATCTCTTCTCCTCCCCTCCATTTCTTCCAAGTAGTGCATGCACGGGCGACGGTCCCAAAAGCCACACCTTGAGGGACCATCTGATTTCGCCCCCCGTAGCAAGAAATCATTGTTTTCTTCCCCCTCGTCTTCTAGAAAAATGGAAAACCCAGGAAGCCGTCAAAAAAATTCTGCTTCCACTTCTAACCCGTCAGCCGACCCACAAGCTGACTCCACCCTCCCTCACCTTCCTAACTTGGAGCAACCAGAAATATCAGCAGGGCCAGGTGGCCCTCCAATTATAACCCATAATACAAATCCCTTTGCATTAATGGTCGACCATTTGGCTCGGCTACAACAAAATCAAGAAGATCTAGCTAGGACTGTCACGAACCTAGCTAATCAAGGACAAAATCCACCACCTCGCCAACAGCCTGTCATTCCTCTTAAGGATTTCTATGATCCTTCCAATTATGAGGAAAGACCAGGGGTGGTCATACCACAAGGGGATTTTGAAATCAAACCCGCTATTCTAAACCTTATCAAGCATTTTCATGGTCTTCCAAGAGAGGACCCTTTTTGTCATCTCGAGGAATTAACTGTCCTCGCTCAAACCACTCGTTCCCGCCATGTGCAGGAAGACATGTGGTTAATGAGACTCTTTCCTCTCTCTCTCAAAGACAAAGCATCACATTGGTTTAGAACAGTTGGGCGTCCTATTACCACCTGGCCCCAATTAAAAAGTGCTTTTCTTAAAAAATTTTTTCCGATCGGTCGAACAAATGCATTAAGAAGATCTATAACGACCTTTCAACAAAAAATTGGTGAACCCCTCCATGAAGCCTGGGAAAGATTTCAGGAACTTCTAAGAAGTTGTCCCCACCATGAAATTCCACAATGGCAGCTAGTGCAGATCTTCTATCATGGATTAGAAGATCAATTAAAACGATTTGTGGATGCCTCATGTGGGGGCAATTTTCTTAACAAAGACGCCGAAAGTGCCTATCTTCTCTTTGAAGAAATGAGTGAAAACTCATTTAACATGACTTCAATGGACACTTTTGGCAGATCACAAAACCCCAGACATGGAGTCCATGAAATTGACTCCAAAACCACCTCTGTTCCAGTCACACAAGATGATTTATATATGTTAGCTCAACGACTGGACCAGATGCAAATTCACCAAAAGAAAATAGAAGAAAAGCTCACAAACAAACAAGTTCCACACGTCCACTCTCCACACACTAACCCCCCACACATTCTCCGAAGAGAGAATCTGCACAATATCGATGCCACATCTGTTGACCAGCAATTCCCGGCTGATTTCCCGCAAGATTTAACCGGGAATTTTGACCAAAATATTGTTGATTCCACCTCGGAAAATATTTATGCTCTCCAGGAGCAATTTAGAAACCCCTCCAACATTTCCAATCAAAATTGGAGGACTAACCCGAATCACTCCTGGAAAAACCCGAATCCGATTTCTCTTCCCAAACAAAACTATTTTGGGAATTATGGGCAACCTTTGTATCAACCTGGACCATCCCAGGATGATATTAATAATCAGGTCATGAAAACTCTGCAAGGAATGCAGACTCAAATGACAGAAGTAACCCGCATGGTTACCAATTTACAACAACAAGTTAAGGTTACTCCTGATCATCGACCTATTGGGAATTTACCATCCCAACCCATGCCCAACCCAAACAATCAAAGGAGTCAATTCCAAGGTGGATATCACAGTCAACCTATTCATCCAGCACCTCAGCATCCGCCGGGTTTCAATAATAGCCAGGCTCCCCGTCCTCACCCTAGAAACAACCAGACTGCAAATGCAGTTACCTTGAGGAATGGGAAAACCACTCAAAATACCCTGCCTGTTAAAGAAACCCGTTCTAATGACACACTGATTAACTCTTCCCCTCCTATTGTTCAGGAACCAATTCACGCAAAACAGGGCAACCCTGCCCCATTTCCACAAGCCCTCCACTCTTCAAAAAAGAAAAAAACAAAATCTGAGCCCACTGAGAAGGAATTAATGGATTTATTTGGGCAAGTAGAAATTAATATCCCTATCCTAGATGCCATTAAGTATATCCCTGCCTATGCAAAATTCTTAAAAGATTTATGTACTCCAAAAAGGCAGCCCAAGAATTTAGGAAAGGTGATTCTTCCAGAGACAGTCAGCTCAGTTGTGCAGAGCCGACTGCCTCTTAAGAGAAAAGATCCCGACGCCCCCCTAATCCAAGTTATCATTAATGATACCTCATTTGATCGCGCTCTGTTGGATCTTGGTGCCTCAATTAATCTTATCCCCACAATTATTTTTGAGGAATTTAAGATCAGTGAATTGAAACCTGTTGAGGTTACTCTCCAATTAGCCGACCGATCTACGATTAAACCAAGGGGAATTGTTGAAGATGTTCTTGTCCGGGTCAAAGATTGTCTATTCGCAGTAGACTTTTTAGTCCTGGACATAGAGGTACCTGAAGCACTTAAGTTTGCCCCCATTATTCTTGGAAGACCATTCTTAGCCACCGCCCGCGCCAATATTGATTGTGATTCTGGAAAGATGAAGATCATGTGTGGCGGTGAATCTGTAACCCTAGACATTTTTCAAGCCTCTAGGCGATTCCAGGAACCAGATTTCTTTGATGATTCGGATTCAGAAATAGAAAACATTGTGGAGGAAACATTGCAGATTTCCCAATTAGGTTCCTGTTTTGCTGTAAATACGGTTCCTGAACAATCTACTTTTTCTCACCCTTCCACCTCAACTACACAACCAGCTAACATTCCAGCTGACCCTTTCACTCTCACCTCACCTCTAACCCACAAAGCAGAAACTCTTTCGGAACCGGGCCTACAATTGGAATTAAAACCTTTGCCCGATTCACTTAAATATGTTTTCCTGGGTCCAAATCAGACCCTGCCCCTGATTATAAATTCTGGACTCACCGGGGCACAAGAGCACAAACTTCTCCAGGTTTTGAGTAAATATCGAAAAGCTATTGGCTGGACCCTTTCTGATCTTAAAGGCATTCATCCGTCCTATTGTACGCACCGTATATTTTTAGAGGACGATTCTCGCCCCTCCCGCCAACCACAAAGGCGCTTGAATCCTAGTATGCAGGAGGTGGTAAAAAAGGAGATTATTAAGTGGCTGGATGCTGATATCATCTACCCCATTTCTGACAGCTCCTGGGTTAGTCCAACTCAAGTAGTCCCCAAAAAGGCTGGACTAACAGTTGTCACCAATGAAAAGGGGGAAAATATAGCCACTCGAACCGCTTCTTCTTGGCGCGTGTGTATAGATTATCGAAAATTAAACACCGCCACTAAGAAGGATCATTTCCCGCTCCCTTTTATTGATCAAATCTTGGAGCGATTAGCCGGACGGGAATTTTACTGTTTTTTGGACGGTTATTCTGGCTATAATCAAGTAGCGGTTCATCCTGAGGACCAGGATAAAACAACTTTCACCTGCCCCTTCGGAACCTTTGCTTTCCGAAGAATGCCCTTCGGTCTTTGCAACGCACCTGCAACTTTTCAAAGGTGCATGCTTGCAATTTTTTCAGACCTGGTAGGTGAATGTTTAGAAGTTTTTATGGATGACTTCTCTATTTTTGGAGATTCTTTTGATCATTGCCTCAAAAATCTTGAAAGAACCCTCCAAAAGTGCATAGAAGTTAACCTGGTCCTCAGCTGGGAAAAAAGCCATTTCATGGTCCAAGAAGGTATTGTCTTGGGCCATGTTATTTCTAAACAAGGAATTGCGGTAGATAAAGCAAAAATAGATGCTATATCTAAGCTCCCACCGCCCACTACTGTCAAACAAATCAGATCCTTTTTGGGTCATGTGGGTTTCTATCGTCGATTCATACAAAACTTTTCCCAAATCTCCAAGCCTTTAAGTCAGCTTCTTACTAAAGACCAGCCATTTGAGTTTAATAATAAGTGCCTGGAGAGTTTTTTGAGGTTGAAGAAAGAGGTTACTGAGGCACCAATATTGCAGGGACCTGACTGGAATAGTCCCTTTGAATTAATGACAGATGCCTCAGATTTTGCTGTAGGGGCCGTTCTAGGGCAAAGAATTGGCAAGAAACCCGTTGTGATCTATTATGCCAGCAAAACCCTTGATGACGCACAACGGAATTACACGGTTACTGAAAAGGAACTTCTTGCCATTGTATTTGCCTTGGAAAAATTTAGATCTTATCTGTTGGGGTCACGTGTCACTGTTTATACCGACCACTCAGCAATTAAATATTTGCTGACTAAGAAAGATGCGAAACCCCGCCTTATCCGTTGGATTCTGCTGCTCCAGGAATTTGACCTGGAAATCAAGGATAAGGCGGGATTGCACAATGTAGTGGCCGATCATCTCTCTCGTCTTATGACAAATGACATAATGACCCCACCAGATCAGTTCCCTGATGAAAGTATTTTAGCTGCTACAACCCTCCCTTGGTTTGCACCCATTGCAAACTACTTAGCAACAGAACAAATCCCTGCTGATTGGCCAAAAACAAAACGGGATAAGTTCTTTGCTGATATTAAATATTATTTTTGGGAGGAGCCCGACCTTTTCTGCATTTGTGCCGATCAGGTTATTCGACGATGTGTCCCTGATTCTGAAATCCATGATATCTTAACACATTGTCACTCAATGGCCTGTGGCGGACATTTTTCGGGCAAGAAAACTGCAGCTAAAATCCTTAATGCAGGATTTTATTGGCCCAGCTTGCACAAAGATGCTCATGACTTTGTTCGGTCCTGTGTGCGTTGCCAGAGCATCGGCAACATGACTCGAAAGGATATGATGCCCCTTAATCCTATTTTAGAGGTTGAAATTTTTGATGTTTGGGGCATCGACTTCATGGGACCGTTCATCAACTCTGGTGGGTATTTGTATATATTAGTCGCAGTAGACTATGTTTCTAAATGGATAGAAGCAATACCCACCCGCACTAGTGATCACCGTGTGGTTGTCGAATTTCTTAAGAAAAATATTTTCTCAAGATTCGGCATACCAAAAGCCATTATCAGTGACGGAGGCTCACATTTCACCCACTCACAATTCCGTCACCTCCTTTCTAAATATGGGGTTAATCATAAAATTTCCACACCATATCACCCCCAAACTAATGGCCAGGCTGAAGTTTCTAACCGGGAAATTAAAAATATTCTACAAAAAATGGTTAGGTCCGACCGTAAAGACTGGTCCACCAAATTGGACGACGCTTTATGGGCCTACCGTACCACTTTTAAAACTCCGCTTGGCATGTCTCCCTTCCGTCTGATTTTCGGGAAGGCATGCCATCTCCCGGTAGAATTAGAACATAGGGCTTTTTGGGCAATAAAACAACTTAATATGGATTTATCTGATGCCGGTAACCATAGAAAATTACAATTAACTGAATTGGAAGAATTACGTAATTTTTCCTATGAAAATGCGAGGATTTATAAAGACCGAACAAAGAAATTTCATGATAAATATATTGTTCGGAAACACTTTGACGTTAATCAACGTGTTTGGCTTTTCGATGCGAGATTACGTCTTTTTCCTGGCAAATTAAAATCTAAATGGACCGGCCCCTTTATTGTTCATAAAACATATCCATACGGCGCTGTTGACCTTCTTGATCCACAAACTAATTCGATATTTCAAGTCAATGGCCAGCGTTTAAAGCCCTATTTTGACCATACGCCTAAAATTCCATCTGAATCTTTTAATTTTACTGAGCCAACCACCCTTGATCACTAGTACACATCACGCCCGGCTGAATGGCGTAAAAGATAGCACTGGATGGGAGGTAACCCATCATTTTCTTGCTTTCCTTTTTTCTTCTTTTTCCAGGTTTTGATCATCCTAAACCCGACCGTCATCACTAAGGTGATCCCTTTTCCCTCCTAATGCATGAGGACATGGCATATCTTAAGCATGGGGGGGTGTTTTTAAATTTTTATGATCGATTCAGGATGTTCAAAACCTAAAAACATGCAATTTTCTTTAATTTATTTCCTGCTTGCATACCCAAAAAAATAAAAATAAAAATAAAAATGTTGAAAACTTTTTGAGGAAAAATTTTGAAATTAGGACTAAGGTCGTAAAATTCACTTCTGGTACAATGGGATTTAATCTTTAACAAACTAAGGATGAGGATATGGATCTGATCATTAGAATTTCAGGGTCTATTTTAGACTAGATCAGATATCCTTCTCTAAAATTCCACCTGAACTCATGATAGTTCAGGTGACTTGATCCTATTTTGTAATATGGAAAGTATTTGACTTAGTTTCTGATTCAAAAACTTGCGGGTCTCAAGAAACTTCTTGTGTCAATTTTCACACACAAGCCAACACTTAAAAACAACTAAAAAAAATTGAAAAGCTTCCTTGTTTGGATTTAGTAAAAGTCTGAAGTAGATCATTGGTTTGAGTTCCCACCGCCGAGAAGAAGGAAAATACCTTCTTTGAGGACGCGATGTCAACATGTTACCGCCTCGGCGCTGCTCTATATCTATATTTCATATCTTTAGACGGAGCATTAAAGCGCATTTCAGCAGCTCAAGTGTCTTGGACGGTGCTCTACCTATAGCGTCGGAGCAAGAGCTTGAGTTTGCTTGGAGCGCCCCTTTTCACCGCATCGTGTTTTGGGGTTGTGAGCTCCTGGGTGGTGTCATGGACAGTGCTATCCCGAAGTACTGGCGCCAGAGCCCCCTCAAGGAATGGTAACGGGAATGATGATACCGACACATCTGTTGTAAGACTAAGCTAAAAATAAGCATGGGAGAGAAAAAAAAAAAAAAAAAAATAATAATAATAATAACACGTCCTTATAAAGGTTGGCTTTTCACAAGCACAGACACAAGGTTTTAAAGGAATTTGCAAGTTGCGAATCAGATTCACGAGCCAGAAAAATCCTAAAAACAAACATTTCAAGTCATCTGAATTAACAAGGGGTTAATTTGTGAATTTTCTGAGGATATATTGATCCCGTTCTATCTAATGGTTGGATCCAAAAACAAATCCTGATGTTTATCTTCAACAAATCCCGTATCTCCTGTGTTTTAATCTACCAAGGTCCCTTAATCTCTTTTTCTCCTCAAAAGTCAAAAAAAAATTAGATTTCCCAAAAATTCCGTTTTCCAAAAAAAAAAAAAAAAATTAATGTTTTGCTAAGAGACTAGCAAAAGATAAGCATGGGGGTGTGATAAACACCAGTTTATCATCATTTTTATGCTTTAAAACTAACCTAGCTCTTAGGATTTTACTCTGCAAACGGGTTTTTGGGCTGCATTTAGGCATAAATTAGGATAGGCATGCATTGCATTTTTTATTATTGTTTTAATGTGTTTTTGTGAGTGTTAGGGATGTACAGATTCACAGATCCCTAAAACCCTAGCACTCAAGAAGGCAATTGGTGAAGGAGAAGCCCAGACTAGTTGGAACCCAGCTTGATCCAGCTCACCATAGCTGGAACCTAGCTTACTTGAACTAGGGTTAGCTCATCCCAGCTCCATTCAGCTAATCTCAGCTGGATGGTAGCTCAAGAGAGTTCACCTTAGCTCACCCTAGCTCAAGTCAGCTCAGATCCAGCTCAACTTAGCTGAGTCTAGCTCACCTCAGCTCCCACTAGTTCACAGGGAGCTCTAGCTAGCTCAGCTGAGTTGACAGGAGTTCACCCCAGCTCAGATCCAGCTACATTCAGCTCCACTCAACTCCATCCAGCTGAAGAAGAATTCATCTCAGCTCAGGAAGCTCAAGTCCAGCTCCCGGGGATTCAGCTTAGCTCATCTCAGTTGAGCTAAGCTACCTTAGCTGCCTCAACCAGCTTGATTCTCCCCGATAGCACCAGACCTAGCTCACCTTAGCTCATTTTGGTAGAAGCTAGCTCACTTTAGCTTGGCTTAGCAACTAGCAAAGAACTAGCAAGCTAAGCCAGCTAGAGTAGCCCCATGCCAGCCTCTTCAGCAGCAGCCAGCTCCAGCTCCAGCTCCAGACTTCTTCTCCTCAGCTCCCTCCTCCAAACCCTAGCTCCAACACCTTCTCCTCTACTCCTCCATTAGCTAAGCTAGCTTAGCTTAGCTTAGCTTAGCTTAACTTAGCTATGCTCCAACTTCCTTGGCTTGTACTACCCCAAAAACCCACCTACCAACTCTACCCAACTAGCTCCACCTAAGCTCCACATAAGCTAACCTACTTGGCACCAACCTAACCTACCCACCACCTCCAAAAGACACCTAAAAGTGGCGCCAAAAACTACCCATAACCACCCCTTAATGGCGCCACTTTTCCCTCCAAAATCTCCCCTCATCTCCACCACACAATCTCCCTTGAACCCATCTCCACCATCCACCTAACCCCCCTTCTAGAAGACCCCATGTTGGCGCCAACATGGTGGTGTCTCTCCACCACCAAAAGACACCAACACCACCATAACTACCCCCTTTAACACCTCTTGGGTTGGCGCCAACTCTCCTTAGCCATAGGATCACTAACCACCTCCATTCTTCCATCCTAGCCCTCCATTTCAAGGGGCACCTTAACCCCCCCATCCTACCCTATAAAAAGACCACTACCCACCACCATTCAAGCCATCCTTGGCTAGCCATTTCACTCTCATATTCCACCAAGAATCCCACGTCCAAGAGAGAAGAAGAAGAAGAAGATTAAGGGGATATTCTGTCCCCTTGGTGCCTTCCCCTCTTCCCTTCTCTCTTGGGTCACGCCAGCCAAAGGAGAAGCCAGGCAAGGAAGATCTTGGAGGAGATCTTGAAGGTGGTCACGCCACCTTGGAGGAGTTTTTAAGGGTGGTGCACGCCCACCCCTTTGGAGAGAGCATTAAAGGTGGTAGCTTCCACCTTGGAGGAGCTCTCAAGGAAGGAGAAGAAGGAGGCCCTCTTTTCAAGCCAAGGAGCAGCTAGGCTTGGAGCAAGAAGACAACCTTCTTCACCATTGTTACAAGAGGATTTGTCTTTCTTTTCTTGGTTTTAAATTGTTCAATTCTAGTAGAAGCTTTCCTCTACTTGTCCTTGAAAAGAACACTCATTCTACTCAATCAAAAATTGCCTTCTTTTAAGCTTTTTATTGCAGTTGTTTGTTTTGGTTCTAGCACTTATTTCACCTCTTCTTCCTAATTACCCTAGGCCTACACTTGCCTAGAGTGAGCTTAGGAAGAAGATATTTCTATCTTTTAGAATTTTTAATCATTTGTAGGTGTTAGTTCTTTTCGCTACAATCTGCCGTTTGCCCTCGTCTTTTCAAAATACAAAAAAATTACATATTGAAAAATATTAAAAAGAAAGTTGAGATTGTATTCCAAGCAAGAGAATCATTATTGCAATTTTTGCCTCCTTGGACGACCCTAGATACTCCCCTATCTAGGATATAAATTTTAAAAGCGAAAGCGGATTCGCGTGTTACAACGACGTTAAAAAAACTGCTTTTACAAATCACGCGCATTTCGCTATCAGGGGAAGACGACGGAAGGTCAGCAGCCAGAGCAGGAAAGAAGACAGGCTGAAGAAGAAGGAAGAGCAACGGCCATCGCGAAAGAAGAAAAAGAGAGGTCAAGGCAGGTGAAGAAAAGAAGAAGAAGATCTGAAGAAAAAGAAAGAAAGAAAACAAGGAAGAACAGAAGGAAGAAGAAGAAGAGCACCACCATTGCAAGAGAAGAATACCACCTGAACAGAGAGAAAGAAGGAGATCTAAAGAAAGAGAGAAAGAAGAGCACCCCCCTCTGCAGAACAAAGAGAACAACAAATTCTCTCTCTCTCTCTCTCTCTCTTTATTTTTGTAATAGAACTTGTATTTCTCTAGAATACAACTTGCTCCCTGAGTTCGACCTCGGGAACTCTTTTATTTTTCCGAGTAAAAAATTTTATATGAAACGTTGGTAACAACCAGCTTTACTACAACGTTATAACTGAACCCGACGTTATCATTTTGGCGCCGTTGCCGGGGAGCAACGGCTATTCTAGAGGTAAACATTCCTGTATCTTTTAATTTCTGATAATCTCCTCTCTTTTGTGCAGCTACAGGAACTCAAGAAGACAAGCAACCACACGACAACCACTCCGAAGACAGGTAAATCTTTTCTCTCACTATTAACCCCTACACTCTAAAGAGAAAGAAAAGAAAAGAACAAAGAAATATAGGGCTAACCTGTCTTCCATACTTAGTAACCATAAAAAGTTGCATGTTTTCAACTCATCACTCCTGCACACTATTAAGGGTATTTAAGGGCTAACACATTCTTGCTTGAGCCCTAATTGCCCAACAAAGAGTTAAATGGACCAAGTAGAGCCAACATAAGGTCAAACATTAGGATTTCAGTAGAGACACACCCCTTAATCAAGAATTGAGGAAATCCTAAAGAGGTGTGCCCAAGCCATTGATTGAAAATAATTAACAAGAAAAATCCTAAACAATTGGCTCTCT
The DNA here is from genome assembly GCA_037157565.1 of Thalassia testudinum. NCBI lineage: Eukaryota > Viridiplantae > Streptophyta > Magnoliopsida > Alismatales > Hydrocharitaceae > Thalassia > Thalassia testudinum. The sequence continues at coordinate 96,952,088 of JAZHRO010000025.1, forward strand.
CTAAACACTTGAACCCTAAAAGACAGGACCTAAAAGCTCTTAAAGAAAACAATAGGTAAAGTTGACCCCTTGGGTTAACCAACCTTAAATTAGGTCACTCTTTGCACTTAAAAAGACTAAAGTTCAAGTGAAACCTTAAGCACCCTGATCTTAAAATTGGTAGACTTAAGAGGTCAAGATCCCCATTCTGGTCTACCTGGAACCGCAGTGACAAGAGAGGTCGGGTGGGGGAAACCCTGTAACCCGTGGGGACGCTCTACCGTGTAGGGGTCTTCGCGGGACTCTCCCTCTCTGGCTGCCCAGGTAATTCTCAGGTGGACGATCTTTCTGATCAAGGGGTCCATCTGCCCCGCACCTCTATAGTCACCCAACACATTTTTGGGTGTCTTGATTGGGTCCAGCACCTTCTAAACTTACCTCTCCCAACTGTGCATGTACGGAAGGAGGTCTCTAAGACCACCCTTAAGACCTCCTTTAGAAATTCACTCTCGTCAAGGCCAAGCCTCGACGCCCGTGTTTGTGCAGCAACACCCTCACATTATTCTCTCTTCTGATTCAGAACCAAGTTCTTCTTCTTCCCCCATCATGGCTCAGCCAGTTGAGGAAGAAAATAATCTGGAACACCAGCTCCAGCGACTCAATGACCTCTTCCAAAACTTCGTGCACCCACCACAGCGTCCTATGATGCGGGACCACTACAATCCTGCTGCAGTGGCCATTGAGCCTCGAGTTAGAATCCCGATTGGAGGACCTGATTCCGAACTAAAGCCCAACATGATTCATGCTATACCTAAATTCCATGGGCTTAATTCTGAAGATCCCTTCCAGCACATCAAACAGCTTAAGCATCTGGCCCACACTTTTGGATCAGATGCGCAAAATCAGGATATTCTTCTCATGAAGATGTTCTCCTTTTCTCTTATGGACAAGGCCGCCCATTGGTATCAAACTCAGACCCGGCCGATCAACACTTGGGAAGAACTTCAATCCGAGTTTTTGAAAAAGTTCTTTCCCGTTGGTCGGACCAACGCCTTGCGCCATCAGATTACACACTTCACTCAACAATCAGGAGAACCTCTCCATGAGGCATGGGATCGTTTTCAGGATCTCATGAGGAAGTGCCCCCATCACGGAGTTCCTAAATGGGAACAAGTCCAATCTTTTTACCAGGGACTCCGTGAGGACATCCGCCTTTTCGTCAATGCAACCTGCGGAGGAAACATCATGGGTCAACATGAAGACACCGTATGGGAGATTCTCGAAAACATGTGCGAGAACTCCATCAACAATGACTCCATGGGATTATTTGACAGGACGAATACCCGCGCAGCGACGAATCTTAAGGGAGCACATGAGACGCAGGGCCTGTCCGCATCAGTCGACCTGGAATTAATGGCCAGTCGATTGGACAAGGTCTCAATTATTGAAAAGAAGGTGGATGAGCTGACTCAGCACTTGCAGCGAGCCACCTCTGCGCGTAACTCCTTTGCACAACCTCCTTCCACACAGGAGACTGTGCAAAACATCCTACACCGATCCTCCCCTGGGATGGATCCATATCCATCCCCATCTGATTCTTGGACTGGAAGATCATCCGATCCTTTCTTCACCAGCCGGGGGAACTCCATTCCCCCTTTCCCTGATTCTCAGGAGGTTCCTCAGACCTGCGAGGACCTCAACGCCATCCAGAACGACCCATTCTCCAACACTTACAACCCTGGATGGCGAAACCATCCCAATTTTCAGTGGGCGGGAAATTCCCAAACCCAAAGACCACCTTTTCAGTCCCGCCCACAGCCCTCTCATCACTACCAGCCGCCTCAGCCTCGGCCCAACCCTACTTATCCATCAGGGCCAAATCAAGATCAAATGTCCTTAATCCTTCAGACTCTGGCTGACATTCAAAAATCGAATGCGGCCATTCAAAAACAGCACAAGGACGAGCTTACTGAAGTTAAAACTCAGCTGGCCCAGTTGGCAAATTCTCGCCAGCCAGGCACACTCCCTTCCCAACCCCTTCCTAACCCAAATAACGTGCCAACCCAGAAGCGCGTTATGAATCCAAATTTAGGCCACGCTCAATGGATTTATCAGGCCCCTACTGCCCCATCTCCAGACGAGATGGAAGCCTCTACTTCTCGTACGGGATTTCAGCAGCAGCCACCCCTCCTACCAAATCCAAACCAAAATCAGGCCGGATTAAATTCTGTAACAACACGTAGTGGTAAGACAACTCAGGACCCGCGTTATCCAAACCACTCCCAGCCTGATAATCATGACCCTAGGATAGTTATCCAAGGTACCGCTGTTCCAGACCCACAACCTGGACCTATCCTAGAGGAACCAACCAAGATCCCGTTTCCCGAAGCCCTGACCAAGGGAAAGAAGACCACCAAACCCGTGGCCCCTGAGGAGGACCTGGTCAAGCTCTTTGAGCAGGTCCACATAAACATCCCCTTGATGGATGCAATCCGCCACGTACCAGCTTACGCACGATTTCTAAAGAATATATGTACACCCCAGCGTAAGCCGCGAACCAAGGGAGGGAGCCCAATTGTTCTGTCAGAGCAAGCCAGCTCTGTAATCCTTAGTAGACTCCCACCCAAGGCAAAAGATCCTGGAACTCCCCTGATCTCCTGTAAGATAGGTGGTACCCAATTTGACAGAGCATTGTTAGACTTAGGTGCATCTATAAATCTGATACCCACATCCTTACTTGACCATCTGGAAGAATCTGAGCTGAAACCAACTGAGGTGACATTACAATTAGCAGATCGATCTATAAAGTCACCAAAAGGGATTCTCGAGGATGTTATCGTAAGAGTGCGGGATTTCTATTTTCCAGTGGACTTTATAGTCTTAGACATGGATGCACCTGAGAACCCTAGGGATACACCAATCATTCTAGGGAGACCTTTCTTGGCTACTGCTAGAGCCAACATCAGCTGTGAGGAGGGCCAAATAGAGCTTAAGTTTGGAGATCAAACACTGAAAATTGATATATTTAAGGCCCAACAAGGAATTAATTGCGGCGTCATCGAGCAAATTTGTGACATCAAGACTTTGGTTGATGAATCACACCTCCAGAATGACTTGAGTATGCCTCATCAACCACAGAAGGATCTTGACCCGCAAACAGAGGAGTCCAATCCGGATGTCAACAACCCAGTAACTCCCACCCTTGAACCTCACATCTATACTGAACCACCCGCTGCTGCTGAAAACCCCATCCTTGAACTGAAACCCCTTCCTGCTCATTTGAAATACATCTTTTTGGGTTCTAATCAGACCCTTCCTGTGATCATCAATTCCAACCTCAATCCTGAACAGGAATCCCGTCTGATTGTTGTCCTCCAGCAACATCGCAGAGCCATCGGATGGACCCTCGATGATTTGACTGGAATAAGTCCCTCTTATTGTACTCATCATATCTATTCAGAAGAGGGCACACGACCTTCTCGTGAAATGCAGAGACGCTTAAACCCCAATCTGCAGGAGGTCGTGAAAAAGGAGATCATCAAGTGGTTAGATGCCGGGATCATCTACCCGATCTCCGATAGTCGTTGGGTGAGCCCGATTCAGGTCGTGCCTAAGAAGGCAGGACTCACCACTATAACGACTGAGACCGGAGAAATCATTCCTACCCGATTAGCCAACTCGTGGAGAGTCTGTATAGATTACCGTCGACTCAATTCCTCCACGAAGAAGGATCATTTCCCACTACCCTTCATTGATCAAATTCTCGAAAAATTAGCAGGAAATAGGTTCTTCTGCTTCCTTGACGGGTACTCCGGTTATAACCAGGTGGCAATCCATCCTGAGGACCAAGAAAAGACCACATTCACCTGCCCCTTCGGAACATACGCTTTCCGAAGGATGCCTTTCGGTCTTTGCAATGCACCCGCTACTTTTCAGCGATGCATGCTTGCCATATTCTCAGATATGGTAGGTGATTATCTGGAAGTCTTCATGGATGACTTTTCAGTTTTCGGAGCATCATTCGACGATTGCCTCCAACACTTGGTCCAGATACTCAGGCGGTGCATCGACGTGAATTTGGTTCTTTCCTGGGAAAAGAGCCATTTCATGGTGCTGAGGGAATTGTCCTGGGACACTCAATTTCGGAGAAAGGTATCCAAGTGGATCGAGCTAAGGTTAATCTGATTTCTCGCCTTCCTATGCCTAGCTCGATCAGGGACATCCGATCCTTTTTAGGGCATGTCGGTTTTTATCGACGATTTATCCCTGATTTTTCAAAAATCGCACGCCCCCTGACAACTCTTCTCTCCAAGGATGTTCCCTTCGAAATCTCCAAGGAATGCACTCAAGCATTTGAAATCCTGCGTGACCGAGTCACCCAAGCCCCGATCCTACAGTCCCCTGATTGGTCTCAACCCTTTGAGATCATGTGTGATGCATCCGACTTCGCTGTAGGAGCGGTTTTGGGGCAGAAAAATGACAAGAAACCTGTGGTCATTTACTACGCCAGCAAAACACTCGATGAGGCTCAGCGTAACTATACAGTTACTGAGAAAGAGCTGCTAGCTGTAGTATTTGCCCTAGAGAAGTTCAGATCATACCTTCTGGGTTCCCATGTCATCATATACTCGGATCACACGGCTGTGAGGCATCTCCTTGCAAAGAAGGACGCGAAACCTCGATTGATCCGATGGATCTTGCTGTTGCAAGAATTTGACCTCGAGATTCGCGATAAAGCGGGAAAACAAAACGTGGTAGCTGATCACTTGTCCCGTCTTCCTTCTGAAATGATAGACCCTTCCGGACCCATCACTGAGCATTTTCCCGATGAGCACCTGCTGACTATTGGTACTAGCCTTCCATGGTTTGCTAATATTGTAAATTACTTGGCATCTCATCAGACCCCGTCCGATTGGCCGAAGGCCAAGAAAGACAAATTACGCTCCGATGCCAAGTATTACATTTGGGAAGACCCGTACCTCTTCCGCATAGGTGCCGATCAGATCATCCGGAGATGTGTCCCGGAAGGGGAAGTCAACAATATCCTCTCTTTCTGCCATGACCAGGCATGCGGTGGCCATTTTGCCGGGCATAAAACCGCATCAAAAGTCCTCCAGTGCGGCTTTTACTGGCCCACACTGTTCAAAGACGCATACAGTCATTGCAAGGCATGCAGTCGTTGCCAGACTTTGGGCAACATGAGCCATCGCGACATGATGCCTATGCAACCGATTCTAGTATGCGAAATCTTTGATGTTTGGGGGATTGATTTTATGGGCCCCTTTCCTATTTCGGATGGTTTCGAATACATTCTGTTGGCTGTGGACTACGTGTCCAAATGGATCGAAGCCATACCAACCCGAACCTGTGATCACAAAATCGTTCTCAAATTCATTCATCAACACATTTTCTCAAGGTTCGGGATTCCTCGTGCAATAATCTCTGATGGGGGAACCCATTTCACAAATGCTCAGTTTAGGTCACTGATGACCAAATACGGGGTGTCTCACCGAATCTCTACTCCTTACCACCCCCAAACTAATGGTCTAGCTGAGCTGTCGAATCGGGAGATCAAGAAAATCCTGCAGGTCACTGTTCGACCTGACAGGAAGGACTGGTCGTCCCGACTTCCGGAAGCATTGTGGGCCTATAGGACCGCCCACAAGACCCAATTGGGCATGTCTCCCTTTAGATTGGTGTACGGAAAGGCATGCCACCTTCCCGTCGAACTGGAGCATAAAGCCTATTGGGCAGTACGGAACTGTAATCTAGATCTTTCCAAGGCTGGGACCCACAGAAAACTCCAAATCAGCGAGATCGATGAATTGCGCATAGACGCGTACGAGAACTCGCAAATCTACAAGGAGCGGGTTAAAGCCTTCCACGACAAACACATCTCAAGAAAGATCTTCCATCCTGGTCAAAAGGTCCTACTCTTTGATGCCCGACTCAAACTCTTCCCAGGAAAACTGAGATCTAAGTGGGTCGGACCATATTTGGTCCGACAGGTTTTTGGAAATGGAGCAATCGAAATCAGTCCACTCAGCCACGATTCTGAACCTTTCATCGTGAATGGTCAAAGACTCAAGCCGTTCATTGATGTAACTTCTACTGATTTGGCTGAGGCATCTTATATCCTCCGTTCCCCTTGAGCTTATTGCGCCCAGCCGATGGCGTAAAACTCAGCGCTTAACGGGAGGCAGCCCGTCATTCTCTTTGAAAACCTGAAACTTGTTCTGACACCTTTCAGCACTCGAAGTTCACCCTTATAGACAGCCGACCCCAACTCAGATGTTCGCATCTGAAATTTGAAATCGTCCGCAAAAATTCAACCCGACCCATCCACTCACCCAAATTTCTGTCTTAAGGAATGAACTAAGACCCCCTAGGTTACAATGAGGACATTGCAAATCTTAGGCATGGGGGGGGTAGGAAAGTGCAAAAACTTGTAAGAAAAGGTTTCAAACAAAAAATTCACATATGCCAAAAATACCATAAAAATTAAAAAAATTTTTCGAAAAAGAATAAGAGGAAAAGAGGAGAAGGAAAATTTTGTGAAGGGAGAACAAACAAAATGAAAAAGGAGCACAAAATTATGAAAAAAAAAAAAAAAGAGTGATAGTCATTAGTAAGAAACTAAGGAATTAACCTAAGTTCTAGACCTCATTTAAGAAAATAACTGAAAAGTGCACAATAAGATTAGTAAGAATGCAAACCTTAGGCATTCTTGAATAGACTCTTAGTACTCATTAAGATCTGGACACTCCTCAAGAGGTTGAGGAAAATGAAAAGCTGAAGTATTAGGTCTAAGGCTTAGGAAGTATTCGGCCTCGTTAACTAATTTTTGGTTTACGGGACTCAGTAACCTAAGCACCCTAATCTCACACACAGCCTGGTTCAGTAAGCGTAAAAATCAGAATCACGCAGAAGCGTCGCAAAAATCTGAAAAGAACACCTAGAATAGGAATGGCCGATCAACACAAGTTGATTTGGACGAGTTCCCAGCGCGGAGAGGCGGGAAATCCCCTCGAAGATGCGTAACAAAATATCATCTCCTCGGTGCTTGTCTCTTAGGATATTTACATATCCTACGGGGGGCATGTAAGCACTCTGCTGGTTCAGATTCCATGGATGGCATTATCTCGAAGTGTCAATTGCCAGGGTCTGGATTCGGCCACGGAATACCATGGATGGGATTATCTCGAAATCTCAATAGCCAGGGTTCCGGGGGTTGCCATGGGCGGTGCTATCTCGAAGCATCGATCGCCAGGAACCCTTGAGGATTGATGATGGGAGCAAGGAATCTGATACAGACCGTGTTGAAAAGCTAATCCTAGGCTAGAACTAAAAAGAAAAAGAGAGAGAAAACTCTCCAAACAGAAAAAACTTTCTATCTCTCTCTTACAAAACGCACTGCGAACTGGGCCAGGGCTAAAATCATTTCAAGCACGGGTGCTTTAACCACGAAGTCCAATAAACCTTAGGTTAGTTCTTGCGGGCCTTAAAAACCTTTGCTAAAAGACTGAGGCTAAGGCTAGACAGATTTGGATCTTGATTGGTACTAGAGTATCTTTTAGGCCTATGGTCAGCATTCTAACCTAATCTATGCTCAAATAAAAAGGCACTTATCTAAAACCATTGAAAACTTCATGGTCTAGAACAAGGGTTGAAACCTTAAGTTTTTTTGCTAAGGGACTAGCAAAAGCTAGGCATGGGGGTATGATGAGAACCTCATCATGAGCCATAACTAGCTCATTTTGACCCAATACAAAGGATAAAAGCTCCTACATATCTCAAGGAAAAGCTTAACTCAGAGAATTCTGAGTTTGAGAAGAAAACAAGTCATAAGGGGTAAAAGTGCAATTTTACCAGTATAATCTGCATACAGGGTAATTCAGGGCCCAAACATAGGTCAAAACAGCTTAATAAGAATAAAAGTGGGATGAGATGATCTAGCAAGGGCTACAGCACTTCCAAGGAACCAAATGATAATCTGTAACCCTAAAACAACCCACTTCAATTCACAAGGTTCGAGGCAAAGTAAAAATAGAATAAACCCTCTAAAATTCATAGAAAAATAATCTCTAGGGTTTAGAACCTTCAATTTGGCCTTTAGAACCCATTTTGACCTACATTGAGAACCATGCCCAATTAATAACTTAATTTGGGTTTTTGCGCAAATTGACCGGTCAAACAAGGTTTAATATGAAAATAAAATTCACCATCAGATTCCTTAGGTCCTAATTAGTCATGTATAAAAACTTGAGCCTAAGAAGAAACCTCCTTGACCGACTTCACACTTTGGTCCTCATATATTTACTCTTTGGCCCTCAACTTTTGAACCCTCGCATTTTGGCCCCTAACTCTCCTTCGTTCTTTGCAAACAGGTCCCTCCTGCAAAACCCTGCCAGCACCATGCTCCGGCGACCTTGCGCGGAGCATGGCGCCGCGCAGGGTGAGGTGGAGGACCTGGCAAGTGTACCGGGGGTGCCCTGTGTCGTCAGCCGTCGCAGGAGCACCCCCATGGTCATTGTAGCCCCCCATACCGGCCGTGCGAACGCACGGACGGTATGGGTTCGTATTCCGACCATTCTCCGGCGAGGGAGACACGTCGTCTCCCTCCGCCTTCCTCCCTGCTTCAACCCTATAAATACCCCCCGCCGCTCCACCGACGAAGGCAGCCTGGATCTGACGGAGAAAACCCCCAGCTTTCTTCTCTTCTTTCTCCGGCAGACGCTCACCAGCTCCGGCGACTTCCTCCCCCTCCACCTCTTCGCTCTGCCGCACTACCAGCAGCAGAGACTTCCTCCCCTGCTCTTCCCGCGCCACGCCGCACCCAGCTGGCGCCTCTCCAGCCCTCTGCTCGCCGCCGCCCCTCTCCCTGAGCATCGTCTTCTCCGGCGACAGTCGATACGACTGTCGCCCTGTTCCTCCCCCTTCGTCCCTGCAGTTAAGTTAGACCTACTCCCCTTCTCCTCCTCTTTCTTTCCCCGCTTTCGATTTAGTCAATTAAGCCCTCTACCGACCCTGTTCACCCTCACCCTCTCCGCCTCCGACCACCCTCCGGCGAGCCGCTCCCATCACCTCAGCGACCCACACGGCTCGCCGACCACCGCAGAACCTCCGCCTCCTCACCCTGATCCTCTTCCGCCCCTCCACTTCCCACCAAACACCCTCTGCAGATCCACCGAACACACCCACTCCCTCGCTCACAGTTTGACCTAGGACGACCTGATAGCTCCATCTCGCCCCCTGCAGACCCCCTGACCACCTTCGCCGTGCCACGGCGAAGGTCCCCCGCCTGTCTGATTTGGCCGAGAGGCCGTTCTATTGATTTCAGGTTCCAGGCCTTGACCGCCATTGGCGAGGAAGCTCGAAGCTTGCTTGAGGTTGCTCCAAGCCTAGATATCCCAGGTTGAAGAGCCACGGCCAGCGCGAAAGAGTCTTGCGCACACACCCTGGCCCTCAATTGGAGTTGCGCGCCTCAACAGCTGTTGCAATTGGAAGCACCATCCCTGCTGCAGGCGTGAGAGAAAAGGGGTGCGCGGATAGTCCCACCTCGGGAATTTCTGAAGCCACACACCCACATAAATTGCAAAAGTGCCACCATCTGTTTGCCTCAGTTACCACGGGGTGAGGTCCCTCTCACCCGACCCGACCCGACTCGGCCTCGTCCGTGACCACGCTCCGCGGACCTGGCCCGACCCGATTAGACTGACCTGCACTCCTCGCCCACCACGCACGCCGGTGGGCCTGGACCCGGGCCTGACCCGAACCCGATTACCCGGTAGCGCTCTGGGAGAGCTTCCGAAGAGTGATTTCGGAGAGAGAGATACGCGGGGGAGGGGGGTAGAGTAGGTTTTTGCCTCTTGACGAAAAAACTCTGAAGTGTGCAGGCCAAAGAAGAAGAAGCAGACCCGCTGAAGAAGAAGGAGCTGCTGCACTGTAGCGAAGGCATCGTTAAGTCGTCTCAGCACCGGGGCAGACGACGGAAGGTCAGCAGCCAGAGCAGGAAAGAAGACAGGCTGAAGAAGAAGGAAGAGCAACGGCCATCGCGAAAGAAGAAAAAGAGAGGTCAAGGCAGGTGAAGAAAAGAAGAAGAAGATCTGAAGAAAAAGAAAGAAAGAAAACAAGGAAGAACAGCAGGAAGAAGAAGAAGAGCACCACCATTGCAAGAGAAGAATACCACCTGAACAGAGAGAAAGAAGGAGATCTAAAGAAAGAGAGAAAGAAGAGCACCCCCCTCTGCAGAACAAAGAGAACAACAAATTCTCTCTCTCTCTCTCTCTCTCTTTATTTTTGTAATAGAACTTGTATTTCTCTAGAATACAACTTGCTCCCTGAGTTCGACCTCGGGAACTCTTTTATTTTTCCGAGTAAAAAATTTTATATGAAACGTTGGTAACAACCAGCTTTACTACAACGTTATAACTGAACCCGACGTTATCATGGATCCAGGCTATTCCCACTCGAACCAATGACCACAAGGTGGTCATCAATTTTGTCAAGAAGAACATCTTCAGACGGTTCAGGATTTCGAGGGCCATCATCAGCGATGGTGGCACTCATTTCACTAATGCCCAGTTCTGTAATTTGTTGGCAAAGTATGGGGTTAATCATAGAATCTCCACACCTTACCATCCCCAGACAAATGGACAGGCTGAGTTCTCCAATCGGGAGATCAAGAATATTCTGCAGAAAATGATTAGACCTGATTGCAAAGACTGGACTCAAAAGCTTGAGGACGCTCTTTGAGCCAACCGTATGGCATATAAAATGCCCATCGGCATGCCTCCGTTTTGTCTGGTGTATGGAAAGGCATGCCATTTACCTATAGAAATTGAACATAGGACATTCTGGTGATGCGAAAAATCACGTGATTTGTAATTAGGGTTTTTAGAGTCGTTGTAACATGCGAAATTGCATACGCTTTTAAAATTTATATTCCTAGATAGTAGGGTATCTAGGGTCATCCAAGGAGGCAATATGCTTGCAAATCAAATCTCTTGCTTGGAAAATAAATCTCAACTTTCTTTTTGGTCTTTTCAATATATCCTTTTTATGTTTTTGAAATCAAGGCAATATGCGAAGCTGTTGGCGGGAAAAATTACTACACCTACTATGCTAATCTAAGTGACAAAAATAATATCCGCTTTCTAAGCTCAACCTAGGTATGTGGAGGCCTAGGTTAATTAGAAAGGAGTGTAACTACACTAAAGAGAAAGCAAGGTAATGCAATAAAAAGAGTGCAACAAGAAATCAAGGCAACTTCTTTTTTTTTATATTAAAGGAAATTGTCAACTAGTAGATGAATGCTTCTACAAAAAAAATTGAAAAAAAAAATAAAGACAAATCCTTTAGATGATGATGGTGATGAAGAGGATGAAGCTCTTCTTGGTCCAAGGTTGGTAGCTCCCGGGCTTGAAAAGAAGGTCTTTAGCTCCTTCCTTCTATAGTTCCACCAAGATGATGTCCTCCAAGGCAAACCCTTAAGGGGCATGCCCTATGCTTCTCTCCAAGGGTGGATGTCCACCCTAAGTCCTTCTCCTTTGCCTGGCCGTCCTCCTCGAAGTAGAAGATTCCTCCTCCTTGGCATGGCACAAGAAAGAAGAGAGTGGGGAGAAGAAGGCACCAAGGAGGCAGGTGATGTGTCCCCTTAATCTCCTTCTCTACTCCTTTTTGGCCGTAGATGTAGGTAGGTCTAAGGTGGAAATTATCTAATGGGAGGATGAAGAAAAATGGTGGTAGGTCATGGGTTTATATAGAGTAGGAAGGGGGCATAGGTGGCTCTTGGAATGGATGGCTAGGATAGGATATGGGGGGTAGTTGGGGATCCTAGGGCTAAGGGTGATTGGCGCCAACCCAAGGGTTACCTAGGTGGTGGTTATGGGTGGTGGAACCCCTTCAAGTTGGCACAAAAATGGGTTTTAGAAGGGGGGCTTAGGTGGTGCCAAGTAGGGTTCTAGAAGGATGGGTAGGTGGGTGGCTAGGATGGGTTATATGGGTAGGTGTAGGGTTAGGATGGGGGGATTTTTGGAGGGAATTTTTGGCACCAAAACAAGGGTAGTTATAGGTGGTTTTGGCACCATTTAGTAGTGTCTTTTGGTGGTAGTGGGTAGGCTAGGTGGTGGTGCCAAAAGGAGTAGAGTGGAGCTAGCTTAGGTGAGCTTAGGTAGGGCTTAGTTGGTAGAGCTAGCTAAGGAGGGTTTTTAGGTGGTGGATTGCCAAGGGAGCTGGAGCCTAGCTAAGCTAAGCTAAGCTAGCTTAGCTAGTAGTGGAGTAGAGGAGGAGGTATTGGAGTTAGGGTTTGAAGAAAGGAGCTGAGGAGGAGAAGTCTGGAGCTTGAAATGGAGCTAGCAGCTGCTGAAGAGGTTAGCATGGAGCTACTCTAGCTGGCTTAGCTTGCTAATTCTTTGCTAGCTGCTAAGCCAAGCTAAAGTGAGCTGGCTTCTGCTGAATTGAGCTGAGGTGGGCTGGGTCTGGTGCTCTCGAGGAGGATTGAGCTGGTTAAGGCAGCTAAGGTAGCTTAGCTCAACTATGTTGAGCTAAGCTGAGTCCCCAGGAGTTGGACTTGAGCTTCCTGAGTTGGAATGAATTCATCTTTAGCTAGTTGGAGTTGAGTGGAGATGGATGTAGCTGGACCTGAGCTGGGGTGAACTCCAGTCAACTTAGTTGAGCTAGCTAGAGCTCCCTGTGGACTAATAGGAGCTGGGATGAGCTAGACTCAGCTAAGTTGAGCTGGATCTGAGCTGACCTGAGCTAGGGTGAGCTAAGATGAGCTCTCTTAAGTTGCCATTCAGCTGAGATGAGTTGCATGGAGCTAGGATGAGCTAACCCTAGTTCAGGTGAGCTGAATTCCAACTATGGTGAGTTGGATCAAGCAGGATTCCAACTGGTAAGAGCCTTTCCTTCACCAGTTGCCTTCCTGAGTGCTAGGGTTCTAGGGATCTGGCAACCTGTATATCTGATAACGAAATGCGCGTGATTTGTAAAAGCGGGTTTTTAATGTCGTTGTAACACGCGAATCCGCTTACGCTTTTAAAATTTATATCCTAGATAGGGGAGTATCTAGGGTCGTCCAAGGAGGCAAAAATTGCAATAATGATTCTCTTGCTTGGAATATAATCTCAACTTTCTTTTTAATATTTTTCAATATGTAAAATTTTTTTGTATTTTGAAAAGACGAGGGCAAACTGCAGATTGTAGCGAAAAGAACTAACACCTACAAATGATTAACTAAAATCTAAAAGATAGAAATATCTTCTTCCTGAGCTCACTCTAGGCAAGTGGAGGCCTAGAGTAATTAGGAAGAAGAGGTGAAACAAGTGCTAGAACCAAAACAAATAACTACAATAAAAAAACTAAAAGAAGGCAATTTTGATTGAGTAGAATGAGTGTTCTTTTCAAGGACAAGTAGAGGAATGCTTCTACTGGAATTAAACAGTCTAAAAGCAAGAAAAGAAACACAAATCCTCTTGTAACAATGGTGAAGAAGGTTGTCTTCTTGCTCCAAGCCTAGCTGCTCCTTGGCTTGAAAATAGGGCTTCCTTCTTCTCCTTCCTTGAGAGCTCCTCCAAGGTGGAAGCTACCACCTTTAATGCTCTCTCCAAAGGGTGGGCGTGCACCACCCTCAAAAACTCCTTCAAGGTGGCATGACCACCTTCAAGATCTCCTCCAAGATCTTCCTTGCCTGGCTTCTCCTTTGGCTGGCGTGACCCAAGAGAGAAGGGAAGAGGGGAAGGCACCAAGGGGACAGAATATCCCCTTAATCTTCTTCTTCTTCTTCTCTCTTGGACATGGGCTTCTTGGTGGAATATGAGAGTGAAATTGCTAGCCAAGGATGGCTTGAATGGTGGTGGGTAGTGGTCTTTTTATAGGGTAGGATGGGGGGTTAAGGTGCCCCTTGAAATGGAGGGCTAGGATGGAAGAATGGAGGTGGTTGGTGATCCTATGGCTACGTAGAGTTGGCGCCAACCCAAGAGGTGTTAAAGGGGGTAGTTATGGTGGTGTTGGTGTCTTTTGGTGGTGGAGAGACACCACCATGTTGGCGCCAACATGGGGTCTTCTAGAAGGGGGGTTAGGTGGATGGTGGAGATGGGTTCAATGGGGATTGTGTGGTGGAGATGAGGGGAGATTTTGGAGGGAAAAGTGGCGCCATTAAGGGGTGCTTATGGGTAGTTTTTGGTGCCACTTTTAGGTGTCTTTTGGAGGTGGTGGGTAGGTTAGGTTGGTGCCAGGTAGGTTAGCTTATGTGGAGCTTAGGTGGAGCTAGTTGGGTGGAGTTGGTAGGTGGGTTTTTGGGGTGGTATAAGCCAAGGAAGTTGGAGCATAGCTAAGCTAAGCTAAGCTAAGCTAGCTTAGCTAATGGAGGAGTAGAGGAGAAGGTAATGGAGCTAGGGTTTAGAGGAAGGAGCTGAGGAGGAGAAGTCTGGAACTGAAATTTGGAGCTGGCTGTTGCTGAAGAGGCTAGCATGGAGCTATTCTAGCTGGCTTAGCTTGCTAGTTCTTTGCTAGCTACTAAGCCGAGCTAAGGTAAGCTAGCTTCTACCATAATGAGCTAAGGTGAGCTGGGTCTGGTGCTCCCAGGGAGAATCAAGCTGGTTGAGGCAGCTAAGGTAGCTTAGCTCAACTGAGTTGAGCTAAGCTGAGTCCCCGGGAGCTGGACTTGAGCTTCCTGAGCTGGGATGAGTTCTTCTTCAGCTGGCTGGAGCTGAGTGGAGCTGGATGTAGCTGGATCTGAGCTGGGGTGAACTCCTGTCAACTTAGCTGAGCTAGCTAGAGCTCCCTGTGAACTAGTGGGAGCTGAGATGAGCTAGACTCAGCTAAGTTGAGCTGGATCTGAGCTGACTTGAGCTAGGGTGAGCTAAGGTGAACTCTCTTGAACTACCATCCAGCTGAGATTAGCTGAATGGAGCTGGGATGAGCTAACCCTAGCTCAAGTAAGCTAGGTTCCAGCTATGGTGAGCTGGATCAAGCTGGGTTCCAACTAGTCTAGGCTTCTCCTTCACCATTTGCCTTCTTGAGTGCTAGGGTTTTAGGGATCTATGCATCTGTATATCCCTAACACTCACAAAAACACATTAAAATGACAATAAAAAATGCAATGCATGCCTATCCTAATTTATGCCTAAATGCAACCCAAAAACCCGTTTACGGAGTAAAATCCTATGAGCTAGGTTAGTTTTAAAGCAAAAAGATGACGATAAACTGGCGTTTATCACACCCCCATGCTTATCTTTTGCTAGTCTCTTAGCAAAACATTAATTTTTTGGAAAACTGAATTTTTGGGAAATCTAATTTTTTTGACTTTTGAGGAGAAAAAGAGATTAAGGGGCCTTGGTAGATTAAAACACAGGATGTACGGGATTTGTTGAAGATAAACATCAGGATTTATTTTTGGATCCAACCATTAGACAGAACGGGATCAATATATCCTCCAGAAAATTCACAAATTAACTCCTCATTAATTCAGATGACTTGAAATGTTTGTTTTTAGGATTTTTCTGGCTCATGAATCTGATTCGAAACTTGCAAAATCCTTTAAAACCTTGTGTCTGTGCTTGTGAAAAGCCGACATTTATAAGGATGTGTTATTATTATTATTATTATTATTTTTTATTTTTTATTTTTTATTTTTTTTTTCCATGCTTATTTTTAGCTTAGTCTTACAACAGATGTGTTGGGATCATCATTCCCGTTACCATTCCTCGAGGGGGCTCTGGCGCCAGTACTTCGGGATAGCACTGTCCATGACACCACCCAGGAGCTCACAACCCCAAAACACGATGCGGTGAAAAGGGGCGCTCCAAGCAAACTCAAGCTCTTGCTCCGACACTATAGGTAGAGCACCGTCCAAGATACTTGAGCTGCTAAAATGTGCTTTAATGCTCCGTCTAAAGATATGAAATATAGATATAGAGCAGCACCGAGGCGGTAACATGTTGACATTGCGTCCTCAAAGAAGGTATTTTCCTTCTTCTCGGCGGTGGGAACTCAAACCAATGACCTGCTTCAGACTTTTACTAAATCCAAACAAGGGAGTTTTTCAAATTTTTAGTTGCTTTTAAGTGTTGGCTTGTGTGTGAAAATTGACACAATAAGTTTCTCGGGAACCACAAGTTTTTGAGTCAAAAACTAAGTCAAATACTTTCCATATTACAAAATAGGATCAAGTCACCTGAACTATCATGAGTTTAGGTGGAATTTTAGAGAAGGATATCTGATCTAGTCTAAAATAGACCCTGGAATTCTAATGATCAGATCCATATCCTCATCCTTAGTTTGTTAAAGATTAAATCCCATTGTACCAGAAGTGAATTTTTTGACCTTAGTCCTGATTTCAAAATTTTCCTCAAAAAGTTTTCAATATATATATATATATATATTTTGGGTATGCAAGCAGTAAATAAATTAAAGAAAATTGCATGTTTTTAGGTTTTGAACATTAAAAACACCCCCCCATGCTTAAGATATGCCATGTCCTCATGCATTAGGAGGGAAAAGGAATCACCTTAGTGATGACGATCAGGTTTAGGATGAACAAAACCTGGAAAAAGAAGAAAAAAAGGAAAGCAAGAAAATGATGGGTTACCTCCCATCCAGTGCTATCTTTTACGCCATTCAGCCGGGCGTGATGTGCACTAGTGATCAAGGGTGGCTGGCTCAGTAAAATTAAAAGATTCAGATGGAATTTTAGGCGTATGGTCAAAATAGGGCTTTAAACGCTGGCCATTGACTTGAAATATCAAATTAGTTTTTGGATCAAAAAGGTCAACAGCGCCGTATGGATATGTTTTATGGACAATAAAGGGGCCGGTCCATTTAGATTTTAATTTGCCAGGAAAAAGACATAATCTCGCATCAAAAAGCCAAACACGTTGATTAATGTCAAAGTGTTTCCGAACAATATATTTATCGTGAAATTTCTTTGTTCGGTCTTTATAAATCCTCGCATTTTCATAGGAAAAATTACGTAATTCTTCCAATTCAGTTAATTGTAATTTTCTATGGTTACCGGCGTCAGATAAATCCATATTAAGTTGTTTTATTGCCCAAAAAGCCCTATGTTCTAATTCTACCGGGAGATGGCATGCCTTCCCGAAAATCAGACGGAAGGGAGACATGCCAAGCGGAGTTTTAAAAGCGGTACAGTAGGCCCATAAAGCGTCGTCCAATTTGGTGGACCAATCTTTACAGTTGGGCCTGACCGTCTTTTGTAGAATATTTTTAATTTCCCAGTTAGAAACTTCAGCCTGGCCATTAGTTTGGGGGTGATATGGTGTGGAAATTTTATGATTAACCCCATATTTAGAAAGGAGGTGATGGAATTGTGAGTGGGTGAAATGTGAGCCTCCGTCACTGATAATGGCTTTTGGTATGCCGAATCTTGAGAAAATATTTTTCTTAAGAAATTCGACAACCACACGGTGATCACTTGTGCGGGTGGGTATTGCTTCTATCCATTTAGAAACATAGTCTACTGCGACTAATACATACAAATACCCACCAGAGTTGATGAACGGTCCCATGAAGTCGATGCCCCAAACATCGAAAATTTCAACCTCTAAAATAGGATTAAGGGGCATCATATCCTTTTGAGTCATGCTGCCGATGCTCTGGCAACGCACACAGGACCGAACGAAGTCATGAGCATCTTTGTGCAAGCTGGGCCAATAAAATCCTACATTAAGGATTTTAGCTGCAGTTTTCTTGCCCGAAAAATGTCCGCCACAGGCCATTGAGTGACAATGTGTTAAGATATCATGGATTTCAGAATCGGGGACACATCGTCGAATGACCTAATCGGCACAAATGCGGAAAAGGTCGGGCTCCTCCCAAAAATAATATTTAATATTAACAAAGAACTTATCCCGTTTTGTTTTTGGCCAATCAGCGGGGATTTGTTCTGTTGCTAAGTAGTTTGCGATGGGTGCAAACCAAGGGAGGGTTGTAGCAGCTAAAATACTTTCATCAGGGAACTGATCTGGCAGGGTCATTATGTCATTCGTCATAAGACGAGAGAGATGGTCGGCCACTACATTGTGCAATCCCGCCTTATCCTTGATTTCCAGGTCAAATTCCTGGAGCAGCAGAATCCAACGGATAAGGCGGGGTTTCGCATCTTTCTTTGTCAGCAAATATTTAATTGCTGAGTGGTCTGTATAAACAGTGACACGTGACCTCAACAGATAAGATCTAAATTTTTCTAAGGCAAATACAATGGCAAGAAGTTCCTTTTCAGTAACCGTGTAATTCCGTTGTGCATCATCAAGGGTTTTGCTAGCATAATAGATCACAACAGGTTTCTTGCCTATTCTTTGCCCTAGAACGGCCCCTACAGCAAAATCTGAGGCATCTGTCATTAATTCAAAAGGACTAGTCCAGTCAGGTCCCTACAATATTGGCGCCTCAGTAACCTCTTTCTTCAACCTCAAAAAACTCTCCAGGCACTTATTATTAAAATCAAATGGCTGGTCTTTAGTAAGAAGCTGACTTAAAGGCTTGGAGATTTGGGAAAGGTTTTGTATGAATCGACGATAGAAACCCACATGACCCAAAAAGGATTTGATTTGTTTGACAGTAGTGGGCGGTGGGAGCTTAGATATAGCATCTATTTTTGCTTTATCTACCGCGATTCCTTGTTTAGAAATAACATGGCCCAAGACAATACCTTCTTGGACCATGAAATGACTTTTTTCCCTGCTGAGGACCAGATTAACTTCTATGCACTTTTGGAGGGTTCTTTCAAGATTTTTGAGGCAATGGTCAAAAGAATCTCCAAAAACAGAGAAGTCATCCATAAAAACTTCTAAACATTCACCTACCAGGTTTGAAAAAATTGCAAGCATGCACCTTTGAAAAGTCACAGGTGCATTGCAAAGACTGAAAGGCATTCTTCGGAAAGCAAAGGTTTCGAAGGGGCAGGTGAAAGTTGTTTTGTCCTGGTCCTCAGGATGAACCGCTACTTGATTATAGCCGAAATAACCGTCCAAAAAATAGTAAAATTCCTGTCCGGCTAACCGCTCCAAGATTTGATCAATAAAAGGGAGCGAGAAATGATCCTTCTTGGTGGTGGTGTTTAATTTTCGGTAATCTATACACACGCGCCAAGAAGAAGCGGTTCGAGTGGCTATATTTTCCCCATTTTCATTGGTGACAACTGTTAGTCTAGCCTTTTTGGGGACAACTTGAGTTGGACTAACCCAGGAGCTGTCAGAAATGGGGTAGATGATATCAGCATCCAGCCACTTAATAATCTCCTTTTTTACCACCTCCTGCATACTAGGATTCAAGCGCCTTTGTGGTTGGCGGGAGGGGCGAGAATCGTCCTCTAAATATATACGATGCGTACAATAGGACAGATGAATGCCTTTAAGATCAGAAAGGGTCCAGCCAATAGCTTTTCGATATTTACTTAAAACCTGGAGAAGTTTGTGCTCTTGTGCCCCGGTGAGTCCAGAATTTATAATCAGGGGCAGGGTCTGATTTGGACCCAGGAAAACATATTTAAGTGAATCGGGCAAAGGTTTTAAGTCCAATTGTAGGCCCGGTTCCGAAAGAGTTTCTGCTTTGTGGGTTAGAGGTGAGGTGAGAGTGAAAGGGTCAGCTGGAATGTTAGCTAGTCGTGTGGTTGAGGTGGAAGGGTGAGAAAAAATAGATTGTTCAGGAACCGTATTTACAGCAAAACAGGAACCTAATTGGGAAATCTGCAATGTTTCCCCCACAATGTTTTCTATTTCTGAATCCGAATCATCAAAGAAATCTGGTTCCTGGAATCGCTTAGAGGCTTGAAAAATGTCTAGGGTTACAGATTCACCGCCACACATGATCTTCATCTTTCCAGAATCACAATCAATATTGGCGTGGACGGTGGCTAAGAATGGTCTTCCAAGAATAATGGGGGCAAACTTAACCCGGATAAGAACATCTTCAACAATTCCCCTTGGTTTAATCGTAGATCGGTCGGCTAATTGGAGAGTAACCTCAACAGGTTTCAATTCACCGATCTTAAATTCCTCAAAAATAACTGTGGGGATAAGATTAATTGAGGCACCAAGATCCAACAGAGCGCGATCAAATGAGGTATCATTAATGATAACTTGGATTAGGGGGGCGCCGGGATCTTTTCTCTTAAGAGGCAGTCGGCTCTGCACAACTGAGCTGACTGTCTCTGGGAGAATCACCTTTCCTAAATTCTTGGGCTGCCTTTTTGGAGTACATAAATCTTTTAAGAATTTTGCATAGGCAGGGATATACTTAATGGCATCTAGGATAGGGATATTAATTTCTACTTGCCCAAATAAATCCATTAATTCCTTCTCAGTGGGCTCAGATTTTGTTTTCTTCTTTTTTGAAGAGTGGAGGGCTTGTGGAAATGGGGCAGGGTTGCCCTGTTTTGCGTGAATTGGTTCCTGAACAATAGGAGGGGAAGAGTTAATCTGTGTGTCATTAGAGCGGGTTTCTTTAACAGGCAGGGTATTTTGAGTGGTTTTCCCATTCCTCAAGGTAACTGCATTTGCAGTCTGGTTGTTTCTAGGATGAGGACGGGGGGCCTGGCTGTTATTGAAACCCGGCGGATGCTGAGGTGCTGGCTGAATAGGTTGACTATGATATCCACCTTGGAATTGATTCCTTTGATTGTTTGGGTTGGGCATGGGTTGGGATGGTAAATTCCCAATAGGTCGATGATCATGAGTAACCTTAACTTGTTGTTGTAAATTGGTAACCATGCGGGTTACTTCTGTCATTTGAGTCTGCATTCCTTGCAGAGTTTTCATGACCTGATTATTAATATCATCCTGGGATGGTCCAGGTTGATACAAAGGTTGCCCATAATTCCCAAAATAGTTTTGTTTGGGAAAAGGAATCGGATTCAGGTTTTTCCAGGAGTGATTCGGGTTAGTCCTCCAATTTTTATTGGAAATGTTGGAGGGGTTTCTAAATTGCTCCTTGATGTGGCTGAAATGATTGTTGATTATGTCGTTGTAGTACAGGGTATACAATATAACATTAAGGATGTCGTATAGTGGTGAGTATGGGTGAGTTCCAGTCATTACAACCATTATTATCATTTGCTTATTTATCTAATTTTTACTGGTTTTGTTCCAGGTCGTTCACTGGGAGGCAATTTATTGAATTTAATTCGGTCACTCTTTGATTATCTCAAAATTGTCTTCTTATTCAAAAAAGAAACTTTACATTTTATTAAAGAATGAATGAATGTGTGTTTTATTTACCTAATTACTAAGAAATGCTTGCAAAAATACTAACTATGAACAAGCATCAAACAATCTATTATTATACTCTAAACTATGTATTTACAAGTTATCCTATTAGTACTATCATAATAGTATATAATACATTAGAATGCAATGGTGTAGAAATCTAACTTATTAGTCTGTTATGTACAGTAACATATACAGCAGTTTCAGTGACAGATATAAGCGTCGCTAAATCTCAGAAAACACTATATACAACCTAAAGAGGCAGAACTGAGATCTTTAGCGACGTTTATAGTGTCACTTTATTCTGTTAGTAATTATATAGATTTACTTATACGTATGTATACTACTTATTCTTTTTCTTTGTTTCTCTTTCATTCTTCATTAAGTCTCTGTTCTTTGTATTCTTAACTCCTGTTCTTCTTGTGTTCATATTTCTGTTTTCTTCTAAGTATTCATCTTCTTCTTTCTCTTTTTATTACTCTTGTTCTTTTCTCTGTTGTTCTTGTACTCTTTGCTTTTTTTCTCTCGTGCTAACTCTTTGTTCTTCTCTTTGTTAACTCTTCTGTCTTAGCATATTTCAGAGGCTGCGGTGGGGAGGGGATTAGGCTAATGTCATTAGTTTAAAACGTGTTTAGTTTGCGGGCACGCTTTTCGAGGGATACACAGCACCCTAAGGGTGGGACCAGACCTCTACTAAGCGCGCCCTAATCTCAGATTAGGTGGCTTAATTATGTCTTTAATCTCAGCGCCAGGCCTCAGCCCAACGCCATATGCTCGCACACGCTCGGGCCCCCGGCCACACACACGCGTCACATACTAATCACAAATCAGACAGAGTACTCAGACCAGCGCTCAACGGGTAATCGGGTAAAGGCGTTGTTTCGGGCGCCCGGCGCCCGTGACGACTAGCCTATAGGAAACACGAATTGCATTTATGTGGCTGCGCTTGACTTGCAGCACACGATGTGGTGCTATTCCAGCGCCACATCGTGCGCTGGAAATCAGGCGCAGCTGCGTCTGATCGTGCTTTTGGCCCTCGATTTGGGGGCCATAAATTATTAAATAAAATAAAATAAAATATGGTTAATAAAGTATTTACATAATACTACATAATTGATTAATTAATTTTGAATTTTAAATATGTTTACTATACAAATAAATTCGCTAAACTAGGCTGATTGTACAGGTTGATTTAGGTGATTAAATAGTTAATTACTTATAAAATAGTTAGTAAATGGTCTAATTGACCTTATACAGATTTAATTTACATACTTAAGTATTTTATACATATTTTTATTGTATATTTACGAATTTATTTCTATTTTATTTAAGCTAAACTAGCTGTTCTGAGTGTTTTAAATAAAACTAAGTTACAGTAAGCTATACTAGGTATAATTGTACTTTAACTAACTTAAATTACTTACTATATATGTTAACCTAAGTCTATAGATTTATTTACTTAATTATAGCTCTAAATTATTAATTTAGCTAATTTATTCTACAATATAGCTACTGAATATGTACATACGAATCTGTATATATACATATACATAAATCAGTAAATACATACATAATAGTTCAGTATTTATACATATATTTACATAGATTACATATGTATATAGATTTATGTACAAGTTTATACAGTATTTACAGTATATCTATGTATGTCTACGTACATAATCAGGCTGTATATTATAGTTATAATAGTATGGATATGTATATTTACAGTGTGAAATTAAGTATGTATAATTAGGTTTTAGTAGGAATTTAGGGAATGAGGGTTAATTAAGTTTTTATTTCATTTTAAACAGCAGCTAAGCTACTGTCAGAGAAGATGGAGAGGGAAGAGAATGTGCTGCTCAGGGTGTTTTAGCAGTGTCAGTGGCTTAAGCCACTGTCAAATGGGCTAACTGCTGCTGCAGTTAGTCCATTTGAAGAGGGGGAAAGCATTCACAGAGAAGAGGAGAATTTAGAGAAGAGGGGAATGTAGCTGCAGTTTGCAGCATTTTACTGTATAACCGGGAATAAGAGAAAATTCAGAACAAACTAAAAATTAAAGAGTTGAAATCCAAATCTGATAAGGGTATAAATCTCACGAAAATCACATAAGAATTCAGTTCAAATACCCACAAGGAAAAGCCCTTATCAAAAGCATCATTTCAGATCAAAACACAAATGGCATTGAGTTAGTCTTCCTAATGCCATAGACAGCATGAAGGAAGACTTAACTCAATCAATTAAAACCAAAAACATACAATCCCAGTTTCTTGCAACCTTAAGGAGTATGGAAAACTCCTTAGGTTAGAGAATCACCATACAAAAATAATTATCAAACAGGTGGTGTATGGCAGTTCTGAAATGACAAATCAGAAAAAGAATGCATTAAAGGAATTTATAAAAGCTAGCGAATGCATTCAGATCAAGGCAGAAGCAAATTCATGAAAGGCTCTTCTGATTTGTTCTCTGTCACCAGAGAACTTCTCAGAATCCTTGCCCTCAAGGAAAACCAAAATCCCTTCAATTTGTCAGATCTGTCAAGACATTTCAGAAAGCAAAATCTCTTCAAAACCCATGTTAAAGTGAATCTGACAAACTGAGGCAATCAATCTAAAATAAAAGGGGCTTTTGTGAACAAAAATGGGGTGAGTGAGAAGCCCCAAATGGTGCTTGTGACGCCAATTTCAGATCTGAGGCAGTACACCATCAGATCTGGAATTGGGTCCGGATGTGTGGGTGACAGATGAAAGATTCGTCGTTAAAAGGAACATAAATCAGAATTGGATGGTGGAAAAACAAAACATGAAGAGGGAGATAAATTGATTAATGAGCAGATGATTCTTCCCCTCTGATCTGGACTGATCAGAGGAGGTGAGGGAGGGGATCTAATACTAATTCTACTCCTAAGACTAATCTAACTACAGCTAACATTAAACGCTAACGATTAAAACTAAATCTATTCTAAACTACTGCAAACTAAATCTAACACTACTTGTGCAGAATTAAAAACTAAACTAAAAGGAAGAATGGGACCTATGGGTCCTTAGCCGGCGGCTAAGGAGGAAGAAAGGAGGAGGGTGACTCCAGCGGAGGGAAGAGTCTGCTAGTGAGACTCCAGGGTCGTCCTCAGGTGCTACGAGGTCCTTAGCGACGAGGAGGGTCGAGAGCAGGCGATGATTCCACAGCCGGTGGCTGTGAAATCAGGGTCTAGGTGAGGAGGAGAGACTGGAGTGGAAGAATTGATCGCTAAGAGATGTAGGAGGGAGCGATCCTTCGCGCGCGACACCACTGAGGTGCTTAAATAGCAGCTCAGTGACTGAGATCACCGCAAGGGTGAGGTTAATCAGAATCAGGCCGGCGGTGAGGATGAGATGGGTAGAGCGCGCGGCGAGTCAAGAGAGAGATCTGACCGTCAGATGAGATCTGGGAAGAGAGGTGAACGCACGCACCGAATCGCGCGAAGGTTCCATTTGAATCCAGCCGCAGGTCGAGATCAAAAGTGCGATGGACGGTCGAGAATGGCTGTGTTCTTCGCGCGCTACAGTGCGCGTGAAGAACACAGGCTTCTCTCTGAAATGAGGGAAAATTTGCAGACGGACCCTTAGAAGAAGGGGTAGAACATTTGCATGCAGGCCCGAAAGCGAGAAGAATAGCAGCTGGAAGGGCCCTGCAGTCTTATAAAAGGGTCCCTGCGGCTTGCAAATAGGTCCAAAAAGGAGTTTTGAAGGGTAGAAATGTAATGCATGAAGGACCTAATTGTAATCTATTTATTTCTAAGCCTAAATGATGTCCAATTGCTTTCAAATTTTTACATGTGCTTAATTGAACATTTACGACATTGATTTTACTTCTGATTTGGCTTTTCAAACTTGTTTATGTGTTCAATTGATGCATGGATCATCATTTGTTCTTTAGTTTTCAGAATATCCCATTTTTGTGACCTAATTAGGAGATTTTAACACACATTAAAAGTTTTAGGTCTTTTCTTTAATTCCCACACTTAACCCTTTTTATATGTTAATTTGATATTGTTTTGCTTAGTGTCTAGCTTAATTTCAGCCTTTTAGCCATGATGAGTAGCCACTCATCACTCCTGGAGAGCATAAATATTTTTCAAGGTGGAATCAAAAATATTTTGGTCAAAATTCCTGGTTAAATCTTGCAGGAAATCAGCCGGAAATTGCTGGTCAGCAGATGTGGCATCGATATTGTGTAGATTCTCTCTTCGGAGAATGTGTGGGGGGTTAGTGTGTGGAGAGTGGACGTGTGGAGCTTGTTTGTTTGTGAGCTTTTCTTCTATTTTCTTTTGGTGAATTTGCATCTGGTCCAGTCGTTGAGCTAACATATATAAATCATCTTGTGTGACTGGAACAGAGGTGGTTTTGGAGTCAATTTCATGGACTCCGTGTCTGGGGTTTTGTGATCTGCCAAAAGTGTCCATTGAAGTCATGTTAAATGAGTTTTCACTCATTTCTTCAAAGAGAAGATAGGCACTTTCGGCGTCTTTGTTAAGAAAATTGCCCCCACATGAGGCATCCACAAATCGTTTTAATTGATCTTCTAATCCGTGATAGAAGATTTGCACTAGCTGCCATTGTGGAATTTCATGGTGGGGACAACTTCTTAGAAGTTCCTGAAATCTTTCCCAGGCTTCATGGAGGGGTTCAACAATTTTTTGTTGAAAGGTCGTTATAGATCTTCTTAATGCATTTGTTCGACCGATCGGAAAATTTTTTTTAAGAAAAACACTTTTTAATTAGGGCCAGGTGGTAATAGGACACCCAACTATTCTAAACCAATGTGATGCTTTGTCTTTGAGAGAGAGAGGAAAGAGTCTCATTAACCACATGTCTTCCTCCACATTGCGGGAACGAGTGGTTTGAGCGAGGACAGTTAATTCCTCGAGATGACAAAAAGGGTCCTCTCTTGGAAGATCATGAAAATGCTTGATAAGGTTTAGAATAGCGGGTTTGATTTCGAAATCCCCTTGTGGTATGACCACCCCTGGTCTTTCCTCATAATTGGAAGGATCATAGAAATCCTTAAGAGGAACGACAGGCTGTTGGCGAGGTGGTGGATTTTGTCCTTGATTAGCTAGGTTCGTGACAGTCCTAGCTAGATCTTCTTGATTTTGTTGTAGTCGAGCCAAATGGTCGACCATTAATGCAAAGGGATTTGTATTATGGGTTATAATTGGAGGGCCACCTGGCCCTGCTGGTATTTCTGGTTGCTCCAAGTTAGGAAGGTGAGGGAGGGTGGAGTCAGCTTGTGGGTCGGCTGACAGGTTAGAAGTGGAAGCAGAATTTTTTTGACGGCTTCCTGGGTTTTCCATTTTTTTAGAAGATGAGGGGGAAGAAAACAATGATTTCTTGCTACGGGGGGCGAAATCAGATGGTCCCTCGAGGTGTGGCTTTTGGGACCGTCGCCCGTGCATGCACTACTTAGAAGAAATGGAGGGGAGGAGAAGAGATGGAGATGAGAGAAAGTGTGCAAATCAAACAAACAAACTAGACCTAACTTAAATGTGACTCCCTAATAATAACCTAAGACTTGGTCTATATAGGAAATAAGTAGTCAATAGTGAATACCCATTCTATCAACAAATCTAGCCAAGTTGCTTAAGGGGAGGTTTGGGCCCAAACGTTTCCCAGGGAAAACCCCAGGTGCTTGTACAAACCCGCGCCTGGTCGTTTGACACGGCCCCTCAGCCTGAACACTAGATACAGATGATAGAATTGGTATCAACTAAAGAAAACTTAAGACCTAAATAGCAAGCCTGAGTTGATAAAGCCTTAGGGTCAAGTTACTACAAATTTTAATTAGGTCTAGGATGCTATAGTGCACACGGAATGTGGAGGGCGTTTATTGGGTTGTTGCCCTGTTATTTGATTTTTTTGTGTGTGTGTAGGAATTGGAGAGTGGCTCCAATGAAAATCAAGTTGTCACACAATTTTTTTTTTGTATTTTTGTCTTTTAGGATTTGATTTAATTGAATGTATTTTAGGGTTTCTTTAATTAAATTTTCAAACAAGTTTGAAAATCCACAATCAAAGGAAAACAAGTTGTATGGGTGATTGTATATTTCCTTTGAATTGAGTCTCCAAAGAGAAAGAAAGAAACCCTAAGCCAATTATTCCTAAGATAGAAATTTAACTACCAATGAGTTATTTTTTATGCTTTTAGAATTAAGTAGTAGTCCAAACAAGTCATACAACACCACTACTTTGAATAAAATCAAACAAGGATTCCATAAAAGATTTTTGTAAGATTTTAGGAATTCGTTTGATAATTATTTTGAATTTTTAATTATACTGGTGTCAAAGTCCAGAAATAATACCTGTGGGTATTATGGACTTTTTAGTATTACCACCGACCTCAGAAAATTCTTGTGATTTTATGTGATGTGTAAAATTTCACAAGGATTCTAGCAAGATAAATTTCATAAAAATTGGAAGAGTATAAAAATTCTAAAAATTCACGGACAGTAACAAAATAGGAAGATTAGAGGATGTGACCCCTCTGCAGTCCACGAATTTTTAAAAATTAAACACAAATCCAATTGTTCTGAAATTTGGAAAAAATGTTCCTAACTTAATTGGAAATACCTCTATGAAATTTTATGATTTTAGGAGGCCTGTGGTGTTAGGAATCGATTTTTCAAGTCTGGACAGAAATTTGGACCTGAAAAACAGAACACCAATACTAACGATGGAGTGGTGCTAAAGAAGCATACAAGCAAACAATGGATTTTATAAGGCACCAGTCCACATAATCAAGTTGTTTGGGATCCTGAAAGCCAAGTTTAATATATTTTTGGTAGTTTTAATTAATTATGTGACCAGAAAGAGGAACCAACCTGAATTTTCGCGGGAAGAAAAGGATCTTTGAGCTCTCACTTCCAGATTCCTGCCTTCCCGCTGTAGTTCCTGCGCACACAAAAAGAAAGAAAGACAAGGGGATGAGATCCACTTCAAACAAGAGAAAATTAACTAATGCAAAGCCATGCCTCCCCGGCAACGGCGCCAAAAAGTGACAACGAAATGCGCGTGATTTGTAAAAGCGGGTTTTTAACGTCGTTGTAACACGCGAATCCGCTTACGCTTTTAAAATTTATATCCTAGATAGGGGAGTATCTAGGGTCGTCCAAGGAGGCAAAAATTGCAATAATGATTCTCTTGCTTGGAATATAATCTCAACTTTCTTTTTAATATTTTTCAATATGTAAAATTTTTTTGTATTTTGAAAAGACGAGGGCAAACTGCAGATTGTAGCGAAAAGAACTAACACCTACAAATGATTAACTAAAATCTAAAAGATAGAAATATCTTCTTCCTGAGCTCACTCTAGGCAAGTGGAGGCCTAGAGTAATTAGGAAGAAGAGGTGAAACAAGTGCTAGAACCAAAACAAACAACTGCAATAAAAAAACTAAAAGAAG
Organism: Thalassia testudinum; assembly: GCA_037157565.1. Taxonomy (NCBI): domain Eukaryota; kingdom Viridiplantae; phylum Streptophyta; class Magnoliopsida; order Alismatales; family Hydrocharitaceae; genus Thalassia; species Thalassia testudinum. The sequence goes on from JAZHRO010000025.1 coordinate 96,980,724, forward strand.
GCAATTTTGATTGAGTAGAATGAGTGTTCTTTTCAAGGACAAGTAGAGGAATGCTTCTACTAGAATTAAACAGTCTAAAAGCAAGAAAAGAAACACAAATCCTCTTGTAACAATGGTGAAGAAGGTTGTCTTCTTGCTCCAAGCCTAGCCGCTCCTTGGCTTGAAAATAGGGCTTCCTTCTTCTCCTTCCTTGAGAGCTCCTCCAAGGTGGAAGCTACCACCTTTAATGCTCTCTCCAAGGGGTGGGCGTGCACCACCCTCAAAAACTCCTTCAAGGTGGCGTGACCACCTTCAAGATCTCCTCCAAGGTCTTCCTTGCCTGGCTTCTCCTTTGGCTGGCGTGACCCAAGAGAGAAGGGAAGAGGGGAAGGCACCAAGGGGACAGAATATCCCCTTAATCTTCTTCTTCTTCTTCTCTCTTGGACGTGGGCTTCTTGGTGGAATATGAGAGTGAAATTGCTAGCCAAGGATGGCTTGAATGGTGGTGGGTAGTGGTCTTTTTATAGGGTAGGATGGGGGGTTAAGGTGCCCCTTGAAATGGAGGGCTAGGATGGAAGAATGGAGGTGGTTGGTGATCCTATGGCTAAGTAGAGTTGGCGCCAACCCAAGAGGTGTTAAAGGGGGTAGTTATGGTGGTGTTGGTGTCTTTTGGTGGTGGAGAGACACCACCATGTTGGCGCCAACATGGGGTCTTCTAGAAGGGGGGTTAGGTGGATGGTGGAGATGGGTTCAATGGGGATTGTGTGGTGGAGATGAGGGGAGATTTTGGAGGGAAAAGTGGCGCCATTAAGGGGTGCTTATGGGTAGTTTTTGGCGCCACTTTTAGGTGTCTTTTGGAGGTGGTGGGTAGGTTAGGTTGGTGCCAAGTAGGTTAGCTTATGTGGAGCTTAGGTGGAGCTAGTTGGGTGGAGTTGGTAGGTGGGTTTTTGGGGTGGTATAAGCCAAGGAAGTTGGAGCATAGCTAAGCTAAGCTAAGCTAAGCTAAGCTAGCTTAGCTAATGGAGGAGTAGAGGAGAAGGTAATGGAGCTAGGGTTTAGAGGAAGGAGCTGAGGAGGAGAAGTCTGGAACTGAAATTTGGAGCTGGCTGTTGCTGAAGAGGCTGGCATGGAGCTATTCTAGCTGGCTTAGCTTGCTAGTTCTTTGCTAGCTACTAAGCCGAGCTAAGGTAAGCTAGCTTCTACCATAATGAGCTAAGGTGAGCTGGGTCTGGTGCTCCCGGGGAGAATCAAGCTGGTTGAGGAAGCTAAGGTAGCTTAGCTCAACTGAGTTGAGCTAAGCTGAGTCCCCAGGAGCTAGACTTGAGCTTCCTGAGAGTTGAGCTAAGCTGAGTCCCCGGGAGCTAGACTTGAGCTTCCTGAGCTGGGATGAGTTCTTCTTCAGCTGGCTGGAGCTGAGTGGAGCTGGATGTAGCTGGATCTGAGCTGGGGTGAACTCCTGTCAACTTAGCTGAGCTAGCTAGAGCTCCCTGTGAACTAGTGGGAGCTGAGATGAGATAGACTCAGCTAAGTTGAGCTGGATCTGAGCTGACTTGAGCTAGGGTGAGCTAAGGTGAACTCTCTTGAACTGCCATCCAGCTGAGATTAGCTGAATGGAGCTGGGATGAGCTAACCCTAGTTCAAGTAAGCTAGGTTCCAGCTATGGTGAGCAGGATCAAGCTGGGTTCCAACTAGTCTAGGCTTCTCCTTCACCATTTGCCTTCTTGAGTGCTAGGGTTTTAGGGATCTGTGCATCTGTATATCCCTAACACTCACAAAAACACATTAAAACGACAATAAAAAATGCAATGCATGCCTATCCTAATTTATGCCTAAATGCAACCCAAAAACCCGTTTACGGAGTAAAATCCTAAGAGCTAGGTTAGTTTTAAAGCATAAAGATGACGATAAACTGGCGTTTATCAATATCCCTAACACTCACAAAAACACATTAAAAAGACAACAAAAATTGTAATGCGTGCCTACCCTAATTAATGCCTAAATGCAGCCCAAAAACCCATTTGCGGAGTAAAATCCTAAGAGCTAGGTTTGTTTTAATGCATAAGAATGATGATAAACTATCGTTTATCATCTGGGCAATCAAACAGTGCAATCTAGATCTGACTTTTGCCGGGAAGACTAGGAAACTCCAACTATCCGAGTTGGAGGAGCTTAGAAATGACGCATACGAGAATGCCAAGATCTACAAGGCTCGGACCAAAGCTCTTCATGACTAATTGATTTCTCGCAAGAGCTTTGAGTCGAACCAGAAAGTTTGGCTCTTTGATTCTTGACTTAAGCTCTTTCTTGGCAAACTTAGGTCGAAATGGAATGGCCCATTCATTATCGATTAGATATTTCCAAACGAGGCTGTTCAGATCTTTGACCCAAAGATGGGTAATTCATTCAAAGTCAACGGTCAACGTCTGAAGCCTGTCATTGACCATACTGTTCCAGAACCCATCTCAGACATGGTTGCTCTAGCTATGTTGTGACTTCTTTGGCTGGACTACACCTAGCTGATGGCATTAAACTTAGCAATTGTATAATTTGACTCAGAGTTGACCTGAGGTTCATATTCAGGTGATATCTTCTACATTCTACCCTTCCTTTCATGTCTTTTATTCTCAATGCAGACATTGCATCAGCTAAGCATGGGGGGTGGATTCATTTCTGAATCATTTTGTCAGCTCTGTGGAATTCTTGTAAATTCTACTTATTTTCTTATATATATATAAATTTTGAATTAAGAAGGAATACTTGGACATTAGGAACTTTCAATCTTAGGAAATATCATAGTAGGATTTGAACACTGAGACCCTTCAGGTCATTGGGCTTAATCAGCCCAAGTATCCACTAAAATGTGGATTTGTTTTCGAGTCCTCGCCATCCTGAATTCTATTTTAATTTTATTAAATAAGTTTGGGTGATAAGTACACGACTTGTCAACCCACCCTCTAATTTGAGGGAACTTGAAGTCTAAGCATCTACACACTATTAGCATTGACTCGTTGTTCGGTGGTGTTAATGGAAATTGGGTAGCTAATGAACCTTCTAGGGTGATATGGCTGGCAAGTTATCGTGGGTAACAGCCCATAGGTAGGTTTTCTAGAGCCTAGTCACAAGACCACTCTCTACTTGCTTCCTCTAGGTAAATCTTAGACCTGGGAAGCCACCTACTTAAAGAAAAGAAAAAGAAAAAAAGAAAAATGAGAAAAGAAAGAAAAAGAAAATAAAAGAAATAAGCCACACTTCGCCGCACGAGTATGGCTGGCAAGTTGTCGGTGGTAACAGCTCATTGACCGGTTGTCTAGAACCCAGCTCAAGAAATGCACTAAAAATTCCAAAACACTTAGGAAGAAGCAGAGAAGTAGAATAAGCCAGGGAGATATACACTGGATTCACCCTTGTGTTGACCCCATAAAAAATAAAAGTAGGGAGAAAGCTACTGGTCTATAGATATAACTTTAGGCAGAACTCTCTTTAAGGTCACCTAGGGGTGTAGAAACCCGAAGTCCGTTCTGATTGCTGATCAACGAGTCTATCACTTTCACAAAAAGATGCTTAGAACTTAGGGTTGTTATCGAGTCTTGGGTGGATGGAGTGGCAATAGAAAGCCACTCAGTAACCCTGAACTCAAAAAATCCAAAAAAATTAGAAAAGAAGAAAAAGAAAAAAAGAGATCTTTCTTTGAATAAGGTGAGGTCTTGAGGTGGTATGCATTTTGGCAGATACCTAGGTGCTGTTGTTCTTTGAAAGTTCAGGTCCTATGTAAAAATTTCTTAATGTTGAAAATGACTTGTGCACAAGTAATCCAACCCTAATTCTTTTATAAATAATATGTAGTTTTTGCTAGGGACTAGCAAAAGATAGGCATGGGTGATGGGAACACCATCATGAGCTCTAACTAGCTCATTTTGACCCAATTGAGAGAATAAATGCTCCTACATAACCAACTGAAGGTCTTAATTCACTGCATAACCTTTCTGAGAGAAAAATAAGAAACTAGGGGTAAAATTACAATTTTACCAATGCAGTACAACAACGGGTTTTCTTAAGGGCTAATCAAAGGTCAAATGGTCTTAACAAGATTATAAGTGGGTTAGATCAGACAGAAAAAGGGTTTATGTGTATTTTGTGAATTAAATGACTTCTTGAAACCCTAAAATAGACCCACTTGATTAACCAAGGTTCTAGTCAGGATAAAATTCACCTAAACCCTCTAAAAAGCATAGAAAAATATTCTCTAGGATTTTGACCCTTCAATTTAGAACCCATCTTGACCTAGAATGGGGTCTCAGACAGATATCTGCCCTAAATTGGGTTTTTGCATAAATTTCCCAGTCAAACATGGTCAAACCCAAAATCCAACTTCACCATTAGATTCCTTAGGTCTAAATTAGGTTTGTACCAAAATTTGGATTCAAGATAAGTTTTCCTTGACCTAGTTTGCAAAAAGGTCCAACCTGATTACATTTCTACCCTTAACTTTCAAAACCTTTACAAATAGTCCCCTAGCTTCTTCATCATTTTCGTAATTAGGTCCCTTCGCCATTATAGTGGAGGAATCCTACTCCGGCGAGCTTTGGAAGGAGAGTTCTCCCTGATTGCTTAGAGAATCTCTTCCAAAATTGGAAGAGAGATTCTCTAAGAAGTTCCCTCCAATCTGAACCCATCTTTGATCCTAGATTCCTTCCCAATATCTCATGCGAACGCATGAGAGACATGGGTATCCTAACGGATTCTAACTCCGGTGAGCTTTCTAGTGGTCGGGTTTGTTGGTGCTAGAGCACCACGATCATTTGTTTTGATGATAACAAAACACGTGTTATTTAACATTTGCAATTTGAGTCCTAGATTTCAGGTCAATTGCAAATGAGGACGTGTTTAGACGGAGTTCGAGCTCGCATCCAGGACGGATTGGAAGAGCTTGACGGAAAACGGAGGAGGTTCGCGTGGAGCGAAAGATTGGAGATGGAAGACAAGAAGAATAGGATAGATTCTTTTTTTATCCTTTCATGTATCTCTTGTATTTATTTTCTTACTCTTTTTGATTCCTTAGAACATTATGTTAAAGAGCCTCAAAGTACCCTAAAAGTAGTCGTAGGAACACCTGCACAACCCTAGGATACTTAGGTTTTCTGTAGAATACTTAGAAAACCAATATAGGGCTCAAACAGCATTTCCAGACGTCTAATCCCAAAATCAGACGTCTGATAAAGAATTTTAAGACGTCTGACTGTTGTTTCAGACGTCTGATAACTGTTAGGCTGGACTTAGTTTTCTGTCTGATGAAATCAGACGTCCATACCTCAGACGAGACGTCTTAGAAGACGTCTGATAGATTTGCCAGACGTCCAGTTAGTGGACCATTGGCTGGCTTAGCAAACACTCAAGAATATGACCGTTAGAGCCTTATCAGACGTCCATAGGACTGTCCAGACGTCTGATAAATGACCGTTTTGCCTCGGCTGACCCAAAATCTCTTCTCAGAGATTTTCTAGCCGTTGCAACGTTTGGAAATCAATTCCCACGGTAAAAGTAGGTTTCCAGACGTCCAGACTTTGTGCCAGACGTCCTCTATGTCGTCTGATGGACTTGTACAAAAACCCTGTTTAGATCTGATTCAAGTCAGGGAGAAACCCGCATAGAATCAGACGTCTGACCTTGGAATCAGACGTCTTAAAGTGGCCTTCCAGACGTCTGATGCCAGAGTTAGACGTCTGATAACCCTGTGAAGTGTAATCATTGTCCTGATTTCGGCCTGATTCTCTTGGGCTTTGCACCCAACGGCTATGGAAGCTTTTCCAAGCCTTCCAAAGCCTTCCTAAGGCCTCTATAAATAGAGGGGAACCTTTGTAACACAAATACACAAGAGAAACATAAGAGACACTTAGAAATACACTTGGATACACTTAGCTACACATTTTCACACTCTTGTGTCCAAGAAGTTCTTGCTCTCCAAGCTCAAGCTCTACATCTTGAGAGCATCAAACAGTTTGTGCGCCCGCTCTCCCGCTGTTGCTAACGAGAGCGACGTAGCGCCATCGCGTGGCACACGCACCGCGTCATCGTCGACGCACTCCTTGCAAAGGGGAGTTTCCTATTTCTATAGAAGCTAGGTTTAATTTTGTTGGCTCTATAGGACTGTTGTTTATTTTATCTTTGTATTCTGGTTGGGTATTCGCTTTGCGAATTCCCGTCTCCTTCGTGGGACAAAATCCTTCTCGTGGAGAGAAGGGGTTGAGGAACGCTACCCTCGTACTTGTAGCGTGGTTGTACTGAGGTTGAATCACCCTCGTTCAAAGTGATTCGTTTAGTGGATTTTGATCAACTTGGTTGATCGGAAAATCCTAACTCGTGAGGGTTAGGTGGTGGTTTTCACCCGGTTTGGGTTTCCACCTAAAAATACCTGTGTACATTGTGCGATTGATTTTTGAGATTGCTTTATATTTTATTTCCGCATATTATTACGTCACCCCTCCTAGTAGGGAACCTTCAGGGTTAACTCTACCACATTCCTCCTTGTCGCGCAACATCGGCCAACGTTCCCTCGCCCCGTCTTCGTCGCTGCCTCATCTTCGAAGCTTCGTCTTCCCACAACCGGCAGCCATACCGACATGGATCCCCTGTCCCTTTCATCCCTTAGAAGTAGGTTTTTAGACTCTCTCCCTCACACTTTCTTTCCCCCTCTTTATTTCCCAAAACAACCCACCGACGCCACTGACCATCGTTACCTTCTCCACCTCCGGCGATACCTCCAGTGAGGTGCTCTCGTCGCTCCGTGATAAACGCCAGTTTATCATCATTCTTATGCATTAAAACAAACCTAGCTCTTAGGATTTTACTCCGCAAATGGGTTTTTGGGTTGCATTTAGGCATAAAATAGGTTAGGCATGCATTGCATTTTTCATTGTCTTTTTAATATGTTTTTGTGAGTGTTAGGGATGTACAGATATATAGATCCCTACAACCCTAGCACTCAAGAAGGCAAATGGTGAAGGAGAAGCCCAGACTAGCTGGAACTCAGCCTAATCTAGCTCACCTCAGCTTGATCCAGCTCACCTCAGCTTGATCCAGCTCACCGCAGCTGGAACCTAGCTTACTTGAACTAGGGTTAGCTCATCCCAGCTCCATTCAGTTAATCTCAGCTGGATGGCAGCCCAAGAGAGTTCACCTTAGCTCACCCTAGCTCAAGTCAGCTTAGATCCAGCTCAACTTAGCTGAGTCTAGCTTATCTCAGCTCCCACTAGTCCACAGGGAGCTCTAGCTAGCTCAGCTAAGTTGACAGGAGTTCACCCCAGCTCATATCCAGCTACATCCAGCTCCACTCAGCTCCAGCCAGCTGAAGAAGAACTCATCCCAGCTCAGGAAGCTCAAGTCCAGCTCCCGGGGACTCAGCTTAGCTCAACTCAGTTGAGCTAAGCTACCTTAGCTGCCTCAACCAGCGTGATTCTCCCCGGGAGCACCAGACCCAGCTCACCTTAGCTCATTATGGTAGAAGCTAGCTTACCTTAGCTCGGCTTAGTAGCTAGCAAAGAACTAGTAAGCTAAGCCAGCTAGAATAGCTCCATGCCAGCCTCTTCAGCAGCAGCCAGCTCCAAATTTCAGTTCCAGACTTCTCCTCCTCAGCTCCTTCCTCCAAACCCTAGCTCCATTACCTTCTCCTCTACTCCTCCATTAGCTAAGCTAGCTTAGCTTAGCTTAGCTTAGCTTAGCTATGCTCCAACTTCCTTGGCTTGTACCACCCCAAAAACCCACCTACCAACTCCACCCAACTAGCTCCACCTAAGCTCCACATAAGCTAACCTACTTGGCACCAACCTAACCTACCCACCACCTCCAAAAGACACCTAAAAGTGGCGCCAAAAACTACCCATAACCACCCCTTAATGGCGCCACTTTTCCCTCCAAAATCTCCCCTCATCTCCACCACACAATCCCCCTTGAACCCATCTCCACCATCCACCTAACCCCCCTTCTAGAAGACCCCATGTTGGCGCCAACATGGTGGTGTCTCTCCACCACCAAAACACAACAACACCACCATAACTACCCCCTTTAACACCCCTTGAGTTGGCGCCAACTCTCCTTAGCCATAGGATCACCAACCACCTCCATTCTTCCATCCTAGCCCTCCATTTCAAGGGGCACCTTAACCCCCCATCCTACCCTATAAAATGACCACTACCCACCACCATTCAAATCATCCTTGGCTAGCAATTTCACTCTCATATTCCACCAAGAAGCCCACGTCCAAGAGAGAAGAAGAAGAAGAAGATTAAGGGGATATTCTGTCCCCTTGGTGCCTTCCCTTCTTCCCTTCTCTCTTGGGTCATGCCAGCCAAAGGAGAAGCCAGGCAAGGAAGATCTTGGAGGAGATCTTGAAGGTGGTCCACGCCACCTTGGAGGAGTTCTTGAGGGTGGTGCACGCCCACCCTTTGGAGAGAGCATTGAAGGTGGAAGCTTCCACCTTGGAGGAGCTCTCAAGGATGGAGAAGAAGGAGGCTCTCTTTTCAAGCTAAGGAGCAGTTAGGCTTGGAACAAGAAGTCTCCCTTCTTCACCATTTTTTTTTAAGAGGATTTGTGTTTCTTTTCTTGCTTTTAGATTGTTTAATTCTAGTAGAAGCATTCCTCTACTTGTCCTTGAAAAGAACACTCATTCTACTCAATCAAATTGCCTTCTTTTAGCTTTTTATTGCAGTTGTTTTTGGTTCTAGCACTTGTTTCACCTCTTCTTCCTAATTACCCTAGGCCTCCACTTGCCTAGAGTGAGCTTAGGAAGAAGATATTTCTATCTTTTAGATTTTAGTTAATCATTTGTAGGTGTTAGTTCTTTTCGCTACAATCTGCAGTTTGCCTTCGTCTTTTCAAAATTCAAAAAAATTTACATATTGAAAAATATCAAAAAGAAAGTTGAGATCTATCTGTAAGCAAGAGGATTAATTTTGCAATTTTTGCTTCCTTGGACGACCCTAGATACTCCCCTATCTAGGATATAAATTTAAAAGCGAAAGCGGATTTGCATGTTACAACGACGTTAAAAACCCGCTTTTACAAATCACGCGTATTTCGCAACCACTTTTTGGCACCGTTGACGGGGAGGCACGGCTTTGCTTTAATTAATTTTCTCTTGCTTGAAGTGGATCTCATCCCCTTCTCTTTCTTTCTTTTGTGTGCAGGAACTACTGCGAGAAGGCGAGAATCTGGAAGCGAGAGCTTAAAGTTCCTTTTCTTCTCGCGAAATTCAGGTTGGTTCCTCTTTCTGGTCACATAATTAATTAAAACTACCAAAAACATATTAAACTTGGCTTTCAGGATCCCAAACAACTTGATTAAGTGGAGTGGTGCCTTATAAAATCTATTGTTTGCTTGTATGCTTCTTTAGCATCACTCCATTGTAAGTATTGGTGTTCTATTTTTCGGGTCCAGATTTCTGTCTGGAATTGAAAAATCAATTCCTAACACCATAGGCCTCCTAAAATCATAAAATTTCATAGAGTGATTTGCAATTAAGTTTGGAACATTTTTTCCAAATTTCAGATCAATTGGATTTGTATTTAATTTTTGAAAATTCGTGGATTGCAGAGGGGTCACACCCTCTAACCTTCCTGTTTTGCTACAGTCCACGAATTTTTAATTTTTTTATACTCATCCAATTTTTGTGAAATTTAGCTTGCTGGAATCCTTTTGAAAGTTTACATATCATATAAAATCATAAAAATTTTCTGAGTCGGTGGCAATACTGAAAAGTCCAAAATACCCACAGGTATCATTTCTGGACTTTGACACCAGTACAATTAAAAATTCAAAACAATTATCAAACAAATTCCTAAAATCTGAAAAAAATCTTTTCTGGAATCCTTGTTTGATTTTATTAAAGTAGTGGTGTTTTTTGACTTGTTTGGACCACTACTTAATTCAGAAAGCCAAAAATCAATTCATTGGTAGTAATTTTCTGTCTTAGGGATAATTGGAATAGGGTTTCTTTCCTTCTCTTTAGAGACGCAAATTAAAGGAAATATACAATCACACATACAACTTGTATTTCCTTTGATTGTGAACTTTCAAACTTGTTTGAAAACTTAAAGAGAAAAACCCTAAAACTCATTTAATTAAATCAAATCCTAAAAGACAAAAATACATAAAAATTGTGTGACAACTTGATTTTCATTGGAGCCACTCTCCAATTCCTGCACACACAAAAAAAAATCAAAATAATAGGGCAACATCCCAATAAACGCCCTCCACATTCCGTGTGCACTATATCATCCTAGACCTAATTAAAACTTGTAGCAACTTGATCCCTAAGGCTTTATCAACTTAGGCTTGCTATTTAGGTCTTAAGTTCTCTTTAGTTAATACCAATTCTGTCATCTGTATCTGGTGTTCAGGCTGAGGGGCTGTGTCAAACGACCAAGCGCGGGTTTGTATAAGCACCTGGGGTCTTCCCTGGGAAACGTTTGGGCCCAAACCTCCCCTTAAGCAACTTGGCTAGATTTGTTGATAGAACAGGTATTCACTATTGACTACTTATTTCCTATATAGACCAAGTCTTAGGTTATTATTAGGGAGTCACATTTAAGTTAGGTCTAGTTTTATTTGTTTGAATTGCACACTTTCTCTCATCTCTTTCTCTTCTCCTCCCCTCCCGTTCTTCCATTTTATGCACGGGCGACGGTCTCAAAATCCGCACTTGGAAGGACCATTGATTTCGCCCCCATGCAAAAAGACCACTTTTTCTGTCTTCTTCTCCTGAAAAAATGGAAACACAACAAAATAGGTCCACTGACCCCATCCACGTCCACCTCTAACCCCACCACTAACCCTAATTCTAACCCTTCCACCCAAAACCCAACCACCAGTAACTTCCCACACTTGGAGCTCCCTAATCTTGAGTTGCCCCACACATAACATCAAGACCCCCTACCTGATCTTTTAAAATTGATGGCCGATCAGATTAATAAATTAAATTCCAATCAACAAACATTGACTAGGAACATCCAAAACCTAGCCAATCCAAGGCCAAACCCACCACCCCGTCACAGCCTGTTGTTCCTCTAAAAGATTTCTATGATCCGTCTTATTATGAGGAACGACCAGGGGTGGTCATACCGAAGGGGGACTTTGAGATCAAGCCTACGATCCTAAACCTAATTAAACACTTTCATGGCCTTCCTAGGGAAGACCCTTTCAGCCACCTTGAAGAGCTAACTCTTCTTGCACAGACAACCCGTTCCCGAAATGTGCAAGAAGACATATGGCTGATGCGGCTTTTTCCATTATCTCTTAAAGATAAGGCCGCTTATTGGTTCAGGACCATTGGCCGACCCATCACAACATGGCCTCAACTCAAGAGCGCCTTCCTCAAGAAATTCTTTCCCATAGGTCGTACCAATTCCTTACGAAGATCTATTACGACCTTTTACCAAAAATCTGGTGAAACTTTCCATGATTCTTGGGAAAGATTTCAAGACCTTTTAAGAAGTTGCCCGCACCACGAGATTCCTTTATGGCAGCTCGTGCAAATCTTCTATCATGGATTAGAAGATCAAATCCGACATTTTGTCGACGCCTCGTGTGGCGGCAACTTTTTAAATAAAGATGCAGAAAGTGCCTATGACCTGTTCGAAGAAATGAGTGAAAACTCATTTAATCAAGCTTCCATGAACACATTTTGCAGAACCCAAAACCCGCAGTTCGGTGCTCATGAAATAAGCACTCAATCTATCCCTGTCACCCAAGACGATCTTCAATTGACTGCTCAAAAACTCGACCAGATGCATATTAATCAAAAGAAAATTGAGGAAAGACTGGCCACATCAACTCAAGCTCCACACCCACATCTAACCCAACCTAACTTTCCACGAAGAGAAAATTTGCACAATCTCAACACTACCCCTGCTGATTATTCTGAGGTTGCCCATGATTCACTGGGGAATTACAACTATCCAGATCTTAACCCCACTCAAAATATTTCTGCCATCCAGGAGCCCTTTAAAAATTCTTCCAATTGGAAAAATTACCCGAACTACTCCTGGAATAATCAAGTTTCCTCCCAACCATATCATTTTAATGGGTATGGGTCGAATCCAAACTTCCATCCTGGGCCATCCCAACAAGATATCAATGCCCAGATGCTGCGAACCCTGCAGGATGTGCAAACAAAAATGACGGAAGTAACCCGCAACATCACAAATCTGAACAATCAGATTGGGGTTACTCCCACGCAAAGACCTGTAGGACATCTTCCGTCCCAACCCATACCCAACCATAATCACCAAGGAAACCATTATATGGGTAGAACTCCACATTATCCAAATCAGCCTCCTCCTAATCCACCACCTCAGCAGCCGCCCAGGTTTCTGCAATCATAGGCCCCCCCACCTCCTCTAAATAATAATCCAACTGCACATGCAGTTACTTTGAGGAGTGGGAAAACCACCACTGACCCCGGGCCTTCACACGAACCTGGTAAGATACCTGTGCAAATTGACTCCCCACCTCCCCATCAGGAAGAAAAAGAAAAACAAAAATCTCAAGACAAGATTCCTGTCCCTTTCCCACAAGCTCTCTACCCCACCACCAACAAAAAAAAGAAATCTGATCCCACTACAGAAGAACTCATGGAGCTATTTGGGCAAGTTCATATCAATATTCCTCTCCTAGATGCCATCAAATATATACCTGCCTATGCTAAATTTTTGAAGGAGATTTGTACTCCTAAAAGGCAAGCCAAAAATCTAGGACAGGTGCATCTTTCGGAGACAGTAAGCTCTGTCATACGAAGTAAGCTGCCTCCTAAGATGAAAGATCCGGGGCACCTTTAATTTCTGTAATTATTAATGACAATACATTTAATCGCGCCCTCCTTGATCTTGGTGCCTCAGTAAATATTATTCCCATGAGTTTATTTGAAGAATTTCATATCGGTGAATTAAAACCCGTCGAGGTTACCCTGCAATTAGCCGACCGATCTACAATCAAACCTCGTGGGATTGTCGAGGATGTATTAGTCAAGGTCCAGAATTGTGTCTTCCCTGCAGACTTTCTGGTTCTTGGCATTGAGGCACCCGAATTATTACTGGACTCCCCGATAATCCTTGGACGCCCCTTTTTGGCCACTGCAAAGGCAAATATCAATTGCCACACAGGCAAAATGGATATCACCTGTGCAGGCCAAACTATCACTTTAGATATTTTTAAATCCTCTAGGAGATTCCATGATGATAACTTCTTTGAGGACTCAGATACTGAAATTTCTAATATGGTGGAGGAGACAATGTTAATAGATAACACTGGATGGGAGGTAACCCATCATTTTTTCTTGCTTTCCCTTTTTTCTTCTTTTTCCAGGTTTTGTTCCTCCTAAACCCGACCGTTCTTCACTAAGGTGATCCCTTTTCCCTCCTAATGCATGAGGACATGGCATATCTTAAGCATGGGGGGGTGTTTTTAAATTTTACGATCAATTTAGGATTTTCAAAACCTAAAAACATGCATTTTTGTTTAATTTATTTCCTGCTTGCATACCCAAAAAAATAAAAATGTTCAAAACTTTTTGAGGAAAAATTTTGAAATCGGGACTAAGGTCGAAAAATTCACTTTTGGTACAATGGGATTTAATCTTTAACAAACTAAGGATGAGGATATGGATCTGATCATTAGAATTCTAGGGTCTATTTTAGACAAGATCAGATATCCTTCTATAAAATTCCACCTGAACTCATGATAGTTCAGGTGACTTGATCCTATTTTGCAATATGGAAATTATTTGACTTAGCTTCTGATTCAAAAACTTGCATGTTTTGAGAAACTTCTTGTGTCACTCTTCACACACAAGCCAACACTTAAAAATAACTAAAAATTTGAAAAACTCCCTTGTTTGGACTTAGTGAAAGTCTGAAGTAGATCATTGGTTTGAGTTCCCACCGCCGAGAAGGTGGAAAATGCCTCCTTTAAGGACGCGATGTCAACATGTTACCGCCTCGGCGTTGCTCCATATCTATATTTCATATCTTTAGATGGAGCATTAAAGCGCATTTTAGCAGCTCAAGTGTCTTGGACGGTGCTCTACCTATAGTGTCGGAGCAAGAGCTTGAGTTTGTTTGGAGCGCCCCTTTTCACCGCATCGTGTTCTGGGGTTGTGAGCTCCTGGGTGGTGTCATGGACAGTGCTATCTCGAAGTACTGGTGCCAGAGCCCCCTCGAGGAATGGTAACGGGAATGATGATCCTGACACATCTGCTGTAAGACTAAGCTAAAAATAAGCATGGGGGAGAAAATATATATATATATATATATATATAAATAAATAAATTAACACGCCCTTATAAATGTTGGCTTTTCACAAGCACAGCCACAAGGTTTTAAAGGACTTTGCAAGTTGAGAATCAGATTCATGAGCCAAAAAATTCCTAAAAACAAACATTTCAAGTCATCTGAATTAACAAGGGGTTAATTTGAGAATTTTTTGGAAGATATATTGATCCCGTTCTATCTAATGGTTGAATCCAAAAACAAATCCCGATGTTTATCTTTAACAAATCCCGTACCTCCAGTGTTTTTAATCTACCAAGGTCCATTGATCTCTTTTTCTCCTCCAAAGTCGAAAAAAATTAGATTTCCCAAAAATTCCGTTTTAAGTTTTGCTAAGAGGCTAGCAAAAGATAAGCATGGGGGTGTGATAAACGCCAGTTTATCATCATTCTTATGCATTAAAACAAACTTAGCTCTTAGGATTTTACTCCACAAACGGGTTTTTGGGCTGCATTTAGGCATAAAATAGGTTAGGCATGCATTGCATTTTTTATTGTCTTTTTAATATGTTTTTGTGAGTGTTAGGGATGTACAGATATATAGATCCCTAAAACCCTAGCACTCAAGAAGGCAAATGGTGAAGGAGAAGCCCAGACTAGCTGGAACTCAGCCTAATCCAGCTCACCTCAGCTTGATCCAGCTCACCTCAGCTTGATCCAGCTCACTGCAGTTGGAACCTAGCTTACTTGAACTAGGGTTAGCGCATCCTAGCTCCATTCAGTTAATCTCAGCTGGATGGCAGCCCAAGAGAGTTCACCTTAGCTCACCCTAGCTCAAGTCAGCTCAGATCCAGCTCAACTTAGCTGAGTCTAGCTTATCTCAGCTCCCACTAGTCCACAGGGAGCTCTAGCTAGCTCAGCTAAGTTGACAGGAGTTCACCCCAGCTCAGATTCAGCTACATCCAGCTCCACTCAGCTCCAGCCAGCTGAAGAAGAACTCATCCCAGCTCAGGAAGCTCAAGTCCAGCTCCCGGGGACTCAGCTTAGCTCAACTCAGTTGAGCTAAGCTACCTTAGTTGCCTCAACCAGCGTGATTCTCCCCGGGAGCACCAGACCCAGCTCACCTTAGCTCATTATGGTAGAAGCTAGCTTACCTTAGCTCGGCTTAGTAGCTAGCAAAGAACTATCAAGCTAAGCCAGCTAGAATAGCTCCATGCCAGCCTCTTCAGCAGCAGCCAGCTCCAAATTTCAGTTCCAGACTTCTCCTCCTCAGCTCCTTCCTCTAAACCCTAGCTCCATTACCTTCTCCTCTACTCCTCCATTAGCTAAGCTAGCTTAGCTTAGCTTAGCTTAGCTATGCTCCAACTTCCTTGGCTTGTACCACCCCAAAAACCCACCTACCAACTCCACCCAACTAGCTCCACCTAAGCTCCACATAAGCTAACCTACTTGGCACCAACCTAACCTACCCACCACCTCCAAAAGACACCTAAAAGTGGCGCCAAAAACTACCCATAACCACCCCTTAATGGCGCCACTTTTCCCTCCAAAATCTCCCCTCATCTCCACCACACAATCCCCCTTGAACCCATCTCCACCATCCACCTAACCCCCCTTCTAGAAGACCCCATGTTGGCGCCAACATGGTGGTGTCTCTCCACCACCAAAACACACCAACACCACCATAACTACCCCCTTTAACACCCCTTGAGTTGGCGCCAACTCTCCTTAGCCATAGGATCACCAACCACCTCCATTCTTCCATCCTAGCCCTCCATTTCAAGGGGCACCTTAACCCCCCATCCTACCCTATAAAAAGACCACTACCCACCACCATTCAAATCATCCTTGGCTAGCAATTTCACTCTCATATTCCACCAAGAAGCCCACATCCAAGAGAGAAGAAGAAGAAGAAGATTAAGGGGATATTCTGTCCCCTTGGTGCCTTCCCCTCTTCCCTTCTCTCTTGGGTCACGCCAGCCAAAGGAGAAGCCAGGCAAGGAAGATCTTGGAGGAGATCTTGAAGGTGGTCCACGCCACCTTGGAGGAGTTCTTGAGGGTGGTGCACGCCCACCCTTTGGAGAGAGCATTGAAGGTGGAAGCTTCCACCTTGGAGGAGCTCTCAAGGAAGGAGAAGAAGGAGGCTCTCTTTTCAAGCCAAGGAGCAGCTAGGCTTGGAGCAAGAAGACTCCCTTCTTCACCATTTTTTTTTAAGAGGATTTGTGTTTCTTTTCTTGATTTTAGATTGTTTAATTCTAGTAGAAGCATTCCTCTACTTGTCCTTGAAAAGAACACTCATTCTACTCAATCAAATTGCCTTCTTTTAGCTTTTTATTGCAGTTGTTTTTGGTTCTAGCACTTGTTTCACCTCTTCTTACTAATTACCCTAGGCCTCCACTTGCCTAGAGTGAGCTTAGGAAGAAGATATTTCTATCTTTTAGATTTTAGTTAATCATTTGTAGGTGTTAGTTCTTTTCACTACAATCTGCAGTTTGCCCTCGTCTTTTCAAAATACAAAAAAATTTACATATTGAAAAATATCAAAAAGAAAGTTGAGATCTATCTGTAAGCAAGAGGGTTAATTTTGCAATGTTTGCCTCCTTGGACGACCCTAGATACTCCCCTATCTAGGATATAAATTTAAAAGCGAAAGCGGATTCGCGTGTTACAACGACGTTAAAAACCCACTTTTACAAATCACGCGTATTTCGCAACCACTCCGCACCTCCATACACCTCGTCGACCACCCTACGACCTCCGCCTCAACTCCTTGATTTTATCCCCTCACTCCAATCACTCCATCAACCACCCAAACACTCCCTCAAACACACCCACTCACACGTCCACATTAAGCCCTAGGCATGCTCGCACAGGCACCCCCACACCAAGCCAACCACCCCAGCATCTTCGTCATGCTCCAGCGACCCCTTTTGAACATTTTGACGTGGCCGCGAGGCCGTGCTATTGATTTCAGGTTCAGGACACCTTCCACCATTGTTTCTAAGCTTGAAGCAAGCTTCGAGTCACTCCAGGCCTTGCTCTACTCCAGGAGATCACCCTAGGTTGTGAGTAATCCTCTCGTGCACGCATCCAAGACCTTGCACAAAGACTCCAGCAGTTGTAGCCCTTCAATTTATCCAAGCATGCTTTGCGGCAAATGCGCGAAGGGAGGTGGGACATTTAGTCCCACCTTGGAAGTGAAAAGCCACCTGCGTATGCATAAAAGGAAAAAGTGTTAGAGGCTTATCACCTCCAACACTGAGGGTGAGGTCCACCTCGCCCCCTCTCACAGACTCGTCCACGACACCTAATACGCGGACCTGGCCACGACTCGACTACCTGATCCATTCACTCCTCGCTCACCACACACGCCGGTGAGTCTGGACCTGGGTCTCCGTTAGGTCTGATTACCTGAACCAGTTAAGGCTCTGGGAGAGCGACTCTAAAATAGAAAAGCAAGAAAGAGAGAAGAGAGCTACGTAGGGGAAGGGGGGTTTTGCCCTAGAGAGTTTGGCTCGACACTTAGTCGAATTCAGAGGGCACAACAGGAGCTGAAGGAAGAGGAAGAAGAAGGAGAGGAGGACTGCAGGCTCAAGGCAGAAGAAAGAAGAAGAAGAAGCAAAGGCAGAAGGCAGATCTAAAGGAAGAGAAGGCAAAAGAGAAGGAAGAAGAAGAGAAAGGCAGAAGACAGAGAAAGCTAAAGAGAAAAGAGAAGGATCACAGAAAGCCAAAAGAAGAAGAAGGAGAAGACAGAGGCAGGGAAAGAGAAAAGCTATTAGACACTTTAAGTTGTTTGATTAAAGAATCAGACGATCGATTTTAGCCTCATTGCAAATCTATATATTGAATCATTTGGTGATATTGTAGGAGTAGTTGGTGATCTACATCACCATTTTACTCCCATATTTTTGCACTCTGATACTACTACTATTACAATTCCTTTCAAGTTTCAATTGTGATCTTGATTTCTAAATACCAATTTGCTCCCTATGTTCGACCTCGGAAATCTTTTCGAGTAATACAATTATATCTGTTTTGAATGCTTTTTCGGTTATACTACAACGTAATACTTTTAAATACCGATTCAGTGCTCTCAACAATGGGGGTGTGATGTGCATACATCTGATTAACCTAAAATGTCTATTAACGCATGTTCTTAATACCATATTAGCATTATACATTGTAAATATTGCATAACATGCATAATCATGCATTTAGGTCAAGTTGTATAAATTGTATAGTAATTGTCTCCTTTTATGGTTAGGGACAGGGTGACTTTTTATCGAGGCCTCAGATCAAAGATCCAACCATACAGATCTGATCAGGGCGACGATTGGAGTTCAACAACTCCAAGATCGCGTTGATCGGACATCCGTAGCACCAGATAGAGACCGACGAACCCTAGAGATCAAGGGCCAAGATGGTGTTAATCCGCACCTCAGATGATAAATCTGACCGCATGGATGGGTTCGGATTGACGATCACAGCCTAACGGCACAAAAATTGATCCAATCCAACACCCGTGGCATTATCTACAACACAAAGAAGATGGACGGTTAGGATGGTGCCACGTGGCACCATCCCAACCATCCGCACCTGGCCGCCCCCCCTCCGTTCAACTTCTGAAGGCAAAGGTGTGGACGATCTGGGCCGTTGGATCTCCATTCAACTACCGCAGTTTGCACACGCCTAATTCCTAAGCGAGGCAAAGAAGCCCCCTTAGCGTGTTGGTCCAGCGCTCTATGAGCTCTGATAGGCGTGTGTTCGAGTCGCGCTCGGCCTCCAAATCAAGATGGGGGCAGGCATAGGCGTAATTCTCCACACAATCTTCATTGAGCGGCTCTAAAAGGCACAACGTGGCGCTATCTCAATGCGTCCAACGCCTACGCACGATCGCATGCCGCTCCGGATGCACAATCAAACACGTAGGTGTTAGAGGCATTGAAAAGGAGCGGGTGCACACTTTTTAAGCTGTCCGATCAAGACTGGGAGCCTTCGAACGTGCGCGGGAGTTGAGGCAACCGAAGGTGAGGAGGTGCCCGCGGCATGCACACGTCGGCCATGTTCAGGCCTTTAGTGACGGATAAATCCGTCAATAAAGGCCCTGAATTAATGTTTTTGAAATTAAAATGTCCAAAATGCCCCCACTCCTTGCAACTATAAAAGGAGACACCTACCCTATGAATTTCTCATCCCTTCCTTCTCTTCTCTCTCTCTCCAAAGCTTAAGAGATGCTTGTCCCACACTCGGGATGTTCCTTAAGAGCTAAAACCAAGTTTTTGTCCCCATTCCGGAAGTGGATCCTGCAACGACGATGACGTGATGCCCCATTCCCATTCTTCCGACTTCGTCCTCCTTCCTGCCTCGTCCTCTGTCTTCCAGGCATTGCCTCCGTTCAGCTCGTCCTCCAAGCATTCGTTGAGGAGGAAAACTTCTCTCTCCTTTATTTTATCGCTTTCTAGAGTAGGATTTCCTGCTTTCTAGTTGTAATAATTTCCTGCTTTCTAGTGTAATCATTTCCTACTTTCTTAGTTGTAAAACATTATTCAAATATCAAGTGATTGTTCTCTCTCTCTTATTGTTTATATCGATTCCATTATGATTATTTCACCTTCTAAACAAAAATACAAAAAAAAAATATAACTGTGGATTTTGAGATCGATGAAGCCTCCCTGTGTTCGACCCAGAACTTTACGGATTTTTCGGTATAAATTTTATCTGTTGAATGGATTTCTTCGCGACTCGAGCTAAAACGACGGGTTTTCAAATTCAACTTCGAACGTGTAGTTTTCCGAACTCAACAATAGTTTATCTTAATTAGAAGATATGTTGTTAAAAACTTCATACATATATGTTTTTGCAGGGTCATGTTTGCAAATATCCAAAATTCAACCATCATCTCCATCGCCAGCAGTGCGCTGGCTCTCGCTGGCTTTCTTCTCGTTTGCCTCAACGGATCGGTCACCCAAATCAGTAGAATCTCACGCAACGACTTGTGGCACTGCCTCATCGCTAATATTGTTGGAGACGATCTCGAGGAGGAAACAAAAAGACGTTCTCGGCATTTAAAAATAGATGGATGGCTAGAGGAGGGAGGAGATCTTTATCCATCATCTTCCCCACCACCACTATGGAGAAGACTTGCACCGTGACCTTTGAGCATTCACCGTGGATCAGTGTGAACTCCATCGCCTCTTCGCTTTCATTCACCTTCACTTTCGTGCACATAGTGACAGTGTGCACACCCCCACACCATCAACCACGCGCAACCCAGCCACTGCCGCCCACCCTTCACTGCAACCCCCTCTCCTCTGTGTGTCAACACCTATATTGTGTGCCTTCCTCCACCACCTGCAGTAGGAGGAACCCCAACGTCCTCGATCTTCCTCCTCTCGCTCCACCCAACAAGATCAAAGCAACACCGCCCGCAGAACCATCTTCGGTCATCTTCCTTCCCAGCCATGCACAACACTCCTCATCGCATCACCACACGCCGGTCTCCTCCTTCGATCCCCACAG
The DNA here is from genome assembly GCA_037157565.1 of Thalassia testudinum. Taxonomy (NCBI): domain Eukaryota; kingdom Viridiplantae; phylum Streptophyta; class Magnoliopsida; order Alismatales; family Hydrocharitaceae; genus Thalassia; species Thalassia testudinum. Next base: position 97,001,476 of record JAZHRO010000025.1, read on the forward strand.
CAACACCCAATGCCCACGTTGCGCGTGAGCACCAACAGCCACCTCCAACTTCGCGTGTAGCCCACCTTACGGCCAGCAAGCCAACGCTCAGTCTCCTCATCTTCTTCTTCTTGGCAGCAGAGGAAGAACCCAAAACTCCATGCGGCCCCTCCACACACAACCAACGTTTGAGGCCACGAAGCTTCGTACTAGCACCTCCAACGGACTTGCCGCATCCTCACGAGCTCGGCCACACCTTCTGAAGGTCAGTAGTAGGCCGCACACGCCGGCGAGCCGCCACCGACGTTAGCAAGATCGCCGACCACTATTCGACATGTCGTCATCGCCCATGCGTAGCCCTCATCGCAGGCAACCTCCATCGTGCTTCGCACAGTCCGCCATCGCATCCTCTTCACCCAAGCATAAGGGGAAGTAATCCCCTGTTTTGCTACAGGAAGTACTCAATTAAAAATTACATTGAATGCCATTGAAGAGGGATTGAATTTTGGATTTTTGGTTATTTTATTATGTAAACATTGTGGTAGCACCCTCATATTCTTACGTTATTATTCAATGCATATTATCACCTTTGATTGCATCAAATCGGATTTCAAAATTGCACTTAAGCACACATACATTCAAAGTTACATGACATGACACTACACATGCATCTACATATTTTGGGAGCTTGATTTTTGACATGGAATTTACATAAATAGTCCATACTTCTCATGAAATTGCAAGTTACACTTAGAGCAACATATTTATTGAATTGATTTTACAAATGTCTCTGTGAACATGATGGCTACATACCCGTGAATTTATTGCAGTTGTACCTCCTTGTGGATATGACCTAATCCATCGTTGTTAGTTTTACTGATAACTTGTTTTGTTTGGGATTTTTCCACCACACAATTTCACTGTAATGACATATTTTTCCGATACACATTATTTTTGCAAGAGAAAAATGCCTGACCACTCTGGTTGCACAAGGGGGATGCAAACACAAAGTATTTTCACATGGTTTCCAGCTCGAGGAGCCGAGTAAACCTCATTTCGTCCATTCTTTCTAGAGATCAGAGACTTACTTCTGTAGCTAATATTTTGCTAAGGCAATCAACTATTTCCATGGTGCTTCTTCTGCACTAGACAGAGGGGCTTGGAGGGTGGCGACAATGGATTATCCAAGGGTTGATGAGAGGTAAGTTGATTGGTTGGTGGCCCCAAGTTTGGAGTAGGAGGTGGTGGATGCCATCAATGACCTCAACTTGGAAGGGTTGCTGGGGTCGGATGGTTTCCAAGTATTCTTTTAAAAAGAATTTTGAAGGGTGGTAAGAGTGGAATTGATGGAGGTGGTTTGTGAATTCCAATAGGGGAATTGTGGTTTTGGCAGATTGAATAGATCCTATTTATTTTTGCTTCCCAAGAAGCATGGATCTGAGCGCTTTTAGGATTTTAGGCCGATTGAGTTGTCGAATTCCATCTACGTTATTGTCAGAAAGGTATTAGTCAACACACTTAGGGTGGTGCTTCAAGAATTGATATCACCAGTCCAATTTTCTCCCAAATAGGTCTCTGCATGAATCATTTATTGTGGCACAAGAGATGGTGGTGGGTTGGAGTAGGACTAAGGCCTTCATGTGGAAGGTCGACTTCAGCAAAGGCTACAATTCGATTTCTTGGCCATATCTATGGGAGGTTTTCAGGAGAAGAGTCTTTCCACCCCTTTGGATTAAATGGATGAGAGGTGCATACCTTATCGTTTCTCCGCTGATTAATGGTAGATCGTGTGGTGTCTGGATTCAACCCCGGTGTGGTGTCAGGTAGTGATGCCCCATGGCACCGTTGATTTTCAATCTGGCTATGGATATGTTAGATCGATTTACATTCAAGCTTTCAGAGGTGGGCTTGATCAAGGGTTATGTTGGGAAGTTGTAAATCACGTTTTTGATAGAAAAAGAATGCGTCGTAGTATAGTTGCGAAGTACGATCCAACAAAGATATTGTTTTGCAAAAATTATGAGACTTGAGTCCCGGTCGTTTGTCTTTGGGAGTTGTTTTCGCTTTTGAAATCGATCTTTTTTTACTACTCTACTTCATTTAAAGACGCACGCTAGTTTCTAATCTCCTAACTAAGACTTCACCGCTCTTGTTATTAACTCGGATCACATACGCATGCGTCAAGTAAATCACGAAAGTGAACGTGTGAGTTTCTGTGCGCACGATTCTGGTGAGGTGGTGATTAGTTATGGAGAAAGCATCTATTGTCAGATTTTCAATATCCTCAGGAAATGACATGCTGGTGCATAATAGATAGACAGTTAAAGAGAAGGCACTTAAATCACGCAAATATGATAATTATTAAGCTTGTGGTGATTTCAAACACATAAAGAGACATATATATATAAAAATGCAATTTCATGTATTCATTGGGGAGTTGTTTGCACAAGGAAATCTAGAGGAAAGCTTACACATAAATGCTTGAAAATTAAACCTAGCTATCGGAAAATGATTGCATACAAGAATCAACGGGAGGATTTCGCATGCATCATTGGGGGAGAAGTAAGACTACACTACTAAGCAGTAAATGAAAGCAACAAAAATTATGAAGAGCATGAATTAAAGCTAGAAGAATAGAGGGCATTCAGGGGTGGTCCCTGATGGCCTTGGAGTGGTCAAGAGGAGAATGAGGGGCGACCAATGTAGCTTAGGCCGACCCTTGGAGAGAGGTAGGGTTGATCCAGCATCCCAGCATGGTGTCCTCCATGGTGGTGGTAGTGAGCTCGTGGAGGTGGAGTGACTATCTAGGTGGAGGTGGCGTGAATGGCACCAATGGAGTGCAATTGCCAAAGAAGTGAATGGATGTGTTTGGTCACCCATGGGTCTTTTTATAGACCCAATGACTTCTCTCTAGAGAGGTGTAGAACTCTTTAGAGAGAGTCCAAGAGTGGTCGGCCACATGTGGGTGGATGTGGTCTTTAAGATCCAAGAATTGTGGATCTCAATTTGAATTCCTCTTGGTTGCTAAATTTGGCAACCAAGAGGTGGCGCCATCTCAAGAGGTCTCTAGAGAATTCTAGAGAAGCGTGTGTGCTTGAATGGGTGTGTGTGTGTGTGTGTGGTTGTGCTCTATGTGGCTAGGTGGCTTAGGTTAGGTCCTAAGGGGTTTGGGTAGGTGTAAGTCTTGAATTAGGGTTACAAACCCTAATTGCTAAGGGTAAAATGCAATTAAACTTAACCTAAGTTTAATTGAATGAGTGTGAACCTAATTGAGAGTAGAATAACTCAATTAGGTTGGGTTTAGGTCAATTGGACTCTCACCAAGTCCAATTAAACTTGTGTGGGTTGAGATCTAAGCTCAATTGGACTCAATGAGTCCAATTGACTTAGGTGAAGGTAATTGACTTGATCTAAGTCAATTGGGTTTGGTGAGGACCTAATTAGGTCCTTAGGTAGGTCTAGAGGTGATGTACTAGGGTTAGGACACCTTAATTTAGGTTCCTATGGGGTTGGGATTAGGTCTAGGGCGCTAGAGATCCAAGACCAAGACTTGAATCTCAAAATAGGGACTGGAGACCAGTATCAGACGTCCAATAATAGGATCATACGACTTATACTCAAAAATCAAAAGTCCAGACTTCAGTTCTGGACGTCCAATTTGAGTTAGGAGGAAATTAGGGTTCTGTTTTGGGTACTCTGCAGAAATTAGATGTCTGACGAAGTGTCTAGACGTCCAATAACACTGCAGAAGTGGGTTTGAGGTGTGCGAGAGATGGCTAAGGGTCTTGGACGTCCTATAACTTATCTGGACATCCAGATAAGGGTTAGAACTAGGGTTTTAAGGCTTCCTAGTGTGTTGTGACCTAATCTAAGGGTGGCTAAGGCTTGGGGAAGTCTTTAGGCTATCCTAAGGCTAGGATGGACCTAAGCTCTTCACATTTTACTGCTTTATTCCTACTTAATAGAATAGCAAACTTTAACCCCCCTTACATTATTGTTCCTATATCTAAACTAAGCCTTCTACTCCAGCTCTGCAGCAACTCCCGTTATTCCAGACCCAGCTTCAGATCCTGCTCCTGATCCAGCTCTAGATCTGCTTATTGCCTGCAATCGACATAATATACTTAATCAGCACATTATAACATTATTTTATGCATAGCTAAAGTAAAGCAGTAAAGATGCAGATAATGCTTATGCATGCATGAATTTCCCTAACTTATGCTAAGTTCTAGCCTAATCTAGGTCAATTAAGACCTATGATTGCTGCGCAATCATGTTACACCTTGTCTGGTAGGCGGGCCTTGGTGTCGGTGCTACAATACGTGGATGATACTGTATTTTTTTATGGAAGGTGGTTTACATGAAGCTCGTGCTCTCTATCATATGGTTTCCATTTTCAGCGTGGTGTCAGGTTTGATGTTGAATGGGGAAAAATCCTCGCTTGTCTGTTTTGGATTGAGTGGAGATGAGAGAGACTAGATATCGGAGTCTTTACATACATCGATTATCTCTTTGCCCATCAAGTATCTGGGGCTACCTCTATGGAGTGGGAAGCTGAAGAAGAGTGACTGAAGCTTCCTATTTGAGAAGATAACAACGAAGCTGGAATGTTGTAGTAGTAGGTTCATGTCCAAAGGGGGTAGATTGATCCTATTGAAGTCAGTTATCATGGCGATGCCAATGTTTATTTTTTCTGTATCCAAGGTGCCAAAAGTAGTCTGGAAGCATTTGGATTTGATGAGAAAATGATTTTTTTGGAGAGGGGCAAAACATGAAGGGAGATTCCTACAACCAGTGAATTGGAACAATTTATGCTTTCCCAAGGAATGAGGGGGGATGGGCATTAGATAGTTGAAGGATTTCAATGCTTCCCCACTGCTGAAATGGGCAATCAGAATTTTCAAAGGTGAGACCAAACTTTGAACTAAAATGATCAGAGGGATGTATGGTGCATCTCAGTCGATCAGAGATAGGTTATCACCAATCAAGGCTTCACCATTCTAGATTTGGTGATTGCTGCTTTCAAAGAAAATTGGCATTTCTTTAGGCTGGTTTGTGGTGATGGTAGGACCTTTCAGTTTTGGCTGGATGAGTGGTCCTCGTTAGGAGTGCTACAGCAGTAATATCCACATGTTTTTGGCCTGATAGCTGACAAGGAGGCAAGGGTGTGTGACTACTGGAGTGCAAATGAGGATGGTTGGTTAATCCTTGAATTGGGGTGCAGGGAGGGGAACCAAACCTGGGATGAAAGAGATCGACTTCTACAAGACCTGAGGACTTTGAAGTTGTTGGGTGGGGATGACACGTACATGTGGATGGGGGACTTCTCTTCAGCCAAGGCATACGACGTGATGGTGGCAAGGGAGTGGAATGATGAATGTGATGTCATTTGTGAGAAATTATGGAAGCTTAAAGTTCCTTTGAAAGTACAAATTTTTCTATGGCTTTACAGGAGATATGGTCTCATTACCAGGGATTTGAGACACAGAAGAATGGGAGTGTCCACACAGTTGTGTCTGTTATGCGGGTTCCAGACAGATTGTGTGAGACATGTTTTCTTTGTGGATGATCACTGACTATGTGTGGAGAGAGATATGTGGTGATAGTTTTCCTGCTTGGGAGGTTATGTGGGGTGATTTTCTGGTGGATGGGAAGCGACATTAAGCCATGGCAGCAATTTTGTGGTGTGTTTAGTGTGTGAGGAATGAGCGCCTTTTTTAGGTTAGACTTGTCAGTGCGGTGTGAATTGTGCGTGAATGTTAGGCTCTCATAGGACATTGGATAAGATGATGTATATGTTTTTTTTTATTTTTCATAAATAAGATTTTCAGATTGCTATTAGCCTTGATTTCATTCCTTTCTTTCTCAAAAAAAAAAAAAGTATTATGGGAAAGCTACCAATCATTGTACAGGGTATTTGATTATTTCTAAAGTTGTTGGGCTGTCACACTTTATGTCTCAAACAACAACTCATCAGAAAATCAAGATGCCAACAAAAGACATCACAAGGATGAGAACATTATGGACAAATAGAGTGTAACAAATAGCTTATAGGAAAAACAAGGATTACAACCAATCTTGGTACTATATAGATAAGAAATTCCAATAAATACCACAAAAACCACACCATAGGGAAGAGAAGGCCAAGACCACTTTGTGACTTAATCATCAGAACCTTAATAGTCTTATCAGGTTCAACTTCGTTGTTATCTTTGTACCAAAATGGGACACAACTATTCAACATTAGAGAAAGCATTAGAAATTAAAAAATATTTGAAACTTATAGTCTTTTCTAAGTGGACATCTCCACACTTCCATATTCTCATTACATAAGCTAGGATTAATGATGCCACTCAAAATTGCTATCATCTGTCTAATAATTACTTGTACATGCTATTTTATTACAATTTCAGTCAGAGTGGTGCTACTTAAAATAAAACAGACAATGAAGGACTACATCTAACAATTGAAAGAAACATATAATCAATCATGATCATGTAGAAAAGACAAAATATATCGATTCCCTTCGCTCATGTCCCTCCCCATCCTTTTCGAAATTCAAGTTATTAATATCATAAAACTGTCGCTTCGATAACACCCCCAGGTTTTTGGACTTGGATTTCCTCCATCTCCCAACACACACTCACAAGGGGGGCAAAGCCAGAACCATAAGCCGTTCCACAACAACTTCACATCTTGCAACCTTAGCCCCACCCTTCCAGCAACACCACATGTCGCTTCGTACCGCCACTATCCATCGATACTCACCTAATAGTGTACATAACCAAATTAAAAAAACCTATCATACACACTATCCACACAAGTATAACATGGAGGAATGGAAAACAATGATGCACTCCTTACCTTCTTCTTTCCACCGATTCTCGAGTTCCACATATGCTCCCATTAATACCTTCGAGCAATGAAACTTGTTTTCTATCTTTAAAGTTCTGTTTGGCAACTGAAGCACCAAATTGAAAAGTGAAAACTTTAAGTTAAATTAAAATATGCTCAATGCAGTCAATGATTATGTTTGTGAAGAAACATTACCAAAAGAAAAATGCAAGTGATATCTGATTGTGCAGTAATCATAGGTCCTAATCAACCGAAATAATGTTTGAACCTAGCTTAATTTTTGAATATTGCACTCATATCATGCATATCATGCATTGCATTATTTTATATAGAATAAGATGAGATATCTTGCTATTTAATGTTTTTGTTGCTATTTGTAGGTAATAAAGTGATCCAGGATGCGAGATGGAGTGGAATAAAGCAATAAAGAAAGAAGAAGACTAATCCAGACAAGAGGAGTGAGGAGGATAGCCTTTTCCCAACCCTTATAAACTCCTTAGGAAACCTAATTAGAGGCCTCCTAATCCTATCCCACTATCCATACCCTTACTTATCCTATCCCTAACCCAACCTTTAGGATTACCTTAGCCTAATCACACACACATCCTATTAGACTTGACCTAGACCTAATTAGGTTCACTCCTATCCAATTAGACCTTTCTAAGCCTAATTAGGTCCACACCTACCTAAACTAGGTCGACCTAACCTAGATTTACCAAAACCCACACAACCTAGCTCTACAAAATTCAAACACACACACACACTTCTTCTACCTAGCCTATTCTAGAACACCTGTTCTTAGCCATCCTAATTTTAGTAAACTCAACCTAAGAACCTACTACTAAGTCCCCATGGACAGCCAACACTCTGACCATTTTTCTCCTCCCCCTCTCAACTTGCGACCACATCTTCCCCTCCAACCTCAAGGGCCGTCCACCCTCCTCCTCTCAAGGACGCCCATGGTGCTCTTCGTCCTCCAAAGCTCCTCCATGGGTGGTTGCTAGCAAGAAGAAGGAGGTCGTCTATCTTATTCTCCTCTCAACATCAAGGTAGGCTTCCTCTCATCCAAGGGATTTTCTTCCTCCTCCAAGCACCTCCATGGATGGCTAGCAAGGGAAGGTCTACAAGGGTGTGTGGCCACCCTATTCTCTCTACTCCTCTCCTAGTGGATGGCCAAGAAGACTTCTCCATAGCCTCTCTTGATTGATCCCTTTCTTAGATTTCTTTCTTTTCATGTATCCGGATTTATAGTGACTTAATATTTGATGCATGATATTCTTTTGGTTTTATTTGAACCTCTTACGATTTGGATGCACACCTCTTAGTCTCCATAGGAATGACCTCTTTAGGGATAATCACACCATGCACGGCCACCATGGCCTCATTTAGATGCACGTAGTGACTTAGGTTTTTGCTAGCATATTTAGATCTAGGTTTCATGTCGCTTTTCAAAAATCAAAAAGACAAAAAAGATCGCAAAATACAAAAAGACCAAAAAGATTAGGATAGGTTAGATCTAGGTTGATAATAAGAAAATTACAAATCTAAACTTGTTTTCATGCATCCCAAAGATGAATAATCGGGATTCAAAAGAATAAAAATTAAGCGAGTTTCGTAAACAACTAAATATTTTTGATTGAGGGTTTAGTGCAACTATACTACGAATTCTGATGTATTTCAAAACACGTGCAAAAATGCCCTATCAAATGGCGTTGTTACTAGGGAGGCAATGGGCAAGTTTTTAGATTTGGATTTTCTTAACATCTTTGCTTTTTGATGTGCAGGAAAATTGGAAGAACGCATCTACGTACACATTTAGTGCAGTAAAAAAAAAAAATCAGGTGTACATCTTCTATACCTTAGTCTTAGGTTTCTCTTCATGAACCCTAGGTAGAACTTAGTAGATTTTGCTTTCTTAAAAAAAAAAAGATATCTATATATTTTCATGAAAAAAAAATTAGGTAGTTAGATTAGGATTTCTTTTGAATCTTAGGTTAGAATTAGTTTGTTTGAAAAAAAAAGGGAATATTTGAAAAAAATTTTCCCTTCAAAAAAAAAAAAGAGAAATTAAAACAAAATTGAAAACAATAAATTATTTTGGTGGGAAGGTTTGAAATTTGAATTTCAAACCTTTCACAAGCCTTTCCACCACATCCTTGAATTTCAGCCTAATTTCAAACTTGACTTAAAAATTCATTTACCAAAAATATATTGAGCAAAAATTCTGAAATTAGGGAAAGGGTTTCATTTTCAAACCATCTTTCAAATGACACCATTTATTTGTGAAAATTTGGATTGTGTAATTTTAAAAAATTTTTGAATTACAAGGGGTTCAAACTAATCCAGGTTTGAAGACTTTTGAATTTCAAATAGCAATTCCGAACAATCCATGAATCTGATTTGACCAAAAATGGTGGCGTTTGAAAGCTAATCTAATTAGCTTTCATTTCCATATTTTTACAGAATTTTCATAGTTTATTTGATACTATTTCAAAGTAGAAAACGGACTAGGGGTCAAATCCCATATCTAACCCCTAGACAATTAAAAATTCTTATTTATTTGGTTGTAGCAGTAAAAATTTCAAAAAATTATTCCTTGAATTTCTTATTAAGAAAGGAATATCTCTGTCAAATTTTATTTTATTTAGATTCCTTTACTGATCAGGGGAGTGATTTCAAATCAGAATAAGGTCTAACTACAGATTTTAAAAAAAAGCATAAACCCTAGGACATCAAACTTTAGGGTTTAATTTTTTCTAGAGACCTAAACAGATTTGAATCAATTTAGTTACCTAGTAGGTGAGGTTGATTTCTTGATTGACCCCCTCACCTACCTGAATTAAACTGATTTACATTTCAACCTAGGCAACCCTTTAGGTCTATTTCACTTAGTAGTGGTGTATTAAGACCATTGTTTTCCTTGATTGGGTCACACCACTTCTACCTTGTTGGACTTAAAATCATCATATAGGCCTATCTGATATTAGGGTTTCCACACTAAGGTAGAGCACATTTGCATTTCATACTTAAATGAAATTCATATAACAAATTAGTACTTGCAAAGCCTGTTGTGTGCTCCACTACAACCTTGTTTGAATTGATTTATACAAGGAAATCCTAAAAGAAATTAATACAAGCACTTGAACCATAAAAGCCACTACACCAATTAAAGCTTGTATTGAAAATCCTCTATCTATGCACTTCACACTTCTAAATCAAATTTTAAAGGCAACACCCATAAAATGCCCAATCACATTCCAAGAGCACTCTAAGCCCAAGCCTAAAACTAAGTAGACGTGCCCTAGGAAAGACTAATTTACTTGGTAATTGAAATTTGATTGGGTGAAAATCAAGGCCTTATCTATTTGCACCAACTGGTGACAAGAAAGGTCGGTGCGATAACCACGTTAACCTCTAGTGGTGTCCCACCGTGCGGGGTGTCCTAGGGGGTCCCACCCTTCTGGCCAACCAACTAATTCAAGGGCTGGTTTTGACTCAAGTCCTTTTCAGGATAATAGTTTTAGACCCAATTAGGGTATACAATTTAGGGCTAGATTGTTTGGTTGAATTGGGGTTTTCACTCATCTCTCATCCTAAGCCTTGGCCTTAGTTTCACCAGCCCCTTGTAGCTGGGTGTGTCTTCTTGAGGAAGACCTTCTCTTCTCTCTATCCCCTTCTCTTCTCAGATATCCATGAACCCATATCACCTTCTGACCCACAAGGTCCTCCATTTCCCAACCCAACCATGATTTCGACTCCTCCTGGTTGGGAGACTCATCCTCAGTAGCTGGGATATGATTATTCTCATGCTCCTTATCCCCCAGCTTATTTAGAGCCTGAACCTGATGAATTCGACCCTTATCTAGATCAGAACCAATTGAACACCATAGTTGTTGAATTCTGGGAGTTTAACAAGAGCTTAGAGGATCAACGTGTCAAAATCTTAAAGCAACTTAGACAATGCCAGACACAATCTCAATCTTATCACTCTTCTCAGGTATAGGAGACCTGGAATACCCATCCTAGTGGATCAAGTGACCCATATCTTGGACCCATTAGCTACTCTACTGACTCTTGCTACTTTGGGGAGGCATCCTAGACTTAGCCAACCCAGAAGGCACCTTTGGACCTACTTCATGATTTGGGTTGATCATTTGGGGAATGCACCATTTTTGATACACCTATACTTGATGATATATCACTAAAGAATTTGAATAAAGGATCACAAGTACAGGACAACACATCAGGTTCTCAATCGACTCCCTCTATAGTCTGCCCCACTCAGGGTGAAACACACTTTTATTCATATCCTGATTTGAATAACCTAGAGTGGAGAGACAATCTTGATCTTTCATGGCCTCCATAGAGAAAAAATCAAACTCAAGATCAATCTAGTCCAACCCAGCCCACAGCCACCCTTGAGGATATCATGAACCTTTTGTTGGACTTGGACAAGAAAAATGAAGAAAGGCTGAATAATTTGGAAAATCAAATGAAATCTCAAGAGGATCAAACCAAGAGACTTCAAGAATCATTTTATCCCCATATGCACACTCCTCTTCACTCCTATTCTCCACCCATTCTTTCAACCCCTCCTCCAATTTATCATATGTGCCATTATGCAGGTGCCAATTGAAAGAGCGATCTTCGTTTTCGTTGAAAACTTTATCATAAAATGATGTGTCGTTGTATTTAATCGCGTGGTAGAAAATCGCTTTTCAAAACATTTAAATTTTCAAAACTAACCACAAAGAGTTAGGTCGTCTCCACAGGGAGGAATTTGCCTAATAAATTCATGAGTCAAGGAATGCACAGTTCGCAAACTCTTCTACAACTTTAATGCGAGGAAAATGCTGTTTTAAATGAACTTTGCAATTTCTTTAAAAGTTGAGGGATGTTTATGCAATTTTCACATCAGAAATTAAGCCTCAAAAATATGTGTAAGATGCATGTGTACTGGCTTACCATGTGAATTCAACTTTCATGCAATTCTAATTTGAAATTCAAGATAGAAACATGCACATAACACTAATAAAATAATTTCAAGAAAATATGAGTGCATCAGTGCAATGTGGCCAGAATAAAATATTAATATAAACTTGACAATGGCATTGAATGTAATTTTTAATAGAAGGAAAAACAGAGGATCTCTCCTCTCTCCTCCTCGCGTGTGCGGCCACGCACGGTTGGCCGCGAGAATCCGTAGGGAGGTGCGGCTTGACGAGAGCTACGCAATGGTGGCAGCGACATGGCAGGAGGTGGCTGGAGCACTGGTCTGTTGGAGGAGACGGAGGCTGTGGCGTGCACTGGCAGTTGCGGGTGGCAGTGTGCGCTTGTTGGTGAGGCAAGCTGGTGGTGGAGCGTGCAGGCACGCGCCTGGCGTGGAGAGGCGAGACAGCGCGCTGCAGTTGGCACCTGCAGGTGCACTGGTGGGCAGGCGGTGCTGCGCTTGAAGTTGAGCGGGTGGCCTTGCGGGTGCGCCTACAAGGTGGAGAGGCAGGAAGGCGTGCGGTTGCGCGCTGCAGAGGGTGGCGTGGGCGCTACAGGGCGGGCGGTGCTGCGTGCGGGAGGTGCGCCTGTAGTGAGGCACGCGATTGGGAGCTTCTGCGAGTGGTTGCTAAGGTGGGATGGCGTGAAGGTGCTGGAAAGGTAGGAAGGCACGCGGTTGTGCGCTGCATGTCGCTTGCAGGGGCGCGTGTGCGCGCGTGGGCTGGAGAACTGCTTGCAGTGGTGTTGGAGCAGCCTTGCGGTCGTGCAAGGGCAGAGAGCTTGTGGGGGGGGGGACGGTGCTACGCCTGCGGGCTCTTGGGAGGGCGATGGAATGGTGGCATGGCTAGGGCAGGAGGGGGTGATGCGCCTTCTCCACAGTGCATACTCTCTCCACAGTGGAGAGGAAGGATATCCCCCCAGGGGGAGGAAGAAGAACCCGTCGATGAAGAAGATCCTCTCCTTTGCTCCCCTCCTCTTCCTTTTAACTTCTTCGTTGCGCCTCCGAGAGTTAAGGGATTTGAAAATCCTTAACTATCTCTGGCCGGTGGCTATTGAGGGTTCCTCGGAGAATGGGGAAAAGAACAGCTGCCGGTGATTTGAAAAAGGATAATTTATCCTTTTCCCCTCCTTCTTTTGCCAATTATTTTTCCTGCACATAAAAAGAACATATTAAGTTATAGAATAAATGTAAACCTAAATTATGATGCATGCAACCCTTCTATAACTTAATATAGTTATTAACAAACCTAAAAGACATAATTAAAGTTACTTAGGCATAATATTAGTCCACTAAAATGGACTCATCACCAATTCTTTGTCCTCTAAAAGGAAGAGGAAAGCTAAGAGCCCACCCAAACGATCTAATTTAGGCTCAACCAAAAATCTTAAGACCAAACCTGCATCCAGCTTTAACTCAGATTCCAGGGACAAAAGGAAGAAAAAGGTCCCTGAAGTTGATTTGACCTATTTACATTTTCTTGGGGCCTTAAAGAAAGAGTCACAAGAGAAAAAAAAGACATGCACACCTAAAGAGGTGGTTTTAACTGCTAACATAAGTGCAATTGTTTCCGGCACTCTACCACCCAAAAAGTCCAACCCTGGAAAATCATTCATATCTTGTGCCATAAAGGGATTCACCTTCAATAGAGCCCTTGTAGATCTAGGGTCTTCCATTAGCTTGATTCCTACCACCCTTTTTGACCTCACTAGACTTGGAGATCTGCACCACATACCTATCAACATTAGAATGGTAGATGGCTCCATCAAAACACCTAAGGGGGTAGTTCAGGATGTGATAATTAAAGTGCATGGTCTTAGCTTTCTGGTTGATTTTATTGTTTTGGACATGGATATACTAGAGAAGCCAAGTGATTCACCCATCATTTTGGGTCGCCCTTTCTTGGCTACGACCAATGAATGGATTGACTATTACTTAGGATGTATGGAAATGAGTAGCGGCAATGAGAAGATTCACTTTGATATTTATGCAGCCGCTAAGAAAATGAAGTTAGGGCATTTTTTCGATGATACGAAAAGTGATTCGGAGGGTAATTCGGAAGAAACCATGGCAATTGACACTTAGGTAGGACCACATGACCCGAATAAAGAATCTACTAAATCACAAGAGCCATCCTCAATATAGGATCAATTCTTTGTTAGCATGGTTGACTATCTTGACCGACCTAGCCCAATTCAAATGACTGCCCCTTGCAATGAACCCTGGATTACTCAATTGATCAAAATGGTTCATGAAATAAAAGAACCCAATGCTAGAGAATATGATGATATAAGAAAAGAGCATCATAGAATCCAGGATTAGCAACAAAAATCAGAAATGTTTGAATTTAGGTCAGGTGTCCCACAACAGATTTGTGATTCTGAGGTGGTCATTGAGGATTCTGTAGATCAGGCATCCAAGGTGGATGATGATATTGATGTTCCTATTGAAGTTGAGGAAGGAGATTCATTTGACGATCTTAATCTTGATTTAGGGTCTGAATATCAATCATGTCATTTTGAGGAACCAAGTATTAATGAATTTGAATATGATTTTGTTGTATTTGAGAGTACCCATGTAGACATTGATGAATTGACTCAAATGATCACATACATGGAGCAACAAAATCAAAAGGACTTTAATGACTCCTCAATCAATGATTCAGCCCAGTCCACTTTCATGGAGGGACTCACTACTGAATCTAATGCCCAATTCCATCTAAGTGAGAAGGAGGAAATATCCCCCCTATGAAAAAGATATTCAAGAGATTGAACAATTATTGGGGATTACATATGATGAGTTATCTGAAGGAGCTAAAAATTTGCTAAATCATGCGATAATTGGCAATTAGAATTGAATTATTTGGAAAAAGAAGAGGATGATACTCAGGAAGAAACATCTTTGGGAGACATAGAGATTGGTCACTGGACCTTGATTTCCAGATTTGCTAACACCACTTGGGTCATGCCTTCCATTCATCACCATTATCAGGACCCATATGATCTTACCACACATGACTTTGCTCTACCCCAACTACCCACATTTTCCATCTCCTCTTCGGGATGCCTTCATCTTCATTTCTCCCAGGCACCTGTATCTATTTGTCTTTCTTCCGTAGCATCTGGCTACAGATTTTCCCAAGCTCCATTATAATATTTTCCCAATTATTTGGGCTCAAAATTCATGGACAGCTGGTTTGCATTTGCCGCCTACTGTTGGTGAACAAGATTAAAATTCTTATCATTTTACTCGTCATTCTCAATACTTTATTGATATATCCTTTTCGAGTTTATGCCTAGTTGGAGGCATTAATCTCAGCACTTATATATAGCATATTTTATTTAGCATATTTTCCTACATATTTTACTTCTTAGATGTTGGATTAAGCGGAACGAAAAATTCAGGAGCTATTCCATGTGAATTCTACCCATTCACTCCCTTAATTTATTTTTCATTATATTCATGCATGAGGACATGCAAGAAAGTAGGCATGGGGTGATAGTACTTGTAAACTGAAAATTTTTCTGCCAACACTTAGGAAAAACCTTTCGTACATCATGCTAATTGCACTTTAGGATCCTTAAATTAAGAACAATCGGCTCCACCTCCAATGTTCGCATTGGAGCTAGAAATCATCCGCAATAACCACTTTCGAC
The DNA here is from genome assembly GCA_037157565.1 of Thalassia testudinum. NCBI lineage: Eukaryota > Viridiplantae > Streptophyta > Magnoliopsida > Alismatales > Hydrocharitaceae > Thalassia > Thalassia testudinum. The sequence continues at coordinate 97,016,953 of JAZHRO010000025.1, forward strand.
TCATCCACTCACCTTTTTATTCTAAATTTTGGGCCGAGTTGAATGTAACCCGAATTAGGGAAATCTTCGAAGTGCAACTTTGAAAGGTTACACATAGCATTTATATATATTCCATTCATGCATCAATTTTTTTATCAAGGAAGCTTTATTAGGGATTTTATTCTTGAGTTAATTCTAAATCTAGAATCTAGTGTAATTTTTACACTTGCACATAGATTTTGAAATGGATCCATTATGAAAATCAATAGACATCTTTAGTTTGTTGAGAAGAAGCATTGCTTCTTTTCTTGAACCCTTGGATAGTGGTTAGGGAGTTAGGCAAATCATCTTCCACTAAATCCACCAAACATGTAAGGTGAGAGTAGAATGTCTATTGATGCTCTAAGTCTACTGCAAGGATTCTTAGTCTCTAAATAATTAGATAATGATACTTGAAGCTAGGCATAGTTTTCGTTCTCAAGTTTCTACATACGAATCTTGAGAGAATTGTTGAGAGTCACCAAATATGGCAGATACGCAGAGATTGAGTTCTAATAAAACTACGATTAAGGTGGATAGTTACAACCATTATTTACGAAATTCTCAGTTGAAGGAGGGTATTGAAGTCAATGTAATATACACCATCCTATCCATATCTTTCCCGGTGTCGAGAATAGGTACTTCCACCAAATAAGCTACTCGATATCACTTGAACACCACCAATCCCTAATAATGCCTCTTGAATAAAATTCGCGTATGTCGTGTGCCGTATTACGTTGTGTTGAAAGAGGAAAAGAAAAAAAAGGAAAAAAACATAGGAGAAAAGAGAGAAAAGAAAAAAAAAGTGAGGAAAAAAATATATGTGAAAAAAAAGAGAAAAAAATTAAAAATTAGAAAAAGCAGAAAAAAAGTGATAAGTTTATGAGTGTTTTAGTGTGTATTTCAATTACATTGAGGCAGCATTACCCACCACATTTGCAATCCACCAAATATGTCCTTAACCCATTTTATTGTATTCCTGATCGCCTGAATAGTGGCTGAGGAATTTCGACATAGTGTTAGGGTTATTGGAACTCTATCAAAGTGTTAATAACATGTGAGACCACCAAAAATTGATCACATTGACAAAATATGGTGAGATTGTGAGCTCAAAAAGAAAAAGAGAAGAAAAATAGAGAGAGTATGAAGGAACCAAAGGGAGCATAGTTTTTAGCCTCTCTCTAGGTTGATTTGTTTAATAGTATGGAAATTGAGAATCTGTAGTACTAGATTATATGTAACATCAGATGAGTGTGAGCCACCAAATGAAAAAAACCACTTGACTCAGACATCTTCTAACTAAGCTAAAAAGCCGAGGTAAAATTTTAGATTATTTGTTACGTATCCCCAAGGGAAGAGTTTGCCTATCCCGATAGAATTTTTACTAAGGCTCAAGTATGAACTTTAAGTGTGAATTGGATTTTCACTTGGGTCCATTGCTTAAGCTAACATCACTACACTTTCAAGATTGCCTGGATTTTAGATTTTTAGATGAAACAAAAGGAGAAAAATCTTTAGTCAGACTCTTTGATAAAAAGAATAAGTATTCCTTTAGCGACCAAAATTGTAAATAACTTAGTCATGCATTTGCTAAGGACTAGTGATGAGAACCTCATCATGAGCCATAACTAGCTCATTTTGACCCAATACAAAGGATAAAAGCTCCTACATAACTCAAGGAAAGGCTTAACTCAGAGAATTCTGAGTTTGAGAAGAAAACAAGTCATAAGGGGTAAAAGTGCAATTTTACCAGTATAATCTGCATACAGGGTAATTCAGGGCCCAAACATAGGTCAAAGCAGCTTAATAAGAATAAAAGTGGGATGAGATGATCTAGTAAGGGCTACAGCACTTCCAAGAAACCAAATGATAATCTGTAACCCTAAAACAACCCACTTCAATTCACAAGGTTCGAGGCAAAGTAAAAATAGAATAAACCCTCTAAAATTCATAGAAAAATAATCTCTAGGGTTTAGAACCTTCAATTTGGCCTTTAGAACCCATTTTGACCTACATTGAGAACCATGCCCAATTAATGACTTAATTTGGGTTTTTGCGCAAATTGACCGGTCAAACAAGGTTTAATATGAAAATGAAATTCACCATCAGATTCCTTGGGTCCTAATTAGTCATGTATAAAAACTTGAGCCTAAGAAGAAACCTCCTTGACCGACATTACTCTTTGGCCCTCAACTTTTGAACCCTCGCATTTTGGCCCCTAACTCTCCTTCGTTCTTTGCAATCAGGTCCCTCCTGCAAAACCTGCCAGCACCATGCTCCGGCGACCTTGCGCAGAGCATGGCGCCGCGCAGGGTGAGGTGGGGGACCTGGCAAGTAAACCGGGGGTGCCCTGCGTCGTCAGCCGTCGCAGGGACACCCCCCTGGTCGTTATAACCCACCATACCGGCCGTGCGAACGCACGGACGGTATGGGTTCTTGTTTCCGACCATCCTCCGGCGAGGGAGACACGTCGTCTCCCTCCGCCTTCCTCCCTGTTTGATCCCTATAAATACCCCCCGCTGCTCCACCGACCAGGGTAGCCTGGATCTGACGGAGAAAATCCCCAACTTTCTTCTCTTCTTCCTCCGGCAGACGCTCACCAGCTCCGGCGGTTTCCTCCCCCTCCACCTCTTCGCTCTGCCGCAATACCAGCAGCAGAGACTTCCTCCCCCGCTCTTCCCGCGCCACGCCGCACCCAGCTGGCGCCTCTCCGGCTCTCTGCTCGCCGCCGCCCCTTTCCCTGAGCATCGTCTTCTCCGGCGACAGTCGATACGACTGTCGCCCTGTTCCTCCCCCTTCGTCCCTGCAAGTAAGCTAGAGCTACTCCCCTTCTCCTCCTCTTTCTTTCCCCACTTTCAATTTATTCAATTAAGCCCTCTACCGACCCTAACCACCTTCACCCCCTTCGCCTCCGACCACCCTCTGGCGAGCCGCTCCCATCACCTCAGCAACCCACACGGCTCGCCGACCCTCACCGAACCTCCGCCTCATCACACTGAGCACCCCCCACCCCTCCACTGCCACCCCACACCACCGTAACACTCCCCCGAACAAACCCATTCCTCCGGTTGCAGTCCGACCCAGGGCTGCCGCCAGACACCTCCTTGCGGCCTGCCGCGCAGCTCCTCACCTTCGCCGTGCCACGGCGAAGGTTCCCCAGTGGTTTGATCTGGCCGCGAGGCCATATTCGTGTCCGACAGGTTTTGAGGTTCGACCGCCATTAACGCACATTGAAGCAGCTTCTCCCGCGCTCCAGGCTTGAGGACTCCAGGTCTCCAGCTGCTGCGGAGTACGGGGAGTCTTGCGAAGGCAGCCAGCCAGCAACCTATGCAAATAGAAGCCGCAGCTGCAGAAGCCAGGCCGCGGTCTCCCAGCAGGCGCACGCGAGGAACGGTCTGCGTTTAGTCCCACATCGGCACAGGCGAAGAAGAAGACCCGCGGAAGAAGAAGGAGCTGCACTGTAGCAAATGCATAGTTAAGTCGTCTAAGCACCGGGTCAGACGACGGAAGGTCAGCAGCCAGAGCAGGAAAGAAGGCAGGCTGAAGAAGAAGGAAGAGCAACGGCCAAAGCAGAAGAAGAAGAAAGGAAGACTTAGTAGCTGAAGGCAGAAGCTCTGCAGCCATAAAGAAGAAAAGGGAAAAGAGAAAGGGTCACCACAATTGCAGAAAAAGAAGAAGAGAGGTCAAGGCAGAAACCAAGGAAGAAGAAGAAAGAGATCTGAAGAGGAGCATCACCTCTGCAGAACGAAGAAGAAGAACAAGGAGCTCTGAAGAAAGAAGAAAACCACCAAAGCAGGAACAGCAGGAAGAAGAAGAAGAGCATCACCATTGCAGAAGAAGAACATCACCTCTGCAGAACAAAGAGAAAGAAGGAGATCTAAAGAAAGAGAGAAAGAAGAGCATCCCCTCTGCAGAACAAAGAGAAAACAACAAATTCTTTCCCTCTCTTTCTTTTTGTAAAAGAAACATGTATATCTCTAGAATACAACTTGCTCCCTGAGTTCGACCTCGGGAACTCTTTTATTTTCCGAGTAAAAAAAATTATTATATTTGAAGTGTTGGTAATAACCGGCTTTACTACAACGTTATAACAAAACTAAAACCCGGTTGAAACCAGTCGACTCCAACTAGCAAAGTTTAGGCATGCAGGTATGATTGCCCAGCAATCATAAGTCCTAATCAACCTAAATAATGTTTGAACCTAGCTTAATTTGTGAATATTGCACTCATTTAATGGATATCATGCATTGCATCATTTTATGTAGAATAAGATGAGATATCTTGCTATTTAATGTTTTTGTTGCCATTTGCAGGTAATAAAGTTATCCAGGATGCAAGATGGAGTGGAATAAAGCAATAAAGAAAGAAGAAGATTGATCCAGACAAGAGTGAGGAGAATAGCCTTATCCCTACCCTTAGAAACACCTTAGGAAACCTAATTAGAGACCACCTAAGCCTATCTCACTATCCATACCCATACTTATCCTATCCCTAACCCAACCTATTAGGATTACCTTAGCCTAATCACACACACATCCTATTAGACTTAAACCTAGACCAAATTAGGTTCACTACTATCCAATTAGACCTTCCTAAGCCTAATTAGGTCCACACCCACCTAATCTAGGTTGACCTAACCTAGATTTACCAAAACCCACACAACCTAGCTCTACGAAATTCAAAACATACACACACACTTCTTCTACCTAGCCTATTCTAGAACACCTATTCTTAGCCATCCTAATTTTAGTAAACCCAATCTAAGAACCTACTACTAAGCCCCCATGGATGGCCAACACTGCAACCATTTTTCTCCTCCTTCTCTCAACTTGCGACCACACCTTCCCCTCCAACGTCAAGAGCTATCCACCCTCCTCCTCTCAAGGATGCCCATGGTGCTCCTCCTCCTCCAAAGCTCCTCCATGGGTGGTTGCTAGCAAGAAGAAGGAGGTCGTCTATCTTTTCCTCCTCTCAACATCAAGGTTGGCTTCCTCTCGTCCAAGGGATTCTCTTCCTCCTCCAAGCACCTCCATGGATGGCTAGCAAGGGAAGGTATACAAGGGTGCAAGGCCACCCTATTCTCTCTACTCCTCTCCTAGTGGATGGCCAAGAAGACTTCTCCATAGCCTCTTTTGGTTGATCCCTTTCTTAGCTTTCTTTCTTTTCATTATCTGGATTTATAGTGACTTAATATTTGATGCATGATATTCTTTTGGTTTTGTTTGCACCTCTTATGATTTGGATGCACACCTTTTAGTCTCCATAGGAACGACCTCTTTAGGGATAGTCACACCATCATGACCACCATGGCCTCATTTAGATGCACGTGGTCACTTAGGTTTTTGTTAACATATTTAGATATAAGTTTCATGTTGCTTTTCAAAAATAAAAAATGCAAAAAAAAATCGCAAAATACAAAAAGACAAAAGATTAGGATAGGTTAGTGTTAGTCACTTTGAATCGATTTTTAAAATTGTCGTGTTGTAGTACAGTTCGAATCAGTGTGAAAAACAAATATTTCATGAGGTCAAGGTGGGCACTCCTGTTGTTTTGGCGGAGAAGGAGATGGCTCGAGAGTGGTGGTGCAGGCTTTGTTTGTTGCTGGTGCATGTGGAAGGTGCTTGGAGAGTGGTCTGTAGTGGTGGCATGCGTGCAGCACATGCGGGACTAGAGTGTGATGGTGGCACGATGACGCACAAGGGAATGCACTACTGCACACACGCGTGGCCAGTGGTCTGCAGTGGTGGCGTGCACACGTGAAGCTGGTAGTTGGGTTCTTTTGAGGTTGAGGAAGGTGGCTGGTTGAAGACAGCAACAAGTAGCTATCACCATGCTCGTTGCCGCCCAGGAGGATGAAGAGGTGGATGCAGTGGAAGCTCGTAGTGATTCACAGTGTTCACTCGTTGCACGGTGCACGCCAGGAGCACGGTGGTAGTCTACTTCATGGTGCATGCCTGTTGCTCGGTGGAGGCTGAGAGGAGATCCCCACGAGTGTGAAAGGAAGATATCTCATATGGGTTGTTCTGCGGTTGGAGAAAGGAGTGGCATGGAGTGGGTGGTGCATTAGGATAAGGGATGGGAGTTGTTGCGAGGGGGAAGGCGGTGCGTGAGGAGGGGGTGCATTGCTGGCCTGCATGTGTGCGGCCGCGCACGTGCGTGAGAGGGGGTTTGGTTTATTCAAAATATAAAATAATTATTTATATACAATAAGTTATAAAATGCATTAGATATATGCAAACCTAAGTAATGATGCATGCAATTATTTTATGACCTAATGCAATTATTAACGAATATAAAATACAAGAGTAAAGTTAGCTTAGGCGTAACAATAGTCCATTAAAATGGACTCATCAAATACCCCCATGCCTAAGATTTGCTAGTCCCTAGCAAAAGTGAAAAATAATAGAAGTAATCAGAAGATTTCTTCTTTCCTCTTTCCAAAAGTTTAGAGATCCAGACTCATGTGAAGTGATAGTAGCCTAAGTAACAGATTCAAGTGAAAAGCCAACTTACATTTGAAGTTCGTACTTAACCCACGATAAAATTTTATCGGGATAGGCAACTGCTTCCCTTGGGGATAAAGCAGAAGATAATCTGTAATTTGACCCCAGCTTTTTGGCTTAGGTAGGAGATATCGAGTTGAATGGATTTGTATTTGATGGCACACACTCATCTACTGCTACATGTAATTTAGTACTACAGACTCTAGATCTCTAAACTATTAAACAAGTCAACTCGGAGAGAGGCTAAATAACTGTGCTCTCTTGATATTCCTTTGTGCTCACTCTTTTCCATCTTTTCTTTCTGAGATCACAAATCCCACCAGATTTAGTAAATGTACTCACTGTTTGGTGGCCTCACATGGCATTCACACTTCAACTAAAGTCCTAATAACTCTACAACTAAGTTAGAGTCCTCAGCCAATATTCGGGCGATCAGAAATACTGAAAGGTAGGTATGGGTCATATTTGGTGGATCGTGATAGGTGTTTTTGTTGCCTCAAAAATAATGTCACGAAGATAAAATTATAAACTTGGACTCTTTTCTTTTTCTTTTCTCTCTCTCTTTTCTTATTTTATTTTATTTTATTTTTTTCTTTTTCTAAATATAATTGTTTCTTTTTTATCCTTTTTCTTTCTTTATAAATCAACATAACATGACACAGACTTTTATTTATGAGGCATTATAAGGGATGATGATGGTCAAGAGGATATTGTGTGGCTTATTTGGTGGAAGTGCCTATTCTTGACACCGGGAAGGAATGGATAGTACAAGTGTATTTCTGACCTTTGACATTATTACCCTTCTTCAGCCGAGGACTCTATGAAGGATGGTCATAACCATCCACCATAGTCATAGCTTTATTAAGACTCAATCTTTGTGTATCTGCCTTATTTGGTGACTCTCAAGAATTCTCACAATGTACGCACATAGGAACAGAGAGCGAAAACTATGCCTAACTCTGAGGTATCATCATCTAATTGTCCAAAACTTAAGAGTCCTTGCACTAGACTTAGTGCACTAGTAATCTCTCTATTTTCTTCTCACAAATATGAGGTGGATCTACTAGAAGATTGTATGCCTGACACCCTATTAACTATCGAAGGGTTCAATAGACTAAAAGTGCTTATTGGTTTTCTTCAAAGATCCATTACCCAGTCTACGTGCAAGCGAAGTAAATGTACTGGATTCTAAACTTAAGAAATAATTTAAGAAGAAAAATCTTTAATGACACCTCCATGACAAAGATGTTTTGCTAGGGACTAACCAATTCAACTCAAGAAAAGAATTTTTTTTTTACTTTTTTTATATATGCTAACCTAAATGCATGAATACTTCCTAAAATGCAAAATGCACCCCCCATGCCTAAATCCTACAATGTCCTAATTGTAAAATTAAAACAGGGGGAGAAAGGAAGGAACTCACCCGATGATGGTGCTATTCAGAACACTGGGTTGCATCCCAACAAGTGCTGCATTTTATGTTAGCAGCCAGACTTATAGAGAACCTGTAAGTCTGGTTCCAGACAGAAAAAGCTAGGCCCTAAAAATATGTCTAACAATGCAGGCCTAGAAAATAGGTAGCCACAGATGTTGGCGAGCTGATGATGCAACGTTATCCCAAATGCTCGCCAGAAGACATGAAAGCAAATAACCTCGTAGGCTACCTGGGGAGGTCTAAGAATAACAAAAGGAATATGAAAAGGGACCTCCCAAAATGGAATAAGTGGAGGATAATAAGGATCCTCCAAAGTAGGAAGGGTTTTAAAAGATATAAACATAATTATTTCAAACCCTTGAATGGCAAGACTAAACGTACAAGCATCAATCCAAACTCGCCATTCTACCCGAGGATGTACTGGCCTGATATTCTCCCTAGAAAGAATGTAAGTGAACAGAGATCTGAGCCAAGGATTTGTTAGGAAGTGGAAGGGTTGTTTGTGGTGTTGGGTGGTAATGGTCTAGTCCAAGGAGGGCTTAGTCGGTGTCAAGTCCAATTCCAACAACGATTCAGATTGTGTATTCTCCCTAATAATTATTGCAGAAAAATTCAAGTCACCCTGCCTATCATTAATGATCGGAGTCATATTTTCACCTTCCAGTATATGTGAATCAATGGTGGACTCCAAATTAAATTTCTTTGATGGTAGGGTGGAAGCAACTGAATCATTATCATTAATCTCATTCCCGAATTCTTTTGGATCACTCAAATTTTTGTCAAGGTGTATATGTGATTCATTAGTAAAGAAAGGAGTTGCTTCAGTATCATCAATTATTTCTGATGGAGGATCCATCTTAATGTTTTGGAGTAAGCCTATATCACTCAATTCTTTGTTCTTCTCAGGGCATAAATCCTCAATTGACGTGTTTTGTTCCCGAGAGTCTCCCTTAGGCTTCTCACTATTGTGTTTGTCCTCCTCTAATATAAACTCTTGGTTTGGTGGAGGATGACTCTCAAAAGAAGGGAGGAATCTGGATTTCACCATATTATTTATATCCTCCGAGGGTAAGTCCTCGAATAAGAAATAATCCTCCTGTGATTCACTCCAGATTTTCAGTCCAGGTTCCTCCATTGGGTCATCCTCATCCTCTAAAATAGACTCTTTATATCCCTGAGACCAAAATTGATCTAATTCATCCTCCATTCCCTTAGGGTCACCTTCATTGGCTGCATTTAAATCCTCATGATGCTGAATGGTAGGTGTTGATTCCCTAAGTGGAGGGTCATGATTAGGCTCACAATGGGTAGAATGGGATTCCACCACATAATTAATAAGGGAAGTGATATGAACAATACGACCTTGACCCAGGTTATCAGGGGTAAGGAAAATACTGTCATTCGGGTCAAGGTCCTTAAGAGGTACCAATTTCCCTTTCTTTTGACTCCAATATAGCTCGAGTGGATAATTACTAGGATCGTTCTCCTCTATTGGCCGTGTCTCATTGGGAGAGTCTAAGTGATAGCTACATAAAATAGGATCCCTATTGTCATTGGTTTCCTCAGAATTATTTTCATGATCACGGTCGTATGGGTAAGGATCAGAATTACTGGGAAGAGTGTAGCTAAGCTGTCTAATTTCTTTGTTCAATTGTTGACTATTCCTCAACATCTCTCCCATAGACTCCATCATTTCTTTTTGTTGTTTTTGCATTTCTATCATAAAAGAGGAGAGGCTACTACTATCAGATTGGGGAGGATAGTCAATCTCAGGCTCTGGTTGCCTAGGGGTATCGAGCCAACCTCAATACGGAAAATCATGAAGGGTGGGAGGGCTGGGTGTTTGCATAGTAGTGGGGATTCCAGGGTTGGAAAATCCCGCTCCTAGGCTCTGCTCAAAAGTGGGAGCTATCGGGCCAATACTCCCAGGATAGGAATATGAATGATCCCATGAATTGTCAATGTACCCATCAAAGGATGGATACGCTCAGGGCATGGGATCCTGGTTAAAATGGTAGGAGTAAGGATAGTCCATTTCTCTCAATTAAATAGGTTAAACTCTTAGGATTTAAAAGAAATCAGAAACTTCCTAGAGAGTTCTACCATTGTCAAAACAAATGCAAATACAGTGGGATTTGCTTTTAGTAGATTCTAGGTCTTAGGTGTTTAGTTGGTGGCCAAACAAGTTTTGCAAGAATTACGCTTCCTAGGCCGACCTTCGTTGGTGCCTACAACCTACTCGCAAGGGATGGAAGTCTCAAATTGAGCCTACGCACGAGGAACCGAAGTAACTTGGTGGATAGGCTTGTTGATTTTTGACTAACTTCCCTTGTGGTGCAAAGAGGAGAGGTAGGAATTTATCTAGTGACCTTATGTGTGAGGTGCACTGTGTCTCAGGTGTGCAATCATATGTTCATGTTTTGAGTTTTGAAATCTTGCAAACAAGATCGTTTTGCACACAATTTTAAGTCACAAATTTTAAGGTCCAACCTCTTAGTAGTCCCAATTTTTAAAGTGACCACTGAATTAATTCGATTCAAGCACTTTAGTGGTCTTAGATTTAGGTTCAATGCAGATGCATGACAGGTAATTGATGCTCAAGAAAAAGACGTACCTTACTCTAGCTTTCTTCAATGCAGGGATGTCTGCAATGCAATTAAGATAAACTAGATGCTGCTCATTCATTCCTAGATGATCACCCTATTGATATGTAGCTTCTAGTAAGCAGTTTGATTTTTTTTTTTTAAATCATAATATGCAAGCAAACATAATCTAACTAACTAACCAACATGTAGTTCAAACAATTCGAATAATCCTATAATCTAAATAAAATGGGAACACGCTCCTGAAAATATGCTCCTGCATACAAGAGTGATAAGAAATAAAGAAACACTGGGAACACGTTCCCAAAAACACCCAACAAGGGTCCATAAGACAAAAATTAAATGTCGAAGGTCTATCTCAACTAAATCTAAACTAAGATCTAAGGACTAAATCAGAAAAAGGCTCTTTTGTACACCTACGTGCGTGGGATCAAGGCCTACAAGCACCCGTTACTGGCCTCCAGGTGGCATCAAGGTCCACCAAAAATATCGCCTTCGTCGTGTGCACCTGCCACGTTCGTTTGTTGTTTTTGCACAGAAAAAAATCAGCAGTCAGTAATTCAGAAAAGCTTTCAAAATAGCATAAAAATAATATAAAATTCCCAAAAAAATTAATAGTCATCTTTCCTTCCCGGCAATGGCACCATTTGAAAGAGTGATCTTCGTTTTTGATAAAATTTGTAACATAAAATGTTGCATTGTTGTAATATGTCGCGTGGTAGAAAATCGCTTTACAAAACATTTAATTCTCAAAATCTAACCAAAAAAATAGTTAGGTCATCTCCACAGGGAGGAATTAGCCTATTAAAATCGTGAGTGATGTCTCATTTATTCGGGAATATCAATGGGTGTGCATTCTAACTAGTGCAACTTATTTCTAATATAAATGCTCATTTTAATCAGTTGATCAGGAATGTAGGTATTTATATGCAAAATTACCATAATATAATATTCAAAATAATGACCTTGGAAGTAGCAAACAATGTCGATATTAATCTCCTACCTAATAACACCAATTTACTATAACCAATATCTCATGTTGTATGTCATTCATAAGAAGAAATCAACCATATGTAATTCAAATTAAAGGGAGGGATGTCCATGTAATTTCAGCCAAATATTACATAAGATAAAGAAATGAATAGTGCTTTTCACAATTGCAAGAAGCGTAAATTTTAATTCTCTATTTACTGTAGCGAAACAGGGGAAACAAATCCCCTGCTTGCACGTGTGAAGGAGGCGGTGGCTGGCGTCGTGGTCGCCGGTGGTGGGTCTCGGAGGTGTGGCCTTTGTGATGGTGGTGATGGGGCGATCAGAGGTGGCCGCCGGCGATTGATTGGAGGAGGATTGGCCAGACGGCATGGCGGTTGGCATGGGAGAAGGAGTTGTCGTGGCCGGTGGTGTCGGACCTGAATAGGTTGTTAATATGGTGATTTTATCGTTGAAGTGTGTATAGTGGTTAACTTAAATCGGACCTAACCTTCTCTTTACAATTTTTTTTTTAACCTGGCCTACTTGATTTTATCTTGGTCACTTTTAGGCCCAGGGTCGAACTAAGGGAAGTAGGGTTACAAGTTAAGTTTCTTTGCCTTTCCTACAATGAGTCTCTTCCATTCGTTTATTGTGTTTTTTGTGTTTTTCTATTTAGGAATTTTTTTCTGATAATCTTGGTCCTTGAGGTACACCCTCAAAATTAGGTTCTTGGCTTTGAGCCAAAACAGGGTTCCAAAACGGGTCTTGCTACTCGCAAGATGGAGTACCTGCAAGTCAAGGATTATCTTTTCTCTTTCACATATATATTTTTATCTTTTTATTAGCATGAAAGAGAAGCAGAAATAAAGTAAATATAGTATATATATATAGGTATATATTATACATGTATAAAGGGGTGGGGGTGGAGGCGTAGATGGAGTGTAGCACGGTGTCGAGTCGGTCGTTGTCTAGAAAGACGCAACCAACAGGACGAGGTGCCACATGGAGTGTAAGGTGGATGGCGGAAAATGTGTGTAACCACGCTTTTTGTATGCGTGTATCGGGGAATATCAGCAACTGGTGCAGATATTCCCGCGATACCACGTATGGTAAATAATGTGAAAAAATATATATATATGTATGTAAATATATCTATATATATATATGGTTATAAATATTTAGGTATATATATATGTAGTTATATATGTATATATGTATATGTATATATATATAGGTATGTAAATATATATATATATAAGTATATTTATAGATAGATATATGTATAGATCTATATATATATATGCATATATTTATATGTATATGTATGTATATGATACTATATAGATGTATATATATATATGTGTATGTATATAGTAATATATGTATATATAGATATATGTAGATAAGTATATATATATATATATATACGTATGTATATATAGTTATAGATATATATATGTATATATATGTATGTATAAGTATATGTGTATATATATATATATATATATATAAGTATATAGATGTATATATATATATATATATTTGTGTGTGTATGTATATAGACTAATACTTATTTATATAAGTACTAATATATGTATAGATATATGTATAAATATATATATATATATATATATATATATATATATATATATATATATGTATATAAGTATATGTATATATGTGTATATATATATATATATATATATATATATATATAAGTATGTAGATAGATATGTATATATATATAAATATATATGTATATATATATAAGTATATATATAGATATATGTATATGTATATAAGTAAATGTATATATATATATATATAAGTATATATATATATATATATATATGCATGTATGTATGTATACTAATACATAAGTATATAGGTACTACTATATGTATAAATATAAGTATATATATATATATGTATATATATATCAATATATATATGTATACGTATATATATATGTATATAATAGTTTATAGGTGTGTGTGTGTGTGTGTATGGAAGTGTGAGTGTGTGTGTGAGTGTTGGTAAAGAGAGAGTGAGAGAGTGTTGTGAGAGAGAGTGAGAGAGAGAGAGAGAGAGTGGGAGAGAGACTGCTGGAGGTTAAGTCGTCTGCAGACCAGTGGGCATCGTCTGGAGGCTCCCACGAGCGTGCAGGCGCGTATGTGCGCAGAGGACGTGCGCTGGAGGGGCTGCAGCTCACAGCGTTGCGCGGAGAGGTGTACGTGGGCGAGTGAAGCGGGTGACGCGGGCGCACGAGGGCGAGTGGGGCAGGCAAAGGTAGGCGTACGTGGGCTGGCAGACGCGCGGGCGGGTGCAGGCGACGTGGGGCGAGACGTGCGTGCAGGCGAACGGTGGTAGCGGCGCGCCGGGTGACCGGTAAAGTGAGAAACTCACCGGTCACCCCACTGTAGCCACAGTGTTCCGCAGAAACGCACGAACAGTGGCTACAGTGCACGAGTAAGCCGCGCAACCGGGAGTGGGCGGTGCTGTGAGTGCGGACGGCTCGGCGCGCGCGGAAGAGTGGCTCCGGCTGGTGGCTTGCGGTCGGGACCTCGCGACAGAGCACGCGGGGAGGGCTGGGTCACGAGCGAAGGGGTGCGACAGGGCGTGCGGTGGCCTGGCCGTGTTGGCTGGGGTGCGCGGGGGTGCTTGGCCGGCCACTGTAGTGGCGTGCAGTGGCCGGTTGCGGAAGAGAGAGCGCGACAGGGCACTTGCGTGAAGAAGCTGAAGGTAAGGGTAGTGCGAAGGAGGAGGTAAGGGTGCCTACAGGCGCGCGTGGAAGGCCTGCATGCACTACTGCCGCCTTGCTGCTGCTGCTGTGGGGTTCGGCCTTGCCGCTGCTGTTGGAGCTTTGAGCTTCAAGCTTGAAGCTCCCGCTCCAATGGCTGAAGGTGCTGGAAACGTAAAAACGAGGAAAGAGCCACCACGCCCATTGTCTCTTTGGTGAGCTGGGCGGTGGTGGACTCACGGTGGTGGTTGTGCACCACCATGAGTTGCTCCTGTCCGCCGGGTGTCTCCGAGGAGGGCCAGCGTGTGGAGGGAGAGGGAGGAGATGGTGGCCTGGAAAGAGAAGAAGCTGCAGTATTTTTGCCTAGGGACCAGGCTGGCTTTGCAAAGAAGGAGCCGTGGCTTTTTTATAGAGGAAGAAGCCATGCACGGCCTTGCCCTGGCGGTGCATGGCTCATGCATGGCCTTGGCAGGGAGCGGTAGCCGCAGGGAAGGGCTGGAGAAGGGAATGGCGCGAGGAGAAAGGTGTTGTCCTATGCCGCCGCGGGAAGAGATTCAAAATCAAATAAAAATAAAAAGATGGTGAATTTTGTGAAGCAGCACTTGAGGAAAGATGTAATCGTGAGGCCATTTTATTTCACTCTCCTCCCCTCTTAATTAAATGCATGCATGCATGTATTTTTACAATGCAACTATGGAGACCTAATATGCATTGGTAATGCTAGGAAATAGCACAAGACGACACAATTGCAGGTGTATTTTTGGGGTGCAATCAGCCGATTTCTGAGGGCATGGCTACCCTAATGAGGCCGAGGTGGGCACTTTGGTTGTTTTGGCGGAGAAGGAGATGGCTCGAGGTGGTGTGGCTGGTGCTGGAGGGGGGCTGCACTTTGGGTTCTTTCGTTTGGAGTTGCAGGTGGCAGTGGAAGGAAGAAGAGGAAGAAGAAGAACAAGCCGGGCGCATGCACGTGGGCTGGAGTGCAGGCATGCAGCTGCGCGGTTGTGGACGGGTGCACACACTTCGGCTGCACACGCATGCGGCTGGAGTGCGGGCTTCTCTTGCTGCTGGTGCGCGTGGAAGGTGCTTGGAGAGTGGTCTGTAGTGGTGGCGTGCATCCAGCGCGTGCGCGGTTGGAGCGTGATGGTGGCGCAATGACACGCATGGGAATGCGCTGCTGTACATGCATGTGGCCGGTGGTCTACAGTGGTGGCGTGTGCGCGTGAAGCTGGCAGTTGGGTTCCCTTGAGGTTGAGGAAGGTGGCGGGTTAAAGACAGCTGTGAGCGGCTATCACCACGCTCGCTGCCACCCAGGAGGATGAAGACGTGGCCGTAGTGGAAGCTCGCAGTGATTGATAGTGTTCACTCGTTGCACCGTGTACACCAGGAGCACGGTGGTAGTCTAATTCATGGTGCATGCCTATTGCATGGTGGAGGCTGAGAGGAGATCCCCGCCAGCGTGAAACGAAGATATCTCATATGGGTTGTTCTGTGGTTGGTGAAAGAAGCGGTGTGGAGTGGGCAGTGTGCTAGGATAAGGGATGGGAATTGTTGCAAGGGGGAAGGCGGTGCGTGAGGAGGGGGCGTGCTGCTGGCCTGCGTGTGTGCGGTCGCGTGCGTGCGCGAGAGGGGGTTTGGTTTATTCAAAATATAAAATAATTATTTATATACAATAAGTTATAAAATGCATTAGATATATGCAAACCTAACTAATGATGCATGCAATTATTTTATGACCTAATCCAGTTATTAACGAATATAAAATACAAGAATAAAGTTAAGTTAGGCGTAACAATAGTCCATTAAAATGGACTCATCACCTTGCGCGACATTCAGGTCCACCTATACAAGCTCAAAGAATTGGAAGGCCAAGTGGCAATCCACAGTGGCGTGCGTATTGCCTTGGCAAATGGAGCATTATGAAGCTTGGGATGTGGAGGTACTAGGAATGAATTGGCCCGAGCTCGACATAAGCCTTTCCATATTTTGATTCAGCAATTGGATCTGGTAGGCTAAATTCTAGGTGTCCTTAGCCTCATTTGCCTCCAACTTTCTTTGCATGAGAGTGGGTTTTCTATCCAAGTAGGCAGAATTCAGGTGAATAGAATTCTCAATTTATCAAACAGGTTCCAAGATTCATCCTCATTCTTAGACAGAAAGGCTCCTGCACAAGCACCATCCTCAATCTACCTATGAGAATCACTCAGTCTAGTGTAGAACCTTTCAACCACTTGCCAGTTGGGCACCTGGTGATGCGGGCAAAGTTTCAAAAGGTCATTAAAGTGCTCCCACGCATCATGGAAGGCTTCCTCATCCTTTTGAACAAACCTCATAATTTTCCTCAAAAAGTGATTAGTTTTGCTCATGGGGAAGTACTTCAGAAACTCCTTCTTCAAGGCATCCCAAGTGTTAATACCATCTAGGGTATGATAATACTTGGCCTTATCCTTGAGGGTGAAAGGAAAGAGGGTCCGTATTTGGGCGTCATCGGTAATGTCCTGCAGCTTCACCATGGAACAGACCTCGGTGAATTCCTCTATATTCTTGTAGGGGTCTTCCCTAGTAGTACCATAAAAGGAGGGAAGCAAGGATATGGTATTACTTTTGATCTCATAGGGATTGTCCCCTGCAGGTCTTCGTAGTACAAAGCTTGGGTGATTGGTCAGAATGAAATATTCCTTAAGACTCCTTTGACCAACCATTTCTTCCCTTGGGTGGTTTCTTCTTAGGATTCTTTCAGGTTCTGGATCAAACACAAGTTGTCTCCTAAGAGATCACCTACCAAGAATGCCCTAAAAACACAATTCAAAAGGACTTGTTAGGTCTTTACAGATTTAGGCTTTCGACTTTAGTTCAGATAGTATGTGATAAACGCCAGTTTGTCATCATTTTTATGCATTAAAACAAACTTAGCTCTTAGGATTTTGCTATGCAAATGAGTTTTTGGGCTGCATTTAGGCATCAATTAGGTTAGGCATGCATTGCACTTTTTATCATCTTTTTAATGTGTTTTTGTGAGTGTTAGGGATATGCAGATTGTCAGAACTCCAAAACCCTAGCACTCAGGAAGGCAATTGGTGAAGAAGAAGCTCAGACTAACTGGAACTCAGCTTGATCTAGCTCACCATAGCTGGATTCCAGCTCACTTGAACTAGGGTTAGCTCATCTTAGCTCCATTCAGCTCATCTTAGCTGAATGGTAGCTCAAGAGAGCTCATCTTAGCTCACCCTAGCTCAGGTCAGCTCAGATCCAGCTCAACTTAGTTGAGTCTAGCTCATCTCAGCTCCCATTAGTCCACAGGGAGCTCTAGCTAGCTCAGCTGAGTTGACTGGAGTTCACCCTAGCTCAGGTCTAGCTACATCCAGCTCTACTCAACTTCGGCCAGCTAAAGATGACTTCATTCCAGCTTTGGAAGCTCAAGTCCAGCTCCTGGGGACTCAGCTTAGTCAACTCAGTTGAGCTAAGCTACCTTAGTTGCCTCACCCAGCTTGATCCTCCCCGGGAGCATTAGACCCAGCTCACCTCAGCTCCTTTCAGCAGAGGCCAGCTTGCTTTAGCTTGGCTTAGTAGCTAGCAAAGAACTAGCAAGCCAAGCTAGCTAAGATAGCTCCTTCCAGCTCTCTTCAGCAGCCACCAGCTCTAGTGCAGCTCAAGATGACTACCTCCAGCTCTTCTCGCTGAAAACCCTAGCTCCAAATGCCTCCAACTCTACTCCCTACTAGCTAAGCTGCTTAACTTAGCTAGTCCACCTCCATGGCACCAAAACCTACTACCCTACTACCTAAGCTCTAGCAAAAAGACCTCCTACTCCTACTTTATTTTGGTGCCAACTATCCCTTCCATCGCCACCCTACATCCACCATCAAAACCCATCTCCACCCTCCATTTTTTCCCTCCAAAATTGCCTTCTAGAAGGTATTTTTATAGGGAAAACCAAGGCACCTCTTCATTTCCCTCCCATTTTTCCCTCCAAAAAAACACCATAACCACCCCCTTTCCCATCCCATAAATACCCTACCCTACCACCACATAATTCCCATCCTCCATTAGTGTATTTTGCTACCTATACCACCTATACCTACAGCCAAGAAGGAGTAGAGAAGGAGATTAAAGGGGCACATCACCAGCTCTTTTGGTGCCTTCTTCTCCCCACTCTCTTCAACTTGGGCCACGCCAAGGAGGAGGACTCTTCCACTTCAAGGAGGACGGCCAGGCAAAGGAGAAGGACCTAGGGTGGACGTCCACCCTTGGAGAGAAGCTTAGGGCATGCCCCCTTAGGGCTTGCCTTGGAGGACGTCACCTTGGCGGAGCACAGCAAGGAAGGAGTTGGAGGATTCTTTTCAAGATTGGAATCCACCAACCTTGGAGCAAGAAGCCCTCTTCTTCACCATCTATCTAGAGGATTTGTGTTTGCTTTTCTTATTTGCAATTTTCTAGTAGTAGAAGCATTCCTCTACTAGGCCTTCTTGTAAAACACTTTTTCATTTATCTAGTTGCCTTCTTTGCAATTTCTTATTTGCATTTCTACTTGCTTTGTTTTTAGCATTCTTCACTCCCTCTCCCTAATTATTCTAGGCCTCCACTTGCCTAGAGTGAGCTTAGGGAGAGGCTCTACTTGCCACTTAGAAGTAGTATTTGAATTTGAAGTGTAAATCACTTTCCCGCCACCATTTCACATGTCTTAATTCAAAAACAAAAAAAATGATATATTGAAAAATACCAAAAAGAAAGTTGAGATCTATTTGTAAGCAAGAGGATTAATTTTGCAAACATTTGGCCTCCTTGGACGACCCTAGATACTTCCCCTATCTAGGATATAAATTTAAAAGCAAAAGCGGATTTACGCGTTGCAACGACACTAAATTACCTAATTAACAAACCGCATATTTTCGCTATCAGTATGTGACAATACAAATTGCCCAATCAATTACGCGCCTATTGTCAACCTATGGAATGCCTTAATACAGACCTAACTGGAACTTTAGAGATCCTCCCTAAAGACTAGAAGGTTTAGTCACTTCCAAACATGGCAAAGAGGGATGTAAGTAGGGTCAAGCCCTTCCTTTGAAGCATTGCTTTCACGGTGCTTCTTAACTACCCTCAATCCGCAAGGTTTAGAGGCAACCTCACTTTTGGAATATAGTTTGGGTCAACTCAGTGTCCAGCAATAGGAGGCTCTTTCCTAAAGGATCCAACCTAGGAGTGCCTAGAGTGCATGCTTTAGTGTAAAAAATGTCATACACATATGCATTCACTGGGAAAATTTATTTAACTTTGAACCGCAGCACAATGTCTTAAATCAACTCCTTGGGTTTTAATGTATTCCTCCTTTAATTAGTCATTTTCAAAAATTTAATGTGACCACTTGTTAGATCATTTCAAGACAAATTATATGGTCTAGGAATTAAGTCCAAATGTAAATGCATGATCAAAATATGGATGCAAAGTAAGAGGATGCGTACCTTGCTTCCAACAATCAATGATACGAGAATGCACACAATGACGAAAATAAAGTCTAGATGTTGCTCATACAATCCTAAATGGTCATCCCTAGGGGTAGGCAGCTTCTAGAAGGTAACTCGTGCTTCATTTTTTTTATTTTTTTCTTTACCTACTTATGCATAAACAAAAGAAAGGATAAAAAACCACAAAATAAAATGGAACCCTAGATCTAAAGAAAAGGGAACATGCTCCCGAAAAATTACCCAACACAGGCCTAAAAGAAGTTTGGGGAACAAACCCCTAAAATGTACCCCAGAACAAGGGTCTCAAACCAAATGAATGTGCAAGAAAATAAAGAAAAATAAAGTTCTAAAACCTAAATTCTATCTACTGAAAAAAATCAACGGAGATGATAATGATCACTTCCGATGTCCTCCATCGGTGGTGGAGACAAGGTCCACCACAGTGTGTCGAGCTCCTACCTTCAGAAATGGAGCTCCCCATGTCCTCCGAACTGTGGAAATAAGGTCCACCTCGACGTCGCTGAGGCTGGTGCAACAACTCGTCTCGAGATACATGTACCTCGCACCAAACAGATAATTGAAGTGAAATATGCCTCAAATAAAATGTGAACAAATAAATAAATAAACGCGAGTTTAACAGGCTCGTTGCCTCCCCGGCAATGGTACCATTTGACAGACATTTTCACTTAAATAGGATGATCACAATAAAATGATATTGTCGTTATATATATTGCGTGGTGGAAAAACTCTCAATCAACACAATTTAAATTAAACCACTTGTAGATGGAGCGAGTCGTGTCCACAAGGAGGCTCTAGCCTATTAAAATCGCAAAAATTAAGAAACCAATGTTCACAATTAAAGTTGTGAAGCATCAATGCCAAAACCTCTCTCAAATGAGTCTCATAGTGTTCATATATGTTGATAAAGCATTTAAAGAAAGGAGGGAGGTCATCTTCACAAAATAACCAACATTATAAAATTCACTAAATGAGAAAATTCAATTTTGGCAATGGCATGGACCGTAATAACTAATGCAACCTGAAACAAGGGAAAACCTCCCCTTGTGATCACGCATGGAGGAGGTCGCAGCTGGAGGCATGAAGCTCACCGGATGTCCGTTAGGCCGAGGGCTACGTGGCGGTGATGGAAGCGAGGTGGGAGGTGGTCGAACCCAGTAGTTGTAAGGAGGATATGGTAATGGGTTTCTTCCTACTGCTTGCTATTGTAGGCAAGGGAGAGGTGCGCATGGGCTGCTTGCTGATGAAGGAGTGCACATTGGGGCATGCGTGCGCAGCTGGGGCTGTACGCGGATGCTGGTGGTGTGCGGGAGGCGATGGGACGCTACTGGCTGCTACATGCAGATGTGAGGGCACGTGCAGTGAGGATGGGTGCTAGGTGTGCGTGCGCGAGATCGGTGGCGTGCAAGGAGTTGAATCGACGTGTTGGAGGTGGCTGCACGCAAGGTCGAGGAGAAGTAGGTGGTGGTGGTGCTGTTGGTTGGTGATGGTAGTGGGTGGTAGTTTGGGTTATTTTTGGTGGACGAAAAAAAATTAGAGGAAGAAGAGATGGGGAAGAAGATGAATAGTGGTGCGTGGAGTTGATGGTATTGTGGGAGGTGAAGATGGGGAGATGGTGTGCACATGGTGGGATTGTAAGGTTTGCGAGTGGTGGTGTGGATTGTCACTCCACATGGCCATGGTGATGAGGCTTTGCTGTGGGAGAGGCCTGCAGTGGTGGAATGGAGATGAGCTTCAAGATCTACACAGTGGTTAATGGGGGTTGGTGGCCTATTTGAGCATGGCAGACCCCTCTCTCCCTTTGTAGCTGCATTGCTAGGATTTGAAATGGAAGAGGTGGTAGCAAATCCACTTCCCATGGCCATTAAGAAGATTCATGGCTGGAGTCAATGGCCGTAGGAGGAGGAAGCAGAGTCGTTTGCTATGAAGAAGAGAAATGAAATAAAATAAAATATTAGGGTTATTTATGCACAAACCATTAACTTCTATGTTAAACCCAAAATAATGCATGTAATGCACCTAATTAGTTAACTAAGTCAATTCTAAATGCATGTGAATGCAATGCATGAATTATGCAATTAAGCTAAAAGCATAAATTTATTTATTTACATCCTAATGCATGTTAACTAAATCTTAAAGATAACTTAATGTCTAGGCATTCACATACTTAGATAGCCTCAAATAATGGGCTAATCACTAACCAGTGTTAGCCTTGGGTTTGCCATGAAGGTTTCTAAGTCTTGTAAAAATTGCCCAGAGGTTCGTTGACCCCAGCAGTTAAAGCACCTGTGCGTATACATAGCAAGTCCAGGTTTAGTTTGCTAGTGCATTTTTTATAAGAGAGATAGAGAGGGATATTTATTTTGAGAGTTTTCTTTCTTTTCTTTTTATATTCCCTTAAATCCAACATCGGATAAACTCTAAACATGGTCTGTGTTGGATTCCTTGTCCCAATCATCAATCCTCAAAGGGTTCCTGGCTTTCGATGCTTTGGGATAGCACCGCCCATGGAAACCCCCAAAACCCTGTCTTTCAACACTTCGGGATAGTGTCACCCATGACGTTCTGTTGCTAAATTCAGGCCCTGGGAATCGACATTTCGGGATAATCTTTCCCATGGCACCTGAACCAGCACAAGGTGCTTACATGGCCCCAGTAGGATATTTAGATATCCTAAGAGACAAGCACCGAGGAGACGGTATGTTATTACTCATCTTCAAGGGGAGTATTTTTCATTCCACCTCTCTATGCTGGGAACTCATCCAATTAACTTGTGTCTTCGAGCCACTCCTAAGCCAGATATTCGGGAAAACATTTTTTAGAACGGAACACTTTTGGCATTATATTACATGAAGCGCACTGAACTAGACCAGTGTATGATTCTTAAGTGCTTAGGTTACCAAATCCCGCAAACCAAAGGGTAGGCAACGGGGTTGAATAATCCCTAAGCCTTGGACTTAATACCTCAACCTCTCACTTTCCTCAACATCTTGAGGATTAATCTAGATCTTAACAAATACGTGAGTGTTTAAGCCCTAGAAATGGCCTAAGAGGACTAATGTCAGTATTTGCCACTTTTCTCCAAAGATTTAGCCTTTCAGGCCTTAATTCATCATCCGATCTAGCTTAGAACTTAGGTAACTTCTATACCCAATTACAGGGACTATCAAAATCTTTTTTATTTTGTGTGCTCCTTTTTCTCTATTTTTTCTCTTTTCTCCTCTTCTTCCTCCTTAATTTAGATCTTTCAATTCAGCTCACAAAATTGTCCTCCTTTTTCTCTTTTTTTTTTGATGAAACACCTTCATGAATTGAATTTCACAGCATTTTGCACTTTATTACCCCCATGCCTAAGATTTACAATATCCTCATTGTAAATTAGGTGGGTTCAAGTTTAGCTTAGAACGCACATTAGAACAAGTTTGAGTGGGTGATAAACGGGTCGGCATGACAGTTGCGAGTGATTTCAAGTTCTGATACTAATATCAGAGGTGGAGTCAGCTGTTATAATAGACGAACCCTAAAGTGCAATATGATTTCAGATCAGTGATAGGTTAGAAGGGTCTCGAGTTTTTCAAAATGATGGGCTGCCTCTCGTTAAGTGCTAAGTTTAACACCATCAGTTGGACTCAATATGGCTCAGGGAGAATGGAGATCAAAAGATACCATAGCCATGTTTGAATTGGTGAGTTTGAGGAACGGTTTCAGTCACTGACCATACACAACAAATGGTTTTGAGTCATGGCTAAGTTCACTGATTTCAACATCTCCATTTCCAAAGATTCGTCAGACAAGAAAGGGTATGATCCATTTTGATCTTAGCTTTCCTACGAAGAGCTTGAGCTTGTCATCAAAGAGGAGCACTTTTTGACCAAGATGGAATGATTTTCGCAATATGTGCTTGTCATGGAAGGCTTTAACCTTCTTTTTGTAGATATGTGAGTTCTCGTACTCATCATTGCATAACTCCTCGATCTCACTCATTTGCAACCGGCGATGGTTTCCAACCTTCAGGAGATCTAGATTGCACTTCCGTACTGCACAATAGGCGTTATGCTCCATGTCTACAAGAAGGTGACGTGCCTTCTTGTACACGAGCCTGAATGAAGACATTTCTAGCTAGGTCTTATGGGTGGTCTTATAAGCCCACAAGGCTTCTGAAAGTTAGGCTGGACCAATTTCCTGTCGGGCTGAATAATCGCCTAAAGGATTTTCTTGATCTCCTGATTGGATAGCTCAACTAATCCATTGGTCTGGAGGTGGTAACGAGTCGAGATACGATGCGACACCCTGTACTTTTTCATCAGGGACTGAAAGTGCACATTCGCGAAATGAGACCCACTATCGCTTATGATGGCTTTAGGAACCCCAAATCTAGAAAAGATGATCACCTGAATGAACCGGAGAATAACTTTATGATCATTTGTTCTTGTGGGAATGAATTTGACCCATTTCGAGACATACTCAGTAGAGACTAAGATGTATTCAAAGCTGTTAGATCAGGGAAAGGGTCCCATAAAATCAATTCCCCATATGTCAAAGATCTTGCACAAGATAATTGGATTTAAGGGCATCATATCGTGCGGGCCCATGTTGTCGAGGGTCAGACAACGTGCACATGCCCTACGTTAGGATTGTGCATCTTTGAACATCATGGGCCAAAAGAACCCACACTGGAGGATCTTCGCTGTTGTTTTACGCCCAGAGTAATGGCCACTGTAGGCTTGGTCATGACATAATGAGATGACATCATTGACCTCGTCGTCGAGAATGCATCTTCGGATTACTTTTTTATTACCTATGTGAAATAGATAAGGGTCTTCCCATACATAGTACTTGGCATCGGAAATCAGCTTGTCCTACTATGAGATCGCCCAATCAGGAGGAACTTTCCTCGTAACTAAGTAATTCACGATATCAGTGAACTAGGGAAGTCCATTAATGGGCAAGAGATGTTCATCCGGAAAATGCTCAGTATTAGCTCTAGACAGGTCAAAGATCAAAGAATGAAGGTGAGACAAATGGTCAGCTACCACATTCTACTTTCCTGCCTTATTATGAATTTTGAGATCGAATTCTTGCAACAGCAAGATCCATCGGATTAATCTAGGTTTTGCATCCTTCTTCATAAGCAAGTGCCATACCATAGTGTGATCCGAGTAAATGATGACATGGGATCCCAGGAGGTATGATATGAATTTTTCCAAACCAAATACTATAGCCAGTAGCTCTTTTTCCGTAATCGTGTAATTATGCTAAGACTCATCCAATGTCTTGCTGGCGTAATATATTACCACCAATTTCCATTGACTTTCTGCCCTTACACTGCTCCTACTACCTAGTCAAATGCATCGCACATGATCTTGAAGGGTTGAGACCAGTCAGGGGATTGTAGGATTGGAGCTTGGGTAACTTAGTCATGCAAGATTTTGAATGCATGAATGCACTCTCTTGTCATCTTGAAAGGCATGTCCTTTGAGAGAAGATTCTTTAAAGGGCATGCGATCTTTAAGAAATCAGAAATGAATCATCGATAGAATCTAACATGCCCCAAAAATGATCTGCTCGATGTCTTTGACTGTGGAAGGCACAGGTAATTTGGAAATCAAATTTAGCTTAGTTCGATCAACTTGGATAGCTCTCTTAAAGATAAGGTGTCTAAGTACAATGCCCTCAGGAACCATTAAGTGGCTATTTTCCCAGGAGAGAACCAGGTTCACTTCAATGCATCTTTGGAGGATTTGGATCAAGTGTAGAAGGCAAACATCGAAAGATTCACCAAAAATCAAGAAGTCATCTACGAAGACTTTATTTACCTACCATATTAGAGAATATGTCTAGCATGCACCGCTGAAAGGTGGCAGGTGTGTTGCAAAGCCCGAATGGCATCTTGTGGAACGCGTACGTACTGTAGGGGCTAGTAAAGGTGGTATTTCCCGATCTTCAGGATGGATTGCCACCTGGTTATATCCGAAGTACCCATCCAGGAAATAGAAAAATCGATTTCCTACTAGTTTCTTGAGATTCTGACCAATGAACGGGAGCGGGAAATGGTCTTTCTTCGTGGAGGCATCTAGTTTCCAATAGTCTATGCAAACTCTCCACGAGTTCGCAATTCAAGTCAGGATGGTTTCTACAGATTTTGTTGTAATCATGGTGAGCTTTGCCTTTTTAGGCACAACTTGGATGGGGCTCACCCAGCAGCTATCAGAGATCGGGTAGATGATTTCTGCTTCGAGCCACTTGATAATCTCCTTTTTCACAACCTATTGTAGATTCTAGTTTAGTATTCTCTACATTTCTTGAGATGGTCGTTGAGCCCTCTTTGGTATAGATACAATGGGTGCAATATGAGGGGCTTATTCTAGTCAAGTCATCTAGAGTCCATCCAATGGTTCTCTGTTGCTGCTGAAGGATAGAAATCATCTTTGTTTCTTGATTAGGAGTCAATCGAGAATTGATAATCACAAGAAATGTCTGATTTGAACCCAAAAAGATGTCCTTATGATATCTAGGAGGGGCTTTAATTCAAGCACTGAGTTATTAGCAGCGGGTGGAGGTTCGGGATTGGCCTCAAAAGATAAGGTAGAAGCTAAGGATAGATCTAGATTAGCTTCGGGCTTCTCGATATGTAGGTCAAGATCTTCTTGTGGTTGAGTGTTAATGTGGTGAAATCGAGTTTAAAATGAAGCGTTGTAATATAGTCGAAATTGCTTTGAAAATAAATACAATTTTTATTATTCAAAAAAGGTTCCAAGGTCGAACACAGGGAGCAATATGGAATTTAGAAATCAAGATCACAATTTAACTTGTAAAGTATTGCAATAAGAATGCCAAGTATCAATGTTCCAAAAAGATGGGAGTAAAATGGTGGTTTAAATCACCATATACTCCTTACAATATTAACTAAGGAACTCAATATATATGTATGAAATGAAAGCTCAAATTTGTCGTCTGATTTGAAAATCAGATGACTTAAAGTGATTTTCTTCTTCTTCTTTTCTTCTTCCTTCTCGGGCTTTTGTCTTTCTCTTCAGCTTCTCTTTCGTAGCTATGACTTTCTCTTTCTTCTTTTTCTTCTCTATCTTTGCTTTGCTCCTTCTTCTTCTACTCTTCTACTCAGGCCTTCACCTCTTCTTCTTTTCTTCTTCCTTCTCTGGATTTCCTCTTCTAAATCCGGCTAAGTGTCAGCCAAATTTCCCTGTAGCAAAACCCTCCCCTTACTCGTACAATTCTCCTTCTCTCTTTCTCTTTTAGGATCCACTCTCCCAGAGCCACGGGTAATCGGGTTATCAGATTTAGGAGCGTACCTGGGCCCAGGCTCACCGGTGTGCGGTGGTGAGCGAGGAGTGCAGGTCGAGTTATCTGGTCGAACCAGGTCTGCGGGTACGTGTCACGGATGAGGTTGGGTGAGCAGGTGAGAGGGACCTCACCCTGTGAATTGAGGTGAACAGCTTATGTGACTTTTTCAATTTATTCGCCTCAGCACACTTTGCAGCCGACGATGTGGGACTATCCGCGCCCCTCTTCTTCGCGCATCTACAGTAGGGGGCCTTCTCCTCAATTGCTTCAGCTCGCGAGGCAGAGGTGTCCAATTGACTAGCTAGACTTGTTCGCAGGAGGCTTCTATGCGACCTGGAGCTGAGACTTGGGCGTAGCAGGACCTGAAGTGAACTTCAAGCAAGCTCGAAGCTTGCTCATCAATGGAGGCAAGGTCGAGTACCTGAAAATAGCGAAACGGCCTTTCGGCCACGTTAGAATGCTCAGGGAGGGTTGCCGGACAACAACGAGTGCGATGAAGGTGTTGGTGTGGCATCTCATGGTCTGTGAGTGCGTGGTGAGGTCGGATTGTGTGCGTGAGAGTGGGTTTGTTCGAGGGTGCATGTGAGTGAGTGGAATGATGAATAAAGAGAGGGGAAATGAGTGGAGAGGTGAGGTGGTGGTCGTGGGCTTGTTGGTGAGGGATTTGGTGGTCTGTGGAGGTGAGATGGTCTCGCTGGAGGGGATGGCCAGAGATGGAGATGATGAAGTTGTGGAGAAACGTCAGTGGTCGAATTTGGAAAATAAAGAGAGGAGAAGAAAGTAGGAGAGATAAGGAGCTTAGCTAAGAGGTAGGTGGACGAAGTGGGGTATAGATGGCGTCGGATGTGGTGTTGCCGACGTTGGAGATGAAAGCGGCTTCGGTAAGGGAGAAACGACGAGGAAGAAGGAGGAAAGGGCGTCTGCTGGTACGGCGAGATGCGAAAGAGGCGAGGAAGAGGAATCTGCCACTGGTATTATGGAAGGACGATGAGGAAGAACAGAGGAGGTCACCGGACGTCGAGGAACCTTCGGCCGTGAAAGAGAGGAATTTGAGAGGGATCTCAGTTGATTTCGAGCGTGAGGTGTTCGGGAAGATCTGGCGGTTCTTTTATAGGGATCCAGAGGCAAGGAAAGCTTGGAAATCAAGCTTTTCAAGCTCAAAAAACTATGTCAGATTTGAGAGTTCCTTGATACCCAAATCTCTCATGCGTTTGCATGAGAGATTGGGAAAGATTCGATGCATAAGAACAGGTTCAGATTGGAGATAATTTCTCAAGGAGTTTCCCTTCCAATTTTGGAAGGGATTCGCTAATAGATCAAGGAGAAATCTCCTGTCAAAGATCGTTGGAGTAGGTTTCGTCTATGATAATGGTAGGGGGACCTAATTGTGAAGATGACGAGGAAGTTAGGAGGCTGAATGCAAGGATTTTTAAAAGTTGGGGGTATAAATGTAATCAGACAGGACCATTTTGCAAACTAGGTCAAGACAAGCTCATCTTGGGTCCAAATTTTGGTACAAACCTAATTTGGACCTAAAAAATCTAATGGTGAAGTTGTATTTTGGTTTTTACCACGTTTGATTGGGTAATTTATACAAAAACCTAAATTAGGCCAAATATCTGTCTGAGATTCCATTTTGGGTCAAGATGGGTTCTGATGGTCAAATTAAAGGTACTAAACCCTAGAGAATATTTTTCTATGATTTTTAGAGGATTTATGTGAATTTTATCCTGACCAAAACCTTGGTTAATTAAGTGGGTCTATTTTTAGGGTTTCAAAAGTCATTTAATTCTCAAAACACATGCAAACCCTTTTTCGACTGATCTAACCCACTTGTTATCCTATTAAGACCATTTGAACTTTATTTAGCCCTTGAGAAAACCAATGGTTTTATTGCATTCATGATAAGCTAGTAAAATTATAGTTTTAACCCTAATTTCTTATTTTTCTCTTAGAGCGGATATACAGTGAGTTATGGTTCTCTGGCGGTTATGTAGGAGCATTCATTGACTTAATTGGGTCAAAATGGGCTAGTTATGGCTCATGATGGTGTTCCCATCATTGAGGTTCTAGGAGAATCGGGCTTTCCTCTATAATCGGGTCCTCAACCAAGGAACTAATGTTGCAAACTTCTTCGATCGCCCCACAGTTTATTCCTTTCTGGACCTTAAAGATATCGATCCTCAATGTGTTATTCCTGAATTTCAAATTGATCTGGCCCTCTTCGCAATTGATGTTCTTCCTAGCTATGGTTAGGAATGGTCTCCCTAAGATGATCGGTGTGTCTCTCAAATTTTCAGGAGTATCCATGTCTAATACAATGAAGTCCACTGGGAAGTAGAAATCTTGTATCCTAACTAGAACATCCTCGAGAACTCCTCTTGGTGACTTAATTGATCTTTCAGCTAGCTATAGAGTTACCTCAGTCAGTTTGAGCTCGGTATCCTCAAAATTATCTAGTAGGGATGTGGGGATAAGATTTATGATGGCTCCTAAATCCAATAAAGCTCGATCGAACTCTAGGTCACCTATCTTACAGGAGATCAAAGGGGTTCCAGGATCTTTCACTTTCTGTGAGAGTTTGCTTAGGATGATAGAGCTATCTTGCTCAGACAACATAATTGGACTCCCATTTTTGTTTTGTAGCTTACGCTTTGGTATACATAAGTCCTTCAAAAATCATGCATAAGTCGGTACGTGGAGGATTGCATCCATCAAGGGGACGCTTATTGGATTTGTTCAAAGAGATTGACCAAGTCTTCCTCAAGTGCAATGGGTTTGGGTTTCTTATTTCCTTTGGTCAAGGGCTCAGGAAATGGAACCTCTGTTGGTTCCTCTAGGATTGGTTTAGGCTCCGGATCAACAATAGGTGTGTCCTTGATGACCGTCCTAGAGTTAAGCTCTGAACTACCAGGGCTAAAGTGGCTAGGATAAGGTGGATCCTGAGTTGTTTTGCCACTACGTGTAGTAACAACGTTTAGGCCTGCCTAGTTTGGGTTCAGAGTCAGCAAGAGTGGTGGTTGCTGCTGATATCCTGCATATGATGTGAAAGTATCCATCCCATCAGGTGATGGGGTAGAAGGGGCCTGATAGACAAAGTGAGCTTAGCCCTGATTCAGGTTCAGGGCGCGCCTCTAGTTTGGCACGTTATTCAAATTCAGCAATGGTTGGGAAGGGAGTGCACTTGGTTGGCAAGTCCCAGCCATCTGTGTGAGTTGATTTTGAACTTTTGTGATCTCTTCCTTGTGTTATTTCTGCATAGCCGCATTAGTCTTCTGGATGTCAGCTTGGGCCTGCAAAATCAAGCTCATTTAATCTTCCTTGGTAGGCCTGGATTGGTAATTCGGATTGGGCATAGGCTGAGTGGGTTGATATGGTCGCGGAGCTTGTGGTCAAGGTTGGAATTGCGGTTTAAAGTTCTGATTATTTCCCGACCAGGCGAAATTCGGATGATTGTGCCATCCAGGGTTGTATGAGTTGGAGAATGGATCATTCCAGATGGCATGGAGATCCTCGTAGGTTTGAGGAACTCTAGAGTAATCAGAGTACGAGGGTTCAGAGTTACCCCAACTAGAGTAGGATGGTCCGTAGTTTCCTCCAAAACAAGGATCAGATGGGTTTGGATACGTGTCCATCCCCTGATATGAGTGGTGGTGAATGTTATGCATGGCCTCCCTACTTGAGGGCAGATGTGCATACATGTTTTGCTACAAAGAGGTAGCTCTCCACAGATGTCGAGCCAATTCGTCCACCTTCTTCTCAATGATGGAGACTTTATCCAAGCGACTGGCCACCCTTTGGCATCAGAGTAGTAATAGTAGTAAGAGGTGCATAGTATTGCTGAAGGAGCTTTTCAGGAGTTTAAATGCGTCTTGTTGTAGTAAAGACTCTTAAATCGCTCAAGCAACAAATAATATTTATAACTCAAAAATCTAGAAATGAAGTCCTTGGTCAAACATAGGGAGCAAATAGGAATTCACACGCTAATCTCAATTAAAATCTAGATGAGCATAATAAATGAAGCACTATAAAGATATTCAATAAATATTAATCTGTCACATTAAGTATTCAATGAAGATCAATGTATCTAGAGATAAAAAGATACCTAGAACAAAATAATGGTGATTTAGATCACCAATTATTTGCCTAAGCACATGTATATTAATTACTCAATAATGTCAAATACATGAACAGTACTCAGACATCTGATTTGAGAATCATACGACTTAACTATTGCCTGCTACAGTACTCTTAAGCTTCTGTTAGGCACGGCTCTTCCCTTTAGCCTTTCTTCTCTTCTTCTCTTGTAATTTCTTCCTTAGCCCTTCTTTTCTTCTTCTCAAACCTTCAAGTCTTCTTCTTCTCTCTTCTTCTTCCTTCTTCTCACAGTGACTAAGTGTCAAGCTTTCCCTTTGAAGAGCAAAACCCACCCTTTCCCCCCTCTCACTCTCTCTTTCCTTCCTTCTTTCTTCTTTCTCAATATAGCTGGGTTAATCGAGCATTCGGGTCATGTACCGGGTCCAGGACTGCAGGCGTGGGGTCGTAGCCAAGGAGTGAAAGGTTAGGCGGGTCGGGTCAGTGATGGGTGTAGTGGGACCTCACCCCATGTGTGCTGAGGCAGTAAGGCCCAATGAAAAAATCAATTTATGCCACTTCACTACTCCTAAATCCCACGATGTAGGACTATAACCTACCCTTCTTTCTCGCATGTGCCTGTAGGTGAAGTTCCTTCAATTGGCATGGCCACTGACGATGTGGCCTTCGATTAACCACCTGGGAGTGGTCCTGGAGTGAATCTGTGTCTTCTGGGTGTAACACCTGGGGCTCTCATGGCTTAGAACACGAAGAATAAAGGCGGCAGCGACGGTGGTGACGGCGGAGACCGGTGAGGAATATGAAACACAAATACGGGCTTGAAAGCCCTCCTTAAATGGTTCAATAGTGTCGCTGAAGGACGTGGAAGATGATGGCGGTGTCCGTGGGGTGTGAGAGTGTTTGGAGTGGTTAGACGGAGGCAAGGATGGCTTGCGGATGATGGGTTGGTCGAGGGGGGTTTGAGTGGTCGAGAGGATGAAATAGGAGAGGGGTTTTATGTCGGTGGATGAGGCAAAGCTCGTGAGGGTGTTGGCAAGTTGTTTGGTGGGTTGTGGTGGTGGGGTGGACTCGCCGAAGGGGTGGCCGGAGGCGAGGGAGATGAGGGATGGCAGTTAAGTCGAGGGCTGCTTTTGGGTTTTTGATAGAGGGATAAAACCTAGGGAACTAAGGGAACCTATCTACCTACTCTAATTGGATGAAAGAGGAAGGGTCCACGCTGATTTTGGCAGGCCGACAATAGAGAAGATGAACTCTCTTGAGGGGGATGGCAGCAAGGAAAGAGGTCTGGGACGACAGGTCTTTGACAGGCCACCCTCGGAGGAAGGAGGGGAGGATAGATATGCCTCCAATTTGATGGTTGGGGCCACAGATGAAGGAGAATGAAGAGGACCACCGGAGCTTGGTCGGAGAGGGGCCGGAGGTAGGGTTTAGAAGAGGTTTTTGGCTGCAAACCTAGCTAAGGAGGTAAGGCTTGCTTCGGGGGGTCTTTTATAGGCCATAAGAGGTCCTTCCAAGCTTGGAAACCAAGCTTGAAACCTTGGGCCTTACACACATGTAGGATACCTACATCTCCCATGCGTTCGCATGGGAGATTGGGAAAGACTTAGGAGTCAAGGGCAGTCTCAATTGGAAGAGAATTCCTCAAGGAATCTCTCTTTCAATTTTTAGACTAATTGATTGAGAAATAAGTGAGAAAATCTCGCCAGTGAGGTATAGCCTACTCCAAATGGTGGTAGGGACTTGGATGTAAATAAGATGAAGAAGTTAAGGGGGTCTTTCCAAAGAATTCAAAAGTTAGGGGCATATGTGTGAGAGAAAAGAGTCAGACAGGACTGAAATGTAAACTAGGTCAAGGTGATCTCTGATTGGGCTCAAACTTTAGTAGAAACCTAATTTGGACCCAAGAAATCTGATATTGAAGTCAAATTTTGGTTTTGACCAAGTTTGACTAGGTAATTTATGTAGAAACCTAAATTAGGGCAACTCTCTGTTTGAGACTATTTTTGGTCAAATTGGGTTTCAATGGTCAAATTAAAGGTACCAAACCTTTGAGAATATTTTTATATGATTTTTAGAAGGTTTATGTGAATTTTATCCTAACCAGAACCTCAGTTAATTAAATTGGTCTATTTTTAGGTTTCAAATGCCCATTAATTTTCAAAACGTGTGAAAACCCATTTTATTCTGCATGAACCCTCATATTAGGCATTTATGACCATTTGACCTTTAATTAACCCCCGAGAAACCCCGTGATTGCTCTGCATTTTGGATATTTTGTTAAAATTATAGATTTACCCCTATTTTTATGTTAATCTCTCAGAATGGATGTGCGATGAATTACAGCTCTTTGGTGGTTATGTAGGAGCATTTGTTAATATATTTTGACTAAATAGAGCTAGATATGGCTGATGTTGACATTATCATCAAGTATTATATCCAATTTGCAAGCTATTGTTGGGATAGTTGGAATGTGAAGATGGGTCACTCTAATTTGGATTGCCATTTTCTTTAAGGTACATGTTTTTTTGGTGTAAACTAAGGCCTTTAAAGTTATTCCTGTACATAAATTGGATATTGACAGAGTGGCTTTCATGCATGTTTTGAAATACGATGGAATTTGTAGTATAGTTGCTCTAAACCCTCAATAAAAAATATTTAGTTATTTACGAAACTCGCTTGATTTTTATTCTTGTGTCCTAGTCGTTCATCTCTAGTTTAGATTTGCAATTTTCTTATTATAAACCTAGATTTAACTGATTGGAACAACATCATGAGCCATAACTAGCTCAATTTGATCTGATTAAGACATTAAATGCTCCTACATAACCATCAGATGGCCATAATTCATTGTAAATCCTTTCAGAGAAGAATACAAGAAACCAGGGTTAAAACTGTAATTTTACCATCATATCTTGAACGAAAAACAACCATGGATTTTTCTCAAGGGTTAATTAAGGACCAAATGGTCTTAAGAGTCTAACAAGTGGGTTAATATAGACAGAAATGGGTTTTCGCGCATTTTAGGAATTAAATGACTTCTGAAACCTTGAAAACAGACCTGCTTAATTAACTAAGGTTCTGGTTAGGATAAAATTCACCAAAACCATCTAAAATTCATGGAAAAATATTCTCTAGAGTTTGGTATACTTGATTTGACCATCAAAACCCATCTTGACCTAAAATAGGGCCACAGGCAGACTTTTGCCCTAATTTGGGTTTTTACATAAATTATCCAACCAAACTAGGTCAAAACCAAAATCCAACTTCACCATTGAATTCCTTAGGTCCAAATTAGGTTTTTACCAAAATTTTGGCCTAATCTAAGATCATCTTAACCTAGTTTGCAATTTGGTCCTGTCTGACTCTTTTATCTCACACATATGCCCTAACTTTTGAATCCTTTGCATTTTGGTCCCTAACTTTATCATTGTATTCACAAAATGGTCCCTGCCACCATGAAATCCTAATCCTACAAACTTCGACGACCTTAAGATGGCAAGATTTCTGTGATTTCTTGACGAATCCCTCTCAAAATTAAAAGGGAAACTCATCAAGTAATTGTCTTCCAATTGAGCCCATTCAGGGATCCTAAATCTCCCTAGAATCCTAATGCAAACATTTTGATTGATTGGGTATCCATCATCGGTGAAGAGCTCGGAGTTTCGATGCTTGTTTTCCAAGCTTGGAACTCCATTTGGAGCCCTATAAAAGGACCCCCGTGGCCTTGCGCATCCCCTCAACAAGTTTTGGTGAGTCAACCACCTCTGATTCTCCTCCTCTGGCCACCAAAACCCTTGCTCCGGCGACCCTCTTTGATCCTCCTCCTCCGGCCATCCAACGACAAAATTGATCGGCTCCCTCAACTCCTCTCTTCGTCGTGACTCTCCCCAGCCAAAGGGAGGGCGTATCTCCACCTACTTCGTCGTCGTCGTCTCGCCGTATTCTCCTCCTTCTCCGACTTCAGTCAACCACCACCGGGTGTCTCCACCTCCCAACATCTCCCTAAGTTCCCTAAACTTCTCTCCCTCTCTCGTGATCATTTATACACCGTCAAGACCTCATTTCAACCACCGCCACACATCTGACCCCACCTTTGTCTCCACCTCCGACGACATCACCGGCGAAGGTTTTCGCTCACTTCACACACTCAAACCCCTCGCCAACATGTCCAAAACCTTCGCCATACTCCCCTCATCCAAAGCCCTAACCAATTGCACTCCACCAACCACCCAAAATACCCACCGAGTAACCCACCTTCATGCGACCTATTCCATCACCGACCGACCACCTCCGTGCACCAAACTCCACTAATCCACCGTCGTTGCACTCGCCGTGGTTCGGCGAACCTTTTGAACTGTTCAGACGTGGCCATCAGGCTGTATTCCTTGTTTCAGGTATCACTCGTGCCACTGCCATTAACGGAGCTCCACGCACACCTTGACGAAGGTGTTCTTGTGTCATCCGCCCTAAGCATCACCTCCAAGTGGTGCGGAACTACGTGCTCCAGGTCTCCAGGCCTTCAATTGACATCAACACGCGTTGTTGCTATGTCAATTTGGTAAGAGAAGTCCACTGCAGCTGCACAAGGAACAGGGGGACAATTTAGTCCCACCTTGTAGAAGACTGAAGCCACCACAAAGCATAAATTGAAAAAGTGCTTACGGCTTATCGCCTCAACACGCATAGGGGGTGAGGTCCCCACACGCATGCAGATATGCACTCCCTCGCCCGTGCTCATGCCTCATGGGTCTGGGCTCTGTCCGTTTACCTGGATACCCGAGTCTACTTTGGTTTGCCTGGTTCTGAGAGAGGAAGAAGAGAAAGAGAGAGGAGAAGGGGGATGTTGCTCTCCCGCCCACCTCTCAACACTTGTGATCTCTGAGGGAGGCCTTTGCCTCTGTTGGCATTGCTGATCCCTGTGCTGTGCCTTCTGTGAAGCTTAAGGAGGCAGAAGAGAAGAGAAAGAGAAGGAAGAAGAAGAGAAGAGTAGCCATAGAAGAGAAAGGGAATAGTGCCTTGGCACTTAGAGTTTCATTGGCTGATCTCTGAAGAAAGTGCACTGTGCACTCATCCTACATGGAATTTGGATTGATGAGTACTATTGAAATATTTGATATAATTGTGAGGAGTAATTGGTGATTCAAATCACCATTTTACCCCATTCTTTATGCATTATCTGACATTCACTTTCATTTATATCATTATTATTTGGAGTTCTGTTATCAACTACCTATATTGTGTTGAATTGTAATCTTGAGAATCATTTTTTGCCACTTGCTCCCTGTGTTCGACCTCGAACTTCATTTTTGATATTCGAGTATAAATATTATTTGTTTTTTGCACTGATTCAAATTTTACTACAACGTGATGATTTTAAAACCCGATTCAGAGCGGCTAACATTTTGGTGCTGTTGCCGGGGAAGCAACATGCAACTTTGATCTCTTAATTGCAATATCTGATTTGGTACTAACTTGCTCTATCTCTTTTGACTGTGATCTGTTTCAGGGATTCCTTAAGGGAAGATCAGCCGCACATCAGCCACTCCAGGGGCAAGTAAAACACAAATCCAATCTCTCCTAATCCCCTAATTCTGAAAAGCTAAAAGAAGGAATCAATTAGGTCCAACTTGCATTCTATTTTTAGATTCAATCATAAACAAGTTGCCTGATTTGGTTCATTTCTAGAAAACACCCAACCCTGATTTGTGCACCTACTTAGGGTTTAAGGTATCTAGGCCAATCACCTTCTTTCTTAAGCCCTATGTACCTTATTTTTGACAAATTAAATTGGACCGATCAAGAGCCAATTAGGGTTTCCAATTTAGGGTTTTAGAGACACACTTGCTTAATCAAGAGTTAACCTTCCCAAACAGTGTGTGCCTAAACCTTGGTTGAATTGATCTATTCAAGCAAACCCTAAAATTAGGCTCTTAATCTCATTTGAACACTAAAAGAGGGACCTAAATTTCTCAAAGGACAAAATAGGTGAAGTTGACCCACCTTATTGGGTTAACCAATCTTCAAATTAGGTCACTTTGCACAAAAACATCTTAAAATTCAAGTGAAATCATAAGCACCCTTGCTCTTAACTTAAAACTTGTAGGCTTAAGAGGTCAAGTCCCCATTCTGGTCTACCTGGATCCTCAGTGACAAGAGAGGTCTGATAGCGATTTCATGCAGTTTGTTAATTAGGTCGTTGTAACGCGTGAATCCGCTTTCGCTTTTAAATTTATATCCTAGATAGGGGAGTATCTAGGGTCGTCCAAGGAGGCAAAAATTGCAAAACTAATCCTCTTGCTTATAGATAGATCTCAACTTTCTTTTTGATATTTTTCAATATGTAATATTTTTGTTTTGAAAAGACGAGGGCAAAATGCGAATTGTAACAAAAAGTACTAACACCTACAAATACTTAACTAAAATTTAAAAGATAGAAATATCTTCTTCCTAAGCTCACTCTAGGCAAGTGGAGGCCTAGAGTAATTAGGAAGAAGAGGTGAAACAAGTGCTATAACAAAAGGTAACAATTGCAGTAAAAAGGCAAAAAGAAGGCAATTTAATTGACTAGAATGAGTGGTCTTTTCAATGACAAGTAGAGGAATGCTTAAACAAATCTAAAAGCAAGAAAATAAACACAAATCCTCTTGCAAAAATGGTGAATAAGGGCGTCTTCTTGCTCCAAGCCTAGCTGCTCCTCGGCTTGAAAAGAGGGCCTCCTTCTTCTCCTTCCTTGAGAGCTCCTCCAAGGTGGAAGCTACCACCTTTAATGCTCTCTCCAAGGGGTGGGCGTGCACCACCCTCAAAAACTTCTCCAAGGTGGCGTGACCACCTTCAAGATCTCCTCCAAGATCTTCCTTGCCTGGCTTCTCCTTTGGCTAGCGTGACCCAAGAGAGAAGGGAAGAGGGGAAGGCACCAAGGGGACAGAATATCCCCTTAATCTTCTTCTTCTTCTTCTCTCTTGGACGTAGGCTT
The DNA here is from genome assembly GCA_037157565.1 of Thalassia testudinum. Taxonomy (NCBI): domain Eukaryota; kingdom Viridiplantae; phylum Streptophyta; class Magnoliopsida; order Alismatales; family Hydrocharitaceae; genus Thalassia; species Thalassia testudinum. Next base: position 97,055,074 of record JAZHRO010000025.1, read on the forward strand.
CTTGGTGGAATATGAGAGTGAAATTGCTAGCCAAGGATGCTTTGAATGGTGGTGGGTAGTGGTCTTTTTATAGGGTAGGATGGGGGGTTAAGGTGCCCCTTGAAATGGAGGGCTAGGATGGAAGGATGGAGGTGGTTGGTGATCCTATGGCTAAGGTGAGTTGGCGCCAACCCAAGGGGTGTTAAAGGGGGTGGTTATGGTGGTGTTGGTGTCTTTTGGTGGTGGAGAGACACCACCATTTTGGCGCCAACATGGGGTCTTCTAGAAGGGGGGTTAGGTGGATGGTGGAGATGAATTCAAGGGAAATTTTGTGGTGGAGATGAGGGGGGATTTTGGAGGGAAAAGTGGCGCCATTAAGGGGGTGGTTAGGGTAGTTTTTGGTGCCACTTTTAGGTGTCTTTTGGAGGTGGTGGGTAGGTTAGGTTGGTGCCAAGTAGGTTAGCTTATGTGGAGCTTAGGTGGAGCTAGTTGGGTGGAGTTGTTAGGTGGGTTTTTGGGGTGGTACAAGCCAAGGAAGTTGGAGCATAGCTAAGCTAAGCTAAGATAGCTTAGCTAATGGAGGAGTAGAGGAGAAGGTGTTGGAGCTAGAGTTTGGAGGGAGGAGCTGAGGAGGAGAAGTCTGGAGCCGAAATTGGAGCTGGCTGCTGCTAAAGAGGTTGGCATGGAGCTACTCTAGCTGGCTTAGCTTGCTAGTTCTTTGCTAGCTACTAAGCTGAGCTAAAGTAAGCTAGCTTCTACCAAAATGAGCTGAGGTGACCTAGGTCTGATGCTCCCGGGGAGAATCAAGCTGGTTGAGGCAGCTAAGGTAGTTTAGCTCAACTGAGCTGAGCTAAGCTAAGTCCCCGGGAGCTGGACTTGAGCTTCCTGAGTTGGGATGAGTTTTTCTTCAGCTGGCTGGAGTTGAGTGGAGCTGGATGTAGCTGGATCTGAGCTGACTTGAGCTAGGGTGAGCTAAGATGAACTCTCTTGAGCTACCATTCAGCTGAGATTAGCTGAATGGAGCTGGGATGAGCTAACCCTAGTTCAAGTGAGCTAGGTTCCAGCTGTGGTGAGCTGGATCGAGCTGAGTTCCAACTAGTCTGGGCTTCTCCTTCACCATTTGCCTTCTTGAGTGCTAGGGTTTTAAGGATCTGCATATCTGTACATCCCTACCACTCACAAAAGCATATTAAAAAGACAAATAAAAGATGCAATGCATGCCTAACCTAATTTGTGCCTAAATGCAGCCCAAAAACCTGTTTACGGAGTAAAATCCTAAGAGCTAGGTTTGTATTAATGCGTAAGAATGATGATAAATTGACATTTATCAAGGTCGGGTAGGGGAAATCCTGTAACTCGTGGGGGCGGTCTACCGTATGGGGGTCTTTGCAGGACTCTCCCTCTCTAGCTGCACAAGTAATTCTCAAGTGGATGACTTTGTGACTTAGGGGTATCAGTCGCCCCGAACCTATATAGTCATCCAACATTTTTTTTGGGTGTCTTGATTGGGTCCATCACATTCTATCCCTCATCTACTCCATTGGTGCATGTTCGGGAGGAGGTCTCTAAGACCACCCTTGAGGTCTCCATTAGCTATTCATTCCCATCGAAGCCAAGCCTCGACCTCCCTTTTATGCAACAACCCAACCAGATCGATATCTCTTCTGATTCATCTGAACCTAGCTCTCTTTCATCCATCATCATGGAGCAACCAATAGAAGAAAACAATCTTGAAAATCAACTTTAGTGCCTCAACGATCTATTCCAAGCCTTTGTAAACCCACCACAACGTCCTATGATGAGAGATCATTACAATCCCACTGCAGTGGCGATCGAACCTCAAGTCCAAATGCCCGCTGGAGGTCCTGATACTAAACTCAAGCCCAACATGATTCATGCTATTCCCAAATTTCATGGGCGTAATTCCGAGGATCCTTTCCAGCATATCAAGAAACTTAAGCATTTGCCCCAGACCTTCGGGTCAAAAGCTCAAAATTGAGATATTTTGCTCATGAAAATGTTCTCCTTCTCTCTCATGGACAAGGCTGTTCACTGGTACCAAACCCTAACGTGTCTAATCAACACTTGGGCTGAACTACAATCCAAGTTTCTAAAAATTTCTTTCCTATTGGTCGGACAAATGCTCTATGGCACCAGATCACGAATTTTACACAGCAAGCAGGAGAATCGCTTCACAAGGCATGGGATCATTTTCTAGATCTCATGCGAAAGTGCCCCCACCATGGAGTTCCTAAATGGGAACAAGTCCAGTCTTTTTACCAGGGACTCCATGAGGATATTCGGTTATTCGTCAATGCAACCTGTAGGGGAAACATCATGTGTCAACATGAAGACACCATGTGGGAGATTCTCGAGAACATGTGTGAGAACTCCATCAATAATGAATCCATGGGCATGTTCGACTGGACGAATGCCTATGCATTGACGAATCCAACGAATGCACATGAGAGCAGGGCCTATCCTCTTCCGTCGACTTGGAACTAATGGCAGTCGCCTGGACAAGGTCTCTATTATTGAGAAGAAGGTGGATGAGCTAACTCGACACCTACAGTGAGCCACCTCTTCGTAAAACCCATTCATGTAACCATGCTCTGGCAGGGAGGTTGTGCATAACATCTACCATCGATCTTCTCAGGGGATGGACTTGTATACACCCTCGTCTGATTTTGGGTTCGAAGGAAACTCTGGACCCACCTATTCTAGTTGGGGGAACTCTGAACCCTCGTATTCTTACTTTTATGAGGCTCCTCAGACCTGCAAAGACCTCAATGCCATCAAGAATGATCCATTCTCAAACACCTACAACCTTGGATGGTGTAATCATCCTAATTTCACATGGTTAGGGAACAATCAAAATCAGAGACCTCAATATCAACCCTGACCACAAGCTTCTTGTCCATATCAGCCACCTCAACCTCGGCCCAACCCAGCTTATCAATCCAGGCAAACTCATGAAGATCAGATGACTCTTATCCTTCAAACTCTGACTGACATTCAGAAAATGAATGCGGCTATGCAAAAATAGCATAAAGACGAGATCACAGAGGTTCGCAATCAACTCGCCCAGATGGCAAATCCTTGCCAGCTTGGTACACTTCCTTCCCAACCTCTGCCAAATCCTAAGAAAATGTTGACCCAAAAACACGTTGTAAACCAAATCCAAGGTCAAACATGTTATACCCAACCCGGTCCAATGACTCATACATGCGTGTTTTCTCCATCCACCTCAGCTAAGCCAAAACACACCATGACTTACCCAACCCACCATAATTGTGCTATGATCAATGTTTTGAAAGAACATAAACCCACCCCTAAAGATAACCAGTCCATTCCCCTATCCCAGGTCATATCTCACCTCCACACTAAATGATTTTCAGAAATTGATATAACGAGACCTTTGAGGTATGCACAAGTCACGATTTCACTACTTGACATCCTCACTCTCAACCCGACCGCACCAGGCTTACCCAGAAAAGAAATGAAAGAACAAACAGTAGGAAAGGTTGTACTATCTGAAAATATAAGTGCCATAATTCAAAATAGTCTACCTCCTAAGAAATCTGATCCAGGCACCCCACTAATTCCTTGCAATATCGGTGATACAAACTTCAAGCGGGCTGTACTGGACCTGGGCGCTTCAGTGAACCTCATCCCTACCAACCTATTTGAAAAATTATAAATTGGACAGCTAAAACCCACTCATGTCACTTTGCAACTAGCTGACCGAACCTTGATCGCACCAATTGGGATGATAGAGGATGTGGTAATTAAAGTTAAGGATTTCAGCTACCTAGCAGATTTCCTAATTCTTGACATGGAGACACCACAACAAGTATAGGATGTGCCCGTGATTTTAGGAAGACCATTCTTGGCCATTGTAAGAGCCATAATCAACTGTGAATCAAGGCATATGACAATCGCCTCCGGAAATCAACATGCTGAGATGAATATTTTTGCGGCAACAAAAGGAAAAAGCTTGATAGAACAACTAGGTTTTATTTAGGATCTCATGACCATATCCTTAGTGGGAAACCTAGAACCTGAATTAGAAACCTTTCACATTCTAGATGTTGATCTAGTCGAACATAATTGCTTGAGCACAATGGAGTCTTTCACCTTTGAACTTGAGGATATACCCAGGAATGTCGGGGAACATGGTGACAGACTAGATTCAGAGTCCATGGATATGGAGACTTTTTGTTTTGAGGACCACCAAGAATCAGGATTGGACGATACTAAGAGTGACCTTCACCCAGAATATGAATCCTTTACAGATTTCAAGTTTTATGATTCAAAATGCAATCTCCAAGAATTCACTTTTGATTGTAATGAAGATTATAGGAAAAATTCATTTGAAGACGCAATCTATGAGTCCTTTCTTGAGGAGATAATCTCAAACCCAGAGGGAAAGAATCAAAATGACTCATCAGGTATCAATTTGATAGGTCACAGAGCACAAGAGGAACCATACATCTGGGATACACTAACTAGACCCATTTCTATTGAGCCTTGGAATCACCACAATCCTACTACAGAATCCCATGATCACTATACCATCCAACTGTTCCCTCCGAGGAAACTCAAGAAAGATTCAGAAATGAAACAACTTGATTTATATTAGAGATATTATGGAATGACTCTCCACCATGCTTTGATGCTTGATGAACACACATAAATTCATGATAAATTGCTTATTTTTGATAGTTCCTAGGCTTAGCATTGCATATCATGTTATAAATATTGCATAACATCCATTGCATGGCATTTAGGATAGTTGTATATTTTGTATATTAATTCCTTCATTTTATATGGCCAGAGGGGCAATGCGACATCCATACAGGTTTCGGATGGAAAATCCAACCGTACGGATGGATCCAGAGCGACGATCGTAGTTCGACAATGCTGGAATCATCTTGATCTGAGCATCGTAGCACCCTCTACAAGAAGAAGAAGATGGACGTCCTGGATGGCGCCACGTGGCGCCATCCAGGTCACCCAACACTGGCCAGTAGCACCGCCCAACTCCTTCCTCCGCACCCTTCAATCCTAGCCGTTGGATCAAGATCCAACGGCTGGGAAGCGGATGCACCAAGCAGCTCCACACGACACAAGGGAAGGTTTGTAGCATTGGTGGGAGCGCTGGTTTGCAAAGGGGGGTGCGGGTTCGAATCCTTGCAGCCCCTCCAATTCGCAATTGGGCGGGTGCATGGAACGACAATGCCAGTGCAAGGAAGCGCGAGTGCGCACGCGCATGACAGCGCATGGCAAGCGTGCACGCCAGCGCATAGCAAGTGTGCACGCCAGCGCATAGCAAGCGCACACAAAGCAGGGCACGTGCGGTCAACGTGCGTGATGAGCGAGCCAGTGTGGCGCGGGCGCAAGGGCGGTTGGCGCCAGCTTTCAGTAACAGCTGGGCTGACCTATAGCGACGCTTACTACCGTCGCTATTTCATTGCAAGCCAGCAGAGCTTGCTATGGGCATGGGTGGAGGTGAGCTATCTACAACAACGTTTCCAGTGACGGTCTGAAGGTCGCTAAAGGTCCATTATTCATTTTTAGCCTCTTCTCCACTATAAAAGGACCTACACCCCCTCCCTTCCAAGCCATCTCTACCTACTCTACTCCCACCTACTCCCAAGCTCTAGTAAGCCTACCAATGCTCCATTAGAGCTTGTTCTCAAGCTCCCAAGGTGCCTATTAGTGTAGCAAACCTCTGCCCCACCAAATACTCCAACTTCCCATCTCCCTTCATAGGTCACCTTGGAGCCGTCCTCCCACCTCCATTCCGGTAGAAGATCAACTCCGTCTTCTCACCTCCATTCCGGAGCTACGCCGAAGCTTTCCTTAACCCGACGTCCTCCAGCATCTCACCTTCGTTGTCTTGCTCCTCACCTCCTTCGTCCAAGCTTCCGCCAAGCACCGTCGTCTCACCGAACAGTCGATTCAGGAGATTTCCTCTCACCTCCCTCTCTTTTTATGCTTTCATAGTAGTTTGTAATAGACATTGGATTGATATATATACCATTTTCGTTCCACATCTCTATCTTGTGATTCATTTGCTTGTCTTTTTCTTCAAAAACACAAAAAAATAACAAAACCCTAAAATACCAAAAAGAAACGAACCGAAGTGCGATTTTCAATAAAGTAAACGTCGCTTCCCTATGTTTGACCCGAGACTCCCTTGGAGTTTTGGTATAAATTTTATTTGATCGACGTGTTTTGCAACTATGGCGATCGGTTACTTGTAACCTCAATTTCTAACACGTGAAACACCCATGACCATTTTGGCGTTGTTACCGGGGAGGCAACGGAATTTACTTTATTATTTATTGCGCTTCTTTGCATTTACATAACACTAACCCTACTTGTCTATGATCTACTATCTTGCAGGTACCCTAGCATGGAGATCCAAGTGCGGTAGATTAGAGTAAAGTGCAGGTAGAGTACTCTGTAAGTGTCCCCCACTTCCCCCCAACTAGTTCATTTCGCCACAATCATAACCAAGACCTAATCTACTTAAGTGTTTGCATAAACCCAAGGATAGACTTTGTTTGTCTTGTTTGCCACCTTCAACCATCTCACCCACATCTTATATAAAAAAAAACAAAAAGATATTTTCTGTGGGATGAATCAATTTACACACTCTATACACCTACATTTGAGGCACATAATCGAACTTGATTTTCATCTACTCAACCAGGCTTCCGACCTGTGGACCCGGTACACGAATTCAACACATAAAAGAGTAGAAATCATATTAGGTTAACCACCTTTTTGTGTGCCTTAATTGGTGGTGCATTTGAGCAAATTGAGTGAATTGTTTGGGCCGCACCACCTAATCTAAAAGAGGTTCATTTTCTAGCTGCCCCATAGGATTCAATAATTAGGTCAAGCTAGGCACTCCATATTTTTCTTGATTTCTAAAGGAAAATACTTGAACACGTGGTTTCAACAACAAACTTGGTTTGCCTCACAAAACTTGGTTGAAAACACCTAATATTTGAATCCTAAAAGCTATTAAGCAAGATTCGAATCCTAAAACTCACCTCATCATTAATAATCTTGCTTGAAAACCTCTTGGTTGTGCACTTTCACACGTTCTAAAACAAATCATTAAGGGCACAACCCATTAAGGGCCCATCACATTCCAAAGCACCAATTTCCCAAGTGTAATTAAAATCAATTAGACGTTGGCCCTAAGGATTCATTCGCTCATCGGGATCTAGATTGAGATTATTCATGATTAACCTGCTTATACTAGTTAATCTGATGTCTAGCTAGGGGAGTAGCGTCAAACGACCGCGGCTGGGGGGTACACAAGGAATCGGAGGCGCAAGCCAAAGGAAGAACCTTCTCCCCAGTCCCTCCTTCTAACTGGTTGGATTGCCTGGACATAAGTAGAGTAAATCATCCATAATCTTAGGACGGATTTTGAGAGTCAGTAGACCTTAGTCTATCCCATATAAGGACAGGTTTGTATTCTTGTGCTGTAGGGTTCCCTTTTTTCCCCGTCCTTTCGACTTCCTTCTAGTGTATGCTTGGGAGGAGGTCATTGAACCCTAGATTGGAAGGACCTTTAGACCATTCTAGGAGGAAAAGGTTGAGCTATAGCCAAGTAGATCCCATGGTTGATCAACAACTACCTCCCCCACCTCTGAACCAGCAAGAGTTGATTCAGAGGCAGTTGGAAGAATTGCAACAGATGTAGCAATGGTTCCAACGCATTCATGGCCAGGGTGCTTGGCCCTTGAAGGATTTTTACGATCCTTCAAACTATGGGGAATGTCCCGATGTCATGATTCCCACCAGAGTCATTGAAATCAAGCCCTAAGTCTTAAGTTTGATTAAGCATTTTCATGGGCTTGGCTTGAAGGACCCATTCCAGCACCTGGAAGATCTGACCACGTTGGTTCAGACCACTAGAGCAAGGAATGTGAATGAAGAGCAAATGATCATGAGGGTTTTCCCCCACTCTCTCAGGGATAAGGCCGCACATTGGTACCGGACTATAGGAAGGCCGATTGAAACTTGGGCTGCTCTTAAGTCGGCTTTCTTGAAGAAATTCTTCCCTATTGTAAGGACCAATGCTTTGCGACGGGCGATTACCACTTTCGCCCAGCGGCCAGGGGAACCATTTCATGGTGCCTGGGAGCAATTCCAGGAACTTTTGAGAAAGTGTCCACACCACGAGGTGCCGAAATTGCAACTCGTGCAGATTTTCTATCACAGGTTGGTTGAGCGACTCCGTAATCATGTGGACGCCTCCTGTGGAGGCAATTTTCTCAACAGGGATGCAGATAGCGCATACGACCTGTTTGAGGAAATGAGTGAGAACTTAATTAATCATTCCTCCATGGATGCATTCAACCAGTCCCAACAACCTAGGTCAAGTGCTAATGAGATCCAGGATTCTCATTCATTTGACATGGAATTAACTTGTAATAAACTGGATAAAATGGACTTGGTTGCTAAGAAAATGGAAGAATGGATGTCAGGGAATTCAGGAAACACTTCTTTACCCACTCAATCCCAGAATTTGGGATTCCATTCCTCACGAGCTCCCACAGGGCAGGAATTCGTGAACCAACTTGATTCGGCTCAACCTGTGAGCCAGGATTTCTCGGAACCATATGGGTTCCAAACTGGGGCCTTTGATCCCAGTTTCTCTAATCCTTCCTTCTCTTTATCCTTATTTTATGAGGATGCATATGAAATGCAGGAGAATGTTAGGTCCAACCCGTATTCCAACACTTTTAACTCGGGATGGAGGAACCACCCTAACTTCTCTTGGAAAAATCAAGGCCAACTGATCCAATCTCGACCCAGCTACTATGCATCTCAAAAACCCATGGGTCAGGGTCAAGTATACACCCAGTTGCCCCTGAGACTGGTTAATCAGCCATCTTGGAATGGCCAACAATCCGCGGGGCAGGCTAATTTGAGCCGGCAAATGGTAGAAATGCAAGGATCCATGCTTTAGCTTATGCAACAAATGAAGTCGTCCTTGGATAACTTGCAATCCGGGCTAATTGCAAACACCCAACAACCCGGATCCCTACCATCTCAACCCGTACCAAACCCGCGTAATGTGCAAAATCAGGGCAACAGAGCCCAAGGGTACCGGAATCAAATGGACCCACTCGCGCATGCTCAGGTGGTTGAGTAGGCCCCCTCTTCCTCCTCTTCTGGTTACATGACCAACCAAGGCCCTCCAATCTTCACTAATCCACCTCAAGACCCAAACCCTTATGCCTCTGCAAACTCTGTCACCTTGAGAAGTGGGAAGCAGACCTAGAACCCAGAATTACCTTCTAGAAGTCAAAATCCTAGGGAGCTTGAGAAAGAGAAGGAGGAGGCTGAAGAAGACAATAAGGCCCAGGGATCAAAAATTGAAAATTCGACCCATATCTCGTTCCCTGAGGCCCTATTGAAAACCAAGAAGAAGAAAACCCTAGACAGCAATGAGGAGCTTTTGAATTTATTCAAGAGCGTAGAGATCAATATTCCACTCCTCAATGCTATTAAACACATCCCGGCTTACGCTAAATTCTTGAAAGAACTGTGTACCCAAAAGCGTAAGCCAAGAGAACCCACTCCGAGGAAGGTGATTCTCTCTGAGCAGGTAAATTCTGTAATCCTGCATCACCTTCCTCAAAAGAAAGATCCAGGTGCCCCCTTTATCTCATGCATTATTGGGGAATACACTTTTGATAGGGCACTATTGGACCTAGGTGCATCCATCAACCTAATCCCAACTTCTATTTATGAGAAGTTTGGGTTAGGTGAACTCAGGCCAACCTTAGTAACGCTACAATTAGCAGACTGATCGGCCACCACACTGAGAGGCGTTATTGAGGATGTAATTGTCAAGGTCAAGGATTTCTATTTTCTTGTAGATTTCCTCATCGTCGACATGGATGTACCTAATGATTTGAGGAACATGCCCATCATTCTGGGGTGTCGATTCCTAGCTACTACCAAGGCCAACATAAACTGTGAAAGCGGTAATATGGAGATTGCCTTTGGGGATAAGAAATTAACTCTGGATATTTTTAAGGCGATAAGAGGATTTGAGGATTGTGGATTCATTGTGGAACTTGAGGATCAGGATCTTGAGACGTGTATGACAATCAATGCACTCGAGGACTCCATTAGCTTTAGCGAACCCAACCCACAACCCTCCGCCATGGTAGACCTACCACATCCTGAAGAGGCTGTTGATTTTGTTCATTCCCAGCCTTTTCCACTGGATCGTCTTGATGAATCTTCATCAGCATCCTCCCTTCCTTCTATTCTAAACCCACCCCAACTGGAATTAAAACCATTGCCCAAAAATTTGAATTATGAGTTCTTAGGACTGAAAACATGCTCCCTGTGATTATCAGTGCTAATTTGAATAAGGAGCAAGAATTGAGGTTAATTAAGGTCCTTAAGAACAACAAGAAGGCAATTGGTTGGACCATCCACGACCTTAGGGGGATCGAGCCATTTTATTGTAATCATCGTATTTTCATGGAAGATGGATCCCGCCCTTCTTGCGAAATGCAAAGGAGACTAAACCCGAATATGCGAGAAGTGGTCAAGAAGGAGATAATTAAGTGGCTCGATGCTAGGATTATTTACCCAATCTCAGATAGTCCGTGGGTTAGCCCTATTTAGATTGTACCCAAGAAGGCAGGAATAATCGTTACGACTAATGAGAAAGGGGAAACCTTCACCACTCATTCAGCTTCTGCTTGGAGAGTCTGTATTGACTATAGGAAGTTGAACACTGTCACTAAAAAGGATCACTTTCCCTTGCCATTCATCGATCAAATCCTTGAAAGGTTAGCTAGGCAAAAATATTTTTGCTTCCTGGATGGTTATTCGGGATATAACCAAGTCCCTATCCATCCCGAAGACCAGGAAAAGACAACTTTCACATGTCCCTACGGAACCTTTGCATTACGTAGAATGCCGTTCGGGCTTTGCAATGGCCTACGACTTTTCAAAGGTGCATGATGGCCATCTTTTCTGACATGGTGGGAGATTGTCTTGAGGTGTTCATGGATGATTTCTCCATTTTTGGAGATTCTTTTGAGTCTTGCCTGGCTAACCTGGAATTGATCCTTCAGAGATGCATCAAAACACAACTGGTCCTTAGCTAGGAAAAGAGCCACTTTATGACTCAGGAGGGCATCATCCTTGGTCACGTGGTTTCTAATCGGGGAATTGAAGTTGATAGAGCTAAGGTGGATGCTATCTCTAGACTTGCTCCACCCACATCTGTAAAACAGATTCGCTCTTTCCTTGGGCATGTGGGCTTTTATAGAAGATTCATTAAGGATTTCTCGAAGGTTGCTCGACCCTTGAGTAACCTTTTGGCCAAAGATGCATTGTTCGAGTTTGATGAATCACGTTGTAAGGCATTTGATTTATTGAAAACGGCCATCACCTGTGCCCCAGTATTGCAACCACCAGTCTGGACAGCCCCATTTGAGATTATGGCTGACGCATCTAATTATGCCATCGGGGCTGTCTTAGGTCCAAAGATTGAGAAAAAGTCCTCTGTGATTTACTACGCTAGCAAAACACTGGACGAGGCCCAGAGGAATTACACCATTATTGAAAAAGAATTGCTAGCTGTAGTTTTTGCTTTAGAAAAATTTAGGGCTTATTTGTTAGGTTCTCGCGTCATCATCTATATCGACCACTTGGCCTTGAAACATCTCTTGGCCAAAAAGGATGCCAAACCTTGCCTTATTCACTGGATTCTGCTGCTTCAAGAGTTCAATCTTGAAATCAGGGATAAAGTTGGGGCACAAAATGTAGTGGCGGATCACCTTTCGAGAATCCTAATTGATTCCCCTCATCCAGATGTTCCGATCTCTGATACCTTTCCAGATGAAACTATCCTCACAGTCTCGGGAATCCGAACCCCCTGGTTTGCGGATATTGTCAATTATTTGGCTATTGGTCAAATCCCCCAGGATTGGACCAAACAAAAATGGGATAGACTTGTATCTGAGGCCAAATATTATTTTTGGGATGATCCCGAGCTATACCGCATTGGCGCAGATTAGATCATTTGTCGATGCATCTCGGAAGTCGAGTTCCATAGCATACTTGAGTTCTGTCACACATTTGAGTGTGGTGGACACTTTTCCGGGAAAAAGACGACCGCAAAAATTTTGCAATCCGGATTCTATTGGCCGTCATTATTTAAGGATGCCCAGGAATTCTCTAAGTCATGCACCTAATGCCAGACACTCGGGAACATGGCTAAGAGAGATATGATGCCCCTGAACCCAATTCTTTCCATCAAAATTTTTGACATTTGGGGCATCGACTTTATGGGACCCTTCCCTCCTTCATTTGGACACCAGTTTATTCTGGTCGCTGTTGATTATGTCTCCAAGTGGATTGAGGCAATTCCCACCCGAACCAATGACCACAAGGTGGTCATCGATTTTGTGTAGAGAAATATCTTCAGTCGGTTCAGGGTTCCTAGGGTAATCATCAGTGATGGTGGCACACATTTCACTCATGCCCAGTTTCAGAATTTTCTAGGGAAATACAGGGTGAGCCATCGGATTTCCACACCTTCCCACCCTCAGACGAATGGAGCATAAGCTGAGTTATCGCTCATTTCCACGTTGTCGGGATTTCCACGGGTTGGTTGCAAATGCCTCATTCATCGAATTCCCACGGGTTGTTGGGTGTTTGCAATTAGCCCGGATTGCAAGTTATCCAAGGACGTCTTCATTTGTTGCATAAGTTGAAGCATGGACCCTTGTATTTCTACCATTTGCTAGTTCAAATCAGCCTGCCTCGTGGATTGTTGGGCATTCCAAGATGGCTGATTAACCGATCTCGGGGGCAACTGGGTGTATACTTGACCCTGACCCATGGGTTTTTGAGATGCATAGTTGCTGGGTCGAGATTGGGTCTGTTGCCGCTGATTTTTCCAAGAGAAGTTAGGGTGGTTCCTCCATCCAGAGTTAAAAGTGTTGGAATACGGGTTGGACCTAACATTCTCCTGCATTGCATATGCATCCTCATAAAACAGGGATGAAGAGAAGGAAGGATTAGAGAAACTGGGATCAAAGGCCCTAGTTTGGAACCCATATGGTTCCGAGAAATCCTGGCTTACAGCTTGAGCCAAATCAAGTTGGTTCACGAATTCCTGCTCCGTGGGAGCTCGTGAGGAATGGAATCCCGAATTCTGGGATTGAGTGGGTAAAGAAGTGATTTCTGAATTCCCAGACATCCATTCTTCCATTTTCTTAGCAACCAAGTCCATTTTATCCAATTTATTACAAATTAATTCCATGTCAAATGAATGAGAATCCTGGATCTCATTAGCACTTGACCTAGGTTGTTGGGACCGGTTGAATGCATCCATGGAGGCATGATTAATTGAGTTCTCGTTCATTTCTTAAATAGGTCGTATGCACTATTTGCATCCCTGTTGAGAAAATTGCCTCCGCAGGAGGCGTCCACATGATTATGGAGTTGCTCAACCAACCTGCGATAGAAAATTTACATGAGTTGCCATTTCGGCACCTCATGGTGTGGACACTTCCTCAAAAGTTCCTGGAATCGCTCCTAGGCACCATGAAACGGTTCCCCCGGCTGTTGGGTAAAAGTGGTAATCGCCTGTCGCAAAGCATTGGTCCTTTCGATAGGGAAGAATTTCTTCAAGAAAGTCGACTTAAGAGCAGCCCAAGTTTCAATCGGCCTTCCTATAGTCTGGTACCAATGTGCGGCCTTATCCCTGAGAGAGTGGGGGAAAAGCCACATGATCATTTGCTCTTCGTTCACATTCCTTGCTCTGGTGGTCTGAACCAACGTGGTCAGATCTTCCAAGTGCTGGAATGGGTCCTCCGAGCCAAGCCCATGAAAATGCTTAATCAAACTTAAGACTTGGGGCTTGATTTCAAAGTCTCCGACAGGAATCATGATGCCAAGACGTTCCCCATAGTTTGAAGGATCGTAAAAATCCTTCAAAGGCCGAGCGCCCGGACCATGCATGCGTTGGAACCATTGCTGCATCTGCTGCAATTCTTCCAACTGCCTCTGAATCAGCTCCTGCTGGTTCGGAGGCAGGGGAGGTAGTTCTTGATCAGCCATGGTATCTACGTGGCTATAGCTCAACCTCTGCCTCATAGAATGGTCTAAAGGTCCTTCCAATCTAGGGTTCAATGACCTCCTCCCAAGCATACACTGGAAGGAAGTCGGAAGGACGGGGAAAAGAGGGAACCCTGTAGCACAAGTATACAAGCCTGTCCTTAGATGGAATAGCCTAAGGTCTACTGACTCTCAAAATCCGTCCTAAGATTATGGACGATTTACTCTACTTATGTCCAGGCAATCCAACCAGTTAGGAGGGACTGGGGAGAAGGTTCTTCCTTTGGCTTCCGCCTCCGGTTCCTAGTGTACACCCCAGTCGCGGTTGTTTGACGCTACTCTCCTAGCAAGACATCAGATTAACTAGTATAAGTAGGTTAATCATGAATAATCTCAATCTGGATCCCGATGAGTGAATGAATCCTTAGGGCCAATGTTTAATTGATTTTAGTTACGCTTGGGAAATTGGTGCTCTGGAATGTGATGGGCCCTTAATGGGCTGTGCCCTTAATGATTTGTTTGAGAATGTGTGAATGTGCACAACCAAGAGGTTTTCAAGCAAGATTATTAATGATGAGGTGAGTTTTAGGATTCAAATATTAGGTGTTTTCAACCAGGTTTTGTGAGGCAAACCAAGTTTGTTGTTGAAAGCACATGTTCAAGTATTTTCCTTTAGAAATCAAGAAAAATATGGAGTGCCTGGCTTGACCTAATTATTGAATCCTATGGGCCAGCTAGAAAATGAACCTCTTTTAGATTAGGTGGTGCGGCCCAAACAATTCACTCAATTGGCTCAAATGCACCACTAATTAAGGCACACAAAAAGGTGGTTAACCTAATATGATTTCTACTTTTTAATGTGTTGAATTCATGTACCGGGTCCACAGGTCGGAAGCTTGGTTTAGTAGATGAAAATCAAGTCCGATTATGTGCCTCAAATGTGGGTGTATAGAGTGTGCAAATTGATTTGTCCCACAGAAAATATCCTTTATTTTTATTTTTTGTATAAGATGTGGGTGAGATGGGTGAAGGTGGCAAACATGACAAACAAAGTCTATCCTAGGGTTTATGCAAACACCTAAGTAGATTAGGTCTTGGTTATGATTGTGGCGAAATGAACTAGTGGGGAGGAAAGTGGGGGACACTTACAGAGTACTCTACCTGCACTTTACTCCGATCAACCGCACTTGGATCCCCATGCTATGGTACCTGCAAGATAGTAGATCAAAGACAAGTAAGGTTAGTGCTATGTGAATGCAAAGAAGCACAATAAACAATAAAGTAAATTCCATTGCATCCCCGGTAACGGCGCCAAAATGGTCGTGGGTGTTTCACGTGTTAGAAATTGAGGTTACAAGTAACTTGTCGTCATAATTGCAAAACACGTCGATCAAATCAAATTTATACTGAAACTCCAAGGGAGTCCCAGGTCGAACACAAGGAGGCGACATTTACTTTATTAAAAATCGCGCTTCGATTCGTTTCTTTTTGGTATTTTAGGGTTTTGTTATTTTTTGTGTTTTTGAAATAAAAGACAAGCAAATGAATCACAAGATAGAGATGTGGAACGAAAATGGTATATATATCAATCCAATGTTTATTACAATCTATTATGAAAGTATAAAAAGAGTGGGAGGTGACAGGAAATCTCCCGAATCGGCTGTTCGGTGAGACGACGATGCCTGGCAAAAGCTTGGATGAAGGAGGTGAGGAGCGAGATGATGGAGGTGAGATGCTGGAGGACGTCGAGTTTAGGAAAGCTTCGACGTAGCTTTGGAATGGAGGTGAGAAGACGGAGTTGATTCGCTTCTGGAATGGAGGTGGGAGGATGGCTCCAAGGCGACCTATGAAGGGAGATGGGAAGTTGGAGGAGTATTTGGTGGGGTAGAGGTTCGCTACACTAATAGGCACCTTGGGAGCTTGAGAATAAGCTCTAATGGAGCGTTGGTAGGCTTGCTAGAGCTTGGGAGTAGGTGGGAGTAGAGTAGGTAGAGATGGTTTGGAAGGGAGGGGGTGTAGGTCCTTTTATAGTGGAGGAGAAGAGACTAAAAATGGATAAAGGACCTTTAGCGACCTCCAGACCATTGCTAGAAACGTTGCTGTAGATACTCACCTCCACCCACACCCACAGCTGGCTCTGCTGGCTTGCAATGAAATAGTGACGGCTGTAAACGTCGCTGTAGGTCAGCCCAGCTGTTGTTGAAAGGTGGCACCAACTACCCTTGCGCCCACGCCGCACTGCCCTACTCATCACGTGCGCTGACCGCACGCGCCCTGCTGTGTGTGCATTTGCTATGCGTTGGCATGCGCGCTTGCTATGTGTTGGCGTGCGTGCTTGCCCTGTGGTGTCGTGCACGTGCACGTTGCCTTGCGCTGGCGCTGCTGCTGCATGCGCCCGCCCAATTGTGAATTGGAGGGGCTGCGGGGAATCGAACCCGCGCCCCCCCTTTGCAAACCAGCGCTCCCACCATTGCGGCAAACCTTCCCTTGTGTCGTGTGGAGCAGCTTGGTGCTTCCACTTCCCAGCCGTTGGATCTTGATCCAACAGCTAAGATTGAAGGGCGCGGATGAAGGAGTTGGGCGGTGCTGCTGGTCGGAGTTGGGCGACCTGGATGGCACCATGTGGTGCCATCTGGGTCGTCCATCTTCTTCTTCTTGTAGAGGGTGCTACGTTGCTCAGATCGAGATGATTCCCACATTGTCGAACTGCTATCGTCGCTCTGGATCCATCCGTACGGTTGGATTTTCCATCTGAAACCCATATGGATGTCACATTGCCCCCTGGCCTTATAAAATGAAGGAATTAATATACAAAATATACAACTATCCTAAATGCCATGCAATGGATGTTATGCAATATTTATAACTTGATATTCATTGCTAAGCCTAGGAACTATCAAAAATAAGCAATTTATCATGAATTTATGTGTGTTCATCAAGTATCAAAGCATGGTGGAGAGTCATTCCAGAATTTCTCTAATATAAGTCAGGTCAATTCATTTATGGATGATCTTTCTTAAGCTTACTCAGAGGGAACAGTTGGAAGGAATAGTGATCATGGGATTCTGTAGTAGGATTGTGGTGATTCCAAGGCTCAATAAAAATGGGTCTAGTTAGTGTATCCCAGACGTATGGTTCCTCTCGTGCTCTGTGACCTATCAAATTGATACCCGATGAGTCATTTTGATTCTTTCCCTCTGGGTTTGAGATTATCTCCTCAAGAAAGGACCCATATATTGGGTCTTCAAATGAATTTTTCCTATAATCTTCATCTCAATCAAAAGTGAATGCTTGGAGAGTGCATTTTGAATCATAAAACTTGAAATCTTTAAAGGATTCATATTCTGGGTGAAGGTCACTCTCAGTATCGTCCAATCCTGATTCTTGGTGGTCCTCAAAACAAAAAGTCTCCATATCCATGGACTCTGAATCTGGTCTATCACCATGTTCCCCGACATTCCTGGGTATATCCTCAAGTTCAAAGGTGAAAGCCTCCATTGTGCTCAAGTCATTATGTTCGACTAGATCAACATCTAGAATGTGAAAGGTTTCTAATTCAAGTTCTAGGTTTCCTACTAAGGGTATGGTCATGAGATCCTGAATAAAACCTAGTTGTTCTATCAAGCATTTTCGTTTTGTTGCTGCAAAAATATTAATCTCAGCATGTTGATTTCCAGAGGCAATTGTCATATGCCTTGATTCATTGTTGATTATGGCTCTTACAATGGCCAAGAATGGTCTTCCTAAAATCACGAGCGTATCTTGTACTTGTTGTGGTGTCTCCATGTCAAGAATTAGGAAATCTGCTAGGTAGTTGAAATCCTTAACTTTAATTACCACATCCTCTATCATCCCAATTGGTGCGATCAGGGTTCGGTCAGCTATTTGCAAAGTGACATGAGTGGGTTTTAGCTGTCCAATCTATAATTTTTCAAATAGGTTGGTAGGGATGAGGTTCACTGAAGTGCCTAGGTCCAGTACAGCCCGCTTGAAGTTTGTATCACCGATATTGCAAGGAATTAGTGGGGTGCCTGGATCAAATTTCTTAGGAGGTAGATTGTTTTGAATTATGGCACTTATATTTTTAGATAGTACAACCTTTCCTAGTGTTTGTTCTTTGATTTCTTTTCTGGGTAAGCCTGGTGTGGTCGAGTTGAGAGTGAGGATGCCAAGTAGTGAAATCGTGACTTGTGCATTCCTCAAAGGTCTCGTTATATCAATTTCTGACAATCATTTAGTGTGGAGGTGAGATATGACCTGGGATAGGGGAATGGACTGGTTATCTTTAGGGGTGAGTTTATGTTCTTTCAAAACATTGATCATAGCACAATTATGGTGGGTTGGGTAAGTCATGGTGTGTTTTGGCTTAGCTGAGGTGGATGGAGAAAACATGCATGTATGAGTCGTTGGACCGGGTTGGGTATAACATGTTTGACCTTGGATTTGGTTTACAATGTGTTTTTGGGTCAACATTTTCTTAGGATTTGGTAGAGGTTGGGAAGGAAGTGTGCCAAGCTGGCAAGGATTTGCCATCTGGGCGAGTTGATTGCGAACCTCTGTGATCTCGTCTTTGTGCTATTTTTGCATAGCCGCATTCATTTTCTGAATGTCAGTTAGAGTCTAAAGGATAAGAGTCATCTGATCTTCATGAGTTGGCCCGGATTGATAAGCTGGGTTGGGCCGAGGTTGAGGCGGCTGATATGGACGAGAAGCTTGTGGTCAGGGTTGATATTGAGGTCTCTGATTTTGATTGTTCCCTAACCATGTGAAATTAGGATGATTACACCATCCATGGTTGTATGTGTTTGAGAATGGATCATTCTGGATGGCATTGAGGTCTTTGCAGGTCTGAGGAGCCTCATAAAAGTAAGAATACGAGGGTTCAGAGTTCCCCCAACTAGAATAGGTGGGTCCAGAGTTTCCTTCGAACCCAAAATCAGACGAGGGTGTATACAAGTCCATCCCCTGAGAAGATCGATGGTAGATGTTATGCACAGCCTCCCTGCCAGAGCGTGGTTGCATGAATGGGTTTTACGAAGAGGTGGCTCGTTGTAGGTGTCGAGTTAGCTCATCCACCTTCTTCTCAATAATAGAGACCTTGTCCAGGTGATTGCCATTAGTTCTAAGTCGACGGAAGAGGACAGGCCCTGCGTCTCATGTGCTCTCGTTGGATTCGTCAATGCATAGGCATTCGTCCAGTCGAACATGTCCATGGATTCATTATTGATGGAGTTCTCACACATGTTCTCGGGAATCTCCCACACGGTGTCTTCATGTTGACACATGATGTTTCCCCTACAGGTTGCATTGACGAATAATCGAATATCCTCATGGAGTCCCTGGTAAAAAGACTGGACTTGTTCCCATTTAGGAACTCCGTGCTGGGGGCACTTTTTCATGAGATCTAGAAAATGATCCCATGCCTTGTGAAGCGATTCTCCTGCTTGCTGTGTAAAATTCGTGATCTGGTGCCGTAGAGCATTTGTCCAACCAATAGGAAAGAACTTTTTCAGAAACTTGGATTGTAGTTCCACCCAAGTGTTGATTGGACGCGTTAGGGTTTGGTACCAGTGAACAACCTTGTCCATGAGAGAGAAGGAGAACATTTTCATGAGCAAAATATCTCGATTTTGAGCTCTTGACTCGAAGGTTTGGGCCAAATGCTTAAGTTTCTTGATATGATGGAAAGGATCCTCGAAATTACGCCCATGAAATTTGGGAAAAGCATGAATCATGTTGGGCTTGAGTTCAGTATCAGGACCTCCAGCGGGCATTTGGACTCGAGGTTTAATCGCCACTGCAGTGAGATTGTAATGATCTCGCATCATAGGACGTTGCGGTGGGTTTTGATTGGGTGTTTCACTCAACTCAGTAATTAAGTTAATTTCACTTAATTAAGAGTAGAAGAAATCACTTAGGTTAACTCGAAGTTGTGTCGGTTATGCAGTATAGGGTCGAATTAACCTAACATTTTAGAAATTTTTACTGGTTGAGTCCAGGTTCACTGGGAGGCATAATAATTTTTCTCCAAATTTACTAATTTCCTTTTATCTCTTTAAGTTTAGGAGGTAAAACTAGTTTAATTTTAAAAACATGAATTTTATCAAATATTTAAACTATGAAGAACATACAAAATTCCATATGCAAACATATTTACTCAAAATGTTATTCTTTATTAACAAGTAAACATGCTACTTTTTTTTTTTAAATTTTATTTCATTAAGGAAATTAGAAAATTAGTGTGGGAAAAGGCTTGGTTGTGGTTGTTGTTGTTGAAGGCAATTAGAAAGTTATCCAACTAAAGAATGCCTTTTACAATTAAGAACAAAAAGTAAAATTCATTTAATTTTTCATCTCTCTACATCATCTAATCTTCTTATCTTTCTTTCTTGTTTCTTCTCTCTTTTATTTTCTTCTCTATCGAGCTCTCTTTCTTCTTATGTTGTTCCTGCCTTCTCTTCTTCTCTTAGTTTCTTTCTTTTGTTCCTTAGTCTTTCCTTAACACTTCTTAGCGTCCGCACTCCTTTCTTCCTTAGCCTTTGCATCCTTCAACACTTAGCTTTCTTTAGCAGCTTCTCTTTTCTTTTCCTTTCAGCTGAACCAGGTTTTTTTACTCTTTAAACCAAAAGTATTTGTATTTGCGGTGAGGTCCTTTCGAGGATACACAGCACCCTGAGACCAAGGTGGGACCAGACCCTACTCAGTCCTCGCCTAATCTCGGTTAGGTTTGTTGTAGTTTATTTATTTATCGGTTCACATTATCGAGCCGCCATAGGCTCAAACCGGCCTCCCAGGCCAAACTCACACCCTCACAGGGCACATATTCACATTTGCACACACGCCCCCAAGGGCGCACACACCCGCAGGCCAATGCTCAGATCAGATCAGAATTGGAACCGCTGCGCCTTCCGCTTGACAACTGCATAGCCATAGGAACAAAAGAGTTTTATACCTAGGCGTGCGCTCGTGGATATCTGATGAGAACCTCATCATGAGCCATAACTAGCTCATTTTGACCTAATACAAAGGATAAAAGCTCCTGCATAACTCAAGGAAAGGCTTAACTCAGAGAATTCTAAGTTTAAGGAGAAAACAAGTCATAAGGGGTAAAAATGCAATTTTACCAGTATAATCTGCATACAGGGTAATTCAGGGTCCAAACATAGGTCAAACAAACCGAATAAGAAGGAAAGTGGGATGATCTGATAAGGGCTACAGCAATTCCAAGGAACTAAATGATAATTTGTAACCTTAAAACAAACCCACTTCAATTCACGAGGTTCAAGGAAAAGTAAAAATAGAATAAACCCTCTAAAATTCATAGAAAAATAATCTCTAGGGTTTAGAACCTTCAATTTGGCCTTCGGAACTCATTTTGACCTACATTGAGAACCATGCCCAATTAATAATTTAATTTGGGTTTTTGCGTAAATTGACCGGTCAAACAAGGTTTTATCTAAAAATAAAATTCACCATCAGAATCCTTACGTCCTAATTAGTCACGTATAAAAACTTGAGCCTAAGAAGAAACCTTCTTGACCAACTTTACATTTTGGTCCTCATCTATTTACTTTTTGTCCCTCAACTTTTGAACCCTCGCATTTTGGCCCCTAACTCTTCTTCGTTCTTTACATTCAGGTCCTCCCTGCAAAACCTGCCAGCACCACACTCCAGCGACCTTGCGCGGAGCATGGCGCCGCGCAGGGTAAGGGGGAGGGCCAGCCAGGTCAAATGGGGGTGCCCTGCGTCGTCAGCCGTCGCAGGAACACCCCCCTGGTCGCTGCAACCCACCATACCGGCCGTGCGAACGCACGGACGGTATGGGTCTCCTTCCTCCGGCATCCTCCGGCGAGGGAGACACGTCGTCTCCCTCCGCCCTCCTCTCTGATTCCGCCCCTATAAATACACCCGTCGCTCCGCCGTTCTTGTCAGCTCGGTCCTGACGGAGAAACACCCTCTTTTCACTCTCTTCCCACTTCGACAGGAAGCCCTCCAGCTCCGGCGGTTTTTCCCTCCTCCCCCTCGTCGTTCTGCGCACTACCAGCAGCAGGGCTGCCTTCCCCTACTCTTCCCGCGCTGCGCCGCACCCAGCACGCGCCTCTCCAGCCCTCTCCTCGCCGTCGCTCCTTCCTCTGGGCAGCTTCTTCTCCGGCGACAGTCGTACTGTCGCCTGTTCCGGCCCCTCCTCGTCCTGCTAAGTAGGTAGAACTCCTCCTCTTCCTCCCCTCTTCCTTTTCCTCACTTTACATCTTTACTGTTGCCCCGATCCGACCAATCGCCCTCACCTTCTCCACCTCCGGCCCCTACTCCGGCGACCCGCTCCCATCACTCCAGCAACCCACATGGCTCGCCGACCACTGCAGAACCTCCGCCTCCTCACCCTGATCAACCTCCGCCTCCTCACCCTGATCAACCTCCGCCCTTCCAGTTCCCCCAAATCACCCTCTGTAACTCCACCGAACAAACCCATCTCCCAACCTGCAGTTTGACCTAGGACGGCCCTTAGGCTCCGCCCCGCCGCCTGCACACCCCCCGACCACCTTCGCCGTGCCACGGCGAAGGTCCTCCTCATTTCTGATTGGGTCGAGAGGCCGTTTCTCTGTGGACAGGTACCTGTGCTCGCCGCTGCCATTGTTGAAGCGAAGCAGCTTCTTCACCTGCTGCCCCAGGTGCGCCACGCCCAGGTCACGCTCCCAGGCAGTGCGAGGCATCTTCGCGAAGTGCCAGGCTGCAGTTGAGGCGAAGCTCTCGCGCGAAGCCCCCGAGCTTCGCCTTGACTGCCGCTGCTTCCTCCGCGCAGGCATCCAAATTGGGGTGGGACATTTAGTCCCACCTCGTAAAGCCACTGAGGTGAACGGGCACTTAAAGGCAAAAAGTGCCTTAAGCTGTTCGCCTCAGTTCACGGGGTGAGGTCCCCTTCACCCGCCCGACTACCCTGCCTCGTCCGCACGCACGCCTCGCGGACCTGGCCCGACCCGACTAAGCCCGACCTGCACTCCTCGCCCACCACCGCACGCCGGTGGGCCTGGACCCAGGCGCGACCCGCGTACCCGATTACCCGGTTGCTCTGGGAGAGCTTTCCTAAGAGCGGCTTCTGTGAGAGAGAAACGTGGGGGGGGAGGGTAGAGTAGGTTTTGCCATCTCTGATTGGAACTTTGAGTGTGCAGGCACAGGTGAAGGGACTGCAGAGGAAGGGCTGAAGAGAAGAAGAAGACTGAAGGAAGAAGAGTAGCCAGCAGGTCAAAGCAAAGAAGAAGACAAGCGAGGCAGAGAAGAAGGCTGACGAAGACTGAAGGAAGGAGCACCGAGCGTCACTGTAGCAGCGGCGACTTAAGTCGTCTGAGTGGAAAATCAGACGACGCTCTGAAGGCAGAAAAGAAAGAAGAAGAACATCACCACTGCTGCAGATAAAGAAGACAGAAAGAAAAAGAAGAAAGAAGGAGAGACGACGTCCTGACAGCAAAAGCAGAAGAAGAGCACGAGAAGAAGATCAGAAGAAAGAAGTAAAAAGAAGATTTGAAGAACAGAAGGCAGAAGAAGAAGACCACAAGGAGATAAACAAAGAAGAAGAAACCAAAAGCCAAAGAGGAAGAAAGAAGAGAAGAAGAAGCCAAATTCTCATCTCTCTCTCTCTCTCTCTTTATTTTTGTAATAAGAATTTGTACCCCTAGAATACAACTTGCTCCCTGAGTTCGACCTCGGGAGAACTTTATTTTTCGAGTAATAAATATTAGTGAATGATGGCAATAACTAACTGTACTACAACGCTATAACAAAACCTAGTTGTCGCCACGTCATTTCTTGGCGCCGTTGCCGGGGAGCAACGGCTATTCTAGAGGTAAACGTTCCTGTTTCTTTTTAGTTTCTGATAATCTCCTCTCTTTTGTGCAGCTACAGGAAATCAAGAAGACAAGCAACCGCACGACAACCACTCCGAGGACAGGTAATTTTTTCCTCTCTCTATTAACCCCTAAACTCTAAAAAGGAAGAAAAGAAAAGAACAAGCAATATAGGGCTAACCTGTCTTCCATACTTAGTAACCATAAAAAGTTGCATGTTTTCAACCCATTATTCCTGCACACTATTAAGGGTATTTAAGGGCTAACACATTCTTGCTTGAGCCCTAATTACCCAACAAAGAGCTAACTGGACCAAGTAGAGCCAACCTAGGATCCAACACTAGGGATTTAGAGACACACTCCTTAAGCAAGAATTGAGAAAACCAAATGAAGTGTGCCCAAGCCCTTGTCTGAAAATACCTATTCAAAGAAAACCTAAAACAATTGGCTCTCTAAACACTTGAACCCTAAAAGAAAGGACCCAAAAGCTCTCAAAGGAACAAGAGGTAAAGTTGACCCCTTGGGTCAACCAACCTTAAAATTAGGTCACTTTCTCACTCAAAATACCTAAGAGATCAAGTGGAACCCTAAGCACCTTGCTCTTGAACTAAAATTGGTAGACTTAAGAGGTCAAGATCCCCATTCTGGTCTACCTGGAATCTCAATGACAAGAGAGGTCGGGTGGGGGAAACCCTGTAACCCGTGGGGACGCTCTACCGTGTAGGGGTCTTTGCGGGACTCTCCCTCTCTGGCTGCCCAGGTAATTCTCAGGTGGACGATCTTTCTGATCAAGGGGTCCATCTGCCCCGCACCTCTATAGTCACACAACACATTTTTGGGTGACTTGATTGGGTCCAGCACCTTCTAAACTCGTCTCTCCCAACAGTGCATGTACGGTAGGAGGTCCTTAAGACCACCCTTAAGACCTCCTTTAGAAATTCACTCTCGTCAAGGCCAAGCCTCGACGCCCGTGTTTGTGCAGCAACCCCCTCACATTATTCTCTCTTCTGATTCAGAACCAAGTTCTTCTTCTTCCCCCATCATGGCTCAGCCAGTTGAGGAAGAAAACAATCTGGAGCACCAGCTCTAGCGACTCAATGACCTCTTCCAAAACTTCATGCACCCACCACAGCGTCCTATGATGCGGGACCACTACAATCCTGCTGCGGTGGCCATTGAGCCTCGAGTCAGAATCCCGATTGGAGGACCTGATTCTGAATTGAAGCCCAATATGATTCATGCTATACCTAAATTCCATGGGCTTAATTCTGAAGATCCCTTCCAGCACATCAAACCGCTAAAGCACCTGGCCCAAACTTTTGGGTCAGATGCGCAAAATCGGGATATTCTTCTCATGAAGATGTTCTCCTTTTCTCTTATGGACAAGGCCGCCCATTGGTATCAAACTCAGACCCGGCCGATCAACACTTGGGAAGAACTTCAATCTGAGTTTTTGAAAAAGTTTTTTCCCGTTGGTTGGACCAACGCCTTGCGCCATCAGATTACACACTTCACTCACCAATCAGGAGAACCTCTCCATGAGGCATGGGATCGTTTTCAGGATCTCATGAGAAAGTGCCCCCATCACGGAGTTCCTAAATGGGAACAGGTCCAATCTTTTTACCAGGGACTCCGTGAGGACATCCGCCTTTTCGTCAATGCAACTTGCGGAGGAAATATCATGGGTCAACATGAAGACATCGTGTGGGAGATTCTCGAAAACATGTGTGAGAACTCCATCAACAATGACTCCATGGGATTATTCGACAGGACGAATACCCGCGCAACGACGAATCTTAGGGGAGCACATGAGACGCAGGGCCTGTCCGCATCAGTCGATCTGGAATTAATGGCCAGTCGATTGGACAAGGTTTCAATCATTGAGAAGAAGGTGGATGAGCTGACTCAGCACTTGCAGGGAGCCACCTCTATGCGTAACTCCTTTGCACAACCTCCTTCCACACAGGAAACTGTGCAAAACATTCTCCACCGATCTTCCCCTAGGATGGATCCACATCCATCCCCATCTGATTCTCGGATCGGAGGATCATCCGATCCTATCTACACCAGCCCGGGGATTTCCCTTCCCCCTTTCCCTGATTCTCTAGAGGTTCCTCAGACCTGCGAGGACCTCAACGCCATCCAGAACGACCCATTCTCCAACACCTACAACCTTGGATGGCGAAACCATCCCAATTTTCAGTGGGCGGGAAATTTCCAAACCCAAAGACCACCTTTTCAGTCCCACCCACAGCCCTCTCGTCATTACCAGCCGCCTCAACCTCGGCCCAACCCTACTTATCCATCAGGACCAAATCAGGATCAAATGTCCCTAATCCTTCAGACTCTGGCTGACATTCAAAGAACTAATGCGGCTATTCAAAAACAACACAAGGACGAACTTACAGAGGTTAGAACTCAATTGGCCCAGTTGGCAAATTCTCGCCAGCCAGGCACACTCCCTTCCCAACCTCTTCCTAACCCGAATAACGTGCCGACCCAGAAGCATGTTGTGAATCCAAATTTAGGCCACGCACAATGGATTTATCAGGCCCCTACTACTCCATCTCCAGATGAGATGGAAGCTTCAACTTCTTATGCGGGATTTCAGCAGCAGCCACCCCTCTTACCAAACCCAAACCAAAATCAGGCCGGATTAAATTCTGTAACAACACGTAGTGGTAAAACAACTCAAGACCCGCATTATCCGAACCACTCCAAGCCTGATAACCATGACCCTAGGATAGTTATCCAAGATACCACTATCCCAGATCAAGAACCCGGACCTATCCTAGGAGAACCAACCAAGGTCCCATTCCCTGAAGCCTTAATCAAAGGGAAGAGACAAACCAAGCCTGTGGCACCTGAGGAGGACCTGGTCAAGCTCTTTGAGCAGGTCCACATAAACATCCCCTTGATGGATGCAATCCACCACGTACCGACTTATGCACGATTTTTAAAGAATGTGTGTACACCCCAGCGTAAGCCGCGAACCAAGAGTGGGAGTCTAATTGTTCTGTCAGAGCAAGCCAGCTCTGTAATCCTAAGCAGACTCCCACCCAAGGCTAAAGATCCTGGTACTCCCCTGATTTCCTACAAGATAGGTGATACACAATTTGATAGGGCATTGCTAGACTTGGGTGCTTCCATAAATCTGATACCCACATCCTTACTTAACCATCTAGAAGAATCTGAGCTGAAACCAACTGAGGTGGCATTACAATTAGCAGATCGATCTATAAAGTCACCAAAAGGGATTCTCGAGGATGTTATTGTGAGAGTGCGGGATTTCTACTTTCCTGTAGACTTCATAGTCTTAGATATGGACGCACCTGAGAACCCTAGGGATACACCAATCATCTTAGGGAGACCTTTCTTGGCTACTGCTAGAGCCAACATTAGCTGTGAGGAGGGCCAAATAGAGCTCAAATTTGGGAATCAAACACTGAAAATTGATATATTTAAGGCCCAACAAGGAATCAATTGCGGTGTCATCGAACAGATTTGTGACATTAGGACTTTGGTTGTTGAAACACACTTCCAGAATGATCTAATTATACCTCATCAACCGCAGAAAGATCTTGATCCGCAAACTGAGGAGTCGAATCCAGATATGAACAACCCAGTAACTCCCACCCTTGAACCTCACATCTATACTGAACCACCCGCTGCTGCTGATAACCCCATCCTCGAACTGAAGCCCCTTCCTGCTCACTTGAAATACATCTTTTTGGGTTCTAATCAGACCCTTCCTGTGATTATCAATTCCAACCTCAGTCCTGAACAGGAATCCCGTCTGATTGTTGTCCTCCAGCAACATCGCAGAGCCATCGGGTGGACTCTCGATGATTTGACTGGAATAAGTCCCTCTTATTGTACTCATCATATCTATTCAGAAGAGGGCACACGACCTTCTCATGAAATGCAGAGACGCTTAAACCCCAATCTGCAGGAGGTCGTGAAAAAGGAGATCATCAAGTGGTTAGATGCCGGAATCATCTACCCGATCTCCGATAGTCGTTGGGTGAGCCCAATTCAGGTCGTACCCAAGAAGGCAGGACTCACCACTATAACGACTGAGACCGGAGAAATCATTCCTACCCGATTAGCCAACTCGTGGAGAGTCTGTATAGATTACCGTCGACTCAATTCCTCCACGAAGAAGGATCATTTCCCACTACCTTTCATTGATCAAATTCTCGAAAAACTTGCGGGAAATAGGTTCTTCTGCTTTCTTGACGGGTACTCCGGTTACAACCAGGTGGCAATCCATCCTGAGGGCCAAGAAAAGACCACGTTCACCTGCCCCTTCGGAACATACGCTTTCCGAAGGATGCCTTTCGGTCTTTGCAATGCACCCGCTACTTTTCAGCGATGCGTGCTTGCCATATTCTCAGATATGGTAGGTGATTATCTGGAAGTCTTCATGGATGACTTTTCAGTTTTCGGAGCATCATTCGACGATTGCCTCCAACACTTGGTCCAGATACTCAGGCGGTGCATCGATGTGAATTTGGTTCTTTCTTGGGAAAAGAGCCATTTCATGGTGCCTGAGGGAATTGTCCTGGGACACTCAATTTCGGAAAAAGGCATCCAGGTGGATCGAGCTAAGGTTGATCTGATTTCTCGCCTTCCCGTACCTAGCTCGATCAAGGACATCCGATCTTTTTTAGGGCACGTCGATTTTTACCGCCGCTTCATTCCAGATTTCTCGAAAATCGTGTGCCCCTTGACTTCTCTTCTCTCTAAGGATGCACCTTTTGAAATCTCCAAGGAATGCATGCTAGCCTTTGAAAACCTACGTGACCGAGTCACCCAGGCACCTATCCTACAATCCCCTGACTGGTCTCAACCCTTTGAGATCATGTGCGATGCGTCCGACTTCGCTGTAGGAGCGGTCCTGGGGCAGAAGGCTGACGGGAAACCCGTAGTCATCTACTACGCTAGCAAGACACTTGACGAGGCTCAACGTAACTATACGATTACAGAGAAAGAGCTGCTAGCCGTAGTATTTGCCCTTGAAAAATTCCGATCGTATCTTCTGGGTTCCCATGTCATCGTCTACTCGGATCACACGGCGGTAAGGCATCTCCTTGCCAAGAAGGACGCGAAGCCTCGATTAATCCGATGGATCTTGCTGTTGCAAGAATTTGACCTTGAGATTCGCGACAAAGCAGGAAAACAAAATGTGGTAGCTGATCACTTGTCCTGTCTTCCTTCTGAAATAATTGACCCTTCCGGACCCATCACTGAGCATTTTCCCGATGAGCACCTGCTGACTATCGGTACTAGCCTTCCATGGTTTGCTAATGTAGCAAATTACTTGGCATCTCATCAGATCCCGTCCGATTGGCCAAAGGCCAAGAAGGACAAATTACGCTCCGATGCCAAGTATTACATTTGGGAAGACCCGTACCTCTTCCGCATAGGTGCTGATCAGATCATCCGGAGATGTGTCCCGGAAGAGGAAATCAGCAATGTCCTCTCTTTCTGCCATGACCAGGCATGCGGTGGCCATTTCGCCGGCCATAAAACCGCATCAAAAGTCCTCCAGTGCGGCTTTTACTGGCCCACACTGTTCAAAGACGCGTATAGTCACTGCAAGGCATGCAGTCGTTGCCAGACTTTGGGCAACATGAGCCATCGCGACATGATGCCTATGCAACCGATTCTAATATGCGAAATCTTTGATGTTTGGGGGATTTATTTTATGGGCCCCTTTCCTGTTTCGGATGGTTTCGAATACATTCTGTTAGCTGTGGACTATGTGTCCAAATGGATCGAAGCCATACCGATCCGAACCTGTGATCACAAAATCGTTCTCAAATTCATTCATCAAAACATTTTCTCAAGGTTCGGGATTACTCGTGCAATAATCTCTGATGGGGGGACCCATTTCACAAATGCTCAGTTTAGGTCACTGATGACCAAATACGGGGTGTCTCACCGAATCTCTACTCCTTATCACCCCCAAACTAATGGTCCAGCTGAGCTGTCTAATCGGGAGATCAAGAAAATCCTGCAAGTCACTGTTCGGCCTGACAGGAAGGACTGGTCGTCCCGACTTCCGGAAGCATTATGGGCCTATAGGACCGCCCACAAAACCCAATTAGGCATGTCTCCCTTTAGACTGGTGTACGAAAAGGCGTGTCACCTTCCCGTAGAACTGGAGCATAAAGCCTATTGGGCAGTACGGGACTGTAATCTAGAATTTTCGAAGGCTGGAACCCACAGAAAACTTCAAATCAGCGAGATCGATGAATTACGCCTAGACGCGTATGAGAGCTCGTGAATCTACAAGGAGCAGGTTAAAGTCTTCCACGACAAGCATATCTCAAGAAAAATCTTTCATCCTGGTCAGAAGGTCCTAATCTTTGATGCCCGACTCAAACTTTTCCCGGGAAAGCTGCGATCCAAGTGGGTCGGACCATATTTAGTCCGACAAGTTTTTAGAAATGGAGCTATCGAAATCAGTCCAC
This sequence comes from Thalassia testudinum, assembly GCA_037157565.1. NCBI lineage: Eukaryota > Viridiplantae > Streptophyta > Magnoliopsida > Alismatales > Hydrocharitaceae > Thalassia > Thalassia testudinum. The sequence continues at coordinate 97,085,501 of JAZHRO010000025.1, forward strand.
TCAGCCACAATTCCTAACCTTTCATCGTGAACGGTCAGAGACTCAAGCCGTTCATTGATGTGACTTCTACTGATTTGGCTGAAGCATCTTATATCCTCCATTCCCCTTGAGCTTATTGCGCCCAGCCGATGGCGTAAAACTCAGCGCTTAACGAGAGGCAACCCGTCATTTTCCAAAAAATCCAAAACTTTTTCTGACACCTTTTTGCACTTAAGGTTCACCCTTATAGACAGCCGACCCCACCTCAGATGCTTGCATCTGGGATTAGAAATCGTCCGCAAAATTCAACCTGACCCATTCACTCATCCAAATTTCTATCTTAAGGAATGAACTAAGTTGAATAAAAACCCCCCTAGGTTACAATGAGGACATTGCAAATCTTAGGCATGGGGGGGTATGAAAGTGCAAAACTTGTAAGAAAAGGTTTCAAACAAAAAATTCACATATGCCAAAAACACCATAAAAATTAAAAAAAATTTTCGAAAAAGAATAAGAGGAAAAGAGGAGAAGGAAATTTTGTGAAGGAGAAGAGAAAAGAAACAAAAGGAAAAAAAAAGGAGCACAAAATATGAGAAAAAAGTAATAGTCATTAGTAAGGAACTAAGGAATTAACCTAAGTTCTAGACCTCATTCAAGAAAATAACTGAAAAGTGCATAATGAGATTAGTAAGAACGCAAACCTTAGGCATTCTTGAATAGACTCTTAGTACCCATTAAGATCTAGACATTCCTCAAGAGGTTGAGGAAAATGAAAAGCTGAAGTATTAGGTCCAAGGCTTAGGGAGTTTTTGGCCTCGTTAACTAATTTTTGGTTTACGGGACTTAGTAACCTAAGCACCCTAACCTCACACACAGCCTGGTTTAGTAAGCGTACAAATCAAAATCACGCAGAAGCGTCGCAAAATTCTGAAAAGTACACCTAGAGTAGGAGCGGCTGATCAACACAAGTTGATTTGGACGAGTTCCCAGCGCAAAGAGGCGGGAAATCCCCTCGAAGATGCGTAACAAAATATCATCTCGGTGCTTGTCTCTTAGGATATTTACATATCCTACTGGGGGCATGTAAGCACTCTGCTGGTTTAGATTCCATGGATGGCATTATCTCGAAGTGTCAATTGCCAGGGTCTGGATTCGGCCACGGAACACCATGGATGGGATTATCTCAAAATCTCAATAGCCAGGGTTCCGGGGGTTGCCATGGGCGGTGCTATCTCGAAGCATCGATTGCCAGGAACCCTTGAGGATTGATGATGGGAGCAAGGAATCTGATACAGACTGTGTTGAAAAGCCAATCCTAGGCTAGAACTAAAAAGAAAAAGAGAGAGAAAACTCTCCAAACAGAAAAACTTTCTATATCTCTCTTATAAAACGCACTGTGAACTGAGCCAGGGCTAAAATCATTTCAAGCACGGGTGCTTTAACCACAAAGTCCAATAAACCTTAGGTTAGTTCTTGTGGGCCTTAAAAACCTTTTCTGAAGACTGAGGCTAAGGCTAGACAGATTTGGATCTTGATTGGTACTAGAGTACCTTTTAGGCCTATGGACAGCATTCTAACCTAATCTAAGTTTAAATGAAAAAGCACTTATCTGAAGCTCCTAAGAACTTCATGGTCTAGAACAAGGGTTGAAACCTTAAGTTTTTGCTAAGGGACTAGCAAAAGCTAGGCATGGGGGTATGATGAGAACCTCATCATGAGCCATAACTAGCTCATTTTGACCTAATACAAAGGATAAAAGCTCCTGCATAACTCAAGGAAAGGCTTAACTCAGAGAATTCTGAGTTTAAGGAGAAAACAAGTCATAAGGGGTAAAAATGCAATTTTACCAGTATAATCTGCATACAGGGTAATTCAAGGTCCAAACATAGGTCAAACAATCCGAATAAGAAGGAAAGTGGGATGATCTGATAAGGGCTACAGCAATTCCAAGGAACTAAATGATAATCTGTAACCTTAAAACAAACCCACTTCAATTCACGAGGTTCGAGGCAAAGTAAAAATAGAATAAACCCTCTAAAATTCATAGAAAAATAATCTCTAGGGTTTAGAACCTTCAATTTGGCCTTCGGAACCCATTTTGACCTACATTGAGAACCATGCCCAATTAATAATTTAATTTGGGTTTTTGCGTAAATTGACCGGTCAAACAAGGTTTTATCTAGAAATAAAATTCACCATCGGAATCCTTAGGTCCTAATTAGTCACGTATAAAAACTTGAGCCTAAGAAGAAACCTTCTTGACCAACTTTACATTTTGGTCCTCATCTATTTACTTTTTGGCCCTCAACTTTTGAACCCTCGCATTTTGGCCCCTAACTCTTCTTCGTTCTTTACATTCAGGTCACTCCTGCAAAACCTGCCAGCACCACACTCCGGCGACCTTGCGCGGAGCATGGCGCCGCGCAGGGTAAGGGGGAGGGCCTGCCAGGTCAAATGGGGGTGCCCTGCATCGTCAGCCGTCGCAAGAACACCCCCTGGTCGCTGCAACCCACCATACCGGCCGTGCGAACGCACGGACGGTATGGGTCTCCTTCCTCCGGCGTCCTCCGGCGAGGGAGACACGTCGTCTCCCTCCGCCCTCCTCTCTGATTCCGCCCCTATAAATACCCCCGTCGCTCCGCCGTTCTTGTCAGCTCGGTCCTGACGGAGAAACACCCTCTTTTCACTCTCTTCCCACTCCGACAGGAAGCCCTCCAGCTCCGGCGGTTTTTCCCTCCTCCTCCTCGTCGTTCTGCCGCACTACCAGCAGCAGGGCTGCCTTCCCCTACTCTTCCCGCGCCGCGCCGCACCCAGCGCGCGCCTCTCCAGCCCTCTCCTCGCCGTCGCTCCTTCCTCTGGGTAGCTTCTTCTCCGGCGACAGTCGATACGACTGTCTCCTGTTCCGGCCCCTCCTCGTCCTGCTAAGTAGGTAGAACTCCTCCTCTTCCTCCCCTCTTCCTTTTCCTCACTTTACATCTTTACTGTTGCCCCGATCCGACCAATCGCCCTCACCTTCTCCACCTCCGACCCCTGCTCCGGCGACCCGCTCCCATCACTCCAGCAACCCACACGGCTCGCCGACCACTGCAGAACCTCCGCCTCCTCACCCTGATCAACCTCCGCCCTTCCACTTCCCCCAAATCACCCTCTGCAACTCCACCGGACAAACCCATCTCCCAACCTGCAGTTTGACCTAGGGCGGCCCTTAGGCTCTGCCCCGCCGCCTGCACACCCCCCGACCACCTTCGCCGTGCCACGGCGAAGGTCCTTCGCGTTTCTGATTGGGCCGAGAGGCCGTTTCTCTGTGGACAGGTACCTGCGCTCGCCGTCGCCATTGTTGAAGCGAAGCAGCTTCTTCACCTGCTGCCCCAGGTGCGCCATGCCCAGGTCACGCTCCCAGGTAGTGCGAGGCGTCTTCGCGAAGTGCCAGGCTACAGTTGAGGCGAAGCTCTCGTGCGAAGCCCCCGCGCTTCGCCTCGACTGCCGCTGCTTCCTCCGCGCAGGCATCCAAATTGGGGTGGGACATTTAGTCCCACCTCGTAACGCCACTGAGGAGAACGGGCACTTAAAGGCAAAAAGTGCCTTAAGCTGTTCGCCTCAGTTCACGGGGTGAGGTCCCCTTCACCCGCTCGACTACCCGGCCTCGTCCGCACGCACGCCTCGCGGACCTGGCCCGACCCGACTAAGCCCGACCTGCACTCCTCACCCACCACCGCATGCCGGTGGGCCTGGACCCGGGCGCGACCCGCGTACCCGATTACCCGGTTGCTCTGGGAGAGCTTTCCTAAGAGCGGCTTCTGTGAGAGAGAAATGTGGGGGGGAGGGTAGAGTAGGTTTTGCCGTCTCTGATTGGAACTTTGAGTGTGCAGGCACAGGTGAAGGGACTGCAGAGGAAGGGCTGAAGAGAAGAAGAAGACTGCAGGAAGAAGAGCGGCCAGCAGGTCAAAGCAAAGAAGAAGACAAGCGAGGCAGAGAAGAAGGCTGACGAAGACTGAAGGAAGGAGCACCGAGCGTCACTGTAGCAGCGGCGACTTAAGTCGTCTGAGTGGAAAATCAGACGACGCTCTGAAGGCAGAAAAGAAAGAAGAAGAACATCACCACTGCTGCAGATAAAGAAGATAGAAAGAAAAAGAAGAAAGAAGGAGAGACGACGTCCTGACAGCAAAAGCAGAAGAAGAGCACGAGAAGAAGATCAAAAGAAAGAAGTAAAAAGAAGATCTGAAGAACAGAAGGCAGAAGAAGAAGACCACAAGGAGATAAACAAAGAAGAAGAAACCAAAAGCCAAAGAGGAAGAAAGAAGAGAAGAAGCCAAATTCTCATCTCTCTCTCTCTCTCTCTCTTTATTTTTGTAATAAGAATTTGTACCCCTAGAATACAACTTGCTCCCTGAGTTCGACCTCGGGAGAACTTTATTTTCCGAGTAATAAATATTAGTGAATGATGGCAATAACTAACTATACTACAACGCTATAACAAAACCTAGTTGTCGCCACGTCAATATCCGAGGTGGGACAAAGTTAACCCTTCCAGACCCGAATTCAATTGATCACAACTTCCTACCCAGAGCTCCAAATTTGATGATTTAAAGTTCGTTGGAAAGCTCTAAGGGTAATCTATTCAATTTTAAGGTCAATTTAATGTTTTATTGATGTTTAGCTCTTCAATTTAAGGGATGAAATCAGGGGTTTCTACGGGTTTAATAACAAGCCTGGAAATGTTTTTAACTCAGGGAAGTCCTCTGATGGACTTATCTCGTCTATTTAAAGGTCTGTATACATTACATAAACAATTCCACTTCTGTTAGAGTGGATTTTAAGCTCTTGAGACCTACAGAACCTGCAGAGAAGCTTTTCTCTTCTCTGAAAACTTCAGAGGTTAATTTTCAGATATCAATTTGTGCAATAGACACTTTAAAGTGTTCCTAATCTATTTAGATTAATTCTAAGGGTTTTAACTAATCAATCTGGGCAGGTTGTAGATTTGAATTTCAACAGAACAGTGCTTCTGTTGGTTTGGGTTCAAGGGTAACCCAACTTAGTTAAATCGATTTCAGATCATGAATTAAGATTCCAGAAACAACTTGCACATCTCAATTCCTCAATTTAAGCTCAGAATACCATTATCAGACTCAGGTTTGACTATAGAAGCTCGAAAGTTGACTTTTTGTGTAAAGCTTCTTCCTAAGAAATTAACACATCAATCAGAGTCTCTTCATCATCTGGAACTCACTCAGATCTTCAGATTTCAGTTCTGTCCTTAATTCCTAGGGTTTCAGGCTCACCGCTTGAACTAAAATAAGTATGTGTTCGACAGAGTAAATCAGTGTTTGTTGCAGTGTTTTAAAAGTTAAAATTGCTTCAGTGCATCGCACTGAAGCTTCTTAGCTCCTTAAGTGTTTCTTAAATCCCTTATAACAGTCTTCTCCAACTCACCGGAGTTGGGGAAGATGAAGTTAAATCTTAAGCTCCAGTGAATGAAACATCAAGCAAATTTCTTAAAAATGATCAGTAATCCATGTAATAACATTCTGGAGCCACCTAGCAAGTTCTAGAGGCTGTAACTCAACTTTGACTCGTCGGAGCTCTCCGGAGCTCTGGTGAGTCCAGAAAATACAAAATGCATGTATAGATTAACAAAATTAACTATTTTTAATCCAAAAATGATTCTGAGGTTACAAGGAACCTCTTTATCACATTAAATTCCTCGTTTGTTCATTGAAATATAAGATTTTATTGTAAACTTGTTTCTTAAAAGATTGATTGGTTTAAGCTCAGGACTTGATTTAACTACTCGATTGAGAAGTTAAATCAAGTCAACAGACGTTATTAATCATAAATATATGTTTAATTTATAATTTGAAATGTTCCTGAGCCGCCATGGACAGCGAACCCAGAAACTTAAATTAAATTTGGGTGTTTAATTATAGATGATAGTAATAGGTAATATAAAGTCGATTAGGGTTCATTAGTGATGGAAGGTGATGAAAGAACCCAGTGAAAGTGGAATTAGGCCGACTTCTATCACCATGGACAGTGAAGTAGTCGGTGAAGGTGAGATATGAATTAGGCGTTTAGGTGATCTAATTAATCAATTAAGTGGATTAGAAATGAACATGGAAGTTAAAAGAAGGTGAACAGTGAGTTAAAAGACAAAATTAAAGTCTCTGGCGAGCTCAAGGAACTCACCGAAGCTGGAAGAGATGAAGCTAAATTCTGCAATTACTCTAACCTAACTAAATAACTAACTAACTACGCTAGCCTACTCCTACTCCTACTCCTAGTCTACTGTTACCTGGACGAAGGGGTCAATAGGGTTCCGCCGAAGTTTCATAGCGGACGACGAAATCAGAGGGTTGAAGAAAGAGCTCCGGCGGGCGAATTTGAGGTGGAGCGGAGGAATCCTAGGGTTGACGCCTTTGTCAGAGGTGCGGAAGACCACGGCGAATTTCCTCGGCTACTTAAGATGGTCGGAGGAAGTTGGAAGATGGAATGGGGGTTCACCGAAGGTTTGGAAGAATAGCCTATTGGGTCGGCTGTAGTATTAGAAGAGGGAAGGGAGCCAACTTGCTAAAATCGGAGGTGAGAGGGGGTATTTATAGCATTTTGCGGTGAAGGGAGGGGTGGGGTCTGGCCGAAGAAGAAGCTCAAGGAGCTTAACCTCCATCGTTGTCTCCGACGATGGTGAGGTTAACTCCCACTGAAAAATAGGATTTTCGGTTAATCCAGACAGATGGATCAAGTGGAGGTGGTGAGCGCAAGCTACAAGAGCTTGGGCAAAGAGGAATGATGTCGGCAGGGCGGTGATCGCGCGGTAGGATGACTCTCTGCCACCAGCCGTTCATTTGGCTAGAGAAGAAGAAGAAGACGAAGAGGGATCTAGAAGTAATAAAACCTAAGGACTTATGTGAGAAATAAGGACTCGACTCTAATGAAAATTAAGGACTAAAATGTAAACCCAGGTTTTGAAGGTTTATTTTAATTTAAATCTTTTTCAACTTTTTATATATATTAGTAAATAAAGTAAATATTATGTTTACACCTTGAATTTGCATCTTTGACCTTTTTATATTAATTTATTAGATTAAGTAAAATTACTTAAGTTATTACATACTTAGGTATACATTATATTTGAGTTACTTATCTTATTAATTAAGGAAATGATTAGTATGATTTCGAGTCCAATTATTATCTAAATTATTAATAATGTTATTGAATGATAAAATGTCATTTTTAACTTATTTTAAGGTCCTTAACTAAATATCCCTTATTCTATAATTAACCCTTATATATTCATAACCTTAGCTAATTAACTAGGAAGACTAGTTAATTAGGGGTAATTAAAGATCATGATGAGTGTCTCATCAGGTTTACAAAGGCTTGGAATAGATCATTGAGACACTGAAGTTGATTCTCAAGATTATTTTCTTCTGCTGGTTGCTCCATGATGATGGATGAAAGAGATCTAGGTTTAGATGAATCAGAAGAGATATCGATTTGGTTGGGTTGTTGCATAAACAGGGAGGTCGAGGCTTGGCCTCGATGGGAATGAATAGCTAATGGAGGCCTTAAGGGTGGTCTTAGAGACCTCCTCTCGAACATGCACCGATGGAGTAGATGAGGGATAGAATGTGATGGACCCAATCAAGACACCCAAAAAAAATTTTGGATGACTATATAGGTTCGGGGCGACTGATGCCCCTAAGTCAGAAAGCCATCCACCTGAGAATTACCTAGGCAGCTAGAGAGGGAGAGTCCTGCAAAGACCCCTATACGGTTGAGCGCGCCCACGAGTTACAGGGTTTCCCCTACCCGACTTCTCTTGTCACTAAGGATCCAAGTAGACCAGAATGGGGACTTGACCTCTTAAGTTTACTAGTTTTAAGTTAAGAGCAAGGGTGCTTATGATTTCACTTGAATTTTAAGATGTTTTGTGCAAAGTGACCTAATTTGAAGATTGGTTAGCCCAATAAGGTGGGTCAACTTCACCTATTTTGTGCTTTGAGAAATTTAGTTCCCCCTTTTAGTGTCCAAATGAGATTAAGAGCCTAATTTTTGGGTTTGCTTGAATAGATCAATTCAACCAAGGTTTAGGCACACACTGTTTGGGAAGGTTAACTCTTGATTAAGCAAGTGTGTCTCTAAAACCCTAAATTGGAAACCCTAATTGGCTCTTGATCGGTCTAATTTAATTTGTCAAAAATATGGTACATAGGGCTTAAGCAAGAAGGTGATTGGCCTAGATACCTTAAACCCTAAGTAGGCGCACAAATCTGGGTTGGGTGTTTTCTAGAAATGAACCAAATCTGGCAACTTGTTTGTGATTGAATCTAAAAATAGAATGCAAGTTGATCCTAATTGATTCCTTCTTTTAGCTTTTCAGAATCAAGGGATTAGGAGAGATTGGATTTGTGTTTTACCTGCCCTTAGAGTGGCTGATGTGTGGCTGATCTTCCCTTAAGGAATCCCTGAAATAGATCATAGTCAAAAGAGATAGAGCAAGTTAGTACCAAATCAGATGTAAGTTGCGTGTTGCTTCCCCGGCAACGGTGCCAAAATGTTAGTCGCTCTGAATCGGGTTTTAAAATCATTGCGTTGTAGTACAATTCTAATCAGTGCAAAAAATAAATAATATTTATACTCGAATATCAAAAATGAAGTTCGAGGTCGAACACAGGGAGCAAGTGGCAAAAAATGATTCTCAAGATTACAATTCAACACAATATAGGTAGTTGATAATAGAACTCCAAATAATAATGATATAAATGAAAGTGAATGTCAGATAATGAAAAAAGAATGGGGTAAAATGGTGATTTGAATCACCAATTACCCCTCACAATTATATCAAAATTTCAATAGTACTAATCAGTCCAAATTCCACGTAGGATGAGTGCACAGTGCACTTTCTTCAAAGATCAGCCAATGAAACTCTAAGTGCCAAGGCACTATTCCCTTTCTCTTCTCTGGCTACTCTTTTCTTCTTCTTCCTTCTCGTTCTCTTCTCTTCTGCCTCCTTAAGCTTCACAGAAGGCACAACACAGGGATCAGCAATGCCAGCAGAGGCAAAGGCCTCCCTCAGAGATCACAAGTGTTGAGAGGAGGGTGGGAGAGCAAAAACCCCCCTCTCCTCTCTCAGAACCAGGCAAACCAAAGTAGACCCGGGTATCTGGGTAAACAGACTGAGCCCAGACCCACGAGGCGTGAGCACGGGCGAGGGAGTGCATATCTGCGTGCGTGTGGGGACCTCACCAACTGTGCATGTTGAGGCGATAAGTCGTAAGAACTTTTTCAATTTATTCTTTACGGTGGCTTCAGTCTTCTACAAGGTGGGACTAAATTGTCCCCCTATTCCTTGCATGGCTGCAGTGGACTTCTCTTACCAAATTGACACAGCAACAACACGTGTTGATGTCAATTGAAGGCCTGGAGACCTGGAGCATGTAGTTCCGCACCACCTGGAGGTGATGCGTGGGGTGGAAGATGCAAGAACACCTTCGTCAAGGTGTGCGTGGAGCTCCGTTAATGGCAGTGGCATGAGCGATACCTGAAACAAGGAATACGACCTGATGGCCATGCCTGAGCAGTTCAAAAGGTTCGTCGAACCACGGCGAGTGCAATGATGGTTGATTAGTGGAGTTTGGTGCATGGAGGTGGTTGGTCGGTGACGGAGTAGGTCGCGTGAAGGTGGGTTACTTGGTGGGTATTTTGGGTGGTTTGTGGAGTGCAATAGGTTAGGGCTTTGGATGAGGGGAGTACGGCGAAGGTTTTGGACATGTTGGTGAGGGGTTTGAGTGTGTGAAGTGAGCGAAAACCTTTGCCGATGATGTCGCCGGAGGTGGAGACGAAGGTCGGGTCAGATGTGTGGAGGCGGTTGAAATGAGGTCTTGACGGTGTATAAATGATCGTGGGAGAGGGAGAGAGGTTTAGGGAACTTAGGGAGATGTTGGGAGGTGGAGACACTTGGTGGTGGTTGACTGGAGTCGGAGAAGGAGGAGAATATGGTGAGACGGCGATGACGAAGTAGGTGGAGATACGCCCTCCCTTTGGCTGGGGAGGGTTGCGACGAAGAGAGGAGTTGAGGGAGCCGATCAATTTTGTCATTGGATGGCCGGAGGAGGAGGATCGAAGAGGGTTGTTGGAGCAAGGGTTTTGGTGGTCGGAGGAGGAGAATCAGAGGTGGTTGACTCACTAAAACTTGCTAAAGGGATGCACAAGGCCACAGGGGTCCTTTTAGGGTTGCTGAGGGTTGCTGTGGGTCACTCTCAGTATCTTTAAAGGATTCATATTCATGGGAGAGTGCTTGGAGGGTTTATATCACTTTTTGAGGAAAATTATGAGTTTTGCTCAAAAGGATGGGGAAGCTTTCCATGATGCGTTGGAGCACTTTAATGACCTTTTGAGACTTTGCCCGAATCACCAGGTGCCCAACTGGCAAGTGGTTGAAAGGTTCTACACTAGACTTAGTGATTCTCATAGGTACACTATGGATGGTGCTTGTGCAGGAGCCTTTCTGTCTAAGATTGAGGATGAAGCTTGGAACCTATTTGATAAATTGAGTGAGAATTCTATTCACCTGAATTTTGCCTACTTGGATAGAAAACCCACTCTCATGCAAAGAAAGTTGGAGGCAAATGAGGCTAGGGACACCTAGAATTTAGCCTACCAGATCCAATTGCTGAATCAAAATATGGAAAGGCTTATGTCGAGCCTGGGCCAATTCACGCCTAGTACCTCCACATCCCAAGCTTCAGAATGATCCATTTTCCAAGGCAATACGCATGCCACTGTGGATTGCCACTTGGCCTTCCAATTCCCTGAGCTTGTATACATGGACCTGAATGTCGCGCAAGGTGATGAGTCCATTTTAATGGACTATTGTTACGCCTAAGTTAACTTTATTCTTGTATTTTATATTCATTAATAACTACATTAGGTCATAAAATAATTGCATGCATCATTACTTAGGTTTGCATATATCTAATGCATTTTATAACTTATTGTATATAAATAATTATTTTATATTTTGAATAAACCAAACCCCCTCTCGTGCACGGGTGCAGCCGCACACACACAGGCCAGCAGCACGCCCCCTCCTCACGCACCACCTTCCCCCTCGCAACAACTCCCATCCCTTATCCAAATGCACCGCCCACTCCACACCGCTCCTTTCTCCAACCACAGAACAACCCATACGAGATATCTTCGCTTCACGCTAGCAGGGATCTCCTCTTAGCCTCCACCGTGCAACAGGCATGCACCATGAATTAGACTACCACCATGCTCCTGGCGTACACGGTGCAACGAGTGAACACTGTCAATCACTGCGAGCTTCTACTGCGGCCACCTCTTCGTCCTCCTGGGTGGTAGCGAGCGTGGTGATAGTCGCTCGCTGCTGTCTTTAACTTGCCACCTTCCTCAACCTTAAGAGAACCCAACTGCCAGCTTCACGCGTACACGCCACCACTGCAGACCACCGGCCATGCGCGTGTGCAGTAGTGCATTCCCTTGCACGTTATCGCGCCACCATCACGCTCCAGCCGCACACGTGCTGCATGCACGCTGCCACTGCAAACCACTCTCCAAGCACCTTCCATGCGCACTAGCAGCAAGTGAAGCCTGTGCTCTAGCCGCGTGCCTGTGCAGCCGAAGTGCGTGCACTCATCCACAGCCGCATGCCTGCGCTTCAGCCCGCGTGCATGCACCTGGCTTGTTCTTCTTCTTCTTCCTCTTCTTCCTTCCACCGCCACCCTCAACTCTAAACGAAAGAACCCAAAGTGTAGCCCCCCTCCATCGCTGGCCATGCCACCTCGGGCCATCTCCTTCTTTGCCAAAACAGCCAGAGTGCCTGCCTTGACCTCATTAGGGTAGCCATGCCCTCGGAAATCGACCACGATAACTCCTCCCATGCCAACCGCCATGCCGTCCAGCCAATCCTCCTCCAACCGGTTGTCGGCGGCCACCTCTAACCGCCCCGTCACCACCATCACGAAGGCCACACCTCAGAGACCCACCATCGGCGACCACGACACCGGCCACCGCCTCCTTCGTGCGTGCGAGTAGGGGATTCGTTTCCCCTGTTTCGCTACAGTAAATAGTGAATTAAAATTTATGCTTCTTGCCATTGTGAAAGCACTATTCATTTATTTATCTTATATAATATTTGGCTGAAATTACATGGACATCCCTCCCTTTAATTTGAATTACATATGATTGATTTCTTCTTATGAATGACGTACAACATGAGATATTGGTTATAGTAAATTGGTGTTATTAGGTAGGAGATTAATATCGACATTGTTTGCTACTACCAAGGTCATTATTTTGAATATTATATTGTGATAATTTTGCATATAAATACCTACATTCCTGATCAATTGATTAAAACGAGAATTTATATTAGAAATAAGTTGCACTAGTTAGAATGCACACTTATTGATATTCCCGAATAAACGAGACATCATTCACGAGTTTAATAGGCTAATTCCTCTTTGTGGAGACTACTGAACTATTTTCGTGGTTAGATTTTGAGAATTAAATGTTTTGAAAAGCGATTTTCTACCACGTGACTTATTACAATGACGCAACATTTTATGTTACAAATTTTATCGAAAATGAAGATCGCTCTTTCAAATGGCGCCGTTGCCAAGAAGGAAAGACGCCTATTAATTTTTTCAGGAATTTTATATTATTTTTATGCTATTTTGAAAGCTTTTCTGAATTACTAACTGTTGATTTTTTTCTTTGCAAAAACAACAAACGAACATGGCAGGTGCACACGACGGAGGCGATATTTTTGGTGGACCTTGACGCCACCTGGAGGCCAGCAACAGGTGCTTGTGAGCCTTGATGGCATGCACATAGGTGTACGGAGGATCTTTTTTCTGATTTAGTCCTTAGATCTTAGTTTAGATTTAGTTGAGATAGACCTTCAACATTTAATTTTTGTCTTATGGACCCTTGTTGGGTGTTTTTGGGAACGTGTTCCCAGTGTTTCTTTATTTCTTATTTCTCTTTTATGCAGGAGCATATTTTCAGGAGCGTGTTCCCATTTTATTTAGATTATAGGATTATTCGAATTGTTTGAACTACATGTTGGTTAGTTAGTTAGATTACGTTTGTTTGCATATTATGATTTAAAAAAAAAATTGAACTGCTTACTAGAAGCTGCATATCAATAGGGTGATCATCTAGGACTGAATGAGCAGCATCTAGTTTATCTTAATTGCATTGGCGACATCCCTGCATTGAAGAAAGCTAGAGTAAGGTACGTCTTTTTCTTGAGTATCAATTACCTGTCATGCATTTGCATTGAACCTAAATCTAAGACCACTAAAGTTCTTGAATCAAATTAATTTAGTGGTCACTTTAAAAATTTCGACTGCTAAGAGATTGAACCTTAAAATTTGTGACTTAAAATTGTGTGCAAAACGATCTTGTTTGCAAGATTTCAAAACTCAAAAAACGAACGTATGATTGCACACCTGATACACTATGCACCTCACACATAAGGTCACTAGATAAATTCCTACCTCTCCTCTTTGCACCACAAGGGAAGTTAGTTGGAAATCAACAAGCCTATCCACCAAGTTACTTCAATTCCTCATCCGTGGGCTCGATTCGAGACTTCCATCCCTTGCGAGTAGGTTGTAGGCACCAACGAAGGTCGGCATAGGAAGCGTAGTTCTTACAAAACTTGTTTGGCCACCAACTGAACTCCTAAGATCTAGAATCTACTAAAAGCAGATCCCACTGTATTTGCGTTTGTTTTGACAGTGGTAGAACTCTCTAGGAAGTTTCTGATTTATTTTAAATACTAAGAGTTTAACCTATTTAATTGAAAGAAATGGACTATCCTTACTCCTATCATTTTAACCAGGATCCCATGCCCCGAGCGTATCCATCCTTTGATAAGTACATTGACAATTCATGGGATCATTCATATTCCTATCCTAGGAGTATTGGCTCGATAGCTCCCACTTTTGAGTAGAGCCTAGGAGTGGGATTTTCCAACCCTGGAATCCCTACTACTATGCAAACACCCAGCCCTCCCACCCTTCATGATTTTTCGTATCGAGGTTGGATCGATACCCCTAGGCAACCAGAGCTTGAGATTGACTATCCTCCCTAATCTGATAGTAGTAGCCTCTCCTCTTTTATGATAGAAATGCAAAAACAACAAAAAGAAATGGAGTCTATGGGAGAGATGTTGAGGAATAGCCAACAATTGAACAAAGAAATTAAACAGCTTAGCTATGTTCTTCCCAGTAATTCTGATCCTTACCCATACGACCGTGATCATGAAAATAATTCTAAGGAAACCAATGACAATAGGGATCCCGTTTTATGTAGCTATCATTTAGACTCTCCTAATGAGACACGGCCACTAGAGGAGAATGATCCCAGTAATTATCCACCCAAGCTATATTGGAGTCAAAAGAAAGGGAAGATTGTACCTCTTGAGGACCTTGACCCCAATGATAGTATTTTCCTTACCCTTGATAACCTGGGTCAAGGTCATATTGTTCATATCATTTCCCCTATTAATTATGTGGTGGAATCCCATTCTACCTTTAGTGAGCCTAATCATGACCCTCCACTTAGGGAATCAACACCTACCATTCAGTATCATGAGGATTTAAATGCACCCAATGAAGGTGACCCTAAAGGAATGGAGGATGAATTAGATCAATTTTGGTCTCAGGAGGATGACCCAATGGAGGAACCCAGACTGAAAATCTAGAGTGAATCACAAGGGGATTATTTCTTATTCGAGGACTTACCCCTGGAGGATATAAATAATATGGTGAAATCCGGATTCCTCCCTTCTTTTGAGAGTCATCCTCCACCAAACCAGGGGTTGATATTAGAGGAGGACAAACACAATAGTGAGAAGCCTAGGGGAGACTGTCGGGGACAAAACACGTCAATTGAGGATTTATGCCCCGAGAAGAACAAAGCATTGAGTGATATAGGCTTACTCCAAAACATTAAGACAGATCCTCTGTTAGAAACAATTGATGATACTGAAGCAACTCCTTTCTTTACTAATGAATCACATATACACCCTGACAAAAATTTGAGTGAACCAAAAGAATTCGGGGATGAGATTAATGATAATGATTCAGTTACTTCGACCCTACCATCAAATAAATTTAATTTGGAGTCCACCATTGATTCACATATATTGGAAGGTGAAAATATGACTTCGATCATTAATGATAGGTAGGGTGACTTGAATTTTTTTGCAATAATTATTAGGGAGAATACATAATCTGAATCGTTGTTGGAATTGGACTTGACACCAAATAATCCCTCCTTGGACTTGACCATTACCACCCAACACCACAAACAACCCTTCCACTCCCTAACAAATCCTTGGCTCAGGTCTCTGCTCGCTTACATTCTTTCTGGGGAGAATATCAGGCCAGTACATCCTCGGGTAGAATGGCGAGTTTGGATTGATGCTTGTACATTTAGTCTCGGCATTCAAGGGTTTGAAATAATTATGTTTATATCTTTTAAAACCCTTCCTGCTTTGGAGGATCCGTGTTATCCTCCACTTATTCTATTTCAGGATGTCCCTTTCCATATTCCTTTTGTTATTCCTAGACCTCCCCAGGTAGCCTATGAGGTTATTTGCTTTCATGTCTTCTGGCGAGCATTTGGGATAACGTTGCATCATCAGCTCGCCAACATCTGTGGTTACCTATTTTCTAATCCTGTGTTGTTACGCATATTTTTAGGGCCTAGCTTTTTCTGTCTGGAACCAGACTTACAGGTTCTCTATAAGTCTGGTTGCTGACAGAAAATGCAGCACTTGTTGGGAGGCAACCCAGTGTTCTGAATAACACCATCATCAGGTGATTTCCTTCCTTTCTCTCCTTGTCTTAATTTTACAATGAGGACATTGTAAGATTTATTCATGGGGGGGTGCATTTTGCATTTTAGGAAGTATTCATGCATTTAGGTTAGCATATATAAAAAAAGTAAAAAAGAATTCTTTTCTTGAGTTGAATTGGTTAGTCCCTAGCAACACATCTTTGTCATGGAGGTGTCATTAAAGATTTTTCTTCTTAAATTGTTTCTTAAGTTTAGAATCCAGTACATTTACTTTGCTTGCACGTAGACTGGGTAATGGATCTTTGAAGAAAACCAATAAGCATTTTTAGTCTACTGAACCCTTGGACAGTTAATAGGGAGTCAGGCATACTATCTTCTAATAGATCCACCTCATATTTGTGAGAAGAAAGTAGAGAGATTACTGGTGCGCTAAGTCTAGTGCAAGGACTCTTAAGTTTTGGACAATTAGATGGTGATACCTCAGAGTTAGGCATAGTTTTTGCTCTCTGTTCTTGTGTGTGTACATTGTGAGAATTCTTGAGAGTCACCAAATAAGGCAGATACACAGAGATTGAGTCTTAATAAAGCTATGACTATGGTGGATGGTTACGACCGTCCTTCATAGAGTCCTCGGCTGAAGGAGGGTAATAGTGTCAAAGGTCAGAAATATGCTTGTACTATCCATTCCTTCTCAGTGTCGAGAGTAGACACTTCCATTAAATAAGCCACAAAATATCCTCTTGACCATCATCATCCCTAATAATGCCTCATAAATAAAAGTCTGCATCGTGTTATGTTGATTTATAAAGAAAGCAAAAGGATAAAAAAGAAACAATTATATTTAGAAAAAGAAAAAAATAAAATAAAAAAAAGAAAAGAGAGAGAAAAGAAGAAGAAAAGAGTCCAAGTTTATAATTTTATCTTCGTGACATTATTTCTGAGGCAACAAAAACACCCATCGCGATCCACTAAATATGACCCATACCTACCTTTTAGTATTTCTGATATCTAGAATACTGGCTAAGGACTCTAACTTAGTTGTTGAGTTATTAGGACTTTAGTTAAAGTGTGAATGCCATGTGAGGCCACCAAACAATGAGTACATTTACTTAATCTGGTGAGATTTGTGATCTCAGAAAGAAAAGAAGGAAAAGAGTGAGCACAAAGGAATATCAAGAGAGCACAGTTATTTAGCCTCTCTCCAAGTTGACTTGTTTAATAGTTTAGAGATCTAGAGTCTGTAGTACTAGATTACATGTAGCACCAGATGAGTGTGTGCCATCAAATACAAATCTATTCAACTCGATATCTCCTACCTAAGCCAAAAATCTGGGGTCAAATTACAGATTATCTTCTGCTTTATCCCCAAAGGAAGCAGTTGTCTATCCCGATAGAATTTTATCATGGGTTAAGTACGAACTTCAAATGTAAGTTGGCTTTTCACTTGAATCCGTTACTTAGGCTATTATTACTTCACATGAGTCTGGATCTCTAAACTTTTGGAATAAGGAAAGAAGAAATTTTCTGAGTACTTCTATTATTTTTCACTTTTGCTAGGGACTAGCAAATCTTAGGCATGGGGGTATTTGATGAGTCCATTTTAATGGACTATTGTTACGCCTAAGCTAACTTTATTCTTATATTTTATATTCGTTAATAATTGCATTAGGTCATAAAATAATTGCATGCATCATTACTTAGGTTTGCATATATCTAATGCATTTTATAAATTATTGTATATAAATAATTATTTTATATTTTGAATAAACCAAACCCCCTCTCGCGCACGCGTGCGGCCGCACACATTCAAGCCAGTAGCGCGCCCCCTCCTCACTCACCGCCTTCCCTCTTGCAACAACTCCCATCCCTTATCTTAACGCATCGCCCACTCCACGCCACTCCTTTCTCCAACCGCAGAACAACCCATATGAGATATCTTCCCTTCACGCTCGTGGAGATCTCCTCTCAGCCTCCACCGTGCAGCAGGTGTGCACCATGAAGTAGACTACCACCGTGCTCCTGGCATACACCGTGCAATGAGTGAACACTGTGAATCACTGCGAGCTTCCACTGTGGCCACCTCTTCGTCCTCCTAGGCGGCAACGAACGTGGTGATAGCCGCTCGTCACTGTCTTCAACCCACCACCTTCCTCAACCTTAAAAGAACCCAACTGCCAGCTTCACGTGTGCGCGCCACCACTGCAGACCACTGGTCACCCATGTGTGTAGCAGTGCATTCCCTTGTGCTTCATCATGGCACCATCACTCTCCAGCCGCGCATGCACTGTGTGTATGCCACCACTGTAGACCACTCTCCAAGCACCTTCCACGCGCACCAGTAGCAAGCGAAGCTCGCACTCCAGCCGCGTGCATGTGTAGCCAAAGTGCACGCACCCATCCACAGCCACGTAGTTCATGCCTGCGCTCCAGCCCGCGTGCATGCGCCCGGCTTCTTCTTCTTCTTCCTCTTCTTCCTTCCACTGCCACCTGCAACTCCAAACGAAAGAACCCAAAGTGCAACCCGCCTCCATCCCCAGCCACGCCACCTCGGGTCATCTCCTTCTTCGCCAAAACAACCGGAGTGCCCACCTTGACCTCATGAGGGTAGTCACGCCATCGAAAATCGACCATGATAACTCCTCCTACGCCAATCGCCACGCTGTCCGGCCAATCCTCCTCCAACTGGTTGTTGGAGGCAACCGCCAGCCACCCCGTCACCACCATCTTGAAGGTCGCACCTCAGAGACCCATCACCGGTGACCGCGATGTCGGCCACTGAAGAGTCGACTTTTCGCTTTGCATTGTAGTATTTAAGTGGTGGAAAAATTGACTAATCAATAATAAAAATAACCACTCACAGAAGAGTGGGTCATGTCCACAGGGAGGCAATTATGCAATAAACTCTTGATTATTTTATATTCTTTCGATTAAGTGCAAAATCCCTATTCAAATCTGACATAAAATGTGATGGAAAGTAGATTCACAATAACTTAAAAAGATAAGGGTATATGTGCAGTTTTCCCTCACTGAAATCTTCAATAAATATATGATGATTTTGTGTCATTTTCAATTGTCATATACTAGAGAGAATCGATGCACGTGTTGATCCCAAAACCAATCTTAAAACAGGTGAATATCAATAACATGCAATTATCAGAAAGCATGAGTGTGCATATGCAATTCTGCCACAATAAAATAATAATAAATCAAAAATCAAATTCTGGTGGCAATGTCATTAAATGTAATTTTTAATCTCCCTCAAAACAAAGCATTTGCTCTCTCTCCTCCTTGCGAGAGAGAGAGAGCACCGGCGGGTCTTTCACATGCAAGGGAGGTTGGCGAAGACGAGGTTGATCCGGTGGAGGTTGCGGCGTTGACGGAGATGGCTGGAGGTGGCCGGTCGACGGAGGAGATAAACGTCGGAGGAGGCTTCTGCTGTGAAGGCACTACTTGAGAGGGGCACGCTATAGATGGCACGCGCCGGCGGGCGGTGCTGCGGCTGTGAAGCGCTTGCAGTGGCGTGGCGGTGGCTGGTGAGTGTGAAAGGTGGAGCGGGCGCCTTTCTGCAGGGTGCTAGCGTTGGAGAGGGGCGCGCCCTGTTGGAGCGGGTGGCGAGGGAGGAGCGGTGAAAAGGTGATGGCGCAAGCACCTGCAGGAGGGGGCGCACCTGCGGGGAGGCACTGGAATAGGGTGGAGATGGGCGCGCGGAGGAGTTGGGCACACGCCTGCGAGGAGGCGCTGGAGAGGGGCGCGCCCTGCTTGGGAACACTAGGCACTGAAGCGGGTGCCTGGTAGGGTGAAGACGTGTAGTGCCTTCAGGTGCAGGTGGAGGGAGCACGGGATGGAGTGAGGTGGGTTTGCAGAGGGGTGCGTGCCTGCTTGCTGGTTGGAGGGCGCGGTGCAGGCTCGAAGGTGGGTGCAGGCGCTTGGTGCTGCGCCTGAACAGGTCCTACGGGTGAAGGCACTTAGTGCTACGGGGGTGAAGGCAGGTGAAGCGCTGGAAGGTCTGCCGTGCTGCGCTTGGTGCTGGAGATGGGTGCAGGCCTGCAGGTGCGCAAGGTGGAGAAGGAGTGGGCATAGTCACAGTGCATGCGGTGGAGCAATTCCCTGCAGGGGGGAAGCTATAGATCCACAGTGCACACTAGAGTTCTTCCCTGCAAGGGGGAAGATGCATCTCCCCTCTCCTTTCTCCGCCTCCTCTTTAACTCCTCCTGGTTTGCACGTGCGTGAGTTAAGGGATTTTTAAATCCCTTAACTATTTCTGGCTGGCGGCTATTGAGGGTGCCCGGAGGATGGGGAAAAGAACAGCCGCTGGTTGTTTAAAAGGGTAATTTACCCTCCCCTCCTTATTCTTTTGCCAAATATATTTCCTGCACATAAAAAGAACATCATTACATATTAAGTTATAGAATAGATGTAAACCTAAATCATGATGCATGCAAATATTCTATAACTTAATGTAGTTATTAGTAAACCTAAAAGATACAATTAAAGTTACTTAGGCGTAATATTAGTCCATTAAAATGGACTCATCAAATACCCTCATGCCTAAAGAAATCTTCTGATTAATTCTATTATTTTTCATTTTTGCTAGTCCCTAGCAAAAATGAAAAATAATAGAATTAATCAGAAGATTTCTTCTTTTCTTACTTCAAAACTTTAGAAATCCAGACAAATGTGAAGTGCTGATAGGCTAGGTAATAGATCCAAGTGAAAAACCAATTCGCATTGGGAGCTCATACTTCTCCTTTGGTAAATATTTCTGCCGGGATAGGCAACCACTTTCCTCGGGGATAAAGCAGATGATAATTTGTAATTTGACCCCGGTGTTTGGCTTAGGTAGGAGATATCGAGTTGAATGGATTTGTATTTGGTGGCTGTTGAACTTTGGAATTGCTACGCTAACGTGTTTGGTTTTAAAACCTTGTCGTTGTAGCTTGAAAGTGAAGAATTTGTGTTCAACAAATAAAATTTATACTGAAATTTGAATTCTAGGTCGAACACAGGGAGGCTACGTCGATCTATATTCGCAATTATATTTTTTTTAGAATTTTTGAAAAGTGAGATGATATAATTACAATGAAGCTATCAGACTAAAAGGAAGAGAGAGAGAGAGAAAGAGAACATGCATTCAATATTTCAAAATGTTTATACAATCAAACCAAATAAAAGTTACACTAGAAGGCGGGAAATCAGCTACACTATAAAGCAGGAAAATTCTACACTAGAAAAGCTGTAAAGAAGAATGGGAGAGAGAAGTTATCCTCCTCGACGATCGCTTGGAGGACGAGCTGGACGGGACGACGCCTAGATGAAGGAGGACAGAGCAAGACGAAGGAGGACGAAGTAGAAGAACGGGAACGGAGCAGCACGCCGTCGTCGTCGCGGGATCCACTTCCCAAGGGGGACAAAAATTTGGACTTTATCTCGCGAGGAGCATCCCGGGTGTGGGACAAGCTTCTCTTGAGCATTGGAGAGGTGGAGAAGAGAAGGAAGGGATGAGAATTTCGTGTGGAGGGGGTCTCCTTTTATAGTTGCAAGGAGTGGGGGCAAATTAGTCATTACATCTTTAAAACATTAAATAAGGGGTCTTTAGTGATGGATAAAACCGTCGCTAAAGCCCCAACATGGGCGTAGTGGGCGCTCCCCATGCGCGCCTCCTCAGTTGCCCACTCTCAACACCCGCCGCACGTTCATCTATCCATAGCCGTCCGATCGCGAGATCGGACGGCTGTGAATGCGCCTTCCCCACTCGCTGCACGCCTGCCCCAGCATGTGCGATGGCGCGTTCTCGCCTTGCGTGAAATAGAGCATGGCCGCTATTGGAAGATTTGAGCCACCCGATCCCAATCCAATGCACGCCCGTGCTCGCTCGCCCGCACCCTTCTCCCCTTCGCTGCGGTTCGAACCTACGGCCGCTGCTCACGATAGCACCTTCAACCGCTGCGCTACGGGGTGCGGATGGTCGAGTGAATGCTTTTAGGCGCGGCTGTCACAGCCATTGGATCGAGATCCAATGGCAGAGAGAGGGCGGATGAGGAGGCTTCAATGGTTGCATGCGGGCTTTTGGGCGGCCGAGATGGTGCCACGTGGCGCCATCTTGGCCATCCATCTTCTGGATGTTGTAGATGGTGCCACGGATGTCGGATTGACTCAATTTTTGCATCGTTAGGCTGTGATCGTCGATTCGAATTCATCCGTGTGGTTGGATTTGTCATTTGAAGTGCGGATTTACACCATCCTGGCCCTTGATCTTCTAGGGTTCCCTGGTCACTATCTGATGCTACAGATGCCTGATTAGGGCGATCTTAGAGTCGTTGAACTCCAATCATCACCCTGATCACATCCGTACGATTGGATCTTCGATTCGAAGCCCCAATAAAAAGTTTGCCCTGTCCAAGCACATAAAAGGAGACAATTAACCTCCATTTTATTCAAACTACTCTAAATGCAAGATGATGGATGTTATGCAATATTTATAGCATGCAATGCAATCCTATGCTTAAGAACATGCATAAATAGACATCTTAAGTAGTGTAAATATGTTTACATCATACCCCCATGCCTATCTTTTGGTTGTCCCTAGCAAAAACTATGTGCTATTTATAAAAGAATTAGGTTGGATTATTTGGGCTTGACTTATTTTCAATTATTAAGAAATTGTCTACTTAGGATATGAACTTTTAAAGACACAACAGTGCCCGAGTATCTGCCAAAATGCAGACTGCCTCAAACCCTCGCCTTATTCAAAGAAAAATTTCTTTTTTTTCTTTTTACTCTTTTCTAATTTTTTTGGATTTTCAAATTTTAGGGTTTAAGAGTGGCTTTCTACGGCCATTCAACTCACCCAAGATTTGATGAGAAACCTAAGTTTTGAGCATCTTATTGTGATTGTGATAGACTCATTGACTGGCAATTAAAACGGACTTTGAATTTCTACGCTTATAGGTGACCTAAAAATAATTCTGCCTAAAGGTGTATCTTTACAACCGGTAGCTTTCTCCTTACTTTTATTTTTTTACGGGGTCAACACAAGGGTGAATCCAGTGTATATCTCCCCGATTTATTCTACTTCTTCGCTTCTTCCTAAGTGTTTTGGGAATTTTTTTAGTGCATTTACTGAGATGGGTTCTGGACAACCGGTCGATGAGCTATTACCAACAGCAACTTGCTAGCCATACTCGTGCGGCAAAGTGTGGCTTATTTTTTTTTTAAGTAGGTGGCTTCTCTGGTCTAAGATTTACCTAAGGGCAAGAAAAAGAGAAAGGTCCAGTGACTGAGCTCTGGACAACCTACCTATGGGATGTTACCCATGATAACTTGCTAGCCATATCACCCTAGAAGGTTCATTAGCTACCCAATTTCTGTTAGAATCGCCGAACAATGAGTCAGTGCAAAGAAAGTGTGTAGATGCTTAAAACTCAGAAATTCCCTCAATTCAGAGGGTGGGTTGATAAGTCGTGCACTTATCACCCAAACTTATTTATTTCAATTATGATAGAATTAAGATGGCGAGGACTCGAAAGACAAATCCACATTTTAGTGGATACACGGGCTAATTAAGTCCAAAGACTTGAAGGGTCTTTGTGTTCAAATCCTAATGTAAAATTTCTTAGGATTGAAAAGTCCTAATGTTCAACTAATCCTTCCTAATTTTGATTTTTTTTTGTATAAATAAGAAGAGAAAAATAATTTACATGAATTTCACAAAGCTGACCAAATAATTTAAAAATGAATCCACCCCCCCATGCCTAGCTGATGCAATGTCCTCATTGAAAAAGAGACATGAAAGAAAGGGTAGAATATGAAAGATGTCACCTGAATATGAAGCTCATATCAGCCGTGTGTCATATGTACAATTGCTGAGTTTAGTGCCGTCAGCTAGGCGAAATCCAGCCAAAGAAGTTACAGAATGGCTAGAGCAACAGAGTCTGAGATGGGTTCTGAAAGAATACGGTCAACAACAGGCTTTAGACATTGACCGTTGACTTTAAATGTGTTACCCGTCTTTGGGTCAGAAATTTGAACGGCACCATTTGGAAAAATCTGATCAATTATGAATGGGCCATTCCATTTAGATCTAAGTTTGCCAGGAAAGAGCTTAAGTTTAGAGTCGAATAACCAGACCTTCTGGTTTGGCTCAAAGCTCTTGCGGGAAATCAATTGATCATGTAGAGCTTTGGTCCGAGCCTTGTAGATCTTGGCATTCTCATAAGCATCATTTCTAAGCTCCTCCAACTCAGATAGTTGGAGTTTCCTGGTCTTCCCAGCTAGATTCAGATCTAAATTGCATTGTTTGATTGCCTAGAATGCCTTGTGTTCAATCTCTACGGGTAGATGGCATGCCTTTCCATACACCAAACGGAATGGAGACATGCCGATGGGCATTTTATACGCCGTACGGTAGGCCCAAAGAGCATCCTCAAGCTTTTGAGTCCAATCTTTACGATCAGGCCTAACCGTTTTCTGCAGAATGTTCTTGATCTCACGATTGGAGATCTCGGCTTGTCCATTCGTCTGGGAATGGTAAGGTGTGGAAATTCAGTGATTAACCCCGTATTTGGCCAATAAATTCTGGAATTGGGCATTAGTAAAATGAGTGCCACCGTCACTGATGATAGCCTTCGGAATCCCGAACCTACTGAAGATATTTTTCTTGACAAAATTGATGACCACCTTGTGGTCATTGGTTCAGGTGGGAATTGCCTCAATCCATTTGGACACATAATCAACAGCAATAAGAATGTATTGATGTCCAAATGAAGGGATAAAGGGTCCCATGAAATCGATGCCCCAAACATCAAAAATTTCGACAAGAAGAATAGGGTTTAGGGGCATCATGTCTCTCTTAGTTATGCTCTTGAGTGCCTGACATCGAGAACATGACCTTGAGAAATCCTGGGCATCCTTGACTAAAGATGGCCAATAGAAGCTAGATTGCAAGATTTTTGCAGCCGTCTTTTTCCTAGAGAAATGTCCACCACACCCAGATGCATGGCAAAACTTGAGTATACTGTTGAATTCATTCTCTGGAATACATCGGTGAATAATCTGATCAGAGCCGATACGATACAGTTCAGGGTCCTCCCAGAAGTAGTATTTGGCCTCAGATTTGAGTCTATCCCGTTGTTGCTTGGTCCAATCCTGGGGGATTTGACCAGTGGCCAAATAGTTCACAATGTCAGCAAACCATGGGGTGTGGACACCTAAAACTGTAAGAATAGTTTTGTCCGGAAAAGTGTCAGCAATCGGAATGTCCGAACAAGAAGAATCACCTAGGAGTCTCGACAAATGATCCGCGACCACATTTTGTACGCCGGTTTTATCCTTGATTTCAAGATCAAATTCTTGAAGAAGAAGAATCTAACGAATAAGCTGGGGTTTAGCATCCTTTTTAGCCAAGAGATGTCTCAAGGCTGAGTAGTCGGTATAAATGATAACATGAGACCCTAAGAGATAAGCCCTGAATTTTTCCAAAGCAAATACTATAGCTAGTAATTCCTTTTCAGTAACAGTGTAATTCCTCTGGGCTTCATCCAGAGTTTTATTAGCGTAGTAGATGACAGAGGGCTTTTGATCAATTTTCTGACCCAAGACAGCCCTGATCGCATAATCAGAAGTGTCGGTCATGATCTCAAAAGGGGCTGTCCAAATTGGTGGTTGCAAAATTGGAGCACAGGTGACTGCCGTTTTCAAGAAATCAAATGCCTTTCAGCATGATTCGTCAAAAGCAAACGGCGTTTCTTTGGCAAGAAGATTGCTCAAAGGATGAGCAACCTTTGAGAAATCCTTGATGAATCTTTGATAAAATCCCACATGGCCAAGAAATGATCTGATTTGTTTAACAGATGTGGGAGGAGGAAGTTTAGCGATAGCATC
Source organism: Thalassia testudinum (assembly GCA_037157565.1). Lineage (NCBI taxonomy): Eukaryota > Viridiplantae > Streptophyta > Magnoliopsida > Alismatales > Hydrocharitaceae > Thalassia > Thalassia testudinum. The sequence continues at coordinate 97,111,196 of JAZHRO010000025.1, forward strand.
AACCTTAGCTTTGTCCACTTCAATTCCCCCTTCAGAGATTACATGACCCAAAACGATGCCCTCTTGGGTCATGAAATGGCTCTTTTCCCAGCTAAGGACCAGTCGTGTCTTGATACATCACTTAAGAATCATTTCCAAATTAGCCAAACAAGAGTCAAATGATTCTCCAAAAATAGAGAAATCATCCATGAAGACTTCCATAAACTCTCCCACCATGTCAGAAAATAGGGCTAGCATACACCTTTGAAAAGTCGCAGGTGCATTGCATAACCCGAAAGGCATCCTATGAAAAGAAAAGGTTCCGTAGGGACAGGTGAAAGTAGTTTTTTCCTGATCCTTGGGATGGATAGGAACTTGGTTGTATCTTGAGTAGCCATCAAGAAAACAGAAGTACTTCTGCCCAGCTAATTTTTCTAAGATTTGATCGATGAAGGGTAAGGGAAAATGATCCTTTTTAGTGGCTGTGTTCAGCTTCCTGTAATCAATACAAACTCTCCAAGAGGAAGCTGAACTAGTTGTGACAGATTCTCCTCTCTCGTTAGTCACAACGGTAATCCTGGCTTTCTTTGGAATAATTTGAACGGGACTTACCCAAGGACTATCAGAGATTGGATAAATAATTCCTGCATCGAGCCACTTGATGATTTCCTTTTTGACCACTTCTCGCATATTTGATTCAATCTCCTCTGCATCTGGCGAGAAGGGTGGGATCTATCTTCCAAAAATGTTCTATGATTACAGTAAGATGGCTCGATCCCCCTGAGGTCATGAATGGTCCAACCAATTGCCTCCTTATGTTCCTTTAGGACCTTGATCAATTTAATCTCTTGCTCCTTTGTCAATTTAGCACTGATAATCACAGGGAGCGCATTCTGGGGTCCTAAAAATTGATATTTCAAATTTTTGGGCAATGGTTTCAATTCAAGCTGGGGTGGGTTGGTGATTGATGGTAGGGTAGATGCTGAAGATTCAACAAGAGGAAGAGGTTGTGAGTGAACAAAATCAATAACCTCTTCCGAAGATGTCAGGTCAGCCATAGAGGGTTGCGGGTCAAATTCATCATCCAAAGAGGAACTTTCGATTGAAGAAACTATCAAACAAGTTTCAATATTATCATTATCCCCATCAAGTTCCTCAATAAATCCACAATCCTCAAATTTGTTGATCGCCTTAAAAATATCCAATTTCATTCATTGGTCCCCAAAGGCAATTTCCATGCTAGCACTTTCACAATTAATGTTGCCCTTTACGGTAGCTAGCAACGGATGCCCCAGAATGATGGGTGTGTTCCTCAGATTATTAGGTACATCCATGTCAAGGACAAGGAAATCTACAGGAAAATAGAAATCCTTGACCTTAACTATAACATCTTCAATAACACCTCGCGGGTTTGTGACCGATCGGTCCACTAATTGTAGCGTTACTGAAGTTGGCCGAAGTTCACCTAACCCAAACTTCTGGTAGAGAGAAGTCGGAATTAGGTTGATGGATGCACCCAGATCCAAAAGTGCTCTATCAAATGTGTAATCTCCGATAACGCAAGAAATCAATGGAGCAGCAGGATCTCTCTTTTTCTGAGGGAGGTGGTACAGGATAACAGAACTAGCCTACTCGGAGAGTACCACCTTCCTCGGAACAGATTCTCTCAACTTACGCTTTTGTGTACATAATTCCTTTAAAAATCTTGCGAAGCCAGTATGTGCTTGATAGCATCAAGCAATGGGATATTGATCTCAACATTCTTAAATAGATTCAGAAGCTCCTCATTGCTATCAACAGACTTCTTCTTCTTTGATTTGGTTAAGGCTTCAGGAAAAGGAAAATGAGTCAGATCTTTGGAATCAGGTTCCTGAGCCTTGATTTCTACTCTAGAATTCTCCTCTCTCTCCTCAGGTTCTTCAGGATTCAAATGATCAGAATAATGTGGTTGTGGATCCTGAGTCTTCTTACCACTCCTCAAAGTTACAGAATTTGCAGAAGCATAAGAATTTGGGTCTTGGGAGGGTTAGGAAAGATTGGAGGGCTTGATTAACCATGAATTGTTGATTTGCAGAAGAAGAAGATGATGAGGAACCCTGCTCAACCACTTGAGCATGTGCGTGTGGGTCCCTCTGATTTCTATACCCTTGGGCTTGATTGCCTGAATTCATAATATTTTGCGGGTTGGGTACGGGTTGGGATGGTAGAGATCCGGGTTGATGAGAGTTAGCAATGAGCTCGGATTGCAAGTTGTCTAGCGAGTTTTTCATTTGTTGCATGAGTTGGAGCATGGATCCTTGCATCTCTACCATTTGACGGTTCAAATCAGCCTGCCCTGCGGGTTGACAGGCATTCCAAGCTGGCTAATTAATCTGATTCGGAGGCGACTGAGTATATACTTGACCCTGACCCATTGGTCGTTGCGGAGCATAGTTGCCAGGTTGGAATTGGGTCTGTTGCCTCGGATTTTTCCAAGAGAAGTTAGGGTGGTTTCTCCAACCTGGATTATAGGCATTCGAGTAGGGGTTGGATCTAACATTCTCTTGTATAGTGCAGACATCCTCACAGGGTGAGGATGGAAAGAAAGAAAGGGAAGGATCAGAAAAATTGGGATCAAAGGCCCTAGTTGGGAACCTGTGGGGTTCCGAAAAATGCCGACTCACAGGTTGAGCCACATCAAGTTGATTCACGAACTCCCATCCAGAAGGAGCTCGTGAGGAATGGAATCCCGAATTTTGGGATTGAGTGGATCGAGAGTTGTTCATAGAATTGCCAGCCAACCACTCTTCCATTCTTTTAGCAACCAAGTCCACCTTATCAAGTTTATTACAAATCAATTCCATATCAAATGAATGAGAGTCATGGACTTCATTGACATTTGATCTGGGCTGCTGGGACCGTTAAAAGATCCATGGAGGCATGATTAATTGAATTCTCACTCATTTCCTCAAATAAATCATGTGCACTTTCTGCATCTTTATTGAGGAAATTGCCTCCACAAGAAGCATCCACATGATTTCTGAGTTATTCAGTCAACCCATGATAGAAGATCTGCACGAGTTGCCATTTCGGCACCTCGTGGTGTGGACACCTCCGCAATAAGTCCTGGAATCGCTCCCAGGCCACATGAAACTGCTCCCTCGGCTGATTGCCCGTCTCAAAGCATTGGTACGTCCGATTGGGAAAAATTTCTTCAGAAAGGCTGATTTCAACTCATTCTAAGTTGTAATTGGTCTTCCTATTGTCCTATACCAATGCGCGACCTTATCCCTAAAAGAGTGGGGGAAGAGCCTCATGATCATTTGCTCCTCGTTTACGTTTCGAGCCTTGGTGGTCTGGACCAAAGTGGTCAAGTCCTCCAAGTGTTGAAACGGATCTTCGGAGCCAAGCCCATGATAATGTTTAATCAGGCTTAACACTTGGGGCTTGATTTCTATGTCACCAGCTGGAATCTGGACGTCGGGACATTCCTCGTAATTTGTAGGATTATAAAAATCCTTCAAGGGCTGAGCACCCTGCATTCTCTGGAACCATTCCTACATTCTCTGCATTTGTTCTAGCTGCCTTTGAAATTCTTCCTGTGGATTTCCAAGCAGAGGAGGCTGTTGTTCGGCCATGGGATCAAATTGACCAAAATCCAATTTGTGCCTCCTAGAATGTTCTAATGGTCCTTCCAATCAGGGATTCAATGACCATCTTCCCAGCATAAACTAGAAGAAGGTCGGAAGGACTGGGGATAGGGACCCTGCAGCACAACAAAACAAGGTTGTCCTTAAGTGGGGTAACCTAAGGATCTACTGACTCCCAAAACCCGCCTTAAGACTATAAATGATTTACTCTACTTACGTCTGTTTAATCCAACCAGTTAGAAGGAGGGACTGGGGAGAAGGTTCTTCCTTTGGCTTTCGCCTCCAGTTCCTAGTGTACCCCCCAGCCACGGTCATTTGATGCTACTCCCCTAGCTAGACATCAGATTAATCAGTACAAGTGGTTAATCAAAAACAATCTCAGACTAGGCCTGAAGAGCGAATCAGATCTTAAGGCCAACGTCTACTCAATTTTATTAAGGCCTGGGATTGTGGTGCTTATGGAATGTGATGGGCCCTTAAAATGGGTTGTGCCCTTAATGATTGATTGAGATTTGTGTAAGTGTGCGCACAACTAGGGTTTTCAAGTAAGATTATTTATAATGTGTGAATTTTAATGTTCAAATCTTGCTTAAGTAGCTTTTGGGGTTTCAAATTAGGTGAATTGCAATCAAGTTTCTAGGCAAACCAAGTTGTAAAACACGGGTGAAAAATGTTTTCCTTTAAAATCAGAAAGAAAGTGGAGTGCCTGGAATATACCTAGATTGAAAACCCTAAGGAGGAGCTACTTGATGAGTTGGTTTTAAATAGAGTGGTGTGGCCCAAACAACTCAAATAATTGGCCACAATTACACCACTAAGTTAGGCACTCAAAGATGGTTAATCTAGAATGATTTCTACTCTGTTATGTGTTGCTTTGTGTGTACCAGTTCCACAGATCAGAACCCGGTTGAGTAGAAACAAATCAAGTTGATTAAGTGCCTTGAATGTGGGTGTGTGTTGTGTGTTTGTTGAAAATTACCCCACAAGATTATCTTTTTATTTTTTTTTTTTATAAATGAGGGTGGAATGAATGTGAGTGAAAATCCAAACAACCAAATTATTCCTAGGATTTATGCAAACACCTAGGTTAATTGGAATTTGGATTTAATGTGGCAAATGAAATCTATGGAGGGGGGAAGAATGGGGAGCACTTACAGTTGTCTTCAACTGCACTTTACTCTAGTCTACCGCTTGTTGATTCCTTGATGGAGGTCTCTGAAAAACAATAGACACAAGAGAAAGCAAGTTAGAAAACAATAAAGTGCAAGAAATGCGAAGAGAAGATCAGAAATCGTTGTCTCCCCGGCAATGGCGCCAAAATGTTGAACTTTGGAATTGCTACGCTAACGTGTTTGATTTTAAAACCTTGTTGTTGTAGCTTGAAATTGAAGAATTCGTGTTCAAAAAATAAAATTTATACCGAAATTTGAATTCCAGGTCGAACACAGGGAGGCTACGTCGATCTATATTCGCAATTATATTTTTTTTAGAATTTTTGAAAAGCGAAATGATATAATTACAATGAAGCTATCAGACTAAAAGGAAGAGAGAGAGAGAAAGAGAACATGCATTCAATATTTCAAAATGTTTATACAATCAAACCAAATAAAAGTTACACTAGAAAGCGGGAAATCAGCTACACTATAAAGTAGGAAAATTCTACACTAGAAAAGCTGTAAAGAAGAATGGGAGAGAGAAGTTATCCTCCTCGACAATCGCTTGGAGGATGAGTCGGATGGGATGATGCCTGGATGAAGGAGGACAGAGCAGGATGAAGGAGGACGAAGCAGAAGAACGGGAATGGAGCAGCATGCCATTGTCATCGCGGGATCCACTTCCAAAGGGGACGAAAATTTGGACTTTATCTCGCGAGGAGCATCCTGGGTGTGGGACAAGCTTCTCTTGAGCTTTGGAGAGGTAGAGAAGAGAAGGAAGGGATGAGAATTTTGTGTGGAGGGGGTCTCCTTTTATAGTTGCAAGGAGTGGGGGCAAATTAGTCATTACATCTTTAAAACATTAAATAAGGGGTCTTTAGGGAAGGATAAAATCGTCGCTAAAGCCCCAACATGGGCGTAGTGGGTGCTCCCCACGCGCGCCTCCTCAGCTAGCCACTCTCAACGCCCACCACACGTTCATCCATCCATAGCCGTCCGATCGCGAGATCGGACGGCTGTGAATGCGCTTTCCTCGCTCGCTGAGCGCCCGCCCCAGTGCGTGCGATGGCACATTCCCGCCTCGCGTGAAATAGCGCGTGGCCGCTATTGGAAGATCTGAGCCGCCCGATCACGATCCAACGCACGCCCGTGGTCACTTGCCCGCACCCTTCTCCCCTTCACTACGGCTCGAACCCACCGCCGCTGCTCGCGATAGCACCTTCGACCGCTATGCTACGGGGCGCGGATGGTCGAGCGGACGCTTTTAGGCACAGCTGTCCACAGCCGTTGGATCGAGATCCAACGATGGAGAGAGGGCGGATGCGGAGGCTTCAATGGTTGCATGCGGGCATTTGGGGGGCCGAGATGGCGCCACGTGGTGCCTTCTTGGCCGTCCATCTTCTGGATGTTGTAGATGGTGCCACGGATGTCGGATTGACTCAATTTTTGCGTCGTTAGGCTGCGATCGTCGATCCGAATTCATCCGTGCGGTCAGATTTATCATTTGAAGTGCGGATTTACACCATCCTTGCCCTTGAAATTCTAGGGTTCCCCGGTCACTATCTATTGCTACAAATGCCTGATTAGGGCGATCTTGGAGTCGTTGAACTCCAATCATAGCCCTGATTACATTCGTACAGTTGGATCTTCGATCCATGGTCCCAATAAAAGGTTTTCCCTGTCCAAGCACATAAAAGGAGACAATTAACCTCCATTTTATTCAAACCACTCTAAATGCAAGATGATGCATGTTATGCAATATTTATAGCATGCAATGCAATCCTATGCTTGAGAACATGCATAAATAGACATCTTAAGTAGTGTAAATATGTTTACATCAGTGGCACACACTCATCTGGTGCTACATATAGTCTAGTACTGCAGACTCTAGATCTCTAGACTATTAGACAAGTCAACTCTGAGAGAGGCTACACAATTGTGCTCTCTTGACATTCCTGGTCACTCCCTCTTTTCTTTCTTTTTGAGATCACAAATCTCGCCAGATTTAGAAATTATACTCACTATTGGGTGGCCTCACATGGCATCCATACTTCAATTAAAGTCCTAATAACTCTACAACTAAGTTAGAGTACTCAACCAGTATTCGGGCGATCAGAAATACTAAAAGGTAGGTATGGGTCATATTTGGTGGAACGTGAAAAGTGTTTTGTTGCCTCAGAAACAATGTTACATTATAACTCGGACCCCTTTTTTTTTGTAATATAAATATTTCTTCTTTTTCTGTTTCTTCTTTTTCTTCTTCTTTTCTTTTCTCTCTCTTTCTTTTATATATAATATAAATCAACATAATATGACACAAACTTTTATTTATGAGGCATTATTCAGGATGATGATGGTCAAGAGGATATTGTATGGCTTATTTGGTGGAAGTGCCTATTCTCGACACCGGGAAGGAATGGATAGGACAGGCGTATTTCTGACCTTTGACACTATTACCCTCCTTCAACCGAGGACTCTATGAAGGATGGTCGTAACCATCCACCATAGTTATAGCTTTATTAAGACTCAATCTCTGTGTATCTGCCTTATTTGGTGACTCTCAGGAATTCACTCAAAGTACGCACACAGGAACAGAGAGTGAAAACTACGCCTAACTTTGAAGTATCATCATCTAACAATCCAAAACTTAAGAGTCCTTGCACTAGACTTAGCGTACCAGTAATCTCTCTACCTTCTTCTCACAAATATGAGGTGGATCTACTAGAAGATAGTATGCCTGACTCCCTATGAACTATCCAAGGGTTCAGTGGACTACAAATGCTTATTGATTTTCCTCGAGGATCCATTACCTAGTCTACGTGCACGTGAAATAAATGTACTGGATTCTAAACTTAAGAAATAATTCCAGAAGAAAAACCTCCAATGACAAAGGTATTTTGCTAGGGCTAACCCAATCAGCTTAAGAAAAGAGAATTTTCTTTTTTTTTTATATATGCTAACCTAAATGCATGAATACTTCCTAAAATGCAAATGCACCCCCCCATGCCTAAATCCTACAATGTCCACATTGTAAAATTAAAATAGGAGGAGAAAGGAGAAACATCACCTAACAATGGTGTTATTCTGACTGCTGGGTTGCCTCCCAACAAGCGCTGCATTTTCTGTCAGCAGCCAAACCTAGAAGGAACCTATAAGTCTAGTTCCAAACAGACAAAGTTAGGCCCTAAAAATATGCATAACAGTGCAGGCCTAGAAAACAGGTAGCCACGGATGTTGGCGAGCTGATGATGCAACGTAATACCAAATGCTCACCAGAAGATATGAAAGCGAAGAACCTCGTTGGCTACCTTGGGAGGTGTAGGAATAATAAATGGAATATGAAAAGGGACCTCCCGAAATGAAATAAGTGGAGGATAACAAGGATCCTCCAGAACATGACATGTTTTAAAAGATATATACATTATTAGTTCAAACCCTTGAATGGCGAGAGTAAAAGTACAAGCATCAATCCACACTCGCCATTCTACCCGAGGATGTACTGGCCTGATATATTCTCCAGAAAGAATGTACATGAGCAGAGATCTGAGCCAAGGATCGGTTAGGGGGTATAAGGGTTGTTTGTAGTGTTGGAAGGTAATGATTAAGTCCAACGAGGGCTTAGTTGGTGTTAGGTCTAATTCGAACAATGATTCAGATTGTGTATACTCCCTAACAGTTGTAGAAAATTGCATATTACCTTGCCTAGCATTAATGATCAGAGTCATATTTGAATCAAGGGTGGACTCCAAATTACAACTCTTTGATGGCAAGGTCAAAATGTAAGAATCATTATCATTCAGCTCATCCCCAGATTGTTCTCTCAAATATTTGTTGGGGTGTATATGTGATTCATTAGGAGTTGGATCAGTATTCTCAATTATTTCTAAAGGAGGATCAGTCTTAATATTTTGGAGGAAGCATATATCATTGAATTCGTTATTGTTCTCAGGGTATAAATCCTCAATTGGCGTGTTTTGTCCCCGAGAGTCTCCCATAGACTTCTCATTATTTTGTTTGTCCTCCTCTAATATCAACTCCTGTTTTAATGGAGGATGACTCTCAAAAGAAGGGAGGAATCTGGATTTAATCATATTATTTCTATCTTATGGAGGTAAATCCTCAAATGATAAATAATTCCCCTATGGTTCACTCCAGATTTTCAGTCCAGGTTCCTCTATTGGGGTATCCTCATTTTCTGAATTAGACTCTTCATATCCCTGAGACCAAAATTGATCTAATTCATCTTCCAATCCGTTAGGGTCACCTTCATTGAGTGCATTTAAATCCTCAGGATACTGAATGATAGGTGTTGACTCCCTAAGTGGAGGGTCAGGAGTAGGCTCACTAAGGGCAGAATGGGATTCCACAAAATAATCAATAGGGGAAGTGATAGGAATAATACAACCTTGATCCGGGTTGGTAGGGGTAAGGAGAATACTGTCATTGGGTCAAGGTCATCAAGAGGTGCCATCTTCTCTTGCTTTTGACTCCAATATAGTTCAGGTGGATAATCACTATGATCATTGTCCTCTAGTAGCCGTGTCTCACTGGGAGAGTCTAAGTGATAGCTACATAAAATTGGATCCCTATTGTCATTAGGTTCCTCAGAATTATTTTCATGATCATGATCGTATGGGCAGGGATCAGGATTATTGGGAAGCATGTAGCTAAGTTGTCTTATTTCTTCATTTAACTGTTGACTATTCCTCAACATCTCTCCCATTGATTCCATCATTTCCTTTTGCTGTTTTTGCATTTCTATCATAAAAGTGGAGAGGCTACTATTATCAGGTTGGGGAGGATAGTCAATTTCAGGCTCTGGTTGCCTAGGGGTATCAGTCCAACCTCGATACAGAAAATCATGAAGGGTGGGAGGGTTGGGTGTTTGCATGGAAGTAGGGATTTCAGGGTTGGGAAATCTTGCTCCTAGGCTCTGCTCAAAAGTAGGAGTTATCAAGCCAGTACTTCCAGGATAAGAATAAGAATGATCCCATGAATTGTCAATGTACCCATCAAAGGATGGATACCCTCAGGGCATGGGATCCTGATTAAAAGATGGGAAGTATTGACTCTAATAATCTGAATGATAGGAGTAAGAGTAATCCATTTCTTTAAGCAAAATAATTTTAACTCTCTTAGGATTTAGCAAAATTCAGAATATAAGCAGAAAACTTCCTAGAGAGTTCTATTGTCAAAGCAAATGCAAATTCAAAGGGATCTGTTTTTAGTAGATTGTAGGTCTTAGAGTTATATGTTTAGTTGGTGACCAAACAAGTTTTGCAAAAAATTACGCTTCCTAGGCCAACCTTCGTTGGTGCCTATAACCTACTTGCAAGGGATGGAAGTCTCGAATCGAGCCCACACACGAGGAACCAAAGTAACTTGGTGGATAGGCTTATTGATTTTCGACTAACTTCCCTTGTGGTGCAAAAGAGGAGAGGTAGAAATTTATCTAGTGACCTTATGTGTGAGGTGCACAGTGTCTCAAGTGTGCAAGCATACAATCGTGTTTTGATTTTTTGAAATTCCGCAAACAGGATCCTTTTGTACACAATTTTCAGTCATGGATTTTAAAGTCCAACCTCTTAGCAGTCTCAATTTTTAAAGTGACCATTGAATTAATTTGATTCAAGCACTTTAGTGGTCTTAGATTTAAGTCCAATGCATATGCATGACAGGTAATTGATGCTCAAGAAAAGACGTACCTTATTCCAGCTTTCTTCGTGCAATGTATGAATGCAATGCAATAAAATAAACTAGATGCTGGTCATTCAGTTCTAGATGGTCGTCCTATAGATATGTAGCTTCTAGTAGGCAGTTCGAATATATATATATTTATAATAAACAAACAGACCTAATCTAACTAACTAACCAAAATTCAGTTCAAATAGTTCAAATAATCCTATAATCTAAATAAATGGGAACACGCTCCCAAAAATATGCTCCCGCATACAAAAGCGACAAGAAATAAAGTGGCATTGGGAACACGTTCCCAAAAATACCCGACAAGGGTCCAAAAGATAGTAATTTAATTCTAATGTCTGTCTAAACTAAATCTAACTAAATCAGAAATAGGCTTCTCCGTAAGCCTATGTGCGTGGGATCAAGGCCCACATGTTCCTATTGCCATCCTCCAGGTGGCGTCAAGGTCCACCAAAAAGATCGTCTCCGCCGTGCATGTCGTTCAGGTTCAATGTCGTCACTCTGCCACGCCTGTCATTATGTCAGATTCCTCTCACAATAATAAAAATGATCAGATGATTGCGCAACTCAGAATATTAAAAACAATGAAGTAAATCTATTGCGTCTGTTGCCTCCCCGGCAACGGCACCAATTTGACAGGTCGACTTTCCCCTTTGCGTTGTAGTATTTAAGTGGTGGAAAAATCGAATAACCAACAATAAAAATAACCACTCATAGAAGAGCGAGTCGTGTCCACAGGGAGGCAATTATGCAATAAACTCTTGATTATTTTATATTCTTTCGGTTAAGTGCGAAATCCCTATTCAAATCTGACATAAAATGCGATGGAAAGTAGATTCACAATAACTTAAAAAGATAAGGGTATATGTGCAGTTTTCCCTCACTGAAATCTTCAATAAATATATGATGATTTTGTGTATTTTTCAATTGTCATATACTAGAGAGAATCGGTGCATGTGTTGATCCCAAAACCAATCTTAAAACAGGTGAATATCAATAACATGCAATTATCAGAAAGCATGAGTGTGCATGCGCAATTCTGCCACAATAAAATGATAATAAATCAAAAATCAAATTCTGGTGGCAATGACAATAAATGTAATTTTTAATCTCCCTCAGAATAGAGCATTTGCTCTCTCTCCTCCTCGCGAGAGAGAGAGAGAGAGCACCGGCGGGTCTTTCACACGCAAGGGAGGTTGGCGAAGATGAGGCTGATCTGATGGAGGTTGCGGCGTCGATGGAGATGGCCGGAGGTGGCCGATCGACGGAGGAGACGAATGCCAGAGGAGGCTGTCTATTGTGAAAGTGTTGCTTGAGAGGGGCACGCTGCAGATGGCACGTGACGGTGAGCAGTGCTATTGCTGTGAAGCTCCTACGGTGGCGGTGGCTATTGAACGTGTTTTCGAACGCTACGCTAACGTGTTTGGTTTTGGAAAACCTGTCGTTGTAGTTCGAAAGCGAAGAATTCGTGTTCAACAAATAAAATTTATACCGAAATTAAAATTCCGGGTCGAACACAGGGAGGCGGACGTTTGATTTAAAAACTTCGCGTTTCTTTTTATTTGTCACGAAGTAATTCAATTTAAACTATCTAATTATTTACAATTAATAAAAGAGAGAGAGAGGGTAAGAGAGAGAGAGAGTATTACACATGGAAATCAAAATGAGATGTAGAATAAACAAAGAATTTATCATAGAAGAGATTGTTCATTACAATTAGAATGCATAAAATAATTACACTAGAAAGCGATAAATTTACTCTAGAAAGCATTAAAAGAATGGAGGGAGAAATGTCCTCCTCGACGGTCGCTCGGAGGACGAGTAGATTAATCTAGAAAGCAGTAAATCTATACTAGAAAGCAGTAAAAAGAATAGGGAGAGAGAAATCCTCCTCGATGGTTGCTTGGAGGATGAGCCGGATGGGACTATGCCTGGACGAAGGAGAACGAAGCAAGAAGAAGGAGGACGAAGCAGAAGAACAGGAACGAAGCAGCACGCCGTCGTCGTCGCGGGATCCACTTCCGAAGGGGAACGAAAATTGGACTTTATCTCGCGAGAAGCATCCCGGGTGTGGGACAAGCTTCTCTTGAGCTTTGGAGGGGTAGAGAGGAGAAAGAAGGGATGAGAATTTCGTATGGAGGGGGTCTCCTTTTATAGTTGCAAGGAGTGGGGGCAAAATGGACATTACAACTTTAAAACAATAAATAAGGGGTCTTTAGTGATGGATAAATCCGTCACTAAAGCCCCAGCGTGGGCGTAGCTTCCGTGCCCACGCGCGCCTCCTCGGCTGCCCGCTCATCAACGTCCACGCACGTCCAGTGCTTTTCAGCCGTCCGATCGTGAGATCGGACGGCTTAAGATGCGTCCGCACCCGCTGCGTTGCGCGCCCCCCGCGCATCTGATTGCGCGTCCGATTGCGCATCTAATCGCGCGTCGACACTATCGGGCGCGTGCGGCCATCCGATCTCCATCTGACGCTCCACTCGCGCCCAATCGCCGTGCCTTCCAGCCCCCTCTCCACGGCTCGAACTCGCGCTCGGAGCTCGCGATAGCGTGCTCGACCACTGCACTATGGGGCGCGGATGGTCGAGCGGACGCTTTTAAAAGCGAGCGCCCACAACCGTTGGATTAAGATCCAACGGCGGAGAGCGATCGGGCATGGGGCTTTCACAAGATGAAGCGGCCGCTTGGGTGGTTGAGATGGCGCCATGTGGCACTATCTTGGCCGTCCATCTTCTGGAAGTTGTAGATGGTGCCACGGATGTCAAATTGACTCGATTTTTGTGTCGTTGGGCTGCGATCGTCGATCCAAATTCATCCGTGCGGTCGGATTTATCATCTGAAGTGCGGATTTTCACCATCCTGGCCCTTGATCTTCTAGGGTTCCCCAGTCACTATCTGATGCTACGGATGCCTGATTAGGGCGATCTTGGAGTTGTTGAACTCCAATCGTCGCTCTGATCACATCCATACGGTTGGATCTTTGATCCGAGGTCCCGACAAAATGTTTGCCCTGTCCAAGCACATAAAAGGAGACAATTAACCTCCATTTTATTCAAACTACTCTAAATGCAAGATGATGCATGTAATGCAATATTTATATCATGAAATGCAATCCTATGCTTAAGAACATTCATAAATAGACATTTTAAGTAGTGTAAATGTGTTTACATCATACCCCCATGCCTATCTTTTGCTAGTCCCTAGCAAAAATTATATGCTATTTATAAAAGAATTAGGTTGGATTATTTGGACTTGAATTATTTTCAATCATTAAGAAATTATCTACTTAGGAACTGAACTTTCAAAGACACAACAGTGCCCGGGTATCAGCCAAAATGCAGACCGCCTCAAGTCCTTGCCTTATTCAAAGAAAAATTTCTTTTTCTCTTTTTACTCTTTTCTAATTTTTTTTTGGATTTTCAAATTTTAGGGTTTAGGAGTGGCTTTCTACGGCCATTCAACTCACCCAAGATTTGATGAGAACCCTAAGTTTTAAGCATCTTATTGTGATTGTGATAGACTCGTTGACCGACAATTAAAACGGACTTCAGATTTCTACGCCTCTAGGTGACCTCAAAAAGACTTCTGCCTAAAGGTGTATCTTTACAACCGGTAGCTTTCTCCCTACTTTTATTTTTTTACGGGGTCAACACAAGGGTGAATCCAGTGTATATCTCCTCGGTTTATTCTACTTCTCCACTTCTTCCTAAGTATTTTGGGAATTTTTTGTGCATTTTCTGAGCTGGGTTCTGGACAACCGGTCGATGAGCTATTACCACCGACAACTTGCCAGCCATACTCGTTCGGGGAAGTGTGGCTTATTTCTTTTTGTTCTTTTCTCCTTTTCTTTTTGATTTTTTTTTTTTTAAATAGGTGGCTTCCCTGGTCTAAGATTTACCTAAGGGTAGGAAAAAGAGAAAGGTCCAGTGATTGGGCTCTGGACAACCTACCTATGGGCTGTTACCCACGATAACTTGCCAGCCATATCACCCTAGAAGGTTCATTAGCTACTCAATTTCTGTTAAAATCACCGAACAACGAGTCAGTGCAAAGAAAGTGTGTAGATGCTTAAGACTCAAAATTCCCTCAAATCAGAGGGCGGGTTGATAAGTCGTGTACTTATCACCCAAACTTATTTACTCCAATTAAAATAAAATTCAAGTTGGCGAGAACTCGAAAAACAAATCCACATTTTAGTGGATACACTGGCTGATTAAGTTCAAAGACCTGAAGGGTCTTTGTGTTCAGATCTTAATGTAGTTTTTCCTAAGATTGAAAATTTTCTTAAACCCAAATTCTCTTTCCTAATTTCGATTTTTTTTTTAATCAAAATAAAACAAATCTACGGAGCTTACAAATGAATTCATAGATAAATATCCACCCCCCCATGCCTATCTAATGCAATGTCCTCATTGTATTAAAAAGACATAAAACAGAGTGGAAAAGCGAAGAAAGCACCTAAATTGCGTGAATGTCAGGTCCGCTCCGAGATGAAAAATTAAAAAGAACTGTATATGTGATGAGTTTAGTGCCTTCAGCTAGGCACACTATACAAAGAAAAGAAATAAAGAATTCACAAGTGCAGGTCAGAATTAGAATAAATAGAAGAATCCTCCGACCTGTCAGCAGAGGTCCATAGATGTGGACTAGATTGTGGTGCAAACCCACAACCCATAATCGAGAATATCTTAGGTTCTGGATAAAAATTACCCAAAACCTAAAATCAGAATGCAAGCGGGGTCAGGCCTGCGATTTATGAGGATGCAACCCAAGACCAAAAAGTCGAGTTACAGAGAATTGAAGCTCAAAAGGATAATCGTTGAATGTGTGCTTGAGTTGAACATCCTCGAAACAAATGTCGTAAGGGCTTTGATTTGATGAATTCAGCTTAAAAGGAACCCTTCGACATAATCTTCCATTTCCTCCAAAATTAACTTCCCAAATCAAAACTTCCCAGCTCCTATCCACCCCATTCAGCATATCAAATTCCAGGACCTCTTGTATATTCATCACCCCGTCTAAAATCTCCAAGTCTAAATGATGTGGCAGAATCAAAATTGACTTGGGTCTAATTATCTCAGAATTAGAATCATCAATAAGCGCAACAGGGTGTAACTGATAATCAGGGCATTGAATTGATTCCTCCAGAAAATGCGATTCTGGATCCGTAATGTGTGCCCTAATAAGATCAGTGTCCTCAGTTATTGGGCTATCAAATGATCTATCAGATTCCTCAGGCCCAATTGTCTCATAGAAATCCTGTTCAGAAAACTCACGTGAGACTTCGCAACTTGAATCTTCACCATCAGGATCCGTATCAATGTATGTCCCAAAATCATTTGTCACATTCTGTTCCAAGGAGACATACGTTTCCTCGTAACCCGGCTTAGGGATCTCAGGTGAAGAAATCAGATCATCCTTAATTGGTTGTTTTAATTCAATCTGGTCAACCTCGTAACACGTGTCCCCCCAATAGGTGCCTGAGTGGGTTCTGTCATTGGCTTTCCTAAAGAGGGTTCATCCTGGGAATTATTCCAAGATTGAATCAAAGCAACCACGAATCTCATGCTCAATTTCGCTAATTTCCCAAGTAGAAACTCACCCGGGTTCTTATCCTTAACATCCTGGAGCCAATCCAACAAAGACTTGTTTAAATCATCAATCATTTCAATCAGGGGCTCCAATCTCTCAATGCAAGGTATTGGCTGAACTTCTAAAGATTGAATGATATTCCTCAAGTTAGCCAGAACCTTATCTTGAACCTGGTTAACCTGAACCAAATGAGTTGGTTCAGGGTTGGGTGGGTTTGACATCAATGCAGAGGAATTAACGAATTGAGATTCGTTATACACTTCCTGGTAATAGGTCATTTCAGATTGTTGAAAAGATGGTGATGACCTAAAGGTAGTGAAATCAAAGGATGGGTAAGGATCGGTGTATCCTTCTTGATTGTAGACCGTATTAGGTTGTGCATGAAAGGAAGACGATCTATAATCGATGTAGCTTTGAGAAGGATAGAAATCAGAATCAAAGTGTTCAGGGTTAGACCCTAAACACGAGGGTCCGGAATTGTATCCCCAATCCGAATTATCCCAACTGATTGATGGTTCATTACAATACGAGTTGGGATAATCGTCATGTTGAGGATAATTCACAACAGGAGGGAAAGAGTGGGAATGCGTGAAATATGAGGAAGGATTCTTGAGACACGGGAGGAAGAAAGGTGCCCTGCAATACAAACAATCAAACCTGTCCTTAAATGGGTTAGCCTACAGACCTACAGACTCCCAAAACTCGTCTTGAGATAAAGGAACGATTTGATCTACTTCTGTCTGTTCAATCCAACCAGTTAGAAGGAGGGACTGGGGAGAAGGTTCTTCCTTCGGCTTGCGCCTCCAGTTCCTAGTGTACCCCCCAGCCGCGATCATTTGACTTTGCTCCCCTAGCTAGACATCAGATTGAACAGTAGAAATAGACTAATCGAAAATAATCACGTTCTGAGTTCTGAAGAGCGAGTTCAATCCTTAAGGCCAACGTCTACTCTGTTTTATTTAGGGCTAGGTTTGACTGTGCTTTGGAATGTGATGGGCCCTTTAAATGGGTTGTGCCCTTAATGATTGATTGATTTGTGTGTGCGTGCACAACCAATGGTTTTCAAGCAAGATTATTTTTGATGTGGTGAATTTTTAAGGTTCAAATCTTGCTTAGTAGCTTTTAGGATTCAACTTTAGGTGTTTTCAAACAAGTTTCATTGGCACACCAAGTTTTGCAAGCACGGGTGAAGATATTTTCCTCTAAAGTTTAAAAAGAATGTGGAGTGCTTGGTAAATCCCTAAGAGTTGAACCTAATTGACAGCTACTTGATGAGTTGATTTTAATTGAAGTGGTACGGCCCAAACAACTCAAACAACTGGCCACATATGCACCACTAAGTTAGGCACACAAAGATGGTTAACCTAGAATGATTTCTACTCTTTTATGTGTTGCTTTATTTGTACCGGTTCCACAGATCAGAACCTGGTTGAGTAGAAACAAATCAATTTGGTTAAGTGCCTTTAAATGTGGGTGTACGTTGTGTTTGTGGAAAATTGCCCCACAGAATTATCTTTTTGTTTTTTTGTTTTATATAAATGGAGGTGGAATGAATGTGAGTGAGAATCCAAACAACCAAACTATTCCTAGGATTTATGCAAACACCTAGGTTAATTGGAATTTGGATTCAATGTGGCGAATGAAATCTATGGAGGGGGAAAGAATGGGGAATAACTTACAAAACCTTCTACAGCACCTTACTACAATCTACTGCTTTTGCTCGTCTCAAAAGAGTACCTGCAATTACAATAAGAAAGGAGAAAAGTGAAGTAAATGATTTGTAAGTTACAAAATGCGAAGAGAAATCAAAGATCCTTGCCTCCCCAGCAACGGCGCCAAAATGTTGAACGTGTTTTCGAATGCTACGCTAACGTGTTTGGTTTTGGAAAACCTGTCGTTGTAGTTCGAAAGCGAAGAATTCGTGTTCAACAAATAAAATTTATACCGAAATTAAAATTCTGGGTCAAACACAGGGAGGCGGACGTTTGATTTAAAAACTTCGCTTTTCTTTTTATTTGTCACGAAGTAATTCAATTGAAACTATCTAATTATTTACAATTAATAAACGAGAGAGAGAGGGTAAGAGAGAGAGAGAGTATTACACATGGAAATCAAAATGAGATGTAGAATAAACAAAGAATTTATCACAGAAGAGACTGTTCATTACAATTAGAATGCATAAAACAATTACACTAGAAAGCGATAAATTTACTCTAGAAAGCATTAAAAGAATGGAGGGAGAAATGTCCTCGACAGTCGCTCGGAGGACGAGTAGATTAATCTAGAAAGCAGTAAATCTATACTAGAAAGCAGTAAAAAGAATAGGGAGAGAGAAATCCTCCTCGACAGTTGCTTGGAGGACGAGTCGGACGGGACGCCTGGACGAAGGAGAATGAAGCAGGGCGAAGGAGGACGAAGCAGAAGAACCAGAACGAAGCAGCATGCCGTCGTCATCACGAGATCCACTTCCGAAGGGGAACGAAAATTAGACTTTATCTTGCGAGAAGCATCCTGGGTGTGGGACAAGCTTTTCTTGAGCTTTGGAGGGGTAGAGAGGAGAAAGAAGGGATGATAATTTCGTATGGAGGGGGTCTCCTTTTATAGTTGCAAGGAGTGGGGGCAAAATGGACATTACAATTTCAAAATAATAAATAAGGGGTCTTTAGTGACAGATAAATCCGTCACTAAAGCCCCAGCGTGGGCGTAGCTTCCGCGCTCACGCGCGCCTCCTCGGCTACCCGCTCATCAACGTGCATGCACGTCCAGCGCTTTTCAGCTGTCCGATCGCGAGATCGGACGGCTTAAGATGCGTCCGCGCCCGCTGCGTTGCGTGCCCCCCGCGCGTCTGATTGTACATCCGGTTCCGCGTCCAATCGCCCGTCGACGCTATCGGGCGCGCGCGGCCGTTCGATCTCCATCTGACGCTCCACTCGCGCCCAATCGCCGTGCCTTCCAGCCCCCTCTCCACGGCTCGAACTCACGCTCGGCGCTCGCGATAGCGCACTCGACCACTGCACTATGGGGCGCGGATGGTCGAGCGGACGCTTTTAAAAGCGAGCGCCCACAACCGTTGGATTAAGATCCAATGGCGGAGAGCGATCGGGCGCAGGGCTTTCACAAGATGAAGCGGCTGCTTGGGCGGCTGAGATGATGCCACGTGGCGCTATCTTGGCCGTCCATCTTCTGGAAGTTGTAGATGGTGCCACGGATGTTGGATTGATTCGATTTTTGTGTCGTTGGGCTGCGATCGTCGATCCGAATTCATCCGTGCGGTCGGATTTGTCATCTGAAGTGCAGATTTTCACCATCCTGGCCCTTGATCTTAGAGGATTCCCCGGTCACTATCTGATGCTACGGATGCCTGATTAGGGTGATCTTGGAGTCGTTGAACTCCAATCGTCGCTCTGATCACATCCATACGGTTGGATCTTTGATCCGAGGTCCTGGCAAAATGTTTGCCCTGTCCAAGCACATAAAAGGAGACAATTAACCTCCATTTTATTCAAACTACTCTAAATGCAAGATGATGCATGTAATGCAATATTTATATCATGAAATGCAATCCTATGCTTAAGAACATGCATAAATAGACATTTTAAGTAGTGTAAATGTGTTTACATCAGTGGCCGGTGAGCGCGCAAGGTGGACCGGGCACCTTTCTGCAGGGTGCTAGCACTAGAGAGGGGCGTGCCCTACTGGAGTGGGTGGCGAGGGTGGAGTAGTGCAGAGGTGATGGCGCAAGTGCCTGCAGGAGGGGGCGCACCTGCGGGGAAGCGCTGGAACCGGGTGGAGATGGGCGCACGGAGAAGGGGTAGGGCGTGTGCCTGCGGGGAGGCGCTGGAGAGGGGCGCGGCCTGCTTGAGAATGCTAGGCGCTGAACCGGGTGCATGGTAGGGTGAAAACGTGCAGCGCCTTCAGGCGCGCTGGAGGGAGCACCGGATGGAGAGAGGCAGGTTTGCAGAGGGGTGCACGTCTGCTTACTGGTTGGAGGGCGTAGTGTAGGCTTGGAGGCGGGTGCAGGTGCTTGGTGCTGCACCTGAACAGGTCCTGTGGGTGAAGGAACTTGGTGCTGCTGGGTGAAGGCGGGTGAAGCGTTGGAAGGTCTGCCGTGCTGCGCTTGGTGCTGGAGATGGGCACGTGCCTGTGGGTGCGCAAGGTGGAGAAGGAGCGAGCTTAGGCACAGTGCATGCGGTGGAGCAATTCCCCTCAGGGGGGAAGCTGCAGATCCACAGTGCACGCTGGAGTTGTTCCCTGCAAGGGGGAGATGGATCTCCCCTCTCCTTTCTCCGCCTCCTCTTTAACTCCTCCTGGTTTGCTCATGCGTGAGTTAAGGGATTTTTAAATCCCTTAACTATTTTTGGCCAGTGGTTGTTGAGGGTGACCGGAGGATGGGGAAAAGAACAACTACTGGTTATTTAAAAGGGTAATTTACCCTCCCCTCCTTATTCTTTTGCCAAATATATTTCCTGCACATAAAAAGAACATCATTACATATTAAGTTATAGAATAGATGTAAACCTAAATCATGATGCATGCAAATATTCTATAACTTAATGTAGTTATTAGTAAACCTAAAAGATACAATTAAAGTTACTTAGGCATAATATTAGTCCATTAAAATGGACTCATCAGCCACTACCTCCTCCGCGCGTGCGAGCAGGGGATTCATTTCCCCTATTTCGCTACAGAAAATAGCGAATTAAAATTTACGCTTCTTACCATTGTGAAAAAGCACTATTCATTTATTTATATTATATAATATTTGGTTGAAATTGCATGGACATCCCTCTCTTTAATTTGAATTACATATGATTGATTTCTTCTTATGAATGACATACAACATGAGATATTGGTTATAGTAAATTGGTGTTATTAGGTAGGAGATTAATATCGACATTGTTTGCTATTACCAAGGTCATTATTTAGAATATTATATTATGGTAATTTTGCATATAAATACCCACATTCCTGATCAATTGATTAAAATGAGCATTTATATTGGAAATAAGTTGCACTAGTTAGAATGCACACCCATTGATATTCCTGAATAAATGAGACATCACTCACGCATTTAATAGGCTAATTCCTCCCTGTCTAGATGACCTAGCTATTTTCATGTTTAGATTTTGAGAATTAAATGTTTTGAAAAGCGATTTTCTACCACGCGACATATTACAAGGACACAACATTTTATGTTACAAATTTTATCGAAAACGAAGATCACTCTTTCACAAGGGTTCCGTCCCAAACCTTGTAATGACCCTTTTTCCAACACTTATAACGAGGGATGGAGGAACCACCCAAACTTTTCATGGAGGCAAGGGAATGTCTCAAATTCAGCTAATTATAAACCACAACCCTTTCAAAAGCAACAAATGAACCAACCTCAGACCTTTGCCCAACCAAAGACCTCTGAGATGGATGAATTGAAGGTGATGTTGAGAACTATGTAGGAAAGTCAAAGTGCCATCATCCAATCTCATGACAAGGCTATACACGAAATGAAATCACAGGTAGGACACCTTGTAGAGGCTGCTAGACAGAGGGAAATTGGGAAGCTTCCCAGTGCTGCTGGGGAGAATCCTAAAGGAAAAGGGACTGTCTTTAGGGAGCATGCTGAGAAGGTGACTATTCTGAGGAGTGGGAAAGAAATTTCCAAACTTGATGCTCCTATAGTCTCACCTTCTGAAAACCCATCCACCTCGACATTCGCCCCCACCGGAGAAGAGTTGCCCAACTCTCCTCCACTTGAAATCACCTCATCGGAAGAGCTTGTCCCTGCTCCAGCCCTTACTTGACATGACAACCCTTCCACCCAGAGACCGAGAGTGCCCTTTCCAAAGTGCTTATACACCATTGGACAGACCTCTACTGGCTCATCTGGAGCCAAAGATAGGACGGATGAAATCATGGATACTTTCAAGCAAGTGCAGATTAACCCACCTTTGCATGAAGCTATCAGGCAGATTCTATACTATGCCCGCTTTCTAAAGGACCTGTGCACCAAAAAGTGGCAATCTAGGAAACAGGTCCAATCAAAAGTCGTCCTGCCTGATTCCGTTAGCTCAATAGTTCAACATGGCACACCCCTAAAACTTAAGGACCTAGGAGCCCCGTACATCTCGGTGGTCATTGGTGACCTACATATAAATGAGGCTCTGCTTGATCTAGGTGCGGGGGTAAACATCCTTCCGAGCTATGTGTATGAACAACTTGACGGAGGCAATCTGAAGCCTAGCCCAGTAATCCACCAAGTTGCAGACCGATCACTCAAGATACCCCAGGGAATGCTAGAAGATGTCCTCGTTAGAGTGGACTTCTTCTTCCCTGTTGACATTTTAGTGTTGAACACAGACCTTACGAACGAGCCAACCAAGCCCTCCATCATTTTGCGTTGCCCCTTCCTTGCAACTTCACTTGCTTTGATCAATTGCAATACTGGGGCATTAAAAATGGGCTTTGGGAATAAGAAAATTTGGCTTAATGTGTCTAATGCTTATAAACAAACCGGGCTTGAGGATTGTTCCCAAGTTGAGGTGGTAGATGACCTGATTGAAGAGACAACCTTGCAATTTTATGTGATGATCCCCTTTAGCATGTTATGCTTAATGAGCATTCCCATATCTTGGAGGAATGTGAAGGGGATATACTAGAACTTGAAGAGTTGCTTGGTGTTTCTACTGAGTTTCTTTCCCCATCATCTCTCCCCAAGGTAGATCTGCTACCTAAGATGGGGACATCTATTATGAAACCCTCAACCATATAAGCCCCGACCTTGAGCTGAAACCCCTCCCGGACACTCTCAAGTACGTCTTCTTGGGTACCAATGATATGCTCCCCGTTATCATTTCGGTTGTGCTATCTGAGTCACAGGAAGGACCACTGATTGAATGTTTGTCTAGGCATAGGGAAGCTACTGCTTGGAGCATTACTAATATTAAGGGTATAGACTCTACACTCTACATGCATCACATTTATACTATTGATTCCATCAAGCCATTTAGGGACATGCAGAGACGTCTTAACCCTAATATGAGGGAGGTGGTTAAAAAGGAAATTTTGAAGTGGTTGGACGCTGGGATTATATATCCCATTGTGGATAGTAAATGGGTAAGTCCTATCCATGTGGTGCCAAAGAAGGCAGGCTTTACTTTGGAAATTAATGACCATGGAGAACAAGTGGTGACTAGACCCTCACCTGGATGGAGGGTCTACATTGATTACCAAAAGCTAAACACCACTAACGAGAATGACCACTTTCCCTTGCCTTTTATTGACCAAATTCTCAAAAAATTGGCAGGGAATAAGTACTATGGGTTTCTTGATGGATATTCTAGTTACAACCACGTTGCAGTCTTTCTTGATGACTAGGAGAAGATGAGTTTGATGAGTCCTTATGGTACCTTTGCATTCAGGCACATGCCATTTGGACTATGTAATGAGCCAGCAACCTTCCAACAGTGTATGATGTCCATTTTCTCGAACATGATTGACGAGTGTGTTAAAGTGTTTATGGATGACTTCTCTATTTGAGACTCATCTTTCGACCAGTGTCTCCTGCACCTAGAGAATGTGCTGTAGTGATGTAAGGAGACTGGTTTAGTCCTCAGCTAGGAGAAAAGGCACTTCATGGTACAAAAAGGCATTGTACTTAGGCATGTTGTGTCTGAAAGGGTCTTGGAAGTAGATAAGGCTAAGGTTGATTCTATTTCCAAACTCCCATTGCCATCAAATATCAAACAGATTAGATCCTTTCTGGGCCATGCGGGCTTTTATAGGCGCTTTATTAAAAATTTCAGTAAAATTTCTACTCCACTTTGCGACCTATTGGAAAAGGAATCTTCCTTCGATTTTGATTCAAAGTGTGCTGAGGCCTTTCACACTCTGAAGGAGGCCTTAATCTCTATGCCTATTCTCTGAGCTCCTAATTGGACACTCCCATTTGAGCTAATGTGTGATGCTTCAGATTATGTCGTGGGAGTTGTCCTTGGACAAGGGGTTGAGGGAAGACCTTATGTGCTACATTATGCTAGCAAAGCCTTAACTGACCCACAACAGAACCACACTGTGATAGAAAAGGAATTACTCGTCGTAGTATTTGCTTTGGAGAAGTTTAGGTCTTATCTTCTTGGGTCTAAGGTGGTCATTTTATTGATAATGCGGTAGTGAAGCACCTAATTTCCAAGAAAGATTCTAAGCCACGACTTATTAGGTGGATTCTACTCCTTCAAGAGTTTGACTAGGACATTTGTGAAAAGAAACGAGTGAAAGATGTAGTGGATGATCACCTGTCTCACCTCCTACTTGATGACTCTCCATCTGGAGACATCCATGAGACATTTCTCGATGAAACCCTTATGGCGGTAACACCGACTTCACCTTGGTATGTTGATACAGTCAATTACTTGGTCACTGGAGAGACTCCTAGCTCTTGGGAGGAGCAGAAAAGGATGAGATTCATTTCCCAAGATAGATAGTTTCTTTGGGAAGAGCTCGAATTATTTAGAATTGGACAAGACCAAGTACTGAGACGATGCATGCCTGAAGAGGAGCAACAAAGTGTATTGAGTTTTTGCCATGAACTTCATTGTGGAGGACACTTTAGTGCTAAGAAAACATCTTTTAAGGTTCTTCAGTCTGATTTTTGGTGGCCTACATTATTTAAGGATTCTCATAACCTTTTTAAGGGCTACATTAGATGTCAACGGACTAGAATGATTGGGAAGCGGAATGAGATGCCCCAAAACCCCATCCAACCTGTGGAAATTTTTGATGTATGGGGGATTAACTTTATGGGCACCTTCCCTTCGTCCCAAGGTTATGAGTATATCTTAGTGGAAATTGACTATGTCTCTAAATGGATAGAGGCCATTCCTACGCGCACAAATGACCACTCGGTGGTATTGAAATTTGTGAAGACCAATATCATATCCTGACTCGGCTGCCCTAAGACTATTATTAGTGATGGGGCACCTCATTTTCAGAATCATCACTTCAGTTGACTACTCCAACATCTAGGGGTCACTCACAAGATTGCTACCCCATACCACCCCCAGATGAGTGGCCAAGTTGAGGTGTCGAATAGGGAGATAAAGAACATTTTGGAAAAGACCATTAGGCCTAATAGGAAGGACTAGTCCTAAAAGCTCGATGTTACTTTATGGGCTTATCGAATGGCTTATAAAACCCCTTTGGGTACATCTCCCTTCAGGATAGTGTACGGGAAAGCGTACCATTTACCCGTTGAGCTGGAACATAGAGCACTCTAGGCTATCCAAAGTGTCAACATGGATTTAGAAAAGGCAGGTAAGGCATGACTTCTAGAATTAAGTGAGCTTGAGGAGTTGAGGAATGATGCTTATGACACCTCTCAAGCCTATAAAGAGAGAACTAAGGTCTTGCATTAGAAAGACCTTTGAGCCAAACCAACAAGTCTGGCTTTTCAATTCCAGAGTTATGCTTTTTCTAGGGAAATTAAAATCTCGTTGGGATGGGCCATACATACTCACTAAAGTGTTTTCGCATTGGGCTGTGGAGATCAAGAGCCCCTCTTCTTCAGCAACGCCATTTACCATAACCTGCCAACGATTGAAACTGTACATTACTTTGGATGGCCATCTAGTTGATGAAATCATTCTTGAGGAGCCTTAGCTCCTGTCATTCTTTACCTCAGTTAACATCTTCCCTTGGTTGTTTTACTTCCAATGAGGACATTGTTTGAACTAGGCATGGGGGATAGGACCTGAGGCATCTATTTGTCGCATGTCTACATTTTACATTCATACATGCATATTGCATTAAAAAAATAAAAAGATAAAAAAATAAAAAATAATAATAAATATATATATATAAATTAGGCCATGTTGTTATGCTTAACTGACTGAGCTCTGCATCTTTAGGCATGAGACCAAGACTTTAGGTTTGCTTAGCTGACTCTAGGTGCCTCATTATAGGAGCTAGGGTTGAACTACTGACTTTAGAACTCTAGGGTTCATTCAGACTTAAAAACTCAAGTAGGAGTTAAGTTGCGGACCATTCTTCAAGAGCTTGAGGAAGGAAAGCTAAAGATTGAGTTAAAGGCTGGGTAGTACCTAGTGTCTTTTTCTACCTTTTGGTTTACGGGTTCTCGTAACCTAAGCATCCACATCACACACATTTGGTTTTATGTAAATAGTGATCACCTTAATTCCTTTCTTGAAGAAAATTTGGTTCTCTTAATTCTGACTTAGGAGAAGCTTGAAAACATAATTTGATTGGACAAGTTCTTGCCGCATGAGAGGTGGAGTATATACTCACCTTGATGACGTGATGATAGCATGTCACCTCCTTGTCGCTTGTCTCTTAGGATATCCATCCTACTGGGGGCATGTAAGCACATTGTGTGATTTAGGTACCATAGGCAGCCCTATCTCAAAGTGCCGATTGCCACAGGCTAGAATTTACTTAAAAAATGCATGGGCGATACTATCTTGAAGTGTCGATTGGCAGGAGTTCTTGGGGTCACTATGGGCGATGCTATCTCGAAGCATCGAAAATCAGGCACCCTTCGAGATTTGGTGATGTAGATAATGAATCTGATACAAACTGTGTTGATAGTTGATCCAAGGTTTGGTGATGGGGGCAATGAATCATACAAAATATATATATATTAAGAAAAAATCCCTCTTACTCTCTTTCTTGGTTGGCAATCATACCAACCCCAAATAAATCTAACCAATGCACATGCATGGATGCTTTAATCTCTAGGACCAATAAACCCTAGGGTAGAGTTAGAAATCAAAGAAACCTGTGCCTGTAACATGTCCTTAGCTGACCTAGTCTGTAACTTAGCAATTGCTTGGGAACCTTATGATCTAGAGTTAGATAGTTCAACCTAATTTCTATGAAAAGGTCAATTGAGTTAGCCTGGATAACTTGGAGTGTTAAGTCAAGCTTGAATTTTCTAGGGACTAGCAAAAGCTAGGCATGGGGGCATTTGATTAGCCCATATTTGTGGGCTATTTAAGTATGTGAATGCCTAGACATTAAGATATCTTTAAGATTTAGTTAACATGCATTAGGATGCAAATAAATTAATTTATGTTTCTAGCTTGATTGCATAATTTATGCATTGCATTCATACGCATTTAGAATTGACTTAGTTAACCAATTAAGTGCATTACATGCATTGTTTTGGATTTAACATGGAAGTTAAGGGTTTATGCATAAATAACCCTAATATTTTATTTTATTTCATTTCTCTTCTTCACAGGAAACGACACCTCTTCCTCCTCTTAAGTCCATTGACTCCATCCAGGAATCTTCTTAATGGCTGTGGGAAGTGGATTTACTCCTGCCTCTCCCATTTCAAATCCTAGCAATGCAGCTACAAAGGGAGAGGGGGTTCTGCCATGCTTGAATAGGCCACCACCCCCATTCACTACTATGTAGAGATTGAAACTCATCTCCATTCCACCAACCGTAGGCCTCTCCCACAACAAAGCCTTGCCACCGTGGGCGTGTGGAGTGACAGTCCACATCGCCACCTACGAAGCCTTCCAATGCCACCACCGTGCACACCATCTCCCCATCTTCACCTTCCACAATACCATCAACTCCATGCACCACTATTCATCTTCTTCCCCATCTCTTCTTCCTCTATTTTTTTTCCCTCCACCATATACAACCCAAACTACCACCCACTACCATCACCACCTAATAGCACCATCGCCACCTGCTTCTCGTCCACTTTGCGTGCAGCCACCTCCAACAAGCTGCTTCACCTCCTTGCACGCCACCCTCCTTGTGCACGTTCCTCCATGTACGGATGCCTAGTGCCCATCCTCACTACGCGTGCCCTCACATTTGTATGCAGTAGCCAGCAGTGTGCCATCGCCTCTCGCATGCCACCAGTGCCTACGTGGGACCCTAGTTGCACGTGCGTGCCCCTCCGTGCGCTCCATTAGCAAGCAGCTTGCGTGCACCTCTACATCACCTCCATCAGCAAGTAGCAGGAAGAAACCCATCGTCGTCTCCTCCTCACCGCCATCGGCTCCGACAACCTCCCACTACGCTTCCACCACCGCCGTGTAGCCCTCGGCCTAATGGACCTCTGGCGAGCTTCACGCCTCCAGCAGCGACCTCCTCCATGCGCGATCACAAGGGCAAGTTTTCCCTTGTTTCAGGTTGCATTAGTTATTACGGTCCATGCCATTGCCAAACTTGATTTTTCTCATTTAGTGAATTTTATAATGCTGGTTATTTTTTGAAGATGGCATCCCTCCTTTCTTTAAATGCTTTATCAACATATATGAACACTATAAGACTCATTTGAGAGGGGTTTTGGCATTAATTCTTCACAACTTTAATTGTGAACATTGGTTTCTCAATTTTTATGATTTTAATATGCTAGAGCCTCCCTGTGGACATGACCTACTTCATCTGCGAGTGGTTTAATTTAAATTGTGTTGATTGAGAGTTTTCCACCACGTAATATATATAATGACATTATCATTTTATTGTGATCATTTTAATTAGTTATTTGTATTTTGATCTGATTTCTAGAGATTTGGCTCAGTAAGGCATCCTGACAGTTAAAATCCAGCTTAGAGATTTGGTTTGGTCCTCAGGATTTTGCAAGGGACTAGTAAAACATAGGCCTGGGGGTATGATGGTAACACGATAATGGGTCTAACTAGCTAAAATTAGCCAGATTTAAATGATAAATGCTCGTAAATGATCATCTGAGGGTCGCAATTTCACATTATGCTGTTCTGGGAAGTTAGAAAAATAGGGTCAATTTTGCTGTTTTACCATTCCATCATTAATGCAGATTAATCAAGAGGTGAATTTAGGGTCAAATGAACATAAAAGATTAAAAAGTGGGCTCACATTAACTGAATTAGGGTTTTACGCATTTTGGAGATTTAAATGTCACTAAAATTGTAATTATCATTCCCACTTAAATGAAATGGTTTTGATCAAGATAAAATCAATCTCAACCTCCTAAAAATTCTTAAAATATATTATGAGAGGTTTGGTACCTTCACTTTGACCATTGCAACCCATTTTGACCAAGAACAAAGATTCAGACAGGAATTTACCTTGATTTGGGCTCCTGCATAATTTGCCTAATCAAACATGGTCAAAACTCAAATCCAAGATCACCATTAGATTCCTTGGGTCAAAATTAGGTTCACACAAAAATTTAGGCCCAATCAGAGTCCATCTTGACGTAGTTTGCATTTTAGTCCTTAAAATCTTTATCCTTCACCTTAAAACCCTTTGGATTCAAGTTTATTGCATATAGGCCCCTAACTTTGTCTTTGTCTTCATGTTTAAGTCCCTGCCACCATTGAAGTGTGAACACCTTCAAACTCGTGATAGTCGACTTCAATCTCTAATCTCTCCTTCAATTCGCGACTAAATCCTTCCAAACTTGGAAGGATGAATCCCAAGGAGATTCTCTGCCATGTGAACCTAATCTAAGACTGCCATATGGAGCATAGAGCTCTGGCGAGCTCCAAAAAATCAGGGACTCTTTTTTCCAAAATTACTCCTCTAATTCATGATTTCTAGGCATTTGAACCCCAAATCTTCACCTATATAAGTCCTAAGATCTCCTAGCATACTCCATAGCTAAGATTGGATCGAAAAAAACCTTTCTCCTCCTCCTTCGGCCATCCTCCTCTTCGGCTTCGGCATCCTCCTCTTCCTCCCTCCATCGGCTAACTAACCATCAAATTGGAAGGCCAAACCTCTTCCTCTCTTCGTTGTGCATCTTGTCAGCCAAAGTAAGAGCTCTTCCTGCCTCTTCATCGTTGTTTCTGTCACTGAACTTCAACTTAGTCTTTGCATCTGGCTGGCCAATGCCGGATGCATCTTTCCCTCTCTCTTCTCTTTAGCACTCAGTTTCGACCATTACCATCGCTCCCTTCCCCCTCATCTTCTTTGCCTTTGACGTTAGCTCCGGCAAGCTTGCGCCAACTCTCCTGTCCACCAAACACCACAACGCCGCCACCAAAACACTCCTCACCACCTTATGATCAAAAGCCCTAACATAATTAGGGCTTTCAATCACTCATTCAAGCCACTAGACAAACCCACTCACTGTCGCCATCATAGTCTTCGTCTAGCCACCATGACCCTCTATACCCCTCGCCACCACTGCTAGCACCTTCCTCGCTTCACGGTGAGTTGACCAAACATTTTAATTTCAGGCAAGAAGGCATTTTCTTATTTCAAGTACCCTCACCAGAGTTGCTGCGAATGTCGCTTCAGACCTCCGTCCTTCGCCATACTCAGACCACTAATCATCACCACACCACTTCCAGTAGATGTGGTCAAACATTGTGAAGCCCTTCAGGTTCTTAATCGAAGCAGCAAGCAATAGTAGCTGCTCCAATTTGATGAGAAATCCACTAGTTGCACTATGCAAGAGAGCCTTCCAGATAGTGTCACATCATAGCATTTTAAATTTGAAATTGATTAATAATGTTTTGCCTCTGTTAGTTGTTTACCTCATAACATAGGGGTGAGGTCCCTCTTACCTATACCCTCCCACTCCTCGCCTGCCACCCCACACCGACTGGTTTAGACTCGGATCCGATTACCCGTATACCCTATGACCTGGTTCTGAGGAGATAGAAAGAGAAGGGAATTTCTGAGTAAGGAGGGAGGGTTTTTGCACTATGGATTTCTGGGATCTATGCCTAACACTTAGGCAAAATTTGAGAGGTTGATTTGAACTTAACACTTAAAGCATCTGAGGCCTTGGTTGGACATCTGATCTGAGAGAGAAATTGATTCTGATTATGGTTTGAGAGTACTGATACTACTACTGATCTGATTTGGAATTGTGCTTAATTGTTGTGGATATTTGGTGGTTTCAACCATGATTTTTTCTCTTTTATTTTTACTCTGAGATATAATTTTTTAGTGTAATTGATTATTCTTATATTTGTGATTAAATTGCAATCATTATTTCTAATTATTGTAAATGGTGGATTGAATTGCTATACTTGCTCCCTGTAAATGATGTTAGAAGTCACGATTTTTTTAGCACTTACAAATTTAAATGTCATTATGCTTTTATCATCTATATTATGACGTATTTGTTTTCTAAACAAGGTAGAAGCACTTCAACAAAAACCCAGGTCTATGAAGTGTTAGGATACCATTTTTTTTATATAGGAAGGGTGGCAAACAACCATGTGCTCAGAAGTAGTTTATTTTCATGCATCTAATGGAATAGTTTTAGCATTTCATAATGAAAGACTTATTGAAGACCACACTATTCAATATTACATCCCCTTAAATAATTAAAAAATAGAACACAAAAGCATTTTCAACTAAAAAGGAGGGTTCACTGTACTAGTTATAAGAAGGGTGCTATTCTTTTCTTTTAAGAGAAGAAGGGTGATATGGTACAACTAGACCACTCTTGCTTCTTGTTGATCACATCCAAAGGACCTTCTAATTCAAAGAAGGAGAATGATTATTTAAAATTTGAGTAGACTGGCTCTATGAAACTCAAATGAGTAGAACCCCTTTCTTGATCTAGCAATAAATAATTATAATAAATGGTAGTGACAAAGTTGTAGCATTTAAATATGCCTGACAACCATGTGCTTAGAAACTAATCTATTATTTCAAGAAGGTAAGGCTGTCATTTTTTGTGGATACTGATGCTTAGATTCATGTTGTCTTGGGTCTTATTGACATTGCTTCATAACTCCTTCCTATAATAAGGTAACCTATGTGTACACCTACAGATGATTCTTAGAAATTGCTCCTTCAATGGAGATACAAAGACAAATAAGATATGAAGACAAATAAGGAGCAATTTTATTGAGCAGTGGAGATGACCGAATTAATCCACTATGGAGAATCACAAATAAGATATGAAGATTTCTTAAAAATTGCAATGTTAAGCATGTTCCAAAGAAGTTGAATGCTATGCAACTAAAACTTATAGATATAGCACTCACCAAAGGAATGGTGTGATTCCAAAAGAAAAACAAGAATCAAAGAAATATTGTTCAAGGGGTCATTTTATGATACAAAATACTTCACAGAAGATGCAGGAAGAGAATCTACATCTAACACGATTAATAGACTATCACAAGGAGAGGGTGGTTGATGACTCTACAAAGAATAACGTTAATTACCTCAATTAGAGTTAATTTCGAGGGTACGTGTGCATGAATATCATATTATAATGGGTCTTGGGAGCAATGCATGCATGTTGTGTACTTTCCACATCTAGATTGCTTATAATAAATGTTTACAGACCATGTGTATGAGTGCATATCGAAATAGGCCTCATATGAGAAATCAGATCGTACTGATGGATCCAAGTGGATGAACGGATTCCAACAGACTCAAAATCACCTCAATTCGATCTCCGTAGCTCCCACAATATGCCCAAGAAGTTCTGACCATTAATCTGATGATCAATGGTCCTCGTCGTGCCACGAGGAACTTGCTCTAGCCTCCATCGCACGCCAACAACACTCGCAGCTTCTTCATCGCACAAGATCCATCATCAGATCAACATCCAAAGGCCATCCACGCATGCACTTCTCGACATCTTTGCGACAATCTGAGCCTGTAGTTTAGCAGTCGCAGACGGAGATCTCAATGCATGACCACGTGTTCGAGCCACCGATAGAGGATTCAATCCACTAGGAGAGGAGTGTAAGCTCAATTGACTACGTGATCACCATCGGGCGAATGTTGTGCAACCACGTGGCACAATCTCGTATGCTAGATGCGTGCAACCAGCAATACTTGATGCGACGCCGCATCATACGTGCCATTGCACGCTTGGACGGGGGGTGATCTTGAGTGCGTGGGTGCATGCGATCTCGACCGTTGATTTTTTATCCAACGGCAGCAAGCATGCATACATGGATTGTGTGCGATACTAGTTGTGCATGCACAGCGCCAGTGAGTGTATGAGCTACCTACAGCGACGTCTTGGCTATCACTAATGGTGTAATACTTGTTTTGGCATCCCTCCTCTATTATAAACAGCCTTATGGACCTCCATTGCAAAAGCATCTATCACCATCATCTAGGAAGCACGTTCCCACCACCTTCTAGATCTTAAAGTAAGTCATTGGAGCTGCCGAGCCGCTGATGGAAGCTTCCCCCATCGCGGTGGCTTCCTCGATGCCCTCCTACTTCTTACATTCATTTTTGTTTCTTTCCTTTAATGTAGTGTTGCATGTCTTTAAGAATTCCTCTAGTGTACTTGCTTATAGTTTCAAGACATTTTGCTTATGCATTATAGTAGTTCTCATTATCATAACTATTTTCTTGGGATTCAGCTCCATCCATGCCAATCCATGTTCTTATTACACTATCTTACATGTTATCAGGCAAAGTTAATGACCTCTGTTTTACCTTGAATTTCTAACCCTATCCTCTCTCTCTCTTCTCTTTTCGCAAGCAAACCAATCGACGTACTTTGTGACATTAAAGTGATTAACTAATCCGATTCTTTGCCTCCCTGAGATCGACATTCAAACTCACCATTTAGTTTTCTTATTAAAATTGATGTCATGAACGCTTGCTACAATGAACAAATTATTTAAATGCATTTTTCGATGTCAGTTTTTGGCACTATTGCCAAGGAGGCAATGGATTTTTTGGTTGCTTCTAACCTTTCATTGGTGCTCACATTTCTGACTTGCTTTTCTCTCTTCTATTCATTGATTACAGAAGTGACACGAGGAGTGCATCCCAAGATGGTAGGTTGGGAGTAAAGTGCGGTGAAGATTTTGGTGAGTACCACCCTATCTATTGTAGTTTCATCATCCCATATCTAAAAAAAAAAAAATCACATCTAGGCTCATGTATGAACATTAGGATAGAATGTTTTCTTGTTTGCTTGCTTTAAAAAAAAAGAAGATGTGGTGAATGATTAATTGACCCACATCTCAAACCCACCACCCGAAAATATATATATTTTCTCTTAAACACTCTAATATCCTTTGAAAATCCTCTTGAGTGTTTTTCCTTTTAAGTGGTATTTGTGAAGCCACCCATGTCTTGGATTGGGCCGTACCACTCAATCTAAAATCAATTCACTTGGTAGAATTGCATGAACTTTAGGGTGAATACATTAGGATTATTTTTCTAGGGCCACATATTTTGCCCAAAAAAGGAAATTTACGATCACCTATGTGTGCAAAACTTTGTGTGCCAACTACAAACATTGCTTGAATATATTAAGAAATTCCAACCCTAAAAGGCACTAAAGCAAGGACGAATCATTAAACGACACCACTTCTAAAAAAACCTTGTTTGAAAATCATGCTTTGTTGAAGTGCAAATACACACTTAATTGGAGTAATTAAGAGGCACAACCCCTAACAACGCGTCATCATATACCTTAAGCACAAGCATTGACCGAGCCCAAATTAAAATTGAGTAGATGTTGTTCCTAGGATTCATTGAGTCCGTTTCAGGGCATTTTTCTTGAATGCATTGCAAATTAGTGACATCTGCTTGCTTCAAAAGGTGTTAAGTTGGGAGGCTCGATTGTCAAATGACATAACTAAGTAGGGGTTTGGCATAATTAGCGGCCCTTGGGACACGTTCCCCCTGCTTCGTCTTCCCAACTTTACCACCTTCGGGAGTAAGGACAACACCAAATTCATCATGTGGTCAAAGTTTATTCCTGAAGCATAGATCACCTAGGTCTACACAATAGGGCTTAATTTTTCTTGCTTGATTGTGGACACTTAATTCTCTCATCTGTTCTTCGCTCATCCCTCTACTTCTTTCAAACCATGGATTTCATTGCCTATCATTTCTGCCTAAACTATTGCCAACATGATTTGTATTCTAACCCAAGTAAACTGTATCCACAGTTTACTTGGGATAACCAGCCACCTAGTTGGGGATATAATCCAGGACCTGAGTATTTAGAAGACCCACTTATCCTAACTATCCCAATTTTACCCAACCCGCATCAACCTCCTATTGGGATACATCCAACCCACCCATTTAGGGGTATGAACCAACCTTGGGGATCCTTATCTTGGTTCTCCCCATGATGACCACTTTTTTAGGTCCCACCCACCCTAATCAATCTGATAGGACCTACATTGTAGGAGAACACCAAAACTCCTACGCTTTCGAGGATAATAACCATGATAGGATATTTGAATTCAAGGATCTCTCCTACTTGACCTATGGATTGGAAGGGATTTTAGAAAAATGAAAATCAAATGATGATGATCATAAACTTGGGCAAACCATGTATGATCAACACCCACTTTGGACCCCCAATGAAGAATCTGACTAGGAAGAAGATTTAGAACCTCAATTATTTTGGAGCAGGACTAAACAAAAAATGGTGCCTCTTGAGGAATTGGACCTTGAAAATGATATAATAGAGGACCCACCTAAGAACCTAAACCCTAGTACAGATTCTCACCCATACCCCTGTAACTCTGAGATGAATGCTAAGGAAATCGAAGGGAAACCTAATGACACTCAGTCAATTCCTAATAGCCTTCAGTTGGAGTTGTATACATAGAACCAAGAATTGATTGAGAGGAAACAAGCCATGATTGATATGTTCCAACAATTGGATGAAGAGGGCCAAAAACACTGATGGAAGCAACTCCTTCTATGGAATTCATGAAGTAAGGCCCTGTGGTTATCGATTGGACTACACCTAGTTGCCCAAAACTAGTTTAGTCCACCATTGATACTCCCCCGTTGTTGGACAACTCACTAGAAAATGTCATCAAGGATTCTTTAGAACATGATTTGGGGAGAGTTGAGAACAAAAATCAGAAGGAAATCAAGAATTTGGGGGTCAATGTCTTTGAATCCAAATCTAATCTTCCTGAGGAAAGTGATTTGGTGGAAGAGACATCTGAAACTGTAGATGGGGAGTGGGATTACGATTTCAAAACAATTGATTTTGAATCATTTGAGACTCCCATAACAAGTTTAGAGGAGGGCCAACGGAAAGAATCTAAGTCTAATTTAAATGATGAAATTAGTGTTACCTCAACTGCAACCTTGAAAACTAAGTCTGATATAAATGAGGTTGAAGATAATATTGTAAGGGTCAAGGAATTGGAGGGAATAAGCAATGAAACCCAAATTGAAGAAGGGATGGATTTTTCTTTGGAGAGAGACTCATGTTTGATTTTAGGGCCTATTGTGAAACTCTTGATTTTGTTACATGTCCTATCAAAACTGAAATCCTGCAACCTGAATTCGTTGGAATCGATATAACTATGAGGGATTACAACTTTAAAGGGACACAAGCTGATTACAAGGCCTACATCTTTAGTGTCCAGCATTTTAGATTTGAGTTGCACTCATCTAAATCAACTTCCCTGCATATCCGCAGATTAAGAGAGGAACAGACACGGGCAAGAGTGATACACCATTTATAGAGTTCTTGTCACTTAGCGATGGGATTACACTATAATCTAGTCTGCATCTATGGACTTCTAGCTCTGGGTCTAGCTGATTATGTCTTCCCCTTCTTGACCCAGACCATTCAACTAATTGATCCATCGTTGCATGTGTACTATGCCCAGTTGAAGGCACTAAACTCAGAGCTTCCTGGGAGGCAACCCAGAGGATTCAGGCTAACCAGATACATGGCTAAAACTCAGGTGATTTCTTTCCTTACTCTCTTGCATAGATTTATCTTCCGATGAGGACATTGTCCAACTTAGGCATGCAGGGGTGGTAATTCATATGTTCTGAGTACATACTGTTAGCTTGAATTGTCTTTTTGAAAAAAAAAGGGAAGAATTAGGAAAAGAAAACTTAAGCATTAGGACCTTATCAACTTTAGAAAATGATACATTAAGGACCTGAACACTTAGACTCTTCAGGTCTTTAGGCTTAATCAGTCTGGGTATCCACTAAAATGTGGGCTTGTTCTTGAGTCCTTGCCACCATAATTTATATCAATCAGGTCTATAAAGTAGGGTGATAAGTATATGACTTATCAACCCATCCTCTGATTTGGGGGACTTTTAGTCTAAGCATCTACACATGCTCTGCATTGACTTACTCAGCTGTTCTAACTGAAATGGGTAGCTAATGAACCTTCTAGGGTGGTATGGCTGGCAAGTTATCATGGGTAACAACACATTAGCCGATTGTCCAGAGCCCAACCATAGGATCATTCTCTTTACTATTGCCTTTAGGTAAATCTTAGATTAGAGAAGCCACCTACTTAAAAATAAAAAATAACAAAAAAGAAGAAAAAGAAAAATAGGAAAAGAGAAATAAACCACACTTCATCACACGAGTATGGCTGGCAATTTGTCGTGGGTAACAACCCATTAACCGTTTGTCCAGATCCCAACTCACAAAATGCACAAGAATTCCAAACACTTAAGGAAGAAGCGGGGAAGTAGAATAATATGGGGAGATATACACTGGGTTTGTCCTTGTGTTGACCCCTTTAAAACAAAAGTAGGGAGAAAGCTACCAATCAGATAGATACACCTTTAGGTAGCATTTTCCTTTCCAAGTCACCAAGGGTCGTAGAATCCCGAAGTCCGTTTTAATTGCCATTGAGTAAGTCTATCACAACATTCAGGACAAGATGCTTAGCACTTAGAGTCCTTTTCGAGTCTTAGGTGGGTTGGGTAGTCGTAAAAGGTTACCCCTAAACTATCAACTCTAAAATTCAAAAAAAATTAGAAAAGAAGAAAAAGAAAAAAAAATATTTGCTTCTACATAGAATAAGGTAGGGACTTGTGTGATTTTCATATTGGCTGGAACCCAGACATTGTTGAGTCTCTGTAGGTTAGGTTCTTAGTAGAAATTTCCTCCTACTAACAAGTAACTGGTGCATGAGCAATCAATTCTTCATTCTAGTTGTAAATAACATTTAGGTTAACCTTGCCAGGGACTAGTAAGGGGTGGGCATGGGGATATGATGACTCTACAAATAATAACGTTAATTATTTCAATTAGAGTCAATTTCGAGGGTGCATGTGCATGAATATCATATTATAATGCATCTTGGGAGCAATGCATGCATATTGTGTAATTTCCACATCTAGATTGCTTATAATAAATGTTTAAAGACCTTGAGTACAAGTGCATATCGAAATAGGTCTTAGATGAGCAATTGGTTTGTACGGATGGATCCAGATCGACGAATGGAGTCCAACAAACTGAAAATCACCTCAATCTATCTCCGTAGCTCCCACAACAAGTCCAAGAAGTTATGACCGTTGATCTGATGATCAACAATCCTCGTCGTGCCATGTGGCACCTACTCCAGCCTCCATCATGCACCAGTAGCACCTGCAGCTCCTTCATTGTGCGAGATCCACCGTTAGACAGTGTTGAACGTGCGAGTTGCTACACTAACATGTTTGGTTTTGAAAAACTTGTCGTCCTAGTATGAAAGCGAAGAACTCGTGTTCAACAAATAAAATTTATACCAGAATGGAAATCCCAGGTCGAACACAGGGAGGCAGACATTTGATTTAAAAACACGCGTTTGTTTTATTTGTCACAAAGTAAATTAATTGATTAGAACTATCTAACTATTTACAATAAATAGAAGAGAGAGAGAATATTACAAACAAAAGCCAAAAAGAGATGTAGAATGAACATGGAATTTCATCATCAGAAAGATTATTCACTACACTAGAAAGCGGGAAAATAATTACACTAGAAAGCAGTAAATCTACTATAGAAAGTAGTAAATCTATTCTAGAAAGTAGTAAAAAGAATGGGGAGAGAGATATTCTCCTCGACGGTCGCTTGGAGGACGAGCCGAACGGGACGATGCCTGGACAAAGGAGGATGGAGCAGGACGAAGGAGAACGAAGCGGAAGAACGGGAACGGGGCAGCACGTCGTCATCATCGCGGGATCCGCTTCCGAAAGGGGAATGAAAAATTGACTTTATCTCTCGAGAAGCATCCCGGGTGTGGGACAAGCTTCTCTTGAGCTTTGGAGAGGGAGAGAAGAGAAGGAAGGGATGAGAATTTCATGTGGAGGGGGTATCCTTTTATAGTTGCAAGGAGTGGGGGCAATTTGGTCATTACAACTCTAAAAACATTAAATCAGGGGTCTTTAGTAATGGATAAA
Source organism: Thalassia testudinum (assembly GCA_037157565.1). Lineage (NCBI taxonomy): Eukaryota > Viridiplantae > Streptophyta > Magnoliopsida > Alismatales > Hydrocharitaceae > Thalassia > Thalassia testudinum. Next base: position 97,150,340 of record JAZHRO010000025.1, read on the forward strand.
ATCGTCGCTAAAGCCCCATCATGGGCGTAGTGGGCGATGCGCGCATGCCTGCTCGCTTGCTCGTGCGTGTAATTCATGTTCACGTTCAACTGACCTCAACCGTCCAATCGCGAGATTGGATGGCTTAAGTCGCACCTCCGCCCGCCTCCTTTGCGCGCCCACCCGCGTGCGATCTTGTGTGAGGCGCGGCGTGCAATAGTGCGTGGGTGCTATCGAGTGCCTGCAGTCGCTCGATCGCGATCGAGCGGTCGCACGTGCCTGCTCCTTAGTGCCCGCTCGCCTACGAATGCAGATTCGAACCCGCGTTTGAAGGTGACCGAGCACCTTATCCACTGCACTGCATGCATGGATGGACGGGCAGCCGAACTTTTGAACACGCGATCAGGACCGTTGGATCATGATTCAACGGTCAAGGCGGCTTCTTCAGGTGCAATTCAGAGGATGGGCGCGTCGGTTGAGCTCCTCTCTCAGCCGTTGGATCTTGATCCAACAGTAGAGATGCATGGGCGTTGTTATCTTCAATGGTTGAGGGTGACTAATTGAGCGGCCGAGATGGCGCGATGTGGTGCCATCTTGGCCATCCATCTTTTGGATGATGTAGATGGTGCCACGGGTGTCGGATTGAGTCGATTTCGCGTCGTTAGGCTATGATCGTCGATCCGAATCCATCTGTGCAGTCGGATTTGGCATTTGAAGTGTGGATTCACACCATCTTGGCCCTTGATCTTCTAGGGTTCCCCGATCACTATCTGATGCTACAGATGTCTGATTAGGGCGATCTTGGAGTCGTTGAACTCCAATTGTCGCCCTGATCACATCTGTACGGTTAGATCTTCGATCCGAGGCCCCAATAAAAAGTTTGCCCTGTCCATGAACATAAAAGGAGATAATTAACCTCCATTTTATTCAAACTAATCTAAATGCAAGATGATTCATGTTATGCAATATTTATAGCATGCAATGCAATCGTATGCTTAAGAACATGCATAAATAGACATCTTAAGTAGTGTAAACATGTTTACATCATACCTTCGTGCCTATCTTTTGCTAGTCCCTAGCAAAAACTATATGCTATTTATAAAAGAATTAGGTTGGATTATTTCGGCTTGAGTTATTTTCAATCACTAAGGAAATGTCTACTTAGGATCTGAACTTTCAAAGACACAACAGTGCCCGAGTATCAGCCAAAATGCAGACCGCCTCAAGCCCTCGCCTTATTCAAAGAAAATTTCTTTTACTTTTTTTTTCTCTTTTCTAATTTTTTTGGATTTTCAAGTTTACGGTTTAAGAGTGGCTTTCTACGGCCATTCAACTCACCCAAGATTTGATGAGAACCCTAAGTTCTAAGCATCTTATTGTGAATGTGATAGACTTGTTGATCGACAGTTAAAACAGACTTCGGATTTCTACGCCTCTAGGTGACCTAAAAAAAATAATTTTTCCTAAAGGTGTATCTTTACAACCGGTAGCTTTCTCCCTACTTTTATTTTTTTACGGGGTAAACACAAGGGTGAATCTAGTGTATATCTCCCTAGTTTATTCTACTTCTTCACTTCTTCCTAAGTGTTTTAGAAATTTTTAGTGCATTTATTGAGCTAGGTTCTGGACAACCGGTCGATGAGCTATTACCACCGACAACTTGCCAGCTATACTCGTGTGGCGAAGTGTGGCTTATTTCTTTTTTTTCTGTTCTCCTTTTTTTTTTTTTAAGTAGGTGGCTTCCCTAGTCTAAGATTTACCTAAAGGCAGCAAAAAGAGAAAGGTCCAGTGACTGGGCTCTGGACAACGTACCTCTGGGCTGTTACCCACGATAACTTGCTAACCATATCACCCTAGAAGGTTCATTAGCTACCCAATTTCCATTAGAATAGCCGAACAATGAGTCAGTGACAAGATAGTGTGTAGATGCTTAAAACTCAAAATTCCCTCAAATCAGAGGGTGGGTTGATAAGTCATGTACTTATCACCCAAACTTATTTACTCCAATTAAAATAGAATTTAGGTTGGCGAGGACTCGAAAAACAAATCCATAATTTAGTGGATACACAGGCTGATTAAGTCCAAAGACCTGAAGGGTCTTTGTGTTCAAATCATAATGTAGTATTTCCTAAGATTGAAAATTTTCTTAAACCCAAGTTCTCTTTCCTAATTCCAAATTTTTTTTAATAAAACAAAATAAATCTACGGAGCTGATGAATAAATTTAGAGATGAATATCCACCCCCCCTTGCCTCTCTAATGCAATGTCCTCATTGTATTAAAAAGACATAAAATAGAGTGGAATAGAGTAGAAAGCACCTAAATTGCGAGAATATTAGGTCCGCTCTGAGATAAAAACTAAAAAGAATTGTATACGTGCTGAATTTAGTACCTTCAGCTAGGCACACTATACAAAGAAGAGAAATAAAGAATTCATAGGTGCAGGTTAGAATCAAAATAAACATAAGAAACTTCTGACTTGTCAGCAGATGTCCACAAATGTGGACCAAATTGTGGTGCAGACCCATACCCCATAATCAAGAATATCTCAGGTTCTGGGTAAAAATTACCTAAAACCTACAATTAGTCTGTAAGCGGGGTCGGGCCTGTGATTTATAAGGATGCAATCCAAGACCAAAAAGTCGGGATACAGAGATATCAAATGGATAATCAATCAATGTGTGCTTGGGTTGAACATCCTCAGAACAAATGTCATAAGGGTTTTGGTTTGATGGTTTTAGATGAAATGGAACCCTTAGACACAGTCTTCTACTTCCTCCGGGGTTATCTTCCTAAATCAGAACTTCCCAGCTTCTATCCTCCTCATTCAGAATGTTAAATTCCAGGACCTCTTGCATATTAATCACCCATCTGAAATTTCCAAGTCTAAAAGATGTGGCTGAATCAGAATTGACTTGGGTCTAATTATCTTAGAAACAGAATCATCAATAAGCTTAATGGGGTGTAACTGACAATCAGGGCATTTAATTAAATCCTCTAGAAAATGTGACTCTGGCTCCATAATGTGAGCCCTAAAAATATCAGTTTCCTTAGTTATTGGGCTATCAAATGATCTTTCAGATTCCTCAAGCCCAATCTGATGTAAACTTGTTTACACTACTTAAGATGTCTATTTATGCATGTTCTTAAGCATAGGATTGCATTGCATGCTATAAATATTTTATAACATGCATCATCTTGCATTTAGAGTAGTTTGAATAAAATGGAGGTTAATTGTCTCCTTTTATGTTCATGGACAGGGAGAACTTTTTATTTGGACCTTGGATCGAAGATCCAACCGTACAGATGTGATCAGGGCGACGATTGGAGTTCAATGACTCCAAGATCGCCCTAATCAGACATCTGTAGCATTAGATAGAGATTGGGGAACCCTAGATGATCAAGGGCCAAGATGATGTGAATTTGCACTTCAAACGACAAATCCGACCACGCGGATGGATTCGAATTAACGATCGCAGCCTAACGACGCAAAAATTGAGTCAATCCGACACCAGTGGCACCATCTACATCATCCATAAGATGGATGGCCAAGATGGCACCACGTGGCGCCATCTCAGCTGCCCAATCGCCCGCATGCACCCGCTGAAGGCCTCCGCATCAGCCCTTCCCCGCTGTTGGATCAAGATCCAACGGCTGCGACGCGCCTGCACTTAAGTTAGGCACTCGACACAAATGTGCCCATAGCACGTTGGTCGAGCGCTCTGATGTAAACACATTTACACTACTTAAAATGTCTATTTATGCATGTTCTTAAGCATAGGATTGCATTTCATGATATAAATATTGCATTACATGCATCATCTTGCATTTAGAGTAGTTTGAATAAAATGGAGGTTAATTGTCTCCTTTTATGTGCTTGGACAGGGCAAATATTTTATCGGGGCCTCGGATCAAAGATCCAACCGTATGGATATGATCAGGGCGACGATTGGAGTTCAACGACTCCAAGATCGCCCTAATCAGGCATCCGTAGCATCAGATAGAGACCGGGGAACCCTAGAAGATCAAGGGCCAGGATGGTGTAAATCCGCACTTCAGATGGAAAATCCGACCACACGGATGAATTCGGATCGACGATCGCAGCCGAACGACACAAAAATCGAGTCAATCCGACATCCGTGGCACCATCTACAACTTCCAGAAGATGGACGGCCAAGATGGCGCCACGTGGCGCCATCCCAGCTGCCCAATCGGCCGCAGGAGTCCTGTGAAGACCGCGCAACGTCTCCTCTCCGCCGTTGGATCTCGATCCAACGGCTGCGGTCGCGCGCGTTTAAAAACGTCCGCGCGACCATTTCGCCGCGTAGCGCAGCGGCTACGCAGCTGCGGGCGAAGCGGAGGTCGCGGGTTCGAGCCGCGGAGAGGGGGGTCGAAGGCGCGGGCGAGCGGGCGCGCACGAGCGTCGGATGAAGATCCAACGGCCGCACGCGCCCGATAGCGCCGACGCGCAATTAGACGCTCTGGTGGGCGCGCGATCGCACGCGGGCGGCGCGCTCGGCAGCGGGCGCGGGCGCGATCTAAGCCGTCCGATCTCGCGATCGGACGGCTGAGACGACGCGGACGTGCGTCTGCGTTACGCGCGCAGGCCAGCCGAGCGGGCGCGCGTGGCGCGGCGGCGACGGCGACGGCGGGGCTTTAGCGACGGTTTTATCCGTCACTAAAGACCCCTTATTTATTATTTTGAAGATGTAATGTCCATTTTGCCCCCACTCCTTGCAACTATAAAAGGAGACCCCCTCCATACGAAATTTTCATCCCTTCCTTCTCCTCTCTACCTCTCCAAAGCTCAAGAGAAGCTTGTCCCACACCCGGGATGCTTCTCGCGAGATAAAGTCCAAATTTTCGTCCCCCTTCGGAAGTGGATCCCGCGACGACGACGGCGTGCTGCTTCGTTCCCGTTCTTCTGCTTCGTCCTCCTTCGTCCCGCTTCGTTCTCCTTCGTCCAGGCGTCGTCCCGTCCGGCTCGTCCTCCAAGCGACCGTCGAGGAGGATTTCTCTCTCCCTATTCTTTTTACTGCTTTCTAGTATAGATTTACTGCTTTCTAAGAGTAGTCTATTCGTCCTCCGAGCGATCGTCGAGGAGGACATTTCTCCCTCCATTCTTTTAATGCTTTCTAGAGTAATTGTTTTATGTTTTCTAGTTGTAATGAAAGAACTCTTTTATGATAACTTCCTTGTCTATTCTACATCTCATTTTGATTTCCATGTATAGTATTCCTTCTCTCTCTCTTACTCCCTCTATCTCTTTTATTTGTTGTAGATACTTAGATAGTTTAAATTGAATTTCTTTGTGACAAAATAAAAAGAAACGCGGAGTTTTTAAATCAAACGTTCGCCTCCCTGTGTTCGACCCGGAATTCTTATTTCGGTATAAATTTTATTTGTTGAACACGAATCCTTCGCTTTCGAACTACAACGACGGGTTTTTCCAAAAACCAAACACGTTAGCGTAGATTCTCGTCCAACATTTTGGCGCCGTTGCCGGGGAGGCAACGATCTTTGATTTCTCTTCACGTTTTGTAACTTACAAATCATTTACCTCACTTTTCTCCTTTCTTATTGTAATTGCAGGTACTCTTTTGAGACAGGCAAAAGCGGTAGATCGGAGTAAAGTGCTGTGGAAGGTTTTGTAAGTTACCCCCCACCTCCCACCCATTAGATTTCATTTCATCACATAATAATTCAAACATCAATCAACCTAGGTGTTCTTATAAACTCTAAGGTTAGATTGTTTGTTGTTTGACATCCATACTCACTCCAACCCCCACATTAAAAAAAGAAAAAAAAAAAAAAAAAAATCTCACAGAGGTACACAACCTCATCTGATTTTCTAACTCAACCGGTAAACCAATCTTAGGAGCCGGTACACACATCCAAACACATAATTGAGTAGAAATCAGATTGGGTAATCATTTGTGTGCCTAATTAGGTGGTGCATCAGGCCAGTTGTTTGAGTTGTTTGGGCCGCACCACTTCAAATAAAATCAACTCATCAAGTAGCTGCCAATTAGGTTCAACTCTTAGGGATCTACCAGGCACTCCACATTCTTTTTAAACTTTAAAGGAAAATATCTTCACCTGTGCTTGCAAAATCTGGTGTGCCAATGAAACTTGATTGAAAACACCTAAAGTTGAATCCTAAAAGCTACTAAGCAAGATTTGAACCTTAAAATTCACCACATCAAAAATAATCTTGCTTGAAAACCACTGGTTGTGCACGCACACACAAAGCAATCAATCATTAAGGGCACAACCCATTTAAAGGGCCCATCACATTCCAAAGCACATTCAAACCTAGCCCTAAATAAAACAGAGTAGACGTTGGCCTTAAGGATTGGACTCGCTCTTCAGAACTCAGAACGAGATTATTTTCGATTAGTCTGTTTCTACTGTTCAATCTGATGTCTAGCTAGGGGAGCAGAGTCAAACGATCGCGGCTGGGGGGTACACTAGGAACCGGAGGCGCAAGCCGAAGGAAGAACCTTCTCCCCAGTCCCTCCTTCTAACTGGTTGGATTGAACAGACAGAAGTAGATCAAATCGTTCCTTTATCTCAAGACGGGTTTTGAGAGTCTGTAGGTCTGTAGGCTAACCCATTTAAGGAAAGGTTTGATTGTTTGTATTGCAGGGCACCTTTCTTCCTCCCGTGTCTCATGAATCCTTCCACATATTTCACGCATTCCCACTCTTTCCCTCCTGTTGTAAATTATCCTCAACATGACGATTATCCCAACTCGTATTGTAATCGACCATCAGTTAGTTGGGATAATTCGGATTGGGGATACAATTCCGGACCCCCGTGTTTAGGGTCTAACCCTGAACACTTTGATTCTCAATTCTATCCTTCTCAGAGTTGCATCGATTATAGATCGTCCTCCTTTCATGAACAACCTAATGCGATCTACAATCAAGAAGGATACACTGATCCTTACCCATCCTCTGATTTCACTGCCTTTAGGTCATCTCCATCTTATGAACAATCTGAAATGATCTATTATCAGGATGGGTATAACGAATCTCAATTCGTTAATTCCTCTACATTGATGTCAAACCCGCCCAACCCTGAACCAACTCATTTGGTTCAGGTTAATCAGGTTCAAGATAGGGTTCTGGCTAACTTGAGGAATATCATTCAATCTTTAGAAGTTCAGCCAATACCTTGCATTGAGAGATTGGAGCCCCTGATTGAAATGATTGATGATTTAAACAAGTCTTTGTTGGATTGGCTCCAGGATGTTAAGGATAAGAACCCGGGTGAGTTTCTACTTGGGAAATTAGCGAAATTGAGGATGAGATTCGTGGTTGCTTTGATTCAATCTTGGAATAATTCCCAGGATGAACTCTCTTCAGGAAAGCCAATGACAGAACCCGCTCAGGCACCTGTTGGGGGGGACACGTGTTACGAAGCTGACCAGATTGAATTAAAACAACCAATTAAGGATGATTTGATTTCTTCACCTGAAATCCCTGAGCCAGGTTACGAGGAAACGTATGTCTCCTTGGAACGCAAAGTGACAAATGATTTTGGGACATACATTGATACGGATCCTGATGGTGAAGATTCAAGTTGCGAAGTCTCACACGAGTTTTCAGATCACGATTTTTGTGAGACGATTGGGCCTGAGGAATCTGATAGATCATTTGATAGCCCAATAACTGAGGAAACTGATCTTATTAGGGCACACGATACAGATCCAGAATCGCATTTTCTGGAGGAATTAATTCAATGCCCTGATTATCAGTTACACCCTGTTGAGCTTATTGATGATTCTAATTCTGAGATAATTAGACCCAAGTCAATTTTGATTTTACCACATCATCTAGACTTGGAGATTTCAGACGGGGTGATGAATATACAAGAGGTCATGGAATTTGATATGCCGAATGAGGAGGATAGGAGCTGGGAAATTCTGATTTGGGAAGTCAATTTTGGAGGAAATGGAAGATTGAGTCGAAGGGTTCCTTTTAAACTGAAACCATCAAATCAGAACCCTTACGACATTTGTTTCGAGGATGTCAAACTCAAGCACACATTTAACGATTATCCTTTTGAGCTTCAATTCTCTGTAACCCGACATTTTGGCCTTGGGTTGCATCCTCACAAATCGCAGGCCCAACCCCGCTTGCATTCTGATTTTAGGTTTTGGGTAATTTTTATCCAGAACCTAAGATATTCTCGATTATGGGGTGTGGGTCTGCACCACAATCTGGTCCACATCTGTGGACCTCTGCTGACAGGTCAGAGGATTCTTCTGTTTATTCTAATTCTGACCTGCACATGTGAATTCTTCATTTCTTTTCTTTGTATAGTGTGCCTAGCTGAAGGCACTAAACTCAGCACATATACAGTTCTTTTTCATTTTCATCTCGGAGCGGACCCGATATCCACGCAATTCAGGTGCTTTCTACGCTTTTCCACTCTATTTTATGTCTTTTTAATACAATGAGGACATTGCATTAGATAGGCATGGGGGGGTGGATATTTATCTTTGAATTCATTCGTCAGCTCCGTAGATTTGTTTTATTATTAAAAAAAAAAAAAAAAAAAAAATCGAAATTAGGAAAGAGAATTTGGGTTTAAGAAAATTTTCGATCTTAAGAAATACTATATTATGGTTTGAACACAAAGACCCTTCAGGTCTTTGGACTTAATCAGCCTATGTATCCACTAAAATGTGGATTTGTTTTTCGAGTTCTCGCCAACCTGAATTTTATTATAATTGGAGTAAATAAGTTTGGGTGATAAGTACACGACTTATCAACCCGCCCTCTGATGTGAGGGAATTTTGAGTCTTAAGCATCTACACACTTTCTTTGCACTGACTCGTTGTTTGGCGATTTTAACGAAAATTGGGTAGCTAATGAACCTTCTAGGGTGATATGGCTGGCAAGTTATCGTGGGTAACAGCCCATAGGTAGGTTGTCCAGAGCCCAGTCACTGGACCTTTCTCTTTTTGCTGCCTTTAGGTAAATCTTAGACCAGGGAAGCCACCTACTTAAAAAAAAAAAAAAAAAAAAAATCAAAAAGGAGAAAAGAACAAAAAGAAATAAGCCACACTTCGCCGCACGAGTATGGCTGGCAAGTTGTCGGTGGTAACAGCTCATCGACCGGTTGTCTAGAACCCAGCTCAGAAAATGCACTAAAAATTCCCAAAACACTTAGGAAGAAGCGGAGAAGTAGAATAAACCGGGGAGATATACACTGGATTCACCCTTGTGTTGACCCCGTTAAAAAAAAAAATAAAAGTAGGGAGAAAGCTACCGGTTGTAAAGATACACCTTTAGGCAGAATTCTTTTTGAGGTCACCTAGAGGCGTAGAAATCCGAAGTCCATTTTAATTGCCGGTCAACGAGTCTATCACAATCACAATAAGATGCTTAAAACTTAGGGTTCTCATCAAATCTTGGGTGAGTTGAATGGCCGTAGAAAGCCACTCTTAAACCCTAAAATTTGAAAATCTAAAAAAAAAGAGTAAAAACAGAAAAAGAAATTTTTCTTTGAATAAGGCGAGGCTTGAGGCGGTCTGCATTTTGGCTGATACCCGGGCACTGTTGTGTCTTTGAAAGTTCAGTTCTTAAGTAGACAATTTCTTAATGATTGAAAATAACTCAGGTCCAAATAATCTAACCTAATTCTTTTATAAATAGCATATAGTTTTTGCTAGGGACTAGCAAAAGATAGGCATGGGGGTATGATGTAAACACATTTACACTACTTAAAATGTCTATTTATGCATGTTCTTAAGCATAGGATTGCATTTCATGATATAAATATTGCATTACATGCATCATCTTGCATTTAGAGTAGTTTGAATAAAATGGAGGTTAATTGTCTCCTTTTATGTGCTTGGACAGGGCAAATATTTTATCGGGGCCTCGGATCAAAGATCCAACCGTATGGATATGATCAGGGCGACGATTGGAGTTCAACGACTCCAAGATCGCCCTAATCAGGCATCCGTAGCATCAGATAGAGACCGGGGAACCCTAGAAGATCAAGGGCCAGGATGGTGTAAATCCGCACTTCAGATGGAAAATCCGACCACACGGATGAATTCGGATCGACGATCGCAGCCGAACGACACAAAAATCGAGTCAATCCGACATCCGTGGCACCATCTACAACTTCCAGAAGATGGACGGCCAAGATGGCGCCACGTGGCGCCATCCCAGCTGCCCAATCGGCCGCAGGAGTCCTGTGAAGACCGCGCAACGTCTCCTCTCCGCCGTTGGATCTCGATCCAACGGCTGCGGTCGCGCGCGTTTAAAAACGTCCGCGCGACCATTTCGCCGCGTAGCGCAGCGGCTACGCAGCTGCGGGCGAAGCGGAGGTCGCGGGTTCGAGCCGCGGAGAGGGGGGTCGAAGGCGCGGGCGAGCGGGCGCGCACGAGCGTCGGATGAAGATCCAACGGCCGCACGCGCCCGATAGCGCCGACGCGCAATTAGACGCTCTGGTGGGCGCGCGATCGCACGCGGGCGGCGCGCTCGGCAGCGGGCGCGGGCGCGATCTAAGCCGTCCGATCTCGCGATCGGACGGCTGAGACGACGCGGACGTGCGTCTGCGTTACGCGCGCAGGCCAGCCGAGCGGGCGCGCGTGGCGCGGCGGCGACGGCGACGGCGGGGCTTTAGCGACGGTTTTATCCGTCACTAAAGACCCCTTATTTATTATTTTGAAGATGTAATGTCCATTTTGCCCCCACTCCTTGCAACTATAAAAGGAGACCCCCTCCATACGAAATTTTCATCCCTTCCTTCTCCTCTCTACCTCTCCAAAGCTCAAGAGAAGCTTGTCCCACACCCGGGATGCTTCTCGCGAGATAAAGTCCAAATTTTCGTCCCCCTTCGGAAGTGGATCCCGCGACGACGACGGCGTGCTGCTTCGTTCCCGTTCTTCTGCTTCGTCCTCCTTCGTCCCGCTTCGTTCTCCTTCGTCCAGGCGTCGTCCCGTCCGGCTCGTCCTCCAAGCGACCGTCGAGGAGGATTTCTCTCTCCCTATTCTTTTTACTGCTTTCTAGTATAGATTTACTGCTTTCTAAGAGTAGTCTATTCGTCCTCCGAGCGATCGTCGAGGAGGACATTTCTCCCTCCATTCTTTTAATGCTTTCTAGAGTAATTGTTTTATGTTTTCTAGTTGTAATGAAAGAACTCTTTTATGATAACTTCCTTGTCTATTCTACATCTCATTTTGATTTCCATGTATAGTATTCCTTCTCTCTCTCTTACTCCCTCTATCTCTTTTATTTGTTGTAGATACTTAGATAGTTTAAATTGAATTTCTTTGTGACAAAATAAAAAGAAACGCGGAGTTTTTAAATCAAACGTTCGCCTCCCTGTGTTCGACCCGGAATTCTTATTTCGGTATAAATTTTATTTGTTGAACACGAATCCTTCGCTTTCGAACTACAACGACGGGTTTTTCCAAAAACCAAACACGTTAGCGTAGATTCTCGTCCAACACGCTCTAACACGAAGAGCAGGCGCGCGTTCGATCCTCGCCGCATTGCAATTGGAGTGGAAGCGCACGCACGATCGATCGCACAATCGCGATCCATCGGCCATGTGCCCTTAATCAAGGTGATGCACCCACGCATGCCCGTGTGTCACATGGAATCACACGCGGGCGGGTGCGCAGAGGAGACGGGCGGAGGCGCGATCTAAGCTATCCAATCTCACAATCAAACGGCTATGATCAACTGGACGTGTGCGTGCGTTACGCGCGAGGAGGTGAGCGGGCGCGCCCGTGCCACCCACGAAAGCCACATTCGGACCTTTAGCGATGGTTTTATCCATCACTAAAGGTCCTGAATTAATGTTTTTAGAGTTGTAATGACCAAATTGCCCCCACTCCTTGCAACTATAAAAGGAGACCCCCTCCATACGAAATTCTCATCCCTTCCTTCTCTTCTCTCCCTCTCCAAAGCTCAAGAGAAGCTTATCCCACACCGGATCCCGTGACGACGACGATGTGCTGCCCCATTCCCGTTCTTCCTGCTTCGCCCTCCTTCGTCCTACTTCGTCCTCCTTCGTCCAGACGTCGTCCCGTCCGGCTCATCCTCCAAGCGATCGTCGAGGAGGATATTTCTCTCTCCATTCTTTTTAATGTTTTCTAGAGTAGATTTACTACTTTCTAGTGTAATCATTTTCTCGCTTTCTAGTGTAATGAACAATCATTTTGATGATGAAATTCCATGTTTATTCTACATCTCATTTTGGTTTCTGTTTGTAATATTCTCTCTCTCTCTTACTCTCTCTCTCTTCTAGTTATTGTAAATAGTTAGATAGTTCTAATCAATTAATTTACTTCGTGACAAATAAAACAAACATGTGTTTTTAAATCAAACATCCGCCTCCCTATGTTTGACTCAGGATTTTTATTCCGGTATAAATTTTATTTGTTGAACACGAGTTCTTCGCTTTCATACTACGACGGCAGGTTTTTCAAAACCAAACAAGTTAGCATAGCAACTCGACGTTCAACATTTTGGCACCGTTGCCGGGGAGGTGAAGCTCTTTGATTTTTTCTTCGTGTTTTCTAACTTACAAATCATTTACCTCACTTCTCTCTTTTCTTATTGTGATTGCAGGTACTCTTTCGAGATAAGCAAAAATGGTAGATTGGAGTAAAGTGCTGTGGAAGGTTTTGTAAGTTATCCCCCACCTCCCACCCATTAGATTTCATTTCACCACATAATAACACAAACATCAATCAACCTAGGTGTTCTTATAAACTCTAAGGTTAGATTGTTTGTTGTTTGTCACCTACACCCGCCCCAACCCCCACATTAAAAAAAAGAAAAATTAAAAAAAATCTCACAGAGGTACACAACCTCATCTGATTTTCAAACTCAACAGGAAAATCGATCTTTGGAGCCGATACACACATCCAAACACATAATTGAGTAGAAATTAGATTAGGTAATCACTTGTGTGCCTAATTAAGTGGCGCAACAGTCCAATTGTTTGAGTTGATTGGGCTGCACCACTTCAATTAAAATCAACTCATCAAGTAGCTGCCACTTAGGTTCAACTATTAGCGATTTACTAGGCACTCCACATTCTTTTTAAGCTTTAAAGGAAAACATCTTCACCTATGCTTTCAAAACCTGGTGTGCCAACAAAAGTTGTTTGAAAACACCTAACGTTGAATCCTAAAAGCTACTAAGTAAGATTTGAACTCTAAAATTCACTGCATCAAAAGTAATCTTGCTTGAAAACTACTGGTTGTGCACGCACACACAAATCAATCAATCATTAAGGGCATAACCCAGATAAAGGGCCCATCACATTCCAAAGCACATTCAAACTTAGCCCTAAATAAAATAGAGTAGACGTTGGCCTTAAGGATTCGACTCGCTCTTCAGAGCCTATAAGGGGATTATTTTCGATTAGTCTGTTTCTACTATTCAATCTGATGTCTAGCTAGGGGAGCAGAATCAAACGATCGCGGCTGGGGGTACACTAGGAATCGGAGGTGCAAGCCGAAGGAAGAACCTTCTCCCCAGTCCCTCCTTCTAACTGGTTGGATTGGACAGACAGAAGTAGATCAAATCGTTTCTTTATCTCAAGATGGGTTTTGGGAGTCTGTAGGTCTTTAGGCTAGCCCACTTAAGGACAAGTTTGATTGTTTGTATTGCAGGGCACCTTTCTTCCTCCCATCTCTCATGAATCCTTCCACATATTACAGGCATTCCCGCTCTTTCCCTCCTATTTTGAATTATCCTCAACACGACGATTATCCCAACTCGTACTGTAATCAACCATCAATTAGTTGGGATAACTCGGATTGGGGATACAGTTTCGGACCTCCGTGTTTAGGGTCTAACCCTGAACACTATGATTGTGATTTCTATCCTTCTTAGAGCCACATCGATTACAGATCGTCACCCTTTTATGAACAACCTAATACGATCTACAATCAAGAAGGATAACTGATCCTTACCCATCCTCTGATTACACTGCCTTTAGGTCATCACCACCTTTTGAACAATCTGAAATGACCTATTATCAGGAAGGATATATCGAATCTCAATTTGTTAATTCCCTTGCATTGATCCCAAACCCGCCCAACCCTGAACCGACTAATTTGGTTCTGGGTAACCAGGTTCAAGAAAAGGTTCTGGCTAACTTGAGGAATATCATACAATCTTTAGAAGTTCAGCCAATACCTTGCATTGAGAGATTGGAGCCCCTGATTCAGATGATTGATGATTTGAATAAGTATTTGTTAGATTGGCTCCAGGATGTTAAGGATAAGAACCCGGGTGAGTTTCTACTTGGGAAGTTAGCGAAATTGAGGATGAGATTTGTGGTCGCTTTGATTCAATCATGGGATGATTCCCACGATGAACCCTCTTCAGGAGAGCAAATTTCAGAACCTGTTCAGGCACCTATTGGGGGGGACATGTGTTACGAGGTTGACCAGATTGAATTAGAGCAACCAATTAAGGATGATCTAATTTCTTCACCTGAGATCCCTGAGTCGGGGTACGAGGAAACGTATGTCTCCTTGGAACAGAAAGTGACAGATGATTTTGAGACATACATTAATACAGATCTTGATTTCTTTGATTCTGATGGTGAAGATTTAAGCTGCGAAGTCTCACGCGACTTTACAGGATATGATTTTTGTGAGACGATTGGGCCTGAGGAATCTGAAAGATCATTTGATAGCCCAAGAACTGAGGAAACTGATCATATTGGGGCTCACATTATGGATCCAGAATTGCATTTTCTAGAGGATTCAATCAAATGCCCTGATTGTCAGTTACACCCCATTGAGCTTATCGACTATTCTATTTCTGAGATAATTAGACCCAAGTCAATTCTGATTCAGCCACATCTTTTAGACTTGGAAATTTCAGATGGGATGATTAATATGCAAGAGGTCCCAAAATTTAATATTCTGAATGAGGAGGATAGAAGCTGGGAAGTTCTGATTTGGGAAGCTAAATTAGGAGGAAGTAGAAGACTGAGTCGAAGAGTTCCTATTAAGTTGAAACCATCAAACCAGGACCCTTACGACATCTGTTCTGAGGATGTGCAACCCAAGCACACATTCATTGATTATCCTTTGGAGCTTGAATTCTCTGTAATCTGACTTTTTGGTCTTGGGTTGCATCCTCATAAATCGCAAGCCTGACCCCACTTGCATACTGATTTTAGGTTTTGGGTAATTTTTATCCAAAACCTAAGATATTCTCGATTATGGGGTATGGGTCTGCACCACAATCTGGTCCACATCTGTGGACCTCTGCTGATAGGTCAGAAGTTTCTTCTGTTTATTCTAATTCTGACCTGTACTTGTGAATTCTTTATTTCTCCTCTTTGTATAGTGTGCCTAGCTGAATGCACTAAATTCAACATGTATAGTGTTCTTTTTAGTTTTCATCTTGGAGCAGATCTGACATTCACACAATTTAGGTGCTTTCTACGCTACTCCACTCTGTTTTATGTCTTTTTAATACAATGAGGACATTGCATTAGATAGGCATGGGGGGGTGGATATTCATCTCTGAATTTATTCATCAGCTCTATAGATTTGTTTTATTTTATTGAAAAAGAAATTTGTGGAATTAGGAAAGAGAACTTGGGTTTAAGAAAATTTTCAATCTTAGGAAATACTACATTATGATTTGAACACAAAGACCCTTCTGGTCTTTGGACTTAATCAGCCCGTGTATCCACTAAAATGTGGATTTGTTTTTCAAGTCCTCGCCAACCTAAATTTTATTTTAATTGGAGTAAATAAGTTTGGGTGATAAGTATACGACTTATCAACCCACCCTCTGATTTAAGAGAATTTTGTGTTTTAAGCATCTACACACTATTTTGTCACTGACTCGTTGTTCGATGATTCTAACCGAAATTGGGTAGCTAATGAACCTTCTAGGGTGATATGGCTAGCAAGTTATCGTGGGTAACAGCCCATAGGTAGGTTGTCTAGAGCCCAGTCACTGGACCTTTCTTTTTTTGCTGCCTTTAGGTAAATCTTAGACCAGGGAAGCCACCTACTTAAAAAAAAAAAATCAAAAAGAAAAAAAAAGAAATAAGCCACACTTCGCCGCATGAGTATGGCTGACAAGTTATCAGTGGTAACAGCTCATCGACTGGTTGTCCAGAACCCAGCTCAATAAATGCACTGAAAATTCCCAAAACAGTTAGGAAGAAGTGGAGAAGTAGAATAAATCAGGGAGATATACACTGGATTCACCCTTGTGTTGACCCCGTAAAAAAATAAAAGTAGGGAGAAAGCTACCGGTTGTAAAGATATACCTTTAGGCAGAATTCTTTTTTAGGTCACCTAGAGGCGTAGAAATTCGAAGTCCGTTTTAACTGTCGGTCAACGAGTCTATCACATTCACAATATGATGCTTGGAACTTAGGGTTCTCATCAAATCTTGGGTGAGTTGAATGGATGTAGAAATCCACTCTTAAATCCTAAAACTTGAAAATTCAAAAAAAAAAATTAGAAAAGAAAAAAAAGAGAAAGAAAATTTTCTTTGAATAAGGTGAGGGCTTGAGGCAGTCTACATTTTGGTAGATACTCGGGCACTGTGTCTTTGAAAGTTCAGATCCTAAGTAGACATTTTCTTAATGATTGAGACTAACTCAAGCCCAAATAAACCAACCTGATTCTTTTATAGATAAAATATAGTTTTTGCTAGGGACTAGCAAAAGATAGGCATGGGGGTATGATGTAAACATGTTTACACTACTTAAGATGTCTATTTATGCATGTTTTAAGCATAGGATTGCATGCATGCTATAAATATTGCATAACATGCATCATCTTGCATTTAGATTAATTTGAATAAAATGGAGGTTAATTGTCTCCTTTTATGTTCATGGACAAAGCAAATTTTTTATCGGGGCCTCTGATCGAAGATCCAACCGTACAGATGTGATCAGGGAGACAATTGGAGTTCAACGACTCCAAGATCGCCCTAATCTGACATCTGTAGCATCAGATGGAGATTGGGGAACCCTAGAAGATCAAGGGCCAAGATGGTGTGAATCCACACTTCAAATGACAAATCCGACCGTACGGATCGATTTAGATTGACGATCGCAGCCTAAGGATAAAAAAATCGAGTCAATCCGACACCCGTGGCACCATCTACATCATCTAGAAGATGGACGACCAAGATGGCACCACGTGGTGCCATCTCGGTTGCCCAATTGTCCGCACACACCCGCTGAAGGCCTCCGCATCAGCCCTTCCCCGCTGTTGGATCATGATCCAACGACTGCGATGTGCTTGCGCTTAAGTTAGGCGCTTGACATAGCCTAACATGAAGCGCAGGTGCGCGTTCGATCCGTGTCACGCTGCAATTGGAGCAGAAGCGTGCGCCCGATTGACCGCACGATCGCGATCCAATGGCCAAACGTGCTCAATCAAGATGACGTGCCCACGCACACCCGCGCATCATGCGGAATCGTACGCGGGCGAGCGTGTAGAGGAGGCGGGCAGAGGTGCGATCTAAGCCGTCCGATCTCACGATCGGATGGATGAGATCAGCTAGATGTGCACGTGCGTTACGGGCGAGGAGGTGAGCGGGCGCGCGTGCGCTGCCCATGAAGGCCACATTCGGACCTTTAGCGACGGTTTTATCCATCACTAAAGGTCCTGAATTAATGTTTTTAGAGTTGTAATGATCAAATTGCCCCCACTTTTTGCAACTATAAAAGGAGACCCCCTCCATACAAAATTCTCATCCCTTCCTTCTCTTCTCTCCCTCTCCAAAGCTCAAGAGAAGTTTGTCCCACACCCGGGATGCTTCTCGCGAGATCAAGTCAATTTTTCATCCCCCTTTCGGAAGTGGATCCTGCGACGACGACGACGTGCTGCCCCGTTCCTGTTCTTCCTGCTTCGCCCTCCTTTGTCCTACTTCATCCTCCTTCGTCCAGGCGTCGTCCCATCTAGCTCATCCTCCAAGCGATCGTCGAGGAGGATATTTCTCTCTCCATTCTTTTTAATGCTTTCTAGAGTAGATTTTCTGCTTTCTAGTGTAATCATTTTTCCGCTTTCTAGTGTAATGAACAATTGTTCTGCTGATGAAATTCCATGTTTATTCTACATCTCATTTTGTTTCTGTTTGTAATATTCTCTCTCTCTCTTACTCTCTCTCTCTTCTATTTATTGTAAATAGTTAGATAGTTCTAATCAATTAATTTACTTCGTGACAAATAAAACAAACGCATGTTTTTAAATCAAACGTCCACCTCCCTATGTTCAACTCGGGATTTTTATTCCGGTATAAATTTTATTTGTTGAACACGAGTTCTTCGCTTTCATATTACGATGACAGGTTTTTCAAGATCAAACAAGTTAGCGTAGCAACTCGACGTTTAACACAATCGTCTCACAAAAATCGTGTACTATAAACCCATGTGAGACTTTGCAACTTGAATCTTCACCATCAGAATCAAGACCTGTATTAATGTATGTCCCAAAATCATCTGTCACTTTCTGTTCCAAGGAGACATACAATTCCTCGTACCCTGGCTCAGGGATCTCAGGTGAAGAAATCAGATCATCCTTAATTTGTTTCTCTAATTCAATCTGGTTAGACTCGTAACATGTGTACCTCCCAATAGGTGCCTGAACAGGTTCTGACATTGGCTTTCCTGAAGGGAGTTCATCCTGGGAATCATCCCACGACTGAACTAAAGCAACCACAAATCTCATCCTCAATTTCACTAACTTCCCAAGTAGAAACTCACCCGGGTTCTTATCCTTAACATCCTGGAGCCAATCCAACAAATACTTGTTCAAATCATCAATCATCTGAATTAGGGGCTCCAATCTCTTAATGCAAGGTATTGGCTGAACTTCTAAAGATTGTATGATATTCCTCAAGTTAGCCAGAACCTTATCTTGAATCTGGTTACCCTGAACCAAATGAGTTGGTTCAAGGTTGGTTGGGTTTGGGATCAATGCATGGGAATTAACGAAAATGAGATTCGTTATACCCTTCTTGATAATAGGTCATTTCAGATTGTTCAAAAGGTGGTGATGACTTAAAGGTAGTGTAATCAGAGGATGGGTAAGGTTCAGTGTATCCTTCTTGATTGTAGATCGTATTAGGTTGTTCATGAAAGGTTGACGATCTATAATCGATGTGGCTCTGAGAAGGATAGAAATCATAATCAAAGTGTTCAAGGTTAAACCCTAAACACGGAGATCTGGAACTGTATACCCAATCTGAGTTATCCCAACTAACTGATGGTTGATTACAGTAGGAGTCGGAATAATCGTCATGTTGAGGATAATTCAAAACAGGAGGGAAAGAGAGGGAATGCATGTAATATGTGGAAGGATTCATGAGAGATGGGAGGAAGAAAGGCGCCCTGCAAAACAAACAATCAAACCTGTCCTTAAGTGGGCTAGCCTAAAGACCTACAGACTCCCAAAACCCATCTTGAGATAAAGGTACGATTTGATCTACTTCTGTTTGTTCAATCCAACCAGTTAGAAGGAGGGACTGGGGAGAAGGTTCTTCCTTCGGCTTGCACCTCTAGTTCTTAGTGTACCCCCCAGTCGTGATCGTTTGATTCTGCTCTCCTAGCTAGATATCAGATTGAACAGTAGAAACAGACTAATTGAAAATAATGTCATTCTGGGCTCTGAAGAGTGAGTCGAATCCTTAAGGCCAACGTCTACTCTATTTTATTTAGTGCTAGCTTTGAATGTGCTTTGGAATGTGATGGGCCCTTTACATGGGTTGTGCCCTTAATGATTGATTGATTTGTGTGTGCGTGCACAACCAGTGGTTTTCAAGCAAGATTACTTTTGATGCAGTGAATTTTAGAGTTCAAATCTTGCTTAGTAGCTTTTAGGATTCAACTTTAGGCGTTTTCAAACAAGTTTTGTTGGCACACCAGGTTTTGCAAGCACAGGTGAAGATGTTTTCCTTTGAAGCTTAAAAAAAAAATTGTGGAGTGCTTGGTAGATCCCTAATAGTTGAACCTAAGTGGCAGCTACTTAATGAGTTGATTTTAATTGAAGTGGTGTGACCCAATCAACTCAAACAATTGGCCTATTGCACCACTTAATTAGGCACATAAGTGATTACCTAATCTGATTTCTACTCAATTACGTGTTTGGATGTGTGTACTGGCTCCAAAGATCAGTTTACCGGTTGAGTTTGAAAATCAGATGAGGTTGTGTACCTCTATGAGATTTTTTTTATTTTTTAATGTGGAAGTTGCGGCGGGTGTGAGTGTCAAACAACAAACAATCTAACCTTAGAGTTTATAAGAACACCTAGGTTGATTGATGTTTGTGTTATTATATGGTGGAATGAAATCTAATGGGTGGGAGGTTGGGGATAACTCACAGAACCTTTAACAACACTTTTCTCCAATCTACCACTTTTTCTCGTCTCAAAAGAGTACCTGCAAATACAATAAGAAAGGAGAGAAGTGAGGTAAATGATTCGTAAGTTGTAAAAATACGAAGAAAAATCAAAGATCGTCGCCTCCCCGGCAACGGTGCCAAAATGTTGAGCGTGCGAGTTGCTACGCTAGCATGTTTGGTTTTGAAAAACCTGCCATTGTAGTATGAAAGCGAAGAACTCGTGTTCAACAAATAAAATTTATACCGGAATGAAAATCCCGGGTCAAACATAGGGAGGCGGACGTTTGATTTAAAAACATGTGTTTGTTTTATTTGTCACGAAGTAAATTAATTGATTAGAACTATCTAACTATTTACAATAAATAGAAGAGAGAGAGAATAAGAGAGAGAGAGAATATTACAAACAAAAACCAAAAAGAGATGTAGAATGAACATGGAATTTCATCATCAGAAAGATTGTTCATTACACTAGATAGCGGGAAAATGATTACACTAGAAAGTAGTAAATCTACTCTAGAAAGCAATAAATCTATTCTAGAAAGCAATAAAAAGAATGGGGAGAGAGATATCCTCCTCGACGGTTGCTTGGAGGATGAGTTGGATGGGACGACTCCTGGATGAAGGAGGACGGAGCAGGATGAAGGAGGACGAAGTGAAAGAACGGGAACGGGGCAGCACGTCGTCATCGTCATGGGTCCGCTTCTGAAAGGGGGATGAAAAATTAATTTTATCTCGCAAGAAGCATCCTGGGTATGGGACAAGCTTCTCTTGAGCTTTGGAGAGGGAGAGAAGAGAAGGAAGGGATGAGAATTTCGTGTGGAGGGGGTCTCCTTTTATAGTTGCAAGGAGTGGGGGCAATTTGGTCATTACAACTCTAAAAACATTAAATCAGGGGTCTTTAGTGATGGATAAAACCATCGCTAAAGCCCCATCGTGGGCATAGTGGGTGGCCCTCGTGCGCCCGCCCGCTTGCTCGCACGTGTAACGCGCATTCATGTTCAACTGACCTTAGCCGTCCGATCACAAGATCGGACGGCTTAAGTAGCACCTCCGTCAGCCTCCTCTGCGCGCCCGCCCACGTGCGATCTTGCATGAGGCATGGCGTGCAATAGTGCGTGGGCGCAATCGAGCACCCACAGTCGCTCGATCGCGATTGAGCGGTCGCATGCGCTCGCTCCTCAGTGCCCGCTCGCCTGTGAATGCGGATTCTAACCCGCGTCTGAAGGCGATCGAGCGCCTTATCCACTACGCTGTGGACGTGGATGGGCAGGCGGCCGAACTTTTGAACATGCAATCAGGACTGTTGGATCGAGATCCAACGGTCAGGGCGGCTTCTTCAGGTGTAATTTAGAGGATGGGCACGCCAGTTGAGCTCCTCTCTCAGTCGTTGGATCTTGATCCAACGGTAGAGTTGCGTGGGCACTATTATATTCAGTGATTGAGGGTGGCTGATTGAGCGGCTGAGATGGCACCATGTGGCACCATCTTGGTCGTCCATCTTTTGGATGATGTAGATGGTGCCACGGGTGTCGGATTGAATTGATTTTCGCGCCGTTAGGCTGTGATCATCGATCCGAATCCATCCGTGCGGTCGAATTTGTCGTTTGAAGTGCGGATTCACACCGTCTTGGCCCTTGCTCTTCTAGGGTTCCCTGGTCACTATCTGATGCTATAGATGTCTGATTAGGGCGATCTTGGAGTCGTTGAACTCCAATCGTCACCTTGATCACATCTGTACGATTGGATCTTTGATCCGAGGCCTCAATAAAAAGTTTGCTCTATCCAGGAAAATAAAAGGAGACAATTAACCTCCATTTTATTCAAACTAATCTAAATGCAAGATGTTGCATGTTATGCAATATTTATAGTATGCAATGCAATCCTATGCTTAAAAACATGCATAAATAGGCATCTTTTGTAGTGTAAACATGTTTATATCAGACAGCATCCATTAGCCATCCACGCGTGCACTCCTCGACATCTTCACGACAATCTGCACGTGCAGCTTAGCGGTCACGGACAGAGATCTCAACACGTGACCGTGCATTCGACCACCAATAGCGGATTCATTTGGCTGGGAGAGGTGCGCAATCTTAATTGACCGTGCGATCATCGAGTGAACGGTGTGCGACCACGTGGCATGATCTCGTACACCAGATGAGCACAACTAGCAATGCACGATGCGACGCTGTATCACACGCGCCATTGCATGCTCGGGCGGGGCACGATCCTGAGTGCATGGGTGCATGCGATCTCGACCATTGATTTCTGATCCAATAGCAGCGAGCACACGTACAAGGATTGTATGCGATACCAGCTATGCATGTGCGTCACCAGTGAGTGTATGAGCTACCTACAGTGATGCTTGTAGCGACGTCTTGGCTGCCACTAATGGCGCAATACTTATTTTGGCCATCCCTCATTTATAAATAGCCCTATGGACCTCCATTGTAAGGGCATCAATCACCATCATCTAGGAAGCATGTTCCCACCACCTTTTAGAGCTTAGAGTAAGTCCTTGGAGTTGCCAAGCCACCGACGAAAGCTTCCCCCATCGCTGTGGCTACCTCAATGCCCTCCTGCTTCTTACATTCATTTTTGTTTCTTTTCTCTTCTTTAGTGTTACATGTCTTTAAGCATTCCTCTAGTGTACTTGCTTATAGTTTCAAGACATTTTGCTCATGCAATATTGTAGTTCTCATTATCATAACTATTGTCATGGTATTTAGCTCCATCCATGCTAATCCATGTTCTTATTACATTATGTTTTTTTTGAAAGGACTTATTACATTATGTTACATGTTATTAGGCATAATTAATGGCCTCTATTTTACCTCGGATTTCTAGCCCTATCCTCTCTCTCTCTCACTCTCTTCTCTTTTCGCAAGCAAACCAATCGACATACTTTGTGACATTAAAGAAATTAATTGATCCGATTCCTTGCCTCCCTGAGATCGACATTTGGACTCACCGTTCAGTTTTCCTATTAAAATTGATGTCGTGAAAGCTTGCTACAACAAAGGAATTATTTAAATGCATTTTTCGATGTTAGTGGCTTCCTTTAGTCTAGCAAGAAGGGTTAATAGAATGAAGTGCCCATTGGTTACTCATCATCATCTAAAAAATCTTTGCAAGCTAAACTGAGAATAAGGAATTATACAGAGTAAGACCGAAAACATTTCTTCCACCAATAGTGTCGAATAATCACATGGGCTAGTGACGCATCACAACTACCACATGATATTTAGCCATGATAATTTGTGCTGGTTGATGAGACCGCATTTGTGAGCTAATCGAATGCATAAATACCTAGATATTAGAAGGATTTCTACTTGTACATAGCATACTTAGGTTTATAAATAAATTAGTTTATAAATATGGTGGTATGCTTGTTTTATACATTACATTCACATGTAATAGAAGGTAATATAAATTATGGTGACATGCATGCATTACATGCATTATTTTGAAATATATCTGTAAATAACCCATTTTCTTTTTATTTTTTCCCTTGCAACAGACCGCACCCTTGTCGCGAGACTTCAACGCAACACCCCAACAGTTGAGATTAACTCACTGGGCGAGTCATTGGTCGAGATTCGCGATGAGAGAAACAAACGGGAGAGGCATTTAGGCGCAACCCCCCTGGATAGATCGGCATCCATCCTCTCCCTTCCTCTCCACCGTGAAGTAGAGCCTGCACTGTGGAAGCTGTGTGCACTGTGGCCCTCTCAGTGTGCACCGAGGTGCCACCGCGAACTCCTCATCAATTGACGGTGCGGTAATAGCTCACTGCCCCGCAGCCAACACCACGCACCAGTCCTCACATCCCCTTCTATCTCCTTTCCACGTGCTGCTCGCATGCTCTACGCGCGTCGCTCTGCGCTCCTGCTAGCGGCCAGCAGCAGACCGTGCATGTCCCCCTCACCGCATAGCCACGCACGCACGCAGCTATGCCCTCACGTGAAGTAGCATCTCCACTCCCACGCACTCACACAGGCCTCCTTCTCCTCCTTTTTCCTCTTCTTCTTCTCCCCACGCCTCCCCTGTTTTGCAGCAAAGAACCCAAAGCACCTTAGGCCACGCGCACCACCATCACGCACATCCCGCATGCATGTTGCGTACACACCACCACATCAGCCAACCGATGACCCCCCTGCTGCTGCTTGATGACGACTCCACCTGCGGCAACCCCACTGCTGGCACGAAGAAACCAGCAGAGTCCACGGAGGAACCCACTGTCGATTACCTTCAAGCCACCGTTCGGTGAGCTCCAGCCGCCTCTCACCGAGGGACCACCGCCATCGTGAAGCTCTCCGCATCCTCGACCTTTTCTAAGCTCTACACGGCCAGCCATGACTCCTCCTCCACGTGCGAGCAAAGGAGAGATTTCCCTATTTTGGCATATATTAAAATTTACATTTGCATGCCATTGGAAGTTGTGGATTTTAATTGTTTAATTATTTATTCTGGTGAATTTGCAAGCGTGCACTTATATTTTCACATATTTGATTGGTTCCTGTTATGCATATCATTTCACATTGAAATTTGATTAATATTTGCATGCAATTAAGAAGTACATCTTCTGCCACTACACCAGCGTCACTTACAGATTTTGGAAGCTTGAGCTCTGATGCAAAATTTACATAAATAGTCCATAACTTTTCATAAAATTGCAAGCACATTTAGAGCAACATGTTTATTAAATTGATTTCACGAATACTTCCGCAAACATAATGGCCCTCTACTCATGAATTTATTGGATTTATTCCTTATGGATATGACCCGCTCTCTTGTGAGTGGTTTAATTTAATTATTGACGATTGATTTTTCGCCACTCAATTTCTACTTCGATAAAAAATCGATCGATCAAATGGCATCATTACCGGGGAGGCAATCGACGCAATAAATTCACCTGACTTTATTTCTGATTACTTTGAATTGCACATTTATCTAATAATGTTTTTATCTTTTCTGTGTGAGGAATCTGACGAAGTGACTGGCGTAGCGGAGAAACAACATCGACCTTGAGCGACACACCTCAGAGATAGTTGTAGGAGCTTGTGGGCGTTGATCCCACATGCGTGGAGATGCATGAAGGACCATCTAAAAGGATTCTTCCTATTAGACTTTTGATTTAGAATTTTAGGATAGACTCTTTAGGATTAGCCTAGTTATTTGTTTTCTTGCACTTATACTTTGGGGCTAGTTTGTGGGGGAGTGTCCCCGATTCAATAGATTTTAGGATCCTTCTGTGGTAGTTAGATCTTTTGATTGCACATTTATTTTTACAAAAAAAAAAAGAAAATAAATCTGAACTGTTTGCTAGAAACTTCATATCCATAGGGCGATCATTTAGGATTGCTTAAGCAGTATCTAGATTTTCTTACTGCATTGCGTGCATTTTTGCATAGAAGAGTGCGGGAGCAAGGTATGAATTTCTTATCTTACTGCATCAGTTATCTGCACATGCATTGCATCTGAACATAATTAAAGAAGACTACTTAAACTAATTTGAAAAGATTAATCAAGTGGTCACATTGCTTCTCAAGAAGAAAGTAAAATATACAGGAAGTGTTTTAATAAATTGATTGCGATTTTCAAAAGCAAATTACTTTTCGCGGTGAATGCACAATTCCTGCATTGAGCATGCACTATAGGCACTACACTAGGACTTGAACCCTTAAGGCTATAGGCATCAATCTCTTTATCGGTGCAAACCCTCCTATCTCGTTTTGAAATGGTGGTATTAACTTTTTCCTGAGTGACTTGATACTCTAAGGAGGGGGACACCGCTTAAAGGAATTCAAGGGTAGTTAAGAGGCACCGCTAATGCAATGCCTCAAAGGAAGGATTCGCCCTACTTGCATCCCTTGGTTCCATCCTTGGAGTACCTTTTTACTTGAGCATCTGAGAATATCATTGCAGCAAAGTATACGTCTTTAGGGCACTCGAAGGTCAATTTAGGTGCGTAATTGTTTGACAACTTGATTGATCACCCAAAAAGGACTAAAATTAACCTCAACCCTCTTAACAGTCATTGACCAAAAATTTCAAGTGCCTCATTTCTCTTGTACCACTTACGTAGGAATGGAGAAAAACTACCTTGACTATATTTAGCCAGGTTGAAGAGTTGGAAGAGGCCTTAAAGAACTTTAAATTAACAAAAGACCTCTTGCCTTGTGTTTGCTTGGTGTATGCTTGGTAGGTGCTCTCTTACAAGTAGTCTTCTCTTCAACCCTGAGCCTGAGAGAATTATAAGGAAAGCTAATCAAGAAAGAAGAAAAATGGCTGAAGAGATACTTGAAGAAGAGATTAGGGTTGGTGAAAATCAGAGAACTTTGAGAGACTATTTCCTCCCTACAACCCACCAAGCCCTACCTATCCGAAGACCTAGAGTGGATAACCCATATGAAATCAAGAGCAGCACCATATGTTACGAACACGAGCTTCAGACGTCTTTTAAGATGTCTAGGAGGTGGCCCAGACGTCTGACCAGACGTCTGGAACCAATTCCAGACGTCTGGGAATCGGTTATTGTTGGCAGGCGTGATTCGTTTGCGCGCCTGAGCGTGCAGACCAGGTACGCTCTCTCTCCCTCTCTTTTTCCCTCTCTCCTGCAGCCGCAGACCACCCTGTCCCGCTCTCTCTCTCCTCCTCACGCGGCCTTAAAAGGCCACGCCCTCCCCCTCACTCCTGTCACCTCCGCCCCCTTCCTCTTCTCCTTCCAGTCGGTGCGCGAGAGCGAGTGCGAGTGAGCGACGGCGGCGACAGCCGCGGCGGGTGCGGTAGGAGGTGCTGCGCGGGGGAGGAGGCGTCGGCCGTGAGGGCTCGAGCCTGTCGGGGCAGCGGGAGTCGGCCGGCAGGGGCGCAGCAGACGTGAGGTGGCACAGGAGGCTTGCTGCATCTCGAGCAGCAGGCGGAGCACTCGCAGTGTGGCTGTGCGTCACGAGCGGAGGGCGAGTGGCGCCCTGATTCTGGAAAATTTTCCAGAATCAGACGTCTGTGATTCCAACCAGACGACAGGGAAGACGTTTGGAAGACTGTCCAGACGTCTGAAAGGTGAGTTATTTCCGCTTCTTCATTTTCTTCGACTGACCGTACTAAGAGAGAGAGGAATGGGTACACGCAGGTTCTGAGATTCGCATCCAACGCGAATCAGACATCTGTCTGCAGTGCCAGACGACGGGAACGACTTCCAGACATCCGGGGTGACCATTGGATGTCTAGGAACTAGGCCAGACGCCCCCGCAGGCTTCTGGACGTCTGAGAGACCACATAGAGCAAGGTAACCCCTGATCCACTTTTTAAGACGTCTGGAATAAGTTCCAGACGTCTGATTTTGCACTGTTTCGTCGTTTTCGACCCGTTTAGGGCCCGTTCGGAGTCCGTTTTCCGTGTTTCATGTTGCGTGCTTTTCGGAATTACATCCTCTACCCGTCTACAGTAGCTATATACTATTTTGAGAAACTCCTTGTGTTTGATCCTTGTGATAGGACCCCGTTCCGTTGCAATCTCGGGGGTTGCGGAGGCACGTAGGATTCCCGACCACGCCCCCAGTTCGCCTATTGTAACCGGTAGAGTGGCTTTAAGTATAATCTGTTAAATTATGAACCCATAAATAGAACCTAGGACATTGCATGAATCCTAGGAATGAGAAACGAGATTGAATGATAGATCTTAGGGTATTGCATAAATCCTAGGGTTGGAAAACTAGATTGTATGATAGATCCTAGGGTATGACATGAATCCTAGGATGGGAAAACTAGTGGAATATGTGAACACTGCGGTCTTGAAAATGTGGAAAAGAAATAATAGCTGTCTGGAAAATTGTTTAAACAGCTGCCTGTTATGAATAAATGAACATGATTACAAATATGGGATGTATGAATGTGAAACTGGAAAGGTGAAACCGGAATGCGCTGAGTTAAAGAGCTGGAACCCTACGGGGAATTAGGAGTAGAACTCCTGGAAATTGAATGGAATAGAATTGGGGAAGTGAGCTGGCCCTTGAGTACGGAGTACCAAGGAGAGCGACTGTCCCCCTGTTTAGTGCAGAGCGGAGCTAGCCGCCCCAGGGACCCGGGGTTAGGACTGGCCACTCTGTACCGACTTGATGGCCCTCGTGTACGTAGTACCGAGGAGAGCTACTAGTGTAGGGAGTTACTAGCTACCCCACGGGCCCTGGGGTTCTGCTAGCCTCCTACACCGACTTGTTAGGCCCACTGGGGCAAACCAGGGTAGTCAGGCGAGGGTGCGCGGACTGTGGAGGGGCAAGGCCCCTGTTTGGTTACTGTGGAGGGGTTGGACCCCTGTTACTGAGAGGGCTCTGCCCTGTACTAGTTCCGTGCTGTGCTTTGGGCGCACCCGTTAACGGAAACGACTGACTGCGTGCCAGTGCGGGT
Source organism: Thalassia testudinum (assembly GCA_037157565.1). Taxonomy (NCBI): domain Eukaryota; kingdom Viridiplantae; phylum Streptophyta; class Magnoliopsida; order Alismatales; family Hydrocharitaceae; genus Thalassia; species Thalassia testudinum. Next base: position 97,179,103 of record JAZHRO010000025.1, read on the forward strand.
TAGCTACCCGTGCGTTTATTGCGCGTGCCGTAGTCACCGTTACGTCTGTCAGTGACCTTGGGGTGGTTGACTGAGAGTAGGATCACCACGGGGGACTCTCCCAGCCAGGAGAGCACCACGTGCTACTTCTACTGTTCGGAAAAGACTGCAATCAAGATCGTTCCCACGAGGAACATTCGAGATCAAGTGAAGGATCTGAGAAATAGATAAATTGTGAAACAATAGAAAGACGTAAATAAAGGAAGAAAGAAAATTAAAACAGCTACTGTACACTTTACTGTTTCTTTAGTTTAGCTGCCACTCTACTCAGCGTTTTGCTGACGTGTTACACTCGTTACCTTTCAGGACCAGGTGTTGAGCAGCCAGGGTCAGCGGCTGCAGAGGACACTGGGCCGAGTAGGGTCCAGTAGAGTTACCACTGCTCTCTTTTACCTCTTTTTTTGGTTCCACTGTAGTGAGTAGTTCTTGTTTCCGCTGTACTTTTCTTTACCTGCAGTTCATATTATGTTATGAATGTTGTTCTACTGTTGTGGTGGTACATACTATAGTGGTTTCTTTCCTTACTACTGTATTTTCTTACTGTTAGTTATATTCATGTTGAATGTGGTTTATTTTATTGCTTTTTTGGTTACTTCCTCGTTGGACGACCAGGTCTTGGGTTTAGTCGAGTCGGTCTGGTTCTCATGTCTCGTAGGTACTCAAGAATCGGGTCGTTACACCATATCTTTGCTCCCATCTTTTTATGGTACTGCTAGGGAGGATCCCTACAGGCATCTTGAGGAATTCACCGAGGTCTGTTCCACGATGAAGCTTCAGGGCTTTACTGATGAACCCCTGATGATGACTCTATTTCCATTCTCCCTAAAGGATAAGGCCAAGCACTGGTATCATACCCTCGATGCAAGGGTAAATGATTGGGCCACCCTTAAGGGAGAATTCTTGAAAAAGTATTTTCCTATGAGTAAGACCAACCATTACAGAAGAGAGATTATGGGTTTTACTCAACAGGAAGGGGAGCAATTTCATGAGACTTGGGAGCGCTTTAAGACCTTCATAGGTTATGCCCCCACTATCAGGTGCCAAGATGGCAGTTGGTCGAAAGGTTCTATATTGGATTATCTAAAAGGAATAGGCAAACCATCGATGCAGCCTGTGAAGGAACCTTCATGACCAAAATTGAGGATGAAGCCTGGGCATTATTTGAAATATTAAGTGACAACTCCATACATATGTCCTTTGCCTATCAAGAAAGAAAACCATCAATCTTGTAGAGGAAGATAGAGGCCCATGAAGCCGGGGCTACTCAGTATTTGGCTTATTAGATTCAATTATTGAACAAAAACTTTGATAGGCTTTTAGCAAACCCCAGCATGAACCTGCAAGTAGTCTCTATCTTTTAGGCTTCAAGTGAATGCTACATTTGCCAAAGCACAACGCACACCACTGTGGAGTGCCACCAGGCCAATCAATTCCCTGGGTTGATTCAGGCTGACCTGAATGTGGCCCAAGGTTTCCACCCACCTCCTCATAATAACCCATATTATAATACCTATAATCTAAGGCAGTGGAACCATCCAAACTTCTCATGGAAGCAAGGTGATGCTTCTAACTCAGGGAATACAAGACCCCACCTCCCCAACCCATATACCAGCCATCCTATGAAAACCCTCCTCAGAATAAGCCCTCTGAGATGGATGAACTTAAAGCCATGATGAAGGAGATGCAAGAGCATCAGAATATGGTCATCCAATCTCAGAATAAGATGATTACTGATATGCAATCCCAAATTGGTCATCTTACTTAGGCAGTTAGGCAGCGTGATCTGGGGAAGTTGCATAGCTCTTCTGAGGAGAACCCAAAGGTCAAGGGGGTCATATTCAGGGAGCACACCCAAGCTGTGACCATGCTGAGGAGTGGAAAGAAAATCGACAAGCCTGATAACACTCCTAGGGTCACATCTCAAGATTCCCCTCCTACACCTGACCTGACTTCCATCACCACCGAGGAAGAGCCACTTTGCTCTCCCTTGCTTGAAATCACCCACCTTGAGGATGTTGTTAGTCCACCACCCCTCTCCCGCCATGATGACCCCTCTACCTAGAAGCCAAGGGTGCCCCATCCAGAGTGCTTATCTACTCCTGGGGAATCTTTTGTTGGCTCATCTGCAGCCAAGAATAGGATGAAAGAGATTATGGACACTTTTAGGCAAGTTCAAATCAACTTGCCTTTGTTGGAAGCTATCAATCAGATCCCATCCTATGCCAAGTTTTTGAAAGACCTGTGCACCCAAAAGCGTCGATCTAGGAAACAGGTCTAAACCAAGGCCATCCTGCCTGACCATGTTAGCTCGGTGCTCCGACATGGAACACCCCCAAAGATGAAAGACCTAGGGGCCTCATATATTTCAGTGGTTGTAGGAAACCAACACATTGACGAGGCTCTGCTCGATCTGGGTGCGAAGATGAACATTTTACCAAGCCCTGTCTATGACTTTTTGGGAGGAGGCAAGTTAAAGCCTAGTCCAGTCATCCTCTAGGTTGCAGATAGATCTCTTAAGACACCACAGGGATTACTGGAAGATGTCCTAGTGGGATTGGAGGACTTCTTCCCTATTGACTTGTGCTAGATACTGACTCATCTAATAAGCCCACCAAGCCATCCATTATTTTGGGATGCCCCTTCTTGGCCACAGCCAATGCCTCTATTTATTGTAGATTAGGGGCACTTAAAATGGGCTTTGGGAACAAGAAGATCAGGTTGAATGTTTTTGATACCTAGAAGCAATTTGGATTTGAAGATTATTCTCAGGTTGAGGTTGTTGATGAAATAATTGAGGAGACTACTCCAGCACTCTTATGTAGAGATCCCCTTCAAAAGGTCATATCTAAGGACCATCCTTCGACTATTGAAGAAACTAAAGGGGAAATACTTGAATTAGAATAGTTGCTGGGGATACACACAGAGTCTCTATCCCTACCTCTGACCATGAAGGTAGACTTGCTACCTGAGGCAGGGACATTTCAACTTAAACCCTCAATCCAAAAGGCTCCTGAGTTGGAGCTGAAACCCCTCTTGAGCACATTGAAGTATGTTTTCCTTGGCCTTAATGACACGCTCCCCTTTATTATCTCGTCTGCATTATCTGAATCGCATGAGGGAGCTTTACTTGAGTGTTTACAAAGGCACAAGGAAGCGATTGCCTGGTCAATTGCTGATATTAAGGGTGTTGACCCCTCCCTTTGAATGCATCATAAATATACGTACGAGTCCATGAAACCCTTCTGAGACATGCAGAGAAGGCTCAACCCCAATATGCAGGAGGTTGTTAAAAAGGAGATTCTGAAATGGCTGGATGCAGGAATTATCTATCCCATTTCAGATAGTAAATGGGTCAGTCCTATACATGTGGTGCCTAATGAAAGAGCGATCTTTGTTTTCGTTGAAAACTTTAACATAAAATGTTGTGTCGTTGTAATATGTCGTGTGGTAGAAAATCACTTTTCAAAAATATTTAACAATTCAAAACTAACCACGAAGAGTTAGGTCGTCTCCACAGGAAGGAATCAGCCTAATAAAATCACAACTATGTAGAAATCGAGTTCACAGAAGTATTCGTCAAATCAAACAATGCATATGCTGCTCTGAATGTAATCCCTAAACTTAAGGAGAATTCAAGGGCTATTGACGTCAATTTCACATAAGAAAGTAGTTCATGTGCAGGGGTATATCATGTACTTTTTACTTGCATGCTGACTTTTATTTATGAGGCATTATTAGGAATGATGATGGTCAAGAGGATATTGTGTGGCACATTGGTGGAAGTGCCTACTCTCGGCACTGGAAAGGAATGGATAGGACAAGCGTATTTCTAACCTTTGACACTATTACCCTCCTTCAGCTGAGGACTCTATGAAAGACAGTCGTAGCCATCCACCATAGTCATAGCTTTATTAAGAATCAATCTCTGTGTATCTGCCTTAATTGGTGACTCTCAAGAATTCACACAATGTACACCCACAGGAATAAAGAGTGAAAACTATGCCTAACTCTGAGGTATCATCATCTAATTGTCCAAAACTTAAGAGTCCTTACACTAGACTTAGTGCACTAGTAATCTCTCTACTTTCTTCTCACAAATATGAGGTGGATCTACTAGAAGATAGTATGCCTGACTCCCTATTAATTGTCCAAGGGTTCAGTAGACTAAAAATGCTTATTTTTTTTCTTCAAAGATCCATTACCTAGTCTACGTGCAAGTGAAGTAAATGTACTGGATTCTAAACTTAAGAAACAATTTAAGAAGAAAAATCTTTAATGACACCTTTATGACAAAGATGTTTTGCTAGGGACTAACTAATTCAGCTCAAGAAAAGAATTTTTTTTATTATTTTTTTATATGCTAACCTAAATGCATGAATACTTCCTAAAATGCAAAATGCACCCCCTCATGCCTAAATCCTACAATGTCCTCATTGTAAAATTAAAATATGGGGAGAAAGGAAGGAAATCACCTGATGATGGTGTTATTTAGAATGCTGGGTTGCCTTCCAACAAGCGCTGCATTTTCTGTCAGCAACTAGACTTATAGGGAACCTGTAAGCCTGGTTCCAGATAGAAAAAGCTAGGCCCTAAAAATATGCGTAACAGTGCGGGCCTAGAAAATAGGTAGCCACAGATGTTGGTGAGCTGATGATGCAACGTTACCCCAAATGCTCGCTAGAAGACATGAAAGCAAATAACCTCGTAGGCTACCTAGGGAGGTCTAGGAATAATAAAAGGAATATGAAAAGGGACCTCCCAAAATATAATAAGTGGAGGATAACAAGGATCCTCCAAAGCAGGAAGGGTTTTAAAAGATATAAACGTAATTATTTCAAACCCTTGAATGGCGAGACTAAACGTACAAGCATCAATCCTAACTCACCATTCTACCCGAGGATGTACTGGCCTGATATTCTCCCCAGAAAGAATGTAAGTGAGCAGAGACCTGAGCCAAGGATCGGTTAGGGAGTGTAAGGGTTGTTTGTCATGTTGGGCAGTAAAGGTTAAGTCCAAGGAGGGCTTAGTCGGTGTCAACTCCAATTCCAACAACGATTTAGATTGTGTATTCTCCTTAACAATTATTGTAGAAAAATTCAAGTCACCCTGCCTATCATTAATGATCGGAGTCATATTTTCACCTTCCAGCATATGTGAATCAATGGTGGACTCCAAATTAAATTTCTTTGATGGCAGAGTCAAAGCAACTGAATCATTATCATTAATCTCATCCCCGAATTCTTTTGGTTCACTCAAATTTTTGTCGGGGTGTATATGTGATTCATTAGTAAAGAAAGGAGTTGCTTCAGTATCATCAATTATTTCTAACAGAAGATCCATCTTAATGTTTTGGTGAAATCCTATATCACTCAATTCTTTATTCTTCTCGAGGCATAAATCCTCAATTGACGTGTTTTGTCCCTGAGAGTCTCCCCTAGGCTTCTCACTATTGTGTTTGTCCTCCTCTAATATCAACTCCTGGTTATGTGGAGGATGACTCTCAAAAGAAGGGAGGAATCCGGATTTCACCATATTATTTATATCCTCCGAGGGTAAGTCCTCGAATAAGAAATAATCCCCCTGTGATTCACTCCAAATTTTAGTCTGAGTTCCTCCATTGGGTCATCCTTGTCCCTTGAAATAGATTATTTCTATTCCTGAGACCAAAATTGATCTAATTCATCCTCCATTCCCTTAGGGTCACCTTCATTGGGTGCATTTAAATCCTCAGAATGTTGAATGGTAGGTGTTGATTCCCTAAGTGGAGGGTCAGGATTAGGCTCACTAAGGGTAGAATGGGATTCCTCCAGATAATTAATAGGAGAAGTGATATGAACAATAAGACCTTGACCCAGGTTATCAGCGGTAAGGAAAATATTGTCATTGGGGTCAAGGTCCTTAAAAGGTACCATCTTCCCTTTCTTTTGACTCCAATATAGCTTGGGTGGATAATTACTAGGACTATTCTCCTCTAGTGGCCGTGTCTCATTGGGAGAGTCTAAGTGATAGCTACGTAAAATGGGATGCCTATTGTCATTGGTTGTTTGGAGTGCTTGATCGAGTTTTAAAATGGTCGAGTTGTAGTATAGTCAAAAAAGCGTTCAAAATAAATACAATTTATTACTCGAATTTTAAAGTTCGAGGTTGAACACAGGGAGCAAATTAGGGTTTAGAAATCAAGATCATAACTTGAGAATTTAAAAGAATATAATATGCAATAAGATCAATGTTATAGTGCAAAAGGATAGGAATAAATGTAAGCACAAAATATTAAGGAAATCAATGTATACATGAAGCTCAAAATTAGACGTCTGATTTATGAATCAGATGCCTTAAAATGATGATGCTACAGTTCTTGACTCTCTCTTTCTTCTTCTTCTCCTGTTCTTCTTGCTCTGTCCCTAACGGCCGCATTCAATCTTCTTCTTTCAGTTCCTTCCTTCTCTTTTCTTTCTTTCTCTACCTTCCTTGCTCTTTCCTTCAGCTCCTTCTTCCTTCTTTCTTCTTCGCTGGCTTCCTTTCCTTAGCTTGTCTTCGGCCTTGTCTTCTCCTTCCTCTTCCTTTGGCTTGGCTTCACCTTTCTCTGCAGAGCAAAACCTACCCGCTACCCACACGAGCTCTCTTCTTTCTTTTCTCTCTTAGGTTTGCTCTCCCAGAGCCACCACTTCTTAGGTAGTCGAATCGGGTATGCACCCGGGACCAGGCCCACTGACGTGCGGTGGTGGGCGAGGTGTGTGGTTGGGTCGTGTCACCAGGTCCTCAAAGTGTGAACGCAAATGAGGCGTCAGTTCGGGTGAGAGGGGACCTCACTCCGTGAGTTGGAGGCGAATAGCCTTATGCAGAAATTCCTTTTATGCGGGTGTGGCGCTCCACAACTTTCTGTGGTGGGACGAACTTCCCACCCTCTTTCATGCGCGCCTGTAGTAGAGTGTCTTCGTTAGATTGTTGTTGTAGTGATGACCCTTGGCATCAATTGGTCACCTGGAGATGTTTGCGAGAGTGTCCCGTGCAGCCTCGGACTATGACCTAGAGCGGGCACGGCCTGGAGAAGCTTGCAAGGAAGCTTCAGGTGGTGTGTTAATGGCGGTGAGCCCCTAGACTTGAAATCACACAAATAACCTTGCGGCCATGTTAAAAAGCTCAGGGAGCTTTGCCAAGGTGTGGCGAATGTGCAGAGGTGGTCGGCGTGGCGTGGGACCACCTGAGGGACCGTGCCTAAAGCACACTGTGGCTGTGTGTGTGGGTGTGTTCTAGGGTGCGTTTGGGTGAGTGGCGGAGTGTTGTGAGTGGGGGTTATGATCAATGAGTCGGGCGGTGCTTATGGATCGGTCAGCGAGGAGGGAGGTGGTCTGTGGCGGTGGAGCGAACTCGTTTGAGTGGTGGCTGGAGGTGATGGGGATGATGGCGGTGGAGTGCGGCAGTGGTTATTTGAAGGAAATAAAGAGGGGAAAAGAATGTGGAGAGTGAGAGAGACTTATCTAGGAGTGAAGAGATGAAGGGGGAGGCAGGGATGGCGTCTGGCTCATATTGTCGATGCCGGAGATGAAGGTGCTCAGTAAGGGAGGTCGGTGGGGACGAAGGGGAGGAAGGAGCATTGATGGGTGCTGCGCGACGCGGATGAGTGTGAGGAAGAGGAAACTGCCACCGGTATTGTGGCTAGGCAGCGAGGGAGTGTAGGAGAAGTCGTCAGAGCTTGATGAGCAAGTCGGCTGGAGGAGGAGAGATGAAATTGAGGAGGTTCTCCGGCTAATTTCAAGCTTAGGAGATGCATGGCGAACTGGGGTCTCTTAAATTGGCCCTGGAGGTTGGGTTTGTGCTTGGAGGCCAAGCTTCCAAGCACAGCAAGGTCACCGGCAATGGAAGCTCAAGAGATACCCAAATATCTCATGCATTCACATGAGAGATTGGGTACCAAATAGGGCTTCTAATTGTGTTCACATTGGAGGAGATTTCTCAGAGAATCTCCCTTTCGATTTTGAAGGGGATTCTCTGAGAGATCAGGGAGAAATCACCCTTTCAAGCTCGTCGAAGTAGGATTCTCTCTGCCATTATAGTATAGGGACCTAATTGTAGTTTCCTACTAGGACGGGGTGACGTAATAATTGCGGAAATAAAATAAACAATCTTATAAATAAGCAATCACACAAAGTACACAAGAATTTATAGGTGGAAACCCAAACTGGGTGAAAACCACCACCTAACCCTCTCGAGTTAGGATTTTTCGATCAACCAAGTTGATCAAAATCCACTAAACTGAATCACTTTAAACGAGGGTGATTCAACCTCAATACAACCACGCTACTTAGACGAGGGTAGCATACCTCAACCCCTTCTCTCCACGAGAAGGATTTTGTCTCGCGAAGGAGACGGGAATTCGCAAAGCGAATACCCAACCAAATAACAAAGATAAAATAAACAAGTAATCCTATAGAGCCAAAAAAGTAATTATAAACCTAGCTTCTATAGGAATTAGGAAACTCCCCTTTGCAAGGAGTGCGTCGAGTTGATGACGCGGTGCGTGAGCCACGCGACGGCGCAACTTCGCTTTCGTGAACAACGGCGGGAGAGCGGGTGCGCAACAGCTTGATGCTCTCAAGAGAAAGGAACTTGAGCTTGGAGAGCAAGAGCTAGCTAGGGCACAAGAGAGTGGAAAGTATATTACAAAGTGTTTCTTGTGTATCTTGGTCTCTCTAGGTGTGTCTTAGTGTGTATATGTGTTGCAAAGGTTACCCTCTATTTATAGAGGCCTTAGGAAGGCTTTGGAAGGCTTAGGAAGGGTTCTATAGCCGTTGGGAACAAAGCCCAAGAGAATCAGCCCGAAATCAGGAACACTCATTATTCTGACAGGCTTATCAGATGTCCAATTCTAGCATCAGACGTCTGGAAGTTCATTTTAAGACGTCTGATTTCAAGGTCAGATGTCTGATTTTGGGCGGGTTGCTTCCTGACTTGAATCAGATCTAAACAGGGTTCTAGTGCAAGTCCATCAGACGACATATAGGACGTCTGGCACTATGTCTGGACGTTTGGAAACCTACTTTTACTGTGGGAATGGATTTTCCAAACGTTGCAATGGCTAGAAAATCTCTGAGAAGAGATTTTGGGTCAGCCGAGGCAAAACGGTCAATTATCAGACGTCTGGACAGTCCTATAGACGTCTGATAAGGCTCTAACGGTCATATCCTTAAGTGTATGCTAAGCCAGCCAACGGTCCACTAATTAGACGTCTGGCAAAGTCATCAGATGTCTCCTAAGACGTCTGGTCTAAGGTTTGGACGTCTGATTTCATCAGACAGAACTAACTATGTCCAACCTAACAGTTATCAGACGTCTGAATCAATAGTCAGACGTCTTAAAACACTTTATCAGACGTCTGATTTGAGAATTAGACATCTGGAAGTGCTGTTTGAACCCTATATTGGTTTTCTAAGTGTTCTACAGAAAACCTAAGTATCCTAGGGTTGTGCAGGTGTTCCTAGGACTACTGTTAGGGTACTTTGAGGCTCTTTAACATGAATTATCTAAGGAAATAAAGAGCAACAAAAGAAATGAAAAATACAACAAGTACAAAAGAAGGAAATCTATCCTATTCTTCATTTCCTTCCATCTTTAATATATCGCTCCTCGCGAATCTCTTCTGTTCTCCATCAAGCTCCTCCAATCCGTCCTGGATGCGAGCTCGAATTCCGTCTAATCACGTATCCATTTGCAATTGACCTGAAATCTAAGACTCAAAGCGCAAATATTAAATGACACGTGTTTTGTGATCATCAAAACAAATGATCGTGGTGCTCTAGCACCAACAATCTCCCCCTTTTTGATGATGACAAAACCATAAATAATAATGCAAAAAATCCTCCCCCTTTTTGACATTATCAAAAAGGTTTAATTGATTTTACATTTCCTATAACTCCCCCTTAAAACATGCTCTTCTATGAGTTTCTTTTAACAAAGGTAATGTCCTCCCCCTTTTTTATAACAACAAGATAGCTATTATTTTTCTCCCCCTTTCTAAAGGAAATTTAGCTAACTTGTATCTCCCCCTTAAAAATTGACAATTAGCTCATAAATTTTAACTCCCCCTATCTAAATGCTACTGATAAACAAAGATAGGGTCAAGAATTTTTACCTCACCTACCATAGCCAATAAAATGGCCCGAATGGTGGTGGTGGATGCCACATCGGATGGGGCTCCCATCCGTAGCTTGGAGGCCCGGGCATTGGCGCCGGTCTCCAGTCTGGCGGTCGACGTGCGGCGGGTCCGTTGTTTGTTCGCCGTCTCGTCGGTCTTCTTGTTCTCCTCCTTGGTCTACTCCTTGGTTCTCCCAACTCGAGTTGACCAGACTTGAGCTTGTAGGTCCAGTCCTTTATGTTGTAATTATCCCTGAACCCTACAAAACAAGATTCTAATTCTTTTTTCGGTATCCAAGTGAGCTTGGATCCGGATCTGTTAGCGGGTCTCCTTGATGAAGATCCTTTCTCAACCTTAGGGCTATAAAAATTTTCTACTTTATTGATTAATTCGTTGGAGTTTTCCCTAAGACATGCAATTTCATTTTCTATAATATTCATCTTAGTCTTTAAATCAGAAATTTCTATTTTTAGACTAACATTTTCCTCAATCAATTTATTATTTTCATTGATGAGGTTATGATTTTCTAATAATAGGTTATCATTTTTAGGACTAGCTTCTATGTCCTTAAGTTATTTTTCTAACCTATCATTTTCATTTTTAAGAAAACTAAGGTTCTTTTTAATGCTATTATTTTCTCTTTTTAGTGATTTACTAACTTCAAAAAGTTCATTAAAAGCTTCTTGTAGATCGAGATTTACCTCGTTGTCTGAGTCGCTTCCGCTGTCGCTTCCTCTAGCCCTGAAACCAAAGCAAGCGGTTTCTTCTTCTTTTTCTTCTTCTTCTTCCTCCGATCTCATCTCTTCATGAGTGTCTTCTAACTTCCTCCATATCTCGTGGGCGGTAGTGCACTCTTGGATTTTCTCGAACTTTTTCAGACTCAACGCGCAATACAGGGCATTCATTTCCTTTGCGTTGAGTGAAAGCTCTCGAATCTGCAGTTGCGAGTAGCCTCTTTGGGGTCGCTTCGGGATCTCGTATGGGGTTTCGCAACATCCCCATACCTCAAATTCAGTGGCTTGGAGCCACGTCTTCATCCTCAACTTTCAATATCCGAAGTCCCTCCCGTCGAAATAGGGTGGTCGGACGGTGGACTGCCCTTCGGAGATTCCGATTGCGGCTACGCTTCCCTCCATGATCTTCTTGCCGGGTGTTACTCCGATCTTGCAAGAACCTGCTCTGATACCAAATGTAATTTTCGGCCCTGCCAGGAGGGGGTAACGTAATAATTGCGGAAATAAAATAAACAATCTTACAAATAAGCAATCACACAAAGTACACAAGAATTTATAGGTGGAAACCAAAACCGGGTGAAAACCACCACCTAACCCTCTCGAGTTAGGATTTTCTGATCAACCAAGTTGATCAAAATCCACTAAATCGAATCACTTTAAATGAGGGTGATTCAACCTCAATACAACCACGCTACTTAGACGAGGGTAGCGTACCTCAACCCCTTCTCTCCACGAGAAGGATTTTGCCTCGCGAAGGAGACGGGAATTCGCAAAGTGAATACCCAACCAAATAACAAAGATAAAATAAACAAGTAATCCTATAGAGCCAACAAAGTAATTATAAACCTAGCTTCTATAGGAATTAGGAAACTCCCCTTTGCAAGGAGTGTGTCGAGTTGATGACGCGGTGCGTGAGCCACGCGACGGCGCAACTTCGCTTTCGTGAACAACGACGGGAGTGCGGGTGCGCAACAGCTTGATGCTCTTAAGAGAAAGGAACTTGAGCTTGGAGAGCAAGAGCTAGCTAGGACACAAGAGAGTGGAAAGTATATTACAAAGTGTTTTTTGTGTATCTTGGTCTCTCTAGGTGTGTCTTAGTGTGTATATGTGTTGCAAAGGTTCCCCTCTATTTATAGAGGCCTTAGGAAGGCTTTGGAAGGCTTAGGAAGGGTTCTATAGCCGTTGGGAACAAAGCCCAAGAGAATCAGCCTGAAATTAGGAACACTCATTGTTCTAACAGGCTTATCAGACGTCTAATTCTAGCATCAGAAGTCTGGAAGTTCACTTTAAGACGTTTGATTTCAAGGTCAGACGTCTGATTTTGGGCGGGTTGCTTCCTGACTTGAATCAGATCTAAACAGGGTTCTAGTGCAAGTCCATCAGACGACATATAGGACGTCTGGCACTATGTCTGGACGTCTGGAAACCTACTTTTACTGTGGGAATGGATTTTCCAAACGTTGCAATGGCTAGAAAATCTCTGAGAAGCGATTTTGGGTCAGCCGAGGCAAAACGGTCAATTATCAGACATCTGGACAGTCCTATGGACGTCTGATAAGGCTCTAACGGTCATATCCTTAAGTGTATGCTAAGCCAGCCAACGGTCCACTAATTGGACGTCTGGCAAAGTCATCAGACGTCTCCTAAGATGTCTGGTCTAAGGTCTGGACGTCTGATTTCATCAGACAGAACTAACTATGTCCAGCCTAATAGTTATCAGATGTCTGAATCAACAGTCAGACGTCTTAAAACACTTTATCAGACGTCTGATTTGAGAATTAGACATCTGGAAGTGCTGTTTGAACCCTATATTGGTTTTCTAAGTGTTCTACAGAAAACCTAAGTATCCTAGGGTTGTGCAGGTGTTCCTAGGACTATTGTTAGGGTACTTTGAGGCTCTTTAACATGAATTATCTAAGGAAATAAAGAGCAACAAAAGAAACGAAAAATACAACAAGTACAAAAGAAGGAAATCTATCCTATTCTTCATTTCCTTCCATCTTTAATATATCGCTCCTCGCGAATCTCTTCTGTTCTCCATCAAGCTCCTCCAATCCATCCTAGATGCGAGCTCGAACTCCGTCTAATCACGTATCCATTTGCGATTGACCTGAAATCTAGAACTCAAAGCGCAAATATTAAATGACACGTGTTTTGTTATCATCAAAACAAATGATCGTGGTGCTCCAGCACCAACACTAATTGCATAGAATGAAGACTAAAACTAGGGGGTCAAATGTAAGGGTTTTCAAACGATAGGGGTAGAAATGTAATTGGGCTGGACCTATTTGCAAAGTGGGTCAAGATGAATTTCCCTTAGATTCAAATTTTGGTATAAACCTAATTTGGACCTAAGGAATTCAATGGTGAGGTTAGATTTTGGGTTTGACCATGTCTGACTGGGCAATTTAAGAAAATCCCAATTTAAGGCAAATACTTGTCTGAGACCCCATTCAAGGTCAAAATAGGTTCCAATGGCCAAATTGAAGGTTCTAAACCATAGATAATATTTTTATATGATTTTTAGAGGGTTTAGGTGAATTTTATCCTGACTAGAACCTTGTTAAATCGAGTGGGTCTGTTTAGGGTTACAAGAAGTCATTTAATTCCCAGAATTCACACGAATTCTTTTCTGTTTGAACCAACCCACTTTTTATCTTGTTAAGACCATTTGACTTGTGTTTAGCCCTTGAGAAAACCTGTTGTTGTACTGTAATGGTAAAATTGTAGTTTTACCCCTTGTTTCTTCAGTGAATTAGGACCTTTAGTTGGTTATGTAGGAGCTTTTGTTTTTTTTTATGGGTCAAAATGAGCTAGTTAGGGATCATGATGGTGCTCCCATCATACCCCCATGCCTAGCTTTTGCTAGTCCCTTTGCAAAATTTTAAGGTTTTAACTTCGATTCTAGACCATGAGTTCTTTCATGCTCAAAAACTATGATGAGTGCTTTTTTCTTTTGATTAGGTTAGAATGCCGATGGTAGGCCTAGAGGTACTCAAGTACCAACCAGGATCTGGACCTGACCAGCTGTAGCCTTAGTCTGCTACGATAGTTTTTAAGGTCCACAGGAACTATCCTAAGGTTCGTTGGACTCCGCGGTTAAAGCACCCATGCTTGAAACATATTTTAGCCTCGGTTCAGTTTGCAATGCATTTTTGTAAGAGAGAGACAAAGGATTTTCTTTGTTTGGAGTGTTTTCTCTCTTTTCTTTTTATTTCTAGCTTCGGATTGGCTTCTCAACATGGTCTGTATCGGATTCCTAGTCTCCATCATCAATCCTCGAAGGGTCCCTAGCAGTTAATGCTTCGTGATAGCACCGCCCATGGCAACCCCCAGAACCCTAGCTTTCAAGATTTCGAGATAATTTTGCCATTGCGTTCTGTAGCTAAATCCAGACCCTAGCAATCGACATTTCATGATAATGCTGCCCATGGCATCTGAACCAGCATAGGGTGCTTACATGGCCCTAGTAGGATATGTAAATATCCTAGGAGACAAGCACCAAGGAGACGATATGTTATTGTGCATCTTTGAGGGGAATTTCCCACCTCTCCGCATCGGGAACTCATCCAAATCAACTTGTGTTGATCGGCCGCTCCTAATCTAGGCGAATTTTTCAGAACAACTTAAACGCATTTGCATGATTTTGATACTTATGTGCACTGGACCAGACTGTGTGTGGATTGGGGTGCTTAGGTTACCGAGTCCTGTAAACCAGAGGTCAGTTAACGAGGCTGAATACTCCCAAAGCCTTAGACCTAATACTTAAGCCTCGCATTTTCCCCAACCTCTTGAGGACTATCCAGATCTTAGCGGTACTTGAATTTTTAAGCCTAAGAGTACAGCCAAGAGGCCTAAGATCTGCATTCCTTCTAATCTCTTTTGTGTCTAACTAGCAATTTTTTCCTTTCATTTTCATTTTCTTGATATGTTCTAGAACTCAGTTATTCCCTTAATTTCTTACTAATGACTATCTCTTTTTTTTCTTTTCATTTTGTGCTCCTTTTTGACATTTTTCACTTTTCCCCTTTTTCTTCTCATGATTTGTATGGCCTCAAAATTTTCCCTCCCCTCAGAATATTTTTTGTTCTTTTTCAAGAATTTTTTCATTTTTTTGGTATTTTTGGGATATGTGATTTTTTTGTTGAAACCTTTTCTTGTGAGATGAGTTTTCACGGCATTTTGCACTTTCAGACCCCCCCATGCCTACTATTTGCAATGTCCCCATTGTAAATTAGGTGGGTTCGAGTTCAGCTTAGATCATTCATTATAACAAGTTTTGGGTGGGCGAACGGGTCAAGGTGACTGTTGCAAACAATTTCAAAACTCAGGTACAGGTACTTGAGGTGGGGTTGGCTGTTCTAATGGATGAACCCTAAAGTGCATTATGAATTCAGCATAGGAATGTCAAGAAAGGTTTCAGGTTTTGCAAAAATGATGGGTTGCCTCCCGTTAAGCGCTGAGTTTTACGCCATCAACTGAGCACAATAAGCTCAGGGAGAATGGAGGGTAAAGGATATCTCAGCCAAATTTGTATTGGTCAAGTCAATGAACAGATTGAGTCTCTAACCATTCACGATGAAAGGTTTGAAATCATGGCTGAGTGGACTGATCTCGATGGCTCCATTTCCAAAGATTCGTCGGATGAGGTAAGGTCTGATCCATTTTGATCGTAGTTTTCCTGGGAACAGTTTAAGCTTGGCATCAAAGAGTAGGACTTTTTGACTAGGGTGGAAGATCTTTCTAGATATGTGTTTGTCGTGAAAGGCCTTAACCTGCTCTTTATAAATTCGTGAGTTCTCATATGCGTCGTGGCGTAATTCATTGATCTCTCTCATTTGAAGCTTTCTGTGGGTTCCTGCCTTAGAAAGATCTAGGTTGCAGTTCCATACTGCCCAATAGCCTTTGTGCTCCAATTTGACGGGGAGGTAACAGGCCTTCCCATGCACCAATCTGAAGGGAGACATACCTAATTGGGTTTTGTGGGTAGTCCTATAAGCCCACAAAGCTTCTAGAAGTTGGGATGACTAGTCTTTCCTTTCAGGTCTAACAGTGACCTAAAGGATTTTCTTGATCTCCCTATTTGATAGCTCAGCTTGACCATTAGTTTAGGGGTGGTAAGGAGTAGAGATTCGGTGTGACATCCTATATTTGGTCATCAGTGACCTAAACTGAGTGTTAGTGAAATGGGTCCCTCCATCAGAGATTATAGCATGTGGAATCCCGAACCACAAAAAGATGTTCCAATGAATGAATTTGATAACCACCTTATGATCATTGGTTCGGGTCAGAATGGCTTCGATCCATTTGGACACATAGTCAACAGTGAGTAGAATGTTCTCGAAGCCGTCCGAAATAAGAAAGGGTCCCATAAAATCAATCCCCCATACAGTGAAGATTTCGATTATAAGAATCGGTTATAAAGGCATCATATCATGGTGGCTCATGTTGCCTAAGGTTTGGCAATGGGTGCATGCCCTACAGTGATTGTATGCATACTTGAAAATCGTGGGCTAATAGAAGCTGCACTGGAGGACTTTTGCTGTGGTTTTATGACCTGAGAAATGTCCATCGCATGCCTAGTCATGGCAGAAGGATAAGATGTCCTGAATTTCCTCTCTTGTGACATATCGTCGAATGATTTGATCAGCACCGATGCGGAAAAGATACGAGTCTTCCCAGAAGTAATACTTGTCATCGGAAAGCAATTTGTCCTTCTTGGCCTTCAGCCAATCAGACGGAATCTGATGTGATGCTAGGTAGTTTACTATATCAGTAAACCATGGAAGCCCTGTATTGATGGTCAGGAGGTGCTCATCAGGAAAATGTTCCATGATGGGTCTGGAAGGGTTGACGATCTCAGAAGGAAGGCAGGACAAGTGATCAGCTACCCCATTCTGTTTTCCCACTTTGTCATGAATCTCGAGGTCAAATTCTTGCAACAGCAGGATCCAGTGGATTAATCGAGGTTTCGCATCCTTCTTCGTAAGGAGATGCCTCACAGCTGTGTGATCCGAGCAAATGATAACACGGGAACCCAGGAGATATGATCTGAACTTTTCCAGGGCAAATACTATAGCTAGCTGCTCTTTCTCAGTAACTGTGTAGTTACGCTAAGCCTCGTCAAGTATCTTGCTAGTGTAGTAGATGACCACGGGTTTCCCGTCAATTTTCTGCCCAAGTACCGCTCCTACAGTGAAATCAGATGCATCGCACATGATCTCAAAGGGTTGAGATCAATTAGGGGACTATAGGATCGGAGCTTGGGTAACTCGATCACGGAGGATTTCAAATGCTTGAGTTCATTCCTTGGAGATTTCGAAAAGAACATCCTTAAATAGTAGAGTGGTCAGGGGGTGCGTGATCTTTGAGAAATCAGGAATGAATTGACGGTAAAAATCGACGTGCCCCAGAAAAGATCAGATGTCCTTAATCGAGATAGGCATAGGGAGTTTGGAAATCAAGTTCACCTTGGCTTGATCGACTTGGATGCCTTTTTCTGATATGAGATGTCCTAGGACAATTCTTTCAGGCACCATGAAATGGCTCTTTTTCTAGGAAAGAACCAGCTTCACATCAATGCATCGCCTGAGGATTTGGACCAAGTGTAGGAGGCAATCATCAAATGATTCTCCGAATAATGAAAGGTCATCCATGAAGACTTCCAGATAATCACCTACCATATCTGAGAATATGGCAAGCATGCACTACTGACAAGTAGCGAGTGCATTACAGAGACCGAACGGCATCCTTCGGAACGCGTACGTCCTGAAGGGGTAGGTGAAATTGGTCTTTCTTGGTCCTTAGGATGGATTGCCACCTAGTTATAATCGGAGTACCCGTCCAAAAAGCAGAAGAACCTATTTCCCGCTAGTTTCTCGAGGATCTGATCAATAAATGGTAGTGGGAAATGATCCTTCTTTGTGGAGGTATTGAGTCTTCTGTAATCAATGCAGACTCTCCATGAATTTGCCACACGGGTTGGTATGATTTCTCCGATTTCAGTCATGATCACGGTGAGTCCTGCCTTCTTAGGCACAACCTGGATTGGACTCACCCACCGACTGTCAGAGATCAGGTAGATGATCCCTGCATCTAACCACTTGATGATCTCCTTTTTCATGACCTCCTGCAGATTAGGATTCAAACATCTCTACATTTCATGGGAAGGTCGTGTGCTCTCTTCGATGTAGATACAGTGTGTGCAGTAAGAAGGACTGATACCAGTCAAATCATCAAGAGTCCATCCAATGGCTCTGCGATGTTGCTGGAGAACAATAATCAGATGGGATTCCTGATCAGGTGTGAGTCTAGAGTTGATAATCACAGGAAACGTCTGATTGGAACCCAAAAAGACGTACTTCAGATGGTCAAAAAGAGTCTTGAGTTCCAAAATAGGGTTATCAGCAACAACAGGTGTGTGCCAGGAGCAAGGGAAGGAGTTATGGGTGTATCTAGGTCAGGTTTGGACTCCTCTGATTGCGGGTTTTGATCCTCTTGTGGTTGATTGGAAGTAGTCAGGTTGTCCTCAATATACGGATCATCAACCACAGCCTTGATGTCACATATTTGTTCTATAACACCGCAATTAATCCCTTGTTGGGCCTTAAAGATGTAGATCTTTAATGTTTGGTTCTCGAATTTCAGTTCAATTTGGCCCTTCTCACAATTTATGTTGGCCGTATCTGTGGCCAGGAAGGGTCTCCCTAGTATAATTGGTGTATCCCTTGGGTTCTCTAGAGCATCCATATCCAAGACTACAAAGTCCATCGGGAAATAGAAATCCCACACCCTAACAATGACATCCTCAAGAACTCTTTTGGGTGACTTTATAGATCGATTAGCCAACTGTAATGTCACCTCTGTCAGTTCAAGCTCAGATTCCTCAAGGTGGTTAAGTAGGGATGTAGGTATTAAGTTTATGGAGGCTCCTAGATCTAATAAAGCTCTGTCAAATTGGGTATCACCAATGGTACAGGAAATCAAGGGAGTACCTGGGTCTTTTGCCTTAGGTGGGAGTTTGCTCAAAATTACAGAGCTAGCTTGCTCTGACAGTACGATTGGACTCTCACTTTTGGTTCGCGGCTTACGCTTAGGTGTACACACGTCTTTCAGAAATCGTGCATAAGCTGGTACGTGGCGGATTGCATCCATCAATGGGATGTTTATGTGGACCTGTTCAAAGAGCTTGACCAGATCCTCCTCAGGTGCCATGGGTTTGGTTGTCTTCTTTCCCTTAGTCAAGGCCTCGGGAAACGGAACCTTGGATGGTTCCTCTAGAATAGGGCCAGGTTCTTGATCTGGGATAGGGTTATCCTAGATAACTGTCCTAGGGCTTGGGTTAGTACTACTAGGCTGAAGGTGGCTTGCGTAAGGTGGGTCTTGTGTTGCTTTGCCACTATGAGTTGTAACAGAATTTAGTCCTACCTGGTTTTGGTTTGGTATCGGTAAAATAGGTGGCTGTTGCTGAAATCCCGCATATGATGTCAAAACTTCCATCCCGTCGGGTGATGGAATAGAAGGGACCTAATAAATCATGTAGGCTTGGCTCGGATTTGGGTTCATAATGTGCCTCTAGTTCGGCACATTATTCGGATTCGGTAGAGGTTGCGAAGGAAATGTGCTAGGTTAGCAGGAATTTGCCATCTGGGAGAGTTGATTGTGAACCTCTGTGATCTCATCCTTGTGCTATTTTTGCATAGTCACATTCGTCTTCTGAGTGTCAGCCAGAGTCTAAATGATAAGAGTCATTTGATCTGTTTGAGTTAGCCTAGATTGATAGGTGGGGTTGGGCCGAGGCTGAGGCGGCTGATACGGATGAGGAGCCTGTGGATGAGGTTGATATGGTGGTCTTTGATTTTGATTATTTCCCACCCACAAGAAATTGGGATGATTTTGCCATCCAGGGTTATAGGTATTGGAGAATGAATCATTCTGGATGGCGTTGAGGTCCTCGCAGGTCTGAGGAACCTCAGGAAAGTCAGAGTATAAGGGTTCAGGGTTCCCCCAACTAGAGTAGGTCGGATCGGAGTTTCCTCCGGTCCTAGAGTCAGATAGGGGTGGATAAGGGTCCATCCCCTAAGAAGGTCGGTGATAGATTTTATGCATAGCTTCCCTCCCAGAAGGCGACTGTGCAAATAGGTTTTGCACAGAGGTGGCTCGCTGCAAATGTCGTGTTAGCTCATCCACCTTCTCAATGATAGAGACCTTATTCAACTGACTTGCCATCAATTCCAAGTTGACGGATGCGGACAAGCCCTGCATCTCATGTGTTCCCCTTAGATTCGTCGATGTGCGGGCATTTGTCCGGTCAAATAGGCCTTGGAGTCATTATTGATGGAGTTCTCACACATATTCTCGATAATCTCCCACACAGTGTCTTCGTGTTGACCCATGATATTTCCTCTACAGGTTGCATTGACGAATAAATGGATATCTTCATAGAGTCCCTAGTAAAAAGATTGGACTTGTTCCCATTTAGGAACTCCGTAATAGGGGCACTTTTGCATGAGATCTAGGAGACGGTCGCATGCTTAATGAAGTGGCTCTCCAGGCTGCTGTGTGAAGTGTGTGATCTGGTGTGGTAAGGCATTTGTCCAACCAACTAGGAAAAACTTTTTCAGAAACTCAGATTGTAGTTCAACCCATGTGTTGATTGGACATGTTTGATCTGATACCAGTGAGCTGCTTTGTTTATGAGTGAGAAGGAGAACATCTTCATGAGATGAATATCTTGATTTTGGACATCTGACCAGAAGGTCTGAGCCAGATGCTTGAGTTGTTTGATGTGTTAGAAAGGATCCTCGAAATTAAGCCCATCAAATTTTGGAATAGCAAGAATCATGTTAGGCTTGAGTTTAGAATCAAGACCTCCAGCCGAGATTTGGGCTCGAGGTTCAATCGTCACCGTAGCGGGATTGTAGTGATCTCACATCATAGGACGCTGCGGTGGATTACAAAGGCTTGGAATAAATCACTAAGGCGCTGAAGTTGGTTCTCAAGGTTATTCTCTTCTACAAGTTGTGCCATGATGATGGAAGAAGGAGAATTGGGTTTAGATGAATCAAAGGAGATGTGTATGTGATGGGGTTGCTGCACAAACACGGAAGTCAAGGCCTGGCCTCGATAGGAGTGAATGACTAAAGGAGGCCTCAAGGATGGTCTTAAGGACCTCCTATCGAACTTGCACTGATGGTTTAGATGAGAGTAGAATGTGATGGACCCAATCAAGACACCCAAAAATTTGGATGACTATAGAGGTTCGAGGTGGATGATACCCCTTAGTCAGAAAGTCGTCCACCTGAGAAATACCTGGGCAACCAGAGAGGGAGAGTCCCACAAGGACCCCTACAAGGTAGAGCACCCCCACGAGTTACAGGGTTTCCCCCACCCGACCTCTTTTGTCACTGATGTTCCAGGTAGACCAGAATGGGGACTTTGACCTTTTAAGTCTACCAGTTTTATTTAAAAGCAAGGGTGCTTAAGATTCCACTTGAACTTTAGATGTATTGAGTGCAAAAGTGACCTAATTTCAAGTTTGGTTGACCCAACAAGGCGGTCAACTTTACCTATGTATCCTTTAAGAAGTTTTAGGTTCTTTCTTTTAGGATTCAAGTGAGATTAAGAGCCTGAATTTTAGGGTTTTCTTGAATAAGTGTCTTCAACCAAGGCTTGGGCACACCTCTTTTTGGAGAGTTGATTCTTGCTTATGAAGGTGTGTCTCTAAAACCCTAAATTGAAATCCTTAATTTGGCTCTAATCTTGGGCCAATTTAGTTTGCCAAAATATGGTATCTAGGGCTCAATCAAGAAGGTGGTAGCCCTAGTTACCTTAAATGGGTGCACAAATCAGTGTTTGTTGTTGAAATCAAATCAGAAAACTTTGGTGAATTAGCTAGAAGTGTAAAGTAGGTAGCCCTAATTGATTTAATCTTGCTTTTTTCCTTTTTCAGAATGAAGGGCATAAGCGAAAGAGATTAATCAGAAATTAACTGCCCCAGGTGTGTTTGATGTGCGGCTGTCTTTTGTTGAATCTGCTCCCCTGAAATAACCACAACAAAATAGACATATAAAGTTAGTACCAAATCACCAATTGTAATCAGAACTCCTAAATCGCCCGTTGCTCCCTGACAATGGCGCCAAAATGTTTGGAGTGCTTAATCGAGTTTTAAAAAGGTTGCGTTGTAGTATAGTCGAAAAAACATTCAAAACAAATACAATTTATTACTCGAATTTTAAAGTCCAAGGTCAAACACAGGGAGCAAATTAGGGTTTAGAAATCAAGATCACAACTTGAGAATTTAAAAGAATATAATATGCAATAAGATCAATGTTATAGTGCAAAAAGATAAGAATAAATGTAGGCACAAAATATTAAAGAAATCAATGTATATATGAAACTCAAAATTGGACGTCTGATTTGTGAATCAGATGCCTAAAAATGATGATGCTATAGTACTTGACTCTTTCTTTTCTTCCTCTTCTCTTGTTCTTCTTTCTCTATCCCTGACGACCGCCTTCAATCTTTTTCTTCTTTCAGTTCTTTCCTTCACTTTTCTTTTCTTTCTCTGCCTTCCTTGCTCTTTCCTTTAGCTCCTTCTTCCTTCTTTCTTCTTTGCTGGCTTCCTTTCCTTAGCTTCTCTTCGGCTTTGTCTTCTCCTTCCTCTTCCTTCGGCTTGGCTTCACCTTTCTTTGCAGAGCAAAACCTACCTCCTACCTACGTGAGCTCTCTTCTCTCTTTTCTCTCTTAGGTTCACTCTCCTAGAGCCACCACTTCTCAGGTAATCGGATTGTGTACGCGCTCGGGACTAGGTCCACCGGTGTGCGGTGGTGAGTGAGGTGTGCGGTCAGGTCATGTCACTAGGTCTACGGAGTGTGATCGTGGACGAGGCGTCGGGTCGGGTGAGACGGGACCTTACCCCGTGAGTTGGAGGCGAATAGCCTTCTGTAGAAATTCCTTTTATGCAGGTGAGGTGCTTGATGAGACACTCATCATGATCTCTAATTACCCCTAATTAACTAGTCTTCCTAGTTAATTAGCTAAGGTAATGAATATATAAGGGTTAATTACAGAATAAGGGATATTTAGTCAAGGACCTTAAAATAAGTTCAAAATGACATTTTATCATTCAATTAACATTATTAATAATTTAGTTAATAATTGGACTCAAAATCCTATTAATCATTCTCTTAATTAATAAGATAAGTAACATAAATATAATGTATACCTAAGTATATAATAAATTAAGTGATTTTACTTAATCTAATAAATTAACCGAAAAAGGTCAAAAATGTAAATTCAAGGTGTAAACATAATATTTACCTTATGTACTAACATATATAAAAAGTTGAAAAAGATCCAAGTTAAAATAAACCTTCAAAACCTGGGTTTACATTTTAGCCCTTAAAATTCATTATAGTCGGGTCTTTATTTCTCACATAGGTCCTCAAGTTTTATTACTTTTATGTCCCTCTTCATCTTCTTCTTCTTCTCCAGACGAATGAACAGTTGGCGGCAGAGAGTCACCCCACCGCGCGATCACCGCCCTATCGACAGCATCCCTCTTTGTCCAAGCTCTTGCAGCTTACTCTCACCACTTCCACTTCATCCATCGGTCTGGATTAACCGAGAATCCAATTTTTCAGTGGGAGATAACCTCACCGTCGTTGGAGACAACGACGGAGGTTAAGCTCCTCGAGCTCCTTCTTCGGCCAGACCCCGCCACTCTCTTCACCGCAAACTGTTATAAATACTCCCTCACACCTCAGATTTTATTCAAGTTGGCTCCCTTCCCTCTTCTAACACTGCAACCGACCCAATAGGCTATTCGTCCAAAATTTCGACGACTTTCCATTCCATTTTCCGACTTCCTCCGTCCATCTTAAGTAGCCGAGGAGATTCTTCGTGGTCTTCTGCACCTCTGACACAGGCGCCGACCCAAGGATTCCTCTGCTCAACCTTAAATCCGCCCGCCGGAGATCTTTATTCAACCCTCTGATTTCGTCGTCCGCCATGAGACTTCGGTGAAACCCTATTGACCCCTTCGTCCAGGTAACAGTAGATTAGGAGTAGGAGTAGGAGTAGGCTAGCTTAGTTAGTTAGTTTAGTTAGTTAGATTAGAGTAATGTCAGAATTTAGTTTCATCTCCTCCAACTCCGGCGAGTTCCTTGAGCTCGTCAGAGCTTTAATTTTGTCTTTTTACTCACTGTACACCTTCCTGTATCTTCCATGTTCATTTCTAAATCACTTAATCGTTTAATTGAATCACCTAAATGCCTAATTCATATCTCACCTTCATCGACTACTGACACTGTCTATGGTGATAGTAATCGAGATAATTTCACCTTCATTGGGTTCTTTAATCATCTATCACCACTTATGAACCCTAATTAACATTATAAAACATATTATTACCATTAATAAATTAAACGCCCAAATTTAATTTAGCTCCTGAGCTCGCTATCCATGACGGCTCAGGAACAGTTCAAACTATAAATTAAATAAATATTTATGAATATTAACATCTGTTGACTTGATTTAACCTATCAATTGAGTGGTTAAACAAGTCCTGATCTTTAACCACTCAGATCCTTTAATAAAATAATTTCACTGTCAAATCTTAATTCTAATGGATAAATGAAGAATTAAATGTGATACTGAGGTTCCTTGCAACCTCGGGATCCTTTTTGAATAAAAAATGGTTGGTTTTATCAATCTGTACATACAATTTTACATTTTCTGGACTCACCGGGGCTCCGACAAGCTCCGGCGAACCATTCTTGGTAGTTTCAGCATCTAGAACTTGCTGAGTAGCCCCAGAATAGTATAGTAAGGATCACTGATTGTTTTGAAGATATTTGTTTAAGGATTTAGCCACTGGTGCTATAGATTTGACTTCATCTTCCCCAACTCCGGCGGAGTTGGAGAAGTTTGTTAGGAAAGATCTGAAGAGCATTTAATGATCTCAGAAGCTTAAGAGCGATGCACTGAAGCTATTTAACTCCTCAAATCACTGTAACAAACTTCCATTAATTCTGTCGAACACATACCTTTTTCAGTTCAGGCGGAAAGCCTGTAACACTTGGAATTAAGGTCAGAACACAAATCTGAAGATCTGAATAAGTTCTGGATGATGAGAAGACTCTATTTGAGGCATTAATTTCTTGGGAGAAGATTTTAAACAGAAAGTCGAACTTGAGGTTCCATAGTCAAACATGTGTCTGATAATGGAAATCTGAGCTTGAATTGAGGAATTGAGATGTGAAAACAGTTTCTAGGAACTTATTTGATGATCTGAAAGTGATTAAAATAAGCTCAGATGATTTACCTTTTGAAAATTTAGTTTCTGCCAATTTGGGTTACTTTTGAACCCAAACCAACAGGAGAAGTATTTTGATGAAATTTGAATTTAAATCCTGTCCAGATTGATCTGTTATAACCCTTAGAATTAATCTAAATTGATTAGAAACACTTTTAAGTGTCTATTGCTCATTTTGATGTCTGAAATTTGAACTCTGAAGCTTTTAGAGAAGTGAATAGCTTCTCTACTTATTCTGAAGGTCTTAAGAGCTTAAAACCTACTCTAACAGAAGCGGAATAACTTATATAACATGTACAGACATTTAAATAAAAGAGAGATGTCCATCTGAGGACTCTCCTGATTTAATTTTACTTCCAGGTTTAAAATTAACCCATAGGAACCCCTGATTTCTTCTTTTAAATTGAAAAGGAAAACATCATTAAAACATTAAATTGACCCTGCAATTGTGTAGATTACCCTTGGAGCTTTCTAACAAACTTGAAATCATTCAATTTTGAGCTTTGGGTAGAAGGTTACGAACATTTAAATTCGGGTCTGGAAGGGGTAGGATAGTCCCACCTTGGTTGTTCACGAGCACACGCCTGGGGATAAAAGTAATTCGTTGCATGGCTATTCAGTCGTCGGTGCTCGGTGCACCGGTTACCGTTCCATCAGATCTGAGCATTGCATGTGTGTGTGTGCGGGCTTATGCCTGCGGGTGCGCACCCTTGGGGCCGTGTGAATGAGATTGTGCCTTGGGAGGGCGAGAGTGGCCTGGGAGGCCGGGTTGAGCCGATGTGACTCGAGACTGTGAACCGATAAAAATGAAACGAAAACGAACCTAACTGACATTAGGCGAGGATCGAATAGGATCTGGTCCCACCCTAGTCTCAGGGTGTTGTGTATCCTCGAAAGGACCTCGTCGTAAATAAAATAACTTTTTGTTAAAAAAGTAAAAAAACCCAGTTTAGCTGAAAGTTTAAGGAAAAGAGAAGCCGCTGAAGGATGTTAAGTGTTGAAGCTGAAAGCTAAAGAAGGAGCACAGGCGCTAAGGAGTGTTAAGGGAAGAAGAGAAGGAAGGAGACTAAGGGAAAAAGAATAAGAGACAGGAAGAGAAGAAGGCAGGAATAACAGAAGAAAGAGAGCTCGAGAGAAGAAAATAAAAAAGAGAGAAGATAAGAGGCTGAAGAAAATAAAAAGGCATCAATACTTTGGAAAATAAATGAATTTTTCTTGCATCATTATCTTTTTGTTCTTAATTGTAAAAAGGCATGTTTTAATAGAATAACTTTTAATTGCCTTAATTTCTTTGGAATGAAATAAAATTGGAAAATTAACATGTTTACTTGTTAATAAAGTACAACATTTTGAGTAAATATGTTTTGCATATGGAATTTTATATATCCTTTATAGTTTAAATATTTTGACAAAATTCATGTTTTTAAAATCAAACTACTTATACCTCGTAAACTTATAGAGAAATAAAAGAGAATTGGTGAATTTGGAAAAAATTATTATACCTCCCAGTGAACGACCTGGACTCAACTAGTAAAAATTTCTAAAATGTTAGGTTAATTCGACCCTATACTACACAACCGACACAACTTCTAGTTAACCCAAGTGATTTCTTCTACTCTTAATTAAGTGAAATTAACTTAATTACTGAGTTGAGTGGAACGCACGCGACCATTTTAATGACACCGTTGACGGGGAGGAAATATTTCGATTCACTAAAATTTAAAAGGATTAATTGTTTAATTAGGAGGTATTTTGTAAATATTTTTGTTTTTACTAACTTTTGTTCTAATTAGTGTGTTTTGTTTTGTTTTTGTTTTTGTTCTTTATTTTCTGTCTTCTTTTCAGGTTTACCTTTACGGGTAATCTCAGGAGAAGGCAGGAATCCATTTTACTATTTTCATTTTTGGAAGTATTTCTTAATCTTTTGTTTGTTGCAATTAAAAAATAAAAAAATACATCTTTTCTGACTAGTAGCAGCATAAACATAGGCATGCACTCTTAGGAGTGCATATTTCATGCTAGTATTTTAGCGATCTGACTCGGGAAATTTTTTTAAACTATTTTTCTCGCATTAGTAGGAAAACACGAGAAAACCCGTGTAGATCCCTGTCCTCTGAGAATTAAAAAGACCACATATTTTTGTTTGGAAAGATATAAAAAGTGGCCATTGTAGTTTAATTGATATAATTTTGAAAAAGACTAACTAGAAAGAGGAAGTAAAATTGGTGACTTAAATCTATTTGCAGAATGCATGTGGGTTTTTATATCGATATCGTCTATTGCATGCTATTGCACACACAGCGCGATCACAAAGTCACACGAGTCTATTTTTCTATCTCTCCTCTTTGCACCTCTTAGGGCTTTGGCCGAAGATCAACAAGTCTGTCTCACTACTAGAGCCCTGGGGAGCCAGTAGTGAGCGGTCTCGATCCTAGACCTTAGACCTTTGAGCTTTAAGGTACGCACCTGCGTAGATACAAATTAGGACGCGTATTTTGATACTGTTACTCTATTTGTTTGCGTAAAATTACTTTGCGTATCTTAGGATTTCTTCTTTCCTTTAAAAGAAGAGCAAAACCCGTGTCTTTTGTGCTGTTTTGCAGGTTTTTTTTGTGTCGCTGTTTTCTTATTGGTGGTGTGCGTGTGCCTTTGCACATTATTTTCTGTTTATGGACAGGAGGAGATCCTTGCATCAGCCTCTTGCACCACCGTTGACAGGTGATCCTAGGGCGGTTGCAGATAAGTAACCAATGGTTTTCCCATCTGATCCATCTACTTCTATGGATCCAATGCAGAATCTTAATCCTGAGATCCCTTCTTCTTCTGGTCAGGGGGAGATGCCGCCTTTTGATGTTCATGAGGCACTCCTGAACCAGAACCTTAGGATGCTAGAGCAAACAAGACAAATCAATCTGTTAACAGCAACCTTAAATAATCTACAAACTCTTCAAACTCATTCTTCACCTTGACCTGAGGCGGGTTTTGAAAATACTGATTTACCGATCAACCATCCAAGGCCTCTACTTAGAGATTATTATAACCCATCTAATGCACAAGTAGAGCCTAATGTTAGGATTCCTATTGGGGAAAATGATCCTGAATTAAAGCCAAACATTATAGGTTTAATCCCCCACTATCACGGA
This sequence comes from Thalassia testudinum, assembly GCA_037157565.1. Classification (NCBI taxonomy): domain Eukaryota; kingdom Viridiplantae; phylum Streptophyta; class Magnoliopsida; order Alismatales; family Hydrocharitaceae; genus Thalassia; species Thalassia testudinum. The sequence continues at coordinate 97,207,468 of JAZHRO010000025.1, forward strand.
TTTGCATCCGAGCATCCATTTCAACATATTGAAGATCTTAAAATTTATCCCAAACTCTTGGTCCTCGAAATCAAAATAGGGAAATCCTACTAATGAAAATGTTCTCTTTTAGCCTTAAAGATAAAGCAGCTTATTGGTATAGAACTATAGCAAGACCAATCTCAACTTGGGCTGAACTTGAATCCACATTTTTGAAGAAATTCTTTCCAATTGGTCGAACTAATGCTTTGAGGCGAGCTATTACTACTTTCAATCAAAATCAAGGAGAACCAATTCATGAAGCGTGGGAACGTTTTCATGAATTGCAAAGGAAATGCCCACATCATGACATCCCTCGTTGGCAACTCATGCATATCTTTTATTATGGTTTACAAGAGGGCATTCGCAATATAGTCGATGCCTCTTGTGGAGGGAATTTTCTAAATCACGACGCAGAATCCGCTGCAAAATTATTTGAAGGGATGGCGGAAAACTCGATCAATAATGCATCAATGTCACAATTTTTGCAGGGAGCAAATACGAATCACCAAAATCCGCATAAGGGCATTCATGAGATCGATAATTCGTCCAGTTCAAAGGACTTAGAGATTATTGCAGAAAAACTGGACAAAGTAGATATCGTAGCAAAGCATCTCGACGAGGTTAGAAACACAATGAAGACTCATACGCCTCTACTTGCTATGAATCCCACGTATTTACCTATTTCGCAAATTCCCGTGAGGAGGGAATTTGTGAATAATCTGGATTCTAGAGATCCATCTCCCTTGGGTTTTCTATCTACTCCTTCACCAACCCAAGGAGGGACCTTTGTCCCACAATCTTACCCACCCTTTTCCCCACCCTTAACTATTGTAGAAAACACGCCATATCCTCTTGATTTAAATGCCAATCAGGGATACACACCAAGATCAAACCCATATTCAAATTCCTATAATCCTGGATGGAGATGCCACGCAAATTTTTCTTGGGCTGATCCAAATCAAAATCAAAGACCATCATATCCAAATCTGACCCATTTTAACCCACCTCCTTGGCCTCCTCAGCAATCAAATTTAAGGCCTAGCCCAATGAGTATGCAGAATTACTCTAGGCCAAATAGAGATACACAGCTAGATCAGATTTTAAGAGCTGTGTAAGAGAGTCAGCGACAAAATGCTGAAGCTCTCGCTGAGATTCATAGGCAATGTAAAGTAGAATTGGCTGATTTACGAAATCAAATCACGCTTTTGGCTGAGTCTCGTTAGCCAGGTACTCTTCCATCTCAGCCAATTCCGAATCCTAGGAATCTGCCAAATCCTAGGCAAAATCAAGGCCAAGTCCATTTCATTATTCAGGCTTTTGATTCTAATCATAATCCGTCCTCTGTACTACCTGAAAATAACCCATCAAACCCACATCAGCAACCGATTTTGTGCCAAAATGACCTACCTATTATTGAGAATCAAAACTGATTTTGCTGATCTTCTGAACTTAGTCGAATCATATTTTTTAAAAAATTGCCTTAATCTTGAACATTTTACATCTCAACCTAAATCAGATCTATTCTTTATGAGATTCACTTTGATCTTTCTGAGATTTTCATGGGAATCTGATTCTAGGATCTGTGAGATTTATTCTAAGCAATTTCAGGATGAGTTTTGATTGGGTGGTTTAATCTATTTTCTAATTTTTTGATCTAATTCTTTCATAACTCCTCTATTTTTACCGTATACCTATTCTTTTTAGGAGTTCTTTACTAGGGTTTACGCCTAGCTGAAGGTGTAAAACTTAGCACTTATACATATCTGTTTCCTGTTTTTACCCTTTTTGACTTTCTTATACACTTACTTTTAAAATTTCGCTTCATATTTTTTCACCCTTCTTACAATGAGGACATTGTAAAATTTTGGCTTGGGGGGTGTTGAAGTGAAATTTTTACTTTAAGTGTTGGTTAAAAAAAAAACATAAAAATTAAATATCCATGAAATTCGAAAAAATAGAAATTCAAAACATGATAAAAATTTAAAAAAATTCAGAAATTTCATAAAAATTTAAAAATTTTTTGAAAAAATTCACAAAAAAAGAATCATAAAAATTAAAAAATCTTATATACATAAAAATAAAAATATATAAATATAAAAATTTGAAAAGAAAATTCATAAAAATAATAAGAGGTGTTTATTCATTATTAATAAAGAAGAAGAATGAATATATATTGTAATTAACAGCTTAATTTTCTTTTAGGTCAGAAGTTTAAAATGAATATAGAATATATATAAGTATTTAAGAGCATTCAATTCTTAATTAGATTTTTACTTGAACATTTTGTAAAAACACACTTTTGTGTTTAAAATTTTTAAAATAAGATTTTATTTTAATTTAGGAATTCTTTTAAATCTTTTAAAGATTTGTTTTTCTATTCTTACTTGAATTAAGAAACTAAGTGTGTTAAGATTTAAACTTAAGTTTTGGAGTTGAATTATAACTTTTTAATCAATTAGATTAAGTAATCTTTTTGCTTTTTGAAAATTTGCTTTTATCATAAAGTTAAGTAAAAGGCTAGATATTCAGAGTTAATTAAATAGAGAGATGGTAGAATTTTAGTTTCCAAAACTTACAAGCTAGAGATAAATAACTAGACTTGGTAAATTTTGTCTTGACAGATCCTATAGGAGGAAACTAAAAATTTGAAGAACCTAAGAGTAAAGGGCTTTTTTGTCCAAGCTCTGGTTTGAGAGCTAAGTAACCTAAACATCTAAAATTCAGTCTTGTTGACATCTGAGACTGCGAAAACACAGAGGTTAAGAGATCAATTCTGAATCCTCTTTAGTCTAGGGATTTCCGCAGGGCGGTTCTTGAAAGGGTGAAGGATGTGTCACTCACCTAGAAAAAGGATTTGGAGAATAATGGTAGTAAGAAAAATGAGAAGGGGGGAAAAGAAAAAGAAAAGAAAAAGAAAAAAAAGTAAATAAAACACCCTGCAGTTAAGTGCATCGTTAAAAATGGGTACTTATGCAGTTTTCCACAAATAAATAAAAGCATCTCAATACAAATTGATGCTACCCTTCCTTCCATCAAATAAAAAGAACACCTCGCTACAAATGGGTGTTCTAACCTATAGAAAAAGAGAAAAATATGGAGAAAAAAATATTAGGAATAAGAGACCCAGTGGTCCACTGGGGAGATATATACAAAAAGTGTTGACCTCGAGATAGAAAACTGGTGAGGAGAAAGCAACCAAACCTGAGTAAGGCCAAGCCAAAGGCTTGAATTGGAATAATTGGGATTGGAAAGTGATGTCCTAAGATCTGGATTTTTATAACATTGGATGTCATTAGGACAATTCTCTTCACTAAGCACAGATGTTTTAAAATCGTAGCTACTGAACCTTGGTATTGGGTAGTGAAGCTTAAGAAATTAGGTTTTGAAGATTTTAAGTTGAGACCTAAAGGAAAAGAATTGAAAAAATCCTAGGTCAAGAAGTTAATCTTTAGTGTTGTAGGCTAGTAAATTAGAGTTTTACTACTCTAAGTTTGATTAATAATGAGTATCTGGTTAATTTGCTTAAACTTATATTGATAAAAGTCAAATATCATAAACAAGGGATTAACTTAAATCTATTTGAGTTTTTGAGTTAAAATTTAATTCTCAATCCTTAACTTTTTTTTTTCTTAAAACACTTTGTATTCTAATTTGAGTTAAGAATAGTTACAAAGATTAAGAGATTTTTGAAGAATTCTAGTTCAGAATAAAATTCTTGTTTACAAATTATTTTGTGTGTTTTGAAAATGTTATAAGTATAAGTCTAAGTAATAAAATTTTCACATATGCTCTATACATTAATCATTTATATTTAACCATAAAAATTTCTGGCATAAGCTTTCCTCGACATAGTTACTATTTATAATAATTTAAACCCAAGTGCTTTAGTCTTAGTTAATTTTGCTAGGGACTAGAAAAACCTTGGCTTGGGGGTATGATGAGACACTCATCATGATCTCTAATTACCCCTAATTAGCTAGTCTTCCTAGTTAATTAGCCAAGGTTATGAATATATAAGGTTAATTATAGAATAAGGGATATTTAGTCAAGGACCTTAAAATAAGTTAAAAATGACATTTTATCAATCAATTAACATTATTAATAATTTAGTTAATAATTGGACTCGAAATCCTATTAATCATTCTCTTAATTAAAAAGATTAGTAACTTAAATATAATGTATACCTAAGTATATAATAACTTAAGTGATTTTACTTAATCTAATAAATTAACCTAAAAGGTCAAAAATGTAAATTCAAGGTGTAAACATAATATTTACCTTATGTACTAACATATATAAAAAGTTGAAAAAGATCCAAGTTAAAATAAACCTTCAAAACCTGGGTTTACATTTTAGCCCTTAAAATTCATTATAGTTGGGTCTTTATTTCTCACATAGGTCCTCAAGTTTTATTACTTTTATGTCCCTCTTCGTCTTCTTCTTCTTCTTCTCTAGACGAATGAATAGTTGGCGGCAGAGAGTCACCCCACCGCGCGATCACCGCCCTATCGACTTCATCCCTCTTTGTCCAAGCTCTTGCAGCTTACTCTCACCACTTCCACTTCATCCATCGGTCTGGATTAACCGAGAATCCAATTTTTCAGTGGGAGATAACCTCACCGTCGTTGGAGACAACGACGGAGGTTAAGCTCCTCGAGCTCCTTCTTCGGCCAGACCCCGCCACTCTCTTCACCGCAAACTGTTATAAATACTCCCTCACACCTCAGATTTTATTCAAGTTGGCTCCCTTCCCTCTTCTAACACTGCAACCGACCCAATAGGCTATTCGTCCAAAATTTCGACGACTTTCCATTCCATTTTCCGACTTCCTCCGTCCATCTTAAGTAGCCGAGGAGATTCTTCGTGGTCTTCTGCACCTCTGACACAGGCGCCGACCCAAGGATTCCTCTGCTCAACCTTAAATCCGCCCGCCGGAGATCTTTATTCAACCCTCTGATTTCGTCGTCCGCCATGAGACTTCGGTGAAACCCTATTGACCCCTTCGTCCAGGTAACAGTAGATTAGGAGTAGGAGTAGGAGTAGGCTAGCTTAGTTAGTTAGTTTAGTTAGTTAGATTAGAGTAATGTCAGAATTTAGTTTCATCTCCTCCAACTCCGGCGAGTTCCTTGAGCTCGCCAGAGCTTTAATTTTGTCTTTTTACTCACTGTACACCTTCCTATATCTTCCATGTTCATTTCTAAATCACTTAATCGTTTAATTGAATCACCTAAATGCCTAATTCATATCTCACCTTCATCGACTACTGACACTGTCTATGGTGATAGTAATCGAGATAATTTCACCTTCATTGGGTTCTTTAATCATCTATCACCACTTATGAACCCTAATTAACATTATAAAACATATTATTACCATTAATAAATTAAACACCCAAATTTAATTTAGCTCCTGAGCTCGCTGTCCATGACGGCTCAGGAACAGTTCAAACTATAAATTAAATAAATATTTATGAATATTAACATCTGTTGACTTGATTTAACCTCTCAATTGAGTGGTTAAACAAGTCCTGAGCTTTAACCACTCAGATCCTTTAATAAAATAATTTCACTATCAAATCTTAATTCTAATGGATAAATGAAGAATTAAATGTGATACTGAGGTTCCTTGCAACCTCGGGATCCTTTTTGAATAAAAAATGGTTGGTTTTATCAATCTGTACATACAATTTTACATTTTCTGGACTCACCGGGGCTCCAACAAGCTCCGGCGAACCATTCTTGGTAGTTTCAGCATCTAGAACTTGCTGAGTAGCCCCAGAATAGTATAGTAAGGATCACTAATTGTTTTGAAGATATTTGTTTAAGGATTTAGCCACTAGTGCTATAGATTTGACTTCATCTTCCCCAACTCCGGTGCAGTTGGAGAAGTTTGTTAGGAAAGATCTGAAGAGCATTTAATGATCTCAGAAGCTTAAGAGCGATGAACTAAAGCTATTTAACTCCTCAAATCACTGTAACAAACTTCCATTAATTCTGTCGAACACATACCTTTTTCAGTTCAGGCGGCAAGCCTGTAACACTTGGAATTAAGGTCGGAACACAAATCTGAAGATCTGAATAAGTTCTGGATGATGAGAAGACTCTATTTGAGGCATTAATTTCTTGGGAGAAGATTTTAAACAGAAAGTCAAACTTGAGGCTTCCATAGTCAAACATGAGTCTGATAGTGGAAATCTGAGCTTGAATTGAGGAATTGAGATGTGAAAGCTGTTTCTGGGAACTTATTTGATGATCTGAAAGTGATTAAAGTAAGCTCAGATGATTTACTTTCTGAAAATTTAGTTTTTGCCAATTTGGGTTACTTTCGAACCCAAACCAACAGGAGAAGTATTTTGGTGAAATTTGAATTTAAAACCTATCCATATTGATCTATTATAACCCTTAGAATTAATCTAAATTGATTAGAAACACTTTTAAGTGTCTGTTGCTCATTTTGATGTCTGAAATTTGAACTCTGAAGCTTTTAGAGAAGTGAATAGCTTCTCTACTTATTCTGAAGGTCTTAAGAGCTTAAAACCTACTCTAACAGAAGCGGAATAACTTATATAACATGTACAGACATTTAAATAAAAGAGAGAAGTCCATCTGAGGACTCTCCTGATTTAATTTTACTTCCAGGTTTAAAATTAACCCATAGGAACCCCTGATTTCATCTTTTAAATTGAAAAGGAAAACATCATTAAAACATTAAATTGACCCTGCAATTGTGTAGATTACCCTTGGAGCTTTCTAACAAACTGGAAATCATTCAATTTTGAGCTTTAGGTAGAAGGTTATGAACATTTAAATTCGGGTCTGGAAGGGGTAGGATAGTCCCACCTCGGTTGTTCACGAGCGCGCGCCTGGGGATAAAAGTAATTCGTTGCATGGCTATTCAGTCGTCAGTGCTCGGCGCATCAGTTACCGTTCCATCAGATCTGAGCATTGCATGTGTGTGTGTGCGGGCTTATGCTTGCGGGTGTGCACCCTTGGGGCCGTGTGAATGAGACTGTGCCCTGGGAGGGCGAGAGTGGCCTGGGAGGCCGGGTTGAGCCGATGTGGCTCGAGACTGTGAACCGATTAAAATGAAATAAAAACTAACCTAACTGACATTAGGCGAGGATCGAGTAGGATCTGGTCCCACCCTAGTCTCAAGGTGCTGTGTATCCTCGAAAGGACCTCGTCGCAAATAAAATAACTTTTTGTTAAAAAAGTAAAAAACCCTGTTTAGCTGAAAGTTTAAGGAAAAGAGAAGCCGCTGAAGGATGTTAAGTGTTGAAGCTGAAAGCTAAAGAAGGAGCACAGGCGCTAAGGAGTGTTAAGGGAAGAAGAGAAGGAAGGAAACTAAGGGAAAAAGAATAAGAGACAGGAAGAGAAGAAGGCAGGAACAACAGAAGAAAGAGAGCTCGAGAGAAGAAAATAAAAAAAAGACAGAAGATAAGAGGCTGAAGAAAATAAAAAGGCATCAATACTTTGGAAAATAAATGAATTTTTCTTGCATCATTATCTTTTTGTTCTTAATTGTAAAAAGGCATGTTTTAATAGAATAAATTTTAATTGCCTTAATTTCTTTGGAATGAAATAAAATTGGAAAATTAACATGTTTACTTGTTAATAAAGTACAACATTTTGAGTAAATATGTTTTGCATATGGAATTTTGTACATCCTTTATAGTTTAAATATTTTGACAAAATTCATGTTTTTAAAATCAAACTAGTTATACCTCCTAAACTTATAGAGAAATAAAAGAGAATTGGTGAATTTGGAAAAGATTATTATACCTCCCAGTGAATGACCTGGACTCAACCAGTAAAAATTTCTAAAATGTTAGGTTAATTCGACCCTATACTACACAACCGACACAACTTCGAGTTAACCTAAGTGATTTCTTCTACTCTTAATTAAGTGAAATTAACTTAATTACTGAGTTGAGTGGAACGCACGCATCATCTCCACAACTTTTCAAGGTGGGACCAACTTCCCACCCTCTTTCACGCAGTTGAGTGTCTTCGTTCTATTATAGTTGCAGTGATGGCTCTTGGTGTCAATTGGTCACTTGGAGATGTTTGCGAGAGTGCCTCGGGCAGCCTGGGACTGTGACCTGGAGCGGGCATCGTGTGGAGAAGCCTGCAAGGAAGCTTTAGGTAGTGCGTTAGTTGCGGCGAGCCCTTGTACCTAAAATCACACAGACGGCCTCGCGACCATGTTAAAAAGCTCAGGGAGCTTCGCCAAGGTGCGAAGAATGTGTAGAGGTGGTCAGCGTGGCATGGGACTGCTTGAGGGAGAGTGCCTAGGGCACACTACGGCTGTGTGTGTGGGTGTGTTCAGGGGTGTGTTTGGGTGAGTGGCAGAGTGTTGTGAGTAGGCGTTATGATTAGTGAGTCAGGGCGGTGCTTATGGACTAGTCAGCAAGGAGGGAGGTGGTCTGTGGAGGTGGAGTGAACTTGTCGGAGCGGTGGCCATAGATGAAGGGGATGTTGGTGGTGGAGTGCGGTAGTGGTTATTTGAAGGAAATAAAATGTAGAGAGTGAGAGAGACTTATCTAGGAGTGAAGAGACAAAGGGGGAGGCAGGGATGGCATCTGGCTCATATCACCGATGCCGGAGACGAAGGTGCTCAGTGAGGGAGGTCGGCGTGGATGAAGGGGAGGCAGGAGCATCGGCGGGTGCTGTGAGACGCAGACGAGCATGAGGAAGAGGAACTTGCCACTGATATTGTGGCTAGGTGATGAGGGAGTGTAGGAGGAGTCATCAGAGCTTGATGAGCAAGTCGTCCAAAGGAGGAGAGACGAAATTGAGGAGGTTCTCCGGCTGATTTCAAGCTTAGGAGATGCAGGGCGAATTGGGGTCTCTTAAATAGGCCGTGGAGGTCGGGTTTCTACATGGAGGCCAAACTTCCAAGAACGGCAAGGTCGCCAGCAATGGAAACTCGAGAGATACTCAAATCCCTCATGCGTTCACATGAGAGATTGGGTACCAAACAGGGCTTCTAATTGGGTTCACATTTGAGGAGATTTCTCAGAGAATCTCCCTTTTAATTTTGAAGGGGATTCTCTGAGAGATCATGGAGAAATCGCCCTTTCAAGCTCGTCGGAGTAGGATTCCCTCCACTATAATGGTGGAGGAACCTAATTGCAAAGAATGAAGACCAAGCTAGGGGGTCAAATGTAAGGGTTTTTGAAAGATAGGGGTAGAAATGTAATTTGGTTGGACCTATTCGCAAAGTGGGTCAAGATGAATTCCCCTTAGGTCCAAATTTTGGTATAAACCTAATTTGGACCTAAAAAATCCAATGGTGAGGTTGGATTTTGGGTTTGACCACGTTTGACTGGGCAATTTACGTAAAAACCTAATTTAGGGTAAATATTTGTCTGAGACCCCATTTTAGGTCAAAATAAGTTCCAATGGCCAAATTGAAGGTTCTAAATCATAGAGAATATTTTTATATGATTTTTATATTGTTTATGTGAATTTTATCCTAAGCAGAACCATGTTAAGTTGAGTGGGTCTGTTTTAGGGTTACAAGAAGTCATTTAATTGCCAGAATTCACACGAACCCTTTTCTGTTTGAACCAACCCACTTTTTATCTTGTTAAGATCATTTAACCTACGTTTAGCCCTTGATAAAACCTGTTGTTGTATTGAAATGGTAAAATTACAATTTTACCCCTTATTTCTTACTTTTCTATCAGAAAGGTTATTCAGTGAATTAGGACCTTCAGTTGGTTATGTAGGAGCTTTTGTTCTCTTTTATGGGTCAAAATGAGCTAGTTAAGGCTCATGATGGTGCTCCCATCATTGGTTTCCTCAGAATTATTTTCATGATCACGGTCGTATTGGTAGGGATTAGAATTACTGGGAAGAGTGTAGCTAAGCTGTTTAATTTCTTTGTTCAATTGTTGACTATTCCTCAACATCTCTCACATAGATTCCATCATTTCCTTTTGTTGTTTTTGCATTTTCATCATAAAAGAGAAGAGGCTACTACTATTAGATTGGGGAGGATAGTCAATCTCAGGCTCTGGTTGCCTAGGGGTATCAGTTCAGCCTCAATACGGAAAATCATGAAGGGTGGGAGGGTTGGGTGTTTGAATAGTAGTAGGGTTTCCATGGGTGAAAAATCCTGCTCCTAGGCTCTGCTCAAAAGTGGGATCTATCGGGCCAGTACTCCCAGGATAAGAATATGATTGATCCCATGAATTGTCATTGTACCCATCAAAGGATGGATACGCTCGGGGCATGGGATCTTGGTTAAAATGATGGGAGTAAGGATAGTCCATTTCTTTCAATTAAATGGTTCAACTCTCTTAGGTCTTAGATAGATTAAAAATAAAAACTTCCTAGAGAGCTCTATTACGCACACACCAAGCAAACATAAGGCAAAAGGTCTTTTGTTGATTTAAAGTTCTTTAAGTCCTCTTCCAACTCTTCCACTTGGCCAAATATAGTCAAGGCAGTGTTTCTCCATTCCCACGTAAGTGGTATAAGAGTAATGAGGCACTTGAAATTTCTGGTTAATGACTATTAAGAAGGTTGAGGTTACTTTTAGTCCTTTTTAGGTGATCAATCAAGTTGTCAAGCAATTACGCACCCTAAATTGACCTTCGAGTGCCCTGAAGACATACACTTTGTTGTGATGATATTCTCTAATGCTCAAGTAAAAAGGTACTCCAAGGATGGAACCAAAGGATGAAAGTAGGGCGAACCCCTCCTTTGAGGCATTGCATTAGCGGTGCCTCTTAACTACCCTTGAATTCCTTTAAGGGGTGTCCCCCTCCTTAGAGTATCAACTCACTCGAGCAAAAGTTAATACTATTGTCACAAAGCGAGATAGGAGGGCTTGCATCGATAAAGAGATCGATGCCTATAGCCTTAAGGGTCCAAGTCCTAGTGCAGTGCCTATAGTGCATGCTCAGTGCAGGAAGTGTGCATCACACCACAAAAAGTGATTTTTCCTTTTGAAAATCGTAGTCACGTTATTCAAACACTTTCTATATACTTTTCTTTCTTTTCAAGAAGTAATGTGACCACTTGATTAATATTTTCAAATCAACTTAAATGGTCTTTTTTAATTATGTCCAAATGCAATGCGTGTGTAGATAACTGATGCACAAGAAAAGACGTACCTGACTCCAACTCTCTTCAATGCAGGATGTTTGCAATGTAAAAAGAAAAGCTATATGCTGCTCATTCAATCCTAGATGGTCACCCTATAGATATGTAGCTTCTAGCAGGTAGTTCAATTTTTTTTTTTAAATAATAATAAGCAAACAAACCTAATCTAACTAACTAGCTAACTAACCTATATGCATTTCAAACAATTCGAATAATTCTATAATCTAAATAAAATGGGAACACACTCCCAAAATTATGCTCCTGCATACAAGAGTGATAAGCAAAAAAAGCACTGGGAACATGTTCCCAAAAGTACCCAACATGGGTCCACAAGACAAAAATTAAATGTCTAAGGTCTATCTAAAGTAAGATCTAATGACTAAATCAGAAAAAGGCCCCTCTGTATGCCTACGTGCATGGGATCAAGGCCCACAAGCACCCGTTGCTGGCCTCCAGATGGCATCAAGGTCGACCAAAAATATCATCTCCACCTTGCGTGCCCACCGCATTTGTTTCCTCCAAATAGATGTACCTCGACAGGAAAAGGAAATAGATCAATGATTCAGAAAAGCTTCATAATAGCATAAAAATACTACAAAATTCCCAAAAAAATTAATAGCCATGTTTCCTCCCCGGTAACGACGCCATTTGAAAGTGTGATCATTGCTTTCATTGACAACTTTAACATAAAATGTTGCGTCGTTGTAATATGTCGCGTGGTAGAAAATCGCTTTTCAAAAATATTTAATAATTCAAAACTAACGATGAAGAGTTAGGACATCTCCACAGGGAGGAATCAGCCTAATAAAATCACAACTATGTAGAAATCGAGTTCGCAGAAGTATTCGTCAAATCAAACAATGTATATGTTGCTCTGAATGTAATCCTAAAATTTAAGGAGAATTCAATGGCTATTGACGTAAATTTCACATAAGAAAATAGGTTATGTGCAGGAGTATATCGTGTACTTTTTACTTGCATGCAGACTAAAGTGTAAATCAGAATTCAAATGTGATGTATAGATGGATTGTAAGGGTTGAACAAATATGTGGAAGAATAAGCATAGGGCTACAATTTCACCTCAATTTAATTAATCAAAGAAATCAGAAAAATGAATCTTTGACAATGGCAATTTTCATAAATTTTAATTTGAAGGGAAACAGAGTGTTTTCCTTCTCTCTTCTGTGCACGCATGGAGGAGGGATCTTTTGCCGGCCTGTGAGCGATGGCGACACGCCGAAGGATGGCCGTTGAGATGGCAGTGATGGGGCAATCGATGGTCGCCGAAGGCGGTCAACTGGAGCACTATCAGTTGGCGGCGACGACAAGGCAGCTTGTTGCTACAGCTTCATGTGTGGCTCGTGAGTGGTTGCTCGTGGCCCACGTGGTCAGTGAGGGTGGTTGGAGGCTATTGGTGATGTCAATGAGGAAGATGGCAGCTGGGATGGTTGCTGTGGTGTGGCATCGTGGGGCTGCAGTGTTGGGTTCTTTGGGTTCGTGTGATGGTGAAACAGAGGAGGGAGTTTGAAGAAGAAGAAGAGGAAGAAGAAGAGGGAGTGATGGTGGGTGGCTTGGGAGAGGTCTACTGCGAGGGGGAAGGGAGGACGGTGGTGGTGTTGGGTTGTGTTGGGGAAGGTGGTGAAGTGGGTTTGCTCTGTGGGTGGAGATGGCCGATGGGGGGGGGGGTGGTTTGGTGATGTGGAAGGTGTTGAGGCCGCATGCTATCACCATGTGACCGGCGAGAAGGAGGAGCAGAGGTGCAGTACACCTAAGCCATGGTGTACGCCAAGTCCACGGTGCACGTAGGATCCATGGTGCTCGCGAGGGCGGAGGTCCCCACAGAGGGAGAAGATATCTCGTATGGGTTGTTCTGTAGTTGGAGAAAGGAGCGACGTGGAGTGGGTGGTGCGTTAGAATAAGGAATGGGAGTTGTTGCGAGGGGGAAGGCGGTGTGTGAGGAGGGGGCACGCTGTTGGCCTATGTGTGTGCAGCCGTGCACGTGCGCGAGAGGAGGTTTGGTTTGTTCAAAATATAAAATAATTATTTATATACAATAAGTTATAAAATGCATTAGATATATGCAAACCTAAGTAATGATGCATGCAATTATTTTATGACCTAATGTAGTTATTAACGAATATAAAATACAAGAAAAAAGTTAACTTAGGCATAGCAATAGTCCATTAAAATGGACTCATCACTGAAGAAGGCAGGAATCACTGTGGAAGAGAACGAACAAGGAGAGTTGGTGACCACTAGACCCTCAACTAGTTGGAGGGTCTGCATTGATTATTTCCGTTTGAACACGGCTACCCAGAAAGACCATTTCCCCTTACTGTTTATCGATCAGATTTTGGAACGACTGGCGGGGAACAACTACTTTTGTTTTCTTGCCGGGTACTCTGGGTATAATCAGATAGCCGTTTTACCTGACGATTAGGAGTGTACCACCTTCACAAGTCCGTATGGCACATTTGCATTCTGTCAAATGCCATTCGGATTATGTAATGCTCCTACTACTTTCCAACGTTGTATGATGGCTATCTTTTCTGATATGATCGACGAGTTTGTAGAGATTTTCATGGATGATTTCTCTATTTATGGCTCGTCGTTTGACCTATGCCTTTCGCACCTTGATAAAGTCTTAACCCGTTGTGAAGAGGCAAAGTTGTGCTTAGCTGGGAGAAAAGACACTTTATGGTTAAGCAGGGCATTGTGTTGGGGCATGTAGTTTCCGAGAGAGGATTAGAGGTGGCTACCGTAAAAATTGATTCCATCTCTAAACTTCCATCACCCACTAATGTTCTTAGGTTAGATCTTTCCTTGGCCATGCTGGGTTCTATAGGCGTTTCATTAAAGATTTCAGCAAAATATCTAAGCCACTCTGCGACCTGTTAGTGAAGGATGTTTCCTTCGATTTTGATGATAATTGTGGTGAGGCTTTCAAAGTCTTGAAGAAAGCCCTTATTACCATGCCAATTCTCCAAGCACCAGATTTGACCCTCCCATTTGAATTAATGTGTGATGCTTCTGATTTTGCAGTGGGAGTAGTCTTAGGTCAAAGGGTTGATGGCAAACCTCATGTGTTGCATTATGCCATCAAGACCCTTACGGATCCTCAGCAAAACTACACGGTCACTAAAAAAGAACTTCTTGCGATAGTATTTGCTTTGGAAACATTTGGTCCTATCTTTTGGGATCCAAGGTTGTGGTGTTCACTGATCATTCTGTAGTAAAGCATCTTCTTGCTAAAAAGGACACCAAACCTCGCCTAATTCATTGGATTCCGCTGCTCCAGGAGTTTGACCTGGAAATTAAAGATAAGAAAGGAGTTAAGAATGTGGTGGCAAATCATCTATCTAGGATCCCTATTGAGGCATCAAACCTTGCTGGCGGTATCCAAGAGACATTTTCTGATGAGTCTCTGATGGTCATGGAGGCCAAAACTCCTTGATTTGCCGACATAGTGAACTATCTGGTCACGGGCAGTACCCCCAGTACCTGGGACAAGCAGAAGCGAGACAGGTTTCTTGCTGACGCTAAATTTTATCACTGGGAGGAACCTGAGCTTTTTAGAATAGGCCTTGACCAACTTTTCCACCGTTGCATCCTTGACGAAGAACAAAGGAGTGTTTTGAGTTTCTGGATTGACCTCTACTGTGGGGGACATTTTAGTGGAAAAAAGACTGCCCATATGGTTCTTCAGTCTGGCTTTTGGTGGCCCACATTATTTCAAGATGCACATACATATGTGGGCGCATGTCTACGTTGCCAGTAGATGGGAACCATCAGAAAAAGGGATGAGATGCCCCAGCAACCTATCCTCCCTGTTGAGATCTTTGATATTTGGGGCATCGACTTCATGGGTCCCTTTCTTGTGTCCTTTGAATATGAGTACATCCTTATGGATGTGGACTATGTACCAAAATGGATAGAAGCCATACCCACGCTGACCAATGACCATTCTGTGGTTTTGGGTTTTGTTAAGGCTAATATCATTTCTCGGTACGAGTGCCCAAGGATGATAATAAGTGATGGAGGACCTCACTTCAAGAATGTACACTTCACAAGACTACTCCAAAATTTAAGAGTCAACCACATGATAGCCACATCTTATCATCCCCAAACGAGTGGACAAGTTGAAGTGTCTAATAGGGAGATTAACGAATTTTAAAAAAAACTGTCAAGCCCGACCGTAAGAATTGGTCTAAAAAACTAAATGGTGCTCTTTGGGCCTACAGAACCACGTATAAGACTCCCTTGGGCATGTCTCCTTTCCGTCTTGTCTACGGAAAGGCGTGCCATATTCCCATTGAAATCCAACACAAAGCCTATTGGTCTATTAAAAACATTAACTTGAATCTGGATAAAGCAAGAAAGGCACGTATGATAGAGTTAAGTGAGCTTGAGGAGCTTTATAATGAAGCCTATGAAACTTCTCAAGTATACAAACAACGTACAAAGGTCTTCCATGATAAGCACATTATTAGAAAGACCTTTGAGCCCAACTAGTGGGTCAGGCTTTTCAATTCCAGACTTAAATTATTTCCAGGAAAGCTCAAGTCTCGCTGGGATGGGCCATACGTTGTTATTAATGCCTTCCCTCATTGAGCTGTAGAAATTTAGAACCCTACTTCTGGTGTGAGCTTTAAGGTGAATGGACAACGACTTAAACCTTATGTTACTCTTTTAGATGGCCAGGTTTTGGATGCACTTCGGCTTGAGGAGCCTTAGCTCCTCCCACTCTCCTACTCAAGTGATATTCTTCTATGTCTGTATTTTTCCAATGAGGACATTGTCAATCTTAGGCATGGGGGGGTATAACCTGAGGATGTTTATAGCAATTATAAATATTTGCATACATTTAGGATAGTGCCAAAAAAAAAAATCTTTCATCTTCTTGAGTTGAATTGGTTAGTCCATAAAAGAAAATTTATCAAGGAAGTGTTATTGAAGATTTTCTTCTTGAATTATTTCTTAAGTTTAGCATCCAGTATAGTTACATTCACTTGCATGTAGACCGAGTAATGGATGTTTGTAGAAAATCAATAAGCATCTTTAGTCTACTGAACCTTGGACAGTTAAAAGGGAGTCAAGCATATTATCCTCTATTAGATCTACCTCATATTTGTGAGAAGAAAGTAGAGAGATTACTGGTGCGCTAAGTCTAGTACAAGGACTCTTAAGTTCTGGACAATTAGATGATGATACCTCAGAGTAAGGCACAGTTTTTGCTCTGTTCCCACGTGTGAACATTGTGTGAATTCCTGAGAGTCACTAAATAAGGTAGATACATAGAGATTGAGTCCTAATAAAGCTATGACTATGGTGGATGTTTACGACCATCTTTTATAGAGTCCTAGGCTGAAGGAGGGTAATAGTGTCAAAGGTCAGAAATACAATGTAGCTTCCCTACTTGGAGGGGGTGAGATCAGCGTGACGTAAAAAATGCGGAATTAAAAATATACCAATCTCACAAAATAGACAATCACACAATGTACACAATTATTTTTAGTTGAAAACCCAACCCGGGTGAAAACCACCACCTAACCCTCTCAAGTTAGGATTTTCCGATCAACCAAGTTGATTAAATCCACTAAACAAATCACTTAAACGAGGGTGATTCAACCTCAATTACAACCATGCTACTTTATACGAGGGTAGCATACCTCAAATCCCTTCTCTTCACGAGAAGGATTTTATCCCACGAAGGAGACGGGAATTCGCAAAGCGAATACCCAACCAAATAACAAAGATAAATAACAACAATCCTATATAGCCAACAAAGTAATATTTAACCTAACCTTCTATAGGAATTAAGATGCTTCCCTTTGCAAGGAGTGCATCGAATTGATGACGCGGGTGCGTGAGCTAGACAATGGTGCAACGTCGCTCTCGTGAACTATGGTGGGAGAGCGGGTGCGCAAAGGCTTGATGCTATCAAGATGAAGAACTTGAGCTTGGAGAGCAAGAGCTTTTCTAGGACACAAAAGAGTGGAAATGCTTGTTCTTGGTGTGACTAGGTGTGTCTTTGTGTGCAAGAGGTTCCTCTCTATATATAGAGGCCTTAGGAAGGATTTGGAAGGCTTAGGAAAGCTTCCATAGCCGTTGGGAGCAAAGCCCAAGGGAATCAGGCCGAAAACATGAACAATCATTTCACTGACAGGGTAATCCAACATCTGATCCTGGCATCGGACGTCTGGAAAACCAGTTTATGACGTCTAGGAACAAAGTCAGACGTCTGATTTTAGGCGGATTTCTTCCTGACTTGAATCAGATCTAAACAGGGTTCTAGTGTAAGGCCATCAGACGACATATAGGACGTCTGGCACTATGTCTGGACGTCTGGAAACCTACTTTTCTGCGGGAATGGATTTCCAAGAGATTGCAATGACTAGAAAATCTCTAAGAAGAGATTTTCGAGTCAGCCAAGGCAAAACGGTCATTTATCAGATGTCTGGAAAGGTTTAAGGACGTCTGATAACGCTGTAGCGGTCATATCCTCCAGTGTTTGTTAAGCCAGCCAACTGTCCACTAATTGGACGTCTGGCAAAAACATCAGACGTCTTCTAAGACATCTGGTCTAAGGTCTAGACGTCTGATTTCATTAGATAGAGCTAACTAAGTCCAGCCTAAATGTTATCAGACGTCTGAATCAACGGTCAGACATCTTAAAACATATTATCAGACGTCTGATTTTTGAATTAGACGTCTGAAAAAGCTATTTGAACCCTATATTGGTTTTCTAAGTTCTTCACAAAAAACCTAAGTGTCCTAGGGTTGTGTAGGTGTTCCTAGGACTACTATTAGGGTACTTTGAGGCTTTTTAACATGATGTTCTAAGGAACAAAAAGAGCAAGAAAATAAAGACAAAAGTACATGAAAGAAATAAATAGAATTCTATCCTATTCTTCTTGTTCTTCCATCTTTAATCTATCGCTTCTTGCGAATTTCCTCTGTTCTCCATCAAGCTCCTCCAATCCGTCCTGGATGCGAGCTCAAACTCCGTCTAATCACGTCTCCATTTGCAATTTGCCTGAAATCTAATACTCCAAGTGCAAATGTTTAATGACACGTGTTTTGTTATCATCAAAACAAACGATCGCAGTGCTCTAGCACCAACAATCTCCCCCTTTTTGATGATGACAAAACCATAAATAATAATGCAAAAAAAATCCTCCTCCTTTTTGACATTATCAAAAAGGTTTGATTGATTTTAAATTTCCTATAACTTCCCCTTAAAACATGCTCTTCTATGAATTTCTTTTAACAAAAATAATGTCCTCCCCCTTTTTGTAATAACAAGATAGCTATTATTTTTCTCCCCCTTACTAAAGGAAATTTAGCTAACTTGCAACTCCCCCTTAAAAATTGACAATTAGCTCATAATTTTTTTAACTCCCTCTATCTAAATGCTAATTAAAAGATAGGGTAAAGAATTTTTACCTCCCCTACCATGTACAATAAAATGGCCCAAATGGTGGTGGTGGATGCCACATCGGATGGGGCTCCCATCCGTAGCTTGGAGGCCCGCGCATTGGCGCCGGTCTCTAGTCTGGTGGTTGACGTGCGGCGGCTCCATTGTTTGTTCGCCGTCTCGTCGGTGTTCTTATTCTCCTCCTTGGTCTATTCCTTGGTTCTCCCAACTCGAGTTGACCAGCCTTGAGCTTGTAGGTCTAGTCGTTCGTGTTGTAGTTATCCCTGAAACATACAAAACAAGATTCCAATTCTTTCTTCGGTATCCAAGTGAGCTTGGATCCGGATCTGTTAGTGGGTCTCCTTGACGGAGATCCTTTCTCAACCTTAGGGCTATATAGGTTATCTACACTATTTATCAATTTATTTGATTTCTCCCGAAGACATGCAAGTTCATTTTCTATAATATTCATCTTAGTTTTTAAATCAGAAGTTTCTAATTTTAGACTAGCATTTTCCTCAATCAATTTATTATTTTCATTGATTAAATCTTTATTTTCTAATAACAGATTATTATCCTTAGGACTAGAACTACTTTCTAGGTCCTTAAGTTTTATTTCTAACCTATCATTTTCACTTCTAAGAAAACTAAGATTCTTTTTCATGCTATTGTTTTCTATTTTTAGTGATTTACTAACTTCAAAAAACTCATTAAAAGCGTCCTGTAAATCCAGGTTTACTTCATTGTCGGAGTCGCTTTCGCTGTTGATGTCGCTTTCTTCGATTGCCATGAAACCCATGCAAGCGATTTCATTCTTTTTCTCTGATTCTTCTTCTTCCTCCGAGCTCGTCTGTTGAACGTACGAATCGCTACGCTAACGTGTTTGGTTTTAAAAAACCTGTCGTTGTAGCTTGAAAGCGAAGAACTCGTGTTCAACAAATAAAATTTATACCAAAATTGAAATTCCGGGTCAAACACAGGGAGGCGGACATTTGACTTAAAAACTACGTGTTTCTTTTTATTTGTCACGAAGTAATTCAATTTAAAACTATCTAATTATTTACAATAAATAAAAGAGAGAGAGAGGGTAAGAGAGAGAGAGAGTATTACACATAAAATCAAAATGAGATGTAGAATAAACAAAGAATTTATCATTGAGGAGATTGTTCATTACAACTAGAAAGCATAAAACAATTACACTAGAAAGCGATAAATTTACTCTAGAAAGCATTAAAAGAATGGAGGGAGAAATGTCCTCCTCGACGATCACTTGGAGGATGAGCAGAACTACTCTAGAAAGCAGTAAATCTATACTAGAAAGTGGTAAAAAGAGTAGGGAGAGAGAAATCCTCCTCGACGGTCTCTTGGAGGACGAGTCGGACGGGACGACACCTGGACGAAGGAGGACGAAGCATGAAGAAGGAGGATGAAGCAGAAGAACGGGAACGGAGTAGCACACCGTCGTCTTCGTGGGATCCACTTCCGAAGGGGGACGAAAATTTGGACTTTATCTCGCGAGAAGCATCCTGGGTGTGGGACAAGCTTTTCTTGAGCTTTGGACGGGTAGAGAGGAGACGGAAGGGATGAGAATTTCGTATGGAGGGGGTCTCTTTTTATAGTTTCAAGGAGTGGGGGCAAAATGGACATTACAACTTTAAAATAATAAATGAGGGGTCTTTAGTGACGGATAAATCCGTCACTAAAGCCCCCAACGTGGGCGTAGCTCCCGCGCCCACGCGTGCCTCCACGGCTGCCCGCTTCTACAACGCATATGCACGTCCATCAGTTCTCAGCCATCCGATCGCGAGATCGGACGGCTTAAGACGCATCTCCGCCTACTCGTTGTGCGCCCGCCTGGCATGTGCGATCACGCGTCCATGCCACGCGTTCAATCACGCGTAAATGCTATCGAGCGCGCGCGGCCGTCCGGTCGCGATCCAACGCCCGCCCAAGCTCAATTGCCTGCGCCTTCCATCCCTTCGCTGCGGCTTGAACACGCACCCACCGCTTGCGTAAGTGCGCTCGACCGCTGCGCTACGGGGTGCGGATGGTCGAGCGGACGCTTTTAAGCGTGGCTGACCACAGTCGTTGGATCAAGATCCAACGGTGGAGAGCGAGCGGGTGCGGGGCTTCATAGAATGTAAGCGGCCATTTAGGCGGCCAAGATGGCACCATGTGGCTCCATCTTGGCCGTCCATCTTCTGGAAGTTGTAGATGGTGCCACGGATGTCGGATTGACTCGATTTTTGTGTCATTGGGCTGCGATCGTCAATCCGAATTCAACCGTGCGGTCGGATTTGTCATAGGAAGTGTGGATTTGCACCATCCTGGCCCTTGATCTTCTAGGGTTCCCCGATCACTACCTGATGCTACGGATGCCTAATTAGGGTGATCTTGGAGTCGTTGAACTCCAATCGTCGCCCTGATCACATCCATATGGTTGGATCTCTAATCCGAGGCCCCGATAAAATGTTTGCCCTGTCCAAGCACATAAAATGAGACAATTAACCTCCATTTTATTCAAACTACTCTAAATGCAAGATGATGTATGTTATGCAATATTTATATCATGAAATGCAATCCTATGCTTAAGAACATGCATAAATAGACATCTTAAGTAGTGTAAATGTGTTTACATCATCGTCTCTTCATGAGTGTCTTCTAACTCCCTCCATATCTCGTGGGCGGTAGTGCCCTCTTGGATTTGCTCGAATTCTTTCGGACTCAACGCGCAATACAGGGCATTCACTGCCTTTGAGTTGAGTGAAAGCTCTCAAATCTACAGCTGCGAGTAGCCTCCTTGGGGTTGCTTCGGGATCTTGTATGGGGTTTCGCAACATCCTCATATCTCGAACTCAGTGGCTTGGAGCCACGTCTTCATCCTCAACTTCCAATATCCGAAGTCCCTCCCATCGATATAGGGTGGTCGGATGGTGGACTGCCCTACGGAGATTCTGATTGTGGATATGCTCCCCTCCATGATCTTCTTGCTAGGTGTTACTCTGATCTCGCAAGAACCTGCTTTGATACCAATTGTAGCTTCCCTACTCGGAGGGGGTGAGATCAGCGTGACGTAAAAAATGTGGAATTGAAAATATACCAATCTCACAAAATAAACAATCACACAATGTACACGACTATTTTTAGGTGGAAACACAAACCGGGTGAAAACCACCACCAACCCGCTTGAGTTAGGATTTTCCGATCAACCAAGTTGATCAAATCCACTAAACGAATCACTTAAATGAGGGTGATTCAACCTCAATTACAACCACGCTACTTTATACGAGGGTAGCGTACCTCAAACCCCTTCTCTTCACGAGAAGGATTTTGTCCCACGAAGGAGACGGGAATTCGCAAAGCGAATACCCAACCAAATAACAAAGATAAATAACAACAATCCTATAGAGCCAACAAAGTAATATTTAACCTAACCTTCTATAGGAATTAAGATGCTTCCCTTTGCAAGGAGTGCGTCGAATCGATGATGCGGGTGCGTGAGCTACACGACGGTGCAACGTCGCTCTCGTGAACTGCGGCGGGAGAGCGGGTGCAGAAAGGCTTGATGCTCTCAAGATGAAGAACTTGAGCTTGGAGAGCAAGAGCTTTTCTAGGACACAAAAGAGTGGAAATGCTTGTTCTTGGTGTGTCTAGGTGTGTCTTTGTGTGCAAGAGGTTCTTCTCTATATATAGAGGCCTTAGGAAGGCTTTGGAAGGCTTAGGAAAGCTTCCATAGCCGTTGGGAGCAAAGCCCAAGAGAATCAGGCAAAAAATAGGAATAATCATTGCACTGACAGGGTAATCAGACATCTGATCCTGGCATCGGATGTCTGGAAAACTAGTTAAGACGTTTAGGAACAAAGTCAGACGTCTAATTTTAGGTGGATTTCTTCCTGACTTGAATCAGATCTAAACAAGGTTCTAGTGCAAGGCCATCAGACGACATATAGGATGTCTGGCACTATGTCTGGACGTCTGGAAACCTACTTTTCTGTGGGAATAGATTTCCAAGAGATTGCAACAGCTAGAAAATCTCTGAGAAGAGATTTTTGGGTCAGCCGAGGCAAAATGGTCATTTACTAGACGTCTGGAAAGGTTTAAGGACATCTGATAAGGCTCTAACAGTCATATCCTCCAGTGTTTGTTAAGCCAGCCAATGGTCCACTAATTGGACATCTGGCAAAAACATCAGACGTCTTTTATGACGTCCGGTCTAAGGTCTGGACGTCTGATTTCATCAGACAGAGGTAACTAAGTCCAGCCTAAATGTTATCAAACGTCTGAATCAACAGTCAGACGTCTTAAAACATATTATCAGACTTCTGATTTTTTAATTAGACGTCTGAAAAAGCTGTTTAAACCCTATATTGGTTTTCTAAGTTCTCCACAGAAAACCTAAGTGTCCTAGGGTTGTGCAGGTGTTCCTAGGACTACTATTAGTGTACTTTGAGGCTGTTTAACATGATGTTCTAAGGAACAAAAAGAGCAAGAAAATAAAGACAAAAGCACATGAAAGAAATAAACAGAATTCTATCCTATTCTTCTTGTCCTTCCATCTTCAGTCTATCTCTCCTTGCGAATCTCCTCTGTTCTCCATCAAGCTCCTCCAATCCGTCTTGGATGTGAGCTTGAACTCCATCTAATCACATCTCAATTTGCAATTTTCCTGAAATCTAATACTCTAAGTGCAAATGTTAAATGACACATGTTTTGTTATCATCAAAACAAACGATCGCGGTGCTCTAGCACCAACATACAATTATCCTATCCCACTCCTTCTTGGTGCCAAGAGTAGGCACTTCCACCAAATAAGCCACACAATATCCTTTTGACCATCATCATCCCTAATAATGCCTCATAAATAAAAACATGTGTCATTTTGTGTTAGTAGTTAAAAAAAAAATAAAAAGAAAAGAAAAAGTAAAAAAAAAAGAAAGGAAAAAAAAGAGAGAGAAAAGAAAAAGAAAAGAGTTCAAGTTTGGAGTTTTATCTTCATGTCATTTTTTGTGTTAATGTTTTTGAGGCCATAATAAAAACACTCATCGCGATCTACCAAATATGACCCATACCTACTTTTCAATATTTCTGATCACCCGAATACTGGTTGAGGACTTCTAACTTAGTTGTAGGGTTATTAGGACTTTTATTGATGTGTGAATGTCATGTGAGGCCACTAAACAGCGAGTACATTTACAAAATCTAGTGAGATTTCTTATCATAGAAAGAAAAGAAGGAAAAGAGTGAGCACAAAGGAACATTAAGAGAGCACAATTGTTTAGCCTCTCTCTAAGTTGACTTGTTTGATAGTCTAGAGATTTAGAGTCTGTAGTACTAGATTACATGTAGTACCAGATGAGTGTGTGCCACCAAATACGAATCCATTCAACTCAATTTCTCCTACTTAAGCCAAAAAGCCGTGGTCAAATTACAAATTATTTTCTGCTTTTTATCCCAAGAGAAGTAGTTGCTTATCCTGATAGAAATATTTACCAAGGGTAAGTACGAACTTCAATTGTAAGTTGGTTATTTTCACTTGGATCCGTTGTCTAGGCTATTAATATTATCACTTCACATTTATTTGGATCTCTAAATTTGTGGAATAAAGAAAGAAGAATTCTCTTGATTACTTCCATTATTTTCACTTTTGCTCGGGACTAGGAAAAACTAGGCATGAGGGCATTTGATGAGACCGCATTTGTGGGCTAATTGAACGCATAAATATCAAGATATTAGAAGGATTTCCACTTGTACATAGTATACTTAGATTTATAAATAGATTAGTTTATAAATATGATGGCATGCTTGTTTTATACATTACATTCACATGTAATAGAAGGTAATATAAATTATGGTCACATGCATGCATTGCATGCATTATTTTGGAATATCTCTGTAAATAATCCATTTTCTTTTTATCTTTTCGCTTGCAATAGATTGCACCCTCGCCGAGAGACTTCAACGCAACGCCCAACATTTGAGATTAACTCACCGGGCAAGTCGCTGATCGAGATTCGTGGTGAGAGAAACAAACATGAGAGGCATTTAGGCGCAACCCCCCTAGATAGATTGGCATCCATCCGCTCCCTTCCTCTCCACCGTGAAGTAGAGCATGCACCGTGGAAGTTGGCGCACTGTGGCCTTCTCAGCATGCATCGGGTTGCCACCGCGAATTCCTTGTCGATCGACGGTGCGATGACAGTGCACTGCCCCATAGCCAACCCCTTCGCGCAACCAACACCGCGCACTAGTCCTCACATCCCCTTCTATCTCCTTTCCATGCGCTGCCCACACGCTCTGCGCACGTCGCTCTGTGCTCCTGCCAGCGGCCAGCAGCAGACCGTGCGTGCCCCCTCACTACGCGGCCATGCCCGCATGTAGCTACGCCCTCGCGCGAAGTAGCATCTCCATGCCCACGCATGCACACAGGCCTCCTTCTTTTTCCTTTTCTTATTCTCCCCACACCTCTTTTTTTTTGTAGCAAAGAACCCAAAGCACCTCAGGCCGTGCGCATCACCATCATGCACATCTTGCGCAAGCACTGCGTACATGCCACCACAGCAGCCAACCGACGACCTCCCCGCTGCTACTTGATGATGACTCCACCCGCGACAACCCTATTGTCGGTACGAAGATGCCAGCAGAGTCCACAGAGGAACCCATCGTAGGTGACCTTCAAGCCACCGTCTGGAGAGCTCCGGCCACCTCTCGCCGAGGGACCACCACCATCGTGAAGCTCTCCGCGTCCTCAACCTTTTCCAAGCTCCGCACGGCCAGCTGCGACGCCTCCTCCTTGCGTGAGCAAAGGAGAGATTTCCCCTATTTTGGCATATATTAAAATTTACACTTGCATGCCATTGGAGGTTGTAGTATTTTAATTGTTTGATTATTATATTCTGGTGAATTTGCAAGCGTGCACTTATATTTTGAGATATTTAATTGGTTCCTGTTATGCATATCATTTCACATTGACATTTGATTCATATTTACATGGAATTAAGAAGTACATCCTCTGCTACTACACCTATGTCATTTACAGATTTTGGAATCTTGAGCTCTGATGTAAAATTTACATAAATAGTCCATAACTTTTCATAAAATCGCAAGTACATTTAGAGCAGCATGTTTATTGAATTGATTTCACGAATACTTCTGCAAACATAATGGCTCTCTACTCGTGAATTTATTGGATCCATTCCTTCTTATGGATACGATCTGCTCTCTTGTTAGTGGTTTAATTTAATTATTGATGATTGATTTTTTGCCTCTCAATTTCTACTTCGATAAAATATTTGCTTAAGTAAAAAATCGATTGATCACTGGTCTTCCTCTTAAAAACTAAAGCAAATCTTAGAAAGCTTTGTTTCAATTGTAAATGCCTATAAACTAAATACTAAACTGAAAGTATTGGGGATGTAGGGCCAAAAGGGTTGGGATTACTCTCCACCTTCTTCATATTTAATAACACTGACATTCGATTGAGAGGACCTAAATGTGCGTTTCCTTATTATGGTCACTCCCTCATCTAGAATTACTCTTTACTAGACAAGCCAACATTGGATATATAAACAAAATAGAGGTTAATAAGAGAAAACATCTATGTGGTATCATTACTCAGTCTTTTCCATTCAAATTTAAGTGACATATGTTTTCTCAAGAGGCACACTCAATAAAAAAGATTAGTGAGATCATTTCAACTTCCCTTTGTAGTAGTCAAATTTACCTGAATAGTTTTTTATAACCTCACAATTAGAGATAGTTTTAGTACTAAAGCTAACAATGCATTGGGAAAACCAAAGGAAAAAAGGAAATAACACCATCAACAAGTTGAATCAACAAGAAAAGGTACTAAAAGTGCATAAAATTTACCAATTTAAATTTATTATGACAATCTCTCATATGCGGGATCAGCCCCATGGATTCTTTATACTTTTATCCATAATAACTAATGAGTCAACATTCACCTCAATAAAAGATGTAGATATCCAATGCCAAAGGCATCCAAATCAATGTGCCCTACATCTGTCATTATTTTTGAAGCAAAATTCCAGCACTACCACACTTCCATGGTGCATGCACATCAGGGGTGAGATGTTACCTTTTATCATAGTAGGTGTTGATGTGGCCAATGTCGATGGTGATTGGGTAGAGGAGCGAATCGTAGGATTGGGATAGTGGTGGAGGAGCAGATGGCGAAGGAGGCTATGGGGTCACTGGCCTATGACCAAGAGAGAGTGGCGAAGGGTGGAGGGTGGAGGAGCAGACGACGGAAGATTGAGAGAGAGTGGTAGCGCTGTGACTGAGAGAGCGATGATCGATCGACGGGGGAGAGAAGATGATTGAGAGGGGTAGCGACTACAACTAAGCTAGTGGCCGATGGAGGCATTACGACTACGATTGAGATTGAGAGAGTGATATCGCTTCTGAGATAGCAGCGGCGATCGAGAGGGAAGTGACTGTGACCATTTATTGAGACATCATTGCGAAGGGGAACCGTTGAGGGGAAGTTTGAGAGGGGAACTATCGAAGGGGAATCGGAGATTGAGAGGAGGGTGTGCGATTTCTTTGAGGGGAACAATTGAGGGTTAATTAGGGCACCAGGGTAAACTTTTTTTGTGTGGAGTTTGCGATGGGGGAGGGTTGGGTGGGTGTAAAGTTTTTTTAGGGGAGGGATGGGTCTTAATTAATTTTAGATGATTTAACTTATCCATCTCAAATTAACATCTTTAAAGAGTCACTGTGTTGTAGTAGGATGCCATGGGGATTCCATATTAAAAATTGATAACTCATATGAAAGATTCAATGGAATAAAAATGATGCCATAGTATCTTACCTAAAGGAAACTAGCATAAAATATGATAGCATAGCTGAAGAATTTCATAAGTTCGGTACAAAATTATGTTTATGTTAAATCTCTTGATTATATGGTATTAAAATTTTAATTGTTAATTGGTTGCACGTATTTCGCGTGTTACAAATCGAGGTTATAAGTAACCTATCGTCGTAGTTGCAAAACACGTTGATCAGATAAAATTTATATCGAAACTCCAAGGGAGTCCCAGGTCGAACATAGGGAGGCGACGTTTACTTTACTTGAAAATCACGCTTCATTTTGTTTCTTTTTGGTATTTTGGGGTTTTGTTATTTTTTTTATATTTTTGAAATAAAAGAAAACAAGCAAATGTATCACTAGATAGAGATGTGGAATAAATATGATATATATTACTTCCAATGTCAATTACAAGAAACTATGAAAGCATATAAAGAGAGGGAGGTGAGAGGAAATCTCCCGAATCGGCTATTCGGTGAGACGACGGCGCTTGGCGGAAGCTCGGACGAAGGAGGTGAGGAGTGGGATGACGGAGGTGAGATGTTGGAGGACATCGGGTTGAGGAAAGCTTTGGCGTAGCTCCGGAATGGAGGTGAGAAGACGGAGTTGATCTACTACCGGAATGGAGGTGGGAGGATGGCTCCATGGTGACCTATGAAGGGAGATGGGAAGTTGGAGGAGTATTTGGTGGGGCAGAGGTTCGCTACACTAATAAGCACCTTGGGAGCTTGAGAACAAGCTCTAATGGAGCGTTGGTAGGTTTGCTAGAGCTTGGGAGTAGGTGAGAGTAGAGTAGGTATAGATGGCTTGGAAGGGAGGGGGTGTAGGTCCTTTTATAGTGGTGGAGAAGAGGCAAAAATTAGTATGGGACCATTAGTGACATCTAGGCCGTCGCTGGAAACATCATTGTAGGCAGCTCATGCTCGCTGGCACCCACAGCTGGCTTTGCTGGCATGCGATGAATTACCGACGGTTGTAAGCGTTGCTGTAAGTCCAGCTTATGCGTCACTATAGTCCACCTCACGCTGCGCTAGCGCCGCTCCTGCCTTGCCGCGCGCATGCGTGAGCCCACATGCTGGCGCTGTGCGCATGCGTGCCTGCACGCGTGGTGCTACGTGCGTGTGGTGTTGCTGCGTGTGCTGGCGGCCTGGGCTGCGCCACGTGGTGCAGTCTGGGCCGTCCATCTTCTTCTTGTTGTAGGGGCTGCTACAGAGGTCGGATTGAGTCAATTTCGCATCGTTAGGCTGTAATCGTCGACATGAATCCATCTGTGCGGTCGGATATATCATTTGAAGCTTCGAATTATGTCTCCTAGTCCCTTGGTCATTGATCTTTCTCAGACTACATATGGTGCTACGGGACTCCAATCGAGGCGATTTCAGAGGCGTTGGACTCCGATCGTCGTCTTGATCAAATCCGTACGGTTGGATCATCAATCCAAGGCTCCAAAATAAATATCCTTCTCTCCTAACGACAAAAGGATGCAATTAACCTAAATTATATACAACTAATCTAAATGCAGAATGATGCATGCTATGCAATATTTATAACATGAAATGCAAATCTAAGCCTAGGAATATGCATGAATAGGCATTTTGCCCTCAATAAATGTGTTTGCATCATACCCCCATGCCTATCTTTTTCTAGTCCCTAGCAAAATTAAACTATATGCTTTGTATAAAAGTAAAATTAGGATTAGATCACTTAAGCCTAAGTCGTTTATTAACAATAGAAAATTTCAACTAAGGTCCTAAACTACGAAATCTCAACAGTACTCGGGTGTCTACCAGAATGCAGACTGCCCAAGTTCTAGCCTTATTTGAGAAGGGAAGATATATATATTTTTTATTTTTCTTCTTTTCTAATTTTTTTGTACTTTTGGAGTTTGAGAGTTCCGGGATAACTTTTTACGGCTACCCGACCCGCCCAAGACTCGAAAAGGACTCTAAGTATTAAGCATCTTTGTGAAAAAGTGATAGACTCACAAAACGGCCGTTAAGACGAACTTCGGGTTTCTACGACCCTAGGTGACCTTGCCTAAAGGTTTATCGTTACGATCGGTAGCTTTCTCCCTACTTCTTTTATTTATAGGATCAACACAAGGGCGAACCCGGTGTATATCTCCCCAGTTTATTCTACTTCCCCGCTTCTTCCTTAAGTGTTTTGGGAGTTATTGTGCATTTTTTTTTGTGAGCTAGGTTCTAGACAACCGGTTAATGAGTTGTTACCAACGACAACTTGCCAGCCATACTCGTGCAGTGAAGTGTGGTTTTATTTATTTATTTTTATTTTCTCCTTTTTTTTTTGAGTGTTTCTTTTTTTTTTCTTCTAACTAGGTGGCTTCCCTGATCTAAGATTTACCTAAAGGCAGTACAATGAAATGATCTTGTGGCTGGGCTCTGGAAAATCGGCCGATGAGCTGTTACCACCGACAACTTGCCAGCCATACCACCCAAGTCAGTCCCTTAACTACCCAATTTTTGTAAAAATCACAGGAAAGTGAGTCAGTGCAAAAAAATGTATGTAGATGCTTAGGCTTAAAGTCCCCCCAAATTAGAGGGCGGGTTGATAAGTCGCATACTTATCATCCCAATTTATTTACCAAATTAAAATAAAATTTAATTGGAGAGGACTTGAGACTAAATCCACATTCGAGTGGACACCCGGCTAATTAAGCCCGAAGACCAGAAGAGTCTAGGTGTTTAGGTCCTCTCGTATCATTTCCTAAAGTTAATAACTTCCAAATGCCTATGTTCTCTTTTCATAATTTCTTTTTTTATGTTTTCTCAAATTTTCAATTTTTTTTTTAATTTTATAAGAAACTAAAAGAAATTATACGAAGTTAACATAATGATTTTAGGAATTGATTATCCACCCCCCATGCCTAAATGATGCAATGTCCTCATTGTAAAAATAAAGACATGAAAAGGGCAGACTAAACAGAACATCACCTGAGTGTTGTGAAAATCCGATCAGCTCCGTAGAGAGAAGAGTGCATACACACATGCTAAGTTTAATGCCTTCAGCTAGGCATAATATACATACAAAGAAGAAATTGAGAATTCATAAGTGCGGGTCAGAATCAAAATAAAAAGGTTGATCTTGAAACCTGTCTGTAGAAGATGTCCACAGACGTGGACGAGATTATGGTGCAGACCCATGCCCCAGGGTCGTGTGGTTCTTAGGTTCTGGATGAAAATCACCCAGAACCGAAGGTTGTTGTGTTTGCGGGGCCAGGCCTACGGTTTAGTGGTGTGCAATCCAAGACCAAAGTGTCGGAAAACAGGTAAAGATGGTTCAATAGGTGCAGTTGTCCACTTAACATCTAGCTCAGAAAAATAATTAGTTATTTCGAGCTTGGGTTGCACGTGAAAGATATCGTAAGGGTCCTGGTAGAAAGTAGGTGGTTTTAGGTCAATAGGTACCCTTAGATCTAAAATCAAACTTCCCTCGATATTAGCCTCCCAAATCTTTATTTCAACAATTCTATCCTCCAACATCAAGGGCTCAGGCGTCGGAACCTCTAGCATATTATTCACCCCATAGGATTCTCCCAAGTCCAGAAATCGTAGCTGAATCAAGATTGACTTGGGCACAAAGATCTCAGAAGTCAGCTCTTCGGGGTACAGATGAGGACTGGGGTCACTGATTGAATCATCAAGATTCAGATCCTCCACGTGAACCCTAACAGAATCCAAATCTTCAATAATTGGGCTATCAACTGGTTTGTCAGATTCCTCAAGCCCATTTGTCTCACTAAAATCCTCTTCCTTAAGTTCAAGTGAGACTTCATCAAAAGATTCTTCACCCTCAGAGTCAAAGAATCCATGATCCTCATTTGTATATGTCTCAAAATCATATGTCATTTCATGGTCTGTGGAGACATATTTTTCCTCGCTCCCTGGCTAGAGGATCTCGGGTGAATCAATCGGTTCATCCTCAAATGGTTGCTCTAGCCCATCCTGGTCATCCTCAATCTCAGAAAATGTATCCCCCCCGATAGGCCCCTGAGCGGGTTCAAACATTGGCTCTCCTGAAGGGGGTTCATCTTGAGAATCATCCCAATATTTGACTAGTGCAACCACAATTTTCATCCTCAACCTCGACAATTTCCCAAGAAGAAACTCACCCAAGTCCCTATCCCTAACACTTTGGAGCAAATCCAATAGAGAACTATTAAGTTCACCAATCATTTTGATCATAGGCTCTAGTGCTTCAGTGCATGGTGTTGGCTGAGCTTCCAAAGATTGTATAGTATTCCTCAAATTAGCCAACACCCTATCCTGGATCTGGTTCACCAGAACCGACTGGTTTGGTTCAGGTTTGGCTGGGTTCAAGTTAAATCTAGGGGAGTCAAGATGTCGAGGTTCTCGGGTCCCTCCTTGAAAGTAGGTGATGAGACACTCATCATGATCTCTAATTACCCCTAATTAACTAGTCTTCCTAGTTAATTAGCTAAGGTTATGAATATATAAGGGTTAATTATAGAATAAGGGATATTTAGTCAAGGACCTTAAAATAAGTTAAAAATGACATTTTATCATTCAATTAACATTATTAATAATATAGTTAATAATTGAACTCGAAATCCTATTAATCATTCCCTTAATTAATAAGATAAGTAACTCAAACTTAATGTAAACCTAAGTATATAATAACTTAAGTGATTTTACTTAATCTAATAAATTAACCTAAAATGGTCAAAAATGTAAATTTAAGGTGAAAACATAACATTTACCTTATTTACTAACATATATAAAAAGTTGAAAAAGATCTAAGTTAAAATAAACCTTCAAAATCTGGGTTTACATTTTAGTCCTTACTTTTCATTACAGTCAGGTCCTTATTTCCCACAGAGGTCCTTAAGTTTTATTTCATTTAAGTCCCTCTTTGTCTTCTTCTTCTTCTTCTTCAGTCGAATGAACGGCTGGCGGCAGAGAGTCACCCTACCACGCGATTACCGCCCTACCGACATCATCCTTCTTTGTCCAAGCTCTTGCAACTTGCGCTCACCACCTCCACTTGATCCACCGGTCTGGATTTATCAGAAATCCTATTTTTCAGTGGGAGATAATCTCACCGTCATCGGAGACAACGACGGAGGTTAAGCTCCTCAAGCTCCTTCTTCGGCCAGACCCCGCCATTCTCTTTGCTGCAAACTGCTATAAATACCCCCTCACACCTCTGCTTTTATTCAAGTTGGCTCCCTTCCCTCTTCTAACACTGCAGCCGACCCAATAGGCTATTCGTCCAAAACTCTGGAGACTTCCCATTCCACTTTCTGACTGCCTCCATTCATCTTAATCTGCCAAGGAGATCCGCCGTGGTCTTCCACGTCTCTGACACAGGCGTCGACCAAAGGAATCCTTCGCTCCACCTCAAATCCTCCCACCGGAGATCTTTCTTCCACCCTCTGATTTCGTCGTCCGCCATGAGACTTCGGCGGAACCCTATTAACCCCTTCATCCAGGTAATTGTAGATTAGGAGTAGGAGTAGGAGTATGCTAGCTTAGTTAGTTAGTTTAGTTAGTTAGATTAGAGTTAATGTCAGATTTTAGTTTCATCTTCTCCGACTCCGGCGAGTCCCTTGAGCTCACCAGAGACTTAATTTCATCTTTTTAATTCACTGTACACCTTCCTTTAACTTCCATGATCACTTCTAAATCACTTAATCGTAATTGAATCATCTAATCGCCTAATTCACATATCACCTTCACCGACAACTATCACCGTCCATGGTGACAGTAATTGACCTAATTCCACCTCCACTGGGTTCTTCATCATCTATTCACCACTTATGAACCCTAATCGACACTATAATACATATTATTACCACATATAAATTAAACACCCAAATATAATTAAGTTCCTAAGCTCGCTGTCCATGGCGGCTCAAGGACAGTTCAAATCTTAAATTAAATATATATTTATTAATATAAACATCTGTTGACTTGTTTTAACCACTCAATCGAGTGGTTAAACAAGTCCTGAGCTTTAACCACTCAGATCCTTTAAGAAAATGATTTCACTGTCAAATCTTACATATAAAGAGACAAATGAAGAATTAAATGTTATATTGAGGTTCCTTGCAACCTCAGGATCCTTTTTGGATTAAAAATGGTAAGTTTTAACAATCTGTACACAACTTTTCATATTTTCTGGACTCACCGGAGCTCCAGTGAGCTCCGACGAGCCAAAACTTTGTTTCAGCCTCTAGAATTTGTTGAGAAGCTCTAGAATGATATTAAATGGATCACTGATTGTTTTAAGGATGTTTATTTGAGGATTTAACCACTGGAGCTGTAGATTGAACTTCATCTTCTCCAACTCCGACGGAGTAAGAGAAGCCTGATAAAAAGGATATAAGAAACATTGAAGGAACCTAGAAGCTTCAGTGTAATGCATTGAAGCTATTTTAACTCTTGGAATACTGTAACAACCTCTGAATGGTTCTAATGAACACACATGTTTTCAAGTTCAGGCAGCGAGCCAGAAACCCTAGGAATCAAGGTTAAAAGACCTATTTGAAGATCTGAATAAGTTTCTGATGCTGAGGAGACTCTAATTAAGGCTTTGATTTCCTGTGGAAGAGCTTTGAACAGAAAGTCAATTTTTGTGCTTCCACAGTCAAACATGAGTCTGTTAATGGAGATCTGAGCTCGAATTGAGGTATTGAGGAGTGTAAGTTGTTTCTAGGATCTTGTTTGATGGTTTTAGAGAGAATTAAGTGAGCTCAAGCGAATAAATGTTGGAGAATTTGAATCCTATCAATTTGGGTTACTTTCGAACCCAAACCAACAGCAGTGCCATTTTATTGAATATAAACTTGAATCCTACCCAGATGAGTTGATTATAACCGTTAGAATTAGTCTAAATCAATTAGAAACACTATTAAGTGTCTGTTGCACATAATGAAGTCTGAAATTCGAACTCTTAAGCTTTCAGAGAAGCTTCGGCCTTCTGTACACTATCTAAAGGTCTTGAGAGCTTAAAATCTACTCTAACAGATGCAGAATTAATTGTAAAACATGTATAGACCATTAAATAAAAGTGAAAAGTCCATCTGAGGACTCTGTTGATATAATTTCACTTCCAGGTGTTTAAATAACCTGTAGGAACCCCTGATTTCATCTTTTAAATTGAAGGGTAAAACATCCTCTAATCCTTAAATTGACCCTGCAATTGTGTAGATCTACCTTAAAGCTTTCTAACAAACTTGAAATCACTCGATTTGGAGCTCTGGGTAAAAAGTTACGATCATTTGAAGTTGGGTCTAGAAGGGGTATGTTAGTCCCACATCACTAGTTCATGAGCACTGACTGTCGACTTTTCGCTTAGCGTTATACTATTTAAGTGGTGGAAAAATTGACTAATCAAAAATAATGAAAATAACCACTCGCAGAAGAGCGGGTCGTGTCCACAGGGAGGCAATGATGCAATCAATACATAATTATTTTATGTTATTTCGGATAGTGCAAAATTCCTTTTCAAATTGGACTTAAAATGTGAAGGAAAGTAGATTTACAATAACCTAAAAGGTTAAGGGTGTATGTGCAGTTTTCCCTCACAGAAATCCTGAATAAATTTAGGATGAATTAGTGCAATTTTCATGTGATGTGTACTAAAGACAATTAGTACTTAGATCAAGTCCAAAATCAATCTTTAAACTAGCCAATATTAATACCATGCAATTAGAAAGAACTGTGAGTGCTTGAATGCAATTCTGCCATAATATAATAATAAAAATAAAATAAAATATGTGGAAATGGCATTGAATGTAATTTTTAATTCCAACAAAAACAGAGCATTTGCTCTCTCTCTTCCTCGCAAGAGAGAGAGGGCACCGCGAGGCAATTGTGCGGCTCAGGAGGACGGCGAGGACGGGGGCTCTCCGATGGTGGCAACGGTGGTAGTGGAGGTGGCCGGAGCTCCTGCCTGTTGCGGCTATGGCATGCCGGCGCAGGCAGGTGCTTGCTGATGGGCGTGCGGGCTGCAAAGGCAAGAAGGTGCGGGAGATGGCGTGTGGGCGCGCAGCACCTTCAGTAGCGAGCGGGTGGAGAGGGATGGCGTCTGTTGTTTAGTGCGTGAACGCCTTTTGCGGGGAGGAGTGGCGCAGCGTAGAGGCGCTGGCTTGGGTGCGAGCGCCCGCTGTGGCATGGGGGCCGTGAAGACAGGAAGGCGCGCGCACTGGTGTGCACCTACAGTGGTTGGAGGTTGCGCTGCGGAGAGGCACGGGCTGATGCGTGCTCGCTTGCTGTGGCGTGGGGCTGCAGAGGTGGGGGGGCGTGCTGCAAGGAGGCGCTGGAAGGAAGGATGCGCCTGTGGGCACGACCTGGCAGGGTGAAGACGCAGCGCCTGCGGGTGCGGGCGCGCAGCGTTGAGGCATGCTGCAAGGATGGCTGGAAGGGAGGATGCGGGCTGATGGTGTGCGGTTGCCTATGATGGCTGAGGGAGAGGCAGGTGATGGCACGTGGGTGCTACTGCTTGAGGTAGAGACGGAGCGGCACAATGCTCGCCCTCTCCACAGTGGAGAAGAGAGAGCCGTTCCTCGCAGGGGGGAAAGATTCCTCCTTTGTGCACGCCGCCTCTTCACTTTTAAAGTCCTCTCTCTCCCTCAGTGCACCAATCCAGGGATTTGCAAATCCCTTTTTGTTTTTGGCTGGTGAGCGTTGGAGAAGATTGCCCCAATGTCCGGAGGAGGTGGGGGAAAGAATCGCGGCTGGATGTGTTGGGGAAATTATCCCCCCACCCTTGTTCTTTCTGGGTTTTATTACCTGCAAATAAAAAGAACATAATCATTACACATTAAGTCATAGAATGTTATAGAATTAAATCATGATGCATACAATTATTCTATAACTTAGTGTAGTTATTAACAAACCTAAATTGTTAAAAGAGAATTACTTAGGCTTACTATTAGTCCATTAAAATGGACTCATCAAGTGCGTGCATGGGGATAAAAGCAATTCGTTGCATGGGCTATGTAGTTGTCAGCGCTCCGCGCACTGGTTACCGATCTGAATTGAGCATGTGCATGTGTGTTTGTGTGCGGGCTTGTGCATGCGGGTGTGCGCCCTTGGGGGCGTGAACAAGTGTCGTGCCCTGGGAGGGCGAGAGGTTTAGGAGGTCGGGTTGAGCTGAAGTGGGTTGAGACTATGAACCGATACGAAATAAACCAGAAATGAACCTAATTGAGATTAGGCTAGGATCGAGTAGGGTCTGGTCCCACCCTGGTCTCAGGGTGCTGTGTATCCTCGAAAGGACCTCGCCGCAAATAAAATAAATTTTTGTTAAAAAAAAGTAAAAACTCAGTTCAGCTGAAAGTCTAAGGAAAAGAAGAGCTGATGGTTAAAATGCTAAGTGTTGAGCAAAGGCTAAGGAACAAAGGAGCAAAGGCACTAAGGAAGGAAAAGATTAAGGAATAAAAGGAAGAAGACTAAGGGAAGAAAAGAAGGTAGGAGAAGACAGGAACAGAAAAGAAGAAAGGTAAGAAAGAGAGCTTGAGAGAGAGGAGAAAATAAAATAAAGAAAAGGAGAAGAAGATGAGAGGCTGAAGAAAATAAATGAAGGATATTATTTTTCTTGCATCATTACTTTTTGTTCTTAATTGTAAAAAGGCATGTTTTTAATAGAATAACTTTTAATTGCCTTAATTTCTTTTGAAATAAAATTGGAAAACTAGCATGTTTACTTGTTAACAAAGCACATAATTTTGAGTAAATATGTTTTTCATATGGAATTTTGTATATTCTTTATAGTTTAAATATTTTGACAAAATTCATGTCTTAAAAATCAAACTAGTTATACCTCCTAAACTTATAGAGAAATAAAAGAAAATTGGTGAATTTGGAGAAAATTATTATACCTCCCCATGAACGACCTAGACTCAACCAGTAAAAATTTCTAAAATGTTAGGTTAATTCGACCCTTACTACACAACCGACACAACTTCGAGTTAACCTAAGTGACTTCTTCTACTCTTAATTAAGTGAAATTAACTTAATTACTGAGTTGAGTGAAAACCACACGATCATTTTAATGGCACCATTGTCGGGGAGGTAATATTTTGATTCACTAAATTTTAAAAGGATTAATTGTTTAATTAGGAGGTATTTTGTAAATATTATTATTTTTACTAACTTTTATTCTAATAAGTGTATTTTGTTTTGTTTTTGTTTTTATTTTTTTTTTGTTTTCTGTCTTCTTTTAAGGTTTCCCTCTGCGGGTAATCTCAGGAGAAGGCGAGAATCAGTGTTACTATTTTTGTTTTTGCAAGTATTTCTTAATCTTTTGTTTTGTTGCATTTAAAAAAAGTAAAATAATAGAATACATCTTTTATGACTAGCAGCAGCATATCATAAGCATACACTCTTAGGAGCGCATTATCCTGCTAGTATTTTTGTGATCTGACTTGGGAAATTTTTAAAATTATTTTTCTCACATCAGCGGGAAAACACGAGAAAACCCGCGTGATCCCTGTCCTTTGAGAATTAAAAAGACCACATATTTCTGTTTGAAAAGATATAAAAAGAGGCCATTGTAGTTTAATTGATATATTTTTGAAAAAGATTAACTAAAAAGAGGAAGTAAATTGGTGACTTAAATCTATTTGCAGAATGCATGTGAGTTTTTATATCGCTATCGTCTGTTGCATGCTATTGCACACACAGCACGATCACTAGAGTCAAACGAGTCTATTTTTCTCTCTCCACTTTGCACCTCTTAGGGCTTTGGCTGAAGATCAACAAGTCTGTCTCACTACTAGAGTCCCGGGGAGCCAGTAGTGAGCGGTCTCGATCCTAGAACTTTGAGCTTTAAGGTACGCACCTGCGTAGTCACAAATTAGGACACGTATTTTGATACTGTTACTCGATTTGTTTGCGTCAAATTATTTTGCATATCTTAGGAATTTCTTCTTTCCTTTGAAAGAAGAGCAAAACCCGCGTCTTTTGCGCTATTTTGCGGGTTTTTTTTTGTGCCGCTGTTTTCTTATCGGTGGTGTGTGTGTGTGCACTTGCACATTATTTTCCGTTTATGGATGGGAGGTGATCCTTGCATCTGCCTCTTGCACCACCGTTGACAGGTGTTCCTAGGCCGGTTGCAGATAAGCAACCAATGGTTTTCCCGTCTGACCCATCTACTTCTATGGATCCAATGCAGAACCTTAATCCCGAGATCCCTTCTTCTGGTTAGGGGGAGATGTCACCTTTTGATGTTCATGAGGCACTCCTGAACCAGAATCTTAGGATGCTAGAGCAAACAAGACAAATCAATTTATCAATAGCAGCCTTAAATAATTTACAGACTCTGCAAACCCATTCTTCACCTCGACCTGAGGCGGGTTTTGAAAATCCTGATTTACCAATCAATCATCCAAGGCCTCTACTTAGAGATTATTATAACCCATCTAATGCACAAGTAGAGCCTAGTGTTAGGATTCCTATTGGGGAAAATGATCTAGAATTAAAGCCAAACATTATAGGTTTAATCCCCGACTTTCATGGATTTGCATCCGAGGATCCATTTCAACATATTGAAGATCTTAAAAATCTATCTTAAACTCTTGGTCCTTGAAATCAAAATAGGGAAATCCTACTAATGAAAATGTTCTCTTTTAGCCTTAAAGATAAAGCAGCTTATTGGTATAGAACTATAGCAAGACCAATCTCAACTTGGGCTGAACTTGAATCCACATTTTTGAAGAAATTCTTTCCTATTGGTCGAACCAATGCTTTAAGGCAAGCTATTACTACTTTCAATCAAAATCAAGGAGAACCAATTCATGAAGCGTGGGAACGTTTTCATGAATTGCACAGGAAATGCCCACATCATGACATCCCTCATTGGCAACTCATGCATATCTTTTATTGTGGTTTACAAGAGGGCATTTGCAATCTAGTCGATGCCTCTTGTGGAGGGAATTTTCTAAATCGTGACGCAGAATCCGCTTCAGAATTATTTGAAGGGATGGTGGAAAACTCAATTAATAACGCATCAATGTCGCAATTTTTGTTGGGCACGAATACGAATCATCAAAATCCACATAAAGGCATTCATGAGATCGGTAATCCGTCCAGTTCAAAGGATTTAGAGATTATTGCAGAAAAACTGGACATAGTAGATATCATAGCAAATCATCTTGACGAGGTTAGAAACACAATGAAGACTCTTACGCCTCTACTTGCTACGAATCCCACGTATTCACCTATTTCGCAAATTCCCACGGGGAGGGAATTTGTGAATAATCTGGATTCTAGAGATCCATCTTCCTTGGGTTTTCTATCTACTCCACCAACCCAAGGAGGGACCTTTGTCCCACAATCTTACCCACCCTTTTCCCCACCCTTAACTATTGCAGAAAACACGCCATATCCTCTTTGATTTAAATGCCATTCAGGGATGCATACCAAGATCAAACCCATATTCAAATTCCTATAATCCTGGATGGCGTAATCACCCTAATTTTTTTTGGTTTGACCATACACAAAGACCATCATATCTGACTCAGACTAGACAAAACCCGCCTACATTGTCGTTTTTGCAACACAATGTGAGGCCATTTTACGCGGGTTCACAAAACCCATAGGGCCAAATAGAGATTCACAGCTAGACCAAATTTTGAGAGCTGTAACTTAGAGCCAATGACAAAATGCTGAGGCTCATGCTGAAGTCCAACGACAATGTTCGGCAGAATTGGCTGATCTTAGGGGTCAAATCACACAGTTATCTGAATCTCATCAGCTATGGACCCTTCCATCCCAGCCAATTCCAAACCCTAGGAATATCCAGCAAAGACAACACCTGGGAGTTCAAAATCTGAATGAGGGACATGTCCAACTTACTAATCAATTACCCCTGAATCCAAATCAAAATCAAAATCTGAATCCACCTATTTCTAATCTTGATTTTGAATATCTAAATCAACCATTAATTAATGATCTATCTTTCCAAAATTCACAAGCATCTTCTTCTTCAGCTGCTTCTTCTTCTCATGCGGGTATTAACTCTGTTACAACCCACCGTGGAACTACCACTAGGGATCCAATTTTTCCAAGGAACCTATCCTAAGACCCTAGTACATCTAGATTAACCCCTGTTTCTACATCTGGAAGAGGTGCAGAACCCGATCACGTAATTTTCGCTAATTCGCAAGATCAGGATAACACCTCAGTAGAACAGGAAACCCACGTCCCATTCCCAGAAGCTTTGAAGAAGACTAGGAAACAAAAACAGCCTATTACATTAGATGAAGATTTGATTAAGATTTTTGAACAGGTACATATTAATATCCCACTTCTAGATGCTATCAAACACATTCCGATTTATGCAAGATTTCTTAAGGAATTGTGTACTCCTAAGTGTAATTTGAAGAAAGGAAGCACTGTTGTACTTTCAGAGCATGTGAGCTCTATTATTTCAAATACGCTTCCTTTAAAAAAGAAAGACCCAGGATCTCCATTTATTTCCTGTATAATTGGGGGTCAGTGTTTTGATAGAGTTCTCCTAGATTTAGGAGCTTCTATTAACCTCATTCCTTTCTCTTTGGTAAAACACTTTCAAATAGAAAACCTTAAGTCTACCAATGTGACTAATTAGCTGATAGATCTATTAAGTCACCAAAAGGAATGTTGGAGGATTTTATTGAAAGAGTTCAGGATTTTTACTTCCCTGTAGATTTTATTGTTCTTGATATGGAAGTACCCGAATACATTAGCCACACCCCAATTATCTTAGGGAGACCCTCTTTGGCTTCTGCAAAAGCCAACATTGATTGTGAATCAAGAAAGATTGAATTGAAATTTGGGGAGAAGACAATTAAGTTAGATATATTTAGAGCTTCTAGTGGATTTGATTGTGAATGGATTGAGGAAATAAAATCAATAGAAGTTTTTGAGGATGACATTAGTTCTTTAGATTTAGAAGACACATCTTTTGATATCCCATATACTCAAAGCAATGAAACGTTATTGGAATCTCTACTCAATTCCGAATTTGACTCTGAATCTGAATCACTTTTTACA
Organism: Thalassia testudinum; assembly: GCA_037157565.1. Taxonomy (NCBI): domain Eukaryota; kingdom Viridiplantae; phylum Streptophyta; class Magnoliopsida; order Alismatales; family Hydrocharitaceae; genus Thalassia; species Thalassia testudinum. The sequence continues at coordinate 97,248,868 of JAZHRO010000025.1, forward strand.
ATTGAAAATCCCACCCCAAATCCTGTTGTTGATTCTATTCCTATGCTTGAATTGAAACCATTGCCTGATAATCTCAAATATGTATATCTCGAATCTGATCAAACATATCCTGTAATAATTAATTCTCATCTCTCTGAATCACAAGAATCCAAATTGATCGAAGTACTTCGAGATCACAAGAAGGCAATTGGGTGGACTTTACATGATCTCACTGGGATTAGCCCCAATTTTTGTACTCATCGCATCTATATTGAAGATGGGGCATGACCTTCAAGAGAAGCTCAAAGATGCCTAAACCCTAATCTAAAGGAGGTCGTTAAGAAAGAGATAATCAAGTGGCTTGATGCTGATATTATTTATCCTATATCTGATAGCCCTTGGGTGAGTCCAATTCAAGTGGTACCTAAAAAGGCAGGACTCACCATAATCAAAACTGAATCTGGAGAAACCATTCCCACACGAATTGCGAATTCGTGGCTGGTTTGTATAGATTATCAAAAACTGAATTCTGTTACAAAGAAGGACCATTTTCTTTTACCATTCATTGATCAAATCCTTGAGAGATTAGCTGGCAATAGGTTCTTCTGCTTTTTAGATGGTTACTCTGGATATAATCAAGTTGCAATTTATCCCGAAGATCAAGAGAAAATGACTTTCACCGACCCCTTCGGAACCTTTGCTTTTCGAAGAATGGCATTTGGGCTTTGCAACGCACCCGCGACTTTTCAGTGTTGCATGTTAGCCATTTTTACCGAAATGGTGGGTGAATATATGGAGGTTTTTATGGATGATTTTTCAGTCTTCGGGGAGACATTTGATATTTTCTTGGATAATTTGTCGAAGGTTCTAAAAAGATGTATTGAGGTTAACCTTGTCCTTAGTTGGGAGAAGTGCCATTTTATGATTCCTGAGGGCATAGTACTTGGTCATCTCGTATCTGAGCGGGGTATCCAAGTAGATCAAGCCAAGATCAATCAAATTGCAAGTCTTCCAATTCCTGACTAAATCAAAGGCATTAGATCATTTCTCGGGCATGTGGGATTTTATAGAAGATTCATCCTTGATTTTTCAAAATTGCCTGACCACTCACAAACCTCCTCACAAAGGATGTGATTTTTGAAATGGATGAGGAGTGTATTTTAGCATTTAAAACTTTGAGAGACAGAGTTACACAGGCTCCAATTTTGCAACCACCTAATTGGGATTTACCATTTGAAATCATGTGTGATGCATCAGATTATGCAATAGGAGTTATTTTAGGACAGAAAATTGAGAAGAATCCAGTGGTAATTTACTATGCTAGTAAAACATTGAATGAGACACAAAGGAATTACACAGTTACAAAGAAAGAGTTACTAGCAATAGCATTTGGATTAGAAAAATTTAGATCTTACATACTTGGATCTCAAATCATAGTGTACTCTGATCACTCAGCTATTCGACACCTTCTATCTAAGAAGGACAATAAACCTAGGTTAATCAGATGGATCTTGCTTTTGCAAGAATTTGACCTAGAAATTCGTGATAAGGTGGGTAAGTGAAATGTTGTTGCAGATCATCTTTCCCGTCTTTCTTCTGATACAATCGAATCATCTCCACCAATCACAGAACACTTCCCTGATGGACATCTTTTGACTATATCCACAGATCTTCCTTGGTATGCAGATATTGTTAATTATTTGGTTACACATCAATTCCCGCTAGATTGGGATGGGAATCTCAAATCACGACTCGAAGCAGAAGCCAAATACTATTTTTGGGAAGATCCATATCTTTTTAGACTCTGTAATGATCAAATCATCAGGCATTGTGTCACCTCTTCTGAGATTGATTCTATCCTATCCTTTTGTCATGACCAGGCCTGTGGTGGTCACTTTTCTGGTAGAAAGACCGCTGCAAAAGTTTTGCAATGCGGGTTTTATTGGCCCACGTTATTTGCTGATTCTCAGACATATTGTAAGGCATGTAGTCGCTGCCAAACACTTCGTGGCATGTCTCGGAAAGACATGATGCCTTTGAACCTGATTCTAGTCTGTGAAATCTTTGACATTTGGGGCATAGATTTTATGGGTCCATTTCTGTCATCTTTTGGCTTCCATTATATTTTACTTACTGTCGACTATGCTTCTCATTGGATTGAAGCCATACCCACACGCACAAACGACCATCGAGTTGTCATTCCTTTTATACAATCACATTTTCGCTCATTTTGGGGTACCTCATATTATTATTTCTGACGGCGGTTCCCATTTTATTAATGCCCAGTTTAAAACTTTACTTAGAAAATATGGGGTTGCACATCGTATTTCTATACCTTATCAGCCCCAGACTAATGGGCAAATAGAGGTCTCTAATCAGGAGATCAAAAAGATCCTTCAAATGACAATCCGAACCGATAGGAAGGATTGGTCTTCCCGTTTAGATGAGGCTTTGTGGGCTTATAGGATTGCCCACAAAACACCAATAGGCATGTCACCATATAGACTTGTTTACGGGAAACCCTGTCATCTTCCCATATAAATTGAACAAGGCCTATTAGGCAATTACAGCTTTTAATTTAGACCTCTTGAAGGCTGCTGAAAATCGTAGGTTGTAGCTTAGTGAACTTGAGGAATTACATCATGATTCCTATGAAAGTTCAAAGTTGTATAAGAACTTAAAGCCTTCCATGACAAATTCATTTCCCGCAAATCATTTGCACCTGGTCAGAAGGTGTTGTTATTTGATGCCCGTTTGAAGCTCTTCTCGAGTAAACTTAGGTCTAAATGGCAAGGGTCATTTATTGTAGTTAGAGTCTTCGACAACAGAGCTGTCGAAATCACTGAACCCAACAAGGATCAACCCTTCAAAGTCAATGGTCAATGTCTTAAGCCTTTCTTGGAATCATATCCTTTGGGTCTTGTAACGACCCGATTCCCGAGTCCCTACGAGACACGAGAACCGGACCGACTCAACTAATCCCAAGACCTAGTCGTCCAATGAGGAAGTAACCAAAAGAGCAGTAAAATAAACCACATTCAGCATGAATATAACTAACAGTAAGAAAGTATAGCAGTAAGGAAAGAAACTACTACAGTATATACCACCACAACAGTAGAACAACAATCATCATATAATTTGAACTGCAGGTAAAGAAAAGCACAGCGGAAACAAGAACTACTCACTATAACGTAACAAAAGAAGTACAAGAGACAGTGGTAACTCTACTGGACCCTACTCGGCCCAGCGTCCTCTGCAGCCGCTGACCTTGGCTGCTCAACACCTGGTCCTGAAAAAGGTAACGAGTGTAACACGTCAGCAAAACGCTGAGTAGAGTGACAACTAAACTAAAGACAACAGTAGAGTGTACAGTAGCTGTTATGTTTGATTACTTTCTTTATTCACATCTTTCAAATGTCTCACTATTTCATTTATTCCTCAGATCTTTTTCTTGATCTCGAATGTTCCTCGTGGGAACGATCTTGATTGCAGTCTTTTCCAAAAAGTAGAAGTAGCACGTGATGCTCTCCTGGCCGGGAGAGTCCCCCGTGGTGATCCTACCCTCATTTAACCACCCCAAGGTCACTGACAGACGTAACGGTGACTACGGCACGCGCGATAAACGCACAGGTAGCTAACCCGTACTGGCATGCGGTCAGTCGTTTCCGTTAACGGGTGTGCTCAAAGCACAGCACGGAACTAGTCCAGGGCAGAGCCCTCTCAGTAACAGGGGTCCAACCCCTCCACAGTAACCAAACCGGGGCCTTGCCCCTCCACAGTCTGCGCACCCTCGCCTGACTACCCTGGTTTGCCCCAGCGGGCCTAACAAGTCGGTGTGGGAGGCTAGCAGAACCCCGGGGCCTGTGGGGTAGCTAGTACCTCCATACACTAGTAGCTCTCCTCGGTACTACGTACGCGAGGGCCAGCAAGTCGGTACAGAGTGGCCAGTCCTAACCCCGGGTCCCTGGGGCGGCTGGCTCCGCTCTGCACTAAACAGGGGGACAGTCGCTCTCCTTGGTACTCAGTACTCAAGGGCCAGCTCACTTCCCCAATACTATTCCATTCACTTTCCAGGAGTTCTACTCCTACTTCCCCGTAGGGTTCCATCCTTTTTACTCAAACATCCAGGTTTCACTTTCCAGTTTCACATTCTTACAATCCATGTTCTCAACCACGTTATTTATTCACAACAGGCAGCTGTTAATTCAAATTACAGGCAGCTTTATATCTCTTTCCATTTTCCAAGACTGCAGTATTGTACATTCCACTAGTTTTCCCATCCTATTTCTCATTCCTAGGATTCATGCAATGTCCTAGGTTCTATTTATGGTTCCATAATTTAACAGATTTTATTAATAACTTAAAGCCACTCTACTAGGTACAACGGGAGTAATGGGGGCGTGATCGGGAATCCCGCGTGCCTCCGCGACCCCCGAGACTGCAACAGAACAGGGTCCTATCACAAGGATCAAACACAAGGAGTGTCTCAAAACAGTGTATAGCTACTGTAGACGGGTAGAGGAATTAATTCCGAAAAGAACGCAACTCGAATCGTGGAAAACGGAACTCGAACAGGACCTAAACGGGTCGAAAACGACGACACTGTGCAAAATCAGACGTCTGGAACTTCTTCCAGACGTCTTAAAAAGTGGATCAGAGAATTACCTTGTTCTGCATGGTTTCTCAGACATCCAGAAGCCTGCGGGGATGTCTGGCCTAGCTCCCAGACCTCCGATGGTCACCCCGGACGTCTGTAGGTCTCTTCCGCGGTCTAGTACTACTGCCAGACGTCTGATTCGCGATGGATGGCGAATCACCGAGCCTGCGCACACCCATCTCCCTCCCTCAGTACGGTCAGTCGACAGGAAGGAAGAAGGAGACGGAAAACTCACCTTTCAGACGTCTGGATGGTCTTCCAGACGTCGCCCTCGCCGTCTGCCTATCAACCCAGACGTCTGATTCTAGAAATTTTTCCAGAATCAGGGTGCCACTCGGCCTCCGCTCGCGATGCCACCCGCGTCGCACATCGCGCGCCTGCTGTTCAGACCGCAGTAGTCCCCCCTCCGCGTCGCTCCGCGTCCCCTGCGCCCTCCGCCGGCCGGCCCTAGCAGCCCCGGCGAGCTCGCCCTCACGACAGAGCTCCGCTCTCGCACGCAGCACCTCCTCCGCGCTCACTGCGACCGCCGCTGCCGCCCTCGCGCTCGTGCTCACGCTCACTGGCTGAAGGAGAAGAGGGAGGAGACAGTGGTGACGGAAGTGAGGGGAGGCGTGGCCTTTTAAGGCCGTGCGAGAGGGAGAGAGGACGCGGCAGGGCATCTGCAGTCGCATGGAATAAACGAATATGCGGGTCTGCGAGCTCTGGCGTGCAGACGACCCGCGCGTGTGGAAGATAACGGATTTCCAGACGTCTGGAAACGATCCCAGACATCTGGTCTGACTTCTGGATGTGATCCAAGACGTCTGGGCCACCTCCCAGACGTCTTAAAAGACGTCTGGGGCTCGCGTTCGTTACAATATAACAAACTCAAAGGAAGTTTCGTCCCCAAAACTTGCGCCAACTAGGGTGCGGGGAAAAGATGTCCAATTAACCATAACAAACTCAAAGAGGACCGAAGCTGGTCTGAAAAGATGTACCCGCGAAAAGCTCTGGGTACCGCTCCCGCATTGCCGCCTCAGGCTCCCAGGTAGCCTCCTCGTACCGCTGGCTCCTCCACAAAACCTTTACCAGGGGTACTTGCTTTTGTCTCAAACTGCGGACGGCTCGGTCTAGGATCTGCACTGGCCGCTCGGGGTAGGTCAGGTCGTCGCCCACCTCGACGCTCTCGTGACTCAGTACGTGACTGGGATCGGCTACGTACTTCCTGAGGTTGGACACATGGAACACGTTGTGCACACCAGAAAGCTGCGGGGGAAGGGCAAGTCTGGTAAGCAACGGGTCCAACCCGCTCCAGGACCTCAAAGGGCCCCACAAACCTTGGCACAAGCTTCCCTCTCACCCCAAATTGCTGTAGGCCCTTCATGGGCGAAACACGAAGGAAGACGTGGTCCCCAACCTCAAACTGCACCTCTCTGCATCTCCGATCCGCGTAGCTCTTCTGTCTGCTCCTGACAGTGCGGAGTTGTCTGTGGATCTGCTCGACTACGTCCTGACTCTACCGGATCAACCTGGGGCCAACCTCCCACTTGGTCCCCACCTCAACCCAACTCAAGGGTGCCGTACACCTCCGTCCGTACAGAGCCTCGTAGGGAGCCATGCCGATACTCGAGTGATCACTGTTGTTGTATGCAAACTCCGCCAGGGGCAGGTACTCCTCCCAAGAGCCCCTCCAGTCCAGTACACAGGCACGCAAAAGGTCCTCAAGTGTCTGTATCGTGCGCTCAGACTGTCCGTCCATCTGGGGGTGGTAAGCTGTACTAAACCTCAATAGCATCCCCAAGGCCTGCTGAAACTCAGCCCAAAACTGGGACGTAAAGTGGGTATCCCGGTCGGATACGATTTCCCACGGAACTCCGTGTAGTCGTACCACATCACGGATATACCTCTCTGCTAACTGTGCTGGTCCCAAAGTGACTCGGATCGGCAAGAATCGCGCCGTCTTCGTCAGTCTATCCACTATTACCCAGACTGCGTCGTGTCCCCGCTGGTTAACAGGTAAGCCCACCACCAAGTCCATGGTGGTGCTCTCCCACTTCCACTCTGGCACTGGAAGCGGCTGAAGCGGCCCTGCAGGCCTCTGATGCTCGACTTGCACCTGCTGGCACACTAAGCACTGCTGCACGAACTCACCCACATCCCGCTTCATCCCTCTCCACCAAAACTCGCGTCTCAAGTCGTGGTACATTTTCGTGTTTCCGGGATGTATGGTGAATCTGGAACTGTGTGCCTCAGTCAGGAGCTCTCTAAACAGCTCCTCGTCTCTGGGAATGCACAACCGTCCCCTTAAGCGTAGCACCTGGTCTGTGAAAGAGAAATCCCCTGGGTCTCCTGACAGTACTCTGTTGCGTAAAGACTGCAAGTACGGATCGGCCATCTGTCCTGTGATGATGCAGTCTATCAGCTCTGGCCTAGTCTGCCGTGTCACCGTCACTGCCCCACAGTACCCTCGTAACTCTAGAGGTCGCCAACTTCCCACCTCCTCCAAAAGGCTCCAACTCTGTAACTGTAGACTGGCCAAGCGTGCGGGCACCTTATGGCTCAAGGCGTCAGCCACCACATTGGCCTTTCCCGGGTGGTAGGAGATGCTGCAGTCGTAGTCCTTCAGGAGCTCCAACCAATGTCTCTGTCTCATGTTGAGCTCCTTCTGGTCAAAAAGATATCTGAGGCTCTTGTGATCTGTGAAAATCTCGAAGGTCTCACTGTACAAGTAGTGCCTCCAAGTCTTCAGTGCGAAGACAACAGCTGCTAACTCTAGGTCGTGGGTAGGGTAGGTATGCTCATGGGGCTTCAGTTTCCACGAAGCGTAAGCGACAACGTGACCCCTCTGCATGAGCACACCTCCTAACCCCTGCAAGGAGGCGTTCGTGTACACAACGAACCCGCCACTACTGTCAAGGATGGTGAGCACGGGAGCCGAGGTCAACCTCTCCTTCAGCTCCAGAAAACACGCCTCACAGGCGTCTGTCCAAGTGAAAGGCACGTCCTTCCGGGTCAACTGTGTCATAGGACGCGCAATCTGCGAAAATCCTCTGATGAATCGTCTGTAGTAGCCTGCCAGTCCCAGGAAACTGTGAATCTCAGTGACTGAATGCGGTCTCTCCCACCTGAGCACTGCCTCGACCTTGGCTGGGTCCACCGCCAAGCCGTCTCCATAGATCACATGACCCAAGAAGGTCACCTCCCTCAACCAGAACTCGCACTTGCTGTATTTGGCGTATAGCCTGCGTCGTCTCAGAGTGTCCAGAACCATCCGCAAGTGCTGTCCGTGCTGCACCCGATCACTAGAATAGATGAGTACATCATCTATGAAAACCACCACGAACTGGTCCAAGTACGGTCTAAACACCCGGTTCATCAGGTCCATGAAAGCAGCGGGGGCATTGGTCAGCCCAAATGGCATGACCAAAAACTCGTAGTGTCCGTACCGGGTGCGGAAAGCTGTCTTGGAGACGTCGGTCTCCCTGATCCTCAACTGGTGGTATCCCGACCTCAAGTCGATCTTGGAAAACACCGTGGCACCCCGCAACTAGTCAAACAAGTCATCGATCCTCGGCAGCGGATATCTGTTTTTGATGGTGACCCTATTCAGCTATCGGTAGTCTACACAAAGGCGTAAGGTCCCATCCTTCTTCTTCACAAACAGTACCGAGGCTCCCCAGGGAGACGCACTGGGCCTCACGAAACCTTTCTCCAAAAGGTCCTACAATTGAGACTTGAGCTCTCGCAGCTCAAGCGGTGCCATCCTGTATGGCCCGGTGGAGATGGGGCTGGTCCCTGGTACTAGTGAGATCTCAAACTCGATCTCACGCTCGGGCGGTAGTCCTGGTAACTTGTCTGGAAACACGTCAGGGTACTCTCTGACCACCGGGATGCTCTGGAAGTCTGCCACAGGGCTGGGCTCTGCCACCACACAAGCTAGGAAGCCCTCACACCCCTGGCTCAAAAGTCTCGCCGCCCGAAGTGCCGAAATGCACCTGAAACCTCCGTCCACTGGCTATCCGTGAAACTCGAAAGAAGGCAACTCCAGAATGGAGAAGACGATCTTCCTCTCAAAATAGTCCACCAAGGCATGGTAAGCGGACAACCAATCCATCCCCAGAATCACTCCAAAGTCCTCCATCTATATCATAATCAGGTCAGCTGGCAGGCTATGACCCCCGACGCTGACCTCGCAATCCGTGTACACCTCCTCAGCTACAAACAGCTGACCACTCGAACCTCTGATTATGAATGGATTCTCTAACAGTGTGTAATCCTGGTCCAAACTAACTGCGAAACTGGCTGCGACAAATGAGTGTGTAGCGCTGGAATCGAAAAGCGTGTAAACGAGTCTGCCAGAAACTGAAACCATACCTGCTACCACCGATCCCGAAGCTCTGGCGTCCCTGTGTGTTAGGGCGTTGCTACGCCCCTCAGCTCTAGGTGCGGACGAAGCAGCCACACTCTGCGTCGGACGGGTAGGTGCTGGCCGTTACCCTCCTCGCGACTGCTGTCCTCCTCCTCGCGCCTGGGAACCACGACCTCCTACGCACCCTCCAGTGCTCTACGCGGGGAGTATCTGCTGACCTACTGCCCTAGATGGGCAGTCCCTCCTGACGTGGCCCGGCTGGCCACACTGGTAGCAGAGGGGAACCCGACTCCCGCCCTCAGTGGGTCCCTACTGTCGGCTAGGCGGGGGTCCGGTGCTGGCGACTGGCCCCTGTCGAGGGCCCCCAAAGGCCACTGATGGCCCTGCAAAACGTGACGGCTCTCCTGCGGACGCCATGTGTCTCCTTTGAGTTCTCCTAACACGTCTAGTGTGACGGCGAAAATCTCGTTCCACCACCAACTCCCCTGTCATATGCTCGGAAGGGGGAGGAGGGGGTGGCGATGTGGATGGAAGCTGAAATTCTTCATGAACCACCTCTCGAATTAGTTGGACGAGGTCCGGAGATGGTATGCTCAGGAGAAGAGGAGGGGTAGTATGTACTCCAAGCCCGACACATCTGTCCCTCGGGCCTCGACCTCGGCCGCGCCGGCGGCCCACCCTCCTAGTTCCACGACGAGGCATCTCCTACAAGGAGATGCGAAACAACGAAATACGTCAGTACGGAATAGTACCTAACGAAAACGTCTAAGAGCTCAAGTCAAGAGATATGTTGTGGTGGCTACTCTAGTTATAGACATGTGAATTGGTTATTTTCCAGTCAGTTGATTCACTTCTCGGGACGACCTTTCTCTGATACCATCTTGCAACGACCCGGTTCTCGAGTCCCTACGAGACACGAGAATCGGACCGACTCAACTAATCCCAAGACCTAGTCGTCCAACGAGGAAGTAACCAAAAGAGCAGTAAAATAAACCACATTCAGCATGAATATAACTAACAGTAAGAAAGTGCAGCAGTAAGGAAAGAAACTACCACAGTATATACCACCACAACAATAGAACAACATTCATCATATAATTTGAACTGCAGGTAAAGAAAAGTATAGCGGAAACAAGAACTACTCACTATAACGTAACAAAAGAGGTACAAGAGACAGTGGTAACTCTACTGGACCCTACTCGGCCCAGCGTCCTCTGCAGCCGCTGACCGTGGCTGCTCAACACCTGGTCCTGAAAAAGGTAACGAGTGTAACACGTCAGCAAAACGCTGAGTAGAGTGGCAACTAAACTAAAGACAACAGTAGAGTGTACAGTAGCTGTTATGTTCGATTACTTTCTTTATTCACATCTTTCAAATGTCTCACTATTTCATTTATTCCTCAGATCTTTTTCTTGATCTCGAATGTTCCTCGTGGGAACGATCTTGATTGCAGTCTTTTCCAAAAAGTAGAAGTAGCACGTGGTGCTCTCCTGGCCGGGAGAGTCCCCCGTGGTGATCCTACCCTCAGTCAACCACCAAAGGTCACTGACAGACGTAACGGTGACTACGGCACGCGCGATAAACGCACAGGTAGCTAACCCATACTGGCACGCGGTCAGTCATTTCCGTTAACGGGTTCGCCCAAAGCACAGCACGGAACCAGTCCAGGGCAGAGCCCTCTCAGTAACAGGGGTCCAACCCCTCCACAGTAACCAAACCGGGGCCTTGCCCCTCCACAGTCAGCGCACCCTCGCCTGACTACCCTGGTTTGCCCCAGCGGGCCTAACAAGTCGGTGTAGGAGGCTAGCAGAACCCTGGGGCCCGTGGGGTAGGTAGTACCTCCCTACTACGTACGCGAGGGCCAGCAAGTCGGTACAGAGTGGCCAGTCCTAACCCCGGGTCCCTGGGGAAGCTGGCTCCGCTCTGCACTAAACAGGGGGACAGTCGCTCTCCTTGGTACTCCGTACTCAAGGGCCAGCTCACTTCCCCAATACTATTCCATTCACTTTCCAGGAGTTCTACTCCTACTTCCCCGTAGGGTTCCATCCTTTTTACTCAAACATCCAGGTTTCACTTTCCAGTTTCACATTCTTACAATCCATGTTCTCAACCACGTTATTTATTCACAACAGGCAGCTGTTAATTCAAATTACAGGCAGCTTTATATCTCTTTCCATTTTCCAAGACTGCAGTATTGTACATTCCACTAGTTTTCCCATCCTAGGATTCATTCCGTATCCTAGGATCTATCATACAATCTAGTTTTCCAGCCCTAGGATTCATGCAACACCTAGGAGCTATCATTCCATCTATTTCTCATTCCTAGGATTCATACAATGTCCTAGGTTCTATTTATGGTTCCATAATTTAACAGATTTTATTAATAACTTAAAGCCACTCTACTAGGTACAACGGGAGTAATGGGGGCGTGATCGGGAATCCCACGTGCCTCCACGACCCCCGAGACTACAACAGAGCGGGGTCCTATCACAAGGATCAAACACAAGGAGTGTCTCAAAACAGTGTATAGCTACCGTAGACGGGTAGAGGAATTAATTCCGAAAAGAACGCAACTCAAATCGCGGAAAACGGAACTCGAATGGGCCCTAAACCGGTCGAAAACGACGACACTGTGCAAAATCAGACGTCTGGAACATCTTCTAGACGTCTTAAAAAGTGGATCAGAGAATTACCTTGTTCTGCGTGGTTTCTCAGATGTCTAGAAGCCTGCAGGGACCTCTGGCCTAGCTCCCAGACGTCCGATGGTCACCCCGGACGTCTGTAGGTCTCTTCCGCCGTCTGGTACTACTGCCAGACGTCTGATTCGCGATGGATGGTGAATCACCGAGCCTGCACACACCTATCTCCCTCCCTCAGTACGGTCAGTCGACAGGAAGGAAGAAGGAGACGGAAAACTCACCTTTCAGATGTCTGGATGGTCTTCCAGATGTCGCCCTCGCCGTCTGGCTATCAACCCAGACGTCTGATTCTGGAAATTTTTCCAGAATCAGGGTGCCACTTGGCCTCCGCTCGCGACGCCGCCCGCGTCGCACCTCGCGCGCCTGCTGCTCAGACCGCAGCAGTCCCCCCTCCGCGTCACTCCGCACCCCCTGCGCCCTCCGCCGGCCGGCCCTAGCAGCCCCGGCGAGCTCGCCCTCACGGCAGAGCTCCGCTCTCGCACGCAGCACCTCCTCCGCGCTCACTGCGGCCGCCGCTGTCGCCCTCGCGCTCGCGCTCACGCTCACTGGCTGAAGGAGAAGAGGGAGGAGACGGTGGTGACGGAAGTGAGGGGAGGCATGGCCTTTTAAGGCCGTGCGAGGAGGAGAGAGGATGCGGCAAGGCGTCTACAGCCGCAGGGAATAAACGAATATGCGGGTCTGCGTGCTTAGGCGCGCAAACGACCCGCGCATGTGGAAGATAACGGATTTCCAGACGTCTGGAAACGATCCCAGACGTCTGGTCCGACGTCTGGATGTGATCCAAGACGTCTGGTCCGACGTCTGGGCCACCTCCCAAATGTCTTAAAAGACGTCTGGGGCACGCGTTCGTTATAGGTCTTGTTGGAGAATGTTACCAGCTTCACTAGGGCTTTTTCTATACATCCACCACACTTGTATATAGTTGTTTCCTATTTTTACCCTTTTTGATTTTCTTATACACTTTTAAAATTTCACTTCATATCATTCTGATTACCTTCATTTAGTCCGACTGACCACTCTGACCTTTAGTCAGAATTGAAATCGTCTGCACTGAGATTTTTAAGCTCCTCTATTTGACTCCTTCCATCACCCTATACTAAATGAAGTGTAATTTCTTTTCACCCTTCTTACAATGAGGACATTGTAAAATTTTGTCTTAGGGGTGTTGAAGTGAAATTTTCACTTTAAGTGTGGTTTAAAAAATAAAAACACATAAAAATTAAATATCCACGAAATTTTAAAAAATAGAAAATCTAAAAATGATAAAAATTTTAAAAAATTCAAAAATTTCATAAAAATTTTAAAAAATTTTTGGAAAAACATAAAAAAATTGGAAAATCTTATATAAATAAAAAAAAATCTACAAATACAAAAATTTGAAAAGAAAATCATAAAAATAATAAGAGGGGTATATTCATTATTAATAAAGAAGAAAAGAAGTATATATATATTATAATTAAGAGCTTAATTTTCTTTTAGGTCAGAAGTTTAAAATGTATATAGAATATATATATGATATTTAAGAGCATTCAATTCTTAATTAGATTTTGCTTAAACATTTTGTGAAAACACACTTTTGTGTTTTAAATTTCTAAAACAAGATTTTATTTGAATTAGGAATCTTTTAAATCTTTTAAAGATTTTTTTTTCTATTCTTACCTTGAATTAAGAAACTAAGTGTGTTAAGATTTAAACTTAAGTTTTGGAATTGAATTATAACTTTTTGATCAATTATATTAAGTAATCCTTTTGCTTTTTGAAAATTTGATTTTATCATAAAGTTAAGTAAAAAGACAGATATTCAGAGTTAACTAAATAGAGAGTTAGTAGAATTTTGGTTTACAAAACTTACAAGCTAGAGATAAATAACTAGACTTGGTAAATTTTATCTTGACGGATCCTATAGGAGGAAACTAAAAATTTGAAGAACCTGAGAGTAAAGGGCTTTGTTGTCCAAGCTCTGGTTCGAGAGCTAAGTAACCTAAACATCTAAAATTCATACACATAGAATTGTCTTGTTGACATCTGAGACCGCGAAAACATAGAGGTTAAGAGATCAGTTCTAAATCCTCTGTAGTCCAAGGATTTCCGCGGGGAGATTCTTGAAAGGGTGAAGGATGTGCCACTCACCTAGAAAAAGGATTTAAAGAATAATGGTAGTAAGAAAAATGAGAAGGGGGGAAAGAAAAAAAAAAGAAAAGAAAAAGAAAAGTAAATAAAACACCCTGCAGTTAAGTGCCTTGCTAAAAATAGGTACTTATGCAGTTTTTCCACAAATAAATAAAAGCATCTCGCTACAAATGGATGCTACCCTTCCTTCCATCAAATAAAAAGAACACATCGCTACAAATGGGTGTTCTAACCTATAGAAAAAGATAAAAAAATATGGAGAAAAGTATATTAGGAATAAGAGACCCAGTGGTCCACCGGGGAGATATACACAAAAGGTGTTGACCTCGGGATAGAAAACTGGTGAGGAAAAAGCAACCAAACCTGAGTAAGGCCATGCTAAAGGCTTGAATTGGAATAATTGGGATTGGAAAGTAATGTCTTAAGATCTGGAATTTTGCAACTTTGGATGTCTTTAGGACAATTCTCTTCACTAAGCACAGATGTTTTAAAATCATAGCTACTGAACCTTTGTATTGGGCAATGAAGCCTAAGAAATTGGGTTTTGAAGATTTTAAGTTGAAACCTAAAGGAGAAGAATTGACAGAATCCTAGGTCTAGAAGTTAATCTTTAGTGTTGTAGGTTAGTAAATTAGAGTTTTACTACTCTAAGTTTGATTAATAATGAGTATCTGGTTAATTTGCTTAAACTTATATTGATAAAAGTCAAATATCATAAACAAGGGATTAACTTAAATCTATTTGAGTTTTTGAGTTAAAATTTAATTCTCAATCCTTAAGTTTTGTTTTTCTTAAAACACTTTGTATTCTAATTTGAGTTAAGAATAGTTACAAAGATTAAGAGATTTTTGAGGAATTCTAATTCAGAGTAAAATTCCTATTTACAAATTATTTTAAGTGTGTTTTGAAAATGTTATAAGTATACATCTAAGTAAGAAAATTTTCATACATGTCTATACATTAATCATTTATATTTAACCTTAAAAATTTATGACCTAAGCTTTCCTCTACATAGTTACTATTTATAATCATTTAAACCCAAGTGCTTTAAATCATCATAGTCTTAGTTAATTTTGCTAGGGAGTAGCAAAACTTTGGCTTGGGGGTGTGATGAGACACTCATCATGATCTCTAATTACCCTAATTAACTAGTCTTCCCAGTTAATTAGCTAAGGTTATGAATATATAAGGGTTAATTATAGAATAAGGGATATTTAGTCAAGGACCTTAAAATAAGCTAAAAATGACATTTTATCATTCAATTAACATTATTAATAATATAGTTAATAATTGGACTCGAAATCCTATTAATCATTCCCTTAATTAATAAGATAAGTAACTTAAACTTAATGTAAACCTAAGTATATAATAACTTAAGTGATTTTACTTAATCTAATAAATTAACCTAAAAAGGTCAAAAATGTAAATTCAAGGTGAAAACATAACATTTACCATATTTACTAACATATATAAAAAGTTGAAAAAGATCTAGGTTAAAATAAACCTTTAAAACCTGGGTTTACATTTTAGTCCTTACTTTTCATTACATCGGGTCCTTATTTCTCACACAGGTCCTTAAGTTTTATTTCATTTAAGTCCCTCTTCATCTTCTTCTTCTTCTTCTTCAGCCGAATGAACTGCTGGCGGCAGAGAGTCACCCCACCGCACGATTACCGCCCTGCCGATATCATCCTTCTTTGTCCAAGCTCTTGCAACTTGCGCTCACCACATCCACTTGATCCACCGGTCTAGATTAACCAGAAATCCTATTTTTCAGTGGGAGATAACCTCACCGTCATCAGAGATGACGACGGAGGTTAAGCTTTTCAAGCTCCTTCTTCGGTCAGACCTTGCCATTCTCTTCGCCGCAAACTGCTATAAATACCCCCTCACACCTCTTATTTTATTCAAGTTGGCTCCCTTCCCTCTTCTAACACTGTAGCCGACCCAATAGGCTATTCGTCCAAAACTCCGATGACTTCCCATTCCACTTTTCGATTGCCTCCATTCATCTTAATCAGTCGAGGAGATCCGCCGTGGTCTTTTGCGTCTCTGACACAGGCGCTGACCAAAGGAATCCTCCTCTCCACCTCAAATCTGCCTGCCGGAGATCTTTCTTCCACTCTCTGATTTTGTCGTCCGCCATGAGACTTCGGCAGAACCCTACGACCCCTTCGTCTAGGTAATAGTAGATTAGGAGTAGGAGTAGGAGTAGGAGTAGGCTAGCTTAGTTAGTTAGTTTAGTTAGATTAGAGTTAATGTCAGATTTTAGTTTCATCTTCTCCAACTCCAGCGAGTTCCTTGAGCTTGCCAGAGACTTAATTTCATCTTTTTAATTCACTGTACAGCTTCCTTTAACTTCCATGATCACTTCTAAATCACTTAATCGTAATTGAATCATCTAATCGCCTAATTCACATATCACCTTCACCAACTACTATCAATGTCCAAGGTGACAGTAATCGACCTAATTCCACCTCCACTAGGTTCTTCATCATCTATTCACCACTTATGAACCCTAATCGGCACTATAATACATATTATTACCACATATAAATTAAACGCCCAAATATAATTAAGTTCCTAAGCTTGCTGTCCATGGTGGCTCAGGGATAGTTCAAATCTTAAATTAAATATATATTTATGAATATAAACATCTGTTGACTTGTTTTAACCTCTCAATCGAGTGGTTAAACAAGTCCTGAGCTTTAACCACTCAGATCCTTTAAGAAAATGATTTAACTGTCAAATCTTACACATAAAGAGACAAATGAAGAATTAAATGTGATATTGAGGTTCTTTGCAACCTCAGGATCCTTTTTGGAATAAAAATGGTAAGTTTTAACAATCTGTACACAACTTTTCATATTTTCTGGACTCACAGGAGCTCCGGCGAGCCAAAACTGCGTTTCAACCTCTAGAATTTGTTGAGAAGCTCCAGAATGATATTAAATGGATCACTAATTGTTTTAAGGATATTTATTTGAGGATTTAACCACTGGAGCTGTAGATTGAACTTCATCTTCTCCAACTCCAGTAGAGTTGGAGAAGTCTGATAAAAAGATATAAGAAGCATTGAAGGAACCTAGAAGCTTCAGTGCAATGCACTGAAGCTATTTAAACTCTTGGAATGCTGTAACAACCTCTGAATGGTTCTAATGAACACACATGTTTTCAAGTTCAGGCGGTGAGCCTGAAACCCTAGGAATCAAGGTTAAAATACCTATTTGAGGATCTGAATAAGTTTCTGATGCTAAGGAGACTCTAATTGAGGCTTTGATTTCCTGTGGAAGAGCTTTGAACAGAAAGTCAATTTTTGTGCTTCCACAGTCAAACATGAGTCTGTTAATGGAGATCTAAGCTCGAATTGAGGTATTGTGGAGTGTAAGTTGTTTCTATGATCTTGTTTGATGGTTTTAGAGAGAATTAAGTGAGCTCAGGCGAATAAATGTTTGAGAATTTGAATCCTATCAATTTGGGTTACTTTCGAACCCAAACCAACAACAGTGCCATTTTATTGAATATAAACTTGAATCCTACCCAAATGAGTTGATTATAACCGTTAGAATTAGTCTAAATCAATTAGAAACACTATTAAGTGTCTATTGCACATAATGAAGTCTGAAATTCGAACTCTGAAGCTTTCAGAGAAGCTTCGACCTTCTATACACTATCTAAAGGTCTTGAGAGCTTAAAATCAACTCTAACAGATGCAGAATTAATTGTAAAACATGTATAGACCTTTAAATAAAAGAGAAAAGTCCATCTGAGGACTCTGTTGATATAATTTCACTTCCAGTTGTTTAAATAACCCGTAGGAACCCCTGATTTCATCTTTTAAATTGAAGGGTAAAACATCCTCTAATCCTTAAATTGACCCTGCAATTGTGTAGATCTACCTTAGAGCTTTCTAACAAACTTGAAATCACTCGATTTGGAGCTTTGGGTAAAATGTTATGATCATTTGAAGTTGGGTTTGGAAGGGGTATGTTAGTCCCACATCGCTAGTTCACGAGCACACACACGGGGATAAAAGCAATTCGTTGCATGGGCTATGCAGATGTCAGCGATGAGCACACCAGTTACCTATCTGAACTAAGCATGTGCATGTGTGTGTGTGTGTGGGCTTGCGCCTACGGGTGTGCATCCTTGGGGGCGTGAGCGAGTGTCGTGCCTTCGGAGGGCGAGAGGCCTGGGAGGTCGGGTTGAGCCAAAGTGGCTCGAGACTATGAACCGATACGAAATAAATTGGAAATGAACCTAATTGAGATTTGGTAAGGACCGAGTAGGGTTTGGTCCCACCATGGTCTCAGGGTGCTGTGTATCCTTGAAAGGACCTTGCAGCAAATAAAATAAATTTTGGTTAAAAAAAAGTAAAGACCCGGTTCAGCTGAAAGTCTAAGGAAAAGAAGAGCTGATGGTTAAAATGCTAAGTGTTGAGCAAAGGCTAAGGAACAAAGGAGAAAAGGCACTAAGGAAGGAAAAGATTAAGGAACAAAAGGAAGAAGACTAAGGGAAGAAAAGAAGGTAGGAGAAGACAGGAACAGCACAGAAGAAAGGTAAGAAAGAGAGCTCGAGAGAGAGGAGAAAATAAAACAATGAAAAGGAGAAGAAGATGAGAGGCTGAAGAAAATAAATGAAGGATATTATTTTTCTTGCATCATTACTTTTTGTTCTTAATTGTAAAAAGGCATGCTTTTAATAGAATAACTTTTAATTGCCTTAATTTGTTTTGAAATAAAATTGGAAAACTAGCATGTTTACTTGTTAATAAAGCACATCAATTTGGGTAAATATGTTTTTCATATGGAATTTTGTATATGCTTCATAGTTTAAATATTTTTACCAAATTCATGCTTTAAAAATCAAACTAGTTATACCTCCTAAACTTATAGAGAAATAAAAGAAAATTTATGAATTTGGAGAAAATTATTATACCTCCTAGTGAACGGCTTGGACTTAACCAGTAAAAATTTTTAAAATGTTAGGTTAATTCGACCCTATACTACACAACTGACACAACTTCGAGTTAACCTAAGTGACTTCTACTCTTAATTAGGTGAAATTAACTTAATTACTGAGTTGAGTGAAAACCACGCCACCAGTAGGTCATTCTAGGTTGTTCAGAGGATGTTGGCGACTTATATTCAGTGGAATACTGGGGAGGGCAGGTGTTATAATCATGATATCCTTTCTGATTGTAGATCAGGTTGGTTTGGTCATCAAACGATGGAGATCCATAATCATTATAGCTCTTGGAAGGATAATAATCATAGTCTTGTTGTTTAAGGTTAGGCCCTGGACCCTGAGGTCCAGATTCATATCCCCAATCAAAGTCATCCCGACTAGTGGAAGGGTAATTACAAGTCAAGTCGGGATAGTAATCATCTTGGGGATAAGTGGTGGTAGGAGGATAGGATGTGAAATGTGTGTAGGATGTGGAAGGGTACATGGTGAAGTAAGGAGGGAAATCAGAAGAGAAATGAGCCCTGCAATACAAAAATACAAGCTTGTCCTTAGTTTGGGTAGCCTAAAGGTCTACAGACTCTTAGAATCCGTCCTAAGATTATAGACGATTTACTCTACTTATGTCCAGGCAATCCAACCAGTTAGAAGAAGGGACTAGGGAGAAGGTTCTTCCTTTGGCTTGTGCCTCCGGTTCCTAGTGTACCTCCCAGCTGCAGTCGTTTGACACTACTCCCCTAGCTAGACATCAGATTGACTAGTATAAGCAGGTTAATCGTGAACAATCTCAATCTGGATCCCGATGAGCGAACCAGTCCTTAGGGCCAACGTCTAAACAATTTTAGTTAGGCTTGGGACAATGGTGCTTCAGGAATGTGATGGGCCCTTTAGATGGGTTGTGCCCTTAATGATCAGTTAAAATGTGTGTGTGTGCGCAACCAGGGTTTGCAAACAAGGTTATTTAATGATGTGTCTTTTAGAGTTCAACCTTGTTTAGTAGCTTTTAGGGTTTAATCTTAGGTATATTCAATCAAGTTTAGGAAAACACTCCAAGTTTTGCAAGCACTGGTGATGATATATTCCTTTAGAAATCAAAGAAAAAAATGTGGAGTGTCTGGTTCAGCCCTAAGAATCAACCCTAAGTGGCAAGCTACTTGATGAATCGCTTTTATCTTAAGTGGTGCGGCCCAAACAGTTCAATCATTTGTCCTATTGCACCACTTAGTTAAGGCACACAGAAATTTTTGACCTATTCAGATTTCTACTCACTTATTTGTGTGCTGAATTAAGTGTATCGGGTCCACAGGTCAAATCCCGGTTAAGTGGTAGAATCAATGTGATTGTGCTCCTCAGGGTGAGAAGTTGTGGGTGTTAAGTGTGTAGCTTACAGAAAATCCCACAATCAGATAACACTTTTTTTATTTTTCTATTTTTATTTATGTGGATAGCGAGGTGAGTGGAGGTGGCAAACAAACAACCAAATCTATCCTAGGGTTCATAAAAAGCACCTAAGTTGATTTGGGTTTGAGTTATTCGATTATGGAATGAAAACTAAGGTGGGGGCGGTGTGGGGGACACTTACAAAACACTCTACCCGCACTTTACTCTGTTCTACCGCACTTGGATCTCCATGCTAGGGTACCTGCAAGACAGTAGATCAAACACAAGTAGGGTTAGTGCTATGTAAATGCAAAGAAGCGCAATAAACAATAAAGTAAATTCTGTTGTCTCCCTGGCAACGGTGCCAAAATGGTCGCATTGTCCCTAGCAACGGTGCCAAAATGGTCACACGTGTTTCGTGTGTTAGAGGTCGAGGTTACAACTAACCTGTCGTCATAATTGCAAAACACGTCGATCAGATAAAATTTATATCGAAACTCCAAGGGAGTCCCAGGTCGAACACAGGGAGGCGACGTTTACTTTACTTGAAAACCGTGCTTCGTTTTGTTTCTTTTTGGTATTTTGGGGTTTTGTTATTTTTTTTGTATTTTTGAAATAAAAGAAAACAAGCAAATGTACCACAAGATAGAGATGTGGAACAAATATGATATATATTACTTCCAATGTCAATTACAAGAAACTATGAAAGCATATAAAGAGAGGGAGGTGAGAGGAAATCTCTCGAATCGGCTGTTCGACGAGACGACGGCACCTGGCGGAAGCTCGGACGAAGGAGGTGAGGAGCGGGATGACGGAGGTGAGATGCTAGAGGACATCGGGTTGAGGAAAGCTTCGTCATCGCTTCAGAATGGAGGTGAGAAGACAGAGTTGATCTGCTATCGGAATGGAGGTGGGAGGATAGCTCCATGGTGACCTATGTAGGGAGATGGGAAGTTGGAAGAGTATTTGGTGGGGTAGAGGTTCGCTACACTAATAGGCACCTTGGGAGCTTGAGAACAAGCTCTAATGGAGCGTTGGTAGGCTTGCTAAAGCTTGGGAGTAGGTGAGAGTAGAGTAGGTAGAGATGGCTTGGAAGGGAGGGGGTGTAGGTCCTTTTATAGTGGTGAAGTGGCAAAAATCAGTATGAGACCATTAGTGACACCCAAGCCGTAACTGGAAACGTCGCTGTAGGAAACTCATGCCCACTGGCACCCACAGCTTGCTTTGCTGGCATGCGATGAATTACCGACAGCTGTAAGCGTCGCTGTAAGTCTAGCTTATGCATCGCTGTAGTCCACCTCACGCTGCGCTGGAGCTGCTCCTGCCTTGCCGTGCGTGTTCGCGTGCCCACGCACTGCTCTAAGCACATGCACACCTGCACGCCCACGCTTGCACCGGCACTGCTGTGCACGTGCGGTGTTGCGTGCGTGTGCTGGCGGCCTGGCTGCGCCACATGGCGTCGTTTGGGCCATCCATCTTCTTCTTGTTGTAGGGGCTACTACAGAGGTCGGATTGAGTCGATTTTCACACCGTTAGGTTGCGATCGTCAACCCAAATCCATTCGCATAGTCGGATTTATCATTTAAAGCTTCGAATTATGTCTCCTAGTCCCTTGGTCGTTGATCTTCCTCAGACTACATATGGTGCTGCGGGACTCCGATTAAGGCGATTTTAGAGGCGTTGGACTCCGATTGTTGTCTTGATCAGATCCGTATGGTCGGATCGTCAATCTGAGGCTTCGAAATAAATATCATTCTCTCCTAACCACAAAAGGATGCAATTAACCTAAATTATATACAACTAATCTAAATGCAGAATGACTCATGGTATATAATATTTATAACATGAAATGCAAATCTAAGCCTAGGAACATGCATGAATAGGCATTTTACCCTCAATAAATGTTTTTGCATCATTAGTTGACTAAAAATTTTTTGTGGCTCAGTTTTTTTGCCTCTAAATTAAGTTTAAAAATTATAAGGAAAGCATGCATATGCATATAGCGGTACATATATTTGCCAATAATATCAATTATGAGTTAACAAAAGATATTTAGTGGTTATGAGAGGCTCATCATGGCTTCTAATTACCCCTAATTTACTAGTTTCCCTAGTTAATTAGCTAGGAATATGTATATATAGGAGTTAATTATAGAATAAGGGGAAAAGTAATAAAGGACCTTAAAATAAGTTAAAAATGCTAGATTATAAGTCAATTAATATTATTAATAACTTAATTAATAAATGGGTTAGAAGTACCACTAATTAGTTACCTAATTAATATCTTATTTAACTTAAGAATAACTTAAGAACTAAGTCTTTAATAACTTACGTAAATAAATTTAATAAATATAAATAAATGGGCCAAAAATGTGAATACATGACTTTAATATAATATTTAGCTAATTTATAAATATATATAAAATGTTAGAGAAGAAAATAATTTAAATTGACCTTAAAAGCCTCTATTTGCATTTCAGTCCTTGGAATTCATTGCACTTGAGTCCTTTTATTTTGCTTAGGTCCTTAACTTTTCATGCAAACTGGTCCCTGTGTACACTGTCTTCTTCATTTCTTCTTCAACCTCTTGAACGGCTTACGATCGGCGATGCGTTTACCTCACGATCACCGTCCATCCTCCGTCAAAACACCTTCGCCAAGCTTCCAATGCTTGCACTCACCACCCTAAATCTATCCACCGGTCTGGATTTGCCCTTAATCCTAATTAGGTCATGGCGTTAACTTCATTGGTGTAGGAGACGATGCTGGAGGTTAAGCTGTACCTAGACATCCATTTGTCCAGATTCTTCCCCCTTCACAGCCACCGAACCCTATAAATAGGCCTGAACCCCTCCAATTTGAGCTTGATCAGCTCCCATCCCCTCTCCACCTTACCGTATCTGGTCAGTAGGTTCTTTCGCAACTCCACCATCTTTGTTCTCCTTCTCAAGCGTGGCCGCTGAGGATGAGCTGCCTCTCTCACCACCTCTTCCTCTCTATCGCCTTGACAATGGCGACTGAGAGCCCCACTCTCCCTCTGATCTCCGCTTTGATTGGCTGGATCTTCTCTTCTCACCCAATCTAGATTTCGATCCCATTCTCGCACTGTAAACGGCGAGATCCCTCACCTCTTCATCGGGTAAGTAGAGCTAACTCTTAGGAGTAGACTTATCTAGGCAATTAGGTAGGATTAGGTTAGCTTAGCTTAGTTATAGTAGCTTCTCTAACTTCGGCGAAGCCAAATCTAGCTTTGACGGACTTCTATTCACCTTTCTGAGTACCTGATCATTTTCCTCTCCTCCTCACAATTCATTGACATTTCTTTCCCCTCCAATTTAGCAGCATGTTCGCCTAAGTCACTCAACCTGCATCAGCGACCTCTGCTGTCCATGGTGGTCACTGAGTTTAGAACACCTCCACTGGGGCCCTCCATCACCTCTCCATAATCTAAGGGCCCCAATCCTATACCTAATTAGTTTAATTAACTCATAGTAAGTAAACACCTAATTCCATTCCAACTTTCGATCTCTCTGCAATGGAGAGCTCGAAAGAGTTACTACACCTAATTAACCCCGTAGAGAGCATCGCAAGGTTCTATTGAGCCTTAGCCCTCACTCAATTGAGTGAGACGGCTTACTCTGAGTTCGTGCGAACTCAGAGATTAAATTTTCTAAGTTCCCTGATGAATCCTTAATTTGATCATCAATTGGACAAATTGATGAGCTCCTAAGGTTTGTTTAGACCTCAGGCAACTTTCTAGACCTGAAATGGTCTGTCTCTTTGCTATTCACTCTATATCAATTGAATTTTGGACTCACTGGAGCTCTAGTGAGATGATCCTAACTTCAGCCCTTGATAAGCTCTAAGGAGCTCTAGACTATATATTTAGAGCATAAGAAACAAGATTCTATGGTTAAAACTAAGTTTTAATGCTTGGAGTTCATTATCGACCTCTATCTTCTCCAACTCCGGCAGAGTTGGAGAAGTAGTTCCATTAGGTTTCAAACCTCAAATTTAGGTCCAAAAGCATAAGTAGAACCTATAGAACTCATTCATGATATCTAATTGCTCTGAAACTCCCTAGAGTGTTCCATCGAACTCAAGTCATTTTGGTCCCAGGTGGCGGTGCTTGAGATCACATCAGATGAGCTCAAAACATGGTTTTGAGCTATGCAATAACTTCCTAGGGTAGAATTGGGTTGATCTAGATCCTCAATTGGACTTGAGAAAGCCTAGAACAGTAAGTTAACCTTGTGGTCAATTTGGTCAACTTTGATCTGAAATTGAAGAATTGATGTCTTAAATTCTGATTTGATGATTTAACTATCTTTGAGATGATTTGGGATATTTTAGAGTTGGTTGGATTGTGTTTTATTGAGAAATTAGGGCGATTCAAGTCACTGAACAGTATGGGTTTGTTTGAACTCATTGCTACATTTTTGAGCTTCTGACAAGATTTAAATGCTAAAACCAACCAAATTGAATCATAACAACCTATAGAGGTTGTTTGACTCTGTTTTAGAGTTTGTTTGCTCTCTGTTTAGTTATTCAGAGCTCAAAATGGAGCTCTGAAGATCCTAAACGAGGATCAGAAGTTTTTTCCTATCTCTGAAGCTTTTTGAAGCTCTCCTTCTTAACCATTAGAAGCAGAATTCTCTCCTGAAATCATCTCAAACACTCAGTAGAAGGTCAAAGCTCTCCCTTAGGTCAAAAGACCTGGATTCACCTTATGTAGGCCATTAGGGCCATGAAACAGCTTCATCTTCACCCTTCAAATCGAAATGCCAATCCAAATTTGAACACCAAATTGGTGTTACAATCTTATAGAGCACTTGAGCAGCTTCCGATCGAGCCTTTGCTCGATCAGATTAGATAACTCAGCCGGTTGGAATCATTGGCTGAGGTCTGGCCGATATTGGACAGAACCGGGGAAGATAGTCCCACTTCGGTAACTCTGTAGCGCTGGCTATAGTATAATACGAAAAAGTGAATACGATGTTTCGGTCGTCAGCGTAGGGTGCGAAATGAAATGAGCATTGGGTGCGGATGCATGCGTTGCAAGTGCCTGTGCATGAGTGTGTTTGTGCCTGTGGGCATGAGCGTGGGCCTGTGAGTGGGCAAGTGGGCCTGGGAGGCTGGTTACTGTGCATGAGCTTAAAATGGAAATTAGACCACATAAGGAAAATTAGGCTTGGACCCAGTAGAGTCTAGTCCCACCCACTAGGGGGTGCTACGTATCCCCGACCAGTCTGAGCTGCCACTAAGAAAATCAATGTTTGTAATTGATGGCTTAATGGGCTTAAGAATGCTGAAATTGGCTAAGTGTGGAATCTATAAGGCACAGTAAAGAAGTTAAGGTTTAAGGAAAATATAAGGAAAGTAAGGAGAAGAGGTTAAGCTAAAGAAATGGCTAAGGGAACAAAGGTAGAGAGAGAGAGTAATGCCAGAAGAAAGGGTAAAGAGAATACGGAGAAGGAAGAAGGGGAGGGCTGAAGATTTCAATGATGAAAATAAAGAAGGATAATCTGATTTGTACTTTTATTGAAATATCATATTCTCTTTTGTTATCCTGATCTAAATTTGATGTAATAAGACATTTGTACTCATTTGTTTAGCATTTTCTTGCCTTAATCTCTTGTAACTAGATGTAATGGGTGTAATAAACATGTTTACTTGATTCTTAATGACAAATTACATGTGTAAATATGTTCTTTCTTAATGGAATGTTGCATGCTTTTATTTGAACATCTCTTATGCAAGATTCATGTACTTAAAGTATTTTAATTATAAATATGATTGATTAAGTAGTTAGTAATTTATACTTAGGAATTAATGATGAATTAAGCTTACTATTATGCCTCCCAGTAAACGACTTGGACTCAACTAGCTAAAAAGAAATAAAAATCTAAAATGTTAGGTTAACTTGACCCTATATTACACTCACGGCATTAATTTGAGTTAACTTAATTTACTTTCTCATGCAATTAATTAAGCCTAAATAACTTAATTAACTGTGTTGAGGAATCTAATGATCAAGTGGCATATATTTTAATTGCCACAAAGTTATTTTATGTTATTAAAAAAAATGTTGAAGATAAAATAGTGGCCTCATTTCATCTACACCAATTTGTCGTTCAAGAAAAATATTATAGTGGCATAAGTGAAAACTGCCATTAGATCAAAGATTATAGTGGCAAATATATTTGCCACTAATGCTAATTGTCATTTGACAAAAGTATTATAGTGGCTTAAGTAACAATTGCTACTAAATCAAAGGGAACACTATAAGAATATTAACTATTGCTGATCATTAAAAATGGTCAGCGATTGATGGAAACACCATCATGAGCTGTAACTAGCTCAATTTGGTCCAATAAAGTTGATAAAAGCTCCTACATAACCATCAGAGGGTCTTATATGCATAATGATCTATTTTGAGAAGATAAGGAAATAGGGTTATTTCTACAATTTTTCCATCTTATGACAAATAGAGAATAACCACGGGGTATGTCAGGGGTTTATTAAAGGTCATATAGTCATTAATGTCTAATAAGTGGGTCCATGCAGACAGAAATGGGTTTTCACACATTTCAAGAATTAATGGACAACTCAAATGCTAAAAGTAGACCCACTCAATTAACTGAGATTTTGATCAGGATAAAATTCACCTAAACCGTCTAAAAATCATAGAAAAATATTCTCAAGGGTTTTGCATCCTTGATTTGACCATTGGAACCCAATTGACCTAAAATAGAGTCTTAGACATACAGTTGCCCTAATTTGGATTTTCGTACAATTTACCCAGTCAAATTTCGTCAAAACCTAAACCCAACTTCACCATCAGATTTCTTGGCTCCAAATTATCTTTGTACCAAAATTAAG
Organism: Thalassia testudinum; assembly: GCA_037157565.1. NCBI lineage: Eukaryota > Viridiplantae > Streptophyta > Magnoliopsida > Alismatales > Hydrocharitaceae > Thalassia > Thalassia testudinum. The sequence goes on from JAZHRO010000025.1 coordinate 97,275,907, forward strand.
GCCTAATCAGAGATCACCTTGACCTAGTTTACATTTCAATCTTGTCTGACTCTTTTCTCTCGTATTTATGCCCCTAACTTTTGAAATAATTACAAATTGCCCCCAACTTTGTCATCATTCTTTACAAATTGGTCCATCCACCATTATCGCGGAGGAACTCCTACTCCGATGACCTTCAACCAGAGATTTCTCTCAAATTTCTTGACTAATCTCTCCCAAATTTGAAAGCGATATCCCTGATGAAATCCTCTTCCTTTTGAGCCATGCATTGGGCTTTGAATCCTACTCAAAACCTAATGTGACGCATCAAATATTCTGATCTCCTTGTCGCACAAGCACCATGTGCTTCCAAGCTTGGTTTCTAAGCTTGGAATGCCCTTCTAAGCCCTATTTAAGGACCCAGATTGCAAGTCCAAATTCCTTAGCAAATTTTGGCGAGTCAAATCACCCTAATCTACCCTCTCCGGCCACCAAATATCCTTGCTCCGATGACACCCTCGGTCCTACTCCTATGCACATCCAACCATCAAATTGGAGGTGCCACCGTCTTCCTCTCTTCCTCAAGCACCTCTCTGGTCAAAGGGAGGGCGTTCCTCTACCCCATTTGCCGTCACTGCTTCGCCGTCTCTATCTCCTTCTCCGACTCCGGTCAAGCCACGACCGGAGCTCTCCAGTGTTCTTCCTCATTCCTAAGCCCCTCTACCTTCTCCTCTACTCCTCTACATCATTTCCCGCTCACCCACACTTCAAATCAACCACGCTTCCACCCGCTACGCCATCGTCTTCCTCCGCTCTGGCAACGCTCTGGTGAAGCCTTCCCGCCGTGCCACTACTCGAAATAGCACCGCACCATACCCATTAGCATCGCCATGCTCCAAAGAACAAAAGCCCTCTGGTTGTTGAGGCTATTGGCCTCTCCTCAGTGCCACCAAACACCACCACCTACGCACCACCTTCCCGAGGTCGTCCAACCACCACAGGCACTTTCACGCCACACCACCACCACCACTACATTTGCTTTGCTCTGGCGGACCTTTTGAGCTGGTTTAACGAGGTCGAAAAATCGTATTATTGCTTTTAGGTGCTTCACTGGATCTCTGCCGCCGCCTCAACTCCTCCAACTTCGTATGCAGTCTTCTAACCATGTTCTTCCACGCAAGCATCTGCTGAAGCTATGGAACATCCCTAAAAGTCTTCCCAGACCCTCAATTGAAGCCGCACGCATCATCTTTGACTCCAATCTGAGGCTTCTTCATCTGTTGCTATGCTGAGACAAAAGCAGGTGGGATAGTCCCACATTGGATAGTGTAGACGTTGCAGCAGCGCATAAATTAATTTTGTGCCTATGGCTCGTTGCCTCAGCATGAACAAAGTGTGAGATCCCCACTTACGCATGCGCATATGCACGCCCTCGCCTGTGGTTCATGCCACGTGAGTCTGGGCTTGGTCCGATTACCTGGTTACCCGGGTTCAATCTGGTTCGCCTGATTTTGAGAGAGAAAGAAGAGAAAGAAAGAGAAAGAGGGGGGGGTTTTCCCTCTGCTGCTCTCTACACTTAGAGAATTTGTGATGCCTTCGCCTTTGTTAGTGCTGTGTTGTGCTTGTGCCTTTCCCTTGAGGCCTGAAGGAAAAGAGAGGCCTTTTCCTATGTTGCTGGTTCTGAGCTACTGTTGCATTATTGAGATATTTAGTTGACATGGAATATTTGGTTGAATTCATTGTTCATTTATTTGAGATACTTGAGATTAATTAAAAGGGGTTAATTGGTGATTCAAATCAACATTTTAACCCATCATTTTTGCATATTATTACTTGAAATTATTGAAATATCATTTTGAATCACTTTTGGTTGCAATTGCTTATATCTGTTATTTAAAATTGTGATCTTGAGATTGATTGACTGATTGCTCCCTATGTTCGACCTCGGATTTTCATTCAAGCATAAATTTTATTTGTTTTCACACTTTATCGGCTATACTACAACGTATCAATTTTAAAACCTGATTCAGAGCAGCAAACATTTTGGCATCGTTGCCGGGGAGCACCGTGCAATTTGATCTCTTGATTACGATTCCTGACTTGATACTAACTTGATTTATCTCTTTTGATTGTGATTGTGCAGGGGCCAAGGAGAAAGATCAACCGCACAACAACAACTTTAGGGGCAGGTAATCTCATTTTCCATCGACATTAAGCCCCTGATTCTGAAAAGCTAAAAAGGGGAAAAAATCAATTAGGACCAACTTGCATTCGATATTTAGATTCAATCGCAACAAGTTGCCAGATTTGATTCATTTTTAGAAATATCCCAAACCTAATTTCTGCACTTATTAAGGGATTCAAGACACGTAGGGCTACCACTTTCTTGATTGAGCCTTAGGTGCCAGATTTGGAATTAAGTGATTGACCAATTAGAGCCAATTAGGGTTTCCATTCTAGGATTTTAGAGACACACTTGCTTAAAAAAAAAAAAAATCTTCCCAATTTGTGTGCATCCTAAGCCTTGATTGAACTTACCTAAGAATCAAGCTCTAAATCTCACTTAAATCCTAAAAGTGACCTAATAATCGAGGACAAATCAAGTGAAGTTGACCCAACTTGAGGGGTCAACCCATCTTAAAATTAGGTCACCACTCACAAAACATCTTAAAGTTCAAGTGAAATCCTAAGCACCCACTCTCTAAACTTAAAATTTGTAGACTTAAGAGGTCAAGTTATCCATTCTGGTCTACCTGGACCCTTAGTAACAAGGAAGGTCGGGTGGGGGAAACCCTGTAACCCGTGGGGACGCTCTACCATGTAGGGGTATTTGCGGGACTCTCCCTTCCTGGCTGCCCAGGTAATTCTCAAGTGGACGACTTTCTGATCTAGGGGTATCATCTGCCTCGAACCTCTATAGTCATCCAAAGATATTTGGGTGTCTTGATTGGGTCCATCACACCTTCTATCCCTCATCTTCTCCATCAGTGCATGTTTGGGAGGAGGTCCCTAAGACAACCCTTGAGGCCTCCATTAGCTATTTACTCCCATTGAGACCAAGGCTCGACCTCCCTGTTTGTGCAACAGCCCGACAATATTGACATATCTTATGATTTATCTGAGCCTAGATCTCCATCCATACTGATGGAACAACTAGCAGAAGAAGAAACCAATCTCCAGAATCAACTTCAACGCCTCAACGATCTATTCCAGGCCTTTATGAATCCATTGCAGCGTCGTATGATGCGAGATCATTACAATCCTGCTATAGTGGCGATCGAACCTCGAGTCCAAATCCCAGCTGGAGGTCATGATAATGAACTCAAGCCCAACGTGATTCATGCTATTCCTAAATTTCATGGGCTTAATTCCGAAGATCCCTTCCAGCATATCAAGCAACTCAAGCATCTGGCCCAGAACTTCGGGTCAAAAGCTAAAAATTAGGATATCTTGCTCATGAAAATGTTCTCCTTCTCTCTCATGCACAAGGCTGCTCACTGTTACCAAACCCTAACTCGTCCAATCAACACATTTGCTAAACTGCATTCCGAGTTTCTGAAAAAGTTCTTCCCTGTTGGTCGGACAAATGCTCTGCGGCACCAGATCACACATTTCATGCGGCAGGCAAAAAAATCGCTTCATGAGGCATGGGATCGCTTTTTGGATCTCATGCGAAAGTGCCCCCACCACGGAGTTCCTAAATGGAAACAAGTCCAATCTTTTTACCAGGGACTCCATGAGGATATTCGATTGTTCGTCAATGTGACCTGTGGAGGAAACATCATGGGTCAACGCGAAGAAACCATGTGGAAAATTCCCGAAAACATGTGTGAGAACTCCATCAATAATGAATCCATGGGCATGTTCGACCAAACGAATGCCATGCATTGATGAATCTGCGGGGAGCACATGAGATGTAGGGTCTGTCCTCTTTCGTCGAGTTGGAGTTAATGGCTAGTTTCCTGGACAAGGTCTTGATCATTGAAAAGAAGGTGGATGAGCGGACTTGACATCTGCAGCGAGCCACCTCTGTGCAAAATCTATTCACACAACCACCCTCTTGGAGGGAGGCTGCGCATAACATCTACCACCAATCTTCCCAGGGGATGGATCCATACCTACCCCCATCTGATCTAGGGTTTGGAGCAAGCTCCGAATCCACTTACTCTAGTTTGGGGAACTCTGAACCCTCATCTTCTGATTTCTCTGAGGTTCCTCAGACTTGCGAGGACCTCAATGCCATCCAGAATGATCCTTTCTCAAACACCTACAACCTTGGGTGGGGTAATCATCCTAATTTCATGTGGTCAGGGAACAATCAAAATTAGAGACCTTAATATCAGCCCCGACCATAAGTTTCTCATCCATATCAGCTGCCTCAGCCTCGACCCAACCTGACTTACCAAACTGGTCTAACTCGGGAAGATCAAATGATTCTTATCCTTTAGACTTTGGCCAACATTCAGAAAATGAATGTGGGTATGAAAAGATAGCACAAAGACAAGATCATAGATGTTCGCAATCAACTAGCTCAGATGGAAAATCTCCACCAACCTGGTGCTCTCCCTTCTCAACCTTTGCCCAATCCAAATAACGTTCTGAACTAGAGGTGCGTTATGAACCTGACTCAGGGCCAAGCTTACTATGTATATCAGGCCCCTTCTGCTCCATCACCCAACGAGATGAAGGCTTCGACATCATACATGGGTTATCAGCAACAACCACCTCTTTTGCCTACCCTAACCTAGAGCCAGGTAGGACTGAATTATGTTACCACTGGTAGTGGTAAAACAACTCAGGACCCACCTTACCCAAGCCACTCTCAACCTGGTAGTTCAAACCCAAACCCTAAGTTGGTCATCGAGGATACCCCTGTCCCAGATAAAGAACCTAGACCAATTCTAGAGGAACCTATAGAGGTTCCATTTCTGGAGGCCCTGACCAAATGAAAGAGGAAACCCAAACCTGTGGCTCTTGAGGAGGACCTGGTCAAGCTCTTTGAGTAGGTCCAAATAAACATCCCGTTGATGGATGCAATTCGCCACGTACCAGCTTATGCGAGATTTCTGAAGGACGTATGTACACCTAAGCGTAAGCTGTGAACCAAAGGCAGGAATCCAAGCGTATTGTCGGAGCAAGCTAGCACCATCATTTTGAGCAGACTCCCGCCTAAGGCAAAAGACCCTAGTACCCCTCTGATTTCATGCAAAATTGGTGATTTAGAGTTTGACAGAGCCCTTTTAGACTTAGGAGCTTCCATCAATTTGATCCCTACATCCCTACTAAATCATTTCGAGGAGACTGAGCTAAAATCGAATGAGGTGACTTTACAGTTAGCTGACTGATCGATCAAGTCACCTAGAGGAGTTCTCGTGGATGTTCTTGTTCGGATCCATGATTTCTACTTTCCTGTGGACTTCATTGTGTTGGATATGGAAACTCCTGAGAATCTGAAGAATACACCAATTATATTAGGTAGACAGTTCTTAGCATAAGCTAGGGCGAACATAAATTGTGGAGAGGGCCAGATTGAATTGAAATTCGGGAACAAGACACTAAAAATTGATATATTTAAGGCTCAGAAAGGAATTAGCTACGAGGCAGTGGAACAAGTATGCGACATCAGTTCTGTGGTTGAGGACACATTTCCCGAGGACGACCAGATTATCCCCAATCTTCAGCCCCAAGCAGATCATACCCCGTAGATAGGGGGGCTTAGCACCAATCTAGACCCACCCACAGCTCCCACCTTTTCTTCTGAGGCCCATCCCGACCCGCCTGCTGCCACTGATAATCTCGTTATGGAACTAAAGCCTCTTCTCGATCATCTAAAGTACATCTTTTTGGGTTATGATCAGACATTTCCTGTGATTATCAATTCTCGCCTCACCTCTGATTAGGAAACATGTCTGATTTTTGTCCTCTAGCAACATCAGAGAGCCATTGGTTGGACTCTCGATGATCTGACTGGCATTAGCCCTTCATATTGCACACACCGCATTTATATTGAAGAGGGCACACAAACATCCCGTGAAATGTAGAGACATCTGAATCCTAATCTGCAGGAGGTTGTGAAGAAGGAGATCATCAAGTGGTTAGATGTAGAGATCATTACCTAATCTCTGACAGTCGGTGGGTGAGTCCAATCTAGGTTGTCCCTAAAAAAATAGGACTCACCGTGATCACGACTAAAATCGAAGAGACCATACTGACCTGTGTAGCGAACTCGTGGAGAGTCGGCATTGATTATAGAAGACTGAATGCCTCTACAAAGAAGGATCATTTCCCACTACCGTTCATTGATCAGATCCTCAAGAAACTAGCGGGAAATCATTTATTCTGCTTTTTCGACGGGTACTCCGGTTATAATCAGGTGGCAATCCATCTTGAGGACCAAGAGAAGACCACCTTCACCTGCCCCTATGGGACATACACATTCCATAGGATGCATTTTGGGCTCTGCAATGCACCCGCTACCTTTCAACGGTGCATGCTTGCTGTATTCTTAGATATGGTAGGTGAATACCTTGAAGTCTTCATGGACAACTTCTCGGTATTTGGGGAATCCTTTGATGATTGCCTCCTACACTTGGTCCAAATCCTCAGGCATTACATCAACGTGAATTTGGTTCTTCCCTGGGAAAAGAGCCATTTCATGGTTCCTGAGGACATTGTCCTGGGTCACCTTATTTTTGAGAATGGCATCCAGGTTGATTGAGCTAAGGTTAATTTGATTTCTAAACTACCTATGCCTAGCTCGGTCAAGGACATCTGATCTTTTCTGGGGCACATCGATTTTTACCGTCATTTCATTCCTGATTTCTCAAAAATCATGCACCCCTTAACTAATCTTCTCTCGAAGGATGTCCCTTTCGAGATCATTAATGAGTGCACTCACGCATTTGAGGGCCTATGTGATCTAGTTACTCAAGCACCAATCCTACAATCCCTTGACTGGTCTCTATCCTTTGAGATCATGTGCAATGCGTGTGACTACGCAGTGGGGCGGTGCTTGGGCAGAAAGTTGACGGGAAGCCCATGGTCATCTACTACACCAGTAAGATGCTAAACGAGGCTCAGTGTAACTACACAGTTACTAAGAAAGAGCACTGGTAGTAGTATTTGGCCTGGAGAAATTTAGATCTTATCTTCTAGGTTCCCGTGTCATTATTTACTCAGATCACATTGTTGTGAGGCACGTACTCACGAAGAAGGATGCGAAACCTCGATTAATCTGTTGGATCTTGCAGTTGCAAGAATTTGATCTTGAGATTCACGACAAGGCGAGAAAACATAATGTGATAGTTGACCATTTGTCCCGTCTTCCTTCTTCAATCATCGACCCGTCTAGTCCAATCATCGAGCATTTTCTGAATGAACATTTACTAGCCATTCACGGTCTCCCCTGGTTTGCTAATATAGTAAACTACTTGGTTACAAGGAAAGTCCTGCCAGATTGGGTGACTTCTTGGCGAGACAAGCTGATTTTCGAGGCCAAGTACTATATTTGGGAGGAACTATATCTCTTCCACATTGGCAATGATCAAGTATCTGGAGATGCATTCTTGACGATGAGGTCAATGCGTGATCTAATTCTGTCACAACCAGGCCCGCGGTGGCCATTTCTCTAGGCGTAAAATCGCAGCAAAAATTCTTCAATGTGTGTTCTTCTGGCCCACGGTGTTCAAAGATGCACAACCGTATTGTAGGGCATGTGCTCATTGTCAGACCCTCGGCAACATGGGCTCGTGCAATATGATCCCCTTGAACCCAATAATTGTGTGCGAAATCTTTAACATATGGGGAATCAATTTCGTGGGACCCTTTCCAAGATCTAATGGCTTTGAATACATCTTGCTCGCTGTTGATTACATCTCTAAATGGATCGAACCTATCTCCATGAGAACTAGCGATCATAAAGTTCTCTGATTCATCCAGGAGAACATCTTTCTCAAATTTGGGGTTCCTAAGGCCATCATCAACTATGGCAGGTCTCATTTCAAAAATGTGCACTTCCAGTCCCTGATGAAAAAGTATAGGGTGTCACATCATATCTCAACTCCTTACCACCCCCAGACTAATGGACTGGCAGAATTGTCAAATAGAGAAATCAAGAAAATCCTTCAGGTCACTATTCGGCTTGATAGGAAGGACTGGTCTACTCGCCTTTCGGAAGCTTTGTGGGCTTATAGGACTACCCACAAGACCCAATTAGAAATGTCTCCCTTCAGAGTAGTGTACGAAAAGGCATGTCACCTTCCCATAGAGATGGAGCATAAGGCCTATTGAGTAGTATGGAAGTGCAATCTGGATCAGATGAACGCTGGAATACACCGCTGGTTGCAAATGAGTGAGATCAAAGAACTACGTAATGATGCATACGAGAACTCACGTATCTACAAAGAGTGGGTCAAAGCCTTCTATGACAGGCACATTGTTCTAAAATCTTTCCACCCTGGTCAGAATGTCCTACTCTTTGATGCCAAGCTCAAACTCTTCCTAAGCAAACTCAGATCTAAGTGAAATGGACCTTTCTTGTTAATAAAAATCTTTGTAAATGGAGCCATTAAAATTAGTGAGCTTAGCCATGATTCTGAACCTTTTGTCGTGAATGGTCAGAGACTCAAACCGTTTGTCGAGTTCACCGACCAAAAAATGGTTGAGTTATCTTTTGATCTCCATTCTCCCTAAGCTTATTATGCCCAGCTGATGGCATTAAACTTAGTGCTTGATGGGAGGCAACCCGTTATCTTTTTGAAGAAACCCAAAATCATTTTGACACATCTCTTCGTTGAAATCATATTGCACTTTAGGGTTCGTCCATTAGAATAGCTGACTCTTCATCCATTAGAACAGCTGACTCCACCTCTAGCACATGTACTAGAGCTTGAAATCGTCCGCAACAGTCATCCCAACCCATCCACCGACCCTTTGTACCTATTCTAGTGTTCGATCTAAGCTAAACTCGAACCCACTTAATTTACAATGAAAACATTGCAAATCGTAGTTATGGGTGGGTATTAAAATGAAAATTAACTCTCACAAAATGATTTCACACAAAACAAAAGGAGGATTGAGGAAAGAGAAGGTCCATTTGAGAGAAAAATGGAAAAAAAGGAGGAAAAATTGAAAAGAAAAGAAAGGAGAAGAAAGATAAAGGAAGAAATTGAGTCCCTTCAAAATGATATGGAACTTACCTAACTTCTAGGTTGGATCGAGTGATGAATTAAGACATGGAAGGTTAAAACTTAAGGGATTAGTGGTGAATACCGACGTTGGGCCTGTTAGATCTATTATGAGATTTAAACACTCACGTACTTGTCAAGATTCGGATTAGTCCTCAAGAGGTTGAGGAAAATGAAAAGCTTGTGTACTAGGTCTAAGGCTTAGGTAGTATTCGACCTCGTTAACTGACCTCTGGCTTGCGGGACTTGGTAACTTAAGCACCCAAATATCACACACAGTCTGGTTCAGTGCGCTTAAATATGAAATTATGCAAAAGCATTTGTGCTGTTCTAAAAATCATCCTAAGATCTAGATTAGGAGCGGCTCAAAAACATAAGTTGATTTGGATGAGTTCCTAGCGTAAAGAGGTGGGAAATTCCCCTCGAAGATGTATAATAACATATCGTCTCCTCGATGCTTGTCTCCTAGGATATCTAAATATCCTACCGGGGGCATGTAAGCACCTTATGCTGGTTCAGATGCCATGGGTGACATTATCATGAAATGTCGATTGCCAAGGTCTAGATTTAGCTATAGAACACCATGGGTGGCATTATCCTGAAGTGTCAAAAGCCAAGGTTTTGGGGGTTGACATGGGCGGTGCTATCTCGAAGCATTGATTACCAGAGACCTTGTGAGGATTGATGGTGGGGACAAGGAATTCGATATAGAATGTCCTTAGAGCCAATCTGAGGTTGGATCTAAGGAAAAATATAATGAAAAGAAAAAGAGAGAGAAAGCTCTCCACAAATAAAAATCTTCTTCTATTCCTCTCTTACAAAAATGCACTGACAAATTGAACCTAGGATAACCATGTTAGAAGCACGGGTGCTTTAACCGTTGGGTCCAATGAACCTTAGATTAGTTCCTGCGAGCCTTAGAAACCTTCATGGCAGACTGAGGAGAAAGCTAGTCAGGTCTGGATCTGGGCTGGTACTTGAGTACCTCAAGGCCTATTATTGGTATTAAGATTTGATTCCTAGAGATGCGGCTTAGTAGAGCATCCTGATGGTTACATCTGACCTAGATATCCGGTTTGGTCCAAAAAGTTTTGCTAAGGGGCTAGCAAAAGCTAGGCATGCGGGTATGATGGGAACGCCATCATGAGCCATAACTAACTCAATTTGGTCCAATAAAGTTGATAAAAGCTCCTACATAGCCATCAGAGGGTCTTATAAGCATAATGATATGCTTTGAGAAAAAGATAAGGAAACATGGTTATTTTTGTAAATTTACCATCTTATCACAAATAAAGAATAACCACGAGGTATGTCTGGGGTTTATTAAAGGTCATATGGTCATTAATGTCTAATAAGTTGGTCCATGCAGACAGAAATAGGTTTTCATGCATTTCAAGAATTAAAGGACATCTGAAATCCTAAAAATAGACCTGCTGAATTATCTGAGGTTCTGGTTAGGATAAAATTCACCTAAACCCTCTAAAAATCATAGAAAAATATTCTCTAGGGTTTTGCATCCTTGATTTGACCATTGGAACCCAATTTGACCTAAAATAGAGTCTCAGACAGATAATTGCCCTAATTTGGGTTTCTACACAATTTACCTAGTCAACCTTGGTTAAAACCTAAATCCAACTTCAATATCAAATTCCTTGGGTCCAAATTAGCTTTGTACCAAAATTAGGGCCCAATTAGAGATCACCTACACCTAGTTTACAGTTCAGTCTTGTCTAACTCTTTTCTCTCACATTTAAGCCCCTAACTTTTGAAATAATTACAAATTGCCCCATGAATTTGTCTTCGTTCTTTATAAATTGGTCCCTCCGCCATTACCTCAGAGGAACTCCTACTCCGGCAACCTTCAATCAGAGATTTCTCTCCGATTTCTTGACAAATCTCTCCCAAATTAGAAAGCAAGATCCCTGATGAAATCCTCTTCCATTTGAGCCACACATTGGACTCTGAATCCTACTCAAAACCTAATGTGAAGCTTTCAAAGATTCGAGTCTCCTTGTCGCGGAAGTACCACATGTTTCCAAGCTTGGAATGCCCTTCTAAGCCCTATTTAAGGACCTAGGTCACAAGGTTGAATTCCTTAGCAAATTTTGGTGAGCCAAATCACCCTAACCTACCCTCTCTAGCTACTAAATATCCTTGCTCCGGTGACACCCTCTGTCCTGCTACTCCGCACCTCCAACCATCAAATTGGAGGTGCCACCGTCTTCCTCTCTTCCTTGCGCACCTCTCCGATCAAAGGGAGGGCTTTCCTCTGCCCCATTCGCCATTGCCTCCTCGCCGTCTCTATCTTGTTCTCCGGCTCCGGTCAAGCCACGACTGGATCTCTCCAGCGTTCTTCCTCATTCCTATGTCCTCTACCTTCTCCTCTACTCCCCGACATCATTTCCCACTCACCCACACTACAAATCAACCACGCTTCCCCCTTCTACGCCATCATCTTCCTTTGCTCCGGCAATGCTCTGACGAAGCCTTCCCACAGCGCCACTACTCGAAACACTACTGCTCTGCACCCATTAGCACTGCTGTGTTCCAGAGAGCAAAAGCCCTATGTTTATTGAGGCTATTGGCCTCTCCTTAGTGCCACCGAACACCACCACCTACGCATCACCTTCCCAAGGTTGTCTGACCAGCACAGGCACTTTCACGCCATGCCACCACCACCACTACGTTCGTCGTGCTTCAGCGGACCTTTTAAGCTGGTTTAGCGAGGTTGAAAGATCATATTCTTGCTTTCAGGTGCTTCACTGGACCTTCGCCACCACCTCAACTCCTTTGACTTCGTACACAATCTTCCGTCCATGTTCTTCCCCACAAGCATCTCCTGAAGCTGTGGGCCATCCTCAGAAGTCTTCCCAGGCCCTCAATTGAAGCCGCATGCATCATCTTCGACTCCAATCTTAGGCTTCTTCATCTGTTGCTACACTAAGGCAAAGGTGGGTGGGATAGTCCCACATCAGATAGAGTAGACACTGTAGCAGTGCATAAATTAGTTTTGTGCCTATAGCTCGTTGCCTCAGCACGCATAGGGGGTGACGTCCCTGCTCATGTAAGCGTATACGCATGCCCTCGCCTGCGGTTCACGCCACGTGGGTTTGGGCTTGGTTCGATTACTCGGTTACCCGAGTTCATTCTGGTTTGCCTGATTCTGAGAGGGAAAGAAGAGAAAGAAAGAGAGAGAGAGGGGGTTTTGCCCTCTGTTGCTCTCTACACTTAAAGAGAATTTGCGAGGCCTTCGCCTCTATTGGTATTGTGCTATGCTTGTGCCTCTCCCTTGAGGCTTGAAGGAAAAGAGAGGCCTTTTCCTCTTGATCGAGGAGTGTTTCACAAATTAAAATTAGGGTTCGGAGGACCCATTATCGTAGCTCGCAAAACGCATCATTCGGATAATACTTATAATCAAAACTTGAAAAGCGATTCCCGAGTCGAACACCAGGAGGCGAACATTTGGTTTTATAAAAATCCGCACTTCGCTTTTATTTGTTTTTGGTTGTTTTTATCTTTTCTAATTTTTTTGGCATTTTTATCAAGCAAGAGATCAGGTCGACGAATTCTAGCCAATCTACTTGCAAAAATTTAAGAGAGAGAAACAATCATCTATTTATAAAGAATTATTTGTTACAACTACGAAAGTGGAGCATCCAAGGCTTGGGACAAGCTCTCTCTAGAGCCTTGGAGGTGGTAAGAGGAAGAAAGGAAGAAATTGTTTGGAATGGTGGTGGGTAGGTCGTTTTATAGTGGAGGAGGAAGAAAGGAAGAAATGGTTTGGAACAAATTTGCATCTGGGTCAATACTGACGTCCATAAACGTCGCTACAGATCCACCCTTTCTGTCGCTGAAGATCTGCACCTTCAATTCCGTTGCTGGTGCATACGGGCCATTAGTGACAACTACAAGCGTCACTAAAGGCCTGCGTCACTGATGATCTACACATACCCTCGCTGGCCACGTGCTCTATCGACGCTACGTGCTCCATGTGCTCGTGTCGCACGTGCCTGCATAGGTTGGTCCACGCTGTCGCCCTGCTGTGCGCTATCGTACTACGCTACACCCTGCGTGCGCATGTGCCTTGCTGCTGCTACGCTCAATTCCTCAATTGGGGGGGCATACGGGAATTTGAACCCACGCCCCTCCCTTAGAGTCCGGTGCCCCAACCAATGTGCCAAGACGTTTGCTTTGTCGAGCGGATGATTTAACGCTTACGGTGTGGGAGAGCTTCTCAGCCGTTGGATTAAGATCCAATGGCTAGGATGAAGGTCATGGATGATGCTGGCCGATGTTGGGCGGCCTAGATGGCGCCATGTGGTGCCATCTGGGCCGCCCATTCTTCTTTCTATTGTAGAGGGTGCCACGGTGCTTGGATCGAGTTGATTTCTGCATTGCACGATTGCGATTATCGCTTTGGATCCATCCGTATGATCAGATTTTTTGTCCAAAGCTCGTAAGGATGTCGCATTGCCCTCCTGGCTGTTGATCTTCCTTGGACTTCATATGATGCTATGAGACTTCGATCTGGATTATTTTGGAGGAGTTAGCCTCCGATCGTCATGCTGATTAGATCCGTATGGTCCGATCATCCATCTAAGGTCCTAAAATAAATCTTCTCTCCTAACCATAAAAAGGACCTAATTAACCTAAAATTTATACAACTACTCTAAATGCAGAATGATGCATGCTATCAATATTTATAACATGAAATGCAAATATATGCCTAGGAACATGCATGGATAGGCATTTTAACCTAAATAGATGTGTCTACATCACCTCTGTTGCTAGTTCTAAGCTACTGTTGCATTATTAGATACTTAGTTGACATGGAATATTTGGTTGGATTCACTATTCATTTATTTGAGATACTTGAGCTTAAATAAAAGCGGTTAATTGGTGATTCAAATCACCATTTTAACCTATCATTTTTTCATATTGTTACTTGAAATTATTGATATATCATTTTGAATCAGTTTTGGCTGCAATTGCTTGTATCTTTTATTTAAAATTGTGATCTTGAGATTGATTGACTGATTGCTCCCTGTGTTCGACTTTAGACTTTTCTGAGTTATAAATTTAAGTGTTTAATGCGATTTTGTCCAATACTATAACGCATTTCTTAAAACATTGATGATTTCACATTAACAGCAATGTGACATAAACAGACGAGAAAAAGGGTCGAGGATTGTAGTATCGCCATTGTGTTTTCTCGACCGTTCTAAAACATTATTGATGGGAGAAACGCAGACCCTCATTTGATGTGTGGGTGTTTCTGTCGTCTGTTTTCAATGGACGAGGAAGGTTCTTTTTGACCTTTCTAGATACATCGTCGACATAAACATCTACGTCGACTGCTATTTAAATGGTCAAGTAAGGTCGTATTGTCATTCGTTAAGTGAAAACGGACGACAATACCACTATTCTTGACCGTTATATAACGGTTGAGTATCGTAGTAGTGTCGACTGTTCATTTATAATGGAAGAGAGTGCCACTATTCTCATCCATTTTCGAGCAGTAGATAATGCATTGCAATTTCGGTCGCAGGCTATTCTCGTCGGTTGTAAAACGATCGAAAATAGTTGGTTTTTCTTTTTACTAAAGGTTTTAGGTATGTGGAAGACCTGTAAAAAACTAGAAATCCTATAGAAATATAATCACATAACCTAAAACATTTGCATTCATTCAAAACACTAGTAATGAGATTCACAATTTCATATATGTAATAATGTCTACAAATTATATGTATAAATGGTAATGTATATGAAAATGTAAAAATCAGGCTGGGGCACAAACACCTCCAACACCACCACCTAAATCATCATCACCACAATGATCTTTATACTGATGAAAAGATGGGTGATTCGATACCTCCCTGCTGAAGTACCTTCAGGATCTCCTTAATAGTCTAAGTTGACTACTGTAATTGCTTCGTCGACTCCTTGAACTATGTTGCGATGTCCCTGACCTGCATGGTCAGCTCCTCAATCTGCTACTCCTCGTCTCAATGGTGTAATGTTGCAATCTCCTTCCTCATCTCTCGTACCTTAACTGAAGAGGATGATGCCCCCTTTCTCCCATACCTGTTGGAAATGGTCTCGCTCCTCCCTATACTATGCACGTATCTTACATGCTCAGGTGGCATGATGGTTCAGAACACCTCCTCTGCTGTCAGTGGCTGCTAAATTGTACCAAAGTTGGCGTCTTCAGGAGGATGCATTAAGCTGACCATATTATCTTGAAAGAAATTGAATTACGTTAAGTAATTTCATTTAATTATAACTAAGAAGTAAAATAAAAATATTGTGTAATTAAACTTACGGGTCTCTACTGGTAAGTGTTATGAAGGTACTCTCTGTTTCCCTCATTACTCATCTTACTATGAGTGGGCTTATATACTCCCACCTAATCAAGTTGAGCACCTTCATGCATGAGGGATTGTAATAATTTGAAAGATTTAATTGAAATAAATTAGAAATATTGTAAGGTGTAAAAGAAAATAATGATTAAAAACACTTAGATATAGGGATTTCATCCCACCTATTCTACTCCTCCCAAAGACATGAATCTTTGGTGGAGCTTTAGCCCTATTTTCCATATTCTTCTGGGCCTACTTCTGAAATAAAGGTAAAATTTGTTAACTTGAAAATTAGTTAAATGATAATATATGCAATAGTTTTACCTACATTACTGGATATACCAATACTCACACGCTTCCTTCTAAATGTGCAGCTATATCAGAAGAGGCCCATTATGCAACGCCTCATCATGATTCCTATTCTTATAAAAATAAAAATTATATTTTTAATGCTAGAAATAATATTACAATTATGGTAAAAGAAAGAAACCAGTATAGTTAAAATTTATCTGTTACCTTACTCTTCATCTCCAATCTCCAATCTTTGTGAATCTTGGCTGTGTGCTTAAGGATACTGTTAATAAGCAAAATCGAGGTTATAAAAGCTTCGCCATAGTATAGGTCGAAATCGCTTGAAAACAAATAGAATTTATTACTCGAATGAAAGTCTAAGGTCGAACACAGGGAGCAAATAGGAATTGAATCGCTAATCTCAAATAATATGTAACTGAGCACAAGAACTTAAACCAAATAATGATATTCAATAAATACTAATCTGTCACATTAGATATTCAATGAATTCTCATGTCTCTTGAGAAAATAAAAAAGTAGAGAAGATAAAATAATGGTGATTTAAATCACCAATTATTCTCTAAGCATATATATATCAAGCATTCAACTAATTTAAATATCTCAATAGTAATTCTAAATCAATCGTTCAAAGTATCAAGCCTCAAATCAAACGTTGGGTTTGATGACTAGACGACTTAACCAACAGGTGATACAGTGCTAGGAAAGCAATGTTCTTCTTCCTCTTCTCTTCTTTCTCTTCTTAGGCTTCCTCTCCTTCTTCCTTCTCTTCTCGCACAAGGGGAATGGTTCCTTCTTCAAATGGCTAAGTGTCAGCCGTTGAACCTCAAAGCAAAACCCCCCTTGCCCTCGCGTGCTCTCTCTTTTTCTCTTTGGGATCCTCTTCCTCACCTTCCCAAGGCCCTTCACAGTATCAGGTTATCGGGTTAATGGGCACACACGCACCCTGGACCAGGCTCACCGGCAGTGGGTGGTGAGCAAGGAGTGATTAGCTTAGGTAGGTAATCAGGTGAATGCCAGACCCGCGTGAGCAGTGTCACGGGTGAGACACATGTGAGGGGCGTGTGCGGGACCTCACCCCCCGATGTTAGTTGAGGCGATAAGGCACGGAGAGAAAAATAATTTATGCGTGTGCACCTAGTTGCCAGTCTTTGAGGTGGGACTAAAGTCCCCCTCCTTCCTTCGCGTGCGTCGGTTGATGGTGGATCAGGCAATTGCAAGTGGAAGAGCAGTCAATGCTCCTAATTGACCAGCTAGTTGTGATCCTAGGAGAATGCCATGCGACCTGGAGCAAGCTCCTGGAGTGAATGCGTCCTAGAGCAAGCTTGAAGCCTTGCTCGAAGCTTTGTTAATGGCGAATGTCCACGAACACTTGAAATCATACAAATGGCTTTATGGCCACATTAAACCAGCTCAAGAGAGTCGTGAGGTGATCGCGAATGTGTTGGTGGTGGTTTCGTGGAGGATGGTGGTATGTGGTGGCCAGACGGAGTCGGGAATGGTGGCGGGAAGGTGGGTTGTTTGGTGGATGATGTGGGTGAGTGGAGTGGCAAATAGGGAGAAGGGTTTTGTAGAGGGTGGTGTGGCAAAGGTCGTGAGGTGGTCGGCGAGGCAGATGGAGGGGTGTAGTGGCATATACGCCTCACTGGAGGATCGGTCGGAGATGGAGAAGACGAGGGTGAGCGGCGTAGTCGAGGGCTTGTTTTTGGGGTTTTTAGGTATAAAACTAACTAATCTAACCTAATCTAGTCAGATGAAAGGGGCAGAACGACACCAGCGTTGGTAGGCTGGCACCGGGGAAGATGAAACTCCGGTAGAGGGGGACGACAATGACGATGGAGAAAGGGCGACAATGGCTGGTATTGCATGATGCGGAGGAAGGTGAAGGAGACAAATCTGCACTTGTCTTGTGGTCAAACAACAAGAGGAGTGGGAGGGAGTCATCAGAGCTCGAGGAGCTATTTGGCCGAAATAGGAGAGAGGAAGTTGGGGGTTTTCCGACCGAAATTGAGTCTGGGGAATTTGGTCTGATTTGGGGTTCTTTTATAGGCCTCTGAAGGGTGTTTTGAGCTTGGAAGCCAAGCTTCCTAGCTTGGAATGTTAGTTCAAATAGGATACCCATCTCTTTGAAGGATTCATATGACAGATTGGGCGAGATCTAAAGCTTTAGATCTGGCAAAAAAGGAAGACAATTCCTTGATGAACATCCCTTTCAATTTTGAGAGGGATTCATCAAGGAATCATGAAGTTCTTACCATATTTAGGTCGCTGGAGTTGTAGGAATAGGATTTCATGGCGGCAGGGACCTATTTGTGAAGAAGATGACAAAGATGGGGGGCTATTTGCAAGGATTTTGAAAGTTAAGGGCGTGTGTGTGAAAGAAAAGAATTAGGCAGGACAAAAATTGCAAACTAGGTCAAGATGATCACAGATTGGGTCCAAATTTTGGTGCAAACCTAATTTTGATCCAAGAAATCAAATGATTACCTTAGATTTAGGTTTTGACTAAGTTTGTCTGGAGAAATTACATAATTACCCAAATTAAGGCAAAAGTCTGTATGAGACTCTATTTTGGGTCAAGACGGGTTCTGATGGTCAAAACAAGCATACCAAACCCTAGAAAATATTTTTCTATAAATTTTAGAGGGCTTAGGTGAATTTTATCTTGACCAGAACCTCAGTTAATTAAGCGAGTCTATTTTTAGGGTTTTGGAAGTCATTTAATTCTCAAAACATGCGAAAACCCTTTTCTGTCGGTACTAACCCACTTGTTAGACTTTTAAGACCATTTGACCTTTAATTAACCCCTAAGAAAACCTATGATTGTACTACAATTGAAATATATTGTTAAAACTACAGTTTTACCCCTATTTTACTTTATTTCCCTTAAAATGGATTTGTAGTGAATTACGTCTCTTTAGCAGTTATGTAGGAGAATTTAATGACTTAATTAGATCAAATTGAGCTAGATATGGCTCATAATGGTGTTCCCATCAGATATATTTGGGGAAGTTTCGATTGTCGCCAAATTGCTTGCATTAGTAGGCAAATAATAACTGTTATGTAATTTAATGTTATATAAAGCAATGCAAATAAGTTATAAATTTTTACCAATTACCTCTAACTCTTGAATGAGATGCCTCTTCAAATCTTTTGGCACCTTCCTCCAATCGAAATAGGAGAGTGGCATGATTGCTCTCATCAGCCTACCCAGCATACTAACGAATGGATGATAGTTCACTGCTTCCTCCACTGGTGTGATCCTGACTTGAATACAGATCCCATGAGAAATTCTCTCTAAGTCCCTATTCCGCGTCAGACCTCTTCCCCAACACACACTAGGATGATAGAATTATAATATAAAATTAAATGACAAAGAAATAAATAAATCATAATATTTAATAAACGTTCATATCGGTACGGCAAGGGCATGGTGCAGAACTTTCTGGCTGGGAAGGATCTAGGTTAGTCGGTTGCTCTGGCTGATCATCCAACCCAAGGTCCTCATCAAATGAAGCATTATCCTCCTCCTCCTCATCGACGAGTG
The DNA here is from genome assembly GCA_037157565.1 of Thalassia testudinum. Taxonomy (NCBI): domain Eukaryota; kingdom Viridiplantae; phylum Streptophyta; class Magnoliopsida; order Alismatales; family Hydrocharitaceae; genus Thalassia; species Thalassia testudinum. The sequence goes on from JAZHRO010000025.1 coordinate 97,295,286, forward strand.
CATCCTCCTCCTCATAGTCATGATCCTTCGCCTCAAAATCTATCAGAGGAGGCATCGGACTCTTCCCCTTCCCCTACACTCCCTCCCCTGACTCTGGAGATATTGAGCCACATCTCGAGGCCTTAGAATTTGTTGGCAGGGTGCCTGGGGCTCCTTACGGTGGAGCTGAGCCAGGTGTTGTAGATGGGGAGCTTGAGGCTGAGGCTGAGGCTGAGGCTGCTGATGGGAGCTTGAGGTTGAGGTTGCTAGCAAGGGGCTTAAGATTGCAGCGAGGTGGCCTCATCCCCACTATGTTAGTTCAACTACTCATATATAATATTTTGATGATTTTACAAAATGAAGAACATGAAATAAAAAATAAACGTAGCATATTGTTTCTCTCTATAATAACATAATTGCAGGTTTCATAAAGTTTTCCAAGATGGGAGATTAAAAGCGTGAAGACAAGTAGCATAAGTATTAGGTCATAGGCTTTTTCATGTAAACTTTCAAAGGTTGTAATTTTTATTTTATTTGAGTCTAGAAATGTTGTAAAGAGCTCCCAAACATAACCTATAAGTAGCTAACCTAGGCTCTCTACACTTAGGATAAATTAGAAACAAAAACCTAACACTAAGACTCTTATCAGACATCCAGAACAATTGTCAGACGTCTAATTTTTAACTTTAAGATGTCTGACAGGTGTCTCAGACGTCTAACTACCTATAGTTCTGCCTTTACTTTTTGTCTTCATTAGTTGAAGCACTCCTCTTACAGACGTCCATAACCTCATCCAGACGTCCAATGCTTTACTTGGACGTCCTCCATATAACCATTAGACTAAGCACCTATCTTTGTTGAAAAGATAACGGGCAAAAATGTATTTTCAGACGTCTGGAGATGCTTCCAGACGTCTACCTTTGGATTGTTGCCCATGTATTTATGTGTGTATCTCATTACGAACATAAGATCTTTTGTCAGATATCATAGCTAAGTCTTTTTAGGTTTGCAAATGTCTGGTGATTCCATCAGACGTCCATAACAACGTCTGATTCTTTAATCTAGAACCCTGTTTGGATCTGATCAAAACAGGAACGAATTCACCCTTTATTAGACGTCCAGTAACTTAATCAGACATCTTATGTGAAAATATTAGACGTCCTTCTTTCGATCCAATGAAGTCAGCTCAGGATGGCCTACAGTATTAGATGACCAAAATTATAATCAGACATCCTATAAGACGTCTAGCCCTAAAATTAGATGTCTGATATTGCTGTCAGACTCACTATTGGGTTGATTTCGTCGCAATCTCTTGAGATTTGTCTCTAATGGCTAGGAGAACTCTCCCAAGTGTTCTTGAAGGTTCCAAGCTTTCCTATAAATAGACTACAACCCCTCTTAGGCAAGAAACACCCATTAAGATTCAATTCCCTTAGAAAAAGCGCCTACTCACTACTCTAAGCTTCATCTTGCCCTTGTGCTGTGCCAACACTCTGATCAAAGGGTAAATCCATACTCCCGGCTTACTCCATTCTGCAAATCCTTAGGGAGTTCTTTTTATGCTTAGTAGATAAGAAAGTAATTAAAGTATTGGGCTGCTCTATAGGTGTTGTTTTACTTCTTATTTTTATACTTTGGGTATCTGGCCTATCTGGTCCCAGTCTCTTCATTTTGAAGGGAGAAACCTCCCTTTAGGGATCGAAGGTGGGATTTGTAATTGAGGTACACTACCCTCATTTAAGTAGTGTGGTTAGTGGATTGATCACCTTGTGATCGAAAATCCTAAGTCAAGGGATTGGTTTAGGTGGTGGTTTTCACCCATCTTGGGTTTCCACCTAAAAATCAGGTGCCACCTTTTGTAATTGAATTTTTTGTATTACAATATTATATAATTTCACTATTCACCCCCCTCTAGTGCAATTTCATTTGGTATCAGAGCAGGTTTTCCGCCTACAGGAGTAACATCCGCGGAAAGATCACATGGAGGGGAAGGTCATTTCCACGGGCAGATTGGAGGGGCAATCCACCACTTTTCCACCACTCTTCGAAGGGACAAACTACACTTACTGGAAGCTGAGAATGAAAATGTGGCTTCAAGCCAATGATTTCTCCATTTGGGAGAAATGCGAATCTGCATACATCATTCCAGAGAAACTAGAAATAGGATACAAAGTGGAGCAAATTCATCATCTTAGACTGAATGCTAAGGCAATGAACTCACTCTACTGTGCACTCATCTTGGAGGAATTCAACCGCATCAGCTAATGCAAAACTGCCCACGAGATCTGGAGAACCTTGGAGGTAACTCATAAAGGTATGTCTAAGGTTAAATCCTTAAAGATAAACTTATTATCACAGGAATTCGAAGCCTTCTCTATGAAGGAGAATGAAATACTTGGGGACATGTACACCTGATTCACGTTAATTGTGAATAACCTCAAGTCACTAGGAAAGACATTTATAAAGGGGGAGCTTCAAGGGAAGCTCCTTCACTCCCTTGGACCTGAGTGGGAGCAAAAGGTAACGGCAATAGAAGAAGTCAACCAAGTAGAGGATCTAGACATGGAAAATCTACTTGGGAATCCATGGCTTATGAATAAAAAATGGAGCAAAAGAAGAAATCAATCTCATCGGAGCCAAAGAAGAAGACTTTAGCCTTCAAAGCTACTTCGGATGATGAGGTAAGTACCGATGACGAAGAATTTGTTTTATTTGCTAAAAAGTTTAAAAAGTTTCTTAGAAATAGAAAAGAGATCAAGGGAAGGAAAAGAGAGGAAGAACCTCTAATTTGCTATAATTGCAAAAAGAGAGGTCGCATATGGAAAGATTGTCCCTTACTCAAAAGGGATGATGAGAAGAAACCTAAGAAGTCTTCAGACTACAAGAAGATCTCTAAGCTGAAGGGATTCAAGAAGAAGGCATTTCAAGCAATGTGGGATGACTCCATCTCTGAAGAAGAAGAGGAGGAGGAAACAAATGAAGAAACGGCATGCTTAGGACTAATGGCAACAAATGATGCTTCTGAGTCTGAATTTGAGGAACTTGAGGTAAACTCTTATTCTTTAGATGAATTACAAGGTGCTTTTGATTCACTATATGTAGATCTTAAGAAAACAAAAGCCCAAAGCAAGGTTTTAAAAGAAGAAAACTTGGAAAATAAGAAATTAATCAATGATCTTGAAGACAAGAATCTAATTCTTACAAAAGAAACCACTGCCTTAAATATGAAAATAAGAAATCTAATGATTGAGGAGTCATTAACAAATGATTTATATATAGCAATGTGTGAACAAAAATTTCTAGATAGAGAAGAATTACTTGACAAAATCCATGTGCTTGAAAAATCAAACTCCTTTAAAAAGGATGAAAATAGCTTACTTAGAGTAGAGATTAGGGCACTAGAAGATAAACTAGACATAATGAAAATAGAGATAAATCACCTCAAGGAAAAATCAAATCAACTTCTTGAGGACCTAGCCAAATTTACAAAAGGGAAAGATAACTTGGACAAGCTCATTGCCTATCAAAAACCTTCCTCAAGTAAATTTGGACTAGGCTTTTATGAACCTAGTCCAAGTGAGCTGAAAAAGGACCCTCCTCTAAAAGAGACCACTAACAAATACGGATCCACACTACAATGGATACTGAAAAGACAACTCTCACTTTGTTTTGTAGGGACGAAAGGACATCATAATGTCAAAAATTGGATATACAAAATGAAGGATGGACGACTCAAATTAGAAAGACCTACAGAAACACCAAGTCACCAACGAAGATCTTTTATAGGAGGAAGGAGGTCTACAAGAAAGAAGACAAGGAGACCACCACCATCAAGGAGGCTGATGGGTGATGGACTCTGGATGCTTCAAACATATGACGGGCGACAATCACCTATTTTTTGACCTCCAACCTACGGATGGAGGAACGGTTACACTGGGCAACAACCACAAGGGCCATATTATTGGCCTTGGTAAAATAGGTAACACTCTCTCTCCCATCTCAAATGTTTCTCTAGTTAAAGGGCTAAAACATAATCTTTTAAGTGTCGGACAAGGGCTTTAAAGTATTGTTTACTTAAAAAATGTTTGAAATTATGCATGCATTAACCAATGAAACCCTTCTTAAGGGAACTAGATTTAAAGACATTTATGTCATAGAATTTGATGAAAATAGTACTTATGAATGTCTTGTAGCAAATGATGAGTTAAGTATATAGCATAAAAGACTAGGACATGTTCATATGAAGCTGGTTCAAAAACTAGCTAAACATGAACTAGTCCGAGGTCTTCCTAAAGGAAAATTTTTAAATGAGCCTATCTGTGATTCATGTAAATTAGGTAAAATTATGAAATCTAGTTTTACAAGCAAAGAAGTTATATCCACATCAAGACCTTTAGAACTACTTCACCTAGATCTGTTTGGACCTACAAAATATGAGAGCCTTAGCGGATGCAAATATTGCCTTGTAATTGTAGATGATTTTTTGAGGTTTTCATGGGTCTCCTTCTTGAGATCCAAAGAAGGAGTGTTTTACGTCTTTTCTATTTTTTGTAGGAAAGTTCAAACTGAAAAGGGCTACCAAATCACTCGTATCCGTAGTGATCATGGGGGCGAGTTTGAAAATTCCTTGTTTGATGATTTTTGTCAATAGCATGGTACTCATGAGTTTTCATTTCCCCGAACACCTCAACAAAATGGGGTGGTTGAAAGAAAGAACTGTACTCTTCAAGAGTGTGCTCGAACATTGCTCACAGACTCGGGGTTACCGAAGTACTTTTGGGTTGAGGTAGGTAACACGGCTTGTTACGTGTTAAATCGCACCTTAATTCGATCCGAGTTGCGAAAAACTTGTTTTGAACTATACTATGGGAAAATACCCAAAATTATTTATTTTAAAGTTTTTGGATGTCGATGTTTTGTTTTGAATACCTGCTCTAATTTAGATAAATTTGATGCCAAAGGTGAAGAAACCATCTTTATTGGTTATTCCTCACGTAGTAAGGCATATCGGGTCTTTAACCTGACCACATTAATAGTGGAGGTAACCCTCCATGTTTCCTTCGATGAATCTCCTCACTCTTCCTCCATTGACCGAGTCAGTATGGAAGATGAAGATGATTCTACTATTGATGTGTCTAACATTCCAAACTCCAATATCCATAATCTTTCAAAAGATTGGATATATCAAAGGGATCATCCCGAAAGCAAAGTCATTGGAAGTGTTTCCGATGGCGTTGAAACCCGATCTCGTTGTAGTTTCTCTTTTGGTCTCTCCGCCTTTGTATCTCAAGTTGAACCCAAGAGTGTGGAGGAAGTGTGCTTCGAAGAACCTTGGATGATGGCCATGTAGGAGGAACTCAACCAATTCCAAAGGAATGAAGTCTGGGATCTAGTACCTAAGCCTGAAGGGCAAACGGTAATAGGTACCAAATGGGTATTCCGAAACAAGTTGAATGGATTCGGTACAGTCATTCGGAACAAGGCTCGGCTGGTAGCACAAGGGTACAACCAAGAAGAATGAATTGATTTTGCTGAGACCTACGCTCTCGTAACTCGACTCGAATCAATTTGCATGCTTCTTGCTTATGCCGCCTTTCTTGGCTTTAAACTCTTTCAAATGGACGTTAAGAGCACGTTTCTTAACGGATTCATTAGGGAGGAAGTTTTTGTAAAACAACCTCCTGGTTTTGAGTCTCATGATAAACCTCATTTTATCTATAAATTAAACAAGGCACTATATGGTCTAAAGCAAGCTCCTAGAGCTTGGTATGAAAGGCTCAAAGATTACTTGTTAAATTAAAAATTCTCTATAGGGGAAGTTGATTCCACATTATTCATTACATGAAAAAGAAAAGACATTTTATTAGTTCAAATATATGTAGATGATATTATATTTGGTGCTACTAATGAATCTATGTGTAGAAAGTTTTCAGAGATTACGCAGGAAGAATTCGAAATGAGTTTGATGGGTGAACTCAAGTTTTTCTTGGGTTTACAAATCACTCAACTCGAATTTGGAACCTTTGTGTGTCAATCAAAATACGCAAAGGAGATGCTGAAAAAATTTGAAATGACCAAAAGTAAAGGGAAGAACACTCTTATGAGTGTCATAACATCCCTAGACTTGGATGAATCAGGTATACCCATAGATCAAAAGCTCTATCCTAGCATGATTGGATCTTTACTGTATTTAACTTCCAGTAGACCTGACATTTTGTTTAGTACCAGCTTATGCGCTAGGTTTCAATCAAACCCTAAACAATCACACCTAAATGCTGTAAAATGAATATTTAGATATCTAGTTGACACATCTAATTATGGCTTATTCTACCCTAGGAGTCTACAATTCAACTTAGTTACATATAGCTATGCGGCCTACGTAGGTAGCCGCACCTATAGAAAGAGTACTAGTGGGACGTTCCAATTCTTGGGCGAATCACTAGTCTCTTGGTTCTCAAAGAAACAATTTAGTGTAGCCCTATCAACTATGAAAGCTGAATACATAGCCACCTCTCTAGCATGTTCCCAAGTGCTTTAGATAAAAAAATACGTTGAAGGATTTTAACTTGATATTTAATAAGATAAAAGTATTATGTGGTAATACTAGTGCTATCAACCTCTTGAAAAATCTCGTACATCACTCTCACACAAAACATATCGATGTTCGACATTACTTTTTGAGAGATAATGTACTTAAGGGAGAAATCGAGGTTGAATTTATTTGTATTGAATTACAATTGGTTGATATTTTTACTAAACCTTTGAATTATGATCGTTTTAATTATATACGTAGGAATCTAGGCATATGTAAGCTAAGTGATATTTGAAGAATTGAGTGACTTAATGAAACTTCCTTTATCATGAGCATAGATGGAGCCTTGACTTTACTAAGTTAAAAGCCTTCATTCTCAGTTCAAACATTAAAATGCACATTCTGTGCAATATCAGACGTTTGATTAAACTATCAGATGTCTTATACTTAAAAATTCGTCATTTGAATATCTGGCACAGACGAAGATTTTATATCTCAAAAGAGCTGATAAAAGAGCTATTTCAGATGTCCGTCATCATTCACAGACGTCTGGGATGTCGTCAGATGTGTTGACAGACGTCTATCTGTGAGTCAAAACATGTATTATGGGTCGGACGTCTGATGCTGTAGTTAGACGTCGTATAGGTTGTCTGATAATGAAATCAGATGACCCTATAACTTTCGAGTAAAATTCAGGAAGGTCTGTCTTGAGAAATTAGATGTCTAATTTTAGATTTAGACGTCTTGTATGTCGTCTGATACATAAATCAGACGACAACCTGGAGAATAAATCATTTTCTAGGAAGGGATGCCTGCAGAAATTAGATGCCTAATTTTTAAATTAGTTGTCGTGTATATCGTCTAATGGTTAAAACAGACGATGCCATAAAAAGGGTTAAAATCCCAAAAGTCCAATCCTGACGTCTGACAACGTCTCCAGATGTCTGATCTAGGAAAAATCTACAGTTTAAGTCTATTCTCTGGATGGTTTGGAATGCAAATCTCCCCAACTTCAGGGGGATACTTGCTCCAAGACCTTGGGATATAACATCCCCATCGCAAGGTCCCACTCCCCTCTCTCAAATCCCTACAGCTCTCTCTCCCACTCGACGGCCCACAGCTGCAGTTGGCGATCTTCCTCTTGCCGCCAGATGACCATTGCACCTCCTCGACGACTGGTGGAGCTGCTGATCCCCTGTGCGCGTCCTCCCTACTTCTTGACCGCGCATCTGGAGGCCTCCCCCTACCCGTGGGTATACTCTCTCAACTTTTAGGGCATCTCCATGTTTTTGCCCACTATTTGCCCTAGCTGCATCTTGTTCTTCTTGATCCACTTAGCCTACTTGTGTATTTCATGGCATTGTTCACCCTAGTACCTAAACCCTCGGTCAAACCCTCTTGGAGCATAAAAGTTCAATGTTTTTGGCAAGGGTATTACCTCACGAGATTCAAGCTGACATTTTAGTGGCTTGAATCCAACGGTATATTGCCACAACTTCATGGCAGGTTGTATTGTCTCAAGGTATACTGCCACACATTTTTATCAATGATGATTGCATATCTATTGGTTGAATCTATGTAGTTGAAGTCTATTGGTTGAATGTGGTTTGGTTGAATGCTTTTGTATGGATGTTTTTGCAGGTATTTTGTCCTCAAAACACCACCCTTTTCTTCCAAAACCTAACCACCCATTCCACCAAATATGCCTCCTCGTAGGAAGCAAGCCGAGGGCTCTTCCACCTCCTCTTCCACCTATTTGGCAGATCAACTGCAAGGCGACATTGCTAGGCAGCGATTTCGTCGCTTTGCGAATGCTAAAGTTAAATGCCCTCGTTCTATTATTTGGAATGATTTTTCTCATTTAAACCTTCGAGAACACTTCGAAACTCTCCATCTCTTCCAATATTTTGACCGTTAGTTCCACTTTGGCATTGGAACTATTGGCGTGTTCCCTGATCTTTGTCGTCTCTTTTACGCCAACATCATTGAGGACTACAATAATGATGAACTTGAACTCCATACCCGCTTATTTGGTTTGCGAAATCCACATCACATCCGAATCTATTTTTGACCTTCTAGCCATCCCCAATGAGGGAAATGACTTCAATGACATTCTGAGGCAATACGACTCAGAAGTCATAAATCAAGAATTAATCCTCCTTGAAAAATATGTTGAAAATCTTGGCACCATACCTTGCAAAAACCTCAAACCCCTTCCACGTCTACTCTCTCGCATTTCTGGGTGGGACCTCCTAAACAAATCGGGAGGTTTTGATTACATCTCGTGCCAACACAAGGCGCTCCTTCTTGCGGCCGTCCGTCGTATTCCCTTCAATTATTGCTACCTCATTGTTCGTGTTATGAATGAGGACCATGGGGCATCACTTCCGTTTGGGCCTATTCTATCCAAAATTTTTTCAACCCATCGGATTTCCATAACTGACCAGGCTATTGACAAGAAGATTGAGCCTTACAACCGGGCCACAGTTGCCAAGATGCATATACTTAGGGCAAGCCGACAAGCCCATTAAAGAAGAGCCCCTTCCACCATTTCCTGATTTCCATGAACCACGACCCCTTCAAATAGAAGCTCCCCGCTCGAGCTTTGAAAAGCATGGGATCCAGCCACAGATTCCCTCTCCTCCGGCATCTCCCTCCTGCTGCGTCGAACCGGCGAGATGTACACCTACATTGGAAGCATGCGCCGCGACATCGATGAACTTAGATCAGACATTCAAAATTTGCAAATGGAACACGGACCTTCTCGTCGCCGCCGCCGCCAAGATCAAGAAGAATAATTTAATTCTTCTATTTTTCTTTCTTTTTTTCTTTCTTCTAAGTTTGTATTAAGGGGCCTTGACCCCATACTTAAATATTTTTTTGGGGACCAATAGCTCGTCCATGCTTAAATGTTTCTATTCCTAGTCAATTTTCTTTAATTCTTTGTCATCTTTTAAGCATGCAATTTTATTAATGCACTCCACTTTGTAGATGTCACTCTTGTAGTTTGGGTTTCAACTCCCTTTCGGTACCCTTCATGATGATATTCAAAAAGGGGGAGAAGAACGTAGGTAAGAACCTAAGGAATAACATAAAAACAAAAAAAACTTCTCAAATAGATATAGACTACTAAGTACAACTTTCAGGGGGAGAAAATAAGAACCTACAGCTATATTTTGAAAATCATCAAAAAGGTGGAGACTGTTAGTTCAACTACTCATATAAAATATTTTGATCATTTTACAAAATGAAGAAAATGAAATAAAAGATAAGCGTAGCATATTGCTTCTCTCTGTAACAACATAATTGTAGTTATCGTAAAGTTTTCCAAGATGGGAGATTAAAAGCGTGAAGACAAGTGTTGGGAAAAATCGTAGCTCGTGTTTTTGATAAAAACGTTGTAGTATAGTTGTGAAATACGATCCAACAAAGATAATATTTTGTAAAAATAATGAGACTTTGAGTTTCGGTCGTTCATCTCTAGGACTCATTGCTTTTACTTTTGAAATCGATCTTACTTTACTTTGTTTAGAGTCGCATGCCAGTTTGTGATTATTACGTATTTAAGTATGACATGCTTAGTTGCAAGAATATTATGAATTGGAAACAGGCAACTTGAATCACACAAAAGGAATGACAATTATTAAGCTCATGATGATTTCAAATATATAGAGACAAATATATATATAAAAATGAAATTTCATTCATCATTGGAGAGTTGTTGCACAAGGAAATCTAGAGGAAAGCTTATACATAAATGCTTGAAAATTAAACCTAGCTACCAGAAAACGATTGCATACAAGAATCGATGGGGGGATTTCGCATGCATCATTGGGGAAGAAGTAAGACTATACTACTAAGCAGTAAATAAAAGCAGAAAATATACGAAAAGCTAAGCTACTAATCTAGTAGAAGGAAGGGCATTCGGAGGTGGTCTCCGATGGCTTTTGAGTGGCTGAGAGTAGAAGGAGGGGCGGCGAATGGAGCTTTGGCCGGCCCTTGGAGAGAGGTTGGGGAGCTGATCCAGCTTCCTGGCGTGGAGATGGTGGCCTCCATGGTGGTGCTCAACTCGTGGAGGTGGAGTGGAGATGGAAGTGGCTAGCCTAAGTGGAATGAATGCCAAGGAAGTGAATGGGTGCAAATGGCCACCCAATGGGTCTTTTTATAGAGCTAAGGGAAGCTCTCTAGAGAATAATGGAATTCTCTAGAGAGGCCTATGGTGGGAGCTCGTGGGAGAGTGAGAGAGAGAGGGTGGATGGTGGATTTTAGATCCACCAAATGTGGATCTAAAATTTGAATGGCTCTTGGTTGCTATTTTTGGTAACCAAGGCAACCACACGTGGTAGAGAGTTCTAGAGAACTCTAGGCTAGGTATTTTCGTGTGGATGGTGTGTGTGGGTGTGTGTGGGTCGAAAATTAGGTGGCTTGGTTGATTAGGTTAGGTTCTAGTGGGTTTGGGTCAAGGTATGTCTCAAATTAGGGTTATAAACCCTAATTCACTAAGCTAAAGTGCAATTAAACTTAGTAGAAGTTTAATTGGGTGTGTGGAAACTTAATTGAGAGTAAAACAGCTTAGTTAATTTAGGTCTAGGTCAATTGGACTCTCACTGAGTCCAATTGGATAGTGTGTGCTGAGATCAGGGCTAAATTGGATTTAATGAGTCCAATTGAATAGGTTGATGGAATTCACTAAGATCCAAGTCAATTAGGTTTAGTGAGTACCTAATTAGGTCCTTAGGGAGGTCTAGAGGTGATGTAATAGGGTTATGGCACCTTAATTTAGGTTCCTATGGGGTTGGAATGGGTTTAGGGACCTAGAGATCCAAGATCAAGGCTTAAATCTCAAAACAGGAATTGGAGAGCAGTATCAGACGTCTAATAATAGTGTCAGACATCTTATACTCAAAAATAAAAAATCCAGACTTGTTGTCTGGATGTCCAATCAGAGTTAGGAAGGATTTCTGGTTCTGTTTTGGGTATTCTGTAGAAATTGGATGTTTAACAAAGTGTCTGGATGTCCAATAACACTATAGAAGTGGGTTTGAAGTATGCGGGAGATGGCTAAGGGTCCTGGACGTCCTATAACTTATCTGGACATCCAGAGAAGGGTTGGAACTAGGGTTTTAGGGCTTCCTAGGGTGCGGTGACCTAATCTAAGGGTGGCTAAGGCTTGGGGAGGCCTCTAGGCTATCCTAAGGCTAGGATGGACTTAAGCTCTTCACATTTTACTGATTTATTTCTACTTAATAGAATAGAAAACCTTTAACCCCCTTACATTATTATTCCAACATCTAAACTAGGCCTTCTGCTCCAGCTCTGCTACAACTTCCGTTATTTCAGATCCAGCTTCAGATCTTGCTCCAGATCAGCTTATTCCCTGCAATCGACATAATGCACTTAATCAGCACATTATAACATTATTTTATGCATAGCTAAAGGAAAGCAGTAAAGACGCAGATAATTCGTATGCATGCATGAATAACCCTAACTTATGCTAAGTTCTAGCCTAATCTAGGTCAATTAAGACCTATGATTGCTACGCAATCATACCCCCATGCCTAAATCTTGCTTGTCCCTACCAAATGAAAGACTAAATTATTTACAGCAAGGGTCCCTATGGGACTGATTATTTTATCAAGTGTATGCCTCAAGGTTTTTCTCTTTTTGTTTTCATCCTATGCTCTAGAAATCTAGACAATCGTGAAAGTGTAGCTATGTAGCTTTTGCAACAGATTCGAGTGAAAACTAATACACCTCTAAAGCCTGTACTTGACCCTTAGTAAAAATTCTAGCGGGATAGGTGGACTTCTTCCCTCAGGGTAGTCAAGATATTCTATGAATTTCACCCCGGCTTTAGGCTTAGGTAGAGAATCTCTGAGAGAAAGGATTATAAATTTGGTGGCTCATTCTCACTTGGTGCTACATAGAGACTAGTACTACAAAGTCCAGATTCTCGAATTACTAAGTAACTCAACTTAGAGAAAGACGAGAAAAACTATGCTCTCTTTGATTCCTTTGTATTCATTCTCTCTTACTCTTTTTCTTTCTTTTTCTTAGAGCTAACAACCTCACCAGATTCACACGTATGTTCCGTATTTGGTGGTCTCACTAGGCATTAAGACTTTAATTGAGTTCTCATAACCCTAACACTAAGTTGGAATTCCTCAGCCAGTATTCGGGTAGTCAAAAACATAAGAAAAATAGGTTAAGGCCATATTAGGTGGAGCTTAATTTTATTTGGTGGTATTGCCTCGATGAAATAAACACTAAATATTCATTCTTTTCTTTGCTTTTTCTTCTTTTTCTAATTTTTTTCAGTTTTCCTTCCTTTTCGTCATTCCTTTTTTTATTTTTTTAGCATAACACAACTGGCATACATCCATGAACTTTATTGAGGAGGAATTATTAGGGATTGGTGGTACTCAAGAGACATTGGGTGACTTATTTGGTGGAAGTGCCTACTCACAGCACCGGGAGAGACAGATAGGACAGTGTATTTCTGACCTTGACATCAATACCCTCCTTCAGCCGAGGATTCTGTAAAAAATGGTCTTAACCATCCACATTAGCCCTAGCTTTATGAAAACTCGCTCTCCGCGTATTTGCCTTATTAGGTGGCTCTCACAATTTCGCACAAAAATGTATACGCAGGAACCAAGAGTGAAAACTATGTCTAATCTTAGAGTATCTGTGGATTACTACTTGGAGGGGGTGAGATCAGCGTGACGTAAAAAATGTGGAATTGAAAATATACCAATCTCACAGAATAAACAATCACACAATGTGCACAATTATTTTTAGGTGGAAACCCAAACCGGGTGAAAACCACCACCTAACCCTCTTGAGTTAGGATTTTCCGATCAACCAAGTTGATCAAATCCACTAAATGAATCACTTAAACGAGGGTGATTCAACCTCAATTACATCCATGCTACAAGTGCGAGGGTAGCGTTCCTCAACCCCTTCTCTTCACGAGAAGGATTTTGTCCCACGAAGGAGATGGGAATTCGCAAAGCGAATACCAAACCAAATAACAAAGTAAAATAACAAATATAGTCCTATAGAGCCAACAAAGATTTAAACCAACTTCTATAGGAATTAGGAAACTCCCCTTTGCAAGGAGTGTGTCGAATCGATGACGCGGATGCGTGAGCCACGCGACGGCGCAATGTCGCTCTTGTGAACTACGGCGGGAGAGCGGGTGCGCAAAGGCTTGATGCTCTCAAGATGTAGAACTTGAGCTTGGAGAGCAAGAGCCTCTTTTTGGACACAAAAGAGTGGAAATGCTTGTTCTTGGTGTGTCTATGTGTATTTTTGTGTGCAAGAGGTTCCTCTCTATTTATAGAGGCCTTAGGAAGGCTTTGGAAGGCTTTGGAAAGCTTCTATAGCCGTTGGGTGCAAAGCCCAAGAGAACCAGGCCGAAATCAGGAACAATGATTGCACTGACAGGGTTATCAGACATCTGATCCTGGCATCAGACGTCTGGGAAACTAGTTTAAGACGCCTGAAAATAAGGTCAGACGTCTGATTTTAGGTGGGTTTCTTCCTGACTTGAATCAGATCTAAACAGGGTTCTAGTGCAAGTCCATCAGACGACATACAGGACGTCTGGCACTATGTCTAGACGTCTGGAAACCTACTTTTTCGTGGGAATGGATTTCCAAGAGTTGCAACGGCTAGAAAATCTCTGAGAAGAGATTTTTGGTCAGCCGAGGCAAAATGGTCATTTATCAGACGTCTGGAAAGGCTTAAGGACATCTGATAAGGCTCTAACGGTCATATCATCATGTGTTGGAAGTGCCAACCAACGGTCCACTAATTGGACATCTGGCAAAGTCATCAGACGTCTTCTAAGACATCTGGACTAAGGTATGGACGTCTGATTTCATCAAACAGAGCTAACTAAGTCCAGCCTAAATGTCATCAGACGTCTGAATAAACAGTCAGACGTCTTAAAACACATTATCAGACGTCTGATTTTGGAATTAGACGTCTGAAAAAGCTGTTTGAACCCTATATTGGTTTTCTAGGTTTTCTACAGAAAACCTAAGTATCTTAGGGTTGTGCCGGTGTTCCTAGGACTACTGTTAGGGCACTTTGAGGCTCTTTAACGTGAATCTAAGTAACAAAAATAAAGGACAATAAAAGAAACGAAAAATACAAAGAGTACAAGAGAAGGAAATCTATCCTATTCTTCATCTCCTTCCTTCTTCAAGCCATCGCTCCTCGCGAATCTCCTCTGTTCTCCATCAAGCTCCTCCAATCCATCCTGGATGCGAGCTTAAACTCCGTCTAATCACGTTTCCATTTGCAATTTGCCTCAAATCTAAGACTCCAAGTGCAAATGTTAAATGACACGTGTTTTGTTATCATCAAAACAAATGATCGTGGTGCTCTAGCACCAACAGTATCATCACCTAATTATCTAGGATTCCAGATTCCTCGCGCTAATCTTAGAGCACCAGTACACTCTACTCTCATCTCACACTATTTGGTGGATTTTTAGAGGAAATCTACCTGACTCCCAAAACACTATCCAGGGGTTCAGGAAAAGAAGCACTGCTTCTTCTTGACAGACTGAAGACGTTTGTCAGCCTTCACCGTGAATCCATTGCAAATTCTACGTGTGTGTGAAAAGTTGTACTGGATTATAGATTATAGGAGTCAACTAGAGGATAAAATCCCTAATGCATTCTCTTAATAAAATAATCTTATTCATGAATGCAATATGTAACATCATATAATTTGTACTTCATAAAATTCCCGTATCGGGTTACAATCAGCTTGACCCTAAATTTAGAATAAAAGGTGAGCGGGTGAGTCGGAAGTGGCTGTTGCGAATGATTTCTAGCTCCAATGTGAGCATTGGAGCTAGAGTCGGTTCTTTTTATTTAAGGTCCTAAAGTATGTTTTACATGTAGCTCCGAGGTTTTCCTAAGTGTTGGCAAAAAAATTTTCAGTTTCTGCTGTATCTACCCCTCCATGCCTAAGTTCTTGCATGTCCTCATGCATGAATATAAAAGAAAATAAATCTGACAGAGGATGAGTGGGTAGAAGTCACCTGGAATTGCTCCTGAAATTATACATTCAGCACCGGCCAACCTGTCAGCATGCACTATGCAAAGGAAATATGCTAAAGGAAAAATATGCTATGTATAAAAATGGTTACATATAAATGATGGTGGATGTGGGGCGAATGGTATCTATATGTGTTGAGTTTAACGCCTCCAGCTGGGCGAGCACTCAATCACATGTCCTCACTAAGATGAACAGTCTCATCAGGTGGAGGAGGTTCCTGGGCCAAAAATGGCTTGAGGCGCTCGCCATTTATCGTGAATATATGCCGAGATTTTGGGTCCTTGATCTGGACTACCCCATTAGGATATGGCTGCATCACAACATATGGGCCAGTCCATTTGGACTTAAGCTTCCCCGCAAATAGTTTCAGCCGTGAATCAAATAACTAGACTCGCTGGTTGGGTGTGAATACTTTCCTCCAGATGTGGCGGTCGTGAAAGGCCTTGGTCTTGTCCTTGTATATTAATGCATTCTCATAGGCCTCCCATCGGATTTCTTCTAATTCGCTGAGCTAAAGTTTCCATTCTCGACCTCCTACATCGAGGTCGAGGTTGCATTTCCGCATCGCCCAAAAGGCACGGTGTTCTAGCTCTACAGGAAGGTGACAGGCCTTGCCATATACATTGCAATATGGTGACATTCCGAGTGGGGCCTTGTATGCGGTCTGGTATGCCCAGAGTGCATTGATTAATTTGTCGGACCAGTCCTTCCTGTCTGGTCTAACCGTCTTCTGGAGAATTAGCTTGATTTGACGGTTAGACACTTTAGCCTGCCCATTGGTCTGCGGGTGATACGGGGTGCTTATGCGGTGATGTACCCCGTATTTCTTTAATAACGACCTGAAATGGGTGTGGATGAAGTGGCTTCCCCCATCGCTAATCAGAGCGTAGGGTATTCCAAATCTTGTGAAAATATTTTGCCGTATGAAAGAAATGACGGTCATGTGGTCAGTCCGTCTCGCTGGGATGGCCTCGACCCACTTCGAGACATAATCAACGGCTAGCAATATGTACTCAAAGCCATGCGAGTTTGGAAAAGGGCCCATAAAATCGATGCCCCAGACGTCGAACACTTCTACGACCATGATGAGTTGGAGTGGCATCATCTCTCTCCTGGTCATAGAACCGATCGACTGACATCATTTGCAGCGTTGGGCGTAATCGTGTGTATCTTTGAATATGGTTGGCCAGAAAAATCTCGACTGCAAAATATTTGCAGCAGTTTTCCGTCCTGAGAAATGGCCACCACACACACTATTGTGGCAGAAAGATAACACACTGGGGATCTTAGAGTCTGGGATACATCTGCGAATAATCTGATCCGCTCCAATGTGGAAGAGCAATGGGTCATCCTAGAGATAGTATCTGGCCTCTGCAATGAATTTGAGTTTTTGGTCTTTGGATAGGTTCGTGGAATTTTGCCTGCGGCAAGGTAGTTCGTGAAATCCGCATACAAGGGGAACTCAATAGAATGAATTGCCAAAAGTAATTCATCCGAAAATTGTTCATGGATAGGCAGGGAATAAGGAATGTGGTCTGGGTCCAATCTGGATAGGTGATCCGCCACAACATTTTTTTTTCCGACTTTGTTGCAGATCTCGATATCAAATTCCTACAATAGAAGGATCCATCTAATGAGTCATGGTTTGGCATCCTTCATTACCAACAATTGCTGGAGGGCGGAGTGGTCAGTGAAGATGATGACCTTGGACCCTAATAAATATGATCTAAATTTCTCCAACTCGAATACTACTGCTAGCAGTTCTTTTTCGATGACAGTGTAATTACGTTGAGCCTCATTCAACGTCTTGCTAGCATAGTATATGACAAAAGGTTGTTTCTCTCAATGTTGGCCTAAAATAGCACCGACGGCAAAATCAGAGGCGTCGCACATCATTTCGAAATCAAGCGACCAGTTGGGTGGTTGGAGAATTGGGGAGTCGGAAACAACGCTTCGTAAAGTCTCGAAGGCACTGAGACACGAGGTATCAAATTCAAATGGGACATCGGTAACCAGGAGATTTGTCAAAGACCACGCAATTTTTGAAAAATTGCATATAAATCTCCGATAGAAGTCGATGTGGCCCAAGAATGATCTGATCTGCTTGACCGAGCTAGGTGGCGGTAAGTGGGAGATAATCTCTGATTTAGCCCGGTCGACCTCCAGTCCATTTTTGGAGATCCTGTGCCCTAGTACTATGCCATCCCTCACCATGAAATTGCTTTTCTCCCAGGATAGTACTAGGTTTACCTCAATACATCAATTCAGGATCTTGGTGAGGTTATCAAGACAAGATGCGAAATCATCTCAGAAAATAGAGAAATCATCCATGAATACCTCCACATAATCCCCAATCATGTCGGAGAAGATAGCCATCATACAACACTGAAATGTCGCTGGTGCATTGTAGAGGCCAAATGGCATCCGCCTGAAGGTGAATGTTCCAAAGGGACATGTGAATGTGGTCTTGTCCTGATCTTCCGGGCTAATTGATACCTGATTATATCCGGAGTATCCATCCAGAAAGCAGAAGAAACTGCGTCCGACTAATCGTTCCAAGATATGATTGATGAACGGCAAAGGAAAGTGATCCTTCTGGGTAGCCGTGTTCAGTTTCCTGCAGTCAATGCAGACCTGCCAAGATGTCGTAGTGTGGGTTAGGATGGATTCACTCTTATCATTCTTCATGACGGTGAGTCCTACTTTCTTGGGCACTATTTGGGTTAGACTCACCCACTGGCTATCTGAGATTGGATATACAATGCCCACATCTAGCCATTTGATGATCTCATTCTTAACAACCTCTAGCATATTCGGGTTAAGCCGTCTCTGAGGTTGTCTTGAAGGTTTCACCCCCTCATCCGTGTAAATGTGATGAGTGCAATACGAGGGGCGAATACTGCGGAGATCAGCAACACTCCACCCGATAGCAGCCCTATGGTCTTGAAGTGTAGAAATTAATTGATGCTCCTATTCTTGGGTTAAGTGGGCATTGATAATGACTGGATATGTCTCACTTTCGCCCAAGAACACGTACTTAAGTGAGTCAGGTAAGGGCTTCAATTCAATTACGGGTGGGTCAGAATCAGAACTGAGAGTGGGAGGAGTAGAATCGAGGGTGGGAATCTGCTGATCCATGTACAAGTGAATTCCCGCTAAGTCGCTCCCTGTGAAATCTGTTGTGACTACGTTAACGGGAAACCCGTTAGCTGTAGTCACGTCTTCCTGTAATAACAGGGGCGATTCAGTAATATATGGATCAAGATAGCTGGATTTAGGGGTGCTGTGGTCAGAAGCACACCCCAAAAAGTCAGATCCTCGGGGAGATATGTGCAATGCAGTGGTTGCAATCCCGTGTGGATTGAGGTCTGAGAACCCTGATAGTGTAGATGAATGAGACATTGGGTCGTCAGAAAGGAGCCCAATGTTACCACCGTAAGCCGAATCTTCGTCTTCACCATCCTCTATTCGATCACAGTTGAAGTTCTTTGCTGCCCTGAATTTGTCTAGTCAAAGTCGCTCATTGCCTAGGGCAATCTCCATACACCCGGATGCATAATCGATGTTCGCTCGGGCTGTTGCTAGAAATGGGCGACCCAAAATAATTGGTGCATCTCGGAGATTAGGAGGAACTTCCATATCGAGAACGAAAAAATCTGTGGGTGATTGCACAGCAAAAGCACACCAGCAATTGTGCCATCTTGTGCTATTTCCTAGCATTGCCAGTGCATAATAGGCAACCATAGTCGCATTTGTGAAAATACACGCATGCATGCATTTAATTGAGAGGGGAGGAGAGTGAATAAAATGCCCTTGAAATTTACGTTTTCCTCAAGTGCTACCTTGCAAAATTCACCACCTTTATTTTTATTTTTATGTTTTATTTGACTTTCTTCTCCACGGCTGCATGGCATGGCTTGATCGTCTTCACGCCATTCTCTACTGCAAGCTTGCCCTACACAGCCATGCACTGCTAGGGCATGGCTGTGCATGCCTTCTTCCTCTTTAAAAAGAGCCCAGCCTTCTTCCTTGCAGGAGCCTGGTCCACCCACACGAACAACGCCTTCTTCTCCAGGCCTTCTCCTCCCCTCTCCCCTCCATACGCAGCCTCTCCTCCTTCTGAGGAGCTACTTTGTGGGTAGGAGCACCTCACTGTGGTGCACAATCACCACCGTGAGTCCCACCACCGCCCAGCTCATCAAAGAGCTGGTGGGCGTGGTGGTTCTCTTCCCTGTTTCATCATTCCAAGCCAACCTCACCATTGCCACAGGAGCTTCAAGCTTTGAAGCTCAACCGACCACCGCTTGCCCGCACGCAAGCCACCATGCATGCCAGCAGGCCGCCCGCACCCCTCTCCGCATGCCCTGTCGCGAAGTTCCGCCCGCAGCCTAGCCGACGCAGTCCTTGCGCGCGTGTGCCAGCTCGCTCAGCAACGCCCGCACTCACGGAACCGGGCATAGGCAGTCATGCGAGCCGAGCCCGTACTGTAGCCACTGTTCAAGCTAGTCAGCGGAACACTGTGGCTACAGTGCGATGACCGGTAAGTTTCTCACTTATCCAGTCACCGGCTCTCTCTCTCCGCGTCGCTACCGGCCCCAGCCCATGCCTGCATCTCTCCCCATGCCCGCTCTAGCGCCTGTGACCGCATCTCTCTCCGCTCCCACACCCGTCTGCATGCGCCCGCATCTTCACCCGCTTCAGTGCCTGCCTCTTCGCGTAGCACGGTGTGCTGCGGTTCCTCCCACGCCTGCTTCCTCCTGCGTGCGCGCACGTCTTTGCGTGCCTATGCACCTGCGCGTGCACATGAAACATCAGACGACGGCTGGGGCTTCAGACGACTTAACTCCCACACCTCTTCACTCCAGCAGCTCTCTCTCTCTCTCTCTCTCTCTCCCAGACACTCACCTCACACATACACACACACACACTCTCGTACACACACCCACTCACTTATACACTACTATATACTTATATAAATATATATACATATATCTATACATCTATTAGTACTTATATAACTAAGTATTAGTATACATACATACTTATATATACATCTATATACTTATATATATATCTATATATATATATATTATTACCTATACAAACTAAGTATAAGTATATATACATATATATACAAATATTTATACATATATATATACAAATATACATACATATATACATATATCTATAACTATAAATACATATATACATATTTATGTATATCTATGTACATCTATCTATATACATAGATACTTATACTAATATATATATATAAATATACACATATATATAACTATATACATATATTACTATATATATACATATCTATATCTATAAACATAGTTATATATATGGTGACGACCTTCCTCTATAGTTCTATTATTTCGTCGTAGTATAGTATAGAGAAGTGATTACCAGTTTAATACAATTTGTTACTCGAAAATAAAAGTGTTCCCGAGGTCGAACTCAGGGAGCAAACTGTATTCTAGAGATACAAATTCTTATTACAAAAATAGAGAGAGAGAGAGATGAAAATTTGGCTTCTTCTTCTTCTCTTCTCTTCTTCCTCTTTGGCTTTTGGTTTCTTTATCTCCTTGTGGTCTTCTTCTTCTGCCTTCTGTTCTTCAGATCTTCTTCTCGGGCTCTCTTCTTCTGCTTTTGCTGTTAGGACGTCGTCTCTCCTTCTTTCTTCTTTTTTTTCTGTCTTCTTTATCTGCAGCAGTGGGTGATGTTCTTCTTCTTCTTTCAGCTCTTGTTTCTGCTTGTCTCTTTCTTTTTCTTTTCCCTTGCGGTCCTGTTCTTCTTCCTCTTTTCTACCTTCAGAGCGTCGTCTGATTTTCCAATCAGACGACTTAAACCGCCGCTGCTACAGTGCTCCTTCTTCCTTCAGCTTTCGTCGTCCTTCTTCTCTGCCTCGCTCGTCTTCTTCTTCTTCGCCTGTGCCTGCACACTTCAAAGCTCTCATCAGCGGGCAAAAACCCACTCTACCCACCCCCCCCCCCGCGTTTCTCTCTCACAGAAGCCGCTCTTAGGAAGGCTCTCCCAGAGCTGCCGGGTAGTCGGGTACGGGTCGCGCCCGGGTCCAGGCCCCCCGGTGTGCGTGGTGGGCGAGGAGTGCAGGTCAGGCTAAATCGGGTCGGGCCAGGTCCGCGAGGCGTGCGTGCGGACGAGGCCGGGTAGTCGGGCGGGTGAAGGGGACCACACCCCGTGAACTGAGGCGAACAGCTTAAGGCACTTTTTGCCTTTAAGCGCCCGTTCGCCTCAGTGGATGCCTACGCGGAGGAAGCAGCGGCAGTCGAGGCGAAGCGCAGGGGCTTCACGCGAGAGCTTCGACTCGACTGTAGCCTGGTACTTCGCGAAGACGCCTTGCACTGCCTGGGAGCGTGACCTGGGCGTGGCGCACCTGGGGCAGCAGGTGAAGAAGCTGCTTCGCTTTAACAATGGCGGCGGCGAGCGCAGGTACCTGCCCACAGAGAAACGGCCTCTCGGCCTAATCAGAAACGCGGAGGACCTTCGTCGTGGTACGGCGAAGGTGGTCGGGGGGTGTGCAGGCGGCGGGGCGGAGCCTAAGGGCCGCCCTAGGTCAAACTGCAGGTTGGGAGATGGGTTTGTTCGGTGGAGTTGCAGAGGGTGATTTAGGGGAAGTGGAAGGCCGGAGGTTGATCAGGGTGAGGAGGCGGAGGTTCTGCGGTGGTCGGCGAGCTGTGTGGGTTGCTGGAGTGATGGGAGCGGGTCGCCGGAGGAGGGGCCGGAGGTGGAGAAGGTGAGGGCGATTGGTCGGATCGGGGAAACAGTAAAGATGTAAAGTGAGGAAAAGGAAGAGGGGAGGAAGAGGAGGAGTTCTACCTACTTAGCAGGACGAAGGGGGAGCAGCAGGGCGGCAGTCGTATCGACTGTCGCCGGAGAAGAAGATGCCCAGGGGAAGGGGCGGCGGCGAGGAGAGGGCCGGAGAGGCGCGCGCTGGGTGCGGCGCGGCGCGGGAAGAGCGAGGGAGGACAACCCTATAGCTGGTAGTGCGGCAGAGCGACGAGGAGGAAGAGGGGAGGCCGCCGGAGCTGGAGGGCTTCCTGTCGGAGTGGGAAGAGAGGAAGTGGGGGTCTTTCTCCGTCAGGACCGAGCTCCCTTGAACGGTGGAGCGACGGGGGGTACTTATAGGGTAGAATCAGAGAGGAGGGCGGAGGGAGACGACGTGTCTCCCTCGCCGGAGGACGTCGGAGATGGAGAGCCATACCGTCCGTGAGTTCGCACGGCCGGTATGGTGGGTTGCAGCGACCAGGGGGGTGTTCCTGCGACGGCTGACGACGTAGGGCACCCCCGGTTTACTTGCCAGACCCTCCCCCTTACCCTGCGCGGCGCCATGCTCCGCGCAAGGTCGCCGGAGCATGGTGCTGGTCAGGTTTTGGCAAGAGGGACCAGAATGCAAAGAACGAAGGAGAGTTAGGGGTAGAAATGTGAGGGTTCAAAAGTTGAGGGCCAAAAAGTAAATAAATGAGGACCAAAGTGTAAAGTTGGTCAAGAAGGTTTCCTCTTAGGCTCAAGTTTTTATACATGACTAATTGGGGCCTAAGGATTATGATGGTGAATTTTATTTCCAGATTAAACCTTGTTTGATCGGTCAATTTATGCAAAAACCCAAATTAAGTTGTTAATTGGGCATGGTTCTCAATGTAGGTCAAAATGGGTTCCTAAGGCCAAATTGAAGGTTCTAAACCCTAGAGATTATTTTTCTATGAATTTTAGAGGGTTTAGTTGATTTCTTTCTCTGCCTCGAACCTCGTGTTTTTAAGTGGGTTTGTTTTTAGGTTTATAGGATGTCATTTAATTCCTTGGAGTTGTTGTAGCCCTTATTGAATCATCTCATCCCACTTTTCCTCTTATTAGGTTTCTTTGACTATGTTTGGACCCTGAGTTACCCTGTTTTCAGATTGGATTGGTGAAATTGCATTTTTACCCCTTAGTTTCTATTTTCTTTGCGAACTCAGAATCTGTCTGAGTTAAGCCTTTCCTTGAGTTATGTAGGAGCTTTTATCCTTTGTATTAGGTCAAAATGAGCTAGTTATGGCTCATGATGAGGTTCTCATCATACCCCCATGCCTAGCTTTTGCTAGTCCCTTAGCAAAAACTTAAGGTTTCAACCCTTGTTCTAGACCATGAAGTTCTTAATAGCTTCAGATAAGTGCTTTTTCATTTGAGCTTAGATTAGGTTAGAATGCTGACCATAGGCCTAAAAGGTACTTTAGTACCAATCAAGATCCAAATCTATCTAGCCTCAGCCTTAGTCCTTATAGCAAAGGTTTTTAAGGCCCACAAGAACTAACCTAAGGTTTATTGGACTTTGTGGTTAAAGCACCCGTGCTTGAAATGATTTTAGCCCTGGCTCAGTTCACAGTGCGTTTTGTAAGAGAGAGAGAAAATTTATCTGTTTGGAGAGTTCTCTCTCTTTTTCTTTTTAATTCTAGCTTAGGATTGGCTTTTCAACACGGTCTGTATCAGATTCATTGCTCCCATCATCAATCCTAAAGGGTTCCTGGCGATCGATGCTTCGAGATAGCACCGCCCATGGCAACCCCCGGAACCCTGGCTATTGAGATTTCGAGATAATCCCATCCATGGTGTTCCATGGCTGAATCCAGACCCTGGCAATTGACACTTCGAGATAATGCCATCCATGATAAAGCATCCATGCCCTCATTATGCACTTTTCAGTTATTTTCTTGAATGAGGTCTAGAACTTAGGTTAATTCCTTAGTTCCTTACTAATGACTATCACCTTTTCTCATAATTTTGTGCTCCTTTTTCATTTTGTTTCTTTTCTCCTTCTCCTTCACAAAATTTCCTTCTCCTTTTTTCCTCTTATTTTTTTCAAAAATTTTTAATTTTTATGGTGTTTTTGGCATATGTGAATTTTTTGTTTGAAACCTTTTCTTACAAGTTTTGCACTTTCATACCCCCCCATGCCTAAGATTTGCAATGTCCTCATTGTAACCTAGGGGGTTTTTATTTAACTTAGTTCATTCCTTAAGATAGAAATTTGGATGAGTGAATGGGTCGGGTTGAATTTTGCGGACGATTTCTAATCCCAGATGCAAGCATCTGAGGTGGGGTCGGCTGTCTACAAGGGTGAACCTTAAGTGCAAAAAGGTGTCAGAAAAAGGTTTTGGATTTTTAGGAAAATGACGGGTTGCCTCCCGTTAAGCGCTGAGTTTTATGCCATCGGCTGGGCGCAATAAGCTTAAGGGGAATGGAGGATATAAGATGCTTCAGCCAAATCAGTAGAAGTCACATCAGTGAACGGCTTGAGTCTTTGACCGTTCACGATGAAAGGTTCAGAATCATGGCTGAGTGGACTGATTTCGATTGCTCCATTTCCAAAAACCTGTTGGACCAAATATGGTCCGACCCACTTGGACCTCAGCTTTCCCGGGAAAAGTTTGAGCCGGGCATCAAAGAGTAGGACCTTTTGACCAGGATGAAAGATCTTTCTCGAGATGTGTTTGTCGTGGAAGGCTTTAACCTGCTCCTTGTAGATTTGTGAGTTCTCGTACGCGTCTAGGCGTAATTCATCGATCTCGCTGATTTGGAGTTTTCTGTGGGTCCCAGCCTTGGAAAGATCTAGATTACAATTCCGTACTGCCCAATAGGCTTTATGCTCCAGTTCTACGGGAAGGTGGCATGCCTTTCCATACACCAGTCTAAAGGGAGACATGCCCAATTGGGTCTTGTGGGCGGTCCTATAGGCCCACAATGCTTCCGGAAGTCGGGACGACCAGTCCTTCCTGTCAGGCCGAACAGTGACTTGCAGGATTTTCTTGATCTCCCGATTTGATAGCTCAGCTAGACCATTTGTTTGGGGGTGGTAAGGAGTAGAGATTCGATGAGACACCCCAAATTTGGCCATAAGTGACCTAAACTGAGCATTTGTAAAATGGGTCCCCCCATCAGAGATAATAGCACGGGGAATCCCGAACCTTGCGAAAATGTTTTGATGTATGAACTTAAGAACAATCTTGTGATCACAGGTTCGGGTCGGTATGGCTTCGATCCATTTGGACACGTAGTCCACCGCAAGCAGGATGTACTCGAAACCATCCGAAACAGGAAAGGGGCCCATAAAATCAATCCCCCAGACATCGAAGATTTCGCATACGAGAATCGGCTGTAAAGGCATCATGTCGCGACGGTTCATGTTGCCCAAAGTCTGGCAATGACTGCATGCCTTACAGTGGCTGTATGCGTCCTTGAATAGTGTAGGCCAGTAGAAGCCACACTGGAGGACTTTGGATGCGGTTTTATGGCCTGAGAAATGGCCACCGCATGCCTGGTCATGGCAGAAGGATAGGATATTGCTGATTTCCTCTTCCGGGACACATCTCCGAATGATCTGATCAGCACCTATGCGGAAGAGGTACGGGTCTTCCCAAATGTAATACTTGGCATCGGAGCGTAATTTGTCTTTCTTGGCCTTCGGCCAATCGGATGGGATCTGATGAGATGCCAAGTAATTTACTACATTAGCAAACCATGGAAGGCTAGTACTGATAGTCAGCAGGTGCTCATCGGGAAAATGCTCAGTGATGGGTCCGGAAGGGCTAACGATCTCAGAAGGAAGATGGGACAGATGGTCGGCTACCACATTCTGCCTTCCCGCCTTGTCGCGTATCTCAAGATCGAATTCTTGCAACAGCAAGATCCATCGGATTAATCGAGGTTTCACGTCCTTCTTTGCAAGGAGATGCCTCACAGCTGTGTGATCCGAGTAGATGATGACATGGGAACCCAGAAGATACGATCGGAATTTTTCAAGGGCAAATACTACGGCTAGCAGCTCTTTCTCCGTAACCGTATAGTTACGCTGAGCCACATCAAGTGTCTTGCTAGCGTAGTAGATGACCACGGGCTTCCTGTCGGCTTTCTGCCCCAAAACCGCTCCTACAGCGAAGTCGGATGCATCGCACATGATCTCAAAGGGTTGAGACCAATCAGGGGACTGTAGGATTGGGGCTTGGGTGACTCGGTCACGCAGGATCTCAAATGCTTGAGTGCATTCCTTGGAAATTTTGAAAGGTACATCCTTGGAGAGAAGAGAAGTCAAGGGGCGCGCGATTTTCGAGAAATATGGAATGAAACGGCGGTAAAAACCGAGGTGCCCTAAAAAGGAACGGATGTCCCTGATCGAGCTAGGCATAGGAAGGTGAGAAATCAGATCAACCTTAGCTCGGTCCACTTGGATGCCTTTTTCCGAAATTGAGTGTCCCAGGACAATTCCCTCAGGCACCATGAAATGGCTCTTTTCCCATGAAAGAACCAAATTCACGTCGATGCACCGCCTGAGTATCTGGACCAAGTGTTGGAGGCAATCGTCGAATGATGTTCCGAAAACTGAAAAGTCATCCATGAAGACTTCCAGATAATCACCTACCATATCTGAGAATATGGCAAGCATGCATCGCTGAAAAGTAGCGGGTGCATTGCAAAGATCGAAAGGCATCCTTCGGAAAGCGTATGTTCCGAAGGGGCAGGTGAACGTGGTCTTTTCTTGGTCCTCAGGATGGATTGCCACCTGGTTATAACCGGAGTACCCGTCAAGAAAGCAGAAGAACCTATTTCCCGCAAGTTTTTCGAGAATTTGATCAATGAAGGGTAGTGGGAAATGATCCTTCTTTGTGGAGGAATTGAGTCGGCGGTAATCTATACAGACTCTCCACGAGTTGGCTAGTCGGGTAGGAATGATTTCTCCGGTCTCAGTCGTTATAGTGGTAAGTCCTGCCTTCTTGGGCACGACCTGACTTGGGCTCACCCAACGACTATCGGAGATCGGGTAGATAATTCCGGCATCTAACCACTTGATGATCTCCCTTTTCACGACCTCCTGCAGATTGGGGTTTAAGCGTCTCTGCATTTCACGAGAAGGTCGTGTGACCTCTTCTGAATAGATATGATGAGTACAATAGGAGGGACTTATTCCAGTCAAATCATCGAGAGTCCACCGGATGGCTCTGCGATGTTGCTGGAGAACAGTAATCAGACGGGATTCCTGTTCGGGATTGAGGTTGGAATTGATAATCACAGGAAGGGTCTGATCAGAACCCAAAAAGATGTATTTCAAGTGAGCAGGAAGAGGCTTTAACTCGAGGACAGGGTTTTCAGCAGCAGCGGGTGGTTCAATGTAGATGTGAGGTTCAAGGGTGGGAGTTACTGGGTTGTGTATGTCTGGATTCGACTCCTCTATTTGCGGGTCAAGATCCTTCTGCGGTTGATGAGGTCTAATTAGATCATTCTGGAAGTGTGTTTCATCAACCAAAGTCTTAATGTCACAAATCTGTTCGATGACACCGCAATTGATTCCTTGTTGGGCCTTAAATATATCAATTTTCAGTGTTTGATCTCCAAACTTAAGCTCTATTTGGCCCTCCTCACAGCTGATGTTGGCTCTAGCAGTAGCCAAGAAAGGTCTCCCTAGAATGATTGGTGTATCCCTAGGGTTCTCAGGTGCTTCCATATCTAAGACTATAAAGTCCACTGGGAAATAGAAATCCCGCACTCTTACGATAACATCCTTGAGAATCCCTTTTAGTGACTTTATAGATCGATCTGCTAATTGTAATGTCACCTCAGTTGGTTTTAGCTCAAATTCTTCTAGATGGTCAAGTAAGGATGTGGGTATCAGGTTTATGGATGCACCCAAGTCTAGCAATGCTCTATCAAATTGGGTACCACCTATCTTGCAGGAAATCAGGGGAGTACCAGGATCTTTTGCCTTGGGTGGGAGTCTACTGAGGATTACAGAGCTGGCTTGCTCTGACAGAACAATTGGGCTCCCTCCCTTGGTTCGCGGCTTACGCTGGGGTGTACATATATTCTTTAGAAATCGTGCGTAAGCTGGTACGTGGTGGATTGCATCCATCAAGGGGATGTTTATGTGGACCTGCTCAAAGAGCTTGACCAGGTCCTCCTCAGGGGCCACGTGTTTGGTAGTCTTCTTTCCCTTGGTCAAGGCCTCGGGAAACGGGACCTTAGGTGGTTCTTCTAGGATAGGTCCAGGTTGTGGATCCGGGACAGGGGTGGGGACGTCCTGGATTACTGTCCTAGGCTTGGGATCAATACCCGGCTTGGAGTGGTTCGGATGAGGTGGGTCTTGGGTTTCCTTACCACTACGGGTTGATACGGAATTAAGTCCTGCCTGGTTTTGGTTGGGATTGGGTAAGATAGCTTGCTGCTGGTAACCTGCAAAAGAAGTGGAGGCCTCTATCCCGTCAGGTGAAGGAACAGAGGGGGCTTGATAAATCATATGGGCATGACCCGGGTTTGGGTTCATAACGCGCCACTGGGTTGGTACGTTATTAGGATTAGGCAGAGGTTGGGAGGGAAGAGTACCCGGCTGGCGAGAGTTGGCCAACTGGGTCAATTGGTTACGGACCTCTGTAAGTTCGTCCTTGTGTTGTTTTTGGATAGCCGCATTCGTTCTTTGAATGTCAGCCAGGGTCTGAAGGATAAGGGACATTTGATCCTGATTCGGCCCAGATGGGTAAGTAGGGTTGGGCCGA
The DNA here is from genome assembly GCA_037157565.1 of Thalassia testudinum. NCBI lineage: Eukaryota > Viridiplantae > Streptophyta > Magnoliopsida > Alismatales > Hydrocharitaceae > Thalassia > Thalassia testudinum. The sequence goes on from JAZHRO010000025.1 coordinate 97,324,419, forward strand.
GGCTGAGGCGATTGGTAAGGACGAGGAGGTTGTGGGCGGGGTTGGAAGGATGATCTTTGGTTTGGGAATTTCCCGCCCACTGAAAGTTAGGATGGTTTCGCCATCCAGGGTTATAGGTGTTGGAGAATGGGTCGTTCTGGATAGCGTGGAGGTCCTCGCAGGTCTGAGGAACCTCCAGAGAGTCAGAGAAAGAGGGAATGGAATTCCCCTGGTAGGTGTAGAAGGAATCGGAAGGACCACCGGGCAAAGATTCGGATGATGGGTCCATCCTAGGAGAAGGTCGATGGAGAATGTTTTGCACAGTTTCCCTTGTGGAAGGAGGCTGTGCGAAAGGGTTATGCGCAGAGGTGGCTCGCTGCAAATGCTGAGTCAGCTCGTCCACCTTCTTTTCGATAATTGAGACCTTGTCCAATCGATTGGCCATTACTTCCAGGTCGACTGATGCGGACAGGCCCTGCATCTCATGTGCTCCCCTAAGATTCGTCGATGCGTGGGTATTCGTCCTGTCGAATAATCCCATGGAGTCATTGTTGATGGAGTTCTCGCACATATTTTCGAGAATCTCCCACACGGTGTCTTCATGCTGACCCATGATATTTCCTCCGCAGGTTGCATTGACGAAAAGACGGATGTCCTCACGGAGTCCCTGGTAAAAAGACTGGACTTGTTCCCATTTAGGAACTCCGTGATGGGGGCACTTTCTCATGAGATCTTGGAAACGATCCCATGCCTCATGGAGAGGTTCTCCTGATTGGTGAGTGAAGTGCGTAATCTGATGGCGCAAGGCGTTGGTCCGACCAACGGGAAAAAACTTCTTCAAAAACTCGGATTGAAGTTCTTCCCAAGTGTTGATCGGCCGGGTCTGAGTTTGATACCAATGGGCGGCCTTGTCCATAAGAGAAAAGGAGAACATCTTCATGAGAAGAATATCCTGATTTTGCGCATCTGACCCAAAAGTTTGGGCCAGATGCTTTAGCTGTTTGATGTGCTGGAAGGGATCTTCGGAATTAAGCCCATGGAATTTAGGTATAGCATGAATCATGTTGGGCTTCAATTCGGAATCAGGTCCTCCAGTCGGGATTCTGACTCGAGGCTCAATAGCCACCGCAGCAGGATTGTAGTTGTCCCGCATCATAGGACGCTGTGGTGGGTGCACGAAGTTTTGGAAGAGGTCATTGAGTCGCTGGAGCTGGTGCTCCAGATTGTTTTCTTCCTCAATTGGCTGAGCCATGATGGGGGAAGAAGAAGAACTTGGTTCTGAATCAGAAGAGAGAATAATGTGAGGGGGTTGCTGCACAAACACGGGCGTCGAGGCTTGGCCTTGACGAGAGTGAATTTCTAAAGGAGGTCTTAAGGGTGGTCTTAAGGACCTCCTACCGTACATGCACTGTTGGAAGAGATGAGTTTAGAAGGTGTTGGACCCAATCAAGACACCCAAAAATGTGTTGGGTGACTATAGAGGTGCGGGGCAGATGGACCCCTTGATTAGAAAGATCGTCCACCTGAGAATTACCTGGGCAGCCAGAGAGGGAGAGTCCCGCAAAGACCCCTACACGGTAGAGCATCCCCACGGGTTACAGGGTTTCCCCCACCCGACCTCTCTTGTCACTGCGGTTCCAGGTAGACCAGAATGGGGATCTTGACCTCTTAAGTCTACCAATTTTAGGTTAAGATTAGGGTGGTTAAAGTTACACTTGAACTTTAGTTCTTTGAGTGCAAAGAGTGACCTAATTTAAGGTTGGTTGACCCAAGGGGGCAACTTTACCTCTTGTTTCCTTTGAGAGTTTTTGGGTCTTGTCTTTTAGGGTTCAAGTGTTTAGAGAGCCAATTGTTTTGGGTTTTTCTTTGAATAGGTATTTTCAGACAAGGGCTTGGGCACACTTCATTTGGTTTTCTCAATTCTTGCTTAAGGAGTGTGTCTCTAAATCCCTAGTGTTGGATCCTAGGTTGGCTCTACTTGGTCCAGTTAGCTCTTGTTGGGTAATTAGGGCTCAAGCAAGAATGTGTTAGCCCTTAAATACCCTTAATAGTGTGCAGTAATAATGGGTTGAAAACATGCAACTTTTGATGGTTTACTGAGTATAGAAGACAGGTTAGACCTATATTGCTTGTTCTTTTCTTTTCTTCCTCTTTAGAGTTTAGGGATTGAGAGGATAGAATTTTACTTGTCCTTGGAGTGGTTGTCGTGCGGTTGCTTGTCTTCTCGATTTTCTTGTATTTTCCTGCACAACAAAGGAGAGATTGTTAGCAATGTAAAAACAGGAATTTGATTATCTCTAGAATAGCCGTTGCTCCCCGGCAACGGCACCAAAAACTGGTGACGACCTTCCTCTATAGTTCTATTATTTCCTCGTAGTATAGTATAGAGAAGTGATTACCAGTTTAATACAATTTGTTACTCGGAAATAAAAGAGTTCCCGAGGTCGAACTCAGGGAGCAAACTGTATTCTAGAGATACAAATTCTTATTACAAAAATAGAGAGAGAGAGAGAGAGATGAAAATTTGGCTTCTTCTTCTTCTCTTCTCTTCTTCCTCTTTGGCTTTTGGTTTCTTTATCTCCTTGTGGTCTTCTTCTTCTGCCTTCTGTTCTTCAGATCTTCTTCTCGTGCTCTCTTCTTCTGCTTTTGCTGTTAGGACGTCGTCTCTCCTTCTTTCTTCTTTTTCTTTCTGTCTTCTTTATCTGCAGCAGTGGGTGATGTTCTTCTTCTTCTTTCAGCTCTTGTTTCTGCTTGTCTCTTTCTTTTTCTTTTCCCTTGCGGTCTTGTTCTTCTTCCTCTTTTCTGCCTTCAGAGCGTCGTCTGATTTTCCAATCAGACGACTTAAACCGCCGCTGCTACAGTGCTCCTTCTTCCTTCAGCTTTCGTTGTCCTTCTTCTCTGCCTCGCTCGTCTTCTTCGCCTGTGCCTACACACTTCAAAGCTCTCATCAGCGGGCAAAAACCTACTCTACCCCCCCCCCCCCCCCCCCGCGTTTCTCTCTCACAGAAGCCGCTCTTAGGAAGGCTCTCCCAGAGCTGCCGGGTAGTCGGGTACGGGTCGCGCCCGGGTCCAGGCCCACCGGCGTGCGTGGTGGGCGAGGAGTGCAGGTCAGGCTAAATCGGGTCGGGCCAGGTCCGCGAGGCGTGCGTACGGACGAGGCCGGGTAGTCGGGCGGGTGAAGGGGACCTCACCCCGTGAACTGAGGTGAACAGCTTAAGGAACTTTTTGCCTTTAAGCGCCTGTTCGCCTCAGTGGCTTTCCGAGGTGGGACTAAATGTCCCACCCCAATTTGGATGCCTGCGCGGAGGAAGCAGCGGCAGTCGAGGCGAAGCGAGGGGGCTTCGCGCGAGAGCTTCGAGTCGATTGTAGCCTGGTACTTCGCGAAGACGCCTCGCACTGCCTGGGAGCGTGACCTGGGCGTGGCGCACCTGGGGCAGCAGGTGAAGAAGCTGCTTCGCTTTAACAATGGCGGCGGCGAGCGCAGGTACCTGCCCACAGAGAAACGGCCTCTAGGCCCAATCAGAAACGTGGAGGACCTTCGTCGTGGTACGGCGAAGGTGGTCGGGGGGTGTACAGGCGGCGGGGCGGAGCCTAAGGGCCGCCCTAGGTCAAACTGCAGGTTGGGAGATGGGTTTGTTCGGTGGAGTTGCAAAGGGTGATTTAGGGGAAGTGGAAGGGCGGAGGTTGATCAGGGTGAGGAGGCGGAGGTTCTGCGGTGGTCGGCGAGCCGTGTGGGTTGCTGGAGTGATGGGAGCGGGTCGCCGGAGCAGGGGCCGGAGGTGGAGAAGGTGAGGGCGATTGGTCGGATCGGGGCAACAGTAAAGATGTAAAGTGAGGAAAAGGAAGAGGGGAGGAAGAGGAGGAGTTCTACCTACTTAGCAGGACGAAGGGGGAGCAGCAGGGCGACAGTCGTATCGACTGTCGCCGGAGAAGAAGATGCCCAGGGGAAGGGGCGGCGGCGAGGAGAGGGCCGGAGAGGCGCGCGCTGGGTGCGGCGCGGCGCGGGAAGAGCGAGGGAGGACAACCCTGCAGCTGGTAGTGCGGCAGAGCGACGAGGAGGAAGAGGGGAGGCCGCCGGAGCTGGAGGGCTTCCTGTCGGAGTGGGAAGAGAAGAAGTGGGGGTCTTTCTCCGTCAGGACCGAGCTCCCTTGAACGGTGGAGCGACGGGGGGTACTTATAGGGTAGAATCAGAGAGGAGGGCGGAGGGAGACGACGTGTCTCCCTCGCCGAATGACGCCGGAGATGGAGACCCATACCGTCCGTGCGTTCGCACGGCCGGTATGGTGGGTTGCAGCGACCAGGGGGGTGTTCCTGCGACGACTGACGACGCAGGGCACCCCCGGTTTACTTGCCAGACCCTCCCCCTTACCCTGCGCGGCGCCATGCTCCGCGCAAGGTCGCCAGAGCATGGTGCTGGTCAGGTTTTGGCAGGAGGGACCTGAATGCAAAGAACGAAGGAGAGTTAGGGGTAGAAATGTGAGGGTTCAAAAGTTGAGGGCCAAAAAGTAAATAAATGAGGACCAAAGTGTAAAGTTGGTCAAGAAGGTTTCCTCTTAGGCTCAAGTTTTTATACATGACTAATTGGGGCCTAAGGATTATGATGGTGAATTTTATTTCCAGATTAAACCTTGTTTGACCAGTCAATTTATGCAAAAACCCAAATTAAGTTGTTAATTGGGCATGGTTCTCAATGTAGGTCAAAATGGGTTCCTAAGGCCAAATTGAAGGTTCTAAACCCTAGAGATTATTTTTCTATGAATTTTAGAGGGTTTAGTTGATTTCTTTCTCTGCCTCGAACCTCGTGTTTTTAAGTGGGTTTGTTTTTAGGTTTATAGGATGTCATTTAATTCCTTGGAGTTGTTGTAGCCCTTATTGAATCATCTCATCCCACTTTTCCTCTTATTAGGTTTCTTGGACTATGTTTGGACCCTGAGTTACCCTGTTTTCAGATTGGATTGGTGAAATTGCATTTTTACCCCTTAGTTTCTATTTTCTTTGCGAACTCAAAATCTCTCTGAGTTAAGCCTTTCCTTGAGTTATGTAGGGGCTTTTATCCTTTGTATTAGGTCAAAATGAGCTAGTTATGGCTCATGATGAGGTTCTCATCAATATACATACATATATATACAATTATAAATATATATATACATATACATACATCTATCTATTCATATATTTACATACCTATATATATATACATATATACATATATAAGTACACATATACCTATATAATTATAACCATATATATATATAAATATAGATATATATTAACATATATACATACATATATATATTTTCATATCACCTACCATACGTTGTATCGCGGGAATATCTGCACCAGTTGCTGATATTCCCCGATACACGTGTACAGAAAGCATTTTCGCACACATCTTCCACCTTCCATCCTACACCCCACGTAGCACCTCGTCCTGTTGGTTGCGTCTTCCTAGACGACGGCCGAATCGACACCGTGCTACACGTCATCTCCACCTCCACCCCGACCCCTATATACATATATATATATACTATATTTACCTTATTTCCATTTCTCTTTCTTGCCATTAAAAACATAAAAAAAATATACAAAAGAGAAAAGATAATCCTTGACTTGCAGGTACTCAGTCTTGTGAATAGCAAGACCAGTTTTGAACCCTAATTTGGCTCAAAGCCAAGAACCTGATTTTGAGGGTGTACCTCAAGGACAAATTATCAGAAAAAAAATCTTAAACAGAAAAACACCAACAACATAATAAGCAAACAGAAGAGAATCATTGTAGGAAAGGCGTAGAAACTTATTCACTTCTAATCCCACTTCCTTGAGTTCGACCCTGGGCTTAAAAGTGACAAAGATAAAATCAAGTAGGCCAGGTAAAAAATTTTGTAAAGAGATGGTTAGGCTCGATTTAGGTTAACCACTATACTCATTTCAACGATAAAATCACCACATTAACACAACCTATCCAGGTCTCGACCATACCTCTTTTCTGGTGCCGTTGCCGCACGCAGGCCACTGCGCACACCAGCAGGCCGCCCGCGACCCTCTCCGTGCGCCCTGTCGTGAAGTTCTGCCTGCAACCCAGCCGGCGCAGTCCTTCTGCGCACGCGCCAGCTCTCTTAGCGGTGCCTGCACTCACGGAACCTCCAGCACCCGGTCGCGCGAGCCGAGGGTGCACTGTAGCCACTGTTCACGCATTTCAGCAGAACACTGTGGCTACAGTGCGGTGACCGGTAAGTTTCTCACTTAACCGGTCACCCGGTGTTCTCTCTCCGCACTGCAACCGTCTGCTGCCCGTCTGCACACGCCCGTGCCCACGTCCCTCTCCGCGCCCGCTCTCGCGTCAGCATCCGCCTACGTCTTCCCCCGCTTCTTCGCGCCTGCACCCGCCTCACCGCGCAGCGCAGTGCACTGCGGTTCCTCTCACGCTCGTTCCCTCCTGCGTGCACGCACGCCTTCACGTTACTATGCGCCTGCACCTATGCGTGGCACCAGACGACGGCCACTTCTTGCAGATGACTTAACTCGCCCGCGCCACCTCCAGCAGAAGCATGCTCTCTCTCTCTCTCTCTCTTTCTCTCTCTCTCTCTCTCTCTCCTACAGACACATATACACACACACACTCTCGTACACACACTCTCACTTAGACACTACTATATACTTATATATATATATATATACATATACATATTTATATCTATATATATATTTATACATATATATATATACATATATTAGTACCTATATAGCTAAGTATAATTATATATACATATATATATACATACATATGTAAACACATATATTTATACATATATATATATATAAATATACATACATATATACATATATCTATAACTATAAATACATGTATATATATATGTATATCTATCCACATATATCTATATACATAGATACTTATACTAATATATATATATACATATACACATATATATAACTATATACATATATTACTATATATGTACATACATACATACATATATATACATATACATACATCTATCTATACTTATATTTACATATCTATGTATATACACACACATATATATACATATATAAGTACGCATATACCTATATAATTATAACCATATATATTTACATATATACATACATATATATATATTTTCATAGCACCTACCATTTGTTGTATCGTCGGAATATCTGCACCAGTTGCTGATATTCCCTGATACACGCGTACAGAAAGCATTTTCGCACACATCTTCCACCCATCCACCTTACACTCCACGCGGCACTTTGTTGAACGTATTACGAATCTCTACGCTAACATGTTCCGTTTTGGAAAACCTGTCGTTGTAGTTCGAAAGCGAAGAATTCGTGTTCAACAAATAAAATTTTATACCGAAAAGAATTCCGGGTCGAACACAGGGAGGCTACGTTGATCTATATTCGCAATTATATTTTTTTAGGATTTTTGATAAGCAAGGCGATATAATTACAAAGGAGCTATCAGACTGAGAGAGAGAGAGAGAGAGAAAGAGAGAGAGAAAGAGAACATGCATTCAATGTTTCAACTGTTTATACAATCAAACTAAATAAAAGTTACACTAGAAAGCGGGAAATCAATTACACTATAAAGCAGGAAAATTCGACACTAGAAAAGCTGTAAATAAGAATGGGAGAGAGAAGTTATCCTCCTCGACGATTGCTTGGAGGATGACCCGGACGGGACGACGCCTGGACGAAGGAGAATGAAGCAGGATGAAGCAGAAGAACGGGTACGGAGCAGCACGCCGTCGTCGTCGCGGGATCCGCTTTCGAAGGGGAACGAAAATTTAGACTTTATATCACGAGGAGCATCTTGGGTGTGGGACAAGCTTCTCTTGAGCTTTGGAGGGGTAGAGAGGAGAAGGAAGGGATGAAAATTTCGTATGGAGGGGGTCTCCTTTTATAGTTGCAAGGAGTGGGGGCAAAATGGACATTACAACTTCAAAACAATAAATGAAGGGTCTTTAGTGACGGATAAATCCGTCACTAAAGCCCCGACGTGGGCGTAGCTTCCGCGCCCACGCACGCCGCTTCAGCTGCCCACGCGCTCAATGCCATCACACACACGCTGAGTCTCAGTCGTCCGATCGCGAGATCGGACGGCTTAAAACGCATCTTCGCCCGCAACGCTGCGCGCCCACCCGCATGTGATCGCGCGTCCACGCTGCGCGTCCAATCACGTGTCGATGCTATTGGGCACACGCAGCATTTGGATCGCAATCTGACACTCCACGCGCCTCTCGCTTGCGCCTGATTTGAGGCTCGCGGGACTCGATCCCGCGACCTTTGCTTCGCCTGCCGCTTCATCTCCGCTGCGCTACGCGGATGAAATGGTCACGTGGATGAATCAGCCAGCCGCATCCACAGCCGTTGGATCTTGATCCAACGGCGGAGAATCGACGTGCTGATTGAAGAAGAAGAGGTGTGGCGGTGCTAGAGGTCGTTTGGACGGCTGAGATGGCACCACGTGGCGCCATCTTGGCCGTCCATCTTCTGGAAGTTGTGGATGGTGCCACGGATGTCAGATTGACTCGATTTTTGTGTCATTGAGCTGCGATCATCGATCTGAATTCATCCGTGCGGTCGTATTTGTCATCTGAAGTGCAGATTTTCACCATCTTGGCCCTTGATCTTCTAGGGTTCCTCGGTCACTATCTAATTCTGCGGATGTCTGATTAGGGCAATCTTAGAGTCGTTGAACTCCAATCGTCGCCCTGATCACATCCATATGGTTGGATCTTTGATCCGAGGCTCCGATTAAATGTTTGCCCTCTCCAAGCACATAAAAGGAGACAATTATCCTCCATTTTATTCGAACTACTCTAAATGCAAAATGATGCACATTATGCAATATTTATATCATGAAATGAAATCCTATGCTTAAGAACATGCAAAAATAGACATTTTAAGTAGTGTAAATGTGTTTACATCATACCCCCATGCCTATCCTTTGCTAGTCCCTAGCAAAAACTATATGCTATTTATAAAAGAATTAGGTTGGATTATTTGGACCTAAGTTGTTTTCAATCATTAAGAAATTATCTACTTAGGAACTGAACTTTCAAAGACACAACAGTGCCCAGGTATCAGCCAAAATGCAGACCGCCTCAAGCCCTCGCCTTATTAAAAGAAAAGTTTCTTTTTCTTTTTTCTCTTTTCTAATTTTTTTTGGATTTTTAAATTTTAGGGTTTAAGAGTGGCTTTCTACGGCCATTCAACTCACCCAAGATTTGATAAGAACCCTAAGCTTTAAGCATCTTATTGTGATTGTGATAGACTCGTTGACTAGCAGTTAGAACGGACTTCGGATTTCTACGCCTCTAGGTGACCTAACAAGAATTTTGCCTAAAGGTGTATCTTTACAACCGGTAGCTTTCTCCCTACTTTTTTTTTTTTACGGGGTCAACACAAGGGTGAATCCAATGTATATCTCCCCGATTTATTCTACTTCTCCGCTTCTTCCTAAGTGTTTTGGGAATTTTTAGTGCATTTTCTAAGCTGGGTTCTGGACAACCGGTCGATGAGCTGTTACCACTGACAACTTGCCAGCCATACTCGTGCGGCGAAGTGTGGCTTATTTATTTTTGTTCTTTCTCCTTTTCTTTTTGATTTTTTTTCCTTTTTTTAAGTAGGTGACTTCCCTGGTCTAAGATTTACCTACAGGCAGCAAAAAAGAGAAAGGTCCAGTGACTGGGCTCTGGACAACCTACCTATGGGCTGTTACCCACGATAACTTGCCAGCCATATCACCCTAGAAGGTTCATTAGCTACCCAATTTCCGTTAGAATCGCCGAACAACGAGTCAGTGCAAAGAAAATGTGTAGATGCTTAAAACTCAAAATTCCCTCAAATCAGAGGGTAGGTTGATAAGTCGTGTACTTATCACCCAAACTTATTTATTCCAATTATAATAGAATTAAGATGGCGAGGACTCAAAGACAAATCCACATTTTAGTGGATACACAGGCTAATTAAGTCCAAAGACCTGAGGGGTCTTTGTGTTCAGATCCTAATGTAAAATTTCTTAGGATTGAAAAGTCCTAATGTCCAACTAATCCTTCCTAATTTTTTTTTTTTAAATAAGAAGAGAGATAATTTATATGGATTTCACAAAGCTGACCAGATAATTCAAGAATGAATCCACCCCCCATGCCTAGCTGATGCAATGTCCTCATTGAAAAAGGGACATGAAAGAAAGGGTAGAATATGAAAGATGTCACCTGGATATGAAGCTCGTATCAGCCTTGTGTCATATGTACAACTATTGAGTTTAATGCCGTCAGCTAGGCGAAGTCTAGCCAAAGAAGTCATAGAATGGTTAGAGCAACAGAGTCTGAGATGGGTTCTGGGAGATTACGGTCAACAACAGGCTTCAGACGTTGACCGTTGACTTTAAAGTTGTTACTCGTCTTTGGGTCAGAAATCTGAATGGCACCATTAGGAAAAATCTGATCAATTATGAATGGGCTATTCCATTTAGATCTAAGTTTTCCAGGAAAGAGCTTAAGTTTAGAATCAAATAACCAGACCTTCTGGTTTGGCTCAAAGCTCTTGCGGGAAATCAATTGATCATGTAGAGCTTTGGTCCGAGCCTTGTAGATCTTGGCATTCTCATAAGCATCATTTCTAAGCTCCTCCAACTCAAATAGTTGAAGTTTCCTGGTCTTTCCAGCTAGATTCAGATCTAAATTGCATTGTTTGATTGCCCAGAATGCCCTGTGTTCAATCTCTATGGGTAGATGGCATGCCTTTCCAAACACCAAACGGAATGGAGACATGCCGATGGGAGTTTTATACGCCGTACGGTAGGCTCAAAGAGCATCCTCAAGCTTTTGAGTCCAATCCTTGCGATCAGGCCTAACCATTTTTTGCAGAATGTTCTTGATCTCTTGGTTGGAGATCTCGGCTTGTCCATTCGTCTGGGGATGGTAAGGTGTGGAAATACGATGATTAACCCCATATTTGGCCAATAAATTCTGGAATTAGGCATTAGTAAAATGAGTGCCACCATCATTGATGATAGCCCTTGGAATCCCGAGCCTACTGAAGATATTTTTCTTGACAAAATTGATGACCACCTTGTGGTCATTGGTTCGGGTGGGAATTGTCTCAATCCATTTAGACACATAATCAACAGCAACAAGAATGTACTGATGTGCAACTGAAGGGATAAAGGGTCCCATGAAATCGATGCCCCAAACATCGAAAATTTCGACAGGAAGAATAGGGTTTGGGGGCATCATGTCTCTCTTAGTTATGCTCCTGAGTGCCTGGCATCGAGAACATGACCTTGAGAAATCCTGGGCATCCTTGAATAAAGATGGCCAATAGAAGCCAGATTGCAAGATTTTTGCAGCCGTCTTTCTCTCGGAGAAATGTCCACCACACCCAGATGCATGGCAGAACTCGAGTATACTGTTGAATTCATTCTCCGGTATGCATCGGCAAATAATCTGATCAGAGCCAATGCGATACAGTTTAGGGTCCTCCCAAAAGTAGTATTTGGCCTCAAATTTGAGTCTATCCTGTTGTTGCTTGGTCCAATCTTGGGGGATTTGACCAACGGCCAAATAGTTAACAATGTTAGCAAACCATGGGGTGTGGACACCTAAAACCATAAGAATGGTTTCGTCCGGAAAAGTGTCAGCAATCGGAATGTTCGGACAAGAAGAATCACCTAGGAGTCTCTACAAATGATCCGCTACCACATTTTGTACCCCGGCTTTATCCTTGATTTCAAGATCAAATTCTTGAAGAAGAATCCAACGAATAAGCCAGGGTTTAACATCCCTTTTAGCCAAGAGATGTCTCAAGGCCGAGTGGTCAGTATAAACAATAACATGAGACCCCAAGAGATAAGGCCTGAATTTTTCCAATGCAAATACTACAGCTAGTAATTCCTTTTCAGTAACAATGTAATTCCTCTAGGCTTCATCCAGAGTTTTACTAGCGTAGTAAATGACAGAGGGCTTTCGGTCAATTTTCTGACCCAGGACAGCCCCGACCATGTAATCAGAAGCGTCGGTCATGATCTCAAATGGGGCTATCCAAATTGGTGGTTGCAAAATTGGAGCACAGGTGACTGTCGTTTTCAGAAAATCAAATTCCTTTCGGCATGATTCGTCAAAAACAAATGTCATTTCTTTGGCAAGAAGATTGCTCAAAGGACGAGCAACCTTCGAGAAATCCTTGATGAATCTTCAATAAAATCCCACATGGCCAAGAAATGATCTGATTTGTTTAACAGATCTGGGAGGAGAAAGTTTAGTGATAGCATCAACCCTAGCTTTGTCCACTTCAATTCCCCGTTCAGAGATTACATGACCCAAAACGATGCCCTCTTGGGTCATGAAATGACTCTTTTCCCAGCTAAGGACCAGTCGTGTCTTGATACATCGCTTAAGAATCATTTCTAAATTAGCCAAACAAGAGTCAAATGATTCTCCGAAAATAGAGAAATCATTCATGAAGACTTCCATAAACTCTCCCACCATGTCGAAAAATATGGCTACCATACACCTTTGAAAAGTCGTAGGTGCATTGCACAACCCAAAAGGCATCCTACGAAAAGCAAAGATTCCGTAGGGACAAGTGAAAGTAGTTTTTTCTTGATCCTCGGGATGGTTAGGAACTTGGTTGTATCCGGAGTAGCCATCAAGAAAACAGAAGTACTTCTGCCTGGCTAATTTTTCCAAGATTTGATCAATGAAGGGCAGGGGAAAATGATCCTTTTTAGTGGCTGTGTTCAGCTTCCTGTAATCAATACAAACTCTCCAAGAGGAAGCTGAATGAGTTGTGATAGATTCACCTCTCTCATTAGTCACAATAGTAATCCCGACTTTCTTTGGATCAATCTGAACGGGACTTACCCAGGGACTGTAAGAGATTGGATAAATAATTCCTGCATCGAGCCACTTGATGATTTCCTTTTTTACCACTTCTCGCATATTTGGATTCAATCTCCTCTGCATCTGGTGAGAAGGGCGGGATCCATCTTCCAAAAATATTCTATGATTACAGTAAGATGGCTCAATCCCCCTGAGGTCATGAATGGTCCAACCAATTGCCTCCTTATATTCCTTTAGGACCTTAATCAATTTAATTTCTTGCTCCTTTGTCAATTTAGCATTAATAATCACAGGGAGCATATTCTGAGGTCTTAAAAATTGATATTTTAAATTCTCGGGCAATGGTTTCAATTCAAGCTGGGGTGGGGTGATGATTGATGGTAGGGTAGATGCTGAAGATTCAACAAGAGGAAGAGGTTTTGAGTGAACAAAATCAGTAACCTCTTCCGAAGATGTCAGGTCAAAGGGTTGTGGGTCAAATTCATCAACCAAAGAGGAACTTTCAATTGAAGAAACTGTCAAACAAGTTTCAATATTAACATTATCCTCATCAAGTTCCTCAATAAATCCATAATCCTCAAATTTATTGATCGCCTTAAAAATATCCAATTTCATTTGTTGGTCCCCAAAGGCGATTTCCATGCTACCGCTTTCACAATTAATGTTGGCCTTTGCGGTAGCCAGGAACGGGCGCCCCAGAATGATGGCGTGTTCCTCAGATTATCTGGTACATCCATGTCAAGGACAAGGAAATCTACAGGAAAATAGAAATCCTTGACCTTAACTATAACATCTTCAATAACGCCTCGTGGGTTTGTGACCGAATGCTCTGCTAATTGTAGCATTACTGAAGTTGGCCGAAGTTCACCTAACCCAAACTTCTCATAAAGAGAAGTCGGAATTAGGTTGATGGATGCATCGAGATCCAAAAGTGCTTTATCAAATGTGTAATCTCCGATAACGCAAGAAATCAAAGGAGCACCAGGATCTCTCTTTTTCTAAGGGAGGTAGTGCAGGATAATAGAACTAGCCTGCTCGGAGAGTACCACCTTCCTCGGAACAGATTCTCTCGACTTACGCTTTTGTGTACATAATTCCTTTAAAAATCTTGTGTAAGCCGGTATGTGCTTGATAGCATCAAGGAGCGGGATATTGATCTCAACATTCTTAAATAAATTCAGAAGCTCCTCATTACTATCAACATACTTCTTCTTCTTTGCTTTGGTTAAGGCTTCAGGAAAAGGAACATGAGTCAGATCTTTGGAATCAGGTTCCTGAGCCTGGATTTCTCCTCTAGAATTCTCCTCTCTCTCCTCAGATTCTTCAGGACTCAAAAGATCAGAATAGTGTGGCTGTGGATCCTGAGTCTTCTTACCACTCCTTAAAGTTACAGAATTTGCAGAAGCGTAAGAATTTGGGTCTTGGGGTGGATTAGGAAAGATTGGAGGGGCTTGATTGACCATGAATTGTTGATTTGTAGAAGAAGAAGATGAGGAACCCTGCTCAACCACCTGAGCATGTGCGTGCAGGTCCCTCTGATTTTCGTACCCTTGGGCTTGATTGCCCGAATTCATAATGTTTCGCGGGTTGGGTACGGGTTGGGATGGTAGAGATCCGGGTTGACGAGAGTTAGCAATGAGCCCGGATTGCAAGTTGTCCAGCGAGCTTTTCATTTGCTGCATGAGCTGGAGCATAGATCCTTGCATCTCTGCCATTTGACGGTTCAAATCAGCCTGCCCTACGGGTTGACGGGCATTCCAAGCTGGCTAATTGACCTGATTTGGAGGCAACTAAGTATATACTTGACCCTGACCCATTGGTCATTGTGGAGCATAGTTGCCGGGTCGGAATTGGGTCTGTTGCCCTGGATTTTTCCAAGAGAAGTTAGGGTGGTTTCTCCAACCTGGATTATAGGCATTCGAGTAGGGGTTGGATCTAACATTCTCTTGTATAGCATAGACATCCTCATAGGGTGAGGATGGAGAGAAAGAAAGGGAAGGATCAGAAAAACTGGGATCAAAGGCCCCAGTTGGGAACCCATGGGGTTCCGAAAAATGCTGACTCATAGGTTGAGTCGCATCGAGTTGATCCACGAACTCCCATCCAGAAGGAGCTCGTGAGGAATGGAATCCCGAATTTTGAGATTGAGTGGATTGAGAGTTGTTCACAGAATTGCCAGCCATCCACTCTTCCATTCTTTTAGCAACCAAGTCCACCTTGTCAAGTTTATTACAAATCAATTCCATATCAAATGAATGAGAGTCATGGACTTCATTGACATTTGATCTGGGTTGCTGGGACCGGTTAAAAGTATCCATGGAGGCATGATTAATTGAATTCTCACTCATTTCCTCAAATAAATCATGTGCACTATCTGCATCTTTATTGAGGAAATTGCCTCTGCAAGAAGCATCCACGTGGTTTCTGAGTTGCTCATTCAACCCATGATAGAAGATCTGCACGAGTTTCTATTTCAGCACCTCATGGTGTGGACACCTCCGCAATAAGTCCTAGAATCGCTCCTAGGCCACATGAAACTGCTCCCCCAGCCACTGGGTAAAGGTAGTGATTGCCCATCTCAAAGCATTGGTACGACCGACTGGGAAGAATTTCTTCAGAAAGGGCGATTTCAACTCATTCCAAGTTGTAATTGGTCTTCCTATTATCCTATACCAATGCACGGCTTTATCCCTAAGAGAGTGGGGGAAGAGCCTCATGATCATTTGCTCCTCGTTAATGTTTCGAGCCTTGGTGGTCTGGACCAAAGTGGTCAAATCTTCCAAGTGCTGAAACGGATCTTCGGAGCCAAGCCCATGATAATGTTTAATCAGGCTTAACACCTGCGGCTTGATTTCTACATCACCGGCTGGAATCTGGATGCTGGGACGTTCCCCGTAATTCGAAGGATCATAAAAATCCTTCAAGGGCTGAGTGCCCTGCATTCTTTGGAACCATTCCTGCATTCTCTGCATTTGGTCCAGCTGCCTTCGAAATTCTTCCTGTGAATTTTCAAGCAGAGGAGGCTGTTGTTCGACCATGGGATCAAATTGACCAAAATCTGACTTGCGCCTCCTAGAATGTTTTAACGGTCCTTCCAATCGGGGATTCAATGACCGTCTTCCCAGCATAAACTAGGAGAAGGTCAGAAGGACTGGGGATAGGGACCCTACAGCACAACAAAACAAGGCTGTCCTTAAGTGGGGTAGCCTAAGGATCTACTGACTCCCAAAACCAGCCTTAAGACTGTAAGTGATTTACTCTACTTGCATCTGTTTAATCCAACCAGCTAGAAGGAGGGAGTGGGGAGAAGGTTCTTCCTTTGGCTTTCACCTCCGGTTCCTAGTGTACCCCCTCAGCCGCGATCGTTTGACTCTGCTCCCTTAGCTAGACATCAGATTGATCAGTACAAGTAGGTTAATCAAAAATAATCTCAGATTAGGCCCTGAAGAGTGAATCAAACCTTAAGGCCAACGTCTACTCAATTTTATTAAGGCCTGGGATTGTGGTGCTTATGGAATGTGATGGGCCCTTACAATGGGTTGTGCCCTTAATGATTGATTGAAATTTGTGTAAGTGCATGCACAACCAGGGTTTTCAAGCAAGATTATTGATAATGTGTGAATTTTAGTGTTCAAATCTTGCTTAAGTAGCTTTTAGGGTTTCAAATTAGGTGAATTGCAATCAAGTTTCTAGGCAAACCAAGTTGTAAAACACGGGTGAAGATTGTTTTCCTTTAAAATCAGAAAGAAAGTAGAGTGCCTGGAATATACCTAGATTGAAAACCCCAAGGAGGAGCTACTTGATGAGTTGGTTTTAAAATAAAGTGGTGCGGCCCAAACAACTCAAACAATTGGCCACAAATGCACCACTAAGTTAGGCACTCAAAAATGGTTAACCTAGAATAATTTCTACTCTGTTATGTGTTGCTTTGTGTGTACCGGTTCCACAGATCAGAACCCGGTTGAGTAGAAAACAAATCAAGTTGATCAAGTGCCTTGAATGTGGGTGTGTGTTGTGTGTTTGTTGGAAATTACCCCACAAGATTATCTTTTTGTTATTTTTTTATGAATGAGGGTGCAATGAATGTGAGTGAAAATCCAAACAACTAAACTATTCCTAGGATTTATGCAAACACCTAGGTTAATTGGGATTTGGATTTAATGTGGCGAATGAAATCTATGGAGGGGGTAAGAATGGTGGAGCACTTACAGTTGTCTTCAACTGCACTTTACTCCAGTCTACCGCTTGTTGATTCCTTGATGGAGGTCTCTGCAAAACAATAAACACAAGAGAAAGCTAGTTAGAAAACAACATAAAGTGCAAGAAAGGCAAAGAAAAGATCGAAAATCGTTGCCTCCCCGGCAACGGCGCCAAAATGTTGAACGTATTACGAATCGCTACGCTAACATGTTCGATTTTGGAAAACCTATTGTTGTAGTTCGAAAGTGAAGAATCGTGTTCAACAAATAAAATTTTATACCGAAAAGAATTATGGGTCGAACACAGGGAGGCTACGTTGATCTATATTCGCAATTATATTTTTTTCGGATTTTTGATAAGCAAGGCAATATAATTATAATGGAGCTATCAGCCTAAAAGAGAGAGAGAGAGAGAAAGAGGGAGAGAGAAAGAGAACATGCATTCAATGTTTCAACTGTTTATACAATCAAACTAAATAAAAGTTACACTAGAAAGCGGGAAATCAATTACACTATAAAGTAGGAAAATTCTACACTAGAAAAGCTGTAAATAAGAATGGGAGAGAGAAGTTATCCTCCTCGACGATTGCTTGGAGGATTAGTCGGACGGGACGACGCTTGGATGAAGGAGAATGAAGCAGGACGAAGGGGGACGAAGCAGAAGAACGGGAACGGAGCAGCACGCCGTCGTCGTCGCGGGATCCACTTTCGAAGGCGAACAAAAATTTAGACTTTATCTCGCGAGGAGCATCCTGGGTGTGGGGCAAGCTTCTCTTGAGCTTTGGAGGGGTAGAGAGGAGAAGGAAGGGATGAAAATTTCGTATGGAGGGGGTCTCCTTTTATAGTTGTAAGGAGTGGGGGCAAAATGGACATTACAACTTCAAAACAATAAATGAGGGGTCTTTAGTGACAGATAAATCCGTCACTAAAGCCCCGACGTGGGCATAGCTTCTGCGCCCACGCGCGCTGCTTCAGCAGCCCGCGCGCTCAACGCCATCACACTCACGCTGAGTCTCAGCCGTCCGATCGCGAGATCGGATGGCTTAAAACGGACTTCGCCCGCTACGCTGCGTGCCCGCCTACGTGTGATCGTGCGTCCACGCTGCGCGTCCAATCGCTCATCGATGCTATTGGGCGCGCGCATCCATTGGATCACAATCTGACGCTCCACGCACTACTCGCTTGCGCCTAATTTGAGGCTCACGGCACTCGATCCCGCAACCTCTTCTTCGCCTGCCGCTTCATCTCTACTGCGCTACGCGGACGAAATGGTCGCATGGACGAATCAGCCAGCTGCATCCATAGCCGTTGGATCTTGATCCAACGGCAGAGAATCGATGCACTGATTGAAGAAGAAAACGTGCGGCGGTGTTGGAGGCCGTTTGGGCGGCTGAGATGGCGCCACATGGCACCATCTTGGCCGTCCATCTTCTGGAAGTCGTGGATGGTGCCACGGATGTCGGATTGACTCGATTTTTGTGTCGTTAAGCTGCGATCGTCGATCCGAATTCATCCGTGCGGTTGGATTTGTCATCTGAAGTACGGATTTTCACCATCCTGGCCCTTGATCTTCTAGGGTTCCCCGATCACTATCTGATGCTACGGATGTCTGATTAGGGCGATCTTGGAGTCGTTGAACTCCAATCGTCGCCCTGATCACATCCATACAGTTGGATCTTTTATCCGATGCCCTGATTAAATGTTTGCCCTATCCAAGCACATAAAAGGAAACAATTAACCTCCATTTTATTCAAACTACTCTAAATGCAAAATGATGCATGTTATGCAATATTTATATCATGAAATGCAATCCTATGCTTAAGAACATGCAAAAATAGACATTTTAAGAAGTGTAAATGTGTTTACGTCACACTTCGTCCTGTTGGTTGCATCTTCCAAGACAACGACGACTCGACACCGTGCTACGCGCCATCTCCACCTCCACACCCACCCCTATATACATATATATATACTATATTTACTTTATTTCTATTTCTCTTTCCTGCCATTAAAAAGATAAAAAAATATACAAAAGAGAAAAGATAATCCTTGACTTGCAGGTACTCAGTCTTATGAATAGCAAGACCAGTTTTGAATCCTAATTTGGCTCAAAGCCAAGAACCTGATTTTGAGGGTATACCTCAAGGACAAAAATTATCAGAAAAAAAATATTAAATAGAAAAACACCAAAAACATAATAAACGAACGAAAGAGATTCATTGTAGGAAAGGAGTAGAAACTTATTCACTTCTAATCCCACTTCCCTAAGTTCGACCCTGGGCCTAAAAGTGACCAAGGTAAAATCAAGTAGGCCAGGTTAAAAATTGTTGTGAAGAGATGGTTAGGCTCGATTTTGGTTAACCACTATACGCATTTCAACGATAAAATTATCATATTAACACAACCTATCCGGGTCTACACCACATCTTTTCTAGCGCCGTTACCAGGGAAGTGTGCATTCAAGTAAGTTTTTACTCCATTCCTTTAATTTTTCTCTTCTCACACCCTTCTCTTCACGGGTGTTTTTGTTTGTTGCTGTGCAAGTGAACCTGTTGCAAGGAGAAGACAGGCAGACGAAGTCGGAGACGTGGGCAGTTCCAAGGCGGGAACGAAAGCGTGAAGATGCCAGCACTGCACTAGAGCTTCACACACGTTACTGAACAAGTAGGTCTTTCTTTCTTAGCAACTTAGGTTAACTTGTTACCTTAATAAAAAAAAAAAAACTAAAAACACTTCTTTGGATCTCTTGGGGCAAGTGGATTAAAAATCACTTATTTGATTGTTTGTCATCACTCCCACCGCCCAGGGATTTCCTGCCTAACTTCACATAGCAAAAATCTAAGAATCTTGATTCTTGAATCTTTCGCCGTGAGAAGTATTCTTGAAGGTAAAGATAAAATGATTGATTGCCATCCCTCTTTGCCTCATTTATCTGAAATTCGGGATCACCTTTTTGGTGGGGAGACTTGGAATTGAGTTGATTCCAACCCCACCACGACCTTTCACGTGCCTAAGATTCGATCCCAAATACTTCAACCCCAACAATTTGATTTTCTTCATCTTATGGTTGAGCCTTGTGTGTGGAAATCATTTTGGTGATTGGGAGCACTTGAATTGAAGTGTTTTGGCTCCCTTTCACACTAATCTAAAATTGATTCATGCATCCACACGTAGAAATCTCGATCTAGGGAAGCCCATTGCATTTTAGCATGCATTAACCAACTGACATTGAAGAAGGGTTTGTTGAGCCTAGAAGAAAACTTGTATTCTCTCAAAACTCGGAGATTGGTTGAATTGGTAATTTAGAGAAATCTTAAAATCGATACTACTTAAGGCTGAATTCTAAAAACCATTCACCAATTAAAACATCAATTCGGGGGGATTTCCCCGTTGCATGCTTGGTTTACACACTCTCTAAAAATCAATCACTTGGGTATTACCCGTAAATAACGCCCTTCACATTCTAGAAGCACATGATCCTAAGCCTCTAACTAAAACTGGTAGCAACTTGACCCTTATTAAGGGTTGGAGGTCTAACTACTTGCGTGTAGCACCTACGTGCTGGTGAGGGTTCCCGCATGCTATCGGGTGCCTAAGACTGGGGCAAACGGCCTTTCAATCTGGCCTGGTGGTTCCGCGGTGCTCGCATTCAGTTCTGTAGGCCGTGATAGTAGGTAACTTAGATCTCTAGGTCTAAGGGCACACTGTAGAGGTTAGGAATCTGATTGTATTGATTTGTCATCAAGTGTACCTTTGCGGCGTCATTTCTCTCATCTCTTTTCCCTTCATATCCCCCCCAATTCTTCCTGCGGTAGTGCATGTTTGGGAGGAGGTCACAAAACCCTGAACTGTGTGAATTGCCTGATAATTTTAGAAAAGAAGCCACATCGTCTTCCTCCTCCACAAACATGGCTGCACGCCCACCCCTAAATCCTGAGGAAGGAAACCGCCCTCAGAACCCACTAAGTGGTGGAGCCTTAGATCCCATAACCCGCCTACAAGCCCAAATGGAAATGTATAATGAACAAATTGAGGCCATTATGGAAACATTGGAGGAAATGTAGAACCCTCCTGAACGGGAGGAGCCTAGGTCTCTTAGCTCCTATCAGAATCTCGCTACTATAGAGACCATAGGACAAATTCGGGCCCCCATGGGCGGGGATGACTTTGAACTGAAACCTAACATAATTGGCCTGATAAATTTTCACTTCCATGGCCTTGCAAGTGAAGATCCTTTTCTCCACTTGGAAGACATAACCCGATTGGCTGAAACAGTTAAACGACGAAATATTGGGTTACCTATAGTCCTCATGAAAATGTTCCCGTTTTCATTGCGGGATAAAGCGTCACAGTGGTTACGCACCCTTGGGAGAACCATCTACTCTTGGGAAGAGATGCGAACAGCGTTTCTCAAAAAGTTCTTCCCAATCGAGCGAACCAATGCGCTTCGCCGTGCTATCACTTCATTTACGCAACAAAATGGCAAACAATTTCATGAGGCATGGGAGAGATATAATGACCTCCTCAGGAAGTGTCCGTACCACGGTCTGCCTAAGTGGCATATAGCCCAGATTTTCTACTATGGGCTAAATAAGACTTTGAAGTAGATTGCAGACGCTTCTTGCAGAGGGAATTCATGAATAAAGATGAGAATGGAGCATTTGAATTATTTGAAAATATGAGTGAAAACTCAATGAACAATGCTTCCATTGTCGCCTTTAATCGTACCAGCCTGCCCCGTAATCTCCACGAAGTTGACACGAGACCCTCCCATTCATCCATTGATCTCAGCCTTATCACACAGAAATTGGATGAAGTCTCCGTCATGTATAAGAAGCTGGACAAGCTTCTGGCCAACCCTGCCCATTCTATGGCAAACACCCCCACCTCACCACTTTGTCACAATACCAATTCTTCCAATACCAGGCTTATCCCAAGAAACCTCGTAAGACCTTCCTTACCGAGTGTCATGCAGAGTGACTCGGTAAGTCATGTGGATCTGGCTTTTGCAAGCCAGTATTTTGACACAGAGGACCAAGCCTCCGTGTGCTCGGATGCATATTTACATGCGAATATGTCTTCTGGCATAGAAGATGCTTGCACCCTGGGGAACAACCCGTTCTCTGCCACTTATAACCCAGGGTGGCGAAATCATCCAAACTTCGCATGGTCCAACAACCCGCAGCGCCAAAACCCCGCTGGTGGACCAATGCGACCGTCCGCACCTGTCATCCCAAGGGCCCAGTCTAATCCTATGGCGAATTCGCCATTGGGTCCTTGCGTACCGCAAACGGAACACGCACCAAGTCCTCTTGACAAATTGATGCGAATGATGACAGAAATGTCAAAGCGCCATGAAGAGAACATGACCTCTCTTCTGCACCAATTGGTGCAGCAGAATGCTGAGATCAGTCAACTACGCATGGAGACTCGATCTCAGGGCACTCTCCCAGCCCAACCTATTCCCAACCCGCGAAATTTCATACCCCGTGGTCCTCAACCACAGGTACGACCTTCTCAGGGACAGGTTCACCAGATTCTGCAGGCTCCGAGCATTCCACCGGGATTTCAAGCCAATCCCGCTGCAGCACCTCACTCTTATGTCCCTATTGCAAACCCTCCTCCATTGTATGATCCCACTGGACCCACATCGTCCAATGCGATCACTATGAGGAGCAGCAAGCAGACCGTCGATCCGCCTCGACCTGATCCTGGCCCATCTTCTTCATCGCCCTCTCATTTGGGATGCGCACCGCATTCGCGAGAGGACGATACACCCAAATTGGTGCCAGAATTAGTCCCATTCTTTGAGGCTCTACTGTGGGAGCCAAAAGGCAAGAAGAAGGAAACGTAGGCCTTTGATAAGCTACGTAATTTGTTCAGGGATGTTGAAATCAAGGTACTCCTGCTCAAGGCTATCCACCACATACCTACTGTTGCCCGATTTTTCAAAGACTACACAACACCCAGGCGACAGTCAAAGAAAACTAAGAATCCGATGGTTCTCTCACCTCATGCGAGTTGTGCTACACTGTCAAATCTACCACTGAAGCAGAAAGATTCGGGCACACCGCTTATTTCCTGTAGCATCCAAGGCTGCAATTTTAACCGTGCCCTACTTGGTCTAGGATCTTCCATCAATCTTATACCAACCATCATGCTCGAAATATTTTCCTTAGGAAATCTGAAACCCACCCCTGTTACATTACAGTTGGTAGATCGTTCTGTCAAAATTCTGAAGGCTGTGGTGGATGACATGGTGGTTAGGGTCAACAGTCTCTGTTTTCCTGTTGACTTATTTTAGATAAGGAAGTTCCTAGCTCACTTTCTGCTCGTCCGATCATCCTTGGTTGACCTTTCTTGGCCACAGCCCGCGCCCATATCGACTACGAGTTAGGCTGTATTGAGATTGCCGTTGGATCTGATAAGCTCAAGCTTAACATCTTCAAGGAAGCCAAGAACTTTGATTGCGATTGTATCGAGGATGACACGTTTGATGAGGACACGGTCGTCAGCGCATGTATCGAACTAATTGGGACCTATTCTGACTACTACGGATTACCTGTAAACACTGACGATTGCCTGACAAACACATATTGTGACGTTCCCCCATCCCTCCCTATTCCCGTACCTTCTCCTAACCAGACTTCCGACGAGGCTTTCTCTAGTTCCCATACCGCATGGTCTGAGTCATATCCGAGCTGCTCACCGCCGGTCCGCACTCTTGAAGACCGAATTGCCCTTTCTTTTCCACCAAACCAGGTGGATTTGCAACTCCACACTGGGACCTTGAGCCCACATACTTCTCACTGGGGCTATTCCTTTTTGGATCCATCTATCCAAGAAGCCCCTCTTCTTGGCCAATCTGAGGGCCAACTTCTTTCTCTTGACTTATTTTCCGATTCGCCTGGGACACTCTCGTCCCAAGAAATGCCAGATCTTTCACCATCCACTATGGAGCTGAAAGAGTTGCCTAGTACACTTAAGTATGTTTTCCTGGGACCAAATGAAATGCTCCCTGTAATCATTAGTTCAAAATTGACTAGGGAGTAAGAGTACAAACTAATTGAGGTCCTTATGGAACACAAGGCAGCCATTGGGTGGTCTTTATCAGACTTATCTGGCATTAGCCCCTCCTACTGCACTAACCGTATATATACGGAGGAGGAGGCTCGACCTTCCTGCGAGATGCAGCGACGTCTCAACCCTAACATGTGGGGGGTCGTTAAGAAGGAAATTATTAAGTGGCTGGATGCGGGTATAATCTACCCAATCAGCGATAGCCCCTGGGTGAGTACGATTCACGTTGTGCCCAAAAAGGCGGGACTCACCATCCGTGTCAATGACAAGGATGAATCCATCCCTACACGCACTCCAACATCTTGAAGAGTGTGTGTAGATTATAGGAAACTCAATGTTGCAACTAAGAAAGATCACTTTCCACTACCTTTCATTGACCAAATCCTGGAGCGGTTAGCGGGAAATAAAATTTTCTGTTTCTTGGATGGATTCTCAGGATATAACCAGGTGGCAATTGACCCTCGGGACCAAGAGAAAACCACTTTTACCTGCCCCTTCGGCACCTTTGCATTTAGAAGGATGCCGTTCGAACTTTGTAACGTGCCAGCAACTTTCCAGAGATGTATGCTGGCAATATTTCATGACATGGTGGGTGACTTTCTCGAGGTCTTCATGGATGACTTTTTGGTCTTTGGACCATCTTTCGATGAATGTCTTGCCAACCTAACCCGTATCCTTAGCAGATGTATTGATGTAAACCTCGTGCTTTCGTGGGAAAAAAGTCATTTTATGATACACGAGGGAATTGTTCTCGGGCATATCATCTCCGATAGGGGTATCGAGGTTGACAGAGCTAAGCTTGATGTAATTGTTGATTTACCTGTGCTTGGCTCTGTCAAACAAATCCACTCCTTCCTGGGACATGTCAGTTTCTATAGGAGATTTATCAAAGATTTCTCCAAGATTTCTTGACCTTTAACTCATCTCCTGTCAACCGACGTACCCTTCGATATGGGCCTCGACTGCATACGAGCATTCACGCAGCTTCATAATGCTATGACCAAGGCCCCTGTTCTCCAGCCACCTAATTGGTCCCTCGACTTTGAACTCATGTGTGACTCTTCCGACCTTGCAGTCGGAGCTATCCTGGGACAAAGACGCGATAGACACCCCTTCGTGGTGTACTACGCCAGTAAGACGTTGGACGAGGCCTAACGTAATTATACTACCACTGAAAAAGAACTACTGGCGGTCGTCTTTGGGCTAGAGAAATTCCGCTCTTACCTTCTGGGCTCACACGTTATTGTTTTCACTGATCACGCAGCCATTCGCCCTCTCATGCACAAGAAGGATGCCAAGCCTAGACTGATTCGTTGGATCCTTCTGCTCCAAGAATTTGACATTGAGATCCGCAATAAGGTTGGAGACTAGAATGTTGTGGCTGATCATCTTTCCAGACTAGACCCTGACCATATTGGACTTACTCTGCCAATTAATGAGATTTTTCTTGATGAGCACCTATTGGCAAATAATGTGGCAAGTGGACCTTGGTATGCCGACATTGCCAATTACCTTGCTTCTGGATCCCTTCCACGTGGCTGGCCTAAAAACCAGCGCGAGCGTCTCATGGCAGAAGCAAAGTATTATTTCTGGGATAATCCACTTCTTTTTCGCATAGGTGCTGATCAAATCATTCGATGCTGTATTCCTGACAGCGAATTCCCTAGTGTGCTATCCTTCTGCCACGATCAGGCTTGCGGAGGCATTTCTCTGGGAGGAAAACTGCAGCCAAGGTGCTGCAATGCGGTTTCTTTTGGCCCTCCCTCCACCAGGATGCACACAAGTATGCCAAACATTGCACTAGGTGCTAGTCGTTAGGGTCAATGTCACGTCGTGACATGATGCCCTTACAGCCCATCCTAGCTACGGAAATCTTCGACATTTGGGGAATTGATTTCATGGGTCCCTTTTCTCCTTCCAACGGCTTCGAATTTATCCTCGTGGCTGTTGATTATGTTTCGAAATGGATCGAGGCTATTCCCACACGCCGTGCTGACCATGTTATATCCACTCGATTTGTCAAGGACCACATCTTTGTGTGCTTTGGGATCCCTCGAGCCATTATCTCGGATGGAGGAAGCCACTTTACCCATGCTTCTTTTCGGGCACTTCTGAGGAAATACGGAGTTCACCATTGTATCGCATCCCCATATCATCCTCAGACGAATGGCCAGGCTGAGGTGTCGAACTGGCAAATCAAGCAAATTCTCCAGAAAACGGTTCAGCCTGACCGGAAGGATTGGTCCGACAAGTTGATTGACGCACTTTGGGTGTATCGGATCGCCTTCAAGGCTCTCCTTCGTATGTCTCCTTATAGAATCGTTTACAGAAAGCCTTGTCATTTTCTCGTGGAGTTGGAGCACCGCGCTTATTGGGCGGTTTGCCAATGTAACCTCAACCCAGACCTGTGTGGTCGAGAAAGGAAACTCCAACTACAGGAGTTGGAAGAGCTCCGTCGTGAAGCCTATGATTCTGCTTTAACTTTCAAACAACGCACTAAGGCTTTTCACGACAACCGTATTCGACGGAAAGAATTTGAGCCATCTAAGCAAGTTTGGCTCTACAATGCCCGGCTCAAATTCTTTCCTGGGAAACTGAAGTCCAAATGGACTGGTCCTTTCTTGGTCTCGAGACCATTTCCCAACGGGGCCGTTGAGATTGAAGATCCTAAATCTGGGCATAAATTTACGGTCAATAGGCAGCGTTTGAAACCCTATCTTACTCATGAACCTATCCCCGTTGGAGAATCTGTTGCCTTGCTGGAGGGTAACTAATTTTGTGCCTCATTCTGAGTCCAGCTGGGGCGTTAAATTCAACTCTCATTGGGAAGCACCCCAACAACACTCACCATCCACCATCACTTTTCATGCCACTGTCACAATCACTTCACTTTTCACTTCACCACCCACCATCCACCCACCCTACCACCCTGCTATATACCCTACACCTTCACTCTCGCTACTCGATCTTTCGTCCTTCCTCTACCTTACCCTGCATGCATATGAGGACATAGCATCATTTGGCATGGGGGGGTGGATAGGCATCCATAGGATCTAAATATTTTATGGTATCATGCAATTTCCATCTATCTATATATATATATATATAAAATGGTGTTTAGTAATGATCTGAAGGCTGAAACAAAAATACAATAAGTGTTTATGGATATTCAACCACTGTTTTGAAGACTTTCCAGGCCACAGAAGCTTGATTCGCTCAGGCTCAGCTTAATTCACTTGAGCATTGGCAAGATAGATTAGAATCTCTCCTAACTAAGGACGTATTCTTGTACCTGAGACACCAGTACAGGATCCGTTGGTTTGCTTCTACTCGAGAGCCTAAGTAATCTTGGGTCACACTACACATATCAAGAAAGACTAGGTGAACATAAGATCCAACCCTAATGTTCATTAGGGAAGGTGGAGTCCTTACCTGTGCGCGCAGGTAGACTTTTTATCCCAGGCTTTAGTCTTGTGTTTCGGAAAGACTCTTTCCACCAAGGAGGAACTCTCCCACCAAAAAGAAAAGTGTGCTCCTCCAAATAATGTTGTAAGAGATATACTGACATGTGATTCAAAAAGAAAAAAAAAAGAGAGAGAGAAGATGCAAATAAGTTAGTATATCTCACAAATGTCCGTAAAATCTTCCTACAAAAAAGTTCTTTAGGGCAAATACCCTATTTTCTTTGAGCCACAAATGTCAGAAAATGGGAGTTGAGTTTTCTGTCATCTTTTTAAGGGTTAATCTGAAGACACGAGCTGAAACTGGGACCAACCTGTACTTAAACATTTGTAAAACCCTGGGCTTGAGTCTTAATGTTCATCTAGTCAGTCTTGATCCTTCACTATGCACAAGCCATAATCTCTTGAGCTCTCAAGTGCGGCAAAATCCTCTGAGTCCTGGAAATCGTACTTAAGGTTTAAATATCAAGAGTCCAGGTTAGTTGAGAGATGGTCTATGTCATGTGAGACTTAAAGTACTGGTAGTCTTCTTTGCAATTGGTTCTCACAATATCCAACAATAAACACACCTATGTCGCCTCAGGAGAAAATATTCAGCTGAAGATCATTTCTAAATACAATACAAAAATGTTTTGCTAGGGACTAGCAAAAGATAGGCATGGGGGTATGATTGCACAGCAAAAATACGCCAGCAATTGTGCCATCTTGTGCTATTTCCTAGCATTGCCAGTGCATAATAGGCAACCATAGTCGCATTTGTGAAAATACACGCATGCATGCATTTAATTGAGAGGGGAGGAGAGTGAATAAAATGGCCTTAAAATTTACATTTTCCTCAAGTGCTGCCTTGCAA
This sequence comes from Thalassia testudinum, assembly GCA_037157565.1. Taxonomy (NCBI): domain Eukaryota; kingdom Viridiplantae; phylum Streptophyta; class Magnoliopsida; order Alismatales; family Hydrocharitaceae; genus Thalassia; species Thalassia testudinum. Next base: position 97,352,860 of record JAZHRO010000025.1, read on the forward strand.
AATTCACCACCTTTCTTTTTTATTTTTATGTTTTATTTGACTTTCTTCTCCGCGGCTGCATGGCATGGCTTGATCGTCTTCATGCCATTCTCTGCTACAGGTTTGCCCTGCACAGCCATGCCAACCATGCACAGCCATGCACAGCCAGGGCATGGCTGTGCATGCCTTCTTCCTCTTTAAAAAGAGCCCAGCCTTCTTCCTTGCAGGAGGCCTGGTCCAACACAAAAAAAAAACCAACACAGCAGCTTCCCACCCTCCAGGCCGTCTCCTCCCCTCTCCCCTCCATACGTAGCCTCTCCTCCTTCTGAGGAGCTACTCTACGGGCAGGAGCACCTCACTGTGGTGCACAACCACCACCGTGAGTCCCACCACCACCCAGCTCATCAAAGAGCTGGTGGGCATGGCGGTTCTCTTCCCTGTTTCATCGTTCCAACCCAACCCCGCCATTGCCACAGGAGCTTCAAGCTTTGAAGCTCAACCGGCCACCGCTCGCCCGCACCCCTCTTCGCGTGCCCTGTTGCGAAGTTCTACCGCAGCCCAGCCGACGCAGTCCTTTCGCGAGGTGCCAGCTTGCTCAGTGGCGCCAGCACTCATGGAACTGCCAACACCCGGTAGAGCGAGCCGAGCACGCACTGTTGCCACTATTCACGTGTTTCAGTGGAACACTGTGGCTACAGTGCGGTAACCGGTAAGTTTCTCACCTAACCGGTCACCCGACGTTCTCTCTCTGTGCCACGACTGTCTGCTGCCCGTTTGCACACGCCCGCGCCCACGTCTCTCTCCACGTCCGCTCTCGCGTCTTCGCGTGCTTCTTCGCGCCCGCACCCGCCTCACCGCGCAGCGCAGTGCGCTGCGATTCCTCTCACACCCGTCCCCTCCTGCGTGCGCACGCGCCTACGCGCCTACGCTTGCGCGTGGCACCAGACGACGGTCGCTACGTGCAGACAACTTAACTCGCCCGTGCCACCACCAGTAGAAGCACGCTCTCTCTCTCTCTCTTGCAGACACATATACACACACACACACTCTCGTACACACACTCTCACTTATGCACTACTATATACTTATATATATATTTATATATACATATATATATTTATATCTATATATATATTTATACATATATATATATATCTATACATATATTAGTACCTATATAGCTAAGTATAAGTATATATACATATATATACACATATATTTATTCATATATACAAAAGAGAAAAGATAATCCTTGACTTGCAGGTACTCAGTCTTGCGAATAGCAAGACCAGTTTTGAACCCTATTTGGCTCAAAGCCAATAACTTGATTTTGAGGGTGTACCTCAAGGACAAAAATTATCAGAAAAAAATATTAAATAGAAAAACACCAAAAACATAATAAATGAACGGAAGAGATTCGTTGTAGGAAAGGCATAGAAACTTATTCACTTCTAATCCCACTTCCCTGAGTTCGACCATGGGCCTAAAAGTGACCAAGATAAAATCAAGTAGGCCAGGTTAAAATTTTTTGTAAAGAGATGGTTAGGCTCGATTTAGGTTAACCACTATACACATTTCAATGATAAAATCACCATATTAACACAACCTATCCGGGTCTACACCAATGGGAAAGCAGAACCCGCAGACTTTTATGATCACATTCTCAACCACCCCCCTTGGTGTTTTGACTGGTCTATCAGCCAACTGAATCGTAACCGAGGTGGGTTTCAACTCCCCAAATCAAAATCGATCAAATATGGCGGTGGGAGTTAAGTTGATGGACGAACCCAAATCTAGAAGGGCCCGATCAAATGGAGAACCTACAAAAAGTAAGATATGAGTGGGGTCCAGGGTCTTTCTTCTTCGGCAGTAGGTCAGCTAAAATCACGGCACTAGCTTCTTTTGACAGTATCGCCTATTGTCCAATTCTCAGCTATTGCTTCGGGGTACAATAATCCTTGAAGAACCTAGCGACAGCGGGAATGTGATCGATAGCCTTGAGGAGGGGGACCTGAATATGTACTTCCTTAAACATCGATTTCAGGTCCTCGAAATTCCACGTGTCCTTTCTCCGTACTACATTTCATGTCAGAGCCTCAGGAAAAGGGATGGGAATCTCAAGGTTAAGTGGCCTCTTACCCTTATCTACGGCAGGTGGCTCCTGAGATGATGGAGTCGAATCTGCTTACGGAAAAGGGTGGGAAAAATCAGAACCCGCCTGCCTATGTGGTGGGTCGAATGTCTTCCTTCCACTCCGCAAAGAAACAGCGTGTGCGTTGGCTTGATGTCCATAAGGTGGTGGGGGAGCGGATGGGGTAGAATACATGGGATTCTGCATAGGTGGCTAGCCTTGCGCGTAACTAGGTGGTGCAGGAGGCGCCTGTAGTATGGAGTGTGCCTGTCCCTACGGTGCCTGAAACCTAGGCGAGGTGCCCTGGTTCTGCACATATCGAGGATTCAGGATGGGTTGGGAGGGCAAGGCTCCCTAAGTCTTATGCTCCTGCAACAGCTGGTTCTGCGTGTTCTGTATGGTCTGAATTTGATCAGCCATCGCCTTTATAATATGCAAGATATCTTGTGTAGATTTCCTCATCGATTCTTGCAGCTCCTCTTTCAGTGCCTCCAAAGGGTTGGCCCGCTTTGGAGGGTGGTTGGCAGCTTGGTGCAGCAGCTGGTATAATGAGCGAGGTTGCTGCTGCTGAGACAGGAATGCCTGCTGCCTAGGATACGTGTTTTACACATTCCCATATTGCCTGGTTTGGTAGTGTGGATCTTGATGTGGTCTCTGTGAATTACCAAACCAGGAGAAGTTCGGATGCTGGCGCCAACCAGGGTTATACGTCTCCGAGTATGGGTTGTTACGCCTGTATCCTTGGATAGTGCTGACATCGTCGTAGGCCAAAGATGTCTGAGATGTATTTCCGTCAAGGGGATACACATTATAATCTGCGGGTGGTGCGTAACCCTGGTCGTAAGGTGCCAGATCTGGATTATCCATGGGATCCTGATATGCAGGATCTCATAAATACGGAGAAGATGCATCCCAAGTGAGTAGATTAACTCGAGCAGGTGGGGCTCGGGGTGCATAGGAGGGCCGTAAGGTAGCAGAGCTCATGTCGAATTGACCCTGACTAATCTGGTCAATCTTCTTCTCAATTAGGATTATTCTATCCAGCTTCTTGACAATGATATCCATGTCGGCTCGAATAGAATCGGTGTAAGCCTCGTGGACACCAACCAACTGCTGACCAGGCCACTGGAATTGGTTCATAGATGCGGCATTCATCGAGTTCTCCACTAATGATTTGAATAGCTCAAATGCGATGTTCTCATCTTTTGCGAGAAAATTCCCGCCGCTAGATGCATCGGCTAGATACCGATGTGTGTCATCTAGCCCATGGTAAAAAATCTAAGCTAAGTGCCATCTGGGTATACCATGATGCGGGCATTTCCGGAGAAGGTCGTGAAATCTATCCCATGCTTCATGTAATTTCTCCCCAGCTCCCTCGGAGAAAGTTGTGATGGCACGCCGCATTACGTTTGTTCGATCGATTGGGAAGAACTTTTGCAGGAATTCACATTGTAATTCTAGCTAGGTTCCAATTGGCTTCCCAATAGTCTTGAACCAGTATGAAGCTTTGTCCCTTAGAGAGAATGGGAAAAGCTTCATCAGAACGATCTCGAGATCAATATTCCTGGGTCAGATCATTTCAGCGAGTCGACTCAGATCCTCAAGGTGCTGGAATGGATCTTCGCTTGAGTTCCCGTAGAAATGAGTGTTGATCAACCCAATTACATTGGGCTTGAGTTCAAACGCGTCTCTGCTTGCGGGAATTCTGACTAGAGGTGCAACGATAGGTGCGGTTGGGTTGTAGAAATCCCACAGTTATTCTCCTCGTGGCGAGTGCTGCATCCTGTCAAGCACCGTCAAAATACGATCCATGCTCTACTGATGCCACTCCTCAGATTCGGTGACTTGGGCTTCCAGACGAGCCATCGGGTCCAGATTCTCAATGTCCTGACCCGGTCTAGGTCTAGGATTTTACATGGTGGCTCTTGGAGTAGAAGAAATGGGGGGAGAAGATGGTACGGGTGAGGTGACTCGCCTCCTTGGGAGTGGCTCCCAAGGTCCAACCAAGTGAGGTCGAAGTGACCTCCTTCCATGCATACATCGCCCAACCCCTGGGTTGGTGTAGCCATGCAGGACAAGGTTAAGGCCCTGTCAATCAAATGGTCCTTATAGATCAGGTGACCAGGTTTTTCGTTATGGATTTAAATTCCTGAAGATAAGTTCGTCATACAACCGACTAAAATTGAATCCTGCCTCTCAAGCTAACCCAGCCAGTTTGGTTACGAGGGGACTAAGGGGAAGGTTCTTCCTTTGGCTTACGCCTCTGGTTCCGTTGACCCCCGAGCCGCGGTCCTTTGACACTACCCTGCAGACTTAGTCACCAGGTTTGGCAAGAGAGATTAAACTCACTCAGGTTGATTTCGTATTTTAAAGTTAATTTTAACCCATTTTCTTCAGTGGGGTTTGTGGTGAGTGGCCCACAAGGTGACCAAGCTCATCGGCTAACAACACTTGATTAAGTCTAGGCTAGCTCAATGTGTGGTCTCTAGTTGTAACCCTAAAGATTCAACCTAAGTTGCACATACTTCTAGGGCTTTCCTTTGTTTCAGCAGATCACAAAAGTAAAGTTGGTTTTCTGATAATAATTGGAATCCAATTAATTTGAAATTTTGCAAGTAGATTCCTTTTTCAATTAGTTTTTCAGAGAATATTTGTTTGGAATTGTTATCGTTTCAATCGAATTTTTAGGGAATTTTGAATATCAGGGGGTCAGATCTAGAACTTTGACCCCTGGTCGATTTTTCACTTTGAAACAGTATTAAATGATCTTCAAAAAATTGGGAAAAATATGGAAAATAAAGCTAATGAGATCAACTTTCAAACCCCACCATTTTTAGTCAAAATAAATTCGCAGATTGCTTAGAATCGCTTTTTGAAATTTAAAAAATTTTGAATCTGGGTCAATCTAATCCCTGTGCACTTTGCAAATTTTTAAAAATTTTATACTTGGAATTTTTTCAAAGTAATGGTGGCATTTGAAGGATGGTTTGAAAATGAAAATTTAGCCTGAATTTCAGAATTTTTTGCTAACGAATTTCTTAGCAATGGAATTTTTAAGTTAGATTTGAAATCTGGCCGAAAATCAGAAGATGGTGGAAAAGCTTTTAAAGAGGTTTAAACTTGAAATTCAAGCCTTCCACCAAAAAGCTTTTTTTTTCTTTCTCAAAACATTGGCACTTTTTTTTTCAAAAAGAATTTTTCAAAAGATTCATAGAAAATATCTTTTTTTTTCTTCAAAGTAACCTAGATTTGAGAGAAAACCTAATCTAGATTTTTTTCAGAATTTTTCTTTTTGATTTTTTTTATTTTTCTTGAAAATGAGAAAAATCTTTTTTTTTCACAAAGAATTTCACAAAGGAAATTGCAACAAGTAAATCTACTCCTAGGGTTCAGAAAGAGAAACATAATCTAAGATAGATGATGTGCTCCTGATTTTTCTTCGCCGCGCTCGGTGTGTGCGCAGATCCTGTTTTCGTTCCGTGTTGTCCTGCACATCAAAAACGAAGTAGAGGCAAATTTGTCAGTGATAAATTAAAAGATCAAAATCAAGAAAAAAGACGTTGCCTCCCCGGCAACGGTGCCATGTTGTTGGGAAAAATCGTAGCTCGCATTTTTGATAAAAGCATCGTAGTATAGTTGCAAAATATGATCCAACAAAGATATTGTTTTGTAAAGATAGCAAGACTTTGAGTCCCGGTCATTTGTCTCTGGGAGGCATTACTTTTACTTTTGAAATCGATCTTACTCTACTTTGTTTAGAATCGCATGCCAGTTCGTGATTATTACATATTTAGATATGACATGCTTAGTTGCAAGAATATTAGGAATTGGAAACAGGCAACTTGAATCACACAAAAAGAATGACAATTATTAAGCTCATGGTGATTTCAAACATATAGAGACAAATATATATATATATAAATGCAATTTCATTCATCATTGGAGAGTTGTTGCACAAGGAAATCTCGAGGAAAGCTTATACATAAATGCTTGAAAATTAAACCTAGCTACTAGAAAACGATTGCATACAAGAATCGATGGGGGGATTTCGCATGCATCATTGGAGAAGAAGTAAGACTATACTACTAAGCAGTAAATAAAAGCAGTAAATATATGAAAAGCTAAGCTACTAATCTAGCAGAAGGAAGGGCATTTGGAGGTGGTCTTCGATGGCCTTTGAGTGGCTGAGAGAAGGAGGGGTGGCCAATGGAGCTTAGGCCGGCCCTTGGAGAGAGGTCGGGGAGCTGATCTAGCTTCATGGAATGGAGATGGTGGCCTCCATGGTGGTGCTCAACTCGTGGAGGCGGAGTGGAGATGGAAGTGGCTAGCCTAAGTGGAATGAATGCCAAGGAAGTGAATGGGTGCAAATGGCCACCCAGGGGGTCTTTTTATAGACCTAAGGGAAGCTCTCTAGAGAATTATGGAATTATCTAGAGAGGCCTATGGTGGGAGCTCATGGGAGAGAGAGAGAGAGGTTGGATGGTGGTATTTAGATCCACCAAATGTGGATCTAAAAATTGAATGGCTCTTGGTTGCTGTTTTTGGCAACCAAGGCAACCACACATGGTAGAGAGTTCTAGAGAACTCTAGGCTAGGTATTTTCGTGTGGATGGTGTGTGTGGGTGTGTGTGGGTCGAAACTTAGGTGGCTAGCTTGATTAGGTTAGGTTCTAGTGGGTTTAGGTCAAGGTATGTCTCAAATTAGGGTTATAAACCCTAATTCACTAAGGTAAAGTGCAATTAAACTTAATAGAAGTTTAATTAGGTGTGTGGAAACTTAATTGAGAGTAAAACAGCTCAGTTAATTTAGGTCTAGATCAATTGGACTCTCACTGAGTTCAATTGGACAGTGTGTGTTGAGATTAGGGCTCAATTGGACTCAATGAGTCCAATTGAATAGGATGATGGAATTGACTAAGATCCAAGTCAATTAGGTTTAGTGAGGACTTAATTAGGTCCTAAGGGAGGTCTAGAGGTGATGTACTAGGGTTAGGACACCTTAATTTAGGTTCCTATGGGGTTGGAATGGGTTTAGGGACCTAGAGATCCAAGATCAAGGCTTAAATCTCACAACAGGACTTGGAGAGCAGTATCAGACATCTAATAATAGTGTCAGACCTCTTATACTCAAAAATCAGAAGTCCAGACTTGTTGCCTAGACATCCAATCAGAGTCAGGAAGGATTTCTGGTTCTGTTTTGGGTATTCTGCAGAAATTGGACGTCTGACAAAGTGTCTGGATGTCCAATAACACTACAGAAGTGGGTTTGAAGTGTGCGGGAGATGTCTAAGGGTCCTAGACATCCTATAACTTATCTTGTCGTCCAGAGAAGGGTTGGAACTAGGGTTTTAGGGCTTCCTAGGGTGCGGTGACCTAATCTAAGGGTGGCTAAGGCTTGGGGAGGTCTCTAGAATATCCTAAGGCTAGGATGGACCTAAGCTCTTCACATTTTACTGCTTTATTTCTACTTAATAGAATAGAAAACCTTTAACCCCCTTACATTATTATTCCTACATTTAAACTAGGCCTTCTACTCTAGCTCTGCTACAACTCCCGTTATTTCAGATCCAGCTTCAGATCCTGCTCCAGATCAGCTTATTCCCTACAATCGACATAATGCACTTAATCAGCACATTATAACATTATTTTGTACATAGCTAAAGGAAAGCAGTAAAGATGCAGATAATGCGTATGCATGCATGAATAACCCTAACTTATGCTAAGTTCTAGCCTAGTCTAGGTCAATTAAGACCTATGATTGCTGCGCAATCAACAAGTAGCATAAGTATTAGGTCATAGGCTTGTTCATGTAAACTTTCAAAGGTTGTAATTTTCATTTTATTTGAGTCTAGAAATGTTGTAAAGAGCCCCCAAACATAACCTATAAATAGCTAACCTAGGCTCTCTACACTTAAGATAAGTTAGAAATAAAAACCTAACAGTAAGACTCTTATCAGACATCCAAAACAATTGTCAGATGTTTGATTTTCAACTTTAAGACGTCTGACAAGTGTCTCAGAACTCTAACTACCTATAGTTCTGCCTTTACTTTTCGTCCTCATCAGTCGAAGCACTCCTCTTTTAGATGTCCATAAACTCACCTAGACGTCCGATGCTTTACCTGGACATCCTCCATATAACTGTTGGACTAAGCACCTACCTTTGTTGAAAAGATAATGGGAAAAAATGTATTTTTAGACGTCTGGAGATGCTTCCAGACATCTACCTTTGGACTGTTGCCCATGTATTTCTGTGCGTATCTCATTATGAACATAAGATCTTTTGTCAGATATCGTAGCTAAGTCATTTTAGGTTTATAGACATCGGGTGATTTCATCAGACGTCCATAATGACGTTTGATTCTTTAAATCTAGAACCCTTTTTGGATCTGATCAAGACAGGAACGAATTCACCCTTTATTAGACGTCCAATAACTTAATCAGACGTCTTATGTGAAAATATCAGATGTCCTTTCAAGACAATGAAGTCAGTTTAGGATGGCCTATAGTATTAGACGACCAAAATTATAATCAGATGTCCTATAAGACGTCTGACCTTAAAATTAGATGTCTGATATTGCTGTCATACTCATCATTACCTTGATTTGTGGTGGATTTCATCCTAATCTCTTGGGATTTGTCTCCAACGGCTAGGAGAACTCTCGCAAGTGTTCTTGAAGGTTCCAAACTTGCCTATAAATAGACTACAACCCCTCTTAAGCAAAAAAACACCCCTTGAGATTCAATTCCCTTAGAAAAATTACTTGCTCACTACTCTAAGCTTCATCTTGCCCTTGTGCCATGCCAACACTCTGATCAAAGGGCAAATCCATACTCTCGGCTCACTCCGTTCTGCAAATCCTCAGGGAGTTCTTCTTATGCTTAGTAGATAAGAAAGTAATTAAAGAATTGGGGTGCTCTTTAGGTGTTGTTTTACTTCTTATTTTTGTACTTTGGGTATCCAGCCTGTTGGGTCCCCATCTCTTCATTTTGAAGGGAGAAACCTCCGTTTAGGGATCGAAGGTGATATTTGTAATTGAGGTACACTACCCTCATTTAAGTAGTGTGGTTAGTGGATTGATCACCTTGTATCGAAAATCCTAAGTCAAGGGATTGGCTTAGGTGGTAGTTTTCACCCATCTTGGGTTTCCACCTAAAAATCTGGTGCCACCTTTTGTGATTGAATTTTTTGTATTACAGTATTATATAATTTCATTATTCACTCTTCCTCTAGTGTAATTTCACACTACCCTTATTAGCCTTCATCTTGAGTAGAACTTGTGTAGAAACTAAACAAATAATTAAATATATAGAAAAAATTATGGCAGCGTTTCCCCTATATATTGTAATTTTTCAAAAATCCTGTATGAAACATGTTGGAGCCTTGTTCAACATCTTATTTTTGTGTAAACAAAATTATTTTAGATTAACGTTTGCAATTGGGTGATATTTCAAATTTTGATGAAGATCAAGGAAAACGAGAAAGATGACAAGGAGGCAATATGACAAGGAGGTGATGATGATAGAAGATCAACATCATTCAAGAGTTTATGTCAATTAGATTAGGTTTTTACTTTATTTTTAGAATGTATGCCTTTTATAAAAGAAACAAGAATTAGATCGTAAAAACCATATAGAGAAAAATTAGGATAAAACATTATGATCATTCAAGTTATTTCAAAGAACGTGTTGTTTATAAGATATTGTTATAATGATTAATGTATTTGTTAAAGTAATCTAATGGACATATTAGTAATTCACATACAAACGTACTTGTAAGTCTTGATACTATTCATCAATATCGGTACATGCAAGGCATAGGTTTGAGCCTATGACTCAAACTGTAAACAACAAGTACTGGTACTAATCATGCGTACATGGGATGATAGTGACTCTGGCATGGACATTGACTTTGATGAATCGGATGACAACGAGGTTGCACATCTTTGTTTGGTAGCCACTACAAAAATTAGTGGCAACATGGTAAATCATTAATTTTACTCTTGATGAATTGTCAGAAGCCTATGAAGTTTTATATCATAAGGATAGGTTGTTTAAAAAGGAAAATAAGGTTTTGGAGAGTGATTATCAAACATTAGAAATAGACAAATCATCCTCAGAAATAGAGTTAGATATGTCTAAAGAAAAATCAATTGCATGCAAAAATACTAGAGTTAAAAGATATTTATGAGCATTTTGAGGAAACTTTAAATAATCTTAAAACAACTACTATGTTGAATACTGAATTTTGTGATGCTTTAAAAGCCAAATTTCCAAGTAAAAGGAATATAGAAAATAATCACATGCACCTCAGCTTTCATGGATTTATCAAAAGGCCAAAAATCCTAAGAATTATAGATCTAACACAAAAGTGGTCTATAAATCTCAGGATTTGAAAGTTACTTATCTAAAAGGAGCCACAAGAAAATGGGTACCAGGAAAAGATATTTTACATTGTTTTGCAGGAGTAGATCGAAGGGATCAAAACAATTAGTGGTTGTTCAAGACACACAATGGAACACTACAACCTTTCTACAAATTAAATGAAGATAAAGAAAGATGGACTAATGGTGCTTGGAACCCACAAGCACCATTTATTGTTGGTAATTCATATGGTATGTGATTTTTTACACCCCTTAATTTTTTGATGATTGATGAAAGGGGGAGAAATAAAAAGAGGAAAATAGTCATATTTTTAGGGGAGCACATATTGTGGGAGAGAACTGTCAACAATTAAAATTTCTTCCATATAAAATTGCTAAAATTGATTTTTGTCTTAAATATATCTATTTGCAAGATATTTTGTCAACACCAAAAAGGAGGAGATTGTTGGAACCTTGTTTCACATCTTATTTTGGTGTTAACAAAATTATTTTAGATTAATGTTTGCAATTATGTAATATTTCAGATTTAGATGAAGATCAAGGCAAATGGAGAAAGATTACAAGAAGGCAATATGACAAGGAGGCGATGATGATAGAAGATCATCTTTAGTTAAGAGTATATGTCAATTAGATGAGGTTTTTACTTTATTTTTGGAATGAATGCCTCTTAACAAAGAAACAAGAATTAGATCGTAAAAATCATATAGAGATACATTAGGATAAAACATTACAATCATTCGAGTTATTACAAAGAACATGTTGTTTATAAGATATTGTTTTAATGATTAAAGTATTTGTTAGAGTAGACTATTGAACATATTAGTAATTCACTTAAAAAGGTACTTGTAGGCAAGTATCATGTGCCGTTCATCTGTACCGGTACATGCAAGGCATAGTGATGTAGATGCATCTATGTCACATAAATTGTATATTTATGCATGTTCTTAGGAGTATAATTGCATTCAAAATTATAAATATTGCATAGCATGCATCATTCTGCATTTAGATTAGTTTGTACAAATTTTAGGTTAATTTGCACTTTTTGTGGCTAGGGGACAGGGCGATATCATTTTAGGGCCTTGGATTTAAGATCCAACTATATGGATCTGATCAGGGTGATGATCAGATTCCAACGCCTCCGAGATCACCCCGATTGCACCTCTGTAGCATCAGATGTAGCCCGAGAAAGATCAAAGGTCAAGAGGCAAGGTGGTGTAAAATACATAACTCAGACGACAAATCGAACAACACGAATGGGTTCAGATCGATGATTGTAGCCCAATGGCATGAAAATCAATCCAATTTGACATCTGTGGCACCATCTACAAGTCAGAGAAGATGGACGGCCAAGGTGGCACCATGTGGTGCCATCCCTGCTGCCCAAAATAGCCTAAGCTCCCTACAGCACTTCTTCGTCCGATGATCGACGCATCTCAACCATTGGATTATCGATCCAATAGCTAAGATTCACTCTCAGGCCATGCATCGTTTACATTGAAGGAAAGGGTTTGAGTGCTCTTGACCGTTGGATCGCCATCCAAGGGTTGCGAGCACTCGACCCTTAAAACCTAAATGTGACCAAAGAGTGTGCGTAGCGTAGTGGCTAAGGCACTTTGTCATTGGAGATAACACGATCGAGTGTTCGCTCCTCACCTCTTGCTTGCGTGTAAAGAGCGCAATTCGACCATTCGATCAAGCACCAACAGCTTAGATCGATCGATCAGATGGACACGTGATTAGGCTTTAGATCTCATGCGCAATCAGATGTGCTCCTCACTACGCACACTCATGAGTGATCCAGAGCGTTCGATCTTCATCGAACGAAGATCAGAGGGGCTACATCACCCTCTCATGCATGAAGGTGATCAAGCTCGTGCAATTCTAAGACATTAGATCGCGATCGGATGGATAAGGAGCAATGGGCACGATGAGGTGTGCGAACGACTGAGGCTGAGGAGGCGGTGACGTGGTGTGCTCTGAATGCTTTGATCTCCATTGCGCGGCTATAGCGACGTGCATCTACAGTAACGCATGTATCTATCACTAAAGACCTGTATTAAAGATTTAAAGATGTTAAGTGACATTTTGCCATCAAAACCCACCTATATAAAATCGCTACGCCCTCCACTTATTCTTCATCCCTTCTCTTCTCCTCTCACCTCCTTTAAAGCTCTACGAGCTTGTCCCATACCCGGGATGCTCCATTAGAGCTAGAGTAAAATAAATTTCCATCTTCTCAACCCCTTCGTGGAGCATCCTGTGGTTATCTTCTTGCCACCATTCGGGAAGTGGATCCTACTGCGATGTCGCCTTGCTTCGTCCTCCATCCTCTAGCTCCATTCTCCTGCGTCAAGCATCTCATCCCCATCATCTGGGCACTCCGTCAATGCGGCTCGTCCTCCAAGTAGCATTGAGGAGGATTTTCTCATCCCTCTCTTTTATAGCTTTCTAGTGTAGATTTCCAACTTTCTAGTTATAGAAATTAGTTGTAATGAATAGATGGTTATAAAATATTGATTCTCTTTCTCTCTCTTTTCTTTGTATTATTCTATCTCTCTCTTCTATCATTTATTATTTAAGTAGAATAGCTAGTGTAGTTTTAATTCGACCAGCTAATCTACTTCGTGACAATAATTCAAAATGCGATTTTTAATCAAGTGTTTTCCTTCCTGTGTTCGACTTGGGACTTACTAGTGTTTTGATTATAAATTTTTTTTGATAGCAAATTTTTATTCAACTACAACGATGGGTTTTTAACTCAACCGTTTAGCATACTAAATCTCGCTTATCATTTTGGAGCCGTTGCTGGGGTGACAATGCTTCTTGTTTCCTGTGTTTTCCACCTTACTTATTTTATACCTCACTTTTCTCTTTTCTTACTATGATTGTAGGTACTCTTTTGAGGTGAACCAAAGCTGTAAAATTGGACCAAAGTGCAATTGAAGGGTTTGTAAGTATACCCTACCTCCCACCCACTAGTTTTCATTCCAACACCTAATAACACAAACCCTAATTAACCTAGGAACTTGCATAACCCTAAGGTTAGTTTTGTTTGTTTGTTTTCCACCTCCACCAACCTCACCCCCACATATATAAAAAAAAAATGTGGGATTGACTAGAATTTACACATCCTATACAACTACACACACCTAAGGCACCTCACTTTTGTCTGATTCAGTCACTTAACCGAGAATCCGACCAAAGGACCTGGTACACCTACACGACTTATACAAATAAGTGATTAGAAACAAAATAGCCTAAAACTAATTGGGTGCCCTAATTAATGGTGCATTAGGCCACCTATTTGATTTGTTTGTGTCGCACCACTTAAGATAAAAATTGATTCATCAAGTAGCTTGACACATAGGATTCAAGTTTTAGGAATTAACCTGGCACTCCACATTCGTTTAAGTGTTAAAGGAAGACATCTTTACCTGTGCTTTCAAATCCTAGTGTGCCAACTGAACCTTGATTGAATACACCTAAAGTTGAACCTTAAAAGCTACTGAACAAGGTTGAACCCTAAAAGACAAATCATCCATCAACCTTATTTTTAAACCCTAGTTGTGCACGCATACACATATTAATCAATCTTTAAGGGCACAACCCAGATAAAGGTCCCATCACATTTCTAAACACATTGAAACCTAAGCCTAACTAAAATCAAGTACACGTTGGCTTTAAGGATTAGACTCGCTCTTTGGAGCCCAGATTGAGATTATTTTAGATTAATCTACTTCTATTGGTCCATCTGATGTCTAGCTAGGGGAGTAATGTCAAATGACCGTGGTTGTGGGGGTATCAAAGGAACATGAGGCAAAAGCAAGGGAAGAACCTTCTCCCCAATCCCTCTCTCTAACTGGATGGATGGATCGAAAAGTAGACCAAATCATTTCTTTCATCTCGAGATGGATTTTGGGAGTCTGTAGATCTTTAGGTTATCTCACTTAAGGATAGGTTTGATTCTTTATACTGCAGTGCACCTTTCTTTTATCTTTCCTCTCGCTTTGCCATGGATACTTCGACATCCTACTTGCATTTCTACTCTTAACCTTCTACCGCCAATTATTCCCAAGATGATTATTATCCTGACCCGATTTATGACCATTCATCCATTAGTTGAGATAACTTTGATTGGGGATATAATTCCGGATCTTCGTATTCCAGGTCTAACCCTGGAAACCATGATTTTGATTTTTATCCATCTCTAAGCTATACTGATTATAGATCTTCACCCTTTGATGATTAATTTAACCTGATCTACAATCACGAAGGATATCCTGATTACAACTCTTACCTTCCCTTAGATTACACTACATATAGGTCACCACCCCTCTTTGAACAACCCGAAATGGCCTATTATCAGGGAGGGCACCAAGAACCTCAATTCCTTGACTCCACTGGACTGAACCCAAATCCACGCAACCTTGAACCAAACCATTTGTTTCAGGTAAGTCATGTCCAAGATAAGGTGTTTGCTAACTTAAGGAACACCATTCAATCTTTAGAAGATCAGCCAACACCTTGCATAGAAGAATTGGAGCCCTGATTCAAATGATTAATGATCTTAATTAGTATTTGTTGGATTGGCTCCAAGATGTTAAGGATAAGGACCTGGGTGAGTTCTTACTTGGGAAGTTGTCAAAATTGAGGATGAGATTTGTGGTTGCTTTAGTTCGATCTTGGGATGATTCCTAGGATGAACCCCCTTTAGGAGAGCCAATGTCAGAACCCACTCAGGCACCTGTAGGAGGGACACATTTTACAAGATCGAGGATGACTAGGTTGTTCTAGAGCAATCAATTGAGGATGAATTGATTTCTTCACCTGAGATCCCTGAACTAGGGTATGAGGAAATGTATGTCTCCTTGCACCAGGAAATGATAGATGATTTTGAGACATATAAATACGGATCTAGAATTCTTTGATTTTGAGGGTGAAGAATTTTTATGTGAAGTCTCACTTGAGTTTGAGGAAAATGATTTTAGTGAGACAGATTCTGGGCTTGAGGAATTCAATGAATCATTTAATAGCCTAATAATTGAGGATTTTAGTCTAGTTTGGGCTAGCATGGTGGATTCAGATCCTGAATTCATGAAGGATTCAATTCATAGACCCATTCCTCAATCACACCCCATTGAGCATAATGATGATTATCTTCTTGACATTACCAAACCTAAGACAATTTTGATTGAGCCATAGATTTTGGACTTGGACATTTTAAATAGGGTCGATAACACTTTCAAGGTCCCGGAAACTTTGATTATAGAGGGTAGGAATCTGGAAATGAAGTTTTAAGAAGATAATTCCGGGGGAGATAGAAGTCTGAGTATAATGGTTCCTATTTGCCTGAAACCACTGACCTTCTATTAGGACCCTTATGACATTCTTGATTTTGAGGATGTGCAACCCAAGCACAAATTAATTGATTATCTTTTTGATCTTGATTTTCCTATTGACCGACATTTTGGACTTGGGTTGCATCCTCACAAACCGCAGGCCCAGCCCCTCTTGCATAATGATCTCAGGTTATGGGTACTTTTTATCCAAAACCATAGAACCACTTAACCATGATGTATGGGTCTGCACCACAACCTCATCCAAATCTGTGAACATCTTCTCTTAGCGGTCCAAAAGTTGATCTTGTGAATTCTTTATTTCTTCTTTATTTGTATAGTGTTCCTAGTTGAAGTCACTAAATTCAGTCGGTATATAATCTATTTTCATCACGGAGCTAATCGGGTAATCACGAAATTTAGGTGCTTTCTTCTCTACTCCTCTCTTTTTCATGTCTTTTTAATACAATGCGGAGATTGCATTAGATAAGCATGGGGGGGTGGATATTCTTATCTGAATTATTTTGGTAGCTTCGTAGATTCTTTTTATTTTCTCTTTATTATTTTCTCATTATTTATATAAAAAAAATTGAATTAGGAAAAGAGAACATGAGCATTAGAAATTTGTCAACTTTAGGGAATGCTATGATAGGACCTAAACACTTAGATCCTTCATATCTTCAAGCTTAATCAGCTCAGGTGTCCACTAAAATGTGGATTTGATTCGAGTCCTTGCCATTCAAAAATTTCATTTCTAATTGGTTAATTAACGTGGGATGATAAGTACACGACTTATCAACCCGCCATTTGATTTGAGGGGACTTATAGTCTAAGCATCTACACACTATTTTCACTAACTCACTTTTCGATGGTTTTAATGGAAATTGGGTAGCTAATGAACCTTCTAGGGTGGTATGGCTGGCAAGTTGTCATGGGTAACCCATTGGCCAGTTATCCAGAGCTCAGTCACATGACCATTCTCTTTCTGCTGCCTTTAGGTAAATCTTAGATTAGGGAAGCCACCTAGTTAAAAAAAAATAAAAATGTCCAAAAAAAATAGAAATAGAAAAGACGAAAAAAAATAAGCCACAATTCACTACTTGAGTATGGCTAGCAATTTATCTTGGGTAACAGCCCATTGCCTGGTTGTCCAAAACCCAGCTCACAAAATGCACAAATAATTTATAAACACTTAGGAAGAAGTGGGGAAGTAGAATAAGCTAGGGAGATATACATTGGGTCCACCCTTGTGTTGACCCCATAACAATACAAAGTAGGGAGAAAGCTACCAGTTGGATAAATAGATACACTTTTAGGCTGAATTTCTTTTCAAGCTCACCTAAGGGCGCAGAAACCTGAAGTCCATTCTGATTGCCAATAGTGATTCTATCACAATCACAAAAAGATGCTTAGAACTTAGAGTTCTTTTCAAGTCTTGGGTGGGTTGGGTAGTCGTACAAAGCTGCCCCGAAACTCTTAACTCTAGAAAATCAAAAAAATTAGAAATGAAGAACAAGAAAGAAAAAATGTATTTTCCTTTGAATGAGATGAGGGCTTAGGCGGTTTGCATTTTGGTAGACATCTGAGCACTATTAAGTCTAGATAGTTAAAGTCTTTAGTAGAAATTTCGTAGTGTTGATAAAAAAATTATTGCCCAACTAATTTGATCCAAATTATCTTATAAATAGCATGTAGTTTTGCTAAGGACTAGCAAAAGATAGGCATGGGCGTGTGATGTAGACACATCTATGTCACATAAACTGTCTATTTATGCATCTTCTTAGGCGTATAATTTCATTCAGCATTATAAATATTACATAGCATGTATCATTCTGCATTTAGATTAGTTTGTACAAATTTTAGGTTAATTTGCACTTTTTGTGGCTAGGGGATAAGGAGATATCGTTTTGGGGCCTCAGATTGAAGATCCAACCGTACGGATCCAATCAGGGCGACAATCGGAGTCCAACGCCTCTGAGATCGTCCTAATTGGACCTCTCTAGCATCAGATGCAGTTTGAGAAAGATCGTAGGTCAAGGGGAAAGGTGGTACAAAATAGATACCTCAGACGAAAAATCCAACTGCACGGATGGGTTCAGATTGACGATCACAACCCAATGTTACAAAATCGGTCTAATCCGACATCTGTGGCACCATCTACAAATCAGAGAAGATGGATGGCCAGGATGGTGCCGTGTAGTGCTATCCTAGCCACCAAAAATGACCCAAGCTCCCCACAACACTTCTTCATCCGATAATAACGCATCTCAGTGGTTGGATCATCGATCCAACGACTGAGATTCACTCTTAGGCTACGCATTGTATCCACTAAGGGAAAGGGTTCAAGTGCTCTTGATCGTTGGATCACCATCCAACGGTTACAAGTGCTAGACCCTTAAAACGTAAATGCAACCAAAGAGCATGCGTAGCGCAATTGTTAAGATGCTTCGCCACTAGAGGTTGCGCAATCGAGTCTTCACTCCACACCTCTTGCTCGCACGTGAAGAGCGCAATCGACTGTTCGATCAAGCACCAACAGCTCAGATCGACCATCAGATTGACGCGTGATTGGGCTCCAGATCTTACATGCAACCGGATGTGCTCCTCAGTGCGTGCATTCGTGATTTATTTGAAGCATCGATTTCATTAGACAACGATCAAAGGGGTTACATCACCCTCTAACTAATGAAGGCAATTAGGCTCGTGCGATTCTAGGCCATCGGATGCGCGATCGGACGACTGAGGAGCAGTGGACGTGATGAGGTGCGCGAATGGTTGAGGCTGAGGAGGCGGTGACATGGTGCGCTTTGAGCACTTCAATCTCCATTATGCGACTGACGTTGCATGCGCAGCTATAGCGACTCGCGTTTACAGTAATGCATGTATCCGTCACTAAAGACCTATATTAAAGATTTAAAAATGTTAAGTGACATTTTTACCCTCAAAACCAACCTACATAAAGCCCCTACACCCTGTACTTTTTCTTCACCCCTTCTCTTCTCCTCTCACCTCCTCCAAAGCTCTATGAGCTGGTCTTATACCCGGGATGCTCTATTAGAGATAGAGTATAATAATTTTCCATCTTCTTACCCCTTTCGTGGAGCATCACATGGTTGTCTTCTAGTCGCCATTTGGGAAGTGAATCCTGCTGCCATGTTTCCCTGCTTCGTTTTCCATCCACCAGCTCCATTCTTCCACGTTTAGTATCTCATCCCCATCATCTGAGCGCTCCATCAACGCGGCTCGCCCTCCAAGCGGTTGTCGAGGAGGATTTTCTCATCCTTCTCTTTTTATCGCTTTCTAGTGTAGATCTCCATCTTTTTAGTTATAGAAATTAGTTGTAATGAATAGATGGTTATAAAATATTGGTTCTCTTTCTCTCTCTTTTCTTTGTATTATTCTATCTCTCTCTTCTATTGTTTATTATTTAAGTAGTATAGCTAATGTAGATTAATTCGACAAGCTAATCTACTTCGTGTCAATAATTTGAAATGTGATTTTTAATCAAATGTTCGCTCCCCTATGTTCAACCCAGGACTCACCAGGGTTTCATTTATAAGTTTTATTTGATAGAGGAACTTTACAAAACTACAATGACAAGTTTTTAACTCAACCTTTTAGCATACGAAATCTCGCTTATCACACAGGTTTGAGCCTATGACTTAAACTGTGAACAACAAGTACCGGTACCAACCTTGAGTATCGATATCTGGTGGCCATAGTTTGTAGAATTAATTAGGGCCTGGACCTTACAAGTACCGGTACCCATGATGAGTACCGGTACATGTAAGTTACAGTGCCTAGTGAGTCTCAAACCTAGAAGTCACAAGTACCGATACCCAGACTATTTTGTGTTGGCTGCTGAAGGATAATGAGTAGCGAGTACTCATTCCACTACTTTAGTACCGGTACCAACTAACCGTTGGGCTAGTTCTGAACAGCTAGAATATTTCTTTTGGCAATATGAATGTTGGGATCGTAAAGCACATTTTTGATAAGAAAAAGTGTTGTAGTATAGTAAGCAATACGATCAACAAAAATATTTATAAAGATAATGAGATTTGGAGTCCTGGTTGTTCATCTCTGGGAGGCATTTATGGAAATGCGGATTTGAAATCGATCTTGCTCGCTCTACTTATTCAAAATCACATGTCGATTTATGCTAAGTTCGTATTGATGCAAGACATGCTGTTGCCAGAATATCAGAAATTGAAAACATGCAACTTTAATCACACCAAAAGATGATAATCAGGCACATGGTGATTTTCAACATATATATATAAAGATGATGATAACAGAATTGCAGAGCACCGGTAGCAGAATGCTTGTACATCAAATGTAAAAATTAACAGCTATTAGAAAATGACTACATACATGAATTTACGGGGGATTATGCATGCATCATTGGGGGAGAAGTAAGGAGCTACAATCTAATCTATCAGAACTAATGGCATTCAGAGGTGGGCTCTGATGGCCTTTGACTTGGTTGAGAGGAGGAGGGGTGGCCAATGGTGCTTAGGCCAGCCCTTGGAGAGAGGTTGAGGAGGTGATCCAACATCTTGGCATGGAGATGGTGGTGGCCATGGTGAAGCTACTCGTGAAGGTGGACTGGAGGTGGAATGAAGCTAAGCTAAAATGGAGCCATGAGTGAATGGGTCCAAAGTGCCACCCCTTAGGTCTTTTTATAGACCTAAGGGAAGCTCTCTAGAGAATTATGGAATTCTCTAGGGAGGCCTACGATGGGAGCTCGTGAGAGAGTGAGAGAGAGGATGGATAGTGGCTTTTAAATCCACCAAATGTGGATCTAAAAATTGAATGGCTCTTGGTTGCTAATTTTAGCAACCAAGGCAACAACACATGGTAGAGAGTTCTAGAGAACTCTAGGCTAGATATTTTCGTTCGGATGGTGCATGTGGGTGTGTGTGGATGTGTGTGGGTTGAAACTTAGGTGGATAGGTTGATTAGGTTAGGTTCTAGTGGGCTTAGGTCAAGGTAGGTCTCAAATTAGGGTTGTGAATCCTAATTCACTAAGGTAAAGTGCAATTAAACTTAATACAAGTTTAATTGGGTGTGTGGAAACCTAATTGAGAGTAAAATAACTCAATTAAGTCAGGACTAGGTCAATTGGACTCTCACTGAGTGCAATTGGACAGTATGTGCTAAGATCAGGGCTCAATTAGACTCAATGAGTTCAATTGAATAGGCTGATGAAATTGACTATGATCCAAGTCAACTAGGTTTAGTGAGGACCTGATTAGGTTCTTAGGGAGGTCTAGAGGTGATGTACTAGGGTTAGGGCACCTTAATTTAGGTTCCTATGGGGCTGGAAATGGGTTTAGGGACCTAAAGATCCAAGATCATTTCTTGAATCTCAAAATAGGGTCGGAGGGCAGTTCTGGAAGTCCAATAATAGTGTCAGATATCTTATAGTGAAAAATAAGAAGTTCAGACTTGTTTTCTGGATGTCCAATCAAAGTCAGGAGGGATTCTAGGTTCTATCTTAGGTATTCTGCAGAAATTGGACGTCTGACCAAGTGTCTGGACGTTCAATAACACTGCAGAAGTGGGTTTAAGGTGTGCAAGAGTTGGCTAAGGGTTCTGGATGTCCTATAAATCATCTGGACGTCTAGATAGAGGCTGGAATTAAGGTTTTAAGGTTTCCTAGGGTGCGATGACCTAATCTATGGGTGGCTAAGGCTTGGGGAGGCTTCCAGGCTGTCCTAGGGCTAGGATGGACCAAAGTTCTTCAAAATTTATTACTTTATTCCTACTTAATAGAATAGCATACCTTAACTCCCTTACATTATTATCTAATACATCTAATCTAGGTCTTCTGCTCTAGCTCTGCTGCAACATCAGTTATTGTTTATTCTTCAAATCCAGCTTTAGATCCAGCTTCAGATCTAGCTTCTGATCAGCTTATTACCTACAATTGACATAATGCACCTAATTAGTACATTGTAGCATTATTTTATGCATAGCTAAAAGAAAGTAGTAAATATGCTAGTAATGCTTATGCATGCAAGAATTACCCTAACTTATGCTAAGTCTTAGCCTAATTTAGGTCAATTAAGACCTATGATTGCTGCGCAATCAATGAACATTGGGATTTAAACCCTAATGTCTAGCTGACCAATTACTAAGTTCAAAACTCTATAGAAAGACATTTGGACTCTTAGTTTATGTACATGAAGCAAAAGAGAAAATACTAGAGCTATATTTTCATATTTCCACCATATTCTCAAGAGACGAAGAAGCAGTTTGCTGTTAATCTTTCTACAAATTTGCGAACTCAACGACATGTGTTTTCTCACGCATTTCCAAAGTGATTCATGTCTTTCCTAGGCTCTCCAATTGGTAATATCATTTTAATTATTGTTCGGTGGCTTAGGTGATTTTGTTGTAAGATTTATTTATGTCTTACACCTATTCTTATATTGTATTAAGCTTTTCTTCTTGTTTTGGTTGTAATAACCTGGCTTATTGTACTTGGGTTGAGGTAACCCGTTAATTATCTCATAAAGTATATTGATTCTCTCAGGGTTGAGGGAATCAGGTTACAAATCCTAAGCTGGGAGGCTTAGGCAGTGGAGTACCCAAGTGAGTGGGGAACCACTATACATCTTGTGTTCATATTTGTGGTTTGAATCTTTGGGAAAATATTTTTGTTGCTAATATCTTGCATTTAGTGTGCTTGTTCGCATAGCATAGTAACTTCAAGATCCTATAGGTGGTATCAGAGTGAGGTTGCAAGAAGATGTAACACCTCTTACTCATGATGTCATCAACCTCAAAGTGCACCCCCTATTTTGTCGACTCGTCCTCCCTATTTTGTTGGGATGAGCTACGGGTATTGGAAGAAAAAGATGCAAGTATTTCTCAAGGCGTTGGATGAAGAATCATGGAGCCTTATTCAACAAAAATACACTGATCTGGTGGAGGGAGTAGTGCTGACTACAGCTCAAAAGAAGAAGATTGTCAGCAATGCAAAGGTGATGAACACACATTATTGTGCATTATCAAAAGAAGAGTTCAACTAAATTTTAGCATGCAAGTTTGCATGCGAAATTTGGAATACTCTTGAGGTCACCTACGAAGGAACGAGTGAGGTAAAAGAAATCGGTATTTCGATTCTAACTAAAAATTATGAGTGTTTCAGGATGATGGAAGGAGAAACAATTAAAGATATATACACGAGGTTTGGAGAAATCGTAAATCCCATGAAAAATCTTGGAGTCAAGCTGATAGAGGAGTAGCTTGTAAGGAGGATCCTAAGACCTCTTACAAGTGATTGGGTCAATGACCACAGCCATCGAAGAGGCGAAGGACCTATCCACTCTCCCTCTAGATGATCTAGTTGGTAGCCTTATGGTTTACGATGTCCAACTAGAGAATTTAAAGAAAAATGAGGAGAAGATATCAAGCAAAAAGAAGAACCTTGCCTTTAGAGCACTTAAGGAGGACTCGGATTCAAACACCTCGGAATGCAAAGACGGTGAACAGATGGTGATGCTCACAAGGAAATTTTAAAAATTTCTCTAGAAGCAAGGTAAGAAAGTCAATAAAATTTCAACTAATGTTGTTTGTTATGATTGTAAGAAAAAGGGCCCCTTGCGTAATGATTACCCCATGAACAAGAAAATGAAGACAGAAGGAAAGACACCAAAGAAGTCAATAAGAAGAAAAAGAAATCTTTTAAAGTATATAGGATGATAGCGACTCCAACATGGACACCGACTCTGATGAATTGAGTGACAACAAGGTCGCACATCTTTGCTTGGTAGCCACTACAGAAAAGAGTGACAATGTGGTAAAACATGATTTTACTCTTAATGAATTGTTAGAAGCCTATGAGGAATTATATCACAAGGCTAAGTTGTTTAAAAAGGAAAATAAGGTTTTGAAGAGTAATTATGAAACATTAGAAATAGACAAATCATGTTTAGAAATAGAGTTAGATATGTCTAAAGAAACTAATAATCAATTGCATGCAAAAATAATAGAGTTAGAAGATATTTATAAGCATTTTGAGGGAACTTTAAATAATCTTAAAACAACTACTAGGTTGAATATTGAATTTTGTGATGCTTTAAAAGCCAAATTTCAAAGTAAAAATAACACAAAAAATAAATCACATGCATCTAGGCATGCATACATTTATCAAAAGGCCTAAAATCCCAAGAATTGTAGATCTAACAAAAAAGCGGTTTATAAATCTCAGGACTTGAAAGGTACTTGCCCAAAAGGACCCACAAGAAAATGGGTACCTAAAAAAGATATTTTGCATTGTTTTGCAGGAGTAGATCGATGGGATCAAAATGATCAATGGGTGTTCAGGACACAATGGAACACTACAACCTTTCTTCAAATTAAATGAAGACTAAGAAAGATGGACTAACGGATCTTGATTCCCACAAGCACCATTTTATTATTGGTAATTCATATGGTATGTGATTTTTTAGACCCGCTAAGTTTTTGATGATTGACAAAAGGGGGAGAAATAAAAAATGGAAAATAGTCATATTTTTAGGGGGAGCACATATTGAAGGGGAGAATTGTCAACAATTAAAATTTCTATCATATTAAATTGCTAAAATTAATTTTTGTCTTAAATATATCTATTTGTAAGATAGTTTTGTCAACACCAAAAAGGAGGAGATTGTTGGAATCTTGTTCCACATCTTGTTTTGGTATTAACAAAATTATTTTAGATTAATGTTAGCAATTGAGTGATATTTTAGATTTAGATGAGGGTCAAGGCAAATGGGGAAAGATGACATGGAGCCAAAATGACAAGGAGGCGATGATGATAGAAGATCATCTTCAGTCAAGAGTTTATGTCAATTAGATTAGGTTTTTACTTTATTTTTAGAATGTATGCCTGATAACACTCATCTTGGGGTGATAAATCTGTCAATTAGGGTTCATCTTAACAACAAAATGCACAGAAAACACATCATAAATAGAATGGGAGCATTGCATGCATTGCACATCAAGATTGCTTATAATACATTATTAACGGTGATGTGTACAAGGACATGCCAAAACAGGCATCTGATGAGCAATCGGACCACATGGATGGATTCAGAGTGACGAACGGAGTCCAACAGACTCAAAATCGACCAAATCTGACATCTGGAGCTCCCGCAATTAACCCAGGAAGTTATGGTTGCTGATCTGACGATCAATGGCTCACAAGGCACCACGTGGCACCTGATTAGCATCCGCACACCTTGCCTAGCCCCCTTCATCAATCACAGAACGATCTGAGTCGTCCGATCTTCTATCGGATGGCTGAGAACGCCGCACCATCGCCAGTGCCATCGCTACACTCTTCGCCCATGGCAGATCACGACCGTCGGATATCCATCCAATGGTCGGCAGCAGCACAGCGGTCGAAGTGCTTACCCACGCTCACGCGATGTGGGATCGTAAAGCACTGTGCAGCAAATCGAAGGAGAAGGCGCTCACAGGCAAAATTGGACCTTAGATCAGCGAGCAGAAGGGTGCGATTGCGAGACATGGTGCCCGTAGATGCGCCTTGACTAGACGTGTGTGATGACGCACGTGATCCATGGCCAGCACCCCGCACGAAAGCTCAGCTGTCTAATCTTCGATCAGACAGCTTACGACGCGTGCACGAGGATCAGGCGAGAAGAAGAACGAATGCGCGGGAGCGATCGGTGGGTAGGGGCTTTCACTGACGTTTTGGGGACGTCGCTAAAACCCCTTCTTCATTTGGAAAGCCCTTCTTCCTATTTAAACCCCTTCCAACCACCCATGGGAGGCATTCACTCCACTTGCAAGTGCTCTACCCCACTCCTAGCCACCATTAGCCCTCTTTGTAGTCGCCGGAGCCGACGAGCCGCCGACAGAGCCCCTCTCCACCGTTGTGGCTACCTCGCCGTCTTCTCTCTCTTTTTCCCTCTTTATCTTAAGCTTTACTTTATTTTTGTTTAAACATTTATCTAGTGTTGTAAAACTAAAGTTGCATGTCAAATGAAGTTGTTTCTTATTTAGTTACTTATCTTCTTTTATGTTCAAGTTGCATGTTGTGAATGAAAAGAAAATTCTAACCCTATTCTCTCTCTCTCTCTCATTCGCTTTTTGCCCACGACTTTTCGCAAGCAAAAATCCGTTATTTTCGTGACATTAAGTGATAAGAAAAATCCGATTTTCACGTCTCCCTGAGATCGACACTCGGACTCACGTCCATTTCTTCATTTTAAAATCGACGTTACGAGCGCAAGCTATAATGACTCTTCTAAACACACGTGCCCCACGTCACGTCAATGCCACTTAACAAAGAAATAAGAATTAGATCGCAAAAATCCTATAGAGATAAATTAGGATGAAACATTACGATCATTCGAGTTATTTTAAAGAATGTGCTGTTTATAAGATATTGTTTTAATGATTAAAGTATTTGTTAAAGTAGACTAATGAACATATTAGTAATTCACATAAAAAGGTACTTGTAAGCAAGTACTAGTACTATTCATCAGTACTGGTACATGCAAGGCACAGGTTTAAGTCTATGACTCAAACTGTGAACAAGTACTGATACTAACCACGAGTATGGGTATCTAGTGGCCATAGTTTGTAGACTTAGTTCAAGCTTGGACATTACAAGTATCGGTACCCATGATGAGTATCAGTACATGTAGGTCACAGTGCCTAGTGAGTCTTAAACTTGGGAGTCACAAGTACTGGTACCCATGATGAATATCGTTACCCAAACTCTTTCGTGTTGGCTATTGAAGGACAGTGAGTAGCGAGTACCGATACTACTACTTTTAGTACTGGTACTAGCTAAACCTTGGGCCAGTTTTGAATGGCTAGAATATTTATTTTGGCAGTATGAACATTAGGATTTAAACCCCAACATCTAGCTAAAGAGAAAATACTAGAGCTATATTTTCATATTTCCACCATATTCTTAAGAGAAGAAAAAGTAGTTTGCTATTCTTATTCTCTCTACACATTTGCAAGCAAAAAGAGATGTTTTTCTCACGCATTTACAAAGTGATTCACATCTTTTCTAGGCTCTCTAATCGGTAATATCATTTTAAATGTTCTTGAGAGGCTTAGGTGACTTTGTTGTAAGATTTATTTCTGTCTTACACTTATTCTTATATTGTATTGAGCTTTTGCTCATTGTTTGGGTTGTAATAATCCAACTTACTGTACTTGGCTTGAGGTAACCCGTTAATTACCTCGGTTAGTATATCGATTCCCTCGAGCTTGAGGGAATCAAGTTAAAACTCCTAAGCTAGGAGGCTTAGGTAGAGTACCCAAGTGAGTGGGGAACTACTATACATCTTGTGTTCATATTTGTGGTTTGATTCTTTGTGAAAATATTTTTATTGTTAGTATCTTGCATTTAGTGTGTTTATGCGCGTAGCATAGTAGCTTCAAGATCATCAGGTGGTATCAAAGCGAGGTAGTGAGAAGACGTAAAAACAACTACTCACAATGGCATCAACCTCAAAGTGCACCAAAGGACAATTGTCAACTCATCCTCCCTACTTTAATGGGACAAACTAGGGGTATTGGAAATAAAGGATGCAAGTATTTCTCAAGGCGATGGATGAAGAACCCTGGAGCCTGATTCAACAAGAATACACTGATCCAGAGGAGTAAGGAACAATGCTGACTACAGATCAAAAGAAGAAGATTGTTAGCAACACAAAGGAGATGAATGCACTTTATTGTGTGTTATCAAAAGAAGAGCTCAACCAAATTTCGGCATGTGAGTCTGCATACGAAATTTGGAATACTCTCGAGGTCACCTACAAAAGAATGAGAAAGGTAAAAGAAACCCATATTTCGATTCTAATTGAAAATTATGATTATTGCAGGATGATGAAAGGAGAAACAATCAAAGATATGTACAAGAGGTTTAGAAAAATCGTAAATCCTATGAAAAAGCTTAGAGTCAAGTTGATAGAGGAGCAACTTGTGAGGAAGATCCTAAGATTTCTTACAAGTGATTGGCCTCAAAAGACCACAGTCATCCAAGAGGTGAAGAACCTATCCACTCTCCCTCTAAATGATCAAGTTGGCAGCCTTATGGCTTATGAAGTCCAACTAGAGAATATGAAGAAAGGCGAGGACAAGAAGACAACAAGCAAAAAGAAGAATCTTGCCTTTAGAGCACTTAAGGAGGACTCGGATTAAAACACCTCGGAATTCGAAGATGATGAAGAGATGGAGATGCCTACAAGGAAATTTCAAAAATTTCTCTGGAAGCAAGGTAAGAAAGTCAATAAAATTTCAAATAATGTTGTTTATTATGAGTGCATGAAAAGGGCAACTTGGGTAAGGATTGCCCTATGGATGAGAAGAAGGAAGACAAAAGGAAAGATGCCAAGGAAGTCAATAAGAAGAAGAAGAAATCTTTCAAAGCAATATCGGATGATAGCGACTCTGACATGGACACCGACTCTGATGAATTAGATGACAACGAGGTTGCATGTCTTCGCTTGGTAGCCACTACGGAAAATAGCGACAATGAGGTAAATCCTGATTTTACACTTGATGAATTGTTAGAAGCCCATGAAGAATTATATCATAAGGCTAAGTTATTTAAAAAAGAAAATAAGGTTTTGAAGAGTAATTATCAAACATTAGAAAAAAACAAATCATGTTTAGGAATAGAGTTAGATATACCTAAAGAAACTAATAACCAATTGCATGCAAAAACAATGGAGTTAGAAGATGTTTATGAGCATTTTGAGGGAACTTTAAATAATCTTAAAACAACTACTAGGTTGAATACTGAATTATGTGATGTTTTAAAATCCAAATTTCAAAGTGAAAAGAATATACGAAATAAATCACATGCACCTAGACATGCATGGATTTATCAAAAGGCCAAAAATCTCAAGAATTATAAATCTAACATAGAAGAGGTCAATAAATCTCAGGATTTGGAAGGTATTTACTTAAAAGGAACCACAAGAAAATGGGTACCTAGAAAAGATATTTTACATTATTTTGCAGAAGTAAATCAATGTGATCAAAATGATCAGTGGCTGTTCAAGACACACAATGGAACACTCCGACCTTTCTACAAATTAAATGAAGATCATGAATGATGGACTAATGGAGCTTGGTACCCACAAGTACCATTTTATTATTGGTAATTTGTATGGTACATGATTTTTTAGACCCCTTAATTTTTTGATGATTGACAAAAGGGGGAGAAATATAAAGAGGAAAATAGTCATATTTTTAGGGGGAGCATATGCTGAGGGGGAGAATTGCCAACAATTAAATTTCTTTCATATAAAATTGATGAAATTAATTTTTTTCTTAAATATATCAATTTACAAGATAGTTTTATCAACATCGAAAAGGGGGAGATTGTTAGAACCTTGTTCCACATCTTATTTTGGTGTTAACAAAATTATTTTAGATTAATGTTTGCAATTGACTGATATTTTGGATTTAGATGAAGATCAACACAAATGGAGAAGGTTGACAAGGGGGCAATAATGATAGAAGATCATCTTCAGTCAAGAGTTTATGTCAATTAGATTAGGTTTTTACTTTATTTTTAGAATGAATGCCTCCTAACAAAGAAACAAGAATTAGATTGTAAAAATCATATAGAGAAATTAGTACAAAACATTAAAATCATTCGAGTTATTTCAAAGAATGTGTTGTTTATAAGATATTATTTTAAGGATTAAAGTATTTGTTAAAGTAGACTAATGAACATATTAGTAATTCACATAAAAAGGTACTTGTGAGCATGTACCAGTACTGTTCATCAGTACTGGTACATGCAAGTCACAGTGTGAACAAGTACCGGTAGTAACCAAGAGTACCGGTATCTAGTGACCACAATTTGTAGACTTAGTTCGGGTCTGCATCTTACAAGTATCGGTACCCACGATGAATACTAGTACATGTAGGTCATTGTGCCTAGTGAGTCTTAAACCTAGGAGTCACAAGTACTGGTAGTCATGATAAGTACTGGTACCCAGACTCTTTTGTGCTGGCTACTGAAGAATAGTGAGTAGCTAATAACGGTACCACTACATTAGTACCATTACCAGCTAACCGTTGAGCCAATTATGAAAGACGAGAATATTTATTTTCGAAATATGAACGTTGGGATTTAAACCCCAACGTCTACCTGATGAATTACTAAGGTACTAACTATATAAAAAGACTTTTGGAATCTTAGTTTATATACAAGAAGTACAAGAGAAAATACTAGAGCTATATTTTTATATTTCCACCATATTCTCAAGAGAAGAAAAAGTGGTTTGTTGTTCTTAATCTCTTTGCACATTTGCAAACTAAACGATGTGTTTTTCTCACACATTTACAAGGCGATTCACATCTTTCCTAGGTTCTCTAGTCGGTAATATTATTTTAATTATTGTTGAGAAGCTTAGGTGATTTTGTTGTAAGATTTATTTCTGTCTTACTCTTGTTCTTATATTGTATTGATCTTTTTCTCGTTGTTTAGATTATAATAACCCAACTTATTATACCTAGATTGAGGTAACACATTATTTACCTCGGTTAGTATATTGATTCCCTCAAGGTTGAGGGAATCGAGTTAAATATCCTAAGATTAGAGGCTTAGGTAGTGGAGTACCCAACTGAGTGGGGAACCACTATACATCTTGTGTTCATATTTGTGGTTTTAATCTTTGTGAAAGTATTTTTATTACTAATATCTTGCATTTAGTGTATTTGTGCACTTAGTATAGTAGCTTCAAGATTTTACAAAACAACTATAGAAATAATAGAAAATAAAAGAAGTGTAGAAAAAAAACACCTTCCCCTCCATTTCCCTTTCCCCTCCCTCTTCTTCACATTACCCTTCCCCCATCCATTCCCCTTTTCCTCCCTCTTCTTCAATTCCCCTTCACCCCTCCATTTCCTTTTCCACTTCCCCCATCCATTCCCCTTCTCCTCCCTCTTCATGTTTTCATCTTCACATTCCCTTCTCCACATTCAACATTATATAAAATATGAAACATATAAACAACAAAAGTAAGCACACCTGATGTAAGCACATTTACACTACTTAAGATGTCTATTTATGCATGTTCTTAAGCATAGGATTGCATTACATGCTATAAATATTGCATAACATGCATCATCTTGCATTTAGAGTAGTTTGAATAAAATGGAGGTTAATTGTCTCCTTTTATGTGCTTGGACAGGGCAAACATTTTATCCGAGCCTTGGATCGAAGATCCAACTGTATGGATGTGATCATGGTGACGATTGGAGTTCAACGACTCCAAGATCGCCTTAATCAGGCATCGGTAGCATCAGATAGTGACCGAGGAACCCAGAAGATCAAGGGCCAGTATGGTGTAAATCTGCACTTCAAATGACAAATCAGATTGCACGGATGAATTTGGATCGACGATCGCAGCCTAACGACACAAAAATTGAGTCAATCCAATATCTGTGGCATCATCTACAACACCCAGAAGATGGACGGCCAAGATGGTGCCAAGTGGTGCCATCTCGGCTGCCCAAACGGCCGCATGCAATCACTGAAGTCTCCGCATCCGCTCTCTCTCCGCCATTGGATCTCAATCCAACAGCAGTGGACAGCTGCGCCTAAAAGCGTCCGCTCGACCATCCGCGCCTCGTAGCGCAGCAGTCGAAGGCGCTATCGTGAGCTGCAGCCACGGGTTTGAGCCGCAGCCAAGGGAAGAAGGAAGCAGGCGAGTGAGCACGGGTGTGCGTTGGATCGCGATCGGGCAGCTCAGATTCCCCAATAGCGATCATGTGCTATTTCACGCGAGGTGATCACGTGGCATCGTACGCGCTGGGCAGGCACTCAGCGAGCGGCTTAGGCTCATTCATAGCCGTCCGATCTCGTGATCGGACGGAGATCGGACGGCTGTGGATGGATGAACGTGCGGCGGGCGTTTAGCGTAGGCAGCTGAGGAGGCACGCGTGGGGAGCACCCAGTACACCCACATTAGGCCTTTAGCGACGATTTTATCCGTCACTAAAGACCCCTCATTTAATGTTTTAAAGATGTAATGACCAATTTGCCCCCACTCCTTGCAACTATAAAAGGAGACCCCCTCCATACGAAATTCTCATCCCTTCCTTCTCTTCTCTACCTCTCTAAAGCTCAAGAGAAGCTTGTCCCAAACCCGAGATGCTTCTCGTGAGATAAAGTCCAAATTTTCGTCCCCCTTAAGAAGTGGATCCTGCAACGACGATGGCGTGCTGCTCCATTCCCGTTCTTCTGCTTCATCCTCCTTCGTCCTGCTCCGTCCTCCTTCGTCTAGGCGTCGTCTCATCTGGCTCATCCTCTAAGCGACCGTCGAGGAGGATATCTCTCTCCCTATTCTTTTTACTGCTTTCTAATATAGATTTACTACTTTCTAGTGTAGTTCTGCTCGTCCTCCAAGCAATCGTCAAGGAGGACATTTCTCCCTCCATTCTTTTAATGCTTTCTAGAGTAAATTTATCGCTTTCTAGTGCAATTGTTTTATGCTTTCTAGTTGTAATAGTGAAATGAACAATCTCCTTAATGATAAATTCCCTGTTTATTCTACATCTCATTTTGATTTCTGTGTGTAATATTCTCTCTCTCTCTTACTCTCTCTCTCTTCTATTTATTGTAAATAATTAGATAGTTTTAAATTGAATTACTTTGTGACAAATAAAAACAAACGTGTAGTTTTTAAATCAAACATCCGCCTCCCTATGTTCGACCCAGAATTTCAATTTCGATATAAATTTTATTTGTTGAACACGAGTTCTTCACTTTCAAACTACAACCACAGGTTTTCCAAAACCGAACATGTTAACGTAGCAATTCGTAAGTTCAACAACACCCCACATAATAACAAGAAAATTTTGATAGCATTTCCCTTATATATCATGATTTTTCAAAAATCCTATATGAAACTTATCTTAAATCCTGCATTTTTCAAAAATTACCTTATATATTAATGTCAGTTGCCCCAAGGGAAACTTTTTCACTTTGTCGGTTTTGGTGATATGCTTCTGATTCAACATCTGGGTTGAGATCTTTTCCTGCATCATATTGTTCACATAGTAGAGTGCTAACGGGATTATCCACCCATTTTTGCTATTATCAGGCACATAGAATACTTGTGCTACTTGACAAGCAAGTGTGACTGGCTTTGATGGCTAAAGAATCAAATTATTCTTACTGAAGCTCAAGAAATCGTGTTTCTTATCAACTTTGAATCCAACGCCTTCTTTGAAAATATGAAACCAATCACACTTGAATAGAAGCACCTTTTGGTAAACCTAAAGCTCATTTCCACAATCTCTTGAGTTTAACCATAATACCCATCACAACCAGTGCTTAGGTCCCAACTGACGATGACTCCCACCTGTTATGTGGCCTTCACATCATCAATGGACAATACACTGAATCTAAAATTGTTAATTATGTAACCCGAATGGTAACATCCGTATGTTAAAGGTGTTTCAGCATTTACATCAAAATCTTGTGCCCACCTTGGATCCCCTTATTCTTTTAGTTTATTTACACGATCCTTGAACCAATCAAGAAACTACAAGTCATGTGTAGATTCATTGTAAAATTCATCCACTTCTGGAACTTGCTTTAGAATGTTCAACTGTGTCAATCGTTAGTCCATGTCCGAGATGGACTTGAACTTTATGCGGAGGATCAACCATCCTCCAATGTCAAATATGGTAGGCAATCTTCATCATTACCATTAAATCCTCCATCATAATTTTGTTCAAGATGATTAAATCAATTATTCGTCTCATTCATGTATATGGCATAGAAGTTAATACATTTTTCAACAAGATATCCTTCTATGATTGACCCTTCTGGCTTTGCCTTATTCAAGACATAATCATTCATTTTCTTCAAATATTGTTCAATTTGATACATCCATCTGTACTGCATGGGTCTAGTAATTCTTGCATCATTCGTAAGATGAAGCATCACATGAACCATTGCGTCTAAGATGAAGTGTAGAAAACAAAAATATGCTCCATTTTACATAGTGTGATCACAATTTGTTTATCCTAATACACTAGCAATTTGGGATCTAATGTCCTCAAATAGATGACATTAAAATTCTACTCATCTCCATAAAAGAATCGACTATTGGATCAACCATCACTCCATGTATCGCTAGTGGAAATAAGATTTGCATGTATACATGAGAATCATGACTTTTTAACCCAGTAATCTTCTTTTGCACTTCATTTACGTAATGTGAAAGCTGAAATGAATACTCATCTAGAACCCGAATGTCTTTCAAGAAGGAGAAAATCCTCTACCTCTACTCTCCGATAAGACTATATATAGCTTTTGGAAAGTGAAAGTCTCCTTCAACGTGAAACTCAGGACAAATACCCAAAATTTTCATATCATTCCTTATTTTAATTGTATCCTTTGGCTATCTGTTAGGTTTAATACATCAAAAATGTTGTCCATTACATTCTTCTCAATATGTATAACATCTAAATTATATTGCACAGTCAAATCCTGCCAATATGGAAGCTCTATAAAAAATATGTTTTTCTTTTTAAACCCTGAATGTCACAAGGAAGTCAAGTCATTTTTGAAAAGATGACCCAAACATATTTCACAAAGCTGTTGTAATGTCTCCATGATTTTCATCCCCGACAACCTAACAGAACTTGTACTGAGTTTATTTTTCAGATTCTTCAACGAATGTTGGCATGCTTTACCATCAAATCTATCTTTGAATTGTGATGTTCGCCATCTATGTTCAATGGGAAAAAACCTACGATGCCCTAAGTAACATAACTTCTTACTTTCAGGCAATCATAAATGATAAATATCATCCATACAGATTCGACATGCGAACTTCCCCTTCGAACTCCATCTTAACAAATTAACATATGCTAGAAAGTCATTGATTATCAACAGTAATGTTGCGTGCAACTGAAAGAATTGTTTCTTCTATGCGTCATATGTTTGAATACCACTGTACTACAGGACTTTCAGTTCATCAATCAACATTGGAGATAAACATCTATCGTATTTCCTGGTTGCTTGGGGCCTCGGATAAGGAAGGTCAACATCATGAATGTGGATCGCATGCATAGCCATGGAGGTAAGTTATAAGTTAACATGACCACCGGCTATATGGAATATGATGGATACATATACTTGAATGAGTTAAATCCATCTCTTGCAAGCCCCAGTCTCAATTTCGTGCCCCATTTGCGAATAATGTGTGATTCTCGTTAAATCTATTTCACTCATTAGAATATGTTGGATGACTGATGCATTGATCTTTGGATTTATTCGCCTGATGTCATTCCATCAATTTGCTATTTTACTATAAATGAATAAGGATTAGTGGAAAATAGCGGAGAACCATCTCCAGTTGTTTCTTTCTGCCTATGTTTGTTAACTTACCCACCTTATACCTCTCCTCACTACATTCAGGACAGTTACTTAGCCCTGAGTACTCATTTCTTTACAGGACACAGTCATTACGATAGGCATCAATCTTCTTACATTTTAGTCCGAGCTTACGTATCTGCTTCTTCACATCATACCATGACCCAGGGTACCTAATAGGATTATTTAGCAGCTCCTCAATGAATTAAAGGACCTCAGACATTAATTTCATTGTGGCTCTATTCATCACTTTCATCTGAAATAATTTCAGAAGGAATGATAACTTTGACATTGATGTTATTACAGGAGCAATAGGATCCTCTGCTGCCTTGACTGCATCATAAAACTCATTACAATCTTGTAATGTCTCATCATCATCTGCATCCTCAGAGTTTGTTACATCATATCATGTAACATTTCATCTAATTCATCTCCCTGATTATCATCACTTTGTTCTAAATCGTCAATTCTATCATATCTGACTTCTGCTGTGATTTACTCACCATGACCTGCCCAATTTACATAATGCTGCCACCAACCCTTACATATCACATGCTTAAAAGTAATGTCTCAATCATAAAAAAATCCATTAAAGCAATGTCTACATGGGCATAAAATCATTTGAAGGAATTCTCCTCATCTAAATGTCTTCCAATCATCATTAAACGCCTACTCCAGAAACGAAACCACTTCATTCTTGTATTCGTAGTAAATCGAATTCGTCAGACTAACCCATGGCCTATCCATGATAATTAACCTAAATGTCAATGTTAACCACTCATAAGTTGGATTCGAATAAGGAAAATGTGTGTATTTTAAGAAGATTTTTACTTGATAACCCATCCTTGAAGATTTAATCACAATGTTACTTGTTACATGCAACTAGTGTTTGAAAAAATTTTAGCAACATTTCTCTACACTTCTCCAGTATACCCTCCAATACTAACCTTAACTATATTCCCATAGCCCCTACTAAAGGGCGCTTTGGGAACGTAGCAATGATTAATTGGTATATCAGAGAAGAGTGAGAAAATGTGACCAAAATTTCTCCAAATACTAGCTACATGCAAGAAGTAACCCTAAGTTGCGATCAAATCTTTAAGGATGCCCCTTATTTTAGAACTTCTCTAAACTAAGAGTGACACTTATGGCATGCTATAAAGTCAAAATATCATGCATGTAAGTGAAGTATACACACACTCTGCATTGTCAATATAACATGATCAGAAGTCTTAACAGGCAAGTATTTTGACACAGTTATATCTCTCACACAACATATACCTTAGTGGTTAGAACTCCTATTGTTTGTCATCAAGTGCATCTAAATTTGTGCAAGTGTGTGTATCTATAAAGTTATAATAAAAATATTATAATGAAATATTATATCAAATATTTTAATTATAAATTACAGTTTAATTGAAGCATACAGTTTAATGGTCATAAGATAATTTGAGTTTGAAATAAGTAAAAACTAAGAAACATGGTGACTACTCGACTAATCATGGTAAATGCACTCTACTCATTTTGGCACATTTAGATAGTTTTATGTCATAGTTGTGAGAATTTGTGAGAAACCTTGATGTAAACCTTTAGTTAAACTTATAGCTAACCAAGAGTTTGTGCCTTAAGTTAAGCATTATCTTCTATCCAGGAAAGAGTCACTTGCTTGTCTTGGAATTGTGTAGGCCTTGATATTGATATTTAGTTTGACTCCTACTCTATGAGTCCACACCTTGACTAAGAATTAATTTCTTTACATTATATATTCACTTAGGCCAATTTAGAGTTGGTTCATAGGGCAATGGAAGAGACCATAATTTTGACCTTGTGTTAGACTTGCATCTAAGAACCACAATTTTATCATTCATTTCTACAAAAGTAGTCGTCACCCAGATTACTTGGGGCTTAGCTCTTTGAGGAATTAGGGAGAGGCCATGAGTAAGACATATGTTTCTAGCCAAGAGAGTTTCATAGGTCATTGGGACTGGACTTGCCACGAAACATTATGGATATTCTTTTCTGACCTTGAATTGATGCATTTAAGCTATGAAGAAGAGTGGAGACACATAAAGAAGCTAGATTTTTTTAATTAAATTGATAATTTAACTAAACATTGAGGCATATAGTTTAATTACATTCATAATTAAATCACTAAGTACTACATTTAAAAAATTAAATTAATCTAAACCTAAGAGGGGGAATTAGGGTGGTGGTGATGGGAGGAGGAGGTGGTGGTACTGGTGGTGATGCTTGAGGTGGTGGTGGCAACGGCAGGAGGTGGTGATCGTGGCCTAATTGAGGTGGTGGTGGTGGTGATGGCAGAGAGTAAGCATGGTGCTGGTGGTGGTTGTGGTGGACATCTGGCAAGGGAAGGAAAGGAGAAGGTGCTGCTGGTGGTGAGGTGGTCATGGTGGTGGCAGCACGAGGAAGGGAAGGAAAGGGGATGATAATCGAGGTTGTTGGTGGTGGTGATCGTCTAGGGGAGGGGGAGGATAACAGAAAGCCATAAGATCAAAGTGGAGGGGGTGAGTAGCACTTACTAAGGGGGGGTGCCAGAGCACATCCACGCGGTTGCTGGTAAGAGGAGTGGCGTTGGAGTCAACGGAGGAGGTGGAGCACTTGACGAGGAGGGGCATTAGAGTCAGTACTTGGTGAGAGGAGGCACAGTCGATGAACGAAGGAAGGAAGAAGAGAGGAAGAGGAAGGAGTCATGACTCAATGAGAGGAGGCACCTGCGATTTTTGCCTCCACTTTTCTTGACTGTTTTAGATTAAATGGTCGAGGAATTTATTTGAAAAATAACTTTTTGACTTCAACGATTTCTAAGGAGGCTATTATCAATCGTTTATTTAATAATGGTTGACTATTTTATTATTCTCCACACTTGCAAATGGTCGAGAATGGTCTCAACCACTTCGCTTATGGGTAGGTGAGAAAGTTAATGATCAAACTATTGGCAACCGTTACATCTTCTAATGGTTGAGAATATTATTATTCTCGACCCTTATATAACGGTCGAAAATTCACCATCAAGAACAATGCCTTTTATACTAGTGCAATAGTGGTAAATATATTTGCCATTAATACTACTTATCATTTGACAAAATGTTACAGTGGCATATACAAAAAATTTCTACTAAATTAAAGAAATTAGTGGGAAATGCATTATATGCCACTATATAATTTTCCATTAAAGGCCATTTTCCTTGTAGTGGTAATGGAGGAGACATCATTCATAAACCCATCAAGTCAAAAGGAGTCTTATCAGATGTAGACAATGAGAATCTCTCCCTCAACTCCAAGGCAATGAATGCCTTAAAATTCACATTGAGTGTGAATGAATTCAATCATGTATCTCAATGCACAATAGTGCACGAGATTTACAGAATGCTTCAAGTAAAACATGAAGGTACAAATAAGGTAAAGAATCAAGAAGTTGTTATGCTTACTGAAGATTTTTGGAAGTTCAAAATAAAATAAAGGGAAAGCATAAAAGATATATACTATCGATTCACATTCATCTTCAACAACCTCAAGGCTCTCAGAAAACATTCATCAAAGAGGAGCTAGATGGTAAGATGTTGATATCACTAAGGTGCCAACACTGAATTTACCTGGAGGTCGTAGAGTTGGGGCACTTACGGTCTCCCGGGGACTACCCCACAAGTGGGAACCTTGTCATCAAAAAAAAATTTTACGCCTAATATTACAATGATAGAAGAAGCCAACAACATGAAAGAGTTAGGCATGGACCAACTTCTTTGAAATCTAATGCAGTGCGAAACTAAAATGAAGCAAAACAAAAAAGGAGCTAAAGAAGCAATTGAGTTTCAAAGCCAACTCCAACACAAAAGAAAGTGACGAAGATGATGAAGACCTCGCCTTACAAGAAAATTCTAGAAGATCCTAAGAAGTGAAAAGAACTTCAAGTAAAGAAGCTTCAAGGAAGAAAACAAAGTTGAGCCCTTGATTGGCAATCAATGCAACGAAAAGGGTCATATGGGGAAAAATTTCCCTTTACTGAAGAAGGATTACGAGAAAAGTAAGGACAAATAGGACTAGGAAGTCAAAAGACCATTCAATAAATTCTAGGAGAAGAAGGCTCTTCAACTAACATGGGATGACTTCGACTCTTGTAAGATTGATGAAAAAGGAGTCGAGTGACTCAAATCAAGAAGCTACATTCTCAAATTAATGGCATTAGAAGATGAGGTGAATGACTTATCTTTAGATGAACATTTTGAGAAGGTTTCGATTACTTATATAGCACCTTTAAAAAGATGAAGATTGAAAATAAAGAACTAAAAGAAGAGTGTCACTTGATCCAAAATGGAAAGCTCAAACTTTTGGATGAAAACAAGTTTTCGATTATTCAAACCATGGTTGCAAAAATCAGCAATTGGTATTTAGTTGGTGAGGTCACTAACTAAGGAATATATGATATGCATGTTATTAATTTGGGATTAATTGATTTAGTATTTTTTTCATATTTAAAATTTTAAATATAATTATACATACTTTTATACATGTTAAATATACATATATGTAAATTGAAATATGAACATATATATTAGTACTATTTTTTTGATATACATATTCTCCTGATATAGCTTCTAACAAATAGCATCAATATCATAACACATAAAATATGATAAATAAATTTAGATTGGTGGATTATAAATCTAGAGTCGAGTTTTTAGTCCCAATTTTTCATGAGAAACATCTAAAGAAAATATTATGGTTCAATCCTCCTCCTCATATAGAAATAAGGGAACATCCTCCATAATTTCATCTTCATCGATCTCTTTAAAACCAGTTTCATCCTCCTCCTTAAAATCAAGTAAGGTTGTTGGCACTCTTCAGGAGGATGCATGTTTTTCTTTGTCAACTCCAAGACTCCTCCTTAGTTGCAATACGCCTACTAGTTAGCATTTGGAAAAGCTTACCATCTACCTATTGAGTTAGAAGACCAGGCCTTTTGGATGATCAAAGCTTTGAATCAAGATTTCTATCAGGCTGGTAAAGAAAGAAGGTTACAGTTAAGTGAGGTTGAGGAATTAAGGAATGATTCTTATGAAAGCTCATGGATTTATAAAGAATGTACTAAGGCTTTTCATGATAAGTATATTCATAGGAAAATTTTTGAACCCAACTAGAGAGTATGGCTCTTCAACTCTCGTCTAAAATTATTTCCCAGGAAGATGAAGTCTAGATGGGATCAGCCCTTTATTGTGGTGTGTGTCATTCCACATGGCATTGTAGAGATTTAGGATCCCAAGTATAGGAATGCCTTTAACGTTAATGGCCAGAGGTTGAAACATTATATGGATACTATTTAGGATGGCCAAATTATTCACACCTTCTACTTGACTAAGCCTTAAATTTCGTGTAGTTGTGCCTAGTTGTCGACGTAAAATGTAGCGCTTGTTGGGAGGCAACCCAACCAAGGCTATCTACGCAGAGTAACCCAGGTTGTTTCTTTCCTTGCTGCCTTTATTTTTTTTTACGTTAAGGATATTGCAATATTTGGGCATTGGGGGAGGATTCATTTTTGGCATATCATGCATTGCATTAGGTCATGTGCAGTAGAGTTGGATTGAATAGAATTGAGACTTTGTCTATTTGAAACCACCAATGAGAGGACAAATTAGTGTGGGAATCGCATTATCCATTAGGGAGAACCGTCATGTGGATTTTCCTAAGGGGTCCCTTCCATCTAGTTGACCAAGTAATTCAAGGATCGAGGATGTTTGATCTAACTTTAGTTACACATATTTAGGCATATATATATACATATATAAAAATATAAAAATAAAAAAAATTCACAAAAGTTGTAGAATTAGAGAAAGGATGAACAGTTTAGGGTACTATGAGTCTTAAATTTTGGGTTTATGTGAAGATCTCCTACTTAGACTCTTCAGGTCAAGTCGACCTAATCAACTTAAGTATTTACTAAGATTTGAATTTATTTCAGAGTGCTAGAAGAAACTAATTTGGCTAAGGTATTAAGTCAATTTTATGGAAAGTATTTGGCTTTTTCTCCACCCTAAGGAGTTAATGGAATTTTTGAGATATGAGTTTCTTACTCTTGCACTTGCACTTGCACTCTACAACGAATTGTGGTATCGAAAAGAATATAAGTCCTGAGTTTCTATGTTCTCCTATTAAGAAAAGCTTGAAAATTAATATAGAAGAGTCCCTTAATTATGAAAGTTGTGATTAAATGATAGATACTTTATAGCCAAATAGTAGATATCATAATATCCATTGTGGTAGGTTAGGTGCCTTTTATGGCGTCATCCCGAGATGTTGGAGTGTAGGGCCTACCTAGAGGGTGCCTCTTACAGTGTCATCTCAAGGCATCAGAGTGCAAAGCGCTCAATATATATATATATATATATATATATATATATATATATATATATATGTATGTATGTATGCATATCAAAATACAAAGAATTAAAAAGGGACTACGGTTCTTGTATTTAAGAAAACAAATTTGAGTGGGAGATAGAGTGATGGATACATATTAAGGAAAATGCCAATTGTTAGATCAACCAAACATACACAAGTAGTCATTCTTTTTGAGACCGATCAAACTTGTGGATGGACTTTTAAGCCTCAGAACCTTACATTTGAGACCCAACTCCAAAGATTGTTAGAATATGACGGGACAAAGTAGTTCTTATCTTAGTTGATCTTTACTGTTGCTGAGTCTATGTGGTAAGTGTTTTGCATATTTGTGGAATTTTTTATGATTGGTATCTTGATAAAGGTTAGTTTATCATCATTCTTATGTCCTAAAACATACCTAGCCTTTAAGGTTAACTTTGCAATAGGATTTTTGGGTTGCATTTAGGCATTTTCATAAGATACGCATGCATTACATTTTTTCTAAATTTTAACATCTCTATTTGAGTGTTAGGGATAAAATAGAAACACAATACCCATAAACCCTGGCATAACAAAGGCAAAAGATGAAGAAGAAGCTCATCTCAACTAGATGGTAGCTCAAGCTAGCTCACCTTAGCTCCATTTAGCTCACCTCAGCTAAATGGCAGCTCAGGCTAGCTCAACTCAGCTAATCCCAACTCCATTTAGCATCTCCCAGCTCCATCTAGATCTAGGAAGCTTTACCTGACTAAGGTTAGCTACTGCCATCAGCTAGCTAAGCCTAGTCAGCTGAAGAAGCCATTAACCAGGTCAGGTTAGCTCAACTCCAGCCCCTGAAGACTCAAATCAACTCAACTTGGTTAAGTTGAGCTACTTCACCTAAGTTAGCTACCTCAACTAGCTAGGTGTTGAGTTTGTAAAACACGGGTCTTAGTTTAAAAGCGTTGTAGCATAGTGTGAAATACGACTCAAACAAAACATTCATAACAAGACGGTTAGTGTCCCGGTTGTTCTCAAGGAGGCGTAAGATGGTGCGAGTATAAGATACACCGGTCGCGTTATTGACACATAAAACATGTGCTTGAGTTAGATAAATCACAAACATGAAAGTGTGTGTTTTGATCTGCACAACTTCTATTATGCAATGGCAATTAGCAGAAAGTGAGTTTATCACTAGATCATTAATATCTTCTGGAATCGACATATTTTTATTGCAACAAAATATGAGATGATGATAACAAGATATTTTATTCCATCAATTGATCAAGTCAAGACAATTATCAGTAGAGGAATGCTTGTACATTGAAATTGAAATCTACTAAGCTATCAGAAAAGAAATCAATGTATGGATCTTAGAAAGATTATGCGTGCATCCTAGTAGGGAGATATTGCTATACTATTAGCAAGAAAATAATGCAAGAAATTAAACTACGAAGAACTCTAGCTAGAGGTGAAATTGGGCATCGGAGGTGGTTACAATGGCCGTGTGGCTTGAGGTGGTAGGAGGGAAGAGAGGGACAGCCAAGGTGGTGTGGCCGGCCTCTTGATGAAGGTGGTGGAGTAGTGCCCTTGCTCTTGGACGTGGAGAGTGGAGGTGGTGAAGGTGCTCGTGAATGGAGGTGTGCTTGGAGTCCAAAAGAAAGAGCTTGGTGGGGGTGCATGGCCGTCCAAGGAGAATCTTATATAGACTCTTGGATGACACCTAAGCCTTGGAGAGATGTCTCTAGACTTCTCTAGATTGGCTAGCCAAGGGTCTAAAAACAGGTTTTCTTAGATCCACTTTTTGTGGATCGAAGAATGACTATGCATGGTCATTCTAGAGTCTTCTCTAGGTGGTTGGCGGCTAGGTATGTGCATGTGGGTGTGTAGGTGAATGTGTGGTTGTGTGTGTGTGTGTCAATAGGTGGTCATGTGGACCACTTGGTCCACTTCTAATTAGGTCCTAGGTTGGTCTAAATGGTAGGTCAAGTTAGGTTTCTAAAAATAGGTTTATACAACCTATGGCTAAAGTGATTGAGCCAATTAAACTTAACCAAGTTTAATTGGGTCAATGTGTGTGTAACTGGGAGAGAGAGTTCCCAATTAGATTAGGCTTGAGTCAATTGGGCTCTCATTGAGTCCAATTAGACTTGTCTTGGTTGAGATTTGAGCTCAATTGAACTCTATGAGTCAAATTGACTAGGTAGAGTGTAATTGACTTGATCTAAATCAATTGGGCTTAGTGAGAACCTAATTAGGTTCTTACGAGAGTCTTAGGGTAGTGTACTAGGCTTAGGGTACCTTAAGTTAGGTTTCCAAGGGTGTAGGAAGGGTTTATAGGCCTTAGGAATCAAGATCTTGTCTTAATTCTCAAAACAGCAAAAGGAGAGGGGTACCAGACATCTGATCTTAAGATCAGACGACTTATACCTCAAAATCAAAAGTCTATGTCTTAGTCTAGATGTCCAATGTGAATCAGTATGGAGTTTAGGTTCTATCTTGGGTTTCTGTAGAAATTGGATGTCTGACACATTGCTTGGACATCTAGAGGTAGGTTGGAAT
Organism: Thalassia testudinum; assembly: GCA_037157565.1. NCBI lineage: Eukaryota > Viridiplantae > Streptophyta > Magnoliopsida > Alismatales > Hydrocharitaceae > Thalassia > Thalassia testudinum. The sequence goes on from JAZHRO010000025.1 coordinate 97,397,012, forward strand.
GTGGGTTTTGATGTGTTTTTTTTTTTGAAACAAAAAGGAAAGATATCGTTCTACGATAGCAATCCAGGAGAGAATTTTATTCCTCAAAACTAAAGTAGGAATTTACAATACAGATTCCCACATACGTATGAGGGACTAGCACACATTTAGTATTTGTTCCACACAAACCGGCTTGTCTTGAAACAAAAGCTCATTTCTCTCTCTCCAAACACACCACATCACTACTGCCATATGAATATGCGTCTTATCATGCATCAAAAAGTTATGCCACAGGATATCCCACATGGGGAACGGTTCCTTACATACTCTTCTCCAATCCACATCAGTCACCACACACAAGGAGAAAATGTGAGTAGAGCTGACGGTGGGTAATTAGCAAAGTAGGCAAGACTGTAAGGCAATACCCATCCTACTATGTCTGAGATCCCCTATAATCAATCCATCCATCCTGCATAACCAAAGAAATATTTAGACTTTTAATGGGATCTTCAACAACCATAGTTTTTATCCTATCAGATCCACCTCATCAGAAATAGACCTCATCATGATCTTGTCATATGCCCGAGCTGGATTGAAGATCCCATCCCATTAATAGCTATCTTCTAAACTAGCCACTGCTCTAAAGGCCATCAAATCTAGCTACAGCAGTGACTTCTCCTCCCAAGTTTTGGTGCCTTCTCTACTTTAGTCACCCCCATAAATCCGCAAAGACTCTCCAACTCAAACCAAAACCTACTGACCTAATATAAGGGTGGCTAAGGTTTAGGAAGGTGTCTAACGCTATCCTAAGCTAGGAATAGATGTAGGGATGTCCTATGTTCTTCATAATTTAATCTAAGCATTAAAATCATACAAGTAATGTAGTATACCTCTTCCTTACATTATGTCTTCAGCTTGTGTGCAACTTTTTTCCACGGCTTTTGCTCCAACTCAGCTGCAAGTTTAGCCCCTATCCTACTTTAGATCTAGCTTCAGGCCATCTTGTGAGTTCTTATTACCTGCAAACCAAGTAATACACTAACCAATACATTATTATGGCATTATTTCATGAATATCTAAATAAAGCAAAAAAGATGCAAGGTATGCTACTAATGCATGAATTATGCTACAATTATGCTAAGTTCTAACTTAATTTAGGTCATTTAAGTACTATGATTGCTATGCAATCATACCCCCATGCCTAAATCTTGCTAGTCCTTAGCAAATGCAAAACTAAGTTATCTACAAGTGGCTCCCTAAAGGACTGGTTATTTTTATCAATTATAAGTCTAAAGATTCTTTTCTTTTTATTTTCATTCGAAAATCTAGAAATCCAGACAAACATGAAAGTGTCGTGACGTAGCTTATGCAACAGATTTGAGTGAAAAGTCGATTCACCTCTGAAGCCTATACTTGACCCCTAGTAAAATTCTATTAGGATAGGCAAACACAACTAAAAAGAGTAGTTCTGGTCACGGTCATTTGGTCATGGTTCATAAAATCGTGACCAAAAGTAAGTCATGGCAATGTTCAACCTAAAATTGTGACCAAAAAGATTGATTGAGTTTGTTTTGTGTTGAAACTTTTTGTCATAGTTTTAAAAACCATGACCAGTGGCTTGAGTCACGGTTCCACTTAGAACCGTGACAAAAGGATTTTGTATTTAAAAATAAAACCTCTCTCCCTTTCGTCACGGTTTCACTCAGAACCGTGACCAAGCCAAAGGCTTTGGTCACTATTTTTTGACTGTGACAAAAGAATTTTTGCATTTAAAAAATAAAAATTCCCTCCAAAACTCTTCTCACTTTGGTTACGAATTCTGGTAGAACCGTAACCAAAGTCTTTGGTCACGATTTTCAAATCGTGATAAAAGGATTTTTGAATCTAAAAAACCAAAACTCCCTCCAAAACCCTTCCTCTTTCCCAATCCCAGACCTTCGCCCAACTCCCCACATCACCGATCATCCCTTGCCCCCTCCCCTCTCCAGGCAGCGGTGATGTCTCCCCTTGACCATCCCTTGCCCCCTTACCTCTCCAAACAGCGACGACGCCTCCCCTCGACCATACCATTCCCTCCCTAGATGGCGGGGACGGTGTCATGTGGGTGGAGAGATACACCCCCACCCCTCCTCCATACCCTAATCACTGTGCCAATCACCGTTGTCGCAGCAGGAACTACCTTCCAATCTCGGTATGTCGCTCCCCCTTCACCTCTTCTCTCATCGTTCTCATTACATTCGGGGTGATACTGAATCGTGGGTGGAACGAGGAGTTTCTAGGGATCCCTTGGGTCTAATTTGGCTGATTTGGGTTCCCTTAGGGTGGGTGGGGAAGGTTTGAGTGGGGCAAATCGCATGGGGGTACGGTTGGTGTTACTGTCGAGAAGGTTTGGTGCTGATGCCTTGAGAGCAAAAGTACTAATCACAGAGGTATATTGTTAGTTGGTAGAAATGCTTTAGAGAATAGTAATCAATTGCCATTGTTGGTGATACCCCTCTTGTGCTTAGACAAGGTTCTGTTGTATTTTATTTTTGATTTTTCTGAAATTATCATTGTTAACGAAAAATAGCAATGGCACCTTGTCTCTTTCCACTTGTCCGATATATGCTCCATGATTTGTACTTGATTACTGGTTTGACTATGTTGCAAGCATGTGTAGCTCTTGTAGTTATAGATGAACCAGTTCTTGTTAAATCACATACCATGCTGGATGACATGGCATGGAAATCGCAAGTTTAAGGACAACAACGTCGTAGTATAGTCGCGAAATCCACTCGTCAAAAATAATTTTTATAATAAGGAGACTTGGAGTCCCGGTCGTTCGTCTTTGGGAGGCATTTTGGAAATGCAAATTCAAATTCGATCTCGTTTGCTCTACTCGTTAAAAATCACATGTCGATTTATACTAAATACGTATTGATATATGACATGCTGTTGCCAAAATATAAAAAATTTAAATCATGCAACTTTAATCACAACAAAAGATGATAATCAGGCACATGGTGATTTTCAACATACATATATATAAATATTTTCATTGAGGCACATGGTGGTTATAGCACAGGTAACGGAATGCTTATACAGGGAAATTTAAATCTAGCTAATAGAAAATGCCTGCACATGCAGATCTGCAAGAGATTGCTCGTACACCATGTAGGAGGGAGAGATAGTTACACTACTAAGCAGTAAATAAAGTAATAAATCTACGAAGAACTATGCTACTTATCTAGCTAACAGAATGAAGGGCACTCAGAGGTGGGCTCTGACGGCCTTTAAGTGGGTGAGAGGAGAAAGAGGGGCAGCCAATGGTGCTTAGGCCAGCCCTTGGAGAGAGGTTGGAGAAGGTGATCTAGTCTCTTGGCATGGAGGTGGTGATGGCCATGGTGTACTCGTGGAGATGGAAGTGGAGGTGTTGGTCGAATGAGTGGAATGAAGCCAAAGAGCCAAGATTGACCAAATGACCACCCCTTAGGTCTTTTTATAGGCCTAAGGGATGCTATCTAGAGAATTATGGAATTCTCTAGAGAGGCCTATGGTGGGAGCTCATGGGAGAGGGAGAGAGAGGATGGAAGGGTGGTTTTTAGATCCATATTTGGTGGATCTAAAAATTGAATGAATCTTGGTTGCTATTTTTTCAACCAAGGCAACAACACATGGTAGAGAGTTCTAGAGAACTCTAGCTAGGCTAATTTCATGTAGGTGGTGTGTGTGGGTCAAAACCTAGGTGGCTAGGTTGATTAGGTTAGGTTCTAGTGGGTTTAGGTCAATGTAGGTCTCAAATTAGGGTTGCAAACCCTAATTCGCTAAGGTAAAATGCAATTAAACTTTATACAAGTTTAATTGGCTATGTGAAAACCTAATTGAGAGTAAAACAACTCAATTAAGTCAGGTTTAGGTCAATTGGACTCTCACTAAGTCCAATTGGGTTGTGTGTGTTGAGATCAGGGCTCAATTGGACTCACTGAGTCCAATTGAGTAGGCTAATGAAATTGACTATGATCCAAGTCAATTAGGTTTAGTGAGGACCTAATTAGGACCTTAAAGAGGTCTAGAGGTGATGTACGAGGGTTAGGTCACCTTAATTTAGGTTCCTAGGTGGTTAGAATTGGGTTTAGGGACCTAAGAACTCAAGATCAAGGCTTGAATTCCAAAACAGGAACTGGAGAACAGTTTTGGACATCTAATAAAGTTATCAGACGTCTTATAATGGAAAATCAGAAGTCCAGACTTATTGTCTGGATGTCCGATCAGAGTCAGGAGGGATTCTTGGTTCTGTCTTGGGTATTTTGCAGAAATTGGACATCTGACCAAGTGTCTGGACATCCAATAATGCTGCAGATGTGGGTTTGAGGTGTGCAAGTTGTGGCTAAGGGTTCTGGATGTCCTATAACTCATCTGGACATCCAAGAATAGGCTGGAATTAGGGTTTTAGGGCGTCTTAGGGTGCAGTGTCCTAATCTAAGGGTGGCTAAGGCTTGGGGAAGCTTCTAGGCTATCTTAGGGCTAGGGTGAACCTAAGTTCTTCACAATTTACTGCTTTATTCCTACTTAACACAATATCATACCTCAACTCCCTTACATTATTGTCTACTACATCTACTCTAGGTCTTCTGCTCCAGCTCTACCGCAACTTTAGCTTCAGGTCCAGCTTCAGATCCAATCTCAGTTCCTGAGCTTTTATTACCTTCAAATTATATAATGCATTTAATCAGTACATTATAGCATTATTTTATGCATAGCTATAAAAAAATAGTAAAGATGCAAATAATGCTTATGCATGCATGAACTACCCTAACTTATTCTAAGTCCTAGCCTAATTTAGGTCAATTAAGACCTATGATTGCTGCGCAATCACTACACTAGGGAATAGTCCTTGGAGGAAAATTGCAAAGTTCATTGGACAAAAAATTGTGGAGTTCATATCCTAACAATTACATGGAATGCACTTATTCAAGCAATGTTTCTTCAAACGTAATTTTGAAAGAACAATAATAGAATCTCTATACAACCAGTCCGTTCTATACACATTTTCTTGCCTCATGGCACTATGCATACATTCAACGAGATGAAACTTCCTGATGCTCATCCTCGAAAGTTGACACTAGTCGTGCCTACTTCGTATAAGACCGAATTGTGTTCTTGGAATGAATCCGCATAACAAGCTGCTCTCTGTTTGAATCTTGAAGATGGGGCTTTTCTCCCTTTCTCTTTAACCTTATTTCATTTAATTATATCTTTAAGTACGTAAAGTGTGGTTAGTTTCAATTTTTATTGGATTTACCTTTTCCTAAATTTTGGTTTAGAAATTAAAGAAACAATGGGAAAACTTGCACAATTTAAAACTTGAAGTTGAGATCTCTTGATGAGAGGTCAACAAGAAAACTAATAACTAAAAATGATGAAGCTAGTGTATTCTCCACTTCAATAATATGTGAATTCAGGGATTTGCTATACTATTTTTCCTTTCTCATAGTTGAGATCTCTTTTTCTTTCTTCAAAAAAAAAAGTTGCTTTTCATTTGATCTGATATTGTTGTCTTGGCAGGCAACTTTTCTTGATGAAATCATGCATGGAATCATGGGCACATGCACTTGCTAGAGGTAATAAATATTAAGCCCTTTGTATAGTCCTTTTTCTGATTTAGTAGAATATTTAGCATCCCATTTTGTAGATTATGGAGCATGCTCAATGGTTCTGGAACAAGGCAATTCTACTTACTCATTTCTCAAATCGATACACCATTGCGGTGATGAACTTAGCTATGAAATTCATACCTTTTTCTTTTTCCTTTTCTTTTTCTTTTTTAGTGTGTGTTGGTGTGGGGGACTAGTTCATCAGTTTCTTCTGATATTTGGTCCCACTATTTGCTTTTGGCATTAGGACATTCATGAAGCAACTTTAAAACGGCAACGTAAAATATCTGCAAAAATATTCACTATGATAGAAGGATTCAGATCAATGTACAAATAGGCCTTGCATGCCTGATTTTTTCCTTGTCATGCACATATGTTTGATCCGAAGTAGACCTTGCAACTTCTCATCGTATGCATGAGCAGCGATGGCCATTTGGTAAAACAAACTGGCAGCTTCAGCAAACAACTGATCCACAAAGCTATGCATTGTTACTAATCTATCAGACAACTATCGTCTGGTATCATGTGTTACTGGAGCATACCTTTCCTTGCTAAGTCATGCCTCTGATATCATCGAATTGTTGGCTTCATTAAGAATTGCCACATGTATACTCAATGTTGATTTACTAACCCCAAATGCTCATGTATGTGCACATTTATGTTTGTAAAATCACTATCGGGTTGTCCACCCTACCATAATGTAGCTTCATTTAAAATGTAAGCTTCAAAGAAACACTTGTATTTCTACATTCGCTTATGAGAATGTCTACGTCACTGGAACGGTTGGAATTAGACCTCTCCTTGCTGGGAGAGAATTAATTTGTTAAATTTCTCATTCTTTTCAATACCTTGTGGATAAAGAATTAGGATCGGTCTATTCTATCTTTTCATGAATTTTAACTTCTATCTTATTAGTTATTACTGTTCGGTGGTGTTCCCAGTTTGAAATGATTATTGCTTCTAACGTTATTCACACTGGCTTGGAGAATACATCTGATTTCAAAATTGAAATAAATAGATGTTATTATTCTCATATATTCATATTTTCTGAGAGTGTAAACATATATGTTTGTCTGATGTAAAAGTGGTTGACTTAAATCTTAACCAAGTATTAACTTACTGTTTGGGACCTATCTGTAAATGAATTTTAACCTCAATTTTATCACTGATTGTGGGTGTTCTGATTTTATTGTTCTAGGTTGGAGATTTAGGTTTATCAAAAGTAAAATGTCAGACTTTAATCTCTAGTGGTGTACAGGGAACCATACCTTGGATGGCACCAAAACTTTTAAGTGGGGACAACAATCTTGTATCTGAAAATGTCTTGACTATCATTCTATGCCTACTCATTATTTGATTCTTGCTTGAACCTTGTCATTTCTCACGGTGTGTTTTCTTATACAGGTCAATGTATTTTTAGTTGGGATAGTGATGTGGGAGCTTCCAATTATGGAAGAACCATATGCTAATTTGAGTAATGGTGCCATTATAGGTGACATTCTTCATAGGATCTCCTTGTTTTAGAGTTATTTTATTATTACTTCATCACTCCGAATGAAAATTTCTTCATCAGGTGGAACTGTAAGCAACACTCTGTGGCCTCCAATACCTGAATCTTGTGATCCAGAGTGAAGATCCTTGATGGAGAAGTGCTGGTCCTCTAAACCATTGGAGAGGCCAAGTTTCATAGAGGTTGCAGCCAGGTTGCAGGTGATGGCTACATCTTACCCTTACAAGGTGCAACCTCATCCAAACCCTTCTACAACTTTACCAATGTAGAAATAAGTTTCTCTGCAAGTTATGCATGTAGATATGTAGCTTTTGTGGTGATGATGTTCATCCAGTCTCAAGGTGGGCTTGAGTAGCCTCCATGTATAGATAGTGTCATTAATAGCTTTTGAAGGGTTTGTTGAGGGCTCCCTCTCATTGAAGGATCCCCAGAGAGTAATAAATATCTTATCAATTCCTTTTCTTTGGCCCTGCAACGTATTTGTAGCTTTTGTGGATGCTGCATTGTTAGGCAGCGTAAACTAGAGCATGACCTCAATTTAGGGAGTCACATTTGTTAATATCGCTGATCTTATATAAGAACTAAACATATGCTTTGGTTTTTTGTTGAGTGTGAGCAAAGTAATAACAAGGCTTTGTTGTTGGGTGTTTAGGTTATCTAGAACTATATTTCTTACTTTGTTTTGAAGTCACCACTAACTGCATGTCAATAATCATTGGAAACATGCTGGTTCGAAACTTTGTTCCTTTTGTTCCCTTTTTTTATGATGAGATTTTGTCTTAAGTATGATAAGAGTTGGCTACAAGTGGCAATGGAAGAGGAAAGAAAGCGACGCATTTGAAGTAGGCATAGCCCTTTCGCTTATGGGGTCAAAGATAGAGTATAGGGATTATGGTGAGGCCACTATTCAACTACATCTTATCAGTTCCCTACTTCTTCATTTGCATGTAGTGTAATGACATGTGCATCCACAGACGAATATGGCACGTCGCAAATGGATGGCAGATGCTTCGTGACATTTATTTGCAGGTCACTTTTTTACCTCTGCCATTTCTCGAGAGCTTGATTAAATGGGTCCTTGATCGAGCCCCTGCTTATTTAAGTAGGATTCATGATAGTTTGAATAATTTTCTTATATTGTGTGGCATATATTATGTAGGAAGGTTTCTCTTACGATGATAGTGGCATTAGATGTGAAGGCTGTGGGATACAACCCATATCCTTGATCATGTTTGATCTGCAAAGGAATTTGGATATTAACCTATTTGGATGATATCTAACCATAGTCCTATGTGACAACTGAATTAGATTAGATACAGATGTTATCATCGACTAGTTACAAAAAATATTAAGGATTACCTCTTATATCAATTATTATACTTAATGGAATGTTAGTGTCAAAAAATGTGCAACTCTGTGATATAGAGAGTGAAGAATGGTCATCAGGGGGTTGGTTTAGTGGTAGAGCTTTCCACTGGCACTGAGAGGTCATGGGATCAAATTCATACTCATCATACTTCTCAGAAGAAAAGGAGTGATGAATGGATTCTGTAGGATAATGGCAATTATGATATGTAAAAAGTTGTCATCTCTTACAACTTTACTAATGGCAAGCACATTTACCAATAAGATAAGCTGGGATAACTAGGCCTAAAGCAATAGCGACAAGTTACTAAAATTATATTCATGGGTTCTTAGTGGTTAGTACCAAATAAGTCATGTAAGATAACAAACAACTGTCATATCGTTATGGTGATCACTTATTTGCCAAGTACATACTTTAAAATGATTAGAGATACCATGGAATCAATCCTATTTTTGTTCCTTCTTCTAAAGGAGTGTGCGCATGTGTGTTTAACTTCCTACATTCAGTATGATTCCAAGTAGTGCCTTAAAATAATTCTAGATAATGTATAATCTAGGTATGGAATTATTCCCTCGATTTTGACTTCCAATAAGGAACCCTCATCTTTCCTTAGAATTTTCCAGATGACACAAACTTGGTTATACTTTTGGAGGGTAATTTCTCTTTTGCTAGAATGAGAGCTAATTGCCAATTTTCTTTTTTCATTAAAGCCATATGGTTAAGCTTAGAATGGTGCTGATTTGAATGGTGTTGATTTTAATTGATTTGAACCCTAAAGAGTAATAACTTTTTTTTATTAGATATTTCAACTATTTGCCCCACAAGCATAGTTACATTTATTTATTTTTTTTGTTTTAAGAGCCATTGGTCATGGTGACCCCTTTGATCACGGTTAATAAACCGTGCCTAATGGGATCCTTTCGTGATAGTTACTAAACCGTAATGAGAGGACCCTTTTTGGTCATGGTTTTACAATTGTGAGCTTCGATCACAGTTTATAACCATGATAGTTTTGTTGAACCATTTGGTGACGGTTTTAGATAGAACCGTGACTGAAGACCCTTCCGCCATGCAACTTTTGCTAACGCTAATTGGTGATGGTTCTAAACCCTTTGGTGACAACTTTTAGCTTAGGTTTTTAACTGTGACCAAAACCCTTCTTTGTTGTAGTGAAACTTCATCCTTCGAGGTATAAAGAAATATACTATAATTCTTACCCTGGCTTTTAACTTAGGTAGAAGATGTCTGAGTCAAGTGGGTTTGTATTTGGTGGCTCATACTCATCTAGTGTTACATATAGAGTAATACTATAGAATTTAGGTTTTCAAACTATTAAATAAATCAACTTAGAGAGAAGCGAGAAAGCTGTGCACTCTTTGGCTCCTTTATACTCTCTCTCTTTTCTTTTTTCTTTTTCTATTCTTCGAGCTCATAATCTCACTAGATTTACAAATAAACTCATAATTTGGTGGTCTCACATGACATTAATACTTTAATAGAGTTCTGATAACCCTAAAACTAAGTCAAAATTCCTCAGCTAGTATTCGGGTGGTTAGAAATACAGAGAAATAGGCTAAGGCTGTATTTGGTGGATCGCAAATATAGTGGGTAATGTTGCTGTAATAAACACACTTATGAACTCAATACTTTTTTTTCTTTTTTTTCTCTTTTTTTTCCTTTTTTCTCTTTATATATATATATTCTTTTTCTCATATCAACACGACGTAATAGAACATGACATACGTGAATTTTATTTAGCAGGCATTATTAGGGATTGGTGGTATTCTAGAGGATATCGGGTGGCTTATTTGGTGGAAGTGCCTACTCTCGGCACTAGGAAAGGAACGGATTGGATAGCTTATTTTTTGACCTTGATATCAACACCTTCCTTCAGCCAAGGATTTCATGAAAGATGGTCACAACCATCCACCTTAATCCTAGTTTTATTAGAACTCGATCTCTACATATTTTCCTTATTTGGTGGCTCTTAGAAATTCACACAAAGTTCATAAAAGGGAATCGAGAGTAAAAACTATGCCTAACTCCGAGTATCATTATCTATTTATCCAGAAATTAAGATTTGTTGCAATAGTCTTAGAGCACTAGTAGACACTCTACTCTCACCACACAAATGTTTGGTGGATCTACTAGAAGATGGTTTGCCTGACTCCTTAACCATTGTCCAGAGTTTTAGGAAAAAGAAGCAATGCTTTTTCTTGATAAACTAAAGACGTCTATTGATCTTCACAGTGAATTTATTGCAAAATCTACGTGTGAGGTACTAGATTCTAAATTAAGGAATCAACTAAAGAATAAAATCCCTAATAAAACCTCTTGATAAAAATCTTTATTCATGAATGTAGTATATATATACAAATGCTTTATACAATTAACCTCTTATGATTGCACTTCATTGTTGTTCCCTTATCGGGTTACACTTAGCTTAGTTCCAATTTAGAATAAAAGGTGAGTGAACGAGTCAGAAGTGGTTGTTGCGGATGATTTCTAGCTCCAATGCGAACATTGGAGGTGGAATCGGTTATTCGTAATTTAAGATGCTAAAGTACAATTAACATGTTGCCCGGAGGTTTTCTAAGTGTTGGCAGAAGTTTTCAATTTAATGTATACTACCACCCTATGCCTAAGTTCTTGCATCTCCTCATGCATGAATAAAAGGAACATAAATTAGGACAGGGGATAAGTGGATAGAAATCACTTGGCATTGCTCCTGATTGTCCATTTAGCATATGCCAACACTATCATGATACAATATGCCAAAAAATATGCTAGAAGAAAATATGCTATGAATAAAAGATATGTACATATGTATAGGTGCTGAGTTTAACACCTCCATCTGGGTGAAAACTCAATCACACATCCTCAATAAAATTATTGATTTGTCATTAAAAGGAGGTTCCTAGACCAATAATGGCTTGAGGTGCTGCCATTTACTGTAGACACATGCCCAGATTTTGGGTCCATGATTTGGACTACCCCAGTAGAATATGGGTGAGTCCACTTGTACTTGAGCTTACTCGCAAAGAATTTAAGGCATGAATCAAATAACAAGACTTACTGGTTAGGCTTTCCTATGGATGTGGTGGTCATGAAAGGCCTTGGTCTTGTCTTTATGGATCTTCGCATTCTTGTAGGCCTCTCGCAGAGTTTCTTCTAGTTCATTGAGCTGGAGCTTCCATTCATAACCTCCCACATCAAGGTTAAAATTACACTTTTGCATCAGCCAAAAGGTGAGGTGCTCTAGCTCAACGGGAAGGTGACAAGCCTTTCCATACACCATATGGAAAGGCGACATTCCGAGTGTGACCTTGTACACGGTTTGAGATGCCCAAAGTGCATAAATCAATCTATCGGACCAATCCTTCCTATCTGGTATAGCCAACTTTTGGAGAATAAGCTTGATTTAACGATTAGACACTTCAGCCTGGCCATTAGTCTACGAATGATGTACCCTGTATTTCTTTAATAATGACCTAAAATGAGCATGGATGAAGTGACTGCCCCCATCGCTAATCAGAGAATGGGTACACCAAATCTCGCAAAAATAAATTCCTGTATGAAGGAGATGATAGTCTCATGATCAACCCATCTCATTGAGATGGCTTCAACCCACATCGAGACATAGTCAACAGAGAGATGTACTCAAATCCATGCGTGTTCGAAAAAGGGCCCATGGAATCGATGCCCCAAACGTCGAACACTTCTACAACTAGAATGGGTTGGAGAGGCATCATGTCTCTCTAGGTCATAGAATCAACTGACTGGCATCATCTACAATGCTTGGCAGATTTGTGTATCTCTGAAAATAGTCAGCCAGAAAAAACCCGATTACAAAATCTTCGCGACAGTTTTTCGACCTAGAAAATGACCACCACAGGCATCACTGTGGAAAAAAGATAACACACTAAAGATTTTGGAGTCAGGGGTGCACCTCCTGATAATCTGATCGACTCCAATACAGAAGAGCAAGGGGTCATCCCAAAAATACAATTTGGCCTCGGAAATAAATTTTAGTTTCTGGTCCATGGATAGGTTCGTGGGAATCTTTCCTGCTAATGTAGACATATATTTCACATAAACTATCTATTTATGCAGGTTCTTAGTCGTATAATTGCATTTAGCATTGTAAATATTGCAATGCATGCATCATTCTCCATTTAGATTAGTTTGTACAAAATATAGGTTAATTTGCCCTTTTTGTGGCTAGGGACAAGGCAATATCATTTTGGAACCTCGGATTGAAGATCCAACCATTCAGATCAGATCAGAGCGATGATTGGAGTCCAATGCCTCTAAGATCCCCTCGATCAGACCTCAGTATCATCAAATACAATTTGAGGAAGATCAGAGGCTAAGGGACAAGGTGGTGAAAATCCAAACCTCAGACAACAAATCCAACCACTTGGATGGGTTCGGATCGACGATTGCAGCCTAATAGCATGAAAATCAGTTCGATCCGATAACCATGGCACCACTTACAAGCATTGGAAGATGGACGACCAAGATGGCACCATGTGGCAACATCTCAACCACCCAAGGATGCCTCAGCATCGGCACTCCCTCCAAAGGACACCATCCATGATCAATCTCAACCGTTGGATATTGATCCAATAGTTGAGTCTTCGCAGTGCGTAATTCATTAACTTGACACAGTAGGAGGAGTAGCTCATTGGTCACACGAGGCATTCGTAAGCCCAAGGTTGTGGGATCGAACCCTTGAGCGCCTCAAATCGAATGTGTGGGCGAGGCATGGTGCAATTGACCCATCCGATCTACATCGGATGGATGTGGAAGCAGTTATGTGGCGTGCTTAGTTGCACTAGATGGAGGAGCACACGCACGCATGATTCAATGTGCTAGTCCATGAGAAATTGTACACAAGGTGAGAAGATCTAAGGAGTGCTCTCGTGTGCTATCATATCCCCACGATCAAAGATCAATGACTATCCAACCAGCCGGTCGCTCACCAGCCGAGTAACTAGCTAAGTGAGAAATACACCAATTACCTAGGGACACATGTCTCTCGAGTGTGCAACCCATTAGGTCGATGGATGATCGGTTAGCTAAGAATCTCACCGATCACCAATCTTCGCGTGTGCAAAGCCTAGCCTTGAGCCATCTAACGGTCACTAATCTCGCACACGTGAAGACCTAGTGAGTTAAGAGGTCTACAGCTCTCATCAGCTGTTCAATCAAGATTTGAAGCATGATTAGAGCACCAATCATACCTGCTCGTTGAGGATTTGACGGCTAGTGTTTCTCCACACCAGGCACGTGGAAAGCAAATGGGTACCAAATCCAGTGACGTGTAGATGTGGGAGCGTAAGGCATGGCCCTTGTCTCTTGCCATGAACACATGATCTCAATGGCCTAAAATCACTATTTTAATCCCCTCCAAAAGCTTATGAAAAGAGTCCACATTCCCTCCATTTTCTTCATCCCTTCCTTCATCTCTCTCCCTCTCTAAGAGCTAAGAACTCAAGTTCTAAGCTCGCTCCAGTGCTCCCAACCTATGGGAAGCTTCGCTAGAGTTAAAAATAAAAAATTTCCACTTCTCACCCCCTTTGTGGAGCTCTCGCCAGCTGTCCTCTCACCCCCATTCTAGAAGTGGATCTCGTGACGTCGACACCCTCCCTCATCCTTGGTTCTTCTCGATTAGCCCTCCATCTTCTGTCTTTGCTCTACTCCTCTAGGCATCATTCGTCTGACTCATCCTCCAAGCAATCGTCGAGGAGGACAACTTCTCACCCCTTTATTTGTTTATCGCTTTCTAGAGTAGATTTCCAACCTTTTAGCTGTAGAAATTAGTTGTAATGACATTACTTAGTTATAAAAAGTTATTTTCTCTCTCTCTCTTGTTTATATTACAAGTAGATTAATTGTTTGTAATCATTGTGAATGTTTCATTTATAAAAAAAAGGTTACAAAAAAATATAATTCCGGATTTAGAATCAACGTAGCCTCCCCGTGTTTGACCTGGGACTCACTTTGAGTTTCGGTAAAATTATCTGATTGACGAATTTTTACAGTTACAATGATAGGTTTTTAACTCAATATTTTAACATACAAAATATTGTTTATCACCTATGACAAGATAATTCACGATATCTGCAACCAGGGAAACTCGACAGAATTAATTACCAAAAGAGACTCATCTGGGAATTGATCTGAGATAGGTGAGGAATACAGAATGTGGGCTGGGTCTAATCGAGATAAGTGATTTGCCACTATGTTATGATCTTTGGCTTTGTCCCGAATTTCAACATCAAATCCATGAAAATGAAGAATCCATCTAATAAGATGGGGTTTGGCATCCTTCTTTGCCAACAAGTGCTGGAGGGCGGAATGATCTGTGAAAATTATCACTTTGGACTTAAGTAGATATGATCTGAATTTCTCCAACCCAAGTACTACTGTTAGCAATTCTTTCTCAGTAATCGTATAATTACGTAGAGCCTCATTCAATGTCTTGATAGCACAGTAAATTACAAAAGGGTGGTACTCTCGACATTGGCCTAGAACTACTCCAACAATGAAATCGAAGGCATCACACATAATCTCAAAATTGTGAGACCAATTAGGTGGTTGGAGAATTGGAGAATCAGAACCAACACTTCGTAAAGTCTTAAAAGCATTGAGACACAAGGAATTGAAGTCAAATGAGGCATTGGCTACCAGATGATTTGTCAAAGGGCGAGCGATTTTTGAGAAATCACAAATAAATCTTCGGTAAAATCTGACATGACCGAAGAATAATCTAATTTGCTTAACCGAGCTAGGTAGAGGTAATCAGGATATGACTTATGATTTAGCTTGGTCGACCTCAAGTCCGTTAGATGAGATCCTATGACCTAGTACAATGCTAACCCTCACCTATTCTCCCATGATAGTACTAGGTTTGCTTTAATACACTTTTTCAGGATCTTTGTGAGGTTATCAAGACAAGATGAGAAATCATCTCCGAAAATGGAGAAGTCATCCATAAATACTTCCACATAGTCCCCAACCATGTCAAAGAAAATGGCCATCATAGAATGCCAAAATGTCGATGCATAGCAGAGGTTGAAGCACATTCACTTAAAAGTGAATGTTCCTAAGGGACATCTAAATGTAGTCTTGTCTTGATCTTCTAGGTTAATTGCAACCTGATTATACAGGGAGTATCCATCCAAGAAGCAAAAGAAACTGCATCCGGCTAACTGTTCTAAGATCTGATCAATAAAAAGTAAAGGAAAATGATCCTTCTTGGTAGCTGCATTCAGTTTTCTATAATCAATGCAAACCTTCCACGAAGTCACACAGTGAGTTGGAATGGATTTGCCCTTATCATTTTTAATGGCGATGAGTCTTGCTTTCTTGGGCACAATATGGATATGACTCACCCACTAGCTATTAAAAATCAGATATAGAATGCACACATCTAGCCATTTAATCATCTCCTTAACAATCTCGAGCATATTCAGATTTAGCTGTCTTTGAGGTTGTCTCGAAGGTTTCACCCCCTCATCCATGTAAATATGATGAGTGCAATACAAGGGGAGAATCCCACGGAGATCAGCAATGCTCCACCCGATAGCTGCCCTATAATCTTGTAAAATCAAAATCAAATGATGCACATATTTTAGGGTCATGTGTGCACTAATAATCATGGGGTATGCCTTACTATCACCCAAAAACATGTATTTGAGTGAATCAGGTAAGGGCTTCAATTCGATCATGGGTGGGTGGAAATCAGAGTTGCGAGTGGGAGGAGAAGAATTAATAGCAGAAATCTAATGACCCTGATATGCATGAATTCCCACTAATTCCCCACTTGCAAAGTAATCATTCGTGACTGCATTAATAGGAAACCCATTCATTGTAGTCACACCATCCTGTGTTAGAATGGGCAAATCAGTAATTGGTCGATCAGGATAATCAGAATTAGGGATGTCATGATAAGATGAACACCCCAGACACTCACATTTGTGGGAAGAAATGTGCATCACAGTCATCTCAGTCCCGTGTGGATCAAGGTTCAAAAGCCCTAACAATGAAGACAAATGTGACATTGGGTCATTATAGAGGAGTCCAATGTTTCCACAAAAAGCGAATTCTTTATTTTCATAGTCCCCCTTGATAAGATCACAATCGAAGTTCTGTGATGCCCTAAATTTGTCCAGTCTAAGTCTTTCATATCCTAGGGCAATCTCCATACACCTAGATGCATAGTCGATGTTCGCGTGGGCTATCACCAAACACGGGAGACCCAAAATAATCGTTGCATCATGGAGATTAGGAGGAACCTCCATATCAAGAACAAAAAAGTTTACGAGAAAGTAGAATCCACGAACCTTCACGATCACATTCTCAACCACCCTCCTCGGTGTTTTTACCGATCGATCAGGCAGCTGAATGGTAACTGAGGTGGATTTCAACTCCCCGAATTGAAAATGATCTTATACGGTGGTGGGAGTTAGGTTGATGGATGAACTCAAATCAAAAAGGGCTTGATCAAATGGGGAATCCTACAAAAAGTAGGAAATGAGTGGGGTACCAGGATCTTTCTTCTTAGGCGGTATGTTAGCTAGAATCATGGCGCTAGCTTCCTTTGACAATACTACCTATCATTCATTTTTCTGCTATTGCTTTGGGGTACAATAGTGCTTAAAGAACCTAGAGACAAGGATGTGATCTATAGCCTTAAGGAGACGGACCTGAATAAGAACTTCCTTGAACATCGATTTCAGGTCCTCAAAATTCCGCGTACCCTTTTGCCATGCTAAATCTCGTGTAAGAGCCTCAGGAAGAGGGACGGGAATCTCGGGTCAATTGGTCCCTTGCCATTATCTACCACAGGTCCTATGGTAGTGGGCAAGAAAAATCATGACTCACTAGCTTAAATGGTAGGTCTTGTGCCTTCTTCCCACTCCTCAATGTGACAGCCTTCGCATCGACGTGCTGTCCATGAGGTGGAGGAGGAGCGGAAGGTGCAGAAGAGGTGAGATTTTGCAGCAAAGGTAGCTGAACCTAAACATAACCTGATGGTGTAAGAGGCACCTGTAATATATCATGTGCTTGTCTCTATAGTACCTGGAACCTAGGTGGGGCGCCCAAGTTCTGCACATATCACAGATTAGGGACAAGTTGGGAGGGCAAGGCTCCTTGTGATCTATGCTCCTACAATAGCTGATTCTACCTGTTCTATATGCTCTGCATTTGGTTAGCCATAGCCTTCATGATTTGCAAGCTGTCCTGTGTAGATTTCTTATAGATTCTTACAATTCTTCTTTCAATGCCTACAAAGGGTCAACTGACTTTTGAGGGTGACTGGGAGCTTGATGCAATGGCTAATAAATAGAATGGGATTGCTGCTGAGATGGGAATGACTGCTACCTCGGGTACGTGTTTTGTACACTCCCGTATTGTCTGGTCTGGTAGTGTGGATCTTGATTTGGTCTTTGTGAGTTACCAGACAAGGAGAAATTTAGATGCTGGCACCAACCAAGATTTTACGTCTTCAAGTATGGGTTATTACGCCCGTATCCATGGATAGCATTGACATCTTCGTAGGTCGAAGATGTCTGAAATGTATATTCGTCAAGGGAATACCCATTAAAATCATCTTGTGGTGAGTAACCCTGATTCTACGATGCCAGATCAAGAATATTTACAGGTTCCTGATATGCAGGATCATGCAAAGATGGAGAAGATGCATCCCAAGTGAGCAAATGTACTCGAGCAGGAGGGACTCGGGGTGCATAAGAGTATCTAGATGTAGTAGAATTACCAAAGGATTAGGTCGAGCTCGAATTAATTCGTCAAGCTTCTTGTCGAGAAAATCCACCTTATCCAGCTTCTTGGTGATAATGTCCATATCGACTTGGGTAGATTCAGTGCACACTAACTCATTGATGTTCAGGTTGCTGGAATTGGTTCATTAACGGTACATTCATTGAGTTCTCCGCCAAGGACTCGAACAACTCGAATGCATTGTTCTCATCTTTCATGAGGAAATTCCTATCACTAGATGCATCAACCAAATACCGATGTGTGTCATCCAACCCATGGTAGAAAATTTGAGCTAAGTGCCATCTGGGCACACAATTGGTGCAGGCATTTCCTGAGAAGATCATGAAATCAATCGCAAGCATCATCCAACTTCTCCCTTGGTCATTGGGAGAAAGGACTAATCTCACACCTCATCAAGTTTGTTCGACCGATCAAGAAGAACTTTTGGAGGAATTCATGACACAATTTCGGCTAGGTTCTAATCGGCCTTTTGATGGTCTTGAACCAATGCGAAGCTTTTTCTTTAAGAGAGAATGCAAAAAGCTTCATGAGAATAATTACTAAATCAGAATTCCTGGGTCAAACCATTTCCACTATTCAACTTAGGTCCTCAATGTGCTGGAAGGGATCCTCATTCGAGTTTCCATAAAAGTAAGTTTGAAGCAGACTTATTACATTTCACTTTAGCTCAAATGCATCTTCACCTGTGGGAATCTGGACTTGGGGTGCTAGAATCAGAGTCGCCAAATCGAAGAAGTCCCGCCGCAACTATTCTCTGTGTGGTGGAGGCTGCATTCTATCCAATGTAGTAAGAATTATGTCGATATCCTGCTGATATCTCTATTTAAATTCAATGACCTGGGCTTCCAGACAAGGTATTGAGTTCAGATTTTTTGGATACTAACCAGGACCAGGTCTAGGATTAGCCATCTCCACTAATCACGTAGGAGGAGAAGAGGGTACAGGAGAAGAAGGTTCAGGTGAGGCGACGAGTCCCCTTTACTATGTTGGGTTTGGTTCCCAAGGTCCAACCAATTGAGGTCTAAGTGACCTCCTCCCTTGCATACATCAGCCAACCTGGGTTGGCGTAGCCAAGCCAAACAAGGTTAAGGCCTTGTCATTCAAGTGGTCTTTAAGATTAGATGACCAAATATTTCATTAAGATTCTAATTTTTGAAGAAAAATTTCTTACAAAATCAACTGAAAATAATCCCAACCTCTTAAGCAAACTTAGCCAATCTGTTATGAGGGGACAAAGGGGAAGATTCATCCTTTGGCTTTCGCCTCCAGACCCCTTGTATCCCTTAGATGCGATTGTTTCACACTACCCCATAGATTCTGCAATGGGTTTGGCTAAAGCGGTTGTGATGACCCAGTAGTTCGATAACAAATTTAGGCTAATTGATGCATTTTACGACAATTTTTACTTAACTTTTTTCCTAAATTTGGGTGTTGGTTAGTGGTCCACAAGGTGACTCGACTCACCAACAAGTCACTGGACTTGATTATGTCCAAGCTGGTCTATTGTGGTCTCTAGTTGTGACCCTAAAAGTTGAACTAAGGGTTCAAGCAATTGACTAAGTTTCAGGCAGCAGACCACAAATCGACTGAAAAATATTCTCTAAGATACAATTTGAATCCAAATGATCTAAAATTTTGTAGCTAGATTTCTTTTTCAATAATATTTTACAGAGAATATTTTTTTAGAATTTTTACTGTCTTAAACAAATAAAAACAAATTTTTAACTAAGAAGGGGTCAAATTTAGAATTTTGACCCTTTGTTAATTTTTCCTTTTGAAATAGTATCAATCGTGCTTCAAAAATTTAGCCAAAATATGAAAATGAAAGCTAACTTGATAATCTTTCAAACCCCACCATTTTTAGTCAACTCAGATTTGTGTACTATTCGGAATCGCTTTTTATAAATCAGAAAATCCAGATCTAAGTCTATTTGACCCTCGTGTATTTTGAGAATTTTTAAAAATTTCACAACTCAAAATTTTCAAATTGAATAGTGGCATTAGAAAGATAATTTAAAAATCTATCTTCTGCCAAATTTTATAATTTTTGAATCAAAAATATTTGGCAAATGAATTTTTGAAATTGCTGAAAATATTTGGCTAAATTTCAGAAAGTAGCAAAAAGGCTTTTGAAATGGTTTTCAAATAAAAAATGAGCCTTTTCAAGAAATATTTCTTTTCTTTTCAAATTTGCGAATTTTTTTTCAATTTTTTTTCTTTTTGGAGAGAAATTTTACAGATTTTTTTTTCAAAAGCAAATCTAATCCTAACATTCAAAAGAAACCTAAAGCTAAGATTTTAGTGTGTACCTAAAATCTTCAATTGCACCTAATGTGTGCGCAAAATCTACTCTTTTCTTGTTCCTACACACCAAAAGCAAGAAGAATCAAATATGTTAGGATTAAGCTTTGAAATCAAAAATCAAAATTGCATTGCCTCCCCGGCAATAACGCCATTTGTTGAGGTCATAAAATGCGGATTTTAGTTTAAATGCATTGTAGCATAGCATGAAATACGACTCAAACAAAACATTTATAATGAGATGGTGAGTGCCCTAGTCCATCTTAGGGAGGAGTAAGATGGTGAAATTGATTTTTGTTTTCTTTTCTCTACTTGCCTCAAATTGGATTCCAATTTTGAGAGTGTGAGTATAAGATGCGCCGATCGCATTAATGACATGTAAAACGTGTGTGTGAGTCAGATAAATCACAAACATGAATGTGTGTGTTTCTGTCCACACAACTTCTATTACGCGATTGTGATTAACAGAAAATGCGTCAATTGCTAGGTCATTAATATCTTCTGGAATCGACATATTTTTATTGCAACAAAATATGAGATGATGATAATAGGATATTTTATTCCATCAATTGATCAAGTCATGACAATCATCTATGGAGGAATGCTTGTACCTTGAAATTGAAATCTACTAAGCTATCATAAAAGAAATGCACACATGGATCATAGAAAGATTATGCATGCATGCTAGTAGGGAGGTATTACTATACTACTAGCAAGAAAATAATGCAAGAAATTAAACTATGAAGAACTCTAGCTAAGGGTGAAATTGGGCATGAAAGGTGCTTGCCAATGGCCATGTGGCTTGAGGTGGTCGGAGGGAAGAGAGGGATGACCAAGGTGGTGTGGCCGGCCTCTTCATGAAGGTGGTGGAGTGCACTTGCTCTTGGGTGTGGTGAGTGGAGGTGGTGAAGGTGTTTATGAATGGAGATGTGCTTGGAGTCCAAAAGCAAGAGCTAAATGGGGGTGCATGGCCATCCGAGAGTCTTATATAGACTCTTGGACAACACCTAAGCCTTGGAGAGAGGTCTCTAGACCTCTCTAGAGTGGCTGGACAAGGGTCTAAAAATAGGACTTTGTAGATCCACATTTTGTGGATCGAAGAATGACAACACATGGTCATTCTAGAGTCTTCTCCAGGTGGTTGGCGGCTAGGTATGTGCATGTGGGTGTGTGTGTGTGCGTCAATAGGTGGTCAAGTGGACCACTTGGTCCAGTTCAAATTACATCCTAGGTTGCTCTAAATGGTAGGTCTAGTTAGGTTTCTAAAAATAGGTTTATACAACCTATGGCTAAAGTGATTGAGCCAATTAAACTTAACCAAGTTTAATTGGTTCAATGTGTGTGTGATTGGGAGAGAGAGTTCCCAATTAGATTAGGCATGAGTTAATTAGGCTCTCATTGAGTCCAATTGGACTTGTGTTGGTTAGGATTTGAGCTCAATTGGACTCATAGAGTCCAATTGACTATGTAGAGTGTAATTGACTTGATCCAAGCCAATTGGGCTTAGTGAGAACCTAATTAGGTTCTTATGAGAGTCTTAGGGTACTTTAAATTAGGTTTCTTAGGGTGTAGGATTGGGTTTATAGGCCTTAGGAATCAAGATCTAGGCTTGATCCTCAAAATAGCAAAAGGAGAGGGGTACTAGACATCTGATCTTAAGATCAGAAGACCTATACTTCAAAAACAAAAGTCTAAGTCTTATTATGGACGTCCAATGTGCATCAGTATGGACTTTAGGTTCTATCTTGGGTTTCTATAGAAATTGGACATCTGACACATTGTCTGGATGTCCAAAGGTAGACTGGAATGTGGGTTTTGATGTGTTCTAAGCTAACGTGACCTAATAGAAGGGTAGCTAAGGTTTCAGAAGGTGTCTAAGGCTATCTTAAGGCTAGGGATAGGTGTAGGGATGTATTATGTTCTTCATAATTTAATCTAAGCATTAAAATCCTACAATTAATGTAGTATACCTCTTCCCTACATTATGTCTTTAGCTTGTGTGCAGCTTTATTCTATGGCTTCTGCTCTAGCTCTACTGTAGCTTCAACCCCTATCCTGCTTCAAATCCAGCTTCAGGCCATCTCCTGAGTTCTTATTACCTGCAAACCAAGTAATACACTAATCAATACATAATTATGGCATTATTTCATGAATATTTAAATAAAGTAGGAAAGATGCAAGGTATACTACTAATGAATGAATTATACTACAATTATGCTAAGTTTTAACTTAATTTAGGTCATTTAAGTCCTATGATTGTTGCGCAATCACTGGGTAGTCTTCTGGAAGACCAGCTATAGCTCACCTTAGCATAAGACAGAAGAAAATCAACTCAACCTACCTTAGCTTGGCAGTTAGCAAAGAACTAGCTACCTTAGGTAGATGTTGAGCTCAACTTCAGCTATCTTCAGCAACAGTCTACTTCGGCAAGCTCTGATGCAGCTCGATTTTAGCTCCTCCTCAATAAACCCTAATCCTCCTACTCCTCCTTCACTCATCTACTAGCAAAGCTATCTTAGCTATCTTAGTTTAGCTCCAACTACTCCACGTCACCTCCACTCACCATGGCTGACCACCAACACCACCTCTCCTTGGTGCCAACACAACCTAACCACCACCTTCCCTTGGTGTCCTTTCACTTGCTACCAACCAAAGGAACCTCTCCAACTAATGACAAACACCACCCTTGGTGCCAAAAAACTCCCTCAACCACAACTCTCTTTGGTTCCAACTAGCCTCTCCACCTCCACCCTTCATCCACCACTAAATCCATCCCAACCACCTGTTTGTTGATGCCAACAAGCCCTTCTAGAAGCAAATCCCTTGGTGCCAAAAATGGTGGCAAACAACCACCTTGGACTGTCACCAAGGGGTGGCTTTCACCCTTAACCAACCCCTTCAATTGGCTCCAAATATTGTCCACCTTAGGATCCTATAACTTCCACCATAAAGAAATCCTATCCCTCTGCATGCTAATTGCTCCTCTCCGCTCCTATATGTACCTCATCCCAACCACCATTTCAAATCAACCTTGGCTACATTATTATCCCATATTCCCAGCTACATAATTTGTCCAACAGAGAAGAAGATTGAGGCAACACCCACCTCCTTGGTGCCTTCTTCTTCCCTTCTTGCTTGTGCTCAAGCCAAGGGGGTCTACACTTCAACGGGACAACCAAGTAGAAGAGGAGGACCTAGGGTGGACGTCCACCTTAAGGAGAGAAGGCACGCCCATCTAGGGTTTTCCAGGAGGAAGGACATTTTTGGAGGAGGAGCACTCTTCAATGTTGAACGTTGGAGGACTACACTATCAGAGTTGGTTTTGAAAACCTGTCGTTGTAGTTTGAGTAGCGAAGAACTCGGGTTCAACAAATAAAATTTTTACCGAAAATCTATGAAGAAATCCCAAGTCAAACTCAGGGAGGCTACATTGATCAAAATTTGTAATTATATTTTTTTTGTGTTTTTGTTTAAAGAGCGGAATAGTCACTATGAAATGGAATAAATATAGACAATAAGAGAGAGAGAGAGGGAAAACATTCACTTGATGTTGACAAATGTTTTTGCAACTAAGAAAGCGAGAAAAGATTACACTAGAAAGCGAGAAATTATTACAATTATAAAGTAGGAAAATTCTACTCTAGAAAGTAGGAAAAAGAAATGGGAGAGAGAAGTTATCCTTCTCGATGATCGCTTGGAGGACGAGCCGAATGAGACAACGCCTGGAAGATGAGGAACAAAGCTGGAAGGAGATTGAAGCAGGAGGAATGGGAAAGAGGCAGCACGTCATCGTCATTGTGGGATCCACTTCCGGAATGGGGGAAAAACTTGATTTTAGCTCTTGAGAAGCATCTCAGGTGTGGGACAAGCTTCTTTTGAGCTTTGGAGAGGAAGAGAAGAGAAGGAAGGGATGAGAAATCCGTATGGAGGGGGTCTCCTTTTATAGTTGCAAAGAGTAGGGGCATTTTGGACATTTTAATTTCAAAAACATTAATATGGGACCTTTAGTGACGGACTTAAACGTCACTAAAGGTCCGTCGTGGGCGACATGTGCACGTGCCACGCACACCCTCTCTTCTTCTCCACCCAAAATGCATGCACATGTTCGCACGCTCACAGCCGTTCGATCAAGAGATCACGCGTAAGCGCTGCCCGTCTGATCACACGTGGGCACTATCATTTGCTCCTTGCCGCCCGAACTTCATCGCACGACTTTGATCGCACGCCCGCTCCATCCCCGCTCTTAGATTTGAGCTGCAGCGTGGCTCAAACGCATGCCCTTTGCTCATGAAGGGCCGCTTGACCGTTGCATTGCGCCTCCTCTTTAGGCAAGCAGGCGCTTTTGTGTGTGCGGCTCGACGGCCATTTGATGAGCATCCAACGGTCGAGATCAAGTGAGCGGGTGAAGAAGGAAGGTAGCGGTCGGTGCTGGGCGGCTATGATGGCACCACGTGGCGCCATCTAGGCCATCCATCTTCTAAGTGATGTAGATGGTGCCACAGGTGTCGGATTGGACTAATTTTCACGCTGTTAGTCTACGATCATCGATTCGAACCCATTTGTGCGGTCGGATTTGTCATTTGAGGTGCAAATTAACGCCATCTTAGCCCTTGCTCTTTAAGGTTCCTCGATCTCTGTATGGTGCTACAGATGTCTGATTAGGACGATCTTGGAGTCGTTGAACTCCAATTGTCGGTTGGATCTTCGATCGGAAGCCCTGATAAAAAATTGCTCTGTCCCTGACCATAAAAAGGAGACAATTACTATACAATTCGTATGACTTGATCTAAATGCATGATTATGCATGTTATGCACTATTTACAATGTATGATGCTAATGTGACACTAAGAACATGCATTAATAGACATTTTAGGTTAATTAGATGTATGCACATCACACCCCCATGCCTATCTTTTGCTAGTCCCTAGCAAAAACTACGTGCTATTTATAAAAGAATTAGGTTGGATTACTTGGGCATAAGTTAATTTCAACATTAAGAGATTTTTAATCAGGATCTGAACTTTCAAAGATACAACAGCGCCCAGGTATCTGCCAAAATGCAGACCACCTCAAGCCCTCTCCTTATTCAAAGAAAAATCTCTTTTTCTCTTTTTCTTCTTGTTTTTTTTTTTTGAATTTTTCAGTTTTGGGTTAAAGAGTGGCTTTCTACGGCCACTCAACCTACCAAAGATTTGATGAAAACCCTTAGTTCTAATCATCTTATTGTGAATGTGATAGACTCGTTGATCGGCAATTAGAATGGATTTCAGGTTTCTACGTCTCCAGGTGACCTTAAAAAGAGTTCTGCCTAAAAGTGTATCTTTACGATCGGTAGCTTTCTCCCTACTTTTATTTTTATGGGGTCAACATAAGGATGAGTCCAGTGTATATCTCCCCTGCTTATTCCACTTCTCCGCTTCTTCCTAAGTGTTTTGGGAATTTTTAGTGCATTTCTTGAGCTGGGTTCTAGACAACCGGTCGATGAGTTGTTACCATTGACAACTTGCCAGCCATACTCGTGTGGCGAAGTGTGGCTTATTTCTTTTTGTTTCTTTTTCTTTCTTTTTCTCCTTTTTTTCTTTTTCTTTTTCTTTTCTTTTTGACTTTTCTTTTTAAGTAGGTGGCTTCCCTGGTCTAAGATTTACTTAAAGGAAGCAAGAAGAGAGTGGTCCAGTGACTGGGCTCTGGACAACCTACCTATGGGTTGTTACCCACGATAACTTGCTAGCCATATCACCCTAGAAGGTTAATTAGCTACCCAATTTTCGTTAAAATTGCCAAATTACGAGTTAATTACAAGATAGTGTGTAGATGCTTAGACTTAAAGTTCCCTCAAATCAGAGAGCGGGTTGATAAGTCGTGTACTTATCACCCAAATTAATTTAATCAAATTAAAATAGAATTCAGGATGGCGAGGAGTCGAGAAACAAATCCACATTTTAATGGATACCCAGGCTGATAAAGCCCAAAGACCTAAAGGGTCTTAGTGTTTAGATCCTATTGTAATATTTCCTAAGATTGAAAAGTCCTAATATCCAAGTATTCCTTCCTAATTCAATTTAATTTTTTTATATATAAATCAAAGAAAATAAAACAAATCTACGGAGCTAATGAAGTAATTCAGAGATGAATATCCACCCCCCCATGCCTATCTAATGCAATATCCTCATTGTATTAAAAAGACATGAAACAAAGTGGAGTAGAGTAGAAAGCACTTGAATTGTGTAAATAATAGGTCCGCTCTGAGATAAATAGAAACTGTATAAGTGCTAAATTTAGTGACTCCAGCTAGGCACACTATATAAAGAAGAGAAATAAAGAATTCACAAGTGCAGGTCAGAATCAGAATAAAAAGATGAAAACTAAGACCTGTTAGCAGATGTCCATAGATGTGGACCAGATTGTGATGCAAACCCATACCCCATGGTCAAAAATATTTAAGGTTCTGGATAAAAATTACCCAAAACCTAAAATCAGTATGCAAGTAGGGTCGGGCCTGTGATTTATAAGGATGCAACCCAAGACCAAAAAGTCAACTTACAAGGAAATCAAGCTCAAAAGAATAATCAATGAATGTGTGCTTGGGTTGGTCATCCTCAGAACAAATGTCGTAAGGGTCATGGTTTGATAGTTTCAACTTAATTGGAACCCTTAGACTCGGTCCTCTACTTCCTCTAGAGTTTGCTTCCCAAATCAAAATTTCCTAGCTTCTATCCTCCTCATTCAGAATGTCAAATTCCAGGACCTCTTGAATATTAATTACCCCATCTGAAATTTTCAAGTCTAAAAGATGTGACTGAATCAAACTTGACTTGGGTCTAATTATCTCAAAAACAGAATCGTCAGTAAGCTCAATGGGGTGTAACTGACAATCGGGGCATTGAATTGAATCCTTCAGAAAATGCAATTCTGAATCTGTCATGTGAGCCCTAATAAGATCAGTTTCCTCAATTATTGGGCCATCATATGACCTATCAGATTCCTCAGGCCTAGTTGTCTCACAGAAATCATGTTCTGTAAACTCACGTGAGACTTCGCAACTTGATTCTTCACCCTCAGACTCAAAGAAATCAAAATCCGTATTGATGTATGTCCCAAAATCATCCATCACTTTTTGGTCCATGGAGACATACGTTTCCTCATACCCCGGCTTAGGGATCTCAGGTGAAGAAATTAGATTATCCTTAATTGGTTGCTCTAAATCAATTTGGTCAGCCTCGTAACACGTGTCCCCCCAAACAGGTGCCTGGGCAGGTTTTGACATTGGCTCTCCTGAAGGGGGTTCATCCTGGGAATCATCCCATGATTGAACTAAAGCAACCACAAATCTCATTCTCAATTTTGATAACTTCCCAAGTAAAAACTCACTCGGGTGCTTATCCTTAACATCTTGGATCCAATCCAACAAATACTTGTTCAGATCATCAATCATTTCAATCGGGGGCTCCAATTCTTCATTGCAAGATATTGGCTGAGCTTCTAAAGATTGTATAGTATTCCTCAAGTTAGCCAAAACCTTATCTTGAACTTGGTTAACTTGAACCAAATGACTTGGTTTAGGGTTGGGTGGGTTTGGGATCAATGTAGAGGAGTTAACGAACTGAGATTTGTGATACCCTTCCTAATAATAGGTCATTTTGGATTGTTCAAAAGATGGTGATGACCTAAAGGCAGTGTATTCAGAGGATGAGTGAGGATCAGTGTATCCTTCTTGATTGTAGATTGTATTAGGTTGTCCATGAAAGGGTGGCGATCTATAATCGATGTGGCTCGAAGAAGGATAGAAATCACAATTATGGTGTTCAAGGTTTGACCCCAAACATGGAGGTTTGGAACTGTTTCCCCAATCTGAATTATCCCAACTAAGAGATGGTTAATTACAGTACAAGTCGTGATAATCGTCATGTTGAGGATAAGTCATAACAGGAGGGAAGGAGCGAGACTGCATATGAAATGTGGAAGGATTCATGATAGAAGGGAGGAAGAAAGATGCCATGCAATACAAACAATCAAACCTATCCTTAAGTGGGCTAGCCTAAAGACCTACAGACTCTCAGAACCCGTCTTGAGATAAATAAACGATTTGATCTACTTCTGTCTGTTCAATCCAACTAGTTAGAGGGAGGGATTGGGGAGAAGGTTCTTCCTTTGGCTTGAGCCTCTTGTTCCTATTGTACCCTCCAGCCACGATTGTTTGATTCTGCTCCCCTAGCTAGACATCAGATTGACCGGTAGAATTAGACTAATCGAAAATAATCTCGTTTTGGGCTCTGAAGAGCGGGTCGAATCCTTAAGGCCAACATCTACTCTATTTTATTTAGGGTTAGGTTTGAATGTGCTTTGGAATGTGATGGGCCCTTTATCTGCGTTGTGCCCTTAATGATTGATTGATGTGTGTGTGCATGCATAACCAGTGGTTTTCAAGAAAGATTATTTTTTATGCGTAGATTTTTATGTTCAAATCTTTCTTAAGTAGCTTTTAAGGTTTAGAATTAGGTTGATTTCAATCAAGTTTGAGGCAAACCAGGTTTTCAAGCATGGGTGAAGATTGCTTTCCTTTAAAAATCAGAAATAAAGTTGAGTGCCTCGTAAGAACCTAGATTGAAAACCCTAAGAGGAAGCTACTTGGTGAGTTGGTTTTAGATTGAGTGGTGCGGCCAAACAACTCAAACGATTGGCTACAATTGCACCACTGGGTTAGGCACACAGAAATGATTAACCTAGAATGATTTCTACTCTTTTATGTGTTGATTTGTGTGTACCAGGTTCCACAAATCAGAATCCGGTTGAGTAGAAGAAAATCAATTAGCTTAAGTGCCTTGAATGTGGGTGTATGTTGTGTGTATGTTGAATTACTCTACAAGCTTATCCTTTTGTTTTTTTTACATGCGATGGTGAAATGTGAGTGGAAATCCAAACAACCAAACTAATCCTAGGATTTATGCAAACACCTAGGTTAATTTGAATTTGAATTTGAATTTAATGTGATGAAATGAAATCTATGGAGGGGAAAAGAATGGGGAGCACTTATAGCCGTCTTCAACTGCACTTTACTTCGATCTACCACTTGACAATTCCCTGATAGAGGTATCTGCAAAACAGCAGACATGAGAGAAAGCAAGTTAGAAGACAGCAAAGTGCGTGAAATGCGAAAAGAAGATTGGAAAATTGTTGCCTCCTCGGCAACGGTGCCAAAATGTTGAACGTCGGAGGACTATGCTATTGGAGTTAGTTTTGAAAACCTGTCGTTGTAGTTCGAGAAGCGAAGAACTCAGGTTCAGCAAATAAAATTTATATCGGAAATCTATAAAGAAATCTTGGGTCAAACTCAGGGAGGCTACGTCGATCAAAATTCGCAATTATATTTTTTTGTGTTTTTGTTTAAAGAGCGGAATAAGTATAATGAAATGGAATAAATATAGACAATAAGAGAGAGAGAAGGAAAACATTCACTTGATGTTACCAAATGTTTTTTCAACAAAGAAAGAGAGAAAAGCTTACAATAGAAAGTGAGAAATTATTACAACTAGAAAGTAGGAAAATTCTACTCTAGAAAGCAGGAAAAAGGAATGGGAGAGAGAAGTTATCATCCTCGACGATCGCTTGGAGGACGAGCCGAAAGAGACAATGCCTGGAAGATGAGGAATGAAGCTAGAAGAAGGAGGTCGAAGCAAGAGGAACGGGAAAGAGGTAGCACGTCATTGTCGTTTTGGGATCCGCTTCCAGAATGGCGGCAAAACTTAATTTTAGCTCTTGAGAAGCATCCCAGGTGTGGGACAAGCTTCTCTTGAGCTTTGGAGAGGTAGAGAAGAGAAGGAAGGGATGAGAAATTCATATGGAGGGGGTCTCCTTTTATAGTTTCAAGGAGTGGGGGCATTTTGGACATTTTAATTTCAAAAACATTAATATGGGACATTTAGTGGCCAACCTAAACATCACTAATGGTCTGTCGTGGGTGACATGTGCGTACGCCGTGCGCGCTCGCTCTTCTCTGCCCTAAACGCATGCGCACGTTCACATGCTTACAGCCGTTAGATCAAGAGATCGGACGACTGCGAGCAACTATGCCCACGCCGTGCGCCCACGTGCGATCATGCGTAAGCACCGTGCATCTGATCGTGCGTGGTTGCTATCGCTCGCTCCTCGCTGCCCGATCTTCATCGTGCAGCTTTGATCGTGCACCCGCTCCACGCCTACTCTTCTATTTGAGGCACAGCGTGACTCAAATGCGCACCCTTCGCTCGCGAAGGGCTGCTCGACCACTACACTACGCCTCCTCTTTAGGCAAGTGGGTGCTTTTTGTGCATGCGGCTCCACGGTCATTGCATGAGCATCCAATGGTCGAGATCAAGTGAGTAGGTGAAGAAGGAAGGCAGCAGCCAGTGTTGGGTGGCTATTATGGCGCCATCTAGGCCGTCCATCTTCTGAGGGATGTAGATGGTGCCACGAGTGTTGGATTGGATCTATTTTTGTGCCGTTAGGCTACGATCGTTGATCCGAACCCATCCGTTCGATCAGATTTGTCATCTGAGGTGTGGATTAAAACCATCTTGCCCATTGCTCTTTAAGGTTCCTCGATTTCTATCTGGTGCTATGGATGTCCGATTAGGGTGATCTTGTAGTCGTTGAACTCCAATCGTCACCCTAATTAGATCCGTACAGTTGGATCTTCGATCTAAGGTCCTGATAAAAAATTACCCTATCCCTGACCATAAAAAGGAAGCAATTACTATATAATTTATACAACTTGATCTAAATGCATGATTATGCATGTTATGCACTATTTACAATGTATGATGCTAATGTGACACTAAGAACATGCATTAATAGACATTTTAGGTTAATCAGATGTATGCACATCATTCAACTTTGGGGCAACCAGAGTAGGAGTGAGAGTTTCATCGTGGCATCATCTTCTACAAAGCCTTTTTCATTTCCCTAGCTTTAGCAATTTTACATTTTGCATTGGTTAGCTGGCAGATTTTCTTGGAGATTACAAGTGTGGAATCCCTCCCACTTATGAGTTCTCCAATTTTGTAAACCTGATTCTCAATTTCAATACAAGCTTTATTTTATCATTTTGATTTGGTAGTTTAGTTTTCAAGTCACTACACTTCCATTACTCCAAGTCACCTGTGCCTGGAGTGAGTTTGAAGAGTAGAGTACGTAATTGCTTAACTCTCTTTCACTTCTTCTTAGTCAACTCATTGTTGATGTGATTCACCCTAATTAAAAATCCAATAAAACTTACATAGATAGAAAAGACCAAAAAGAGAGATTTTCTTATCAACTAGCATGAGTATTTCACTTATCATTTCGCCTCCCTTGGGATGACCCAAATACTTTCCTAGTACTCGATCTTTATAAATTCAAAAGCGATCGGATTTCGCTCGTTACAACAATATAAAAATCAAATTTTAAAACTGCATGATTTCTCATATCATACCTCAAAATTTTGTAATCCAAACTCGAAATTCCACTATTTTTCTTTACTACATTTTGCTCGAAACTAGCAAAACTTTGGCATGGAGGTGTGATGAACACATATATATATGTCTAAATAATGGCTAAATAATGTTTGTCTCATAATAGTTAAGGACTAATTACATTTAGATACTTATTCTACATAACTGCTTTTAGGTTAAAACAACATGCATGAGGGTTACTTCTCTGCTAATAAGCCTATTTTTGGTTTAGAATGGTAATTTATGATTCTAATGTAGGCTACGTCAAGAGTATATAGAGAGATGGTTGGTAGTAGTGCTTTGGAGCTCAGAAATGGATTAGAAATGGATAGAAATGGAAGAGAACCCTTGAAATCCTAATCCTAAGGATAAAATGGACAAATCCTACATTATTTTTGTGCCAAAAATCCATGTTTATTAATTTGATAATATTTCTTGGAAGAAATTCAATCAAGAACCTTCATTTCTAATCAAATAAACTTTATTGATTCCCTTTCCTTAGTTGTGTCAAGTATGAATACACCCATTGAATATTCCCTTTATGTTCACATTGTAGGCACCTTTAGAAACCCTATGAGGCCTTTTTCTACGCTAATAGCATTCCAAAAAGAGCCTTGGGCGTCCATCATCCACCTTCCGAAAATCATGTTCCTACTTTCCATATTCTCGAATCCTACTTCCGAAATTCGTTATAGTATGACCCACCTTTAGTATTTTGGCCATAACGTTTTAATTTTAAATCTTCTTGAGCATAGGCATCATGTCATTTTTCTAAATGACTTTCCTTGGAAGTAGATGTAGTGCTACTAGAGGCTTGATTTTTAATTTAAAAAATTGGTTTGAATCTTGCATTGCTTATAATGCAAACACGAAAGGTTGTTAACTTTGAAGCACTGTTAATATCTAATCCAAGCAACTTACTCTTACAACTTGGAATATAAAAAATAAGCTAACATGGTTTACAAAAATTGATCTTACAATCAAGTCATGGTCAAATTAGAGTTAAAGAAGGAAAAAGAATCCATAACATTATCTATTTTATTTTTAACAAGTAAGAAACATAGCGACTCAGGCTACTCCAATTTTATTGATATCCACTGAAATTATTAGAAAAAGAGCTTGATGACAAGTTTTCTCATAGTTATAAGAATTTGTTATTAAGTTGTAGTATAGTGAGAAAGAAAACCAACATGTTTAATAATTTATACTGGTTTAGAGTCCAGGTCATTCGCTAGGAGGTGTAATGAGCAAAATATTCACCGTTTATTCTTAATTTATTCCTTTATTCTTTTATTTCAGTTAGTACTAAAATTTAATAATTTATAACTTAACTTATATCTATAATTTACACTAAAGTACTTAGTTAACTTATTACGTATACATATAACCTAATACTACTTTTAGTAAATTACTTAATTAATACTAACTATAAGTTACTACTTAGTTTATTAATTTAATTACTTGTAAGTTAATATATAACTTACTACTTACTAGCTACTTAACTTAATGCTTCACTTAGACTAGAAACACCTAATTTAAATGACTACTAATAACACTACTAATTACTACTAAACAATACTTTGTTATACTACTAATTACTAAGTTATACAATAGTAAAATAACCTCAATAACTATATACTTAATTAACTTGGTTAGTCCTTAATTAATATGTTAACAATATGAATTAATTGCAAAATAAAACATTAGTCATTGCAATCAATTCCAAAAATATATAATATGCATTAAAATGCTATTTTGAAACAACATATAAGTCTCTTATTATTCTCATTTAAGCATATAGCTAAAGCCTTCAATTTTTAACTAAGTGTTGAGAACATAGCCTTCACAGTGACACACAAGGCATTTAAGCAGGTAAGCACAAGCTCACTTTAAAAAGATCGTCCCACGTAGCACACAATGCTCTGAATTGAGTCAATGGTCGAGATGACCGGACCATAGTTTCATCATCACGTGCCACGTGGCATCATAGGATATAGACATGCATGCCCGCAGGGCACCCCCATGTGAGCCATCAGATAGCATAGTCAAGGTCAAATGGTATCAAGATCAGGCATGCTCGCCTACAGCAGCTTGAAGGCTTACACCAGAGCTATGAATGCAAATCATTATATATGGCTTCAATTGCTCTTCTATACCCGAGGTTGAACTAAAGAAGAGGCTTCTATTCCGTGCGCATATGTCAACAGCTTCTACTTTGATTTTGTTTCAAATTCAACTCGATTCTTTAATGATTTGCTTCTAATATTCTCCAATAGCTCCATTAAAGTTAAAATCTTCAATTTGACTCTTCAATTGAGTAGTTGAACTCCTGATTCTACCTGGACTTCACCTTGCCATGGCTATAGTAGCAGTTCTTCAAACACTTGTAACTAGGCATCTAAACTATTCTCTCTCTCTCTTCATTCCTAAATGATCATTCTCAGTGCCTAAGGTTCATTCTACACTCAAAGAAGATTAGAGGAAAGATTATCACCTAAGAGAGCACTTGGAAATTTGCTTCTCTTACTCAGAATGACAAAAGAAAGATTTGAACACAGTGTTAACTCGACTAATAGTTAAGAGTTTTTAGATTAATTCTTAGCACCTTAAAGAGGTTAAAACAAATCTAATTGACTATAGGTGTAAAAATCACAACCAGAACTCAATCAAGCCTATATGTAGGTCTTGTGAACCCAAAAGATACAATAGCCTATAACTGTTGAAATAGACTCAAATACTTCTTAATATCAATACTAACAAACTTCTAATGATCTCCAAAACACTTAGAACTCTTTAGGAATGAGCTTAAGAGCATCAGAGCTCCAATGGCAACTGGGTTTGACTAGAATAGACTTAAATATTGACTTTTATCTCTATATCAAATCAAATCAAATAAATAGCCTAGATCGACTCTAATTAACATCAGGAACTCAGTGGAACCAAAACTAAGGCAATTTGACCTGTTTCCTTCCTTTCTCAATTCTGTCACCTGAGCACCAAAGTGTATTTTGTCGTTAGAGTGATCTAAGACTCTAACAATCTAACCAGAGGTTATTCTAGGCTCATAATGATCTATTGAAGCTCACAGACCTAATTAGGAGTTTCGAGAGAGAATGATCTATCCTATATAGCTCCACCGAAGCTGAGGAAGATGACTGATCCCAGAACAAATTAAGTAATAAAATTCTATGTAAATGATTGGAAAATGATCATAAGAATCTAATTGAGTATTCCTGATATTCTTGAGGTGATTCGGTCAGTGTTATTCTAAAATCGAGTTGCCAAAGGTCATCATAGAGCTCAAGAGCACATTAATTTGCTTACAGCAAGATTAAAACAATAAACAAGCTCAAATTGATCTAAGATGAAACCTAAATTTGTCAAAACTCATGACTGAAATTCTCACTTAATTGACTGAGGTGAATCACCCAGTGAAGTGAAGCAAAGGCGGAGAGGCGATTTAACTAGATGGAGAAACTCCTTCAACCTTCGCCATAGACAACAGTGGCTAGAGGTTGATATGAATTGGGTGTTTGGTGGAGTAAGTCTAATCGAAGGAATTGAGAAGTGGATTATGGTCTCAAGGAGTTGGGAAAGGTGGAGAATAACTTGATTGAGTGAAAGGAATCCAGGCATGGTTGGATTTGGCCTTGTTGGTGATGAAGAAGAAGAACTTATCCTGATTACACTATGCTAATCTAACTAATTAACTACACTAAACTAACCTAGAGATCTAACTAAGAGTTCTAGTCTACTTACCTAGATGAATGGAGGTAGAGGATGTCGACGAGGCTTCGCTGGAGTTGGAAGAAGTCAAACAATGTCATGAAGAAGTCTGGCAGGGAATTGAAGCGGATCAATGAGGGATATAGAGTTGATGCTCCACTGCGATGGGGGAGTCTCGGATGAGGAAGAAAGGAAGATGATCAGCTATGCTGGTACTAATCTGAGGAAGAGGGAAGAAGATAGTCGAAATATGACGAATAGCCTATTGGCAACTCGATTTGGGAACGAGGGGTAGAGAGTTGCTTATAGGTTAAGGAGAAGCTTCTAAACCTTGAACTAGGATGGAAGGAAGTCTAAATACCCTGTATTGCTCATCGTTGTCTCTGATGACAGCAAGAGTTTCCACATTGGTACAATCGGTTATTAACAAATCTACACCATTATATGAATGGAGTCTGTTGCAAGGTAGCTTGTTGGTGAAGGAATCTAATGGTCGTCTAATATTCGGCCATTAGAGGCAAGAAACACTAGCCATCACAAACCATTGATGAAGGAGAAATGAAGAAGGTGTTTGCAGTACCTAGATGCAAATATGAAGGACCTATGCATAATAAAAAGGACTTAATCGGAATGAATCTTTGGGACTGAAATGAAAACATTTAATTTAACTAAGTAAATTAACTTATTTCTTTTCCAAAATTATTATTATAGATTATATATATGTTAAATAATATATTTATGGCTTGAGATCACATTTTTGTCCCTTGTTCATTATTTAATTAAATAGTTAATATTATTAGGAAAGTTTATTATTCATTAATTAGGCTATTTATCACATAATTGAGGTCCTTATACATTATTGGCTTGTTACATAATTAACCCAATTTTTATGTTATTCCTAATTAGTTAACTAGATAAACTAGATTATTTAGGTGAATTAAGAGCCATGATGAGTTCCTCATCATACCTTCATGCCAAAGTTTTGCTAGTCCCTAACAAATAAGTAATGAATGTGATGAATTAAACACACAATGGTAGAGAAAAGGTGATTATGAACTCTTAGGTATGAATGATAGGTCAGATGAATTTTGAAAACTTTCTTATTTTTATATTTT
The DNA here is from genome assembly GCA_037157565.1 of Thalassia testudinum. Lineage (NCBI taxonomy): Eukaryota > Viridiplantae > Streptophyta > Magnoliopsida > Alismatales > Hydrocharitaceae > Thalassia > Thalassia testudinum. Next base: position 97,433,917 of record JAZHRO010000025.1, read on the forward strand.
TATAAATATAACCATAAATAAATACTGATGATAGATTTTCCTTTCAGAGCATTAGCCAGAATCCACTAAGTACTTAAAAACTCAAGAGTACTCCTCAAAATAGATACTCGTGAATAATAGACTCTTGATCGGAATTTTAATTTGAGTCAAAACATTTAATACCTGTTTCTGTAATTGTGTACACCACTCAAAAACAATTTAAATCAGAGAAGTCAAGATGGAGATTATAACAAGACTCAATGATTGGAAATCAAATTCACTCAAAAATTCAATAGACTCAGATTAAACCTTAAGCTTGTGTATTCTGATTTTTATCGACTTAAGTTTTTGTAAATTAACTAAACATCATTTATTAAGCAAACTCAGAGAGAGAGTAGGACCCTTCATCGAACCAGCCCACAACATCAAGGATGGACTTATAGACCTAGGGCTTTATCAATCTATCTTCCTTAAGCATCAATTGCTAGTTTTTAGAGTTTGATTTCCTAACTTCACTGCTCACTCAAGGTTTAGTAGGTACGAGATTAAAATGTCTATGTAAGTGAAGTAGATTCATCCTACAAGCATCCGAAGTTGCAAAATTCCAGATTTTAGGGCATCAAGATCTCAATTTAGGTCAACCCTAATCAAGCCTTTGGCTTGGCCTTAGTTAGACTTGGTTGCTTTCTCCTCACACATTTTTATCTCGAGGGCAGCATTCAAGGTGTACATTTCCTCGACTGGACCACTAGTTTTCATCTCCATATTTTTCTAATCCATTTTCTATATGTCAAAACACCCATTTGTATTGAGGTGTTTTGTTATTGGATAGAAGAGAGTAGCATCCTTTTGTAGTGAGATGCTGTATTTATTGGATATATGCATAAGCACTCATTTATACCAAGGTGCATTCTTGCAGGGTCTAATATATCTTTTTTTCTTTTATCAATTTTTTACCTCCTAATTTTCCATACTAGGAGTGGCACATCCAAATCTTTTTTCTAGGTGAGTGGCACATCCTTCATCCTTTCAAGAGCTACCCCATAGAAACCCTTGGGGTAAAAATTATATGAAATTGATCCCTTTGGTTTCTATGTTTTCACAGTCTTAGATGCCTATAAGAAAATTCTATTGTGTGTGAAGTTTGGACACTTAGGTTACTTAGCTCGCAAACTAGAGAGAGGACAACAAATCCATAAACTTTTAGACCCCTAAACCATTACTATCAACTATCAGGATTTACCAAGATGTAGACCAACTAAGTCTACCAGAACGTCCCCGACTGATTAAGCTACCTATTGCCCATTAGGCCTTATGGTTAAGGTTCCAAACTAACTTCTTTATTTGATTAACTCTAACTATTTAATCATTTTACTGAACTTAGTGATGAAAATAGAAATTCAAAGATAAAGGACATATTCTAATCTTATTGACCAATAAAGTTACAATTTAATTCCAAAAATTAAGTCTTGTATATGAATTAAGAGCATCTTATTAACTCTATTTTCGAAATAGAGAGTAGAAATGCAAATTGCAAATTTAGGTTTCAGATTTTGATTGAAAAAATCCTGTGCCAAGTTCAAAAAACAAGTATTTGTTTTGAAAACTATTCAAGACAAAGTCCTTAGTAGGGATTGATTCTCTTACAAGATATATATATTTATATATTTACCGAACTTTAAGAGTATTTGAGAAATTCATTACTCTTTATGCTTAATAACTTACATATGTAACTGACGTAGACATAATTATTGACGATAAAATGCCTATTCATGCATGTTCCTAAGCTTAGATTTGCATTTCATGTTATAAATATTGCATAGCATACATCATTCTGCATTTAGAGTAGCTGTATATAATTTAGGCTAATTGCATCCTTTTTGTGGTTAGGAGAGAAGGATATTTATTTCGGAGCCTCGAATTGATGATTCGACCGTGTGGATCTGAACAGGACAATGATCGGAGTCCAACACCTCTGAAATTGCCTCGATCGGAGTCCCGTAGCACCATATGCAATCCAAGGAAGATCAATGGCCGAGGGACTAGGTGATGCAATCTAGAGCATCAAACGAAAAATCCAACCACGCGGATGGATTAGGGTCAAGGATTGCAGCCCAACGGTGCAAAAATCGACTCAATTCGACCTCTGTAGCATCCTCGACAAAGGAAAGAAGATGGATGGCCCAAATTGTGCCATGTGGCGCAACCTAGGCTGCCCATGCACACGCACGTGCCACCACACGCTCACAACAGCGTGGGTGCGCACGTGCGTGCGGCGGCAGCGGCGCATATCGCACGTGAGTACGAAGCTCGCGCCAGCGTAGTAGTGGGTGGGCGCGTGGGCTGTCTTCAGTGACGTTTGTGGAGGATCTTCAGTGACGTTTGTGACTGTCACTAAATGTCCTGCATATGAATTTGATTCTTTCCACCACTATAAAAGGACCCCTACCCCTCCCATTTTTCTTCATCTCTTCCTTTCTTCCTTTCACCACATCCAAGGCTCTAGAGAGAGCTTGTCCTAAGCCGGGGATGCTCCTCTAGAGTAGAAAATCAAATAGTTTTCCCTCTCCTCATCCCCATTCCTGGAGCATCCTGTGACTATCCTCTCATCGCCCTTTGGGAAGAAGATCCTCGCCGCAATGCTGTCCTGCCTTGCCCTCCGTCCTCCGGCTCCATCTCCATTCGTCCCGCTCCTCACCACCTTCCTCCAGGCGATATCAGAGCGAGTTATCCTTCGAGCGGCCATCGAGGGGGATTTCTCTCACATCTCTCTATCTTTTTACACTTTCGTACAATAGATTTCCCACTTTTGTAGTGTAACAAACATTCATTTATAAATAGATGATTGTTTCTCTCTCTCTCTCTTTCTCCATCTCTCTCTTATATTATTGCAAGTAGATTAGCTTGAATTCATCGACTTGATCTCTTGCTTCCTAAAAGCTAAAAAAAATTGAAAAGATAAAAAATGACAAAAAGAAATTAAAGAGAAATGAGGATTTTCAAAACCAAACGTTCGCCTCCCCGTGTTTGACCCGGGACTCACTTTTTGAGTTTTGGTTATAAATTTTATCTAATAGACGTGTTTTGTGAGCTACGATGACGGGTCGTCCAAACCCCAATTTTAATTCGCGAAACACTCGCCTCGATCATTTTGGCGCCGTTGCCGGGGAGGCGACACTCTTGAATTTTTTTCTCATTTTTTCTGCCTTAACTAACTTTTATCTCACTTTTTCTCTGATCTTACCATGATTGCAGCTACTCTTCCGAGGTGGGCCAAAGCGATTAGATGAGAGAAAAGTGTAGATGAAGGTTTTGTAAGTTTATCCCTACCACCCCCACCTACTAGTTCATTTCACCACACTAATAAATCAAACCCAAATCAACTTAGGTGCTTTTTCTAAACCCTAGGATAGATTTGGTTGTTTGTTTGTCACCTCAACTCATCTCACCCCCGCATATATTAAAAAAAAAAAACACTTGTGGGATTTTCTAAAAAATACACACATTAACACCCACAACTCTCAACTTAAGGTGCACCTTTCCACTTTGATTCTACCACTTAACCGAGATCTGACCTGTCGATTAGGTATACCTTAACTCAACACACACATAAGTGAGTAGAAATCTGATTAGGTTAAGACTTTTTGTGTGCCTTAATCAAGTGGTGCAATAGGCTAATTGCTTGAACTGTTTGGGCCACACCACTCAATCTAAAACTGATCCATCAAGTAGCTTGCCACTTAGGGTTGATTCCTAAGGCAGAACCAGGCACTCCACATTATTTTTGAATTTGAAAGGAACATATCATCACCAGTGTTTTCAAAACTTGGAGTGTTCTACTAAACCTTGATTGAACCAACCTAAGAATGAAACCCTAAAAGACACATCATCAAATAACTTTGTTTGTAAACTTTGGTTGTGCATGCACACACATTTGAATCAATCATTAAGGGCACAACCCATCTAAAGGGCCCATCACATTCCAAGAGCACAATCATCCCAAGCCTAATTAAAATAGAGTAGACATTGACCTTAAGGATTGATTCGCTCTTTGGGGCTCAAACTGAGATTTTTTTCGATTAATCTACTTCTGTTGGTCCATCTGATGTCTAGCTAGGGGAGTAGCGTCAAACGACCGCTGCTGGGGGGTACACTAGGAACTAGAGGCATAAGCCAAAGGAAGAACCTTCTCCACAGTCCTTCCTTCTAACTGGTTGGATTGACCGGATAAAAGTAAACCAAATTGTTTATAATCTCAAGACGGGTCCTGGGAGTCTATTGGTCTTTAGGCTAACCCACCTAAGGACAAGGTTGATTGATTGTACTGCAGGGCACCTTTCTTTCTTCTATTTTCCCTCCCATTCTACCTTATATCCTTCCACTTCCTGCACGCATTTCCCATCCTATCCTCCTACCACCACTTATCCCTAAGATGATTACTATTCTGACTTGACTTGTAATTACCCATCCACTAGCCGTGATGACTTTGATTGGGGATATGAATACAGACCTCAGTGTCCAGGGCTTAACCATGGATAATAAGACTATGATTACTATCCTTCCTAGAGCTACAATGATTATAGATTTTCATCCTTTGATCACCAAACCAACCCGATCTACAATCAGGAACGATATGTAACATTTACCCTCCCTAGAATTATGGTGAATATAGGTCACCACCATTCTTTGAACAACCCGAGATAACCTATTATCAGGGAGGGACCCGAGATCCTCGACATCTTGACTACCCTAGATTTAACCCAAACCCACCCAAACTTGAATCGAACCAGTCGGTCCAGGTGAACCAGATCCAAAATAGGGTGTTGGCTAATTTGAGGAACACTATACAATCTTTAGAAGCTCAGCAAACACCATGCACTGAAGCATTGGAGCCTATGATCAAAATGATTGATGAACTTAATAGTTCTCTTATGGATTTTCTCCAAAATGTTAGGGATAGGGACCTGGGTATGTTTCTTCTTGGCAAATTATCGAGGTTAAGGATGAAATTTGTGGTTGCCCTAGTCAAATCTTGGGATGATTCTCAAGATGAACCCCCTTCAGGAGAGCCAATGTCAGAACCTACTCAGGTGCCTGTTGGGGGGGATACATATTCTGAGATTGGAGATGACCAGGTTGGGCTAGAGTAACCCATTAAGGATGAACCAATTGATTCACCTGAGATCCCCAAGCCAAGGAGCGAGGAAAAATATGTCTCTTTGAACTTGGAAATGACAATCGATTTTGAGACATATATGCATGAGGATCATGAATTCTTTGACTCTGAGGGTGAAGGATCCTTTGGTGAAGTCTCACTTGAACTTAAGGAAGAGGATTTTAGCGAGGCAAATGGGCTTGAGGAATCTGACGAACCAGTTGATAGCCAAATTATTGAAGATTTGGATTCGATTGGGCTAACTTGGAGGATTCGAATCCTCATTTACTAGAAGATTCAATTAATAGCCCCATTCCTCATCTGCACCCCGAAGAGCTAACTTCTGAGATCATTGTGCCCAAGTCAATCTTGATTTAGCCACGATTTCTGGACTTGGGAGAATCATATGGGGTGAATGATATGCAAGAGGTCCCGAAGCCCGAGCTCTTAATGTTGGAGGATAGAATTGTTGAAATAAAAATTTGAGAGGTTAATTCTGAGGGAACTATGATTTTGGATCTAAGGGTACCTATTGACCTGAAGCCACCTACCTTCTATTAGGACCCTTATGATATATTTCATGTGCGACCCAAGCCTGGAATAATTGACTATCTTCCTGAGCTGAACTATAAGTGGACACCCAATTTTAATGAATCAAATGAACCTATTTTTTGACACTTTGGTCTTGGGTTGCACACCACAAAACTGCAGGCCCATCCCCGCAAACACAATAATCTTAGGATCTGGGTGACTTTCATCCAGAACCTTAGAACCACTCAATCCTGGGGCAAGGGTCAGTAACATAATCTGGTCCATGTCTGGTGACATCTTCTGCTAATGGGTTTCAGGATCAACCTTTTGATTTTGATTCTGACCTGCACTTGTGAATTCTCAATTTCTTCCTTGTATGTATATTATGCCTAGCTGAAGTATTAAATTTAGCACGTGTTTATATTTCACATTCTCTACGGAGCTAACCATATTTCTTACAATGTTCAGGTAATATTCTATTTACTCCACCCCTTTCATGTCTTTGTTTTTATAATGAGGACATTGCATCATTTAGGCATGGGGGGTGGATAATCAATTCTTGAAATCATTTTGTTAACTCCATAGAATTTCTTTTAGTTTCTTTACAAAAAAAATTCAAAAAGATAAAAAAATAATTAAGAGAAGAGAACTTAGGCTTTTAGGGGTTTTTAACTTTAGAAAATAATATGACAGGACATAAATACTTAAACTCTTTAAGTCTTCGAGCTTAATTAGCCCGGGTGTCCACTCGAATGTAGACTTAGTCTCAAGTCCTTGCCTAATAATTGTATTTTAAACTGGTCAATAAATTGGGGTGATAAGTATACGACTTATCAACCCACCCTCTGATTTGAGGGGACTTCAAGCCTAAGCATCTACACACTTTTTGCACTGACTCACTTTTCAATAGTTTCTTTGGGAATTGGGTAGCTAATGAATTGTCTAGGGTGGTATGGCTAGCAAGTTGTTGGTGGTAACAGCTCATCGGCTGGTTGTCTAGAGCCCAGTCACAAGACCATTTTCTTTGTAATGCCTTTAGGTAAATCTTAGATCAGGGAAGCCACCTACTTAAAAAAAAGAAAAAGAAAAAGAAAATATAGAAAAATAAAAGAGAAAAAGGAAAAAAAAAGAAAATAAACCTACACTTCACTACACGAGTATGGCTGGAAAGTTGTCGTGGGTAACAACCCATTGGCCAGTTGTCCAGAGCCCAGCTCACAAAAATGCATAATAATTCCCAAAACACTTAGGGAAGAATTGGGGAAGTAGAATAAATCAGGTAGATATACGTTGGGTTCACCCTTATGTTGACCCCATAAACAAAAGAAGTAGGGAAAAAGCTATAATTCAAAAAGATAAACTCTAGACAAGGTCACCTAGGGTCGTAGAAACCCGAAGTCCATTTTAACGGCTGCCTAGTGAGTGTTTCACTCTTTTCATTAGATGCTTAGCACTTAGAGTCCTTTTCAAGTCTTGGGTGGGTCGGGTAGCCGTAAGAAGTTATCCTGGATCTCTCATACTTCAAAAGTACAAAAAAAATAAAAAAGAAGAAAAATAAAAAAAATGTACCTTCCCTTTTCAAATAAGGTGAGGACTTGGGTAGTTAGCATTCTGGCAGACACCCGGGTACTGTTGCGTTTTTGTTGTTAAGGACCTTAGCTGAAATTTTCTATTGATAAAAAATGACTTAGGCCTAAGCGATCAAATTCTAATTCTATTTTTATATATAGCATGTAGTTTAATTTTGCTAGGGACTAGCAAAAGATAGGCATGGGGGAATGATGTCGACAAAATTATTGAGGGTAAAATGCCTAATCATGCATGTTCCTAGGCTTAGATTTGCATTTAATGTTATAAATATTGCATAGCATGCATCATTCTGCATTTAGAGTAGTTGTATATAATTTAGGTTAATTGTGTCCTTTTTGTGGACATGAGAGAAGGATATTTATTTTGGAGCCTCGGATTGACGATCTAACCATACGGATCTGATCAAGACGACGATCGAAGTCCAACGCCTCTAAAATCACCTTGATCGGAGTCTCGTAGCACCATTTGCAATCCAAGGAAGATCAACGACCAAGTGAGTAGGTGACACAATCTGAACTGTTAAACGAAAAATCCGACCACACAGATGGATTCGAGTTGACGATCGCAGCCCAACAACGTGAAAATCAACTTAATCCGACCACGTAGCATCCCTGATAAAGGAAAAAAGATGCACGGCCCAGATTGTGCCACATGGCGCAACCTAGGGTGCCCATGCGCATGCATGCACCACCGCACGTGTATAGTAACGCAGGTGCGCACGTGCGTGACCCCAAGCACAGCATCGTGCGCAACAATGCAACGTGGGCATCGTGGCAGCGGCAGCAGCAGCACTTATCGTGCGTGCATGTGTGACACGGGCACGCGGAGCACGTGCTAGTATAGCATTGGGTAGGAGCGTGGGCTATCTACAGCGATGTTTGCGGTGGATCTTCAGTGACATTTATGACCGTCACTAAATGTCTTGCATACGAATTTGATTCTTTTCTCTACTATAAAAGGACCCCTACCCCTCCCATTTTTCTTCATCTCTTCCTTTCTTCCTCTCATCACCTCCAAGGCTCTAGAGAGAGCTTGTCCCAAGCTCGGGATGCTCATCCAGAGTAGAAAATCAAATAGTTTTCCCTCCCCTCATCCCCATTCGTGGAGCATCCTGTGGTCGTCCTCTCACCTCCCTTCGGGAAAGAGATCCTCGCTTCAACACTGTCCTGCCCTGCCCTCCGTCCTCCGGCTCCGTCTCCATTCATCCCGCTCGTCACCACCTTCCTCCAGGTGACATTAGAGCGAGTCATCCTCCGAGCGATCGTCTAGGGGATTTCTCTCACCTCTCTCTATCTTTTTAAGCTTTCGTAGTGTAGATTTCCCCCTTTTGTTGTGTAATAAACATTCGTTTATAAATAGATGATTGTTTCTCTCTCTCTCTTTCTCCCTCTCTCTCTTATAGTGTTGAAAGTAGTTAGCTAGAATTCATCAACCTGATCTCTTGCTTGCTAAAAACTAAAAAAATTTGAAAAGATGAAAAAAGACAAAAAGAAATAAAAGAGAATGCAGATTTTCAAAACTAAACGTTTGCCTCCCCATGTTCGACCCAGGACTCACTTTTTGAGTTTCAGTTATAAATTTTATCTAATAGATGCATTTTGCGAGCTATGACAATAGGTCCTCCAAACCCTGATTTGAATTCGTGAAACACGCGCCTACATCAATAGCTTATTAAATATGATCCTTAAAAAGATTTTCTTCAAAAACTCTTCTTATGAATGGGTTCTCCAAAAATATAATCCCCCCATAAAAAATAAAATATTTTTGTTACTTTTGATTTTATATTTTTATGGTTTATATGAACTTTTAAATTTTTTTATGATTTTTAATAGAATTTCTATGTCTATTAATGCACTTAAGTTAAATGATATTCACTTTTACACCTCCATGCCAAAATTATACAATGTCCTCATTGTATGAAAGGGATGGAAGGAAGTCTAAACTTCACTTAGTATAAGATGACTAAAGAAGTCGGATAGAGGAGATCAATTGATCTTAGGCGAACGACTTTTACTTTGACAATAGTATAAGTGACGATCTTAGGCTGTTTTCAGAGGGGATAATCAAACTAAGTGAAGCATTGGAATAAAGAAATGAATGAATGTGTAGATCAGATTCAAAGTTTAGGAGTAGACATAGACAGGAAAAACAAAAAGGAATAATCGAAGATAGCTATGTAAAAATGCTAAGTTTTTTGCCTTCACTTGGTGTAAACCCAATAAAAATGATTAGCTCCCGCAACAGAAATAGATGCAAATTTTGAAATAAGGGAGTCAAAAGTGATTCCAAATAGAATAGAGTAAAGAATAATCGCCCACAAATAGAGTAAAAGAGTATCCACACAATTTACCTTGTAAAGATCTAGTAAGACCAAAATCAGATTCAAGTGTTGATCTTCAAAAAGATAGAACTTGGAATTCACAAAGGATTAATCTGATTTGGTTGAGATAAACAAATCAATGCATAAGGCAAAGGTAAGCGTTTGAGTTCAATTAGGCATAGGATCAACAACCAAACATTTTTGATTTGGAATGATAGTTAGATCTTCTCGATATAGTAAAGGTTACGGAGTTGGATCTGATAACTCAATCTCAGGAGGTACAGAGGGCTGGTTTAATTCAATTGGCCTAATTTACTATGTGTGCATAGCCCTAATTAGGTTGGATATACCTAAATTTTGCAGATTCCTAGGATTCAAAACTGGGTACAATGGTAGAGACCTTAGATGGTGATGTTAGTTCAACTACTCATATATATAATATTTTGATGATTTTACAAAATGAAGAAAATGAAATAATAAATAAAGCATAGCATATTGTTTTCTCTCTATAATAACATATTTGCAGGATTTCAAAAAGCTTTCCAAGACGGGAGATTAAAAGCGTGAAGACGAGTAGCATAAGTATTAGGTCTTAGGCTTTTTTTTCATGTAAACTTTCAAAGGTTGTAATTTTCATCTTATTTGAGTCTAGAAATATTGTAAAGAGCCCCCAAACATAACCTATAAGTAGCTAACTTAGGCTCTCTACACTTAGGATAAATTAGAAACAAAAAAACCCAACACTTATACTTTTATCAGACGTCCAGTAATAAGTCCAGACGTCTGATTTTCCATCATAAGACGTCTGACATGTTTATCAGACGTCTAATTTCAAATATCTCTGCCTTCGTCCGTCTCCTCATAAACATCAGTCGAAAGACTTCACTTTCAGACGTCGATAACCGTTCACAGACGTCTAATTATTTACCCAGACGTCCTCATACTAACCGTTAGACTTTCGTAGGCAAAAACAATTTCCAGACGTCTTGACACACTTCCAGACGTCTGTGTTTGAACCGTTGGCCATGATTTTCTGTGCGTATCTCTCTACGGCCACATAATCTTTTGGCAGAAGCAGGAAGGAAGAGTATTTAGGTTTCCAGACGTCTGGTAATGTCCTCAGACGTCCGTAACGACGTCTGATCCTTTAAACCTAGAACCCTGTTTGGATCCGATGATAACAGGAACGAATGCACCATTCATTAGACGTCCAGTAAAATAATCAGACGTCTTATGACATAATATCAGACGTCCTTCTTTTGATCCAATAGAGTCCGTTAAGGATGTCCTGCAAGATTAGACGACCATAGGAAAAATCAGACGTCCTATAAGACGTCTGATCCTATAATTAGACGTCTGATATTGCTGTCAGAATCATCATTACCCTGATTTTGTGTGGATTTCGTCCTAAACTCTTGGGATTTGTCTCCAACGGCTAGAAGAGCTCTCCCAAGTGTTCTTGAAGGTTCCAAACTTGCCTATAAATAGACTACAACTCTTCTTTGGCAAAACACACCTCTTGAGATACAATTTCATTAGAAAAATCTCTTGCTCACTACTCTAAGCTCCATCTTGCCCTTGTGCTGTGCTAATACTCTGATCAAAGGGCAAATCCATACTCCCGGCTCGCTCCGTTCTGCAAATCATCAGGGAGTTCTTTTCATGCTTAGTAGATAAGAAAGCAACTAAATTATTGGGGTTCTCTATAGGTGTTATCTTTACTTGTTAATTTCTGTACTTTGGGTATCCGGCCTGTCGGGTCCCCGTCTCTTCATCTTGAAGAGAGAAACCTCCGTTTAGGGATCGGAGGTGGGAATTGTAATTGAGGTACACTACCCTCGTTTAAGTAGTGTGGTTAGTGGATTGATCACCTTGTGATCGAAAATCCTAAGTCAAGAGATTGGCTTAGGTGGTGGTTTTCACCCATCTTGGGTTTCCACCTAAAAATAATTGAGTATATTGTGTGATTGAATTTGTTGTATTACAATACAATATAATTTCACTATTCACCCCCCCTCTAGTGCAATTTCATTTGGTATCAGAGCAGGTTTTCCGCCTACAACAGTAACATCCGCGGAAAGATCACATGGAGGGGAAGGCGATTTCCACAAGCAGATTGGAGGGGCAATCCACCACTCGACCACCACTCTTCGAAGGAACCAACTACACCTACTGGAAGCTGAGAATGAAGATGTGGCTTCAAGCCAACGATTTCTCCATTTGGGAGAAATGCGAATCCGCATACGTCATTCCCGAGAAACCAGAAACTGGTTACACAGTGGAGCAAATCTATCACCTTGGACTGAATGCCAAGGCAATGAACTCACTCTACTGCGCTCTCAGCTCGGAGGAATTCAACCGCATCAGCCAATGCGAAACCGCCCACGAGATCTGGAGAACCTTGGAGGTTACTCACGAAGGTACATCTAAAGTTAAATCCTCAAAGATAAACTTGTTATCGCAGGAATTCGAAGCTTTCTCTATGAAGGAGAATGAAAGACTTGGGGACATGTACACCCAATTCACGTTAATCGTGAATAACCTCAAGTCTTTAGGAAAGACATTTATAAAGGTGGAGCTTCAAGGGAAGCTCCTTCGCTCCCTTGGACCTGAGTGGGAGCAAAAGGTAACGGCAATAGAAGAAGCCAACCAAGTAGAGGATCTAGACATGGAAAATCTACTTGGGAATCTCATGGCTTACGAATCAAAAATGGAGCAAAAGAAGAAATCAACCTCATCGGAGCCAAAGAAGAAGACCTTAGCCTTCAAAGCTACTTCGGATGATGAGGTAAGTACCGATGACGAAGAATTTGTTTTATTAGCTAAAAAGTTTAAAAAGTTTCTCAGAAATAGAAGAGAGATCAAGGGAAAGAAAAGAGAAGAAGATCCTCTAATTTGCTATAATTGCAAAAAGAGAGGTCACATAAGGAAAGATTGTCCCTTACTCAAAAGGGATGATGAGAAGAAACCCAAGAAGCCTTCTGACTACAAGAAGATCTCCAAACCAAAAGGATTCAAGAAGAAGGCGTTTCAAGCAACGTGGGATGACTCCACCTCCGAAGAAGAAGAGGAGGAAACAAATGAAGAAACGGCATGCTTGGGACTAATGGAAACAAATGATGTTTCCGAGTCTGAATCTGAGGAACCTGAGGTAAACCCCTACTCTTTGGATGAATTACAAGATGCCTTTGATTCACTATATATAGATCTTAAGAAAACTAAAACCCAAAGCAAGGCTTTAAAAGAAGAAAAGTTAGAAAATAAGAGATTAATCAATGATCTTGAAGAAAAGAATCTAATTCTTACAAAAGAAACCACTGCTTTAAATATGCAAATAAAAAATCTAATGATTGAGAAAGTGTCATTAACAAATGATTTATATACAGCAATGAGTGAACAAAAATTTTTGGATAGAGAAGAATTACTCGACAAAATCCATGTGCTTGAAAAATCAAACTCTTTTAAAAAGGATGAAAATGGCTTACTTAGAGTAGAGATTAGGGCATTAGAAGATAAACTAGATATAATGAAAATAGAGATAAATCATCTCAAAGAAAAGTCAAACCAACTTCTTGAGGACCTAGCCAAATTTACAAAGGGGAAAGATAACTTGGACAAACTCATTGCCCATCAAAAACCTTCCTCAAGTAAATTTGGATTAGGCTTTTATGAGCCTAGTCAAAGTGAGCCAAAAAGGGACCCTCCTCTAAAGGAGAACACTAACAAATACGGATCCACTTTACAATGGATACCGAAAAGACAACTCTCACTTTGTTTTGTAGGGATGAAAGGACATCATAATGTCAAAAATTGGATATACAAAATGAAGGATGGACGACTCAAATTAGAAAGACCTATAGAAACACCAAGTCACAATCGAAGATCTTTTGTAGGAGGAAGAAGGTCTACAAGGAGGAAGACAAGGAAACCTCCACCACCAAGGAGGTCGATGGGTGATGGACTCCGGATGCTCCAAACATATGACAGGAGACAAGCGCCTATTTTTGGACCTCCAACCTACGGATGGAGGAACAGTTACATTTGGCAACAACCACAAGGGCCATATTATTGGCCTTGGTAAAATAGGTAACCCTCTCTCTCCCATCTCAAATGTTTCTCTAGTTAAAGGACTAAAACATAATCTTTTAAGTGTAAGTCAAATATGTGATAAGGGTTTTAAAGTAGTGTTTACTTCTAAAATGTTTGAAATTATGCATGCATTAACCAATGAAACCCTTCTTAAGGGAACTAGATTTAAAGACATTTATGTTGTAGAATTTGATAAAAATGGCACTTATGAATGTCTTATAGCAAATGATGAGTTAAGTATATGGCATAAAAGACTAGGACATGTTCATATGAAGCTGGTTCAAAAATTAGCTAAACATGAACTAGTCCGAGGTCTTCCTAAAAGAAAATTTTTAAATGAGCTTGTTTGTGATTCATGTAAATTAGGTAAGATTATAAAATCTAGTTTTAAAAGCAAAGAAGTTATATCCACATCAAGACCTTTAGAACTACTTCACCTAGATCTATTTGGACCAACAAAATATGAGAGCCTCAGTGGATGCAAATATTGCCTTGTAATTGTAGATGATTTTTCGAGGTTTTCATGGGTCTCCTTCTTGAGATCTAAAGAAAGAGTGCTTTCCGTCTTTTCTATTTTTTGTAGGAAAATTCAAACTGAAAAAGGCTACCAAATCACTCGTATCCGTAGTGATCATGGGGGCGAGTTTGAAAATTCCTTGTTTGATGATTTTTGTCAAGAGCATGGTATTGCTCATGAGTTCTCTTTTCCTCGAACACCTCAACAAAATGGGGTGGTTGAGAGAAAGAACCGTACTCTTCAAGAGTGTGCTCGAACATTGCTCATAGACTCGGGGTTACCGAAGTACTTTTGGCCTGAGGCGGTTAACACGGCTTGTTACGTGTTAAATCGCACCTTAATTCGATCCGGATTGCGAAAAACTTGTTTTGAACTATACTATGGGAAAATACCCAAAATTAGTTATTTTAAAGTTTTTGGATGTCGATGTTTTGTCTTGAATACCCGCTCTAATTTAGATAAATTTGATGCCAAAGGTGAAGAAGCCATCTTTATTGGTTACTCCTCACGTAGTAAGGCATATCGGGTTTTTAACAAGACCACATTAATAGTGGAGGAAACCCTTCATGTCTCCTTCGATGAATCTCCTCATTCCTCCATTGACCGAGTCAATATGGATGATGAAGATGATTCTACTATTGATGTGTCTAACATTCCAAACTCCAATATCCATAATCTTCCAAAAGATTGGATATATCAAAGGGATCATCCCGAAAGTCAAGTCATTGGAAGTGTTTCTGATGGCGTTAAAACCCGATCTCGTTTTAATTGCACCTTTGGTCTCTCCGCCTTTGTATCTCAAGTTGAACCGAAGAGTGTCGAGGAAGCATGCTCCGAAGAAACTTGGATGATGGCCATGCAGGAGGAACTCAACCAATTCCAAAGGAATGAAGTTTGGGATCTAGTACCTAAGCCTGAAGGGCAAACGGTAATAGGTACCAAATGGGTATTCCGGAACAAGTTGAATGAATCCGGTATAGTTATTCGAAATAAGGCTCGGTTGGTAGCACAAGGGTACAACCAAGAAGAAGGAATTGATTTTGATGAGACCTACGCTCCCGTAGCTCGACTCGAATCAATTCGCATGCTTCTTGCTTATGCCGCCTTTCTTGGCTTTAAACTCTTTCAAATGGACGTTAAGAGCGCGTTTCTTAGCGGATTCATTAAGGAGGAAGTTTTTGTAAAACAACCTCCTGGTTTTGAGTCTCATGATAAGCCTCATTTTGTCTACAAATTAAACAAGGCACTATATGGTCTAAAGCAAGCTCCTAGAGCTTGGTATGAAAGGCTCAAAGAGTACTTGTTAAATGCAAAATTCTCTATAGGGGAAGCTGATTCCACATTATTCATTAAAAGAAAAGAAAAAGACATTTTATTAGTTCAAATATATGTAGATGATATTATATTTGGTGCTACTAATGAATCTATGTGTAGAAAGTTTTCAGAAATTATGCAGGAAGAATTCAAAATGAGTTTGATGGGTGAACTCAAGTTTTTCTTGGGCTTGCAAATCACTCAGCTCGAAATTGGAACCTTTGTGTGTCAATCTAAATACACAAAGGAGATGTTGAAGAGATTTGATATGAACAAAAGTAAAGGGAAGAACACTCCTATGAGTGTCACAACTTCCTTAGACTTGGACGAATCAGGTACGCCCATAGATCAAAAGCTCTATCGTAGCATGATTGGATCTTTACTGTATTTAACTTCCAGTAGACCTGATATTTTGTTTAGTACCTGCTTATGCGCTAGGTTTCAATCAAATCCTAAACAATCACACCTAAATGCTGTAAAACGAATATTTAGATATCTAGTTGACACATCTGATTATGGCTTATTCTACCCTAGGAGTCCACAATTCAACTTAGTTACATATAGCGATGCGGACTACGCAGGTAGCCGCACTGATAGGAAGAGTACTAGTGGGATGTGCCAATTCTTAGGCGAATCACTAGTCTCTTGGTTCTCAAAGAAACAATCTAGTGTAGCTTTATCAACTACAGAAGCTGAATACATAGCCGCTACACTAGCATGTTCCCAAGTGCTTTGGATGAAAAGTACTTTGAAGGATTTTAACCTGATATTTAATAAGATAAAAATATTATGTGACAATACTAGTGCTATCAACCTCTCGAAAAATCCCGTACATCACTCTCGCACAAAACATATTGATGTTCGACATCACTTCCTAAGAGACAATGTACTTAAGGGAGAAATCGAAGTTGAATTTATTTGTACTGAACTGCAGTTAGCTGATATTTTCACTAAACCTTTGAATTATGATCGCTTTAATTATATACGTAGGAAACTAGGCATATGTAAGCTAAGTGATATTTGAAGAATTTAGTGTTTTAATGGAACCTCTTTTGTCATGAGCATAGATTGAACCTTGATTTCACTAAGCCTTCATCCAAATGCACACTCTGTCCAATATCAGACGTCTGATTAAATAATCAGACATCTTATACATTAAAATTCGTCGTCTAAACATCTGGGACAGACGACGATTTTATATATAACAAAACAGTAATATCAGACGTCTGGTACACCACGCAGACGTCTGAACTGTCGTCCAAATGTGTTGACAGACGTCTATCTCGGGGACAGAACATGTACTACCGGTCGGACGTCTGAATATATGGCTAGACGTCGTAGGGATCGTCTGACAGGAAAAACGGACGACCCTGTAACTTTAAACGAAAATCCAGGAAGGTCTGTCTGCAGAAATCGGACGTCTAATATTAAATTTAGACGTCTTCTTTGCCGTCTGAGTAAGAAATCAGACGACAACCTGGAAAATAAATCTTTTTGCTGGGGAGGATTCCTGCAGAAATCAGACGTCTATATTAGAATTAGTCGTCTGATTATTCGTCTGATGAATAAAACAGACGTCTCCCTGAAATGGGCAAAAATTCCTCTGCCAAATCCCGACGTCTGACATCGTTGACAGACGTCTGATCGGGGAAAAATCTGCGCGTCGCGGCTTTTCTCTGGACGGTTTGAAATGCAAATCTCCCCAACTTCAGGGGGAGACTTGCTCGGTGACCTTGGGATATAAGATCCCCTTCGCAAAGGTCCCACTCTCCTGTCCAAAATCCCTACCCCACACAAGATCTGCGCGCCGCTCTCCCTCACACCCGACGGCCCACAGCAGCAGCTGGCGAAGTTCTGCTCGCAGCCAGACGACCGTCGCGCCTCTTCGACGACTGACGGAACTGCTGCTCCTCTGCGCGCGTCGTCCCTGCCTCTCGACCGCGCATTTGGAGGCTTCCCTCCTCCCGTGGGTATACCCTCTCAACGCCTAGAGCATTTTCATACTCTTTTTACCCACGGCCTTGTAGCATCTAGTTCACTTCTTGATTCACTTGACCTACATGTGCATTTCATATCATTGTCAGCCCTAACCCTCGGTCAAGAAAACCTTCTTAGCCCTAGCTGCATCTTCCATGGCAAGGGTATTACCTCATGAGGATCAAGCCGACATTTTAGTGGCTTGCATCCAAAGGTATATTGCCACAACTACATGGCAGGTTGTATTGCCTCAAGGCATACTGCCACATATTTTTTTCATGATGATTGCAGTGTTTGAAACTATGTTTTGGGTGAATGTTGTTTGGTTGAATGGTTGTTTCTTTTTTGCAGGTATTCTATCCTCAACGCACCACTCATTTCTCCTAAACCTAACCACCCATTCCACCAAATATGCCTCCCCGTAGGAAGCAAGTTGAGGGATCTTCCAGTTCCTCTTCCACTTATTTGGCAGATCAATTGCGGGGTGACATCGCTAGGCAGCGATTTCGTCGCTTCGCGAATGCCAAAGTTAAATGCCCTCGTTTTATTGTTTGGAATGATTTTGCCCATTTGAACCTTCGGGAACACTTCCAAACTCTCCATCTTTTTCAATATTTTGACCGTCAATTCCACTCCGGCATTGGAACTCTTGGTGTGTTCCCTGATCTTTGCCGTCTCTTTTATGCCAACATCGTTGAGGACTACAGCAACGATGAACTTGAACTCCATACCCGCCTATTTGGTCGTGAAATACACATCACATCTGAAACTATCTCTGACCTTCTAGCCATCCCCAATGAGGGAATTGATTTCAATGACATTCTGAGGCAATACGACCCAGAAATCATCAATCAAGAGTTAGTTCTCCCGGAAAAATATGTTGAAAACCTTGGCACTCTACCGTGCAAAAATCTCAAACCCATTCCACGTCTACTCTCTCGCATTTTTGGGTGGGACCTCCTAAACAAATCAGGAGGTTTTGATTACATCTCACGCCAACACAAGGCTCTCCTTTTTGCGGCCGTTCGTCATATTCCTTTCAATTATTGCCGCCTCATTGTTCGCGTCATGAATGAGGACCATGGGGCATCACTTCCGTTTGGGTCTATTCTATCCAAAATCTTTTCATCCCATCGGATTTCCATAACTGACCAAGCAGTTGACAAGAAAATTGAGCCATACAACCGGGCCACAGCCGCCAAGATGCATATACTTAGAGAACATCTTGAGCCCGCCGACGAACCCATGGAAGAAGAGCCCCTTCCACCCTTTCCAGACTTCCATGAACCACGGCCCCTTCAAATAGAAGCTCCCCGCTCGAGCTTTGATGAAGCATGGGATCCAGCCACAGATTCCCTCTCCTCCGGCATCTCCCTGTTGCTGCGTCGAACCGGCGAGATGTACACCTACATGGGAAGCATGCGACGCGACATCGACGAACTTAAATCAGATGTTCAAAATTTGCAGATAGGACAAGGACCCGCTCGTCGCCGCCGCCGCCAAGATCAAGAAGAATAGTTTTAGTGCTTCTATTTTTCTATCTTCTACTCTAAGTTTGTATTAAGGGGCCTTGACCCTGTACTTAATATTTTTGGGAACAAATAGCTAGTCCATGCTTAAATATTTCTATTCCTAATCAATTTTCCTTAATGCCTTGTCATCTTTTAAACATGCAATTTTAGTCACGCACTCTACTTTGTAGATATCACTCTTGTAGTTTGGATTTTGACTCCCTTTAACAACCCTTCATGATGATATTCAAAAAGGGGGAGAAGAACCTTCTTAAATAGATAAAGGCTATTAAGTACAACCTTTAGGGGGAGGAAAGAGGAACCTACAGCTATATTTTGAAAATCATCAAAAAGGGGGAGATTGTTAGTTCAACTACTCATATATATAATATTTTGATGATTTTACAAAATGAAGAAAATGAAATAATAAATAAAGCATAGCATATTGTTTCCTCTCTATAATAACATATTTGCAGGATTTCAAAAAGCTTTCCAAGACGGGAGATTAAAAGCGTGAAGACGAGTAGCATAAGTATTAGGTCTTAGGCTTTTTTTTCATGTAAACTTTCAAAGGTTGTAATTTTCATCTTATTTGAGTCTAGAAATATTGTAAAGAGCCCCCAAACATAACCTATAAGTAGCTAACTTAGGCTCTCTACACTTAGGATAAATTAGAAACAAAAAAACCCAACACTTATACTTTTATCAGACGTCCAGTAATAAGTCCAGACGTCTGATTTTCCATCATAAGACGTCTGACATGTTTATCAGACGTCTAATTTCAAATATCTCTGCCTTCGTCCGTCTCCTCATAAACATCAGTCGAAGGACTTCACTTTCAGACGTCGATAACCGTTCACAGACGTCTAATTATTTACCCAGACGTCCTCATACTAACCGTTAGACTTTCGTAGGCAAAAACAATTTCCAGACGTCTTGACACACTTCCAGACGTCTGTGTTTGAACCGTTGGGCATGATTTTCTGTGCGTATCTCTCTACGGCCACATAATCTTTTGGCAGAAGCAGGAAGGAAGAGTATTTAGGTTTCCAGACCTCTGGTAATGTCCACAGACGTCCGTAACGACGTCTGATCCTTTAAACCTAGAACCCTGTTTGGATCCGATGATAACAGGAACGAATGCACCATTCATTAGACGTCCAGTAAAATAATCAGACGTCTTATGACATAATATCAGACGTCCTTCTTTTGATCCAATAGAGTCCGTTAAGGATGTCCTGCAAGATTAGACGACCATAGGAAAAATCAGACGTCCTATAAGATGTCTGATCCTATAATTAGACGTCTGATATTGCTGTCAGAATCATCATTACCCTGATTTTGTGTGGATTTCGTCCTAAACTCTTGGGATTTGTCTCCAACGGCTAGAAGAGCTCTCCCAAGTGTTCTTGAAGGTTCCAAACTTGCCTATAAATAGACTACAACTCTTCTTTGGCAAAACACACTTCTTGAGATACAATTCCATTAGAAAAATCTCTTGCTCACTACTCTAAGCTCCATCTTGCCCTTGTGCTGTGCTAATACTCTGATCAAAGGGCAAATCCATACTCCCGGCTCGCTCCGTTCTGCAAATCATCAGGGAGTTCTTTTCATGCTTAGTAGATAAGAAAGCAACTAAATTATTGGGGTGCTCTATAGGTGTTATCTTTACTTGTTAATTTCTGTACTTTGGGTATCCGGCCTGTCGGGTCCCCGTCTCTTCATCTTGAAGAGAGAAACCTCCGTTTAGGGATCGGAGGTGGGAATTGTAATTGAGGTACACTACCCTCGTTTAAGTAGTGTGGTTAGTGGATTGATCACCTTGTGATCGAAAATCCTAAGTCAAGAGATTGGCTTAGGTGGTGGTTTTCACCCATCTTGGGTTTCCACCTAAAAATAATTGAGTATATTGTGTGATTGAATTTGTTGTATTACAATACAATATAATTTCACTATTCACCCCCCCTCTAGTGCAATTTCAGGTGAGACTCAGCCAATTGCATGATTTGGCCCTGTAGTTTAGCCAATTTAGCTGTGCATTGCCTCTGTACCTCATCAAGAGCCACAACATTTATTTGCTGGCTCTTGTTCATAGCTCTAAAGATCTAATCTACCTATGAATCCCTATTTGATCCCAAATAATTATGTGCATTCGACTAGGTGGGCCTCGCATGCAATTACTGAAAAGGCAATGCCTATGGGTTTTAATGGGTCTAATTTGGATAGGTGGGTCTTTGATTCTAATCAGACTAAGAGAAGTTGGGATGGTTTCTCCATCCAAGGTTATAAGTGTTGGAATAGGGGTTAGATCTGGAATTGTACCCCTGAATGGCATGTGGACATTCAAAATACATCGTGTTTTCCACAATAGGAGAAACCAAGGAAGTAGGGAATGATGAGAAAGGATGGGACAAAGGTCTCTCCTTTGGTTGGAGTAGGAGTTTGGAAGTAACCAAAGGGAAAAGGATCTTGTAAATCTAGATTATTGACAAATTTCCTCCCTATGGGAATTTGCAAAATAGGTCATGGTGTGGGAGTCGTAGTGAGTAGAGGTGAAAGATTTTTCATTGTGTTGCGAACCTCACCTAGATGCCTCGCTATGATGTCGACCTTATCTAGTTTCTCTACAATGATCTCAAGATCTTGTGAACTTGATTGGCTATTAGTGTCGTGAATGCCCCTCTGATGTGCGCTCTGATGCGTAGTCCCTTTGTTGAATTGCGACATGGAGGCATTATTAATCGAGCTTTCCGCCATTCCCTTGAAAAGTTCTAAAGCGGATTCTTCATCTTTATTTACAAAATTTACTCCATAAGAGGCGTCGACTAGATTGTGAACACTCTCTTGCAATCCATAATAAAAGATGTGCATGAGTTACCAATGAGGGATGTCGTGATGTGGGCATTGCATTTGCAATTCATGAAGGTGCTCCCATGCTTCATGAATTGGTTCTCCTTGATTCCGTGAAAAAGTCATGATAGGTCGACTAAGGGCATTAGTGTGACCTATAGGAAAGAATTTCTTCAAGAATGTAGATAAAGTTCAGCCTAAGTAGTTATTGGTCGTGTGATAGTGGGATACTAGTAAGTAGCTTTGTCTTTAAGGTTAAAGGAGAAATCTTCATAAGTAGGATTTCTCAACTCTGGTTTCTAGGACCTAGGGTTTGTGATTGATTCTTTAGATCCTCGATATGCTTAAATGGGTCCTCGGAAGCATTTTCATGAAAGTGGGGAATGAGGCTAGTGATAATTGACTTTAATTCTGGGTCATTTTCCCCTACGGGAATCCTAACATTCAGCTTCACTTGGGCATTGGAAGGATTATAATAATCTTGATATGGTGGCCTATGTGGAGGATGTGGACCAAGATCAAGACCCACCTCAGGTTGACGTGCATTTTGCCTTAAACTCGAATACTTTGAGGTAAGGGAATTGTTGGATTATTGATTGATTAGGTTAGTCCAATAATGATTCAGGTTCACAAATATCTTTCCTGCAACTAAGATCCTCATCTCGATTTTTCAGAGTTGGTTGCAAATTATCACTCTCCTCATTCATACTTGCAACAATGTAATGCTCTTCCCATGTTTGGGTTGAGTTAGCCATTAGGGAGTTTTCTATGGTGTGTATGGCCATAACCTCCTCTATTCTACCTAGTTCCTCAACCAAACGACACTTAATTTTATTTTTCTTTGATACCTCTAAATATTAAAGTAATATGTCTGATTCCTAAAGGCAATTTCAATATCTCTTGATTTACAATTAGTCTTAACCTTTGGAGTCGCTAGGAATGGTCATCCTAAAATGATCGATGTGTGGTTGAGTTGTTTTGATGCTTCCATATCATGGATGATGAAACCAGCAAGATAATGCAAATCATTGACCTTGATCAAAACATCTTCCAAAACCTAGGTGTTGTAATTGATTTATCAGCCAACTGTAAGGTTATGTCAGTGTGTTTCAGGTGGCCTAGACTAGGTTTCCTATAGCTTGTTGTTGGGATCACATTAATGGAAGCACACAAGTTGAGGAGAGCATGGTCAAAAGTAATGTTTCCTATTGTACAGGAAACCAGTGGGCCTCTGATATTGACACATCTATTTAGGTTAAAATGCCTAATCATTCATGTTCCTAGGCTTAGATTTGCATTTCATGTTATAAATATTGCATAGCATGCATCATTCTACATTTAGAGTAGTTGTATATATTTTAGGTTAATTAGGTCCTTTTTATGGTCAGGAGAGAGGAAGATTTATTTCAAGGCCTCAGATGAACGATCGGACCATATGGATCTGATCAGGATGACGATCGAAGTCTAATGCCTTTGAAATCGTCTAGATCACCATCCCGTAGCATCATATGAAGTCAGAGGAAGATCAACGGCTAGGGGGTAATGCAACATCCAAACGTGCTTCGGATGAAAAATCCATCTGTGCGGATGGATCCGGAGCGACGATCGCAGTCTAGCAACATGAAAATCAACTCGATCCAAGCACCGTGCTACCCTTTGCAATAGAAAGAAGATGGACAGCCCAAATGGCACCATGTGGCGCCATCTTGACCGGCCAACACCAGCGAGCAGTGGCTGCTCCTCCTCAAAGGCGTTCCCCCTCACGAGATCTAGGTCGTTGGATGCCCATCCAATGGTTCTTGTGAAGCCACGTCACCCACCCATCTTTAACAGAGCCTCCATCTCATGATCTTAATCATTGGATGAAAATCCAACGGCTAGAATCGCTTGACCATAGGCCTCAGATAATTCAAAATCTTGGCACCTTTTGACGTATGTGTGGTTTCCCTACTAGGAGGGGGTGACGTAATAAATTGCGGAATAAAATATACCAATCTCACAAAATAAACAATCACACAAGGTACACAATTATTTTTAGGTGGAAACCCAAACCGGGTGAAAACCACCACCTAACCCTCTCGAGTTAGGATTTTCCAATCAACCAAGTTGATCAAATCCACTAAACGAATCACTTAAACGAGGGTGATTCAACCTCAATTACAACCATACTACAAGTGTGAGGGTAGCGTTCCTCAACCCCTT
Source organism: Thalassia testudinum (assembly GCA_037157565.1). Lineage (NCBI taxonomy): Eukaryota > Viridiplantae > Streptophyta > Magnoliopsida > Alismatales > Hydrocharitaceae > Thalassia > Thalassia testudinum. Next base: position 97,457,952 of record JAZHRO010000025.1, read on the forward strand.
CTCTTCACGAGAAGGATTTTGTCCCACGGAGGAGACGGGAATTCGCAAAGCGAATACCCAACCAAATAACAAAGTAAAATAACAAATATAGTCCTATAGAGCCAACAAAGATTTAAAGCTAACTTCTATAGGAATTAGGAAACTTCCCTTTGCAAGGAGTACATCGAATCGATGATGCGGGTTCGTGAGCCACGCGATGACGCAATGTCACTCTTGTGAACCACGGCGGGAGAGCGGGTGCGCAAGGGTTTGATGCTCTCAAGATGTAGAACTTGAACTTGGAGAGAAAGGGCTTCTCTTGGACCCAAAAGAGTGTGAAAGCTTGTTCTTAGTGTGTCTAGGTGTCTCTAGGTGTGTGTTTGTGTGCAAGAGGTTCCTCTCTATTTCTAGAGGCCTTAGGAAAGCTTTGGAGGGCTTAGGAAAGCTTCCATAGCCGTTGGGAGCAAAGCCTAAGAGAATCAGGCCGAAATCAGGAACAATGATTACACTGACAGGGTTATCAGACGTCTGATCCTGGCATCAGACGTCTGGGAAGCTAGTTTAAGATGTCTGAAAATAAGGTCAGACATCTGATTTTATGCGGGTTTCTTCCTGTCTTGAATCAGATCTAAACAGGGTTCTAGTGCAAGTCTATCTGACGACATACAGGACGTCTGGCACTATGCCTGGACGTCTGGAAACCTACTTTTTTGTGGGAATGGATTTTCAAGAGTTGCAACGGCTAGAAAATCTCTGAGAAGAGATTTTGGGTCAGCCGAGGCAAAACGATCATCTATCAAACGTCTAGAAAGGCTTAAGGACGTCTGATAACGGTCATATCCTTGAGTGTTTGCTAAGCCATCCAACGGTCCACTAATTGGACTTCTGGCGAAGTCATCAGACGTCTTCTAAGACATCTGGACAAAGGTATGGACATCTGATTTCATCAGACAGAGCTAACAAGTCCAGCCTAAATGTTATCAGACATCTGAATCAACAGTCAGACGTCTTAAAACACATTATCAGACATCTGATCTTGGAATTAGACGTCTGAAAAGGTTGTTTGAACCCTATGTTGATTTTCTAAGTTTTCTACAGAAAACCTAAGTATGCTAGGGTTGTGCTAATGTTCGGAGGACTACTGTTAGGGTATTTTGAGGCTCTTTAACATGAATCTAAGTAACAAAAATAAAGAGCAACAAGAGAAACGAAAAATACAAAGAGTACAAGAGAAGGAAATCTATCCTATTCTTCATCACCTTCCTTCTTCAAGCCATTGCTCCTCGCAAATCTCCTCTGTTCTCCATCAAGCTCCTCCAATCTGTCCTGGATGTGAGCTCGAACTCCGTCTAATCATGTCTCCATTTGCAATTGACCTGAAATCTAAGACTCCAAGTGCAAATGTTAAATGACACGTGTTTTGTTATCATTAAAACAAATGATTGTGGTGCTCTGGCACCAACAATCTTCCCCTTTCTGATGATGACAAAATCATAAATAATAATGCAAAAAAAATCCTCCCCCTTTTTGACATTATCAAAAAGGTTTGATTGATTTTAAATTTCCTATAACTCCCCCTTAAAACATGCTCTTCTATGAATTTCTTTTAACACAAGTAATGTCCTCCCCCTTTTTGTAACAACAAGATAGCTATTATTTTTCTCCCCCTTACTAAAGGAAATTTAGCTAACTTGCATCTCCCCCTTAAAAATTGACAATTAGCTCATAATTTTTTTACTCTCCCTATCTAAATGCTAATGATAAAAAGATAGGGTGAAGAATTTTTACCTCACCTACCATGGCCAATAAAATGGCCCAAATGGTGGTGGTGTATGCCACATCGGATGGGGCTCCCATCCGTAGCTTGGAGGCTCGGGCATTGGCGCCGGTCTTCAGTCTGGCGGTTGACGTGAGGCGGGATCATTGTTTGCTCGCCATCTCGTCGGTCTTCTCATTCTCCTCCTTGGTCTACTCCTTGGTTCTCCCAACTCGAGTTGACCGGCCTTGAGTTTGTAGGTCCAGTCCTTTGTGTTGTACTTATCCCTGAAACCTACAAAATAAGATTCCAATTCTTTTTTCGGTACCCAAGTGGGCTTGGATCCAGATCTGTTAGCGGGTTTCCTTGACGGAGATCCTTTCTCAACCTTAGGGCTATAAAAATTATCTACTTTGTTGATTAATTTGTTAGAGTTTTCCCTAAGACATGAAATTTCTTTTTCTATAATATGCATCTTAGTCTTTAAATCAAAAATTTCTATTTTTAGACTAACATTTTCCTCAATCAATTTATTATTTTCATTGATGAGGTTATGATTTTCTAATAATAGGTTATAAATTTTAGGACTAGCTTCTATGTCCTTAAGTTATTTTTCTAACCTATCATTTTCATTTTTAAGAAAACTAAGGTTCTTTTTAATGCTTTTGTTTTCTATTCTTAATGATTTACTAACATCAAATAGTTCATTAAAAGTTTCTTGTAAATCGAAATTTACCTCACTGTCGGAGTCACTTCCGCTTTCGTTGTCGCTATTGCTTCCTCTGGCAATGAAACCAAAGCAAGCAGTTTCTTCTTCTTTTTCTTATTCTTCTTCCTCCGAGCTCGAATCATCCCAAGTGGCTTGCAATGCCTTCTTAGATTTCTTCTCCTTTTCCTTCTTCTTCTCCTTTTCGAGAAGAGGGCACTCTGGTCGCAGATGCCCTTTCTCGTTGCAATGGTAGCAATGTCTCGGCCTCTCCTTCTTCTCCTTCTTTTTTGATTCCCTACACAACTTGGAAAACTTTTTGAGTAAAATTTTAAAATCTTCGTCGTCGGAACTTACCTCTCTATCCGACACAGCTTTGAAGGAGAGAGTCTTCTCTGATTTTGGCTCCGGTGTATCCTTCTTCTTCTGCTTCAACTTTGTCTCGTAGGCCATCAGATTGCCTAGGAGATCTTCCATGTTGAGCTCCTCCAATTCGTTTGCCTCCTCGATGGCGGTGACTTTTTGTTCCCACTCCGGTCTGAGGGAACAAAGAAGCTTCCCTTGAAGCTCCCCCTTGATGAAAGTCTTTCCTAAAGCTTTCAAATTTTTTATTATGAGAATGAACCTAGTGTTCATCTCACTTAAAGTTTCGTTAGATTTCATAGAAAAAGATTCAAATTCTTGAGAAAGTAAATTTATTTTAGAAGATTTTAACTAAGAGGTCCCTTCGTGAGTTACCTCAAGTGTGTGCTAAATCTCGTATGCGGTGGTGCATTGTGAGATTCTGTTGAACTCCTCCGGGCTGAGCGTGCAGTAAAGGACGTTCATGGTCTTTGCGTTCAAAGAAAGCTCACGAATTTGTTGTTGCGAGTAGCCTCCCGTAGGTTTCTCTGGGATCTCAAATGGCATCTCGCACCTGGCCCAAATCGTGAAGTCATTGGCTTGAAGCCAAGTCTTCATCCGCAGCTTCCAGTAGGGGTAGTTGCTGCCGTTGAAGAAAGGCGGATGGGACGTGGACTGCCCCTTGGAGATTCGGATTGCGGAACTGCTCCCCTCCATGATCTTCTTGCTGGGTGTTACTCCGATCGCGCCAGAACCTGCTCTGATACCAATTGTGGTTTCCCTACCAGGAGGGGGTGACGTAATAAATTACGGAATAAAATATACCAATCTCACAAAATAAATAATCACATAAGGTACACAATTATTTTTATGTGGAAACCCAAACTGGGTGAAAACCACCACCTAACCCTCTCGAGTTAGGATTTTTCGATCAACCAAGTTGATCAAATCCACTAAACGAATCACTTAAACGAGGGTGATTCAACCTCAATTACAACCATGCTACAAGTGCGAGGGTAGCGTTCCTCAACCCCTTCTCTTCATGAGAAGGATTTTGTCCCACGAAGGAGACGGGAATTCGCAAAGCGAATACCCAACCAAATAACAAAGTAAAATAACAAATATAGTCCTATAGAGCCAACAAAGATTTAAACCTAGCTTCTATAGGAATTAGGAAATTCCCCTTTGCAAGGAGTGCGTCAAATTGATGACGTAGGTTCGTGAGCCACGCGACGGTGCATTGTCGCTCTCGTGAACTACGGTGGGAGAGTGGGTGCGCAAGGGCTTGATGCTCTCAAGATGTAGAACTTGAGCTTGGAGAGCAAGGGCTTCTCTTGGACACAAAAGAGTGTGAAAGCTTGTTCTTAGTGTGTCTAGGTGTCTCTAGGTGTGTGTTTATGTGCAAGAGGTTCCTCTCTATTTATAGAGGCCTTAGGAAAGCTTTGGAGGGCTTAGGAAAGCTTCCATAGCTGTTGGGAGCAAAGCCCAAGAGAATCAAGCCGAAATCAGGAACATTGATTGCACTGACAGGGTTATCAGACATCTGATCCTGGCATCAGACGTCCGGGAAGCCAGTTTAAGACGTCTGAAAATAAGGTCAGACGTCTAATTTTACGCGGGTTTCTTCCTGTCTTGAATCAGATCTAAACAGGGTTCTAGTGCAAGTCCATCAGACGACATACAGGACGTCTGGCACTAATGCCTGGACGTCTGGAAACCTACTTTTTCGTGGGAATAGATTTCCAAGAGTTGCAACAGCTAGAAAATCTCTGAGAAGAGATTTTGGGTCAGCCGAGGCAAAACGATCATCTATCAGACGTCTGGAAAGGCTTAAGGACGTCTGATAAGGCTCTAACGGTCATATCCTTGAGTGTTTGCTAAGCCATCCAATGGTCCACTAATTAGACATCTGGCAAAGTCATCAGACGTCTTCTAAGATGTCTAGACAGAGGTCTGGACATCTGATTTCATCAGACAGAGCTAACAAGTCCAGCCTAAATGTTATCAGACGTCTGAATCAACATTCAGACGTCTTAAAACACATTATCAGACGTCTGATCTTGGAATTAGACGTCTGAAAAGGCTGTTTGAACCCTATATTGGTTTTCTAAGTTTTCTACAGAAAACCTAAGTATCCTAGGGTTGTGCTGATGTTCCTAAGACTACTGTTAGGGTACTTTGAGGCTCTTTAACATGAATCTAAGTAACAAAAATAAAGAGCAATAAGAGAAATGAAAAATACGAAGAGTACAAGAGAAGGAAATCTATCCTATTCTTCATCTCTTTCCTTCTTCAAGTCATCGCTTCTCTCGAATCTCCTCTGTTCTCCATCAAGCTCCTCCAATCCATCCTGGAGCTCGAACTCCGTCTAATAACGTCTCCATTTGCAATTGACCTGAAATCTAAGACTGCAAGTGCAAATGTTAAATGACACGTGTTTTGTTATCATCAAAACAAATGATCGTGGTGCTCTGGCACTAACAGTATGGCACAGCGGTCTCCAGAGGCGTTCTCAATGCTTTTGCACCGGTTTGAGCTCTCCCACTCTTCTAATCCAGCCGGTGGTGAGGCACGCTTGATTTCGATTGCCCGATCATGCACAAGTGGCCGAGGTGCGGATACGTGGTTGCACAGATGACCTCCGATCCAATGGGGGTACTCACGCGGGCATCGATGCACATCCCCACGCTCCATGCAATGCCATCTGGGCGAGTGAGCACAGCTGCAAGCGAGTGTGAGATGGAGGCTCCAACGACAGTTGTGCGAGCCTTTAGTGGTGCTTGTAGGTATCACTAATGGCCTGTGGTATGCATATGCCAGCAAAGGAATTGAAGAGCGCCAGCAAGCTTTAGTGATGCTTGGGGGATTGGCTGGCATGGATCTCCAACAATGCCTTTGATGTCAATAAATGCCCTCTACACGAATTGCCCTCTTCCCTTCATTATAAAAGGAGCCTTACACCTCCCCTTCTTCTTCATCTCTTCCTTTCTTCCTCTCACCACCACCAAGGCTCTAGAGAGAGCTTCTCCCAAGCCCGGGATGCTCCTTTAGAGTAGAAAACCAAATAGTTTTCCCACCCCTCATCCCCATTTGTGGAGCATCTCATGGCCATCCTCTCACCTCCCTTCAAGAGGAAGATCCTCGCCACGACGCCGTCCTACCCTGCCCTCTGTCCTCCGGCTCCATCCTCATTCGTCCTGCTCCTCACCACCTTCCTCCAGGTGACATCAAAGCAAGTCATCCTTCAAGCGACCATCGAGGGGGATTTCTCTCACCTATCTCTATCTTTATTGCTTTCGTGGTATAGTTTTCCCACTTTCCTAGTTGTAATAAACATTTATTCATAAATAGATTATTGTTCTTCTCTCTCTCTCTCTCTCATTTCTTTATATTTTGTAAGTAGATTAGCTAGATTTCATCCACATGATCTCTTGCCTTATTAAAAATGCCAAAAAAATTAGAAAAGACAAAAACAAATAAAAGTGAAATGTCGATTTTCAAAACCAAATGTTTGCCTCCCCGTGTTCGACCTAGGACTCACTTTTTGAGTTTCGGTTATAAATTTTTTCTGATCGATAGATTTTCTCGCGAATCGAACTATGACGGCAGGTTTTCCAAACTCGAACCTTTCCACATGCGAATCTGCTGGCAATCATTTTGGCGCCGTTGTCGAGGAGGCAACGCTCTTTGATTTTTTTCCATGCTTTTCCGCCTTACCTAACTTTTATCTCTCTTTTTCTCTGATCTTACTGTGATTGTAGGTACTCATCTGAGGTGGGCTAGAGCGGTTAGATCGAAGAAAAGTGTGGATGAAGGTTTTGTAAGTGTACCCCCACCACCCCCACCCTAGTTTTCATTCCATAACCTAATAACTCAAACCCAAATCAACTTAGGTGCTTGCATAAACCCTAGGGTAGATTTTGGTTGTTTGATCGTCACTCCACTCAACTCACCCACCTGCATATATAGAAAAATAAAAAAATATTCCTCTCTTGTGGGATTTAACTGAAAGCTACACACTTAACACCCACAACTTCTTATCCTAAGGTGCTCAATCACTTTGATTCTACCACTTAACCAGGATCTAACCTGTGGACCCAGTACACTTCAACTCAATACACATAAGTGAGTAGAAATCTGAATAAATTGAACATTCTTGTGTGCCTCAAATAAGTGGTGCAATAGGCCAATTGATTGAGCTATTTGGACCGCACCACTCAATTTAAAACTGATTCATTAAGTAGTTTGCCTCTTAAGGTTGATTTTTAGGGCTGAACCAACCACTCCACATTCTTTTCTGATTTCTAAAGGAATATATCTACACTAGTGCTTTCAAAAGTTGGAGTGTTCTACTAAACTTGATTGAATACACCTAAAGATTAAACCCTAAAAGCTACTAAACAAAGTTGAACCCTAAAAGACACATCATCAAATAACCATGTTTTCAAACCCTAGTTGTGCATTCACACACATTTGAATTAATCATTAAGGGCACAACCGATCTAAAGGGCCCATCACATTCCAAGAGCACAATCATCCCAAGCCTAAATAAAGCTGAGTAGAGGTTGGCCTTAAGGATTGATTCGCTCTTCGGGCTCAGACTAAGATTTTTTTTCAATTAATCTACTTCTGCTGGTCCATCTGATGTCTACATAGGGGAGTAGCATCAAATGACCATGCCTAGGGGTACACTAGGAACCAGAGACGCAAGCCAAAGGAGGAACCTTCTCCCCAGTGCCTCCTTCTAACTGGTTGGATTGACTGGATAGAAGTAGACCAAATCGTTTATAATCTAAAGACATTTCCTAGGAGTCCGTAGGTGTTTAGGCTAACCCAACTAAGGAATGGTTGCTTGCTTGTATTACAGGGCTCCTTTCTCTCTTCCAATTTCCCTCCTCTTTTACCATGTATCCTTCTAAATCCTACAGTTATTTTCCATCCTATCCTCTTGCCACCACTAATCCCCAAGATGATTACTATCCTGACTTGACTTATAATTACCCATCCACTATCCAGGATATCTTTGATTGGGGATATGAATCCAGACCTTAGTTTCCAGGTCCTAACCCTAGACAACAAGACTATGATGATTATCCTTCCTAGTGCTACAGTGATTATAGATCTTCATCCTTTGATCACCAAACCAACCCACAATCAGGTAGGATATAATGATTATAACACCTACCCTCCCCAGTATTCCACTGAATATAGGATGCCACCATCCTTTAAACAAACTGAAATGACCTACTATCAAGGAGGGACCTGAGAACCTCGATATCTTGGCTCTCCTACATTTAACTGAAACCCACCCAAACCTGAACCGAACCATTCGATTCAGGTGAACCAGATCCAAGATAGGGTGTTGGCTAACTTGAGAAACACCATACAATCTTTAGAAGCTTAAGCAACACCATGCACTGAAGCATTGGAGCCTATGATAAAAATGATTGATGAGATGCATAGCTCTTTATTGGATTTGCTCCAAAATGTTGGGGATGGGGGCCTAGATGAGTTTCTACTTGGGAAATTGTTGAGGTTGAGGATGAAATTTGTGGTTTCCCTAGTCCAATCTTGAGATGATTCTCAAGATGAACCCCCTTCAGGAGAGCGAACGTCTAAGCCTGCTCAGGCACCTGTCAGGGGGGATACATTTTCTAAGACCAGGGATGACCAGGTTAGGCTAAAGCAACCCATTGAGGATGAGTTGATTGATTCACCCAAGATCCTCGAGCCATGGAGCGAGGAGAAATATGTCTCTTTGAACCAGGAAATGACAATCGATTTTGAGACATCTATAAATGAGGATCATGAATTCTTTGACTCTGAGGGTGAAGAATCGCTTAGTGAAGCCTCACTTGAGCATAAAGAAGAGGATTTTAGTGAGACAAATGGGCTTGAGGCATCTGATGAACCATTTGATAGCCCATTCATTGAAGATTTGGATTCGATTAGGGCTAACTTGGAGGATTCCAATCATCATTTACTAGAAGATTCAATTACTAGCCCCATTCCTCAACCACACCCCGAAGGGATTGATTTTGATTTGGAAATCATTATACCCAAGTCAATTCTGAGTCAGCCATGATTTCTGGACTTACATAAATCATATGGGGTGAATGATATGCTAGAGGTCCTATAGCCCAAACACTTGATGTTGGAGGATAGGAAGTGGGAAATAAAAATCTGGGAAGCTATTTCTGAGGGAACTATGAGTTTGGATTTAGGGGTTCCTGTTGACCTGAAACCACCTACTTTCTACCAGGACCTTTATGATATCTTTCACGTGCAACCCAAGCTCGAAATAATTGATTATCTTCCTAAGATGAATTTTAAGAGGACATTCGAACCTATTGAACCATCTTTACCAGTTGTCAGACACTTTGGTCTTGGGTTGCACACCACAAAACCGCAGGCTCGACCCCACAAGCTTAACAACCTTCGACTCTGAGTGATTTTCATCCAGAACCTGAGAACCACTCGACCCTCCAGCATGGGTCTGCACCATAATCTGGTCCACATTTTTGGACACCTACTGGCAAGTCCTGTGATCAATATTTTTGTTTTGATTCTGACCTGCATTTGTGAATTCCTAATTTCTTCTTTGTATGTATATTATGCCTAGCTAAAGGTATTAAACTTAGCGCATGTGTATACTCTCTTCTCTCTACAGAGCTGACCAGGTTGTCATGAAATTCAGGTAATGTTTTGCTTACTCCGCCCTTTTCATGTCTTTATTTTTACAATGAGGACATTGCATCATTTAGGCATGGGAGGTGGATAATTAATTCCTGAAATTATTTCGTTAGCTCTATAGGATTTCTTTTTTTTTCTTTAAAAAAAATTGAAAATTCAAAAAGACAAGCAAAAAAGAAAAAATAGAGTTACGAAGAAGAGAACTTACGCATTTGGAAGTTATTAACTTTAGGAAATGATACGATAGGACCTAAATACTTAGACTCTTCAGGCCTTCGGGCTTAATTAGCCCGGGTGTCCACTCGAATGTGGACTTAGTTTTGAGTCCTCACCAAGTAATTCTATTTTAAGCTGGTCAATAAATTGGGGTGATAAGTATACGACTTATCAACCCACCCTCTGATTTGAGGGGACTTTAAGCCTAAGCATCTACACACTTTTTGGCACTGACTCACTTTTCGGTGGTTACTTCAAAAATTGGGTAGCTAATCAACTATCTAGGGTGGAATGGTTGGCAAGTTGTCGATGGTAACAGCTCATCAGCCGGTTGTCCAGAGCTCAGCCACAGTTCCATTTTCTTCGTACTGCATTTAGGTAAATCTTAGATCAAGGAAGCCACCTAATTAAGAAAAGAAAAGAAAAGAAAAGAAATAAAATAGAAAAAGGAGAAAATAAAAAAAATAAACAAATAAAACCACACTTCACCGCATGAGTACGGCTGGCAAGTTAACGTAGGTAACAGCTGATTAGCCGGTTGTCCAGAGCCCAGCTCACAAAAATACACAACAATTCCCAAAACACTTAGGGAAGAAGCAGGGAAGTAGAATAAACTGGGAAGATATGCACTGGGTTAGCCCTTATGTTGACCCCATAAAGAATAGTAGGGAGAAAGCTACTGTTCGAAAAGATAAACCTCTAAGCAAGGTCACCTAGGGTCGTAGAAACCCGAAGTCTATTTTAACGACTGCCTAGTGAGACTTTCACTCTTTTCACAAGATGCTTAGCACTTAGAGTCCTTTTCAAGTCTTGGGCTGGTTGGGTAGCCGTAAAAAGTTATCCTGAAACTATTAAACCCCAAAAGTCCAAAAAAATTATAAAAGAAGAAAAAACAAAAAAAAATGTATCTTCCCTTTTCAAATAAGGTGAGGACTTGGGCGGTCTGCATTTTGGCAGACAACCGGGTATTGTTGAGCCTTCATAGTTTAGGACCTTAGTTGAAATTTTCTATTGTTAATAAACAACTTAGGCCTAAGCGATCAAGTCCTAATTCTATTTTTATACAAAGCATGTAGTTTAATTTTGCTAGGGACTAGCAAAAGATAGACATGGGGTATCATATAGACACATCTATTTAGGTTAAAATGCCTAATCATGCATGTTCCTAGGCTTAGATTTGCATTTCATATTATAAATATTGCATAGCATGCATCATTGTGCATTTAGAGTAGTTGTATATATTTTAGGTTAATTAGGTCCTTTTTATGGTTAGGAGAGAAGAAGATTTATTTTAGAGCCTCAGATGGATGATCGGACCATACGGATCTGATCAGGATGACTATCAGAGTGTAACACCTTCGAAAGCATCTAGATCGGAGTCCCATAGTATCATATGGAGTCCAATGAAGATCAATGGCCAAAGGGCAATGCGACATCCCTACAGGCTTCGGATAAAACATCCAACCATATGGATGGATCTGGAGCGACGATTGCAGTCCAGCAACGTAAAAATCAACTCGATCCAAGCACAGTGGCACCCTCTGTAATAGAAAGAAGATGGATGGCCCAGATGGCGCCACATGGTGTCATCTAGACCACCCAACACCGGCCAACAGTGGTCGCTCCTCTGCAAAGGCATTCGTCCTCACGAGATCTAAGCCGTTGGATGCCATCCAATGGTTCTTGTGAAGCCACGTCACTCGCCCATCTTCAAGAGAGCCTCCATCGCATGATCCTAACCGTTTGATGAAAATCAATGGCTAGGATCACTTGACCACCTGCCTCAGATAATTCAAAATCGTGACACCTTTTGACGTGTGGTGCAGCGATCTGCAGAGGCATTCTCAACTCTTTGGCACTGGTTCGAGCTCTCCCACTCTCCCAATCCAGCCGATGACGAGGCGCTCTTGATTTCGACCGCCTGATCATGCACGAGCGGCTGAGATGTGGATACGTGGACTCACAAATGATCGCCGATCCAGCGGAGGTGCTCACGCAGGAGTCGACACACATTGCCACGTGCCATCCAACGCCATCTAGGCATGCGAGCACAACTGCAAGCGAGCGTGAGCTGGAGGCTACAGTGACAGTTGCGCAGGCCTTTAGTGAGGCCTGCAGCTATCACTAATGGCTTGCACAATGTGTGCGCCAGCAAAGGAACTGAAGAGCGCTAGAAAGCCTTAGCGACGTTTGGGGGATTGGTTGGCGTGGATCTACTGCGTCGCCTTTGATGTCACTAAATGCCCTCTACATGAATTGCCCTCTTCCCTTCACTATAAAAGGACCCCTACACCTCCCCTTCTTCTTGATCTCTTCCTTTCTTCCTCTCACCACCTCCAAGGCTCTAAAGAGAGCTTGTCCCAAGCCTGGGATGCTCCTCTAGAGTGGAAAACCAAAAATTTTTCCCACCCCTCATCCCCATTCATGGAGCATCTCGTGGTCGTCCTCTCACCACCCTTCGGGAAGAATATCCTCGCCGCGACGCCGTCTTGCTCCGCCCTCCATCCTCCATCTCCATCCTCGTTCGTCCTTCTCCTCACCACCTTCCTGCAGGCGACGTCAGAGCGAGTCATCCTCCAAGCAACCGTCGAGGGGGATTTCTCTCACCTATCTCTATCTTTATTGCTTTCGTAGTATAGTTTTCCCACTTTCCTAGTTGTAACAAACATTTATCCATAAATAAATGATTGTTCTTCTCTCTCTCTCTCTTTCCTTTATATTTTTCAAGTCGATTAGCTAGATTTCATTGACCTGATTTTTTGCCATATTAAAAGTACCAAAAAATTAGAAAAGAAAAAAATGACAAAAACAAATAAAAGCAAAATGTGGATTTTCAAAACCAAACATTCGCCTCCCCGTGTTTGACCCAGGACTCACTTTTGAGTTTCGGTTATAAATTTTATCTGATCGATGGATTTTCTCGTGAATCGAACTATGACGATGGGTTTTCCAAACTTGAACCCTTCCGCGTGCGAATCCGCCGCAATTATCCTCCTGAATCTTGCCTTTTAGGAAGTGGCTTATTTAGGATTAATGTGCTAGTTTTATCTGACAAAACTACCTTCCTAGCACTTTTAGATTCTGCCTTACGCTTTTCCTTATATGAATTCAGTAAAGATCTAGCATAGGTGGGAATGGATCTAATAGCTGTGAGGTGTAAAATGATTATTAATTTAAATGCTTGTAACAAAGATACCTTTTCCTCGAGTTTCTCCTCTGACACTTTTTGTTTTCCCATACAACAACATCTTACTATCGAATTAGACTCATATTTCTATTGATCGCATTCTTAATCAGGAGTTTGGATTGCTTATTATGGGTCCTCATGGTAATGACTTGGGGTTGGGTGGTTCCTTGGGTTTACTACCACTTGTCAAGGTGATGGTGTTTCCTATGGCAAAGTGTTGTTGATTTATGCCTTGGGGAGGGTTGGGCAAAATAGGAGACTCCCGGTTAATTATGGTGGGCATTTGGTTAACTCTAGGAGGGGTTGGGGTAGCTTGATCGATAGTATGAGCTAGAGCTTATGGCTCCCCACCATTACCAAACCCTGGAGGCCCAGTGCCTCGGTTCTGCACATTCCTAGGGTTCAATTCTGGTTGAGATGGTAGAGGTTCGAGATGCCGGTTGTTTGCAATAATCTAGAATTACAAGGTGTCCAGTGAAGTTTTCATTTGCTTCATGAGCTGGATCATTGAACCTTGCATTTCTACCATCTTTAGGTTAAAATAAGCCTACCCTACAGGTTGTTGAGCATTCCACATGGGCTAATTGACTTGATTCGGGGGCAACTGAGTATATACATGACCCTGACCCATAGGTTTCTGCGGTGCATAGTTGCTGAGATTGGGTCTGCTACCCCTTATCTTTCCAAGAGAACCTAGGGAGATTTCTCCAACCAAGATAATAAGAATTCGAGGATGGGTTGGGCCTAACATTCTCTTATACAATGTGAACATCCTCATAAGGTAAGGATGAAGGGAAAGAAGGATTAGGAAATTGGGATCAAAGGCCCTAGTTTGGAACCCATAAGTTTTTGAGAAGTGATGGCTCAAAGGTTGAGCCAACTCGAGTTTGTTCACAAACTCCTGTCCCGTGGGAGCTTGTGAAGAATGGAATCTCAAACTCTGGGATTAAGTGTATCGAGAAGTGTTATGACCCGGTTCCCAAATCCTTACAGGACCCAAGACCAGCTCGACTCGACTAATCCCAAGACCCAGTCGTCCAACAAGAAATAACCAAAAAGCAGGAAAGTAAACCACATTCACTATGCAAAGTAACTAACAGTAAAAGGGTACAAGCAGTAAAGGAAGTAAAAGTTGCTAACAGTACATATCACCACCACAACAGTAAAGCGGAATAAAGTACAGAAACAGAAATGGTAGCAATAGTTTAAACTCACTAGTAGAATAGGAAGTACAACAAAAATAGAAAACTACTGCTGGGCTCGACTGGGCCTAGCACCCTCTGCAGCTGGAGACTTGGGCTGCTCAACTCCTGGACCTGTAAAGTGGTACGAGTAAAACGGAGTCAGTGAATGCTGAGTAGAGTGGTAACCAAACTAACTAAAGTAGTAAAAGCTAATAGGTAAATTTATCTTTTCCAATTATTTTGTTTTACAAGTCATTCCTTTTCACCCATTGGTTTACTTTCCAGATCTCTTTCTTGATCTCGTATGTTCCTCATGGGAACAATCTTGATTGCAGTCTTTTCCAAAGAATAGAAGGCACACGTGGTCCTCTCCTGGCTCGAAGAGTCCCTTGTGGTGATCCTACACCCAGTCAACCACTCCGAGGTCACAGACAGACGTAGCGGTGACTACAGCACACTGCACTGGTATGCGGTAGCTACCCCGCACTGGCACGCAGTCAGTCATTTCCGCAAGCGGGTACACCTAAAGTACAGCACGGAATAGTATAGGGCCTATCCCTCTCAGTAACAGGGGTCAAGCCCCTCAGAACCAAACATGGGTCTCGCCCCTCCACAGTCTGCGCACCCTCGTCTGACTACCCCGGTTTCCCCAGTGTGCCTAACAAGTCGGTGTCGGGTGGCTAGCTGAACCCCGGGCCTTGTGGGGTGGCTAGCTCTCTCCCTACACTAGTAGCTCTCCTCAGTACAGCATATGCGAGGGCCAAAGAAGTTGGTGTAGAGTGGCCAATCCTAAGCTCGGTGAAACGTCGGTTTTGTTTTGTTATAACGTTGTAGTAAAGCCGGTTATGACCAACACTTCAAATATAAATTTTTTACTCGGAAAATAAAAGAGTTCCCGAGGTCGAACTCAGGGAGCAAGTTGTATTCTAGAGATATACATGTTTCTTTTACAAAAAGAGAGAGGGAAAGAATTTGTTGTTTTCTCTTTGTTCTGCAGAGGGGATGCTCTTCTTTCTCTCTTTCTTTAGATCTCCTTCTTTCTCTCTGTTCTGCAGAGGTGATGTTCTTCTTCTGCAATGGTGATGCTCTTCTTCTTCTTCCTGCTGTTCCTGCTTTGGTGATGTTCTTCTTTCTTCAGAGCTCCTTGTTCTTCTTCTTCGTTCTGCAGAGGTGATGCTCCTCTTCAGATCTCTTTCTTCTTCTTCCTCGGTTTCTGCCTTGACCTCTCTTCTTCTTCTTCTGCTTTGGCCGTTGCTCTTCCTTCTTCTTCAGCCTGCCTTCTTTCCTGCTCTGGCTGCTGACCTTCCGTCGTCTGACCCGGTGCTTAGACGACTTAACTATGCCTTTGCTACAGTGCAGCTCCTTCTTCTTCAGCGGGTCTTCTTCTTCGCCTGTGCCTGCACACTTCAGGGTTTTTCGTCAAGAGGCAAAACCTACTCTACCCCCCTCCCCCCGCGTCTCTATTCCTCTCTGAAACCACTCTTGGGAAAGCTCTCCCAGAGCTACCGGGTAATCGGGTTCGGGTCACGCCCGGGTCCAGGCCCACCGGCGTGCGGTGGTGGGCGAGGAGTGCAGGTCGGTTTAATCGGGTCGGGCCAGGTCTGCGGAGCGTGGTCACGGACGAGGCCGGGTCGGGTGAGAGGGACCTCACCCCGTGGTCAGGAGGTAGACAGCATAAGGCACTTTTTGCCTTTATGCGTCCGCGCGCCTCCGAGAAGTTCCGAGGTGGGACTAAATGTCCCACCCCAATTGAGCGCCCGTCGCGGAGGGAGCAGTGGGCGATCATGGCTTCACGTGCGGCCTTCGCCCCATCTGCGAGCCTGGGACGTTTCGCTGAGACTCCACGCGCAACCTGGGAGTCGAACCTGGGCGAAGGCGTGCCTGCACCTAGCTATGGAGACGAAAGGGGCCGAGACAGGGCGACAGTCGTATCGACTGTCGCCGGAGAAGAAGATGCCCAGGGGAAGGGGCGGCGGCGAGCAGAGGGCTGGAGAGGCGCCTGCTGGGTACGGCGTGGCGCAGGAAGAGCAGGGGAGGAGGTCTCTGCTGCTGGTATTACGGCAGAGCGTCCCCACGGGTTACAGGGTTTCCCCCACCCGACCTCTCTTGTCACTGCGGTTCCAGGTCGGCGAGCCGTGTGGGTCGCTAAGGTGATGGGAGCGGCTCGCCGGAGGGTGGTCGGAGGCGGAGAGGGTGAGGGTGAACAGGAGCGGTCGAGGGTTTAATCAAATAAAAGACAGTGAGGAAAAGAAAGAGGGGGAGGTGGGGAGGAGTTCTGACCTAGCTATGGAGACGAAAGGGGCTGAGACAGGGCGACAGTCGTATCGACTGTCGCCGGAGAAGAAGATGCCCAGGGGAAGGGGCGGCGGCGAGCAGAGGGCTGGAGAGGCGCCAGCTGGGTACGGCGTGGCGCAGGAAGAGCAGGGGAGGAGGTCTCTGCTGCTGGTATTACGGCAGAGCGAAGAGGAGGAGGGGGAGGAAACCGCCGGAGCTGGTGAGCGTCTGCCGGAGAAAGAAGAGAAGGAAGTTGGGGATTTTCTCCGTCAGATCCAGGCTGCCCTGGTCGGTGGAGCAGCGGGGGGTATTTATAGGGATGAAACAGGGAGGAAGGCGGAGGGAGACGACGTGTCTCCCTCGCCGGAGAATGGTCGGAACACGAACCCATACCGTCCGTGCGTTCGCACGGCCGGTATGGTGGGCTACAATGACCAGGGGGGTGCTCCTGCGACGGCTGACGACGCAGGGCACCCCCGGTTTACTTGCCAGGTCCCCCACCTCACCCTGCGCGGCGCCATGCTCCGCGCAAGGTCGCCGGAGCATGGTGCTGGCAGGGTTTTGCAGGAGGGACCTGATTGCAAAGAACGAAGGAGAGTTAGGGGCCAAAATGCGAGGGTTCAAAAGTTGAGGGCCAAAGAGTAAATATATGAGGACCAAAGTGTAAAGTCGGTCAAGGAGGTTTCTTCTTAGGCTCAAGTTTTTATACATGACTAATTAGGACCTAAGGAATCTGATGGTGAATTTCATTTCCATATTAAACCTTGTTTGACCGGTCAATTTGCGCAAAAACCCAAATTAAGTTATTAATTGGGCATGGTTCTCAATGTAGGTCAAAATGGGTTCTAAAGGCCAAATTGAAGGTTCTAAACCCTAGAGATTATTTTTCTATGAATTTTAGAGGGTTTATTCTATTTTTACTTTGCCTCGAACCTTGTGAATTGAAGTGGGTTGTTTTAGGGTTACAGATTATCATTTGGTTTCTTGGAGGTGCTGTAGCCCTTGCTAGATCATTTCATCCCACTTTTATTCTTATTAAGCTGCTTTGACCTATGTTTGGGCCCTGAATTACCCTGTATGCAGATTATACTGGTAAAATTGCACTTTTACCCCTTATGACTTATTTTCTTCTCAAACTCAGAATTCTCTGAGTTAAGCCTTTCCTTGAGTTATGTAGGAGCTTTTATCCTTTGTATTGGGTCAAAATGAGCTAGTTATGGCTCATAAATGAAACGTCGGTTTTGTTTTGTTATAACGTTGTAGTAAAGCCGGTTATGACCAACACTTCAAATATAAATTTTTTACTCGGAAAATAAAAGAGTTCCCGAGGTCGAACTCAGGGAGCAAGTTGTATTCTAGAGATATACATGTTTCTTTTACAAAAAGAGAGAGGGAAAGAATTTGTTGTTTTCTCTTTGTTCTGCAGAGGGGATGCTCTTCTTTCTCTCTTTCTTTAGATCTCCTTCTTTCTCTCTGTTCTGCAGAGGTGATGTTCTTCTTCTGCAATGGTGATGCTCTTCTTCTTCTTCCTGCTGTTCCTGCTTTGGTGATGTTCTTCTTTCTTCAGAGCTCCTTGTTCTTCTTCTTCGTTCTGCAGAGGTGATGCTCCTCTTCAGATCTCTTTCTTCTTCTTCCTCGGTTTCTGCCTTGACCTCTCTTCTTCTTCTTCTGCTTTGGCCGTTGCTCTTCCTTCTTCTTCAGCCTGCCTTCTTTCCTGCTCTGGCTGCTGACCTTCCGTCGTCTGACCCGGTGCTTAGACGACTTAACTATGCCTTTGCTACAGTGCAGCTCCTTCTTCTTCAGCGGGTCTTCTTCTTCGCCTGTGCCTGCACACTTCAGGGTTTTTCGTCAAGAGGCAAAACCTACTCTACCCCCCTCCCCCCGCGTCTCTATTCCTCTCTGAAACCACTCTTGGGAAAGCTCTCCCAGAGCTACCGGGTAATCGGGTTCGGGTCACGCCCGGGTCCAGGCCCACCGGCGTGCGGTGGTGGGCGAGGAGTGCAGGTCGGTTTAATCGGGTCGGGCCAGGTCCGCGGAGCGTGGTCACGGACGAGGCCGGGTCGGGTGAGAGGGACCTCACCCCGTGGTCAGGAGGCAGACAGCATAAGGCACTTTTTGCCTTTATGCGTCCGCGCGCCTCCGAGAAGTTCCGAGGTGGGACTAAATGTCCCACCCCAATTGAGCGCCCGTCGCGGAGGGAGCAGTGGGCGATCGTGGCTTCACGTGCGGCCTTCGCCCCATCTGCGAGCCTGGGACGTTTCGCTGAGACTCCCTGCGCAACCTGGGAGTCGAACCTGGGCGAAGGCGTGCCTGCACCTAGCTATGGAGACGAAAGGGGCCGAGACAGGGCGACAGTCGTATCGACTGTCGCCGGAGAAGAAGATGCCCAGGGGAATGGGCGGCGGCGAGCAGAGGGCTGGAGAGGCGCCTGCTGGGTACGGCGTGGCGCAGGAAGAGCAGGGGAGGAGGTCTCTGCTGCTGGTATTACGGCAGAGCGTCCCCACGGGTTACAGGGTTTCCCCCACCCGACCTCTCTTGTCACTGCGGTTCCAGGTCGGCGAGCCGTGTGGGTCGCTGAGGTGATGGGAGCGGCTCGCCGGAGGGTGGTCGGAGGCGGAGAGGGTGAGGGTGAACAGGAGCGGTCGAGGGTTTAATCAAATAAAAGACAGTGAGGAAAAGAAAGAGGGGGAGGTGGGGAGGAGTTCTGACCTAGCTATGGAGACGAAAGGGGCCGAGACAGGGCGACAGTCGTATCGACTGTCGCCGGAGAAGAAGATGCCCAGGGGAAGGGGCGGCGGCGAGCAGAGGGCTGGAGAGGCGCCAGCTGGGTACGGCGTGGCGCAGGAAGAGCAGGGGAGGAGGTCTCTGCTGCTGGTATTACGGCAGAGCGAAGAGGAGGAGGGGGAGGAAACCGCCGGAGCTGGTGAGCGTCTGCCGGAGAAAGAAGAGAAGGAAGTTGGGGATTTTCTCCGTCAGATCCAGGCTGCCCTGGTCGGTGGAGCAGCGGGGGGTATTTATAGGGATGAAACAGGGAGGAAGGCGGAGGGAGACGACGTGTCTCCCTCGCCGGAGAATGGTCGGAACACGAACCCATACCGTCCGTTCGTTCGCACGGCCGGTATGGTGGGCTACAATGACCAGGGGGGTGCTCCTGCGACGGCTGACGACGCAGGGCACCCCCGGTTTACTTGCCAGGTCCCCCACCTCACCCTGCGCGGTGCCATGCTCCGCGCAAGGTCGCCGGAGCATGGTGCTGGCAGGGTTTTGCAGGAGGGACCTGATTGCAAAGAACGAAGGAGAGTTAGGGGCCAAAATGCGAGGGTTCAAAAGTTGAGGGCCAAAGAGTAAATATATGAGGACCAAAGTGTAAAGTCGGTCAAGGAGGTTTCTTCTTAGGCTCAAGTTTTTATACATGACTAATTAGGACCTAAGGAATCTGATGGTGAATTTCATTTCCATATTAAACCTTGTTTGACCGGTCAATTTGCGCAAAAACCCAAATTAAGTTATTAATTAGGCATGGTTCTCAATGTAGGTCAAAATGGGTTCTAAAGGCCAAATTGAAGGTTCTAAACCCTAGAGATTATTTTTCTATGAATTTTAGAGGGTTTATTCTATTTTTACTTTGCCTCGAACCTTGTGAATTGAAGTGGGTTGTTTTAGGGTTACAGATTATCATTTGGTTTCTTGGAGGTGCTGTAGCCCTTGCTAGATCATTTCATCCCACTTTTATTCTTATTAAGCTGCTTTGACCTATGTTTGGGCCCTGAATTACCCTGTATGCAGATTATACTGGTAAAATTGCACTTTTACCCCTTATGACTTATTTTCTTCTCAAACTCAGAATTCTCTGAGTTAAGCCTTTCCTTGAGTTATGTAGGAGCTTTTATCCTTTGTATTGGGTCAAAATGAGCTAGTTATGGCTCATAAATGAAACGTCGGTTTTGTTTTGTTATAACGTTGTAATAAAGCCGGTTATGACCAACACTTCAAATATAAATTTTTTACTCGGAAAATAAAAGAGTTCCCGAGGTCGAACTCAGGGAGCAAGTTGTATTCTAGAGATATACATGTTTCTTTTACAAAAAGAGAGAGGGAAAGAATTTGTTGTTTTCTCTTTGTTCTGCAGAGGGGATGCTCTTCTTTCTCTCTTTCTTTAGATCTCCTTCTTTCTCTCTGTTCTGCAGAGGTGATGTTCTTCTTCTGCAATGGTGATGCTCTTCTTCTTCTTCCTGCTGTTCCTGCTTTGGTGATGTTCTTCTTTCTTCAGAGCTCCTTGTTCTTCTTCTTCGTTCTGCAGAGGTGATGCTCCTCTTCAGATCTCTTTCTTCTTCTTCCTCGGTTTCTGCCTTGACCTCTCTTCTTCTTCTTCTGCTTTGGCCGTTGCTCTTCCTTCTTCTTCAGCCTGCCTTCTTTCCTGCTCTGGCTGCTGACCTTCCGTCGTCTGACCCGGTGCTTAGACGACTTAACTATGCCTTTGCTACAGTGCAGCTCCTTCTTCTTCAGCGGGTCTTCTTCTTCGCCTGTGCCTGCACACTTCAGGGTTTTTCGTCAAGAGGCAAAACCTACTCTACCCCCCTCCCCCCGCGTCTCTATTCCTCTCTGAAACCACTCTTGGGAAAGCTCTCCCAGAGCTACCGGGTAATCGGGTTCGGGTCACGCCCGGGTCCAGGCCCACCGGCGTGCGGTGGTGGGCGAGGAGTGCAGGTCGGTTTAATCGGGTCGGGCCAGGTCCGCGGAGCGTGGTCACGGACGAGGCCGGGTCGGGTGAGAGGGACCTCACCCCGTGGTCAGGAGGCAGACAGCATAAGGCACTTTTTGCCTTTATGCGTCCGCGCGCCTCCGAGAAGTTCCGAGGTGGGACTAAATGTCCCACCCCAATTAAGCGCCCGTCGCGGAGGGAGCAGTGGGCGATCGTGGCTTCACGTGCGGCCTTCGCCCCATCTGCGAGCCTGGGACGTTTCGCTGAGACTCCCCGCGCAACCTGGGAGTCGAACCTGGGCGAAGGCGTGCCTGCACCTGCAGGTGAAGGAGCTCTGCCTGCTCAGTAATGGCGACGGCGGGCGAGTCACCTGGTCACAGAAGAACGGCCTCTCGGCCAAATCAGACAGGCGGGGGACCTTCGCCGTGGCACGGCGAAGGTGGTCAGGGGGTCTGCAGGGGGCGTGATGGAGCCAACAGGTCGTCCTTGGTCAAACTGTGAGCGAAGAAGTGGGTGTGTTCGGTGGATCTGCAGAGGGCGTTTGGTGGGAAGTGGAGGGGCGGAAGAGGATCAGGGTGAGGAGGCGGAGGTTCTGCGGTGGTCGGCGAGCCGTGTGGGTCGCTGAGGTGATGGGAGCGGCTCGCCGGAGGGTGGTCGGAGGCGGAGAGGGTGAGGGTGAACAGGAGCGGTCGAGGGTTTAATCAAATAAAAGACAGTGAGGAAAAGAAAGAGGGGGAGGTGGGGAGGAGTTCTGACCTAGCTATGGAGACGAAAGGGGCCGAGACAGGGCGACAGTCGTATCGACTGTCGCCGGAGAAGAAGATGCCCAGGGGAAGGGGCGGCGGCGAGCAGAGGGCTAGAGAGGCGCCAGCTGGGTACGGCGTGGCGCAGGAAGAGCAGGGGAGGAGGTCTCTGCTGCTGGTATTACGGCAGAGCGAAGAGGAGGAGGGGGAGGAAACCGCCGGAGCTGGTGAGCGTCTGCCGGAGAAAGAAGAGAAGGAAGTTGGGGATTTTCTCCGTCAGATCCAGGCTGCCCTGGTCGGTGGAGCAGCGGGGGGTATTTATAGGGATGAAACAGGGAGGAAGGCGGAGGGAGACGACGTGTCTCCCTCGCCGGAGAATGGTCGGAACACGAACCCATACCGTCCGTGCGTTCGCACGGCCGGTATGGTGGGCTACAATGACCAGGGGGGTGCTCCTGCGACGGCTGACGACGCAGGGCACCCCCGGTTTACTTGCCAGGTCCCCCACCTCACCCTGCGCGGCGCCATGCTCCGCGCAAGGTCGCCGGAGCATGGTGCTGGCAGGGTTTTGCAGGAGGGACCTGATTGCAAAGAACGAAGGAGAGTTAGGGGCCAAAATGCGAGGGTTCAAAAGTTGAGGGCCAAAGAGTAAATATATGAGGACCAAAGTGTAAAGTCGGTCAAGGAGGTTTCTTCTTAGGCTCAAGTTTTTATACATGACTAATTAGGACCTAAGGAATCTGATGGTGAATTTCATTTCCATATTAAACCTTGTTTGACCGGTCAATTTGCGCAAAAACCCAAATTAAGTTATTAATTGGGCATGGTTCTCAATGTAGGTCAAAATGGGTTCTAAAGGCCAAATTGAAGGTTCTAAACCCTAGAGATTATTTTTCTATGAATTTTAGAGGGTTTATTCTATTTTTACTTTGCCTCGAACCTTGTGAATTGAAGTGGGTTGTTTTAGGGTTACAGATTATCATTTGGTTTCTTGGAGGTGCTGTAGCCCTTGCTAGATCATTTCATCCCACTTTTATTCTTATTAAGCTGCTTTGACCTATGTTTGGGCCCTGAATTACCCTGTATGCAGATTATACTGGTAAAATTGTACTTTTACCCCTTATGACTTATTTTCTTCTCAAACTCAGAATTCTCTGAGTTAAGCCTTTCCTTGAGTTATGTAGGAGCTTTTATCCTTTGTATTGGGTCAAAATGAGCTAGTTATGGCTCATGATGAGGTTCTCATCATACCCCCATGCCTAGCTTTTGCTAGTCCCTTAGCAAAAACTTAAGGTTTCAACCCTTGTTCTAGACCATGAAGTTTTTAATGGTTTTAGATAAGTGCCTTTTTTATTTGGGCATAGATTAGGTTAGAATGCTGACCATAGGCCTAAAAGGTACTCTAGTACCAATCAAGATCCAAATCTGTCTAGCCTTAGCCTCAGTCTTTTAGCAAAGGTTTTTAAGGCCCACAAGAACTAACCTAAGGTTTATTGGACTTCGTGGTTAAAGCACCCGTGCTTGAAATGATTTTAGCCCTGGCTCAGTTCGCAGTGCGTTTTGTAAGAGAGAGATAGAAAGTTTTTCTGTTTGGAGAGTTTTCTCTCTCTTTTTCTTTTTAGTTCTAGCCTAGGATTGGTTTTTCAACACGGTCTGTATCAGATTCCTTGCTCCCATCATCAATCCTCAAGGGTTCCTGGCGATCGATGCTTCGAGATAGCACCGCCCATGGCAACCCCCGGAACCCTGGCTATTGAGATTTCGAGATAATCCCATCCATGGTATTCCGTGGCCGAATCCAGACCCTGGCAATTGACACTTCGAGATAATGCCATCCATGGAATCTGAACCAGCAGAGTGCTTACATGCCCCCCGTAGGATATGTAAATATCCTAAGAGACAAGCACCGAGGAGATGATATTTTGTTACGCATCTTCGAGGGGATTTCCTGCCTCTTTGCGCTGGGAACTCGTCCAAATCAACTTGTGTTGATCGGCCGCTTCTATTCTAGGTGTTCTTTTCAGATTTTTGCGACGCTTCTGCGTGATTCTGATTTTTACGCTTACTGAACCAGGCTGTGTGTGAGATTAGGGTGCTTAGGTTACTGAGTCCCGTAAACCAAAAATTAGTTAACGAGGCCGAATACTCCCTAAGCCTTAGACCTAATACTTCAGCTTTTCATTTTCCTCAACCTCTTGAGGAGTGTCCAGATCTTAATGGGCACTAAGAGTCTATTCAAGAATGCCTAAGGTTTGCATTCTTTACTAATCTTATTGTGCACTTTTCTTGAATGAGGTCTAGAACTTAGGTTAATTCCTTAGTTCCTTACTAATGACTATCACTTTTTCTCATAATTTTGTGCTCCTTTTTCATTTTGTTTCTTTTCTCCTTCACAAAATTTTCTTCTCCTCTTTTCCTCTTATTCTTTTTTGAAAATTTTTTTTTTTTTTTTTTTTTTTCATGGTGTTTTTGGCATATGTGAATTTTTTTGTTTGAAACCTTTTCTTACAAATTTTTGTACTTTCATACCCCCCCATGCCTAAGATTTGCAATGTCCTCATTGTAACCTAGGGGGTCTTAGTTCATTCCTTAAGACAGAAATTTGGATGAGTGAATGGGTCGGGTTGAATTTTTGCGGACGATTTCAAATCCCAGATGCAAACATCTGAGTTGGGGTCGGCTGTCTATAAGGGTGAACTTTGAGTGCTGAAAGGTGTCAGAACAAGTTTCAGGTTTTCAAAGAGAATGACAGGCTGCCTCCCGTTAAGCGCTGAGTTTTACGCCATCGGCTGGGCGCAATAAGCTCAAGGGGAAGGGAGGATATAAGATGCCTCAGCCAAATCAGTAGAAGTTACATCAATGAACGGCTTGAGTCTCTGACCGTTCACGATGAAAGGTTCAGAATCGTGGCTGAGTGGACTGGTTTCGATTGCTCCATTTCCAAAAACCTGTCGGACCAAATATGGTCCGACCCACTTAGATCTCAGTTTTCCTGGGAAGAGTTTGAGTCGGGCATCGAAGAGTAGGACCTTTTGACCAGGATGAAAGATCTTTCTCGAGATGTGTTTGTCGTGGAAGGCTTTAACCCGCTCCTTGTAGATTTGCGAGTTCTCGTACGCGTCTATGCGTAATTCATTGATCTCGCTGATTTGGAGTTTTCTGTGGGTCCCAGCCTTGGAAAGATCTAGATTACAGTTCCGTACTGCCCAATAGGCTTTATGCTCCAGTTCGACGGGAAGGTGGCATGCCTTTCCGTACACCAATCTAAAGGGAGACATGCCCAATTGGGTCTTGTGGGCGGTCCTATAGGCCCACAATGCTTCCGGAAGTCGGGACGACCAGTCCTTCCTGTCAGGTCGAACAGTGACTTGCAGGATTTTCTTGATCTCCCGATTAGACAGCTCAGCTAGACCATTAGTTTGGGGGTGGTAAGGAGTAGAGATTCGGTGAGACACCCCGTATTTGGTCATCAGTGACCTAAACTGAGCATTTGTGAAATGGGTCCCCCCATCAGAAATTATTGCACGAGGAATCCCGAACCTTGAGAAAATGTGTTGATGAATGAATTTGAGAACGATTTTGTGATCACAGGTTCGGGTCGGTATGGCTTCGATCCATTTGGACACGTAGTCCACAGCCAACAGAATGTATTCGAAACCATCCGAAACAGGAAAGGGGCCCATAAAATCAATCCCCCAAACATCAAAGATTTCGCATACTAGAATCGGTTGCATAGGCATCATGTCACGACGGCTCATGTTGCCCAAAGTATGGCAACGACTGCATGCCTTGCAATGACTGTGTGCGTCTTTGAACAGTGTGGGCCAGTAAAAGCCGCACTGGAGGACTTTTGATGCGGTTTTATGCCCGGCAAAATGGCCACCGCATGCCTGGTCATGGCAGAAAGAGAGGATATTGTTGACTTCCCCTTCCGGGACACATCTCCGGATGATCTGATCGGCACCTATGCGGAAGAGGTACGGGTCTTCCCAAATGTAATACTTGGCATCGGCGCGTAATTTGTCTTTCTTGGCCTTCGGCCAATCGAACGGGGTCTGATGAGATGCCAAGTAATTTACAATATTAGCGAACCATGGAAGGCTAGTACCAATAGTCAGCAGGTGCTCATCGGGAAAATGCTCAGTGATGGGTCTGGAAGGGTCAATTATTTCAGAAGGAAGACGAGACAAGTGATCAGCTACCACGTTTTGTTTTCCCGCTTTGTCGCGAATCTCAAGGTCAAATTCTTGCAACAGCAAGATCCATCGGATCAATCGAGGTTTCGCGTCCTTCTTTGCAAGGAGATGCCTCACAGCCGTGTGATCCGAGTATATGATGACATGGGAACCCAGAAGGTACGATCTGAACTTCTCTAGGGCAAATACTACAGCTAGCAGCTCTTTCTCAGTAAATGTATAGTTACGCTGAGCCTCATCGAGTGTTTTGCTGGCGTAGTAAATGACCACAGGTTTCTTGTCATTTTTCTGCCCCAAAACCGCTCCTACAGCGAAGTCGGATGCATCACACATGATCTCAAAGGGTTGAGACCAATCAGGGGACTGTAGGATCGGGGCTTGGGTGACTCGGTCACGCAGGATTTCAAATGCTTGAGTGCATTCCTTGGAGATTTCGAAGGGAACATCCTTGGAGAGAAGAGTGGTCAGGGGGCGTGCGATTTTTGAAAAATCAGGGATAAATCGTCGATAAAAACCGACATGCCCTAAAAAGGATCGGATGTCCCTGATCGAGCTAGGCATAGGAAGGTGAGAAATCAGATTAACCTTAGCTCGATCCACTTGGATACCTTTCTCCGAAATTGAGTGTCCCAGGACAATTCCCTCAGGCACCATGAAATGGCTCTTTTCCCAGGAAAGAACCAAATTCACGTCGATGCACCGCCTGAGTATCTGGACCAAGTGTTGGAGGCAATCGTCGAATGATGCTCCGAAAACTGAAAAGTCATCCATGAAGACTTCCAGATAATCACCTACCATATCTGAGAATATGGCAAGCATGCATCGCTGAAAAGTAGCGGGTGCATTGCAAAGACCGAAAGGCATCCTTCGGAAAGCGTATGTTCCGAAGGGGCAGGTGAACGTGGTCTTTTCTTGGTCCTCAGGATGGATTGCCACCTGGTTATAACCGGAGTACCCGTCAAGGAAGCAGAAGAACCTATTTCCCGCTAATTTTTCGAGAATTTGATCAATGAAGGGTAGTGGGAAATGATCCTTCTTCGTGGAGGAATTGAGTCGACGGTAATCTATACAGACTCTCCACGAGTTGGCTAATCGGGTAGGAATGATTTCTCCGGTCTCAGTCGTTATAGTGGTGAGTCCTGCCTTCTTAGGCACGACCTGAATTGGGCTCACCCAACGACTATCGGAGATCGGGTAGATGATCCCGGCATCTAACCACTTGATGATCTCCTTTTTCATGACCTCCTGCAGATTGGGGTTTAAGCGTCTCTGCATTTCACGAGAAGGTCGTGTGCCCTCTTCTGAATAGATATGATGAGTACAATAAGAGGGACTTATTCCAGTCAAATCATTGAGAGTCCATCCGATGGCTCTGCGATGTTGCTGGAGGACAACAATCAGACGGGATTCCTGTTCAGGACTGAGGTTGGAATTGATGATCACAGGAAGGGTCTGATTAGAACCCAAAAAGACGTATTTTAAGTGAGCAGGAAGGGGTTTTCAGCAGCAGCGGGTGGTTCAGTATAGATGTGAGGTTCAAGGGTGGGAGTTACTGGGTTGTTCGCATCTGGATTTGACTCCTCTGTTTGCGGGTCAAGATCCTTCTGTGGTTGATGAGGCATACTCAAGTCATTCTGGAGGTGTGATTCATCAACCAAAGACTTGATGTCACAAATTTGCTCGATGACGCCGCAATTAATTCCTTGTTGGGCCTTAAATATATCAATTTTCAGTGTTTGATCTCCAAACTTAAGCTCTATTTGGCCCTCCTCACAGCTGATGTTGGCTCTAGCAGTAGCCAAGAAAGGTCTCCCTAGAATGATTGGTGTATCCCTAGGGTTCTCAGGTGCATCCATGTCTAAGACTATAAAGTCCACTGGAAAATAGAAATCCCGCACTCTCACGATAACATCCTCGAGAACCCCTTTTGGTGACTTTATAGATCGATCTGCTAATTGTAATGTCACCTCGGTTGGTTTCAGCTCAGATTCTTCTAGATGGTCAAGTAAGGATGTGGGTATCAGATTTATAGATGCACCTAAGTCTAACAATGCTCTATCAAATTGGGTACCACCTATCTTACAGGAGATCAGGGGAGTTCCAGGATCTTTTGCCTTGGGTGGGAGTCTACTAAGGATTACAGAGCTGGCTTGCTCTGACAGAACAATTGGGCTCCCTCCCTTGGTTCCCGGCTTACGCTGGGGTGTACATATATTCTTTAGAAATCGTGCGTAAGCTGGTACGTGGCGGATTGCATCCATCAAGGGGATGTTTATGTGGACCTGCTCAAAGAGCTTGACCAGGTCTTCCTCAGGGGCCACGGGTTTGGTGGTCTTCTTTCCCTTGGTCAGGGCCTCGGGAAACGGGATCTTGGTTGGTTCTTCTAGGATAGGTCCAGGTTGTGGGTCTGGAACAGCGGTACCTTGGATAACTATCCTAGGGTCATGGTTATCAGGCTGGGAGTGGTTTGGATAATGCGGGTCTTGAGTTGTCTTACCACTACGTGTTGTTACAGAATTTAATCCAGCCTGGTTTTGGTTTGGGTTTGGTAGGAGGGGTGGCTGCTGCTGAAATCCCGTACGAGAAGTTGAGGTTTCCATCTCGTCTGGAGATGGAGCAGTGGGGGCCTGATAAATCCATTGAGCGTGGCCTAAATTTGGATTCATAACGCGCTTCTGGGTTGGCACGTTATTTGGGTTAGGAAGAGGTTGGGAAGGGAGTGTGCCTGGCTGGCGAGAATTTGCCAACTGGGCCAGCTGAGTTTTAACTTCAGTAAGCTCGTCCTTGTGCTGTTTTTGAATAGCCGCATTCGTTTTTTGAATGTCAGCCAGAGTCTGAAGGATTAAGGACATTTGATCTTGATTTGGCCCTGATGGATAAGTAGGGTTGGGCCGAGGCTGAGGCGGCTGGTAGTGATGAGAGGGCTGTGGGCGGGACTGAAAAGGTGGTCTTTGGGTTTGGGAATTTCCTGCCCACTGAAAATTGGGATGGTTTCGCCATCCAGGGTTGTAAGTGTTGGAGAATGGGTCGTTCTGGATGGCGTTGAGGTCCTCGCAGGTCTGAGGAACCTCCTGAGAATCAGGGAAAGGAGGAATGGAGTTCCCCCGGCTGGTGTAGAAAGGATCGGATGATCTTCCAGTCCAAGAATCAGATGGGGATGGATATGGATCCATCCCAGGGGAGGATCGGTGGAGGATATTTTGCACAGTCTCCTGTGTGGAAGGAGGTTGTGCAAAGGAGTTACGCGCAGAGGTGGCTCGCTGCAAGTGCTGAGTCAGCTCATCCACCTTCTTTTCAATGATTGAGACCTTGTCCAATCGACTGGCCATTAATTCCAGGTCGACTGATGCGGACAGGCCCTGCGTCTCATGTGCTCCCTTAAGATTCGTCGCTGCGCGGGTATTCGTCCTGTCGAATAATCCCATGGAGTCATTGTTGATGGAGTTCTCGCACATGTTTTCGAGAATCTCCCAAACGGTGTCTTCATGTTGACCCATGATGTTTCCTCCGCAAGTTGCATTGACGAAAAGGCGGATGTCCTCACGGAGCCCCTGGTAAAAAGATTGGACTTGTTCCCATTTAGGAACTCCGTGATGGGGGCACTTTCTCATGAGATCCTGAAAACGATCCCATGCCTCATGGAGAGGTTCTCCTGATTGTTGGGTGAAGTGTGTAATCTGATGGCGCAAGGCGTTGGTCCGACCAACGGGAAAGAATTTTTTCAAAAACTCGGATTGAAGTTCTTCCCAAGTGTTGATCGGCCGGGTCTGAGTTTGATACCAATGGGCGGCCTTGTCCATAAGAGAAAAGGAGAACATCTTCATGAGAAGAATATCCCGATTTTGCGCATCTGATCCAAAAGTGTGGGCCAGATGCTTTAGCTGTTTGATGTGCTGGAAGGGATCTTCAGAATTAAGCCCATGGAATTTAGGTATAGCATGAATCATGTTGGGCTTTAGTTCGGAATCAGGTCCTCCAATCGGGATTCTGACTCGAGGCTCAATGGCCACCGCAGCAGGATTGTAGTGGTCCCGCATCATAGGACGCTGCGGTGGGTGCACGAAGTTTTGGAAGAGGTCATTGAGTCGCTGGAGCTGGTGTTCCAGATTATTTTCTTCCTCAACTGGCTGAGCCATGATGGGGGAAGAAGAAGAACTTGGTTCTGAATCAGAAGAGAGAATAATGTGAGGGTGTTGCTGCACAAACACGGGCGTCGAGGCTTGGCCTTGACGAGAGTGAATTTCTAAAGGAGGTCTTAAGGGTGGTCTTAGAGACCTCCTTCCGTACATGCACAGTTGGGAGAGGTAAGTTTAGAAGGTGCTGGACCCAATCAAGACACCCAAAAATGTGTTGGGTGACTATAGAGGTGCGGGGCAGATGGACCCCTTGATCAGAAAGATCGTCCACCTGAGAATTACCTGGGCAGCCAGAGAGGGAGAGTCCCGCGAAGACCCCTACACGGTAGAGCGTCCCCACGGGTTACAGGGTTTCCCCCACCCGACCTCTCTTGTCACTGCGGTTCCAGGTAGACCAGAATGGGGATCTTGACCTCTTAAGTCTACCAATTTTAAGATCAGGGTGCTTAAGGTTTCACTTGAACTTTAGTCTTTTTAAGTGCAAAGAGTGACCTAATTTACGGTTGGTTGACCCAAGGGGTCAACTTTACCTATTGTTTTCTTTAAGAGCTTTTAGGTCCTGTCTTTTAGGGTTCAAGTGTTTAGAGAGAGCCAATTGTTTTAGGATTTTTCTTGTTAATTATTTTCAATCAATGGCTTGGGCACACCTCTTTTGGATTTCCTCAATTCTTGATCAAGGGGTGTGTCTCTACTGAAATCCTAATGTTTGACCTTATGTTGGCTCTACTTGGTCCATTTAACTCTTTGTTGGGCAATTAGGGCTCAAGCAAGAATGTGTTAGCCCTTAAATACCCTTAATAGTGTGCAGGAGTGATGAGTTGAAAACATGCAACTCTTTATGGTTACTAAGTATGGAAGACAGGTTAGCCCTATATTGCTTGTTCTTTTCTTTTCTTCCTCTTTAGAGTTTAGGGGTTAATAGTGTGAGGAAAGATTTACCTGTCTTCGGAGTGGTTGTCGTGTGGTTGCTTGTCTTCTTGAGTTCCTGTAGCTGCACAAAAGAGGGGAGATTATCAGAAATTAAAAGATACAGGAATTTTTACCTCTAGAATAGCCGTTGCTCCCCGGCAACGGCGCCAAAATGAAACGTCGGTTTTGTTTTGTTATAACGTTGTAGTAAAGCCGGTTATGACCAACACTTCAAATATAAATTTTTTACTCGGAAAATAAAAGAGTTCCCGAGGTCGAACTCAGGGAGCAAGTTGTATTCTAGAGATATACATGTTTCTTTTACAAAAAGAGAGAGGGAAAGAATTTGTTGTTTTCTCTTTGTTCTGCAGAGGGGATGCTCTTCTTTCTCTCTTTCTTTAGATCTCCTTCTTTCTCTCTGTTCTGCAGAGGTGATGTTCTTCTTCTGCAATGGTGATGCTCTTCTTCTTCTTCCTGCTGTTCCTGCTTTGGTGATGTTCTTCTTTCTTCAGAGCTCCTTGTTCTTCTTCTTCGTTCTGCAGAGGTGATGCTCCTCTTCAGATCTCTTTCTTCTTCTTCCTCGGTTTCTGCCTTGACCTCTCTTCTTCTTCTTCTGCTTTGGCTGTTGCTCTTCCTTCTTCTTCAGCCTGCCTTCTTTCCTGCTCTGGCTGCTGACCTTCCGTCGTCTGACCCGGTGCTTAGACGACTTAACTATGCCTTTGCTACAGTGCAGCTCCTTCTTCTTCAGCGGGTCTTCTTCTTCGCCTGTGCCTGCACACTTCAGGGTTTTTCGTCAAGAGGCAAAACCTACTCTACCCCCCTCCCCCCGCGTCTCTATTCCTCTCTGAAACCACTCTTGGGAAAGCTCTCCCAGAGCTACCGGGTAATCGGGTTCGGGTCACGCCCGGGTCCAGGCCCACCGGCGTGCGGTGGTGGGCGAGGAGTGCAGGTCGGTTTAATCGGGTCGGGCCAGGTCCGCGGAGCGTGGTCACGGACGAGGCTGGGTCGGGTGAGAGGGACCTCACCCCGTGGTCAGGAGGCAGACAGCATAAGGCACTTTTTGCCTTTATGCGTCCGCGCGCCTCCGAGAAGTTCCGAGGTGGGACTAAATGTCCCACCCCAATTGAGCGCCCGTCGCGGAGGGAGCAGTGGGCGATCGTGGCTTCACGTGCGGCCTTCGCCCCATCTGCGAGCCTGGGACGTTTCGCTGAGACTCCCCGCGCAACCTGGGAGTCGAACCTGGGCGAAGGCGTGCCTGCACCTGCAGGTGAAGGAGCTCTGCCTGCTCAGTAATGGCGACGGCGGGCGAGTCACCTGGTCACAGAAGAACGGCCTCTCGGCCAAATCAGACAGGCGGGGGACCTTCGCCGTGGCACGGCGAAGGTGGTCAGGGGGTCTGCAGGGGGCGTGATGGAGCCAACAGGTCGTCCTAGGTCAAACTGTGAGCGAAGAAGTGGGTGTGTTCGGTGGATCTGCATAGGGCGTTTGGTGGGAAGTGGAGGGGCGGAAGAGGATCAGGGTGAGGAGGCGGAGGTTCTGCGGTGGTCGACGAGCCGTGTGGGTCGCTGAGGTGATGGGAGCGGCTCGCCGGAGGGTGGTCGGAGGCGGAGAGGGTGAGGGTGAACAGGAGCGGTCGAGGGTTTAATCAAATAAAAGACAGTGAGGAAAAGAAAGAGGGGGAGGTGGGGAGGAGTTCTGACCTAGCTATGGAGACGAAAGGGGCCGAGACAGGGCGACAGTCGTATCGACTGTCGTCGGAGAAGAAGATGCCCAGGGGAAGGGGCGGCGGCGAGCAGAGGGCTGGAGAGGCGCCAGCTGGGTACGGCGTGGCGCAGGAAGAGCAGGGGAGGAGGTCTCTGCTGCTGGTATTACGGCAGAGCGAAGAGGAGGAGGGGGAGGAAACCGCCGGAGCTGGTGAGCGTCTGCCGGAGAAAGAAGAGAAGGAAGTTGGGGATTTTCTCCGTCAGATCCAGGCTGCCCTGGTCGGTGGAGCAGCGGGGGGTATTTATAGGGATGAAACAGGGAGGAAGGCGGAGGGAGACGACGTGTCTCCCTCGCCGGAGAATGGTCGGAACACGAACCCATACCGTCCGTGCGTTCGCACGGCCGGTATGGTGGGCTACAATGACCAGGGGGTGCTCCTGCGACGGCTGACGACGCAGGGCACCCCCGGTTTACTTGCCAGGTCCCCCACCTCACCCTGCGCGGCGCCATGCTCCGCGCAAGGTCGCCGGAGCATGGTGCTGGCAGGGTTTTGCAGGAGGGACCTGATTGCAAAGAACGAAGGAGAGTTAGGGGCCAAAATGCGAGGGTTCAAAAGTTGAGGGCCAAAGAGTAAATATATGAGGACCAAAGTGTAAAGTCGGTCAAGGAGGTTTCTTCTTAGGCTCAAGTTTTTATACATGACTAATTAGGACCTAAGGAATCTGATGGTGAATTTCATTTCCATATTAAACCTTGTTTGACCGATCAATTTGCGCAAAAACCCAAATTAAGTTATTAATTGGGCATGGTTCTCAATGTAGGTCAAAATGGGTTCTAAAGGCCAAATTGAAGGTTCTAAACCCTAGAGATTATTTTTCTATGAATTTTAGAGGGTTTATTCTATTTTTACTTTGCCTCGAACCTTGTGAATTGAAGTGGGTTGTTTTAGGGTTACAGATTATCATTTGGTTTCTTGGAGGTGCTGTAGCCCTTGCTAGATCATTTCATCCCACTTTTATTCTTATTAAGTTGCTTTGACCTATGTTTGGGCCCTGAATTACCCTGTATGCAGATTATACTGGTAAAATTGCACTTTTACCCCTTATGACTTGTTTTCTTCTCAAACTCAGAATTCTCTGAGTTAAGCCTTTCCTTGAGTTATGTAGGAGCTTTTATCCTTTGTATTGGGTCAAAATGAGCTAGTTATGGCTCATGATGAGGTTCTCATCACTCGGGTCCCAACCCAAGGGCAGCTAGCTCCGCTCTACACTAAATAGGGGACAGTCGCTCTCCTTGGTACCACGTAATTAAGGGACTGCACACTTCCCACTCACATTTCTAGATCCATTCCATTCATCGACAGGAGCTCTACTCCTAATTCCTCGTTGGGTTGATGCTCATAATCACATGTTGTTCCATACCAGGTTTCATCATTCACATTTCCAT
The DNA here is from genome assembly GCA_037157565.1 of Thalassia testudinum. Classification (NCBI taxonomy): domain Eukaryota; kingdom Viridiplantae; phylum Streptophyta; class Magnoliopsida; order Alismatales; family Hydrocharitaceae; genus Thalassia; species Thalassia testudinum. The sequence goes on from JAZHRO010000025.1 coordinate 97,492,125, forward strand.
TCTCGTGTTATACACATGTAGTTCATATTTCCACAATTTAACATATGCAACAAGTAATGTCACAGGTAACTGTTTAACTAGCACAGGCATTTAATATTCCACAGGAAGCTCGTATTTGTTAACAGGAAGTTGTTTACAATTCTATTCATTCATTCATTTATGACTACAATCATAAACACGCATGAAAACAGTGTGCACGTATGTCTCGTCCTAGGATTCATGCCACATCCTAGGTTTCTAGTTATCTAAAATCACACATGCATTCTTGTTTTATAATTAAAACAGGGGGGAAACCACTCTACCAGAAAATCTGAGAGTACTGGGGGCTCGAACAGCAGACTCACGTACCTCAGCAAGCCCCGAACACGCAACAAATCGAAGTCCTATTTCAAGGAACATACCACAAAGGAGCATTTAGAACAATATATAAGGCTTTCTAACTTGTAAAGGAACTCACAAGGAAGCCATAGATACCTTTCTTGCGTAAAACGAACCTCAAACGAGCCCTAAACGGGTCAAAAATAGAACTGCAGACTCAAATTAGATGTCTGGAACAAGGTCCAGATATCTTAAAAGTCACCTGGGTCTCATCTCAAGTTCCTACGTTGACTTTAGACATCCAGAACCTCTATTTGATCGGCTGGACTCAGCTCCAGACATCTGACCTCTCCTCCGATCTTCTGGGAGTGCTTCCACTCATCTGGTAAGCTGTCTAAACATCCGAAACGTGTGGGAGGGCATGCCCTGTGCCTTCCCAAACCTGTCCCTGCACGTGACAAACCAAATCTCCCTACATTAGCTAAATAGATTGGCTCTATGGTGCGGCCTGCTTGGCCGTAACCGCAAGAGGAACGTACCTTCATGAAACCTTGCTTTTAGACATTCGTTGTTGTCACTAAATGTCCAACCCATCATCTGGATGGCATGCCAGACGTCTGATTCTGGGAAAACCCAGAACCAGAGTAACCTCCCGCTCCCCTCGCCGCATGCAGCTGCAGCTTCTCCTCATTGTCTGCAGGAGGGTGTTGGAGACTTCTCCCCCGACGCACTCCTCCTCTTGTATGCATCACTCCGGCCGTGTGTCCTCCAGCGAGTTCCCACAAACTCGTGAGCTCAAGCTCCTCCTCCTTTGTTCATGTCGTCTCTCCTCCTCGCTCCTCTTTCTCACGCCCTCTCTCTTGCTCATCCCTCTCGCTGCAATGGAGAGGAAGGAAAGTGGTGGTACTGGAGCAGAGAGGAAGGGGGAGAGGGGTTATATATAGGGAGCAGCTAGGATTCGGTGGTGGAGGAAAGAAGAGAGAGAGAAGAGAGGAAGGCTGTCTGCGTGTAGCTAGCGCGCAGACCCGACCATGCATACAAAATTTTCAATTTCCAGATGTCTAGGAAGGGGTCCAGACGTCTGACTAACAGTCCATATGTCTTAAAAGGCTCAGAACAAAACGTGTCTTTACAGCATAACAAACTTAAAGGAAGTTTTGTCCCTGAAACTTGAGCTAGCTAGGGTGTGGAAAAGGAAGAATAAATGCATAACAAACTTAAAGAGGATCGAAGTTAGTTCGAAAAGATGTACCCTCAAAAGGCTCCAGGTACCACTCTTGCATCGCCGCCTTAGGCTCCCAGGTAACCTCTAACAAGTCGATTCTTCGCTTTTAAAGTTGTTTGTCACATAACATGACGCGTCGTTTGTAGTTCTATGTGGTGGAAAAATCAACTAATCAACAATTAATATAACCACTCAATTAGGAGTGGGTCGTATCCACAGGGAGGAAATGACATATTTAAACTTGCACCGGTTAAAAACATATGTTCATGGTTAGTTTCGTCGAAAAATCGAGCCAAATCTGCCTTCAGATTAAGAAAACATCAAGAGAACATGCTGAAATGGCAATTTTGCACAACTAAAGGATATATTTTGCAATGCAGCTTAATAAAATAATAATAAAAGTTGACAATGGCACAAAATGTAAATATTAATGGGGACTTTACTGTAGCAAACAAGGGAAATTCTTCCCCTTGTCTGTGCACGAGGAGGAGGGAATGGCCATAGGTGTGAAGCTTGGAGGAGGATCTCTAGACCGAGGGCTTCGTGATGGCGGTCGCGGTTAGGTGTGAGGTGCCCTGAGGTGGCCGGACGGAGGTACGGTGGAGGTGGGTTCTAGTGGCTGCTGGTCGTGAGTGGAGCGCAGGAAGGCTCTTGGCGAGAGGGCGCACATGCTGGACTACACACGCGCAGAGTGTGGTGCTGCTGGAGGACGCGTATTGCTACAGGCTGTGCGGGGTGAGGTGCAGGTGGAGTGCATCTGCTGCTACACACTACAGGCGTGGCGGGTGCTGCAGGCAGTGGTGTGGTGAAGTGCAGGTGCATGCATGGAGGTGCGCGCGGGCTGAAAGTGGGCTTGCGCACTTGTAGGTGCGTGGCAGGGGCTTAGGCGCACTACTGGAAGTGTGGGTGGGTGTGTGTAGCTAGAGGGCACGTGGGCGGAGGTGCAAGCGCGTGCAGCTGGAGGGGCGCACGAAAGGAGGTGCAGGCACGTGCAGCTGGAGGGGCGTGCAGGCTACGGGTGTGCCTGGAGGCAATGGTGGGTCTGATGGAGCGGGGGGAAGCAGCTGGTGATGGCGTGGGCTATAGGAGAGGCCGGCTGCTATTGCTCATGGGGACGGCATGTTGTTGGGTTTATTTTTAAGGTGAAGTGAAATAGAGGAAGAAGAAGAATGAAGAAGATATGGGGCCAAGCTTCAGACATCCGGGAAACTTCCTAGACGTCTTAACTGACGGAGGAGATGAAAATGCATGGCATGGAGTTGCGGCGGCTGCGGTGGTGGTTGCTGGTGATGGCAGTGAAGGTGGTGATGCTGATTCTGGTGAGGCACGGTGATGGAACTGTGGCCATCAGGGACACACGCTCATGCTGTTGGCACGAGTCCACCGGCTTGGCGCGGCGAGCTGTCACCTCGTCGGCCCACGTGTGGTGGAGCTCGGCCATGGAGACCACTGTGGTGGAATGGAGTACACGGTGGTGGAGTGGGGTGGTGTCTCCTCAAGCTCGGTTGCCTCCTCCTCTCCCTTGTAGTCAGCTGCCCCGACCAGATCCAACACACCCGCTCCTCCATGAATTGGGCCTTGACTGCAGCAGCTGGAGGAAATGAAACCGTTGCTCATAGAAGAAGAATAAAATAATAATAAAATATTATGGTTATTTATATACAAACCCTTAACTTTTATGTTAACTTAAAATAATGCATGCAATGCACCTAATTGGTTAACTAATTAAATGAATTCAATTCTAAGTTAATTCTAAGTGCATTTAAATATGAATGCAATGCATGAATTATGTAATTAAATCAGAAATATGAATTAACCTATTTACATCTTAATTTATGCTAAATAAATGTTAGAATTAGCTTAATGTCTAGGCACTTAAATACTTAAATAGCCAATAAATATGGGCTAATCAGCTTCCTCGTACTGCTGGCTCCTCCACAAGACCTTCACCAGGGGTACCTGCTTCCATCTCAAACTTCGGATGGCTCTGTCTATTATCTGCACTGGTCTCTTGGGGTAGATCAAGTCGTCACCCACCTTGACACTCTCATGGCTCAGAATGTGACTGGGATCAACAACGTACTTCCTGAGGTTGGACATGTGGAACACGTTGTGCACACTAGAAAGCTGGGGAGGAAGGGCAAGCCAGTAAGCAACGAGTCCTACTTGCTCCATGACCTCAAAGGGCCCCACAAACCTCGTCGCAAGCTTCCCTTTCACCCCAAAATGCTGCAGGCCCTTCATGGGCGAAACACGAAGAAAGACGTGATCCCCAACCTTGAATTGCACCTCTCTACGCTTCCGATCAGCATAACTCTTCTGTCTGCTCCTGGTAGTCGGAAGTCGTCTGTGAATCTACTCTACCACCTCCTAACTCTACCGGATCAGCCTGGGGCCAACCTCCCACTTGGTCCCCACCTCAACCCAACTCAAGGGTGTAGTACACCTCCGTTCGTATAGAGCCTCATAAGCTACCATGCCGATACTCGAGTGATAGCTGTTATTATATGCAAACTCTGCCAGGGGTAAGTGCTCCTCCCAAGAGCCCCTCTAGTCTAGTACACAGGTGCGTAAAAGGTCCTTGAGTGTCTGTATAGTGCGTTTTGACTGTCCGTCCGTCTGGGGGTGGTACGACGTACTGAACCTCAACCGTGTCCCCAAGGCCTGCTAAAACTCAGCCCAAAACTAGAAAGTAAAACGAGTATCCTGGTTGGATACAATCTCACATGGAACTCTATGTAGACATACCACATCACGAATATACCTCTTTTCCAACTACACTGGTCCCAAGGTGACTTGGATTGGCAAGAAGCGTGTCGTCTTCGTCAATCTATCTACTATCACCCAGACTGCATCGTGTCCTCGCTAGGTAATGGGTAAGCCCACCACTAAGTCCATGGTGATGCTCTCCCACTTCCACTCTGGCACAGGAAGTGGCTGCAATGGCCCTGCAGGCCTTTGATGCTCAACCTTCACCTGTTGGCACACCAAACACTGCTGCACGAACTCACCTACATCCCACTTCATCCCTCTCCACCAAAAGTCACATCTTAGATCATGATACATCTTCATGTTCCTGGGATGTATGGTGATCCTGGACCCGTGCGCCTCAGTCAAGAGCTCTCTCAACAACTCCTCGTCCCTAGGAACATACAAACGTCCCCTCATGTGCAACACCTTGTCTGTAAAAGAGAAGTCTCCTAGGTCCCCTGATAGTACTCTATCTTATAATGACTGCAGGTACAGATCTGTCATTTGTCCTGTGATGATGCGGTCTATCAGCTCTGGTCTCGTCTGTCGTGTCATCGTCACTGCCCCATAATACCCCTGTGACTCTAGGGGTCACCAACTACCCAACTCCTCCATAAGTCTCCAACTCTGTGCCTGTAAACTAGCCAAGTGGGCAGGTGCCTTCCGACTCAAGGCGTCAACCACCACGTTGTCTTTCCCCAGATGGTAGGAGATGCTGCAATCATAGTCCTTCAGGATCTCTAACCAACATCTCTATCCCATGTTAAGCTCCTTCTGATCAAAGAAATACCTGAGGCTCTTATGATATGTGAAAATCTCAAAGGTCTCACAGTAAAGGTAGTGCCTCCATGTCTTCAGCGCGAAGACAATAGTTGCTAGCTCTAAGTCATAGGTAGGGTAGCTATGCTCATGGGGATTTAGTTGCCGTGAAGCGTAAGCAACAACATGACCTTGCTGCATGAGCACACCCCCTAACCCCTGCAACGAAGCGTCCATGCAGACCACAAAACTGCCACTGCTATCTGGGATGGTAAGCACAGGAGTCGAAGTCAGCCTCTCCTTTAACTCCTGAAAACACGTCTCATAAGCGTCAGTCCAAGCAAAGGGCACATTCTTCCAGGTCAACAAAGTCATAGAACATGCAATCTGCGAGAAACCCTTGATAAACCGTCGGTAGTAACCTGCCAGTCCCAAGAAACTGTGTATCTCTATCACTGTACATGGCCTCTCCCACCTGAGTACTACCTCAACCTTGGCTAGATCCATAGCTAAGCCATCCCCTAAAATCACATGGCCCAAGAAAGTCATCAGTCTCAACCAAAACTCGCACTTGCTGTATTTGGCATACAGCCTGTGTCGTCTCAAAGTGTCCAAAACCATCCGCAAGTGTCGCTCGTGCTGTGCCTAATCTCAGGAGTAAACGAACATGTCATCAATAAATACCACCACAAACTAATCTAGATACGAACTGAACACTTGGCTCATCAAATCCATGATGGTAGCGCGGGCATTGGCCATCTCAAACAGCATGACCAAAAACTCGTAATGTCTGTATCGGGTGTGGAAAGCTGTCTTGGAGACGTCGGTCTCCCTGATCATCAACTGGTGGTAGCCTGATCTCAAATCTATCTTGGAGAATACCGTGGCACCTCGCAACTAGTCAAATAAATCATCAATCCTCGGCAACGGATACTTGTTCTTGATGGTGACCCTATTCAGCTGTCTATAGTCAACACAAAGGCGTAGGGTACCATCCTTCTTCTTCACAAATAACATAGGGGCTCCCAAGGGGATGCACTGGGCCTCACAAAGCCCTTCTCCAATAGGTCCTGTAGCTATGAATTGAGCTCTCACAGCTCAAGTGGTGCCATCTGGTACGGTGCCGTAGAAATGGGGTTTGTCCTCAGTACTAGTGAGATCTCAAACTTGATCTCACTCTCAGGTCATATTCCTGGCAACTCCTCTGGAAACACGTCGGGGTACTCTCTGACCACCAGGATGCTTTGAAAGTCTGCCACGGGACTGGGCTCCACCACCACACAGGCTAGAAAGCCCTCACACCCCTGGCCCAAAAGTCTCGCTGCCTGAAGCATAGAAATGCACCTGAAACCTTTGTCCACCAGCTATCTGTGAAACTCAAAGGAAGGAATCTCCTATATGGGGAAGACAATCTTCCTCCCAAAATAGTCCACCAAGGTTGGTAAGCGGACAACCAATCAATCCCCAGAATCACACCAAAATCCTCCATCGATATCACGATTAGGTCAGCGGGGAGGTTGTGTCCCCCAATACTAACCAAACAATCTGTGTAGACCTCCTCAGCTACAAACGGTTGACCACCAGGACCTCTGATCACAAACGGATCGTCTAACAACACGTAGTCCTGTGCTAAATTGATAGCAACACTCGCAGCGACAAAAGACTGTGTGGCACCGAAATCAAAAAGTATGTAAACTAATCTGTCGGAAACTGTAACCATACATGCCACCACTGAACCTGATGCCCTAGCATCTCGGTGTGTTAGGGTGTTGATATGCCCCTCAGTTCTCGGTGTAGAAGAAGCAACCACACTTTGCGTCGAATGAGTAGTCACTGGCCGGTACCCTCCCTGTGACTGTTGTCTGGTCGGGACCCGGTTAGGTTTGTTAATATGGTGATTTTACCATTGAAATGCGTATAGTGGTTAACCTAATTCAAGCCTAATCATTTCTTTACAAAATTTTTTTACCTGGCCTACTTGATTTTATCTTGGTTACTTTTAGGCCCAGGGTCGAACTCAGGGAAGTGGGGTTAGAAGTCAAGTTTCTACTCCTTTCCTACAACGAATCTCTTCCATTCGTTTATTATGTTTTTGGTGTTTTTCTATTTAGATTTTTTTCTGATAATCTTTGTTCTTGAGGCACACCTTCAAAATCAGGTTCTTGGCTTTAAGCCAAATCAGGGTTTCAAAACTGGTCTTGCTATTCGCAAGATGGAGTACCTGCAAGTCAAGGATTATCTTTTCTCTTTTATGTATTTTTTTAATCTTTTTACCGATAGGAAAGAGAAGCAGAAATAAAGTAAATATAGTATATATATATATGTATATATTATATATGTATAAAGGGGTGGGGGTGGAGGTGGAGATGGAGTGTAGCACGGTGTTGAGTCAATCGTCGTCTAGAAAGATGCAACCAACAGGACGAGGTGCTGCATGGAGTGTAAGGTGGATTGATGGAAGATGAGTGTGACCACACTTTTTGTATGCGTGTATCGGGGAATATCTGCAACTGGTGCAGATACTCCCGCGATACAACGTACACTAAGTAATGTGAAAATATATATATATATGTGTGTATATATGTAAATATATCTATATGTATATATGTAGTTATATATGTATATATTTATATATGTATGTATATATATATATATAAAGACATAAATATATGTATAGATAGATATATGTATAGATATGTATATATATATATATATGTTTATGTATGTATATATAACTATATAGATGTATATATATATATGTATATATATATAGTAATATATGTATATAGATATGTATGTATATATATATATGTATAAATTTATGTATATATATGTATATATATATATATGTATCTATACTTATACTTAGTTATATAGGTATATATATAGATATATATATATGTATGTATGTATATAGACTAATACATAGTTATATAAGTACTAATATATGTATAGATATATGTACATATATATATGTATATGTATATAAGTATATATATATAAATATATATATGTACGTATATATATATTTGTATAAAGTAGACTATAGGTGTGTGTGTGTGTATGAGAGTGTGAGTGTGTGTGTGTAACTATCGGCAGAGAGAGAGTGAGAGAGCGATGAGAGAGAGAGAGAGAGGGAGAGAGCGCTGCTGGTGAAGAAATGCGGGTTAAGTCGTCTGCAACCTCAGGTCCAGACGTCTGGTGTCTCACACGCATGTGCAGGCACGTAGGCACGCAGAGAGGCACGCGCTGGAGGGAAGTGGGTGCGGAGAGGACTGCAGTGCACGGCGCTACGCGAAGAGCTAGGGCGGGTGCACGCAGATGCACGTGGGCAAAGTCACGTGCGAGAGTGGGCCGTGGCAGAGGACCGCACGCAGACGCGTGGGCTGGTGCTGGAGCAGGACGATGGGCGGGACGCATGCACGGGCAAAGGCCGATTGCAGTGTGCCGGGTGACCGGTTAAGTGAGAAACTTATCGGTCACCCCACTGTTGCCACAGTGTTCCGCAGAAATGTGTGAATAGTGGCTATAGTGGCCGGGAGAGCTGCGCAACCACTTGCGCCCGGTGCTATGAGTAGGGGTGGCTTGCGGCTGGCTCGGTACGTGCTGTCATGCGCGTGGAAGGGGTGTGCCAGTTGGTTGCCGGTGCGGAGAGGTTCACGTACGCAAAGAAGCTGGAGGCGAGGGTGCATGCAGGTGCTCGCTGGAGGCCTACGTGCACTGCTGCCGCCTTGCTGCTTCTGCTGTGGGGCTTGGCCAGCTGCTGCAAGGGAGTGCAATGGCTGGTTGAGCTCCAAAGCTTGAAGCCTTGTGGTAATGGCGTAAATGGCGTGGAAAGTTGAAACAGAGAAGAGAAGACCACCACGCCCGCTGGCTCTTTGATGAGCTGGGCGGTGGTGGTCTCACGGTGGTGGGTGTGCACCACAGTGATGGACTCCTGTCCACAGAGTGGCTCCTCAGAGGAGGAGGGCTTGCGTATGGAGGGAGAGGGGAGGGGACGGCCTGGAATGAGAAGCTGCTGTGTGTTGGGTTTTTGGCATGGAGGACTAGGCTCCCTTGCAAAGAAGGAGCCGCGCCTATTTTATAGAGAAAGAAGGCATGCACAGCCATGGTCTAGCTGTGCATGGCCTGCAGGGAGAGGCTGTGCAGAGCCATGCTGAGAAGGACATGGCGCGAGGAAGAGGCTGCCATGAATTGCAGCCGCGAAGAATAATTAAAAATCAAATAGAAATAAAAATAAAAATGAAAATTTTGTGAGGCAGCACTTGAAGAAAATGTGAATTACGAGGCCATTTTATTCACTCTCCTCCCCTCTCAATTAAATGCATGCATGCATGTATTTTTACAAATGCGACTATGGATACCTAACATGCATTGGTAATGCTAGGAAATATCACAAGACGGCACAATTGCAGGTGTATTTTTGCGGTGCAATCATACCCCCATGCCTATCTTTTGCTAGTCCCTAGGAAAATATTTTTGTGTTGTATTTAGAAATGATCTTTAGCTGAAGATTTTCTCCAGAGGTGACATAGGTGTGTTTATTGTTGGATATTGTGAGAACCAATTACAGAGAAGACTACCAGTACTTTAAGTCTCATATAACATAGATCATCCCTCAACTAACCAGGACTCTTGATATTTAAACCTTAAGTACGATTTCCAAGACCAAGAAGTTTTTGTCGTACTCGGGAGATCAAGAGATTATGGCTTGTGCTTAGTGACGGATCAAGACTGACCAGATGAACATTACGACTCAAGCCCAGGGTTTCACAAATTTTTAAGTACAGGTTGGTCCTAGTTTCATCTCATGTCTTCGGATTGACCCATAAAAAGATGATGGAAGCTCAACTCCCATTTTCTGACATTTGTGGCTCACAGGAAAACAGGGTATTTGCGCTGAAGAACTTTTTTGTAGGAAGAAGACTTTACAGATATTTGAGATATACTGACTTATTTGCATCTTTTTTTTTTTTTTGAAACACGTGTCAGTATATCTCTTACAACATTATTTGGAGGAGCACACTTTTCTTTTTGGTGGGAGAGTTCCTTTTTGGTGGAAAGAGTCTTTCCTAAACACAAGACTAAAGCCTGGGATAAAAAGTCTACCTATGCGCACAGGTAAGGACTCCACCTTCCCTAATGAACACTAGGGTTGGATCATATGTTCACTTGGTCTTTCTTGGTATGTGTAGTGTGAACCAAGATTACTTAGGCTCTCAAGTAGAAGCAAACTAATGGATCCTGTACTGGTGTCTCAGGTACAAGAATACATCCTTTGTTAGGAGAGATTCCGATCTATCTTGTCAATGCTCAAGTGAATTAAGCCAAGCCTGTGGCCTGGAAAGTCTTCAAAAACAGTGGTTGAATATCCATAAACATTTATTATATTTTTGTTTCAGCCTTTAGATCATTACTAAACACCATTTTCATTTTTCATTTATGTATATATATATATAGATAGAAACTGCATGATACCATAAAATACCCAGATCCTATGGATGCCTATCCACCCCCCCATGCCAAACAATGCTATGTCCTCAAATGCATGCAGGGTTGGGTAGAGGAAGGACGAAAGATCGGGTAACGAGAGCTGAGGAGTAGGGTATAAGCAGGGTGGTAGGGTTGGTGGATGGTGGGTGGTGAAGTGAAAAGTGAAGTGATCGTGATAGTGGTGTGAAAAGTGATGGTGGATGGTGAAAGATCCGGCATTTCCTCGGACGAGAGTGTCCTAGGCAGATCGGAGAACAAGTTAGGAGGAAGAAGTTGGCACTCGGATTGGCCAAGAAGAGGGGCTTCTTGGATAGATGGACCCAAAAAGGAATAGCCCCATTGAGAAGGATGTGGGCTCAAGGTCCCAGTGTGGAGTTGCAAATCCGCCTGATTTGGTGGGAAAGAAAGGGCAATCTGGTCTTCAAGAGTGTGGATCGGCGGTGAGTAGCCCGGATATGACTCAGATCACGAGGTATGGGAAGCGGAGAAAACCTCGTCAGAAGTCTGGTCAAGAGAAGGTACGGGAATAGGGAGGGATGGGGGAAAGTCACAGTATGTGTTGATCAGTGTAACGACCCGGTTCCCGAGTCCCTACGAGACACGAGAACCGGACCGACTCGACTAATCCCAAGACCTAGTCGTCCAACGAGGAAGTAACCAAAAGACAGTAAAATAAACCACATTCAGCACGAATATAACTAACAGTAAGAAAGTACAGCAGTAAGGAAAGAAACTACTACAGTAGGTACCACCACAACAGTAAAACAACATTTATCATATAACAAGAAACTGCAGGTAAAGAAGGTACAACGGAAACAAAAACTACTCACTAGAACAGAAACAAAAGAGGTACAAAAGACTGTGGTAACTCTACTGGACCCTACTCGGCCCAGCGTCCTCTGCAGCCGCCGACCCTGGCTGCTCAACACCTGGTCCTGAAAAAGGTAACGAGTGTAACACGTCAGCAAAACGCTGAGTAGAGTGGCAAACTAACTAAAGGCAACAGTAGAGTGTACAGTAGCTGTTATGTTCTATTACTTCCTTTATTCACATCTTTTAATTTTTCTCACTATTTCATTTATTTCTCATATCCTTTACTTGATCTCGAATGTCCTCGTGGGAACGATCTTGATTGCAGTCTTTTGCAAAAGTAGAAGTAGCACGTGGTGCTCTCCTGGCCGGGAGAGTCCCCCGTGGTGATCCTACCCTCAGTCAACCACCCCAAGGTCACTGACAGACGTAACGGTGACTACGGCACGCGCGATAAATGCACAGGTAGCTAGCCCGCACTGGCACGCGGTCAGTCGTTTCCGTTAACGGGTGCACCCAAAGCACAGCACGGAACCAGGGCAGAGCCCTCTCAGTAACAGGGGTCCAACCCCTCCACAGTAACCAAACCGGGGCCTTGCCCCTCCACAGTCCGCGCACCCTCTCCTGACTACCCTGGTTTGCCCTAGTGGGCCTAACAAGTCGGTGAAGGAGGCTAGCAGAACCCCGAGGCCTGTGGGGTAGCTAGTACTCTCCTAACACTACTAGCTCTCCTCGGTACTATGTACACGAGGGCCAACAAGTCGGTACAGAGTGGCCAGTCCTAACCCCGGGTCCCTGGGGTGGCTGGCCCCACTCTGCACTAAACAGGTACAGGTACTTCCCTTGGCACTGCGTACCCAAGAGACAGTACAAACTACATCTCAGTTCCATTCCTTTTTCTTTCCAGGAGTTCCACTCCTAATTCCCCGTAGGGTTCCAGCTCTTTATCTCAGAACATTATATGTTTCACTTTCCAGTTTCACCATCTCACAATCCATGATCTCAATCATGTTCCTTTATTAATAACAGGCAGCTATTAATTCAATTTACAGGCAGTTTTATATTCCTTTCCATTTTTCCAAGACTGCAGTATTATACATTCCACTAGTTTTTTCCATCCTAAGATTCATGCCACACCCTAGGATCTAGCATACAACTAGTTTTCCAGCCCTAGGATTCATGCATCACCTAGGAGCTATCATTCCATACATTTCTCATTCCTAGGATTTATGCAATGTCCTAGATTCTAGTTATGGTTCCATACTTTAACAGATTTTAGAAATAAACTTAAGCCACTCTACCAGGTACAACGGGAGTAATGGGGGCGTGATCGGGAATCCCGCGCGCCTCCGCGACTCCCAAGACTGCAACTGAACGAGGTCCTATCACAAGGATCAAACACAAGGAGTGTCTCAAAATAGTGTATAGCTACTGTAGACGGGTAGAGGAATTAATTCTGAAAAGAACGCAACTCGAATCGCGGAAAACGGAGCCCGAACGGGCCCTAAACGGGTCGAAAAAGACGATACTGTGCAAAATCAGACGTCTGGAACTTCTTCCAGACGTCTTAAACAGTGGATCAGAGAATTACCTGTTCAGTGTGGTTTCCCAGACGTCCAGAAGTCTGCGGGGACATCTGTCCTAGCTCCCAGACGTCCGATGGTCACCCCGGACGTCTGGAGGTCACTCCCGCCGTCTGGTACAACTTCCAGACGTCTTATTCGCAAAGGATGGCGAATCAGCGAACCTACGCACAGCCAACTCCCTCCCTTAGTACGGTCGGTCGACAGGAAGGAAGAAGAAATCGGAAAACACACCTTTCAGATGTCGGTATGAGCTACCAGACGTCATCCTCGCCGTCTGCCTATCAACCCAGACGTCTGATTCTGGAAATCTTTCCAGAATTAGGGCGCGACCCGGACTCTGCTCGCGACGCTGCCTGCGTCGCACCTCACGCTCCTACTGCTCAAACTGCAGCAGGTCCCTCTCCGCGTCATTCCGCGCCCCCTGCGCCCTCCGCCGGACGGCCAAGCCGCTCCGGCGAGCTCGCCCTCACGGCAGAGCTCCGCCCTCGCACGTCGCGCCTCCTCCGCGCTCACTGCGGTCGCCGCTGCAGCCCTCGCGCTCGCTCGCTCTCGTGCATAGGAAGGAGGAGAAGAAGGAGACGGTGGAGACGGGAGGGGAGGCGCGACCCTTTTAAGGCCGCGCGGAGAGGAGAGAGAGAAGGCGCGGCAGGCGTCTGCAGCCGCAGAAGAAAAAGAGGGAATAACGAATATGCGGTCTGCGCGCGCAGGAGCGCAGACGACTCGCAGGTGTGGACGATAACGGATTTTCAGACGTCTGTAAACCGTCCCAGACGTCTGGCAAGACGTCTGGATGTGATCCCAGACGTCTGGGCCACCTCCCAGACGTCTTAAAATACGTCCGGGGCACGCGTTCGTAACAATATAACAAACTCAGAGGAAGTTTCGTCCCCGAAACTTGTGCCAACTAGGGTCCGGGAAAAGACGTCCAAATAACCATAACAAACTCAAAGAGGACCGAACCCGGTCCGAAAAGACGTACCCGCGAAAAGCTCTGGGTACCGCTCCCGCATTGCCGCCTCAGGCTCCCAGGTAGCCTCCTCGTACCGCTGGCTCCTCCACAAAACCTTTACCAGGGTACTTGCTTTCGTCTCAAACTGCGGACGGCTCGGTCTAGGATCTGCACTGGCCGCTCGGGGTAGGTCAGGTCGTCGCTCACCTCGACGCTCTCGTGACTCAGTACGTGGCTGGGATCGGCTACGTACTTCCTGAGGTTGGACACGTGGAACACGTCGTGCACACCAGAAAGCTACAGGGGAAGGGCAAGTCTGTAAGCAACGGGTTCAACCCGCTCCAGGACCTCAAAGGGCCCCACGAACCTCGGCGTGAGCTTCCCTATCACCCCAAACCGCTGTAAGCCCTTCATGGGCGAAACACGAAGGAAGACGTGGTCCCCAACCTCGAACTGCACCTCTCTGCGTCTGCGATCCGCGTAGCTCTTCTGTCTGCTCCTGACAGTGCGGAGTCGTCCGTGGATCTGCTCAACTACCTCCTGACTCTACCGGATCAACCTGGGGCCAACCTCCCACTTGGTCCCCACCTCAACCCAACTCAAGGGTGCCGTACACTTCCGTCCGTACAGAGCCTCGTAGGGAGCCATGCCGATGCTCGAGTGATAACTGTTGTTGTATGCAAACTCCGCCAGGGGCAGGTGCTCCTCCCAAGAGCCCCTCCAGTCCAGTACACAGGCACGCAACAGGTCCTCAAGTATCTGTATCGTGCGCTCAGACTGTCCGTCCGTCTGGGGGTGGTAAGCCGTGCTAAACCTCAACCTCGTCCCCAAGGCCTGCTGAAACTCAGCCCAAAACTGGGACGTAAAGCAGGTATCCCGGTCGGATACGATCTCCCGCAGAACTCCGTGTAGTCGCACCACATCACGGATATACCTCTCTGCCAACTGTGCTGGTCCCAAAGTGACTCGGATCGGCAAGAATCGCGCCGTCTTCGTCAATCTATCCACTATTACCCAGACTGCGTCGTGTCCCCGCTGGGTAACAGGTAAGCCCACCACCAAGTCCATGGTGATGCTCTCCCACTTCCACTCTGGCACTGGAAGCGGCTGAAGCGGCCCTGCAGGCCTCTGATGCTCGGCTTTCACCTGCTGGCACACTAAGCACTGCTGCACGAACTCACCCACATCACGCTTCATCCCTCTCCACCAAAACTCGCGCCTCAAGTCATGGTACATTTTCGTGTTTCCGGGATGTATGGTGAATCTGGAACCGTGTGCCTCAGTCAGTAGCTCTCTCAACAGCTCCTCGTCTCTGGGAACGCACAACCGTCCCCTCAAGCGTAACACCTGGTCTGTGAAAGAGAAGTCCCCTGGGTCCCCTGATAGTACTTTGTCGCGCAAAGACTGCAAGTACGGATCAGCCATCTGTCCTGTGATGATACGGTCTATCAGCTCTGGCCTGGTCTGCCGTGTCACCATCACTGCCCCACAGTATCCTCGTAACTCTAGAGGTCACCAACTGCCCACCTCCCCCAAAAGGCTCCAACTCTGTAACTGTAGACTGGCCAAGCGTGCGGGCGCCTTACGGCTAAAGGCGTCAGCCACCACATTGGCCTTTCCCGGGTGGTAGGAGATGCTGCAATCGTAGTCCTTCAGGAGCTCCAACCAACGTCTCTGTCTCATGTTGAGCTCCTTCTGGTCAAAAAGATATCTGAGGCTCTTGTGATCTGTAAAAATCTCGAAGGTCTCACCGTACAAGTAGTGCCTCCAGGTCTTCAGCGCGAAGACAACAGCTGCCAACTCTAGGTCGTGGGTAGGGTAGGTATGCTCATGGGGCTTCAGTTGCCGCGAAGCGTAAGCGACAACATGACCCCTCTGCATGAGCACACCTCCTAACCCATGCAAGGAAGCGTCTGTGTACACAACGAACCCGCCACTACTGTCAGGGATGGTGAGCACGGGAGCCGAGGTCAACCTCTCCTTCAGCTCCAGAAAACACGCCTCACAGGCGTCTGTCCAAGCGAAAGGCATGTCCTTCCGGGTCAACTGTGTCATAGGACGTGCAATCTGTGAAAATCCCCTGATGAACCGTCTGTAGTAACCTGCCAGTCCCAGGAAACTGCGAATCTCAGTGACTGAACGCGGTCTCTCCCACCTGAGCACTGCCTCGACCTTGGCGGGGTCCACCGCCAGGCCGTCACCAGATATCACATGACCCAAGAAGGTCACCTCCCTCAACCAGAACTCGCACTTGCTGTATTTGGCGTACAGCCTGCGTCGTCTCAGAGTGTCCAGAACCATCCGCAAGTGCTGTCCGTGCTGCGTTCAATCTCTAGAATAGATGAGCACATCATCTATGAAAACCACCACGAACTGATCCAAGTACGGTCTAAACACCCTGTTCATCAGGTCCATGAAAGCAGCGGGGGCATTGGTCAGCCCAAACGGCATGACCAAAAACTAGTAGTGTCCGTACCGGGTGCGGAAAGCTGTCTTGGAGACGTCGGTCTCCCTGATCCTCAACTGGTGGTATCCAGACCTCCAGTCTATCTTGGAAAACACCGTGGCACCCCGCAACTGGTCAAACAAATCGTCGATCCTCGGCAGCGGATATCTGTTCTTGATGGTGACCCTATTCAGCTGTCGGTAGTCCACACAAAGGCGTAGGGTCCCATCCTTCTTCTTCACAAACAGTACCGGGGCTCCCCAGGGCGACGCACTGGGCCTCACGAAACCTTTCTCCAAAAGGTCCTGCAACTGGGACTTGAGCTCTCGCAGCTCAAGCGGTGCCATCCTGTATGGTGCGGTGGAGATGGGGCTGGTCCCTGGTACTAGTGAGATCTCAAACTCGATCTCGCACTCGGGCGGTAGTCCTGGTAACTCATCTGGAAACACGTCGGGGAACTCTCTGACCACCGGGATGCTCTGGAAGTCTGCCACAGGGCTGGGCTCTGCCACCACACAGGCTAGGAAGCCCTCACACCCCTGGCTTAAAAGTCTCGCCGCCCGAAGTGCCGAAATGCACCTGAAACCTCCGTCCACTGGCTGCCCGTGAAACTCGAAAGAAGGCAACTCCGGAATGGAGAAGACAATCTTCCTCTCAAAATAGTCTACCAAGGCGTGGTTAGCGGACAGCCAATCCATCCCCAGAATCACTCCAAAGTCCTCCATCTGTATCATAATCAGGTCAGCTGGCAGGCTATGTCCCCCGATGCTGACCTCGCAACCCATGTACACCTCCTCAGCTACAAACAGCTGACCACTCGGACCTCTGATTACGAACGGATTCTCTAACAGTGTATAATCCTGGTCCAAACTAACTGTGAAACTGGCTGCGACAAACGAGTGCGTAGCGCCGGAATCGAAAAGCGTGTAAACGAGTCTGCCAGAAACTGAAACCATACCTGCTACCACGGATCCCGATGCTCTGGCATCCCTGTGTGTTAGGGCGTTGATATGCCCCTCAGCTCTAGGTGCGGACGAAGCAGCCACACTCTGCGTCGGACGAGTAGGTGCTGGCCGGTACCCTCCTCGCGACTGCTGTCCTCCTCCTCGTGCCTGGGAACCGCGGCCTCCTGCACGCCCTCCAGTGCTCTGCACGGGAAGTATCTGCTGACCTCCTACCCTAGATGGGCAGTCCCTCCTGACGTGGCCCGGCTGGCCACACTGGTAGCAGAGGGGAACCCGACTCCCGCCCTCAATGAGTCTCTGCTGTCGGCTAGGCGGGGGTCCGGTGCTGGCGACTGGCCCCTGTCGAGGGCCCCCAAAGGCCACTGATGGCCCTGCACAACGTGACGGCTCTCCTGCGGATGCCACGTGTCTCCGTTCTCGCCAGCCCTGTGAGAAGTCTGGATGAAAGGGCCTCTTCCGCCCGCCGTCGATCTCTCGCGCGGACGGGTTGGTCTCCTTGTAAGTCATAGCTGCCTCTACCACCCTCGAAAATGTCGGCAGCTTCAGGGGTTTGACATACCCCCGGATCGCAGGCCGGAGCCCCTCGGTGAACCTCCAAAGGCGCTCCTCCTCAGTGGCTACCGCTGTCGCTACAAAGCGGGACAGCTCCAAGAAACGCGTGCGGTACGTGCTAGCAGTCATCGTCCCTTGGCGGAGAGTGTGGAACTCCCGCCTCCTCTGGTCCTGCCACGTCTGGGGAAAGTACTGCTCGCAGAAGAGGGTGACGAACTGGTCCCACGTCGGCTCGTCCCTCTCCTGTCCCCGGACCGCCCTCTACCACCGGTGTGCCGCACTCTCCAGCTGGTACGTGGCAAAGGCCACACGGCACTCCACCGGGGGGCGAAGGGTGTCGAAGATCTTCTCCAGCTGCTCAAGCCAGTCCTCTGCCTCGGTCGGGTCCTCATCCCCCTTGAAGGAGGGGGGCTTCAGCTTCCGGAACTATCCGAAAAGCTCGAAGTGGCGCTGTAGGGGAGGTGCTAGTGCACCTCCAGGCGAAGATGCCTCGTGTACAGAAGTGTCGGGGGAAGGTGGGGGTGGCAGGGGCCCATCCCCTCCCTCGTGTCCAGCGCCGTTTCCATCGCGTGGTCCCACAGAGGACTCCCCCTCTGCAACCCCAGGAGGAGGTGCTCGGGGCGGTGGGTGGAGCTCCTCTCGTACAATATCCCGTATCAGTCTGGCGAGGTCCTGGGCCTGGATGCCAGGGGGTGGTGGCTGGTCCACCGAGACGTCAACAACAGCACGTCCATCTCGCCGACCTCGCCCTCGGCCGCACCAGCAGCCAGTCTCGCGACGAGGCATCTCCTGCAAGGAGACGCGAAACAAAACGGAAACGTCAAAACAGACGGTACCTAACAAAACTTCTAAGAGCTCATGTCAAGAGATATGTTGTGGTGGCTACTCTAGCTATAAACATGTGAATTGGTTATTTTCCAGTCAGTTGATTCACTTCTCGGGATGACCTTGCTCTGATACCATCTTGTAACGACCCGGTTCCCGAGTCCCTACGAGACACGAGAACCGGACCGACTCAACTAATCCCAAGACCTAGTCGTCCAACGAGGAAGTAACCAAAAGACAGTAAAATAAACCACATTCGGCATGAATATAACTAACAGTAAGAAAGTACAGCAGTAAGGAAAGAAACTACTACAGTAGGTACCACCACAACAGTAAAACAACATTTATCATATAACAAGAAACTGCAGGTAAAGAAGGTACAGCGAAAACAAAAACTACTCAATAGAACAGAAACAAAAGAGGTACAAAAGACTGTGGTAACTCTAGTGGACCCTACTCGGCCCAGCGTCCTCTGCAGCCGCCGACCCTGGCTGCTCAACACCTGGTCCTGAAAAAGGTAACGAGTGTAACACGTTAGCAAAATGCTGAGTAAAGTGGCAAACTAACTAAAGGCAACAGTAGAGTGTACAGTAGCTGTTATGTTCTATTACTTCCTTTATTCACATCTTTCAATTTTTCTCACTATTTCATTTATTTCTCAGATCCTTTACTTGATCTCGAATGTCCTCGTGGGAACGATCTTGATTGCAGTCTTTTCCAAAAGTAGAAGTAGCACGTGGTGCTCTCCTGGCCGGGAGAGTCCCCCGTGGTGATCCTACCCTCAGTCAACCACCCCAAGGTCACCGACAGACGTAACGGTGACTACGGCATGCGCGATAAACTCACAGATAGCTAGCCCGCACTAGCACGCGGTCAGTCGTTTCTGTTAACGGGTGCGCCCAAAGCACAGCACGGAACCAGGGCAGAGCCCTCTCAGTAACAGGGGTCCAACCCCTCCACAGTAACCAAACCGGGGCCTTGCCCCTCCACAGTCCGCGCACCCTCGCCTGACTACCCTGGTTTGCCCTAGTGGGCCTAACAAGTCGGTGAAGGAGGCTAGCAGAACCCCGAGGCCTGTGGGGTAGCTAGTACTCTCCTAACACTACTAGCTCTCCTCGGTACTATGTACACGAGGGCCAACAAGTCGGTACAGAGTGGCCAGTCCTAACCCCGGGTCCCTGGGGTGGCTGGCCCCACTCTGCACTAAACAGGTACAGGTACTTCCCTTGGCACTGCGTACCCAAGAGACAGTACAAACTACATCTCAGTTCCATTCCTTTTTCTTTCCAGGAGTTCCACTCCTAATTCCCCGTAGGGTTCCAGCTCTTTATCTCAGAACATTATATGTTTCACTTTCCAGTTTCACGTTCTCACAATCCATGATCTCAATCATGTTCGTTTATTCATAACAGGCAGCTGTTAATTCAATTTGCAGGCAGCTTTATATTCCTTTCCATTTTTCCAAGACTGCAGTATTATACATTCCACTAGTTTTTTCCATCCTAAGATTCTTGCCACACCCTAGGATCTAGCATACAACTAGTTTTCCAGCCCTAAGATTCATGCATCACCTAGGAGCTATCATTCCATACATTTCTCATTCCTAGGATTTATGCAATGTCCTAGATTCTAGTTATGGTTCCATACTTTAACAGATTTTAAAAATAAACTTAAGCCACTCTACCAGGTACAACGGGAGTAATGGGGGCGTGATCGGGAATCCCGCGCGCCTCCGCGACTCCCAAGACTGTAACTGAACGAGGTCCTATCACAAGGATCAAACACAAGGAGTGTCTCAAAATAGTGTATAGCTACTGTAGACGGGTAGAGGAATTAATTCTGAAAAGAACGCAACTCGAATCGCGGAAAACGGAGCCCGAACGGGCTATAAACGGGTCGAAAAAGACGATACTGTGCAAAATCAGATGTCTGGAACTTCTTCCAGACGTCTTAAACAGTGGATCAGAGAATTACCTATTCAGTGTGGTTTCCCAGACGTCCAGAAGTCTGCAGGGACGTCTGTCCTAGCTCCCAGACGTCCGATGGTCACCCCGGACGTCTGGAGGTCACTCCCGCCGTCTGGTACAACTTCCAGACGTCTGATTCACAAAGGATGGTGAATCAGCGAACCTACGCACAGCCAGCTCCCTCCCTTAGTACGGTCGGTCGACAGGAAGGAAGAAGAAAGCGGAAAACACACCTTTCAGACATCGGTATGAGCTACCAGACGTCGTCCTCGCCGTCTGCCTATCAACCCAGACGTCTGATTCTGGAAATTTTTCCAGAATCAGGGCACGACCCGGACTCTGCTCGCGACGCCGCCCGCGTCGCACCTCGCGCTCCTGCTGCTCAGACTGCAACAGGTCCCTCTCCGCGTCGTTCCGCGCCCCCTGCGCCCTCCGCCGGCCGGCCAAGCCGCTCCGGCGAGCTCGCCCTCACGGCAGAGCTCCGCCCTCGCACGCTGCGCCTCCTCCGCGCTCACTGCGGCCGCCGCTGCAGCCCTCGCGCTCGCTCTCTCTCGTGCATAGGAAGGAGGAGAAGAAGGAGACGGTGGAGACGGGAGGGGAGGCGCGGCCCTTTTAAGGCCGCGCGGAGAGGAGAGAGAGAAGGCGCGGCAGGCGTCTGCAGCCGCAGAAGAAAAAGAGGGAATAACGAATATCCGGTCTGCGCGCGCAGGCGCGCAGACGACTCGCAGGTGTGGACGATAACGGTTTTTCAGACGTCTGTAAACCATCCCAGATGTTTGGCAAGACGTCTCGTCAGATGTCTGGGCCACCTCCCAGACGTCTTAAAATACGTCCGGGGCACGCGTTCGTAAAAATCAGGCAATCGTCAATGTTTACATGTAATCCGTAACAGTTTGAATAGGTCCCTATTAGTCCGATACATGCACTGATGGTCATGTCCTCGTCAAACGTGTCATCCTCGATATAATCGCAATCAAAGTTCTTGGCTGCCCTGAAGATGTTAACCTTGAGCTTTTCAGATCCAACGGCAATCTCAATACAACCTAACTCGCAGTCGATATGGGCGCGGGCTGTGGCCAAGAAAGGTCGACCAAGGATGATCGGACAATCAGAAAGTGAGCTAGGAACTTCCATATCTAAAACAAGAAAGTCAACAGGAAAACAGAGACTGTTGACTATAACCACCACGTCTTCCACCACACCCTTCAGGATTTTGACAGAACGATCTGCCAACTGTAATGTGACAGGGGTTGGCTTTAGATTTCCCACGGAAAATTTTTCGAGCATGATGGTTGGTATAAGATTTATGGAAGATCCTAGATCAAGAAGGGCAAGGTTAAAATTGCAGGCTTGGATGATATAGGAAATCAGTGGTGTGCTCGGATCTTTCTACTTCGGTGGTAGATTTGATAGTATAGCACAACTTGCTTGAGGCGGGAGAACCACCTGAGTCTTAGTTTTCTTTGACTGTCGCCTGGGTGTTGTGTAGTCTTTGAAAAATCTGGCGATAGTAGGTATGTGGTCGATAGCCTTGAGCAGGGGTACCTTGATTTCTACATCCCTGAACAAATTACGTAGGTTGTCAAAGGCCTGCATATCTTTCTTCTTGCCTTTTGGCTCCCTCAGAAGAGCCTCAGGGAATGGGACTGATTTTGGCACCAATTTGGGTGTATCGTCCTCTGCAAATGCGACGCGCATCCCGAATGAGAGGGCGATGAAGAAGACGGGCCAGGATCAGGTTGAGGCGGATCGACGGTCTGCTTACTGCTTCTCATAGTGATAGCACTGGACGATGCGGGTCCAGTGGGATCATACGGCGGAGGAGGGTTTGCAATAGGGACATAAGAGTGCGGTGCTGCAATGGGATTAGCCTGAAATCTCGGTGGAATGCTCAGAGCCTATAGAATCTGATTAACCTGCCCCTGAGAAGGTCGTACCTATGGTTGAGGACCACGGGGTATGAAGTTTCGCAGGTTTGGAATAGGTTGGGAGAGAAGAGTGCCCTGAGATTGAGTCGCCATGCGTAGTTGACTGATCTCAGCATTCTACTATGCCAAGTGGTGCTGAAGAGAGGTCATGTTCTCTTCATGGCCCTTTGACATTTCCGTCATCATTTGCATCAATTTGTCAAGAGGACTTGATGCGTGTTCGGTTTGCGGTACGCAAGGGCCTGATGGCGGATTTGCCATAGGATTAGACTGGGCCCATGGGATGACGGGTGCGGACGGTTGCATTGGTCCACCTACGGGGTTTTGGTGCTGCGGGTTGTTGGACCATGCGAAATTCGGATGATTTCTCCACCCTGGGTTATAAGTGGCAAAGAACAGGTTGTTCCCTAGGGCGTAAGTGTCTTCTATGCCAGAAGACGTGTCCACATGTAAATACGCTTCCGAGCACATGGAGGCTTGGTCCTCCGTGTCAAAATACTGGCTTGCAGAAGCTAGATCCAAATGACTTACCGAATTGCTCAGTGCGACACTCGGTAAGGAAGGTCTTGCAGGGTTTCTTGGAATAAGCCTAGTGTTGGAAGAATTGGGATTGTGACGAAGTGGTGAGGTGGAGGTGTTTGCCATAGAACGGGTGGGGTTGGCCAGAAGCTCATCCAGCTTCTTGTGCACGACGGAGACTTCATCTAATTTTTGTGCGATAAGGCTGAGATCAGTGGATGAATGAGAGAGTCCCGTGTCAACTTCGTGGACATTTCAGGGCAGGCTGGTACGATTAAAGGCAACAATGGAGGCATTGTTCATCGAGTTTTCACTCATATTTTCAAATAATTCAAATGTTCCATTCTCGTCTTTATTAATAAAGTTCCCTCCGTAGGAAGTGTTTGCAATTTGCTTCAAAGTCTCATTTAGCCCATAGTAGAAAATCTGGGCTATATGCCACTTAGGCAGACCGTGGTGCAGACACTTCCTGAGGAGGTCATTATACCTCTCCCATGCCTCATGAAATTGTTCGCCGTTTTGTTGTGTAAATGAAGTGATAGCATGGCGAAGCACATTGGTTAACTCGATTGGGAAGAACTTCTTGAGAAATGCTGTTCGCATCTCTTCCCAAGAGTGGATGGTTCTCCCAAGGGTGCGTAACCATTGAGACGCTTTATCCCACAATGAAAATGGGAACATTTTCATGAGGACTATAGGTAGCTTGATATTTCTAGGTTTAACAGTTTCAGCCAATCGGGTTAAGTCTTCCAAGTGGAGAAAAGGATCTTCACTTGCAAGACCATGGAAGAGAAAATTTATCAGGCCAATTATGTTAGGCTTCAGTTCAAAGTCGCCCCCGCCCACAGGGACCCGAATTTATCCTATGTTCTCTGTAGCAGTGGGATTCTGATAAGAGCTAAGAGACCTAGGCTTCTCCCGTTCGGGAGGGTTCTGCATTTCCTCCAATGTTTCCCGAATGGCTTCAATTTGTTCATTATACATTTCCATTTGGGCTTGGAGGCGGGTTATGGGATCTAAGGCTCCACCACCTGGTGGGTTCTGAGGGTGGTTTCCTCCCTCGGGATTTGTTGGTGGGCGTGCAGCCATGTTTGTGGAGGAGGAGGATGATTCAGCTTCTTTTCTAAATTTATCAGGCAATTCACACAGTTCAAGGTTTTGTGACCTCCTCCCAAACATGCACTACCGTAGGAAGAATTGGGGGGATAAGAAGGGAAAAGGAGATGAGAGAAATGACGCCTCAAAGGTACACTTGATGACAAATCAATTCAATCAAATTCCTAACCTCTACAGTGTGCCCTTAGACCTAAAGATCTAAGTTACCAACTATCACGAACTACAGAAAAACATGCGAGCATCGCGGAACCACCGAGCCAGATTGAAAGGCCGTTTGCCCTAGTCTTAGACACCCGATAGCACGCGGGAACCCTCACCAACACGTAGACGCTACATGCAGGCAGTTAGACCTCCAATCCTTAATAAGGGTCAAGTTACTACCAATTTTAGTTAGAGGCTTAGGATCAAGTGCTTTTGGAATGTGAAGGGAGTTGTTTACGGGTAATGCCCAAGTGATTGATTTCTCAAGTGTGTAAAACAAGTATGCAACGGGGAAATCTCCCTGAATTGAAGTTTTAATTGGTGAATGGTTTTTACAGTTCAGCCTTAAGTAGTATTGATTTTAGGATTTCGCTGAAATACCAATTCAACCAATCTCCGGGTTTTGAGAGAATACAAGTTTTCTTCTAAGCCCAACAAACCCTTCTTCAATGTCAATTGGTTAATGCATGCTAAAATTCAATGGGCTTCCCTAAATGGAGATTTCTATGTGTGGATGCACGAATCAGTTTTAGATTAGTGTGAAAGGGTGCCAAAGAATTGCAATTCAAGTGCTCCCAATCACCAAAAAGATTTCCACACACAAGGCTCAACCAAAAGATAAAGAAAATCAATTTGTTGGGGTTGAAATATTCGGGATCGAATCTTAAGCAAGTGAAAAGTCGTGGTGGGGTTGGAATTAACTCAATTCCATGTCTCCCCACCAAAAAGGTGATCCCGAATTGTAGATAAATGAGGCAAAGAGGGGTGCAATCAATCTTTTTATTTGCCTTAAAGAATACTTCCCAATGCGAAAGATTCAAGAATCAAGATTCTTGGATCTTCACTATGCGAAGTTTGGCGGGAAATCCTCGGGCGTTGGGAGTAAAGGCAAACAATCAATCAAGTGAATTTTAATCCACTTGCCCCAAGAGATCCCAAGAAGTTTTTCTAGTTTTTTTTTTTAGTTTTTAGTTTTTTTTTTTTTTTAAGTGACAAGTTAACCTAGGTCGCTAAGAAAGGAAGACCTACTTGTTCAGTAACGTGTGTGGAGCTCCAGTGCGGTGTCGGTGTCTTCACTCTCTCGTTCCCACCTTGGATCTGCCCATGTCTTCGACTTCGTCTGCCTGCCTTCTCCTTGCAACAGGTTTACCTACACACCAATAAACAAAAACACCCATGAAGAGAGAAGAGAAAAAAAATGAAAGGAATGGAATAGAAACTTACTTGAATACGCACTTCCCCGGCAACGGCGCCAGAAAAGATTATGGTCGGGACCCAGTTAGGTTTGTTAATATGGTGATTTTATCATTGAAATGCATATAGTGGTTAACCTAATTCGAGCCTAATCATTTCTTTACAAAATTTTTTTTACCTGGCCTACTTGATTTTATCTTGGTCACTATTAGGCTGAGGGTCGAACTCAGGGAAGTGGGGTTAGAAGTCAAGTTTCTACGCCTTTCCTACAACGAATCTCTTCCGTTCATTTATTATGTTTTTGGTGTTTTTCTGTTTAGATTTTTTTCTGATAATCTTTGTTCTTGAGGCACACCATTGAAATCAGGTTCTTGGCTTTGAGCCAAATCAAGGTTTTAAAACTGGTCTTGCTATTCGCAAGATGGAGTACCTGCAAGTCAAGGATTATCTTTTCTCTTTTATGTATTTTTTTTATCTTTTTACTGACAGGAAAGAGAAGCAGAAATAAAGTAAATATAGTATATATTATATGTATATATTATATATGTATAAAGGGGTGGGGATGGAGGCAAAGATGGAGTGTAGCACGGTGTCGAGTAAGCGTCGTCGAGAAAGACGCAACCAATAGGACGAGGTGCTGCGTGGAGTGTAAGGTGGATTGATGGAAGATGAGTGTGACCACACTTTTTGTATGCGTGTATCGGGGAATATCAACAA
This sequence comes from Thalassia testudinum, assembly GCA_037157565.1. Classification (NCBI taxonomy): domain Eukaryota; kingdom Viridiplantae; phylum Streptophyta; class Magnoliopsida; order Alismatales; family Hydrocharitaceae; genus Thalassia; species Thalassia testudinum. The sequence continues at coordinate 97,518,446 of JAZHRO010000025.1, forward strand.
CTGGTGCAGACACTCCCGCGATACAAAGTACAGTAAGTAATGTGAAAAAATATATATACATATGTATATATGTATGTATATATATATATATAAAGATATAAATATATGTATAGATAGATATATGTATGTATATATATATATATATGTTTATGTATGTATATATAACTATATAGATGTATATATATATATATGTATATATATATATATAGTAATATATGTATATAGATATATGTAGATAGATATGTATATATATATATGTATATGTATTTATGTATATATGTATGTATATTTGTATATATATATGTATAAATATATTTATATATATGTATATATATATATATATCTATACTTATACTTAGTTATATAGGTATATATATAGATATATATATATATATGTATATATATATTTTTATGCATATATAAGTATATGTATATATGTAAATATATATGTATATATATATATATGCATGTATGCATGTAGACTAATACATAGTTATATAAGTACTAATCTATGTATAGATATATGTGTATATATATATGTATAAAGTAGAGTATAGGTGTGTGTGTGTGTGTGTATGAGAGTGTGAGTGTGCGTGTGTAAGTGTCGGCGGAGAGAGAGGGAGAGAGCGCTGCTTGTGAAGAAACGCGGGTTAAGTCGTCTGCAGCCTCTGGTCCTGATGTCTGGTGTCTCACGCACGCGGTAGGCGCGTAGGCACGCATAGAGGCACGTGCTGGAGGGAAGTGGGCTTGGAGAGGACCGCAGCGCACAGCGCTGTGCGGAGAGTTGGTGCAGGCGCACGCAGACACACGCGGGCGAAGATGCAGGTGGGAGCGGGTGCTGGCAGAGGACCGCACGCAGACGCGTGGGCATGCGCTGGAGCAGGATGCGGGGCGGGACGCGCGCGTGGGCGAAGGTCGGTTACAGCACGCTGGGTGACCAGTTAAGTGAGAAACCTATCGGTCACCCCACTGTAGCCACAGTGTTCCACAGAAACATGTGAACAGTGACTACAGTGGCCGGGCCAGCCGCGCAACAGCTTGCACCCGGTGCTGTGAGTGAGGGTGGCTTGCAGCAGGCTCGGTGCGTGCTGGCATGCACGTGGAAGGGGTGCACCGGTTGGTTGCGGGCGCGGTGAGGTTCACATACGCGAAGAAGCTGGAGGCGAGGGTGCCTGCAGGTGCGAGTTGGAGGCCTACGTGAGCTGCTACCACCTTGCTGTTGCTGCTGTGGGGCTTGGCCGGCTGTTGCAGGGGCGTGCAATGGCCGGTTGAGCTCCAAAGCTTGAAGCTTTGTGGTAATGGCGTAAATGGCATGGAAAGTTGAAGTAGAGAAGAGAAGACCACCACACCCACCGGCTCTTTGATGAGCTGGGCGGTGGTGGTCTCTCGGTGGTGGGTGTGCACCATAGTGATGGACTCCTACCTGTAGAGTTGCTCCTCAGAGGAGGAGGGCCTGCGTATGGAGGGAGAGGGGAGGGGACAGCCTGGAAAGAGAAGCTGCTGTGTGTTGGGTTTTTGGCGTGGAGGACCAGGCTCCCTTGTAAAGAAGGAGCCGCACCTGTTTTATAGAGAAAGAAGGCATGCACAACCATGCCCTGGCTGTGCATGGTCGGCAGGGATAGGCTGTGCTGAGCCATGCTGCGAAGGACATGGCGCGAGGAAGAGGCTGCCATGCATTGCAGCCGCGGAGAAGAATTCAAAATCAAATAGAAATAAAAATAAAGATGAAAATTTTGCGTAGCAACACTTGAAGAAAATGTGAATTGTGAGGCCATTTTATTCACTCTCCTCCCCTCTCAATTAAATGCATGCATGCATGTATTTTTACAAATGCGACTATGGATACCTAATATGTACTGTAATGCTAGGAGATAGCACAAGAATGCACAATTGTGGTTGTATTTTTGTGGTACAATCACTGTCCTCCGCCATGTGCCTGGGAACCACGACCACCTGCACGGCCTCCAGTGCTCAGTGCAGGGAGCATCTACTGTGCTCTAGCCCTAGACAGCCAGTCCCTCCTAATGTAGCCTAGCTGGCCGCACTAGTAGCAGAGGGGGACTCGACTCCCTTCCCCGATAGGTCCCTGTTAACTGCTGGGCGAGGGTCCAGTGCTGACAGCTGGCCCCTATTAGGGGCCCCCAAAGGCCAATGATGGCCCTGCAAAACGAGACGGCTCTCCCACACGTGTCGCGTGCCTCCTCTCTCATCGACCCTGTGAGTACTCTGGCTGGTAGGGCCTCTTCCGCCCGCTGTCGGTGTCTCGTGCAGTCGGGTTGGTCTCCTTGTACGTCATAGCTGCCTCCACCACTCTCGAGAAGGTGGGCAGCTTCAGGGGCTTGACATACCCCCAAGTAGCAGGCTGGAGCCTTTAGTGAACCTCCATAGGCACTCCTTCTCTGTAGGTACAGCTGTCGCAGCAAAACGTGATAGCTCCAGGAAGCGCGTGCGGTACGCGCTAACAGTCATCGTCCCTTGGTGGAGAGTGTGGAACTCCCTCATCCTCTGGTCCTGCCTAGTCTACGGGAAGTATTGCTCATAGAAGAGGGTCACGAATTGGTCCCACGTTGGCTCTCCCCTCTCCAGGAATCTGACTGCCCTCCACCACCTGTGTGCCGCACTCTCTAGCTGGTACGTGGCAAAGGCCACGCGGCACTTCGTAAGGGGGCAAAGGGTGTCAAACACCTTCTCAATTTGCTCCAACCAGTCCTCAGCCTCTAATGGGTCCTCATCCCCCTTGAAGGAGGGGGGCTTCAGCTTCCGGAACTATTCGAAAAGCTTGTAGTGCAGCTACAGTGGGGAATGGTAACACCTCTAAGCAGGGAGGGCTCGTGCTCAGAAGTGTCAGAGTGCGGTGGGGGTGGTGGAGGACCAACCCCTCCCCCTCGTCCAGTGTTGCGTCAGTCTCTCGACCCCACAGTGGACTGCCCCTTGACATCCCCAGGGAGAGGCACCCATGGAGGTGGGTGAAGCTCCTCTCGTACTATGTCTCGAATCAACTGAGCAAGGTCCTGGGCCTGAACACCCGGGAGAAGGGGTGAGTCAACTGGCACCTCGGGCCTGGCACGTCTGCCCCTCCAACCCCATCCATGGCCGCGTCCGCGACCCGCCTCAAGAACTCCATGGCAAGGCATCTCCTGCAAGGAGACGTGGAAGACAGAACAAAAGAGGTCAACTCTAACAGACTTCAGCGAAAGAAACTCAGAACAGATGTCAAGCGGGACATTGTGGTGGTTACTCTAGTTACATGCATGTGAATTGGTTATTCTCAAGCAAGTTGGTTCATTTCTCGGGATGACCTTGCTCAGATACCATTTTGTTACGACCCGATTCCCGAATCCCTACAGGATCCGAGACCGGCTCGACTCGACTAACCCCAAGACCCAGTCGTCCAACAAGAAATAGCCAAAAAGTAGGAAAGTAAACCACATTCACTATGCAAAGTAACTAACAGTAAAAGAGTACAAGCAGTAAAGGAAGTAAAAGCTGCTAACAATACATATCACCACCACAACAGTAAAGCGGAACAAAGTACAGAAAAATAAACGGCAGCAACAGTCTAAAATCACTAGTAGAACAGGGAGTACAACAAAAATAGGAAACTACTGCTAGGCTCTACTGGGCCCAGCACCCTCTGCAGCCAGCAACTCGGGCTGCTCAACTCCTGGACCTGTAAAGGGGTACGAGTAAAATAGAGTCAGCGAATGCTGAGTAGAGTGGCAGCCAAACTAACTAAAGCAGTAAAAGCTAATAGGTAAATTTATCTTTTCCAATTATTTTGTTTTACAAGTCATTCCTCTTCACCCATTGGTTTACATTTTAGATCTCTTTCTTGATCTCGTTTGTTCCTCGTTGGAACGATCTTGATTGCAGTCTTTTTTGAAGAGTAGAAGGAACACATGGTGCCCTCCTGGCTAGAGAGTCCCCCATGGTGATCCTACACCAAGTCAACCACCCCGAGGTCATGGACAGACGTAGCGGTGACTACGACACACGTGATAAGCGCACGGGTAGCTACCTTGCACTACCACACGGTCAGCCATTTCCGCTAGCGGGTACGCCCAAAGTACAGCACGGAATAGTATAGGTTCTAGCCCTCTCAGTAATAGGGGTCAAGCCCCTCAGAGCCAAATAGGGGTCTCACCCCTCCATAGTCCGCGCACCCTCGTCTGACTACCCCAGTTTGCCCAGTGGGCCTAACAAGTCAGTGCAGGGTGGCTAGCTGAACCTCGGGCCCCATGGGGTGGCTAGCTCTCTCCCTACACTAGTAGCTCTCCTCGGTACAGCATACGCGAGGGCCAAAGAAGTCGATGTAGAGTGGCCAATACTAACCTCAAGTCCCAACCCAAGGGCAGCTAGCTTCGCTCTACACTAAACAGGGGACAGTCGCTCTCCTTAGTACCACGTACTCAAGGGACAGCACACTACCCACTCACATTTCTAGATCCATTCCATTCATCGACAGGAGCTCTACTCCTAATTCCTCGTAGGGTTCATTCTCATAATCACATGTTGTTCCATGCCAGGTTTCATCATTCACATTTCCATTCCCATGTTATACACATGTAGCTTGTATTTCCATAATTTAACATATACAACAAGTAATGTCACAGGTAACTATTTAACTAGCATAGGCATTTAATATTACACAGGAAGCTCGTATTTATTAACAGGCAGTTGTTTGCAATTCTATTCATTCATTCATTTATGACTGCAATCTCAAACACGCATGCAAACAGTGCATGTATTTCTCTTCCTAGGATTCATGTCACATCCTAGGTTTCTAGTTATCTAAAATCACACCTGCATTCATGTTTTATAATTAAAACAAGGGGAAACCACTCTACCAGACAATCCGAGAGTACTGGGGGCTCAAACGGTAGACTCATGTGCCTCAGCAAGCCCCAAACACGCAACAAATCGAAGTCCTATACCAAGGAACATACCACAAGGGAACATTCAGAACGGTATATAAGGCTTTCTAACATGTAAAGTAACTCACAAGGAAACCACAGATACCTTGCTTGCGTAAAATGGACCTCAAACGGACCCTGAACGGATCAAAAATAGAACTGTAGACTCAAATCAGACATCTAGAACAAGGTCCAGATGTCTTAAAAGTCACCAGGGTCTCACCTCAAGTTCCTACGTTGACTTCAAACATCTAGAACCCCTACTTGACTATCTGGAATCAGTTCCAGATGTCTGACCTCTCCTCCAGTCGTCTGGGAGTGCTTCCGGTCATCTGGTAAGCTGTCCAGACACCCAGAACGAGTGGAAGGGTGTGCCCTGTGCTTTCCCAAAGCTGTCCCTATGCATGACAGACCAAATCTCCCTATATTAGCCAAACGGATTGGCTCTGCAGTGTAGCCTGCATGACCGTAACTGCAAGAGGAACGTACCATCGCGAAACCTTGCTTTCAAACATTCGGCGTTATCACCAGATGTCCAACCCGTCATCTAGACAACACGTTAGACATCTGATTCTGGGAAAAACCCAGAACTAGAGTGACCTCCCTCTCCCCTCACTGTACGCAGGTGTAGCTTCTCCTCCTCGTCTGCAGCTTTGGCTGTAGCAAGGTGTTAGGGACATCTCCTACGACACACTCCTCCTCCCGCACGTGTCGCTCCAACCATGCGTCCTCCAGTTTGTTCCCACAAACTCGCAAGCTCAAGCTCCTCCTCCGCTCTTCACATCATCTCTCCTCCTCACTCCTCGCTCTCGCACCCTCTCTCTCACTCATCCCTCTCACTGCAATGGAGAGGAAGGAAGGAAAGTGGTGGTGGTGGAGAAGAGAGGAAGGGGGGAGAGGGGTTATATATAGGGAGCAGCTAGGGTTTAGTGGAGGAGAAAAGAAGAGAGAGAGAAGAGAGGAAGGCTGTCTACACGCAGCCAGTGCGCTGACCCGACCATGCGTACAAAATTTTCAATTTGCAAACTTCTGGGAAGGGGTCCAGATGTCTGACCAGACATCTGACTAACAGTCCTGACATCTTAAAAGGCTCATAACAGAATGGGTCTTCACAAGTGCTTCTAGAGTTTCCGAAAATCCACTCTTCCATTTGCATAGCAACCTGATCCACATTATCTGATTTATTAGAAATCAATTCCATATCAAATGTATGAGAATCTTGAACTTGAACCTCATTAGCATTTGATCTGGGCTATTGTTGGGATCAGTTAAAAGTGTCCATGGAGGCATGGTTTATAGAAATTTTGCTCATTTCCTCAAACAATTCGTATGCATTATCTACAATCTTATTGAGGAAATTGCCTTCACAAGAAGCCTCCACGTGATTACGGAGTTGATCAGTCAACTCATGATAGACAATATGCTTGAGTTGCCATTTAAGGACCTTGTGGTGTGGACACTTCCACAACAGATCCTGGAATTGCTCCCAAGCCCCATGAAGCGGTTCCCCCAGCCGTTGGGTGAAATTGGTAATCGCCCGTTGTAGAGCATTGGTTTGCCCAACTGGGAAGAATTTCTTTAGGAAGACCGATTTCAATTATGTCCAAGAAGCAATCGATCTTCCTATGGTGCAGTACCAATGTGCGGCCTTATCCCTGAGTGAGTGGAGGAAAAGCCTCATGTGCATCTATTCTCCATTTCCATTTCATGATTTGGTGGTTTGAACCAAGATGGTCAGATCCTCCAAATGTTGGAATGGATCCTCTGAGCTAAGCCCATGAAAGTGCTTGATCAAACTCAAAACCTAGGGCTTGATCTCAACATCTCTTTCGGGGATCATAACACCACGATGATCCTCGAAAGCTGAAGGATCATAAAAATCATTCAAGGGTCGAACACTCTGTCCATTCATTCATTGGAACCACTCCTGCATCTACTGCGACTGATCCAACTACCTCTGAAGCAGCTTCTGCTGGTTCAAAAGTGGGGGAGGTGGTTGTGGGTCAGCCATGGCATCTGCTTGGCTAAAACTCAACCTTCGCCTCCTAGAATGGTCTAATGGTCCTTCCAATCAAGGATTTAGTAACCTCCTTCCAAGCATGCATTGGAAGGAAGTTGGAAGGATGGAGAAAGAAGCCCTATAGCACAAGAAAACAACCCTGTCCTTAGGTAGGGTAGCCTAAAGACCTACAAACTCTTAGAACTTGGCTCAAGGTTAAAAATGATTTGGTCTACTCCTATCTAGTCAGTCTAACTAGTTAGTGGGAGGAATTGAGGAGAAGGTTCTTCCCTTGGCTTTCCTCTCAGGTTCCTCTAATAACCCCCAACTACTATTGTTTGATGGTACTCCCCTAGCTTGACATCAAATGAACTGGTAGGAGCAAATTAATTGTAAATCATCTTAATCTGAGTCCCAAAGAGCAAGTCCAATCCTTAAGGCCAACGTCTACTTGATTTTAACTAGGCTTAGGATTGCATTTGCTCTCGAAAGTGATGGGCCTTTCAGAAATGGGTTGTGCTCTTAGAAATCAATTAATACGTGTGTGCGTGCACAACCAGGGTTTTCAAACAAGGTTATTTGGCGATATGTCTTTTGGGTTTTAACCTTGTTTAGTTGCTTTTAGTCAATTCTTAGGTATATTCAATCAGGGCTTCATGAGGCACACTAGGTTATGAAATCACGGATGTATATATATCCCTTTTAAGATCAAATATAATGTGGAGTGCCTAGTTCAACCCTAAAAATTAAGTTCTATGGAGCTATTAGATGAATCAATTTCAGATAAAGTGGTGTAACCTGTTTGACCGCGAGACACGTTAGAGATTATAGTTATCGTTGTAGTGCGAATCATGATGAAACAAATAATATTTATAAATTTTCGGAGTGTACCGTGCCGTTCACAAGGAGGCAAAACATGATTTTTATGCAAAAGCTTTTTAGAAGGTCATTCTAAACAAATATTTATATATTTATATATGTATATATAGCCATTAGATATCCAGAGAATCAGAGTTTTGTTGCTATTTGGAAATAGCTTTCAAACTAGAAGTCACTATGCTAAAGAGTAGATAGAAAAATAGAGAGAGAGAGAGATAGAGATAGAGAAAGATAGCAGATAATGATGTCGCTTGTGGGATGCTTATGTGAAGTGCGGTAGCACTTCTGATCCAGAGCGTCGGGATGAAGTTCGAAGAGGAGTTGCAAAGAGAGAGAGAGAGGCTAGAGATGTATCTAGTGGGAGTTGCTTCTCAACTGGGAGGCCCTGGGGCCCTTTTAACAACTTTAATGAGGGGCAAAGTGGACATTTTAGCCCTCTAACTCGAGCAACAACCTAGGTATAATTAGATCCATCGATCAAGAGATTAACGGCTGAAATTGCAACTAAAAATAACCTCCAACGTGCCTTATATGTACGAATGTCTTTTGGTGGTGCCACGTGGTAGCTTCGGAGCTAACCAATCGTGATCCTGCGCTCCTCGCCGCTCGCCTGCTTTGAAATCGTGCAATAGTGTTTTGAATTACCGTGTGCTTGATTTCATCCATCCGATTGGATGGCTTAAATCATGCATGTTGTAGCCTCTTGCTTGCATGTGAATCAGGGCATTGGGTTGGGCATTCAACTGTGCATCATCTGCACCACCGCATCCAATGATCCTCCTAGTGCCACGTGGCTAAATCCGATCCGCTTGATTTAATCCGATGGCTCAAATGCGAGCCACCAGACTACCTTTTTGATTTAGCACCTCTCGTGCTTCGATCATGCACCCTTCTATCTTGTACGAGCGTGCTTTTCGCTGTGCTACTCACGCGGATTGTCACACTTGCCATTTCATGTGCAGCCCCTATCAGCCGTTGGATGGAGATCCAATGGTTGATCTTGATCTTCCTTGATGAGGCATGGCTAGAGTGGTCAATGTGGGTGCATCGTGGTTGTTGGATGACGATCCAACGACCTACAATACGTGACGAGGGCTTCTTCAAAGACTGTGGGTGCGACAAGGGGCGGTTGTGTGGGCGGCACAAAAATGATCTCGATCGAAGGCCTACAACACCACCTACAAAGCAAGGAAGTGGACGACCATGATGGTGCCCTGTGACGAGGGCTTCTTCAGAGATTGGGGGTGCGACAAGGGGTGGTTGTGTGCGATCAAACACGCGGCACTTATGCGTGATCACATGCGGGCATGTGGTGCGGGTGTAGGCAACTTAAGCCATCCGATCTCTTGATCGGACGGCCGAGAGAGCATGAACATGCGCATGTGTTGAAGGGCGTGGAGGCGAGGGGGCACGCAAGCAGCGTGCACGTCGGTCACATTCAGGCCTTTAGTGATGGATAATTCCGTTACTAATGGTCATGAATTAATGTTTTTCAAGTTGTAATGTCCAAAATGCCCCCACTCCTTGCAACTATAAAATGAGACCCCTTCCATACAAATTTCTCAGCCCTTCCTTCTCTTCTCTCCCTTTCCAAATCTCAAGAGAAGCTTGTCCCACACCTGGGATGCTCCTCAAGAGCTAAAACCAAGTTTTCGCCCACATTCCGGAAGCGGATCCCGCGACGACGATGACATGCTGCCTCATTCCCGTTCCTCTTGCTTCGTCCTACTTCTTCCCGCTTCGTTTTTCATCTTCAAGGTGTTGTCTCATCCGGCTCATCCTCCAAGCGATCGTCAAGGAGGATAACTTCTCTGTCCCATTCTTTTTTCGGCTTTCTAGAGTAGAATTTTCCTACTTTCTAGTTGTAATAATTTCTTGCTTTCTAGTGTAATCTTTTCTTACTTTCCTAGTTGTAAAAATATTTTGCAATATCAAGTGAATGTTTTCTCTTTCTCTCTCTTATTGTCTATATTGATTCCATTTCATTGTGATTATTCCATCCTTTAAACAAAAACATAAAAGAAAAATATAATTATGAATTTTCATTGATGTAGCCTCCTTGAGTTCGACCCGAGATTTCTTTATAGATTTTTCGATATAAATTTTATTTGTTGAACGGATTTCTACACTATTTGAACTACAACGACAGGTTTTCAAAACCAACTCCAATAGCATAGTCGTCAGACGTTCAACATTTTGGTGCCATTGCCGAGGAGGCAATGATTTTCCGATCTTCTTTTCGTATTTCACGCACTTTACTATCTTCTAACTTGCTTTACCTCGTGTCTATTATTTTGCAGATACCTCTATCAGGGAATCATCAAGTGATAGATTGGAGTAAAATGCAGTTGAAGACGACTATAAGTGCTCCCCATTCGTTCCCCCTCCATAGATTTCATTTCATCACACTAAATTCAAATTCCAATTAACCTAGGTGTTTGCATAAATCGTAGGATTAGTTTGGTTGTTTGGATTTCCACCTACATCCATTTCACCCTCACATATAAAAAAAAATAAAAAGATATTTTTGTGGGGTAATTCAACATACACCCACATTAAAGGCACTTAATCTAATTGATTTTCTTCTACTCAATCAGATTCTGATTAGTGGAACTAATGGGAGCACCATCAAGAGCCCTAACTAGCTCATTTTGACCCATAAAAGAGAACAAAAGCTCCTACATAACCAACTGGAGGTCCTAATTCACTGAATAACCTTTTTAAAAGAAAAGTAAGAAACAAGGGGTAAAACTGCAATTTTACATTGCAGTACAACAACGGGTTTTCTCAAGGGCTAAACACAGGTCAAATGGCCTTAACAAGATAAAAAATGGGTTGGTTCAAACAGAAAAGGATTCGTATGAATTCTTGGAATTAAATGACTTCTTCTAACCCTAAAATAGGCCCACTCGATTTAACAAGGTTTTGGTCAGGATAAAATTCACCTAAACCCTCTAAAAATCATAGAAAAATATTTTCTAGCATTTAGAACCTTCAATTTGGCCATTGGAACCTATTTTGACCAAGAATGGGGTCTAAGACAAATATTTGCCCTAAATTAGGTTTTTACGTAAATTGCCCAGTCAAACATGGTCAAACCCAAAATCCAACCTCACCATTGGATTTCTTAGATCCATATTAGGTTTATATCAAAATTTGGACCTAAAGAGAATTCATCTTGACCCACTTTGCAAATAGGTCCAGCCCAATTACATTTCTACCCCTATCTTTAAAAAACCCTTACATTTGACCCCCTAGCTTCTTCTTCATTCTTTGCAATTAGGTCTCTCCACCATTATAGCGGAGGGAATCCTACTCCAACAAGCTTGAAAGGGTGATTTCTCCCTAATCTCTCAGAGACTCCCCTTCAAAATTGAAAGGGAGATTCTCTAAGAAAACTCCTCCAATGTGAACCCAATTAGAAGCCTTGTTTGGTACCCAATCTCTCATGCAAACGCATGAGAGATTTGGGTATCTCTCGAGTTTCCATTGCCGGCAAGCTTGGCGTGCTTGGAAGCTTAGCCTCCAAGCATAAATCCGACCTCCAGGGCCCCTTTAAGAGACCCCAATTCACCTCACATCTCCTAGGCTTGAAATCAGCTGGAGAACCCCCTCAATTTTGTCTCTCCACCTCTGGTTGACTTGCTCATCAATCTCTGGAGACTTCTCCTACTCTTCCTCATTGCCTAGCCACAATACTAGTGGCAGGTTCCTCTTCCTCATGCTCGTCTGCGTCGCGCAGCACCCACCGACACTACTACCTCCCCTTCATCCTCGTCGACTTCCCTCCCTGAGCACCTTCATCTCCGGCATCGGCAATATAAGCCAGATGCCATCCTTGCCTCCCCCTTTGTCTCTTCACTCCCAGATAAGCCTCTCTCACTCTCTACATTCTTTTCCCCTCTTTATTTCCTTCAAACAACCACTATTGCACTCCACCACCATCATCCCCTTCACCTCCAGCCACCACTCCGGTGAGTTCGCTCCACCTCCATAGACCACCTCCCTCCTCGCTGACCGGTCCATAAGCACTGCCCCAACTCACTGATCATAACTCCCCACTCACAACACTCCACCACTCACCTAAACGCACCCCCGAACACACCCACACACACGGCCGTAGTGCACCCTAAGCACGCTCCCACAGGTGGTCCCAGGACACGCCGACCACCTCTACACATTTTCCGCACCTTGGTGAAGCTACCTGAGCTTTTTAACGTGGCCACAATGCTGTTTGTGTGATTTCAGGTCCAGGGGCTCACCGCCATTGACGCACCACTTGAATCTTCCTTACAAGCTTCTCCAGGCCGTGCCCACTCCAGGTCATAGTCCTAGGCTGCACAAGGTACTTCGCAAACATCTCCAGGTGGCCAATTGACGCCAAGAGCCATCACTGCAGTTGCAATCGAATGAAGACACTCGGCTGTAGGCGCACATGAAAGATGGTGGGATGTTAGTCCCACCTAGAAAAGTTGTGGAGTGTCGCCCAGCATAAAAGGAATTTCTACGTAAGGCTATTCTCCTCCAACTCACTGGGTGAGGTCCCCTCTCACCTGACCCGACGCCTTGTCCGCGATCACACTTCGTGGACCTGGTGACCTGATTCGACCACACACCTCTTCCACCACTACACGTCGATGGGCCTGGTCTCAGGCATGTACCCGATTCGATTACCCGAGAAATGGTGGCTTTGGGTGAGCGAACCTAAGAGAGAAAAGAGAGAAGAGAGCTCGGGTGGGTAGGGGGTAGGTTTTCCTCTGTAGAGAAAGGTGAAGCCAAGGCAAAGGAAGAAGAAGGAGAAGACCAAAGTTAGAAAAGAAAGGAAGGGAAGAAAGACACTGAAAGCAGAAGAAGTTGAAGGCAAAAGAAGTTGAGGGCAGCCGGCAAGAGAGATAGGAAGAAGAAGATTGAAGGCAGCCGTCAGGGAAAGAGCAAGAAGAACAGAAGAAGAAGAAGAAAAGAAAGAGTCAAGCACTGTAGTATCATCATTTTAAGGCGTCTAATTCACAAATCAGACGTCCAATTTTGAGCTTCATATATACATTGATTTCTTTAATATTTTGTGCTTACATTTATTCCTATCTTTTTGCACTATAACATTGATCTTATTGTATATTATATTCTTTTAAATTCTCAAGTTGTGATCTCGATTTCTAAACCCTAGTTTTCTCCCTGTGTTCGACCTCGAACTTTAAAATTCGAGTAATAAATTGTATTTTTTTTAACGATTTTTCGTTTGTACCACAACGCAACCTTTTTTAAACTCGATCAAGCACTCCAAACATTTTGGTGCTGTTGCTGGGGAGAAACGGGCGATTTAGAAATCCTGATTACAATTGCTGATTTGGTACTAACTTTATATATCTATTTTGTTGTGGTTATTTCATTGGAGAAGATTCAACAAAAGACAGCTGCACATCAAACACGCCTGGGGCAGGTAATTTCTGATTAATCTCTTTTGATTAAGCCCCTCATTCTGAAAAGGAGAAAAATAAGATAAAATCAATTAGGTATACCTGCTTTACACTTCTAGATAATTCACCAAAGTTACCTAATTTGATTTCAACAACAAATACTGATTTGTGCACCCATTTCAGGTAACTAGGACTACCACCTTCTTGATTATGCTCTAGATACCATATTTTGGCAAACTAAATTGGACCAAGATTAGAGCCAAATTAAGGATTTCAATTTAAGATTTTAGAGACACACCTTCATAAGCAAGAATCAACTCTCCAAAAAGAGGTGTACCCAAGACTTGGTTGAAGAGACGTATTCAAGAAAACCCTAAAATTCAGGCTCTTAATCTCATTTGAATCCTAAAACTTCTCAAAGGACACATAGGTAAAGTTGACCCCCTTGTTGTGGCAACCAACCTTAAAATTAGGACACTTTTGCACTCAATACATCTAAAGTTCAAGTGGAATCTTAAGCACCCTTGCTCTTAAATAAAACTGGTAGACTTAAGAGGTCAAAGTCCCCATTCTGGTCTACTTGGAACATCAGTGACAAGAGAGGTCAGGTGGGGGAAACCTGGTAACTTGTGGGGGTGCTCTACCATGTAGGGGTTTTTGCGGGACTCTCCCTCTCTGGCTGCCCAGGTATTTCTCAGGTGGACGGCTTTTTGACTAAGGGGTACCATCTGCCCCGAAGTTCTATAGTCATCCAAATTTTTGGGTGTCTTGATTGGGTCCATCACATTCTACTCTCGTCTAGACCATCGGTGCATGTTCTGTAGGAGGTCCTTAAGACCATCCTTGAGGCCTCCGTTAGTGATTCACTACCACCGAGGCCAGGCCTCGACGTCCGCATTTGTGCAGCAACTCCACCACATAGACATCTCCTATGATTCATCAGAACCTAATTCTCCTTCTTCCATTATCATGGCACAACCCGTAGAAGAAGAATAACCTTGAAAACCAACTTCAGTGCCTTAATGATTTATTTCAAGCCTTTGTAAACCCACCGTAGCATTCTATGATGCGAGATCACTATAATCCCACTACGGTGGCAATCAAACCTCGAGTCCAAATCCCGACTGGTGGTCCTGATTCCGAACTCAAGCCTAACATGATTCATGTTATTCCTAAGTTTCATGGGCATAATTCTAAGGATCCCTTCCAGCACATCAAACAACTCTAACATCTAGCCCAGACCTTCGGGTCAGATGTCCAAAATCGGGATATTCTTCTCATGAAGATGTTCTCCTTCTCTATCATGGACAAAGCAGCTCACTGGTATCAGACTCAAATGCGTCTAATCAACACATGGGTTGAACTACAATCTGAGTTTTTGAAAAAGTTCTTCCTAGTTGGTCGGACGAATGCCTTACGACGCCAAATCACACACTTCACCCACTAATCTAGAGAACCCCTTCATGAAGCATGGGATTGTTTCCTGGATCTCATGCAAAAGTGTCCCCATCACGGAGTTCCTAAATAGGAAGAAGTCCAATCTTTTTACTAGGGACTCTATGAAGATATATTCTAATTAGTCAATGTAACCTGTAGAGGAAATATCATGGGTCAACACGAAGACACTGTGTGGGAGATTCTCAAGAATATGTATGAGAACTCCATCAATAATGACTCCATGGGCTTATTCGATCGAACAAATGCCCGCTCATCGACGAATCCAAGGGGAGCAATGAGATATAGGGCCTGTCTACATCCATCGACTTGGACTTGATGACCAGTCGATTGGACAAGGTCTCTATCATTGAGAAGAAGGTGGATGAGCTGACACGACATCTGCAACGAGCCAACTCTACACAAAACCCATTTGTACAGCCGCCTGATGGTCGGACCCGGTTAGGTTGTTAATGTGGTGATGTTATCGTTGAAATGTGTATAGTGGTTAACCTAAATCGGACCTAACCATCTCTTTACAAAATTTTTAACCTGGCCTACTTGATATTATCTTGGTCACTTTTAGGCCCAGTGTCGAACTCAAGGAAGTGGGGTTACAAGTCAAGTTTCTACACCTTTCCTACAACAAATCTCTTCCATTTGTTTATTGTATTTTTGGTGTTTTTCTATTTAGATTTTTTTCTGATAATCTTGGTCTTTGAGGCACACCCTCAAAATTAGGTTCTTGCCTTTGAGCCAAATTAGGTTTCCAAAACGGGTCTTGCTATTCGCAAGACGGAGTACCTGCGAGTCAAGGATTATCTTTTCTCTTTTATATATATTTTTTTATCTTTTTATTGTCATGCAAGAGAAATAGAAAAAATGTAAATATAGTACAGATATATATGTATATACTATATATGTATAAAGGGGTGGGGGTGGAGGCGGAGATGGAGTGTAACACGGTGTCGAGTTGGTCGTCGTTTAGAAAGACGCAACCAATAGGACGTGGTGCTGCGTGGAGTGTAAGGTGGATGGTGAAAGATGTGTGTGACCACGCTTTCTGTACGTGTGTATCGGGGAATATCAGCAACTGGTGCAGATATTCCCGCGATACCACGTATGATAGGTAATGTGAAAATATATATATATATGTATACATGTAAATATATCTATATGTATATATATATATATGGTTATAAATATATAGGTATATATATGTAGTTATATATGTATATATATATGTGTATATATATATATGTACAGATAGATATATGTATGGATATATATATATATATGTATAAGTATGTATATATAACTATATGATGTAAATATATATATACAGTAATATATGAATAAGTATATGTGTATATATATGTATGTATATAGACTAATACATAGTTATATAAGTACTAATATATGTATAGATATATGTATATATATATATGTATAAGTATATAGATATATGTACATATATATATATGTATACTAATACTTAGTTATATAAATACTACTATATATATAGATATAAGTATATATATATATATGAATATAAATATATGTATATATATCAATATATATATGTATACGTATATATATATGTATATAGTAGTGTATAGGTGTGTGTGTGTATGAAAGTGTGAGTGTAAGTGTGTAAGTGTAGGTAAAGAGATAGGGAGAGAGTGCTATGTGAAAGAGAGAGAGAGAGAGAGAGAGAGAGATCCTGCTGGAGTGAAGAAGGCTGCAGTTAAGTCGTACGGAGCTTCAGGGCCGACGTCTGACTCCACGTGGACATGCGCAGGTGCGTAGGTGCGCAAAGAGGCACCCGCTGGAGGGTGATGGGCTCGGAGAGGACCGCAGCACACAGCGCTGTGTGGAGAGGTGTATGCGGGTGAAGGGAGCGGGCTGGTGCGGGCGCACGCAGACGTGCGGGCGGGCACTGGAGCGGGCACGGGGCTGAACGCGTGCACGGGCGAAGGTCGGTTGTAGCGCGCCAGGTGACCAGTTAAGTGAGAAACTCATCGGTCACCCCACTTTAGCCACAGTGTTTCGCAGAAATGCATGAACAGTGGCTACAGTGGCTGGGCGAACTGCGCAACCGGGAGCGAACGGTGCTGTGAGTGTGGGTGGCTTGCGGCTGGCTCGCGCGTGGAAGGGTTGCACCGACCGGTGGCTTGCGGGCGGGACGTCGCGATAGAGCACGCAGAGAGGGCTGGGTTGCGGGCGAAGGAGAGCGACAGGGTGCGCGGAGGCCTGCGGGTGTTGGATGGCTGGCATGGTGAAGCTTGGCCGGTCGCTGTAGGGGCACGCGGTGGCCGGTTGCAGGCTGAAAGGCGAGTGCAGTGCGAAGAAGCGGGAGGCGAGGGCACCTGCAGGAGTGCGCTGGAGGCGAGGGCAGCCTACAGGCGTGTGCGGAAAGGGCTGGTGCGGCTGCTGCTACCTTGCTGCGTGTAGAGCTTTGAGCTTCAAAGATTGAAGCTCCTGCTTCAATGGCTGAAGTGGCTTTTGACGTTGAAACAGGGAATACCACCACGCCCACCGGCTCTTTGATGAGCTGGGCGGTGGTGGTCTCACGGTGGTGGGTGTGCACCACCGTGAGGTACTCCTGCCCGCAGGGTGTCTCCTCTGAGGAGGAGGTCCTGCGTATGGAGGGAGAGGGGAGGGGACGGTGGCCTAGAGAAGTGCTTCTGTGTTGTGTGGGGTTTTTTTTGTTTGGAGGACCAGGCTGTTTTGCATAGAAGGCGGCTAAACTCTTTTTATAGAAGAAGGAAGCATGCACAGCCATGCCCTGGCTGTGGATGCGACTGTGCATGGCTCATGGCCGGGAGAGGCAAGGCATGTGGCTATAGGGCAAGGTGCGAAGAAGTCAATCCATGCTGCCGCGTGAAGCATTTCAAAATGGAAAGATGGTGAATTTTGCAAAGCAGCACTTGAGGAAAAATGTAATTTCACAGCCAATTTATTCACTCTTCTCCCCTCTCAATTAAATGCATGCATGCATGTATTTTTTACAAATGCGACTATGGAAACCTAATATGCACTAGTAATGCTATGAAATAGCACAAGACGGTGAAATTGCAGGTGTATTTTTGCGGTGCAATCATACCCCCATGCCTATCTTTTGCTAGTCCCTAGCAAAACATTTTTGTAATATATTTAGAAATGATCTTTAGCTGAAGATTTTCTTCTGAGGCAACATAGGTGTGCTTATTGTTGGATATTGTGAGAACCAATTGCAGTGAAAACTACCAGTACTTTAAGTCTCACAAGACATAGATCATCTCTCGGCTAACCAGGACTCTTGATATTTAAACCTTAAGTACGATTTCCAGGACCCAGGAAGTTTTTGCTGTACTCGAGAGCTCAAGTGGTTATGGCCTGTGCATAGTGAGGATCAAGACTGACCAGATGAACATTAAGACTCAATCCCAGGGTTTCACGAATTTTTTAAGTACAGGTTGGTCCCAGTTCTAGCTCATGTCTTTAGATTGACCCTTAAAAAGATGATGGAAACTCAACTCCCATTTTCTGACATTTGTGGCTCAAAGAAAACAAGGTATTTGTAACCTTCCCTCAAGAACTTCTTGAAGGGGCGAAGACTTTATAGACATTTGTGAGATATACTGACTTATTTGAATCTTTTTTCTTTTTCTTTTTTTTTTTAAACAAGTGTCAGAATATCTCTTACAACATTATTTGGAGGAGCACAATTTTTTTCTTTTTGGTGGGAGAGTTCCTTTTTGGTGGAAAGAGTCTCTCCTAAACAATAAAGCCTGGGATAAAAAGTCTACCTACGCGCACAGGTAAGGACTCTACCTTCCCTAATGAACACTAGGGTTGGATCTTATGTTCACCTGGTCTTTCTTGATATGTGTAGTGTGAACTAAGATTACTTAGGCTCTCGAATAGAAGCAAACCAACGCATCCTGTACTGATGTCTCAGGTACAAGAATACGTCCTAAGTTAGGAGAGATTCCGATCTATCTTGTCAATGCTCAAGTGAATTAAGCCAAGCCTGAGCAAATCAAGCTTCTATGGCCTGGAAAGTCCTCAAAACAGAGGTTGAATATCCATAAACACTTATTGTATTTTTGTTTCAGCCTTCAGATCATTACTAAACACTATATATATATATATTTTTTTTTTTTCCTTGCATATTTATAAATAGGTGGAAACTGCATGATACCATAAAATACCCAGATCCTTTGGATGCCTATCCATGCCCCCATGCAAAACGATGCTATGTCCTCATATGCATGCTGGGAGGGCTAAAGAAAGGATGAAAGATCGGGTAATGAGAGCTGAGGTGCAGGGTATACAGTAGGGTGGTAGGGTAGGGGATGGTGGGTGGTGAAGTGAAAAGTGAAGTGATCGTGATAGTGGCATGAAAAGTGATGGTGGAAGGTGAAAGGTCTGGCATTTCTCAGGACGAGAGTGTCCCAGGCGGATCGGAGAACAAGTCAGGAGGAAGAAGTTGGCCTTCAGATTGGCCAAGAAGAGGGACTTCTTGGATATATGGATCCAAAAGGGAAAAGCCCTAGTGAGTAGGATGTGGGCTTAAGGTCCCAGTGTGGAGATGCAACTCCGCCTGATTTGGCGAGAAAGAAAGGGTAATCCGGTCTTCAAGAGTGTGGATCGGCGGTGAGTAGCCCGGATATGACACAGACCACGAGGTATGGGAAGCAGAGAAAACCTCGTCAGAAGTCTGGTCAGGAGAAAGTACAGGACAAGGGAGGGATGGGGAACGTCACAATATGTGATGGTCAGGCAATCGTCAGTGTTAACAGGTAATCTGCAGTAGTCTGAATAGGTCCCAATTAGTCCAATACACGTGTTGATGGCCATGTCCTCGTCAGACGTGTCATCCTCGATGCAATCGCAATCAAAGTTCTTGGCTGCCTTGAAGATGTTAAGCTTGAGGTTCTCAGAACCAACGGCAATCTTAATACAGCCTGACTCGCAGTCGATATGGGCATGGGCTATGGCCAAGAAAGGTCGACCAAGGATCATCGGACAATCAAAAAGTGAGCTAGGAACTTCCATGTATAAAATAAGAAAGTCAACAGGAAAACAAAGACTGTTGACCCTAACCACCACGTCCTCCACCACACCCTTCAAAATTTTGACAGAACGATCTGCCAACTATAACATGACAGGGGTGGGTTTCATATGTCCCAAGAAAAATTTTTCGAGCATGATGGTTGGTATAAGATTTATGGAAGATCGTAGATCAAGCAGGGCACGATTAAAATTGCAGCCTTGGATGCTACAGGAAATAAGCGGTGTGCCCGGATCTTTCTACTTCGGTGGTAGATTTGAGAGATAGCACAACTCGCATGAGGCAAGAGAACCACCGGATTCTTAGTTTTCTTTGACTGTTTCCTGGGTGTTGTGTAGTCTTTGAAAAATTAGGCGACAGTAGGTATGTGGTCAATAGCCTCGAGTAGGGGTACCATAATTTCAACATCCCTAAACAAATTAGGTAGGTTACCAAAGGCCAACGTATCTTTCTTTTTGCCTTCTGGCTCCCTCAGTAGAGCCTCAGGGAATGGGACTGATTCTGGCACCAATTTTGGTGTATCGTCCTCTCACGAATGCGGTGCTCATCCTGAATAAGAGGGCGATGAAGAAGATAGGCCAGGATCAGGTCGAGGCAGATCAACTGTCTGCTTACCGCTCCTTGTAGTGATAGCATTGGATGATGCGGGTCCAGAGGGATCATAAGGCGGAGGAGGGTTCGCAAAAGGGACATAAGAGTGAGGTACTGCAGCGGGATTAGCCTGAAATCTTGGTGGAATGCTCAGAGCTTGCAAAATCTGGTGAACCTGTCCTTGAGAAGGTTGTACTTGTGGTTGCAGACCACAGGGTACAAAATTTCGAGGGTTGGGAACAGGTTGGGTGGGAAGAGTGCCCTGAGATCGAGTCACCATGCGTAGTTGCCTGATCTCAGCATTTTGCTACGCCAATTGGTGCTGAAGAGAGGTCATGTTCTCTTCATGGCACTTTGACATATTCGTCATCATTCGCATCAATTTGTCAAGAGGACTTGATGCGTGTTTGGTTTGCGATACGTAAGGGCCTGATGGTGGATTCGCCATAGGATTACACTGAACCCTTGGGATGACAGGTGAGGACTGTTGCACTGGTCCACCTGCGGGGTTTTGGCGTTGCGGGTTGTAGGACCATGCGAAGTTCGGATGATTTCGCCACCCTGGGTTATAAGTGGCAGAGAATGGGTTGTTCCCCAGGGCGCAAGTGTCTTCTATGCTAGAAGATGTGTCCGCATGTAAATATGCTTCCAAGCACACGGAGGCTTGGTCCTCCGTGTCGAAATACTGGCTTGCAGAAGCCAGTTCCACATGACTTACCGACTCGCTCGGCGCGATACTCGGTAAGGAAGGTCTTACGGGGTTTTCGGAATAAGCCTGGTGTTGGAAGAATTTGGATTGTGACGAAGTGATGAAGTGGGGGTGTTTGCCATAGAACAGGCAGGGTTGGCAATAAGCTCGTCCAGCTTCTTGTGCACGATGGAGACTTCATCCAATTTCTATGCGATAAGGCTGAGATCAGTGGATTAATGAGGGTCCCGTGTCAACTTCGTGGACATTTCGGGGTAGGATGGTATGATTAAAGGTGACAATGGAGGCATTGTTCATTGAGTTTTTGCTCATATTTTCAAACAATTCGAATGCTCCATTCTTGTTTTTATTCATAAAATTCCCTCTGCAGGAAGCATCTGCAATCTGCTTCAAAGTCTCATTTAGCCCATAGTAGAAAATCTGGGCTATATGCCACTTAGGCAGACCGTGGTGAAGACACTTCCTGAGGAGGTCATTATACCTCTCCCATGCCTCATGAAATTGTTCTCCGATTTGTTGCGTAAAAGAGGTGATAGCACGGCGAAGCGCATTGGTTTGCCCGATTGGGAAGAACTTCTTGAGAAACACTGTTCGCATCTCTTCCTAAGAGTGGATGGTTCTCCCAAGGGTGCGTAACCATAGCAACACTTTATCCCGCAATGAAAACGGGAACATTTTCATGAGGACTATAGGTAACCCGATATTTCTTTGTTTAACAGTTTCAGCTAATTGGGTTAGGTCTTCCAAGTGGAGAAAAGGATCTTCACTTACAAGACCATGGAAGTGAAAATTTATCAAGCCAATTATGGTGGGTTTTAATTCAAATTCATCCCCACCCATGGGGACCTGAATTTGTCTTATGGTCTCTGTAGCAGCGGGATTCTGATAAGAGCTAAAAGACCTAGGCTCCTCCCGTTTGGAAGGGTTCTGCATTTCCTCCAATGTTTCTCGAATGGCTTCAATTTGCTCATTATAAATTTCCATTTGGGCTTGGAGGCGGGTTATGGGATCTAAGGCTCCACCACCTGGTGGGTTCTGAGGGCGGTTTCCTCCCTCGGGATTTAGGGGTGGGCATGCAGCCATGTTTGTGGAGGAGGAGGACGATTCGACTTCTTTTCTAAATTTATCAGGCAATTCAAATAGTTCAGGGTTTTGTGACCTCCTCCCAAACATGCACTATCGCAGGAAGAATTGAGGAGATAAGAAGAGAAAAGATATGAGAGAAATGACGTCGCAAAGGTACACTTGATGAAAAATCAATTCAATCAAATTCCTAACATCTACAGTGTGCCCTTAGACCTAAAGATCTAAGTTACCTACTATCACGAACTACGGAATCGAATGCGAGCATCGCAAAACCACTGGGCCAGATTGAAAGGCCGTTTGCCCCAGTCTTAGACACCCGATAGCACGTGGAAACCCTCACCAGCACGTAGGCGCTACACGCAGGTAGTTAGACCTCCAATCCTTAATAAGGGTCAAGTTGCTACCAATTTTAGTTAGAGGCTTAGGATCAAGTGCTTTTGGAATGTGAAGGGTGTTATTTACGGGTAATGCCCAAGTGATTGATTTTTCAAGTGTGTAAAACAAGCATGCAACAGGGAAATCTCCCCGAATTGAAGTTTTAATTGGTGAATGGTTTTTAGAATTCAGCCTTAAGTAGTATGGATTTTAGGATTTCTCTGAATTACCAATTCAACCAATCTCTGGGTTTTTGAGAGAATACAGGTTTTCTTCTATGCCCAACAAACCCTTCTTCAATATCAGTTCGTTAATGCATGCTAAAATGCACTGGGCTTCCCTAAATGGAGATTTCTATGTGTGGATGCACGAATTAGTTTTAGATTAGTGTGAAAGGGAGCCAAAGCACTTCAATTCAAGTGCTCCCAATCACCAAAATGATTTCCACACAAGGATCAACCAAAAGAAAAAGAAAATCAAATTGTTGGGGTTGACGTATTCAGGATCGAATCTTAGGCAAGTTGAAAAGTCATGGTGGGGTTGGAATGAACTCAATTCCAAGTCTCCCCACCAAAAATGTGAGCCCGAATTTGCAAATAAATGAGGCAAAGAGGGGTTCAATCAATCTTTTTATGTTTGCCTCAAAGAATACTTCCCACGGCGAAAAATTCAAGAATCAAGATTCTTGGATTTTCGCTATGCAAGAATTTTTAACCTGGCCTACTTGATTTATCTTGGTCACTTTTAGGCCCAGGGTCGAACTCAGGGAAGTGGGGTTACAAGTCAAGTTTCTACGCCTTTCCTACAACGAATCTCTTCCGTTCGTTTATTGTATTTTTGGTGTTTTTCTATTTAGAGTTTTTTTCTGATAATCTTGGTCTTTGAGGCACACCCTCAAAATTATGTTCTTGGCTTTGAGCCAAATCAGGATTCCAAAATGGGTCTTGCTATTCGCAAGACGTAGTACCTACGAGTCAAGGATTATCTTTTCTCTTTTATATATATTTTTTTATCTTTTTATTGGCATGCAAGAGAAATAGAAATAAAGTAAATATAGTATAGATACATAAGTATATACTATATATGTATAAAGGGGTGGGGGTGGAGGCGGAGATGGAGTGTAGCACAATGTCGAGTCAGTCGTTGTCTAGCACTGGTGCAGATATTCCCGCGATACCACGTATGGTAAGTAATGTGAAAAAATATATATATATATATGTATATATATATATGGTTATAAATATATAGGTATATATATGTAGTTGTATATGTATATATATATGTGTATATATATATGTATATATATATAGGTATATGTATAGATAGATATATGTATAGATATATATATACGTATAAGTGCGTATATATAACTATATGATGTAAATATATGTATATATATATAGTAATATATGTATATAGATATATGTAGATAGATATGTATATATATATATATATGTATATATAGTTATATAGATAGATATGTATATATGTATGTATGTATATATATATATATGTATATAAATGTATATATATATATGTATATATATATATAAGTATATAGATGTATATATGTATATATATATGTATTTATATAGACTAATACATAGTTATATAAGTACTAATATATGTATAGATATATGTATATATATATATAAGTATATAGATATATGTATACAAATATATATGTATAAGTATATAGATATATGTATATATATATATGTATACTAATACTTAGTAATATAAATACTACTATATATATAGATATAAGTATATATATATATCTGTATATAAATATATGTATATGTATCAATATATATATGTATACGTATATATATATATGTATATAATAGTGTATAGGTGTGTGTGTGTATGAAAGTGTGAGTGTAAGTTTGTAAGTGTCGGTAAAGAGATAGGGAGAGAGTGCTGTGAGAAGGAGAGAGAGAAATCGGTCCTGCTGGAGTGACGAAGGCTGTAGTTAAGTCGTCCGGAGCTTCAGGGCCGACGTCTAAGTCCACACGCGCACACGCAAGCGCGTAGGCGTGCAAAGAGGTGCACGCTGGAGGGCGATGGGCGTGGAGAGGACTGCAGCACATAGCGCTACTCGGAGAGGTGTATGTGGGCGAAGGGAGCGGGAGGGTGTGGGCGACGCGGGCGCACGCTGATGCGCGGGCGGGTGCGGGGCTGAATGCGTGCGCTAGCGAAGGCCGGTTGCGGTGCGCTGGGTGACCGGTTAAGTGAGAAACTCACCGGTCACCCCACTGTATCCACAGTGTTCAGTAGAAACACGTGAATAGTGGATACAGTAGCCGAGCGAGCCGCGCAACCAGGAGCGGACGGTGCTGTGAGTGTGGGTGGCTTGCAGCTGGCTCACGTGGGCTGGCGTGCGCATGGAAGGGTTGCGCCGGCAGGTGGCTTGCGGGCAGGATGTCGCGACAGAGCGCGCTAAGAGGGCTGGGTTGCTGGTGAAGAGCGCGACAAGGCGCACGGAGGCCTGCGGGTGTTGGTTGGCGGGTGTGGTGAAGCTTGGTCGGCCACTGCAGGGGCGCGCGGTGGCCGGTTGCAGGCTGAAAGGCAAGTGCAGTGCGAAGAAGCGGGAGGCGAGGGCACCTACAGGCACGCGTTGGAGGCGAGGGCAGCCTGCAGGCATGTGCGGAAAGGGCTGGGGCGGCTGCTGCTACCTTGCTGCGTGCTGCCGCCTTGCTGCTGCTGCTGCGTGCGGAGCTTTGAGCTTCAAAGCTTGAAGCTCCTGCTCCAATGGCTGAAGTGGCTTTTGACGTTGAAACAGGGAATACCACCATGCCCACCGGCTCTTTGATGAGCTAGGCGGTGGTGGTCTCACGGTGGTGGGTGTGCACCACCGTGAGGTACTCCTGCCCGCAAGGTGTCTCCTCTGAGGAGGAGGTCATGCGTATGGAGGGAGAGGGGAGGGGACGGTGGCCTGGAGAAGAGTTGTTGTGCTGTGTGGGGTTTTTTTTTGTATGGAGGACTAGGCTATTTTGCAAAGAAGGCAGCCGAGCTCTTTTTATAGAAGAAGGAAGAATGAACAGCCATGCCCTGGCTGTGCATGCGACTATGCATGGCTCATGGCAGGGAGAGGCAGGGCATGCGGTAGCAGGGCAAGGTGCAAAGAAGAAGAAGTCAATCCATGTAGCCGCGTGAAGCATTTCAAAATAAAAAGATGGTGAATTTTGCAAAGCTGCACTTGAGGAAAAACGTAATTTCACGGCCAATTTATTCACTCTTCTCCCCTCTCAATTAAATGCATGCATGCATGTATTTTTACAAATGCAACTATAGAAACCTAATATGCCCGGGTAATGCTAAAAAATAGCACAAGACGACGCAATTGCAAGTGTATTTTTGCGGTGCAATCATCGCCTTCTGGGAAGGAAGCTATGCATGACATCTATCACTGACCTTCTCAGGGGATGGACCTGTATCCACCCCGATCTGACTCTAGGATCGGAGGAAACTCTGATCCGACCTACTCTAGTTGAGGGAACTCTGAACCCTCATACTCTGACTTTCATGAGGCTCCTCAGACCTACAAGGACCTCAACACCATCTATAATGACTCATTCTCCAATACCTATAACCCTAGATGGCGGAATCATTCCAATTTCCTATGGGCAGGAAATAATCAGAATCAAAGACCACCATATCAACCCCGTCCACAAGCTCCTCGTCCATATCAGCTACCTCAGCCTCAGCCCGACCTCACCTATCAATCTGGGCCAACTCAAACTGATCAAATGATTCTTAACCTTTAGACTCTAGCTGACATTCAGAAGACGAATGCAGCTATGCAAAAACAGCACAAGGACGAGATCACAGAGGTTCGCAATCAACTTGCCCAGATGGCGAATTCCCGCCAACCTGGCACACTTCCTTCGCAACCTCTACCGAATCCGAATAACATGCCAAACCAGAGGCACGTTATGAACCCAAATCCAGGCCAAGCTCACATGATTTATCAAGCCCATTCTGTTCCATCACCTGACGAGATGGAAGCTTCGACATCATATGCGGGATTTTAGCAGCAGCCACCTATTTTACCGACACAACCAAAACCAGGCAGGACTAAATTTTGTTACAACCTGTAGTGGCAAAGCAACACAAGACCCACCTTACCCAAGACACTTTCAGCTTGGTAGTACTAACCCAAGCCCTAGGATAGTTATCCAGGATACCCCTGTCCCTGATCAAGAACCTGGCCCTATTCTAAAGGAACCATCCAAGGTTCCATTTCCCAAGGCCTTGACCAAGGGAAAGAGGACAACCAAACAAGTGACACCTGAGGAGGATCTGGTCAATTTCTTTGAACAGGTCCACATAAACATCCCATTGATGGATGCAATCTACCACGTACCGACTTACGCACGATTTCTAAAAGACGTGTGTACACCTAAGCATAAGCCACAAACCGAAAGTAGGAGTCCAATCATAGTTTCAGAGCAAGCCAGTTCTGTAATTTTGAGCAAACTCCCACCTAAGGCAAAAGACCCCGGTACTCCCCTAATTTCCTATACCATTGGTTATACCCAATTTGATAGAGCTTTATTAGATCTAGGAGCCTTCACAAACTTAATACCTGCATCCCTACTTGACCACCTTGAGGAATCTGAGCTTAAACCGATAGAGGTGACATTATAGTTGGCTGATAAATCTATAAAGTCATCTAAAAGAGTTCTTGAGGATGTCATTGTTAGGGTGCGAGATTTCTATTTCCTGGTGGACTTTGTAGTCTTTGCTATGGACACTCTAGAAAACCTGAGGGATACACCAATTATACTAGGGAGATCCTTCCTGGCCACTGCTAGGGCCAACATAAATTGTGAGGAGGGCTAAATTGAACTGAAATTCGGGAACCAAACATTAAATATCGACATCTTTAAGGCCCAACAAGGGATTAATTGCAATGTTATAGAATAAATATGTGACATCAAGGCTGTGTTGATGGTCTGTATATTGAAGACAACCTGACTACTTCCAATCAACCACAAGAGGATCAAAACCTGCAATTAGAGGAGTCCAAACCTGACCTAGATACATCCATAACTCCCTCCCTTACTGCTGACACACACCTTGAACCGCCCACTGCTGCTGATAACCCTATTCTGGAACTCAAGCCTCTTCCTGACCATCTGAAGTACGTCTTTTTGTGTTCCAATCAGACGTTTCCTATGATTATCAACTCTAGACTCACACCTGATCAAGAATCCCATTTGATTACTATTCTCCGGCAACATCGCAGAGCCATTGGATCGACTCTCGAGGATTTGGCTGGTATCAACCCTTCCTACTGCACACACCGTATCTACAATGAAGAGGGCACACGACCTTCCCGTGAAATGCAGAAAAGTCTGAATCCTAATCTATAGGAGGTCGTGAAAAAGGAGATCATCAAGTGGTTAGATGCAGGGATCATCTACTCGATCTCCGACAGTCAGTGGGTGAGTACAATCCAGGTTGTGCCTAACAAGGCAGGACTCATCGTAATCACAACTAAAATCGGAGAAATACCAAATCGTGTGGCGAATTCATGGAGAGTATGCATTGATTACAGAAGACTCAATACCTCCACAAAGAAGGATCATTTCCCACTACCGTTTATTAATTAGATCCTCAAGAAACTAGTGGGAAATATTTTCTTCTACTTTTTGGATGGGTACTCCGGTTATAACAAGGTGGCAATCCATCCTGAGGACCAAGAAATGACCACTTTCACCTGCCCCTTCGGGACGTACACGTTCCGAAGGATGCCGTTCTGTGTCTGCAATGCACCCGCTACTTTTTAGCGGTGCATGCTAGCTATATTCTCAGATATGGTAGGTGATTATCTGGAAGTCTTCATGGATGACTTTTCAGTATTTGAAGAATCATTTGATGATTGCCTCCTGCACTTGGTCCAAATCCTCAAGCGGTGCATTGACATGAATCTGGTTGTTTCCTGGGAAAAGAGCCATTTCATGGTGCTTGAAGGAATTGTCCTAGGACATCTCATATCAGAAAAAGGCATCTAGGTCGATCGAGCCAAGGTGAACTTGATTTCCAAACTCCCTATGCCTAGCTCGATTAAGGACATCCGATCTTTTCTAGGGTATGTCGATTTTTACTGTCGATTCATTCCTAATTTCTCAAAGATCGCATGCCCCTTGACCACTCTGCTATCTAAGGATGTTCCTTTCGAAATCTCCAAGGAATGCACTTAAGCATTTGAAATCCTCCATGATCAAGTTACCCAAGCTCCGGTCCTACAGTCCCCTGATTTGTCTCAACCCTTTGAGATCATGTGCAATGCATCTGATTTCACTGTAGGAGCGGTACTTGGGCAGAAAATTGACGGGAAACCCGTGGTCATCTACTATGCTAGCAAGACACTTGACGAGGCTCAGTGTAACAACACAGTTATTGAGAAAGAGCTACTAGCCATACTATTTTCCCTAGAAAAGTTCAGATCATACCTCCTGGGTTCCCGTGTTATCATTTACTCGGATCACACAACTGTGAGGCATCTCCTTGAGAAGAAGGATGCGAAACCTAAATTATTCTTCTAGATCTTGCTGTTGCAAGAATTTGACCTCGAGATTTGCAACAAAGTGGGAAAATAGAATGTGGTAGCTGATCACTTGTCCTGCCTTCCTTCTGAGATCATTGGCCCTTCCAGACCCATCACAGAACATTTTCCTGATGAGCACCTCC
This sequence comes from Thalassia testudinum, assembly GCA_037157565.1. Classification (NCBI taxonomy): domain Eukaryota; kingdom Viridiplantae; phylum Streptophyta; class Magnoliopsida; order Alismatales; family Hydrocharitaceae; genus Thalassia; species Thalassia testudinum. The sequence continues at coordinate 97,547,607 of JAZHRO010000025.1, forward strand.
TAACTATCAATACAGGGCTTTCATGGTTTGCTGATATAGTAAACTACCTGGCATCACATCAGATTCTGTCCGATTGGCCGAAGGCGGAGAAGGACAAATTGCTTTCCGATGCCAAGTATTACTTTTGGGAAGACCCGTATTTTTTCCGCATCGATGCTGATCAGATCATTCGATGATGTGTCGTGAGAGCGGAAATTCAGGACATCTTGTCCTTCTGCCATGACCAGGCATGTGGTGGACATTTCGTAGGTCATAAAACTGCAGCAAAAGTCATCCAGTGCGGCTTCTATTGGCCCACAATTTTCAAGGACGCATACAATCACTGTAGGGCTTGCACTCGTTGCTAGACCTCAGGCAACATGAGACACCGTGATATGATGCCTTTGCAGTCGATTCTTGTATGCGAAATCTTCGACGTATGGGGGATTGGTTTTATGAGACCCTTTCCTGTTTCGGACGGCTTCGAGTACATTCTACTTGCTGTTGACTACATGTCCAAATGGATCGAAGCCATTCCGACCCGAACCAATGATCATAAGGTGGTTATCAAATTCATTCATCAAAACATCTTTTCATGGTTCGGGATTCCACGTGCTATAATCTCTGATGGAGGGACCCATTTCACTAACGCTCAGTTCAGGTCACTGATGACCAAATACCGGGTGTCACACCGAATCTCTACTCCTTACCACCCCCAAACTAATGGTCTAGATGAGCTATCAAATCGGGAGATCAAGAAAATCCTCCAGGTCACTGTTAGACCTGACAGGAAAGACTGGTCGTCCTGACTTCCGGAAGCTTTGTGGACTTATAGGACTGCCCACAAAACCTAATTAGGTATGTCTCCCTTCAAATTGGTGTACAGGAAGGCATGTCACCTCCCCGTCGAATTGGAGCACAAAGCCTATTGGGTAGTATGGAACTGCAACCTAGATCTTTCTAAGGCAGAAACCCATAGAAAGCTTCAAATGAGCGAGATCGATGAATTACGCCATGATGCGTATGAGAACTCGTGAATTTATAAAGAGCGGGTTAAGGCCTTTCACAACAAACACATATCCAGAAAGATCTTCTATCCTGGTCAAAAAGTCCTACTCTTTGATGCCATGCTTAAACTGTTCCCAGGAAAACTACGATCAAAATGTATCAGACCTTACCTCATCTGACGAATCTTTGGAAATGGAACCAACGAGATCAGTCCACTCAGCCACGATTCGAAACCTTTCATCATGAACGGTCAGAGACTCAAGTTGTTCATTGACTTGACTGATACAAATTTGGCTTAGATATCCTTTACCCTCCATTCACCTTGAGCTCATTGCACCCACCAATGGCGTAAAACTCAGCACTTAACGGGAAGAAACCCATCATTTTTGAAAAACCCAAAACTTTTCTTGACATTCCTATGCTGAATTCATATTGCACTTTAGGGTTCATCCATTAGAACAGCTGACCCCACCTCAGGTACCCGTACCTGAGTTTTGAAATCGTTCTCAATAATCACCTCGACCCGTTCGCCCACCCAAAACCTATTCTAATGAATGATCTAAACTGAACTTGAACCTACCTAATTTACAATGGGGACATTCCAAATCGTAGGCATAGGGGGGTATAAAAGTGCAAAACACCATGAAAACTCATCTCACAAGAAAAGGTTTCAACAAAAAAATCACATATCCCAAAAATACCAAAAAAATGAAAAGGTCCTTGAAAAAGAATAAAAAACATTCTGAGGGGTGAGAAAATTTTGAGGCCATACAAATCATGAGGAGAAAAAGGGGAAACATGAAAAATGTCAAAAAAGGAGCACAAAATGAAAAGAAGAAAAAGAGTCATTAGTAAGAAATTAAGGGAATAACTGAGTTCTAGACCATATCAAGTAAAAGAAAATGAAAGGAAAAAAGTGCTAGTGAGACACAAAAGAGATTAGAAGGAATGCTGATCTTAGGCCTCTTGGGATGTACTCCTAGGCTTAAAAATTCAAGTATCCACTAAGATCTGGATAGTCCTCAAGAGGTTGGGGAAAATGAGAATCTTAAGTATTAGGTCTAAGGCTTAGGCAGTATTCGGCCTCGTTAACTGACCTCTGGTTTGCGGGACTCGGTAACCTAAGCACCCCAATCCACACACAGTCTGCTTCAGTGTGCATAAGTATCAAAATCACGCAAATGCATTTAAGTTGTTCTGAAAAAGTTGCCTAGATTAGGAGCAACCGATCAACACAAGTTGATTTGGATGAGTTCTTAGCACGGAGAGTGGGGAATTCCCCTCGAAAATGTGTAATAACCTATTGTCTCCTCGGTGCTTATCTCCTATGATATTTACATATCTTACTAGGGGCATGCAAGCACCATGTGCTAGTTCAGATGCCATGGGTGGCATTATCATGAAATGTCGATTGCCAGGGTCTGGATTTAGCTACAGAACGCCATGGGTGGGATTATCTCGAAATCTCGAAAGCCAGGGTTCTGGGGGTTGCCATGGGCGGTGCTATCACGAAGCATCGACTACCAGGGACCCTTCGAGGATTGATGATAGGAACTAGGAATCTGATATAAACCTTGTTGAGAAGTCAATCCGAAGCTAGAAATAAAAAGAAAAGAGAGAGAAAACTCTCCAAACAAAGAAAATCCTCTGTGTCTCTCTTACAAAAATGCATTGCAAACTGAACCGAGGCTAAAATATGTTTCAAGCACGGGTGCTTTAACCACGGAGTCCAATGAACCTTAGGACAGTTCTTGTGGGCCTTAAAAACCTTCGTGGCAGACTAAGGCCAGACCTGGTCAGGTCTGGATCATGGTTGGTACTTGAGTACCTCTTGGCCTACCATTGGCATTCTAACCTAATCAAAAGAAAAAAGCACTCATCATAGTTTTTGAGCATTAAAGAACTTATGGTCTAGAATCGAAGTTAAAACCTTAAAATTTTGTTAAGGGACTAGCAAAAGCTAGGCATGGAAGTATGATGGGAGCACCATCATGAGTCCTAACTAGCTCATTTTGACCCATTAAAGAGAACAAATGCTCCTACATAACCAACTGGAGGTCCTAATTCACTGAATAACCTTTTTGAGAGAAAAGTAAGAAATAAGAGGTAAAACTGCAATTTCACCATTGTAGTACAACAACGGATTTTCTCAAGGGCTAAACATAGGTCAAATTGTCTTAACAAGATAAAAAGTGGGTTGGTTCAAATAGAAAAGGGTTCGTGTGAATTCTACGAATTAAATGACCTCTTGTAACCCTAAAACAGACCCACTCAATTTAACAAGGTTCTAATCAAAATAAAATTCACCTAAACCCTCTAAAAATCATAGAAAAATATTCTCTAGGGCTTAGAATCTTCAATTTGGCCATTGGAACCTATTTTGACCTAGAATGGGGTCTCAGATAAATATTTACCTTAAATTGGGTTTTTGCAAAAATTACCCAACCAAACGTGGTCAAACCAAAAATCCAACCTCACCATTAGATTCCTTAGGTCTAAATTAGGTTTATACCAAAATTTAGACCTAAGGGGAATTCATCTTGACCCACTTTGCAAATAGGTCCAGCCCAATTTCATTTCTACCCCAATCTTTCAAAAACCCTTACATTTGACCCCTTAGCTTCTTCTCCATTCTTTGCAATTAGGTCCCTCCACCATTATAGAGGAGGGAATCTTACTCCGGCGAGCTTGAAAGGGCGATTTCTCCCTGATCTCTCAGAGAATCCCCTTCAAAATTGAAAGGGAGATTCTCTGAGAAATCTCCTATAATGTGAACCCAATTAAAAGCCCTATTTGGTACCCAATCTCTCATGCGAACACATGAGAGATTTGGTATCTCTCGAGTTTCCATTGTCGGTGACCTCTCCGAGCTTGGAAGCTTGGCCTCCATGAACAAACCCGACCTCCAGGGCCTATTTAAGAGACCCCAATTCGCCCCGCATCTCCTAAGCTTGAAATTAGCCAGAGAACCCCCTCAATTTCGTCTCTCCTCCTCAGGCTGACTTGTTCAAGCTCCAACGACTTCTCCTACTCTCCCTCGTCGCCTAGGCAAAATACCGGTGGCAGGTTCCTCTTCCTCATGCTCGTCCGCATCGAGTAGCACCCACCGACACTCCTACCTCCCCTTCGTCCTTGCCGACCTCCCTCACTGAGCATCTTCGACTCAGACGTCGAAGATATGAGCCAGACGCCATCCCTGCCTCCCATTTCATCTCTTCACTCCTAGATAAGTCTCTCTCACTCTCTACATTCTTTTCCCCTCCTTATTTCCTTCAATCAACCACTGCTGCACGTCACCACCATCATCCCCTTCACCTCCGGCCACCACTCTGACAAGTTTGCTCCACCTCCATAGGCCACCTCCCTCCTCACTAATCGGTCCATAAGCATAGCCCTGACTCATTGATCATAACCCCCCACTCACAACACTCCGCCACTCACCCGAACGCACTCCCGGGCACACCTACACACACGGTCACAGTGTGCCCTAGGCACGCTCCCTCAGGCAGTCCCATGCCACGTCGACCACCTCTGCACATTCGCTGCACCTTGGCGAAGCTCCCTGAGCTTTTTAATGTGGCCTCGAGGTCATTTGTGTGATTTCATGTCCAGGGGCTCGCCGCCATTGATGCACCACCTGAAGCTTCCTTACAAGCTTCTCCAGGCCGTGCTCGCTCCAGGTCACAGTCACAGGCTGCATGGGGCATTCTCGCAAACATCTCCAGGTGATCAATTGACGCCAAGAGCCATCACTGCAGCTGCAATCGAATGAAGACCTCGGCTGCAGGTGCACGTGAAAGAGGGTGGGAAGTTAGTCTCACCTCGAAAAGTTGTGGAGCGCCACACCCGAATAAAAGGAATTTCTGCATAAGGCTATGAAACGACGGTTTTGTTTTTGTTATAACGTTGTAGTAAAGCCGGTTATGACCAACACTTCAAATATAAATTTTTTACTCGGAAAATAAAAGAGTTCCCGAGGTCGAATTCAGGGAGCAAGTTGTATTCTAGAGATATACATGTTTCTTTTACAAAAAGAAAGAGAGAGGGAAAGAATTTGTTGTTTTCTCTTTGTTTTGCAGAGGGGATGCTTTTCTTTCTCTCTTTCATTAGATCTCCTTCTTTCTCTCTGTTCTGCAGAGGTGATGTTCTTCTTCTGCAATGGTGATGCCTTTCTTGGTGATGTTCTTCAGATCTCTTTCTTCTTCTTCCTTGGTTTCTGCCTTGACCTCTCTTCTTCTTCTTCTGCAATTGTAGTGACGCTCTTTTTCTTTTCCCTTTTCTTCTTTATGGCTGCAGAGCTTCTGCCTTCAGCTACTAAGTCTTCCTTTCTTCTTCTTCTTTTTTGGCCGTTGCTCTCCCTTCTTTCTTTCTTCAGCCTGCCTTCTTTCCTGCTCTGGCTGCTGACCTTCCGTCGTCTGATCCGGTGCTTCGACGACTTAACTATGCATTTGCTACAGTGCAGCTCCTTCTTCTTCGCCTGCACTTCTTCTTTGCGCGGGTCTTCTTCTTCTTCTTTGGCCTGCACACTTCAGAGTTTTTCGTCAAGAGGCAAAACCTACTCTACCCTCCCCCCCCCGCGTCTCTCTTTCTCTCTGAAATCACTCTTGGGAAAGCTCTCCCAGAGCTACCGGGTAATCGGGTTCGGGTCACGCCCGGGTCCAGGCCCACCGGCGTGCGGTGGTGGGCGAGGAGTGCAGGTCGGTTTAATCGGGTCGGGCCAGGTCCGCGGAGCGTGGTCACGGACAAGGCCGGGTCGGGTGAGAGGGACCTCACCCCGTGGTCAGGAGGCAGACAGCATAAGGCATTTTTTGCCTTTATGCGTCCGCGCGCCTCCGAGAGGTTCCGAGGTGGGACTAAATGTCCCACCCCAATTGAGCGCCCGTCGCGGAGGGAGCAGTGGGCGATCGTGGCTTCACGCGCGGCCTTCACCCATCTGCGAGCCTGGGACGTTTTGCGGAGACTCCCCGCGCAACCTGGGAGTCGAACCTGGGCGATGGCGTGCCTGCACCTGCAGGTGAAGGAGCTCTGCCTGCTCAGTAATGGCGACGGCGGGCGAGTCACCTGGTCACAGAAGAACGGCCTCTCGGCCAAATCAGACAGGCGGGGGACCTTCGCCGTGGCACGGCGAAGGTGGTCAGGGGGTCTGCAGGGGGCGTGATGGAGCCAACAGGTCATCCTAGGTCAAACTGTGAGCGAAGAAGTGGGTGTGTTCGGTGGATCTGCAGAGGGCGTTTGGTGGGAGGTGGAGGGGCGGAAGAGGATCAGGGTGAGGAGGCGGAGGTTCTGCGGTGGTCGGCGAGCCGTGTGGGTCGCTGAGGTGATGGGAGCGGCTCGCCGGAGGGTGGTCGAAGGCGGAGAGGGTGAGGGTGAACAGGGTCGGTAGAGGGCTTAATTGACTAAATTGAAAGCAGGGAAAGAAAGAGGAGGAGAAGGGGAGTAGCTCTAGCTTACTTGCAGGGACGAAGGGGGAGGAACAGGGCGACAGTCGTATCGACTGTCGCCGGAGAAGACGATGCTCAGGGAGAGGGGCGGCGGCGAGCAGAGAGCCGGAGAGGCGCCAGCTGGGTGCGGCGTGGCGCGGGAAGAGCAGGGGAGGAAGTCTCTGCTGCTGGTATTGCGGCAGAGCGAAGAGGTGGAGGGGGAGGAAGCCGCCGGAGCTGGTGAGCGTCTGCCGGAGGAAGAAGAGAAGAAAGTTGGGGATTTTCTCCGTCAGATCCAGGCTGCCCTGGTCGGTGGAGCAGCGGGGGGTATTTATAGGGATGAAACAGGGAGGAAGGCGGAGGGAGACGACGTGTCTCCCTCGCCGGAGAATGGTCGGAACACGAACCCATACCGTCCGTGCGTTCGCACGGCCGGTATGGTGGGCTACAATGACCAGGGGGGTGCCCCTGCGATGGCTGACGACGCAGGGCACCCCCGGTTTACTTGCCAGGTCCCCCACCTCACCCTGCGCGGCGCCATGCTCCGCGCAAGGTCGCCGTAGCATGGTGCTGGCAGGGTTATGCAGGAGGGACCTGATTGCAAAGAACGAAGGAGAGTTAGGGGCCAAAATGCGAGGGTTCAAAAGTTGAGGGCCAAAGAGTAAATATATGAGGACCAAAGTGTGAATTCGGTCAAGGAGGTTTCTTCTTAGGCTCAAGTTTTTATACATGACTAATTAGGACCTAAGGAATCTGATGGTGAATTTCATTTTCATATTAAACCTTGTTTGACCGGTCAATTTGCGCAAAAACCCAAATTAAGTTATTAATTGGGCATGGTTCTCAATGTAGGTCAAAATGGGTTCTAAAGGCCAAATTGAAGGTTCTAAACCCTAGAGATTATTTTTCTATGAATTTTAGAGGGTTTATTCTATTTTTACTTTGCCTCGAACCTTGTGAATTGAAGTGGGTTGTTTTAGGGTTACAGATTATCATTTGGTTCCTTGGAAGTGCTGTAGCCCTTGCTAGATCATCTCATCCCACTTTTATTCTTATTAAGTTGTTTTGACCTGTGTTTGGGCCCTGAATTACCCTGTATGCAGATTATACTGGTAAAATTGCACTTTTACCCATTATGACTGGTTTTCTTCTCAAACTCAGAATTCTCTGAGTTAAGCCTTTCCTTGAGATATGTAGGAGCTTTTATCCTTTGTATTGGGTCAAAATGAGCTAGTTATGGCTCATGATGAGGTTCTCATCATACCCCCATGCCTAGCTTTTGCTAGTCCCTTAGCAAAAACTTAAGGTTTCAACCCTTGTTCTAGACCATGAAGTTTTTAATGGTTTTAGATAAGTGCCTTTTTTTTATTTGAGCATAGATTAGGTTAGAATGCTGACCATAGGCCTAAAAGGTACTCTAGTACCAATCAAGATCCAAATCTGTCTAGCCTTAGCCTCAGTCTTTTAGCAAAGGTTTTTAAGGCCCGCAAGAACTAACCTAAGGTTTATTGGACTTCGTGGTTAAAGCACCCGTGCTTGAAATGATTTTAGCCCTGGCTCAGTTCGCAGTGCGTTTTGTAAGAGAGAGATAGAATGTTTTTCTGTTTGGAGAGTTTTCTCTCTTTTTTTTTTTTCTTTTTAGTTCTAGCCTAGGATTGGCTTTTCAACACGGTCTGTATCAGATTCCTTGCTCCCATCATCAATCCTCAAGGGTTCCTGGCGATCGATGCTTCGAGATAGCACCGCCCATGGCAACCCCCGGAACCCTGGCTATTGAGATTTCGAGATAATCCCATCCATGGTATTCCGTGGCCGAATCCAGACCCTGGCAATTGACACTTCGAGATAATGCCATCCATGGAATCTGAACCAGCAGAGTGCTTACATGCCCCCCGTAGGATATGTAAATATCCTAAGTGACAAGCACCGAGGAGATGATATTTTGTTACGCATCTTCGAGGGGATTTCCCGCCTCTCTGCGCTGGGAACTCGTCCAAATCAACTTGTGTTGATCGGCCGCTCCTATTCTAGGTGTTCTTTTTAGATTTTTGCGACGCTTCTGCGTGATTCTGATTTTTACGCTTACTGAACCAGGCTGTGTGTGAGATTAGGGTGCTTAGGTTACTGAGTCCCGTAAACCCAAAATTAGTTAACGAGGCCGAATACTCCCTAAGCCTTAGACCTAATACTTCAGCTTTTCATTTTCCTCAACCTCTTGAGGAGTGTCCAGATCTTAATGGGTACTAAGAGTCTATTCAAGAATGCCTAAGGTTTGCATTCTTACTAATCTCATTGTGCACTTTTCAGTTATTTTCTTGAATGAGGTCTAGAACTTAGGTTAATTCCTTAGTTCCTTACTAATGACTATCACTTTTTCTCATAATTTTGTGCTCCTTTTTCATTTTGTTTCTTTTCTCCTTCACAAAATTTTCCTTCTCCTCTTTTCCTCTTATTCTTTTTCGAAAAAATTTTTTAATTTTTATGGTATTTTTGGCATATGTGAATTTTTTGTTTGAAACCTTTTCTTACAAGTTTTTGCACTTTCCTACCCCCCCATGCCTAAGATTTGCAATGTCATTGTAACCTAGGGGGTCTTAGTTCATTCCTTAAGACAGAAATTTGGATGAGTGAATGGGTCGGGTTGAATTTTTGCGGACGATTTCAAATCCCAGATGCAAACATCTGAGTTGGGGTCGGCTGTCTATAAGGGTGAACTTTGAGTGCTGAAAGGTGTCAGAACAAGTTTCAGGTTTTCAAAGAGAATGACGGGCTGCCTCCCGTTAAGCGCTGAGTTTTACGCCATCGGCTGGGCGCAATAAGCTCAAGGGGAAAGGAGGATATAAGATGCCTCAGCCAAATCAGTAGAAGTTACATCAATGAATGGCTTGAGTCTCTGACCGTTCACGATGAAAGGTTCAGAATCGTGGCTGAGTGGACTGATTTCGATTGCTCCATTTCCAAAAACCTGTCGGACCAAATATGGTCCGACCCACTTAGATCTCAGTTTTCCTGGGAAGAGTTTGAGTCGGGCATCAAAGAGTAGGACCTTTTGACCAGGATGAAAGATCTTTCTCGAGATGTGTTTGTCGTGGAAGGCTTTAACCCGCTCCTTGTAGATTTGCGAGTTCTCGTACGCGTCTATGCGTAATTCATCGATCTCGCTGATTTGGAGTTTTCTGTGGGTCCCAGCCTTAGAAAGATCCAGATTACAGTTCCGTACTGCCCAATAGGCTTTATGCTCCAGTTCGACGGGAAGGTGGCATGCCTTTCCGTACACCAGTCTAAAGGGAGACATGCCTAATTGGGTCTTGTGGGCGGTCCTATGGGCCCACAATGCTTCCGGAAGTCGGGACGACCAGTCCTTCCTGTCAGGTCGAACAGTGACTTGCAGGATTTTCTTGATCTCCCGATTAGACAGCTCAGCTAGACCATTAGTTTGGGGGTGGTAAGGAGTAGAGATTCGGTGAGACACCCCGTATTTGGTCATCAGTGACCTAAACTGAGCATTTGTGAAATGGGTCCCCCCATCAGAGATTATTGCACGAGGAATCCCGAACCTTGAGAAAATGTGTTGATGAATGAATTTGAGAACGATTTTGTGATCACAGGTTCGGGTCGGTATGGCTTCGATCCATTTGGACACGTAGTCCACAGCCAACAGAATGTATTCGAAACCATCCGAAACAGGAAAGGGGCCCATAAAATCAATCCCCCAAACATCAAAGATTTCGCATACTAGAATCGGTTGCATAGGCATCATGTCGCGATGGCTCATGTTGCCCAAAGTCTGGCAACGACTGCATGCCTTGCAATGACTGTATGCGTCTTTGAATAGTGTGGGCCAGTAAAAGCCGCACTGGAGGACTTTTGATGCGGTTTTATGCCCGGCAAAATGGCCACCGCATGCCTGGTCATGGCAGAAAGAGAGGATATTGTTGATTTCCCCTTCCGGGACACATCTCCGGATGATCTGATCGGCACCTATGCGGAAGAGGTACGGGTCTTCCCAAATGTAATACTTGGCATCGGAGCGTAATTTGTCTTTCTTGGCCTTCGGCCAATCGGACGGGGTCTGATGAGATGCCAAGTAATTTACAATATTAGCAAACCATGGAAGGCTAGTACCAATAGTCAGCAGGTGTTCATCGGGAAAATGCTCAGTGATGGGTCCGGAAGGGTCTATCATTTCAGAAGGAAGACGGGACAAGTGATCAGCTACCACGTTTTGTTTTCCCGCTTTATCGCGAATCTCGAGGTCAAATTCTTGCAACAGCAAGATCCATCGGATCAATCGAGGTTTCACGTCCTTCTTTGTAAGGAGATGCCTCACAGCCGTGTGATCCGAGTATATGATGACATGGGAACCCAGAAGGTATGATCTGAACTTCTCTAGGGCAAATACTACAGCTAGCAGCTCTTTCTCAGTAACCGTATAGTTACGCTGAGCCTCATCGAGTGTTTTGCTGGCGTAGTAAATGACCACAGGTTTCTTGTCATTTTTCTGCCCCAAAACCGCTCCTACAGCGAAGTCGGATGCATCACACATGATCTCAAAGGGTTGAGACCAATCAGGGGATTGTAGGATCGGGGCTTGGGTGACTCGGTCACGCAGGATTTCAAATGCTTGAGTGCATTCCTTGGAGATTTCGAAGGGAACATCCTTGGAGAGAAGAGTGGTCAGGGGGCGTGCGATTTTTGAAAAATCAGGGATAAATCGTCGATAAAAATCGACATGCCCTAAAAAGGATCGGATGTCCCTGATCGAGCTAGGCATAGGAAGGTGAGAAATCAGATTAACCTTAGCTCGATCCACTTGGATACCTTTCTCCGAAATTGAGTGTCCCAGGACAATTCCCTCAGGCACCATGAAATGGCTCTTTTCCCAGGAAAGAACCAAATTCACGTCGATGCACCGCCTGAGTATCTGGAACAAGTGTTGGAGGCAATCGTCGAATGATGCTCCGAAAACTGAAAAGTCATCCATGAAGACTTCCAGATAATCACCTACCATATCTGAGAATATGGCAAGCATGCATCGCTGAAAAGTAGCGGGTGCATTGCAAAGACCGAAAGGCATCCTTCGGAAAGCGTATGTTCCGAAGGGGCAGGTGAACGTGGTCTTTTCTTGGTCCTCAGGATGGATTGCCACCTGGTTATAACCGGAGTACCCGTCAAGAAAGCAGAAGAACCTATTTCCCGCTAGTTTTTCGAGAATTTGATCAATGAAGGGTAGTGGGAAATGATCCTTCTTCGTGGAGGAATTGAGTCGACGGTAATCTATACAGACTCTCCACGAGTTGGCTAATCGGGTAGGAATGATTTCTCCGGTCTCAGTCGTTATAGTGGTGAGTCCTGCCTTCTTAGGCACGACCTGAATTGGGCTCACCCAACGACTATCGGAGATCGGGTAGATGATCCCGGCATCTAACCACTTGATGATCTCCTTTTTCACGACCTCCTGCAGATTGGGGTTTAAGCGTCTCTGCATTTCACGAGAAGGTCGTGTGCCCTCTTCTGAATAGATATGATGAGTACAATAAGAGGGACTTATTCCAGTCAAATCATCGAGAGTCCATCCGATGGCTCTGCGATGTTGCTGGAGGACAACAATCAGACGGGATTCCTGTTCAGGACTGAGGTTGGAATTGATGATCACAGGAAGGGTCTGATTAGAACCCAAAAAGATGTATTTCAAATGAGCAGGAAGGGGTTTCAGTTCGAGGGTGGGGTTTTCAGCAGCAGCGGGTGGTTCAGTATAGATGTGAGGTTCAAGGGTGGGAGTTACTGGGTTGTTCACATCTGGATTTGACTCCTCTGTGTTGCGGGTTGATGAGAACCTCATCATGAGCCATAACTAGCTCATTTTGACCTAATACAAAGGATAAAAGCTCCTACATATCTCAAGGAAAGGCTTAACTCAGAGAATCCTGAGTTTGAGAAGAAAACAAGTCATAAGGGGTAAAAATGCAATAATCTGCATACAGGGTAATTCAGGGCCCAAACATAGGTCAAAGCAGCTTAATAAGAATAAGAGTGGGATGAAATGATCTAGCAAGGGCTACAGCAATTCCAAGAAACTAAATGATAATCTGTAACCCTAAAACAACCCACTTCAATTCACAAGGTTCGAGGCAAAGTAAAAATAGAATAAACCCTCTAAAATTCATAGAAAAATAATCTCCAGGGTTTAGAACCTTCAATTTGGCCTTCAGAACCCTTTTTGACCTACATTGAGAACCATGCCCAATTAATAACTTAATTTGGGTTTTTGCGCAAATTGACCGGTCAAACAAGGTTTAATATGAAAATGAAATTCACCATCAGATTCCTTAGGTCCTAATTAGTCATGTATAAAAACTTGAGCCTAAGAAGAAACCTCCTTGACCGACTTTACACTTTGGTCCTCATATATTTACTCTTTGGCCCTCAACTTTTGAACCCTCGCATTTTGGCCCCTAACTCTCCTTCGTTCTTTGCAATCAGGTCCCTCCTGCAAAACCTGCCAGCACCATGCTCCGGCGACCTTGCGCGGAGCATGGCGCCGCGCAGGGTGAGGGGGGGGGCCTGGCAAGTAAACCGGGGGTGCCCTGCGTCGTCAGCCGTCGCAGGGACACCCCCCTGGTCGTTATAACCCACCATACCGGCCGTGCGAACGCACGGACGGTATGGGTTCTTGTTTCCGGCCATCCTCCGGCGAGGGAGACACGTCGTCTCCCTCCGCCTTCCTCCCTGTTTGATCCCTATAAATACCCCCCGTTGCTCCACCGACCGGGGCAGCTCGGGTCTGACGGAGAAAACCCCCAACTTTCTTCTCCTCTCCCTCCGGCAGACGCCCACCAGCTCCGGCGGTTCCTCCTCCTCCTCCTCTTCGCTCTGCCGCAATACCAGCAGCAGAGACCTCCTCCCCTGCTCTTCCTGCGCCATGCCGTACCCAGCTGGCGCCTCTCCAGCCCTCTGCTCGCCGCCGCCCCTTCCCCTGGGCATCTTCTTCTCCGGCGACAGTCGATACGACTGTCGCCCTGCCTCGGCCCCTTTCGTCTCCGTAGCTAGGTCAGAACTCCTCCCCATCTCCCCCTCTTTCTTTTCCTCACTGTCTTTTATTTGATTAAACCCTCGACCGCTCCTGTTCACCCTCACCCTCTCCGCCTCCGGCCATCCTCCGGCGAGCCGTTCCCATCACCTCAGCAACCCACACGGCTCGCCGACCCTCACCGCACCTCCACCTCATCACACTGAGCACCTCCCACCCGTCCACTGCCACTCCACACCTCCGTAACACTCCCCCGAACAAACCCATTCCTCCGGTTGCAGTCCGACCCAGGGCTGCCACCAGACACCTCCTTGCGGCCTGCCGCACAGCTCCTCACCTTCGCCGTGCCACGGCGAAGGTTCCCCAGTGGTTTGATTAGGCCGCGAGGCCATATTCGTGTCCGACAGGTTTTGAGGTCCGACCGCCATTGACGCACATTAAAGCAGCTTCTCCCGCGCTCCAGGCTTGAGGACGCCAGGTCTCCAGCTGCTGCGGGGTACGGGGCGTCGTGCGAACGCAGCCAGCCAGTAACTTATGCAGATAGAAGCCGCAGCTGCAGAAGCCAAGCCGCGGTCTCCCAGCAGGCGCACGCGAGGAACGGTCTGCGTTTAGTCCCACATCGGTAAGCCTCACACACGTTCCACTGTTTAAATTGATTTCGTGCACTAGCCTCATTGCCTCAGTACACGGGGTGAGGTCCCCTTCACCCGCCCGGTTACCCGGTCTCGTCCGCGCTCACGCCCCGCGGACCTGACCCGACCCGACCCGACTTAAGACTGACCTGCACTCCTCGCCCACCACGCACGCCGGTGGGCCTGGACCCGGGCCTGACCCGAACCCGGTTACCCGGTAGCTCTGGGAGAGCTTTCCCAAGAGTGGTTTCAGAGAGAGAGAGAGACGCGGGGGGGGGAGGGTAGAGTAGGCTTTGCCTCTGACGAGAAACTCTGAAGTGTGCAGGCACAGGCGAAGAAGAAGACCCGCGGAAGAAGAAGGAAGCTGACTGTAGCAACAGGAAGTTAAGTCGTCTGATTTGGAAATCAGACGACGGCCTGAAGGGAAAAGAAGAAAGGAGGGGTGACGTCTCTGGCTGAAAAAGAAAAGAAGAAGCTGACACTTAGCCGCAGGGAGGAGAAACAAGAAGAAACTCTAAAGAAGAGGCTGAGCAAGGCAGAAGAAGAGGAAAGGCTGCAGAGAAGAAGTACAGCAGAGCCAAGGAAGAAGAAACCTTCACAGAAGAGACTGCAGAAAAAGAAGAAGAGAGGCCAAGACAGAAACCAAGGAAGAAGAAGAAGGAGATCTGAAGAAAGAAAGAGGAGCATCACCTCTGCAGAACAAAGAAGAAGTAGGAGATCTGAAGAAAGAAAGAAAGAAGAACATCACGAGGAGAAAACAAAGAGAACAACAAATTCTTTCCCTCTCTCTTTCTTTATTTTGTAAAAGAAACATGTATATCTCTAGAATACAACTTGCTCCCTGAGTTCGACCTCGGGAACTCTTTTATTTTCCGAGTAAAAAAATTTATATATTTGAAATGTTGGTAATAACTGGCTATACTACAATGTTATAACAAACTAAAACCCGGTTATCCCGAAGCCAACCGTTTCACGGGTCAAGATCCTTCTGTGGTTGATGAGGCATACTCAAGTCATTCTGGAGGTGTGATTCATCAACCAAAGTCTTGATGTCACAAATTTGCTCGATGACGCCGCAATTAATTCCTTGTTGGGCCTTAAATATATCAATTTTCAGTGTTTGATCTCCAAACTTAAGCTCTATTTGGCCCTCCTCACAGCTGATGTTGGCTCTAGCAGTAGCCAAGAAAGGTCTCCCTAGAATGATTGGTGTATCCCTAGGGTTCTCAGGTGCATCCATGTCTAAGACTATAAAGTCCACTGGAAAATAGAAATCCCGCACTCTCACGATAACATCCTCGAGAATCCCTTTTGGTGACTTTATAGATCGATCTGCTAATTGTAATGTCACCTCGGTTGGTTTCAGCTCAGATTCTTCCAGATGGTCAAGTAAGGATGTGGGTATCAGATTTATAGATGCACCTAAGTCTAACAATGCTCTATCAAATTGGGTACCACCTATCTTACAGGAGATCAGGGGAGTTCCAGGATCTTTTGCCTTGGGTGGGAGTCTACTAAGGATTACAGAGCTGGCTTGCTCTGACAGAACAATTGGGCTCCCTCCCTTGGTTCGCGGCTTACGCTGGGGTGTACATATATTCTTTAGAAATCGTGCGTAAGCTGGTACGTGGCGGATTGCATCCATCAAGGGGATGTTTATGTGGACCTGCTCAAAGAGCTTGACCAGGTCCTCCTCAGGGGCCACGGGTTTGGTGGTCTTCTTTCCCTTGGTCAGGGCCTCGGGAAACGGGATCTTGGTTGGTTCCTCTAGGATAGGTCCAGGTTGTGGGTTTGGAACAGCGGTACCTTGGATAACTATCCTAGGGTCATGGTTATCAGGCTGGGAGTGGTTTGGATAATGCGGGTCCTGAGTTGTCTTACCACTACGTGTTGTTACAGAATTCAATCCGGCCTGATTTTGGTTTGGGTTTGGTAGGAGGGGTGGCTGCTGCTGAAATCCCGCACGAGAAGTTGAGGCATCTATCTCGTCTGGAGATGGAGCAGTGGGGGCCTGATAAATCCATTGAGCGTGGCCTAAATTTGGATTCATAACGCGCTTCTGGGTTGGCACGTTATTTGGGTTAGGAAGGGGTTGGGAAGGGAGTGTGCCTGGCTGGCGAGAATTTGCCAACTGGGCTAGTTGAGTTTTGACTTCAGTAAGCTCGTCCTTGTGCTGTTTTTGAATGGCCGCATTCGATTTTTGAATGTCAGCCTGAGTCTGAAGGATTAAGGACATTTGATCTTGATTTGGCCCTGATGGATAAGTAGGGTTGGGCCGAGGCTGAGGCGGCTGGTAGTGATGAGAGGGCTGTGGGCGGGACTGAAAAGGTGGTCTTTGGGTTTGGGAATTTCCCGCCCACTGAAAATTGGGATGGTTTCGCCATCCAGGGTTGTAAGTGTTGGAGAATGGGTCGTTCTGGATGGCGTTGAGGTCCTCGCAGGTCTGAGGAACCTCCTGAGAATCAGGGAAAGGAGGAATGGAGTTCCCCCGGCTGGTGAAGAAAGGATCGGATGATCTTCCAGTCCAAGAATCAGATGGGGATGGATATGGATCCATCCCAGGGGAGGATCGGTGTAGGATGTTTTGCACAGTCTCCTGTGTGGAAGGAGGTTGTGCAAAGGAGTTACGCGCAGAGGTGGCTCGCTGCAAGTGCTGAGTCAGCTCATCCACCTTCTTTTCAATGATTGAGACCTTGTCCAATCGACTGGCCATTAATTCCAGGTCGACTGATGCGGACAGGCCCTGCGTCTCATGTGCTCCCTTAAGATTCGTCGCTGCGCGGGTATTCGTCCTGTCGAATAATCCCATGGAGTCATTGTTGATGGAGTTCTCGCACATGTTTTCGAGAATCTCCCATACGGTGTCTTCATGTTGACCCATGATGTTTCCTCCGCAGGTTGCATTGACGAAAAGGCGGATGTCCTCACGGAGTCCCTGGTAAAAAGATTGGACTTGTTCCCATTTAGGAACTCCGTGATGGGGGCACTTCCTCATGAGATCCTGAAAACGATCCCATGCCTCATGGAGAGGTTCTCCTGATTGTTGAGTGAAGTGTGTAATCTGATGGCGCAAGGCGTTGGTCCGACCAACGGGAAGGAACTTTTTCAAAAACTCGGATTGAAGTTCTTCCCAAGTGTTGATCGGCCGGGTCTGAGTTTGATACCAATGGGCGGCCTTGTCCATAAGAGAAAAGGAGAACATCTTCATGAGAAGAATATCCCGATTTTGCGCATCTGATCCAAAAGTGTGGGCCAGATGCTTTAGCTGTTTGATGTGCTGGAAGGGATCTTCAGAATTAAGCCCATGGAATTTAGGTATAGCATGAATCATGTTGGGCTTTAGTTCGGAATCAGGTCCTCCAATCGGGATTCTGACTCGAGGCTCAATGGCCACCGCAGCAGGATTGTAGTGGTCCCGCATCATAGGACGCTGTGGTGGGTGCACGAAGTTTTGGAAGAGGTCATTGAGTCGCTGGAGCTGGTGTTCCAGATTATTTTCTTCCTCAACTGGCTGAGCCATGATGGGGGAAGAAGAAGAACTTGGTTCTGAATCAGAAGAGAGAATAATGTGAGGGTGTTGCTGCACGAATACGGGCGTCGAGGCTTGGCCTTGACGAGAGCGAATTTCTAATGGAGGTCTTAAGGGTGGTCTTAGAGACCTCCTTCCGTACATGCACAGTTGGGAGAGGTAAGTTTAGAAGGTGCTGGACCCAATCAAGACACCCAAAAATGTGTTGGGTGACTATAGAGGTGCGGGGCAGATGGACCCCTTGATCAGAAAGATCGTCCACCTGAGAATTACCTGGGCAGCCAGAGAGGGAGAGTCCCGCGAAGACCCCTACACGGTAGAGCGTCCCCACGGGTTACAGGGTTTCCCCCACCCGACCTCTCTTGTCACTGCGGTTCCAGGTAGACCAGAATGGGGATCTTGACCTCTTAAGTCTACCAATTTTAAGATCAGGGTGCTTAAGGTTTTCACTTGAACTTTAGTCTTTTAAGTGCAAAGAGTGACCTAATTTACGGTTGGTTGACCCAAGGGGTCAACTTTACCTCTTGTTTTCTTTGAGAGCTTTTTGGGTCCTTTCTTTTAGGGTTCAAGTGTTTAGAGAGCCAATTGTTTTAGATTTTCTTTGAATAGGTATTTTCAGACAAGGGCTTGGGCACACTTCATTTGGTTTTCTCAATTCTTGCTTAAGGAGTGTGTCTCTAAATCCCTAGTGTTGGATCCTAGGTTGGCTCTACTTGGTCCAGTTAATTCTTTGTTGGGTAATTAGGGCTCAAGCAAGAATGTGTTAGCCCTTAAATACCCTTAATAGTGTGCAGAAATAATGAGTTGAAAACATGCAACTTTTATGGTTACTAAATATGGAAGACAGGTTAGCCCTATATTGCTTGTTCTTTTCTTTTCTTCCTCTTTAGAACTTAGGGGTTAATAGTGAGAGGAAAAATTTACCTGTCTTCGGAGTGGTTGTGTGGTTGCTTGTCTTTTTGAGTTCCTGTAGCTGCACAAAAGAGAGGAGATTATCAGAACTTAAAAGAAACAGGAATGTTTACCTCTAGAATAGCCGTTGCTCCCCGGCAGCGGCGCCAAAAAATGAAACGTCGGTTTTGTTTTTGTTATAACGTTGTAGTAAAGCCGGTTATGACCAACACTTCAAATATAAATTTTTTACTCGGAAAATAAAAGAGTTCCCGAGGTCGAACTCAGGGAGCAAGTTGTATTCTAGAGATATACATGTTTCTTTTACAAAAAGAAAGAGAGAGGGAAAGAATTTGTTGTTTTCTCTTTGTTTTGCAGAGGGGATGCTTTTCTTTCTCTCTTTCTTTAGATCTCCTTCTTTCTCTCTGTTCTGCAGAGGTGATGTTCTTCTTCTGCAATGGTGATGCCTTTCTTGGTGATGTTCTTCAGATCTCTTTCTTCTTCTTCCTTGGTTTCTGCCTTGACCTCTCTTCTTCTTCTTCTGCAATTGTAGTGACGCTCTTTTTCTTTTCCCTTTTCTTCTTTATGGCTGCAGAGCTTCTGCCTTCAGCTACTAAGTCTTCCTTTCTTCTTCTTCTTTTTTGGCCGTTGCTCTTCCTTCTTTCTTTCTTCAGCCTGCCTTCTTTCCTACTCTGGCTGCTGACCTTCCGTCGTCTGATCCGGTGCTTCGACGACTTAACTATGCATTTGCTACAGTGCAGCTCCTTCTTCTTCGCCTGCACTTCTTCTTTGCGCGGGTCTTCTTCTTCTTCTTTGGCCTGCACACTTCAGAGTTTTTCGTCAAGAGGCAAAACCTACTCTACCCTCCCCCCCCCGCGTCTCTCTTTCTCTCTGAAATCACTCTTGGGAAAGCTCTCCCAGAGCTACCGGGTAATCGGGTTCGGGTCACGCCCGGGTCCAGGCCCACCGGCGTGCGGTGGTGGGCGAGGAGTGCAGGTCGGTTTAATCGGGTCGGGCCAGGTCCGCGGAGCGTGGTCACGGACGAGGCCGGGTCGGGTGAGAGGGACCTCACCCCGTGGTCAGGAGGCAGACAGCATAAGGCATTTTTTGCCTTTATGCGTCCGCGCGCCTCCGAGAGGTTCCGAGGTGGGACTAAATGTCCCACCCCAATTGAGCGCCCGTCGCGGAGGGAGCAGTGGGCGATCGTGGCTTCACGCGCGGCCTTCACCCATCTGCGAGCCTGGGACGTTTTGCGGAGACTCCCCGCGCAACCTGGGAGTCGAACCTGGGCGATGGCGTGCCTGCACCTGCAGGTGAAGGAGCTCTGCCTGCTCAGTAATGGCGACGGCGGGCGAGTCACCTGGTCACAGAAGAACGGCCTCTCGGCCAAATCAGACAGGCGGGGGACCTTCGCCGTGGCACGGCGAAGGTGGTCAGGGGGTCTGCAGGGGGCGTGATGGAGCCAACAGGTCGTCCTAGGTCAAACTGTGAGCGAAGAAGTGGGTGTGTTCGGTGGATCTGCAGAGGGCGTTTGGTGGGAGGTGGAGGGGCGGAAGAGGATCAGGGTGAGGAGGCGGAGGTTCTGCGGTGGTCGGCGAGCCGTGTGGGTCGCTGAGGTGATGGGAGCGGCTCGCCGGAGGGTGGTCGAAGGCGGAGAGGGTGAGGGTGAACAGGGTCGGTAGAGGGCTTAATTGACTAAATTGAAAGCGGGGAAAGAAAGAGGAGGAGAAGGGGAGTAGCTCTAGCTTACTTGCAGGGACGAAGGGGGAGGAACAGGGCGACAGTCATATCGACTGTCGCCGGAGAAGACGATGCTCAGGGAGAGGGGCGGCGGCGAGCAGAGAGCCGGAGAGGCGCCAGCTGGGTGCGGCGTGGCGCGGGAAGAGCAGGGAAGTCTCTGCTGCTGGTATTGCGGCAGAGCGAAGAGGTGGAGGGGGAGGAAGCCGCCGGAGCTGGTGAGCGTCTGCCGGAGGAAGAAGAGAAGAAAGTTGGGGATTTTCTCCGTCAGATCCAGGCTGCCCTGGTCGGTGAGCAGCGGGGGGTATTTATAGGGATGAAACAGGGAGGAAGGCGGAGGGAGACGACGTGTCTCCCTCGCCGGAGAATGGTCGGAACACGAACCCATACCGTCCGTGCGTTCGCACGGCCGGTATGGTGGGCTACAATGACCAGGGGGGTGCCCCTACGACGGCTGACGACGCAGGGCACCCCCGGTTTACTTGCCAGGTCCCCCACCTCACCCTGCGCGGCGCCATGCTCCGCGCAAGGTCGCCGGAGCATGGTGCTGGCAGGGTTATGCAGGAGGGACCTGATTGCAAAGAACGAAGGAGAGTTAGGGGCCAAAATGCGAGGGTTCAAAAGTTGAGGGCCAAAGAGTAAATATATGAGGACCAAAGTGTGAATTCGGTCAAGGAGGTTTCTTCTTAGGCTCAAGTTTTTATACATGACTAATTAGGACCTAAGGAATATGATGGTGAATTTCATTTTCATATTAAACCTTGTTTGACCGGTCAATTTGCGCAAAAACCCAAATTAAGTTATTAATTGGGCATGGTTCTCAATGTAGGTCAAAATGGGTTCTAAAGGCCAAATTGAAGGTTCTAAACCCTAGAGATTATTTTTCTATGAATTTTAGAGGGTTTATTCTACTTTTACTTTGCCTCGAACCTTGTGAATTGAAGTGGGTTGTTTTAGGGTTACAGATTATCATTTGGTTCCTTGGAAGTGCTGTAGCCCTTGCTAGATCATCTCATCCCACTTTTGTTCTTATTAAGCTGTTTTGACCTGTGTTTGGGCCCTGAATTACCCTGTATGCAGATTATACTGGTAAAATTGCACTTTTACCCCTTATGACTGGTTTTCTTCTCAAACTCAGAATTCTCTGAGTTAAGCCTTTCCTTGAGATATGTAGGAGCTTTTATCCTTTGTATTGGGTCAAAATGAGCTAGTTATGGCTCATGATGAGGTTCTCATCAGGCTATCCACCTCCAACTCACGGAGTGAGGTCCCCTCTCACCTGACCTGACGCCTCATCTGCGATCACACTCCACGGACTTGGTGACCCGACCCGACTGCACCCTCTCCGCGTTGCATGTTAGCCATTTTTACCAAAATGGTGGGTGAATAATGGAGGTCATTATAGATGATTTTTCAATCTTTAGGGAGACATTTGATATTTCCATTTAATATTTCCTTGGATAATTTGTCGAAGGTTTTAAAAAGATGCATTGAAGTAAACCTTGTCCTTAGTTGGGAGAAGAGCCATTTTATGATTTCAAAGGACATAGTACTTGGCCATCTCGTATCAGAGCGGGATATTCAAGTAGATCGAGCCAAGATCAATCAAATTGCAAATCTTCCAATCCCTGACTCAATCGAAGGCATTAGATCATTTCTTGGGCATGTGGGATTTTATAGAAGATTCATTCTTGAGTTTTCAAAAATTGCCTGACCACTCACAAGCCTTCTTACAAAGGATGCAATTTTTGAGATGAATGAGGAGTGTATTTTAGCATTTGAAACTTTGAGAGACAGAGTTACACAGGCTCCAATTTTGCAACCACCTAATTGGGATTTACCATTTGAAATCATGTGTGATGCATCAGATTATGCAATAGGAGCAATTTTAGGACACAAAGTTGAGAAGAATCCAGTGGTAATTTACTATGCTAGTAAAACATTGAATGAAACACAAACAAATTACACAGTTACAGCCAAAAAGTTACTAGAAATAGTATTTGGATTAGAAAAGTTCAGATCTTACATACTCGGATCTCAAATCATAGTGTACTCTGATCACTCAGCTATCCAACACCTTCGATCTAAGAAGGACATGAAACCTAGGTTGATCAGATGGATCTTGCTTTTGCAAGAATTTGACCTAAAAATTCGTGATAAGGTGGGTAGGCAGAATGTTGTTGCTGATCATCTTTCCCGTCTTCCTTCAGATACGATTGAATCATCTCCTCCAATTACTGAGCACTTCCCTGATGAACATCTTTTGACTATATCCATAGATCTTCCTTGGTATGCAGATATTGTTAATTATTTGGTTACACATCAATTCCTACCAGACTGGGACAGGAATTGCAAATCACGACTCAAAGCAGAAGTCAAATACTATTTCTGGGAAGATCCATAACCTTTTCGACTTTGTAATGATCAAATCATCAGGCATTGTGTCACCTCCTCTGAGATTGATTCTATCCTATCTTTTTGTCATGACCAAGCCTGTGGTAGTCACTTTTCTGGTAGAAAGACCGCTGCAAAAGTTTTGCAATGCAGGTTTTATTGGCCCATGTTATTTGCTGATTCTTAGACTTATTGTAAGGCATGTAGTCGGTGCCAAACACTTGGTGGCATGTCACGAAAAGACATGATGCCTTTGAACCCGATTATAGTCTGTGAAATCTTTGATATTTGGGGCATATATTTTATGGGTCCGTTTCCATCCTCTTTTTGCTTCCATTATATTTTACTTGCTGTAGATTATGATTCTCATTGGATTGAAGCCATACCCACACGCACAAACGACCATGGTGGTGTCATTCCTTTTATACGGAGTCACACTATCGCTCGTTTGGGGAACCTCGTGCTATCATTTCTGACGGCGGTTCCCATTTTATTAACACCTAGTTTAGAACTTTACTTAGAAAATATGGGGTTACACATCGTATTTCTACACCTTACCATCCCCAGACTAATGGGCAAACCGAGGTCTCTAATCGGGAAATCAAAAAGATCCTTCAAATGACAATCCTACCCAATAGGAAGGATTGGTCTTCCCATTTAGATGAGGCTTTGTGGGCATATAGGACTGTCCACAAAACACCATTAGGCATGTCACCATACAGACTTGTTTACGAGAAACCCTGTCATCTTCCCATAGAAATTGAACACAAGGCCTATTGGGCAATTAAAGCTTGTAATTTAGACCTCGTGAAGGCTGTTGAAAATCGTAGGTTGCAGCTTAGCGAACTTAAGGAATCACATCATGATTCCTATGAGAGTTCAAAGCTGTATAAGGAGAAACTTAAAGCCTTCCATGACAAGTTTATTTCCCACAAATCCTTTGCACCTGGTCAGAAGGTGTTATTATTCGATGCCCATTTGAAGCACTTCCCTAGTAAACTTAGATCTAAATGGCAAGGGCCATTTGTTGTAGTTAGAGTCTTCGACAACAGAGCTGTCGAAATCACTAAACCCAACAAGGATCAACCCTTCAAAGTCAATGGTCAATGTTTAAAACCTTTCTTGAAATCACATCCTTTGGGTCTTGTTGGAGAATGTTACATGCGCCACTAAGGTTTTTGTCTTACTATCCATCCACTACATTTGTACATAGCTGTTTCCTATTTTTACATTTTGATTTTCTTCTACACTTACTCTGATCTTTCACTTCATATTTTACTGATTACCTTCATTTAGTCCAACTGACCACGTTAACCTTTGGTTAGACTTGAAATCGTTCTTACAGAAATCTTTGATCTCTTTTATTTGACTCTTTCCATTACCCTATACTAAATGAAGTATATTATCTTTTCACCCTTCTTACAATGAGGACATTGTAAAATCTTGGCTTGGGGGGTGTTGAAGTGAAATTTTCACTTTAAGTGTGCGTAAATAGATAAAATAAAAAAACACCTAAAAATTAAATATCCATTAAATTTTAAAAAAATGGAAATTAAAAAAAAGATAAAAATTTTAAAAAAATCAAAATTTTCATAAAAATTTGAAAATTTTAAAATATTCATAAAAATTGGAAAATATTATAAACATAAAAAAATATAAATACAAAAATTTGAGAAATAAAAATTTATAAAAATAATAAGGAAGGTATATTCATCTTTAATAAAGAAGAAAAGAAGGAAAAAAATATAAATATATTTATATATATATTTACTATAATTAAGAGTTTAATTTTCTTTTAGGTTAGAAATTAAAAATGTATGTAGAATATATTTAGAATATTTAAGAGCATTCAATTCTGAGTTAGATTCTTACTTTAACATTTTGTAAAAACACACTTTTGTTTTTAAAATTTTTAAAACAAGATTTTATTTGATTTAGGAATCTTTAAATCTTTTAAAGCCTTATTTTTCTATTCTTACCTTGAAATAAGAAACTAAGTGTATTAAGATTTAAACCTAAGTTTTGGGGTTAAATTATAGCTTTCTAATCAATTAGATTAAGTAATCCTTTTGCTTTTTGAAAATTTGATTTTATTATAAAGTTAAGTAAAAAGGCCAGATATTCAGAGTTAATTAAATAGAGAGTTAGTAGAATTTAAGTTTACAAGACTTACAGGCTAAAGATAAATAACTAGAATTGGTAAATTTTGTCTTGACGGATCCTATAGGAAGAAACTAAGAATTTAAAGAACTTGAGAGTGAAGGGCATTGTTGTCCAAGATCTGGTTTGAGAGCTAAGTAACTTAAATATCTAAATTCACACACATAGAATTGTCTTGTTGGCATGTGAGACCGTGAAAACACAGAGGTTAAGAGATCGGTTCTGAATCCTCTTTAGTCCAAGGATTTCCGTCGGACAGTTCTTGAAAGGATGAAGGATGTGTCACTCACCTAGAAAAAGGATTTGGAGAATAATGTTAGTAAGAAAAATGAGAAGGGGGGAATAAAAATAAAAAGAAAGAAAGAAAAAAATATATAATAAAACGCCTTGCAGTTAAGTGCCTTGTTACAAATGCGTGCTTATGCAGATTTTCATAATAAATAAAGTATCTCAATACCAATGGATGCTACCCTTCCTTCCATCAAATAAAAAGAACACCTCGTTACAAATGGGTGTTTTAACCTATAGAAAAAGTGAAAAAAAATATGGAGATTAAAATATTAGGAATAAGAGACCTAGTGGTCTACCGAGGAGATATACAAAAAAAGTGTTGACCTCAGGATGGAAAACTGGTGAGGAGAAAGCAACCAAACCTAAGTAAGGCCAAGCCAAAAGCTTGAATTGGAATAATTGGGATTGGAAATTGATGTCTGAAGATCCGAATTTTTGCAACTTTGGATGCCTTTAAGACAATTCTCTTCACTAAGCACAGATGTTTTAAAATCATAGCTATTGAACCTTGGTATTGGGAAGTGAAGCCTAAGAAATTGGGTTTTGAAGATTTTAAGTTGAGACCTAAAGGAGAAGAATTGACAGAATCCTAGGTCTAGAAGTTGTTTTTAGTACTGGAGGCTAGTAAATTAGATTTTTACTACTCTATGTTTGATTAATAATGAGTATATGGTTAATTTGCTTAAACTTATATTGATAAAAGTCAAATATCATAAACAAAGGATCGACTTAAATCTATTGAGTTTTTGAGTTAAAATTTAATTCTCAATTCTTATGTTTTTGTTTCCTTAAAACACTTTTTATTCTAATTTGAGTTAAGAATAGTTACAAGGAATAAGAGAATTTTGAGAATTCTAATTCTATATAAAATTCTTGTTAACAACATTATTTTAAGTGTGTTTTGAAAATGTTGTAAGTATAAGTCTAAGTAAGAAAATTTTGAACAAATGCTCTATATACTAATCATTTATATTAAACTTAATTTTTTTTTCTAACCTAAGCTTTCCTCCACATAGTTATTATTTATATTAATTTAAACCCAAGTGCTTTAAATCAACATAGTCTTAGTTAATTTTGCTAGGGACTAGCAAAACTTTAGCTTGGGGTTATGATGAGAGACTCATCATGATCTCTAATTATCCCTAATTAACTAGTCTTCCCAGTTAATTAGCTATGGATATGAATATGTAAGGGTTAATTATAAAATAAGGGATATATAGTAAAGGACCTTAAAATAAGCTTAAAATGATATTTTATCACTCAATTAATATTATTAACAATCTAATTAATAATTGGACTCGAAATCTTATTAGTCATTCCCTTAATTAATAAGTTAAGTAACTTAAACATAATGTTTACATAAGTATATAATAACTTAAGTAACTTTACTTAATTTAATTAATTAACCTAAAAAAGTCAAAAATGTAAATTCAAGGTGAAAACATAATAATTACCTTTTTTATAGTCATATATAAAAAGTTGAAAAAAATCTAAGTTAAAATAAACCTTTAAAACCTGGGTTTACATTTAGGTCCTTACTATTCATTGCAATCCGGTCCTTAATTTTCATATAGGCCCTTATGTTTCATCGCACGTAGGTCCCTATCATTTTCTTCTTCTTCTTCTTCAGCTGATTGAACGGCTGACGATAGAGGGTGATTCCACCGCTTGATCACCGCCCTACCGACATCATTCTTCCATCTCCATGCTCTTGGAGCTTGCGGTCACCATCCCATCTTCATCTATTGGTCTGGATTACTCTAAAATCCTAAGTTTAGGTGGGAGGTAACCTCACCATCGTCAGAGACAATGTCGGAGGTTAAGCTCTCCTTCTTCGTCCAAACTCCACCGCTCTCTTCATCATCGTCAACTATAAATAGACCCCCACCCCCTCGATTTCTATAAGTTGGCTCCCTTCTTCTAACACTGTGCCGACCTAATAGGCTATTCATCTGCAACTCTAGCAATCTTCCACACCATTCTTTGACTTCCTTCGTCCATCTTAATCAGCTGAGGAGCTTCGCCAAGGTCAGTCGCATCTCTGGACAAAGGCGATGACCAAGGAGATCCTCTACTCTATCCAAATTCACCCTCCGGAGATTCTTCTCATTCCCTTTGATTTCGTCCTCCGTCATGAGCCATCGGCGGAGTTCCTTTGACCTCTTCATCCAAGTAACAGTAGGTAGGAGTAGGAGTGGGAGTAGGAGTAGTTTAGGTAGTTAGTTAGCTTAGTTTAATTTCAGATTCCAGACTTCATCTTCTTCGACTACGGCAAGTTCCTTGAGCTTGCTGGAGATCTGATTTCATCTTTTTTAGCCACTGTCCACCTTCCTCTATCACTCATGACCATTTCTAATCCAATAAAACACTAATGCTATCACAGATTCACCTAATTCACCTCCACCTTCAACAGTCACTGTCACTGTCCATGGTGGCAGAACTGAGCTTAGATCCACCTCCATAGGGTCCTCCATCACTTATTCACAATCCAAGGATCCTAATTATCATTTTAATTTGAATAAGTATCACATATAATTTAAAAACCTAATTCTATTTAAGCTCCTGAGCTCGCTGTCAATGGTAGCTCAGGAGTAGTTAAAACTTTAAATTAATTAAATATTTATCATCGCAATCTTCTTTAGACAAGTCTCAACCACTTATTTGAGTGGGAGACTGAGTCCTAAGCCTCAACCAATCCATATTCTTCAAAAATGGAATTCACTGCTAAATCTTAATTTTAATGATCAATTAAGGAATTTAATGAGTTCTTGAGGTTCCATGCAACCTCAAGATCATTTTTAGATAAAAAATGGCACACTTTTCTGTATACAATTTCCACTTTCTCTGGACTCACCGAAGCTCCGGTGAGATTCAGTGAGTCAAATCTAGTCTTCAGCCTCTAGAACTTGGTGTGAAGCTCGAAATTGACGAATTAAGGATCACTAATTGATTTGAGGATGTTTATTTGAGGTTTAAGAGACTGGAGCTTGAGATAGGTCTTTGTCTTCTCCAACTCCGGCAGAGTTGGAGAAGCTTGTTAGATAGATTAAAGTCACAAGTAAAGGATCTAGAAGCTTCACTGCAATGCACTGAAGTCATTTCTAGCCTCAAATCTCTGTAACACTTCTTGATTACTCTGACAAACAAATCACTTTTTGATTTTAGGCAATGAGCCTAAAACCCTAGAATCTTCAGTCA
This sequence comes from Thalassia testudinum, assembly GCA_037157565.1. Lineage (NCBI taxonomy): Eukaryota > Viridiplantae > Streptophyta > Magnoliopsida > Alismatales > Hydrocharitaceae > Thalassia > Thalassia testudinum. Next base: position 97,575,876 of record JAZHRO010000025.1, read on the forward strand.
AAACATCTATTTTAGGGTCTAAGCATATTCCTGGGATTAAGAAGAAGTTGTTTGAGATTCCAATTTCCTGAGAAAAAGCTTTAATCAGAAAGTCAAATTTTGAAGCCTTAAAGTCAAACCTAATATTTGGGTTTTGTACTCAATCTAATGAATTGAGGAGTCTAAAGAGTTTTTGAGATTTATTTGAACGATTCTAGAAAGAAATGGTTGAGCTTTGGGAGTTAATTTGGATAGAATTGCAATCATGTCAGTTTGGGTTATTTTCGAACCCAAACTGATGGCAGTGTCATTTTTTATGAGTTTTGAACATGAATCCTACCTAGACAAGCTTATAACAATCCTTAAAAGCTATTCCAATCGATTAGAAATGTCCTTAGCTATCTATTGCACGTATCAAAATTAGAAATTTCGTTCTCTGAGCTTTCAGAGAAGCTTTGAGCTTCCCTGTGCTTCTTGAAGCTTTTGAGAGCTTAAAACCTATACAAGCAGTTGTGGAATCACTTGTATGATATATTCAGACCCTTAGATAAGCTAAAACATCTACCCTGAAGACATAGTAACCTTAATTCTATTTCCAGGCAATATATTACCCGTAAGAACCCCCTAATTTTGCTTTCCAAATTGAAGAGGAAATCATCCTCTAAACCTTAAATTGACCCTGGAATCCTGTAGAGCTATCTTAGAGCTTTCCATCAAGCTTTATTTCGCTTGATTTGGAGCTCTGAGTAGGGAGAAACCTTCACTTGAAGTCGGGCCTGGAGAGGGAGAACTTAGTCCCACATTGGAAACTTTTGAGCGCGTGCCTTAGTATAAAACTATTTTGTTAATTAGCCGATTAAGTCGTTAGAGCTCGGCTTGAAAAGAAAACCTGAACCTTTGAGCATAGCGTGCGTGCGTGCGGGTGAGTGCGCATGCAGGTGTGCGCCCGAGTCGGTGTGAGTGTGAGATGGCCCTGGGAGGGCAAGGCCTGGGAGGCGGTTGAACCGATTCAGCTCGAGAGAGGACCGGTTTGGCTCAAGAAAAAAAAATCAAAATTAAACCCTAATGAAATTAGGCGAGGACCGAGTAGGGTCTGGTCCCACCCTAATCTTAGGGTGCTGTGTATCCTTGAAAGGACCTCGCCGTAAATTAAAAACAAATTTTTGGTTGAAAAGAAAATTAACAGGGTTTAGCTGGAAGAGAAATGAAAGAGAATGAAGAAACTATGAAGGCTAAGTGTCGAGGAAGTAAGGGCTAAGGAAAGTAGGTGCTAAGGAAATGCTTAAGAGAAAAATAAGAGAGAAGAAGAAGGCAGGAAGAGAAGAAAAAGAAGAGAAGAAAGAAAGAGATCGAGAGAAGAAGAGAAAGCAGAAAAAGAAATAGAAAGAGAAAGAGAAAAAAATAAAGGATAAAGAAATAAAAGGAAAGAAGATAAAGAGAAGAAGTGAAAGGAGAGAGGCTGAAGAATAAGGGAAAGAACTTGATTTTTCTTGTTATATTTCAATTTCCTTTTGCTCTTAATTGTTGTATTAAGGCATGTATTAGCTAAATAAACTCATCTTTGTCTTAAATGATTTGAAATAAATAGAGAATTTACATGTCTTTAATATTGAAAATGAGAGTTCATATGGGATTTTGCATGTTATTTCATTTAAATCAATTTTTGGCAAAATTCATGCTTCTATAATTAACTTAAATCTACCTCCTATACTTATAAAGAAAAATAAAAGATAACTAGTGAATTTAGAATGAATTATACCTCTCAGCGAACGACCTAGACTCAACTAGTAAATAATTTCTAAAATGTTAGGTTAATTCGACCCTACACTGCTAAATGACACAATTTCGAGTTAACCTGAGTGACTTTTCTTTACTCATAATTAAGTAAAATTAACTTAATTAACTGAGTTGAGGTAAGGAATGACTATCTTAATGGTACCGTTGCTGGGGAGGCAATCCCTTAATTCACTAGAATTTAGTTGGTTTAATTGTCTAATTAGGAGGTATTTGTAATTATATTTGTATTTTTAATAACTTTTGTTTTAATTTGTTGTTTTTTTTTTTTATTTTCTGTCTTCTTTTTAGGTTTACCTTTGTGGGTGATCTCAGGAGAAGGCAGGAATCTGGTGCTGTTTTTATTTCTTCTTTTGTAAGTATTCTTAGTCTTTTATATTGTTGCATTAAAAAAAATTAAAAGAAAAAAATACAAAAATACATCCTATCTGACTAGCAGCAGCATATAATAGGCATGCACTCTTAGGAGTACATTATCTGCTAGTATATTTTCAGCGAAATCCGACTCAGAAAATTTTTACTATTTTTCTTGCATCAGCGGGAAAACACAAGAAAATCCACGTAGATCCCTGTCCTTTGAGATTTAAAAAGACCATATATTTTGTTTGAAAGGATTTTAAAAAGCGGCCATTGTATTTTAGTTGATATATTTTTGTAAAAGATTAACTAAAAAGAGGAAGTTAAAAATTGTGACTAAATTTGATTGCAGAATGCATGTGGGTTTTATCGCTATCGTCTAATGCATGCTATCGTGCACATAGCACGATCACTAGAGTCACACGAGTCTAATTTTTCTATCTCTCCTCTTTGCATCTCTTAGGGCTTTGGTAGAAGATCAATAAGTCTGTCTCACTACTAGAGTCCCGGGGAGCCAGTAATGAGCAATCTCGATCCTAGACCTTAGACGTTTGAGCCTTGAGGTTATGCACTTGCGTAGACACAGTTTAGGATGCATATTTTGGTACTATTACTCTATTTGTTTGCGTCAAACTACTTTTGCGTATCCTAGGAATCTCTTCTTTCCTTTGAAAGAAGAGCAAAACCCACGTCTTTGCACTGTTTTGCGGGTTTTTGTGCCACTATTTTTTTTTGGTGGTGTGCATGTGCACTTGCACATTATTTCCCATTTTATGGATGGGAGGCGATCCTTGCATCCGCCTCTTGCACCAACGTTGACATGTGATCCCAAGCTGGTTGTAGATAAGCAACCAGTGGTTTTCTTGTCTGATCCATCTACTTCTATGGATCAGATGCAGAATCAAAATCTTAAGATCCCTTCCTCTTCTGGTCAGGGGGAGATGTCGCCTTTTGATGTTGATGAGGTGCTCCTGAACCAGAATCTTAGGATGCTTGAGCAGACTAGATAGATCAATCTTTTAACGGCAGCCCTAAATAATTTGCAGACTCTTCAAACCCATCCTCCACCTAAACTTGAGGCGAGTTTTGACATCCCTGATTTACCAATCAATCGTCCAAGGCCTCTACTTAGAGATTACTACAACCCATGTAATGCACAAGTAGAGACTAATGTTAGGATACCTATTGGGGAAAATGATCCTGAATTGAAGCCAAACATCATTGGTCTAGTTCCTCACTTTCATGGATTTGCATCTGAGGATCCATTTCAACATATAGAAGATCTTAAGAATTTATCTCAAACTCTTGGACCTCGAAATCAAAATAGGGAAATCCTACTTATGAAAATGTTCTCTTTTAGCCTTAAAGGCAAAGCTTCTTATTGGTATAGAACTATTGCAAGACCAATCTCAAGTTGGGCTGAACTCGTATCTGCTTTTCTAAAGAAATTCTTTCCAATTGGTCGAACTAATGCTTTAAGGCGAGCTCTTACTACTTTCAATCAAAATCAAGGAGAACCAATTCATGAAGCGTGGGAATGTTTTCATGAATTGCAAAGGAAATGCCCACATCATGACATCCCTCGTTGTCAACTAATGCACATCTTCTACTATGGTTTACAAGAGGGCATTCGTAATCTAGTCGATGCCTCTTATGGAGGGAACTTCCTAAATCACAATGTAGAATTCACCTCAGAATTATTTAAAGGGATGGTGGAAAACTCGATCAATAACGCATCAATGTCGCAATTTACGCGGGGCGCAAACACGAATCATCAGAATCCGCACAAGGGCATTCATGAGATCGGTAACTCGTCTAGTTCAAAGGATTTAGAAATAACTGCAAAAAAATTGGACAAAGTCGATATCGTAGCAAAGCATCTCGACAAGGTCAGAAATACAATGAAGACCCTTATGCCTCTACTTGCTACGAATCTCGCACATCTACCTGTTTCGCAAATTCCCGCGAGAGGGAATTTATGAATAATCTTGATTTTAGAGATCCATCTTCCTTGGGTTTTCTATCTACTCCACCAACCCAAGGAGGGACCTTTGTCCGACAATCTTACCCACCCTTTTCCCTACCCTTATCTTTTGTAGAAAACACGCCTTATCCTCTTGATTTGAATGCCACTCAAGGGTACACACCAAGATCAAACCCATATTCAAATTCCTATAATCCTGGATGGCGTAATCACCCTAATTTCTCTTGGTCTGACCATACACAAAGACCATCATATCTGAATCAGACCAGACAAAACCCACCTACATTGTCATTTCAACAACACAATGTGAGGCCATTTTACGCGGGTTCGCAAAGCCCCATAGGGCCAAATAGATATTGACAGCTAGAGTAGATATTGAGAGCTATGACTGAGAGCTAGCGACAAAATGCTGAGGCTCTTGCTGAAGTCCAATGATAATGTTCGGAAGAATTGGCTGATCTTAGGGGTCAAATCATGAAGTTAGCTGAATCTCGTCAGCTAGGGACCCTTCCATCCTAGCCAATTCCAAACCCTAGGAATATCCAGCAAAGACAACCCTTGGGAGCTCAAAATCTGAATCAGGGACATGTCCATCTTCTTAATCAATTACCCCTAAATCCAAATCTAAATCCAAATCTGAATCCACCTATTTCTAATCTTGATTTTGAATATCCAAATCAACAGTAATCAATTTTGAATCAACCAATAATCAATAATCCATCTTTTGAAAGTACACAAGCATCTTCTTCTTCATCATCTGCTTCTTCTCATGCAGGTATTAACTCTGTTACAACCCACTGTGGAACTTCCACTAGGGACAAGAAACAATCCCAAGACCCTAGTACATCTAGATCGACCCCTATTTCTACACCTGAAAGAGGTGCAGAACTCGATCCCGCAATTCCAGCTAATTTGTGAGATTCGGGTAATGCCTCAGTAGAATAGGAAATCCACATCCCATTCCCAGAAGTTTTGAAGAAGACTAGGAAACAGAAACAACCTATTACATTAGATGAAGATTTGATTAAGATTTTTGAACAGGTACACATTAATATCCCACTCCTAGATGCTATCAAACACATTCCAACTTACGCAAGATTTCTTAAGCAATTGTGTACTCCTAAGCATAAGCCGAAGAAAGGAAGCACTGTTGTACTTTCAAAGCATGTGAGCTCTATTATTTCAAGTACGCATCCTTTGAAAAAGAAAGACCCAGAATCTCCATTTATTTCCTGTATAATTGGGGGTCAGTGTTTTGATAGAGTTCTCCTAGGTTTAGGAGCTTCTATTAATCTCATTCCTTTCTCTTTGGTAAAACACTTTAAAATAGAAAACCTTAAGTCTACCAATGTGACTTTACAATTAGCTGATAGATCTATTAAGTCACCTAAAGGAATGTTGGAGGATGTTATTGTGAGAGTTCGGGATTTTTACTTCCCTGTAGATTTTATTGTTCTTGATATGGAAGTACCCGAATACATTAGCCACACCCCAATTATCTTAGGGAGACCCTTTTTGGCTACTGCAAAAGCCAACATTGATTGTGAATCAGGAAAGATTGAATTGAAATTTAGGGAAAAGACAATTAAGTTAGATATATTTAGAGCTTCTAGTGGATTTGATTGTGAATGGATTGAGGAAATAAAATCTATAGAAGCTTTTGAGGATGACATTAGTTCTTTAGAATTAGAAAGCACACTTTTGATATTCCATACCCTCAAAGCAACAAAATGTTTTTGGAATCTTTACTCAATCCTGAATCTAACTCTGAATCTGAATCATCCAATTCACTTTTCACAATTGAAAATCCCGCCCCAAATCCTACTGTTGATTCTAATCCCGTGCTTGAATTGAAACCATTGCCTGACAATCCTAAATAAGTATATCTTGAATCTGATCAAACATATCCTGTAATAATCAATTATCATTTATCTAAATCACAAGAATCTAAATTGATCAAAGTTCTTCAAGATCACAAGAAGGCAATTGGGTGGACTTTACATGATCTCACCGGGATTAGCCCTAATTTTTGTACTCATCGCATCTATATTGAAGATGGGGCACAACCTTCAAGAGAAGCTCAAAGATGCCTAAATCCAAATTTAAAGGAGGTTGTTAAGAAAGAAATAATCATATGGCTTGATGCTGACATTATCTATCCTATATCTGATAGCCCTTGGGTGAGTCCAATTCAAGTGGTACCCAAAAAGGCAGGACTCATCGTAATCAAAATTGAATATGGAGAAACCATTCCCACACAAATTGCGAATTTGTTGCGGGATTATATTGATTATCGTAAGTTGAATATTGTTACAAAGAAGGACCATTTTCCTTTACCACTCATTTATTAGATCCTTGAGAGATTAGCTAGTAATAGGTTCTTCTGCTTTTTAGATGGTTACTCTGGATATAATCAAGTTGCAATTTATCCTGAAGATCAAGAGAAAATGACTTTCACCTGCCCCTTCGGAACCTTTGCTTTCCGAAGAATGCCATTTGTGCTTTGCAACGCACCCGCGACTTTTCAGCATTGCATGTTAGCCATTTTTATCGAAATGGTGGGCGAATATATGGAGGTTTTTATGGATGATTTTTCAGTCTTCGGGGAGACATTTGATATTTGCTTTGATAATTTGTCGAAGGTTTTAAAAAGATGCATTGAAGTAAACCTTGTCCTTAGTTGGGAGAAGAGCCATTTTATGATTCCGGAGGGCATAGTACTTGGCCATCTCATATATGAGCGAGGTATCCAAGTAGATCGAGCCAAGATCAATCAGATTGCAAATCTTCCAATCCCTGACTCGATCAAAGGCATTAGATCATTTCTCGGGCATGTGGGATTTTATAGAAGATTCATTCCTGATTTTTCGAAAATTACCTAGCCACTCACAAGCCTTCTCACAAAGGATGCGATTTTTGAGATGAATGAGGAGTGTATTTTAGCATTTGTAACTTTGAGAGACAGAGTTACACAGGCTCCAATTTTGCAACCACCTAATTGGGATTTACCATTTGAAATCATGTGTGATGCATCAGATTATGCAATAGGAGCTGTTTTGGGATAGAAAATTGAGAAGAATCCAGTGGTAATTTACTATGCTAGTAAAACATTGAATGAAACACAAAGAAATTACACAATTATAGAGAAAGAGTTACTAGCAATAGTATTTGGATTAGAAAAGTTTAGATCTTACATGAATCTCAAATCATAGTGTACTCTGATCACTCAGCTATCCGACACCTTCGATCTAAGAAGGACACGAAACCTAGGTTGATCAGATGGATCTTGCTTTTGCAAGAATTTGACCTAGAAATTCGTGATAAGGTGGGTAGGCAGAATGTTCTTGCAGATCATCTTTCCCGTCTTCCTTCTGATACAATTGAATCATCTCCTCCAATTACTGAACACTTCCTTGATGAACATCTTTTGACTATATCCATAGATCTTCCTTGGTATGCAGATATTGTTAATTATTTGGTTACACAACAATTCCCACCAGACTGGGACGGGAATCGCAAATCATGACTGAAAGTAAAAGACAAATACTACTTCTGGGAAGATCCATATCTTATTCAACTCTGTAATGATCAAATCATCAGGCATTGTGTCACCTCTTCTGAGATTGATTCTATCCTATCTTTTTGTCATGACCAAGCTTGTGGTGGTCACTTTTCTGGTAGAAAGACCGCTGCAAAAGTTTTGCCATGCAGGTTTTATTGGCCCACGTTATTTGCTGATTCTTAGACTTATTGTAAGGCATGTAGTCGCTGCCAAACACTTGGTGGCATGTCACGAAAAGACATGATGCCTTTGAACCCGATTATAGTCAGTGAAATCTTTGATATTTGGGGCATAGATTTTATGGGTCCGTTTCTGTCCTCTTTTTGCTTCCATTATATTTTACTTGCTGTAGATTATGATTCTCGTTGGATTGAAGCCATACCCACACGCACAAACGACCATGGAGGTGTCATTCCTTTTATACAAAGTCACATTATCGCTCATTTCGAGGAACCTCATGCTATCATTTCTGAAGGCGGTTCCCATTTTATTAACGCCTAGTTTAGAACTTTACTTAGAAAATATGGGGTTATGACAGAAAGCTTTTTTCATGCATTTTGAAAGTCGTCAAAATCGTAGTATAGTTGCACAAAAACAATTGCCAAAAATAAGTTTGTAATAATTATGAGACTTGAGTCCTGGTCGTTCATCTCTGGGAGGCATTTGCTTTACGTTTGAATTCGATCTTACCCTACTCTACTCTGTTTAAAAATGCACGCCGGTTTCCAATCTCCTGATTAAGATTTCACCACTTTTGTTATGAACTCAGATTACATGCGCGTGCGTTAAATAAATCACAAAGGTGAACGTGTGAGATTTTGTGCGCACGATTCTAGTGAGGTGGTGACTATTTACGAAGAATGCATCTATCGTTAGATTCTCTAGATTCTCGGGGAATGACATGCTTGTTGGGAATAGATAAACAATTGAAAAATAGGTAACTTGAATCACGTAAAAAGAATGGCAATTATTAAGCTCATGGTGATTTCAAACATATATATATATAAATGCATTTTCATTCATTCCATTAGAGAGTTTTTTGCAACAAGAACTATAGAGGAAAGCTTGTACATAAATACTTAAAATGGAAATCTAGCTACCAAAAAATGATTGCAGACAAGAATCTACAGGGGGATTTTGCATGCATCATTCGGGGAGAATTAAGACTACGCTACCAAGAAGTAATAAAAGTAGTAAAACTATGAACAGCATAATCTAAATCTAGCAGAACAAAAGGGCATTCAGGGGTGGTCCCCGATGGCCTTGGAGTGGTCGGGAGGAGAACGAGCGGCGGCCAATGGAGCTTAGGCCGACCCTTGGAGAGAGAGAGGAGTGATCCAGCATCCCGGGATGGTGACCTTCATGGTGGTGATGAGCTCGTGGAGGTGGAGTGGCTAACCTAAGTGGAGGTGGGCATGCATGGAGCCAATGAAGTGAGTGGTGCCAAGAATGTGAATTGGAAACCAACGGATGTGAATGGGTGCACTTGACTGCCCATTGGGTCTTTTTATAGACTCAAGGGCTTCTCTCTAGAGAGGTGTGGAACTCTCTAGAGAGAGTCCAAGAGTGGCCGGCCATATGGTTATGAGATCCAAAAATTGTGGATCTCATTTTGAATGGCTCTTGGTTGCTAAATTTGGCAACCAAGGTGTGGCGCCACTTCAAGAGAGTTCTAGAGAACTCTAGAGAAGTGTGTGTGCGTGAATGGGTGTGTGTGTGTGTGTGTGTGTGGTCGTGCTCTATGTTGCTAGGTGGTTTAGGTTTCGTCCTAAGGGGTTTAAGTAGGTGCATGTCTTGAATTAGGGTTACAAACCCTAATTGCTAAGGGGGAAAATGCAATTAAACTTAACCCAATTTTAATTGAATGAGTGTGAACTTAATTGAGAGTGAAATAACTCAATTAGGTTGGGTTTAGGTCAATTGGACTCTCACCAAGTCCAATTGAACTTGTATGGGTTGAGATCTAAGCTCAATTAGGCTCAATGAGTCCAATTGACTTAGGTGAAGGTAATTGACTTTGATCTAAGTCAATTGGGTTTGGTGAGGACCTAATTAGGTCCTTATGTAGGTCTAGAGGTGATGTACTAAGATTAGGACACCTTAATTTAGGTTCCTATGGGGTTGGGATTAGGTCTAGGGAGCTAGAAATCCAAGATCAAGACTTGAAACTCAAAACAGGGACTGGAGACCAGTACCAGACGTCCAAAAATGTGATCAGATGACTTATACTCAAAAATCAGAAGTCTAGACTTTAGTTCTGGACGTCCAATCTGAGTCAGGGGGAAATCAAGGTTCTTGATGAGAGCCTCATCATGAGCCATAACTAGCTCATTTTGACCCAATAAAGAAGATAAAAGCTCCTACATAACCTAGAAGACGGCTTAACTGAAGGAACAAGTGCTCTGAGAAGAAAACATGCAAATAAAGGTTAAAACTGCAATTTTACCATTGCAGTACATAAACGGGATTTCTCAGAGGCAAAACATAGGTCAAATGGTCTAAATGGGATAAAAAGTGCGTTGAGTCAATCAGAAATGGGTTTGTGCAATCTAAGAATTAAATGACACTTGGTAACCCTAAAACAGACCCCCTTAAATTAACAAGGTTCCGGTTAGGATAAAAATCAAGTAAACCCTCTAAAAATCATGGAAAAACATTCTCTAGGGTTTAGAACACTTAATTTGGCCCTTGGAACCCAGTTTGACCTAGATTAGGGTCCTAGCTCTTCAAGTAACCTAATGTGGGTTTTTACGCAAGATGTCCAGTCAAACGAGGTCAAACCTAAAATCCAATTCACCACTGGATTCCTTAGGTCAAAATTAGGTTTGTACCAAAATTTGGACCTAAGGGGAGGTCATCTTGACCTACTTTGCAATTCAGTACACCCAAATCACAATTTGGCCCCTATCTTTTGAATATCTTTGCAGAGAGCCCCCTAAGTTCTTCGCCCCCTTTGCAATCCGATCCTACCGCCATTGTTAGGGAAGAACCAAGCTCCGGCGAAGTTTAGAGAGGGATTCCTCTCTGATTCCTCAGAGATTCTCTCCAAGAAATGGAAGGGAGATTCTCTGAGGAATTCCCTTCCATTTAAGGCCGATCACAACCGCTATTGTGAACCCAATCTCTCGTGCGAACGCACGAGAGATTTGGGTATCTTAACTTCTTTCCATCTCCAGCGACCAACCTCAGACGCTGGCATGCCCTCCACGCTCTGCACACCCGGCCCAGCGTCTATAAAAGAGACTACACCTCCGGCCGCTCGATCTAAGCTTGATTTTGACGGGGATCCCCTCCAAATTCCCTGTCTCCCATCTCCAGCCAAACGACTCGCAAGCTCCGGCGTCCTCCTCCCCTCCTCGTCGCTCTGCTGCCATACCAGCAGCAGAGTCAACTCCGCCACTTCCTCCCGCGTCGCGCTATACCACGCGCGCGTGCCCCTGACCTCATCTTCGTCGCCGCTTCCTCCCTCAGGGTCCTTCTTCCCTGACGATGGCAGTTACGCACCGTCCTCTCCGCCGCCTCCCTTCCTTCCTTCCAGACCACTCCAGATACCTTCTCCCTCCTCTCCTCTCTCTTTTCCCCCTGCTATTTTATCTGATTACCGCTCGACAGTGCCTAACCACCTCCATCGTCCTCGCCTCCGATCGCCCTCCAGCGAGCTACCCACACCACTCCGCCCCTCCACACGGCTCGCCAACCCCCTCGTGAGCTCCGCCTCACCACCAGGAACCCACTTCACCCCACCACTGCCACTCCAGACCTCCACAATCACCCCCCGAACAACCCAACATCTCCGACCACAGGTTGACCTAGGCACGCACGCCTAGGCCGACCTGCAGCCTGCAGCACCGCCCACTGCCTTCGCCGTGCCACGGTGAAGGTTTCTAGCCAATCTGATTGGGCCAATAGGCCGTTCTTGTGTGTGACAGGTTTAAGCTCCGGCCGCCATTATCAGCCGAAGCAGCAAGGAGCTTGCAGCAGCTTCAGGTACCAGGACTCCCAGGCTGCAGGTGCAGTAGACTCCCGCGAGTGTCGCGAAGTGAGTGAGGCTAGCAAGTCGCACAGAGAGACCAGCAGTTGGAGCAATCGCACGACGAAAGCTCTGCGGGCGCGAAAGCAGGACCGACCAGATAGTCCCACATCATGGGATTGCAAAACACAGGTATCATATAAGTTATTTTTGTGTTTTAAGCCCATTGCCTCCGTAAGCACAGGGGTGAGGTCCCTCACCTGCCCTCACACCCACCTCATCCGCGGCTTGACCTTGCGGATCTGGCGGGATACGACCTGACCTAAACCTACGCACTCCTCGCGCATCACCACTTGCCGGTGCGCCTGGTCCCGGGTGTGAATCTGACCCGACTACCCATGTGGCTCTGGGAGAGTGTCCTTGAGAAAATTGCTTGTGAGAGAGAGAGACGCTTGGGTAGAGGGACGGGGGTAGGTTTTGCTTCGGCTGTGGTGTGTGCAGGAAGGAAGAAGCAAAGGAAGCAACTACAGAACAGGAAGAGAAGAAAGAAGAGGCTGTGTAGCAGTGAAAGGAGAAGTTTTCGCAGAAGAAGAAAGAAGAAGAAAGACAAGGCAGAAGGGAGAGAAGAACGAAGAGAGGCCAAGTGAAGAAGAACAAAGGCAAGGCAGAAGAAGAAATAAGAGAAAAGAAACAAAGGCAGGAAGAAGCCTGCACAAGACAAGAAGCAAAAGTAGAAAGAGAGAAGAGCAACGAAGAAGAAGAGAGAAAGGAGATTACATTTAAGACGTCTGATACAGAAATCAGACGTCCAATTCTATTTTTATTTCATAAATCCTTTTTAAAATTCTCTCTTTGAATCAATCCTTTTCATTTAATAGTTGTATTCTTTGGTTTTAAAAAGTATTGAGCTTGCTCCCTGTGTTCGACCTCGGATACTTTAGTTTTTCGAGTAATAAAATTCCTTATATTTGTTTAAACGTTTTGTCAGTTATACTACAACGTGATATACTTTAAACCCTCACAAAAACGTGAGAACATTTTGGCACCGTTGTCGGGGAGCAATGGGCACTTTTAAAGCTTTTGATTACAACTTTTCTATCTAATATCTGACTTAACTTCTCTCTTTTGTTGTGTTCAAGTAGGGAAAGCAAAACAAAAAGGAAAGAACAATAACTGCACAACAGACTCTCCAAGGAACAGGTAATTTCCATAAGCCCTCTCTCTTAACCCTCTCAAAATCTAAAAAGGAAAAAAAAGAGAAAAATCAACTTAGGGCTACCTGTTTCATATTTAGTAACTCATTAAGTTGCCTGATTTTCATTTCAACATATTTGTCTGTTCATCCAACTAAGGCAACTAGGGCTAAAACTTTCTTGATTGAGCCCTAGGTGCTAATTTCTAAAGCAACTAAATTGGACCCACTAGAGCCAAGTTAGGGATTGCAAAGCTAGGGTTTTTAGAGACACGTCTTCTCTTAAATAAAGAAACAAATTTTCCAAAAAGAGGTGTGCCTAAACCATGTTTGAAAAGATCTATACAAGAGGAACCCTAAGCAAATCAGGCTGTTAATCCATTTGAACCATAAAAAAAAAAAAGGGACCTAAAACTCTCAAAGGAACAAGAGGTGAAGTTGATCCCTTGGGTCAACCAACCTTAAAATTAGGTCACTTTTTTACACTCAAAATACTTAAAAGTTCAAATGGAACATTAAGCACCTTGATCTTAAAATAAAAAAAAGGTAGACTTAAGAGGTCAAGGTCCCCATTCTGGTCTACCTGGAACTGCAGTGACAAGAGAGGTCGGGTGGGGGAAACCCTGTAACCCGTGGGGACGCTCTACCGTGTAGGGGTCTTTGCGGGACTCTCCCTCTCTGGCTGCCCAAGTATTTCTCAGGTGGGCGATCTTCTGATCCAAGGGTCCATCTGCCCCGAACCTCTATAGTCACCCAACAATTTTTGGGTGTCTTGATTGGGTCCAGCACCTTCTAATCTCATCACATCTTTCGGTGCATGTTCGGTAGGAGGTCCTTAAGACCTCCTCTAGAAATTCACTCTCGTCGAGGCCAAGCCTCGACACCTTTGTTTGTGCAGCAACCCCACCACATAAATCTTTCATCTGATTCAGATCCTGATTCTCATTCTTCTCTCATCATGGCACAACCCATTGAAGAGGAGAACAACCTTGAACACCAACTTCAACGCCTTAATGATCTCTTTCAGAACTTTGTAAATCCACCACAGCGACCTATGATGCGAGATCACTATAATCCCGCTGCGGTGGCAATCGAACCCCGAGTACGAATCCCAATTGGAGGACCTGATTCTGAACTGAAGCCCAATATGATTCGTGCCATACCGAAGTTCCATGGGCTTAACTCTGAGGATCCATTCCAACACATCGAACAACTCATGCATCTGGCCCAGACCTTCAAGTCAAATGTACAAAACTGGGATATCCTACTCATGAAAATGTTTTCGTTCTCCCTCATGGACAAGGCCGCACATTGGTATCAAACTCAAACCCGTCCGACCAACACATGGGAGGAACTGCAATCCGAATTTTTGAAAAAATTCTTCCCCATTTTCCGGACGAATGCCTTGCGCCACCAGATCACTCATTTTACTCAACAACTGGGAGAACCTCTTCACGAAGCTTGGGATCGATTCCTAGATCTCATGCGAAAGTGCCCCCATCACGGAGTTCCTAAGTGGGAACAAGTCCAGTCTTTTTACCAGGGACTCCGTGAGGATATTCGTTTATTTGTCAATGCAACGTGCGGAGGAAACATCATGGGTCAACACGAGGACACGGTGTGGGAGATTCTCAAAAACATGTGTGAGAACTCCATAAATAATGACTCCATGGGCTTATTCGATAGGACGAATGCCCGCGCATCGACGAATCTAAGAGGGACACATGAGATGTAGGACCTGTCCACTTCCGTCGACTTGGAACTGATGGCCAGTCGGCTGGACAAGGTTTCTATCATAGAAAAGAAGGTGGATGAGCTAACTCGACATTTGCAGCAAGCCACCTCTGCGCAAAACTCTTTTGCACGACCTCCTCTGGCAAGGGAAACTGTGCAAAACATCTATCACCAACCTACCAAGGGGATGGACCCATATCCACCCCCGTCTGCCTCTCGGACCGGAGTAACCTCCGATCCATTCTACTCGAGTTGGGGAACTCTGAACCCTCGTATTCTGACTTTCCCGAGGTTCCTCAGAACTGCGAGGACCTCAACGCCATCCAGAATGACCCGTTCTCCAATACCTACAACCCTGGATGGCGAAATCATCCTAACTTTCAATGGGCGGGAAATTCTCAAAGACCACCATATCAACCCCGTCCACAAGCCTCTCGTCCATTTCAGCCGCCTCAGCCTCGGCCCAATCCCACCTACTAATCCAGGCAAAACCAGGATCAAATGACTCTTATCCTTCAAGCACTGGCTGACATTCAAAAGACAAATGCGGCAATGCAAAAACAGCACAAGGACGTAATCACAGAGGTTCGCAACCAACTGGCCCAGATGGCAAATTCCCGCCAACCTGGCACCCTTCCTTCGCAACCTCTGCTCAACCCAAATAACGTGCTAACCCAGAAGCGCGTTATGAATCCAAATTTAGGCCAAACACATGTGATTTATCTGGCCCCCGCTACTCCATCACCAGACGGGATGGAGGCTTCAACATCTTATGTGGGATTTCAGCAGCAGCCACCCCTCCTACCTAACCCAAATCAGGCCGGGTTGAACTCTGTAACAACACGTAGTGGTAAAATAACCCAAGACCCACATTATCCGAACCACTCCAAGCCTGATAGTGGCCAAGACCCTAGGATAGTTATCCAAGATACTACTGTCCCAGATCAAGAACCTGGACCTATCCTAGAGGAACCAGCTAGGATCCCATTTCCTGAGGCCTTGACCAAAGGAAAAAGAATAACCAAACCCGTGGCTCCCGAGGAGGATCTGGTCAAGCTCTTTGAACAGGTCCAGATAAACATCCCGTTGATGGATGCAATCCGCAACATACCGGCTTACGCAAGATTCTTGAAAGACATATGTACACCTAAACGTAAGCCGCGAACCAAGGATCGGAACCCAATCGTACTGTCAGAGCAAGCCAGCTCTGTCATCTTGAGCAAACTCCCACCCAAGGCTAAAGACCTAGGAACTCCCTTGATTTCTTGTAAAATTGGTGAAACCCAATTTGATAGAGCCCTACTAGATCTAGGTGCCTCCATAAATTTAATACCTACATCCCTCCTTGACCACCTTGAAGAATCTGAACTTAAACCCACTGAGGTGACATTGCAGTTAGCCAATCGATCCATCAAGTCACCCAAAGGAATACTTGAGGATGTCATTGTTAGGGTAAGAGATTTTTATTTTCCAGTGGACTTCATAGTACTAGACATGGATGCACCTAAGAACCTAAGGGACACACCAATCATATTAGGGAGACCCTTTTTGGCCACTGCTAGGGCCAACATTAACTACAAAGAGGGCTAGATAGAATTAAAATTTGGGAATCAAAACATGAAGATTGACATTTTCAAGGCCCAGCAAGGGATTAATTGCGGGGTTATAGAGGAAATATGTGATGTCAAAGCCGTGGTTGATGAATTGCATATAGAGGACAACCTGATTATTCCTGATCAACCACTAGAGAATCAAAAACCGCTAACAGAGGAATGCGAACATGATCTAGATACACCTATGACTCCTACCATTGCTCCTGATGCAAACCCGGAACCACCCGCTGCTGCTGACAACCCTGTCATGGAACTCAAACCCCTTGCCGAACATCTGAAGTACGTCTTTCTGGATTCAAATCAGACGTTTCCTGTGATTATCAATTCTCGACTCACACCTGACCAGGAACTCCGTTTGATTTCTGTTCTCTAGTAACATCGTAGAGCCATTGGATGGACTCTCGATGATTTGACTGGTATAAGCCCTTCATACTGCACACATCAAATCTACACAGAAGAAGGCTCACGACCTTCAAGAGAAATGCAAAGACGCCTAAACCCTAACCTACAGGAGGTCGTGAAAAAGGAGATCATAAAGTGGTTAGATGCAGGGATCATCTACCCGATCTCCGACAGTCGTTGGGTGAGTCCAATACAAGTGGTGCCTAAGAAGGCAGGACTTACCATCATCATGATTGAAACCGGAGAAGTCATTCCTACCCGAATAGCTAACTCGTGGAGAGTCTGCATTGATTATAGAAGACTCAATTCCACCACGAAGAAGGATCATTTCCCACTACCGTTTATTGATCAAATCCTTGAAAAACTAGCGGGAAATAGGTTCTTCTGCTTTCTTGACGGGTATTCCGGTTACAATCAGGTGGCAATCCATCTAGAGGACCAAGAAAAGACCACATTCACCTGCCCCTTCGGGACGTACGCGTTTCGAAGGATGCCGTTCGGTCTTTGCAATGCACCCGCAACTTTTCAGCGGTGCATGCTTGCCATATTCTCAGATATGGTAGGTGATTATTTGGAAGTCTTCATGGATGATTTTTCAGTTTTTAGAGAATTGTTTGACGATTGCCTCCAACACTTGGTCCAAATACTCAGGCGGTGCATCGAGGTGAATTTGGTTCTTTCCTGGGAAAAGCGCCATTTCATGGTGCCTGAGGGAACTGTCCTGGGACATCTAATCTCGGAGAAAGGCATCCAAGTGGATCGAGCTAAGGTTAACCTGATTTCCAAGCTTCCTATGCCTAGCTCGATTAAGGACATCCGATCTTTTTTGGGGCACGTCGGTTTCTACCGTCGATTCATTCCCGATTTCTCAAAAATTGCGCGCCCCCTGACCAACCTTCTCTCCAAGGATGTGCCTTTCAAAATTTCCGAGGAATGCACTCAAGCATTTGAGATCCTACGTGACCGAGTCACCCAAGCCCCGATCCTACAGTCCCCTGATTGGTCTCAACCCTTTGAGATCATGTGCGATGCATCTGACTTCGCTGTAGGAGTGGTTTTGGGGCAGAAAATTGACGGGAAACCTGTGGTCATTTACTACGCCAGCAAAACACTGGATGAAGCTCAGTGTAACTATACGGTTACTGAGAAAGAGCTGCTGGCCGTAGTATTTGCCCTGGAGAAATTCAGATCATACCTTCTGGGTTCCCGTGTTATCATATACTCGGATCATACAGCTGTGAGGCATCTCCTTGCTAAGAAGGACGCGAAACCTCGATTAATCCGATGGATCTTACTATTGCAAGAATTTGACCTCGAGATTCGCGATAAGGCGGGAAAGCAAAATGTGGTAGCCGATCACTTGTCCCGCCTTCCTTCTGAAATTATTGATCCTTCCGGACCTATTACAGAACATTTTCCTGATGAGCACCTCTTGACTATCAATAGAAGTCTTCCATGGTTCGCTGATATAGTTAATTACCTGGCATCACATCAGATTCTGTCCGATTGGCCGAAGGCCAAAAAGGACAGATTGCATTCTGATGCCAAGTACTACCTATGGGAAGACCCGTATCTATTCCGCATTGGTGCTGATCAGATAATCCGATGGTGCATCGCGGAAGTGGAAATCAAAGACATACTCTCATTCTGCCATTACCAGGCATGCGGTGGACATTTTTCAGGACATAAAACCGCAGCAAAAGTCCTCCAGTGTGGCTTTTACTGGCCCACAATTTTCATGGATCCATACGACCACTGTAGGGCATGTTCCCGTTGCCAGACTCTGAGCAACATAAGCCATCGAGACATGATGCCTCTACAGCCGATCTTGGTATGCGAAATTTTTGATATTTGGGGGATTGATTTCATGGGACCCTTTCTGACCTCGGATGGCTTCGAATATATCTTACTCGCAGTTGACTATGTTTCCAAGTGGATAGAAGCCATTCTGACCCGAACCAACAATCATAAAGTCATTATAAAATTCCTCCATCAAAACATTTTCTCAAGGTTCGGGATTCCGCGTGCTATAATTTCTGACGGAGGGACCCATTTTACAAATGCTCAGTTCAGGTCACTGATGACCAAATACAGGGTGTCGCACCGAATCTCTACTCCTTACCACCCCCAAACTAATGGTCAAGCTGAGCTATCTAACCGAGAGATCAAGAAGATCCTTCAGGTTACTGTTCAACCTGATAGAAAAGATTGGTCTTCTCGGCTTCCGGAAGCATTGTGGGCCTATAGGACCGCCCACAAGACCCAATTAGGAATGTCTCCCTTCAGACTAGTGTACGGGAAGGCATGTCACCTCCCCGTCGAGTTGGAGCATAAAGCCTATTGGGCAGTATGGACCTGTAATCTTGACCTTTCCAAGGCTGGAACCCACAGAAGACTTCAAATGAGCGAGATCGATGAGTTACGCCACGACGCGTATGAGAACTCGCAAATTTACAAAGAACGGGTTAAAGCTTTTCACGACAAACACATTTCTAGAAAGGTCTTTCGTCCTGGTCAAAAAGTTTTACTCTTTGATGCCCGACTAAAACTATTCCTAGGGAAGCTAAGATCCAAGTGGGTTGGACCCTACCTAGTCCGACAAATCTTCGGAAATGGAGCCATTGAAATCAGCCCACTTAGCCACGATTCTGAACCCTTTGTCATGAACGGTCAGAGACTCAAGCCGTTCATTGACATGACTGATATAGATTTGGCTGAGTCATCCTTTACCCTCCATTCCTCTTGAGCTCATTGCACCAAGCCGATGGCGTAAAACTCAGCGCTTAACGGGAGGCAACCTGTCATTCTTTGAAAAACCCGAAACCTTTTCTGACATCTCTATACGGAACTCATATTGCACTTTAGGGTTCATCCATTATAACAGCCGACTTCACCTCAGGTTTACCTACCCGAGATTAGAAATCATTCGCAACAAGTCACTTTGACCCATTCACTCACCACACACCTGTCCTAATGCATGAACTAAGCTGAATTCGAACCCACCTTATTTACAATGGGGACATTGCAAATCTTAGGCATGTGGTGGTATGAAAGTGCAAAATGTCAGAAAATTCATATCAAGAAAAAGGTTTCATAAAAAAAAAAAGACTTGATAGAGGGGAGGAACAATTCAGGGTCATACAAATGAGAGGAAGAAAAGAGAGCAAAATGACAAAGAGCACAAAAGGAAAATAAAAAGAAATAGTCATTAGTAAAAGATTAAGGGGTTAACTGAAGTTCTAGACCGAATCAAGAAAAGGAAAAGAAAAGTGCTACGGAGATATAACAAGAGGTTAGCAGGAATGCTGGTCTTAGGCCTCTTGGGCTAGTATCTTTAGCTTAAAAATTCACGTATCCAATAAAATCTGGATAGTCCTCAAGAGGTTGAGGAAAATACGAAGTTTGAGTACTAGGTCTAAGGCTTAGAAAGTATTCAGCCTCGTTAACTGACCTCCGGTTTGCGGGATTCGGTAACCTAAGCACCCCAAATTCACACACAGTCGGGTTCAGTGCGCATAAACATCCAAATCACGTGAAAAGCGTTGAATTTCCTGAAAAAGTCACCTAGATTAGGAGCAGCCAATCAACACAAATTGATTTGGATGAGTTCCCAGTGCGGAGAGGCTGGAAATTCCCCTCGAAGATGCGTAACAACATATCGTCTCCTCGGTGCTTGTCTCTTAGGATATTTAAATATCCTACTGGGGGCAGGTAAGCACTCTGCTGGTTCAGATACCATGGGCAGCATTATCACGAAATGTCGATCGCCAGGGGCTGAATTCGGCCACGGAACGCCATGGGCGGGATTATCTCGAAATCTCGAAAGCCAGGGTTCTGGGGGTTGCCATGGGTGGGATTATCCCGAAATCTCGAAAGCCAGGGACCCTTGAGGATTGATGATGGGGATGAGGAATCCGATACAGATAGTGTTGAGAAGTTAATCCGAAGCTAGAAGTAAAAAGAAAAGGGCGAGAAAAGCTCTCCAAACAAATAAATCTTCTATCTCTCTCTTACAAAAACGCACTGCAAACTGAACTTAGGCTAAAAATGTCTCAAGCACGGGTGCTTTAACCGCGGAGTCCAACAAACCCTAGGTTAGTTTTTGTGGGCCGTAGAAACCTTTGCGGGGGACTGAGGCTAAAGCAGAACAGGTCCAGATTTTGGTTGGTACTTGAGTACCTCTAGGCCTATTGTCAGCATTCCTACCTAATCACAAAAGGAGAAGCACTTATCATTGTTGACAGACACTCAGGGTCTAGAATGGAAGTTAAAACTTTGAAATTTTGCTAAGGGACTAGCAAAAGCTAGGCATGGGGGTATGATGAGAGCCTCATCATGAGCCATAACTAGCTCATTTTGAGCCAATAAAGAAGATAAAAGCTCCTACATAACCTAGAAGACGGCTTAACTGAAGGAACAAGTGCTCTCAGAAGAAAACATGAAATAAAGGTTAAAACTGCAATTTTACCATTGCAGTACATAAATGGGATTTCTCATAGGCAAAACATAGGTCAAATGGTCTAAATGGGATAAAAAGTGGGTTGAGTCAATCAGAAATGGGTTTATGTGCAATCTAAGAATTAAATGACACTTGGTAACTCTAAAACAGACCCGCTTAAATTTACAAGGTTCCGGTCAGGATAAAAATCAAGTAAATCCTCTAAAAATCATGGAAAAACATTCTCTAGGGTTTGGAATACTTAATTTGGCCCTTGGAACCCAGTTTGACCTAGATCAGGGTCCTAGCTCTTCAAGTAACCTAATGTGGGTTTTTACGCAAAATGTCCAGTCAAACGAGGTCAAACCTAAAATCCAACTTCACCATTGGATTCCTTAGGTCAAAATTAGGTTTTTACCAAAATTTAGACCTAAGGGGAGGTCATCTTGACCTACTTTGCAATTCAGTACACCCAAATCATAATTTGGTCCCTATCTTTTGAATATCTTTGCAGAGAGCCCCCTAAGTTCTTCGCCCCCTTTGCAATCCGATCCTGCCACCATTGTTAGGGCAGAATCGAGCTCCGACGAAGTTTAGAGAGGGATTCCTCTCTGATTCCTCAGAGATTCTCTCCCAGAAATGGAAGGGAGATTCTCTAAGGAATTCCCTTCCATTTAAGGTCGATCACAACCGCTGGTGTGAACCCAATCTCTCGTGCGAACGCATGAGAGATTTGGGTATCTTAACCTCTTTCCATCTCCAGCGACCAACCTCAGACGCTGCCGTGCCCTCCACGCTCTGCACACCCGGCCCAACGTCTATAAAAGAGACTACACCTCCGGCCGCTCGATCTAAGCTTGATTTTGACGGGGATCCCCTCCAAATTCCCTCTCTCCCATCTCCGGCCAAACGACCCGCAAGTTCCGGCGTCCTCCTCCCCTCCTTCTCGTCGCTCTGCTGCCATACCAGCAGCAGAGTCAACTCTGCCACTTCCTCCCGCGTCGCGCTGTACCACGCGCACGTGCCCCTGACCTCATCTTCATCGCCGCTTCCTCCCTCAGGGTCCTTCTTCCCCGACGACGGTAGTTACGCGCCGTCCTCTCCGCCGCCTCCCTTCCTTCCAGACCACTCCAAATACCTTCTCCCTCCTCTCCTCTCTCTTTTCCCCCTGCTATTTTATCTGATTACCCCTCGACAGTGCCTAACCACCTCCATCGTCCTCGCCTCCGACCGCCCTCCGGCGAGCTGCCCACACCACTCCGCCCCTCCACACGGCTCGCCAACCCCCTCGTGAGCTCCGCCTCACCACCAGGAACTCACTTCACCCCACCACTGCCACTCCAGACCTCCACAATCACCCCCCGAACAACCCAACATCTCCGGCCACAGGTTGACCTAGGCATGCACGCCTAGGCCGACCTGTAGCCTGCAGCACCTCCCACTGCCTTCGCCATGCCACGGCGAAGGTTTCTAGCCAATCTGATTGGGCCAATAGGCCGTTCTTGTGTGTGACAGGTTTAAGCTCCAGCCGCCATTATTAGCCGAAGCAGCAAGGAGCTTGCAGCAGCTTCAGGTACCAGGACTCCCAGGCTGCAGGTGCAGTAGACTCCCGCGAGTGTCGCGAAGTGAGTGAAGCTAGCAAGTCGCATAGAGAGACCAGCAGCTGGAGCAATCGTGCGACGAAAGCTCTGTGGGCGCGAAAGCAGGACCGACCAAATAGTCCCACATCGTGGGATTGCAAAACACAGGTATCATATAAGTTGTTTTTGTGTTTTAATCCCATTGCCTCTGTAAGCACAGGGGTGAGGTCCCTCACCTACCCTCACACCCGCCTCGTCCGCTGCTTGACCTCGCGGATCTGGCGCGATCCGACCCGACCTGAACCTACGCACTCCTCGCGCATCACCACTTGCCGGTGCGCCTGGTCCCGGGTGCGAATCTGACCCGACTACCCGTGTGGCTCTGGGAGAGCGTCCTTGAGCAAATTGCTTGTGAGAGAGAGAGACGCTTAGGTAGAGGGACGGGGGTAGGTTTTGCTTCGGCTGTGGTGTGTGCAGGAAGGAAGAAGCAAAGGAAGCAGCTGCAGAACAGGAAGAGAAGAAAGAAGAGGCTGTGTAGCAGTGAAAGGAGAAGTTTTCGCAGAAGAAGAAAGATGAAGGAAGACAAGGCATAAGAGAGAGAAGAACGAAGAGAGGCCAAGTGAAGAAGAAGAAAGGCAAGACAGAAGAAGAAATAAGAGAAAAGAAACAAAGGCAGGAAGAAGCCTGCACAAGACAAGAAGCAAAAGCAGAAAGAGAGGAGAGCAATGAAGAAGAAGAGAGAAAGGAGATTACATTTAAGACGTCTGATATAGAAATTAGACGTCCAATTCTATTTTTATTTCATAAATCCTTTTTAAAATTCTCTCTTTGAATCAATCCTTTTCATTTAACAGTTGTATTCTTTGGTTTTAAAAAGTACTGAGCTTGCTCCCTGTGTTCGACCTCGGATACTTTAGTTTTTTGAGTAATAAAATTCCTTATGTTTGTTTAAATGTTTTGTCAGTTATACTACAACGTGATATACTTTAAACCAGCACAAAAACGTGAGAACAGTTCTGTTTTGGTACTCTGCAGAAATTGGACGTCTGACAAAGTGTCTGGACGTCTAATAACACTGCAGAAGTGGGTTTGAGGTGTGTAGGAGTTGGCTAAGGGTCCTGGACGTCCATATAAGGGTTGTAACTAGGGTTTTAGGGCTTCTTAGGGTGTTGTGACCTAATCTAAGGGTGGCTAAGGCTCGGGGAAGTCTCTAGGCTATCCTAAGGCTAGGGTTGACCTAAGCTCTTCACATTTTACTACTTTATTTCTTCTTAATAGAATAGCAAACCTTTAATCCCCTTATATTATTATTCTTACATCTAATCTAAGCCTTCTACTCTAGCTTTATTGCAACTCCTGTTATTCCTGATCCAGCTTCAGATCCTGCTCCAGATCCAGCTCCTGATTAGCTTATTTCCTGTAATCGACATAATGCACTTAATCAGCACATTATAACATTAATTCATGCATAGCTAAGGAAAGGAGTAAAGATGCAGATAATGCGTATGCATGCATGAATAATCCTAACTTACACTAAGTTCTAGCTTAATCCAGGTTAATTAAGATCAATGATTGCTGCACAATCAGGTTACACATCGTATTTCTACACCTTATCATCCCTAGAATAATGGGCAAACCGAGGTCTCTAATCGGGAGATCAAAAAGATCCTTCATATGAAAATTCGACCCGATAGGAAGGATTGGTTTTCCCGTTTAGATGAGGCTTTGTGGGCTTCTAGGACTGCCCACAAAACACCAATAGGCATGTCACCATACAGACTTATTTATGGGAAACCCTGTCATCTTCCCGTAGAAATTGAACACAAGGCCTATTGGGCAATTAAAGCCTGTAATTTAGACCTCGTGAAGGTTGGTGAAAATCGTAGGTTGCAGCTTAGCAAACTTGAGGAATTATGTCATGATTCTTATGAGAGTTCAAAGTTGTATAAGGAGAAACTTAAAGCCTTCCATGACAAGTTTATTTCCCGCAAATCCTTTGTACCTGGTCAGAAGGTGCTGTTATTTGATGCCCATTTGAAGCTCTTCCCTGGTAAACTTAGATCTAAATGGCAAGGGCCATTTGTTGTAGTTAGAGTCTTCGACAACGAAGCTATCGAAATCACTGAACCCAACAAGGATTAACCCTTCAAAGTCAATGGTCAATGTTTAAAACCTTTCTTGGAATCACATCATTTTGGTCTTGTTGGAGAATGTTACATGCTCCACTAGGGTTTTTGTCTTACTATCCATCCACTACATTTGTACATAGCTATTTCCTAGTTTTACCGTTTGATTTTCTTCTACACTTACTCTGATCTTCCACTTCATATTTTACTGATTACCTTCATTTAGACTGACTGACCACTCTGACCTTTGGTTAGACTTGAAATCGTTTGCACAAAGATCTTTGATCTCCTTTATTCAACTCCTTCCATCACCCTATACAAAATGAAGTGTAATATCTTTTGACCCTTCGTACAATGAGGACATTGTAAAATCTTGGCTTGGGGGGGTGTTGAAGTGAAATTTTCACTTTAAGTTTGTGTAAATAGATAAAATAAAAAAAACACATAAAAATTAAATATCCACAAAATTTAAAAAAAAATAGAAATTCCAAAAATGATAAAAAATTTAAAAAAAAATCAAAAATTTCATAAAAATTTGAAAATTTTAAAAATTCATAAAAATTGGAAAATCTTATAAACATAAAAACAAAAATATGTAAATACAAAAATTTGAAATATAAAAATTCATAAAAATAATAAGAGGGGTGTATTCATCTTTAATAAAGAAGAAAAGAAGAAAAAATATATATATATTTACTATAATTAAGAGCTTAATTTTCTTTTAGGTCAGAAATTAAAAATGTATATAGAATATATTTAGAATATTTGAGTGCATTCAATTCTTAGTTAGATTTTTACTTTAACATTTTGTAAAAGCACACTTTTGTTTTTAAAATTTTTAAAACAAGATTTTATTTGAATTGGGAATCTTTAAATCTTTTAAAGGTTTGTTTTTCTATTCTTACCTTGAATTAAGAAACTAAGTGTATTAAGATTTAAACTTAAGTTTTGGGGTTAAATTATAACTTTCTAATCAATTAGATTAAGTAATCCTTTTGCTTTTTGAAAATTTGATTTTATCATAAAGTTAAGTAAAAAGGTCAGATATTCGGAGTTAATTAAATAGAGAGTTAGTAGAATTTTAGTTTACAAGACTTACAGGCTAAAGCTAAATAACTGGACTTGATAAATTTTGTCTTGACGGATCCTATAGGAGGAAACTAAGAATTTGAAGAACTTGAGAGTGAAGAGCATTGTTGTCCAAGCTCTGGTTTGAGAGATAAGTAACCTAAACATCTAAATTCACACACATAGATTTATCTTGTTGGCATCTGAGACTATGAAAACACAGAGGTTAAGAGATAAATTCTGAATTTTCTTTAGTCCAAGGATTTCCGTGGGGCAGTTCTTGAAAGGATGAAGGATGTGCCACTCACCTTGAAAAAGGATTTGGAGAATTATGTTAGTAAGAAAAATGAGAAGGGGGGAATAAAAATAAAAAGAAAGAAAAAAAAAGAAATTAATAAAACACCCTGCAGTTAAGTGCCTTGTTACAAATGGGTGCTTATGTAGATTTCATAATAAATAAAGCATCTCAATACAAATAGATGCTACCCTTCCTTCCATCCAATAAAAAGAACACCTTGCTACAAATGGGTGTTCTAACCTATAGAAAAAATGAAAAAAATATGGAGATTAAAATATTAGGAATAAGAGACCCAGTGGTCCACCAGGGAGATATACACAAAAAGTGTTGACCTCGGGATAGAAAACTGGTAAGGAGAAAGCAACCAAACCTAAGTAAGGCCAAGCCAAAGGCTTGAATTGGAATAATTGGGATTGGAAATTGATGTCTTAAGATTTGGATTTTTGCAACTTTGGATGCCTTTAGGATAATTCTCTTCACTAAGCATAGATGTTTTAAAACAATAGCCACTGATCCTTAGTATTGGGCAGTGAAGCCTAAGAAATCGGGTTTTGAAGATTTTAAGTTGAGACCTAAAGGAGAAGAATTGACAGAATCCTAGGTCTAGAAGTTATTTTTAGTACTGTAGGCTAGTAAATTAGATTTTTACTACTCTAAGTTTGATTAATAATGAGTATCTAGTTAATTTGCTTAAACTTATATTGATAAAAGTCAAATATCATAAACAAAGGATTGACTTAAATCTATTGAGTTTTCGAGTTAAAATTTAATTCTCAATTCTTATGTTTTGTTTCCTTAAAGCACTTTGTATTCTAAATTGAGTTAAGAATAGTTACAAGGAATAAGAGAATTTTAAGAATTCTAATTCTGTATAAAATTCTTGTTAACAACATTATTTTAAGTGTGTTTTGAAAATGTTGTAAGTATAAGTCTAAGTACAAAAATTTTAACAAGTGCTCTATATATTAATCATTTATATTAAACTTAATTTTTTTTTTCTAACCTAAGCTTTCCTCTACATAGTTATTATTTATATTAATTTAAACCGAAGTGCTTTAAATCAACATAGTCCTAGTTAATTTTGCTAGGGACTAGCAAAACTTTGGCTTGGAGGTATGATGAGAGACTCATCATGATCTCTAATTACCTCTAATTAACTACTCTTCCAAGTTAATTAGCCAAGGATATGAATATATAAGGGTTAATTATAAAATAAGAGATATATAGTAAAGGACCTTAAAATAAGTTAAAATGATATTTTATCATTCAATTAATATTATTAACAATCTAATTAATAATTGACTTGAAATCTTATTAGTCATTCCCTTAATTAATAAGTTAAGTAACTTAAACGTAATGTATACATAAGTATATAATAACTTAAGTAACTTTACTTAATTTAATTATTTAACCAAAAAATGTCAAAAATGTAAATTCAAGGTGAAAACATAATAATTACCTTTTTTATAATCATATATAAAAAGTTGAAAAAAATCTAAGTTAAAATAAACCTTTAAAACCTGGGTGTACATTTAGGTCCTTACTATTCATTACAATCGGGCCCTTAATTTTCATATAGGTCCTTAGGTTTCATCGCACATAGGTCCCCGTCATTTTCTTCTTCTTCTTTACTTGATTGAACAGCCAACGACATAGGGTGATTCCACCGCTCGATCACCGTCCTACCAACATCATTCTTCCTTCTCCAAGCTCTTGGAGCTTACGCTCACCACCCCATCTTCATCCATCGGTCTGGATTACTTTGAAATCCTAAATTTAAGTGGGAGTTAACCTCACCGTCGTCAGAGACGATGCCGGAGGTTAAGCTCTCCTAGCTTCTTCATCCAAACTCCACCGCCCTCTTCATCACCGTCAGCTATAAATAGACCCCCACCCGCTCGATTTCTGTAAGTTGGCTCCCTTCCTTCTTCTAACACTGACCCGACCGAATAGGCTATTTGTCTGCAACTCCGGCAATCTTCCACACCATTCTTCGACTTCCTCTGTCCATCCTAATCAGCTGAGGAGCTTCGCCGAGGTCAGCCGCGTCTCTGGAGGCGACGACTAAGAAGATCCTCTGCTCTATCCAAATTCGCCTGCCGGAGATTCTTCTTATTCCATCTGATTTCGTCCTCCATCATGAGCCATCGGTGGAGTTCCTTTGACCTCTCCATCCAGGTAACAGTAGGTAGGAGTAGGAGTAGGAGTAGTTTAGGTAGTAAGTTAGTTAGCTTAGTTTAATTTCAGGTGCCAAACTTCATCTTCTTTGACTCCGGCGAATTCCTTGAGCTTGCTGGAGATTTGATTTCATCTTTTTAAGCCACTGTCCACCTTCCTCTATCATTCATGACCATTTCTAATCCAATAAAACACTAATGCTATCACAGATTCACCTAATTCACCTCCACCTTCAACAGTCACTTTCACTGTCCGTGGTGGCAGAACTGAGCTTAGATCCACCTCCATAGGGTCCTCCATCACTTATTCACAATCTAAGGATCCTAATTATCATTTTAATTTGAATAAGTATCACATATAATTTAAAAACCTAATTCTATTTAAGCTCCTGAGCTTGCTGTCAATGGCGGCTCAGGAGTAGTTAAAACTTTAAATTATTTAAATATTTATCATCGCAATCTTCTTTAGACTAGTCTCACCCACTTATTTGAGTGGGAGACTGAGTCCTAAGCCTCAACCAATCCATATTCTTCAAAAATGGAATTCACTGCTAAATCTTAATTTTAATGATCAATTAAGGAATTTAATGAGTTCTTGAGGTTCCATGCAACCTCAAGATCATTTTTAGATCGAAAATGGCACACTTTTTCATTCTGTATACAATTTCCACTTTCTCTGGACTCACCGAAGCTCCGGTGAGATTCGGTGAGTCAAATCTAGTCTTCAGCCTCTAGAACTTGGTGTGAAGCTCCAAATTGACGAATTAAGGATCACTAATTGATTTGAGGATGTTTATTTGAGGTTTAAGAGACTGGAGCTTGAGATAGGTCTTTGTCTTCTCCAACTCCGGCAGAGTTGGAGAAGTTTGTTAGATAGTTTAAAGTCACAACTAAAGGATCTAGAAGCTTCACTGCAATGCACTAAAGTCATTTCTAGCCTCAAATCTCTGTAACACTTCTTGATTATTCTGACAAACAAATCACTTTTTGATTTTAGGCAATGAGCCTGAAACCCTAGAATCTTCAGTGAAAACATCTATTTTAGGGTTTGAGCATATTCCTGGGATTGAGAAGAAGTTGTTTGAGGTTCCAATTTCCTGAGAAAAGGCTTTAATCAGAAAGTCAAATTTTGAAGCCTTAAAGTCAAATCCGAGTCTGATCTTTGGGTTTTGTACTGAATCTGATGAATATAGGAGTCTGAAGAGTTTTTGAGGTTTATTTGAATAATTCTAGAAAGAAATGGTTGAGCTTTAGGAGTTAATTTGGATAGAATTACAAACCTATCAGTTTGGGTCATTTTTGAACCCAAACTGATGGCAGTGTCATTTTTTATGAGTTTTGATCATGAATCCTACCCAGACAAGCTTATAACAATCCTTAGAAGCTATTCCAATCGATTGGAAAAGTCCTTAGTTGTCTGTTGCACATATCAGAATTAAAAGTTTTGTTCTCTAAGCTTTCAGAGAAGCTTTGAGCTTCCCTGTGCTTCCTGAAGCTTTTGAGAGCTTAAAACCTATACATGCAGCTGTGGAATCACCTGTATGATATATTCAGACCCTTAGATAAGCTAAAACATCAACCTTGAAGACAAAGTAACCTTAATTCTATTTCCGGGCAATATATTTCCCGAAGGAACCCCCTAATTTCACTTTCCAAATTGAAGAGGAAACCATCCTCTGAAGATTAAATTGACTCTGGAATCCTATAGAGCTATCTTAGAGCTTTCCATCAAGCTTTATTTCACTTGATTTGGAGCACTGAGTAGGGAGAAACCTTCACTTGAAGTCGGGTCTGGAGGTAGAGAACTTAGTCCCACATCGGAAACTTCTGAGCACATGCCTTAGTATAAAACTATTTTGTTAAGTAGCCCATTCAGTCATCAGCGCTCGACGCAAAAAGAAAACCTGAACCTTTGAGCATAGCGTGTGTGTGTGTAGGCGAGTGCACCTGCGGGTGTGCGATCGAGTGGGCGTGAGTGTGCAATGGCCCTAGGAGGCGGTTGAGCTGGTTCGGCTCGAGAGAGGGCCAGTTTGGCTCAAGAAAAAAAGACCAAAATTGAACCCTAACAAAATTAGGTGAGGATCGAGTAGGGTCTGGTCCCACCTTGATCTCAAGTTGCTATGTATCCTCGAAAGGACCTCGCCGCAAATTAAAAACAAATTTTTGGTTGAAAAGAAAATTAACCCGGTTCAGTTGAAAGAGAAATAAAAGAGAATGAAGAAACTGTGAAGGCTAAGTGTCGAAGGAAGTAAGGGCTGAAGCAAGCAGGCACTAAGGAAATGGTTAAGAGAAAAATAAGAGAGAAGAAGAGGGTAGGAGGAGAAGAAAAAGAAGAGAAGAAAAGAGAGATCGAGAGAAGAAGAGAAAGTAGAAAAAGAAATAGAAAGAGAAAGAGAAAAAAATAAGCGATAAAGAAATAAAAGGAAACAAGATAAA
Organism: Thalassia testudinum; assembly: GCA_037157565.1. Taxonomy (NCBI): domain Eukaryota; kingdom Viridiplantae; phylum Streptophyta; class Magnoliopsida; order Alismatales; family Hydrocharitaceae; genus Thalassia; species Thalassia testudinum. Next base: position 97,606,586 of record JAZHRO010000025.1, read on the forward strand.
GAGAAGAAGAGAAATAAGAGAGGCTGAAGAATAAGGAAAAGAAGTTGATTTTTCTTGTTATATTTTAATTTCTTTTTGCTCTTAATTGTTGTATTAAGGCATGTATTGACTAAATAAACTCATCTTTGCCTTAAATGATTTGAAATAAATAGAGAATTTACGTGCTTTTAATATTGAAAATGAGAGTTCATATGGGATTTTGCATGTTGTTTCATTTAAATCAATTTTTGGTAAAATTCATACTTCTATAATTAACTTAAATATACCTCCTATACTTATAAAGAAAAATAAAAGATAACTAGTGAATTTAGAATGAATTATACTTCCCAGCAAATGACCTGCACTCAACCAGTAAATAATTTCTAAAATGTTAGGTTAATTCGACCCTATACTACTAAATAATACAATTTCGAGTTAGCCTAAGTGACTTTTCTCTACTCATAATTAAGTAAAATTAACTTAATTAACTGAGTTCAGGTAAGGAACGACCACTCCCTTCCTTTGGACATCAATACATGCTCGTTGCTGTTGATTACGTGTCCAAATGTATCGAGGTGATTCCCACCTGAACCAATGACCATAAGGTGGTCATTGATTTTGTCAAGAACATCTTCAGTAGGTTCGGGATTCTGAGGGCTATCATCAATGATGGTGGCACTCATTTCACTAATGCCCAATTTCGTAATTTGCTGGAAAAATACGGGGTTAATCACTGAATCTCCACACCTTACCATCCCCAGACGAATGGCTGAGATCACCAATAGGGTGATCAAGAATATTCTGCAGAAAATAGTTAGGCCTGATCGCAAAGACTAGACTCAAAAGCTTGAGTATGCTCTTTGGGCCAACCGTACGACGTATAAAATGCTCATCGGCGTGTCTCCGTTTTGTTTGGTGTATGGAAAGGCGTGCCATTTACCTGTAGAAATTGAACATAGGGCATTATGGGTAATCAAGCAGTGCAATCTTGATTTGAGTTTAGCCAGGAAGACCAGGAAACTCTAGCTATCTGAGTTGGAGCTTAGAAATGATGCGTATGAGAATGGCAAGATCTACAAGGCTCAGACCAAAGCTCTACATGACTAATTGATTTCCTGCAAGAGCTTTGAGCCAAACCAGAAGGTCTGGCTATTCGATTCTTTACATAAGCTCTTTTCCAGCAAACTTATGTCAAAATGGAATGACTCGTTAATTATCGACCAGATATTTCCAAACGGAGCTGTTCAGATTTCTGACCCAAAGATTGGTAATTCAAAGTCAACGGTCAATGTCTGAAGCCTGTTATTGACCATACTATTCCAAAACCCATCTTAGACACAATTGCTCTAGCCATGTTGTGACTTCTTTGGCTGGACTTCGCCTAGCTAATGGCATTAAAATCAGCAGTTGTATAGTCTGACTCAAAGCTAACCTGAGCTTCATATTTAGGTGATATCTTGGTACTCTACCCTTCCTTTCATGTCTTTTATTCTCAATGTGGACATTGCATCAGCTAGGCATGGGGGGGTGGATTCATTTCTGAATCATTTTGTTAGCTCTGTGAAATTCTTGTAAATTCTATTCTGATATATACATAAAAGAAATGAAAAAAAAATTGAATTAGTAAGGAATACTTGGACATTAGGACCTTTCAATCTTAGGAAATATTACAATAGGATCTGAACACTAGTACCCTTTAGGTCTTTGGGCTTAATCAGCCTGGGTATCCACTAAAATGTGGATTTATTTTTTGAGTCCTCACCATCCTGAATTCTATTTTAATTTGATTAAATAAGTTTGGGTGATAAGTACACGACTTATCAACTCGCCCTATGATTTGAGGGAACTTTAAGTCTAAGCATCTACACATTATCTTGTCATTGACTCGTTGTTCAGCGGTTTTAATGGAAATTGGGTAACTAATGAATCTTGTAGGATGATATGGCTGGTAAGTTATCGTGGGTAACAGCCCATAGGTAGGTTGTCCAGAGCCCATTCACTGGACCACTCTCTTCTTGCTACCTTTAGGAAAATCTTAGACCAGGGAAGCCACCTACTTAAAAAGAAAAAGAAAGTAAAAAAAATAATAAAAGAAAAAGAAGAAAAAAAGGAGAAAAGAAAGAAAAAAAGAAAACAAAAGAAATAAGCTACACTTTGCTGCACGAGTATGGCTGGCAAGTTGTCGGTGGTAACAGCTCATCGACCGGTTGTCCAGAACCCAGCTCAAGAAATGCACCAAAAATTCCCAAAACACTTAGGAAGAAGCATAGAAGTAGAATAAGCTAGGGAGATATACACTGAACTCACCTTTGTGTTGACTGCATAAAAATAAATGTAGGGAGAAAGCTACCGGTCGTAAAGATACACCTTTAGGAAGAACTCTCTTTTTAAGGTCACGTAGAGGCGTAGAAACACGAAGTCCATTCTAATTGTCGATTAATGAGTCTATCACATTCACAATAAGATGCTTAGAACTTAGGGTTCTCATCAAATCTTGGGTGGATTGAGTGGCCGTAGAAAGCCACTCTTTAACCCTAAACTCAAAAATCCAAAAAGATTAGAAAAGAAGAAAAAGAGAAAAAGATATTTTTCTTTGAATAAGGCGAGGGCTTGAGGCGGTCTGCATTTTGGCAGATACCCAAGCACTGTTGTGTCTTTGAAAGTTCAAATCCTGAGTAAAAATTTCTTAATGTTGAAAATGACTTATGCCCAAGTAATCCAACCTAATTCTTTTATAAATAGCATGTAGTTTTTGCTAGGGACTGGCAAAAGATAGGCTTGGGGGTGTGATGTACATACATCTGATTAACCAAAAATGTCTATTAATGCATGTTCTTAGTGGCACATTAGCATCATACATTGTAAATAGTGCATAACATGCATAGTCATGCATTTAGATCAAGTTGTATAAATTGTATAGTAATTGTCTCCTTTTTATGGTCAAAGATAGGGTGACTTTTTATCAGGGCCTCAGATCAATGATCCAACTGTACGGATATGATCAGGGCGCTGATTGGAGTTCAATGACTCTATGATCGCCCTAATCGGACATTCGTAGCACCAGATAGAGACCGAGGAACCCTAAAGAGAAAGGGCCAGGATGGTGTTAATCCGCACCACAGATGACAAATCCAACCACACGGATGTGTTCGAATCGACGATCGTAGCCTAATGGAGCAAAAATCGATCCAATCCAACATCAGTGGCACCATCTACAACACATAGAAGATGGATGACAAAGATGGCGCCACGTGGCGCCATCTAAGCAGCCCAACCGGCCAAAGGAGTGCTGCATGATGCCTTCTTCAATCGCGTGATTAATCTCAACCATTAGATCTCAAGTCCAATGGCCGAGATTGCATTAAGAAGGTCCCGCATGCTAATGAAGATTCAACTCTCAAGCACTCTTAGCCGTTGGATCTTCATCCAATGGCCAAGCGCACTTGAGCCTATAACAAAACCGCGACCATCCACCAGCTTAGCACAGCGGTTGCGCGGCCATGGGTGAGGCAGAGGTCACGGGATCGATCCCCACGGTGCCTCAAATCAAGGTCCGGCCATGGAGCTGGCGTGCGTTTAGAGCTGGACAATGCAGATCCAGTGGCGGAGGCTGAGTGATAGTTCCCACGTGTGATTAGATGAACGGCGCTTACGCGTGATCGAACGTGGGCGCGTGGCGTAGGTGCATTCAACGTGCGTAAGCAGCGTGCATGTCGGCCCCGTTCAGGCCTTTAGTGACGGATAAATCTATCACTAAAGGTCCTGAATTATTGTTTTTCAAGTTGTAAGGTCCAAAATGCCCCCACTCCTTGCAACTATAAAAGGAGACCCCTTCCATATGGATTTCTCATCCCTTCCTTCTCTTCTCTGCCTCTCCAAAGCTCAAGAGAAGCTTGTCCCACGCCCGAGATGCTCCTCAAGAGGAAAAACCAAGTTTTTGCCCTCATTCTGGAGGTGGACCCCACGACGACGACGACGTACTGCCTCGTTCTCGTTCCTCCTACTTCATCCTCCTTCCCACTCTGTTCCTCATCTTACAGGCATTGTCTAGTTTGGCTTGTCCTCCAAGCGATAGTCGAGGAGAATAACTTCTCTCTCCCATTCTTTTTCCTACTTTCTAGAGTAGAATTTTCCTGCTTTCTAGTTGTAATAATTTCTCGCTTTCTAGTGTAATCTTTTCTCGCTTTCTTAATTATAAAAACATTTTACAATATTAAGTGAATGTTTTCTCTCTCTCTCTCTTATTGTCTATATTAATTCCATTTCATTGTTATTATTCCACCCTTTAAACAAAAGCACAAAAAAAAAATATAATTGCAAATTTTGATCGACGTAGCCTCCCTGAGTTCGACTCGAGATTTCTTTATAGATTTTTCGATATAAATTTTTTTGTTGAATGAATTTCTTCACTACTCGAACTACAACGACAAGTTTTCAAAACCAACTTCGATAGCGTAGTCATCCGATGTTCAACATTTATCACCTTGTGCTTTCTGGATTCTACTAAGCTATTTTGACAAGTTATCCATATTTCTTTTATTAGCTTCTCTCATCTCCTGGACTGCTTGGAGTAGTTGGGATCTCAGGCTAATTGCCATGGTCAGGGGTTTGAGTGGGTGTTGTAGCGGAAGACGTATGCAAAAAGGATTGAGTTTTGAAATCCCATTGTCGTAGTATGATTTGCGAAGAAATCCGTCAACAGATAAATTTACCAAAATTCGTAAAGAAATTCCAGGTCGAACACAAGGAGGCTACATCGTCGCTTGATTCGCCGTTCGTGTTACATCTGATGCCGAATTTGGCCTGCACACGTCGCCTACTCGATTTGAGGAGGGTGGGAGCTCAAATCCGCGCCCTCTTCATTGTGGATGGCGTTGAGACCAACACACCAAGCTGCCCTTTGAGGTGTGCTTTGGATCCAAGAGCACTCGCTCTCAGCCATTAGATCAAGATCCAACGATTGAGATCAATTGAGTGGAAGAGGAGAGAGACAGGGCGTGGTGGTCCTCACTAATTTGGCTGGGCCAGATTGGGCGATCGAGATGGCACCATGTGGCGACATCTTGGCTGTCCATCTTTTGTGACTTATAGAAGGTGACACGGATATCGGATTAGATCGATTTTCGCAGTGTTAGGCTACGATCATCGATCCGAACCCATCCGTGCGGTCGAATTTGTCATCAGAAGTGCAGATTGACAGCATTTGGGCCATTGATCTCTGACCTTCCTTGGATTGTATCTAATGCTATGGAAGTTCGATCGGGGCGATCATGGAGACATTGAACTCCAATCGTCGCCCTGATCAGATCCGTAGGGTCGTATCTTTGATCCGAGACCCTGATTAAAAGTCATCGTAACCCTGGCCACCAAAAAGAATAAATTACTATACAATTTGTATAATTTGACCTAAATGCATGATGATGCATGTTATGAAATATTTATAATGCGTGATGCTAATATGATACTAAGAACATGCATTAATAGACATTTTTGCCTATTTAGATGTATGCACAACACACCCCCACGCCTATCTTTTTCTAGTCCCTAGCAAAAACTATATGCTATCTATAAAAGAATTAGATCGAATTTCTTGGGAAAAGTTATTCTTCAACACTAGGAGATTTTTACTAAGAACTTGAACTACAAAGACACAACAGTGCCTTAGTGTCTGCCAAAATGCAGACCGCCTCAAGCCCTCACCTTATTCAAAGGAGGATCTTTTTCTTCTTTTCTTCTTTCTTTTTTTTTTTTTAATTTTCGAGTTTTGTGTTTCGAAGCAGCTTTCTAGGGCCACTCAACCTACCCAAGACTCAAAGAGAACCCTAAGTTCTAAGCATCTTTGTGTGAAATGTAATAGACTAACTGATCGATGATTAGAACAAACTTTAGGTTTCTACTCTCCTAGGTGACCTTAAAAAGAAATTCTGCCTAAAGGTGTATCTATTCGATCGATAGATTTCTCCCTACTTTTATTTTTATGAGGTCAACACAAGGGTGAACCCAGTGTATATCTCCTCGGCTTGTTCAACTTTTCTTCTTCTTCCTAAGTGTTTTGGAATTTTACTTGCATTTCTTAAGCTGAGTTCTGGACAACCTACCAATGGGTTGTTACCACGATAACTTCCCAGTCATACTCATGCGGTGAAGTGTGGCTTATTTCTTTTTCTTTTCTTTTCTCCTTTTCTATTTTTTTCTTTTCTTTTTGATTTTTTTTTAAGTAGGTGGCTTTTTTGATCTTAGATTTACCTAAAGGTAGTAGGAAAAGAATGTTCGTGTGATTGGGCTCTGGACAACCTACCTATGGGCTGTTACCCACTATCACTTGCCAGCCATACCACCCTAGAAGGTTCATTAGCTACCCAATTTTCATAAAAATCGTCGAAAAGTGAGTTAGTGCAAATAGTGTGTAGATGCTTAGACTTAAAATCTCCTTAAATCAGAGGGTGGGTTGATAAGTCAAATACTTATCACCCCAACTTAATTAACCAATTTGAAGTAAATTTAAAATGGCAAGGACTCAATAAGCAAATCCACAATTTAGTAGACACCAGGCTGATTAAGCTCAAAGACCTAAAGGGTCTAAGTGTTCAGATTGTACTGCATTATTCCCTAAGGTTGAAAAATCCTAATGCCTAATTATTCTTTCCTAATTCACTATTTTTAATTTTTTTAAGAGAACAAAAATAAGGAGAATTTTCAAGAATTTCACAGAATTGACAAAATGATTTAAAAATGAATCCACCCCCATGCTTAGCTGATGTAATGTCCTCATTGAAATAAAAGGCATGAAAGGAAAGGTTGAATGTAGAAGATATCACCTGAATATGATGCTCGGGTCAACTCTGAGTCAAATTGTACATGTGTTGAGTTTAATGCCATCAGCTAGGCAAAGTCCAGCCAAAAAAATCACAAAGTGATTAGACCAACCGTGTTTGGGATGGGTTTTGGAACAATGCGATCAACTAAAGGCTTCAGATGTTGACTGTTAACTTTAAAAGAATTACTCATCTTTGGGTCAGAGATCTGAACAGCGTCGTTTGGAAATATTTGATCGATGATGAATGGGTCATTCCATTTTGACCTAAGTTTGCCGGGAAAGAGCTTAAGTCGAGAATCAAAGAGCTAGACCTTCTGGTTCAGCTCAAAGCTCTTGCAGGATATCAATTGGTTATGAAGAGCTTTTGTTCGAGCCTTCTAGATCTTAGCATTCTCATACGCATCATTTCTAAGCCCCTCCAACTCAGATAGTTGGAGTTTCCTAGTCTCTCCGGCTAAAGTCAAATCCAAATTACATTGCTTGATTGCCCAGAATGCCCTATGTTCAATCTCTATGGGTAAATGGCATGCCTTTCCATACACCAGACGAAATGGTGACATGTCGATAGGCATTTTGTACGTCGTACGGTAGGCCCAAAGAGCATCCTCAAGTTTGTGAGTCCAATCCTTACAATGACGTCTAACCATTTTCTGCAAAATATTCTTGATCTCCCGATTGGAGATCTCGGCCTATCCATTCATCTGGGGGTGGTAAGGTGTGGAGATTCTGTGATTTACCCCGTATTTTGCCAATAAACTATGGAACTGGGCATTAGTGAAATGAGTACCACCATCGCTGATGATGGCCCTCAGAATCCCGAACTGATTGAAGATGTTCTTCTTGATGAAATCAATGACCACCTTGTGGTCATTGGTTTGGGTGGGAATGGCCTCAATCCACTTGGACACGTAATCAACAGCGACGAGAATATACTGGTGTCCAAATGAAGTGAGGAAGAGTCCCATGAAATCGATGCCCCAAACGTTGAAGATTTCGACAGGAAGAATCAGGTTTAGAGGCATCATATCTCTCTTAGTTATGCTCCCAAGTGCCTGGCATTGGGAACACGACCTCGAGAATTTTTGGGCATCCTTGAATAAAGATGACCAATAGAATCCAGATTGCAAAATTTTTGCAGCCATCTTTTTCCCAGAGAAATGTCCACCACATGCAGATGCATGGTAGAACTTAAGTATACCTTGGAATTCATTCTTCGGAACACATCGGTGAATAATTTGATCAGAGCCGATACGATACAGTTTCGGGTCTTCCCAGAAGTAATATTTAGCCTCAGATTTGAGTCTATCTCATTGTTTCTTGGTCCAATCCTAAGGTATTTGACTAACGGCCAAATAATTTACAATTTCTGCAAATCACAGAGTTTGGATACTTGATACTGTAAGAATAGTTTCGTCCAGAAAAGTATCAGCAATCAGAATATCTAGACGAGAAGAATCACTTAGAAGTCTCTAAAGATGATCTACCACCACATTCTGTGGCCTGGATTTATCTTTGATTTCAAGATCGAATTCTTGAAACAGAAGAATCCATTGGATAAGCAGGGGTTTGGTTTTCTTTTTGATGAAGAGATGTCTTAAGGACGAGTGGTCAGTGTAAATTATTACATGAGACCCTAAGAGGTATGCCTTGAAGTTCTTCAGAGCAAATACTACAAGTAGCAATTCCTTCTCAGTAACAGTGTAATTCCTCTGGGCCCCATCCAGAGTTTTCCTAGAGTAGTAGATGACAGAGGGCTTCCTGTCAATCTTTTGACCTAAAACAACCTTGACGGCGTAATCAGAAGCATAGGTCATGATCTCAAATGGGGTTATCCAAACCGGTGGTTGCAACATCGGAGCGCAAGTGACTGCCATTTTAAGAAAATCAAATGCCTCACGGCATGATTCGTTAAAATCAAATGGCATATCTTTAGCAAGAAGGTTGCTCAGAGGGTGAGCAACCTTAGAGGAGTCCTTGATGAATCTCGTATAGAATCCCACATCACTAAGAAATGATCAAATTTGTTTGACAGATGTGGGAGGAGGAAGTTTAGAGATAGCATCAACCTTAGGTTTGTTAACTTCAATTCCCCGTTCAAAGATTACATGATTCAAGATAATGCCTTCTTGTGTCATGAAATGACTCTTTTCCCAGCTAAGGACCAATCTTATTTTCATGCATCTTTTATGGATCATTTCAAGATTATTCAGGCAAGAATCAAACAATTCTCCAAAAGCAAAGAAATCATCCATGAAGACTTCCATAAACTCTCCCACCATGTTAGAGAATATGGCTAGCTTACACCTTTGAAAAGTCACAGGTGCATTGCATAAGCCAAATGGCATTCTACGGAAAGCAAAGGTTCCAAAGGGACAGGTGAAACTCATTTTTTCCTAATCCTCTGGATGGATAGGGACTTGATTGTATCCCAAGTAACTGTCTAGGAAATAGAAGTACTTTTACCCAGCTAATCTCTCAAGGATTTGATCGATGAAGGGCAAAGGGAAATGATCTTTTTTCATGGTTGTGTTTAGCTTCCTATAATTGATACTGACCATCCAAGTGGAAGCTAAACGAGTTGTGATAGATTCTCCTTTCTCATTAGTCACAACGGTAATCTCGGCTTTCTTGGGAACAATTTGCATGGGACTTACCCAAGGACTATCTGAGATCGGATAAATGATTCCTACGTCGAGCCACTTAATTATTTTCTTCTTGACCACTTCTCGCATATTAGGGTTTAATCTCCTCTGCATTTGGCGAGAAGGGGGGGATCCATCTTGCATGAATATTTTGTGATTGCAGTAAGATGGCTCAATCCCCCTAAGGTCATGAATGGTCCATCCAATTGCCTCTTTGTGTTCCTTTAGGACCTTGATCAGTTTAATCTCTTGGTCCATAGTTAATCTAGCACTGATAATCACAAGGAGTGTCTTTTGAAGTACCAAAAACTGATATTTTAAACTCTCATGCAATGGTTTCAGTTCAAGCTGGGGTAGGTTTAGGATGGAAGGTAAGGATGATGCTAATGAAGATTCATCAAGAGGAAGAGGTTGAAAGTGAACAAAATCAATAACCTCTTCAAAATGTGGTGGTTTTGCCACAGAGGGTTGCGGGTCAAATCCATCACAACAGAAGGAACTTTCAAATGTAGAAACTTCTATACAAGTTTCAATATTCAAGTTATCTTCCTCAAGTTCCTCTATAAATCCACAATCCTCAAATTTGTTAATCACCTTCAAAATATCCAATTTCAATTTCTGATTCCCAAAGGAGATTTCCATGCTATCGCTCTCACAATTGATATTGGCCTTAGCGATAACTAGGAAAGGACATCCTAGAATGATGGGCGTGTTCCTTAAATTTTGAGATACATCCATGTTAAGGACAAGAAAATCTACAGGAAAATAGAAGTCCTTAACGTTGACGATAACATCCTTAATAATGCCTCTCGGATTTGTGACTAAAGGGTCCACTAACTACAGCGTTACTGAGGTCGGCCGAAGTTCACTTAATCCGAACTTCTCGTAAAGAGAAGTCGGAATTAGGTTAATGGATGCACCTAGATCCAGAAGTGCTCTATCAGAGGTGTAATCTCCGATGACACAAGCAATCAAAGGGGCACCTTCATCTCTCTTTTTTGGAGGAAGGTGATCAGGATAACTGAACTAGCCAACTCAGAGAATATCACCTTCCTCGGAATAGATTCCCTTGACTTACACTTCTGTATGCATAAATCCTTTAAAAATTTAGCGTAAGCCGGTTTGTGTTTGATAGCATCGAGGAGCGGGATATTGATTTTGACATGCTTAAATATATTCAAGAGCTCCTCGTTACTATCAACAGGCTTCTTCTTCATAGGTATAATCAAGACCTCAGGAAAAGGAACATGAGTTAGATTTCTGGAATCAGGTTCCTGAGCCTTGATTTCTTCTTCAGAGTTCTCCAGGATTTGGTAGATTAGAACAGGGTAGTTTTGGGTCCTGGGTTTGCCTTCCACTCCTCAAGGTAAAAGAGTTAGCAGATGCATAAGGGTATGGGTCTTGGAGAGGTTTAGGAAAGATTGGAGGGGCTTTATTAGCTAGAAACCTCAGATTTGATAAAGTAGAAGAGGAAGGACCTTGCTCAACCACCTGAGCATGTGCATGTGGATCCCTCTGATTCCCATACCCTTGGGCTTGATTACCCGGATTCTGTATATTATGCGAGTTGGGTATGGGTTGAGATGGCAGAGATTCGGGTTGATGGGAATTAGCAGCGAACCCAGTTTGCAAGTTGTCCAACGAGGTTTTCATTTGCTGGATGAGCTGGAGCATAGATCCTTGCATCTCTATCATTTGACGGTTTAAATCAGCCTGCCCTACTAGTTGACGGGCATTCCAAGTTGGCTGATTGACCTGATATGGGGAAAGCTGAGTGTAAACATGACCCTGATCCATTAGTCTTTATGTAGCATTGTTGCTGGGTAGGAATTGGGTCTACTGCCCTGAGTTTTTCCAGGAGAAGTTAGGGTGGTTCCTCCAACCAGGATTATAAGCATTGGAGTAAGGGTTGGACCTAACGTTCTCTTGTACAGCATAGACATCCTCATAGGGTGAGGATGAAGAGAAAGAAAGGGAGGGATCAGAGAAACTGGGATCAAAGGCCGCAATTTGGAACCCGTGGGGTTTTGAACAATGCTGGCTCATAAGTTGAGCCGCATCTAATTGATTCACAAACTCCCATTTAGAAGGAGCTAGCGAAGAATGGAATCCCAAATTCTGGGATTGAGTTGATCGAGAATTGTTTGTAGAGTTTTCCGCCATCCACTCCTCCATCCTTTTTGTAACCAAGTCCACCTTATATAGTTTATTACAAATCAGTTCCACATCGAATGAATGAGAGCCATGGACCTCATTAACATTCGATCTGGGTTGTTGGGACCGGTTAAAAGTATCCATGGAGGCATGATTGATTGAATTTTCACTCATTTCCTCAAACAAATCGTGCACGCTATCTGCATCTTTGTTGAGGGAATTGCCTCTGCAAGAAGCATCCACGTGATTTCTGAGTTGCTCAGTCAACTCGTGGTGAAAGATCTGCAAGAGCTGCCATTTCAGCACCTTGTGGTGCAGACACTTCCACAATAAGTCCTGGAATCGCTCCCAGGCAACATGAAATTTCTCCCCCGACCGCTGGGTGAAGGTAGTAATCGCTCGTCTGAAAGCATTGGTACGTCCGATAGGGAAGAATTTCTTCAGGAAAGCCGATTTCAGATCATTCCATGTCACGATCAACCTTCCTATGGTCCTGTACCAATGAGTAGCTTTATCCATAAGAGAGTGGGGAAAGAGCCTCATGATCATGTTCTCTTCATTCATGTTTCGCACCTTGGTGGTCTAAACCAAAGTGGTCAAGTCCTCCAAATGCTGAAACAGGTCTTCAAAGCCAAGCCTATGAAAGTGTTTGATCAGGCTTAACACATGGGGCTTGATTTCTACGTCTCCGATAGGAATTTGGATGTCGGGATGTTCCCCGTAATTTGGAGGATCATAAAAATCCTTCAAAGCTGAGTACCCTGCATTCTCTGGAACCATTCTTGCATTCTCTACATTTGTTTCAACTACCTTTGAAACATCTCCCATGGATTCTCAGGTAGAGGAGGTTGTTGATCAGCCATGGGATCAATTTGGCCAAAATTCAATCTACGCCTCCTAGAATGGTCTAATGGTCCTTCCAATTGGGGATTCAATGACCTCCTTTCAAGCATAAACTAGTAAGAGGTCAGAAGGACTAGGGATAAGGACCCTATAGCACAAGAAAACAAGCCTGTCTTTAAGTTGGGTAGCCTAAGAATCTACAGATTCTCAGAATCTGTCTTAAGATTATAGATGATTTACTCTACTTGTATCCAGTCAATTCAACCAGTTAGAAGGAGGGATTGGGGAGAAGGTTCTTCCTTCGGCTTGCACCTTCGGTTCATAGTGTACCCCCCAGCCACGATCATTTAATTCTACTCCCTTAGCTAGACATGAGATTGACTAGTACAAGAAGGTTAATCATAAACAATCTTAGTCTGGGCCCTGAAGAGCGAATTAGTCCTTAAGGCCAATGTCTACTTGATTTTACTTAGGCTTAGGATAGTAGTGCTTATGGAATGTGGTTGGCCCTTAAAATGGGTTGTGCCCTTAATGATTGATTGAATATGTATGAGTGCATACACAACCAGGGTTTTCAAGCAAGATTATTTGGATGAATGGATTTTAAGGTTCAAATCTTGCTTAAGTAGCTTTTAGGGTTTAGAATTAGGTGAGTTCAATCAAGTTTCAGAGGCACACTAGATGTTCAAACATGGGTGAAGACCTTTTCCTTTTGAAATCAAAAAGTAAAGTTGAGTGCCTAGTATTAACCTAAATTGTAAACCTTAAGGGGATGCTACTTGATGAGTTAATTTTAAAATGAAGTGGTGCAGCCCAAACAACTCAAACAATTGGCCGAAATGCACCACTGAGTTAGGCACACAAGATGATTAACCTAGATTAATTTCTACTCTCTTATGTGTTGATTACATGTACCAGTTCCACAGGTCGGAATCCCGGTTGAATAGATAAAAATCAAGTTAGGTTATGTGCCTTGAATGTGGGTATATGTAGTGTGTATATTGATTTATCCCACAAGAAGTATCTTTTTGTTTTTTTGTTTTTCTTACGAAGGTGAGATAAGTGGAAGTGGAAATCAAAGCATCCAAACTAATCCTAGGGTTTATGCAAACACCTAGGTTAATTGGGGTTTGAATTAAGATTGTGGAACGAAATCTATGGAGGGGGGAAGAATGGGGAGCACTTACAGTTGTCTTCAACTGCACTTTACTCCTTTCTACTGCTTGAAGATTTCCTATTGAGGTACCTACAAAAAAATAGAAGAGAAATAAAAGCAAGTTAGAAAATAATAAAGTGCGCTAAATACAACAACAACAACAACAACCAAGCCTTTTCCCACACTAAGTGAGGTCGGCTATATGGATTCTTTGCCTCCACACAGATCGATTTTCAGCCATTTTAGGACTTAAATTAAAGTAATTGAGGTTATACTTAATAGTTTCCTTCCAACACTTGTTTGGTCTTCCTCGCCCCCTCTTAGCGGGTTCAGCCTCCAACTACTTGCATCTCCTAACTGGAGCATCTAGTGGCCTTCTTTGTAAATGTCCAAACCATCTTAGATGGGCCTCTCTCATTTTATCCTCTATCGGTGCCACCCTAACCCTGTTTCTAATAAACTCATTTGAAATACGATCCTTTCTTGTATGACTACACATCTATCTTAACATCTTCATTTCTACCACAGACATCTTCTATACATGCCTATAGTTTATAGCCCAGCACTCAGAACCGTACAACATGGATGGTCTTACCACAGCTCGATAGTATTTTCCTTTGACTTTTAAAGGAACCCTCTTATCACAGAGAACACCAGAAGCACCCCTCCATTTCAACCACCCTGCATTAATTTTATGTGTAACATCTCCATCAATTCCACCATCATGTTGGAAAATGGATCCCAAGTACTTAAAAATATCTTTCATTGGAATGCACTCTTTTCCAATTTTTATATCAATCCCTTCGTTGTTCCCTCTACTACTAAACTTGCATTCCATATACTTAGTCTTCATCCTACTTATGCGTAATCCTTTATCTTTCAGGGCTTCTCTCCAAAGCTCAAGTTTTTTGTTCACTACATCTCTTGTCTCATCAACCAACACAATGTCATCAGCAAAAAGCATACACCAAGGCACCTCAACTTGGATATGCTTCGTCAACTCATCCATGACCAAGGCAAAAAGATAAGGGCTTAAAGTCAAACCTTGATGCAGACCAATGGTGATATCAAAGTAGTCTGTCAAATCATCCTTAGTCTTTACACAAGCTGCTGCTCCATAGTACATATCCTTTATGAGGTTGATATATATAATTGGCACTTGTCTCTTCTCCAAAATTCTCCACAAGATATCTCTTGGGACAGAATCATAGGCCTTCTCCAAATCAATAAAAACCATATGTAAATCCTTTTCTTCACTTTGTATGTCTCCATCATACGTCTCAAGAGATGTATTGCCTCAATAGTAGACCTGCCGGCATAGAGCCAAATTGATTTTCAGTTACCATAGAGACTTGCCTCACCCTTCTTTCAATTATTCTTTCCCAAAGTTTCATCGTATGACTCATCAACTTAATACCTCTATAGTTGGAACAATCTTATATATCACCCTTGTTCTTGTATAAAGGTACCACAAAACTTTTCCTCCATTCCTCTACCATCTTCTTGCCTCTCCACACAGTATTAAATAAATTTGTGAGCCAAGTTATACCCCGTTCTCCCGTCATTCTCCAAATGTCAATAGGAATATCATCAGGCCCAACAACCGTCCCACTTTTTATCATCTTCAAAGCCTCCTCTACTTCTTTCTTTTGTATCCTTCGATAACATGCTCGATTCACATACTCTTCTGAGTTAACTAACTCCCTTAAGATGATATCATTCTTTTGTTTTTCATTAAATAGCTTATGAAAATATCTTTTCCATCTTGTCTTTATACCCTCACTAGCAATAAGCACCCTTCCTTCTTCATCCTTGATGCATCCTACATCCGTAAGGTCCTTTGCTTTCCACTCTCTTGCTTTAGCTAACTTAAAAATATCTTTTTCACCTTCTTTAGAATCAAGTTTCTTATAAAAATGCTCCCAAGCTTTTGCTTTTGCTTCACTAACTATTTTGTTTGTTTCTTTCTTTGCCCTTTTGTAGTTTTCCATATTTCCATCGGTCTTATCTCGATATAAGGCTTTAAAGCAGGCTCTGATAACACTGCACAAGGGGGTGATAATTATGTTGAATATTGCCCATCTTAAGAATAAAAGGCACAACATAAGTAGAATGGGAGCATTGTATGCATCATGTACCAAGATTGCTTATTAAACTGTATTAATGGCCATTTGAGTAAGCATTTGTCAAATAAGGCCTCAGATGAGCAATCGAACTGCACGAATGGATTTAGAACGACGAACGGAGTCAAACGGACTCAAGATCGGCCAAATCCGACATTCGGAGCTCCTACAATGGGCCCAAGAAGTTCTGACTGTTGATCTGGAGATCAACGGCCCATATTGCGCCACATCAGCCCCCGCTCCACCGCACGCCGCCTCTTCATCAAGCCAAGACTCGCGCTCCCGCCCGCAGTCGCCACGATAAAGCGCAGGCCTAGCACAACGGTTAGCGCGCACGCTCGCATGCAAGCGACGCGGGTTCGAGCCACGTTAAGCCTGTAATTGAAGACGGAGGTTGCGCGCGGCAAAATTGGGCTGCCCGATTAGGAGCGGGCGGCCAAGATTTCGCCATGCAACGCAACCACTGCTCACGGGCGCCCACGCCCGCACGCACGCCAAGCGATGATGCCCGCGCACACACACGGCAGAGGCACGATCCCAGCACAGCCGAGGAGAGATCGGACGGCTCTCACATAGAAGCCACGGATCTCACGAGAAGAAACAAGGTGGGCAGCTGAACGACGGCTGGAGGGCTTCACCGACACTTTTGGGAGTGGTTTTAGCGACGCTCTGGACGTTGCTAAAGCCCCTTCTTCTTTTAGGAAGCCCTTAACCCTATTTAAACCCCCTCTTGACACTCATTCAAGGCATTCACTCCCCTTGAAACTACTCCACCACTCTCTTAGCCAGCTTAGGCCCTCTTGTAATCATCGGAGATGACATGCCACTGACGGAGCCTCCTCCACCGCCGTGGCTACCTCGTCGCTCTCCACTCTCTCTCTCTCTCTCTTTTAAGCTTTCCATTATTTTTGTTTGAAGCATGTATTTAATGTTGTAAGCTATGAACTACACGTGCATGATTAATGAAGTTATTTTCCATTCAATTGTCACTCTAATTTCCGTTCAAGTTGCATGATCAAACAAGGAACATTCTAACCCTAATCTCTCTCTCTCTATC
Source organism: Thalassia testudinum (assembly GCA_037157565.1). Lineage (NCBI taxonomy): Eukaryota > Viridiplantae > Streptophyta > Magnoliopsida > Alismatales > Hydrocharitaceae > Thalassia > Thalassia testudinum. Next base: position 97,623,357 of record JAZHRO010000025.1, read on the forward strand.
TCTCTCTCGCTTTTCAAAATCGCATCCTTCGTAAGCAAAACTCCGCACTTTCCGTGACAACAAGTGATAAGCAAAAATTCAATTTTCACGCCCCCCTTAGATCGACACTCAGACTCACCTCCGTTTACTTATTTTAAAATTGGCGTTGCAAGTGCGACTATAACGACACTCCTTAACACACACGCACAACAGCACGTCAGTTTTTGGCACCGTTGCTGGGGAGGCAACGTATTTGTTTTATCACCTCCATTCCATATTCATCCTCACATCGTCTAATGCCCTATTTTCCTTTTTACTTGATGGTTGCAGGAATTCGGCGCGTGGACGGCGAAGTGATGCATCCCACGACGGTAGCAAGGGAGTAGGCGCTACGAGGACCGATAGTGAGTAATTTTCTCTCATGATTGTTTGCTTGCGTGAAAAAACTAAAAAAGAATTGTAAAAACTGAAAAAAAAATAGCGTGGTGTATGATTTCTTGACCCACATCCTTAACACATCACCCCACAAAAAAATGTACACTCTAACATTCTGAATAAATTCTTGGAGTGTTCTTTTCTTTTTCTTGAGTGCTGTTTGCGAAGCCACCGTGAGTTGACCTGGGCCGCACCACTCAACCCTAAAACTGACTCATCTAATAGAAGCTGCATGATCATTAGGATGAGTATATTAGGGTTTTAGAGCCTCTATAGAATAAAAAGGAAATCTACTTTCACCAAGTTGTGTGCAGAACTTGACGTGCCCACTGAAACTTGTTTGAAAACATTAAGACACGTCAACCTTAAAAAGTACTAAAGTAAGGATGAAACACTAAAAGACACCACATCTTAACAAATCCTTGCTTGAATACCATGTTTTGCTAGAAGCACACACCTAGAAAGTGGAAAATTAAGAGGCACCACCCCAATCAATGCCTCATCACATAACCCTAAGCACAAGCACTATCCTAGCCCTTTAAAACTGAGTAGACGTGCCCTAGGCAGGACTGAGTTAAGTCTCAAAAGGTGAGGTTTTGTTCGCTAGGCACTTGGCTTTCATTCCCTTGGTAGAATCTGGTGACTAGGCTGTAGGGCAGTGTCAAACGACCGCAGTTGTGGGGTCTGTGGAACCGGAGGTGCAAGCCAAAGGAAGAACTTTCCCTGCAATCCCCTCGTAATCAAACTGGCTAGATTAGCCTTTGGAAGGAGAGTCCAATGCTTACGGACTTAATCACCCTTTGTGAGATTTCTAGGTCTCCTAAGGAATACCCCATACGGACTTGGCTTGTGTGCTTGATTGAAACACATTTCTCACATCTGTCGCCCTCCGCATCCCCTCCTATTCTTCTCTAGTGCATGCATAGGAGACGCTCACTACATCCCGAGTTGTGTGTTTTGGGGCAGGAACCTAGGCAATGTAATTCTATTGGAAACATGGCTGAACCTAGGGTAGATGAGGCTAAAGATCAACCCCCACCAGATGCTATGGCCATCATCCAAGCCCAAATTAATGCTAACCACCGGCTTCAGCAACAACAAATCCACACCATCATGCAAGCCATACAACGGTTACAGAACCCACAAGAACAACCACCACCACCTTTCCAAGAAATACTAGGGCAACCACCACTTGATTTATTGCCATTTCAGGATCAGCCGAGGCCCCTCCGCGATTTCTATAATCCCTCTACTATTAGAGTCAAGCCACACCTTAGGATCCCTGAGGGGGGAGATGATTTTGAGCTAAACCGAATGTCTTAAGTCTGATCCAGAGCCACTTTCATGGAAGCTCAAATGAGGACCCCTTTCAGCACCTAGAGGATCTCGACCGCATAGCACGAACTGTGAAACCTAGGAACATTAGCCTTGACATTGTTCTAATCAAGATATTTCCCTTCTCATTAAGAGACAAGGCTTCTAATTGGCTTAGAACCCTAGGTAGACCCATCACCACCTGGGAAGAACTGAGGCAAGCATTTTTAATGAAATTCTTCCCCATAGGAAAGACCAATGCCCTCAGAAGAGCTATCACTACCTTTACACTCCAGGGTGGGGAACAATTTCATGAGGCGTGGGAAAGATTTAATGAACTTTTGAGGAAATGCCCACACCATGAAGTACCAAGGTGGCAATTGGCCCAGATCTTCTACCATGGTCTGGATAGCAACCTACGGAACTTCGTCAATGCCTCATGCGGGGGAAACTTCCTGAACAAAGATGAGGAGAGCGCGTTTGAGCTCTTTGAGTCTATGAGCGAGAATTCTCTCAACAATGCCTCCATGAACCAGTTTAACAGGTCCAGTCAACCCCGTGGAGGGATTTATGAGGTGCAAGCAAATTCTGGAATGGTTGACATGGACATCATTGCCAAGAAGTTGGATCGAGTGGAATTGGTGGACAAAAAGATTGATGAGCTACTGAACCAAACCAGGAACCCCTTGCAGACTTTCTCCCTAGCAAAGGGAGCACATAATGTTGACCTGGTCCAGCCCTTTACCCAACTGAACCTGGAACAACCCATAACCACGTTCCATGGAGGGACCTTTGCTCCCTCGACCCTTGATTACTCCCTTCCCTCTTCATCAACAGTGGCTATCCTAGAAGATGTGCAAGCTGTCCAAGGTTATGCGAAACCTGACCCTTTCTCCAACACTTACAACAATGGCTGGCGTAACCACCCCAACTTTGGTTGGACAAACCAGAAACCACCGCAATTCCAAAACCAGCCTAGGCCAAACCAGCAGCCACACTTGCCTCCCTATCAGCAAGGACCACTAGTTAGACCCCAATATAATCAGAATAGGGCGGCCCCTCCCCCACAAAACCAAATGGATACCCTAATAAAGATGATGGCTGACATGAACCAGAAACATTAGGAGGAAATGGCCTTGGTAAAGGGACAGTTAAGCCAACTCTTGGACTGCAAACACCAAGGATCCCTACCTTCCCAACCACAACCGAACCCGCGAAACATAATTAATAGAGGCCCCAATTTGCAAGGGTTCCAAAGCAACCCCGGGTAGGCTCACATGGTCCAGCCAGCCCCGCAAACACCTCCTAGGTTTGGTGCTTCTTCGTCCTCGTCTTCTCAAGGATCAACCCATGGCCCCAATGCCTTTGCGAATGCGGTGACCTTGAGAAGCGGCACCAAAACCCAGGATCCCAAATGACCTACTCTCCCTGATACTTCACCCGCTGAAATACCCAACTCAGAAAAGGCACCAACCAAGGACCCAGAAATAGAACCAATCCACATTCAGACACCCTACCCTTAGGCCTTGGAAACAATCAAGAAAAAGAAGAATGTTGTGGAAAATGAGGAGTTGTTGGAAATCTTTAAGCAAGTACAGATTAATATTCCGCTCCTTGAAGCCGTCAAACACATCCTTGCTTACGCCAAGTTTTTAAAGAATGCCTCTACACCCAAGCGTAAGCCGAGACCTCAAGCACCTAGGAAGGTTGTGCTCTCTGAACAAGCAAGTTCCGTAATATCAAGCAACCTTCCACTCAAACGAACTGACCCAGGAGCACCCCTGATTTCCTGCAATATCGGGGACATGACGTTTGATAGAGTGCTCCTGGACCTAGGTGTTTCTATCAATTTGATTCCAACAACCCTGTACCACCAATTTGGTTTTGGGGAGCTGACACCAACCCCTGTCACCATCCAGCTGACTGATAGATCAGTGAAAACCCCGAAGGGGGTTGTCAAGGACGTGATTGTATGGGTCAAGGACTTCTATTTCCTAGTCGACTTTTTGGTGCTCGACATGGAAGTCCCTGAAAAATTACAGAACGCACCCATAATCTTAGGCAGACCTTTCTTAGCTACGGCTAAAACAAACATTGATTGCGACACGGGATGTATGGAAATCGCCTTCGGGGATAGGAAAATGCAATTGGATACCTTTCGAGCGACAAAGTCTTTTGATTGTGATTGCATTGAGGAACATGATCCCGTGGAAACTCTAATCGAGGAATGCCTCACCCTCAGTTCAGCATCAGACCACCAAACCAGTAGTGACTGTTCTGACCCGTCACCATCATTACCCGTGGACCTCTGTAAGGCTGAGTACCATCACACAACACCATTTGAAGAGATCGATGTTGATCAACTCCCACCCTTTCCCTTCCCATCGACTATGGTTCCACCCGCACCTGAACTTAAACCATTTCCCGAGAATCTCAAGTACGTCTTCTTGGGACTTGACCAGACCTTCCCAGTGATTATTAATTCTCATCTAACCAAGGATCAGGAACTCAGGTTGACTGCGACCCTTTCAGAACATCGGGCCTCCATTGGTTGGACCATTTCAGATTTAAGAGGAATTAGCCCCACCTATTTCACCCACAAGATTTACCTGGAAGACGGGGCCCGACCTTCCCGCCAAATGCAGAGACGTTTAAACCCAAACATGCAGGAGGTCGTTAAAAAAGAAATTATCAAGTGGCTTGACGCCGACATCATCTACCCTATCTCCGATAGCCCCTGGGTGAGCCCCACTCAAGTGGTTCCAAAGAAAGCTAGGCTCACCGTTGTCACCAATGATCATGGCAAATCCATCCCCACCCACACCACCACCGCTTGGCCGGTGTGTATTGATTATAGGAAGCTTAATGAAGCCACTAAGAAGGACCACTTCCCCTTGCCATTCATTGACCAAATCCTTGAAAGATTGGCAGGGCAGAAGTAGTTTTACTTCCTGGATGGATATTCAGGATATAACCAAGTCGCAATTGCTCCGGAAGATTAGGAAAAGACCACATTCACTTGCCTGTATGGCACGTTTGCATTCCGTCAAATGCCGTTCGGGTTATGCAATGCACCTGCGACCTTGCAGCGTTGCATGCTAGCCATTTTTTCAGATATGGTGGGTGAATACTTGGAGGACTTTATGGATGATTTCTCTATATTCGGGAATTCATTCGACCATTGTTTGAGCAACTTGGAGAAAATCCTGAAATGATGTATCGAGGTTAACTTGGTGTTAAGTTGGGAAAAGAGCCATTTTATGGTTCAAGAAGGAATTGTCCTCGGTCACATCGTATTGCATAGGGGCATCGAGGTAGATCGAGCTAAGGTTGATTTAATTTCCAAACTTCCTCCACCTAGTTCGGTCCGACAGATTCGCTCCTTCCTAGGACATGTTGGCTTCTACCGAAGGTTCATTAAAGACTTTTCCAAGCTTTCCAAACCCTTGACCGACCTTCTAGCCAACGACGCCATATTCCACATGTCTCCTGATTGCATCCAGGCTTATCACACCCTCCGGGACTTAGTCTCCACCTCACCTGTACTTCAACCCCTAGACTGGTCCTAGGACTTTGAGATTATGTGTGATGCATCAGATTTTGCCATAGGCACTGTCTTGGGACAAAGGCAAGACAAGAAGCCCATGGTGATCTACTACGCGAGCAAAACGTTGGACGAGGCCCAACGTAATTATACTGTCACAGAGAAGGAGTTACTCACTGTAGTCTTTGGACTTGAAAAATTCCGATCGTACTTGCTGGGATCCCATGTGACTATTTACTCTGACCATTCAGCCATCCAGCACCTGTTGGCCAAAAAGGACGCAAAGCCCTGGCTCATCAGATGGATCCTACTTTTGCAGGAATTTGACCTAGAAATCCTAGACAAGGCCGGATCAAAGAATGTGGTGGTTGACCACTTGTCTAGACTTCATCTAGACCACATTGGACCCTCCGTGCCTCTATCTGATGCCTTCCCTGATGAACACACACTAGCCGTGCAAGACAAGAAAATGCCATGGTATGCTGACTACGTCAATTACCTGGTTGTAGGACAAACCCCGCACAGCTGGTCCAGACAGCAACGGGACAGGTTCTTGGCTGAGGCCAAGCACTATTTCTGGGATGATCCCATGCTATTTCGCCTCTGTGCTGATCAGATCATCAGGAGGTCTATCCCTGAAGATGAAGTTCAGAGTGTGCTTTCCTTTTGTCATGACCAAGCATATGGCGGCCACTTCTCTGGAAAGAAAACAGTTGCAAAAGCTTTGCAGTCTAGATTTTACTAGTCGTCCCTATTTAAGGATGCACACATCTTTGCCAGGACTTGCTCACGCTGCCAAACATTGGGGACCATGACCAAGAAAGATATGATGCCCCTTTAGCCTATTTTGATTGTCGAAATCTTCGATGTTTGGGGTATCGATTTTATGGGCCCCTTTCCACCATCCAACGGCTTCGAGTACATCCTGGTCTTGGTAGACTATGTTTCCAAATGGATTGAAGCCGTCGCCACCCGACGATGCGATCACAAGACTGTCATAGACTTTGTTAGGAAGAACATCTTTTCCCGGTTTGGAATACCCGAAGCCATGATCAGTGATGGTAGAAGCCATTTTATCCATTCCCAATTCCGTGCCCTACTTAGAAAATACGGGGTAAACCACCGCATTGCCACCCCGTATCATCCTCAAACAAATGGGTAGACTGAGGTCTCCAATAGACAAATCAAGAACATTTTACAGAAGACTGTGAGACCTGACAGGAAAGATTGGTTCACACGACTTGATGATGCCCTGTGGGAAAACAAGACCGCTTTCAAGACCCCGATAGGCATGTCGCCTTATCGCCTGGCCTTTGGCAAAGCCTGCCATATTCCTGTCGAATTGGAACATCGGGCTTACTGGGCTGTCAAGAAATGTAACATGGATCCCCAGTTAGCTGGTGCGTAGAGAATGCTCCAATTATCTGAGCTCGAAGAAATTCGTCGGGACGCCTTTGACAATAGTCGACTGTATAAGGAGAAAATGAAAGTTGTCCACGACCGACTCATTCATAGAAAAACCTTTGAGCCTAACCAACAAGTCTGGCTGTTTGACGCTCGCCTAAAACTCTTCCCAGGGAAACTCAGGTCCAAATGGACAGGACCATTTCGGGTGGTTAAGCCCTACTCTAATGAGGTGGTTGAAATCGCTGATCTTAACATTGGGCACACTTTTACAGTTAATGGTCAAAGATTAAAGCATTTCCTGGCCCAGGTTCCCCCAAAGGAAAGTGTCACCCTCGTTGAGGGCTGACACCGAGCATTGCCTAGCTGGAGGAGTTAAACTCAGCGCTTCCTAGGAGGCAACCCAGAGGATTCAGACTGATCCAGTAGTTTATGTCACTCAGGTACTATCTTTTTGAACCTTTTTGCATCCGTGTACTTGCCAATGAGGACATTGTTCAACTTAAGCATGGTGGGGGGTGGTAAATTGCATAATCCTAAGCTCATTTAATCAGTCTGAATAAATAAAAAAAATTTCAATTTAGGAAGAAAACTTAGGTATTAGAAACTTGTCAATAGTGGGAAATAATACAAAATGAACTTAAACACTTAGACTTTTCAGGCCTTTAGGCTTAATCAGCCCTAGTGTTCGTTAAAATATGGATTTAGCTTCGAATCCTTGCAACCCTAATCTATTCTAATCCACCTACTAAATAAGGTGATAAGTATATGACCTATCAACTCAACCTCTAACTCAGAAAAACCTTGAGTCTAAGCATCTGCACACATTTTTGCACAGACTCACTTCTCAGAGATTTTGACAGAAATTGGATAGCTAATGAACTCTCCAGGGTGGTATGGCTGGCAAGTTGTCGTGGGTAACAGCCCATTGGCAGGTTGTCCAGAACCCAGCCACAGGCCATTTCTTCTTCATTGCCTCTAGGTACATTTGAGATCAGGGAAGCCACCTACAAAAAAAAAGAAAATGAAGAAGAAGAAAAGAAAATAAACCACACTTCACTGCATAAGTATGGTTGGCAAGTGATCATGGGTAACTGCCCATTGGTCGGTTGTCTAGAGCCCAGCTCAATAACTGCACAAAAAAAGACCAAAACACTTAAGGAAGAAGTGGGGAAGTAGTACAAGCCGGGGAGATATACGTTGGAAAAATCATTGTGTTGACCCCAATTAAAACAAACGTAGGGAGAAAGCTACCAATCGAACAAATACACCTTCAGGCAAATTTATTTCCTTTTCCGGTCACCTAGAGGCGTAGAAGTTACCGTTAGGTGAGTCTATCACAACATTCACACCAAGATGCTTAGCACTTAGGGTTTTGACCGAGTTTTGGGTGGGTTAGGTAGCCGTAAAAAGTTACCAACCCACATTGAATTTCGAAAAAAATTCTAAAAAAAAATATATATACATATGTATAGTTATATACATTAAAGTAAGAATTCAGGCGATTCGTATTTTGGCAGACACCCAGGTGCTGCTTAGCCTTTGTAGATTAAGATCTTCGTATATTTCCTCTTATTGACAAGTAACAAAGTGTCTAAGCAATTACTTCTTAAATTCTGAAAGGAAATAAAGGCTAGAATAAACCTTGCTAGGGACTAACAAAGAGTAAGCATGGGGGTATGATAACACTACACAAGGGGGTGATAATTATGTTGAATATGGCCCATCTTAAGAATAAAAGGCACAACATAAGTAGAATGGGAGCATTGCATTCATCATGTACCAAGATTGCTTATTAAATTGTATTAATGGCAGTTTGAGTAAGAATTTGTCAAAGCAGGCCTCAGATGAGCAAACGGACCACATGGATGGATTCAGAGCGATGAACGGAGTCCAACGGACTCAAGATCGACCAAATCCGACATCCATAGCTCCTACAATGGGCCCAAGAAGTTATGACCGTTGATCTGGAGATCAACAGCCCATATTGCGCCACGTCAGCCCTCGCTCCACCACACGCCGCCTCTTGATCAAGCTGAGACTCGCGCGCTCGCCCACAGTCTCCGCGACAAAGCACGGGCGTGGCACATCGGTTAGCACGCACGCCCGCACGCAAGAGACACAGGTTCGACCCGCTCTGAGCCTGAAATTGAAGACGAAGGTTGTGCGCGGCGAAATTGGGCCGCCCGATCAGGAGCGGGCAGCCGAGATTTCACCACGCAGCGCAACCACAGCTCATGGGTGGCCACGAGTGCGCGCACGTCAGGGATGATGCCCGTGCACACACGTGCCCGAGGCGCGATCCCAGCACAGCCGAGGAGAGATCTCAGCCGTTCGATCTTCGATTGGACGGCTCTCACACAGTAGCCGCGGATCTCTCGAGAAGAAGAAAGAAGGCGGGCAACTGACCGATGGCTGGAGGGCTTCACCGACGCTTTTGGGAGTGGTTTTAGCGACGCTCTGGATGTCGCTAAAGGCCCTTCTTCTTTTATGAAGCCCTTAACCCTATTTAAACCCCCTCCTACCACTCATTCAAGGCATTCACTCCCCTTGCAACTACTCAAACCCTCTCTTAGCTAACTTTAGGCCCTCTTATAATTGCCAGAGATGATGAGCCGCCAACGGAGCCTCCTCCACCACTGTGGCTACCTCGTCGCTCTCCACACACACTCTCTCTCTCTTTTAAGCTTTCCATTATTTTTGTTTGAAGCATGTATTTAATGTTATAAGCTATGAACTACACATGCATGATTAATGAAGTTATTTTCCGTTCAATTGTCACTTTAATTTCCGTTCAAGTTGCATGATCAAACAAGGAACATTCTAACCCTAATCTCTCTCTATCTCTCTCTCGCTTTTCAAAATCGCATCCTTCGCAAGCAAAACTCCACACTTTCCGTGACAAGTGATAAGCAAAAATCCAATTTTCACACCTCCTTGAGACCGACACTCGGACTCACCTCCGTTTACTTATTTTAAAATCGACATTGCAAGTGCGACTATAACGACACTCTTTAACACACACGCACAACAACACGTAAGGCTCTTTTAATTTTAAGCTTCTCCTGCACTTCCTCACTCCACCACCAAGCCTCCTTTTGTCCTGGAACACCTCCTTTAGACACGCCTAACACCTCCTTTGCCACGTTCCTAATACAGTTTGCCATATTTAACCACATTTCATCAGCACTACCATCAAGATCCCAAGCCTTTTGTTGCATCATCTTCTCTTTAAATCTCACTTGCTCGTTCTTAAGATTCCACCATTTAATTCTCAAATTCTTAGACACTAATTTTCTCTTCTTTGCCTTCTTCAAAAGAACATCCAACACCAAAAGATGATGTTGAGCAGTTAAACTCTCCCTTGGAATAATCTTGCAATCTTTACAAGATAAATGATCCCTTCTTCTCAAAGCAAAGTAATCGATCTGCATTCTTATTAAGCCACTTTTATAGGTAATCAAATGCTCTTCCCATTTTTTGAAGAATGTATTTGCTATGAAAAGATCATAAGCCATAGCAAAATCAAGGAACGTCTTCCCTTCTTCATTCCTAACACCAAAACCATAATTTTCATGCACTCCTGCATACTCTAAAGCATCTTTTCCCACATGCCCATTTAAATCTCCTCCCAAGCAAATCATTTTTGTTTGTGGAATTCCTTGAATTATCATATCAAGCTCTCCCCAAAATTTGTTCTTTATTCTTTCCTCTAGACCAACTTGAGGTGCATAAACTGAAATGACATTCAAGATCTCTTCTTCTAAGATTAATTTTATCAAAATAATTCGATCACCCAATCTCTTAACCTCAACCACGCTCTCCTTCAAATCCTTATGAATTATAATGCCACGCTGTTTCTACCTTTGTCCCTTCCTGAATACCAAAGTTTGAAACCTGTTCTCTCGATTTCCTTTGCTTTTTCACCAACCCACTTAGTCACTTGAAGGTAAAGAATTTGAATCCTTCTCCTTACCATTGTATCCACAATCTCCATGAGCTTGCTGGTCAAAGTACCAATATTCCAACTACCGAATCTCAGCATTCTTTATGACATACTTCGATGATGAAGTGGTGGAACTAGCTTCTTTACTCGCATGCGTTCCTCATGTGAGAACCCTTGCTCATTTTGGACACTTCCGGGTAGTGATGTAGCGGAACTAACTTCTTTACTCGCATGCGTTCCTCATGCAAGAACCCTTGCCCATTTTGGACTACATCCGGGTGGCAATGTAGTGGAACTAACTTCTTTACTCGCATGCGTTCCTCATGCGAGAACCCTTGCTCATTTATCACTACACTCGAGCGTCGATGCAGCGCGTCACAAGTAGGGAATGCCCCAATGAAAACTGAGTGTTTACTAGAATCCATGTTTAAAGATCCGACAAATTTTACGCTGGTTGTCGGCTACCTAACGCAACCCTCCTCCTTTACCTAGGCTTGGGACTGGCAATGAGAAGGCACACGAACCTCAATAAAGTGCACGAAATGCGGAAAGAAAATCAAGAATCGTTGCCACCCTAGCAACAGCGCCAAAATGTTGTAGTGGAAGATGTACGTAAAAAGGATTGAGTTTTGAAAACCCATCTTCATAGTATGATTTGCGAAGAAATCCGTCAACATATAAATTTACTGAAAGTTGTAAAGAAATTCTGGGTCGAACACAAGTAAGCTACGTCATCACTTGATCCGCCGTGCGCGTTACATTTAACGGTCGAATTTGGCCTGCGCACGTCACCCGTTCGATTTGTGAAGGGCGGGGGCTCGAACTCGTGCCCTCTTGTCATGGATGGCGTCGAGACCAATGCGCCAAGCTGCCCTTTGAGGTGAGCTTTGGATCCAAGTGCACTCTCTCTTAGCCATTGGATCATGATCCAACGACTGTGATTAGTCGAGCAGCTGATGAGAGAGAGAGTGTAGTGGTCCTTACTAATTTGGCTGGGTCGGTATGGGTAGCTGAGATGGCGTCACATGGTGCCATCTTGGCAGTCCATCTTCTTTGACTCGTAGTCGATGCCACAGATGTCCGATTGGACCAATTTTCACATCGTTTGGCTGCGATCATTGATCCGAACCCATCAGTGCCATCGGATTTGTCATCTGAAGTGCAGATTGACACCATCTTGGCCCTTGATCTCTGACATTCTCCAGATTATGTCTGATGCTACGAAAGTCCGATCGGGGTAATCTTGGAGTTGTTGAACTCCAATTATCACCCTGATTAGATCCGTACAATTGGATCTTTGATCCAAGGCCCCAATTAAATGTCGCCCTATCCCTAGCCACCAAAAAGAAGAAATTACTATACAATTTGTACAATTTGACCTAAATGAATAATGGTACATGTTATGAAATATTTACAATGTGTGATGCTAATATGATACTAAGAACATGCATTAATAGGCATTTTTGGCTATTCAGATGTATGCACATCACACCCCCATGCCTATCTTTTGCTAGTCCCTAGCGAAAACTATATGCTATTTATAAAAGAATTAGGTTGAATTTCTTAGGAAAAGTTATTCTTCAACACTAGGAGATTTTTACTAAGAACTTGACTACAAAGACACAACAGTGCCTGGGTGTCTACCAAAATGCAGACTGCCTCAAGCTCTCACCTTATTCAAAGGAGGATCCTTTTCTTCTTTTTGCTTTCTATTTTCTTTTTAATTTTTGAGCTTAAGGTTTCAGAGCAGCTTTCTACGGTCACTCAACCCACCCAAGACTCGAAGAGAACCCTAAGTTCTAAGCATCTTTGTGTGAAATGTGATAGACTCACTGATCGATGATTAGAACGGACTTCAGGTTTCTACGCCCCTAGGTGACCTTGAAAAGAAATTCTGCCTAAAGGTGTATCTATTCGATTGATAGATTTCTCCCTACTTTTATGTTTATGAGGTCAACATAAGGGCGAACCCAGTGTATATCTCCCCGTCTTATTGTACTTCTCTGCTTCTTCCTAGTGTTTGGAATTTTACGTGCATTTCTTGAGCTGGGTTCTAGACAACATACCAATGGGTTGTTACCCACGATAACTTGCCAGTCATATTCGTGCGGTAAAGTGTGGCTTATTTATTTTTCTTTTCTTTTCTCCTTTTCTATTTTTTCTTTTCTTTTTGAATTTTTTTTTTAAGTAGGTGGCTTTCCTGATCTAAGATTTACCTAAAGGCAGTAGGAAAAGAATGGTCGTGTGACTAGGCTCTGGACAACCTACCTATGGGCTGTTACCCATGATAGCTTGCCAGCCATACCACCCTAGAAGGTTCATTAGCTACCCAATTTTCGTAAAAACCATCGAAAAGTGAGTTAGTGCAAATAGTGTGTAGATGCTTAGACTTAAAATCCCCTCAAATCAGAGGGCGGGTTGATAAGTCATGTACTTATCACCCCAACTTAATTAACCAATTTGAAGTAAATTCAAAATGGTGAGGACTCAATAAACAAATCCACATTTTAGTGGACACCCAGGCTGATTAAGCCCGAAGACCTCTGATTTGTCTGAATGGTGCTTTCTAAAGCCAGCCAAAGCCTCCACTACCTCTGCGCCTCCACATAAATCAGAGGTGGGGGACTTCTCAAATTGCCTAAGTGCTAGCCAAAGCCTTCAGTAGCAAAACCCTCCACTATCCCCATGCAATCTCTCCTTTCCTTTTCTCTCTAAGGCTTCGCCCTCCCAGGGCCACGGGTAATTGGGTTATCAGATCATATGCACCTGGGTCCAGGCTCATCGGCGTGCGGTAGTGAGCGAGGAGTGCAGGTCAGTCTAGGTAGGTAATCGAGTCGAACTAGGTCCGTGGGGAGTGGTCGCGGATGAGGCATAGGTATGCGTGGGTGAGAGGAACCTCACCCCGTGTTATAAGGCGAATAGCCTCTAACACAAATTCAATTTATGCGAGCGCACTACTTCAGCACTTTCCGATATGGGACTATCCCAATTCCTTCTTCACGTGCGAACGACTGCAGAGGATGCAACCAATTGAAGGTGAAGAGGAGGTAGACTCCTCCAATTAGCAGCCTGGGTCGCTTCTTAGGCTGATTTCGTGCTACTTAGACACAACACTTGTAGCTACAGGTCGCTAGAACACGCTTTAGTCTCCTTTGAAGCATCTACGGCAATGGCGTGAACCTATATCCTGAAAATCACAAAGAAGGTCTCTCGGCCATGTTAAAACACTCAGGAAGCGTTGCCAGAGAACGGTGAACTTGTAGAAAGGATCGATGTGGCGGATGGACGCGTATGGTGGTTGGTCGGAGTCAGACTGTGTGCGTGAAGGCGGTTGTGTTAGGAGGCAAGTTTGGGTGGATGGTGGAGCAAATGGAGTGAGGGGAAAGGTGTGGAAAAGTAAAATGGAGGTTTTGGTGTGGTTGGCGAAGGATTTGGAGTTGTGGTGTGAGTAGGGAACTTTACTGGAGGGATTGCCGGAGCGGAAGACGATGATGTTGCGGAGGAGCGTCGGTGGTCGAATTTGGAAAATAAAGTGAGTAGAAGGGATTCCCATGCCAGTGTGGTTGCCGTACGTGGGGAAGATGAACCTTCATAGAGAGAGACAGTGGTGAAGATAGGGAAAGGACGGCGATGACTGGTATTGCACGACGCGGAGGATGAAGAGGAAGACGAATCTGCCACTGGTTTTGTGGTCCGACAATGAGAGGAGCCAGAGAGAGGCTGGTGGAGCTTACAGAGATTTGCGACCAAAGAGGGGAGAGGAAGAAGGGGACTTCTGGCCGAATTTCAAGCTTGACAAGTTCGAGGGGATCTGGGCTCTCTTATGTAAGGGTCTAGAGGCGGTTTGAGCTTGGGAAACAAGATTTCCAAGCTTGGAAAGCCTCATTGGATTTAGGAGTTTCTTGAGACCCAAATCTCTCATGCGTTCACATGAGAGATTGGGAAAGATTCGGAGCACATGGATGGGTTCATATTGAAGATTATTTCTCAATGAATCTCCCTTCCAATATTGGAAGGGATTCGCCAAGCAATCAGGGAGAACTCCCCAGTCAAAGAAAGATGGCTGTAGGTTTCCACTACGATAATGGCGGAGGGACCTAATTATGAAGACATGAAGAAATTAGGGGGCTATTTGAAAGGATTTTGAAAGTTAAGGACATAATGTAATCAAACAGGACCAATTTGCAAACTAGGTCAAGACAAGCTCATCTTGGGTCCAAATTTTGGTACAAACCTAATTTGTCCATAAGGAATTCGATGGTGAGGTTGGATATTGGTTTTGACCATGTTTGATTGGGTAATTTATGCAAAAACCCAAATTATGGGAAATATCTGTCTGAGACTTTGTTTTGGGTCAAGATGGGTTCTGATGGTTAAATTGAAAGTTCTAAACCCTATAGAATATTTTTTTATGAATTCTAGAGGGTTTAGGTGAATTTTATCCTGATCAAAACCTCATTTAATTAAGCAGGTCTATTTTTAGGGTTTCAAAAGTCATTTAATTCTCAGAACACGTGCAAACCCTTTTCTGTCTATCTTGTCCCACTTGTTATCTTTTTAAGACCAATTGACCTTCATTAAACTCCTATGAAATCCCTTGGTTGTACTACATTGAAGATAAGCTGGTAAAATTGCAGTTTTAGCCTTAGTTTCTTATTTTTCTTTCCAAATGAATATGCAGTGACTTGTGATTCTCTGGCGGTTATGTAGGAGCATTTATTAACTTAATTAGGTCAAAATGAGCTAGTTATGGCTCATGATGGTGTTCCCATCACATTGGTTGGGTCGCCCCATCTATCCATTAAAATTTACTGATGTCATTACCTACTAGCAACAACCCTCATTGGGCCACATAGAGGAATAGGGGCGTGCTAAGTAAAAGGAAAAACACACACTCTCATGTTTGTAATCCCTCAAGATCCACTCAAGGAATAACAAGTGCAACCTAACAAAAGCATACATAATCTTGGTAAATTTCTAAAATCTTAAGATTGGTCTCGTTGACTACCATCATTTAGATTTGACCTCGTCTTAATTTTCCTAAACCAAATCGGGTCTCTAAGACTTGGGAGTACTATCAAACAACCGTGATAGGTGAGTCCAAAGGAACCCTACAGGGAAGAACCTTCTCTCTTATCCCTCCTTATTCAATCTGGCTTGATTAGTTCTAGAAAAATAAGTTAAGATTTTAAATCTCGTGGTGATTAGTTAGAACCCTAATCTTGAATCATTAACACCAAGGTTAACAAGTGTTGCACTCGACACTTCCTGATTCCTTGCCCCTTGTATGCATGAAAGGAGGTCATTAAGGACTCAATTATCAGGTCCCTTACCACAATGGTCTAAGAGGCCCACTTCTCCTCCAGTCATCACTATTTCTTCTTTATCATCCTCCTCTCCAATCATGGACAAAGAAAACCCTAGATTGAGAATGATCCTCTCGCTCTGGTTAGAGTGCAACTCACCGCATCTGAGCAGCACCATAAGGAATAAATGGACAAAATCTTGAGAACCCTAGAGGACATGTAGAACTCGCCTCAGGGTGAGCAACCAAGACGGTTGAGGGACTTCTACAACCCAACTATACTCCAACTGAGACCATTAGTTAGGATGCCCATTCAGGGGATGTTTTTGAACTTAAGCCTAATGTCATAAGTCTAATATAGATTTATTTTCATGGTCATTCCCATGAGGACTCATTCCAACACTTAGAAGATCCGAGACGTAGTGTGAAACAATCCGTCCACAATATGTGGACCTTAATGTGGTAATGATGAAGCCTTTCCCTTTTTCTTTAAGGGACAAGGCTTCTTATTGGTTCAAGACCATAGGATGGCCCATTAACACATGGGAAGAGCTTAGGATAGAATTTCTACAAAACTTCTTCCCAGTGGAAGGACTAAAGCCATGAGGTGTGCCATCACCACATTTGCCGAGACACTTGGAGAGAAATTACATGATGCGTGGGAAAGATTTCAAGATTTGTTAAGGAAATGCTCACATCATGAAGTGCCCAGATGACACCTAGCCCAAATTTTCTACAATGGGCTGGATGACACCCATAGGTACCTTGCAAATGCCTCAAGTGATGGGAATTTCCTGGCTAAGGGTGAAGATAATGCATTTAAGATTTTTAAATCTTTGCCTGAGAATTCAATGAATGTTGCATCCATGAGTTAATTTAACAAGTCTAGCCACCCAAAAGCCACCACTCATGAGGTTCATCTAGAATCTGTCAAAGTTGACATGAACCTCATCACTTCAAAATTGGACATGGTGGACCTGCTTGATAAGAAGCTGGATGAATTGATTCAAAACTAGTCTACCCTATCTAAAGGAGTCACATCTCTTCGTGCATCTATCCCTCAAGACAAACAACAAAGACATATGATTTTAACTTGAGATCCCTCTAGGCCTTCTTCATTAAGGGCTGCATCTTTTTAGGAGCCAATTAACAACCTAGAATTAGTTCCAGTTGAACAAGATTATGCACACAACTATGAGTATGATGTGTATTCTATTAATGACACTGCATCAATTGCATCATCAGCCTATGAGGATGTAAATGTTATGCAAGGATACGGGCACAATAATCTATTTACCAAAACATATAACCTTGGATGGGCTCAGCACCCCAACTTCTCATGGGGTCGAAACAACACCGAACCTACCTATGTTCCTCAACCATACTAGTAGCCCAAACTTCATGCACCGCAGGCTCCTGCCTTTTCCAGACAGCCATATTAACATCCCTACCATCAATAGATCAGACCATCCATGGTGTAGAACTATAGGGAAAACCTCAACACTTGCCACAAAAATCTAACCTTGTGGAAAACATACAAAAATCCTTGCAGCAAATGGATAACAAGTGTAGGGCTATCATAGAAATCCTAGTAGCATAGCTCAATCAGTCATGTCAAGACAACCTGTGCCAAACCCTAGAAACATTCCTTGTGGCCCACCTAGACCTAACGGCCCCTAGGGGTAGGTTCATATTGTATTGTAGGCACCATCCTATCCCTCTGGATTCCCTGCACCTCAAGGTCCATCTGTACCTAACCCTTCTACTCCTCCACCATATAAGCCAGAGGCTAATGCCAGTGCAGTGACTCTGAGAAGTGGAAAAGCTACAAAAGAGCCCATTTCAAGAAAAGAACCATGCCCATCAAACCCACCATTAAGGAAATTTGAGCTCTTGAAGAATGAAAGGAACAAGGAAAGAAAAGAAAATGAAGTAATGGCCTACCTGGAAATTCAAATTACCATGCCCTTTCCTGAGTCTTGGATTAAAGAGATTAAGAAAAGAAGGGCACTAGAAACATTGATGAATTAAGCTCACATTTAAGGATGTGCAAATACAAGTGCCTTTGTTGGAAGCCATTGATTACATTCCTACCATAGCCATATTTTTCAAGGAATACTGTACCCCTAGGTGCTAGTCCAAGAAGGCTAGCAAGATCGTCTTGTCATAGCAGGAAAGTGTTGTTATACTGAGTGATTTACTTCCTAAGCAAAAGGACCTAGGAGCCCCACTGATTTCCTACAAATTCAATGATGCTCCTTTCAATAGGGCCCTTTTAGACCTAGGTTCATCAATCAACTTGACCCCCACTATAGTGTATGATCTATTTCAATTTGGGAAATTAAAATTGACTTCTGTGACAATTCAACTAGCGGATCGAACGATAAAAGTGCCATAGTGACTATTGGAAAATGTGATCGTTAAGGTTAATGGATTTTATTTCCCCACGGACCTTTCTATGCTAGACATGGAAGTATTGACTGATTTAAAAGAATCTCCAATAATAATAGGTTATCCATTCTTTGAGATCGCCAGGGCAAACATTGATTGCACAAGTGGATGTATAGAAATAGCTCTACAAGAGTAGAAATTAAGGATGGATATTTTTCGAGCAACCAAGAACTTTGATTGTGACCGAATAGATGATGAATTTGAGGATGACGATAAGGAATTTTGTGCCAACATTGGGATGCTTTACATTGATCCAATTGACCATTCACAAGGGATGCCTGATTATGTGATAATAAAAGAAATTTCAATTGAACTTTCAACCATAACCCAGGGAGACTCTAGTGATTACCCTCCATAGACCACACCTGATGATTAAGCAGACTTGGACTCAACCTCTCACATGGAACTACCAGCATTAACTTGGGTAGGAAATGGGAGTACACCATGCTATGTCACAGAGGCAGAGGACATGGAACCAAGTTTAGAGCAAGGTCATCTCTTGAGTGCAGCCTCTATAAAACTTGTAATGCCCATCAACTTAGTGACCCCACTTGATTTTCATGAGTGTCAGGACCATCCCTTAACCTCATACCAAGAACCATTCCTCCAGAATGTCACTGAACCTTCTCCATCAATGCTAGAACTCAAGCCTCCACCCAATTCATTAAAGTATGTGTTATTAAGTGAACATGAAACCCTCCCTATGATCGTGAACTCACAACTCACACAAGAACAATAGAGATAGCTCATAGTAGTATTAAAGGAACACAAAGCTTCTATTGGGTGGAGCATTTCAGACCTTAAAGGAATTCGCCCCTCATATTGCACACATCACATTTACACTGAGGAGGCGAAACCTTCTAGACAACCACAAAGAAGACTTAACCCTAACATGGTAGAAGTTGTCAAGAAGGAAATCATTAAGTGGTTGGATGCCGACATCATTTACCCAATTTCTGACAATCAATGGGTAAGCCCTATCCAAATAGTACTTAAGAAGGTAGGATTGACTGTTATTAAAACTGAAAGCGGTGAATCCATCCCCACCTGCACCACTTCTTCTTGGTGGGTATGTGTAGATTACAGGAAACTTAACTCAGCAACCAAAAAAGACCATTTCCTACTACCATCCATAGCTTAAATACAGGAAAGATTTGTTGGCCAGAATTTTTTTGCTTTCTGGATGGGTACTCAGGATGCAACCAAGTAGCCAACAGTCCTGAAGTCTAAACAAAACCACATCCACATGCCCCTTTGGTACTTTTGCATTTAAGAGAATGCCATTTGGATTATGTAATGCTTCAGGAACATTCTAGTATTATGTGATGGCTATCTCTTCATATATGATAGGGGATTATTTTGAGGTCTTTATGGATGGTTTCTCTGTATTTGGAGATGATTTTTTGACTTGTCTAGCACATCTGACCAAGAGCTTGAGAAGGTGTATAGATCTGAACCTAGTACTCTGATGGGAAAAGAGTCATTTTATGGTTCAAGATGGAATAGTGCTAGGCCACAAGATTTCTAAGAAAGGAATGGAAGCCAATCGAAAAAAATCAGATGTAATTTCCAAGATACCATCGCCACCCTCGATCTGACAAATAAGGTCATTTTTGGGACACATCGTGTTTTACAGATGTTTCATACAAGATTTTTCCAAGATAGCCTGACCCTTGACTAGACTCCCACTAAATCATGTCCCATTTGAATTCAACGAGGATTGTCTTGAATCCTACACTATCTTTGAAATGCTGTCACTGATTCTCCTATCCTCCAACCCCCAAACTTGTCCTTTGATTTTAAAGTTATGTGTAACGCCTCTAACTATGTTGTAGGGTAGTTTTGGGACAAGAAGAGACAAGAAACCCCACGTCATTTATTATGCCAGCATGATGCTGAATGCAGCTAAGCATAATTATACCATCTCTAAAAAAGAGTTGCTAGCTTTTGTTTTTGGGTTGGAGAAGTTTAGATCATATCTCCTAGGGTCGAAAGTGATTATCTATACTGACCATTCTACCCTCTAGCATTTATTGGCCAAGAAGGATGCCAAACCACTTCTCATTAGATGGATCCTTCTGGTCCAAGAATTTGACATTGAAATTAAGGATAAAGCCAGAGCTCAAAACATGGTTGCTGACCACCTTTCTAGATTGGATCCAAATTTCATTCCTTCTTCTCTACCAATTAATGAAAAGTTTCTTAATGAAAGTTTATTGGCTATTAATTCACCTTAGCTTCCCTAGTTTGCAAACATTGAGAACTATCTAGCCTCTGGAAAAATACTTCATGACATGATAAAGGACCAGAAGCTTAAATTTCTCACTGAAGCCAAATATTACTTTTGGGATGATCCATTGCTCTTTAGACTAGGGTCAGACCAAATCATCAGAAGGTGCGTTACTAATTTGGAAACAAAAACATTCTATCTTTCTGCCATAGTGAAGCCTGTGGAGGCCATTTTCGAGGATGAAAAACTGCTGCAAAAGTTTTACAGTTAGGATTATTTTGGCCATCTTTGTTTAAGGACGCACATAGTTTTGCCTGTGCTTGCATGAGATGCCAAACATTGGGAACTATGACTAAAAGGGACATGATGCCCCACCAACCAATCCTAGTCGTTGAAATCTATGATGTTTGGGGAATCGATTTTATGAGCCCTTTCCCGAACTCTCATGATTTCGAATATATTCTTTTAGCTATAGAATATGTCTCCAAATGGATTTAAGCCATCCTGGTAAAACACCCTGAGCACAAAACTGTTATCTGCTTTGTTCGGGAAAACATCTTTGACAAATTCAGTATTCCCCATGCTATAGTTAGCGATGGGAGAAGTCATTTTATGAATCCCATTTCAAATCTCTTTCGAAAAAGTATTGGGTAAACCACCGCATTTCTACCCCATACCATCCACAAACAAATGGGCAAGCAGAGGTCTCCAACAGACAAATCAAGGATAATTTACAGAAAATAGTGGGATCCAATATAAAAGATTAGTCTAAAAGGTTAATTGACGGGCTTTAGGCGCATATCGAATCACTTACAAGGCTCCCTTGAGATGTCACCATATCGATTGATTTATGGGAAGCCTTGTCATCTGCTAATGGAAATAGAACACTGATCTTTATGGGTAGTAAAGAAATGTAACATGGACATGGAAGGAGGTTAGCATAGAAAATTGCAATTAGTAGAATTGGAAGAGATTAAATGGGAGGCTTATGAAATGCCAGGATTTACAAAGATGAATTAAAATCCTTCCACGATAAGAACATTTGAAGAAAATATTTTGAGCAAAACCAGGTAGTTTGGCTATTCGACACTAGGCTCAAACTGTTCTTAGGAAAATTGAAATCAAAGTGGTCTGGACCTTATCACATTGTGACCCCTTATCACAATGGGTCTGTCCAGATCCAAGACCCCAAGACTGGGCATGTATTCACCATTAGTGGGCAATGATTGAAGCCGATCATTGCCCAAGAACCCTCGCCTTCCGATGAAATAATTGATTTAACTGATGGTTGATATACTGAATTTTCATCTAGCTGGGGACCTTAAATTTAGCCCTTGTTGGGAGGCAACCAACACACCTGTAAATACTCTATCTTTTATTCCTTAGGTTTTGGAAGCACTAAACAGTACAAAAAACTCAGCTACTATCTATCCCTCTGTATTTTTATTTTAAATTTTGCATGAGGACATGCTCATATATATTTAGGCTTGGGGGTGGGTAAGGCAAGATTAATATACTCCCAATATCTAGAATTTTGTCATTTCTTTCAAAATAGCTGAAATTTAAAAAATAGAAAAATGCAAAAGTGAAAAAAAATTTCCTTTTACTTTTAAGTTTTGTATAGAATTACCTAAAAATAAAAAGAAAGAAAAAAATTGAAAAATGATGAAAAATGAAAAAATGTGTGTTGCATTGTACAAAGTTATTTGGAAAAAGGCAAAAAAAATTGCATATTCACAAAAACGACAAAAAAAATAAATTGAGTCAAGTTAGAACAATTGATATTAAGAAGTCATTGACCTTGAGAAATAATACAATTATGGTTTTATCGCTTAAACTCTTCAAGTGTAGCGAATTAATTAACCAAGGTGTCCACTACGATGTGGGTTTGTTCTTGAGTCCTTGCCACCATAAATAAACTTAAAAATACTAATAAATTGGGATGATAAGTACACGGCTTATCAACCCACCCTATGCTTTGGAAGCCTTGAAAGCCTAAGCATCTACACACAAATTGTACTGACTCATTGTTATGTAGTTATAGTGGGAGCTAGAATGCCATTAAACATACAGGAGTAGTATGGCTGGCAAGTTGTCATTGCTTTGACGCCCCATTGACTGACTGGTTGCCCTGAGCCCAGGTACTAAATCTATCTCCTTGACCATTACCTTTAGGTACATCTCAGGCGAAGAAAGCCACCTACAAAGAGAAAAATTAGAAACACCAAAAAATGATATATGAAAAAACATATATGCATAGCAAAAAAAAATGATAGTTGTGAAAACATTTAGAAAAATTAGAGAAAATAGCAGTAGAAAAAAACTAGGATAAATGAATAAAAGAAAAAAAGTTAACATAGCCACACCTGTGCACAAGCATGGCTGGCAAATTGTCATGCGTTTGATGCCCCATTGGTGGTTTGTCCAGAGCCTAGCCCTTACTCTCTTACCATAAATAAGGTGAAGCAGGAAAGTAGAAAATAAGCACACCCATGAAAAAGTGGTAGCGATATGTTACATGGTCGAAAAGATAAACCTAAGGGCAACATTTTTTTTCACTAAGGTCGACTGGAGTTTAAGGCCATTTAGAATCAATTACACCCACATTCCAATGAGTCATACTTTCAATAATTGATGCTTAGTACTTCAAGTCTTTTGAATCTTGGGTGGATTGGGCAACCGAAGAAAGTTAGCCTGAAACCCTAAACAAAAGCCAAAGAAAAAATTATATTTTGAGAGAAAAGAGAGAGAGAGAAAAATTATAAATAAGGCAAGGAATTGGGGGTCTGCATTTTGGTAGGCACCTAAGTACTGTTTAGTCTCTGAAGATGAAATCCTAGGTATTAGTTCTTTAGGCTAGTGACAACTAAATATCTTGAAGTCCAATTCTTTAATCAATATATTTCTAAATAGAGACCAGAAGAAAAAGAAAAGAAAAAATTAAAAATAAAAAGAAAAAGATAAAAATTAGGTCTTAATCAATCATTCATTTAATTGCGAGGGACTAGGAAGATTTAGGCATGGGGGTATGATTGCATAGCAATCATGGGTCCTAATTTGACTAAATTAAGCTAATAACCTAGCTTACATCTTGTAAATAGACCATATATTGCATGCATTGCATTCATACTTACATCTGTACATTCTTAGACTAATTTTATCATATTAGGATCCATTGAGTAACATTATCAATTCATCAATGTAGGACCATAATCAGGGAATGATATTGGTGCTTAAGGATATAGTAGAACCATCTCTACAAGCCGAGAACAAGGAAGCAGCTGGTAAGAGGAGCAGAGTAACAAACCCATGCAAATCTATGCCAACCTATCCACGTCCAACTAACACAACCTCACAAACCCATGCACATACACACACACACACTTGTGCACACACATAAATTGTGAATTGCATGTTCATTCATACTCTCACGTATAATTTCACACATGCATAATACTTGTGCAAATTTTTACTATAGCTATTTATATTTGCTTATTTTTATTTACATCTATGTGGACCTAGTAGTAGCTATTCTATAATGGTATTTAATTTATTTTATCTAGGCCCTCTCTACTACACACTGTAGCTAACACAATTAGAAAGCCCAACCACCAGCCAATCTAAACCCACCTAACCCCTCCTACTTAGCCCTTACAACCAATTACACCCCACCTAATTCCCACCTAACCCCACCCACTTCTAACACCCATTTGGGCTTATCCACAAGCCTTGACCACCATTTGACTACACCCTCACCTTCTTTTGCACCTTAGTATAGAACCTTCTATTCTTAAGTTGCACCCTAAAGTAGCCCTCCTAAACCTACACCGTACACTACAAAAAAAGTGACATATAGTGACAGGTGGTGTATAACAACATTTCAAATATGTCACTGTTAGTCTAAATTATGTATCACTAATTTATCTTTTTTTTCTTTTTTCTTTTTATTTTTTTCCCCTCCTCCCTCTATTGATTTTTCTTTTGCCTCATAAACCTAAACCTATACACTACTGCCTATTGCACACCCCCACCCCCTCCCCTAACACACAAGGGCCTTCGATGCCTCTCACCACAACACTCCCCCATCGGTAGAGTGACACACACACTCGACGTGCCTATCCTCGACACCTCTTCGCAGTGCCTCCAACATCTCTGCCAATGTCTCAACCTCTCAATCAGCACTCACTCACCTCAACATTAAGGCATCTCCACCAATCTCTCACTCACCTAGACATCAGGGTCTCCGTCGATCCCTTCGTCAGGTCACTCTCCATTAACTATCTCTCTTCTCTCGCCTCTTGCCTCTTGCACACTCTCCTCTCTGCTCAATCATTCCCTCTCTTCCTCCAATGACTCGCTCTCATTCTCCAAAACTTTCAATGATCTTAGATCTCAAATCTCAAATCTCTCTTCATCGATTTCACTTATGACGATCTCTCATTCCTATGGTTAGATCAGCGTTTCTTAGGTCTAGGTCAATCAAAGCTCAATGTTTGCTCAATGAACACTTAACATTAGGAGCTTTCATTCAATCTTGTCTCTCTTGATCAGATCTACTTTCTATGCTTTATTTCTCTCACTTGATCCCATTATCTTTCTCTCAATCTCTCTTTTGATTTGTGTTTGATTCATGTACTCTCTCGATCACTGAATTGTGATTTAGGTTTAGGTTTACATGATTAACCTTTTTTTAAAGTTGTCTTGGTTATGATTAGTTGCTGGTGTTTGATTTAGGATTAGGGCTATACAATTAATCCTTTGCTTATGTGATTTATGTTCTACTGTATGTAGGGGCCTTTGAGTGGAGGTGGATCTCACATAGGGATATTCAGAACCTTCAGGAGGTTTATGTGTCACACATATTAAGGTGTCGATTGCAAATCCTCTATATACATATTTTAATTTTTTATTAATTATTATCGTTCTTATGTATTGAGGTTTTGCAGTAGCTTCAAAATATATATTTGTTCTAAGCAAAGGCAAGAGACATGTGAGATGGAAACTCAAGTGCTTATTTTGTTCAATTTTACTATTATGGTATTAAATTTGCATTCATACCTTTGATTATGTATTTTCTTCCAAAATGTCAATTTTACTTTTGTTGATTTCTGCAGAGACTTTTATTGGTAAAATCCTATATAAGAGTCATTTGAACTTTTCTATCCAAGCTATAAAAGCATCTGCAGAAAATATTAGATTTGCCTATGTGAAAAATGAACAAATTCAACCTAGATGTTTAGTACCATCAAGAATTTTTTCCACAGAAGTACGATCATCTATGCAATTAACCATTGTAATGTTATTATTTCTAGATTACTATCTGGGTACACATAGTTACTTGCGCAAAGTGTAGAGCTAAATACTAGTTATAATTCTATCATTGAGAATCTGATTAGATATAATCTTATACAGAAGATTTCTCAATGAAAGACACCCGCAAAACATGGGTGTCAACTACCAGATTTTACACCAAGCCAATAGATCAATCGACCAAAGAATATGATAGATATTAAATTACAAAATGCTATGGGACAAAAGCAAGTAATAAAGAAATCACCTCAATTTAACATGAATCTTTTCTTCTCCTATGATCCACGTAGTCAATTGGCATGCATCTTCTGCAAGTGATCTACAAGTCATACAGATGCCAAGTTCACCAAGTCACTTGTCAGCTGCCACTCTACCTCCTCGGAGGGCTTCAAAGTTGTGTCCCATGTGTGATTGCTTCTGGTTTGCTTGAAATTACACCTTCACCTTCTCCGACATGTTAAGGTCTTTGGTGAACACTGACCTAGGAATGACAAATAAGACATTATGGCTGAAGGTGATAACAAATTAAGAGCTCTCTTCATTCCAACTTGCTTTTTCTTATATGTTCTAAACCATCTTCAGATAGGAGCTTCTCTCTCCCTTGACATTGGGAATTTTATCTCATAGTGGCAGCAAATTTCTTCTCATTTCTGTGTTTTTATTGCTCTCTTTCTATGTAACTTCCTCTGAAATTTCCTCTCAAAAGAAAACTCCCTTTGTGTTTGGGGTTTCAACTTGATTTACACTCACTTAAAGTAAAGAAAGTCACTTGGTAGCCTTGAGAAAAGACAATTTGGTATGATAACGAGAAGGAAAAAAGAAACAAATAAGTTGGAGTTTTTTTTTGCTCCAAGTTGTATTTCAAAAATGAGCTGCCAAAACCAGAACCAAGCTTACATTAAAGGGGAACCAAGCACTAATTATTTGGATAACTTATGGCAGAATTAGATCCTAGTGAACCACCTCACACTTATGAAGATATGATAGTAGGAGGCACCACTAATCCTTTTCTGATTCTTGAATACGATGATGCTTCACCCAAGAATCGTTAATCTGCTGAGACTCAGGCTGCACTTGTGATAGTTATTTCTCCCTCACTTGAAGAGATTATGAAGGGTAATAATAATGTCACTGATCACTTAGACACCTCCCTTTAGGACTAAGAAGAGGCATCTAAAGTAATTTCCAACTTTACCAAAGAGAGCACAATCGGGGGAAAGATCCTAGATTTGACAACAAGGAAGAATATCAGAGGCATAAATGAGTATTCATTTCCACCAACATCTGCCGTTGATGTTGTCACTCAATACATTAATCCAAAATGGAGCATTGGATTTCCATGCAAGCAGATAGCTCTAGCAATGGGTACCAAAGTTATTCCTAAAATTTTTTGGGTAGTAAGCAGCACCTCTGCACTTTCAAGGCATTTCAAAGCAAAATGCTAATGACTTAAATTTTGAGAATGGCTCCATGTAATTTTCCTCTTTTATTATAAGTTTAAAGTTTCTAGTCCAGCAAAGTCTAGACTTTGGGAGTCTAAAGGGCTTTTCTCCTTTTTTAGATACACTATTCTGATTAGGTTGAGGAGTTTGCTTTTTCCTTTTTTTTTCTCATGCATCCCTTCCCTATTAGGAATGAATGCATTAATGGATAGGCTAAAGGAAAAGACAAACAATTGTCGCTTGCATTACCTCTCTCTCCACATGTGAACTCCCTTACTTTTATAGTTTAATGTTATAATCCAAAACAACTGATAACGTAGTCTTTTCTCATCCAAACATGGTACTATTGATATCATTTAATATAAGAGTCCACCATCATAGTCTGGAAGATGAAATATAGACTCATGGGTTTGGTAAGTAGACCCCTCTATATTTCTCATTTTTGTTTCAGTGCATAGGTTTTGGTTTATTTCCTAAATCACGCTTTAATAATTTCCATGGGAAAAATTGACATCATCTTTGTAATCTTTGTTTTAGTGGTATGTGTTTATTGTTACTTGCTTTAAGGTTCAAGGGCAATTATCTTATTTTCCCTTCATTCCTTGGATATGTATCTTGAATGCATTCTAGTGTGAAAAAGTATTCATAAACTACAATGAAAAGTTCCATCTTGAGCACCTTTCATTTAATCCTATTGGTTTTGAAACTAATGGAGTAAATCCATTGTAATTGTTTTCCCAAGAAAATGTCACTATAAAGTGTCTTTCACTCAACTGAAGGGCAGCTGAAGGTTCACTCAACTCCAGTCTTCAGCTTACTCTATTGTAATTTCTTTAGCCCCTAATCTTTTTCTTTATGGTAGTTTGGGATTAACCAGGCAAACTGCCACAACCTCTAGCACTCAATGTTTTAAGTAGAAATAGCACAAAAGTTAACACAATAAATCCAAGCCCCTTCCCACTCAGTCCTTGCCCGCAGCTTACATTAGGGGTTATATAATTCGAAATGTCTAAGCCAATGAGACAGAGGAAATGAACTGAGGCTATGACATGGTATGAGTTGTAGCAAAGCAGATTGCCATATCATATCCAATAAATCCTATAAATCCATCCCAGTCTTTCTGTGGTCTAAGTTTTAGAATGGCTTGACTCAACAAAAATGAAACACCTACTTGTAGGTTATTTCAATCCTGCAAGAGACTCTTTGCCTTCACGCATAAATGTAGGATGCAAATTAAAGCATCCAACACCAAAAATGCATAGGATGTAGATGAGGACGCACCAGGTGTTGAAGGAAACACAATTGTGGTGTTATTTTTGCAATATGTATCATGCATTTTGATGCAGTAGCCTGACAAAGTGAGATTCACTTTATTGAAATTTGACCCTTCTCTTGGACACTAAGAATCATTGTAAGCTTGCTAGCAAATTGAATTCAGTTTGTTGGGAGCTTCTGTGAAGTTTTATCGAAAAAGATAAGAATAGAAATCAACTTCTTGGGCTGAAATTTCCTGAGACAAGTCAATTGAGATTATGTCCTTGAAATCCAACTATCTTTGTTACAAAATTATGATAGTCTAGAAATTACCACCAAGAACCTCCAGCTACTTGGAATGATATGCAAAATTGAGTAACTTGCAATTTTGAAGCTTCCAACAATTATTCTTTGCTTTATCTTATTGCTCCCTTCTTTTTCTTAATTGGGTGGTGTTTACTTTCATTGTCTTTGAGGTTGTTAAGCGGTGCTCCTCTTGAGAAAATGTGTAGGCGTGCCTCTTTGGTTGAGTTTGAGATGAGGTTGTACAAAGTATGAACTTTGTGGATTAAGGTGTAAAAGGTAGTTAGGAGATTGGTATTTGTCTCCTTTATATTTCTTTCATTATCTCTCGTGTCATCAATATCAGGCGTTAATGCTTTTATTCATGATTAATGAAGATATTCTATACTTTGTTGTCACATTTTTATAAAATGCCATGATATAAAATCATTTTGAGAAAGCATGCATCATAAGGGATATGAAATGGGGGCTTGCAATTCCACATGAGAAGTACAAAAACAAGGTTTGAATAGTTTAACAATGTGAAGCTAGACAGTTGTTTTTTAATATTTATTTATTTTTCTTAATACTTATATTTTATTTAAATTTTCTTTTTTGCCACCTTTTTTAGTTTCATGAATAGCTATTACTTTTTGATATACAGGTTTTTTATGTGTGGTGTGATGCACTGATTGGATACATTCCAATTACTACTTGCTACACATCTGGGTGGGAGAAGTGGTGGAAAAACCCTGAGAATATAGAGTTACAACAATTTATGAGGAAGAACAATGTTCAATTTCATACAGTATATCTTCTATTCTAATTCTTTTACCCTTCTCCTTTGAAAAAAAGGTTCTTTTCTTTCTCTTATTTCTTATATGGTATGATAGCAATATCTATGCTGAGATGAAAAGTAAAACCAGCCTAAAAAGTATTTAGTATTTCCAGGAATTGGTATTTCCCTCTTGTCTTTATTAAATAACTGGAAGCTATG
Organism: Thalassia testudinum; assembly: GCA_037157565.1. NCBI lineage: Eukaryota > Viridiplantae > Streptophyta > Magnoliopsida > Alismatales > Hydrocharitaceae > Thalassia > Thalassia testudinum. Next base: position 97,653,250 of record JAZHRO010000025.1, read on the forward strand.
AATGCTATTTAGGTGTTAAACATGTAGTTTCTTAATTATACTACTTTTAGAGTGTTGATTGCACTTGTGCACTTTCCTTTCATAACTTTTCCATCATTGGTGCACAAAGTGCAAGTGCAGTGCTCTAAACAAGCCCAAGAAAAGTTCTCATAGCCATCAACAAGTGCAACACCCTTTTCGAATTTTGTTTGAGATTGAAATTTTTATCTGAAATTTGAGTTAGTGACTAAATTTTTATCAGTCAACTAAAAGATGAAAAAGGAGATTTGAAACAAATTTGTAGTCATAATGTCTATGCTTCTCTTAAAGGTAGATTCAACTCATTCTATAAATCTACAATCTGGCTAATGTTTTCCTCCCCTAAATTACATGTAGTAGTCATTCGTTAACACATTATGCTTATCTCATGCATGATGTATGCTATATATGTAAATGCCTATATCATTTCCTTTAAATTCATGCTGTCACTAATATCGTGCTTTGTTTCTTTGTGAATTACACACACCTTATCTAGTAATTACTTTGACGCTTATGCTATCATTCTAAATTTCAACACATTGAAGTAATTAACTACAATAGACAATAAGTTTTAGTTGGTTATTTTTAAAAAAAGGCTTATGGTGGTTAGAGAGTCTTCAATAGAAGGTATTGTTTTGCATTATTGTTAATAAGGTGGCATTTTAAAATTATGTTGCTCCTTCCTATTTTAAATTTGAGGCGATGTTTCTTTGTACTCTTCTTGGGACTAATGAGATCTTGACAATGATGAAAATAATTAGCGTGACAGAATATCTAAATTATGAAGCAAGTGTTGAGTAGTTTGCTAACCATGTCATTCCCTCAGTTGTACTTTAAAAAGCTACTCAAGTTTCCTTATTTAGGAATTGAATCAAATACAATCTTGAGTCCTATTTGCAATGCTTTTGTAACATTTTTGTGGCCTAATTCATAGGAAAATTTTCAAAAAGCAAAGGCATTGGTGTTTTCGGTAATGATGCAAAGGATGAGAAGATTCCACCTAAAGTTTAGTACTATATTGGCTAACTATTAGAACTAAAGTGAGTAGTCTATGAGTTAGTTATATTACTTTTCAGTGGTATTTCTCTCCTCCTTTGTGTTGATACACTTGTGTCAACTAGGTATTCGACATGCTATTTACATTGGTAGACTTGCAGGTTAAGTTAAACAGTGAGTTGATTTGTAATTTGGGCAACTCCATTAATTGTGTGATGACTTTTATTGCCAAACTAGAAGGTTAGCACTCATATAGTCAAAGTTCCATTTTCATAAAAATACTACATTTTCATATAGTCTATTTTTTTTCTATTTCTTTCCTTTCTTTTGGTTTTTAATAATGTGTAGATCTCTATTTTTTTCTCTTTCTTTCTTTTGGTTTTTATAGGAATGTAACTTTCGAATATTGTAACAAACATATTAGCATTATTGGAAACATGGTCTGTGTAAATGCAGAAGCATAGTGGCTCAGTTAGGCACTAGGCAACTAGCAGGCATCATGGTGGTTGTTTGACTGCTAGGCTGAGTCACTAGGTGCATTCTATTGGTGCTTGCTATTTGAAGCTATTTCTTGACATGTTCTTAAGCTTTGAACTCTACAGATTGTTGAGGTTGGATTAGAGGTATATTTATTTACTTGTATTCACTACAAGAACAACTACTTTTCGTGACGATTAAAAACCGTTGCCCAAAGTAACAAAACCTTCTCAAGTTGGCGTCGCGGAAGGTTGTGAAATGAAGTCTTTCACGATGGCTATTAGTACTAACCATCTCTAATAGTATCAACCCTATTTATCATGGTTAGCTTTCTTTTGCGATAACTTATAACCGTTGTTAAAACACTTTTACGACGGTTATTACATAACGATCGTAAATTTATTATTGGTTTTGGTTATTGGATAACCGTTGCTAAATAACACTTAGCGACGGTTGTATAACCATCTTGAAAAATAGGCTGTGAGGGAAGGCAGGTCGATTTGCTGAATTTAGCGACGGTTATTCAAATAACCGTCACCAAATATAATATTTTTTTTAAATTAATTTGATTTTATCAAATGTAATGAAAGGTAACATTTAAATTAACCTACATAACATCATAACACATACATAACATTCAATAAAACAAAGATAATACAAACTAAACATTACATTGCTACAAACTAACTTAGAGAATGTTTACAAAAGAGTAACATTACATAAATAAACCCTTAACATTACATAAATAAAAATAACAAATATAAAGAAAAGATGCGAGCAAAACTCCCACACCAACACCATGACCAGCACCTCCTATGCCAAAATCATTATCTGGCCCATGACATGTAGGATAATGGAAGTTCCTGTGATCAAGTCCACCTCCACCTCAAAGTATGGCCATCTTCTCGACCCACTACACTTGCTGTTGTGCCATCTGCTCCTTGAAATCCAATCTCTATTGGCGAATCTCCTCTCTAGCAGCTCGCACCTCTTCAGTCATGTTGTTCAGCTACGTGTGAGTCTGCGGTACCTACAACCTCAGCTGCTCCACCTTCGTAGAAGATGTTCCAGATGATCCCTTTCGTCCGTACCAAGTGGTGAGCATCTAGCTCTGACCTCCACTGCGAACAAATCCACCATGTTCCGAAGGCATGATTGTTAGGAAAGCCTCCTTAGGTGTCATAGGAGGTTGCTGGGTGTTGAGAGAAATCGTAGCTCGCATTTTTGATAAAAGCGTCGTAGTATAGTTGCGAAATACGATCCAACAAAGATATTGTTTTGAAAAAAATAACGAGACTTGAGTCCCGATCGTTCATCTCTGGGAGGCATGTTTCTATTTTTGAAATCGATCTTAAAGCTGCTCTACTTAGTATTCTGGTGCGCAATATATAAGCGGTTAAAGAACAGGCACTTAAATCACACAAATAAAATAATCATTCAGCTCATGGTTATTTCAAACACATAAAGAGATATATATATATAAATGCATTTTCATTCATTCATTGGGGGAGAGTTGTTTGTACAGGAAATCTAGATGAAAGCTTATACATGAATGCTTAAAATTAAATCTAACTACCAGAAAATGATTGCATACAAGAATCGACGGGGGGATTTCGCATGCATCATTGGGGGAGAAGAGAAACTACTCTACTAAGCAGTAAATGAAAGTAGTAAAACTTATGAAAAGCATGATCTAGAGCTAAAAGAGTAGAGGGCATTCAGGGGTGGTCCCCGATGGCCTTGGAGTGGTTGAGAAGAGAATGAGGGGCGAACAATGTAGCTTAGGCCGACCCTTGGAGAGAGGTAGGGTTGATCCAGCATCCCGGCATGGTGTCCTCCATGGTGGTGGTAGTGAGCTCGTGGAGGTGGAGTGAGTGGCTAAGTGGAGGTGGCGTGAATGGCACCAATGGAGAGTAATTGCCAAGGGAGTGAATGGGTGCCAATGGCCACCCAAGGGGTCTTTTTATAGACCTAAGGGGAGCTCTCTAGAGAATTATGGAATTCTCTAGAAGGCCTATGGTGGGAGCTCATGGGAGAGTGAGAGAGAGAGGGTGGATGGTGGTTTTTAGATCCACCAAATGTGGATCTAAAAATTGAATGGCTCTTGGTTGCTATTTTTGGCAACCAAGGCAACCACACATGGTAGAGAGTTCTAGAGAACTCTAGGCTAGATATTTTTGTGTGGATGGTGTGTGTGGGTGTGTGTCGGTGTGTGTGGTTCGAAACTTAGGTGGCTAGGTTGATTAGGTTGGGTTCTAGTGGGTTTAGGTCAAGGTAGGTCTCAAATTAGGGTTATAAACCCTAATTCACTAAGGTAAAGTGCAATTAAACTTAATACAAGTTTAATTGGGTGTGTGGAAACTTAATTGAGAGTAAAAAAACTCAATTAAGTCAGGTCTAGGTCAATTGGACTCTCACTGAGTCCAATTGGACAGTGTGTGCTGAGATCAGGGCTCAATTGGACTCAATGAGTCCAATTGAATAGGCTGATGGATTTGACTAAGATCCAAGTCAATTAGGTTTAGTGAGGACCTCATTAGGTCCTTAGGGAGGTCTAGAGGTGATGTACTAGGGTTAGGGCACCTTAATTTAGGTTCTTATGGGGTTGGAATTGGGTTTAGGGACCTAGAGATCCAAGATCAAGGCTTAAATCTCAAAATAGGAATTGGAGAGAAGTATCAGACGTCTAATTATATAATCAGACGTCTTATACTAAAAAATCAGAAGTCCAGACTTGTTGTCTGGACATCTAATCAGAGTCAGGAAGGATTTCGAGTTCTATTTTGGGTATTCTGCAGAAATTGGACGTCTGACAAAGTGTATGGACGTCCAATAACACTGCAGAAGTGGGTTTGAAGTGTGCGGGAGTTGGCTAAGGGTCCTGGACGTCTTAAAACTTCTCTGGACGTCCAGAGAAGGGTTGGAACTAGGGTTTTAGGGCTTCCTAGGGTGTTGTGACCTAATCTAAGGGTTGCTAAGGCTTGGGGAAGTCTCTAGGCTATCATAGGGCTAGGATGGACCTAAGCTCTTCACATTTTACTGCTTTATTTCTACTTAATAGAATAAAAAACCTTTAACCCCCTTACATTATTATTCCTATATCTAAACTAGGCCTTCTGCTCCAGCTCTGCTACAACTCCCGTTATTCCTGTTCCAGCTTCAGATCCAGCTCCTAATCAGCTTATTCCCTGCAATCGACATAATGCACTTAATCAGCACATTATAACATTATTTTATGCATAGCTAAAGAAAAGCAGTAAAGATGCAGATAATGCGTATGCATGCATGGATAACCCTAACTTATGCTAAGTCTTAGCTTAATTTAGGTCAATTAAGACCTATGATTGATGCGCAATCACTAGGTCACAGAGTTCTCATCTGTAGGTGGAGGTGGGTGGACCAAGTCATACATTTCTCCCTAATTAAATTTTTATGTAAGTAATATCTTCTACTGAAATGAAAGTTAAATTTAAGTAATTAAAAAAAATTAACTTACATGCTTGGCTTGGTAGGTCTTTGATGAGAACACCAACATAAGCCCTAGCTGGCCACTTTTATTCAGGTTTAAAAGATAAATGCTCCTACATAACCATCTAAGGGTTATAACTCCACTTCATTCTGTTTTAAGAAGATAACTAGAAACTAGGGTTAATTCTATAATTTTAATAGCATATCATGAACACAGAATAACCAAGGGGTTTGTTAGGGGTAAACTGAAGGTCAAATCAGCGTTAAAGACAATGTAAACAAAAATGGGGTTTCCTCATTTCGAGAATTAATATAGTACCCAAAATCCTAATTTCAGACCCGCTTAAATTACGGAGGTTCTAGTTAGGATAAAATTCATCTAAATCTCCTAAAATTCATAAAAAAGTATTCCTTGAGGTTTGGTATGCTTGATTTAACCATTTGAACCTATTTTGACCTTAAATAGAGTCACAAATATAATTCTGCCCTAATTTAGGTTTCTATGCAAATTGCCCAATCAAACTTGATCAAAATTGAAATCCAACTTCATCGTTAAATTCGTTAGATCCAAATTATGTTTGTACCAAAATTTGGGCCTACTCAGAGTCTATCTTGACCTAGTTTGCATTTTAGTCCATTTAAACTTTATTCCTCGCAATTAAGCCCCTAAATTTTGAAATATCTACCATAAGGTCGCTAACTTTGTTGTAATTTTTGCAAAAAGGTCCCTACCACCATTGGTATAAATGAAGCTCCTCCGCTAAGATTTGAGCGAGGTTTTCTCGCTCGATTCTCAATCAAATCCTCCTGAAATTGGAAGGGAGAATCCTTAAGAGGTCCTCTATCGATTGGACTAAGTCTTGGACCTTGATTTGCCCCAGATTCCTTATGCGAACGCTCACAATCTCAGGGATCCTTTTCCCTAAGTTTGCAAATTTTCCAAGCCTCCTTTGCTTGGAACACCTTCTGAGGCCTTTAAATAAGACCCTCTTGAGAAACCAAGCTCCTTAGAGAGTTTTTGACCGATAAATCCCCTCTTCTTCCTTCTCTAGTCACCTACAACCTTGGCTCTGGTGACCCTCTCCACCCTTGTCTTCCTACTAGCCAACCATCAAATTGGATGGCCTTTTGCCTTCCTCCTTTTCTTCTGTGTCTCTTTGGCCAAAGAGGGATTGCTCTTTGCCTCTTCATTGTTGATGCCTGATATAGACACATCTATCTAGGTTAAAATGCCTATTCATGCATGTTCCTAGGCTTAGGTTTGCACTTCATGTTATAAATATGGCATAACATGCATCATTGTGCATTTAGAGTAGTTGTATATATTTTGTGTTAATTAGGTTTTTTTTATGGTCAGGCGAGGAGATGATTTAGTTTAGGGCCTTGGATGGATGATAGAGCATACGAATCTGATTAATACGATGATCGGAGTCTAACGCCTCTGAAATCGTCCAGATCGGAGTCCCGTAGCATCACATGAAGCCCGAGGAAGATCAACGGTCAAGGGGGCAAAGCGACATCCATATGGGTTTCGGATGGAAAATCCGACCGTACGGATGGATCCGGAGCGACGATCGCAGTCCAACAGCATGGGAAGCATCTCGATCGGAGCACTGGGGCACCCTTTACAAAAGAAATAAGAATGGACGGTCTAGGTGGCGCCACGTGGCGCCATCCAGGCTGCCCAACGTCAGCCAGCAGCAGTAGCACGCGCGCACAGCCGCAGCCGCGTGCAGCAACAGCGCACGCGCACAACTGCTGCTGCGCGCAGCGCAGCAGCAACGCATGCCGCATGCGCGTGCGCGAGGTGCGGGGCGCACAAGGCACGTGATGCCCGCCAGCGGAGCGCGCCAGCGGGGCGGGTGCCAGCGGGGCGGGCGTGGATCTCCAGCGACGCACCTTTAGTGACGCTTACAGCTGTCACTAATGGTCAGCGCATGCCAGCAAGTGGATTTGCAGGCCGGATCTTCAGCGACAGCTGCAGCAACGATTATGGACGTCAGTAATGACACAGAAGCGAATTTGTTCTTCCTCCTCCACTATAAAAGGACCTACCCACCACCATTCCAAAGCATCTCTTCCTTTCTTCCTCTCACCACCTCCAAGGCTCTAGAGAGAGCTTGTCCCAAGCCCGAGATGCTCCTCTAGAGTAAAACCAAATAGTTTTCCGTCCTCTCACCCCCCTTCGTGGAGCATCCCGTGGCCGTCCTCTCACCGCCCTTTGGGAAGAAGATCCTCACCGCGACGTCGTCCTACCCCATCCTCTGTCCTCCGGCTCCGTCCTCCTTCGTCCCGCTCCTCACCACCTTCCTCCAGGCAACGTTAGAGTGAGTCGTCCTCCGAGCAACCATCGAGAGGGATTTCTCTCACCTCATTTTATCTTTTTATGCTTTCATAGTGTAGATTTTTCCTGCTTTCATAGTTGTAACAAACAATTCTTGATAAATAGATGTTTGTTTCTCTCTCTCTATCTCTTTCTCTCTCATATATATATTCTTGCAAGTAGATTGGCTAGAACTTATCAACCTAATCTCTTGCCTGCTAAAAACCAAAAAAATTAGAAAAGATAAAAACGACCAAAAACAAATAAAATTGAAGCACGATTTTCAATTAAAGTAAACGTCGCCTCCCTGTGTTCGACCCGGGACTCCCTTGGAGTTTCTGTATAAATTTTATTTGATCGACTTGTTTTGCAACTACGACGATAGGTTACTTGTAACCCCTATTTCTAACACGCGAAGCACACGCGACCATTGCCACCTTACTGGACTTCATCACCTTCTCCGGCCCCAACCTATCACAATTGGTCACCTCTGCCCACTATCTCCCTCTCTAAGTCTCTCTCTCTCTTCCTCTCTCCTTCTTGAATCTTCCTATCTCCTTCTCTCCCTATTTCGATCGACCAACCAATTGCACCCATTCCATCTTCTCCACCTCCAGCAAGGGCTCCAGTGAGCCCATGCCAACCTACACCACACAAAAATGCATGCCACGACCACCTACACCTTCACCATTCTTCATTGACCAAATTCTCCAACCAAGTTAGGCTTATTAGTCCCTCTCTCCCACTGTCGGGCACATCCCCCACCGCAGTACTTCTCTGGCTTCAGCAGAGGTGCATTGGCTTGCAACCTCCACGAAACCAACACGAGCACCATCACCAAGTTCTCACTTCGACGTGTTTAATTGGGCTGCAAGGCTGTACTTTCTTCTTCAGGTGTTCGCCGAAGCTTTGCCTCCACCTCATATTCTCCGGCTTCGTTCATTCATCTCCAGCCCCCAACTCCAGTAGCTACAGCTCGCAATCGACACTGAACCAACAGCTGCAGTTGTCCATGGCTTCAATTGGGATGCAAAGCCATAGCTACATTGATTTGGCAAAGACATCGACCTGCAGCTGCATGAAGAAGCCTCCTGGGTTTAGTCCCACATTGTGGATTAAGGAGGGCATATCTGTAAATAAAAGGAATTTATGTGATAGCTTTGTTGGCTTCGTATCACTGGGGTCAGGTCCCAACTCCCACATGGCTCATGCACGTGCCCTCGCTCGCCATGCATGTTGGCGGGTCTAGGCTGATCTATCTACCCTATTACCTAGGTTTGGTCCATCCAGAGCTTTGAACAAAAGAAAGAGAACCAAAGAGAGAAGGGGGTGGGTTTTGCTACCTTGGGATTTGAGCCCCCTCCTCTCTCAACACTTAGCCTCTGTGGTCTTTGTGTGAGGCCCTTGAGCCTCTGTTGGTGCTGCTGTTGTGTTCCTCTGAAGCTCTTATGAGGCCCTTGAGCCTCTTTTGATAAGGCGTCTGAAGCCTTTGGTTGACGTCTGAGGCATTCTATTGGTTACTGTTGGAACATTTGAATACTTGACTGATGTAGATTATTGTTTGTGGTTTATTGTTGAAATATTTAAGTAGATTAAGAGCTTAACATTGAGGGTTAATTTGGTGATTCAAATCACCATTTCAACCTAATCTTTTTGTACTAACACTCTATTCTTCATTGAAATATCATTCTGAGCATTTACTTGATTTCAATTGCGTATATATTTCCTGTAAATTGTGATTAGTGAATTGAATTGCACAATTACTCCTTGCGAACAACCTTGGACTCCTTTCTAAATTTGAGTTTTATAAATTTAAATGTTTTGAGCGATCTTGTCAACTATACTATGACAAATATCCTATACATCGATGATTTTGCGCAAATATTTTGCCTCTGTTGCTGGGGAGCAACACGCAGTTTCATTTCACTGATTACATTCTGATTTGATTCTAACTTATTTTTTCTGATTTGTTGTGGTTGTACGAGGTACGTGCGAGAAGATCAGCCTCACGATAGCCACTCCAGGGGTAAGTGATCTTGTTTCCTTCTTCTCAAGACCCTATTTCTAGAAGGAATTCGAAAGAAGAATCAATTAGGATCAACTTACAATTTTTCTTAGACTTAATCACTGAGTTGCCTGATTTGATTTACTTAGAGATCCCCATCCAGATCTCTGCACCTACTAGGGACTTAAGGTGCCTAAGGCTATTCACCTTCTTGATTAAGCCTAGGTGCCCAATTTAGAAAGAATTGGACTTGGAAAAGAGCCAAATTAGGGTTTGTACTTCAGGGTTTGAGGAAAACACCCTTGCCTTAATTAAAAAAGAATTGATTTCCCAAGTTGTGTGTCACCCAAGCCTTGATTGAATTGATCTAAGCAAGAAGACCCTAGAAGAAGGCTTTAACATTTAGTTGAATCCTTAAAACTTGGGACTTAATAACCTACTTGCAAACCACTCAGGGTGATTTTGGGTTCATTACCCATCACATCCTAAATTTTAGGATAGGTTAGGTGAAGTTAGCCCATCTTGTGGGTTAACCAACCTTCAAATTAGGTTAAAAATCACAAATCAATTCTAAAGTTCAAGTGAAATTCAAAGCACCATGATTCAAGACTAAAATTGGTAGACTTAAGGGGTCAAGTTGCTCATTCCAATCTACTTGGATTCTTAATGACAAGGTCGGGTGGGGAAAACCTTGTAACCCATGGGGATGCACTATCATGTAGGGGTCTTTGAGGGGTTTTCCCTTCCTGGTTCCCAAGTATTTCTCGGGTGAGTGATTTTCTAATCAAGAGGTATCATCTGCCTCGAACCTCCATAGTCATCCAAAGGTTTTTAGGTGTCTCGATTGGGTACATTAGACATCCTATTCCTCATCTGGATCACTAGTGCATGTTTTGGAGGAGGTCCCTAAGACCACCCTTGAGACCTCCATTAGCAGTTCATTCTCATCGAGGCCAAGCCTCGACTCACTTATTTGTGCTATCTTTCGACCAGATTGATATCTCCTCCAACTCTTTTGCTTCTGAGCACAAATCTCCTTTAGCTACATCCATGGAGAATAAAGAAGAACTCAATCTCCAGAATTAGCTACATGATCGCATTTTTGCATGGTTTGTTAATTTAGGGTTTTAAGTAGTTGCAACGCACAAAATTAGATTCGCTTTTAAATTTCTATAACCTAGATAGTAGGGTATCTAGGGTCTTCCAAAGAGGAAAAATTGTTTGCTAAATCAAATCTCTTGCTTTAAAGGGGCTCAACTTTCTTTCTGGTGTTTTATATATATGATTTTTTTTAGATTTTGAAATAACAGGAACACTCGAGTTTTGTTGAAAAAGGCTAAGCCTAATAGCTAATATCTACGTGACAAAAGTTGATTCTTTCTAAGCTCACCCTAGGCACGTGGAGGCCTAAGGTAATTAGAAAGGAAAAGTGTTTGTGCACTAGGAATAATGTGATAAAAACAACAAAATGAATTGCGACAAAAGCTATATTAAAAAGAAGGGAACTTTTAATTGTGAAAGAGTGTTCTACAAAAACACTAGTATAGGAATCTTCTACTACATGAATAAATATAACAAATAACAAAAGAAACACAAATCCTTCTAAAATGATGGTGATGAGGGGAAGCTCATTATTCCAAGCTTGGTGGCCCCTAGGCTTGAAAAGGACTCCTCCTTCCTGGATGTCCTCCAAAGGCAAACCCTAGATGGGCATGCCTTCTCCTTCCTAGAGTGGATGGCTCCCACTCTGAGAACTCCTCCTTAAGGTGGCATGGACCACCTTTGATTCTTCCTCCAAGGGTGGTAGTGCACCACCCTCAAATCCACCTCTCCCTAGGGTAGGCATGTACCCTAGGTTGTCCTCCAATGCCTGGCTTCCTCCCTTGGCTGGCATAGGCACAAGAGAAAAGAGAAGAGGGGAAAGCACCAAGGGGACAGAGTATCCCCTTAATCTTCTTCTTCTTCTTCTCTTGACCTTCTATGTTGGTGGAAATATGGGTAGAAAAAATGTAGCCAAGGTTGGATTTTAATGGTGGTGGTAGGGGGTTTTTATAGGAGTAGGAGGTGGGTAGGGTTAGTTATAGGATGGGCAGCTATGATGGGGGTTAGATGGTGGTTATAGGATCCTAGGGCTAGGGTTGTTGGTGCCAAAATGGAAGGGCACTTAGTGGTTGGCGCCAACCCTAGGTGGTAGCTAGGGTTAAGGGTTTGGTTAGGTGTATTGTATGGAGGAGATGGAGTTATATCGTGGTGGTTATGAGATGAGGAGCTTGGGTTATTTACGTGGACTTAAGGGGTGTGTGTAGGTGTGGTTAGGGAGAGTTGGCACCAACTTTAGTGTGGTTAAAGAGGTAGGGTTGGCAAGGACATAAGGGAAGGCTAGGATGGTTTTTATGGTGGTGGTTATAGGATTAAGGGTGGATATATGTGGTGCCAAAATGGAAGGGTGTGGGTGATGTTTTTGGTGCCAAAAGACTAGTGGTTTAGGATTGGTTATGGTGGCTTAGGTTGGCACCACTAGTGGGCTTCTAGAAGTGGTTAGGTGTAGGGTTTAGATAGGGATAAAGGGAGAGGTGTAGGGCTAGGATAAGGGCTTGCGTTGGCACCAAAATGAAGGGGTGGCTATGGCATTTTGGTGCCAACTTGAAGGGGTGTTTAGGGTGGTAGTTATGGTGGGTTGGCTCCAAAAAGGGGTTGGGTTAGGTTGGGGTTATGGTGGAGTTGTGGTCAAGCATGGAGGTTTTTGGTGGAGTAGAGTTTAGCTAAGCTATCTAAACTAGCTTAGCTAGTAGAGTAGAGCTGGAGTAGGGTTTCATGGAGGAGAGCTGAAAAAGAGTATTCTGGAGCTGGGACTACTGCGGAAACTTCAAGGGGAGCTCAACTACTGAGCTTAGCTACTTAGTTCTTATGTAAGTAGCCAAGCTTGGGTAGTTGATCTTAGTTGAGCTGGCCCTAACCTAGTTGGAGCTAGGTTTAGCTAGAACTGCCTCTGATGAGAACTCCAGTGCTAGCTAAGTACAAGTTGACAAGTAGTAGCTCAGTTAGCTTAGAGTTTAGCTATTGTGAGCTGGTTGGAGCTGAGGTGAGCTGAGCATGAGCTGAGGTGAGTTAAGCTTGTGCTGAGGTGGACTCAAGTTAACTCAGTTGAGCTAGCTAGAGCTCCCAGTGAACTGGTGGGAGCTGAGATGAGCTAGACTCAACTAAGTTGAGATGGATTTGAGCTGAGGTGAACTCTAGTCAACAAGGTGAGCTAGCTAGAGCTCCCTGTGAAATAATGGGAGCTGAGATGAGCTAGACTCACCTGCGTTGAGCTAGATCTGAGCTGACCTAAGCTAGGGTGAGCTAAGATGAGCTCTCTTGAGCTACCATTCAACTAAGGTGAGCTGAATGGAGCTAACCTTAGTCCAAGGGAGCTGGTATCCAGCCATGATGAGCTGGAATCAGGTGAGTCCTTGCCTAATTGAGCTTCCTCTTCATCAGTTGCCTTCTTGAGTGCTAGGGTTCTGGGGATCTGATTCTTTGCTTATCTCTAACACTCCAAGAGACACAAAAATAAAATAACAAATGCAATGCATGCTTAACCTAATTTATGCCTAAATGCAACTCGAAAACCCATTTGCTGCTAAAATCCTAAGAGCTAAGTTTGCTTTAATACATAAAAATGATGATAAACTGGTGTTTATCACAACCCCATGCTTATCTTTTGCTAGTCTCTCAGCAAAACTTTAATTTTTGCAAAATAGAATTTTTGGGAAATCTAATTTTTTTGACTTTTGAGGAGAAAGAAATTACGGGACATAGGATGATCCAAATGTAGGAGGTATGAGATTTGTTAAGGATAAGCATTGGGATATGTTTTTGGATCCTAAAATTAGACAAAAACGGGATCAATATATAATCCAAAAAATTCATAGATTAACCCCTTGTTAATTCAGATGACTTGAAATTTTTATTTTTAGGATTTTTCTGGCTCTTGAATCTGATTCACAACTTTTAATAACCTTTAAAACTTTGTGTCCGTGCTTGTGAAAAGCCAACATTTATAAGGGCATGTTTTTGGTTTAAAACTTCTTTTTTTTTCCCACGCTTATTTTTAGCTTAGTCTTACAACAGATCTGTTGGGATCACCATTCCCATTAGCAAACCTCAAGGGGGCTCTGGCCCCAGTACTTTGAGATGGCACTATCCATGACACCACCTAGGAGCTCACAACAGCAAAACACAATGTGGTGTAAAGGGGCGCTCCAAGCAAACTCAAGCTCTTGCTCTGACACTATGGGTAGAGTACCATCCAAGACACTTGAGCTATAAAAATGCACTTTAATGCTCCATCTAAAGATATGAAATATAGATATGGAGCAGCACCAAGGAGGTAACATGTTGTCATTGCGTCCTCAAAGGTGGCATTTTCCTCCCCGGTGGTGGGAACTCAAATCAATGATCTGCTTCTGACTTTTACTAAGGCTGAACAAAGGGTTTTTCTGATTTTTAGTAGTTTTTAGGTGTTGGATTGTGTGTGAAATTTGACACAGGAAGTTACGCAAGAAATGCAAGTTTTTGAATAAAAAACTAAGCCAGATACTTTCCATATTATAAAAGAGGATCAAGTCACCTGAACTTTCATGAGTTTAGGTGAAATTTTTGGAGAAGGATATCTAATCTGGTCAGAAGAAAGACCCTAAAATTCTAATGATCAGATCCATATCCTTATCTCTAGTTCGTTAAAGATTAATTACCATTGTACCAAAAGTGAGTTTTGAACCTTATTCCCGATTTCAAAATTTTCCTAACAAAGTTTTCAATATTTTTATTTTTTTGGGTATGCCAGTAGAAAAACAAAATGACAAAAGAAAAATGCTAGCTTTTAGGTTTTGAAAATCATAAATCGATTATGAAAATTTTAAAAACACCCCCCCATGCCTATGATATGCAATGTCCTCATGCAATAGGAGGGAAAAGGGATCACCTTAGTGAAGGGCGGTCGGGTTTAGGATGGTCAAAACCTGGAAAAGGAAAGGAAAAGGAAGGTAGGAAAAATGATGGGTTACCTCCCGTCCAGTGCTATCTTTTACGCCTATTTAGCTGGGCGTAGTGTGCTTCAGTGATCAGTTGTGGTTGGTTTGGTGAAATCAAAAGATTCAGATGGAAGATTCAGGACATGATCAAAATAGGGCTTTAACTGTTGGCTGTTGACTTGAAAAGTCATATTAGTCTGCATGATCAAAATAGGGCTTTAACCGTTGGTCGTTGACTTGAGAAGTCGTATTTGTTTTAGGATAAAAAAGATCAACAACGCTGTATGGATATGTTTTTAGGACAATAAAGGGGCCAGTCCATTTTGATTTCAATTTTCCAGGAAAAATACGTAATCATGCATCGAAAAGCCAAACGCGTTGATTAACGTCAAAATGTTTCCGAACAATGTATTTATCATGAAATTTCTTTGTTCGGTCTTTATAAATCAATGCATTTTCATATGAAAAATTACATAATTCTTCCAATTCATTCAATTGTAATTTTCTGTGGATACTGGCAGCAGATCAGTACATATTTAATTGCTTTATTGCCCAAAAGGCCCTATGCTCAAGTTCGACCGAGAGATGGCATGCCTTCCTAAAAATCAGATGGAAGGGAGACATGCCAAGCGGGGTTTTGAAAGTGGTACGGTAGGCCCATAAAGCATTGTCCAATTTGGTGGACCATCCTTTACGATCAGGCCTAACCGTCTTTTGTAAAATATTTTTTATTTCCCAGTTAGAAACTTTCGCTTGACCATTTGTTTCGGGATGATAAGGTGTGGAAATTTTGTGATTAACCCCATATTTAGAAAGAAGGTGACAGAATTGTGAGTGAAGTGTGAGCCTCCGTCACTAATAATGGCCATTGGAATGCCGAATCTTGATAAAATACTTTTCTTAATGAATTCGACAACCACTAGGTAATCATTGGTGTGGATGGGTATTGCTTCAATCCATTTAGAAACATAATTGACTATGACTAGTATATACAAATACCCACCAGAGTTGATGAATGGTCCCATGAAGTCGATGCCCTATACATTGAAAATTTCAACCTCTAAAATAGGATTAAGGGGCATCATATCCTTCCGAGTCATTGACGTAAACACATTTACACTACTTAAAATGTTTATTTATGCATGTTCTTAAGCATAGGATTGCATTTCATGATATAAATATTGCATAACATGCATCATCTCGCATTTAGAGTAGTTTGAATAAAATGGAGGTTAATTGTCTCCTTTTATGTGCTTGGATAGGGCAAACATTTTATCAGGGCCTCGGATCAAAGATCCAACCGTATGGATATGATCAGGGCGACGATTGGAGTTCAACGACTCCAAGATCGCCCTAATCAGGCATCTGTAGAATCAGATAGAGACCGGGGAATCCTAGAAGATCAAGGGCCAGGACGGTGTAAATCCGCACTTCAGATGACAAATCCGACCACACGGATGAATTCGGATCGACGATCGCAGCCCAACGACACAAAAATCAAGTCAATCCGACATCTGTGGCACCATCTACAACTTCCAGAAGATGGACGGCCAAGATGGCGCCATGTGGCGCCATCTCAGCCGCCCAAACGACTGCTGGCATTTTGTGAAGGCCCCCGCCCGATCGCTCTCCGCCATCAGATGGAGATCCAACGGCTATGGCCGCCCGGCGCTTAAAACATGCACTCGACCATCCGCGCCCCGCAGCGCAGCGGTTGAGCGCGCTTACGCGAGCGCGGGGCGCGGGTTCGAGCCGCGGCGAGGGGATTGGAGGCACGGGTAATTGAGGCGCATGGAGCGTCGGATGGAGATCGTGCGGTCGCGTGCGCTCGATAGCGTCGACGCGTGATTGGATGCCCCGCGTTACGCGTGATCGTACGCGCAGGTGGGCGGGTTGCAGCGGGCGCGAACGCATTTTAAGTCGTCTGATCTCGCGATCGGACGGCTTAAAAGCACTGGACGTGCGCGAGCGTTGAGGAGCGGGCAGCCGAGGAGGTGCGCGTGGGTGCGGCGGTGACGGCCACGTCGGGGCTTTAGTGACGGATTTACCCGTCACTAAAGACCCCTTATTTATTATTTTGAAGATGTAATGTCCATTTTGCCCCCACTCCTTGCAACTATAAAAGGAGACCCCCTCCATACGAAATTCTCATCCCTTCTTTCTCCTCTCTACCCCTCCAAAGCTCAAGAAAAGCTTGTCCCACACCCAGGATGCTTCTCGCGAGATAAAGTCCAATTTTCGTTCCCCTTCGGAAGTGGATCCCGCGACGACGATAGCGTGCTGCTTCGTTCCCGTTCTTCTGCTTCGTCCTCCTTCATCCCCCTTCGTTCTCCTTCATCCAGGCGTCGTCCCGTCCGGCTCGTCCTCCAAGCAACCGTCGAGGAGGATTTCTCTCTCCCTATTCTTTTTACCACTTTCTAGTATAGATTTACTGCTTTCTAGATTAATCTACTCGTCCTCCAAGCAATCGTCGAGGAGGACATTTCGCTCTCCATTCTTTTAATGCTTTCTAGAGTAAATTTATCGCTTTCTAGAGTAATTGTTTTATGCTTTCTAATTGTAATGAACAATCTCTTCAATACAAAAATTCCTTATTTTTTCTACATCTCATCTTGATTTCTCTGTGTAATATTCTCTTTCTCTCTTACTCTCTCTCTCTCTTCTATTTATTGTAAATAATTAGATGATTCTAAATTGAATTATTCTGTAACAAATAAAAAGAAACGCGTAGTTTTTAAATCAAACGTCTGCCTCCCTGTGTTCGGCCCGGAATTTTAATTTCGGTATAAATTTTATTTGTTGAACACGAATTCTTCGCTTTCGAACTACAACGACAGGTTTTCCAAAACCGAACACGTTAGCATAGGTTCGTAAACGTTCAACATTTTGGCGCCGTTGCCGGGGAGGGAACGATCTTTGATTTCTCTTCGCATTTTGTAACTTACAAATCATTTACCTCACTTTTCTCCTTTCTTATTGTTATTGCAAGTACTCTTTCGAGGCAGGCAAAAGCGGTAGATTGGAGTAAAGTGCTATAGAAGGTTTTGTGAGTTACCCCCCACCTCCCACCCATTAGATTTCATTTCATCACATAATAACTCAAACATCAATCAACCTAGGTGTTTTTATAAACTCTAAGGTTAGATTGTTTGTTGTTTGACACACATACTCACCCCAACCCCCACATTAAAAAGAAAAAAAAAAAAATCTCACAGAGGTACACAACCTCATCTGATTTTCAAACTCAATCGGTAATCCAATCTTAGGAGCCGGTACACACATCCAAACACATAATTGAGTAGAAATCAGATTAGGTAATCATTTGTGTGCCTAATTAAGTGGTGCAACAGGCCAATTGTTTGAGTTGATTGGGCTGCACCACTTCAAATAAAATCAACTCATCAAGTAGCTGCCAATTAGGTTCAACTCTTAGGGATTTACCAGACACTCCACATTCTTTTTAAACTTTAAAGGAAAACATCTTCACCTGTGCTTGTAAAACTTGGTGTGCCAACGAAACTTGATTGAAAACACCTAAAGTTGAATCCTAAAAGCTACTAAGCAAGATTTGAATCTTAAAATTCACCACATCAAAAACAATCTTGCTTGAAAACCACTGGTTGTGCACTCACACACAAATCAATCAATCATTAAGGGCACAACCCATTTAAAGGGCCCATCACATTCCAAAGCACATTCAAACCTAGCCCTAAATAAAACAAAGTAGACGTTGGCCTTAAGGATTGGACTCGCTCTTCAGAACCCAGAACAAGATTATTTTCGATTAGTCTATTTCTACTGTTCAATCTGATGTCTAGCTAGGGGAGTAGAGTCAAACGATCGCGGCTGGGGGGTACACTAGGAACCGGATGCGCAAGCCGAAGGAAGAACCTTCTCCCCAGTCCCTCCTTCTAATTGGTTGGATTGAACAGACGGAAGTAGATCAAATCGTTCCTTTATCTCAAGACGGGTTTTGAGAGTCTGTAGGTCTTTAGGCTAACCTATTTAAGGACAAGTTTGATTGTTTGTATTGCAGGGCACCTTTCTTCCTCTCGTGTATCATGAATCCTTCCACATATTTCATGCATTCCCGCTCTTTCCCTCCTTTTGTAAATTATCCTCAACATGACGATTATCCTAACTCGTATTGTAATTGACCATCAGTTAGTTGGGATAATTCGGATTGGGGATACAATTCCGAACCCCCGTGTTTAGGGTCTAACCCTGAACACTTTGATTCTGATTTCTATCCTTCTCAGAGTTACATCTATTATAGATCGTCCTCCTTTCATGAACAACCTAATATGATCTACAATCAAGAAGGATATACTGATCCTTACCCATCCTCTGATTTCACTGCCTTTAGGTCATCACCATCTTTTGAACAATCTGAAATGACCTATTATCAGGATGGGTATAACAAATCTCAATTCGTTAATTCCTCTACATTGATGTCAAACCCGCCCAACCCTGAACCAACTCATTTGGTTCAGGTTAATCAGGTTCAAGATAAGGTTCTGGCTAACTTGAGGAATATCATTCAATCTTTAGAAGTTCAGCCAATACCTTGCATTGAGAGATTGGAGCCCCTGATTGAAATGATTGATGATTTAAACAAGTCTTTGTTGGATTAGCTCCAGGATGTTAAGGATAAGAACCCGGGTGAGTTTCTACTTGGGAAATTAGCGAAATTGAGGATGAGATTCGTGGTTGCTTTGATTCAATCTTGGAATAATTCCCAGGATGAACTCTCTTCAGGAAAGCCAATGATAGAACCTGCTCAGGCACCTGTTGGGGGGGACACGTGTTACGAGGCTGACCAGATTGAATTAAAACAACCAATTAAGGATGATTTGATTTCTTCACCTGAGATCCCTGAGCCGGGTTACGAGGAAACGTATGTCTCCTTGGAATAGAAAGTGACAACTGATTTTAGGACATACATTGATACGGATCCTGATGGTGAAGATTCAAGTTGCGAAGTCTCACACGAGTTTTCTGAACACGATTTCTGTGAGACAATTGGGCCTAAGGAATCTGATAGATCATTTAATAGCCCAATAACTGAGGAAACTGATCTTATTAGGGCACACATTACGGATCTAGAATCACATTTTCTGGAGGAATCAATTCAATGCCCTGATTATCAGTTACACCCTGTTGAGCTTATTGATGATTCTAATTCTGAGATAATTAGACCCGAGTCAATTTTGATTCTGCCACATCATTTAGACTTGGAGATTTCAGACGGGGTGATGAATATATAAGAGGTCCTGGAATTTGATATGCTAAATGAGGAGGATAGGAGCTGGGAAGTTTTGATTTGGGAAGTTAATTCAGGAGGAAATGGAAGATTGAGTCGAAGGGTTCCTTTTAAGTTGAAACCATCAAATCAGAACACTTACGACATTTGTTTCGAGGATGTCAAACCCAAGCACACATTCAACGATTATCCTTTTGAGCTTCAATTCTCTGTAACCCGACTTTTTGGTCTTGGGTTGCATCCTCATAAATCGCAGGCCCGACCCCGCTTGCATTCTGATTTTAGGTTTTGGGTAATTTTTATCCAGAACCTAAGATATTCTCGATTATGGGGGATGGGTCTGCACCACAATCTGGTCCACATCTGTGGACCGCTGTTGATAGGTCGGAGGATTCTTCTGTTTATATTAATTCTGACCTGCACTTGTGAATTCTTCATTTCTTTTCTTTGTATAGTGTGCCTAGCTGAAGGCACTAAACTCAGCACTTATACAGTTCTTTTTCATTTTCATCTTGGAGCAGACCTGATATTCACGAAATTTAGGTGCTTTCTACACTTTTCCACTCTGTTTTATGTCTTTTTAATACAATGAGGACATTGCATTAGATAGGAATGGGGGGGTGGATATTCATCTCTGAATTCATTCGTCAGCTCCATAGATTTGTTTATTTTCTTTTATAAAAAAAAAAAAATTTGAAATTAGGAAAAAGAATTTGGGTTTAAGAAAATTTGCAATATTAGGAAATACTACATTAGGATCTGAACACAAAGACCCCTCAGGTCTTTGGACTTAATTAGCCTGTGTATCCACTAAAATGTAGATTTGTCTTTGAGTCCTCGCCATCTTAATTCTATTATAATTGGAATAAATAAGTTTGGGTGATAAGTACACGACTTATTAACCCGCCCTCTGATTTGAGGGAATTTTGAGTTTTAAGCATCTACACACTTTCTTTGCACTGACTCGTTATTCGACGATTCTAATGGAAATTGGGTAGCTAATGAACCTTCTAGGGTGATATGGCTGGCAAGTTATCGTGGGTAACAGCTCATAGGTAGGTTGTCCAAAGCCCAGTCACTGGACCTTTCTCTTTTTGCTGCCTTTAGGTAAATCTTAGATCAGGGAAGCCACCTACTTAAAAAAAAAAAAAAAAATCGAAAAGAAAAAAAGGAGAAAAGAACAAAAAGAAATAAGCCACACTTCGCCGCATGAGTATGGCTGGCAAGTTGTCGGTGGTAACAGCTCATCGACCGGTTGTCCAGATCTAGCTCAGAAAATGCACTAAAAATTCCCAAAACACTTAGGAAGAAGTGGAGAAGTAGAATAAATCGGAGAGGTATACACTGGATTCACCCTTGTGTTGACCCCGTTAAAAAAATAAAAGTAGGGAGAAAGCTACCGGTTGTAAAGATACACCTTTAGGCAGAATTCTTTTTGAAGTCACCTAGAGGCGTAGAAATCCGAAGTCCGTTCTAATTGCCGGTCAACGAGTCTATCATAATCACAATAAGATGCTTAAAACTTAGGGTTCTCATAAAATCTTGGGTGAGTTGAATGGTCGTAGAAAGCCACTCTTGAACCCTAAAATTTGAAAATCCAAAAAGAGAAAAAGAAATTTTTCTTTGAATAAGGCGAGGGCTTGAGGCGGTCTGCATTTTGGCTGATACCCGGGCACTGTTGTGTCTTTGAAAGTTCAGTTCCTAAGTAGACAATTTCTTAATGATTGAAAATAACTCAGGTCCAAATAATCTAACCTAATTCTTTTATAAATAGCATATAGTTTTTGCTAGGGACTAGCAAAAGATAGGCATGGGGGTATGATGTAAGCACATTTACACTACTTAAAATGTCTATTTATGCATGTTCTTAAGCATAGGATTGCATTTCATGATATAAATATTGCATAACATGCATCATCTCGCATTTAGAGTAGTTTGAATAAAATGGAGGTTAATTGTCTCCTTTTATGTGCTTGGACAGGGCAAACATTTTATCGGGGCCTCGGATCAAAGATCCAACTGTATGGATATGATCAGGGCGACGATTGGAGTTCAACGACTCCAAGATCGCCCTAATCAGGCATCCGTAGAATCAGATAGAGACCGGGAAATCCTAGAAGATCAAGGGCCAGGATGGTGTAAATCCACACTTCAGATGACAAATCCAACCACACGGATGAATTCGGATCGACGATCGCAGCCCAACGACACAAAAATCGAGTCAATCCGACATCCGTGGCACCATCTACAACTTCCAGAAGATGGACAGCCAAGATGGCGCCACGTGGTGCCATCTCAGCCGCCCAAACGGCCGCTGGCATTTTGTGAAGGCCCCCGCCTGATCGCTCTCCGCCGTCAGATGGAGATCCAACGGCAGTGGCCGCCCGGCGCTTAAAACATGCGCTCGACCATCCGCACCCCGCAGCGCAGCGGTCGAGCGCGCTTACGCGAGCGCGAGGCGAGGGTTCGAGCTGCGGCGAGGGGATTGGAGGCGCGGGTAATTGAGGCGCGTGGAGCGTCGGATGGAGATCGTGCGGTCGCAGGTGCCCGATAGTGCCGACGCACGATTGGATGCCCCGCATAACGCGCGATCGCAAGCGAGGCGGGCGGGTTGCAGCGGGTGCGGATGGGTTTTAAGCCGTCCGATCTCGCAATCGGACGGCTGAAAAGCACTGGACGTGCGCGAGCATTGAGGAGCGGGCAGCCGAGGAGGCGCGCGTGGGGGCGGCGGCGACGGCCACGTCGGGGCTTTAGTGACGGATTTATCCATCACTAAGGACCCCTTATTTATTATTTTGAAGATGTAATGTCCATTTTGCCCCCACTCCTTGCAACTATAAAAGGAGACCCCCTCCATAAGAAATTCTCATCCCTTCTTTCTCCTCTCTACCCCTCCAAAGCTCAAGAGAAGCTTGTCCCACACCCGGGATGCTTCTCACGAGATAAAGTCCAATTTTCGTTCCCCTTCGGAAGTGGATCCCACGACGACGACGGCGTGCTGCTTTGTTCCCATTCTTCTGCTTCGTCCTCCTTCATCCCGCTTCATTCTCCTTCGTCCAGGCGTCGTCCCGTCCGGCTCGTCCTCCAAGCAGCCGTCGAGGAGGATTTCTCTCTCCCTATTCTTTTTACCACTTTCTAGTATAGATTTACTACTTTCTAGATTAATCTACTCGTCCTCCAAGCAATCGTCGAGGAGGACATTTCTCTCTCCATTCTTTTAATGCTTTCTAGAGTAAATTTATCGCTTTCTAGAGTAATTGTTTTATGCTTTTTAGTTGTAATGAACAATCACTTCAATACAGAAATTTCTTGTTTATTCTACATCTCATCTTGATTTCTCTGTGTAATATTCTCTTTCTCTCTTACTCTCTCTCTCTCTTCTATTTATTGTAAATAATTAGATGGTTCTAAATTGAATTATTCTGTAACAAATAAAAAGAAACGCGTAGTTTTTAAATCAAACGTCTGCCTCCCTGTGTTCGACCCGGAATTTTAATTTCGGTATAAATTTTATTTGTTGAACACGAATTCTTCGCTTTCGAACTACAACGACAGGTTTTCCAAAATCGAACACGTTAGCGTAGGTTCGTAAATGTTCAACAGTCATGTTGCCAATGCTCTGGCAACGCACACAGGATCGAACAAAATTATGAGCATCTTTGTGCAAGCTGGGCCAAAAGAATCCTACATTAATGATTTTAGCTATAGTTTTCTTGCTCGAAAAATGTCCACCACAGGGCATTGAATGATAATGTGTCAGAATATCATGGATTTTTGAATCAGGGACACATTGTTTAATGACCTGATCGGCACAAATGCCGAAAAGGTCAGGTTCCTTGAAAAGATAGTATTTAATATTAGCAAAGAACTTATCCCATTTTGTTTTTGGTCAATCAGTAGGGATTCATTCTGTTGCTAAATAATTTGCGATGGGTGCAAACCAAGGGAGGGTGGTGGCAGCTAAAATGATTTCATCCGGGAATTGATCAAGGGGGTCATTATGTCATTCGTCATAAGACAAGAGGGATGGTCGGCCACTACTTTTTGCGATCCCGCCTTATCCTTGCTTTCCAGGTCAAATTCCTAGAGCTGTAGGATCCAATGGATAAGGTGGGGTTTCGCATCTTTTTTTGTCAGCAAATATTTAAGTGTTGAGTGGTCGGTATATACAGTGACATGTGACCCCAAAAGATAAGATCTAAATTTTTCTAGGGCAAATACAATGGCAAGAAGTTCTTTTCCAGTAACCGTGTAATTCCATTGTGAATCATCAAGAGTTTTGCTAGCGTAATAGATCACAACGGGCTTCTTGTCAACTCTTGGCCCTAAAACGGCTCCCACAGCAAAATCGGAGGCATCCGTCATTAATTCAAAGGGACTATTCCAATCAGATCCCTGTAAAATTGGTGCCTCGGTAACTTCCTTCTTCAACCTCAAAAAACTCTCCAGGCATTTATCATTGAAATCAAATGGCTGGTCTTTAGTATGAAGTTGACTTATGGGCTTGGAGATTTGGGAAAAAATTTGTATGAATCTATGGTAGAAACCGACATGACTAAAAAAGAATCTGATTTGTTTTATAGTAGTGGGTGCTAGGAGCTTAGATATAGCATCTATTTTTGCTTTATCTACCACAATTTCTTGTTTTGAAATAACATGGCCCAAGACAATACCTTCCCTGACCATGAAATGACTTTTTTCCCAACTGAGGACCAGATTGACTTCTATGCATTTTTGGAGAGCTCTTTCAAGGTTCTTGAGATAATGGTCAAAACAATCACCAAAAATAGAGAAGTCGTCCATAAAGACTTCTAAGCATTCACCTACCAGGTCCGAAAATATTGCAAGCATAGACCTTGGAAAAGTCCCAGGTGCGTTGCAACAATCGAAGGGCATTCTTCGGAAAGTAAAGGTTCCGAAGCGGCATGTGAAAGTTGTTTTGCCCTGGTCTTTAGGATGAGACACTACCTGATTATAGCTGGAATAACCATCCAGAAAATAGTAAAAATCCTGTCCAGCTAACCGCTCCAAGATTTGATCAATAAAGGGGAGTGGAAAATGGTCCTTCTTGGTGGCAGTGTTTAATTTTCAGTAATCAATACACATGCTCCAAGAAGAGGCAATTTGAGTGGTTATATTCTCCCCATTTTCATTGGTGACAACTCTTAGTCTAGCCTTTTTCATCACTACTTGTGTTGGACTAACCCAGGAGCTGTCAAAAATGGGGTAGATGATATTTTCATCAAGCCACTTAATAATCTCCTTTTTTACCACCTCCTGCATATTAGGGTTCAAGTGCCTTTGTGGTTGGCGGGAGGGGCAAGAATCATCCTCCAGATATATATGATGTGTACAGTAGGACAAATGAATACCCTTGAGATCAGAAAGGGTCCAGCCAATAGCTTTTCTATATTTACTCAAAACCTGGAGAAGTTTGTGTTCTTGTGCCCCAGTAAGTCCAGAATTTATAATTAGGGGCAGGGTCTGATTTAGACCCAGGAAAACATATTTAAGGGAGTCAGGCAAAGGTTTTTGCTCTAGTTATGGGCCTGGCTCTGAAAGAATTTCTATGTTTTGTGTTAGTGGTGAAGTGAGAGTGAAAGGGTCAGCTGGAGTGTTACTTGAATGTGTGGCTAGGGTAGGGGGTGGAATGAAGTGGATTGTTCAGGAAATGTGTTAATGGAAAAATAGGAACCCAAATGTGAAACGTGTAAAGTTTCCTCCACTATATTTTCCATTTCTAAGTTCGAGTCATCAAAGAAATTAGGTTATTGGAACCTCCTAGAAGCTTGGAAAATATCTAGGGTTATAGATTCATCGCCACACATGATCTTCATTTTGCCAGAATCACAATCAATATTTGCATGGGTGGTGGCTAAGGATGGTCTTGCAAGAATTATAGGGGCAAACTTTAAAGCTTCTATTACCTCTATGTCTAGGACTAAAAAGTCTACTACAAATAGATAATTTTTAACCCAGACAAGGACATCCTCAACAATTCCCCTTGGTTTGTAGATTGGTCTACTAATTGAAGAGTAACCTAACAGGCTTTAATCCATCGATCTTAAATTTCTCAAAAGAAATTGTGGGGATAAGATTAATTGAGGCACCAAGATCCAATAAGGCGCGATCAAAAGAAGTATCATTAATGATTACTTGAATCAGGGTAGCGCCTGGATCTTTTCTCTTAAGCAGTAGTTGGTTCTACACAACTGAGCTGACTATCACGGGAAGGATCACCTTTCCTAAATTTTTGGGCTGCCTTTTTGGGGTACAAAAATCCTTTAGAAATTTTGCATTGGCAGGGATGTATTTTATGGCATCTAGGAGAGGGATGTTAATTTCAACTTGCCCAAATAAATACATCAATTCCTTATCAGTGGGCTCGAATTTCTTCTTTTACTTATTTTGTGAAGAATGGAGGGCTTGTGGAAATGGTGCAGGGTTTTCCTGTTTTGCATTATTAGGTTCTTGAACAGTGTTAGAGGAAGATGGGGAAGAGTTGATCTGTTTTTCATTGAAAAGAGTTTCTTTAACAAGCAGGGGGTCTTGAGTGGTTTTCCCATTCCTTAAAGTAACTGCATTTGCAGTTTGGTTATTTTTAGGATGAGGACGGGAAGCCTGACTATTATTGAAACCCGAGGGATGCTGAGGTGCTAGTTGAATGGGTTGACTGGGATATCCACCTTGGAACTGATTTCGTTGATTATTTGGGTTGGGCATGGGTTGGGAACGTAAATACCTAGTAGGTCGATGATCAGGAGTAACCTTAACTTGGTGTTGCAAGTTGGTAATCGTGCGGGTTACGTCTGTCATTTGGTTCTGCATACCTTGCAGAGTTTTCATGACTTGGGTATTGATATCTTCATGGGATGGCCCAGGTTGATGTGTAGGTTGCCCATAATTCCCAAAGTGATTTTGTTTGGGAAACGAAATCAGGTTCGGGGTTTTCCAGAAGTGATTCGAGTTGGTCCTCTAGCTTTGATGTAAGTGTTGAAGGGGTTTCTAAATTGCTCCTGGAGAGCATAAATATTTTCCATGGTGGGATCAAGAATATTTTGATTCAGATAATCGAAATTCCCATTCAAATCTTGTGAAAAATCAGTAGAAAGCTGCTGACTAGTAGGTGTGTTATCAATGTTGTGCAGATTTTCTCTTCAGAGAAGTTGTGGAGTGTTAGTGTGTGGAGAGTTAAAGTGTGGAGAATTAAGGTGTGGAGCATGTTTGTGAGTGAGCTTTCCTTCCATCTTTTTCTGGTGAATTTGCATCTGGTCCAGTCATTGAGCTAACATATACAGATCATCCCGAGTGACTGGAACAAAGGTGGATTTGGAGTCAATTTCATTGACTCAGTGTCTGGGGTTTTGAGTCTACTAAAAGTGTCCATTGAAGTCATACTAAATGAGTTTTCACTCATTTCCTCAAAGAGGAGATAGGCACTTTCGGCATCATTATTAAGGAAATTGTGCCCACATGAGGCATCCACAAATCACTTCAATTGATCTTCTAATCCATGATAGAAGATTTGCACTAACTACCATTGTGGAATTTCATGGTGGGGACAACTTCTTAAAAGTTCTTGGAATCTTTCCCAAGCTTCATGGAGGGGTTCACCAATTTTTTGTTGAAAGGTCGTTATGGATCTTCTTAAAGCGTTAGTTCGACCAATAGGAAAATCTTTTTTTAGAAAAGCGTTCTTTAATTGGGGCTAGGTGGTGATCGGGCACCCAACCATTCTAAACCAGTGTGAAGCTTTATCTTTTAAAGAGAGAGGAAAAAGTCTCATCAACCACACATCTTCCTACACATTGCGGGAATGACTGGTTTTGAGCGAGGACAGTTAATTCCTTGAGATGACAAAAAGGGTCCTCTCTTGGAAGACCATGGAAATGCTTGATCAGGTTCAGAATAGCTGGTTTGATCTAAAAATCCCCTTGTAGTATGACCACCCCAGGTCTTTCCTCACAGTTGGAAGGATCATAGAAATCCTTAAGAGGAACGACACACTACTGGTGGGGTGGGGGGCTTTTCCATTGGTTGGCTAGGTTCATCACAGTCCTAGCCAAATTCTCTTGGTTTTGTTGTAGTCGAACCAAATGGTCGACTATAAAGGCAAAGGGGTTTGTATTTTGAGTTTGGATTTGAGGGCCACCTGGCCCTACAGGAATTTTTGGTTGCTCTAGATGAGGGAGGTTAGGGATGGGGAAGTCAGCTTGTGGGTCGGCGACGGGTTGGAAGTAGAAGCAAAATTTTTTTGTCAGTTTCCCGGGTTTTCCATATTTTTAGAAGAGGAAGGAGAAGAAAACAAAGATTTTCTAGTGCCGGGGGCAAAATCAGATGGTTCCTCAAGATGTTTTTGGGACCTTCTCCCGTGCATGCACTTTTTTTGGAAGAATTGGAGGGGAGGAGAAGAGAGAGAAATGAGAGAAAGTGTGCAATTCAAACAACAAATTCTAGACCGAACTTAATTGTGACTCCCTAAAAATAACCTAAGACTTGGTCTACCTAGGAAATAAGTAATCACTAGTGAATACCCATTTTGTCAACAAATCTAGCCTAGTTGTTTAAGGGGAGGTTTGGGTCCATGCATTTCCCAGGAAAATCCCCAGGTGCTTCTACAAGCCCGCGCCTGGTCATTTGACACGGCCCCTCAGCCTGAACACTAGATATAGATGATAGGATTGATATTAACTAAGGAAAACTTAAGACCTAGATAGCAAGCCTAAGTTGATGAAACCTTAGGGATGAAATTGCTATAGATTTTAATTAGGTCTAGGATACTAAAGTTCACACGAAATGTGAAGGGCGTTTATTGGGTTATTGCCCTGTTATTTTAATTTTTGTAGTGTGTGCAAGAATTGGAAGTTAATTCCAATGAAAAGCAAGTTGTCACATAATTTAATGTATTTCTGCTTTTAGGATTGGATTTAACTTTGTATATTTTTAGGGTTTTCTTTTTAAGTTTTCAATCAAGTTTGAGATTCCACAAACAGGAGGAAATCAAGTTGTATAGGTGAAGATTAATTTCCTTTTAATTGTTGATCTCTAGAAATGAAAAAGAAACCTTAATCAATTGATCATAGGATAGAAATTTAACTACCAATGGATCTTTCTTTTGGCTTTTTGTATAAAGTAGTGATCCAAACAGATCAAACAACACCATTACTTTATGGAAAATCAAACAAGGATTCCAGAAAAGATTTTTTTAGGATTTTAGGAATTTGTTTGGTATTTTTAAAGAATTTTTATTTGTACTAGTGTCAAAGTCTAGAATTGATACCTATGGGTATTTTGGACATTTCAGTATCACCACTACTTCAGAAAATTTTGGTGAGTTTTGGTGATGTGTAGAATTTTAGAAGGATTCTAGAAAGCTAAATTTCATAAAAATTGGATGTGTATAAAAATTCTAAAATTTTGTGGACATAGCAAAACAAGAAGATTAGAGGGAGTGACCCCTTTGCAGTCCATGAATTTCAAAAAATTAAATACAAACCCAATTAGTCTAAAATTTGGAGCAAATGTTCCCAACTTGATTTAAAATCATTGTGTTAAATTTCAAGATTTTAAGAGGCCTATGGTGTCAGGAATTTATTTTTCAAATCCTGGTAGAAGTCTGGATTCAAAAAATTGAACACCTGCACTTAAGGTAGAGTGGTGTTTAATGAGGCAATCAATCAAACAATGGGTTTTAAAGGTTCCACTCTACCAAAATTTGATGTTTAAGATCCTAATAGCCAACTTTAGTGTATTTGGTAGTCTTTTAGGCTAAGTGTAACAAGAAAGAAGAAACCAACATAGAATCATGGGAAGAAAAGGAACTTTGAGCTCTTGCTTCCAAATTCCCACTTTCTTCCTGTAGTTCCTGCACATACAAGAAAGAAGAGAGGAAAGGGGATGAGATCCACTTCAAGCAAGAGAAAAACAATTTGCAAAGCCGTGCATCCCTGGCAACTGCACCAAAAAGTGATAGTGTTTTTGCGCGGTTTGTTAATTTAGGGTTTTAAGTCGTTGCAACGCACAAAAATGGATTCACTTTTAGATTTTTATAACCCAGATAGTGGGGTATCTAAGGTTGTCCAAGGAGGAAAAATTGTTAGCTAAATCAAATCTCTTTCTTTAAAGGGGACTCAACTTTCTATTTGGTGTTTATATATATGAATTTTCTTAGATTTTGAAATAACAGGAACACTAGAGTTCTGTTGAAAAAGACTAACCCTAATAGCTAATATCTACATGACAAAAGTTGATTCTTTCTAAGCTCACCCTAGGCACGTGGAGGCCTAAGGTAATTAGAAAGAAAGAGTGTTTGTGCACTAGGAATAATGCGACAAAAACAACAAAAGTAACTGCGACAAAAGCTATATTAAA
Source organism: Thalassia testudinum (assembly GCA_037157565.1). Taxonomy (NCBI): domain Eukaryota; kingdom Viridiplantae; phylum Streptophyta; class Magnoliopsida; order Alismatales; family Hydrocharitaceae; genus Thalassia; species Thalassia testudinum. The sequence goes on from JAZHRO010000025.1 coordinate 97,683,186, forward strand.
ACGAAGGCAACTTTTAATTGAGAAAGAGTGTTTTAAAAAAATCCTAGTAGATGAATGCTTCTACTACTAGAATAAATATAACAAATAACAAAAGAAACACAAATCCTCCTGAAAAGATGGTGAAGAGGGAAGCTCCTTGCTCTAAGCTTAGTGGCTCCTAGCCTTGAAAAGGACTCCTTTTCCTTCCTGGATGTCCTCCAAAGGCAAGCCCTAGATGGGCATGCCTTCTCCTTCCTAAAGTGGATGGCTCCTACTCCAAGAACTCTGCCTTAAGGTGGCGTGGACCACCTTTGATTCTTCCTCCAATGGTGGTAGTGCACCACCCTCAAATCCTCCTCTCTCTAGGATAGGAGTGTACCCTAGGTTGTCCTCCAATGCCTAGCTTCCTCCCTTGGCTGGCGTGGGCACAAGAGAGAAGAGAAGAGGGTAAGGCACCAAGGGGACAAAGTATCCCGTTAATCTTCTTCTTCTACTTCTTCTCTTGACCTTCTATGTAATTGGAAATATGGGTAGAAAAATTGTAGCCAAGGTTGGATTTTAAGGGTGGTGGTAGGGGGTTTTTATAGGAGTAGGAGGGGGTAAGGGTTAGTTATAGGATGGATGGCTATGATGTGGGTTAGATGGTGGTTATAGGATCCTAGGGATAGAGTTGTTGGTGCCAAAATGGAAGGGCACTTGGGGGTTGGTGCCAACCCTAGGTGGCAGCTAGGGTTAAGGGTTTGGTTAGGTGTGTTGTATTGTGGAGATGGAGTTATATGGTGGTGGTTATGAGATGAGGGGCTAGGGTTATTTGCATGGACTTAAGGGGTGTGTGTAGGTGTGGTTTGTGGAGAGTTGGCACCAACTTTAGTGTGGTTAAAGGGGTAGGGTTGGCAGGAACATAAGGGAAGGCTAGGATGGCTTTTTTTGGTGGTGGTTATGGGATTAAGGGTGGATATATGTGGTGCCAAAATGGAAGGGTGTGGGTGGTGTTTATGGCGCCTAAATAGTGGTCGTTTAGGGTTGATTATGGTGGCTTAGGTAGGTGCCACTGGTGGGCTTCTAGAAGGGGTTAGTTGTAGGGTTTAGATGGGGATAAAGGGAGAGATGTAGGGCTAAGATAAGGACTTGTGTTGGTGCCAAAATGAAGGTGTGGCTATGGCATTTTGTTGCAAACTTGAAGGGGTGTTTAGGGTGGTAGTTATGGTGGGTTGGTGCCAAAAAGGGGTTGGGTTTGGTTAGGGTTAAGGTGGAGTTGTGGTTGGCCATGGAGGTTTTTGGTGGAGTAGAGTTTAACTAAGCTAGCTAAGCAGCTTAGCTAGTAAAGTAGAGTTGGAGGAGCTAGGGTTTCATGGAGGAGAGCTGATGAAGAGTATTCTAGAGTTGGTATCAGGTACTCTGGAGTTGGGACTGCTAAGGCAGCTTCAAGGGGAGCTCAACTATTGAGCTTAACTACTTAGTTCTTATGCAAGTAGCCAAGCTTGGGTAGTTGACCACAGTTGAGCTGGCCCTAACCTAGCTGGAGCTAGGTTGAGCTGGAACTGCCTCTGAAGAGAACTCCAGAGCTAGTTAAGCTACTAGTTGACAAGTAGTAGCTCAGTTAACTTAGAGTCTAGCTACTATGAGCTGATTATAGCTGAGGTGAGCTGAGCTTGAGTTGAGGTGGATTCAAGTCAACTCAGTTGAGCTAGCTAGAGCTCCTAGTGAACTGGTGGGAGCTGAGATGAGCTAGACTCAACTAAGTTGAGATGGATATAAGCTGTGGTGAACTCTAGTCAACTCAGCTGAGCTTGCTAGAGCTCCCTGTGAAATAATGGAAGCTGAGATGAGTTAGACTCAGCTGAGTTGAGCTGGATCTGAGCTGACCTGAGCTAGGGTGAGCTAAGATGAGCTCTTGTGAGCTACCATTCAGCTAAGGTGAGCTGAATGGAGCTAAATGCTGCTAACCCTAGTCTAAGGGATCTGGTATCTAGCCATGATGAGGTAGAATCAACTGAGTCCTAGCCTGATTGAGCTTCCTGTTCATTAGTTGCCATATTGAGTGCTAGGATTCTAAGGATCTGACTCTCTGCTTATCCCTAACACTCCAAGAAACACATCAAAAATAAAATAACAAATGCAATGTATGCCTAATCTAATTTGTGCCTAAATGCAACCCAAAAACCCGTTTGCGGATCAAAATCCTAAGAGCTAGGTTTGTTTAATGCATAAGAATGATGATAAATGTGATATCACTATAGTTCCTCAAGTATCTAGTTCAAGCATTCATGAACCTACCGTAGCATCCTCAGATGCAAGATCATTACAATCCTACTACTGTAGCAATCAAACCTAGGGTGCAAATCTTGACTAGAGGACCTGATACTGAACTGAAGCCCAATATGCTTCATGCTATCCCAAAATTCCATGGGCTAAACTCCAAAGATCCTTTTCAGCACATCCAGCAGTTGAAACATCAGGTGCAGACCTTCGGGCCACCTATTCAGAATTAAGATATCTTACTCATAAAGATATTCTCTTTCTCCCTCATGGATAAGGCTGCCCACTAGTACCAAACTTTGACCTCTCCTATCAACACTTGGGCTAAACTCTAATCTAAATTCCTGAGGAAATTTTTTTCGCTTGGTTGGACAAATGCTTTGAGGCACTGGTCGCAAGTGTTTCACGTGTTAGAAATCAGGGTTACAAGTAACCCATCATCGTAGTTGCAAAAAATGTCGGTCAAATAAAATTTATACCAAAACTCCAAGGGAGTCCCAGGTTGAACACAAGGAGGCAACGCTTTACTTTAATTGAAAACCGTGCTTCGATTTGTTTCCTTTTGGTATTTTAGGGTTTTGTTATTTTTCTATATTTTTGTAAGAAAACAAGCAAACAAATCACAAGATAGAGATGGAATGAAAATGGTATAGATATCACTTCAATGTCTATTATAATCAACGATGAAAGCATAAAAGGAGAGGGGGTGAGAGGAAATCTCCTGAATCGGTTGTTCGGCGAGATGATGGCGTCTAGTGGAAGCTCGGACGAAGGAGGTGAGGAGCGAGACGATGGAGGTGAGATGCAAGAGAACGTCAGGTTGAGGAAAGCTTCAGTGTGGCTCTGGAAGGGAGGTGAGGAGGCGAAGATGATTCGCTATCGGAATGGAGGTGGGAGGACGGCTCTAAGGCGACCTATGAAGGGGGATGGGAAGTTGGAGGAGTATTTGGTGGGGAAGAGTTTTGCTACACTAATAGGCACCTTAGGAGCTTGAGAACAAGCTCTAATGGAGCATTGGTAGGCTTGCCATAGCTTAGGAGTAGGTGGGAGTAGAGTAGGTAGAGATGGCTTGGAAGGGAGGGGGTGTAGGTCCTTTTATAGTGGAGGAGAAGAGGCAAAAATAGATTATGGGACCATTAGTGACATCCAAGACATCGCTGGAAGCATCGTTGTAGGCAGCTCATGCCTGCTCACGCCCATAGCTAGCTTTGCTGGCATGTGAAGAATTAGCGACGACTATAAGCATCGCTGTAGGTCTAGCTCATGCGTCGCTGGCTTGTGCTGTTCCAGCCTTTGCCGTATGCTCGCGCATCCACGCACTGGCAGTGCACTGTGCGCATGCGCGCCTCCGCACACAGGAGCGCACCCATGCTGCTGCGTGCATGAGGTGGCACATGCATGCGCTGGGTAGCCTAGGCTATGCCACGTGGCGCAATCTAGGCCATCCATCTTCTTTTCGTTGTAGGGGTTGCTACAGAGGTTGGATTGAGTTGATTTTTATGTCGTTAGGCTGCAATTGTCGACCCAAATCCAACCATGTGGTCGGATTTGTCATTTGAGGCTCCAAATTATGTCACCTAGTCCCTTGGCCGTTGATCTTCCTCGTACTACATATGATGCTATGGGACTTCGATCGAGGCAATTTCGGTGGCGTTGGACTCCGATCATCATCTTGATCAGATCCATACGATCGAATCGTCAATCTAAGGCTCCGAAATAAATATCCTTCTCTCTTGACCACAAAAAGGACGTAATTAACCTAAATTATATACAACTACTCTAAATGCATAATGATGTATGCTATGCAATATTTATAACATGAAATGCAAATCTAAGCCTAGGAGCATGCATGAATAGACATTTTACCCTCAATAATTGTGTCTACATCATACCCGCATGCCTATTTTTTGTTAGTCTCTAGCAAAACTAAACTACATGATGTGTGTAAAAATAGAATTAGGATTAGATTGCTTAGGCCTAAGTCATTTATTAACAATAGAAAATTTCAACTAAGGTCCTAAACTATGAAAACTCAACAGTACCCGGGTGCCTGCCAGAATGCAGACCACCCATGTCCTCACCTTATTTGTAAAGGGAAACATTTTCTTTTTCTTCTTTTCTAATTTTTTTGTACTTTTGGAGTTTGAGAGTTCCGGGATGACTTTGTACAGCTACCCGACCCACCCAAGACTCGGAAAGGACTTAAACTGTTAAGCATCTTGTGAAAATAGTGAAAGACTCACTAGACAACTGTTAAAATAGACTTCGAGTTTCTACGACCCTAGGTGGCCTTGCCTAGAGGTTTATTTTTCGAACGATAGCTTTCTCCCTACATTTATTTAGGGGTTCAACACAAGGGCGAACCCGGTGTATATCTCCCTGATTTATTCTACTTCACCGCTTCTTCCCTAAGTGTTTTGGGAATTATTGTGCATTTTTTTTGTGAGCTGGGTTCTGGACAACCAGCCGATAAGCTGTTACCACCGACAACTTGGCAGCCATACTCGTGCGGTGAAGTGTGGTTTTATTTATTTCTTTTATTTTCTCCTTTTTCTATATATTTTTTCTCTATATTTTCTTTTCTTTTCTTTCTTTTTTCTTTTAAGTAGGTGGCTTTCCTGATCTAATATTTGCTTAAAGGCAGTACAATGAAAATGTTATTGTCACTGTGCTCTGGACAACTGGCCGATGAGCTGTTACCACCGACAACATGCCAGCCATACTACCTTAGATAGTTCATTAGCTACCCAATTTCTGAAGAAATCGCCAAAAGGTGAGCCAGTGCAATACAAATGTGTGTAGATTCTTAGGCTTAAAGTCCCCCCAAATCAGAGGGTGGGTTGATAAGTCGCAAACTTATCATCCCAATTTATTAGCCAAATTAAAAATGAATTTGAATTGGTGAGGACTCGAGACTAAGTCCACATTTGAGTGGACACCTAGGTTAATTAAGCCCAAAGACCTAAAGAGTCTAAGTGTTTAGGTCCTCTCATATCATTTCCTAAAGTTAATAACTTCCAAATGCCTAAGTTCTCTTTTCCTAATTTCTTTCTTTTTATATCTTTTTCAAATTTCAATTTTTTTTTTAAATTTTATAAGAAACTAGAAATTCTATGGAGTTAACATAATGATTTCAGGAATTGATTATCCACCCCCATGCCTAAATGATGCAATGTTCTCATTGCAAAAATAAAGACATGAAAAGGGTGGAGTAAACAGAATATCACCTGAGTGTCGTGAAAATCCCGTCAGCTCCGCAGAGAGGAGTATATACACATGTGCTAAGTTTAATGCCTTCAGCTAGGCATAGCATACATACCAAGAAGAAATTGAGAATTCACAAGTGTGGGTCAGAATCAAAATAAAAATATTGATCCTGAAACTTGCCAACAGAAGATGTCCACAGATGTAAACCAGATTATGGTGCAAATCCATGCCCCAGGGTCGAGTGGTTCTAAAGTTCTAGATGAAAATCACCCAGAACTAAAGGTTATTGTGTTTGCGAGGCTGGGCCTACGGTTTAGTGGTGTGCAACCAAAGACCAAAGTGTCGGACAACGGGTAAAGATGGTTCAATAGGTGCAGTTGTCCACTTAACATCTAGCTCAGAAAAATAATCAGTTATTTTGAGCTTAGGTTGCATGTGAAAGATATCATAAGGGTCCTGGTAGAAAGTAGGTGGTTTCAGGTCAACAGGAACCCTTAGATCAAAAATCAAAGTTCCCTCAGAATTAGCTTCCCAGATTTTTAATTCCAACTTCCTATCCTTCGAAATCAATGTTTGCGGGACCTCCAAATCATTGTACATCCCATCTAAAGTACCCAAGTCCAACAATTGTGGTTGAATCAGGATTGACTTAGGTTTAGTGATCTCAAAAATATCATCATTCAATTCTTTACGGTGTGTTTGAGGAATAGGGCTACTGATTGAATCATCAGGACTCGAATCATCTAAGTTAGCCAATGACCGGGCTATCAAATAGTTTGTCATACTCCTCGAGCCCAATTGTCTCACTAGAACCCTATTCCTTGAGTTTAAATGAGACTTCACCAAAAGATTCTTCACCCTCAGAATCAAAGAATTCATGATCCTCATTTATATATGTCTTAAAATCATATGTCATTTCATGGTCTGTGGAGACATATTTTTCGTCATTCCTTGGCTCTAGGATCTTAGGTGAGAAACTCGATTCATCCTCAAAGGGTTTCTCTAGACCAACCTGGTCATCTCCAATCTCCAAATATGTATCCCCCTCGACAGGCGCCTGAGCAGGTTCAGATATTAGCTCTCCTAAAGAGGGTTCATCTTGAGAATGATCCTAAGATTTGACTAGTGCAACCACAAATTTCACCCTCAAGCTCGACAACTTCCCAAGAAGAAACTCACCCAGGTCCCTATCCCTAATGCTTTGGAGCAAATCCAATAAAGAGCTATTCAGGTCACAATCATTTTGATCATAGGCTCCAATGCTTCAGTGCATGGTGTTGGTTGAGTATCTAAAGATTGGGTGGTGTTCCTCAAGTTAGCCAACACCCTATCCTAGATCTGGTTCACCTAAACCAACTGGTTCGATTTAGGTTTGGGTGGGTTTGGGTTAAATCTAGGGGAGTGAAGATGTCGAGGTTCTTGGGTTCCTCCCTGATAGTAGGTCTTCTCAGGTTGTTCAAAGAATGGTGGTGACCTATATTCAGTCGAGTACTAGGGAGGGTAGGTGTTATAATCATCATATCCTTCCTGATTGTAGATCGGGTTGGCTTGATCATCAAAGGATCAAGATCTATACTCATTGTAGCTCTGGGAAGGATAGTAATCATAGTCTTGTTGTCCAGGTTTAGGCCTTGAACACTGAGATACGGATTCGTATCCCCAATCCAAGTTATCCTGGCTAGTGGATGGGTAATTACAAGTTAAGTCGGGATAGTAATCATGGGGGTAAGTGGTGGTAGGAGGATAAGATGTGAAATGTGTGTAGGATGTGGAAGGGTACATGGTGAAGGAGGGAAATCAGAAGAGAAAGGAGCCCTGCAATACAAAAATACAAACCTGTCCTTAGGTTGGGTAGCCTAAGGGTCTATAGATTCTTAGAATCCATCCTAAGATTATGGACAATTTACTCTACTTATGTCCAGGCAATCCAACTAGTTAGAAGCAGGGATAAAGGAGAAGGTTCTTCCTTTGGCTTGTGCCTCTGGTTCCTAGTGTACCCCCCAGCCATGGTTGTTTGATGCTACTCCCCTAGTTAGACATCAGATTGACTAGTATAAAAAGGTTAATCATGAACAATCTCAAGCTAGATCCCAACAAGCGAACCAGTCCTTAGGGCCAACGTCTAATCAATTTTAGTTAGGCTTGGGACAATAGTGCTTTAGGAATGTTATGGGCCCTTTAGATGGGTTGTGTCCTTAATGATCAGCTAAAACGTGTGTGCATGCACAACCAGGGTTTTCAAACAAGGTTTTTTGATGATGTGTCTTTCAGGGTTCAACCTTGTTTAGTAGCTTTTAGGGTTTAATCTTTAGGTATATTCAATCAAGGTTTAGTAGAACACTCCAAGGAAGTTCCGGGTGGAACACAGGGAGGCGACATTTTGCTTTAATTGAAAATCGCACTTCATCTTTTTGGTATTTTAGGGTTTTGTTCTTTTTTTTTAATTTTGTGAGAAGAACACAAGCAAACAAATCGCAAGATAGAGATGGAATGAAAATGGTATAGATATCACTTCAATGCCTATTACAATCAATTATGAAAGCATAAAAAGAGAGGGGGTGAGAGGAAATCTCTCGAATCAGCTGTTCGGCGAGATGACGGCACCTAATGGAAGCTCGATGAAGGAGGTGAGGAGCAGGAAGACGAAGGTGAGATGCAGGAGGACGTCGGGTTGAGGAAAGCTTCGAAATGGCTCCGGAAGGGAGTTGAGGAGGTGGAGATGATCTGCTACCGGAATGGAGGTGGGAGGACGGCTCTAAGGCGACCTATGAAGGGGGATGGGAAGTTGGAGGAGTATTTGGTGGGGTAGAGTAATAGGTGCCTTGGGAGCTTGAGAATAAGCTCTAATGGAGCATTGGTAGGCTTGCAAGAGCTTGGGATTAGGTGGGAGTAGAGTAGGTAGAGATGGCTTGGAAGGGAGGGGGTGTAGGTCCTTTTATAGTGGAGGAGAAGAGGCAAAAATAGGAATGGCACCATTAGTGACATCCAGATCGTTGCTGGAAGCGTCACTGTAGGCAGCTCATAACCACTCACGCCCACTGCTGGCTTTGCTAGTGCATGAATAATTAGCAACGGCTGTAAGCGTCGTTGTAGGTCCAACTCATGCATCGCTGGCGTGCGTTGTCCCTACCATTGCGGAGTGCGCGTGCATCCACGCACTGGCACTGCACTGTGCGATGCGTGCCTACGCACACGGGCATGCACCCATGCCGCCGTGTGCGTGCGGTGGTGAGTGCATGCGCTGGGTGGCCTGGGCTATGCCACATGGCGCAATATGGGCGTCCATCTTCTTTTCGTTGTAGGGGCTACTATAGAGGTTAGATTGAGTCGATTTTCACGCCGTTAGGCTACGATCGTCTACCAGAATCCATCTGCATGGTCGGATTTGTCATTTGAAGCTCTAAATTATGTCACCTCGTTCCTTTGCCATTGATCTTCCTCGGACTGTATATGATGCTATGGGACTCCGATCGACGCAATTTCGGAGGCATTGGACCTGATCGTTGTCTTGATCAGATTCGTATGGTCGGATCATCAATCCGATGCTCCAAAATAAATATCCTTCTCTCCTGACCACAGAAAGGATGCAATTAACCTAAATTATATACAACTACTCTAAATGCAGAATGATGCATGCTATGCAATATTTATAACATGAAATGCAAATCTAAGCCTAGGAACATGCATGAATAGACATTTTACCCTCAATAATTGTGTCTACATCAGGCACCAGATCACACACTTTACACAAAATCTGGGAGAACCACTTCATGAGGCATGGGATCACTTTTTAGATCTCATGCAGAAATGCCACCGTCACTTCCTAAATGGGAACCGGTCCAGTCTTTTTACTAAGGACTCCATGGGGATATCAAAATCTTTGTCAATGCAACCTGTGGTGGCAACATCATGGGTCAGCATGAAGATACCGTTTGGAAGATTCTCGAGAATATGTGCGAGAACTCCTTAAATAATGAATATATCGACATGTTCGACTAGACGACTACCCGTGCATTAACAAACACACGGGGGGCACATGAGCCTCAAGGCCTGTCCGCATCCATCGATCTGGAGCTAATGGATAGTTGCCTGGACAAGGTCTCTACTATTAAGAAAAAGGTGGATGAGTTGACTCGACATCAACAGAGAGACACCTCAGCACAGCAGAGCACATATGCACAACTACCCTCTGGTAAGGAGGTTGTGCATAACATTTGTCACCACTCTCACCAAGGGATGGACTCGTATCCACCCCCATCTGATCTTGATTTCGGAGGAAACTCCAGATCTACCTGCTATAGTTGGGGGAACTCTGAACCCTTGTAATCTGACTTTTCAAGAGTTCCTTAGACCTGTAAGGATCTCCATGCCATCCAGAATGATCCATTCTCAAATACCTATAACCCTGTATGGCGTAATCATCCCAATTTCGCATGGTTAGGGAATAATCAAAATCCAAGATCTCAATTCCAGCCCTGACCACAAGCACCATGCCCTTATCAGCCTGCCCAGCCTAGGCCCAATCCAAATTACCAATTCGGGTCATCAAGGGAAGATCAAATGATTGATCCTACAAACCTTGGCTGACATCCAAAAAATCAATGTGGCTATGCAGAAACATCACAAAGATGAGAACATAGAGGTTTGAAAATAACTCATACAGATGGAGAATACTCGCCAGCCTGGTGAACTTCTGTCTCACCCTCTGCCAAATCCTAATGACGTGTTGAACCAGAGGCATGTTATGAACCCGAATCAAGGCCAAGCTCACTATGTTTATCAGGCCCCTTCTGCTCCATCACTCGACGGAATGGAGGCCTCAACATCATACTTGGGATATTAGTAGCAGCCACCACCTCTACCAACTCCAAACCAAAACCAGGCGGGGTTTAATTCTATTACCACCCGTAGTCGCAAGTTGACTTAAGGTCCACCTTATCTAAGCCACTCTCAACCTGGTAGTTCAGATCCCAACCCTAGGTTGGTCATCCAGGATACCCCTATCCCAGATCCAGAACCTGAACCAATCATAGAGGAATCTATAGAGGTTCCATTTATTGAGGCGTTGACCAAAGGAAAGGGAAAACCCAAGGCCGTGGCACTGGACCAAGATCTGGTCAAGCTCTTTGAGCAAGTCTAGATAGACATCCCCTTGATTGATGCAATCTGCTACGTACCGGCTTATGTGAGATTTCTTAAGGATTTATGTACACCAAAGCATAAGATGTGAAGAAAAGACAGGAGCCCAATCGTATTGTCTAAGCAAGTTAGCTCGATCATCTTGAGCAAACTCCTGCAAAAAGCAAAAGATCCTAGCACCCCTTTGATCTCCTGTAAGATCGGTGATTTAGAATTTGATCGAGCATTATTGGATTTAGGAGCCTCCATATACTTGATACCTACATCCCTACTATACCATTCCGAGGAAACTGAGCTCAAACAAACTAAGGTGACTTTGCAATTAGCAGGCCGATCAATCAAGTCCACCTAGAGGAATTCTTGAGGATGTTCTAGTATGGATTCGTGATTTCTATTTTTTGGTAGATTTCATCACGTTAGACATGGATTCTCCTAAAAATCTAAATAACACATCGATCATCTTAGGGAGACCATTCCTAGCCATAGCTAGGGCAAATATTAACTGTGAAGAGGGCCAGATTAAGTTCAAATTCAGGAACCAGACATTAAAGATTTATATCTTTAAGGCCCAGAAAGGAATAAACTATGGGGTAATTGAGGAAGTATGTGACATCAATTCAGTGGTTGAGGATCCTCTTGTAGAGGAAGACCCGATTATCTCTGATCCTCAAGCTCAAGAAAATTCTGACCCATAGATTGAGGAGCCCAGAGCTGATCAAGATTCACCCTTAGCTCCTACTTTATCTTCTGAGGTCCATCCCGAACCCCCACCCACTGCTGATAACCTGGTTATCGAGTTGAAACCTCTCCTAGATCATCTGAAATATGTGATTTTAGTTCCAAACAAACATTTCTTGTGATCATCAATACCCGACTTACATCTGATTAGGAGAAAAAGCTAATTTTTGTTCTCCAGTAGCAATGGAGGGCCATCAAATGGACTCTCGATGATCAGGCTGGTATCAGTCCCTCATTTTGCACACACTGTATCTACACAAAAGAGGGCTCACAACCATCTCGAGAGATGCAAAGAACACTCAATTCAAATCTTCAGGAGGTCATGAAGAAAGATACCATCAAGTGGTTAGATGCTGGAATCATCTACCCGATCTCTGATAGCCGCTGGGTGAGCTATATCCAGGTTGTGCCTAAGAAGGTAGGGCTCGCCATTATCATGACTAAATCTGGAGAGACCATCCTGACCCGCATGCCAAATTCGTTGAGAGTTTGCATAGACTCTCGGAAATTGAATGCCTCCATGAAGAAAGATCATTTCCTGCTTCCGTTCATTGACCAGATTCTCGAGAAATTGGAGGGAAATCAATTTTTCTGTTTCCTGGATGGTTACTTCAGATATAGTTAGGTGGCAATTCATCTAGAGGATCAGGAAAAGACCACCTTTACCTTACCTTATGGTACATATGCATTCCACAGGATGCCATTTGGGCTATGCAACACACCTGCCACCTTTCAGCGGTGCATGCTAGCCATATTCTCCGTTATGGTAGGTAATTACCTTTAGGTCTTCATGGACTTCTCAGTATTTGGTGAATCTTTTGATGAATGCCTCCTGCATTTGGTCAAGATCCTCAAGAGTTGCATTGAAGTAAACCTAGTTCTATCTTGGGAAATGAGCCACTTCATGGTTCCTGAGGGCATCATTCCTGGACATCTTGTCTCTAAGAGAGGTATCCAGGTCGACTAGGCTAAGGCGAATCTGACTTCCAAGGTACCTATGCCTAACTCGGTCAAAGACATTAGATCATTCCTGGGGCTTGTTGGATTTTATCATCGATTCATACCTGATTTCTCTAAGATCGCACACCCCTTGACATATCTCCTTTCGAAAGACACACCTTTTGAGATAAGTAAGTGCATTCACTCATTTGAGACCCTACGTGATCGGGTCACCTAAGCACCAATCCTGCAATCTCCTAACTGGTCTTAACCCTTTGAGATCATGTGCGATGCGTCTGACTACACAGTAGGAGTGGTGTTGGGTCAGAAAATTGACAAGAAACTGGTGGTTATATATTATGCTAGCAAGACATTGGACGAGGTCCAGTGTAATTATATGATTACTGAGAAAGAGTTGCTGGCCGTAATATTTGTTTTGGAGAAATTCAGATTGTACCTCTTGGGTTCCCATGTCATCATTTACTCGAATCACACTGCAGTGAGGCACCTAGTCATGAGGAAGGATGCGAAGCTGAGATTAATCTGCTGGATCTTACTGTTGCAAGAATTCAATCTTGAAATTCGTGACAAGGCAGGAAAGTAGAATGTGGTAGTTGACCATTTGTCTCACCTTCCTTCGTCAATCATTGACCTGTTTAAACCTATTAACAAGTATTTTCAGTATGAACATCTCTTGGCCATTAACAGACTTCCTTGGTTTGCCGACATCATGAACTACAAGGTTGCAGGTAAAGTTCTGCCAGATTAGGAGACTTCTAGGTGGGACAAGCTTATTTTTGATGCCAAGTACTATGTCTGGGAAGATCCGTATCTTTTCCATATCAATAACGACCAAGTGATCCGGAGATGCATTCCAGATGATGAGGTCAACGACGTCATCTCATTCTGTCATGACCAGGCTTACGGTGGCCATTACTCTGGGCATAAAACCACAGTGAAGATCCTCCATTGTGGGTTCTTTTGTCCCACAATTTTCAAAGACACACAATCCTATTGTAGGGCATGTGCCCATTGTCAGACCCTCTGCAACATGGGCCCACGCTGCATGATGCCCTTGAATCCAATCATTGTGTGTGAAATCTTTGACATATAAGGAATTTATTTCATGGGACCCTTTCCAAGATCTAACGGCTTTGAGTACATCTTACTCGTTGTCGATTATGTCTCAAAATGGATCAAAGCCTTCCCCACTAGAACAAGTGGCCATAAAGTTATTCTTCGGTTCATTCAATTGAACATCCTTTCAAGATTTAGGGTTCCAAAAGCCCTCATCATCAATGGTGGGTTTCATTTCGCAAATGTGCACTTCCAGTCCCTGATTAAAAAGTATGGGGTGTCATATAGTATCTCAACTCCTTATCACCACCAGACTAATGGATTGGATGAACTATCAAATCGGGAGATCAAGAAGATCCTTCAGGTCACTATTTGGCCTAACAGTAAAGATTGGTCTACCCGCCTTCCGGAAGCATTGTGGGCCTATAGGACCACCCATATGAACCAGTTAGGAATGTCTTCCTTTACACTTGTGTACGAGAAGGCGTGTCACCTCCTTGTAGAAATGGAGAACAAAGCCTACTAGGTAGGACATAAGTGCAATCTAGATCTTATGAAGGCTGGAATCCACCACAGGTTGCAAATGAGCGAGATTGAGGAACTACACAATGACGCATATGAGAACTCTTGAATCTACAAAGAGCAGGTGAAAGCCTTCCATGACAGGCACATTTCATGAAAATCTTTCCATTCTAGTCAGAAAGTATTACTCTTCAATGCCAAACTCAAGCTTTTCCTAGGAAAACTCAGATCGAAATGGATTGGACCATTCCTTATGTGATGAGTATTTGGAAATGGAGCGATTGAAATCAGTGAACTCAGCTTCATTTTTCACGAATGGTCAAAGACTCAAACCGTTCTTTAAACTCACTGACTCGAATTTGGTTGTAGTATCTTTTGATCTCCATTCTCCTTAAGCTTCATTGTGCCCAGCTGATGGCCTTAAACTTAGCGCTTAATGGGAGGCAAACTGATGTAAACATGTTTACATTACTTAAGATGTCTATTTGTGCATGTTCTTAAGCATAGGATTGCATTGCATCCTATAAATATTGCATAACATGCATCATCTTGCATTTAGAGTAGTTTGAATAAAATGGAGGTTAATTGTCTCCTTTTATGTTCATGGACAGGGCAAACTTTTTATTGGGGCCTCGGAACGAAGATCCAACCGTAAAGATGTGATCAGGGTGACGATTGAAGTTCAACGACTCCAAGATTGCCCTAATCAGACATCTATAGCATCAGATAGTGATCGGGGAACCCTAGAAGATCAAGGGCAGCGATGGTATGAATCCACACTTCAAATGACAAATCCGATCACACGGATGGATTCGGATCGACAATCACAGCCTAACGACATGAAAATCGACTCAATCCAACACCCGTGGCACCATCTACAACACTCAAAAGATGGATGGCCAAGATGGTGCCATGTGGCTCTATCCCAGCCACCCAACCGGCCTCCAAGACCGCCGCTGCTATCTTTCTCCTCAAGGCTCGGCTGATCTCAACCGTTGGATCTTGATCCAACGGCTGACCTCGCCTGGCTTTTTAACATTTGCGTGACTCAAAAGACTGCGTAGAGCAGCGGAGACGACGCTGCGGGCGAAGTAGAGGTCGCGGGGTCAAGACCCTGTGAGCCTCAAATCAGGTGCGGGCATGGAGCAGGCTCAATTAAGCAGTCAGATGGTGAGCGGACGGTTCAGATGCGGAGACATGGCGTGATTTGGGCGCACGAATCACGCACGCGTGATCAAACGGGCGTTTCAACGCTCGATCTGACGCAGGCACAGTTAAGGCGCGGCGAGGAATGCATCTCAGCTATTCGATCTCATGATCGAATGGTTGAGATTCAGTGAACGTGAGCATGCGTTGAGCGCGTGACAGGCGAAGAGGTGCTAGCGCGCCACCCACGTCAGCCACATTCGGACCTTTAGCGACAGTTTTATCCGTCACTGAAGGTCTTGAATTAATGTTTTTAGAGTTGTAATGACCAAATTGCCCCCACTCCTTGTAACTATAAAAGGAGACCCCCTCCATAAGAAATTCTCATCCCTTCCTTCTCTTCTCTACCTCTCTAAAGCTCAAAAGAAGCTTGTCCCACACCCGGGATGCTCCTCGCGAGATAAAGTCAAATTTTTGCTCTCATTTCAGAAGCGAATCCCGTGACGACGATGACATGCTGCTCCGTTCTCATTCCTCCTGCCTCAATCTCCTTCTTCCCACTCCATCCTCCTTTGTCCAGGCGACATCTCATCCGGCTCGTCCTCCAAGCGATCATCGAGGAGGATAACTTCTCTCTCCCATTCCTCTTTACAACTTTCTAGTGTAGAATTTTCCTGCTTTCTAGTGTAGCCGATTTCCCGCTTTCTGGTGTAATTATTATTTGGTTTTATTGTACAAACATTTTGAATTATTGAATGCATGTTTTCTCTCTCTCTCTCGTTTAGTCTAATTATTATTATGGCTTCATTGTAATTACATCGCCTCACTTTTCAAGAAAAATTCCAAAAAAAAAAATATAATTACGAATATAGATCGACATAGCCTCCCTGAGTTCGACCCAGGATTTCCATTTTGGTATAAATTTTATTTATTGAGCACGAGTTCTTCGCTTTCATACTACGACAATAGGTTTTTCAAAACTGAACACGTTAGCGTAGCAACCCAACGCTCAACACAAACCATCATCTTTGAAAAACCTGAAACCCTTCTAACATATCTCTTTGCTGAAATCATATTGTACTTTAGGGTTCATCCGTTAGAACATCTGACTCCACCTTTGATACTTATATCAGAGTTAGAAATCATCTGCAACAGCCATTCTGACCCATTCACCGCCCACCTGTTCTAATGAACAATTTGAATTGAACTTGAACCCACCTAATTTACAATGAGGACATTGCAAATCTTAGTCATGGGGGGTATTAAAGTGCAAAACTCTATGAAAATGAATTCACGAAAGGGTTTCAATCAAAAAAAAAAAGAGAAGAGAAAAGATGAAAGGTGAGGATAATTTAAATTGAACTAAAAAATAATAGAGGAGAAGAGAAGAAAAGAAAAAGAAAAGAGGAAAGGAGAGGTCAATTTAAACTGAACTGAAAAATAATAGGAAGAGAAGAAAAGAAAAAGAAAAGAGAAAAAAAATGGGAGCAAACTAAAAGAGAAGAAAATGAGTTAGTCCCTTAAATTGAGTAAGGAACTTACCTAATTTCTAGGTTGGATTGGGTGGTGAATTACGACCTGAAAGGCTAAAGCTTAGGAGATTATTGACGAGTACTGACATTAGGACTCTTGGACCTATTTCAGGGTTTAAACATTCATGTATTTGTTAAGATCTGGATTAGTCCTTAAGTGGTTGAGGAAAGTCTGAGGCTGGTGTAGTAGTAGGTCTAAAGCTTAGGGATTATTCGACCCTGCTGTCTGCCCTTTATTTTGTAGGAATTAGTAACCTAAGCACCTAGAAATCACACACTAAGTCTAGTTCAGTGCACTTAATAAAGAAAATCATGCCAAAAGTGTTCTGTTCTAAAAAATCATCTCGAAGATATAGCTTAGGAGCAGCTCGACAACACAAGTTGAATGGACACGTTCCCGATGCAAAGAGGTGGGAAATTCCCCTCAAAGATGCATATTAACATATCATCTCCTCAGTGCTTGTCTCCTAGGATATCTAAATATCCTACCGGGGGCATGTAACACCGTGTGCTAGTTCAGGTGTCTTGGGCAGGATTATACCAAAATGTCAATTCCAGGGGTCTAAACTTAGCTATAGAATGCCATGAGCGGCATATCCCAAAGTGTCGAAAGCCAGGGTTCTAGGGGTTGTCATAGGCGATGCTATCCTGAAGCATCGAAAGCCAGGGACTCTTCGAGGATTGTTGGTGGGGACAAGGAATTTGATATAGATCGTGTCTAGGGCCAATTTTAGGCTAGATTTAGGGAAACATAGAAAGAAATTAGAGAAAACTCTCCAAATGAAAAATCCTTCTCTATCTCTTACAAAAATGTAGTTGCAAACTGAACCTAGACATGTTATATCTATGTACGGTTGCTTTAACGGCTGGGGTCAACAAACCTCTGGGTAGTTTTTGTAGGCCTTAGAAACCTTCACGATAGACTCAGGCTGAAGCTTGCCAGGTCTGGATCTTGGCTCGTTCTTGAGTACCTCTAGGCCTATTGTTGGCATTTTGATCTGATTTCAAGAGATGCAGCTTAGTAAAGCATCTTGACGGTTACATCCGACCTAGAGACTTGGTTCGATCCATAGGATTTTTGCTAAGGGAATTACAAAAGCTAGGCATCAGGGTATGATGGGAACACCATCATAGGCCCTAACTGGCCACTTTTAGTCAGGTTTGAAAGATAAATGCTCCTAAATAACCATCTGAGGGTAATAGCTATTTTAAGAAGAGAACTAGAAACTAGGGTTAATTCTGTATTTTTAATAGCATATCATGACATAGAATAACCAAGTGGTTTATTACGGGTAAACTTAAGGTCAATTGAGCATTAAAGACTAATAAGTGGATCCATATAGATAGAAACGTGGATTCATGCATCTCAAGAACCAATACAGCATCTAAAACCCTAATTTTAGACCTGCTTAAATTACAGAGGTTATGGTCAGAATAAAATTCATCTAAATCTCATAAAACTCATATAAAAATATTCCTTGAGGTTTGGCATCCTTGATTTGACCATTTGAACCTATTTTCACCTTAAATAGAGTCACAAATAGAATTTTACCTTAATTTGGGTTTCTACGCAAATTATCCAGTCAAAGTTGATCAAAACTGAAATCCGAGTTCACCACTAGATTCCTTGGGTCCAAATTAGGTTTGTACCAAAATTTGGGCCCAATGAAAGTCCATCTTGGCCTAGTTTGCATTATAGTCCAATTAAAATATATTCCTCTCAATTAAGCCCCTAACTTTCAAAATATTTGTGATTAGGTCCCTAACTTTGTCTTCATTTTTCTAGAAAGGTCCCTATCACCATTGGTGTGAACGGATCTCCTCTGCTGAGATTCGGGCAAGGTTTTCTCGCTCGATTCTTAATCAAATCCTCCTAAAATTGGAGGGGAGAATCCTTGAGAGGTCCTCTATCGATTGGACCAAGTCTTGGACCTTGATTTGCACCAAATTCCTCATGCGAATGCTAACAATCTCAAGGATCCTTTTCCCTAGGTTTACAAATTTGCCAAGCCTCCTACCTTTCTTGGAAAACCTTCTAAGGCCTTTAAATAGGACCCTCTTGAGAAGCTGAGCTCCTTAACAAGTTTTTGACCGAGAAATCCCCTCTTCTTCCTTCTCCGATCATCCACAACCTCGACTCTGACAACCCTCTCCACCCTCCTCTTATGGCTGGCCAACCATTAAATTGGATGGCCCACTGCCTTCCTCCTCTTCTGCGCCTCTCCAGCTAAAGAGGGACTACTCTCTGCCTCTTCGTCGTCGCCACCTTACTAGACTTTCATCACCTTCTCCAGCTCTGGCCTATCACAAATGGTCACCTCCGCCCACTATTTCCCTCTCTAGGTCTCTCTCTCTCTCTCTTCCTCTCTCCTTCCTGAATCTTCCTATCTCTTTCTCTCCCTATTTTGACTGACCAACCAATCGCACCTATACCATCTTCTCCACCTTTGGCAAGGTCTTCGGTGAGCCCATGCCAACGCTACACCACACAAAAAAACATGCCACAACCACCTACACTTTCGCTATTCTTCACTGAGCAAAAGCCCCAACCTAGTTGGGCCTATTCATCCATCGCTCCCTCTATCGAGCACATCCCTCGCTGCACTACCACTCCAACCTCGATAGAGGTCCACCGGCTTCCAACCTCCACGAAGCCACCATGAGCACCTTTGCGAAGTCTCACGAAGCTTTTTGACATGTTTAATTCGGCTACAAGGCCATATTTTCTTATTCAAGTGTTCATCAGAGCTCTGCCGCCACCTTCATCTTGTCTGGCCCCGTTCGTTCATCTCCAAACCCCAACTCTAGTAGCTGCAGCTCACAATCGATGCAGAATCGATAGCTGTAGTTATCCACGGCTTCAATTGGGATGTAACGGCACAACAGCTACGTTGATTTGGCGAAGTCATCGACCTGCAGCTGTAGGAAGCAAGCTCATGGGTTTAGTCCTACATTCCTGGATTCAAGAGGCTGTAACTCCAGATCAAAGGAATTTGTGTGGTAGCTTGGTCGCCTTTGTATCACTGGGGTCAGGTCCCTACTCTCACATGCCTCACGCACGTACCCTCGCTCGCCATGCACACTAGTGGGTCTGGGTTGATCCGTCTACCCAGTTACCCAGGTCTGGTCCATTCTGAGCTTGGGAGACAATAAAAAGAACTAAAGAGAGAGGGGGTGGGTTTTGCTACCTTGGGATTTGAGCCCTCTCTTCTCTCAACAATTGGCCTTTGTAAGCTTTGTGTAAGGCCGTTGAGCCTCTGTTGGTGCTGCTGTTGTGTTCTTCTGAAACTCTTATGAGGCCCTTGAGCCTCTTCTGATAAGGCATCTGAAGCCTTTGGTTGACGTCTAAGGCATTCTACTGGTTACTGTTGGAACTTTTGAATACTTGACTGACGTGGATTATTGATTGTGGTTTACTGTTGAAATATTTAAGTAGATTAAGGGCTTAACATTGAGGGTTAATTTGGTGATTCAAATCACCATTTTAACCCAATCTTTTTCCACTGATACTCTATTCTTTATTGAAATATCATTCTCAGCATTTACTTGATTTCAATTGCATATATATTTCTTATTAAATTGTGATTGGTGAATTGAATTGCACAATTGCTCCCTGTGAGCAACCTTAGACTCCCATTTGAATATGAGTTTTATGAAGTTAAATGTTTTGAGTGATATTGTCAACTATACTATGATGCATTTTCTATACATCGACTATTTTGTGTAAACAAGCTCGTGAATCCATGTGTGCCCACTGTCCATAACCTTGATATTAGTGATCTTATAGACTTCAAGACGATCCAATTGGGCACCATCATGTGTACTCGCCTAAAATTAATTAAATACAAAAAATAATTAATAATTTAAAATTACATGCATGTTAATTAGAAATATAAATAAATAGGAAATGTACTTACATATCTTGTCTAAAGCTTATTAATACTCATCCGACCAAAGACATGAGTCTGCGGTGGAGCCTTAGCCCTGTTAGCCTTATTCTTCACCTAATTCTGTAGAAAATACATATATATTTTTTTATTAGTAAAAGAATTAATAATAATTAAATTTTAATGCATAACATGTTATTTAACTACCTCCGTCTTAGGCTTCCTCCAATGCTGACAACAATCGTTCCATATCTTTGATAGTATTGAAGGAGGTACATTCCTCAAGACCTCCTCATATAACCTATTCGCAAAATACTGAATAACAAAAGAAATAAATTATATAATTTAAAGGTATATATTGATGAAATTTAAAATTATTTTTCTTACCGTCTTTTTCTTATGAAGTCTCAAGTCTTGATGACGCTTTGATGCATGGATGAGGTTATACTTGGAGGCCTCTGGATGGTCCCCCTAATTGAAGATCGCTTATAAATTAAACATTTATATACATCAAATCACACTAAAAGAAACATGTATAAACCTGAATATATATTAATTACCTCTAAGTGATGAATGATCTCCCTCTTGAGCTCCTTTGAGACAATCCTTCAATCAAAATAAGAAAGGGGGATGATGTTCTTCACAACCTTAGAGAGCCTGCTGCTAAATGGAGGGTAGTCAGGATCTTCCCCACCAGGGGTGATCTTCACCTTCACCCTCGTGCCCTCTGGTATACCCTACAAGTCCCTATTTCTCGTCAAGCCTCTTCCTTTCTTCTTCACTAAAATCAATAACAATAGTACTATGAATGAAAAGTAAATACAAAATTTAAAAACTTTTAAAATATAGAAAATAATTTACTTACCAGTAGTGCTGCGCCATGGCTGATCAGGGTCTATGTTGGCCTCAGGGTGGCCAACCTTAGCATAACACTCATTCTCCCTGTCATCCCCCTTCTCATCGCCCTCCCCCTTGTCCCCTTCCTCATCATTGTCGACTTAGGAATCCTGTACGTCGTTCCCGTCCCCCTTATCTTGGTCAGGGTCATGATTGTCAACCTCATCCTTAGGCTCGAGTAACGTCACAAACTTAGGGATGATTGCCTTCTTCACCTTCCCTGTATAAAGGGACTATGCATGTGCACCAGGATGGATATATGTGTGTGTAGGGGGGGTGGTGTACAAAATTAGGAGTGGGTATTAAATATGTATCAATGGTAAGACTATAGGGATTCTGGGGGGAGTAGGCTAGGAAGGGAAGGTCTAGGTGCGGGGAGGCCATGTACGGAGAGGCTGTATGGTAGGTGGCTATGTGCAAGGAGGTTGTATGGTACAGGGGTCCTAGGTATCGGGGGTGGTATCAAGACTCCTTTGATGAGAAGCCCACTTCTTTAGTTTTACCATCTACACAACACAAAAAAATAATTAGTGACAAGAAAACACAAACATATATAATTTATATGAAAAACATGCATATAACTGACACCAATCAGTAATGTTACCCTGACATAATACTAGCCGTGTAGAAGGAAAAAATTAACAGAATTGTGTTAACAACCTATAATAAGAGTAAACAAATTATTATATCAGAATTAGAATGATTTATGAGGAAATTTATATTATTAAAAGAAGGTTTGTAAATTATACCTTATATGTAAATGTTTGTTGCACTTGGATCTAAATCAAGTTGTTGAAGTTCTTGATATGTTTTAGGTTCTAATTTAGGTCCCCCTTGTGTTCTGAAGAATTTGACGGTTATTATTCTGACTTATATACTTGTGCTTCTTACCAACCTTAAACCTAATGCCTTCCTTGAAAACATTAAGCCATTCACACTTGAAGAGGACAAGTCTACGATCATATCTGTAGCTAATCTTAAGAACTTCATCAATTTGTCCATAATAACCATCACACCCATTTGCTAATTCGCAAGGGATAACAACACCAGGTTGCTATGTAGCCTTTACATCATCAATAGATTTGATTCTGTATCTGAAGCCATTTATGATATACCCAGAATGGCAATGTCCATAATTCAATGGACAATCGCACTACTAGAAATTGGGGTATTCGCGATACTTTTAATATGATGGTTTATTTTAAAACCATCATGTAAAATGAGTACCAAGATATACAACAGTTTTTATGAAAACTATTGTATTAAAGATGACGATTTTATCTTGTAACATTGATTAAATGTGTACTTTAATATATGCGACGGTTTAACAAGAAATCGTCGTATATATTGATTTTGAATTTTGTCGGGCATCATTTCTTCGTTCCCTACCCAACCTTAAATGACAGTTTTCACAAAAATGGTCATGTAAGGTACCTGTTTCGTACGACCCACGCCTAACCCACTGTGCCCTATTCACTCATCCTCTCCTTCAACATCGATCTCCTCCTCCTCCTCCTTGAACTCCTAGCTGCATCACCTTCTCGTCGCACACTACCCCCTCCTCACCATGCATTCCTCCTCCTCATCCCCATGTGTGCCCCTCCTCCCATTCGCCTCCTCCTCCCATTCATCGCTACCCCTCCTCCTCATCCCCATCCGCAGCCCCTCCTACTCCTTTCTGATGTCCCCCGTCCTCCTCCTCCTTTTTGATGCCACCCCTCCTCCTCCTTTCTGATGCCGCTCCTTCGCCACCTCATCCCCATCCCCAGACCCTCATCCTCCTCCTCCCATCAGCTGCCCTCCCTCCTCCTCATCCCCATCCCCAAACCCCTCCTCCTCCTCCTCCCATCACAACCCCCCATCCCCCATTAGCCACCCCCTCCTCCTCCCATTTCTATCCCCCTAATCCCAAAATTTTTTGCATTATTTAAATGTCAAATTTGGTTATTTTTTAATTTGTTTTAGTTTTTTACTTATAAATATTTTTAATTTGATTTAGGTATCTTGTGTCGTCGGACACCTTCTCTGTGATTCACACGCTTTGTTGAGGTATGAAATTAAGTTGTCTTAATTCATTTGTGAATGAATGTGGGGTGTGCTCACTTAATTATGTTTAGAATGTGGGGTATGCCCACTTAGGTTTCAAAAGTGGTGTGCACCCACTTAGGTTTAGAATATGAATTTTTAATCATGTTTAGAAAGTGGGGTGTGCCTACTTAGGTTTAGAATATGAATTTTTTTAAAGATTGTGGGTTGTACCTACTTGATTTAGTAAATTGAATGTGTTTGATTGATTGTGGGGTGTACTCACTTTCTTCTGACTATTTATTTCATTTTATTGTGTATGTTTAATTAATTTAATAAATTGAATTTGATTCTATTATTTACCCACTTTATGTCTGTTTGATGTTATTATTTTAATGCATTAATTACAGATACGCATGCACAAATCTAGATGCACTTGAGGCCAAACAATAGGTATTCTAACCCTTAGTTTACAGGTTTTAGGAGGGATAATCATGCCAAAATACTTTCTCGTTGACACTTATGATCATGCTATATGGACAATGCAGAGTGTTTGTATACCTCACTTACATTCATGAAACTTTTTCTTTATAACAAGACATAATAGTCGGCGTCCTTTGTTCAGAAAAGTTCTGAACAAATGGGGGTACTTGAAGATTTTATCACAACTTAGGATTACTTGTAACATGGAATCGATGTCTGAATGAAATTCGATAGTATCTTTTTTCTCTTCTCTGGCATACCAACCGATCTTATCTACGTTCCTAATGCACCCTTAAATGGTAGTTATTGGGAATATAGTTAAGGTTACTCTTGGTGGGTATACTAGTGAAGTGTGAGGAGATGCTACCGAAATTTCTTCAGACACCGATTACATGTAACAAGTAACATTGTCATCAAATCTTCAAGGATAGACTATTAAGTGAAAACCCTAATCAAAGTACAAGCACTGTCATAAAATCAAATTATAATTATTGGGTGGTTTTATTTTATTTTTGTAGTTTATCATGGATAAGTCTTGGATTAGTTTGAAGAACTCGGATTACTCTCAATACAAGAATGGAGTGAGAGAGTTCCTTGATTAGGCATTTTCATGATGATAGGAAGTCATTCAAATGAGGAGACAAGTTCGACAAGATATTTTGCCCATGTAGGTGTTTGAATGGATATTCACATGATAGAAACACTTTATACGAGCATATGATTTGCAATAGTTGGTGACAGCATTATACTAAGTGGATTACTCATGGAGAGAATCTTACAGAGGAAGTTAGATGATCTCCAATAAATTTTGATGAGACAGCAGTTGATATTGAAGTTGATGACAACGATGAAATGCTTGATGAGATGAGAGCAGGAGTTGAACATCCAGCTAGTGGGGAAACTTGTAATCAGTTGTATGATGCTATTAGGGTAGCGGATGAACCTATTACTCCTGGTATCACGACCATTTCAAAGTTGTCATTTCTTTTGAAGTTATTTTGGATTAAGATTATGAATAGAGCGATCTTTAAATTGATCTCCAAGGTGCTTGAATTTATTAGAGAGCTTTTAAATGATCTGAAAGGTTATCCAAAGACATGGTATGAAGCAAAGAAACAAATTCTTGGACTTGGTTTAAATAGCAAGAAAATTGATGCTTGTTCAAATGATTGTGTACTATATAGAAATGAATATGTAGAGTTGACTAGTTGTCAATAGTGTGGTGTTGAGAGAATTAAAATGGGAAATTCACTAAATACAAGGGTCAAAAAATAGTCGAAAATGTCTTATTGGGTCTTGCAAGCGATGGGTTTAATCCTTTCAAGAATATGCACTCATCTTATTCAATTTGGCCAATCGTGATGGTAACTTACAACTTACCTACGTGACTTTGTATGTGATCATCGTTTATGATGTTGACCCTCCTCATCCACAGTCCAAATCAGCCAAGAAATGCAATTGACGTTTATCTTAAACCATTGATAGATGAATTGAAACTGTTGTGGTGTAACAGCATTCATACATATGATGCATAGAAAAGAATTCTTTAATATACATGCTGCATTATTATGGACCATTAATGACTTCCCTGCATATGCAAATTTGTCGGGACAAAGTGCAAAGGGAAACTCTACTTGTCCAGTATCTATGGATGACACTCATCATCTTTGATTACCTAAAAGCAACAAGTTTTGTTATTTTGGACACTGTAGATTCTTGCCTATTAAGCATAGATGGCAAATAGCAGTGTTTAAGGACAAGTTCGATAGTAAAACTTGTCAGTATTCTTCCAAGAATCAGAGGAATAAGCTAAGTACAAATTCATTAAGGTAGTCAAGTTTTCAAATAATGGAGAAATTAATTGACAACATACAATTAGGTCATCTGTTCAGGAAAGATTAAATAGCTTTGAAACATACAGGTTTTAAAAAGAAGAGCATTTTCTTCATGGAACTCTTGTATTGGAAAGATCTAACTATTCGACATAATCTTGATGTGATGCATTTCGAAAAGAATGTTATGGACAACATTTTGGATGTGTTCAACTTAACTAATAGTCCAAAGGATACAGTGAAAATGAGAAAAGATATGATAATTTTAGGCATTCATCCAGAGTTATATGTTATTGAAAAAGAGGATGGCAGTTATAACTGTTTGGAAGCCATTTATAGCCTAAATAATGTTCAACGAGAGAAAGCTTTCACCTTCTTGAAAAAACTTAAAGATTATGTGTTAAATAAGGATAAGCATGAAGGATCTACTGTGGAAGGGTATCTTGTAGAAGAGTCCATTAACTTTTGTGCCATGTATATGGATGAGGCAGACAATCGATTTAATTGATTACAGAGAAATTATGATGGAGGGTACAATGAGAATGATGGAGATTGTCTTTCAATATTTGATATTCCATGAAGATCTATGCTCTACACAGAGTACAAATCAATCTATGAAATCGATCCACATTTAGACACCCTTCATGTAGCCCACCCAGCCCCTCGTACCTAGCGACCCGGCACCTAGACTCCCCAATCCATTCCTGAGTACATCCCTCTACGTACTCCCCATGCACACCCAATTGTCATGGTACCTAATCTAGCATTTACGAGGTAGTGTGAATATGTCCAGCCTAGTGATCGTGCCTGACAGTACCAAAACAAGGGTAAGAGGGTGGTTACCAATGTAGTGCAAGAGCTAGAGCTAGAGGTTGCCATCCACTACCCTAACGACAACGAGGATGAGGATGAGGGTAACAGTGGCGGTGAGGAAGATCACGAGGAGGGTGAGGACGATGCTGAGATACAGAGACCACCTCAGCTGGACCCTCAAGCTGAGGCAGGAACCAGTTCTGCTGGTAAGAATTGTCGATAGTATCCTATTAAAATTTAATTTTAATTGATGGGAACACCATCACGAGCCCTAAGTGCTCATTTCAACCTAGCAAAGAGAACTAAAGCTCCTACATAACCAAATGAAGGGCCCAACTCAAGGAATAATCAGTTTGAAAGAAAAGCAAGGAACAAAGGGTAAAACTACAATTTTACCAATGCAGTGAAACAACGGGATTTCTCAGGGGCTAAACATAGGTCAAGTGGTCTTAACAAGATAAAAAGTGAGTTGGTTCAATCAGAAAAGGGTTAATGTGAAATCTGGGAATTAAATGACTTCTGGTAACCCTAAAACAGACCCACTTAATTCAATAAGGTTCTGGTCAGAATAAAATTCACCTAAACCCTCTAAAATTCATGGAAAAAATATCCTCTAGGATTTAGAATCCTCAATTTAGCCTTTAGAACCTATTTTGAGCTAAATAGGGTTCTTAGCCAAATATTTGCCCTAAATTGAGTTTTTGTGTGAAATGCCCAGTCAAACATGGTCAAACCAAAAATTCAACTTCACCATTGGATTCCTTAGGTCTAAACTAGGTTTGTACCAAAATTTGGACCTAAGAAGAGTTCACCTTGACCTACTTTGCAAAGCAGTCCAACCCAATTACATTTAGAGCCCTAACTTTTGAAAACAATTTCAAATACCCCACTAGCTTCCTCATCGTTCATTGCAATTAGGTCCCTCTGCCATTACAATGGAGGAATCCTACTCTGGTGAGGATTCAAGGGGGATATCTCCTTGATTCCTCAGAGAATCCCTCTCAAATTTGAAAGGGACATTCTCTGAGGAATTCCCGATCATATGAACCCAATTATGCACTCTGATTTCCACCCAATCTCTCATGTGAATGCATGAGAGATACGGGTATCTCTCGACCATCCAAGTCCGATGAGGTTGCCGTGCTTGGAAGCTTGCATTCCAACCATAGGGCCTTCTGCCTGCGACTATAAAAGCTCCCCCTGACTCTGCCGATCATCCTCAACTTGGTTTGGCTAGAGATAACCCGCAATTTTCTTCTCTTCTCCAGGTAGACATCCAACGAGCTCCAGCGACCTATCTCTCCTCCTCTCGTCGCTCTGCCACAATACCAGTAGTAGAGTTGTCTCTACCTCCGTCGTCCGCATCGCACCATACTTGCACACGCGCCAACTACCCCTTCATCGTCGCCGTTATCCTTTTACGGGATCTTCATCTCTGGCGGCAGCAGGTATGAGCTGACCACCATCCCTTCCCCCTTCATCCATAAAATAGGTCAGATACTTCCCCTTTCTCTCCTCTTTGTTTGCCCCCTCTCTATTTCTATTTTCACCCCTCGACAACAACTGATCACCACCATCGTCACCACCTCCGGCAGACCATCGGCGAGGTGCTTCCATCACTCCACGCACCCATCCACCTCACCAAACACCTCAGAAGCTCCGCCATCGTCCATTAATCATTTTCCCCTTCTCCATCGACCGCCACATGCTCCACACACTGCCCTCGAACAAGCCCATTATCATGGTCATAGAATGATGTAGGCATTCACGCCTAGGCCACCCCATTCCATGCCACCCATCGAGACACCTTCACCGTGCCACGACGAAGCCCCCTGTGTGATTTAATCAGGATGCAAGGTCATTTTACTTGATAGCAGGATCAGACATCGGCCACCATTAGAGCAAGCTTGAAGCAACTCGCAACCTTTACTCCAGGCAGCCTCGCTCTAGGCCCCAGGTTCCAGGCGATGCGAATTCGCATCACGCACACATTTCAATAGGTAATTGGCTTTGCATGGCACTGCAGTCGCAACAATTAAGCAAGGCATCTCCTGCGGGCGTGCAAGGAAGTGGGCGGGACTTTTAGTCCTACCTCAAGCGTTTTCGAGCAAGAAGAGTGATAAATTGTAATTGTGTCAGGGGCTTATCTCCTCCTGACACGGCATGAGGTTCGACTCTCCCCATGCCTTGTTCGCGATTCACTACTCCGCGGACCTGGTAGCCTGACCCAATTATTGTGCACTCCTCGCGCATCATCGGCGCCGGTGCGCCTGGACTCTGGCACGCTAACCCGACCCATTTACCCGAGAAGGCTCTGGGAGAGTGAGCCTAAGAGAGAAAAGAGAGAGAGTTCATGGGGGAGGGTAGGGGTAGGTTTTGCACTTGCTTGTTGGGAAAGGAAGAAGGAAGAGGACCCTGAAGGAAAAGCTAAGGAAGGAAAAGCTAAAGGCAGAAGAAGCTGTAGAGAAGAAGAAAGATGAAGAGAAGGCACGGTTGAAGAAAAGGAGCTGAAAACTAAAGCCAAAGAAAGAAGGAAGAGAAAGTCAAGGAAGGAAGAAGAAGAAAGGAAGAGCAAAGCAGTTGAAAGACAGAGCATAGGCCAAGGCAGGAAGGAATAAAAGCCAGACAGGAAGGAAGGAGGAAAGAGAAGGCAAGAAGGAATAGAAGCCAAAGAAGGAACATAAGAAAGGAGAAGTCAGAGAAGGAAAGAAGAAAAGAAGAAAAGAAGAAGAAAGAAGCCACCACCAAAAGAAGGACCAAAACCAAGGCAGAAAGAAGAAAGTAAGAGAAAGAGAAGAACGAGCCAAAGGAAGAAGACAAAGAAGAACCAAACATTTTTATGACCTTTAATTTTATAGTCCAATTCTTCCCAATTTCTCTTTTATGCTACATCTTATTATTCATAAAGTCTTGTTTGACATTCTGAATTATATTTTAAGTAGTTTTATGTGTTCAAATTGTCTCTATTATTAAGATTACTATATGAACTCCATTTGCTCCCTGTGTTCGACCTCAGACTTAAACTTCAAATAATAAAATTTATTTGTTTTCAAAGTGATTTCAACTATACTAAGACGTAATTACTTTAAGCCTGATTTCGCCTTGTCAACATTTTGGCACCGTTGCTGGGGAGCAACACATAATTCACCACTAGTCTCTACATTATTTTAATTATATTTGAACACTAACTTGCCCTACTTGTTTTATTGTGATCTTGCAATGTATTTCACGAGGAGATCTCCCACGCAAATGAACCACAGGTAACTTCTCTATTCTTCCCTAATCCATCTCCTAATCCTAGGAAGACAAAAAGAAGCAATCAATTAGGAATCAACCGCCTTATTCTTTATAGTAATTATCATTTTTAAGGCAAAATTTCCTAATATGGAAATTTTTTTTCAAAACTTATTAAAGTTGAAGCAATTTTTTAGAGATCCTACTCCACAAATTCCTGTGCCTATTAGAGATCACGCTTAATTTCTGAATCTCCGTGGAATACACCCTTCTTATTTGAAGTCCAAAGAGAACTTCTGTGAAAATTCAAAGAGGATTGGAAATAGAACCAAATTAGGGTTTCTACAGTAGGGTTTTGGAGTGCTAGTTCACACGTGCTTGCATAAAAGGAAATAAACCCACCCGCATCTATGTACTACCCAAGCCCTTGATTGAAAGGATTTAACCAAAACAAACCCTAAAATTAAGCTCTAAAATCACTAATCTAAATCTTGACTGAATTCTGATCTGAACTTGATTCTACATCTTGATCTGAATTCTGATCTTGATTCCATCATCTAATCTAAACATACATCCTGGTTACTTAAGATTACCATTCAAGAAACCTGAATCACAGAGATCCATGAGAGATAGAATGATTGAGGATGCCCTTGAATTCTATGAAATTGAATACAGAACCACAACACCAGTACATGACATTCAGGTTAGTGTACCAACAACCACAACCTTCATCATAACCTGTGCACAAGTGTTATTGACAGAAGCCACAAAAGGATCAACCAAAGACATTCTCATAACAGGATACATTGAGATAGAAAAATTGCACAACTTTGAATACCTTAAATGCATGACAAATCATGTACTATTGGAACAACACCAAGATGATCTTGAAAAATGGGAAGAGATGATGAGATTATTGAAACAAATTCTCGATCAGAAATACCCGTACATGCCCCAAACAGATAATGAACCATCTTGGAATAGTATTGAGGATCAATCAAATTTCCCACATCTTGGGTTTGAGGCACAAAGTTGTTGTGGATTCCCAACTTAGATAGAACACAACATGCCTGAGCTGGAATTAGGTTGGGAAGTTCCTATTGCAGGAGAACATGATTTTGAGCCAGCCCTAGATCCTAGGTCACCAAGCATAGAATTCCAAGACTCCTGCAATGATGAGATTAGAACTGAACCTCTTGAGGGTGTAAATCCGCCCCTTTATTCTGATAAGGTGACCCTTGAAGGTAACTCTGATTTAAATTCTAGTGATTCAACCCACATTCTTAGTTTAAAATTTGGATTTGAAACTTACTGGGAAGATTACGAGGCCCTGTATGATGAAGATCAAAGTTTCAATGAAGAGTATGATTCTGGGCCTCTATTTGATGAATATCCATCTCCAACATCCTAAGATATACAAATCAATTTTTCGGAAGTCACGCCAATCTACGATACAGAAATCGAGGAGTTGGACAGGTGGGGTTTTGATTGGGTCTTTCCTACCATCCTAGAACTTGAGCCTATACCAACTAAGAACACCTCTTTGAGCTCAGAATGTACATATAGGCTAGACCCAAGTCAGGTTGCTAAGTCTACATCGTATGATTTATTCTGTGGTGGAACCCATGATCTCGAATCTCATTCAGAACTTGATTTTCGCAATAGCTCCGACGATTTTGAATCTTACAATAATTTCGGAGAACCTCTGTACGACGTACCAATCTACGACCTCAGCTCCATGATTCATTCTCAAACTCCGACTCTGAGGTCCCTGATCTCGAGAACATCAATTTAAATTTTGGTTCCAGTGAGATGGAATCATTTCTTTTCGATCCTCAGGCATCAACACCAGAAAATGCTGAGAGTGATTACAACCTAGAGTTCGAATCTTTTCTTGACTCAGATTTCCCTCATCCTATATACACTCTTCAGGTATTCACCTTTGACTTTGAAAGCTACTACGAGGACTCTCTCAGTGAAACCACCTGTAACTCCTTTCTAGAAGAGCCCTCATACACAATTCTTATTGAAGCCACCTCTTCCGCATATACAAAACCTATCCAAACCCGTTTTCAACCCCGACCTACAATCGAACTCAATTTCTTTTCAAATTCCCCTCTTACTGAGCCGATTGCAGATGATTCAACTCCACATCTACACTAGGTTTCGGACATTGATCATACTAAAGACCATGCTCCATCATTCTCTGATCACCCCTGTAGGGTTTCCGCATCATCCACTGATTATTTTATAGATCCCTACTCTAACCTGGCTGACTCGACTCAGCCAAACCCTGAATTCACACTTCCACATCCTTCCGAGCTCCATAGCATATGGTGGGTTCCACATCTCTTGATCTACATTTATCAACCCACCAGATTGATTGGCTTTAGGTTGCATCATCAGCCTACTGATCTGAACAAGCACCTGGTTGGACCAACTAGGCTATTGATCAAGGTGCTTATTCTACAAAACTCTACTGATTTGACCACTCCCTCTACATCTCGTTTCCCACTCAGCTGAAGGCATTGAATTTAGCGCTTAACGGGAGGCAACCCGTTGTTCCAAAAAACTTGAGATCCCTCTAATTATCCATCTGTACTTCACATCTATTGCACCGTAAGTTTGATTTTCCTAGAACAATCGATCCCACCTCTGGTACACGTGCCAGAGCTTGAAATCGTCCACAACAGTCATTCCTGACCCATTCACCGACCCGATAAATCCTATTCTTAGTCCCTGAACCCAACACTATTTCACACCCTCCCTATACAATGAGAACATTGCAAAACTTGGGCATAGGGGGCTGGTAAAGTGCAAACATACAAAAATCAAGAAAAGTCAGAAGGATTCTCACGAGAAAATCACATATGTCAAAAAGCACCAAAAAAATAGAAAATTATGAAAAAGAATAAAAAAATTGGAGGGAAGAAAATTTTGAGGCCATATAAACATGAGGAGGAAGAGAGCAAAATGTCAAAAGGAGCAAAAAATGAAAAAAAAAGTGATAGTCATTAGTAAGAGATTAAGGGATTAACCAAAGTTCTTGACCACATCAAGAAAAAGAGAAATGAAGAAAAGTGCTAATGAGACACAAAAAGAGATTAGTAGGAACGATGATCTTAGGCCTTTTGGGCTAGACTCTTAGGCTTAAACATTCAAGTATTCGCTAAGATCTAGATAATCCTCATGAGGTTGGGGAAAATGCGAAGCTAAAGTATTAGGTCTAAGGATTAGGGAATATTCGACCTCGTTAACTGACCTCTGATTTGCGGGACTCGGTATCCTAAGCACCCCAACCCACACACAGTCTGGTTCAGTGCACATAACTATCAAAGTCATGCAAAATCATTTAAATGTTCTGAAAAGAAATTGCCTAGATTAGGAGCGGCCGATCAACACAAATTGATTTCGAGGAGTTCCTAGCACGGAGAGGTGGGAAATTTCCCTTGAAGATGCGTAACAACATATCATCTCTTTGGTGCTTGTCTCCTAGGATATTTACATATCCTACTAGGGGCACGTAACCACCCTGCTAGTTCAGATGCCATGGGTGGCATTATCATGAAATGTTGATTGCCAGGGTCTGGATTTAGCTACAGAATGCCATGGGTGGGGTTATCTCGAAATCTAGAAAGCCAGGGTTCTGGGGGTTTCCATGGGCAGTGCTATCATGAAGCATCGATTGCCAGGGACCTTTGAGGATTGATGATGGGGATGAGGACTCCGATACAGACCATGTTGAGAAGCCAATCTGAAGCTAGAAATAAAAAGAAAAGAGAGAGAAAACTCTCCAAACAAATAAATCCTTTGTCCCTCTCTTACAAAAAAACACACTGCAAACTGAACCGAAGCTAAAATATGTCTCAAGCATGGGTGCTTTAACTGCGAAGTCCAACGAGCCTTAGGATATTTCCTGTGGGCCTTAAAAGCCTTCGCAGAGGACTGAGGCTAGAGTTAGTCAAGTCTGGATCTTGGTTGGTACTTGAGTACCTCTAGGCCTACTATCGGCATTCTAACCTAATAAAAAAGAAAAAGAAAAAGCACTCATCATAAATTGTGAAAGGAACTCATGTTCTAGAATAGAAGTTAAAACCTTAAAATTTTGCTAAGGGACTTGCAAAAGCTAGGCATGGGGGTATGATGGGAATACCCTCATGAGCCCTAACTAGCTCATTTTGACACAGAAAAGAGAACAAAAGCTCCTACATAACCAAATGAAGGGCCTAACTCAAGGAATAATCAATCTGAAAGAAAAGCAAGAAACAAAGGGTAAGACTGTAATTTTACCATTGCAGTGCAACAATAGCATTTCTCAGGGTCTAAACATAGGTCAAATGGTCTTAACAAGATAAAAAGTGAGTTGGTTCAATCAGAAAAGGGTTAATGTGATATCAGGGAATTAAATGACTTTTGGTAACCCTAAAAGAGACCCACTTAATTCAACAAGGTTCTGATCAGGATAAAATTCACCTAAACCATCTAAAATTCATGGAAAAATATCATCTATGGCTTAGAACCTTCACTTTGGCCTTTATAACCTATTTTGACCTGAATAGGGGTCTTAGCCAAATATTTACCCTAAATTAGGTTTTTGTGTAAATTGCCCAGTCAAACGTGGTCAAACCTAAAACCCAACTTCACCATTGCATTCCTTAGGTCTAAATTAGGTTTGTACCAAAATTTGGACCTAAGGGGAGTTCACCTTGACCTACTTTGCAAAGCAGTCCAACCTAATTACATTTTGACCCCTAGCTTTTGAAAACCATTGCAAATACCCCACTAGCTTCCTCATCGTTCTTTGCAATTAGGTCCCTCTGCCATTACAACGGAGGAATCCTACTCTGGTGAGGATTCAAGGGGGATATCTCCTTGATTCCTCAAAGAATCCCTCTCAAATTTGAAAGGGACATTCTCTGAGGAATTCCCGATCATATGAATCCAATTATGTGCTCTGATTTCCACCCAATCTCTCATGCCAATGCATGAGAGATATGGGTATCTCTCAGCCATCCAAGTCCAGCGAGGTTGCCATGCTTGCAAGCTTGCCTTCCAAGCACAAGGCCCTCTACCTACGACTATAAAAGCTCCCCCTGACCCTGCCTATCATCCTCAGCTTGGTTTGGCTGGAGATAACCCCCAATTTTCTTCTCTTCTCCTCTGGCCAGACACCCAGCGGGCTCCGACGATCTATCCCTCTTCCTCTCGTCACTCTGCCACAATACCTGTGGCAGAGTTGTCTCTACCTCCGTCGTCTGCGTCGTGCCATACCTACGCATGTGCCAACTACCCCCTCGTCGTCGCCGTCACCCTTCTACTGGATCTTCGTCTCCGGTGGCAACAGGTATGAGCCAACTGCCATCCTTTCCACCTTCATCCAAAAAATAGGTCAGATACTTCCCCTTTCTCTCTGCTTTATTTTCTCCCTCTCTATTTCTATTTTACCCCTCAACAACCACAGACCACCACCATCGTCTCCACCTCCGGTAGACCACCGGTGAGGTACTTCCATCACTCCACTCACCCATCCACCTTCCTAAACACCTCAGAAGCTCCGCCACCATCCACTAATCATTTTCCCCCTCTCCATCAACCGCCACACACTCCACACACTACCCCCGAACAAACCCATCATCACGGTCACAGAATGACCTAGGAATGCACGCCCAGGCCACCCTGCACCACGCCACCCA
Organism: Thalassia testudinum; assembly: GCA_037157565.1. Lineage (NCBI taxonomy): Eukaryota > Viridiplantae > Streptophyta > Magnoliopsida > Alismatales > Hydrocharitaceae > Thalassia > Thalassia testudinum. The sequence goes on from JAZHRO010000025.1 coordinate 97,718,588, forward strand.
CCGAGACACCTTCTCCGTGCCACGGCGAAGCCCCTTGTGTGATTTAATGAGGTTGCAAGGTCATTTTACTTGATAGTAGGATCGGACATCGGACACCATTGGAGCAAGCTTGAAGCACTCGCAACCTTTACTCCAGGTAGCCCCGCTCCAGGCCCCAGGTTCCAGGCGATGCGGATTCGCATCACACACACATTTAGCCAGGTAATTGGCTTTGCAAGGCACTGCAGTCACTGCAATTAAGAAAGGCATCCCTTGAGGGCACAGGAGGAAGCGGGTGGGACTTTTAGTCCCACCTCGGGAGTTTTCAAGCAAGAAGAGTGATATAAATTGTAATTGTGTTAGGGGCTTATCGCCTCCTGACATGGGGTGAGGTCCCACTCTCCCCATGCGTCATCCACGATTCACTACTCCACAAACCTGGTAGCCTGACCTGATTACCGTGCACTCCTCGTGCATCACCCACGCCGATGCGCTTGGACTCGGGCGTGCTAACCCGACCCATTTACTCGAGAAGGCTCTGGGAGAGTGAGCCTAAGAGAGAAAAGAGAGAGAGTTTGTGAGGGAGGGTAGGGGTAGGTTTTGCACTTGCTTGTAGGGAAAGGAAGAAAGAAGAGGACCTGAAGGAAAAGCTGAGGAAGGAAAAGCTAAAGGCAGAAGAAGCTACAGAGAAGAAGGCTGAAGAGAAGGCATGGTTGAAGAAGAAGAGCTGAAGACCAAAGCCAAAGAAAGAAGGAAGAGAAAGTTAAGGAAGAAAGGAAGAAGAGGAAGGAAGGATGAAGAAGAGAGGAAGAGCAAAGCAGTTGAAAGCCAGAGCATAGGCCAAGGCAGGAAGGAATAAAAGCCAGAAAGGAAGGAAGAAGAAGGAAGGAGAAGGCAGGAAGGTATAGAAGCCAAAGAAGGAATAGAAGAAAGAAGGAAGAAGTCAGAGAAGGAAAGAAGACAAAGAACAAAAGAAGAAGAAAGAAGCCATCGCCAAAGGAAGGACCAAAGCCAAGGCAGAAAGAAGAAGAAGAAAAGAAGAGAAAGAGAAGAACAAGCCAAAGGGAGAAGCCAAAGAAGAACCAAACATTTTTAAGACCTTTAATTTTATAGTCCAATTCTTCCCAATTTCTCTTTTATGCTACATCTTATTATTCATAAACTCCTGCTTGACATTCTGAATTATATTTTAAGTAGTTTTATATGTTCAAATTACCTCTATTATTAAGATTAGTGTATGAACTCCATTTGCTCCCTGTGTTCGACCTCGGACTTAAACTTCGAGTAATAAAATTTATTTGTTTTCAAAGAGATTTCAACTATACTACGACGCAATTACTTTAAGCCTGATTTTGCCTTGTTAACACTAATGTTTTAATTTTTAATTATATTTTTCATATTAGGTAACAAAAGAAAAAGAAGGGGTTCGACAAGAAATGCACATCTAGATGCACTTCCAGAGGGGACGAGAATCAAAGTGCATATCAATGAAGTTGGAGAAGATACAGACTATCCTCCTTTCACTAGCAGACTGTCTAGGATGATAAAGGAGCTCATCCCCTTTTATTGTTTTAACTAGAGGAGGGTCTCCAGGGAGATCAAGAGGTAGCTTAGTCGTAATATGGAGGTAAATAATTATATATTAATGTATATATATAAATTTACTTTAATAATATTTAATTTGTTTATACTATTTTGTAATATTACAAGGGATCTTTGATTAGGGTGACGATTTGAATGTCACCAAGTACATCCTCAATCATGCTACGAAACATCTTCGTGATTAGAGGATGACAACGAAGAGAAAAGTGAAATTTGTAATATTTCTCATGTTTTATTATTTACTTAGTTAATTTCTTTTAACAATTTATTTTTATAATTTAGTTTTATAATACAATGTCATCTAATGAGGAGGCATTGAGGAATGCGCCTTCTACAATAGCAGTAGATGTGTGGAAAGAATGCTCTGAAAATTGGAATAAGCCTGAGACGGAGGTAATTATAAATACTTTTAAGAGCATTTGGAGATAGAAGATTTAATTATTTCCCATTACAATATGTTATATGTATAAGATCAGGCAAAGAAGAATAAGGCCAATTGGGATAAAGCTCCACCACAGACCCACTGTTGTGGTTGAACTAGTATAGATAGAGTTAAGGCAAAATATGTAAGTAATTCCTTATAATTATGCCACTTTTATGTTTTAAATTAAAGTTATAATTATAACTATTACCTACAATTTGAAATATATTTACAGGCGCATTCACACGATGGTGCCACAATCGATCAGGTTGGTGTATATGAGGTTACTCATAGCAAGGCCACCACCAGTGACCGGTGAACATGGTTACATGAGACATACCATACAAAGCATGTAACATTTATTTATCAACTACTTTAATTTTTATACTTTAATATGACATTAAATTATTGTAATTTGTAAGGAGAAATGATGAACTTAATCAACACCCCTACAGAAGCCGCTCCCGACACTCAGTAGCACCCTCCTATAACACCTGAGGAGGCTTTTAGGAGCATCATGACTCTGGAGCATGGAAGCTTCATTTGTAGTGGAGGGAGGAGTTAGACGATCTCCAGCTGGTATAGGTGGAAGGGGTCAGCGACAACGGTTGTCATCTAGTAGATGCAAACATAGCTCCATGATGTCACCTTATAGTTCCACCAGGAAACCCAAGCTTGGCAAGATGCCTAGAAATTCATGAGGGAGCAGAGGAAGGAGATGGAGCAGTAGAGAGCAGAGATGAGAGAGATGATGGCATTATTATGGGGTAGCGGTCGAAATCACACTTTCTATCACTACCCCCCTCGTAGAGACGACAATGACCTTGGAGGTGGTGGAGCAGGACAGGGGGTAGGAGTTAAGCATAGGTTTAGACTATTTATCTTCTCATTAGTTAGGTTTTGCATTTTGCTTATGTATATTTTGACATTATGACATACTCTTTTCATTAGGTTTATACATATACTTCTTGTATGTTGAATGTTTTACGTTTCATGTTGTATGTTGATGAAACATTTATATTATTTATGTTGTATGTTTTGTATGTTGCATATGTTTAGTAACATTATATAGCGAAAAACAAAAATACACATATATATACGACGATTATGTTCCAAACTGTCGTGTATGGTTCACGTGTATCATACATGATGGTGAACAAAGCCGTCTACAAATGGTAGTTAATGACAGTTTGTAATATAACTATCTTTTATAAAGATAGACGATGGTTTCTAGAACCGTCATGTAAAATATGACGGTTTGAAATCAAAGCCGTCATGTATACACTAATGCTACATACACTTTCGCAATGACATAATACAACGGTTTTGACTGAATAAGCAACGATTTTCAACTATCGCGAAAAGTATTCATCCTAAGTAGTGTTGAATATTACCACAAAATCTTCCATCCACCGTGGGTCATTATTTTCTTTCATTTTAGCAACACGCTGTCTAAACCACTCAGGAAAGAGTAGATCGGGTGCTTTTGCATGTAACGATTGTTTATTCATCGTAGAAAGGGTTGGTTTAGGAATTTGCTTTAATATATATAAGTGTGCCAATTGATAATCTACTTTTGGATTCTCAATAAATTTTGTGTGCAGAATGGACCTTCCTGGAATTTTAAAAATAGAAAGACAATCTCTGTCATGTTCATTGTATCGCCCGCCATAATTTCTTTCGAAATGATTGAATTTGTGGTCTGTCTCACACATATACATGACATAGAAGTTTATGATTCCTCAACTAAATATCCCTTGATAATTGACCCTTCAGGCTTAGCTTTATTTAACATGTAATCCTTTAGTTTTTTCAAATACCTCTCTATCGGATACATCCATCTATATTGAACTGGCCTGTGATCCTTACTTCATTTGCCAAATTTATTATTAAATGCACCATTATGTCGAAAAAAAATGGGGGAAAAATCTATTCCATTTTACATAATGTGATAACACCTTATTTATCTTAGGAGCGTAGCATTTCAGCATCTAAAGTCCTTGAATAGATAGCTTTGAAATATCGATTCATGTCTGTAAAAACACCTACAACGGGATCAAGTAAGACTCCAAGTATGGCCAATAGGAAAAAACTTGAATATAAACATGCGAGTCATGACTTTTTAACTCACTTTTTTTTTTTTAAGATTCATTAACACAGCATCATAGCTATCATGAGTAGCCATCTTGCACCCGTATCTCCTTCAAAAATGAGAATATTTTCTAAATATGTTCATGCTTTAAGCTATATATAGCATCTGGGAACTCAACATTGCCATCATCCTTCTCTATCATATGTAGCTTTGGATGAATGCCCAAAATCTCCATGACTTTTCTTATTTTTATTAAGTCTTTTGGACTATCTATTAAATTTAGGGCATCCATATTGTCCATGACATTTTTCTCTATGTGCATCACATGTAGGTTATGTCGAATTATCAGATCTTTCCAATATAGGAGTTGCATGAAGAAAATGCTTTTTTCATTAAAGCCTAAATGCACCAAGGTTTTTTTTTTTAAAAAATGACCCAATATTATGTTTCCAAGCTCTTGAAATTTCTATTTTATTGTTACTCCTGACAACAGAACAAAATCTATTCTTAGCTTATTTCTTGGATTCCTAGAGGAATATCGACAAGATTTGCCTTCAAATCTACCTTTGAACAATGCTATTCACCATCTATGGTCAATTGGAAGGAATCTACGGTGACCTAAGTAACATGACTTGCTGCTTTCAGGTAATTGGAGATGATGTGTGTCATCCATATAAATTGGACATGCCAATTTTCCTTTTGTACTCCATCCAAAGATATTTGCATATGCTGAAAAGTCATTGGTAGTCCACAGCAATGCAGCATGCATCATAAAGCATTCTTTCTTTCCTGTATTGTATATTTGAATGACATTATCCCACAATAATTTCAATTCATCCACCAATGGTTGCAAGTATATATTTATAGCATTTCCTAGTTGCTTTGGACCTAAGATCAACAATGTTAGCATCATAAACGACAATTACACACACAACCAAGGAGGTAGGTTGTAAGTTACCATCACCACTGGCCATATTGAATATGATCGATACATATTCTTAAATGGATTGAATCTGTCACTTGCATGACCCAATCTTATGTTACATGATTCTTGCATGAATGATACATGTCTGTTATCAAATTTTTTCCACTCATCAGAATCTATGGGGTGACGAATGCGGTCATCTCATGATTTGTTCTTCTTATTCCATTCCATCAATTTCGTAGTCTTACTTGATATAAATAGGTGTCGAAGCCTAAGAATAAACGGAAAGTATCATAGGATCTTCTCTGCCTGTTTCCTGCCATGTTAATTTCAAGATTTTCCAACCTTATATCTTGACACATCACACTCCGGACAAGTATTAAGACCAGCATATTCACTTCTGAACAGTACGCAATCGTTCGGACAAGCGTCAATCCTTTTGCAATTCAAGCCCAGGACCCTAATCTATTTCTTCACATCATACCACGACTTCGGATAACCTTTAGGCTTAGATAGGAGCTCTTCGATAAATTTAAGTATCTCGGACATTAACTTAGATGTGGCTCTTTTGATAACCTTCATCCAAAATAACTTCAATGGAAACGTCAACCATGACATAGAGCTTACTCTAGGAGCAATCGGTTCATTGACTGCCTTAATAGCATCATAAAAGTTATTACAACTTTGTAACGTGTCACTATCGTCAACAATGTTATTTGCTGATCTAAGTTCATCCAACATCTCCTTGATCCCATCACCTCCAATATTACTGGTAGGTTCCTCATCAACATTCATTTAATCAATTTCATAAGTTTCTACAATTAATTCTCCATGAGCAATCCACTTGGTGTAATGTTGCCACCAACCATTATAGAACACAGTGTTACGATCATGTACTTCTGCATTTAAGCACCTTCAACAAGGATAGAAAATCAACTATAGAAGTTCCCCTAATCTGAATGATTTTCTATCATCATGAAAAGCCCAATCCAAGAACTCCCTCACTCTATTCTTATATCGAATGTAATCAAAATTTTTTAGACTAATCCTAGGCCTGTCCATAATGACCGAAATAATTATTAACAGATAAAAATGTCTCAAGTTAATGTCATATTATATCTATTAACATTTACAAGAGAAAAAGCTACTCTTACATGTACCTAATTTACTCACTAATTATGAATAAACATTGACATATTATATATATGTTTGTATTTTGATTATGATTCTCAGTTTAATAGCCCATCCTTGAAAATTTGATGAAAACGTTACTTATTACATGTAACTGATGTATAGAGAAATTTTGGCAGCATCTCCTCGCACTTCTCTAGTATACTCCCTAAGACTAACCTTAACTACATTCCTAATAACTCCCATTTAAGGGTGCGTTAGGAACCTAACGTAGATAAGATCAGTTGGTATATCGGAGAAGAGTGAAAAGAAACTATCGAAATTCCTCCAAACATTGGTTTCATGTAACAAGTAACCCTAAGTTGTGATGAAATCTTCAAGGATGCCCCTTTGTAAGTGAGGTATACACCCACTTTGGATTGTCCACATAACATGATCATAACTATTGACGGACAAGTATTTTCACACAATTACCACCTCCCAAAATCTGTAACCTACGGGTTAGAATAACTATTGTTTGGCCTCAAATGCATCTAGATTTGTGTAATTATGTATACTACTAAGAGTTGATAATTAAATATTTAGCACAAGCAAAAAATCTGAACATAGGTAATTAATTACAAGCAACATGCAATTGATAAAATTAAATAAGATTAACATTTCTAACAAGTGAATAATCATAATCAATTACATGTAAATTTAACAAAAATTATTTTACAAGTAAATTTTATTTCCAAAATTTATTTAATAGGTCAATTTAACAAAATTTCACATGTAATTTTATTTTACATGTAATTTAATTTCACAAGTAAATTTATTTTACAGGTAATTTAAATTTTTTAAAAATAAAGGATAAATACAAAAAAATGGGGAGGGGGCATAGTTATGGAGGAGGGGGTGGTTAAGGGAGGAGGAGGAGGGGAAGGGGGTGGTTGAGGGAGGAGGAAGAGGAGGAGGGGAGGGGGGAGAGGATGTGCTGGGGGATGGGGAGGAGGAGGTAGGGCCAAGAGACGAGGGGTGGCGGGGTAATCAACTTTCTACGACGTTCGTCAAACAATCACAATAAAGTGCAGTTCTCAGGTTTTTATTCTTGGCAACGGTGAAAAAAATGTGATCGCTGACTACCGATTCATACTAAAAAGGGTTTCAAAACGTCATTATTATAATATATGTCACCAATACAAACCGTTATCGTGTCAATTTTATTTATATACTTAATTTTTACTAGTTTATTCCAGATCATTCACTGGGATTAAGTTATTGATATATATCACTCTCTAAATCCAATAATATTCTTTAATTCTAGAAAGATTGATTCTATGAACAATAACGAATGAATGAATAAAGGAATCAAAGAATGAATCAATTATATACAAAAGATTGAATTACAAATAATTACAATGCCTGAAAATAATTATATGCAAACAAGCATAAAAAACCATGTATAATTACTCTATATTATTTATTTACAACTTATATTAATAATACTTAACTATATATACAATAATAGGTAACAATATGAACTATACTAACTTAACTTACTAATATCTACAGTAACATTTAATGTACCTACAATAACGTATAAAAGTGTCATTAAAACCATAGAAAGACTATACATAAGCTAAGGTAAAAAGTAATGTCTATACTGACATATAATACTATGTACAGTGACAGATGTATCTTCACTAAAGCTATCTTCTATTTATATACATAATAGCTCAAACAGTAGTACTATAATCTAAGTATACTTATATACGCATTATTTACATATATACTATATATACATCTATACTATATATATGTATACTTATATACATATGCACACACACCATGTACTCAACACACTCAGCACTCAACTCAGTCAAACTCATGCCAAGGCACACCACAAACCACACCAAGGCACAAGGAGGCTCACAGGGCTAACACTTAGCCAAATTTGGCTTAGTCAATTCCTTTCTTCTTCTCTTTAGACTAGTTCACAACAAGTTCAAATCGATTTTTAACCAAAAATGGGTTTTAATTTACAGGCGGCCTTTTCGAGGGATACACAGCACTTGTTTGGGTGGGACCTAACCTCTACTAAGGCCACCCTTGTTATCATTAGGTGCATTTTAATCAGTTCAGGGCTCGTTATTGGTCTAATCAGACCCATGCACAGTGCACAGCTCCCAGCCTTGCACTGCACTCACATTACAGACCAATGCCCAAATCATTCATGCTCATATGCTGAGGGGATAGGGGTATGTGTATGTGGCACCCAACGCTCATGACAACTGAGCGTTGGGTGCCACAAATCACATATAAGGCACGTCGTGAGGTGGTGAGTTAATGATGTGGTGCTATAGTAAGTGCCCCCTTAGGAGCTGCAGCTTTAGTGTGCCAGCATGAAAAAATTCTGATTTTGGCCCTCGATCTGAGGGTCCATTTTAGTTCCAATCTTCAATTAAAATATATGGTTCTAAGGGCCTTATATAGGGCTATATAATTATATATTTTATTTAGAAAAATAACTAGTTTTCCTATATAAATAGATTAACTAAAGTTTACTGGTTGTTCACATTGATTTATAAGTTAATTTGTTAATTAAAGTATAAATTACATAATTAGCGGTAAAATTGATATTATACAGTGTTAATAAACATATTAAATTATTTAATACATATTTTCATTGAATTTTACAAGTTTTATTTTAATTTATATATATTTAAATACACGTTTCAGGGTGTTATACAAATAAATTAGGTATAAATAGTACAATACAGTATAAATATGGTTAAATTAGTTTAAATTACTTAAAATAAGCTAATACAAATATATAGTATAAATTAATTCAGTAATAACTTAATTTACTAATTTATTTTAATTTAATTTAGTAAATTACCTAGTAGCTTAATAAATTAATTATTTATTGTACAATAATTAAATTAGTTTATGGGTATCTTAATGTACATTATATATATAATTGTATATTTACAGTATCAATAATAAATAAGTTTATTTCTAGGGGTTTCTATATTTATATAGCTTAAAGTACATATAAGTTAATTAAGTTAATATCAACTTATTTAATAAAGTTACATATATATTAAGTTATCCTAAACACTTAATTTATACTATATAATACATACATAAGTTATATATACAGTTTATATATATATTTTACATTATATACATATACAGCTTAATATATAGCTTATGTATACATGTATTTACATAGTATGCATAGTGTTTTTGGGTATTTTTCTAGTTTCTCTAATTTTTATGTGTTTCTTAAGTATAATAGAGGTAGGGGATGAGACACAAATAGAGAGATGAGAAGAATAGAATGCTTTTGAATTTTTTTAGGTTTGAGTTCTTTTATTGAGTTTTAAGGTATACTGAACAGTCGGCTAGTATGTTCTACCAATTTGGGGGCTTAGAATACCTTAAAACTTAGTAAAAACCTAAAAATATATATAATCTTACTTGCTACACATATATTTTATTTTATTTGAAATTTTATAATATTTTTATTTATTTACAAATCAGACTCAATCTAGGCCTTAAAAGGGGGTTTCAATGGGAACCTAAGCCACTAGGATGTTGTTTGATGGCTGGAAAAGTAGTGAAAACACTTAGAATGACTCAGCACATCAAGTGGAATCTACTTAGGTAGCTAAGCGTGAATTTCAACTCAATTTTAACAAATTTTCAGTGTTTAGGCAGATCTACACATTAATAGTTGACAACCAATGTTTAACAATAAATTACATGCCAATTCAATAAAATTATGGACTCTAACAGTACATGAAAGCTTGTTACAAGGTAAACTACACATTAATGACATGTTAGCCATATAAAACATCAAAGCTCAGATGCTGCCCACTCATTTCAGACCATCCAGCAACCATATTGTTGCAGCAGCAGCTACAACAGCTACATGAGCTACTGAAATTTGGCAACAGTAGCTATTGGATGTGCTTTAACCCAAAACCAGATGTCTTAAAAAATTCAAAGGCTGTTGTTGCAGCCCTTGCTTCAATTCCAGTAGCTCTAATGTGAGATTCAGTAGACAAATATTCCAGTTCAGACTTAAGAAACTCTGATCAGGGATCAAAAGTGTCCAAATCAGAGAATGATTTTCAATTAACACCAATTTTTACCAAATTTAGGGTTGAAAAACCCATGTAATGTAGCTACTATGCAGCACTTTAATATATTCTTTTGGGATTCAAAACACAACATTAAACATCCTTAAAAATCTGACAATACATGGATATCATTTTGCAATCAAATTGGGGTGTAAGGATCCACATTAAAAATTCTCAAACCATATTCTTCATTCCAAATTAGAGAAAACTACTGATCTAACACCTTCCTAATGCTATAGACAGCTTGAAGGAAGTGTTAGATCAGTCCATTAAATCCAACTTGAATCCCAAATCTCTGAAACCTTAATGAATATTGAAAATTCCTTAGGTTAAAATCTAGAATCTCGAAAACAAATCCACACAAAAATCCATGGTAGAACCTCAAATCAACAAGGTTGATTCTCCTTGGCTCTCCCACACATTGAAGACCATAAAATCCCCAATTCATGCCAAATTTAGACATGGCTCATTTGAGGAAAGATTTTTCATCAAAAACATCTCAGATTCACTACCATGAGCTAAATTACCCAAAGCATATCAATTCACTTGATCAAAAACATCTCGCAATCTTGCATTGAAATCCACATTAAAAGTAGATCAAGCAAACCAATTCCATTTCAAATTCAGATCAGGGGTCTTTACGGATTTCTGAAATGAATGGGAGACCCCTAGATGGATTTTGAGCACAAATCCTCATCTCAATACTAGAGAGCAATGAGATGAGGGTTTGACTCTAATGGGTGGGTGGATTGTGAATTAAAACACGAGGGAAATCAGAACACGAAATGGTGATGTGAAGGGGAAGATCAGTGATCAGATGGACGAAATGTATTCATCTTCTCTGATCTGAAATGTTCAGAGGAGGTAGGAGTGTGAATTCTACACTACACTAATCTACTCCTAACTAATGATCAAACTAGTGATTTCACTATCTAATCTACTCTAAATTACACTAACTAAACTACAATTAACTAGAAAGTGGTAAAACTATACTAATTCTACTCCTAGAAAGCATGTAAATCTGTCTAATGTGATGAAGTTGTCTAAGGTCACCCGCCGATGGCTGGTGACGACGAAAGGGGAGAAGACCAGCAATTGACGAAGTTGTCTGAGGTCCACCACCAAGCCGATTGGTGCTGAATGAAAGGAGAAAGGCAAGTCGACGCTTTCACCATAGATTGATGAAATGGGGTAAGGAAGCCACAGGTGTTGATGAAAGGAATCAGTCAGGAGGAGAGAGCGATCAGGTGTGTGCGCGAGCTGAGGAGGTGTTTAAGTAGAGCTTAAGAGTGATTGAGGTCACCGTGAGGTGGGATTAGGTAATTAGGTTATGGGCGGCCACGATGAAAGGATAGGAGGGCTGGAAGAGCCAAATCGAAGATGGGTCATTGGATGGGATTTAGGGGTAGAGGTGAAGCTATGTGCAAATTCGTGCGAAGCTTTGAAAGGACCTGGGCCACAAGATCGAGAGGTGAAGGATTGAATGGCTGTGGTTGTTTGTGTTCTTGCGATGAACAGTGCACCAAGAGGTACACAGTTTACGTAGGTTCTAATGGTGAAATTGCAATAAAGGCCCTGAACGAAATGGTGGAACAACTTCAGCAAGGACCATAAGTAGAAGAAAAACATTGCAGAGAAGTCCCTAGAGCCTTACAAATGGGTCCCTAGCAAGTTTTCTAATGAATGAAAGGTTATATATGAAGGACCTAAATGTGAATCTCTAAATGCAAGGTCCTATTGATGTCTAAATGCTACTAAGATTTTACTAAAGCTTAATTGAACATATTAGAAGTTAATTTCACTTTCCATTTGATGTTTTGAGCTCATTCGTGTGTTCAATTTGCAATTGGATCATCATTTTGTATTTATTAATAGAATATCAAAATAAATGACCTAATTTTGCATTCTTAACACAAATTTGGTGTTTTAGATCTTTTTTGTTAATTATCACACTTAACCCTTTTCATGTATTAATTTGATAATGTTTAGCATAGTTTTCAGCTTAACTTGGGCATTTTAGCTATGATGAGCCACATCTTCTTATACCCCCATGCTTAGGTTTTGCTAATCCCTTGGCAAACAACCCATTAAAGTGCAAAGCATTTTAAGTATTAGCAAGGTAAGTGTAATGAGATATCTATTTTTCTTTTCTTTTCTTTTTCTCAAAAATGTTGAGTGTTTAGAGATGATCTTTAAGCTGAAAGATTTTCTCGATAAACCAGCTGTGTTTTTGTCTAGACATTGTGAGAACCTGTTTCTTAGGAAGACTGACCAGAACTTAAGACTGATATGACATAGACCACCTCTCGACCAACAAGGACTCTTGATATTTAAACCTTAAGTATGATTTCCAGGACTTAGAATGTTTTACAAGACTTAGAAGCTAAGAGCTTATGGCCGTGCTTAGTGATGGATCAGGACTAACCAGGTGAATTTCAAAACTCAATCCTGGGGTTTCACTTCCATTTTAGTCCAGGTTGGTCCTAGCTTCAGCTCATATTTTCATATTGACTCTCAAAAAGTGAGGAAAACTCAAGCCCAACTCTTATTGCATTGTGGCTCAAAGAATATTTGGTGGAACAGGGTATTTGTATTGCACCTTAAAAACATTTTTGTTTCCTTTTGGTGGGACACTGTATCTACAAGACATGGAGAACGTACTTGAGTTATTCTAAAGAATTTCCTTTTTTGAAACTTTTTTTTTCACAAATAACTGTCAACATGTCTCCAACAACTTTATTTGGTAGAGCACACTTTATTTGGTGGGTGAGTTCTTTAGTGGAAAGAGCTTCTCCTAGGCACAAGACTAAAGACTAGGACAAAGAGTCTACCTGCACGCACAGGTAAGGACTCCACCTTCCCTAATGAATACTAGGGTTGAATTTCAAATTTGCAAGGTCTTTCCTGACACTGTGTAGTGAAAACTAAGGTTACTTAGACTCATAAATCAAAGCAAACCAGCAAATCCTATACTGGGGACTCAGGGACAAGAATACGTCCTAAGTTAGGAGAGATCATGGTCTATCTTGTCAAAGCTTAAAGTGTATTAAGCCAAAGCCTGAGCGAATCAAACTATAGTGGCCTGGAAAGTCTAACTAGCAAAGACTGAATGTCTAAAAACACTTATTCTATTTTTGTTTTCAGCTATAAGATCATAGTTAAACACTTATATTCTTTCCAAACTTTTCTCTCCTCAATGTTTTTCTGTCTTTTGGAGTTCTTCAACAATAGAGATCAGGTCCCTTATTGTATTTTTGTAATTTTTATGCTTTTTAATTTTTTGGTATTTTGGACTTTGTAATTTTTTTCAATTTTTCAAAATTTTTCAATTATTTTGGTATTTTTGATAATACAATACTATATACACTATAGGTGTCTCTACAATTACATTTCAGTAAATGGTTCACCATTTACATCCCCCATGCTTAAATGATGCAATGTCCTCATTGTATGAATAGGGTGGATGCAAATGCATGCTCTGCTTTTCACTATCTTAGGCTAGGTGATGGAAGGAAGTCAGAATGAGGAGATAAAATCTCTATGCAGACGATTTCAAGCTCGATACAAGATTAGAGTGGAAAATCAGGCTAAGAAGTGAAATGCATGACATATGTGATAATGAATGTATGCTAAAAATGCATAGGTAGACACCTAATGCAAGAAAGGTGAAAATAAGAAAGATGAAAATAGCTATATACAAAGGATAGGTTTTTTAAGTTTAACACCTTTAGCTAGGCATAAACCTAGATAAAGATGTGTCATTAAAAAGTAGGCTCAAGAATTTGGAGCGAAACAGTAGAATTGACAAGTTTGAGATCATGTGGCTCAATGAAAGGTTTCAATCTTTGTCCATTGATAGTGAAAGGTTCAGATTTGTCAATCCTAGTGATCTCAACAGCTCAAGAGTCGAAGATTCTCAAGATCTTGAAAGGTCCGGTCCACTTGGATTTGAGTTTCCCTGGGAAGAGTTTTAGTCTAGAATCAAATAAAAGGACTTTCTGACCAAGGTGAAAGGTTTTCCTACGGATGTGACGGTCATCAAAGACCATTAATTTATCCTTATAAATCCTTGAGCTTTCATAAGATTCATTCCTCAATTAATCTAGCTTAGAAATTTTAATCTTCTATGATCATCGACCTTCTCTAAGTCCAGGTTACAATTTCTGATGGCTCAATAGGCTTTGTGCTCAAGTTCTACGGGAAGATGACAGGGTTTCCCGTACACAAGTCTAAAATGAGACATGCTTAATGGGGTTTTATGAGCTATCCTATATGCCCACAATGCATCAGAAAGGCGAGAAGACCAATCCTTTCTATCAGGTTGGATGGTAGTCTGTAAAATCTTCTTGATCTATATCGGACAAATCAACTAGTCCATTGGTTTGAGGGTGATAAGGTGTAGCAATCTACGAGTCACCCCATACTTCTGAAGTAAGGACTGAAAGTGGATGTTCCTAAAGGGAGACCCTCCATCACTAATGATGGCTTTTGGTACCTGACAGAAAGCCATTTTCGAGCATTTGAAAGTCATCGAAATCATAGTATAGTCGCGCAAAAACGTTTATCAAAAATTAAGTTTGTAAAAATAATGAGACTGGAGTCCCAGTCATTCATCTCTGGGAAGCATTTGTTTACTTCTGAAATCAATCTTCTATTGCTCTACTTTGTTTAGAATCGCATGCTGGTTAGTGATTATTATGTAGTTAAGTATGACATGCTTAGTTGCTAGAATATTAGGAGTTAGAAACAAGCAACTTGAATCACGCAAATATAATATTAATCAATAAGCTCATGGTGATTTCAAACACATAAAGAGATATATATATATATATATTTATATATAAATGCATTTTCATTCATTCATTGGGGAGTCCTTTGCACAAGGAATCTAGAGGAAAGCTTATACATAAATGCTTGAAAATTAAACCTAGCTACCAGAAAATTATTGCATACAAGAATCGATGGGGGGATTTCGCATGCATCATTGTGGGAGAAGTAAGATTACACTACTAAGCAGTAAATAAAAGCAATAAAATTATGAAGAGCATGAATTAAATCTAGAAGAATAAAAGGGCATTCAGGGGTGGTCCCCAATGGCCTTGGAGTGGTTGGGAGAAGAATGAGGGGCTGCCAATGTAGCTTAGGCCGAGCCTTGGAGAGAGGTAGGGTTGATCCAGCATCTCGGCATGGTGTCCTCCATGATGGTGGTGAGCTAGCGGAGGTGGAGTAGCTAACCTAATTGAAGGTGGGCGTGTATGGAGCTAAGGAGGTGAGTGGTGCCAATGAAGCCAAGGGATGTGAATGGGTGTAAAAGGCCACCCCTTAGGTATTTTTATAGACCTAAGGGATGCTCTCTAGAGAATTATGGAATTCTCTAGAGAGGCCTATGGTGGGAGCTCGTGGGAGAGTGAGAGAGAGAGGATGGATGGTGGTTTTTAGATCCACCAAGTGTGGATCTAAAATTTGAATGGCTCTTGGTTGCTAATTTTGGCAACCAAGGCAACAACACATGGTATAGAGTTATAGAGAACTCTAGGCTAGATATTTTCATGTGGATGGTGTGTGTGGGTGTGTGTGGGTCGAAACCTAGGTGGCTAGGTTTATTAGGTTAGGTTCTAGTGGGTTTAGTTCAAGGTAGGTCTCAAATTAGGGTGGTAAACCCTAATTCACTAAGGTAAAGTGCAATTAAACTTAATACAAGTTTAATTGGGTGTGTGAAAACTTAATTGAGAGTAAAACAACTCAATTAAGTCAGGTCTAGATCAATTGGAGTCTCACTGAGTCCAATTGGACAGTGTGTGCTGAGATTAGGGCTCAATTGGACTCAATGAGTCCAATTGAATAGGCTGATGGAATTGACTAAGATCCAAGTCAATTAGGTTTAGTGAGGACCTAATTAGGCCCTTAGGAAGGTCTAGAGGTGATGTACTAGGGTTAGGGCACCTTAATTTAGGTTCTTATGGGGTTGGAATTGGGTTTAGGGACCTAGAGATCCAAGATCAAGGCTTAAATCTCAAAACAGGAATTGGAGAGTAGTATCGGATGTCTAATAAAAGTGTCAGACATCTTATACTCAAAAATCAGAAGTCCATACTTGTTGTCTGGACATCCAATCAGAGTCAGGAGGGATTTTGGGTTCTATTTTGGGTATTCTGCAGAAATTGGATGTTTGACAAAGTGTCTGGACGTCCAATAACACTGCAAAAGTGGGTTTGAAGTGTGCGGGAGATGGCTAAGGGTCCTGGACATCCTATAACTTATCTTGACGTCCAGATAAGGGTTGGAACTAGGATTTTCAAGCTTCCTAGGGTGTTGTGACCTAATCTAATGGTGGCTAAGGCTTGGGGAAGTCTCTAGGCTATCCTAGGGCTAGGATGGACCTATGCTCTTCACATTTTACTGCTTTATTTCTACTTAATAGAATAGAAAACCTTTAACACCATTACATTATTGGTCCTATATCTAAACTAAGCCTTCTACTCCAGCTCTGCTACAACTCCCATTATTCTAGATCCAGCTCCAGATCTACTTATTGCCTGCAATCGACATAATGTACTTAATTAGCACATTATAACATCATTTTATGCTTAGCTAAAGTAAAGTAATAAAGATGAAGATAATGCTTATGCATGAATGAATTTTCCTAACTTATGCTAAGTTTTAGCTTAATCTAGGCCAATTAAGACCTATGATTGCTGCGCAATCATACCCCCATGCCTAAATCTTGCTAGTCCCTAGCAAATGCAAGACTAAATTATTTAAAGAAAGGGTCCCTAAGGGACTGATTATTTTATCAAGTGTATGCATAGAGATTTTTCTCCATTTTGTTTTCATCCTATGCTCTAGAAATCTAGACAATCGTGAAAGTGCAGCTATGTAGCTTTTGCAATGGATTCGAGTGAAAACTATGATACCTCTAAAGCCTGTACTTGACCCCTAGTAAAAATTCTAGCGGGATAGGTGGACTTCTTCCCTCGGGGTATTCAAGATATTCTATGAGTTTCACCCTGGCTTTAGGCTTCGGTAGAGAATCTCTAAGGGAAAATATTATATATTTGGTGGCTCACTCTCACTTGGTGCCACATAGAGACTAGTGCTACAAAATCTAGATTCCCTGATTGCTAAGTAACTCAACTCAGAGAAAGATGAGAAAAACTATGCTCTCTTTTGATTCCTTTGTATTCATTCTCTCTTTTTCTTTTTTTTAGAGCTCACTATCTTTGCAGATTCACACATATGATCTGTATTTGGTGGTCTCACTAGGCATTAACACTTTAATTGAGTTCTCATAACCCTAACACTAAGTCGAAATTTCTCAACCAGTATTCAGGCGGTCAGAAACACAAGAAAGGTGGGTTAAAGCCATATTTGGTGGATCTCAATTTTATTTGGTGGTATTGCCTCGATGAAATAAGCACCAAATATTCATTCTTTTCTTCACTTTTTCTTTTTTTTCTATTTTTTTTTAGTTTTTCTTTCTTTCCATCATCATTTTTTTTCCTTTTTCTTTTTCTCTTTTTTTTCTTTTTCAACATAACACAACTAGCATACATCCATGAACTTTATTGAGGAGGCATTATTAGGGATTAGTGGTACTCAAGAGACATTAGGTGGCTTATTTGGTGGAAGTGCCTACTTACGGCACCACGAGAGACGGATAGGACGATGTATTTCAGACCTTAACATCAATACCTCCTTCAGCTGAGGATTCCGTAGAGAATGGTCGTAACCATCCACCTTAGCTCTAGTTTTATGAAAACTCGCTCTCCGCGTATTTGCCTTATTTGGTGGCTCTCAGTATTTCGCACATAAATGCATACATAGGAACAGAGAGTGGAAACTATGCCTAATCTCTGAGTATCATCACCTAAATATCTAGGATTCTAGATTCCCTGCACTAATCTTAGAGCACCAGTATACTCTACTCTTCTCACACTATTTGGTTGATTTTTGGAAGAACATCAGCCTGACTCCCAAAACACTATCCAGGGATTCAGGAAAAAAAGCACTGCTTTTGCTCGACAGACTGAAGACATTTATCAATCTTCACCGTGAATCCATTGCAAATTCTACGTGTGTGTGAAAAGTTGTACTGGATTCCAGATTACAGGAATCAACTAGTGGATAAAATCCCTAATGCATTCTCTTAATAAAATAATCTTATTCATGTGTGCAATATGTATATATGCTATGGACAATTAACCTTGTATAATTTGTACATCGTGAATTTCCCATATCGGGTTACAGTCAGCTTGACCGTAAATTTAGAATAAAAGGTGGGCGGGTGAGTCGGAAGTGGCTGTTGCGAATGATTTCTAGATCTAATGTGAGAATTAGAGGTGGAGTTGATTGTTCTTTTATTTAAGGTCCTAAAGTACATTTTGCATGCATCTTCGAGATTTTCCTATGTTGGCAAAAAATTTTTCAGTTTCTGCTGTATCTACCCCCTCATGCCTAAGTTCTTGCATATCCTCATGCATGAATATAAAAGAAAATAAATACTGCAGGGAGAGAATGGGTAGAAATCACCAGTAATTGCTCCTGAAATTATATTCAGCACCGGCCAACCTGTTAGCATGCAATATACAAAAGGGAAATATGCTAAAAGAAAAATATGCTATGTATAAAAATGGTTATGTATAGATGATGGTGAAATGTGGAGTGAATGGTATTTATACGTGTTGAGTTTAACGCCTCCAGCTGGGCGAACACTCAATCACATGTCCTCACTACGATGAACAGTCTCGTCAGGTGGAGGAGGTTCCTGTGCCAAAAAGAGCTTGAGGCGCTGGCCATTTACCGTGAATATATGCCCAGATTTTAGGTCCTTGATCTGGACTGCCCCGTTAGGATATGGCTGTATCACAACATACGGGCCAGTCCACTTGGACTTAAGCTTCGCCGCAAGCAGTTTCAGCCATGAATCAAATAACCAGACTCGCTGGTTGGGCGTGAACACTTTCCTCCGGATGTGGCGGTCGTGAAAGGCCTTGGTCTTGTCCTTGTATATTAATAAATTCTCATAGGCCTCTAGCCGAATTTCTTCTAATTAGCTGAGCTGGAGTTTCCGTTCTCGACCTCTTGCATCGAGGTCAAGGTTGCATTTCCGCACTTCCCAAAAGGCACGGTGTTCTAGCTCTATAGGAAGGTGACAGGCCTTGCCATATACCATGCGATATGGTGACATTCCGAGTGGGGCCTTGTATGCGGTCCGATATGCCCAGAGTGCATTGATTAATTTGTCGGACCAATCCTTCCTGTCTGGTCTAACTATCTTCTAGAGAATCAGCTTGATTTAACGGTTAGACACTTCAGCCTGCCCACTGGTCTGTGGGTGATACGAGGTGGCTATGCAGTGATATACCCCGTATTTCTTTAATAACGACCTGAAATGGACGTGGATGAAGTGGCTTCCCCCGTCGCTAATCAAAGCTCGAGGTATTCCGAATCTCGCGAAAATATTTTGCCGTACGAAAGAAATGACAGTCTTGTGGTCAGCCCATCTCACCGGGATGGCCTCGACCCACTTCGAGACATAATCAACGCCTAGCAATATGTACTCGAAGCCATGCGAGTTCGGAAAAGGGCCCATAAAATCGATGCCCCAAACGTCGAACACTTCTACGACCATGATGGGTTGGAGTGGCATCATGTCTCTCCTGGTCATAGAACCGACCGACTGACATCGTTTGCAGTGTTGGGCGTAATCGTGTGTATCTCTGAAGATGGTTGGCCAGAAAAATCCCGACTGCAAAATTTTTGCAACAGTTTTTCGTCTTGAGAAATGGCTACCACACGCACTATTGTGGCAGAAAGATAACACACTGGGGATCTCAGAGTCTGGGATGCATCTGCGAATAATCTGATCCGCTCCAATGCGGAAGAGTAGTGGGTCATCCCAGAGGTAGTATTTTCCCTCTGCAATGAATTTGAGTTTCTGGTCCTTGGATAGGTTAGCGGGAATTTTGCCTACGGCAAGGTAGTTCACAAAATCTGTATACCAGGGGAACTCAACAGAATGAATTACCAAAAGAGATTCATCCGGAAATTGTTCATGGATAGGCAGGGAATAAGGAATGTGGTCTGGGTCCAACCTGGATAGGTGATCCGCCACAACATTTTGTTTTTCAGCTTTGTCGCGGATTTCGATATCAAATTCCTGCAATAGAAGGATCCATCTAATGAGCCGTGGTTTGGCATCCTTCTTTGCCAACAAATGCCCAAGGGCGGAGTGGTCAGTGAAGATGATGACCTTGGACCCTAATAAGTATGATCTGAATTTCTCCAACCCGAATACTACTGCTAGCAGTTCTTTTTTGGCGACAGTGTAATTACGCTGAGCCTCATTCAGCATCTTGCTAGCATAGTATATGACAAAGGGTTGTTTCTCCCGATGCTGGCCTAAAACAGCACCGATGGCAAAATCAGAAGCGTCGCACATCATTTCGAAATCAAGCGACCAGTCGGGTGGCTGGAGAATTGGGGAGTTGAAAATAGCTCTTCGTAAAGTCTCAAAGGCACTAAGACACGAGGTATCAAATTCAAATGGGATATCGGTAACCGAGAGATTTGTCAAAGGCCACGCAATTTTTGAGAAATCGTGTATAAATCTTCAATAGAAGCCGACGTGACCCAAGAATGATCTGATCTGCTTGACTAAGCTAGGTGGCAGTAAGTGGGAGACAATCTCGGATTTAGGCCGGTCGACCTCGAGTCCATTTTTGGAGATCCTGTGCCCTAGTACTATGCCATCCCTCACCATGAAATGGATTTTCTCCCAGGATAGTACTAGGTTTACCTCAATACACAGTTTCAGGATCTTGGTGAGGTTATCAAGACAAGACGCAATATCATCTCCGAAAATAGAGAAGTCATACATGAATACCTCCACAAAATCCCCAATCATGTTAAAGAAGATAGCCATCATAAAATGCTGAAATGTTGCTGGTGCGTTGCAGAGGCCAAACGGCATCCGCTTGAAGGCGAATGTTCCAAAGGGGCATGTGAATGTGGTCTTGTCTTGATCTTTCGGGCTAATCGCTACCTGATTATACCAGGAGTATCCATCCAGAAAGCAGAAGAAACTGCGTTCGGCTAACCGTTCCAAGATCTGGTCAATGAACGGCAAAGGAAAGTGATCCTTCTAGGTAGCCGTGTTCAGTTTCCTGTAGTCAATGCAGACCCGCCAAGATGTCGCAGTGCAGGTCGGGATGGATTTTCCCTTATCATTTTTCATGACGGTGAGTCTTGCTTTCTTGGGCACTATCTGAATCAGACTCACCCACTGGCTATCTGAGATTGGATATACAATGCTTGCATCCACCCATTTGATGATCTCCTTCTTAACAACCTCTAGCATATTTGGGTTAAGCCGTCTTTTAGGTTGTCTCGAAGGTTTCACCCCCTCATCTGTGTAAATGTGATGAGTGCAAAATGAGGGGCGAATACTGCGGAGATCAGCAATACTCCACCTGATAGCAGCCTTATGGTCATGAAGCGTAGAAATCAATTGATGTTCCTGTTTTTGGGTTAAGTGGGCATTGATAATGACTGGATATGTCTCACTTTCGCCCAAGAACACATACTTAAGTGAGTCAGCTAAGGGCTTCAATTCAATCACGGGTGGGTCAGAATCAGGTATGAGAGTGGGAGGAGCAAACTCAAAGGTGGGAATCTGCTGATCCATGTGCACGTGAATTCCCGCTGAGTCTCTCCTTGTGAAATCGGTTGTGACTGCGTTAATGGGAAACCTGTTAGCTATAGTCATGTCTTCTTGCAATAATAGGGGTGATTCAGTAATATATGGATCAAGATAGCTGGATTCAGGGGTGCTGTGGTTAGAAGCACACCCCAAATAGTCAGATCCTCAGGGAGATATGTGTAATGCAGTGGTTTCAATCCCGTGTGGATCGAGGTTCGAGAACCCTGATAATATAGACGAATGAGACATTGGGTCATCACAAAGGAGCCCAATGTTGCCACAGTAAGCCGAATCTTCATCTTCACCATCCTCCTCTATTCGATCACAGTCGAAGATCCTTGCTGCCCTGAATATGTCTAATCAAAGTCGCTCATTGCCTAGGGCAATAGCCATACACCCGGATGCACAATCGATGTTCGCTTGGGCTGTCAGCAGAAATGGGCGACTCAAAATAAATGGTGCATCTCGGAGATTAGGAGGAACTTCCATATCGAGAACGAAAACATCTGTGGGAAAGCAGAACCTGCGGACTTTCACGATCACGTTCTCAACCACCCCCCATGGTGTTTTGATTGATCTATTAGCCAGCTGAATCATAACCGAGGTGGGTTTTAACTCCCCAAATCGAAATCGATCAAATACGGTGGTGGGGGTTAAGTTGATGGACGGACCCAAATCTAGAAGGGCCCGATCAAATGGAGAATCCTGCAAGAAGCAGGATATGAGTGGGATACCAGGGTCTTTCTTCTTCAGCAGTAGGTCAGCTAGAATCACGGCACTAGCTTATTTCGATAGTACCGCCTGTCATCCAATTCTCGACTGTCGCTTCAGGGTACAATAGTCCTTGAAGAACTTAGCAACAACGGGAATGTGATCGATAGCCTCGAGGAGGGGGACCTGAATATGTAGTTCCTTAAACATCGATTTTAGGTCCTCAAAATTCCACGTGTCCTTTTTTCGTATTGCATTTCGTGTCAGAGCCTCAAGAAAAGGGATGGGAATCTCAAGGTTGAGTGGCCTCTTACCCTTATCTACCGCAAGTGGCTCCTGAGATGATGAAGGAGTCGAATCTGCCTACGGCGAAGGATAGGAAAAATCAGAACCCGCCTGCCTAGGTGGTGGGTCGAATGTCTTCCTTCCCCTCCGCAATGAGATAGCATATGCATCGGGTTGCTATCCATAAGGTGGTAGGGGAGCGGATGGGGTAGAATACGCAGGATTCTGCAAAGGCGGCTGGCCTTGCGCGTAACCGGGTGGTGCAAGAGGCACCTATAGTATGGCGTGTGCCTGTCCCTATGGTGCCTGAAACTTGGGCGGGGCACCTTGGTTCTGCAGATATCTAGGATTCGGAATAGGTTGGGAGGGTAAGGCTCCCTGAGTCCTATGCTCCTGCAACAATTGGTTCTGCGTGTTCTGTATGGTCTGAATTTGATCAGCCATCGCCTTCATAATCTGCAAGCTATCTTGTGTAGACTTCCTCATCAACTCTTGCAGCTCCTCTTTCAGCACCTCCAACGGGTTAGACCACTTTGGAGGGTGGTTGGCACTTGGTGCAATGACTGGTATAATGAGCGGGGTTGCTGCTATTGAGGTGGGAATGGCTACTGCCTAGGATACATGTTTTGCGCATTCTCGCATTGCTTGGTCTGGTAGTGTGGATCTTGATGTGGTCTCTGTGAATTACCAGACCAGGAGAAGTTCAAATGCTGGCGCCAACCAAGGTTATACGTCTTTGAATACAGGTTATTACGCATGTATCCTTGGATAGCACTGATGTCCTCGTAGGCCGAAGATATCTGAGACGTATATCCATCAAGGGGATACGCATTATAATCTGCGGGTGGTGCGTAACCCTGGTCGAAAGGTGCCAGATTTGGATTATTCACGGGATCTTGATATGCAAGATCTCGTAAATACGGAGAAGATGCATCCCGAGTGAGTAGATTAACTCGAGTAGGTGGGGCTCGAGGTGCATAGGAAGATCTTGCAGCAGCAGAGCTCAACTCGGGTTGACCTTGACTGATCTAGTCAATCTTCTTCTCAATTAGGTTTATTCTATCTAGCTGCTTGACGATGATATCCATGTCGGCTTGAATAGATTCGACGTGAGCCTCGTGGACACCAACCTGCTGCTGACCAAGCCGCTGGAACTGGTTCATAGATGCAGCATTCATCAAGTTCTCTGCTAATGATTCGAGAAGCTCAAATGCGTTGTTCTCATCTTTTGCGAGAAAATTCCAGCCACTGGATGCATCGGACAGATAACGATGTGTGTCATCTAGCCCATGGTAAAAAATCTGAGCTAAGTGCCATCTGGGTATACCATGATGCGGGCATTTTCGGAGAAGGTCATGAAATCTGTCCCATGCTTCATGTAATTTCTCTCCAGCTCCCTGGGAGAAAGTAGTGATTGCACGCTGCATTGTGTTTGTTCGATCGATTGGGAAGAACTCTTGTAGGAATTAACGTAGTAATTCTGGCCAGATTGCAATTGGCTTCCCAATAGTCTTGAACCAGTATGAAGCTTTGTCCCTCAGCAAGAATGGGAAAATCTTCATCAGAACAATCTCAAGATCGACATTCTTCGGTCGAATCGTTTTAGTGAGTCGACTCAGGTCCTCAAGGTGCTGGATTGGATTTTCGCTTGAGTTCTCGTAAAAATGAGTGCTGATCAACCCAATTACATTCGGCTTGAGCTCAAACGCATCTCCGCCTGCGGGAATTCTGACAAGAGGTGTGATGATTTGTGAGGCTAGGTCGTAGAAATCCCACAGTTGTTCTCCTCGCGGCGGGTGCTGCATCCTGTCAAGTGCCGTCAGAATGCGATCCATGCTCTGCTGATGCTGCTCCTTAGATTCGACAACCTAGGCTTCCAGATGAGCCATCGGGTCCAGATTCTTGATGTCCTGACTCGGTCTAGGTCCAGGTCTAGGATTTGCCATGGTGGCTCTTGGAGTAGAAGAAATGGGGGGAGAAGATGGTCCGGGTGAGGTGACTCTTCTCCTTGGGAGTGGCTCCCAAGGTCCAACCAAGTGAGGTCGAAGCGACCTCCTTCCGTGCATACACCACCCAACCCCTGGGTTGGTGTAGCCACGCAGGACAAGGCTAAGGCCTTGTCAATCAAATGGTCCTTATAGATCAGGTGACCAGATTTTTCGTTAGGGATTTGAATTCCTGAAGATAAGTTCGTCGTACAACCGACTGAAAGTGAATCTCGCCTCTCAAGCTAACCCAGCTAGTCTGGTTATGAGGGGACTAAGGGGAAGGTTCTTCCTTTGGCTTATGCCTTCGGTTCCGTTGACCGCTGAGTTGTAGTCGTTTGACACTACCCTGCAGACTTAGCTGCCAGGTTTGGCATGAGATATTGAAAACACCCAGTAGTACGACAACAAACTCGGGTTGATTTCGTGTTTTAAAATTAGTTTTAACCCATTTTCTTTAGTAGGGTTTGTGGTGAGTGGCCCACAAGGTGAGCAAGCTCACCGGCTAACTAGACTTGATTAAGTCTAGGTTAGCCCAAAGTGTGGTCTCTAGTTGTAACCCTAAAGGTTCAACCTAAGTTGCTTGCACTTCTAGGGTTTTTCTTTTTCTGTTTTAGCAGACCACAAAAGTAATGTTGGTTCTCTAATAATAATTGGAACCCAATTAATTTGAAATTTTGCGAATAGATTTCTTTTTCAATTATTTTTTTAGAGAATATTTTTTTGGAATTTTTACTATTTCAACCAAATTTTTAGGAAATTTTGAATATTAGGGTGTCAGATCTGGAATTTTGACCCCTGGTCGATTTTTTGCTTTGAAACAGTATCAATAGACCTTTAAAAATTCAGATAAAATATGGAAAATAAAGCCAATTAGATCAGCTTTCAAACCTCATCATTTTTAGTCAAAACGGATTCATAGATTTCTCGGAATAGCTTTTTCAAATTTGAAAAATTTTGAATCTGGGTCAGTCTGACCCTGTGCACTTCATGAATTTTTGAAAATTGTATACTTGGGATTTTTTCAAAATAATTGTGGTGTTCGAAAGATGGTTTGAAAATGAAGGTTTAACCTGAATTTCATAATTTTTCGCTTAATAATTTTTTGGCAATTGAATTTTTAAATCGAGCTTGAAATCTGGTCGAAAATCAGGAGATGATGGAAAAGCTTTTTAAAGAGGTTTGAATTTGAAATCTAAACTTTCCACTAAAAATGCTTTTCTTTTTTTTAACTTTTGCATGTTTTTTTTTTACGCAAAGTTTTCAAAAGATTCAAAGAAAATATCTTTTTTTTTCAAACTATCCTAGGTTTGAAAGAAAACCTAATCTAGATTTTTTTTTTCAAAATTTTTCTGATTTTGATTTCTTTCCTTTTCACAAAAATAAGAAAATTCCCCTTTTTTTTCAAAATTCTTTCTCAAAGGAAATTGCAGAAAGTAAATCTAATATAAAAATATTATGATGTGTACTTGGATTTGTTTTCCACGCTCGTTGTGTGAGCAGATCCCATTCTTTTCCCATTTTTCCTACACATCAGAAAAAACAAAGTAGAAGCAAATGTGTCAGTTCTGAACAAACTGGCTTACAATCTTGTGATCATTTGTCTTCGTGGGGATGGCTTCAATCCATTTAGAAACATAATCAACTGCCAATAAGATATACTAGAAACCATGAGAATTCAGAAAAGGTCCCATGAAGTCAATGCCTCAGATATCAAAGATTTCGCATATTAATATTGGATTTAAGGGCATCATGTCTCAACAGCCAATACTGCCGAGAGACTAATATCGTGAACATGCCCTACTATATTCGTATGCGTCTTTGAAAAGTGTGGGCCAGTAAAATCCACTTTGTTGGACTTTTGCAGTAGTCTTTTTGCCAAAGAAGTGATCGCCACATGCCTAGTCATGGTAGAATGATAGGATGCTTTCTATCTCCTTATTAGAGACACTCTTCCTAATGATTTGGTTAAAGCAAGTTTTGAAAAGCCAAGGTTCTTCCCAAAAGTATTGACTAGCTTCGATTTTAAGTTTGATGATTTGAGGTTTAGTCCAACCATTGGGAAATGCTCCAGAAGCCAGGTAGTTGACAATGTCGGCATACCAGGGAAGATCAGAATAGATGACCAGCAATTGCTTATTAGGGAAGTTGTCAATGATGGGAAGTAAAGGAGATATCGCTTCAGATAGAAGGCGGGATAAGTGGTCAGCTACCACATTCTGCTTCCTGGCCTTGTCACGAATCTCTAAATCAAGTTCTTGCAATAACAAGATCCATCTAATCAGGCAAGATTTCATGTCCTTCTTGGCGAGAAGATGTCAAACTACAGTGTGGTCAGTGTAGACTATAATATGGGAACTTAAAAGATAAGGCCTGAATTTTTCCAGTGCAAATACTACATCTAGCAATTTCCTTTCAGTGACAATGTAATTCCTCTGGGCTTCATCTAAGGTCTTGCTGGCATAATAGATACTGTAGGTTTCCCATCAAGTTTTTGACCAAGGACAGCCCCTACTGCATAATCAGAGACATCACACATGATCTTAAAAGGGTGAGACCAATCCAGGGGTTGTAGTATTGGTGCCTTGGTAATCAGATAACGAAGTGTCGTATAGGCATGAACACAATTGTTAGAGATCTGGAAGTCTACATCCTTAGAGAGGAGATTGGTGAGAGGTCACACTATCTTCGAGAAATCTGCTATAAAGCGATGATAGAAACCAACATGCCTGAGAAAAGATCTAATCTGTTTAACCGATGAAGGTAATGGTAGTTCAGAAATCAATTTTACCTTTACACAGTCAACCTCTATTCCTCTCTCAGAGATAAGGTGTCCTAGAACTAGTCCTTCTAGTACCATGAAATGTGATTTCTCCCAGGAAAGTACCAGATTGACATTGATGCATTTTTGTAGGTCCTTAGTCAAGTCATCTAAGCATGAATCAAATGTGCACTCAAAAAATGAAAAGTAATCCATGAAAACTTCTAAACAATCACCTATTAAATTAGAGAAGATTGCAAACATACACCGCTGAAATGTAGCAGGTGCGTTGCATAATCAAAATGGCATCCTACAGAATGCAAAGGTTCCGTAGGGGCAGGTGATAGTCATTTTCTTCTGGTCATCGAGGTGAATTGCCACTTGATTGTAACATGATTAGCCATCCAAAAAGTAGAAAAATCGATTCCCAGCCAATCTTTCTAGTATCTGATCAATGGAGGGCAGTGAGAAATGATCTTTCTTCGTGGCTTGATTGAGTTTGCGGTAATCAATACATACTCGCCACGAACTAGCAATCTGTGTAGGGATGACTTCTCCCTATTCAGTGGTTATGATGGTAAGTCCAGCTTTCTTAGGCACAACCTGAATAGGACTTACCCATTGACTATCTGATATATGGAAAATAATTCCATTATCCAACCACTTAATCATCAAATTTTTAACAACCTCCTGAAGTGTAGGGTTCAATCTATGTTGTGGCTGCCTAGTAGGTCTAGATCCTTCTTCAGTAAAAATCCTATGTGTGCAGTAGGAAGGACTAATGCATGTCAGGTCTAAAAGGCTCCATCCTATATCCTGTCTATGTGCTCTCAGGATAGATAAGAGTTGTAATTCTTGATCAAATGATAAGAAAGAGTTGATAATCATAGGATAAGTCTAATCTAGTCCTAAGAAGACATACTACAGAGAGTCAGGTAGGGGTTTAAATTCAACAGGTATAGGATCAGGTGAAGGAGTAGGTGTGGAGATCTCAGAAGATCCTAGAGACACTAAAAGGATAGAAGGCAAGTCCTCAGTTTCTAAAGTTGGTGTCTCAGGGGATGTAAAGTCAGAGACCAAAGGGTGTTGAGGTTCTAAATTCAATGAATCAATCAACGTATCCTCAACCAACTTATCCAATGAATCAAAGGAACATATTTCCTCAATTAAACTATAAGATGGTCCCCTTTAGGCCTGAAATATATCAATTTTCATTTTCTGATCTCCAAATTTCAGTTCTATAAGGCCCTCCTCACAATTGATTGCTTTGGACGTAGCCAGGAAAGGCCTTCCTAGAATGATAGGTGTGTTTTGGATATCCTCAGGTACTTCCATGTCAGACTATAAAGTCTACAAGAAAATAAAAGTCCTTGACCCATACTATAACATCTTCCAACACTCCTTGAGGTGTCTCAACTGATCTGTCAGCTAATTGCAGGGACATGTCAGTTGGCTTCAGATTGCTAACCTAGAAATGTGTTAGTAGGGAGGTTGGGATAAGATTGATGGAAGCACCTAG
This sequence comes from Thalassia testudinum, assembly GCA_037157565.1. Classification (NCBI taxonomy): domain Eukaryota; kingdom Viridiplantae; phylum Streptophyta; class Magnoliopsida; order Alismatales; family Hydrocharitaceae; genus Thalassia; species Thalassia testudinum. The sequence goes on from JAZHRO010000025.1 coordinate 97,747,830, forward strand.
ATCAAGTAATGCTCTATTAAATGTGGTGTTACTTATCATGTAGGAGAGAAGAGGGTGCCTAGGTCATTCTTCTTAATAGGCAGGTTTGAAATAAGGTAACTCACTTTTTCCAAAAGAATGACAAGTCCACTCCCTTTTTGAATTCTAGCCTTACGCTTAGGTGTACATAGGTCTTTCAAAAACTTAGCATAAGGGGGAATGTGGCAAATGATACTTATTACTAATGGTTAATTCTTGACCATCGCAAAATGTCCTAAAAATTAAACTGCACATAACATCTGTGGAAGGTGGGAGTGCTTATTGGCAATGGTTAATTCTTGACCATCAGGAAATGTCCTGAAACCCCCAATGGAAAACATGTAGAGGGGGCGGGAGTACACTTTAGCGACGGTTAGGGACGCTTTTGCGACGGTTAATCCTTAACTGTTGCTAAAGCTTTTTAATTGGCGATGGTTATGACAATTTCTAACAAAAACAAGACACTCCCTCTTAACTCCAATTAGTGACATTGCAACATAAAACCATCGCTAATTATCCACTATTAGCGACGGTTTCACGACCGTCGCAAAATAATTTTGCTAATAATGATTTTTATTGTAGTGATTTATGAGCATAATTTCATCTTTATCCTACCTAATCTTGATTTCCTTAATCTGGATTCTACTATGTGATTTTGATGATTTGGCATTTCATTTTACTTTTTTGTACTCTTGCATGTCGTTTTGACTTTTTTGCTAACCTATGGCATATTGACTCTTTGCCAAGTTTGTAAGCCTATGGTTGCTGTATTTTTCTTCCTGGTTGATGTTTCCATGAATGGGTGTAGGTATGACCCATTTTTAAAAGGTGCTTGACCTCTAGTGCCTCCACTTCAAACATTCAAAAAGGGATGCAAGTGGAATTTGCAAAATTAATTTCAAGCTCCAATGCTAGTCCAACAAACTCTAGCAACCACATCAAATATGCTAAGTGCCTCCCTAATCCAACGAACTATGCTTCAACTTTCATCTCATTCATCTAGCTTTCTTTCAAAAAAAAAACTTTCATCTAGTTCCTGCATGATAAAATGCGTCAAGTATGACGTTCAAACCTGTTGCTTCACCTTGTTTGGTAGACAATTGTTTGGGATTTTCTGGAAAAGAAAAGGTTATTTTTCCCTTGAAGTTTTCTTTGCCCTTTTTCTGAAGCTGACAATCTACTTCATTTTTGGTTGTGGATACCCAAAACTTTCAATTTGGACCTTCCATAGTGATACTTATGCAGATAGATAGATACATACAAATTATTGAAAGAAACTTAGTAATGGATAGTTGGAATTTTTTTGCAATATGTTATCAGTAATTATAATTACATGTGAGAATAACTCTAGATGAGTATGGTATTCTTGGAGATGTTTAAGAACTTCATGTAATTCCCAATAAAAAGCATGAAATAGCATGTTGAATAGTGAACAAATTATTTCAATGCTCTTTATGATTAATCAAAGCAACCATTATAGTTAAATAACATACTAATGGTAATATTTCATGAGTTGTGCTTGCTAATTGATCAATTCTAAGACTTGTGATCGTTCTTTAATGAAACTAGAATATGCAAGGTATATTTTGTCTATTTGACTGATACTTGCATTTAGGTGTTTGAAATGATTTAATTCACCAACAAAACTTTTTGATCTCTTCTTCGCTTCTAGGTTTGGTGCATTCTTCTCATTGACAAGGTTTCCTTAAGAATGTAGTGGCCATCATATGTAGAAGAGTAGGTGAACATTATGAATCAAAATCTTTGTGTTTTTTGTAGTCGATTACAACAAATTTATACTATCTTGGTCCTTATTTACTTTTGATATCTCTCTTGGGAAAAAGAATTCCTCTCTATATCAATGTATTGTTCTTCTTAAGTAGTTTGTTTATTAAGGTTCATTTGCCAAGCACTTTGCTTAATCTACTCTTCTTTTTTCTTGGATTGAATTCTCCGATATAGATGGTTAAAATGTATAAATCTTATTGGTGGGCATCTTTGGATATTGGTGATGTTCTTGTAGGTAAGAAACAATGACTAGCTTGAAATGTTGGCAAAGATGGCAACATTTAATGTGGCTTTTAGTGAGAACTTATTGTTCTCTTTGCCTTGATTTCTTGTGGTGCTCATGATGGTAGAGTGAGGTGTCCATCTAGACTGTTTCGGGCTTAATGTTCTGACCACTCTTAGTTTGTCTTATTGTAGGTTCATAAAACATGAATAGCACCAATGGTTTAGTGGTAGAATGGTACCATTACACGTTACAGACCAAAGTTCAATTCCTGGCTGGTGCATCCTTTTTTGGTTTCTAGTTGGACTATTCATTTCTTAATCTTTATGCTTCTTGAATTTCCTTAGTTTAAACACAAAATTGGTAGGTTGTTTAAAGATAATAAAATTATAAATAATTACATGACATTAATTTCATGTCCAGTTCATAACAGCGATGTAACTTGTAATTTTAATTTTAGGGAAATGTTATGTTTATTCTAGAAAGTTCAATAACTTTTTATTGACTTTTATTTATTATTTTTTACTATTTTGTAAAGATAGATAATTAAAATTTTATTTCAATATTTATTGTCTTTTTATTGATTCCCTTGTAAGGAGGCCATATATACTTTTAGCTTAATATAACAAATTTGATTTTTACTAACTCTATCAACTCCCTCATTTTCGTTGTAGTATATGAAAAAGTCATATTTGTGTATCTTATATATATATATAAATCCAATGATACATAACATTACATTTGTATATTAGTATATTAAGAAAGTACGATAACAATAACAGAAAAAATATCAGTGATTGTGTCCATCAAAACTTCATCTTCCAACATTGATAGTAATACTAACATTTTTTCTTATTACCAAATACTAATTTAAACATGGAGCACTTACCTATAGCAACAAAATTGCCAACATTTTACATTGTTAAAGCTGGCAATCTTGATCTATATTGACATATAAAACTGTCACAATTAGTATACAAGTCAAATTGGGCAACCTTTAGAAAGTTGACCATTGTTGTAGAATTAGCTACAACAACGACGGCTTTTATCGTCGAGATAGCCTATAGTGATGCCTCTTAAGAGGATGCCAAAGTTGACTGTCGAAATAGACCTTTACATTTATAGCGACGGTATTTTGGATCTATACCGACGGATTTTGGCTATCGGTGTAGGTACAACTGTTGTAGTGATAGGAACACCATACCCAACCCAACACTCTATAAAAGACCACCCATAGTAGAATGCATGCCCCCCCTCTCCACTCTCCTCTCCACTCTACTCTCATACAAACTACTCTCCTTATGAGCTCCATGGTTAAGCTCTCAAACCTTGGCCAAAGGCTAGCTTGTATCCACTTGGACATGGTTTTCTAGATGAATAAGTGGTAGGCCTAGTGCTAAGGATCCTCTTCCTCCTCCAATAGGCATTGTGCACCCATTGGAAGAGACACCTAACTTCTTCCTCATTCTCTTTTTAGTTTTCTTTGTTACCTTAGTATTTTTCGTACTTGCTATTTGCTTTACTTGCATCTTAGTTAGTTGATCTCTATACTTCTTGCTTTTTGATTTCCTTGCAAGTAGAGTAGATTTCATTTCCAAGCATTTTAATACTTGCTTTTTGCTTTGCTTTATTTGCTTTTCATGTTGCATACATACTCTCACATACTTCCACCATCCACGCCACCATTCACACCACCACTACACTCACATGCTACCACCATCATCACCCCTCTACACGCCCAAGCGCAACTTCACCTCCATCCTCCCCGGCACCACTTCATACCCTCACAAGCACTCTAGTTCACTCCTTCACACACACACACTCTCATTATCACCACCTACATGACCAACTCCTGATCCTACTACCACCAACACACCCATTAGATCCCTAGGACCATGGTTGTTCCCTCTCCCTACCATAGAGCCCACCAAATAGACTCTAATTGAGAACACCATATAGAATAAGCCTCTGTCACCTCTAAATATAAGATCTTCATTTCCATCTCCCTAACCTCCGCCATAGTCATTACCACCAACATTAGGACTAATGAGAACATAAATCACCCACATCACTGAGCCACTACTTATCAACAACCTTAAGGAGCTTGAGCAGTTCATCCCCATCATCACCATCACCTCATCCTTTGTCCCATCACCATTTTGGATTCCATTCCTCCAAGAGATCTTGTTATCTCCATTTTCCAAGTGTTGGAGTGAGTGAAGAGTGCTTTGTAATTATTTACCTTTTAAGGGCTTTGTGTAAGTGATCTTTCCACACTTTAGTGTAATGGAGTTACTTTCTTTTCAATCAATGTTTCATGTTGTACTGTGTTGTAGTATGTTTTTGTGAAATATAAGTTTAAGTTAGTTTATTCACTTGTGTCTTTTCTTCATGTATCAAAGAAAAGAAAATAAAAAAAAGAAGTATAGTTGTTAAAGTACTCTTGTTATTATTTAGTTGGCGCTTGTGAATATATCATCATTTGTCTTTGCTTTAAGGAAAAGACCAAAATATTTATATATTTGTCAAAAAGAAAAAAAAATGGCTTATTGCATAGTCATGGTCACTCTCCTTACCCCTACTAACACCCCTCACAGGCATTTCCCTCACTTAACACAAAACATCCACAACACGTATTATTTAGTCACCATAATCACTTTCCTCGATAGTGTTTTGCAAGTTTAGTTAGTTTTGTTTCCACTTTTTCATCAATCCAAGAATCAGAAAAAAGAATTAGGTGTGTTAGCTAGCTAGTCTTAGATTTCATTTCATTTTTACAAGAAAAGAAGAGAAAAATGGAAAAGATAAAAATCACAAAAATGGACTAAAGGAACTCACTTAAGGCATACAAGGTCCAAATTCTATCAAGCCTCCTCATGGGATTGACTAGGCCTCCATCAAGTTAATCCATTTCGAGTTCCGTAAAACAATTAAGCGTATTAGTGCTAAAGGCAAAACGAGCTACAACGACGTGTTTTCGAAAATGCGTAAATACACATTTTTAACTCCACCTAACAAGCACCATTACAATAATCAAAGAAAAAAAGTGAGGGAGAGAAAGCAATCTATATATATAATCAGAACGATGTTTATTACAACTAATAGCTAGAAATAAATCTAAACTACGAAAGCGATAAAAAAGAGAAAGAGAAAGAGAATCCCACACGACCACTGCTTGGGGGACGAGCCGCTTGGAGGGCACTTGGAAGAATGAGGACGGAGGTGGAGGAAGAAGGGAGCTTGGATGAAGTGGGGATGAGGTAGGGCAGTGAAGTAGCAAGATTGACTTTCCTGAAGGGTTATGAGAGGATGGTCGGTGGGATCTCCATGAATAAGGATGAGAGAAAGTGCAAAAATTATTTTTAGCTCTAGTGGAGCATCTCAGGGCTTGAGAATCACTCAAGAATGATTATTGAGCTCTTGAGAGGGAGACAATGGAGTAGGAAGGGATTAGTACAAATGAGGGGTTGATGGCGAAAAAGCGTGTTTTGTTAAAACTAGGGTTTAAGTCGTTGCAACATGCAAATTCGCAATCGCTTTTACAACTTATAAAACCTAGATAGTGGAGTATCTAGGGTCGTCCAAGGAGGCAAGTTTGCAAAATTTAATACTCTTGCTTGAAAATGGAAATCAAGTTTCTTTTTGGGATTTTTTAAATATAAGATTTTTTGGATTTTGAAATAACAAGCGACAATGAAATAGTAAGTGGGAAAGAGCTACACCTAACTTGACAAAGCAAACACCTAGGTGATAAAAGTAACCTCTCTCTAAGCTTACCTTAGGTATATGGAGACCTAGGGTAATTAGAAAGAGGAAGTGAAAAAGTGCTAGAAAAGACAATTAATTAAGATGCAACGAAAATTGTAGAAGAGGCAACTTTATATAAAGGAAGAAAAGTTTTACAAAATCGCTAGTACAGGAATGCTTCTACTACTAGAAATAAGAATATAGAAATTGAAAAAGAAACATTAATCCTCCTATGATGGTGATGAAGAGGAGAGAGTCCTTGCTCCAAGCTTCGCTGTTCGTGGGCTTGAAAAGCGTCTCTCCAACTCTTTCTTGAAGTACTCCTCTAGAGATGCTACTTTCTCCTTGGCAAGCCTTAGATGGGAGTGCCTTTGCTCCTCTAGGGGTGGAAGAATTCCATCCAAAAGAACTCCTCCTAGGTTGGGCATGCAAATAGTGACCGGGTTTCTATTTATTATAGTTTAGTTACAGTCGTTATAGTATAAGACAAAACAGCTACCAGATCACTATCAACAAATTTTACTCGGAACAAGGTTTTCCCGAGGTCGAACTCTGGGAGCAACTATGCTTCTAGAAGTCTAATTAAGTTCTCTATTATGTTATAAAAATAAGAAAGAGAGAGAGGGAGATCTTGGCTTCTTCTTCTTCTCTTTCTCCTTTCTTCTTCTTCTTTCTTTCTTTGTTCTTTGTTCTTTCCTCTTTGTTCTTCTTCTGTTCTTTCTTTCTTTCTGGCGGTGATGTCTTCTTCCTTCTTTTTCTTCTTTCCTTCTTCTTTCTTCTTTTCTTGGCCTCTTCTTCTGTTCTTCTTTTCTTTCCTTCTTTTCTTTAGCCTGTAGCGGTGGTGATCTTCTTCTTCTTTCTCTTCTTTTCCTTCCTGCCTTCTGCAGCTGTGGGGAGTTTCGTCTTCTTTCTTTTCTTTTCCTTCCAGCCTTTTGCGGCTGTGGTGATTCCAACGTCTGATGCTGTGTTCAGATGACTTATCTGTGGCTTTGCTAAAGTGCCTTCTTTCTTCTTTTCTTCTTCTTCTGTTTCTCTCCTTCCTTCCTTCTTCTTTTCCTTCCTGTCTTATTCTTCTTTTCCTTTCTGCCTTCTTCTTCTTCCTGCATGCTCGCACAAGGGTCAGAGAAAAACCTACCCCTACCCTTCCCTGCTTCTCTCTCTTTCTCAGATTTCTCTCTTAGGACCGCTCTCCAAGAGCCAGGTAATTGGGTGCGGGTATCACGCTCGGGACCAGGCCCACCGGCGTGCGGTGGTGGGCGAGGAGTGCATGGTTTGGGTAATCGGATCCTGCCTAGACCCGCGGGGCGTGAGCGCGGGCAAGGGCGAGCGAGCGTGTGGCGCGCAGCATGCGGGAGAGGGACCTGACCCCTGTGTTCGAAGGAGATTAGCCTTAGGCACTTTTTCAATTTAAGTGCGGGCACTTGGCCATGCACTTCCGAGGTGGGACTAAAGTCCCACCTCCCAAATTGGCGCCCGCAGGTGAGAGACCTACGGCCAATTGAAGCAGCCCACAATGCCTTTGCCCCAGCTGCAGACTTGGGTGCCTTCGCAGATACAACCCGCATGACCTGGGATGCGCACCTGGGCTGGAGGGCGCCTGCAGCTGCAAGTGAAGCTACTGCAGCTCGTCGGCAATGGTGGCGAGGGGCGCGCACCTGAAATCACAACAACGACCTCTCGACCTAGTCAGAATATGCAGGAAGCTTCGCCGGAGTGAGGCGAAGCTTGTGCGTGATTGCAGGGTGTGGGAGTGCGTGAAGAGGCTGACCTAGGTCAAACTGTGGCCGGAGAGGTTGGTTTGTTCGGGGGGTGGTCGGGTGGCATTTGGCTGTGAATGGAGATGGGGAATTGATAGAGTGGAGTGTGAGGGAGCTTGTGGGATGGTGGGTGAGGTGCGGGAGTGTCTGTGGTCGTGAGATGGTCTCGCCGGAGGGGGTGATTGGAGGTGGAGAGGGTGGTCTAGACAGTGGCGGTCGGGTGGTCGAAAGGGCAGTTTAAAAGGGGGGAAATGCAAGGTAAATAGAGAGGAAGCTATCTACCTAAGTATTCGACGAAGGGGAAGGGCAGAGCAGTCGGCTCGTATCTGCCGGAGCTGGAGACGAAGATGCCCTGGTGGAGGGTTTCGGCGACGATGAAGCTGGCGGAGGGCACTGGCAGGTACAGCCCGGCACGAACGATGGAGCAAGGAAAACCCTACTGCAGGTATGGCAGCAGAGTGATGAGGAGGAAGGGATGAAGTGGGGGGTGATTCTCCATCAAAGGAAGCTTGCAGGAGCCGGTAGGGTTTGCCGGTCCTTATAAAGGGTTCGGCGGGCAGAGAGGGGTGAGTTGTGAAGGGGTCTGCCTCACCGGAGTATGGCCGGAAGGGACAAGGATACCTTCCACGTGTTCGCACGGAAGGTATGGTGGTCAGCAGAGGGCATGGGCAGGTCCCTACGATGGAGGACGTCACAGGGAACCCCGCTTCTGTTCTAGAGGACGGTAAACCTGCTCTGCGTGGTGCCATGCTCCGTGCAAGGTCGCCGGAGTATGGTGCTGTGCAGAAGTTGCAGGGCGGACCATTCTACAAAGAATGATGAAAAGTTAGGGACCTAAATGTAAATGTTTCAAAAGATAAGGGTCAAAAAGTAAATAAAGAGGACCAAATTGTAAAGTCAGTCAAGGAGGTCTCTTCTTAGGCTCAAGTTTTTATACAAGACTTATTTGAACCTAAGGTTTCTAATGGTGAAATTTAATTCTAGGTTGGGCCATGTTTGATCATCCAATTTGCACAAAAACCCAAATTAATTTATTAATTGGGCATGGTTCTCTTTTTAGGTCAAAATAGGTTTTTAAGGCCAAATTGAAGGTTCTAAACCCTAGAGAATATTTTTATATGAATTTTAATGGGTTTAGTTGATTTTTATCCTGCCTCGAACCTCGTGAATTGAAGTGGGTTTGCTTTAGGGTTACAGAATGTCATTTAACTCCTAGAAGTTGCTATAACCCTTTTCAGATCAGATCAACCTACTCTCATTATTAAGCTTGTTTGACCTGTGTTTGGACCCTTAACTACCCTATTTTTAAACTGCATGGGTGAAATTGCAGTTTTACCCGTTTTGATTTGTTTTATTCTTAAACTCAGAATTCTCTGAGTTAAGCCTTTCTTTGGGTCATGTAGGAGCTTTTCCTCACATATCAGGGTTAGATTGTGCTAGTTTGGGTTTATGATGAGGTTTTCATCATACCCCCATGCCTAGCTTTTGCTAGTCCCTTAGCAAAATTTTAAGGTTTCAACCTTTGTTCTAGACCATGAAGTTCTTAATGATTTCAGATAAGTGCCTTTTTCATTTGAAACCTAGGTTAGGTCAGAATGCTATCTATAGGCCTAAAAGGTACTCTAGTACCAACCAAGATCCATATCTGTCTAGCCTTAGCCTCAGTCCTTAACAAAGGTTTTTAAGGCCTACAAGAACTAACCTACGGTTTATTGGACTTTGTGGTTAAAGCACCCATGCTTGAGATAATTTTAGCCCTGGCTCAGTTCGCAGTGCGTTTTGCAAGAAAGAGAGATAGAAGATTTATATGTTTGGAGACTTTTCTCTCTCTTTTTCTTTTTAATTCAAGCTTAGGATTGGCTTTTCAACACGGTCTGTATCAGATTCCTTATCCCCATCATCAATCCTCAAGGGTTCCTGGCATTCGATGCTTCGAGATAGCACCACCCATGGTAACCCCCAGAACCCTGGCTGTTGAGATTTCGAGATAATCCCATCCATGGTGTTCCGTGGCCGAATTCAGACCCTGGCAATTGACATTTCAGGATAATGCCATCCATAGAATCTGAACCAGCTGAGTGCTTACATGCCCCCAGTAGGATATGTAAATATCCTAAGAGACAAGCACCGAGGAGATGATATTTTGTTACGCATCTTCGAGGGGAATTTCCCACCTCTCTACGCTGGGAACTCGTCCAAATCAACTTGTGTTGATCGGCCGCTCCTACTCTAGGTGTCATTTACAGAATTTTTGCAACGCTTCTTCGTGATTTTGATTTTTATGCTTACTGAACCAGGCTGTGTGTGAAGTTAGGGTGCTTAAGTTACTGAGTCCTGTAAACCAAAAGTTAGTTAGCGAGGCCAAATACTCCCTATGTCTTGGACCTAATACTTAAGCTTTTCATTTTCCTCAACCTCTTGAGGAATGTCTAGATCTTAATGGGTACTAAGAGTCTATCAGAGAATGCCTAAAGTTCACGTTCTTACTAATCTCGCTGTGCACTTTTCCATTATTTTTCCTGAATGATGTCTAGAACTTAGGTTAATTCCTTAATTTCTTAGTAATGACTATCACTTTTCTTTTATTTTGTGCTCTTTATTTTCATTTTATTTCTTTTTCTTCTCCTCCTCCTTTGTAGTGTCCTCAAAATTTTCTTTCCTCCTCTCATTTTATTATTCTTTTTCAAAATTTTTTTTTTAAATTTTTATGGTGTTTTTGGCATATGTGAATTTTTTTGTTTAGAACCTTTTCTTACAAGTTTTTGCACTTTCATACCCCCCCATGCCTAAGATTTGCAATGTCCTCATTGTAACTTAGGGGGTTTTTATTCATCTTAGTTCATACAATAGGACAGATGTTTTGATGAGTGAATGGGTCGAGGTGACTGTTGCGGACGATTTCTAATCTCCGATGCAAGCACCTAAGGTGGAGTCGGCTGTCCTAAAGGGTGAACCCTAAGTGCACAATGGTGTTAGAAAAGGTTTCAAGTTTTCAAAGAGAATGACGGGCTACCTCCCATTAAGCGCTAAGTTTTACGCCATCGGCTGGGCGCAATATGCTCAAGGAGAATGGAGGATAAATGATGATTCAGCCAATTCAGTAGAGGTTACATTAATGAACGGTTTGAGTCTCTGACCATTCACGATGAAAGGTTTGGAATCATGGCTGAGTGGACTGATTTCGACGGCTCCATTTCCAAAAACCTGTCGGACCAAGTATGGTCCGACCCACTTGGATCGCAACTTCCTAGGGAAAATTTTGAGTTGGGCATCGAAGAGTAGGACCTTCTGACCAGGATGAAAGATCTTTCTAGAGATGTCCTTGTCATGGAAGGCCTTAACCCGCTCCTTGTAGATTCACAAGTTCTCGTACGCATCAAGACGTAGTTCATCGATCTAGCTGATTTGAAGCTTTCTGTGGGTTCCAGCCTTAGAAAGATCTAGATTACTATTCCGTACTGCCCAATAGGCTTTGTGCTCCAGTTCGACAGGAAGGTGACATGCCTTCCTGTACACTAGTCTAAAGGGAGACATGCCTAATTGGGTTTTGTGGGCAGTCCTATAGGCCCACAAGGCTTCCGAAAGTCAGGACGACCAGTCCTTCCTATCTGGCTGAACAATGACCTGCAAGATTTTCTTAATCTCCCGATTTGACAGCTCAGCTAGACCATTAGTCTGTGGGTGATAAGGAGTAGAGATTCGGTGAGACACCCCATATTTGGTCATCAGTGACCTGAACTGAGCATTTGTGAAATGGGTCCCCCCGTCTGAGAAGATATTGTGATGAATGAATTTTAGAACGATTTTGTGATCGCAGGTTCGGGTCGATATGGCTTCGATCCATTTGGACACGTAGTCCACAGCCAATAGAATGTATTCGAAACCATCCGAAACACGAAAGGGGCCCATAAAATCAATCCCCCAAACATCAAAGATTTCGCATACGAGAATCGGCTGCAAAGGCATCATGTCGCGATCTCACATGTTGCCCAAAGTTTGGCAACGACTGCATGCCTTGCAGTGATTGTATGCATCCTTGAACAGTGTGGGCCGATAAAAGCCACACTGGAGGATTTTCGATGTGATTTTGTGCCCAGAGAAATGGCCACCGCATGGCTGGTCATGGCAGAAGGAGAGAATATCATTGACTTCATCTTCCGAGACACATCTCTGGATGATTTGGTTGGCACCTATGCGGAAGAGGTACGGATCTTCCCAAATGTAATACTTGGCATCAGAGCACAATTTGTCTTTCTTGACCTTCAGCCAATCAGACGGGATCTGATGAGATGCCAAGTAGTTTACTATATCAGCAAACCATGGAAGTTTAGTACCAATAGTCAGCAGGTGCTCATCAGGGAAATGCTCCGTGATGGGTCCCGAATGGTTGATGATCTCAGAAGGAAGGCGGGACAAATGGTCAGCTACCACATTTTGTCTTCCCGCCTTGTCATGAATCTCGAGGTCGAATTCTTGCAACAACAAGATCCATCGGATTAGTTGGGGCTTCGCGTCCTTCTTGGCAAGGAGATCCTCACAGCTGTGTGATCCGAGTAGATGATAACGTGGGAACACAGGAGATAAGATCAAAATGTTTCAAGGGCAAATACTACGACTAGCAGCTCTTTCTCCGTAACTGTATAGTTACGCTGAGCCTCGTCAAGTGTCTTGATAGCGTAGTAGATGACCACGGGTTTCCCATCAACTTTCTGCCCCAGAATCGCTCCTACAGTGAAATCAGACGCATCGCACATGATCTCAAAGGGTTGAGACCAATCAGGGGATTGTAGGATCGAAGCCTGGGTGACTCGGTCAGGAGGTTCTCAAAGGCTTGAGTACATTCCTTGGAGATTTCAAAGGGTACATCCTTAGAGAGAAGAGTCGTCAGGGGGCACGCGATTTTCGAGAAATCAGGAATGAAACGATAGTAAAAACTGATGTACCCCAGAAAAGAACGGATGTCCCTGATCGAGCTAGGCATAGGAAGGCAAGAGATTATATCAACCTTGGCTCAATCCACTTGGATGCCCTTCTCAGAAATCAGATGTCCTAGGACGATCCCCTCAGGCAAGATAAAATGGCTCTTTTTCCCAGGAAAGAACCAAATTAACATCGATGCAGCACCTAAGTATATGAACCAAGTGCTGGAGGCAATCATCAAATGATGCCCCGAAAACTGAGAAGTCATCCATGAAGACTTCCAGATAATCACCTACCATATCAGAGAATATGGCAAGCATGCACCGTTGAAAAGTCGCGGGTGCATTGCAGAGACCGAGCGGCATCCTTCGGAATGCGTAAGTTCCGAAGGGGTAGGTGAACATGGTCTTCTCTTGGTCCTCAGGATGAATATCTACTTGGTTATAACCGGAGTACCCGTCAAGAAAGTAGAAGAATCGATTTCCCGCTAATTTCTTGAGAATCTGATCAATGAAAGGTAGTGGGAAATGATCCCTCTTCGTGGAGGAATTTAGTCGTCGGTAATCTATGCAGACTCTCCACAAGTTGGCTAACCGGGTAGGTATGACTTCTCCGATTTCAGTCGTAATGGTGGTGAGCCCTGCCTTTTTAGGCACGACTTGAATCGGGCTCACCCAACGACTGTCGGAGATCGGGTAGATGATCCTTGCATCTAACCACTTGATGATCTCCTTTTTCACGACCTCCTGCAGATTGGGGTTTAAACATCTCTGCATTTCACGAGAAGGTCGTGCACCCTCTTCTGAATAAATATGATGTGTGCAATAAGAGGGGCTTATTCTAGTCAAGTCATCGAGAGTCCAACCAATGGCTCTGCGATGTTGCTGGAGAACAGTAATCAGACGGGATTCCTGATCAAGAGTGATCTTGGAATTTATAATCACAGAAGGGTCTGATTAGAACCCGAAAAGATGTATTTCAAATGATCGAGAAGGGGTTTCAGTTCAAGGACGGGGTTATCAGCAGCAGCAGGTGGTTCAGGGTAAATGTGAGGTTCAAGGTTTGGAGTTATGGGTCTGTCAAAATCTGGATTTGACTCCTCTAATTGCGGTTCAAGATCTTTCTGTGGTTGATGAGATATAATCAGGTCATTCTCAAAATGCGTTTCATCAACCAAAGCCCTGATATCACAAATCTGTTCGATGACACCGCAATTGATTCCTTGTTGGGCCTTAAATATATCAATCTTTAGGGTTTGATTACCAAATTTCAGTTCTATTTGGCCCTCCTCACAACTGATGTTGGCTCTAGCAGTAACCAAGAAAGGTCTTCCTAGAATGATTGGTGTATCCCTAGGGTTTTCAGGTGCATCCATGTCCAAGACTATAAAGTCTACAGGAAAATAGAAATCCCGCACTCTTACAATAACATCCTCTAGAATCCCTTTAGGTGACTTTATAGATCGATCTGCTAATTGTAGTGTCACCTCAGTCAGTTTTAGCTCAGATTCTTCTAGGTGGTTAAGGATGTGGGTATCAGATTTATGGAAGCACCCAAGTCTAGCAATGCTCTGTCGAATTGGGTATCACCTATTTTGCAGGAAATCAGGGGAGTACCAGGATCTTTTGCCTTGGGTGGGAGTCTGCTTAGGATTACAGAGCTGGCTTGCTTTGACAGTACAATTGGACTCCCACTCTTGGTTCGTGGCTTACGCTGAGGTGTACACACATTCTTTAAGAATCGTGCTTAAGCCGGTACTTGGCGAATTGCATCCATCAAGGGGATGTTTATTTGGAATTGCTCAAAGAGCTTGACCAGGTCCTCCTCAGGTGCCACGGGTTTTGTCTCTTTCCCTTGGCCAAGGCCTCGGGAAATGGAACCTTGGTTGGTTCATCTAGGATAGGTCCAGGTCTTTGATCTGGGACGGGGATAGGAACGTCCTGGATTACTGTCCTAGGGTTGGGATCACTAACTGGCTTGGAGTGGTTTGGATAGGGTGGATCTTGGGTCTCCTTACCACTACGGGTTGTTACAGAATTTAGTCCTTCCTGGTTTCGGTTAGGGTTGGATAGGATGGGTTGCTGTTGATAGCCCGCATAAGAAGTGGAAGCCTCCATCTTGTCGGGTGAAGGAACAGAGGGGGCTTGATAAATCATGTGTGCTTAGCCCGGGTTTGGGTTCATAACGCGCCGCTGGGTCGGCACGTTATTAGGGTTAGGAAGAGGTTGGGAAGGAAGTGTGCCTGGTTGGCAAGAATTTACCAACTGGGCCAATTGATTTCGAACCTCTGTAAGTTCGTCCTTGTGTTGTTTCTGAATAGCCACATTCGTTCTTTGAATGTCAGCCAGAGTCTGAAGGATGAGGGACATTTGGTCCTGGTTTGGCCCTGATGGATAAGGAGGGTTGGGCCGAGGCTAAGGCAGTTGGTAAGGATGAGGTGGTTGTGGATGGGGATAAAAGGGTGGTCTCTGAGTTTGGGAATTTCACGCCCACTGGAAGTTGGGATGTTTTCGCCATCCAGGATTGTAGGTGTTGGAGAATGGATCATTCTGGATGGCATTGAGGTCCTCGTAGGTCTGAGGAACCTCCAAAGAATCAGAGAATGGGGAAGTGGAATCCCCCGGGCTAGTATAGAAAGGATCGGAAGACCCTCCGATCCGAGAATTAAATGGGGGTGGATATGGATCCATCGCAGGAGAAGGTCGGTGGAGAATGTTTTGTACAGTCTCCTGTGTGGAAGGAAGCTATGCGAAGGAACTATGCGCAGAGGTGGCTCACTGCAAGTGCTGAGTCAGCTCGTCCACCTTCTTCTCGATGATAGAGACCTTGTCCAATCGACTGGCCATCAATTCCAGGTCGACTGATGCGGATAGGCCCTGCGTCTCGTGTGCTTCCCTAAGGTTCGTCGATGCACAGGTATTCGTCCTATCGAATAATCCCATGTAGTCATTATTGATGGAGTTCTCGCACATGTTTTCGAGAATCTCCCACACGGTGTCCTCATGTTGACCCATGATATTCCCTCCGCAAGTTGCATTGACGAAAAGCCTAATGTCCTCACGGAGTCCCTGGTAAAAGGACTGGACTTGTTCCCATTTAGGAACTCCGTGATGGGGGCACTTTCTCATGAGATCCTGAAAGCGATCCCATGCCTCATGGAGAGGTTCTCCCGGTTGTTGGGTGAAGTGGGTAATCTGATGGCGCAAGGCATTGGTCCGACCAACGGGAAAGAACTTTTTCAAGAACTCGGATTGAAGTTCTTCCTAATTGTTGATCGGCCGGGTCTGAGTTTGGTACCAATGAGCGGCCTTGTCCATAAGGGAGAAGGAGAACATCTTCATGAGGAGAATGTCCTGATTTTGTGCATCTGACCCAAAAGTCTGGACTAGATGCTTTAGTTGTTTGATGTGCTGGAAGGGATCTTCAGAATTAAGCCCATGAAATTTAGGTATGGCATGAATCATATTGGGATTTAATTCAAAATCAGGTCCTCCAGTCGGGATTCTGACTCGAGGCTCAATGGCCACCACAGCAGGATTATAATGGTCCCACATCATAGGACGCTGCGGTGGGTGCACAAAGTTCTGGAAGAGGTCATTGAGTCACTGGAGCTGGTGCCCCAGATTGTTGTCTTCCTCAACTGGCCAAGCCATTGTGGAAGAAGAAGGTGAGTTCAGTTTGGAGTCGGAGGAGAGGTCGATGTGAAGTGTTGTTTTCTCAAACAAGGGCACTGAGGCTCGGCCTCGAGGAGAGTGAAGTTCTAAAGGAGGTTTCAAGGACCTCCTACCAAACATACATTGTTGGAAGAGATGAGTTTAGCAGGTGGTGGACCCAATCAAGACACCCAAAATGTTGGGTGACTATAGAGGTTTGGGGCAGATGGACCTCTTGATCAAAAGATCATCCACCTGAGAATTACCTGGGCAGCTAGAGAGGGTGAGTCCCCACGAGTAGAGCGTCCCCACGAGTTACAGGGTTTCCCCCACCTGACCTCTTTTGTCATTGAAATTCCAGGTAGACCAGAATGGGGATCTTGACCTCTTAAGTCTACCACTTTTAGTTTAAGATCAGGGTGCTTAGATTTTCACTTGAACTTTAGGCTTTTTGAGTGCAAAGAGTGACCTAAGTTGAAGGTTGGTTGACCCAAGGGGTCAACTTCACCTATTAATTCCTTTGAGAACTTATTAGGTCTTGTCTTTTAGGGTTCAAATGTTTTTAGAGAGCCGATTGCTTAGGGTTTTTCTGAATAGGTATTTTCAGACAATGGCTTAGGCACACTTCTTTTGGGATTTCTCAATTCTTGATTAAGGAGTGTGTCTCTAAAACCCTATTGTTAATTCCTATGTTGGCTCTACTTGGTCCAGTTAACTCCTTGTTGGGTAATTAGGGCTTAGGCAAGAAGGTGTTAGCCCTTAAATACCCTTAATGGTGTGTGCAAGAATAGTGTTTTGAAAACATGCAGTTGTTACTAGGTATGAAAGATGGGTTATACCTATATTGTTTATTCTTTTCTTTTTCTTCCTCTTTAGAATTTAGGGGTTAATAGAGAGAGGATAGAAATTACCTATCCAAGGAGTGGTTGTGTGGCTGCTTCTTGATTTTCCTATACCTGCACAAAAGAGAGAAGAGATTATTAGAAACTCACAAATAGAGATTTTATAGCTTCTAGAATAGCCGTTGCTCCCCGGCAATGGCGCCAAAAATAGTGACCGGGTTTCTGTTTATTATAGTTTAGTTACAGTCATTATAGTATAAGACAAAACAGCTACCAGATCACTATCAACAAATTTTACTCGGAACAAGGTTTTCCCGAGGTCGAACTCAGGGAGCAACTATGCTTCTAGAAGTCTAATTAAGTTCTCTATTATGTTACAAAAATAAGAGAGAGAGAGAGGGAGATCTTGGCTTCTTCTTCTTCTCTTTCTCTTTTCTTCTTCTTCTTCTTTCTTTCTTTGTTCTTTCTTCTTTCCTCTTTGTTCTTCTTCTGTTGTTTCTTTCTTTCTGGCGGTGATGTCGTCTTCCTTCTTTTTCTTCTTGCCTTCTTCTTTCTTCTTTTCTTGGCCTCTTCTTCTGTTCTTCTTTTCTTTAGCTGGCAGCTGTGGTGATCTTCTTCTTCTTTCTCTTCTTTTCCTTCCTGCCTTCTGTGGTTGTGGGGAGTTTCATCTTCTTTCTTTTCTTTTCCTTCCTGCCTTCTACGGCTGTGGTGATTCCGACGTCTGATGCTGTGTTCGGATGACTTATCTGTGGCTTTGCTACAGTGCCTTCTTTCTTCTTTTCTTCTTCTTCTGTTTCTCTCCTTCCTTCCTTCTTCTTTTCCCTCCTGTCTTCTTCTTTTCCTTGCTGCCTTCCTCTTCCTGCACGCTCATGCAAGGGTCAGAGCAAAACCTACCCCTACCCTTCCCCGCGTCTCTCTCTTTCTCAGATTTCTCTATTAGGATCGCTCTCCCAGAGTCGGGTAATTGGGTGCTGGTATCGCGCCCAGCACCAGGCCCACCGGCGTGCGGTGGTGGGCGAGGAGTGCGTGGTTTGGGTAATCGGATCCTACCCAGACTAGTGGGGCGTGAGCGTGGGCGAGGGCGAGCGAGCGCGTGGTGCGCAGCGTGCGGGTGAGGGACCTGACCCCTGTGTTCGAAGGCGATTAGCCTTAGGCACTTTTTCAATTTAAGTGCGGGCGCTTGGCCACGCACTTCCGAGGTGGCACTAAAGTCCCACCTCCCAAATTGGCACCCGCAGGTGAGCAACCTACGGCCAATTGAAGCAGCCCGCAACGCATTTGCCCCAGCTGCAGACCTGGGTGCCTTCGCACGACCTGGGACGTGCACCTGGGCTGGAGGGCGCCTGCAGCTGCAGGTGAAGCTATTGCAGCTCGTCGGCAATGGCGGCGAGGGGCACGCACATGAAATCACAACAACGACCTCTTGGCCTAGTCAGAATACGTAGGAAGCTTCGCCGGAGTGAGGCGAAGCTTGTGCGGTGGTCGGCGGGGTGCGGGAGTGCGTGAAGAGGCTAACCTAGGTCAGACTGTGGTCGGAGAGGTGGGTTTGTTCGGTGGGTGGTCGGGTGGCATTTGGAAGTGAATGGAGATGGGGAATCAATAGAGTGGAGTGTGAGGGAGCTTGTGGGATGGTCAGCGAGGTGCCGGAGTGTTTGTGGTCGTGAGATGGTCTCGCCGAAGGGGGTGATCGGAGGTGGAGAGGGTGGTCTGGACAGTGGCGGTCGGGTGGTCTAAAGGGCAGTTTAAAAGGGGGAAATGCAAGGGAAATAGAGAGGAAGCTATCTACCTAAGTATTTGACGAAGGGGAAGGGTAGAGCAGCTGGCTCGTATTTGCCAGAGCTGGAGACGAAGATGCCCTAGAGGAGGGTTTCGACGACGAGGAAGCAGGCGGAGGGTGCCGGCAAGTACAGCCCGACGCAGACGATGGAGCAAGGCAAACCCTGCTGCAGGTAAGGCAGCAGAGCGACGAGGAGGAAGAGGAGGAGTTCGCTGGAAGCTTCGGGCTCTCTGACCGGAGGAGGAAGGGATGAAGAGGGGGGTGATTCCTTGTCAAAGGAAGCTTGGTGGAGCCGATAGGGTCTGCCGGTCCTTATAAAGGGTTTGGCGTGCAGAGAGGGGCGAGTTGCGAAGGGGTCTGCCACGCTGGAGTATGGCCGGAAGGGACACCCATACCTTCCATGCGTTCGCACAGAAGGTATGGTGGTCGGCAGAGGACATGGGTGGGTCCCTACGACGAAGGACGTCGCAGGGAACCCCGCTTCTATTCTAGAGGACGGTAAACATGCTCTGCATAGCACCATGCTCCGCGCAATGTCGCCGGAGTATGGCACTGCACAAAAGTTGCAGGGAGGACCGTTCTGCGAAGAATGATGAAAAGTTGGGGACCTAAATGGAAGGATTTCAAAAGATAAGGGTTAAAAAGTAAATAAAGAGGACCAAATTGTAAAGTCAGTTAAGGAGGTCTCTTCTTAAGCTCAAGTTTTTAGACAATACAAATTTGAACCTAAGTTTTTTAATGGTAAAATTTAATTATACGTTGGAACATGTTTGACCAGCCAATTTGCGCAAAAACCCAAATTAAGTTATTAATTGGGCATGGTTCTCTTTTTAGGTCAAAATAGGTTTCTATGGCCAAATTGAAGATTCTAAACCCTAGAGAATATTTTTCTTTGAATTTTAAAGGGTTTAGTTGATTTTTATCCTACCTCAAACCTCGTGAATTGAAGTGGATTTGCTTTAAGGTTACAGAATGTCATTTAATTCCTAGAAGTTGCTATAACCCTTTTCAGATCAGATCAACCTACTTCTCTCATTGTTAAGCTTGTTTGACCTGTGTTTGGACCCTTAATTACCCTATTTACAAACTGCATTGGTGAAATTGTAGTTTTACCCCTTATGATTTGTTTTATTCTTAAACTCAGAATTCTCTGAGTTAAGCCTTTCTTTGGGTCATGTAGGAGCTTTTTCTCATATATAAGGGTTAGATTGTGCTAGTTAGGGTTTATGATGAGGTTCTCATCAACCACCCTCTAGACCTCTTGTTAGAAATCCTCCTGCATAGCCTGTCCTCTGGTTGGCGTGTGCACAAGATAGAAGGGAATTGGGGAAGGCACCAAGGGGACAAAGTGTCCCCTTAATCTTCTTCTTCTCCTTCTCTTGTCCATGGAGATGATGGAATGAAGGTGGAAATATGAGTAAATTAATGGAGCCAAAGGTCTCTTTTTTTTGTGGTAGGGTAGGTCTTTTTATTGGAGTGGTAGGGGGGTAGGTGTAGTTAAGGGATGGTTGGCTAAGATGGATCATAAGGGGTGGTTAGGAGATCCTAGGGCTAGGGTTGATGCTCCAAAATGAAATGTTACTTGGTGGTTGGTGCCAGCCTTAGAGGTAACTAGGGTTAAGAGGTTTTCTATGGTGTGTATAGGGTTGAGATGAAGTTATAGGGTGGAAGTTATGGAATGGAGGGCTAGGGTTTAATGGCACCAAGGGAAGGGGTGTATGGAGGTTTGGTGCCAACTTAGGTGGGTTTAGGTGGGTTAGTTGGCATGGAAAATAGGAAGGGTTAGGATGGTTCCATGTGGTGGTGGTTGTCAGATCTAAGGTGGATATTAAATGGCGCCAAGGGAGGGGGTGTATGTGATAAGTCAACTTTTGTGGACTATTATTTGGCCTAAGTAGTATTTAATTATTTGTTCTTAGTTGTTAATTAATTAGGAGTTATATGGCAATTCAACTTGGCCTGCATTTAATTTTATGCTTTAATTTTACATTTAATAACATATGTTATGATAATATATTTGATGAATGCAGGCTAGGTACAAGAATCAGACGCTCATTTTTATGTCTATAAGACGTCTGGAACTGCTATCACAAGTTTATGGCATTACATTTTTTTAAGACGTCTGATGAAGAAATCGCCCATGCTTATCTGCCATTCCAACCACTCGCGATCGTCGCGAGCAGTTGGAGACACTTGCGGTCGAAGAAAATCGAGGAGGTTTTTGTTTAAAAAGGAAAGCCGCATCCACGGAGGGGGGATCATCTTCGCTCCCCCTGGCGAGGACTTCTTCTCCACCTCCATCACCGTGCAACAGGCATACACCATGGACTTCAGCGTGCATCGTGGTCTCTGCACACCTGCCTCTTGCCTTCGTCCTCTTAACGTTGGCACGGTGACAGCGTGCGGCCACCACCGCAGCAACCCCATCTACATACCACTTCTTTTTCATCTTCATCCTCTTCCTTCTTGCCCGTCAGCCAACAGTAAGCATCCCTCAATGCATGCAGCTGCACCTGCGCACTAGCCTACGTGCACGCACAACCAGCCACGCACTTGCTGCGCGTACCCATCCACAGCCATGCAACCACCTGCGCACCTCATCTCCTTTGTCTTTATCATCTTCTTCCTTCTCTCCCTTATTTTCCCGCCACCAGCAACCACCCCCATGAAAAGAACCCAAAGTCCCACCGGCAACCTATGTTCACAACAACCACCGCAGGCCATGTCCCTCACTGCCAGCATCACCAAAGTGCTCGCCTTGACCTCTGTCGATGACCCATGCCCGCGGCAGCGCCTCCCGCAGCCCACACATGCATGTTGGAAACCTGCCACCGGTGAGCTTCTCTTTCGTCGGACAGCCACCTCTAGCCATCTTCGTCGATGCCGCGACCTGCATTGGATCAGCCTCATCTTTGTCAACCTCCCTCGCTCGTTAGCAGTCGGCTGGCCTTCGCTCTTCACGCGTGAGGAAGAGAGAGGAGAAATCCTCTATTTTTTATTGCATTAATATTTACAAATCATGCGATTGCTGGAAGCACTGTTCATTTATTTATCTTATATAATATTTGGCTAAAATTGCATGGACATCGCTTGCTTAAATTTGAATTACATATGATTGATTTCTTCTTATGAATGACATACAACATGAGATATTGGTTATAGTAAATTGGTGTCATTAGGTAGGAGATTAATATTAACATTGTTTGCTATTACCAGGGTCATTATTTAGAATATTATATTGTGGTAATTTTGCATATAAACACTGACAGATGGTGTAGTAGAATTGACTAAGCCTTTGACTAGAATTGACTAAGCCTAGAGGATTGGAGGAGACCATGGGGTAGTTGGCAGTAGAACCTGGGATGACGAGGGCTGGACTACATGGAGATCTATGGCATGGAGGTGGAAGGAGAGGAGAGGATCTGATGCTACCGACAGAAGGAAGGCGAATATGAGGAAGGCATATAGAGGGAGCTCAAGGGATAACAGAAAGATCGTGTGCTTCCGGTGCCAGCGTTGGGGCCATATGGCGGCTATATGTTGTTCTCCCATTGTGTACTTGTCGTGCGGTGGCTACGGCCACAAGCGGGATTCATGTAAGACAACTAATGGGCAGATGAAAGGCCATTCAAATATGCACACTGGTGATTTGAATGTTAGGGCATAGCTGCCACCACCACCGCCCCCTCGTACCTATGGGGGTCACACGGTCAACTTCAAGGTTACTATGATAGAGAACATAAGAGCGGCAGAGTTGATACTGAGAGGGGCACTGATCGGAGAGGTAATGACCGATAGCCCAACCTCAGAAAACCTACACAATTTGGTAAGCTCTCTCTCTCCATCGACCAACTCGTGGCAAATTGCTTTCCTGTCACGTGCACAATTTGTGCTCTTTGGCTTGGGCATGATGGATGTCGAAAGATTGCATTTTCAATCAAGCTATTTTGGTGGTCTAACAGTGATTTGGAGGTTACTCTCCCCTTTTGATGAAGCTTTGCCAGAGAGGCCACCTCAGATAGGCTCCAAGTCGGGGAGACTTGAGATCAAAGGTCTACCGCTACACCTAAGGTCAAGAGAGGTGGTGGCGACAATGATATCTGGATTTTCCTTAATGGCAGAAGATGCGGAAGTAGGGTTGATGGAGGGCAATGGACGGTTCTGAATGTGATGGTTGATGTCTTTAAATCAGGCTCGATCCCTGACAGAGTGATCTTGAGATGTGGGGGTAGCTCTTGGTTGTTGCTATTGAGTTTCACTGTGGGTGACATTGCTACGAATAAGATGCACGATAAGCCATCTGATTTACAAGCTGTTGAAGAGGTGAACTTGCAGGTCTTGTGCAAGCCTTCTCCTGAAGAGGCTTCGATAACAAAAAATCACAAGGACTATCATCTGGGGGAAAGGGGGGAGATGATGGTTGAGGAGAAGGTGGAGTCAATCAAGAAGGAAATAATGAGGCCTATGATCGAAGATGCAAGGAATGCACAACCAGATGCTGATGACAGTGAAATGCCGGTGTTCAAAGAGATTTTGCCTAACTCATTGAAAACCCAACAGAGGTTGCAAGAGGTGGAGGGTCTAAAATTTGGTACTGGATCTAATACCAAATCTGGTAAGGGCAGGTCACCCTAAAGACTTAGACAGAGGAAACCAAAGTCTGATCTGCTTTTGGATGAAAACACGGTTGCTGCGATTATGTAGGTTAGTAAATGTCAAAGCCAAAGGGGGGAGGGATCTCATGAAGGAAGATGAGAATCCTCACATGGAATGTGCGCGGGTTGCGCGACAAAAGTTGGAGGGCTTCTTTCATGAGATAGTTGAGAGAGTGGGGGATCGATTGTGCGATCATTCAAGAGACTCATATTGAGAATGAGTCTGATAGAGTATGGAATGACATGATGGCTGCGGGGGCAAATGAATGTGTGATGCTTAATGCACATGGTAGGTCGGGGGGCATTGTTATTTGGTGGAGAAGTGCTTGGGCACACATTTTGGATGTACAGAAGGCTTGACATCTGATGACTTGCAAGTTCCAAACTCACCAGGGGCATGATATTATCTGGATTACAGGTGTGTATGGCCCTTGTGCTGCATTTGTGAGATAGGAACTATGGGAGGATTGGGCTGTTGTGGCTGAACTAGTGCAAAGGGAGGCTTGGATGATAGGAGGAGACTTCAATTGTGTGCTGACAGGGACAAATAGGCCATATGGTGCTACAGACAGTTCAGCTGTGGGATTTTAGTTGGTAGTTCAATCCCTTGGTCTGAATGAATATCCATCATCAGGAGTTGAGTTCACTTGGCATAATGGTAATGGATTATTATCTAAGATTGATAGATTCTTTGGGAATGTGACCATCCTTGATAGATTTCAACTGTCAAGAGTTACTGGTCTGGACCACCCTTTCTCTAACCATACTCCGTTGGTCTGGGATAGTGGTGAAGAGATCCAAGAAGGCTCATACTTCAAGTTTAGAAAATCTTGGCTGAGAGAACCTGGATTCCATCAGATGATTGGCTCATCGTGGCAGACCAAACAAGTGGAGGGCTCAGCTACTATCAGGTTTGCCTCCAAGCTAGCAACTCTATGTACAGTTCTGAAAGAATATGGTGATACTGTGATCACACTGAGGCAGCAGAGGCATGTAGAGGCTTTGAACAACTTCCAGATGCTGGATTCTAAGGAAGCAACAGGCCCTCTATCTGATGAGGAGCTTGCAAATAGAAGAATGTGGCAGGGGGTGGTAGTGGTGGAAGATTTCAAACAGGAGATTGATTAGAGGGAGAGGTCAAGACAGTTGTGGCTCAAGGAGGGAGATGCCAACACAAAAATTCTTTCACCTTACGGCAAGCTCTCGGAGGCGTGTAAATTATATCTCTTCCATTCTCAAAGATGGGCATAGACTATCCTCTATGCAAGAAATAAGGATAGAGGCTATCAGGTACTACAGGGGGCATCTCGGGCAACAAAGAGAGGGGAATGGAGGATGGTTGTGAATGATGTGCCAAGAGTTACAAGTGATCAAGCCTCTCAACTGACAGCTACTATCACCGAACAGGAAACTATGAATACTATTAAAGAGCTAAATATGGAAGGTTCCCCAGGGCCTGATGGTATACTAGTGTTCTTCTATAAAGAAATGTGGAGCGTGATTGGCAAGGAGGTGATGGAGGTCAGAAGAGAGTTTGAGAAGGGCAATGCAGGTTTCAATAAGATCAATAAATCTTATCTTTTCTTACTGCTGAAGACTATGGGAGATGACAAGTTTTCAAATTTCAGACCGATCTCTTTATCGAACTCCATCTACTTAGTGGTGAGTAAGATATTGGCAAACAGATTGAGAACTATTCTACAAAGCTTGATTCACCCTGTACAATCTGCCTTTCTACCCAACAGATCTCTCCAAGAATCTTTCATTATGGCCAAAGAAATGGTGAGTGGATGGCACAGAAGGAAATGTAAGGCATTTATGTGGAAAGTTGACTTCGAAAAGGCCTACGACTCGATTTCATGGCCATACATCTGGGAGGTATTAAAAAGGAGAGGTTTCCCCCCTTATGGATCCAGTGGATGAAGCGATGTATCACAACTACTTCCTTCTCCCCACTGATCAATGGGAAACCATGTGGTGCTTGGATTCAACCTCAATGTGGGGTTAGACAAGGATGTCCTCTAGCCCCCTTGATTTTTAATCTTGCAGTTGATGGGCTCGCAAGATATGCATGCAAAATGATAGAGGTGGGGGTCATAAGAGGATACTCACTTTCCAATAGGAGGTCTTTGGCTCCTATTTTACAGTATGCAGACGATACGATTTTCTTTGTGGAAGGGTCCAATTCTGCTGCCCATGCTTTAGGGCATATGGTGAAGATTTTTGGAGATATCTCAGATCTGAAATTGAATAGGGAAAAGTCTACTTTGATATGCTTTGGCATGAATGAGCAGGAATAGAACACACTAGAGACTACATTGGGTGCACCTCAGTCTAAGCTGCCAATTAAATATCTGGGATCGCCATTACAATCTACGAAAATGAAGAAGAATGATTGGAATGTTCTTTTCAATAAGATCTCTGTCAAATTGGAAGGGTGGAGTAGTAAATTTTTGTCAAAGGGTGGGAGACTAATTCTCCTAAATTCAGTGATAACCTCCATCCCGGTGTTCTACTTCAGCATCTTTAAAGCCCTGAAATCTATTTGGAAATGGTTGGACATAATGCGAAGAAATTTTTTTGGCAAGGGGCAGGTCATGAGGGGAGATTCATGTAGCCTGTGAAATGGGAATAGATCTACTGGCTAAAGGAAATGATGGATTGGGGATTAAGGCACTTAAGGAACTCAATGAGGCTCTTCTGATCAAATGGGCGATCAAGATCTTTGAGGGCAAGGAAGAAATCTGGACAGACCTGATCAGAGACTGCTATGGTGGTTCCAACAATGCACTAAAGAGGTTACATCCAATCAAACCATCCCCTTTTTTGGAGATCAGTTATCCTAGTAATTAAAACCAATTGGCATTTGATGCAGCCCAAGCTTGGAGACTACTGTGATTTCAATTTGTGGAATGAGCAGTGGTCAACTATGGGGATGTTAAGAGATGCTTATCCAAGAGCACACGTTGCAGCTGCAGATAAAGAAGCCCCTGTTAGCTGCCTGTGGTTTGTTGCAGGGAACTACTGGAGGCTTGAAGGGTCTGAATTGTGCAAAATAGGTACACGGCAGTGGGAGGACAGGCAGAACCTGTTATCTGCACTGCAACAGATCTATCATAGATAAGGTGCGGCTGATACATATGACTGTGATGGGAAGTTTTCAGTGCAGCAGGCTTATGAAAGGATTATTAGGTCAAACACAAATGTGGAGATTGACCTGATTGATAAGAAAATATGGCTATTGAAGATTCCACTGAAAGTGCAAATTTTCTTGTGCCTTTGCAGGAGGGAAGTCTTGATCACGGGTGACTTTAGACATAAAAGAATGGGGATAACGTTAAACGCCTGCTATCTCTGTGGATTACACACTGACAGTGTGTCTCATATTTTTTCCTCATGCTTGGTCACAGACAAATTGTGGAGGAAAATATGTCAGGAACCTCTACCTACCTGGGAATCCCTTTGGCAAAGTTTTACTACACCTGGACAACCATATAGGTGTATGGCCGCCACCTTGTGGCGTGCGTGGAGGGCGAGAATGAAAAGTTATTTTAGGAGAGACCAGTTCGGTGTGAGATAATTCTAAATGAGTGATGGTCCCTCATACATAGATGGGGATCCAATATGTAACTTTTGTTTAATTTGAAATAAATTACCCTCTGGATTGCTATCGTTTCACGATAGCTTTCCTCACTGTTTCAAAAAAAAAAAAACACCGACATTCTTGATTAATTATTTAGATTAAGAGTTAATGTGAGAAAGTGAGTTGCAATAATTAGTATGTCCATCTGATGATATTCCGGAACAAATAAGACATTCAATTGGCTAATTCCTCCCTGTGGAGCTGACCTAACTATTTTTGTGGTTAGATTCTGAGAATTAAAATATTTTGAAAAGTGATTTTCTACCACGCGAGCACATACAATGAGACGTCATTTCACGCTAAGCTTTTTACAAAAATGAAGATCGCTCTTTCAAATGGCGCCATTGCTAGGAAGGAAATATGTCTATTAATTTTTTCAGGAAATTTATATTATTTTTATCTTATTTCTGAGGCATTTCTGAATTACTAACCCTGGATCTTTTTCTCTGCAAAAACATGCAACGAACGTGGCAAGCACGCATGACGAAGGCGATCTTTCTGGCTGACCTTGACATCACCTGGAGGCCAGCAACGGGTGCTTGTGGGCCTTGATCCCATGCATGTAGGTGTACGGAGGAGCCTTTGTCTGATTTAGTCATTAGATCTTAGCTTAGATTTAGTTTAGATAGACATTAGAACTTAATTTCTATCTTTTAGACCCTTGTCGGGCATTTTTGGGAACGTGTTCCCAGTGTTTCTTTATTTCTTATCGCTCTTGTATGTGGGAGCGTATTTTCGGGAGTGTGTTCCCATTTTATTTAGATTATAGGATTATTCGAATTTTTCGAACACATGTTGGCTAGTTAGTTAGATTAGGTTCATTTGCTTCTTATTATTAAATATATATATATATATTCAAACTGCCTAGTAGAAGCTGCATATCTATAGGGTGACCATCTAGGATTAAATGAGCAGCATCTAGCTTTTCTTTTTGCATTGAAAACATCCTGCATTGAAGAAAGCTGGAGTAAGGTACATTTTTTTTCTTGAGCATCAATTACCTGTCAAGCATCTGCATTGAACATAAATCTAAGACCACTAAAGTGCTTGAATCAAATTAATTCAGTGGTCACTTTAAAAATTGGAACTGCTAAGAGGTTGGATCTTAAAATCTATGACTTAAAATTGTGTGCAAAATGATCTTGTTTCCAAGATTTCAAAACTCAAAACACGAACGTATGATTGCACACTTGAGACACTGTGCACCTCACACCTAAGGTCACTAGATAAATTTCTACCTCTCCTCTTTGCACCACAGAGGAAGTTAGTCAGAAATCAACAAGCCTATCCACCAAGTTACTTCGATTCCTCATGCATGGGCTTGATTCGTGACTTCCATCCCTTGAGAGTAGGTTGTAGGCACCAACGAAGGTCGGCCTAGGAAGAGTAATTCTTGCAAAACTTGTTTGGTCACCAACTAAACACCTAAGACCTAGAATCTACTGAAAACAAATCCCAATGTATTTGCGTTTGTTTTGACAGTGGTAGGAAGTTTCTACTTGTGTTCTGATTTCCTCTAAATCCTAAGAGAGTTAAACTTGTTTGGCTTAAAGAAATGGATCACCCTTACTCCTATCATTTAGATTATCAGAGTCAATACTTCCCATCTTTTAACCAGGATCCCATGCCTCGAGCATATCCATCCTTTGATGGGTACATTGAGAATTCATGGGATCATTCATATTCCTATCCTGGGAGTACTGGCCTGATAACTCCCACTTTTGAGCAGAGCCTAGGAGTGGGATTTTCCAACCCTAGAATCCCTACTTCCATGCAATCACCCAACCCTCCCACCCTTCATGATTTTCCATATGGAAGTTGGATTGATACCCCTAAGCAACCAGAGCCTGAGATTGACTATCCTCCCCAATCCGATAGAAGTAGCCTCTCCTCATTTATGATAGAAATGCAAAAACAACAAAAGGAAATGATGGAATCTATGGGAGAGATGTTGAGGAATAGTCAACAATTGAACAAAGAAATTTGACAGCTTAGCTACGCTCTTAATAATTCTGATCCCTACCCATACGACCATGATCATGAAAAAATTTTTGAGGAAACCAATGACAATAGGGATTCTATTTTACGTAGCTATCACTTAGACTCTCCCAATGAGACATGGCCATTAGAGGAGAACGATCCTAGTAATTATCCACTTGAGCTATATTGGAGTTAAAAGAAAGGGAAGATGGTACCTCTTGAGGACCTTGACCCCAATGACAGTATTTTCCTTACCCATACTAATCCAAGTCAAGGTTGTATTGTTCATATCACTTCCCTGATTAATTATCTGGTGGAATCCCATTCTACCCTTAGTGAGCCTGATCCTAACCCTCCACTTAGGGAATCAACACCTACCATTCAGTCTCTTGAAGATTTAAATGCACCCAATGAAGGTGACCCTAAGGGAATGGAGGATGAATTAGATCAATTTTGGTCTTAGGGATATAAAGAGTCTATTTCAGAGGATGAGGATGACCCAATGGAGGAACTCGGACTGAAAATCTGGAGTGAATCACAGGGCGATTATGTGTTATTTGAGGACTTGCCCCCTGAGGATATAAATAATCTGGTGAAATCCAGATTCCTTCCTTCTTTTAATTTTGAGAGTCATCCACCACAAAACCACTTATTGATATTGAAAGACAAACACAATAGTGAGAAGCTTAGGGGAGACTCTCAGGAACAATATACATCAATTGAGGATTTATACCTTGAGAAGAACAATGAATTAAGTGATATAGGCTTTCTCCATAACATTAAAGTTGATAATCCTCCTAAAGATATTAAGGATAATGATGTAGCACACAAAGTACCCGGAAAGGATGTAATTGACAAGAAAGAACCCGAGGATGGATTTGCTGATAATTCTGATCTCGCTACTTCCTAAGAAACCCAACTGTCGTCAAAGCATGTTGATCATGAGTCTACTAATGAGATATTGAATTCTATTCATGACTCACCTATTGTAGAGGAGTAGTTGGAGGTTCATAAAATAATGAAGCTAGGTAAGGATGTGAAATATGAATTCTTATTGGGAATGGAACCTAAATAGCCTAAGCCTTCTTTGAACTTAATAATTACCACCCAATCACTCAAGCAACCAGTAGATTCCTTACCTAATCCTCAGCTCAGATCTCTGCTCATTTCCATTCTTTCTGGAGAACATATCAGGCTAATACATCCTCAAGTAGAATGGTGAGTGTGGATTGATGCTTGTACTTTTAGTCTCGCCATGCAAGGGTTTGAAATAATAGTATTTATATCTTTTAAAACCCATCCTGCTTTGGAGGATCCTTGTCATCCTCCACTTATTCCATTTTTGGAGGTCCCTTTTCATATTCCTTTTATTATCCCTAGACCTCCCCAGGTAGCCAATGAGGTTCTCTATTTTCATATCTTCTGGCGAGCATTTGAAATTACACTGCATCATCAGCTCGCCAACATCCATGGCTACCTATTTTCTAAGCCCGTATTGTTACGCATATTTTTAGGGCCTAGCTTTTTCTGTCTGGAACCAGACTTATAGGTTCCCTATAAGTCTGGCTCCTGACAGAAAATGCAGTGCTTGTTGGGAGGCAACCTAGCATTCTGAATAACACCATCATTTGGCGATTTCCTTCCTCCCCTTGTTTTAATTTTACAATGAGGGCATTATAGGATTTAGCCATGGGAGGGTGCATTTTGCATTTTAGGAA
The DNA here is from genome assembly GCA_037157565.1 of Thalassia testudinum. Taxonomy (NCBI): domain Eukaryota; kingdom Viridiplantae; phylum Streptophyta; class Magnoliopsida; order Alismatales; family Hydrocharitaceae; genus Thalassia; species Thalassia testudinum. The sequence goes on from JAZHRO010000025.1 coordinate 97,778,551, forward strand.
GTATTCATGCATTTAGGTTAGCATATATATATATAAAATAAAAGCTTTTATTTTCTTGAGCTGAATCGGTTAGTTCTTAGCAAAACATCCTTGTCATGGAGGTGCCATTAAAGATTTTCCTTCTTTAATTGTTTCTTAAGTTTAGAATCCAGTACATTTACTTCACTTGCACGTAGACTGGGTAATGGATCTTTGAAGAAAACCAATAAGCATTTTTAGTCTACTGAATCCTTGGACAGTTAATAGGGAGTCAGGCATACTATCTTCTAGTAAATCCACTTCATATTTGTGAGAAGAAAGTAGAGAGATTACTGGTGCGCTAAGTCTAGTGCAAGGACTCTTAAGTTTTGGACAATTAGATGATGATACCTCAGAGTTAGGCATAGTTTCACTCTCTGTTCCTATTTGCGTGAATTCCTGAGAGTCACCAAATAAGGCTGAGCCACAGAGATTGAGTCTTAATAAAGCTATGACTATGGTGGATGGTAACGACCGTCCTTCATAGAGTCCTCGACTGAAGGAGGATAATAGTGTCAAAGGTCAGAAATACGCTTGTCCTATCCATTCCTTCCCGGTGCCGAGAGTAGGAACTTCCACCAAATAAGCCACACAATATTCTCTTGACCATCATCATCCCTAATAATGCCTCATAAATGAACGACTGTGTCGTGTTATGTTGATTTATAAAGAAAAGAAAAAGAAAAGAGTTCAAGTTTATAGTTTTATCTTCGTGACGATGTTTCTGAGGCAACAAAAACACCCATCGCGATCCACCAAATATGATCCATACCTACCTTTCAGTATTTCTGATCGCCTAAATACTGGCTGAGGACTCTAACTTAGTTGTAGAGTTATTAGGACTTTACTTGAAGTGTGAAAGCCATGTGACGCAACCAAACAGTGAGTACATTTACAAAATCTGGTGAGATTTGTGAATCTCAGAAAGAAAAGTAAGAAAAGAGTGAGCACAAAGGAACATCAAGAGAGCACAGTGTTCAGCCTCTCTCTGGGTTGACTCATTTGATAGTCTGGATATCTAGAGTCTATAGTATTAGATTACATGTAGCACCAGATGAGAGTGTGCCACCAAATATAAATCCATTCAACTCAGCGTCTCCTACCTAAGCTAAAAAGTCAGGGTCAATTTACAAATTATTTTATGCTTTATCCTCAAGGGAAGTAGTTGCCTATCCTGGTAGAAATATTTACCAAGGGATAAGTATGAACTGCAAATGTAAGTTGGTTATTTTCACGTGGATCCATTACTAAGGCTACCATCCCTTCACATTTGTTTGGATTTCTAAATTTTTGAAATAAGAAAAGAAGAAACCTTCTGGTCACTTCTATTATTTTTCACTTTTTGCTAGAGACTAACAAAACTTAGGCAAGGGGAACTTGATAAGTCCACTTTTGTGGATTATTATTTAGCCTAAATACTATTTAATTATTTATTCTTAGTTGTTAATTAATTAGGAGTTATATGGCAATTCACATTGGCCTGCATTTAATTTTATGTTTTAATTTTACATTTAATAACATATGTTATGATAATATATTTGATGAATGCAGGCTAGGTACAAGAATTAGACGCTCATTTTTACTTCTACAAGACGTCTTGAACTTTGATTTGATGTCTGGAACTGCTATCACAAATTTACGGCATTACATTTTTTTAAGATGTTTGATGCTCTAATTAGACGTCAGATGAAGAACCGCCCATGCTTATCTGCCATTCCAACCACTCGCGATCGTCATGAGCAGTTGGAGACACTTGCGGCCGAAGAAAATCAAGGAGGTTTTTATTCAAAAAGGAAAGCCTCGTCCATGGATGAGGGATCATCTTCGCTGCCCCTGGCGAGGACTTCTTCTCCACCTCCATCACCATGCAACAGGCATACATCATGGACTTTAGCATGCATTGTGGTCTTTGCGCACCTGCCTCTTGCCTTCGTCCTCTCAATGGTCGCACGGTGACAGCATGCGGCCACCACCGTAGCAACCCCATCTACATCCCACTTCTTTTTCATCTTCATCCTCTTCTTCCTCCCCATCAGCCAACAGCAAGCATCCCTCATCGCATGCAGCTGCACCTGTACAACAGCCTACACGCGTGCACAACCAGCCACGCACACGTTACGCGCACCTGTCCACAGCCGCGTAGCCACCCGCGCATCTCATCTCCTTCTTCGTCTTCATCAACTTCTTCCTTCTCTCCCTTATCTTCCCGTCATCAGCAACCAACCCCACAAAAAGAACCCAAAGTCCCGTCGGCCACCTACGTTCACAGCAACCACCGCAGGCCACGTTCCTCACTGCCAGCATCACCAAAGTGCTTGCCTTGACCTCCGTCGATGATCCATGCCAGTGGCAGTGCCTCCCGTAGCCTACGCACGTGCGTTGGAAACCCACTGCCGACAAGCTTCTCCTTTTCCCGTCGGCCACCTACGGCAATCTCCTTCGATGCTGCGACCTCCATCGGATCGGCCTCGTCTTCGTCAACCTCCCTCGCTCGTCAGCAGCTGACTGGCCTTCCCTCTTCATGCGTGAGGAAGAGAGAGGAGAAATCCTTTGCTTTTTGTTGCATTAATATTTGTGAATCATGGCATTGCTGGAAGCACTATTCATTTATTTATCTTATAATATTTGGTTGAAATTGCGTGGACATCCCTTGCATAAATTTGAATTACATATGATTGATTTCTTCTTATGAATGACATACAACATGAGATATTGGTTATAGTAAATTGGTGTCATTAGGTAGGAGATTAATATTAACATTGTTTGCTATTACCAAGGTCATTATTTAGAATATTATATTATGGTAATTTTGCATATAAACACCTACATTCTAATTAATTATTTAGATTAAGAGTTTATATGAGAAAGTGAGTTGCAATAATTAGATGCAGATTAATATTAACATTGTTTGCTATTACCAAGGTCATTATTTAGAATATTATATTATGGTAATTTTGCATATAAACACCTACATTCTGATTAATTATTTAGATTAAGAGTTTATATGAGAAAGTGAGTTGCAATAATTAGTATGTGCATCTGATGATATTCCTGACCAAATAAGACTTTCAATGGGCTAATTCGTCATTGTGGAGATGACCTAACTATATTCGCAGTTAGATTCTGAGAATTAAATTATTTTGAAAAGTGATTTTCTACCACGCGATCACATACAACGATACATCATTTCATGCTAAAGTTTTTATCGAAAATGAAGATCGCTCTTTCAGTATGGAGGTGTTTTGGCACCATTTATGTGGTGGTTAAAGTTGGTTAAGGTGGTGAAGGGGTAGGTTAAGGTTGGTGCCAAGAGGGTCTTCTAGAAGGGGCTGATGTGTAGGGTGTAGATGGTTTATGGGGATAGGTGTAGGGTTGTGATAAGGGTTCAAGTTGGCACCAATTTTGAAGGGGTGTAAGGGAGTTTCTGGCACCAACTTAAGGGAGGTGAAGGGCGGTGGTTATGGGTGTAAAAGGTGGCATGGTTGGTGCCACTTTGAAGGGGTGCTTGTGGTGTGTTTTTGGTGCCAACCATGGTGATTTAGGGTTAGGTTTAAGTAGGGTTAAGGTGAAGTTGAGGAGAGTGGATGACCATGAGGAGCTCAGGTGTGGCTACGATATGCTAGTTTAGCTAGCTTAGCTAGCAAGGTAGTATTTGAGGGAGCAAGGATTTTTGGAAAATGAGTTGAGGAGAAACTATCTAGAGCTGCACTGGAGCTGGTGTCTGCTAAAGAGAATAGCAAGAAGCTAACTTAGCTGTTTTAGCTTTCTAGTTCTTTGCTAGCTGCTAAGCCAAGCTAAAGTAAGTTGGCTTCTGCTGAATTGAGCTAAGGTGAGCTAGGTCAGATCTTCTCAAAGATAACCTAGCTAGCTAGAGTAGCTAGCTTAGGTTAATAGTTTAGCTCAACTAGGTTGAGTAGAGTGGAGTCTCTGGGAGCTGGACTTGAGCTAGCCTGAGCTAGTTGAGGTCATCTTTAGCTGACTTAAGTTGAGAGGAGCTGGAAGTAGCTGAACCTGAGTAGGGGTGAACTCCTATCAACTTAGTTGAGCTAGCTAAAGTTCCCAGTGAACTGATTAGAGCTAAGATGAGCTAGACTCAACTAAGTTGAGCTGGATCTGAGCTGACTTGAGCTAGGTTGAGCTATGTTGAGCTACCATCTAGCTAAGATGAGCTGAATGGAGATTAAAGGAGCTAACCCTAACCCAAGTGAGCTGATATCCAGTTATAATGAGCTAGATTTAGCTAAGTCCTAGCTGGATTGAGCTTCTTCTTCTCCTATTGCCTTCTTGAATGTTAGGGTTTTAGGGGTCTGGCTATCTGTTCCTCCCTAACACTCAAGTAAACATGTGAAAAACAACAAAAATAATCCAATGCATGCCTAATGTAAGTGATGCCTAAATGCAGCCCAGAAACCTGTTTGCGGAGTTAAAATCCTAAGAGGTAGGTTTGTTTTATGGCATAAGAATGATGATAAAATGGCATTTATCAGGGGATTGGTAGGGCTTTTGTAGGGTTGAAAAGGGCCAAAAATTGGTGTTGGTCGTGTATTGAGGTTTCAATGCACGCAAAGGAGATGCCCTACGCGTATAACCTCCATGTGCGCCCATGTATAGCTCTTCCATGCACTGGTGCTACATGGTCGATCAAGGAAGAAGGGAAGTCGTTGGATGCTTGATAGACACTTGAGATCACGTGCCTTCGGGCATGGAGATCACACTCTGTAGCGCATATGATCGCACATCATCAAGCTCGCTCCATCCATCCAGCCATGTGGCACCTCCACTTCCACTTGATTATGGATCGACGATGCTAATCCCGTGCAACATGCACTCTTCTCCAGTGCTTAGGTCACATGGGTGGTCAACAACCACTCAATCATGATCGAGTGGTCGAATTTTATTTTGGTGTGCCTGGGAAAGAGGCATAGTGGAGATTCAATCACGCATCTCTTTTGTGAGAGCGCCACACCTCTTCACTACACTATTGTTCAATCTTGGGAATCCTTTGCAGATCCGATGGTGGCGATGGTGTGCTATTTGCATGTTGTTACTATGTGGCCATGAGGAGGGTGCACTAAAGCCGTTGAATCGGCATCAAGCGCTGGAGATCACGGCATTGGATTGCATGTTGGAAGTTTAAACGTGCTGATGTGATCATTGTGGGTCGCTTGAGGTCATTGGATGAGCATCCAATGACTGAGAGAGTGGGCTTGTCTCACGTTCAGCTTGTGCAAGTGGCCTTGGGTGGCTAGAATGACACCACGTTGCACCAACTTAGCTACCCAAGACTGCCTGAACACTTGCTCCCTCGCTCGTGCTCGCATGAAGAAACCCACGTCACTCTTCAAAGGCATGCCTCATCTTGATCATTGGACTGAGATCCAATGGCTGAGAAGAGCCCATGTCGTCGCCTTTACACCCTCAACAGGCATTGCAAGAAGATATTTCGACTGTTCATTCTCAATCCAACAGTCGAGATGTGCCCATGTCACTCGTCCCCCTCCAAAGTAAGGAAAGACCATGATCGTTGGATCTCAATCCAACAGCCACGATCGATTGGCCACGACAGTAGCGTAGCAGCAGTGAAGGTGCTTTCTCATTCTGAGAACGTGCCTTCGAGCCATGCCTCAATTACTATTCTTGCGCAAGCTAATTTTAATTGCATCCGCCCGATCACGAGTGGAAGAGAGGGATAGTGCCACATCGCCACGTGGTGTGAACAAAGCACGTGAGGTGCGATGACAGTTGAGCGATGATAATAAGGCAGCGATGGAGACACCACGTGGTGCAAGCAGGTGAGATCGAGTGATAAGCAGGCGATCTGACATGTGATAGAGGTGGGATCTTGCATGAGATGAGGAGCTTTTCAGCCCCCCTATCCTCATCAAATGGTGGACATTCCACCACTCTCCACCCACGCAATGACAAAGATGCACACATGTGCTATGCACGATGCACAGGTGCGAGCGTGCGACACGTGTTGGGCGTGGACAAATTATTTGCCAAGCATAGAAACTTGCCCTTTTGACCCCATTTCTCACCCTATAAATACCCTACACATGCTCTCCTTGTCCACCATCATTTGATCACCATCCATCATTTTGGCGTCGTTGTCGGGGAGGCAACGGAATTTGATTTTTTTTTCCACATTTCCCGCACTTAACTTTTACCACACTCTTCCCCATTTTTGTTGTGGTTTCAAGTACTCTTCTTAGACAGGCCAAAGCGGTAGAGCAGAGAAAAGTGCAAGTGAAGGCTCTTTAAGTCTTACCCCACTCCCCCACCTATTAGATCCATTTCATCACCTAAATAACTTGAACCCAAATTGACCTAGGTGCTTTTATAAACCATAAGAGAGAATTGGTTGTTTGTTTGTCACCTTCAATCGCCTCACCCACTTGCATAATAAAAAAGTAAAAAAAAAAATTCTCTTATTTAATTGTGAGGCTTAATTAAATATACACACTTTAAACACCCACAAACCCTAAGGTGAACTATCACTTTGATTCTACCACTTGACTAGAATACAGCCTAATGGACCTGGTACACCTTAACCCAACACTCAAATAAGTTAGTAGAAATTTGAAAAGGCTAATCAGTTGGTGTGCCTTAATTAGTGGTGCAAGAAAGCCAATTACCTAATCTGCTTGGGCTAAACCACTCAATTTAAAATTGATTCATCTAATAGTTTGCTCCATAGGACTCAATTTTAGGGCTAAACTAGGCACTACATATTAACCTTTTATTTTTAAAGAAGTATATTTTTACCTTTTCTTTCAAAACTTGGTGTGCTTCAATGAACCTGATTGAATAAACTTAATAATTGAATCCTAAAAGCTACTAAACATGGTTAAACCTTAAAAGACAATTCATTAAAAAACCTTGTTTGAAAAACTTTCCTGTGCACACACACACATTTTAATTGATTTTAAGGCAACAACCCAACTAAAGGGCCCATCACATTCCAGAGCACACTTAATCTTAAGCCTAATTAAAATCAAGTAGATGTTGGCCTTAAGGATTAGACTTGCTATTCGGGGCTTAGATTGAGATTATTTATGATTAATCTACTCCTACTGGTTCATTTGATGTCTAGCTACGGGAGTATCATTAAATGATAGTAGTTGGGGGGTATCAAAGGAACTTGAGGAGAGAGCCAAGGGATGTACCTTCTCCCCAATTCATCACTCTAGCTAGTTGGATTGACCAGATAGAAGTAGAAGAAATTGTGTGTAAACTTTCGATGGGTTTTAGGAGTCTGTAGGTCTTTAGGCTACCCACTTAAGGATAGGCTTGGCTTGTTTGTACTCCAGGGCACATTACTCTTTCCTATTTTCCCGTCCACGTCTCCATGTATTCTTCCACTTCATACACACACTTCCACTTCCATTATCCAACCACAATTTATCCCCAATATGATCAATATTGTAACTCAACTTATAGTCACCCATCGACTAGTTGGGATAATCCAGAATGGGGATATGATTCAGGACCTCATTGTCCAAAGTACAACCTTGGATAGCAAGACTTTGATTACTATCCTACTCACAGCTACACTAAATATAGATGTTCACCCTGTTACAAACAACCTAGTATGATCTATGATCAAGAATGATATGTTGATTACAACCTCTAGCCTCCCCAAGATTACATTGCTCATAGGTCATCATCCCTTGGAGAATAACCTGAAATGATCCATTATCATAGAGGACCCCAAGAACCTCAATTTCTTGACCCTCATAGAATGAACCCAAACCCACCCAACCTTCAGCCGAACCATTTGGCTCAGATGACTTAGGTCCAACATAAGGTGCTTGCTAACTTGAGCACAACCATATGACCTTTAGAAGCTCAACCAACACCCTGTAATGAAGTATTGGAGCCTCTGATTAAAATGATTGATGACCTTAAAGTTCTTTACTAGATTGGCTCCAAGAAGTAGAGGATAAAGACCCAGGTGAGGTGTTACTTGGGTGGCTATCGAGATTGAGGATGAAATTTGTGGTTGCTCTAGCCTAATCTTGAGATAATTCTCAAGATGAAGCCCCTTTAGGTGAGCCAATGTCAGAACCTATTCCAACACCTGTAAGGGGGACATGTTTCATGAGACTTAGGAGGATAAGATTGATTTGGAGCAACCAATTGTGGATGAATCGGTTTCTTCACCCGAGATCCTTGAACTTAGGTACGAAGAAAAATATGTCTTTGCAGACCAAGGAATAATATATGATCTTAAGACATATATTAATGAGGATCAAGAATCCATTGATGCGAAGGGTGAAGGATCCGTAAGTTGAGTCTTACTTGAAATATTAAAATTTTAGGAGAATCTTAGTGAGACAAACAAGCCTTAGGAACTTGATGGATTACTAGACAACCCTATAACTATGGATTATGATTCAATTAGGCTAACGATTGCACCGCAAAAATACACCTGCAATTGTGCCGTCTTGTGCTATTTCCTAGCATTACCAGTGCATATTAGGTTTCCATAGTCGCATTTGTAACAATACATGCATGCATGCATTTAATTGAGAGGGGAGGAGAGTGAATAAATTGGCCATGAAATTACATTTTTCCTCAAGTGCTACTTTGCAAAACTCACCATCTTTTTATTTTAATTTTATTTGACTTTGAAACTCTACCCGCGGCTACATGGAATGGCCTCTTCCTCGTGCCATGCCCTGCTCAGCCATTCCCTGCTCAAGCTCTCCCTGCAGCCGCATGCACAGCCATGCACAGCCAGGGCATGGTTGTGCATGCTTTCTTCCTCTATAAAACAGGCGTGGCTCCTTATTGCAAAAAGGAGCTTGGTCCTCACAAAAAAAAGCCAACCCAATGTGGCCCTTCTTCTCCAGGCCATCTCCTCCCCCTCTCCCTCCATACGTAGGCCCTCCTCCTCTGAGGAGACACTCTACGGGCAGGAGTACATCACTGTGGTGCACACCCACCACCGTAAGACCACCACCGCCCAGCTCATCAAAGAGCCGGTGGGCGTGGTGGTCTTCTCTTCCCTGTTTCAACTTTCTATGCCATTTCCGCCATTACCACAAAACTTCAAGCTGTGAAGCTCAACCGGCCACCGCACGCCCCTGCAGCAGCCGGCCAAGCCCCACAGGAGCAGTAGCAAGGCGGCAGTAGCGCACGAAGGCCTCCAGCGCGCGCCTGCAGGTGCCCTTGCCTCCCTCTCAGCACGCCCTGTCTCGCTCTTTCCGCCCACAACCAGCCGACGCACCCCATCCACGTGCGCGCCAGCCCGCGTGCACTAGCCGCAAGCCACCTACACTCACAGCACCTACAGCACCCGGTCGCGCGGCTCGCCCGGGCACTGTAGCCACAGTTCACGCGTTTCAGCAGAACACTGTGGCTACAGTGTGATGACCGGTAAGTTTCTCACTTATCCGGTCACCCAGCACGCCACAACCGGCCGCAGCCCATGCATGTGTCCCCCCCGCGTCCCACTTCAGTGCTCGCCCGCGCGTCTGCCAGCGCCTGCACCCACCTGCGTCTTCGCCCGCTCCCTTCGCCCGCGTACGTTTGCATTGTCCTGCTCCAGCTCTTCGCGCAGTGCTGTGCACTGCGGTCCTCTCCTCACCCACTTCCCTCCAGCGCGCACCTCTCTGCGTGCATACACGCCTACGCACACGCGTGAAGCCATCAGACGATGCCTCTTCGCGTGCGGACAACTTAACCCTCCAGCCTTCACTCTAGCAGTCTCCCTCTCTCCCACAGCACTCTCTCACTCTATCTTTGCACACACACATACACACACACTCACATTCTCGCACACACACACTCTCACTTATACAGTATTATATACATATATATTGATATATATACATATATATATACTTATATCTATATATATAGTAGTATTTATATAACTAAGTATTAATATTCATACATATATATATACATATATATTTACATATATGCATAAACTTATATACATATACATATATCTATACGTATATTAGTACTTATATAACTATGTATTAGTCTATATACATACATAGATATATATATATATAAATATACATACATATATACATATATATATATATACATATCTATCTACATATATCTATATACATATATTACTATATATATATACCTATATACAGATACATCTGTATAGTTATATATACATACATATACATATATATATATACAGCTATACATATATCTATCTATACATATATTTACATATCTATATATATACATATATACACACACATACATATATATATATATACATATATAAGTACGTATATACCTATATATTTATAACCATATATACATATATATATATATTTTCATATTACTTACCATATGTGGTATTGCGGGAATATCTGCACCAGTTGCTGATATTCCCCGATACACGTGTACAAAAAGCATGGTCGCACACATCTTCCGCCATCCACCTTACACTCCATGCAACATCTCATCCTGTTGGTTGCATCTTTCTAGATGACGACTGACTCAACACCGTGCTACACGCCATCTCCACCTCCACACCCACCCCTTTATACATATATAATATATACATATATATATACTATATTTATTTCTCTTTCTTTCCATTAAAAAAGATAAACAAAATAATATATAAAAGAAAAAAGATAATCCTTGACTTGCAGGTACTCCGTCTTGCGAATAGCACGACCAGTTTTGAAACCCTGATTTGGCTTAAAGCCAAGAACCTAATTTTGAGGGTGTGCCTCAAGGACAAGAATTATCAGAAAAAAATCTAAGTAGAAAAACACCAAAAACACAATAAACGAATGGAAGAGACTCATTGTAGGAAAGGCGCAGAAACTTCACTTATAATCCAACTTCCCTGAGTTCGACCCTAGGCCTAAAAGTGACCAAGATAAAATCAAGTAGGCCAGGTAAAATTTTTTTTAAGGAGATGGTTAGGCTCGATTTAGGTTAACCACTATACTCACTATAACAATAAATTCACCATATTAACACTACCTAACCAGGTCCTGACCAGCTAACATGGAGGATCTAAATCCTGAATTCATGGATAATTTAATTAGTAGCCCCATTCCTCAACCACACCTCGAAGAGCATAATGAAAATACTATTATTGAAACTACTGAATCTAGGTCAACTCTGATTCAATCACAAGATTTTGACTTGGATAGTTTAGATGGGGTGAGTAACATTCTGGAGGTCCCAGAAATTGAAAGTTTAATTTTGGAGAATAGGAGCCTAGAAATAAAAATTTGGGAAGATGATTCTGGGGGAGATAGAAGTTTTGATCTTAGGGTTCTTATATGCCATAAACCACCAACCCGCCCTTGATAATTCTCGAGTCCTTGCCAATTTAAAATATTCTTAAATTTGTTAAATAAGTTAGGGTGATAAGTATGAGACTTATTGATATGAAAAAGATGCGATTTGTAAAAGTAGGTTTTAAGTCATTGAGATGCGTATAAATCGATCAACTTTTAAAATTTATAACCTAAATAGAGTGAGTATCTACGGTCATCCAAGGAGGCCAATTTGTAGTTATCAAGATGATGTTCTCTCTCTCCCTCTCTCAAATCTCATTTCTTTTTGGTATTTTTAGATTTTGATACTTTTAGGGTTTTGAAATATGGCCAACGATAGATAGAAATTCACCAAAATGGTTGGATAAATAGAGTGGTAAAAACCTAACCTCCCTAAGCTCACCATAGGCATGTGTGACCTAGGGTAATTAGGGAGGAACTGTGTGTGCTTAAGAACTAAGGAAACATAAAATAATAAAGGTGAAATTTGAACGGCAAATAGATTCTTTATAGCAAAATGAAGTTGCACAAAATTGTTGCACTTGAGAAGCTCACTTGTGTGGAGAATTCCACACAAGTAATCCTCAAGTTTAGAGGAATGCTTAATACAACAAAACTGAAACTAGAAAAAGTAGAAGAATGTAGTAGCCATATGCTCCAAGATGATAGGAGATGTCCTTGCTCTAAAGATGGTTGCTCCAAAATTGAAGAGGGCTCCCCCTTTGCTCCTATGCCCCAATGGTGATGATGGTCCTTTAAGCTCTCCTAGGGTCGACATCCACCCTACCTTCCTTCCTTGCCTATTCATCCACTAATGGTGGTCCTTGGCTTGGTTCCAAGGAAGAAGAAGAGGGAGTATAGAGACTAGAGGGAGGAGGTAGGAGACCCCTCTAATGTGCATGTCCTCCTTCTTCCTCCAAGGCCTTCAATGGTAATTCTAGGTGGAAGATTAAAGTAGCCATGGATGGTTCTAAGGTGGTGGTTATGGTTGTATTATATAGAAGTGTAGGAGGGTGGTGGTTATGGTACTTTTGGAGGGAAATGAAGGGGCGTGCGGATGCTCTTAGAGGAAAAAATGGGAGAGGAATGAAGAGGCGTCGATGGGTGGTAGTTATGTGATTTTTGGAGAGAAAAAGGTGCTGCCATTTAGTTGGAGGAGACGTGGTGCTAGCTTAGCTAGCTAGTAGATAGTAGGAGCTAAGGAGAGTTGATGAAGAGCTTCTTGTGGATTTAGCAGCTAACTCAGATAGCTAGTTCTTTGCTAGTAGCCAAGCTGAGTTGGGTTCAATTTAAAGGAGCTAACTTTAGTTTGCTTAGAGCTGAGATGAGCTAGGGCTGAGCTACCTGTGGACTTCTTACATAGCTTAGCTAGTTAGTTCACAACTAGTAGCCAAGCTTGAAGGAGTTGAGCTAAGTTGAGCTGAAGATGTGCTGCATGAACTGGAGATGAGCTACCATTGAGTTCCCTAATGACTCTTGAACAATCTTAGCTAGCTAGTTCACAACTAGTTGCTAAGCTCAATGGAGTTAAGCTGCCATGAGCTAGGGAGAGCTGAGCATGAGCTAGAATAAGCTGAGATCTAATTGAGATGAGCTGGAATAGAGTTGGCTGGGACTTCTGTCTTCTTCTTGTCATTTATCAATGTTGCCATTTCATTCTTTTTTGTTTTCTTTATAACTAGATTGACTTTGTCTAAGATTATATCATGCACTCTTGTAAACAGTTGAAATTGCACAAAAATCTTAATGTTTTAGTTATTTATGTAGGAAAGGATGAAGAAGTTCAAGTCGTTCTTTCATTTTTCTGATTCACTCGAAATGAGTTTAGGGAATTATTGGTTTTAATCATTGTCAATATTTTATTTATGAATTGTATTACTAATTTGGTAATACTTTTTGTGAACAGTGTTATTTGCATCACAATCTCAACAACATCAGAAGAAGGGACCTGTAGGTTATGATGATGAAATACAAGAGTTATGATTGTAATGGTTTTAAGTTGAGTTGGTATAGTGTTAGATTAAGAAAATTTTTGGTGTTAAACAAATAGATTTATGGTGGTTGTATGTAATGCTCTTTCCTTATTATTAAGTTTTTAGTTTAGTAAGTTTTTTGATGTAAAAAAATGATTTCAATATTTTTTTAATTTGGAATGATATAAATGTTAAATGTGATTTTTGTGGGAAATGTATCACTTGTGATTATACTTGCAGGTATATGTTTTAATAATGAATAGTATTAATGGGAAAAGAAGAACATCTTATAAAATTTAAGATGTCATTTAAGCATATTTCAAAGTAAACTAAAGTAACATTTAAACATTATGGTAAGAAGCATTTGGGGATCTAAATGTCACAGTTCATTACATAAGGTGATTAAATAAACGTTGCTGACATAAAATTTAAGATAGAATTTAAGTTTTCTTGAAAATAATCTGAAGTAACATTTAGATGTTGTTGTATGATATATAAGGAGACATTTAAACATCGTTAGAAAAAGTATAAGACGACGTGTAAGCATCTTCGAAAACAATCTAAAGTAAGATTTAAACATCACAATATGATATGTAAGTGGATGTTTAAATGTCACAAAAAGTTGCATAAGATGACGTTTAAATGTCGATGAAAGTTTCTTAAAGAAACACTTAACGTCATAGTAGGTTCAATAAGGAGACATTTAAACGTTGCTAAATGTGTTAGAAGATGACATTTAAACGTCTTTAAAAGCTACCTGAAGTAACATTTAAACATCATAGTAGGATATAAAATGTGATGTTTAATTGTCGCTAAAGATTTCATAAATACCTAAGGAAATGTTAAAGTGACATTTAAACATCTTCAAAATAACTTAATGTTGTTGGTGCAAGAGTACCTCAATCATTGATTTTGATGGTAACAAAACACTAGTTATTTAATATTTGCATTTGAGTTATAGTTTTAGGATAAATGCAAATGGAATCAAGTGTGAAGGAGCTCAAGCTCGCATCCATGGCAGATTGGAGGAGCTTGATGGAAGAAGTAGAGATGGAGTTTTGCATGGAGCGAGAGATTGAAGACAAGGAGAATAGCATAGATGTCTTGTTGTCTTACTCTTTTTACTTTTATTTACTCTTTTATTCCCTTAGATAAATGTTAAAGAGCTAGAAGTAACATATCGGTAGTCGTAGGAACACTTACACTACCCTAGGATACTTAGATAATCTTAGAAATCACTAAGAAAACCAAAACAGTAATCAGACAACCAGATTAAACAACCAATCTGGACTTTAGACATCCGATCTTGGACATTAAGACATCTTCTAGTTTGTATAGACATCTAAACACTTAGGCTGGACTTCCTACTCTCCGTTCTTTACTTTTAGATGACCAGCCCATAGTCTAGATGTCTACTGACCTTGAAAGACTTCCAATAATAGGACTGTTAGGTTATCAAATGAATATCTTTGAGGATTAACTTTTAACCATACTTATATTATTTCCAGACTTTCGTAGAGCCTCCTAAATGTCTGATAAACTGACGTTAGGCTAAGATTTGACCCAAATCCACTTTTGGCAGACCTAATAGCAGTTTGTACCACAGGAAATCAATTCCCTTAGAGATTTCTCTTTCTAGACATCTTGAGACTTTGCCAAATGACTGACTTGTCATCTGACCTAATTTACCAGAACCCTGTTACGATCTTGTCAAAATAGGAACTAATTCAGCTTAGAATTAGATGTCTGATTAGATTCGCAAATGACTTAAAAAACCATCTTTGACATCCGTCCTAATCCAATACCATCCAAATGATCAACCCTTCTAGATCAAACGACCAACCTCTAGATCAAACGAAGACCCAGACATCTAACCTTAAATCTAAACATGTGATTACCCTATCAAAATCATAAATGACCCTATTTCTAGCCTAATTTTCCTTGGATTTGTTCCTAGTGGCTATAAGCCCTCTCCAAGTCCATCTTGAACATTATTAAGACCTCTATAAATGGAGGAGCAACGTTCCTAAGTAATATACACTTTGAGAAACTTCTTTCCACCATCTTAAGTGTCTTATAGAAGGAATCATCATCAAGAGAAGTTGTTGATCTCTAGGATTCACACTCCAAATCTAAGTGCATCAAAACTCTGCCGAATCCACATTGAATCACATCTGATTTAGGGAAGATCCCTTTCCCTATAGTAGCTAAGTTCATTTACCTATTTAGGCTCTACAGGTTGTTATTTTTCTCTTTTCTTTTGTGGTTTAGTATTCTCTTTGTGAATTCCCATCTCCTTCGAGAGACAAAATAGTTCTCATGAAGTGGGGATTTTGAGGTGGCTACCCTCGCTCAAAGTAGCATGGTTGTAAGAGATTGAGTCACCCTCATTTAAGTAACTCGGTTAATGAATTTGATTGATTAGGTCAATTGAGAAATCCTAAATCGAGTGGTTTAGGTGGTGGCTTTTACCCAGGTTTGGGTTTCCACCTAAAAATCCTTGTGTGCTTGTGAGATTACATTTTTGTGTGATTGGTGATTTATTTCCACATATATTTGTTTATCACACACATCTCACCCCGCTCCTAGGGAATTACAATTGGTATCAGAGTAGGTCTCACGACATCGGCGTGACAACCTAGTGAGGATTAAATCATGTAGGGAAGCATAACCGCGACCAGACGCACCGAGGGGCAGTCCACTACCTGTCCTCCTACTTTGATGGGAGCAACTACGGGTATTGGAAACTTAGGATGAAGGCATGGCTTTAAGGCAACAACTTCACCATATTGGCTAGATGCGAGACCCCGTTTGACATTCCGAAGAAGCCCGAGGGAGGATACTCAGAACAACAAGTTTGGGACTTATCTCTCAATGCAAAAATGATGAATGCTTTATATTGCTCATTGAGATTGGAGGAATTCAACCACATCTCGCACTGTCCTACCGCATATGAGATTTGGCATACACATGAGGTAACTCACAAAGTTATCTCTGAGGTAAAATCTTCCAAGATTAATGTTCTTTCACAAGAATTTGAATCTTTATTTATGAAAACTAATGAATCCTTAAGTGAGATGTACACTAGGTTCACTTATAGTGAACAATCTTAAAGCTTTAGGGAAGACCTTTATTAAGGGGGAGCTTCAAGGAAAGCTTCTTTGTTCCCTCGGACTGGAATGGGAACAAAAGGTCATCGCCATCAAAGAAGCAAATGAAGTAGAGGAGCTCAACATGGAGGATCTCTTAGGAAATCTCATGGCCTATGACTCGAAGATGAAACAAAAGAAGAAGGATACACTGGAGCCACAGCCAAGGAAGACCCTCACCTTCAAAGCTACATCTGATAGCGAGCTAAGTTCCGACGACGAAGAGCTTAGGATTTTATTTAAGAAATTCTCTAAGTTTTGTAGGAACTCAAAGAAAGAGAAGAAGGTGAAGAAGGAGTGAGATAGCCTATTATGTTGCTATCATTGAAATGAAATGGGGCATCTTTGACCAAGATGCCCTCTTCTCAAGGAGGAGAAGAAGAAAGGGAAGGAGAAGAAATACAAGAAGAAAGCATTACAGGCTATTTGGGATCACTAGACCACAGAGGAGGAAGAAGAGGAGAATCTCGAGACCAAGAATGAAATCACTTGCATGGGTTTCTGTAACGAGCGCGCGCCCCAGACGTCTTTTAAGACGTCTGGGAGGTGGCCCAGACGTCTGTAAAGACGTCTGGGATCACATCCAGACGTCTGACCAGACGTCCGGGATAGTTTACAGACGTCTGGCGAACAGTTATGCTCGCACGGGATATTCGTCTGCGCGCCTGTGCGCGCAGACCTGCGATCCTGCACCTTCTCTGCAGCTGCAGGCGACTGCGACCGTCTCTCCCTCCTCTCCGCGCGGCGTTAAAAGGGGGAGGGGGCGCACCTCCCCTCCCGTCTCCACCATCTTCCTCCTTCTCTCCTGCCTGTGCGCGAGAGCGAGCGGACGCGAGGGCGCAGCGGCAGCGGCGGCCGCAGTAGGCGCGGAGGAGCTGCGGCGTGCGAGGGCGGGGCTCTGCCGTGAGGGCGAGCTCGCCGGGAGCGGCTTGGCCGGCCGGCGGAGGGCGCAGGGGGCGCAGAGCGTCGCGGAGAGGGACCTGCTGCGGGCGGAGCAGCGGACGCGCGAGGTGCGACGCGGGCGGCGTCGCGAGCGGAGGCCGAGCAAGGTTCTGATTCTGGAAAAATCTCCAGAATCAGACGTCTGGACTGATATCCAGACGGCAAGGTCGACGTCTGTGAGATCATACAGACGTCTGAAAGGTGAGTTCCGCTTTCTCCTTCCTTTTGTCGACTGACCGTACTGAGGGAGGAGGGTTGGCTGTGCGCAGGTGTTCGATTCGTCATCCTTTGCGAATCAGACGTCTGGAAGTTGTACCAGACGGCGGGAGTGACCTCCAGACGTCCGGAGAGACCATCGGACGTCTGGGATCTAGGAGAGACGTCCCCACAGACTTCTGGACGTCCGGGGAACCAAGCCGAACAGGTAATTCTCTGATCCACCGTTTAAGACGTCTGGAAGGAGTTCCAGACGTCTGATTTTGCACAGTATTGTCTTTCTCGACCCGTTTAGGGCCCGTTTGGGCTCCGTTTTCCGCGATTCGAGTTGCGTTCGTTTCAGAATTTATTCCTCTACCCGCCTACAGTAGCTTTACACTATTTTGAGACACTCCTTGTGTTTGATCCTTGTGATAGGACCTCGTTCGGTTGCCGTCTTGAGAGTCGCGGAGGCGCGCGGGATTCCCGACCACGCCCCCATTACTCCCGTTGTACCTGGTAGAGTGGTTTTAAGTATTAACAAAATCTGTTAAAGTATGGAACCATAACTAGAACCTAGGGCATTGCATGAATCCTAGGAATGAGAAATATATGGAATGATAGCTCCTAGGTGTTGCATGAATCCTAGGGCCGGAAAACTAGATTGTATGATAGATCCTAGGATATGGCATGAATCCTAGGATGGAAAAACTAGTGGAATGTACATTACTGCAGTCTTGGAAAAATGGAAAGGAATATATAAAGCTGCCTGTAAATTTAAGTAACAGCTGCCTGTTATGCATAAAGAATCATGTTGAGATCATGGAATGTGAGAACGAGAATCTGGAAAGTGAAACATATGATGTTCTGGGATAAAGAGCTGGAACCCTACGGGGAATTAGGAGTGGAACTCTTGGAAAGAAAAGGAATGGAACTGAGATGTAGTTTGTACTGTCTCTTGGGTACGCAGTACCAAGGGAAGTACCTGTACCTGTTTTAGTGCAGAGTGGGGCCAGCCGCCCCAGGGACCCGGGGTTAGGATTGGCCGCTCTGTACCGACTTGTTGGCCCTCGTGTACGTAGTACCGAGGAGAGCTAGTAGTGTTAGGAGAGTACTAGCTACCCCACGGGCCCCGGGGTTCTGCTAGCCTCCTTCACCGACTTGTTAGGCCCACTAGGGCAAACCAGGGTAGTCAGGCGAGGGTGCGCGGACTGTGGAGGGGCAAGGCCCCGGTTTGGTTACTGTGGAGGGGTTGGACCCCTGTTACTGAGAGGGCTCTGCCCTGGTTCCGTGCTGTGCTTTGGGCGCACCCGTTAACGGAAACGACTGACCGCGTGCCAGTACGGGCTAGCTACCTGTGCGTTTATCGCGCGTGCCGTAGTCACCGTTACGTCTGTCAGTGACCTTGGGGTGGTTGACTGAGGGTAGGATCACCACGGGGGACTCTCCCGGCCAGGAGAGCACCACGTGCTACTTCTACTGTTGGAAAAGACTGCAATCAAGATCGTCCCACGAGGACATTCGAGATCAAGTAAAGGATCTGAGAAGTAAATGAAATAGTGAGAAAAATTGAAAGATGTAAATAAAGGAAGTAATAGAACATAACAGCTACTGTACACTCTACTGTTGCCTTTAGTTAGTTTGCCACTCTACTCAGCGTTTTGCTGACGTGTTACACTCGTTACCTTTTTCAGGACCAGGTGTTGAGCAGCCAGGGTCGGCGGCTGCAGAGGACGCTGGGCCGAGTAGGGTCCAGTAGAGTTACCACAGCTTCGTACCTTCTTTTTTGTTTCTGTTCTAGTGAGTAGTTTTGTTTCCGCTGTACCTTCTTTACCTGCAGTTTTTGTTATATGATAAATGTTGCTTTACTGTTGTGGTGGTACCTACTGTAGTAGTTTCTTTCCTTACTGCTGTACTTTCTTACTGTTAGTTATATTCATGCTGAATGTGGTTTATTTTACTGTCTTTTGGTTACTTCCTCGTTGGACGACTGGGTCTTGGGATTAGTCGAGTCGGTCCGGTTCTCGTGTCTCGTAGGGACTCGGGAACCGGGTCGTTACAGTTTCATGGCCATTGCTAGTGATAGCGATGAAGATAACAACTTCGATAATGGGAAGGTAAACCATTTTCTATTAATGAGTTGCAAGAAACTTTAGAGCAACTTTATGTTTTAAGTTAAGCATTGAAATTAGAGAATAGAAAGCTGAAAAAGGAATCTAGGACCTTAAAGATTGAAGTAGATAATATTGTTGCAAGAGATTTAGATTTAAATGTTTCTTTTGATCCAATCAAAACTGAAAAGAATATTCATGTTTTAGAAAATAATGATCTATTTGACGGAGAGAAATTCGCTTATTTATGAATGATAGCAATTAAATGATATGCGTTGTATTTTATGCGGTGGAAAATCTCTCAATCAAAAATTAAATAATTAAATCTAACCACAGTGGATTAGGTAGTTTACATAGGGATGAACATGCCAAATTAATTCACAAATTCCTTATCTTATTATTCCAACATGATGTCGCCTGCAATTATAGTCTAACATGCAATGTACGTGAGGCTAATAGATTAAATAGATATGCAATCAAATAATATGGCAAGAAATCAAGGGGCTAGTTGTAATTCACAAAATAAATAAATATTCTAAGAAAAATAACCTACAGTATTCTAAGACAAGAAAGTCAGCCAACAACTTAATCCCCTTGCATTATTGAATTTGCTATGTTCATTGGGAGAGAGTGAGAATGCTCAGGGGAAAAGAATGAATCAACCAGGTAATTATTGAAAAGCTGAGGGGCTAGCCAGCAATATTAAATGAATAATTTATCATTAATAATCAAAGAGCAATGGCAGTGAATGTAAATTTTAATTTGGATGAAAACAGAGGAATGATTCTCTCTCTTCGTCGCGCATGGGAAGAAGCATGGCAGCTGGAGATGCTCTGCGGGAAGGTCAATTGGTGTGTGGGTAGTTCAGTGATGGTGGTGGCTTCAACAGTGGTAGTCAGAGGTCGCTGGATGGCTAGGGGGAACCTGCCAGCAGTGGGTGTTGTCCGTGGTGTGCATGGACTGCAGGAGGGCTTGGCGCAGGCATCGACGAGTTTGACAAAGTCGACGGAGTGGTGGATGGTGTTCAATCAAGGTGGTTGCACATGGATGGTGTGAGATTGGCGTTGGGTTCTTCTTAGAGAACAAGAACAGTGCGTGGAGGGGAGGCTTGCGACACGGGCTGCTGTGCGTGAGGGAGGCACGTGAAAGGGTGCGCCGGCTGTGGTGATGGTGCTTTTGATGGAGAGGGATGGCTACGGTGAGGAAGAAGATGGGTGTGGGTGCGTTGAGTTGCAGGTGGTGGTGGTGGCTCACGTAGAAAAACAAGAGGAAGAAGAAGGAAGAAGGTGATGTGTGTAGGTGATGATGGTGACGGTGATGCTATCTGTCACATAGCACGATAAGTGGAGGGCAGATTACGAGGTCGACAATGGAGAGCCTAGGCCACAGTGCGCAGTTGGTGTTCACGGTGCAGGCGAGAGGGCCATGGTGGAGAGTGAGGAAGAAGATGCATGCTGATGCATTGGAGCGGTGTATTTTTAAAATCTCTCGTCTGTTTCTCTACGGCTGCCAACTTCTCCAACCACTCAACGAGGATCGCGAGTGGTTGGAATAGAAGGATAAGCGCTGGTAGTTCCCGTAAGATGTCTGATTGATACTCCAGACGTCTTAAAATGTATGGTTAGCAATGAGTCCATGTTGGAGGTTCCAGATGTCTTAAAATGTGACTTTGGATATCTGACTAATGCCTTTAGGTGTCTTGCACCTAACCTGCATCCTCCAAATAATTATCATATCATGTCATATGTTATTAAATATAAAATTGGTGCATGAGATTATATGCAGACAAAGATGAATTCTCATTTAACTCCTAATCAATTAACAATTACGAACAACTAATTAAAGTGTAATTTAGGCCAAAAAATGATCCAGGAAAGTTGACTTATCAAATGACCCCATGCCTAAGCTTTGCTAGTCCCGAGCAAAACTGAAAAGCAATAGAAGTAACCAAAAGATTTCTTCTTTTCTTATTCCAAAAATTTAGAGATCTAGAAAAATGCGAAGTGATAGTAGCCTAGGTAACGGATCCAAGTGAAAAGCCAAATTACATTTGAAGTTTGTACTTCACCCGTGATACAATTCTGTCAGGATAGGCAACTACTTCCCTCGAGGACAAAGTAGAAATGACCTATAATTCAACCCTGGCTTTTTTTTTTTGGCTTAGGTAGGAGATACTAAGTTGAATGGATTTATATTTGGTGGCTTACACTCATTTGGTGCTACATGTAGTCTAGTACTATAGACTCTAAAGCTCTAGACTATCAAGTGAGTCAACCTAGAGAAAGGCTAAACACTATGCTCTCTTTGCATTTCATTGCTCTCACTCACTCTCTCTTTTTGTTTTCTTTTTCTTTTTCTTCTTTCTTTTCTGAGATCACATATCTTACTAGATTTTGTAAATGTACTTACTATTTGGTGGCCTCACATGGCATTCACACTTCAATTAAAATCCTAATAACCCTACAACTAATTTAGAAGTCCTCAGCCAGTATTTGGGCAATCAGAAATACTAAAAAGTAGGTATGGGTCATATTTGGTGGATCACGATGTATGTTTTTGTTGCCTCAGAAACATCGACACATAATGAAAAATGATACGAAGATAAAACTATAAACTAGAACTCTTTTCTTTTTCTTTCTCTCTCTTTTTATATGTATATTTTCTAAATATAATTGTTTATTTTTTTCTTCTTCTTCTTTTTTTTTTTAACTACTAATACAAAATGACACATACTTTTATTTATGAGGCATTATTAGGGATGATGATGGTCAAGAGGATATTGTGTGGCTTATTTGGTGGAAGTGCCTACTCTTGGCACCGGGATGAAATGGATAGGACAAATGTATTTCTAACCTTTGACACTACTACCCTCCTTCAGCCAAGGATTCTACGAAGGATGGTCATAACCATTTACCATAGTCATAGTTTTATTAGGACTCAATTTCTGTGTATTCACCTAATTTGGTGACTCTTAGGAATTCACACAATATTTGCACATCGGAACAGAGAGTGAAAACTATGCCTAACTCTGAGGTATCATCATCTAATTATTCAGAACTTAAGAGTCCTTGCACTAGACTTAGCACACCAGTATTCTCTTTACTTTCTTCTCACAAATATCAGGTAGATCTAATAGAAGATAGTATGCCTAACTCCCTTCAAACTATGCAAGGATTCAGCAGAATAAAAATGTTTGTTGGTTTTCTACAAAGATCCATTACACAGTCTATGTGCAAGTTAAGTAATTGTACTGGATTCTAAACATAGAAATAATCAAAGAAGAAAATCTTTAATAAAACCTCCTTGATAAAAACTTCTGCTAGGGACTAACCATTTCAGCTCACGAAAACAAAAGAGTTTTTTTTTTCTTGAACTAATGCACCTATCCTAAATGCATGCAAGTATTCATAGAGGCTGTAAATATCCTCCGATTATACACCCCCATGCCTAAGATTGATAATGTCCTGAGGAGGATGCCTTAGAAGAATATCACCTGAGGAGGATGGTGGGAGGAGCTAAGGCTCCACAAGCGAAAGTGCATCCAAAACATAGCCATCTGAAAGGGTGACATAAGGTTTTAAGTCATTGGCCATTTACCTTAAAGTTCTCCCTTGAAGTAGGGTTCCGAATTTCTACTGCTCCATGTGGTAAGGTATTGATAACAACGTACGGCCCATCCCAACGGGACTTGAGCTTTCCTGGAAAAAATTTAAGAAAAGAATTGAAAAGCCAAACCTATTGGTTGGGCTCAAAGGTCTTTCTAATAATGTGCTTATCATAGAAGACCTTTGTATGTTGTTTGTAAGCTTGAGAGGTTTCACAAGCTTCATTGCGAAGCTCCTCAAGCTCACTTAACTCCAGCATGCATGCCTTTCCTGCTTTATCCAGATTTAAGTTAACATTTCTAATAGCCCAATAAGCTTTGTGTTGAATTTCAACAGGAAGGTGGCTCACCTTTCCGTAGACAAGATGAAAAGGAGACATGCCCAAGGGAGTCTTATAAGCTGTTCTGTAGGCCCAAAGAGCATCATTCAATTTTTTCGACCAATCCTTACGGTCGGGCCTAACAGTTTTTTCCAGAATCCGTTTAATCTACCTATTAGACACTTCAACTTGTTCATTTGTTTGGGGATGGTAAGGTGTGGCTATCATGTGGTTGACTCCTAAATTTTGGAGTAGTCTTGTGAGGTGTACATTCTTAAAGTAAGGTCCTCCTTCACTTATGATCGTCCTTGAACACCCGTATCGAGAAATGATATTAGCCTTAACAAAATCCAAGACCACGGAATGGTCACTAGTCTGCATGGGCATGGCTTCTATCCATTTCAATATATAGTCCACGGCCACAAGGATGTACTCATATCTAAAGGACATAGGAAAGAGACCTATGAAGTCAATGCCCCAAATATCAAAGATCTCAATGGGGAGAATAGGTCGCTGGGGCATCTCATCCCTTTTTCCAATGGTTCTCGTCTATTGGCAGCGTAGACACATGCCCACGTATGCATCTACATCTAGGAAAAATGTGGGCCACCAAAAGCCAGATTGAAGAACCTTTTAGGCAGTCTATTTTCCACTAAAATGCCATCCATAGTGGAGGTCATGGCAGAAACTCAGAACACTCTATTCTTCATCAGGGATGCAATGGCGGAATAACTGGTTAGGGCCTATTCTAAAAAGCTTGGGTTCCTCCCAATAATAAAATTTAGCATCAGCAAGAAATTTGTCTCACTTCTGCTTATCCCAAGCATTAGGGGCAATGCCTATTACCAGATAGTTCACTATTTTAGCGAACTAAGGAGTTTTCGCCTCCATGGCCATTAGAGACTCATCAGGAAAAGTCTCTTGGATACCGCCAGTAGGGGTTGATGCCTCAATAGTTATCCTGGACAGATGATCTGCTACCACATTCTTAACTCCTTTCTTATCTTTTTTTTTCAAGTCAAACTCCTTGAGTGCTAGAATCCAACGAATCAAATGAGGTTTGGTGTCCTTTTTAGCAAGAAGATGCATTAAAGCAGAATGATCAGTGAACTCCACAACCTTGGATCCTAATAAATAAGATCAAAACTTTTCCAAAGTAAACACTACAGCAAGAAGTTCCTTTTCAGTGACCTGTAGTTTTGCAGAAGATCCGTAAGGGTCTTGCTGGCATAATGCAAAACATGAGGTTTGCCATCAACCCTTTGACCTAAGACCACTCCCACTGCAAAATCAGAAGCATTGCACATTAGTTCAAATGGGAGGGTCCAATCTAGTGCTTGGAGAATTGGTGCGGTAATAAGGGCTTTCTTCAAAACTTTGAAATCCTCGCCACATCTGTCATCAAAATCATAGGAAACATCCTTCGCTAACAAGTCACAGAGTGGGTTAGAGATTTTACTAAAATCTCTAATGAAGCACCTATAGAATCCAGTAGGGCCAAGAAAAGATCTAACTTGATGAACATTGGTGGGCGATGGAAGCTTAGAGATGAAATCAATTTTGGTGGTATCCACCTCTAAACCTCTCTCGAAAACTACATACCCCAAGAAAATGCCCTATCGGACCATAAAGTGGCTTTCCTCCTAACTAAGCACCAGCTTTGCCTCTTCACAACGAGTTAAGACTTATATCGAGGTGTGAAAAGCATAGGTCAAACAACTAGTCATAAATGGAGAAATCATCCATGAAAATTTCTACAAACTCATCGATCATATCAGAAAAGATAGCCATCATACAACATTGGAAAGTGGCAGGAGCATTACATAACCCAAATGGCATTCGACGGAATGCAAATGTGCCATATGGGCTCGTGAAGGTGGTACGCTCTTGATCGTTAGGAAAAATGGCTATCTGATTATACCTAGAGTACCTGTCAAGGAAATAGAAGTACTTGTTCACCGCCAGCTTTTCCAAAATCATATCAGTAAACAGTAAGAGGAAATGGTCTTTCTAGGTAGTTGTGTTCAAATGGCAGTAATCAATGTAGACCCTCCAACCAGTTGAGGGCCTAGTGGTCAGCAACTCTCCTTGGTCATTATCTTCCATAGTGATTCTTGCCTTTTTAGGCACCACATGTATAGGATTGACCCATTTATTGTCTGAAATGGGATAGATAATTCCTGCATCCTGCCATTTTAGAATCTCCTTTTTGACAACCTTCTACATATTGGGGTTTAGCCTTCTCTACATGTCTCAAAAGGGCTTCGCGGACTCATCCATGTATTTATGATGTAGGCAGAGGAATGGGTCAACACCCTTATTGTCAGCTATCGACCAAGCAATAGCTTCCCTGTGCCTTTGTAAACACTCAAGCAAAGCTCCCTCTTGCGATTCAGTTAATATATTTGAGATAATGATGAGGAGCATGTCGTTAAGGCCAAGGAAAGCATATTTCAATGTGCTCGAGAGTGGTTTAAGCTCCAACTCAGAAGCCTTTTGGATTGAGGGTATAAATTGAGAAGTCCCGACCTCAGGTAGTGGATCCATCTTCAGGGTCTAGGGTAGGGATAGAGACTCTATGTGTACTCCCAACAAATCTTCCAATTTAGGTATATTCTCCTCATTCTCTTCAACACTCGACTGATGGTCCTTAGATATGACCATTTGAGGAGGATCTCTACAGAAGAGTGCTGGAGTAGTCTCCTCAATAATTTCATCAACAACCTCAATCTGAGAACAATCTTTAAATCTAGATTGCTTGTAGGTATCAAAAACATTCAACTGGATCTTCTTGTTCCTAAAGCCCATTTTAACTACCCCTGATCTACAATTGATAGAGGCGTTGGTTGTGGCTAAGAATGGGTGTCCCAGAATAATGGATGGCTTGGTGGACTTATTTGATGGGTTAGTATCTAGTACAAGAAAATCAATAGGGAAGAAGAAGTCCTCCACTCATACTAGGACATCTTCCAACAATCCCCACAGTGTCTTAAGTGATCTGTCTGTGACTTGGAGGATGACTGGACTAGGCATTAAATCACCTCCTCCCAAAAGGTCGTAGACAGAGATCGGTAAAATGTTCACCCCCATGTCCAGATTGAGCAGAGCCTCATTAATATGTTGGTTACCAATAGCCACTGAAATATACGAGGCCCTTGGGTCTTTCATTTTAGGGGGTGTTCCATGTTGGAGCACCAAGCTAACATGGTCAGGTAGGATGACCTTAGCCTGAACCTATCTCCTAAATCGATGCTTCTGGGTGCACAGGTCCTTCAGAAACTAGTCATAGGACGGGATGTGTTTAATAGCATGTAATAAAGGAAAATTGATGTGGACTTGCCTGAAAGTGTCCATAATCTCATCCGTCCTATCCTTGGCTCCAGATGAGTCAACAGAAGATTCCCCAGGAATAGATAAGCGCTCAAGATAGGGCACCCTCGGCTTCTTGGTAGAGGGGTCGTGATGGCAGGAAAGGGGTGGTGGAATGATGACATCCTCAGGGTGAGTGATTTCAAGTGAGGGAGAGTAGTGTGGCTCTTCCTTGGTGGAGATGGAAGTTGGGTCTGGTGTAGGAGGGGGATCTTGAGAGGTAACCGTAGGAGTGCTATCAGGCTTGTCGATTTTCTTTCCACTCAGCATGGTCACAGCTTGGGCATGTTCCCTGATTATGACCCCCTTACCCTTTGGATTCTCCTTAAAAGATCTAGGCAATTTCTCGGGATCCTGCTACCTAACTGCTTCAGTAAGATGACCAATTTGGGATTGCATATCTGTGATCATCTTATTCTGAGATTGGATGACCATATTCTGATGCTCTTGCATCGCTTTCATCATGGCTTTTGGTTCATCCATCTTAAAAGGCTTATTTTGAGGAGGGTTTGCATAGGATGGCTTGTATATTTGTTGGGGAGGTTGGGGTCTTACATTCCCTAAGTTAGAACCATCAGCTTGCTTCCATGAAAAGTTTGGATGGTTCCGCCACCCCGGATTATAAGTATTGAAATAAGGTTATTGAGAAGAGGTGGGCGAAAACCTTGAGCTATGCTCAGGTCGACTTGAATCAACTCAGGGAATTGATTTTCCTGGTGGCACTCTGCAGTGGCATGCATCATGCTTTAGTAAATGGAGCATTCACATGAGGCTTGAAAGATAGAGGCTACTTGATGGTTCATGCTAGGATTTGCTAATAGTCTATCAAATTTTTTGTTCAATAATTGAATCTGATAAGCTAACTCCTAAGTAGCCCTAGCTTCATGGGCGTCTATCTTCCTTTGCATGATTGATGGTTTTCTTTCTTGATAGGCAGAAGATATATGTATAGAATTATTAATTGGGGTTTCAAATAATTCCCAGGCTTCATCCTCAGTTTTGGTCATGAAGGTTCCTGCACAGGGTGCATTGATGGTTTGCCTGTGCCTTTTAGATAATCCATTATAGAACCTTTCGACCAACTGCCATCTTGGCACCTGATGGTGGGGGCATAACCTAAGAAGGTCATTAAAGTGCTCCCAAGTCTCATGAAATTGCTCCCCTTCCTATTGAGTAAAACCCATATCTCTCTTCTATAATGGTTGGTCTTACTCATAGGAAAGTATTTTATCAAGAATTCTACCTTAAGGGTGGCCCAATCCTTAACCCTTGCATCAAGGGTATGATACTAGTGCTTGGTCTTATCCTTTAGATAGAAAGGGAATAGAGTTCTCATCAGGGCTTCATCAGTAAAGCCCTGGAGCTTCACTGTGGAACAGACCTCGATGAATTCCTCAAGATGCCCGTAGGGATCCTCTCTAGTAGTACCATAAAAAGAGGGAAGCAAAGACATGGTGTTGCTCTTGATTTCATAAGGATTATCCACTCCAGGTATTTGGATAGGTAAGGCTTGGTGGGTTGTAGGTAGGAAATAGTCTCTCATGGTTCTCTGATTTTCACCAATCCTAATCTCTTCTTCTGGTCATTCTTCAGCCATTTTTCTTCATTCTTGGTTAGCTTTTCTAATAATTATCTCTGATTCTGGGTTGAAAACATGACTATTTCTAAGAGAACACCTGGTGCTGACTCGAATAGGCCTATTTAATATGGTGATATTATCGTTGAAATTAGTATAGTGAGTTAACCTAAATCGAGTCTACACCAGTTTCAAAAAGAAATTTTAACCTAGCCTACTTGATTTTATCTTGGTCACTTTTAGGCCTAGGGTTGATCTCAGGGAGGCAGGAATTAGGAGATTAAGAAGTTTCTACACCTTTCCTAGAATGTATCTCTTCCTTGCGTTTATTATGTTTTTGGTTTTTTCTACTTTTAAGATTTTTGTGACAATGTTGTCCTTAAGGCAAACCCTCAAAAAATGAAGTCCTTGGCCTTGAGCCAAATGGCACTTGGTTTAAAGCCAATTTAGGGTTCCAAAATTGATCTTGTCACTTATAAGATCGAGTACCTACAAGACAAGAATTATTTTTTCTCTTTTATACTTTTTCTTGGCCTTTTTAATTGATAGAATAAAAGACAATGACAGCAAAATAAAATGCAAGGAGAGAAATGAAAAGAGATACTTCGCTTAGTATATGTATATATATAGTAGATATGTAAGTGGATATAGAATAGATATAGATATATAGATACTATATAAATAGGGATGGAGGTGGAAATCGGGATGGGATGTAGCACGGTGTCAAGTTGGTCCATGTATAGCAAGACACAACCAACAAGACTAAGTGTTACGTGGAGTGTGGAGCGGATGTGTGTGAGTGTGGGTAGAAGCTCTTGCTTTGCATGGGCATTGTAGGGACAAATGCCACTTGTGCAAAGATCCCTACAACAGAAGGTGTGGTGGGGTGTGGTGCGTGGGTGTGAATGGTGAGGGTAATGTGCATAGATGGAATATATATATGGGTAAATAGGCGATAATTATATAGATGGAGTGGATATAGATAGATGGATAACTAGATCGATAGATATATATATAAGTATAACTATATATGTATATATGTATAGATATATATGTGTGTGTGTGTATATATATATATATATATAAGTATGAGCCAACGGCTCTATATAGTGAGTAATATAGATATATATAGAGGCTGATATAATAGAAATATATATATGTAAATATGTATATATATCTATAGATCTATTATTATATTAATATATCACTTGTGGTCAAGTTGTGAGGACGAATGATTCTCACCCGAGAGACTCGGGTTCAAATCACGAAATGGGCCCTTCTAAACAAAACTAGATAAAATCAAAATAAAGATGGGAACCCACCAGTGTCTACCTGTTCGTGCTGAACTAGATGTCAGTGGTCCTCGCCATGGGGTTAAGCCCATGGAGAAGATTTCCTTGTGCTTTGCATACCACTTTATTGAGAGGGGTAGAGAGTAGGAGGGGACGAGAGGTAGGGTGAGCCAGTGGGTGTGTTGTGTGAGGGCTTGCCATGGAGTGAAAGGGGATGGAAATGGTAGAGTATGGGGTGGAGATCTATTCCCTCCCACAGGGGAGGGGTGCATGCTCTTTTATAGAGAGAGCGTGCGCCTCTCCCCATGCAAATGGTACGAGGGAGACGAGTTATTTTGTGTGTTTGAGATGGGATGGATTGTTATGAAATTGAAGTGGATTGAATGGTCATTTGCACTCACTATCTTCCCCTCTTTAAAAATGCATGGTAGTGAATATTTACAAATGCAAGTATGTCTACTTAAAATGCATGGGTAATGTTAGGAAATAACATAAGATGACATATTTATAGGCGTAGCTTGCTATGCAATCAACGCTTACCAAGCATACACCAAGGAAACATAAGGCAACGGGTCTTTTGTTGATTTAAAGTACTTTAAGTCCCCTTCCAACTCTTTAGCTTGGCCAAATGGAGTCAAGGAAGTATTTCTCCATTCCAACGTAAGTGGTATAAGAGAAATAAGTCACTTGAGATTCTTGGTCAATATTTGTTAAGAAGGTTGAGGTTACTTTTAGTTCTTTTGGGTGATCAATCAAGTTGTCAGTCAATTACGCACCCTAAATAGACCTTCAAGTGCCCTAGAGACGTACACTTTGTTGCAATGATATTCTCAAATGCTCAAGTAAAAAGGTACTCCAAGGATGGAACCAAGAGAAGAAAGTAGGGTGAACCCTTCCTTTGAGGCAATGAGTTAGCGGTGCCTCTTAACTACCCTTGAATTCCATTGAGGGGTGTCACCCTCCTTAGTGTATCAAATCACTCAGGCAAAAGTTAATACGACCGTCGCAAAGCGATCGATGCCTATTGCCTTAAGGGTCCAAGTCCTAGTGTAGTGCCTATAGTGCATGCTCAGTGCAGGAAGTGTGCATCACACCGCAAAAAGTAATTTTTCTTTTGAAAATCGCAATCAAGTTATTCAAACACTTCTTCTATATTTTATTTTCTTTTCGAGAAGCAATGTGACCACTTGATTAATCTTTTCAAATCATCTTAAGTGGTCTCCTTTAATTATGTTCAAATGCAATGTGTATGCAGATAACTGATGCAGAAAGATAGGAAATACATACCTTACTCTGGCACTCTTCTATGCAAAATGTATGCAATGTAGTAAGAAAATCTAGATGCTGCTCAAGCAATCCTAGATGGTCACCCTAAAGATATGCAACTTCTAGGAGGCAATTTGTATTTTCTTTTTAATAAATAAATGCACAATCAAAATAACTAACTAACTAAGAATAAACCTAGAATCTAGAGAATCGGGGACACTCCCCCAAAAACTGGCCCCAGAGTGCAAGGGTGAGAAAACAAATAACTAAACTAAATCCTAAAGAGTATTCTAAAATTCTAAATCAGAAATCTAAGAGGCAGGATCCTCCTAGATTGTCCTCCATGCATCTCCACACATGTGGGATGAAGGCTTACAGGCTCCTATGATTATCGCTGAGGTGGCGGCAAGGTCCACTAAGATGAGCGTATGCTACATGTGATTTCTCCTTCGATGTACCTCGCATAGAAAAAATGATAGATCAATAATCTAAATTAGAAGTTAATTTAGGTAGAAAGAATACTTGCGAGTTAACTAGGCCCGTTGCCTCCTCGGCAATAGTGCCATTTGATTGAGAGAAATTTGCTTATTTATGAATGATAGCAATTAAATGATATGTCGTATTTTATGTGTTGGAAAATATCTCAATCAAAAATTAAATAATTAAATCTAACCACAGTGGATTAGGTCATTTCCACGGGGAGGAACAGGCCAAATTAATTCTCAAATTCCATATCTTTTTATTCCAACATGATGTCACCTACAATTATAGTTTAACACGCAATGTACATGAGGTTAATAGACTGAATAGATATGCAATCCCATACCATAGCAAGATCTCAAGGGGCTGGCTATAATTTACGCAATAAATAAATATTCTAAGAAAAATAACCCACAGTATTGTAAGCCAAGAAAGTCAGCCAACAACTTAATCCCCTTGCATTATTGAATTAGCTATGTGCATTGGGAGAGAGGGAGAATGCTTAGGGGAAAATAAAGAATCAACTAGATAATTATAGAAAAGTTGAGGGGCTAGCCAGTAATATTAAATGAATAATTTATCAATTCATATTCAAAGAGTAATGGCAATGAATGTAAATTTTAATTCGGATGAAAATAGAGGAATGATTTTCTCTCTTCATCGTGCATGGGAAGAAGCACGACGGCCTGAGATGCTCTACGGGAAGGTCGGTCGTCGCGTGGGTTGTTCAATGATGGTGGTGGCATCAATTGTGGTGGTCAAAGGTCGTCGAACGGTGAGGAGGAACTAACCAGCGGTGGGTGTTGTCTGTGGCATGCATGGACTGCTGGAGGGCATGGTGCGGGTGTTGGCGAGTTCCTTAAGGCAAGGAGAGTTCAATGACGTCGACGGAGCGGAGGATGGTGTTCAACTGTGGTGGCTTCACATGGATGGTGTGAGATCGACATTGGGTTCTTCCTGGAGAATAAGAATAGTGTGTAGAGGGGAGGCTTGCCACACGGGCTGCTGTGTGCGAGGGTGGCATGTGCAAGGTGCGCCAACCATGGTGGTGGTGGTTTTGATGGTGGGGGATGGCTGCGGTGAGGAAGATGGGTGCGGGTGCATTGACTTGCAGGTGGCGGTGGTGGGTCAAGTATAAAAACAAGAGGAAGAAGAAGGAAGAAGGTGATGCATGTAGGTGATGATGGTGGCGGTGGTGCTCTTTGTCACAGAGTGCCACAAGTTCAGGGCAGATTGCGAGGTTGACAGTGGAGAACCTAGGCCATGGTGTGCACTTGCTGTTCACGGTGCAGGTGAGAGGGCCACTGATGAGAGCCTCATCATGAGCCCTAACTAGCTCATTTTGACCTAAGAAAGAGAATAAGAGCTCTTATATAACGTAGAGAAGGGCTTAATTCAAGGAATAAGTGTTCTAAGAAGAAAACATGAAATAAAGGTTGGAACTACAATTTTACTATTGCAGTACATAAATAGGATTTCTCAGAGGCAAAACATAGGTCAAATGATCTGAATAAGATGAAAGGTGAGTTGGTTCAATCAGAAATGGGTTCATGTGCATTCCAGGTATTAAATGACACCTTGTAACCCTAAAACATACCCGCTTAATTCAACAAGGTTCTGGTTAGGATAGAAATCAAGTAAACCCTCTAAAATTCATGGAAAAACATCCCCTAGGGTTTAGAACCTTCAAATTGGCCTTTGGAACCTATTTTGACCTAGATTGGGGTCCTAGCTCATCAATTGACCTAATTTGGGATTTTGAGCAAAATGTCTAGTCAAACGTGGTCAAACCTAAAATACAACTTCACCATTGGATTCCTTAGGTACAAATTAGATTTGTACCAAAATTTGGACCTAAGGGGAGGTCATCCTAACCTACTTTGCACAATAATACACCCAATTACATTTTGGTCCCTATCTTTTGAAAACCATTGCATAGACCCCCCTAACTTCCTCACCATTCTTACAAACTGGTCCCTCTACCATTAATGGGGAGAAATCCTACTATGGCGAGGAATGGAGGGGGAGTACTCCCTGATTCCTCAGAGATCTCCTCCCAGATTTGGAAGGAAGATTCTCTGAGGAATTCCCTTCCATCTAAGCTCAATCCTAATCTCTGATTTGCACCCAATCTCTCGTGCAGCGATTCCATTTCCAGCGAGGATTCGTGCACTTGGAAGCTTGTCTTCCAAGCACAGGAACCCCTGCCAGCATTTATAAAAGGATCCTCAACCTTGGCCGTACCTCCTTAGCTCGACTTGGCTAGAGATCCACCCCAATTTCATCCTCTTCTCCTCCGATCAAGTGGTCCAGCAAGCTCCAGCGAGCCTCCCTCCTCTTTCTAGTCGCTCTGCCACAATACTAGTGGCAGAGCTATCCTCACTATCTTCCTCCATCGCGCAACACCCGTGCGAGCATCTCTAGCCCTGTCGTCACCGCCGTCTCCCTCCACTAGACGCCGTCTTCTTCGGCCACAGTAGGTACTGCCAGTTGCCATCTCTCCCCCTTCATCCACTTAATTAGGTTAGGCTTACTCCTCTCTATCCCCTCTACAATTCTCCTCAATCTATTTCATGAATTACCCCTCGACTGCCACTGTCCACCGCCATCTTCCCCATTTCCGGCCAACCTTCGGCGAGACACATCCATCACTCCACACCTCCACACGTCTCGCCACCAACCTCTTCACCTCTGCCATCGACCATTGAACATTTTCCACCCATCCATCGATCTCCTACACCTCCCTAAACGCCTCCCGACCTAACCCATAAACCCGACCACAGAGCGACCTAGGCACGCACGCCTAGGCCACCCTGCGGCCTGCCACCTACCGTCCCACCTTCTCCTTGATACAGCGAAACTTCCCATGTATTTTAGTGGGGCCACTGGGCCATATTCATGTGTGGCAGATCTAAGCACCAGCTGCCATTAGCAACGTCTCGAGAAGCCCACAAGCTTGCTCGAGGCTGAAGCACTCCAGGGTCCCAGGTCCAGAAGGCTTGGGTTGGTCTTCCGCATTCATCTGTCCAGGCAATTAGTGCTGCGAGGCCTCCAACTGCAGCAATTGGAAGAAGGAGCTCCTGCAGGCATGCATGCAGAAGCGGGTGGGACATTTAGTCCCACCTTGTGAACGCAGGAGTGAGGCGCATGGGATAAATTGATTTTGTGTTTCAGTCTATTCTCCTTGAGACACACATGGGGTGAGGTCCCTCACCCTTACCACGCCTCGTCTGTGAATTGACCCCGCGAACCTGGCACCCAACCCGACTAACCTATCGAGCACTCCTCGTGCACCATACCCACGCCAGTGCGCCTGGACCCAGACACGTGATGGATCCGATTACCCGGCTCTAGGAGAGCGTATTGAAGAGAGATACACAAAGAGAGAGAGACGTGCAGGGAGGGTAGGGGAATAGGTTTTGTTGTGTGGTGATTGTGTAAGAAGAGGAAGATAAGGGAGGAAGAGGTTCAGCAAGAGAAGGAAAGGAAGGACTTAGCCACCGCAAGAGAAGGAGAAGAAGAAGAGCGACACACTGTAGCAGAGGAGTGGTAGACCAAGGGAAGAAAAAGAAGGAAGAGAAAATGCCAGAGGAGAGCTAAGGCTGAAGAAGCAAGAAAGAAAGAAGAAAACCTGCAGAGGAAGAAGGAGAAAGACATTGCAAAAGAGATGCAAAAGCTAAGAAGGTAGAAGAGAAGCAACTGAAGCAGAGATAGAGGAAAATCATAAGAAGGAAGAAGAAGAAGAAGAACAGAGCTGCAAGGAGAAGAATAAGAGGCCATCATTTAAGACATCTGATCCTATGATCAGGTGTCCAACTCTTTTATTTTTGCTATAAATTTAATTCATAAACTCTTGCATTTATATTCTAAATTAAGTTTTGAGTAATTCTAAGTGTTCAATTACATTATTGAGATTAATGAATAAATTCCATTTGCTCCCTTTGTTCGACATTAGATACTTAGGTTTTCGAGTAATGAATTCTTATTTGCTGTCAACTCTTGGTCACCTATACTACAACATAACTGACTTAAAACATGATCAAGCGCTGCAAACATTTTGGTGCCGTTGCCGCGGAGCAACGCGTAATTTATCACTAGTCTCTACATTCTTTTTGATCATATTGAACACTAACTTGCCCTACATTGCTTTGTTGTGATCTTGCAAGGTATTTCATGAGAAGTGATGAGAGCCTCATCATGAGCCATAACTAGCTCATTTTGGCCTAATAAAGAGAATAAAAGCTCCTATATGACTTAGAAGAGGGCTTAATTAGAGGAATAAGTGTTCTGAGAAGAAAACATGAACTAAAGGTTAAAACTACAATTTTACCATTGCAGTACATAAACGGGATTTCTCATAGACAAAACATAGGTCAAATGGTCTAAATGAGATAAAAAGTGGGTTGATTCAATCAGAAATGGGTTCATATGCAATCCAAGATTTAAATGACATCTGGTAACCCTAAAACAGACTTGTTTAATTTAACAAGGTTTCGGCCAAGATAAAAATCAAGTAAACCTTCTAAAATTCATGGAAAAGTATCCCCTAGGGTTTAGAACATTCAATTTGGCCTTTGGAACCTAGTTTGACCTAGATTAGCATCCTAGCTCATCAATTGACCTAATTTGGATTTTTATGAACAATATCTAGTCAAACGTGGTCAAACCTAAAATCCAACTTCACCATTGGATTTCTTAGGTCCTAATTAGGTTTGTACAAAAATTTGGACCTAATGGGAGGTCATCTTGACCTACTTTGCGATTTAGTACACCCAACCACATTTTGGTCCCTATCCTCTGAAAACCATCACATAAACCCCCCAAGCTTTCTCGCCAATCTTACAATCAGGTCCCTCCACCATTAGTGGGGAAGAATCCTTCTCCAGCGAGGAAGGCAGGGGGGATACACTCAGATCCCTCAGAGATCTCCTCCCAGAATTGGAAGGGAGATTCTCTGAGGAATCCCCTTCCATCTGAACCTGATCATAATCTTTGATTCTTGTCCAATCTCTCGTGCGAACGCACGAAAGATTAGGATCTCAACCACCTTCCTTCTCCGGCGAGACGACAGTGGCTAAAGGCTTGCCCTCCACGCACCAGAAGCTCGGCCAGCACCTATAAAAGGACCTCCGACCCTCTGCGAATCTCTCAGACTTGTTTTGGCCATAGAATCCTCAAAAATTCATCTCTCCTCTCCCCGGCCAAGAAACCCGCAAGCTTTGACGATTACCTCTCCTCCTTCTCGTCGCTCTACTGCCATACCAGCAGCAGAGTCCACTCTTCCTCATCTTCCCACGTCGCGTCGCACCAAGCGCACGCCTCCCTAACCTCCTCCTCGTCACCGTTATCTCTCTCAAGGTTGTCTTCTCTGACGACGACACAAACGAGCCGTCTGACTCCGCTGCCCCCTTTCACTCCCAACAGTCCAGATAAGTTCCCCATCTTCCACTCCTTCATTTCCCTCACTTTATTTCACACAACCGCTCCTCAACCGTCCCTGTTCACCGCCACCTTCCACATCTCCGGCCACCCTCTGGCGAGATGCTCCCATCACTCTGCAACCCCACACGTCTCACCGACCATCGCATAACCTCCGCCCCACCTCACTGAGTACCCTCCAGTCATCCACAATCCCTCTACACTGCCACAACAACCCCCGATCACACCCATCCGTCCGACCACAGAGCGACCTAGGCACGCATGCCTAGGCCACCCCGCGACCTGCCACCCAGCACCTCACCTTCGCCGTGACACAGCGAAGGTCCCCCTATGATCTAATTGGGCTGCAAGGCCTTTGTTGTGTTAGGCAGATTTCAAGCTCCGGCAGCCATTGGCAGTGACTCGAGGAAGCTCCACGCTTGCTCTAGGTCGTAGGACTGCAGGATTCTAGGTGCTGCAAACTTGGGAAGGTCATGCGAAGGCAGTCGACCCAGCAAGCAATGCCGCAACACCTCCAATTGTGGAAATTGAAGGCACGATCTGTTGCAGGCGCACGAGAGAGAGTGGTGGGCATTAGTCCCACCTCGGTAAGTCACAAAGCGCGTGTATCCTTTATATTATTTTTGTGTTATTGTCTCGTTGCCTCCAGTTACACTTGGAGTGAGATCCCTCACCTAACCACTGTGCCTCGTCCGTGAGTTCACCGCACGGACTTGGCGCAACCTGACCTAACACTATCTTGAGCACTCTTCGTGCACCACACCCACGCCGGTGCGTTTGTACCCGGGCGCGCAACCCGACCCGTTTACCCAGCTCTAGGAGAGTGTGCTAAAGAGTGATATATAGAAAGAGAGAGATGCACGGGAAGGGTAGGGGAGTAGGTTTTGCTGTGTGCTTGTGTGATGGAAGCAGGGACTTAGCCGTTGCAAGTGAAGGGAAAGAAGGAAGGAGGATCTGCAGAGGAAAAAGAAAGGCAAGGTAGAAAAGAAGAAGCGAGGCCAAAACAGAACTAAGGAAGGAAGAAGAAGAAGGAAGGAGGTTCTGCAGAAGAAAAAGAACAGCCAAGGTAGAGAAGAAGCGAAGCCAAAGAGAACAGAACTGAAGAAGGAAGAAGAAAAAGACAAGGGGCAGACAAAGAATCAAGAATGCAAAGGAATAGAAAAGGAAGAAGAAAGAGAAGATCACTTATGAAGAGGAAAGCCAGACCTTGGTCGCAAATCAAGAAGAAAAGAAATAAAGAAGAGGAACAGAAGCAGCAAGGGAAGAGAAGAAAAGGAGCTACTTTAGGACGTCTGATACAATATCAGACGTCCTTTTTTTTCCCTTGAGCAATTTCTTTCTGCATCACTCTCATTGAACTAGTCATATCTTCTCATTTAAAAAGTTGTGTTCTCAAGTTTTCGAATACTTAGATTGCTCCCTGTGTTCGACCTTGGATACTCTAATTTTTGAGTTATAAATCTTTATTTGTTTTTGCGGAAAGTTCGTCTATATTACAACGCAATATTTGTTAAAACACTATCTAGTCACGTCAACATTTTGGCGCCGTTGCCGGGGGGCAACTGGCAGTTCTAAAGCTTTTGATCACAACTTCTGATCCAATATTGACCTAATTCCTCTCATTTATTGTGCTTGTCTCAGGGAAAGCAGAGAAAAGAAGAAAGCTGCACAATAGACACACCAAGGAACAGGTAATTTTCATTAGCCCTCTCTCTTAACCCCCTCAAAGTCTGAAAAGGAACAATAAAAGAATCAACTTAGGGCTACCGGTTTCATACTTAGTAATTCATCAAAGTTGCCTAATTTTCATTTCAAGACATCTTTAACTGCTCATCCAGCTAAGGTAACTAGGGCTAAAACTTTCTTGATTGTGCCCTAGATACCAAATTTTGAGGCAACTAAATTAGACCAACTAGAGCCAACTTAAGGAATGCAAAGCTAGGGTTTTTAGAGACACAACTTCTCTTAAACAAAGAAAAAAAGTTTTTCCAAAAAGAGCTGTGCCTAAACCTTGTTTGAAAAGATCTATACAAGAGAAACCCTAAGCAAATCAGGCTTTTAAATCCATTTGAACCCTAAAAAAAAAAAAAAAAGCACCCAAAAGCTCTCAAAGGAACAAGAGGTGAAGTTGATCCCTTGGGTCAACCAACCTTAAAATTAGGTCACTTTTTCACTCAAAAGACCTAAAAGTTCAAGTGGAACCTTAAGCACCTTGATCTTAAAGTAAAAAAGGTAGACTTAAGTGGTCAAGGTCCCCATTTTGGTCTACCTAGAACCGCAGTGGCAAGAGAGGTCGGGTGGGGGAAACCCTGTAACTCTTGGGGATGCTCTACCATGTAGGGGTCTTTCCGGGACTCTCCCTCTCTGGCTGCCCAAGTACTTCTCAAGTGAACGACCTTTCTGACTAAGGGGTATCATCTGCCCCGAACCTCTATAGTCACCCAACAATTTTTGGGTGTCTCGATTGAGTCCAGCACCTTCTAATCTCATCACATCCTTTGGTGCATGTCCGGTAGGAGGTCCTTAAGACCATCCTTAAGACCTCCTTTAGAAATTCATTCTCGTCGAGGCTAAGCCTGGACACCCTTGTTTGTGCAGCAACCCCACCACATAAATCTTTCATCTGATTCAGAACCAAGTTCTCCTTCTGCCATCATGGCACAACCCATTGAAGAGGAGAACAACCTTGAGCACCAACTTCAACGCCTGAAAGATCTCTTTCAAAACTTTGTAAACCCACCGCAGCAACCAATGATGCGAGATCACTATAATCCCGCTGCGGTGGCGATCGAACCTCGAGTTCAAATCCCGATTGGAGGTCCTGATTCTGAATTGAAGCCCAATATGATTCATGCCATACCAAAGTTTCATGGGCTTAACTCCGAGGATCCATTCCAACACATTAAACAACTCAAGCATCTGGCCCAGACCTTCGAGTCAGATCCACAAAATCGGGATATCCTACTCATGAAAATGTTTTCGTTCTCCCTCCTGGACAAGGCCGCCCATTGGTATCAAACTCAGACCCGTCCGATCAACACATAGGAGGAACTTCAGTCAGAATTTTTGAAAAAATTCTTCCCCATTGGCTGGATGAATGCCTTGCACCACCAGATCACTCATTTCACTCAACAACCGGGAGAACCTCTTCATGAAGCATGGGGCCGATTCTTAGATCTCTTGCGTAAGTGCCCCCATCACGGAGTTCCTAAATGGGAACAAGTCTAGTATTTTTACCATGGACTCCG
This sequence comes from Thalassia testudinum, assembly GCA_037157565.1. Lineage (NCBI taxonomy): Eukaryota > Viridiplantae > Streptophyta > Magnoliopsida > Alismatales > Hydrocharitaceae > Thalassia > Thalassia testudinum. The sequence continues at coordinate 97,818,812 of JAZHRO010000025.1, forward strand.
TGAAGACATTCGATTATTCGTCAATGCAATGTGCAGAGGAAACATCATGGGTCAACATGAGGACACGGTGTGGGAGATTGTCGAAAACATGTGCGAGAACTCCATAAATAATGACTCCATGGGCTTATTCGACAGGACGAATGTCCGCGCATCAACGAATCTGAGAGGGGCACATGAGATGCAGGACCTGTCCACTTCCGTTGACTTGGAACTGATGGCCAGTCGATTGGACAAGGTTTCTATCATAGAAAAGAAGGTGAACGAGCTAACTTGGCATTTGCAGCAAGCCACCTCTACGCAGAACTCTTTTGCACGACCACCTCTGGCGAGGGAAACTATGCAAAACATCTACCACCAATCTACTAAGGGGATGGACCCATATCCACCCTCGTCTGGCTCTCAGACCAGAGTGACCTCCGATCCATTCTACTCGAGTTGGGGGAACTCTGAACCCTCGTATTCTGACTTTCCTGAGGTTCCTCAGAACTGCGAGGACCTCAACGCCATATAGAATGACCCATTCTCCAATACCTACAACCCTAGATAGCGAAATCATCCTAACTTTCAGTGGATGGGAAATTCTCAGACTCAAAGACCACCATATCAACCCCGTCCACAAGCCCCTCATCCATATCAGCCGTCTCAGCCTCGGCCCAATCCCACCTACCAATCTGGGCCAAACCAGGATCAAATGACTCTTATCCTTCAAGCACTGGATGACATTCAAAATACGAATACGGAAATGCAAAAATAGCACAAGGATGAGATCATAGAGGTTCGCAACCAACTAGCCCAGATGGCAAATTCCCGCCAACCTAGCACCCTTCCTTGGCAACCTCTGCCAAACCCAAATAACGTGCCAACCCAGAGGTGCATTATGAATCCAAATTCAGGCCATGCACATTTGATTTACCAGGCCCCTGTTGCTCCATCACCAGACGGGATGGAATCTTCGACATCATATGCGGGATTTTAGCAGTAGCCACCCCTCTTACCAAACCCAAACCAAAACTAGGCCGGATTAAACTCTGTAACAGCACGTAGTGGTAAAATAACCCAAGAACAACATTATCCGAACCACTCCAAGCCTAGTAGTAGCCAAGACCCTAGGATAGTTATCCAGGATACCACTGTCCCAGATCAAGAACCTGGACCTATTCTAGAGGAACCAACTAGGATCCCATTTCCTGAGGCCTTGACCAAAGGAAAAAGGATAACTAAACCCTTGGCCCCCGAGGAGGATCTGGTCAAGCTCTTTGAACAGGTCCAAATAAACATCCCATTGATGGATGCAATTTGCCACGTACCGGCTTATGCAAGATTCTTGAAAGACGTATGTACACCTAAACGTAAGTCGCGAACCAAGGATGGGAATCCGATCGTACTGTCAGAGCAAGCCAGCTCTGTCATCTTGAGTAAACTCCCACCCAAGGCTAAAGACCCTGGAACTCCCCTGATTTCTTGTAAAATTGGTGAAACCCAATTTGACAGAGCCTTACTAGATCTAGGTGCCTCCATAAATCTAATACCTACATCCCTCCTTGACCACCATGAAGAATCCGAACTTAAACCAACTGAGGTGACGTTGCAGTTAGCCGATCGATCCATCAAGTCACCTAAAGGAATACTGGAGGATGTCATTGTTAAGTTATAGGATTTCTACTTCCTGGTGGACTTCATAGTTCTAGACATGGATGCACCTGAGAATCCAAGGGACACACCAATCATATTAGGAAGACCCTTTCTGGCCACTACTAGGGCCAACATAAACTGTGAAGAGGGCCAGATAGAATCAAAATTTAGGAATCAACTCTAAAGATTGACATTTTTAAGGCCCAACAAGGGATTAATTGCAGGGTTATAGAGCAAATATGTGATATCAGAGCCGTGGTTGATGAATCACATACAGGGGACAAGCTGATTATCCCTGATCAACCACTAGAAAATCAAAACCCACCAACAGAGGAGTGCGAACATGATCTAGACACACCTATGACTCTGACCCTTATTCCTGATACAAACCCCGAACCACCTGCTACTGCTGACAATCCTGTCATGGAACTCAAGCCCCTTCTCGATCATCTGAAGTACGTCTTTTTGGGTTCCAATCAGACATTTCCTAAGATTATCAACTCTCGACTCACACCTGACCAGGAACTCCGTTTGATTACTGTTCTTCAGCAACATCGTAGAGCCATTGGATGGACTCTTGATGATTTGACTGGCATAAGCCCTTCATACTGCACACATCGAATCTACACAGAAGAAGGCGCACGACCTTCAAGAGAAATGCAGAGATGCTTAAACAATAACCTGCAAGAGGTCATGAAAAAGGAGATCATAAAGTGGTTAGATGCAGGGATCATCAACCTGATCTCCGACAGTCGTTGGGTGAGTCCAATACAGGTGGTGCCTAAAAAGGCTGGACTTACCATCATCACGACTAAAACCGAAGAAGTCATTCCTACCCGAATAGCTAACTCGTGGAGAGTCTGCATTGATTACAGAAGACTCAATTCCTCCACGAAGAAGGACCATTTCCCACTACCGTTTATTGATTAGATCCTCGAGAAACTAGTGGGAAATAGGTTCTTCTGCTTTCTTGACGGGTACTCCAGTTACAACCAGGTGGCAATCCATCCAGAAGACCAAGAAAAGACCACATTCACCTGCCCCTTCAGGACGTACGCATTTCGAAGGATGCCTTTCGGTCTCTGCAATGCACCCGCAACTTTTCAGCAGTGCATGCTTACCATATTCTTAGATATGGTAGGTGACTATCTGGAAGTCTTCATGGATGACTTTTCAGTTTTTGGAGCATCATTTGACGATTGCCTCCAACACTTGGTCCAAATACTCAGGCGGTGCATCGTTGTGAATTTGGTTCTTTGCTGGGAAAAGAGCCATTTCATGGTGCCTGAGGGAATTGTCCTGGGACATTTAATCTCGAAGAAAGGCATCCAAGTGGATCGAGCTAAGGTTAACCTTATTTCCAAGCTCCATATGCCTAGCTCGATTAAGGACATCTGATCTTTTTTGGGGCATGTCGATTTTTACTGTCGATTTATCCCTGATTTTTCAAAAATCGTGCACCCTCTGACTACTCTTCTCTCCAAGGATGTGCCTTTTGAAATTTTCAAGGAATGCACTCAAGAATTTAAGATCCTACGTGACCGAGTCACCCAAGCCACGATCCTATAGTCCCCTAATTGGTCTCAACCCTTTGAGATCATGTGCAATGCATCTGACTTCACTGTAGGAGCAATTTTAGGGTAGAAAATTGATGGGAAACCCATGGTCATTTACTACGCTAGCAAAACACTGGATGAGGCTCAGTGTAACTATATGGTTACTAAGAAAGAGCTGCTAGCTGTAGTATTTGCCCTAGAAAAATTCAAATCATACCTTCTGGGTTCCCATGTTATCATATACTCGGATCACATAGCTGTGAGGCATCTCCTTGCAAAGAAGGATGCAAAACCTTGATCAATCTGGTGGATCTTGCTGTTGCAAGAATTTGACCTTGAGATTCGCGACAAATCCGGAAAGCAAAATGTGGTAGTTGATCACTTGTCACGTCTTCCTTCTGAAATAATTGACCCTTCCGGACCGATCACAGAACACTTTCCTGATGAGCACCTCCTGACTATCAGTACAGGCCTTCCATGGTTCCTAGATATAGTGAATTACCTGGCATCACATCAGATTCTGTCTGATTGGCCGAAGGCCAAGAAGGAAAAATTGCGTACCAATGCCAAATATTACCTATGGGAAGACCCGTATCTATTTCGCATTGGTGCTGATCAGATGATTCAACGGTGTGTTGTGGAAGTGGAAATCAAAGACGTACTCTCATTTTGCCATGACCAGGCATGTGGTGGACATTTCTCAAGACATAAAACCACATCAAAAGTTCTCCAGTGTGGTTTTTACTGGCCCACAATTTTTAAGGATGCATACGATCACTGTAAGGCATGCTCCCGTTTCCAGACTTTGGGCAACATGAGCCATCGAGACATGATGCCTCTACAGTCGATCCTGGTATGCGAAATTTTTGATATCTGGGGGATTGATTTTATGGGACCCTTCCCAATCTCGGATGGCTTCGAATACATCTTACTCGCAGTTGACTACGTGTCCAAATGGATAGAAGCCATTCCGACCCGAACCAACAATCACAAAGTTGTTATCAAATTCATTCATCAAAACATCTTCTCAAGATTCGGGATTCCACGAGCAATAATTTTCGACGAAGGGACCCATTTCAAAAATGCTCAATTCAGGTCACTGATGATCAAATACAGGGTGTCACATCGAATCTCTACTCCTTACCACCGCCAAACTAATGGTCTAGCTGAGCTATCAAACCGAGAGATCAAGAAAATCCTTCATGTTACTGTTCGACTTGACAGAAAAGATTGGTCTTCTCGACTTCTGGAAGCATTGTGGGCCTATAGGACCGCCCGCAAGACCCAATTAGGAATGTCTCCCTTCAGACCAGTGTACGGGAAGGCATGTCACCTCCCCGTCGAATTGGAGCATAAAGCCTATTGGGTAGTACGGAATTGTAATTTAGATCTTTCTAAGGCTGGAACCCACAGAAGGCTTCAAATAAGCGAGATTGATGAATTACGCTACGACGCGTATGAGAACTCGCGAATTTACAAAGAATAGGTTAAAGCTTTTCACAACAAACACATTTCTAGAAAGATCTTTCATCCTGGTCAAAAGGTTTTACTCTTTGATGCCCGACTCAAATTATTCCTAGGAAATCTACGATCTAAGTGGGTCGTACCCTACCTAGTCGGATAAATCTTTGGAAATGGAGCCATTGAAATCAGCCCACTCAGCCACGATTTCGAACCCTTTATTGTGAATAGTCAGAGACTCAAACCATTCATCGACATGACCGATACAAATTTGGCTGAGTCATACTTTACCCTCCATTCCCCTTGAGCTCATTGCGCCCAGCCGATGGCATAAAACTCAGCACTTAACGGGAGGCAACCCGTCATTCTTTGAAAAACCTAAAACCTTTTCTAACATTTCTACGCAGAATTCATATTGCAGTTTAGGGTTCATCCAGAAGAACAACCGACTTCACCTCAGGTACCCCTACTTGAGATTAGAAATCGTTTGGAACAAGTCACTTCGACCTGTTCACTCACCAAACACCTGTCCTAATGCATGAACTAAGCTGAAATCGAACCCACCTAATTTACAATGGGGACATTGCAAATCTTAGGCATGGGGGGGTATGAAAGTGCAAAATGTAAGGAAAATTCATATCAAGAAAGGGTTTAAATTTAAAAAAAAGAAAAAAGAAAAAAAAAACTTAAAGGAGGGGAGAAACAATTCAGGGTCATACAAAATGAGAGGAGGAAAAGAGTAAAATGCAAAAAAAAGGAGCACAAAATGAAAAAGAAAAATAAATAGACATTAGTAAAAGATTAGGGGATTAACTGAAGTTCTATACCAAATCAAGAAACGAGAAAAAGAAGAAAAAAAGTGCTAAATTGACATAACAAGAGATTAGCAGGAACGCTGGTCTTAGGCCTCTTGGGCTAGATTCTTTAGCTTAAAAATTCACGTATTCGCTAAAATCTGGATAATCCTCAAGAGGTTGGGGAAAATGCAAAGCTTAAGTATTAGGTCTAAGGCTTAGGAAGTATTCGGCCTCGTTAACTGACCTTCGGTTTGCAAGATTCGGTAACCTAAGCACCCCAATTCACACACAGTCTGGTTCAGTGAGCATAAATATCCAAATCACGCAAAAGCATTTAATGTTCTAAAAAAGTCACCTAGATTAGGAGTGGTCGATCAACACAAGTTGATTTGGACAAGTTCCCGATGTAGAGAGGTGGGAAATTCGCCTCGAAGATGCGTAACAACATATCATCTCCTCGGTGCTTGTCTCCTAGGATATTTAAATATCCTACCAGGGGCATGTAAGCACTCTGCTGGTTCAGATATCATGGGTGGCATTATCACGAAATGTCGATCACCAGGGTCTGATTTTGGCCACGGAACACCATGGGTGGGGTAATCTCGAAATCTCGAAAGCCAGGGTTCTGGGGGTTGCCATGGGCAAGATTATCTCGAAATCTCGATAGCCAGGGACCCTTGAGGATTGATGATGGGGACGAGGAATCTGATACAGACCATGTTGAGAAGCTAATCTAAAGCTAGAAAAAAAGGAAAAGAGAGAGAAAGCTCTCCAAACAAATAAATCTTCTATCTCTCTCTTACAAAAATGCACTGCAAACTGAACCTAGGCTAAAAATGTCTCAAGAACAGGCGCTTTAGCTGCGGAGTCCAACAAACCCTAGGTTAGTTTCTGTGGGCCTTAAAAACCTTTGCGGAGGAATGAGGCTAAAGTGGGTAAGGTACGGATATTGGTTGGTACTTGAGTACCTCTAGGCCTCTTGTCGGCATTCTGACCTAATCACAAAAAAAAAAGAGAAGCACTTATCATAATTGATGACAGACACTCAGGGTCTAGAACAAAAGTTAAAACCTTAAAATTTTGCTAAGGGACTAGCAAAAGCTAGGCATGGGGGTATGATGAGAGCCTCATCATGAGCCATAACTAGCTCATTTTGACCTAATAAAGTGAATAAAAGCTCCTATATGACTTAGAAGAGGGCTTAATTGGAGGAATAAGTGTTCTGAGAAGAAAACATGAAATAAAGGTTAAAATTGCAATTTTACCATTGCCGTACATAAACGGGATTTCTCATAGACAAAATATAGGTCAAATAGTCTAAATGAGTTAAAAAGTAAGTTGATTCAATCAGAAATGGGTTCATATGCAATCTAGGAATTAAATGACATCTGGTAACCATAAAACAGACTCGCTTAATTTAACAAGGTTTCGGTTAAGATAAAACTCAAGTAAAACCTCTAAAATTCATGGAAAAGTATCCCCCAGGGTTTAGAACATTCAATTTGGCCTTTGGAACCTAGTTTGGCCTAGATTAGAGTCCTAGCTCATTAATTGACCTAATTTGGGTTTTTATGCAAAATGTCCAGTCAAACGTGGTCAAACCTAAAATCCAACTACACCATTGGATTCCTTAGGTCCAAATTAGGTTTTTACCAAAATTTGGACCTAAGGGGGGTCATCTTGACCTACTTTGAAATTTAGTACACCCAATCACATTTTGGTCCCTATCTTTTGAAAACCATCACATAAACCTGTCGAGCTTTCTTGCCAATCTTACAATCAGGTCCCTCCACCATTATTGGGGAAGAATCCTTCTCCGGTTAGGAGGGCAGGGGGGTTACTCTCATATCCCTCAGAGATCTCCTCCCAGAATTGGAAGGGAGATTCTCTGAGGAATCCCCTTCCATTTGAGCCCGATCATAATCTCTGATTCCTGTCCAATCTCTCGTGCAAACACATGAAAGATTTGGATCCCAATCACCTTCCTTCTCCGGCGAGACGACAGTGGCTAAAGGCTTTCCCTCCACGCACTAGAAGCTCGGCCAGCACCTATAAAAGGACCTCCGACCCTCTGCGAATCTCTCAGACTTGTTTTGGCTGTAGAATCCTCCAAAATTCATCTCTCCTCTCTCCAGCCAAGAAGCCCACAAGCTCCAGTGATTACCTCTCCTCCTTCTTGTTGCTCTGCTGCCATACCAGTAGTAGAGTCCACTCCGCCTCATCTTCCCACGTCGTGCCGCACCAAGCACACGCCTCCCTGACCTCCTCCTCGTCGCCATTATCTCCCTCAGGGTTGTCTTCTCCGACAATGGAACAAATGAGCCAACTGACTCCACTGCCCCCTTTCACTCCCAACAGTCTAGATAAGTTCCCCATCTTCCACTCTTTCATTTCCCTCACTTTAATTCACACAACCGCCCCTCGACCATCCCTGTCCGCCGCCACCTTCCTCATCTCCGGCCATCCTCTGGAGAGACACTCCCGTCACTCTGTAGCCCCACACGTCTCGTCGACCATCGCCTAACCTCCGCCTCACCTCACTGAGTACCCTCCACTCATCCACAGCCCTCTATATCGCCACAACAGCCCCCCGATCACACCTATCCATCCGACCACAGAGTGACCTAAGCATGCATGCCTAGGTTGCCCCACGGCCTGCCACCTAGTGCCTCACCTTCGCCGTGACATGGCGAAGGTCCCCCTGTGATCTGATTTGGCCGCAAGGCCTTTATTGTGTCAGGCAAATTTCAAGCTCCGGTCGCCATTGGCGGTGACTCAAGGAAGCTCCACGCTTGCTCAAGTCGAAGGACTGCCGGATTCCAGGTGCTGCAAACTTGGGAAGGTCTTGCGAAGATAGTTGACCCAGCAAGCGACACCACAACCCCTACAGTTGTGGAAATTGAAGGCACGGTTTGCTGCGGGCACGTGAGAGAGACAGCGGTGGGCATTAGTCCCACCTCGGTAAGTCACAAAGTGCGTGTATCCTTTATATTATTTTTGTGTTTTTGTCTCGTTGCCTCCAGTTACACTTGGGGTGAAGTCCCTCACCTAACCACTGTGCCTCGTCTGTGAGTTCACCGCACGGACTTGGCATGACCCGACCCGACACTATCTTGAGCACTCCTCGCGCACCACACTAACACCGGTGCGCCTAGACCCGGGCACGTGACCTGACCCGTTTACCTGGCTCTGGAGAGCATGCTGAAGAGTGATATACAGAGAGAGAGAGACATGCGAGAAGGGTAGGGGAGTAGGTTTTGCTGTGTGCTTGTGTGCAGGAAGCAAGGACTTAGCCGTTGCAAGCGAAGAGAAAGAAGAAGGAAGGAGGATCTGCAGAGGAAAAAGAAAAGCAAGGCAGAAAAGAAGAAGCGAGGCCAAAACAAAACTAAGGAAGAAGAAGAAGGAAGGAGGTTCTGCAGAAGAAAAAGAATAGCCAAGGCAGAGAAGAAGAAGCGAAGCCAAAGAGAACAGAACTGAAGAAGGAAGAAGAAAAAGACAAGGGGCAGATAAAGAATCAAGAAAGCAAAGGAAAAGAAAAGGAAGAAAAAAGAGAAGACCACTTAAGAAGAGGAAAGGCAGACCTTGGTCACAAATCAAGAAGAAAAGAAATAAAGAAGAAGAATAGAAGCAGCAAGGGAAGAGAGGAAAAGGAGCTACTTTAAGACGTCTGATATTGTATCAGACGTCCATTTTTTTCCCTTGAGCAATTTCTTTCTATATCACTCTCATTGAACTAGTCATTTCTTCTCATTTAAAAAGTTGTGTTCTCAAGTTTTGAAATACTTAGATTGCTCCCTGTGTTTGACCTCGGATACTCTGAATTTCAAGTTATAAATCTTTATTTGTTTTCGTGGAAAGTTCGTCTATATTACAATGCAATATTTGTTAAAACACGATCTAGCCGCATTAACAAGAAGATCCCTCCTGCAAGTCAACTACTCCAGGGCAAGTAATTTCTTTTCTTCCTTAAACCATCCCCTAATACTTGAAAGAGAAAAGGAAGCAATTAATTTAGGAATCAATTGCCTTCTTTCTATAGTAATCACCATCTTTAAGGCAAACATTTCTTGATTTTGCGAAAATTTTTCAAATCTTCTTAAAGTTGGAGCGATTTTTTAGAGATTCTATCCCACAAAATTCCTATGCCTAATAGAAATCACGCTTAATCTCCACGGACAACACACTTCTTGCTTTTAAGTCTAAAGGGAACCTTTTTCAAAAAGAAAAGAGGATTGGAAATAGAACTTAATTAGGGTGTCAACAAGTAGGTTTTTGGAGTGCTAGTCACACATGCCTGTATAAAAGGAAATGAACCCTCCCACATCAGTGTGCTACCCAAGCCCTTGATTGAAGAGATCTAAACAAGATAAACCCTAAAAATTGAGCTCTAATAGCACTTGAATCTTAAAATCTTGGACCTAATAAACTGGGAGTCAAATCAGGTGATCTCTAGGTCCCAAGCCTAGAATCATTCTACCATCTTTAGGACAGGTCAGGTGAAGTTGACCCCTTGGGTCAACCAATCTCCAAATTAGGTCACAACATCAAAACACCTAAAGTTCAAGTGAGAACCCTAAAGCACCTTTGAAATAAAAGTGGTAGACTTAAGAGGTCAAGGTCCCCATTCTAGTCTATCTGGAATCTCAGTGACAAGAGAGGTCAGGTGGGGGAAACCCTGTAACCCGTGGGGATGCTCTACCGTGTAGGGGTCTTTACAGGACTCTCCCTCTTTGGCTGCCTAGGTAATTCTTAGGTGGATGACCTTCTGATCCAGAGGTATCATCAGCCCCGAACCTCCATATTCATCCAAACGTCTTTGGGTGTCTTGATTGGGTCAAAAACATCTCCAGTCCCTCATCTTTTCTCTTTAGAGCACACACATACATTTTCATTGGGACTCTTTATTCAGATCTAATCGCTTCATGACTTGATTCTACATCTTGATTCAAACTCTGATTTTACATCTTGATTCCACCACCTAATCCAAATATGCAGCCAAACCACTTAGGACTACCATTCAAGAAACCTGAATATCAGAGATCCATGAAAGACAAGATGATTGAGGATGCCCTAGAATTCTATGAAAAAGAAGACAAACCTCAATACTAGTAGAAAACATTCAGGTTGATGTCCCAACAATCACAACCTTTATCATAACTTATGCCCAAGTACTATTGGCAGAAGCCACAAAAGGATCAACCCGAGACATGCTCATCACAGGATATATTGAGGTAGAAAAATGCACAATCTTGGATACCTTCAATGCATGACAAATCCTATACTTTGGAAGCAACACCAAGATGATCTTGAAAAATGGGAAGAGATAATGAGATTATTAAAATAAATTATCAACCAGAAATACCCGTATATGCCACAACCAGAGGATGAACCATCTTGGGAAAACATCTAGGATCAATCTGATCTCGGGTTTGAGGCACAAAATGGTCGTGGATTCCCAACCCAGATGGACTACAATGTGCCTGATATTGAAGAAGGTTGGGAAGCTCCAATTGCAGGAAAACACAATGTTGAGCCTACTCTAGACCATGAATCACTAGGCTTAGAATACCAAAACTCCTGCAATAATGAGAGTAGAACTGAACCTCTTGAGGGTGTAAATTCAATCCCTTATTCTGATAATGTTTCTCTCAAAGGTTATTTGGACCTAGATTCTAGTGATTCAACCCACATCCTAAGCCCAAAGTCTAGATCTGAGACCTATTGGGAAGATTTCAAGGCCCCATATGAGGAAGATCAATTTTTCAATGAAGAATATGATTTTAGGCCTCTATTTGATGAATTTCCCTCGCCAACATCCTCAGAGGAACCAATTGATTTTTCGAAAGTCATGCTAATTTATGATACAAAAACTGAGGAGATGGACGAGTGGGGTTTTAATTGGGCTTGTCCTACCAGCATAGAACCTGAGCCTCTACCAGATAAGGACACCTTTTTAAGCTCAGAACTGACATCTAGGGTAGACACCAGTCAGGCTGCTGAATCTACAACATATGATTTATTCTATGGTGGAACTCATGATCTTGAATCTCATTCAGATTGTGATTTTCGCAAACTCTCCAACGATTTCAAATCTGACCATAACATTGGAGAAAATATGCTTCCTGATTATAACAAGCAATCTACGACCTCAGGTCACAAGACTCATTCTCTAACTATGATTTTGAAAGTTACTATGAGGACTCTCTACATGAGACCACCTGTCATTCCTTTCTAGAAGAGCCTTCATGCACAATTCTCATTGAAGCCACCTCTTCCACACATACAGAACTGATCAAAACCCATTCACTACCCCAACCCCCAATCGGACTCAATTTCTATTCTGATTCACCTCTCACTGAGCCGTTTGCAAATGATTCAACCCCACATCTATATCAGGCATCGGGTATCAATCAGACTGAAAAACATGATCCATCATTCTCTGATCACCCCTATAGGGTTTCCACACCAAGCATTGATTATTTTTCGGAACCCCACCCTGACCAGGCTGATTCGACTTAGCCTGAACCTGAGTTTTCACTTCCATATCCATCCGAGCCACATTGCATATGGTGGGTTCCGCATCTGTTGATCTACATCTATCAACCCACCAGATTGATTGGGTTTGGGCTCCATCATCAGCCAGTTGATCTTAACAAGCACCTGGTTGGACCAACCAGGCTCTTAATCAAGGTACCTTTTTTACAAAATTTCACTGATTTGACCACTCCCTCTCCATCCCATTTTTCGCTCGGCTGAAGGCATTGAATTTAGCACTTAACGGGAGGTAACCCATCATTCCAAAAATAGAGACCAGTCTGATTATCTATCTGTACTCCACGTCCATTGCACCTTGAGTTTAGCCTTAGACAGTTGATCCCACCTCTGGTACACATACTAGAGCTTGAAATCATCCGCATCAGTCATTTTCGACCCGTTCACCCACCCAATGTATCTTGTTCTAAGTTCCTGACCTCAGCACTATTTCACACCCTCTGTTTACAATGAGGACATTGCAAAACTTAGGCATGGGGGGGTGATAAAGTGCATACATATAGAACCAAGAAAACGTTAGAAGGATTCTCACAAAAAAAATTCACATATGTCAAAAACACAAAAAAATTGAAAAATTATAAAGAACAAAAAAATGGAGGGAGGAAATCTTTTGAGCCACATAATTATGAGGAGAAAAAGTGCAAAAATAACAAAAAGGAGCACAAAAAGAAAAAGAAAAAGAGATAGTCATTAGTAAGAGATTAAGGAATTAACCAAAGCTCTAGACCACATCAAGAAAAGAGAAAAATAAAAGAAAAGTGCTAAGGAGACACAAAAAGAGATTAGTAGGAACGCTGATCTTAGGCCTTCTGGGCTAGACTCTTAGGCTTAAAAATTCATGTACCCACTAAGATCTGGATAATCCTCAAGAGGTTGGGGAAAATGCAAAGCTTAAGTGTTAGGTATAAGGCTTCGGAAGTATTCGACCTCGTTAACTAACCTTTGGTTTACGGGATTCGATAACCTAAGTACCCCAATCCACACACAGTCTAGTTTAGTGCGCATAAATATCAAAATCACGCAAAAAGCATTTTAATACTTTGAAAAAGTTGCCTAGATTAGGAGTGGCCAATCAACACAAGTTGATTTGGACGAGTTCCTAGCGTGGAGAGGCAGGAAATTCCCCTCGAAGATGCGTAACAACATATCGACTCCTCGATGCTTGTCTCTTACGATATTTAAATATCCTACCAGGGGCATGTAAGCACTCTGTTGGTTCATATACCATGTGTGGCATTATCACGAAATGTCGATTGCCAGGGTCGGGATTCGGCCACAGAACGCCATGGGCGGGATTATCTCGAAATCCCGAAGGCCAGTGTTCTGGGGGTTCCATGGGCAGTGCTATCACGAAGCATCGATTGCCAAGGACCCTTGAGGATTGATGATGGGGACGAGGAATCTGGTACAGACCATGTTGAGAAGCCAATCCGAAGCTAGAAATAAAAAGAAAAGAGAGAGAAAGCTCTCCAAACAAATAAATCATCTGTCTCTCTCTTACAAAAATGCACTGCAAATTGAACCTAAGCTAAAGATGTCTCAAGCACAGGTGCTTTAACCATGGAGTCCAACAAACCCTAGGATAGTTTCTGCAGGCCTTAAAAACCTTTGCTGAGGACTGAGGCTAATGCAGGTCAGGTCCGAATTTTGGTTGGTACTTGAGTACCTCTAGGCCTATTATCAGCGTTCTAAACTAATCACAAGAAAAAGAAAAGCACTTATCACAAATGATGACAGACACAATGGGTCTAGAACAGAAGCTAAAACCTTGAAATTTTGCTAAAGGACTAGCAAAAGCTAGGCATGGGGGTATGATGAGAGCCTCATCATGAGCCCTAACTAGCTCATTTTGACCTAAGAAAGAGAATAATAGCTCCTATATAACCTAGAGAAGGGCTTAACTCAAGGAATAATTGTTCTGAGAAGAAAGCATGAAATAAAGGTCAAAACTACAATTTTACCATTGCAGTACATAAACAAGATTTCTCAGAGGCAAAACATAGGTCAAATGATCTAAATAAGATGAAAGGTGGGTTGGTTAAATCAGAAATGGGTTCATGTGCAATCCAGGAATTAAATGACATCTTGTAACCCTAAAACAGACCTGCTTAATTCAACAAGGTTTTGGTCAGGATAAAAATCAAGTAAATCCTCTAAAATTCATGGAAAAATATCCCCTAGGGTTTAGAACCTTCAAATTGGCCTTTGGAACCTACTTTGACCTAGATTGGGGTCCTAGCTCATCAATTGACCTAATTTGGGTTTTTGTGCAAAATGACCAGTCAAACGTGGTCAAACCTAAAATCCAACTTCACCATTGGATTCCTTAGGTCAAAATTAGGTTTGTTCCAAAATTTAGACTTAAGGGGAGGTCATCTTGACCTACTTTGCAAAATAGTACACCTAATTACATTTTGGTCCCTATCTTTTGAAAACCATTGCACTGACCCCCCTAACTTCCTCGCCACTATTACAAATAGGTCTCTCCACCATTAATGGGGAGAAATCCTACTCCAGCGAGCAATGGAGGGGGAGTACTCCCTGATTCCTCAGAGATCTCCTCCCAGATTTGGAAGGGAGATTCTCAGAGGAATTCCCTTCCATCTGAGCTCGATCCTAATCTCTGATTTGCACCCAATCTCTCGTGTGAACACACGAGAGATTTGGGTCTCTAACTAATTCCTTCTCTGGTGAGGATTCACGAGCTTGGAAGCTTGTCTTTCAAGCACAGGAACCCCTGCTAGCATCTATAAAACAATACTCAGCCCGGCCTGTACCACCTCAGCTCGACTTGGCCAGAGATCCACCCCAATTTCATCCTCTTCTCCTCCGGTCAAGTGGTCCAGTGAGCTCCGGTGAGCCTCCCTCCTCTTTCTAGTCGCTCTACCACAATACCAGCGGCAGAGCTGTCCTCACCATCTTCCTCCGCATCGCGCAACGCCTGCGCGAGCTTCTCGAGCCCCGTCATCACCACTGTCTCCCTCCTCTAGACGTCCTCTTCTCCGACGATAGCAGGTACTGCCAGTTGCCATCTCTCCCCATTCATCCACTTAATTAGGTTAGACTTACTCCCCTCTATCCCCTCTTCAATTCCCCTCAATCTATTTCATGTTATGACAAAAGGGGGAGAATATTATTCATGTTCTATTATATCAAAAAGGGGAATTAACCTAAATTAGATGAGTATGTATTAAGGGGGAGTATAGGATAATGATTAAAATTAATTAAACCCTTTTGATAATGTCAAAAAGGTGGAGAATTCTTTTGATTATTACTTATGGTTTTTTCACCATAAAAAAAGGAGAGATTGTTGGTGCAAGAGCACTTCAATCATTGATTTTGATGATAACAAAACACTAGTTATTTAATATTTGCATTTGAGTTATAGTTTCAGAATAAATGCAAATGGAATCAAGTGTGAAGGAGCTCAAGCTCGCATCCATGGCAGATTAGAGGAGCTTGATGGAAGAAGTAGAGACGAAGCTTTGCGTGGAGTGAGAGCTTAAAGATAAGAAGAATAGGATAGATGCCTTGTTGTCTTATTCTTTGTACTTCTTATTTTGTTATTTGCTCTTTCATTCCCTTATATAAATGTTAACGAGCCCAAAGTAACATACCTGTAGTCCTAGGAACACTTACGCTACCTTAGGATACTTAGACAATCTTAAACAATCTTAGAACTCACATAGAAAATCAAAACATTAATCAAACAGCCAGATCAGACGTTCAAACTGGATTTCAGCCGTCTGATCTTGGACTTTAAGTCATCTGGCAGTTTTTATAGACGTCCAAACATTTTTGCTGGACTTCCTACTCTCTGTTCTTAACTTTCAGACAACCAACTCATGGTCCATATGTCTTAGAAGATGTCTGCTGACCTTACCAGACATCCAACAATAGGATCGTTGGATTGTCAAGTGAATATCATTGAGGATTAACTTTTAATCATGCTTATACTATTTCTAGACATTTGTAGAGCCTCCCAGATGTCTGATAAATAGACGTTTGGCTAAGATCTGACCGAAATTCACTTTTTTCAGACCTAATAGCCGTTTTGTACCTCGGGACATCAATTCCCGTAGAGATTTCTCTTTCGAGATTTCCAAAGAGTTTGCCAGACGACTGACCTATCGTTTAACCTAAATTGCCTAGAACCCTGTTTCAATATTGTCAAAATAGAAACTAATTCATCTTAGAATTTGTTGTCTGATTAGATTTCTAGACAACTTAAAACACCATCTTAGATGTTTGTTCTATTCCAACACCATCCAGATGATCAACTCTTCTAGATCAAACAACCGACCTTTAGATGAGACAAAGACCCAGATGTCTGACATTAAATCTAGATGGCAGAAAACCCTGTCAGAATCATAAATGACCCTGATTTCGACCTGATTTGCCATGGATTTGTTCCTAACTGCTATGAGCTTTCTCCAAGGCCTTCGTAAACATTCTTAGGACCTCTATAAATAGAGGAGCACCCTTCATAAGCAATATACACCTTGAGAAACTTCTTTCCACCATCTTAAGTGTCTTATAGAAGGAATCATTATCAAGAGAAGTTGTTCTCCAAGATCCACACTCCAAATCTGATAGCATCGAAACCCTACCGAATTCACGTCGAATAACTTTTGATTTAGGGAAGATCTCTTCGGCTATGGTAGCAAGTTCATTTACCTATTTGGGCTCTATAGGTTGTTATTTTTCCCTTTTCTTTTGTGGTTGGGTATTCGCTTTGCGAATTCTCGTCTCCTTCGAGAGATAAAATACTTCTTGTGAAGAGGAGGGGATTTGAGGTACACTACCCTTGTTCAAAGTAGCTGATGGGAGCACCATCATGAGCCATAACTATCTCATTTTGATCTAATTAAGTCAGTAAATGCTCCTACATAACTGCTAAAGAGCCATAATTCACTGCAAATCCATTCTGAGGGAGAGACAAGAAACTAGGGTTAAAATTATAACTCTACCATCATAACTTGAATACAGTACAACCATGGGTTTTCTCAGGGGTTAATTAAGGGTCAAATGGTCTTAAAAGGATAACAAGTTGGTTAAAACATACAGAAAAGGGTTTTCGCGTGTTCTAAGAATTAAATGAATTTTGAAACCCTAAAAATAGACCTACTTAATTAAATGAGGTTCTGGTCAGGATGAAATTCATCTAAATCCTTTATAATTCATATAAAAATATTCTCTAGGGTTTGGTACCTTTAAATTGACCATCAGAACCTATTTTGGCCCAAAATAGAGTCTTAGACAGACATTTACCCTCATTTGGGTTTTTGCATAAATTACCTGGTCAAACATGGTCAAAACCAAAATCCAACTTCACCATTGGATTCCTTAAGTCCAAATTATATTTTTACCAAAATTTGGACCCAGGCTGAAATTGTCTTGCCTAGTTTGCAACTTGGTCTTGTCTGATTATATTTTTGCCCTTAACTTTTAAAATCTTCACAAAAGGACCCCTGACTTTGTCATCATTCTCCTTGCCCTCCTTCGCATCATGCCGTACCAGCGGGCGTCTCTCCCTCCATCTTCCTCGCCATTTCCTTCTCACCGGAGTCACCTTCATCTCCGGCGTTGGCCATACCACAATTGACATCGCTTCTGCTTCTTCACTCACCAATCAACTAGATAAGTTCCAAAGTTCCTCTACTTTCTTTACACACTAGCCGCACATCATTTCAATCGCCACATCACCCTGACCATCCTCCTCGTCCTCCGCTTCGGCCACTCCTCCGGCGAAGTGTTTCCACCACTATGCATCTCCACCCACCATGCCGAGAAGCCCAAAACCTCTACCTCACCTTCCCGCATGAAACCCCTCTCTTATTTCACCCTCTCGCTCACCCACACTCACCCTCGAACAGCCCACCTTTCCGTCCTCGTTCTCGACCTCGCCCAGCCACTACACCTACTCCCATGCTACAAAACCACCAGCACAGTGTTCCTCATCCACCAATGATTCTCTAGAGTGTTTTAACTGGGGCTTTTAGCCCATTTTCGTGCTTTTAGGTACACAGGTCCCCACCCTCCATTACCGAAGCTTCGAGTGAAGCTTGGAGCTTGCTTTACCACCTGTAACTCAAGGCATTGTCCCTAGTTCGTGCGGAATCACTCCAGGAGTCTGAGTGAACCAGCAATTGGAGCCTTCGTCTGTCATCTTACGTGAATTGAATGAAGACACTGTAGCAGCTGCACATGCAGAAGGAGGTTGTGGGATAGTCCCACATCGGGTGTTGACAGACGGATAGAGGCGCATAAATTAAATTTGTGTCTGGGGCTTATCACCTCAGACACAAGGCGTGAGGTCCCTCACACCCATCACGTGCCTCGTCCGCGACCTCTCCTCCATGAACCTAGTACACCCGACCAGCCTAAGCCTTCACTCCTCACACACCACCCACTGCCGATGAGTTTGGACCCGGGTGCACGCTTGATCCAGATACCTGAATACACGGTAGTGTAGAAGGCTCTAGGAGAGCATGACCCAGAGAGAGAGAAAGAGAGAGCATGCGGGGGCAAGGGGGGTTTCTCTCTGAGAAGGTTTGGGTTAACACTTAACCAAATTTGAGGAACCTTCCCCCTCTACATGAAGAGGAGTTGAAGAAAAAGGAGAGTTGCACAGAGAAGAAAGGCAGAAAGGCAGAAGAAAAAGAAGGAAGGCCAAGGCAAGAAGAAGAGGAGAAGACCTGAGTCAGAAGAAATAAAGGGGAAGGAAGAAGACCTTAGAAGAAAGCAAAGAAAGAAAGAAGGAAGAAGAGAAAGAAACAGAGTAGAGAAAAGAGACCCTTGAGTCTCTAGGAAGCAACTTTGTAGCACCAGGTTGTTTAAGTCGTATGATACAAGCCTAGGCCATCTGATTGCATATACTTGAGGCTTTATTGATACTGTTGATTTAGTTGATATTTGTGAGGAGTAATTGGTGATTCAAATCACCATTTTACTCCATTCCATGTGCACATTGATACCTGACATTATTATTGTTGCAATCTCTTATATTTTTTATTCAAATTGTGATCTTCAATTTGAAAGTGTCATATTGCTCCCTGTGTTCAACCTTGGACTTTCATTCGAGTTTATTTATTTGAGCGCTATTTCAGCTATATTACAATGAAGCTATTTTAAAACACCGATTTATTGCCCGAATAGTAGTGTGGTTGTAAGAGGTTGAGTCACCTCGTTTAAGTGACTCAGTTAGTGGATTTGATTGACTAGTTCGATCGGGAAATCGTAAATGACAAGTTTAGGTGGTAGTTTTTACCTAGGTTTGGGTTTCCACATAAAAATCTATATGTGCTTATGAGATTGCATTTTTGTGTGATTGTTGATTTATTTCCTCATTATATTTGTTCATCACGCACATCTCACCCCCCCTACTGTAAGGAATTACAAATGTGACATTTACATATTGTCCTACATAAAATATGGTGGCATTTAAACGTCTCCATAATTATTCTCTGGCTACGTGTTAACATCGTCAAAAGATATCTAAGACGATATTTTCATAGGTTCGATTAGGTGGTGGAACTTTTAGGAGACATTTAAATGTCATCTTGAATGTTATAGGCCATGTTAATTTAACATCAACAAATTTTTTTACTTGATGTTTGATTTTTGACGTCAATATAGACCTAAGATGATGAGCCTAAGGAGACGTTTATGGTGACATTTTTTAATGTCTACAAAAACTCATGGTGATATTTATTTCACTTGTTGTGATGTTAAATAAATGCCACCTTAGGTCTTTTTTACTATATTATAATTCTGCAACCAGCAGAAACTTAATAAGGTAGTTATTTTGAAAGTTTTCTTTTTATGAAAGGGTGCATATGACATTGCAACCAACTTTTTGCAAGGCTGCATTGTTTGAATCTTGTAACTAACCTTTTAGAAATTGTAACCACCATTCTAAAAGATTTATTTATTATTTATCACATATTTAAAAATAACTTACACGTATTTTAATTATAATTATTTTATAACCATTATACCCAACATTTTAGAAGTTTTATTTTTTTTAAATACATAATTAAATTTAGAAAAAATTACTTTTAGGAAGTTAAACAGTAAATGTGCATGTGTATGTGTGCATTTGTTTCTAAACAAAAGATCTAAAGAACTTAAAATAAAATAATGGAGGGACTTTGAAGCATAAAATTTTATCTTCCTAGATCATCTCTTTTCTTCAATCAACTTCATCATCAATGAAGCTTCCTATCATCATCACAGAAGCCTTCAACTATGATTATCTATATCTGCAAACAACTTTATAAGAAAATATAACTTTGCATAAGGCATGAAAATAAATAAAATTAGCATCTAGGTGCTAACACTACAACAAAATACATCTTTGGCAACCACATTTTAAGGATAAATTTATTTTTGGTGAACAAAAAAAGCTGGGTGACAAAAAAATCATCAAAAAAATTAGTTGGTATTTTTAAGATCGATATTTGGTCACTAAAATTTGGTCACCCACCCACCCAAATCCTTTCCCAACCATAATTTTACTTCTCCACTGAAATCCCACACAAACCCTACCCTTCCTTAGTCCCTTTCAACTCCCCCTCCCATCACCCACAACCTCAGGCCTCTCCCTCACCGCCTCCTCCTCCTCCCCCTCTAAGCCTCCTCCTCCCTCTCCACTCCCTCCCTCTCCTACCGCCACCAACTCCTCCTACATGCCAACCATGCCTCCCAAGTTCGACCACACCTAGGTGGTAGATTGGTACGTTCAGGTGACTGACTGTGAGATCAGCAAAACCTCCTCAAGCTCCCCCCGAACAAGATCGATGAGGAGATCGCCAAGGATTGGAAGGGCCTCGGCATGACCATCAAGCTTACCATTTAGAACCACAAGGAGAAGGTCATCGTGGTGCCCACCACCACTACCCTCGCCATCAAGGCCCTCAAGGAGCCCGAGTGCAACCGCAAGAAGGTGAAGAACATCAAGCACTCCAGCAACATCTCCCTCGATGATGGCGTCGAGATCGCCTACATCATGCGCCTGAGCTCCATGGCCAAGGACCTTAAAGGCACCGTCGAGGATATCCTCTACACTTGTGTCTCTATCGGATGCATCGTCAATGACAAGGATCTTAAGGTCCTCCAATAGGAGATCGACAACGGTAAGGTCGACGTCCCTGGCACTTAATCTATAGCACCCCCATTAGAGGTTTGATCTTTAAGCTCATTTATTTAATAATGAATTGACCTTTTTTTTTTCTATGAAAGTTAAAGCCTTGTGCCACTTGTAGCCACCAAAATATGGTTTTCAAGAGAAATACTATACATAACATACTTCACAAGGAGTCCTTCCAATCCTCTCTCCTTCAACCACAGGAGCCCTCGTATATCAATGATTTCATTGTATAAGAAACTAAAAACTACCTGGTCACTGGCTTCATGTTTCATATCATTGCCTCTACATCTTTGTCTCCTACATCCATCTGTGTGAACTCAATTTTTTAAAGGGGCACTTCCTCATTGATGGAAGTTAAGAAATCGAAACTATGATCAACATCCACTACCCAGTTGCTAAACCAAGTGATAGCATGGAAGTCATCCTTGGTGATCCCCATATCTTCAAGAAACTTCTTGTTTATATAATTCTTCCATTAGCAGAAATGGTGATAGCAGGTTGCAACTACTAGGCTTCTCAGAGAATGTGAAATGTTACTCCCCACTTCACTATGATGTCCAAGAAGATATTCTCCTATCTTCCACAAATGCATCTGAAGATATAACTTGTTTGAAAGGGGTGAGTGTAAACAGACATGTTTTGATCAAGTCATTGAATCTTTTTTTTTGGAACAAATGTTTATAATTTCCCACTTGACCAGTTTGCTTTCACCAACCTCAAAGTTAGGCAATGACCTAGGAGCCTTATCCTTAAGTAGCACCCTTTGTAAGGTTGTTGTTATTCTATATAAGTATAATCAGATGGGAAATATGGTTGTTATTGACTTCGCTCTTTACTATTTAGTAGCAAGCTACTCTAGTAAATTGATGATAAAAATATCTCTATATGCACAATCTACTGTTCCTCTTATTATGAATTTTAAAAAATAACTTAAGGGATGGTAATGTTTAATGATGTATGATGGTGATAGCGGAGATGCCAGTGCTGGAGAAGGGGACAGTGAAGAAGAAGAATCAAGAGAAGTTGATGATCGAAGAAAAGTACAATGAGTAGGAGGAAGCTGACGAAGAAACTATAGGCATTGCCTCTTACGGTTGAGACAAAGAGTGTGAAGAAGGATGGTAAGAGAAGGTATGCTCTGGCCACATTGCATGAGAATTGCCTGTAGATTCCACAACCCAACCACTGAAGGGTCCCCATGAGGGGAGGGGGATTCTTCTTTGTGATGATACACAGAGATTTTTAGGATGTTCTTGTTTCCTAGATGTCTTTGGTGATGTTGAGTGTGAAGTTTGATAACTCTGCCTTGGATATTTTTTAATGAGGGATGTTATCTGTGTGTGCCATTTTCAATGAGCCATGTCTCTATTGGCTCTTAAGTTACTTTTTAGTATATTGAAGGAAGGTTAGATTTTGCTTTAAAAAAATACTTAAGGGATGGTTATCATGTTTTTGGTTGTCTTTAAACTTTTAGGAAAAGAAAAAAGAAAAGAGGCCATTGTCACAGCTTATGTAGTTGGGCATTTCAGTGATTTCCACCTAAACTTCAATTGAGGCATCTGCTTTGAAATCCAACTTTAAACTCTATACTTTTTACTTCATTCACATTTTCTTTTCTTTTCTTTTCTTTTTTAAGGTCTAGTTTTTCTATAAATGAAATTACAACACTCTCTAAACTCGTGAATATCTTGGGTCTTTTTGCAACTTGCAATAGGTGCTATTCTGTATGATTTTCTTAAACCTCCATACTTTCAAAGGCCATGAAATTTTGTCTCCCTATCATTTGTATTTAACATCATCTAGCTAATGACTATCCCCAACATTTGTAACTTCTAGTAGATACTGCTATTTGAATCTAAGCATTGCAATCATATTTATTGCTCTTTTGAATTGGAGGTTGCATATGACATGTTACTGATGCAGAGTTTAACACAACGACAATCTAGAAAAGTTGTAAATAGTAGAGTCTATTACGCTAATGTAAAACTTGTGAAAATAATTGGTACAGGCTCTATGCCATAGTGGCTACAGTCAACAGTTAACAACTTGCCGGTTTCAGTTGATACACCATCTATTACTAATTTGGAAATACAAGCTAGAGTTTACAAAGCACTAATGGTCTTGACTTGTGCTAATGGAGTATCCATATCTACAGCAAGTGCAATCAACAATGCAAATGTTCTTGGGCTAATTTTCGCTACTAGATTTGGAGTGTCACTCTACTTTCTGACCTTGAATAGTTTAAACTTCTATTGTAAAGAGGAAAAAAAAAAGAGTTGAGTTCTCTTTCATATTATGATGTAATTTTTTCATTATTCTTTTCTGTCGTTTCTACACAATATTATAATAAGTACTTTGTATTTTCATTTCAATAAAAATGATGTCTTATGTCATTGACCACTTCTGTCAAGCAATCCATGTTATATGTATTACTAAAATTAACAACATTTTGATGTTTTATCTTAATAATTTACATTCACAATTGCATAATCCTTAAAAAAATATAAGGGATACTTTTGTTTCGAAAACTTGTAGAGATAGAGCAATCTATCCCAAAACAAATTAAATGGCAAGTCATTACCTTATTTTGTGTCAAAGTCTATTGTGACTAATTTTCTGTCACAATAGTTTTGAGGATGGAAAATCTATCGCCAAAACTTTTAGTGACCCTCATGTGGGGGACAGATTTTTGGGGATGGAGTTTTCGTCACCACCCTAAAATCTATCCCCATAGCCTTAAATTCCATCATCGAAGGCTATCACAACAAGTGTATTTTGTTGTAGTGTAACAATCTTCCCCTTTTTGATGTTTTGGTCAAAAGTAAAGTTGTTTAGAATAAGTGAATTTTTCTTATCCATTACTCCCATTATTAAACATAATATAGCATCCATAGAATCATAATGCATCAAAATATATGTCCATAATACATCCCAAAACATTTTTCTCCCCCTTTTATGTCATAAAGCATTAAAAAGCATAGAGAAAAAGGGCATTCAAGAAAAGATAGATATAAGGTTTAATTACATGCCATAGAGAAAATGTTTGGATCTAATTAGACAAAGAAAAATTAAAGTTCAATACCAAGCAACCATAAAGTTCATAGAAATGTTCAAGCAAAAGTACCAAATTATCAAACAACCAACCAAAGAATTATAGGCATTTCTTGATGTCCTTAATCTCCAAGTGAAGCGAGGAGAGATGCTCTTGAAGATTTACAAAACTCTGGCCATTTGTCTTCTATCATCTTCTTGGAGCCTCATGAGAAGTCCAAGAATGGACATATAGACGGGGTTGCAATTAGCTTCAATGATGAACACATATTTATATATTTAAATAATGCCTAAATAATGTTAGTTTCATAGTAGTGAAAGCCTAACTGCATTTAGATACTTCATATTCTACATTTCTTCATTTAGGTTAAACAACACCCTTTTTAGGTTATTTTGTCCTGATAAGCCTATTTTCCTTTAAGAATGGTAATAAATGATTTTAGTGTAGGATGAGTTTGGACGATAGAAATAGAAATGAATGCTAACAGTGCTCTGGAGCTTAGAAATAGGAAGAAATTGATGAGAAATGGTTCTGGGAGGTTAGAAATGGTCATAAATGGGCAAAAATGGAAGAGAACCCTTGAAATTCTAATCCTAAAAGAAAAATGGTCCAGTCCCACTTTATTCTTCCAATAAAAATTCATTTATATTGGTGTGATTGTTTATGTGTGAAGATTGTCTTTTAGAGAAATACACATCGTAGTATAAGATGAAATTCACACAAACACTTAAATTTAAAACTCAAAATCAATGTGAGTCCAAGGTCATTTGCAGGGAGCAAATGTGGAATTCACAATACTAATCGCATTAAGAAATAATGACCACAATCAATTAAGTACAAGAAAGATATTCAATGAATAATATATGCAAAAATATATTCTATAATAGCATTCATATCAATGGAATAAAAAGAATGGAAGAGCTTAAAACAATGGTGATTTAAATCACCAACTATTCCCTTCAATTAAAGCACATCCTAATGTATTCAATTTAATCAAATATCTCAACAGTGTCTTTGAACCTCTAATCTCCAAATTCCACTTCAGATTAGATACCAAGTATCAACTCAAATAATGCCACAGTACTGCATCAGACGTCAGCCACAAGTGGTAGACGATTTAGCCATCACTAATCCTCAGCAACACATGGCATAAGGCCTTCAGTAAGGCACAATACAAGAGCCTCTCACAGATGCTAAGTGTTAAAGCGATTAGGCATGCATATCGAGGACATGAATCCAGAAGCAAAACCCTCCCCCCTCCTCCTCAAGATTTCTCTTCTTTCCTCATCTCAGAATCGGGTTATGGGTAGTCGGGTATGAAAATGAGTAATCAGATTTGGGTAGGGTCCAGACCCATTTGGTGTGCATGGTGGGTCAGGAGTGTACGGGTGTGTGAGGTGGGGACCTCACCCCTGCTTGTGAGAGGCGATAAGGCAACAACACAAATCCATCTTATATGTTATGGGCTACTTGTGGATTTCCGATGTAAGACTAAATCCCACTTGTCTTCCATTGCACACCAGCGACAGAGAGTCTCTCGCAATTGGAGCTGCTACTGTCATGCTTTATTCAATTGGTGCTCCAGATAGGTTCCTGAGGCGAGTCCGCAGCCTTGCAAAGTGATGCGAGGTTGGTTGATAACATGACAGCGACAGACGGTGGAGTGGTGATCGTCGGTGGTGACCTAGACCTGGCTCTACGCACCAATTAGAGTGTTCAATATAATTGCCATGAGGCAAAGAAGTGAATGGTGGTCATTGTGAGAAGTTTGGAGTGTAGTGGCCGGGTGGAGTAGGAGTTGATGACAGCAAGGTGCGATGCTCGGTGGAGGTGTTGAATGCGTAAAAGACCAAATTAGATGAGGCCTTTTGGTCAGAGTCATATGGCAGAGCTTCTGGAAGTGATAGCGAGTGATTTGATGGTCTGTGGTGGCGTGGCGAGCTCATTAGAGCTACGTCAGAGGTAGAGAAGACGGAGTGGGAGAGGGCGATGTAGTGGTCGAATCGAGGAATAAAGGAGTCGAAGAGGGTCTAGAGAGGGAGAGGAAGTGTTTAACCTATCTAGCAGATGAAAGAGATGAGGAATTAGGGTCGGCTTTGATTGGCCGGTGCTAGAGATGAAAGGAACTCCATTGAGGGGATGCGGCAACGACGAAGGGGTATATGTCCTTTGCTTTGGTCGGCGAGAGGCAGAGGAAGGAGATGGAGGTTGTGGCCTGGCCAATTTCGTCATTGGCTGGCCTGAGGAAGCTATCAAGGAGGGTCATAGAAGTCGGGCCAGAGGGCAATCGGAGAAGGGAAGAACTGGACGTTTCTTGGCCTAAACTCAACTAGTTCTAACTGCCGAACATCATAGAGCTTAAATAGAGCTCATATGTGTTCTATAATTGGAAGAATTCAACTATGGGAATAGAATTTCAAGAAGAAGATGAATTGGCAATTTTTGAGCTCGCCAGAGCTTTCCTCTTCGAGTTAGGATCTAGAGCTATGCTCATTAGGTTCCTTATGATCTGATGGGTGAAGATTTGATGAGGAATCTTCCCAATCAAAGTTAGCTGCTGTGGGTTGACTGAACAATGGCGGTAGGGGTATAAATCCAAAGAAGAAGAGAAACTTAGGGACTTGAAAGCAATACATTTCAAAAGCTAGGGGTTAAATGTGAAGAATAGAGGCTTTAGGGACTGAAGTGCAAACTTGGTCAAGATGGACTCTGATTGGACCCAAATTTTCATAGAAATCTAATTAGGACCCAAGGAATCTAATTTTGAGTTGGATTTGATTTTTGACCACATTTGATTGACCAGTTTACACTTAAGCCCAAATCAGGGTAAAATCTCGTCTAAATCTCTGTTCAAGGTCAAAATGGGTTCAGATGGTCAAACTAAGGGTACCAAACCTCTCAGAATATTTTTCTATCTATTTTAGAAGGTTTAATTGAATTTTATCCCAACCAGAACATCTTCAAATTAAGTTGGTCTGAAATTAGTTTCTTAGGTGTTGTTTTGGTTCTCGAAACGTGTGAAACTCTATTTCTGTCTATGCAGGCTTACTCTTTGGACTTTAATGCTCATTTAACCTTTAGTTAACCCTTGGGAAACCCCATGGTTACTTTGTAGTTATGATGTGATGTGAGAACTGTAGATTTACCCCTTTTTAATGTCTTCTCAAAATGGATCTAAGTGGAATTGCAGCTCTCAAGCGATCATGTTGGACCATTTTTCACTTGATTTCCAGTAATTTAGGTTAGTTATGGCTAATGATGGTGTTATCATCATACCCCAAGGCCTAACTTTTTCAAAATCTCATGGAAAGAACTAGGCCTTTAGACCATTCTTTCGATGTTTAGATGCCTGATTTGTTTCGCCTCTCTAGAAACTGGATAAGAATGCCAACAATAGGCCTAGAGGTACTCAAGTACCAGCCAAGATCTAGACCTGACCAACTTCAACTTGGGTCTACCGCGAAGGTTCTTAAGGCCTGTAAAAACTACACAGAGGTTCATTGACCACAACGGTTAAAGCACCCGTGTGTTGGCATATAATGTCCAGATTTAATTTGCCTATGCATTTTCATAAGAGAGATGAAGATATTTCATTTGGAGAGTTTTCTCTCTTTTCCTTTTAGATTTCCCTAAATCTAGCCTCGGATTGGCCCTAAACATGATTTGTATCAGATTCCTTGTCCCCACCATCAATCCTTGAAGGGTCCCTGGCTTTTGATACTTTGAGATAGCACCGCCCATGGTGACCCCCAGAACTACTTTCAATAGTTCGAGTTAGTGCCACCCATGGCATTCTGTAGCTAAATTCAGGCCCTGGCAATCGACATTTTGGGATAATCCCGCCCATGGCACTTGAACTAGCATAATGTGCTTACATGCCCCCGGTAGGATATTTAGATATCTTAGGAGATAGGCACCAAGGAGACGATATGTTATTACTAAACTTTGAGGGGAATTGTCCACTTCTTCACGCTAAGTCGTCTAATTAACTTCTCTTGTCGAGCTACTCCTGAGCTAGACCTTCGAGATGGCTTTTCATAATAGAACACTTTTGGCATGATTTATTTATTAAGCGCATTGAACCAGACTAGTGTGTGGATTTTGCGTGCTTAGGTTGCCAAGTCCCGTAAACCAAAGGGCAGGCAACGTGGCCAAATAATCCCTAAGCCTTAGACCTACTACATCAGCCTCACACTTTCCTCAATCTCTTGAGGATTAATCTAGATCTTAATGAATACATGAGTGTTTAAGCCCTAGAATAAGCTCAAGAGGCCTAAGGTCGGTACTTGTCACTAATCTCCTTGTCTCTAGCATTTCAAGACTTAATCTTTTGATTTGGTTTAGAACTTAAGGAAATCCCATGACCAATTGCTAACTATCAATTTTTTCATTTTTGCTCCTTTTTGACATTTTGTATTTCCTCCTCCTTTCCTCCTCATGAAAATTTGCAATCAATTTTTTTCAAAATTTTCCTCCCCTTTCTCCAACATTTATTTAATTTATTTTCAATACGTATATATTTTTTTTGTGAGAACCCCTCAAAGAATGGAATTTTCATTTATTTGCACTTTAGCACCCCCCCATGCCTAAGTTTTACAATGTTGTCATTGTAACTAGGTGGGCACGAATTTAGCTTGGTTGAAAGATTAAAAGGGTCAAAGGGTGGGTGAACAGGTCGAGGTGAGTGTTGCGGACGATTTCAAGTTTTCATACAAGTACCAAAGGTGGAGTCAGCTATTCTAAAGTTGAACTCTCAAGTACAATAGGATTGTAGCTCAAAAGATGGTCAGAAGAGTCTTGGGTTTTTGAAATGACAGGTTGCCTGCAGTTAAGCGCTAAATTCATTGGCTTCAGTCAAGTAGAAGGTGGTAAAGGAGAAGGGGTAGCCAAATTAGATGAATTTTGTAGAACAAGCGCCATGATGAGTAGCCTGGTTGGTGATGTAGACACATTTAATTAGGATAAACTACCTATTAATGCATGTTCCTAGGCTTAGATAAGCATTCCATATTATAAATATTGCATAGCATGTATCATTCTACATTTAGAGTAGTTTATGTATATTTTAGGTTAATTCATGTCCTTTTGTGGTCAGGAGAGAAGGAGATTTATTTTGGAGCCTCGGATTGATGATTCGACCATACAGATTTGATTAGGATAGCGATTGGAGTCAAATGCCTCCAAAATCGTCTTGATCAGAATCCCATAGCACCTTGTGCAGTCCTAGGATGATCAACGGCCAAGGGACTAGGTGATGCAACTTGAAGCTTCAAATGACAAATCCAACCACACTGATAGATTTGGATTGATGATCGCTGCCTAACGGCGTGGAAATCGACCCAATCCAACGTCCGTGGTGCCACCTACAAAGGAAAGAAAATAGACGGCCCAAATGGCACCACTAGGCTGCCCAATATCAATCGCACCTCATGAAATGAAGGAGAGCCATGCCAAATCACGACCGTTGGATTGAGATCCAACAATCGTAATTAAGCCACATCTCCCGCTTCATCTGAAGAGTTCACCAACTTTGAATCTCGATCGTTGGATCTCCATCCAATGGTCAAGAATTCGTGCCATTTCATCTCACTGGTCAACAATCCAGCACAGTAGCACAGCAGTCGCGAAGCCTAATTGCAACCCAACATCACCCGCTCGAAACCCACCACAGCCTCTGATCTCACAAGCGTGGGTGCAAATCAATTACATCCATTGGATGGTCATCAATGGTAGAGGGGTGGACATGGCATGATCAGATCTGTGTGATCTGCATGCTTACGATAACGCATCGACCGATGCCAAATCTCAGTGCCATCGAGTGTGCCATCTGAGTGCGTGACCCCTGTGCCATACCAACCATTTGCTTCTGATCCAATGGCTACCATTGGTCCACTCATGATTCAGCTATAAGCGTGCAGGCATGAACATTGGCCAGCGACCTTTAGCGACATTTGGGGGTGGATTTTCAGCGATGCATTTGATGTCGCTATAGCCCATGGGTGGATTTCTTCCTCTCCTCCTCCATTATAAAAGTACCTACACCCCTCCATCCACCATAATCCCTTCCTATGCTCTCCGCACCTACTCTAGGGCTCAAAACACACTTTGACCTTATGTCCCAAGCCTTTGGGATGCTCCACTAGATAAAATAAAAAGTAGTTTCCACCCTCTCATCACCATTCTTAGAACATTCATCAGCCATCTTCTCAACCCCATTCCGAGAAGCAGATCATGCCGCGACACCGCCCGTCCTCTCTTCATCTTCTAACACCATTCCCCTTCCTCCAACTCCTCAACATCTTCATTCGAGCCACATCAACATTGCTTCGTCCTCCAAGCAGTTGACAAAGAGGATTTCTCTCACCCCCTTTCACTTTTACTGCTTTCATAGTGTAGAAGCATTTGTAATAAACATTTGTCAAGCATTTATCTAGAAGTAGTTTTTTGATTCTCTCTCTTCCTTCATACTTAGCAAGCAGAATAGCTCTTTCCTGCTTTCTAGAATAGCTTAGTATAGATAATACTCCTGCTTGTTCCCACACTATCATAAAATGCCAAAAAAATAGCAAATACAAAATACCAAAAAGAAACAAAGCAAAACACGGATTTCGAGAAACAATCGTAGCCTCCCCATGTTCTACCCAGGACTCCCTTTCGAGTTTCGATATAAATTTTAGTTGTTTTGCTAATTTTGTAACTGCGACGATGGGTTTCCCGAAACCCTAACTTTTCTTGGTGAAAACCTGCTTACCATTTTGCCGCCGTTGCCGGGGAGGTAACTAACTTTGATTTGATTTTGCGTGTTTTTCTGCATTTCTTACATATTTTTCTAACCTATCTTTCTTCTTCGATTCACTATCTTGTAGGAACTCGATCGACGAGCTAAAGGTGGTAGATTGGAGTAAAGTGCAGGTAGAGATATTTGTAAGTTTCCCTAAACTTCCCCACCTACTAGAACATTTCGCCACCTTAATAATTAAGACCTAATCTACTTAGGTGTTTTCACGAACCTTAGGATAAAAATTGTTTGTCTTGTTTGCCACCTCCACTCATCTCACCCCTGTATAAAAAAAAGACAAAAAAATATATACTTTCTGATTGTGGGACAAAATTAACATACACACTACACACACCCACATTTGAGGCACATAACATTTTTTGATTATATCTACTCAACACGGATTCCGACCTGTGGAACCGATGCACGTATCAACACACATAAAAGAGTAGAAATCAGATTAAGTTAATCACCTTTTGTGTGCCTTAATTGGTGGTGCATCTGGACCAATTGGTTCAATTGTTTGGGCCACACCACCTAATCAATTTAAAACTGATTCATCTTGTAGCTACTCCATAGGATTCAAATAATTAGATCAAGCCAAGCACTCCATATTTTCTTGATTTGTAAAGGAAAATACTTGAACTCATGCTTTCAAACTTGGTTTGCCTCACAAAACATGGTTTAATACACCTAATATTTGAATCCTAAAGGCTACTAAGCAAGATTCGAACCTTAAAATTCACCTTACAAAAATTTATTCTTGCTTGAAACACCATTGGTTGTGCACATACACACTCACAAAATTATCATTAAGGGCATAACCCAATTAAGGGCCCATCACATTCTAGAGGCACTATTATCCCAGGCCTTAAATAAAATTGAGTAGATGTTGGCCCTAGGATTCATTGAGTCTGTTTCAGGGTAATCTCTTGAAAACATTTCGAATTACTAACGTCTGCTTGATTCAAAATGTGCTAAGTTGGGGGGCCTAATTGTCAAATGACTTAAGAAAGAAAGGGTTTGGTATAATTAGCGACCTTCGGGACACGCTCTCCCTTTCTTTGCCAGCCCAACTTTACCACCTTCGAGAGTAAGGACAACACCAAATTTGTTGTCTGGTTAGAGTTTATTTTTGAAGCATAGGTCCTTAAGCTACCCAATTTAAGGACATGCTTGTATCTTTTGTGCTGCAGGGCTCCATTCTTTCCGTCCTTCCAAGTTCCTTCCAGTGCATGCTTGGAAGGAGGTCATTGAATCCTCGCTTGGAAGGACCTTTAGACCATTCTCAGAGGCGGAGGTTGAGTTATAGCCAAGCAGATCCCATGGCTGATCAACGACCACCTCCCCTACCCCTGAACCAGTAGGAGCTGATTCAGAGATAGTTAGAAGAGCTACAGCAGATGTAGCAATGGTTCCAATAGATGAATGGTTAGGGCTCTCATCCCTTAAAGGATTTTTATGACCATTCAAATTACGAGGATCGTCCCAGCATTGTGATCCCTGCTGGTAATATTGAAATCAAGCCCCAGGTTTTGAGTTTGATTAAACACTTTCACAAGCTTGGCTCAGAAGATCCATTCCAACATTTGGAGGATCTGATCACCCTAGCTCAGACCACCAAATCGTGGAATGTGGATGAAGAACAGGTGCTCATGAGACTTTTCCCCCATTCACTCAGGGATAAGGCCGCACATTCATATCATATCATTGGAAGACAGATTGCTACCTAGACATAGCATTAAAATCAGCCTTCCTAAAGAAATTCCTCTCAATTAGACGAACCAATGCTTTGCGACTGGCAATTACCACTTTTGCCCAGCAGTTGGGGGAACCATTTCATGAGGTTTGGGAGTGATTCTAGGATCTATTGTGGAAGTGTCCACACCACGAGGTGCCTAAATGACAAGTTATGCAGATTTTCTACCATGGGTTGAATGATCAACTCTGTCATCATGTGGATGCTTCTTACGGAGTCAATTTCCTCAACAAAGATGCACGTAGCACGTATTATTTGTTCGAGGAAATGAGCAAAAACTCTATAAACCATGCATCCATGGAAACCTTCAACCGATCACAGCAAACTAGATCAAATTCCAATGAGGTCTAAGATTCTCATACATTTGATATGGAATTGATCTACAATAAATTAGATAAGGTGGATCTGGTTGCTAAATGAATGGAAGACTGGATGTCTGGGAACTCTAATACTTCTTGATCCACTCAATCCTAGAGCTCGGGATTCCATTCTTCACAAGCTCCTATGGGACGGGAGTTTGTGAACCAACTTGAGTCGGCTCGACCTTCCATGTAGCACTTCTCGAAACCTTATGGGTTCCAAATTGGGGCATTTGATCCCAGTTTTTCTGATCCTTCTTACCCTTCATCCTTGTCTTATGAGGACATTTATGCTATACAAGAGAATGCTAGGTCCAACCCTTACTCAAATTCCTATAATCCTGGTTGGAAAAATCACCTTAACTTCTCTTGGAAAGATCAGGGCAGTAGACCCAATATTTGCCCAACAACTATGTACCACAAAAAGCAATGTGTCAGGGTCATGTATATACTTAGCTACCCTTGAATTAGGCTTATCAGCCCATGTGGAATGCCCAACAACCTACTGGGCAGGCTGATTTAAACCTAAAGATGGTAAAAATGCAAGGGTCAATGCTCTAGCTCATGCAACAAATGAAAACTTCACTGGACACCTTGCAATCTGGACTTAGTGCAAACAATCGATAGCCTGGATCTCTACCATCACGGCCTGTACCAAACCTAAAGAATGTGTAGAACAGAGGTGCTAGGCCTCAAGGGTTTGGTAATAGTGGGGAGCGACATGCTCAAGCTCATGCTATCTAGCAGGCTACCCCAGTCCCTCTCAAAGCTAACCAAGTTCCTACCATAATAAACCAGGAGTCTCCTATTTTGCCCAACCCTCCCCAAGGCACTAACAAACAGCACTTTGCTACTACAAATACCATCACCTTAAGGAGTGGTAGTAGTTACAAGGGTCCCACCCAAACCCACTTCAATACCATTAAGACCCATAATAAGAACTCTAGACTCCCAACTAAGAATGTAATCAACAAAACATCATAGGGATTCAGGAGTATGTTGTTGTATGGGAAAATAGAAAAGGTCGAAGGAGAAATTGGAGGAGAGGATGTCCTTACTTTAGGATTTCAAATTGACAATTAGTTTACTCCTCACGGCTATTTGATTAATCCCCACCTACACCAAAGCTTTATTGAATTCATATAAAAAGATGCATAGAGAGAAATCTGAAAACACTAGGAGAGTAGTCTTGTCAGACAACGCAAGCACACTAATCTTAAATAAGCTACCCCCTAAGAAGCAAGACCCAGGAGCCCCACTGATTTCCTGTACAATAGGAAACATTACTTTTGACCAGACCCTCCTCAACTTGGGTGGTTCCATTAATGTGATCCCTACCTCATTACAAAGGAAATTGGGTCTAGGCCACCTAAAACACACTGACATAACACTGTAGTTGGCTAATAGATCTATTACAAAACCAAGGGGTCTCTTGGAAGATGTTTTAGTCAAGGTTAATGATTTGCATTATCTTGTTGATTTCATGGTCCTTGACATGGAAGCACCAAAATAGCTCAACCATAGGTCGATTATTTTGGGAACACCTTTCTTCATCACTGCCAAGGAAAGGATTGATTATGAATCGGGAGATATAGAAATCACCTCAGGGAATAAAACAAAAAATTTAATATTTTCAAGGTCTCAAAGAAGGATAAAATTAAGTGTGGTTTGATGGAGGAGTTTGGTAGAATAGAGGAGGTCATGGCCATACACACGTTAGGTAACCCTTTAATGGCTAACCCAACCCAAACTCAAGAAGAAAATCACAAGGTTGCAGGAATAATTGAGGACAATGAAGACATGCTACCAACTGTGGCAAACTGGGCTGAGGAAAATATTCATGAAATTGGGAATCTGTCGGACGATTCACATGATCAAGTTAAAACCCAACAATGTCATCATCCTGAATTTTTAGAGTTTGAGGTTCAAATAATGGGTGGAAATCACGAAGATCAGAATGGCTGGATCAAGCATCTAGATTTTGAGGATGAAATTGAACCTTGGAGAGAAACTCTTGAAAAGCTTGGTATTCTAGAGTACACTCACACATTACAAACCCCAAGCACATCACAAAAACCTCATTGTCCTTTCTCACCCAACCATTGCACAAATCCTACACCCACCCAAACCTCGTCTATATTGAGTCGACAAAACTCCTATTAGAGACCATTTGGGCTCTCCCTGTGTCACAATCTTGCCACTTTCATCAATCATCTCTTTGGCAAGCCCACTTTCACTCTCCAGGACCCATATCTTGGGGCCCGAAAACATTGTTCTTGTAGTCTCAACGTTTATAATTTTGGTTTAAGAATTATGCCTAGCTAAAGGCACTAAACTCAATACGTGTATGACTATTTTGGAGCTAATAGGAGTTTCATAGAATACAGGTGATATTCTTCATATTCTGCCCTCCTTTATGATTTTATTTTATAATGAGGACATTGCATTAGCTAGGCAAGGGGAAGTGGATACTTTATGATTTGATTATTTTGTCAGTCCGTAATAGTAATTTCTTGTTAGTTAAAATAATAATAAATAAAAAAATTAAAAAAAAAAAAAGAATTAGGAGAAGAGAACTTAGTCATTAGGAGTTCTTAACTTTAGAAAATGATACTTTAGGACCTAAGCACTAAGACTCTTCAGGTCTTCAGGCTTAATCAGCTTGGGTGTCCACTCGAATGTGGACATGGTCTCGAGGCCTCACCAAGTAATTTTATTCTAATTTGGATAATAAATTAGGGTGATAAGTACATGACTTATCAACATGCCCTCTGATTTGAGGAGACTTTAAGTCTAAGCACCTACACACTATTTGCACTGACTCACTTTTCGGTGGTTTTTATGGAAATTAGGCAGCTAATGAACTTTCTAGGGTAGTATGGGTGGCAAGTTGTCGTGGGTAACAGCCCATTGGCTGGTTGTCCAGAGCCCAGCTACATGACCTTACTCATCCTACTGCTTTTAGGTAAATCTTAGATCAAGGAGGACACCTACTTAGAAAAAGAAAAAATGATAACCAAAAATAAAAAGAAAAAGAGAAAAAAATAGAAAATAGAAAAATAAAAATAGACCACACTTCACCACATGAGTATGGCTGACAAGTTATCGTAGGTCATTGCCCTTTGGTCGATTTTCCAAAGCCTAGCTCACAAAAATGCACAAATAATTTCCAAACATTTAGGGAAGAAGCAGGGAAGTAAAATAAACCAGGGAGATATACACTCGGTTCTCCCTTGCGTTGATCCCATAAAAATAAAAGAAAGTAGGGCGAAAGCTACCGATCGGAAAGATAAACCTTTAGGTTGAAACTCTTAAGGTCACCTAGGGTTGTAGAAACCTGAAGTCTGTTTTAATGGTCGCCTAGTCAGTCTATCACTCTTTCACAAGATGCTTAGCACTTATAGTCCTTTTCGAGTCTTGGGTGGGTCGGGTAGCCATAAAAAGTTATCCCAAAACACTCAACTCCAAAATTCCAAAAAATTAGAAAAGAAGAAACAAAAAAAAAAATGTATCTTCCATTTTCAAATAAGGTGAGGACTTGGGTAGTCTGCATTCAGGTAGGCACCCAGGTACTATTGAGTTTTCGTAGTTTATGACCTTAGTTGAATTTTTCTATTGTTGGTAAACAACTTAGGCCATAGTGAGTAGATCCTAATTCTATTTTTTGTACATTGCATTTAGTTTAATTTTGCTAGGGACTAAAAAAAGATAGGCATGGGGGTATGATGTAGACACATTTAATTAAGGTAAGTTGCCTATTTGTGCATGTTCCCAGGCTTAGATATGCATTCCATATTATAAATATTACATAGCATGCACCATTCTTCATTTAGAGTAGTTTGTGTATATTTTAGGTTAATTGATGTCCACTTGTGGTCAAGAGAGAAGGAGATTTATTTTGAAATCTCGGATTGACGATCTGACCATACGGATCTGATTAGGACAACGATCGGATTCCAATGCCTCTGAAATCATCTTGATTACAATCTCGTAGCACCTTATGTAGTCTGAGGAAGATCAATGGCCAAGGGACTAGGTGATGCAATTCGGAGCTTCAAATGACAAATCTAACCCCACAGATTGATCCAAGCCAACGATTGCATCCCAACAGCATGGAAATCGACCCAATCCGACGTTTGTGGTGCTACCTACAAAGGAAAGAAGATAGATGGCCCAGATGGCACCACATGGCACCATCTAGGCTGGCAAATATCAGCCGTGCCTCATGAGCTAAAGGAGAGCCATGCCAAATCGTGACCGTTGGATCGAGATCTAACAGCCATAATCACGCCACGTTGCTCACTTCATCTGAAGAGTTCACCAACTTTGAATCTTGACCGTTGGATCTCCATCCAATGATTGAGAGCTCATGCCATCTGATCTCATAGCATGATAATCTAGCGTAGTAGCATAACGGTCGCAAAGCCTGCTCGCAACCCAGTAGTACCTGTTCGAAGCTCACCATGGCCTCTTATCTTACGAGCACGGGCACAAATCAATTGCATCCATTGGATGGTCATCAAGCGGGAAAGAGGGCGACAACGTGGCATGATCTGACCCACACGATCTACATGCGTATGATCATGTGCCCATCGATGCCTAATCTGACATGCCATCTAAGCGCGCGACCCTCGCACCATCTCAGCCATCCGCTTTTGATCCAACGGTTACCAATTGTCCATGCCTGATCCAACTGTGAGCGCGTGGGCGTGAGCTTTGGTTAGTGACCTTAAGCGACATTTGGGGCTAGATCTTTAGTGACACATTTGATGTCGTTATATCCCATGGACAGATTTCTTCCTCTCCTCCACTATAAAAGGACCTATACCCCTCCATCCACCATCATTTCTTCCTATGCTCTCCTTACCTACTCTAGAGCTCAAAACAAACTTTGAGCTTATGTCCTAAGGCGTTGGGATGCTCCACTAGAGAAATGAAAAAGTATTTTCCACCCTCTCATCACCATTCATGGAGCTCTCATTGGCTATCATCTCAACCCCATTTTGGGAAGCAGATCACACCACGACACCGCCTATCCTCCCCTCATCTTCCGATGTCGTTCTCCTTCCTCCAACTCCTCAACATCTTCGTCCGAACCACATCAACACAACTTCATCCTCTGAGTAGTCGACAAAGAGGAATTCTCTCACCCCCTTTCCCTTTTACTGCTTTCATAGTGTAGAAGCATTTGTAATAAACATTTATCAAGCATTTATCAAGAAGTAGTTTTTTTATTCTCTCTCTTCCTTCATACATAGTAAGTAGAATAGTTCTTTCTTGCTTTCTAGAATAGCTTAGTATAGATAATATTCCTACTTATTCCCACACTATCATAAAATGCCAAATAAAAAAGCAAATACAAAATACCAAAACGAACGAAAGCAAAATGAGGATTTCAAGAAACAATCATCGCCTCCCAATGTTAGACCAGGGAATCCCTTTAGAGTTTCGGTATAAATTTTATTTGGTTAGTGAATTTTGTGACAGCAACGACGAGTTTCCTGAAACCCTAACTTTTCTTCTAGAAAACCCGCTCACTAGTTTGTCCAATCGGGTGCTTATTCAGATCAATAGGTTGATGAAGCAGGCCAAACCCAGTCAGTCTGGTGGGCTGATGGAAGTGAATCAATAGGTATGGATCCCACCAGATACTTTGAGACTCAAAAAGATGTGGAAGTAAGAATCTAGGGTTTGGCTGAATTAGTTCAACCTGATCAGAGTAGGGTTCCTCAACAGATACTGGATCTATGGAAAATTTAGGAACCCTATGGGTGAGATCAAAGAAGGATAATATGTGATTCTCGATCTAATCAATGTCTAATTCCCAATAAAAAGAAAGAGGTCAATCATATACAACCGAATTAGAGAGAGGTGAGTTAGAGTAAAAATTGATTCCGGTGGCGAGTCGGGGATGGGATTAGATTTTGAAAGGCTTTCTATGTGGTATGGCTACATTGAGGTTCAGATAATTGGCCTCAGAATCAAAATCAATGAATGAATCAAGGATAATGAGGTAGTAAACTGGCTCATAATCATCTGGAGACAAAGGTTCTCCAAAATCAGGGTATGATTCGAAATCATCGGAGAATCTACGAAAATTATTTTCTGAACCTGATTCATGATCGGGATTTCCACCACAAAATGAATTATGATGCATAGAATTAACAACCTAACTTAGATCTAACCTAATCTCAAATTTTGAGCTCAAGGAGGTGTTCTTATTAAGCACATGCTTGGGTTCTAGGTTCCTAGGGTAGACCCAATCAAATCCCAACTCTTCTAACTCCTTTGTTTCTATATTGTAAATCGGTGTGGCATCTGACAAATCAATTTGTCCCTCTGAGGAGTCTGGAGTGGTGTAATAACCAAATACAGGCCCAGAATCAAAGTTCAGACCTAAAATCTGGTTCTCATCTCATTGGGCCTCGTGATCATCCTAAATAGGCTCAAATCTAGATTCTAGGTCAGGTTAGGAATCGGGTCACTAGAATTTGGACTATTGGGATGTTAGAATCACTCTCATAGATTACCTTAACAAGATAAGGTTCGGGAATTACAAAATCGAGAGGTTCTGATTCAAGCACACTACAAGTGTTTAGGAAATTTGGACTAGCCTCAAGACTCTGTAAGGTTGGGTCAGAATCAGGAACACCTGCAACTGGATCCACGCAACCAACATCAAGATCAAGTATGTCATTCTATACAAAATTTAAATCGTATTCCATTTGAGTTGGGGGTCCACAACAACCTCTGTTTTCGAACCCGGGCTCTGGGAAATCATATTGATCCTCAACATTATTCCGAGATGTCTCATCAATTTCTGAGGGGATATATGGGTATTTTTGATTGATGACTTCATACACCATATTTAGCAAATTACGACATTTCGCAATGAGATCTTGGTGTATTTCCCAAAGTGGGGGATTTGACCAACATTGTAGATACTCATTGCTATGTAATTTCCCCAATTCAATTTATTATGATAAGAGATCAACCTAGGCTAAACCATTAATTAGTTGGGTCAATATCATTTTGGCACGGTTCATAATGTGGGTTGTTGTTTCTGGTACAATAACCTAAATGTTCCTAGATAGATTTGAGGATTTGTAATACTCATCATGATGACTAAGAGCATCCTCAATCATTTTCTCTTTCATGCTCATTTGGGATTCAACTTTCCTAAATAGTCAAGTTGCATTTTCAAATCAAGTGGTGGATCGGGATGTAGAATCAAATTCAGGTCCAAATTGAATTCATTAAACCATATCAAAATTTCCCCATGAAGATCAACTCTAATGGAGGCCTCTAGGTCAAACCTTGGACCTTTCTTATGTATGTGCACTAGAGAATAGACGAGGGACTGGATATTTATTAGACCCAACCAAGGCACCCAAAGATGTTTGGATTACTAAGGCTATTTCAAGGTGGATGATACCTATGAATCAGAAACCCACACACACGAAGGGATAGACTTGCAAAGACCCCTACACGGTATAGTGACCTTGATTGCACTGCAAAAATACGCCTGCAATTGTGCCATCTTGTGCTATTTCCTAGCATTACCAATGCATATTAGTTCTCCATAGTTGCATTGTAAAAATACATGCATGCATGCATTGAATTGAGAAGGGAGGAGAATGAAATAAAATGGCCTCGCGACTACATTTTTCCTCAAGAACATCTTTGCAAAATCCACCATGTTTTCATTTTTTCCACTTGATTTTGAAATGCTTCCCGCGGCTGCAACTTCTTCTCCTTGCGCCATTCCCTGCTCTCCATCCCTCTCCCTGCCAGCCCTTCCCTGCGGCTGCTACTCCCTGCCGAGGCCATGCATGACCCATGCACAGCCAGGGCATGGCCATGCATGGATTTCATCTTCTATTTAAAGCCATGGCTTCTCCTTCAATAGCAGCCTGGTCCCAGCTGAAAAAAAACCACACCAGCACTTCTTCTCCAGGCCACCATCATCCCCTCCCTCTCCCTCCATACGTCGACCCTCCTCAAAGACACCCGGCAGGCAGGAGCCCTCACTATGGTGCACACCACCACAGTGAGACCACCACCGCCCAGCTCTTCAAAGAGCCAGTGGGTGTGGTGGCTCTTTTCTAGTTTTTTTCTCCATTCCAGCACCTTCAGCCATGGCCGCAAGCTTCAAGGTCTAAAGCTCGAAGCTCGATGACAGCAGCAGCAGCCCCAGCCCCTTCCACGGATGCTTGCAGGTGCCCCAGCCCCTTCCTCGTGCACCTGCAAACCTCTCCACCTCCCACTATCTCTGCCCTGTCGCGCTTTGTTCCACCCGCAACTAGCCTTTGCGCGCCTCTACAGTGGCCGGCCAACCCTCACCGTGCACCCCAGCAGCGCCTTCATCGCCCTGGCCTTTCACTACGCACGCCAGCAGCCTTCTCCGCACTCTCTATTGCAACCTTCCGCCTGGAAGCCACCAGCTGAAGCCACTCCTCCACGCAAGCTGAGCCAGCCACACTCACGGCACCACCCGCTGTCGGTTGCACGGCTTGCCCGACCACTGTAGCCACTGTTCACGCGAGTCTGCGTGAGACTGTGACTACAGTGGGGTGACCGGTGAGCTTCTTACTTTACCGGTCACCCGGTGTGCTGCGACCGCCATTCGCCCGTGCACGCGCCAGCTCGTGCGTCTCGCCATCATCGCCGGCACCCGCCCGTGCGTCTGCCCTCCCGTGTACGCCTGCTTGGCCCACTCCCTTCGCCCACACCCACGAGCGCCTGTTCCAGCCACTCCGCGCAGCGCTGGGCACTGCGGTCCTCTACGGACCCTCTCTCCTACGTGCGCGCTCCTCTCTACGTGAACACGCACCTGCGTGCACGTGCATGGAAGCCTCTAGACGATGCCACCGGCCCTCAGACGCCTTAACCTCCATCCATCTCTCCTGCTCTCTCTCTCCCGCTCTCTCTCTCTCACTCTCTCTCACAACACTCTCTTCACCGATGCTTGCACACACATTCACTCACACTTTCCCACACACACACACACACCTATACACTATTATATAAATATATATATATATACGTATACATATATATTAATATATATATACATATATTTATATACATATATATACAAACAAATATATACATAAATATATATATATACTTATATTTATACATATAGTAGTACCTGTATACTTATGTATTAGTATATATACATATATATATATATCTATATATATTAGTATTTATATAACTAAGTATTAGTATACATATATATATACATATATCTATATACTTATATATATATACATATATACTTACATATATACATATACTTATATACATATATATATATATTTATACATATATATATACATATATTAGTACTTATATAAATATGTATTAGTCTATATACACACACATATATATATATATACATCTATATACTTATATATATATATATACATATATATATACATATACTTTTACAAACATATATATACATATACTTATGCCTATATATATATATATATATATATATATATATATACATATATACATATATATACATATCTAGCTACATATACATATATATACATATATATATATATATATCCATATAGTATTATATACATACATACATACATATAAATATACATCTATACATATATCTATCTATACATATAGCTACATACATATATACATATACTTGTATATATACATATATACCTATATATTTATAACCATATATATATACAGATATATTTACATATATACATATACATATATATATATTTTCACGTTACTTATCATACGTGGTATTGCGGGAATATCTGCACCAGTTGCTGATATTCCTCGATACACGTGTACAAAAAGCGTGTTCGCACTCATCTTCCACCATCCATCCTACACCTTACATGCGACACTTCGTCCTATTGGTTGCGTCTCACTAGACGACGACTGACTCGACACCGTGCTACACTCCATCTCTGCCTCCACCCCCACCCCTTTATATACATAATATATACCTATATATATATACACTATATTTACTTTATTTCTGTTTCGCTTTCCTATTAGTAAAAAGTTAAAAAAATATATAAAAGAGAAAAGATAATCTTTGACTTGCAGGTACTCCGTCTTGCGAATAGCAAGACCCATTTTGGAACCCTGTTTTGGCTCAAAGCCAAGAACCCAATTTTGAGGGTGTGCCTCAAGGACAAAGATTACTAGAAAAAAATCTAAATAAGAGAAACAC
Organism: Thalassia testudinum; assembly: GCA_037157565.1. Lineage (NCBI taxonomy): Eukaryota > Viridiplantae > Streptophyta > Magnoliopsida > Alismatales > Hydrocharitaceae > Thalassia > Thalassia testudinum. The sequence continues at coordinate 97,862,134 of JAZHRO010000025.1, forward strand.
AGAAGACACAATAAACGAACGGAAGAGACTCGTTGTAGGAAAGGCGTAGAAACTTGACTTGTAGCCCCACTTCCCTGAGTTCAACCCTGGGCCTAAAAGTGACAAGATAAAATCAAGTAGGCCAGGTTAAAAATTTTGTAAAGAGATGGCTAGGTCTGATTTAGGTTAATCACTATACACACTTCAACGATAAAACACCATATTAACAACCTATTCGTGTCCAACACCACATCTTTTCTGGCGCCGTTGCCAGGGAAGTGCGCCTTCAAGTAAGTTTCTATTCAATTCCTTTCAATTTTTCTCTTCTCTCTTCACGGGTGTCTCTGTTTTTGGTGTGCAGGTGAACCTGGTGCAAGGAGAAGGCAGGCAGACGAAGTCGAAGACGTGAGCAGATCCAAGGCGGGAACGAGAGCGTGAAGACGCCGACACCGCATTGGAGCTTCGCACATGTGGCCAAACAAGTAGGTCTTCCTTTCTTAGCAACTAGGGTTAACTTGTCACCTTAATAAAAAAAAAAACTAAAAACTAAAAAACTAGAAAAACATCTTGGGATCTCTTGGGGCAAGTGGGTTAAAATTCACTTGTTTGATTGATTGTCTTCACTCCCACCACCCCAGGATTTCCTGCCCTACTTCGCATAGCGAAAATCCGAGAATCTTGATTCTTGAGTTTTTCGTCGTGTGAAGTATTCTTTGAAGCAAATACAAAAAGATTGATTGCACCCCTCTTTTGCCTCACTTATCTACAATTCGAGATAACATTTTTGGTGGGGAGACTTGGAATTGAGTCGATTCCAACCCCACCACGACTTTTCAACTTGCCTAAGATTCAATATCAAATACTTCAACCCCAATTATTTGATTTTCTTTATCTTTTGGTTGAAGCCTCGTGTGTGGAAATCATTCTAGTGATTGAGAGCACTTGAATTGAAGTGCTTTGGCTCCTTTTCACACTAATTTAAAACTGATTCGTGCATCCACACATAGAAATCTCCATTTAGGGTAGCCCATTGCATTTTAGCATGCATTAACCAATTGAAATTGAAGAAGGGTTTGTTGGGCTTTGAAGAAAACCTATATTCTCACAAAAACCCAGAGATTGGTTGAATTGGTAATTTAGAGAAATCCTAAAATTCATACTACTTAAGGCTGAACTCTAAAAACCATTCACCAATTAAGAACTTCAATTCGGGGAGATTTCCCAGTTGCATGCTTGGATTATGCACTTTGAAAAATCAATCACTTGGGCATTACCCGTAAAAAGCACCCTTCACATTCCAGAAGCACTTGACCCTAAGCCTCTAACTAAAATTGGTAGTAACTTGACCCTTATTAAGGATTGAGGTCTAACTACCTGCGTGTAGCGTCTACATGCTGGTGAGGGTTCCCGCATGCTATCGGGTGTCTAAGACTGGGGCAAACGGCCTTTCAATCCGGCCCGGTGGTTCCGCGGTGATCGCATTCGGTTCCGTAGTTCATGATAGTAGGTAACTTAGATCTTTAGGTCTAAGGGCACACTGTAGAGGTTAGGAATTTGATTGAATTGATTTTTCATCAAGTGTACCTTTGCGGCATCATTTCTCTCATCACTTTTCCCTTCTCATCTCCCCAACTCTTCCGATGGTAGTGCATGTTTGGGAGGATGTCACAAAACCCTGAACTGATTGAATTACCTGATAAATCTAGAAAAGAAGCCAAATCGTCCTCCTCCACCACAAACATGTCCGCACACCCACCCCCAAATCTCGAGGGAGGAAATCGCCCTCAGAACCCACCAGGTGGTGGAGCCCTAGATCCCATAACCTGCCTCCAAGCCCAAATGGAAATGTATAATGAGCAAATGGAAGCCATTCGGGAAACATTGGAGGAAATGCAGAACCCTCCTGAACGGGAGCAGCCTAGGTCTCTTAGCTCATATCAGAATCCCGCTGCTACAGAGACCATAGGACAAATTCCGGTCCCCATGGGCGGGGATGACTTTGAACTAAAACCTAACATTATTGGCCTAATAAATTTTCACTTCCATGGTCTTGCAAGTGAAGATCCTTTTCTCCACTTGGAAGACCTAACTTGACTGGCTGAAACTATTAAACCAAGAAATGTCCGGTTACCTATAGTCCTCATGAAAATGTTCTCGTTTTCATTGCGGGATAAAGCTTCGCAGTGGTTATGCACCCTTGGGAGAACCATCCACTCTTGGGAAGAGATACGAACAGCGTTTCTCAAGAAGTTCTTCCCAATCGGGCGAACCAATGCGCTTCGCCGTGCTATCACCTCTTTTATGCAACAAAATGGTGAACAATTTCATGAGGCATGGGAGAGGTATAATGACCTCCTCAGCAAGTGTCCGCACCACGGTCTGCCTAAGTGGCATATAGCCTAGGTTTTCTACTACGGGCTAAATGAGACTTTGAAGCAGATTGCAGATGCTTCCTGTGGAGGGAACTTTATGAATAAAGATGAGAATGGAGCAATTGAATTGTTTGAAAATATGAGTGAAAACTCGATGAACAATGCTTCCATTGTCGCCTTTAATCATACCAGCCAGCCTCGAAATGTCCACGAAGTTGACACAGGACCCTCCCATTCATCCACTGATCTAAGTCTTATTGCACAAAAACTGGATGAAGTCTCCGTCGTGTACAAGAAGCTGGACGATCTTCTGGCCAACCTTGCCTGATCTCTGGCAAACACCACCTCTTCACCACTTCGTCACAATCTAAATTCTTCCAGCACCAGGCTTATCCCGAGAAACCCCATAAGACCTTCCTTACCGAGTGTCATGCTGAGCGACTCGATAAGTCATGTGGAACTGGCTTCTGCGAGCCAGTATTTCAACACGGAGGACCAAGCCTCCGTGTGCTCGGATGCATACTTACATGCAGATGCATCTTCTGGCATAGAAGACGCTTGCGCCCTGTGGAACAACCCATTCTCTGCCACGTATAACCCAGGGTGGCGAAATCATCTGAATTTCACATGGTCCAACAACCCACAACACCAAAACCCTGCGAGTGGACCAATGCGACCGTCCGCACCCGTCATCCCAAGGGCCCAGTCTAATCCTATGGCGAATCCTCCATTAGGCCCTTGCATACTGCAAGCAGAACACGCATCAAGTCCTGATGTAAACACATTTACACTACTTAAGATGTCTATTTATGCATGTTCTTAAGCATAGGATTGCATTTCATGATATAAATATTGCACAACATGCATCATCTTGCATTTAGAGTAGTTTGAATAAAATGGAGGTTAATTGTCTCCTTTTATGTGCTTTGACAAGGCAAACATTTTATCAGGACCTCGGATCAAAGATCCAACTGTATGGATGTGATCAGGGCGGCGATTGGAGTTCAACGACTCCAAGATCACCCTAATCAGGCATCCGTAGCATCAGATAGTGACCGGGGAACCCTAGAAGATCAAGGGCTAGGATGGTGTAAATCCACACTTCAGATGACAAATCCGATCGCACGGATGAATTCGGATTGACGATCGTAGCCAAACAACACAAAAATCGAGTCAATCCGACATCCGTGGCACCATCTACAACTTCCAGAAGATGGACGACCAGGATGACGCCACATGGTGCCATCTCAGCCGCCCAAACGGCCGCATGCAACCTCTGAAGATCCTGCACCCGCTCGCTCTCCACCGTTGGATCTTGATCCAACAGCTGTGATCAGCCGCACCTAAAAGCACCCGCTCGACCATCCACGCCTCGTAGTGCAGCGGTCGAGTGCGCTTACGCGAGCGGTGGGTCGGGTTCGAGCCGCAGCGAAGGGCTGGGAGGCGTGGGCGATTGAGCGCGGGTGGGCGTTGGATCTTGATCGGATGGCTGCGCATGCTCGATAGCATTCACGCGCGATTGAATGTGCGATCGCACGTGCCAGGCAGGTGCACAACGAGCGGGCGGAGATGCATCTTAAGCTGTCTGATCTTGCGATTGGACGACTGAGAACTGGTGAACGTGTGTATGCATTGAAGAAGCGGGCAGCCATGGAGGTGCGCGTGGGCGTGGGAGCTACGCCCACGTTGGGGGCTGTAGTGACGGATTTATCCGTCACTAAAGACCCCTCATTTATTATTTTGAAGTTGTAATGATTATTTTGCCCCCACTCCTTGCAACTATAAAAGGAGACCCCCTCCATATGAAATTCTCATCCCTTCCTTCTCTTCTCTACCTCTCCAAAGCTCAAGAGAAGCTTGTTCCACACCCGGGATGCTTCTCGCGAGATAAAGTCCAAATTTTCGTCCCCCTACGGAAGTGGATCCCGCGATGACGACGGCGTGCTACTCCGTTCCCATTCTTCTGCTTTGTCCTCCTTTGTCCTGCTTCGTTCTCCTTCATCCAGGCGCCGTCCCATCCGGCTTGTCCTCCAAGCGACTGTCGAGGAGGATTTCTCTCTCCCTAATCTTTTTACTGCTTTCTAGAGTAGTTTTGCTCGTCCTCCAAGCGATCGTTGAGGAGGACATTTCTCCCTCCATTCTTTTAATGCTTTCTAGAGTAAATTTATCGCTTTCTAGTGCAATCATTTTATGCTTTCTAGTTGTAATGAACAATCTCAATGATAAATTCTTTGTTTATTCTACATCTCATTTTTATTTCTCTATGCAATATTCTCTTTCTCTCTGACTCTCTCTCTCTTCTATTTATTGTAAATAATTAGATAATTTTAAATTGAATTATTCCGTGACAAATAAAATGAAACTCGTAGTTTTTAAATCAAACGTCCGCCTCCCTGTGTTCGACCTGGAGTTTTCATTTCGGTATAAATTTTATTTGTTGAACACGAATTCTTTACTTTCAAACTACAACGACAGGTTTTCTAAAATCGAACACATTAGCGATTCGATTCGTATATGTTCAACATTTTGACGCCGTTACCGGGGAGCAATTCGTGCACTCAACAAGTCCTCTTGACAAATTGATGCAAATGATGGCGGATATGTCAAAGCGCCATGAAGAGAACATGACCTCTCTTCAGCACCAATTAGCGCAGCAGAATGCTGACATCAATCAACTACGCATGACGAGTCGATATCAGGGCACTCTTCCTGCCCAACCTATCCCAAACCCGCAAAATTTCGTACCCTGTGGTCCTCAACCATAGGTACGACCTTCTCAGGGGTAGGTTCATCAAATTCTGCAAGCTCCAAGCATTCCACTGGGATTTCAGGCAAATCCCACTGCAGCACCGCACTCTTATGTCCCTATTGCGAACCCTCCTCTGCAGTATGATCCCACTGGACCCGCATCGTCCAATGCTATCAATATGAGGAGCGGTAAGCAGACCGTCAATCCACCTCAACTTGATCCTGGCCCGTCTTCTTCTTCATTGCCCTCTCATTCGGGATGCGCACTGCATTCGCGAGAGGATGATACACCCAAATTCGTGCTAGAATCAGTCCCATTCCCTGAGGCTCTACTGTGGGAGCCAAAAGGCAAAAAGAAAGATACGTAGGCCTTTGATAACCTGCATAATTTGTTCAGGGATGTAGAAATCAAGGTACCCTTTCTTGAGGCTATCAACCACATACCTACTGTCGCTCGATTTTTCAAAGACTACACAACACCTAGGTGACAGTCAAAGAAAACTAAGAATCCGGTGGTTCTCTCGTCTCGTGCAAGTTGTGCAATACTGTCAAACCTACCACCGGACCACCATGGAAGATCCGGGCACATTGCTTATTTCCTATAGCATCAAAGGTTGCAGTTTTAACCATGCCCTACTTGATTTAGGATCTTCCATAAATCTTATACCGACCATCATGCTCAAAAAATTTTCCTTGGGAAATTTGAAACCCACCCCTGTCACGATACAGTTGGCAGATCGTTCTGTCAAAATCCCGAAGCGTGTGGTGGAAGACGTGGTGGTTAGGGTCAACAGTCTCTATTTTCCTATTGACTTTCTTGTTTTAGATATGGAAGTTCCTAGCTCACTTTCTGATTGTCCAATCATCCTTGGTCGACCTTTCTTGGCCACAGCCCGTGCCCTTATCGACTGCGAGTCAGGCTGTATTGAGATTGCTGTTGGATCTGAAAAGCTCAAGCTTAACATCCTCAAGGCAGCCAAGAACTTTGATTGCGATTACATCGAGGATGACACGTCTGACGAGGACATGACCATCAGTGCATGTATCGGACTAATTAGGACCTATTCAGACTGCTGTGGATTACCTGACGACTGCCTGATCAACACATACTGTGACGTTCCCCCATCCCTCCCTAGTCCCATACCTTTTCCTGACCAGACTTCTAACGAGGTTTTCTCCACTTCCCATACCTCGTGGTCTGAGTCATATCCGGGCTGCTCACCGTCGGTCCACACTCTTAAAGACCGGATTGCCCTTTCTTTCCCGCCAAATTAGGCGAATTTGCAACTCCACACTGGGACCTTGAGCCCACATCTTACTCACTGGGGCTATTCCCTTTTGTATCCATCTATCCAAAAAACCCCTCTTGTTGGCCAATCTGAGGGCCAACTTTTTCTTCCCGACTTGTTCTCCGATCCGCTTGGGACACTCTCGTCCCATGAAATGGCAGACCTTTAACCTTCCACCATCACTTTTCATGCCACTATCATAATCTCTTCACTTTTCACTTCACCACCCACCATCCACCCACCCTACCACCTTGTTGTATATCCTGCACCTCAACTCTCGTTACCTGATCTTTCATCCTTTCTCTACCTTTCCCTGCATGCATATGAGGACCTAGCATTGCTTGGCATGGGGGGGTGGATAGGCATCCATAGGATCTGGGTATTTTATGGTATCATGCAGTTTCCACCCATTTATAAATATGCAAGAAAAAGGAAAAACAAAAAAATATAGTAATAATAATAAATGGTGTTTAGTAATGATTTGAAAGCTGAAACAAAAATACAATAAGTGTTTATGGATATTCAACCTTTGTTTTGAAGACCTTCCAGGCCACAGAAGCTTGATTCACTCAGGTTCGGCTTAGTTCACTTGAGCATTGACAAAATAGATCGGAATCTCTTCTAGCTAAGGATGTATTCTTGTACCTGAGACACCAGTACAGGATCTGTTGGTGTGCTTTTACTTGAGAGCTTAAGTAAACTTGGTTCACACTACACATATCAAGAAAGTCCAGGTGATCATAAGATCCAACCCTAGTGTCCATTTGGGAAGGTGGAGTCCTTACCTGTGCGTGCAGGTGGACTTTTTATCACAGGTTTTAGTCTTGTGTTTAGGAGAAACTCTTTCTACCAAAAAGAAACTCTCCCACCAAAATGAAAAGTGTGCTCCTCCAAATAAAGTTGTAACAGATATACTGACACGTGTTTCAAAAAAAAAAAAAGAGTTGCAAATAAGTCAGTATATCTCACAAATGTCTGTAAAGTCTTCGCCCTACAAGAAGTTCTTCAGGGCAGGTTACAAATACCTTGTTTTCCTTTGAGCCACAAAAATCAGAAAATGGGAGTTGAGTTTTTCATCATCTTCTTAAGGGTCAATCCGAAAACACGAGCTGAAATTAGGACCAACCTGTACTTAAAGATTCGTGAAACCCTGGTCTTGAGTCTTAATGTTCATCTGGTCAGTCTTGATCCTCCACTAAGCACAAGCCATAACCTCTTGAGCTCTCGAGTACAGCAAAATGCCTCCTGGATCCTGGAAATCGTACTTAAGGTTCAAATATCAAGAGTCCTGGTTAGTCGAGAGATGATCTACGTCATGTGAGACTTATAGTACTGGTAGTCTTCCCTACAATTGGTTCTCACAATATCCAACAATAAACACACCTTTATCGCCTCAGAAGAAAATCTTCAGCTTATGATCATTTCTAAATACTGTTTTACTAGGGACTAGTAAAAGATAGGCATGGGGGTATGATTGCACTGCAAAAATACGCCTGCAATTGTGCCATCTTATGCTATTTCCTAGCATTACCAATGCATATTAGTTCTCCAAAGTTGCATTGTAAAAATACATGCATGCATGCATTTAATTGAGAAGGGAGGAGAATGAAATAAAATGGCCTCGCGATTACATTTTTCCTCAAGAGCATCTTTGCAAAATCCACCATCTTTTTATTTTTTCCACTTGATTTTGAAATGCTTCCCGTGACTGCAACTTCTTCTCCTTGCGCCATTCCCTGCTCTCCATCCCTCTCCCTGCCAGCCCTTCCCTGCGGCTGCCACTCCCTACCGAGGCCATGCATGAGCCATGCACAGCCAGGGCATGGCCATGCATGGCTTTCATCTTCTATTTAAAGCCACGGCTTCTCCTTCAACAGCAGCCTTGTCCCAGCTGAAAAAAAACCACACCAGCACTTCTTCTCCAGGCCACCGTCATCTCCTCCCTCTCCCTCCATATGCCGGCCCTCCTCAGAGACACCCTACAGGCAGGAGCCCTCACTGTGGTGCACACCACCACAATGAGACCACCACCGCCTAGCTCTTCAAAGAGTCGGTGGGCGAGGTGGCTATTTTCAAGTTTCTTTTTCCATTCCAGCACCTTCAGCCATGGCCGCAAGCTTCAAGGTCTGAAGCTTGAAGCTCGGCGGTAGCAACAGCGGCAAGGCAGCAGCAGCAGCAGCCCCAGCCCCTTCCGTGTAGGCCTGCAGGCACCCCAACCCCTTCCGTGTGCGCCTGCAAACCTCTCTGCCTTGTCACCCTTTCTTCCCCCCGGAACCGACCTCTGCGCACCTCTGCAGCGGCCGGCCAACCCTCACCGCGCACCCTAGCAGCACCCGCGTCGCCCTCGCCTTCCACCACGCACGCCAGCAGCCTTCTCCACGTGCTCTGTCGCAACCTTCCGCCTGCAAGCCACCAGCTGAAGCCACTCCGCCGCGCGTGCCGAGCCGGCCACACTTACAGCACCGCCCGCTGCCGGTTGCGCGGCACACCCGACCACTGTTGCCACTGTTCATGCGAGTCTGCACAACACTGTGGCTACAGTGGGGTGACCGGTGAGCTTCTCACTTTACCGGTCACCCGACGTGCCGCGACCGCCATTCGCCCATGCGCGCACCCAGCCGCGTGTCTCGCCTGGTGTCGCTCGCACCCGCCTGTGTGTCTGCCTGCCCATGTTTTCCTGCTTCACCCGCTCCCTTCGCCCGTGCTTGTGAGCGCCCGTTCCAGCCACTCCGCACAACGTTGGGCGCTGCAGTCCTCTCCGCACCAACTCTCCTACATGCACGCTCCTCTTTGTGCGAACACGCACCTGCGCGTGCGCATGGAAGCCTCCAGACGACGCCACCGGCCCTCAGACGCCTTAACCTCCAACCATCTCTTCTGCTCTCTCTCTCTCACTCTCTCTCACAACACTCTCTTCACCGACGCTTGCACACACATTCACTCACACTTTCCGACACACACACACACACCTATACACTATTATATACATATATATATATATACGTATACATATATATTGATATATATACATATATTTATATACATATATATACATACATATATATACATATATATATATACTTATATTTATACATATAGTAGTACATATATACTTATGTATTAGTATACATACATATATATATATATCTATATACTTATATATATACATATATATATATACATATACTTATATGCATATACATATATATATATATATATCTATATCTATATATATTAGTATTTATATAACTAAGTATTAGTATACATATATATATATACATATCTATATACTTATATATATACATGTATACTTACATATATACATATACTTATATACATATATATATAATATATATATATATTTATACATATATCTATACATATATTAGTACTTATGTAAAAATGTCTTAGTCTATATACACATATATATATATACATCTATATACTTATATATGTATACATATATATATACAAATATATATGTATGTATATATATCCATATATAGCTATATAACTATATATACATATATACATATATATATATCCATATAGTATTATATACATACATACATATATATATATATACATCTATACATAAATCTATCCATACATATAGCTGCATACATATATACATATACCTGTATATATACATATATACATATATATATACACACATATATATATACCTATATATTTATAACCATATATATATATAGATATATTTACATATACATATATATATATATTTCCACGTTACTTATCCTACATGGTATCGTGGGAATATCTGCACCAGTTGCTGATATTCCTCGATACACCCGTACAAAAAGCGTGTTCACACCCATCTTCCACCATCCATCCTACACCTTACACGCGGCACTTCGTCCTGTTGGTTGCGTCTCTCTAGACGACGACCAACTCGACACTGTGCTACACTCCATCTCCGCCTCCACCCCCACCCCATTATATACATAATATATTACCTATATATATATATATACAATATATTTACTTTATTTCTGTTTCGCTTTCCTATTAGTAAAAAGATAAAAAAATATATAAAAGAGAAAAGATAATCTTTGACTTGCAGGTACTCCATCTTGCGTATAGCAAGACCCATTTTGGAACCCTATTTTGGCTCAAAGCCAAGAACCCAATTTTGAGGGTGTGTCTCAAGGACAAAGATTACCAGAAGAAAATCTAAATAAGAAAAACACAAAAAACACAATAATCGAACAGACGAGACTCGTTGTAGGAAAGTCGTAGAAACTCGACTTGCAACCCCACTTCCCTAAGTTCGACCTTGGGCCTAAAAGTGATAAGATAAAATCATGTACGCCAAGTTAAAAATTTTGTAAAGAGATGGTTAGGTCCGATTTAGGTTAACCACTATACACACTTCAACGGATAAAACACCATATTAAAAACCTATTTAGGTCCGACACCAGTCCCCACGGGTTATAGGGTTTCCCCCACCTGACCTTCCTTGTCACAACGATTATAGGTAGACCGGAATGTTCAAATTGAGACCTAAGTCTACCAAATTTATTCCTAATTTGTGCCTTGAATTTTCACTTGATTTAGAAGTTGATTCAATTTGTGACCTAATTTGGAGGTTGATTAGCCCACAAAATGGACCAACTACACCTAACCTACCCTCAAAATTGAGGATGAAATTTGGGTCAAGACCCAAAGTCACCCTGAATTGACTCTTGATTACGCAACAAGCATAGGTCTTAATTAACCTAAATTAGGCTAGGACTTAGCCTAACTTAGGGTAATTCATGCATGCATAAGCATTACTAGCACCTTTACTGCTTTCTTTTAGCTATGCATAAAATAATGCTATAACGTACTGATTAGGTGCATTATGTCTATTGCAGGTAATAAGCTGACCTGAAGCTAGATCTGAAGCTAGATCTAAAGCTAGATTTGAAGAATAAAGAATAACTGGTGTTGCAATAGAGCTGGAGCAGAAGACCTAGATTAGATGTAGTAGATAATAATGTAAGGGAGTTAAGGTATGCTATTCTATTATGTAGGAATAAGGCAATAAATTATGAAGAACTTAGGTCCATCCTAGCCATAGGACAGGCTTGAAGCTTTCCTAAGCCTTAGCCACCACTAGATTTGGTGACCACACCCTAGGAAACCTTAAAACCCTAAATCCAACCTCTATCTAGATGTCCAGATAAGCTATAGGACATCAAAAACCTTTAGCCAACTCCCGCACACCTTAAACCCACTTCTGCAGTGTTATTGGACGTCTAGACACATGGTCAGACGTCCAATTTCTATAGAATAGCCAAGACAGAACCTAGAATCCCTCCTGACTCTAATTGGACGTCCGGACAATAAGTATGGAGTTTTGGTTTTTCATTATAAAACGTCTGACACAATTATTAGATGTCTGGAACTACTCACTAGTTCCTATTTTTGAATTCAAGCATGGATCGTGAATTCCTAGGTCCCTAAACCCAACTCTAACCCCCATGGAACCTAAATTAAGTTGCCCTAACCCAAGTACATCACCTCTAGACCTCCCTAAGGACCTAATTAGGTCCTCACTAAACCTAATTGACTTGGATCATGGTCAATCTCTTTAGTCTTTTCAATTAGACTCATTGAGTCCACTTGAGCCCTGATCTTAGCACACAGTGTAAAATTGGACTCGGTGAGAGTCCAATTGACCTAGGCCTGACTTAGTTGAGTTCTTTTACTCTCAATTAGGTTTCCACACACCCAATTAAACATGTATTAAGTTTAATTGCACTTCACCTTAGTGAATTAGGGTTTACAACCCTAATTTGAGACCTACCATGACCTAAGCCCACTAGAACCTAACCTAATCAACCTAGCCACTTATGCTTCGACCCACACACACCCACACACAACCACATACACCATCCACACAAAAATACCTAGCTTAGAGTTCTCTAGAACTCTATACCATGTGTTGTTGCCTTGGTTGCTAAAATTAGCAATAGAGAGCCATTCAATTTTTAGATCCACATTTGGTGGATCTAAAAACCACCATCCATCCTCTCTCTCACTCTCCCACAAGCTCCCATCATAGGCCTCTCTGGAGAATTCCATAATTCTCTAGAGAGCTTCCCTTAGGTCTATAAAAAGACTTAAGGGGTGGCACTTTGGACCCATTCACTCTTGGCTCCATTTTAGCTTAGCTTCATTCCACCTCCACTCCACCTTCACAAGTAGCTTCCCCATGGCCACCACCATCTCCACACCAAGATGTTGGATCACCTCCTCAACTTCTCTCTAAGGGCCAGCCTAAGCACCATTGGCCGCCCCTCCTCCTCTCAACCAAGTCAAAGGCCATCAGAGCCTACCTCTGAATGCCCTTAGTTCTGATTGATTAGATTATAGTTCTTCATAGTTTTACTACTTTTATTACTACTTAGTAGTGTAGGTCCTTACTTTTCCCCAAATGATGCATGCATAATCCCCTGTAGATTCATGTATGCAGTCGTTTCCTATTAGCTATTAGTTTTTACATTCCCTGTACAAGCATTCTACTACTGGTGCTCTTCAACTCTATTATCATCATCTTTATATATATATATATGTTGGAAATCACCATGTGCTTGCTTATCATCTTTTGGTGTGATTAAAGTTGCATGTTTTCAATTTCTGATATTCTAGCAAGAGCATGTCCTTCATCAATACAAACTTAGCATAAATCGTCATGCAATTTTAAGCAATTGTAGTGATCGAGATCAATTTCAAATCTGCATTTCTATAAACACCTCCCAGAGACAAATGGCCAGGACGCAAGTCTCGTTATCTTAGAAATTATTTTTGTTGATTGTATTTTGCAATTGTACTACAACGCATTTTTGATCAAATACACGCTTTACGATCCCAACAAATGGCACCATTACCAGGGGGGCAATGTCATTTTTTATTTCGATCTCTAGAATTATGACTGGCAAATATTCCTCTGCTTGTTTGTTGGATGTGTAGGAAAGCGAGAAAAATGGGATCTGCGCATACAACGATCATGAAAAAAAATATCAGGTGCACATCTCCTCTTAGATTAGGATTTTCCTTTTTTGAACCCTAGGTTAGATTCCTTCTAGCAATTTTGTTTGAAAAAAAAAGAAAAACCTATTTATTTTCATGAAGAAGGATAGAATAATAAAAAAGAAGTCTAGGTAGTTAGATTAGGTTTCCATTTGAATCCTAGGTTAGTTTGCTTGAAAACAAAAGAAGAAAAGGATTTTTTGAAAAAGCAGGTTTTCCATTCAAAATAAAAATCAAAAGTTTTGAAAAGAAAAAAGAAAATATTTTGGGGGAAAGTTTGAATTTTGAATTCAAATACCTTTTGAAAGCTTTCCCACCATTCTCTGATTTTCGGCCAGACTTCAAATTCCAATTTAAGAATTCAGTTGCCAAAAAATTAATGAGCGAAAAATTTTAAAATTTGGGTTAGACCTTCATTTTTAAACCACCTTTCAAATGGAATTTTTCATTTGAAAAAATTCCAACTACAAAATTTTTAAAAATTCACGAAGTGCAAGAAGGTCAAACTGACCCAAATTTGAGAATTTTCAAAATTCAAAAAGTAATTCTGGGTAATCCGTGAATCTATTTTGACTAAAAATGGTGGGGTTTGAAAGATGATCTCATTGGCTTCAATTTCCATATTCTCCCAAATTTTGAAGGTCATCGGATACTATTTCAAAGCAAAAAAATCGACTAGGGGTCAAAATTCCCGATCTGACCTCTTGACATTTAAAAATCTCTATAAATTCATTTGAAGCAATAAAAATTACAAAAAAATATTCTCTAAAAAGGTAATTGAAAAATGGATCTGTTTACCAAATTTAATCTTATTCGGATTCCAATTTTTATCAAATATTTGTTCTTATTTTTGTGGTCGACTGAAGAATAAAGAAAAAAAACCGTAGACTTGCATGAACCCTAGGTTACACCTTTAGGGTTACATTATAGACACCACACATTTGGGCTAACCTAGACTTGATCAAGTCTAAGGTTTAGCCGATGAGCTTGGTCACCTTGTGTGCCACTCACCATAAACCCCAACTGAAGAAAAACATGCTCAAATTAATTTTAAAACATGTAAGCAAACCCGAATTCGTTGTCGTACTACTAGGTGGCTTCAACCACTCTTGCCGAACCTAGTGACTAAGTCTACGAGGCAGTGTCAAACAATCGTGGCTAAGGGGTAACGGAATTGGAGGTGTGAGCCGAAGGAAGAACCTTCCCCTTAGTCCCCTCGTAACTAGACTGGCTAGGTTAGCTTGAGAGGCGGGAATCACTTTCAGTCGGTTGCACGATGAATTTTTCTTCAGGAATTCGAACTTAAAATGAAAAATATGGTCATCTGATCATAAGGACCATCTGATTGACAGGGCCTTAGCCTTGTCTAGCTTGGCTACACCAAGCCAGGGGTTGGGTGGTGTATGCGAGGAAGGAGGTCACTCAAACCTCGATTGGTTGGACCTTGGGAGTCGCTCCCAAGGAGGTGAGTCACTTCGTCTAGGCCATCTTCTCCCCCATCCTCTTCTTCTATCTGCTTAGCCACGATGGCTAACCCTAGATTTGGACCTAATCAAGATCTAGAAGAGCTGGACCCAAGAGCTTTTCTAAGAGCCAGGGTCTCTGAATCAGCTCAACCTTGTTATCAGAACCCAAGGTGATGAAGATGACTTTTCACATCGCCTGATCCTTCTCCTCGGGTTACCAAAATGGTTAACCCATATCCTAACCATAGATATTATGACCCATACCAGCCAATCCCTCAAAGGATTGCATCTTATAACCCAGGATATGGATTTCATACTCCTACTTCTCACCCATGGAGTTTGGGTAGACCTAATTCACCCCATGGAACCCATGAAGAACTAGCAGTGCATATGTGACCGCATTATAGAATACAGAGATCTATAGCTATCACTAAGGAAAAGGCCACATCCTATCTGCATGAAATCCAAGCTATCACTGAGTCGAACCAAAGACAAAGCTAGATTCCATATCAACAAGCTATGATGGAGCTCCTTCAGGGAACAACAGGGATAACAAGGCTAATTGGACAAATCGGGAAACTCAAGAACTACTGCTTTTGAGATATCAAGTGGAAAATAGCCTTGAAGACCTCAAAGAATCTGAAACGACTACACCGGACGGACACATAGGAGATTCTCGGGAGCAGATGCCAGAAGATAATTCAGGGGAAGAAGAATCCAGATTGGATATGAGATAGGAGCAGGAAATATTTAGAATGGGTTCGTCTGAGAACTCCATTCAAGAAACTGAAGAGGAAAGGATTGATATCTCCAGGACTGAGCCACAATCAGATTATCCTGAATCCTGGGAGATACCTCTTGGGTTAGATAACCAAACTGTGATAAGGGAAGTAGATCCATTTGAGGATATGAATCTTGAGGAAAACATTACATTGACACTACTGATCAGCCTAATCCACTTCCCATTGTAGGTGAACCTGTGCTAGAGCCAACATCTTCTGATCAGCACTCTTCTTTCGCCTACATCCCTAATTCGGATGTTAGAAATTCTGAGATGACACTTTCTACCCCTGATCCTGACATCCAAAGACCCGAAGTAGCTATGGATGACTTGACCGAAGAAATAAATATGCTACTTGAGGCAGGAATTACTGAGGAACCCATTGCATATGAGGGTGAAGCTTTGAGTAGAATGAGCTGAGGACACACCTACAATCCTAGTCAATCTAATGGATGGCTCGACTCGGAGCCTAAAGAGTCACTCTCTGATGAGTCAGAGATGAGTAGATGAGGATGAAGTGATTTCCAATGAGGATTTCAGTGACCTCCCCACTGATCTTTTACTTTCACGAATACCCCCATATGATCCAGAGCCTGGAGAGGGCTTGATCTTTGATGTCAATTATCGTTATGAGGATCCCCATGACTCAGATTTTGGTTCTAAGGTACATTTTGTTCTACTCCATCAGCAACTTCCTGTTGAATTGTGGGACATGATAAATCAGCTGAATCAACATCATGATCCCCCCTCTGATTATCCTCCATCTTCCACCACCACTCCGCACTTTCTTATAGCTAGATTTTTTAGAGTAAGGGTGCACAATCAGTTGGTTTGCATCTCTGGACCACTGATTCTAGGAGCATACAAGCACATCATTCTATTAATCTTGACTGGCTCCTATGCTAGAACTCATAAATCTGATTGAGTTTTCGCTCAGCTGGAGGCATTAAACTCAGCACGTATAGATAGCATCTACTCTGCATCCATCATGTATACATACCATTTTTATACATAGCATATTTTTCTTTTAGCGTATTTCCTTTCCGCATATTACATACTGTCAGGTTGGCCGGTGCTGAACGTTAAAACTTCAGGAGCAATTCCAAACGATTGTACCCATTTACTCCCAGCTATATTTAGTTTCTTTTATATTCATGCATGAGGACATGCAAGTACTTAGGCATGGGGGGGTAGATAAGAAAAAATTGAAAATTTTTATGCCAACATTTGGGAAAACCCCGAAGCTACATGTCAAACATACTTTAGGACCCTAAAAAAAAAACAACCTACTATACCTCCAATGCTTGCATTAGAGCTAAAAATCATCCGCAACAGCCACTTCCAACTCACCCACTCACCTTTTGTTCTAAATCTAGGGCCAAGCTGAATGTAACCGAAAGAGAAATTTCATGAAGTATGAATATAAGAGGTTACTTGTTTATAGCATATATACATAGTGCATCCATGAATAAGATTATCTTATTAAGAGAATGCACTAGGGATTTTATCCTCTAGTTGATTCTTGCAATCTGGAATCCAGTATAATTTTTCACACACACGTAGAATTTGCAATGAATTCACGGTGAAGGCTGATAGACATCTTTAGTCTATCGAGAAGAAGCAGTGCTTCTTTTCCTAAACCCTTGGATAGTGTTTTGGGAGTCAGGCAGATTTTCTTCCAAAAATCCACCAATATTGTGAGATGAGAATAGAGAGTACTGGTGCTCTAAGATTAGTGTAAGGAATCTGGAATCCTAGATAATTAGGTAACGATACTCAGAGATTAGGCATAATTTTCGCTTTTGGATCTTGCATATACATTTCTGCGTGAAATTTTGAGAGCCACCAAGTAAGGCAAATACGCAAAGAATGAGTTTTCATAAACTAGGGCTAAGGTGGATGGTTATGACTATTCTTTACGGAATCCTTAGCTGAAGGAGGGTATTGATGTCAAGGTCAGAAATACACCATCCTATCCGTCTCTCCTGGTGCCATGAGTAGGCACTTCCACTAAGTAAGCCACCCAATGTCTCTTGAGTACCACCAATCTCTAATAATGCCTCCTTAATAAAGTTCATGAATGTATGCTAGCTTGTGTTGTGTTGAAAAAAAATATATATACATAGAAAGAAAGATTGAAAAAAATTAGAAAAGAAGAAAAAGCAAAGAAGAAAAAGAGTGAATATTTAGTGTTTATTTTAGTTGCATTGAGGCAATACCACCAAATAAATTTGAGATCCGCCAAATATGGCCATAACCTATCTTTCTGTGTTTCTGACTGCCCGAATACTGGCTAAGGAATTCCAACTTAGTGTTAAGGTTATGAGAACTCAATTAAGGTGTTAATGCCAAGTGAGACTACCAAATACAGATCATGTGTGAAAATTTGGTGAGATTGTGAGCTCTAAAAAAAATAGAGAGAGAGAATGAATACAAAGGAACCAGAAGAGAGCATAGTTTTTCTCATCTTTCACTGAGTTGAGTTACTTGATAATCCGAGAATCTAGATTTTGAAGTACTAATCTCTATGTAGCACCAACTGAGAGTGAGCCACCAAATATGTAATCTTTTCCCTCTAAGATTCTCTACCTAAGCTTAAAGCTGGGTGGAATTCATAGAATATCTTGAATAATATGAGGGAAGAAGTCCGCCTATGCCGCTACAATTTTTATTAGGGGTCAAGTATAGGATTTAGAAGTGAATTAGTTTTTCGCTCGAATCCATTGCAAAAGCTACGTAGCTGCACTTTCACATTTGTCTAGATTTCTAGAGCATAGGATGAAAACAAAAGGGAGAAAAACTCTAGGCATATACTTGATAAAATAATCAATTCCTTAGGGACCCTTCTGTGAATAATTTAGTCTTGCATTTGCTAGGAACTAGCAAGATTCAGGCATGGGGTTATGATTGCACAGCAATCATTGGTCTTAATTGACCTAAATTAGGCTAGGACTTAGCATAAGTTAGGGTAATTCATGCATGCATAAGCATTACTAGCACCTTTACTGCTTTCTTTTAGCTATGCATAAAATAATGCTATAATGTACTGATTAGGTGCATTATGTCAATTGCAGGTAATAAGCTGATTAGAAGCTAGATCTAAAGCTAGATCTAAAGCTGGATCAGAAGAATAAAGAATAACTGGTGTTGTAGCAGAGTTGGAGCGGAACACCTAGATTAGATGTAGTAGATAATAATGTAAGGGAGTTGTAACGAACGCGTGCCCCAGACGTCTTTTAAGACGTCTAGGAGGTGGCCCAGACGTCGGACCAGATGTCTGGGATCACATCCAGAAGTCTGACCAGACGTCTGGGATCGTTTCCAGACGTCTGGAAATCCGTTAATTTCGACACGCGCGGGTCGTCTGCGTGCCTAAGCGCACAGACCGGATATTCGCTTATTCCCTCTTTCTCTGCGGCTGCAGACACCTGCCGCGTCCTCTCTCTCCTCCTCGCGCGGCCTTAAAAGGCCACGCGCTCCCTCCCGTCGTCTCCACCGTCTCCTCCCTCTTCTCCTTCAGCCAGTGAGCGTGAGCGCGAGCGCGAGGGCGGCAGCGGCGGCCGCAGTGAGCGCGGAGGAGGTGCGGCGTGCGAGAGCGGAGCTCTGCCGTGAGGGCGAGCTCGCTGGGGCTGCTAGGGCCGGCCGGCGGAGGGCGCGGGGGGCGCGGAGTGACGCGGAGGGGGGACTGCTGCGGTCTGAGCAGCAGGTGCGTGAGGTGCGACGCGGGCGGTGTCGCGAGCGGAGGCCGGGTGGCACCCTGATTCTGGAAAAAATTCCAGAATCAGACGTCTGGGTTGATGGCCAGACGGCGAGGGCAACGTCTGGAAGACCTTCCAGACGTCTGAAAGGTGAGTTTTCCGTCTTCTTCTTCCTTCCTGTCGACTGACCGTACTGAGGGAGGGAGATGGGTGTGCGCAAGCTCAGTGATTCGCCATCCAACGCGAATCAGACGTCTGGCTATTGTACCAGATGGCGGGAGCGACCTCCAGACGTCTGGGGTGACCATCGGACGTCTGGGAGCTAGGCCAGACGTCCCCGCAGACTTCTGGACGTCTGGGAAACCATGCTGAATAGGTAATTCTCTTATCCACTTTTTAAGACGTCTGGAAGAAGTTCCAGACGTCAGATTTTGCACAGTGTCATCGTTTTTGACCCGTTTAGGGCCCGTTCGGGTTCCGTTTTCCACGATTCGAGTTGCATTCTTTTAAGAATTAATTCCTCTACCCGTCTACAGTAGCTATACACTGTTTTAAGACACTCCTTGTGTTTGATCCTTGTGATAGGACCTCCTTCAGTTGCAGTCTTGGGAGTCGCGGAGGCACGCGGGATTCCCGATCACGCCCCCATTACTCCCGTTGTACCTGGTAGAGTGGCTTTAAGTTATTAATAAAATCTGTTGAAGCATGGAACCATAACTAGAACCTAGGACATTGCATGAATCCTAGTAATGAGAAATATATTGAATGATAGCTCCTCGGTGTTGCATGAATCCTAGGGCTGGAAAACTAGATTGTATGAAAGATCCTAGGATATGACATGAATCCTAGGATGAAAAAACTAGTGGAATGTATAATACTGCAGTCTTGGAAAATGGAAAGGAATATAAAGTTGCCTGTAAATTGAATTAACAGCAGCCTATTATGAATAAAGAAACATGATTGAGATCATGGTTTGTAAGAACGTGAAACTGGAAAGTGAAACATATGATGTTCTGAGATTAAAGAGTTGGAACCCTACGGGGAATTAGGAGTGGAACTCCTGGAAAGAGAAAGGAATGGAACTGAGATGTAGTTTTGTACTGTCTCTTGGGTACGTAGTACCAAGGGAAGTACCTGTACCTGTTTAGTGCAGAGTGGGGCTAGCCACCCCAGGGACCCGGGGTTAGGACCGGCCGCTCTGTACCGACTTGCTGGCCCTCGTGTACGTAGTACCGAGGAGAGCTACTAGTGTTAGGAGAGCACTAGCTACCCCACAGGCCCCGGGGTTCTGCTAGCCTCCTTCACCGACTTGTTAGGCCCACTGGGGCAAACCAGGGTAGTCAGGCGAGGGTGCGCGGACTGTGGCGGGGCAAGGCCCCGGTTTGGTTACTGTGGAGCGGTTGGACCCCTGTTACTGAGAGGGCTCTGCCCTGGACTGGTTCCGTGCTATGCTTTGGACGCACCCGTTAACGGAAATGACTAACCGCGTGCCAGTACGGGTTAGCTACCTGTCTGTTTATCGCACGTGCCGTAGTCACCGTTACGTCTGTCATTGACCTTGGGGTGGTTGACTGAGGGTAGGATCACCACGGGGGACTCTCCCAGCCAGAAGAGCACCACGTGCTACTTCTACTTTTTGGAAAAGACTGCAATCAAGATCGTTCCCACGAGGAACATTCGAGATCAAGTAAAAGATCTGAGGAATAAATGAAATAGTGAGACAATTGAAAGATGTGAATAAAGAAAGTAATAGAACATAACAGCTACTGTACACTCTACTGTTGTCCTTAGTTTTAGTTGCCACTCTACTCAGCGTTTTGCTGACGTGTTACACTCGTTACCTTTTTTAGGACCAGGTGTTGAGCAGCCAGGGTCAGCGGCTGTAGAGGACGCTGGGCCGAGTAGGGTCCAGTAGAGTTACCACTGTCTTTTGTACCTCTTTTGTTTCTGTTATAGTGAGTAGTTCTTGTTTCCGCTGCACTTTTCTTTACCTGCAGTTCATGTTATATGATAAATGTTGTTCTACTGTTGTGGTGGTATATACTGTAGTAGTTTCTTTCCTTACTGCTGTACTTTCTTACTATTAGTTATATTCATGCTGAATGTGGTTTATTTTACTGCTCTTTTGGTTACTTCCTCGTTGGACGACTAGGTAATGGGATTAGTCGAGTCGGTCCGGTTCTCGTGTCTCGTAGGGACTCGGGAACCGGGTCGTTACAGGAGTTAAGGTATGCTATTCTATGAAGTAGGAATAAAGCAATAAATTGTGAAGAACTTAGGTCCATCCTAGCCCTAGGATAGCCTAGAAGTTCCCTAAGCCTTAGCCACCCCTAGATTAGGTCACCGCACCCTAGGAAACCTTAAAACCCTAAATCCAACCTCTATCTAGATGTCCAGATAAGTTATAGGATGTCCAGAACCTTTAGCCAACTCCCGCACACCTTAAACCCACTTCTGTAGTGTTAATGGACGTCCAGACACTTGGTCAGATGTCCAATTTTTGCATAATAGCCAAGGCAAAACCTAGAATCCCTCCTAACTCTGATTGGATGCGCAGACAATAAGTCTAGACTTCTGATATTTTGTTATAAGATGTCTGACATAATTATTAGACGTTTGGAACTGCTCTCTAGTTCCTATTTTTTAATTAAACCATGGATCTTGAATTCCTACATCCCTAAACCCAATTCCAACCCCTTAGAAACCTAAATTAAGGTGCCATAACCCAAGTACATCACCTCTAGACCTCCCTAAGGACCTAATTAGGTCCTCACTAAACCTAATTGACTTGGATCATGGTTAATCTCTTCAATTTATTCAATTGGACTCATTGAGTCCAATTGAGCCATGATCTCAGCACACACTATCCAATTGGACTCAGTGGGAGTCCAATTGACCTAGGCCTGACTTAATTGAGTTATTTTACACTCAATTAGGTTTCCACACACCAAATTAAACTTGTATTAAGTATAATTGTGCTTTACCTTAGTGAATTAGGGTTTACAAACCTAATTTGATACCTACCATGACCTAAACCCACTATAACCTAACCTAATCAACCTAGCCACTTAAGTTTCGACCCACACACACCCACATACACCATCCATACTAAAATATCTAGCTTAGAGTTCTCTAGAACTCTATACCATGTGTTGTTGCCTTGGTTGCTAAAATTAGCAACCAAGAGCCATTCAATTTTTATATCCACA
Source organism: Thalassia testudinum (assembly GCA_037157565.1). Lineage (NCBI taxonomy): Eukaryota > Viridiplantae > Streptophyta > Magnoliopsida > Alismatales > Hydrocharitaceae > Thalassia > Thalassia testudinum. Next base: position 97,884,717 of record JAZHRO010000025.1, read on the forward strand.
TTTGGTGGATCTAAAAACCACCATCCATCCTCTCTCTCACTCTCCCATGAGCTCCCATCATAGGCCTCTCTAAAGAATTCCATAATTCTTTAGAGAGCTTCCCTTAGGTCTATAAAAGGGCCTAAGGGGTGGCACTTTGGACCCATTCACTCTTGGCTACATTTTAGCTTAGCTTCATTCCACCTCCACTCCACCTTCATGAGTAGTTCACCATGGCCACCACCATCTCCACGGCAAGATGTTGGATCACCTCCTCAACCTCTCTCCAAGGGTCGGCCAAAGCACCATTGGCCACCCCTCCTCTCAACCAAGTCAAAAGCCATCGGAGCCTACCTCTGAATGCCCTTAGTTTTGTTAGATTAGATTATAGTTCTTCATGGTTTTACTACTTTTATTACTGCTTAGTAGTGTTGCTTCTTACTTTTCCCCCAATGATGCTTGCATAATCCCCTGTAGATTCATTTATGCAGTCATTTTCTATTAGCTGTTAGTTTTTACATTCCTTGTACAAGAATTCCACTACCGGTGATCTGTAACATTGTTATCGTCATGTTTATGTATATAGGTTGAAAATCACCATGTGCTTGCTTATCATCTTTTGGTGTGATTAAAATTGCATGCTTTCATTTTCTGATATTCTGGCAATAGCATGTCATGCATCAATACGAACTTAGCATAAATCAACATGCGATTTTAACCAAGTAGAGTGATAGAGATTGGTTTCAAATCTGCATTTCCATAAATGCCTCCCAGAGATGAACAACCGGGACTCAAGTCTCATCTTTATAAATTATTTTGACAAGCGTTTCCGCGCACTATACTACGACGAGATCTCTATTTTCAAAACACACGGGAGACCCGCCTCCTGTCAACTCTCAAGTTATTTGGTCCAAAATTTTAGGGTTCAAGTGAATTTAGAATATGATTTTAGGGTTTGCTTGGATAGAACTTTTGAACTAAGGGCATGGGTGGCACACAAATACGGGAGGGTTAATTTCCTTTAATGCATGCAAGTATGTACCAACACTTCAAAATCGTAATGTGGATACCCTAGTTGGCTCTATTTCAAGTCGAATTTGATCTCAAATGTAACACCTTGGAATCAAATAAGAAAGTGAGTAGTCCAAGATGTTTAGAAAATTAAGCATAAATCCCTACTATGCATAAGAAATCAGGATGGGAATTTCTACTCAAATGGACTCACTTCAATCAGATATCAAATTAAGTTTCCAAATTAGCAAACTTTGCCTTTAAATGATGATTACTAAAAGTAAAAAAATAAGGCAAGTGAATCCTAATTCATTTGCTTCCTTTTCACTTTCCCAGGATTAAGAGGTTGATTAGGGAAGAAGAGAGATTTTACCTGCCCCTAGAGTGGATGATTGCATGGAAGATTTTCTTGTGATGTACCTCACAAAATCATAGCAAAATAGATATGGCAAGTTAGTAATAAGCTCAATCAAATAAGATACAATTAGTGGTGAATTGTGCGTTGCTCCCCAGTAACGGCGCCAAAATGTTTAGGCATGAAGATCGTCTTTTAAAGAAATACGCATTGTAGTATAGGACGAAATTTGCACAAACACTTAAATTTATAAAACTCAAAATAAATGTGAATCTGAGGTCATTCATAGGGAGCAAATGTGGAATTTCCAACACTAATCACATTCAGAAATAATGAGCGCAATCAATTATGTACACGAAAGATATTCAATGAATAATATATACAGAAATATTTTCAATAATAGCATTCATATCAGTCGAATAAAAGGAAAGGAAGAGCTTAAACCAATGGTGGTTTAAATCACCATTTATTCCCTTCAATTAAAGCACATCCCAATGTATTCAATTTAATCAAATATCTAAACAGTGTCTTTGAACCTTTAATCTCCAAATTCCACTTCAGATGAGATACCAAGTATCAACTAAAATAATGCCATAGTACTACAACAGATATTGACCACAAGGGCCAGATGACTTAACCATCACCAATCCTCAGCAGCACAAGGCACAAGGCATTCAGTAAGGCACAATACAAGATTCCTCACAGATGCTAAGTATTAAAGTGATTAGGCATTCATCTCAAGGATATGAATCCTGAAGCGAAACCCTCCCCCCTCCTCCTCAGGATTTCTTTTCTTTCCTCATCTCAGAACCGGGTTATGGGTAGTTTAGTATGTAAGCAGGTAATCGGATCCGGATAGGGTACAGACTGACATGGCATGTATGGTGGGTGAGGAGTGTACGGGTTTGTTAGGCAGGGACCTTACCCTGCTTGTGAGAGGCGATAAGGCAACAACACAAATCCGTCTTATATACAGTGGGCCGTATGTGGAACTAAATCCCACTTGTCTTCCTTCACGCGCCAGCAATTGGGAGTCTCTTGCAATTGGAGCTGCTGCTATCATTCTTTATTCAATTGGTGCTCAAGATATGTTCCTGAGGTGAGTTCGTAGCCTTGGAAAGTGATGCAAGGTTGGTTGATGGCGTGGTGATCGTCAGTAGTGACTGAGACTTGAAACAACGAACACATGCTCTATGCCCCAATTAGAGCATTCAATAGAATCGCTGTGAGGCAAAGAAGTGAACGATGGTGCTTGCGAGAAGTTTGGAAGAGTGTAGTGGCTGGGCAGAGTCAGAGTTGATGACGGCGACGTGTGCTGCTTGGTGGAGGTGTTGAATACGTGAAAGCCCAAATTAGAATAGGGATTTTCGTTGGAGGTGTATAGCGGAGCTTCTAGAAGTGATAGCAAGTGATTTGATGGTCTGTGGTGGTGTGGTGAGCTCCTCAGAGTTATGCCAGGTGAGCTCCTCAGAGTTACGCCAGATGTGGAGATGGAGTGGGAGAGGGTGATGTAGTGGTCGAATCAAGGAATAAAGGAGTCAAAGAGGGTCTAGAGAGGGAGAGGAAGTGTTTAACCTATCTAGTGGACAAAATAGATGAGGAATTAGTGTCAACTTTGATTGGTCGGTGCCAGACATGAAAGGAATTCCATTGAGGGGAAGCGGCGACGACGAGGGTGTATATGTCCTCTACTTTGGTCGGAGAGAGGCGATGGAAGGAGATGGAGGTTGTGGCCTAGCCATTTGGCCATTGGCTAGCCTAAGGAAGTTGTCGGGGAGGGTCATCGAAGTCGAGCTGGAGGGTAGCCAGAGAAGGGATGAACTAGAGGTTTCTGGGCCTAAACTCGACTAGTTTTGACTACCGAACATCATAGAGCTTAAATAGAGCTCATATGTGTTCTATAATTGGAAGAATTTATCTGTGGGAATAGAATTTGATGAAGAAGAGGAATTTACGATTTTTGAGTTTGCCAGAGCTTTCCACTTTGGAATTATTCTCATTAGGTCCCTTGTGATCTAATGGCTAATCCCTCCAATTTTGGAGGGATTTGGTGAAGATTTGATGAGGAATCTTCCCAATCAAAGTCAACTACTATGGGTTAACTCAACGATGGCAGTAGAGGCATAAATACGAAGAAGATGAGAAACTTAGGGACCTGAATGCAAGAAATTTTGAAATCTAGGGGCTTAAATGTGAAGAATAGAGGTTTTAGGGACTGAAGTGCAAACTAAGTCAAGATGAACTCTGATTGGGATCAAATTTTTGTACAAACCTAATTTAGACCCAAGAAATCTGATGGTGAGTTGTATTTGAGTTTTGACCATGTTTGACTAGGCAATTTACACAGAAACCCAAATAAGGGCAAAATCCCATCTGAAGCTTTATCCAATGTCAAAATGGGTTCAGATGGTCAAACCAAAGGTACCAAACCTCTCAAAATATTTTTCAATGAGTTTTAGGAGGTTTAGATGAATTTTATCCTGACCAAAACCTCTTCAAATTATGCAAGTTTGAAATTAGGATTTTGGGTGTTATTTTGGTTCTTGAAAAGTGTGAAACGTTGTTTTTATCCGTGTAGACCTACTCTTTGGAGTTTAATGCTAATTTGATCTTCAATTAACCCTTGGAGAACCCAGTGGTTACTCTGCAATTATGATGTGACATTAAAACTGTGGATTTAACCCTTTTTAATGTCTTCTTCTCAAAATGGATCTGAGTGGAATTGCGGCTCTAAGGCGATCATGTAGGAGCATTTGTCACTTGATTTCCAATAATTTAAGTTAGTTATGGCTAATGATGGTGTTATCATCAGTGATAACATTTCTTGGAAGAAAATCAATCAAGAACCTTCATTTCCAATTAAATAAACATGATTGGTTCCCTTTCCTTAATTCTCTCAAGTATGAACACACCCATTGAGTATTCCCTTTGGGTTCACAATGGAGGCACCTTTAGAAACCCTAAGAGGCCTTTTTCTACACTAATTTACATTCCAAAAAGGTCCTTGTACATCCACCATCCACCTTCCAAAAATCATATTACTACTTTCCATATTCTAGAATTCTAATTCCAAAATTCATGACAACGTGACCCATCTTTAGCATTTTGGCCAAAACTTTCCATTTTAAATTTAAATTAAGTGATTTAAGTTGTATTTGAAAGCTGATTTCAAGGGCTACAACTTTTTTAATGTAAAAATTGAAATTCATAATATAAAGTGGTCAAAAATTCAAGATAATTGAAGAAAACCATAAATGATTGTTGTAACATTCTCTATACATATCCTTTCCCTTGCATCCGTAGACACAACTTCCACCTTTTTCTAAAACCCTAAACTCCACCTTCATACACCATATTGGACATCCATAAGCCTTCTTCTAAGGTTGGGCACCCTCTCTTCCTTTGTATCATCTCCATCTTCATGCTTGCATCCAGATTATTAGTCTTTTCGCAGGAAGGCACATTCTTGGAGGAGGAGATTTGTGAAAGATTAGCGAGACTTAGAGCATTCAAGATTCACCACATCAAGCCATGCACATCACGATAGGTTTAAGGGTTTCTCTTACTCTCTTGTTATTACTTTTGTAGAACTCTTGAGTATTTCAATGATTATACATATTTCTTTTATGATGATAAACATTATTATTACATCCATGTGTGACTAATTTCTTTTCGCATGTAGGTGACGGGTTAGTATCGACATGTGTTCATCGTAGATGGGTTTCATTTCTCTCTTGTATGGTTGTCAAGAAATCGAGTTGTTTCATGCATGCATAGACACACATATTATAGTCCAAGCCTAGGATCTAGTATCCAAGTGGGGTTATAGCCTTAACAGGTTTGCTTGGGATGAGACAATCCTAAGGGAGGGAAATCATTAGTGATTTGAACTTGTCTAATTACCTTTTAGGTGTCAGTTCTAGTTTTTGAAATCCACCGTTGATTGCTCAACAATCATTGGACTTAATCAACCTGAATAATGTTAGAATCCTAGCTAATCTATAAATATTGCATACATATCATTCATATTTTGCATTGCATCATTTTATATTTCTCTACATAGAATAATTTGAGATTATCTTGCTATTTAATGCTTTTATTGTTATTTACAGCTAATAAAGTGATCAAGATAAAGCTAGGATACGAAATAAAGTGGAATAAAGTGAGAAAGCGAAGAAGAAAAAAGAAGCTAGATCCAAACAAGAGAAAAGAGGTGGATATCCTTATCCCTACCCCTAGAAACCCTAGGACAACCTTCCCAAACCCAAAACCACTCCCATTAGGATATCCTAGCATCAAAGATTGGAGCATGGATAGTACTATCCATGTTCCTATCCATACTATCCATATCCCTAACCTCCACTTAGGTCAACCTAAACCTAAAACTTGAAACTTAGATTACACTATCCACAGTGTTATTCTGCTATGCAGAAATCCTATCCCACTATTGACGGCCTAGCCCTCCTATCCTTAACCCACAGTTCTCACTTTAGAACCCTGTCTAGGTCCATAACACCCTTAATTGGCTTAGTCAAACTCAATTGGGTAGCCACTACTCAATTGGATCTAGTGAGACCCAATTGGGCTAACCTAGTTTTGATTTGTCTCACTAGAGCCTAATTGGATTGACCTAAACCCAATTAGACTAGCCCACATTCGATTAGGTGCACCTAAACCTAATTGGGTTCACCCCTCTCTAAGTAGGTTCACTTTAATCTAATTAGAGCCACTTGACCCACCACCACCTAACTAGACTGGGACCGCACCTATTCTAGGTTGACCTAACCTTATTTAACCCAAATCGCATAACATTATACTACTAAATTCGAACCACTCAATACACACATGTTCCTATGCTAACCCCACCTAAAATAGTCAAAACCTAGATCCTATAAAAGTGGCACATACCTAGTTTGGGAGCCACCAAAAGTGTTGACACACATCTTCCAAAAGAGGCCCTTCCTATATAAAACCTAATTTCTAAGTGGTCGCAAAAAATCATTCCTTAATTCTTCCACTTCTCAATAGGCGACACCCTCCCCTCCACCCTCCAAAGAATCATCCCTCCTTTCTCCTCTGAAGGGCTCCTCCTCCCTCAAGGTCTACCACGGGTGACTAGCAAGGACCTCCCCCAATGGGTGTTCATGGATGGCTAAAAAGAGAGAAGAAATGGTGCACACCCACTTCTTCACTCCTTCTCAAGCATCTTCTTCCTCCTTGGGAGAAGGCACACGCTCCTCTTCTTCTATTATTGGATGGCCAAGAAGGCTTCCTCACAACAACTCTTGGTTGATCCCATCTTTCGGTTAGCGTATAGGAAGTCCTTGTAACCATGGCCTATCCACCACCATCACACAAAAAGTCGTCTGCCTTCGTGCAATTCTAGTGTTATGGTTTTCTTCTTTTTTGTATGTATTTTATTTCTACAATTTAGTTTTAGTTGATGTATTTTTGACATTCTTTATGGTTGATATATGCATGTTTTTGTAGATCTAATAGCACATTGCTTAGATCTAAAATATGCACACACACCTCCTTTAGTCTTCTTAAGAACATCCCCATTAGGGTTAGCCACACCATGCACAGCCACCAGGCCCTCACTTAGATGCAAGTAGTCATTTAGGGTCTTGCTAGCATAGTTAGATCTAGGTTTTGTATTCGCTTTTCGAAAATCAAAATTGTAAAAGAGAGAGTAAAAAAATTAGGTAGATATAAGTTAGAAAATCAGATCCAAATCTAAACCATCGTGCTTTTCAAACATGCCTCCCAGAGATGAATGACCGAGACTCGACATTAAAAAATTAAGAAAAATCAATCAACACAAGTTTTGTTGAAATAAATTACTTTGATTCAGGATTTTTAAGCAACTATACTACAAACAAAAGCAACGATGTATTATTTTCAAAATCAAATCTCGCGGAAAATCAACTTATCAAATGGCACCATTGTGGAGGAGGTAATGCGTAAGTTTTCATATTAGGATTCATGTTTGTTAACCTTATTTTGCTTTGATTTTGTTTATTAAGTCAAGCGAGGAGCTGCTCACACATCGACCTGTGGCAAAGACCATCTGTACATCTTGTTCACACTATTTTGATTTACTTAGGTATTGGATCTAAAAAAAAGACATTTCAAAGAAAAAATGAAAAAGAATGTGTGTATTTATGATAGGTTCTTATTTAGGTTAGTTGTTCACTTTCCTTCTTGAAAACAAAAATATACACATAAAAATTAGATTCAAATTTTTGCATTTGAATTTACAAAAAGTTTCAAACAAAAAATCTTTCTCTGGTATGTGTTTTGACTTGGAAACTATTTAAAACACACTAACAATAATTTTGGAAATTTTGCCAGCCATTATTTGTGATTTTGGAAAATTAATTACCGTCAAATCATAGCTCCAAAAATCTTTGGATTCAGTTTGTAACTAGGCTTTCAAGTTAGCTTTCAAACACCACTGTTCATTATTAAAATTTGCACTGTATGAATTTTTAAAATTTGTACAGTGGATAGGGTTAAATCAGACTGATTATTAACTTTGCAGATATCCAATTGATATGAAATTAATAGGTTAGAAAACCACTGAAATCTAGTTTTGTCATTAACTTTTCAAGAATTTTTGCATCTAGTTAGGTATTATTTCAATCAGTAACATTCGCAGGGGGTTTGTTTGATCCCCTAGAGCTATAAAAATCCTATAAAATTCTATGGAATAGTAAAAATTCCACAACAATAGTCCTTAGTATCCCAATTGAAGAAGGAATTAGTATACCAAATTTCAAGTCATTCCAATTCTGATTCCATTTTGTGGAGTGATTTAAAATCTAATCTGGGTCTATAAGAGTTAATTTAATTTAAGTAAAACTTCAAACCCTGATTTTGTTGTTTGGGCATATCGAAAACCTAGTTTTCAAAAATTCTTGCAGCATTGTTTCAACCCCCTAAAATTGAAAGATTTTTACTATAGATAACCCTTATAATTATATTTCATTTTGTACATGCCCTAAGTCTTAATTCGCAATATAATATTTGAATAAATTCATTTTGTAAGGGTGGGTCAGGACTGTCTAGTGCGATTGATCAGTCAAATTGGGAGAATTCCTCCCACCTCTACATAACTTGGATTAATCCAAAATCAATGGCATTTGAAATCTTGTTAAATCTACTATCTCCAGTAAAATTTTCATAATTTTTGGGTAATGTTTTGTTGATTGTCTATCAGATTGTTTAAGGTACTATCACTCTACCCCAATCAATACCTAGTTACTATTATCTATAAAAAATCAGTGAAATTATTAAAAACCAAGAAAAAATTATTTTTGTGAACCTGACTTGGTGTGTGAACAGTAACCCAAATTTAGGACCATTTTCATACTTTTTCACACTTTTCAAACTTAACCTTTGTGGTACTCTTGTGTTTTTCAAAACTGGGAGATGCATAAACCCTAGGGCTTCACATTAGGGTTTAATTCCTAGAAACCCAAAACAAACTTGTTTAAGCCTGATTTGTGTGTGATTGCATGATAGGTGGGGATTTGCTTTGAATTTGTTGTTTCCACCCACCTATATTAAATAAAATTAACTCTCCCATACACTTAGAAATAATCAATTAGGCTCAACAACCACTTATGAGTTAGGGTTAATTACAAAGAATAAATCAAACCCGTGCTTGTTTGAAACTTATTTGCCTAACTCATTAACAAGCAAATTCCTAAGAATCCACTAATTCAGAATGCAAACACTAAAATCTGGTCATCTAAATTAGGACCACATCTTCTCTAAGTCCTTTGCCTTATTCTATTTTACCAGCACCGTGAAGCTGGTAAGAGGTCTCGAAGATCACTCTTGGCTCTTTCACAAGATGACCTACCCCTCACCTTCAACCTCTCACTTTCTTATTTCACTTCATTCTTTTCCCTCTATCTTCTCTAATGGCCATGAACCCATACCCTCATCCTTCTTAGCTTCAGGGTTCTCCTCCCAACCCATCCAAGATTCCAACTTCTCATGGTTAGGAGACTCATCCTTAGTGATAAGAAAAAAATTTATGCGAAAATATTTAGGATTTTGGAAAGGGAAATCTGAGTCATCGTAGTCCCTAAAAAATCTTGCTATCAAATAAAATTTATTGAGACTCGGTGAGTCCTGGGTCGAACATAGGGAGGTGACATCCGATTTTAGAAATCAACATTTTGTTTTATTTATTTTTTGGGATTTTTGGCTTTTGTTTTTTTTTTGTCGTTCTATATAGATAAGATAAGAAATGAACTATTATCTAAGCTAATCTAGTAGCAAAAGAAATAAGTATAGAGTGAAGATAGAGAGAGAGAGAGAAAATATGATAGATTGGGACAAAATAATGTTTGTTACAACTAGGCAACAAAATTACAATAAAAGCAAATAAATGGAATAAAAGAGAGAGGGGGTGAGAAGAAATCTCCCGCATTCCAATGAAACAATGGTGCTTGGTGTTGGCTAGATGGAGGTGAGATGTAGGATGACAGGGATGAGGTGTAGGAGGAACCCAAGTAGAGGAAAGCTTTACCAAGCTAATGGATAGGTAGAGTGAAGTACTTAATCTATAAGGAAGGGGGTGAGGTAAAGGAGGTGATCTACTACCCGAATGGAGGTGAGGGGACAACTCTATAGTCTCCTATGGAGGTAGCACGGAGAGGGACAAATTTTTGGTGGAAGAGGGATTTCCTAAGCTAATAGGAGAGCTTTAGAGCTTGGGAGTAGGGCTATGGAGTGCTTCCTAAGCTCTAGAATAGGTGGGAACTAGCTAGGTAGAGATGAAGTGGAAGGAGGGGGTGTAAAGGGGTGTTTATAAGTGCAAGGGTGTGTTTCTTGCCCGTGGCACACACCAAGACACTCAATGTCACATGTGCTACACCAGCTGTAGGGCTTGCGTGCCCGCCTGGGCACATAGTGTTGGCAACATGTGGGCACAGCTTGGGAGAGGCCTCCACTGTCCATTCTTCCACTAACGGTCCACAATCGTGCATGCAACATGCTTCATATTGTACCTCCTCTGTGTAAGATCATGCATCATGTGACTATTTCCATCAATTGCACCACGCGATGCTATCTTTACTGCGCATTGTGCTCTGCATCATACCTTGCTGATGCAGCTATTCCTCAGCTGCTCAATCATCATTGAGCACTAGAATTTAATCGCATCGGCCTCAACGGATCGCAAGTTTAACCTACATTCTTATCTTACAAGCTCTCAGTTGAAACCACTACGCTAGGGTTGATAAGGCGTGATAATAGCCATTAAATGGTGATCCAACGACTAATAACACGTGCTGATCGCACTTTTGAGGTTGTGAAGGTGAGGCAGCAATTTATTAAGGTCATTCGATTGCGAACTAATGGTCTTGATCTTTGTGAGGCATGCTGCCAAAGGGGGCAACATGGCATGGTTCGCACCATTGGATGAAGAACCAATGGTTGAGCAAGCACGAGAGGGTGCCCTTTAAAAGTGTAAAGGTGCTACTGAGGGGTACCTAATTTTGGATCTCAGCCATTGGATTAAATGAGTGATGATGCATGTTATGCAATATTTATAATGCTGAATGCATCGATTAACATAGGAACACGCATAAATAGGCATTTTATGCTAAATAATTGTGTCAACATCACACCCCCATGCCTATCATTTGCTAGTCCCTAGCAAAACTAAACTGAATGCTATTAATAAACAGAATTAAAAGTCTAATTATTAAGGCATAAGTTATTTGTGAACAATAGGAAATTTCAACTAAGAACCTAAACTACAAAGACTCAACAACACTCCAACGCTTGCCAAAATGTAGACTACCCAAGTCCTCCCCTTATTCCCAATAAGAAAGAGAGGAGATTTTCTTTTCTTTTTGTTCTTTTCTAATTTTTTCTTTTTGGAATTTCATTTACAGTTTCGAGGCTAGTTTCTATAGCTACCCAACCCACCTAAAACTCGAGGGCACTCTAAGTGCAAAGGTGATTGACTCACTAAATGACAAGATAAATGGCCCTTAGGTTTCTACAAACCCTAGGTGACCATTAGGAAAAGTTTTGCCTAAAGGTTTACCTTTCCAACTGGTAGCTTTCTCCCTACTGTTATTCTTTTTGGGTCAACACAAGGGTCAACCCAGTGTATATCTCATTGGTTTATTCTATTTGCCCTCTTCTCCTAAGTGTTAGGAATTTTTCGTGCATTTTTGTAGGCTGGGCTCTGGCCAAACGGCAATGGGGGGTTACCCATGGCAACTTGCCAGCCATACCCATGCGGCGAAGTGTGGATTATTTATTCTTTTCTCCTTTTTCTTTTTTTCATTTTTTCTATTTGGGTATTTTCTATTTTTTTTCTTTTTTTCTTTAAGCAGGTGGCTTCCTTAATCTAAGATTTACCTAAAGGCAATAATCAAAGAGCTATGGCCGTGTGACTGGGCTTTGAACACTCGACCAAGAGTTGTTACTCATAGCAATGTGCTAGCCATATCACCCTAGTATGTTTATAAGCTACCTAATTTCCACTAAGATAGCCTATAAAGTGAGTGTAGATGCTTATACTATATGTCCCCTCAAGTTAAAGGGTGGGTTGATAAGTCGTTTACTTATCACCCTAACTTATTTAACCAAATTATGAACACATTGTGAAAATGGCGATGACTCTAGAAATAGGTCAACATTTTAGTGGATACCCAGACTCTTTAAGCCCATAGACATGAAGATTCTAAGTGTTTAGGTCCTACTGTATCATTTCCTAAAGTTGACAAACTCCTAATGTCTAAGTTCTCTTCCTAACTCTCTTTTTCTTGTGTCCTTTTGAAATTTTTTTAAGAGAAGTAAATGGAAAAATTTTATAGAGCTGACAAAATTAATTCAGAAATGAATCCACCCACATGCCTTGCTTTTGCAATGTCTTCATTGTAAATAAAGGCATGAAAAGTGTATAATAGAGATGATAGTACCTTAATTCAATGTAAATCCGGTCAACTCAAAATATATACAGTCTATACAGTGTTCCTGAGTTTAGTGTCATTATATAGACAAAGTTCTGTCGAAGAAGTTGGACCAAGGTTAAAGCAACCTTGTCAGAGACGGGTTCAGGTATGTCACGGTCAACATATGGTTAGAGATGTTGTCTGTTGACCTTAAAGGAGTTACTTGTCTTTGGGTCAAAAATTTCAACAGCCCCATTTGGAAATATCTGATCAATAATGAACGATCCATTCCACTTAGACCAAAGCCTATTGGGAAAGAGCTTAAGTCAGGAATCAAAAAGCTAGACCCTTCGGTTCAGCTAAAAGCTCTTGCGGTAAATCATGTAGTCGTGAAGAGCTTTGATCCTTGCCTTATAGATCTTGGCATTCTCATAGGCATCATTTCTAGGCTCCTCCAACTGAGATAGTTGGAGTTTCCTGGTCTTCCCAGCTAAGTCTAAGCCAAGATTACACCTCTTGATATCCCAAAATGCCTGATGTTCAATTTCCACAGGTAAGTGACATGCCTTACCAAACACCAGACGAACTGGAGACAAGCCGATCGATGTCTTACAGGTTGTATAGGCCCAAAAAGCATCATCAAGCTTCTGAGTCCAGTCTTTCCTATCAGGCCTAATCATCTTTCAAAGGATATTCTTGATCTCCTGATTGGAGACCTTGTCCTGTCATTTTTCTAAGGGTAGTAAGCTGTGGAAATCCGATGATTCACCCCGTATTTATCTAGTAAGTTCCTGAACTGGGCTTTAGGGAAGTGAGTACCACCATCACTGATGATGGCCTGAGGGATTCCAAACTGACTAAAGATATTCTTCTTGACAAAATCGATGACCACCTTGTGGTCATTGGTGAGGATGGAAATAGCCTCGATCCATTTGGACATGTAATCAACTGTAACAAGAATACACTGGTGTCCAAATGAAGGGAGAAAGGTAGTCGAGACTAGGATAGGTTGTGTTAATATGGTGATTTTATCATTGAAATGAGTATAGTGGTTAACCTAAATCGAGCCTAATCATCTCTTTACAAAATTTTTTACCTAGCCTACTTGATTTTATCTTGGTCACTTTTAGGCCCAAGGTCAAACTCAGGGAAGTGGGATTAGAAGTGAATAAGTTTCTACGCCTTTCCTACAACGAATCTCTTCCGTTCACTTATTATGTTTCTGGTGTTTTTCTATTTAAGATTTTTTTTTTGATAATTTTTGTCCTTGAGGTACACCCTCAAAATCAGGTTCTTGGTTTTGAGCCAAATTAGGGTTCAAAACTGGTCTTGCTATTCGCAAGACTGAGTACCTGTAAGTCAAGGATTATCTTTTCTCTTTTGTATTTTTTTTATCTTTTTAATGGCAGGAAAGAGAAATAGAAATAAGATAAATATAGTATATATATATGTATATATTATCTATGTATATAGGGGTGGGGGTGGAGGTGGAGATGATGTGTAGCATGGTGTCGAGTCGGTCGTCGTGGAGTGTAGGATGGATGGTGGAAGATGTGTGCGAAAACACTTTCTGTACATGTGTATCAGGGAATATCAGCAACTAGTGCAGATATTCCCGCGATACAACGTATGGTAGGTGATATGAAAATATATATATGTACGTATATATGTAAATATATATCTATATGTATATATATATGGTTATAATTATATAGGTATACGTGTACTTATATATGTATATATGTATATATATATAGGTATGTAAATATATGTATAGATAGATGTATATATATGTATATATATATTAATATATGTATATGTGTATATTTATATATATATATTAGTATAAGTATCTATTTATATTGATATATGTATATATGTATATATATATGTATATATATATGTGTGTATATATACTTATACTTAGTTGCATAGGTAATAATATATATATAGAGATATATATATAAGTATATAGATGTATATATATGTATGTATGTATACTAATACTTAGTTATATAAGTACTAGTAGATGTATAGATATATGTATATATATATATGTATATAAATATATATATATAGAAATATATATGTATATATACATAGTAGTATATAGTAGTGTATAAGTGAGTGGGTGTGTGTACGAGAGTGTGTGTGTGTATGTGTGAGGTGAGTGCCTGTGTGAGAGAGAGAGAGAGAGAGTACGCTGCTAGAGTGAAGAGGTGCGGGAGTTAAGTCATCTGACGCCCCAGCCATCGTCTGATGTTTCACATGCACGCACAGACATGTAGGTGCGCGAAGATGTGCGCACACGCAGGAGGAAGCAGGTGTGGGAGCAACCGTAGCACACCACGCTGCACGAAGAGGTGGGCGCTGAAGCGGGCGAAGATGCAAGCGCGTACAGATGGGTGTGGGAGTGGAGAGAGATCGGGCACAAGCACTGGAGCGGGTGCGGGGAGGGACACAGGCGTGGGCTGGCGTGCACGGTGGTTTGCGTGCGGGCGAGCGGTGGCCGGTTGAGCTTCAAAGCTTGAAGCTCCTGTGGCAATGGTGGGGTTGTCTTGGAATGATGAAATAGGGAAGAGAACCACAACGCCCACCGGCTCTTTGATGAGCTGGGCGGTGGTGGGACTCACGGTGGTGGTTGTGCAGCATAGTGAGGTGCTCCTGCCCGCAGAGTAGCTCCTCAGAAGGAGGAGAGGCTGTGTATGCAGGGGAGAGGGGAGGAGATGACCTGGAGAAGAAGATGCTGTTCGTGTGGGTGGACTAGGCTCCCCGCAAAGAAGAAAGCTGAGCCCTTTTTAAAGAAGAAGAAGGCAAGCACAGCCATGCCCTGGTTGTGCATGGCTGTCCATGGCTTGGCAGGGAGTGACTGTGCAGACCATGGTGCGAAGAGGAGTTGCCATGCCTTGCAGCTGCGGAGAAGAAATTCAAAATCAAATAGAAATAAAAAATAAAGATGGAAATTTTGTGAGGCAGCACTTGAAGAATTTGTTAATTACAAGGCCATTTATTTCACTCTCCTCCCCCCTCAATTAAATGCATGCATGTGTGTATTTTCACAAATGCGACTATGGCTACCTAACATGCACTGGCTATGCTAGGAAATAGCACAAGATGGCACAATTGTTGGTGCATTTTTGCTGTGCAATCATACCCCCATGCCTCTCTTTTGCTATTCCCTAGCAAAACATTTTTGTATTGTATTTAGAAGTGATCTTAAGCTGAAGATTTTCTTCTGAGGCGACATAAGTGTGTTTATTGTTGGATATTGTGAGAACCAACTGCAGAGAAGATTACGAGTACTTTAAGCCTTATGTGACAAAGATCATCTCTCCACTAACCAGGACTCTTGATATTTAAACCTTAAGCACGATTTCCAGGACCCAGGAGGTTTCTGCCGTACTCGAGAGCTCAAGAGATTATGGCTTGTGCTTAGTGAAGGATCAAGACTGACCAGATGAACATTAAGACTCAAGCCCAGGGTTTCACAAATTTTTAAGTACAGGTTGGTCCCAGTTTCAGCTCGTGTTTTTGGATTGACCCTTAAAAAGATGACAGAAAACTCAACTCCCATTTTATAACATTTGTGGCTCAAAGAGAATAGGGTATTTGTAACTTGCCCTGAAGAACTTTTGTAGGGGGAAGACTTTACAGATATTTGCGAGATATACTGACTTTTTTTTTCCTGAAACACGTGTGAGTATATCTCTTACAACATTATTTGGAGGAGCACACATTTCTTTTTGGTGGGAGAGTTCCTTTTTGGTGGAAAGAGTCTCTCCTAAACACAAGACTAAAGCCTGGGATAAAAAGTCTACTTGCGTGCACAGGTAAGGACTCCACTTTCCCTAACGAACACTAGGGTTGGATCTTATGTTCACCTGATCTTTCTTGATATGTGTAGTGTGAACCAAGATTACTTAGGCTCTCGAGTAGAAGCAAATCGACGGATCCTGTACTGGTCTCTCAGGTACAAGAATACGTCCTTAGTTAGGAGAGATTTAGATCTATCTTGTCAATGTTCAAGTGAATTAAGCTGAGCCTGAGCGAATCAAGCTTCTGTGGCCTGGAACATCTTCAAAACAGAGGTTGAATATCCATAAACAGTTATTGTACTTTTGTTTCAGCCTTCAGATCATTACTAAACACCCTTTTTTTTTTTCTTAGATAAATGGAGACTGCATGATACCATAAAATACCCAGATCCTATGGATGCCTATCCACCCCCCCATGCCAAACGATGCTATGTCCTCAAATGCATGCAGGGTAGGGTAGAGAAAGGACGAAAGATCGGGTAACGAGAGCAGAGGTGCAGGGTATACAGCAGGGTGGTAGGGTGGGTGGTGAAGTGAAAAGTGAAGTGAACGTGATAGTGGACTGAAAAGTGATGGTGGATTGGTGAGTGTTGTTGGGGTGCCTCCCAACGAGCGCTGAATTTAACGTCCCCAGCTGGACTCAGAATGAGGCACAAAAATTAGTTACCCTCCAACAGGGCAATAGTTTCACCAACAGGGGTAGGTTCATGAGTAAGATAGGGTTTCCAACGCTGCCCATTGACCGTAAATTTATGCCCAGATTTGGGATCTTCAATCTCAATGGCCCCGTTGGGAAATGGTCTCGAGACCAGAAAAGGACCAGTCCATTTGGACTTCAATTTCCCAGGAAAGAATTTGAGCCGAGCATTGTAGAGCCAAACTTGCTGAGATGGCTCAAATTCCTTCTGCTGAATACGGCTGTCGTGAAAAGCCTTAGTGCGCTACTTGAAAGTTAAAGCAGAATCATAGGCTTCATGACGGAGCTCTTCCAGCTCCTGGAGTTGGTGTTTCCTTTCTCGACCACACAGGTCTGGGTCGAGGTTACATTGGCGAACTGCCCAATAAGCGTGGTGTTCCAACTCCACGGGCAAATGACAAGGCTTCCCGTAAATGATTATATAAGGAAACATACCAAGGGGAGCCTTGAAGGCAGTCTGATACGCCCAAAGTGCGTCAATCAGCTTGTCGGATCAATCCTTACGGTCAGGCCGAACCATTTTCTAGAGAATTTGCTTGATTTGCCTGTTCGACACCTCTGCCTGGCCATTCGTCTGAGGATGATACAGGGATGCGATACGATGGTGGACTCTATATTTCCTCAGAAGTGCTCGAAAGGATGCATGGGTAAAGTGGCTTCCTCCATCCGAGATAATGGCTCGAGGGATCCCAAAGCATGCAAAGATGTGGTCTTTGACAAATCGAGGGGATATAACATGGTCAGCAAGGTGCATGGGAATAGCCTCGATCCATTTCGAAACATAATCAACAGCCATGAGGATAAATTCGAAGCCATTGGAAGGAGGAAAGGGACCCATGAAATCAATTCCCCAAATGTCAAAGATTTCCGTAGCTAGATGGGTTGCAAGGGCATCATGTCACAACGTGACATTGACCCTAACGACTGGCACCTAGTGCAAAGTTTGGCATAATTGTGTGCATCCTGGTGAAGGGAGGGCCAAAAGAAACTGCACTGCAACACCTTGGCTGCAGTTTTCCTCCTAGAGAAATGGCCTTCGCAGGCCTGATCGTGGCAAAAGGATAGCACACTGGGGAATTCACTGTCAGGAATACAGCGACGGATGATTTGATCAGCACCTATTCGAAAGAGAAGTGGATTATCCCAGAAATAATACTTTGCTTCTGCCATGAGACGCTCGGGTTGGTTTTTAGGCCAGCCACGTGGAAGGGATCCAGAAGTAAGGTAATTGGCAATGTTGGCATACCAAGGTCCACTTGCCACATTAATTGCCAATAGGTGCTCATCATGAAAAATCTCATTGATCGGCAGAGTAAGTCCAATATGGTCAGGGTCCAGTCTAGAAAGATGATCAGCCACAACATTCTGGGTTTCGGCCTTATCGTGGATCTCAATGTCAAATTCTTGGAGCAGAAGGATCCAACGAATCAGTCTAGGCTTGGCATCCTTCTTGTGCATGAGATGGCGAAAGGCCGTGTGATCAGTGAAAACAATAACATGTGAGCCTAGAAGGTAAGAGCGGAATTTCTCCAGCTCAAAGACAACCGCCAGTAGTTCTTTTCAGTGGTAGTATAATTACGTTGGTCCTCGTCCAACATCTTACTGGCGTACTACACCACGAAGGGGTGTCTATCGCATCTTTGTCCCAGGATGGCTCCGACTGCAAGGTCAGAAGCATCACACATGAGTTCAAAGTCGAGGGACCAATCAGGTGGCTAGAGAATAGGGGCCTTGGTGACAGCATTACGCAGCTACGTGAATGCTCGTATGCAGTCGGGGCCCATATCGAAGGGTACGTCAGTCGATAGGAGATGAGTTAAAGGTCGAGAAATCTTAGAGAAATCTCTGATGAATCTCCTATAGAAATCGACGTGTCCCAGGATGGAGCGGGTTTGTTTGACAGAGCCAGGCACATGTAAATCAGCAATTACATCAAGCTTAGCTCTGTCAACCTCGATACCCCAATCGGAGATGATATGTCCGAGAACAATTCCCTCGTGTCCCATAAAATGACTTTTTTCCCAGGAAAGCACGAGGTTTACATCAATACATCTCCAAAGGATACGGGTCAGGTTGGCAAGACAGTCATCGAAAGATGGTCCAAGGATCGAAAAGTCATCCATGAAGACCTCGAGAAAGTCACCCACCATGTCGTGAAATATCGCTAGCATACATCTCTGGAATGTTGCTGGTGTGTTACAAAGTCCAAACGACATCCTTCTAAATGCAAAGGTGCCGAAGGGGCAGGTAAAAGTGGTTTTCTCTTGGTCCCGGGGGTCAATTTCCACCTGGTTATATCCTGAGAATCCATCCAGGAAACAGAAAAATTTTTTTCCCGCTAACCGCTCTATCATTTGGTCAATGAAAGGTAGCGGAAAGTGATCTTTCTTAGTTGAAACAATGAGTTTCCTATAATCTACACACACTCTCCAAGATGTAGGAGTGCATGTAGGGATGGATTCGCCCCTTTCATTGACACGGATGGTGAGTCCCGCCTTTTTGGGCACAACGGATGTAGGGGTTATCGCTGATCGGGTAGATTATACCCGCATCCAGCCACTTAATAATTTCCTTTTTAATGACCTCCCGCATGTTAGGGTTGAGACGTCGCTGCATCTCGCGGGAAGGTCGAGCCTCCTCCTCCGTATATATACGGTGAGTGCAGTAGGAGGGGCTAATGCTAGATAAGTCTGATAAAGACCATTCAATGGCTACCTTGTGTTCCATAAGGACCTTTGTTAGTTTGCACTCTTTCTCCCTGGTCAATTTTGAACTGATGATTACAGGGAGCGTTTCATTTGGTCCCAGGAAAACATACTTAAGTGACTAGGTAGCTCTTTTAGCTCGGGAGTGGATGGTGAAGATCTGGCATTTCTTTGGACAAGAGTGTCCTAGGTGGATCAGAAAACAAGTCAAGAGGAAGAAGTTGGCCATCAGATTGGCCAAGAAGAGGGGCTTCTTGGATAGATGGATCCAAAAAAGAATAGCCCCAGTGAGTAGTATATGGGGTCAAGGTCCCAGTGTGGATTTGCAACTCCACCTGATTTGGCAGGTAAGAAAGGTCAATCCGATCTTCAAGGGTGTGGACCGATGGTGAGTAGCCCGGATATGATTCAGACCATGAGGTATGGGAAGCAAAGAAACCCTCGTCAGAAGTCTGGCCAGGACAAGGAACAGGACAAGGGAGGGATGGGGGAATGTCACAATATGTGTTGGTCAGGCAATTGTCAGTGTTTACAGGTAATCCGCAGCAGTCAGAATAGGTCCCAATTAGTCCAATACGCGCGCTAATGGCCATGTCGTTGTCAGACGTGTCATCCTCGATATAATCGCAATCAAAGTTCTTGGCTACCTTGAAGATGTTAAGCTTGAGCTTCTTAGATCCAACGGCAATCTCAATATAGCCTGACTCGCAGTCGATATGGGTGCGGGCTATGGCCAAGAAAGGTCGGAAAAGGATGATCGAACAATCAGAAAGTGAGCTAGGAACTTCCATATCTGAAACAAGAAAGTCAACAGGAAAACAGAGACTGTTGACCCTAACCACCTCGTCTTCCACCACACCCTTCAAAATTTTGACAGAACGATCTGCCAACTGTAACATGACAGGGGTGGGTTTCAGATTTCCCAAGGAAATTTTTTCGAGCATGATGGTTGGTATAAGATTGATGGAAGGTCCTAGATCAAGTAGGGCACAGTTAAAATTGCAGGCTTGGATGCTATAGGAAATAAGCGGTGTGCCCAGATCTTTCTGCTTCGGTGTTATATTTGACAGTATAGCACAACTCGCATGAGGCGAGAGAACCACCGGATTCTTAGTTTTCTTTGACTATCGCCTGGGTGTTGTGTAGTCTTTGAAAAATCGGGCAATAGTAGTTATGTGGTCGATAGCCTCAAGCAGGGGTACCTTGATTTCAACATCCTTGAACAAATTACCCAGGTTATCAAAGGCCGACGTATCCTTCTTCTTGCCTTTGGGCTCCCTCAGTAGAGCCTCAGGGAATGGGACTGATTCTGGCACCAATTTCGGTGTATCATCCCCTTGCGAATGCGGTACGCATCCCGAGTGAGAGGGAGATGAAGAAGATGGGCCAGGATCAGGCCGAGGCGGATCGACGGTCTGCTTACCGCTCCTCGTAGTGATAGCATTGGACGATGTGGGTCCAGTGGGATCATAAGGCGGAGGAGGGTTCACAATAGGGACATAAGAGTGAGGTGCTACAGCGGGTTAGCCTGAAATCCCGGTGGAATGCTCGGAGCCTGCAGAATTTGATGAACCTGCCCCTGAGAAGGTCGTACCTGTGGTTGAGGACCACGGGGTACGAAATTTCGTGGGTTGGGAACAGGTTGGGCTGGAAGAGTGCCCTAAGATCGAGTCGCCATGCGTAGTTGACTGATATCAGTAGTCTGCTACGCTAATTGGTGCTGATGAGAAGTCATGTTCTCTTCATGGTGCCTTGACATTTCCGTCATCATTTGCATCAATTTATCAAGAGGACTTGATGCGTGTTCTGTTTGTGGTATGCAAGGACCTTATGGCGGATTTGCCATAGGATTAGACTGGGCCCCTGGGATGACTGGTGAGGATGGTCGCATTGGTCCACCCGTGGGGTTTTAGCACTTGATGTAAACACATTTACACTACTTAAGATGTCTATTTATGCATGTTCTTAAGCGTAGGATTGCATTTCATGATATAAATATTACATAACATGCATCATCTTGCATTTAGAGTAGTTTGAATAAAATGGAGGTTAATTGTCTCCTTTTATGTGCTTGGACAGGGCAAACATTTTATCGGGACCTCGGATCAAAGATCCAACCGTATGGATGTGATCAGGGCGACGATTGGGGTTCAACGACTCCAAGATCACCCTAATCAGACATCCGTAGCATCAGATAGTGACCAGGGAACCCTAGAAGATCAAGGGTCAGGATGGTGTAAATCCACACATCAGATGACAAATCTGACTGCACGGATGAATTCGGATCGACGATCGCAATCCAACGACACAAAAATCGAGTCAATCCGACATCTGTGGCACCATCTACAACTTCTAGAAGATGGACGGCCAAGATGGCGCCACGTGGTGCCATCTCAGCCGCCCAAACGGCCGCTTGCATTCTATGAAGACCGTGCACCTGCCCCCTCTCCGCCGTTGGATCTCGATCCAACGGCTGTGGACGCGGCTATTTAAAGTCATCTGCGCGACCTTTTGGGCGAGGCAGTGCAGCGGTCCAGCGCCTTATCGCGAGGCGCAGGCACGCGTTCGAGCCCCGCCAAGTGATTTCTAAGGTGAGCGGGCGCACCTTCATCAACCGTCAGATCGCAATCCAACGGCCGCGCGTGCCCAATAGCACCGACGCGCTATTGAACGCGTGGTGCGGACGCGCAATCGGACGCGCCGGTGGGCGCACAATGCAGCGGGTGAAGGCGCGACTTAAGCCATCCGATCTCGTGATCGGACGGCTGAGGATCGCCAGATGTGCGTGTACGTTGGGCGCGCGGGCAGCTGAAGTGGCGCGCGTGGGCGCAGAAGCTACGCCCACGTCGGGGCTTTAGTGACGGATTTATCCGTCACTAAAGGCCCCTCTTTTATTATTTTGAAGTTGTAATGTCCATTTTGCCCCCACTCCTTGCAACTATAAAAGGAGACCCCCTCCATACTAAATTCTCATCCCTTCTTTCTCCTCTCTACCCCTCCAAAGCTCAAAAGAAGCTTGTCCCACACCTGGGATGCTTCTCGCGAGATAAAGTCCAATTTTAGTTCCCCTTCGGAAGTGGATCCTGCGACGACGACGGCGTGCTGCTTCGTTCCCATTCTTCTGCTTCGTCCTCCTTTGTCCAGCTTCGTTCTCCTTCGTCCAGGCCTCGTCCCGTCCAGCTCATCCTCCAAGCAACCGTCGAGGAGGATTCCTCTCTCCCTATTCTTTTTACTGCTTTCTAGTATAGATTTACTACTTTCTAGTGTAGTTTTGTTCGTCCTCCAAGCAATCATCGAGGAGGACATTTCTTCCTCCATTCTTTTAATGCTTTCTAGAGTAAATTTATCACTTTCTAGAGTAATTGTTTTATGCTTTCTAGTTGTAATGAACAATCTCCTCAATGAAAAATTCCTTGTTTATTCTACATCTCATTTTGATTTCTCTGTGTAATATTCTCTTTATCTCTTACTCTCTCTCTCTTCTATTTATTGTAAATAATTAGATAGTTTTAAATTGAATTATTCTGTGACAAATAAAAAGAAACGCGTAGTTTTTAAATCAAACATCCGCCTCCCTGTGTTCGACCCGGAATTTTAATTTCGGTATAAATTTTATTTGTTGAACACGAATTCTTTGCTTTCAAACTACAACGACAGGTTTTCCAAAACCAAACACGTTAGCGTAGCGTTCGTAAACGTTCAACAGCGCTGCAGGTTGTTGGACCATGCGAAGTTCGGATGATTTCGCCACCTTGGGTTATAAGTGGCAGAGAATGGGTTGTTCCCCAGGGCACAAGCGTCTTCTATACCAGAAGACATGTTCGCATGTAAATATGCGTCCGAACACACGAAGGCTTGGTCCTCCGTGTCAAAATACTGGCTTGCAGAAGCCAGATCCACATGACTTACCAAATCGCTTGGCACGACACTCGGTAAGGAAGGTCTTACGAGGTTTCTCGGGATAAGCCTGGTGTTGGCAGAATTGGGATTGTGACGAAGTGGTGAAGTGGGGGTGTTTGCCATAGAACAGGCGGGGTTGGCCAGAAGCTCGTCCAGCTTCTTGTGCACGATGGAGACTTCATCCAATTTCTGTGCGATAAGGCTGAGATCTGTGGATGAATGGGAGGGTCCCATGTCAACTTCGTGGACATTACGGGGCAGGCTGGTACAATTAAAGGTGACAATGGAGGCATTGTTCATTGAGTTTTCACTCATATTTTCAAATAATTTGAATGCTCCATTCTCGTCTTTATTCATGAAATTCTCTCCGCAGGAAGCGTCTGCAATCTGCTTCAAAGTCTCATTTAGCCCATAATAGAAAATCTGGGCTATATGCCACTTAGGCAGACCATGGTGAGGACACTTCCTGAGGAGGTCATTATATCTCTCCCATGGCTCAAGAAACTGTTTGCCATTTTATTGCGTAAATGAAGTGATGCACGGCGAAGTGCATTGGTCTGCCCGATTGGGAAGAACTTCTTGAGAAACGCTGTTTGTATCTCTTCCCAAGAGTGGATGGTTCTCCCAAGGGTGTGTAACCACTGCGATGCTTTATCCCGCAATGAAAACAGGAACATTTTCATGAGGACTATATGTAACCCGATATTTCTTGGTTTAACTATTTCAGCCAATCGGGTTAGGTCTTCCAAGTGGAGAAAAGGATCTTCACTTGCAAGACCATGGAAGTGAAAATTTATTAGGCCAATTAAGTTAGGTTTCAATTCAAAGTTGTCCCCACCCATGGGGACCCGAATTTGTCCTATGGTCTCTGTAGCAGCGAGATTCTGATAGGAGCTAAGAGACCTAGGCTCCTCCAATTCGGGAGGGTTCTGCATTTTCCCCAATGTTTCCGTAACGGCCTCAATTTGTTCATTATACATTTCCATTTGGGCTTGGAGGCAGGTTATGGGATCTAAGGCTCCACCACCTGGTAGGTTCTGAGGGCGGTTTCCTCCCTCGGGATTTGGGGTGGGCGTGCAGCCATGTTTGTGGAGGAGGAGGATGATGCGGCTTCTTTCTAAAATTATCAGGCAATTCACACAGTTCAGGGTTTTGTGACCTCCTCCCAAACATGCACTACCGCAGGAAGAATAGGGGGGATACGAAGGAAAAAGGGATGAGAGAAATGACGTCGCAAAGGTACACTTGATGACAAATCAATACAATCAGATTCCTAACCTCTACAGTGTGCCCTTAGACCTAAAGATCTAGGTTACCTACTATCATGACCTACGGAACTGAATGCGAGCACCGCGAAACCACCAGGCCAGATTAAAAGGCAGTTTGCCCCAGTCTCAGACACCCGATAGCACGCGGGAACCCTCACCAGCACGTGGGCGCTACACGCAGGTAGTTAGACCTCCAATCCTTAATAAGGGTCAAGTTGCTACCAGTTTTAGTTAGAGGCTTAGGATCAAGTGTTTCTAGAATGTGAAGGGCATTATTTACAGGTAATGGCCAAGTGATTGATTTTTAGATAGTGTGTAAACCAAGCATGCAACGGGAAAATCTCCCCGAATTGAAGTTTTAATTGGTGAATGGATTTTAGAATTCAACCTTAAGTAGTATGGATTTTAAGATTTCTCTGAATTACCAATTCAACCAATCTCTGGGTTTTGAGAGAATACAAGTTTTCTTCTAAGCCCAACAAACCCTTCTTCAATATCAGTTGGTTAATGCATGCTAAAATGCAATGGGCTTCCCTAGATGGAGATTTCAATGTGTGGATGCACGAATCAATTTTAGATTAGTGTGAAAGGGAGCCAAAACACTTCAATTCAAGTTCTCCCAATCACCAAAATGATTTCTACACACAACGCTCAACCATAAGATGAAGAAAATCAAATTGTTGGGGTTGAAGTATTCGGGATCGAATCTTAGGCACGTGAAAGGTCATGGTGGGGTTGGAATCAACTCAATTCCAAGTCTCCCCACCAAAAAGGTTATCCCGAATTGCAGATAAATGAGGCAAAGAGGGATGGAAATCAATCTTTTTATCTTTGCCTCCAAGAATACTTCTCACGGTGAAAGATTCAAGAATCAAGATTCTTGGATTTTTGCTATGCGAAGTTAGGCGGGAGATCCCGGGGCGGTGGGAGTGATGACAAACAATCAAACAAGTGATTTTTAATCCACTTGCCCCAAGAGATCCAAAGAAATGTTTTTAGCTTTTTTTTTTTTATTAAGGTAACAAGTTAACCTAAGTTGCTAAGAAAGAAAGACCTGCTTGTTCAGCAACGTGTGCAAAGCTCCAGTGCGGTGCTGGCGTCTTCACGCTTTCGTTCCCGCCTTGGATCTGCCCACGTCTCTGACTTCGTCTGCCTGTCTTCTCCTTGCAACAGGTTCACCTGCACAGCAACAAACAAAAACACCCGTGAAGAGAAGGGTGTGAGAAGAGAAAAATTAAAGGGATGGAGTAAAAACTTACTTGAATGCGCACTTCCTCGGCAACGGCGCCAGAAAAGAGGTTTGGTCGAGACCGGATAGGTTGTGTTAATATGGTGATTTTATCGTTGAAATGAGTGTAGTGGTTAACCTAAATCGAGCCTAACCATCTCTTTGCAAAATTTTTTACCTAGCCTACTTGATTTTATCTTGGTCACTTTTAAGCGCAGGGTCGAACTTAGGGAAGTGGGATTAGAAGTGAATAAGTTTCTACGCCTTTCCTACAACGAATCTCTTCCATTCGCTTATTATGTTTTTGGTGTTTTGCTATTTAAGAATTTTTTTTCTGATAATTTTTGTCCTTGAGGTACACCCTCAAAATCAGGTTCTTGGCTTTGAACCAAATTAGGGTTCAAAACTAGTCTTGCTATTCGCAAGACTGAGTACCTGCAAGTCAAGGACTATCTTTTCTCTTTTGTATATATTTTTTATCTTTTTAATGGCAGGAAAGAGAAATAGAAATAAGGTAAATATAGTATATATATGTACATAGGGGTGGCGGTGGAGGTGGAGATGACGTGTAGCACAGTGTCGAGTCAGTCGTCGTCTAGGAAGATGCAACCAACAGGACAAGGTGCCGCGTGGAGTGTAGGATGGATGGTGGAAGATGTGTGCGAAAACACTTTCTGTACACGTGTATCGGGGAATATCAGCAACTGGTGTAGATATTCCTGCGATACAACGTATGGTAGGTGATATGAAAAAATATATATATGTATGTATTTATGTAAATATATATCTACATGTATATATATGGTTATAATTATATAGGTATATGTGTAATTATATATGTATATATGTATAGGCATGTAAATATATGTACAGATAGATGTATGTATATGTATATATATATATATATTTATAATTATATGTATATGTATGCATATATAACTAAGTATATAGATATAGATATGTATATATAGATATATATGCATATGTATATATATAGTAATATATGTATATAGTTATATATTTATATATATATACTAGTATAAGTATCTATGTATATAGATATATGTAGATAGATATAGATATATATGTATATATGTATTTATAGTTATAGATGTATGTATATGTGTATGTATATTTGTATATATATATGTATAAATATATGTATATATACTTATACTTAGTTGTGTAGGTAATAATATATATATATATATAGATATATATATATAAATAAGTATATAGATGTATATAAGTATGTATGTATACTAATACTTAGTTATATAAGTACTAATAGATGCATAGATATATGTATATATATATATGTATATATATATAAGTATATAGTAGTGTATAAGTGAGTGGGTGTGTGTACGAGAGTGTGTGTTTGTGTGTATGTGTGAGGTGAGTGTTTGTGAGAGAGAGAGAGAGAGCGAGTGACTGCTGGAGTGAAGAGGTGCGGGAGTTAAGTCATCTGAAGCCCCAGCCGTCGTTTAATGTTTCACGTGCACGCACAAGCGCGTAGGCACGCGAAGACGTGCGTGCACGTAGGAGGAAGCGGGCATGGGAGGAACCGTAGCACACCACGCTGCACAAAGAGGCAGGCGCTTAAGCGGGCGAAGATGCGGGCACGTGCAGACGTGTGCGGGAGCAGAGAGAGATGCGGGCGCAGGTGCTGGAGTGGGCGTGGGGAGAGACGCGGGCACGGGCTGGCTTGCGCAGTGGCCTACATGCGGGCGAGCGGTGGCTGGTTGACCTTCAAAGCTTGAAGCTCCAATGGCAATGGTGGGGTTTGCTTGGAATGATGAAACAGGGAAGAGAACCACCACGCCCACCGGCTCTTTGATGAGCTGGGCGGTGGTGGGACTCACGGTGGTGGTTGTGCACCATAGTGAGGTGCTCCTACCTGCAGAGTAGCTCCTCAGAAGGAGGAGAGGCTGCATATGGAGGAGAGAGGGGAGGAGATGGCCTGGAGAAGAAGGTGTTGTTCATGTGGGTGGACCAAGCTCCCCGCAAAGAAGAAAGCTAAGCCCTTTTTAAAGAAGAAGGTAAGCACAGCCATGCCCTGGCTGTGCATGGCTTGGCAGGGAGTGGCTGTGTAGAGCATGGCGCGAAGAGGAGCTGCCATGCCTTGCAGCTGCGGAAAAGAAATTCAAAATCAAATAGAAATAAAAAATAAAGATGGAAATTTTGCGAGGCAGCACTTGAAGAATTTGCTAATTACAAGGTCATTTATTTCACTCTCCTCCCCCCTCAAATAAATGCATGCATGCGTGTATTTTCACAAATGCGACTATGGCTACCTAATATGCACTGGCTATGCTAGGAAATAGCACAAGATGGCACAATTGTTGGTGCATTTTTCTATGCAATCAGAAGGGTCCTATGAAGTCGATGTCCCAAACGTCTAAGATTTCGATGACATGGATCGAGTTTAGGGCATCATATCCCTCTTGGCTATGCTCCCAAGTGCTTAGCATTTGGAACATGACCTCAAGAATTCCTAGGCTTCCTTGAACAAAGATAGCCAATAAAACCAAGATTGCAATATTTTCTCAATCATCTTCTTTTAGGAAAAAATGTCCACCACACATAGATGCATAGTAGAACTCAAGTATACTTTGAAACTTATTTTCTAGAACACATCGATGATTAATCTGATTGCTATCAATGCAATACAACTTGTGATAATCCCAAAAATAGAATTTGGCCACAAATATAAGTATATCTTGTTATTCCAATCCTGGGGAGCTTGATCAACGGTCAAATAATTGACGATGTCCACAAACTAGCTGGTTTGGAAACCTGAGACTGTAAAGATAGTCTCATCGAAAAAAGCGTCAGTAATTGGAATATCTCGATAAGGAGAATCAGTCAGGATTCTCGACAGATGATCCGCCACTACATTTTGTGCTCCGACTTTATCTTTAATCTCAAGATCAAATTTGTTGAAGTAAACGAATCAATCTAATGAGCCAAGGCTCGGCATTCCTTTTGGCCAAGAGATGTTTCAAGGCCGAGTGGTCGGTATAGATTATGACATAAGAACCTAAAAGATAAGCCCTAAACTTTTCAAGAGCAAAGACAACAACTAGCAATTCTTTCTTAGTGATAGTATAGTTCCTCTAAGCTTCGTCCAAAGATTTGCTAGTGTATTAGATGTTGATAACATCATCATCAGCCATATCTAGCTTTAATTAGTCATAATCCATTGATAAATGATCTTACATAACTGCCAAAGAGCCCTAATTCACTGCATATCCTTTCTAGGAAATAAACATGAAAACATGGGTAAAACTGTAGTTTTAATAGAATATCCTAAATGTAGAGTAATTACAGGGCTTCCCAGGGGTTAATTAAAGGTCAAATCGTCATAAATGCCTAATAGGTGGGTTCATGCAGACAGAAACGGGTTTCCACTCACTTCAAGAACTAAATGACATCTGAACCCCTAAAAGTAGACCTTCTTAATTAACTGAGGTTCTGGTTAGGATAAAATTTACATAAACCTTCTAATAATCATATAAAAATATTCCATAAGGTTTAGTACATTTGATTTGACCATTGGAACACAATTTGACCTAAAATAGAGTCTCAGGTAGACAGTTGCCCTAATTTAGCTTCTACGCAAATTACTCGCTCAAACTTGGTCAAAACTTAAATTCGATTTCACCATCAAATTTCTATGGTCCAAATTAGATTTGTACCAAAATTTGGGCCCAATAAGAGATCATCTTGACCTAGTTTGCATTTTGGTATAGTCTGATTCTTCTCTCACTTACACCCCTAGCTTTCAAAATTATTTTCAAATACCCCCGAAACATCATCATCTTCTCTACAAATAGGTCCAAGTCGCCTTCAGACTCCTAAACCCAACTCCAGCAACCTTCAATCAAGGAGTTCTCCCTGATTTCTCGCCTAATCTCTTCCAAATTCAAAAGGGAGACTCCTGAGAGATTTCCCTACGATCTAAACGTAGTCTTGGGCACTAATTCCTTCACAATATCCCATGCGAATGCATGGAAGATGTAGGTATCCCACATGCACAAATTGAACGGAGCTTGAAAGCTTCCATCCATGCCTAGAACCCCTATCTAAGACCTCTAAAAGATGCATATTGCATTCCTTACCACCTTAGCGATGTTTGGGACTAAAAATCCCTTCCAAACCCTACCTCCGGCCCCTCTCCGACCAAGCTCTAGTTGTCCTCCTCCTTTGTCCTCCTAAGGGCAGCTAATGGCCAAATTGGCCTGCACATCATCTTCCTCATCTTCCTCCATGAGTCACCAATCAAAACGAGGGCAGTCTTCCCCATTCTTTGCCGCTGTCCCCCTCTTAGGAGACTTCTCTTCCATGGGGTCGACGAGCCACAACCAGTGCCAATCCTACCCGTTTCATCCCTTAAAGTAGGTTAGATTTGTTCCCTTATACTCCTAGATTAGTTTCCCCTATTCAAAAATCAAAAACAATCCTCGACCTACATGCACGCCGTCATAGTTCTCACCTCCGGCCACCACTCCGATGAGGGTTTCCCGTCGTTCGACCACACCACACTGCTCGCCGAAACCTTCTACACCTTCGCCACATCACGCCCATCGAAACCCACATACTTATTTCTTCAACCACGCACTCACGACCTCCATTGACCAACCCACTGCTGCACCACCATCTCCGAGTCTGACCGACCTTCACACACACTCTCACACCACACAACCATTGCCACCACACTCGCCACACCATGGTGAACCTCCTGAGCAAGTTTAATGTGGATGTAAGGCCGTTTGTATGTTTTTTAGGTTTCTCCCTTCATTGCTATTAACGTGGAAGCTCGAGCAAGCTTGGAGCCAAGTTCACGGTCATGCTCGCCTCAGGTCGCAGCCTGCATGTGCACGCAAGTTCACTCCTCAACTATGACCTCCATGGAAGAGAAGTCCAACATCATGTGCTCACCATGTGGTGAGCATGACCATGGAAGAGAAGTCACACATCATATGCACATCATGCTCACCTGCAGGTGCACGCAAACGAAAGCTATGGGATATAGTTGCACATCATGGGATTAGGAGCAACCGATGCCGCAAAAGTTATTTTTATGCTCTGGGCTTACTACCTCAAACACATGGGGGTGAGGACCCCACTCACCCGCACTTAACCCGACCCGCCTAAGCTCTATTCAGTCCTCAACTATGATCTACACCCGAGCCCTAGACCCGGGTGCACATACCCAAATACCTGATTACTCAGACATCTGAGAAAGAAGAGAAGGAAAGGAAAGAAAGAGAGCGAGGTAAGGGGGGTTTTGCTCCTCTATGCGTTGGCTGACACTTAGCCATGAGAGAAGACCCTTGTGCTCTATGAAAGGAGGAAGGAGAAGACTTGAGAAGGAAAGGAAGAAGGGAAGGGCCAAAGGAAAGAAGAGGAGCTAAAGAAGAAGAATAAGAGGACGAACTATAGCTGAAGGCGATTTAAGTTGTCTGATTGGGTGTTCCACCATCTGAGTGCCTCTGACACAGTGCACTGTGCACTAAGCTTGCGTGGATTTAAAGTCGTTGATACTATTCATTTATTTGGATTATTGAGTAATTAGTATATATATATGTTTCTAAGCTAATAATTGGTGATTTAGATCACCATTATTTTGCCTTAGACATCTTTTTACTTCATTAAACTTTTAATATACTCATGTTCTGCATTGAAGATTAATTTTGAGTAGATATTATTCATTGATAACCATTCTTGGCTTGATTCCTTGTCCTCATTTATATATTAATCAAGATTAGTGTGTGAATTCCTACTTACTCCCTTTGTTCGACCTCGGACTTCAAATTCGAGTATAAATTGTACATGTTTTCACATGATTTTGACCTATACTATGACGAAGTATTTTAAAACATCAATTTTCCATGTAAACATTTTGGTGCCATTGCCAAGGAGCAACCGCACTTCACCACTATTCTCTATTTTATTTAATTATATTGGAGCACTAACTTGCCCTGTTTGATTTCTTGTGACTTTGTGAGGTATATCACGAGGCGATCTTCCATGAAAAATAACCACTCCCAGGGTAGGTAAAGTCTATTTTCTTCCCTAAATCAACCTCCTAATCAAGGGAAGATAAAAAGGAAATAATCAAACTTGGATTCAACTACATTAATTTCTAAGTAAATCATCATTTAAAAGGCAAGTTTCTTGATTTGCAAAAAAATTTTCATATCTGATTGAAAGCTTGAGGCGATTTTCTTTAGAATTCCCTACCTTATTTCTTGTACTATTAGGGATTATGCTTAAGTTCTAAGCATCTTGGACTACTCACCTTCTTGTTTGAAGTCCAAGGTGTACATCTTGAAGATCAAATTAGACTTAGAATAGAGCAAATTAAGGTTTTAACATTAAGGTTTGAAGTGTTAGAACACATTTTTCCTGCATAAAGAGAATAAACCTTCCCACATTTGTGTGCTACCCAAACCCCTGTTGGAAAAGATCTAATCAAGTAGAACCCTAAAAATCTTGGACCTAATAACCTAAGAGTCAATTCAGGGTGATTTCTAGGTCTTGACCTAGATTTTATTCTACCATCTTTAGGGTAGGTCAAGTAAAGTTGGTCAACATTGTGGGACAACCAACCTCCAAATTAGGTCGCAAGTCAAATCAACTTCTAAATCAAGTGAAATTCAAGGCACTAATTAAGCTAAAATGGGTAGATTTAACATCTTAAGTCCATACATTCCGACCTACTTGGAACCGTAGTGACAAGGAAGGTCGGGTGGGGGAAACCCCATAACCCGTGGGGATACTCTACCATGTTGGGGTCATTGTAGGGCTTTCCCTTCCTAGCTACCCAGATATTTCTTAGGTGTGTAGATTTCTGATTCAGAGGTATCATTCGCCTCGAAACTGCCTTAGTCATCCAAAAAACTTTAGGTGCCTTGATTGGGTCGAAATAACATCCAATCCCTCATCTTTTCTTTAAAGCACACACACAGGAAGGTCGTTAGGCTTTTTAACTAAGAGACCTCACTCGATCTTCTTGGGAATCTCTTTCCAGATCTGATCAACTTCAATCTAACCTAAGTTTGATTCTATATCTAGATTCCACCATTTGATTCAAAAATGCAACCTGACATTTTAGGAAAACTATTTAGGAAACCTGAATCATAAATGAGCACCAAAGAGAATATGATTGAGGTTTCTCTCAAACACCATGATGAATATTTCAAGATCTCAAATCCATCTAATAGGATTCAAGTTACTACACCAGAAACAACAACCCACATTATAAACCATGCTGGACTACTATTCAAACAAATGATACACCGTTCAACCTTGGATGATCTTTTAACTAAATAGAGTGAATTATGGAGACTACACAATACCGAGTATATACATTATTTGTCCAATCCACACCTTTGGGAGATGTACCAAGGTCTCATGAAAAAATGTAGGTGTATGTTGAATACATTACAGTAAACCATTGATCAAAATTACCCATACATCCCTTCAGAAATTGATGAGACACCTTGGAACAACATTGAGGATCAATACGATTTCCCAGAGCCCCAGGAAGAGAATCGAGGTTATTGTGGACCCCCAACCCAAATACAATCTGATTCAAATTATGTACAGATTGATACTCCTGAGCTTGAGATGAGTTGGGAGGATCTAATAGCAAGTGTTCCCGATTTTGAGCTAGCTTGAGAAAATCAAGAGCCTGGTTTACCAAGCTTTGAATTCCTAGGAACTTGTAATGATGAACTTAAAACAGAACTTCCCGAGAATGTAAATCCCAAGCCTTATCCTGTTAAGGTGATTCTCGAGAATGTTTCTGACATCCCTGTTGAGCCTAGCCCATCCTAGATTCTAGTAATCCAATCCTTACACTTAATCTAGAATCTAGATTCTAGCCTATTTGGGATAATCATGAGGCCCAAC
The DNA here is from genome assembly GCA_037157565.1 of Thalassia testudinum. Classification (NCBI taxonomy): domain Eukaryota; kingdom Viridiplantae; phylum Streptophyta; class Magnoliopsida; order Alismatales; family Hydrocharitaceae; genus Thalassia; species Thalassia testudinum. The sequence goes on from JAZHRO010000025.1 coordinate 97,918,526, forward strand.
ATGATGAAAGTCATATTTTGAATTTGAATTATGATTCTGGGCCTGTATTTGATGAATACACCTCTCCAACCTAGTCTAAGACACAAATTGATTTCTCGGAAGTCACGCCAATCTATGATATAGAACCAAGGAGTTGGATGAGTTGGGAATTGATTGGGTATATCCTAGGAGCCAAGAACTTGAGCCTATACCCACTAAGGACACTTTTTTAAGCTCAGAATCTAAAATTAGGATAGATCCAAATTAGGTTGCTGATTCTACATTCCTTGATCATTTCTATAGTGGAACCTCTGATATGGAATCGAATTCAAGAAATGATCTTCGCAAGTTCTCCGATGATTTCGGAGAACCTTGATTTCCTTACAATTGTGAACTAGTTTACGACCTCAGCATCCATGATCCATTCCTCGACTCTGACTCTGAAGTCCCTGATCCTGAGATCATTGATTCAAAATTAGGTTCCATTGAGATGGAATCATTCCTTTATGATCTGTAGGATTTAGAAGTAGTAAGTGTTGAGAGTGTCTGCAATCCAGAATTCGAATCCTTTATTGGCTCAGATTTCGATGATCCTATAAGCACTCTGCAGGCATTTACATTTGATTTTGATGAACACTACAAGGACTCTCTAGATGAAGTGACCTTTGAACCTTTTCTAGAGGAGCCCTCAACACATATAATTCTCCTTGAAGCCACCTCTTTTGCACCACATTCAGAACCTTCTCAAATATGATCCCAACCCCAACCCACCATTGGAATCAATTTCTACTCTGATTCCCCTCTCAATGATCCGATTGCATATGATTCTCCTCCATCTTTTGATCTGGTTTTGAACTTTGATTGGATCGATAATCGCGTCCCATCTTTTTGTGATCACTTTTATTGGGTTCCTACATCCTCCGCAAACTCTTTTTCATTTGAGGATCCCCACTCTGACCATGCTATCTTCATTTTCACATCTTTTTGAGCCTCACAACATCTGGTGGGCACCACATCTATTGATTCACATACATCGACCCACCAGACTGATTGGGTTTAGGATGTATCATTAGCCTATAGATCTGAACAAGCACCTGGTTGGACCAACCAGGCTTTTGATCAAGGTACTTGTTCTACAAAACTCATCTGATTTGACCACTCCTTCTCCATGACCATTTTCTACTCGGCTGAAGGAATTGAATTTAGCGCTTAATGGGAGGCAACCTATCATTTCAAAAACCCAAGACCCTTCTGATTATCTTTTTGAGCATCACGTCTACTACACTCTGAGTTTAGTTTTAGAACAGTCGACTCTACCTTTGGTATTCATACCAAAGCTTGAAATCGTCTGCAATAGTCATTCCGATCCGTTCACCTACCCATTGATCTTATTCTAACCCATGAACCAAGCTGATTCCATACCCTCTAGTTTACAGTGAGGAAATTCTAAAACAAAGGCATGAGGGGTGCTAAATTGCAAACACATAAAAATTCAAGTTTTTGAAGGATTCTCACAAAAAAAATTTACTCGTTCAAAAAAGAAATTAAAAATAAATAAATAACAAAAAAATGGAAAAAGGGAAGGAAATTTTGTGAGATTAATTGCATATTATTCTTGAGGAGGAAGAGAGGAGGTGTTTTAAATGTCAAAAAGGAGCTACAATTTGAAACAAAAAGTGATAGTCATTACTAAAAGATTATGGAATCTACCTAAGTTCTGGAGCAAATCAAAAGAAAAAAATTAAGTCCTAGAATAACAAAAGGACAAAGAGATTAGAATGAATGCTGATCTTAGGCCTCTTGGGCTTATTTTAGGGCTTAAAAATTCAAGTATCCGTTAAGATTTGGATAGTCCTCAAGAGGTTGAGGAAAATGAGAAGCTTATGTACTAGGTCTGAGGCTTAGGGATTATTCGACCTCGTTAACTGACCTTTGGTTTGCCGGACTCGGTAACATAAGTAGCTTAATCCACACACAATCTGGTTCAATGCACTTAATAATAGAAATCACGTAAAAGCATTCATTTTGTTCTAAGAAAGCTACCTAGATTAGGTGTGGCTTATTAACACAAGTTGATTTGGACGAGTTCCAGACGTGGAGAGGCGGGAAATTCCCTTGAAGATGCGTAATAACATATCATCTCCTCAGTGCTTGTCTCCTAGGATATCTAACTATCCTGCCGAGGGAATGTAAGTACCTTGTGCTGGTTCAAGTGCCATGGGTGGGATTATCTAGAAATTTCGATTGCTAGGGCTTGAATTTAGCTACAGAATGCCATGGGAGGCACCATCTCGATGTGCCGAAAGCCAGGGTTCTGGGGGTGGCCATGGGCGATGCTATGCCAAAGCATTGATTGCCAGGGACCCTGCGAGGGTTGATGGTGGGAGCTAGGAATCCGATATAGACCATGTTTTTGAGTCAATCCGAAGTTAGCAAAAATGAAGAAGAAGAGAGAGAAAACTCTCCAAAAATGCAAAAATTCTTCTATCCCTCTCTCTTACAAAAACACACTACAAATTGAACCTGGACTAACCATGTTACAAGCACGAGTGCATTGACCATGGGGTCCAACGAACCTTAGGATAGTTCTTGTGGGCCTTACAAACCTTCGCGGTAGACTGATGCTAAAACTGGTCAAGTCTGGATCTTGGTTGGTACTTGAGTACCTCTAGGCCTACTATTAGAATGATGAGCTAATTTCTAAAAGGAAGAAAAAAATTAGGACTTCAAGCATCAAAAGCATGGTCTAGAATTCAAGTTCATTTCGTAAGATTTTGCTAAGGTGCTAGCAAAAGTTAGGCAAGGGGGTACGATGATAACATCATCATCAGCCATATCTAACTTTAATTTGTGATAATTCATTGATAAATGCTCCTACATAACCGCCAAAGAGCCTTAATTCACTACATATCCTTTCTACGAAATAAACATGAAAACAGGGGTAAAACTATAGTTTTAATAGAATATCCTAAATGCAGAGAAATTATGGGATTTTCTAGGGGTTAATTAGAGGTCGAATGGTCATAAATTCATAATAGGGTGGTTCATGCAGATAGAAATGGGTTTTCACGCATTTCAAGAATTAAATGACATCTGAAACCTTTAAAACAGACCTGCGTAACTAACTAAGAGGTTCTGGTTAGGATAAAATTCACCTAAATCTTCTAAAAATCATATAAAAATATTCCCTAATGTTTGGTACCTTTGATTAAGCCAATGGAATCCAACTTGACCAAAAACAGAGTCTCAGATAAACAATTGCCCTAATTTGGGTCACTATGCAAATTAACCTACCAAACTTGGTAAAAACCTAAATCCAACTTCACCATCAGATTTCTTGGATCCAAATTAGGTTTTTACCAAAACTTGGGCCCAATCAAAGATCATCTTGACCTAGTTTGCATTTTGGTCCAATTTGATTCTTCTTTTCTCACCTAACCCCTTAGCTTTCAAAATTATTTGAAATACCCCCCTAACTTCACCATCTTCTTCACAAGTAGGTCTTGACCACCTTCAAACTCCTAAACCCAACTCTGATGACCTTCAATCAAGGAGTTCTCCTTGATTTCTCGTCCAATCTCTTTCAAATTTGGAAGGGAGACTCTTGAGAGATTTCCCAACGATCTAAACCTAGTCTTTGGCACTAATTCATTCCCAATCCCCTATGCAAACAAATGGGAGATGTGGGTATCCTATTGGTGCTAGAGCACCACGATCGTTTATTTTGATGATAACAAAACACGTGTCTTTTAACATTTGCTTTTGAGTCCTAGTTTTTAGGTCAAATTGCAAATGGAGATAGTTGTTTAGATAGAGTTCGAGCTCGCATACATGGTAGATTGGAGGAGCTTAATAGAGGTGGAGGATCTTTGAGAGAAGTGAAAGCTTGAAGAAGGAAGGAGATGAAGAATAGGATAGATTTCATTTTATCCTATTCTATGTAATTTTGCTTCTTTGTTTTGCTCTTTATTTTTATCTTAGATCTAATGTTAAAGAGCCTCAAAGAACCCTTAAACTAGTCCTAGGAACACGTGCACTACCTTAGAATACTTAGGTTATTTGTAAAGAACTTAGTAAAGCAAAATAGGGTTTAAATAGCCTTATCAAACATCCAATCTAGAAATCGGACGTCTGATATTGACTTTTAAGATGTCTAACTGTTTGATCAAACGTCCAAAGCGTCTACGCTAGACTTAGTAGGTTCTGTCTGTTAGAATCAGCCATCTAGACCTTAGTCTAGATGTCTTAGTAGACGTCTGATGACTTTGCCAGACGTCCAATTAGTGGAACGTTGGCTACCTTAGTAAACATTGAGAAAATGACCGTTAGCCTCATATCAGACGTCCGTAGAGGACCCTAGACGTTTAATATATGATCGTTTTGCCTCGGCTGACCCAAAGTCTCCTTTTAGAGATTTTTTAGCCGTTGTACTTCCTTGGGAATCCATTTCCGTAGAACAATAGGTTTCCAGACATCCAGACCTTGTGCCAGATGTCCTGTATGTCGTCTGATGACAATACACTAGAACTTTGTTTAGTTCTGATTCAAGTCAAGAAGGAAACTTGCCTCAAATCAGATGTCTGACTTAGTTCCTAGACGTCCTAAATAGGTTTTCCAGACGTCTAATGCTAGAACCATACATATGATGACCCTATTAGAATCATGATTATTTCTGACTATGGCCTGATTTTCTTTGGCTTTGCACCCAACCACTATGGAAGCCTTCCAAGGCCTTCCAAAGCCTTCCTAGGCCCTCTAAAAATAGAGGAGGACCCCTTGGCTTGTAAGTCACACCTAAGACACAATAAGCAAACCACTTTCCACATCTTTTGTGTCTAAGAGAAGTAGTTGAAGCTCTAGCTCTCGAAGCATCTGTTTCATATCTAGAGAGCTTCATCCCTTTACGCACCTGCTCTTGCTTTGCGATTACGAGAGCGACAAAGTGCTGCTGCATGGTTCACTCACTCGCGCCATCACTTCGATGCACTTCCACCAAAAGGAAGTTTCCTAACTCCTATAGAAGCTTGGATTAAATATTTGAGGCTCTGTAGGATTGTTATAGTTTATATTGTCTTTGGTTGGGTATTCGCTTTGTGAATTCCCATCTCCTTCACAAGACAAATTCCTTCTTGTGAAGAGAAGGGGTGTTGACGAATGTTTGCACCTCAAAACACGCCTATAATAATGCCTTCTTGTGCTATTTTCTAGCATTAACTATGTATATTATAATCCTGTAGTTGCATTTGTAAAAACGCTTGCATGCATGTTTTTAATTGAGAGGAGAAGAGAATGGAATAAATGGCTTTCATTTTTACATTTTTCTTCAAGTGTCTCTTTGCAAAAGTCCCCTCTCCATATTTTATTTTCATCTTTCTTTCTTCTTCCCGCGGTTCTTCTACTTCCCGCGGCTGAATTTCGCCCATGCCATGCTGCATGCAACGCCTCTCCCTGCTGTCCTTCCCGCACCTCTCCCTGCAGCTGCCATTCTCCCCCATTCCCCGCATGCTCCACGCCATGCTCTCCTCCTCTATAAGAAGCTGCAGCTTCTTCCTCGCAAAAACGGACGTTGCTGCAAGACGCAGCTGCTGCAAAGACCCCGCAGCCACCACCTTCCTCTCCACCGTTCTCCCCTCCCATACGCCGGCCCTCCGTCGAGGAGGCACCCGGCGAGTAGGAGAACCCACTGTGGTGCACACCACCACAGTGGGAGCACCACCGCCCAGCTCTTCAATGAGCCGGTGGGCGTGGTGTTTTCTTTTCTCTTCATTTTCGTCTCCACGCCATTGCTGCCGCTTCAAGCTCCGAAGCTTGAAGCAGCAGCTAAACCGCGGCGACAGCAACAGCAGCAGCACCCCCCGCCTCCTCCGCGACCTTCCCCGCAGGCGCGCAACCCTCCGCATGCGCCTGCAGGCCCGTTCCCCGCCTCCGTCTCCGTTCTGTCCACGCCGCAGTTGCACCCGTAGCCGGCCGCCGCGCGCACTGCAGCGGCCGGCTACGGCCTCGCGCCGACCCCCGCGACCCTCCGCGACCCTCCGCGACCACCGCAGAACCTCCTCCACGCTCGCTCCTCTGCGTCATCGCCCGCTCGTCGACTTCGCGCAGGCCTGCAGAACCCTACGCGAAGGCGCATCCGCACCCGCCGTCTCCAGACGTCCGCCTCCGCCTTCAGACGACGCAAAGTCAGACGTCTGCCGCCTCCGGCAGACGTCTTAACTCGCGCGTCCGCGATCACTCCTTCACCCGCTCTCTCTCTCTGCCGATCTCTCCCGCCCGCTCTCTCGCTGTCTGGCGCTCTCTACTCTCTCTCACGTACTCTCTCTCTCTCCGTTCTCTCTCTCTCTCTCTCTTTACTCACAGCAACACACACACACATTCACCGACGCACACATACACACTCACACACTTATAGTAACCCATATATACTTATACATCTATATATAATATATACATACATATATCTATATATATATATATATATATACTTATATACATAGTAATATCTATAGTTATGTATACATACATATATATATAATATATATATATATATATCTACTTATATATCTATATCTATATATTTATACATATACTTATATATATATACATATATACATAGCTATATACATATATACATACATATATATATATACATATACACCTATATATATATATATATATATACATATATATCTATATATATCTATACATATATACTTATACATTTATATACATACATATGTACATATATTTTCACGTTATTTACTATACGCTGTATCGCGGGAATATCTACACCAGTTGCTGATATTCCCCGATACATGCGTACAGAAAGCGTGTTCGCATTCATCATCCATCATCCATCAACACTACACGCGGCACATAGTCGTGTTGGTTGCGTCTCTCTAGACGTCGACTGACTCGACATAGTGCTACACTCCATTGTCACCTCCACCCCCACCCCTTTATATATATACTACATATAAATATATATCTATAGCTACTATATTTACTTTCTATCTGTTAGCTTCCTTCTTAGTAAAAAGATAAAAAAAAGGGGTATAAAAATGAAAAGATAATCTTTGATTTGCAGGTGCCCCGTCTTGCAAGTAGCAAGGCGTGTTTTGAAACTCTGTTTTGGCTAAAAGCCAAGGACACAATTTTGAGGGTGTGCCTCAAGAACAAGGATTACCAAAAAAAAAAACCTAAATAAGAAAAATACCAAAAACACAATAAACGAACGGAAGAGACGCGTTTTAAGGAAAACGTAGAAATTCGACTTGAACCCCACTTCCCTGAGTTCGACCCTGGGCCTAAAAGTGACAAGATAAAATCAATTAGGCCAGGTTAAAAATTTTGTAAAGAGATGGTTAGGTCTGAATTAGGTTAACCACTATACACATTTCAACGATAAAAATATCATATTAACAACCTATTTGGGCCGACCCATCAACGAACACTACCCTTCATCTAAGTAGTGTGGTTGTAATTCGGGTTCAGTCACCCTCATTTAAGTGACTGAGTTTAGTGGATTTGATCGACTTGGTCGATCGAGAAATGCTAACTCGACAAGGTTAGGTGGTGGTTTTCACCCGGTTTGGGTTTCCACCTAAAAATACTTGTGCCCATTGTGTGATTGTTTATTTTGTGAGATTGTCTACTTTAATTCTGCAATCACTTTGTATTTCATCACACAATTCTCACCCCCTCCAACTAGGAAATTACAATTGGTATCAGAGTAGGTTTCGCATTTTCAACGTTACACACCAGTGAAGATCCAATGGAGGGAAGCGTCACCACCACTAGAATCGTCGAGGGGCAGTCCTCCGTCCGACCACCTTTCTTCGTTGGAAGGAACTATGGCTAATGGAAGTTACGGATGAAGATGTGGCTTCAAGTCACCAACTTCGCTTTATGGGAACGTTGTGAAACCCCATACGAAGTCTTGAAGAAACCAGAGAGAGGCTATTCGCAGCAGCAGACCCACAAGCTTTCCCTCAATGCGAAAGCTATGAATGCGTTGTACTGCGCCCTTAGCCTGAAGGAGTTCAACCAAATATCTCAGTGTGCCACTACATATGAGGTATGGCACACTCTACAAGTTACACACGAAGGTACGACTAAGGTAAATGCTTCAAAAATAAATTTACTTTCTCAAGAATTCGAGTCCTTTTCAATGAAGTTTAATGAATCTCTAAGTGAGATGAACACTAGGCTCACTCTCATTGTACATAGTTTAAAAGCTTTAGGTAAGACCTTTATCAAGGGGGAGCTTCAAGGAAAGCTACTCTGTTCCCTTGGACTGAAATGGGAGCAGAAGGTCACCGCAATCGAGGAGGCAAGTGAAGTGGAGGAGCTCAATATGGAGGATCTCCTAGGCAACCTAATGGCCTATGAGACAAAGTTAAAGCAAAAGAAGAAGGATACACTAGAGCCTAAACCAAAGAAGACCCTCACATTCAAAACCACATCTGATAGCGAGGTAAGTTCCGACGACGAAGGCTTTAAAATTTTACTTAAGAAACTTTCCAAGTTTTGTAGGGAGTCAAAGAAAGAAAGGAAGGAGAAGAAGGAAAGTCCGATACGTTGCTACCACTGCAACGAGAAAGGACATCTATGACCAGAGTGCCCTCTTCTCAAGAAGGAGAAGAAGAAAGAAAAGAAGTCTAAGAAGAAGGTGTTCCAAGCAACCTGGGATGACACAAGCTCAGAGGAAGAAGAAGAGCAGAACCCCATGGAAGAAATCGCCTGAATGGGCTTCATGGCCATAGGAAGTTATATCGACAGCGAAAACAACGATAATGAGGTAAATCCCGATTTACAAGATGCTTTCGATGAACTATTTGAGCTCAGTAAATCACTTAAGGTAGAAAATGAAAATATTAAAAAGAACCTTAGTTTTCTTAAAATTGAAAATGAAAGGTTAGAAAAATAACTTACGGATCCAGAAGCTAGTCCTAAAAATGATGACTTATTGTTAGAAAATCATAACCTTATCGATGAAAATAATAAGTTGATTGAGGAAAACATTAGTTTAAAAATTGAAATTTCTAGCTTAAAAACCAAGATGCATGCTATTGAAGGTGAACTTGCATGTCCTAGGGAGAAATCAAATAATTTGATAAATAAGGTAAATAACTTATATAGCCCTAAGGTTGAGAAAGGATCTCTATCAAGGAGACCCGCTAACAGATCCGGATCCAAATTAACTTGGATACCGAGGAGAGATCTAGAATTTTGTTTTGTAGGTTTCAAGGGTGACTATAATACAAGAGATTGGACCTATAAGCTCAAGAACGGTCAACTCGAGTTGGGAGGACCAAAGAGTAGACCAAAGAGAAGGACAAGAAGACTGACGGGATGGCGAACAAATGATGGACCCACCGCACGTCGACCGCCAGACTGAAGATTAGTGCCAATGCCTGGGCCTCCAAGCTACGGATGGGAGCCCCATCCGATATGACATCCACCACCTCCATTTGGGCCATTCTATTGGCCATGGTAGGTGAGGAAACCCTTAACCCTATCTTTTTATCATTAGCATATAGATAGGGGGAGTTAAAATTATAAGCTATTTGTCAATCATTAAGGGGGAGATCTTATTAATTTAGCTATATTTCCTTTAGAAAGGGGGAGAAAAATAAGAGCTATCTTGTTGTTACAAAAAGCGGGAGGACATTACTCTTGTTAAAAGAAATTCAACCTAATTATAGAAGAGCATGTTTTAAGGGGGAGTTATAGGAAATTTAAAATTGATTAAACCTTTTTGATAATGTCAAAAAGGGGGAGATTGTTGGTGCTAAAGCACCACGATCGTTTATTTTAATGATAACAAAACACGTGTCTTTTAACATTTGCTTTTGAGTCCTAGTTTTCAGGTCAAATTTCAAATGGAGACAGGTGTTTTGATAGAGTTCGAGCTCGCATCCATGGAGGATTGGGGGAGCTTAATAGAGGTGGAGGAGCTTCGCGAGGAGTGAGAGCTTGAAGAAGGAAGGAGATGAAGAATACGATAGATTTCATTTTATCCTATTTTATGTAATTTTGTTTGTTTGTTTTTCTCTTTATTTTTGTCTTAGATGTTCTGTTAAAGAGCCTCAAAGAACCTTTAAAGTAGTCCTAGGAACACCTGCACTACCCTAGAATACTTAGGCTTTATGTAAAGAACTTAGAAAACCAAAATAATGTTCAGATAGCCTTATCAGACATCCAATCTGGAAATTAGACGTCTGATATTGACTTTTAAAATGTCTTACTGTTTGATCAGACATCCAAGGCATCTAGGTTGGACTTAGTAGGTTTTGTCAGTTAGAATCAGCCATCCAGACCTTAGCCTAGATGTCTTAGCTGACATCTGATGACTTTGCCAGACGTCCAATTAGTGGAATGTTGGCTGCCTTAGTAAACATTGAGAAAATGACCCGTAGCCACATATCAGATGTTCGTAGAGGACCCCAGACATCTGATATATGACTGTTTTGCCTCGGTTGACCCAAAATCTCCTTTCAAAGATTTTCTAGCTGTTGTACTTCCTTGGGAATCCATTTCCGTAGAATAATAGGTTTCCAAATGTCCAGACCTTTTGCTAAACGTCCTGTATGTCGTCTAATGACAATACACTAGAACTCTGTTTTGGTCTGATTCAAGTCAGGAAGGAAACCCGCCTAAAACCAGACATCTGACTTAGTTCCCAGACGTCTTAAACGGATTTTCCAGACATTTGATGCCAGGACCAGACGTCTAATGACCCTGTTAGAATCATGATTATTTCTAACTATGGCCCGATTCCCTTTGGCTTTGCACGCAATGGCTATGGAAGCCTTCCAAGGCCTTCCAAAGCCTTCCTAGGCCCTCTATAAATAGAGGAGGACCCCTTGGCTTGTAAAATACACCCAAGACACACTAAGCAAACCACTTTCCACATCTTTTGTGTCCAAGAGTAGTTGTTGAAGCTCTAGCTCTCGAAGCATCTATTTCTTATCTAGAGAGCTTCATCCCTTTGTGGACCAGCTCTCCCTCTGCGATTACGAGAGCGACAAAGCACCGTCGCATGGTTCACGCACCCGCATCATCACTTCGACGCACTTCCACCAAAAGGAAGTTTCCTAACTCCTATGGAGGCTAGGATTAAATATTTACAGCCCTAAAGGATTATTGTACTTTATATTGTCTTTGGTTGGGTATTCGCTTTGAGAATTCCCATCTCCTTCACGAGACAAATTCCTTCTTGTGAAGAGAAGGGGTGTTGAGGAACACTACCCTCCGTCTAAGTAGTGTGGTTGTAATTGAGGTTCAGTCACCCTTGTTTAAGTGACTGGGTTTAGTGGATTTGATCGACTAGGTCGATCGGGAAATCCTAACTCGAGAGGGTTAGGTGGCGGTTTTCACCCGATTTGGGTTTCCACCTAAAAATACTTGTACCCATTGTGTGATTGTTTGTTTTGTTAGATTGTCTACTTTAATTCTGCAATCACTTTGTATTTCATCATGCAAATCTCACCCCCTCCAACCAGGAAATTACATATCCCACATGCGCAAATTGAACGGAGCTTGAAAGCTTCCTTCCATGCTTGGAACCCCTCTCTATGACCTATAAAAAGACCCATATTGCAATCCTTACCTCCTTAGCGAGGTTTGGGGCCAAAAATCATTCTAAACCCTACCTCCAGCCCCTCTCCAACCAAGATCTAGTTGTCCTCCTCCTCCGTCTTCATAAGGGCAACCAATGACCAAATTGGCCTACCTATCATCTTCCTCATCTTCCTCTACACCTCGTCAGTCAAAATGAGGGTAGTCTTCCCCATTCTTCGCCACTGTCCCCCTCTCAGGAGACTTCTCTTCCACGGTGTCGGTGAGCCACAACCAGTGCCAATCCTACCCCTTTCATCCGTTAAAGTAGGTTAGATTAGTTCCCTTAGTCTCCTAGATTAGTTTCCCCTATTCAAAATCCAAAAGCAATCGTCGACCTACACGCACGCCGTCATAGTTCTCACCTCCAGCCACCACTCTGGTGAGGACTTCCTGTCATTCCACCACACCACACACCTCGTCGAAACCTTCCACACCTCTGCCACATCATGCCCATCAAAACCCCCACACTTATTTCATAAACCACGCACTCACGTTGGATTCACATGCCTAAAGGTTGGATTTTGAAAAACCCATCATCGTAGTTTGATTCACGAGAAAATCTATCGATCAGATAAAATTTATAATCGAAAGCTCGAAAAGTGAGTCCTGGGTTGAACACGGGGAGGTAAATGTTTGATTTTGAAAACCACATTTCGCTTTTTATTTATTTTTGTCATTTTTATCTTTTGTTATTTTTTTGGTATTTTAATGGGTAAGAGATCAGGTCAACGAATTCTAGCTAATCTACTTGCAAAATAAAAAGAGAGAGAGAGAGAAAGAGAAACAATCATGTATTTTTATAATGAAATGTTTATTACAACTAGGAAAGTGGGAAAACTATACTACAAAAGCAATAAAGATAGAGATAGGTGAGAGAAATCCCCCTCGACGGTCGCTTGGAGGACGACTCGCTCTGACGTCACCTGTAGGAAGGTGGCGAGGAGTAGGACGAACGAGGATGGAGCCGGAGGACGAAGAGCGGGGCAGGATGGTGTTGCGGCAAGGATCTTCTTCCCGATGGGAGGTGAGAAGATGGCCACGGGATGCTCCACGAAAGCGGATGAGAGGTGGGGAAAATATTTGATTTCTACTCAAGAGGAGCATCCTGGGCTTGGGACAAGCTCCCTCCAAATCCACGGAGGTGTTGGTTAGAAGAAAGGAAGAGATGAAGAAAAATGGGAGGGGTAGGGGCCCTTTTATAATCGAGGAAAGAATCAACTTCGTATATAGGACATTTAGTGATGGTCATATATGTCGCTGAAGATCCGCCGCAAACATCATTGAAGATAGCCCACGCGCCCACCAACCACTGCACTGGTGCACACTCCGCACGCGAGCCCGCGTGCGCTGCCGCTACCTCCGCATGCGCCTATGCGTGCTCGCTACGCTACTGCGCATGTATGCCTTCGCTCATGCGAGCCCACGCTGCTATGCACGTGTGATGGCACGTGCGTGCGCATGGGAGGCCTGGGTTGCACCACGTGGCACGATCTGGGTCGTCCATCTTCTTTTCGTTGTAGGGGCTGCTACGGAGGTCGAATTGAGTCAATTTTTACACTATTAGGCTATGATTGTCAACACGAATCCATCGACAATGTTGGATTTGTTGTTTGAAGCTCTGAATTACATCACCTAGTCCCTTGGCCATTGATCTTCCTCAGACTGCATATGGTGCTACAGGACTCCGATCAAGGTGATTTCGGAGGCGTTAGACTCTGATCATCGTCTTGATCAGATCTGTATGGTTGGATCATCAATTTGAGGCTCTGAACTAACTCTTCTTCTCTCTTGACCATAGAAAGGATGCAATTAACCTAAATTATACACAACCACTGTAAATGTTGAATGATGCATGCTATGCAATATTTATAATATGGAATGCAAATCTAAGCCTAGGAACATGCATAAATAGCCAGTTTAACCTAAATGGATGTGTCTACATCAACCACACACTCATGACCTCCATCGACCAAACCACTCTAAGTCCGACCAACCTTCACACATGCTCTCGCACCACACAATCATCACCACCACACTCACCACACCATGGCGAACCTTCTAAGCAAGTTTAATATGGCTGTAAGGATGTTTATATGTTTTTCAGGTTTCACCCTTCGCTGCCATTAATGAGGAAGCTCGAGCAAGCTTGGAGCCAAGTTCACTGTCACACTCTCCCCAGGTCCCATCTCCAAGTCGTGCGGACTCTCTCTAGGATCACTCACAGGTGGTCAATCAGAGACCACACCACCTGCTGCCATCCCAATTGATGACATCTGCACCTGGAAGTGCATGCAAAAGAAAGCTATGGGATATAGTCCCACATCATGGGATTTGCAGCAATCGATGCCACATAAGTTATTTTTCTGCTCAAGGCTTACTACCTCAAACACATCGGGGTAAGGTCCCCACTCAACTACACTTAACCCAACCTGCCTAAGCCCTATTCACTCCTCGGCTACGATCCATGCCAGCAGCCTTGGACCTAGGTGTGCATACCCGAATACCTGATTACCTGGACATCTGAGAAAGAAGAGAAGGAAAGGAAAGAAAGACAGAGCGAGGTAAGGGGGTTTTGCTCCTTTGTGCATTGGCTGACACTAAGCCATGAGAGGAGACCCTTATGCTCTCTAAAAGGAGGAGAAGGAGAAGACTTGAGAAGGAAAGGAAGAAGGGAAGTGACAAAGGAAAGAGAGAGGGAGCAGAAGAAGAAGAAGAATAAGAGGAGGCACTGTAGTTGACGGCGATTTAAGTCATCTAATTGGGTGTTCCACCGTCTAATTGCCTCTGACATAGTGCATTGTGCACTAAGCTTGCATGGATTTAAAGTGGTTGATACTATTCATTTTTTTAGATTAGAGTAATAGTATATATATATACGTATCTAAGCTAATAATCGATGATTTAAATCACCATTATTTTTCCTTAGACATCTTTTTACTTCATTAAACTTTTGATATACTCATGTCTGCATTGAAGATCAATTTTGAGCAGATATTTTTCATTGATAATCATTCTTGGCATGATTCCTTGTGCTGATTTATACAATAATCAGGATTAGTGTGTGAATTCATAATTTCTCCCTATGTTAGACCTCGGACCTCAAATTGGAGTATAAATTGTATTTGTTTTGGCATGATTTTGACCTATACTATGATGAAGTATTTTAAAACATTGATTTCCCATGTAAACAGTAGGTAATAAAGGGCTTTCTATCGATTTTCTGACCTAAAAAAGCATTGACCGCATAATCAGAAGCATCGATCATAATCTAAAATGGGGCTATCCAGAACGGTGGTTGCAACATCATGGCACTGATGCTAACACCATCATTCATCATAACTAACTAAAATTAGTCAGATTCAAGAGCTAAATTCTCCTAAATGATCATCTAAGGATCATAAATCTGTGCTGAATTGATTTAAGAAAAAGATAGGAAAATAGGGTTAATTCTACTATTTTACCATCTCAACACAAATGCATATTAACCAAGTGATTAATCAAGGATTAATTAAAGGTTAAATGGAGATAAGAGACAATAAGTGGGCTCAAATTAACTAAATCAGGGTTTCACACATTTCGAGGATTAAAATAGTATTGAAAGCCCTAATTATCAGCCCCACTTAAATTAAAAGGGTTATTGTAGAGATAAATTCAATCTAAACCTCCTAAAAATTGTTGAAAAATATGCTAAGAGGTTTAGTACCTTCACTTTGATCATCTAAACACATTCTAACTAGCAATAGAGATTTAGACGAAAATTTGCCTTAATTTGGGATTTTGTGTAATTTACCTAGACAAAGCAAAATCTAAGTTCACCATTAGATTCCTTGGGTCCAAATTAGGTTAACACTAAAATTTGGGTGCAACCAGAGTCCATCTTGACCTAGTTTGCATTTCTACCCTTAAAATCTCAAATTTTCACATCTTGACCCCTAACTTCCATGTTTCCTTACATCTATGCCCTTAACTTTCTCGTCATCTTCAACAAAAAGTCTTCAGCACCTGATCCTTTAGACTTTCCTAATCATGGCATGACAGAGACTCCCAAACCCAAGCTACCAACTTCCAATCAAGCTTTTCTCTTGATATTCTTAATCAAATCCCTCTAAATTTGGAAGGATTAATTGCAAGAAGATCCCCTTTTGATTGAACCATGTCTAGAGGCCTAATTTGGACCGTAAAGCATCTGTGAGCTATCAAGAAATCCAAACATAGGTTGCCAATTTCGCAAAGAAACTTCACGAATTACTCGCAATTGGAGGTAAATACCAACACTTTTTAAGCTTCCCCAACTTTCCACATTTTTCCCAGTTGATTCTACGTTGGAAATCCCCTTCTTCCCTCCTCTTCGACCACGAACTCCATCGACTCCAGTGAAGTTCTCTAACTCCATCTGGCTTCCCAATGGCCAAGTTGGGAGTGCAACTCTCTTCACCACCTTCTTTTGCACATCATGTACTAAAGGCAGGGCTCTTTCCTCCTTCATCCTCGCCGCTTCTCATCATTGGAGAATTCATCTTCCATGGCTCCGGCACACAAGCCACCGGGAACTCCTCCCCCTTCCATCCAATTAGTTAGGTCCTTTTACTCCCCTCTTCCTCTAGAGTAGGTATAACCCCTTAGGTTTAGATTTCAACCTCTACTTCTCCTCTCTACCTCCTTCTTCACTGCCTCCAACGTAGCTCCAATGAGCATGCCATTGCACCTCACGCCACCAAATGCTCCACTGACAGCATCACATCCTCTACCATGACCCACAGATCAAAAGCCCAAAAGAAATTTGGGGCTTTGATCATTATTTCACCTCGTCAAACAACCAACATTTTTGCCTTCATCACTGACATCGTCTAGCCACCCTAGTCCATCAAACACCAAACGAACACCGCCACTGTATTCCATGGTCCACGTCGATACTTCTGAGCTATCTAATTGGGTCCCTTAGCCAATATTACTCATTTTTGGTTCCCTTACCGTCGAGCTTCATCACCACCATCAACCACTGTCATTCGTCATCCTCTGACCTTACCATGACCATTGTCGTGCATAGATTTACACCAGGAGTCTCCTTGGGCATTCAATTAGAGAAGACGTAGCAGCAACAGCATCAATTTGTGGATGACTTCAGTAGCTGTGGCAATACAAGAATGGCTAAAGATAGTGCCACATCGTAGACTTTTAATTTTATTTTTGATACTTAATGTTCTACATGCATAATCCCTTCGCCGAAGACACAAGGTCGGATCCCATTACGCAAAGAAATGCACGCCCGCGCACTTGCCTTTGCCATGCAAGTGTGGGGCCCATCTATGCTCTGAGCCAGTTTGAACCGGGTCTGATTTGGTCGGATTTGAGTCTAGTCTGGGAAATAGGAGAGGATTTGTGAGAAAGGGGGAAGATTTTTGCTCTTGGGATCTGTGCATAAGGACTTAGGAAAAATTTGAGAGGCTTTGGCTTTAAACATTTAAGTCATTTGTTGGGCTTGCATTGAATGTCTATTTTAGGCTTAGGCTTGAGACATCTAATGCCCTTTGAGGAGTTGGTTTGATATTGAGGTGGGAATTGAGCCTCAGTGTTAAGAATCTCATTGGTGGTCTCAACTACCTTCTTTTTTCTCTCTCTCTCTACATTATTTCATTCCCTAACTCTTGATATACAATTTGCAGATCATTTGATAATATATGTTGAGATTTGATTGAATATTGCACTTATCTTCATATCATTTGATTAGTGAATGATTTGCAATTACTTGCTCCCAGTGAATGACCTCAAAACTCATGTTTTTCGAGCACTTATAAATTTAAATGTCGATTTAGTTTTCATCGCTATACCACGATGTGATTCTCTAAAAACCACGATGAATTCCCACCAAATCTTGTCACCATTTCCAGGGAGCAACACGCAATTCACCACTAGTCATATCATTCTTGATTATTGAGTTGATTTCTAACTTGCCCTGCATTGCTTTGTTGTTGCAAGGTGAATTGTGAGAAGATCGTCTGCATAATCTGCCACACCAAGGGTGGGTAAAATTTCTTTTCTTCCCTAATCATCCCCTAATCTTGGGAAGATAAAAAAAGGAAATAATTAGGATCCATTTGCCTTACTTTCCTAGTAATTATCACTTAAAGGAAAAGAGTTTCTTGATTTGCAAAATTGATTGAAATCAGATTAAAGTTGGTACGATTTGATTAGAAAGAACCCATCCATACTTCTTATTCCTATTAGGGATTCGCTCTAAACTTTCTCAACACCAAGGACTACTCACTTTCTTGTTTGAGTCCAAGGTGTCATATTTAGATAAAAATTGGACTTGGAATTAGAGCTAATTAGGGTTACACATAAGGGTTTTAAAGTGTTAATGCACACTTGCCTGCAATTAAGGAAATTGACCTTCTAGCATTTGTATGGCACCAAAGCCTTTGTTTAAATTGATCTAATCAATTGAACCCCAAAATCAAGGCTCTGAATTCACTTGAACTCTAAAACTTGGGACTTAATAACCCATTGAGAACCAATTTAAGGTGATTTGGGTGCTTTGACTGAAATTTCATCCTCAACCTTTGGACAAGTCAGGTGAAGTTCGTTCACTTTGTGAATCAATCAACCTACAAATTAGGTCACAATTTGAAATAACTTCGAAATAAAGTGAAATTTAAGGCATAATTAGGGCTAAAATTGGTAGACTTAGGTCTCAATTTACACACTCTGGTCTACTTGGGACCACGGTGACAAGGTAGAGTGAAGGAAACCCTGTAATTCGTGGGGACTTGGAGTGGTTCCCACCATTAGATGATGATCCAACGGCTGACAAGGCATGAGAGGGCATCCCATTAGAAGTGTGAAGGCACTACTGAGGGGTGCATGAGATTGGATCAGAACCATTGGATTAAAATCCAACAACCAAGATTTGGCAAGGCATTGTTGAGGAAGAGCAGTAGAGGCCTGGGATTGCTTTGGGTGATCTAGATGGCACCTCGTGGCACCATCAGGGTCATCCAACTTCAAATGCTTGTAGGGGACGCCATGGATGTCCAATCAGGTTGATCTTCATGACATTGGGCTATGATCGTCGACCCGAACCCATCTATATGGTTAGATTTGCCGTTTAAGGTCCAGCTTTGCATCCTCCAGTCCCTTGGCCATCAATCCTCTGTGGCTTGTAAAAGATGCCACAAATGTCCAATCTGGGTGATTTTGGAGTCATTGGACTCCGTCCATCACCCTAATCACATCCGTACCGTTAGATCTTCAGTCTAAAGCCTAGAAACATGTCACCCTATCCCCTGGCCATTAAAATAAGAAAATTAATATACAAATTATGTAATTTACTCTAAATGTATTATGATGCATGTTATGCAATTTTATATTGCGAAATGCATCTATAAGCCTAGGAACACACATAAATAGGCATTTTAAGTGAAATAAATGTTTCTACATCACTTAATAGTCAGGATATGATTATTCTCATACTCCTTATCCCCTAGTTTACTCAGGACCTGACACTCATGAATACGACCCTTATCAAGATTAGAACCAATTGAATACCTTAGCTGCTGAATTCTAGGAGTATAAGAAGAATTGGGACGATCAATGTGCCAAGCTCCTGGAGAAAATTCGACAATGCTAGGCATAATTACAATCATATCAACAACATCACTCCCTTCAGGTACAAGAGACTTGAAATACCCAGCCTTGTGGATCTAGTGGCCCATCTCTTGGACCTACTAGCTATTCTATAGACTCTTGCTACCCTTGGGAGGCATCCTGGTCTCAGCCTAGCTAGGAGTCACCTTTAGACCTACTTCATGATTTGGGAAGATCATTTAGGGAATGCACCACATCTGATACCCTTGTATTTGATGATATCTCACTTAATAATTCAACCAGTGGATCGCAAGTACAGAACCACACATTGTGTTCTCACTTGACTACATCTATAGTCCACCCCACTCAAGGCAGTACATACTTTGATTCATATATGAATTCGTACAACCCTAAGTAGAGAAACAATCCTGATATTTCATGGCCTCCATAGAGAGAGACTCAAACTAAAGATCAATCTAGGCTTGCCCAGTCTTATACTCAATCCATCTTAGGGTAACCATCCAACTCCACCCAACCCATTATTACATTGGAGACTATCATGAATCTTATGATGGAATGGGACAAGAAACCTGAAGAAAAGCTGACTGAGTTAATGAAAGAAATGCAAGCCCAAGGGGAACAAATCAAGAGTTTACAAGGATATCCTTTTCCTTTTCTACGGACTCCTCACTCTTATTCTCCACCTATTCTTCTGACCCCTCCTCCAATCTACCACATGTGCCACTATGCAGGTGTTAACTCAATCCCTAAAAGAAAATGAAAAGCAAAGAGCCCACCCAAATAATCTGATTCGGACTCACCTAAAAATCTTAACACTAAGCCTACATCTAGCTCTGACTCAGACTCTAGGACAAAAAGAAGAAAAAGGCTCCTGAATTTGATTTTACCTCCTTACCCATTCCTGGGACTCTATAGAAAGAGTCAAAAGAAAATAAAAAGTCTTACACACTGAAAGAGGTGGTTTTATCTGCTCACATGAGTGCATTTGTTTCTGGCACTCTACCACCCAAAAGATTAACCCTAGAAAACCTCTCATATCCTTTGCCATCAAGGGATTCACTTTCAACAAAGTCCATGTGGATTTATGATCTTCTATCAGCTTAATTCCTGCCACCCTTTGTGATCGCACCTGACTTAGAGATCTGCACTACACACCTATTGATGAGGGACTCATCATGGCTCCTAATTCACAAAAATTAGCTAGTTTACCTAGTTAAATTAATGATAAATTACAAGTAAATAGGAGATGGAGCCACACGTTTAAGGAGCCCATCCATGAGAAGAGAAGGGGAGAATTAGAGGGTGAGTCCATCAGCATCCTTCTACGACTCCAATCGGCATCTCGGCGAATAGGAGGATGGATGGAGAGAGGTCTGTCGACAGTGCACTCGCAATGATCAGGTGGAGGAGAAGAGAGCGTGCATGGTGAGAAAAACCACCCTTTGTGGGTTTGCCTGTGGATCGAACATATACTACAAGGGAGGGGTGAATAGTATTGCCTTTATCACAGACTAAAGATAAGAATGAATTCACAACAAGTCAAGCACAATTTACACCTGGATTTAGAGTGGAAACCCAAACCGGGTGAAAACCACTACCTAAGAGAGGTCTGTCGACAGTGCACTTGCAATGATCAGGTGGAGGAGAAGAGAGCGTGCATGGTGAGAAAAACCACCCTTTGTGGGTTTGCCTGTGGATCGAACATATACTACAAGGGAGGGGTGAATAGTATTGCCTTTATCATAGAGTAAAGATAAGAATGAATTCACAACAAGTCAAGCACAATTTACACCTGGATTTAGAGTGGAAACCGAAATCGGGTGAAAACCACTACCTAAGCCTCTCAGCTTAGGATTTTCCTGACTAGTCAAGGCTAGTCAATCCATTATCTTACCACTTGAATGAGGTTGGCACAATCTCTTACAAACCACTTCTCTTTTTACCCTAAAGAGAAGAACAATAACAACAACAACATAGATCTTTCCAACACCTTAGAATCCATTAATTGAAACGACAATGTTGAATAACAATAAATATATCTATGGAACCTCGATAAAAAAAGTCAAACCAAGGCTTCAGCAGAGATTCAAAACGATGAGCTTTGAATGATGTGAATAGCGAAGAGTAGAAACACTTGAAAGAAGATCGAGAAGCTCTGATCATTTTGAGGGTATTTATATCAAAAGTTGATTATTCAAAAGAGCTGCGTACAACCTCTATTTATACTAAAAAGTTGGCCTAAAAAGGAAGTCAAATTGGCCGATCAATTAAGGTATATTGGTCGATAAAAAGATATTTGGTCTATCAATTAAGTTATTTGATCGATCACTAATTGGTCGATTAATTAGCATGGTTGGTCGATCAAAAGGATTTTAATCAACTTCCTAGAAAGGATTGGTTTGATCTATTAACTACTTTGGTTGGTCGATCAACCAATTTTCATTGATCAAGAGGAAAAATTGGTCGATCAATAACCTTAAAAATTAGTTTTCAAAGAAGCGTTAAAAACAGTTTGAGTTTTATTTTTGAAGTTCCCTACAATAATATCCTAGACTCAAACAAAAAGTAAAAGATACAAATCAATAACCATCTGAACTTGATCTGAAAGAGTAGCTATGATTTGAGATGGTCCTGAAATATTAGTGCAGTAGTAAACATAATTTTGGTGCATTAAAATAGAGGTGCTTATATTCTCCCCCTTTTTAATGACAACAAAATTATAATTATGAAATTTAAATAGTTATGCATAATATCTCCCCCTTTTTGTTTCAACAAAAAGTAAAACATGCTATTATGTTTTTCAATTAACTCCCCCTTAAGCATGTAAAAAGGTAAGATAAATTTAAACAAGCACTAACAAAGAGAGTAACATTTAGCTGAGAGAGATAATATTCATGCATGTAACAATGATATAAAATAGTCTAGATAAGAAATTCATAAAATTGATATAGTTCTGAGAAAAATTAAGTTTACATCCCAGCAAAAGCTAAGTAAAGTTAAATCTAATCATCTAATGATGCCATGAATGCATCCTTAGTGCTCTGAAGATCTGTGTCCAACTCAAGATCTAACAAATCTAATCTCTCTGAGGAGGTGGCTGACCATGACATAGGCAGCGCTAAGTTGACGATCTGGGTGTCAACTGCCTAGATGTCCTGTGAGGTGGTGTAACCTACTGATCTATTGGTGCTACTATTGCTGCTGAGGTAGGAGGAGGAGGAGGAGATGGTGCTATTGAGGATGGAGGCATCATAGTGGATCAGCGAGGTTGAGGAGGTTAGTGAAGCCGCTATTGAATGTCATGAACAGACTCTCCAAGTCTATCCAAGAACTGGCTTTCACCATTCAGGTAGTCTGATACCTGATGCCCATGGCACATCATCACCAAGTCTATCTCTCTCTGCTAATGCATCATCAAAGAAATACCATTCGTCACATCTTGAATACTAACAAAATCCTTGCCTGAAAAAGGTCTGTCCAAGAGGCTCTACTCCTACTCATAGAAGAATGGAGATGGTTGAACTAGAGGAGGACAGGCCACTGTAAAATTCTCATCAGGTGGCAAAGGAGGAGCTACTGATGGTTCCTGCTACTACTGCTGCTCCTAGGCTGCATCCTTACGACAGGCTTCTATGCTTGCTCCATCTTCGTATAAGTGAGCTTATCAAAAATGGAGACTCTAGTGATAAATTATTTATGATTAATATCCATGGGAAGACTGAAATGTAGGAAGATGTGGGAAAGAAGTGTCCCGAACTGGAAGGAGCTGGTGGGTTTCTTGCTCATTAAATATAGAATCAAGTGGTTCTAGTTGAATCACTTGTTCTTAAGAAATGCATAACGGGTGATGAGCATAATGCCAGGGCAGTTCTCAAAAGATGTAGATTTGGACATGAAATTCCATAGAAAGACTCGATTAAGAAATCTGGGCAGACAACGAAAATAAGGTGACTTGGTTGGATGTCCTAAGTCAAAATGTAAGGGAGTAACCAAGGTCTCTCTAATGGTATCTGTCTGTGTTTACTAGTGTAGCTCAAGAAAAGTGGGACCAACAGACAGACATCCAAGAATCTTAGAAATAACATCTGCATTGACCAGATCCTCTATGCCATAAATGTTTGAGGTCAACTCGATGTTGAAGCCCTCACTTATGTTCTTCAAATTGGCATAAAATAGGTGATAGGCCATTGGGTCAACACCGGGTATGCAGCCGTTCTTAGAACCCACGTAAAAGTTCACTGAAAAAGATGTAAAATATGGTAATATGCAAATTTTCATGGATCCCTGGAAATATAGACTCAAAGTATGCAAAATCTACGGGTCTACCAATGTGCGATGAAAATTTTGAGAAGAGAGAAAAACGGTCATGAGTGGCCTCAGTGATGAAAAATCAGTCAAATGTATCATCACGATGAGCTGAAGAGGAGGCACGTGCATGTTTTGGGGCCATTTCAGAGTTTATGAAAACACGTTGGTCAATCAAAATGTTTGATTGGTTGATAAAAAATGACGTGGATAAGGTTATGGAAAATTTGACTTTTGGCCGATCAATCAAGAAATTTGGTTGACCAAAAGAGGTCAGACTAGATAAACATGAGATGTAAATAGATGTTTTGCTCACTTAAGTTCTTTTAGTCTGACCAAAAGAGGTCATACTCAATTAAGTTGTTTTAGTCTTGATAAACCTAGTGAATGACAAATTAGGGAAAATCTTTCTTTTGGCAATGATTTTGTGAGGATATCAGCTAATTGATTTTCTGTGTTAACAAATTCTAGGTTAATCTAGCCTTTAAAGACATAGTCTCTTAGAAAGTGATGGCTAACATCAATCTGTTTAGTCCTAGAATGTTATAATGGATTCTTAGATAAGTTAATGGAACTAGTGTTGTCACATAGTATTTTGTTGTTTTTGTAGGATATGCCAAAATCTTGTAAGGTTTGTTTCATCCACAATAGTTCTAAACAAGCTAAAGATGCAACTACATATTCAGCTTTAGTTGTTGAAAGTGAAAGAATGTTTTGTTTTCTAGAGAACCAAGAGACTAAGGAATTTCTGAAAAATTAACACGTTCCACTAGTACTCTTTCTGTCTATGTAGCTACCCGCATAATCAGCATCACAAAATGAATATAACTCCAATGTGTCTGACTTCGGATGGAAAAGTCCTAGGTCTTGTGTGTTGTTTAAATATCTAAGTATTCTTTTAACAACATTTAAATGCATTTCTTTAGGGTTTACTTAAAGCGAGCACACAAACAAGTACAAAAAAGAATATTAGGTCTACTAGCAGTCAAGTATAATAATGATTCTATCATACTTCTATATAATTTCTGATCTACAGATTTTTTTGTTTCATCAGATTTTAATTCTATAAAGGTTGCCAAAGGTGTGTTTTTACCCTTCACTTTGTCTATAGAGAATTTCTTCAAGATATTTGTGGTGTATTTCGTTTGAGATATGAAGATTGCAGAGGACAGCTAGTCAATTTGAAGTCCAAGAAAGAACCGAAGCTCTCCCATCATGCTCGTTTCAAATTGATCTTGCATTGCCTTTGCAAATTCTTAGCATAATAGATCACTTGTAGCATTGAAATAATATCATGAACATATATTTGTATTATTAAGAGATTATGTTCTTTTCCTTTAGTAAACAAAGTTGGATCTATTTTACCAATTTTAAACTCATTTTCAATGGATAGGATTTTAATCTACCGTACCAAGCTCGTAGAGCTTATTTTAGGCCATATAATGGTTTGTTTAGTTTGTGTACATAGTCTGGATATTTAACATCTTCAAAACGTAGAGGTTGTTTAACATAGACTTCTTCTTTGATGAATCTGTTTAGGAAGGCACTTTTGACGTTCATCTGAAAAGTTTGAATTTCATATGGGCGGCAAAGGCTAGCAGCATCCTAATGGATTCTTAGCGAGCTACTGGCGCATATGTCTCATCAAAATCAATTCCTTCTTCTTGATTATATCCTTGGGCCACAAGTCTAGCTTTATTGCTAACTACTTCTCCTGATTCATTAAGTTTACTCCTAATGTCACACTTGGTTCCTATAATGGTCTAAGAGTCAGGCTTTGGAACAAGTTCCCACACACGATTTCTTTTGAGTTGGTTCAACTCATCTTCCATTGTACTAATCCAGTAACTGTCAAAGAAGGCTTCCTTAACATTTTTGGGTTTTAATTGAGAAACAAATGCAGGGAAAGCTAAATTATTAAAAGAAGATCTAGTTTGAACTCCCTTAGACAATTCTCCTATCACCAATTCTTTTGGATGATCATTCACATAGGAAATATCTCTGGGTAGTTCATCAAAAACATTTTCTTCTGGAATGTTTGATGGGTCATCTACTAGTTCATCATCATCATTATTTGCAGAAGATTTAGGTTGAGCTAATGTTTCATCAAATGATACATGCATAGCTTCCTCTACAGCTGAATTCTTGTTAAAAACTCTATAGGCTTTACTTCTAGTTAAGTAACCTAAGAATATTCCTTCTGAACTTTTAGCATCAAACTTATCAAGATTGTCCTCAGTATTAAGTATAAAACATCGACAACCAAATATCTTGAAGTAGGAAATTCTAGTTGTTCCTCCATGATAGAGTTCGAAAGGTGTTTTGTTTAGGATTGGTCTAATCAATGATCCATTTTGAATATAGCAAGCAGTGTTTATAGCCTCTGCCCAAAAATATCGAGGTAGCTTTGACTTACACAGCATTATGTGGGCGCACTCTTGCAAAATTCTATTTTTCCTTTCAACTACACTATTCTAAGATGCGGCTCTAGGGAAAGCAAATTCATGTTTTATTCCATATTGATCACAGAAATTGGAAAAAGATTCATTCTCAAATTCTCTACTGTGATCACTTCTAATCCTAATTACTTTAGATCCTTTTTCATTTTGTAGTCTTCTAACTAATTTGCTAAAAGCATCAATGGTTAAGTCGTTATATTTAAGAAAGATACCCAAGTAAATCTAGAAAAGTCATTAATTATGACTAGACAATATTTGCACCAGCTTAGGCTTTCGAATTTGGCCAGTTCGAACAAGTCTAAGTGAAGTAGCTCCAGAGGTTGTGAAGTGGTAACCATTCTTTTTGGTTTGAAAGGATTTTTAGTTTGTTTACCAACTTGACAAGAACCGTAGAATTTACTTTTCTTGAAGTTGATATTTGGCAGACTTTTGACAAGTTCATGTTTCACAAGTTTACTAATGTTTCTCATGTGAACATGACCAAGTCATCTGTGCCAAATTGTTTCCTCTTCATCAAATATGACAACACATTCAAGACTGTCGCATTTGTAGAAGTTGACAGTGTAGATATCTTTATGCCTATTTCCTTTGAGAAGAGTTTGCTTTGTTTCTTTATCCCATATTTTAAAACCATTTGATGTGAAAGTGATTTTGTATCATTTATCACATATTTGGCTTACACTTAGAAGGTTATGTTTTAATCCACTAAGTGTACATTATCAAAAAAGGTAGAAAAATTACCAATTTGGCTAGTACTAATAATATGGCTTTTGTGGTTGTTCCTAAATGTGACGGAACCAACATCCTAGAGGTGAAGTTGCGGGAATAGGTCTTCCTCCCCAATCATGTGCTTTGAACATCTACTGTCCATGATCCATATCTGGTGGCGTGACTTCTGTCTTTATTTATATTCATTGTAGTATATGACAAAACAGTTACCAGCTTAATACAAGATTTTTTACTCGGAATAACAAGGTTTTTCCAAGGTTGAACTCAGGGAGCAACTATGTTTCTAGAAGTATGCATAAGTTCTCAATTATGTTACAAAAATAAAAGCAAGAGAGAGAGAAAGTTTTGTTGGCTTCTTCTTCTCTCTTCTTTTTCTTTCTTTTCTTCCTTTCTTTGCTTTCCATGCTATTCTTCAGTCCTTCCTTCTCTTTTCTCTTTTTCTTCTCTGTGGCAGTGGCGATCTTCCTCTTCTTTTCTTCTTTTCTTCCTTCTTCTTCGCTGCTGACTTACCTTCCTCTTTTTTCCTCTTCTTTCTTCTTTGCTTGCGGCTGTGGTGATTCCGACGTCTAATGCAGTGCTCAGACGACTTATCTGTGGCTTTGCTACAGTGCCTTCCTTCTTCTTTCTTCTTCTATTTCTCTCCTTCCTTCCTTCTTCTTCAGCTGCTACTGAGCGGCTAAGGCTTATGCCACTTCTCTTCTTCTTTTCCTTCCTGCCTTCTTCTTCGTCTTTTCTTCCTGCACGCTCACACAAAGGTGAGAGCAAAACCTACCCCTACCCCTTCCCTGCATCTCTCTCTTTCTCAAAATCTCTCTTAGGACTGCTCTCCCAGAGCTGGGTATTCGGGTTCGGGTAGCGCGCCCGGGACCAGGCCTACCAATGTGCAGTGGTGGGAGAGGAGTGCGTGGTTCGGGTAGTCAGATCCGGCCCAGACCCGCAGGGCATAAGCACAGGCGAGGGCGAGTGAGCGCATGGCGCGCTGCGTGTAGGAGAGAAGGACCTGACCCCTGTGTTCGAAGGCAGTCAACCCTATGCACTTTTTCAATTTAAGTGCGGGCGCTCAGCCACGCACTTACGAGGTGGGACTAAAGTCCCACGTCCTGATTTGGCACCCTCAGGTGAGCAATCCGCGGCCAATTGAGGCATCTCGTAAGGCATGTGACCTAGCTGCAGGCCTGGGTGCCTTCGCGACTACTGCCTGCACAGCCTGGGATGTGTGCCTGGACTGGAGGATGCCTGCAGCTACAGGTGAAGCTGCTGAAGCTCGGCGATAATGGCAGCGAGAGGGTGCAAACCTGAAATCACAGTGATGGCCTCTTGACCAAGTTAGAAGATGTGGAAAGCTTCGCCGGAGTGTGGCGAAGCTCGTGCGGTGGTCGACGACGTGTGGGAGTGCGTATAGAGGCTAACCTAGGTCAAACTGTGGGCGAAAAGGTGCGTTTGTTCGGGGGATGGTTGGGTGGTGCTTGGCAGTGAATGGAGATGGGAAATCGGTGGAGTAGAGTGTGAGGGAGCTTCTGGGCAGGTCGGCGAGGTGTGAAGGGGTCTGTGGTCGTGGGATGGACTCGCCGGAGAGGGTGATCGGAGGTGGAGAGGATGGGTCTGGACAGTGGCAGTAGGGTGGTCGAAATGGCAATTTAAAAGGGGGAAAATACAAGTGAAAGAGAGAGGAAGCTAATTACCTAATTACTCAACGAAGGGGGAGAGAGGAGCAGCCGGCTCGTGCCTACCGGAGTTGGAGACGAAGATGGCCTGGAGGAGTGTTTCTGCGACGAGGAAGTAGACAAAGGGTGCCAGCAGGTACAGCCTAGTGCGGACGACAGAGCAGGGCAGACCCGGTTGGAGGTAGGGCAGCAAAGTGATGAGGACGAGGAGGAGGAGGTCACCGGAAGCTTTGGGCTCTCTGACCGGAGGAGAAAGGGATGAAGAGGTGGTGTTTCTCTGTCAAAGAAAGCTTGAAGGAGTCGGCAAGCTCTGTCGCTCCTTATAAAGGGCTTGGCACGCAGAGAGGGGCGAGGTGGCGTCGTGCCAGCCTCACTGGAGTATGGCTGGAAGGGACACCCATACCTTCCGCGCATTTGCACGGAAGGTATGGTGGTCGGTAGAGGTCGTGGGCGGGTCCCTGCGACAGAGGACGTCGCAGGGAACTCCCCTTCTGTTCTAGAGGATGGTAGCCCTGCCGTGCGTGGTGCCATCCTTCGTGCAAGGTCGCCAAAGGCATGGAGCTGCGCAGAACTGGTAGGGAGGACCGTTCTGCAAAGAACGATGAAAAGTTGGGGGCCTAAATGTAAGGGTTTCACAAGATAAGGGTCAAAAAGTAAATAAAGAGGAGCAAATTGTAAAGTCGGTCAAGGAGGTCTTTTCTTAGGCTCAAGATTTTATACTAGACCAATTTCAACCTAAGGATTTTAATGGTAAATTTTAATTCTAGGTTGGACCATGTTTGACCTATCAATTTGCGTAAAAACCCAAATTAAGTCATTAATTGGGCATGGTTCTCATTTTAGGTCAAAATAGGTTCCAAAGGGCAAATTGAAGGTTCTAAACCCTAGGGAATATTTTTCTATGATTTTTAGAGGGTTTAGTTCATTTTTATCCTACCTCAAACCTGATGAATTGAAGTGGGTTTATTTTTAGGGCTACAGAATGTCATTTAATTCCAAGGAGTTGCTATGACCCTTTTCTGATCAGATCATCTCACTTCCCTCATTGTTAAGCTTGTTTAACCTGTGTTTGGACCCTTAATTTCCTTATTCGCAAATTGCATTGGTAAAATTGTAGTTTTACCCCAGATGATTTATTTTATTCTTTAACTCAAAATTCTCTGAGTTAAGGCTCTCTTTGGGTTTTGTAGGAGCTTTTTCACAAATATTTGATTAGATTGTGCTAGTTAGGGTTCATGATGAGGTTCTCATCATACCCCATGCCTAGCTTTTGCTAGTCCCATAGCAATATTTTAAGGTTTCAACCCTTGTTCTAGACCATGAAGTTCTTAATGATTTCAGATAAGTGCTTTTTCTTTTGCAACCTAGATTAGGTTAGAATTCCAACCATAGGCCTAAAAGGTACTCTAGTACCAACCAAGATCTAGATCTGTCTAGCCTTAGCCTCAGTCCTTAACAAAGGTTTTTAAGGCCTTTAAGAACTAACCTAAGGCTTATTGGACTTTGTGGTTAAAGCACCCGTGCTTGAGATAATTTTAGCCCTGGCTTAGTTCGCAGTGCATTTTGTAAGAAAGAGAGATAAAAGATTTATCTGTTTGGAGAGTTTTCTCTCTCTTTTTCCTTTTAATTCTAGCTTAGGATTGTCTTTTCAACACAGTCTGTATCAGATTCCTTGTCCCCATCATCAATCCTCAAAGGTTCCTGGCAGTCGATGCTTCGAGATAGCACCGCCCATGGTAACCCCCAGAACCCTGGCTGTTGAGATTTTGAGATAATCCCATCCATGGTGTTCCGTGGCCAAATTCAGACCCTGGCAATTGACATTTCATGATAATGCCATCCATGGAATCTGAACTATCAGAGTGCTTACATGCCCCCAGTAGGATATGTAAATATCCTAAGAGACAAGCATCGAGGAGATGGTATTTTGTTATGCTTCTTCGAGGGAAATTTTCCACCTCTCTACGCTGGGAACTCATCCAAATCAACTTGTGTTGATCGACCGCTCCTACTCTAGGTGTCATTTACAGAATTTTTGCAACGCTTCTACGTGATTTTGATTTTTATGCTTACTGAACTAGGCTGTGTGTGAAGTTAGGGTGCTTAGGTTACTGAGTCCCGTAAACCAAAAGTTAGTTAACGAGACCAAATACTCCCTAAGTCTTGGACCTAATACTTAATCTTTTCATTTTCCACAACCTCTTGAGGAATGTCTAGATCTTAATGGGTACTAAGAGTCTATCCAATAATGCCTAAAGTTCGCATTCTTACTAATCTCACTGTGCACTTTCCATTTCCTTTCCTGAATGAGGTCTAGAACTTAAGTTAATTCCTTAATTTCTTACTAATGACTATCACTTTTTTTCTTTCATTTTGTGCTCCTTTTCATTTTGTTCCTTTTTCTTCTCCTCCTCCTTTGTATAGTCTACAAAATTTTTTCCTCCTCTCATTTTATTATTCTTTTTCAAAAATTTTTTAATTTTTATAGTGTTTTGGCATATGTGAATTTTTTTTGTAAACCTTTTCTTACAAGATTTGCACTTTCATCCCCCCCATGCCTAAGGTTTGCAATGTCCTCATTATAACTTAGGGGGTTTTTATTCAACTTAGTTCATACATTAGGATAGATGTTTTGATGAGTGAATGGGTTGGGGTGACTGTTGCGAACGATTTCTAATCTCAGATGCAAGCACCTGAGGTGGAGTCGGCTGTCCTAAAGGGTGAACCTTAACTGTGTAAAGGTGTCAGGAAAGGTTTCAGGTTTTTCAAAAGAGAATGACGGGCTACCTCCTATTGAGTGCTAAATTTGTCGCCTTCAGACAAGCAGGAAATGGGATGTAAAGAGAATGGTTAAATCAGCAGATTTTAGTATAACAAGCACCTTGATCAAGAGCCTGGTTGGTCCAACCAGGTGCTTGTTCAGATCAACAGGCTAATGATGCAGCCCAAACCCAATCAATTTGGTGGGTCGATAGACGTAGATCAAAAGGTGTGGAACCCACCATATACTATGAGCTCAGATGAATGTGGAAATGTGAATGCGGGGTTTGGCTGAGTCGAATCAGCCTGGTCAGAGTAGGGACCTGAAAAATAATCAATGAATGACGCGGAAACCCTATAGGGATAATCAGAGAATGATGGAGCATGGTCTTTTGTCTGATCAGTGTTCGCAACCCGATGTGGAATTTCAATCGGCTCGGTGAGAGGTGAATCTGAATAGAAATTGAGTCCGGTTGCGGGTCGAGGTTCAGAAGAGGTTTTGATTAGTTTTGTGGGTGTGAAAGAGGTGGCTTCAATGAGAACTGTGTATGAGGGCTCCTCTAGAAACAAATGACAGGTGGTCTCATGTAAAGAGTCCTCTGGGTAACTATCAAATGCCTGAAGAGTGTTTATAGGATGACGGAAATCTGAATTGAGAAAAGATTTGAATTCTGGGTTGCAGTCACTCTTGGCATTTTCTGTTTTTGGTTCCTGTGGATCGAAAAGAAATGATTCTATGTTATTTTAATCAGTGATCTCAGGAACCAAGACCTCAGAGTCAGAGTCAGAGAATGAGTCATGTGAGCTGAGGTCGTAGACTGGCTTGGTGTGTTCAGGAAAGAGAGTCTCTCCAAAATTATAGTTAGATCCGAAGTTGTTGGAGAGTTTGTGAAAATCGAGTTCTAAATGAGATTCATGATCATGAATTCCACCGTAGCATAAATAATCTGATGTGGAATCAGTAGCCTGACTGGGGTCTAGCCTATATGTCAATTCTGGGCTTAAAAAGGTGTTCTGTCTAGGCTCAAGTTCCAAGTTGGTAGGATAGACCCAATTGAAACCCCACTCATCCAACCCCTCGATTTCTGTATCGTAAATTGGCATGTCTTCTGGAAAATCGATCATATTTCCTGAGGATGTTGGAGAGGGATATTCATCAAATAAAGGCCCGGAATCATATTCTTTAAAAATTTGATCTTTATCATATGAGGCCTCATAATCTTCCCAATAAGTTTTGGATCTAGATTCTAGGTCTCGGATGTGGGTAGAATTACTAGAATCTAAGTCTGAATAACCTTCGAGGGTTACCTTATCAAAATAAGGGGTGGAATTTATACCCTCAAGAGGCTCAGTTCTGATCTCATTATTGCAGGAGTCTTGGACTTCTAAGCTTGGCAATTCATGGTCTAGGGTTGGCTCATCATTGTGTTCTCCTGCAACTTCCTAACCTAATTCAATGTTGTCTTTTATCTAGGTTGGGAATCCACAACCACCCTGTGCCTTAGTCCCGAGGTCTGGGAAACAAGATTGATCCTTAATAATGTTCCAAGATGGTTCATCCTTTGTTTCTGGTATATACGGGTATTTCTGGTTGATAGTTTGTTCTAGTGATCTCATCATTTCTACCCGTTTTTCAAGAGCATCTTAGTGTTGTTCCCAAAGTATAGGATTTGTCAAGCATTGAAGGTATTCAGATTTGCATAATTTTT
Source organism: Thalassia testudinum (assembly GCA_037157565.1). Lineage (NCBI taxonomy): Eukaryota > Viridiplantae > Streptophyta > Magnoliopsida > Alismatales > Hydrocharitaceae > Thalassia > Thalassia testudinum. The sequence goes on from JAZHRO010000025.1 coordinate 97,951,358, forward strand.
CTATCTCAATGTATCCTATAGGAGCATTTCTCAGGTTGATCCTTTTATGGATTCTGTCAACAGAATTTCGGCATAGTTTATGATGAAGGTTGTGGTTGCTAAGATATCAACCTGAATGTTTTCTATTGGTGTTGAGGGTTTATATTTGATTTCATAGAATTCAAGGGCATCCTCAATCATCCTATCTCTCATGGATCTTTGTGATTCAGGTTTCTTGAAGGGTAATCCTAAGTAACCAGGCTACATTTTTGGATTAGGTGGTGGAATCAGGATGTAGAATCAGAAGTTGGATGTTGTGTCCTGATGGAAGAGGAGAGAGAACTAGGTTTTGAATCAGAAGTGGAGGGGTTATAGCACAAACAAGGGAGCTGAGGCTATGTGGAAGGGGCTATGTGGAAGGTTTCTGCATAAACAAGGGAACTGAGGCTCGGCCTCGAGGAGAGTGAATTTCTAAAGGAGTTTTCAAGGACCTCCTTCCAAACATACACTGATCGAGAGGATGAGTTTAGCAGGTACTGGACCCAATCAAGACACATAGAATGTTGGGTGACTATAGAGGTTCAGGGCAGATGGACCCCTTAATCAAAAGATCATCCACCTGAGAATTACCTAGGCAGCCAGAGAGGGTGAGTCCCGCGAAGACCCCTACACGGTAGAGAGTCCCCACGGGTTACAGGGTTTCCCCGACCCGACCTCTCTTGTCACTATGATTCCAGGTAGACCAGAATGGGGACCTTGACCTCTTAAGTCTACCACTTTTAGTTAGGATCAAGGTGCTTTGATTTTCACATGATCTTTAACCTTTTGAGTGCAAAGAGTGACCTAAGTTGAAGGTTGGTTGACCCAAGGGGCCAACTTCACCTACTAGTTCCTTTGAGAGCTTATTAGGTCTTGTCTTTTAGGGTTCAAGTGTCTTTAAAGAGCCAAATTGCTTAGGGTTTCTTTGAATAAGTATTTTCAATCAATGGCTTAGGTACGCTTCTTTTGGGATTTCTCAATTCTTGCTTAAGTAGTGTGTCTCTAAAACCTTAATGTTGAATCTTATGTTGGCTCTACTTGGTCCAGTTAGCTCTTTGTTGGCTAATTAGGGCTCAGGCAAGAAGGTGTTAGCCCTTAAATACCCTTAATAGTGTGTGCAGGAATAGTGGGTTGAAATTGAAAACATGCAGCTTTTGATGATTTACTAAGCATAGAAGACAGGTTAGACCTATATTGCTTGTTCTTTCTTTTTCTTCCTCTCTAGAATTTAGGGGTTACTAGTGAGAGGATAGAAAATTACCTGTCCTCGGAGTGGTTGTTATGCGGCTACTTCTTGATTTTCTTATACCTGCACAAAAAAGAGAAGAGATCAATAGAAATTTACAAATAGAGATTTTATGGCTTCTAGAATAGCCGTTTCTCCCCGGCAACGGTGCAAAAAACTGGTGGCGTGACTTCTGTCTTTATTTATATTCGTTGCAGTATATGACAGAACAGTTACCAGCTTAATACAAGATTTTTTACTCGGAATAACATGGTTTTCCCGAGGTCGAACTCAGGGAGCAACTATGTTTCTAGAAGTATGCATAAGTTCTCAATTATGTTACACAAATAAGAGAGAGAGAGTTTTGTTGGCTTCTTCTTCTTCTCTCTTCTTTTTCTTTCTTTTCTTCCTCTCTTTACTTTCCATGCTCTTCTTCAGTCTTTCCTTCTCTTTTCTCTTTTTCTTCTCTGCGATAGTGGTGATCTTCCTCTTCTTTTCTTCTTTTCTTCCTTCTTCTTGGCCGCTGACTTTCCTTCCTCTTTTTTCTTCTTCTTTCTTCTTTGCTTGCTGCTGTGGTGATTCCGACGACTAATGCAGTGCTCAGACGACTTATCTGTGGCTTTTCTACAATGCCTTCCTTCTTCTTTCTTCTTCTATTTCTCTCCTTCCTTCCTTCTTCTTCAGCTGCTGCTGAGTGGCTAAGGCTTCGGCCACTTCTCTTCTTCTTTTCCTTCCTGCCTTCTTCTTCTTCTTTTCTTCCTGCATGCTCACACAAAGGTCAGAGAAAAACCTACCCCTACCCCTTCCCTGCATCTCTCTCTTTCTCAGAATCTCTCTTAGGACTGCTCTCGCAGAGCCGGGTATTCGAGTTCGGGTAGCGCACCCAGGATCAGGCCCACTGGCGTGCGGTGGTGGGCAAGGAGTGCATGGTTCGGGAAGTAGGATTTGGCCAAGCCCCACAGGGCGTGAGCACAAGCGAGGGCGAGCGAGCACGTGGCGCGCTGCGTATGGGAGAGAGGGACCTGACCCCTGTGTTCGAAGGCAGTCAGCCCTATGCACTTTTTCAATTTAAGTGTGGGCGCTCAGCCACGCACTTACGAGGTGGGACTAAAGTCCCACCTCCCGATTTGGCACCCACAGGTGAGCAATCCACGGCCAATTGAGGCAGCTCATAAGGCCTGCAACCCAGCTGCAGGCCTGGGTGCCTTGGCGACTACTGCCCGCACAGCCTGGGACGTGCACCAGGGCTGGAGGATGCCTGCAGCTGCAGGTAAAGCTACTGTAGCTCGATGATAATGGCGGCGAGAGGGTGCGAACCTGAAATCACAGTGACGGCCTCTCGGCCAAGTCAGATGACGTGGAAAGCTTCGTTGGAGTGTGGCGAAGCTTGTGTGGTGGTTGACGACGTGTGGGAGTGCGTGTAGAGGATGACCTAGGTTAGACTGTGGGTGGAAAGGTGGGTATGTTCGGGGGATGGTTGGGTAGCGCTTGGCATTGAATGGAGTGGGGAAATCGATGGAGTGGAGTGTGAGGGAGCTTCTGGGCTGGTCGGCGAGGTGTGAAGGGGTCTGTGGTTGTGGGATGGACTCGCCGGAGAGGGTGATCGGAGGTGGAGAGGATGGGTCTAGACAGTGGCAGTCGGGTGGTCGAAATGGAAGTTTAAAAGGGGGAAAATACAAGTGAAAGAGAGAGGAAGCTAATTACCTAATTACTCGATGAAGGGGGAGGGAGAAGCAGCAGCCTCGTGCCTGCTGGAGCTGGCGACGAAGGTGCCCTAGAGGAGGGTTTTTGCGACGAGGAAGTAGATGGAGGGTGCCAGCGGGTACAGCCTAGCGCGGACGACAGAGCAGGGCAGATCCTGCTGCAAGTAGGGCAGCAGAGTGACGAGGAGGAGGAGGAGGAGGTCGCCGGAAGCTTCGGGCTCTCTGACCGGAGGAGAAAGGGATGAAGAGGGGGTGTTTCTCCGTCAAAGAAAGCTTGAAGGAGTCAGCAAGGTCTGCCGCTCCTTATAAAGGGCTTGGCGTGTAGAGAGGGGCGAGGTGGCGTCGTGGCAGCCTCGCCGGAGTATGGCTGGAAGGGACACCAATACCTTCCGCGCGTTCGCACGGAAGGTATGGTGGTCGGCAGAGGTTGTGGGCGGGTCCCTGCAATAGAGGACGTCGCAGGGAACCCCCCTTCTATTCTAGTGGACAGCAGCTTTGCCCTGCGCGACGCCATCCTCCGCGCAAGGTCGTCGGAGGCATGGCGCTGTGCAGAAGTGGCAGGGAGGACCATTTTGCAAAGAATGATGAAAAGTTGGGGGCCTAAATGCAAGGATTTCAAAAGATAAGGGTCAAAAAGAAAATAAAGAGGACCAAATTGTAAAGTCAGTCAAGGAGGTCTTTTCTTAGGCTCAAGTTTTTCTACCAGACCAATTTGAACCTAAGGATTTTAATGGTGAATTTTAATTCTAGGTTGGACCATGTTTGAGAAGTCAATTTGCGTAAAAACCTAAATTAATTCATTAATTGGGCATGGTTCTCATTTTAGGTCAAAATAGGTTCCAAAGGCCAAATTGAAGGTTCTAAACCCTAGGGAATATTTTTCTATGATTTTTAGAGGATTTATTTGATTTTTATATTGCCTCGAACCTCGTGAATTGAAGTGGGTATATTTTTAGGGTTACAGAATGTCATTTAATTCCTAGGAGTTGCTATAACCCTTTTCAGATCAGATCATCCCACTTCCCTCATTGTTAAGCTTGTTTGACCTGTGTTTGGACCCTTAATTTTCTTGTTCACAAACTGCATTAGTCAAATTACAGTTTTACCCCTGATGCTTTTTTTTATTCTTTAACTCAGAATTCTCTGAGCTAAGCCTCTCTTTTGGTTTTGTAGGAGCTTTTTCACAAATATTTCGATTAGATTGTGCTAGTTAGGGTTCATGATGAGGTTCTCATCAATATCCTATCTTCTCATTCCTGTCATTGGTTTGCATTTGTGAGGTCTTGGTTTGGCTGATCTATAGAGTGGCTTCAATGTTCCATTGATTTGTTGATATGTCCACTTCTTATAGTCTACTTGACCTACAAAAACAAGATTGCAATAATGCTTTTAGTACCATTTTTGTTTGGGTCTATGGTGGTTAGATGATGCCTGTTTACGTAAGCTACCTTTCTTTTTGTTTTGGCTAGAACTAGATGCTTCATGATTATTTTTAGGTATGTAGCCTAACTCAAATTTTGTGGTGCTCTGGGTTTGTGTTCCTAATAGCTTATGCAAGTTTTAACTTCCCGTAGTAAACTTAGCTAGATCATTTAAGAGAATCGCAAAATTTTCTTTTAATTTATCTACATCTACTTTTAAATTATCTATTTGTGATTTTGATGAGGTGATTTCATTACATAACTCTTTATTATGTTGAGAAAGCATATCTTTTTGTGCTCTTTCTTCCCGTAATGTTTATGCTAGGTTTTTGTTTTCTAATTTTAGTGACTAATTTATGTCATGCATCTCAAAAAATGCTTCTAATAGTTCATCTTTTGAAAAAGAGGCTACCTCATCTTCTATCACCATTAGTCCTAGAGGGCTTCTTCTCTGAAGGTTTCATCTTCTTCTGAACTTGAGTCTGATTCATTCTAAGTTGCTGTGAAGGCCTTTTTTTTTCCTTCTCTTATGGGAAACTTCTTCTTTTCTGACTCCTTGAGAAATGGACAATCCTTCTTGGTGTGTCCTTTTCTCTTGCAGTTATAGCAGATAATGGTGTCTGCTTTGGCCTCTTCTTTCTTCTTTCTCCAGCTTCTTTTGTTCTTTAGGAACTTTCTAAACTTTCTTGAGAGGAGGGCTATGTCTTACTCTTCATCTTCACTTGAGGAGTCTTCTAATTGTTGATTGGCTTCAAGAGCTACAATCTTCTTCTTTACTAATTCTTCTTCATGCTCTTTCATGTGTTGGAGTTGAATCTCGTAGGCCATAAGGCTTCCGATAAGATCATGTAGTTTCAAGGTAGACAGATCTTTTGACTCTTGTATGGCTGTAGTCTTGGTCTCCAAATCACTAGTGAGTGATCAAAAAATCTTCCTTACCAAGGCTTTGTTCTTGTCTCCTGATCTAGATTCCTTAGGGAGTTTATGATGTCCATGAATCTTGTGAACATCTCTTTAATTAATTGTTCCTTTGTCATCCTGAAAAGATCATAATTTTGAGTTAATAAATTTACTCCTGTTTCTTTTACCTTAGATGTACTCTCGTGGGTGACTTCGAGGATGCTCCAGATCTCGTAGGCTGTCTTGCTAGTAAAGACGCGGTTAAATTCTACTCTAGAAAGCTCGTAGAAGATTGCATTCATGGCTTTTGGGTTATGCATTATCATCTTCTTTCGATCTAGTGTCGCTACCACTCCTACATTGATTTCAGGATGTGTGTACTTGCAGGCGATGACATCCCACACCTCGAAATTCATCGACTCTAGGAAGATCTCCATCCTAGTCCTCCAGTATCCATAGTTCATTCCATCAAAGAGAGGAGGTCGAACTACTGATTGTCCCTCAAAATATGTGCCAACAGATGACTTTGACATCTTCTGAACAGCCAAGCTCTGATACCAAGTGTGGGTTTGCTTGTGGATCGAATGTATACTAGAGGGGCGGGCTAAATAGTATCGCCTTTATCGCACAGTAAAGATAAGAATGAATTCACAAAAAGTCAAGCACAATTTACACATGTATATAGAGTGGAAACCTAAACCAGGTGAAAACCATTACCTAAGCCTCTCAGCTTAAGATTTTCCTGCCTAGTGAAGGTTAGTCAAGCCACTATCGTACCACTTGAACGAGGATGACTCAACCTCTTACAAACCACTTCTCTTTTACCCAGAATAGAAGAACAATAACAACAATAACATGGATCTTTCCAACACCTTGGAATCCGTTAATTAAAACAACAATGGTGAATAACAATACATATATCTATGAAACATCAATAAAATATCAAACTAGGATTTCAATAGAGATTCGAAATGACGTGCTTTGAATGACGTGAATAGAAAATTGTAGAAACACTTGAAAGAAGCATGAGAGGCTCTGATCTTTTTGAGGGTATTTCTATTGAAAGTTGATTATTCAAAAGAGCTGTGTAGGATCACTACTTATTCTGAAAAGTTGGCCTAAAAAGGAAGTCAAATTGGTCGATCAAAGCGATATTTGGTCGATCAATTAAGTTATTTGATCAATTACTAATTGGTCGATTAATTAGCTTGGTTGGTCAATCAATAGGATTTTAATCAACTTCCTAAAAAGGATTGGTCTGATTGATTAACTAATTTGGTTAGTCGATCAATAAAGTTTTGTCAATCAAGAGGAAAAATCGGTCGAGCAATAACCCTAAAGGCTGGTTTTCAAAGTAGCGCGAAAAGTCGTTTGAGTTTTATTTTTGAGGTTCCTTACAACAATATCCTAGACTCAAACAAAAAGTAAAAGGCACAAATCAGCAACCATCTGAACTTGATCTGAAAGAGAAGCTTTGATCCGAGATGGTCCTGAAATATTAGTGTAGCAGTAAACATAATTTTGGTGCATCAAAACAGAGGTGCTTACACCCTTCACCTCCACCCAAGACTTGAAAGCAACTCCCTTGATGCTTTCACTGTAGAGGGTTCGAGCACTTTACAGTGGAGTTTCACATTTTCCTACATTCATGCCTCTAACTTCTCATCATCATCAAAAAAATACCCCTACTGCCATTGACATCGTTACAGAATGAAAGACCCAAAACTACGAGCTTTAACCGAGGATTTCTCGCTTTATTTCTAATCAAATCCCTCCAAGAATGGAGGGATTGATCTTTAAGAGATCCTCCACTATTTGAACATGATCTTAGTCTCTCATATGGAGAACAGAGCTCCAGCGAGCTACAGAAAATTAGGGATTCTAGTTTACAAAAGCTTGACACAAACGTGTGAATTTTGTATAATTAAGGCACTGATCTTCATCTATATAAACCCTTATAGTCCCCCAGTCCAAATTAGATAAGAATAGACCGAGAATCACCTTCCTCCTCCTCCTCTAGCCGCTCTTCGACTTTGCTCTGGTGACTTGACTCATCGTCTCTCCTCCAGCTGTCCAGCTACCAACTTGGACGATCCACCCTGTTCCTCTCCCTCTCTCTACTCCTTGTCTGCCATAGTAGGAGCCTCCACCACCTTCGTGGTCACCGTTCTTCCTCACCAAAGTTCGTTACCTTCCTCGCATCCAGCTAGTCAATGCCGAACATGCCTCACTTCCTATACCTTAACTGAGTTCCCAAATCTCTCCCTCTCCATCTTTAGAGTCTTCTTAGCTTCTTAGTTTGTAAGTTCACACCCTACACATTCACATTCACCTCCATCTTCCTCACCTTTGGCACGAGCTCTGGCGAGCTCACATCAACCCCACACACATCCACACACCACGCTGCCACCACCTACACCTTCTTCTCACCTCCACAAATAAAAGCCCTAATCTAATTAGGCACTGTAGCTACTCCACCACTCTACTATACGACCACCGCCATCACCACCACTTCCAACGTCATCCGACTAGTTATGCACCACCAAACCACAAATCACCACCTCCATCACACTCCTCACATCATGGCAAGTCTTACGAATGCTTTAATTGGGGCTTTTACCTCGTACTTGTGATCTGCAGGTATCACCGGAGCTATGCCCATCACAGCCATCAAGATCACCTCCACCGCCCACCAATTGTTGACCAACTCCGCTGCAACCATGTCCTAGAGCTATGAATTGACCTCGCGAAGCCATCTGGGCTCTTGATTTGAAGAGGCAAGCCACCAGTAGCAACAATTGATGAAGGACCTTCACCTGCTGCACAGATGAAAAGGAGATGTGCTGATAGTTCCACATCATTAGCTTACATTTTAAATTTTGACTCATAAGGGTTTGATTCATAAGGGTTTTTGTGCATCTGTTGCGTGCCTCAAGTCATGGGGTGAGGACCTTCTCACACCACCTGCACACTCCTCGCCCAGCTATCACACCTAGGAGGGCCTCATCCCTAGATTCGATTACTCGATTACTCACGGAGAGATTTTCGCTTTCTTATGATAGCAATAGAAGAATATGTCATTGTAATTAATGTGGTGGAAATCTCTAAATCAAAAATTAACATAGATATGAATTTAAACCACAATAAAGGATGTCGTATCCATAGGGAGGAATAGACCAATAAATTCACAAGAAGATGAATATAATGCTTGCAGACACTTTCGTGACTTTCATGCGAGGAATATGCTACTTTAAATGGAGCTTATAATATCTTTAAAAGTTTAGGGTTAGTTATGCAATTTTCATGTCAAGAATTAAGCTCCAAAAATATGCATATGTTGCATGTGTAATGGCATATCATATAAATTCAACTTGCATGCAAATTTGATTTGAAATTCAATGTAGAATCATGCACATAACACAAGTAATGTAATTTTAGGAAAGTCTAAGTGCATCAATGCAATGTGGCCTGAATAAAATATGAATATAAAATTGGCAATGGCATTGAATGTAATTATTAATGGGGAAGAAAATAGAGGATTTCTCCTCTTTCTTCCTCACGTGGGTGACCGTACACAGTTGGCGGCGAGAGTCGACAGGGAGGTGCACCTCGACGAGGGCTACGCAATGGTGGTAACGCGGTGGCCGGAGGTGGTTGGCGACGACCGGGCTAAAGAGGATGGCCGCCGACCTGTTGGAGAAGGAGGCCACTGCTGCAGCATGCTGGGTTGCGCGTTGGGCGTGTGCACGCCCAAAGCATTCTGTAGGGAGGCACCGCACCTGCAGGCGGCGCTGGCTTGGGCGCCTGTAGGCTGTTGCAGCCTGCGGGCTGGTGTGAGGCAATTCCTGCAGGCGTGGCACCTGCGGCTAAGGGTGCTGGTGGCAAGGGCACGCTGTAGTGGGAGTGAAGGGGGTGAGGGCACACTGTAAGCGGGAGTGCAATGGGCAAGGGCTCGCTGCAAGCGGGAGTGCTGGTGGCATGCCTACGGTGAGCAGTGCAGTGGAGAGGGCGTAGGTGCAGGTGCGACTGGTTCTTGCACACTGTGGAAGGCAGTGCCTGCAGTGGAGAGGGTGCAGGTGCTAGGAGTAGCCTTGAAGGTTACAGTGTGAGCGCGCCTAGCAAGTTGTGGGGGAGCGGTGATAGCGCGGTGGCATAGGTGCACGGGTGCATGCCTGTAGACAATGCAAGGGTAGGCGATGGTGCACCTGCAGGTTGCGAGCGCTTGGGAGTAGCGGTGGCACAGGTGCGCAATGATGGAAGGTTTGGCACAGTGCACACAGTGCTCACAAGGTCAGCCCTTTCCACGGTGGGGAAGGTGGATATCCCCTCAAGGGGGAGGAAGAAGACCCCGAAGATGAAGATCCTCTCCTCTCATGTGCAAGTGCCTCTTTTATCTCCTCTCTCCGCCTCTCAAGGGATTTTCAAAAACCCTTTTCTAATTTTCGCCGGTGACTATTTGCTTTTGTTGAGGGATGTGTTGAACCTGTCCAGAGAATGAGGAAGTGATTGAGCTGGCTGTTTGTTGGGGAAATTTGTCCCCCCTCCTTATTCTTTCCCAGTATCATTCCTACAACATTAAAACATAAAATCATTACATATTAAGTTATAAAATGCGATAAAATAGATGTAAACTTAGATAATGATGCATGCAAACATTCTATAACTTAATGTAGTTATTAACAAACCTAAATGGTAAGATTAAAGTTAACTTAGGCATAACAATAGTCCATTAAAATGGACTCATCAATTACCACTTACCAGCTTTTGAAGAGAGAGAGAAGATTTTCTGAGAGGATTGGGGTATTTTCCCTCAGTAAAAATGCCTAGGGACTTAGGCACATTCTTGAGGTGCCTTGGAGTTAAGACGTTAAGCCATTTGTGGTGTCATTGAGACGTCTGATTGTGGCTTTGTTTGAAAAATCTAACTACTGTTGGCTATGACATTTGATTGGGAATTGTGCCTAACTGTTAAGAGTAAATTGGTGTTCCAACCACCATTTTTTTATTCTATTTGCTACTTTTTTATTCTGAGATGCAATTTGAGAATTGATTACTCAGCAGTCATAGGACCTAATCTGCCTAAATTAAGTTAGATCCTAGCTTAACTTTGGAATAATGCATGCATGAGAAGCATATTTCGCATCATATCTGATTTGTTTAGCCATGTATATAATAGTGTTATTTTATGTTCTAATTGAAAGGCAATATTATTTAAAGATGATATGGGGCCACAGATGATAATTCCAACCGTATAGATGGACTCAGAGCGACAATCGTAGTCCGATGGTGCAAAAATAAACTCAATCGGAGCCCTGTAGAACCAACTACAAAGGTAGGAAGATGGACGGTATGGATGGTGCCATGTGGCACCATCCCCAACCCACCTCCTTGCCTTTAGTCACTGAACCAAAAAAGCTGGGTCGTTAGATTGTCATTCAATGGCCACGATTGAGCCACATCACTACCTCTCTAGCTCCTCATCAAGAGAGAGTTCACCTTAGTCATTGGATTGTCATCCAACGGTTTAGAGCGACATATGCAAATATCAAAAGCACAACCATCTGCAACAATAGCATCGTGGTCAACGCCTTCAACCGACAATGCAAGAAGCACATTCAAGGAATGCGGAGCTGAAATCAGAGGCGGATGCGAGCACGGCCAAAATTCAGCCGTGCGATCTCAATCGAGCGGTGTGGTGATGAGCGGTATGACTTGTGGTGGAGCGCTAAATCGAGATGGTAGATGGACACGTGGCTGGACACACGTTCTAACATGGGCATGTTGAGGTAGTGCAGTGTGAGTTCTCAGCCATCAATCTCCGCAATTAAAGGACTAAGATTGAAAGCATGCATGCCAGTGAGAGGAGAGCTGTGGCGGTGGATAAGTCGACCCAGCATAAGCCACGTGGTACAATCTCGTGTGCCCGCGCGTTGGGCACGTGATGGTGGTGCGTGGAGGTGCACTTTTTACGAGATTTGAGTCATTGATCGCCAGATCAACGGTGTTTTCTGCTCCAAGTTGTTTGCACAATTTGGGGGCTCTAAAGTACCTACTTTGCCCCTCACTTTGGTTACAAATAGGACCCTAAACCCCCCATTTGAGAGGCATCTCCTCCTCTGCACATCTCCTGCTCCCTTCTACTCCTAAGAGGCCTCTACCTTCGAGACATCCACTAAGGCCACCCTTGGTGCACCACTACTGCTACTCCACACCTCTCCAATGGCCACCAAGGACTACCCTTGGTGCCCTTGTTCTAGTAGAGTAGGTAGTTATTTTTTTCTTTCTTTTAATAGTTCTAGTCTTATAGTTGCTATTCTAGTTGTTTCTACTTTTAGTTAATCTTTCTGTCAAGCATTCAACTAGATGAGAACTCTCATGATCACTACTCCAAAAAAGTTGACTTGCTTAATATCATATATCTGCCTTGCTTAGTGTTTTAGTTCTAGTCAGATTAGATTAGTATTAAATCAAATCGCATTTCTACCTCCCTGAGTTTGGTCGAGACTTACCAAAGTTTCGTTATATTTGTTTGTCGATGTGTTTTGACACTATACTACAATGAAATTATTTTTGAAAATGTGATTCCCATGTCTCGACAAAATGTTGCCATTGCTGGAGAGGCACGATGATTCTTGATTTGATATCTAATTTAGTGTATTGTCTGTGGTGTGTAGGTACAAAATGTCGACTCTGTGCACGCATTGAGCACAGTTGAAGAAATTTTGGTACACACCATCACTTAGGTTAGGATTTGCTTTTAGAGTACAAAATCGAAAAAAAAAATTGTGTACAGGCTTAGTTGGGATTGAAAATACTTGGAAGAGCCTTATTGCTATTTTTAGAAATTCGGCTAGAATAATGATATGGATTTGAAAAATCATTTGTTGCATTTCTAGTCATCCAAACATTTTGAAATTTGGGCAAGTACTAGTTTTTCAAATTATCTTTCTTGTGTCACCATTCCAACAAAATAATTCAAATTTTGAAATTTTAAAAAATTTTTGAAGTACATGGGGTTCAAATAGATAGAATTCCAGATTTTGTTGATTGTCAAAAATCAATTTTGAACTGTACACAAATCTGATTGACCAAAAAATGGTGGCCTTTGAAAGATAGTCAAGTTAGCTTTCATTTCCATATTTGTCCTGAAATCACATTTGCTACTGCTTCAGAAAGGAAAACTAACATGGGGTCAAAATGTCATATCTGAACCCCTGTTAATCAAAAAGTCAGATTTATTTATTTGTATTAGCAAAAATTCTGAAAAAATATTCTCTGAAAATATTATTGAAAGAGAAATCTTCCTTCCAATTTTTACATCATTTGGATTCTAATTACATCTTAGAGAGAATTTTGAATCTAATTGCGGTCTTCCTAGTCAAATTGCATAAACCCTAGGTTTAACTTTTAGGGTCACATTTAGTGACCACATTGGATTAGCCTAGATTCAATCAAGTCCAGTGACTAGTCAGTGAGTCGAGTCACCTTGAGGACCACTCACCGCACACCCAAATTGAAGAAAAAGTTAAGAAAAAAAATCATAAAATTATATCAATTAACTTGCATTCATTTTTTAACTACTGGGTGGTTTTAATCTCTTTGGCCAAACCTGGTGCCTAGATTGTGGGGTAGTGTAAAACAATTGCAGCTAAGCGGTATTAAGGACTTGGAGGTGAAAGGCAAAGAAAGAACCATACTCTTAGTCCCTCATAACAGACTTTTTGAGTTAGCTTAAGAGGCGGAGATCATTTTTATTTGGTCTCTTGACCAATTTTCTTCAAGAATCTAAACCTTAATGAAGCAACTGGTCATCTGATTTTAAAGGACCAATTTGATTAACAAGGCCTTGGCCTTGCTTGGCTTGGCTACACCAACCCTTGTAGTTGGTGCATGCAAGGAAGGAGGTCTTTAAGACCTAAATTGGTTGGGCCTTGGGAACCAAACTCGAGGTGGCGAAGGCAACTTTTCTCATTGCCCAACTCTTCTTCTTAATCCTATTCTTCTTCTCGATTAGCTGAGATGGCTATCTTGGTCCTCGACCTTGTCAGGGCCCTAAAAATCTAGACCCCATGGCTCGTCTGGAAGCTAGGGGTGAGGAATTAGAATAAAAATATCATTAGAGTATTGACAGGATTCTCACCACACTAGATAGAATGCACCATCCACTGCGTGGAGAGCAACTGCGGGACTTCTACGATCCGACGGCTATGATTTTGGCACCCCAAGTCTGTATTTCTGCAGGCGGAGATGCATTTAAGCTGAAGCCGAATATAATAAGTCTGATTCAGACTTATTTTCATGGAAACTCGAATGAAGATCCCTTCTAGCACATCAAGAATCTAAGTCAAATTATGGAAACAGTTCGACCCAGAAACGTTGAGATAGGGATTGTCCTCATGAAGTGTTTTCCATTCTCTCCTAAAGATAAAGCTTCTTATTGGTTCAAGATCATCGGGGGGCCAATTAGAACCTGAGCAGAATTACATTGTGAATTCCTCCAAAAGTTCTTCCCGATTAGTTGAACAAATGTGATGAGGCATGCAATTACAACTTTCTCCCAAGGATCAAGGGAGAAATTCATGATGCCTGGGATAGATTTCATGACCTCAGGAAATGCTCACACCATGGTGTGCCTAGGTGGCACTTAGCTCAATTCTTCTACCATGGGTTGGATGGCACATCGGTACCTGGCCAATGCATCTAGCTGCGAAAATTTCCTCGTGAGGGATGAAAATAGTGCATTCGAGTTGTTTGAGTCCTTAATAGAGAACTCAATGAATCCCGTGTCTATGAACCAATTCCAACGACCTGGACAATAATGAGTTAGTGTCCATGAGGCCCACACTGAATCTGCCCAAGCTGATATGGACATTATCACCAAGAAGCTGAATAAGGTGGATCTGCTTAACAAGAAGCTCGATGAATTGATTCGACCTCGACCTAGATTTTCTAGCAATTCAGCTGCATCTCGCTCTTCTTTCACATCTCGAGTCCCTCCTACTCGAGTACATTTACTCACTTGGGATGTTTCTTCTCCATCTTCATAAGATTCTATGTATCAGGAACCTGTGAATAATCTAGATCTGGCACCATACGATCAGCATTTCGCACCCCATGACAATTCTAGAGAGTATTCCTTTGACAAATATGTGTCTCAGACATCTTCGACCAACGAAGATCTCAATGCTATCCAAGGTTACGGGGGTAATAACCTGTATTTATAGATGTATAATCATGGTTGGTGCAAGTATCCTAACTTTTCCTAGTTTGGTAACTCACAGAGACCAAATCAAGATCCATACTACCAGAGTAGACAATATGGCAATGCGCAAAACACATACCCAAGGCAGCAGCCATTCCCGTGTCAATAGCAATCATGCCGTATTTATCAACCATTGCGCCAAGCTGTCAATCACCCTCCAAAGTGCGCTGACCCTTTGGAGGCATTAAAAGAGGAATTGCAAGAGTAGATGCAGAAATTGACTCACGGTAGTTTGCAGATTAAGAAGCCTATGGTTGTTCAGATATAGAGCATACAGAATACATAGAATTGCTACTGTAGGAGTATAGATCGTAGGGAGCCTTGCCCTCCCAACCTATCCCTGACCAAAGATATGTGCAGAACAAGGGCACCCTACCAAGGTTCTAGGCACCACAGGGATAGGCACATGCTATACTACAAGCATCTCCTACACCACCTGGTTATGGGTAGAGTCAGCCACCTTTGTTGTAAAATCCTGCTTATTCTGCCCCTTCTACTCCTCCACCACCTCATGGATAGTATGCTGATGCAAAGGCTATCACATTGAGGAGTGGGAAGACTACATAGGACCCACCACTTAGGCAGGTGGGTCATAATTTTTCATGTCCTCTATTGCAGGATGGCTCGCCTTCTTCTTCCTCTCAGGAGCCACCTACTGTAGGCAAGGGCAAAAGAAGAATTGACCCTAAGATTCCCGTCCATTTCCCTGAGGCATTGATGTATGATGTAGTCCAAGAAAAGGGTATGTAGAATTTTGAGGACCTAAGAGCTATGTTCAAAGAGGTTCACATTCAAGTCCCTCTCCTCAACACAATAGATCACATCTCTACTGTCGTTAGGTTCTTCAAGGACTACTGTACCCTGAAGAAACAACATAAAACTAGACGACAGGCGGTATTGTCAAAAGCGGCTAGTACAGTGATTCTAGCTGACTTACCTCCTAAAAGGAAAGAGCCTGGTACCCCACTCATTTCCTGCTTTTTGTAGGAATCTCCATTTGATTGGGCCCTTCTTATTTTGGGTTCATCCATCAACCTAACTCCCATCACTGTATTTGATCGATTCTGATTTGGGGAGTTGAAACCCACCTCGATTACCATACAGTTGACCGACCAATTGATAAAGACACTGAGGGATGTGATTGAGAACATGATCGTAAAGGTCCATGGATTATGCTTTCCAATGGACTTTTTCTTTCTCGTTATGGAGGTTCCTCCTTATCTCTGTGATGCACCAATTATTTTGGGTAGCCCTTTTTTGGCGACAACTCATGTGAACATTGACTATGCATCCGAGTGTTTGTAGATAGCCCTAGGAAATGAAAGACTTATATTGGACATATTCAAGGCATCATGGAACTTCGACTGTGATCTGATAGAGGGGGACGGTGAAGATGAAGGCTCTACTTTTTGTGGGAACATCAGGCTCCTCTATAATGACCCAATTACACATTCACCTTCATTGTCATGGTTTCTGGATCTTGATCCACATAGGACTGAGGCTAATTCCATGCACATTTCGTCTCGCAAATCTGATTGTCTAGGGTGTTCATCTGATCACGACACCTTAGATTCTGATTATCCTGTCCAACCAAGTATTGATTTGCCCCTGCTAACACAAAATGGCATAACTGCAACAAGTGAATTTCCCATCAATGCAGTCACAACCAACCTCTTCACAAGTGGGGAATCAATGAGAATTCTCAAAAATTAGGATTATTAGATTTTCGCTATCGATTCTTCTCCACCCATGCATGAATCTGATTCCCACCCACCTGTAATTGAGTTGAATCCCTTACCTGATTCACTCAAGTATGTGTTCTTGGGTGATAGTGAGACATACCTAATGATTATTAATGCTCACTTGACCGCAAAATAGGAGCATCAACTGATCTGTCTTACAAGCACATAAGGCTACTATCGGGTGGAGCATTGCTAATCTCAATCGGATTTTCCCCTCATATTGCAATCATTGTATTTACACATGAAACCTTCTAAACAACCTCAAAGATGACTGAGCCCAAATATGCTAGAGATTGTCAAGAAAGAGATCATTAAAGGGCTAGATATAGGCATTGTATATGCTATTTTCGACAGCCAGTGGGTGAGTCCCATCCAAATTGTGCCCAAGAAAGCAAGACTCACTGTAATCAAGAATGATAAGGGCGAATCCATCCCTACTCGCATCACGACATCGTGGCAGGTTGTGGTGGGTTTGCATCAATTATAGGAAACTGAGCACGGTTACCAAAAAGGATCATTTTCCTTTACCTTTTATTGTTCAAATCTTGGAAAGGTTAGCCGAGCATAGTTTCTTTTGTTCCCTAGATGGATATTCTAGGTATAAATACGTTATAATTAACTCGGAATATTAGGACAAGAGTACATTTACATTCCCTTTGGAACATTCACTTTTAAGCGAATGCCCTTCGGCCTCTATAATACACCAACGACATTTCAGACATGTATGATGGCCATTTTCTTTGTCATGATTGGAGACTATGCAAAAATATTTATGGATGACTTCTCCATCTTCAGAGATGATTTCCCGTCTTGTCTTAATAACCTCACAAAGATCCTGCGGAGATGTTGATAAATACACATTTATTCATGATAAAATGACTATTTATGTTAGTTCTTAAGCTTAACATTGCAATTAGCATTGTGACTAATGCATAACATTCACCATATTGCATTTAGGTTGACTTGTATAAAGTGTATATTAATTCACCACATATTTCTATGGATAGGGAATAGGGAGACATATTTCAGAGCTCTAGATGAAGAATCCAACCTTACGGATGGGTCCAGATTGACGATCGCAGCCCAACAACGTTAAAATCGGTCCAATCCGATATCCGTAACACTTTCAAGGAGCATTTGAAGATGGACGGCCCATATGATGCCATGTGGCATCATTCGAATCGCCTAAGGACTACCCTAGGCAACCCCATCATCTCACCCTCATACCTAAGCCGTTGGGTCAAGATCCAAGGACTGGGATGCCTCCACGCCCTCAGCAGCAGATTCCTCCTCGCGACACAATAGCTCCCGTAATTCAATGGTGGGATGAGGCACTCGCAAACTGGTGACTAGCATTCGAATGCCCCTGTGTCCCCTGCATCCCTGCTCTGCACGTGGATTTCAATTGAAGCCACTCAATCAGCATCTAGTGGTATACATTGCACAACGTGGCGCAATCAGACATGTTTAGTCGTCACATGCGATGGTACGCGGAATCCCACGCAATCAAGCATGCAGGTGGGTGTGATCTCAAGTACGTGATGTGCATGAGATTTAGAGCGTTCATCAGTGATCCGACGGTTGGGATGACTCCTCACCTGATCCAGCTTGCACATACGGATGCTAGAGGTGGAGAGTGATGGCTTCGGCAATGTCTAAGGTAGGTCTTCAGCAATGTTTTAAATGTCGCTATTGACCGGCATCTAAATTACACCCTCGTCCCACCACTATATAAAGCCCTACACCCCTCCCATTTCTCTTCATCCCTTCCTATGCTCTCCTCACGTACTCTAGAGCTCAAAACACATCTTGAGCTTACGTCCCAAGACTTTGGGATGCTCCTCTAGAGAAAAGAAAATAATTTTCACCATCTCACCACCATTCATGGAGCTCTCATCAGGCGTCTTCTCGGCCCCATTCTAAGAAGTGGATCACGTCGCGATGCTGCCCATCCTCATCTCATCTTCCGACACCGTTCTCCTTCCTCCAGCTTTTCATCCTCTTCACCTCATGCCCCATCAATGCAACCTCATCCTCCAAGCAACCGACAAGGAGGATTTCTCCCATCTCTACCTTTTTCAGCTTTCTTAGTGTAGATTTTATTGTAATAGACATCTATCTTTAAGCATACATTTGGAAGTATTTTTTTCTCACTCTCTCTCTCTTTATAATTTGCTAGTAACATAGCTTTTCCTACTTTCTAGAAAAGCTTACAGTAGATAATATTCTCATTTTCCTTCTTGCTATCCAAAAATACAAAAAAATTAGCAAGTACAAAATACCAAAAGGAAACAAAGAAAAACATGATTTTCAACGAATCAAACGTCGCCTCCCTGTATTCGACCTGGGGATCACCTCATGCTTCGCTAAATTTATTTGGTGGCTATATTTTGCAAGAACTGCAGTAATCTTTCTCATGAAATTTATGCCTACCAGTTTGGCACCATTACTAGGGATGCAAAGAAATTTGATTTCTTCTTCTGTGTTTTTTGCATTTACTTATTGCCTAGGCCCCCTTGTCTCTGGTTTGCTGTCTTGTAGGTATCCTAGTAGGGAAATCCAAGTATGGTAGACTGAAATAAAGTGCAGGTAAAGAGGTTTATAAGTGCCCCCACTTGCCACCCACTAGTTCATTTTGCCACCTTAATAATCAAGACCCAAATCTACTTAGGTGTTCTCAAAAACCCTAGGAGAGATTTGCTTGTCTTGTTTGTCACCTTCACCCACCTCTCCTAAGCATAAAAAGAAAATTAAAAGAATATGTATCTGCTCTGATGGTGAGACGAAAGTAACATACACAGTAAACACACCCACACTTGAGGCACATAACCTCTTTTGATTTTTCCTACTCAACCAGGAGTTTGACCTATGAAACTGGAACATGTGTAAATCAACATATTAAAGAGTAGAAATCAGATCAAGTTAATCGCTTTTTGCATGCCTTAATTGGTGGTGCATTAGGGCCAATTGTTTCAGTTGCTTGGGCTGCACCACCTAACTTTAAAACTGATTCATCTTTTAGCATGCTCTATATGGTTCAATTTTTAGGAATTAATCAAGAACTCCACATTATTTCAGATTTCTAAAGGAATATATCTACATCCGTGCTTTCAAAACATGGTTTGTCACACTAAACCTCATTGAACATACTTAAATTCAAACCCTAAAAGCTATTAAGCAAGATTCGAACCCTAAAATTCACTTCATCCTTAATAATCTTGCTTGAAAATTTTGGTTGTGCACATACACACATTCTCAAGAAATTATTAAGGGCACAGCCCATTAACAGGGCCCATCACATTCCAAAAGCACTATTATCGTAGGCCTTAATTAAAATTGAGTAGACATTGGCCCTAGGATTCATAGAGTCTGTTTCAGGGTACTTTCTTGAACACATTTCAAATTAGTGACGTCTACATGCCTCAAAAGGTGCTAGTTGGGGGCCCCAATTGTCAAAGAATTTAATTAAGCAAGGGTTTGGCATATTTAGTGGCCCTTAGGACATGCTCCCCTCCTTCATCAACCCAACTTTACCACCTTTGGGATTAAGGACATCAAATTCATTATGCAGTTAGAGTTTATTTCTGAAGCATAGGTCCTTAAGCAACCTGATGAGTCATGTTTTGCGAATAAAAATCGAGGTTTAGAGAACTCGTCATCGTAGCTTGCAAAATGCATCTATCAAATACAATTTATAACCAAAACTCCAAGGGTGTCCCGAGTCGAACACAGGGAGGCAATGTTTACTTTGTTTGAAATCCACACTTCCTTTTGTTTCTTTTTGGTGTTTTGTTAGTTTCTTTTCTTTTATTTTTATAGAAAAAGCAAGCAAGATAGATCATAAGAGAAATGAAACAACTATCATTTATCATGCAAATGTTTGTTACAATAATCTTTCAAAGCATAAAAGAGATAGTGGTGAGAGGAAATCTCCCGAATTGGCTGTTTGGTGAGACGACGGTGCCTAGCGGAAGCTTGGATGAAGGAGGTGAGATGCAGGACAATGGAGGTGATATGTAGGAAGACACCGAGTAGAGGAATGCTTCATCGAGGCTCTAGAATGGAGGTAAGGAGATGGAGATGATCTTCTATCGGAATGGAGGTAGGACGGCTCCAAGGCAACCTAGGATGATGGTGGGATGAAGGATTAATATTTGGTGGGAGATAGGAGTATTACACTAATAGGAAGCCTTTGGAGCTTGAGAGTAAGCTCTAATGGAGCTTTGGTAGGCTACTAGAGCTTAGGAGTAGGTGGGACTAGAGTAGGTAGAGATGAAGAGGAATGAGGGGTGTAGGGGTCTTTTTATAGTGGAGGGAAGAGGAAGAAATTTGTGTAGAGGGTTGTAGTGATAGGTCCAAGTGTCACGAAAGACACTTGCAACTGTCCCTAAAGATCGTGCCCCCACCACTCACGATCAAAGCCGTCCTCGTGCCTACAGGTAGTTAGTGATGGCTACAAGTGTCACTAGAGGCCCACCCAGGCTATTCCTAAAGGTCCGCACCAACTCACGCTCATGCCCATGCTTCACAGTAGCTGGAGAGGCATGGATGAAGCACAATCATTGGAACTTTGATGGATACTCCAGATTGTACACTTGAGCTTGTGCCCACCTATGAGTGCGATCGCGCGTCCATCGACATGTCAAATCTTGCGTGCACGAACTGCGTGCATCGAGCAGCGCCACATGGCGAAGCTTTCGCTGCTTGATGGAATCCAACGGGTGCAATTGATTCGCACCTGCAATCGTAAAATTGGGTGCAGCGGTCGGCCTTCGAACGTGCGCTCATTGGATGGGAGAGGAAGCTCCACCCACTATGCTAAGGCTTTGGATTGTTGAGCTGAGCGATCAGATGGCTCTAGCACTCGATCGTTGGATAGAGATCCAACGGTCAGGATTCAAAGTTGGTGATTTCTTCAGATGACATGGGAGACGTGGCATGTTTACGACCGTTGGATCTCCATCCAATGGTTGTGATTTGGTGTGGCTCTCCTTCACCTCATGGGGCACGGCTGATAATGGGCAGTTTAGATGGCACCACGTGGTGCCATCTAGGTTGTCCATCTTCTTTCTGTTGTAGAGGGTGCCATAGTGCTTAGATCGAGGTGATTTCTACATGGCCGCACTGCAATCGTCGCTCCGGATCCATCTATACGGTCAAATTTCTTATTTGAAGCCCGTAAAGATGTCACATTGCCCCTTAGCTGTTGATCTTCCTCATATCGCATAAGGTGCTATGGGATTCTGATCTAGATGATTTTGGAGGCGTTAGACTCCAAACATCATCCTAATCAGATTCGTATGGTCAGATCTTCCATCCGAGGACCTAAAATTAATCTCCTTCCCTCTTGTCCATAAAAAGGATGTAATTAACCTAAAATATACACAACTACTCTAAATGTAGGATGATGCATGCTTGTAATATTTATAATATAAAATGCAAATCTCAGCGTAGGAACAAGCATGAATAGGCATTTTAACCTAATTAAATTTTTCTACATCATACCCCATACCTATCTTTTGCTAGTCCCTAGAAAAATTAAACTACATGCTATGTATAAAACCAGAATTAGGACTTGATCGCTTAGGACAAAGTCATTTATTAACAATAGAAAATTTCAACTAAGGTCCTAAACTACGAAAACTCAATAGTACCGAAGTGTCTGCTAGAATGCAGACTGCCCAAGTCCTCACCTTATTTGGAAAGGGAAGATACATTTTTTTATATTTCTTCTTCTCTATTTTTGTTTTTTGGACTTTTGGAGTTTGAAAGTTTTGGGATAACTTTTTATGGCTACCCAACCAACCTAATACTCGAAAAGGACTCAAAGTGCTAAGCATCTAGTGAAAAGAGTGAAAGACTCAATAGGCGGTCGTTAAAACGGACTTCGGGTTTCTACGACCCTAGGTGACCTTGCCTAAAGGTTTATCTTTTCTAACAGTAGCTTTCTCCATACTTCTTTTATTTATGGGGTCAACACAAGGGCAAACCTAGTGTATATCTCCCCGATTTATTCTACTTCCCCGCTTCTTCCCTAAGTATTTTGGGAATTATTGTGTATTTTTGTGAGCTGGGCTCTAGACAACTGGCCAATGGGCTGTTACCCACAGCAACTTGCTAGCCATACTCATGCGGTGAAGAGTGGTTTTTATTTTTTTGTTTTCTCCTTTTTCTTTGTGTAGGTGGCTTCCCTGATCTAAGATTTACCTAAAGGTAGTATGATGAAAATGGTCTTATGACTGGGCTCTAGACAACTGGCCAATGGGATGTTACCCACGACAACTTGCTAGCCATACCATCCTAGATAGTTCATTAGCTACCCAATTTCCATAAAAATCGCTGGAAAGTGAGTCAGTGCGAATAGTGTGTAAATGCTTGGACTTAAAATCCCCTCAAATCAGAGGGTGAGTTGATAAGTTGTGTACTTAACATCCCAATTTATTTACTAGATTAAAGATAAAATTGAATTGGCGAGGACTCGAGACTAAGTCTACATTCGTGTGGACACCTGAGCTTCTTTTGACAAAGGTAATGTCCTCCCCCTTTTTGTAACAATGAGATAGCTATTATTTTTCTCCCCCTTTCTAAAGGAAATTTAGCTACATTATATCTCCCCCTTAAAAATTGACAATTAGCTCATTAATTTTTAACTCCCCCTATCTAAATGCTTATAAAAAGATAAGGTTAAAAATTTTACCTCACCTACCATGGCCAATAAAATGGCCCGAATGGTGGTGGTGGATGCCACATCGGATGGGGCTCCCATCCGTAGCTTGGAGGCCCGGGCATTGGCGCCGGTCTCCAATCTGGTGGTCGACGTGCGGCGGGTCCGTCGTTTGTTCGCCGTCTCGTCGGTCTTCTTGTTCTCCTCCTTGGTCTACTCCTTGGTTCCCCTAACTTGAGTTGACCAGCCTTGAGCTTGTAGGTCCAGTCCCTTATGTTGTAATTATCCCTGAACGTTACAAAACAAGATTCTAATTCTTTTTTCGGTATCCAAGTGGGCTTGGATCCGGATTTGTTAGCGGGTCTCCTTGATGGAGATCCTTTCTCAACCTTAGGGCTATAAAACTTATCTACTTTGTTGATTAATTTGTTAGAATTTTCCCTAAGACATGCGATTTCTTTTTCTATAGTTTGCATCTTAGTCTTTAAATCAGAAATTTCTAACTTTAGACTATCATTTTCCTCAATCAATTTAGTATTTTCATTGATTAAATTTTTATTTTCTAAAAGCAGGTTATTAGGACTAGAGCTACTTTCTCGGTCCCTAAGCTTTATTTCTAACCTATCATTTTCAGATTTAAGAAAACTAAGATTCTTTTTCATGCTCTTGTTTTCTATCTTAAGAGATTTACTAAGCTCAAATAGTTCATTAAAAGCTTCTTGTAAATCGAAATTTACCTCGTCGTCGGAGTCGCTTCCGCTTTCGCTGTCGCTATTGGTTCCTCTGGCCATGAAACCAAAGCAAGCGGTTTCCTCCTTCTCGTGATCTTCTTCCGAGCTTGTCTCTTCATGAGTGCCTTCCAACCTCCTCCATATCTCGTGGGCGGTGGTGCACTCTTGGATTTTCTCGAACTCCTTCAGACTCAACGCGCAATACAAGGCATTCATTGCCTTTGCATTGAGGTTGAGATTCTGAACCTGATCTTCTGAGTAACCTTTTGCGGGTTTCTTGGGAATCAAAAATGCGGATTCGCATTTTTCCCACACCCGGAAGGCGTAGGCCTGCAACCACATAGTCATACGATTTTTCCAATAAATGAAATCTATACCTGCAAAGTATGGTGGTCGCGAGGTATCGTGTCCTTCAGTGCACACGAATGCTTTTCCCTCCATGTCTAGATCCTCGCCGGTTTGTAACGCCGATAACGCGAGACCTGCTCTGATACCAAATGTGATTTCCTACTTGGAGGGGGTGAGATCAGTGTGACGTAAAAAATGCATAATCGAAATATAAAGCAATCTCACAAATAGTCAATCACACAATGTACACAATTGTTTTTAGGTGGAAACCCAAACCGGGTGAAAACCACCACCTAACCCTCTCGAGTTAGGATTTTCCGATCAACCTAGTTGATCAAATCCACTAACCGAATCACTTTAAAATGAGGGTGATTCAACCTCAGTACAACCACGCTACAAGTACGAGGGTAGCGTTCCTCAACCCCTTCTCTCCACGAGAAGGATTTTGTCCCACGAAGGAGACGGGAATTCGCAAAGCGAATACCCAACAAAATAACAAAGATAAAAGAAAACAACAAACCTATAGAGCCAACAAAGTAATTTAAACCTAGCTTCTATAGGAAATAGGAAACTCCCCATTGCAAGGAGTGCGTCGACGATGACGCGGGTGCGTGAGCCACGCAACGGCGCAATGTCGCTCTCGTAGACAACGGCGGGAGAGCGGGTGCGCGAAGGGAATGATGCTCTCAATATGTAGAACTTGAGCTTAGAGAGCAAGAGCTTCTTGGACACAAGAGAGTGGAAATACTTGATCTTAGTGTATTGCAAAGTGTTTCTTGTGTTTCTCTTGTTGTGTCTTGGTGTGTAAAGGCTCCCCTCTATTTATAGAGGCCTTAGGAAGGCTTTGGAAGGCTTAGAAAAGCTTCCATAGCCGTTGGGAACAAAGTCCAAGAGAATCAGGCCGAAATCAGGACAATGATTAGATTTGACAGGGTTATCAGACGTCTAACTCTGGAATCAGACGTCTGGAAGGCCACTTTAAGACGTCTGATTCCAAGGTCAGACGTCTGATTCTATGCGGGTTTCTCCCTGACGTGAATCAGATCTAAACAGAGTTTTTGTGCAAGTCCATCAGACGACATACAGGACGTCTGGCACTATGTCTGGACGTTTGGAAACCTACCTTTACTGTGGGAATTGATTTCCAAACGTTGCAACGGCTAGAAAATCTCTGAGAAGAGATTTTGGGTCAGCCGAGGTAAAACGGTCATTTATCAGACGTCTGGAAAGGCCTAAGGACGTCTGATAAGGCTCTAACGGTCATATTCTTGACTGTTTGCTAAGCCAGCCAACGGTCCACTAATTGGACGTCTGGCAAATTCATCAGACGTCTTCTAAGACGTCTGGTCTAAGGTCTGGACGTCTGATTTCATCAGACAGAACTAAGTATATCCAGCCTAACAGTTATCAGACGTCTGAAACAACAGTCCGACGTCTTAAAATTCTTTATCAGACGTCTGATTTGGGAATTAGACGTCTGTAAGTGCTGTTTGAACCCTATATTGGTTTTCTAAGTATTCTACAGAAAACCTAAGTATCCTAGGGTTGTGCCGGTATTCCTAGGACTACTGTTAGGGTTCTTTGAGGCTCTTTAACATAATTTTCTAAGGAAAATAAAGAGCAAGAAAAATAAAGATAAAAGTACATGAAAGGATTAAAAAGAATCTATCCTATTCTTCTTGTCTTCTATCTTCAATCTGTCGCTCCACGCGAACCTCCTCTGTTTTCCGTCAAGCTCCTCCAATCCGTCCTGGATGCGAGCTCGAGTTCCGTCTAAACACGTCCACATTTGCAATTGACCTGAAATCTAGGACTCAAATTGCAAATGTTAAATAACACATGTTTTGTTATCATCAAAACAAATGATCGTGGTGCTCTAGCACCAACATAAACAACATTATTTTTGTTGTAACTTTTTTTAATTCAATGTAATATCATTTCTTTTCATATATGCAATGATTGCCATGTTATAATGTTCTATTTTTATGCAATTATTCATGTGGTTAACATATTAGGTAATTATTAGTTGAATAAGTTATTAATTAAATAGTTGACTAATTAAGAATTATAATAATAGCATAATCATCTGATGTAGAGTAATATAAGTTATATTAGTAATATAGTGAGTGAATAACTTTTGTAGAGTAGTAACTAACTTAAGTAAATAAGAATAAAGGTTAACTTAGAATAATTGGTGATTGATTAGCATAATTAAGCCTCATAGAGAATGACTTGGACTCAACCAGTTAAAAGTAAAATTTCTAAATGTTAGGTTATCTTGCACCTTATATTATAATTAATAATGACACATTAATTAAGCATGACACCTTAAGCATCATTTTTAGTATGATTAATTAAGACTAATAACCTTAATTAACAGTGCTGAGAATTTACAAATCATTTAATGGCGGCGTTGTCGAGGATTCAAACCCAATAATGGTATGATTTTATGATGTGATGTCCAGATGTAATCATATTAATGGCACTGTTGCCGAGGAGGCAACAAACGTAATTTAAATTCACCATTATCATTTAAATTATTCTCATTTTTTATTTTTATATTGTTCATTTCAAACTTATTGTAATTTTTTTTTTGTGTCTTCTTCCAAGGATATCTTTCTAGGTATTCCCAGGAAGAGGACAGGTTTTTCTTTCAGCATTTCCTACCTATCTCCTGTATATACATGCTGTGAGATACTTTTTTCCCTAGTCTTTAATGTAGTTTGCTTTGTTCCATTTAGATTAGATATATAAAAAAACATACAAAAAGGCATTCTATTTGACTAGCAGCTGTATCTTTAGGCATACACTCTTAAGGTGCATCATTCCTGCTAGTATCTGTATACAGGAATTATCTTTGTACGAAGATAGATAAGCAAAAGCCCGCATAGACCCTTATCTTCGACCATAAAAGCAAGACCACATATTGTTTGAAAATATAAAAAAAGCCAACACATCCTTAATTCTTTGTATTTTGAAAAAGCATTAATTAAAAAGAGGAATCTTAAAACTCGTGTCATACTCTGTTTGCGAACTTGTGTGCAGGTTTTCATCGCTATCTGTTGCATGCTATTGTGCACACAGCGCAGTCACACTTGAGTTACACGAGTCTGTCCTTCTACATCTTCTCTTTTCACCTCTTAGGGCCTTGGTCGAAGATCAACAAGTCTATCTCACTACTAGAGCCACGGGGAGCCTACAGTGAGTAGTTTTGATCCTATACCTTGGACTTTTGAGCTTTCAGGATACGCACCTCGTAGACACACAAGATGCGTATTTGTATTGATATACTATCTGTTTGCATCTTCGCATATTTTCCACATATTGTAGGACTTCTTTTCCTTTTAAAAGAAGAAAACCTACTTTTGTTCGTTGTATACATGTTTTGCTTGCTGCTATTTCTTGCAGTGGCGTGAGTGTGCCTTTGCATATTTTTTCTCTTTATGTATGGGAGGTGATTGCTAAGACATCCCCTCATCCCTAGATTGATAGATCTACCTAGACCTACTGCTCCTATGCAGCACTCTACCCCATCTTCCTTCTTTGCTTTTTTTACATTTGATTCTATGAATCGACAGCAAAATCTTGAGATTCTCGCTTCCTCTAGTCAGGGGGAGATGTCACCTTTTGATATGTGATGTGAACATATCTAATTGGCCTAAAATGCCTATTTACGCATGTTTCTAGTGTCATAGAAGCATTCAACATTATAATATTGCACAGTGTGCATCATTCTGCATTTAGATTAGTTTGTACAAAATATAGGTTAATACGTCTCTTTTTATGGCCAAGGGACAAGGCGATATTTATCGGGGCCTCGGATTAAAGATCAAACCACACGAATCTGATCAGGGCAACGATCTAAGTCGAACGCCTTCAAGATCGCCCTGATCAGATTTTCGTATGTAGTTTGAGAAAGATCAGAGGTCAAGGGCTAAGGTTGTGTAAATTCGTACCTCAGACAACAAAACAACCTCACGGATGGGTTCAAATCGATGATCACAGCCCAACGACATGAAAATTGACCCAATCCAACATCCGTGGCACCATCACAAGTAAAAGAAGATGGATGGCTCAGATGACACCACGTGGCACCATCCAAGCTGCCCACAACCACATAGCCTCTTCCTCCTTTACCCACGTCATTAGATCTCGACTGTTGGATCGAGATCCAACGGTCAAGATGTAGCCACATCGCTCTTCCCACTGCTGGGCATCAGCCGAAGGTAAACACTCAATGCATCTCAACCATTGGATCATCATCCAACGACCGAGGGTGCGTGAGAGTTAAAATCGAAATGCGTCCAAAGAGGAGCCTTAGCACAGTGGTTAAGGCGCTGCACCAACTGAGGTTGCACATTCGAGTCACTCGCACTGCACTCCCTCCTCACACGTAAGAGTGCAATTTAGCCGTTCGATCAAGCGCCAACGGCTCAGATCGACCGATCAGATGGATGCACGATTAGGCTCCAAATCTCACGTGCAATCAGACACACTCCTCAGTGTGCATGCTCGTGAGTGATCTAGAGCATTCGATCTTCATCTAACGATGCTGACGTGGCTGCGTTGTTGCATAACATGTGGAGCAGAAGCGGTCGCGGTGTTTAAGCCATCCCATCAAGCGATCGGACAGTCGAGATTGCTCAGCATGCATGATTGTGAGCAGCTGAAGAGGAGGAGGTAAGGACATGGTCGTGTGTGAGCATTTGGATGCACAATGGATGACCCTTATTGAGGCGTGCATCTTCAGCAATTTGCAGCTATAACGATGTTTATATTTATCACTAAAGACCCCAGCATTAATTTCTAGCCTAAAAATACCATTTTTCCCTAAATTTGTACACCTACAAAAAGGGCACCCTACCACTCATTTCACCAGCCCTTCTCTTCTTCCCTCACCCCCTCCAAAGCTCTACGAGCTGGTCCTATACACGAGATGCTCCATTCGAGCTAGAATAAAGTAATTTTCCATCTTCTCACCCCCTTCATGGAGCATCCTGCAGTTGTCCTCTCACCACCACTCAAGAAGTGGATCCCATGGCAACATTGCCTTGTTCCGTCCTCCATCCTCCAACTTCGTCCTCGTTCATCCAGCATCTCATCCCCATTGTCCAGGCACTCCGTCAACATGGCTCGTCCTCCAAGCAGCTGTTGAGGATAACTTCTCACACCCTTCTCTTTTTATCACTTTCTAGTGTTGATTTCCAGCTTTCTAGTTGTAGCAAGTAGATGTAATGGACATGATGCTATGGTTATGAAACATTTGTTTATTCTCTCCGTATTTTCTCTTTATTTGTATTATTCTATCTCTCTCTTCTATTAATTATTTTTTAAGTAGAATATCTAGCATAATTTAACTTGACCAGCTAATCTACATCATGAATGTAATTATAAATGCAATTTTCAATCAAACATTCACCTCACCGTGTTCGACTCGAGACTCACTAGAGTTTCGGTAAATTTATCTGATAGCGAATTTTTATGCAGTGCAACGTCGGGTTTTCAAACTCAACCTTTACATGTATAAAATCCCATTCATCATTTTGGCACCATTGCCAGGGAGGCAACGGTGTTTGATTTCCTGCATTTTCCACATTACTTATCTTTTACCTCACTTTCCTCTATTCTTACTGTGATTGCAAGTACTCTTTGGAGACGAGAAAAAGTGGTAGATTGGAGTAAAGGGCTGTTGAAGGGTCTATAAGTTTACCCCACACTTCCCACTACCTAGATTTCACTCCTTCACATAAATAAGACAAACCCTAATTAATCTAGGAGCTTGCATAAACCCTAGGTTTAGTTTGGTTGTTTGGTTTCCACCTACAACCACCTCACCTTCCATATATAAAAAAATTCTAAAAAAATCCCACAGAGGTACACAACCACTTCTGAAATTTTATACTCAATTGGTAACTGGTCGGGCATGTTTCGCGTGTTAGATATCAAGGTTACAAGTAACCCATTGTCGTAGTTGCAAAACACATCGATTAGATAAAATTTATACTGAAACTCCAAGGGAGTCCCGGATTGAACACAGGGAGGCGACGTTTACTTTACGTGAAAATCGTGCTTCAATTCGTTTCTTTTTGGTATTTTAGGGTTTTTTTATTTTTTTGTGTTTATGAAATAGAAGACAAGCAAATGAATTACAAGATAGAGATGTGGAACAAATCTGATATATATTACTTCCAATGTTAATTACAATAAACTATGAAAGTATAAAAAGAGGGGGGTGAGAGGAAATCTCCCGAATTGGCTGTTTGGCGAGATGACGGCGCTTTGCGCAAGCTCGGACAAACGAGGTGAGGAACGGGATGACGGAGGTGAGATGCAAGAGGACTTCAGGTCGAGGAAAGCTTTGACATGGCTCCGGAATGGAGGTGAGAAGACGGAGGTGATCTGCTACCGGAATGGAGGTGGGAGGATAGCTCCAAGGTGACCTATGAAGGGGGATGGGAAGTTGGAGGAATATTTGGTGGGGCAGAGGTTTGCTACACTAATAGGAGCCTTGGGAGCTTGAGAACAAGCTCTAATGGAGCGTTGGTAGGCTTGCTAGAGCTTGGGAGTAGGTGGGAGTAGAGTAGGTAGAGATGGCTTGGAAGGGAGGGGGTGTAGGTCCTTTTATAGTGGAGGAGAAGAGGCAAAAATAAGTATGGAACCATTAGTGACATCCATGCCGTTGTTGGAAATGTCGCTGTGGGCAGCTCATGCCTGCTGGTGCCCACAGCTAGCTTTGCTGGCATGCGATGAATTACCGATGGCTGTAAGTGTCGCTGTAAGTCCAGCTCATGCATCGCTGTAGGTCCAGCCCATGCATAGCTAGCGCTGCGCTCCCCCGACCTCTATGAACGTGCGGTGCCGTGTGCATGCGCTGGACGCCCTGGACTATGCCATGTGGCAC
The DNA here is from genome assembly GCA_037157565.1 of Thalassia testudinum. Lineage (NCBI taxonomy): Eukaryota > Viridiplantae > Streptophyta > Magnoliopsida > Alismatales > Hydrocharitaceae > Thalassia > Thalassia testudinum. The sequence goes on from JAZHRO010000025.1 coordinate 97,982,273, forward strand.
AGTCTGGGCCGTCCATCTTCTTCTTGTTGTAGGGGCTGCTACAAAGGTCGGATTGAGTCAATTTTCACGCTGTTAGGCAGCGATCGTTGACCCAAACCCATCTGCATGGTTAGATTTGTCATTTAAAGCTCCAAATTATGTCTCCTAATCCCTTGGCCGTTGATCTTCCTCGAACTGCATATGGTGCTACGGGACTCCGATCAAGGTGATTCTAGAGGCATTGGACTTCGATTATCGTATTGATCAGATTCGTTTGGTTGGATCGTCAATCTGAGACTCGGAAATAAATATTCTTCTCTCCTAACCACAAAAGGGACACAATTAACCTAAATTTTATACTACTCTAAATGCAGAATGATGCATGCTATGCAATATTTATAACATGAAATGCAAATCTAAGCCTAGGAACATGCGTGAATAGGCATTTTACCCTCAATAAATGTGTTCACATCAGTAACCCGATCTTTTGGAATCAGTACACACAAATGAACACATAATCAAGTAGAAATCAGAACAGCTAACCACTTGTGTGCCTAATTCAGTGGTGGATTAGGCCAATTGCTTGAGTTGTTTGAGCCACACCACTCAATCTAAAAGCAATTAACTCATAAAATAGCTTGCTTATTAGGGTTAGCATTTAAGGTTAGTACCAGGCACTCCATCTTATTTTGATTTCAAAGGAAAATATCTTCACCCGTGTTTGCAAATCCTGGTGTACCTCCTGAACTTGATTGAATTCACCTTAGTTAGAACCCTAAAAGCTACTTTAAGCAAGATTTGAACTCTAAAATCCACTCATTCAAATATGCTTGCTTGAAAACCCTGGTTGTGCACTCATTCATACATCCCAATCAATCATTAAGGGCACAACCCAGATAAAGGGCCCATCACATTTCCAAGCATATTCAAACCTAAGCCTAATTAAAATAGAGTAGACGTTGGCCTTAAGGATTGGACTCGCTCTTGGAGGTCCAGATCGAGATTATTTTCGATTAATCTGCTTCTACTGATCCATCTGATGTCTAGCTAGGGGAGTAGAGTCAAATGACCATGGTTGGGAGGTATCAAAGGAACCTAAGGCAAAGGCCAAGGGAAGAACCTTCTCCCTAATCCCACCCTCTAACTAGTTGGATTGACCGGAAAGAAGTACACCAAATCGTTCCTCTCATCTCAAGACGAGTTCTAGGAGTTTGTTGATCTTTAGGCTATCACACTTAAGGACAGATTCGATTGTTTGTATTACAGGGCATCTTTCTTTGCCTCCTATTTCGTCATGGGTCTTCCACATCCTACTTGCATTTCCACTCCTACCTTCCTACCAATACTTATTCCCAAGATGATTATTAACTCAAGTAGACTTATTCTTACCCATCTAGTAGTTGGGATAATCCTAATTGGGGATACAATTTCAAACTTCTGTGTTCAGGTTCTAACCCTGGACATCATGATTTTGATTTTTATCCTTCTCTGAGCTACACTAATTATAGATCTTCACCCTTTGATGATCAATTTAACCCGATCTACAATCAAGAAGGATATCCTGATTGCAACTCTTACCCTCCCCTAGATTACACTACATATAGGTCACCACCCCTCTTTGAACAACCCGAAATAACCTATTATCAGGGAGAACACCAAGAACTTCAATTCCTTGACTCCCCTGGACTGAACCCAAACCCACACAAACTTGAATCAAACCATTTGGTTCAGGTGAACTAGGTTAAAGATAGGGTGTTGGTTAACTTATGGAATACCATTCAATCTTTAGAAGTTTAGCCAACACCCTGCATTGAAGAATTGGAGCCTTTGATTCAAATGATTGATGATCTTAACAAGTATTTGTTGGATTGGCACTATGATATTAAGGATAAGGACCCAAGTGAGTTTTTACTTAGGAAATTGTCAAAATTGAGGATGAGATTTCTGATTGCTCTAGTCCAATCTTAGGATGGTTCCCAAGATAATCCCCCTTCAGGAGAGCTAATATCAAAACCCAGTTAGGCACCTGTAGGGGGAACATGTTTTACGAGACTAGGGATGACCAGGTTGTTCTAGATCAACCAATTGAGTATAAATTGATTTCTTCACTTGAGATCCCTGAACTAGATTACGAGGAAAAATGTCTCCATGGATCAAGAAATGATTGATGATTTTAAGACATATATAAATGTGGATCCAGAATTCATTGATTCTGAAGGTGAAGAATCGTTATGTGAATTTTAACCTGAATTTGAGGAAAATGATTTAAATGAGACGACTGGGCCTGAGAAGTATGATAAATCATTTAATGGTGCTATAATTGAGGAAATTGATCTTGTTGGGGCTAGCTTGGAAGATACAAATCATGTTTTCATGAATGATTCAATTCATAGCCCCATTCCTCAATTACACCCTGTTGAGCATAATGATGATTATCTTCTTGAGATTACCAAACCCAAATCAATTCTAATTCAGCCACAAATTTTGGACTTGGATATTTTATACAGGGATGATGACATTTGTGAGGTCCCAGAAACTATGATTGTGGAGGATAGAAGTTGGAAAATGAAGACTTGGGAAGCCAATTCCGGTGAAACAGAAGTCTGAGTCTAAAGGTTCCTATTTTCCTAAAACCACCAACCTTTCACCAGGACACTTATGACATTTTTTATTCCGAGGATGTGCAACCCAAGCACAAATTCATTGATTATCCTTTTAATCTTGATTTTCCTATTGTCCGAGTTTTTGGACTTAGGTTGCATCCTTACAAACTACAGGCTCGGCCTCGCTTACACAATGATCTCTGGTTCTAGGTAATTTTCATTCAGAACCTTAGATACACTCAACCTTGAGGCATGGGTCTGCACCACAATCTCATCCACATCGGTGGACATCTTCTCTTGGTAGTTCCTAAAATTGATCTTCTTATTTTGATCTTGACCTGGACCTGTGAATTCTTGATTTCTTCTTTGTTTGTATAGTATGCCTAGCTGAAGGCAATAAATTTAGCACGTATACAGTCTCTTTTTCATCTTGGAGCCGACTTGTTAATCGCAAAATTTAGGTGCTCTCTTCTCTACTATGCTCTTTTTCATGTCATTTAATACAATGAGGACATTGCATTAGAGAAGCATGGGAGGGTGGATATTTATCTATGAATCATCTTGTTAGCTCTGTAGATTCCTTTTATTTTCACTTTATTTTTGAAAAAAAAATTTAATTAGGAAAAGAGAACTTGGGCTTTAGAAATTTGTCAACCATTGGAAATAATACATTAGGACCTGAACACTTAGATTCATTAGGTCTTTGGGCTTAATCAGCCCCGGTGTTCACTGAAATGTGAACTTGTTTCTCAAGTCCTCACCATCTTTAATTTGTTTTTAACTGGTTAATAAGTTGGGGTGATAAGTACATGACTTATCAACCTACCCTCTGATTTGAGGGGACTTATAGTCTAAGCATCTACACACTATTTGCACTAACACACTTTTTGACAATTTTAATGGAAATTGGGTAGCTAATGAACCCTCTAGGGTAGTATGGCTAACAAGTTATCGTGGGTAAAAACCCATTGGCTAGTTGTCCAGAGCCCAGTCACATAACCATTCTCTTTTTACTACCTTTAAGTAAATCTTAAATCAGGGAAGCCACCTACCTTAAAAAGAAGGAAAAAAAAAGAAATAGAAAAGAAGAAAAAAAGAAAAAAGCCACACTTCACTGCACTAATGATGTAAACATATTTACACTACTTAAAATATCTATTTATGCATGTTCTTAAGCATAAGATTGCATTTCATGATATAAATATTGCATAACATGCATCATCTCGCATTTAGAGTAGTTTGATAAAATGGAGGTTAATTGTCTCCTTTTATGTGCTTGGACAGGGCAAACATTTTATCGGGGCCTCGGATCAAAGATCCAACCGTATGGATGTGATCAGGGCGACGATTGGAGTTCAACGACTCCAATATCGCCCTAATCAGGCATCCGTAGCATCAAATAGAGATCGAGGAACCCTAGAAGATCAAGGGCCAGGATGGTGTAAATCCGCACTTCAGATGACAAATCCGACCGCACGAATGAATTCGGATCGACGATCGCAACCCAATGACACAAAAATCGAGTCAATCCGACATCCGTGGCACCATCTACAACTTCCAGAAGATGGACGGCCAAGATGGCACCACGTGGCGCCATCTCAGCCGCCCAAATGGCCGTTGGCATTTTGTGAAGGCCCCCACCCGATCACTCTCCACCATCAGATGGAGATCCAACGGCTGTGGCTGCTCGGTGCTTAAAATGTGCGCTCGACCATCCGCGCCCCGCAGCGTAGCGGTCGAGCGCGCTTACGTGAGCGCGGGGCGCGGGTTCGAGCCGCGGTGAGGGGATTGGAGGCATGGGTAATTAAGGCGCGTGGAGCATCGGATGGAGATCGTGCGGTCGCGGGCGCCCGATAGCGTCGACGCGCGATTGGACGCCCGCGCGTAACGCACGATCGCACGCATAGGCAGCGGGTGAAGGCGCGATTTTAAGCTGTCCGATCTCGCGATCGGATGGCTGAGACTTCGCGGACGTGCGAAGCTGTTGAGGGCGTGAGCAAACGAGGAGGCGCGCGCGAGCCGCCCACGTCGCCCACGTTAGGGGCTCTAGTGATGGATTTATCCGTCACTAAAGACCCCTCATTTACTATTTTAAACTTGTAATGTCCATTTTGCCCTCACTCCTTGCAACTATAAAAGGAGACCCCCTCCATATGAAATTTTCATCCCTTCCTTCTCCTCTCTACCTCTCCAAAGCTCAAGAGAAGCTTGTCCCACACCCGGGATGCTCCTCGCGAGATAAAGTCTAAATTTTCGTCCCCTTTCGGAAGTGGATCCCGCGACGACGACGGCGTATTGCTCCGTTCCCGCTCTGCTGCTTCGTCCTCCCTCGTCCTGCTCCGTTCTCCTTCATCCAGACATCGTCTCGTCCGGCTCGTCCTCCAAGCATTCGTCGAGGAGGATAACTTCTCTCTCCTATTCTTATTTACAGCTTTTCTAGTGTAGAATTTTCCTGCTTTATAGTGTAATTGATTTCCCGCTTTCTAGTGTAACTTTCATTTCGTTTGCTTGTATAAACAATTGAAATATTGAATGCATGTTCTCTTTCTCTCTCTCTCTCTCGCTTTTAGTTTGATAGCTCCATTGTAATTATTTCGCCTTGCTTATCAAAAATCCTAAAAAAATATAATTGCGAATTAGATCAACGTAGCCTCCCTGTGTTCGACCCGGAATTCTTTTCGGTATAAATTTTATTTGTTGAACACGAATTCTTCGCTTTCGAACTACAACAACAGGTTTTCCAAAACCAATCTCGTTAGCGTAGGTTCGTAAACGTTCAACAACTAGTATGGCTGGTAAGTTGTCATGGGTGACAACCTAGTGGCTGGTTGTCCAGAACCCAGCTCACGAAATGCACGTTTAATTCTAAACACTTAAGAAGAAGCAAAGAAGTAGAATAAGTCAGGGAGATATATACTAGGTTCGCCCTTGTGTTGTCCCCATAAAAATAAAAAGCAGGGAGAAAGCTATTGATCATAAAGATACACCTTTAGGAAGAATTTCAACAGCCGAGGGTGCGTGGGCGTTAAAATGCAAGCGCGACCAAAGAGGAGCCTTAGCGCAGTGGTTAAGGTGCTACACCAGCAGAGGTCGTGCATTTGAGCTTCCTGCGCTGCACTCCCTCCTCACGCGTATGAGAGCAATTCAGCTGTTTCATCAAGCACCAATGGCTCAGATAGACTGATCAGATGGACGCACTATTGGGCTCCAGATATCACGCTCAATCAGATGTTCATGCGCTTGGGAGTGATCTGGAGTGTTCGATCTTGATCTAACGATGGGGACGCGGCCACGTGACTGCATAACTTGTGAAGAGGAAGCAGCCATGACGTTTAAGCCGTTCGATCAAGCGATCGGAAGGTTGAGATCGCTCAACGCACGTGCTTGTGGACGACTAAAGAGGAGGGGGTAGGGATGTGGCCGCATGTGAGCACTTGGATACACGATGGATGACCCTAGTTGAGGTGTGCATCTTCAGCAACATGTGGCTATAATGACACTTATATCTATCACTAATGACCCCAGCATTAATTTCTAAGCTTAAAATGACCCTTTTGCCCTTAATTTGTACACTTATAAAAAGGGGACCCCTGCCACTCATTTTACCAAACCTTCGCTTCTTCCCTCACCCCCTTCGAAGCTCTACGAGTTGGTCCCATACCCAGGATGCTCCATTAGAGCTAGCATAAAATAAATTTCCATCTTCTTACCCCCTTCATGGAGCATCCTGCAGTTGTCCTCTCACCGCCATTCGGGAAGTGGATCCCACTGCAACATTGCCCTATTCCGTCGTCTGTCCTCCAGCTTCGTCCTCCATCTAGCATCTCATCCCCATCGTCCGGGCACTCCGTCAACGTGGCTCATCCTCCAAGAAGCTATCGAGGAGGATAACTTCTCACACCCTTCTCTTTTTATCGCTTTGTAGTTGTAGCAAGTAGATGTAATGGACATGATGCTGTGGTTATGAAACATTTGTTTATCCTCTCCCTATTTTCTCTTTATTTGTATTATTCTATCTCTCTCTTCCATTAATTATTTTTTAAGTAGAGTAGCTAGCGTAGATTTAACTCGACTAGCTAATCTACTTTGTAATAATAATTATAAATGTGATTTTTAATCAAACGTTCGCCTCATCGTGTTCGACCTTGGCCTTACTAGAGTTTTGTTAAATTTATCTGATAGCGAATTTTTACGCACTACGACGGGTTTTCAAACTCAACCTTTACACGTTTAAAATCCCGCTCATCATTATCCATGAGGTGCTCCTAAACCAGAATGTCCACATGCTTGAGCAAAATCTACTGATGGGAGCTCTAAAGAATCTACAGGCTCGTCGACTTGAGGTAGATTCTGGTTTCATTCTTCATCCTCAACCTAGGCCCTTGCTTAGAGATTACTATAATCCCTCTAATGCCCAGGTGGAGCTGAACGCTAGGATTCCCGTAGGGGAAAACGACCCTGAGCATAAACTAAATATCATTAGTCTCATTCCTAACTTTCACGGGCATGCATCCGAGGATCCATTTCAACACACAAAAGATCTCATAAATATTTCTCAGACTTTAGGTCCACGGAATTAGAATCGGAAAATACTTCTGATGAAGATATTCTCCTTCAGCCTTAAGGATAAGGCTGCCTATTGGTATCCCACGATCGCTCGACCTATCACCACTCGCACATAACTCGAATTTGCATTCTTAAAGAAATTCTTTACTATAGGTCGCACAAATGCCCTTAGGCAAGCTATCATGACTTTCGCACAAAACCAAGGAGAACCAATCCAGGAAGCGTGAGAACGCTTTCATGAATTACAAAGGAAATGCCCATATCACAATATCCCTCGATGGCAACTCATGCATATCTTTTATTATGGATTACAAGAGGGCATTCGCAATCTGGTTGACAAATTTTGTGGAGTTAATTTACTAAATCGCGATGAAGAATCCACCTCAAAATTATTCAAAGAGATGGTGGAAAACTTGATCAATAATGCATCCATGTCATAATTCACACGAGGGAATCAGCAACAAATCTTGCATCAAAACATGCATCACATCGGTATTCATGAAGTGGAAAGCCAACCTAGTTCATGGGATTTTAAAATTATAGCTGAAAAGCTAGACAAGCTCAACATCACAGTGAAGCATCTCGACGAAGTTCGGAATATGATGAAGAATCTTACACCTCTAGTTACTACGAATCCTATGCATCTAACTATTTTGCAAATTTTTGCGAGGAGGGAATTTGTGAATAATCTGGATTTGCAAAATTCGTCTCCCTTGGGTTATCTCCCACCTTATCCACCAACCCAAGGAGGGACCTTTGTCCCATCTTTCCCACCTCTTTCCCCACTTCCTTCTTTTGTAGAAAACACATGCCATCGAGGGGTACAACATGAGATCAAATCCATACCCAACACCTATAACCCTGGATGGAGAACCCATCCTAACTTCTCTTGGTCTGATCATTCCCAAAGAACAACCTATCCAAATCAAGCCTGTCAAAACCAGCCAATGTTGTTGTTTTAGCAATCGAATGCGAGGCCCATTCACGTTAGTACACAGATCTACTCAAAGCCAAATAGTGGTTCATAGCTTGATCAGAGTTTGTGACCTATGAATGAGAGCCAGTGATAGAATGTTGAGGCTCTCGTTGAAGTCCAATGGCTATGTTCGACAAAATTAACTGATCTATAGGGCCAAATCACGTAGTTAGTTGAATCTCGTCAGCTAGGGGCCCTACCAACCCACTAGCTTCAAACCTTAGAACATACCAAATCCTAGGTACCACCCAGGAGGTCAACATCTGAATCAGGGCCAAGCTCACTTTGTAGATTAGGTTCCACTGAAGCAAAACCTACCCTCTACACCTCTCAAATATGAGTTTCTAAATCAACAACAGACTTTTGCAAATCAATCGAATCAACATTTACTACCAAATCCTTCTATCCTAAATGAAGCTTCTACATCTTCTCCTACTTCTTCTTCGCATGTGGGTATTAACTCTATTAGAACCTGCCGTAGGACTTCCACTAGGGACCCCATAGATCTAAGATTACATCCTACTGACCTTAGTACGTCAAGAGTAGCTCCTGCTCCTACTTCTATTAGAGGTGATTCACCTGATCCCGCTGTTATTCCTATTATTCTTCTGATCAGGTCAATCCTTATGTAGGACAGGATACCCAAGTCTCATATCCAGAAACACTTAATAAGAGATCTAGGAAACAAAAGAAGCCTATCACTATCGATAAGGATTTCATTGAGGTCTTTGAACTGGTTCACATTAATATCCCACTCCTAGATGCTACAAACACATCCTAGCTTATGTGAGATTTCTGAAAGACTTGTGCACTCCGAATCGTAGGCCGAAGAAAGGAGGCACTATGGTACTCTCTGAGCAAGTTAGCTCAATCATATCGAGTATGCTTCCTTTGAAGAAAGAACTAAGATGTTGGCTGATTTCCTACACAATTGGGGACCAGTACTTTGATAGAGCCCTCCTTGACTTAGGAGCATCCATAAACCTAATTCCTTCCTCTCGTGTAGAACACTTTGACAAAGAAAACCTTAAGTCTACTGATGTGACTTTGTAATTAGCCATTAGATCTATTAAGTCACCAAGAGGAGTTTTGGAAGATATCATAGTAAGAGTTCAGGACTTCTATTTTCTGGTGGATTTTATCATACATGATATGGAAGCACCCGAACGAATTAGGGATACCCCAATCATTCTAGGGAGACCCTTTTTGGCCACTGCAACGGCCAGCCTAGATTGTGAAACTTTGAAGATGGAGCTTAAGTTTTGGGACAAGACAATTAAATTCGATATATTTAGAGCTTCTTGAGGATTAGATTGCAAATGGATCGAGGAAGTTCAAGCGATTTCTATTCTTGAGGATGATCTGATTTCCATATATTTAGAAGAACCATCCTGTGAATCCTCTATTCCTCAAGATGAAATCTTGCTCTCTGACTTTGCAATCAATCTAGAGATTGAATCATCTGACTCATCTTTAGCTCTGTTCACATTGGAAAATCCCACCCAGACTTTATTGTTGATCCTGCACCTAAGGTAGAGCTCAAACTATTTCCAGACACACTTAAATATGTATATCTCGAACCCAATCAAACTTATCCTGTAATTATCAATTAACATCTTTCTCAAGATCAAGAAATGAAATTGATCATGGTTTTGGAAGTTCACAAGAAGGCAATTGGGTGGACTTTGCACGACCTTACTAGGATTAGCCCCAACTAGTGTACTCATCGAATCTATATTGAAGATGGGGCATGACCTTCCCGTAAAGCCCAATGGAGACAAAATCCAAATCTTAAGGAGTTTGTTAAGAAAGAAATAATTAAGTGGCTAGATGCAAATATTGTTTATCCCATATCCGATAGCCCTTGGGTGAGTCCAATTTAAGTGGTGCCTACAAAGGTAGGACTCACTATAAATAAAACTGAATCTAAAGAAACCATACACACGCGAGTTATGAATTCATGGTAGGTTTGTATCGATTATCGGAAGTTAAACTCCGTTACAAAGAAGGACCACTTTCCTCTACCATTAATTGATCAAATTCTTAAGAAGCTAGCTAGTAACAACGTCTTCTATTTTCTAGATGGTTACTCCAGATATAATCATGCAGTGATTCACCTCAAAGACCAAGAGAAAATGACTTTAACCTACCCCTTCGGAACCTTTGCTTTGCGAAGAATGCCATTTGGGGTTTGCAATGCACTCGCGACTTTCCAGTGATGCATGCTGGCCATGTTTTCTAAGATGGTAGGTGAATATATGGAAGTATTCATGGATAACTTTTCCATCTTTGGGGAGCTTTTGAGACATGTTTGGATAATCTATCAAAGATTCTACATCGGTGTGTTGAAGTTAATCTGGTCCTCAATTGGGTGAAGAGCTATTTTATGGTCCCTGAGGGCATTGTACTTGGCCACCTCATATCTGAATGAGGTATCCAGGTAGACTGAGTGAAGATCAATCAAATTTGGAATCTACCTATTCCCTACATGATTAAGGGCATCCGATCATTTCTGGGCACGTGGGTTTTTAGAGAAGATTTATACTCAACTTTTCGAAAATCACCCGACTACATACGAATCTCCTCACAAAAGACATGATTTTTGAGATGGATGAGGAGTGTATCTTAGCATTTCATACTTTGAGAGATAGAATTACATAGGCTCCTATCTTGCAACCTCCTGACTGGAATTTACCTTTCGAGATCATATGTAATGCATCTAACTTTGCAGTAGGAGCTATTTTAAGGCAGAAAATAGAGAAAAATCCTCTAGTGATTTACTATGCTAGCAAGACATTGAATGATGCATAAAAGAATTACATGGTTACAGAGAAGGAATTGCTAGCAATAGCCTTTGGATTAGAGAAATTCAGATCTTGTATCCTTGGTTCTCGAATTATTGTGTACTCTGATCATTCTGTGATCAAACACCTATCAAAGGACACAAAACCTAGGTTGATAAGGCAGGACAACAGAATGTCTTTGCCGACCACCTTTCTTGCCTTCCTTCTGAGAGTGTCGAAACTTCTCCACCTATTACCAAACACTTTCCTGAAGAGCATCTTTTGACTATTTCCACTGACCTTTCTTGTTATGCTGATATCGTAAACTATTTGGTCATGCATCAATTCCTATCTGACTAGGATCGAAATTGTAAATCACAACTCATATCTGAGGCTAAATACTATTTTTGGGAAGATCCTTATCTTTTTCATCTTTGCAATGATCAGATCATCAGGCGATGTGGATCTTCTTCAGAGATCAACTCTATTCTCTCATTTTTTCATCACTAGGCATGTGGTGGTCATTTCTCTGGATAAAAAAATGCTGTGAAAATTCTGCAAAGTGGGTTTCATTAGCCCACTCTCTTCACAGATTCACAGACTTATTGTAAGGCATGTAGTTGCTGCCAAACTCTTAGTAGCATGTCACGCAAAGACATGATGCCTCTAAACCTGATTTTTGTCTGTGAAATCTTTGATATCTGGGGCATTGAATTTATGGGTCTATTCCCATCCTCTTCTGGCTTCGAGTATATTCTTCTCGCTATTGATTACATATCTTGTTGGATCGAAGTCGTACCCATTCGCACTAATGATCACAGAGTCATTATTTTGTTTGTTCAAAATCATATCATTGCTTGTGTTGGGGTACCACAAGCAACTATCTCTGATGGCAGATCCCATTTCATTAATGCCCAGTTTAGAAATCTTCTTAGAAACTATGAAGTTATGCACCACATTGGTACACTTTACCATCCCTAAACTAATGGGCAGACTAAGGTTTCTAATCGAGAGATCAAAAAGATCCTTCAAATGATAATCTGACCAAATAGGAAGGATTGGTCTTCTCAATTAGATGAGGCTTTGTGGGCTTATAGGACCACCCACAAGAAACCAATAGGCATGTCACCATACAGACTTGTTTTATGGGAAACCTTGTCATCTTCCAGTAGAAATTAAACACAAGGCCTATTGGGCTATTAAAGGCTGTAATCTTGACCTCACAAAAGCTGGTGACCATCGTAGGTTGTGATAAAGAGATTTTCGCGTAAATAGGATAATCGTAATTATAATGCCATCGTATAATGCCATCGTATGTTGCATGGTGGAAAAACTCTCAATCAAAATAAAGTAAAATAAACCACTCGAGAAGAGTGGGTCATATCCACAAGGAGGCAATGGCCTATTAGAACCTACTACTATTGAAATCCAATGTTCACTATTTATTTCCCCCAAAAATCAAATTGAAATCCCCTTTAGACTAGGCTATCAATGTTAAGATATGCTAAAATATAATTTACACCAAAGATGAGGTGTTTGATGTAATGTGCACAACATTTAATTAATAATAAAAGTTGGCAATGGCATGAAATGTAAATACTAACATAACCCAAGAAAGAGCATTTGTTCGTGGAGTTGCTGCATGTGAAGAAGCCAATGGTCAGTTGCAAGGAGCTTACAGGAGGTCGAGGGAAGCAACGACTCTGTGATGGTGGTGGCGGTGAGTCACGAGGTAGCCGAAGGTGGTCGGTCATCGAGGAGGCTGATGGTGGGCTGTTGATGGTGGTATTGAGGTTGAAAATGGGAATGGATGTGGGGATGTGAACGTGGAAGTGGTGGTGGTTCTCTAAAGGTTTAAGGTAAACAAGGGAGGAAGGTGGTAAATGAATGGAGGAAGGAGATGAACAGGGTGGTGGTGTTGGGTTCGTTTTGCGTGAGCTTCAGGCCACACTCACAGTGAAGGCACAGTGTGCTCCGGACGGCAAGGAGGATGGTGGTGGGTGAGGCATTGTGATGGAGCAGGCAAAGAAGTACAATGATGGCGGTGAAGAAGCATGGTGGGGGGTGGTAGCATGCACGCCTGTGCGTGCTCACAGTGGTGTAAGCGAGCTCCAGATGGCAGTGTGGCCTATCACACCACACACTCACGGTGGTGGAGTCTCGCTGCCACAGTTGAGGCCCACGGTGGTGGAATGGACGAGCTCAAAGCTCTACATGGTGGTGGAGTGGGATGATGGCCTCCAAGCGTGGCTACCTTCCGCTTCTTATAGCAGTCGAGAAGTCTTTGAAATGAAGGTAGGAGGGAAGGCACGTCGAAGGAAGCAACCGACAAGATCCACTTCGCCTGCTCCTTCCTTGTTGGGACAAGAAGATCGCTCCTTGAATGTCGATCTTCAATGGTCATGCAGCTGTTGCAAAGAGGGCCGTGAATTCCTTGCAGAAAAGAAGAAAGATAAATAATTAAATGGTTGGTTTATTTATGCAAAAAATCTCATAGAATACCTAAAATCATGCAATGTGTAGAATGCACACTAAATTAAAATGCAAACTTACTTAAAGACTAAGCTATTGCATGCTATCCTAATTAAAAATCTAATTTACATATGAATGCGATGCATGAAGAAAATTTATAATTAATGTATTTACATCCTAATGCATACTAAATAAATGTTACAATTATCTTAATGTCTAGGCATTAAAATGCAAAAATTGCCTACAAATATGGGCTCATTAGGTTGCAGCTTATTGAACTTGAGGAAATATGCAATGATTCCTATGAGAGTTCCAAGCTGTAGAAGGAAATGTTAAAAGCCTTCCACAACAAGCATGTTTACTGCAAATCTTTCGCACCTAGTCAGAGGGTGTTGCTCTTTGATGCCCGCTTAATGCTTTTCCCTAGGAAACTTAGGCCCAAATGGACTGGTCCATTTGAGATGACACGAGTCTTCGACAACAAAGATGTCAAAATTACCGAACACAACAAGAATCTACCCTTCAAAGTTAATGGTCAATGCCTTAAACCTTATCTTGAAATACATGCCTTGGGTCATGTTGGAGATTGTTACATGCTCCAATAGTGCTTAATCTGGGTTTACGCCTAGCTGAAGGCATAAAACTTAGCATTTGTACATAGTTGTTTCCTATTTTTCCCATCTTTGTCTACCTATACAATTAAATCTATGCTTTATCAAATCACTTCTTTCTTTCTTACTCTTCACTTAGTCTAACTGACCCCTCTAACTTTTGTCAGAATAGAAATCATCCACCTTGAGATCTGCTGATCTCCTCTTGACGACTCCTATCACAGTATACAAAGTGAAGTGTAGAGTCCTTTTTACCCTTCTTTATAATGACATTGTAAAATTTTGGCTTGGGGGTGTGTAAAGTGAATCTTAATACTTTAAGTGTAGTAGTAGAAAAAAGAAGAAAAATATTGAAAAACCTAAAAATTTTAAATTTTGAAAACACATAAAAATTTGAAAATTGATAAAACATAAAAATATAAAAGAAAAAATATCAAAAATATTTTCTTTTTATGGGGGATTACATTTTTATAAGAAGAATTTTGGAAGAAAATAATTAAGGACCCTATTTAAATATTTATAATTTAATAAATTAAAGAGTTAAAAGTTCTTAAGGTCAGAAATAACAAATATATAAATATATTTATATTGTAACTAGTGTACATAAATAAGAGCATTGAATCCCTACTTTAGACTTTCTCTTGAATATCTTTTCAAAGCATGTATTTGTTTATGACTTTTGACACGGGATTTTTCAAGTCGAGAGTCTAAAACGCTAGTATACGATTTCTATTCCCGCACTTCACTCAGAGACAGAGCAACTAAGATGTTATTAATTCTTATACAAGACTTAATTTTTGGAATTAAATTGTAACTTCCTTGGTCAGAAAGACTAGGTTATGCCCTTTTGACTTTTGAGTGCCTATTTTTATCACCAATTTGAGTAAAGAGACTAGATACATAGAGTTAATTAAGTAAAGAGCTTAGTTGAATCCTTAACCATATAGTCTAATGGGCTATATATAGCTTAATCAATCGAGGATATTCGACTAGACTTGACGAGTTACGTCTTGCACTAGTAGAAAAATGGATTTTTGCGATGCTTTATAAATGTTGGTTATTAGTAAAACCGTAGTCTATAGGGAATATCCAATCAAAGTGAGTGGAATATGTTCAATGATATACACGGCTATTTTTAAATCGTTGTATAATTCACCAAAATGACGGTTTGACACAAATTGTTGTATATATATTTCATGAAATTTTTTGGGCATGAAATGTGGCACCCTAACCTAACATTAAATGATGATTTTCTACAAAACCATCATTAAATGTGCAATATTAGCCCAACAACGCCCGATCCCCCAAACCCTCCCCTTTCTTTCCCTCTCTTCTTCCCCTAACGCAACCGAACCTCAACTGGCCTCATCACCCCCTCCTCGTTGGTAACCACCCCTCCTTCCATGGTCGTCCTCCTCCTCCTCCTCCAACCCCCACCCCTTGTCACCCTTGTCCTCCATGCATGCAGCCACTGCCCTCCTCCTCCACGCTCACAACCGTCGCTTCTGGCCCCATCTGCCCCCTCCCACACCTTCTCAGACTCCTCTAGCTACCTCCTCCATCCACCTCTTCTACCTCGCCATCTCCTCCTCCCCCTACCACCACTACCGTAATCCTCCCCCTCCCCCCTCCTCCCACTACATTTAGTTTAATTTTTAGGTTAATAAAAACACAATATTTAAATATAAAATGTGTTTAAATTTTTGTAATTTTACAAATTTTCTGGTTATAAATTTTTGTAATTTGATTTAGGTATCTTGCTTCATTGGACACCTTCTCTCCAATTCACACGCTTTGTTGAGTGTTTGTGGTTGCTAAATTGGTATTAAGAATGTCGCATTGTAGTACAGTCGAAAAAGCGTTCAAAACAAATACAATTTTATTACTCGAATTTTGAAGCCCGAGGTCCAACACAAAGAGAAAATGGAATTCATACACTAATCTCAATAATAAATGCAAATTGAATGCATAATACTACTCAAAATCTAATTAAGAATGTAAAGCATGAGTATATGGAGCATAAAAAGAATTGTAGCAAAAAAATAATGGAGAGCTTTATGAAAAATTGGACGTCTGATTATAAAATCAGACGTCATAAAAGTGATGCTACAGAGCTTTCTTCTGATTTTTCTTTCTTCTTCTTTCTTTGCCTTCTTTCTCTATTTCTCTTGTAATCTCTCTTCTTCCCTTTCTTGTCCTATCTTCCTTTCTCCGTCGTTGGCTCTTTCTTCTCTTTGTCTTCTCTTTTCTTTACCTTCTCTGTCTTCTTTCTCTTCCTTGCCTTCTTCTTCCTTCCTTCTTTCTTCTTCCTTTACCTTACGAAACTCAGCTTCTACCTTCTTCTTTCTTCTTCGCTGCCTTGGCTTCTTCCTTCTTCTCTGACCTTTCTCCTTCCTTTAGCTTTCTTCCTCCTTCCTTCTTCGTTGCCTAAACTTTTCTTCTTCTTTGTATTTGGCTAAGGGTGGAGCAAAGCTTTCCAAGGCAAAATCCCCCTTCCCCTGCGTAGTGTTCCTCTCTTTCTCTCTTCTTATTTCGATTCGCTCTCCCAGAGCCACATCCGGTTCGGGTAATCGGACCTAACGGAGACCCGGGTCCAAGCTCACCAGCGTGGGTGGTGAGTGAGAAGTGAGTCAGTTGAGTAAACACATCATGGCCAGGTCCACGTGGGTGGTGCCGCGGACGAGGCCGTAAGAGGGGGAGAGAGGGACCTTACCCCGTGACTTGGAGGTGACATGGCTAATGCACAAAATCAATTTATGTGCACACACCCGCTCATCCAGTTTCGAGGTGGGACTAAATGTCCCACCTCCCTTGCGTGCATCACAGCAGAGATGTGTGGCTCAATTGGCAAGGCTGCGTGGGCTGTTGACTTCAATTGGGAACTTGAGTGCATTCGTACCTAAAATCCGTACCTCCTGGGACTCGCGCCTAGAGCAGCAGCACCTAGAGCGCATCAAGCAGCTTCAAGCTTCTTCGTCCAAGGCAGCTGGTGTGCCTGAATCTAAAATCATGAGCACGGCCTTGCAGCCACGTTAAAACACTCAGGGAGCTTCACCAAGGCACGACGAATGTGTGGCGATGGTTGGCGTGACACGGGGATGGCTGCGATGGCGGATCTAGGGCGCACTGTGGCCGTGTGAGTGGGTGTGTTTGGTGGGATGTTAGAGCGATTAATGGAGTGAATGAAGTGGTAGGAGATGATCAATGAGTCGAGGCAGAGGTCATAGGGTGGTTGGAGAGGTGGATGGAGGTGCGGAGCGATGGGGATACCTTGCCAGAGGGTTCACCGAATGTGGAGAAGGTGATGGTGATCGGTGGCATCGGGGGGTGTTTTTTGAGAAATAAAGAGGAGGAACAGGAGTAGAAGAGAGAGGGAAGCTACTAGATCTAATCTAAGGACAAAGGAGATAGGACAGGTGTCTAGGATGGTACGGCCGACGTCGAAGACGAAGATCTCCGTAGATGAGGCGGCAGCAAAGACGAGGGCAGAGGCAGCGTTAGGGCTGGCATGGCAGATGCGGATGAATGAGAGGAAGGCAACCCAACCACTGGTATTGTGGTTGGACAACAAGAGAGAGAGGGAGGAGCTGTCAGAGCTCATAGAGGGTTGCGGCCAGCGAGGAGAGAAGAATTGAGGGGGAATTGGCCCAATCTCAAGCTGTGGAGATGCGGCTGGATCAGGGGCTGCCTGAATAGGCATCTTGGGACGGATTTGTTCTTGGAAGCCAAGCTTCCAAGCAAGGTATGATGGTCGGAGATGGAAGCTTCAAAAAGGCCCAAATCTCTCATGTGTTTGCATGAGAGATTGGGTACAAATTAGGGCTCAATGATGGTTCAGACTGAAGGAGATTACTCAGAGAATCTCCCTTCCAATTTTAGGAGGGATTCTCTAAGTAATCAAGGAGGAATCACCTTCTAAAGTTCGCCAGAGTAGGATTCCTCTGCTATAATGGCAGAGGGACCTACTTGCAAAGAATGATGAAGAATCTAGGGGGCTTTCTGCAGAGGCTTTTGAAAGGTAGGGGTACAAATGTAATCAGGTTGGACTTATTTGCAAAGTAGGTCAAGATGAGTTCCGCTTAGGTCTAAATTTTGGTAAAAGCCTAATTTGGACTTAAGAGATCCAATGGTGATGTTGGATTTTGGGTTTGACCACGTTTGACTGGGTAATTTACGTAAAAACCTAATTTAGGGCAAATGTTTGTTTGAGACCCTATTCTAGGTCAAAATGAGTTCCAATAGCCAAATTGAAAGTTATAAATCATAGAGAATATTTTTCTATGATTTTTAGAGGGTTTAGGTGAATTTTATCCTGACTAGAACCTTGGTTAATCAATTGGGTCTGTTTTAGGGTTACAAGAAGTCATTTAATTCTCATAACTCACACGAACCCTTTTCTGTTTGATCCAACCCACTTTTTATCTTGTTAAGACCTTTCGACCTGTGTTTAGCCCTTGAGAAAACTCGTGGTTGCACTGCACTGGTAAAATTATAGTTTTACGCCATATTTCTTACTTTTATCTCAGAATGGTTATTCAGTGAATTAGGACTTCTAGTTGGTTATATAGGAGCTTTTATTCTCTTTATTAGGTAAAAATGAGCTAGTTGGGGCTCATGATGGTGTTCCCATCATTAAGGTATCAAATTAAGCTGTCATAATTAATTTGTGATTGAATGTGGGGCATGACTACTTATTTAGGTTTAGAATGTAGGGTGTACCCACTTGATTAGTCTTATGAATTATTATTATGTTTGTGGGGTGTACCCACTTGATTTAGTAAATTGAATTTGTTTGATTGATCGTGGGGTGTACCCACTTTCTTCTGAATGCTTATTTGATTGTATTTCTGTGTTAATTTTTTATGGCTAGAAGCTTATATTATACAAAAAGTTCTATGAAAACTTTTATGAATTTAAGAAGTTTGGAAAGAGTAATGAGTGAAGAGAGGGAAAAAGAAAGGAGAAGTGATGGAGTAGGAGAGGAACAAGAGGGAAAGAGATGCATAAAGAAGAATATGAATTAATGAAGGGAAGGAGGAGAGGATGGATAGGGAGAAGAGAGGGAAAGAGAGGATAAATAACTAGAAAGGAGAGGAAGAAGAGGGAGAGGGATGCATAAAAAAGAATATAAAGGAAGGGAAGGATGAGTGAAAGGGTTAGGAGAAGAGAGTAAGAGAGTAGAAAAAAAGTGGTAAGACAGGGAGGTATAGGAGAGAAGGGAGAGGAGGGAAAGGGAGGAAGGATCTTATTTTATTATTGACAATTTTAATGAATTTATAGATACACACACTTGCACAAATCTAGATGCACTTTAAGCTAAACAATAGGTATTCTAACCCCTAGGTTCCAGGTTTTGGGAGGGGATAATCGTGTCAAAATACTTGTCCGTTGATAGTTATGATCATGTTATATAGACAATGCAGAGTGTTTGTGTTCCTCACTTACATTCATGAAGCTTTGTCTTTATAGCATGCCACAAGAGTCGTCGTCCGTTGGGAGCATGGAAACCACGTGTTTTTTTTTTGAAAAAGGAAATCACGTGTTTTGAAATCGTTTATCGTTGTTTGTAGTATAGCTGCAAAATCTAGTCAACAAAAATATTTGTAATTTAATGAGACTTTTAGTCCTGGTCATTTGTCTCTCGGAGGAGTTATGGAAATGCAAAAATGATTTCGATCTCACTTGCTCTACTCGATTAAAATCGTACACCGGTTTCTAACCTACGGATCAATGTTTTGCCATTAGCATGATTAACCCTAATCACATGTGCATGCGTTAAGCAAATGACAAATGTGAATGTATGGGTTTCAGTATGCATGATCCTAGTTATATGATGGCCATTGACAGAGAATGCATTAATGGCTAGATCCTCGATGTTTTTAGGCACTGACATGCTAGTTGCAAAAAAATGAAAAATGAATACAGGCAACTTATTATCACAAGAAAGATATTGCAAGGAAGCTCATGGTGATTTCATAACAGACATTTATATATATAAAAAGATGATTTTCATTGAATCCAGATTAGGGTTATAGAGCAAAGCTACAGCAAAGCTTATACATGAAAGCTTAAAAATAGAAAACTGTCTAGCAGAAAATAAATGCATGCATGAATCTATGGGGGGATTGTACATGCATTATTGGGGAGGAATATGGAGCTACACTACTAAGCATCAATAAGGCAAATAAAAATTATGAAGAACTACAATCTACTTATCTAGCAAAAGAGAGGGCAATCGAAGGTGGTCTCTAATGGCTTTTGAGTGGAGGTAAGGAGAAGATAGAGGGGCGGCCAATGGTGCTTAGGTTGGCCCTTGGAGGAAGGAGGGAGAGGTGACCTTGGCTTCTCATGAAAGTGGTGGAGTCATGGTGGTGGAGCTCATAGAGATGGAGGTAGAGTGGAGGTGGACTTATGCTAAATGAAGGTGGAATGAAGCCAATTTCCAAGATGGGTGCAAATGGCCACCTATGGGATCTTTTTATAGACCCTTGGCATTCTCTCTAGAGAGGTGTAGAACTCTCTAGAGAGAGCTCCAAGTGTGGCCATCCAAGGTAAGGTGGAGGTGGTTCTTAGATCAACAAAAAGTGGATCTAAGAGAAGACCCTTTGTTGCTATTTTTAGCAACCAAGGTGGTGCCACCTTTGGAAGAGCCTAGAAGGCTCTAGGTGGTGTGGGGGTGCGTGAATGGCTGTGTGTGTGTGGGTGTGACCTAGGTGGCTAAGTGGTCTAGGTTAGGTCCTAAGAGGTTTAGGTTAGGGTAAGTCTCAAATTAGGTTTGCAAACCCTAATTTGCTAAGGAGAAAGTGCAATTAAACATGATATAAGATTAATAGAGCGAGTGTGAACATAATTAAGAGTGAAATAACTCAATTAAGTTGGGCTTAGGTCAATTGGACTCTCACTGAGTCCAATTGAACTTGTGTGGGTTGAGATCTAAGCTCAATTAGACTCTATGAATCCAACTGACTAGGAAAATGTAATTGACTATGATTCAAGTCAATTAGGCTTAGTAAGAACCTAATTAGGTTCTTAGGAAGGTCTAGAGGTGGTGTACTAGGATTAAGGTACCTTAATTTAGATTCCTAGGGGGTTGAAATTGGATTTTTGGACTTAGGAACTCAAGATCCAAGCTTGAATTCCAAAATAGGAACTGGAGAGCAGTTCCAGACGTCTGATAAGAGTATTAGATGACTTATACTCAAAAATCAAAAGTCCAGATCTCTTGTCTGGATGTCTAATTTGAGCCAGGAGGGAATCAGGGTTCTGTCTTGGGTATTCTGCAGAAATTGGACATCTAACCAAGTGTCTGGACGTCTAATAACACTGCAGACATGAGTTTAAGGTGTGCAGTTTGTGGCTAAGGATCTTGGATGTTCAATAACTTATCTAGACATCTAGATAAGGGTTGGAACTAGGGCTTTGGGGTTTCCTAGGCTATGGTGCCCTAATCTAAGGGTGGCTAAGGCTTAGGAAGGCTTCTAGGGCTATCCTAAGGCTAAGAATGATCCTAACTTCTTCATAAATTAACTCTACCTTACTTTTACTTAATAGAGTAACATACCTCAACCCTTACATTATTTCTGTACTACATTTATTCTAAGGTCTTCTGCTCCAATTCTGTTGCATCACTAGCTCAAATCCAGCTCCCAAGCTTCTTATTACCTGCAATTTATATAATGCACTTAATTAGTACATTATATCATTATTTCATGCATAGCTAAGGAAAAGCAGTAACGATGCAATTAAAGCTCATGTATGCATGGATTACACTAGCTTATGCTAAGTTGTAGCCTAATTTAGGTCAATTAAGACTTATGATTGCTGCGAAATCATCATCCTTTGTTTAGAAGGCCTTTGAAGATTTGATCACAGCTTAGGGTTACTTGTTACATGGAATCGATGTCTGGAGGAATTTGGTAGGATCTTTCCGCTCTTCTCTGGTATACCAACTGATCTTATCTACGTTTCTAATGCACCCTTAAATGGGAGTTATTGGGAATGTAGTTAAGGTTAGTCTTGGGGGTATACTGGAAAAGTGCGAGGAGATGCAGTCGAAATTTCTCTAGACACCATTTACATGTAACAAGTAATGTTGTAATCAAATCTTCAAGGATGGGCTATTAAGTGAAAACCCTAATCAAAATACAAACACTGTTATAAAATCATATTATAATTATTGGGTGGTTTTATTTCACTTTTGTAGGTTATCATGGATAAGCCTTGGATTAGTTTGAGGAACTCATATTACTCTTGATACAAGAATGGAGTGAGAGAGTTCCTTGATTGGGCATTTCATGATGATAGGAAGTCATTCAGATGAGGAGAAAAGTTTGACAAGATTTTTTGCCCATGTAGGAGGTGCTTGAATGGATATTCACATGATAAGAACACTATATACGAGCACACGATTTGCAACGGTTGGTGACAGCATTATACTAAATGGATTGCTCATGGAGAGGATCTTACAGAGGAAGTTAGATGATCTCCGATAGATTTCGATGAGACAGCTGTTGATATTGAGGCTAATGACATCGATGAAATCCTTGATGAAATGAGAGCAGGAGTTGATGATCATGTTAGTGGGGAAACTTGTAATTAGTTTTATGATGCTATTAGGGCAGAGAATGAACATATTGTTCCCGGTATCACATCCATTTCTAAGCTGTCAATTCGTTTGAAGTTATTTCGGATGAAGGTTATGAATAGAGAGACCTCTAAATTGATGTCCAAGGTGCTTGAATTCATTGGAGAGCTTTTAAATGATCCGAAAGGTTATCCAAATACTTGGTATGATGCAAAGAAACAGATTCGTGGACTTGGTTTAAATTGCAAGAAAATTGACGCTTGTCCAAATGAATGTGTATATAGAAAAGAATATGTAGTGTTGAGAGATTTAAAGTGGAAAATTCACTAAATACAAGGGCCAAAAAATAGCCATAGAAGGTTTTACGATACTTTCCATTGATTCCTAGGCTTTAACGCCTATTTATTTCAAGTAGAACTGCAAGTTTGATGACATGGCATAAGGATAACATGTCATGAGATGGTCATATTCGTCATCTCGTAGATACAGAAGATTGGAAAATGTTTGACAGCTCTCATTTAGCATTTGCAGAGGATGAAATAAATGTCAAATTGGATCTTGCAAGCGATGGATTTAATCTTTTCAAGACATGTACCCATCCTATTCAATTTGGCTAGCCATGATGGTAACTTACAACTTACCTGTGTGGCTTTGTATGTGATTGTTTATGTTTACTGTTTACTTATTTATATTTCATAAGATGTCAATTGTGTGATTTTCTTTATACAGGATTTTGAAAAATATCCGTAACATAGAGGAAACTCTATTGAATTTTTTTTAGACTTTTTTTTATTTTTATTTATTTATTTCTTAATATTTATACAAATACTATTTTTTTTTAATGTATATGTAAATGAAATTCAAGAAATTTGCTAGTAGGGGTAAGGATGACTAGGGCACCTCAGCAGGTAGGGATGAGATGTAGCCTCCTTCCACCCAACCACCCCGCACCTAGCCACCCCGCACGCAGCCCACCTAACCCCCCACACTCAGCCACCCCGCACCCAGCCTACCTAGCCCCCTCGCACCCAGCCCCCCTGCACCTAGCCCCCCTACACCCAGACTCCCTCATCCATCCCTGAGTACATCCCTTTATGTACTCCCCACGCACACCCAGTTGACATGGGACCTAATCCTACATTTACGAGGCATCGTGAATATGTTCGACCTGGTGATCTTGCTTAATAATACCATAACAAGGGCAAGAGGGTGGTTACCATTGTAGAGCAACAGCCAAAGCCAGAGCTAGAGGTTGCCACCCACTACCCTAATGACGACGAGGATGAGGACGAGGGCGACAGTGGCAGTGAGGATGAGCACAAGGAGGAGGGTGAGGACGATGCTGAGGTACAGAGGCCACCTCAGTAGGACTCTCAGGCTGAGGCAGGGACCAGTTCTACTGGTAAAAATTGACAGTAATATCTTATTAAAATTTACTTGTAATGTTTTAATCTTTAATAATATTTTTCTTATCAAGCAATAGAAAAAAAGAAGGGGTCCGATAAGAAATGCACATCTAGATGCACTTCTAGAGAGGAGGGGAATCAAAGTGCATATCATCGAAGCTGTAGAAGATCCAGACTATCCTCCTTTCACTAGCAGACTATCTAGGATGGTAAAGGAGCTTCCCCCCATTTGTTGTTTTAAATGGAGGAGAGTCTCCAAGGAGATCAAGAGGCAACTTATTAGTAATATGGAGGTAAATAATTATATATTAATGTATATATATAAGTTTACTTTAATAATATTTAATCCATTTATACGATTTTGTAACATTACAGGCGATTTTTAATTGAGGTAACGATCCGAATGTCACCAAGTACATCCTTAATCATGCCGCGAGATGACATCGTGATTGGACAACGACAACAGAGCGAAAGGTGAAATTTGTAATATTTCTCATTTTTTATTATTTACTTAATTTCTTTTGACAATTTATTTGTATAATTTAGTTTTATAATACAATGTCATCTAATGAGGAGGTATTGAGGAATGTGCCTCCTACAATAGTAGTAGATGTGTGGAGAGAATGCTACAAGCATGGGAATAAGCCTGAGATGGAGGTAATTAAAAATACTTTTAGCAGCTTTTGGAGATTGATGTAGATGCATCCATTTAGGTTAAAATGCTTATTTATGCATGTTCCTAGGCTTGTATTTGCATTCCATATTATAAATATTGCATAGCATGCATCATTCTGCATTTAGAGTAGTTGTGTATATTTTATGTTAATTGTGTTCTTTTTATCATCAGGAGAGAAGGAGATTTATTTCAGAGCCTCGGATTAACGATTCAACCATACAGATCTGATCAGGATGACGATCGGAGTCCAACGCTTCCGTAATCGCCTTGATCGGAGTCCCGTAGCACCATATGCAGTCCAACAAAGAACAACAGCTAAGGGACTAGGTGACAATTCAGAGCTTCAAATGACAAATACGATCGCGCGGATAGATTTGGGTCGACGATCGCAGCCTAACAACATGAAAATCAACTCAATCTGACCTCTATAGTATCCCCTACAACAAAAAGAAAATGGACGACCCAGATCATGCCACGTGGCACAACCTAGGCCGCCCATGCGCATGCACGCGCCATCCTACATGCACAGTAGCGCGGACACGTGCACGTGCGGAGGCATGCACGCGCAGCAGCACAGCTGGCGTGCGTCGAGGCAACAACAGTGCACACAGGTGCGTAGCACACAGAGCAAGCGCCGGTGTAGCGGCAGTGTGGGTGTAAGGCTGTCTTCAGCAACGTTTGCGGCAGATCTTCAGCAACGTTTATGGTCACTAAATGTCCTATATACGAAATTAATCATTTCCTCCACTATGAAACGACCCCTACACCTCCCATTCTTCTTCACCTTTTCCTTTCTTCCTCTCACCACCTCCAAGGCTCTAAAGAGATGATGTAAACACATTTATATGACATAAACCATCTATTTTTGCACGTTCTTAGACATAGAGTTGCATCATATATTATAAATATTGTATAACATGCATCATCTTGCATTTAGGTTAATTTTTCCTTTTTGTTGTCAAATAATAGGGTGACATTTAATTAAGGCCTCAGATTGAAGATCCAACTGTACGAATTTGATCAGGTGATAATCAGAGTTTAATGACTCCAAGATTGCCTCGATTGAACTTCCATAACATCAGATACAGTTCGAGAAAGATCAAAGGTCAAGGGGACAAGATGGTGTAAATCCCTCCATCAAATGACAATTTTGACTGCATAGATGGGTTCAAATCGACGATCGCAACCCAACGGTGCAAAAATTGGTCTAATCTGACATTCGTGGCACCATCTACAAGACATAGAAGATGGTGCCACGTGGCGCCATCACAGTTGCCCAAATTGGCTGTAGAGTCTCTTCTTACCCTCTAATGGTGTGGGCGAGGCAAGATCTCAATGTTTGGATCTTGATCCAACGGCCATGGACGCCAGGTGCTTAAAACGTAAAACGTGACCATCCACAGCGATAGCACAGCGATTAAGGCACTACATGAGCATTGAGCGCACATTCTATTCACAGCGTTGTGCTCTCCTTATTGTCCATGGGTGCGAATCCAGCCATTCGATCGAGTGCTAATGGTACAAATCAACCGATCGGCTAGACGTGCAAGATGACGCCCGATCTTACGCAAGATCAAATGCACGAGCGAGCGACAAAGGCGCGGGCGAGATTGATTTTAAGCCGTCTGATCACTAATAATGCGTGTTCGTGGATGTGTGTTTTGAGCACAGAAGAGAAAGGGGCGGCACGTGCGTACGTCCTTCAGTAACGTGGAATCTTTAGTGACGCTTAAATCCATCACTAAAGACCCCCCATTTAATGTTTTAAGAAAAAAAGACCTATTTGCCCATTCAAACTTCACCAATAAATAGCCTTATGACCCCCACACTTTCATCATCCCTTCCTCTCTTCTCTCACCCCCTCCAAAGCTCTAAGAGCTTGTCCCAAACCCGGGATGCTCCATTAGATTTAAAAATGCAATTTTTCCACCTTCTCATCCCCTTTGTGGAACATTCCGCGGTGATCCTCTCACAGCTGTTCGAGAAGAGGATCCCACTACGATGTCGCCCTGCTCCATTCTCTATCGTTCGTCATCGTTCTCCTTCGTCCTACATCTCACCACCTTCATCCAGGCGCTTCGTAAATGCGGCTCGTCCTCCAAGTAGCTGTCGAGGAGGATAACTTCTCTCCACCTTCTCTTTACTACTTTCTAGCATAGATTTACTGCTTTCTAGTTGTAATCTTTCCATCTTTCTAGTTGTAATGAACATTACTCTGTAGTTATGAAATCCATGTTTATTCTATCTCTATTTTATTTTTATTTGTAATATTCACTCTCTCTCTTCTATTCATTATTATTTAAGTAGATATCTAGTTTAGATTCTTTTCGACCAGCTATTCTGCTTCGTGACAAATAAAACAAATGCGAATTTTAATCAAATGTTTGCCTCCTTGTGTTCGACCTGGAATTCATTCTGAGTTTCGGTTAAAATTTATCTGTTGATGATTTTTCTCGCAAATCAAACTACAATGATGGGTTTTCCAAAACTCAACTCCGTTTGCACAAATTTTCTGCTCTAACATTTTGGCACCTTTGCCAGGGTGGTAACGCTCTTTGATTTTTTGCATTTTCCTACCTTACTTATCTTTTACCTCACTTCTCTCCTTTCTTATTGTGATTGCAGGTACTCTCACGAGACAGGAAAAAGCTGTAGATTGGAGTAAAGTGTGGTTGAAGGGTTTGTAAGTTTACCCGCACCTCCCCACCCACTAGATTTCATTCCATCACCTAAAAACACAAACCCTAATTAACCTAGGAGCTTGCATAAACTCTAAAGGTAGTTTTGATTGTTTGCTTGTCACCTCCACCTGCCTCATCCTCCGCATATAAAAAAAATCTCACAGAGGTACACAACCTCTTCTGATTCTTCATACTCAACTGGTAACCCAATCTTTGGGACCGGTACACTCACCAACACATAATTGAGTAGAAATCAGATTAGGTAATCATTTGTATGCCTAATTAAGTGGTGCATCAAGCCAATTATTTGAGTTGTTGAGGTCACACCACTTCATCTAAAAACAACTCATCAAGTAGCGTCCACATAGGTTCAACTTTTAGGGATTTACCAGGCACGCCACATTCTTTCAAGCTTTAAAGGAAAACATCATCACCTGTGCTTTCAAAACCTGGTGTGCCAACTGAACTTGATTGAATACACCTAAATTTGAATCCTAAAAGTTATTAGCCTAGATTTAAACCCTAAAATTTACCACATCAAAAAAATAATCTAGCTTGAAAACTATTAGTTGTGCATGCACACACATATCAATCAATCATTAAGGGCACGACCCAAATAAAGGGCCCATCACATTCCAAAGCACATTCAAACCTAACCTTAATTAAAATAGAGTAGCTGTTGTTCTTATGGATTGGACTCGCTCTTCGGAGCCCAGATCGAGATTATTTTCTATTAGTTTGTTTCTATCGTTTAATCTGATGTCTAGATAGGGGAGCAGAATCAAATGATCACGGCTAGGGGTTACAATAGGAACTGGAGGAGTAAGCCAAAGGAAGAACCTTCTCCCTAGCCCCTCCCTCTAACTAGTCGGATTGACCAGAAAGAAGTAGATCAAATCATTTCTTTATCTCAAGATGGGTTCTGAAAGTCTGCAAGTCTTTAGGCTAGCCCACTTAAGGACAGGTTTGATTGTTTGTATTGCAGGGTACCTTTCTTCCTCCCATTCTGTCATGGATCCTTCCACATCCTATTTATACTTCCACTCCTACCCTCCTACCACTACTTATTCCCAAAATGATTATTATTCCAACCAGACTTATTCTCATCCATCTTCTAGTTGGGATAATCCTGATTGGGAATATAGCTCTGAACCTTCGTGTTCAAGGTCTAACCCTAGATAGCATAATCATGATTCTTATCCTTCTCCGAGCTACATCGATTATAGATCACCACCCACATTTGGACAACCTAATATGATCCACAATCAAGAATGATATACTAATCTTTACCCTTCCCTAGGTTATACTACATATAGGTCATCACCCCTATTTGAACAACCCGAAATGACCTATTATTAGGGAGGGTATCAAGAACCCCAATTCGTTAACTCCCTACACTGAACCCAAACCCGCCCAATGCTGAACCAAACTAGTTGGTTCAAGTGAACCAGGTCCAAGATAAGGTGTTGGCTAACTTAAGGAATGCCATACAATCTTTAGAAGCTCAGCCAACACCTTGCCTTCAAGAATTGGAGCCCCTGATTGAAATGATTAACGATCTTAACAAGTATCTATTGGATTAGCTCCAGGATGTTAAGGATAAAGACCAGGATGAGTTTTTACTTGGGAAGTTATTGAAATTGAGGATAAGATTTGTAATTGCTCTAGTCTAATCTTGGGAGGATTCCCAGGATGAACCCCTGACAGGAGAGCCAATGTCAAAATCCGCTCAGGCACCTGTACGAGGGACACATTTTACGAGACCAGGGTCGACCAGGTTATTCTAGAGTAATCAAATAAGGATGATTTATTACTTCACCTGAGATCTCTGAGCTGGGGTATGAAGAAATGAATGTCACCATGGAACAGAAAGTGATTGATGATTTTGAGGCATATATTAATGTGGATTTAGAATTCTTTGATTCTAAAGGTGAAGAATCATTATATGAATTCTCATATGAGTTTATAGAACACGATTTTAGTGAGACAAGTAGGCCTGAGGAATTTGATAAATCATTTGATGGCCCTAAAATTGAGGAACTTGATTCTGTTAGGGCTCGCAAGGTGGATTCAGATCCTCATTGCATGGAGGATTCAATTCAAAGCCCCAATCCTCAATCACACCCCATTGAGCCTACTGACAAGTTTGATTTTGAGATCACTAGACCCAAGTCAATTCTAATTCTACAACATATCTTGGACTTGGACATTTTAGATGGGGTGATTAATATGCAAGAGGTCCTGGAATTCCAAATTTTGAATGAGGAGGATAGGAATTGGGAAATGATGATTTGGGAAGCCAATTCCGGAGGAAGTAAAAGACCAAGTCTAAGAGTGCCTATTTGTCTGAATCCACCAACCTTTTACCAGGACCCTTATGACATCTTTGATTTAGAGGATGTCCAACGCAAGTGCACATTCATTGATTATCCTTTTAAGCTTGATTTCTCTCTTATCCGACTTTTTGGACTTGGGTTGCATCCTTACAAATCGCAGGCCCGACCCAGCTTGCATAATGATCTTAGGTTTTGGATAATTTTTATCCAAAACCTTAGATATACTTGACCATGGGGTATGGGTCTGCATCACAGTCTGGTCCACATCTGTGGACATCTTCTCCTGATAGGTCCAAAGCTAAATTTTCTCATTCTGATTCTGACCTGCACTTGTAAGTTCTTTATTTCTTTTCTTTGTATAGTGTGCCTAGCTGAAGGCACTACATTCGACATGTATATAGTTTCTTTTCATCTTGGAGCTGACATATTATTCACTCAATTCAAGTGCCCTCTACTCTACTCCACTCTTTTTCATGTCTTTTTAATATAATGAGGACATTGCATTAGATAGGCATGTGGGGGTGGATATCATTATTTGAATCATTTTGTTACCTCCGTTGATTCTTGTTATTTTCTATTTATTTAAAAAAAGTTTAATTAGGAGAAAGAACTTGGGCTTTAGAAAATTTTCAATCTTAGAGAATAAAACTATATGATTTAAACACTAAGACTCTTCAGGTCTTCGGACATAATCAGCCCAAGTGTCCATTAAAATGTGGATTGTTTATTGAGTCATCGCCATTCTAAATTTGGATTTTAATTAGTTAAATAAGTTGGGGTGATAAGTGCACGACTTATCAACCCTCCCTATGATTTGAGGGGATTTTAAGTCTAAGCATCTACACACTTTTCACACTGACTCATTTTTCGACAGTTTTAACGGAAATTGGGTAGCTAATAAACCTTCTAGGGTGGTGTGGCTAGCAAGATATCATGGGTAACAACCCATTGGTAGGTTGTCCAGAGCCTAGTCACATGACCATTCTTTTCCTGCTGTCTTTAGGTAAATCTTAGATCAGGGAAGCCACCTACTTAAAAAAAAGAAAAAAATAGAAAAGGAGAAAAGAAAAGAAAAGAAAAATCACACTTCATCACATGAGTATGGATGGCAAGTTATCGTGGGTAACAGTCCATTGGTAGGTTGTCCAGAACCTAACTCAAGAAATGCACGTATAATTCCAAAACACTTAGGAAGAAGCAGAGAAGTAGAATAAGCCAGGGAGATATATACTAGGTTCGTCCTTGTGTTGACCCCATAAAAATAAAAGTAGGGAGAAAGCTACCAGCCGAATAGATACACCTTTAAGCAGAATTTCTTTTCAAGGTCACTTAGGGGCATAGAAACCCAAAGTCTGTTCTAATAGGTGATCAATGAGTCTGTCACATTTCACACAAAGGTGCTTAGAACTTAGAGTTCTCTTCGAGTCTTGGGTGGGTTGAGTGGCTATAGAAAGCTGCTCTGAAACCCTACACTCAAAGATCCAAAAAAATTATAAAATAAGAAAAGAAGAAAAAGATCCTTCTTTGAATAAGGTAAGGGCTTGAGGCGATCCGCATTTTGACAGACACCCGAGCGCTATTATGTCTTCGTAAATCAAGTCTTAGTTGAAATCTCTAAGTGTTGAAAAATAATTATTGCCCAAGAAATCCTACCTAATTCTCCTATAAATAGCATGTAGTTTTGCTAGGGACTAGCAAAAGATAGGTATGTGGGTGTGATGTAAATATGTTTATATTACATAAATCGTCTATTTTTGCACGTTCTTAGATATAGAGTTGCATCATATATTATAAATATTAAATACATGCATCATCTTGCATTTAGGTTAGGTTGTATAAAGTTTAGGTTAATTTTCCCTTTTTGTGGTCAGACAACAGGGTGACATTTAATCAGGGCCTTGGATTGAAGATTCAACCGTATGGATTTGATCAAGGTGATGATCGAAGTTCAACTACTCCATGATCTCCCCGATCGAACTTCTGTAACATCAGATGCAGTTCACAAAGATCAGAGGTCAAAGGGCCAAGATGGTGTTAATCCATACATCAAATGACAAATCTGACAGCATGGATGGGTTTGGATCGACGATCGTAGCCCAACGACGTCAAAATTGGTCCAATCTGACATCTATGGCACCATCTACAAGACACAGAAGATGGACGGCCATGATGGTGCCACATGGTGCCATCATGGCCTCCTAAACCGATTGTAGCATCTCTTCTCAACCTCTAAAGGTGCGGGCGAGGGAAGATCTCAAGATCCAATGGCCATGGACGGCCGACCCTTAAAACATAAATGCGACCATCTACTGCGATAGCGCAGTGATAAAGGCACTGCATGAGCATCGAGCGCGCGTTCGATTCGCAGCGCTGCGGTCTCCTTATCATGCATTAGCGTGCAATCTAGCCATTTGATCAATCGCCAATGGCACAGATCAACCGATCAGCCAGACGTGCAAGATGGCACCCGATCTCACGCGGGATCAACGTGCGGGCGAGTGACGAAGGCACGGGCGAGTTTGATTTTAAGCCGTTCGATCTCTCAATTGGATGGTTAATATTGTGTGTTCGTGGATGTGCGTTTTGAGCGCAGAAGAGGAGGGGGTGGCACGTCCTTTAGTAACGTTTAAGCGTCACGAAAGGCCCCCCATTTAATGTTTTTTTTTTGAAACAGAAAGGAGAGCTATCGTCCTGCGATAGCAGTCCGGAGTAGTATATTATGTGCAAAGAAGGGAGATTACAAAAAGGATCCCCAAGACTGTATGAGGGACCAGCACTCTCTTACAATATTCTCACAACATACCGGCCTCTCCTGAAAAAGTCTCTCATTCCTTGCCTTCCATACACACCAAATAGAAGCAGCCATGTGGACATGTGGTTTCCCTCTCACCTCAAACCCACGCCACATAAAATCCCAATCTGGTAAAGGCTCTTGACAAATTTTTCTCCAAATGACATTAGTGATAAGGCAAGAAGAGAAGAGGTGATTTACATTATCAGTGCTTATCTCAAATAAAAAACACACATGATGATCAGTACCCAATCTTCTGTGGCATAGATCACTTGTGATTAATCCATCCCTCCTGCACAGCCAAAGGAAGATTTGTACCTTGAGAGGAATTTTTAACAACCATATCTTCTTATCAATGGAATCATGTCTCCATCCCTCTTCAAAATTTAGCATTCTGTTATACCTAGCTTTGACACTATATATCCCATCCCACAGATATCTGTCCTCCGTTCCAGGCCTAGGTCTGAAATTTTCAAGGTCTAATAAAAGCCTTCTCTTCTCATCCCATAACCAGGTTGTTCTTCTGCTGCTGCTGGATTCCACATCATCCAGAACCCAATTGATGCTGCTGCAAGACCAGATCTTGCTGACCGTAGCATTCTTGTCAGCTGCTGCATCAAAAGCTCTCAGATAGAGCTCCCTCAAGACCCCCAATTCAGACCATTCCTCTTTCCAGAATCTGAAAGACCTGCCATCTCCAAGTGATGGTTGCAGCAGATGGAAGTGGTCAGCCAAAGCCTTAGTTACTGATTTCCAGAAAGGTGATGGGCAGTTTGGCTGAAGTCTAGAAAATCTACTATTGGAAGCTCCATAACTATCTCTGATCAGATCAGACCACGGTTTCAGATCACCTTGCAGCAGCTTAACAGCCCATTTGAGCAACAAGGCATCATTAAAGTGCTGCAAGGACTTGATCTCAAGACCACCCAGCTCCTTAGGATAGCAAATTTGATCCCATTTGAGAGGCTGCAAGAAGCTGCCCTTGTGTCTAGCACCCTTCCAAAAAAATCTCTTCCTCATCACATCCAATCTTTTCCAAATGGATCTTGGTGCTTTGAAAATGGAGAAGTAGAAAACAGGGATGGAGGTGATCACCGAATTGAGCAAGATAAGCCTTCCACCTCTGGATAAGAATCTGTTGTGCCAACCATCAAGTTTCATAGAGATCTTGTCAAAAAGGCAATTCCAATCACCTCTCTTCAACCTGGAAAACCTCAAAGGTAGCCTAAGATATCTAATAGGAAGGCTGATGTGGGGAGTCATCAGGATGGTTGCTAAGGCCTCTTGCTCCACCTCAGATAAACCAAAACAAACCAAACTAGACTTGTCCCGATTTAACCTCAGTCCAGAAAGCTCACCAAAGATATCAACCAAGTGATGCAAAGCCAATGCTCCATCCGTGGATCCTTCAACAAAAAAGACAGTATCATCTGCATATTGAAGAATGGGAGCCAGACTGTTCCTGCAAGAGAGCGAATATCCTCTAACAAGACCCACTTCAGAAAGCTTACAAACAAACCAGGCTAAACTGTCAACTGCCAAATTAAATATCAATGGGGCCAGGGGGCATCCTTGCCTGATGCCACATTGAGGCTGGATCCATGCACCACAAGGTTTCCCATTTATTAAAGGGGTAAAGGAGGCCGTGGTAATACATCTCTTAACCCAAGCTATCTAAGTAGGGGGAAAGCCCCTTCTTTTAAGCACATCCCATAAATAAGGCCAGTTGATTGAGTCATAAGCCCTACGAAAATCAACCTTCCACATGAAGGCCTTGCATCTCCTCTTATGCCAGCCGCAAACCATCTCTTGGGCCAATATAAAAGATTCTTGTAGGGATCTACCTGGGAGGAAAGCAGACTGAGCAGGATGGATCAAATCTTGCAGTACAGGCCTCAATCTTTTAGCCAGGACCTTTCTGATCACCAGATATAAGGAGTTAGAAAGAGCAATGGGTCTAAATTCTTGGAAAGATTCAGCACCAGGAGTTTTAGGCAAAAGAAATAGATAAGATCTATTAATTCTTTCAAAGCCAAAATTGCCACATTGGAATTCTCTAATTACCCCCATAACCTCTGAGCCCACAATGTCCCATAGTTCTTTGTAGAAGAAAACCTAGATTCCATCAGGACCTGGTGATCCTTCACAATTAAGATCATTAATAGCCTTCAATACTTCAGCCTCAGAAATAGATTCAGTCAGGCTGGCCCCTTGATACTCATTAATCCTGGGCAAATCATTTGCTGTCATTCTCTAGTTGCCCCTACCTGCAGCTCTTGAAGATTCCTTGAAGTATCTGATGGCCTCAGTTCTGATATCAGATAAGGAGGTAATTCTCTGCCCCTCTACAACCATTGATGAGATCAGATTTGTTCTCCTCCTAGAGCTAGTAGGCAAATGAAAAAATTTGGTGTTTGCATCCCCCTCACTTAGCCATAGCTGTCTAGATCGCTCCCTCCAATCCATCTCCAATTTCACATCTTCTTCAATTACCATCCCCTGCCATCTTCTTCTGTCAGCAAGATCAAGTTCAGATAGATGGTCCACAGCTTCCTTGGTATCCAGTTCCTCAATTTTCAAAAAGGCCTCATGACGCTTCTGATGTCTAAGAACTGAGACAATATCTCCAAAATCCTTCAGCATGCCCTTCAGAGCCTTAAGCTTAGAAGCCATTCTGGACGTGGCTGTACCCTCACCCTGCTGTGACCTCCACCAGCTGGCAAGCATGTCTCCGAACCCTATTTCCCTCAGCCAAGATATCCTGAATTTAAAATAGGAACCAGCCACCACCTGCTCACCATTATCCCACATCAAAGGTGTATGGTCAGAAAATGGACGTTCAAGGCCACATACAAAAGACATCTGGAAGAGATCTAATAGCTCAACATTCCCAAAAAATCTGTCAATCTTGGACATGAGCCCATTGCCATTCCGCCAAGTGAATTCAGCCCTCGATGATGGAAATTTGCACATCCCCAAGGCTTGGACTATCAACTGAAATCCTGTGGAGGAGCTGTCGACCACCCCATTAGGTCTGTAACTCCCCACTAAGGTACAATTAAAATCACCTCCAACAAGGCAAGCCCCCCCACCTACAAATTCTGCAGCCAGATTCCAGTCCTCCCACAGTTCCTGCCTCCTGTTAGGGTCATTTGGCCCATATACACCAGTCACAAAGAAGACACTGTCCCCCTGGCCTCTCGTGAATCTACAGGTCAGAAGGTGCCAAGCCATGGACACCTCCTGTAAGCACAGCATCTGCTTCCTCCACCAAATGGCAATTCCCCCAGATCTGCCAATGGAATTGACCACCACAAGGTCATTTACAAATCCTGCCCTCATCTCTTCCCATGCCCAATCAAATGCACAGTCAATGTGTGTCTCCTGAAGAATGGCACAGTCGATTTCCCATTCACACAGATATCTAATTAGCGACCCCCTCCTGCTTCTATCGCGTAGCCCATGCACATTCCAGCTCAATATCTTCATTAGGTGATCAGGTCTGTCCCCTTCATAGCTGCAGAAGTCCTGCTAACCTTCATCACAGCTGCAACAATAGATTCATCAACCTTTTGTGTGGGAGTGTGCCTTCTTAATCTAAACTTATAGGGAGGTTTCCAACTCTTAGCTGAAGAAGGAGTCTTTGACTTCGCATGCACAACTTCAGCCATAGGAGAGCAAGTCTGCAAATTCACAGGACTCACAGAGGTGTCCACCATATCTGAGGTAGCATGCTCATTAATCACATTCATAATCATCCCATCATCAGACTCACCCAGATGGGTTTTTAGATCCTCACTCACAACTTCATTTGATAAACTCATTTCCTTTCCATCAGCATCCATCACTGCAGCTGCCTCTTGGACCAGGGGTACATCATCTACAATGTCTTGAATTTCAGACCTCATCTCCAAAATTCCCAGGCCCCCCTTTTCATCTATCAGTTCCCTCTCTCCCGAACATTCTGCCACCACCTTCTGATAGATACCAAGTGGTTGCAGGGAAGGGGCCTTGGACTTTAGCACCTCAGCACAGGAGGGGAGGTCTTAGATCAGAGACACATCAGCCACACCTGCCAGAGCTTCAGTCCTCATCTCTACATCCCCCAGGTTCCCTATCCCATCCCCCAATTCCTTGCCTTTAGAACATTTAGCCATCATATCCTGATTAGCACAATTTGGGTGCAAGGGAGGAGATTTAGATTTCAGCACCATAGCATAAGAGGGGGGACGAAATTTAGAGACGACCTCTTGATCTGCCACAATAAAATTCAGAAGGAGCATCCAAGAACTGCCCCCACATATGAGGATCAATTTATCAGGAATGGCACCAGCCCTGAAGACCTTCACCATCACATTCAGACCACTGGCATCCCCTTCAGTCAGCCCAACAGCAGCATCCACGGACACAGATGCAAACCCAGCTATCATGTTTTCCACCACCTTCCTAGATCTCAGATGCAGAGGCAGACCTCTGATCTCAAGAACACCAGACTTGGTGGTTGATCTCTGAGGGGGACATTCAGGCAAAGATCCATCAAAAGGGGATACCAGCTGCCAGATCACTGATAGTCCATCCAATGAACAAGTCTGAAAGCAGTATCTTTCAACATCTCCCGCACCCACATCAAATAGCACAAATCGCGACTGTGAAATAATTGCAATCTTCCAATCATCAGTTGATAAAGAGAGATATCTCACCAGTTGTTGAATTTTGCCCATCGATATGGTGCCTCTCATAACTTCTCCAATCAAAGCACTACGTAAAGCCAGTTCCGCTACTTTGACATCATCAGTCAGAGGAACCTCAACATCCAAGGTGCAAGCCCCGACCATTTCGGGGGGAGGGGGGAGGGCCATCTGCAGCTTACCCCGAGGCCACGAAGGTGTTGAAAAGTCCCTGCCCCCAGAGCCATCACATGTCACCCGGCAGGCATCCCGTTTGTGACCAAAACCTCCACACGCGAGACATAGCAGTGGACGCCAGCAGGTTGCCGCTAGGTACCCCCGAAGGCGACACCGATAGCAGGTCACCTCCCTACGACCTCTGCCCCAACCAATTCGAACATCCCTCCTACCCATGTTCCCAGCACCCACAGGAACACGTAACTCACGCACCTTCCTGCGCCAAGATCGCGGACGCCATACCGCCCATCCATCGGAGTCACCGGCACCGGCGTCGGACCCCCTCAGGCGACCGGCCATCCAACAACGGCTTTTCCCGCCCAAACGAAATTCAAATTCTCCTCACACACATCCGAGATTGCAGAATTTCGATTCCATCATTATCTCTTCTTGTTCTGGATCCCCCCCATTTAATGTTTTAAGGTAAAATGACCTATTTGCCCATTCAAACTTCACCTATAAATATCCCTACGACCCCCACACTTTCATCATCCCTTCCTCTCTTCTATCACCCCCTCTAAAGCACTAAGAGCTTGTCCCAAATTTGGGATGCTCCATTAGAGTTAAAAATATAATTTTTACACCTTCTCATCCCCTTTGTGGAACATTCCGTGGTGATCCTCTCACTGCCGTTCAAGAAGCGGATCCCACTGTGATGTTGCCCTGCTCCATTCTCTGTCGTTCTCCTTCGTCCCACATCTCACCACCTTCATCTGGGCACTTTGTAAACGCGGCTCGTCCTCCAAGCAACTGTCGAGGAGGATAACTTCTCTCCATCTTCTCTTTACTGCTTTCTAGCATAGATTTACAGCTTTCTAGTTGTAATCTTTCCATCTTTCTAGTTGTAATGAACATTACTCTGTAGTTATGAAATCCATGTTTATTCTATCTTTATTTTATCTTTATTTGTAATATTCACTCTCTCTCTTCTATTCATTATTATTTAAGTAGATAGCTAGTTTAGATTCTTTTCGACCAGCTATTATGTTTTGTGACAAATAAAACAAATGTGATTTTTAATCAAACGTCTACCTCCTTGTGTTCGAGCTGGAATTCATTCTGAGTTTCAGTTAAAATTTATCTGTTGACGATTTTTCTTGCAAATCAAACTACAACGATGGGTTTTCCAAAACTTAACCCCATTTGCGTAGATTTTCCGCTCCAACAAGAGAGCTCGTCCCAAGCCTGGGATGCTTCTCTAGAGTAGAAAACAAATATTTATTCCTGCCTCTCATCCCTCTTCATGGAGCATAACGTGGCCGTCCTCTCACCTCCTTTTGGGAAGAAGATCCTTGCCGCGATGCCGTCCTGCACCGCCCTCCGTCCTCCAGCTTCATCCTCATTCATTCCACTCCTCACCACCTTCCTCCAAGCAACCATCGAGGGAGATTTCTCTCACCTATCTCTATCTTTATTACTTTCGTAGTATAGATTTCCCACTTTCCTAGTTGTAACAAACATTTGCTTTGAAATATATGACTGTTTCTCTCTCTCTCTCATATTTTACAAGTAGATTAACAGGATAAAATTTCATCAACCTGATCTCTTGCCATATTAAAAATACCAAAAAAATTAGAAAAGACAAAAGTGACAAAAACAAATAAAAGCGAAATGCGTATCTTTCAAAACCAAACATTCGCCTCCTCGTATTCGACCCGAGACTCACTTTTCGAGTTTCGACTATAAATTTTATCTAATCAACGGATTTTCTCTCGAATCGAACTACGACAACTGGTTTTCCAAAATCCAATCCTTTTCGCATGCAAATCCGCCACCATCATTTTGGCGCTATTGCTAGGGAGGCAACGATCTTTGGTTTTTTTCGCCTTTTCCCGCATTATTCACATATTTTTCTTACCTATCTTTCTTCTTCGATTTATTGTCTTGTAGGAACCCGATCGAGGAGCCGAAGGCGGTAGATTGGAGTAAAGTATGGGTAGAGACATTTGTAAGTTTTCCCCCACTTCCCCACCCACTAGATCATTTCGCCACCATAATAATCAAGATCTAATCTACTTAGGTGTTTTCACAAACCCTAGGATAGAAATTATTTGTCTTGTTTGTCACTCCACTCACCTCTCCATCCACATAAATAAAAAAAATAAAAAAAGTTATCTGATTGTGGGATTTCCTGAAAGAGATATACATTAACAACCACAACTCTCGAGTTAAGGTGCACCATTCCACTTTGATTCTACCACTTGACTAGGATCTAACTTGTGGACCTAGTACACTTCAACTAAATACACATAAGTGAGTAGAAATCTGACAAGGTTAAGAATTTTTAAGTGCCTTAACTAAGTGGTGCAACAAGTCAATTGATTGAGTTGTTTGGGCCACACCACTCAAATAATTAAAATTGATTCATCAAGTAGCTTGCCACTTAGGGTTGATTTTTTGGACTGAACCAGGCACTCCACATTTTATTTCTGATTTTCAAAGGAATATATCTACACCCGTGTTTTCAAAACTTAGAGTGTTCTCCTGAACTTGATTGAATACACCTATGATTAAACCCTAAAACTACTAAACAAGGTTAAACCCTAAAAGTCACATCATCAAATAACCTTATTTGCAAACCCTCTGATGAGCCCATATTTCTAGGCTAAGTATGCATTTTAATGCCTAGATATTAAGTTAACATGTACATTTATATAGCATACATTAATGTGTAAATAGGATAACATAAAATCTCATGCACTTCTTGCATTACATGCTTTAATAATATCGTTTAGAATTTATTTAGAATATCATGCATTGAAATAGGTTGCATTACAATTAGTGTTTTGAATTTAACATAGAAGTTAAGGTCTTACATATA
This sequence comes from Thalassia testudinum, assembly GCA_037157565.1. NCBI lineage: Eukaryota > Viridiplantae > Streptophyta > Magnoliopsida > Alismatales > Hydrocharitaceae > Thalassia > Thalassia testudinum. The sequence continues at coordinate 98,022,462 of JAZHRO010000025.1, forward strand.
AATAACCCAATAATCATTTTTCTTTATTTTTATTCTCTTTGCAGCAATGGCTTCTCACGCTGAATGCACGCCTTAATTGCTGAGGAGAGACGATATTACACGTCGTCGACAATCTCTCTTCTCCAATGCTTCTTCCTCTCCATGATCCAGCAGCCATAAAAGAAGACCTCAACCGCATCATCAGGAGTAGGCCACCATCCCCGACCCATCACTATGCAAAAGCCTTTGAGCTTCTCCATTTCACCACCACCAGCCTCGACTGCGGCAGTTGCTCCACCACTGTAGGCGTGAGTCGTGACCGGATGCTCCGCCAAATCGGAGCAACTACGTCACACTGAGCACCTCAATGTGCATTCCTCCATGCTGCAACAACAGTGTGCAGTACCACCCTCACCACCATCACCAGCAACCACCTCCAGTTCCTCTCCCCCATGCTAGTTAAGACGTCTGCGAATGATCCCAGACGTTTGACCTCCACATTCCTCTTTGTTTTTTTTACCCATTGCGTGAACCACCAAAAAAAGAACCCATCACCATCTCCTCCACTTCAACACCAACAACTCCAGTGCACCACCAGCCTCGCACGTCCACGCCTTCAGTGCCTCCGTGCGTGCCCGCATGGCCCACGCACACCCTCGTCGACCCCTGCAACGACCAACTGCAGCACCGCCTATCCACGCTTCTTGTCATGCCTCTCCGCATGCATAGCAGCAGCACACATCGCCCTTCAGCTCCATCGCGTGCAGGCGTGCATCACCTTCAACAGTCGTGCCTTCTCCTCCGCATGCGTGCGACCTGCATGTGCTCCGCCAGCACCTCCGTGCCCCCTTCAGAGCATGCAACACCACCTCCGCCAGCCTGCAACAGCAGCCTCAACATCCTCCTCCCAGCAACCCCGCCTGCACGCAGAGCACGCTGCATCCTCGCCACCTTTACTGCACACCCAGCGCCTGCCCGAGTTGCCTCTGCATGCACCGTGTGCGCCTCCTCACTACCATCCTCACCATCTTCGCCGCACACACCTGCACGCCACCTACAGTAGCACCGTTCCTGCGTGCCTGCGTGTCCTCAGCATCCTCCACACGCGTGAAGCCCTTCAGCAACCGCCATCTCTCCGTCTTCAGTAGCAGCAAGAGCTGCCGGAACCCACCTTCACCGGAGCTCCATCTAGCCGGCTCTAGCCACCTCACAACTCGCCACCGCCACCGCTGTGAAACCCTCAGTCTAGAAATCTTCCTCTGAGCTTCGCACCTTCGGCTATATCGTCCTCCTCACGCACGGAACAGGAGAAGAATTTCCCCTGTTTTACTACAGTAAAGCACCTATTAGTCTTTACATTTACATGCCATTGCCAAGAAAAAGGATTTTTATTTATCATTATTTTATTATGGTGATTTTATTTAAAGAACCTCCCTCTTTGTCATAAATGCAATATTAGCATGTTAAAGACTTATTATCTCAATTGAAAAGCGATTTTGGCTTGATTTCTTGACGAAATTAATAGTGAACATCAATTTTTTACCTTTACGAGTTTAAATAGGCCACTACCTCCCTATGGATATGACCCGCTCCTAATTGAGTGGTTATTTTAATTATTGATGAGTCGATTTTCCACCACTTCCATACTACAACAACGTGTCATTTTATATGCGAAACAATGAAAGCGAAAGTCGACACGTCAAATAGCACCGTTGCCAGGGAGGCAACAAGGTTACTTAATTTACAATTATTTATTTGTTCATGTTGATTTAAATTGAGGCATATTTAACTTGTTTTATCAGATTTGGTACGAGGTAAGCATATTACACATGAGTTATCGCATCAGTCTCAGTAATGCCATGGTGGATGATGGAGCGATTTTCACTTTGAATAATTAATATTAAGATACTAAATCGTTGCAGCACAAAAGGTGGTGGAAAATCTCTCAATCAAAGATTAAACAGATATGAATTTAAACACTAATAACGGATGTCGTATCCACAGGGAGGAATAGACCAATAAATTCGCGATAAATTTACCTCTTGTTTACTTAAAAGTAATTTCATTCATTCATTCTAATCCCAAAGAAAGAACACTAATAGATGAATTAAATAACCAATCTCTAATTTCTGAAAAGAGATGGACCAATCACACAAATTCTCCTTTACTAGAATACTCCTATAAAATCAATCAACCCCAAATATTCAATGACATCCAATGTAAAGCATAATATCACCATTTAATGTAAACCTAATAGATGGGGGAAGATAATCATGCAATTTGATAAGTTAATTGATTGGAGCAGACTAAAGGGGCTTGGCTATAAATTCATTCAATTAATAAAATAATAAATCAAAAATCAAGTTTTGGCAATGGCAGCACATGTAATATCTAACTGAAGGGAAAATAGAGCTTTCACTCTCTCTCCTCCTCGCATGAGAGATGGAGCACCGGAGATGGAGCTACTATGGGGGAAGGTTGGCCAATGCGTGGGGATCACGATGACAGTGACAGAATGGCGGGAGGTGGCCAGAGGTGGCTGGCAGGCGGAGGAGGGCCTCTGGCTTATTGGAGGAGAAGGCGACAGCCGTGCGTCTGGTTGTGCTCGGGTGCGCACCTGCAGGGCGCTGGTGGCGAGGGCGAGCGCTTGCGGGACGGGGTGCGCCTGCCTACGGGGAGCGCTGGTGAAGAGAGGGCGCATGCCTGCAGGTTGCTTGGTGAGAGCGCAGGCGGAGGTGATGGCACTGCAGAGGGTTTCTTATGTGGGTGTGCGAGGGGGCTGGAAGGGGGAAGCGCCTACGGGCACGGGTGGGGTGGTGCTAGTGCCTGCAGGGAGTTGGAGTAGGCTGGAAGGTGATGGTGCTGTGCCAGTGCGGTGATGGCACTGTGCGGGTGCACACGATGGAGGCGCTCCAGGGGGGTGTTGTGCGGGTACGGCTTGGTAGGTGAGGCACTGGCGCTGGAGCGGCACTAGCTGGCGATGCTGGAGGCGGGCCTGCGGGCGCTAGTGGAGGGTAAACGTTTGCAGTGGTAGCGTGCTGCAGGTGGGAGCCTGCAGGCTGCTTGGTGCGGGCGTGGGTAGGGTGGTGCACTCTGCAGTGGAGAGCACTGGAGGAGGGGGGGTGCTTGCGACGGAGGCTGTGGCTGGTGTGAAGGTGATGGCACTACAGAGGGGGGAAGCGCTGCGGTGGAGAACTTAGTGCACAGTGCACGCGATGGTTGCACCGTTCCTGGATGATGGTTCCCCGTCAGGGGGAAGAAGAAGATCTCCGCAAAGGGGAGAAAAATCCCTCCCCCGTGCAAGTCAAGGGATTTTCAAATCCCTTACTAAACATGGCCGACGCTGTTGGTGAGGTTGTTGATGGTGGGCCGTAGGTTGAAAAATTTATGGGGGAAAATATCTTTTCTCCCCCTATTCTTTTCCACCATTGATCCTCCTCCCTCTTCTTCTTGATTATTAGCTGGATGGATAGATTAAGTGGAGAAGATGTAACAAGTGAGTTGTTGCGGGACCTGCATGAAACATAAACTAATTACATACTATGTTATAGAATGCGATAAAATAGATGTAAACTTAAATAATGATGTATGCAATCATTCTACAACTTAAATGTAGTTATTGACAAACATACAATGTTAAAATTGAATTACTTAGGCGTAACAATAGTCCATTAGAATGAACTCATCAGTGGACCTTGTTTCCACCACTTGGAGGAGGAACTGAGCTTTGCATCTTGGTGGACCTTGCGGCCACCTCTGAGATAAACAAAGGAGTTTGTGGGCCTTGACCCACATGAATAGAGATGCATGGAGGACCATCTAGGAGGAGTCTTCCTCTTAGAATTTTGATTCCACAGTTTAGAATAGACTCTTTAGGTTTAGTTTAGTTGTTTATTTTCTCACCCTTGTACTCTAGGGCTAGTTTTAGGGGTTTGTTTCCCGATTTTGTTTTAGGCCCATGTTGGGTAATTTTTGGGAGTCTGTTCCCTTTTTCTTTAGATTTAGGTTTTTACTTTCTTTTGTGGATTGATTTTATTTTTTCTTGATTGTGCATATGTAGTTTAAAAAAAAAAACAAACAAAACACGAGCTACCTGCTAGAAGCTGCCTGCCCCTAGGACGAACCATTCTGGTCTGTATGAGCATCCTTTAGATTTATTTCTTTGCATTGCGTGCATTTTCGCATTATTGAGTGCTGGGAGCAAAGTACGCATTCTCTTACTTTACATCCATATTCAGATCACACATTGCATTTTGGATTTAATTCCAAGACCACATAAGTTGTCTTGAAATGATTTAACAAGTGGTCACATTTTTTGTAAAAGGACTAATCAATAGGAGGAACATATATAACCCAAGGAGTTTATTTGAGACATTGTGTTATGATTCAAAAATTCAAACTTTTACGGTGAATGCACACATGCATGACTGCGCACTAAAGCACAAAATTAGACACTCTTAAGTTTTGAGATACTAGGAAAGAACGCTCCTACCATTGGATACCAAAGTGTTTGAAACTTAAGCTCAAACGTTTTGTAACTCCAAGGAGCAGGATACCCTGTCATGGATTTTTGAGGGTAGTTAAGAAGCACCGCGAAAGCACAGCTTCAAAGGATGGCTTAGGCCTACTTGCATCCCTCGATCTTCTGTCCTTGGAGTACTTTACTAGTTGAACTTTAGGGAAAAGCACCTAAGTTCCAATTAGGTCTTCATTAACGCATTTCGTAGGTCAACAATAGTCACATAATTGATTGGGCAATTTGTATTATCACCTAAAACTGGACTAAAATCTCAAAGGCCTTAATTGATTAAAGAGATAAAAGTCCTTTTGAATTGTGTTTGTTCGTGTATACTTGGTAGGTGATCTCTGAGGAGACAACTTGTGTTTAATTCAGAACCTGAAAGGATCTTTAGGAGAGCCAACCAAGAGAGAAGGGAGATGGTCGAGGAAGGTGAAAATAGAATTGTGGAGAACCAACGATCTCTGAGAGATTATTTTATCCCTACCAACCAACCTGGCCATACACTAAGAAGACCTGGGGGGAATAATCCATAAGAAATCAAGAGTAGTACCATATCTCTGTTGCCCTCATTCTATGGTACTTCTAGAGAGGATCCTTACAGGCATCTGGAGGAATTCACCGAGGTCTGTTCCACGGTGAGATTGCTGGGTGTTACTGAGGATGCCCAAATGCGAACCCTCTTTCCTTTCTCCCTCAAGGATAAGGCAAAGCATTGGTATCACACTCTAGATGATAGAGTGGATACTTGGGATGCCTTGAAGGGAGAGTTTTTGAAAAAATACTTCCCGATGAGCAAGACTAATCACTACAGGAGGGAAATCATAGGTTTTGCTCAACAAGATGGAGAGCAATTTCATGATGCATGGGAGTGCTTCAAAGATTTGTTACGCTTATGTCCCCATGATCAAGTGCCAAGATGGCAACTTGTAGAAAGGTTCTACATTGGATTAAATGACAAGCACAGGCAAACAATGGATGGAGCCTGTGCAGGAACCTTTCGTACAAAAACTAAAGATGAGGTTTGGGATCTTTTTGAGACCTTGAGTGAGAATTCTATCCATTTAAATTCTGCCTATTTGGATAGGAAATCCACTCTTATGCAGCGAAAGATTGAGGCAAATGAGGCTAGGGATACCTAGAATTTGGCTTTCCAGATTCAATTGTTGAACCAAAACATGGAAAGGCTTATGACAAAAACTAGCCAACTCACGCCAAATGCCTCTCTTCCCAAGCTTCTGAATGCTCCATTTGCAACGTCAATACGCACGCTACTGTGGATTGTCATTTGGCCTCCCAATTCCCTGACCTTGTACAAGCGGACTTGAATGCCGCCTAAGGGTTCCGTCTCAGACCTCGTAATGACCCATTTTCCAACACTTATAACAAGGGATGGAGGAACCACCCTAATTTCTCATGGAGACAGGGAAATTCTCTAATAGCGGTAATTACAGACCCCAACACTTTCAGACTCAACAGTATAATCAACCTCCTATGCCTTCCCAACCATCCAAGACTTCTAAGATGGATGAGTTGAAAGCCATGTAGGAGAATCAAAGCATGATCATTCGAATTTGACACAGATCGTGCTGATGGCTTATCAAAGATTAGACTTAGAGGAATCAAACAAAAAAGTTATATATTAAAAAAAGAATCTTTTTCTTACTCTCTTTCCTGGTTGGCAATCAAACCAACCTGAAATAACTCAAACCAATGCACATGCATGGATGCTTTAATCTCTAGGACCAATAAACCCGAGGGTAGAGTTAGAAATCAGGGAAACCTGTGCCTGCAACTCATCTTTAGCCGACCTAGTCTGTAACTTAGCAATTACTTGGGAACCTTAGGTCTAAAGTCTGAACTTAACATGTTTCTAAGGGAAGACCATTTGGGTTGGCTAGTCCACTTGAAGAGTTGGGTTGTTGCTTGAATTGGCTAGGGACTAGCAAAAACTAGGGATGCGGGCATTTAATGAGCCCATATTTGTGGGCTAAGTATGCATTTTAATGCCTAGATATTAAGTTAACAAGTACATTTATATAGCATACACTAACGTGTAAATAGGATAACATAAAATCTCATGCATTTCATGCATTACATGCATTGATAATATCATTTAGAATTTATTTAGAATATCATGTATTGAAATAGGTTGCATTACAATTAGTGTTTTGAATTAAACATAGAAGTTATGGTCTTACATATAAATAACCCAATAATCATTTTTCTTTATTTTTATTCTCATTGCAGCAACGGCTTCTCACGCTGAATGCAGGCCTTAATTGCTGAGGAGAGACGATATTACACGTCGTCGACAATCTCTCTTCTCCAATGCTTCTTCCTCTCCATGATCCGACAACCATAAAAGAAGACCTCAACCACATCATCAGGAGTAGGCCACCATCCCCAACCCATCACTGTGCAAAAGCCTTTGAGCTTCTCCATTTCACCACCACCAGCCTCGACTACGGCAGTTGCTCCACCACTGTAGGCGTGAGTCGTGACCGGATGCTCCGCCAAATCGGAGCAACTACGTCACACTGAGCACCTCAATGTGCATTCCTCCATGCTACAACAACAGTGTGCAATACACCCTCACCGCCATCGCCAGCAACCACCTCCAGTTCCTTTCCCCCGTGCTAGTTAAGACGTCTGGGAATGATCCCAGATGTTTGACCTCCACATTCCTCTTTGTTTTTTTTACCCACTGCGTGAACCACCAAAAAAAGAACCCATCACCATCTCCTCCACTTCAACACCAACAACTCCAGCGCACCACTAGCCTCGCACTTCCGCGCCTTCAGCACCTCCGTGCACGCCTGCACGGCCCGTGCACACCCTCGCCAACCCGTGCAGTGACCAGCTGCAGTGCCGCCCAACAGCACTTCTTGTTGCACCTCTCTGCACGCATAGCAGCATCACGCATCGCCCTCCAGCTTCACCACATGCAGGCGTGTATCACCTCCAACAGTCGCACCTTCTCCTCCGTGCGTGCGCGACCTACACGCACTCTGCTAGAACCTTGCACCCCCTTCAGCAGCGCGCAGCACCACCTCTACCAGCCCGCGGTAGCAGCCTCCACGTCCTCCTCGCAGCAACCCCACCCGCGCGCAGAGCGCGCTGCATCCTCGCCATCTTCGCCGCACGCCCAGCACCTGCCCAAGTTGCCTTTGCGTGCACCGTACGTGTCTCCTCGCTGCCATCCTCACCATCTTCCCCCCATGCACCTCTCGACACCTGCAGTAGCGCCGTTCCTATGTGCCTACGCATCCTCAGCATCCTCCATGTGCATGAAGCCTTTCATCAACCGCCACCTCTCCGTCTTCAGCACTAGCAAGAGCCACTGGAACCCACCTTCACCAGAGCTCCATCCGGCTGGCTCTGGCCACCTCGCAACTCGCCGCCGCCATCGCTGTGAAGCCCTCGGTCTAGAAATCTTCCTCTGAGCTTCGTACCTCCGGCCATATCCTCCTCCTCGAGCAAGAAACAGGGGAAGAATTTTCCCTCTTTTGCTACAGTAAAGCACCTATTAGTTTTTACATTTATATGACATTGCCAAGAAAAGGGATTTTTATTTATTATTATTTTATTATGGTGATTTTATGCAAGGAACCTCCCTCTTTCTTGTAAATACAATATCAACATGTTAAAGTCTTATTATCTCAATTGAAAAGCGATTTTGGCTTGATTTCTTGACGAAATTAATAGTGAACATCAGTTTTTGACCTTTGCGAGTTTAAATAGGTCGCTACCTCCCTGTGGATATGACCCGCTCCTAATTGAGTGGCTATTTTAATTGTTGATTTGTTGATTTTCCACGACTTGCATACTACAACAACGCGTCATTTTATATGCGAAACAACAAAAGTGAGAGTCGACACGTCACCCTGGTTGTGCACACACACACAATTGAATTGATCATTAAGGGCACAACCCATCTAAAGGGCCCATCACATTTTAAGAGCACAATCATCCCAAGTTTAATTAAAATTAAGTAGACATTGGCCTTAAGGATTGATTCGCTCTTTGGGGCTCAGACTGAGATTTTTTTTGATTAATCTGCTTGTGCTAGTCCATCTGATGTCTAGCTAGGGGAGTAGTGTCAAACAACCGTGGTTGGGGGGTACACTATGAACTAGAGGCGTAAGCCAAAGGAAGAACCTTCTCCCTAGTCCCTCCCTCTAATTGGTTGGATTGACTGGATAGAAGTAGACCAAATTGTTTATAATCTCAAGACGGGTCCTAGGAGTCTGTAGGTCTTTAGGCTAACCCACCTAAGGATAGGTTTGGTTGCTTGTATTGCAGGGCTTTTTTCTCTCTTCTGATTTCCCTCCTATTCTACCATGTATCCTTCCACATCTTACATGCATTTCCCATCCTCCCCTCCTACCAACACTTACCCCCAAGATGATGACTATCCCGACTTGAATTATGACTACCCATCCACTAGCCGTGAGAACTTTGATTGGGGATACGATATCGGACCTCAGTGTCCAAGGCTTAACCCTAGACAACAAAACTAGGATTGTTATCCTTCCAACACCTACAATGATTATAGATCTCCACCCTTTAATGATCAACTTAATCAGATCTACAAACAAGAAGGATATGTTGATTATAACACTTACCCTCCCCAGTATTCCACTGAATATAGGTTGCCATCATTCTCTGAACAACCTGAAACAACCTACTATCAGGGAGGGACCCGAGAACCTCGATATCATGACTCCCCTAGATTTAACCCAAACCCACCCAAACCTGAACCGAACAATTCGGTTAAGGTGAACCAGCTCCAAGCAGAGTGTTGGCTAACTTGAACACCATACAATCTTTAGAAGCCCAGCCAACACCATGCACTAAAGCATTGGAGTGTATGATAAAAATGATTATGAGCTAAAAAGCTCTTCATTGGATTTGCTCCAACATGTTAGGGATAAGGGCCTGGTGAGTTTCTACTTGGGAAATTATCGAGGTTGAGGATAAAATTGCCTGCCCTAGTCTAATCCCAGGATGATTCTTAAGATGAAACCCTTCAAGAGAGCCAATTTCTTAACCCACTCAGGCACCTGTCGGGGGGGGATACATTTTCTAAGGCTGGAAATGACCAGATTAGTCTAGAGCAACCAATCGAGGATGAACCGATTGCTTCACCCGAGATTGTCGAGCTAGGGAACGACGAAAAATATGTCTCCGAGGACCATGGAATGACATATGATTTTGAGACATATATAAATGAGGATAAAGAATTCTTTAATTCTGAGGGTGAGGAATCTCTGAGTGACGTCTCACTTGAAGTTAAGGAAATTGATTTTAGTGAGGCAAACAGGCTCGAGTATGATGAACCATTTGATAGCCCAATAATTGAAGATTTGGATTCGGTTGGGGCTAACTTGGAGGATTCGAATCATCATTTACTAGAAGATTCAATCAATATCCCCATTTCTCAAGCACACCCTAAAGGGATTGATTTTGATTTGGAAATCATTGTACCCAAGTCAATCCTAATTCAACCACAAATGTTGGACTTAGGTACTTTAGATGGGGTGTACAACAATTTGGAGGTCTCGGAAATATTGATTTTAGAGGATAGGAATTTGGCAATGAAAATTTGGAAGGCTAACTTAGAGGGAAACACAATTTTAGATCTAAGGGTTCCTATTTACCTAAAACCACCAACTTTCTACTTGGACCCTTACGATATCTTCGAAATGCACCCCAAGCTCAGAATCATTGATTACCTTTTTGAGTTAAAATCTAAAAGGACATTTGAACCTACTGACCATCTCTACCCATTGTCCAACACTTTGGTCTTGGATTGCATACTACAAAATCGCAGGCCCGGCCCCGCAAGCTCAACAATCTTTGGCTTTGGGTGATTTTCACCCAGAACCTGAGAACCACTCAACTCTAGGGCATGGGTCTGCACCATAATCTGGTCCACATTTGTGGACACCTACTGGCAGGTCTTGTGATCAATATTTTCATTTTGATTCTGACCTGCACTTGTGAATTCCTAATTTCTTCTTTGTATGTATTTTATGCCAAGCTGAAGGCATTAAACTTAGCATGTGTGTATACTCTCTTCTCTCTGTGGAGCTGATCGGGTTGTCATGAAATTCAGGTGATATTCTGTTTACTCTACCCTTTTCATGTCTTTATTTTTATATTAAGGACATTGCATCATTTAGGCATGGGGGGTGGATAATTAATTCTTGAAATCATTTTGTTAACTTTGTAGAATTTCTTTTAGTTTCTTAAAGAAAAAAAGAATGAAAATTCAAAAAGACAAAAAAAATAGAATTAGGAAAAGAGAACTTAGGCACTAGGCATTATTAACTTTATGTAATGATACAAGAGGACCTAAACACTTAGACTCTTCAGGTCTTCGGGCTTAATTAGCCTGGGTGTCCACTCGAATGTGGACTTACTCTTGAGTCCTCACCAAGTAATTCTATTTTAAATTGGTTAATAAATTGGGGTGATAAGTATATGACTTATCAACCCACCCTTTGATTTGAGTATACTTTAAGCCTAAGCATCTACATACTGTTTGCACTGACTCACTTTTTGGTGGTTTCTTCGGAACTTGGGTAGCTAATGAACCGTCTAGGGTGGTATGGCTGGTAAGTTGTCGGTGGTAACAGCTCATCAGCCGATTGTTTAGAGTCCAGCCACATGACCATTCTCTTCCTGATGCCTTTAGGTAAATCTTAGATCAGGGAAGCAACCTACTTAGAAAAACAAAATAGAGAGAAAAAAAAGAAATACTTAGAATAAAAAGAAAAAAAATAGAAAAAGGAGAAAATAAAAAAAATAAAACCACACTTCACCGCACGAGTATGGCGGGCAAGTTGCCGTGGGTAATAGCCCATTGGCCAGTTGTCTAGAGCCTAGCCCACAAAAATGCACAAATAATTCCCAAAATACTTAGGGAAGAAGCAGGGAAGTAGAATAAACCAGGGAGATATACACTGGGTTCGCCCTTGTGTTGATCCCATAAAAATATAAAAAAAGTTGGGAGAAAGCTACCGATCGGAAAAATAAACCTCTAGGGAGAAATCTAGAGGTCTGTTTTAATGGTCGTCTAGTGAGTCTATCACCCTTTCACAAGATGCTTAGCACGTAGAGTCCTTTTTGAGTCTTGGGTAGGTCGGGTAATAGTAGAAAGTTATCCTAAAACTCTCAAACTCCAAAGTTCCAAAAAAATTAAAAAAGAGGGAAAAAACAAAAAAATGTATCTTCCCTTTTCAAATAAGGTGAGGACTTGGGCAGTCTGCATTCTAGTAGACACTCAGGTACTATTGAGTCTTCGTAGTTTAGGACCTTACTTGAAATTTTCTATTGTTAATAAACAGCTTAGGCCTAAGCGATCGAGCCCTAATTCTGTTTTATACATAGCATGTAGTTTAATTTTGGTAGGGACTAGCAAAAGATAGGCATGGGGGTATGATGTAGACACATCCATTTTGGTTAAAATGCCTATTTATGCATGTTCCTAGGCTTAGATTTGAATTCCATATTATAAATATTGCATAGTGTGCATTAGTCTACATTTAGAGTAGTTGTGTATATTTTAGGTTAATTGCATCCTTTTTACGGTCAGCAGAGAAGGAGATTTATTTTGGAGCCTTGGATTGACGATCTGACCATACGGATCTAATCAGGATGACGATCGGAGTCCAATGCCTCCTAAATCACCTTGATTTGAGTCCTATAGCACCATATGTAGTTCGAGGAAGATCAACAGCCAAGGCACTAGGTGACATAATTAGGAGCTTCAAACGACAAATTCGACTACACAGATGGTTTGGTTCAACAATCGCAGCCTAACAACGTGAAAATTGACTCAATCCAACCTTTATAGTAGCCCCTACAATGGAAAGAAGATGGACAGCCCAGATCGTGTCATGTGGTGCAACCCAGGCCGCCCATGCACATGCACGTGCCATTACATGTGGACAGTAGTGCGAGCATGCGTGCGCGCGGAGGCACGTGCGTGCATCAGTGCAGTAGGTGCTCATGGGCATAAGCGGAGGCACGCAACAACACAGCGGCAGTGTGGGTGCAAGGCTATCTTCAGCGATGTTTGCGGTAGATCTTTAGCATCAATTATGACCATCACTAAATGTCCTGTATACAAAATTGATCCTTTCCTCCACTATAAAAGGAACCCTACCCCTCCCATTCTTCTTCATCTCTTCTTTTCTTCCTCTCACCACCTCCAAGGCTCTAGAGAGAGCTTGTCCCAATCTCAGGATGCTCTTCTAGAGTAGAAAATAAATATTTATTCCTGCCTCTCATCCCCCTTCGTGGAGCATCCCGTGGTCGTCTTCTCACCTCCCTTTGGGAAGAAGATCCTCATTGCGATGCCATCTAGCCCCGCCCTCTGTCCTCTGGCTCTATCCTTGTTCATCCCACTCGTCACTACCTTCCTCCAGGCGACGTTAGAGCGAGTCGTCCTCCAAGTGACTGTTGAGGGGGATTTCTCTCACCTATCTCTATCTTTATTGCTTTCGTAGTATAGATTTCCCACTTTCCTAATTGTAACAAGCATTTGTTTCGAAATATATAACTATTTTTCTCTCTCTCTCTCTCATATTTTCCAAGTAGATTAACTAGATAAAATTCATCGACTTGAAATCTTGCCCTATTAAAACTGCTAAAAAAATTAGAAAAGACAAAAATGAAAAAAATAAATAAAAGCAAAGCATGTATCTTTAAAAACCAAATCTTCGCCTTCCTGTGTTCGACCCAAGACTCACTTTTTGAGTGTTGGTTATAAAGTTTATCGGATCAACGTATTTTCTCGCAAATCAAACTACGATGACGGGTTTTCCAAAATCCAATCCTTTTAGTGTGTGAATCCACCGCCATCCAAGATAAATTATTTAATTGTTTCCCATCACAATATGTTATATGTACAGGATCAGGCTAAGGGGAACAAGGCCAATAAGGCCAAAGCTCCACCACTGACCCACTTTTTGGCTCAAACTATTATAAATAGAGTTAAGGCAAAATATGTAAGTAAGTCCTTATAATTATGTCACTTATATGTTTTTAATTAAAGTTTTAATTATAACTATTACCTATAATTTGAAATATATTTACAAGCACATTCACATGATGGTACCACGCTCGATCGAGTTGGTGTGTATGAGGTTACTCATAGCAAGGCCACCACCGACTGCGGGCAAACATAGATACAAAAAAGATGATTTTCATTTTCGATTTAGTATTGCTCATAAAATATCACGTCATTGTATTTGTTTGCATGGTAGAAAATCGCTTTTCAAAATAAGTAAAATAAACCAGTCAAAGGACCAAGTCATGCCCACAAGGAGGCACTGTCCTATTAAAACTCACACACACTGAAAATAAATGTTCACTGAAGATTTTACACAGAAACGAAGCTAAAAGCCCTTTCAAATTAGGCTAATAGGGCTCACATATGTCGACAAAGCAATTAAAGCAAGGAGGAGGGTCTCTTCATAAAATGGCCAGCATTATAATATTAACATCCTAAATCCTGAAATCCCACAATGGCACGTAAAAAATTTAATACCCCATCTACTGTAATAAAACAAGGGAGGATCCTCTCCTTGGCTGTGCGTGAGGAGGAGACCAAGGCCGAAGGCAAGGAGCTTGGTGAAGATGCTCTAGAGGTAGGTACACACGATGGCAGTGGCGGTGTAGCGGAAGGCAGCCTGAGGTGGCCAGACGGAGCAGAGGAGGGTGTTGGCTGGCAGTGGACTACTGCTGCTGAAGGGACACCACGTGTGGAGCAGTGGGCGAAGGTCGACCATGCGACGGTCGGATGCTGCTGCTATGCACGTAGCAGGCAAGCAGTGCATGCGCGTGGCAGCTTGGTGAGCTGGCAAGGGGTCGAGATGCAGGCTGGTAGGTAGTGAGGGGGACGCTCTTGGGCCTAAGGAGGCGAGTCGTGGCGGCGTCAGTGGGTTGCGATCACTGGAAGGCAATGACATAAGTGGTGGTGGCTGGCTTGGAGATGTGACTACGGCTGTCATGTGTGGGTTTTTGGGTTCCTTTCAGTGGAGAAGAACAATAGATGGTTGGTGGAGAAGATGAAGAAGGAAATAATGAAGTGGAAGTGGCTGGTGATTGATCAGGAGTTTTCGCTTATCAGAATGCTATGCCAGAAAAATATGTCGTCGCGGTAAAATCGCATGGTGGAAAAATCCCAGATCAAAAATATTTATCAGTAAAACTAACTATGGTGGATTAGGTCGTATCCACAGGGAGGAACGACTAATAATTTCACGGGTATGTAGCAATCATGTTCGCAGAAACATTCACTAAACCATTTCAATGGATATGCTTCTCTGAATGTGAATTCCGATTTATGGAGAAGTCAAGGTCTATTTACGTAAATTTCACATTAGAAATCAAGCTCCTAAAATATTGGAATAGGGCATATGCAGTGGCATATCATGTAATTTTTAATTGCATGCATACTAAAGTGCAAATCCTAATCTAAATGTGGTGCGCATTGTGATGTATCACATTAGTTAAACAAATACGTAGAAGAACAAGTGTAAGGATGCAATTTCACCATAATAAATTAATAAAAATCATAAAGTCAAAAGTTGGCAATGGCATGGAGATGTAACTAGAAATTGGAATCGAAATAAAGCATTCTTTGCCTTTGGTTGCATGCGAAGAGGATGGCGCGGTCGGGTATGCGAAGCTAGGTGGAGGTTGGCCATGACGAGGGCTTCTCGATGATGGTGGTGGCACGACAAACGGTGGCTGATGATGGTTGCCAGAGAGGAAGAGGCCGCCGGTGGTGGCGGCGGTCATGGTGTCGACGGCGACTACGATTGGCTTGTCTGGTGGTGTGGAGATGCTCATGAAGGCAAGGCGAGCTCGATGGAGTTGACAGACCAGAGAATGGAGGGAGGAGGGGTCGACTGCATGTGGGCGTGGATGGTGAGATTTGGGTTCTTTCTTCTCTGTTGGCGAAGAAGAAGAAGGAAGAAGAAGAAGAGGCCACTAGGCTCAGGCATGCATGGCGAGGGGGGCAGGAGCCAGTTGTTTGTGCTCATGTACGGGCATGTGGATGGTGGTATGTTCGCTACTGTGGCCTACGCACGATTGTGAGCACTGAGGGTGAGCAGTTGTAGGCGCGTGGGGTAAGAAGCTGCGGTGGACATGAAGGTCCTTACGTGCGTGGTCGGTTGCTGCTGCGTATGGGCTGTTGAGGAGGAGGCGATCACGCTGGAGGAAAGTGCATGGTCACGCGAGGGTGGTCACGCAAGTCATGTGTGGGAGACCGAGGTGGCTAAGGATGCTATGGTAAAGGCATGATGATGGAGACCTCTAGACGTACGGGATGACCTCCGAACATCTTAAATGAATGGGAGTGGGGGCATGTGCTCTTGTTGGCCGATGGATGCAGTGGCAGCTAATGCGGTCATGGTGGCGGTATCGCAATTGTCATCGAGAAGATGAGTGGTGTGCAGTGGTGATAAACTCGTGCTATGAGAATGCAGTCGTGATGATGAATGTTGAGGCAGAGTCATCATGATTGTGGAAGTCGATGTTGTCACCATCGACCATGGTGATGGGTTTGTCATGGACAAGATGCGAAGATGCTTGGGTATCTTCGGTGGCTCGTGGTGGTGGAAGGTTCTGGTGGTCTGTTGGGGAGAAGATGAAGATGCTCAAGGGTGGTTGCCTGTATGGGAGGAGATATGATGGAGAGGAATTCCTCTAGTAAGAGAGGTACCCCTCGTTGTCCTTTGAGTCCTATATATAAAATGGGAAAAGAGAGAAACAACAGGAGAGATTAATAGGGAGAGAGAAAATAAGGAAGGAAGGGAACGTGCATGCATGGAAAATAGAGCGGTGGGTATTTTTGTCTTAAATAAGGAAGAAGATCTATGATTGAAAGAATTGATTATGGGGGATAATTATAGGTTTCAAAATGAAGATTTTAGAATCTCTTTCTTCCTTTCTTTTACTGATACAAACACGAGATGCCAAAATTGATATGCCCAATTTATTCTTGCAAAAACATAGATATGTAAATGTATTAATACATGAATCTAATGGGTGTACCTCCATTTAATAAAAATGTGAGAATGATAATACATGTGCTTAAATAATTTTATCACTATAGTGCATGCTCTAAACTGACCCCTCATCTAAATAATCATGTCCTTAGGCTTAATTATAGTTCGTTAAAGTAGACGTATCAAATACCTCCATACCTAAGTTTTGCTAGTCCCGAGAAAAATCATACGAAACAGACCAGGTCTCTTGAACAGATTTTACCGTTAGGAAGCCTTATTATGCCACACCTTTAGATATTAGATTGAAATACTTACTATAGGCCTAAAGGTACTCAAGTACCAGCCAAGATATGGACCTGACCAGCCTCAACCTTAGGTCTGTCGCAAAGATTTCTAAGGCTCGCAAAAACTACCCAGAGGTTCACTTACCCCAACGGTTGAAGCATTCATGCATATGTGCAACAAGTCTCGGTTCAGTTTGCCATTGCATTTTCAATAAGAGAGATAGGGGGAGATATTATTTTGAGAGTTTTCTCTCTTTCTTTTTAAATTCCCCTAAACCCAACATCGGATTGTCCCAAAACATGATCTGTATCGGATTCTTTGTCCCCACCATCAATCGATGCTTCGAGATAGCACCGCCCTTGGTAACCCCTAGAATCATGGCTTTCGACACTTCAGGATAGTGCCGCCTATAGTGTTCTGTAGCTAAATTCAGACCCTGACAATCGACATTTTGGGATAATGCCACCCATGGCATCTGAACCAGCATGAGATGCTTTCGTGCCTCCGATAGAATATTTAGATATCCTAGGAGTCGAGGAGACAATATGTTATAACCCATCTTCGAGGGGAGTATTTTTTCATTCCTTCTCTCTGCACCGAGAACTCATCCAATCAACTTATGTCTTCGAGCTGCTCCTAAGTCAACTTTTTGGGAAAACATTTTCAGAGCAAACACTTTTGGCATTATTCTTCATTATGTGCACTGAACTTGACCAGTGTATGATTTTTGGGTGCCTAGGTTACCAAGTCTCGCAAACCAAAGGGTAGACAATAGGGCCGAATACTCCCTAAGCCTTAAACTTAATACATCAGCCTCGCACTCTCTCAGCCTCTTAAGGAATAGTTCAGATCTTGTCAAGTACGTTATTGTTTAAGCTCTAAAATAGACCCAAGAGGCCTAAAGTCAGTATCCCTCACTTATCTCCTCTTTAGCACTTCAGGACTTAGTTCATCATATGATCTAGCCCAGAACCTAGGTGACTTTTCCATAATCAAATGCTGGAACTAACAAACTTTTGCATATTTTCCTCTCTCTTCTAAATATATTTGCAATTTAGCTCACAAAGATTTTATCTCCTTTTTGTTTTCTCTCTTCTCTTCTTCATCTTGTTTATTATTATTTTTTTTAATGTAGAATGGATGCCCTAACTGTATACAGAATTTGTACCTACAATGAGCAACCACAGGTTATACCCCCTATGCCTAAATCTAACAATGTCCTCATTGGAAAGCAAAAGCAAGGAAAGATATTACCTGAGGTGAAGTTGGGATGTCTCACAAATCGAGCTCTAGAAGGGAGGCAGAAGGAGAGCAAAAGAAGATATGTAACAAAAGTGGCCTAGCAACTAAGTAACTCAAGATGTTCGCTTGCTAGTGATGAAAAATGATGCCAAATTCTCACCAGATGCAGGTGAAAATAGGGTACTCTTGAGCTATTGTTGGAGGTTTCACATAATACACATGAGTAGTAACCTCCGGGAGTGCATGGCGAGGAGGCAAAGGCTCCTAAAGAAAATATGTGTGGAAAAAGGAGGGTGAGATGAAGGATACGCAAAGGCTAATGGGCTAACATGGAAAAGCATCAATCCACACTCGCCACTCTACCACAGGATGTATTGGCCTAGTTATCCCCCTGTAAAGCAAGAATGTGAGCAGAGATGTTAGGAAGCTATTTCTGCAGGAGTGTAAGTCTCTCAATTGTAGTGTAGGGACAAGGGTTAAAGAGGTCTTAAGGGGTTCAGCATTCTTCCTCAACAACCATTCCAATTCATCAGAAGCAACCATAGTTACTGATTGACTTCCATGCTACCTATCATTGGTGTGCTTGTCTTGGAATGGGCCCAAATGTTCATCTTCGAAATTGAATCAACCAAGGGTGTTGCCCATTTCCTTATCATGTAAAGGTGGATTGGAAACAATAGGAGTGTGAATGTCCTCAACAACGGCATCCCCAGGTTCTTGTCCAATGCTAAGATCCTACCCCTGGGGTGTATAGATTTCATCACTAATTGCTTCCATTTCTTCCCAATGTTTAAGAGGATGTTCTTTGTCGTTAACAGTAGGTAGGAATTCAGATTTGGCTAAATCAATGAGATCCTTAAGGGGTAAGTCCTCGAACAAAACATATTTGCCCGTGGAGTCACTCCATACTCTGAGTCTGGTCGCCTCAAAGTCACTATCATCCTCTTCTATGTTTCTTCCTTGGGATTCAGAAAAATCTTCAAAGCCATGATTAAGTGTTTTTGATTCCTCCTCAAAAATCAAATTTCCATGTCCCTAAGACCAACATGGATCCAAGTCTTCTCATTCAGTATAAATTCCCTCAAGGTCACCTGTGTTGGGTACTTGTGAATCCATAGAATATTCAATGACGGGTGTTGGTCCCCTAGATAGAGGATTGTGGTTATTATCACTTCCTCCCAATATGATTTTGTTCGGACTCCAAGACTCTTGAAATTTTTTAACTTCAGAATCACAATCCTTACGGAGATCTAACTAAAGTGCAAGGTCCTCATAGGTGTGAAGTATAGGTTTGACATCCCTGGGATGGGTTGTGCTATTCACCTCAAAATTGGGGGAAGGAGTTGGGTTGACTATTAGACTATGATCTGTTTCATCAAATGTAACAAAGATACCATCATTCAAGTTGAGTTCATCTAATGGGAACATCTTCCCCTTTTTTCTAATCCAAATAAGATTAGGTGTATAATCACCAGGATTGCCATCTGGTGGGTATATCTCATGGGGGACCTCTAAGTGATAGCTACTCCTCAAAAAAAGATCCCTGTTGTCATTGTTTTCCTTGAAACTGTCTTGGTAATCGAGGGTATAGTGGTAGGGATCAGAATTGACTGTAGGAGGGTTGCCAAGCTGGCTAATCTCTTCAGTTAATCTTTGACTATTCCTCAAAATCTCTCCCATAGAATCCATCATTTCTTTCTGTTGTTTTTGCATTTCTATCATAAAAGAGGAGAGTCCACTATCAGATTGAGAAGGATAGTCAATCTCAGGTTCAAGTTGGCTAGGAGCATCGGTCCAACCTCGTTAAGCAAAATCATTAAGGGTGGGTGGGTTGGGTATAGTCATGGGAGAGCTAGGGCTAGGATACCCTTCTCCTAGGTTCTGCTCATCATCACTGGGTTGGGGATTAATCAAACAAATGCTCCTATAGTAGGAGTAGAAGGGATGCAAATGTTCATTAGATGATGGATAACTACAGGTCATGGGATTGGGATTCGGTGTTCTGGGGTGAAAGTAAGAAGTGAAATAGCTACTATAATCTATGAATTGAAAAACACACCCCAATCAAATGGAAGGAAAAGGGACTATTTTCTTTACTTAGAGCAGATTTGAGCTAACCTCCAACCTACTCCTTAAAGTTGTCAAATGGGGTCAAGTTTGCAACTGTCAGTTCCCACTTTAGTGGTATGAGAGGGGGTTGTGACTTAAGATCCCCGACAAGCTCTTTAGAGAAGAATAGTAGTCATTTACATTCTTTCTTGGTGGCTAAAGAAGTTGTTCAATCAATTACAGGACCTAAGTCGACCTTTGTGTGCCTTAGAACCTACACCTTTCTTCAATGATACTCTCAAGTGGCCTAGTGAGAAGTTACTCCAAGGATGGAACTACGGGATGCAAGTAGGGTGAACCCTTCCTTTAAAGCGATGCGAATGTGGTGCCTGTTAACTACCCTTTTGTTCCTTTAAGGGGTGTCCCCCTCCTTGAAGTATCAAAACACTTAGTAACAGGATAATATCAACAACACAAAATGAAATAGGAGGGTCTGCACCGATAAAGAGATCGGTGTCTATAGACTTAAGGGACCGAGACCTAGTGCGGCGCCTAGTGTGAGTGTTAAATGTCAGAAGTGCGCATCACACTGATAAACGCCAGTTTATCATCACTCTTATGCATTAAAACAAACCTAGCTCTTAGGATTTTACTCCGCAAACGGGTTTTTGGGCTGCATTTAGGCATAAAATAGGTTAGGCATGCATTGCATTTTTTATGTTTTTGTGAGTGTTAGGGATGTACAGATATATAGATCCCTAAAACCCTAGCACTCAAGAAGGCAAATGGTGAAGGAGAAGCCCAGACTAGCTGGAACTCAGCCTAATCCAGCTCACCTCAGCTTGATCCAGCTCACCGCAGCTGGAACCTAGCTTACTTGAACTAGGGTTAGCTCATCCCAGCTCCATTCAGCTAATCTCAGCTGGATGGCAGCTCAAGAGAGTTCACCTTAGCTCACCCTAGCTCAAGTCAGCTCAGATCCAGCTCAACTTAGCTGAGTCTAGCTCATCTCAGCTCCCACAAGTCCACAGGGAGCTCTAGCTAGCTCAGCTAAGTCGACAGGAGTTCACCCCAGCTCAGATCCAGCTACATCCAGCTCCACTCAGCTCCAGCCAGCTGAAGAAGAATTCATCCCAGCTCAGGAAGCTCAAGTCTAGCTCCCGGGGACTCAGCTTAGCTCAACTCAGTTGAGCTAAGCTACCTTAGCTGCCTCAACCAGCTTGATTCTCCTCGGGAGCACCAGACCTAGCTCACCTCAGCTTACTTTGGTAGAAGCTAGCTAACTTTAGCTTGGCTTAGCAACTAGCAAATAACTAGCAAGCTAAGCCAGCTAGAGTAGCCCCATGCCAGCCTCTTCAGCAGCTGCCAGCTCCAGCTCCAGCTCCAGACTTCTCCTCCTCAGCTCCTCCCTCCAAACCCTAGCTCCAACACCTTCTCCTCTACTCCTCCATTAGCTAAGCTAGCTTAGCTTAGCTTAGCTTAGCTTAGCTTAACTAACAACCAGCTCCTTGGCCTTCCACCACCTTCAAAGTCAACCCTAGCTAGCTTCACCAACTTAAGCCTACTTAAGCTAGCTACTCTACTCAAGTTGGCGCCACCTCCTAGCCATCCCTTCACCCCATTATCTCCACCAAAAGACACCTTAAGTTGGCGCCAAAAACTACCCCTAACCACCTCTATATTGGCGCCAACTTTCAGCCCTTAATCCACCCTACACCTACCCACATAAGCCATCCTAGCCATCCACCTAACCCCCCTTCTAGAATCCTTCTTGGCACCAACTTAGACCCTCTTCTAGAAGCCATTTTGGCGCCAATATCAAGGGGTGTCAACCCCCATAACTACCCCCTTGGTGCCTCTTAAGGTGGCGCCAAACACCCTTGGCCATTCGATCCTTAACCACCTCCATCATTCCATCTTGGCCCTCCATTTCAAGGGACACCTTAGCCCCCTTCCTATTCTATAAAAACCCACCACCTACCACCATTTGGGGACATCCTCCCTTAGTATATTTTTCTACCTAAACCACCTATACCTACGGCCAAGAAGAAGGAGTAGAGGAGATTAAAGGGGCACATCACCAGCCCCTTTGGTGCCTTCTCCCCACTCTCTTCAACTTGAGCCACGCCAAGGAGGAGGACTCTTCCACTTCAAGGAGGACGGCCAGGCAAAGGAGAAGGACTTAGGGTGGACGTCCACCCTTGGATAGAACTTAGGGCATGCCCCCCTAGGGCTTGCCTTGAAGGACATCACCTTGGCGGAGCACTGCAAGGAAGGAGTTGAAGGACTCTTTTCAAGATTGGGAGCCACCAACCTTGGAGCAAGAAGCCCTCTTCTTCACCATCTATCTAGAGGATTTGTGTTTTCCTTTCTTTATGTTAATTTTCTAGTAGTAGAAGCATTCCTCTACTAGGCATTTTTGTTAAACACTTTTTTTTAATTATCTAGTTGCCTTCTTTGCAATTTCTTATTTGCATTTCTATTTGCTTATTTTTAGCATTCCTCACTCCCTCTCCCTAATTATTCTAGTTCTCCACTTGCCTAGAGTGAGCTTAGGGAGAGGCTCTACTTGCCACTTAGAAGTAGTATTTTAATTGAAGTGTAAATCACTTTTCCCGCCATCAGTTCGCATGTTACCTTAGCTTAAAAGCAAAAAAAAAATGATATATTCAAAAAAAATACCAAAAAAAAAGTTGAGATTTATATTCCTAGCAAGAGAATCAATTTTACAACCATATTGTTTCCTTGGACGACCCTAGATACTTCCGTATCTAGGATTATAAATTTAAGAGTTGATCGATTTTACGCGTTACAACGACGTATTTTAACAAACCGCGTGAAATCGCTATCACTTTTTGGCGCCGTTGCCGGGGAGGCATGGCTTTGTATTAATTAATTTGCTCTTGCTTGAAGTGGATCTCATCCCCTTCTCTTTCTTTCTTTTGTGTGTGCAGAAACTACAGCGGGAAGGCGGGAATCTGGAAGCGAGAGCTCAAAGATCCTTTTCTTCCCGTGAAATTCAGGTTGGTTCCCCTTTCTTGTCACATTTAGGCTAAAAAACCACCAAAATACACTAAACTTGGCTTTCAGGACCCTAAACACTTTAATTAAGTGGAGTGGTGCATTATAAAATCCATTGTTTGCTTGTATGCTTCTTTAGCACCATTCCATTGCAAGTATTGGTGTTCTGTTTTTCAGGTCCAGATTTCTGTCCGGACTTGAAAAATCGATTCCTAAAACCCCAGGCCTATTAAAATCATAAAATTTCATAGAGTGATTCCCAATTAAGTTTGGAACATCTGTTCCAAATTTCAAAACAATTGGATTTGAATTTAATTTTGAAAAATTCGTGGATAGCAGAGGGGTCACACCCTCTAATCTTCCTGTTTTGCTACTATCCGCGAATTTTCAGAATTTTTATACTCATCCAATTTTTGAGAAATTTAGCTTACTGGAATCCTTGTGAAATTTTACACATCATATAAAATTATAAAAATTTTCTGATTTCGGTGGTAATATTGAAAAGTCCATAATACCCACGGGTATTATTTCTGGACTTTGACACCAGTACAATTAAAAATTCAAAAAATTATCAAAAAAATTCCTAAAATCTTACAAAAATCTTTTCTGGAATCCTTATTTGATTTTATTCAAAGTAGTGGTGTTGTTTGACTTATTTGGACCACTACTTAATTCAGAAAGCTAAAAATAATTCATTGGTAGTTAAATTTCTGTCTTAAGGATAATTGGCTTAGGGTTTCTTCTTTCTCTTTAGAGACTCAATTAAAAGGAAATATACAATCACACATACAACTTGTCTTTCCTTTGATTGTGAACTTTCAAACTTGTTTGAAAGCTTAAAGAGAAAAACCCTAAAACTCATTTAATTAAATTGAATCCTAAAAGACATAAATACAAAAAAAATTGTGTGACAACTTGATTTTCAGTGGAGCCACTCTCCAATTCCTGCACACACACAAAAAAAAAATCATCAAAATAATAGGGCAACATCCCAATAAACGCCCTCCACATTCCGT
This sequence comes from Thalassia testudinum, assembly GCA_037157565.1. Lineage (NCBI taxonomy): Eukaryota > Viridiplantae > Streptophyta > Magnoliopsida > Alismatales > Hydrocharitaceae > Thalassia > Thalassia testudinum. Next base: position 98,046,605 of record JAZHRO010000025.1, read on the forward strand.
GTGCATTATATCATCCTAGACCTAATTAAAACTTGTAGCAACTTGACCCCTAAGGCTTTATCAATTTAGGCTTGCTATTTAGGTCTTAAGTTCTCTTTAGTTAATACCAATTCTGTCATCTGTATCTGGTGTTCAGGCTGAGGGGCTGTGTCAAACGACCAGGCGCGGGTTTGTACAAGCACCTGGGGTCTTCCCTGGGAAACGTTTGGGCCCAAACCTCCCCTTAAGCAACTTGGCTAGATTTGTTGATAGAACGGGTATTCACTATTGACTACTTATTTCCTACATAGACCAAGTCTTAGGTTATTATTAGGGAGTCACATTTAAGTTAGGTCTAGTTTTATTTGTTTGAATTGCACACTTTCTCTCTGTCTCATCTCTTTCTCTTCTCCTCCCCTCCCGTTCTTCCATTTTATGCACGGGCGACGGTCTCAAAATCCGCACTTGGAAGGACCATTTGATTTCGCCCCCCACGCAAAAAGACCACTTTTTCTGTCTTCTTCTCCTGAAAAAATGGAAACACAACAAAATAGGTCCACTGACCCTTCCACGTCCACCTCTAACCCCACCACTAACCCTAATTCTAACCCTTCCACCCAAAACCCAACCACCAGTAACTTCCCACACTTGGAGCTCCCTAATCTTGAGTTGCCCCACACACAACATCAAGACCCCCTACCTGATCTTTTAAAATTGATGGCCGATCAGATTAATAAATTAAATTCCAATCAACAAACATTGACTAGGAACATCCAAAACCTAGCCAATCCAAGGCCAAACCCACCACCCCGTCAGCAGCCTGTTGTTCCTCTTATTATGAGGAACGACCAAGGGTGGTCATACCGGAGGGGGACTTTGAGATCAAGCCTGCGGTCCTGAACCTAATTAAACACTTTCATGGCCTTCCTAGGGAAGACCCTTTTAGCCACCTTGAAGAGCTAACTCTTCTTGCACAGACAACCCGTTCCCGAAATGTGCAAGAAGACATATGGCTGATGCGGCTTTTTCCATTATCTCTTAAAGATAAGGCCGCTTATTGGTTTAGGACTATTGGCCGACCCATCACAACATGGCCTCAACTCAAGAGTGCCTTCCTCAAGAAATTCTTTCCCATAGGTCGTACCAATTCCTTACGAAGATCTATTACGACCTTTCACCAAAAATCTGGTGAAACTTTCCATGATTCTTGGGAAAGATTTCAAGACCTTTTAAGAAGTTGCCCGCACCACAAGATTCCTTTATGGCAGCTCGTGCAAATCTTCTATCATGGATTAGAAGATCAAATCCGACATTTTTTCGATGCCTCGTGTGGCGGCAACTTCTTAAATAAAGATGCTGAAAGTGCCTACGACTTGTTTGAAGAAATGAGTGAAAACTCATTTAATCAAGCTTCCATGAACACATTTTGCAGAAACCAAAACCCGTAGTTCGGTGTTCATGAAATAGGCACTCAAGCTATCCCAATCACCCAAGACGATCTTCAAATGATCGCTCAAAAACTCAACCAGATGCATATTAATCAAAAGAAAATTGAGGAAAGACTGGCCACATCAACCCAAGCTCCACACCCACATCTAACCCAACCTAACTTTCCACGAAGAGAAAATTTGCACAATCTCAACACTACTCCTGCTGATTATTCTGAGGTTGCCCATGATTCACTGGGGAATTATAACTATCCAGATCTTAACCCCACTCAAAATATTTCTGCCATCCAGGAGCCCTTTAAAAATTCTTCCAATTGGAAAAATTACTCGAACTACTCCTGGAATAATCAAGTTTCCTCCCAACCATATCATTTTAACGGGTATGGGTCGAATCCAAGCTTCCATCCTGGGCCATCCCAACAAGACATCAATGCCTAGATGATGCGGACCCTGCAGGATATGCAAACAAAAATGACGGAAGTAACCCGCACCATCACAAATCTGAATAATCAGATTGGGGTTACTCCCACGCAAAGACCTGTAGGACATCTTCCGTCCCAACCCATACCCAATCCCAATCACCAAGGGAACCATTATATGGGTAGAAATCCACACTATCCAAATCAGCCTCCTCCTAATCCACCACCTCAGCAGCCGCCCAGGTTTCTGCAATCAGAGGCCCCCCACCTCCTCCAAATAATAATCCGACTGCACATGCAGTTACTTTGAGGAGTGGGAAAACCACCACTGACCCCGGGCCTTCACACGAACCTGGTAAGATACATGTGCAAATTGACTCCCCACCTCCCCATCAGGAAGAAAAAGAAAAATAAAAATCTCAAGACAAGATTCCTGTCCCTTTCCCACAAGCTCTCTACCCCACCACCAACAAAAAAAAGAAATCTGAGCCCACTACAGAAGAACTCATGGAGCTATTTGGGCAAGTTCATATCAATATCCCTCTCCTAGATGCCATTAAACATATACCTGCCTATGCTAAATTTTTAAAGGAGATTTGTACTCCTAAAAGGCAGGCCAAAAATCTAGGACAGGTGCATCTTTCGGAGACAGTAAGCTCTGTCATACAGAGTAAGCTGCCTCCTAAGATGAAAGATCCGGGGGCACCTTTAATTTCTGTAATTATTGATGACACTACATTTAATCGCGCCCTCCTTGATCTTGGTGCCTCAGTAAATATTATTCCCACAAGTTTATTCGAAGAATTTCATGTCGATGAATTAAAACCCGTCGAGGTTACCCTGCAATTAGCCGACCGATCTACAATCAAACCTAGTGGGATTGTCGAGGATGTATTAGTCAAGGTCCAGAATTGTGTCTTCCCTGCAGACTTTCTGGTTCTTGACATTGAGGCACCCGAATCATTACTAGACTCCCCGATAATCCTTGGACGCCCCTTTTTGGCCACTGCAAAGGCAAATATCAATTGCCACACAGGCAAAATGGATATCACCTGTGTAGGCCAAACTATCACTTTAGATATTTTTAAATCCTCCAGGAGATTCCATGATGATAACTTCTTTGAGGACTCAGATACTGAAATTTCCAATATGGTGGAGGAGACAATGTTAATAGATACCCTTACCGACCACAATTTTTTTGAGGACTCTGATTTAGACTCAGTGGTCGGCGAAATCTGTGATCCGGAAACTTGTCTTGACTCCAAATTTATTCCTGATACCCCCCTAACCCACCCACTATTCACGCACCTAATTTTTCCACACTAACTCACCATTCCTTCCCCGACCCCTTTCTTATGGACCTGCCACCAACCCCGCCTGAGTTTGGCACCCAACCTAATTTAAACCCATGGCCAGACTCGGGCTACACTTATCATTTTCCATCGCACTTTGATCCCAATTTTATTTCTAATCAATTTTCTAGGGATCTAGACGAAGACACCTTTTTTGCGGGCATCCAAGTGTCCAATTATTTACATGATCTTACGTCTTCCGTGCATACCTGATAGCGAATTCACGTGGTTTGTTAAAATATGTCGTTGTAACGCGTAAATCCGCTTTCGCTCTTAAATTTATATTCCTAGATAGGGGAGTATCTAGGGTCGTCCAAGGAGGCAATATGGTTACAAAATTGATTCTCTTGCTCGGAATAAATCTCAACTTTCTTTTTGGTATTTTTTTCAATATATCATTTTTTTTTTTTGTTTTTAAGCTAAGGCAACATGCGAACTGATGGCGGAAAAAGTGATTTACACTTCAATTTAAATACTACTTCTATGTGGCAAGTAGAGCCTCTCCCTAAGCTCACTCTAGGCAAGTGGAGGCCTAGAATAATTAGGGAGAGGGAGTGAAGAATGCTGAAAATAAGCTAATAGAAATGCAAACAAGAAATGCAAAGAAGGCAACTAGATAATTGATAAAGTGTTTTACAAAAGGCCTAGTAGAGGAAAGCTTGTACTACTAGAAAAATGCAAATAAGAAAAGAAAACACAAATCCTCTAGATAGATGGTGAAGAAGAGGGCTTCTTGCTCCAAGGTTGGTGGCTCCCAATCTTGAAAAGAGTCCTTCAACTCCTTCCTTGCAGTGCTCCGCCAAGGTGATGTCCTCCAAGGCAAGCCCTAAGGGGGCGTGCCCTAAGCTTCTCTCCAAGGGTGGACGTCCACCCTAGGTCCTTCTCCCTTGCCTGGCCGTCCTCCTTGAAGTGGAAGAGTCCTCCTTCTTGGCGTGGCTCAAGTTGAAGAGAGTGGGGGGAAGAAGGCACCAAAAGGGCTGGTGGTGTGCCCCTTTAATCTCCTTCTCTACTCCTTCTCCTTGGGCGTAGGTATAGGTGGATGTAGGTATAAAAATACACTAAGGGAGGATGCCCCCAAAATGGTGGTAGGTGGTGGCTTTTTATAGAATAGGAAGGGGGCTATGGTGACCTTTGAAATGGATGGCCAAGATGAGTTGATGGAGGTGGTTGGAGATCCCATGGCCAAGGAGAGTTGGCGCCACCTTAAGGGACACCAAGGGGGTAGTTATGGGTGTTGACACCCCTTAGTGTTGGCGCCAAAATGGGCTTTCTAGAAGGCTATTAGGTGGCGCCACCTTAAGGTTCTAGAAGGGGGGTATGTGGATGGCTAGGATGTGTTATGTGGGTAGGTGTAGGGTGGATGAAGAGGCTGAAAGTTGGCGCCAAAATGGGGGTGGTTAGGGGTGGTTTTTGGCGCCAACTTGAAGTGACTTTTGGTGGAGATAATGCGGTGAAGGGGTGGATAGGTGGTGGCGCCAACTTAAATAGGGTAGCTAGCTTAGGTAGGCTTGAGTTGGTGGAGCTAGCTAGGGTTGATTTTTAAGGTAATGGATGGCCAAGGAGCTGGTTGTTAGCTAAGCTAAGCTAAGCTAAGCTAAGCTAAGATAAGATAAGCTAGCTTAGCTAAAGGTGGAGTAGAGGAGAAGGTGTTGGAGCTAGGGTTTGGAGGAAGGAGCTGAGGAGGAGAAGTCTGGAGCTGGAGCTGGAGTTGGCTGCTGCTGAAGAGGCTGGCATGGGGCTACTCTAGCTGGCTTAGATTGCTAGTTCTTTGCTAGTTACTAAGCCAAGATAAAGTGAGCTAGCTTCTACCAAAATGAGCTGAGGTGAGCTAGGTCTGGTGCTCCCAGGGAGAATCAAGCTGGTTGAGCCAGCTAAGGTAGCTTAGCTCAACTGAGATGAGCTAAGCTGAGTCCCCGGGAGCTGGACTTGAGCTTCCTGAGCTGAGATGAATTCTTCTTCAGCTAGCTGGAGTTGAGTGGAGCTAAATGTAGCTGGATCTGAGCTGGGGTGAACTCCTGTCAACTCAGCTGAGCTAGCTAGAGCTCCCTGTGAACTAGTGGGAGCTGAGATGAGCTAGACTCAGCTAAGTAGAGCTGGATCTGAGCTGACTTGAGCTAGGGTGAGCTAAGGTGAACTCTCTTGAGCTGCCATCCAGCTGAGACTAGCTGAATGGAGCTGGGATGAGCTAACCCTAGTTCAAGTAAGCTAGGTTCCAACTGTGGTGAGCTGGATCAAGCTAGGTTCCAGCTAGTCTGGGCTTCTCCTTCACCATTTGCCTTCTTGAGTGCTAGGGTTTTAGGGATCTGTGCATCTGTACATCCCTAACACTCACAAAAACACATTAAAACGACAATAAAAAATTCAATGCATGCCTATCCTAATTTATGCCTAAATGCAGCCCAAAAACCCGTTTGCGGAGTAAAATCCTAAGAGCTAGGTTTGTTTTAATGCATAAGAATGATGATAAACTGGCGTTTATCACACCCCCATGCTTATCTTTTGCTAGTCTCTTAGCAAAACTTAAAATGGAATTTTTGGGAAATCTAATTTTTTTGACTTTTGAGGAGAAAGAGATTAATGTACCTTGGTAGATTAAAACACTGGAGATACGGGATTTGTTGAAGATAAACATCGGGATTTGTTTTTGGATTCAACCATTAGATAGAACGGGATCAATATATCTTCCAAAAAATTCTCAAATTAACCCCTTGTTAATTCAGATGACTTGAAATGTTTGTTTTTAGGAATTTTTTGGCTCATGAATCTGATTCTCAACTTGCAAAATCCTTTAAAACCTTGTGGCTGTGCTTGTGAAAAGTCAACATTTATAAGGGCGTGTTAATTTATTTATATATATATTTTTTTTTTTTTTCTCCCCCATGCTTATTTTTAGCTTAGTCTTACAACAGATGTGTCGGGATCATCATTCCCGTTACCATTCCTCGAGGGGGTTCTGGCACCAGTACTTCGGGATAGCACTATCCATGACACCACCTAGGAGCTTACAACCCCAAAACACGATGCGGTGAAAAGGGGCGCTCCAAGCAAACTCAAGCTCTTGCTCTGACGCTATAGGTAGAGCACCGTCCAAGACACTTGAGCTGCTAAAATGCGCTTTAATGCTCCGTCTAAAGATATGAAATATAGATATAGAGCAGTGCCAAGGTGGTAACATGTTGACATCGCGTCCTCAAAGAAGGTATTTTCCTTCTTCTCGGCGGTGGGAACTCAAACCAATGATCTGCTTCAGACTTTTACTAAATCCAAACAGGGGAGTTTTTTCAAAAAATTTTTAATTATTTTTAAGTGTTGGCTTGTGTGTGAAAATAGACATAAGAAGTTTCTTAAGATACGCAAGTTTTTGAATCAGAAACTAAGTCAAATACTTTCCGTATTACAAAATAGGATCAAGTCACCTGAACTATCATGAGTTCAGGTGGAATTTTGGAGAAGGATATCTGATCTAGTCTAAAATAGACCCTGGAATTCTAATGATCAGATCTATATCCTTATCCCTAGTTTGTTAAAGATTAAATCCCATTGTACCAAAAGTGAATTTTTCGACCTTAGTCCCGATTTCAAATTTTTTCCTCAAAAAGTTTTCAACATTTTTATTTTATTTTTTTATTTTATTTTATTTTATTTTATTTTATTTTGCAAGCAGGAAATAAAGAAAATTGTATGTTTTTAGGTTTTGAAAATCCTAAATCGATCGTAAACTTTAAAAACACCCCCCATGCTTAAGATATGCCATGGCCTCATGCATTAGGAGGAAAAAGGGATCACCTTAGTGAAGAACGGTCGGGTTTAGGAGGAACAAAACCTGGAAAAAGAAGAAAAAAGGGAAAGCAAGAAAAAATGATGGGTTACCTCCCATCCAGTGCTATCTTTTACGCCATTCAGCCGGGTGTGAAGGTATGCACGGAAGACGTACGATCATGTAAATAATTGGACACTTGGATGCCCGCAAAAAAGGTGTCTTCCTCTAGATCCCTAGAAAATTGATTAGAAATAATATTGGGATCAAAGTTGGATGGAAAATGATAAGTGTAGCCCGAGTCTGGCAATGGGTTTAAATTAGGTTGGGTGCCAAACTCAGGCGGGGTTGGTGGCAGGTCTGTAAGAAAGGGGTCGGGGAAGGAATGGTGAGTTAGTGTGGAAAAATTAGGTGCGTGAATAGTGGGTGGGTTAGGGGGGTTATCAGGAATAAATTTGGAGTCAAGACAAGTTTCCGGATCATAGATTTCGCCAACCACTGAGTCTGAATCAGAGTCCTCAAAAAAATTGTGGTCGGTAAGGGTATCTATTAACATTGTCTCCTCCACCATATTGGAAATTTCAATATCTGAGTCCTCAAAGAAGTTATCATCATGGAATCTCCTGGAGGATTTAAAAATATCTAAAGTGATAGTTTGGCCTGCACAGGTGATATCCATTTTGCCTATGTGGCAATTGATATTTGCTTTTGCAGTGACCAAAAAGGGGCGTCCAAGGATTATCGGGGAGTCCAGTAATGATTCGGGTGCCTCGATGTCAAGAACCAGAAAGTCTGTAGGGAAGACACAATTCTGGACCTTGACTAATACATCCTCGACAATCCCACGAGGTTTGATTGTAGATCGGTCGGCTAATTGCAGGGTAACCTCGATGGGTTTTAATTCACCGATATGAAATTCTTCAAATAAACTCGTGGGAATAATATTTACTGAGGCACCAAGATCAAGGAGGGCACGATTAAATGTATTGTCATCAATAATTACAGAAATTAAAGGTGCCCCCGGATCTTTCATCTTAGGAGGCAGCTTACTCTGTATGACAGAGCTTACTGTCTCCGAAAGATGCACCTGTCCTAGATTTTTGGCCTGCCTTTTAGGAGTACAAATCTCCTTCAAAAATTTAGCATAGGCAGGTATATATTTGATGGCATCTAGGAGAAGAATATTGATATGAACTTGCCCAAATAGCTCGATGAGTTCTTCTGTAGTGGGCTCAGATTTCTTTTTCTTGTTGGTGGTGGGGTAGAGAGCTTGTGGGAAAGGGACAGGAATCTTGTCTTGAGATTTTTGTATTTCTTTTTCTTCCTGATGAGGAGGTGGGGTGTCAATTTGCACAGGTATTTCACCAGGTTGGTGTGAAGGCCCGGGGTCAGTGGTGGTTTTCCAACTCCTCAAAGTTACTGCATGTGCAGTCGGATTATTAATTAGAGGAGGTGGGGGGGCCTGTGATTGCTGAAACCTGGGAGGCTGCTGAGGTGGGGGATTAGGAGGAGCCTGATTTGGATAATGTGGATTTCTGCCCATATAATGGTTTCCTTGGTGATTAGGGTTGGGTATGGGTTGGGACGGAAGATGTCCTACAGGTCTTTGCATGGGAGTAACCCCAATCTGATTGTTCAGATTTGTGATGTTGCGGGTTACTTCCGTCATTTTTGTTTGCATATCCTGCAGGGTTCGCAGCATCTGGGCATTAATATCTTGTTGGGATGGCCCAGGATGGAAGTTTGGATTCGACCCATAACCATTAAAATGATATGGTTGGGAGGAAACTTGATTATTCCAGGAGTAGTTCGGGTAATTTTTCCAATTGGAAGAATTTTTAAAGGGCTCCTAGATGGTAGAAATATTTTGAGTGGGGTTAAGATCTGGATAGTTGTAATTCCCCAGTGAATCATGGGCAACCTCAGAATAATCAGCAGGGGTAGTGTTGAGATTGTGCAAATTTTCTCTTCGTGGAAAGTTAGGTTGGGTTAGATGTGGGTGTGGAGCTTGAGTTGATGTGGTCAGTCTTTCCTCAATTTTCTTTTGATTAATATGCATCTGGTCGAGTTTTTGAGCAATCAATTGAAGATCGTCTTGGGTGACAGGGATAGATTGAGTGCCTATTTCATGAACACCGAACTGCAGGTTTTCGGTTCTGCAAAATGTGTTCATGGAAGCTTGATTAAATGAGTTTTCACTCATTTCTTCGAATAGGTCATAGGCACTTTCTGCATCTTTATTTAAAAAGTTGCCGCCACACGAGGCATCAACAAAATGTCAGATTTGATCTTCTAATCCATGATAGAAGATTTGCACGAGCTGCCATAAAGGAATCTCGTGGTGCGAGCAACTTCTTAAAAGGTCTTGAAATCTTTCCCAAGGATCATGGAAAGTTTCACCAGATTTTTGGTGAAAGGTCGTAATAGATCTTCGTAAGGAATTGGTACGACCTATGGGAAAGAATTTCTTGAGGAAGGCGCTCTTGAATTGAGGCCATGTTGTGATGGGTCGACCAATGGTCCTGAACCAATAAGCGGCCTTATCTTTAAGAGATAATGGAAAAAGCCGCATCAGCCATGTGTCTTCTTGCACATTTCGGGAACGGGTTGTCTGTGCAAGAAGAGTTAGTTCTTCAAGGTGGATGAAAGGGTCTTCCCTAGGAAGGCCATGAAAGTGTTTAATTAGGTTCAGGACCGCATGCTTGATCTCAAAGTCCCCCTCCGGTATGACCACCCCTGGTCGTTCCTCATAATAAGACGGATCATAGAAATCTTTTAGAGGAACAACAGGCTGCTGACGGGGTGGTGGGTTTCGCCTTGGATTGGCTAGGTTTTGGATGTTCCTAGTCAATGTTTGTTGATAGGAATTTAATTTATTAATCTGATGGGCCATCAATTTTAAAAGATTAGGTAGGGGGTCTTGATGTTGTGTGTGGGGCAAGTCAAGATTAGGGAGCTCCAAGTGTGGGAAGTTACTGGTGGTTGGGTTTTGGTTGGAAGGGTTAGAATTAGGGTTAGTGGTGGGGTTAGAGGTGGACGTGGAAGGGTCAGTGGACCTATTTTGTTGTGTTTCCATCTTTTCAGGAGAAGACAGAAAAAGTGGTCTTTTTGCGTGGGGGCGAAATCAAATGGTCCTTCCAAGTGCGGATTTTGAGACCGTTGCTCATGCATAAAATGGAAGAACGGGAGGGGAGGAGAAGAGAAAGAGATGAGACAGAGAGAAAGTGCGCAATTCAAACAAATAAAACTAGACCTAACTTAAATGTGACTCCCTAATAATAACCTAAGACTTGGTCTATATAGGAAATAAGTAGTCAATAGTGAATACCCGTTCTATCAACAAATCTAGCCAAGTTGCTTAAGGGGAGGTTTGGGCCCAAATGTTTCCCAGGGAAGACCCCAGGTGCTTGTACAAACCCGCGCCTGGTCGTTTGACACAGCCCCTCAGCCTGAACACCAGATACAGATGACAGAATTGGTATTAACTAAAGAGAACTTAAGACCTAAATAGCAAGCCTAAATTGATAAAGCCTTAGGGGTCAAGTTGCTACAAGTTTTAATTAGGTCTAGGATGATATAATGCACACGGAATGTGGAGGGCGTTTATTGGGATGTTGCCCTATTATTTTGATGATTTTTTTTTTTGTGTGTGTGCAGGAATTGGAGAGTGGCTCCACTGAAAATCAAGTTGTCACACAATTTTTATGTATATTTGACTTTTAGGATTTGATTTAATTAAATGAGTTTTAGGGTTTTTCTCTTTAAGTTTTCATACAAGTTTGAAAGTTCACAATCAAAGGAAATACAAGTTGTATGTGTGATTGTATATTTCCTTTAATTTGCATCTCTAAAGGGAAGGAAAGAAACCCTGAGCTAATTATCCCTAAGACAGAAAATTACTACCAATGAATTGATTTTTGGCTTTCTAAATTAAGTAGTGGTCCAAACAAGTCAAACAACACCACTACTTTGAATAAAATCAAACAAGGATTCCAGAAAAGATTTTTGTAAGATTTTAGGAATTTGTTTGATAATTGTTTTGAATTTTTAATTGTACTAGTGTCAAAGTCTAGAAATGATACCTGTGGGTATTTTGGACTTTTCAGTATTGCCATCGACCTCAGAAAATTTTTATGATTTTATATGATATGTAAAATGTCACAAGGATTCCAGCAAGCTAAATTTCACAAAAATTGGATGAGTATAAAAAAATTAAAAATTCACAGACAGTAGCAAAATAGGAAGGTTAGAGGGTGTGACCTCTCCGCAATCCACGAATTTTCAAAAATTAAATACAAATCTAATTGATCTGAAATTTGGAACAGATGTTTCAAACTTAATTGGAAATCACTCTATAAAATTTTATGATTTTAGGATGCCAATGATGTTAGGAATCGATTTTTCAAATACAGACAGAAATCTGGACCCGAAAAACAGAACACCAATACTTACAATGAAGTGATGCTAAAGAAGCATACAAGCAAACAATAGATTTTATAAGGCACCAGTCCACTTAATCAAGTTGTTTGGCATCCTGAAAGCCAATTTTAATATGTTTTTGGTAGTTTTAATTAATTATATGACCAGAAAGAGGAACCAACCTGAATTTCGTGGGAAGAAAAGGAACTTTAAGCTCTCGCTTCCAGATTCCCGCCTTCCCGCTGTAGTTCCTACACACACAAAAGAAAGAAAGAGAAGGGGATGAGATCCACTTCAAGCAAGAGAAAATTAATTAAAGCAAAGCCGTGCCTCCCCGGCAACGGCGCCAAAAAGTGATAGCGAATTCACGCGATTTGTTAAAATACGTCGTTGTAACGCGTAAATCCACTTTCGATCCTAAATTTATATTCCTAGATAGGGGAGTATCTAGGGTCGTCCAAGGAGGCAATATGGTTACAAAATTGATTCTCTTGCTCGGAATAAATCTCAACTTTCTTTTTGGTATTTTTTTCAATATATCATTTTTTTTTTGTTTTTAAGCTAAGGCAACATGCGAACTGATGGCGGAAAAAGTGATTTACACTTTAATTTAAATACTACTTCTATGTGGCAAGTAGAGCCTCTCCCTAAGCTCACTCTAGGCAAGTGGAGGCCTAGAATAATTAGGGAGAGGGAGTGAAGAATGCTGAAAATAAGCTAATAGAAATGCAAACAAGAAATGCAAAGAAGGCAACTAGATAATTGATAAAGTGTTTTACAAAAGGCCTAGTAGAGGAAAGCTTGTACTACTAGAAAAATGCAAATAAGAAAAGAAAACACAAATCCTCTAGATAGATGGTGAAGAAGAGGGCTTCTTGCTCCAAGGTTGGTGGCTCCCAATCTTGAAAAGAGTCCTTCAACTCCTTCCTTGCAGTGCTCCGCCAAGGTGATGTCCTCCAAGGCAAGCCCTAAGGGGGCGTGCCCTAAGCTTCTCTCCAAGGGTGGACGTCCACCCTAGGTCCTTCTCCCTTGCCTGGCCGTCCTCCTTGAAGTGTAAGAGTCCTCCTTCTTGGCGTGGCTCAAGTTGAAGAGAGTGGGGGGAAGAAGGCACCAAAAGGGCTGGTGGTGTGCCCCTTTAATCTCCTTCTCTACTCCTTCTCCTTGGGCGTAGGTATAGGTGGATGTAGGTATAAAAATACACTAAGGGAGGATGCCCCCAAAATGGTGGTAGGTGGTGGCTTTTTATAGAATAGGAAGGGGGCTATGGTGACCTTTGAAATGGATGGCCAAGATGAGTTGATGGAGGTGGTTGGAGATCCCATGGCCAAGGAGAGTTGGCGCCACCTTAAGGGACACCAAGGGGGTAGTTATGGGTGTTGACACCCCTTAGTGTTGGTGCCAAAATGGGCTTTCTAGAAGGCTATTAGGTGGCGCCACCTTAAGGTTCTAGAAGGGGGGTATGTGGATGGCTAGGATGTGTTATATGGGTAGGTGTAGGGTGGATGAAGAGGCTGAAAGTTGATGCCAAAATGGGGGTGTTTAGGGGTGGTTTTTGGCGCCAACTTGATGTGTCTTTTGGTGGAGATAATGGGGTGAAGGGGTGGCTAGGTGGTGGCGCCAACTTAAGTAGGGTAGCTAGCTTAGGTAGGCCTGAGTTGGTGGAGCTAGCTAGGGTTGATTTTTAAGGTAATGGATGGCCAAGGAGCTGGTTGTTAGCTAAGCTAAGCTAAGCTAAGCTAAGATAAGATAAGCTAGCTTAGCTAAAGGTGGAGTAGAGGAGAAGGTGTTGGAGCTAGGGTTTGGAGGAAGGAGCTGAGGAGAAGTCTGGAGCTGGAGCTAGAGTTGGCTGCTGCTAAAGAGGCTGGCATGGGGCTACTCTAGCTGGCTTAGCTTGCTAGTTCTTTGCTAGTAGCTAAGCCAAGCTAAAGTAAGCTAGCTTCTACCAAAATGAGCTGAGGTGAGCTAGGTCTGGTGCTCCCAGAGAGAATCAAGCTGGTTGAGGCAGCTAAGGTAGCTTAGCTCAACTGAGATGAGCTAAGCTGAGTCCCCGGGAGCTGGACTTGAGCTTCCTGAGCTGAGATGAATTCTTCTTCAGCTGGCTGGAGTTGAGTGGAGCTGAATGTAGCTGGATCTGAGCTGGGGTGAACTCCTGTCAACTCAGCTGAGCTAGCTAGAGCTCCCTGTGAACTAGTGGGAGCTGAGATGAGCTAGACTCAGCTAAGTTGAGCTGGATCTGAGCTGACTTGAGATAGGGTGAGCTAAGGTGAACTCTCTTGAGCTGCCATCCAGCTGAGACTAGCTGAATGGAGCTGGGATGAGCTAACCCTAGCCCAAGTAAGCTAGGTTCCAGCTGTGGTGAGCTGGATCAAGCTGGGTTCCAGCTAGTCTGGGCTTCTCCTTCACCATTTGCCTTCTTGAGTGCTAGGGTTTTAGGGATCTGTGCATTTGTACATCCCTAACACTCACAAAAACACATTAAACTGACAATAAAAAATGCAATGCATGCCTATCCTAATTTATGCCTAAATGCAGCCCAAAAACCCGTTTGCGGAGTAAAATCCTAAGAGCTAGGTTTGTTTTAATGCATAAGAATGATGATAAACTGACGTTTATCAATACCTTCACGCCCGGCTGAATGGCGTAAAAGATAGCACTGGATGGGAGGTAACCCATCATTTTTTCTTGCTTTCCCTTTTTTCTTCTTTTTCCAGGTTTTGTTCCTCCAAAACCCGACCGTTCTTCACTAAGGTGATCCCTTTTACCTCCTAATGCATGAGGACATGGCATATCTTAAGCATGGGGGGGTGTTTTTAAATTTTATGATCGATTTAGGATTTTCAAAACCTAAAAACATGCATTTTTGTTTAATTTATTTCCTGCTTGCATACCCAAAATAATAAAAATGTTGAAAACTTTTTGAGGAAAAAATTTGAAATCGGGACTAAGGTCGAAAAATTCACTTTTGGTACAATGGGATTTAATCTTTAACAAACTAGGGATAAGGATATAGATCTGATCATTAGAATTCCAAGGTCTATTTTAGACTAGATCAGATATCCTTCTCCAAAATTCCACCTGAGCTCATGATAGTTCAGGTGACTTGATCCTATTTTGTAATACGGAAAGTATTTGACTTAGTTTCTGATTCAAAAACTTGCGTATCTTAAGAAACTTCTTATGTCTATTTTCACACACAAGCCAACACTTAAAAATAATTAAAAATTTTTTGAAAAACCTCCCGTGTTTGGATTTAGTAAAAGTCTGAAGCGGATCATTGGTTTGAGTTCCCACCGCCGAGAAGAAGGAAAATACCTTCTTTGAGGACGTGATGTCAACATGTTACCACCTTGGCGCTGCTCTATATCTATATTTCATATCTTTAGACGGAGCATTAAAGCGCATTTTAGCAGCTCAAGTGTCTTGGACAGTGCTCTACCTATAGCGTCGGAGCAAGAGCTTGAGTTTGCTTGGAGCGCCCCTTTTCACCGCATCGTGTTTTGGGGTTGTAAGCTCCTAGGTGGTGTCATGGATAGTGCTATCCCAAAGTACTGGTGCCAGAACCCCCTCGAGGAATGGTAACGGGAATGATGATCCCGACACATATGTTGTAAGACTAAGCTAAAAATAAGCATGGGGGAGAAAAAAAAAAAAATATATATATATATATATAAATTAACACACCCTTATAAATGTTGACTTTTCACAAGCACAGCCACAAGGTTTTAAAGGATTTTGCAAGTTGAGAATTAGATTCATGAGCCAAAAAATTCCTAAAAAGAAACATTTCAAGTCATCTGAATTAACAAGGGGTTAATTTGAGAATTTTTTGGAAGATATATTGATCCCGTTCTATCTAATGGTTAAATCCAAAAACAAATCCCGATGTTTATCTTTAACAAATCCCGTACCTCCAGTGTTTTTAATCTACCAAGGTCCATTGATCTCTTTTTCTCCTCCAAAGTCAAAAAAATTAGATTTCCCAAAAATTCCGTTTTAAGTTTTGCTAAGAGACTAGCAAAAGATAAGCATGGGGGTGTGATAAACGCCAGTTTATCATCATTCTTATGCATTAAAACAAACCTAGCTCTTAGGATTTTACTTCGCAAACAGGTTTTTGGGCTGCATTTAGGCATAAAATAGGTGAGGCATGCATTGCATTTTTTATGTTTTTGTGAGTGTTAGGGATGTACAGATATATAGATCCCTAAAGCCCTAGCACTCAAGAAGGCAAATGGTGAAGGAGAAGCCCAGACTAGCTGGAACTCAACCTAATCCAGCTCACCTCAGCTTGATCCAGCTCACCGCAGCTGGAACCTAGCTTACTTAAACTAGGGTTAGCTCATCCCAGCTCCATTCAGCTAATCTCAGCTGGATGGCAGCTCAAGAGAGTTCACCTTAGCTCACCCTAGCTCAAGTCAGCTCAGATCCAGCTCAACTTAGCTGAGTCTAGCTCATCTCAGCTCCCACTAGTCCACAGGGAGCTCTAGCTAGCTCAGCTAAGTTGACAGGAGTTCACCCCAGCTCAGATCCAGCTACATCCAGCTCCACTCAGCTCCAGCCAGCTGAAGAAGAATTCATCCCAGCTCAGGAAGCTCAAGTCTAGCTCCCGGGGACTCAGCTTAGCTCAACTCAGTTGAGCTAAGCTACCTTAGCTGCCTCAACCAGCTTGATTCTCCCCGGGAGCACCAGACCTAGCTCACCTCAGCTTACTTTGGTAGAAGCTAGCTCACTTTAGCTTGGCTTAGCAACTAGCAAAGAACTAGCAAGCTAAGCCAGCTAGAGTAGCCCCATGCCAGCCTCTTCAGTAGCTGCCAGTTCCAGCTCCAGCTCCAGACTTCTCCTCCTCAGCTCCTCCCCCCAAACCCTAGCTCCAACACCTTCTCCTCTACTCCTCCATTAGCTAAGCTAGCTTAGCTTAGCTTAGCTTAACTAACAACCAGCTCCTTGGCCATCCACCACCTTCAAAGTCAACCCTAGCTAGCTTCACCAACTTAAGCCTACTTAAGCTAGCTACTCTACTCAAGTTGGCGCCACCTCCTAGCCTTCCCTTCACCCCATTATCTCCACCAAAAGACACCTTAAGTTGGCGCCAAAAACTACCCCTAACCACCTCTATATTGGCGCCAACTTTCAGCCCTTAATCCACCCTACACCTACCCACATAAGCCATCCTAGCCATCCACCTAACCCCCCTTCTAGAATCCTTCTTGGCGCCAACTTAGACCCTCTTCTAGAAGCCATTTTGGCGCCAATATCAAGGGGTGTCAACCCCCAAAACTACCCCCTTGGTGCCTCTTAAGGTGGCACCAAACACCCTTGGCCATTGGATCCTTAACCACCTCCATCATTCCATCTTGGGCCTCCATTTCAAGGGACACCTTAGCCACATTCCTATTCTATAAAAACCCACCACCTACCACCATTTGGGGGCATCCTCCCTTAGTATATTTTTCTACCTAAACCACCTATACCTACGGCCAAGAAGAAGGAGTAGAGAAGGAGATTAAAGGGGCACATCACCAGCCCCTTTGGTGCCTTCTTCTCCCCACTCTCTTCAACTTGAGCCACGCCAAGGAGGAGGACTCTTCCACTTCAAGGAGGATGGCCAGGAAAAGGAGAAGGACTTAGGGTGGACGTCCACCCTTGGAGAGAACTTAGGGCACGCCCCCCTAGGGCTTGCCTTAAAGGACATCACCTTGGCGAAGCACTGCAAGGAAGGAGTTGAAGGACTCTTTTCAAGTTTGGGAGCTACCAACCTTGGAGCAAGAAGCCCTCTTCTTCACCATCTATCTAGAGGATTTGTGTTTTCCTTTCTTTATGTCAATTTTATAGTAGTAGAAGCATTCCTCTACTAGGCATTTTTGTTAAACACTTTTTTTTAATTATCTAGTTGCCTTCTTTGCAATTTCTTGTTTGCATTTCTATTTTCTTGTTTTTAGCATTCCTCACTCCCTCTCCCTAATTATTCTATGCCTCCACTTGCCTAGAGTGAGCTTAGGGAGAGGCTCTACTTGCCACTTAGAAGTAGTATTTTAAATTGAAGTGTAAATCACTTTTCCCGCCATCAGTTCGCATGTTGGCTTAGCTTAAAAACGAAAAAAAATGACATATTGAAAAAAAATACCAAAAAGAAAGTTGATATTTATATTCCTAGCAAGAGAATCAATTTTGCAACCATATTGCCTCCTTGGACGACCCTAGATACTTCCCTATCTAGGATTATAAATTTAAGAGTTGATCGATTTTACGCGTTACAACGACGTATTTTAACAAACCGCGTGAAATCGCTATCACACACCACAAATCTGAGAAGAATTGCACACAAGTCCCTTTTGATCATATCAAATGTGATTTTGATTTTAAGTCCAAATCTGATTAGAGTCCCAATTTAAGTTAGGCGACCATTGAATTAGGTCAATTCAATTAGTTTTGTGGTCTTGAAATTTAATCCAAATGCAAATGTGTGAACAGGACTTGGATGCAAAGATAGAAAAGTATACCTGTCTCCAGCAATCTTCATGAAGATATGTATGCAATGCAAAAATTAGATCTAACGTGTTGCTCATCCACCCCTAAATGTATGCACCTAAGGGCATGCAACTCCTAAATAGGAAACTCGATATTTTTGCACTTTTTGTTTTAGAGGCAACTAAGAAGAAAATGAATCACACACACACAGGGAAATAGCCCCTAGCTAGTAAAGAGAGTGGGGATAGACCCCCAGAAATTAGCCCCAATTGCTACAAGGGTGAGAAGACTAAATTGAAATAAACTCGACGATGAAGGAGAATCCCCCATGAAAGCATGATCCAGGTCTCCTCTTTACGTCTTCTCCGCGTGTATAGGTGTCGCTCATGGTCGACGTCGTTGCTCAGCTGCCTTGTTGCCTCGTTAGATTCCTCTCACAGAAAAAATAACAATTGGTCAAATCAATGTGCACCTCAGAATAATCTGAAAATATATTCGTGAAAATCTATTGCATCTATTGCATCCTCGACAATGACACCATTTGATCAAGGGTTTTCTCTTGTCGAAATGATATGTCATGAAAATACGTTGTTGCAGTAAAATCGCTTGGTGGAAAAATCCTAGATCAAAAATATTATGAGTAAAACTAACCATGGTGGATTAGGTCTTATCCACAGGAAGGAACAACTGTAATAATTTCACGGGTATGTAGCAATCATGTTCGCAGAAACATTCGCTAAATCAATTCAATGGATATGCTACTCTGAATGTGAATTTTGATTTTTGGAGAAGTCAAGGGTTGTTTATGTAAATTTCACGTCAGAAATCAAGCTCCTAAAATATGTGAGTACTGCACGTGCAGTAGCACATCACATAATTTTTAATTGCATGCATACTAAAGCCCAAATCTGAATCCAAATGTGGTGTGCATTGATATGTATCACATGAGTTCAATAAATACACAGACAAACAAGTGTAAGGTCGTAATTTCACCATAATAAATTAATAAAAATCATAAAATAAAATGTTGGCAATGGCATGGAGATGTAAATAGAAATAGGAACCAAAACAGAGCATTCTTTGCTTTTGGTCGCATGCAAAGACGAGGCCACGGTCAGGCGTGTAGAGCTAGGTGGAGGTTGGCCGTGACGAGGGCTTCTTGATGATGGAGGTGGCACATCGAACGGTGGTTGGCGATGGTTGCTGGAGAGGAAGAGGTTGCCGACGGTGGTGGTGGTGGCGGTCTTGGCATCGACGACGACTGCGGTTGGCTTGTCTGGTGGCGTGGAGATGCTCATGAAGGCGAGGCGAGCTTGATGGAGTTGATGAACTAAAGAACAAAGGGAGGAGGGACCGGATGCATGTGGATATGGATGGTGAGCTTTGGGTTCTTTCTTCCCTGTTGGCGAAGAAGAAGAAGAAGGAAGAAGAAGAAGAGGCCGGTGGGCTCGGGCATGCATGACGACGGGGAAGGAGTCAGCTACTTGCACCCGTGTGCGGGCACACGAACGGTGGTGCATGTGCTACTGTGGCCTGCACGCGACTGTGAGCGCTGATGGCGAACAACTGTAGGTGCGCAGGGCAAGAAGCTGCGGTGGGTATAGAGGTTGTTGCAAGCATGGCTGGTTTCTGCTGTGTGTAGGCTATTGAGGATGAGGAAGCGGTCACGCTGGAGGAAAGTGCACGGTCACACGAGGGAGGTCACGTAGGCCGTAGGTGGGAGACGGAGGCAGCCAAGGATGCTGTGGCTGAGGCACGGTGATGGAGACCTCTGGACATCCAAGATGACCTCCGGATGTCTTAAATGAAAGAGAGCGGGGGCGTGTGCTCCTGTTGGTCGATTGATGCAGTAGCGGCTAATGTAGTCATGTTGGCGGTATTGCGGTTGTTGTTGAGAAGATGAGCGGGGCTTGGTGGTGATAAACTCGTGGTGATGAGAACTCAATCACGATGATGAATGTCGAGGTGGAGTCATCACAGTTGTGGATGCCGGTGTTGTCACCACCGACCGCGGTGATGGGTTTGTCGTGGGTGTGATGCAGTGATTCTTGGGCATCTTTGGTGGCTCATGGTGGTGGAAGGTTCTTGTGGTCGGTTGGGGAGAAGATGAAGATGATCGAGGGTGGTTGCCTGTAGGGGAGGAGATATGATGGAGAGGAATTCCTCTCGTGAGAGTGGTACCCCCCTGCTGTCCTCCGAGTCCTCTATATAAAGTGGGAAAAGAGAGAATCAATAGGAGAGATTAGCGGGGAGAGAGAAAATAAGGAAGGGAATGTGCTTGCATGGAAAATAGAGTGGTGGCTATTTTTGTCTTAAATAAGGAAGAAGATCTATGATGGAAAGAATTGATTATGGGGGATAATTATAGGTTTCAAAATGAAGATTTTAGAATCTCTTTCTTCCTTTTTCTGATACAAACCCAAGATGCCAAAATTTATGTGGCCAATTTATTCTTGCAAAAATATTGATATGTAAATGTATTAATACATGAATCTAATGGACTCACCTCCATTTAATAAAAATGTGAGAATGATAATTCATGAGCTTAAATAATTTTAGCACTATAGCACATGCTCTAAACTAACCTCTTGTCCAAACAATCATGTACTTAGGCTTAATTATAGTCCATTAAAGTGGACCTATTAGTGATGGGCTAAAAGGGATGGTGGTGGTTTATGGTGGTGTTGAGGTTGAAGGTGTTAATGGATGAAGGGTCGTAAGCGTGGAAGTGGTGGTAGTTCTCAGAATGTTTAAGGTGAACAAGCGAGGAAGGTGGTAAATGAATAGGAAGAAGGAGATGAATAGGGTGGTGATGTTGGGTTCATGTTGTGTGAGCTTCAAGCCACACTCACAGTGAAGGCTCGATGATGGAGTGGGCAAAGAAGCACGGTAATGGCGGTGAAGAAGCACGGTGGTGGTGGTAGCATGCATGCCTGTGCATGTTCACGGTGATGCAAGTGAGCTTCGAATGGCGGTGTGGCTTGTCACACCACACGCCATGGTGGTGGAGGCTCGCTACGACAGTTGAGGTCCACGATGGTGGAATGATCAAGCTCGAAGCTCTACACAGTGGTGGAGTGGGATGATGGCCTATCGAGCTTGGTGCCTTGCTCCTCCTTTATACCAATAGGGATGAATTTGAATGGAGCAGGAGGAGCGTCGAGGCCATAGAGGCTAGATCCGCTCCTTCCGACTCTTCAATGGTCTTTAAGGCCTTCAATGGCAGCTAGTTGATCTTACCATGAATATAATAAAATATATGGAAATGAATTAATGTGTAATTTATGCATGAACCCTTAAAAGAAACTAATTCCTATTTCTAACTAAATAATTGACATAATGTGTGATGCATGTAAACTAATTTATATACTAAGCTAATGTATGCTGTTCTAAATAAGTTCTAAATGTATTTAGATATGAATGTAATGCATGAAAGCAAATACATATGAACTAGATTATTTACATCTTAATGCATGCTATTTATATATTATTATTAATCTAATGTTTAGGCATTTAAGTAACTAATTGGCCCACAAATATGGACTCATCAAATATCCCCACGCCTAGTTGTTGCTAGTCCCTAGAAAACTCAAGCAATATCCTAGCACTCCAACTAAACTAGCCAACTCAATCGGTCTTCCCTTAGAAATATGTTAAGTTACGGACTTTAGACCTAAGGTACCCAAGTAGTTGCTAAGTTATAGACTAGGTTGGCTAAGGACAAGTTGCAAGCACAGGTTTCTTTGGTTTGTCATTCTACCCTAGGGTTTATTGGTCCCAGAGATAAAAGCATCCGTGCATGTGCATTAGTCTGATTTATTTGAGGTTGGTATGATTGCCAACTTAGAAAAAGAGTAAGAAGGAATTTTTTTTTCATTTTTTTAATAATATATATATATATTTTTTGTATGATTCCTCTAAGTCTAACTTTGGATTAGCTATCAGCATAGTCTTTGTTAGATTCATTGTCCCCATCACCAACCTCAAAGGATGCCCAGCTTTCAATGCTTCAAGATAGCATCGCCCATGGCAATTCCAAGAACCCCTAGCAATTGACACTTCGAGATATTATTGCCCATGGATTTCTTAAGCAATTTAGGCTTGTAGCAATCGGCACTTCGAGATAGGACCGCTCATGGTACCTGAACCGCACAATGCGGTTACATGCCCCTAGTAGGATGAGTATCCTAAGAGACAAGCGCCATGGAGGTGACATGTTATCATGGCGTCATCAAGGTGAGTATATGCTCTACCTCTCATGCTGTAGGAACTCATCCAATCAAGTTGTGTTTTCAAGCTTCTCCTAAGTCTGAACCGAGAGAAGCAAATTTTCTTTAAGAAATGAATTAAGGTCATCACTATTTACACAAGACTAAGTGTGTGTGAAATGTGAATGCTTAGGTTACGAGGACCCTTAAACCAAAAGGTAGAAAAAGACACTAGGTACTGCCCAACCTTTAACTCAATCCTTGACTTTCCTCCCTAAACTTCTTGACAAATGGTCTGCAACTTAACTCCTACTTAAGTTTTTTAGTCCAAACTGATTCTAAGGGTCTAAAGCTAGTAGCTCAACATAGCTTCTAAAGTCAGACACCTAAAGTCAACTTAGTCTAACCTAAAGTCCTGGTCTTATGCCTAAGAACGCAGGGCCCAACCAGTTAAGTTCAATGCAATTTTTTTTTCAATAAATGCAAATGTATGTAATGTAGAATATTTTAACTAAATGCATGGATGCACTATGAATAAATGCTATGTATACCCCCTTAAGTACACCACCCCATGCCTAAAATTTGTATTGTCCCGATTGCATAGAAGGGTATTACCTGGGTCAGAGTTGGGCTGTTATTATTTTGTTGGCAGCCGCGTAGCCAAAGAACCTATAAGTCTGGTTCCAAAACCAAAGAAATAGGCCCTAAAAATGGGTAAAGTAACACTGGCTTAGAAAACAAGTAATCTAGGATGTTGGCGAGCTTATGATGAATCCCAATAGCAAATGCTCACCCAACCAAGATGGGAATGAAATCTTCCCAGTTCGCCAAAGGAGGTTCTAAATGATAAGTGAGAATAACAACCTCCAGAGGGGTAGGAGGATGACAAGGTTCCTCCAAGAGAAATGGGGTAGCAATAGTGCAAAGATATACCCCCAGGGTAATTGACTAACCATAGAAGGCATCAGTCCATACTTGATACCCCAATACAGTAAATGTTGGCCTGACAAGCCCCCTAATCAAAATAGTAGTGAGCATGTTTTTAAGCCAATAATTGTCTAGGGTGTCCAAGTTTCATGGTTGGTGAATGTCCATAAGGTCAAGATTGGGTCTAATAGGATTAGTGTCCATTCCTAATAGCCTTCCCTAGTTCCTCAATCGCATCCCTAGCATCCCTTGTAATATCACAAGTATCTACCTACTCTTCATTAGTGATCAGTTCAAGGTATGGAGTCAAAATTTCACCTTTAGACATAGGCAAATCAAAGGGTGACTCCCAATCAAATGAAGGCAGGTTGGAAGCAATAGATTTAGGGATTACCCTATCAATCTCATCCCCGAGTTCTTATTCTTTTCTTAAATCCTCCCCGGAGTCTATATGTGAATCCACATAAATCTCAGAAGTTGCTTCTACATTTTCCATTATTTGATCTTGTGGAGGGAAATCATTAATAGGAGCATAGAGGAAACCTAAGTTGATCAAATCTGTGACATCCTTAGGGTCTAATTCTTCAATAAGACATAATCACCCTTAATGTCACTCTAAATCCTGAATGTAGTTCCTCACATAATTCATCATCCTCAACAGTCAATTCGTCATCTATTCGAGTATTATAGTCATCAAATCCCTTAGGGCACTCTATCTGGGGTGATAAATTCATCCTTGTATCATCGAACTCCTCAGATAAGTGAAATGTAGGGTCAAATTCCCTAAGGGTGGGTTTAAGTTCCATTAGTTGATCATCATCAAAAGTGAGGGTAGGATTAACAACTTGACTTCAACCCACTTCATCAAATGTCACAAAAATACTATCATCTAGATCGAGGTCTTCCAATGGTACCATCATTCCCTTCTTTTGACTCTAATATATCTCAAGTGGGTACTTAACCTGATCATCATCTTCCTCGAGTTGCCACCTTTCTTTATCCAATGCATAGCTACTGTTGTACATATCCTCCTCCCATTTAAGGCATGGACCTCTCATGGAAGTGTCATCTAGCGGGGAGGGCCCAAAATCAATCCTAGAAAAGTAGCTATTCTTCCTTACAGAATCCCCAAAATTCCCCTCCAACTTAGGGTGTGGCTATACCAAGGGAGATGCATTTAGCGTAGACAAGTGCAAGTCATCATCAGTGGGGTAAGTTGGGTGGCTAATGTCTTCTTTGTCTTGTTGGCTTGCTCTTGAAGACTCTCCTAAGAGTTCCATCATTTGTATTTGCATTTTTTATATTTCTATCTTCAAGGTGGAGAGGTCATCATTACTAATAGGAGAGAAGTCAGGCTCAGGCTTATAATACCTAGGAGTTTCTATCCAACCATTAAAATCATTCAAGGATGGTGGGTTGGGTATGTCTTCAATATGTGGGATATTGGGCAAGGCAAATCCCACTCCTAGGTTCTACTCACTAATTTGGGGCTTAATTAAACCAATATTCATATAGTAAGGGTACAAAGGATCCTAATGATTGTCATTTTGTCCATCAAAGGATGGATCATCTCGACATATGGGATCGAAGGCTGTAAAGTGGGGGTAAGGGTGTGCGCAAGAAGTAAAAGGATGGAGGTTAAGGCGATCCATTCTAACTCATACCACAGTCAGATTTTCCTAAGCAAATACAAATCAAAGGACTTTTTAGGTCTTTAATCAGTTAAGGATTTTGAGATTTAAGTCCAATTGTAGGTGACAAATCAAGTTATCAAAACAGTTAGGTGCCTACTTGTCGACCAACGATATGCCTAAGAAGACCTAATTGAGACTTAGGTGATCCTCCCTAGAGCCCAAAATATTTAATCACCACCAAACATGGCAAAGAGGGATGCAAGTAGGGTCAAGCCCTTCCTTTGAAGCATTGCTTTCATAGTTCTTCCTAACTACCCTCAATCTGCATGGTTTGGAGACAACTTCACCTCTGAACTAAAGTTTAGGTCACTTTAAACCCTAGTAATTGAAGGCTCTAGGCCTAGCGGTTCCAAACCTAAGGAGTGTCTAAGTGCATGCCGTGGTATAAGAGCATACAAGTGTGCATACACCGCAAAAGGATTTTGAGTTTTGAACCACACTCCAAGTTTGAAAATCAAGTCCTTGGTTTTTAAATGTTCCTCCTTAAATTAGTCATTTTTTCAGAAAATGTGACCACTAGTTAATTCTTTCAAAATAATTTAGGTGGTCTTGTCTTTAAATCAACATGTAAATGCATGAACAATATATAGATGCAAAGTAAAAAAAAAAAAGAACAAACCTTGCCTCCCGCAATCTTCAATGAGATGCATGCAAATGAAAGAAAAATAAATTTAAAGGCTGCTCATTCACAGCTAAATGGTCATCCTAGGGCATGCAGCTTCTAACAGGTAATTCTTTTTTTTTTTCTAATGTTTTTATCTATCATACTTGTGCACAAACAAAGGAAAGGATAAACAACCACAAAATAAAATGAAAACCTAGATCTAAAGAAAAGGGAACAAGCTCCCAAAAAATTACCCAACACGGGCCTGAAAGAAAGTCAGGGAACAAAGCCCTCAATTGTACCCCAGAACAAGGGTCTCAAATCAAAATGAAAAGAATAAAAGAAGTCTAAACTAATTCTAAGCTAATCTAATAAACAATCTATTCTATCTATTCACAAATGCATTTAAGGAGAGATACTCCTCACGTCCTTCTCCTCCTAGTGATGGAATCAAGGTCCATCACACTTCCACAATAACTCCATGTGGTGGCAACAAGGTCCACCAGGCATTGCTAAAGCTGGTGCAACAACTCATCTCCAAATATACGTACCTCGCACCAAAACAGAAATATATATCAGTAATAATAACCTTAAAAAATAGATCAATATAAACAGAAAAATGTATGTAAATTTGGTAGGTATGTTTCCTCCCTCGCAATGGTGACATTTGAAAAGATGATTTTTGTTTTTAATTTAGTTTTGCACATAAAATATCGCATCATTGTATTTGTTTACGTGGTAGAAAATTGCTTTTCAAAATAGTTAAAATTAACCACTCAAAGGAGCAAGTCATGTCCACAGGAAGGCACTAGCCTATTAAAACTCACGTTGAAAATAATTGTTCACCGAAGTTTTTGCACAGAAATGAAGCTGAAACCCCTTTCAAATTAAGCTAATAGGGCTCACATATGCTGATAAAGCAATTAAAGCAAGGAGGATGGTTCTCTTCACAAAATGGCCAACATTATAATTTTTCTTTTTGAACAGGCGAGGAGTGCTATCAATGGCGATAGCAGACCGAGAACATTTTATTTATGAATCTTGTAAAAAGAATTATAAGGAATCACTCCACTCCTTTACAAACCCCCAACACTCCCTAAAGATGTTCCCTACATTTATTGAGCCCCCTCCAAACAATCGCTCACTACGAGCATGCCATACACTCCACATAACACCAGCCATCTTCACATGAGGTTTTCCATTCATCAAGAGATTCCTCCAAAAGTCATCCCATGTGGGTATAGGTTCCCTACAAACTCCCCTCCAAATCTGATCAGTCATTAAGCACGATGAGAATAGATGCACCCTACTATCCGTAGGAAAGTCACACAAGGGGCAATTTTAAGCAGGAGTGCCCAATCTTCTACTTCTCATATCACCATTAATAAGTCCATCATGTTGGCACAACCACAGGAAGATCCTAATTTTTAGTGGAATCTTCAAAAACTAGATTTTAACACAGTCCCTATCCTCCCTCGAGGGGTCTACGTTCATGGAACCCATTAGCCGCTTGTATGCCTTTTCCGGGTGAAGAGTCCATGTTTCCACCTAAAATAGTCCACCTTGCCCCTCGGCTAGAAAGCTTCCAGGTTTGCCATCAGCTGCTCCTGCTCGGCCTATGTTCTACCATGTTCACGCACACCAACACCAGCGATGCCCCATCTGCAGCTCACACTATCCCAACAGTCACTGATTGAAACTCTACTATTCGGAGCTGCTGCAAAAGCCCTTTGATATGCCTCATTTAGGTTGCCCTAGGTCGACCACCTATTTGTCCGAAAGAAAAAATGTCTCCCATCACCCAAAACTAGAACAAAGTCATCCCAATTGTCTTGTATTGCTTACCACATTGACTTCTAGAACGGTGAGGGGCGTTGAGGAGAGGATTTCCACAGCTGTACCTGCAAGGAGCTGTGAGCGTCCTTGATAACTGTGACCAAACCTTCCCATCATCCATTGTCAACTTCACTACCCATTTCAATAGCAAGGCATCATTGAATTCCATCAAAGAATGGATCCCCATTCCTCCCTGTGAGCGAGGCCTACACAGCTACTGCCACTTCACCAGATGCAAGAATCTACCTTCAGCCTTGGCACCCTTCCAAAAGAAATGCTTCCTTATCACATCCAATCCTTTCCACACTACCTTCGGAGATCTAAACACAAAGAAGAAAACTGGTATCGAGGTGACGACTGAGTTGAGAAGAGTCAATCTTCCTCCCTTGGATAAAAATCTAATGCTTCAGCACTCCAATTTGGCAGTCACTTTTTCAAATAGAATGGCCCAATCACTCTTTCTCAATTTACTATCTCTTAGGGGCAGACCTAAGTACCTTACCGGCAATGTGGCAGTGGGAGTATTTAAGATGTCTGAGATTGCTTCACTCTCTTGACCTGACATACCAAAGCAAATCAGAGATGATTTCACACCATTCAACCTAAGGCTCGAAATCTCACCAAATATATTGATCATTGTGAAAAGGGTCTCTACCTCACTTCTCCCTCCTACAAGAAATACTGTATCGTCGGCGTATTGCAGAATTGGTGCCAGTGCCGTTGGATTGGACATAGAATAACCCCTCACCATGCTTGCACTGGCCAGCTTACAAGTAAATTGGGCCAAGGTGTCCACAGCTAGATTGAAAATTAAAGGGGCCAAGGGGCACCCTTGTCGTACTCCACATTGAGGTTGTATCCAAGCCCCGCACGACCTCCCATTAATCAAAGGTGAAAAGGATAAAGTAACAATACATCTTTTCATCCACTGTATCTAGAGCAATGGGAATCCTCTCCTTCTAAAAATATCCCATAGGTAAGACCACGCAACTAAGTCATATGCTCTACGAAAGTCCACCTTCCACATGTAAGCTTTACTTCTTCTACACCACCCAGCCACCATCTCTTATGCCACTATGAAGGACTCCTATAGCGATCTATTGGGAAGGAAGGCTAATTGCACTGGGCTAATTAAGTCAGATAGGACACTTTTCAAATGATTTTCGAACACTTTGGTAATTACTAAGTAGATCGAACTTGAAAACTATTAATATCCTAAATCCTAAAGCACCAAAATGGCACGTAAATGTAAAACTTAATACCCCATCTATTGTAGCAAAATAGAGGAAGGATCTTCACTTTGGCCGTGTGTGAGGAAGAAACCAAGGCTGAAGGCAAGGAGCTTTGTGAAAATGCTCTAGAGGTAGGTGCACGCGATGGTGATGGCGGCGTAGTGGAAGGCAACCCGAGGTGGCTGGATGGAGTGGAGGGTTGATGTAAACACATTTACACTACTTAAAATGTCTATTTTTGCATGTTCTTAAGCATAGGATTGCATTTCATGATATAAATATTGCATAACATGCATCATCTTGCATTTAGAGTAGTTTGAATAAAATGGAGGTTAATTGTCTCCTTTTATGTGCTTGGACAGGGCAAACATTTTATCGGGGCCTCGGATCAAAGATCCAACCGTATGGATGTGATCAGGGCAGTGATTGGAGTTCAACAACTCCAAGATCGCCCTAATCAGGCATTTGTAGCATCAGATAGTGACTGGGGAACCCTAGAAGATCAAGGGCCAGGATGGTGAAAATCTGCACTTCAGATGACAAATTCGACCACACAGATGAATTCAGATCGACGATCGCAGCCCAACGATGCAAAGATCGAGTCAATCCGACATCCGTGGCACCATCTACAACTTCCAGAAGAAGGACGGCCAAGATGGCGCCATGTGGCGCCATCTCGGCCGCCCAAACGGCCGCACGCATTCTACAAAGGCCCCGCACCCGCTTGCTCTCCGTCGTTGGATCTTGATCCAACGACTGTGATCGGCCGTGCCTAAAAGCGTCCGCTCGACCATCTGCGCCTCGTAGCGCAGCGGTCGAGCGCGCTTACACGAGCGGCGGGCGCAGGTTTGAGCCGCAGCAAGGGGTTGGAAGGCGCGGGCGATTGGGCACGGGCGGGCCTTGGATCTTGATCGGACGGCAGCGCGTGCCCGATAGCGTTCACGCGTGATTGAACGCGCGGCATCACGTGCGATCGCACGCGCCAGGCGGGCGCAGCAGCGGGTGAAGATGCATCTTAAGCCGTCCGATCTCAGGATCAGACGGTTGAGAATCGATGAACGTGCGTAGGCATTGCACGCGCGAGCAGCTGAGGAGCCACGCGTGGGCGTGAAAGATACGCCCACGTTGGGGCTTTAGTGACGGATTTATCCGTCACTAAAGACCCCTCATTTATTATTTTAAAGTTGTAATGTCCATTTTGCCCCCACTCCTTGGAAGTATAAAAGGAGACCCCCTCCATACGAAATTCTCATCCCTTCCTTCTCTTCTCTATCCCTCCAAAGCTCAAGAGAAGCTTGTCCCACACCCAGGATGCTCCTCGCGAGATAAAGTCTATATTTTCGTCCCCCTTCGGAAGTGGATCCCATGACGACGATGGCGTGCTGCTCCGTTCCCGTTCTTCTGCTTCGTCCTCCTTCGTCCTGCTTCGTTCTCCTTTGTTCAGGCGTCATCTCGTTCGGCTCGTCCTCCAAGCAACCGTCGAGGAGGATTTCTCTCTCCCTATTCTTTTTACTACTTTCTAGTATAGATTTACTGCTTTCTAGTGTAGTTTTGCTCGTCCTCCAAGCAATCGTCGAGGAGGGCATTTCTCCCTCCATTCTTTTAATGCTTTCTAGAGTAAATTTATCGCTTTTTAGAGTAATTGTTTTATGCTTTGTAGTTGTAAGAGTGAAATGAACAATCTCCTCAATAATAAATTCCTTGTTTATTCTACATCTCATTTTGATTTCTCTGTGTAATATTCTCTCTCTCTTACTCTCTCTCTCTCTTCTATTTATTGTAAATAATTAGATAGTTTTAAATTGAATTATTCCGTGACAAATAAAAGGAAACGCATAGTTTTTAAATCAAACGTCCGCCTCCCTGTGTTCGACTCGGAATTTTAATTTCAGTATAAATTTTATTTATTGAACACGAATTCTTCGCTTTCAAGCTACAACAACAGGTTTTCTAAAATCGAACACGTTAGCGAAGCGATTCGCACGTTCAACAAGGGTGTTGGGTGGTGGTGAGCTACTGCTGCCAGGAGGAACTCCACGCACAGAGTGGTGGGAGGAGGTCGATCATGCGGCAGTGGGCCGTTGCTGCTATGCGCGCAGTAGGCATGCGGTGCGTGCGTGCGGCTGCACGATGAGCTGGAATGGTGGCAAGGTGCTGTGTGCAAAAGGGGTAGTGAGGTGGACACAGGCTGCTAGGTAGTGAGGGGGACACTGTTGGGCGCGAGGAGGTGAGGGGTAGTGGCGCCGGTGGGCGGCGATCACTGGAGGCCAACAGCATGGGTGGTGGTGGCTGGCATGGAGGTATGGCTACGACTGTCATGCATGGGTTGTTGGGTTCCTTTCGGCGAAGAAGAATAGTAGATGGTTAGTGGAGAAGATGAAGAAGGAAATGATGAAGAAAAAGAATAAAGAAAAAATAGAGGAGAAGAGGAAGTGGTTGGTGATGGGCTAAGAGGGATGGTGGTGGTTGATGGTGGTGGTGAGGTTGAAGGTGTGAATGAGTGAAGGATCATCAGCATGGAAGTGATGGTGGCTGTCTGAAGGTTTAAGGTGAACAAGTGAGGAAGGTGGTAAATGAATAGGAGGAAGGAGATGAACATGGTGGTGATGTTGCTTTTGTGTTGCATGAGCTTCAGGCCACGCTCACATTAAAGGTGTTGTGATGGAGCAGGTGAAGAAGAATGGTGATGGCAGTAGCATGCTCGCCTGTGCATGCTCGCGGTAATGCAAGCGAGATCCAGATGGCAGTGTGGCCTGTCACACCACATGCCCACGATGGTGGAGGCTTATTGCCACGGTTGAGGCCCACGGTGGTGGAATGAACGAGCTCGAAGCTCTGCACGGTGGTGTAATGGGATGATGGCCTACCGAGCTTGGTGGCCTTACTCCTCCTTTGTACCAATAGGGATGAGTTTGAATGGAGAAAGAGGAGCACTGAGGCCATTAAGGCCAGATCCGCTCCTTTTGACTCTTCAATGGTCTTCAATGGCAGCTAGTCGATCCTACCATGAATACAATAAAATATATGGAAATGAATTGATGTGTAATTTATGCATGAACCCTTAAAAAGAACTAATTCCTATTCTAACTAAATAATCCACATAATGTGTGATGCATGTAAACTAATTTATATATTAAGCTAATCCATGCTATTATAAATAAGTTCTAAATGTATTTAGATATGAATGTAATGCATGAAAACAAATATATATGAACTAGATTATTTACATCTTAATGCATGCTGTTTATATATCATTATTATTCTAATGTCTAGCCATTTAAGTAATTAATTAGCTCACAAATATGGCCTCATCAGATACATGAGAATACCAGACAAAGCATGTAAGTAACATTTATTTATCAACTACTTTAATTTTTATACTTACTTTAATATGACATTAAATTATTGTAATTTGTAGAGAGAAATGATGAAATTAATCAACCCCCCTACAGACACCACTTCCACCACTCAATAGCACCCACCTATGACATCTGAGGAGGCTTTTAGGAGCGTCATGCCTCCAGAGCACGAAGGCTTCGTTCATAGTGTGGGGAGGAGTCAAATGATCTCTAGCTGCTATGGGTAGAAGGGGTTAATGACAGTAGCCATCATCTAGCAGATGCAGATACAGCTTCATGATGTCACCACACAGCTCCATGATGTCACCTCACAATTCCAACAGGAAACTCAAGCTTGGCAAGATGCCAAGAAATTCATGGAGGAGCAGAGGAAGGAGATGGAGCAGTAGAGAGTGGAGATGAGAGAGATGATGGCATTATTACAAGGTAGTGGTCGGGATCACGCTTCCTATCACTACCCTCCTCATAGAGATGACGACGACCTTGGTGGTGGTAGAGCAGGATAAGGGGTAAGAGCTGAGGCTTAGGTTTAGATTACACATCGTTTTGTTAGTTAGGTTTTGCATTTTTCTTAGTTATATGTATATTTTGACATTATGACATACTCTTTTCATTAGGTTTATATATATACTTATTGTATATTGAATGTTATATGTTTCTTGTTGTATGTTGATTGATGTGCACACATCTAATTGACCTAAAATGCCAATTTATGCATGTTTCTAGTGTCATGGGAGCATTCATCATTATAAATATTGCATAACAAGCATAATCATGCATTTAGGTTAGATTGTATCAATTTTAGGTTAATTTTCTCTTTTTATGGTTAAGAAATAGGGTAACATTTATCGAGGCATCGGATTGAAGATCCAACTGTACAGATCTAATCAAGGTGATAATCGGAGTCTAACGCCTCCGAGATCACCCTAATCGGACCTCCGTAGCATCAGATGCAATCTGGAGAAGACCATAGGTCAAGGGGCAAGGTGGTGTAAAATTCAGACTTCAGATGACAAATCCAACTGCAATGATGGGTTCGAATCGACGATTGCAACCCAACGGCATGAAAATAGGTCCAATCCAACGTCTGTGGCACCACCTATGACCAATAGAAGATGGATGGCTCAGATGGCGACATGTGGCACCATCCAAGCTGCCCACGGTCACCGTAGCTCTTCTTCATTGGTTGATCAACACATCTCAACCATTGGATCATTGATCCAACGACTGAGATTCAATCTTGGCTACGCAAGCACTCAGTTGAAGGCAAAGTTTGCACGCCCTCAGCCGTTGGATCTTCATCCAATGGTTGAGGGCACATGAGCATTAATTCAAAAATGCGACATAAAGAGAGTAGTAGCGCAACGGTCAAGGTGCTTTGCCACAGATGGACACACGTTCAAGCCACTCGCGCTACGTTCCCCCTCACACGCAAGAGTGCAATTTGACCGCACAGTCATGCGCCAACGACTCAGATTGATCGATCAGATGGACACGTGATTGGACTCCTGATCTCACGACCGATCACGCGCGTTGGAGGCACGTAATGTAATAGCACGCGAGCGAGAGTTTTCAACCATTGTGCTTGATCTGACGATAGGAAGAGAGGCTGCATCTCCTCTTAACGCACGAAGGCGATGAGGCGCGTGCGATGTTAAGATCAGACAGTTGAGAACATGCGAACGTGGGTGAAGGTGCGAACGGTTAGAGCTGAGGCAACTTTGACATGGCACGCTCTAAGTGTTTAGATCCTCATCACATGACAAAGATGGTGCGCACAGCTACAACATCTTGTGCCTACAGTGACGCTCATAAACGCCACTAAAGGTCCTAATATTAATGTTAAAGCTTGTAAAAGGACATTTTTGCCCCCATGACTACACCTATAAACAACCCTACGCCCTCCACATTTTCATCATCTCTTCCCCTCTTCTCTCACCATCTCTAAAGCTCTACGAGTTTGTCCCAAACTCAGGATGCTCCATTAGAGTTAAAAATATAATTTTTCCACCTTATCACCCCCTTTGTGGAGCATCCCGTGGTTGTCCTCTCACTGCCGTTCTGGAAGTAGATCCCACTGCGATGTCGCCCTACTTCATCCTCTTTCGTCCAGCATCTCGCCACCTTTGTTCGGGCACTCCGTCAACATAGCTCATCGTCCAAGCAGCCGTCGAGGATAATTTCTCTCCCTCTCTATTTATCGCTTTCTAGATTAGATTCCTGCTTTCTAGTATAACACGTAGATGTATTGAACATGAATCTGTGGCTATGAAATATTTGTTCATTCTCTCCCTATTTTCTCTTTATTTATATTATTCTCTGTTTGTCCTCTATTAATTATTCTTTAAGTAGATAGCTAGCGTAGATTTAATTCAACTAGCTAATCTACTTCTTGACAACAAATATAAACACAATTTTTGATCGAACATACGCCTCCACATGTTTGACCCGGGACTCACTAGAGTTTCGGTTAAATTATTTGTTTAATGGATTTTTACGCGACAACAATGATAGGATTTTCAAACTCAAATTTTTAGCGTACAAAATCCCATCCAACATTTTGGCACCATTGCTAGGGAGGCAATGCTCTTTGATTTCTCGTGTTTCTCTCCTTAATTATCTTTTACCTCAATTGTCTCCATTCTTATTGTGATTGCAGGTACTCTCTTGAGGTGAGCAAAAGTGGTAGATTGGAGTAAAATGTTGTGGAAAGTTTTGTAAGTATACCCCACCTCCCAGCCACTAGTTTTCATTCCATAACCTAATAACACAAACTCTAATTAACCTAAGAGGTCTCATAAATCCTAGGGTTAGTTTGGTTGTTTGTTTGCCACCTCCACCCACCTCACCTCAGCTTATAAAAGAAAAAATTCTAAAAAAATCTCACAGAGGTACACAACCTCTTCTGATTCTTCATACTCAATCGGTAACCTGGTCTTGGGAACTGGTACACCCATCTACACATAATTGAGTAGAAATCTGATTAGGTAATCACTTGTGTGCCTAATTCAGTGGTGCATCAGGCCAATTATTCAAGTTGTTTGGGCCGCATCACTTCATCTAAAAATAACTCATTGAGTAGCTGCCTCTTAGGGTTCAATTTTTAAGAATTAACCAGGCCCTCCACATTCTTTTAAGTTTTAAAGGAAGACATCTTTACCCATGCTTTCAAAACCTTGTGTGCCAACTGAACCTTGATTGAATATACTTAAAGTTGAATCATAAAAGATACTAAACAAGGTTGAACCCTAAAAGATAAATCATCAATAAACATTGTTTGAAAATCATTGGTTGTCCACGCACACACATTGAAATTGATCTTTAAGGGCACAACCCAGATAAAGGATCCATCACATTCCAAATCACATTCAAACCTAACCCTAATTAAAATAGAGTAGACGTTAGCCTTAAGGATTAGACTCACTCTTCGAGGCCCAAATCAGGATTATTTTCAATTAATCTGATTCTACCATTCAATCTAATGTCTAGCTAGGGTAGTAGAGTCAAACAACTGTGGTTGGGGGGTATCAAAGGAACCTGAGGCAAAAGCCAAAGGAAGAACCTTCTCCCCAGCCGCTCCCTCTAATTGGTTGGATCAACCAGAAAGAACTAGATCAAATCATTCTTTTCATCTCAAGACTAGTTCTAGGAGTCCGTAGATCCTTAGACTACCCTACCTAAGGATAGGTTTGATTGTTTGTACTATAGGGCACCTTTCTTCCTCCTGCTTTGCCATGGATGCTTCCACATCCTAGTCGCATTTCCTCTCTTACCCTCCTAACACATCTTATTCCCAAGATGATTATTATCCCAACCAAACTTATTCTCACCCATCTACTAGTTGGGATAATCCTAATTAGGGATACAATGTCGAACCTCCGTGTTCAGGGTCTAACCCTAAATACCATGATTATGATTTTTATCCTTCTCCAAGCTATAATAATTATAGATCACCACTTGTTAATGATCAATTTAACCTGATCTACATTAAAGAAGGATATCCTGATTAAAATTCTTACCCTCCCCCAGATTACACTACATATGGGTCACCACCCCTATTTGAACAACCCAAAGTGACCTATTATCAAGGAGGGTATCAAGAACCTCAATTTGTTGACTCCCCTGGATTGAACCCAAACCCACCCAACCCTGAATGAAACCATTTGGTTCAGGTGAACCAGGTCCAAGATAGGGTGTTACATAACTTAAGGAATACCATTGAACCCGTACAAGCTAAGCCAATACCTTATACTGAAGAATTGGAGCCTCTGATTCAAATGATTGATGATCTTAACAAATATTTGTTGGATTGACTCCAAGATGATAAGGATAAGGACCTGGATGAGTTTTTACTTGGGAAGTTATTGAAATTGAGGATGAAATTTATGGTTGCTTTAGTTCAATCTTGGGATGATTCCCAAGATGAACCCCCTTCAGGAAAGCCAATGTCAGAATCCACTCTTGCAACAGTAAGGGGGGACAGGTTTTACGAAACCAGGGATGACCAAGTTGTTCTAGAGCAACCAATTGAGGATGAATTGATTTCTTCACCTGAGATCCATGAACTAGGGTACAAGAAAACATGTCTCCATGGACCAGGAAATGATCAATGATTTTGAGACATATATTAATGCGGATCCAAAATTCTTTGATTTTGAAGGTGAATAATCTTTATGTGAAGTCTCACCTGAATATGAGGAAAATGCTTTTAGTGAGACAACTGGGCCTAAGGAATCCATGACTTACTTAACAGTCTAGTAGTTAAGGAAATTGATTCTTAATCACACCCCATTGAGCACACTAACGATTTTGATTTTGAGATCACTAGACAAATGTCAGCTTTGATTCAGCCACAAATCTTGGACTTGGAAATTTTAGATGGAGTGATTAACATGCAAGAGGTCCCGAAATCTGAAATTCTAATTGTGGAGGATAGGAATTTGGAAATGAATATACGGGAAGCCAATTCTAGGGGAAGCAGAAGTCTGAATCTAAGGGTTCCCATATACTTGAAACCACCAACCTCTTACCAGGACCCTTATGACATTTTCTACTTCAAGGATGTCCAACCCCAAGCAAAAATTTATTGATTATCTTTTTGATTTTCCTATTATCTGACTTTTTGGACTTGGGTTGCATCCTCACAAACTGCAAGCCAGACCCCGCTTGCATACTGATCTCAAGTTCTGGGTAACTTTTATCTAGAACCTTAGATACACTTGACCATGGGGCATAGGTCAGCATCACAACCTCGTCCACATCTGTGGACATCTTCTTCTAGTAGGTCAAAAAATAGATTTTCTTATCTTGATCCTGACCTGCATCTGTGAATTTTTTTATTTCCTCTTTGATTGTATAGTGTTCCTAGCTAAAGACACTAAATTCAGCACATATACAGTCAGTTTTCTTCTCGAAGCTAACTGGGTAATCATGAAATTCAGGTGCTTTCTACTCTACTCCACTCTATTTCATGTATTTTTAATATAATGAGGACATTGCATTAGATAGGCATGGGAGGGTGGATATTCATCTCTGAATCATCTTATTAGCTCCATAGATTCTTTTTATTTTCTCTTTAGTTTTGAAAAAAAAAAATTGAATTAGGAAAAGACTTGAGCGTTAGAGTTTTCCAACCTTAAGAAATAATACTTTAGGACCTGAACACTTAGACCCTTTAGGTCTTAGGGCTTAATGATTGCGCAACAATCATGCAACCTAAATCACCCAAATTAAGGTAGATTCTAGCATAACTTAGGAATAATGCATTCATTGGCATCGTAATTTGCATAATAGCTAGTTTATTAGTCGCATAAATAATATCGTCATTTTATGTATTAATAAGATGATTTTTCTTACAGATGATTCGAAGCTGTGGATGTCAGATCAAACCGGACAGATCTGATCAGGACGACGACGGGAGTCCAACACTTCTAAAATTGTCTCGATAGACAACCAAAGCATCATATGCACTCCATAAAAGAACGGAGATCATGGAACCAAAAAACAAAGATTTGAGCCTCAGATGGAAGATCCAACCGCATGGATGAATCCGGATCAATGATCGCAGTCCAACGATGTAAAAATCAACCCAATCGGAGATCTACATCACCAGATACAAAGAAAAGAAGATGGATAGCCATGATGGTGCCACGTGGCGCCATCACAACCACCCCTCACCACCGGCCCATCTCTAAACACCATCCTCGCCTACTTTCAACTATTGGATGGCCATCCAACAGTCCACGATGTATCCACGCGTCCATCCAATGGATAAGGACAAATAGACACAAATAGGAAACTATAACAGAACTCATGCGTAGCATGTTGGCTCACGTGCTTGCACGAAAGCATGGTACGTGTGTTCGAGCGGTGCTCCACAAAATTAAAGGAGCATGGCATAAACGCAATTGCACCATCAGATGTTGATCGAAGGGCAGAGGCACGACCACGTGGTGTGATCGAAGCGCGCCACGGTCGAACATGTGATCCCATGCATTTTACGAAATCAGGAAGGTAAGGACCGCACGCGAAAGACATTTGATCTGTGAGATCATTGGGAGCGATTCAAATTCATGTAAGCAAGCACGAAGAGAGGAAATTGATCATGCGAGAAAGCGCATGAGCCATTCGATTGTGAGATCGGACGGCTAAGGATGATATGCTCAGATGAGGCTTGCGCATGTGTACGGGGAGAGAGAACTGTTAAAGCGGGAGCATGTGGAGAAAGCGGGGCCGTGCGATCTTGATGCAAAGGCGAAGTGGATGCCACGTGTCAGCAAGAGAGTGAATCTGTGCGATGGTGGCTCATTGGAGGTTGTTTTGAGGCCTAATCTAGTCCGTTGATCTTTTGATTAACAAATTTGATTATTCCTAAAGTTGTTACAAGAGATAGAGGGCCAAAAGACCCTTTTTGCCCTCCATAAAAGCTATAAGAGAAGGCTAGAGGCCCCCCTAATGGAAGGCAACTCTTCCATCATCTCTTCCATCAACTCCAAATATCTTCCACCTTCTCTGCAACTCTCCATCCCTCTGCAACTCCACTCCAAACTTCATCCTGGCATTGTGGATCTAAGGTGCTGCCACACTTCACACAAGCATCCTACAGGTGGCATCATCTCTCTACCACTTTCTATCTCTCTATCTCTCTCTATCTATCTCTCTATATTGATCTATCTATTTGCTCCTAGTAACATTTTCTATTGTGAAAACTCTATTTTAATTGCAATAAAATTCTGATCTTCTGAATGCATGATATTTGATTCATATACATATATACATATATAAATATCTGTTTAAAGCAAGTTTTATTGCAAAGCTTCTACAAAAATCTAGATTGCTTCCCTGTGAATGACCCGATACTCACCGATTTTATAAATTTATTTGTCGACGTGTTTTCGCACTATACTACAACTGAATTAACTTTTCGAATGCAAATTACGCGTCGAGCAAGTTGGCACCATTGCCAGGGAGGCAACGGAATTTTTTTAAGCTTTTCGGTGCGAATTTGAGATTTCTAACTTGCTATTTTCATTGATTTTGTGTGTGTAGGAAAGCAAGGAAATCAGAACAAAACACGACAATGGGAATTGCAGGTACGAACCTTAGGAAAGCAAGAAAATCAGAACGAAACACAACGAGAATTGCAGGTTTGAACTCCGGAAAGCAAGGAAATCAGAACGAAACATGACAATGGGAATTATAGGTTCGAGCCTCAGGTATGTAGCCATAGTTTAGATTAGTTAGATTTAGGATTTGCTTGAACCTTAGGATTAGTTAGAATTTGCTTGCTTATTGAAAAAAAAAATCTCTCTTGATTTTCGGGCTGAAATAAAGTTTTATCTTAAAAATTTAATTGCTGAAGATCCGTTCATCTAAAAATTGTCAAAGTTTTATTGGTTGTGGGTTTCAAAGTCAGGAACAATATATCCAAATTTTGCATAAATCGAAGTTAAAGAAAATTTTAAAAATTCATGCACTGATTTGTTATCAATTCGATTATTGTTCCTAATTTTTCAGAGCTAAAAATATCATAGGAATTTTTATATAACTCTGATTAATTTGAAATTTGCGGCACTGAATTTCTGAGATAATAAAAAATTTTAAAAAAATATTTCTTTCCTGTTTGATTGCACGGATTATCCAATTATAAACTGGGGTCAAAACAGATTGCAAAACCCCCAGTATACTTTAAATCAAAAAAAACAAACATGCATTAAAAATTCTTGCAAAATATTTTCTGAGTGCCTAGTTAGTGGTGCAATAGGACCAATTGATTTCATTGCTTAGGTCACACCACTTCCCTGAATTTGAACTTAAAAAAATCATCTGGAAATATCTCTGTGTAGGGTTTTACATTAAAGGTAGAGTACATCTACATTTCCATATTTGAAAGGGAATCTATCAAACAAATTGAGATTTGAAAAATTCTTGTGTGACTCATCAAAACCTTAATTGAAAATATTAACTCAAGTAAGCCCTAAAAAGCATTAACACAAGTAATTGAATCTTAAAATTCACTTCATCAAGAAAAATTGCTTGTGAACCCTTTTGCCTACGCACTTCACATCTCTACAAACACTCCCCTAATGCCCATCATATTCCAAAAGCACAGCAAACCCAAGCCTAAAACTGAGTAGATGTGCCTTAGGCAGGATCAATAGACTTGGGGACTTGAAACTAGATTTGTCTAAGGTCAAGGCCTTATCTACTTGGACCCACTAGTGACAAGAAAGGTCGATGTGGTAGTCGCATTAACCCTTAGTGGTGTCCCACCATGCGGGGTGTCCTAAGGGGTCCCACCCTTTTAGCCAGCTAAGTAATTCAAGGGCTGACCTAACCCAATTGTGTTTTAGGGAACCAGGATTAAGTCTATTTAGGGTTAACAATATAAGGACTAGTTTGATTGCTTGTATTGAAAGGGCAGGGAATTCTCTCATCTGTCTTTTCTCTCTCATCTATTAACCTTCTCCTGGTACATGGATGCTAAAAGGTCTTTGAACCCTGACTTGGTACCACCTTTAGAGAGTAAACTAAGGAGAAGACCCAATTTTTCTGAATACATTCCAATAACCAATTGCCATAAGTAAGAACTAATTGAGGAGGAAACCATGGACCCATACTCTTTTGCCTCACACTATTCCTCCTTTTCTCCCTATCCCAACCCTTCCCTTACCTCATCTTCTTCAGGGTGGGAGAACTCTCCTCAACACCCGGGACTTGATTCCCTTGCCTACACCTCATATTCCCTAGGTATAGCTAGGCCTACCTTGAATCCCACATGAATCATTGGATATCAAGGATCTCTACGACCTCAAAAGACACTCTCCATGTAAGACTAACACCTAATTGGCATGACCAACTATCTTGATCGATTCAGCCAAACTCATCTCTACCCAGATCAGGGATAAGACTTAGAATCCCAATACCTAGAATACCAATCCTATCCTCGAAATCACGTTGCAAAGTACCCCAATTCCACCCAAACAACTTCACCTTCTCATTGGGATAACCCTACAACACCAAACTAAGGATATGATTCTTAGCATAGGTATTCGGATGATAGATATTCTATTTCAACTGAGGAAAGAAATCCTGAAAATTATTATCCTCAGCCTAATCAAATCCCTAACCATGGCGACTATCCTAAGATCACCCAATTACTCCAGATAGTCCAGGGGATGAGAGAAGCTAATAAATGAAATATAGATAATCTAACAAACCAGCTCCATAGAATCTGGAAAGCACAAGGTGATAAAACTGATCCGAGCATGCCACAAGTTGGTGGTAAGCCACTAAAGGTTGAGGATCCAACCTTAGGTATGACATCTTATCCAATTACAACCTCTACATGCACTAAGCCCACCCACCAGCCCTGTGATTATGCAAAGTAGATCCTACCCAGGGCTATAGCTGAACTAATAAATGATTTTGATATCCCAGAAACTGACTTCGAGGAGGAAGACTCACTTGAGGAAATACATCTTGATTTAGGCCCTGAATAGTGACCATTCTATTTTGAGGAGCCAATCCATAATGGGCTGGAGTATAAGTCTTTTATGTTAAAAGATACACAATTGGACTACATGGATGATTTGGGAAAATCAAAGCAAGATCAAGAACATAGAAAGATTGGGGATAGTGACACTCCCAACCAAGCACGGTTAGATGGCTTTGATCTATT
This sequence comes from Thalassia testudinum, assembly GCA_037157565.1. Taxonomy (NCBI): domain Eukaryota; kingdom Viridiplantae; phylum Streptophyta; class Magnoliopsida; order Alismatales; family Hydrocharitaceae; genus Thalassia; species Thalassia testudinum. The sequence goes on from JAZHRO010000025.1 coordinate 98,088,487, forward strand.
CTTATCTGAGGATTACCATGATCAGATGTGCTTAAATGATTCAATATCTGGATTTGGCGATACTAATCATTCTAAGATATCCCATATAGTAGCTGAATCTGCTTTCACTTCTGTTTCAACTAATTTGCACCCTTCTCTTCCCATCCACCAAAGTTCTGAGGAAAACCCAAACTCTTACCCTTAACAGCTCAAGATTGAACAAGACAAACAATCCCCTTATGAAAAAGATGTTCAAGAAATTGCATAATTACTAGGGATGACTTATGAGGATCTATCTGAAGAAGTAAAGAATTTAGCTAAATCATGGAATCCTGAGGAGTTTGATTTGACTGATGAGGAATAGAAAAACAAACCCTTAGAAGATGTAATTCAAGAGAAAGATAATTGGGATCAAATTCAGAAGTCCACAGAACTAAAAGAATTCAAGATCTTGACTAATCTAGATTCTGATCTTACTCCCCCTTAGGCTATGATTTTAAGGAATAATGAATTTTCGTCCACTACATTTAAAGACTTGCATCATGATTTGGGGGATTCAAATAAGATTTTTTATCACCCCAGAGATAAGATTGAGGATTCTGATAAGTCTGGAACTAGTGAGATGGACGACTGGATCTTATTTGACTCACCTACTCGACATCCATCCGTACCTAACTTCACTTGCGAAGTGGTTTCCTATATAATTTTAGACTACACCACTTGGGTCCCTCCTTTCATTTCCCATCACTTTCAGGACCCATATGATTTATTCCCCACAAACCACCCTGTATCCACCTCATCTGCCTTCCTCATGCATCACATCGTAAGGTTGCCACTATCTAATTTCCACTCTGGCACCTGCACTAATGTTTCTCTCTTTTGTAGCATCTGGCTACAAATAGTTTCAATCCTGTTCACTTTATTTTTCTAACCATCCAGGCTTGGTATTCACCATCAGCTAATCCGCATTTGTGGATCACTGATCCTTATATTACATGATCACATCTTCATTTTAATATTGACTCTACCCATTTATTTGAACTACATATTTTTGGGTTTAAGTCCAACAAACGACGTTAAACTTAGCACTAGCTGGGAGGCAATCTAATATTCTTTACAGGTAGTTTGCATCTTCTGTATTCATGCTAACCTGGATCAACAAGCATAGTCAGGTGATATCCCCTCTTGCTTATTATATTTTGATTCTCATGCATACATTTCAATGAGGACATTGTAATAAATAGGTATGGGGGGTGGGCATTGCATGTCCAATTTTTTATGTAAAAAATGCATTTAGGCATAAAGAATTTTTATTAAGGTTTTATTAGGGCTTTATTCTTAAGTTGATTACAGAGTTTAGAATCCAGTACAATTTCACACTTACATGTAGAATTCGCAATGGAATCTCTGTGAAGACCAATAAACATCTTTAGTTTGTCGAGAAGAAGAAGTGCCTCTTCTCCTAAGCCCTTGGACAGTAATAAGGGAGTCAGGAAAACTATTTTCTAATAGATCCACCAAACAAGTGTGAGGTGAGAGTAGAAAATCTACTGGTGCTCTAAGACTAGTATGAGGAATCTTAACTTCTGGATAATTAGATAATGATACTTGGAGTTAGGCATAGTTTCGCTTTCGATTTATACGTACAAGTTCATAGTATGAATATCTTGAGAGCCACCAAATAAGGCAAATACGCAGAGAGTGGGTTCTGATAAAACTAGGACTGAGGTGGATGGTCATGACCATCCTTTACGGAATGCTTGGCTGAAGGAGGGTATTAATGTCAAGGTCAGAAATACGTTGTCCTATCCATTCCTTTCCCAGTGTCGAAAATAGGCACTTCCACCAAATAAGCTACCCGATATCCTTTTGAACATCCCTAATCCCGAATAATGCATCATGAATAAAACTCGTATGCGATATTACGTTAGTAGATGTCTAGATGTAGAAAAAAAAAAGAAAAAGAAAAAAAAATATTTATAGAAAAAAAAGAGAGGAAAAACAAAAAGAAAAGAAAGAAATATATCTATACATAGAAAAAAAATTGAAAAAGAAAAGAGTAGAAAAAAATGAGTTCATGAGTTAGAGTTTATTTCAAGTGTAATGAGGCAACAACACCTGCCACCCTCATGATCCACCAAATACAACCTTGACCTACTTTTCTTCATTTTTGGCCACCTGAATACGAGCTAAGGAATTCTGACTTAGTCGTAGAGTTATTAGAACCTAATCAAAGTGTTAATGCCAGGAGATACCACAAAATATATTGAGAAATCTGGTAAGATTATGAGCTCAAAAAGAAAGAAAAGAAAAGATAAGATAAGAAAAAGAAAAAAAAAGAAAGAAAGATAGAGAATTCATACAAAGGAACTAAAGAGAGTACAGTTTCTCATTTTTCTCTTAGTTGAATTATTTCATAATCTGGAAATCTAGGTTCTAAAGTACTAGTCTATATGCAGCACCAAATGAGTGTAAGCCACCAAATACAAATCCACTTGACTCAAATAATCTTCTACCTAGGCCAAAAACTGGCGTTGAATCTACAGATTATCTTATAACCCCGTGGGAAGAAGTCTACCTATCCCAATAGATTTTTACTAAGGGCCAAGTACGAGCTTTAGATGTGGATTGACTTTTCACTTGGATTCATTACATAGGCTACAACAAAACACATTCACGATTATCTAGATTCTAAAGCTACGAATGAAAACAAAAGACATAAACCTCTAGTCAAACTCTTGATAAAAATTACTAATGTAGGACCACTTTGCATTTAGTCAAGCATTTGCTTGGGACTAGCAAGATTTACGCATGCGAGTGTGATTGCACAGCAATCATGCCACATAAATCACCTGAATTAAGGTAGATTCTAGCATAACTTAGGAACAATACATTCATAGGCATCATAATTTGCACAATAGCTAGTTTATTAGTTGTATAAATAATATTATCATTTTATGTAATAATGAGAGATGATTTTTATCATAGATGATTCAAAGCTACAAATGTCAGATTAGACCAAAAAGATCTAATCAAGACAACGACGGGAGTCTAATGATTCTGAAATCATCTTGATTAGACAACTAGAGCATCGTATGCAATCCATAAAAGAATGAAGATCATGGAGCGAAATAACAAAGATCTAAGCCTCAGATGAAAGATCCAACCGCACTAATGAATTCGGATCAACAATCGCAGCCCAACGACGCAAAACCTAACTCGATCAGAGGTCCACATCACCAAATACAAGAAAAGAATATGGACGGCCATGATGGCACCAAGTGGCGCCATCACGGCCTCCCCTCACCACCGACCCATCTGTGAAGACCATCCTCGCCAACTATCAACCATTGGATGGCCATCCAACGGTCCACTATGCATCCACGTTGCCCATCCAATGGATAAGGACAAATAGAAACAAATAGGAAACTATAACAGAACTCATGCATAGCACGTTGGCTCATGTGCTTGCACAGAAGCGTGGGATGCGCATTCAAGCGGTGTTGCACGAAATTGGAGGAGCTCTAGCGCAGGTGCAATTGCGTCGTCAGATGGCGATCGAAGGGTGGAGGCGTGACCATGTGGCATAAGCAAAGTGCGCTGCAACCGAACATGTGATCCCACGTGTTTTGCAAAATTAGGAAGCCAAGGCATGTGCGTGCAAGCCGTCCGATCTCTGAGATCGTTGGGAGCGATTCGAATTCACGTAGGTGAGCGTGAAGAGCGGAAATTGAGCGTGCAAGGAAAGCACACGATCGGACAACTAGGGATGAGGCGCTCAGATGAGGCTTACGCGTGTGCGAGTGGAGAGAGAACTGTTGAAGCGGGTGCACGAGGAGAAAGCTAGGCTATGCGATCTTGATCCAAGGGTGCAGTGGGTGCCACGTGTCAGCCAAAGAGTGAATCCGTGTGATGGAAGAGCGTTGGAGGTTGTTTTAAGACCTAATCAGGTCTATTGATCTCCCGATCAATGGATATGATTAATCCTAAAGTTGTTACATGAGATAGAGGGCCAAAAGACCCTTTTTGCCCTCCATAAAAGCTATAAATGAAGGCCATAGCCCCCCCAATGAAAGGCTTCTCATCCATCATCTCTTCCATCAACTCCAGATATCTTCCACCTTCTCTGCAACTCTCCATCCCTCTGCAACTCCACTCTGACCTTCATCCTGGCACTCTAGATCTAAGGTGTTGTCGTACCTCGCACAAGCATCCTACAAGTGGCATCATCTCTTTACCACTTTCTATCTCTCTCTCTCTCTCTCTCTCTATCTATCTATCTATCTATCTATTTGTTTCTAGTAGCATTCTCTATTGTGAAAACTCTAGTTTAATTGCAATAAAATTCTGATCTTCTGAATGCATGATATCATATATAAATATCTGTTTAAAGCAAGTTTTATTGAAAAGATTCTGCAAAAATCAAAATTGTCTCCCTACGAACAACCCAGTACTTACCGATTTTATAAATTTATTTGTCGACGTGTTTTCACGCTATACTACAACTAAATTAACTTTTAAAACACGAATTACACGTCGAGCACTTAATCAGCCTAAGTGTCCACTAAAATATGGATTTGTTTCTCAAGTCCTTGCCATTCTAAATTCAATTTTTAATTGGTTAATAAGTTGGGGTGATACGTACATGACTTATCAACATGCCCTCTAATTTGAGTGGGTTTTAAGCCTAAGCATCTACACACTCTTGACACTAACTCGCTTTTCGATGATTTGAATGGAAATTGGGTAGCTAATGAAAATTCTAGGATGGTATGGCTAGCAAGTTGTCGGTAGTAATAGCTCATCGACCGGTTGTCCAAAGCCCAGCCACACGACCATTCTCTTCCTGATGTCTTTAGGTAAATCATAGATCAAAGAAGTCACCTACTTAGAAAAAAAGAAAAATATAGAAAAATATTCAAAAATAAAAGAAAAAGAAATAGAAAAGAAGATAAAAAGAAAAAGAAATAAACCACACTTCACTGCATGAGTATGGCTGGCAAGTTGTCAGTGGTAACAGCTCATCAGTCGGTTGTCTAGAGCGCAGCTCACAAAAATGCATGTTTAATTTCAAACACCTAGGAAGAAGTGGAGAAGTAGAATAAGCCTGGGTGATATACACTGGGTTCGCCCTTGTGTTGACCCTATAAAAATAAAAAGTAGGGAGAAAACTATCGATCGATAGATACACCTTTAGGCAAAAATTCTTCACTAGGTCACCTAGGGGAGTAGAAACCCGAACTTTGTTCTAAACGTCAATCAGTGACTCTATCACATTCACATAAAAAGATGCTTAGTATTTAGAGTTCTCTCTGAGTCTTGGGTGCGTTGGGCAGCCATGGAATGCTACCTCGAAACCTTAAACTCAAAAATCCAAAAAAATTAGAAAAGAAGAAAATTATCCTTTTGCTTTTAAATAAGGCAAGGGCTTAGGCAGTCTGCATTTTGGCAGACACCCAGTTGCTATTGTGTCTCTGTAGTTCAGGACCTCAGTAGAATTTTTCTAGTGTTAAAAAATAACTTTTGCCCAAGAAATCTAATCTTAATTTTTTTATAAATACCATGTAGTTTTGCTAGGGACTAGCAAAAGATAGGGATGGGGGTGTGATCTGCGCACATCTAATTGCCCTAAAATGACTATTTATGCATGCTTCTAGTGTCATAGGAGCATTCATCATTGTAAATATTGCATAACATCCATCATCATGCATTTAGGTTAGATTGTATAAATTTTAGGATAATTTTCTATTTTTGTGTTTAAAGAATAGGACAACATTTATCAGGGCCTCGAATTGAAGATCCAACCGTACGAATCTAATCAGGGTGACACTTGAAGTCTAACTCCTCCAAGATAGCCCTGATCGGACCTCCGTAGCATCAGATGCAGCTCGAGGAAGACCATAGGTCAAGGGGCAAGGTGGTGTAAAATCCAGACTTCAAATGACAAGTCCAATCGCACGGATGGCTTCAGATCGACGATCGCAGCCCAACGATGTGAAAATTAGTCCAATCCAACATTCGTGGCACCACCTATGAGCAATAGAAGAAGGACAGCTCAGATGGTGCCATCCAAGCTGCCCAAGGTCACCGTATCTCTTCTTCATCGATTGATCAATGCATCTCAGTTGTTGGATCATCGATGCCCTAAACCTGAGCCTATGCCTAGTAAGGATATCCCAATGAGCTTGGATGTTGAGATTAGGTTAGACCAATGTCAGGTTGATAACTCCATGCATCTTGATTTATTCAATGGTGGAAATTTCGATCCTGAATCAGGTTCAGGTGATGGTTTTTGCAAATTCTCTAATGATTCTGAATCATACTTTGATTTAAGAGAATCATTGTTTCCAGATGATTACGAGCCGATTTATGACCTCAGTATCCATGATCCATTCTTTGATTCTGATTCTAAGGCCAATGATTTAGAACTCGAAGTAGCCCTACCTCCTACTCTCGAGCCAGAGCCTTTCAGAAATTAATCCCAACCCCGACTTGCCACCAGAATCAATTTCTATTCTGACTCACCTCTTTATGATCCAGCTGCATATGATTCACTACCACAATTCGACAATGAATGGGACACCAATCAAATTAACCATGTATTGTCCCCCTCTGATCCCACTAGTAGGGTACCTACTTCCATCATAGATCCATTATCTTTTGAGGACCCCTACTCTGATCTTGCTGAGTCGATATAGCCAAATCCCTGATACGCAATTCCAGACCTATTTGAGCAACAAAGCATATGGTGGGTTCCACACCTATTGATTCACATCCCTCAACCCACCAGACTAATTGGGTTTGGTCTTCATCATCAGCCAATTGATCTGAACAAGCACTTGGTTAGACCAACTAGACTACTCATCAAGGCGCTTGTCTTACAAAATTTTTCCAATCTGACCACCTTCTACTTGGTTGAAGGTATTGAATTTAGCTCTTAACGAAAGACAATCCGTCATTCAAAAAACCTGACAACCTTTCAATTCTTTTTGAGCTGCACTCTTATTTTACTTTAGGATTCAAACTTTAAAACAGCCAACTCCACCTTAGATACTTATATCAAAGTTTGAAATCATTCGCAACAATCATCCTGACCCGTTCACCCACCCTTTAAACCTATTCTAAACTGTGAACTAAGCTGAATTCGAACCCATCTAGTTTACAATGAGGACATTACAAAACTTATGCATGGGGGGTATTAAAGTGCAAAACAAATGGGAAGTTTAATTCTTCAAGGGGTTCTCACAAAATAAATATATAAATGGAGAAAAGGGGAGGAAAATTTTGTGAACCGAATGAAAAATCTTTCTTGAGGAAAAGTAGGGGCAAATACAAAAAAGAAATGACAGAGGATCAAAATCAAAAATAATTGATAGACCTAGCAATTGATTATGGATCCTACTTAAATTCTAGACCAAATCAAAATAAGGATTAAGTCCTAAAGTGCTAGAGATAAGGAGATAAGTAAAGAGTACTAACCATTGGCCTCTTAGGCTTATCCTAAGGCTTAAACATTCACATATTTATTAAGATATCGACTATTCCTCAAGAGGTTGAGGAAGTTGCGAGGATGAAGTATTAAGTCTAAGGCTTAGCGATTATTTAGCCTCGTTGCCTGCCCTTTGGTTTGTGGGACTTAGTAGCCTAAGCACCCAAAAATCATACACCAGTCTGGTTTAGTGCACTTAATGAAAAATAATTCCAAAAGTGTTCTATTCTGAAAATGTTTTCCTAAAGATCTAGCTTAGGAGTGGCTTGAAGACACAAGTTGATTGAATGAGTTCCCGATGCAGAGAGGCAGAATGAAAAATACTCCCCTTCAAGATGCATTACAACATATCATCTCCTCAATGCCTGTCTCCTAGGATATCTAAATATCTTACCAGGGGCATGTAAACACCTTTTGCTGGTTCGGATGCCATGGGTAGGATTATCCCGAAATGTCAATTATCCTGTGAGGATTGATGGTAGGGACAAGGAATCTGATACAGACCATGTTTAGAGCTAATACGATGTTGGATATAGGGGAATATAAAGGGAAAAGAGAGAAAGCTCTCAAACAAATATCCCTCTCTATCTCTCTTATCAAAATGCATTGATAAACTAAACTTGGACTTGCTATGTATACGCACGTTTGCTTTAACTGCTAGGGTCAATGAACCTCTAGGCATCTTTTGTGGGCCGTTGAAACCTTCACAGCGAACCCAAGGCTGAGGCTGGTTAGGTTTGGATCTTAACTGGTACTTGAGTACCTCTAGGCCAATTGTTGGTATTCTAATCTAATTTCTATAGAAAAGCCACAAATAGGCATCTGAACATCAAAACTCAGGTTTAGAACTCCAATTCTTTCCATAGGATTTTGCTAGGGATTAGCAAAAGTTAGGCATAGGGGTATGATGGTAACACCATCATTCGTCATAACTAATTGAAATTGGCTAAAAACCAATTACAAATGCCCTTAATTGATCATCTGAGGATCACAATCCCATTCTGAACTGATTTGAGAAGAAGATAATAAAATAGGGTAAATTCTGTTATTTTACCAACTCATCATTAATACAGATTAATTGAGGGGTTAATCAGGGGTTAATTCAAGGTTAAATAAACTTAAATATTGAAGTGGGCTCACATTGACTGAATCAAGGTTTCATGTATTTCAAGAAGTAAAATAGTACTAAAAACCCTAATTATCAGCCATACTCAAATTGGAAGGGTTCTGGGGATGGTAACGCCATCATTCTTCATAACTAGCATAATTTAGTTGGAATCAACAGATAAATGCTCCTAAATGATCGCCTGAGGACCATAATTCCACTCTTATCTAATTTGAAAAGAAGATAAGAAAATAAGGTTAATTCTATCATTTTAACAGCACATCAAAAATGCAGATTAACCATAGGGTTACTCAGGGGTTAATTAAAGGTCAAATGAGCATTAGAGACTAAGAAGTGGGCTTACACTAACAGAATCAGGGTTTCACGGATTTCGAGGACCAAAATAGGACTAAAACCCCAATTACCAAGCCCACTTAAATTGAAAAGGTTTCAGTCAAGATAAAATCAATCTAAATCTCCTAAAATTTATAAAAAATATTCTAAGAGGTTTGGGACCTTTGGTTTGACCATCTGAACCCATTTTGACTTAGAATAAAGATTTAGATGGGAATTTGCCTTAAGTGTGCTTCTCTACAATTTACCCAGTTAAACACTGAAAAAACTCATATCCAAATTTACCATTAGATTCCTTGGGTCCAAATTAGGTTAAGACCAAAATTTGGGCTCAATCAGAGTCCATCTTGACCTAGTTTACAATTTAGTCCCTAAAATCTATATTTCTTACACTCAAGCCCCTAGGTTTCAAGTTTCTTACAAAAGGGCCCCTAACTTTCTCATTGTCTTTGCAATTAGGTCTTTGCTACCATGAATGTGAATAGAACCTACATCGCCGACTTTGAGCGAGGATTTCTCGCTCGATTCTCGCTTAAGTCTCTCCAAAATTAGAGAGATTGTTCCTGAGACAATCCCCTACACATTAGACTTGATCCCAACCCCCGATTCGAATCCTAGAGCCTAACGAACTCATGAAATTAGTGTGGATTTCTTGTGATTCGTGCGAGGAATTTAGGCTTGCTGCATGCTTTATATAAGTTCCCCAACTTCCCAAGTCCAATTTGAGTCAGGTCTATGCCAGAATCTCCTCTTCTTCCTCCTCGTTTGCCGCGAACTCCATCTGATCCAGTAGCTTTCTTCCTCTCCCTCTTTCATGCATCAAATAGTCAAATTGGAAGCACCATCCTCTTCCTCCTCTTCTTTCGACAATAGCCGACCAAAGCTCCGTCCTCTTAGGCTATTCTTCGCAGCCGTTCCTCCCACTAGAGAAGTTCATCCCTTCCACGTCTGGTAAGCCACGTAGGCGTGGAACTCCACCCCTTTCATCCAATATATAGGCTCTTTTCCTTCCTCTCTCTCTCTAGCATAGGTTTGGCCTCTTTAACCCTCAATTCAACCGACGATTCGCCAATCTCCCAACTCATCTTCTCTGCTTCTGGTGTGGTCGTCCCACCACTACACCACACGAATCACCACTCCATCACCACCAACACCTTCATCTCACTTCAACAAGCAAATGCCTTAACCTAAATACGAGCCTTGCTTCCTCCAACACTCAACTGGACAAACCATCATCCCGTCGATCACCACGTCTTTGTCTAGCCACCTCACTCTTATGCACCAAATCACCGAAACCAACATATTCCACACACTCTGGTGATCCTCATGAATGCTTTAATTTAGGCTTTAATCCAGCATTTGTGTTTCAGGGTTCTTTGCCGGTGAGCTCCACTCTGTCATCGTATGCCACCGTCCGACCATCAACCAACTTGGCACCACTTTGCAAGGCTACAAAATTGCCCCAGGGACTCTTCTAGACTTCAATTGGCCAAAGCCACAGTGGTAGTAACTTCAATTTGTGGAACAACAGGACCTATAGGGGGGAGGTGCCCTCACTGTCTCTCTCTCACACCTCACCCGCAACCACTACCCATGAGTCTAGTCCTCGATACTCATCCCAATTACTTGATTCGAGACCCGATTAGGAAGAGAAAGGTTGCTGAGGGAAGGGGGAGGTTTTGCCTTAGGGTGCATGCACATGGGCCCAACACTTAGCAGATTTCTAAGGCTTTGGCTGTTGAGGCTTGGTGACTTTAATTCGTCTGACCTTAGGGGCCAACATCTATTAGTGGTTGATTTGAGTTACTATGGAGTTATTTGAGGCTTGTACTGACGTAGATAAGTGGTTCAAGACCACTATTGAGTATCATTGCGATATGTACTTGATTGTGGGATTAAATTGCTAATTCAAATCACCATTTTTAGTTGTCTAATTATTTTTTTATCTCATCGATTTTGAGATACATTGTTCTTATTGAATATATTTTTTATTATTGTTCATTGCATTTCTCTGTTGTGAATTATTATGCTCACTATTTCTTATTTCGACTAGTATTTGAACTCCATACTTTCCCACAGCGATTGACCTCGGAATTCACAATTTTTTGAGTATTATAAATTTAAGTGTTGTATTGATTTATCGACTATACTACGACGCTATACTTTTCTAAAACACGGTAGAAGCGTGGCAACATTTTGGTGTCATTGCTAGGGAGCAAAGCGTAATTCACCACTAATCGTATCATTCTTGATTAATTGTGATTGATTTCTGACTTGCCCTATCTGCTTTATTTTGTTGTTGTGAGGTACATCTCAAGGAGATCTTCTACGTAATCAACCACATAGGGGCAGGTAAAATTTCTCTTCTTCCCTAACCACCTCCTAATCTTGGGAAGAGAAAAAGGAAACAAATCAGTTAGGATCCACTTGCCATATTTTCTTAGCAATATCACTTGAAGGAAGAGTTTCTGGATTTGCAAAATTTATTGATAACAGATTGAAGTTGATGCGATTTGATTAGAGATTCCTCGTCTTGATTTCCTGTATCTATTAAAAATTTACACTAAAATTTTTCAACATCTTAGACTACTTACTTTCTTCTTTGAGTCCATGATGTTATATTTGGAATCAAATTAGACTGAAAATAAAGCCAATCTAGGGTTTCCACATTTGGGTTTTGAAGTGTTAATACACACTTGCCTGCAATTAAGAAAATTGATCTTCCCACATTTGTGTGTCACCCAAGCCCTTGTTTGAACTGATCTATTCAAGTGAACCTTAAAAATAAGGCTATAAATTCACTTGTATCTTAAAATGTGGCATCTAATAACCTATTGAGAACCAATTCAGGGTGATTTGGGTGCTTTAACCCAAATTTCACCCTCAACCTTAGGGCAGGTCAGGTGAAGTTGGTTCACTTACAAATTAGGTCACAAATTGAAATAACTTCTAAATCAAGTGAAATTCAAGGCACAATAGGGCTAAAATTGGTAGACTTAGGTCTCAATTCATAAATTCCGATCTACTTGGACCCTCTATGACAAAGAAGGTCAGGTGGGGTAAACCATATAACCCATGGGGACACTCTATCGTGTAGGGGTCTTTGTGGGACTCTCCCTTCCTGGTTGCTCAAGTAATTCTCAGGTGTGTGGATTTTTGATCAAGAGGCCCATTTGCCTCAAACCAGCCTTAGTCATCCAATATTTTTTGGGTGCCTTGATTGGGTCCAATATACATCGAGTCTCTCATCTATTCTTTAGTGCACACACAAAAAAGAGGACCCTAGGTCTGACCTAGAGGTCCCCATTAGAGTTTATCTTTTGGGGGAATCTGATCTGATATGATCAAATCAATCTGGCCTTGAATTTGATTCTTCATCCTGATCCATCACCTGATTTGAAAATGTAACCTGACAACATAGGAAAAATGTTCAAGAAACCTAAATCCCATAAAAGGATCAAAGAGAAAATAATTGAGGCTACCCTTAAACATAGGGAAGAATTTGATAGGACATCATATCCATTTACGAACATTCAGGTTAATGTGTCAAAAACAACAGCCTTCCATGTGAACTACGTCAAAATGATGTTAACACAAATGATACATGGTTCAACCCGGTGTTCTGATTGAAAATCGTGACATTAATTGATTTTATGTTGTAGTATAATTGCGAAATCCAATTCAAACAAAAATCAAGTAACGAGACAGTGAGTCCCGATTGATCTCAGAGAGGCAGATAAAAGTAAAATTGATTTGATTTCTCTACTTACAATTACAGTCCATTATTTAAAATACGAATATAAGATTCGTCGGTTGCGTTGTTATCTCGTAAGACATGCACATGAGTCAAAAATAAGATAAATGTGAAGGTATGCGTATTGGTGCTCACTATCTTAACTATGCGATGGAGACCCACAAAATATTCGTTAATCGTTAAATCCTTGATATCTTCTGGAACCGACATTTAAGTTGCACAAAAGATATGGAAATATGGAGTAGGCAACTGTTGATTTTATTTCCTCACTAATAATGTCATTACAATGATTCTTGAAGAGAGTGATGGGAACACCATCATGAGCCCTAACTAGCTCATTTTGACCCAATGAAGAGAATAAAACTTCCTACATAACCAACCGAAGGTCATAATTCACTGAATAACCTTTTTGAGAGAAAAAAAAGAAACTAACGGTAAAACTACAATTTTACCAATGCAGTACAGCAATAGATTTTCTCAAGGGCTAAACAAAGGTCAAAGGGTCTTAATAAGATAATAAGTGGGTTGGGTCAAAAAGAAAAGGGTTTATGTAAGTTCTGTGAATTAAATGACTTCTTGGAACCCTAAAATAAACCTACTTGATTAACCAAGGTTCTGGTCAAGATAAAATTCACCTAAATCCTCTAAAAATCATAAAAAAATATTCTCTAGGGTTTAGAGCCTTCAATTTGGCCATTAGAATCCAACTTGACCTAGAATGTGGTCTCAGACAGATATTTACCCTAAATTAGGTTTTTACATAAATTTCCTAGTCAAACGTGGTCAAACCCAAAATCCAACTTCCCCATTGGATTCCTTAGATCCAAATTAGGTTTGTACAAAAATTTGAACCTAAGGGGAACTCATCTTGACCTAATTTGCAAACAGGTCCAACCTGATTACATTTTTACCCCTAACTTTCAAAAACCCTTACAAACAACCTCCTATCTCTACGTCATTTTCACAAATGGGTCCCTCCACCATTATAGCGGAGGAATCCTACTCCGACGAGCTTTGGAAGGAGAGTTCTCCCTGATTGCTCAAAGGATCTCCTCTAAAATTTGAAGGGAGATTCTTTGAGAAAATCCCTCCAATCTGAACCCATCCTTGATCCTAGATTCTTTCTGAATCTCTCATGCGAACACATGAGAGACATGGGTATCCCAATGGATTCCAACTTCGGTGAGCCTTCCTTGCTTGGGAAGCTTGCTTCCCAAGCCCTAACCGATCTCGAGGGCTCTATTTAAAGAAGCCCAGTTCGCCCCGACTCATCCAAGCTTGAATTCGACCGGAGACCCTCTCAAATTCTTCTCACCTCCTTCGACCGATTCGCTCTTCAAGCTCCAGCGACCTTCCCTACTCTCCCTCATCGTTTGACCACAGTACCAGTGGCAGACTCCTCCTTGCTTTCGTCCACGTCGCGCAACACCCGCCGACGCTCCTGCCCCCCTTCATCCTCGCCGACCGTCTCTCTCTGAGCACCTTTGTCTCCGACGTCGGCAGTATGCGTCTGATGCCATCTTCGTCTCCCCTTCATCCACTATCACCCCAGATAAGTTCCTTGACTTCCCCTCTTCATTTTCAAACACTCACTACTTCGTTTCGACTGCTAATTCACCTCACCATCCTCTATCTTCCACCTCACAGGCGCACCTCCAGCGAGCTCGCAGGGCCATTACACTCCACCAATCCAGCCGCCATCCATCCCTACACCTCTGCCATGTCCCAGAGAGCAAAAGCCCTTTGGTCTTCGGGGCCATTATCCTCTCCACTGTACCCCCAAACACACGCACTCTAACATGCACATTCTGAGGTCATTAGACTACCTCGCTCTGCCGATCACCTCCACACCACCATAGTTATGTTTGTCATCATCCGGCAACACTTTTGAATGCTTTTAATAGGGTCAAAAGACCATTTTTTGAGTTTCAGGTTTCGAGCTTTATCCACCATTGTTGAAGCAGCTTCGAGAAATCTCGTGCTGCATTCTTGAGGTCTCATCCCCTGGCGTAGGTATCAGGTGACGCGAAAGCATCAGGAGAGCGTCTCTAGCTGATCAAGCTGGACATTTGACCAACATCAAACATGAATTGACCATGAGAGCTTCACAGCAGCAGGCAAAGAAGGGACTCACATAGTCCAACATTGTGGATTCTGAAGCAGCCGTAGTGATATAAGAGTAAAACGTCTCTAAGGCTTATCACCTTCGAGTCACTGTGGTCTGGTCCCTACTGCTCCCCTTGCACATGCAGCACCCCACGTGCTCGCCCTGGCCCGCGCTCACGCCCTACGGGCTTGGGTCTGATCCGATTACCCGAGTACTCGGGTCTTGTTTGAAGAGAGAGGACGAGAGATTGCACGGGGGAAGGGGGAGGGTTTTGCTGCTGAAGACACTAGCAGACACATAGCCAATTTGAGAAGTTCCCCTCCCCTGAGTAAAGAAGGAAAAAAAAGAAGAGAAGAGGAAGCAGCAGTGAAAGAAGAGAAAGACAGAGTTAAAGAAAGAAAGAAGAGGAGCCGCAGAAGAGAAGCAGAGAAAGAAGAAATCAGAAGGGAAAAGCACTGTAGCATCAGACATTTAAGTCATCTGATTTACAAATCAGACATCCAATTTGAGTTTAATTCATATTATATATGATTGCACAGCAAAAATACACCAACAATTGTGCCATCTTGTGCTATTTCCTAGCATTACCAGTGCATATTAGGTAGACATAGTCGCATTTGTAAAAATACACGCATGCATGCATTTATTTGAGAGGGGAGGAGAGTGAAATAAATGGCCATGAAATTAACGTTTTCCTTAAGTGCTACTTTGCAAATTCACCATCTTTATTTTTAATTTTATTTGACTTTGAATTCTTCTCCGCGGCTGTAACGAACGCGTGCCCCAGACGCCTTTTAAGACGTCTGGGAGGTGGCCTAGACGTCTGACAAGACGTCTTGGATCACATCCAGACGTCTGACCAGACGTCCAGGATCGTTTACAGACGTCTGGAAAACAGTTATGTTCGCACGGGAGATTCGTCTGCGCGCCTGTGCGCGTAGACCTGCGATTCCTCTCTCTCTCCCTCTGCGGCTGCAGGCGCGCTGCGACCACCTTCTCTCTCCTCCTCGCGCGGCCTTAAAAGGGCGCGCCTCCCCTCCCGTCTCCATCGTCTCCTCCTTCTTCTCCTTCCTGAGCGCGAGGGTGAGCGAGCGCGAGGGCGAGCGAGCGCGAGGGCGGCAGCGGCAGCCGCAGTGAGCGCGGAGGAGGTGCGGCGTGCGAGGGCAGGGCTCTGCCGTGAGGGCAAGCTCGCCGGAGCGGCTTGGCCGGCCGACGGAGGGCGCAGGGGGCGCGGAGCGATGCGGAGTGGGACCTGCTGCGGGCTGAGCAGCAGACGCGCGAGGTGCGACGCGGGCGACGTCGCGAGCGGAGGCCGAGCAGGGTTCTGATTCTGGAAAGATTTCCAGAATCAGACGTCTGGGTTGATAGCCAGACGGCAAGGTCGACGTCTGTAAGATCATACAGACGTCTGAAAGGTAAGTTTCCGCTTTCTTCTTCCTTCTTCTCGACTGACCGTACTGAGGGAGGGGGGGTTGGCCGTGCGCAGGTCGCTGATTCGCCATCCTTTGCGAATCAGACGTCTGGAAGTTGTACCGGATGGCGGGAGTGATCTACAGACGTCCGTGTGTACCATCGGACGTCTGGGGTATAGGACAGACGTCCCCGCAGGCTTCTGGACGTCCGGGGAACCAAGCTGAACAGGTAATTCTCTGATCCACCGTTTAAGACGTCTGGAAGGAGTTCCAGACGTCTGATTTTGCACAGTATCATCTTTTTCGACCCGTTTAGGGCCCGTTTGGGCTCCGTTTTCCACGATTCGAGTTGCGTTCTTTTCAGAATTAATTCCTCTACCCGTCTACAGTAGCTATACACTGTTCTGAGACACTCCTTGTGTTTGATCCTTGTGATAGGACCTCGTTCGGTTGCAGTCTTGAGAGTCGCGAAGGCACGCGGGATTCCCGATCACGCCCCCACTACTCCCGTTGTACCTGGTAGAGTGGTTTTAAGTATTAATAAAATCTGTTAAAGTATGGAACCATAACTAGAACCTAGGGCATTGCATGAATCCTAGGAATGAGAAATATATGGAATGATAGCTCCTAGGTGTTGCATGAATCCTAGGGCCGGAAAACTAGATTGTATGATAGATCCTAGGATATGGCATGAATCCTAGGGTGGAAAAACTAGTGGAATGTATATTACTGCAGTCTTGGGAAAATGGAAAGGTATATATATAAAGCTGCTTGTAAATTTAATTAACAGCTGCCTGTTATGAATAAAGAAACATGTTTGAGATCATGGATTTTGAGAACGTGAATCTGGAAAGTGAAACATATGATGTTCTGAGATAAAGAGCTGGAACCCTACGGGGAATTAGGAGTGGAACTCCTGGAAAGAAAAAGGAATGGAACTGAGATGTAGTTTGTACTGTCTCTTGGGTACGCAGTGCCAAGGGAAGTACCTGTACCTGTTTAGTGCAGAGTGGGGCCAGCTGCCCCAGGGACCCGGGGTTAGGATTGGCCGCTCTGTACCGACTTGTTGGCCCTCGTGTACGTAGTACCGAGGAGAGCTACTAGTGTTAGGAGAGTACTAGCTACCCCACGGGCCCCGGGGTTCTACTAGCCTCCTTCACCGACTTGTTAGGCCCATTAGGGCAAACCAGGGTAGTCAGGCGAGGGTGCGCGGACTGTGGAGGGGCAAGGCCCCGGTTTGGTTACTGTGGAGGGGTTGGACCCCTGTTACTGAGAGGGCTCTGCCCTGGTTCCGTGCTATGCTTTGGGCGCACCCGTTAACGGAAACGACTGACCGCGTGCCAGTGCGGGCTAGCTACCTGTGCGTCTATCGCGCGTGCCGTAGTCACCGTTACGTCTGTCAGTGACCTTGGGGTGGTTGACTGAGGGTAGGATCACCACGGGGGACTCTCCCGGCCAGGAGAGCACCACGTGCTACTTCTACTTTTGGAAAAGACTGCAATCAAGATCGTTCCCACGAGGACATTCGAGATTAAGTAAAGGATCTGAGAAATAAAAGAAATAGTGAGAAAAAAATTGAAAGATGTGAATAAAGGAAGTAATAGAACATAACAGCTACTGTACACTCTACTGTTGCCTTTAGTTAGTTTGCCACTCTACTCAGCGTTTTGCTGACGTGTTACACTCGTTACCTTTTTCAGGACCAGGTGTTGAGCAGTCAGGGTCGGCGGCTGCAGAGGACGCTGGGCCGAGTAGGGTCCAGTAGAGTACCACAGCCTTTTTGTACCCCTTTTGTTTCTGTTCTAGTGAGTAGTTTTTGTTTCCGCTGTACCTTCTTTACCTGCAGTTCTTGTTATATGATAAATGCTGTTTTACTGTTGTGGTGGTACCTACTGTAGTAGTTTCTTTCCTTACTGCTGTACTTTCTTACTGTTAGTTATATTCATGCTGAATGTGGTTTATTTTACTGTCTTTTGGTTACTTCCTCGTTGGACGACTAGGTCTTGGGATTAGTCGAGTTGGTCCGGTTCTCGTGTCTCGTAGGGACTCGGGAACCGGGTCGTTACAGCGGCTGCAAGGCATGGCAGCTCTTCTTCGCGCCATGTCCTGCTTAGCTTGCCCTGCACAGCCACTCCTTGCCAAGCCATGTGGAGGCATGCACAGCCAGGGCATGGCTGTGCTTGCTTTCTTCCTCTTTAAAAAGGCACGGCTTCTTCTTTGCAAAGGGAGCTTGGTCCACCCACATGAACAGCACCTTCTTCTCCAGGCCGTCTCCTCCTCTCTCCCTCCATACGTAGCCTCTCCTCCTCTGAGGAACCACTCTGCGGGCAGGAGTACCTCACTGTGGTGCACAACCACCACCGTGAGTCCCACCACCGCCCAGCTCATCAAAGACCTGATGGGTGTGGTGGTTCTCTTCCCTGATTTCTTCGTTTGAAGCATTTCTGCCATTGCCACAGAGCTTCCAGCTTTGAAGCTCAGGCTCCACGGCAGCAGCTACAAGGCAGCAGCAGTAGAGCAGGCCTCCAGCGCGCGCCTGTAGGCCGCCCGCGCCTCTCGCTTCTTCGCGTCTTCGCCCGCCTCTCCGTGCAAGCTAGTAGCCAGCACAGCTTCTCCGTGCACGCGCCAGCCACCCACAACTCCCGCACTCACAGCACCGGGTGCACCCGGTCGCGTGAAGCCAAGTGGCACTGTAGCCACTGTTCACGCTTGTCAGCGGAACACTGTGGCTACAGTGCGGTGACCGATAAGTTTCTCGCTTATCTAGTCACCCGGCGCGCCACGACTATCGCCAACCCATCTACGCACGCTCGCGCCCGCGTCTCGCCCCGCACCCGCTCCATCGCCCGCTCCCGCGTGAGCCTTCGCCCGTGTACGCCCACACTCGCCTCTTCACGCAGCGCGGTGCGCTGCGGTCCTTCTCCCTCACGCTCACTCCCTCCAGCGCGCATCTTCGCGTGCCTACGCACCTGCTCGTGCACGTGCACGCTACTGCGCAAGGCCATCAGACAATGCCTGGCTGCTTCAAACGGCTTAACACCGCGCTTCTTCTCTAGCAGACGATCCTTCTCGCTCTCTCTCTCTCTCTCACAGCACGCTCTCACACTCGCTGCACACACATACACACGCACACTCTCGTACACACACCTATACTCAACTATAAACATATATATATATACGTACATATATGTATTTATATATATATTTATATTTATATGCAAATATATATATATACATATATCTATACATATATTAGTACTTATATAACTATGTATTAGTCTATGTACATACATATATATATATATACATCTATATACTTATATATATATATAAATATACACATATATATTTACATATATACATATATTTATATACATATAAATATATAAATAAATATATATATATATATATTATTACCTATATAACTATGTATAAGTATAGATACATATATATGTATATATATACATATATACACATATATTTATACATATATATATATACAAATATATATACATACATACATATATATCTCTAACTATATATACATACATATATATATATATATATATACATATCTATCTACATATATCTATATACATATATATATACATCTATATAGTTATATATACATACATATACATATATATATATATATCTATACATATATCTATCTATACATATATTTACATATCTATATATATATATACATACATACATACATGTATATATATATATATATATACATATATATATACCTATATATAACCATATATATATATATATATATATATATATATTTATTTATTTATTTACATATATACATATATATATTTTTTTTCATATCACTTACCATACATTGTATTTTGGGAATATCTGCACCAGTTGCTGATATTCCCCGATACACGTGCACAGAAAGTGTGTTTCGCACACATTTTCCACCATCCATCCTACACTCCATGTGACACTTCGTCCTGTTGGTTGCGTCTTTCTAGACGACGACCAACTCAACACCATGCTACACACCTTTATACATATATAATATATACATATATATATATACTATATTTACTTTGTTTCTATTTCTCTTTTCTGCAATTAAAAAGATAAAAAAATATATAAAAGAGAAAAGATAATCCTTGACTTGCAGGTACTCAGTTTTGCAAATAGCAAGACCAGTTTTGAACCCTAATTTGACTCAAAGCCAAGAACCTGATTTTGAGGGTGTGCCTCAAGGACAAGATTATCAGAAAAAAATCTAAATAGAAAAAACACCAAAAACTTAATAAACGAACGGTAGAGATTCGTTGTAGGAAAGGCGTAGAAACTCATTCACTTCTAATCCCACTTCCCTGAGTTCGACCCTAGGCCTAAAAGTGACCAAGATAAAATCAAATAGGCCAGGTAAAAAATTTTGTAAAGAGATGGTTAGACTCGAGTTAGGTTAACCACTATACACATTTCAACGATAAAATCACCATATTAACACAACCTGTCCGGGTCTACACCACACACCTTTTCAATATACATTGAGTTCCTTAGTTGATATTGTAAGAGTATTTGGTGATCTAAATCACCATTTTACTCTAACCTTTTTACACTTTGATCTTGTTATTATTGCAAATCCTTTACTTTGAATTGTGATCTTGATTTCTAAATACCAATTTGCTCCCTGTGTTCGACCTCGGACTTCAAATTTGAGTAATAAAATTATATCTATTTTGAATGCCTTTTCGGCTATATTACAACGCGATACTTTTAAAACCCGCCTCAGTGATTGCACAGCAAAAATACACCAACAAATATGCCATCTTGTGTTATTTCCTAGCATTTCAATTGCATATTAGGTAGCCATAGTTGCATTTGTAAAATTAACAAATGCATGCATTTATTTGAGAGGGGAGGATAATGCAAATAATTGGCCATGTAAATAACATCTTCTTCAAGTGCTGCCTCGCAATTTCACCTTCTTCATTTTCTTTATTTTGACTTTGAAATCGTCTCCTTCCCGCGGCTCAAGGCATGGGGCTGGCAACTCTTCGGGCCATTCCTCTGCCCTACGGCATGGCTGGTCATCCACACCTGCAGCATGGCTGTGGCAGGCTCCCACTTCTTTAAAAAGCCTGGCCATCTTCCTTGCGAGAAAGAGCCTAGAACACACACACCCGCAGCCACCTTCATTCGGGCCATCTGCCTCCCCTCTTCCCTTCCATACGCAGTAGCTCTTCCACTAAAGAGACACACTGCGAGCAGGAGCAGGCTCACAGTGGTCCCATGACCACCACTGTGAGTCCCACCACCGCCCAGCTCCTTCGTGAGTAGGTGGGCGTGGTGGTTTCATTCTCTGTTTCCACCGCTGAACACCATCACCATTGCCAGAAGCTCCAAGCTCCAGAGCTCCAGCAGCAGCAGGACGACACCAGCAGCAGCAACAGCCGCTGCGCATGCCCCTGCAGACCGGCCGCAGGCTCCTTCCGCTCATGCAAGCACCTTCCAGCATGCCCTCGCACGCAGAACCGGCCGCAACCAATTGTCCATTGCGCGCGACACTGTAGCTACAGTGTGGTGACCGGGGAGTTTCTCACTTATCCGGCCACCACGTGCTCTCTCTCCTCACCGCTACCACCTCCAGCCAGTCGCTCGCGTCAGAGCCAGTGCCCGCATCTGCGCCAGTGCGCATCTGCACCCGTGCCCGTCTTCTCCCACGCCCGCGTCTTCGCCCGCGTTCACTCCAACCCGCAGCACAGTGCGCTGCGCTACGTAGTGCGCTGCGTTGCGCTCTCCCTCACACTTCCGCTCCCGCCGTGCACAAAGGCAGCCCGCGTGCCCGCTCCAACACCAGCGTGCAGCCTTGTGCGCCTGCACGTGCCTGCGCATCCAGACGACACCTGCCCCCACCAGACGGCTTAAACTCTCCGGCTCTCTCTCTCACAACCACTCCCACACTCATACGCACACACTCGTACACACACTCACTTGTACACACCTATACATACTTATGCATATATATTTATATATATATATATATTAATACCAATACAACTAAATATAAGTATATATATATATATACATATATACATATATACATACATATATACATATATATATATATCTATATAGTTAAATATATATACATATATATCTAGTTATAAATATAGATATATATATACCTATATATATTTTTACCTATCTATCTATATATATATATATATAACTACATATACAACTATATAGTTACAACCCTATATATATATATATATACATAACACCTACCTGTATCCATAAGCACTAGTCACTCTACCACATGTTATATCGCGGGAATATCTGCACCAGTTGCTGATATTCCCCGATACCTGCATAAAGAAAGCACCTCTGCACACACTCCCACACATCCATCCTACACTCTATGCGGCACTTCCTCTTGTTGGTTGTGTCTTTCTAGACGTGGACCAACTCGACACTATGCTACACGCCATTTCAACTTCCACCCCCACCCTTATATATATAATATATATATCTATATATATATATAGACTATATTTATTTCTTTATAAGCAACCTATCTTGTTTCTATTTCTCTTGTGTTTCCTGCTATTAAAAAGATAAAAAAAAGAGTAAAAGAGAAAAGATAATCCTTATCTTGCAAGTACTCGGTCTTCCGATCAGCAAGACCAGTTTTTGGAACCCTAATTTGTCTCAAAACCAGGAATAATTTGGCTTAAAGCCAAGGACCTGATTTTGAGGGTGTTCCTCAAGGACAATATTATCAACAAAAAAAATCTTAAATGGAAAAAAACCAAAAATATAATAAACGCACGGAAGAGATACGCTTTAGGAAAGGTGTAGAAACTTCTTCACCTTTAATCTTCGCCTCCCAGAGTTCAACCCTGGGCCTACAAGTGACCAAGATAAAATTAAGTAGGCCAGGTTAAAAATTTTGTAAAAGGATGATTAGGTTCAATTTAGGTTAACCACTATACTCACTTCAACGATAATTTCACCATATTAACACAACCTATTCGAGTCCCAACATTCCTTTTTCTGGTGCCGTTGCCGTGGAGGTACGCATTGAGGTAAGTTTCTATTCCATTCCTTTGATTTTCTCTTCTCACACTCTTCTCTTCACGGGTGTTTCTGTTTGTTGGTGTGCAGGTGAACCAGTTGCAAGGAGGAGGCAAGTAGAGGAAGCCAGAGACGTGGGCAGATCCAAGGTGGGAACAAGAGCGTGAAATCTCTGGTGCTGCACTAGAGCTTTGCCCACGCTGCTGAAAAGGTAGGTCTCTTTCTCTTAGCAACTTAGGTCAACTTGTCTCCTAAATAAAAAAAAACTAAAAATATTTCTTGGGATTTCTTGGGGCAAGTGGATTAAAAATCACTTATTTGATTGTCTACTATCACCCCCACCGCCCTGAGATTTCCTACCAAACTTCGCATAGCGAAGATCCAAGAATCCTGATTCTTGAATCTTTCGTCGTGTGAAGTATTCTTTGAGTCAAGATTAAACAAATTGATTGCCATCCTTCCTTGCCTCAGTTATCTGCAATTCGGGATCACATTTTTTGTGGAAAGACTTGTAATTGAGTGGATTCCAACCACACCACGACCTTTCACGTGCATTAGATTTGATCCTGAATATTTCAACCCCAACACTTTGATTTTCTTTGCATTATCTTGTGGTTGAGCCTTGTGTGTGGAACATCATTTTGGTGATTGGGTGCACTTGAATTGAAGTGCTTAGGCTCCCTTTCACACTAACCTAAAGTTGACTCGTACATCCACACATAGAAATTTCCACCTAGGGAAGCCCATTGCATTTTTAGCATGCATTAACCAACTCACATTGAAGAAGGGTTTTTTTGGGCATAGAAGAACTTGTATTTTCTCAAAACTCGGAGATTGGTTGAATTGGTAACTCAGCAAAATTTTAAAATCCATACTACTTGAAGGCTGAGATTCTAAAAACCATTCACCAACTAAAACTTCAATTCGGGGAGATTTCCCCGTTGCATGCTTGGTTTACACACTTTCTAAAAACAACGCACTTGGGCATTACCTGTAAATAACGCCCTTCAGATTTCTGAAGCACTTGATCCTAAGCCTCTAATTAAAACTGGTAGCAACTTGACCCTTATTAAGGATTGGAGGTCTAACTACCTACGTGTAGCACCTACGTGCTGGTGTGGGTTCCCGCGTGCTATCGGGTGTCTAGGACTGGGGCAAACAGCCTTTCAATCTGGCCTGGTGGTTCCGCGATGCTCGCATTTGGTTCCATAGGTTGTGATAGTAGATAACTTAGATCTTTAGGTCTAAGGGCACACTGTAGAGGTTAGGACTTTGATTGCCTTGATTTGTCATCAAGTGTACCTTTGCGGCGTCATTTCTCTCATCCCTTTTTTGCTTCTTGTCTCCCTAATTCTTCCTGTGGGAGTAAATGTTTGAGAGGAGGTCACAAAATCCTGAATTGTTTGAATTGTCTGATAATTTTAGGAAAGAAGCCGAATCGTCATCCTCCTCCACAAACATGGCTGCACGGCCACCCCCAAATCCCGAGGGAGGAAACCGCCCTCAAAACCCACCAGGTGGTGGAGCCATGGACCCCATAACCCACCTCCAAGCCTAAATGAATATGTATAATGAGTAGATTGAAGCCATTAGGGAAACCTTAGAGGAAATGCAGAACCCTCCCGAACAGGAGGAGCCTAGGTCTCTTAGCTCTTATCAAAATCCCGCTGCTACAGAGACCATAGGACAAATTCGGGTCCCCATGGGTAGAGACGATTTTGAACTGAAACCCAATATAATTGGCCTGATAAACTTCCACTTCCATGGTCTTGCAAGTGAAGATCCTTTTCTCCATTTTGAAGACCTAACTCGATTGGCTAAAATGGTTAAACCAAGAAACATCGGGTTATCAATTGTCCTCACGAAAATGTTCCCATTTTCATTGCGAGATAAAGCATCGCAATGGTTACACACCCCTGGGAGAACCATCCATTCTTGGGAAGAGATGAGAACAGCATTTCTCAAGAAATTCTTCCCAATTGGGCGAACCAATGCGCTTCGCCATGCTATAACTTCCTTTACATAACAGAATGGCGAACAGTTTCATGAGGCTTAGGAGAGGTATAATGACCTCCTCCAGAAGTGTCCGCACCACGATCTACTTAAGTGGCATATAGCCTAGATTTTCTATTATGGGCTAAATGAGACTTTGAAGAAGATTGCAGATGCTTCCTGCGGAGGGAATTTCATGAATAAAGACGAGAATGGAGCATTCGAATTATTTGAAAACATGAGCAAAAACTCAATGAACAATGCATCCATTATCGCCTTTAATCGTACCAGCCTGCCCCGTAATGTTCACGAAGTTGACACGGGATCCTCCTATTTGTCCACTGATCTTAACCTTATCGCACAAAAATTGGATGAAGTCTCCGTCATGCACAAGAAGCTGGATGAGCTTCTGGCCAATCCTGCCCGTTCTATGGCAAACAGCCCTACCTCACCACTTCGTCACAATCCCAATCCTTCCCACATCAGGCTTATCCCCAAAAACCTCGTGAGATCTTCCTTACCAAGTGTCGCACCGAGCGATTTGGTAAGTCATGTGGATCTGGCTTCTGCAAGCCAGTATGTTGACATGGAGGACCAGGCCTCCGTGTGCTCGGATGCATATTTACATGCGGACTCATTTTTTGGCTTAGAAGACACGTGCACCCTGGGGAACAATCCATTCTCTGTTACTTATAACCCAGGGTGGCAAAATCATCCGAACCTCGCATGGTCCAGCAACCCACAGTGCCAAAACCCCACGGATGGGCCAATGCGATCGTCCGCACTCGTCATCCCAAGGGCCTAGTCTAATCCTGTGGCGAATCCGCCATCGGGTCCTTGCATCCCGCAAACAGAACACGCATCAAGTCCTCTTGATAAACTGATGCGAATGATGACGGAAATGTCTAAGCGCCATGAAGAGAACATGACCACTCTTCAGCACCAATTGGTGCAGCAAAATACTGAGATCAGTCAACTACGCATGGTGACTCGATCTCAAGGCACTCTTCCAGCCCAACCTATTCCCAACCAGCAAAATTTCGTACCTCGTGGTCCTCAACCACAGGTACGACCTTCTCAGGGGCAGGTTCATCAGATTCTGCAAGCACCGAGCATTCCTCCAGGATTTCAGGCTAATCCCGCTGCAGCACCTCACCCTTATGTCCCTATTGTGAACCCTCCTCCACGTTATGATCCCACTGGACCAGCATCGTCCAATGCGATTACTACGAGGAGCGGTAAGCAAACTATCAATCCGCCTCGACCTGATCCTGGCCCATCTTCTTCATCACCCTCTCATTCGGGATGCACACTGCATTCGCTAGAGGACGATACACCCAAACTAGTGCCAGAATTGGTCCCATTCCCTGAGGCTCTACTGAGGGAGCCAAAAGGCAAGAAAAAGGATACGCAAGCCTTTGATAACCTACGTAATTTATTCAGGGATGTTGAAATCAAGGTACCCCTATTAGAGACTATCAACCACATACCTACTGTCGCCCAATTTTTCAAAGACTACACTACACCTAGGCGACAGTCAAAGAAAACAAAGAATCCGGTGGTTCTCTCGCCTCATGCGAGTTGTGCTATAGTGTCTAATCTACCACCGAAGTAGAAAGATCTAGGCACACCGCTTATTTCTTGTAGCATCCAAGGCTGCAATTTCAACCGTGCTCTGCTTGATTTAGGATCTTCCATCAATCTTATACCAACCATCATGCTCGAGAAATTTACCTTAGGAAATCTAAAACCCACCCCTGTCATGTTACAGTTGGTAGATCGTTCTGTCAAAGTACCAAAGGGCGTGGTGGAAGACGTGGTGGTTAGGGTCAACAGTCTTTGTTTTTCTGTTGACTTTCTTATTTTAAATATGGAAGTTCCTAGCTCACTTTCTGATTGTCCGATCATCCTTGGTGGACCTTTCTTGGCCACAGCCCGCACCCATATCGACTGCGAGTCGGGCTGTATTGAGATTGCCGTTGGATCTGAGAAGTCAAGCTTAACATCTTCAAGGTAGCCAAGAACTTTGATT
Source organism: Thalassia testudinum (assembly GCA_037157565.1). NCBI lineage: Eukaryota > Viridiplantae > Streptophyta > Magnoliopsida > Alismatales > Hydrocharitaceae > Thalassia > Thalassia testudinum. Next base: position 98,115,770 of record JAZHRO010000025.1, read on the forward strand.
GTGATTGCATTGAGGATGACACGTCTGACGAGGACATGGCCGTCAGCGCATGTATCGGACTAATAGGGACCTATTCTGACTGCTGTGGATTGCCTTTAAACACAGACGATTGCCTAACCGACACATATTGTGACGTTCCCCCATCCCTCCCTATTCCCGTACCTTCTCCTGACCAGACTTCCGACGAGGTTTTCTCCGCTTCCCATACTTCGTGGTCTGAGTCATATTCGGGATACTCACCACTAGTCCACACTCTTGAAGATCGGATTTCCCTTTCTTTCCCGCCAAATCAGGCGGAATTGCAACTCCACACTGGGCCCTTGAGCCCACATGCTACTCACTGGGGCTATCCATTTTTGGATCCATCTATCCAAGATGCCCCTCTTCTTGGCCAAACTGAGGGCCAACTTCTTCCTCTTGACCTGTTTTCTTCTGATCTGCTTGGGACACTCTCGTCCCAAGAAATGCCAGATCTCTCACCATCTACTCTCGAGCTGAAAGAGTTGCCTGATTTGCTTAAGTATGTTTTCTTGGGACCAAATGAAACGCTCCTCGTAATCATTAGTTCAAAATTGACCAGGGAGCAAGAGTGCAAACTAACAAAGGTCCTTATGGAACACAAGGCATCCATTGGATGGCCCTTATCAAACTTAACTGGCATTAGCCCCTCCTACTGCACTCATCGTATATATATGGAGGAGGAGGCTCAACCTTCCTGCGAGATGCAGCGACATCTCAACCCTAACATGCAGGAGGTCGTTAAAAGGGAAATTATTAAGTGGCTAGATGCGGGCATAATCTACCCAATTAGCGATAGCCCCTGGGTGAGTCCAATTCACATCATTCCCAAAAAGGCGGGACTCACCATCCATGTCAATGACAGGGGCGAATCCATCCCTACACACACTCCTACATCTTGGAGAGTGTGTAGATTATAGGAAACTGAATGCTGCAACTAAGAAAGATCACTTTCCGCTACCTTTCATTGACCAAATCCTGGAGCGGTTAGTGGGAAATAAATTTTTCTGTTTCCTGGATGGATTCTTTGGATATAACCAGGTGGCAATTAACCCCCGAGACTAAGAGAAAATCACCTTTACCTACCCCTTCGGCACCTTTGCATTTAGAAGGATGCCGTTCGGACATTGTAATGCACCAGCAACTTTCCAGAGATGTATGCTGGCGATATTTCATGACATGGTGGGTGACTTTCTCGAGGTTTTCATGGATGACTTTTCGATCTTTGGACCCCCTTTTGATGATTGTCTTTCCAACCTGACCTGTATCCTTAGGAGATGTATTGATGTGAACCTCGTGCTTTCCTGGGAAAAAAGTCATTTTATGGTACATGAGGGAATTGTTCTCGGGCATATCATCTCGAATAGGGGTATCGAGGTTGACAGAGCTAAGCTTGATGTAATTGCTGATTTACCTGTGCCTGGTTCTATTAAACAAATCTGCTCCTTCTTGGGACACGTCAGTTTCTATAGGAGATTCATCAAAGACTTCTCCAAGATTTCTCAACCTTTAACTCATCTCCTATCGACCGACATACCCTTTGATATGGGCCCCGACTGCATACGAGCATTCACGCAGCTGCGTGAGGCTGTCACCAAGGCCCCTATTCTCCAGCCGCCTGATTAGTCCCTTCACTTTGAACTCATGTGTGACGCTTCCGACCTTGCAGTCGAAGCCATCCTGGGACAAAGATGCGATAGACACCCCTTCGTGGTGTACTACGCTAGTAAGACGTTGGACGAGGCCAAGCGTAATTATACTACCACTGAGAAAGAACAACTGGCGATCGTCTTTGGGCTGGAGAAATTCCGCTCTTACCTTCTGAGCTCACATGTTATTGTATTCACTGACCACACGGCCATTCGCCATCTCATGCACAAGAAGGATGCCAAGCTTAGACTAATTCATTGGATCCTTCTGCTCCAAGAATTTGACATTGAGATCCGCAATAAGGCTGGAGCCCAGAATGTTGTTGCTGATCATCTCTCGAGACTGGACCATGACCACATTGGACTTACCCTGCCGATTAACGAGGTTTTTCCCGATGAGCACCTATTGGCAATTAATGTGGCAATTGGACCTTGGTATGCCAACATTGCCAATTACCTTGCTTTTGGTTCCCTACAACGTGGCTGGCCTAAAAACCAACATGAGTGTCTCATTGCAGAAGTAAAGTATTATTTCTAGGATAATCCACTTCTTTTTCGAATAGGTGCTGACCAGACCATCCATCACTGTATTCCTGACAGTGAATTCCCCAGTGTGCTATCCTTCTGCCACGATTAGGCCTACGGAGGCCATTTCTCTGGGAGGAAGACTGCAGCCAAGGTGTTGCAGTGTGATTTCTTTTAGCCCTCCCTTCACCAGGATGCACACAATTATGCCAAACATTGCACTAGGTGCCAGTCATTAGGGTCAATGTCACGTCATGACATAATGCCCTTGCAACCCATCCTAGCTGCTGAAATTTTCGACATTTGGGGAATCGATTTCATGGGTCCCTTTCCTCCTTCCAACAGCTTCGAATACAACCTCATGGCAGTTGATTATGTTTCGAAAAGGATCGAGGCTATTCCCACACGCCATGCTGAACATGTCATATCCACCCGATTTGTCAAAGACCACATTTTTGCATGCTTTGGGATCCCTCAAGCCATTATCTTGGATGGAGGAAGCCATTTTACCCATGCTTCTTTTCAGGCACTTTTGAGGAAATATGGAGTGCACCATCGTATCACATCTCCGTATCATCCTCAGACGAATGGCCAGGCAGAGGTGTCGAACTGACAAATCAAGCAAATTCTCCAGAAAACGGTTCGGCTTGACCGGAAGGATTGGCCCGATAAGTTGATTGACGCACTTTGGGCGTATCGGACCACCTTCAAGGCTCCCCTTGGTATGTCTCCTTATAGAATCGTTTACGAGAAGCCTTATCATTTTCCCATGGAGTTGAAGCACCGCGCTTATTGGGATGTTCGCCAATGTAACCACGACCTAGACTTATGTGGTCAAGAAAGAAAACTTCAACTCCAAGAGCTGGAAGAGCTCCATCGTGAAGCCTATGATTCTGCCTTAACTTTCAAGCAACGCACTAAGGCTTTTCATGACAACCAAATTTGTTGGAAGGAATTTGAGCCATCCCAGCAAGTTTGGATTTACAATGCCTGGCTCAAATTCTTTCCTGGGAAATTGAAGTCCAAATGGACTGGTCCCTTCTTGGTCTCAGGACCATTTCCCAATGGGACCGTTCAAATTGAAGATCCCAAATCTGGGCATAAATTTATGGTCAATGGGCAGCATTTAAAACCTTATCTTATTCATGAACCTGCCCCTGTTGGAGAAACGGTTGCCCTGCTGGAGGGTAACTAATGTCGTGCCTCATTCTGAGTCCAGCTAGGGACGTTAAATTCAGCGCTCGTTGGGAGGCACCCCAGCAGCACTCCACTGTTACGTACACTTCACTTCGCACCTTTTCACTTCACCACCCACCATCCACCCGCCCTACCACCCTGCTATATACCCTACACCTTAGCTCTCGTTTCCCGATCTTTGGACCTTCCTCTACCCTACCCTGCATGCATATGAGGACACAGCATCGTTTGGAATGGGGGGTTGGGTAGGCATCCATAGGATCTAGGTATTATATAGTATCATGCAGCTTCCTTCCATCTATAAATATGTACATAGCAAAAAAAAAAAAAGGGTGTTTAGTAATGATCTGAAGGCTGAAACAAAAATACAATAAGTGTTTATGGATATTCAACCACTGTTTTGAAGACTTTCCAAGCCACAGAAGCTTGATTCGCTCAGGCTTGGCTTAATTCACTTGAGCATTGACAAGATAGATCAGAATCCCTCCTAACTAAGGACGTATTCTTGTACCTGAGACATCAGTACAGGATCCGTTGGTTTGCTTCTACTCGAGAGCCTAAGTAATCTTGGTTCACACTACACATATCAAGAAAGACCAGGTGAACATAAGATTCAACCCTAGTGTTCATTAGGGAAGGTGGAGTCCTTACCTGTAGGCGCAGGTAGACTTTTTATCCCATGCTTTAGCCTTGTGTCTAGGAGAAACCTTTTCCACCAAAAAGGAACTCTCCCACCAAAAGAAAAGTGCGCTCCTCTAAATAAAGTTGTAAGAGATATACTGACACGTGTTTCAAAAAAAAAAAAACTACGCAAATAAGTCAGTATATCTCGCAAATGTCTATAAATTCTTCTCCCACAAAATGTTTCAGGGCAAAGTTACAAATACCCTGTTTCTACCATATATTCTTTGAGCCACAAAAAGAAAAAATGAGGGTTGAGTTTTCTGTCAACTTTTTTAGGGTCAACCTGAAAACATGAGCTAAAACCGGGACCAACCTGCACTTAAAGATTCGTGAAACCCTGGGCTTGAGTCTTAATGTTTATCTGGTCAGACTTGATCCTTCACTATGCACAAGCCATAATCTCTTGAGCTCTCGAGTACCGCAAAAACCTTCTGAGTTCTAGAAATCGTACTTAAGGTTTAAATACCAAGAGTCCAGGTTAGTCGAGAGATGGTCTATGTCACGTAAGACTTAAAGTACTGGTGGTCTTCTCTGCAATTGGTTCTCACAATATCCAACAATAAATACACCCATGTCGCCTCAGAAGAAAATCTTCAACTTAAGATCATTTCTAAATACAATGCAAAATGTTTTGCTAGGGTCTAGCAAAAGATAGGCATGCGGGTATGATTGCACAACAAAAATACACCAACAAATATGCCATCTTGTGTTATTTCTTAGCACTGCCATTGCATATCAGGTAGCCATAGTTGCATTTGTAAAATTGACACATGAATGCATTTATTTAAGAGGGGAGGATAATGCAAATAATTGGCCATGCAAATGACACATTCTTCAAATGCTGCCTCGCAATTTCACCTTCTTCATTTTTTTAATTTTGACTTTGAAATCGTCTCCCTCGCGTGGCTTAGGGCATGGGGCTGGCATCTCTTCGCTCCATTCCTCTGCCCTACAACATGGCTGGTCATCCACACCTACAACATGGCTGTGGCAGGCTCCTGCTTCTTTAAAAAGCCTGGCCATCTTCCTTCCAAGGGAGAGCCTAGAACACACACACCAGCAGCCACCTTCGTCCAGGCCATCTTCCTCCCCTCTTCCCCTCCATACGCAGTAGCTCTTCCACTGAAGAGACACACTGCGGGTAGGAGTAGGCTCACAATGGTCCTACGACAACCATTGTGAGTCCCACCACCGCCCAGCTCCTTCGTGAGCAGGTGGGAATGGAGGTTTCATTCTCTGTTTCCACCACTGAACACCATCGGCATTTCCAGAAGCTCCAAGCTCCAGAGCTCCAGCTGCAGCAGCACGACATCAACAGCAGCAGCTGCTGCGCATGCCCCAGCGGACCGGCCGCAGGCTCCTTCCGCACGCGTGGCACCTTCCAGCGCGCCCGCACACGCAGAACCGACCGCAACCGGCTGTCCATCACGCATGGCACTGTACCAACTATTCACGCCTCTCAGCGCAACATTATAGCTACAGTGCGGTGACCGGGGAGTTTCTCACTTATCCGGTCACTGCGTGCTCTCTCTCCTTGCCGCTACCGCCTCTAGCCAGTCGCCCGCGTCAGCACCAGCACCCGCGTCTGCGCCCGTGTGTGTCTGCGATCGTCCCTGTCTGCGCCCGCGCCCACATTTTCCCCCGCGTTCACTCCAACCCGCAGAGCAGTGCGCTGCGTCGCGTTCTCCCTCACACTTCCGCTCCCGCCCACGCACGAAAGCAGCACGCGTGCCCGCTCCAATGCCAACGCGCAGCCTTGTGCAGCTACGCATGCCCGTGCGTCCAGACGGCGCCTGCCCCTACCAGATGCTTTAAACTCTCCAGCTCTCTCTCTCACAGCCACTCCCACACTCATACGCACACACTCGTACACACACACACTTGTACACTCACACACTCACTTGTACACACCTATACATACTTATACATATATATTTATATATATATATATATTAATACCTGTACAACTAAATATAAGCATATATATATACATATATATATACATATATATATATATATATATTTATACATATATACATATATACATACATATATACATATATATCTATAGATATATATATATACATATATATACATATATTTATATATATTTACATACATATCACCTACCTGTATCCATATGCACTAGTCACTTTGCCACGCGTTATATCGCGGGAATATCTGCACCAGCTGCTGATATTCCCCGATACCTGTGTAAAGAAAGCTCCTCCGCACAGACTTCCACACATCCATCCTACACTCTACGCGGCACTTCATCTTGTTGGTTGCATCTTTCTAGATGTGGACCAACTCGACACTGTGCTACACGCCATTTCCACTTCCACCCCCACCCCTATATATATAATATATATATCTATACATATATAGAATATATTTATTTCTTTACAAGCAACCTATCTTGTTTCTATTTCTCTTGTGTTTCCTGCTATTAAAAAGATAAAAAAAAGAGTAAAAGAGAAAAGATAATCCTTGTCGTACAGGTACTCAGTCTTACGATCAGCAAGACCAGTTTTTAGAACCCTAATTTGGCTCAAAGCCAAGGACCTAATTTTGAGGGTGTTCCTCAAGGACAATATTATCAACAAAAAAAATCTTAAATAGAAAAGAACCAAAAACATAATAAACGCATGGAAGAGATACATTTTAGGAAAGGCATAGAAACTTCTTCACCTTTAATCCCCGCCTCCCTGAGTTCAACCCTGGGCCTAAAAGTGACTAAGATAAAATTAAGTAGGCCAAGTTAAAAATTTTGTAAAAAGATGGTTAGGCTCGATTTAAGTTAACCACTATACTCACTTCAACGATAATTTCACCATATTAACACAACCTATTCAAGTCCCGACACTCAGCGCTCCAAACATTTTGACACCGTTGCCAGGTAGCAACGAGCAATTTAGAATTCTTGATTACAATTTCTGATTTGGTACTAACTTGCTATATCACTCTTTGTTGTGGTTGTTTTAGGGAGAAGATTCAAAGAAAAATAGCCGCGCATCAAACATGCCAGGGACAGGTAACTTCTAATTACTCTTTCTCTCTTAAGCCCCTCATTCTAAAAAGGAAAAAAGAGTAAAATCAATTAGGGCTACTTGCTTTACATTCTTAGCTAATTCATCAAGTTGCCTGATTTGATTTCAACAGCAAAATTGATTTGTACACCCATTTAAGGTAACTAGGGCTACCACTTTCTTGTTTGAGCTCTAGATACCATATTTGGCAAACTAAATTGGACCAAAATTAGAGCCAATTAAGGATTTCAATTTAGGATTTTTGAGACACACCTTCATAAGAAAGAATGAACTCTCCAAAAAGATGTGTGCCTAAGCCTTGGTTGAAGTGATTAATTCAAGCAAACCCTAAAATTTAGGCTCTTAATCTCACTTGAATCCTAAAAGAAGGGACCCAAAACTTCTCAAAGGACAAATTGGTGAAGTTGACCCATCTTGTTGGGTCAACCAACCTTGAAATTAGGTCACTTTTTGCACTCAATACATCTAAAGTTCAAGTGAAATCTTAAGCACCCTTATTCTTAATTAAAACTAGTAGCCTTAAGAGGTCAAGTCCCCATTCTAGTCTACCTGGAACATCAATGACAAAAGAGGTCTTGTGGAGGAAGCCGTGTAACTCGTGGGGGCGCTTTACCATGTAGGGGTCTTTGCGGGACTCTCCCTCTCTGGTTGCCCAAGTATTTCTCAGGTGGACGACTTTCTGACTAAGGGGTATCATCCGCTCTGAACCTTTATAGTCATCCAATTTTTTGGGTGTCTTGATTGGGTCAATCACATTCTACTCTCATCCAGACCATCGATGCATGTTCGGTAGGAGGTACTTAAGATCATCCTTGAGGCCTCCTTTAGTCATTCACTCCCGTCGAGGCCAGGCCTAGACTTTCGTGTTTGTGCAACAACCCCATCACATAGACATTTCCTCTGATTCGTCTGAACCAAATTTCTCCTTCTTCCATCATCATGGCACATCCCACAGAAGAAGAGAATAACCTTGAGAACCAACTTCAGTGCCTTAATGATTTATTCCAAGCCTTCATGAATCCACCATAGCGTCCTATAATGCGAAATCATTACAATCCCGTTGCGATGGCAATCGAACTTCAAGTCCAAATCTCGGCTGGAGGTCCTGATTCTGGACTCAAGCCTAACATGATTCATGCTATTCCAAAATTTCATGGGCTCAATTCCAAGGATCCATTTCAGCACATCAAACAACTCAAGCATCTAGCCCAGACCTTCGGGTCAGATGTCCAAAATCAGGATATTCTTCTCTAGAAGATGTTCTCCTTCTCTCTCATGGACAAAGTAGCTCACTGGTATCAGACTCAAACACATCCAATCAACAAATGGGTTGAACTACAATCTAAATTTTTTAAAAAGTTCCCATTTGGTCGAACAAATGCTTTACGACACCAGATCACACACTTCACATAGTGATGCAAACACATTTATTAAGGGTAAAATGCCTATTCATGCATGTTCCTAGGCTTAGATTTGCATTTCATGTTATAAATATTGCATAGCATGCATCATTCTGCATTTAGATAAGTTGTATATAATTTAGGTCAATTACGTCCTTTTGTGGTTAGGAGAGAGATATTTATTTCGAAGCCTTGGATTGACGATCCGACCGTACAGATCTGATCAAGATGACGATCGGAGTCCAATGCCTCTGAAATCGCCTCAATCGGAGTCCCGTAGCACCAAATGTAGTCCGAGGAAGATCAACGGCCAAGGGACTAGGAGACATAATTCAGAGCTTCAAATGATAAATCCGACCACGCGGATGGATTCGAGTCGATGATCGCAGCCAAACGGCGTGAAAATTGACTCAATCCGACCTCTGTAGCTGCCCCTACAACAATAAGAAGATGGACGGCCCAAACTGCGCCACGTGGCACAGCCTAGGCCGCTAGCACACGCATGCAGCACCACATGTGTGCAGCAAGGTAGGAGCGGCACCAGCGCAGCGTGAGGTGGACTACGACGCATGAGCTGGACTTACAGTGACGCTTACAACCGTCGGAAATTCATCGCATGCTAGTAAAGCTTGCTGTAGGCGCCAGCGGGCATGAGCTGCCTACAGTGACGTTTCCAGCGACGGCCTGGATGTCACTAATGCTCCCATACCGATTATTGCCTCTTCTCCACCACTATAAAAGGACCTTCACCCCCTCCCTTCCAAGCCATCCCTACCCACTCTACTCCTACCTACTCCCAAGCTCTAGCAAGCATACCAACGCTCCATTAGAGCTTGTTCTTAAGCTCCCAAGGTGCCTATTAATGTAGTGAAACTCTGCCCCACCAAATACTCCTCCAATTTCCCATCTCCCTTCATAGGTCACATTGGAGCCGTCCTCCCACCATCATTCCGGTAGCAGATCAACTCTGTCTTCTCACCTCCATTCCGGAGCTACGTCGAAGCTTTCCTCAACCCGACGTCCTCCAGCATCTCACCTCCGTCATTGTTGAACGTACGAATCGAATCACTAACGTGTTCGATTTTGGAAAACCTATCGTTGTAGTTTGAAAGCGAAGAATTCGTGTTCAACAAATAAAATTTATACCGAAATTGAAATTCCGGGTCGAACATAAGGAGGCAGACGTTTGATTTAAAAACTACACGTTTCTTTTTATTTGTCACGAAGTAATTCAATTTAAAACTATCTAATTATTTACAATAAATAGAAGAGAGAGAGGGTAAGAGAGAGAGAGAATATTACACATAGAAATCAAAATGAGATGTAGAATAAACAAAGAATTCATCATTAAGGAGATTGTTTATTACAACTCGAAAGCATAAAACAATTACACTAGAAAGCGATAAATTTACTCTAGAAAGCATTAATAGAATGGAGGGAGAAATATCCTCGACGATTACTTGGAGGACGAGTAGAACTACACTAGAAAGCAGTAAATCTATACTAAAAAGCAGTAAAAAGAATAGGGAGAGAGAAATCCTCCTCGACGGTTGCTTGGAGGACGAGACGGACGGGATGACGCCTGGACGAAGGAGAACGAAGCAGGACAAAGGAGGACAAAGCAGAAGAACGGGAACGAAGCAGCATGCCGTCGTCGTCGCGGGATCCACTTCCGAAGGGGGACGAAAATTTGGACTTTATCTCGCGAGAAGCATCCCAGGTGTGGGACAAGCCTCTCTTGAGATTTGGAGGGGTAGAGAAGAGAAGGAAGGGATGAGAATTTCGTATGGAGGGGGTCTCCTTTTATAGTTGCAAGGAGTGGGGGAAAAATGGACATTACAACTTCAAAATAATAAATGAGGGGTCTTTAGTGACGGATAAATCCGTCACTAAAGCCCCAACGTGGGCGTAGCTTCCGCGCCCACACACGCCTCCTTGGCTGCCCGCTTCTTCAACGTATACGCACGTCCAGCGATCCTCAGCCGTCCGATCGCGAGATCGAAAGGCTTAAGTCACGCCTTCACCCGCTGCGCTACGCACCCGCTCGCGTGTGATCGCGCATGACGTCGCACGTTCAATCGCGCGTGAACGCTATCGGGCGCGTGCGGCCATCCGATCAAGATCCAACGCTCCACACGCCTGCTCGCTTGCGCCTGATTTGAGGCTCGCGAGACTCGATCCCGCGACCTCTGCTTCGCCCGCAGCGTCGTCTCCGCTGCGCTACGCAGTCGAAAAGGTCGCGCGAATGATTTTAAAGAGCCGCGTCCACTGCCATTGGATCGAGGTCCAACGACAGAGAGGGGGAGGGTGCGCGGTCTTCATGGAATGTAAACAACCGTTTGGGCGGTCGGGATGGCGCCACGTGGTGCCATCTTGGCTGTCCATCTTCTGGAAGTTGTACATGGTGCCACGGATGTCGGATTGACTCGATTTTTGTGTCGTTGAGCTGTGATCGTCGATCCGAATTCATCCGTGCAGTCGGATTTGTCATCTGAAGTGTGGATTTGCACCATCTTGGCCCTTGATCTTCTAGGGTTCCCCAGAAACTATCTAATGCTATGGATGCCTGATTAGGGCGATCTTGAAGTCGTTGAACTCCTATCGTCGCCCTGATCACATCCATATGGTTGGATCTTTGATCCGAGGCTCCGATAAAATGTTTGCCCTGTCCAAGCACATAAAAGGAGACAATTAACCTCCATTTTTTTCAAACTACTCTAAATTTAAGATGATGCATGTTATGCAAAATTTATATCATGAAATGCAATCCTATGCTTAAGAACATGCATAAATAGACATTTTAAGTAGTGTAAATGTGTTTACATCACACCCCCATGCCTATCTTTTGCTAGTCCCTAGCAAAAACTATATGCTATTTATAAAAGAATTAGGTTGCATTATTTGGACTTGAGTTATTTTCAATCATTAAGAAATTATCTACTTAGGAACTGAACTTTCAAAGACACAACAGTGCCCGGGTATCAGTCAAAATATAGACCACCTCAAGCCCTCGCCTTATTGAAAGAAAATTTTCTTTTTCTCTTTTCTAATTTTTCTGGATTTTCAAATTTTAGGTTTTAAGAGTGGCTTCCTACGGCCATTCAACTCACCTAAGATTTGATGAGAACCCTAAGTTTTAAGCATCTTATTGTGATTGTGATAGACTCGTTGACCAGTAATTAAAATAGACTTCGGATTTCTACGCCTCTAGGTGACCTCAAAAAGAATTTTGCCTAAAGGTATATCTTTACAACTGGTAGCTTTCTCCCTACTTTTATTTTTTTACGAGGTCAACATAAGAGTGAATCTAGTGTATATCTCCCCGATTTATTCTACTTCTCCGCTTCTTCCTAAGTGTTTTGGGAATTTTTAGTGCATTTACTGAGCTGGGTTTTGGACAACCGGTCGATGAGCTGTTACCACCGACAACTTGCCAGCCATACTCATACGGCGAAGTGTGGCTTATTTATTTTTGTTCTTTTCTCCTTTTCTTTTTGATTTTTTTTTTTTTTAAGTAGGTGGCTTCCCTGGTCTAAGATTTACCTAAGGGTAGGAAAAAGAGAAAGGTCCAGTGATTGGGCTCTGGACAACCTACCTATGGGCTATTACCCACGATAACTTGCCAGCCATATCACCCTAGAAGGTTCATTAGCTACCCAATTTCCGTTAAAATCACCGAACAACGAGTCAGTGCAAAGAAAGTGTGTAGATGCTTAAGACTCAAAATTCCCTCAAATCAGAGGGCGGGTTGATAAGTCATGTACTTATCACCCAAACTTATTTATTCCAATTACGATAGAATTAAGATGGCGAGGACTCAAAGACAAATCCACATTTTAGTGGATACATGGGCTAATTAAGTTTAAAGACCTGAAGGGTCTTTGTGTTCGAATCATAATGTAGCATTTCCTAAGATTAAAAATTTCCTTAAACCCAAATTCTCTTTCCTAATTCCGAAATTTTTTTTTTATAAAAGAAAATAAAACAAATCTACGGAGCTGACAAATGAATTCAGAGATGAATATCCACCCCCAATGCTTATCTAATGCAATGTCTTCATTGTATTAAAAAGACATAAAACAGAGTGGAAAAGCGTAGAAAGCACCTGAATTGCGTGAATGTCAGGTCCGCTCCGAGATGTAAACGAAAAAGAACTGTATATGTGCTGAGTTTAGTGCCTTCTGCTAGGCACATAATACAAGGAAAAGAAATAAAGAATTCACAAGTGCAGGTCAGAATTAAAATAAACAGAAGAATCCTCCGACCTGTCAACAGAGGTCCACAGATGTGGACCAGATTGTGGTGCAGACCCATCCCCCATAATCGAGAATATCTTAAGTTCTGGATAAGAATTACCCAAAACCTAAAATCAGAATGCAAACGGGGTCGGGCCTACGATTTATGAGGATGCAACCCAAGACCAAAAAGTCGGGTTACAGAGAATTGAAGCTCAAAAGGATAACCGTTGAGTGTGTGCTTGAGTTGAACATCCTCGAAACAAATGTCGTAAGGGTTCTGATTTGATGGTTTTAGCTTAAAAGGAACCCTTCGACTCAATCTTCCATTTCCTCCAAAATTAACTTCCCAAATCAAAACTTCCCAGCTCCTAGCCTCCTCATTCCAAATGTTAAATTCCGAGACCTATTGCATGTTAATCACCCCATCTGAAATCTCCAAGTCTAAATGATGTGGCAAAATCAGAATTGACTTGGGTCTAATAATCTCAGAAACAGAATTATCAATAAGCTCAACGGGGTGTAACTGATAATCAAGGCATTGAATTGATTCCTCCAGAAAATGCGATTCTGGATCCGTAATGTGTGCCCTAATAAGATCAGTTTCCTCAGTTATTGGGCTATTACATGATCTATCAAATTCCTCAGGCCCAATCGTCTCACTGAAATCATGTTCAGAAAACTCGCGTGAGACTTCGCAACTTCAATCTTCACCATCAAAGAAATCAGGATCCGTATCAATGTATGTCCCAAAATCATTTGTCACTTTTTGTTCCAAGGAGACATACGTTTCCTCATAACCCGGCTCAGGGATCTCAGGTGAAGAAATCAGATCATCCTTAATTGATTGCTTTAATTCAATCTGGTTAGCCTCATAACACGTGTCCCCCTCAACAGGTGCCTGAGCGGGTTCTGTCATTGGCTTTCCTGAAGAGGGTTCATCCTAGGAATTATTCCAAGATTGAATCAAAGCAACCACGAATCTCATCCTCAATTTCGCTAATTTCCCAAGTAGAAACTCACCTGGGTTCTTATCCTTAACATCCTGGAGCCAATCCAACAAAGACTTTCTTAAATCATCAATCATTTCAATCAGGGGCTCCAATCTCTCAATGCAAGGTATTGGCTGAACTTCTAAAGATTGTATGATATTCCTCAAATTAGCCAGAACCTTATCTTGAACCTGATTAACCTGAACCAAATGAGTTGGTTCAGGATTGGGCGAGTTTGGGCTCAATGCACGGGAATTAACGAATTGAGATTCGTTATACCCTTCCTGAAAATAGGTCATTCCAGATTGTTCAAAAGATGGTGATAACCTAAAGGCAGTGAAATCAGAGGATGGGTAAGGATGGGTGTATCCTTCTTGATTGTAGATCGTATTAGGTTGTGCATGAAAGGAAGACGATCTATAATCGATGTAGCTCTGAGAAGGATAGAAATCAGAATCAAAGTATTCAGGGTTAGACACTAAACACGGGGGTCCGAAATTATATCCCCAATCTGAATTATCCCAACTAACTGATGGTTGATTATAGTACGAGTTGGGATAATCGTCATGTTGAGGATAATTCACAACAGGAGGGAAAGAGCGGGAATGCATGAAATAAGTGGAAGGATTCATGAGACACGGGAGGAAGAAAGGTGCCCTGCAATACAAACAATCAAACTTATCCTTAAGTGGGTTAGCCTACAGACCTACAGACTCCCAAAACCCGTCTTGAGATAAAGGAACGATTTGATCTACTTCTGTCTGTTCAATCCAACCAGTTAGAAGGAGGGATTGGGGAGAAGGTTCTTCCTTCGGCTTGCGCCTCCGGTTCCTAGTGTACCCCCCAGCCGCAATCGTTTGACTCTGCTCTCCTAGCTAGACATCAGATTGAACAGTAGAAATAGACTAATCGAAAATAATCTCGTTCTGAGTTCTGAAGAGCGAGTCCAATCCTCAAGGCCAACGTCTACTCTGTTTTATTTAGGGCTAGGTTTTAATGTGCTTTGGAATGTGATGGGCCCTTTAAATGGGTTGTGCCCTTAATGATTGATTGATTTGTGTGTGCGTGCACAACCAATTATTTTCAAGCAAGATTATTTTTGATGCGGTGAATTTTAAGGTCTAAATCTTGCTCAGTAGCTTTTAGGATTCAACTTTAGGTGTTTTCAAACAAGTTTCATTGGCACACTAGGTTTTGAAAGCACGGGTAAAGATGTTTTCCTTTAAAGTTTTAAAAAGAATGTGGAGTGCCTGATAAATCCCTAAGAGTTGAACCTAATTGCCAGCTACTTGATGAGTTTATTTTATTTGAAGTGGTACGGCCCAAACAACTCAAACAACTGGCCACGAATGCACCACTAAGTTAGGCACACAAAGATGGTTAACCTAGAATTATTTCTACTCTTTTATGTGTTGCTTTGTGTGTACCGGTCCCACAGATCAAAACCCGGTTGAGTAGAAACAAATCAATTCAGTTAAGTGCCTTTGAATGTGGGTGTACGTTGTGTGTTTGTTGAAAATTGCCCCACAAAATTATCTTTTTATTTTTTTATTTTTTATGAATGAGGGTGGAATGAATGTGAGTGGAAATCCAAACAACCAAACTATTCCTAGGATTTATGCAAACACCAAGGTTAATTCAAATTTGGATTCAATGTGACGAATGAAATCTATGGAGGGGGAAAGAATGGGGGATAACTTACAAAACCTTCCACAGCACTTTACTCAAATCTACCGCTTTTGCTCATCTCAAAAGAGTCCCTGCAATCACAATAAGAAAGGAGAGAAGTGAGGTAAATGATTTGTAAGTTACAAAACGCGAAGAGAAATCAAAGAACGTTGCCTCCCCAGCAACGGTGCCAAAATGTTGAACGTACAAATCGAATCGCTAACGTGTTCGATTTTGGAAAACCTGTCGTTGTAGTTTGAAAGTAAAGAATTCGTGTTCAACAAATAAAATTTATACCGAAATTAAAATTCTGGGTCGAACACAGCGAGGCGAACGTTTGATTTAAAAACTACGTGTTTTTTTTATTTGTCACGAAGTAATTCAATTTAAAACTGTCTAATTATTTACAATAAATAGAAGAGAGAGAGAGAATATTACACATAGAAATCAAAATGAGATGTAGAATAAATAAAGAATTTATCATTGAGGAGATTGTTCATTACAACTAGAAAGCATAAAACAATTACACTAGAAAGCGATAAATTTACTCTAGAAAGCATTAAAAGAATGGAGGGAGAAATGTCCTCCTCGACAATTGCATGGAGGACGAGCAGAACTACACTAGAAAGCAGTAAATCTATACTAGAAAGCAGAAAAAAGAATAGGGAGAGAGAAATCCTCCTTGACGGTTGCTTGGAGGACGAGCCGGACGGGACGATGCCTGGACGAAGGAGAACGAAGCAGGACGAAGGAGGACGAAGCAGAAGAACGGAAACGAAGTAGCACGCTGTCGTTATCGTGGGATCCACTTCTGAAGGGGGAGGAAAATTTGGACTTTATCTCGCGAGAAGCATCTCGGGTGTGGGACAAGCTTCTCTTGAGCTTTGGAGGGGTAGAGAGGAGACGGAAGGGATGAGAATTTCGCATGGAGGGGGTCTCCTTTTATAGTTGCAAGGAGTGGGGAAAAAATGGACATTACAACTTCAAAATAATAAATGAGGGGTCTTTAGTGACGGATAAATCCGTCACTAAAGCCCCAACGTGGGCGTAGCTTCCACGCCCACGCACGCCTCCTCGGCTGCCCGCTTCTTCAACGTATACGCACGTCTAGCAATCCTCAACCATCCGATCGCGAGATCGGACGGCTTATGTCACGCCTTCACCCGCTGCGCTGCGCGCCCGCCCTCGTGCGATCGCGTGTGACGCAGCGCGTTCAATCACGCGTGAATGCTATCGGGCGCATGCGGCCGTCCGATCAAGATCCAACGCTCCACGCGCATGCTCGCTTGAGCCTGATTTGAGGCTCGCGGGACTTGATCCCGCGACCTCTGCTTCTCCCGCAGCTTCGTCTCCGCTGCGCTACGCGGTCGAAAAGGTCGCATGGATGATTTTAAAGAGCCGCATCCATAGCCGTTGGATCGAGATCCAACGGCGGAGAAGGGGCGGGTGCGCGGTCTTCATGAAATGTAAGGGGCCGTTTGGGCGGCTGGGATGGAGCCACGTGGCACCATCTTGATCGTCCATCTTCTGGAAGTTGTAGATGGTGCCACAGATGTCGGATTGACTCGATTTTTGTGTCGTTGAGATGCGATCATCGATCTGAATTCATCCGTGCGGTCGAATTTGTCATCTGAAGTGCGGATTTGCACCATCCTGGCCCTTGATCTTGTAGGGTTCCCCGATCACTATCTGATGCTACGAATGCCTAATTAGGGCGATCTTGGAGTCGTTGAACTCCAATCGTCGCCCTGATCACATCCATACGGTTGGATCTTTGATCCGAGGCCCCGATAAAATGTTTGCCCTATCCAAGCACATAAAAGGAGACAATTAACCTCCATTATATTCAAACTACTCTAAATGCAAGATGATGCATGTTATGCAATATTTATATCATGAAATGTAATCCTATGCTTAAGAACATGCATAAATAGACATTTTAAGTAGTGTAAATGTGTTTACATCAGTCGTCCTGCTCCTCACCTCCATCCAAGCTTCCACCAGGCGCCGTCGTCTTGCCGAACAGCCGATTCAGGAGATTTCCTCTCACCTCCCTCTCTTTATATGCTTTCATAGTTTCTTGTAATTGACATTGGAAGTAATATATATCATATTTGTTCCACATCTCTATCTTGTGATACACTTGCTTGTTTTCTTTTATTTCAAAATTATAAAAACAAAATGACAATCCCCAAAATACCAAAAAAGAAACGAATCAAAGCGCGGTTTTCATGTAAAGTAAACGTCGCCTCCCTATATTCGACCTGGGACTCCCTTAGAGTTTCGATATAAATTTTATCTAATCAACGTGTTTTGCAATTATGACGACGGGTTACTTGTAACCCCGATTTCTAACACGCGAAACACGCACGACCATTTTGGCGCCGTTACCGGGGAGGCAACAGAATTTACCTTATTGTTTATTGCGTTTCTTTGCAATTACGTAGCATTAACCCTACTTGTCTTTGATCTACTATCTTGCAGGTACCATAGCATGGAGATCCAAGTGCGGTAGACCAGAGTAAAGTGCGGGTAGAGTGTTTTGTAAGTGTCCCCCACACCACCCCCACCTTAGTTTTCATTCCATAACTGAATAACTCAAATCCAAATCAACTTAGGTGCCTTTTATGAACACTAGGATAGATTTGGTTGTTTGTTTGCCACCTCCACTCACCTCGCCATCCACATAAATAAAAATAAAAAAAAAAAAAAGTGTTATCTGATTGTGGGACTTTCTGTAAGCTACACACTTAAAACCCACAACTTCTCACCCTAAGGCGCATAATCACATCGATTCTACCACTTAACCGGGATCTGACCTGTGGACCCGGTACACTTAATTCAACACACAAATAAGTGAGTAGAAATCTGAATAGGTCAAAAATTTCTGTGTGCCTTAACTAAGTGGTGCAATAGGCCAATTGATTGAACTATTTGGGTCGCACCACTTAAGATAAAAGTGATTCATCAAGTAGCTTGCCACCTAGGGTTGATTCTTAGGGCAGAACCAGGCACTCCACATTTTTTCTTTGATTTCTAAAGGAATATATCATCACCAGTGCTTGCAAAACTTGGAGTATTTTCCTAAACTTGATTGAATATACCTAAGATTAAACCCTAAAAGCTACTAAACAAGGTTAAACTCTAAAAGACACATCATCAAATAACCTTGTTTGCAAACCCTGGTTGTGCACCTACACACATTTTAACTGATCATTAAGGGCACAACCCATCTAAAGGGCCCATCACATTCCTGAAGCACCATTGTCCCAAGCCTAACTAAAATTGATTAGACGTTGGCCCTAAGGACTGGTTCGCTCGTCGGGATCCAGATTGAGATTGTTCACGATTAACATACTTATACTAGTCAATCTAATGTCTAGGTAGGGGAGTAGTGTCAAACGACCGCGGCTGGGGGGTACACTAGGAACCGGAGGCGCAAGCCAAAGGAAGAACCTTCTCCCCAGTCCCTCCTTCTAACTAGTTGGATTGCTTGGACATAAGTAGAGTAAATCATCTATAATCTTAGGATGGATTCTGAGAGTCTGTAGACCTTTAGGCTACCCAAACTAAGGAGAGGCTTGTATTTTTGTATTGCAGGGCTCCTTTCTCTTCTCATTTCCCTCCTTACTTCACCATGTACCCTTCCACATCCTACACACATTTCACATCCTATCCTCCTACCACCACTTATACCCAAGATGATTACTATCCCGACTTGACTTGTAATTACCCATCCACTAGCCAGGATGACTTTGATTAGGGATATGAATTCGGACCTCAGGGTTTAGGGCCTAACCCTGGATGATAAGACTATGATTATTATCCTTCCCAGAGCTATAATGATTATGGATCTCCATCCTTGGATGACCAAACCAACTCGATCTACAATCAGGAAGGATATCAAGATTATAACACCTACCCTCCCCAGTATTCCACTGAATATAGGTTGCCACCATCCTTTGAACAACCTAGAATGACCTACTTTCAGGGAGGGACCCGAGAAAGTCAGCATCTTGACTCCCCTAGATTTAACCTAAACCCACCCAAACCTGAACCAAACCAGTCGGCTCAAGTGTACCAGATCCAAGATAGGGTGTTGGCTAATTTGAGGAACACTATACAATCTTTAGAAACTCAGCCAACACCATGCACTGAAGCACTAGAGCCTATGATCAAAATAATTGATGAACTTAATAGTTCTCTATTGGATTTGCTCCAAAGTGTTAGGGATAGGGACTTGGGTGAGTTTCTTCTTGGCAAATTGTCGAGGTTGAGGATGAAATTTATGGTTGCACTAGTCAAATCTTGGGATGATTCTCAAGATGAACCCCCTTCAGAAGAGCCAATGTCTGAACTCGCTCAGGCGCCTGTCAGGGGGGATACATTTTCTGAGACTGGGGATGACCAGGATGGGCTAGAGCAACCATTTGAGGATGAACCGATTGATTCACCCGAGATCCCTGAGCCAGGGAGCGAGGAAAAATATGTCTCCACGGACCATGAAATGACATATGATTTTGAGACATATATAAATGAGGATCATGGATTCTTTGACTCTGAGGGTGAAGAATCTTTTGGTGAAGTCTCACTTGAACTTAAGGAAGAGGATCTTAGTGAGACAAATGGGCTTGAAGAATCTGACAAACCAGTTGATAGCCCAATTATTGAAGATTTGGGTACAGTTGGGGTTAACTTGGAGGATCCAAATCTTGATTCAATTAGTGACCCTAGTCCCCATCTGCACCCCGAAGAGTTGACTTCTGCGATCTTTGTGCGCAAGTCAATCTTGATTCAGCCACGATTTCTAAACTTGGGAGAATCATATGGGGTGAATAATATGCTAGAGGTCCCGAAGCCTGAGCCCTTAATGTTGGAGGATAGAATTGTTGAAATAAAGATTTGGGAGGCTAATTCTGAGGGAAGTTTGATTTTGGATCTAAGGGTACCTATTGACCTAAAACCACCTACTTTCTACTAGGACACTTACGTTATCTTTCACGTGCAACCCAAGCTCGAAATAACTGATTATTTTTCAGAGCTAGATGTTAAGTGGACAACCGCACCTATTGAACCATCTTTGCCCGTTGTCCGACACTTTGGTCTTGGGTTGCACACCACTAAACCGCAGGCCTGGCCCCGCAAACACAACAACCTTTGGTTCTAGGTGATTTTCATCCAAAACCTGAGAACCACTCGACCCTGGGGCATGGGTCTACACCACAATCTCGTCCATGTCTGTGGACATCTTCTGCAAATGAGTTTCAAGATCAACCTTTTTATTTTGATTCTGACCCACACTTGTGAATTCTCAATTTCTTCTTTGTATGTATGTTATGCCTAGCTGAAGGCATTAAACTTAGCACGTGTGTATACACTCTTCTCTTTGGGAGCTGACCGGATTTTCACGACACTCAGGTGATGTCCTGTTTAGTCTGCCCTTTTCATGTCTTTATTTTTAAAATGAGGAAATTGCGTCAATTAGGCATGGGGGGGTGGATAATCAATTCCTGA
Organism: Thalassia testudinum; assembly: GCA_037157565.1. NCBI lineage: Eukaryota > Viridiplantae > Streptophyta > Magnoliopsida > Alismatales > Hydrocharitaceae > Thalassia > Thalassia testudinum. Next base: position 98,136,702 of record JAZHRO010000025.1, read on the forward strand.
AATCATTATGTTAACTCCGTAGAATTTATTTTAGTTTCTTATAAAATTAAAAAAAAAATTGAAAATTTGAAAAAAGATAAAAAAAGAAATTAGGAAAAGAAAACTTAGGCATTTGGAAGTTATTAACTTTAGGAAATGATACGAGAGGACCTAAACACCTAGACTCTTCAGGTCTTCGGGCTTAATTAGGCCGGGTGTCCACTCGAATGTGGATTTAGTCTCGAGTCCTCACCAATTAAAATTTATTTTAATTTGGTAAATAAATTAGGATGATAAGTATGCAACTTATCAACCCGCCCTCTAATTTGGGGAGACTTTAAGCCTAAGCATCTATACACATTTTTTTGCACTGACTCACTTTCCGACGATTTTTATGGAAATTGGGTAGCTAAGGGACCGACTTGGGTGGTATGGCTGGCAAGTTGTCGGTGGTAACACCTCATTGGCTGGTTGTCCAGAGCCCAGCCACAAGACCATTTTCGTTATACTGCCTTTAGGTAAATCTTAGATTAGGGAAGCCACCTACTTAGGAAAAAAAAAAAAGAAACACTCAAAAAAAAAAAGAAAAAGGAGAAAATAAAAAAACAAATAAAACCACACTTTACCACACGAGTATGGCTGGCAACTTGTCGGTGGTAACAGCTCATCGGTCAGTTGTCCAGAACCCAGCTAACAAAAACATAAATGCACAATAATTCCCAAAACACTTAAGGAAGAAGCGGGGAAGTAAAATAAACTGGGGAGATATACACTAGGTTTACCCTTGTGTTGACCCCATAAATAAAAGAAGTAGAGAGAAAGCTACCGATCGTAAAGATAAACCTTTAGGAAAGGTTACCTAAGGTTGTAGAAACCCAAAGGCCATCTTAACGGTTGTTTTGAGTCTATCACTTTTTCACAAAGATGCTTAGTACTTAGAGTCCTTTTCGAGTCTTGGGCGGGTTGGGTAGCCATAAAAAGTTATCCTGGAACTCTCAAACTCCAAAAGTACAAGAAAATTAGAAAAGAAGAAAAATAAAAAAAAATACATCTTCCCTTCTCAAATAAGGCGACAACTTAGGCGGTCTGCATTCTGGTACACACCCAAGTACTGTTGAGTTTTTGTAGTTTAGGACCTTAGTTTAAATTTCTATTGTTTATAAACGACTTAGGCCTAAGTGATCTAACGCTAATTCTACTTTCATACAAAGCATATAGTTTAATTTTGCTAGGGACTAGCAAAAGATAAGCATGGGGGTATGATGCAAACACATTTATTGAGGGTAAAATGCCTATTCATGCATGTTCCTATGCTTAGATTTACATTTCATGTTATAGATATTGCATAGCATGCATCATTCTGCATTTAGATTAGCTGTATATAATTTAGGTTAATTACGTCCTTTTGTGGTTAGGAAAGAAAGATATTTATTTTGGAGCCTTGGATTGATGATCCAACCATACGGATCTGATCAAGACGATGATCAGAGTCCAACGCCTCTGAAATCGCCTCGATCGAAGTCCCGTAACACCATATGCAGTCCGAGGAAGATCAATGGCCAAGGGACTAAGAGACATAATTTGGAGCTTCAAATGAAAAATCCGACCATGTGGATGGATTCGGGTTGATGATCGCAGCCTAACAGCGCAAAAATCGACTCAGACCGACCTCTGTAGCAACCCCTAAAATAAGAAGATGGACGATCCAGACTACGCCACATTACGTATCCTAGGCCGCTAGCACACACACGCTGCACCGCACGCGCGCAGCAGCGCGGGTGCGCGCGTGGCCATGCAGGCACGCATGCGTGCAGTGCCAGCGCATGGGCACGCATGCGTGCAGCAAGGTAGGAGCGACGCTAGCGTAGCGTGCGGTGGACTACGGCGACGCTTACAGCCGTCGGTAATTCATCACATGCCAGCAAAGGTAGCTGTGGGTGCCAGTGGGCATTAGCTGCCTACAGCGACGTTTCCAGCGATGGTCTGGATGTCACTAATGGTCCCATACTAATTTTTACCTCTTCTCCACCACTATAAAAGGACCTTCACCCCCTCCCTTCTAAGCCATCTCTTCCTACTCTACTCCCACCTACTCCTAAGCTCTAGCAAGCCTACCAACGCTCCATTAGAGCTTGTTCTCAAGCTCCCAAGGTGCCTATTAGTGTAGTGAACCTCTGCCCCACCAAATACTCCTCCAACTTCCCATCTCCCTTCATAGGTCACGTTGGAGCCGTCCTCCCACCTCCATTCCAAGAGTAGATCAACTCCGTCTTCTCACCTCCATTCCGAAGCTATGTCGTAGCTTTCCTCAATCCGACATCCTCCAGCATCTCACCTCTGTCGTCCTACTCCTCACCTCCTTCGTCCGAGCTTCCTCCAAGCACCGTCGTCTCGCCGAACAGCCAATTCGAGAGATTTCCTCTCACCTCCCTCTCTTTATATGCTTTCATAGTTTCTTGTAATTGACATTTAAAGTAATATATATCATATTTGTTCCACATCTCTATCTTGTGATACATTTGCTTGTTTTCTTTTATTTCAAAAATACAAAAAAAATAACAAATACCCAAAATACAAAAAAAGAAACGAATTGAAGCGCGGTTTTCAAGTAAAGTAAACATCGCCTCCCTGTGTTCGACCCGGGACTCCCTTGGAGTTTCGGTATAAATTTTATCTGATCGACGTGTTTTGCAACTACGATGACGGGTTACTTGTAACCCTGATTTCTAACACGCGAAACACGCACGACCACATAGCAGCCTGGAGAACCACTTCATGAAGCATGGGATCGTTTCCTGGATCTCATGCGAAAGTGCCCCCATCATGGAGTTCCTAAATGGGAACAAGTCCAGTCTTTTTACCTAGGACTCCGTGAAGATATTTGTCTATTTGTCAATGCAACTTGCGGAGGAAATATCATGGGTCAACACGAAGACACTGTATGGGAGATTCTCGAGAATGTGTGCGAGAACTCCATCAATAATGATTCCATGGGCTTATTCGACCGAACGAATGCCCGCGCATCGAAGAATCCAAGGGGAGCACATGAGACGCAGGGCCTATCTGCATCCGTCGACTTGGAATTAATGGCCAGTCATTTGGACAAGCTCTCTATCATTGAGAAGAAGGTGAGCTAGCTCGGCATCTGCAGCGAGCAACCTCTGCGCAAAACCCATTCGCACAGCCGCCCTCTGGGAGGGAAGCTGTGCATAACATCTATCACCGATCTTCTCAGGGGATGGACTCGTATCCACCCCCGTCTGACTCTAGGACCAGAGGAAACTCCGATCCTGCCTACTGTAGTTGGAGGAAATCTAAACCCTCGTACTCTGATTTTTCTGAGGTTCCTCTAACCTGCGAGGACCTCAACGCCATTCAGAATGACTCATTCTCTAATACCTATAACCTTGGATGGAGGAATCATCCCAACTTCCTGTGGGCAGGAAACAATCAAAATCAGAGATCACCATATCAACCCCATGCACAAGCTCCTCGTTCATACCAGCCGCCTCAACCTCGACCCAACCCTATCTATCAATCTGGGCCAACTCAGATAGATTAGATGACTCTCATCCTTTAGACTCTGGCTGACATTCCAAAGACGAATGCGGTATGAAAAATCAACACAAAGACTAGAACACAGAGGTTTGCAATCAACTCACCCAGATGACGAATTCCCGCCAACCTGGTACACTCCCTTCAAAACCTTTACCGAATAACGTGCCAGGCCAGAGGCACGTTATGAACCCAAATCCAGGACAAGCCCACATGATTTATCAGGCCCCTTCTATTCCATCACCTGATGGGAGGAAAGCTTAAACATCATACTCGGGATTTAAGCAGCAGCCACCTATTTTACCGACACCGAACCAGAACCAGGCAGCACTAAATTCAATAACAACCTATAGTGGCCAAACAACACAAGACTCACCTTACCCAAGCCACCTTCAGCCTGGTAGTAACCCAAGCCCTAGAATAGTCATCCAGGATACCCCTATCCCAGATCAAAAACCTATACCTATTCCAGAGGAGCCATCCAAGGTTCCATTTCCCGAGGCCTTAACCAAGGGAAAGTGGACAACCAAACCCGTGGCACCTGAGGAGACCTGGTCATGCTCTTTGAACAGGTCCAAATAAACATCCCCTTGATGGATGCGATCCACCACATACAGGTTTACGCACGATTCCTAAAAGATGTGTGTACACCTAAGTGTAAGCCACGAACCAAAATTGGGAGCCCAATCGTATTGTCAGAGTAAGCCAGCTCTGTAATTTTAAGCAAACTCCCACCTAAGGCAAAAGACCCAGGCACTCCCTTGATTTCCCGTACAATTGGTGATATCCAATTTGATAGAGCCTTATTGGATCTAGGAGCCTCCATAAACCTAATACCTACATCCCTACTTGACCATCTTGAGGAATCTGAGCCCAAACCGACAGAGGTGACATTACAGTTGGCTGATCGATCTATTAAGCCACCTAAAGGAGTTCTTGAGGATGTCATTGTTAGGGTTCGGGATTTCTATTTCCTAGTGGACTTTGTATTCATGGATATGGATGCTCCAGAAAATCCGAGGAACACACCGATCATATTGGGGAGACCCACTGCTAGGGCCAAAATAAATTGTGAGGAGGGCCAAATTAAACTGAAATTTGGGAACCAAACATTAAAGATTGACATTGTTAAGGCCCAACAAGGGATTAATTGCGGTGTTATAGAATAGATATGTGATATCAAGGCTGTGGTTGATGATCCATATATTGAGGAAAACATAGCTACTTTTGATCAACCACAAGAGGATCAAAACCTGCAATCAGAGGAGTCCGAACTTAACCTAGACACACCCATCACTCCTTCCCTTGCTCCTAACACACACCATGAACCACCCACTGCTGCTGATAACCCTATTTTGGAACTCAAGCTTCTTCCCGATCATCTAAAGTACGTCTTTTTGGGTTCCAATCAGACGTTTCCTGTGATTATCAACTCCAGACTCACACCTGATCAGGAATCCCGTCTGATTACTGTTCTCCAGCAACATCGAAAGGCCATTGGATGGACTCTTGATTATTTGACTAGCATCAGCCCCTCTTACTACACACACCGCAGCTATACTGAAGAGGGCACACGACCTTCCCGTGAAATGCAGAGACGTCTAAATCCTAATCTGCAGGAGGTTGTGAAAAAGGATATCATCAAGTGGTTAGATACTGGGATCATCTACCCAATCTTCGACAGTCGATGCGTGAGTCCAATCCAGGTTGTGCCTAGAAAGGCAAGACTAACCGTGATCATGACTGAAATCGGAGAAATCATACCGACCCATGTGGCGAATTCATGGAGAGTCTGCATTGATTACAGAAGACTCAATACTTCCACAAAGAAGGATCATTTTCCACTACCGTTTATTGATTAGATCCTCGAGAAACTAATGGGAAATAGGTTCTACTTTTTGGATGAGTACTTCAGTAATAACTAGGTGGCAATCCATCCTGAGGACCAATAAAAGACCACTTTCACCTACCCCTTCGGGACGTATGCATTCCGAAGGATGCCTTTCGGTCTCTGTAATGCATCCGCTACTTTCAGCAGTCATGCTTGCCATATTCTCAGATATGGTAGGTGATTATCTAGAAGTCTTCATGGATGACTTTTCAGTATTTGGCGAATCATTTGACGATTACCTCCTGCACTTGGTCTAGATCATCAGGCGGTGCATTGACGTGAATCTAGTTCTTTCCTAGGAAAAGAGCCATTTCATGGTGCCTGAAAGAATTGTCCTGGGACATCTCATATCAAAAAAATGCATCCAGTTCGATCGAGCTAAGGTGAATCTGATTTCCAAACTCCTTATGCCTAGCTCGATCAAGGACATCCGATCTTTTCTAGGGCACGTCGATTTTTACCGTCAATTCATTCCTGATTTCTCATAGATCACGCGCCCCCTGACCACTCTACTATCTAAGTATGTTCCTTTCAAAATCTCCAAGGAATGTACTCAAGCATTTGAAACCCTATGTGACCGAGTTACCCAAGCTCCGATCCTACAGTCTCCTGATTGGTCTCAACCCTTTAAGATCATGTGCGATGCATCTGATTTCGCTGTAGGAGCAGTACTTGGGCAGAAAATTGATAGGAAACCTATGGTCATCTACTACGCTAGCAAGACACTTGACGAGGCTCAGCATAACTACATAGTTACTGAGAAAGAGCTGCTAGCAGTAGTATTTGCCCTGGAAAAATTCAAATCGTATCTTCTGGGTTCCCGTGTTATCATTTACTCTGATCGCACAGCTTTAAGGCATCTCCTTACAAAGAAGGACGCGAAACCTTAACTAATCTGCTGGATCCTGCTGTTGCAAGAGTTTGACCTCGATATTTATGACAAAGTGGGAAAATAGAACGTGGTAGTTGATCACATATCCCACCTCCCTTCTGACATTATTGACCCTTTCGTACCCATCACAAAACATTTTCCTGATGAGCACCTCCTGACTATCAGTATAGGGCTTCCATGGTTTGCTGATCTAGTAAACTACCTGGCATCACATCAGATCCTATCTGATTGGCCGAAGGCCAAGAAAGGAAAATTGCTTTCTGATGCCATGTACTACTTTTGGGAAGACCCATATCTTTTCCGCATCGATGCTGATCAAATCATTCGACGATGTGTCTTAGGAGCGAAAATTCAGGACATCTTGTCCTTTTGCCATGACTAGGCATGCGGTGGACACTTTTCTGGTCATAAAATAGCAACGAAAGTCCTCCAGTGCGGCTTCTATTACGCACAATTTTCAAAGACGCATACAATCACTGTAGGACATGTACTCATTGGCAGAACTTAGGCAACATGAGCCACCGTGATATGATGCCCTTACAGCCGATTCTCGTATGCGAAATCTTCGACGTCTGGGGGATTGATTTTGTGGGACCCTTTCCTATTTCGGACGGCTTCGAGTACATTCTACTCACTGTTGACTACATGCCCAAATGGATCGAAGCCAGTCCGACCTGAACCAATGATCATAAGGTGGTTATCAAATTCATTCATCAGAACATCTTTTCTCGATTTAGGATTCCACGTGCTATTATCTCTGATGAAGGGACCCATTTCACTAATGCTCAGTTCAGGTCACTGATGACCAAATACAAGGTGTCACACCGAATCTCTACTCCTTATCACCCCCAAATTAATGGTCTAGCTGAGCTATCAAATCGGGAGATCAAGAAAATCCTCCAGGTTACTGTTCGACCTGACAGGAAAGACTGGTCATCCCGACTTCCGGAAGCTTTGTAGGCTTATAAGACTACCCACAAAACCCAATTAGGTATGTCTCCCTTCAGATTGGTGTATGGGAACGCATGTCACCTCCCCATCGAATTGGAGCAAAAAGTCTATTGGGTAGTATGGACCTACAACCTAGATCTTTCTAAGGCAGGAACCCACAGAAAGCTTCAAATGAGCGAGATCGATGAATTACGTCACGACGCATATGAGAACTCGCGAATTTACAAAGAGTGGGTTAAGGCCTTTCACGATAAGAACATATCCAGAAAGATCTTTCACCTTGGTCAAAAAGTCATACTCTTTCATGCTAAGCTCAAACTATTCCCAAGAAAACTCAGATCGAAATGGATCGAACCTTACCTCGTCTGATGAATCTTTGGAAATGGAGCCATCGAGATCAGTCCACTCAGCCACGACTCAGAATCTTTCATCGTGAATGGTCAGAGACTCAAACCGTTCATTGACCTTACCGATACAAATTTGGCTGACATCCTTTACCCTCCATTCTCCCTGAGCTCATTGTGCCCAGCCGATGGCGTTAAACTCAGTGCTTAATGGGAGGCAACCCATCATTTTTGAAAAACCCAAAACCTTTCTTGACATTCCTATGATGAATTCATATTGCACTTTAGGGTTCATCCATTAGAACAGCCAACTCCACCTCAGGTACCTATACCTGAGCTTGAAATCATTTGCAACAATCACCTCGACCCGTTCGCCCACCTAGAACCTACTCTAATGAATGATCTAAGCTGAACTCGAACCCACCTAATTTATAATGGGGACATTACAAATCATAGGCATGGGAAGGTATGAAAGTGTAAAACGCCGTGAAAATCATCTCACAAGAAAAGGTTTCATAAAAAAAAATCACATATTCCAAAAATACCAAAAAAATGTAAAAAGAAATCTTGAAAAAGAACAAAAAAAATTTTGAGAGGAGAGAAAATTTTGAGGCCATACAAATCTTGAGGAGAAAAAGGGAAAAGTTAAAACTGTCAAAAAGGAGCACAAGTTGAAAAGAAAAAGAAAAGAGATAGTCATTAGTAAGAAACTAAGGAATTAACTGAGTTGTAGACCATATCAAGAAAAAGAAAATGAAAGAAAAAAAAAGTGCTAATGAAACAAAGAAAAGATTAGTAGGAATGCTGATCTTAGGCCTCTTGGGCTATACTCCTAGGCTTAAAAATTCAAGTATCCACTAAGATCTGGAGAGACCTCAAGAGGTTGAGGAAAATGTGAAGCTTAAGTATTAGGTCTAAGGCTTAGGGAGTATTCAGCCTCATTAACTGGCCTCTAGTTTGCGGGATTCGGTAACCTAAGTACCCCAATCCACACACAATCTGGTTCAATGCGCATAAGTATCAAAATCACGTAAATGCGTTTAAACTATTCTGAAAAAGTTACCTAGATTAGGAGTAGCCAATAAACACAAGTTGATTTGGACGAGTTCCCGATGTGGAGAGGTAGGAAATTCCCCTCGAAGATGCACAATAACATATCATCTCCTCAGTGCTTGTCTCCTAGGATATCCACATATCCTACCGGGGGCATGTAAGCACCCTGCGCTGGTTCAGATGCTATAGGCGGCATTATCCCGAAATGTCAATTGCTAGGGTCTGGATTTAGCTATAGAACACCATGGGCGGGATTATCTCAAAATCTCAAAAGCCAGGGTTCTGGGGGTTGCCATGGGCGGTGCTATCCCAAAGCATCGATTGCAAGGGACCCTTCGAGGATTGATGATGGGGACTAGGAATCCGATACAAACAATGTTGTGAAGCCAATCCGAAACTTGAAATAAAAAGAAAAGAGAGAGAAAACTCTCCAAACAAAGAAAATTCCTCTATCTTTCTCTTACAAAAATGTATTGTAAACTGAACCAAGGCTAAAATATGTTACAAGCATGGGTGCTTTAACTGTGGAGTCCAACGAACCATAGGATAGTTCCTATGGGCCTCAAAAACCTTCGCAGCAGACTGAGGCTAGAGCTGGTCAGGTTCAGATCTTGGTTGGTACTTGAGTACCTCTAGACCTACTATCGACATTCTAACCTAATCCATAGAAGAATACACACATCACAATTTTAAGCATAAAAAAGACTACATGGTCTAGAATCAAAGTTAAAACCTTAAAATTTTGCTAAGGGATTAGCAAAAGATAGGCATGCGGGTATGATGAGAACACCATCATGGGCCCTAAATAGCTCATTTTGAAACAAAGAAGAGAATAAAAGCTCCTACATAACCAACTGGAGGTCATAATTCACTTAATAACCTTTTTGAGAGAAAAATAAGAAACTAGGGGTAAAACTGTAATTTTACCAATGCAGTACAACAACGGATTTTCTCAAGGGCTAAACAAAGGTGAAAGGGTCTTAATAAGAAAATAAGTATGTTGGATCAGACAGAAAAGGGTTTGTGTAAGTTCTGTGAATTAAATGACTTCTTGAAGCCCTAAAACAGACCTACTTAATTAACCAAGGTTATGGTCAGGATAAGATTCACCTAAACCCTCTAAAAATCATATAAAAATATTATCTAGGGTTTATAACCTTTAATTTGGCCATTAGAACCCATCTTGACCTAGAATGGGGTCTCAGATAGATATTTGCCTTAAATTAGGTTTTTACATAAATTTTCTAGTCAAACATGGTCAAACCCAAAATCTAACTTCACCATTGAATTTCTTAGGTCAAAATTAGATTTTTACCGAAATTTGGACCTAAGGGGAACTCATCTTGACCAAATTTGCAAACAGGTCCAACCTGATTACATTTTCACTATTAACTTTCAAAAACCCTTACAAACAACCCCCTAGCTTCTTCATCATTTTTGCAAATAGGTCTCTCCGCCATTATAGCAAAGGAATCCTACTCCAGCGAGCTTTGGAAGGAGAGTTCTCCCGGATTGCTCAAAGGATCTCCTCCAAAATTGAAAGGGAGATTCTCTGAGAAAATCCCTCCAATCTGAATCCATCATTGATCCCAGATTCTTTCCCAATCTCTCATGCGAACGCATGAGAGACATGGGTATCCCAATGGATTCCAACTCAGGTGAGCCTTCCTTGCTTGGGAAGCTTGCTTCCCAAGCCCTAACCGACCTCCAGGGCTCTATTTAAAGAAGCCCAGTTCGCCCCGACTCCTCCAAGCTTGAATTCGATCGGAGACCCTCTCAAATTCTTCTCACCTCCTCTGATTGATTTGCTCTTCAAGCTCTGGCGACCTTCCCTACTCTCCCTCATCGTTTGACCACAATACCAGTGTCAGACTCCTTGCTTTCGTCCGTGTCGTGCAGCACCCGCCGATGCTCCTAGCCTCCTTCATCCTCGTTGACCATCTCTCTCTGAGCACCTTCGTCTCCAGCGTTGGTAGTACGCATCCAACACCATCTTCGTCTCCCCTTCATCCACTATCACCCCAGATAAGTTCCTTGACTTCCCCTCTTCATTTTCAGACACTCACTACTTCGTTTCGACTGCTAATTCGCCTCACCATCCTCCGTCTTCCACCTCACGGAAGCACCTCCGGTGAGCTCGCACGGCCATTACACTCCACCAATCCTGCCACCATCCATCCCTACACCTCCGCCGTGTCCCAAAGAGTAAAAGCCCTTTGGTCTTCGGAGCCATTATCCTCACCACTGTACCCCCAAACACCCACACTCTAACATGCACGTTCTGAGGTCATCAGACTTCCTCACTCTGCCGATCACCTCCACACCACCATGGTTATGTTTGTCATCATCTGGCGACACTTTTGAATGCTTTTAACAAGGTCGAAAGACCATCTTTTGAGTTTCAGGTTTCGAGCTTTATCACCCATTGTTGAAGTAGCTTCAAGTAAGCTCGGGGTACATTCTTGAGGTCTCATCCCCTGGCGTAGGTATCAGGTGACGCGGAAGCAACAGAAGAGTGTCTCTAGTTGATTAAGTTGGACATTTGACCAACATTGAACACCATGAGAGCTTCACAGCAGCAGCAGGCAAAGAAGGGACTCACATAGCCCCACATCGTGGATTCTGAAGCAGCCACAGTGATATAAGAGGAAAAAGTCTCTAAGGCTTATCGCCTTCGAGTCACTGGGGTTAGGTCCCTACTGCGCCTCTTGCATACGCATCACCCCACGCTCTTTCCCTTGCCTGCGCTCATGCCCTATGGGCCGGGGTCAGATCCGATTACCTGGGTACTCGGGTCTTGTCTGAAGGGAGAGGACAAGAGATTGCGCAGGGGAAGGGGGAGGGTTTCATTGCTGAAGACATTGAGGGACACTTAGCCAATTTGAGAAGTTCCCCTCCCTTGAGTAAAGAAGGAAAAAGAAGAAGAGAAGTGGAAGCAACAGAGAAAGAAGAGAAAGACAGAGTTAAAGAAAAAAAGAGGAGGGGCCACAGAAGAGTAGAGAAAGATGAAATTGGAAGGGAAGAGCACTGTAGCATCAGATGTTTAAGTCGTCTGATTTACAAATCAAACATCCAATTTGAGTTTAATTCATATTCATATACATTGAGTTCCTTAGTTGATATTGTAGGAGTATTTGGTGATCTAAATCACCATTTTACTCCCACCTTTTTGCACTTTGATCTTGTTATTATTGCAAATCCTTTTACTTTGAATTGTGATCTTGATTTCTAAATACCAATTTGCTCCCTGTGTTCAACCTCAGACTTCAAATTCGATTAATAAAATTATATCTATTTTGAACGCTTTTTCGGCTATATTACAACGCAATACTTTTAAAACCCAACTCAGAGCTCCAAACAGAAAGCTTGTACATGAAAGCTTGAAAACAACAATTCTAGCTAACAAAGTATGTATGCATGGATCGAAGGGAGATTATGCATGCATTCATCAAGGTAGTGGATTACTAGTTATACTAATAGAAAATAATGCAAGAATTAATCTTTAAAGAACACTAATCTAGCTAATAGAAAATAGGCATTGGTGGTGGTCTCCAATGGCTATGTGGCCTGAGGTGGTGGGAGGGAAGAGACAGACGACCAAGGTGGTTGTCTAGCCTTTTGAGAAGGTGGTGGAGTTTGAAGGTGGAGGAGCTCGCCAATGGTGTTGGAGATGGAGGTGACATCCAAGATCTAGATTTTTGATGGGTCCCTTGGCAGTCCATGATGGTTTTTAAATAGACCAAGGGATGGCTCATCTAGGGAAGTGTGAAACTCTCTAGAAGGGCTCCCAACTTGGCCATCCAACACATTTGAAATGGGTCTTCTTAGATCCACTTCTTATGGGAATGCTTGTGGACTCTTTGAAAGACTATTTTTAATCTTTCAAGGTGGCGCCACTTGGAGGCCTTTCTAGAGAACTCTAGAGTGGGCAACCAAGTGGTGGTGTGTGTGTGTGTGTGGGTGTGTGGGTGTGGCTAGGTGGTTTAAGTCGAGTCCTACAGGTCTAAGCAATTCGGTCTAGGTTGGTTTCTAAAACTAGGTTCATAAAACCTAATACTAAAGTGTAAGTGCAATTAAACTTATATTAAGTTTAATTGAGTGGATGTGTGTGTAATTGGGAGAGAAAGTATCCAATTAGGTCAGGCTTGAGTCAATTGGACTCTTATTGAGTCCAATTAGACTTGTGTTGGTTGAGATTTGAGCTCAATTGGACTCTATGAGTCCAATTGCCTAGGTGAAGTGTAATTGACTTAGATCCAAGTCAATTAGGCTTAGTGAGAACCTAATTAGGTTCTTAGGAAGGTCTTAGGGTAATGTACTAGGCTTAGGGCACCTTAAATTGATTTCCTAGGGTGTAGAATTGGGTTTAGGCGCTTAAGAAATCAAGATCTAGGTTTGATTTCAAAAACAACAACTGGCGAGGGGTTCCATACGTCTAATTTATTAATCAGATGACTTATACTTCAAAATCAAAAGTCCAACTCTCTGGTCTGGACGTCCAAAGATGAATCAGAGTGGAGTTTAGGTTCTGTCTGGGAATTCTGTAGAAATTGGACATCTAACACCTTGTCTGGTCATCCAATATTCTAGCAGAATTGGGTTTTGGCTCTGCGGGTGGTGTCTAAGGGTCCTGGACATCCAGCAACCTACCTGGACATCCAGATATGGGTTGGAATAAGGGTTTTGAGGTATTCTAGACTAAGGTGACCTAATCTAAGGGTGGCTAGGGTTTAGGAAGGTCTTTAAGGCTATCCTAAGGCTAGGAAAGGTCCTATGTTCTTAATAATTTAATTCCTACATTAAAATACTACTAGTAAGGTAGTATACCTCATCCCTACATTATGTCTTCATCATTATTCTAGGGCTACTACTCCAACTCTGCTGCAGCTCTAGCTTCCTCCTTTCTTCAGATCTAGCTTGAGGCCATCTCTTGAGCTTTCTTATTGCCTACAATCCAAATAATACACTAATCAGTACATTGTAACATTATTTGATCATTATTTAAGTAAAGCAAAAGAGATACAATGTACACTATTTATGCATGAATTACACTACAATTATGCTCAATTCTAACTTAATTTAGTCCTTCTAAGTCCTATGATTAATGCGCAATCATCCGAGATGCTCACATATCAGAATATAGTGAATTATGGAGCACTACTAGGAAGGTGGGAATTGGTAACGGGTATTTGGTGATGGTTTTGGTAATTGTCACCAAAAGTAACTTATCATGACGGTTCCACTCAAAATCGTGACCATTGTGAAAGAGTGGGATTTGTTTTCTTTTTTAACCTTTTGTGACAGGTATGAGGACCATAACAAAAGGCTTTGGTGATGGTTTCAAGTGAGACCATGACCATAGGCTTCCTTTGGTAATGGTTCCAAGTGGGACCATGACCATGGCCTTCCCTTTGGTGACATTTCCTAGTGAGATTGTGACCGTAGAGCTCCCTTTAGTGACAATTTCAAGTGGAACCATCACCATTGCTCCCTCTGTTGCCTTTGGTGATGGTTTCAAGTGAAACCGTCACCATTGCTCCCTCAAAATATTTCCAGCGCGCCCTCTCCCGAATTTCCTTACCGTGACTTTTCCCAAACCCACTGGCACCCCGATCACCTTCCCCTCCCCCGACTCCTCGACCCCCTCCCTGACGCCGTCAACTCCCATGACCTCTAAGGAGCCCCCTTCCCTCTCCCGACGACGGTCATGCCTCCCTTGACTCCCCATCAAGATCTCCAGCAGCACCTCTCCTAGCCCTCAAGATCACCAACGAAAATCAACTCCTGCTACCATTACCTTCCCCCTCCCTCGACTCTCCAACTGCCTCCTCGTCGACGTTGTTGTGTTACGGACATGTTTGTATAAATCGATCGTTGTAGCTCGCATTCGCTGTGTCAGTTTTAAATAAAGAAATGGACGTGAGTCCAAGTGTCGAACACATGGAGGCGTGAAATTGGGTTTTTCTGTCATTTGGTTGTCATGGAAATGGTGGGTTTTGCTTGCAAGAAAACATGGGACAGAAGTGAGTAAGAGCGAGAGAGAGAGAGTAGGGTTAGAGTTCTTTTTAGCATAGCATTTGTGTAAATCAGGATGAGAAAAACTCAAGAAAAAGAGAGACAATAACTAGATAGGGAACATCATCATTTAACATGTACTTCAGTTTTACAATTACAACACTAGATAAATGCTCAAGCACAAGTAAAGTAAAGATAAGCTAGAGAAAGAGAAAGAAAGAGAAGACGGCTAGGCAGCCACGGCGGTGGAGGGCTCCGTTGGCAGCTCATTGGCTCCAGCTATCACAAAAAGGTGCTAAGGAAAGCTAGGAGTAGGATAGGAGGATTCCAAGTGTAATCCATGGTTTCCATGGGTAGTTGGATGGGGCTTATATAGGAAGAAGGGCTTTCCAAATGAAGTAGGGGCTTTAGCGACTTCCTAGACGTCGCTAAACCCATGCCAAAACCGTAGGTGTATCCCCCTGCTCACTGGTCCCTCGCACGAGCTGTTATTCTTCTCCTTCGCGATCCATGTGCCTTTGCTGCAGACCGTCAGATTGAAGATCGGACGGTCAAGATTTCACGAAGGGTGCACTTGAGGATCATGCGTTGAGTGCACGTATGATTCGACGTCGGCGTCCGCTTGCGTGTGGAGGTGCCACGTGGATGCAATCCACGCCACTCATGCCCGAATCCACGGCCTTGATCAGCCATACCTATGTGAGAATTCAATTTGGCAGCATGCAGGGTTTCAAACGCCCGTTGTTGCCTTCGCAGACGAGGTGCTACCCACTGCGCTGCACTCGTGCTTTGTTGCAGATGCGATGAGCTGGAGTAGCACCGGCAGCCGTTGGATAGGAATCCAATGGTTGGGGTCTACTGGAGGCTCACGGGTGCTGTGGGTGTGCGCGATCGGACGATTCACATTCATCTCTTCGTCGGGCTACTGAGCGAAGGAGGCATCACTGGGATACATTCTCAGTCGTCCAATAAAAAATCGAACGACTCAGATTCATCTTGTGGTTGATGGAGGAAGTGGGGTGGTGGCAGTCATGCACCGATCTTGCGCCATGTGGCGTGTTGTGGACTGTTGATCATCAGATCAATGGTCAAAACTTCTTAGGCCAATTGTGGGAGCTCCAGATGTCAGATTTGGTCGATTTTGAGTCCGTTGGACTCTGTTCATCATTCTAAATCTATCTGTGTGGTCCGATTGCTCATCTGAGGCCTATTTTGACTTAAACTTATATAAATGGCCATTAACATTGAATTATAAGCAATCTCAATGCGCGATGCATGTAATGCTCCCATGCCCATTTATAGTGTGTTCTTTGTGCATATTATCCTTAAGATAAACCCTGATTAACAAAACTATCACCATAAAATGTAGCGTTATCATACCCACATGCTTATTCCTTGCTAGTCCCTAGTAAGGTTCATCCTAGCCATTATTTTCAGTCAAAATTCAGAAGTTGATTACTTAAACATTTTGTTACTTGCCAACAGGAGGAAATATACTAAGATCCTGATCTAGAGAGACTAAACAGCACCCGGGTGTCTGCCAAAATGTGAATCACCCGAATCTTCGCCTTAAGGCATATATATATTTTTTTCTTTTTCATCTTTTCTTATTTTTTTGGAATTTTTCGAGTTGAGAGTGTGTTGGTAACTTTTTACGGCTACCTGATGGGTCGGCCCGAATAGGTTGTTAATATGATATTTTTATCGTTGAAATGTGTATAGTGGTTAACCTAATTTGGACCTAACCATCTCTTTACAAAATTTTTAACCTGGCCTAATTGATTTTATCTTATCACTTTCAAGCCTAGGGTCGAACACAGGGAAGTGGGGTTAAAGTCAAGTTTCTACGTTTTCCTTAAAATGCGTCTCTTCCGTTCGTTTATTGTGTTTTTGGTGTTTTTCTTATTTAGGCTTTTTTTATGGTAATCCTTGTTCTTAAGGCACACCCTCAAAATTGTGTCCTTGGCTTTTAGCCAAACAGAGTCCCAAAACAAGTCTTGCTACTCGCAAGACGAGATACCTGCAAGTCAAAGATTATCTTTTCTTTTTTATGTATTTTTTTATCTTTTTACTAACAGAAAAGCAAATAGACAGAAAGTAAATATAGTATGTATATATATATATGTAGTATATATATAAAGGGGTGGGGGTGGAGGTGGCGATGGAGTGTAGCACTATGTCGAGTCAGTCGACGTCTAGAGAGACGCAACCAACACGACTAGGTGCCGCGTGGAGTGTGGATGGAGGATGGATGATGTATGGGACCACGCTTTTTTTTGTACGCGTGTATCAGGGAATATCAGCAACTGGTGCAGATATTCCCGCGGTACAGCGTATAATAAATAACATGAAAATATATGTACATATGTATGTATATAAGTAAATATATCTATATATATATATAAATGTATAGTTATATATGTATAGATATATATATATAGATATATATGTGTATACATATGTATATAAGTATATATATATATATTACTATATATATGTATATATATATGTATATAGATATATATGTCTATATATATATAAGTATATGTATAAGTAGATATATATATATATTATATATATATGTATATATATTATATATATGTGTATGTATACATAACTATATAGATATACTATGTATATATATATATATATGTATGTATGTATGTATATATTTATATATATGTTACTATAAGTGTGTGAGTGTGTGTGTATGTGCTGGTATAGGTGTGTGTGCGTCGGTGAATGTGTGTGTGTGCGTTGCTGTGAGTGTGTGTCTGTTAGTGAGTAAAAAAGAGAGAGAGAGAGAGAGAATACGTGAGAGAGAGAGCGGGAGCGGGTGGGAGAGATCAGCAGAGAGAGAGAGAGCGGGCGAGCGAGAGATCGCGGACGCGCGAGTTAAGATGTCTGCCGCCTCCAGCAGACGTCTGACGCCACGTCGTCTGAAGGCGGAGGCAGACGTCTGAAGACGGCGGGTGCGGGCGCGGCTTCGCGTAGGGTTCCTGCAGGCGTGGAGGAGCGAGCGTGGAGGAGGTCTGCAGGTGGTAGAGGAGGGTCGCGGAGGAGGGCAGGGGGCACGAGGCCGTAGCCGGCCGCTGCAGTGCGTGCGGCGGACGGCTACAGGTGCAACTGCGGGGACGTCAGGACGGAGGTTGAGCGGGGAATGGCCCTGCAGGCACGCGTGAAGTCGACGGGCGGCTGCGGGGACGGTCGCGGAGGAGCGGGAGGACCTGCTGCTACTGCTGCTGCTTTGTGGCTGCTGCTGCCGTGGCTTCAATCTTCGAAGCTTGGAGCGGCGGCAATGGCGTTAAAGAGAAAAAAAATGAAGCGAGGGAATGCACCATGCCCACCGACTCGTCGAAGAGCTGGGCGGTGGTGCTCCCACTGTGGTGGTGTGCACCACAGTGGGTTCTCCTGCTCGCCGGGTGCCTCCTCGACGGAGGGCCGATGTATGGGAGGGGAAAGCGGTGGAGAAGATGGCTGTGGGTTTCTGTTGCTGCAGCAGCCTCCCTTGCGAGGAAGAAGCTGCAGCTTCTTATAGAGGAGGAGAGAGAGGCGTGCTGGCTGCAGCAGGGAGAGGGTGCGCGAGTTGCAGCTATAGGGAGCGGCGTTGGCAGGGAGACGTGACGTGGAGTAAATGCATGCAGCTGCTGCGGGAAGAAGTGCAGCCGCGGGAAGAAGAAAAGAAGAAATCAAGAGAGAAAAAAATGAAAAGAGGTGGAATTTGCAAGGAGGCACTTGAGATAAAATGTAACTGTGCAAGCCATTGTTTCACTCCTCTTCCTCTCTTGATTAAATGCATGCATGCAAGCGTTTTTACAAATGCGATTACAGGATCCTATTATGCAATGTTAATGCTAGAAAATAGCACAAGAAGGCGTTATTACAGGCGTGTTTTGAGGTGTAAACATATACCCCCATGCCTATCTTTTGCTAGTCCCTAGCAAAATAGTATTTAGAAATGATCTTAAGCTGAAGATTTTCTTCTGAGGTGATATAGGTGTGTTTATTATCGAATATTGTGAGAACCAATTGTAAAGAAGACTACCAATACTTTAAGTCTCACATGACATAGATCATCTCTCAACTAACCAGGACTCTTGATATTTAAACCTTAAGTACGATTTCCAGGACCCAGGAGGTTTTTGCCGTACTCGAGAGCTCAAGAGGTTATGGTTTGTGCATAGTGAAGGATCAAGACTGACCAGATGAACATTAAGATTCAATCCTAGGGTTTCACGAATTTTTAAGTACAGGTTGGTCCCAGTTTCAGCTCATTTCTTCGAATTGACCCTTAAGATGATGACGGAAAACTCAACTCCCATTTTCTATTTTTATTTATTTTTTTTTTTTGGCTCACCGAAAAACAAATTATACAGACATTTATAAGATATACTGACTCTTTTGCAACATCTTTTTTTTTTTTTTTTTGACAACTCTTTTTTTCTCTTTTTTTTTTTTTTTTTTTGAAACATATGTCAGTATATTTCTTACAACTTTATTTGGAGGAGCATGCTTTTCTTTTTGGTGGGAGAGTTTCTTTTTGGTGGAAAGAGTCGCTCCTAAACACAAGACTAAAGCCTGGGATAAAAAGTCTACCTGCGCGCATAGGTAAGGACTCCACCTTCCCTAATGAACACTAGGGTTGGATCTTATGTTCACCTGGTCTTTCCTGATATGTGTAGTATGAACCAAGTTTACTTAAGCTCTCAAGTAAAAGTAAACCAACGGATCTTGTACTTGTGTCTCAGGTACAAGAATACATCCTTAGTTAGGAGAGATCTTGATCTATTTTGTCAATGCTTTAAGTGAATTAAGCCGATCCTGAGCGAATCAAGCTTTTGTGGCCTGGAAAGTCTTCAAAACAGAGGTTGAATATCCATAAACACTTATTGCCTTTTTGTTTTAGCTTCAAGATCATTACTAAACACCATTTATTATAATATTTTTTTTTTCTTTTTCTGGCATATTTATAAATAGGTGGGAACTGTATGATACCATAACATACCCGAATCCTATGGATGCCTATCCACCCCCCCATGCCAAACAATGCTATGTCCTCATATGCATGCAGGGAAAGGCAGAGGAAGGATGGAAGATCGGGTAACAAGAGCTGAGGTTCAGGGTATAGATCAGGGTGGAAGGGTGGGTGGATGGTGGGTGGTGAAGAGAAAAGTGAAGTGATTGCGATAGAGGTGTGAAAAGTGATGGTGGATGGTGAGTGCTGTTAGGGTGCCTCCCAACAAGCGCTGAATTTAATGTCCCCAGCTGGACTCAGAATGAGGCAAAGAATTAGTTACCCTCCAGCAGGGCAACGGTTTCTCCAACGGGGGCAGGTTCATGAGTCAGATAGGGTTTCAAACGCTACCCGTTGACCATAAATTTACGCCCAGATTTGGGATCTTCGATCTCGACGGCCCCATTGGGGAATGGTCTTAAGACCAGGAAAGGACCAGTCCATTTGGACTTCAATTTCCCAGGAAAGAATTTGAGTCGGGCATTATAGAGCCAAACTTGCTGAGATGGCTCAAATTCCTTCCGCCGAACATGGCTGTCGTGAAAAGCCTTAGTGCGATGTTTAAAGGTTAGAGCAGAATCATAGGCTTCACGACGGAGCTCTTCCAGCTCTTGGAGTTGGAGTTTCCTTTCTCGTTCACACAAGTCTGGGTCGAGGTTACATTGGCGAACCGTCGAATAAGCGCGGTGCTCCAACTCCACAGGCAAATGACAAGGCTTCCCATAAACGATTCTATATGGAGACATACCAAGGGGAGCCTTGAAGGCGGTCCGATACGCCCAAAGTGCGTCAGTCAGCTTGTCGGACCAATCCTTACGGTCAGGCCGAACCGTTTTCTGGAGAATCTGCTTGATTTGCCGGTTCGACACTTCCGCCTGGCCGTTCGTCTGAGGATGATACGGGGATGCAATACGATGGTGGACTCCGTACCTCCTCAGAAGTGCCCGAAAAGAAGCATGGGTAAAGTGACTTCCTCCATCCGAGATAATGGCCCGAGGGATCCCAAAACGTGCAAAGATATGGTCCTTGACGAATCGGGTGGAGATAACATGGTCAGCACGGCACGCGGGAATAGCCTCGATCCATTTCGAAACATAGCCGATGGACACGATGATGAATTCGAAGCCGTTGGATGGAGGAAAGGGACCCATGAAGTCAATTCCCCAGATGTCGAAGATTTCCGCAGCTAGGATGTGTTGCAAGGGCATCATGTCACGACGTGCCATTGACCCTAATAACTGGCACCTAGTGCAATACTTGGCATAAGTGTGTGTGTCCTGGTGAAGGGAGGACCAAAAGAAACCACACTGCAACACCTTGGCTGCAGTTTTCCTCCCAGAGAAATGGCCTCCACAGGCCTGATCGTGGCAGAAGGATAGCACACTGGGGAACTCACTGTCAGGAATACAGCGACGGATGATTTGATCAGCACCTATCCGAAAAAGAAGTGGATTATCCCAGAAATAATACTTTGCTTCTGCCATGAGACGCTCGTGCTGGTTTTTAGGCCAGCCATGTGGAAGAGATCCAGAAGCAAGGTAATTGGCAATGTCGGCATACCACGGTCCACTTGCCACATTTATTGCCAATAGGTGTTCATCAGGAAAAATTTCATTAATTGGCAGAGTAAGTCCAAAATGGTCAGGGTCCAGTCTGGAAAGGTGATCAGCCACAACATTCTGGGCTCTGGCCTTATCACGAATCTCAATGTCAAATTCCTGGAGCAGAAGGATCCAACGAATCAGTCTAGGCTTGGCATCCTTCTTGTGCATGAGATGGCGAATGGCCGCGTGATCAGTGAAAACAATAACGTGAGAGCCCAGAAGGTAAGAACGGAATTTTTCCAGCCCAAAGACGACTGCCAGTAGTTCCTTTTCAGTGGTAGTATAATTACGCTGGGCCTCGTCCAACGTCTTACTGGCATAGTATACCACGAAGGGGTGTCTATCGCGTCTTTGTCCCAGGATGGCTCCGACTGCAAGGTCTGAAGCGTCACACATAAGTTCAAAGTCGAGGGACCAATCAGGCGGCTGGAGAACAGGGGCCTTGGTGACAGCATTACGCAGCTGCGTGAATGCTTGTATACAGTCAGGGCCCATGTCGAAGGGCACGTCGGTTGATAGGAGATGAGTTAAGGGTCGAGAAATTTTGGAGAAGTCTTTGATGAATCTCCTATAGAAACCGACGTGTCCCAAGAAGGAGCAGATTTGTTTGATAGAACCAGGCACAGGTAAATCAGCAATGACATCGAGCTTAGCTCTGTCAACCTCGATACCTCTATCGGAGATGATATGTCCGAGAACAATTCCCTCGTGCACCATAAAATGACTTTTTTCCCAGGAAAGCACGAGGTTTACATCAATACATCTCCTAAGGATGCGAGTCAGGTTGGCAAGACATTCGTCGAAAGATGGTCCAAAGACTGAGAAGTCATCCATGAAGACCTCGAGAAAGTCACCCACCATGTCATGAAATATCGCCAGCATGCATCTCTGGAAAGTTGCTGGCGCGTTACAAAGTCCGAACGGCATCCTTCTAAAGGTGAAGGTGCCGAAAGGGCAGGTAAAAGTGGTTTTCTCTTGGTCTCAGGGGTCTATTGCCACCTGGTTATATCCTGAGAATCCATCCAGGAAGCAGAAAAATTTATTTCCCTCTAACCGCTCCAGGATTTGGTCAATAAATGGTAGCGGGAAGTGATCTTTCTTGGTTGCAGCATTGAGTTTCCTATAATCTACACACACTCTCCAAGATGTAGGAGTGCGTGTAGGGATGGATTCGCCCCTGTCATTGACACAGATGGTGAGTCCTGCCTTTTTGGGCACAACGTGAATCGGACTCACCCAGGGGCTATCACTAATCGGGTAGATTATACCTGCATCCAGCCACTTAATGATTTCCTTCTTAACGACCTCCCGCATGTTAGGGTTGAGACGTCGCTGCATCTCGTGAGAAGGTCGAGCCTCCTCCTCCGTATATATACGATGGTGCAGTAGGAGGGGCTAATACCAGATAAGTCTGATAAAGACCATCCAATAGCTGCCTTGTGTTCTAGGAGGACCTTAGTTAGTTTGCACTCCTGCTCCATGGTTAATTTTGAACTGATGATTACAGGGAGCGTTTCATTTGGTCCTAGGAAAACATACTTGAGTGTATTAGGCAGCACTTTTAGCTCGGGAGTGGATGGGGAAGGATCTGGCATTTCTTGGGACGAGAGTGTCCCAGACGGGTAGGAGAACAAGTTAGGAGGAAGAAACTGGCCTTCAGATTGGCCAAGAAGAGGGGCTTCTTGGATAGATGGATCCAAAAATGAATAGCCCCAGTGAGAAGTATATGGGCTCCAGGTCCCAGTGTGGATTTGTAAATCCGCCTGATTTGGCGGGGAAGAAAGGGCAATTCGGTCTTCATGAGTGTGGACCGACAGTGAGTAGCCCGGATATGACTCAGACCACGAGGTATGGGAAGCGGAGAAAACCTCGTCAGAAGTCTGGCCAGGAGAAGGTACTGGACAAGGGAGGGAGTGGGGAACATCACAGTATGTGTTGGTCAGGCAGTTATCAGTGTTTATAGGTAATCCGCAGCAGTCCGAATAGGTCCCAATTAGTCCGATACACGCGCTGACGGTCATGTCCTCGTCAGACGTGTCATCCTCAATGCAATCGCAATCAAAGTTCTTGGCTGCCTTGAATATGTTAAGCTTGAGCTTCTCAGATCCAACGGCAATCTCAATACAGCCTGACTCGCAGTCGATGTGGGCACGGGCTGTGGCCAAGAAAGGTCGACCGAGGATGATCGGACAATCAGAAAGTGAACTAGGAACTTCCATATCTAAAACAAGAAAGTCAACAGGAAAACAGAGACTGTTGACCCTAACCACCACGTCTTCCACCACACCCTTCGGGATTTTGACAGAACGATCTACCAACTGTAACGTGACAGGGGTGGGTTTCAGATTTCCCAAGGAAAATTTTTCGAGCATGATGGTCGGTATGAGATTGATGGAAGATCCTAGATCAAGCAGGGCACGGTTAAAACTGCAGCCTTGGATGCTACAGGAAATCAGTGGTGTGCCCGGATCTTTCTGCTTCGGTGGTAAGTTTGACAGTATAGCACAACTCGCATGAGGCGAGAGAACCACCGGATTCTTAGTCTTCTTTGACTGTCGCCTGGGTGTTGTGTAGTCTTCGAAAAATCGAGCGACAGTAGGTATGTGGTCGATTGCCTCGAGCAGTGGTACCTTGATTTCTACATCCCTGAACAAATTACGTAGGTTGTCAAAGGCCTGTGTATTTTTCTTTTTTCCTTTTGGCTCCCTTAGTAGAGCCTCAGGGAATGGGACTGATTCTGGCACAAGTTTTGGTGCATCATCCTCTCGCGAATGCGGTATGCATCCCGAATGAGAGGGCGAAGAAGAAGACGGCCCAGGATCAGGTCGAGGCGGATCGACGGTTTGCTTACCGCTCCTCGTAGTGATAGCATTGGACGATGAGGGTCCAGTGGGATCATACGGTGGAGGAGGGTTTGCAATGGGGACATAAGAGTGTGGTGCTGCAGCAGGATTAGCCTGAAATCCCGGTGGAATGCTCGGAGCTTGCAGAACTTGATTAACCTGCCCCTGAGAAGGTCGTACCTGTGGTTGAGAACCACGGGGTACGAAATTTTGCGGGTTTGGAACAGGTTGGGCGGGAAGAGTGCCCTGAGATCGAGTCGCCATGCGTAGTTGACTGATCTCGACGTTTTGCTGCGCCAATTGGTGCTGAAGAGAGGTCATGTTCTCTTCATGGCGCTTTGACATTTCCGTCATCATTCGCATCAATTTGTCAAGAGGGCTTGATGCGTGTTCAGTTTGTGGTACGCAAGGGCATGATGGCGGATTTGCCATAGGATTAAACTGGACCCTTGGGATGACGGGTGCGGACGGTCGCATTGGTCCACCCGCGGGGTTTTGGCGCTGCGGGTTGTTGGACCATGCGAAGTTCGGATGATTACGCCACCCTGGGTTATAAGTGGCAGAGAACAGGTTGTTCCCCAGGGTGCAAGCATCTTCTATGCCAGAAGACGCGTCCGCATGTAGATATGCATCCGAGCACACGGAGGCTTGGTCCTCCGTGTCGAAATACTGGCTCGCAGAAGCCAGTTCCACATGACTTACTGAGTCGCTTGGCGCGACACTCGGTAAGGAAGGTCTAACGGGGTTTCTCGGGATAAGCCTGGTATTAGAAGAACTTGGATTGTGACGAAATGGTGAAGAGGTGGTGTTTGCCATAGATCGGGCGGGGTTGGCCAGAAGCTCGTCCAGCTTCTTGTGCACGACGGAGACTTCATCCAGTTTTTGTGCAATAAGGCTTAGATCAGTGGATGAATGGGAGGGTCCCGTGTCAACTTCGTGGACATTTCGGGGCTGGCTGGTACGATTAAAGGCGACAATGGAAGCATTGTTCATCGAGTTTTCACTCATATTTTCAAACAGCTCAAATGCTCCATTCTCGTCTTTATTCATAAAGTTCCCTCCGCAGGAAGCGTCTGCAATCTGCTTCAAAGTCTCATTTAGCCCATAGTAGAAAATCTGGGCTATATGCCACTTAGGCAGACCGTGGTGCGGACACTTCCTGAGGAGGTCGTTATACCTCTCCCATGCCTCATGAAATTGTTCACCGTTTTGTTGTGTAAATGAAGTGATAGCACGGCGAAGCGCATTGGTCCACCCGATTGGGAAGAACTTCTTGAGAAACGCTGTTCGCATCTCTTCCCAAGAGTGGATGGTTCTCCCAAGGGTGCGTAACCATTGCGACGCTTTATCCCGTAATGAAAACGGGAACATCTTCATGAGGACTATAGATAACCCGACATTTCTTGGTTTAACGGTTTCAGCAAGTCGGGCTAGGTCTTCCAAGTGGAGAAATGGGTCTTCACTTGCAAGACCATGAAAGTGAAAATTGATTAGGCCAATTATGTTTGGTTTTAATTCAAAGTCGTCCCCACCCATGGGGACCCGAATTTGTCCTATGGTCTCTGTAGCAGTGGGATTCTGGTAAGAGCTAAGAGACCTAGGCTCCTCCCGTTCGGGAGGGTTCTGCATTTCCGCCAATGTTTCCCGAATGGCTTCGATTTGCTCATTATACATTTCCATTTGGGCTTGGAGGCGGGTTATGGGATCTAAGGCTCCACCACCTGGTGGGTTCTGAGGGCGGTTTCCTCCCTCGGGATTTGGGGGTGGGCGTGCAGCCATGTTTGTGGAGGAGGAGGACGATTCGACTTGTTTTCTAGATTTATCAGTCAATTCAAATAGTTCAGGGTTTTGTGACCTCCTCCCAAACTTGCACTACCGCAGGAAGAATTGGGGAGATGAGAAGGGAAAAGGGATGAGAGAAATGACGCCGCAAAGGTACACTTGATTACAAATCAATACAGTCAAGTTCCTAACCTCTACAGTGTGCCCTTAGACCTAAAGATCTAAGTTACCTACTATCACGAACTACGGAACCGAATGCGAGCACCGCGGAACCACCGGGCCAGATTGAAAGGCCATTTGCCCCAGTCTTAGACACCCGATAGCACGCGGAAACTCTCACCAGCACGTAGTCGCTACACGCAGGTAGTTAGACCTCCAATCCTTAGTAAGGGTCAAGTTACTACCAGTTTTAATTAGAGGCTTAGGGTCAAGTGCTTTTGGAATGTGAAGGGCGTTGTTTACGGGTAATGCCCAAATGATTGATTTTAAGAGTGTGTAAGAACAAGCATGCAACGGGGAAATCTCCCCGAATTGAAGTTTTTATTGGCGAATGGTTTTTAGAGTTCAGCCTTAAGTAGTATGAATTTTAGGATTTTGCTGAATTACCAATTCAACCAATCTCCGGGTTTTTGCAAAAATACAGGTTTTCCTTCTAAAACCCAAGAAACCCTTCTTCAATTATCAGTTAGTTAATGCATGCTAAAATGCAATGGGCTACCCTAAATGGAGATTTCTAAGTGTGGATGCACGAATCAGTTTTATATCAATGTGACAGGGAGCCAAAGCACTTCAATTCAAGTGCTCCCAATCACCAGAAATGATTTCCACACACAAGGCTTCAACCAAAAGATAAAGAAAATAAAATTGTTGGGGTTGAAGTATTCAGGATCGAATCACAGGCAAGTTTGAAAAGTCATGGTGGGGTTGGAATCAACTCAATTCCAAGTCTCCCCACCAAAAATGTGATCCTGAATTAAAGATAAGTGAGGCAAAAGAGGGATATAAGCAATCTTTTTCTTTCCCTCAAAGAATACTTCCCTTGGCGAGAAATCCAAGAATCAAGATTCTCGGATTTTCGCTATGCGAAGTGTGACAGGAAATCCCGGGGCAGTGGGAGTGAATACAACCAATCAAACAAGTGAATTTTAATCCACTTGCCCCAAGAAATCCCAAGAAGCTTTTTTTTTTTTTTGGTGGCAAGCTAAGCCTAGTTTGCTAAGAAAGAGAAAACCTACTGGTTTGGCAACGTGTGCGAAGCTCCAATGCGGTGTCGGCGTCTTCACGCTCTCGTTCCCGCCTTGGATCTACCCTCGTTCCCGACTTCGTCTACTTTCCTTCTCCTTCCACCAAGTTCACCTGCACACCAAAAACAACAATACCCGTGAAGAGGGAAGAGAAAAATTGAAAGGATTTGGATAGAAACTTACTCGAAGGCGCACCTCCCCGGCAACGGCGCCAAAAAAATTATGATGGGTCGGCCCGAATAGGTTGTTAATATGATATTTTTATCGTTGAAATGTGTATAGTGGTTAACCTAATTTGGACCTAACCATCTCTTTACAAAATTTTTAACCTGGCCTAATTGATTTTATCTTATCACTTTCAAGCCTAGGGTCGAACACAGGGAAGTGGGGTTAAAGTCGAGTTTCTACGTTTTCCTTAAACGCGTCTCTTCTGTTCGTTTATTGTGCTTTTAGTGTTTTTCTTATTTAGGTTTTTTTTATGGTAATCCTTGTTCTTGAGGCACACCCTCAAAATTGTGTCCTTGGCTTTTAGCCAAACAGAGTCCCAAAACAAGTCTTGCTACTCGCAAGACGAGATACCTGCAAGTCAAAGATTATCTTTTCTTTTTTATGTATTTTTTTATCTTTTTACTAACAGAAAAGCAAATAGACAGAAAGTAAATATAGTATGTATATATATATATGTAGTATATATATAAAGGGGTGGGGGTGGAGGTGGCGATGGAGTGTAGCACTATGTCGAGTCAGTCGACGTCTAGAGAGACGCAACCAACACGACTAGGTGCCGCGTGGAGTGTGGATGGAGGATGGATGATGTATGGGACCACGCTTTTTTTTGTACGCGGGTATCAGGGAATATCAGCAACTGGTGCAGATATTCCCGCGGTACAGCGTATAATAAATAACATGAAAATATATGTACATATGTATGTATATAAGTAAATATATCTATATATATATATAAATGTATAGTTATATATGTATAGATATATATATATAGATATATATGTGTATACATGTGTATATAAGTATATATATATATATATTACTATATATATGTATATATATATGTATATAGATATATATGTCTATATATATATAAGTATATGTATAAGTATATAGATGTATATATAAGTAGATATATATATATATATTATATATATATGTATATATATTATATATATGTGTATGTATACATAACTATATAGATATACTATGTATATATATATATATATATGTATGTATGTATGTATATATTTATATATATGTTACTATAAGTGTGTGAGTGTGTGTGTATGTGCTGGTATAGGTGTGTGTGCGTCGGTGAATGTGTGTGTGTGTGCGTTGCTGTGAGTGTGTGTCTGTTAGTGAGTAAGAGAGAGAGAGAGAGAGAGAGAGAATACGTGAGAGAGAGAGCGGGAGCGGGCGGGAGAGATCAGCAGAGAGAGAGAGCGGGCGAGCGAGAGATCGCGGACGCGCGAGTTAAGACGTCTGCCGCCTCCGGCTGACGTCTGACGCCGCGTCGTCTGAAGGCGGAGGCAGACGTCTGAAGACGGCGGGTGCGGGCGCGGCTTCACGAAGGGTTCCTGCAGGCGTGCGCGAAGGCGACGGGCGGGCGAAGGCATGGAGGAGCGAGTGTGGAGGAGGTCTGCAGGTGGTCGAGGAGGGTCACGGAGGAGGGCAGGGGGCGGCACGAGGCCGTAGCCGGCCGCTGCAGTGCGTGCGGCGGATGGCTACAGGTGCAACTGCGGGGACGTCAGGATGGAGGTTGAGCGGGGAATGGCCCTGCAGGCGCGCGTGAAGTTGACGGGCGGCTGCGGGGGCGGTCGCGGAGGAGCGGGAGGACTTGCTGCTGCTGCATGGCTGCTGCTGCCGTGGCTTCAAGCTTCGAAGCTTGGAGCGGCGGCAATGGCGTTAAAGAGAAAAAAAACGAAGCGAGGGAATGCACCATGCCCACCGACTCGTCGAAGAGCTGGGCGGTGGTGCTCCCACTGTGGTGGAGGTGCACCACAGTGGGTTCTCCTGCTCGTCGGGTGCCTCCTCGACGGAGGGCCGACGTATGGGAGGGGAAAGCGGTGGAGAAGATGGCTGTGGGTTTTTGTTGCTGCAGCAGCCTCCCTTGCGAGGAAGAAGCTGCAGCTTCTTATAGAGGAGGAGAGAGAGGCGTGCCAGCTGCAGCAGGGAGAGGGTGCGCGAGTTGCAGCTATAGGGAGCGGCGTTGGCAGGGAGAAGTGACGTGTAGTAAATGCATGCAGCTGCTGCGGGAAGAAGTGCAACCGCAGGAAGAAGAAAAGAAGAAATCAAGAGAGAGAAAAATGAAAAGAGGTGGAATTTGCAAGGAGGCACTTGAGATAAAATGTAACTGTGCAAGCCATTGTTTCACTCCTCTTCCTCTCTTGATTAAATGCATGCATGCAAGCGTTTTTACAAATGCGATTACAGGATCCTATTATGCAATGTTAATGCTAGAAAATAGCACAAGAAGGCATTATTACAGGCGTGTTTTGAGGTGCAAACACTACCCAACCCACCAATAACTCGAAAAAGACTCTAAGTGCTAAGCATCTTTGTGTGAAGATCGTGATAGACTCACCCAATGGTAATTCAGACAGACTTCGGGTTTCTACACCCCTAGGTGACCGAAAAAGGAAGTGTTTTCCTGAAGGTGTATCTATCTGATCGGTAGCTTTCTCCCTACTTTTATTTTATTTGGGGTCAACACAAGGGTGTTTCCAGTGTACATCTCCCCAGATTGCTCTACTTCCCTGCTTCTTCCCTAAGTGTTTTGGATCTTTTTGTGCATTTAGTTAGCTAGGCTCTAGACAACCAACCAATGGGCTGCTACCCACGACCACTTGCCAGCCATACTCATGCGGTGAAGTGTGGCTTATTTTGTTCTCTTTTTTTCTTCTTTTCTCATTTTTTTCTTTTTCTTTTCTTTTTTTTTCTTTTGTTGTTTAGTAGGTGGCTTCCCTGATCTCAAATTTACCTAGAGGCAATAAGAGGAAAGTGGTCCTGTGACTGGGCTCTGGACAACCGGCCAATGGGCTGTTACCTATGACAACTTACTCACCATACCACCCTAGAAGGTTCATTAGCTACCCAATTTCTATCAGAATCTCTGAGGAGTGAGTCGATGCAACAATGTGTGCAGATGCTTAGACTAAAAGTCCCTCCGAGTCAGAGGGCGGATTGATAAGTCGTATACTTATCACCCTATTTTATTTCTGAATTAAAATAAATTAAGGTTTCGAGGATTCGAGGCTAAATCCATATTTTAATTGACACTAGGGCTGATTGAGCATGAAGGCCTGAAAAGTCTAAGTGTTCAAGTTCTTTTCGTATCATTTCCCACTGTTAACAAGTTCCTAATGCCTAAGTTTTCTTCTTAAATTCATCATTTTGTTTGTTTTTTTTTTATTTTATTTAGACTGATAAAATGAACTCAGAACATGTAAATTACCACCCCCCATGCTTAAGTTGGACAATGTCTTCATTGACAAATAAATTGATGTAACGGGGGTGCAGAAAAAAATCACCTGAGTGATGCAGTATACCTGATCAGTCTGAATCATCTGGGTTGCCTCCCAGGAAGCGCTGAGTTTAATGCCTTCAGTTGGGCATACTGCACAAACAAAATCAGAATGGTTTGGGTCAAGGAGGCTTAAACAAAATCAGCCAAACCCAAAATCAGAAGTCCACAGATGTGAACAAGGTTGCGGTGGAGTCCTGTTCCTAAGGGGCAGGAACTCTACAACAGATGTATCATGCATGCCCGTGTCAGTTCCTCTCTTAGTCTGCTGGCATGCAGAGAAGCTGATGTGGACGAGCGCATCCCGAATATGACATGCCAAACACTAAAGATGTAGGTTATATACTCAGCTTGTGTACCCATAAAATTGTAATCCGTCAAAGGTGTATCAATTCCAGTGCATTCAGGTTGCGAGATCTTTATTCTGTTAGGGCAGGTAACAAAATCAAGAGTATCATAATGAGCCCTAAAATCAAGCATGAGGTCTCTCTCCAAAGATGAATCCATCTCTCCTGCAGCCATGGTTTCATTGTTCATTCCCTTAAGAATATCCTCTTCAACCTCTTTTGTATCAGATTCACTATTCGAGGTTTCATTAGCGGTAGGGCCGACTTCAACCTCTAGTTCATGTTCCTTCTCTTGGCCCTCCTCCAGATTTATGATGGGGGTTTCAACCGATTCAGAATCTATTTCATTGAAATTGTAACTCCATTCCCCAACTCCTATGTTGGATGTTGCTCCCACCGGATCACTTCTCTCGGGCCGATTAGATTCCGATTCCCAGTCATCTCCCCTCACATTCTCGGTTTCCTCCTAACGTATGTTCTCAATGCTCTCCAAATTATTTTCTGAGGAATCCTCAATGACCTTATCCATTGAGTTGTCCAACTCCTGGTGGGTATCAATGGTGGACTGAACCAAATTAGGGTGACTGGGTGTAGTCCAATTAATCACGGTAGGTCCTTGCTTCACAAATTCCATGAATGGCGTTGTGTGCAACAACTTTCTTTGGCCTTCTTACCCCAATTGTTGGAACATATCCAACATGGCCTGTTGCCCTTTAACCAATTCTTGATTATGTCTGTGTAACTCTAACTGCAGGTTATCAAGAATTGATAGGGTGTCATTTGGTGTCTTTTGGATTTCCTCCTTGAAATCCAGGTTAAGAGGGTGTGGTTCTTGGGTGGGTCCTTTATTCTATCATGTTCAGGGTCCAGTTCTTCAAGAGGAAGCATTCTCTGTTTGGTCCTACTCTAGAATAGTTGAGGTTCTAAGTACTCCCCCCAGTCAGATTCTTCATCAGGTGACCAAATCAAAAGTTGATGATCCTAGGCTTGCCTAGATTTCTGATTATCCTCTAATTTCCATTTGTCTAGAATTCCTTCCAATCCAAAGGTCAAGTAGGAAAGGTCGTTGAATTCAGATGACCTTTCTTGGTTATTGTCCTAAGAAGGGTAGGGTTCTTGGTGTTCTCCTAGAGTGTAGGTCCCATCAAAGTGGTTAGAGAGCGGGTGGGACCTAAATGATGAGGCGTCGTGAGGAGAATCGAGATATGGAGCCCCACGATTTGAATCATACCCTTGGGTGGATATGTTGGGTGTATCCCAATAAGAGGTTGGTGAAGTTTGGTCATAACTGGGACAGTTGGGCTAAGAGGAATATTCTAGGTCGTACCCCCAACTTGGTGGTTGGTTAGCCCAAGTAGGCTCTGGATATGATCTACTTGGGTTAGCATACAAATCATGTTGAGGGTAGTTTTGGTAAGATGGATAGGCAATGAAATCCATGGTTCAGAAAAAATGGAGGAACGAGGGAAGAACATATGAGAGAGAGTTGTGTGTGCACAACCAAGCAACAAATCTATGCACTACAGTGTAGACCTAGGTGACCTACAAGCCTCCAAGGGAATGATCAGATCTGTAAGTACTTAACCACCTTTCTCGATGTTAATCTGGCTAGGTTAAGTACGGGAGGATTAAGGGGAAGGTTCTTCCTTTGGTTTATGCCGCTGGTTCCGTAGACCTCACAACCGTGGTCGTTTGATGCTTCCCCACAGCCTAGATACCAGATTTTTACAAATGGAATGAAGGCTAGGTGCTTACAAACCTGATCACACCTCCAAGACTTTCACCAATCGTACCTAGGGTATGTCTACTCCATTTTAATGAGGGTTGGGTCAGTGCTTGTGCTCAGGATATGTAATGAGGCATTGTTTGGGGTTGTGCCTCTTAGTTAGCCTAATTGAGCGTGTGTGTTCACTTAACAGAACATGGTTTGCAAGCAAGGATTTTAAGGTGTGGTGTCTTTTAAGAATTATCCTTGCTTTAGTGCTTTTTAGAGTTGTAGTTCCTTAATGATTTTAAACAAGGTTCAAGTGGGCACACTAGGTTTTGCACACAACGGGGGTGTAATTGATTTCCTTTAGAGTGGTGTGGCCCTAGAAAGCAACCCTAGTGTTCTCACCCTAATGTTCATGCAATTCTACCAGGTGAGTTGATTTTAAGATGAGTGGTGCCGCCCAAGTCAAAATATGGCAGCTTCGCAAGCACCACTCAACAGAAAGAACACTCCAAAAAGATTATCTCTTAAAGACGATTAGAGTGTATTTTTTGTTGGGTGATGAGTTTGGAATGTGGATCAGGTAGTCATTCACCATGCCAATTTTCAATTTTATATATATATTTTCTATGTTTGTATTTTAGGCAAGCAAACAATCAATGGATGGATGAATACTCACAAAAGGTCTTCGCTGCACCACCGGCCTGGATCGTGCTCCTTCGTTGCCGCTGGCACTGAGTTCCTGCAATCAACAAGTAGAGAGGACAACGAGTCAGAAAATGTGAACAAGATGAAAGTGACAAAATAAATCCGTTGCCTCCCTAACAATGGCACCAAAAACTGACGTGTTAGGACGCGTTTGTATAAATCAGTCATTGTAGCTCGCGTTTGCTGTGTCAGTTTTAAATAAAGAAACGAACGTGAGTCCAAGTGTCGAACATAGGGGGGTGTGAAATCGGGTTTTTCTGTCACTTGGTTGTCACAGAAATGGTGGGTTTTGCTTGAGAGAAAACGTGGGAGAAAAGCGAGTAAGAGAGAGAGAGAGAGTAGGGTTAGAGTTCTTTTTAGCATAGCATTCGTGTAAATCAGGATTAGAAAAACTCAAGAAAAAGAGAGACAATAACTAAATAGGGAACATCATCATTTAACATGCCCTTTAGTTTTACAATTACAACACTAGGTAAATGCTCAAGCACAAGTAAAGTAAAGCTAACCAAGAAAGAGAGAGAGAAAGAGAAGATGGTGAGGTGGCCATGGCGGTGGAGGGCTCCGTCGGTGGCTCGTCAGCTCCGGCTATCACAAAAAGGTGCTAAGGATGGATAGGAGTAGGATAAGAGGCTTGCAAGTGTAATCCATGCTTTCCATGGTTAGTTGGAAGGGGTTTATATAGGAAGAAGGCTTACCAAATGAAGTAGAAGCTTTAGCGACGTCTAGGACATCGCTAAACCCATGCCAAAATCGTCGGTGTAGCCCCCTGCTTGTCGGTCCCTCGTGCGTGCCGTTCTTCTTCTCCTTCGCGATCCTTGTGCCTTCGCTGCGGATCGTCCAATCAAAGATCGGACGGTTGAGATTGCCCGGAGGGCGCACTTGTGAACCATGCGTTGAGTGTGCGTGTGATTTGGCATTGGCGTCCGCTTGCGTGTGGAGGTGCCACGTGGATGCAATCCACGTCGCTCGCGCCCGGATCCATGGCCTTGATCAGCCGCGCCTACGAGAGAATTCAATTTGGCAACATGCGGGGTTTTGAACGCCTGCCGCCACCTTCGCGGATGAGGCGCTACCCGCTACGCTGTGCTCATTCTTTGTCGCGGATGCGTTGAGCTTGAGCGACGCTAGCAGCCGTTGGATAGGAATCCAACGATTGGGATCTGCTGGAGGGTTGCGAGTGCTATGGGTGTGCGTGGTTCTCAGCCGTCCGATAGAAGATCGGACGGCTCACATTCATCTCTTCGTCGAGCTGCTGGGAGAAGGAGGAGTCGCTAGGATCCATTCTTAGCCATCTGATGGAAGATCGGATGACTCAGATTCATCTTGCGGCTGATGGAGGAAGCGGGGCGGTGGCTGTTGATAGGTTCGTTTTAGTCGACTAATTTAGTGCTTAAGTACAGTATTATTGGGACGAGAATTTAATCTAAAGCATGTTTAGTATTGATAAAATGATGTGAGTTTTAGATTTATCATTTCATGTATTAATTGCATTAATCTTTATAAGGGAGGATTAATTATTCACTTTAAAAGGCAAGGGTATCACATCAAAGCTTGCCTTGAGATATGTGGGATTTTGTTCTAGCAAAATATAGCAAGGAAATAAATGTTTAGAGGCATCCTTATATGTCTCTCAATGATTCAAGTACATTCCCTTATTTTCTTTTTAATCTCTCTCACGAATCTATCTCTCTCCCTCAATTTTCTCCTCTCTATTTGGTAACATAAAATACTCTCTTTGACTCTTTCCTTCTCTCACTCCCTCTCTAATTCTCTCTCATTTTCTTCATATAACAAGCAAAAAAATGGCATAGCGAATCCCATCTCCCCTCCACGGGGAAGAAGCCATCACCTCTCTCAGGAGAGGTCCCCCTCTCCAACATCATCTTCCTCCGAAGGAGACCCCCTTCCCCTCCACCTTGTGCCTAATTCCACCACCACAAGTCACCACTACCGCGTCCCAGCTCCGCCACTGCGAACCTCCATCGACACCGTGCTTCCTCTTGACGAGCGTGGTGACAGCGTGCTCCTTGACGCCACGTCCGCCTCACTGCAACCGTGTGCCTCCTCTGCAAGCACCACATCCACGACCGCAAGCCTCTGTCGACACTGCCAACACCTTCACCTTGCGTTGTGACCACCACCACGAGTCACCCCCTCACCTTCGTTCTTCTTCCCTCTACCTCTCTACATGCGCAGAGACCACATCCACCGGCCCCTCCTCCACGCTGTCCCTCTCTACTAAAGAGGAGACCCAATGGTCTCAAGCCCGACCACGTCCCTCTCTCTCTCACACACGAGACCGCGCAGACACCGCACCACCCCCTAACGCTGACGCCTAAGACAAGCGCACGACCGATCTCCCCACTACGCCTCGACCTCTTCTCCTTGCAGTAGTCCTCTCCTCGACGTCGACGACCCACCGGCGCCGCCCATCTACCACGTGCAGGTATGCCCGCACATTCAACTAGACGTCACTGCCAGCCACCCCACAAGCACGTGGCTGTAGTACCTCCATCCTCCTTCACCACCAATAGGGAAGAAGAACCCATCAACTGACTGGTCACCTCCTACTCGTAGCTACCCCTCCCGGCCACCATCTTCTCCGCCAATGTCACCGGAGCAACAACCTCTCCCTCGACAACAGCTCTGCTACCTCACCACACCCGACAACAACCCCGCAGCCACGCACCACCACCGGCCAACCTTCCCACCGGCCGGCTGCCACCGGTCATCGTTTTCCTCAGCGTGACCTCTAATGCAAAGCTCTCAACAATGCCAACCTCCTCCGAGCACGGCAAGGCCGACCGTCCTCTCCACGATAGCAAATGCCCTGTTTTTGGCTTAATTAAAAATTACATTGATTGCCATTGCCAAAGAATGGGATTTTGATATTGATTATTTTATTTTGGGAAATTTGTGGGAGGCCCTTCCATTCTTGGTTATTTGTGACAATATTGAAGGATTGGAGTTACTAGTTAATGTGTTTTGTTTTCTTTCCTTCCATGATGCATTGATATCAATGGCAATTTATTTTTCTAGAACAAGATTATTGGTGATCTTATTGGTTCTATATCTCCCAGTGGATACGACCTAAAGTGTGGTATTATTTCAGTATTTTAGTAACTTTGATCAAGGTTTTTTCTACCACATTACATATTGCGACGACATATTTTTTTGATATCATTTGCAAAGCGAAGAAAACCTCCCGATCAGCTGTCATGTGCCGATCTTGTGCCACGTGGCGCGCTGTGGACCGTTGATCATTAGATCAACGGTCAAAACTTCTTGAGCCAATTACGGGAGCTCCGGATGTCGAATTTGGTCGATTTTGAGTCCACTGGACTCCATTCGTCATTTTGAATCTATCCGTGTGGTCTGATTGCTCATCTGAGGCCTATTTTGACATGAACTTATACAAATGACCATTAACATTGAATTATAAGCAATCTCAATTCACGATGCATGTAATGCTCCCATGCCCATTTATGGTGTGTTCTTTATGCATATTATCCTTAAGATAAACCCCGATTGACAAAATTATCACCATAAAATGTAGCATTATCAGACGTCACCTTCCCCGACCATCCCTAACCCTTTTCCCTCTCCTGACGAAGGCACCTCCCCTGACAAAGGCACGTCTCCTCCTCCTTAAGATCGCTACCTCTCTCCCTCCCTCATCTTCCCTAGTAGCACCTCCATTACCACTACCCCTGCTACAACTAGGGTTAATCCAGCACTCTTCCTTCTTTTTATTTATTCGTTCATTTCATTCCTCCTCCTCCAACTCCACTTCTCTTGATCTCCTGTTACAATTATTGTTGCAGTACTTGGTGGATCTATTGGCTACGAAGTGGCTCAAGGAGATCTACTGACCTCAGATTGGCTTAAGGGGTAACATGCATGCCAGGTGTTTGATGGTATGGCAACAAGTTTTGAAACTATGAAGCTTTTTTTGGTCACAGACAACATTCATCTAGGAACCTTTTTTTTGTCATAGACAACATGCATCTAGGAAGCTTTAAGATTATAATAGTGTCAAGATTGCAACATTCTACATTGTTAATAAGTAAGATCAAAGAACATACCTTGGCCGTGTTTTTCTATATCCTTCAATCAGAGATGCTTCTTTAAACGGACAAATCTCATAAACATATATAATAGAAAAGGCACTTTCCATGTCAAAATAGCATGGCTAGATGGTAAGCATAGTCCTTTATAATTAAAGTGAAGAAAGCTCGTACATGTTTTCCCTATTCTCAAAGTATTAATCATTGAATGAATAGAATTCTTTTTGACTCCTAAATCATCGGAGAACTGAATCAAAAAAGGAAGAAAAGGAAGCATTTGCCTAGTTCTTATGTTCGTTCAATAAATTTAGACATAGTTAAGCTCTAGCATAATCAAGATGGTGCTGAGGAAACCGTAAGGGCGCATGATATCTAATTAAGAGAGTTTTTTTGTTTAACTTTGACTTCGTAAGACCACATATATTTCCTCTCAATATCTCAAGCTTGCCAATTTCCCAAACCCCAGAGTAATATAGATTCAAAAAGCTAGTCAGAACAAAAACATCAACTTCAAAAAGCTTCATTTTGCTCAACTCTCATTTTAGGCATTGTTCATTTGAAATGATGGAAACTAGCATGTCAAGACCTAGACAGGGTTAGGTTGCAAGGAGATCTAAGTAGAGAAGCCCTTTCATTACAATCAATTGAATAGGTGCCAAGTTGTGCTTCCATAACAAAGAAGAATCTTGTACACTGATTGCACAGCAATCATAAACCTAATTCACCTGAATTAAGGTAGAACCTAGCTTAACATCTTAGATGAGTTATATGTTTTATACATAACAATGTGCTACTTGAGAGGTATTATTAATTGCAGGTAATCTAGGACTGTGGATGAGCGATCTAACCTTATGGATCTATTCAGAATAACAAAAGGAGTCCAACGCATCCAAGAGTGCATCAATTAGACTCCCGTAGCACCCTAGGGAGTTCATAGAAGAAGCAGGAGCCAAGGAGAAATTGAAGAATATTCTGACCTCATACGACAAATCCAACCGCGTGGATGGATCTGGATCGACGTTCAGAGTCCAATGGTGTAGAAATCAACTTAATCGGAGGCCTATGTCATTAAATACAAGAAGAAGATGGACGGCAACGACGGCACTACGTGGCACCATCACAGCCACCCCTCACCATGCTCCAATATGGGAAGAAAAACCGCAAACCATTGGATCATCATCCAACGATCATGATGAAGCCACGCCTCCACCTCCAGCCACCTCATCACATACAGGAGGAATTTTGACTGTTGGATCCCATCCAACAACCGAAAGCAGCCGCACGGGAAATAGAAGGAACGATCATCCACGCGCGTAGCGCAACAAAGAGGACACCTAATAAACACCGGGCGACGTAGGATCGAAGTGGTGAGCGCAGAGGGAATTCAACCGTCGGATCTCCATCGAGCGGCTCAACAGTAGAAGCATGGTAGGTGCGAAAGTGCTAGATCAAAAACGTGCGTGATGACACGTGCAGAAATGCACGAGTGCACTCTTTAGGATTTTCACGAGGCGATGGAGCGTGCGTTTAAGCCGTCCTATCTTACAATCAGATGGCTGAGGTTTGGGCACTAAAAAGAGGCGAGCAACGAAGGAGAGAAAGTAAAGGGCAAGCGCGGGTGAGCAGGAGCCACGCGATCTTCATCCAAGGGCATACAAGCTGCCACATGGCAGTACCAGATTCAACCAGGGATAAAAGAAGGATTTGGAAGGCTTAATCAGGGTCGTTGATCTCCCGATCAATGGATCTGATTAATTGAAGGCATTTGCATGGATTTAAGGGGCCAAATGCCTTCTTTGCCCCCCACCAAAGCTATAAAAAGAGGCCAAAGGGCCCCCCTTTGAAAGCACTTCTCATAATTCCCTTCTTCATCCTTCTTCAACCATTCTCTCTTCTTCTTCTTCCCATCTTCTTTGCATCCATCTCTGCACCTCCATCTGAAACATTCGTTGGGCCACCCCGATAGATTGTTGCTGCTCTTCTCAACATCTCCAAAAGGCCACCACGAACTACCTGTGGTGCCCTTGTTCTGTTAGATTAGTAGTAGTTTACTTTCATGTTTTCATTCTATTACATGTTTATCAAATGCAATCTCTTTGTAATGCGAATATTATGATTGATTGTTTCTATTCTTTAGTAATCATCTTGAGAATAAGTGTATGAAATCAAAAGTGCTTTCTGCCTCCCTGTGATCAACCGGGACTCACCAAGTTCCGTTAATTTATTTGCTCGTGACGTATTTCACGCTATACTATAATGTGTTAATTTTCTACACGATCTATGCCACGAACATACACCCTTATGTGTAATCTTGCCCATTTGTC
Organism: Thalassia testudinum; assembly: GCA_037157565.1. Lineage (NCBI taxonomy): Eukaryota > Viridiplantae > Streptophyta > Magnoliopsida > Alismatales > Hydrocharitaceae > Thalassia > Thalassia testudinum. The sequence goes on from JAZHRO010000025.1 coordinate 98,176,558, forward strand.
CCAAGACACCCCCAACAATCCTTCTACACACTAATCAATTTAATTTCACTGGAATGGAAATCATTATCTGCCAGCATTTCTATTTGGGTTTTTATCTGAAATCTCCACTGTAAATAGGATAGGTAATTATCCATAGAAAAAAATATCTCTATAATTGAAACCCCTTATAAGTTTACACTTTCGCTACAGTTCCATTTGCTACTAGAAAGCTAAATGCCCATTATGCCAGCAAAGATACAAATAGGGCATTGTTGACTATTTTTTTATAAAAAAGACATTGTTGAAAGTTACTGTCAATTTGATTTTCCATTAAAAGAAATAAATTGTACATTTTTGGTAAGTCCCATTGTCATGAAAGCAATGCATCTATTTGCACTCGACAATGAGAGTATCACATGTGTGCAAAAGATATTGCCACTGCTAATATTTCCTTTACACATGCTTTGCACTCAGAAGTTATAAGTTCAAACACTAAAAGTCAACTCTAACCTTACGTGGAGCTCAAAGCCCACTTAGAGTTCAATCAAAGTCAATTTCATTTCATAGCTCCCAGCCTTAAGCTTAAACTCATAGACCACTAATAGCAGCACAAGCTACGGTGATGTTTAATTTTTGAAGATTTATTAATTTTGGGAAGAAATTGATGGTAATACAAGGATCTTTCACTCTGCTTTAACATCTACGCATGATTTTTATCTCCATAAATAGAGTCACCAGTGCATCTTCATTGAGGGCTATTTTTTTCATTGAGGGGTTATGATGAGAGCCTCATCATGAGCCATAACTAGCTCATTTTGACCTAATAAAGAAAATAAAAGCTCCTACATAACTTAGAAGAGGGCTTAATTGGAGAAATAAGTGTTCTGAGAAGAAAACATAAAATAAAGGTTAAAACTGTAATTTTACCATTGCAGTACATAAATGGGATTTCTCAGAGGCAAAACATAGGTCAAATGGTCTGAATAAGAGAAAAGTGGGTTGGTTCAATCAGAAATGGGTTTATATGCAAACCAGGAATTAAATGACATCTCGTAACCCTAAAATAGACCCGCTTAATTCAACAAGGTTCCGATCAGGATAAAAATCAATTAAATCCTCTAAAAATCATGGAAAAATATATCCTAGGGTTTAGAACATTCAATTTGGACTTTGGAACCTAGTTTGACCTAGATTAGGGTCCTAGCTCATCAATTGACCTAATTTGGGTTTTTACGCAAAATGTCTAGTCAAACGTGGTCAAACCTAAAATCCAACTTCACCATTGGATTACTTAGATCAAAATTATATTTGTACCAAAATTTGGACCTAAGGGGAGGTCATCTTGACCTACTTTGCAATTTGGTACACCCAATTACATTTTGACCCTTATCTTTTGAAAACCATCACATAAACCCCCCTAGCTTCTTCGCCAATCTTACAATCAGGTCCCTCCACCATTATTGGGGAGAGATCCTGCTCCAGCGAGGAATAGAGAGGGAATACTCTCTGATTCCTCAGAGATCTCCCAGATTTGGAAGGGAGATTCTCTGAGGAATTCCCTTCCATCTGAAATCAATCCTGATCCCTGATTTGCACACAATCTCTCATGCGAACGCACGAGAGATTTGAGTATCTAACTACCTTCCATCTCTGGTGAGACGTCGGTGGCAAAAGGCTTGCCCTCCACGCACCAGAAGCTTGGCCAGCACCTATAAATTAACCCTCATCTCCGACCGCACCTCCTCAGCTCGACTTGGCTGGGATTCCACCTCAATTTCCTCTTCTTCTCCAGCCAAGGGGTCCAGCGAGCTCCGGCGAGCCCCCATACTCTACCTCGTCGCTTTGCCACAAAGCCAGTGGCAGAGTCGTCCTCCTCATCCTCCTCCGCGTCGCCGCCATCTTCCTTCACTGGACACTTTCTTCTCTGGCGACAGTAGGTACTGTCGGCCGCCTTCTCACCCCCTTCATCCCTTTAGTTAGGTTAAAACTGTTCTTGTCTATCCCCTCTTTCATTTCCCTCATTTTATTTCACCAAACACCCCTCGACCGCCACTGTTCACCACCATCTTCTTCATCTCCGGCCACCCTTCGGCGAGATGCTCCCATCACTCCGCAGCCCCACACGTCTCTCCGACCATCTCATAACCTCCACCTCACCTCACTGAGTACCCTCCACCCATCCACAGTCCCCCTACACCGCCACAATAGCCCCCCAATCACACCCATCCGTCCAGCCACAGAGTGACCTAGGCACACATGCATAGGCCGCCCTGCGACCTGCCACCTAGCGCCTCACCTTCGCCGTGACACGGCGAAGGTCCGTCTGTGCTCTGATTGAGTTGCAAGGTCCTTTTCGTGTCAGATAGATTTCATGCCCCGGCCGCCATTAGTGGTGAATGGAGGAAGCTTCTTGCATGCTCCAAGCTGCAATGCTTTAGGGCTCCAGGTGTAGCTAACTCGGGGAGGCATCGCGAAGACATCTGTTCTAGAGAGTGGCACTGCGAAGCCTACAGTTGTGGCAATTGAAGGCAAGGTCTGCTGCGGGCACACGAGAGAGAGCGGTGGGCATTAGTCCCACCTCGGTAAGTCACAAAGTGCGTAAGTGATTTATATTGTTTTTGTGATATGAGCCGATTGCCTCCGAAAGCACATGGGGTGAGGTCCCTCACCTATTCTCACCGCCTCATCTGTGAGTTCACCACACGGATCTGGCGACCCGACCCAACACCATCCTGAGCACTCGTGCACCACCCTCACGCTGGTGCGCCTGGACACGGGCGCGTGACCCGACCCGTTTACCCAGCTCTGGGAGAGCGTGCTGAAGAGTGATATACAGAGAGAGAGTCGCGGGTGTGGGTAGAGGGATAGGGTTTTCTCCTTTGTGGTTTGTGTAGGGAAGGCAGAAGGGAGAAGAGAAGCTGACACTTAGCTGCTAAGGAGAAGAAGTAGAAGGAAGGAAGCCTTCACAGAGGAAAAAGAGAAGGAAAGGAAGAGGCGAAGGAAAAAGAGGAGGAACTGAAGAAGAAAGAAGGGTCAAGACAAGCAGAAGAAGAAGAGAAGCTGAAGGCAAGGGAAACAGAACCAAGGAAGAAGAAGAGAAAGCAGAGCCAAACAGAAGAAGACCTACAGAAGAAAATAAGAAGAAAGAAGCACGGCAACTGCAGAGAAGAAAGAAGAAACACAAAGAAGAAAGGAAAAATCAAAAGTCAGAAGAAGAAGAACAATAGAGGAGAAAACATCTTTTAAGAGGTCTGATATGATCCGACATCCAAATTTCTTCCTTTTGCCACAATTAATTTTCAAACTCATGCATTTATATATTTTGAATTAAGTTTTGAGTAATTAAGTGTTCAATTACATTCTTGAGATTAGTAATAAATTCCAATTGCTCCCTGTGTTCGACCTTGGATACTTAGGTTTTCAAGTAATAAACTTTTATTTGTTGACAACGCTTGATCACCTATACTACAACGTAACTAGCTGTTAAAACACAATCGAGACCACGTCAACATTTTGGCACCGTTGTCGGGGAGCAACGCGCAATTTATCACTAGTCTCTACATTCCTTTTATCATATTGAACACTAACTTGCCCTACTTTGCTTTGTTGTGATCTTGCAGGTATTTCACGAGAAGATCCCTCCCGCAAGTCAACCACTCCAAGGCAGGTAATTTCTTTTCTTCCTTAAACTATCCCCTAAGTTTTGAAAGACAAAAGGAAGAAATTAATTTAGGAATCAATTGACTTCTTTCTATAGTAATCACCATCTTTAAGGCAAACATTTCCTAATTTTGCGAAAATTTTTTCAAATCTTCTTGAAGTTGGAGCGATTTTTTAGATTCTATCCCACAAATTCATGTGCCTAATAGAAATCATGCTTAATCTCAGCGGACAACACACTTCTTGTTTTTAAGTCCAAAGAGAATTTTTGTGAAAAAGAGGATTGGAAATAGAACCAAATTAGGATTTCTACAGTAGGGTCTTAAAGTGCTAGTCACACATGCCTGTATAAAAGGAAATGAACCTTCCCGCATCTGTGTGCTACCCAAGCCTTTGATTGAAGAGATCTAAAACAAGACGAACCCTAAGAAAAATTGAGCTCTAAAATCACTTGAATCTTAAAATCTTGGACCTAATAAATTGGGAGTCCAATCAGGGTGATCCCTAGGCCCCAAGCCTAGAATCATTCTGCCATTTATAGGATAGGTCAGGTGAAGTTGACCCCTTGGGTCAACCAACCTCCAAATTAGGTCACAACATCAAAACATCTAAAGTTCAAGTGAGAACCCTAAAGCACCTTTGAAAAAAAAGTGGTAGACTTAAGAGGTCAAGGTCCCCATTCTGGTCTACCTAGAATCTCAGTGACAAGAGAGGTCGGGTGGGGGAATCCCTGTAACCCGTGGGGATGCTCTATCGTGTAGGGATCTTTGCGGGACTCTCCCTCTCTGGCTGCCCAGGTAATTCTCAGGTGGACGACCTTCTGATCCAGGGGTACCATCTGCCCCGAACCTCCATAGTCATCCAAACGTCTTTGGGTGTCTTGATTGGGTCAAAACATCTCAAGTCCCTCATCTTTTCTCTTTAGAGCACACACACACATTTTCAGTGGGACTCGTTATTTAGATCTAATCGCTTCATAACTTGATTCTACATCTTGATTCAAACTCCAATTCTACATCTTGATTCCACCACCTGATCCAAATATGCAACCAAACCACTTAGGACTACCATTCAAGAAACCTGAATATCGGAGATCCATGAGAGATAGAATGATTGAGGATGCCCTGAAATTCTATGAAAAAGAAGACAAAACCTCAACACTAGTAGAAAATATTCAGATTGATGTCCCAACAACCACAACCTTTATCATAACTTGTGCCCAAGTACTATTGGCAGAAGCTACAAAAGGATCAACTCGTGACTTGCTCATTACTGGATACATTGAGATAGAAAAACTACACAATCTTGAATACCTTCAATGTATGACAAATCCTCGACTTTGGAAGCAACACGAAGATAGTCTTGAAAAATGGGAAGAAATAATGAGATTAGTAAAATAAATTATTGACCAGAAGTACCTGTATATACCACAAATAGAGGATGAACCATCTTGGGACAACATCGAGGATCAATCTGATCTTGGGTTTGAGGCACAAAATGGTTGTGGATTCCCAACCCAGATGGAGTACAATGTGCCTGATATTGAAGAAGGTTGGGAAGCTCTAAATGCAGGAAAACATAATGTTGAGCTCACTCTAGACCATGATTCACTAGGCTTAGAATCCCAAAACTCCTGGAAGTATGAGAGTAGAACTGAACCTCTCGAGGGTGTAAATTCCGTCACTTATTTTGATAAGGTAACCCTCAAAGGTCATTTGGACCTAGATTCTAGTGATTCAACCCACATCCTAAGTCCAGAATCTAGATCTGAAACCTATTTTGAAGATTTCAAGGCCCCATATGAGGAAGATCAACCTTTCAATGAAGAATATGATGTTGGGCTTCTATTTGATGAATATCCCTCGCCAACATCCTCAGAGGAACTAATCAATTTTTCGGAAGTCATGCCAATCTACGATACAGAAACTGAGGAGTTGGACGAGTGGGGTTTCGATTGGGTCTGCCCTACTAGCTTAGAACCTGAGCCTCTACCAGATAGGGACACCTCTTTAAGCTCAGAATTAACATTTAGGCTAGACCCCAGTCAGGCTGCTGAATCTACAGCATATGATTAATTCTATGGTGGAACTCATGATCTTGAATCCCATTCAGATTTTGATTTTCGCAAACTCTTCGACGATTCGAATCTGACCATAACATCAGAGAAAATCTGCTTCCTGATTATAACAAGCCTATCCTCTTTGAAGCCACCTGCTCCACATATACAGAACCAATCAAAACCCGTTCTCTACCCCGACCCGCAACCGTGCTCAATTTCTATTCTGATTCACCTCTCACTGAGTCGTTTGCAGATGATTCAACTCCATATCTATACCGGGCATCGGGGATGGATCAGACCGAAAAACAGGAGCCACCGTTCTCTGATTACTCCTGTAGGGTTTCCACACCATGCATTGATTATTTTTCGGAACCCTGCTCTGACCAGGCTAATTCGACTCAGCCCAAAACCCGAGTTTTCACTTTCATATCCATCTGAGCCACATTGCATATGGTGGGTTCCACATTTGTTGATCTACATCTAGCAACCCACCAGACTTATTGGGTTTAGGCTGCATCATCAGCCTACTGATCTTAACAAGCACCTGGCTGGACTAACCGGGCTCTTAATCAAGGTGCTTGTTTTACAAAATTCTGCTGATTTAACTACTCCCACTCCACCCCATTTTCCGCTCAGCTGAAGGCATTGAATTTAGCACCTAACAGGAGGCAACCTGTCATCCCAAAAATAGAGACCCATCTGATTATCCGTCTATACTCCATGTCCATTGCACCTTGAGTTCAGCCTTAAACAGTTGATCCCACCTCTGGTACACATACCAGAGCTTGAAATCGTCCGCATCAGTCATTTCCGACCCATTCACCCACCCAATATATCCTATTCTAAGTCCCTGACCTCAACACTATTTCACACCCTCCGTTTACAATGAGAACATTGCAAAACTTAGGCATGGGGGGTGATAAAGTGCATACATACAAAATCAAGAAAAAGTCAGAAGGATTCTCATACAAAAAATTCACATATGTCAAAAACACAAAAAAAATTTGAAAAATTATGAAAAAGAACAAAAAAAATGGAGGGAGGAAATTTTGTGAGCCACATAATTAAAAGGAGGAGAAAAAGAGCAAAAATGACAAAAAGGAGCACAAAATGAAAAAGAAATAGTCATTAGTAAAAGATTAAGGGATTAACTGAAGTTCTAGACTAAATCAAGAAAAAAGAAAAAGAAGAAAAAAAAGTGCTAAGGTGACATAACAAGAGATTAGTGGGAACGTTGGTCTTAGGCCTCTTGGGCTAGATTCTTTAGCTTAAAAATTCACGTATCCGCTAAGATCGGGATAATCCTCAAGAGGTTGGGGAAAATGCGAAGCTTAAATATTAGGTCAAAGGCTTAGAAAGTATTCGGCCTCGTTAACTGACATTCGATTTGCGGGATTCGGTAACCTAAGCACCCCAATTCACACACAGTCTGGTTCAGTGCGCATAAATATCAAAATCACGCAAAAAGTGTTTAAATATTCTAAAAAAGTCTCCTAGATTAGGAGCGGCCGATCAATACAAGTTGATTTCCTGGAGAGGCCGGAAATTCCCCTCGAAGATGCGTAACAACATATCATCTCCTCGGTGCTTGTCTCTTAGGATATTTAAATATCCTACTGGGGGCATGTAAGCACTCTGCTAGTTCAAATACCATGGGCGACATTATCATGAAATGTCGATCGCCAGGGTCTGAATTTAGCCACAGAATGCCATGGGCGGAATTATCTCGAAATCTCGAAAGCCAGGGTTCTGGGGGTTGCCATGGGCGGTGCTATCTCGAAGCATCAATAGCCAGGGACCCTTAAGGATTGATGATGGGGATGAGGAATCCGATACAGAATGTGTTGAGAAGCTAATCCGAAGCTAGAAATAAAAAGAAAAGAGAGAGAAAGCTCTCCAAACAAATAATCTCCTGTCTCTCACTTACAAAAAAAAATGCACTGCAAACTGAACCTAGGCTAAAAATGTCTCAAGCACGGGTGCTTTAATCGCGGAGTCCAACAAACACTAGGTTAGTTCCTGTGGGCCTTAAAAACCTTTGCGGAGGACTGAGGCTAAAGCAGGTCAGGTTCGGATTTTGGTTGGTACTTGAGTACCTCTAGGCCAATTGTCGGCATTCTGACCTAATCATAAAATAAAAAGAAAAGCACTTATCATAACTGATGACAGACACTCAGAGCCTAGAACAGAAGTTAAAACCTTGAAATTTTGCTAAGGGACTAGCAAAAGTTAAGCATGGGGGTATGATGAGAGCATCATCAAGAGCCATAACTAGCTCATTTTGACCTAATAAAGAGAATAAAAGCTCCTGCATAACTTAGAAGAGGGCTTAATTGGAGAAATAAGTGTTCCGAGAAGAAAACATGAAATAAAGGTTAAAACTGCAATTTTACCATTGCAGTACATAAACAGGATTTCTCAGAGGCAAAACATAGGTCAAATGGTCTGAATGAGAGAAAAAGTGGGTTGGTTCAATCAGAAATGGGTTTATGTGCAAACCAGGAATTAAATGACATCTCGTAACCCTAAAACAGACCCGCTTAATTCAACAAGGTTTCGATCAGGATAAAAATCAAGTAAATCCTCTAAAAATCATGGAAAAATATCTCCTAGAGTTTAGAACATTCAATTTGTCCTTTAGAACCTAGTTTAACCTAGATTAGGGTCCTAGCTCATCAATTGACCTAATTTGGGTTTTTGTGCAAAATTCCTAATCAAACGTGGTTAAACCTAAAATCCAACTTTACCATTCGATTCCTTAGATCCAAATTAGGTTTGTACCGAAATTTGGACCTAAGGGGAGGTCATCTTGACCTACTTTGCAATTTGGTACACCCAATTACATTTTGACCCTTATCTTTTGAAAACCATCACATAAACCCCCCTAGCTTCCTCGCCAATCTTACAATCAGATCCCTCCGCCATTATTGGGCAGAGATCCTGCTCCAGCGAGGAATAGAGAGGGAATACTCTCTGATTCCTTAGAGATCTCCTCCCAGATTTGGAAGGGAGATTCTTTGAGGAATTCCCTTCCATCTGAAATCAATCCTGATCCATGATTTGCACACAATCTCTCCTGCGAACGCATGAGAGATTTGGGTATCTAACTACCTTCCATCTCTAGTGAGATGTCAGTGGCAGAAGGCCTGCCCTCCACGTACCAGAAGCTCGGCCAGCACCTATAAATTAACCCTCATCTCCGGCCGCACCACCTCAGCTCGACTTGGCTGGGATTCCACCTCAATTTCCTCTTCTTCTTCAGCCAAGGGGTCCAGCGAGCTCTAGCGAGCCCCCTACTCCTCCTCTTCCCTCTTCCACAAAACCAGTGGCAGAACCGTCCTCATCCTCCTCTGCGTCACGCAACACCCGCGCGAGCTGCCCTAGCCCCATCGTCGCCGCCGTCTTCCTGCACTGGACACTTTCTTCTCCGGTGACAGCAGGTAATACCGGCCGCCTTCTCGCCCCCTTCGTCCCTTTAGTTAGGTTAAAATTGTTCTTCTCTATCCCCTCTTTCATTTCCCTCCTTTTATTTCACCAAACGCCCCTCAACCGCCGCTGTTCACCACCATCTTCTTCATCTCCGGCCACCCTTCGGCGAGACTCTCCCATCACTCTGCAGCCCCACACGTCTCGCCAACCATCGCATAACCTCCACCTCACCTCACTGAGTACCCTCCACTCATCCACAGTCCCCCTACACCGCCACAACAGCCCCTCGATCACACCCATCCGTCCGGCCACAGAGCGACCTAGGCACGCATGCCTAGGCCTCCCCGCGGCCTGCCACCTAGTGCCTCACCTTCGCCATGACACGACGAAAGTCCCTCTGTGATCTAATTGAGCCGCAAGGCCCTTTTCACGTCAGACAGATTTCACGCCCCAGCCCCATTAGCGGTGAATCGAGGAAGCTTCTTGCATGCTCCAGGTTGCAATGCTTCAAGGCTCCAGGTGCAGCTAACTCGGGGAGGCATCGCGAAGACATCTGTTCCAGAGAGTGGCACCGCGAAGCCTGTAGTTGTGGCAATTGAAGGCACGGTCTGCTACGGGTGCGCGAGAGAGAGCGGTGGACATTAGTCCCACCTCGGTAAGTCACAAAGTGCGTAAGTGATTTATATTGTTTTTGTAATATGAGCCGATTGCCTTCAAAAGCACATGGGGTGAGGTCCCTCACCTATTCTCACCGCCTCGTCTGTGAGTTCACCACACGGATCTGGCAACCCATCCATGTCTAGGCGCACTGGCGTCCAATGATCCGACATCCAAATTTCTTCTTTTTGCCACAATTAATTTTCAAACTCATGCATTTATATATTTTGAATTAAGTTTTGAGTAATTAAGTGTTCAATTACATTCTTAAGATTAGTAATAAATTCCAATTACTCCGTGTTCGACCTTGGATACTTAGGTTTTCGAGTAATAAACTTTTATTTGTTGACAACGCTTGATCACCTATACTACAACGTAACTAGCTGTTAAAACACAATCGAGACCACGTCAACAGGTAATATTTCTAGGTTATGTGGTATTGACCATTCTAAAAAGGGCATTGAAATATTCATACTTCATGGTGGTATGATCAATCTTTTAAGGGTTTCGGTACCTGATGAAAAGCACAAAAATGAGAAGGGAATTGACTTCAAATACAAATCCTGAGTCAAACCTTGTATTTTTACTCTTTAAACTATTTGATTTACAGAGCCTAAACAATGGCATTTATATTATGTTTATTGGGTTCTTTTCTCTGTGAAGATCAATCATTTCATTTTACTTCATGGGAAAGGAGAAAGAACATTGGTCTAAGGTTAAGAGGGGTAGAGGGTAGCTGTCTTGCAATCATATATTGGATGCAAATGAAAATATGGTCTCGCCTATAAGGGATGAATATAATTTGCCCTAAAGTTCACGTAATATGATCCAAGTGTCCAATATTCTCAAAAACTTATCCTATCATTTGATACAATTCAAATACTTCTTGATATACAAATATCTGATGTTTCTTTGTCTAACATACTTTCATTGTTTGTGTGTTTATTTGATTATAGGTTTCCATGGATAAGTCTTGGATTGGTTTAAGGATTTCTGATTATTTTCGATATAAGAGCAGAGTGATTTCATTCTTATACTGGGCATTCCATGAAGATAGGAAGCAATATAGAAGAGGAGACTTCTATGAGAGAATTTGTTGTCCATGCAAAAGTTGTTTGAATGGATTTATGCATGATCGTAACACAATATTTGAGCATTTTATTTGTACCGGTTGGTGGCCTCACTACACAGTCTAGACCTCACATGGAGAAGAAATCACTTATCATTCTTTTGATAATGATGTTGAGAATCGCATTGAAGATATTAGAGGTGATAATGTTGCAGAGATGTTAGAAGAGATGAGTGCTGCAAATGCTGATAATATAGATAACAATAATATGTTTGGAGATTGTAATCATTTTTATGATGCACTGAAGGCAGCAGAGGAACCCATTACTCCTGAAATTAATTCCATGTCAAAGTTGTCATTTCTTTTGAGAATGTTTCAAATTAAAGTGATGAATAAGGCAACATCTAAGTTAATGTCTGATGTCCTTAAGTTCATAGACGAGTTGTTAAATAATCCTAAAGATTTTCCTCAGTCATGGTATGATGCGAAGAAACAGTTTCGCGTACTTAGCTTGAAGTGTGAAAAGATTGATGCTTGTAAGAATGATTGTATGCTGTACACTAAAGAAAATGCATGCTTGAATTGAATAGTTGCTTATAATGTGGAGAAGGAAGATATGAAGAAAATACTGTAGATTCCCTACCAGGAGGGGGTGACGTAATATATTGCGGAAATAAAATGTAAGGCAATCTCACAAAATTCAAACACACAAGGTACACAATTATTTTTAGGTGGAAACCCAAACCGGGTGAAAACCACCACCTAACCCTCTCGAGTTAGGATTTTCCGATCAACCAAGTTGATCAAATCCATTAAACGAATCACTTAAACGAGGGTGATTCAACCTCAATTACAACCACGCTACAAGTGCGAGGGTAGCGTTCCTCAACCCCTTCTCTTCACGAGAAGGATTTTGTCGCACGAAGGAGATGGGAATTCGCAAAGCAAATACCCAACCAAATAACAAAGTAAAATAACAAATATAGTCCTATAGAGCCAATAAAGATTTAAACCTAGCTTCTATAGGAATTAGGAAACTCCCCTTTGCAAGGAGTGCGTCGAATCGATGACGTGGGTGCGTGAGCCATGCCACGGTGCAACGTCGCTCTCGTGAACTACGGCGGGAGAGCGGGTGTGCAAAGGCTTGATGCTCTCAAGATGTAGAACTTAAGCTTTGAGAGCAAGAGCTTCTTTAGGACACAAAAGAGTAGAAAGTGTGTTGCTTGGGTGTGTCTTGTGTATCTAGGTGTGTGTTGGTGTCTCTAGGTGTGTCTTGGTGTGCAAGAGGTTCCTCTCTATTTTTAAAGGCCTTAGGAAGGCTTTGGAAGGCTTTGGAAAGCTTCCATAGCCGTTAGGTGCAAAGCCTAAGAGAATGAGGCCGAAATCAGGAACAATGATTGCACTGACAGGGTTATCAGACGTCTGATCCTGGCATCAGACGTCTGGAAAACCAGTTTAAAACGTCTGAAAATAAGGTCAGACGTCTGATTTTAGGCAGATTTCTTCCTGACTTGAATCAGATCTAAACAGGGTTCTAGTGTAAGTCCATCAGACGACATATAGGACGTCTAGCACTATGTCTGGATGTCTGGAAACCTACTTTTTCTGCGAGAATGGATTTCCAAGAGTTGCAATAGCTAGAAAATCTCTGAGAAGAGATTTTGGGTCAGCCGAGGCAAAACGGTCATTTATCAGACGTATGGAAAGGCTTAAGGACGTCTGATAATGCTCTAACGGCCATATTCTGTGGTGTTTGATAAGGCAGCCAACGGTCCACTAATTGGACATCTGGCAAAAACATCAGACGTCTTCTAAGATGTCTAGTCTAAGGTCTGGACGTCTGATTTCATCAGACAGAGCTAACAAGTCCAGCCTAAATGTTATCAGACGTTTGAATAAACAGTCAGACGTCTTAAAACATATTATCAGACGTCTAATTTTGGAATTAGAAGTCTGAAAAAGCTGTTTGAACCCTAGATTGGCTTTCTAACTTTTCTACAGAAAACCTAAGTATCCTAGGGTTGTGCTGGTGTTCCTAGGACTATTGTAAGGGTACTTTGAGACTCTTTAACATGAATCTAAGTAACAAAAATAAAAAGCAACAAAACAAACGAAAAATACAAAGAGTACAAGAGAAGGAAATCTATCCTATTCTTCATCTCCTTCCTTCTTCAAGCCATCGCTCCTCGTGAATCTCCTCTTATCTCCATCAAGCTCCTCCAATCCGTCCTAGATGAGAGCTCGAACTTCATCTAATCACGTCTCCATTTGCAATTGACCTGAAATCTAAGACTCCAAGTGAAATGTTAAATGACACGTGTTTTGTTATCATCAAAACAAACGATCGTGGTGCTCTAGCACCAACAAATACCAGTTCAAATACCCGAGGGAAGAAACGATCAAGGAAGGTACTATGTTACTTTCCTTTGATTCTTAGGCTACAACATCTTTTCATGTCTAGTAAAACTGCAAGGTGGATAACATAGCATCATAATAACAAATCACGAGATGGACTTATGCGTCATCCAACAGATTCTGACAAGTGTGCTGCATTTGATAACAAACATGCTCTATTTGCAGAGGAAACACGTAATGTTAGGTTTGGTCTTGCAAGTGATGGATTCAATCCTTTCAAAAATATGTATCTGTCATATTCAATATAGCCAATGGTGATCTTCACATATAATTTGCCACCATGAATTTGTATGAGATCTTCGTTTATGATGCCAACGTTTCTCATCCCTGGGAAAAAAGCACCAGGAAATGCAATCGATGTTTACATGCAACCACTCACCGACGAGTTGAAATTGTTATGGTATAACGGGGTTGAAATATGTGATGCAAATAGAAAATAATTTTTTAAGATGTATGCAGCACTATTGTGGACTTTTAATGATTTCCCAGCTTATGCAAATTTATATGGTTGGAGCACTAAAGGCAAGTTGGCTTGTCCTATATGTATGGATGAAACTCATTACTTGCATTTACCTGAAAGTAATAAATTATATTATTTAGGGCATTGTAGAATCCTACCAATTGAACATAGATGGTGACAATCCAAGTTTAAAGATAAATTTGATGGTAAACAATGCCGCTATTCATCTAAGAATCCAAACAATTTTCTAAGAATAGATACAATCAGGTTGTCAGGATACAAAATAATGGAGAAGTTACAACAGATTGGTAATATCCAATTGGGTCGTCTGTTTTAGAAAGATCTTAAAGATTTATGTAATTCTGAATTTAAAAAGAAGAGCATATTCTTCATGGAGCTCCCTTATTGCAAGATCTCATAGTTCATCACAGTCTTGATGTGATGCATATCGAGAAGAATGTTATAGATAACATTTTAGATATGCTAAACTTAACGGATAGTCCAAAAGACACGTTGAAGACCTGTAATGATTTGAAGATGTTGGGCATTCATCCTAAGTTGCACGTAAATCATAAAGATGATGGCAGCTATGACTTTCCTAAGGCATAATATACTTTGAAGGATAAGCAACAACTGAAGATATTATCTTTTCTAGAAACTATCAAGGTTCCAGATGGATTCTCGTCACAACTTTCTACATGTGTAAATGAAGCATTGAAGAAGGTAAGTGGGTTAAAGAGTCATGATTGTTATGTTTATATGCAAATCTTGTTCCCATTAGAAATTCGTGGATTGCTTCCTCAACTAGTGGTCGACTCTATGACAAAGATAAGTTGATTCTTCAACGTTATATGTTCAAAGACATTGAATTCTCAATTGTTAGACTATTGGGACAAGCAAATTGTGATCTCATTATGCAAGATGGAGCAGATTTTCCCTCTTGCATTTTTCGATCTCATGGTACATCTTATACTCCACCTAGAGAATGAAGCAAGGATTACTGACCAGTTCAGTATAGGTGGATGTATCCAGTTGAGCGCTTCTTGAAAGAATTGAAAGACTACATCTTCAATAAGGCTAAGCCAAAAGGTTCAATTGTTGAAGGGTATCTTGTAGAAGAATGCATCAACTTTTGTGTGATGTATATGGATGATCCAGATAATCAATTCAATTGATTGGAAAGGAACGATGATAGACAAAACAATGAAAATGTGGAAGATTATTTTCTAGTATTTGATATCCGAGGAAGTCCAATCATACAAATGGAATTTAAACCAATGTCTAAACATGATCGGTGATTAGCTCATATATATATATATTAAAGCAGATTTCGAACTTTTACAATGAATTTCGACAATCTTCGCACATTTCTCAATGTGAAGAAGACTTCATTGACTAGTTCAGAACTCATGTGCAAGAAATGAAACAAAACAATGATCCGCAATGAATAAAAGATTTTGATGTAATGATGAACATACCTTTAAGTGTATACATTATCACTCTGGATATATAATAAATGGGTTAAGATTTAGAGTGCAATCAGCTGATAATTTGAAGGCAACACAGCATTCAGGCATTATTGTGAAATGTGATGGCATACAATCTGGTTGTGATGGTTACTATGGGAAAATCAAAAAGATTGTGGAAGTCAGTTGTCATGATTGCCAAGTTGTCTTATTTAAGTGCGACTGGTTTGATATTTTTAACAGCAGATATGGTGTTAAAGTGGACAAAAAACTAGTTTTATAAGTTTGAATAAGGATTGTACAATTCTTCAAGCATCTAAACTACTTACATTAGCTTGTCAAGTTGAGCAAGTTTTTTACATGCCTGATAGTGGTAGGAATGGCTGGATAGTACTAATAAGAACAATGTCGTGTGATTATTATAATATACAACATGATAAGGATCTCGACTTTGATTTTTAAGCATACCAAGATGTGGTACAAGATGGAAAAAAAGGTCATGGTGTAATGGATATCGATATTTGAGGTAAATATTTTCAATTAAGCTATTT
The DNA here is from genome assembly GCA_037157565.1 of Thalassia testudinum. NCBI lineage: Eukaryota > Viridiplantae > Streptophyta > Magnoliopsida > Alismatales > Hydrocharitaceae > Thalassia > Thalassia testudinum. The sequence continues at coordinate 98,192,303 of JAZHRO010000025.1, forward strand.
TCTAGAGTTTAACTATTTCATTCTTAAAAAATTTTTTATATATTTTCTCCATTGTAGGTTTTCTTATTGTACTGGGCTAATCTTTTACTTGCTTTGGCATACTTATTTCGTCATAGTTGACTATATAAAAAGTATGACATCATCCTTTTTTAATTTGTAGCTGAAAAGGTGTATGGTCGGGCCCAGATAGGTTGTGTTAATATGGTGATTTTATCGTTAAAATGCGTATAGTGGTTAACCTAAATCGAGCCTAACCATCTCTTTACAAAATTTTTAACCTGGCCTACTTGATTTTATCTTGGTCACTTTTAGGCCTAGGGTCGAACTCAGGGAAGTGGGATTAGAAGTGAACAAGTTTCTACGCCTTTCCTACAACGAATCTCTTCCGTTCGCTTATTATGCTTTTTGTGTTTTTTTATTTAAGATTTTTTTTCTGATAATTTTTGTCCTTGAGGTACACCCTCAAAATCAGGTTCTTGGCTTTGAGCCAAATTAGGGTTTCAAAACTGGTCTTGCTATTTGCAAGACTGAGTACCTGTAAGTCAAGGATTATCTTCTCTTTTGTATATTTTTTTTACCTTTTTAATGGCAAGAAAAGAGAAATAGAAATAAGGTAAATATAGTAAATATATATATGTATATATTATATATGTATAAAGGGGTGGGGGTGGAGATGGCGTGTAGTACAGTGTCGAGTCGGTCGTCGTCTAGAAAGATGCAACCAACGGGACGAAGTGCCGTGTCGAGTGTAGGATGGATGGTGGAAGATATGTGCGAAAAATGCTTTCTGTACGCGTGTATTGGGGAATATCAGCAACTGATGCAGATATTCCCGCGATACAATGTATGGTAGGTGATATGAAAATATATATATGTATGTATATATGTAAATATAGATCTATATGTGTATATATATATATATATGGTTATAATTATATAGGTGCATATGTAGTTATGTATATATATATATATGTGTGTGTGTGTGTGTGTGTGTGTGTGTGTGTGTGTGTGTATAGATATGTAAATATATGTATAGATAGATGTATCTATATATATATATATATAAATATATATGTATATGTATGTATATATAACTATATAGATGTATATATATATATATGTATAAGTATCTATGTATATAGATATACGTAGATAGATATATATATATATACAAGTATACATACATATATATATAGTATACATACTGATGTAAACACATTTACACTACTTAAAATGTCTATTTATGCATGTTCTTGAGCATAGGATTGCATTTCATGATATAAATATTGCATAACATGCATCATCTTGCATTTAGAGTAGTTTGAATAAAATGGAGGTTAATTGTCTCCTTTTATGTGCTTGGACAGGGCAAACATTTTATCGGGACCTCGGATCAAAGATCCAACTGTATGGATGTGATCAGGGTGACGATTAGAGTTCAACGACTCCAAGATCGCCCTAATCAGGAATCCGTAGCATCAGATAGTGACCGGAGAAACCTAGAAGATCAAGGGCCAAGATGGTGAATATCTGCACTTCAGATGACAAATTCGACCGCACAGATGAATTCGGATCGACGATCGCAGCCTAACGACACAAAAATCAATTCAATTCGACATCCGTGGCACCATCTACAACTTCCAGAAGATGGACGGCCAAGATGGCGCCATCTCGGCCGCCCAAACGGCTGCACGCATTCTACAAAGGCCCCGCACTTGCTCGCTCTCCGCCGTTGGATCTTGATCCAACGGGTGTGGTCGGCCACGCTTAAAAGCGTCCGCTCGACCATCCACACCCCGTAGCGCAGCGGTCGAGCACGCTTACGCAACCGGCGGGCATGGGTTCGAGCTGCAGCAGAGGGCTTGAGGCGCGGGCGATTGGGCATGGGTGGGCGTTGGATTACGATCGGACGGCCGTGCGCACCCAATAGCGTTCACGCGCGATTGAACGCGCGGCGTCACGCGCGATCACATGCGCCAGGCGGGCATAGCGCAGCGGGCGGAGATGCGTCTTAAGCCGTCCGATCTCGCGATCGGACGGCTGAGAATCAAAGTGCGTGCGATGGCGTTGAGCGCGCGGGTAGCTGAAGCGGCGCGCATGGGCGCGAAAGCTACGTCCACGTTGGGGGCTTTAGTGACGGATTTATCCGTCACTAAAGACCCTCATTTATTATTTTGAAGTTGTAATGTCCATTTTGCCCCCACTCCTTGCAATTATAAAAGGAGACCCCCTCCATACGAAATTCTCATCCCTTCTTTCTCCTCTCTACCCCTCCAAAGCTCAAGAGAAGGTTGTCCCACACCCGGGATGCTTCTCACGAGATAAAGTTCAAATTTTCGTTCCCCTTCGGAAGTGGATCCCGCGACGTCGACGGCGTGTTGCTCCATTCCAATTCTACTTCGTCCTCCTTCGTCCTGCTTCGTTCTCCTTCGTCCAGGCGTCGTCCCGTCCGGCTCGTCCTCCAAGCAACCGTCGAGGAGGATTTCTCTCTCCCTATTCTTTTTACTGCTTTCTAGCATAGATTTACTCCTTTCTAATGTAGTTTTGCTCGTCCTCCAAGCAATTGTCGAGGAGGATATTTCTTCCTCCATTCTTTTAATGCTTCCTAGAGTAAATTTATTGCTTTCTAGTGTAATTGTTTTATGCTTTCTAGTTGTAATGATCAATCTCCTCAATGATAAATTCCTTGTTTATTCCACATCTCATTTTGATTTCTCTGTGTAATATTCTCTTTCTCTCTTACTCTCTCTCTCTATTCTATTTATTGTAAATAATTAGATAGTTTTAAATTGAATTATTTCGTGACAAATAAAAAGAAACGCGTAGTTTTTAAATCAAACGTCCACCTCCCTGTGTTCGACCCGGAATTTCAATTTCAGTATAAATTTTATTTGTTGAACAAGAATTCTTCGCTTTCGAACTACAATGACAGGTTTTCTAAAAATCGAACACGTTAGCGAAGCCGTTCGTAACGTTCAACATTTTGGTGCCGTTGCCGGGGAGGCAACGATTTCCGATCTTTTCTTTGCATTTCTTGCACTATATGTTGTTTTCTAACTAGCTTTCTCTTGTATCTATTGTTTTACAGAGGCCTCCATCAAGGAATCAACAAGTGGTAGACTGGAGTAAAGTGCAGTTGAAGACAACTGTAAGTGCTCCCCCATTCTTACCCCCTCCATAGATTTCATTCGCCACATTAAATCCAAATCCCAATTAAACTAGGTGTTTGCATAAATCCTAGGAATAGTTTGGTTGTTTGGATTTTCACTCACATTCATTCCACCCTCATTCATAAAAAAATAACAAAAAGATAATCTTGTGGGGTAATTTCCAACAAACACACAACACACACCCACATTCAAGGCACTTGATCAACTTGATTTGTTTTCTACTCAACCAGGTTCTGATCTGTGGAACCGGTACACACAAAGCAACACATAACAGAGTAGAAATTATTCTAAGTTAACCATGTTTGAGTACCTAACTTAGTGGTGCATTTGTGGCCAATTGTTTGAGTTCTTTGGGCCGCACCACTTTATTTAAAACCAACTCATCAAGTAGCTCCTCCTTAGGGTTTTCAATCTAGGTATATTCCAGGCACTCCACTTTCTTTCTGATTTTAAAGGAAAACAATTTTCACCCGTGTTTTACAACTTGATTTACCTAGAAACTTGATTGCAATTCACCTAATTTGAAACCCTAAAAGCTACTTAAGCAAGATTTGAACATTAAAATTCACGCATTATCAATAATCTTGCTTGAAAACCCTGGTTGTGCACGCACTTACATAAATCTCAATCAATCATTAAGGGCACAACCCATTGTAAGGGCCCATCACATTCCATAAGCACCACAATCCCAGGCCTTAATAAAATTGAGTAGACGTTGGCCTTAAGGTTTGATTCGCTCTTCAGGGCCTAGTCTGAGATTATTTTTGATTAACCTACTTGTACTAATTAATCTGATGTCTAGCTAGGGGAGTAGCATCAAACGACCGCGGCTAGGGGGTACACTAGGAATCGGAGGCGAAAGCCAAAGGAAGAACCTTCTCCCCAGTCCCTCCTTCTAACTGGTTGGATTAAATAGATGCAAGTAGAGTAAATCATTTACAGTCTTAAGGCGGGTTTTGGGAGTCAGTAGATCCTTAGGCTACCCCACTTAAGGAAAGCCTTGTTTTGTTGTGCTGCAGGGTCCCTATCCCCAGTCCTTCCAACCTTCTCCTAGTTTATGCTGGGAAGACGGTCATTGAATCCCCGATTGGAAGGACCGTTAGAACATTCTAGGAGGCGCAAGTTAGATTTTGGTCAATTTGATCCCATGGCTGAACAACAGCCTCCTCTACTTGGAAATCCACAGGAAGAATTTCGAAGGAAGCTGGAACAAATGCAGAGAATGCAGGAATGGTTCCAGAGAATGCAGGGCGCTTAGCCCTTGAAGGATTTTTATGATCCTTCAAATTATGGGAAACGTCCCGGCGTCCAGATTCCAGCCGGTGACGTAGAAATCAAGCCCTAGGTGTTAAGCCTGATTAAACATTATCATGGGCTTGGCTCCGAAGATCCGTTTCAGCACTTGGAAGATTTGACCACTTTGGTCCAGACCACCAAGGCTCGAAACGTTAACGAGGAGCAAATGATCATGAGGCTCTTCCCCCACTCTCTTAGGGATAAAGCCACGCATTGGTATAGGACAATAGGAAGACCAATTACAACTTGGAATGAGTTGAAATAGGCCTTTCTGAAGAAATTCTTCCCAGTCGGTCGTACCAATGCTTTGAGACGGGCAATCACTACCTTTACCCAGTGGCCAGGGGAGCAGTTTCATGTGGCCTGGGAGCGCTTCCAGGACTTATTGCGGAGGTGTCCATACCACGAGGTGCCGAAATGGCAACTCGTGCAGATCTTCTATCATGGGTTGAATGAGCAACTCAGAAACCATGTGGATGCTTCTTGCGGAGGTAATTTCCTCAATAAAGATGCAGATAGTGCACATGATTTATTTGAGGAAATGAGTGAGAATTCAATTAATCATGCCTCCATGGATACTATTAATCTGTCCCAGCAACCCAGATCAAATGTCAATGAAGTCCATGACTCTCATTCATTTGATATGGAATTGATTTGTAATAAACTTGATAAGGTGGACTTGGTTGCTAAAAGAATGGAAGAGTGGATGGCTGGCAATTCTGTTAACAACTCTCAATCCACTCAATCCCAAAATTCGGGATTCCACTCCTCACGAGCTCCTTCTGGACGGGAGTTCGTGAATCAACTCGATGCGACTCAACCTATGAGTCAGCATTTTTCGGAACCCCATGGGTTCCCAACTGGGGCCTTTGATCCCAGATTTTTTGATCCTTCCCTTTCTTTCTCTCCATCCTCACCTTATGAGGATGTCTGTGCTATACAAGAGAATGTTAGATCCAACCCCTACTCGAATGCCTATAATCCAGGTTGGAGAAACCGCCCTAACTTCTCTTGGAAAAATTTGGGGCAACAGACCCAATTTCGACCCAGCAACTATGCTCCGCAACGACCAATGGGTCAGGGTCAAGTATATACTCAGTTGCCTCCGAATCAGGTCAATCGTCAGCTTGGAATGCCCGTCAACCCGCAGGGCAAGCTGATTTGAACCATCAAATGGTAGAGATGAAAGGATCTATGCTCCAGCTCATGCAGCAAATGAAAAACTCGCTGGACAACTTGCAATCGGGGCTCATTGCTAACTCTCATCAACCCGGATCTCTACCGTCCCAACCGGTACCCAACCCGCGAAACATTATGAATTCGGGCAATCAAGCCCAAGGGTATAGAAATCAGAGGGACCCGCACGCACATGCTCAGGTGGTTGAGCAGGGTTTCTCGTCTTCTTCTTCTGCAAATCAACAATTCATGGTCAATCAAGCCCCTCCAATCTTTCCTAATCCTCCCCAAGACCCAAATTCTTATGCTTCTGCAAATTCTGTAACTTTAAGGAGTGGTGAGAAGACTCAGGATCCACAATCACACTATTCTGATCTTTTGAATCCTGAAGAATTTGAGGAGAGAGAGGAGAATTCTAGAGGTGAAATCAAGGCTCAGGAACGTGATTGCAAAGATCTGACTCATGTTCCTTTTCCTGAAGCATTAACCAAAGCAAAGAAGTCTGTTGATAGCAATGAGGAGCTTCTGAATTTATTTAAGAATGTTGAGATCAATATCCCGCTCCTTGATGCTATCAAGCACATACCGGCTTACGCAAGATTTTTAAAGGAATTGTGTACACAAAAGCGTAAGTTGAGAGAATCTGTTCCAAGGAAGGTGGTACTCTTCGAACAGGCTAGTTATGTTATCCTGCACTACCTCCCTCAGAAAAAGAGAGATCCTGGTGCTCCTTTGATTTCTTGCATTATCGGAGATTACACATTTGATAGAGCACTTTTGCATCTCGGTGCATCCATCAACCTAATTCCGACTTCTCTTTATGAGAAGTTTGGGTTAGGTGAACTTTGGCCAACTTCAGTAACGCTACAGTTAGCAGACCGTTCGGTCACAAACCCGCGAGGCGTTATTGAAGATGTTATAGTTAAGGTCAAGGATTTCTATTTTCCTGTATATTTCCTTGTCCTTCACATGGATGTACCAGATAATCCGAGGAACACGCCCATCATTCTGGGGTGTTCGTTCCTGGCTACCGCAAAGGCCAACATTAATTGTGAAAGCGGTAGCATAGAAATCGCCATTGGGGACCAACGAATGAAATTGGATATTTTTAAGGTGATCAACAAATTTGACGATTGTGGATTTATTGAGGAACTTGATGAGGATAATGTTAATATTGAAACTTGTTTGACAGTTTCTTCAATTGAAAGTTCCTCTTTGGTTGATGAATTTGACCCGCAACCCTCTGACCTGACATCTTCGGAAGAGGTTACTGATTTTGTTCACTCAAAACCTCTTCCTCTTGTTGAATCTTCAGCATCTACCCTACCATCAATCATCACCCCACCCCAGCTTAAATTGAAACCATCGCCCAAGAATTTAAAATATTAATTTTTAGGACCTCAAAATACTCTCCCTATGATTATCAGTGCTAAATTGACAAAGGAGCAAGAGATTAAATTGATTAAGGTCCTAAAGGAACATAAGGAGGCAATTGGTTGGACCATTCATGACCTCAGGGGGATCGAGCCATCTTACTGTAATCATAGAATATTTTTGGAAGATGGATCCTGCCCTTCTCGCCAGATGCAGAGGAGATTGAATCCAAATATGCGAGAAGTGGTCAAAAAGGAAATCATCAAGTGGCTCGATGCAGGAATTATTTATCCAATCTCTGACAGTCCCTGGGTAAGTCCCGTTCAGATTGTTCCAAAGAAAGCCGGGATTACTGTTGTGACTAATGAGAGAGGTGAATCTGTCACAACTCGTTCAGCTTCCTCTTGGAGAGTTTGTATTGATTACAGGAAGCTGAACACATCCACTAAAAAGGATCATTTTCCCCTACCCTTCATTGATCAAATCTTGGAAAAATTAGCCGGGCAGAAGTATTTCTGTTTTCTTGATGGCTACTCAGGATACAACCAAGTTCCTATCCATCCCGAGGATCAGGAAAAAACTACTTTCACCTGTCCCTACGGAACCTTTGCTTTTCGTAGGATGCCTTTTGGGTTATGCAATGCACCTGTGACTTTTCAAAGGTGTATGCTAGCCATATTTTCTGACATGGTGGGAGAGTTTATGGAAGTCTTCATGGATGATTTCACTATTTTTGGAGAATCATTTAACTCTTGTTTGGCTAATTTAGAAATGATTCTTAAGCGATGTATCAAGACACAACTAGTCCTTAGCTGGGAAAAGAGTCATTTGATGACCCAAGAGGGCATCGTTTTGGGTCATGTGATCTCTGAACAGGGAATTGAAGTGGACAAAGCTAAGGTTGATGCTATCGCTAAACATCCTCCTCCCACAACTGTTAAACAAATCAGATCATTTCTTGGCCATGTGGGATTTTATCGAAGATTCATCAAGGATTTCTCGAAGGTTGCTCGTCCTTTGAGCAATCTTCTTGCCAAAGAAACACCGTTTGTTTTTGACGAATCATGCCGAAAGGCATTTGATTTTCTGAAAACGGCAGTCACCTGTGCTCCAATTTTGCAACCACCAATCTGGACAGCCCCTTTTGAGATCATGACCGACGCTTCTGATTATGCGGTCGGGGCTATCCTGGGTCAGAAAATTGATCGAAAGCCCTCTGTCATTTACTACGCTAGTAAAACTCTGGATGAAGCCCAGAGGAATTACACTGTTACTGAGAAGGAATTACTAGCTGTAGTATTTGCTTTGGAAAAATTCAGGGCTTATCTCTTAGGGTCTCATGTTATCGTTTATACCGACCACTCGGCCTTGAGACATCTCTTGGATAAAAAGGATGCTAAACCCCAGCTTATTCGTTGGATTCTTCTTCTTCAAGAATTTGATCATGAAATTAAGGATAAAATTCGGGTACAAAATGTGGTGGCGGATCATTTGTCGAGACTCCTAGGTGATTCTTCTTGTCCGGACATTCCAATTGCTGACACTTTTCCGGACGAAACCATTCTTATAGTTTTAGGTGTCCACACCCATGGTTTGCTGACATTGTTAACTATTTGGCCGTTGGTCAAATCCCCTAGGATTGGACCAAGCAACAATGGGATAGACTCAAATCTGAGGCCAAATACTACTTTTGGGAGGACCCCAAGCTGTATCGCATCAACTCTGATCAGATTATTCACCGATGCATACTGGAGAATGAATTCAACAGTATACTCGAGTTCTGCCATGCATCTGGGTGTGGTGGACATTTCTCCGGGAGAAAGACGACTGCAAAAATCTTGCAATCTGGCTTCTATTGGCCGTCTTTATTCAAGGATGCCCAGGACTTCTCAAGATCATGTTCTCGATGTCAGTCACTCGGGAACATAACTAAGAGAAACACGATGCCCCTAAACCCTATTCTTCCTGTAGAAATTTTCGATGTTTGGGGCATCGATTTCATGAGACCCTTTATCCCTTCATTTGGACATCATTACATTCTTGTTGCTATTGATTATGTGTCCAAATGGATTGAGGCAATTCCCACCCGAACCAATGACACAAGGTGGTCATTAATTTTGTCAAGAACAATATCTTCAGGAGGTTCGGGATTCCGAGGGCTATCATCAGTGATGGTGGCACTCATTTTACTAATGCCCAATTCCAGAATTTATTGGTCAAATACGGGGTTAATCATCAAATTTCCACACCTTACCATCCCCAAATGAATGGACAAGCCGAGATCTCCAATCGATAGATCAAGAACATTTTGCAAAAAATGGTTAGGCCTGATCGCAAGGATTAGACTCAAAAGCTTGAGGACGTTCTTTGGGCCTACCGTACGGCGTATAAAACGCCCATCGGCATGTCTCCATTCCGTTTGGTGTATGGAAAGGCATGCCATCTACCTGAAGAGATTGAACACAGGGCATTCTGGGTAATCAAACAATGCAATTTAGATCTGAATCTAGCTGGGAAGACCAGGAAACTCCAACTATCTGAGTTGGAGGAGCTTAGGAATGATGCTTATGAGAATGCTGAGATCTATAAGGCTCGGACCAAAGCTCTACATGATCAATTGATTTCCCGCAAGAGCTTTGAGCCAAACCAAAAGGTCTGGTTATTCGATTCTAAACTTAAGCTCTTTCCTGGCAAACTTAAATCTACATGGAATGGCCCATTCATAACTGAACAGATTTTTTCAAATGGTGCCATTCAGATTTTTGACCCAAAGACGGGTAACACCTTTAAAGTCAACGGTCAACGTTTGAAGCCTGTTGTTGACCGTAATCTTCCAGAACCTGTCTCAGACTCTGTCGCTCTAGCCATTCTGTGACTTCTTTGGCTAGACTTCGCCTAGCTGACGGCATTAAACTCAGTAGTTGTACATATGACACAAGGCTGATACGAGCTTCACTTCCAGGTGACATCTTTCAGATTCTACCCTTTCTTTCATGTCTCTTTTTCAATGAGGACATTGCATTAGCTAGGCATGGGGGGGTGGATTCATTTTTGAATTATTTGGTTAGCTTTGTGAAATCTATACAAATTATTTTTCTCTTCTTATTTATACAAAAAAAAATTAGGAAGGATTAGTTGGACATTAGGACTTTTCAATCCTAAGAAATTTTACATTAGGATCTGAACACAAAGACCCTTCAGGTCTTTGGACTTAATTATCCTGTTTATCCACTAAAATGTGGATTTGTCTTTGAGTCCTTGCCATCTTAATTCTATTATAATTGAAATAAATAAGTTTGGGTGATAAGTACACGACTTATCAACCCACCCTCTGATTTGAGAGAATTTTGAGTCTTAAGCATCTGCACACTTTCTTTGCACTGACTCATTGTTCGACGATTTTAACGGAAATTGGGTAGCTAATGAACCTTCTAGGGTGATATGGCTGGCAAGTTATCGTGGGTAACAGCCCATAGGTAGGTTGTACAGAGCCCAATCATTGGACCTTTCTTTTTTTTGCTGCCTTTAGGTAAATCTTAGACCAAGGAAGCCACCTACCTAAAAAAAAAAAAGGAGAAAAGAACAAAAAGAAATAAGCCACACTTCGCCACATGAGTATGACTGGCAAGTTGTCGGTGGTAACAGCTCAGCGACCGGTTGTCTAGAACCCAGCTCAGAAAATGCACTAAAAAAATCCCAAAACACTTAGGAAGAAGCAGAGAAGTAGAATAAACCGGGGAGATATACACTGGATTCACCCTTGTGTTGACCCCGTAAAAAATAAAAGTAGGGAGAAAGCTACCGGTTGTAAAGATACACCTTTAGGCAGAAGTCTTTTTGAGGTCACCTAGAGGCGTAGAAATCCGAAGTCTGTTTTAATTGCCGGTCAACGAGTCTATCACAATCACAATAAGATGCTTAAAACTTAGGGTTCTCATCAAATCTTGGGTGAATTGAATGGCCGTAGAAAGCCACTCTTAAACCCTAAAATTCGAAAATCCAAAAAAAAAATTAGAAAAGAGTAAAAAGAGAAAAAGAAATTTTTCTTTGAATAAGGTGAGGGCTTGAGGTGGTCTGCACTTTGGCTGATACCCGGGTGCTGTTGTGTCTTTGAAAGGTCAGTTCCTAAGTAGACAATTTCTTAATGATTGAAAATAACTCAGGTCCAAATAATCCAACCTAATTCTTTTATAAATAGCACATAGCTTTTGCAAGGGACTAGAAAAAAAATAGGCATGGGGGTAAGATGTAAACACATTTACACTACTTAAAATGTCTATTTATGCATGTTCTTAAGCATAGGATTGCATTTCATGATATAAATATTGCATAACATGCATCATCTTGCATTTAGAGTAGTTTAAATAAAATGGAGGTTAATTGTCTCCTTTTATGTGCTTGGACAGGGCAAACATTTTATCGAGGCCTCGGATCAAAGATCCAACCGTATGGATGTGATCAGAGAGACGATTGGAGTTCAACGACTCCAAGATCGCCCTAATCAGGCATCTGTAGCATCAGATAGTGACCGAAGAACCCTAGAAGATCAACAGCCAGGATGGTGAAGATCCGCACTTCAGATGAAAAATCCGACTACACGGATGAATTCGGATCGATGATCGTAGCCCAACGACACAAAAATCAAGTCAATCCAACATCCGTGGCACCATCTACAACTTCCAGAAGATGGACGGCCAAGATGGCACCACGTGGCGCCATCTCGGCCACCCAAACGGCCGCACGCATTCTACGAAGGCCCCGCACCCGCTCGCTTCAACGGCTGTGGTCAGCCGCGCTTAAAAGCATCCGCTCAACCATCCACGCCCCATAGCGCAGCGGTCGAGCGCGCTTACGCGACCGGCGGGCGCAGGTTCCAGCCGCAGCAGAGGGCTGGAGGCACGGGCGATTGGGTGCGGGCAGGAGTTGGATCGCGATCAAACGGCCACGCGCGCCCAATAGCGTTCAAGCGTGATTGAACGCGCGGCGTCACGCGCGATCTCACGCGCCAGGCGGGCGAAGATGCGTCTTAAGCCATCCGATCTAGCGATCGGACGGCTGAGAATCAAAGTGCATGCGATGGCGTTGAGCGCGCGGGCAGCTGAAGCGGCGTGCGTGGGCGCGGAAGCTACGCCCACGTTGGGGGCTTTAGTGACGGATTTATCCGTCACTAAAGACCCCTCATTATTTTGAAGTTGTAATGTCCATTTTGCCCCCACTCCTTGCAACTATAAAGGAGACCCCCTCCATACGAAATTCTCATCCCTTCCTTCTCCTCTCTACCCCTCCAAAGCTCAAGAGAAGCTTGTCCCACACCCGGGATGCTTCTCGCGAGATAAAGTCCAAATTTTCGTTCTCCTTGGGAAGTGGATCCCGCGACAACGACGGCGTGCTGCTCCGGTCCCATTCTTCTGCTTCGTCCTCCTTCGTCCTGCTTCATTCTCCTTCGTCCTGCTTCATTCTCCTTCGTCCAGGCGTCGTCCCGTCCGGCTCGTCCTCCAAGCAACCGTCGAGGAGGATTTCTCTCTCCCTATTCTTTTTACTGCTTTCTAGTATAGATTTACTGCTTTCTAGTATAGATTTACTGCTTTCTAGTGTAGTTTTGCTCATCCTCCAAGCAATCGTCGAGGAGGATATTTCTCCCTCCATTCTTTTAATGCTTTCTAGAGTAAATTTATTGCTTTCTAGTGTAATTGTTTTATACTTTCTAGTTGTAATGAACAATCTCCTCAATGATAAATTCCTTGTTTATTCCACATCTCATTTTGATTTCTCTTTGTAATATTCTCTTTCTCTCTCTCTCTTCTATTTATTGTAAATAATTGGATAGTTTTAAATTGAATTATTCCGTGACAAATAAAAAGAAACGCGTAGTTTTTAAATCAAATGTCCGCCTCCCTGTGTTCGACCCGGAATTTCAATTTCGGTATAAATTTTATTTGTTGAACACGAATTCTTCGCTTTCGAACTACAACGACAGGTTTTCCAAAAATCGAACATGTTAGCGAAGCCGTTCGTAACGTTCAACACATACATATATACATATTTATATATATATAAATATATGTGTGTGTGTGTATGTATATATATATATATGTATATATACTTATACTTAGTACATAGGTACTAATATATGTATAGATATATGCATATATATATATATATATATATCTGTGTGTGTGTGTGTGTATAAATATATGTATATATATCAATATATATGTGTATATGTAGATATATATATAAGTATATAATAGTATATAAGTGAGAGTGTGTGTGTGCGAGAGTGTGAGTGTGTGTGTATGTGTCTGCATGAGTGAGAGAGTGCTGTGAGAGAGAGAGAGGGGGAGAGCTTGTCTGCTGAAGTGAAGGAGTGCGGGTAAGTCGTCTGCACGCAGCGGCCGTCGTTTGCTGCCAAGCGCACGCGCACGTGCGTAGACGCGCGAAGACACGCGCTGGAGGGAGCGAGTGTGGGGGAGAGACCGCAGCGCACCACACTGCACGAAGAGGCGGGTGCGGGCTAAGGCGCTACGCGCTGAAGCGTGCGAAGACGCAGCCGGGTGCTGGCGCTGGCAGACACGGACGCAGGCATTGGAGCGGGCACAGGGAGAGACGCGGGCGCGGGCTAGGGCTGGTAGCGGCGTGCTAAGTGATCGGATAAGTGAGAAACTTACCGGTCACCGCACTATAGCCACAGTGTTCTGCTGAAATGCGTGAACAGTGGCTACAGTGCCACTCGGCTCGCGCGACCGCTTGTGCCCGGTTCCATGAGTGCGGGCGATGTGGAGCAGCTGGCACGCACGCTGAAGAAGCTGCGCCGGCTGGGCTACGGGCAAAACTTCGTGACAGGGAGTGCGGAGAGGGGCACGAGCGGCCTGCTGGCATGCGCGGTGGAGACCTGTGCCAGCTGCTGGCGTGCGCTGCTACTGCTGCTGCGGAGCTTGAGCTTCAAAGCTTGAAGCTCCTGTGGCAATGGCGGAAATGGCTAAATGATGAAACAGAGAGAACCACCACGCCCACTGGCTCTTTGATGAGCTGGGCGGTGGTGGGACGCACAGTGGTGGTTGTGCACCACTGTGAGTTGCTCCTGCCCGCAGCGTGGCACCTCAAAGAGGAGAGGCTGCGTATGGAGGGGAGAGGGGAGGAGACGGCCTGGAAGGAGGGAAGCCGCTGTGTTTCGGCGTGTGGACCAGGCTCGGCTCAAAGAAGAAAGCCGTGCCCTTTTTAAAGAGGAAGAAAGCAAGCACATCCATGCCCTGGCTGTGAATGGCTATGCATGCTGTGCATGCGGCTGCAGGGCAAGCAGTTGCAGGGAATGGCGCGGGGAAGAAGCTACCATGCCTTGTAGCCGCACGGAGGAAATTCAAAGTCAAATAAAAAATAAAAATAAAGGTGGAAATTTTGTGAGGCAGCACTTGAGGAATTTGTTAATTACAAGATCATTTATTTCACTCTCCTCCCCTCTCAATTAAATGCATGCATGCGTGTATTTTCACAAATGCGACCATGGTTGCCTATTATGCACTGGTAATGCTAGGACATAGCACAGGATGATACAATTGTTGGTGTATTTTTGTTGTGCAATCATACCCCCATGCCTATCTTTTACTAGTCCCTAGCAAAACATTTTTGTGTTGTATTTAGAAATGATTTTAAGCTGAAGATTTTCTTCTGAGGCAACGTAGGTGTGTTTATTGTTGGATATTGTGAGAACCAATTGTAAAGAAGACTACCAGTATTTTAAGTCTCATATGACATAGATCATCTCTCAACTAACCTGGACTCTTGATATTTAAACCTTAAGTACGATTTCCAGGACCCAGGAGGTTTTTGTCGTACTCAAGAGCTCAAGAGATTATGGCTTGTGCTTAGTGAAGGATCAAGACTGACCAGATGAACATTAAGACTCAAGCCCAGGGTTTCACGAATTTTTAAGTACAGGTTGGTCCCAGTTTTAGCTCGTGTCTTCGGATTGACCCTTAAAAAGATGACGGAAAACTCAACTCCCATTTTCTAACATTTGTGTCAAAAAGAAAACAGGGTATTTGCCCTGAAGAACTTTTTTGTAGGAAGATTTTACAGACATTTGTGAGATGTACTGACTTATTTGCATCTTCTCTTTTTTTTTTTTTTTTTGAATCACGTGTCAGTATATCCCTTACAACATTATTGGAGGTGCACACTTTTCTTTTGGTGGGAGAGTTCCTTTTTAGGGGAAAGAGTTTCTCCTAAACACAAGACTAAAGCCTGAGATAAAAAGTCTACCTGCGCGCACAGGTAAGGACTCCACCTTCCCTAATGAACACTAGGATTGGATCTTATGTTCACCTGGTCTTTCTTGATATGTGTAGTGTGAACTAAGATTACTTAGGCTCTCGAGTAGAAGCAAACCAACGGATCGTATACTGGTGTCTCAAGTACAAGAATACGTCCTTAGTTAAGAGAGATTCTGATCTATCTTGTCAATGCTCAAGTGAATTAAGCAGAGCCTGAGCGAATCAAGCTTCTGTGGCCTTGAAAGTCTTCAAAACAGTGGTTGAATATCCATAAACACTTATTGCATTTTTGTTTCAGCCTTCAGATCATTACTAAACACCATTTTTTTTTTCTTTTTTTCTTTTTACATATTTATAGGCAGGTGGAAACTGCATGATACCATAAAATACCTAGATCCTATGGATGCCTATCCACCCTCCCATGCCAAAAGATGCTATGTCCTCATATGCATGTAGGGTAGGGTAGAGGAAGGACGAAAGATCGGCTAAACAGCAGGGTGGTAGGGTGGGTGGATGGTGGGTGGTGAAGTGAAAAGTGAAGTGAGCATGACAATGAAGTGAAAAGTGATGGTGGATGGTGAGTGTTGTTCGGGTGCCTCCCAACGAGCGCTAAATTTAACGTCCCCAGTTGGACTCAGGATGAGGCACAACATTAGTTACCCTCCAGCAAGGTAACAATTTCTCCAATGGGGGCAGCTTCATGAGTAAGATAGGGCTTCAAATGCTACCCATTGACCGTAAATTTATGCCCAGATTTACGATCTTTAATCTCAACGGCCTCGTTGGGAAATGGTCTCGAGACCAGGAAAGGACCAATCCAATTGGACTTCAGTTTCCCAGGAAAGAATTTGAGCTGGGCATTGTAGAGCCAAACTTGCTGAGATGGCTCAAATTCTTTCCGCCGAATGCGGCTGTCGTGAAAAGCCTTAGTGCGCTGCTTGAAAGTTAAGGCAGAATCATAGGCTTCACGACGGAGCTCTTCCAGCACCTGGAGTTGGAGTTTCCTTTCTCGACCACACAGGTCTGGGTTGAGGTTACATTGGCGAACCGCCCAATAAGCGCGGTGTTCCAACTCCACGAGCAAATGACAAGCTTCCCGTAAACGATTCTATAAGGAGACATACCGAGGGGAGCCTTGAAGGCGGTCCGATACGCCCAAAGTGCGTCAATCAGCTTGTCGAACCAATCTGATGTAAACACATTTACACTACTTAAAATGTCTATTTATGCATGTTCTTAAGCATAGGATTGCATTTCATGATATAAATATTGCATTACATGCATCATCTTGCATTTAGAGTAGTTTGAATAAAATGGAGGTTAATTGTCTCCTTTTATGTACTTGGACAGGGCAAATATTTTATCAGGGCCTCGGATCAAAGATCCAACCGTATGGATATGATCAGGGCGACGATTGGAGTTCAACGACTTCAAGATCGCCCTAATCAGGCATCCGTAGCATCAGATAGAGACCGGGGAACCCTAGAAGATCAAGGGCCAGGATGGTGTAAATCCGCACTTCAGATGGCAAATCCGACCACACGGATGAATTCGGATCGACGATCGCAGCCCAACGACACAAAAATCGAGTCAATCCGACATCCGTGGCACCATCTACAACTTCCAGAAGATGGACGGCCAAGATGGCGCCACGTGGCGCCATCTCAGCCGCCCAATCGGCCGCATGCGTCTTGTGAAGACCGCACACCATCTCCTCTCCGCCGTTGGATCTCGATCCAATGGCTGCGGTCGCTCGCGCTTAAAAGCGTCCGCGCGACCATTTCGTCCGCGTAGCGCAGCGGCGACGCAGCTGCGGGCGAAGCGGAGGTCGCGGGTTCGAGCGGCGGTGAGGGGGTGGAAGGCACGGGCGAGCGGGCGCGGACGAGCGTCAGATGAAGATCCAACGGCTGCGCGCGCTCAATCAGGACGACGCGCGATTGGACGCCGGGCGTAACGCGCGATCGCACGCGGGCGGTGCGCTACGCAGCAGGCGCGGACGCGATCTAAGCCGTCCGATCTCGCGATCGGACGGCTGAAAATCAAGCGACGTGCGTAGGCGTTACGCGCGCGGGCAGCCGAGCGGGCGCGCGTGGGCGCAGCGGCGACGGCGTCGTCGGGGCTTTAGCGACGGTTTTATCCATCACTAAAGACCCCTTATTTATTATTTTGAAGATGTAATGTCCATTTTGCCCCCACTCCTTGCAACTATAAAAGGAGACCCCCTCCATACGAAATTTTCATCCCTTCCTTCTCCTCTCTACCTCTCCAAAGCTCAAGAGAAGCTTGTCCCACACCCGGGATGCTTCTCGCGAGATAAAGTCCAAATTTTCGTCCCCCTTCGGAAGTGGATCCTGCGACGACGACGGCGTGCTGCTTCGTTCCCGTTCTTCTGCTTCATCCTCCTTCGTTCCGCTTCGTTCTCCTTCGTCCAGGCGTCGTCCCGTCCGGCTCGTCCTCCAAGCGACCGTCGAGGAGGATTCTCTCTCCCTATTCTTTTTACTGCTTTCTAGTATAGATTTACTGCTTTCTAGAGTAGTCTATTCGTCCTCCGAGCGATCGTCGAGGAGGACATTTCTCCCTCCATTCTTTTAATGCTTTCTAGAGTAATTGTTTTATGTTTTCTAGTTGTAACGAACGAACTCTTTTATGATAAATTCCTTGTCTATTCTACATCTCATTTTGATTTCCATGTATAGTATTCTTTCTCTCTCTCTTACTCCCTCTCTCTCTTTTATTTGTTGTAGATACTTAGATAGTTTAAATTGAATTTCTTCGTGACAAAATAAAAAGAAACGCGAAGTTTTTAAATCAAATGTTCACCTCCCTGTGTTCGACCCGGAATTTTAATTTCGGTATAAATTTTATTTGTTGAACTCGAATCCTTCGCTTTCGAACTACAACGATGGGTTTTCCAAAATCAAACACGTTAGCGTAGCTTCGTAAATCGTTCAACATTTTGGCGCCGCTGCCGGGGAGGCAACGCTCTTTGATTTCTCTTCGCGTTTTGTACCTTACAAATCATTTACCTCACTTTTCTCCTTTCTTATTGTAATTGCAGGTACTCTTTCGAGACAGGAAAAAGCGGTAGATCGGAGTAAAGTGCTGTGGAAGGTTTTGTAAGTTATCCCCCACCTCCCACCCATTAGATTTTATTTCATCACATAATAATTCAAACATCAATCAACCTAGGTGTTCTTATAAACTCTAAGGTTAGATTGTTTGTTGTTTGACATCCATACTCACTCCAACCCCCACATTAAAAAAAGAAAAAAATAAAAAAAATCTCACAGAGGTACACAACCTCATCTAATTTTCTAACTCAACCGGTAAACCAATCTTAGGAGCCGGTACACACATCCAAACACATAATCGAGTAGAAATCAGATTAGGTAATCATTTGTGTGCCTAATTAGGTGGTGCATCAGGCTAGTTGTTTGAGTTGTTTGGGCCGCACCACTTCAAATAAAATCAACTCATCAAGTAGCTGCCAATTAGGTTCAACTCTTAGGGATCTACCAGGCACTCCACATTCTTTTTAAACTTTAAAGGAAAATATCTTCACCTGTGCTTGCAAAACCTGGTGTGCCAATGAAACTTGATTGAAAACACCTAAAGTTGAATCCTAAAAGCTACTAAGCAAGATTTGAACCTTAAAATTCACCACATCAAAAATAATCTTGCTTGAAAACCACTGGTTGTGCACGCACACACAAAGCAATCAATCATTATGGGCACAACCCATTTAAAGGGCCCATCACATTCCAAAGCACATTCAAACCTAGCCCTAAATAAAACAGAGTAGACGTTGACCTTAAGGATTGGACTCGCTCTTCAGAACTCAGAACGAGATTATTTTCGATTAGTCTGTTTCTACTGTTCAATCTGATGTCTAGCTAGGGGAGCAGAGTCAAATGATCGCGGCTGGGGGGTACACTAGGAACCGGAGGCGCAAGCCGAAGGAAGAACCTTCTCCCCAGTCCCTCCTTCTAACTGGTTGGATTGAACAGACAGAAGTAGATCAAATCGTTCCTTTATCTCAAGACGGGTTTTGGGAGTCTGTAGGTCTGTAGGCTAACCCATTTAAGGACAGGTTTGATTGTTTGTATTGCAGGGCACCTTTCTTCCTCCCGTGTCTCATGAATCCTTCCACATATTTCACGCATTCCCGCTCTTTCACTCCTGTCATGAATTATCCGCAACATGACGATTATCCCGACTCGTATTGTAATCAACCATCGGTTAGTTGGGATAATTCGGATTGGGGATACAATTCCGGACCCCCGTGTTTAGGGTCTAACCCTGAACACTTTGATTCTGATTTCTATCCTTCTCAGAGCTACATCGATTATAGATCGTCCTCCTTTCATGAACAACCTAATACGATCTACAATCAAGAAGGATACACCGATCCTTACCCATCCTCTGATTTCACTGCCTTTAGGTCATCACCATCCTTTGAACATTCTGAAATGACTTATTTTCAGGAAGGGTATAACGAATCTCAATTCGTTAATTCCTCTGCTTTGATGTCAAACCCGCCCAATCCTGAACCAACTCATTTGGTTCAGGTTAATCAGGTTCAAGATAAGGTTCTGGCTAACTTAAGGAATATCATACAATCTTTAGAAGTTCAGCCAATACCTTGCATTGAGAGATTGGAGCCCCTGATTGAAATGATTGATGATTTAAACAAGTCTTTGTTGGATTGGCTCCAGGATGTTAATGATAAGAACCCGGGTGAGTTTCTACTCGGGAAATTAGCGAAATTGAGGATGAGATTCGTGGTTGCTTTGATTCAATCTTGGGATGATTCCCAGGATGAACCCTCTTCAGGAAAGCCAATGACAGAACCCGCTCAGGCACCTGTTGGGGGGAACATGTGTTACGAGGCTGACCAGATTGAATTAAAGCAACCAATTAAGGATAATCTGATTTCTTCACCTGAGATCCCTGAGCCGGGTTACGAGAAAACGTATGTCTCCTGGGAACACAAAGTTACAACTGATTTTGGGACATACATTGATACGGATCCTGATTTCTTTGATGGTGAAGATTCAAGTTGCGAAGTCTCACACGAGTTTTCAGATCACGATTTTTGTGAGACGATTGGACCTGAGGAATCTGATAGATCATTTGATAGCCCAATAACTGAGGAAACTGATCTTATTAGGGCACACGATACGGATCCAGAATCGCATTTTCTGGAGGAATCAATTCAATGCCCTGATTATCAGTTACACCCTGTTGAGCTTATTGATGATTCTAATTCTGAGATAATTAGACCCAAGTCAATTTTGATTCTGCCACATCATTTAGACTTGGAGATTCCAGACGGGGTGATGAATATACAAGAGATCCTGGAATTTGATACACTTAATGAGGAGGATAGGAGCGGGGAAGTTCTAATTTGGGAAGTTAATTTTGGAGGAAATGGAAGATTGAGTCGAAGGGTTCCTTTTAAGCTGAAACCATCAAATCAGAACCCTTACGACATTTGTTTCGAGGATGTCAAACTCAAGCACACATTTAACGATTATCCTTTTGAGCTTCAATTCTCTGTAACCCGACATTTTGGCCTTGGGTTGCATCCTCACAAATCGCAGGCCCGACCCCGCTTGCATTCTGATTTTAGGTTTTGGGTAATTTTTATCCAGAACCTAAGATATTCTCGATTATGGGGGATGGGTCTGCACCACAATCTGGTCCACATCTGTGGACCTCTGTTGACAGGTCGGAGGATTCTTCTGTTTATTCTAATTTTGACCTGCACTTCTGAATTCTTCATTTCTTTTCTTTGTATAGTGTGCCTAGCTGAAGGCACTAAACTCAGCACATATACAGTTCTTTTTCATCTCGGAGCGGACCCGATATCCACGCAATTCAGGTGCTTTCTACGCTTTTCCACTCTGTTTTATGTCTTTTTAATACAATGAGGACATTGCATTAGATAGGCATGGGGGGGTGGATATTTATCTTTGAATTCATTCGTCAGCTCCGTAGATTTGTTTTATTTTATAAAAAAAAAAAAATCAAAATTAGGAAAGAGAATTTTAGTTTAAGAAAATTTTCGATCTTAAGAAATACTATATTATGGTTTGAACACAAAGACCCTTCAGGTCTTTGGACTTAATCAGCCTATGTATCCACTAAAATGTGGATTTATTTTTCGAGTTCTCGCCAACCTGAATTTTATTATAATTGGAATAAATAAGTTTGGGTGATAAGTACACGACTTGTCAACCCGCCCTCTGATTTAAGGGAATTTTGAGTTTTAAGCATCTACACACTTTCTTTGCACTGACTCGTTGTTTGGCGATTTTAACGGAAATTGGGTAGCTAATGAACCTTCTAGGGTGATATGGCTGGCAAGTTATCGTGGGTAACAGCCCATAGGTAGGTTGTCCAGAGCCCAGTCACTGGACCTTTCTCTTTTTGCTGCCTTTAGGTAAATCTTAGACCAGGGAAGCCACCTACTTAAAAAAAAAAAAAAAGAAAAGAAAAAAAAAATCAAAAAGGAGAAAAGAACAAAAAGAAATAAGCCACACTTCGCCGCACGAGTATGGCTGGCAAGTTGTCGGTGGTAACAGCTCATCGACCGGTTGTCCAGAACCCAGCTCAGAAAATGCACTAAAAATTTCCAAAACACTTAGGAAGAAGCGGAGAAGTAGAATAAACTGGGGAGATATACACTGGATTCACCCTTGTGTTGACCCCGTTTAAAAAAAAATAAAAGTAGGGAGAAAGCTATCGGTTGTAAAGATACACCTTTAGGCAGAATTCTTTTTGAGGTCACCTAGAGGCGTAGAAATCTGAAGTCCGTTCTAATTGCCGGTCAACGAGTCTATCACAAGCACAATAAGATGCTTAAAACTTAGGGTTCTCATCAAATCTTGGGTGAGTTGAATGGCCGTAGAAAGCCACTCTTAAACCCTAAAATTTGAAAAAAAAAAAAATTAGAAAAGAGTAAAAAGAGAAAAAGAAATTTTTCTTTGAATAAGGCGAGGCTTGAGGCGGTCTGCATTTTGGCTGATACCCGGGCACTGTTGTGTCTTTGAAAGTTCAGTTCTTAAGTAGACAATTTCTTAATGATTGAAAATAACTCAGGTCCAAATAATCTAACCTAATTCTTTTATAAATAGCATATAGTTTTTGCTAGGGACTAGTAAAAGATAGGCATGCGGGTATGATGTAAACACATTTACACTACTTAAAATGTCTATTTATGCATGTTCTTAAGCATAGGATTGCATTTCATGATATAAATATTGCATTACATGCATCATCTTGCATTTAGAGTAGTTTGAATAAAATGGAGGTTAATTGTCTCCTTTTATGTACTTGGACAGGGCAAATATTTTATCGGGGCCTCGGATCAAAGATCCAACCGTATGGATATGATCAGGGCGACGATTGGAGTTCAACAACTTGAAGATCGCCCTAATCAGGCATCCGTAGCATCAGATAGAGACCGGGGAACCCTAGAAGATCAAGGGCCAGGATGGTGTAAATCCGCACTTTAGATGGCAAATCCGACCACACGGATGAATTCGGATCGACGATCGCAGCCCAACGACACAAAAATCGAGTCAATCCGACATCCGTGGCACCATCTATAACTTCCAGAAGATGGACGGCCAAGATGGCGCCACGTGGCGCCATCTCAGCCGCCCAATCGGCCGCATGCGTCTTGTGAAGACCGCGCACCGTCTCCTCTCCGCCGTTGGATCTCGATCCAACGGCTGCGGTCGCTCGCGCTTAAAAGCGTCCGCGCGACCATTTCGTCCGCGTAGCGCAGCGGCGACGCAGCTGCGGGCGAAGCGGAGGTCGCGGGTTCGAGCGGCGGTGAGGGGGTGGAAGGCACGGGCGAGCGGGCGCAGACGAGCGTCAGATGAAGATCCAACGGCTGCGCGCGCTCAATCAGGACGACGCGCGATTGGACGCCGGGCGTAACGTGCGATCGCACGCGGGCGGTGCGCTACGCAGCGGGCGCGGACGCGATCTAAGCCGTCCGATCTCGCGATCGGACGGCTGAAAATCAAGCGACGTGCGTAGGCGTTACGCGCGCGGGCAGCCGAGCGGGCGCGCGTGGGCGCGGCGGCGACGGCGACGTCGGTGCTTTAGCGACGGTTTTATCCGTCACTAAAGACCCCTTATTTATTATTTTGAAGATGTAATGTCCATTTTGCCCCCACTCCTTGCAACTATAAAAGGAGACCCCCTCCATACGAAATTTTCATCCCTTCCTTCTCTCTACCTCTCCAAAGCTCAAGAGAAGCTTGTCCCACACCCGGGATGCTTCTCGCGAGATAAAGTCCAAATTTTCGTCCCCCTTCGAAAGTGGATCCCGCGACGACGACGGCGTGCTGCTTCGTTCCCGTTCTTCTGCTTCGTCCTCCTTCGTTCCGCTTCGTTCTCCTTCGTCCAGGCGTCGTCCCGTCCGGCTCGTCCTCCAAGTGACCGTCGAGGAGGATTCTCTCTCCCTATTCTTTTTACTGCTTTCTAGTATAGATTTACTGCTTTCTAGAGTAGTCTATTCGTCCTCCGAGCGATCGTCGAGGAGGACATTTCTCCCTCCATTCTTTTAATGCTTTCTAGAGTAATTATTTTATGTTTTCTAGTTGTAACGAACGAACTCTTTTATGATAAATTCCTTGTCTATTCTACATGTCATTTTGATTTCCATGTATAGTATTCTTTCTCTCTCTCTTACTCCCTCTCTCTCTTTTATTTGTTGTAGATACTTAGATAGTTTAAATTGAATTTCTTCGTGACAAAATAAAAAGAAACGCGAAGTTTTTAAATCAAACGTTCGCCTCCCTGTGTTCGACCCGGAATTTTAATTTCGGTATAAATTTTATTTGTTGAACTCGAATCCTTCGCTTTCGAACTACAACGACGAGTTTTCCAAAACCAAACACGTTAGCGTAGCTTCGTAAATCGTTCAACACAATCCTTACGGTCAGGCCAAACCGTTTTCTGGAGAATTTGCTTGATTTGCCGGTTCGACACTTCTGCCTAGCCGTTCGTCTGAGGATGATACGGAGATGCGATACGATGGTGGACTCCGTATTTCCTTAGAAGTGCTTGAAAAGAAGCATGGGTAAAGTGGCTTCCTCCATCCGAGATAATGGCTCGAGGGATCCCAAAGCGCGCAAAGATGTGGTCTTTAACAAATCGAGTGGATATAGCATGGTCAGCACAGCACGTGGGAATAGCCTCGATCCATTTTGAAACATAGTCAACAGCCACGAGAATGAATTCGAAGCCATTGGAAGGAGGAAAGGGACCCATGAAATCAATTCCCCAAATGTCGAAGATTTCCGCAGCTAGGATGGGTTGTAGGGGCATCATGTCACGACATGGCATTGACCCTAACGACTGGCACCTAGTGCAATGTTTGGTATAATTGTGTGCATCCTAGTGAAGGGAGGGCCAAAAGAAACCACACTGCAACACCTTGGCTACAGTTTTCCTCCCAGAGAAATGGCCTCCGCAGGCCTGATTGTGGCAGAAGGATAGCACACTGGGGAATTCGCTGTCAGGAATACAGCGACGGATGATTTGATCAGCCCCTATGCGAAAAAGAAGTGGATTATCCCAGAAATAATACTTTGCTTCTGCCATGAGACGCTCGCGCTGGTTTTTAGGCCAGCCACGTGGAAGGGATCCAGAAGCAAGGTAATTGGCAATGTCGGCATACCAAGGTCCACTTGCCACATTAATTGCCAATAGGTGCTCATCAGGAAAAATCTCATTAATCGGCAGAGTAAGTCCAATATGGTCAGGGTCCAGTATGGAAAGATGGTCAGCCACAACATTCTAGGCTCCGGCCTTATCGCGGATCTCAATGTCAAATTCTTGGGGCAGAAGGATCCAACGAATCAGTCTAGGCTTGGCATCCTTCTTGTGCATGAGATGGCGAATGGCCTGTGATCAGTGAAAACAATAACATGTGAGCCCAGAAGGTAAGAGTGAAATTTCTCCAGCCCAAAGATGACCGCCAGTAGTTCTTTTTCAGTGGTAGTATAATTACGCTGGGCCTCGTCCAACGTCTTACTGGCGTAGTACACCACGAAGGGGTGTCTATCGCGTCTTTGTCCCAGGATGGCTTCGACTGCAAGGTCAGAAGCGTCACACATGAGTTCAAAGTTGAGGGACCAATCAGGTGGCTGGAGAACGGGGGCCTTAGTGACAGCATTACGCAGCTGCATGAATGCTCGTATGCAGTCGGGGCCCATATCGAAGGGTACGTCGGTTGATAGGAGATGAGTTAAAGGTCGAGAAATCATGGAGAAATCTTTGATAAATCTCCTATAGAAACCGACGTGTCCAAGGAAGGAGCGGATTTGTTTGACAGAGCCAGGCACAGGTAAATCAGCAATTACATCAAGCTTAGCTCTGTCAACCTCGATACCCCTATCGGAGATGATATGTCCGAGAACAATTCCCTCGTGTACCATAAAATGACTTTTTTCCCAAGAAAGCACGAGGTTTACATCAATACATCTCCTAAGGATACGGGTCAGGTTGACAAGACACTCATCAAAAGATGGTCCAAAGATCGAGAAGTCATCCATGAAGACCCTGAGAAAGTCACCCACCATGTCATGAAATATCGCCAGCATACATCTCTGGAAAGTTGCTGGCGCATTACAAAGTCCGAACGGCATCCTTCTAAATGCAAAGGTACCGAAGGGGCAGGTAAAAGTGGTTTTCTCTTGGTCCCAGGGGTCAATTGCCACCTGGTTATATCCTGAGAATCCATCCAGGAAACAGAAAAATTTATTTCCCGCTAACTGCTCCAGGATTTGGTCAATGAAAGGTAGCGGAAAGTGATCTTTCTTGGTTGCAGCATTGAGTTTCCTATAATCTACACACACTCTCTAGGATGTAGGAGTGCGTGTAGGGATGGATTCGCCCCTGCCATTAACATGAATGGTGAGTCTCGCCTTTTTGGGCACGACATGAATCGAACTCACCCAGGGGCTATCACTGATCGGGTAGATTATACCTGCATCCAGCCACTTAATAATTTCCTTTTTAACGACCTCCCGCATGTTAGGGTTGAGACGTCGCTGCATCTCGTGGGAAGGTCGAGCCTCCTCCTCCGTATATATACGGTGAGTACAGTAGGAGGGGCTAATGCCAGTTAAGTCTAATAAAGATCATCCAATGGCTGCCTTGTGTTCCATAAGGACCTCAGTTAGTTTGCACTCTTGCTCCTTAGTCAATTTTGAACTAATGATTACAGGGAGCATTTCATTTGGTCCTAAGAAAACATACTTAAGTGTACTAGGAAGCTCTTTCAGCTCAGGAGTGGATGGTGAAAGGTTTGGCATTTCTTGGGACGAGAGTGTCCCAAGCGGATCAGAAAATAAGTCAGGAGGAAGAAATTGGCCCTCAGATTGGCCAAGAAGAGGGGCTTCTTGGATAGATGATCCAAAAAGGAATAGCCCCTGTGAGAAGTATGTGGGCTAAAGGTCCTAGAGTGGAGTTGCAATTTCGCCTGATTTGGCGGGAAAGAAAGGGCAATCCGATCTGCAAGAGTGTGGACCGGCAGTGAGTAGCCCGGATATGACTCAGGCCACGAGCTATGGGAAGCGGAGAAAACCTTGTCAGAAGTCTGGTCAGGAGAAGGTACAGGACAAGGGAGGGATGGGGGAATGTCACAATATGTGTCAGTCAAGCAGTCGTCAATGTTTAAAGGTAATCCGCAGCAGTCAGAATAAGTCCCAATTAGTCCGACACACGTGCCGACGGCCATGTCCTCTTCAGATGTGTCATCCTCGATACAATCGCAATCCCTTGAAGATGTTAAGCTTGAGCCTTTTAGATCCAACGGCAATCTCAATACAGCCCGACTTGCAGTCGATATGGGCGCGGGCTGTGGCCAAGAAAGGTCGACCAAGGATGATCGGACAATCAAAAAGTGAGCTAGGAACTTCCATATCTAAAACAAGAAAGTCAACAGGAAAACAGAGACTGTTAACCCTAACCACCACGTCTTCCACCACACCCTTTGGAATTTTGACAAAACGATCTACCAACTGTAACGTGACAGGGGTGGCTTTCAGATTTCCCAAGGAAAATTTTTCGAGCATGATGGTTGGTATAAGATTGATGGAAGATCTTAGATCAAGCAGGGCACGGTTAAAATTGCAGCCTTGGATGCTACAGCAAATAAGCGGTGTGCCCGGATCTTTCTGCTTTGGTGGTAGATTTGACAGTATAGCACAACTTGCATGAGGCGAGAGAACCACCAGATTCTTAGTTTTCTTTGACTGTCACCTGGGTGTTGTGTAGTCTTTGAAAAATCGAGCGATAGTAGGTATGTGGTCGATAGCCTCTAGCAGGGGTACCTTGATTTCAACATCCCTGAACAAATTACGCAAGTTATCAAAGGTCTGCGTATCTTTCTTTTTACCTTTTGGCTCCCTCAGTAGAGCCTCAGGGAATGGGACTGATTCTGGCACCAATTTGGGTGTATCGTCCTCTCACGAATGTGGTGCGCATCCCGAATGAGAGGGCGATGAAGAAGAAGACGGGCTAGGATCAGGTCAAGGCAGATCGATGGTCTGCTTGCCGCTCCTCGTAGTGATCGCATTGGACGATGCGGGCATAGTGGGATCATAAGGCAGAGGAGGGTTCGCAATAGGGATATAAGAGTGAGGTGCTACAGCGGGATTAGCCTGAAATCCCAGTGGAATGCTCAGAGCTTGCAGAATTTGATGTACCTGCCCCAGAGAAGGTCGTACCTGTGGTTGAGGACCACAGGGTATGAAATTTCGTAGGTTTGGAACAGGTTGGGCTGGGAGAGTGCCCTGAGATCGAGTCGCCATTCGTAGTTGACTGATCTCAGCATTCTGCTGCGCCAATTGGTGCTGAAGAGAGGTCATGTTCTCTTCATGGCGCTTTGACATTTCCGTCATCATTCACATCAATTTATCAAGAGGACTTGATGCGTGTTCTGTTTGCAGTGCGTGAGGACCTGATGCCGGATTCGCCATAGGATTAGACTGGGTCCTTGGGATGACGGGTGCGGACGGTCACATTGGTCCACTCGCGGAGTTTTGGCGCTGCGGGTTGTTCGACCATGGGAAGTTCGGATGATTTCGCCACCCTGGGTTATAAGTGGCAGAGAACGGGTTGTTCCCCAGGGCGCAAGCATCTTCTATGCCAGAAGATGTGTCTGCATGTGAAGACATGTCCGCATGTAAATACGCATCCGAGCACACGGAGGCTTGGTCCCCCATGTCAATATACTGGCTCGCAGAAGCCAGATCCACATGACTTACCGAGTCGCTCGGTGCGACACTCAGTAAGAAAGGTCTTGCAAGGTTTCTCGGGATAAGCCTGGTGTTGGAAGAATTAGGATTGTGACGAAATGGTGAGGTGGGGGTGTTTGCCATAGAACAGGCGGGGTTGGCCAGAAGCTCATCCAGCTTCTTGTGCACGACGGAGGCTTCATCCAATTTCTGTGTGATAAGACAAAGATCAGTGGATGAATGGGAGGGTCCCGTGTCAACTTCGTGGACATTACGGGGCAGGCTAGTATGATTAAAGGCGATAATGGAAGCATTGTTCATTCAGTTTTCGCTTATATTTTCAAATAATTTGAATGCTCCATTCTCGTCTTTATTCATGAAATTCGCTCTCCAGCAAGTGTCTGCAATCTACTTCAAAGTCTCATTTAGCCCATAGTAGAAAATCTGGGCTATATACCACTTAGGCAGATCGTGGTGCGGACACTTCCTGAGGAGGTCATTATATCTCTCCCATGCCTCATGAAACTGTTCGCCATTTTGTTGCGTAAAGGAGGTGATAGCATGACGAAGCGCATTGGTTCGCCTGATTGGGAAGAACTTCTTGAGAAACGCTGTTCTCATCTCTTCCCAAGAGTGGATGGTTATCCCAAGGGTGCGTAACCACTGCGACGCTTTATCCCGTAATGAAAATGGGAACATTTTTATGAGGACTATAGGTAACCTGATATTTCTTCGTTTAACTGTTTCAGCTAATCGGGTTAGGTCTTCCAAGTGGAGAAAAGGATCTTCACTTGCAAGACCATGGAAGTGAAAATTTATCAAGCCAATTATGTTAGGTTTCAATTCAAAGTCGTCCCCACCCATGGGGACCCGAATTTGTCCTATGGTCTCTGTAGCAGCGGGATTCTGATAGGAGCTAAGAGACCTAGGCTCCTCCCAATCGGGAGGATTCTGCATTTCCTCCAATGTTTCCCTAATGGCCTCAATTTGTCCATTATACATTTCCATTTGGGCTTAGAGGTGGGTTATGGGATCTAAGGCTCCACCACTTGGTGGGTTTTGAGTGCGGTTTCCTCCCTCGGGATTTGGGAGTGGGCGTGCATCCATGTTTGTGGAGGAGGACGATTCGGCTTCTTTTCTAAAATTATCAGGCAATTCACACAGTTCAGGGTTTTGTGACCTCCCAAACATGCACTACCATAGGAAGAATTAGGGAGATAAGAAGGGAACAGGAGATGAGAGAAATGACGCCGCAAAGGTACACTTGATGACAAATCAATACAATCAAATTCCTAACCTCTACAATGTGCCCTTAGACCTAAAGATCTAAGTTACCTACTATCACGACCTACGGAACTGAATGCGAGCACCGCGGAACCACCAGGCTAGATTGAAAGGCCGTTTGCCCTAGTCTTAGACACCCGATAGCACACGGGAACCCTCACCAGCACGTAGGCGCTACACGTAGGTAGTTAGACCTCCAATCCTTAATAAGGGTCAAGTTGCTACCAATTTTAGTTAGAGGCTTAGGATCAAGTGCTTCTGGAATGTGAAGGGCGTTATTTACGGGTAATGCCCAAGTGATTGATTTTACAAAGTGTGTAAACCAAGAATGCAACGGGGAAATCTCCCCGAATTGAAGTTTTAATTGGTGAATGATTTTTTAGAATTCAGCCTTAAGTAGTATGGATTTTAAGATTTCTCTGAATTACCAATTCAGCCAATCTTCGGGTTTTGAGAGAATACAAGTTTTCTTCTAAGTCCAACAAACCCTTCTTCAATGTCAGTTGGTTAATGCATGCTAAAATGCACTGGGCTTCCCTAGATGGAGATTTCTATGTGTGGATGCAAGAATCAATTTTAGATTAGTGTGAAAGGGAGCCAAAGCACTTCAATTCAAGTGCTCCCAATCACCAAAATGATTTCCACACACAAGGCTCAACCAAAAGATAAAGAAAATCAAATTGTTGGGGTTGAAGTATTCGGGATCGAATCTTAGGCACATGAAAAGTCGTGACGGGGTTGGAATCAACTCAATTCCAAGTCTACCGACCAGAAAGGTGATCGCGAATTTGTAAATAAATGAGGCAAAGAGGGATGGAAATCAATCTTTTTATTTTTGCCTCAAAGAGTACTTCACACGGTGAAAGATTCAAGAATCAATATTCTTGGATCTTCGCTATGCGAAGTTTGGCGGGAAATCCCGGGGTGGTGGGAGTAATGACAAACAAGCAAACAAGTGATTTTTAATTCACTTGCCCCAAGAGATCCCAAGAAGTTTTTAGTTTTTTTTTTATTTTTATTAAGGTTACAAGTTAACCTAGGTTGCTAAGAAAGAAAGACCTACTTGTGCAGCAACGTGTACGAAGCTCCAATACGGTGTCAGCGTCTTCACGCTCTCATTCCCGCCTTGGATCTGCCTACATTTCTGACTTTGTCTGCCTGTCTTCTCCTTGCAATAGGTTCACCTCCACAGCAACAAACAAAAACACCCGTGAAGAGAAGGGTGTGAGAAGAGAAAAATTAAAGGAATGAAGTAGAAACTTACTTGAATGCGCACTTCCCCGGCAATGGCGCCATGGAAAGGTGTACGGTCGGGCCCGGATAGGTTGTGTTAATATGGTGATTTTATCATTGAAATGCTTATAGTGGTTAACCTAAATCGAGCCTAACCATCTCTTTACAAAATTTTTAACCTGGCATACTTGATTTTATCTTTGTCACTTTTAGGCCCAGGGTCGAACTCAGGGAAGTGGGATTAGAAGTGAACAAGTTTCTATGCCTTTCCTACAACGAATCTCTTCCGTTCGCTTATTATGTTTTTAGTGTTTTTCTATTTAAGATTTTTTTTCTGATAGTTTTTATCCTTGAGGTACACCCTCAAAATCAGGTTCTTGGCTTTGAGCCAAATTAAAGTTTCAAAACTGGTCTTGCTATTTGCAAGACTGAGTGCCTGCAAGTCAAGGATTATCTTTTCTCTTTTGCATATTTTTTTATCTTTTTAATGGCAAGAAAAGAGAAATAGAAATAAGGTAAGTATAGTAAATATATATATGTATATATTATATATGTATAAAGAGGTGGGAGTGGAGGTGGAGATGGCGTGTAGCACGGTGTCGAGTCGGTCGTCGTCCAGAAAGACGCAACCAACAGGATGAAGTGCCGCATCGAGTGTAGGATGGATGGTGGAAGATGTGTGCGAAAAATGCTTTCTGTATGCGTGTATCGGGGAATATCAGCAACTGGTGCAGATATTCCAGCCATACAACGTATGGTAGGTGATATGAAAAAATATATATGTATGTATATATGTAAATATAGATCTATATGTATATATATATATATGGTTATAATTATATAGGTGTATATGTAGTTATGTACGTGTGTGTGTGTGTGTGTATATATATATATATATATGTATGTATGTATGTATAGATAGATGTATGTATATATATATATATAAATATATATGTATATGTATGTATATATAACTATATAGATGTACATATATATAAGTATCTATAGTTATAGATATATGTATATATGTATGTATACTTGTATATATATATATATATGTGTGTGTGTGTGTGTGTGTGTGTGTGTGTATATATATATGTATATATACTTATACTTAGTATATAGGTACTAATATATGTATAGATATATGCATATATATATATATGTGTGTATATAAATATATGTATATATATCAATATATATGTGTATATGTATATATATATAAGTATATAATAGTATATAAGTGAGAGTGTGTGTGTGCGAGAGTGTGAGTGTGTGTGTATGTGTCTGCAGGAGTGAGAGAGTGCTGTGAGAGAGAGAGAGAGAGAGAGAGCTCGTCTGCTGAAGTGAAGGAGTGCAGGTTAAGTCGTCTGCACGCAGTGGCCGTCGTCTGGTGCCAAGCACACACGCACACGCGTAGGCACTCGAAGACACCCGCTGGAGGGAGCGGGCGTGGGGGAGAGACCGCAGCACACCGCGCTACCCGAAGAGGCGGGTGTGGGCGAAGATGCGGGCATGTGCGGGCGCTGGCAGATGCGGGCACAGGCGCTGGAGCGAGTGCGGGGAGAGACGCGGGTGCAAGCTGGGGCCGGTAGCGACGTGCTGGGTGACCAGATAAGTGAGAAACCTACCGGTCACCGCACTGTAGCCACAGTGTTCCGCTGAAACGTGTGAACAGTGGCTATAGTGCTGCTCGACTCGCGCGACTGCCTATGCCCGGTTCCGTGAGTGCAGGCAGTGTGGAGCGGCTGGCGCGCGCGCTGAAGAAGCTGCGCCGGCTGGGATGCAGGCGAAACTTCGCGACAGGGCGTGCGGAGAGGGGTGCGGGCGGCCTGCTGGCGTGTGCGGTGGAGACCTGTGCTGGCTGTTGGCGTGCGCGGTGGCATGCGCTGCTACTGCTGACGCCTTGCTGCTGCTACTGCAGAGCTTGAGCTTCAAAGCTTGAAGCTCCTGTGGCAATGGCGGAAATGGCTAAATGATTAAACAAAGAGAGAACCACCATGCCCACCGGCTCTTTGATGAGCTGGGCGGTGGTGGGACTCACAGTGGTGGTTGTGCACCACTGTGAGTTGCTCCTGCCCGCAACGTGGCTCCTCAAAGAGGAGAGGCTGCGTATGGAGGGGAGAGGGGAGGAGACGGCCTGGAAGGAGGGAAGCTGCTGTGTTTTGGGGTGTGGACCAGGCTCGGCTCAAAGAAGAAAGCCGTGCCCTTTTTAAAGAGGAAGAAACCAAGCACAGCCATGCCCTGGCTGTGCATAGTTGTGCATGCGGCTATAGGGCAAGCAGTTGCAAGGAATGGCGCAGGGAAGAAGCTACCATGCCTTGTAGCCACACGGAGGAAATTCAAAGTCAAATAAAAAATAAAAATAAAGGTGGAAATTTTGCGAGGCAGCACTTGAGGAATTTGTTAATTACAATGCCATTTATTTCACTCTCCTCCCCTCTCAATTAAATGCATGCATGTGTGTATTTTCACAAATGCGACTATGGCTGCCTATTATGCACTGGTAATGCTATGAAATAGCACAAGATGATACAACTGTTGGTGTATTTTTGTTGTGCAATCAGTAGCACATCTCTTATTTCCTTTTATAAAAAGTATGACATCTTATATTTGATGATGTAATCATCCTTCTATTGTATTTTTTGTAATTAATAATTTTTTTTACATTTGTAGATGGCACCTAAGAAGTTGATGGCATACAAAAAGCGTCATCTTGATATGCACAGTGATGACTCTACATTTGAGCTAGATGACCAGGTCTAAGGACACCAGGGTGGCATTGACACCCAGCCTGAGCCCCAACATGATCCTCAACCCCACTCACAACATGACCATCAACTCCAGCTGCCTTCCCACATGCCCAATCTTTAGACTTCACCACTACCTCAGACTCGACTTCGATCTCATACTCGACATGCCATGATCCCACCTCATACTCTTTTAAAATCTAGGCCTCAGCATAGACCTCAACAAAATACACAGCCTCACTCTCAGCTTCCACCTAGGCACACACACCCTCAGCCATTACACCCTCCCTTGAGCCAGTCCCAGCCCCTACACCCACCCTAGAGCCAGTCCTAGCAGCAGACACCAACTCAGCCCTTACACCATCCCCAGAGCCAGTCCCAGTAGCGGACACCAACATAGCCCCTACACCCTCCCTAGAGTCAGTCCCAGCAGCGGACACCAGCTCAGCCCCTGCACCCTCCCCAGAGACAATCCCAGCAGGGGACACCAGCTCAGCCCCTACACCCTCCCTAGAGACAGTCTCAGTAGCAAACACTAGCTCAGCCCTACACCCTCCCCAAAGCTAGTCCCAACAGCAGACACAAGCTCAGCCCCTACACCCTCCCCAGAGCCAGTCCCAGCAGCAGACACCAGCTCAGCCCCTACACCATCCCTAGAGCCAGTCCCAACAGCAGGCACCATCTCAATTCATAGACCCTCCTCTCTTGTCACATAGCCAATCTCAGCGGAATAGTCAGGCACAGAGTCAATCACAAAGCAAATCTCAAGAGTAGAGTCAAGCACGGTCTAATGGTATATAAATTCTCACATTAATTTTCTTTGATATTAATTCTTTATAACAATTTTATTTTTACTATTTGTTTACTGTAAGTATAAAATAAAAGCCAAGGTGTAAGACAAGGAATTTGGAATTGAGAAAATTAACTGAAAGGACTCGAATAACGGTTGAAGTAAATTGTAGTGGAAGATGTTCACATTATGCACCCTTTAATAGCAGGATCCCTACACTTGTGAGACTATTAATACCCCCATGCTATTTTGATTGGAGGTAGGTTCTTCAGCAACATAAGGATGAGTTCATTCGTAAGCTAGGGGTATTAATATGATATTGTTGTTATGTCATTCATTTGGTTTACTTAAAATCCTTTATCTAATTGTTCATTATAATATAAAATGCAGGTGACGTATAATTGGGGAACAAATCCAATGATGACTACATATATTCTCCAAGTAGCAGGGAGGGCACCTCGTAGTTGGAGAGAAGAGCTTAA
The DNA here is from genome assembly GCA_037157565.1 of Thalassia testudinum. Taxonomy (NCBI): domain Eukaryota; kingdom Viridiplantae; phylum Streptophyta; class Magnoliopsida; order Alismatales; family Hydrocharitaceae; genus Thalassia; species Thalassia testudinum. The sequence goes on from JAZHRO010000025.1 coordinate 98,227,393, forward strand.
AAGCCAAGTAAGACATAAGTATAGGTATAGAATTTATAATAACACAATAACACAACTATTTACTTTTAGGTGTTGCTAACTTTTCTGTATATATAAATAGTTCTTTATTGGTAAAAATTATGAGGATGCATTGAGGGATGTGCCACCAGGAGTACAAGCTGATCATTGGGCGAAGTGCTACCAATATTGAGATCAGGAAAACACGAAGGTAATTAATATTTTATATTAATTACTTCTATTCCAAAAGCAAAATGAATAGGGCATAATTTCAATAATTTGCTATTATAGGAGCAAGCTAAGAAAAATAAAGTTAATAGGGCAAAAGCTCCGACTGCAACCCACTGCTTGGGATGGATGAGCATGGATACCTTGAGGGATAATTATGTAAGTACATTTTCACCAACTTAATTGACGATATAAAAACTATTGATTGTAATATCTATTATAAATCCTACAAGTTAGGAGACTTAAATAAGAGAAGCTAAAATTTAGGATAAGTTAATTTATAATCACATCTCAAATATGTAGCCAGATACTCATAATGGTGTACAACTTGATCATGTTTCGATCTATGAGAGGAGTCATAGCAAGTCAACTACTGATGACCCCCGTGTTTGGATTGATCCATTATATTAAGAGAGACATGTAAGCTCATTGAAACAAGTGATGAATAACTTAGTGATAAACATTTAGGAGAACTTACCATGAGCTCAACTATGTGTAGGCTTGCATGATGGGGTTGATGCATCCTTCTAGTGATGATATGGATGAGCAATCAGAGACTGGCCCATTACAGCCTATGACAGCAAAGCAAGCATTTAGGATAGTTATGCCCCCTGAGCATGGTGGTTTTGTTCGTAGTGCTGGTGCGAGTGAGACTACTACTAGTTGGTATGGAAGAAAGGTATCAGGGGGTTCAGAGAGGTTGCAACAGCTACAGACACAGGTGGAGACCTTTCAAGAGAAATTAAATGATGTTACATCAAAGTTGGAGAAGACAAATGATCTACTAGAACGACAAAGACATGAAGCGCAACAAGAATGGGAGCATATGAAGGCATAGATGTGGGCACAGTTTCAAGCAATCTTATGTGCATTAGGACGAGGTGGTGTAGATCATTCTTCTTTTCACTTCCCACCTCATCCACCTAATGATGACTGTGAAGGTTCTAAAACAGGCGGCATAGAAGCCATTATATAGTTGCCTAGATTTTTTTTTATTTTCACATGTCTAGTTTTATGTATACATTTCAAAACATGTTATATATACATGTGTTTTATTTATGAATGAGTATCATGCATGTGGTGACTGATGGAATATATATATGAATGGTAGAATATATATTTGCATTTGTCGTATTTGAATGTGGGAAATAATGATATGATTATGTTTGCATTTGTAGTGAATGTATGAAGCTTTCACAATGGTAGTACCACCAACAGCAGTAGTGGACTCTGGTTATTATTTTGTAATTGGCAAAAAAGAGCTCAGGTATCAGATCTACCTACCATTTTTTCCTTCTTTCACCCTTTTTTGTTTAACTCTGATTTGTGGTGTTGTTCTTGTTTTAGCAGTTACCTAATAGGTGAACAGCATGGATCCCTAACTGAAAACAAAGATTCAACATAATTCTTGGGATGGCTCAAGGGCTTGCTTATCTGCATGATGAGGGAGCCAACTCCCCGAGTTCAATACTTTCCATTGCCTTTGTGATCATGTTTTCCTGTAGTTGTGTATGTTGATGAGTCATATTATGCATTAGTTCACTCTCAGGTAGTGCTAAAGTAATAAACATGCTTGATGTGTTTGATGTGCTAAAGTACTCTCAAGCATATTATTTTGGAAAATAATGAGAATAAGCCTGTGACAAATAGTAGAGACACTCAGCTGGTATACTTTCATGAAGCACCAAATAGATTCTAGTCACCGTGTTCTTTTAGTAAAGGTCATTCTAATTGCAATTTCCTATTCCTGATCAACAAGTGAGACTTGAACAGGGTAATCAAATTCTCAAGTTGTTTAAGGATCATGTTAGTAAGACATCAGTTCTTGCTGACTTTGGATTTTATGAAACTCGCCTTCCAGATCATGCAAGCTAGAAGGGTAAAGCAACAGTTCCAGATAATCCTACCTGGAAGGGTAATTAGAACCTACCTTGTATCCAGATAATCCCATCAGCAAGTAGATTTCTTTAAATTTTGGTATGTTAGGTTGGTTGTTGCTCAGTTTAATTGAATGTGTATATCATACTTTGCATGTCAAACAACAAGTGCTTGAAGTAAGTAGCCATATTCCATTGAATGTGAAAAAGTTTCCGAAACATTTTGTCGTACTTTGACTGACTTTATGTATGGTGGTCAATTTCGTTCTGCAACTTGTTAAACAAGAACACAAATTATAATTATCAACTTTGTCACTTGTTCCTAAAGCGACAAGCCTCAGCACCCTTCTTTATTGTCACCAGTCCATCTAGTGGCAATCCAATGTTCTACCACCCCCATTATCAGATCTAGTGGCCGGATGGACTGTAAAAAGGAGCATGTATTCATCTGGTCTTGAAGTACACATAAATATGTGCTTACTGTGAACTCAGAGGGACATACCATTTTTATAGGCCTCACACTTATAATAAGGTTGAAACAGATTTCAAAGTCAGATGCAATCCAAGCCATGATCATGGCGATGATGACCTACAGTTTTATGCTTAAAATTTTCATTTGCCAATCACGCATGATAATATTTATCTTAGCCCATAACTTATCATGTAATCTAATTATCTTGAGCCATGATATGTAAATGATAAACTTAATTTTATCTACCATTTCCCTCATCAATTTTATTGTTGGCATATCCATCTTCCACCTGATGATTTTATTGAGGCCATCAGGGCCTCGGCTTTTACACGAATCCATCATAAATAGGACATTATGAATTTCATCTTAATCTGGGATTTGTGTGCACCAGTTGCTTTCCACCCTTGATGGCCAATGCTGATTAGAAAATAATTCATCAAGTCTGATTTCTGAATTCTGGGTGGTCTATGATTCCTCGAAAAAATTGTAGAAGTAATTATTGATAATACTTTGGTCTGCAGTTTCTTATCCATTTGGGAGGGTGATCCAATTGATTGAATTCTTCCTCTTTCTATTCTGAGCGTACAAGTGATAAAACTTTGTATTCTTATCACCACTTTGAACCCATTCATGTCTTGACCTTTGGTACCAATGCACCTCCTCCTGTTTCAGCACCTCGTCATATTGCTTTTGAAGTTCCAATTCCTTACAGCAATTACTTTTTTCTGCTGACCCCCCTGCAAATTAGCAAGCTCAAACTCAATATTTGCTTTTCTTTCTTCCAGTTTACATTCGATCTTTTGTGCTAAACCTGCAATTTCCTCGTTATCTACTTTGGTATGCAAGGGAAATACCCAAACATATTTACTAAAATCATCAATAAATGTTATGCAATATTTATACACATAGAATGACAAAAGGAGAGAAATCTAAATATCTGAAAATATAAAGGCAATTGTTGTATTACTGATAGTAGGTGTTTGATATAAATGTTGGCGATGGGATTTTTCCATTTAACAGGTCGGACATACATTAGTAACAGAAGAGTTAACACTAGGGAGCTAAAACTAAGAGATAACTCTTTTTATAATATTATTATGGGCATGTCCTAAATAGCAATGCCATATATCCACTGAGGCCTTTTGAGAAAGATATTCTGTAGGAAAGGAGCTGCTCGAAATTGTATGAGGTTCCTGGTAAAGTTGCAATCTTTAGTGGTGCAGCAAGGGAACATGGGGCTTAGCTTCACCAAGGGGGATTTGAAGGAGGTCAGAGAGGAGGTCGCCAAGTACAAGGTTTTTCTTGCTTGCTTTGTCTTCCTTAGTGTTCTATTTGTTTCGTTTAATGTTGGATTTTTGGAGGAAAGATTGAATCTTTCATTTTCTTGGTGATTGGATGGGTAGATGATTGAGTAAAGTGAAGTAAGTAGAGATCATTAGGGTGCTTAAAGTTGGATTGGTGGTTTTTGGAAAAGGCATACCCATTATATATATGATTTTAGGTACACAAGTATGGTCAATTGCTCGCAACATATGTGAAGAGACACAGTTTGATCCTTTGTGTGGTGATGGCAATAGTTTGGTGAGTAATGGCTTGCTAGTCATTTTCAAATGCAAATATGGCTGACCCTTCTTGATATTTGATTAAGTTTCTCAAAAATGGACGATTAAGTAGCTATTTTTTGGTGTAGACATATATACTACATAATTGATTTATGTAGTAAACTATGGTGGATTGCTTGCAATATACCTGAAGACACATTTTAATCCTTTGTTTCGAGATGGCTATAGTTTTGGTAGGTAATGGCTTATTGGTTAATTAGTATGCAAATGTAGTTATTCGTTCATGGTATAAACTAGTGTTTTTTGAATTTTGTATTTATTTTGATAGAGGTGCTCCTCCAAGGATCCTCTTGAGGATAAGTATCCTAAGGATCCTCAAAACCTTTTTTGATCTTTTCACTTCTAGAAGCACATTTGTTTGGGTTTCTTGCAAACTGAGCGATTAGGCTATGGTTTTAGCATTGTCTGGACACCCTCTTAGCTTTTAACTTTTCAAGATATGGTAGAGGATTTTGTACTATCTGGCCAAAGAAAAAATTAGGTTTTTTTAGAGAGATTTGGAAACCCTCAAGGTTGATGTACAAATGGAAATATCCTCTCTATTGTCTACTATTACTTGCATATTAAAGAATAGATGTGCCTCTTGATCATGAATCTGGTTCTCTTTCAATTTTCACCCCAATATCATGTTATTGGCATCTCCAATTTGTATATTCTAACTGACATTATAAAATATACATTTCATTTGTTAAATATTTTCACAATAACAAAAATTTATTTATATGTTATGATCAAACTTATAGATTAGAGTACCTTAAAAGTAAAACTCATGGAAAAGATATGTGATTAGAGAGTACAAAATCCAAAATCATGAAATATACTGCTTTAATACAGCATTTTCCAATACTCTTTTTTTTTTTTTGAATCAGAGCATTTTCCAATACTCTTATGATTCAAATTTTTGCAATTTATCTTCTGCAAAATATTATTCAGAAGAACTTGGAAAGCAAATGGAGAATCTAACTTATCGGTTGGCTCTGCACACACTGAGTGGATAAAACCAACCATCAATATACTGATATTATAATAATATTGTTACCTGAGGTGGTGGATAGGGAAGTGATATTCCTTTGATCAGACTCCATTGTTCGTTTATTTGGTAGATTGTTTTCGGTGATTTTGACATCTGAGAACATGTTCATTGATAATGACAGCAATATGGCGCAGAAAACCTCTTAAGTTTAAGCCTTAAAGTAAAAAACACTAAGGTTGAAATGATGCAACTACAACATGGTTTCATGAGGTTTCTATGCCAATTGGCAATTCTTTACACAATTCAATCTCTTAGACTGCCAATCTAGGGAAAACTATTTCTTGACTGGTTTTCTGAATTCCACTTGTGATGTAATCGTCTCTCTGGGTTTGCCATGCATGATACAGTTGTGTGTCTGTTGCATGGTGCCCAATTCTGAATACATAACTTAGTCTGACAATGTTTGATGATTTTATACTTACATAATGTGGTAATTGTTATCAGGTTGGTGCACCTGCTCGTGTTGGACTTGTTGCACCCATAGATGTTGTTGTTCCTCCTAGGAATACTGGGTTGGATCCCTCCCAGACATCTTTCTTTCAGGTGTGCCATATCAGCCTTTTCTATGTTGATTAAACATTCGTAGAATAATTCTAATTGCTCTACAACATTCTCTTTTTGTCTCCTCTATGTTCTCAACATTCCCACCAAGATTAACAAGGGAACTGTTGAAATTATTACCCAAGTTGAACTTATCAAGAAAGGCGATAAGGTTGGATCATCCAAGGCTATCCTGCTTCTCAAGCTTGGCATTACGACATTCTCATATGGTCTCGTTCTTGTGCCTGTTTATGATGATGGCTCGGTCTTTAGCCCCGAGGTTTTGGATTTGACCGAAGATGATCTAGTTCAGAAGTTTGCTACTAGTGTTTCCATGGTCGCTTCTCTATCCCTAGCCATTTCCTACCCAACCTTGGCTACTGCTCCCCACATGTTTATAAATGCTTATAAGAATGTTCTTTCTATTGTGGTTGCGACTGAGTACTCGTTCCCACAAGCTAAAACTATCAAAGAGTACTTGAAGGTTTGATTAAATATCTCTTTTTTCATATGGTAAATTAACTTTCCTGGTTAATCAAACATATTACATGATGATGTAGGACCCAAGTAAGTTTGTTATTGCTACTGCACCTGCTGCTGCTGCTTCTATTGAGTCTACTGTTGCCATGTAATTTAATCAAATAAAATTTCACCCTTTAATGCCTTCATAAACACCCTATTCTAAATTTGGTGGTTTCATTAATCACTATTGGATCTTCAGCCAATGACTATAATTATTTGTTTTTTTGTTACTTTTTAAGAGAAATGCTATATATATGGTCAATTATCCACATCTTCTCGAATCTTCTATATTTCCCTGCCACTTTAGCAATGATTTTGCCAATCATATCCAAGGAATGTGTCAGCAGCTATCATGTCTTTTGGGAACCATGTAGTGGGATTAAATCCACTAATCCTTGTTGGAATGGTTCACCCCAAGATAAATTTATCCCATGATTGGGCCTACAATCTCACATTAGCTTATTTTGATTGCAATTTTGACTATGTACACTACTCATCAAAATTTGTGCCACTTTTCCAGTTCTTTTTATCAAATATTACCTTGAATCGATAAGATTTGCATCGCTCTAACCTTTTCTTTGTGATAGATTGCATTGATTGAATTTTTTAATTGTTAGATGTCATGCACATTGCGAGCAATTGGCTTCAATTATTAAAAACCAACCTATCAATTTCTTATTTGATTTCAGCAAATGGAAAGTAATGTTTTGTACCTCTCTTCAGTGGACTTGAGAGCTTTCTTTAGTTCAGCTAGCTAACATAGTGCATCAGAAACTTCATATTCCTTCATCTCCAATTCTTGCTTTGATTCTTTTGCTTCAGCATCTGCTTCTTTCAAGGCAGAGGCCAACCCATCCATTGCTTTAGCTCCTTAAGCACTTGAGATTTCTCCTTTTCCAGATAAACCAAGTGCTCGTTTACAGCCTTCAGCTCCTCCTTCAGAGCGTTCAACTCAACAATGTAGTAGTAGAGATGCAGTAGAGATGCTCCTCCTTCAATGGTCTATTTCCTAGGTAGATAGATAGATTTTGGAGCTTAGTAGGTATTATATATATTTGCTTCTTTTCCATCCTTATTCCAAAAAGAGTCGCCTTTCCAGATGCAGCAGTAGCAGCAGCAGATGCAGATGCAACAGCAGTAGGTACACCTTTCCAGATGCAGCAGCAGTAGTAGCAAATGCAGCAATAGCAGCAGCAACAGTAGAAAATGCAGCAATAGTAGTAGCAAATGCAGCAATAGCAGCAGCAGATGTAGATGCAGCAACAGCAGTAGCAGATGTAGCAATAGCAGTAGCAGGTACACAGAAATTTTTGTACCTCGTGTGTTGGTTGTCATTTATTATTGTAAATCACATTTTCGTGGTTTATTTATGTACCCTGTTTTATGATAATCCTAGAGAACCTTTTGACTTAATGATGAAAATCTTTGGTTGTTTCACAAAAGTGTGTATAGCTATATGATGAATCTTCTCATACACTCATGGTTAAGCTATGTTTGCTATAGCTTTTTTTTACTATTTAACCTCACTGAGTAGTCATTTAGGGGCCTTAGTTGGTCTGCTTTGCTAAAATTTATCGCCTTAGTTTGTTGTGCTCATTTATAAACTTTTCCCTGAATAATGTGTTTGCTAAATGCCCTGTAACTTCCCTTTGAAAAAGTAGTCATCTTCTACACTCTCCTTGGAATGCCATTGCAATCTTAATAAAGGCATTACTATATTTGGACATCAATGTACGTAATTGTAATCCTTTTTTTCATTTTAAGTGCATGTTTTGATGAAGATAATTGTCTAAATGAGTGTAGAGAAGCAAGCTTCTAATGTGAATGGAGTGTCCAACGGAGCTTCTGTTGGAATTCTTATTTTGGCTAGGATGAAATGTCATTTGCCAGGGTTCATAATTTTTATGCCTAGAACATTCGCTTGAAAATGTCATTGGCATTGCCTATTAAGTTCCTGTGAGTGCCTCAATGCAACATTTTCTGTCAAATTCTGACTTATACATGTATCACACTATGGTTCCTGGTTATTTTACTCTAAAACTATGCTCTTGTATCAACCATATATGCAATGGTTTTGCTTGTTCAAATCCATGTTTGCAGCAATTTTGCTTGTTCGCATCCAAGTTTTGGTTACTGATGCAAAAATAAAAGGATTGAAATAAGATTCTCTTGAAATTTCTCGGTATTAAAGTTGGTGACATGATCTCTAGAATACTTTTAAGAATTTTACTCATGTGTAAATATGGCCACAACAAGATGGACAGGAATCTAATGGGATTAATATTTTAGTTTTAAGAGCGGTGGCACCTTTGGTGACGGTTAAGGAACCATGACCAAAGCTTTCTCTTTGGTCACGATTCTACAACTGTGACTAAATGTCTTTGGTCACCATTTATAACCATTTGGTCACCGTTTATAACCATGAGCAAAGGTGTGGAACCTAGCTACGGTGGGGGCTTTGGTAACGATTTTATGTGGAACCATCACCAAAGCCTCAGCTTTGGTGATGGTTTTGGGTGGAACCGTCACCAAATATCTCCGCCTTTGATGACGATTCTTGGTGAAACCGTCACCAAATCCTTTGGTCACCATTTATAACCATGACCAAAGCTATGGAACCTAGCTACGGTGGGGGCTTTGGTGACGATTTTGGGTGGAACCGTCACCAAAGTATCAAGCTTTGGTGATGGTTTTGGGTGGAACCGTCACCAAAGTCTCAAGCTTTGGTGATGGTTTTGGGTGGAACCGTCACCAAATATCTCCGCCTTTGGTGACGGTTTTGGGTGGAACCATCACTAAAGACCCTTCCTCAATGTAACTTTCGCTGACGCTAATTGGTGACGGATATAAACCCTTTGGTGACGGCTTTTAACCATGACCAAAATGCTTCTTTGTTGTAGTGGAGATTGCATAGCACAGAAGGCTAACAATGTTTGACAAATCCACCACTTTGGGAAATACACCAAGATATCATTGAAAAACGTGTGAATGTGCTAAATATATTGCAACAAGTAATTGATCAGAAATACCCATATTCCTACCCAGAAGTTGATGAATCTTGGAGCAAATGTTGAGGATCAATACAATTTCCCATAGCTTGGGTTAAAAAATGGAGGTTGTTATGGACCCCCAACCCAAATGGAATCGAATTTTGATTTTGTGCAAAAAGACATACCTAATCGAAATGTGGGTTGGGCGGATCCAGTTACAGGTGTTTCCAACTTTTAGTTATCCATAGTAAACTGCAAAATTGGTCAATCATGCCTAGATTTTCCAAACACTTGTGGGGAATTAGACTCAGAATCTTTTGAGGATGTAACTCCCGCACCTTATCCTATTAAGGTATTTGATAGGTCAACTTTGGTGGATTTTAATTAGGCTTAAGGACATTTAATTTGGAGTTGAAAATAGATTCGAGCATGCATTACACAAAGAAATTTGTTAAGCACATGTTTTATTGTTCGTACATTTTTAATGTACTCTGCATGCATATGTTTCATTACTAAACACATAATCGATCGTATCTTGAGATATTAGTTGTCTATATTTTCTTTTGCAGGAACAACATGAGAAATGCCAACTAGGCACTCTTTCATTTTGACATCAAAATAATTAAGAGGCCTATTTGGAAGAAGATCAATCAGACATTCTTTTTGAGGGAACGTACTTAATCCTTCTCAATCATAAACTCGTCATTTTTGGAAAAACCCACCACCACCCTCTATTATTTTCCTCTCTAAGACATCCTTAGCCTTCCTGAGGAGCATCTTCTTCCACCACTGCGCATGCAAACACCACCGCTACCACCCCCCGACTCCGCTCCCCAGTTCCCCTACATGGAGAAGCCACCTACATGAACCACCACCCCATTCGTTCCTTTCTCTCTTGAGCACTCACTACACTCTCCTCACGATCACGTCCCTACATGCATAGCCCCGATGACCCTTCTATGCGCATGCAAAGATCAAGATCACACCACCATGCTAAGTTTTCCCCTTGCCTTGTTCTCATCGCCCTCTCTATCCTGATCGCAGAGACCATGAGCCATCGTGACCATGCTCGACAAGGGTAGCCATCATCACCGCACCTCGACGACTATTGCGACTCCATTCACCTCCAAGCCACTATGACCTCCGTCCTCACCATCGACAAGCAGCTACATCACCACGAACGACACTACACCCTCCTCCTCTAGTTGTGCAGCAACGGCAACCTCCTCTCCGATTGTACAACCTTCTTAACCTTGCGTGACCCTAGTGACCACAAGACCATCATCATCCATGCAAATGACCTCCTCCTCTTCTTCATCGACAGAAGAAGAGGAACCCAGAACCCGCTGGCTTCCTCCACTCGCAGCCACCACCTCCGACCACAAAACTCTGCTCCATCAACTTCATCGAGCTCACCTCACCTGATGATAACGTCATCATCAGCCATAACTAACTTTAATTAGTCTGTATCAATAGACAAATGCTCCTATATAACCACCGGAGAGTTGTAATTCATTGCATTTTCTTTCTGAGAGATACATTAAATCAGGGTTAAATCTACAGTTTTAACAGAAGATCCTAAATGCAGAGTAACCATGGGGTTTCCCAAGGGTTAAATGAAGGTTAGATGAGCATTAATGTCTAATAAGAGGGTTCGTATAGGTAGAAATGAATTTTTACGCATTTCAAGAATTAATGGACACTCGAAATCATAATTTCAGACCCGCTTAATTAACTGAGGTTTCGGTAAGAATAAAATTCACCTAAACCTTCTGAAAATCATATAAAAATATTCTATAAGGTTTTGTATCCTTGATTTGACCATCTGAACCCATTTTGACCTAAAATAGTGTCTCAAATAGGAAGTTGCCCTAATTTGGGTTTCTTCATAAATTACCCAGTCAAAGTTGGTCAAACCAAAATCCGACTTCACCATCAGATTTCTTAGATCCAAATTAGGTTTGTACCAAATTTTGGGCCCAATCAGAGATCATCTTGACCTAGTTTGCATTTTGGTCTAGTCAAACCTTCACTCACACTTAAAACCAAGCTTCCAAATCTATTGTAAGGACCCCGCTAACTTTGTCATCTTCTCCACCAACAGGTCCTTCCCGCCATGGCCGTGTGAACCCATCAAGAGTCAACCTTCAATCAGGGATTGCTCCCTGATTTCGCAACCAAACCCTTCAAACATTGGAAGGGAGACTCTTAAAAAAATTTTGTTCAATCTAAACCCAATATTGGACCAGGAATCTTGCCCTAGAGTTCATGCGAATTCTTGGAATTCTCCAATTCCTACTCCATGATGTCTGAAATTTCAAGTTTATTTTCCAAGCTTGGAAGCTCATCTAATGGCCTATATAAGACCCTCCTCGCCTACCTTGCCTCAGCGAGTTTTTGAGCCACAATTCCTCTTCTTTCTCCTACCTCTGGCTTGCTCCAACTCGTCATCGATGACTGTCCTTCTCCATGCACTTCGCCAACTGCCACATACTATAGGTGGTCAGTTCTAACTCCCCTCTTCATTCTGCAGCTCTCAATAGCAACGAGGAGCTCTCCGAACCCCTCTTCATCGCTCTTCCCTCTCTAGGAGTCTTCATCTCAGACGCCGGTTGATTAGCCCATATTTGTGGGCTATTTAGTATTTAAGTATCTTGACATTAAGTTAATTTTAACATTTAGATAGCATACATTAGGATGTAAATAAATTAATTCATATTTTTAGCTTAAGTGCATAATTCATGTATTTAGAATTAACCTAGGGTTGCATACATTTAATTAGTTAATTAATTAGGTACACTATTTTAATTAACATAGAAGTTATGGAGTTATGTATAAATAATCCTAATTATTTTATTCTTTTTTTTTCTTCTTCTCCTTTGCAGGTAACTCCGTCTCCGCCTCCTCCTGCGCATCAGCATTGATTCTATGGTGGCTTTTGAATTTCAAATCTTTGTAGCCGTGGCTACAAAAGAGAAGGAAGGGCTGCCGTTCAAAAGGAGGCCACCACCCCTTTCTTCCTCACTGCATAGAGAACTTTGCTTCTCATCCATTCCATACCACCGGCCTCCCACCGCAGCAGGACGACTCCACCACCGTGGGCATGTGGGGTGACAACCTACACCGCCAAGAGTCCCTGCAACTTCTCCCCGTGCCTCAACCCTACCAAGCACGCCTGCCCACCGCGCGCCTTCACCCCCAGCCAGCACGCCCTCGCCTAGCACGCTTGCCCACCGCGCGCCCTCATCTCAGTAAGCGCTTCCCTACAGCGCCTGCATGCCTGCACCTTCATCTCCAACCCACCCACGCTCTAGAGCACCCCCGCCTCATGCCATCAGACCCTTGTGCGCCTTCACCTCCAGTGCACCCACGGCCACGCACCAGCAATCCCCTACTGCAACGCCTCAAGAGCCTCCCTGCAGCACCTGCAGCCGGCGCCAACAGACTCCCGCGTGCGCCTGTGCGGCCTGCCCGCGTGCCGCCCCTCCACGCACCCACTCCTCCTCGCACCTGCAGTGCCGGCGCGCTGCCCCTCCTCACGCCTGCAGCACACGTGACCAGCGACAGCTAATGCCACCCACCGTCGACCTTTCCTTCGTCAAGCCAACTCTGACCACCATCCATCGAGCCACCACCACCATTAGGTGCGGGTCAGGGAGGGCTACCTCTGGTCACCAACTCGCCGTCCATCTCTCCATCCGTGCACAAGCTCCACCCGAAGCTAATCCCTTGTTTCATCCTCTATTAGTATTTACATTCACATGCCATTGCCACAAAAATGAATTTTGATTTATCATTATTTTATTGTGGTGAATTTATGCCTTCATGCTCATGCTTCTACAGAATTGTTAAACCTTATTATTCATCTCTATGTGCATTGAATTTAATTTTGTATGACATTTTAGTATGCATACAAGTGAATAGTACATGGAATACCCTTGCACATGGATAATTTTTTGACATAAAAATTACATTAACATCCCTTGACTTCTCCATAAATTTAAGGTTTACTTTCAGAGCTACACAGGCATTGTTTAATTTGACAAATAGTTCAGCAAACTTGATTTCGACCTAATTGAGAGTTTAGCTAAGTCATTGACTCCCTGTGGACATGACCTGCTCTCTTGTGAGTGGTTTAATTTTAATTTTAATTATTTTTTTAAGTGGTTTTCCACCACTTTGATCCTACAACAATAAATCATCTTAATAACATAATTCAAAAGCGAAAACTGACTTATCAAATGGTGCCGTTACCGAGGAGGCAACAGACGCAATAATTTCACCTGATTTTTATTTCTGATTATTTCTCATTGCATAGTGATCTAACCATTTATTATCTTTTCTGTGCGAGGAATTTGTGCGAGGAATTTGAGAGAGGTGACAGGCACAACTGGGAGACGACATTGACCTTGAGCGATGCCTACATGTGGGAAAGACGCAGGAGACTTGGATCCCACCTCCATAGGGGATTCTCCGTGTCATAAGTTTTATTTCTATTTTCTCACCCTTGTAGTAATTGGGGCTGATTTTCGGGAGCCTGTTCCCTTTTCTTCAGATTTAGGCTTTTAATTTATTTTGTGGATTGTTTATCCTTAATTTGCTTGTGCATAAGTAGCTAAAAAAAAAAACACGAGCTACCTTTTAGAAGCTACTTGCCCTTAGGTCGAATCATTTAGGACTGAATGAGCAGCATCTAGATCTAATTCTTGTCTTGCATATTGCATGAAGAATACTAGAATCAGGTATGCACTTCTAACTTCGCATTTCTACCTATCATGCAAATGCATTTGGATTAATTTTTAGATCACATAATCTGTCTTGAAGCGATCTAATAAAGTGTTCACATTTAATTCTTGAAAAAGGACTAATTAAAGGAGGGACACTTAAAAATTAAGGACTTGATTTTCAAACGTGGCATGCGATTCAAAATTCAAAATCTTTTTACGGTGTATGCTCACTTATATCTCTTGCACCACAGCATGCATTTAGACACTCCTAAGTCTTGAAACTACTAGGACAAGAGCCCTCCTACAGTTGAATTCTGAAGTATTCGAAACTTGAGATCAAAGGTTTGTAAATCCAAAGAGGGGGATACCCTGTCACCGATTTTTGGGGATAGTTGAGAAGCACAGCGAAAGCATAGCTTCAAAGGAAGGCTTAGGCCTACTTACATCCCTCGAGCTTCCATCTTTGGATTTGCTCTACCATTTGAGATTTAGGAAAGAACACCTAAGCTCCAACAAGGTCTTTTTTAGGCATTTCGAAGGTTGACAATAGGCGTGTAATTGACTGGGCAACTTGCTTTGTCACCTACAATTTGAACTAAAGTCAAAAGCCTAAATTTGTAAAAACTGAATAAGTCTTTTCGAATTGTGTTTATAGTGCATACTTGGTAGGCGTTCTCTTAGGAGAAAACTTGTGTTTGATCCTGAATCTGAAAAAATCTTAAGAAGAAACCTTCCAAGGGTAGAAATGGCCAGTCAAAGGAACCTTAAGGAATATTTCATTCCAACCAATCAAGCTGGCCCTACACCACGTAGACCTGGAGGGGACAATCTTTATGAGATCAAAAGCAGTACCATATCCTTGCTGCCCTCCTTTTATGGTACTGCTAGGGAAGACCCTTACAGGCATATAGAGGAATTCACCAAGATCTATTCCATGGTGAAGCTGCAGGGCGTTACTGATGATGCTCAAATGCGGACCCCCTTTCCCTTCTCCCTTAAGGATAAAGCCAAGTATCGGTATCACACCCTTGATGATATTAACACTTGGGATGCCTCGAAGAAGGAGTTTTTGAAGAAGTACTTCCCCATGAGCAAAAAAAATCACTTTAGGAGAGAAATTATGAGTTTTGTTCAAAAGGATGGGGAAGCTTTCCATGATGTGTGGGAGCACCTTAATGACTTACTGAGACTTTGCCCACATTACCAGGTGCCGAAGTGGCAACTGGTTGAAAGGTTCTACACTAGACTTAATGATTCGCATAGGCAAACTGTGGATGGTGCCAATGCAGGAACCTTTCAATCTAAGACTGAGGATGAAGCTTGGAACCTTTTTGATACTTTGAGTGAGAATTCTATTCACTTGAATTCTGCCTACATGGATAGAAAACCCACTCACATGCAAAGAAAGTTGGAGGCGAATGAGGCAAGGGACACCCAGAATTTAGCCTATCAGATTCAATTATTGAATCAAAACATAGAAAGGCTTATGTCGAGCCCGAGTCAATTCGTATCTAACAGCTCCACATCCCAAGATTCTAAATGCTCCATTTTCCAAGGCAATACATACGCCACTGTGGACTGCCACTTGGCCTCCCAATTCCCTGAGCTTGTACAAGCGGATCTGAATGCCACTCAAGGGTTCCATCCTAGACCTCGTAATGACCCTTTTTCCAACACTTATAATGAGGGATGGAGGAACCACCCAAACCTTTCATGGAGACAAGGAAATGTCTCAAATTCAAGGAATTATAAAGCACAATCCTTTCAAAACCATCAAATGAACCAACTTCAGACCTTTGCCCAACCTATGACCTCTGAGATGGATGAATTGAAGGCAATGTTGAGAACTATGCAAGAAAGTCAAAGTGCCATCATCCAATCTCATGACAAGGCAATACATGAGATGAAATCACAAATAGGACACCTTGTTGAGGCCGTTAGACAGAGGGAAACTGGGAAGCTCCCCAGTGCTGCTGAGGAGAATCCTAAAGGAAAAGGGATTGTCTTTAGGGAGCATGCTCAGGCGGTGACTATTCTGTGGAGTGGGAAAGAAATTTTCAAACCCGATGCTCCTATACTCTCACCCCCTAAAAAACCATCCACCCAAACTTTCACCCCCACCAGAGAAGACTTGCCCAAATCTTCTCCACTTGAAATCACCTCACCGGAAGAAGTTGCCCCCATTCCACCCCTTACTCGACGTGACAACCCTTCCACCCAGAGATCAAGAGTGCCCTTTTTAGAGCACTTATCCACCTCTGGGTAGACTTCTGCTGGCTCATCTAGAGCCAAAGATAAGACAGATAAGATCATGGAAACTTTCAAGCAAGTGCAGATTAACCTCCCTTTGCTTGAAGCTATCAGGCAAATTCTATCTTATGCCCACTTCTTAAAGGATCTGTGCACGAAAAAGCGGTAATCTCAGAAATAGGTCCAATCAAAAGTTGTCCTACCTAATTCTGTTAGCTCAATTGTTCAACATGGCACACCCCCGAAACTTAAGGACCCAGGAGCCCCGCACATCTCAGTGGTTATTGGTGACTTACAGATTGATGAGGCTCTACTTGATCTAGGTGTCGGGGTGAACATCCTTCCGAACTACATGTATGAACAACTTGTGGGAGGCAATCTAAAGCCTAGCCATGTAATCCTTCAAGTTGCTGATCGATCACTTAAGACACCGTAGGGAATTTTGGAAGATGTCTTCGTAAGAGTGGAGGATTTCTTCTTTCCCGTTAACTTCTTAGTTTTGGACACCGACCCTACCAACAAGCCAACCAAACCCTCCATCATTTTGGGTCACCCCTTCCTTGCAACTTCGCATACTTCAATCAATTGCAATTCTGGGGCATTGAAAATGGGCTTTGGGAACAGGAAAATCCGGCTTAATGTGTTTGATGCTTACAAACAAGTCGGGCTTGAGGATTGTTCTCAAGTTGAGGTGATAGATGACCTGATTGAAGAGGCAACCCCTGCAATGTTATGTGATGACCCCCTTTAGCATGTCATGCTAAATGAGCATTCCCATCTACTGGAGGAATGTGAAGGGGATATACTTGAACTTGAGGAGTTGCTGGGTGTTTCTGCTGAGTCTCTTCCTCTATCATCTCTGCCCAAGGTAGATCTACTACCTGAGATGGGGACATCTATTATGAAACCCTCAACCATACAAGCCCCAGACCTTGAGTTGAAATCCCTCCCTGACACTCTCAAGTACGTCTTCCTAGGTGCCAATGATACGCTCCCCGTTATCATTTCAGCTATGCTATCTGAGGCACAGGAGGGAGCCCTGATTGAATGCTTGTCTAGGCATAAGGAAGCTATTGCTTGGAGCATTGCTGACATTAAGGGTATAGACTCTACACTCTACATGCACCACATTTATAATGATGATTCCATCAAGCAATTTAGGGACATGCAGAGACGTCTGAACCCTAATATGAGGGAGGTAGTTAAAAAGGAAATCCTGAAGTGGTTGGAAGCTGGGATCATATATCCCATTGCAAATAGTAAATGGGTAAGTCCTATTCATGTGGTGCCAAAGAAGGCAGGCTTTACTGTGGAATTTAATGACCAAGGTGAACAAGTTGTCACTAAACCCTCAACTGGATGGAGGGTCTGTATTGATTACCGTAAGATGAACACCGCTACCCAGAAGGATCACTTTCCCTTGCCTTTTATTGATCAAATTCTCGAGAAATTGTCAGGGAATAAGTACTATTACTTTCTCGATGGATATTCTGGGTACAACCAGGTTGTAGTCTTCCCTGATGACCAGGAGAAGACGACATTCACGAGTCCTTACGGTACTTTTGCATTCAGGTGTATGCCGTTTGGATTATGTAATGCCCCTGCAACCTTCCAGCAGTGTATGATGTCTATTTTTCGGACATGATTGATGAGTGTGTTGAAGTGTTTATGGATGACTTCTCCATTTATGGCTCGTCTTTCAACCAGTGTCTCCTACACCTGGAGAATGTGTTGAAGCGATGTAAGGAGGCTGGTTTAGTCCTCAGTTGAGAGAAAAGTCATTTCATGGTACAGAAAGCAATTGTACTTGGACATGTTGTGTCTGAGCGAGGTTTGGAAGTAGATAAAGCCAAGATTGATTCTATTTCCAAACTCCCATTGCCAACAAATGTCAAACAGCTTAGATCCCTTCTGGGCCATGCCAGCTTTTATAGGTGCTTTATTAAAAGCTTTAGTAAAATTTCTAGGCCACTTTGTGACTTGTTGGCGAAGGAATCTTCCTTCAATTTTGATTCAAAGTGTGCCGAGGCCTTTCAAACTCGGAAGGAGGCCTTGATCTCTGCACCTATTCTCTGAGCTCCTGATTGGACACTCCCATTTGAGTTGATGTGTGATGCTTCAGATTATGCAGTAGGAGCAGTCCTTGGACAAAGGGTTGAGGGAAGACCTCATGTGCTGCATTATGCCAGCAAGACTTTAACTGAACCACAGCAAAACTACACTGTCACCGAAAAAAAAATTACTTGCTGTAGTTTTTGCACTGGAGAAGTTTAGGTCTTATCTTCTTGGGTCTAAGGTGGTTATTTTCACTGATCACGCAGTAGTGAAACATCTCATTGCTAAGAAAGATTCTAAGCCACGTCTGATTAGGTGGATCCTACTCCTTCAAGAATTTGACTTGGAGATATGTGAAAAGAAAGGAGTAGATAATGTTGTGGCTGACCACCTATCTTGCCTTCCACTTAATGACTCTTTCCAGAGACATCCGCAAGACACTTCCTGATGAAACCCTAATGGCGGTAACACCAACTTTACCTTGGTATGTTGATACCGTAAATTACTTAGTCACTAGAGAAACTCCTAGCTCTTGGGATGAGCAGAAAAGAAAGAGATTCATTTCCCAAGCGAGATACTTTCATTGGGAAGAGCCTAAATTATTTAGAATTGGACAAGACCAAGTATTGAGATGTTGGGTACCTAAAGAGGAACAACAAAGTGTGATGAGTTTTTGTCATGAACTTCATTGTGGAGGACACTTTGGCACAAAGAAAATTGCTTTTAAGGTTCTCCAGTCCAATTTTTGGTGGCCTTCATTATTTAAGGATTCTCATAACTTTGTTAAGGCCGGTATTAGATGTCAACGGACTGGAACGATTGGGAAGAGGAATGAAATGCCTCAACACCCTATTCAATTTATTGAAATTTTTGATGTGTGGGGAATTGACTTTATGGGCCCCTTCCCTTCGTCCCATGGTTATGAATATATCTTGGTGGCAGTTAATTATGTCTCGAAATGGATAGAGGCCATTCCTACACGCATAAATGACCAATCTATGGTTTTGAAATTTGTGAAGGCCAATATCATATCTTGTTTCGGCTGCCCCAAGACCATTATAAGTGATGGGGGGCCTCATTTCCGAAACCACCACTTCAATCGGCAAATCAAGAGTCTGGGAGTGACTCACAAGGTCACTACCCCTTACCATCCTTAGACGAGTGGCCAGGTTGAAGTGTCGAATAGGGAGATAAAAAATATTTTAGAAAAGACCATTACACCTGATAGGAGAGACTGGTCTCAAAAGCTCGATGATGCTTTGTGGGCATATCGAATGACCTATAAGATCCCTTTGGGTACTTCACCCTTTCGAATTATGTATGGGAAAGCATGCCATTTACCCGTTGAGTTGGAACATAGGGCACTTTGGGCTATTCAAAGTGTTAACATGGATTTAGAATAGGTGGGTAAGGCACGACTTCTGGAATTAAGTGAGCTTGAGGAGCTGAGGAATGATTCTTATGACACCTCTCAAGCTTATAAAGAACGAACTAAGGTCTTGCATGATAAGTATATGCTTCGAAAGACTTTTGAGCCCAACCAACAAGTCTAGCTTTTTAATTCCATACTTAAGCTTTTTCCTGGGAAGTTAAAATCTCATTGGGATGGGCCTTACATAATCACTAAAGTGTTTCCGCATGGAGCTATGGAGATTAAAAGCCCTTCCTCTTCAGCAACTCCCTTTATCATCAATAGTCAACAGTTAAAACCATACATTACTTTGGATGGTCATCTGGTCGACGAGGCCACTCTTGAGGAGCCTTAGCTCTTACCATTCTCCGCCTCAGATAATATCTTCCTTTAACTGTTTTTGTTTCCAATGAGGACATTGTTTGAACCAGGCATGGGGAAGATGACCTGAGGCATTTGTTTATAGCATGTATCCATTTTGCATTCATTCATGCATATTGCATTAAAAAATACAAAAATAATTAAAAAAAAATTTGAGCTTAACTGGCTAAGCCCTGCATTCTTAAGCAAATCAGAACTCTAGGTTAAACTAAGTTGATTCTAGGGTCAAACTTTAGAAGCTAAGTGAGCTACTAGCTTTAGACCTTTAGGATCCTTTGTGGACTTAAAAACTTAAGTAGGAGTTAAGTTGCGGACCATTCCTCAAGAGGTTGAGGAAGGAAAGCTAGGGATTGAGTTAAAAGGTGGGGTAGTACCTGGAGTCTTGTTCTACCTTTTGGTTTATGGGTCCTTGTAACCCAAGCATCCAAATTTCACACACTTGGTCTTGTGTAAGTAAGTGATCACCTTAATTCCTTTCTTAAAAGAAATTTGGTTCTCTTAGTTTTGACTTAGGAGAAGCTTGAAAACACAATTTGATTGGAAAAGTTCCTACTGCAAGAGAGTTGGAGTATATACTCACCTTAAGGATGCGATAATAACATATTACCTCCTCGACGCTTGTCTCTTAGGATATCCATCCTACTGGGGGCATGTAAGCACATTGTGCGGTTCAAGTACCATGGGCGGCCCTATCTCGAAGTGTCGATTGCCACAGGCTTGAATTCACTTAAGAAATCTATGGGTGATACTATCTCGAAGTATCGATTGCCAGGAGTTCTTGGGGTCGCTATGGGTGATGCTATCTCGAAACATCGAAAGCCAGGCACCCTTTGAGGTACGATGATGGGAACGATGAATCCAACACAGATCGTGTTGATAGCTGATCCGAGGTTAGACTTAAAGGAATCAAACAAAAAAGTATATATTATTAAAAAAAAATTCCTTTTTCCTTTTTAGGTTGGCAATGATACCAACCTCAAATAACTCAGACCAATGCACATGCACGGATGCTTTAATCTCAGGGATCAATAAACCTTAGGGTAGAGTCAGAAATCAGGGAAACTTGTGCCTGCAACTCGTCTTTAGCCGACCTAGTCTGTAACTTAGCAACTACTTGGGAACCTTATGTCTAAAGTCTGAACTTAATATGTTTCTAAAGGAAGACCGATTAGGTTGGCTAGTCTACTTGGAGTGCTAGGTTTTGCTTGGATTTGCTAGCGACTAGCAAAAACAAGGCATGGGGGTATTTGATTAGCCCATATTTGTTGGCTATTTAAGTATTTAAGTGTCTAGACATTAAGTTAATTTTAACATCTAGATAGCATATATTAGGATGTAAATAAATTAATTCATATTTTTAGCCTAAGTACATAATTCATGCATTTAGAATTAACCTAGGGTTGCATACATTTAATTAGTTAATTAATTAGGTGCATTATTTTAATTAACATAGAAGTTAAGGAGTTATGTAGAAATAACCCTACTTTCTTTTTTTTTGAGAAAGAAAGTAATGCTATCGAATCACTGATATCAAACC
Source organism: Thalassia testudinum (assembly GCA_037157565.1). Taxonomy (NCBI): domain Eukaryota; kingdom Viridiplantae; phylum Streptophyta; class Magnoliopsida; order Alismatales; family Hydrocharitaceae; genus Thalassia; species Thalassia testudinum. Next base: position 98,249,035 of record JAZHRO010000025.1, read on the forward strand.
AGGAGGATATTATTGATAATAAAAAATATTTACAAGTTCGAACGCCAATGCTGTATGAGACTCCAGCATAAATTTACAATATTTTCCACATATGCTTGGGTCTCCTGAAAAATACACTCATTTCTAGCCCTCCATACAGCCCATAACACAGCCACCATATGTATATAAGGCTTATTCCCATCCATAAGACAGCGCCACAAATTCCCCCATGTGGGTAAGGACTCGTTGCATACTCTCCTCCATACATAATCAGTGATCGCACATGAAGAGAAGATATGAACGCTAGAATCATTATGCATCCCACATAAATAACAAAACTGGGTGGGGGTACCCATCCTTCTGTGCCTCAGATCTCCAGTAATCAATCCATCTCTTCTGCAGAGCCATAAGAAAATTTGTAACTTTAGTGGTATCTTTAACTTCCATAGCTTCTTCCCCATTTCTTCATCTTGCGCCACCCTGGAGGACATTATCAATCTATCATAAGTAGCCGCAGTAGAAAAATTACCTTCCCATTTGTATGTTTCATACTCATGAGGCATGGGTTTGAAAGCAGCAAGCTCTTGCATGAGACGTTCATTCTCTACACGAGTTCTTATTTCATGATTATTCCACCCACCATTATTTAACAACCACTGCTCCGAATCCACATCCCAATAATCGGCTACCACCGCATTTTTATTTGCAGCCACAGCATAAGCAAGGGGGAACCTGTCTTTAAACGTCCCTCCATGCACCCAATTTTCCAGCCAAAACTTGAAGCTTTTTCCATCACCTAAAACTGATTTGAAAAAAATCCAATTATCCTTCAGGGTGCGCACCACAGAAGACCAAAAAGGGGAAGGTTTACGTGGGTTAAGACGATTTATCTCGTCATTGGTACTCCCATAACTGTCCTGGATAATTTCTGTCCATATTTTTTTTCCCTCTGCAGCAATCGAACAGCCCACTTCAATAGTAAAGCTTCATTGAATTCTTTAAGGGATCTAATACCCATACCTCCCATCTTCTTTGGTTTGCAAATTGATTCCCACTTCAAGGGTTGAAAAAAGGCCCCTTGATGAGAGGCCCCTTTCCAAAAGAATCTTTTCCACATCGCCTCCAGCTTTTTCCAAATAGAGTTCGGAGCTCTAAGGACAGAGAAAAAGAAAATAGGAATCTAAGTGATAACAGAATTCAGTAATATATACCTCCCCCCTTTTGATAAGTATCTACTGCTCCAGCCCTCCAATTTCGTAGTTACCTTTTCAAAGAGGAAAGACCAATCTTCTTTCTTCATCTTAGAACATTTCAAAGGCAGACCTAGATATTTAATCGGTAGTGGAACCACAGGTTTGCCAAGAATGGTGGAGATATCATTCTGTAACCCACTATTCATCCCAAAGTAGACCAGGGAGGATTTACTTCCATTCAAGCTGAGATCGGAAACCTCTCCAAAAAATTTTACCGTACGTAACAGAGCTTACGCTTCTCTCTTCCCCCCTTCCACTAGAAAAACAGTATCATCAACATATTGAAGTATAGGGGCTAGAGCCCTATGATTAGACATTGAATACCCCCTTATAAAACCATCCACAGCCAATTTGCAAGCAAATCTAGCCAGAGTATCCACCGCAAGGTTAAAAATCAGAGGGGCAATTGGGCAACCTTGCCTTACTCCACATTGGGGTTGAATCCAAGAGCGACGGTTTAAAATTTATCAATGGGGAGAAAGAGGCTGTCGTAATGCACCTCTTCACCCATTGTATCAATAAAGGTGGAAATTTCCTCTTAAGAATCTCCCACAAGTATGACCAGGAGACTGAATCATAGGCTTTGGCAAAATCTACTTTCCATAAAAAAGCCTTGGATTTTCTCCTTCTCCAACCCATAACAATCTCCTGTGCAACAATGAATGACTCTTGTAATGATCTCCCAGGAAGAAAAGCTGACTGAATAGGCATTATCAAGTCCTTTAAAACCTCCCACAATCTGTTAGCAATAACCTTACTAATAATAAGGTAGATGGAGTTAGATAGCGCAATGGGTTCGTAATCAGAAAAACTCTCCGCACTTGATTTCTTAGGCAACAAAAACAGATAGGATTTGTTCAGCCTCTTAAATCAGAAGTTGCCCAGTTCAAACTCATGAATAACCTTTAACACATCCACCTTAACAACATTCCATAGCTCTCTGTAGAAAAACACCTGAAATCCATCCAGACCGGGAGCACCTTCATTATTTAACTCTTTAATAGCTTTTAGCACTTCTTGTTCAGATATAGGGGTCACGAGCATGTCTCTCTGATCATTATTTACACAGGGGAAGTCCATTGCTGCCATCCTCCAAGAACCTCTTGGAGCAGCCTTGGAAGTTTCTTTAAAAAATTTACTTGCTTCAGAATCTCCTTAACAAAGGTAATATTTCTCTCTTCAACTTTAATAGATGAAATAAGGTTGAATCTCCTTCTAGCACTGGCCGCAAGATGGAAAAATTTTGTGTTCGCATCACCCTCTTTAAGCCATAGCTGTCTGGATTTTTCACGCTAATCCATTTCTGTTTTCAGATCTTCATCCCCCACAACTGCTTGCATTTGCTGCCTCAGCTGCTGCTCCTGTTGGTTCAAAGCCAACCTGCACTCTTTCAGATCCAGATCCCTGATGACTGTCAAGGCTTCCCTCCTCTTCTGATCTCTGATCAGATTCATAGCCTACTTGAAAGAGCGATCTTCGTTTTCGTTGAAAACTTTAGTATAAAATAATGTGTCATTGTATTTAATCGCGTAGTAGAAAATTACTTTTCAAAATATTCAAATTCTCAAAGCTAACCACAAAGAGTTAGGTCATGTCCACAGGGAGGCAATTATGCAATAAACTCGATTATTTTATATTCTTTCGGTAAAGTGTGAAATCTCTATTCAAATCTAACATAAAATGCAATGGAAAGTAGATTCACAATAACTTAAAAAGATAAGGTTATATGTGCAGTTGTCCCTCACTGAAATCTTCAATAAATATATGATGATTTTATGTAATTTTCACTTGACATATACTAGAGAAAATTAGTGCATAGGTTAAGCCCAAAACCAATCTTGAAATAAGTGAATATCAATAACGTGCAATTACCAGAAAATATGAGTGTGCATGAGCAATTTTGCCAAAATAAAAATAATAATAAATCAAAAATCAAATTATGGTGGCAATGGCAGTGAATGTAATTATTAATCTCAGAGAAAACAGAGTATTTGCTCTCTCTCCTCGTGAGAGAAAGAGAGCACCGGTGGGGCTTTCACAAGCAAGGGAGGTTGGCGAGGACAAGGCCGATCCGATGGAGGTTGTGGCGTCGACGGAGATGGCCAGAGGTGGCCGGCCGGTGGAGGAGAAAGCTACACCACAACCGTTGTCTACTGTGAAGGCGCTGCTTGAGAGGGGCGCGCTGTAGATGGCGCGCACCTATAGGCGATGTTGCAGCTGTGAAGTGCCTGCGGTGGCGTGGCGGTGGTGAAGGCACTGGAGAGGGGCGTGCCTGAAGGAGCGTTGGAGGTTGAGGCACGCGGTGCCTACTGGGGACGCTAGGCACTGGAAGGAGGATGCACTTACGGGCGTGGCCTGGCAGGGTGCGCGAGATGGAGCGAGGCGGGTCTGCAGAGGTGGGGGGACACGCTGCAAAGAGGTACTGGAGGGTGGACGCGAAGGCGGGCGCTGGAGGTTAAGGCGCGCACTTGCGGGCACAGGTGGCAATGCGGAGCAGTGCCTGCGAGAGCCTGCAAGTGCGAGGGTGGTGCGGTGCAAGAGCAAACGCTGGATGCCAGCAAGCATGCGGGCGAGAGGGTGGCGCGCTGCAGATGACGCAGCCTGGCAGGTGAAGGCGGGTGGATGCCAGCAGAGGGGTGCGCTGGAGGCGAGGCAGTCTGCAGAGAGCGCTAGGCGCTGAAGTGGGTGCCTGCAGGGGCGAGGGCAGCTTGCTAGTGCGAGGCTGCAGGCGCGCGGTGGGGAGCCTGCAAATGGGCGTGCGCCTATGGGGTGGGGCGATGGCTGGAAATGCTGGCTGGATAGCGCGGTGGTCGGTGTGCGCACTGTCACTGCACACACCGCGGCATGGGAAAGACAACGGTGATGCTCGCTCAAGCCATGGTGCACTCTGGATCCACAGTGTACGCTGGGGTAGTTCCCCGCAAGGGGGAAGATGCCAATGCCCTCTCCTTTCTTCGCCTCCTCTCTTTAACTCCTCTCCTTTGCGCGTGCGTGAGTTAAGGGATTTTCAAATCCCTTAGCTATTTCTAGCCTTGTTTGTTGAGGGAGGGCGGCGGGAGATCAGGTAAGGAGTTGCGGCTGGCCAAATATGTGTTGGGGAAATTATTCCCTCCCCTTCCTCTTTCCAAATATTATTGCCGTAATCATAAAAACGTAAATCATTACATATTAACTTATAGAATAGATGTAAACCTAAATCATGATGCATGCAAAAATTCTATAATTTTATGTAGTTATTAATAAACCTAAAAGATACAATTAAAGTTACTTAGGCGTAATATTAGTCCATTAAAATGGACTCATCACTGCCCATATTCCTTCAGCATATCACGCAGACCAACCAATTTTGCCGCAAACTGCTATGTGGCAGTGCCTTGAACATCCTTGCTTTGCCACCACCGAGAGACCATTTGCACGAAGCCTTCCTCCCTAAACCAAGATCACATGAGTTTGAAGTATGATCCCGTGTCTGCATTCACCCCACTATCCCAAACCAGAGGCGTGTGGTCAGAGAACAGCCTATCAAGGATCAAAACTGCTGATAATTGATATCTCTCTAACAAACTAGGACTGCCAAAGAATCTATCCAATTTGGAAATCTGTCCACTGCCATTCCTCCAAGCATACTCCACACCACTGATGGGATATTTAGTCAATCCCATGTTCTGCACAGCCAATTGGAAGCCAGTTGTAGAACTGTCCACTCTCCCATCCGGGTTATCATCACCAAAAAGATAACAATTGAAATCACCCCCTAACAACCATGGGGTCTCTTGCACTCTTTGATGCATTGCATAGAGTTCCTCCCACAAGCCAACTCTGTCTGCTGCCACACAAGGACCATATATGCATGATATAAACCATTCCATATCTCCTTGGGGAGATTGACATCTACAAGAAAGTAAGAACCTATCACGAATAATTTCAGTTACAGAAATGGAAGATTTTCTCCACCAAAAAGCCAATCCACCAGACCGACTAGTGGCACCCTTAGCCGCAATATCACTACGGCCAAATTGCTTAAAACAGTCCCATTCTTGACCATTCTCCATCTCCAAGTGTGTCTCTTGTATAAGAGCGCAGTCTATCTCCCACTCAGAGAGATATCTACACAAAGAAGCCCTTCTCTGTTTATTGCGTAGCCCACGCACATTCCAAGACAAAACTCTCATTCCTCATTAGAATGATCCCCATTGGCCTTGCAGCACACATATTCAACCATAATGGACTTTGCAATATTCTGCTCCTCAATAGGGGGCAAGGTCTCCTTCCTTCTCCTTCTCAACATGTAAGGAGATCTACCCACACCTCTTTTTTTATTGGAACCACTACCATACTACAAGTCAGCAGGAATAGCAAACTGCAACTGGTTTGGCTCTTTAAGCACCAAATCCCTTCCCGTCCTGCCCACCTCCTTACTGTAGTTCATCTCAGAATCTGCCATTGAAGTCTCAGCAACCTCCAGACCGCCATACTCTTTGACTATCATAACTTGTCTATTATCAGCAGCTATAACAACATCTTCCATCTGATCTTCCTTAGCAAAGACACAGTGACAGTCCTTCCTCTTTTTGGGTTCAGGAGCATCAGCAGGAGGAGTGCGTCCACATCTAACACTCTATTTTCTCGCCTCATTGTTGGTTCCAGGCTTCAGTCCTTCCTCAGACAACTTATCTTGACCACATTGAACCTACCCAGGCACATGTCCAAGAACAGCCAGCCTAACAAGCCAAGAAGTGCCCCCACATCTGATAGTGACCGAATCAGGAATTGAACCAGCATTGGTAACATCCAACTCGATTCTTAGAGACCTAATGTCCCCCTCTCCGATCAAAACTTCAGAACCATCACAGAATGATGCAAATCCTGCTAGCATTTTAGAGACAACCCCCTTTAACCGCAGGTGCAGTGGTAGACCAGAGATCTCAAGGAGAATCCTCCTAGAGGTCACTCTTTGTGGAGGCCACTCAGGAAGAGCCCCATCAAATGGAGAAACCATTCTCCAAATCATAATGAAGTCTTTGAAAGTACTTGAACAAAATCTCAATCGTTCTACATCCAGCATGCCCAAACCATACACCAAGAAGCGAGAGTGGGATAACATGGCTACTTTCGAGCCCGCAGATAGAAGATCTAAGGAACATACCTGGTTCTGAAGCATTTCAATTGACAGCCTGCCAGCCATGATCTCGCCAATCAGAGCACCTCTCAGTGTGATTTCTGCAGACGAGATCTCTTCCGAAGACGGGATCTCAACTTCAATTGTGTGCCTACCCAATGCCGGCGGAGGCGGCGGCGGTCGAGTTTCATTCTTAACCCTCCAGACATGGTGTGAGACTACCCTCTATGATCGCAAAGGAATCCTCCTAGGGCACACATTCTAAACAGATCAGAGGGCTTTTATAAATCGCTGCCACATGCCCCCTTCGTCTGCATCTGAAGCAGAGAACATCTCCATTCTTCCTCCTCCAGGGACGTCTTCGAGCATTTTCATACGACCTAAAGAACCTCTCCTACCAGATCCGCTCCCATCTCCTCCAAACCCTCGATCTCCACGTCCTCCATTCACCTTCTACTCCAGCCCTGAACGGCTCCGCCCCATTGCCGCCCTCCGCCCGACACCGATCGCCCTCCACTCGCCTTCTCCCCATTTACAAAGATCAGAGGGGTGCCAAGATCTTTCACTTTCTATCATTCTTTTTTTTTTTCTTCTCCTTTGCAGGTAACTCCATCTCCGCCTCATCCTCCTACGCATCAGCATTGATTCTACGGTGGCTTTTGAATTTCAAATATTTGTAACCATGGCTACAAAAGAGAAGGGCTACCGTTCAAAAGAAGGCCACCACCCCTTTGTTCCTCACTGCGTCGAGAACTTTGCTTCTCATCCATTCCATACCACCGGCCTCCCACCGCGGCAGGGCGACTCCACCACCATGGGCGTGTGGGGTGACAGCCCACACCGCCAAGAGTCCTTGCAACTTCTCCTCCCCGTGCCTCAACCCTACCAAGCGCGCCTGCCCACCGCGTGCCTTCACCCCCAGCCAGCACACCCTCACCTAGCATGCCTGCCCACCGTGCCCTCACCTCAGCAAGCGCCTCCCTACAGTGCCTACACGCCGGCACCTTCATCTCCAGCCCACCCACGCTTCAGCGCACCCTCGCCTCGCCCCATCAGACCCCGCGCGCACCTTCACCTCCAGCGCACCCACGCCCGTGCACCAGCAGTCCCCTGCTGTAGCACCTGAAGCGCCTCCGTGCAGCACCTGCAGCCGGAGCCAACAGACCCCCACGTGCACCTGTGCGGCCTGCCCGCACACCGCCCCTCCACGCGCCCACGCCTCCTCGCACCTGCAGCATGCACGGCCAGCGGCAACTAACGCCACCCACTGCCGACCTTTCTTCCGTCAAGCCGGCTCCGACCACCATCCATTTGACCCACCACCACCGTCAGGTGAGGATCGGGGAGGGCTACCTCTAGTCGCCAACTCGCCGTCCATCTCTCCTTCATCCGTGCACAAGCTCAACCTGAAGCTAATCCCCTGTTTCATCCTCTATTAGTATTTACATTCACATGCCATTGCCACAAAAATGAATTTTGATTTATCATTGTTTTATTGTGGTGAATTTATGCCTTCATGCTCATGCTCTTAGAGAATTGTTAAACCTTATTATTCATCTCTATGTGCATTGAATTTAATTTTGAATGACATTTTAGTATGCATGCAAGTGAATAGTACATGGCATACCCTTGCACATGGATAATTTTATGACGTAAAAATTACATTAACACCCCTTGACTTCTCCATAAATTTAAGGTTTACTTTCAGAGCTAGACAGGCATTGTTTGATTTGACGAACAGTTCAGCGAACTTGATTTCGACCTAATTGCGAGTTTAGCTAAGTCATTGACTCCCTATTCACACGACCCGCTCTCCTGTGAGTGGTTTAATTTTAATTTTAATTATTTTGTTAAGCGATTTTCCACCACTTTGATCCTACAACAACAAATCATCTTAATAACATAATTCGAAAGCGAGACTTATCACCAGTCATACCGCAATCGACGTCAACTCCATCCTCCTTCGTCCGATAACTAATCCCTTCGACTCCTCATTGTCTACTCATCATCACCGCACCTCCAGACCTCACTTTCGACCACCGACACGCCCGCTCCACCGTCATCTTCCACCTCTCCAGCATACCTCTAGCGAGACATTCCCACTGCCTTACGCCACCAAATTGCCTGTCGTCAACTCCCACACCTCCGCCAAGTCCACTCAAGTAAAACCCCTCAAGAAATTAAGGGGATTGGTTGCCCTAGCCTTCCATCGAACACAACCACCCTTGCACTCATTCTCCCCCTTCGCTAAGCTCACACACGCACTCTCACCGCATGCCACCGCCACCATCACCTTTTCCACATTCGCACAAAGCTTCTGAGCATATTTGACTTGGTCGTGAGGCCCTTCTCATGTTTTCAAGTACTTCACTGGACTTCCACCGCTATGTTGTCATCTCCGATCATGCCTTCAGTCCTCCGACCTCATCTACTCCAGGTCTTAGTCTCAAGCCTCGTGGGTGACTCCCAGGCATCCTTCCAGACCCTCAATTCCATGCCACGAACTCGCCTTCAACTTCAATTGGATGAAGCTGCATCTACTGCTACCTCGTGAAGAATAAGGGGACAGATAGTCCCACATTGTGGGATTGGGAGCTCTTCACATGGACTAAATTCTTTTTATGAACCCAACTCCTCTCCCAGTACATGAGGGGTCAGATCCCTCATCACAACCTCTTCACACCTCAGCTATCACTCACACCCGGTAACCCTGGCCCCTCTACCCAGATCTGAATACTCGCCTGTTTACCTGACTACGGTTGGGTTCTTAAGAGAAAGAAGAGAACGAAGGAAAGAGAGAGGGGGGCTTTGGCTCTTTGCTGTGCTCTCTCAACACTTAGCTACTGAGAGGCCTCTGCCTCTATGGTGATTGTGCTGCACCTCTCTGCTGAGGCTCAAGAAGGAAGAAGAAATGAGGCCCTTGAGCCTCTTGAAGGCACTGTAGCGTGGGACATTTAAGTCGTCTGCCTCGAGAAACTGACGTTTGATCCTTCTGACATTGTTCACTGCAGCCCTGTGCTTACTTATATTACGTGGATTATTTGGTTGATAGTATTGTGCACTTATTTGAGATAATTGTAAAGGGGTAATTGGTGATTTAAATCACCATTTTACCCCACACTTTTTGCACTTTGATATTGACTCTGATATATATATCATTTTTTAATGAAATTTTGGTTATAACTGCTCATATTTGTGGTCATGTTGTGATCTTTGAGATTAAATTGCAATACTTGCTCCCTGAGTTCAACATTAGATTTTCTAACAATTATTCAAGATATAAATTATCTTTGTTTTCGAGCTATTTCGGCTGTATTACAACGAAGTGATTTTAAAACCCCATTTTAGCCCATCAACATCACCTCCATGGGCACAAGCACACCCTCAATTACATCGACCGTAGTCCACGCAAATGCACAGACAAACCCACCACTGACAGGCTTCTTCTCGTCGTTCGGCCAACTCCGGGCATCTTCGTTGATGCCACCACCACCAATGGAATGCTCTTTCTATCGACAACCTCCTCCAAGCACAGAGTGGCCGGCCGTGGCTCTTCCTTCTCACACACACACAAGGGGAGTCTATTGATGTTCGCTGGACGTGTTTGTGTAAAACCATTCATTGTATGCACTTATGACGTCAACTTTAAATAAAGAATCGAAGGTGAGTCCAAGTGTCAAACACAGGGAGGCACTAATTAGATCAAATAATCGCTTTCGTGTCACATAAATATGTCATTTGTGTGCTTGAAAATCTATTTGACAAAATTAGAGAGAGAGAGATAGAGAGAGAGAAAGAGAGGGAGATAGGGTTAGAGAATTGTAATAGAGATATGAGAACAATATATCAAATATTTACTCTATTGACTATCAAATGTAGTGTTCAACAATATGTAGATGAATGCTTAAATGAAAGAAATGGACTACACTATCCAAAGAGAATAAAACTAAGAACAAGGAAGAAGAAAGCATCGAGGCAGTCACGGTGGTGGAGGAGCTTCCGTCGATGGCTTAGTGTCTTCACAACGTTGCTTGGAGCTCTAAGGAGTGGTTGAGTTGCTTAGGTAAATGATGGATGCAAATGGGAAGGATAGGTCCCTATTTATAGTTGAGGAGAGGGCTAAAATTCATCCACGGGTCAACAGTAACATTCAAAGACGTCACTGAAGACCCACCACAAGCGTTGCAATAGCCCCCGGCCTCGCACCTTCAATGCTCTATGCTATGCCGCACGCCTTGCGCACCGTGTCATACACGTGTGCTGGGGCACGCTGGTCTCCACGCGCTGCCTCGCGTGCGCTTGCTTGCTTACACTGTCGCTGCTCCTGTGGCACCACACCTCAATTATGAAATTGAGGTGCGGCGGCATTTGAACCTTTGTCCGATGGTGGAGAACTGGCATCGTGATCAATGTGACAAGGTCGCACATTGGTTCATCTTTACGCAAGCACCTGAGGCTTTTTAGCCATCCGATGGTGGATCTGCGGTCAGGATTTCATCTCCACGCGATGAAGAGAGGAAGCAAGAGTGATCAACAAAAGGAGCGTGTGCCACATGTCACATTTAGGGCCATTGATCAGTGGATCAATGGCTAGGACTTCTTGAGCTTGTTGTGGGAGCTACGGAGGTCAGATTGGGATGATTTTGAGTCTGTTTGACTCCGTTCGTTGATCATGATCCATCTGTATAAACTAATCGCTCATCTGAGACCTGTTCAAAATGGACTTGTGCACATGGTCATTAAACATTAATTCTAGATGATTAAAATGTAAAGATCAAGCAATATGCATGCAATGCTCCCAATCCCATTATAATATGTCATTATTGCACAAGTATTCTCGAAATTGACTCTAATTGATAATATTAACACTGAACATTGTAGCGTCATCTTACACTCATGCCCACCCCTTACTAGTCCATAGCAAGGTTTAATCTAAATGTTATTTACAACTACATTTGGTTTATGGAACTCAGTAACATAAGCACCCTAACTTCACACACAGCCTGGTTCAGTAAGCATAAAAATCAAAATCACGCAGAAGCATTGCAAAAATTCTGAAAATGACACCTAGAGTAGGAGCAGCCGATCAACACAAGTTGATTTTGACAAGTTCCCAGCGCAGAGAGGTGGGAAATTCCCCTCGAAAATGCATAACAAAATATCATCTCCTCGGTGCTTGTCTCTTAGGATTTTTACATATCTTACTGGGGGCATGTAAGTACTTTGCTGGTTCAGATTCCATAGATGGCATTATCACAAAATGTCAATTGCCAGGGTTTGAATTCGACCACGGAACACCATGGATGGGATTATCTCGAAATCTCAACAGCCAGGGTTCTGGAGGTTACCATGGGCGGTGCTATCCCGAAGCATCGATTGCCAGGAACCCTTGAGGATTGATGATGGGGACAAGGAATCTGACACAGACCGTGTTGAGAAGCCAATCCTAAGCTATAATTAAAAAGGAAAAGAGAGAGAAAACTCTCCAAATATATAAATCTTCTACCTCTCTCTCTTACAAAACGCACTATGAACTGAGCCAGGGCTAAAATTATCTCAAGCACGGGTGCTTTAACCACAAAATCCAATAAACCTTAGGTTAGTTCTTGTAGGCCTTAAAAACCTTTGCTAAGGACTGAGGCTGAGGCTAGATAAATCTAGATCTTGATTGGTACTTGAGTATCTTTTAGGCCTATGGCTGGAATTCTGACCTAATCTAGGTTTCAAAAGAAAAAGCACTTATCTGAAATCATTAAGAACTTCATGGTCTAGAACAAGGGTTGAAACCTTAAAATTTTGCTAAGGGACTAGCAAAAGCTAGGCATGGTGGTATGATGAGAACCACATCATGAACCCTAACTAGCATAATCTAATCCAAATATGTGTGAAAAAGCTCCTACAAAACCCAAAGAGAGGCTCAACTCAGAGAATTCTAAGTTAAAAGATAAAATAAATCATCAGGGGTAAAACTGCAATTTCACCAATGCAATATGCAAACAGGGTAATTAAGGGTCCAAACACAGGTCAAACAAGCTCAACAATGAGGGAAGTGGGATGATCTGATCTGAAAAGGGTTATAGCAACTTCTAAGAATTAAATGACATTTTGTAACCCAAAAATAAACCCACTTTAATTCACGAGGTTCGATGCAGGATAAAAATCAGCTAAACCCTCTAAAATTCATAGAAAAATATCCCCTAGGGTTTAGAACCTTCAATTTGGCCTTTACATATGGTGGATGGCCATGGAGGTGGAGCTGGTGTTGAGCTTAGCTAAGCTAGCTTAACTAATAGAGTAGTAGTAGAGGAGTTAGGGTTTTGAGAAGAGGAGATAAGGAAGAGCTAACTGGAGCTACACTGGAGTTGAATCTACTGAGAAGGTCTTCATGAGGAGCTCAACTACTTAGCTTAGCTAACTAGTTCTTATGCTTGTAGCTAAGCTTGAGTAGTTGAGCTAAGTTGAGTTGGTTTCAACCTAGCTGAGGCAAGGTTGAGCTAGAATTGCCTCTGATGAGAACTCCCGAGGTAGCTTAGCTACTAAGTAGGCAACTAGTAGCTATGCTGGAGGGAATTCAGTTGCTGCGAGCTAAATGGAGCTAGGTAGAGTTGAACATGGAATGAGCTAGAGCTAGAATGAACTCCCATCAACTAAGCTGAGCTAGCTAGAGCACCCAATGAACTGACTGGAGCTAGGATGAGCTAGACTCAACTAAGTTGAGCTAGATCTGAGCTGAGTTGAGGTGGGTTGAGCTAAGATGAGCTACCCTGAGCTACCATCTAGCTAAGATGAGCTGAATGGAGCTGGAAGGAGCTAAACTTATACCATGTAAGCTGATATCTAGCTAAGATGAGATGGATCCAGCTAGAGTTCAGCTTAAATGAACTTCTTCACTTTCTTCCTTCTTAAGTGCTAGGGTTTTAAGGGTTTGAACATCTGCTTAACCTTAACACTCAAGTAAAGATGTTAAACATACAAAAAAGAATATAATGCATGCCTAACCTAGGTTATGCCTAAATGCAACCCAAAAATTCATTTGCAGAGTTAAAAACCTAAGAGTTAGATCTATTTTAGTTCATAAGAATGATAATAAACTGACGTTTATCAGGTCCATATCCTCAATATCTTGGATCCAATCCAATAAATAACTATTCAACTTATCAATCATCTAAATCAAAGGCTTTAATGCTTATGTGCAAGGTGTTACCTGAGTTTCCAAAGATCGTTTGGTGTTCCTCAAGTTAGCCAACACCCTATCTTGGGCCTGGTTCACCTGAACCGAATGGTTCAGTTTAGGGTTGGGTGGGTTTAGGTTTAATCCAAGGGAGTCAAGGCATTGAAGTTCTTGGGGCCCTCCTTGATGATAAGTCATTTCAGGTAGTTCAAAGAAGGGTGGTGACCTATATTCAATATAATCCTAGGGAGGGTTGGTGTTATAATCATCATATCCTTCTTGATTGTACATCAGGTTGGTTTGTTCATAAGAAGGCGGTGATCTATAATCAATGTAGCTCTGAGAAGGATAATAATCGTAATCGTGATGTTCGGGGCTAAACCCTGGACATTGAGGTCCAGAATTGTATCCCCAACCTGGGTTACCCAACTAGTAGATGGTCGAGTACAGGTCGGGTCAAGATAATAATTATCATAGTGGGGATAAGAGGTGGTAGGAGGGTAAGATTGGAAGTGTGTGTAAGATGTGGAAGGATATGTGGGAGGGAAAATAAAGAAAAGAAAGGTGCTCTGCAATACAATCAAACCAAACCTATCCTTAGATGGGTAGCCTAAAGATCTACAAACTCTCAGAACCCGTCTTATGATTAAAGATGATTTAGTCTACTATCAGATCAATCCAACCAGTTGAGGGAGGGATTAGGGAGAAGGTACTTCCATTGGCTTTCACCTCGGATTCTTTGAATACCCCCAACTGCAGTCATTTGACACTACTCCCCTAGCTAGACATCAGATGGACCAATAGAAGCAGATTAATCGAAAATAATCTAGATCTTGGTCCCGAAGAGCAAGTCCAATCCTTAAAGCCAACGTCTACTGATTTTAGTTAGGCTTAGGTTTGAATGTGCTTGGGAATGTGATGGGCCTTTTATCTAGGTTGTTGATGTTGAGAAACATGCTAGGTTAAGTTGTTCGTTGTAGCATGCGCTTATGACATCAATTTTAAAAGAAGAATCGAACATTGAGTTCGAGTGTCAAATATGAGGAGGCATGAAATCGGATTGATTGGTCACTTAATTGTCACAAGATATTTTCGTTTGCTTGCAAAAAGAGAATGAGAGAGACTGTGTGTGAGAGAGAGAGTCAAAATCCGTGGTGGGATTCGTGTTCTAGTTCTTTATCCAAGAAGATGAGTACCTAGGCAAAACTATTACAATAGAAGCCTAATTTGAGAATGCATGAAACAAATACCAAACACAAGGGAAATCATTACTTCTAGAAATTATAAGAACCATTATGCAAACATCATAGAGACATGCTTGAATGAAATGCAAAATATAAGCTGAAAACTAGAAACTAATTACTATAGGAGAGCGTTGAGGCAGCCACGACGGTAGTGAGGCTTCCGTCGACAGCTCAACAGCTCCAAGACCTTGCTTGAAACTCTATGTAGGTGGGAGACGTGCTAGGTAGAAGCTAGGGAGAGATAACCATGAATGAAGGAGTGTAAGCCTCTTTAAAGAGAGGCGGCTAAAATAGGTATTGCACCATTAGCAACAGCTAGGACATCGCTGTAGGCCAACTACAAGCATCGCTGTAGGCAGCTCACCCACTCGCTGGCACCTACGCATGCACAGTGCGATTCGCGTGTTCGCGCTCATGACCGTTTGATCAAGAATCGACGGTCCTGATTGCGTGTGGTCGCACCCTTCAGAGCGTGCCTCGCCTGTAGTACGATGGCACGTTGATCTATGCGTTATCATGCACATCCAGCACATGCATCATCGGTGCATCCACATTGACACAATCTCAGCTGCACATCGACGATCGAGTGGCCCAATTTCGCGCCCAATCCTCCACTCAGTTGATTTGAGGCACCAGAGGCTTAGATCCCATCCACTTGTTTGCAAACACCTCACTCACCCACTGCGCTATGCTTCGCGAATGGTCACAAGGACGACGAGGCGGGCATGTGCAAGTGACCATTGGATGCAGATCTGATGATGGATGTCGCACGGTGAAGTCACTGATGCTGGTGCGTGATGCTAGTGACAAGGGATCTACGTGTGCGACGAGGCCTGTTGATCATCAAATCAATTATCATAACTTCTTCGACTTGTTGTGGGAGCTTTAGAGCTCAAATTGAGGTGATTTTGATTCTGTTGGACTCCGTTCGTCAATCCAAACCCATTCGTACGATTCGATTGCTCATTTGAGACCTATTTCAATGTGCACCTATACACAAGGTCATTAAACATTGATTTAAAGCAATCTAAATGTTGATAATACACAGTGTGCATGCATTGCTCCCAAACCCACTATAATGTGACATTACTGCACATGTGCCCTCAAAATTGACTCTAATTGAGGCAATTAAAGTTATTATTTGTAGAGTCATCAGTTGTGCCCTTAAAGATCAATTTCTAGTGTGTGTGTCTGTGCACAACCAAGGTTTGCAAATAGGGTTATTTAATGATGTGTCTTCTAAGGTTCAACCTTGTTTAGTAGCTTTTAGGGTTCAATTATTAGGTTTGTTCAATCAAAGTTCTGTTGGCACACTACGTTTTGAAAGCATAGGTGAATATATCTTCCTTTAGAAATCAAAAATAATATAGAGTGCCTGGTCAATTCCTAACAATTGAATCCTAAGGCTCAAGCTACGAAATGAATCTATTTTAATTAATGTGGTGCGGCCTAAACAATTCAAACAAATGGCTTGATGCACCACTTATTAAGGTACACAAGGGTGGTTAGCCTAATCTATTTCTAATCAGTTATTTGTATAGGTCATGCAAGTGTACCAGGTCCTCAAGTCGGATGCTCGGTTAAGTGATTGAATCAGACATATATATATATATAAACGTGTGTGGGTGCATAAGGTGTGTAAATTTCAGTTAATCCCACATTCAATTATATATATGTGTGTAGGGGGGGGCGATGTGGCGGGTGGAGGTAGCAAACAAACAACCAGAACAAACCTTAGGGTTTATGCAAGCTCCTAGGTTGATTTATGTTTGTGTTATTAGGTAGTGGAATGAAATCTAGGAGGTAGGTAGCTGGGGATACACTTACAGAACTTTCTAACTGCACTTTACTTCGATCTATTCTGCTTTGGCTTGCCTTGGAAGGGTATCTGCAATCATAGAAAAAAAGGAACAAAGTGAGCTAAAAAGTTAAGTAAGGCAGAAAACACGGGAAATCAAAGAGCGTTTCCTCCCCGGCAATGAAGCCAAAATGATGTACGAGATTTATACATGAGAAAGATGGAGTTAAAACCCCCTCATCGCAGTTGCATAAAATCCACTAATCAGATAATATTTATAACTGAAACTTGAGGTGAATCCCGGGTCGAACACAGGGAGATGAACATTTAATTAAAAGGCTGCGTTTGAATTTATTTTCGCAAGCAGAATAATTGGTTGAAAGCAATCTACATGAGCTTCTCTACTTAAAGAATAAATAATAGGAGAGAGAGAGAATAATTATTTCACAAAATGGAGCAATGTCTGTTACAGCAAATCTCAAAATATAAAACTACACTAGAAAGCGATAAAAGATAGAATGAGATGAGGAAATCCCCCTCAACGGCTACTTGGAGGACAACTCACTTTTACAACGCCTGGACAAAGGTGGTGAGAGGCTGGATGTAGAAGAATGGAGTTGGACAAACGAGGGTGGGGCAAGATGGCATCGCGGCTAGGATCTACTTCCCGAACGTAGTGTGAAGACGACCACAGGATGCTCCACGAATGGAGATGAGAATGCGGGAAAATTTTATTTTTATAACTCTAATGGAGCATCCCAGGCTTGGGACAAGCTCGTAGAGCTTTCAAAAAGGAGTGGAGAGAGTAGGAAGAGATGAAGAATGAGAAGGGGATGTAGGGCCTTTATACAGGCGAAAATCGAGGGCAACACGGGTATCTTAAGCCCCCAACTTGTGCCAAATCACTTGATGGATCGTGGATCATCTGATCACGATCAAACGGCTCAGATCGCACCTCAAGATCCCTCAAATTATGCCTTTAACGAACGATGCACCCCCACTCTTCACGCATGCTGCTGGCGCTCACTAGTGCTCTGCTAAATCATGCATTCGCTAGGTCAGAGGAGCCATGGCCGTACGATCAAGATCAGAGGGTTGAGATTCACGCTTGATCGCACCTTCAGATCTTTTCCCTACGCATGCATCAATGCATATCACATCCGGATTCATCTACGAAGATCGTGCTACCATGTGTCACTTCCATCATCGCTCAATTCGGATTAAGCGGCCCAAATTGCTCGCTACTCGCTTGGGTGAAATAAAATTGCCTGCTGCGATTCGATCGTGCACCCGTGACTTGAGGATGCCTTTCCCAACCATTGTGCCATGGGCACTTTTGTGTTACGAGGACACTTTGATGCACCATGTTGATGGCCATTGGATGAAGATCCATCGACCATGCTTAATCTAGGTTCATGCAGGTAATGTGGCTACTACTGGACCATTGGATCATGATCCAACAGTTCACAATGCACAGTGAAAGTGTTGTAGAGAAAGGGAGAGCATCCTTGGGCAGTTGTAGGCAATCTAGATGGTGCCACATGGCACCATCTAAACCATTCATCTTATATTGCTCATAGGCGATGTCACGAATGTCGGATCGGGTCATTCTTCATGCCGTTGGGCTGCGATCATTTATTCGAGCCCATCCATGTGGTCAGATTTGTCATTTGAGGTCTAGATTTGCACCATCGTGTCCCTTGGCCTTTAATATTCCTCAAACTGCATATGGTGCTACGGGACTCCGATTAAGGCGATTTTGGAGGTGTGGGATCCGATCATCATCTTGATCAGATCCGTATGCTTGGATCATTAATCAAAGGCCCCAGATTAAATCTCCTCTTCTAGCCACAAAAAGAAGAGAATTAACCTATAATTTATACAAGCTATTCTAAATGCAGAATGATGCATGCTATACAATATTTATAATTCTAAATGCATCTATGAACTTAGGAACTTGCATAATTAGGCATTTTATCATAGATAGATGTGTATACATCTTCCACCTATAGGTAGACGCCAACTCTATGTGTGGGTGTGTGTGTGTGCCACTTAAGTGGTTGAGTGGACCATTTAGGTGATGGCTAAGGTAGTTCTAGGTAGGGTCAACTAGGTCTAGGTAATTAGATCTAGATGGGTTTCTACAAATAGGTTCATACAACCTATTTCTTAGAAAAATCATAAAATATGTACCCAAAATCATAATTCAGATCTAAAATCTGATTCTCATCACATTGGGCCACATGATCATCCCAAATAGGCTCAGATCTAGATTCTAGGTCCGCTGTAGGAATTAGGTCGATAGATTCTGTTGGTGCTAGAGCACCACGATCATTTGTTTTGATGATAACAAAACACGTGTTATTTAACATTTGCACTTGGAGTCTTAGATTTCAGGTCAATTGCAAATGTAGACGTGTTTAGATGGAATTCGAGCTCGCATCCAGGATGGATTGGAGGAGCTTGATGGAAAACAGAAGAGATTCGCGAGGAGCGATAAAAGATGGAAGGAAATGAAGAATACGATAGATTTCCTTCTTTTGTACTTGCTGTATTTTTCATTTCTTTTGTTGCTCTTTATTTCCTTAGATAATTCATGTTAAAGAGCCTCAAAGTACCCTAACAGTAGTCCTAGGAACACCTGCACAACCCTAGGATACTTAGGTATTCTGTAGAATACTTAGAAAACCAATATAGGGTTCAAACAGAGTTTCCAGACGTCTAATTCCCAAATCAGACGTCTGATAAAGTATTTTAAGACGTCTGACTGTTGTTTCAGACGTCTGATAACTATTAGGCTGGACATAGTTAGTTCTGTCTGATGAAATCAGACGTCCAGACCTTAGACCAGACGTCTTAGGAGACGTCTGATGGATTTGCCAGACGTCCAATTAGTGGACCGTTGGCTGGCTTTGCAGACAGCGTTGAATATGACCGTTAGAGCCTTATCAGACGTCCATAGGACTTTCCAGACGTCTGATAATTGACCATTTTGCCTCGGCTGACCCAAAATCTCTTCTCAGAGATTTTCTAGCCGTTGCAACGTTTGGCAATCCATTCCCACAGAAAAAGTAGGTTTCCAGACGTCCAGACATAGTGCCAGACGTCCTATATGTCGTCTGATGGACTTGCACAAAAACCCTGTTTAGATCTGATCCAAGTCAGGAAGAGACCCGCCCAAAATCAGACGTCTGACCTTGGAATCAGGCGTCTTAAAGTGAACTTCCAGACGTCTGATGCCAGAATTAGACGTCTGATAAGCCTGTCAGAGCAATGATTGTTCCTGATTTCGGGCTGATTCTCTTGGGCTTTGTTCCCAACGGCTATAGAACCTTTCCTAAGCCTTTCAAAGCCTTCCTAAGGCCTCTATAAATAGAGGGGAACCTTTGCAACACAAAAACACACCTAGAGACACCAAGATACACAAGAAACACTTTGTAATACACTTTCCACTCTCTTGTGTCCTAGCAAGCTCTTGCTCTCCAAGCTCAAGTTCCATTCTCTTGAGAGCATCAAGCTGTTGCGCACCCGCTCTCCCACCGTAGTTCACGAGAGCGAAGTTGCGCCGTCGCGTGGCTCACGCACCGCGTCATCAACTCGACGCACTCCTTGCAAAGGGGAGTTTCCTAATTCCTATAGAAGCTAGGTTTATAATTACTTTGTTGGCTCTATAGGATTACTTGTTTATTTTATCTTTGTTATTTGGTTGGGTATTCGCTTTGCGAATTCCCGTCTCCTTCGCGAGACAAAATCCTTCTCGTGAAGAGAAGGGGTTGAGGTACTCTACCCTCGTTTAAGTAACGTGGTTGTATTGAGGTTGAATCACCCTCGTTTAAAGTGATTCGGTTTAGTGGATTTTGATCAACTTGGTTGATCGGAAAATCCTAACTCGAGAGGGTTAGGTGGTGGTTTTCACCCGGTTTGGGTTTCCACCTAAAAATTCTTGTGTACTTGTGTGATTGCTTATTTTGTGAAGATTGTTTATTTTATTTCCGCAATTATTACGTCACCCCCTCCTGGTAGGGCAGGAAACTTCAGATTCTAGACTTGGTCCTATTGGGATATCAGAATCATTCTCAAGGATTACCTTAACAAGGTGAGTAAGAATTACATCTTTGAGAGATTCTGAGTCAAGCTCATCACATGTGTTTGGTAAATCAAGGCATAATGTTCTAATTTCAAAGCTACCTATGGCTGGTTCATGATCGGGAACACCTGTAACTAGATCCACCCAACCTATATTTTAATCGAGTATGTCATTATGCACAAAATCTGAATCTGGTTCCATTTGGGTCGGGGGTCCACAACAACCTTCATTTTCGTACCGGGGCTCTAGGAAATTGCATTGATTCTCAATATTATTCCAAGATGTCTCATCAACCTCTGAGTGGTGATACTGGTATTTCTGATCAATGGCTTATTGCAATATATTTACCATGTACCCACGTTTTTCAATGAAACCCTAGTGTATTTCCTAAAGTGGTGGATTTGTCAGACATTGTATATAGTTAGTATTTTGTAATCTCCACAATTCACTATATTCTGATAAAAGTGCATCCCAGGTTGAACCATGTATCATTTGTGTAAACATCATTCTGACATGGTTAATAATGAGGGTTGTTGTTTCTGGTACATTAACTTGAATGTTCCTAAAGGGATCTGAGCTCCTATCAAATTCTTCCCTATGTCTGAGGGCATCCTTGATCATTTTCTCTTTGATGCTCATGTGGGATTCAGGTTTCTTGATCATTTTTCCTATGTTGTTAGGTTGCATTTCCAAGTCAAGTGGTGGACCAGGATGTAAAATCAAATTCAGGTCTAGATTGAATTGATTAGATCAGATCAGATTCTCCCCAAAAGATCAACTCGAATGGAAGCCTTTAGGTCAGACCTATGGACCTTTCATGCGTATATGCACTATAGAATAGATGAGGGACTGGATGTGTATTGGACCCAATCAAGGCAACCAAAAATTTTGGATAACTAAGGCTATTGAGGCAAATGGACCTCTTTGATCAACAATCCACACACCCGAGAATTACTTGGGCAACTAGGAAGGGAGAGTCCCGCAAAAACCCCTACATGGTAGAGCATCCCCACGGCTTATAGGGTTTCCCCCACCTGACCTTCCTTGTCACTGAGAGCCCAAGTAGACCGAAATGAGCAAGCTTGACTCCTAAGTCTACCAATTTTAATCTTAAGTATGTGCCTTGAATTTCACTTAAACTTTAGAGTTGATTTTGATTGTGACCCAATTTGGAGGTTGATTTAACCCACAAAGTGGATCAACTTCATCTAACCTACCCTAAAAATTGAGGATGAGTTGGGTTAAAAACCCAAAATCACCTTGAAGTGGTTTGCAAACAGGTTATTAGGTCCCATGTTTTAGTGGTTCAAGTGATTGTTAGAGCCAGTTCTTAGAGTTCACATAGTTATGTTGATGTGCACACATCTAATTGACCTAAAATATCTATTTATGCATATTTCTAGTGTCATAGAAGCACTCATCATTATAAATATTACGTAACATGCATCATCATGCATTTATGTTAGATTGTATAAATTATAGGTTACTTTTTCCTTTTTGTGGCCAGGAGACAAGGTGATATTTATCGGGGCCTCAGATTGAATATCCAACCGTACGGATCTGATCAGGGCGACGATCGGAGTTTAATGACTCCGAGATCGCCCCGATCGAATTTCCATAGCATTAGATACAGTCTGAGAAAGATCAGAGGATAAGGGCCAAGGTGATGTCAAATCTGTACCTCAGATGACAAATCCAACCACACGGATGAGTTTAGATCGATGATCGCAACCTAACGACGTGAAAATCGCTCCAATCCGACATTTGCGACACCATCTACAAGTTAAAGAAGATGGACGACCAGGATGGTGGCATGTGGCACCATCCTAGGCACCCAACACCGACCAAGCCTCCCTCTTCACCACTGAAGGCACGATCAAGAACGATCTCAGCTGTTGGATCTCGATCCAACGACTGAGGGTGCACAAACAATGAAACCAAAACACGACTAAAGCGGCCTTCTAGCACGTTGGTTGTGCGCCCCTTCGCAAAGAGAGCGGTGAGGGTTCGAAGCGTGGCGTGCCTCAATTGAAGTAGCGAGTAGACACGGGTAAAATTCGCTCGTTGGATGGCAATTGTGCGGTAGCAAGAGCGGTAATGCGGCATAGGGAAAGGCGTGGATCACGCATGCATACGATGATGCACGATCGAACGTGCCATCACACGTGGATGTGCTTTATGCTTGAAGAAGTGGCTCTCAAGGATCCTAGGTCATCTAATCTCTTGATCGAACGGCTGAAATTGCATGGACATGGGTGCACGTGCAGAACGGCAAAAGAAGAAGCGTGCCTTCACCGACGTTCACCAATAGTGACGGTTATATCCGTCACTGAAGACCCCAGCATTTATTTTCTAAGCACTGTAAAAAGACATCTATGCCCCCATTCCTACAACTATAAAAGGGGACCCCTATCACCTCATTTGTCATCCTTTCCTTTCTTCACTCACCTCCTCCAAAGCTCTACGAGCTCTTCCCAAACCTGGGATGCTCCATTAGAGTTATAAAAATTATTTTTCCATCTTCTCACCCCTATTCGTGAAGCGCCTATGGTTGTCCTCTCACCATCATTCGAGAAGCGAATCCCGCTGTGAGGTCGCTCTGTTCTGTCCTCCATCCTCTGTCCTTCGCCCTCTTTCGTCTAGCATCTCACCACCCTCGTCCGGGTGCTCCGTCAACGCGACTTGTCCTCCAAGCAGCCGTTGAAGAGGATAACTTCTCTTCCCCTTCGCTTTTATCGCTTTTTAGAGTAGATTTCCTACTTTCTAGTGTAGCACATAGTTGTAATGAACATGATGGATATGAAGCATTTGTTTATTCTCTCCCTATTTTCTCTTTATTTGTATTATTCTTTCTCTCTCTTCTATTAATTATTCTTCAAGTAGAATAGCTAGTATATTAATTTCAACCAGCTAATCTACTTTCGTGACAATAATTTCAATGCGGTTTTGATCAAACATTCGCCTCCTCTTGTTCGACCGAGGCTCACTAGAGTTTCGATTAAATTATCTGTTTGATAGATTTTTATCCAACTGCAATGACAGGTTTTCAAACTCAAAACTTTTAGCATAGAAATCACATTCAACATATATCAATTCAGCCAGGGCTTAGGCAACATACAATGCGGGAAATTTGTTCTCTTTAAATTAGGCAAGTGTGTTTTCCTGAAACTCTAATATGGAAACCCTAATTTAGCTCTATTTTCCAAGTCTCATTCTTTCCAAAGTTGGTACCTAGGGCTTAATCAAGAAGGTGAGTAGCCCGAGGCACCTTAAGTCCCTAATATGTGCAAGTATTAGGATGGGGATCTCTAATTAGATCAAATCAAATCAGGAAACTCAAATGATTGATTACTATCAAATAAAGCGAATTGATCCTAATTGATTTCCTTTTCAAAATGTTTCTAGAGATGAGGAGCTTAAGGAAGAAGTGAATGGGATTACCTACCACCGATGTGGTTGCTCATGAGATCGCTTCTTCAAATTCACCTGGTAAAATCACAGCAAATCAAATAAATCACATTAATACCAAATTGGAATTGTAATCAGTGAATGAAATGCGGGTTGCTCCCTGGCAACGGCACCAAAATGTTGAGTCGAAAATCATTGTATTCAGGAAAATAATGCATCGTAGTATAGCGACGAAAATCGATATAGCATTTAAATTTATAAGCTCGAAAATAAAAGTGAGTCTGAGGTTGTTCGTAGGGAGCAAATATATAATTCAATCACTAGTCAGAATATAAGGACTAAATGAGCATGATGATTAATCGCAATAAAGATATTCAATGAATAAAGTCTACTCAAAATGATATTCAATAGTAGCAACTGTACCTTAGAAAATAATGGAATAAAAAGAATAATAAGGCCCTAAAAATGGTGATTTGAATCACCAATTAATTCCCACATTTAAGCTCATATCCCAATGTTTCAACTCAATTTAATTTTCCAACATTATTTCTCAACCACTTGCCACATCAGCACCAAGATAGCGACGTCAACACAAGTATCAGATATGTCAACAGTACCCAAACCTAAGGGCCTCAAGCACAAGGCATAAGCAACTAGCCTCTTGAAATGCCTAAGTGTTGGGAATGTTTGAGCACAAATCTCGAGGCTAATAGTGCAAAACCACCCCCCACCCTCAAATTCTCTTCTTAACTGGGCATATGAGTATGTACAGTATCGGGTAATCAGAATCGAGCATAGGGACCAGGCTCACCGATAGTAGCTGGTGAGCAGGGAGTGGAGAGTAAGGCATCAAAGGGACCTCACCCCTGTGTGTTGAGGTGAGAAGCCTACAACACAAAATCAATTTATATGTTGCTTCCAGCTTTGGTGTCCACGATGTGGCACTAAGAGTGTCTACTACTTCCTTCATTGCTGTCGCATGGAGTTGCTAATCAAGCTTCGTCCAATTTGAGTGGGTACTAAGGTGTCTTGGCCAATTGGGGGCCCAGAAGAAGGCCTGATGCAATTCTGCCTCAATTGGTGAGAATAGAATGGTAGATGGTTGCCAAAGTTGGGCAGTCAAAGGCAACGTCGAAGGCCTAAAACACAAAGAACGACCTTATCACCCCAATTAGGCAGCTCAGAAGGTTTACCATAGTGCGAGGAATGTAACGATGGTGTCAGTGTGGTGATTAGTGGTGCACGGAGGTCGGCCAAGGTCGGAAGGGATGATG
Source organism: Thalassia testudinum (assembly GCA_037157565.1). NCBI lineage: Eukaryota > Viridiplantae > Streptophyta > Magnoliopsida > Alismatales > Hydrocharitaceae > Thalassia > Thalassia testudinum. The sequence goes on from JAZHRO010000025.1 coordinate 98,274,368, forward strand.
GTGGCGTGGTTTGGTCGATCGAGATTTCTAGGGACCAAAGCTCCCAATAAACATGGGGCTTTTGGTCCTTAGAGCATATAGAAGTAGTGGTGGTGATGGTTGGTCGAATGATTGAGTGTAGCAACGGGACGAAGCTTACCAGAGCTTTGCTGGTCGTGAAGAAGAGGGAGAGAGGTGAATGGCAACGGAATCGAGGTTCTGAGGGGCTAAAGATAGCCTAGGGAGATAGAGGGAGAGAGAGAACCTAATCTAAGGGAAGGAGGTGGGAATCGCACCAGTGTGTCTTGCCGATCGCGAGGAAGATGAATTCTCTAGTGGGGTCGAGCGACAACGAGGAAGAGGGAGGACGCTCTCGCTTTGGCCAGCGAGGAGCGAACAAAGCCAGGAGGACGAAGAAGCTCTCAATTTGATAGTTGAGAGGTCGAAGGACGATGGAGGAGGATGTCCCCAGAGCTTTGGTCAGAGACGACCGGGGAAGGAGGGGAAGAGGGATTTTAGCCTTAAACCTAGCTAAGAAGTAGCTGGGAGCACGGGGACTATTTAAAGAGCACAAATGCGAGCTCTAAATCAAGGAATAAGCATGATTCATCTAAGGTTTTAGGGAAAAAGATCCCCTAATTTTATCAAGCTTGCCTGAGCTCAAGGGATCGACTTAGGGTCCTTGAGTCGGTTCAACCTGTAGGGAATCCTCTCAGGACCAATCTCTCTAAGTTTAGAGAGATTTGGGCGAGGATTGAGCGAAAAATCCTTGCTCGAAAGTCAGTAGAGGAGGTCTATCCACACTAATGGTTGTAGGGACCATTTTGCAAGAATAAAGACAAAGTTAGTAGGTTTTTGTAAATAAATTGAAAGTTAAGGGGCTAATTGTGAGAAATAGAAATCCTAGGGACTGAATTGTAAACTAGCTCAAGATGGACTTTGATTGAGCCCAAATTTTGGTGTTAGCCTAATTAGGACCCAAGGAATCTAATGGTGATCTTGGATTTGAGTTTTAACCATGTTTGATTGGTTAAATTGTAGAGAAGCACAAATCAGGGCAAATTCCCATCTGAAACTCTACTCTATGTTAAAATAGGTTCAAATGGTCAAACCAAGAGTACCAAACCTCTTTGAATATTTTTGTGTGAATTTTATAAGGTTTAGATTGATTTTATCTTGACCAGAACCTCTTTGATTTAAGCGAGGATGATAATTAGGGTTTTGTGTATTATTTTGGTTCTTGAAATGCGTGAAACCCTATTTCTATCATTGTGGACCTACTTTTTAGTCTTTTATGCTCGATTGGCCTTTAATTATCCCTTGGGTAACCTCGTGATTAATCTGTATTTGTGATGTGATGTTGAAACTGTAGAATTAACCCTATTTTATTATCTTCTCATCAAAACAGATCAGAGTGGAATTGTGGTCCTTAGGCGATCATTGAGGAGCATTTCTCTCTTGATTCCATCTAATTTAAGTTAGTTATGATGAATGATGATGTTACCATCACTAACCACAAAGAGTCAGGTTGTATCCATAGGGAGGAACAACTACAATAAATTCACGAATACTTTCCCTTTATATTCGTCCAATCATGTGCGAAATCCGTGCCCCAAATCCAATGTGAAATGAGGTGAAAGGAAGAAGACACATAATAACTTAGTAAAATAACCCATAATGAAAGAAAGGCCATAATGGCATGTAATGTAATTAGTCTTCAAGACATTGGGCTTTCTCCTTTAGGCCATGTGAGTATTTAATGATATTTCATGCACTTATGTAGAGACCTAAGTTAATAAATATAGATGTGAATGAATAGGGGAATAATGTGGAAACTTGAGGGCAAGTGTGCAATTTCAGATGAAAAAATATTCAAATCCATAAATCCAAAAAGTAGCAATGACATTTAGATGTAAATTCTAATAGAACCCAAAATAGGGAAAAGTTGCTCCCTACTGTGTGCATCAAGGATTCAATGGCGCGAGCTAAGGAGCTCGAGGAAGGTTGAGGCAAATGAGAGCTTCACATCGAAGGTGATGGCACAACGAGAGATGGTCACCGGTCGTCGATCGGAGAGAAGGTTGGCTAGCAGCAGTGGTGGTCTCTGGCGTGTGCGTGGGGTGCGGTTGGCCCATTGGAGGGTGTAGTTGTGCTCGTGGTGGCGTGGAGAGTCCGATGGAGTTCTCGACATGAAGGATCAAGGCAAGAGATGCCGACTGCATGTGAAGGAGGCCGACGAACTTTGGGTTCTTCTTTGAAGGCGAATTAGAAGAAGGAGAAGAGGTCGGGCACAAGGGTGGCTAATGCGCGGCCTGCTTTGAATGGTGAGCACGCGTGGCTGTGACAGTAGGCGCAAGGGCATGTGCAGCTGCGAGCGTCGGTGGTGTGCCCTTGACTGTTACGCACAACGGGGGTGCACACTGTTGAGGTTGCATGGAGGAGGGCTGCGGACAGATGTGGGCATCGAGGTTGGTGGCACCGAGGCTGGTGTTACGGGCGCGGCTATGGCTGCCGCAAGCACGGCTGCTAGAGGATGCTGACACGGTTGTGCTGAGGAGGGCTGCTTGGGCACTCTTGTGGGTGCGTGGAGGTAGGTCGTGGCCGATGAAGCCGAGGTGGAGGCACGGTGTTGGAGACCTCTAGACATCCAAGAAGGCTTCCAGGAATCTTAAACCAAAGGGAGAGGGGGCGTGTGCACGGTCAAGGGGAAAGGCTGGAGAGTGTCGGTGTCACGGTCGTGGTAGTTGAAGAAGAGGCCAATGATGAGATGCTGTCGGTGGTGAGCATAGTCGAGAAGGTGAGAGGATCACTGTGGTGGTCGCTACGAGGAGGAAGTCATCGAGGTCGTGGTGGTGGCGTCGGAGCTATCACCTTCGACCCCGGTGGTTGTCGATCGCAGTAGGGACAAGACGCGGTGGTGATGTCGCAGAAGCAGTAACGAACGCGGTGTCGTGGAGGGCGCACGATGGTTCACGGTGAAGGAGAGGTTGCTGTTCGTGGAGAGAGGGCTCTCCTCACAAGGAGGGAGATGATGTTCCCAAGAGGAAAATGCCTCTTTTTATCTAGTCCGCAATCTCCCAAAGAAGGAGTCAAGTGGTGGCATCTTCTCTTTCCATTTCCATCACCTATGGTGGCTTTCCAAAAGAGAAGAATATCCTTCCCTTTTTTCCACTTGAAAATCATATATATTTGATGTGATGCCATTAACATTATCTTTCCCAAAATGACCTTGCATCCAAATAAGTAAATAATCAAATCACTTATTCAAGGCTTGTAAAAATTAATGGAATGACAATTGACAGAGGCAGTTTCTCACGTGTTTTGGGAAAACGATGTCGTAGCTTATAGTATAGTCATGTGAAACCCTCTATCAAAAATATTTGTAAAATAACAAGACTTTGAGTTCTGGTTGTTCGTCTATGGGAGGCATTATGGAAATGATTTCAATCTCGCTCGCTCTACTCGCTTAAAATCGCACATCAGTTTCTAACCTATGGATCACTGTTTTGCCATTTGCATGATTAACTCTTATCACGTGCACATGCATTAAGTAAATAAAAAATGTATATGTATGTGTTTCAGTACGCACGATCCTAGTTATATGATGGTCGTTCACAGAAAATGCATTAATAGTTAGATCCTCAATATTTTTAGGCACCAACATGCTAGTTGCAAAAAATTATAAAATGAGTGTAGGCAACTTTAATCACAATAAAGTACTACATGCAAGCATATGGTGATTTTTCAACACAAATATATTTAAAAATGATTTGTCATTGATTGTATCAGGGTGATTGCAGAGCAAAGCTAGTGGAAAGCTTGTACATGAATGATTGAAAGCAGAAAAATATCTAGTAGAAAACTCCTACATGCGTGAATCTAGGAGGGATTACACATCCATCATTAAGGGAGAATATAGAATTATACTACTAAGCATAAATAAAGCAGAGATATTATAAGAACTACTTAACTAGGCTATCAACAAGAAGGGCATTCGAAGGTGGTCTCGAATGGCCTTTGAGTGGAGGCAGGGAGAAGAAAGAGGTGCGGCCAATGGTGCTTAGGCCGGCCCTTGGAGGAAGGAGAGAGAGGTGATCTTGGCTCTTGGCTTGGAGGTGGAGATGGCCATGGTGGAAGAGCTTGTGGAGGTGCACATGAAGGTAGAGGTGGAGATCGCTATGGTGATGGGTGGATGATAAAACCAAGATGGGTGCAAATGGCCTCCCAAGGATCCGTTAAAAAGACCCAAGGGAGACTCTCTAGAGAGGTGTGGAACTCTCTAGAGAGAGTCCCAAGAGTGGCCATCCAAGTGAGGTGAGAGGTGGTTCTTAGATCCATAAAAAGTGGATCTAAGAGAAGAACCTTCCTTGGTTGCTATTTTTGGCAACCAAGGTGGCGCCACCTTTGGAAGAGCCTAGAAGGCTCTAGGTGGTGTGGGAGTGCGTGAATGGGTGTGTGTGTGTGTGTATATGTGTGGGCACGACCTAGGCGGCTAAGTGGTCTAGGTTAGGTCCTAAGGGTTTTGGGTTAGGGTAGGTCTCAATTTAGAGTTGCAAACCCTAATTGCTAATGGGAAATTGCAATTAAACTTGACATAAGCTTAATTGAGTGAGTGTGAACTTAATTGAGAGTGAAATAACTCAATTAAGTTGGGCTTAGGTCAATTGGACTCTCACCGAGTCCAATTGAACTTGTGTGGGTTAAGATCTGAGCTCAATTAGACTCTATGAGTCCAATTGACTAGGCAATTGTAATTGACTATGACTCAAGTCAATTAGCTTTAGTGAGAACTTAATTAGGCTCTTAGGAAAGTCTAGAGGTGATATACTAAACTTAGGGTACCTTAATTTAGGTTCCCAAAGGGTTGGAATTATGTTTAAGGACCTAGGAACTCAAGATCCAATCTTGAATTCCAAATTAGGAACTGGAGAGCAGTTCCAGACATCCAATTTAAGTATTAGATGACTTATACTCAAAAATCAGAAGTCCTGACCTCTTATCTGGACGTCCAATTTGAGTCAGGAGGGAGTTAGGGTTCTGTCTTGGGTATTCCGTAGAAATTGGACATCTAACCAAGTGTCTGGACATCCAATAACACTACAGACATGGGTTTAAGGTGTGAGGGTTGTGGCTAAGGGTCCTAGACGTTCAATAACTTATCTGGACGTCCAGATAAGGACTGGAGCTAGGGTTTTAAGGCTTCTTAGGCTATAGTGACCTAATCTAATGGTGGCTAAAGCTTAGGAAGGCTTCTAGGGCTGTCCTAGGGCTAGGAATGAACTTAAGTTCTTCACAATTTATCTATACCTTATTCTTACTTAATAGAATAACATATCTCAACCCTTACATTATTTCTCTACTACATTTATTCCAAGGTCTTCCTCTCCGCCTCTAATGCAGCACTAGCTTCAAGTCCAGCTTCAAATCCAGCTCCTGAGCTTCTTATTACCTACAATTTATATAATGCACTTAATTAGTACATTATATCATTATTTCATGCATAGCTAAAGGAAAGCGGTAAAGATGCAAGTAATGCTTATGCATGCATTATTTACACTAGCTTATCCTAAGTTCTAGCCTAATTAGGTCAATTAAGACCTATGATTGTTGTGTAATCATAACCCCATACCTAAATCTTGCTAGTCCCTAGCAAATGCAAAACTAAGTTATTTACAGAAGGGTCCCTAGAGGACTGATTATTTTTACCAAGTATATGCCTAGAAATTCTTTTCCTTTTCGTGTTTATCCTAAAATCTAGAAATCCAGACAATCGTGAAAGTGCAGCTATGTAGCTTTTGCATCGGATTCGAGTGAAAAACCTGATTTACCTCTAAAGCCTGTACTTGACCCCTAGTAAAATTCTACCGGGATAGGCAAACTTCTTCCCTTGGGGTATTAAAAATATTCTATGAATTCCACCCCAGCTTTAAGCTTGGGTAGAGAATGTCTGAGGGGAATAGGTTATTTATTTGGTGGCTCACTCTCATTTGGTGCTACATAGAGATTAATACTATAGAATCTAGATTCCCAAATTATTAAGTACTCAACTCAGAGAAAGACGAGAAAAACAATGCTCTCTTTTGGTTCCTTTGTATTCACTCTCTCTTTCTCTTTTCTTTTCTTTTTCTTTTCTTGACCTCACAATCTCACCAGATTTACACATATATTCCATATTTGGTAGTCTCACATGACATTAACACTTTAATCGAGTTCCAATAACCCTAACACTAAGTCAGAATTCCTCAACCAGTATTTAGACGATCAGAAACACAAAAAAGGTGGATTAAGGCCATATTTGGTGGATCTTAACTTTATTTGGTGGTATTGCCTCAATACAAATAAAATAAGCACTAAAATATTTAGACTCTTTTTTCTTCTCTTTTTTTCTCTTTCTTTTTCTCTCCTTTCTTTTTCCTTTTTTTCCTCATTTTCTCTTTTTTTTTTCATATATGATTTTTCTAACACAACACCATCTAGCAATGCATTCATGAATTTTATTGAGGCATTATTAGGGATTGGTGGTATTCAAGAGACATTGGGTGGATTATTTGGTGGAAGTGCTTACTCTCGACACTGGGAAGAGATGGATAGGATGGTATATTCCTGACCTTGACATCAATACCCTCATTCAGCTGAGGATTCCGTAAAAAATGGTAGTAACCATCCACTTTAGCCCTAGTTTTATGAAAACTTGCTCTCCACGTACTTGCCTTGATTAGTGGCTCTCAATATTTCACGTAGACTGTATATGCAGGAAGCGAGAGTGGAACTATGCCTATTTTCTGAGTATCATCACCTAATTATCCAAAATTCCAGATTCCTTACACTAATCTTACAACACCAGTACTCTCTACTCTCATCTCACACTATTTGGTGAATTTTTAGATGAAAATCTTCCTGACTCCCAAAACACTGTCCAAGGGTTCAGGAAAAGAAGCATTGCTTCTTCTCAATAGACTAAAGATGTTTATCAATATTCACCGTAAATCTGTTAATGGTGACAAGGGTGAATACCTGAAAATCAAAATACAGCCTTGTGGCCCAATTAAACCAGCTCAGAAGCTTCGCCGTAGGACGTGGAGTGCATCGGTGGTGTTTTCGTGGCTTGTGGAGATGTGTGGTGGTCGGTCAGAGTCGAGGAAGGGAATCGGTGATGGGTTTGTTCGGTGGCATGATTGGGTGGATGAGAAAGTGAATGGAAAGAGGGGTTTTGAAGAGTGGAGCACAGCGGAGGTTGTGAGGTGGTCGGCGAGGCTGATGGAGTTGTGTAGCAGTGGAACCGCCTCGTCGGAGTGGTCGTTGGGCAGGGAGAAGACGAGGGTGAGCATGTCGATTCGAGGGTTGAAATGAGGATAGAGAGAGGGAAAGCTAACCTACGATGCTAACTAAACCTACTAGCTACTCTAATGGACGAAAGGGGGGAGATCCGCCCTGGTTTTGGCATGCCGGCGACGGAGAAGATGAACTCTCCGGTAGGGGAGGAACGGCGATGAAGACGTGGAAGGGGATGGCCACTGGTATTGCGGCACGCAGAAGAATCTGAGGATGAATAATCCACTGCTGGTTTTGCAAGAACGAATGAGGAAGGTGGTCGAAGATATCGCCGGAGCTCTCAAAGCTTTTCGGCCGGAGAGGAGGGAAGAAATTGGGGTAATTCTGGCCAAAAACGAGTCTGAGGAACTCAGCCTGATCTGAGGGGTCTTCTATAGGTCTCTGGGGGATGTTTTGAGCTTGGAAGCCAAACTTCCAAGCTAGGAAATGTCACCAAAGTTGGAAATTCTAAGATACCCAAATCTCTCATGCATTTGCATGAGAGATTGGAAAAGTTTTAGGGCTCATGGATGGATTCAATGGAAAGAGGACTCCTCAAGGAATCTCACTTCCAATTTTTGAAGGGATTGATTGATCAGAGAAGGAGTTCTCTTCAATCAAAGGTCACTAGAGCTGTAGGAATAGGATTCATGGCGGCAGGGACCTTTTGGTGAAGAAGGCGATAAAGCTAGGGGGATATTGTAAGGAATTCAAAAGATAAGGATTTGAATGAGATAAAAAGTCTAATTGGACCAAAATGCAAACTTGGTCAAGATGATCTTAGATTGAGCCTAAATTTTGCTACAAACCTAATTATGACCCAAGGAATCCAATGGTGAAGTTAGATTTAGGTTTTGAACTCATTTGATTGGGTAATTTATGTAAAAACCCAAATTAGGGCAATTATCTGTTTAGAACTCTATTTTGGGTCAAGATAGGTTCTGATGATCAAATTGAAGGTACCAAACCCTAGAGAATATTTTTCTATAAATTTTAGAGGGTCTAGGTGAATTTTATCATAACTAGAATCTCAGTTAATTAAGCGGGTCTGTTTTTATGGTTTCAGATGTCCATTAATTCTTGTAACATAAGAAAACCCTTTTCTATCTGTTCTAACCCACTTATTGGACTCTTAATACCATTTGACCTTTGTTCCACCCCTGAGAAAACCTGTGAGTGTACTGCAATTGAGATATACTGCTAAAACTGTAGTTTTACCCTTGTTTTACTGTATTTCTCTCAAAATGATTATGCAATGAATTAAGGTTCTCTTGCGGTTATGTAGGAGCATTTAATGACTTAATCAGATCAAATTGAGCTAGTTATGGCTCATGTTGGTGTTGCCATCACTATGCATAAAGGTTTTTTGTGCCACCTACCCCTCGCCCAATACATGAGGGGTTGGTCCCTCTTCACTCAGCCTTTCACACCTTAGCTACGCTCACGCTCAACAGCCCTGGTCCCGGGTACATGTGCCCGAATCCCAAATACTCGAATACCCGCTTGTTTGAGAGAAAGAAGAGGAAGGGAAGGAAGTGAGAGAGAGAACATGGGTAAAAAGGGGGTTTTGCTCCTGAAACCTTCCTACACTTAGCCAAAATCCGATAGCTCCTCCCTTGTGCGTGAAGAGGCAAGAAAGAAGAAGAGAAAGGGCTAAGAAGAAGAGGGGAGAAAGAAAGGTTAAGGATGAAGAAAAAAAAGAAAAAAGAAGAAAGGAAGAAGCCGTGCCTCTGGGAAGAAAGAAGAAGGATCAAAGACAGAAGGGAAGAAGAAAATCAGAAAAACATTGTGGCACTTAATCTGACGTGGCATTTGGTTGATTGATACTATTGCATTATTTAAGTAGAATTGTAATAACGTAATTTGGTGATTCAAATCACCATTTTTACACTAATATTTTTTCCACATTGACTCTTGAATTTTTATTTATATCATTTGTGCTTGAAATTGCTATTACATTGCTATATTCTTGCTTACAATTATGATTTTGAGATAAATTGCCACATTGCTCCCTGCGTTCCACCTCAGACTTTTCTGAGTTATAAATTTTAAGTGTTCTACACAATTTATCGACTATTCTACAATGCATTACTTTTAAAACACCGTTTCAGAGCATTCAACATTTTGGCATCGTTGTCGAGGAGCAACACACAACTTGATCTCTTGATTGCAATATTTGATTTAATACTAACTTGATCTATCTATTTTGCTGTGATCTGTAAAGGGGAATCCAATCAAGGAGGGTCAGACAAGCACTTAACACTCCAGGGGCAGGTAAACTCCATCCACTTTCTCCTAAGCCCCTGATCTGAAAAAGTTAAAAGAAAAAAAAATCAATTAAGGCTAACTTGCATTCTATTCTTAGATTAATCATCATAAGTTGCCTTATTTGATATATTCTTTTTAGAAAACATCCCAAACTTGATTCTTGCACCTACTTAGGGATTTAAGACACCTAGGGCTACCACCTTCTTGATTGAGCCCTAGGTGCCAGATTTGGAATTAATTGATTGACCAATTAAGAGCAAATTAGGGTTCCCATTCTAGGGTTTTAGAGACACTTGCTTAAAACAAGAATCAATCTTCCCAAACTATGTGTGTCCTAAGCCTTGATTGAACTTACCTAAGAAGCAAATCCTAAGAATCAAGCTCTAAATCTCACTTGAATCCTAAAAGCAGGGACCTAATAATCAGGGACAAATCGGGTGAAGTTGACCCACCTTGCAGGGTCAACCAATCTTCAAATTAGGTCACCACTCACAAAAACATCTTAAAGTTCAAGCGAAATCCAAAGCACCCACACACTAAACTTAAAATTGGTAGACTTAAGAGGTCAAGTTATCCATTCTGGTCTACTTGGACCCTCAATGACAAGGAAGGTCAGGTGGGGGAAACCCTGTAACCCGAGGGGACGCTCTACTGTGTAGGAGTCTTTGCGGGACTCTTTCTTCTGGTTACCCAGGTAATTCTTAGGTGGACGACTTTTTGATCTAGGGGTATCATCCGCCCTGAACCTCTATAGTCATCCAAATATATTTGGGTGTCTTGATTGGGTCCATCACACCTTCTGTCCCTCATCTTCTCCATCAGTGCATGTTTAGGAGGAGGTCCCTAAAACCACCCTTGAGGCCTCCATTAGCTATTCACTCCCGTCGAGGCCAAGCCTCGACTTCCCTGTTTGTGCAACAACCCGACCACATTGACATATCTTCTCATTCATCTGAGCCTAGATCTCCTTCATTTATACTCATGGAACAACTAGCAGAAGAAGAAAACAATCTCCAGAATAAGCTTCGGTACCTTAATGATCTATTCTAGGCCTTTATGAACCCACCGCAATGTCCTATGATGCGAGATCATTGCAATCCCGCTGCAGTGGCGATCGAACCTCGAGTCAAATCCCGGCTAGAGGTCATGATAATGAACTCAAGCCCAACATGATTCATGCATATCAAGTAACTCAGACATCTAGCCCATACCTTCGGGTCAGAAGCTCAGAATCAGGATATCTTGCCATGAAAATGTTCTCGTTCTCTCTCATGGACAAGGCCACTCACTGGTACCAAACTCTGACTCGTGCAATCAACACATGAGCTGAACTACAATCCGAGTTTCTAAAAAAGTTCTTACTTGTTGGTCGGACAAATTCTCTGTGGCACCGTGTCACACATTTCACGCAGCAAGCAGGAGAACCGCTTCATGAGGCATGGGATCGCTTTCTCGATCTCATGTGAAAGTGCCCCCACCACGGAGTTCCTAAATGGGAACAAGTCTGATCTTTTTACCAGGGACTTCGTGAGGATATTCGATTGTTCGTCAATGTGACTTGTGGAGGAAACATCATGGGTCAACATGAAGACACCGTGTGGGAGATTCTCGAGAAAATGTGAGAGAACTCCATAAACAATGAATCCATGGGCATGTTCGACTGGATGACTGCCCGTGCATTGACAAATCCACAGGGAGCACATGAGACGCAGGTCCTATCCTCTTTTGTTGACTTGGAGTTAATGGCCAGTCACCTTGATAAGGTCTCTATCATTGAGAAGAAGATGGATGAGCTAACTTGACATCTGCAGCGAGCCACCTATGCGTAAAACCCGTTCGCACAACCGCCCACTGGGAGGGAGGTTGTGCATAACATCTATCACCAATCTTCTCAGGGGATGGATCCATATCCACCCCCATCTGATCTAGGGTTCAGAGGAAACTCCAGATCTGCCTACTCTAGTTGGGGGAACTCTGAACCCTTACCTTCTGATTTCTCTGAGATTCCTATGACCTGCGAGGATCTCAACGTCATCCAGAATGATCTTTTCTCAAACACCTACAACCCTAGATGGTGAAATCATCCTAATTTCACGTGGTCAGGGAGTAATCAAAATCAGATACCTCAATATCAGCCTCGACTACAAGTTTCTCGTCCATATTAGCCGCCTCAACCTCGACCCAACCTGACTTTCCAAACTGGGCCAACTCGAGAAGATCAAATGACTCTTATCCTTCAGACTCTGGCTGACATTCAGAAGATGAATGCGGCTATGCAAAAATAGCACAGAGATGTTATCACAGAGGTTCGCAATCAACTCGCCCAGATGGCAAATCCCCGCCAACTTGGTGCACTCCCTTCGCAACCTCTACCCAATCCAAATAACATGTCAAACCAGAGGCACGTTATGAACCCAACTCAGGGCTAGGCTCACTCTGTCTATTAGGCCCCTTCCGCTCCATCGCTCGATGGGATGGAGGCTTCGACATCATACGTGGGTTATCAGCAGAACCACCTCTTTTGACTACCCCAACCCAGAACCAGGTAGGACTGAATTCTATTACCACCCGTAGTGGCAAAACAACCCAAGAACCACTTTACCCAAGCCACTCTCAGCCTGGTAGTTCAAACCCAAACCCTAGGTTGGTCATTCAAGATACTCCTATGCCAGATTAAGAACATGGACCAATTCTAGAAGAACCCTAGGTTGATAGACTCACTCAACTGCAATTAAAATGGATTTCGGGTTTCTATGCCCCTAGGTGACCTGAAAGAAAAAATGTTGCCTAAAGGTGTATCTATCTGATCGGTAGCTTTCTCCCTACTTTTTATTTTTGTGGGGTAAACACAAGGGTGAACCTAGTGTATATCTCCCCGGATTATGCTACTTCCTCGCTTCTTCGTTAAGTGTTTTGGAATTCTTGTGCATTTTATGAGCTAGGATCTGAACAACCGGCCAATGGGTTGTTACCCACGATAACTTGCCAGCCATACTCATGTGGTGAAGTATGGCTTATTTCTTATTTCTTTTCTCCTTTTCTATTTTCTTTTTTTTTCTAATGTAGGTGGCTTTCCTGATCTAAGATTTACCTGAAGGCAGTAGTGAAAGAGAATGGTCCTGTGGCTGGGCTCTAGACAACCTACTAATGGGCTATTACCCACGACAACTTGCCAGCCACACCACCTTAAAAGGTTCATTAGCTATCCAATTTCCATTAGAACTGCCGATGAGTGAGTCAGTGCAAAACGTATGTAGATGCTTAAACTAAAAATCCCCCCAAATCAGAGGGCATATTGATAAGTCGTATACTTATCACCCTACTTTATTGACCAGATTAATATACATTAAGGTGGCGAGGACTCGAGACCAAGTCCACATTTTAGTGGACACCTGGACTGATTAAGTTCGAAGACCTAAAGGGTCTTAGCAATTAGGTCCCTAGCGTATCATTTTCTAAAGTCGACAAGCTTCTAATACCTAAGTTTTCTTTTCCTAATTGTATTTAATTTTTTTTTTTTATAAAAAGAAATAAAATTAGTTCAAGCTGACAATTTTGTACTCAGATCCTATGAATTACCAACCCCCATGCCTAAGTTGGACAATATCCTCATTGGAAAAATAAATGTATGCAAGGGAGTAGGGAAAGAAATCACCTAAGTTGTAATCGTTAATCCAATCAGCTTGAAACCTCTGGGTTGCCTCCCAAGAAGCGCTGACTTTTGTGCCTCCAACTAGGCACAGTTACAGTTTAACCCACAATGAGGGTTACAACTTCTTTCAGGGGGATCTGGGTAAGAAAGTGTTTTAGTCGTTGACCATTAACAATGAAGGTTTGCCCAGTCTTAGGATTGGCAATTTCAACTGCCCGTTGGGATAAGGTCTGACCACTTGATATGGTCTTGTCCACTTAGATCTCAGTTTCCCGGGGAAGAGTTTAAGTCTTGCATCAAATAGCCAGACTTACTGATTTGGCTTGAAGGTTTTTCTATTAATGTGTTTGTTATGGATGGCTTTCATCTTCTCCTTATAAAGTGTATTGTTCTCGTAAGCGTCCCGATGGATTTCCTCGAGCTCGGAGAGTTGAAGCTTCCTTTGAGTTCCGACCATCTAGGAATCCATATTGCACTGCTTAACAGCCCAGTATGCCTGGTGCTCCAATTCGACTGGAAGGTGGAAAACTTTGGCAAAAACCAATTGATAAGGCGACATGCCTATCAGGGTCTTAAAGGAGGTCCTGTATGCCCAAAGGGCATCGTCCAATCGTGTGGATCAACCCTTCTGGTCAAGTCTCACAATTTTTTATAGAATATTTTTAATCTGCCTATTTGAGACCTCAGTTTTCCCATTCGTTTATGGGTGATACGGGGAGGCAATGCGGTGAGTGACCCTGTATTTCTTAAGTAGGGTACAAAATTGGGCATTAATGAAGTGACTCCCACCATCGCTGATCATGGCTTTTGGTATCCCAAATTGAGAAAGATATTTTTCTTAACAAAGTCCATGGCAGCCTTATGGTCACATTTTTGGGTAGGTATGGCTTCAATCCATTTCGAGAAGTAGTCCACTGAGACTAGTATATACTCGAAACCGTTTGATGGTGGGAAGGGACCCATGAAATCGATGCCCCAGACATCGAAAATTTCGATGATCAAGATAGGTTGTAGAGGCATCATATCTTTCCTGGTCATAGTCCCTAAGGTCTGGCATCTAGTGCAAGTCTTTGCAAAGTTATGTGCATCCTTGAAAAGTGATGGCCAGTAAAAATCGGACTACAAAACTTTTGCAGCCATCTACTTCCCAAAGAAGTGGCCACCATAGGCTTGGTCGTGACAGAAGGATAGCACACTTTGGACTTCCTCTTCAGGAATACACCTCCTAATGATTTGGTCAAGACAAAGTCTAAACAGTATAAGATCATCCCAAAAATAATGCTTGGCCTCAGCCAGGAACTTATCCTGCTGCTATCTAGACTAGCCGTGTGGAGTCTTCCCTACCACTAAATAGTTGACTAAGTCCGCATACCACGGTAGACTCCTTCCATGCATGGTAAGAAGTTGTTCATTAAGGAATGTGTTGGTTAAGGGTAATGAGGGTCCAATGTGTTCTAGGTGAAGTGTGGATAAGTGGTCGGCTACAACGTTATTTTTTTTTTTGAAACAATAAGATAAGCTATCGTGCAACGATAGCAATCTGGGAGAGCATTTTATTAATCACTATAAGACATGATTACAACGTAGATCTCCACATATGTATGATAGACCAGCATACATTTACAATTTGCTTCACACATACTGGCCTCCACTGAAACAAAAAAATCATTTCTCACTCTCCAAACACACCACATGACTACCGCCATATGATAGGGCAGTTTATCATGCAACAAAAAATTTTTCCATAGATCATCCCAAATGGGAAGGGGTTCCTTGCATACTCTTCTCCACACGACATCAGTGATTGCGCATGAAGAAAAAATATGAATGGAACTATCGGCTGGCAAACCACATAGCAAGCAGGATTGTAACATAGCACCGAATCTTCTACGTCTAAGATCACTGTCACCAATCCATCCCTCCTACATAGCCAAAGAAAAATATGGACTTTAATTGGGATCTTCAGTAGCCACAAGTTTTTCCCTACCGCATCAGCCTCCATTGAGTAGGAGTGCCTCATGATCTTTTCGTATGCTCTTGCAGGAGTGAAAATTCCCTCCCCGTTATATCTATCTTCAATACCAGGCAGCGGCCTAAAAGCCATTAGATCTTGCTCCAGGCGAGTCTTTTCCTCCCATGTTCTTGTACCTTCTTTGCTAGATTCACCCTCACCAATCAGCCAAGCCTCATTCCCCTCAGACCAGAACCTGCTGACCAGGTCCCCTTTATTCATGTCAGCCACATAAGCTCTTCGATATACTTCCTTCAATTGACCCAAAGAAGACCATTCCTCTTGCCAAAACTTAAAGTAGCGTCCATCACCTAAAACAGGTTGAAACATCTGCCAATTGTTCTTCATGGCTTGTATCACAGATCTCCAAAAAGGAGAAGGCTTAAGTGGTTGGAGACGGTCCAAAGAACTATGCGAGCTGCCATAGTTTTCTTTAATAAGAATCACCCAATTCTTATTCTCATCATTAAGCAATTTGATGGCCCACTTATTAAACTCTTTAAGAGATTTTTTTCCCATACCACCTTGATCTTTTGGCATACAAAGTCTATCCCACTTCACTGGCAGAAGAAATTTACATTCATGATTGGCTCCCTTCCAGAAGAAGCGTTTCTGCATCACATCAATATGCTTCCAGATGGACTTAGGTGCTTTAAATATAGAGAAGAAAAAAACAAGGTTGGAAGTTATCATCGAGTTCAAAAGAATAAGTCTACCCCCCTTGGAGAGATATTTGCTACTCCATCCTTGTAGCTTGATAGAGATTTTATCAAATAGAACATGCCAATCACTCTACTTAAGTTTAGTACATTTCAAAGGCAAGCCCAAATATCTAATAAGGAGAGTAACCAGGGGGGTACCCAATATTAAGGAGATGGTCGATTGCTCATCAATAGTTAGTCCAAAACACACCAAAGAGGATTTATCACCATTCAATTTCAGACTAGATATTTCCCCTAATATCTTTACCATGTGGAGCAGTGCCTGTGCTTCTTGTTCATTCCCTTCTACAAAGAAAAATGTATCATTAGCATACTGCAAAACAGGAGCCAAGGCATTCCTGTTGGAGATGGAATATCCTCTGATGACACCAACCTCTGACAATTTGCAAGCATACCTCGCTAAAGTGTCAACTGCAAGGTTGAACACAAGTGGAGCAAGAGGGCATCCCTGCCTAACACCACATTGAGGCTAAATCCATGTCCCACAAGGCCTACCATTAATCCAAGGTGAGAAAGAACCAATGGTGAGAAAGAAGTAGTGGTGAAGGCTTTACATAGGAAGGCTTTACACTTTCTCCTATGCCAACCCATCACCATCTCCTGTGCCCTAATAAAGGACTCTTATAATGACCTGTTGGGGAGGAAAGCGGATTGCACTAGGAGAATGTGGTCTTGTAGAACCTTCCTTAATCTGTTAGCCAGAACCTTACTCACCAATAAATATATGGAGTTAGACAAAGCAATTGGTCTAAACTCCAAGAAGTAGTTTGCACTTGGCTTTTTTGGGAGTAGAAAAAGATAGGATCTATTAATTTTGTCAAAGCCACTATTACCCCTCTCAAATTCCCCAACTACTTCCATCACCTCCCCCTTCAACATAGTCCAAAATTCTTTGTAGAAGAGGACCTGTATTTCGTTTGGACCCGGCGAACCTTCATTATTCAAATCATTCAGCGCTTCCCAGACCTCTTCTTCGGAGATGGGAGTCACCAAGCTACCAGCCTGCTACATAGAGAGGCAAGGAAAAACTGACCCTACCATCTTCCACACCCCCCTTCTAGCTGCTCGAGAACTATCCCTGAAGTATCTAATGGCAGCAGCTTTGATTTCAGGTATAGACAAGGTTTCCTGACCGTCCATGACAATGGAGGAAATAAGATTATATCTTCTTCGTGTACTGGCCATTAAATGGAAAATGTTGGTATTGTCATCCCCCTCTTTGAGCCAAAGTTGTCGTGAGTGCTCACACCAATCCATTTCTCTATTTAAGTCTTCCTCAGCCACAATCTCCCACTAGTTCTTCCTATCTAGTAGCTCCTGCTCAGTCAAATAGGTGGCCTCCTCCTTTGCATCCAGCTGTTGTATTACAGCCAGAGCTTCCATGCATTTTTGGTTCCTTAGTACAGCCACTGTGGAGCCATATTCTTTTAGCATGGAATACATAGATGCCAGTTTAGCAGCCAATTTGATTGTTGCAGTGCCTTCAGCCTGATTGGATCTCCATCAGGACTCAATCATTTCATAGAATCCCTGCACTCTAAGCCAAGACTTTCTGAGTTTAAAATAAGACCTAACATGTGTGTTGTCACCACTGTCCCAGACCAGCAGCGTATGATTTGAGAATGGACGCTCTAATGCTACCATCGAGGATATGTGGAATTTTTCTAGCAGCTCTACATTTCCGAAGAATCTATCCAGTTTGGAGCATAGACCGTTCCCACTTCTCCATGTAAAATCCACCCCAGGAGTGGGAAATTCACTCGACCCCAGTTCTTGTACTGTTAACTGAAATCCAAGAGAAGCATTGCCCAGAATTCCACTCAATCTGTCCGACTCTGTTAAGGTGCAGTTGAAGTCACCCCCAACTAACCATGGTAGTCCCTATGAGTGTCTCGCCAGATCTGTCAGGTCCTCCCATAATTAAGAACAACTGCTCGCAGCACACGGGCCATGCAAACCTGTGATTAAACATTCCATCTCCCCTTGGATCATCTTACATCTGCAAGAGATCGCATGCCTAGATGTAAAGATCTCAAGCACATCTAAGCATGCCTCCTTCCACCAAAATGCCATCCCTCCCGTTCTTCCATTTTCTCCCACTACCACACAGCCAGCATATCCATTTTTCTTTAGATCAGTCCACAAAGGACTGTTCTCACATTCAATATGTGTTTCTTGAATGAGAGCACATTCAATGTCCCATTCTCTTAGATATCTCATAAGAGAGGCCCTTCTAATTTTATTGTGCAACCAATGCACATTCCAAGAGAGAACTCTCATTTCCCCTTTTGAGAATCCCTTATGTTTGCTTGAGGCATGCATTCAGCATTGATTATCAGAGCAATAGAGTTTTAATCCACCTTCTAGGTTGCCAAAATCTTTCTCCATTGCCTTAGCTTATAAGGGGATCACCCCAGGGTCAGTTTTGATGAAGCTCCAGGACCATATGCCAGATCTTTGGCAGCACTGAAAGAGGAAGTTTGTACCATTGAGTTCACTAGAATATTTTGCAGTACTCCCACAGATTGTTCTTCCTCCTGAATAGTTTGGTCATCCCTTGTTTATCACGGCGAAATTGAGTTTAAAATGAAGTGTTGTAATATAGTCGAAATCCCTTTGAAAACAAATACAATTTTTATTACTCGAATAAGTTCCGAGGTTGAACATAGGGAGTAATATGGGATTTAGAAATCAATATCATAATTCAAAGTAAAAGAATTTGCAATAATAATAATATCAATGTGCAAAAAGATGGGAGTAAAATGGTGATTTAAATCACCAAATACTCCTACAATACCAACTAAGGAACTCAATGTATATGTATGAAATGAAAGCTCATATCTGTCATCTGATTTGGAAATCAGACGACTTAAAGTGATTCTCTTCTTTGTCTTCTTTTCTTCTTCCTTCTCTGACTCTTCCTTTCTTCTGTAGCTTCTTCTCTTTCTTTAGCTACGGCTTCTTCTCCTTCTTCTTCTTTTTCTCAGGCCTTCACTTCTTCTCTCTCCTTTCTCCTCTGTGCCTTTAGCTCTTCTTCTTCTCTGGCCCTTTAGTTCAAGCCTTCACCTCTTCTTCTTTTCTTCATCCTTCTCTGGCTTTCCTCTTCAGAATCTGGCTAAGTGTTAGCCAAAGTTCCTTGTAGCAAAACCCTCCCACTACCCACGCAACCCTCCTCTCTCTTTCTCTCTTAAAATCTGCTCTCCCAAAGCCATAGGGTATCTGGGTTATCGAGTCAGGTGCTTACCTGGGTCCAAACTCACCGGCATGTATGGTGAGCGAGGAGTGCAGGTCAGGTTATTGAGTTGAGCTAGGCTGGTGGGTACATGTCGTGGACGAGGTCGGGTGAGCAGGTGATAGGGACCTCACCCCGTGAATTGAGGCAAACAGCTACCAGCACAAAATCAATTTATGCAGGCGTGCCATAACGCTCAGGGAGGGTCGCCAGAGCACGACAAACGTGATGGGGGTGTTCGTGTGGCGTGTGGATGTCTGTGAGTGCATGGCTAGGTCAGATTGTGTGCATAGGAGTGGTTGTGTTTGGGGGTGCGTGTGAGTGAGTGGAGAGGTGAATAAAGAGAGGGGAAACGATTAGTGAGGTGTGGAGATGGTCGTGGGCTTGTCGGTGAGGGATTTTGTGGTCTGTGGAGGTGGGGTGGTCTCGCCGGAGGGGATGGCCGGAGATGGAGGAGATGGAGCTGCGAAGGGTTGTTGGAGGTTGAAACAAAGTGTGGTGAGTGCGAAAATAAAGTGAAGGAGATGAAGAACTTAGCTAGGAGGTAGGTGGACAAAGTGGGGCAGAGATGGTGTCGGATGTGGTGTTGTCGATGTCGAAGACGAAGGTGGATCTGGTGAGGGAGAAACGGCGACGTTGAATGGGAATAGGTGTCTGTTGGTCCGGCGAGATGCAGGGAAGAATAGGGAGGATGAATCCGCCACAAGTATGGCGGACCGACGACAAGCAGAGGCACAAAAGGTCATCAGACATCGAGGAACCGTCGGCCATGAAAGAGAGAGGAATTGTGGGGATTCACGGCCAATTTCGAGCGTAGGAAATTCAGGAGGATCTGGGCTCCCTTATAAAGGGTTCTAGGGGGCGATTAGAGCTTGGGAAGCAAGCTTCCCAAGCTTGGAAGGTCGCCAGATTTGGGTATTTCTTGAGACCCAAATCTCTCATGCATTTGCATGAGAGATTGGGAAAGATTCAGAGCACATGGACGGGTTCATATTGGAGAGGATTTCTCAAAGAATCTCCCTTCCAATTTTGGAAGAGATTCGCCAAGCAATCAAGGAGAAATCTCCTGTCAAAGATCGTCGAAGTAGGTTTTCTCCGTGAAAATGGTGGAGGGACCTAATTGTGAAGGTGATGAAGAAGTTAGGGGGTTGAATGAAAGATTTTTTGAAAGTTAGGGGTATAAATGTAACTAGACAGGACCATTTTGCAAACTAGGTCAAGACAAGTTTTCCTTGGGTCCAAATTTTGTTACAAACCTAATTTGGACCTACGGAATCCAATGGTGAAGTTGGACTTTGGTTTTGACTGCGTTTGACTGGGTAATCTATGCAAAAGCCTAAATTAGGGTGAATATCTGTCTGAGACTCCATTTTGGGTCAAGATGGGTTCTGATGGTCAAATTGAAGGTACTAAATCCTAGAGATTATTTTTCTATAATTTCTAAAGGGTTTAGGTGAATTTTATCATGACCAGAACCTCACTTAATTAAGTGGGTCTGTTTTTAGGATTTCAAAAGTCATTTAATTCTCAGATCATGTGCAAACCCTTTTTTTGTCTAATCTAACCCACTTGTTATCTTATTAAGACCATTTGAATTTTATTCAGCCCTTAAGAAAACTCGTGGTTGTACTACATTCATGATAAGCTGGTAAAATTACTGTTTTAACCCGAGTTTCTTATTTTTTTCTCAGAATGGTTATATAGTGAGTTATGGTTCTCTGGAGGTTATGTAGGAACATTTACTGACTTAATTAGGTTAAAATGAGCTAGTTATGATTCATGATGGTGTTCCCATCATACCCCCATGCCTAGATTTTGCTAGTCCCTTAGCAAAATTTCAAGGTATTAACTTTGATTCTAGACCATAAAATCCTTTGATACTTATAAACTTTGTTGTGTGCTTCCTTTTGTAGATTAGGTTAGAATGCCAATAGTAGGCCTAGAGGTACTCAAGTACCAACCAAGATCTAGACCTAACTAGCTCTAGCCTCAGTCCGCCGCGAAGGTTTCTAAGGCCTACAGGAACTAACTTAAGGTTTGTTGAACTCCACAGTTAAAGCACCCATGCTTGTAACATGTTTTAGCTTCGGTTCAGTTTACAGTGTGTTTTTGTCAGAGAGACAGAGGAATTTTTCTTTATTTTGGAGAGTTTTCTCTCTCTTTTCTTTTTATTTCTAACTTCGGATTGGCTTCACAATACGGTCTGCATCGGATTCCTAGTCCCCATCATCAATCCTCATAGGGTCCCTGGCAATCGATGCTTCGAGATAGCACTGCCCATGACAACCCCCTGAACTCTGGCTTTCGAGATTTTGAGATAATCCCACCCATAGTGTTCTGTAGCTAAATCCAGACCCTGACAATCGACATTTTGGGATAATGCCACCCATGGCATCTGAACCAGCACAGGGTGCTTACATGCCTCTGGTAGGATATGTAGATATCCTAGGAGACAAGCACCAAGGAGACGATATGTTATTGCACAACTTTGAGGGGAATTTCCCACCTCTCCACTGATTGCACAGCAAAAATACACCAATAAAAATGTCATCTTGTGTTCTTTCCTAGCATTACCATTGCATATTAGGTAGCCATAGTTGCATTTGTAAAAATTAACCATGCATGCATTTAATTGAGAGGGGAGGAAAGTGAATAATTGGCCTTGTAATTAACGCCTTCATCAAGTGCTACCTCGCAAATTTACCATCTTCATTTTTTATTTGGCTTTGAACTTCTTCTTCTCCTCACGGCTCAGGGCATGGCTTGCTCTTCGCGCCATTCTCTGCCACAGCATGCTCTACCAGCCGCATGGTCGGTCATGTGCAGCCCAGGGCATGGCTGTTGATGTCGGACCCGAATAGGTTGTTAATATGATGATTTTATCATTGAAGTGTGTATAGTGGTTAACCTAAATCGGACCTAACCATCTCTTTACAAAATTTTTAACCTAGCCTAATTGATTTTATCTTGGTCACTTTTAGGCCCAGGGTAGAACTCAAGGAAGTGGGGTACAAGTCAAGTTTCTACGCCTTTCCTACAATGGGTCTCTTCCATTTGTTTATTGTGTTTTTGGTGTTTTTCTATTTAGATTTTTTTTTGGTAATCTTTGTCCTTGAGGCACACCCTCAAAATTAAGTTCTTGGCTTTGAGCCAAAATAGGGTTCCAAAATGGGTCTTACTATTTGCAAGATGGAGTACCTGCAAGTCAAGGATTATCTTTTCTCTTTTTTTTTTTTTTTATCTTTTTATTGGCATGCAAGAGAAATAGAAATAAAGTAAATATAGTATAGATATATATGTAGGTATATATTATAGATATAAAGGGGTGGGGGTGGAGGCAGAGATGGAATGTAGCACGGTGTCGAGTCGGTCGTCGTCTAGAAAGACGCAACCAGCAGGACGAGGTGCCGCGTGGGGTGTAAGATGGATTGTGGAAGATGAATGCGAGCACGCTTTTTGTATGCGTGTATCGGGGAATATCAGCAACTGGTGCAGATATTCCCGCGATACCACATATGGTAAATAATGTGAAACTATATATATATATTATGTAAATATATCTATATATATATATATGGTTATAAATATATAGGTATATATATATAGTTATATATGTATATATGTGTGTATATATATATATATAGGTATGTAAATATATATATATAAGTATATGTATAGATAGATATATGTATAGATCTATATATATATATATATATATATATATATATATATATATATATATATATATATGTATGTATGTATATGTATATATTTATATGTATATGTATGTATATGATACTATATAGATGTATATATATGTGTGTGTATGTATATAGTAATATATGTATATATAGATATATGTAGATAAGTGTATATATATATATATGTATGTATGTATGTATAGTTATAGATATATATATGTATATATATGTATGTATATTTGTATATATATGTATGTATATATATATAAGTATATAAGTATATGTATATATGTATATGTATATATATATGTATAACTATATAGATATATGTATATATATATATATGTGTATACTAATACTTAGTTATATAAATACTATATATATATAGATATAAGTATATATATATATGTATATAAATATATGTATATATATATATCAATATATATGTATACATATATATATATGTAATAGTGTATAGGTGTGTGTATGAAAGTGTGAGTGAATGTGTGTGAGCATCAGTAAAGAGAGAGTGAGGGAGTGTTGTGAGAGAGAGTGAGAGAGAGAGAAAGAGAGAGCAGGAGAGAGGGCTGCTGGAAGCTTCCTGCTGAGTGAAGAGGCACTTTTTAAGTCGTCTACAGTAGTAGGGCACCGTCTGGTGCTTCAAGCTCGCGCGCAGGCACGTATACGCGCAGAGGACGTGCGCTGGAGGGAGTGGCGCGGAGAGGAGGGGCCGCAACACACAACGCTGCGCGCAGAAGCGTACGCGGGCGAGTGGGTGACACGGGCTCACGCGGGCGAGTGGGGCGGGCGAAGGCAGGCGTACGCGGGCTGGCAGATGCGTGGGCAGGCGCGCGCGCGGGTGAAGGCCGGTTGCGGCGCACCGGGTGACTGGTTAAATGAGAAGCTCCCCGGTCACCCCACTGTAGCCACAGTGTCGCGTAGATTGCGTGAATAGTGGCTACAGTGTAAGGCCGCGCTGCGCAATCGGGAGCTGTAGGTGATGTGAGTGTGGCCGGCTCGTGGCTGGCGCGCGCGTGCTGGCGCGCGAGGAAGAAGGTCTGCGCCGGCCTATTACGGGTGCGGAGAAGTTCGCGACAGAGCGGAGAAGCGGGGGGCGATGGTGTCTGCAAGCGCGCGCGGAAGCTTGCGGGTGCTGCTGGGGTGCGTTGGGGTGCTTGGCCGACCGCTGCAGAGGCGCGCAATGGCCGGTTGCGGGCGGAAGAGAGAGTACGACAGAGCGAACAAGCGGGAGGCGAAGAGGCCTGCAGGCGCGCGTGGAGGGCGAGGGCAGCTTGTAGGCGTGAGCGGAAGGGGCTGGGGCTGCTGTTGCTGGAGCTTTGAGTTTCAAGCTTGAAGCTCCCGCTCCAATGGCTGAAGGTGCTGGAAACGTGAAAACAGTGAAGAAGGCCACCACGCCCACCGGCTCTTTGAAGAGCTGGGCGGTGGTGGTTTCACGGTGGTGGGTGCTCACCACAGTGAAGACTCTTGTCCGCCGGGTGTCTCCGAGGAGGGCCGACGTTTGGAGGGAGAGCGAGGAGAGGACGGTGGCCTGGAGAAGAAGAAGCTGCAGGTTTTTTTTTTGGCTGGGACCAGGCTGCCCATGAAGAAGAAGCCACCCACTTTATATAGAAGATGAAAGCCATGCACGGCCATGCCCTGGCTGTGCATGGCTCATGCATGGCCTTGGCAGGGAGAGGTAGCCGCAGGGAAGGGCTGGAGCAGGGAATGGCACGAGGAGAAGAAGAAGATGCTCCATGTAGCTGCGGGGATAAAGATTTAAAAATCAAAAAGAAATAAAAATGGAGATGGAAATATTGTGAAGCAGCACTTGAAGAAAATGTGAATTGCAAGGCCAATTATTTCATTCTCCTCCTCTTTTAATTAAATGCATGCATGCGTATATTTTTACAATGCAACTATGGAGATCTAATATGCATTGGTAATGCTAGGAAGTAGCACAAGACGGCACAATTGCAGGCATATTTTTGCGGTGTAATCAGCTGTGCATGCTTCTCCCTCCTTTAAAAAGACCGGCCATCTTCCTTGCGCAGGGAGCCTGGTCCATACACACAGCAACCCCTTCCTCCAAGTCATCTCCTCCCCTCTCCCCTCCATACGCAGCACCTCTTCCACTGAAGAGATACGCTACGGGCAGGAGCAGCAAAAAGTGGTCCCACGACCACCACTGTGAGCTCCACCACCACCCAGCTCATCAAAGAACCAGTGGGCGTGGTGGTTCATTTCTCTATTTCCACCGCTCAAAGCCTTCACGCCATTGCCTCAACCCCGAGCTCTGAAGCTTAGCAGCAGTAGCAGCAGCACGGCGCAACAGCCTCCAGCCCACGTGCAAGCCACCGCGTGCCCCTGCAGCAGCTGACGCTGCTCCTTCCGCGCACGCAGACTCACTCCAGCGCGCCCCGGCATGCAAAACCGGCCGCGCGAGCACTGTAGCTACTGTTCACGCGTTTCTGCGGAACACTGTAGCTATAGTGCGGTGACCGGAAAGTTTCTCACTTATCCGGTCACTGCGCACTCTCCACGCCGCAACCGTCTCCAGCCAATCCCTGCGCCTGCTCCCACATACGCTTGCGCCCGCAGCGTCTGCTCTAGCGTCCACACCCGCTTCTTCATCTACACCAGCGCGCAGCGTGGTGCGCTATGCTACACAGTGCGCTGCGTTGCAGCCTCACGCCCACTCCATCCAGCGCACGCGCGCACCCTTGCGCGCCTGCGCCTACGCGTGACTGCATGCACCACCAGACGTCGGCTGCAGCCTCCAGACGCCTTAACTCTCCAGCGCCCTCTCTCACAGCCACTCTCACTCTCTCCCGCAGACACACACCACACTTGTACACACTCACGTGTACACACACACACTCACTTGTACACATCTATATATATATACATATATATATTTATATACATATATATAGATATATATATACATATTAGTACCTATACAACCATATATAAGTATATATACATACATACTTAAATATATATATATATCTATATATTTATATATATATATATTTATACACATATATATACATACATATATACATATATACATACATATCTATAGATATAAATACATATATATATATATATATATATTTATATATATATATATATATATATAGATATCCATATCTATATAGTTAGACATATATACATATATATCTAGTTATAAATATATATATATATATACATACATCTTTCTATATATTTACATATCTATATATATATATACATATATAACTTCATATACACCTATATAATTATAACCCTATCTATATATATACATATAAATATATACTTACATTCATATCACCTACCACGCATTATATCGCGGGAATATCTGCACCAGTTGCTGATATTCCCCGATACCCGCGTATAGAAACCGTCTCCGCACACACACTTCCATCCATCCATCCTACACTCCATGCGGCACTTCGTCCTATTGGTTGCATCTTCCTAGACGTCAATCAACTCGACACCGTGCTACACACCATTTCCACCTCCACCCCCACCCCTATACATATAATATATATCTATATATATATACTATATTTATTTCTTTACAAGCAACCTCTATTTTCTTGATATTAAAAAGGATAAAAAAATAGTAAAAGAGAAAAGATAATCCTTGTCTTGCAGGTACTCGGTCTTGCGAATAGCAAGACCCATTTTTGGAACCCTAATTTGGCTCTAAGCCAAGGACCTGATTTTGAGGGTGTACCTCAAGGATAAAATTATCAGAAAAAAATCTTAAATAGAAAAACACCAAAAACATAATAAACGAATGGAAGAGATTCGTTGTAGGAAAAGCGTAGAAACTTATTCACCTCTAATCCCGCCTCCCTGAGTTCGTCCCTGGGCCTAAAAGTGACCAAGATAAAAATCAAGTAGGTCAGGTTAAAAATTTTGCAAAAAGATGATTAGGCTCGATTTAGGTTAACCACTATACTCATTTCAACGATTAATTCACTATATTAACACAACCTATCCGGGTCCCGACCATCCACGTCGGGAATTCGTCCAAATCAACTTGTGTTGATCAGCCGCTCCTAATCTAGATGACTTTTTCAGAATAAGTTAAACGCATTTACGTGATTTTGATACTGAGGCGCATTGAACCAGATTGTGTGTGGATTGGGGTGCTTAGGTTACGGAGTCCCGCAAGTCAGAGGTCAGTTAACGAGGTCGAATAATCCTTAAGCCTTAGACCTAATACTTAAGCTTTGCATGTTCCCCAACCTCTTAAGGATTATCCAGATTTTAGCAGGTACTTGAATTTTTAAGCCTAGGATTATAGCCCAAAAGACCTAAAATCAGTGTTCCTACTGATCTCTTCTTTGTTTCATTTGCATTTTTTGCCTTTCTTTTTCTTTTCATATGGTCTAGATCTAAGTCAATTCCTTAATCTTTTACTAATGACTATTTCTTTTTCTTTTCAAATTGTGCTCCTTTTTGACATTTTTATCTCCTCCCCTTTTTCTCCTCAAAATTTGATATGCCATCAAAATTTCTCTCCTCTCATATTTTTGTTCTTTTTCAAGAATTTTTTTTTTTTTTGGTATTTTTGGAATATGTGATTTTTTTGATGAAACCCTTTCTTATGAAGTGATTTTCACAACGTTTTGCACTTTACTACCCCCACATGCCTACGATTTGCAATGTCCTCATTGTAAATTAGGTGGGTTCGAGTTTAGCTTAAATCATTCATTAGAACAGGTATTGGGTGGGTGAATGGGTTGGGATGACTATTGTGGATGATTTCAAGCTTGGGTACGGGTACCAGAGGTAGAGTCAGCTATTCTAATGGATGAACCCTAAAGTGCAATATGAGTTCAGCATAGGATGTGTCAAGAAAGGTTTCGGGCTTTTCAAAAATGATAGGTTGCCTCCCGTTAAGCGTTGAGTTTTACGCCATCAGCCGGGCGCAATGAGCTCAGGGAGAATGGAGAGTAAAAGATGTCTCAGCCAAATTTGTATCAGTAAGTTCAATGAACGATTTGAGTCTCTAACCATTCACGACAAAAGGTTCTGAATCGATTTCGACGGCTCCATTTCCAAAGATTAATCGGACAAGGTAAGGTCCAATCCATTTTGATCTAAGTTTTCCTGGGAACAGTTTGAGTTTGGCATCAAAGAGTAGGACTTTTTGACCAGGGAAAAAGATCTTTCTGGATATGTGCTTGTCGTGAAAGTCCTTAACTCGCTCTTTGTAAATTCGTGAGCTCTCATACGCGTCATGGCATAATTCATTGATCTCACTCATTTGAAGCTTTCTGTGGGTTCCTGCCTTAGAAAGATCTAGATTGCAGTTCCATACTGCCCAATAGGCTTTGTGCTCAAATTCGATGGGGAGGTGACATTCCTTCCCGTACACTAATCTGAAGGGAGACATGCCTAATTGAGTTTTGTGGTGGTCCAATAAGTCGACAAAGCTTCCGAAAGTCGGGATGACCAATCTTTCCTATCAAGTCGAACAGTGACCTGGAGGATTTTCTTGATCTCTCGGTTTGATAGCTCAGCTAAACCGTTAGTTTGGGGGTGATAAGGAGTAGAGATTCAGTGTGACACCCCAGATTTTTTCATTAGTGATCTGAACTGAGCATTAGTGAAATGGGTCCCTCCATTAGAGATTATAGCACATGGAATCCCGAATTGAGAAAAGATGTTTTGATGAATGAACTTGATAACTACCTTATGATCGTTGGTTCAGGTCGGAATGGCTTCAATCCATTTGGACACGTAGTCAGTAGCGAGCAAAATGTACTCGAAGCCATCCGAAACTGGAATGGGTCCCATAAAATTAATCCCCCAGACATCGAAGATTTTGCATACAAGAATCGGCTATAAGGGCATCATATCACGATGGCTCATGTTGCCTAAGGTTTGGCAATGAGTGCATGTCTTACAGTGATTGTATGCATCTTTGAAAATCGTGGGCCAATAGAAGCCGCACTGGAGGACTTTTGCTGCGGTTGTATGACCAGAGAAGTGCCCACCGCATGCCTGGTCATGGCAGAAGGATAAGATGTCCTGAATTTCCGCTTCGGGGACACATCGTCGGATGATTTGATCAAATCCAATGCGGAAGAGATATGGGTCATCCCAAAAATAGTACTTGGCATCAGAAAGTAATTTGTCCTTCTTGGCCTTTGGCCAATCAGATGAGATCTGATGTGATGCCAGGTAGTTTACTAAATCAGCAAACCATGGAAGGCCCGTATTGATAGTCAGGAGGTGCTCATCAGGAAAATGTTCCGTAATGGGTTCGGAAGGGTCAATAATGTCAGAAGGAAGGCTGGACAAGTGATCAGCTACCACATTCTATTTTCCTGCTTTATCGTGAATCTCGAGGTCAAACTCTTACAATAGCAAGATCCAGCAGATTAGTCGAGGTTTCATGCCCTTCTTCGCAAGGAGGTGCCTCACAGTAGTGTGATCAAAGTAAATGATAACACGAGAACCCATAAGATATGATCTGAACTTTTCCAAGGCAAATACTACGGCTAGCAGCTCTTTCTCAGTAACTATGTAGTTATGCTGAGCCTTGTCAAGTGTCTTGCTAGCATAGTAGATGACCACGGTTTCCTATCAATTTTTTTCCCAAGTACCACACCTACAGCGTAATCAGATGCATCGCACATGATCTCAAAGGGTTGAGCCCAATCAAGGGACTGTAGGATCGGAGCTTGGGTAACTCGATCACGTAGGATCTCAAATGCTTGAATGCACTCCTTGGAGATTTCAAAAGGGACATCCTTTGATAGCAGATTAGTCAAGGGGTTCGCGATCTTCGAGAAGTCTAGAATGAATCGACGGTAAAAATCGACGTGCCCCAGGAAGGATCGGATGTCTTTGACCGAGCTATTCATAGGGAGTTTGGAAATCAGATTTACCTTGGCTCGATCAACCTGGATGCCTTTTTCGGAGATGAGATGTCCCAGGACAATTCCTTTAAGCACCATGAAGTGGCTCTTTTCGTAGGAAAGAACCAGATTCACGTCAATGCACCGCCTGAGGATTTGGACCAAGTGCAGGAGGAAATCATCAAATGATTCGCTAAAAACTGAGAAGCCATCCATGAATACTTCCGGATATTCACCTACCATATCTAAGAATACGGTAGTCATGCACCGTTGAAAAGTAGCGGGTGCATTGCAAAGACCGATGGGAATCCTTCGCAATGCGTACGTCTCTAAGGGGTAGGTGAAAGTGGTCTTCTCTTGGTCCTTAGGATCGATTACCACTTGGTTGTAACCGGAGTACCCGTCCAAAAAGCAGAAGAATCTATTTCCAGCTAGTTTGTCGAAGATCTGATCCATAAACGGTAGTGGGAAATGATTTTCTTCGTGGAGGTACTACGTCTTCTGTAATCAATGCAGACTCTCCACGAATTTGCTACACAGGTCGGTATGATTTCTCCGATCTCAGTCGTGAACACGGTGAGTCCTGCCTTCTTAGGCACAACCTAGATTGTACACACCCATCAACTGTCGTAGATCGGGTAGATGATCCCAGCATCTAACCACTTAATGATCTCCTTTTTCATGACCTCCTACAGATTAGGATTCAGATGTCTTTGCATTTCATAGGAAGGTCGTGTGCCCTCTTCAGTATAGATGCGATGTGTGCAATAAGAGGGGCTAATACCAGTCACATCATCGAGAGTCCATCCAATGGCTCTTCGATGTTGCTGGAGAACAGAAATCAGATGGGATTCCTTATCAGGTGTGAGTCTGGAGTTGATAATCACAGGAAATGTCTGATTGGAACCCTAAAAGATGTACTTTAGATGATCGGGAAGAGGCTTTAGTTCCAAAACAGGGTTATCAGCAGCAGCGGGTGGTTCAGGGTGGGTGTCAAGGGCAAGGGAAGGAGCTATGGGTGTGTCTAGGTTGAGTTCGGACTCCTCTAATTGCGGGTTTTGATCCTCTTGTGGTTGATCAGAAGTAGTCAAGTTTTCCTCGATATACCGATCGTCAACCACCACCTCGATATCACATATTTGTTCTATAACCCTACAATTAATCCCTTGTAGGGCCTTAAAGATGTCGATCTTTAATGTCTGGTTCCCAAATTTTAGTTCAATTTAGCCCTCCTCCCATTTAATGTTGGCCCTAGCAGTGGCCAGAAAGGGTCTAGCTAGTTTGATTTGTGTGTTTCTCGGATTTTCTGGAGCATCCATATCCAAGACTACGAAATCCACCGGGAAATAGAAATCTCGAACCCTAACAATGGCATTCTCAAGAACTCCTTTAGGTGACTTGATAGATCGATCTGCCAACTGTAATGTCACCTCTGTTGGTTTTAGCTCAGATTCCTCAAGATGGTCAAGTAGGGATGTAATTATTAAGTTTATGGAGGCTCCTAGATCCAATAATGCTCTATCAAATTGGATATCACCAATTGTACAGGAAATCAGGGGAGTACCTGGGTCTTTTGCCTTAGGTGGGAGCCTACTCAAAATGATGGAGCTGGCTTGCTCCGACAATACAGTTAGGCTCCCACTTCTGGTTTGTGGCTTATGCTTAGGTGTACACACGTCTTTCAGAAATCGTGCGTAAGCCGGTACGTGGTGAATTGCATCCATCAAGGGGATGTTTATATAGACCTGTTCAAAGAGTTTGACTAGGTTCTCTTCAGGTGCCATGGGTTTGGTTGTCCTCTTTCCCTTAGTCAAGGCCTCGGGAAATGAACCTTGGATGGTTCCTCTAGAATAGGTCCAGGTTCTTGATCTGGGACAGGGGTATCCTAGATGACTATCCTAGGGTTTGGGTTAGCACTACCAGGCTGCAAGTGGCTTGGGTAAGGTGGGTCCTATGTTGCTTTGCCACTATGGGTCGTAACTGAATTCAGTCCTGCCTGGTTCTGGTTTGGTATAGGTAAAATAGGTGGTTGCTGCTGAAATCCCAAGTACGATGTCGAAGCTTCCATCCCGTCGGGTGATGGAGCAGAAGGGGCCTGATAAACCATATGGGCTTGGCCTGGATTTGGGTTCATAACGTGCCGTTGATTCGACACGTTATTCGGATTAGGCAGAGGTTGCGAAGGGAGTGTACGAGGTTGGCAGGAATCTACCATCTGGGCAAGTTGATTGCGAACCTCTATGATCTCGTCTCTGTGATATTTCTGCATAGCCTCATTGGTCTTTTGAATGTCAGCCAGAGTCTAAAGGAGAAGAGTCATTTGATCTCCTTGAGTTGGCCTAGATTGATGGGTAGGGTTGGGCCGAGGTTGAGGGGGTTGATATGGACGAGAAGCTTGTGGATGGGATTGATATGGTGGTCTCTGATTCTGATTGTTTCCCGCCCACATGAAATTAGGTTGATTTCGCCATCCAGGGTTAGATGTATTAGAGCATGGATCATTCTAGATGGCGTTGAGGTCCTCGCAGGTCTGAGGAACCTCAAGAAAGTAAAAATACAAGGGTTCAGAGTTCCCCCAACTAGAATAGGTAGGTTCAGAGTTTCCTTCGGCCCTAGAGTCAGACGGGGATGGATACAGGTCCAACCCCTGAGAAGATTGGTGGTAAATGTTATGCATAGCTTCCCTCTCAGAGGGCGGCTGTGCGAACGGGTTTTGCGCAGAGGTGGCTCACTGCAGATGTTGAGTTAGCTCATCCATGTTCTTCTCAATAATAGAGACCTTGTCCAAATGACTGGCCATCAGTTCCAAGTCGACAGAAGAGGGCATGCCCTGTGTCTCATGTGCTCCCCTTAGATTCGTTGATGCACGAGCATTCGTCCAGTCGAATATGCCCATGGAGTCATTATTGATGGAGTTCTCATACATATTCTCGAGAATCTCCCACACAGTGTCCTTGTGTTGACCCATGATATTTCCTCCACAAAATGCATTGACGAATAATCGGATGTCTTCACGAAGTCCCTGGCAGAAAGACTGCACTTGTTCCCATTTAGGAACTCCGTGATGGGGGCATTTTCGCATGAGATCCAAGAAACGATCCCATGCTTCGTGAAGTGGTTCTCCAGGCTGTTGTATGAAGTGTGTGATCGGGTGTCGTAAAGCATTCGTCCAGCCAACTGGGAAGAACTTTTTCAGAAACTAGGATTGTAGTTCGACCCATGTGTTGATTGGACGCGTTTAAGTCTAATACCAGTGAGCTGCTTTTTCCATGAGAGAGAAGGAGAAATTTTCATGAGAAGAATATCCCGATTCTAAACATCTGACCTAAAGGTCTGGGCTAGATGCTTGAGCTGTTTAATGTGCTGGAAAGGATCCTCGGATTTGAGCCCATGAAATTTCGAAATAGCATGAATCATGTTGGGCTTAA
Organism: Thalassia testudinum; assembly: GCA_037157565.1. Lineage (NCBI taxonomy): Eukaryota > Viridiplantae > Streptophyta > Magnoliopsida > Alismatales > Hydrocharitaceae > Thalassia > Thalassia testudinum. The sequence continues at coordinate 98,307,556 of JAZHRO010000025.1, forward strand.
GTTTAGTATCAAGACCTCCAGTTGGGATTTGGACTCGAGGTTCGATTGCCACCGTGGTGGGATTGTAGTGATCTCGTATCATAGGACGCTGCGGTGGATTCACAAAGGCTTGGAATAAATCATTAAGGTGCTAAAGTTGATTCTCGAGGTATTCTCTTCTTTTGCAAGTTGTGCCATGATGATGGATGAAGGAGAATTAGGTTCAGATGAATCAGAAAAGATGTCTATGTGATGGGGTTGCTGCACAAACACGTAAGTCGAGGCCTGGCCTCGACGGGAGTGAATAACTAAATGAGGCCTCAAGGGTGGTCTTAAGGACCTCCTACCAAACATGCACCAATGAACTGGATGAGAATAGAATGTGATGGACCCAATCAGGACACCCAAAAAATTTGGATGACTATAGAGGTTCGGGGCAGATGATACCCCTTAGTCAAAAAGTCGTTCACTTATGAATTACCTAGGTAGCCAAAGAGGGAGAGTCCCGCAAAGACCCCTACACGGTAGAGCACCACCATAGGTTACAGGGTTTCCCCCACCTGACCTCTCTTGTCACTGATGGTCCAGGTAGACCAGAATGGGGACTTGACCTCTTAAGTCTACCAGTTTTATTAAGAGCAAGGGTGCTTAGAATTTCACTTGAACTTTTAAGATGTATTGAGTGCAAGAGTGACCTAATTTAAAGATTGGTTGACCCAACAAGGTGGGTCAACTTCACCTATTTGTCCTTTGAGAAATTTAGGTCCCTTTTTTAAGATTCAAGTGAGATTAAGAGCCTGATTTTTAGGGTTTTACTTGAATAGATCAATTCAACCAAGGCTTAGGCAAACACTGTTTGGGAAAGATCAGTTCTTGATTATGTGAGTATGTCTCTAAAACCCTAACTTGGAATCCTTACTTGGCACTTGTTTTGGTCCAATTTAGTTTGTCAAAATGTGGTATCTAGGGCTTAAACAAGAATGTGATAGCCCTAGTTACCTTAAGTGGGTGCACAAATCAGATTTTGTTGTTTAAATCAAATCAGGCAACTTGATGAATTATCTAAGAATGGAAAGTAAGTAGCCCTAATTGATTGTTTCCTTTTTAACCTTTTTAGAATCAGGGGCTTAAGAGAGAGAGTAATTGGACTTTACCTGCCCCTGGTGTGTTTTGTTGTGCGGCTGAACTTTCTTCAATGTATCTTCTCCCTGAAACAACCATAGCAAAAGAGATATAGCAAGTTAGAATGTGAATCAGGAATTGTAATCAAGAGTTCTAAATTGCCCGTTGCTCCCCAACAACGGTGCCAAAATGTTTATCGCGGTGAAGTCGAGTTTAAAATGAAGCGTTGTAATATAGTCGAAATCGCTTTGAAAACAAATACAATTTTTATTACTCGAATAAGTTCTGAGGTCAAACACAGGGAACAATATGGGATTTAGAAATCAAGGTCACAATTCAAAGTAAAAGAATTTGCAATAATAATAATATCAATGTGCAAAAAGATGAGTAAAATGGTGATTTAAATCACCAAATACTCCTACAATACCAACTAAGGAACTCAATGTATATGTATGAAATGAAAGCTCAGATCTGTCGTCTGATTTGGAAATCAGACGACTTAAAGTGATTCTCTTCTTTGTCTTCTTTTCTTCTTCCTTTTCTGACTCTTCCTTTCTTCTACAGCTTCTTCTCTTTCTTTAGCTACGGCTTCTCCTTCTTCTTCTTTTTCTCAGGCCTTCACTTCTTTCTCTCCTTTCTCCTCTGTGCCTTTAGCTCTTCTTCTTCTCTGGCCCTTCAGTTCAAGCCTTCACCTCTTCTTCTTTTCTTCACCCTTCTCTAGCTTTCCTCTTCAGAATCCGACTAAGTGTCAACCAAAGTTCCCTGTAGCAAAACCCTCCCCATACCCACGCAACTCTCCTCTCTCTTTCTCTCTTAGGATCTGCTCTCCCAAAGTCACAAGGTATCCAGGTTATCGGGTTAGGCATGCGTACCCAGGTCCAAGCTCACCAGCATGCGGTGGTGAGCGAGGAGTGCAAATCGGGTTATCGGGTCAGGCTAGGCCGGCAGGTACATGTCGCGGATGAGGTCGAGTGAGCGGGTGAGAGGGACCTCACCTCGTGAACTGAGGCAAATAGCTACCAGCACAAAATCAATTTATGCAGGCGCACGGCTTCAGCAGTTTCCAATGTGGGACTATTCGCACCCTTCTTCTTCGCGTGTCCACAACAGGGGTCTCCCTTCAATTGCCTCAACTCGCAAGGCTTTCATCTTCAATTGAGGACCTGGACTTGTGCACGAGACTCTTTCGCGCGACCTGGGGCTTTAACCTCGGATCGAAGTGCCTAGAGCAAGCTTCCATCAAGCTCGAAGCTTGCTTGTCAACGGTGGACAAGGCGAACACCTGATATCAATGAAATAGCCTTTCGACCATGTCATAACGGTCAGGGAGGGTCGCCAGAGGACGGCGAATGTGATGGGGGTGTCCATGTGGCGTGTGGATGTCTGTGAGTGCGTGGCTAGGTCAGAATGTGTGCGTGAGAGTAGGTGTGTTTGGGGGTGCGTGTGAGTGAGTGGAGAGGTGAATAAAGATAGGGGAAACGATCAGTGAGGTGTGGCGATGGCCGTGGGCTTGTCAGTGAGGGATTTGGTGGTCTGTGGAGGTGGGGTGGTCTCACCGGAGGGGATGGCCAGAGATGGAGGAGATGGAGTTGCGAAGGGTTGTCGGAGGTTGAAACAAAGTGTGGTGAGTGCAAAAATAAAGTGCAGGAGATGAAGAACTTAGCTAGGAGGTAGGTGGATGAAGTGTGGTAGAGATGGCGTTGGATGTGGTGTTGCTGACACCGGAGACGAAGGTGGTTCCGGTGAGGGAGAAACGACGAGGATGAACTGGAACAGGCGTCTGCTTGTACGGCAAGACGTGGAAAAGAATAAGGAGGATGAATCCGCCACAAGTATGGTGGACTGACGACGAGAAGAGGCACAAAAGGTCATCGGACGTCGAGGAACCGTCGGCCATGAAAGAGAGAGAGGAATTGTGGGGATTCACGGCCAATTTCGAATGTAGGAAATTCAGGAGGATCTGGGCTCCCTTATAAAGGGTTCTAGGGGGCAGTTAGAGCTTGAGAAGCAAGCTTCCCAAGCTTGGAAGGTCACCAGATTTGGATATTTCTTGAGACACAAATCTCTCATGCATTTGCATGAGAGATTGGGAAAGATTCAGAGCACATGGATGGGTTCATATTGGAGAGGATTTCTCAAAGAATCTCCCTTCCAATTTTGGAAGAGATTTACCAAGCAATCAAGGAGAAATCTCCTGTCAAAGATCGCCGGAGTAGGTTTTCTCCGCGAAAATGGTGGAGGGACCTAATTGAGAAGGCGACAAAGAAGTTAGGGGGCTGAATGCAAGAGTTTTTGAAAGTTAGGGGTATAAATGTAACTAGACAGGACCATTTTGCAAACTAGGTCAAGACAAGTTTTCCTTGGGTCCAAATTTTTGGTACAAACTTAATTTGAATCTAAGGAATCCAATGGTGAAGTTGGATTTTGGTTTTGACCGCGTTTGACTGGGTAATCTATGAAAAAACCCAAATTAGGGCATATATCTGTCTGAGACTCCATTTTGGGTCAAGATGGGTCCTGATGGTTAAATTGAAGGTACTAAACCTTAGAGAATATTTTTCTATGATTTTTATAGGGTTTAAGTAAATTTTATCCTAACCAGAACCTTGGTTAATTAAGTTGGTTTATTTTTAGGGTTTCAAAAGTCATTTAATTCTCAGATCACGTGCAAACCCTTTTTTTGTCTGATCTAACCCACTTGTTATCTTATTAAGACCATTTGACTTTTATTCAGCCCTTGAGAAAACTCGTGGTTGTACTACATTCATGATAAGTTGGTAAAAGTACGATTTTAACCCTAGTTTCTTATTTTTCTCTCAGAATGGTTATACAGTGAGTTATGGTTCTCTAGCGGTTACGTAGGAGCATTTACTGACTTAATTAGGTCAAAATGAGCTAGTTATGGCTCATGATGGTGTTCCCATGATCCCCCATCACAACCATCTCCTCCTCTTCCCTCTCTTTGTAGTGATGATCTTTCCTCTTCTTTGGCTCGGGTGCCTCCTCAGGTGTACGTCTCCCTGCCTACTCCAATGTGGGTTCCTCTCTAACCATCTCCTCATAGGTTCACTGCATCTTCTACTCATGGACAACATTCACCATTTCCCCAAAGTTCAGCCTTAGGAGCCATGAACTCCCACCACATCTGAGAATGATCTTCTCTGGTAGCGATCCTCCTCTGAAGACCTTCACATTAACATATAACACTCTACCATCCCCTTCCCTCAAACCAATCTCTGCATCCTTTGCCACAGTCGCATATCCAGCTAGAATAGATGCTACAGTTCACGATCTAAGATGTAGCGGCAGAACACTGATTTCTAGAAATCCAAATAGAGAGCCAACCCTTTGATGTGGTTGGTCAGGCAAGGCTCCATCAAAAGGTGAGACGAGCCTCTAGATCACAGTTAAATTCTCAAAACTAGAGGATTTAAATCGAAGTCGCTCCACATCCATCATACCTAAATCGAAGAGAACAAATTTCGTAGGGGATAGGGTAGAGACCTTCCAACCTTCAACAGAGAGTGCAAGGGATTTTACCATGTTTCTGATGCGATCTATCGACGGATTGCTAGCCATCACCTCCCCGACCAACGCCCCTCTGGGCATAAGCTCGGAGATCTTTGTATCCTCAGACATAGGAACTTCAACGTCGATGGTAAACCCCTTGTAGTTGTTTGGCGGTGGTGGTGGTCCAGCATTAAGGGTCGACTTAGGGTGCCAGACCAACATCTTGCTAAGTCCCCCTCTGATCTTCGTGCAAGCATCTCTTTTATGCCTGTGTCATCCACATGCCAAGCAGACAAGGGGGGATCGAAAGATCACCGCCAGATGGCCTCTCCTTCGACAGCGATAGAAAACGATATCCATGTAAACCCTACTCACGTCTCTCTCCCAGTTCAGCCATTGCCCATACGACTGCTGCCCCTTAGGGTTTCCCCTCTCCAATCTCTTCTCCGCCCAACCCTAGACCGCCATGTTGACCATCCTTCATCCATGCCATGGTTGACCTCTCCTCTCCTCTCATCCTCCCCCGGCTACAACGTTCTTAGACCCGGCTTTGTCATGTATTTCTAGGTCAAATTCGTGCAAGAGTAGGATCCATTTGATTAGCCTGGGTTTAGCATCCTTTTTGGCTAACAAATGCCAGATAACCGAGTGGCTAGTGTAAATAATCATGTGGTGGTATGATCTGAACTTTTCTATTCCAAAAACTACAGCGAGCAGTTCTTTTTCTGTAACAGTATAATTATGTTGAGCCTCATACAAAGTTTTACTCGCATAGTAGATCACTACGAATTTTTTCTCTCTTCTTTGTCCTAGGACTGCTCCAACAGCAAAATCTGATGCATCGCACATTATCTCAAAGTCCTGGGACCAGTCTGGGGGTTGTAGAATAGGTGCAGTTGAGACTGTATCTCGAAGGGTGTTGTAGGCGTTGATGCAAACAGGTGTCATGTTAAAAAGTATGTTGTTGGCTAGAAGGTCAATCAAAGGCTTGGAAAGTTTGGAAATTTCCTTAATGAACCTTCTATAGAAGCCAACATGTTCTAGGAAAGATCGGATTTGCCTGATTGAGCTAGGAGGTGGAAGTTTGGAAATTAAAGCAACCTTATAGCTCAATCAACTTCAATGCCCCTCTACAAAATGATGTGACCGAGGATAATCCCTTCTTGAACCATAAAATGGCTCTTTTCCCAGCTTAAAACTAGGTTGACCTCGATACATTGCTTCAGGATTTTTTCTAGGTTGCTAAGACAATGGTCGAATGAATCTCCAAACATGGAGAAATCATCCATAAAGACCTCCAAATATTCACCTACCATCTCTAAAAAGATGGCTAACATGCAACACTGAAAGGTAGCAGGTGTGTTGCATAACCCGAATGGCATACGGTGGAATGTAAACATGCCATACAGGCAAGTGAATGTGGTCTTCTCTTGGTTCTCTGGTGCAATATCAACCTAGTTATATCATGAATATCCATCCAGGAAGCAAAAATATTTCTTCCCTGCCAGTCGTTTGAGAATCTGGTCAATGAATGGCAAGGGAAAGTGGTCCTTTTTAGTGGCCTCATTAAGCTTCCTATAATCAATGCTCACCCACCACGCAGTTCTAGTGTGGGTGGGGATGGATTTACACTGGTCATTCGTGACCACGATGAGCCTGTCCTTCTTGGGTACTATTTGAGTAGGGCTCACCCAAGGGTTATCGGAAATCAGGTAGATGATTTTCGCATAAAGCCACTTGATTATTTCCTTTTTAATGACCTCTCGCATATTCGGGTTTAATCGCCTTTCATCTGGCGAGAAGGTTGAGCCCCATCTTCCAAATAGATCTTTTAAGTGTAATAAGTAGGGTTAATTCCCCTTAAGTCAGAAATTATCCACCCAATAGCTGCCCGATGTTCAGAAAGGGCAGTAGTCAACCTAAGTTCTTGGTCCCTAGTTAGGTGTGCATTGATAATCACAGGGAAAGTCTGATCAGGTCCTAGGAAGACATACTTAAGGTTGTTGGGTGATGAGAACCTCATCATGAGCCATAACTAGCTCATTTTGACCCAATACAAAGGATAAAAGCTCCTACATAACTCAAGGAAAGGCTTAACTCAGAGAATTCTGAGTTTAAGGAGAAAACAAGTCATAAGGGGTAAAAATGCAATTTCACCAGTATAATCTGCATACAGGGTAATTCAGGGCCCAAACATAGGTCAAAGCAGCTTAATAAGAATAAAAGTGGGATGAAATGATCTAGCAAGGGCTACAGCAATTCCAAGAAACTAAATGATAAATCTGTAACCCTAAAACAACCCACTTCAATTCACAAGGTTCGAGGCAAAGTAAAAATAGAATAAACCCTCTAAAATTCATAGAAAAATAATCTCTAGGGTTTAGAACCTTCAATTTGGCCTTTAGAACCCATTTTGACCTACATTGAGAACCATGCCCAATTAATAACTTAATTTGGGTTTTTGCGCAAATTGACCGGTCAAACAAGGTTTAATATGAAAATGAAATTCACTATCAGATTCCTTAGGTCCTAATTAGTCATGTATAAAAATTTGAGCCTAAGAAGAAACCTCCTTGACCGACTTTACACTTTGGTCCTCATATATTTACTCTTTGGCCCTCAACTTTTGAACCCTCGCATTTTGGCCCCTAACTCTCCTTCGTTCTTTGCAATCAGGTCCCTCCTGCAAAACCTGCCAGCACCATGCTCCGGCGACCTTGCGCGGAGCATGGCGCTGCGCAGGGTGAGGTGGGGGACCTGGCAAGTAAACCGGGGGTGCCCTGCGTCGTCAGCCGTCGCAGGGACACCCCCCTGGTCGTTGTAGCCCACCATACCGGCCGTGCGAACGCACGGACGGTATGGGTTCTTGTTTCCGACCATCCTCCGGCGAGGGAGACACGTCGTCTCCCTCCGCCTTCCTCCCTGTTTAATCCCTATAAATACCCCCCGTTGCTCCACCAACCAGGGCAGCTTGGATCTGACGGAGAAAATCCCCAACTTTCTTCTCCTCTCCCTCCGGCAGACGCCCACCAGCTCCGGCGGTTCCTCCTCCTCCTCCTCTTCGCTCTGCCGCAATACCAGCAGCAGAGACCTCCTCCCCTGCTCTTTCAGCGCCACGCCGTACCCAGCTGGCGCCTCTCCAGCCCTCTGCTCGCCGCCGCCCTTTCCCCTGGGCATCTTCTTCTCCGGCGACAGTCGATACGACTGTCGCCCTGCCCCGGCCCCTTTCGTCTCCGTAGCTAGGTCAGAACTCCTCCCCATCTCCCCCTCTTTCTTTTCCTCACTGTCTTTTATTTGATTAAACCCTCGACCGCTCCTGTTCACCCTCACCTTCTCCGCCTCCGGCCATCCTCCGGCGAGCCGCTCCCATCACCTCAGCAACCCACACGGCTCGCCGACCACCGCAGGACCTCCGCCTCCTCACCCTGATCAACCTCCGCCCTGCCACTCCCCCCACACCACCCTCTGCAACCCCACCGAACAGACCCATCCTCCGACCCACAGTCCGACCTAGGGCAGCCCTCGCACGCCGCCCCACGCCTCGCCACCACCCACACGAGCTTCGCCGCACCCTGGCGAAGCTCCTGGCACTTTCTGATTAGGCCGAGAGGCCGTTTTCTTGTGAATAGGCCACCCGACCTCCGCCGCCATTGCCGCGCAGGAGGAACTGCTTCCGCCTGCAGCTACAGGCGCGCCACGCTCAGCGCCAAGCCCAGATTCAACTCCCAGGCCTTGCGAGGAGTTTTGGCAAAACACCAGGCTCGCAGCTAAGGCAGAAAGCTTCGCGTGACGCCGCAATCTCCCGCTGATTTCCCCGCTGCGGGCGTGCAATTGAGGTGGGACATTTAGTCCCACCTCGGAAACGCCTGAAGAATCACAGCGACATAAGATGCAAAAGTGCTGGAGGCTTACTGCCTCAGCACACGGGGTGAGGTCCCCTTCACCCGCCCGGTTACCCGGTCTCGTCCGCGCTCACGCCCCGCGGACCTGACCCGACCCGACCCGACTTAAGACTGACCTGCACTCCTCGCCCACCACGCACGCCGGTGGGCCTGGGACCCGGGCCTGACCCGAACCCGGTTACCCGGCAGCTCTGGGAGAGCTTTCCCAAGAGTGGTTTCAGAGAGAGAGAGAGACGCGGGGGGTTGGGTAGAGTAGGTTTTGCCTCTGACGAAAAACTCTGAAGTATGCAGGCACAGGCGAGGAAGAAGACCCGCGGAAGAAGAAGGGAGCTAACTGTAGCAACAGGTAGTTAAGTCGTCTGATTTGGAAATCAGACGACGGCCTGAAGCAGCTAAGGAAGAAAGCTTCGCGTGACGTCCCTGGCTGAAAAAGAAAAGAAGAAGCTGACACTTAACCGCAGGGAGGAAAAACAAGAAGAAACTCTAAAGAAGAGGCTGAGCAAGGCAGAAGAAGAGGAAAGGCTGCAGAGAAGAAGTGCAGCAGAGCCAAGGAAGAAGAAACCTTCACAGAAGAGACTGCAGAAAAAGAAGAAGAGAGGCCAAGACAGAAACCAAGGAAGAAGAAGAAGGAGATCTGAAGAGAGAAAGAGGAGCATCACCTCTGCTGCAGAACAAAGAAGAAGAAGAAGGAGATCTGAAGAAAGAAAGAAAGAAGAGCATCACGAGGAGAAAACAAAGAGAACAACAAATTCTTTCCCTCTCTCTTTCTTTATTTTGTAAAAGAAACATGTATATCTCTAGAATACAACTTGCTCCCTGAGTTCGACCTCGGGAACTCTTTTATTTTCCGAGTAAAAAATTTATATATTTGAAATGTTGGTAATAACCGGCTATACTACAACGTTATAACAAACCAAAACCCGATCTTCACGCCAACCGACTTCATTGGGTAAAGGTTTCAATTCAAGTGCAGGTGGGACAATGTTTGACGGGTAGAGGAAGGGTGGGAGTTGATTAACATCAATCTCCTCAAATGAAGGTTGCCGGTGGTAATCAGCTCTACAGATTTCAACCTCCGAAGACTGGGATGGGTCATGGTAGTCATCAACTGGTTGAATCGGATGGTTTTCTAAAGAGCTAACCTTGAGGCATTCTTCAACCAGGGTTTCCACGGGATCATATTACTCAACCCAACCGCAATCAAAAGACTTAATCGCCTTGAAGATATCCAATTGCATCTTCTTATCTCCAAAGGCGATTTCCATACATTCCGTGTCATAATCAATGTTCGCCTTGGCCATATCCAAGAAGGGTCTGCCCAGGATGATGGGTGTGTTCTGTAGTTGTTCAGGGACTTCCATGTCAAGGACTAAAAAGTCAACTGGGAAGTAGAAGTCCTTAACCCGAACAATGACATCCTCGACTACCCCTTTCAAGGTTTTCATGGATCGGTCGGCCAGTTGGATAGTCATAGGTGTGGGCTTTAATTCCCCAAATCCGAACTGGTGATAAAGGGTAGTTGGGATTAAGTTAATTGAAGCACCTAAGTCCAAGAGCACTCTATCAAACATCATGTCACCAATATTGCAAGATATCAGAGGTGCTCCAGGGTCAGTTCTTTTCGGAGGTAGGCTACTCAATATCACTGAACTAGCTTGTTCCAAGAGCACTACCTTCCTAGGTGCTTGGGTTCTCAGCTTACGCTTAGGTGTACAGACATCCTTCAAAAATTTAGCATAAGCCAAGATATGGTTGATTGCATCGAGGAGAGGTATATTAATTTGTACTTGTTTAAAAATCTCCAACAACTCATTCTCAGCCACATTTCTCTTTTTCTTTTTTTCTCTAAGGCTTAAGGGTATGGTATTTGGGTTTGAATTGGTTCAGGCTCCTAATCCTTGGGTTCCTCCCACTCATCCTCAGAATCAGGCATCTCAAGTAGTGAAGTCATGGGAGGGGTTGGCCATTTGGGGTCCTGGGTTTGAGTGCCGCTTCTCAAGGTAACTACATTGGTTGAGGCATTGGAACTATGGTTAGATCCTTGATAAGAAGAAGAAGCATTAAACTCAGGAGGTGTCTGTGGGGATTGTTGGATCATGTGGGCATGCCCCTAATTTGATTGGAACCCTTGAGGATTGTGGCTGAGAAGGAAGGGACCCATGTTGTTTGTTATCCAACAACTGGCTCAACTGTCCCTTCACTAATGCCATCTCCTCCTGATGTTTCTAATTCATATCAGCCATCATTTTAATCAGAGTGTCCATTTGGTTCTGTGTAGGGGCCGCCCTATTCTGGTTATAGGGGGTCTAGTAGGTGGACCTTGATGATAGGAGGGAGGGTTTTGCCTAGGTTGGTTCTAGAATTGATTCGATTTTTTATTCGACTAGGCAAAGTTTGGGTGGTTGCGTCATCCAAGGTTGTAAGTGTTGGAGAAAGGGTCAGGCTTAGAAACTCCCTGGATGGCCTGGGCATCTTCAAAGGTAGAAGGTGTCGAAGGGGAGGGGAAAGAGTAATCAGAGTTTGAGGGATCAAAGGCCCCTCCCTAGAACATGGTCAAGGGCTATTCTAGGTGCATTTGGTTCATAGATTGAACCAAGTCCACATTGTGAGCTCCCTTCGCTAGGGAGAAGGTCTGTAACGGGGTTCGGGTTTGGTTCAATAGCTCATTGTTGAGAATTCGTAGAGAGCGTTTTGATAGGAAAATGCATCGTAGTATAATGTGCAATACGATCAAACAAAAATATTTATAAAAAGATAACAAGACTTGAGTCCCAGTCGTTCGTCTTTAGGAGGCATTTATGCAAATCTGAAATCGATCCTTTCTAGCTCTACTTGCTTAAAATCACAAGGTGGTTTATGGTTATTACGTATTTAAGCATGACATGCTTGGTTGCAAGAATATCAGAAAGTAAAAGCAGGCAACTTTAATCACACAAAATATATTGCAATCAGCTCATGGTGATTCTCAACACATAGACATATATATATAGAAAATTTTCTTTCATTCATTCAAGAGAGTGTTTACAACATAGAACTAGAGGAAAGCTTATAGAGGAAAGCTTAAAAACATCAATCTATCTAACAGAAAATGATCGCATACAGGAATCTATGGGGGGATTTTGCATGCATTATTGGGGGAGAATAAGGACTACACTACTAAGCAGTAAATAGAAGCAGTAAATGTAAAGAGCTAGCTACTAATCTATCAGAAAGTGAGAGCATTCGAAGGTGGGCTCCGATGGCCTTGGAGTGGTTGAGAAGAGAATGAGGGGTAGCCAACGGAGCTTAGGCCAGCCCTTGGAGAGAGGGAGGAGTGATCTAGCATCCTGGCATGGTGTCCTTCATGGTGGTGCTCAGCTCGTGGAGATGGAGTGGAGATGGTGGTGGCTAGCCTAAGTGGAGGTTGATGGAGCCAAGCAAGTATGGCCAAAAAGTGGATGGGTGCAAATGGCCACCCCTTAAGTCTTTTTATAGACTTAAGGGAAGCTCTCTAGAGAATTATGGAATTCTCTAGAGAGGCCTATGGTGGGAGCTCGTGGGAGAGTGAGAGAGAGAGGATGGATGGTGGTTTTTAGATCCACCAAATGTGGATCTAAAAATTGAATGGCTCTTGGTTGCTAATTTTAGCAACCAAGGCAACCACACATGGTAGAGAGTTCTAGAGAACTCTAGGCTAGGTATTTTCGTGTGGATGATGTGTGTGGGTGTGTGTGGGTCGAAACTTAGGTGGCTAGGTTGATTAGGTTAGGTTCTAGTGGGTTTAGGTCAAGGTATGTCTCAAATTAGGGTTATAAACCCTAATTCACTAAGGTAAAGTACAATTAAACTTAACACAAGTTTAATTGGGTGTGTGGAAACTTAATTGAGAGTAAAACAACTCAATTTATTTAGGTCTAAGTCAATTGGACTCTCACTAAGTCCAATTGGACAATGTGTGCTGAGATCAAGGCTCATTGGACTCAATGAGTCCAATTGAATAGGCTGATGGAATTGACTAAGATCCAAGTCAATTAGGTTTAGTGAGGATCTAATTAGGTCCTTAGGGAGGTATAGAGGTGATGTACTAGGGTTAGGGCACCTTAATTTAGGTTCCTATGGGGTTGGAATTGGGTTTAGGGACATAGAGATCCAAGATCAAGGCTTGAATCTCAAAACAGGAATTGGAGAGCAGTATCAAACATCTAATAATAGTGTCAGACGTCTTATACTCAAAAATCAGAAGTCCAGACTTGTTGTCTGGATGTCCAATCAGAGTCAAGAAGGATTCAAGGTTCTGTCTTGGGTATTCTGCAGAAATTAGACGTCTAACAAAGTGTCTGGACGTCCAATAACACTGTAGAAGTGGGTTTAAGGTGTGCGGGAGTTGGCTAAGGGTTCTGGATGTCCTATAATTCATCTAGACATCCAGATAAGGGTTGGAACTAGGGTTTTGGGCCTTCCTAGGGTGTTGTGACCTAATCTAAGGGTGGCTAAGGCTTGGGGAAGTCTCTAGGCTATCCTAGGGCTAGGATGGACCTAACCTCTTCACATTTTACTGCTTTATTCCTAATTAATAGAATAACAAACCTTAACTTCCTTACATCATTATTCCTACATCTAATCTAAGTCTTCTGCTCCAGCTCTGCTGCAACACCCATTATTCCTGATCCAGCTTCAGATCCTGCTCCAGATCTAGCTTATTACCTGTAATTGACATAATGCACCTAATCAGCACATTATAGCATTATTTTATACATAGCTAAAAGAAAAAAGTAAGGATACAAATAATGCTTATGCATGCATGAATTACCCTAACTTATGCTGAGTCCTATCCTAATTTAGGTCAATTAAGACCTATGATTGCTGTGCAATCACTCGTCAATCTTTTTATCCACCAACTCAACCTGATCCAACTTCTTGGCTATAATGTCCATGTCAACCATTCCAGAATTTGTTTTCACCTCATAAATCCCACCACAGGGTTGATTAGACCAATTAAATTGGGTCATGGAGGCATTGTTAAGTGAATTCTCACTCATTGATTCAAAGAGCTCAAATGTGCTCTCCTCATCCTTATTCAAAAGGTTGCCTCCACATGAAGCATCCACAAAATTCCTAAAGTTGTTGTCCAGACCATGGTGGAAAATCTGGGCCAATTGCCACCTTGGAATCTCGTGGTGTGGGCATTTCCTCAATAATTCATTAAATCTCTCTCACGCCTCATGAAATTGCTCTCCACTTTGCAGGGTAAAAGTAGTAATGGCTCTCCTAAGGGAATTAGTCTTTCCTATGGGGAAAAACTTCTTAAGAAAAGCATGCCTTAATTTCGCCTAAGTGGAGATGGGTCTCCCTAAATTCCTAAGCCAATGAGACGCTTTGTCTCTTAGGGAGAACGGGAACATCTTGATTAAAACAATATCTAAACTGATGTTCCTAGGTTTTACGGTCTGGGAAATTCGCTCTAAGTCCTCTTGGTGTTGAAAAGGGTCTTCATTTGAGCTCCCATGGAAATGGCTTTGAATCAAGCTAAGGACATTGGGTTTTAGCTCAAAATCATCTCCCCCTTCGGGGACCCTAAGGTATGGCTCTACTTGGATGGTAGACGGATTGTAAAAATCACGGAGAGGCCTTGGTTGGCCCTCAAGGGGTGGTGGTGGGTTCAGTGGGGGTTGCCCTTGAGGGTTCTATCCTTGATTCTGCCCCTATGGGTTCTGTAGTCGGTGTATGGCCTACATGATGGTGTGAATATGTTGCTGAAGTTGGTGGTTGGCGGTAATCTGAGCCTAAATCATGGCCATGGCATCGGGTTGAGGTTGATCCTCAACCTCCTCAACTCGTGGGTTAGCCATGTCCTCAGTCCTACTGATGTAAACACGTTTACACTACTTAAGATGTCTATTTATGCATGTTCTTAAGCATAGGATTGCATTGCATGATCTAAATATTGCATAACATGCATCATCTTGCATTTAGAGTAGTTTGAATAAAAAGGAGATTAATTATCTCCTTTTATGTGCTTGGACAGGGAAAACTTTTTATCGGGGCCTCGGATCGAAGATCCAACCGTACAGATGTGATCAGGGCGACGATTGGAGTTCAACGACCCCAAGATCGTCCTAATCAGGCATCTGTAGCATCAAATAGTGACTGGGGAACCCTAGAAGATCAAGGGCCAAGATGGTGTAAATCTGCACTTCAAACAACAAATCCGACTACACGGATGGATTCGAATCGACGATCGCAGCCTAACGACACAAAAATCGAGTCAATCTGACACCCGTGGCACAATCTACATCATCCATAAGATGGACGACCAAGATGGCGCCACGTGGCACCATCTCGGCGGCCCAATCGCCCTCAAGCAACCGCTAAAGCCCCCGCATCTGCCCTTCCCCGCCATTGGATCAAGATCCAATGACTACGACGCGCTCACGCTAAAGTCAGGCGCTCAACATAAACGCGCCCCCAGCGCGTTGGTCGAGTGCTCTAATGCGAAGAGAGAGCGCGCGTTCGAGCCTCACCACGCGGAATTTGGAGCGGGGGCGTGCCTTCTATCGACCGCACGATCACGATCCAACGGTCGTGCGCGCCCGATAGTGCCCATGCACTATTGCACACGCGGCGGTAATGCGGCATCGCACGCGATCAAACGCGCACTGAGGAGGCGGGCGTAGCGCGATCTAAGCTGTCTGATATTGCGATCGGACGGCTGAGGATGGCTAAATGTGTGCGAGTGTTGTGCGTGCAGGCAAGCGAGCGGGCGTGCGCGCATCGCCCACTACGGCCACATTCAGACCTTTAGCGACGGTTTTATCCATCACTAAAGGTCCTGAATTAATGTTTTTAAAGATGTAATGACCAAATTGCCCCCACTCCTTGCAACTATAAAAGGAGACCCCCTCCACACGAAATTCTCATCCCTTCCTTCTCTTCTCTACCTCTCCAAAGCTCAAGAGAAGCTTGTCCCACACCCGGGATGCTCCTCGCAAGATAAAGTCAATTTTTCATCCCCTTTCGAAAGCCGATCCCGCGACGACAACGACGTGTTGCCTCATTCTCCTTCGTCCTGCTTCGTCCTCCTTCTTCTGCTCCGTCCTCCTTCATCCAGGCATCGTCCCGTCTGGCTCGTCCTCCAAGCAATCGTTGAGGAGGATAACTTCTCTCTCCCATTCTTCTTTACAGCTTTCTAGTGTAGAATTTTCCTGCTTTCTAGTGTAGTTGATTTCCCGCTTTCTAGTGTAATTCTTATTTGGTTTTATTGTATAAACATTTTGAATTATTGAATGCATGTTTTCTCTCTCTCTCTCTCCCCCCCTTTTTAGTCTGATTGTTGTTATAGTTTCATTGTAATTACATCACCTCGCTTTTCAAGAAAAATTCTAAAAAAAATATAATTGCAAATATAGATCGATGTAGCCTCCCTGTGTTCGACCCGGAATTTCCATTTCGGTATAAATTTTATTTGTTGAACACGAGTTCTTCGCTTTCAAACTACAACGACAAGGTTTTCAAAACCAAACACGTTAGCGTAGCAACTTGCTCGTTCAACATTTTGGCGCCGTTGCCGGGGAGGCAATGATTTCCGATCTATTTTTCTCATTTCTTCAACTTTATTGTTTTCTAACTTGCTTTCTCTTGTGTCTATTGTTTTGCAGAGACCTCCATCAGGAAATTATCAAGTGGTAGACTAGAGTAAAGTGCAGTTGAAGACAATTGTAAGTGCTCCCCATTCTTCCCCCCTCCATAGATTTCATTCGCCACATTAAATCCAAATTCCAATTAACCTAGGTATTTGCATAAATCTTAGGAATAGTTTGGTTGTTTGGATTCTCACTCACATTCATTCCACCCTCATTTATATAAAAATAACAAAAAGATAATCTTGTGGGGCAATTTTCAACAAACACACAACGTACACCCACATTCAAGGCACTTAACCGGATTGATTTGTTTCTACTCAACCGGGTTCTGATCTGCGGAACCGGTACACACAAAGCAACACATAAAAGAGTAGAAATCATTCTAGGTTAACCATCTTTGAGTGCCTAACTTAGTGGTGCATTTATGGCCAGTTGTTTGAGTTGTTTGGGCCACACCACTCTACTTAAAATCAACTCATCAAGTAGTTCCTCCTTAGGGTTTTCAATCTAGGTCTATTCCAGGCACTCCATTTTCTTTCTGATTTTAAAGGAAAACAATCTTCACCCGTGTTTGACAACTTGGTTTGCCTAGAAACTTGATTACAATCCACCTAATTTGAAACCCTAAAAGCTACTTAAGTAAGATTTGAACATTAAAATCCACGCATCACAAATAATCTTGCTTGAAAATCCTAGTTGTGCACGTACTTCCATAAATCTCAATCAATCATTAAGGGCACAACCCATTTTAAGGGCCCATCACATTCCATAAGCACCACAATCCCAGGACTTAATAAAATTAAGTAGACGTTGGCCTTAAGGTCTGATTCGCTCTTCAGGGCCTAGTCTGAGATTGTCTTTGATTAACCTACTTGTACTGATTAATCTAATGTCTAGCTAGGGGAGTAGCGTCAAACGACCGCAGCTAGGGGGTACACTAGGAACCGGAGGCGAAAGCTGAAGGAAGAACCTTCTCCCTAGTCCCTCCTTCTAACTGGTTGGATTGAACAAACGCAAGTAGAGTAAATCATTTACAGTCTTAAGGTAGGTTTTGGGAGTCAGTAGATCCTTAGGCTACCCCACTTAAGGACAGCCTTGTTTTGTTGTGCTACAGGGTCCCTATCCCCAGTCCTTCTGACCTTCTCCTAGTTGATGCTGTGAAGACGGTCATTGAATCCCCGATTGGAAGGACCATTAGAGCATTCTAAGAGACGCAAATTTATATTTTGGTCAAATTGATCCCATGGCCGACCAACAGCCTCCTCTACTTGGAAATCCACAGGAAGAATTTCGAAGGCAGCTGGAACAAATGCAGAGAAAGCAGGAATGGTTCCAGAGAATGTAGGGTGCTCATCCCTTAAAGGATTTTTATGATCCTTCAAATTATGGAGAACGTTTCGGTGTCCAGATTCCAGCTGGTGACATAGAAATCAAGCCCCAGGTGTTAAGCCTAATTAAACATTATCATGGGCTTGGCTTCGAAGATCCGTTTCAGCACTTGGAGGACTTGACCACTTTGGTCCAGACCACCAAGGCACGAAACGTAAATGAGGAGCAAATGATCATGAGGCTCTTCCCCACTCTCTTAGGGATAAGGCCGCGCATTGGTATAGGACAATAGGAAGACCAATTACAACTTGGAATGAGTTGAAATCGGCCTTTCTAAAGAAATTCTTCCCAGTCGGACGTACCAATGCTTTGAGATGGGCAATCACTACCTTTACCCAACAGTCGGGGGAGCAATTTCATGTGGCCTGGGAGCGATTCCAGGACTTATTGCGGAGGTGTCCACACCACATGGTGCCGAAATGGCAACTCGTGCAGATCTTCTATCATGGGTTGACTGAGTAACTCAGAAATCATGTGGATGCAGATAGTGCACATGATTTATCTGAGAAAAAGAGTGAGAATTCAATCAATCATGCCTCCATGGATACATTTAACCGGTCCCAGCAGCCCAGATCAAATGTCAATGAAGTCCATAACTCATTCATTTTATATGGAATTGATTTGTAACAAACTTGATAAGGTGGACTTGGTTGCTAAGAGAATGGAAGAGTGGATGGCTGGCAATTCTATGAACAACTCTCAATCCACTCAATCCCAAAATTTGGGATTCCATTCTTCACGAGCTCCTTCTGGACGGGAGTTCATGAATCAACTCGATGCGGCTCAACCTGTGAGTCAGCATTTTTCGGAACCCCACGGGTTCCAAACTGGGGCCTTTGATCCCATTTTTCTGATCCTTCCCTTTCTTTCTCTCCATCCTCACCCTATGAGGATGTCTGTGCTGTACAAGAGAATGTTAGATCCAACCCCTACTCTAATGCCTATAATCCAGGTTGGAGAAACCACCCTAACTTCTCTTGGAAAAACCCAAGGCAACAGACCCAATTCCGACCCGGCAACTATGCTCCGCAACGACCAATGGATCAGGGTCAAGTATATACTCAGTTGCCTCCAAATCAGGTCAATCAGCCAGCTTGGAATGCCCATCAATCCGCAGGGCAGGCTGATTTGAACCGACAAATGGTAGAGATGCAAGGATCCATGCTCTAGCTCATGCAGTAAATGAAAACCTCGCTGAACAACTTGCAGTCCGGGCTCATTGCTAACTCTCATCAACCCGGATCTCTACCATCCCAACCCATACCCAACCCGCGAAATATTATGAATTCGAGCAACCAAGCCCATGGGTACGGAAATCAGAGGGACCCACATGCACATGCTCAGGTGGTTGAGCAGGGTTCCTCGTCCTCTTCTTCTTCTTCTGGAAATCAACAATTCATGGCTAATCAAGCCCCTCCAATCTTTCCTAACCCTCCCCAAGACCCAAATTCTTATGCATCTGCAAATTCTCTCACTTTGAGGAGCGGTAAGCAGACTCAGAATCCACAACCACACTATTCTGATCTTTTGAATCCTGAAGAAGCTGAGGAGAGAGAGGAGAATTCTAGAGGAGAAATCAAGGCTCAGGAACCTGATTCCAAAGATCTGACTCATGTTCCTTTTCCTGAAGCCTTAACCAAATCAAAGAAGAAGAAGTCTGTTGATAGCAATGAGGAGCTTCTGAATCTATTTAAGAATGTTGAGATTAATATCCCGCTCCTTGATGCTATCAAGCACATACTGGCTTATGCAAGATTTTTAAAGGAATTATGTACACAAAAGCGTAAGTCGAGAGAATATGTTCCGAGGAAGGTGGTACTCTTCGAGCAGGCTAGTTCTGTTATCCTGCACTACCTCCCTCAAAAAAAGAGAGATCTTGGTGCTCCGTTGATTTCTTGCGTCATCGGAGATTACACATTTGATAGAGCACTTTTGGATCTGGGTGCATCCATCAACCTAATTCCGACTTCTCTTTATGAGAAGTTTGGGTTAGGTGAACTTCGGCCAACTTCAGTAATGCTACAGTTAGCAGACCGCTCGGTCACAAATTCGCGAGGCGTTATTGAAGATGTTATAGTTAAGGTCAAGGATTTCTATTTTCCTGTAGATTTCCTTGTCCTTGACATGGATGTACCTGATAATCTGAGGAACACGCCCATCATTCTGGGGCGTCCGTTCCTATTTACCGCTAAGGCCAACATTAATTGTGAAAGCGGTAGCATGGAAATCGCCTTTGGGGACCAACAAATGAAATTGGATATTTTTAAGGTGATCAATAAATTTGAGGATTGTGGATTTATTGAGGAACTTGATGAGGATAATGAAAACATTGAAACTTGTTTGATGGTTTCTTCAATAGAAAGCTCCTCCTTGGATGACGAATTCGACCCGCAACCCTCTATGGCTGACCTGCCATCTTCTGATGAGGTTATTGATTTTGTTCACTCATAACCTCTTCCTCCTATTGAATCTTCAGCATCTACCTTACCATCAATCATCAACCCACCCCAGCTTGAATTGAAACCATTGCCTGAGAATTTGAAATATCAATTTTTAGGACCTTAGAAGACGCTCCCTGTGATTATCAGTGCTAAATTGACAAAGGAGCAAGAGATTAAATTGATCAAGGTCCTGAAGGAACATAAGGAGGCAATTGGTTGGACCATTCATGACCTCAGGGGGATCGAGCCATCTTACTGTAATCATAGAATATTCTTGGAAGATGGATCCCGCCCTTCTCGTCAGATGCAGAGGAGATTGAATCCAAATATGCGAGAAGTGGTCAAAAAGGAAATCATCAAGTGGCTCGATGCATGAATTATTTATCCAATCTCTGATAGTCCCTGGGTAAGTCCCATACAGATTGTTCTGAAGAAAGCCGGGATTACCGTTGTGACTAATGAGAGGAGAATCTGTCACAACTCGTTCAGCTTCCTCTTGGAGGGTTTGTATTCATTATAGGAAGCTGAACACAGCCACTAAAAAGGATCATTTTCCCCTGCCCTTCATCGATCAAATCTTGGAAAGATTAGCCGGGCAGAAGTACTTCTATTTTCTTGATGGCTACTCGGGATATCACCAAGTTCCTATCCATCCTGAGGATCAGGAAAAAGCTACTTTCACCTGTCCCTACGGAACCTTTGCTTTTCGTAGGATGCCTTTTGGGTTATGCAATGCACCTGCGACTTTTCAAAGGTGTATGCTAGCCATATTTTCTGACATGGTGGGAGAGTTTATGGAAGTCTTCATGGATGATTTCTCTGTTTTTGGAGAATCATTTGACTCTTGTTTGGCTAATTTGGAAATGATTCTTAAGCGATGTATCAAAACACGATTGGTCCTTAGTTGGGAAAAGAGTCATTTCATGACCCAAGAAGGCATCGTTTTGGGTCATGTAATCTCTGAACGGGGAATTGAAGTGGATAAAGCTAAGGTTGATGTTATCGCTAAACTTTCTCCTCCCACATCTGTTAAACAAATCCGATCATTTCTTGGCCATGTGGGATTCTATCAAAGATTCATCAAGGATTTCTCGAAGGTTGCTCGTCCCTTGAGCAATCTTCTTGCCAAAGAAACGCCGTTTGTTTTTGACGAATCATGCCGAAAGGCATTTGATTTCCTGAAAACGGCAGTCACATATGCTCCAATTTTGCAACCACCAATTTGGACAGCCCCTTTTGAGATCATGACCGACGCTTCTGATTACTCGGTCGGGGCTATCCTGGGTCAGAAAATTGATAGAAAGCCCTCTGTCATCTACTATGCTAGTAAAACTCTGGATGAAGCCCAGAGGAATTACACTGTTACTGAAAAGGAATTACTAGCTGTAGTGTTCGCTTTGGAAAAATTCAGGGGTTATCTCTTAGGGTCTCATGTTATCATCTAAACTGACCACTCGGCCTTGAGACATCTCTTGGCCAAAAAGGATGCTAAACCCTGGCTTATTTGTTGGATTCTTCTACTTCAAGAATTTAATTTTGAAATCAAGGATAAAATCGGGGTACAAAATGTGATAGTGGATCATTTGTCGAGACTCCTAGGTGATTCCTCTCGTCCGGACATTCCGATTGCTGAAACTTTTCCGGACGAAACTATTCTTACAGTTTTAAGTGTCCACACCCCATGGTTTGCTGACATTGTTAACTATTTGGCCGTTGGTCAAATCCCCCAGGATTGGACCAAGCAACAACGGGATAGACTCAAATCTGAGGCCAAATACTACTTCTTGGAGGACCCTAAGCTGTACCGCATCGGCTCTGATCAGATTATTCACCGATGTATACCGAAGAATGAATTCAATAGTATACTCGAGTTCTGCCATGCATCTGGGTGTGGTGGACATTTCTCCGGGAAAAAGACGGCTGCAAAAATCTTGCAATCTGGCTTCTATTGGCCGTCTTTATTCAAGGATGCCCAGGATTTCTCAAGGTCATGTTCTCGATGTCAGGCACTCGGGAGCATAACTAAGAGAGATATGATGCCCCTAAACCCAATTCTTCCTGTCGAAATTTTCGATGTTTAGGGCATCGATTTCATGGGATCCTTTCTCCCTTCATTTGGACATCAGTACATTCTTGTTGCTATTGATTATGTGTCCAAATGGATTGAGGCGATTCCCACCCGAACCAATGACCACAAGGTGGTCATTGATTTTGTCAAGAAAAATATCTTCAGTAGGTTCGGGATTCCAAGGGCTATCATCAGTAATGGTGGCACTCATTTTACTAATGCCCAATTCCAGAATTTATTAGCCAAATACGGGGTTAATCACCGAATTTCCACACCTTACCATCCCCAGACGAATGGACAAGCTGAGATCTCCAATCGAGAGATCAAGAACATTCTGCAGAAAATGGTTAGGCCTGATCGCAAGGATTGGACTCAAAAGCTTGAGGACGCTCTTTGGGCCTACCGTACGGCGTATAAAATGCCCATCGGCATGTCTCCATTCTGTTTGGTGTATGGAAAGGCATGCCATCTACCCGTAGAGATTGAACACAGGGCATTCTGGGTGATCAAACAATGCAATTTAAATCTGAATTTAGCTGGGAAGACCAGGAAACTCCAACTATCTGAGTTGGAGGAGCTTAGAAATGATGCATATGAGAATGCCAAGATCTACAAGGCTCGGACCAAAGCTCTACATGATCAACTGATTTCCCGCAAGTGCTTTGAGCCAAATCAGAAGGTCTGGTTATTCGATTCTAAACTTAAGCTCTTTCCTGACAAACTTAGATCTAAATGGAATGGCCCATTCATAATTGACCAGATTTTTCCAAATGGAGCTGTTCAGATTTCTGACCTAAAGATGGGTAGCACATTTAAAGTCAACGGTCAACATTTGAAGCCTATTATTGACCGTATTCTTCCAGAACCTGTCTCAGACACAATTGCCTTAGCCATTCTGTGACTTCTTTAGCTGGACTTCGCCTAGTTGACGGCATTAAACTCAGCAGTTGTACATATGACACAAGGCTGATATGAGCTTCATATTCAGGTGACATCTTTCATATTCTACCCTTTCTTTCATGTCTCTTTTTCAATGTGGATATTGCATCAGCTAGGCATGGGGGGTGGATTCATTTTTGAATCATTTGGTCAGCTTTGTGAAATTCATGTAAATTGTTTTTCTCTTCTTATTTATACATAAAAAAAAATCAAAATTAGGAGGGATTAGTTGGACATTAGGACTTTTCAATCTTAGGAAATTTTACATTTGGATCTGAACACAAAGACCCTTCAGGTCTTTGGACTTAATCAGCCCGTGTATCCACTAAAATGTGGATTTGTCTTTCGAGTCATTGCCATCTTAATTCTATCGTAATTGGAGTAAATAAGTTTGGGTGATAAGTACACGACTTATCAACCCACCCGTACGGTGTATGAAACGCCCATCGGCATGTCTCCATTCCGTTTGGTGTATGGAAAGGCATGCCATCTACCTGTAGAGATTGAACATAGGGCATTCTGGGGGATTAAACAATGTAATTTAGATATGAATTTAGCTGGGAAGACGAGGAAACTCCAGCTATCTGAGTTGGAGGAGCTTAGAAATGATGCATATGAAAATGCGAAGATCTACAAGGCTTGGACCAAAGCTCTACACGATCAACTGATTTCCCGCAAGAGCTTTGAGCCGAACCAGAAGGTCTGGTTATTCGATTCTAAACTTAAGCTCTTTCCTGGCAAACTTAGATTTAAATGGAATGGCCCATTCATAATTGACCAAATTTTTCCAAATGGAGCCGTTTAGATTTCTGACCCAAAGACAGGTAACACATTTAAAGTCAACGGTCAACGTCTGAAGCCTGTTATTGATTGTATTCTTCCAGAACTCGTCTCAGACACGATTGCTCTAGCCATTTTGTGACTTCTTTGGCTGGACTTCGCCTGGCTGATGGCATTAAGCTCAGCAGTTCTACATATGACACAAAGTTGATACGAGCTTCATATTCAGGTGACATCTTTCATACTCTACCCTTTCTTTCATGTCTCTTTTTCAATGTGGACATTGCATCAGCTAGGCATGGGGGGTGGATTCATTTTTGAATCATTTGGTCAACTTTGTGAAATTCATGTAAATTATTTTTCTCTTCTTATTTATACATAAAAAAAATCAAAATTAAAAGGGATTAGTTGGACATTAGGACTTTTCAATCTTAGGAAATTTTACATTTGGATCTGAACACAAAGACCCTTTAGGTCTTTGGACTTAATCAGCCCGTGTATCCACTAAAATGTGGATTTGTCTTTTGAGTCCTCACCATCTTAATTCTATCGTAATTAGAGTAAATAAGTTTGGGTGATAAGTACACGACTTATCAACCCACCCTCTGATTTGAGGGAATTTTTGAGTTTTAAGCATCTACACACTTTCTTTGCACTGACTCATTGTTCGGCGATTCTAACAGAAATTGGGTAGCTAATGAACCTTCTAGGGTGATATGGCTGGCAAGTTATCGTGGGTAACAGCCCATAGGTAGGTTGTCTAGAGCTCAGTCACTAGACCTTTCTCTTTTTGCTGCCTTTAGGTAAATCTTAGACCAGGGAAGCCACCTACTTAAAAAAAAAATAAAAAAGAAAAGGAGAAAAGAAAAAAAGAAATAAACCACACTTTGCCGCACGAGTATGGCTGGCAAGTTGTCGGTGGTAACAGCTTATCGACCGGTTGTCCAGAACCCAGCTCAATAAATGCACTGAAAATTCCAAAAATACTTAGGAAGAAGTGGAGAAGTAGAATAAACCGAGGAGATATACACTGGATTCACCCTTGTGTTGACCCCGTAAAAAAATAAAAGTAGGGAGAAAGCTACCGGTTGTAAAGATACACCTTTAGGCAGAATTCTTTTTAGGTCGCCTAGAGGCGTAGAAATCCGAAGTCCGTTTTAACTGCCGATCAACGAGTCTATCACATTCACAATAAGATGTTTAGAACTTAGGGTTCTCATCAAATCTTGGGTGAGTTGAATGGCCATAGAAAGCCACTCTTAAACCTTAAAACTTGAAAATCCAAAAAAAAAAAATTAGAAAAGAAGAAAAAGAGAAAAAGAAAATTTTCTTTGAATAAGGCGAGGGCTTGAGGCGGTCTGCATTTTGGCAGATACTCGAGCACTAGTGTGTCTTTGAAAGTTCAGTTCCTAAGTAGACATTTTCTTAGTGATTGAAAATAACTCATGCCCAAATAATCCAACCTAATTCTTTTATAAATAGCATATAGTCTTTCCTAGGGAATAGCAAAAGATAGGCATGGGGGTATGATGTAAACACATTTACACTACTTAAGATGTCTATTTATGCATGTTCTTAAGCATAGGATTGCATTGCATGCTATAAATATTGCATAACATGCATCATCTTGCATTTAGAGTAGTTTGAATAAAATGGAGGTTAATTGTCTCCTTTTATGTGCTTGGACAGGGCAAACTTTTTATCGGGGCCTCGGATCGAAGATCCAACCTTATAGATGTGATCAGGGCGACGATTGGAGTTCAACGACTTCAAGATCGCCCTAATTAGGCATCTGTAGCATCAGATAGTGACCGGGGAACCCTAGAAGATCAAGGGCTAAGATGGTGTAAATCCACACTTCAAACGACAAATCCGACCGCACGGATGGATTCGAATCGACGATCGCAGCCTAACGACACAAAAATCGAGTCAATCCGACACTCGTGGCGCAATCTACATCATCCAGAGGATGGATGGCCAAGATGGCTCCATGTGGCGCCATCTCGGCCGCCCAATCACCCGCACGCAACCACTGAAGCCCTCGCATCCGCCCTTCCCAACCGTTGGATCAAGATCAAACGGCTACGATGCGCCCTCGCTGAAGTTAGGCGCTCGACACAAACGCGCCCACAACACGTTGGTCGAGCGCTCTAACGTGAAGCAAGAGCGCCGTTCAAGCCTCACCACGTGGAATTTGGAGCGGGGGAGCACCTTCTATCAACCACACGATCGCGATCCAACGGCCGCTCGCGCCCGATAGCGCCCACGTGCTATTGTACGCACAGCGGTAACGTGGCATCGCATGCGATTGGGCACGCGCTGAGGAGGCGGGCGTAGCGCGATCTAGGCCGTCCAATCTCGCGATCGGAGGGCTGAACGTGTGCGAGGGTTGCGCGCGCGGGCAAGCGAGCAAGCGCACGCGTCGCTCACTACTCCCACGTTCAGACCTTTAGCGACGGTTTTATCCATCACTAAAGGTCCTGAATTAATGTTTTTAAAGATGTAATGACCAAATTGCCCCCACTCCTTGCAACTATAAAAGGAGACCCCCTCCACACGAATTCTCATCGCTTCCTTCTCTTCTCTACCTCCAAAGCTCAAGAGAAGCTTGTCCCACACCCGGGATGCTCCTCGCGAGATAAAGTCAAATTTTCATCCCCTTTCGGAAGCGGATCCCGCGACGACGACGACATGTTGCCTCGTTCTCCTTCATCCTGCTTCGTTTTCCTCCCTCTGCTCCATCCTCCTTCATCCAGGTGTCGTCCCGTCCGGCTCGTCCTCCAAGCAATCGTCAAGGAGGATAACTTCTCTCTCCCATTCTTCTTTACAGCTTTCTAATGTGGAATTTTCCTGCTTTCTAGTGTAGTTGATTTCCCGCTTTCTAGTGTAATTCTTATTTGGCTTTATTGTATAAACATTTTGAATTATTGAATGCATGTTTTCTCTCTCTCTCTCTCCCTTTTTAGTCTGA
The DNA here is from genome assembly GCA_037157565.1 of Thalassia testudinum. NCBI lineage: Eukaryota > Viridiplantae > Streptophyta > Magnoliopsida > Alismatales > Hydrocharitaceae > Thalassia > Thalassia testudinum. Next base: position 98,334,276 of record JAZHRO010000025.1, read on the forward strand.
TTGTTGTTATAGTTTCATTGTAATTACATCGCCTCTCTTTTCAAGAAAAATTCTAAAAAAAATATAATTACGAATATAGATCGACGTAGCCTCCCTGTGTTAAACCTAGAATTTCCATTTCGATATAAATTTTATTTGTTGAACGCGAGTTCTTCGCTTTCAAACTACAACGACAAGGTTTTCAAAACCAAACACGTTAGCGTAGCAACTCGCTCGTTCAACACCTACCCCTAGAAAAATCAAGTTTTCTCCTAGTTTCTCTATGTAAAGCAACTAATTCGGGATGAAGTGATTGCCTTCCATGCATACACCAAAGAAGAACCAGGGGAGATGCAAAGGGAAATAGATGCGAGAAGTGTGTGCACAATTGGGTGCAAGGACCCAATACCAAAACAAGTGTTCCTTCACCAGCAAGATTAAGATGTGTGATTTTTAGGATTTAAATCTTGCTTTAATGGCTTTTAAAGTTCTTACTTGTTTACACCTTCAAACATGAGACAAATGTATAGGCACACAGTTGGTGAAAATTGATTTTTTTTAAGGCCTTTCGTGTAACTATATAAAATCAAAACTCCTTAGTGTAGAAGATCCTAGGGAGTGCAGCTTCTATTCAATGAATCTTTTTTAAGATTTTATCAAGATGGGTCCAATCAAAACAAGAAATGACCCTATCCTGACCAACATCGAATGAGATTTTCAACAAAATAGATTTCAAAATTTTTTAAGGACAATAGACCACCCAAATTCACATTTTTCCAAGAGGGGGTCAATCTGTCCAGAACCTCTATATTAGTGCGCAAATTTAATATCTTGATTAGAACAAGCACTAATCAATTTTAAATGCAAAAGTGTTCTTCAGATGAAGTGTATAGAATTTCAAGATCTTTCTAGAAATATAAATCTCTTGCAAATCTGAGCTGTGTGGAGTTCATAGTAGTAAGAACACTCTACAGATCTCCAGAACTTAGGACAACCTTGCACACTTCAAGTAGCAAATTTATCACGGCCAAACTACAAGGATTTTGGCTCTAAAATTTGAAGGGGAGTTCACCTACTGAAAGGGGCACCTTTGAGATTTTTTTCAAAATTTTTAGAGGTGTAAAGGGTTGAAGATTTTTTTCGAAGTTAACGGGCTGAAGATTTAGTGGTGGTGTTTTTCTTCAACAAACAAAAGAGAGTTTTTTTTATAACAACACCATTTCTTGGTACAAGGATGGAAATTTACCTTTGGATCGTGGGAAGACAAGACTAAGCCTTCGGGTCAATGGCGGTCTTCTTCTTGCACTTCCTTTCGATCCAACCCAACTCGTTCTCCTCTCATTGCCAATACACAAGGTTCCTACAACCACAAGAAGAGAGAGAAGAGAAAATTAGATAACACAAGTATAAATAATGACCAAGAAAATGAAAGAAAATAAGAGATCCATTGCCTCGCTGGCAACGGTGCCAAAAACTGACGTTCACTAGACGCATTTGTGTTAAATCGTTTGCTGTAGCGCATTTTACGACATCAATTTTAAATAAAAATAAACAGACATGAGTCCGAGTGTCGAACATAAGGAGGCATGAAATCGGATTAAATACTCACTTTGTTTCACAAAAATTCATCGTTTGTTTCACTTGCAAACCAAATAGAACAAGAAAGAAAGGGAGAGAGAGAGACAGAGAGAGAGAAGAGAGATAGTGTTAGAAATCCATGATATGATATGAGGATAATATATAAAAGATCTAGTATATTAATTATCAAATGTTGTAATCTAGAAAATATAGAGGAACGCTTAAATGAAAGAAATGAACTACACTATCACATAAAATTAAACTAAAAACAAGGAACAAAAAAGCATCGAGGTAGCCACGGCAGTGGAGGAGCTTCCATCGACAGCTCGACATCTTCACAACCTTGCTTGGGAGCTCTAAGAGTGGTGGAGTTGCTTAGGTAGATGATGAGAAAAAGTGGAGGGGGGTAGGCCCTTTTATAATGGAGGGAGAAGGCCAAAAATCATCCTCAGATCAACAGTGACAACTGCAATCGTCACTGAAGACCCACCACATGCATCGCCCTTGCCCCCGCCCTCACACCTTTAATGCTCCAGCTGCCTCCACGTGCCTTGCCGCGTGCGCATGCGCTATTCCATGTGCACGCACCTTGCTACCCTGCACTTGTGCTTGTGCACCACTGCTGCTCCTCGTGCGTGCATGCACGCATGTGCCTCGGCCGCTGCTGCTGCCACATGCCTTGTGTTGTGCTCAATTGCTCAATTGGGGGGGGAACCACGGGGATTGGAACCCGTGCCCCTCCCTTGAGAGATGCCTTCACGCCCGATGAGCCAAGGTCGTTCTTTGTCACAAAGAAGAATTATGGGTATGTAGTGGAGATGATCTCTCAGCCGTTGGATCTTGTGGACGATGCCTTGATGAAGAGTAGGTGCTAGCCGGGGTTGGGTGGCCTAGATGGCACCACGTGGCGCCATCTGGGTCGTCCATCTTTCTATGTAGGAGATGCCACGGTGCTCTGATCGCGATGATTCCCACGCTGGCAAATTGCGATTGTCGCTCCTGATCCATCCGTACGGTCAGATTTTTTATCTAAGGCCCATAAGGATGTCGCATTGCCCCCTGGCTGTTGATCTTTCTCGAGCTTGTTGTGGGAGCTACGGAGATCGGATTGAAGTGATTTCGAGTCTGTTGGACTCCGTTCGTCGATTCGGATCCATCTGTACAGTCTGATCGCTCATCTGAGACCTGTTTCAAAATGGACTTATGCACATGGTCATTAAACATTGATTCTAAGCGATTAAAATGTAAAGATCATGCAATATGCATTCAATGCTCCCAAGCCCATTATAATCTGACATTATCACACAAGTACCCTCGAAATTGACTCTAATTGATGTTATTAACACGTGTAATTGTAGAGTCATCAATTACAATAAGATGGCTCGATCCCTCTAAGGTCGTGGATGGTCCAACTAATTGCCTATTTATTTGTCTTAAGGACCTTAATCATTTTTAGCTCTTGCTCCCTAGTCAATTTAGCACTAATAATCACAAGAAGCATCTTTTTAGGTCCCAAAAACTCGTACATCAAATTCTCAAGCAATGGCTTCAATTCAAGCTGTGGCAGGTTCAAGATAGAAGGTAAAGAAGATGCACTCGATAAGTACACTTCGGTGGACTATAACTAAGCCTAGGGTTGCAAGTTCCTGGACATTAGGATGCATTTTCACATAGATTTAGATAGAAATAATTGCATAAGTAATGAATTAGGGTTGTATGCATCTCCTTATAGTATGCATAGTCTTATGCACCTCAAATATTTATGCATATGGAATAATTTTATATCTACTTTTTTTTGGCATGCTAGCAATCTATTAGGACTTGAATTAACTTTTCTATTTCTTTTACATACGACCTAGGTGGAGAAAATAATGCACATCACCAGGAAAATGGTGAAGCGACCTAGACAAGAGCGCAATTCTTCCCTCTCTACGTATGATAGCTGCCACCTTTGGTGGGATTCCACCATAAGTGGTCGATCATCCTTGTTGTGCTTGCCATTTGAAGAGGATATTTCAAAGGTGGCATGGCATTCTTTTGGAAAGCCATTAACACATCCTTAAAATGTGGATCCAAGATCCACATTTCAAGGGGCACACCATTGCAGATATTCCTCATCATTCTCATCCTTTCTACTACTCCTCTTCCAATGAAGAAAGAGAGAAGAGAGGGCATGCCCTCTTCTTCTTCCTCCTCTTCTCCACAACCATGGCATAAACTCTCAACGACCACCACGTATCACCACGTACACCGTGCATCACTGTGTACTCACAGTGTTTATTGAGTTGTGGAGATTTCCACCACACTCTCCATCTCCATCGGTTCGGTGGTGACAGCACCGATTCCCTACATAGCAATTACTACGGCGCTTTCGACCATCACCGTGCTCCACACCACCAAGGAGAGATGCCCTCCATCCAGGCCACCTCTTTCCTTCTCCAATTTACTTTGTTTTTCTTATTTCTCATGACATGCACTCAAACTCTCGAGATTAAATAAGAACATTTTGGTGTTCTTGCTCTTTCCCTATGGATTGACACCGTCTATACATAGGTTTGTTTTTGTTTTGATTTGCTTCACTCTCCTGCAATGATTTATTTAATTTTATGGTGATTTGAAGAAATCAGGACTCATCAAGACAGTTTAAAGGAAGAGGTTGGGAGTGAATAAAATCAGCGACCTCTTTAGGGTGTGGTGGGTCTACCACAGAGGGTTGTGGGTCAGGCTTGTCTATGCTGGTAAACTCCTCGAGAACATTAATAGCCATTCATGTCTCAACATTATAATCTATATCATCGAGTTCCTTAATGTATCCACAATCCTCAAATTTATTTATCACTTTAAAAATATCAAGTTTTAACTTCCTATCTCCAAAGGCGATTTCCATTCTATCTCTCTCACAGTTTATATTGGCCTTAGAGGTAGCTAGGAACGGGTGCCCCAGAATGATGGGTGTGTTCCTCAAATCTTCAGGTACATCCATGTCAAGGGAAAGGAAATCTATAGAAAAATAGAAATGCTTGACCTTAACGATAACATCCTCAATAATTCCTTTTGGGGTGGTGACCAAATAGTCCTCTAACTACAGCATTACTAAGGTCGGCCTGAGTTCACCTAACCCAAACTTTTCATACAGGGAAGTCAGGATTAGGTTAATAGATGCACCTAGTTCCAACAGTGCCCAATCAAAAGTGTAATCCATGATAACACATGAAATCAAGGGGGCATCTGGATCTCTCTTCTTTTGAGGGAGGTGATACAGGATAACAGAACTAGCCTACTCAGAGAGTATCACCTTCCTCGGGTTGGGCTCCTTCGGCTTACGCTTTTGAGTCCATAGATCTTTCAAGAGCTTAGCATAAGTCAAGATATGCTTAATAGCATCGAGGAGTGGGATGTTGATTTCCACACTTTTAAAAATATTCCAAAGCTCCTCGTTGTTGTCTATAGGTTTCCTCTTCCTGGATTTTAGTAGGGCATCAAGGAACAAGATATCGGTAGTGTCATCAGTTACATGTTCCTAAGCCTTAGTCTCTTCTTCACCTTTCTCCATTTCTTCCTTAAGCTCACCAGGGTTTGATTTACTAGGAGAGGGTAGTTCAGGGTCCTGGGTTTGCTTTCTACTCCTTAAGGTGACAGAATTTGCAAAAGCATATGGGTTCTAGTCTTGGGGAGGGTTGGGAAAGATAGGAGGGGCTTGGTTGGCCAGATAACCAGAATTAAAAGAAGGACCCCACTCAACTACCTGGGCATGTGCGTGTGGGTCCCTTTTATTCCCGTACCCTTGGGGTCTATTGCCCTAATTTTGTACATTTCAAGGGTTGGGTACAGGTTAAAATGGTAAAGATCTAGGCTGTCAGGTGATTGCGCAGCAATCATAAGTCTTAATTGACCTAAATTAGGCTAGGACTTAGCATAAGTTAAGGTAATTCATGCATGTATAAGCATTACTAGCACCTTTACTGCTTCCTTTTAGCTATGCATAAAATAATGCCTTAATGTACTGATTAGGTGCATTATGTCAATTGCAGGTAATAAGCTGATCAGAAGCTAGATCTAAAGCTAGATCTGAAGAATAAAGAATAACTGGTGTTGCAGCAGAGCTGAAGCGGAAGGCCAAGATTAGATGCAGTAGATAATAATGTAAGGGAGTTAAGATATGCTATTCTATTAAGTAGGAATAAAGCACTAAATTGTGAAGAACTTAGGTCCATCCTAACCCTAGGACAGCCTAGAAGCTTCACCAAGCCTTAGCCACCCTTAGATTAGGTCACCGCACCCTAGGAAACCTTAAAACCCTAATTCTAGCCTCTATCTGGATGTCCAAATGAGTTATAGAATGTCCAGAACCCTTAGCCAACTCCTGCACACCTTAAACCCACTTCTGCAGTGTTATTGGATGTCCAAACACTTGGTCAAACGTCCAATTTCTGCATAATACCCAAGATAGAACCTAGAATCACTCCTGACTCTGATTGGACGTCCAGAAAATAAGTCTGGACTTTTGATTTTTCACTTTAAGGCGTCTGATAACTTTATTGGACATCCAGAACTACCCTCCAGACCCTGTTCTGAGATTTAAGCCTTGATCTTGGATCTCTAGCTCCCTAAACCCAATTCTAACCCCTTAGGAACCTAAATCAAGGTGCCCTAACCCTAGTACATCACCTCTAGACCTCCATAAGGACCTAATTAGGTCCTCACTAAACCTAATTGACTTGGGTCATGGTCAATCTCATTAGCCTATTCAATTGGACTCATTGAGTACAATTGAGCCCTAATCTCAACACACACTGTCCAATTGGACTCAATGAGAGTCTAATTGACCTAGACCTAACTTAATTGAGTTGTTTTACTCTCAATTAGGGTTTCACACATCCAATTAAACTTGTATCAAGTTTAATTGCATTTTACCTTGATGAATTAGGGTTTACAACCCTAATTTGAGACCTAACCTAGACCTAAACCCATTAGAACCTATCCTAACCCACCTAGCCACCTAGGTTTTGACCCACACACACACACACACACCCATTCACGCACACACACCCACCTAGAGTTCTCTAGAACTCTCTTTAAGGTGGCTCCACTCTTGGTTGCTAAAATTAGCAACCAAGAGCCATTCAATTTTTAGATCCACAAATGGTGGATCTAAAAACCACCTTGGCCGACCACACTTGAGACTCTCTCTAGAGAGCTCCACACTTCTCTAGAGAGTCTCCCTTAGGTCTATAAAAAGACCTAAGGGGTGGCACTTTGCAACCATTCACTCTTGGCTCCATTTTAGCTTAGCTTCATTCCACCTCCACTCCACCTTCACGAGTAGCTTCACCATGGCCACCACCATCTCCATGCCAAGATGTTGGATCACCTCCTCAACCTCTCTCCAAGGGCTGGCCTAAGCACCATTAGCTGCCCCTCCTTCTCCTCTCAACCAAGTCAAAGGCCATCAGAGCCCACCTCTAAATGCCCTCAGTTCTGCTATAGCTTTTCACAATTTTACTGCTTTATTTACTGCTTAATAGTGTAGCTCTATATTCTCCCCCAATGATGCATACATAATCCCCCCTTAGGTTCATGTATGCAATTGTTTTCTTCTAGCTAGATTTGTGTTTCCAAGCATTCCTCTACAAGCTTTCCACGAGCTTCATGTTGCAAACACCATCATGAATCAAAGAAAATCTTTTTCTATATATATATATATATCTATGTGTGAAAATCACCATGGGCCTTGTTGCAATGTTTTTTTTTGTGTGATTAAAGTTGCCTGCTCTTAATTACTATCTGTTGCAACTAGCATGTCGGTACCTGAAAATATCGAGGATCTAACTATTAACGCATTTTTCGTAAATAGCCACCACATAACTAGAATCGTGCGTACTGAAACTCACACTTTCACATTTGTCATCTACCTAACACATGCACACGTAATTAGGGTTAATAATGAAAGTGGCCGAACATTGATTCGACGATTAGAAATCGGCGTGCGATTTTGAGCAAGTAGAGTGAGTGAGATCGATTTCAAATCTGCATTTCCATAAACGCCTCCCAGAAACGAACAACCTAGACTCAAGTCTCGTTATCTTAGAAATTATTTTTGTTGATCATATTTCGCAACTGTACTACGATGCATTTCTGATCAAATATGTGCTCTACGAACCCAACATCAGGGATTAGCAATAAGACTGGATTGCAACTTGTCCAGCGAGGTTTTCATTTGTTGCATAAGCTAGAGCATGGATCCTTACATTTCTACCATCTGTCAGTTCAAATCAGCCTGCCTTGTGAGTCATTGGGCATCCAAGATTGCTAATTGACTTAACTCATGGGCAACTATGTATATACATGACCCCAACCCATAGGTCTCTGAGGTGCATAGTTGCTGGGTTACATCTAGGTCTACTGCCCCTGGCTTTTCTAGGAGAAGTTAGGGTGGTTCCTTCAACCCGAGTTATAAGTGTTGGAATACGGGTTGAACCTAGCATTCTCTTGTACAGCATGCACATCCTCATAGGGTAAGGATGGCGAGAAGGAAGAACCAAAGAAACTGGGATCACAGGCCCCAATTTAGAACCTGTAGGGTTCCGAGAAATGTTGGCTCATAGGTTGAGTCGACTCAAGTTGAATCACAAACTCCCATCCTATGGGAGCTTATGAAGAATGGAATCCCAAGCTCTAGGATTGAGTGGATTTAGAGCTGTTTCTAGAATTTTCAACCATCCACTCTTCCATTCTTTTAGCAACTAGATCCACCTAATCTAGCTTGTTATAAATCAATTCCATGTCAAATGTATGAGGATCCTGAACTTCATTAGCATTTGACTTGGGTTGTTGGGATCGGTTAAATATTTCCATGGAGGCATGGTTTATTGAGTTCTCACTCATTTCCTTGAACAAGTTGTATGTGCTATCTGCATCCTTATTGAGGAAATCAACTCCACAGGAAGCTTCCATGTGATTACGGAGTTGATCCGTCAACCCATGATAAAATATTTGCATGAGTTGCTATTTCGGCATCTCATGGTGTGGGCACTTCAGCAATAGGTCCTGGAATCACTCCCAAGAACCATGAAGCAATTCCCCGAGGCGCTGGGTGATGTAGGCACAATTATTGATGGTAAAATACCTATTCACGCATATTCCTAGGCTTAGTTTTGCATTTCATGTTATAAATATTGCATAGCATGCATCATTCTGCATTTAGAGTAGTTGTATATAATTTAGGTTAATTGCATCATTTTTGTGGTTAGGAGAGAAGGATATTTATTTCAGAGCCTCAAATTGATGATCCAATCGTATGGATCTGATCAAGACGACGATCGAAGTCCAATGCCTCCAAAATTGCCTCGATCGAAGTCCCTTAGGACCATATGCAGTCTGAGAAAGATCAACGGCCAAGGGACTAGATGACATAATTCAAAGCTTCAAATGACAAATCTGACCACACGAATGGATTCAGATCGACGATCGCAGCCCAACGGCTAAAAAATTGACTCAATCCGACCTCTGTAGCAGCGCCTACGATGAAAAGAACATGGACGGCCCAAATCGCACCACGTGGTGCAACCTAAGCCACCCATGCGCACACATGCGCCACCGCACGCTCATAGCAGCGCAGGAGCATGCAGCAGCGGCTGGTAGTAGAATAGTTGGATGCTTCTGATAAATAGTTAAGAATAGGAGGAAAAAAAAGCGTCATGATGAGCTTCCGTCAATCATTTCCAAGATCTAATTCCAGTTTCCTCTCCTGTAATGGAAAGGCCTTTTTATCTTCTATTTTATGCTTACACTGGAGGAAAAAAATATTCTTGGTGGATGCAGGACTTGGTACTCCCAGAATTTGTATGCAAGATGAGCCTACTTTGGAAGGAGTGCCAATCCACCGAGCCACCAGGTTTGAGAATCAGGTGGGATCCCTGAATGTAGGGGATGGTAAATCACTGATCAAAGAGTGAGCAACCACCAGATTTCATTCTTTTTTTTGATCCCTGGATGTAGCGGCTAGTGAACCGCTTCTTCTTCCAAGCTCAAAATGCACGGACCAGCGTAGCAGTAGTGTGGGAGCGACGTTTGCGGTGGATCTTCATCGACGTTTATGACCGTTACTAAATGTCCTGTATACGAATTTGATTCTTTTCTCCACTATAAAAGGACCCCTACCCCTCCCATTTTTCTTCATGTCTTCCTTTCTTTCTCTCACCACCTCCAAGGCTCTAGAGAGAGCTTGTCCCAAGCCCGAGATGCTCCTCTAAAGTAGAAAACCAAATAGTTTTCCCTCCTCTCATCCCCATTCATGGAGCATCCTATGGCCATCCTCTCACCGCCGTTTAGGAAGAAGATCCTCCCCGCGACGCCATCCTGCCCCATCTTCCATCCTCTGGCTCCATCCTCCTTCGTCCCGTGCCTCACCACCTTCCTGCAGGCGACATTAGAGCGAGTCGTCCTCCAAGCAACCGTCGAGGGGGATTTCTCTCACCTCTTTCTATCTTTTTATGCTTTCGTAGTGTAGATTTTCCACTTTCATAGTGTAACAAACAATTCTTCATGAATAGATGATTGTTTCTCTCTCTCTCTTTCTCCCTCTCTCTTATTTTTTTGCAAGTAGATAAAGTTTTTATCGATCGAATCTCTTGCTTGCTAAAAATACCAAAAGAATTTGAAAACACAAAAATGAAATAAACAAACAAACATATTTCAAAAACCAAACGTTCGCCTCTTCGTGTTCGACCCGAGACCCACTTTTTGAGTTTCGGTATAAATTTTATTTGATCACGAGTTTTGCAACTACGACGACGGGTTACTTGTAACCCTGATTTCAAACTCGCAAAACATGCCCAGATCACTGGGCGAAAGTGGTAATCGCCTGTTGCAGAGCATTAGTAGGCCTAACTAGGAGGAATTTCTTCAGGAAGGTTGATTTAAGATAAATCCATGTAGCAATCGACCTTCCAGTAGTTTGGTACCAATGTGCGGCCCTATCCTTCAAAGAGTGAGGGAAAAGCCTCATGATCGTTTGCTCCTCATTCACTGGCCAGGAGTGTCTCACGTGTTAGAAATCGGGGTTACAAGTAACCCATCGTCGTAGTTGCAAAACACGTCGATCAAATAAAATTTATACCAAAACTCCAAGGGAGTCCCGGGTCGAACGCAGGGAGGCGACGTTTACTTTAAGTGAAAACCGTGCTTCAATTCATTTCTTTTTGGTATTTTAGGGTTTTATTTTTTTTTTGTGTTTTTGAAATAAAAGACAAGCAAATGAATCACAAGATAGAGATGTGGAACAAATCTGATATATAGTACTTCCAATGTCAATTACAATAAACTATAAAAGCATAAAAAGAGACGGGGGTGAGAGGAAATCTCTCGAATCAGTTGTTCGGTGAGATGACGGTGCCTGGCAGAAGCTCGAACGAAGGAGGTGAGGAGCGGGACGATGGAGGTGAGATGCAGGAGGACGTCGAGTTGAGGAAAGCTTCGGCGTGGCTCTAGAATGGAGGTGAGAAGACGAAGGTGATTTGCTACCGGAATGGAGGTGGGAGGACGGCTCCAAGGAGACCTATGAAGGGGGATGGGAAGTTGGAGGAGTATTTGGTGGAGCAGAGGTTCGCTACACTAATAGGCACCTTGGGAGCTTGAGAACATGCTCTAATGGAGCGTTGGTAGGCTTGCTAGAGCTTGGGAGTAGGTGGGAGTAGATTAGGTAAAGATGGCTTGGAAGGGAGGGGGTGTAAGTCCTTTTATAGTGGAGGATAAGAGGCAAAAATTGTCTTTGGGTCTTTACTGACGTCCATAAACGTCGCTGCAGCTGTCGCTGAAGATCCACCCTTTAGTTCCTCTTGCTAGCGCACACGGGCCATTAATGATAGCTGCAAGAGTCACTAAAGGCCCATAACTGTCACTGAAGATCAGCACCTATCCTCTATTAGAGCCCGCCCCGCTAGCCTGCTCAACTGGCATGAGCATCGCACACTGCGTGCTCCTCGTGTCGTGTCGCGTGTGTGCGTTGGCTTGCACTGGCATGTGCGTGTGCACACGCTGCGCTGCCGCTGCTGCTGCATGCTGCGTAGCTGCTACTAGCACCCTACTGATTTGCGAATTGGGGGGGCTACAAGGATTCGAACCCACGCCCTTCCCTTGCAAACCAATGCTCTAACCATTGTGCTAGATCTTCCCTTGTGTCGCAAGGAGTAGCTTGGTGCAAACGCTTCCCAGCCATTGGATCTTGCTCCAACAGCTAGGATTCAAGGGCGCAGATGAAGAAGGAATTGGGCGGTGCTGCTGGCCGGTGTTGGGTGGCCTGGATGGCGCCACGTGGTGCCATCTGGGTCATCCGTCTTCTTCTTGTAGAGGGTGCTATAGAGCTTAGATCTAGGCAATTCTCGCATCGATGGACTGCAATCATTGCTCTAAATCCATCCGTATGGTCGGATTCTTCATTCGAAGCCCGTAAAGATGTCACGTTGCCTCATGGCCATGTAAAATGATGGAATTAATGTACATAATATACAACTACCCTAAATGCAATGCAATGGATGTTTATGCAATATTTATGTCATGATATGCAATGCTATGCCTAGGAACTATTATAAATGAGCATTTTATGATGAATTTATATGTGCTTATCATACCCTCATGCTTACTTTTTGCTAGTCCCCAGCAAAAATGAACCTAAATGCTATGTATAAAAGTAGAATCAAGGTTCGAGTATTTAGGCAAAATTCGTTGATTGCTTTAGAAAATCTCAACCCTAAGACCTAATTACAAAGACTTATTAGTGCCTGGGTGTCTGCCAGAATGCAGATCGTCCAAGCCCTTGCCTTATTTGAAAAGGGAAATTACATTTTTTTATTTTTCTTCTTTTCTAATTTTTTTTGGTACTTTTGGAGTTTGAGAGTTCCGAGATAACTTTTTATAGCTACCCGACTCGCCCAAGACTCGAAAAGGACTCTAAGTACTAAGCATCTTTGTAAAAAAGTGAAAGACTCACTAGACGACAGTTAAAACGGTCTTCGGGTTTCTACGACCCTAGGTGACCTTGCCTAAAGGTTTATCTTTATGATCGGTAGCTTTCTCCCTACTTCTTTTATTTTTGGGGTCAACACAAGGGCGAACCTGATAACACCACACAAGGGGGTAGTAATTAGGTTGAATATGGCCCATCTTTAAAATAAAAGGCACAACATAAGTAGAATAGGAGCATTGCATGCATCAAGTACCAAGATTGCTTATAAACTGTATTAATGGCCATTTGTGTAAAGCATTTGTCAAAGCAGGCCTCAAATGAGCAATCAGACCACACGGATGGATTCAGAACGATGAACGGAGTCCAACGGACTCAAGATCGGCCAAATCCGACATCCGGAGCTCCCACAATGGGCTCAAGAAATTCTGACCGTTGATCTGGAGATCAACGGCCCAGAGAGCGCCACGTCGCCCTGCCCCCACCGCTCGCACACCCTTAAGCCGGCCAAAGATGAATCTCGGCCGTTGATCTTCGATCGAACGGCCAAGATCCGCACGCTCGCCCGCGGTCGCCGTGACAAAGCGCGGGCGTGGCGCAACGGTTAGCGCGAACGCCCGCATCGCCGCGACGTGCGTTCGAGCCACGAGGAGCGGGATTTGAAGGCGGGCGAAGGGCGCGGAAAAATTGGGCTGCCCGATCAGCAGCGGGCAGTCACGATCTCGCCACGTGGCGCGACCGCAGCGCACGAGCGCCCACGCACGCGTGCACGCCGGGTGGAAACGCGCGCGCACACACGCGCCCAAGGCGCGATCTTAGCGCGAACGCAGAAGGCTCTCAGCCGTCCGATCTTCGATCGGACGGCTCTCGTTCAGCGGCCACGGATCGCGCGAAGAGGAAGACCGGGGCGGGCGGCTGACCGGCGGCGAGAGGGCTACACCGACGATTTTGGAAGTGGTTTTAGCGACGCTCTGGATGTCGCTAAAGCCCCTTCTTCTTTTAGGAAGCCCTTAACTCTATTTAAACCCCCTCCTACCACCATTCAAGATATACTCTCCCACTAGCAACTACTCCACTCCTCTCCTAGCTAGTTTTAGGCACTCTTGTAATCGCCGGAGACGACGAGCCACCGACGGAGCCTCCTCCACCACCGTGGCTGCCTCGTCGCTCTCCACTCTCTCTCTACCTCTCTCTCTCTTTTAAGCTTTCATTTACTTTTGTTGAAGCATGTATTTAATGTTGTAAACCATGAACTATGAATGCATGTTTAATGAAATTATTTTCTGTTCAGTCGCCATTTTAATTTCTGTTTAAAGTGCATGATCAAAACTAAGAGCTTTCTAACCCTAAACTCTCTCGCTCTCGCTTTTCAAAACCGTCTCTTTCGCAAGCAAAACTCCGCCTTTTTCGTGACAACAAGTGATAAACAAAGTCCGATTTCCACACCTCCCTGAGACCGACACTCGGACTCACCTCCGTTTACTTCTTTTAAAATCGACGTATCAAGTGCGACTATAACGACACCTCTTAACACACACGCACTACGGCACGTCAGAACCCAGTGTATATCTCCCCGATTTATTCTACTTCCCCGCTTCTTCCCTATGTGTTTTGGGAATTATTGTGCATTTTATGAGATGGGCTCTGGACAACTGGCCAGTGGGCTGTTACCCACGACCACTTGCCAGCCATACTCGTGCGGTGAAGTGTGGCTTTTTTTTTACTTTTTATTTTCTCCTTTTTTTTTTCTTTTCTTTTTTGGGTGTTTCTCTCTGTTTTTTTTTTTAAGTAGGTAGCTTCTCTGATCTAAGATTTACCTAAAGGCAGTACAACAAAAATGGTCTTGTAGCTGGGCTCTAGACAACCGGCTGATGAGTTGTTACCATCGACAACTTGTCAGCCATACCACCCAAGTCGGTCCATTAACTACCCAATTTCTATAAAAACCCTTGGAAAGTGAGTTAGTGCGAATAGTGTGTAGATGCTTAGCCTTAAAATCCCCCAAATCAGAGGGCAGGTTGATAAGTCATATACTTATCATCCCAATTTATTTACCAAATTAAAATGAATTTGAATTAGCGAAGACTCGAGACTAAGTCCACATTCGAGTGGACACCTGGGCTAATTAAGTCTGAAGACCTGAAGAGTCTAAGTATTTAGGTCTCAAAGTATCAATTCTTAAAGTTTGCAACTCCTAATGCCTAAGTTCCCGTCTCCTAATTCTATATATATTTTTTCTTTTTTTCTTTTTCTTTTAATTGGAATACAAGAAAGCAAAAAATTACTGTTACAGCTGACAAAATGATTATAAGATATTTCCACCCCCCCATGCTTATCTATTTTAATGTCCTCATTGTTCAAAACGAAAGCATGCAAGAGAGTAGAAGTGGAAGAATAGCACCTGGTTTCCATGAGACTCTTGTTAGCTTGGAACCGTCTTTACATGTGCTGAGTTTAGTGCCTTCAACTTGGCGATGATCAGCCCGTGGTGGTTACGGCAAGGTAAGAGCAACCTTGTCTAAGACGGGTTCAGGGAGCACATGGTCAACAAAAGGTTTGAGATGCTGTCTGTTGACCTTGAAAATATTACCCATCTTTGGGTCAGAGATATCGACGGCCCCATTAGGGAAAATTCACTCAATAATGAACGGGCCGCCCCATTTAGATCTGAGTTTACTGGGGAAAAGCTTCAATCGAGAATCGAAAAGCCAGACCTTCTAGTTCGGCTCTTAGCTCTTACGTGAAATCATTTGGTCATGGAGAGCTTTGGTCCTTGCCTTATAAATTCTGGCATTTTCATAAGCATCATTTCAAAGCTCCTCCAACTCAGATAGTTGGAGTTTCCTAGTTTTCCCAGCCAACTCAAGGTCCACATTACATTTCTTGATGGCCCAAAATGCCCGATGTTCAAGTTCTACGGGTAAGTGACACACCTTACCAAACACCAGATGGAATGGAGACATACTGATAGGCGTTTTGTACGTCGTACGGTAAGCCCAAAGAGCATCATCTAGCTTTTGGGTCCAGTCCTTCCTATCAGGCCTAACGATTTTCTGCAAAATGTTCTTGATCTCCCGATTGGAGACCTCGACCTATCTGTTCATCTGAGGGTGGTAAGGTGTGGAAATCCGATGGCTCACCCTGTATTTCTCCAATAAATTCCGAAACTGGGCATGAGTGAAATGTGTGCCACCATCGCTGATAATTGCCCTAGGAACCCCGAACCGACTGAAGATATTTTTCTTCACAAAATCGATAACCACCTTGTAGTCATTGGTCCGGGTGGGAATTGCCTCAATCCATTTGGACACGTAATCAACAGTGACCGGAATATACTGGTGTCCAAATGAAGGAGGGAAGGGTCCCATAAAGTCAATGCCCTAAATGTCAAAAATTTCGACGGAAAGAATTGGGTTTAGGGGCACCATATCTCTCTTAGCCATGTTCCCGAGTGTCTGGCATTGGGTGCATGTCTTTGAGAATTCCTGGGCATCCTTAAATAATGACGGCCAATAGAATCCGAATTGCAAGATTTTTGCTGCCGTCTTTTTCCCAGAAAAGTGTCCACCACATGCAGATGTGTGGCAGAACTCAAGTATGCTATGGAACTTGATTTCTGGGATGCATCGACGAATAATCTGGTCTACACCAATGCGGTACAGCTTGAAATCATCCCAAAAATAATATTTGGCCTCAGACACAAGCCTATCCCATTGTTGTTTGGTCCAATCCTGAGGGATTTGACCAACAGCCAAATAATTGACAATATCCACAAACCAGGGGGTTCGGATACCCGAGACTATGAGGATAGTTTCATCCAGAAAAGTATCAGAGATCGGGACATCTGGATGAGGAGAATCAATTAGGATTCTCGAAAGGTGATTCGCCACTACATTTTGTGCCCCGATTTTATCCCTGATTTCAAGATAGAACTCTTGAAGCAGCAGAATCCAGCGAATAAGCTGGGGTTTGGCATCCTTTTTGGCCAAGAGATGTTTTAAGGCCGAGTGGTCAGTATAGATAATGACACGAGAACCTAATAGATAAGCCCTGAATATTTCTAAGGCAATGACTACAGCTAGCAATTCTTTTTCAGTAACGGTGTAGTTCCTCTGAGCCTCGTCCAGAGTCTTGCTAGCGTAATAGATTACAGAGGGATTTTTCTCAATCTTCTGACCCAAGATAGCCCTGACGGCATAATCAGATGCGTCAGCCATAATCTCCAATGGGGTTGTCTAGACTAGTGGTTACAACACCAAGGCACAGGTGACTGCCGTTTTCAATAAATCAATTCCTTACGGCATGATTCATCAAATTTGAATGACGTGTCTTTGGCCAGAAGGTTACTCAAAGGCCGAGAAATCTTCAAGAAATCCTTAATGAATCTTCTGTAAAAGCCCACATGCCCAAGGAAAGAGCGAATCTGCTTTACAGATGTTGGCGGAGGAATTTTAGAGATTGCATCCACCTTAGCTCTATCAACTTCAATTCCCCGACTAGAGACCACGTGACCCAGGACGATGCCTTCCTAAGTCATAAAGTGGCTCTTTTCCCAGCTAAATACCAGTCATGTTTTGATGCATCTCTGAAGGATCAATTCCAGGTTAGCCAGGCAAGACTCAAAAGAATCTCCAAAAATGGAGAAATCATCCATGAACACCTCAAGACAATCTCCCACCATGTCAGAAAAGATGGCCAGCATGCACCTTTGAAAAGTCGCAGGCGCATTGCAAAGCCCAAACGGCATTCTACGAAATGCAAAGGTTTCGTAGGGACATGTGAAAGTTGTCTTTTCCTGGTCTTCGGGATGGATAGGGACTTGGTTATATCCCGAATAACCATCCAGGAAGCAAAAATATCATTGCCCAGCTAACCTTTCGAGGATTTGATCGATGAATGGTAAGGGAAAGTGATCCTTTTTAGTGGTTGTGTTCAGCTTCCTATAGTCAATACAGACTCTCCAAGCAGAAGCTGAACGAGTGGTGAAGGTTTCCCCTTTCTCATTAGTCGTAACGATTATTCCCGCCTTCTTGGGTACAATTTGAACGGGGCTAACCCATGGACTATCTGAGATTGGGTAAATAATCCTAGCATCGAGCCACTTGATTATCTCGTTCTTGACCACTTCTCGCATATTCAGGTTTAGTCTCCTTTGCATTTCGAGAGAAGGGCGGGATCCATCTTCCATGAAAATATGATGATTACAATAAGATGGCTCGATCCCCCTAAGGTCGTGGATGGTCCAACCAATTGCCTCCCTGTTGTTCTTAAGGACCTTAATTAACCTCAATTCTTGCTCCTTAGTCAAATTAGCACTAATAATCACAGGGAGAGCGTTTTCAGGTCCTAAGAACTCATATTTCAAATTTTTAGGCAATGGTTTTAATTCCAGCTGGGGTGGGTTTAGAATAGAAGGAAGGGAGGATGCTGATGAAGATTCATCAGGATGATCCAGAGGAAGAGGCTGGGAATGAACAAAATCAACAGCCTCTTCAGGAAGTGGCAAGTCTACCACAGAGGAGGGTTGTGGGTTGGGTTCGCTAAAGCTAATGGAGTCCTCGAGTGCATTGATTGTCATACACATATCAAGATCCTGATCCTTGAGTTCCTCAATGAATCCACAATCCTCATATACTCTTATCGCCTTAAAAATATCCAGAGTTAATTTCTTATCCCCAAAGGCGATCTCCATACTACTGCTTTCACAGTTTATGTTGGCCTTAGCGGTAGCTAGGAACGGATGCCCCAGAATGATGGGCGTGTTCCTCAAATCATTTGGTACATCGATGTCAAGGACGAGGAAATCTACAAGAAAATAGAAATCCTTGACCTTGACAATTACATTCTCAATAATGCCTCTCAGTGTGGTGACTAATCGGTTCACTAATTGTAGCATTACTGAGGTTGGCCCTAGTTCAACTAACCCAAACCTCTCATAAAGAGAAGTTGGGATTAGGTTGATGGATGCACCTAGATCCAATAGTGCCCTATCAAAAGTGTATTCCCCAATAATGCAAGAGATCAAGGGGGCACCTGGATCTTTCTTCTTTTGAGGAAGGTGATGCAGGATCACAGAACTTGCCTGCTCAGAGAGAATCACTTTCCTCGGAGTGGGTTCTCTCGGTTTACGCTTTTAGGTACATAGTTCTTTCAAAAATTTAGCGTAAGCCGGGATGTGCTTGATAGCATCGAGGAGCGGAATATTGATCTCTACGCTCATGAATAAATTCAGAAGCTCCTCATTGCTGTTTAGGGTTTCTTCTTCTTAGTTTTTCGTAGGGCCTCAGGGAATGGGATATGGGTGGAATTTTCAATTTCCAGTCCCTGGGCCTTATTGTCTTCTTCAACCTCCTTCTTCTCTTTCTCAAGCTCCCCAGGATTTTGACTTCTAGAAGGTAATTCTGGGTTCTAGGTCTACTTCCCTCTTTTTAAGGTGACAGAGTTTGCAGAGGCATAAGGGTTTGGGTCTTGAGGTGGATTAGTGAAGATTGGAGGGCCTTGGTTGGTCATGTAACTAGAGGAAGAAGAAGAGGGACCCTATACAACTACCTAAGCATGTGCGTATGGGTCCCTTTAATTCCCATACCCTTGGGCTCTATTGCCCTAATTTTGCACATTACGCAGGTTGGGTATGGGTTAAAACACGCCTGTAATAACGCCTTCTTGTGCTATTTTCTAGCATTAACATCGCATAATAGGATCCTGTAATCGCATTTGTAAAAACACTTGCATGCATGCATTTAATCAAGAGAGGAAGAGGAGTGAAACAATCGCCTGCATAGTTACATTTTTCTTCAAGTGCCTCCTTGCAAAATCACCCTCTTTTTATTTTTCCTCTTGATTTCTTCTTTTCTCTCCTTCACGCGGCTGCACCCTTCCCGCGGCTGCACTCTTCCCGCAGCTGCATGCAGCAGCCACGCAGCACTTCTTCCTGTCACTTCTCCCTGCCAACGCCGCTCCCTATAGCTGCAACTCGCACACCCTCTCCCTGCTGCAGCCGGCACGCCACTCTCCCCTCCTCTATAAGTAGCTGCAGCTTCATCCTCGCAGGGGAGCTGCTGCAAAGACCCCGCAGCCACCACCTTCCTCTCCACCGTTCTCCCCTCCCATACGCCGGCCCTCCGTCGAGGAGGCACCCGGCAAGCAGGAGAACCCACTGTGGTGCACACCACCACAGTGGGAGCACCACCGCCCAGCTCTTCAACGAGCCGGTGGGCGTGGTGTTTTCTTTTCTCTTCGTTTTCGTCTCCATGCCATTGCTGCCGCTTCAAGCTCCGAAGCTTGAAGCAGCAGCAGCAGCAGCTAAACCGCAGCGACAGCAGCAGCAGCAGCAGCAGCACCCCCCGCCTCCTCCGCGACCTTCCCCGCAGGCGCGCAACCCTCCGCGCGCGCCTGCAGGCCCGTTCCCCGCCTCCGTCTCCGTTCTGTCCACCCCGCATTTCACCCGCAGCCGGCCGCCGCGCGCACTGCAGCGGCCGGTTACGGCCTCGCGCCGACCTCCGCGACCCTCCGCAACCCTCCGCGACCACCTGCAGACCTCCTCCACGCTCGCTCCTCCACGCCTTCGCCCGCCCATCGCCTTCGCGCACGCCTGCAGGAACCCTACGCGAAGGCGCGCTCGCACCCGCCGTCTTCAGACGTCCGCCTCCGCCTTCAGACGACGCAGAGTCAGACGTCTGCCGCCTCCGGCAGACGTCTTAACTCGCGCGTCCGCGATCACTCCTTCGCCCGCTCTCTCTCTCTACCGATCTCTCCCGCCTGCTCTCTCTCTGTCTGGCGCTCTCTGCTCTCTCTCACGTACTCTCTCTCTCTCTCCGTTCTCTCTCTCTCTCTCTCTCTCTGTACTCACAGCAACACACACACACATTCACCGACACACACACACACCTATACCGACACATACACACACACTCACTCACTTATAGTAACATATATACATATATATATATACATACATATATCTATATATATATACTTATATACATAGTATAGCTATATAGTTATGTATACATACATATATATATAATATACATATATATATAATATATATATATATATATATATCTACTTATATATACATCTATATACTTATACATATACTTATATATATATAGACATATATACTTATATACATATATATATATATACATATCTATATACATATATATATACATATATATAGTAATATATATATATATACTTATATACATATATATACACATATATATCTATATATATATATATATCTATACATATATAACTATACATTTATATATATATAGATATATTTACTTATATACATACATATGTACATATATTTTCATGTTATTTATTATACGCTGTATCGCGGGGATATCTGCACCAGTTGCTGATATTCCCTGATACACGCGTACAAAAAAAGCGTGGTCCCATACATCATCCATCCTCCATCCACACTCCACGCGACACCTAGTCGTGTTGGTTGCGTCTCTCTAGACGTCGACTGACTCGACATAGTGCTACACTCCATCGCCACCTCCACCCCCACCCCTTTATATATATACTACATATATATATATATACATACTATATTTACTTTCTGTCTATTTGCTTTTCTGTTAGTAAAAAGATAAAAAAAATACATAAAAAAGAAAAGATAATCTTTGACTTGCAGGTACCTCGTCTTGCGAGTAGCAAGACTTGTTTTGGGACTCTGTTTGGCTAAAAGCCAAGGACACAATTTTGAGGGTGTGCCTCAAGAACAAGGATTACCATAAAAAAAAAACCTAAATAAGAAAAACACCAAAAACACAATAAACGAACGGAAGAGACGCGTTTTAAGGAAAACGTAGAAACTCGACTTTAACCCCACTTCCCTGTGTTCGACCCTGGGCCTAAAAGTGACAAGATAAAATCAATTAGGCCAGGTTAAAAATTTTGTAAAGAGATGGTTAGGTCCAAATTAGGTTAACCACTATACACATTTCAACGATAAAAATATCATATTAACAACCTATTCGGGCCGACCCATCATGACTTTTCTGGCGCCGTTGCCGGGGAGGTGCGCTTTCGAGTAAGTTTCTATCCAATTCCTTTAAATTTGTCTCTTCTCTCTTCATGGGTATTGTTGTTTTTGGTGTGCAGGTGAACCTGGTGGAAGGAGAAGAAGGCTGACGAAGTCGAGGACGTGAGCAGATCCAAGGCGGGAACGAGAGCGTGAAGACGCCGACATCGCATTGGAGCTTCGCACACGTTGCCGAACAAGTAGGTTTTCTTTTCTCATCAAATTAGGGTTAACTTGCCACCACAATAAAAAAAAAAAAAATTTAAAACTAAAAACTAGAAAAACTTCTTGGGATTTCTTGAGGGCAAGTGGATTAAAATTCACTTGATTGATTGGTTGTCTTCACTCCCACTGCCCCGGGATTTCCCGCCTTACTTCGCATAGCGAAAATCCGAGAATCTTGATTCTTAGATTTTTCGCCGTGGGAAGTATTCTTTGAGGCAAAGAAAAAGATTGCTTGTATCCCTCTTTTGCCTCACTTATCTTTAATTCAGGATCACATTTTTGGTGGGGAGACTTGGAATTGAGTTGATTCCAACCCCACCACGACTTTTCAAACTTGCCTGTGATTCGATCCTGAATACTTCAACCCCAACAATTTTATTTTCTTTATCTTTTGGTTGAAGCCTTGTGTGTGGAAATCATTTCTGGTGATTGGGAGCACTTGAATTGAAGTGCTTTGGCTCCCTGTCACATTGATATAAAACTGATTCGTGCATCCATACTTAGAAATCTCCATTTAGGGTAGCCCATTGCATTTTAGCATGCATTAACTAACTGATAATTGAAGAAGGGTTTCTTGGGTTTTAGAAGGAAAACCTGTATTTTTGCAAAAACCCGGAGATTGGTTGAATTGGTAATTCAGCAAAACCCTAAAATTCATACTACTTAAGGCTGAACTCTAAAAACCATTCGCCAATAAAAACTTCAATTCGGGGAGATTTCCCCATTGCATGCTTGTTCTTACACACTCTTAAAATCAATCACTTGGGCATTACCCGTAAACAACGCCCTTCACATTCCAAAAGCACTTGACCCTAAGCCTCTAATTAAAACTGGTAGTAACTTGACCCTTACTAAGGATTGGAGGTCTAACTACCTGTGTGTAGCGACTACGTGCTGGTGAGAGTTCCCGCGTGCTATCGGGTGTCTAAGACTAGGGCAAACGGCCATTCAATCTGGCCCGGTGGTTCCGCGGTGCTCGCATTCGGTTCCGTAGTTCGTGATAGTAGGTAACTTAGATCTTTAGGTCTAATGGCACACTGTAGAGGTTAGGAACTTGACTGTATTGATTTGTAATCAAGTGTACCTTTGCGGCGTCATTTCTCTCATCCCTTTTCCCTTCTCATCTCCCCAATTCTTCCTGCGATAGTGCATTTTGGGAGGAGGTCACAAAAACCTGAACTATTTGAATTGACTGATAAATCTAGAAAACAAGTAGAATCATCCTCCTCCTCCACAAACATGGCTGCACGCCCACCCCCAAATCCCGAGGGAGGAAACCGCCCTCAGAACCCACCAGGTGGTGGAGCCTTAGATCCCATAACCCGCCTCCAAGCCCAAATGGAAATGTATAATGAGCAAATCGAAGCCATTCGGGAAACATTGGAGGAAATGCAGAACCCTCCCGAACGGGAGGAGCCTAGGTCTCTTAGCTCTTATCAGAATCCCGCTGCTACAGAGACCATAGGACAAATTCGGGTCCCCATGGGCAGGGACGACTTTGAATTAAAACCAAACATAATTGGCCTAATCAATTTTCACTTTCATGGTCTTGCAAGTGAAGACCCATTTCTCCACTTGGAAGACTTAACCCGACTTGCTGAAACCGTTAAACCAAGAAATGTCGGGTTATCTATAGTCCTCATGAAGATGTTCCCGTTTTCATTACGGGATAAAGCGTCGCAATGGTTACGCACCCTTGGGAGAACCATCCACTCTTGGGAAGAGATGCGAATAGCGTTTCTCAAGAAGTTCTTCCCAATCGGGCGGACCAATGCGCTTCGTCGTGCTATCACTTCATTTACGCAACAAAACGGCGAACAATTTCATGAGGCATGGGAGAGGTATAACGACCTCCTCAGGAAGTGTCCGCACCACGTCTGCCTAAGTGGCATATAGCCCAGATTTTCTACTATGGGCTAAATGAGACTTTGAAGCAGATTGCAGACGCTTCCTGCGGAGGGAACTTTATGAATAAAGACGAGAATGGAGCATTCGAGCTGTTTGAAAATATGAGTGAAAACTCGATGAACAATGCTTCCATTGTCGCCTTTAATCGTACCAGCCAGCCCCGAAATGTCCACGAAGTTGACACGGGACCCTCCCATTCATCCACTGATCTAAGCCTTATTGCACAAAAACTGGATGAAGTCTCCGTCGTGCACAAGAAGCTGGACGAGCTTCTGGCCAACCTCGCCCGATCTATGGCAAACACCACCTCTTCACCACTTCGTCACAATCCAAGTTCTTCTAATACCAGGCTTATCCCGAGAAACCCCGTTAGACCTTCCTTACCGAGTGTCGCGCCAGGCGACTCGGTAAGTCATGTGGAACTGGTTTCTGCGAGCCAGTATTTCGACACGGAGGACCAAGCCTCCGTGTGCTCAGACGCATATCTACATGCGGACGCATCTTCTGGCATAGAAGATGCTTGCGCCCTGGGGAACAACCCGTTCTCTGCCACTTATAACCCAGGGTGGCATAATCATCCGAACTTCGCATGGTCCAACAACCCGCAGCGCCAAAACCCCGCGGGTGGACCAATGCGACCGTCCGCACCCGTCATCCAAAGGGTCCAGTTTAATCCTATGGCAAATCCGCCATCAGGCCCTTGCGTACCACAAACTGAACACGCATCAAGCCCTCTTGACAAATTGATGCGAATGATGACGGAAATGTCAAAGCGCCATGAAGAGAACATGACCTCTCATCAGCACCAATTGGCACAGCAGAACGCCGAGATCAGTCAACTACGCATGGCGACTCGATCTCAGGGCACTCTTCCCGCCCAACCTGTTCCAAACCCGCGAAATTTCGTGCCCCGTGGTTCTCAACCACAGGTACGACCTTCTCAGGGACAGGTTAATCAAGTTCTGCAAGCTCCGAGCATTCCACCGGGATTTCAGGCTAATCCTGCTGCAGCACCACACTCTTATATCCCCATTGCAAACCCTCCTCCACCGTATGATCCCACTGGACCCGCATCGTCCAATGCTATCACTACGAGGAGCGGTAAGCAGACCGTCGATCCGCCTCGACCTGATCCTGGCCCATCTTCTTCTTCGCCCTCTCATTCGGGAGGCATACCGCATTCGCGAGAGGATGATGCACCAAAACTTGTGCCAGAATCAGTCCCATTCCCTGAGGCTCTACTAAGGGAGCCAAAAGGCAAAAAGAAAAATACGCAGGCCTTTGACAACCTACGTAATTTGTTCAGGGATGTAGAAATCAAGGTACCCCTGCTCGAGGCAATCGACCACATACCTACTGTCGCTCGATTTTTCAAAGACTACACAACACCCAGGTGACAGTCAAAGAAGACTAAGAATCCGGTGGTTCTCTCGCCTCATGCGAGTTGTGCTATACTGTCAAACTTACCACCGAAGCAGAAAGATCCGGGCACACCACTGATTTCCTGTAGCATCCAAGGCTGCAGTTTTAACCGTGCCTTGCTTGATCTAGGATCTTCCATCAATCTCATACCGACCATCATGCTCAAAAAATTTTCCTTGGGAAATCTGAAACCCACCCCTGTCACATTACAGTTGGCAGATCGTTCTATCAAAATCCCGAAGGGTGTGGTGGAAGACATGGTGGTTAGGGTCAACAGTCTCTGTTTTCCTGTTGACTTTCTTGTTTTAGATATGGAAGTTCCTAGTTCACTTTCTGATTGTCCGATCATCCTCGGTCGACCTTTCTTGGCCACAGCCCGCGCCCACATCGACTGCGAGTCGGGCTGTATTGAGATTGCCATTGGATCTGAGAAGCTCAAGCTTAACATATTCAAGGCAGCCAAGAACTTTGATTGCGATTGCATTGAGGATGACACGTCTGATGAGGACATGGCCGTCAGTGCGTGTATCGGACTAATTGGGACCTATTCGGACTGCTGCGGATTACCTATAAACACTGATAACTGCCTGACCAACGCATACTGTGACGTTCCCCAATCCCTCCCTTGTCCAGTACCTTCTCCTGGCCAGACTTCTGACGAGGTTTTCTCCGCTTCCCATACCTCGTGGTCTGAGTCATATCCGGGCTACTCACTGTCGGTCCACACTCATGAAGACCGAATTGCCTTTTCTTCCCCGCCAAATCAGGAAGATTTACAAATCCACACTGGGACCTTGAGCCCATATACTTCTCACTGGGGCTATTCATTTTTGGATCCATCTATCCAAGAAGCCCCTCTTCTTGGCCAATCTGAAGGCCAGTTTCTTCCTCCTAACTTGTTCTCCTACCCGTCTGGGACACTCTCGTCCCAAGAAATGCCAGATCCTTCCCCATCCACTCCCGAGCTAAAAGTGCTGCCTAATACACTCAAGTATGTTTTCCTGGGACCAAATGAAACGCTCCCTGTAATCATCAGTTCAAAATTAACCATGGAGCAGGAGTGCAAACTAACTAAGGTCCTCCTAGAACACAAGGAAGCTATTGGATGGTCTTTATCAGACTTATCTGGTATTAGCCCCTCCTACTGCACTCATCGTATATATACGGAGGAGGAGGCTCGACCTTCTCGCGAGATGCAGCGACGTCTCAACCCTAACATGCGGGAGGTCGTTAAGAATGAAATCATTAAGTGGCTGGATGCGGGTATAATCTACCCGATCAGCGATAGCCCCTGGGTGAGTCCGATTCACGTTGTGCCCAAAAAGGCAGGACTCACCATCCGTGTCAATGACAGGGGCGAATCCATCCCTACACGCACTCCTACATCTTGGAGAGTGTGTGTAGATTATAGGAAACTCAATGCTGCAACCAAGAAAGATCACTTCCCGCTACCATTTACTGACCAAATCCTGGAGCGGTTAGTGGGAAATAAATTTTTCTGCTTCCTGGATGGATTCTCAGGATATAACCAGGTGGCAATAGACCCCCGAGACCAAGAGAAAACCACTTTTACCTGCCCTTTCGGCACCTTCACCTTTAGAAGGATGTCGTTCGGACTTTGTAACGCGCCAGCAACTTTCCAGAGATGCATGCTGGCGATATTTCATGACATGGTGGGTGACTTTCTCGAGGTCTTCATGGATGACTTTTCAGTCTTTGGACCATCTTTCGACGAATGTCTTGCCAACCTGACTCGCATCCTTAGGAGATGTATTGATGTAAACCTCGTGCTTTCCTGGGAAAAAAGTCATTTTATGGTGCACGAGGGAATTGTTCTTGGACATATCATCTCCGATAGGGGTATCGAGGTTGACAGAGCTAAGCTCGATATCATTGCTGATTTACCTGTGCCTGGTTCTGTCAAACAAATCCGCTCCTTCTTGGGACACGTTGGTTTCTATAGGAGATTCATCAAAGACTTCTCCAAAATTTCTCGACCCTTAACTCATCTCCTATCAACCGACGTGCCCTTCGACATGGGCCCTGACTGTATACAAGCATTCACGCAGCTGCGTAATGCTGTCACCAAGGCCCCTGTTCTCCAGCCGCCTGATTGGTCCCTCGACTTTGAACTTATGTGTGACGCTTCAGACCTTGCAGTCGGAGCCATCCTGGGACAAAGACGCGATAGACACCCCTTCGTGGTATACTACGCCAGTAAGATGTTGGACGAGGCCCAGCGTAATTATACTACCACTGAAATGGAACTACTGGCAGTAGTCTTTGGGCTGGAAAAATTCCGTTCTTACCTTCTGGGCTCTCACGTTATTGTTTTCACTGATCACGCGGCCATTCGCCATCTCATGCACAAGAAGGATGCCAAGCCTAGACTGATTCGTTGGATCCTTCTGCTCCAAGAATTTGACATTGAGATTCGTGATAAGGTCGGAGCCCAGAATGTTGTGGCTGATCACCTTTCCAGACTGGACCCTGACCATATTGGGCTTACTCTGCCAATTAATGAAGTTTTTCCTGATGAGCACCTATTGGCAATAAATGTGGCAAGTGGACCGTGGTATGCCGACATTGCCAATTACCTTGCTTCTGGATCTCTTCCACGTGGCTGGCCTAAAAACCAGTGCGAGCGTCTCATGGCAGAAGCAAAGTATTATTTCTGGGATAATCCACTTCTTTTTCGGATAGGTGCTGATCAAATCATCCGTCGTTGTATTCCTGACAGTGAGTTCCCCAATGTGCTATCCTTCTGCCACGATCAGGCCTGTGGAGGCCATTTCTCTG
Source organism: Thalassia testudinum (assembly GCA_037157565.1). Lineage (NCBI taxonomy): Eukaryota > Viridiplantae > Streptophyta > Magnoliopsida > Alismatales > Hydrocharitaceae > Thalassia > Thalassia testudinum. The sequence continues at coordinate 98,362,190 of JAZHRO010000025.1, forward strand.
GGAGGAAAACTGCAGCCAAGGTGTTGCAGTGCGGTTTCTTTTGGCCCTCCCTTCACCAGGACGCGCACACTTATGCCAAACATTGCACTAGGTGCCAGTCATTAGGGTCAATGGCACGTCGTGACATGATGCCCTTGCAACACATCCTAGCTGCGGAAATCTTCGACATCTGGGGAATTGACTTCATGGGTCCCTTTCCTCCATCCAACGGCTTCGAATTCATCCTCGTGGCCGTCGACTATGTTTCAAAATGGAACGAGGCTATTCCCGCGCGCCGTGCTGACCATGTTATCTCCACCCGATTCGTCAAGGACCATATCTTTGCGCGTTTTGGGATCCCTCGGGCCATTATCTCGGATGGAGGAAGCCACTTTACCCATGTTTCTTTTCGGGCACTTCTGAGGAGGTACGGAGTCCACCATCGTATCGCATCCCCGTATCATCCTCAGACGAACGGCCAGGCGGAAGTGTCGAACCGGCAAATCAAGCAGATTCTCCAGAAAACGGTTCGGCCTGACCGTAAGGATTGGTCCGACAAGCTGACTGACGCACTTTGGGCGTATCGGACCGCCTTCAAGGCTCCCCTTGGTATGTCTCCATATAGAATCGTTTACGGGAAGCCTTGTCATTTGCCTGTGGAGTTGGAGCACCGTGCTTATTGGGCGGTTCGCCAATGTAACCTCGACCCAGACTTGTGTGAACGAGAAAGGAAACTCCAACTCCAAGAGTTGGAAGAGCTCCGTCGTGAAGCCTATGATTCTGCTCTAACCTTTAAACAGCGCACTAAGGCTTTTCACGACAGCCATGTTCGGCGGAAGGAATTTGAGCCATCTCAGCAAGTTTGGCTCTATAATGCCCGACTCAAATTCTTTCCTGGGAAATTAAAGTCCAAATGGACTGGTCCTTTTCTGGTCTCAAGACCATTCCCCAATGGGGCCGTCGAAATCGAAGATCCCAAATCTGGGCGTAAATTTACGGTCAACGGGCAGCGTTTGAAACCCTATCTGACTCATGAACCTGCCCCCGTTGGAGAAACCGTTGCCCTGCTGGAGGGTAACTAATTCTTTGCCTCATTCTGAGTCCAGCTGGGGACATTAAATTCAGCGCTTGTTGGGAGGCACCCTAACAGCACTCACCATCCACCATCACTTTTCACACCTCTATCGCAATCACTTCACTTTTCTCTTCACCACCCACCATCCACCCACCCTTCCACCCTGATCTATACCCTGAACCTCAGCTCTTGTTACCCGATCTTCCATCCTTCCTCTGCCTTTCCCTGCATGCATATGAGGACATAGCATTGTTTGGCATGGGGGGGTGGATAGGCATCCATAGGATCCGGGTATGTTATGGTATCATACAGTTCCCACCTATTTATAAATATGCAAAAAAAAAAAAAAAAGAAGAAGAAAAGAAAAGAAAAATATATATATATATTATAATAAATGGTGTTTAATAATGATCTTGAAGCTGAAACAAAAAGGCAATAAGTGTTTATGGATATTCAACCTCTGTTTTGAAGACTTTCCAGGCCACAAAAGCTTGATTCGCTCAGGCTCGGCTTAATTCACTTAAAGCATTGACAAAATAAATCAAGATCTCTCCTAACTAAGGATGTATTCTTGTACCTGAGACACCAGTACAGGATCCGTTGGTTTGCTTTTTCTTGAGAGCTTAAGTAAACTTGGTTCACACTACACATATCAGGAAAGACCAGGTGAACATAAGATCCAACCCTAGTGTTCATTAGGGAAGGTGGAGTCCTTACCTGTGCGCGCAGGTAGACTTTTTATCCCAGGCTTTAGTCTTGTGTTTAGGAGCGACTCTTTCCACCAAAAAGAAACTCTCCCACCAAAAAAAAAAAAAAAAAAGTGTGCTTCAAAATGTGTTGTAAGAGATATACTGACACGTGTTTCAAAAAAAAAAAAAAAATCAGAAAAGAGATGTTTTAAAAGAGTCAGTATATCTCATAAATGTCTGTATACTTTGTTTTTCGGTGAGTCACAAAAAAAAAAATCAGAAAATGGGAGTTGAGTTTTCCATCATCATCTTAAGGGTCAATTCGAAGACATGAGCTGAAACTGGGACCAACCTGTACTTAAAAATTCGTGAAACCCTGGGATTGAGTCTTAATGTTCATCTGGTCAGTCTTGATCCTTCACTATGCACAAACCATAACCTCTTGAGCTCTCGAGTACGGCAAAAACCTCCTGGGTCCTGGAAATCGTACTTAAGGTTTAAATATCAAGAGTCCGGGTTAGTTGAGAGATGATCTATGTCATGTGAGACTTAAAGTACTGGTCGTCTTCTTTACAATTGGTTCTCACAATATTCCATAGTAAACACACCTGTATCACCTCAGAAGAAAATCTTCAGCTTAAGATCATTTCTAAATACTATTTTGCTAGGGACTAGCAAAAGATAGGCATGGGGGTATATGTTTGCACCTCAAAACACGCCTGTAATAACGCCTTCTTGTGCTATTTTCTAGCATTAACATTGCATAATAGGATCCTGTAATCGCATTTCTAAAAACACTTGCATGCATGCATTTAATCAAGAGAGGAAGAGGAGTGAAACAATCGCCTGCATAGTTACATTTTTCTTCAAGTGCCTCCTTGCAAAATCACCCTCTTTTTATTTTTCCTCTTGATTTCTTCTTTTCTCTCCTTCCCGCGGCTGCACCCTTCCCGCGGCTGCACTCTTCCCGCAGCTGCATGCAGCAGCCACGCAGCACTTCTTCCCGTCACTTCTCCTGCCAACGCCACTCCCTATAGCTGCAACTCGCACACCCTCTCCCTGCTGCAGCCGGCACGCCACTCTCCCCTCCTCTATAAGTAGCTGCAGCTTCATCCTCGCAGGGGAGCTGCTGCAAAGACCCCGCAGCCACCACCTTCCTCTCCACCGTTCTCCCCTCCCATACACCGGCCCTCCGTCGAGGAGGCACCCGACGAGCAGGAGAACCCACTGTGGTGCACACCACCACAGTGGGAGCACCACCGCCCAGCTCTTCAACGAGCCGGTGGGCGTGGTGTTTTCTTTTCTCTTCGTTTTCGTCTCCACGCCATTTCTGCCGCTTCAAGCTCCAAAGCTTGAAGCAGCAGCAGCAGCAGCACCCCCCGCCACCTCCGCGACCTTCCCCGCAGGCGCGCAACCCTCCGCGTGCGCCTGCAGGCCCGTTCCCCGCCTCCGTCTCCGTTCTGTCCACCCTGCATTGCACCCGCAGCCGGCCGCCGCGCGCACTGCAGCAGCCGGTTACGGCCTCACGCCGACCTCCGCGACCCTCTGCGACCACCTGCAGACCTCCTCCACGCTCGCTCCTCCACGCCTTCGCCTGCCCGTCGCCTTCGCGCACGCCTGCAGGAACCCTACGCGAAGGCGCGCCCGCACCCGCCGTCTTCAGACGTCCGCCTCCGCCTTCAGACGACGCAGAGTCAGACGTCTGCCGCCTCCGGCAGACGTCTTAACTCGCGCGTCCGCGATCACTCCTTCGCCCGCTCTCTCTCTCTACCGATCTCTCCCGCCTGCTCTCTCTCTGTCTGGCGCTCTCTGCTCTCTCTCACGTACTCTCTCTCTCTCTCCGTTCTCTCTCTCTCTCTCTCTCTCTGTACTCACAGCAACACACACACACATTCACCGACACACACACACACCTATACCGACACATACACACACACTCACTCACTTATAGTAACATATATACATATATATATATACATACATATATCTATATATATATACTTATATACATAGTATAGCTATATAGTTATGTATACATACATATATATATAATATACATATATATATAATATATATATATATATATATATCTACTTATATATACATCTATATACTTATACATATACTTATATATATATAGACATATATACTTATATACATATATATATATATACATATCTATATACATATATATATACATATATATAGTAATATATATATATATACTTATATACATATATATACACATATATATCTATATATATATATATATCTATACATATATAACTATACATTTATATATATATAGATATATTTACTTATATACATACATATGTACATATATTTTCATGTTATTTATTATACGCTGTATCGCGGGGATATCTGCACCAGTTGCTGATATTCCCTGATACACGCGTACAAAAAAAGCGTGGTCCCATACATCATCCATCCTCCATCCACACTCCACGCGACACCTAGTCGTGTTGGTTGCGTCTCTCTAGACGTCGACTGACTCGACATAGTGCTACACTCCATCGCCACCTCCACCCCCACCCCTTTATATATATACTACATATATATATATATACATACTATATTTACTTTCTGTCTATTTGCTTTTCTGTTAGTAAAAAGATAAAAAAAATACATAAAAAAGAAAAGATAATCTTTGACTTGCAGGTACCCTCGTCTTGCGAGTAGCAAGACTTGTTTTGGGACTCTGTTTGGCTAAAAGCCAAGGACACAATTTTGAGGGTGTGCCTCAAGAACAAGGATTACCATAAAAAAAAAACCTAAATAAGAAAAACACCAAAAACACAATAAACGAACGGAAGAGACGCGTTTTAAGGAAAACGTAGAAACTCGACTTTAACCCCACTTCCCTGTGTTCGACCCTGGGCCTAAAAGTGACAAGATAAAATCAATTAGGCCAGGTTAAAAATTTTGTAAAGAGATGGTTAGGTCCAAATTAGGTTAACCACTATACACATTTCAACGATAAAAATATCATATTAACAACCTATTCGGGCCGACCCATCATAGGGATCCGGGTTGTCAGGTGTTTGCAATTAACCCAGATTGCAAGTTATCCAAGGATGTCTTCATTTGTTGCATAAGCTGAGGCATGGACCCTTGCATTTCCACCATCTGCCGATTTAAATCAGCTTGCCTTGCGGATTGTTGGGCATTCCAAGATGGTTGATTAACCAGTCTCGGGGGCAACTGGGTGTATACTTGACCCTGACCCATAGGTTTTTGAGATGCATAGTTGCTGGGTCGAGATTGGGTCTATTGCCCTAATTTTTCTAGGAGAAGTTAGGGTGGTTCCTCCACCTCAAGTTATAAGTGTTGGAATACAGGTTGGACCTAACATTCTCCTGCATTGCATATGCATCCTCATAAAACAAGGATGGAGAAAAGGAAGAATCAGAGAAACTGGGATCAAAGGCCCCAGTTTGGAACCCATAAGGTTTTGAGAAATCCTAGCTCACAGGTTGAGTCGAATCTAGTTGGTTCACGAATTCCTGCCCTGTGGGAGCTCGTGATGGATGGAATCCCGAATTATAGAATTAAGTGGGTAAAGAAGTATTTCCTGAATTCCCAGACATCCATTCTTCCATTTTCTTAGCAACCAAGTCCATTTTATCCAGTTTATTACAAATTAATTCCATGTCAAATGAATGAGAATCCTAGATCTCATTAGCACTTGGCCTAGGTTGTTGGGACCGATTGAATGCATCCATGGAGGCATGATTAATTGAGTTCTCGCTCATTTCCTCAAACAGGTCGTATGCATTATCTGCATCGCTGTTGAGGAAATTGCCTCCGCAAGAGGCATCCCTGTGATTATGGAGTTTCTCAACTAACCCATGATAGAAAATTTACACGAGTTGCCATTTCGGCACCTCATGGTGTGGACACTTCCTCAAAAGTTCCTGGAATCACTCCCAGGCACCATGAAACGGTTCCCTCGGCCGCTGGGCGAAAGTGGTAATCGCCCGTTGCAAGGCATTGGTCCTTCCGATAGGGAAGAATTTTTTCAATAAAATCGACTTAAGAGCAGCCCAAGTTTCAATCGGCCTTCCTATAGTCCGGTACTAATGTGCGGCCTTATCCCTGAGAGAGTGGGGGAAAAGCCTCATGATCATTTGCTCTTCGTTCACATTCCTTGCTCTGGTGGTCTGAACCAAAGTGGTTAGATCCTCCAGGTGCTGGAATGGGTCCTTCGAGCCAAGCCCATGGAAATGCTTAATCAAACTTAAGACTTGGGGCTTGATTTATATGTCTCCGGCGAAAATCATGACGCCAGGACGTTCCCCATAGTTTGAAGGATCGTAGAAATCCTTCAAGGGTCGAGCACCCTGACCATGCATACATTGGAACCATTACTGCAGTGCTGCAATTCTTCCAACTGCCTCTGAATCAGCCCCTACTGGTTTGGGGGCGAAGAAGGTGGTTGTTGATCAACCATGGGATTTGCTTGGCTATAGCTCAACCTCCGCCTCCTAGAATGGTCTAAAGGTCCTTCCAATCTAGGGTTCAATGACCTCCTCCCAAGCATACACTGGAAGGAAGTCGGAAGAACGGGGAAAAGAGGGAACCCTGCAGCACAAGAATACAAGCCTGTCCTTAGATGGGGTAGCCTAAGGTCTACTGACTCTCAGAATCCATCCTAAGATTATGGACGATTTACTCTACTTATGTCCAGGCAATCCAACCAGTTAGGAGGGACTGGGGAGAAGGTTCTTCCTTTGGCTTACGCCTTCGGTTCCTAGTGTACCCCCCAGCTGCAGTCGTTTGATGCTATTCCCCTAGCTAGACATCAGATTGACTAGTATAAGTAGGTTAATCGTGAATAATCTCAATTTGGATCCCGATGAGAAAATGAATCCTTAAGGCCAACGTCTAATTGATTTTAGTTAGGCTTGGGAAATTGGTGCTCTGGAATGTGATGGGTCCTTAATGGGTTGTGCCCTTAATGATTTGTTTGAGAACGTGTGAATGTGCACAACCAAGACATTTTCAAATAAGATTATTAATGATGAGGTGAGTTTTAGGGTTCGGATCTTGCTTAATAGCTTTTAGGATTCAAATATTAAGTGTTTTCAGCCAAGTTTTATGAGGCAAACCAAGTTTGTTGTTGAAAGCACGTGTTCAAGTATTTTCCTTTATAAATCAAGAAAAATATGGAGTGCTTGACTTGACCTAATTATTGAATCCTATGGGGCAGCTAGAAAATGAATGACTGGTCGATCTTTCGCTTTAAAGTCATTTGTAGTTTAATGTGGTGGAAAAATCGACTAATCAATATTTAACAAGAAATAACCACTCGCAGAGGAGCGGGTCATATCCACAGGGAGGCAATGACGTATTAAAATTCACACCAATTAAAAACATTCGTTCGTAGTTAGTTTGGACAAGAATCAAGCCAAGATTGCCTTTAGATTAAGGTTTAAGCAAGAAACAATGCTGAAATGGCAATTATGAGAAACTAGAGGATATTTTCCGCAATGCAGAATCAATAAAATATCATTAAAAAGTGGAAGTGGCAGAAAATGTAATTTCTAATTGATGGTTTACTGTAGCAAAACAGGGAAATTTTTCCCCTTTGTCTTGCACGACGAGGAGCGGATGGCCGGGCGGGGGAAGCTCGGAGGAGGTCCCTTGGACCAAGAGCTTCGAATCGGTGGTGGCGGCGAGTCACGCGGCGGCCGGAGGTGGCCGGACGAGCTCCGGCGGAGGTGCTGCAGCCGGTGAGCTTGCGCGGCTGTTGGCGTGAGATCTGCTCGCGCGCTGCTGCTGCGGGGGTGGCTGCTGCTGCTGGTGTGGGTGCTGCTGCGGCTAGCGTGGGCACAGGAGCACAGGCGTGGTGAGCGCTGGTTTGCAAGCGCGGGGAAGAGGACGCTACAGGCGGTTCTGCAAGCGCGGGCGTGGTTGGAGGTGGGCAGATGTGGTTGTGCGGGTGCGGGTGGACTTCAGACGGGTACGCAGGCGGGTGATCGCAGGTGAGCGGGTAGCTTCAGACGTCCGGGAAATTTCCCAGACGTCTTAAGTGAATGAGAAGGTGATTGCAGTGACGGTGGTTGCGGCGGTGGTGGTTGGTGGCGACGGCGAGGGAGATGCACGCTAAGGTGCTCACGGTAATGCGGGCGAGCTCCAAATGGCGGTGTGGTTTGTCACACCACACGCCCACGGTGGTGGAGACTCACCGCCACGGTAGAGGCCGACGGTATGGAGTGGAAGAGAGAAGTTTTCTCTGCACAGTGGTGGGTCGGTGGCGGAGGCCTGCCTCGCTCAGCATCCTCTCTCCTCCTTTTGTAGCGGCCTGCACAAATTTGAATGGAGAGGCGGGAGAAGATCCACCTTCTCCGCCGATCCATGAATGCTCTTTTAGTGAGGCCGGAGGCGTTACAGCGGCAGCCTAGCCGTTGCTGAGAAGAAGAAGAATAAAGGATATTATTAAAATATTATGATTATTTATATACAAACCCTCAAGTTTTATGTTAACTAAAACAATGTACTTAATTAGTTAACTAATTAGATGAATGGCATTCTAAGCTAATTCTAAATGCACTTGAAATATGAATGCAATGTATGAATTATGTAATTAAATTAAAAATATGAATTAATCTATTTACATCCTAATTTATGCTAAATAAATGTTAGAATTATCCTAATGTTTAGGCATTTAAATACTTAAATAGCCCACAACTATGGGCTAATCAAATACCCCCATGCCTAATTTTTGCTAGTCCCTAGCAAAATTAAGCGAAACCTAGCACTCTAAGTAGACTAGTCAACTCACTTAGTCTTCCTTCAGAAGCATATTAAGTTAATGCTCTAGACCCAAGGTTCCTAAGTAGTTACTAAGTTACAGACTAGGTCGGCTAAAGACAAGTTGCAGGCACAAGTTTCCCTGATTTCTGACTCTACCCTAAAGTTTATTGATCCCTGAGATTAAAGCATCCGTGCCTGTGTATTGGTCTGAGTTATTTGAGTTAAAGGATTATATATATATATATATACTTTTTTTTTTGTTTGATTCTTCTAAGTCTAACCTCAGATCAGCTATCAACACGGTCTGTGTCGGATTCATTGTCCCCATTACCATACCTCGAAGGTTGCCTGACTTTCGATGCTTCGAGATAGCACCGCCCATAACGACCCCAAGAACTCCTGGCAATCGACACTTCGAGATAGTATCGCCCATGGATTTCTTAAGCGAATTCAGGCCTATGGCAATCGGCACTTCGAGATAGGGCCGCCCATGGTACCTGAACCGCGCAATGCACTTACATGCCCCCAGTAGGATGGATATCCTAAGAGACAAGTGTCGAGGAGGTAATATGTTATCATCGCATCCTCAAGGTGAGTATATACTCCACCTCTCCTGCGGCAGGAACTCTTCCAATCAAAATGTGTTTTCAAGCCTCTCTTAAGTCAAAACTAAGAGAACCAAATGTCTTTTCAGAAAGACAGAAATTAAGTTGATTACTACACCAAGTGTGTGAAATTTGGATGCCTGGGTTACAAGGACCCGTAAACCAAAAGGTAGAATAAGACTCCAGGTACTACCCCACCCTTTAACTCAAACCCTAGTTTTCCTTCCTCAACCTCTTGAGGAATGGTCCGCAACTTAACTCCTACTTAAGTTTTTAAGTCCACGAAGGACCCTAAAGGTCTAAAGCTAGTAGCTCATTTAGCTTCTAAAGTTTGACCCTAGAATTAACTTAGTCTACCCTAGAGTTCTGATTTGCTTAAGACTGCAAGATCTAGCCAGTTAAGCTCAAAACCTTTTTTTTTCTCTTTTTTTTTTATATATGTACAAATGTATGCAATTATGCTATGTATATCCCCAAGTACACCCCCCCATGCCTAAAATTTGCAATGTCCTCATTGCATAGAAGGATATTACCTGGGTTAGAGCTAGGCTGAATAGCCAAAGAACCTACAAATCAGGTTCAAGAATTGCAGAAATAGGCCCTAAAAATGAGCAAAGCAATGTTGGCCTAGAAAATAGGTAACCTAGGATGTTGGCGAGCTGATGATGAATCCCGATAGCAAATGCTCGCCCAACTAAAATGGGAATGAAATCTTCCCAGGTCACCAGAAGAGGTTCTAAAGGATAAACAGGTAAAACAACCTCCAAAGGGGTAGGGGGAGGATGACAAGGATCCTCCAAAAAGAATGGGGAAGGAATGGTACAGAGATAAACCCCCAGGGTAATGGACTGACTAAATAAATCATCAATCCATACCCAATACTCCATTACAGGAAATATTGGTCTGTTATGCCCCCTGGTCAGAACAAAAGTGAGCAATTCTCTAAGGCAAGGATCGTCTAGGGTGTCCAAGTTACGATGTTGTGGGATGGCCATAAGATCTAGGTTGGGTTTAATCAGCTTGGTGTCCATCCCAAACACTCTTTCTAAATCCTCAATTTCATCCCTAGCATTCCTTGCACCATCACATGGATCTTCCTGCTCTTCATCAGGAGTCACAATTTCGCTTTCAGATATAAGCAAATCAGAGGGTGACTTCGAAGTGAATGAAGGTAGGTTGGAAGCAACAGATCTAGGGATTATCCTATCAATGTCATCCCTGGGTTTTTGTTCTTTACTCAAATCTTCCCCGGAGTCTATATGTGAATCCACATAAATCTTAGAAATTGGTTCCAAATTTTCCATCATTTTATCATGAGGAGAAATATCATCAATGGGTGTGCTAAGGAAACCTAATTTGGTCAAATTTGTGACATCCTTAGGGGCTAACTCTTCAAATAAGACATAATCACCCTTAGTGTCACTCCAAATCTTGAATGTAGGTTCCTCATATAATTCGTCTTCCTCCTCATCACACAATTCATCATGTACCCGAGGTCTAGAATCATTTAATATCTCAGCAGATCCCCTAGGGTGCTCTATCTGAGGTAAATGGTTTACACTGGTAACATCAGACTCCTCAGATATGTCAATTTCTTTAGGGTTAGGTTCCCTAAGGGTGGGTTTGAGTTCCATATCGTGATCAGAAGGGAGGGTAGGATTAACAACTTGACTTTGACCCACTTCATCAAATGTCACGAAAATACTATCATCTAGGTCGAGGTCTTCCAATGGTACCATCATTCCCTTCTTTTGACTCCAATATAAATCAGGTGGATACTCAACCTTATCATCATCTTCCTCGGGTTGCCACCTTTCTTCATCCAATGCATAGCTACTGTCATGTGTATTTTCCTCCCACCTAAAGTGTAGATCTCTCAAGGAAGTGTCATCTAATGGGGAGGTTTCAAAATCGATCCTCGAAAAGTAGCTATTCTCCCCAGAATTTCCCTCCAACTTAAAGTGTAGCTCTCCCACGGGAGATGCATTTATTGTAGAGGGGTGTACGTCATCGTCAATGGGGTAGATTGGGTGGCTAATTTCATCTCTTTCTTGTTGGCCTGCTCTCAAAGATTCTCCTAACAATTCACTCATTTCATTTTGCATTTTCTATATTTCCATCTTCAAAGAAGAGAGGTTATTTCTATCATGAGAGAAGTCAGGCTCAGGCTTATAGTACCCAGGAGTGCTTGTCCAACCATTATAATTTTTCAGGGAGGGTGGGTTGGGTATTTCTTTGGTATGTGGGATATTGGGCAAAGCAAATCCCGCTCCTGAGTTCTGCTCACTAATTTGGGGCTTAACTAGGCCAATACTCCTATAATAGGAGTAAAACGGATCCCAATGATTGTCATTATGTCCATCAAGGAATGGACCATCTCGGCGTCTGGGATCGAAGGATGCAGAGTGGGGGTGAGGTTGTGGGCAAGATGTGAAAGGATGAAAATCAATGTGGTCCGTTCTAACTCACACTTCAATCAGAATTCCCCAAGCAAGACACAATTCAAAAAGGACCTTTTAGGTCTTTCCCAATTTAGGCTTTTGATTTTAAGTCAGATTGTAGGTGACAATACAATTTGTTCAATCAATTTACGCGCCTATTGTCGACCTACGGTTCACCTAAGAAGACCTAGTTGGAGCTTAGCTGTTCTTCCCTAAATCTCAAATGGTCAAGTAAATCCAAAGATGGAAGATCGAGGGATGCAAGCAGGCTTAAGCCTTCCTTTGAAGCTGTGCTTTCGTGGTGCTCCTCAACTACCCCCAAAAATCCGTGACAGGGTATCCCCCTCTTTGGACTTGCAAAACCTTTGATCTAAAGTTTCGAACACTTCAGAATCCAACGAAAGGAGGGCTCTTGTCCTAATATTTCCAAACCTAAGCAGTGTCTAGAAGCGTGCCATGCTGCAAGTGAAATAAGTGTGCATACATTGTAAAAGATTTTGAACTTTGAATCGTACGCCAAGTTTGAAAATCAAATCCTTGGTTTTTAAAATGTCCTTCCTTTAATTAGTCCTTTTTCTAAAAAAATGTGACCACTTGTTAGATTTATTCAGTACAGATTAGGTGGTCTTCGCATTAAATCCCAAATGCAATGCGTGATCAAAAATAGGATGTAAAGTAAGAGAATGCGTACCTTGCCTCCAGCGATCTACGATGCAAGAATGCACGCAATGGAGAAAAGTAAATCTAGAGGCTGCTCATACAGACCTAAATGGTTCGTCCTACGGCAAGCAGCGTTTAGCAGGCAGCTCATTTTTTTTTTTTCTATTTTTTTTAGAACTACTTATGCACAAGCAAATAAAAGTAATAATAAAAAAATAAACCTAAATCTAAAGAAAAGGGAACAGGCTCCCAAGAGTTACCCAACACGGGCCCAAAACAAAATCGGGGAACAAACCCCTCAAAATACTCCCCAGAACAAGGGTTTCAAACTAACTGCAATGAAAAATTAAGTCTACAGTCTTAATTCTATTCTAATTAAACTAGCGACTAAATACAATGGTGTCTGTCGCGTCCTCGTCCTTCTCCTCCTTTCAAAATTGCTCGTCCACTTCTCGTCTGGCAACGTCAAGGGTCGCCTCTCACACAGGCTGATTCTTGCACAAAATTTCTCGCACAGAAAAGAAAATAATAAATGGTCAAATCTCTGTGCAATTGACAAATAATCAAAATAAAATTAGGCGAAATTATTGCGTCTGTTGCCTCCCCGGCAACGGCGCCATTTGACTGGTCGATCTTTCGCTTTAAAGTCGTTTATAGTTTAATGTGGTGGAAAAATCGACTAATTAATATTTAACAAGAAATAACCACTCGCAGAGGAGTGGGTCGTATCCACAGGGAGGCAATGACGTATTAAAATTTGCACCAATTAAAAGCGTTCGTTCGTAGTTAGTTTGGACAAGAATCAAGCCAAGATTGCCTTTAGATTAAGGTTTAAGCAAGAAACAATGCTGAAATGGCAATTATGAGAAACTAGAGGATATTTTCCGCAATGCAGAATCAATAAAATATCAATAAAAAGTGGCAATGGCAGAAAATGTAATTTCTAATTGATGGTTTACTGTAGCAAAACAGGGAAATTTTTCCCCTTTGTCATGCGCGACGAGGAGCGGATGGCCGGGCGGGGGAAGCTCAGAGGAGGTCCCTTGGACCAAGAGCTTCGAATTGGTGGTGGCGGTGAGTCGCGTGGCGGCCGGAGGTGGCCGGACAAGCTCCGGCGGAGGTGCTGCAGCCGGTGAGCTTGCACGGCTGTTGGCGTGAGATCTACTCGCGTGCTGCTGCTGCGGGGGTGGCTGCTGCTGCTGGCATGGGCGCTGCTGCGGCTGGCGTGGGCACGGGAGCGCAGGCGTGGTGAGCGCTGGTCTGCAGGCACGGGGAAGAGGACGCTGCAGGCGGTTCTGCAAGCGCGGGCGTGGTTGGAGGTGGGCGGATGTGGTTGTGCGGGTACGGGTGGACTTCAGACGGGTACGCAGGCGGGTGATCGCAGGTGAGCGGGTAGCTTCAGACGTCCGGGAAATTTCCCGGACGTCTTAAGTGAATGAGAAGGTGATTGCAGTGACGGTGGTTGTGGCGGTGGTGGTTGGTGGCGACGCGAGGGAGATGCACGCTAAGGTGCTCACGGTAATGCGGGCGAGCTCCGGATGGCAGTCTGGCCTGTCACACCACACGCTCACGGTGGTGAAGACTCGCCGCCACGGTAGAGGCCGACGATATGGAGTGGAAGAGAGAAGTTTTCTCTGCACAGTGGTGGGTCGGTGGCGGAGGCCTACCTCGCTCAGCATCCTCTCTCCTCCTTTTGTAGCGGCCTGCACAAATTTGAATGGAGAGGCGGGAGCAGATCCACCTTCTCCGCCGATCCATGAATGCGCTTTTAGTGAGGTCGGAGGCGTTGCAGCGGCAGCCTAGCCGTTGCTGAGAAGAAGAAGAATAAAGGATATTATTAAAATATTATGGTTATTTATATACAAACCCTCAAGTTTTATGTTAACTAAAACAATGTACTTAATTAGTTAACTAATTAGATGAATGGCATTCTAAGCTAATTCTAAATGCACTTGAAATATGAATGCAATGTATGGATTATGTAATTAAATTAAAAATATGAATTAATCTATTTACATCCTAATTTATACTAAATAAATGTTAGAATTATCCTAATGTTTAGGCATTTAAATACTTAAATAGCCTACAACTATGGGCTAATCAATGAACCTCTTTTAGTTTAGGTGGTGTGGCCCAAACAATTCAATCAATTGGCTCAAATGCACCACCGATTAAGGCACACAAAAAGGTGGTTAACCTAATATGATTTCTACTCTTTTATGTGTCAAATTCATGTACCAGGTCCACCGGTCGGAAGCCAGGTTGAGTAGATGAAAATCAAGTCCGATTATGTGCCTCAAATATGGGTGTATAAAGTGTGTATATTGATTGGTCCCATAGAAAGTATCTTTCTTTTTCTATATGCGAGGGTGAGGTAGGTGAAGGTGGCAAACAAGACAAACAATGCTATCCTAGGGTTTATGCAAACACCTAAGTAGATTAGGTCTTGATTATGAGTGTGGCGAAATGAATTAGTGGGGGAAATGAGGGGGACACTTATAGAGTACTCTACCCGCACTTTACTCCAATCTACCGCACTTGGATCACCATGCTTGGGCACCTGCAAGACAGTAAATCAAAGACAAGTAGGGTTAATGCTATGTAAATGCAAAGAAATGCAACAAACAATAAAGAAAATTCCATTGCCTCCCCAGCAACAGCACCAAAATGGTCGGGCGTGTTTCGCGTGTTAGAAATCGAGGTTATAATCAACCCATCATCGTAGTTGCAAAACACGTCGATCAAATAAAATTTATATACCAAAACTCCAAGGGAGTCTCGGGTTGAACACAAGGAGGCGACATTTACTTTAAGTGAAAACTGCGCTTCGATTCGTTTCGTTTTGGTATGTTAGGGTTTTGTTTTTTTTGTGTTTTTGAAATAAAAGACAAGCAAATGAATCACAAGATAGAGATATGGAACAAATCTGATATATATTACTTAAAATGTCAATTACAATAAACTATGAAAGCATAAAAAGAGAGGGGGGTGAGAGGAAATCTCCCGAATCGGCTATTCAGCGAGATGACGGCACCTGGCGGAAGCTCGAACGAAGGAGGTGAGGAGCAGGACAACGGAAGTGAGATGTAGGAGGACGTCAGGTTGAGGAAAGCTTTGGCATGGCTCTGGAATGGAGGGGAGAAGATGAAGGTGATCTGCTACCGGAATGGAGGTGGGAGGATGGCTCCAAGGTGACCTATGAAGGGGGATGGGAAGTTGGAGGAGTATTTGGTGGGGCAGAGGTTTGCTACACTAATAAGCGCCTTGGGAGCTTGAGAACAAGCTCTAATGGAGCGTTGGTAGGCTTACTAGAGCTTGAGAGTAGGTGGGAGTAGAGTAGGTAGAGATGGCTTGGAAGGGAGGGGGTGTAGGTCCTTTTATAGTGGTAGAGAAGAGGCAAAAATCGTCTCTGGGTCTTTACTGACATCCATAAACATCGTTGCAGCTGTTGCTGAAGATCCGCCCTTCAATTCCTCTTGCTGGAGCACACAGGCCATTAATGACAGCTGCAAGCGTCACTAAAGGCCCATAACTGTCACTGAAGATTCGCACCTATCCTCTGCTAGCACCCGCTCCACTGGCCTACTCAACTGGTGTGTGCATCGCACGCTGCACTCTCCTCGCACCGTGTCACGCGTGCGCTAGCTTGCGCTGGCATGCACCTGTGCACACGCTACGCTACCACTGCTGGTACATGCTGTGTAGCTACTGCTTAGCACCCAGCTGAATTGCAAATTGGGGGGGCTGCGGGGATTCGAACCCGCGCCCCTCCCTTGCAAACCGGTGCTCTAATTATTGCGCTAGATCTTCCCTTGTGTCGCAAGGAGCAGCTTGGTGCAAATACTTCCAAGCTGTTGGATCTTAATCCAATGGCTAGGATTCAAGGGCGCAGATGAGGGAATTGGGCGGTGCTGCTGGCTTGTGTTGGGTGGCCTGGATGGCGCCACGTGGCGCCATCTGGGTCGTCCGTCTTCTTCTTGTAGAGGGTGCTATAGAGCTCAGATTTGGGTAATTCTCGCGTTGACGAACGGCGATCATTGCTCTAAATCCATCCGTATGGTCAGATTCTTCATCTGAAGCCCGTAAAGATGTCGCGCTACCTCCTGCCCATGTAAAATGATGGAATTAACGTACATAATATACAACTACCCTAAATACAATGCAATGGATGTTTATGCAATATTTATATCATGATATGCAATGCTATGCCTAGGAACTATTATAAATAAGCATTTTATGATGAATTTATATGTGCTTATCATTCACATTCCGAGATTTAGCAATCTGAACCAACTTGGTCAGATCCTCTAAATGCTGGAATAGGTCTTCAGAGCCAAGCCCATGGAAATGTTTGATCAAGCTTAACACCTGGGGCTTGATCTCTATGCCTCCCACGAGGATCATGACACCGGGATGATCCCCATAGTTTGAAGGTTCATAGAATCCTTAAAGGGACGAGTACCCTGACCATTCATTCTCTGGAACCATTCTTGCATCTACTACAATTGGTTCAGCTACCTCTAAATCAACTCCTCTTGATTTGGAGGTGGGGGAGGTGGTTGGTCAGCCATGGAATCGACTTGACTGTAGCTTAAC
This sequence comes from Thalassia testudinum, assembly GCA_037157565.1. NCBI lineage: Eukaryota > Viridiplantae > Streptophyta > Magnoliopsida > Alismatales > Hydrocharitaceae > Thalassia > Thalassia testudinum. Next base: position 98,379,012 of record JAZHRO010000025.1, read on the forward strand.
CTATGCCTTTATGAATGGTGTAACGGTCCTTCCAAGCGAGGGTTCAATGACCTCCTTCAGAGAATGCTTTGGAAGGAAGTCAGAAGGATGGGAAAATGGAGCCCTGCAGTACAAAAAATACAGGCTTGTCCTTATGTTGGGTAACCTAAGGACTTATGCTTCGAGATAAACCCTAAGCACAAAATGAATTTTATGTTGTCCTTAATCCAACAGCTGGTTAAGTTAGGCCAGTGTAGTAGGGGGAGCGTATCCCAAGGGCCACTAATTATGCCAAACCCCTACTCGCTTAAGTCGTTTGAAAATCAGGCCCCCCAACTTAGCACCTTCTGGAAAAAGTAGATGTCATTAATTCAAAATGCAGTTTGGAGAATACCTTGAAATAGACTCTGTTAATCCTAGGGCTAACGTCTACTAAATTTTAGTTAAGGACTGGGATAATAGTGCTTTTGGAATGTAATGGGCCTTTAAATGGGTTGTGCCCTTAATGAACAATTAACAACTGTGTGTGCGTACAACCAGGGTTTTCAAGTAAGATTATCTAAGATGAGGTAGATTTTAAGGTTCAAATGTTTCTTAGTAGCTTTTAGGATTCAACTTTAGGTATGTTCAATCAGGTTTAGTGAGGCAAACCAAGTTGTGAAAACACCAGTATAAGTATATTCCTTTAAAACTTAGAAATTAAATGGAGTGCCTGGTTTTGACCTAGAGCAAGCTACTAAATGAATTTGTTTTAGATAAAGTGGTGCAGTCCAGATAGATCAGACAATTAGACTAATGCACCACTAATTAAGGCACATAGAAATGGTTAACCTAGTCTGATTTCTACTCAATTATGTGTGTGTCGAGTGTACTGGTTCCAAAGGTCAGAATCCCAGTTGAGTAACAAAATTAGAGAGGTTGTGCACCTCAAGTTTATGGGTATTTAAGGTGTGTATGTTTAATTATATCCCACAATCAGAGAAGAGAAATTTTTTTGTTGTATTTTTTTTAAGCTGGTGGGTGAGGTGGATGGAGTGATAAATAAACACCACAATCTATCCTAGGGTTTCTGCAAGCTCTTAGGTTGATTCGGGTTTAAGTTATTAATGTGGAAAAATGAAATCTAAGTTGTGGGGGAGGGGGTAAACTTAGAAAACCTTCAAAAAGCACTTTCCTACGATCTACCACTTTTTGCTTGCCTCATATGAGTACCTGCAATCACAATAAAATGAAGTAAGATGAAAGTCAAGTAAGTCCAGGAAACACAGAAAGAAAAATCAAATTCCGTTGCCTCCCTGGCAACGACACCAAAATGATCATTGAAAAATTCGTGAGAGAAAAAATAAAGATTAGGGTTTCAGAAAAACCCATGTCGTAGTACATGCAAAAAATCTAAGATAAGATGATATTTGTAACCATGATGGTGAGTCCCACATTGAACAATGGGAGGCAACATTTGATTTTTTGAGAAATTTGCATTTGTTTTATTTGTTTTTGGTATTTTTGTCTTTTGATTTTTTTTTTATTTTATATAAGCAAGATAGCAGGTGAAAATTATCTAAGCTAAACTAATCTTGCAGAATATTAAAGCGGAAAAGAGAGAAAGAGAGAGAGAGAATAGATGAATATATAGGCTCAAAAATGTTTGTTACAAAATCTACTAAGTGCGAGAAATAAAATCTACACTATAAAAGCAGAAAAAGAAGATAGAGAGAAGATTCCCCCTCGACGGCTACTTGTGGGATGACTTATTGAGACGATGCTTGGATGAAGGTGGTGAGGAGATGGACGAAGGAGGATGGAGTCGGAGGAGGAAGACAAGAGGTAGGGCGACGTTGCAGCGTAATCCGCTGCCTAGAATGGAGATGAGGGGACGGCCAGTGGGAGCTCCACGAATGGGGGGTGAGAAGGTGGAAAACTTATTTTTGTTTCTAGTGGTGCATCCCAAGCTCTTAAGAACACTAGAAGTAAGCTTAGAACAAGTTCTTCAGCTCTAGGGAGGTGAGAAATGGAGTAGGAAGGGATGAAGTGGAAGGGAGGAGGGTGTTGGCCTATTTATGGGTTGTGGCAAATGATTTGCCACAAGAAGCCCTTTAGTACCATGCACCAGACAAGCATACATACACCACGGCCGTGCACAGCTGCGCGCTCACACAAGCATCGCACTAGGCTGCGCTAGCATAGCTTGGAGAAGCCACGGCCATCAGATGTCCATCAAACGGTCCAGATCCACTCCCGCCTGTGCTCCAGATCGCTCACTCCCCATGTCATATCGCACGTAATCATGCGCGTATCGCTCTCACCACATGCATCACACCACATGGGCTATCTCCCCATTCACTGCACATCAAATGATTGTCAATGCTCAAGCGCTCACCCACTGCTCCTCTGAGGTGAAATAAGGTGCTGGCGTGGCCTCATGTACATCACTGAATCACCATCAGCCAATGCAATTAAATCGCACCTTAGATCATGAATCGTGATTCGAACCAACGGCCTTTGCATGAGAAAGCTCTCCACCCATGCTATGCTATGAAGGGCATAAATGACCATCCAACGATCCAGATTGCAAGAACAGGCACCTTGGGTAACCGAGCTGTGTAAGGGCAACGTGGCCTAATCTAGGTGGCCCAGATCGCTTCTTCATGCATGATTTAAGGATGGGCAGAAGTTGTTGGGGAACTTTAAATGCCTATGATGGTGCCACGTGGTGCCATCATGGTCATCCATCTTCTTTACCTCGCAAAGGATGCTATGGATGTACGATTGAGTCAATCTTTGCATCGATGGACTGCGATCGTCGACCCAAATCCATTCGTATGATCGGATTTGTCATTTGAGGTCCAAATTTGCATTCTCCTATCCCTTGGCCATCGATCTTTTGTGGCTTGTAAAAGATGCTACAGATGCCAATCAAGGTAATTTCAAAGGCATTGGACTCCGTTCGTCACTTTAATCACATCCATACGGTTAGATCTTCAATCTGAAGCCCAAAAATATGTCACCTTATTCCCTAGCCATCAAAAGAAGTAAATTAATATACAATTTACACAAATTGTTCTACGTACATGATGATGGATGTTATACAATATTTATAATGCCAAATGCATCTAAACAGCTTAGGAACTCACATAATAGGCATTTTTACATAAAATAATGTAGACTTATCAATTGGGCTAGGGGTAGGTGGGTTAGGGTTGTGGATAATAGGATAGGAATAGGGGTAGGAAGGACAGGCACATGGATAGTATTATCCATGTTTTAGGCTTTAAGGCTCAATTAACCTAATATGGAGGTGGTTCAAGGTTAGGTGTTGGGATATGGTTATCCTAGGGCTCTAAGGATAGGGATAAGGATACCTAGGGTTTTTCTTCTTCTTCTTCTACAATTTTTCCATGCAAGCTATATTATCTCTCTCTCTCTTTTTCTCTTTAATCTTCTGATAGGTGAAAATCGACAAAGAAAATAGTTGGGAATTTGAGAAAGAGAAACCACATCGTAGTACTCGCAAAATATTGCTATCAAATAAATTCAACCGAGACTTGGTGAATCCCAAGTTGAACACAGGGAGGTGATGTTTGATTTTTGAAACCGCGTTAGAGTTTATTTATTTTTGGTATTTTTGAGAATTTTATGTAAGTAGAATAATAGATTGAAAACTAATCTACTCAAGAAATAATTAAAGAGAGAAAGAGAGAAAGAGAGAACAACATATGCATATAATAGCAAAATAATGTTTGTTACACAATAAATAATGCAAAGAATAAATCTATACTAAGAAAGCAAGTAAAAAGAGATAGAGAGAGAATCTCCCTCGACGGATGCTTGGGGGACAAACAATGCCCAAATGAAGGAGGACGGAGACAAAAGATGAAGGACAAAGCTGGACAAAGAAGATGGGAGACAGGTCGACGTCATAGTGATCCACTTCCTCGAATGGGGGTGAGTGGATGGCCGGTCAAAGCTCCACAAAGGGGGTGAGAAGCGAGAATTACAAAAATTATTATTTTAATCTAGTGGAGCTTCCCAAGGTTTGGGAACACTAGAATTAGAGCTTGAGAGGGGATTCTAAGCTCTAGAGGAGTTTAGGAGGGAGTAGGCAGGGATGAGGAGCAAGGGGAGGGGTCATGGCTATTTATAATGGAGAAGAAGGGGTTTGGTTCAGCCTATTGGTGCACAAAAGAGCTCAAATCACTCCCATGAGGCACGCTTAGCGTGTCCCATGCATACTGAAGGCGCATATGCACGTTGGCAATGGAGGCGAGTCGTAACCATTGGATTTTGATCACAAGGCTGCGATGGTGTGCTCCTCAACGCTAAAGAATCATGTGTAGCACGCATAAGTGAAGAGAGGAGGGCTATCTACCATTGGATCTTCATCGAAGGGTCCAGATTGCATTTGCGGGAATGCTTCAGATTGTGTACATGGTGCGTGAGATCATGCACCTGGAGCTCACACAGATTCGTTGCGCCACGTAGTCACACCACAGCTGCGTAATCTCAATCAAATGGCATTGACCACATGCTGCACGCGTTCTATTAGTTCAACCTCTCCAAAATTAAGTTTTGATGATTTTACAAAATTACTAAAAGAAAAAGAGATCATACTAGCTCTATTGTTATTATATCTCCATTTCAGGATTCTTGCTAAAATGTTTCATGAAGATCAAAGGATGAAGATGCATGCCTATTTAGGTCTTAGGATTTATTGTAGAATCTTCAAAGAGTTTTATTTTCATCTTTCTTGAGTCTAGAAAAGAGTTGTAAAGAGCCCCCAGTAGATCTAAAACCACTAGACTTAGTGATATTTCCATATTTATTTATGTTAATTAATGCCTAGCTCATGTTAGTTTAAGAGTAATTTAGGTTAGATTACACTCGATTAGGTTAGATTAATCATTTTAGGTCATTTTGTAAATAATACATACTTGTGGGCTTTTGTGCAATTTTTCCTGCAATTGTATCTACTACCTTGACGTGTTTATTTTTATATGTGCAGGTACATAATTTTAGGTTGTTTGGAGCAAGGTTGAATAGACTTTCTGAGTTGAGTTCATGTGGAAGAGAACTGAGCCTAATTGGTAGACCTATTTGGAAACCCAATTAAACCTAACCCTAGCCTAATTAGGAATCCCAATTTTCAAACCTATGGACTGTTTGGCCATGAAATTGCATTTTTGAATAATTCTGTCATAATATAGCCTGGAAACATGTCAAAGCAAATAAAATGTAAAGAGATGTGAGTCTTGGTCGAACTCAGGGAGGCAGAAAATGATTTGATCTTAAAATTGATTTAGAATTACTAACTAAATACTAGTCACAATATATAAAGCAAAGCAGACAATTGATTGATCGTGAGTTGCAATTAGGCTACAACTAAATAGCTAGAACTACAACGCATTGCTGGAATTAAAATAACTATGTAAACTACTAGAATAAAGGCACCAAGGGTGGTCCTTTGTGGCTTTTTGGAGAGGTCGGGGAGAATGCACCGAGGTGGGCTTGGTGGATTCTTCAAAGAAAGAGGGAGTCGGAGGAGCTTGGAGGTGTCTGGAAGAGATGGAGGAGGAGGTGCTGGAGGAGATTGCTTCCTATAGGGGCCCCTGGGGTCCCTTTTATAGTAAAAATGAGGGGCAAAACCAGTATATGGCCCTCCAACTCGTGCAACAACCTCAAATCGATCAGATTCGTCGATCAAGAGATCAATGGATCAGATCGCATCCTTAAATCATCTCCAACGTGCCTAATATGCTCGGATCGCTTCTGGTGCTGACATGTGGCGTGCCCAGTACCTGTGGATCGCAATCGCGTGGCTGTGGTTGCACGCTTCCCGCACCGCCTTTGCACTTCCAACGCCTTCACTAAAATCTCGCAAATGCACGTGCTCTTGATTCTCAGTCGTTTGATCACGAGATCGAACGACTTAAAGTGAGCACATCACTACCTTTAAGTTTCCTCATGCGCGTGTGTGTTCGATTGTGCGTCATCACATGCGTGTTGATCCCACTCACATTAGCACGCCATGCGTTTGCTCCATCGCCGTCCAACGGCCATCTAATGACTTAATTTTGCTTGTGCTGGCCACCTATCTTGATTTTCCGCTCTGCGTGTTTCGAATGGTCACCACTTGCTTTTGTGCGAGTTTGCTAACCACTGCGCTAGGCATGCAGATTGCGTCGCTTCCATTTCCGCGAGTGGCTGCCCTCAGCTGTTGATGAAGATCCAACGGCTAAGCATGACTCTTCCTTGATGAGGCGCGACTGTAGTGGCAACATGGCGCTCTTGTGGCAGTTGGATGATGATCCAATGACCCACAAGGCTTGGAGAACTCCTTCAGAAAATGGGGCGGCGATCTCGAGCGGCTGTGATGGCGCCACATGGCGCCATTGTGGCCTTTCATCTTCTTTGCTTTGTAGATGGTGCTATAGGTCTTTGATCGAGATGATTTTTACGTCGTTGAACGGCGATTGTTGATCCGGATCCATCAGTGCTGTCGGATTTGCCATCTAAGGTATGGATTTCCACCTCCTTGCCCCTTGGCCTTTGCTCTTCCGCGAACTCCATAGGATTCTATGGGAGTCTAATCAAGACGACCTCAGAAGCATTGGACTCCTATCGTCATTTTGAGCCGATCTGTATGGTCGGATTTGCCATTTGTAGCTCCAAAATATCTGCAATTATTATTACCTCTCAATTAGAGCATAATATAGCATTATTATTTACAAAGCTAACAAATCGATTATTATGCAAAATAAGATGCTTATGCATGCATTATTCCTAGGTTAAGCTATGATCTAACTTAATTTAGGTAAATTAGGACCTATGATTGCTACGTAATCGTACCCCCATACCTAAATCTTTCTAGTCCCTAGCAAATGCAAGACTAAATGCATTCTATCAAGAGTTTAACTAGAAATCTATTTCTTGTGTTTTCATCCAAAAATTTAGGAATCCAGATAATCGTGAAAGTGTAGTGTTTTAGCCTATGTAACAGATCCAAGTGAAAAGTCAATCCACATCTAAAGCTCGTACTTAACCCTTAGTAAAACTCTATTAGAATAGGCAAACTTCTTTCCTCAAGGATATAAAATAATCTCCAATTTAGCCCTGGCATTTGGCTTAGGTAGAAGATGTCTGAGTCAAGTGGATTTATATTTGGTGGCTCACACTCTTCTGGTGCTACATAGAGACTAGTGCTTCAAAATCTAGATTTCCAGACTATCAAGTAAATCAACTTAGAAAGAAGCAAAAAAACTGTACTCTCTTAAGTTCCTTATACTCATTCTCTCTCTCTCCCTCCCTTTCTCTCTCTCTTTCTCTTCTCTTTTCTTTTCCTTCTCTTTTTCTTTTCTTTTTCTTTTTGAGCTCACATCTCCCCAAATTTGTAAATATGTTTGGTGGTCTCCCATGGCATTACACTTCAATTAAGTTCTGATAACCCTATAACTAAGTCAAAAATCCTCAACCAGTATTCGTGCGGTCAAACATACAGGAAAGAAAGTCAAGACTGTATTTGATGGATCGTAAGGGTAGTAGATATTATTACCTCAATGTACTTGTCATAAAATGAAATAAATGCAACTTACGCTTTTTTTTTTCTTCTCTTTTTTTTTCTTCTTTTTTCGCATATAAATCTACCAACACAACGCAATACAACATGACATGTGCACTTTTATTCTCGAGGCATTATTCGAGATTGGTTATGTTCAAGAGGATATCGGGTGGCTTATTTAGTGGAAGTGCCTATTCTTGGCACCGAGAAAGAAATGGATAGGACAACATATTTCTGACATTGACATTAACACTCCTCTTCAGCTAAGGATTTCATAAAGGACAGTCGTGACCATCCACCTTAGTCCTAGTTTTATTAGAACCCGCTCTCTATGTATTTGCCGTATTTGGTGGCTCTCACAAAGATTCACACAAAGAATTTGTACGCAAGAATTGAGAGCGAAAACTAAGCCTAACTCCAAGTATCATTATCCAATTACCCAGAAATTTCCTCACACTAGACTTAGAGCACCAGTAGACTCTCTACTCTCACCTCACAATTATTTGGTGGATCTACTAGAAGATGGTTTACCTGACTCCCTAATTACTATCCAAAGATTCAGGAAAAGAAACAATGCTTCTTCTCGACGAACTAAAGATGTCTATCAGTCTTCACAATGGATTCATTGCAAATTCTACGTGCACGTATGAAATTGTATTGGATTCCAAGTTCAAGAATCAACTAAAGAATAAATCCCTAATAAAACCTCTTGATAAAAAGATCTATTTCCTAAGGTGTTGGCAGAAAATTTTTTAGTTTATATGTACTACCCTCCCCATGCCTAAGTTTTTGCATGTCCTCATGTATGAATAAGAGAAAATGAATTAAGACATGGAGTAAGTGGATAGAAATCACCTGGATTTACTCCTAATTCATCATTCAACGAATGCCAACACTACAATGATAATTACAATATGCAGACTAATATGCCAAAATGAAATATGCTATATATAGAAGGTGGATAAATGCTGAGTTTAATGCCTCCAGCTGGGAGAAACTTCATCAGATGGGTCAATGATTGTAGGAGACAAAGTCAATGTTTAACGAGGCAAGATCAATGTTAAAATCAATGCGTCGTAGTATAGTTGAAATCGCTCGAAAATAAATAAATTTTATTACTCGAAATTGTAAATCCGAGGTCGAAGACAGGGAGCAAATTGGGGTTTAAAAATCAAGAACAAAACTTTGAGAAATTGAATATAATAAGCAATGAAAAATGTAAATATAGCCACAAAATATCAATGTATATGAAGAGCACAAAAAAATGGACGTCTGATTTTGTGAATCAGACGTCTTAAACTAGTGATTGCTACAGTGCTGTGCTATTTCTCTTCTTCTCTTCTCTATCTCTGATCTCTGTCTCTGATCTATCTAGCTTCCTTCTTTTCTTCTCTGATTTCTTCGTGCCTTAGCCTTCTTTTGCCTTTAGCTGCTCTGGCCCTTGTCTTTTTCTTCTTCTTTTTCCTTTCCTTCTGTCTCTACGGCTCCTCCTTCAGTTCCTTCCCCTTCTCTTTCTTCAGCCCTTTAGCCTTCAGCTCTTCCTCTTCAGCCTTACCTTCTTCCTTACCTCCTCTGGCCTCCTCTTTTTCCTTGGCTGCTTCTTCTTCTCCTACCTACGAGAGCAAAACCTACCCCTACCTGCCCCCATGATCTCTCTTCTTCTTTCTCTCTTAGGCTCGCTCTCCCAAAGCCTTCTCGGGTAATCGAGTCAGGTACACGCGCCCGGGACCAGGCCCACCGGTGTGCATAGTGGGCGAGGAGTGCAGGTTGGATATACGGGTCAGGCCAGATCCGCGTGGGCAGTGCCGCAGATGAGGCAGTGATAGGTGAGAGGGACCTCACCCCGTGGTCAGGAGGTGATAAGGCATAATCACTTTTTCCTCTTATTTTGCTGCACCTGCTCACTCACTTCTAAGGTGGGACTAAACATCCCACCTTCCTGTTGCGTGCGTCCGCAGCAGATGGCTGATCCAATTGCAGTTGCTACTGGGGGCTTCAGTGCCAATTGCTTGGCTGGGGTTGTTTGTGAAGAGATTCCACGCGGCCTGGGACTCGTAGCCTAGGGAGAGAAGACCTAGAACGAGCTTGTAAGCTACCTGCTTGCTTGCTTCAATGGTGGCGGCCCTCCTGTACCTGCAGTCATGCAAACGGCCTTGCGGCCTCGTCAGAAGGCTCAGGAAGCTTCGCCGAGACACAACGAACGTGTTGCGAGGTTCGGCGTGGCGTGGGGTGGCCAGAGCATGTGTGCCTAGGTCACCCTGTGTGCGCGAAAGTAGGTGTGTTCGGGGGGTGTTTTGGGTGTGTGGCACGGTGAGTGAGGTGAGGGGTTACATTCAGTGAGCTATGGCGATGCTTATGGAGTGGTTGGCGAGGCAGATGGAGGTGCGGAGTGGCGGGGACACCTCGCCGAAGTGTGGCCGAAGATGGAGAAGGTGGTAGTGACTTGTGGCGTCGAGGGATAGTTTTAAGAAATAAAGAGGGGGAATAGGAAGAGGAGGGAGAGAGGAATTATCTGACCTAATCAAAGGACAAAGGGGGCAGGGATGGCAGCCGACTCGTGCTTGCCGTCACCGGAGATGAAGCTCTCCGTAGGTGAGGTAGCGGTGACGACAAGGGCAGAGGCAGCGTCTGGGTTGGTGCGGCCAACGCAGATGATTGAGAGGAAGGTAACCCAACCACTGGTATTGTGGTTGGGCGACGAGAGAGAGAGGACAGAGCTGCTAGAGCTTGCGGAGAAGTTGTGGCCGGCGAGGAGGGAAGAAGGTGGGGTGGACCGGCCCAAATCCAAGCTGAGGAGGTGCGGAATGATTTAGGGTTTCTTATATAGGCCCTGAAGGTTGAGTTTGTGCTTGGAAGCCAAGCTTCCAAGCACGACAATGTCGCCGAAGATGGAAACTCAGAGAGACCCAAATCTCTCATGCGTTCGCATGAGAGATTGGGTAGGAATTAGGGTTCATGATTGTGTTCAAACTGGAGGAAATTTCTCAAAAAATCTCCCTTTCAATTTTGAAGGGGATTCTCTGAGAAATCAGAGAGATCTTGCCTTCGATTCATCGTCGGAGTAGGATTCCCTCCACTATTATGGTAGAGGGACCTAATTGCAAAGAATGACGAGGAAGTTAGGGGGTTTCTGCAAAGGTTTTCAAAAGATAGGGGTAGAAATGTAATTGGGCTGGACCTGTTTGCAAAGTAGTTCAAGATGAATTCCCCTTAAGTCCAAATTTTGGTACAAACCTAATTTGGACATAAGGAATCCAATGGTGAAGTTATATTTTAGGTTTTACCACGTTTGACTAGGCAATTTATGTAAAAATCCAATTTAGGGTAAATATTTGACTGAGACCCCATTTAGGTCAAAATAGGTTCCAAGGGCCAAATTGAAGGTTCTAAACCCTAGAGAATAATTTTCCATGATTTTTAGAGGGTTTAGGTGAATTTTATCCTGACCAAAACATTGTCTAATCAAGTGGGTCTATTTTAGGGTTACAAGAAGTCATTTAATTCCTCGAATTCACATGAACCCTTTTCTGTCTAAACCAACCCATTTTTATCTTGTTAAGATCGTTTGACTTGTGTTTAGCCCATGAGAAAACCTGTTGTTGTACAGAAATGGTAAAACTGCAGTTTTACCCCTTGTTTCTTGCTTTTCTCTCAGAATGGTTATTCATTGAGTTAGGACCTCCAGTTGGTTATGTAGGAGCTTTTGTTCTCTTTTTTAGGTCAAAATGAGCTAGTTAGGGCTCATGATGGTGTTCCCATCAGTCAAGATGCACTTGGAGTTCCATCATCATCAATGGGCCAAAACTGTAGAGCAACTGCCTGTGAATCCAAGCCCACAAGGTCGACAAAATAAAATATCAGGGCTTGGAATTGGTTGTAGCCAGGTGCTACAAGAGGAGTAAATTTGGGTGCCAAGGTGATAGGTAGCAAGTGGCAGCCTAGAAGAGTGGTGTATAAGTAATGCAAATGAGGTGGATAAAGAGTCTTGAGTGGGAAGCAAGTCATACGGGTCTTGAAAGTGGTGGAAAATGAAAGGAGGGGCCCGAGCGGTATAATATGAAATGGTATAAGGAACCATTTCGTGAGTGGATCTGGGTGTGGGTGGTTGCAGAGTAGGTGTGTCGAATAAGATTCGGTGTTCCATCCCAACAGCTTTAGATTCACCCAAATCATTCTCATCCCTAGGTTGCTTAGAAATCTCGTACAAATTGCCCAAGTTCTATTCATGGTGAGAATCCTCAAATGTAATGGGCAGCAATTCATTTTCCCCAAGGTGTGAAAAATCAGAATCTAAATGCAATAAAGCCTCAAATTCTTTCATTTTCTATTTTGTGTCTTCTATGAAATCCTCGATATCCAAGAGTGAAGATGTGAAAGATGTGATAGATTCATCTGACTCCAAATCCAAAAATAACTCGAGATTTTTCAAATTTTCCTCACAATCAGAAATGGGGTTTTTATTAGATTCTTCCTCAACTTCGATTGGATTCTTTGACAATTCAAAATCAACCCCATGGATGTATGGAATATCATGTAAATCAATGTATTTATTATCTAAGCTTGTCATGAGGGTTTTAGGCAATTCCACTCTAGATATCTCGAAATCTAAATCATGTATCTCATCAATTGCCTTTGGCTGATCAATGTTCACCACGATGTCAAAATCATTATAACTCAAATCAATGAGCCCGACAAAAGCTATGTGCGAAGTTAATTCACTAAGAAGTTCTATGTTCCCACAGTGCTCAGGTTCATCATCATCTAAGTCCTCCTTGAGAAAATTACAATGTAGGTCCTTATTTGCCCTAAAAATATCCAATCTGAGTTTTTCATCCCCTAGGGCGATCTCCATACACCCAGATGCACAGTTAATGTTAGCCTGGGCCGTCACTAGAAATGGGTGGCCTAAAATGATAAGTGCATCATGGAGACTAGGAGGAATGTCCATATCCAAGATGAAAGAATCCATTGGGAAGCAGAGCCCATGGATTTTTACAATGACATTCTCAACCACACCTCGGGGCACTTTGACTAATCTGTCAGCCAACAGGATGGTGACTGAAGTGGGTTTTAGCTCCTCAAATTGGAAGTGATCAAAAACATCAGTGGGGGCTAAATTAATGGGTGAACCCAAATCAAGCAAGGTCCAGTCAAAAGGTGCATCCTGTAGCTAACAGGAAATGAGTGGGGTTCCCGAGTTGATCTTCTTAGGTGGCAGGTTAGACAAAATGACTGCACTAACTTCCTTGGACAATACCACCTTATTGGTCTTCCTCGGTTGTCGCTTGGGTGTTCAATATTCTTTACAGAATTTAGCGATAGTAGGAATGTGATCAACGGCATCAAGGAGGGGAACCTTAATGTGAATATCTTTGAAGATTTCCTTTAAGTCCTCATTGCTTTTGATTCCCTTTATCTTTCTTTTAGGTTCATGCATTAAGTCTCCAATGAAGGGTAAAGGGATGTCGGTGATCTTAGTGATTGATTTCTTTTCCTTAGGTTGCTCCTTTAAAGGGATAGAATAGGAAGAGGAGCTAGCTTGAGAAGTATCATGACCCGCTTGCCTACATGGTGGGTCTTTTATAGCTTTTCCGCTCCTCAAGGTGACAACATTATTGGTGCAAGGGCACCACGATCGTTAATTTCGATGATAACAAAACACTTGTCATTTAACATTTGCATTGAGTTTAAGGTTTCAGGAAAATGCAAATGGTTACAAGTGTGAAGGAGGAGCTCAAGCTCACATCCATGGCGAATTGGAGGAGCTTGATGGAGGAGAAGGAGCTTCGCTTGGAGAAAAAGCTTGAAGAAGGAAGAGATGAAGAATAGGATAGATACTTTATTCATGTATTCATTTGTTATTTTCTTGCTCTTTATTTCTGTCTAGATAATTGTTAAAGAGCCTCAAAGTTACCTAATAATAATCCTAGGAACACTTACTCTAACCTAGGATACTTAGGTTGTTTATATAGAACTTGGAAAACCAAAATAAGTTTCAAACAGCCTAATCAGACATCCAATCTAAAAATCAGACGTTTGATCTTGGACTTTAAGACGTCTAACTATTTGATCAGATGTCCAAACACTTAGGCTGGACTTAGTACCTTCTGTCTGTTGATTTCAAATGACCAGCCCTTAGTCTAGACATCTTAGAAGACGTCTAATGACATTGCCAGACGTCCAACTAGAGAACCGTTGGCTTTATCAGGCTAATCTTAGAGGATTAACTATTTATCAAACCTAGTTTCACTTTCAAACGTCCGTAGTGATCCCTAGACATCTAATAAGTAGACGTTAGGCCTAAATCACCTTTTGTCAAAAGAATATAGCCGTTTAGCCTCGGGAAATCCATTCTCGCAGAAGATTGCATTTCCAGACATTCGGACTTTGTGCCAGACGACCGACCTATCGTCTGACCAACAAGACTTAGAACCCTATTTAGGTCTAGGGAAAAACAGGAAGGAAACCCATCTTAAATTAGATGTCTAACCTTAAGTCCAGATGTCTTAAAAGTGATCTTTAGATGTCCGTCTTAATCCAACTTCAATTAGATCTTTCAGCTTTCTAGATCAAATGACTAATTCCTAAATCAAACGATGACCCAGACGTCTGATAACCCTGTCAGAATCATAAATGATCCTGATTCTAGCCTGATTTGCCTTGGATTTGTTCCCAATAGCTAGAGAAGCCTTCCAATGGCTAGAAGAGGCTTCTAAACCCTTCTCAAGACCTCTATAAATAGAGGAGCACCCTTCCTAAGCTAAGATACGCCTTAAGAAACTATTTCCACATCCTTTTGTCCAAGAGAAGTTAGAATCAAAGGAGAAGTGCTCAAGCCTTAGTCTACATCTTGAGAGCATCTTCCCAACTATGCACCCGCTCTCCCACCTACGTATACAAGAACGTCATCATGCCATTGTGTGGATCATGCACTCCACTCCCATCTCAGGGAAGTACCGGTTGCCTATAGAAGCTAAGTTTAAGACTATACCTTGTGGCTCTATAGGACTGTTGTTTTATTTATTTTTGGTTGGGTATTCGTTTTGTGAATTCCCATCTCCTTCATGGGACAAAATACTCCTCATGAAAAGGAGGGGTTTGAGGTACACTACCCTCATATAAAGTAGTGTTGTTATAAGAGATTAAGTCACCCTCGTTTAAGTGACTTGATAGTGGATTTAATCGACTTGGTTGATCGGGAAATCCTAAACCAAGAGGTTTAGGTGGTGGTTTTTACCCAGGTTTGGGTTTCCACCTAAAAATCCTTATGTACTTGTGATTGCTATTTTGTGAGATTATTATTATATTTTTTCCACATCATTTTTCTTATCACGCAAATGTCACCCCTTCTACATTAGGAACCTACAATTGGCATCAGAGCAGGTCTTGCATCATCGGCATTTCACACCGGCGAGGATCCAATGGAGGGAAAGACATTCGTATACACTGAAGGACATGACACCTTGTGACCACCGTATTTTGAAGGTATGAATTTTACATATTGGAAAACCTGTATGTTTATGTGGTTGCAGGCCTACGACTTCTGAGTTTGGGGAAAATGCGAGTCTGCATTTGTGACTCCCAAGAAACCTGCAGAAGGTTACTCGGAGGAACAAACGAGACTTTTGTCGCAAAATGCCAAAGCAAAGAACGCCTTGTATTGTGCATTAAGCTCGGAAGAGTTCAACCAGATTTCACAATACACAACAGCATTCGAGATTTGGCATGCCCTCGAAGTAGCTCATGAAGAGATGAGCTCAGAGGAAGAAGAGGAAGATCCCGAAGAGAAGAATGAAACCACTTGCATGGGTTTCATGGCCATTGCAAGTGAAAGCGAGGACGAGGATAACAACGAAGAGGTAAACTCTTTTAATGAATTACAAGAAACATTTGAGGAATTGTATAATCTTAGTAAGTCACTAAAAATAGAAAATAAGAGCTTGAAAAAGAATCTTAATTTTCTTAAATCTGAAAATGAAAGATTAGATATTAAAGTTAGGGATCTAGAAATTAGTCCTAGCATTTCTAATAAGGATGACTTGTTGTTAGAAAATAATAACCTAATAAATGAAAATAGTAAATTGATTGAAAAGAACACTTGTTTAAAAATGGAAATTTTAGATGCATGTTATTGAAAAGGAAGTAGCTAGTCTAAAAGAAAATTCAGATAGTCCTAGGTTGAGAAAGGATCTCCGTTAAGGAGACCCACTAACAAATCCGGATCCAAGCTAACTTGGATACCGAAAGGAGAACTTGAAACTTATTTTGTAGGTTTCAAAGGAGATTACAATATGAGGTATTGGACCTACAAGATGAAGAATGGTCAACTCAAATTGGGAGGACCAAAGAGTAGACTAAAGAAGATGATGAGAAGACCTGCGAGACGACCAGTAGGTTATCGAACCGCTGCACGTCAATCACTAAATTGGAGACCGACTCCAATGCTCGGACTTCCAAGCTACATATGGGAGCCCCATCCATTCTAGCAACCTCCATTTGGGCCATGCTATTGTCCTTGGTAAGTAAGGTAAAATCTTTACCCTATCTTTTTATCTATAGCATTTAGATAGGGGAAATTTAAAATTGATGAGCTATGTGTCAATCATTAAGGGGGAGGAAGATTTCCTTCATTTAGATAGGGGGAGATCTTAAATGATGTTAGCTATATTTCCATTAAAGGGGGAGTAAGTTATATAGCTATCTTGTTATGTCAAAAAGAGTAAATTAGAAGAGCATGTTTTAAGGGGGAATATAGGATAACTAAAACTATTTAATCCTTTTTGATAATGTCAAAAAGGGGGAGAATTTTTTGGATTTATATTTATGATTTTGTCATCATCAAAAAGGGGGAGATTGTTGGTGCAAGGGCACCATGATCGTTAATTTTGATGATAACAAAACACTTGTCATTTAACATTTGCATTGAGTTTAATGTTTCTGGAAAATGCAAATGGGGTTATTATGCCCGTAACCTTGGATAGCATTGACATCGTTGTAGGCTGAAGTTGTCTCTGACGCATATTCATCAAAAGAATACGCACTAGAATTGTCATGGGGTGTATAACCCTGATTGTTTAGTGCCAGATCCAGATTGTTCACGGGCTCCTGATATGCAGGATCCCGAGAAGGTGGAGAAGATTCACCCCAAGTGAGTAGATGTACTCAAGCAGGAGGGGCTCAGGATGCAACAAAGGAGTGGGATGCAGCTGGATTTCCAGGAAATCCATGTTGAGCTCGAACCACTTCGTCGTGCTTCTTGTCGAGCAAATCCACCTTATCCAGCTTCTTGGTGATAATGTCCATATCAACTTGACCAGATTTGGTGTGAGCTTCATGGACACTAACTCATCGTTGTCCAGGTTGTTGGAATTGGTTCACAGATACGACATTCATTAAGTTCTCTACTAGGGACTCGAACAATTCGAATGCGTTGTTCTCATCCTTTGCGAGGAAATTCCTGCCACTAGATGCATCAGCCAGGTATCTATGTGTGTCATCCAGCCCATGGTAAAAAACTTGTGCTAGGTGCCATCTGGGTACACCATGGTGAGGGCATTTCCTGAGAACATCATGAAATCTGTCCCAAGCGTCATGCAATTTCTCCCCTGGTCCTTGGGAGAAAGTCATAATTGCACATGTCATCGCATTTGTTCGACCAATCGAGAAGAACTTTTGGAGGAATTCATGACATAATTCCTCCCATGTTCCAATTGGTCTCCCGATGGTTTTGAACCGATAAGAAGCTTTATCCTTGAGAGAGAAAGGAAAAAGCTTCATGAGAACAATCCCTATATCAACATTTCTGGGTTGAACTGATTCTGCAATTCGACTCAGATCCTCGATGTGCTGGAAGGAATCTTCATTTGAGTTTCCATGAAAATGAGTTTGAATCAGACTTATTATGTTCGGCTTCAACTCAAATGCACCTCCTCCTACAGGAATCCTGACTTGAGGTGCCAAAATCATAGCCGTCAGATCATAGAAGTCCCACAGTTGTTCTCCACGTGGTGGATGCTGCATCCTGTCTAGAGTGGTGAGAATCCTATCAATACTCATATCTCTGTTCAGATTCCTCGACCCTGGCTTCCAGATGAGCCATTGGGTCGAGATTTTTGGGGCCCTGACGAGGTCTAGGACCAAGATTAGCCATTTCAGCTAATTGAGAGGAGGATGAGGGTTGGGAATAAGGGTTGAGCGAAAGTCGCCTTCGCCACCTCAGGTTTGGTTCCTAAGGTCCAACAAGTTTAGCTTTTAAAGACCTTCTTCCTTGCATACACCAACAACAAGGGTTGGCGTAGCCAGGCCAAGCAAGGCTAAGGCCTTGTTAATCAGATTAGTCTTTTAGAATCAGATGACCAGATTTTTCGTTCAGGTTTAAATTATTGAAGAAAATTTATCGAGAAACCAACTGAAAATGATCCCCCCTCTTAAGCTAACCCGAACAGTCTGTTTACGAGGGGACTAAGAGGAAGGTTCTTCCTTCGGCTTTCGCCTTTGGTTCCTTTGTACCCCTTAGACGTGGTCATTTAACACTACCCCACAGGCTTAGTCACCAGGTTTGGCAAAAGAAGTTGAGACCACCCAGTAGTCAAAGGACAAATGTGGGATATTAAGATATTCTTTTTATTTTTTAACCTTTTCTTCACTTTGGTATGTGGTGAGTGGACCACTAGGTGACTCGACTGACAGACTAACCATTGGGCTCGATTGAGTCTAGGCTAGTCAAGTGTGGTCCTATGGTTCACGCACTTCTAAGTTTTTCAAACCACAAATCAAAGAAATAGTCTCAGGTAAAATTGGAATCCAAATGATTTAAAAATTGGCAGGAAGATTCCTTTTTCAATAAGATTTTCAGAAAGTATTTTCTCAAAATTTTTCTGTCGCAAATAAATATTTATGAATTTTTAACTTACAAGGGGGTTAGATCTGAGATTTTGACCTCATGCTAGTTTTTCTTTTTGAAATAGTATCAAATGTGAGCCAAAAATTCAGGAAAAATATGCGAATGAAAGCTAACTTGATTACCTTTTAAACCCCACCATTTTTGGGTCAATCAGATTTGTGTGTTGATCATAATCGATTTATGAAGTTTAGAAAATTTTGATTTTCAGTCTATCTGACCTCTGTGTATTCCACAAATTTTTAAAAATTCCACAAATTGAATTTATTTCTAGAAATGCTGTAGCTGAAAACATACTTTGAAGATCTAGTTCCTGCCCGAATTTCAAGATTTTTGGACCACTAGAAACATAGCAAATGAATTTTCAAAATCACACTCAATTTTTGGCCAAGTTTCTAAAAATAGCAGTAGCATAGAATTTTTTTTTTAAACACGCATTTCCTAACTAACAAACCTAATATATATATATTCAAATAACTCCTATCCTAATCAATCCCTAATCTAAAATTCTACTGAAAAATTGTGTGCACCTAATTGTCTTTACTTGTGCTCGATTCATGCGCAGATCCTCGCTTCCTCCCTGCATACCAAAGAAAAATACACTAAATCAGTTATTCAATCAAGAATTGTCGTGCCTCCCCAGCAACAGCGCCAATTTGTTCGGCCGTGAAATCATGTTTTTGAATAATTCCGTCGTAGTATAGCACGAAAACACATTAAAGCAAATAAAATGTAACGAGATGTGAGTCCCAGTCGAACTCAGGGAGGCAGAAAATGATTTGATCTTAAAACTAATTTAGAATTACTAACAAAATACTAGTCACAATATATAAAGCGAACGAGGCAATTGGTTAATCATGAGTTGCAATTAGGCTACAACTAAATAGCTAGAAATACAACATGCATTGCTGGAATTAAAATAACTATCTAAACTACAAGAATAAGGGCACCAAGGGTGATCCTTGGTGGCCTTTTGGAGAGGTCAGGGAGAGTAGCAGTGGTGCACCAAGGTGGACTTAGTGGATGCATCAAAGGAAGAGGGAGTCAGAAGAGCTTGGAGGTGTCTAGAAGAAATGGAAGAGGAGATGTTGGAGGAGATTGCTTCCTATGGGGGCCCCTAGGGTCCTTTTTATAGTAAAAATGAGGAGCAAAACCAGTATTTGGCCCTCCAACTCATGCAACAACCTCAGATTGATCAGATCCATCGATCGGGAGATCAACGGATCAGGTCGCATCCTTAAATCACCTCCAACGTGCCTAATACACTCCAATCGCTTCTGGTGCTGACACATGGCACGCCCAACACTCTTGGATCGTGATCACGTAGCTGTGGTTGCATGCTTCCCGCACCGCCTTCGCGCTTCCAACGCTTTTGCTAAAATCTCGCGAGCATGCATGCGCTTAATTCTTAGATGTCTGATCGCTAGATCGAACGGCTTAAAGTGAACGCAACACTACCTTTAAGTTTCCTCGTGTGTGCCCATGTTTGGTTGCACGTCATCATGCGTGTGTTGATCCCACGACATCAGCGCACCATGCGTTCTCTCCATTGTTGTTCGATGGCCATCTAATAGCTTAATTTCTCTTGCGCTTGTCACCTATCTTGATTTTCCGCTCCACATGTTTCGAACGGTCACCACTTGCTTCTGTACGAGTGTGCTAACTACTGCGTTAGGCGTGCAGATTACCTCGCTTCCATTTCCATGAGCGATTGTCCTCAGCCGTTGGATGAAGATCCAATGGCTGAGAGTGACTCTTCCTTGATGTGGTGCGAGTGTAGCAGTCACGTGGTGCTCTTGTGGCCATTGGATGACAATCCAACGACCCACAAGGCATGGAGAACTCCTTCAGAAGATAGGGTGGCGATCTTGGGCGGCTGTGATGGTGCCACATGATGCCATTGTGGTTGTCTATCTTCTTTGCTTTGTAGATGGTGTTGTAGGTTTCTGACTGAGATGATTTTTGTGCCGTTGGACTGCAATACTTGATCCGGATCCATCCGTGTGGTCAGATTTAGCATTTGAGGTCTAGATTTTCACCTCCTTGCCCCTTGGCCTTTGCTCTTTCGCAGACTCCATAGGATACTACGGGAGTCTGATCAAGATGATCTCGGACGCGTTGGACTCCCATCATCATTCTAAACAGATCCGTACAATTGGATTTGTCATTTGCAGCCCTGAAATATCTGCAATTATTATTACCTCTCAATTAGAGCATAATATAACATTATTATTTACAAAGCTAACAAATCGATTATGATGCAAAATAAGATGCTTATGCATGCATTATTCCTAGGTTAAGCTAAGATCTAACTTAATTCAGGTAAATTAGGACCTATGATTGCTGTGCAATCATGGACCCAATTTCCCACACCCTAGGGCTAACCATAGACCTCAAATCCTAATCTATTTGCTTGACCAAACTAGATCTTATCTTTTCCTAAAAGAACCTATCCCTTATCCTTGGAAAACATAAGTCCTAACCCAACAAACCTTATCTGGTCATCCCACTTATCCTTAAATAAAAACTATTTTAGACTGTTAAAATACACCATAATTTATCCACCACTAGATCTAAATCCTAGGGTCCTAAATTAACTACCTAAATCCCTATCTTAGAACGCTAAACCAAATCATATTCCTAATCTTAAACTTAATCTCGAAATTCGTAAAGCATGACATATCTTTAGTATTTTGGGCATAACATTTTCATTTAAAATCCAAATTGAGTGATTCAAGTTACGTTGGAAAGATGATTTCGATGGATACAACGTTACTTTTATGTGTAACTTGAAATTAGAAATATACAGAGGCCAAAAATTTGAGAGAACCCTCCATCATCCTCTCAAAGCCATCCTAGCCCTCCATCAATTCCAACAACACCTAACCTATTCTATCCACCTATTCCTTCATCCTACCCCTTGATTCCTAGACTCCTATTCCTAGCCCTTTATTTTGGTGATCCAAGGCAACTTGAATCAACCAATCATAAGCCTTCTTGACCTCTATAAAATCACCCTTGCCACCCCCTTAGGAGGATTCCTTTATGAAATTGCATTAGAGGGGGGTGAATAGTGAATTTATAAAATATTGCAAGACAAAAATACAATCACAAAAAGAGGCACAAGATTTTTAGGTGGAAACCCAAATTGGGTGAAAACCACCACCTAAGCCAATCCCTTGACTTAGGATTTTCGATCACAAAGTGATCAATCCACTAAACACACTACTTAAACGAGGGTAGTGTTCCTCAATTACAAATCCCACCTCCGATCCCTAAACGAATGTTTCTCCCTTCACAATGAAGAGATGGGACCCGACAAATCGGATACCCAAACAACAATAATAGAATAAGAATGAAAAAACACCTATAGAACACCCCAAAATATTAATGACTTCCTTATCTATTAAGTATAAAAGGAACTCCCTGAGGATCAACAGAGTGAAGTGCACTGTGAGTGTTGATTTACCCTTCAATCAGAGTGTTGGAACAGCACAAGGGCATAGGAAGCAAGGAGTAGTGAGCAAGTGATTTTCTAAGGAAATTGTATCTCAAGAGGTGTGTTTTGCCTAAGAGGGGTTGTAGTCTATTTATAGGCAAGTTTAGAACCTTCAAGAAGTCTTGGGAGGTCTCCTAGCCGTTGGAGGCAAGTCCTAAGAGATTGGAACGAAATCTAACATAAATCAAGACAATTATGAAACTGACAGCAATATCAGACATCTGATTTTTGGTTCAGACATCTTGTAAGACGTCTAAGTACAATTATGGATGTCAGATTCTATTAGTCAGGCTCATTGTTTTCATTGGATCGAAACAGGGACATCTGATATATTCATATAAGACATCTGATACAAATATTGGACGTCTAATTATAAGTGGGTTCATTCCTATTTTGACCAGATCCAAACAGGGTTCTAGATTTTAAGGAACAGATATCAGTCTGGACATCTGCCGGATCTCCTAGATGTCTGGAAAAATATTAATGGCATGCCTTTGTAATATAGGAGTTGAACTTTGGTTTCTAATAAGTGTGCGCAAAAATAAATGGGAAATGGTCCATTAATAGACGTCTGGTGATATGCCTCGTTGTCTAAAAGTGTATTTGCCCGCTATACCAACACAACAGAGAGAAAAGGGGCATTTGAGTCTAAAAGTTGGTTTAAGGATGTCCAGGCTATGTGTTGGACGTCTAGATAAGGCTATGGACGTCTGATAGAAGGTTGCTTTGATTGATGCCTAAGAGGTCAGAATGTAAAGGCAAGGCTTGGTCACATGCGTTTTGCGAGTTTGAAATCGGGGTTACTAGTAACCCGTCATCGTAGTTGCAAAACGGGTGCTCAAATAAAATTTATACCGAAACTCCAAGGGAGTCCCAGGTAGAACACAGGGAGGCGACCTTTACTTTAATAGAAAATCACGCTTCGATTTGTTTCTTTTTGGAGTTTTAGGATTTTATTATTTTTTTGTGTTTCTGAAATAAAAGACAAGAAATCACAAGATAGAGATGGAACGAAAATGGTATAGATATCACTTCAATGTCTATTACAATCAACTATGAATGCATAAAAAGTGAGGGGGGTGAGAGGAAATCTTCCGAATCGGCTGTACGACGAGACGACGGCGCCTAGCGGAAGCTTGGATGAAGGAGGTGAGGAGTGGGATGATGGAGGTGAGATGCAGGAGGACATCGGGTTGAGGAAAGCTTATGCATTCCGGAATGGAGGTGAGAAGACAGAGATGATCTGCTACCGGAATGGAGGTGGGAGGACGGCTCCAAGGCGACCTATGAAGAGGGATGGGAAGTTGGAGGAGTATTTGGTGGGGCAGAGGTTCGCTACACTAATAGGCGCCTTGGGAGCTTGAGAATAAGCTCTAATGGAGCATTGGTAGGCTTGGTAAAGCTTGGGAGTAGGTGGGAGTAAAGTAGGTAGAGATGGCTTCGAAGGGAGGGGGTGTAGGTCCTTTTATAGTGGAGGAGAAGAGGCAAAAATAGGTATGTGACATCCAGGCCGTCGTTGGAAGCATCGCTGTAGGCAGCTCATGCCCGCTCACACCCACAACTGGCTTTGCTGGGGCGCGTAGAATTAGAGATGGTTGTAAGCATCGCTATAGGCCTAGCTCATGCGTCGCTGTAGACCAGCTCATGTGCCGCTGGCGCTGCGCTGGGCACTCTTCGCGGGCGCGCACGCTTCTCGCGCTGATGCTGCGCTATGCGCATGTGCGCCTGTGTGTGCGTGCACCCGCGCTGCTGCCACGTGGCGCTAGGTGGCCTGGGCTGCGCCACGTGGCGCAATCTGGGTCGTCCATCCTCTTTTCATTGTAGGAGTTGTTATAGAGGTCGGATTAAGTCGATTTGCGCGTCGTTAGGCTGCGATCGTCGACCCGAATCCATCCGCGTAATCAAATTTGTCATTTGAAGCTTCGAATTATGTCACCTAGTCTCTTGACTGTTGATCTTCCTCAGACTGCATATAATGCTACAGGACTCAGATCGAGGCAATTTCGGAGGCATTGGACTCCGATCGTCGTCTTGATCGGATCCGTACGGTCGAATCGTCAATCCAAGGCTCTGAAATAAATATCCTTCTCTCCTGACCACAAAAAGGATGCAATTAACCTAAATTTTATACAACTACTCTAAATGCAGAATGATGCATGCTATGCAATATTTATAACATGAAATGCAAATCTAAGCCTAGGAACATGCATGAATAGGAATTTTACCCTCAATAAATGTGTTTACATCATACCCCCATGCCTATCTTTTGCTAGTCCCTAGCAAAATTAAACTATATGCTATTTATAAAATCAAAACTAGGATTAGATCGCTTAGGCCTAAGTCATTAATTAACAATAAAAAATTTCAACTAAGGTCCTAAACTACGAAAACGCAACAGTACCCGGGTGCCTGCCATAATGCAGTTTGCCCAAGTCCTTGCCTTATTTGAAAAGGGAAGATACATTTTTTTATTGTTTTTCTTCGTTTCTAATTTTTTTGTACTTTTGGAGTTTGAGAGTTCCAAGATAACTTTTTACCGCTACCCGACCCGCCAAAGACTCGAAAAGGATTCTAAGTGCTAAGCATCTTGTGAAAATAGTAAAAGACTCACTAGGCAGCCATTAAAATGGACTTCGGATTTCTACGACCCTAGGTGACCTTGCCTAGAGGTTTATCTTTTCGAACGGTAGCTTTCTCCTTACTTCTTTTTTTTATGGGGTCAACACAAGGGCGAACCCAGTGTATATCTCTCTGGTTTATTCTACTTTCTCGCTTCTTCCCTAAGTGTTTTGAGAATTATTGTGCATTTTTTTTTGTGAGCTGGGTTTTAGACAACAGGTCGATGAGCTGTTACCACCGGCAACTTGCCAGCCATACTCGTGCGGTGAAGTGTGGTTTTATTATTATTTTTTATTATTTTCTCCTTTTTCTATTTTTTTCTCTATATTTTCTTTTCTTTCTTTTCTTTTCTTTTCTTTTTTTTTTTTTTTTAAGTAGGTGGCTTTCCTAATCTAAGATTTACCTAAAGGCAATACAATGAAAATGATCTTATGACTGGACTCTGGACAACCGGCCGATGAGCTGTCACCATCGACAACTTGCCAGCCATACCACCCTAGATAGTTCATTAGCTACCCAATTTTCGAAGAAATCACCGAAAAGTGAGTCAGTGCAAAAAATGTGTGTAGATGCTTAGGCTTAAAGTTCCCCCAAATCAGAGGGCAGGTTGATAAGTCGCATACTTATCATCCTAATTTATTAGCCAAATTAAAAATGAATTTGAATTGACGAAGACTCGAGACTAAGTCCACATTCGAGTGGACACCCGGGCTAATTAAGCCTGAAGACCTGAAGAGTCTAAGTGTTTATGTCCTCTCGTATCATTTCCTAAAGTTAATAACTTTTAAATGCCTAAGTTCTCTTTTCCTAATTTCTTTCTTTTTATATCTTTTTCAAATTTTCAATTTTTTTTTAAGAAACTAAAAGAAATTATACAGAGTTAACATAATGATTTCAGGAATTGATTATCCACCCCCCATGCCTAAATGATGCAATGTCCTCATTGTAAAAATAAAGACATGAAAAGAGCAGAGTAAACAGAATATCACCTGAGTGTCATGAAAATCCAATCAACTCCGCAGAGAGAAGAGTGTATACACACGTGCTAAGTTTAATGCCTTCAGCTAGGCATAACATACATACAAAGAAGAAATTGAGAATTCACAAGTGCGGGTCAGAATCAAAATAAAAATATTGATCCTAAAACCCGCCAGCAGAAGATGTCCATAAACGTGGACCAGATTATGGTACAGACCCATGCCCCAGGGTCGAGTGGTTCTCAAGTTCTGGATGAAAGTCACCCAGAATCGAAGGTTGTTGTGTTTACGAGGACAGGCCTGCGGTTTAGTGGTGGGCAACCCAAGACCAAAATGGCAGACAATAGGTGGATCTAGTTCGCTAGTTTCAAATGTCCACTTAACATTCAACTCAGAAAGATAATCAGTTATTTCGAGCTTAGGTTGCATGTGAAAGATATCGTAAGGGTCCAGGTAGAAAGTAGGTGGTTTCAGGTCCATAGGTACCCTTAGATCCAAAATCGTAGTTCCCTCAGAATTAGCCTCCCAGATTTTTATTGCTGAATTCCTATCCTCTAAAATCAAGTGCTCAAGCTCCAGGACCTCCAAATCGTTGTATACCCCATCTAAAGTGTCCAAGTTCAACAATTGCGGTTGAATCAGGATTAACTTGGGCATAATGATCTCAGAAGTCAGCTCTTCAGGGTGAAGATGAAGACTGGGGTCACTGATTGAATCATCAAGATTCGGATCCTCCAATTTAACCTTAACCGAATCAAAATCTTCAATGACTGGGTGAAACGCTGGCGGCAACCGGGTTTTATTGTTATAGCGTTGTAGTATAGCCAGTTATTGCCAACATTTCAAATATATAAATTTTTTACTCGGAAAATAAAAGAGTTCCCGAGGTCGAACTCAGGGAGCAAGTTGTATTCTAGAGATATACATGTTTCTTTTACAAAAAATAAAGAAAGAGAGAGAAAGAATTTGTTGTCTTTTCTTCTTTTCTCTTTGCTTCTCCTCGTCTCAGATCTTCTGTTATCCTCTTCTTCTTTATCTGCAGTGGTGATGTTCTTCTTCTGCAGTGGTGATGTTCTTCTTCTTTCTTCAGCTGTTCCTGCTCTTCTTCTTTGAGTTCTTCCCTGTGTTCTCCTCTACCTCGCCTTCTTCTGTTGTTCTTCAGATCTCCTTCTTTCTTCTTTTCTTTTTCCTGTCAGGACGTCGTCTCTCCTTCTTTCTTCTTTTCTTTTTCCTGCCAGGACGTCGTCTCTCCTTCTTTCTTCTTTTCCCTTCAGGACGTCGTCTGATTTTCCAATCAGACGACTTAAACCGCTTGTTGCTACAGTGTCTCCCTCAGCTTCCTTCTTCTTCCGCGGTCCTTCTTCTTCACCTGTGCCTGCACACTTCAGAGTTTACGTCAGGGGGCAAAACCTACTCTATCCCCCCGCCCCTCCGTCTCTCTCTCTCACAGAATCCGCTCATAGGATAGCTCTCCCAGAGCTGCCGAGTAGCCGGGTACGGGTCGCGCCCGGGTCCAAGCCCACCGGCGTGCGTGGTGGGCGAGGAGTGCAGGTCAGTCTAAGTCGGGTCGGGTCAGATCCGCGGGGCGTGAGCGCGGACGAGACCGGGTAACCGGGCGGGTGAAGGGGACCTCACCCCGTGTGCTGAGGCAGTAAGCCTCCAGCACTTTTTCGCTTTAAACCGCTGCGCCTCTTCAGACTTTTCCGAGGTGGGACTAAATGTCCCACCCTAATCGAGCGCCCGCAGCGGAGAAAGCAGCGGGCGATCGCGGCTTTACGCGAAGCCTTCGCCCTAGCTGCGAGCCTGATGTTTTGTCGAAATGCCTCGCAAGGCCTGGGAGTCGAATCTGGGCGTGGCGCTGGGCGTGGCGCACCTGCAGCTCCTTCTGCACGGCAATGGCGGCGGAGGTCGGGTGGCCTGTTCACAGCAAAACGGCCTCTCGGCCTAATCAGAAGGTGCCGGGAGCTTCGCCAGAGTGCGGCGAAGCTCGTGTGGGTGGTGGCGAGGCGTGGGGCGGCGTGCAAGGGCTGCCCTAGGTCGGACTGTGGGTCGGAGGATGGGTTTGTTCGGTGGGGTTGCAGAGGGTGATGTCGAGGAAGTGGAAGGGCGGGGATTGATCAGGGTGAGGAGGTGGAGGTTCTACGGTGGTCGGCGAGCCGTGTGGGTTGCTGGGGTGATGGGAGCGTCTCGTCGGAGTTTGGCCGGAGGCGAGGGGGGTGACGGTGGACAGGAGCGGTCGAGGGTTTAATCAAATAAAAGACAGTGAGGAAAAGAAAGAGGGGGAGATGGGGAGGAGTTCTGACCTAGCTATGGAGACGAAAGGGGCCGGGGCAGGGCGACAGTCGTATCGACTGTCGCCGGAGAAGAAGATGCCCAGGGGAAGGGGCGGCGGCGAGCAGAGAGCCGGAGAAGCGCCAGCTGGGTGCGGCGTGGCGCGGGAAGAGCAGGGGAAGAAGTCCCTGCTGCTGGTATTGCGGCAGAGCGAAGAGGAGGAGGAGGAGGAACCGCCGGAGCTGGTGGGCGTCTGCCGGAGTGAGAGGAGAGGAAAGTTGGGGGTTTTCTCCGTCAGATCCGAGCTGGGAAGAACGGTGGAGCGACGGGGGTATTTATAGGGACCGAATCAGGGAGGAAGGCGGAGGGAGACGACGTGTCTCCCTCGCCGGAGGACGTCGGAGATGGAAACCCATACCGTCCGTGCGTTCGCACGGCCGGTATGGCGGGTTACAGCGACCAGGGGGTGTCCCTGCGACGGCTGACGACGCAGGGCACCCCCGGTTTACTTGCCAGGCTCTCCCCCTCACCCTGCGCGGCGCCATGCTCCGCGCAAGGTAGCCGGAGCATGGTGCTGGCAGGTTTTGCAGGGGGGACCTGAACGCAAAGAACGAAGGAGAGTTAGGGGCCAAAATGCGAGGGTTCAAAAGTTGAGGGCCAAAAAGTAAATATATGAGGACCAAAGTGTAAAGTTGGTCAAGGAGGTTTCTTCTTAGGCTCAAGTTTTTATACATGACTAATTAGGACCTAAGGAATCTGATGGTGAATTTCATTTCTATATTAAACCTTGTTTGACCGGTCAATTTATGCGAAAACCCAAATTAATTTATTAATTGGGCATGGTTCTCAATGTAGGTCAAAATGGGTTCTGAAGGCTAAATTGAAGGTTCTAAACCCTAGAGATTATTTTTCTATGAATTTTAGAGGGTTTATTCTGTTTTTACTTTGCCTTGAACCTCGTGAATTGAAGTGGGTTGTTTTAGGGTTACAGATTATCATTTAGTTCCTTGGAATTGCTGTAGCCCTTTCTAGATCATCTCATCCCACTTTTATTCTTATTAAGTTGCTTTGACCTATGTTTGGACCCTGAGTTACCCTGTATGCAGATTATACTGGTAAAATTGCATTTTTACCCCTTATGACTTGTTTTCTCCTTAAACTCAGAATTCTCTGAGTTAAGCCTTTCCTTGAGTTATGTAGGAGCTTTTATCCTTTGTATTAGGTCAAAATGAGCTAGTTATGGCTCATGATGAGGTTCTCATCATACCCCCATGCCTAGCTTTTGCTAGTCCCTTAGCAAAAACTTAAGGTTTCAACCCTTGTTCTAGACCATGAAGTTTTTAATAGTTTTAGATAAGTGCTTTTTATTTGAGCATAGATTAGGTTAGAATGCTGACCATAGGCCTAAAAGGTACTCTAGTACCAATCAAGATCCAAATCTGTCTAGCCTTAGCCTCAGTCTTTAGCAAAGGTTTTTAAGGTCCACAAGAACTAACCTAAGGTTTATTGGACTTTGTGGTTAAAGCACCCGTGCTTGAAATGATTTTAGCCCTGGCTCAGTTCGCAGTGCGTTTTGTAAGAGAGAGATAGAAAGTTTTTCTGTTTGGAGAGTTTTCTCTCTCTTTTTCTTTTTAGTTCTAGCCTAGGATTGGCTTTTCAACACGGTCTGTATCAGATTCCTTGCTCCCATCATTAATCCTCAAGGGTTCCTAGCGATCGATGCTTCGAGATAGCACCGCCCATGGCAACCCCCGGAACCCTGGCTATTGAGATTTCGAGATAATCCCATCCATGGTGTTCCGTGGCCGAATCCAGACCCTGGCAATTGACACTTCGAGATAATGCCATCCATGGAATCTGAACCAGCAGAGTGCTTACATGCCCCTAGTAGGATATGTAAATATCCTAAGAGACAAGCACCGAGGAGATGATATTTTGTTGCGCATCTTCGAGGGGATTTCCCGCCTCTCCGCGCTGGGAACTCGTCCAAATCAACTTGTGTTGATCGGCCGCTCCTATTCTAGGTGTTCTTTTCAGAATTTTGCGACGCTTCTGCGTGATTCTGATTTTTACGCTTACTGAACCAGGCTGTGTGTGAGGTTAGGGTGCTTAGGTTACTGAGTCCCGTAAACCAAAAATTAGTTAACGAGGCCAAATACTCCCTAAGCCTTAGACCTAATACTTCAGCTTTTCATTTTCCTCAACCTCTTGAGGAGTGTCTAGATCTTAATGGGTACTAAGAGTCTATTCAAGAATGCCTAAGGTTTGCATTCTTACTAATCTCATTGTGCACTTTTCAGTTATTTTCTTGAATGAGGTCTAGAACTTAGGTTAATTCCTTAGTTCCTTACTAATGACTATCACCTTTTCTCATAATTTTGTGCTCCTTTTTCATTTTGTTTCTTTTCTCCTTCACAAAATTTCCTTCTCCTCTTTTCCTCTTATTCTTTTTCGAAAAATTTTTAATTTTTATGGTGTTTTTGGCATATGTGAATTTTTTTGTTTGAAACCTTTTCTTACAAGTTTTGCACTTTCATACCCCCCCATGCCTAAGATTTGCAATGTCCTCATTGTAACCTAGGGGGTTTTTATTTAACTTAGTTCATTCCTTAAGACAGAAATTTGGATGAGTGGATGGGTCGGGTTGAATTTTTGCGGACGATTTCTAATCCCAGATGCAAGCATCTGAGGTGGGGTCGGCTGTCTACAAGGGTGAACTTCGAGTGCAAAAAGGTGTCAGAACAAGTTTCAGGTTTTCAAAGAGAATGACGGGCTGCCTCCCGTTAAGCGCTGAGTTTTACGCCATCGGCTGGGCGCAATAAGCTCAAGGGGAAAGGAGGATATAAGATGCCTCAGCCAAATCAGTAGAAGTTACATCAATGAACGGCTTGAGTCTCTGACCGTTCACGATGAAAGGTTCAGAATCGTGGCTGAGTGGACTGATTTCGATTGCTCCATTTTCAAAAACCTGTCGGACCAAATATGGTCCGACCCACTTTGATCTCAGTTTTCCTGGGAAGAGTTTTAGTCGGGCATCAAAGAGTAGGACCTTTTGACCAGGATGAAAGATCTTTCTCGAGATGTGTTTGTCGTGGAAGGCTTTAACCCGCTCCTTGTAGATTTGCGAGTTCTCGTACGCGTCTAGGCGTAATTCATCGATCTCGCTGATTTGGAGTTTTCTGTGGGTCCCAGCCTTGGAAAGATCTAGATTACAGTTCCGTACTGCCCAATAGGCTTTATGCTCCAGTTCTACGGGAAGGTGGCATGCCTTTCCGTACACCAGTCTAAAGGGAGACATGCCCAATTGGGTCTTGTGGGCGGTCCTATAGGCCCACAATGCTTCCGGAAGTCGGGACGACCAGTCCTTCCTGTCAGGTCGAACAGTGACTTGCAGGATTTTCTTGATCTCCCGATTAGACAGCTCAGCTAGACCATTAGTTTGGGGGTGGTAAGGAGTAGAGATTCGGTGAGACACCCCGTATTTGGTCATCAATGACCTAAACTGAGCATTTGTGAAATGGGTCCCCCCATCAGAGATTATTGCACGAGGAATCCCGAACCTTGAGAAATTGTGTTGATGAATGAATTTGAGAACGATTTTGTGATCACAGGTTCGGGTCGGTATGGCTTCGATCCATTTGGACACGTAGTCCACAGCCAACAGAATGTATTCGAAACCATCCGAAACAGGAAAGGGGCCCATAAAATCAATCCCCCAAACATCAAAGATTTCGCATACTAGAATCGGTTGCATAGGCATCATGTCGCGATGGCTCATGTTGCCCAAAGTCTGGCAACGACTGCATGCCTTGCAGTGATTGTATGCGTCTTTGAACAGTGTGGGCCAGTAAAAGCCGCACTGGAGGACTTTTGATGCGGTTTTATGCCCGGCGAAATGGCCACCGCATGCCTGGTCATGGCAGAAAGAGAGGATTTTGTTGAATTCCCCTTCCGGGACACATCTCCGGATGATCTGATCGGCACCTATGCGGAAGAGGTACGGGTCTTCCCAAATGTAATACTTGGCATCGGAGCGTAATTTGTCTTTCTTGGCCTTCGGCCAATCGGACGGGATCTGATGAGATGCCAAGTAATTTACTACATTAGCAAACCATGGAAGGCTAGTACCAATAGTCAGCAGGTGCTCATCGGGAAAATGCTCAGTGATGGGTCCGGAAGGGTCAATTATTTCAGAAGGAAGACGGGACAAGTGATCAGCTACCACATTTTGCTTTCCCGCTTTGTCGCAAATCTCAAGGTCAAATTCTTGCAATAGCAAGATCCATCGGATTAATCGAGGTTTCGCGTCCTTCTTTGCAAGGAGATGCCTCACAGCTGTGTGATCCGAGTATATGATGACACGGGAACCCAGAAGGTATGATCTGAACTTTTCTAGGGCAAATACTACAGCTAGCAGCTCTTTCTCAGTAACCGTATAGTTACGCTGAGCCTCATCGAGCGTTTTGCTGGCGTAGTAAATGACCACAGGTTTCTTGTCAATTTTCTGTCCCAAAACCGCTCCTACAGCGAAGTCGGATGCATCGCACATGATCTCAAAGGGTTGAGACCAATCAGGGGACTGTAGGATCACGCAGGATTTCAAATGCTTGAGTGCATTCCTTGGAAATTTCGAAAGGAACATCCTTGGAGTGAAGTGTGGTCAGGGGGCGCGCGATTTTTGAAAAATCAGGGATAAATCGTCGATAAAAACCGACATGCCCTAAAAAGGATCGGATGTCCCTGATCGAGCTAGGCATAGGAAGGTGAGAAATCAGATTAACCTTAGCTCGATCCACTTGGATACCTTTCTCCGAAATTGAGTGTCCCAGGACAATTCCCTTAGGCACCATGAAATGGCTCTTTTCCCAGGAAAGAACCAAATTCACATCGATGCACCGCCTGAGTATCTGGACCAAGTGTTGGAGGCAATCGTCGAATGATGCTCCGAAAACTGAAAAGTCATCCATGAAGACTTCCAGATAATCACCTACCATATCTGAGAATATGGCAAGCATGCATCGCTGAAAAGTAGCGGGTGCATTGCAAAGATCGAAAGGCATCCTTCGGAAAGCGTATGTTCCGAAGGGGCAGGTGAACGTGGTCTTTTCTTAGTCCTCAGGATGGATTGCCACCTGGTTATAACCGGAGTACCCGTCAAGAAAGCAGAAGAACCTATTTCCCGCAAGTTTTTCGAGAATTTGATCAATGAAGGGTAGTGGGAAATGATCCTTCTTCGTGGAGGAATTTAGTCGGCGGTAATCTATACAGACTCTCCACGAGTTGGCTAATCGGGTAGGAATGATTTCTCCGGTCTCAGTCGTTATAGTGGTGAGTCCTGCCTTCTTGGGCACGACCTGAATTGGGCTCACCCAACGACTATCGGAGATCAGGTAGATGATTCCGGCATCTAACCACTTGATGATCTCCTTTTTCACGACCTCCTGCAGATTGGGGTTTAAGCGTCTCTGCATTTCACGAGAAGGTCGTGTGCCCTCTTCTGAATAGATATGATGAGTACAATAAGAGGGACTTATTCCAGTCAAATCATCGAGAGTCCATCCGATGGCTCTGCGATGTTGCTGGAGGACAACAATCAGACGGGATTCCTGTTCAGGACTGAGGTTGGAATTGATAATCACAGGAAGGGTCTGATTAGAACCCAAAAAGACGTATTTCAAGTGAGCAGGAAGGGGTTTCAGTTCGAGGATGGGGTTATCAGCAGCAGCGGGTGGTTCAGTATAGATGTGAGGTTCAAGGGTGGGAGTTACTGGGTTGTTCATATCTGGATTCGACTCCTCTGTTTGCGGGTCAAGATCCTTCTGTGGTTGATGAGGCATAATCGAGTCATTCTGGAGGTGTGATTCATCAACCAAAGTCTTGATGTCACAAATTTGTTCGATGACGCCGCAATTAATTCCTTGTTGGGCCTTAAATATATCAATTTTCAGTGTTTGATCTCCAAACTTAAGCTCTATTTGGCCCTCCTCACAGCTGATGTTGGCTCTAGCAGTAGCCAAGAAAGGTCTCCCTAGAATGATTGGTGTATCCCTAGGGTTCTCAGGTGCATCCATATCTAAGACTATAAAGTCCACTGGAAAATAGAAATCCCGCACTCTTACGATAACATCCTCGAGAATCCCTTTTGGTGACTTTATAGATCGATCTGCTAATTGTAATGTCACCTCGGTTGGTTTTAGCTCAGATTCTTCTAGATGGTCAAGTAAGGATGTGGGTATCAGGTTTATGGATGCACCCAAGTCTAACAATGCTCTATCAAATTGGGTACCACCTATCTTACAGGAAATCAGGGGAGTCCCAGGATCTTTTGCCTTGGGTGGGAGTCTACTAAGGATTACAGAGCTGGCTTGCTCTGACAGAACAATTGGGCTCCCTCCCTTGGTTCGCGGCTTACGCTGGGGTGTACATATATTCTTTAGAAATCGTGCGTAAGCTGGTACGTGGCGGATTGCTTCCATCAAGGGGATGTTTATGTGGACTTGCTCAAAGAGCTTGACTAGGTCCACCTCAGGGGCCACGGGTTTGGTGGTCTTCTTTCCCTTGGTCAAGGCCTCGGGAAACGGGATCTTGGTTGGTTCTTCTAGGAGAGGTCCAGGTTGTGGATCCGGAACAGCGGTATCTTGGATAACTATCCTAGGGTCATGGTTATCAGGCTTGGAGTGGTTTGGATAATGCGGGTCTTGAGTTGTTTTACCACTACGTGTTGTTACAGAATTTAATCCGGCCTGATTTTGGTTTGGGTTTGGTAAGAGGGGTGGCTGCTGCTGAAATCCCGCATAAGAAGTTGAGGCTTCCATCTCGTCTGGAGATGGAGCAGTAGGGGCCTGATAAATCCATTGAGCGTGGCCTAAATTTGGATTCATAACGCGCTTCTGGGTTGGCACGTTATTTGGGTTAGGAAGGGGTTGGGAAGGGAGTGTGCCTGGCTGGCGAGAATTTGCCAACTGGGCCAGTTGAGTTTTAACTTCTGTAAGCTCGTCCTTGTGTTGTTTTTGAATAGCTGCA
Source organism: Thalassia testudinum (assembly GCA_037157565.1). Taxonomy (NCBI): domain Eukaryota; kingdom Viridiplantae; phylum Streptophyta; class Magnoliopsida; order Alismatales; family Hydrocharitaceae; genus Thalassia; species Thalassia testudinum. Next base: position 98,413,832 of record JAZHRO010000025.1, read on the forward strand.
TTCGTTTTTTGAATGTCAGCCAGAGTCTGAAGGATTAGGGACATTTGATCCTGATTTGGCCCTGATGGATGAGTAGGGTTGGGCCGAGGCTGAGGCGGCTGGTAATGACGAGAGGGCTGTGGGCGGGACTGAAAAGGTGGTCTTTGGGTTTGGGAATTTCCCGTCCACTGAAAATTGGGATGGTTTCGCCATCCAGGGTTGTAAGTGTTGGAGAATGGGTCGTTCTGGATGGCGTTGAGGTCCTCGCAGGTCTGAGGAACCTCCTGAGAATCAGGGAAAGGGGGAATGGAGTTCCCCCGGCTGGTGTAGAAAGGATCGGATGATCCTCCGATCCAAGAATCAGATGGGGATGGATATGGATCCATCCCAGGGGAAGATCGGTGGAGGATGTTCTGCACAGTCTCCTGTGTGGAAGGAGGTTGTGCAAAGGAGTTACGTGCGGAGGTGGCTCGCTGCAAGTGCTGAGTCAGCTCATCCACCTTCTTTTCAATGATTGAGACCTTGTCCAATCGACTGGCCATTAATTCCAGGTCGACTGATGCGGACAGGCCTTGCATCTCATGTGCTCCCTTAAGATTCGTCGCTGCGCGGGTATTCGTCCTGTCGAATAATCCCATGGAGTCATTGTTGATGGAGTTCTCGCACATGTTTTCGAGAATCTCCCATACGGTGTCTTCATGTTGACCCATGATGTTTCCTCCGCAAGTTGCATTGACGAAAAGGCGGATGTCCTCACGGAGTCCCTGGTAAAAAGATTGGACTTGTTCCCATTTAGGAACTCCGTGATGGGGGCACTTTCTCATGAGATCCTAAAAACGATCCCATGCCTCATGGAGAGGTTCTCCTGATTGTTGAGTGAAGTGTGTAATCTGATGGCGCAAGGCGTTGGTCCGACCAACGGGAAAAAACTTTTTCAAAAACTCGGATTGAAGTTCTTCCCAAGTGTTGATTGGCCGGGTCTGAGTTTGATACCAATGGGCGGCCTTGTCCATAAGAGAAAAGGAGAACATCTTCATGAGAAGAATATCCCGATTTTGCGCATCTGATCCAAAAGTGTGGGCCAGATGCTTTAGCTGTTTGATGTGCTGGAAGGGATCTTCAGAATTAAGCCCATGGAATTTAGGTATAGCATGAATCATGTTGGGCTTTAATTCGGAATCAGGTCCTCCAGTCGGGATTCTGACTCGAGGCTCAATGGCCACCGCAGCAGGATTGTAGTGGTCCCGCATCATAGGACGCTGTGGTGGGTGCACGAAGTTTTGGAAGAGGTCATTGAGTCGCTGGAGCTGTGATGAGAACCTCATCATGAGCCATAACTAGCTCATTTTGACCCAATACAAAGGATAAAAGCTCCTACATAACTCAAGGAAAGGCTTAACTCAGAGAATTCTGAGTTTAAGGAGAAAACAAGTCATAAGGGGTAAAAATGCAATTTTACCAGTATAATCTGCATACAGGGTAATTCAGGGTCCAAACATAGGTCAAAGCAACTTAATAAGAATAAAAGTGGGATGAGATGATCTAGCAAGGGCTACAGCAATTCCAAGGAACTAAATGATAATCTGTAACCCTAAAATAACCCACTTCAATTCATGAGGTTCGAGGCAAAGTAAAAATAGAATAAACCCTCTAAAATTCATAGAAAAATAATCTCTAGGGTTTAGAACCTTCAATTTGGCATTCAGAACCCATGTTGACCTACATTGAGAACCATGCCCAATTAATAACTTAATCTGGGTTTTCGCATAAATTGACCGGTCAAACAAGGTTTAATATAGAAATAAAATTCACCATCAGATTCCTTAGGTCCTAATTAATCATGTATAAAAACTTGAGCCTAAGAAGAAACATCCTTGACCGACTTTACACTTTGGTCCTCATATATTTACTTTTTGGCCCTCAACTTTTGAACCGTCGCATTTTGGCCCCTAACTCTCCTTCGTTCTTTGCATTCAGGTCCCCCCTGCAAAACCGGCCAGCACCATGCTCCGGCGACCTTGCGCGGAGCATGGCGCCGCGCAGGGTGAGGGGGAAAGCCTAGCAAGTAAACCAGGGGTGCCGTGCGTTGTCAGCCGTCGCAGGGACACCCCCCTGGTCGATGTAGCCCACCATACCGGCCGTGCGAACGCACGGACGGTATGGGTTTTCATCTCCGGCCATCCTCCGGCGAGGGAGACACGTCGTCTCCCTCCACCTCCCTCCCTGTTTTGATCCCTATAAATACCCCCCGTTGCTCCACAGGCCGGGGCAGCTCGGATCTGACGGAGAAAACCCCCAACTTTCCTCTCTTCTCTCTCCGGCAGACGCTCACCAGCTCCGGCGGTTCCTCCCCCTCCTCCTCTTCGCTCTGCCGCAATACCAGCAGCAGAGACTTCCTCCCCTGCTCTTCCCGCGCCACGCCGCACCCAGCTGGCGCCTCTCCGGCTCTCTGCTCGCCGCCGCCCCTTTCCCTGAGCATCTTCTTCTCCGGTGACAGTCGATACGACTGTCACCCTACTGCTCCCCCTTCGTCCCTGCAAGTAAGTTAGAACTACTTCCCTTCCTCTCCTCTTTCTTTCCCCGGTTTCAATTTGTTCAATTAAGCCCTCGACCGACCCTGACCATCGTCACCCCCTTCGTTTCCGGCCACCCTCCGGCGAGATGTTCCCATCGCTCCACAGCCTCACACACCTCGCCGACCCTCACCGAACCTCCGCCTCATCACACTGAGCACCCCCCACCCCTCCACTGCCACTCCACACCTCCGTAACGCTCCCCCGAACAAACCCATTCCTCCGGTTGCAGTCCAACCTAGGGCTGCCGCCAGACACCACCTTGCGGCTTGCCGCGCAGCTCCTCACCTTCGCCGTGCCACGGCGAAGGTTCCCCAGTGGTTTGATCAGGCCGAGAGGCCATATTCGTGTCCAACAGGTTTTGAGGTTCGACCGCCATTAACGCACATTGAAGCAGCTTCTCCCGTGCTCCAGGCTTGAGGACTCCAGGTCTCCAGCTGCTGCGGATTACGGGGAGTCTTGCGAAGGCAGCCAGCCAGCAACCTACGCAAATCGAAGCCGCAGCTGCAGAAGCTAGGCCGCGGTCTCCCAGCAGGCGCACGCGAGGAGAGGTCTGCGTTTAGTCCCACATCGGTAAGCCTCACAACCTTTCCACTGTTTAAATTGATTTTGTGCACTAGCCTTACTGCCTCAGCACACGGGGTGAGGTCCCCTTCACCCGCCCGGTTACCCGGTCTCGTCCGCGCTCACGCCCCGCGGACCTGACCCGACCCGACTTAGACTGACCTGCACTCCTCGCCCACCACGCACGCCGGTGGGCCTGGACCCGGGCGTGACCCGAACCCGATTACCCGGCAGCTCTGGGAGAGCTTTCCCAAGAGTGGTTTCAGAGAGAGAGAGACGCGGGGGGAGAGGGTATTGTAGGTTTTGTCCTCTGACGTAAGCTCTGAAGTGTGCAGGCACAGGTGAAGAAGAAGAACCGCGGAAGAAGAAGGAAGCTGAGGGAGACACTGTAGCAACAGGCAGTTTAAGTCGTCTGATTTGGAAATCAGACGACGTCCTGAAGGGAAAAGAAGAAAGAAGGAGGGGCGACGTCCTGACTGGAAAAGGAAAAGAAGAAAGAAGAAGATCTGAAGAACAACAGAAGAAGGCGAGGCAGAGGAGAACACAAAAGAACAAGGGAAGAACTGAAAGAAGAAAAACAAAGAAGAAAGAAGAAGATCTGAAGAAAGACAGAAGAAAAAAAAAAGAAGCAAGAACAGCTGAAAGAAGAAGAAGAGCATCACCACTGCAGAAGAAGAACATCACCTCTGCAGACAAAGAAGAAGAAGATCTGAGACGAGGAGAAAACAAAGAGAAAAGAAGACAATAAATTCTTTCTCTCTCTCTTTCTTTATTTTTGTAAAAGAAACATGTATATCTCTAGAATACAACTTGCTCCCTGAGTTCGACCTCGGGAACTCTTTTATTTTCCAAGTAAAAAAAATTTATATTTGAAATGTTGGCAATAACTGGCTATACTACAACGCTATAACAATAAAACCCGGTTGCCTACGAAGCGTTTCATTTTTGGCACCGTTGCCGGGGAACAACGGCTATTCTAGAGGTAAACATTCCTGTTTCTTTTTAATTTCTGATAATCTCCTCTCTTTTGTGCAGAAAACTACAGGAAATCAAGAAGACAAGCAACCGCACGACAACCACTCCGAGGACAGGTAAATTTTTCCTCTCGCTATTAACCCCTAAACTCTAAAGAGGAAGAAAAGAAAAGAACAAGCAATATAGGGCTAACCTGTCTTCCATACTTAGTAACCATAAAGAGTTGCATGTTTTCAACTCATTAGTCCTGCACACTATTAAGGGTATTTAAGGGCTAACACATTCTTGCTTGAGCCCTAATTACCCAACAAAGAACTAACTGGACCAAGTAGAGCCAACATAAGATTCAACATTAGGGTTTTAGAGACACACTACTTAAATCAAGAATGGAGAAAATCCAAAAGAAGTGTGCCTAAACCATTGATTGAAAATACCTATTCAAAAGAAAACCTAAAACAATTGGCTCTCTAAACACTTGAACCCTAAAAGACAAGACCTGAAAGCTCTCAAAGAAAACAAGAGGTAAAGTTGACCCCTTGGGTCAACCAACCTTAAATTAGGTCACTCTTTGCACTTAAAAAGACTAAAGTTCAAGTGAAACCTTAAGCACCCTGATCTTAAAATTGGTAGACTTAAGAGGTCAAGATCCCCATTCTGGTCTACCTGGAACCGCAGTGACAAGAGAGGTCGGGTGGGGGAAACCCTGTAACCCGTGGGGACGCTCTACCGTGTAGGGGTCTTCGCGGGACTCTCCCTCTCTGGCTGCCCAGGTAATTCTCAGGTGGACGATCTTTCTGATTAAGGGGTCCATCTGCCCCGCACCTCTATAGTCACCCAACACATTTTTGGGTGTCTTGATTGGGTCCAGCACCTTCTAAACTTACCTCTTCCAACAATGCATGTACGGAAGGAGGTCCCTAAGACCACCCTTAAGACCTCCTTTAGAAATTCGCTCTCGTCAAGGCCAAGCCTCGACGCCCGTGTTTGTGCAGCAACACCCTCACATTATTCTCTCTTCTGATTCAGAACCAAGTTCTTCTTCCCCCATCATGGCTCAGCCAGTTGAGGAAGAAAATAATATGGAACACCAGCTCCAGCGACTCAATGACCTCTTCCAAAACTTCGTGCACCCACCACAGCGTCCTATGATGCGGGACCACTACAATCCTGCTGCGGTGGCCATTGAGCCTCGAGTCAGAATCCCGACTGGAGGACCTGATTCCGAATTAAAGCCCAACATGATTCATGCTATACCTAAATTCCATGGGCTTAATTCTGAAGATCCCTTCCAGCACATCAAACAGCTAAAGCATCTGGCCCACACTTTTGGATCAGATGCGCAAAATCGGGATATTCTTCTCATGAAGATGTTCTCCTTTTCTCTTATGGACAAGGCCGCCCATTGGTATCAAACTCAGACCCGGCCGATCAACACTTGGGAAGAACTTCAATCCGAATTTTTGAAAAAGTTTTTTCCCGTTGGTCGGACCAACGCCTTGCGCCATCAGATTACACACTTCACTCAACAATCAGGAGAACCTCTCCATGAGGCATGGGATCGCTTTCAGGATCTCATGAGAAAGTGCCCCCATCACGGAGTTCCTAAATGGGAACAAGTCCAATCTTTTTACCAGGGACTCCGTGAGGACATCCGCCTTTTCGTCAATGCAACTTGCGGAGGAAACATCATGGGTCAACATGAAGACACCGTATGGGAGATTCTCGAAAATATGTGCGAGAACTCCATCAACAATGACTCCATGGGATTATTCGACAGGACGAATACCCGCGCAGCGACGAATCTTAAGGGAGCACATGAGATGCAAGGCCTGTCCGCATCAGTCGACCTGGAATTAATGGCCAGTCGATTGGACAAGGTCTCATTCATTGAAAAGAAGGTGGATGAGCTGACTCAGCACTTGCAGCGAGCCACCTCCGCGGCTAACTCCTTTGCACAACCTCCCTCCACACAGGAAACTGTGCAAAACATCCTCCACCGACCTTCCCCTGGGATGGATCCATATCCATCCCCATCTGATTCTTGGATCGGAGGATCATCCGATCCTTTCTACACCAGCCGGGGGAACTCCATTCCCCCTTTCCCTGATTCTCAGGAGGTTCCTCAGACCTGCGAGGACCTCAATGCCATCCAGAACGACCCATTCTCCAACACTTACAACCCTGGATGGCGAAACCATCCCAATTTTCAGTGGGCGGGAAATTCCCAAAGACCACCTTTTCAGTCGCGCCCACAGCCCTCTCGTCATTACCAGCCGCCTCAGCCTCGGCCCAACCCTACTTATCCATCAGGGCCAAATCAGGATCAAATGTCCCTAATCCTTCAGACTCTGGCTGACATTCAAAAAACGAATGCGGCTATTCAAAAACAGCACAAGGACGAGCTTACTGAAGTTAAAACTCAACTGGCCCAGTTGGCAAATTCTTGCCAGCCAGGCACACTCCCTTCCCAACCTCTTCCTAACCCAAATAACGTGCCAACCCAGAAGTGCGTTATGAATCCAAATTTAGGCCACGCTCAATGGATTTATCAGGCCCCTACTGCTCCATCTCCAGACGAGATGGAAGCCTCAACTTCTTATGCAGGATTTCAGCAGCAGCCACCCCTCTTACCAAACCCAAACCAGAATCAGGCCGGATTAAATTCTATAACAACACGTAGTGGTAAAACAACTCAAGACCCGCATTATCCAAATCACTCCAAGCCTGATAACCATGACCCTAGGATAGTTGTCCAAGATACCGCTGTTCCGGATCCACAACCTGAACCTATCCTAGAAGAACCAACCAAGATCCCGTTTCCCGAGGCCTTGACCAAGGGAAAGAAGACCACCAAACCCGTGGCCCCTGAGGAGGACCTGGTCAAGCTCTTTAAGCAGGTCCACATAAACATCCCCTTGATGGATGCAATCCGCCACGTACCAGCTTACGCACGATTTCTAAAGAATATATGTACACCCCAGCGTAAGCCGCGAACCAAGGGAGGGAGCCCAATTGTTCTGTCAGAGCAAGCCAGCTCTGTAATCCTTAGTAGACTCCCACCCAAGGCAAAAGATCCTAGGACTCCCCTGATTTCCTGTAAGATAGGTGGTACCCAATTTGATAGAGCATTGTTAGACTTGGGTGCATCCATAAACCTGATACCCACATCCTTACTTGACCATCTAGAAGAATCTGAGCTAAAACCAACCGAGGTGACATTACAATTAGCAGATCGATCTATAAAGTCACCAAAAGGGATTCTCGAGGATGTTATTGTAAGAGTGCGGGATTTCTATTTTCCAGTGGACTTTATAGTCTTAGATATGGATGCACCTGAGAACCCTAGGGATACACCAATCATTCTAGGGAGACCTTTCTTGGCTACTGCTAGAGCCAACATCAGCTGTGAGGAGGGCCAAATAGAGCTTAAGTTTGGAGATCAAACACTGAAAATTGATATATTTAAGGCCCAAAAAGGAATTAATTGCGGCGTCATCGAACAAATTTGTGACATCAAGACTTTGGTTGATGAATCACACCTCCAGAATGACTCGAGTATGCCTCATCAACCACAGAAGGATCTTGACCCGCAAACAGAGGAGTCGAATCCAGATATGAACAACCCAGTAACTCCCACCCTTGAACCTCACATCTATACTGAACCACCCGCTGCTGCTCAAAACCCCATCCTCGAACTGAAACCCCTTCCTGCTCACTTGAAATACGTCTTTTTGGGTTCTAATCAGACCCTTCCTGTGATTATCAATTCCAACCTCAGTCCTGAACAGGAATCCCGTCTGATTGTTGTCCTCCAGCAACATCGCAGAGCCATCGGATGGACTCTCGATGATTTGACTGGAATAAGTCCCTCTTATTGTACTCATCATATCTATTCAGAAGAGGGCACACGACCTTCTCGTGAAATGCAGAGACGCTTAAACCCCAATCTGCAGGAGGTCGTGAAAAAGGAGATCATCAAGTGGTTAGATGCCGGGATCATCTACCCGATCTCCGATAGTCGTTGGGTGAGCCCAATTCAGGTCGTGCCCAAGAAGGCAGGACTCACCACTATAACGACTGAGACCGGAGAAATCATTCCTACCCGATTAGCCAACTCGTGGAGAGTCTGTATAGATTACCGCCGACTAAATTCCTCCACAAAGAAGGATCATTTCCCACTACCCTTCATTGATCAAATTCTCGAAAAACTTGCGGGAAATAGGTTCTTCTGCTTTCTTGACGGGTACTCCGGTTATAACCAGGTGGCAATCCATCCTGAGGACCAAGAAAAGACCACGTTCACCTGCCCCTTCGGAACATACGCTTTCAGAAGGATGCCTTTCGGTCTTTGCAATGCACCCACTACTTTTCAGCGATGCATGCTTGCCATATTCTCAGATATGGTAGGTGATTATCTGGAAGTCTTCATGGATGACTTTTCAGTTTTCGGAGCATCATTCGACGATTGCCTCCAACACTTGGTCCAGATACTCAGGCGGTGCATCGATGTGAATTTGGTTCTTTCTTGGGAAAAGAGCCATTTCATGGTGCCTGAGGGAATTGTCCTGGGACACTCAATTTCGGAGAAAGGTATCCAAGTGGATCGAGCTAAGGTTAATCTGATTTCTCACCTTCCTATGCCTAGCTCGATCAGGGACATCCGTTCCTTTTTAGGGCATGTCGGTTTTTATCGACGATTTATCCCTGATTTTTCAAAAATCGCGCGCCCCCTGACCACTCTTCTCTCCAAGGATGTTCCTTTTGAAATTTCCAAGGAATGCACTCAAGCATTTGAAATCCTGCGTGACCGAGTCACCCAAGCCCCGATCCTACAGTCCCCTGATTGGTCTCAACCCTTTGAGATCATGTGTGATGCATCCGACTTCGCTGTAGGAGCAGTTTTGGGGCAGAAAATTGACAGGAAACCTGTAGCCATTTACTACGCCAGCAAAACACTCGATGAGGCTCAGCGTAGCTATACGGTTACTGAGAAAGAGCTGCTAGCTGTAGTATTTGCCCTAGAAAAGTTCAGATCGTACCTTCTGGGTTCCCGTGTCATCATATACTCGGATCACACAGCTGTGAGGCATCTCCTTGCAAAGAAGGACGCGAAACCTCGATTAATCCGATGGATCTTGCTGTTGCAAGAATTTGACCTTGAGATTCGCGACAAAGCGGGAAAGCAAAATGTAGTAGCTGATCACTTGTCCCGTCTTCCTTCTGAAATAATTGACCCTTCCGGACCCATCACTGAGCATTTTCCCGATGAGCACCTGCTGACTATTGGTACTAGCCTTCCATGGTTTGCTAATGTAGTAAATTACTTGGCATCTCATCAGATCCCCTCCGATTGGCCGAAGGCCAAGAAAGACAAATTACGCTCCGGTGCCAAGTATTACATTTGGGAAGACCCGTACCTCTTCCGCATAGGTGCCGATCAGATCATCCGGAGATGCATCCCGGAAGGGGAATTCAATAATATCCTCTCTTTCTGCCATGACCAGGCATGCGGTGGCCATTTCGCCGGGCATAAAACCGCATCAAAAGTCCTCCAGTGCGGCTTTTACTGGCCCACACTGTTCAAAGACGCATACAATCACTGCAAGGCATGCAGTCGTTGCCAGACTTTGGGCAACATGAGTCATCGCGACATGATGCCTATGCAACCGATTCTAGTATGCGAAATCTTTGATGTTTGGGGGATTGATTTTATGGGCCCCTTTCCTGTTTCGGATGGTTTCGAATACATTCTGTTGGCTGTGGACTACGTGTCCAAATGGATCGAAGCCATACCGACCCGAACCTGTGATCACAAAATCGTTCTCAAATTCATTCATCAACACATTTTCTCAAGGTTCGGGATTCCTCGTGCAATAATCTCTGATGGAGGGACCCATTTCACAAATGCTCAGTTTAGGTCACTGATGACCAAATACGGGGTGTCTCACCGAATCTCTACTCCTTACCACCCCCAAACTAATGGTCTAGCTGAGCTGTCTAATCGGGAGATCAAGAAAATCCTGCAAGTCACTGTTCGACCTGACAGGAAGGACTGGTCGTCCCGACTTCCGGAAGCATTGTGGGCCTATAGGACCGCCCACAAGACCCAATTGGGCATGTCTCCCTTTAGACTGGTGTACGAAAAGGCATGCCACCTTCCCGTAGAACTGGAGCATAAAGCCTATTGGGCAGTACGGAACTGTAATCTAGATCTTTCCAAGGCTGGGACCCACAGAAAACTCCAAATCAGCGAGATCGATGAATTACGCCTAGACGCGTACGAGAACTCGCAAATCTACAAGGAGCGGGTTAAAGCCTTCCACGACAAACACATCTCGAGAAAGATCTTTCATCCTGGTCAAAAGGTCCTACTCTTTGATGCCCGACTAAAACTCTTCCCAGGAAAACTGAGATCAAAGTGGGTCGGACCATATTTGGTCCGACAGGTTTTTGAAAATGGAGCAATCGAAATCAGTCCACTCAGCCACGATTCTGAACCTTTCATCGTGAACGGTCAGAGACTCAAGCCGTTCATTGATGTAACTTCTACTGATTTGGCTGAGGCATCTTATATCCTCCTTTCCCCTTGAGCTTATTGCGCCCAGCCGATGGCGTAAAACTCAGTGCTTAACGGGAGGCAGCCCGTCATTCTCTTTGAAAACCTGAAACTTATTCTGACACCTTTTTGCACTCAAAGTTCACCCTTGTAGACAGCCGACCCCACCTCAGATGCTTGCATCTGGGATTAGAAATCGTCCGCAAAAATTCAACCCAACCCATCCACTCATCCAAATTTCTGTCTTAAGGAATGAACTAAGTTAAATAAAAACCCCCTAGGTTACAATGAGGACATTGCAAACCTTAGGCATGGGGGGGTATGGAAGTGCAAAACTTGTAAGAAAAGGTTTCAAACAAAAAAATTCACATATGACAAAAACACCATAAAAATTAAAAAATTTTTTCGAAAAAGAATAAGAGGAAAAGAGGAGAAGGAAATTTTGTGAAGGAGAAAAGAAACAAAATGAAAAAGGAGCACAAAAATTATGAGAAAAGGTGATAGTCATTAGTAAGGAACTAAGGAATTAACCTAAGTTCTAGACCTCATTCAAGAAAATAACTGAAAAGTGCATAATGAGATTAGTAAGAACGCAAACCTTAGGCATTCTTGAATAGACTCTTAGTACCCATTAAGATCTAGACACTCCTCAAGAGGTTGAGGAAAATGAAAAGCTGAAGTATTAGGTCTAAGGCTTAGGGAGTATTTGGCCTCGTTAACTAATTTTTGGTTTACGGGACTCAGTAACCTAAGCACCCTAACCTCACACACAGCCTGGTTCAGTAAGCGTAAAAATCAGAATCACGCAGAAGCATCGCAAAATTCTGAAAAGAACACCTAGAATAGGAGCGGCCGATCAACACAAGTTGATTCGGACGAGTTCCCAGCGCGGAGAGGCGGGAAATCCCCTCGAAGATGCGTAACAAAATATCATCTCCTCGGTGCTTGTTTCTTAGGATATTTACATATCCTACTGGGGGCATGTAAGCACTCTGCTGGTTCAGATTCCATGGATGGCATTATCTCGAAGTGTCAATTGCCAGGGTCTGGATTCGGCCACGGAACACCATGGGTGGGATTACCTCGAAATCTCAATAGCCAGGGTTCCGGGGGTTGCCATGGGCGGTGCTATCTCGAAGCATCGATCGCCAGGAACCCTTGAGGATTGATGATGGGAGCAAGGAATCTGATACAGACCGTGTTGAAAAGCCAATCCTAGGCTAGAACTAGAAAGAAAAAGAGAGAGAAAACTCTCCAAACAGAAAAACTTTCTATCTCTCTCTTACAAACGCACTGCGAACTGAGCCAGGGCTAAAATCATTTCAAGCACGGGTGCTTTAACCACAAAGTCCAATAAACCTTAGGTTAGTTCTTGTGGACCTTAAAAACCTTTGCTAGAGACTGAGGCTAAGGCTAGACAGATTTGGATCTTGATTGGTACTAGAGTACATTTTAGGCCTATGGTCAGCATTCTAACCTAATCTAAGCTCAAATAAAAAAACACTTATCTAAAGCTATTAAGAACTTCATGGTCTAGAACAAGGGTTGAAACCTTAAGTTTTTGCTAAGGGACTAGCAAAAGCTAGGCATGGGGGTATGATGAGAACCTCATCATGAGCCATAACTAGCTCATTTTGACCCAATACAAAGGATAAAAGCTCCTACATAACTCAAGGAAAGGCTTAACTCAGAGAATTCTGAGTTTAAGGAGAAAACAAGTCATAAGGGGTAAAAATGCAATTTTACCAGTATAATCTGCATACAGGGTAATTCAGGGTCCAAACATAGGTCAAAGCAACTTAATAAGAATAAAAGTGGGATGAGATGATCTAGCAAGGGCTACAGCAATTCCAAGGAACTAAATGATAATCTGTAACCCTAAAACAACCCACTTCAATTCACGAGGTTTGAGGCAAAGTAAAAATAGAATAAACCCTCTAAAATTCATAGAAAAATAATCTCTAGGGTTTAGAACCTTCAATTTGGCCTTCAGAACCCATGTTGACCTACATTGAGAACCATGCCCAATTAATAACTTAATCTGGGTTTTCGCATAAATTGACCGACCAAACAAGGTTTAATATAGAAATAAAATTCACCATCAGATTCCTTAGGTCCTAATTAATCATGTATAAAAACTTGAGCCTAAGAAGAAACCTCCTTGACCGACTTTACACTTTGGTCCTCATATATTTACTTTTTGGCCCTCAACTTTTGAACCGTCGCATTTTGGCCCCTAACTCTCCTTCGTTCTTTGCATTCAGGTCCCCCCTGCAAAACCGGCCAGCACCATGCTCCGGCGACCTTGCGCGGAGCATGGCGCCGCGCAGGGTGAGGGGGAAAGCCTGGCAAGTAAACCAGGGGTGCCCTGCGTTGTCAGCCGTCGCAGGGACACCCCCCTGGTCGCTGTAGCCCACCATACCGGCCGTGTGAACGCACGGACGGTATGGGTTTTCGTCTCCGGCCATCCTCCGGCGAGGGAGACACGTCGTCTCCCTCCGCCTCCCTCCCTGTTTTGATCCCTATAAATACCCCCCGTTGCTCCACAGGCCGGGGCAGCTCGGATCTGACGGAGAAAACCCCCAACTTTCCTCTCTTCTCTCTCCGGCAGACGCTCACCAGCTCCGGCGGTTCCTCCCCCTCCTCCTCTTCGCTCTGCCGCAATACCAGCAGCAGAGACTTCCTCCCCTGCTCTTCCCGCGCCACGCCGCACCCAGCTGGCGCCTCTCCGGCTCTCTGCTCGCCGCCGCCCCTTTCCCTGAGCATCTTCTTCTCCGGCGACAGTCGATACGACTGTCGCCCTACTGCTCCCCCTTCATCCCTGCAAGTAAGTTAGAACTACTTCCCTTCCTCTCCTCTTTCTTTCCCCGGTTTCAATTTGTTCAATTAAGCCCTCGACCGACCCTGACCATCGTCACCCCCTTCGTTTCCGGCCACCCTCCGGCGAGATGTTCCCATCGCTCCACAGCCTCACACACCTCGCCGACCCTCACCGAACCTCCGCCTCATCACACTGAGCACCCCCCACCCCTCCACTGCCACTCCACACCTCCGTAACGCTCCCCCGAACAAACCCATTCCTCCGGTTGCAGTCCAACCTAGGGCTACCGCCAGACACCACCTTGCGGCTTGCCGCGCAGCTCCTCACCTTCGCCGTGCCACGGCGAAGGTTCCCCAGTGGTTTGATCAGGCCGAGAGGCCATATTCGTGTCCGACAGGTTTTGAGGTTCGACCGCCATTAACGCACATTGAAGCAGCTTCTCCCGCGCTCCAGGCTTGAGGACTCCAGGTCTCCAGCTGCTGTGGATTACGGGGAGTCTTGCGAAGGCAGCCAGCCAGCAACCTACGCAAATCGAAGCCGCAGCTGCAGAAGCTAGGCCGCGGTCTCCCAGCAGGCGCACGCGAGGAGAGGTCTGCGTTTAGTCCCACATCGGTAAGCCTCACAACCTTTCCACTGTTTAAATTGATTTTGTGCACTAGCCTTACTGCCTCAGCACACGGGGTGAGGTCCCCTTCACCCGCCCGGTTACCCGGTCTCGTCCGCGCTCACGCCCCGCGGACCTGACCCGACCCGACTTAGACTGACCTGCACTCCTCGCCCACCACGCACACCGGTGGGCCTGGACCCGGGCGTGACCCGAACCCGATTACCCGGCAGCTCTGGGAGAGCTTTCCCAAGAGTGGTTTCAGAGAGAGAGAGACGCGGGGGGAGAGGGTATTGTAGGTTTTGTCCTCTGACGTAAGCTCTGAAGTGTGCAGGCACAGGTGAAGAAGAAGAACCGCGGAAGAAGAAGGAAGCTGAGGGAGACACTGTAGCAACAGGCAGTTTAAGTCGTCTGATTTGGAAATCAGACGACGTCCTGAAGGGAAAAGAAGAAAGAAGGAGGGGCGACGTCCTGACTGGAAAAGGAAAAGAAGAAAGAAGAAGATCTGAAGAACAACAGAAGAAGGCGAGGCAGAGGAGAACACAAAAGAACAAGGGAAGAACTGAAAGAAGAAAAACAAAGAAGAAAGAAGAAGATCTGAAGAAAGACAGAAGAAAAAAAAAAGAAGAAGCAAGAACAGCTGAAAGAAGAAGAAGAGCATCACCACTGCAGAAGAAGAACATCACCTCTGCAGACAAAGAAGAAGAAGATCTGAGACGAGGAGAAAACAAAGAGAAAAGAAGACAATAAATTCTTTCTCTCTCTCTTTCTTTATTTTTGTAAAAGAAACATGTATATCTCTAGAATACAACTTGCTCCCTGAGTTCGACCTCGGGAACTCTTTTATTTTCCGAGTAAAAAAAATTTATATTTGAAATGTTGGCAATAACTGGCTATACTACAACGCTATAACAATAAAACCCGGTTGCCTACGAAGCGTTTCAAGCTGGTGTTCCAGATTATTTTCTTCCTCAACTGGCTGAGCCATGATGGGGGAAGAAGAAGAACTTGGTTCTGAATCAGAAGAGAGAATAATGTGAGGGTGTTGCTGCAAAAACACGGGCGTCGAGGCTTGGCCTTGACGAGAGCGAATTTCTAAAGGAGGTCTTAAGGGTGGTCTTAGGGACCTCCTTCCGTACATGCACTGTTGGAAGAGGTAAGTTTAGAAGGTGCTGGACCCAATCAAGACACCCAAAAAATGTGTTGGGTGACTATAGAGGTGCGGGGCAGATGGACCCCTTGATCAAAAAGATCGTCCACCTGAGAATTACCTGGGCAGCCAGAGAGGGAGAGTCCCGCGAAGACCCCTACACGGTAGAGCGTCCCCACGGGTTACAGGGTTTCCCCCACCCGACCTCTCTTGTCACTGCGGTTCTAGGTAGACCAGAATGGGGATCTTGACCTCTTAAGTCTACCAATTTTAAGATCAGGGTGCTTAAGGTTTCACTTGAACTTTAGTCTTTTAAGTGCAAAGAGTGACCTAATTTAAGGTTGGTTGACCCAAGGGGTCAACTTTACCTCTTGTTTTCTTTGAGAGCTTTTAGGTCTTGTCTTTTAGGGTTCAAGTGTTTAGAGAGCCAATTGTTTTAGGTTTTCTTTTGAATAGGTATTTTCAATCAATGGTTTAGGCACACTTCTTTTGGATTTTCTCCATTCTTGATTTAAGTAGTGTGTCTCTAAAACCCTAATGTTGAATCTTATGTTGGCTCTACTTGGTCCAGTTAGTTCTTTGTTGGGTAATTAGGGCTCAAGCAAGAATGTGTTAGCCCTTAAATACCCTTAATAGTGTGCAGGACTAATGAGTTGAAAACATGCAACTCTTTATGGTTACTAAGTATGGAAGACAGGTTAGCCCTATATTGCTTGTTCTTTTCTTTTCTTCCTCTTTAGAGTTTAGGGGTTAATAGCGAGAGGAAAAAATTTACCTGTCCTCGGAGTGGTTGTCGTGCGGTTGCTTGTCTTCTTGATTTCCTGTAGTTTTCTGCACAAAAGAGAGGAGATTATCAGAAATTAAAAAGAAACAGGAATGTTTACCTCTAGAATAGCCGTTGCTCCCCGGCAACGGCGCCAAAGTGAAACGCTGGCGGCAACCGGGTTTTATTGTTATAGCGTTGTAGTATAGCCAGTTATTGCCAACATTTCAAATATATAAATTTTTTACTCGGAAAATAAAAGAGTTCCCGAGGTCGAACTCAGGGAGCAAGTTGTATTCTAGAGATATACATGTTTCTTTTACAAAAAATAAAGAAAGAGAGAGAAAGAATTTGTTGTCTTTTCTTCTTTTCTCTTTGCTTCTCCTCGTCTCAGATCTTCTGTTATCCTCTTCTTCTTTATCTGCAGTGGTGATGTTCTTCTTCTGCAGTGGTGATGTTCTTCTTCTTTCTTCAGCTGTTCCTGCTCTTCTTCTTTGAGTTCTTCCCTGTGTTCTCCTCTGCCTCGCCTTCTTCTGTTGTTCTTCAGATCTCCTTCTTTCTTCTTTTCTTTTTCCTGTCAGGACGTCGTCTCTCCTTCTTTCTTCTTTTCTTTTTCCTGTCAGGACGTCGTCTCTCCTTCTTTCTTCTTTTCCCTTCAGGACGTCGTCTGATTTTCCAATCAGACGACTTAAACCGCTTGTTGCTACAGTGTCTCCCTCAGCTTCCTTCTTCTTCCGCGGTCCTTCTTCTTCACCTGTGCCTGCACACTTCAGAGTTTACATCAGGGGGCAAAACCTACTCTACCCCCCCGCCCCTCCGTCTCTCTCTCTCACAGAATCCGCTCATAGGATAGCTCTCCCAGAGCTGCCGGGTACGGGTCGCGCCCGGGTCCAGGCCCACCGGCGTGCGTGGTGGGCGAGGAGTGCAGGTCAGTCTAAGTCGGGTCGGGTCAGATCCGCGGGGCGTGAGCGCGGACGAGACCGGGTAACCGGGCAGGTGAAGGGGACCTCACCCCGTGTGCTGAGGTAGTAAGCCTCCAGCACTTTTTCGCTTTAAACCGCTGCGCCTCTTCAGACTTTTCCGAGGTGGGACTAAATGTCCCACCCTAATCGAGCGCCCGCAGCGGAGAAAGCAGCGGGCGATCGCGGCTTTACGCGAAGCCTTCGCCCCAGCTGCGAGCCTGATGTTTTGTCGAAATGCCTCGCAAGGCCTGGGAGTCGAATCTGGGCGTGGCGCTGGGCGTGGCGCGCCTGCAGCTGCAGGCGGAAGCAGCTCCTTCTGCACGGCAATGGTGGCGGAGGTCGGGTGGCCTGTTCACAGCAAAACGGCCTCTCGGCCTAATCAGAAGGTGCCGGGAGCTTCGCCAGAGTGTGGCGAAGCTCGTGTGGGTGGTGGCGAGGCGTGGGGCGGCGTGCAAGGGCTGCCCTAGGTCAGACTGTGGGTCGGAGGATGGGTTTGTTCGGTGGGGTTGCAGAGGGTGATGTCGGGGAAGTGGAAGGGCGGGGATTGATCAGGGTGAGGAGGCGGAGGTTCTGCGGTGGTCGGCGAGCCGTGTGGGTTGCTGGGGTGATGGGAGCGTCTCGTCGGAGTTTGGCCGGAGGCGAGGGGGGTGACGGTGGACAGGAGCGGTCGAGGGTTTAATCAAATAAAAGACAGTGAGGAAAAGAAAGAGGGGGAGATGGGGAGGAGTTCTGACCTAGCTATGGAGACGAAAGGGGCCGGGGCAGGGCGACAGTCGTATCGACTGTCGCCAGAGAAGAAGATGCCCAGGGGAAGGGGCGGCGGCGAGCAGAGAGCCAGAGAAGCGCCAGCTGGGTGCGGCGTGGCGCGGGAAGAGCAGGGGAAGAAGTCCCTGCTGCTGGTATTGCGGCAGAGCGAAGAGGAGGAGGAGGAGGAACCGCCGGAGCTGGTGGGCGTCTGCCGGAGTGAGAGGAGAGGAAACTTGGGGGTTTTCTCCGTCAGATCCGAGCTGGGAAGAACGGTGGAGCGACGGGGGTATTTATAGGGACCGAATCAGGGAGGAAGGCGGAGGGAGACGACGTGTCTCCCTCGCCGGAGGACGCCGGAGATGGAAACCCATACCGTCCGTGCGTTCGCACGGCCGGTATGGCAGGTTACAGCGACCAGGGGGTGTCCCTGCGACGGCTGACGACACAGGGCACCCCCGGTTTACTTGCCAGGCTCTCCCCCTCACCCTGCGCGGCGCCATGCTCCGCGCAAGGTCGCCGGAGCATGGTGCTGGCAGGTTTTGCAGGGGGGACCTGAACGCAAAGAACGAAGGAGAGTTAGGGGCCAAAATGCGAGGGTTCAAAAGTTGAGGGCCAAAAAGTAAATATATGAGGACCAAAGTGTAAAGTTGGTCAAGGAGGTTTCTTCTTAGGCTCAAGTTTTTATACATGACTAATTAGGACCTAAGGAATCTGATGGTGAATTTCATTTCTATATTAAACCTTGTTTGACCGGTCAATTTATGCGAAAACCCAAATTAAGTTATTAATTGGGCATGGTTCTCAATGTAGGTCAAAATGGGTTCTGAAGGCTAAATTGAAGGTTCTAAACCCTAGAGATTATTTTTCTATGAATTTTAGAGGGTTTATTCTGTTTTTACTTTGCCTTGAACCTCGTGAATTGAAGTGGGTTGTTTTAGGGTTACAGATTATCATTTAGTTCCTTGGAATTGCTGTAGCCCTTTCTAGATCATCTCATCCCACTTTTATTCTTATTAAGTTGCTTTGACCTATGTTTGGACCCTGAATTACCTTGTATGCAGATTATACTGATAAAATTACATTTTTACCCCTTATGACTTGTTTTCTCCTTAAACTCAGAATTCTCTGAGTTAAGCCTTTCCTTGAGTTATGTAGGAGCTTTTATCCTTTGTATTAGGTCAAAATGAGCTAGTTATGGCTCATGATGAGGTTCTCATCACTGGGCTATCGAACAATTCGTCAAATTCCTCAAGCCCGTTTGTCTCACTAAAATCATCTTCCTTACGCTCAAGTGAGACTTCACTAAGAGATTCTTCACCCTCAGAATCAAAGAATCTATGATCCTCATTTATATGTCTCAAAATCGATTGTCATTTCCTGGTTCAAAGAGACATATTTTTCCTCGCTCCCTAGCTCGGGGATCTCGGGTGAATCAATCGGTTTATCCTTAATGGCTTGCTCTAGCCCAACCTAGTCATCCCCAGTCTCAGAAAATGTATCCCCCCCGACAGGTGCCTGAGCGGGTTTAGACATTGGCTCTCCTAAAGGGGATTCATCTTAAGAATCATCCCAAGATTTGACTAGGGCAACCACAAATTTCATCTTCATCCTCGATAATTTCCCAAAAAGAAACTCACCCAGGTCCCTATCCCTAACATTTTGGAGCAAATCCAATAGAGAACTATTAAGTTGATCAATCATTTTAATCATAGGCTCCAATGCTTCAGTGCATGGTGTTGGCTGAGCTTCTATAGATTGTATAGTGTTCCTCAAATTAGCCAACACCCTATCCTGGATCTGGTTCACCTGAACCGACTGGTTCGGTTCAAGGTTGGGTGGGTTCGGGTTAAATCTAGGGGAGTCATGATATCGAGGTTCTCAGGTCCCTCCCTGATAGTAGGTCATTTTAGGTTGTTTAAAGGATGGTGGTGACCTATATTCAGTGGAATATTGGGGAGGGTAGCTGTTATAATCATTATATCCTTCCTGATTGTAGATTAGGTTGGTTTGGTGATCAAAGGATAGAGATTTATAATCATTGTAGCTCTAGGAAGGATAGTAATCATAGTGTTGTTGTCCAGGGTTAGGCCCTAGACACTGATGTCCAGATTCATATCCTTAATCAAAGTTATCTCGGCTAGTGGATGGGTAGTTACAAGTTAAGTCGGGATAGTAGTCATCTTGGGGATAAGTGGTAGTAGGAGGATAGGATTGGAAATGTGTGTAAGATGTGGAAGGGTACATGGTGAAGTAAGGAGGGAAATCAGAAGAGAAAGGAGCCCTGCAATACAAAAATACAAGCCTATCCTTAGGTTGGGTAGCCTAAAGGTCTACAGACTCTCAGAATCCATCCTAAGATTATGGATGATTTACTCTACTTATGTCCAGGCAATCCAACCAGTTAGAAGGAGGGACTGGGGAGAAGGTTCTTCCTTTGGCTTGCGCCTCCGGTTCCTAGTGTACCCCCCAGCCGCAGTTGATGCACTCCCCTAGCTAGACATCAGATTGACTAGTATAAGCAGGTTAATCGTGAACAATCTCAATCTGGATCCCGACGAGCAAACCAGTCCTTAGGGCCAACGTTTAATCAATTTTAGTTAGGCTTGGGACAATGGCGCTTCAGGAATGTGATGGGCCCTTTAGATAGGTTGTGCCCTTAATGATTAGTTAAAATGTGTGTCCGTGCACAACCAAGGTTCTCAAACAAGGTTATTTGATGATGTGTCTTTTAGGATTTAACCTTGTTTAGTAGCTTTTAGGGTTTAATTCTTAGGGTGGTTCAATCAAGGTTTAGTAGAACACTCCAAGTTTTGAAAGCACGGGTGATGATATGTTCCTTTAAAAATAAAAAATAATGTAGAGTGCCTGGTTCAGCCCTAAGAATCAACCCTAAGTGGTAAGCTACTTGATGGATCAGTTTTAGATTGAGTGGTGCGGCTCAAACAGCTCAATCAGTTGGCCTGTTGCAACACTTAGTTAAGGCATACAAGAATGTTTAACCTATTCCGATTTCTACTCACTTATGTGTATTGAGTTGAAGTGTATCGGGTCCACAGGTCAAATCCTAGTTAAGTGGTAGAATCAAAGTGATTGTGCACCTTATTATAAGAAGTGGGTGTTAAGTGTGTAACTTTCAGTTAAATCTCACAAGAGAAAAATATTTTTTTTATTTTTTTTATATATACGGGTGGGTAAGGTGAGTGGAGTGACAATCAAACAACCAAAATCTACCCTAGGGTTTATGCAAAGCACCTAAGTTGATTTGGGTTTGAGTTATTAGGTTATGGAATGAAAACTAAGGTAGGGGTGGTGTGGGGGACCCTTACAAAACACTCTACTCGCACTCCGGTCTACCACACTTGGATCTCCATGCTAGGGTACCTACAAGACAATAGATTAGAGATAAGCGGGGTTAGTGTTATGTAAATGCAAAGAAGCGCAGAAAACAATAAAGTAAATTCCGTTGCCTCCCCAGCAACGGCGCCAAAATGGTCACACGCATTTCGCGAGTTTGAAATAGGGGTTATGAGTAACATGTCGTCGTAGTTGCAAAACACGTGGTCAAATAAAATTTATACTGAAACTCCAAGGGAGTCCTGGGTGGAACACAGGGAGGCGACGTTTACTTTAATTGAAAACTGCGCTTCGATTTGTTTCTTTTTGGAGTTTTAGGGTTTTGTTATTTTTTTGTGTTTTTGAAATAAAAGACAAGCAATCACAAGATAGAGATGGAATGAAAATGGTATAGATATCACTTCAATGTCTATTACAATCAACTATGAAAGCATAAAAAGAGAGAGGGGTGAGAGGAAATATCTCGAATCGGCTGTTCGGCGAGACGATGGCGCTTAGCGGAAGCTCGGACGAAGAAGGTGAGGAGCGGGACAACGGAGGTGAGATGTAGGAGGACATCAGGTTTTGGAAAGCTTCTGCGTGGCTCTGGAATAGAGGTGAGAAGACGGAGATAATCTGCTACCGGAATGGAGGTGGGAGGACGGCTCCAAGGCGACCTATGAAGGGGGATGGGAAGTTGGAGGAGTTTTTGGTGGGGCAAAGGTTACTACACTAATAGGTGCCTTGAGAGCTTGAAAACAAGCTCTAATGGAGCATTGGTAGGCTTGCTAGAGCTTGGGAGTAAGTGGGAGTAGAGTAGGTAGAGATGGCTTGGAAGGGAGGGGGCGTAGGTCCTTTTATAGTGGAGAAGAGGCAAAAATAGGTATGTGACATCCAGGCCATCGTTGGAAGTGTCACTGTAGGTAGCTCATGCCCGCTCACACCCATAGCCAGCTTTGCGGGCACGCAAAGAATTAGCAATGGTTGTAAGCGTCGCTGTAGGTCCAACTAATGCGTCACTGTAGGCCAACTCATGCGCCACTGGCGCTGCGCTAGGCACTCTCCGCGCGCGCACATGCTTCCCATGCTGGCATTGCGCTGTGCGTATGCGCGCCTGCAAGTGCACGCGCGGACCTGCATTGCTACGTGCGTGCGGTGGCACGTACGTGCGTTGGGTGGCCTGAGCTGTGCCACGTGGTGCAATCTGGGCCATCCATCTTCTATTCGTTGTAGAGACTGCTACAAAGGTCGAATTGAGTCGATTTTTGCGTTGTTAGGCTGCGATCGTCGATCCGAATCCATCCGTGTGGTTGGATTTGTCATTTGAAGCTCTGAGTTATGTCACCTAGTCTCTTGGCCATTGATCTTCCTCGGACTGCATATGATGCTACGGAACTCCCATCGAGGCGATTTCGGAGGTGTTGGACTCCGATTGTTGTCTTGATCTGATCCGTATGGCCGAATCGTCAATCCGAAGCTCCAAAATAAGTATCCTTCTCTCCTGATTACAAAAAGGATGTAATTAACCTAAATTTATACTACTCTAAATGCAGAATGATGCATGCTATGTAATATTTATAACATGAAATGCAAATCTAAGCCTAGGAACATGCATTAATAGGCATTTTACCCTTAATAACTGTGTTTACATCAAGGCTATAGGCAATTAGATGTCTGAAATAATGATCAGACGTCTTAAAGTTGAAAATCAGACGTCTGATAGTTGTGATGGATGTCTAATTTGTGTCTTAGTGTTAGGTTTTTGTTTCTAATTTATCCTAAGTGTAGAGAGCCTAAGTTAGCTATTTATAAGTTATGGGGAGCTCTTTACAACATCTCTAGACTCAAATAAAATAAAGATTACAACCTTTGAAAGTTTACATAAAAAGCCTATGACCTATGACAAGACTTATGCTAATCTAGTCTTCAAGCTTTTAATCCTCCGACTTGGAAATCTCCATGAAACCTATAATTGTGTTATTACAGAGAAAAATATGCTATGCTTATGCTTTATCTCTTTTTCTTTATTTTGTTAAATCATCATAATATTATTTATGAGGGGTTGAACTAACAATCCCCCCTTTTTGATGATTTTCAAAATATATCTATAGGTTCTTATTTTCTCCCCCTGAAAGTTGTACTTAGTAATTTATACCAATTTTGAAAAGATTTTTCGTAAGTTTGCATGTCATGTCTTAAGTTCTTTTCATGTCATTTCCTAAGTCCTTCCCTAAGTACTTCTCCCCCTTTTTGTATATCATCATGAAGGGTTTTGAAAGGGGTTGAATCTTAAACTACAAGTGTTATATAATGACATTTATAAAGTAGAGATCATTAATAAAATTTGCATGCTGAAGTATAATACAAATGTCAGAGCATTAAAGTAAACTAACTAGGAAAAGAACGTATGTGCCCTAAGAACAAAATAGCTATTGTTCCAATATATATATATATATATATATATATAAGTATGGGGTCAAAGCCCCTTAATGCAAGCCAACATGGAAAGACAGAAAGAAAGAAAACAAAAGAACTAAACTAGTCTTCTTGATCGTGGCAGCGGCAGTGAACGGGTCCTTGACCCATCTGTAGATTGCGAACGTCGGTACGAAGTTCGTTGATGTCGTGGCACATACCTCCCATATAAGTGTACATCTTGCTGGTTCGCCACAATAAGAGAGAGATGCCCGAGGAGATGGAATCCGTGGTAGGATCCCATTCTCATCAAAGCTCGATCGAGGAGCTTCTATTTGAAGAGGACACTCTTCATGGAGATCTGGAAAGGTTGGAAGGTGTTCTTCTTTAGCAGGCTCTTCAGCTGGCTCAAGATGCATCTTGGTTGCTATGGCCCGATTGTAGAGCTCAATCTTTTTATCTACCGCCTGGTCATTGATGGAAATCCGATGACTTGCAAAAATCTTGGATAAAATGGACCCAAATGGTAGAGATGCCCCATGGTCCTCATTCATAACACGAACAATGAAGTGGCAGTAGTTGAAGGGAATGTGACGTACGGCGGCAAAAAGGAGTGCATTGTGTTGGTGCGAGGTATAGTCAAAACTTCCCGATTTATTTAGAAGGTCCCACCCAAAAATGCGAGAGAGTAATCGGGGAAGAGGTTTAAGGTTCTTGCATGGTAGGGTACCAAGATTTTCTACATATCTTTCAGGTAGGACTAATTCTTGATTGATGACTTCTGAGTCATATTGTCTCAGAATGTCAATGAAATCATTTCCCTCATTTGGGATGGCAAGAAGGGCGAAAATAAAATTAAAGGTGATATGGATTTTATGCCCAAATAAACGGGTATGTAACTCAAGTTCATTGTTGCTGTAGTCTTCAACGATGTTGGTGTAGAAAAGTTGGACAAGATCAGGAAACACACCAATAGTTCCAACGCCAGAGTGGAACTATCAGTCAAAATAGTGGAAGAGATGAAGGGTTTCAAAATGTTCCTGAACGTTTAGATGGACAAAGTCATTCCATACAATGAATCGAGGACTCTTGACTTTGGCATTTACAAAGTGATGAAATCGTTGTCTAGCGATGTCGCCACGTAGTTGGTCAGCCAAATAGGTGGAAGAGGAGGTGGAAGACCCTTGGCTTGCTTCCGACGGGGAGGCATTTTGGGTAGGTTGGGTGGGTTGATTTTGGAGGGTGGGGTTTGGTGTTTTAGGATAGGACACCTGCAAAAACAATGCCACACCAGTCATTCAACCAATGTTTCATACATAAGGCAATATAGTGCCATACATGCACACAATATAAAACAATGGCAAAAAACTTTGTGTGGCAATATGCCTTGAGGCAATACAACCTAACATAATGTTGTGGCAATATACCTTTGAACTCAAGCCACTAAGACGACGGCTTGAATCACTTGAGGTAATACCTTACCCATTAACATCCAAAGGTACAAGACATTCATTCAAGCTATGAAAAACAAAAAGTTCCAAGCTCTAGGTTTTGTTCTAGGGTTTTAGCTCCTAGGGCAAAAGAAGCATGATAGAAGAGGAAAGCTTATATGAGTTGTATATCAAAGGAAAAACAAGTCAAGGACTTTAAAAGGACTCGATCAAGGCCTATGGAAGGAGATACCTTGAGGGTTTAAGAGGTTATACCCACGGAGGAGGGTCTCTAGAGGCAAGGAGGAAGAGTGGGGCACACGCACAGGAGAGTAGTTGCATCGCCAGTCATCGGGGAGGCGAAGCGGTCGTCTGACGGTGAGATGGGCAGCACCAACTTACAGTCGATGGTTGTCTGGCGAAAGAGGGATTTGAGGATTTAGGGATTTTGAGTGTAGGGGAAGTGGGACCTCAACGAGTGGTTTTGTTATACCCTAAGGGGTTGAGCAAGTCTCCCCCTGAAGTTGGGGATAATTTCATTGCAAAACCATCCAGAGAACAAACATGAAATGACAGATTTTGGCCAGATCAAATGTCTGCTAATGTTGTCAGACGTCTGGATTAGCCATTTGGGATTTTAACCCTTTTGATCGCGTTGTCTAAGTTTACTATCAGACGACTAATAGGATGTCTAATTAATAATTTAGATGTCTGACTTCTGCAGACATACCTTCCTGGAAAATGGTTTATGCTCTAGATTGTCGTCTGATTTCTATATCAAATGACCAAACTAACATCTAAAATGAAAATTAGACGTTTGATCTCTGAAATCAGTCCTTCCTGGATCTCACCGCAAAGCTATAGGTTGTCTGATTTTTTTTATCAGACGACTTACAAGACATTTGAATAAATCATCAAACGTTTGAATCCATACTTCCCGATCCGAATCCTGATGCTAATAGACGTCTGTCAACAAACCTGGACAACTATCTAGATGTCAGTGGATAATAACAGACGTTCGGAGTAGCACTTTTCTAAACTCTACTCAGATATGACTAAATAAAATCGACGTCTGTTCCACATATCCAGACGTCGAATTTTTAAGTATATGACATTTGTGGTATTAATCAGACGTCTGATATTGCATAGAATGTGCATTTTGATGTTTGAACTGTGTTTGAAGGTTCTTAACTTGATAAAGTCAAGGCTCCTTCTATGTTCATGACAAACAAAATTCTAGAAAGTCAATAAATTCTTCAAATATCACTTAGCTATGCCTAGTTTCCAACGTATGTAATTAAAACGATCATAATTCAAAGGTTTAGTGAAAATATCAGCCAATTGCAATTTAGTATAAATAAATTCAACCTCGATTTCTCCCTTAAGTACATTATCCTTCAAAAAATGATGTTGAACATCAATATGCTTTATACGGGAGTGATGTACAGGATTTTTTGAGAGGTTGATAGCACTAGTATTATCACATAATATTTTTATCTTATTAAATATCAAATTAAAATCCTTCAAAGTATTTTTCATCCATAGCACTTGGGAACATGCTAGAGCGGCAGCTTTGTATTTAGCCTCAGTGGTTGATAGGGCTACACTAGATTGTTTCTTTGAGAACCAAGAGACTAGTGATTCGCCTAAGAATTGGCACGTCCCACTAGTACTCTTCCTATTGGTGCGGCTACCTGCGTAGTCCACATCGCTATATGTGACTAAGTTGAATTGTGGACTCCTAGGGTAGAATAAGCCATAATCAGATGTGTCAACTAGATATCTAAATATTCATTTTACAGCATTTAAGTGTGATTGTTTAGGGTTTGATTGAAACCTAGCACATAAGCAGGTACTAAATAAAATGTCAGGTCTACTGGAAGTTAAATATAATAAAGATCCAATCATGCTACGATAGAGCTTTTGATCTAGGGGCGTACTTGATTCGTCTAAGTCTAGGGAAGTTGTGACACTCATAGGAGTATTCTTCCCTTTACTTTTCCCCATTTCAAATCTTTTCAGCATCTCCTTTGTGTATTTTGATTGACACACAAAGGTCCCAAATTCAAGTTGAGTGATTTGTAAACCTAAGAAGAACTTGAGTTCACCCATCAAACTCATTTCGAATTCTTCCTACATAATATTTGAGAACTTTCTACACATAGATTCATTAGTAGCACCAAAGAGAATATCATCTACATATATTTGAACTAATAAAATGTCTTTTCCTTTTCTTTTAATGAATAATGTGGAATCAGCTTCCCCTATAGAAAAGTTTATATTTAACAAATAGTCTTTGAGCCTCTCATACCAAGCTCTAGGAGCTTGCTTTAGACCATATAGTGCCTTGTTTAATTTATAGACGAAATAAGGCTTATCATGAGACTCAAAACTAGGAGGTTGTTTTACAAAAACTTCCTCTTTAATGAATCCATTAAGAAACATGCTCTTAACATCCATTTGAAAGAGTTTAAAGCCAAGGAAGGCGGCATAAACAAGAAGCATGCAAATTGATTCGAGTCAAGCTACGGGAGTGTAGGTCTCGTCAAAATCAATTCCTTCTTCCTGGTTGTACCCTTGTGCTACCAAACGAGCCTTGTTCCGAATGATTATACCGGATTCATTCAACTTATTTCGGAATACCCACTTGGTTCCTATTACTGTTTGCCCTTTAGGCTTAGGTACTAGATCCCAAACTTCATTCCTTTGGAATTGGTTGAGTTCCTCCTGCATGGCCATCATCCAAGGTTCTTCGGAGCATGTTTCCTCGACACTCTTTGGTTCAACTTGAGATACAAAGGCAGACAGACTGAAAGAGCAACTAAAATGAGATCGAGTTTTAACACCATTGGAAACACTTCTAATGACTTGACTTTCTGGATGATCCCTTTAATATATCCAATCTTTTAGAAGATTATGGATATTGGAGTTTGGGATGTTAGACACATCAATAGAAGAATCATCTTCATCTTCCATATTGACTCGGTCAATAGAGGAAGAGTGAGGAGATTCATCGAAGGAAACATGAAAGGTTTCCTCCACTATTAATGTGGTTTTGTTAAAGACCCGATATGCCTTACTACGTGAAGAATAACCAATAAAGATGGATTCACCTTTGACATCAAATTTATCTAAATTAGAGCTGGTATTCAAAACAAACCATCGGCATCCAAAAACTTTAAAATAACTAATTTTGGATATTTTCCCATAATATAATTCAAAACAAGTTTTTCGCAACTCAGATAGAATTAAGGTGAGATTTAACATATAACAAGCCGTGTTAACCGCCTCGGCCCAAAAGTACTTCGGTAACTCGGAGTCTATGAGCAATGTTTAAGCACGCTCTTGAAGAGTATGATTCTTTTTCTCAATTATCCCATTTTGTTGAGGTGTTCAGGGGAAAGAAAACTTATGAGCAATACCATGCTCTTGACAAAAATCATCAAACAAGGAATTTTCAAACTTACCCCCATGATCACTCGAATATGAGTGATTTGGTAGCCTTTTTTAGTTTGAACCTTCCTACAAAAAACAGAAAAGATGGAAAATACTCCTTTGGATCTTAAGAAGGAGACCCATGAAAACTTTGAAAAATCGTCTACAATCACAAGGCAATATTTGCATCCACTAAGGCTCTCATATTTTGTTGGTCCAAACAGATCCAGGTAAGGTAGTTCAATGGTCTTGATGTGGATATAATTTCTTTATTTTTAAAACTAGATTTCATAATTTTACCTAATTTACATGAATCATAGATAAGCTCAGTTAAAAATTTTCCTTTAGGAAGACTTTGAACTAGTTCATGTTTGGATAGTTTTTGAACTAGCTTCATATGAACATGTCCTAGTCTTCTATGCCATACACTTAACTCATTATTTGCTACAAGACATTCATAAGTGCTATCTTTATCAAATTCTACAATATAAATGTCTTTAAATCTAGTTCCCTTAAGAAGGGTTTCATTAGTTGATGCATGCATAATTTCAAATATTTTTGAAGTAAATACCACCTTAAATCCCTTATCACAAATTTGACTAACACTTAAAAGATTATGCTTTAGTCCTTTAACTAGAGAGACATTTGAGATAGGAGAGAGAGGGTTACCTATTTTACCAAGGCCAATAATATGGCCCTTGTGGT
Organism: Thalassia testudinum; assembly: GCA_037157565.1. NCBI lineage: Eukaryota > Viridiplantae > Streptophyta > Magnoliopsida > Alismatales > Hydrocharitaceae > Thalassia > Thalassia testudinum. The sequence goes on from JAZHRO010000025.1 coordinate 98,442,844, forward strand.
TGTTGCCAAATGTAACTGTTCCTCCATCCGTCGATTGGAGGTCCAAAAATAGATGCTTGTCTCCCATCATGTGTTTGGAACACCCAGAGTCCATCAGCCATTGGCATCCTTGATGGCGGTGGTCTCCTTGTCTTCTTTCTTGTAAACCCCTTTGATCCTACAAAAGATCTCCTTTGGTGACTTAGTGTTTCTTTAGGTCTTTCTAATTTGAGTCGTCCATCCTTCATTTTTATATCCAATTTTTGACATTATAATGTCCTTTGAACCCTACAAAACAAAGTGAAAGTTGTCTTTTCGGTATCCATTTTAATGTGGATTCATATTTGTTAGTGGTCCTCTTTGGAGGAGGATCCTTTTTTGGCTTACTTTGACTAGGTTCATAAAAGGCTAGTCCAAATTTACTTGAGGAAAGTTTTTGATGGGCAATGAGCTTATCCAAGTTATCTTTCCCCTTTGTAAATTTGGCTAAGTCCTCAAGAAGTTGATTTGATTTTTCTTTAAGGTAATTTATCACTATTTTCATTATGTCTAGTTTATCTTCCAGTCCTCTAATCTCCACTCTAAGTAAGCTATTCTCATCCTTTTTAAAGGAGTTTGATTTTTCAAGCACATGGATTTTGTCGAGTAATTTTTCTCTATCTAGAAATTTTTGTTCACTCAGCTATATACAAATCATTTGTTAATGAATCTTTTTCAATCATTAGGTTTCTTATTTGCATATTCAAGGCAGTGGTTTCTTTAGTAAGAATTAGATTCTTCTCTTTAAGATCATTGATTAATTTCTTACTCTCTAAGTTTTCTTCTTTTAGAGCTTTGCTTTTAGTCTTTATTTCCTTAAGATCTAAATATAATGAATCAAAAGCATCTTGTAATTCATTTAGAGAATAAGAGTTTACCTCAGGCTCCTCAAATTCAGATTCGGAAGCATCTTTCGTTGCCATTAGTCCCAAGCATGCCGTTTCTTCATTTGTTTCCTCTTCTTTTTCGGAGGTGGAGTCATCCCAAGTTGCTTTGAATGCCTTCTTCTTAAGTCCCTTGGGCTTGGAGAACTTCTTGTAGTCGGAAGGCTTCTTATATTTTTTCTCATCATCCCTTTTGAGTAAGGGACAATCCTTCCTTATGTGACCTCTCTTCTTGCAATTATAGCAAACTAGAGGTTCTTTCTCCCTTTTCTTTCCCTTGATCTCTTTTCAATTTCTGAGAAACTTTTTAAACTTTTTAGCTAATAAAATGAATTCTTCATCATCGGTACTTACCTCATCATCTAACGTAGCTTTAAAGGCTAAGTCTTCTTCTTTGGCTTCGGTATGATAGATTTCTTCTTTTGGTCCATTTTTTATTCAGAAGCCATTAGATTCCCAAGTAGATTCTCCATGTCTAGATCTTCTACTTGGTCAGCTTCTTCTATTGCCATGACTTTTTACTCCCACTCGGGTCCAAGGGAGCGAAGGAGCTTTCCTTGAAGCTCCCCGTTTATAAATGTCTTTCCTAAAGACTTGAGGTTATTCACGATTAGCATGAATCGGGTGTACATGTCCCCAATTCTCTCATTTTCCTTCATAGAGAAGGCTTCGAATTCATGTGATAACACGTTAATCTTAAAAGATTTAACTCTAGACGTAACTTTGTGAGTTACCTCTAAGGTTCTCCATATCTTGTGGGCGGTTGTGCATTGGCTAATGCAGTTGAACTCCTCCGAGCTAAGTGCATAGTAGAGTGAGTTCATCGCCTTAACATTCAGTCCAAGGTGATGAATCTGCTCCACTGTGTATCCCATTTCTGGTTTCTCAAGAATAACGTATGCGGATTCGCATTTCTCCCAAATGGAGAAATCATTGCTTGAAGCCATATCTTCATTCTTAGCTTCCAATAGGTGTAGTTTGTCCCTTTGAAGAGTGGTGGTTGGGTGGTGCATTGCCCCATAGATCTGCCAGTGGAATGACTCTCCCCTCCATGTGATCTTCCCGCGGATGTTATTCCTAAAAGCGGAAAACCTGCTCTGATACCAAATGAAATTGCACTAGAGGGGAGGTGAATAGTGAATTTAGAAAATATTTCAAGATAAAAATACAATCACAAAAAGAGGCACAATATTTTTAGGTGGAAACCCAAATCGGGTGAAAACCACCACCTAAGCCAATCCCTTGACTTAAGATTTTCAATCACAAAGTGATCAATCTACTAACCGCACTACTTAAATGAGGGTAGTGTTATTCAATTATAAATCCCACCTCCGATCCCTAAATGGAGGTTTCTCCCTTCACAATGAAGAGAAGGGGACCCGACAAGCTGGATATCCAAACTATAATAATAGAATAAGAATGAAACAACACCTATAAAACACCCCAAAATATTAATGACTTCCTTATCTATTAAGCATAAAAAGAACTCCCTGAGGATTAGCAGAATGAAGTGCACTAGGAGTGTTGATTTGCCTTTCAATCAGAGTGTTGGCACAGCACAAGGGCAAAAGGAAGCAAGGAGTAGTGAGCAAGTGATTTTCTAAGGAAATTGTATCTCAAGAGGTGTGTTTTGCCTAAGAGGGGTTGTAGTCTATTTATAGGAAAGTTTAGAATCTTCAAGAAGGCTTGGGAGAGGTCTCCTAGCTGTTGGAGGCAAGTCCCAAGAGATTGGGACGAAATCTAACACAAATCAAGGCAATTATAAATCTAACAACAATATCAGACATCTGATTTTTGGTTTAGATGTCTTGTCAGATGTCTGAGTATAATTATGGACGTCTGATTCTATTAGTTAGGCTCACTCTTTTCATTGTATCGAAACAGGGATGTCTAATATATTCATATAAGACGTCTGATACAAATATTGGATGTCTAATTATAAGTGGGTTCATTCCTATTTTGAGCAGATCCAAATAGGGTTCTAGATTTTAAGGAACAGACATCAGTCTCGACATTTGTCGGATTTCCTAGACGTCTGGAAAAATATTAATGACGTGCCTTAGTAATCTAAGAGTCGAACTTTGGTTTCTAATAAGTGTGCGCAAAAATAAATGGGCAACAGTCCATTGATAGACGACTGGTGATATGTCCAGACGTCTAAAAGTGTATTTGCTCGTTATACCAACACAATAGAAAGAAACATTTGAGTCTGATGGTTGGTTTAAGGATGTCCAGGCTATGTGTTGGACGTCTGATAGAAGGTTGCTTCGATTGATGCCTAAGAGGTCAGAATGAAAAGTCAAGGCTACAGGCAATTAGATGTCTGAAATAATGATCAGACGTCTTAAGTGTAGAGAACCTAAGTTAGCTATTTATAAGTTTTGTTTGGGGGCTCTTTACAATATCTCTAGACTCAAATAAAGTAAAGATTACAACTTTTGAAAGTATATACAAAAAGCCTATGACCTATGACAAGACTTATGCTAATCTAGTCTTCACACTTTTAATCCTCTGACTTGGAAAACTCTATGAAACCTACCATTGTGTTATTACAAAGAAAAATATTCTATGCTTATGTTTTATCTCTTTTTCTTTATTTTGTAAAATCATCAAAATATTATTTGAGGGGTTGAACTAACACTTTCTACTTCCAAATAAAGTCCACAAACTAGAACTACTTCTTCCTTTCTTTTTCCTTCTCCCCTTGGAGATCTTGGATGCACCTTTGTATCTACTTCTATGCCGCCACTCCGGACTTCACCTTTGAAGCCCTTACTTTCTATCATTTTCATTCTTATTCTAATTGTAGTTAGAATCATTGTTCAAGTTGTAATACTATTTCTATTTGTGTCAAACTCTTATTACTGCAATAAAATTTCTAGAAGTTCCTTTTCAACTTGCCTTCAAATTGTATGCTTTCTATTAGTATTTATAATAGTTGCATGTTATTAGTTTTAGTCACATTCTAATAGTAGTAATATCATATTCAAATCTGTTTATATGTTTCTTAGCAGTAGGAAAGCAAATTATTCCAACTGCCTCCTTGCGAATGACTTAGACTCCGTTTTTGAACTACAATTTCCATATTTATGAGTTCAATCTGAATATAAATTTAAGACTGTCTAGTGTGATTATTGATGTCCATTTAGGATAAAATGCCTATTTATGCATATTCCTAGGTTTAGATATGCATTCCATAATATAAATATCGCATAGCATGTGTCATTTTGCATTTAGAATAGTTTGTATAAAGTTTAGGTTAATCTGTGTCCTTTTATGGCTAGGAGAGGAGAATTATTTTGGGGCCTCGAATTGACGATCTGACCGTACGGATCTAATCAAGATGACGATTGGAGTCTAACGCCTCCAAAATCATCTTGATCGGAATCCCATAGCAGCTTATGCAGTTCAAGAAAGATCAATGGCCAAGGGACTAGGTGATGAAATTTGAAGCTTCAAATAATAAATTCGACCGCACAGATGGATCCAAATCGACGATCGCAGTCCAACGACGTGAAAGTCGACCCAATCCGACGTCCGTGGCACCACTTACAAGCATTTGAAGATGGACGATCCAGATGGCACCACGTAGCACCATCCAAACCATCCAAATCGGCCAGCAGCAGCCGCTCCTCAAAGACGTCTCCCCTCGTGAGATCTGGGTCGTTGGATGCCCATTCAAGGGTTCTTGTGAAGCCACGTCGCCTCTCCACATCTACTCTTTAAGAGCTCACGGTCGTTGGATCCTCATCCAACAGCTACAAGCGATCGCACGTTCGATGGTCTTCGTGGCAATCCGCAAGGGTAGCACAGTGGTCGAAGCACGCACTCCCAAAGGAGGGGCTCGGGTTTGAGACCCTCAAGACCCCCCCAAATTCGCAATTGGGTGCTGGCGCACGACAAAGGTGTGTGACGCGTGCATATAAGAGGTGCACACCAGCTGCGCATCAATAGTGCACTAGCAGCGCAGCACATGCCAGCACGCGCATGTGCAACAAGGCAAGTGCAAGGCACGGGCATGAGAGGCGCGTGTGTGAGTGCCAGCAGGGGTGTGCGCGGATCTTTAGCGACATTTGGGGGTGGATCTTCAGTGAGGTCATTAGATTTACTAATTGCCCATGTACGAATTGTCCTCTCCCCTTCCACTATAAAAGGACCAACACCCTGCCATCTACCTTCATCTCTTCCTTTCTTTCCCTCACACCTCCAAGGCTCTAGAGAGAGCTTGTCCCAATCCCAGGATGCTCCTCTAGAGTAGACAACCAAAATATTTTCCCATCTCACCCCCATTCGTGGAGCATCCCGTGGCTGTCCTCTTACCACCTTCCGGAAGAAGATCATTGCCATGACGTCGACCTACCCTGTCCTCCTTCCTCCACTGTCATTCTCCTTCCTCCAGCTTCCTACCACCTTCATCCAGGCGACGTTAGAGCGAGCCGTCCTCCAAGCGACCGTCGATGGGGACTCTTCTCAACCCATTCTATCTTTTACTGCTTTCTAATATAGCTTTTTGCTTTCATATCTGTAGCAAACATTGTTTAGCTAAATATTGATATTTTCTTTCTCTCTCTCTCTCTTTCTTACTTTGCAAGTAGATTAGCTAGATAATTATGTTATCGACCTGATCTCTTGTCTTATAAAAATTCCAAAAAAATAACAAAAACAAATAAAAGCGAAGCGGGGATTTCAAAACCAAACATTTGTCTCCCCGTGTTCGACCCGAGACTCACATCGAGTTTAAGTATAAATTTAATCTGGTAGCGGATTTCTATGTACTACGATGACATGTTTTCTAACTCAAATATTTTCTCGTACAAAAACACGCTGATCAATTATACTATGACGAAAGTGAATTTTCGCAATCATATCCTCATTTAAAACACTTTTTGGCATCGTTGCCTGGAAAGCAACGTAATTATTTTGCTTTCATTAGTTACATTTAGTATGTCATTCATTTGATCAACTCGTTTCTTTCTTTTGTGATTGTTTTGTGTGCAAGAGATGTGCGTCTGCTAGGATTCGGATCACGAAGCAATTTTGGAATAAAGTATGGGTCAAGATCCTAAGGTTAGTATCTTGTATTTTAGTATTATGTTTCAATTTTGAACCTTAGGTTATTGTATCTAGTTGCATAAAAAACTAAAGAAAAAAAAGGAAAAAATCTCTTATCCTACTCTACTTGTGCTTTAAAGATCATATCTCATCCTAATTATGTTCGGATTAGTTTTTCTTGCTAATATAAAAAAATTAATTTTGAACTATTGGTGTGTCAAAAAATTCTCAACATTTTACTTCTTGATCCACTTCAAATTAGAAACAAACCCACCAAATTTCATGTAAAAATTCATTTTGTACTATCCTAGAAAGAACTTTTACTGTCGATGGGTCAATATGAAATTTTTCTGTTAGAGATTCGGGTTCACTGAATTTTTCTGAATTCTATGCAACTCCAAATTTGGTAAAAAGCTTTTCATTGGATTTTTCATCAAATATAGTTGTAAAAAATTGGAAATATTTCTAATGGATGTATCGTTACTACTTCTAGAAAATACTCATTAGGGGTCTGTTTGACCTATTTTTGGCATTCTAAGTTGTCAAATTTGACAAAAATTATTTTTAAGCCCAAAAAATTCTGAAAAAAAATTATTTCATGTGTGCTTAATCAAGTAGTGTTTGGGAGGCCTTTAGTGCATTGTTTAGGTCACACCATTTGAAATAAAATCGATTCACTTAGAAGCTACATGCTAAAGTGCCACATTAGGGTTGCCAGATTCACAATCTGAAGGAAAAAGATCAAGGTCCCAGGATTCCAAAATGTTATCTGTTCCACTCAAAACTTGTTTGAAAAGACCTTGAAATTTGAACCATAAAATTGGTGAATTAATTATTTGAACATTAAAAGATACTTCACCAATTAAATCTGTTTGTAGACCCTTGTTTAGCACGCACACATAATTCAATTGATTTAATTGGGCAACCACCCCCATCATGCCCATCATCTAATCTTCTGCACTTTAAATCCCAAGCCCTAATTAACTTGGTAGATGTGCCAACTAGGTTAGATTTTATTTTCCAAAGTAGAGCTATACCTAATTGATTGTGTTTGAGGCCTTGTCTATTTGGACCAACTGGTGACAAGAAAGGTCAATACAGTAATCGTATTAACCTCTAGTGGTGTCCCACCGTGCATGGTGTCTTAGGGGATTCGACTCTTCAGGCCAACCAAGCAATTCAAGGGTCAGATCAATTAACTAAGGTTAGTAAAATTTGGATTAGGTCTAGTAGGTGCAACCTTCTAGGGCTAGATCTGATTACTTGTATTATGCACACTCATGTCTCTCTCCTATTCTTAACCTTAATTTCTTCATTCTGTATTCAATGAATTCAATTCTTATCCTTCATATTCCTTTTATCCCCAATCTGATTTTTATCCTAATTCGATCCAACATTATCCATCTTCTAATTGGGGATTTAAACAGGGATATCAATATCCAAGACATGAATCTAATCCCCAAGATGACCTTAATCCGTATCCCAATTCTACTTTTACTTCCACTTCTTTAAATTGGGATAGACCTCTTTCTAACCAGGGGTATGATTCTAATCCTAGATATCAAAATCTAGCCTCTTATCCTCCTAATCTTAACTTTCAATCTAGGTCAATAGGTTCAAATGATTATCCTATCATGACTAATAACCTGGGAGGATATTCAAATCCTTCGTATTTTGATCCTTAGTTGATTAACCCATGCCAAATTGACTCAGATACATCTAATTTTGGGTTCAATCAAGATCATGCTCAAGATCAACCTATAGCCTCTCAGTCCACACTTCCAAGTAATCAATTTAAGCAAATGATGGAAAGATTACGTGTGTTGGATGACATGAGCGATAAATTTTCACAACAAATAGAACAATTGGGTAATCATGTTCACCAGAGGCAAGCTAAGATATTATTTCGAGAGATGAAAAACATGAGATTCCAGCTTACAAAGGAAATGCTATAGATTCTAAGATTTATTGATTGGCTAAATGGTGAACCACCAAAACAAAAGCTGAGGAGCCCGATGAAGACCACCATGTCATAAATTCAACTCATACTGAACCAATAATGAAAGATTCAATTGAACTTAACAGTGTTAATGAGAAGTCATTAATGATGAGCATGATCTAGAGGATTTAGAGGGGGTTGATGATCTTATGAACAATAAGGAAGATGTCTCATTATATAATTTGGATTTAAAAGAACTTTTGATTGAACCATAATTGGAATATGAGACATTTTATTTTAAGGACCAGATTTAGGTAGAGGCTAATTATGAAAATTTCATCTTTGAATTTGTGATAACCCCTTTTTGGAGATAGGTGAAGCTAAAGTAAATGAATAAAAATTTGATGATAACCTAATGACTAGCTTCACCTTCACTTCTACTTTTGAGGATCCTGAATTTGAGATATTCCAAGCTCATGATGGTTTTGATTCATATATAAATAACATAGAATATGAAGAAGTATTCTGGGTACAGATTTGAATGATCTGGAGGATATGAATAAAGGAATAATCATTTCAAAAGAAAATATAAAGAGTGAATTATACAAGAGTTTAAGGGTTCCTTATGATTTTAAACTCCCAACCTTCTATGAGGACCCTTATGATCCTCCTAGTTTACCTAAGGCCCATGTATTTAAGTGCAGTTATTCCTTGAATCATTTTTTCAATTTTCATTGCCAAGGGACACAAGCTTCTTATTCTAATTATCTCTTGTATGTTCGGATCTTTAGACTTGAGTTACATGGGCCAAAGTTGAAGATCGCACCCATTACCAACTTCTAGAAAATAGGTGGATGTTGTGATTTCCAATTCTGCATCTATGAAGTATTTGACTCTTAGGAATGAGACTGCATCTCCAACTGGTCTGCATTTACGGATATCTGACTCTAGACCTCCTTGATCTATTCGTTATTCTACTCTTGACCCTCTCCTCTTTATTAATTGATTCATCTTTTTAAGGGTCTATGTCTAAGCTATAGACGTAATGTTAAGACCCGTGTTATTAGAGCCCTTTAAGACGTCTGGGATTTGGGTCAGACGTCTAGTTAGACGTCTGGACACCTTCCCAGACGTTTGGAAATCAAATTTTTCGTGTACGTCCTCGCGTCTGCGCGTGTGTTGCGCACAGACAATACGCAGCCTCGTTTTCTTCTCTCCTTCTCTCTCTCCTCTCGCCGACACAACCCTAACCCAGCGCCTACTTAAACCCCCTCCTCTCCCTCGTTCACCTCACCTTCAGCCACCCTTCTTCTTCCTCCAGCGAGAGCGGTGAGCGGCGAGTAGCGAGGAGCGGGCGTGAGCGGCGTGGGAGGAGAGGAGCAGCGAGGGGAAGGGAGGAGAGCACGTGCGCGAGCATGTGTGGGAGCTCGCCGGAGAGCTCACGGCCGGTCGAGTGTGTGCGAGGCGGTGAGGTGCGTCGAGGAGGTCCTCCCCGACATTGCTGCAGTTGGAGCAGCAGGTGAACGGGCGCGGCGCGAGGAAGCGAAGGCAGTTTTTGATTTTGGGTTTTTCCCAGAATCAGACGTCTGGATCGACGTCCAGACGACACAAACGACGTCTGGAGGAGGTTCTAGACGACTGAAAGGTAAGTTCCACGACGTACACCTTCTTTGCGGATACGGCCATGCAGGCCGTTCCGCCGAGGCACTGTTCTGTGCCATATTGAGGAGATTTGCATCGTTGTAACGTAGTTCAGACGTCTGGGCGAGGCACCAGATGGCGGGAAGCGTTTCTAGACATTCTGAGAAGTGGTCGGACATCTGGAACTGGGTCTAGACAGTTTAGCCGAGTCCCTAGTCGTCTGAGGAGTGGAGGTATGGTTCTGGACTCTTTTAAGACGTCCGGAAGGTGTTCCAGACGTCTGATGTGAATCAGAATGTCTGTTTTTGACCTGTTTAGGGTTCGTTTGAGGTTCGATTTCCACAATTAAGATTTCATTATTATCCGTACAAGTTCCTCTACTTGTTGGAATACTTTTATCCTGTTCTGAGTGATCTCTTGTGATTGATCCTTGTGATAGGACCTCGTTCCGTTGCGGATTTGGGGTTTGCTGAGGCACGTGGACTTACCGATCAAGCCCCCATTACTCCTGGGTTTGCTGGTAGAGTGGCTTCCCCTAGTTTAATTACAAACATGAATGCATATGTGGAATGAATGTTAGATCCTAGGGTATGACATGAATCCTAGGGCTAGAAATACTGGAATATTTGTATTGAACGTATGGATTGCAGTCTGGATGAGTAGATAGGAAAATAACAATTGCCTGTAAGTGAATAACAGCTGCCTGTGAAATGTAAAGTACTTGTGTTTGCAAACTGTTGCATGTAAATTCCTGTTGTTTACGTTAAATGTCATAATATGAGCTGCATGTATATGAACTATAAATGAAAGATTGAATGTTGGAAACATGAGCTACCTGCGAATAAACCTGGAATGTGAATAATAAAGCTACATGTTACATGTGTAGGATCTGAGAAATGGAGCTAGAAATGATGAAACCTAGTATGGCTTGGCCTGAGAAACATGAGCATGAACCCTACAGGGAATTAGGAGTAGAGCTCCTGGAAATAAATGGAATGGAACTGAAAATGTGAATGGGGAAGTGAGCTGGCCCTTGAGTACGTAGTACCAAGGAGAGCGACTGTCCCCTTGTTTAGTGCAGAGTGGAGCTAGCCACCCTAGGGTTGGGACCCGGGGTTAGGATTGGCCACTTTGTACCGACTTTTTGGCCCTCGCGTACACAGTACTGGGGAGAGCTACTAGTGTAGGGAGAGGGTTAGCCACCCCATTGGGCCTAGGGTTCAGCTAGCCGCCCTACACCGACTTGTTAGGCCCACTGGGCAAATTAGGGTAGTCAGGCGAGGGTGCGCGGACTGTGGAGGGGCGAGACCCTTGTTTGGTTGCTGAGAGGGGCTAGACCCCTTTTACTGAGATGGCTATGCCCTATACTGGTTTCGTGCTGTTCTTTGGGTGCACCCGTTAATGGAAACGACTGACCGCGTGCCAGTGCGGGGTAGCTACCCATGCGTTTATCGCGCATGCCGTAGTCACCGTTACATCTGTCAGTGACCTTGGGGTGGTTGACTGGGTGTAGGACCACCACGGGGGACTCTCTCGGCCAGGAGAGCACCACATGCTACTTCTACTCTTTGGAAAAGACTGCAATCAAGATCGTTCCCACGAGGAACATTCGAGATCAAGAAAGAGACCTGATAAATAAACCAAGTGATGAAAGGAAGAATAATTCGTTAAAGAAAGAAAGAAATTGAAAAATAATAACTACCTATCCACCTTTACTGTTTAGTTAGTTGGTTGCCACTCTACTTAGCGTTCGCTGACTTTTTGTACTCATAACCTTTTTCAGGTCCAGGTGTTGAGCAGCCAGAGCCTACGGCTGCAGAGGGTGCTGGGCCTAGTAGAGCCCAGTAATTATAGCTTTCTGTTGTACTCCGTTTCTTGTTGTAGTGAGTAGTTTGTTACACTTCTGTACTCTGTTATTGTGAACTTTATATTTCTGTACCTGTTTAATTTTCTACTGTTGTGGTGGTGTGTACTGTAGTAGTTTGCTTCTTTACTGTTGTACTTTTATTACTGTTAGTTGCTTGCATGGTAAATGTGGTTTATTTTACTACTTTTTGGTTATTTTCTCGTTGGACGACTGGTCTTGGGATCAGTCGAATCGGTCTGGTCTCGTGTCCTATAAGGATTCGGGAACCGGGTCGTAACACGTAAAATGTAGTGCTTATTGTGAGGTAACCCAACATTTGTAAATAATTTTGTTATTTACTTTGAAATTTTTATTTAGGTTTGAAGATGATCGAATCTTGATTTCTTTAGAACTCTTAGATTTCCAGGTAACATATATTCTTTTTTTATGGTTATTACATCATTGAGGATATTACAAGAAATAGGCATTGAAGGGGTAGATAATATTTTTTAAAGTCATTCTTATTTAACTGTAGAATTATAGGTATTAGTGGTTTTTCTTGAATTTCAAAAAAAAAAAGAGAGAAAAAAAGAAGAAAAAAATCATGATTTTTAGATTTTGAGCTATAAAAATATTAGAAAATTCGATTTTGAGGATTATCGATCTTAGGAAAAAAATGAACAAAGTCTCTTCACTTAGACCCTTTAGGTCGTATGCTGACATAATTTTTTGGAGTATTTACCTAAATCTAAATTTATTTCCTTGAGACTTTAAAAAGAGTCTAAAAAAGCTAAAAGTATTATGTCAAAGGGGTAATAAGTGAATGACTTATCGTTCCGCCCTTTGGTTTAAATAGTGTTGGAGTTCCAAGCATCTTCACTTGCACAGTGCACTGACTCATCTTTTGGGTGATTTTGTTGAGTCCTTAGTGGTTAATAAGATTTAGTCTTAAGGCTTGCAGATCTAAAGGACCTTATCATATTTCTAGCTCTTAAGACTGTTTATGTTTATAAGGGAATTCATTTAGAATGGATGACGGAGAGCCACTCAACTAGAAAAATGATTTCGAGAAAAAAAATAAATATTCAGCCTTGAAAAAATTGAGAAGGAGAACAATATGGAAAAAAATTCCACTAAATAAAGCACATCACTACAAATGAGTGTAATTCTACCAAATAAAAGCATCTCATTGCATATGGATGCTACCCTTTCCATTTTTAAAATAAAAACACCCCGCTACAAAGGTATATTTATCCTATAAAAAAAGAAAAAATATGGAGAAAAAAAAATAGGAGTAAGAGACCAATCACTACAACAAAATTAGTTATTAGCGATAATAAGCATAGTGACACATAACAGCTTTGTCACTATTAATTAGATTTAGTGACAAATTTATAACACTTATCACAACATTAATTTGTCCATCGTCAATTATCTTTTAATGACAAAACCTTTTGTCATTATTGAACTCTATTTAGGGACAAATGTAAACAATTGCCACTAAAATAATTTGTCAAGTAATATTTACTTTTAGTGACAAATATATTTGTTATTGTTAATATAATTTAGCTACAAAAATATAAATTTTTTCCACGTTAATTCTACAATTAATGATTTATTTTAACGACATACATGATTGTCACATTACTTAAGGTCAATAGTACAAATATGAAATTAATTTCATTCATTTATTAATTGAAAAATAACTTGAGCAACAAATATGTAAATAGCTATCATAATAAATTTACGAACATAATTGTAACCAATATATTAATACCAAAAATTTCATGATAAATAATCTTATTTAGATACGAATCAATTTTTTTGAACGAATTTTTCGTAATAAACTTTCTATATTTTTAAAAATGATATTCTAATCACAAATTAATATGTTACAAATTAGAAAGTTATGATACATTGATTGTATCACTATAAAATGAATATTATCGAAGAATATTTTTCAATTGTTATCATTTCTCACTACTAAAAAATTAATTTTGATCATAATTATTAAAATTGTGATAAAAAACAACTTATGACCGCATTTTTAGTGGGACCATGACGAAAAAAATTTATGAGATATATTTTACATTAAATATTTTATTATGATTCTAATGATTGTGATCGAAAAATTATGGTGACAATTTTAGGTGCGGCAATGAATTTCATAGCCAAAAAAAAAAAAACTGTTCCCCTGCCCCAATTCCTCATTCCCAACACCATCACCCTCGTCTTTCCCTCCCCAGCCCACCCTAGGTTTTCCCGTACCATCCCCCTCGTCCATGTTTGCTACCTCGGCGTCGATCGCTCCTTCACCCCCACGCAGCTCCTCATCGTGCTCCTCTCCAATCTCCACTCCATTTACTCCAAGAACCTCACCGACGCCCAGCGTCGCGCCATCCTCGACGATCCCGGGGCTCCGTCCCCTTTGCCTCCTCTACGAGACCACCACCACCGCCCTCGCCTACGTTATCTACAAGACCAATGCCCCTGAGCACCACCCCCTTCTCTGCGTCGTCTCCATGGACCTCGACCTCGACCACTCCTCCATGCGAGTCGCTTCAGCGCCTACAAGGAAGGCCACCTCGGGGTCCCTTCCCCTGCCTACGACCGTAACCTTGGCAAAAGGAACTTCGACGAGGTTCTCTTCTGTAACATCATCGACAAGTTCAAGGAGGAATACAAGATCAACATACGTGGGAACGTGCGAGTGAAACTGCGGCTGCAGGTGACATGCGAGATGCTGAAGAAGGTGCTGAGCGCGAATCCAAAGGCATCGATGATCATAGGGTGCCTGATGGAGGAGGAGGTGAGCGGGTTCATGAGGAAGGAGGAGTTCGAGCGGCTCTGTCGGCTAATACTGGAGAGGGTGATAGAGTGGGTGATGAATGACGCCGGAATAGGGGTCGAGGACGTCAAGGCAGTGGAGGTCGTCAAGGCGGTGGGGGTCGATCGAGAGGATACTCGCAGAGTTCATTAGGATACTCATGGAGTTCTTTGGGAAGGAGCCAAGGAGGATGATGAATGCAAGTGTGTGCATCTTGAGAGGGTGCACCATCCTCGGTCCAACCTTCAAAGTCAGGGAGCTTCAAGTATATTTGTCACGATAACCCGTCTTGTGTTGTTAGTCATTGCTTTTGAGTTTTTTTATTCGTAAAACGAGTGATATTTGTAGCGAAGTTGCAGGAATGTGCTAAAGTAGGGGGCTTTATTGGTAAATATGCTTGGAAGATATAATGGGAATGAGTTTGAGGTTAGATTGGCTTGATTTAGAGGTAGTTGACTGTGCGAGGATATAAAAATGATTCATTCTTTAGAACCTACTCTACTTTAGATCAGACGTAGTTCCATGACATGATTTTGTGGACCTTTTATCCAAAAAAAGAAAAGAAAAAACATGGTTGTGTAAGGACTAGACTATTATTAATTTGCTGAAGAATTCTGTCAGCTGGGGGAGTGTCATTATTAGTTTCTTTGGAATGGAATCATTTGCAATGTGATGATGTCCTGTGCTCCACAGGCTTTATAGGGGAGAAAGCACCACAGAGTATGCAATTTCTTTGATTAGTGTGAAGAGAGTGGAGTCATTTCCATGAAGAACCAAACGTTTTATGCTGATAATGTAGTTGTTAATGTGTAATTCCTTTGGAAATCTTGGTTAAGGGAGTTAGGATGATGCGACATAGTTTTCAACCAGTAGTGGATAAATCGAAGATGGACAATTATCAATAGCATCCATAGGAAAAAAAATTCTTACCATGCTATGCTGTAATTTACACAAATTTTGGTTGGTACATGACATAGTTTTGACTAGTAGTGGATAAACCGAAGATGGACAATTATCAATAACATCAATAGGAAATAAATTTCTTACCATGCTATGTTGTAATTTACATGAATTTTGGATGGTACATGCCATAAGTTTATACCTTTACCATATGATGATTTCTACTTTGGGCATGTTTTTATTCAATCCTTGTTACAAGTTGCTAGATAGGCATCCTAGAGATGCTTATTTTTGTTCTTTACCTCTTGAACAATAACGTTTTGTTCTCTTGCTTGCATTATCTTAGTTTCTTTTCCTATATGCAAGCAAGTGAACAATGCAAACTAAAAATAAAAATCAAGCATGGTTGCACAAAATACTCAGTTTTGTCCTACCTTTTCTTGTTTTCAGATCATAAACAATGAAATAACTGTAGTGCCGAAGGAGCCTGTGAAACGGGAGACTAAGATGAAGACTAATGAGGTTCCAAGTGGAGTGCATGATGTGGATGTGTCAGATGCCAAGGCTGCTTAAGAGGCTCCTACAACAGTTGTTGAAAATGATTCTTTGGGTACTGAGTAGTCACGTGAGGGGAACTTGGCACCAATGGAAACTGATGTAAGGTTAACTTAGCACCAACAAATAAGGATGCCAAGGTTTGGATCCCATCACTTCTATATTTCTGGTCATTCCCTTGGGATGGTTTCTTGAGTAGAAGTTAGTGTGCTCACTTTTAATCAGTCTTCATTGGTGCACGATGTCTTTGTTATTTCTTATAATGAACAAGATCTCGGATGATTTCTTTTAGTTGCAGACTTGTGAGTTTTTGATTAGACAAGGGTGAGGCTTTAAAGTGTAGGTTAGGTCACACGTGTGTTTGTTGTGCAAAAATAGATGCTTAGGGTTCTTTTAGTATAGTGTATTGTTTTCATTCGAAGTATTTGTATAATGCCTTGACTGTTGCTTGAGAATGCCTTTTAACCATTTCTTCAGAGCCACTTTTGTTTTCCATCTTCACAAGAATCTAGAGGATAATTTCGTTAGGCTAACATGTACCTTTCCAGGTAAATATAGAAAATGCAAATAATTTGACCTAAAGAGAAAAATAATTGGCCCACCTTATTATTTGCTACAGGCCACTTTGACCTGAAAGTGGACACCAATCCACCATTCTCCTATTGGAGATTAGCTCAGAAATTGATCATCTGAAATAAAAAGAATCAAACATTTTTCTCGGTACAAATGTCTCAAGGATAGGGACTGCAACCCCCATTTCTTACTTGTAAATGTTCATCTGATCAATTTCTTAGATTTGCAATGTAAAAGGAAAAAATCTTGCTTAGGACATCTTATAGCAATCATGTCACTAGTACTCAAAATTTTGAAGCACAAAAGGAAAGCCTCATACACCAAATCACATGCTGCTTCTTTATTTAGAAAAGGCAAATTACATGCTTTGTCTCTTTTTTATTTTGGAAGTTTTTTTCCACTTACAATGGTTTTCATACTACTAGAAAAATAAGTTTTGGTCACGTCTATTTAGTCACAATTTTAAAAATTGTGATCAAAAGTAACTTATTGTCATAGTTTTACTTAAAATCGTGACCAAAGAGGTTGAAGAAAATTGTTTTGTTGTTTATCTTTTCGTTACATTTTTTAAAAGTATAATTGGAGCCTTGGTCATGACTCTAAGTGAAATCATGACTAATAAGGTTTGGTCATGGTTGTGAAACCGTGACCAAAGGATTTTTCTATTAAAAAAAAATTATCCCTACCCTACGAGAAAAAAAAAGCCACTCCCACCCTTGAAAAAAAATTTCAAAAGATAATTATTAGGAAAATTAATTCTTTAAATGTGTTTGGGGTTTTTTTTGTTACGTAGTGTGGTAAACTCGCCTTTACAGAAGGCGAGTTCGAAACGGCTACCATTTTGATTGATGGCGAGGTGAAGCAGCTTATGATTGTAGTAAACTCCTTTTCTGTGAAGGCGAGTTCTTCACAACCCGTGTCACTTTAAAGTCTTCTTTGGTGAAGGCGACTTTACCGTGCGTATAACCTGCGTTTCACCCCAGCAGCCTTCCTCCTTCCACACTGCTTTGTTCAGCGCTCGAGCTCTCTGCTGACTCTCCTTGTCCGAGCGCACACTGTCATTGACTCTCCTCGCTGTTAGCTACTATCATATCCTCCTCGCCGTCAACTGCTACCCCATCACCATTATTGCAACATCCCCTCACCGACTGCGCCATTGTTGCAGCGATAATGCCTTCGCAACTGTTGCTGTGATAGCCACCTCGCCGACCTCGCCGCTGTTGCTGCCACGGACTGTGAAGGTTTTAATTTTTTTTTGTGCTTCAGAAAGAAAGGAACATGAGAAATTGATAATGTTCTTTGAAAATCTTTCTTACTTGAAGTAGAAATAGATCATGTTTTTATTTGTTATTATGATTAAATTTACTTATGATAATCAACCTCAAGTGAAATTGAGAAATTTCACTTGGAGAGAGAAATTGATATTGTGCTTACCTAAGAATGTTTTTTGATTGTGTTTTGTCAGGCTAGTTATAATGGGTGGAAATGTATTTTGTGTTATGCAAATGGAAATGTCAAATATAGAGATGACGGTGTTGGTTATGACAGAGGACCGATCAAAACTGTAATGGTTCGTAGTGAGTGAAAATTTGACAGATTTCATAGCCATATTTGCATTAGAGTTGGAATTAATCGATGTAACCCTGAAGTTGAGATTCAACATAGGTTCCCATTAATTTTGGAAAATCAAGGGAACAAGCATGTCATCAAATATGTTTTGACGCCCATCTTTGATGATGATTCATTAGAAATAATGATGTGTTTCAGTGAAAATACTGGTGATTATGTGGAGCTATATATTGACTCTCAGGAGAGGTATGAAACGTTCATTAAATATGCTGCTGGAAATAGAATGTCTAATGTAGTTATGGAAAAATGTAATGTTGTTAATGAACCCAATGCAGAAGTGAACTTGGTTGTTGGTGGTAATGAAGGTGGTGTGCATGATGATGTTGGTGAGCCAATTCGGTATTCACCAAATCACATACATACGGAGGAAGTGCCTGATCGTAGTGGTGACTCATTGATTGGAATTGATATGCATGTTCAAATAGATCAAGTAAATGAAAATTCTGCCAATGCTTCTCAGAATTCACTAATTCGGCTTACAACCAGTAGGTTGCGATTTAACGTGCCAGTTTCACGACATTCCGTTAATGTTGATGTGAATGATTGCCATGATGAGGAGATGCATGTCGAAGATATATTTCAGGGTATTGCTCCTACTACTAATGATGAGATGGAAAATGGAGGCGCAGGAGATGACGTTTGAGGTCAATGGGAGGATAGGAGTGATGTTCCTATTATTCTTTATGTTCCTTTCTTTAGTGTGCATGGTGGAGAAACATATTGCTCTTAGGAAGAAAATGAAAGCATGCTAGGCGACAATATAAGCCTAAGCAATGAATTGATGAAAGAAATGTTGTTTCCAAGAAAGGAAGATGTGATATCCATTGTGAAAAATTATCACATCAAGAATAAATATGATTTTATTGTTCATGAATCATCAAAATAAATTTGGTTCGTGATTTGTATGGAAAAAGATAATGGTTGCAAATGGAGATTTCGGACACATCAACGGAAAATTGATGGATAATTTGTGATTAGAATTCTGGATGGACCACATACTTGCATTGATACAGGCAAAAATCAGGATCATCCATTATCGGATTGTAATCATGTTAGAGATTCTCTAATTATAAAGATCTCACATCTGAAGATAGTCTTAAAGGATAAGCATGGCTACCAGGTGACACGAAGGAGAGTTTGGAATGTGAGAAGGAAGCCCATCAAGCTTGTGTATGGTGATTGGAAGGTGTTGTATAATAACTTGCAATACTTCAAGCTATAAAGGATAAGAATCTAGGCGTCTTTATTTATATTGCACATGTCACATTATATGAGGATCCTAGTAATGTGCAAGAAAATTGTTTCGAAAAGTTCAGTTTCTGGAAAATCCAAGTTGTAAATTCGCAAGATTCGTTACCAAATGAAATTTATAATCGAAACTCTGCTGAGTCTCGAGTCTACATAGGGAGGCAAACGTTTGATTAAAAATTACGTTGGGAATTATTGTCATAAAGTAGAGTAGCCGGTTGAAATTAATCTACGCTAGCTATTCTACTTAACGAAGAAATAATAGAAAAAAGAGAATAGTACAAGGAAAAGAGAGAGTGAACCAATATTTCATAACCATATGTTCATTACAATTACTTGTAGAAATAAAAACTGCACTAGAAAGTAGTAAAAAGATAGTGATGAGAAAATCCTCCCCGATGGCTCCTTGGAGGACGAGCCGCGTTGGCGGAGTGCTCGGAAGAAGGTGGTGAGATGCTGGATGAAGGAGAATGGGGCTAGACGACGGAGGACGAAGCAGGGCGGCATCGCAGCAGGATCCGCATCTTGAATGGTGGCGAGAAGACAACTACGGGATGCTCTACGAAGGGGTGAGATGGACAAAATTATTTTATTCTAGCTCTACTGGAGTATCTCGGGTATGGGACCTGCTCGTAGAGCTCTAGAGGAGGTGAGAGAAGAGAGAAAGTGACGAGAAAATGTGGGAGGGGTAGGCCTTTTATAGGTATAGGAATGGGGGCATAAAAGTCTTTTTAAGGCTTCAACATTAATATTAGTGTCTTTAGTGACGTTTATGAGCATCACTAAAGATGCAAGTCACTGAAGCTCGCGTGAAAGGAGTCGTTCATCACCGATCCGACGTACCACACACGGTCATGTCAACACTACCCTTCCTTTAGCCGTTTGCATGCTTCATCGCACGTGTCACTCTAAGCTGTCTGATCGCATGATCGGATGGCCTATATCCGCGTTCACTTCGCCTTTGCAATGCACCTGTGTATGATTGTGCATGCGATTGCGTGTGATCATGCACGTGTCCGGAGTGCTCTCATTTGACGCACGAGGGTGCCACGTGGTCGCCGCCGCTGCCACTCGATTTTGATTTGGTTGTCCAATTTCCTTCTACGCCACTTCTCGTGGAATTCTCCCTTTGCTGCGAATTGAATGCATGTCACGCGTTCGTAAATGCAGTGTGCAACCGCTGCGCCAAGTCTTCAAAATGGTCGGGCTTTTGATTTAAAACTCACGATGCTCTCAGCCGTTGGATCTCAATCCAACGGCAGAGATTGATCGTGCGGGGGAAGAGGTCCTACAGGCGATCTTGGGTAGCTAGGATGGTGCCATGTGGTGCCATCTGGGTCGTTCATTTTCTATTTCTCACAGGTGATGCCACGGTTGTCGGATTGAACCGATTTTTGCATTGTTGTGCTGCAATCGTCGATCCGAATCCATTCGTGTAGTTGGATTTGTCATCTGAGATGTAGGTTTTATATCACGATGCTCCTTGGTTTCTGATCTTCCTCGGACTGCATTTGATACTACATAAGTCCGATCGGGGCAATCTCGGAGGCGTTGGACTCCGCTCGTCGCCCTGATCAGATTCGTACGGTTGGATTTTCAATTCGAGGTTTGGATAAATATCGCCATCCCTTTACCACAAAAAGAGCAAATTAACTTATAATTTATATAAATTAATCTAAATGCATGATAATGTATGTTATGCAATATTTATAATGTTGAATACTTCTATAGGCCTAGGAACATGCATTAATAAGCATTTTAGGCTAATTAGATATGCGTATGTCACACCCCCATGCCTATCTTTTGCTAGTCCCTAGCAAAACTATATGCTATTTATGAAGAGAATTAGGATCAAATTACTTGGGCAATAGTTATTTCTCAACACTAAGAAATTTCTACTAAAGACCTGAACTACAATGTCAACAATGGCTGGGTGTCGGCCAAAATGCAGACCTCCCAAGTCCTCGCCTTATTCAAAAGCAAATGCACTTTTTTCTTTCTTTTTTCTTTTTTTTTTTTAATTTTGAGTTTAGACTTTCATAGTAACTTTCTGCAGCTACCTAACCCATATAAGCCTTGAAAAGAACTCTAAGTTCTAAGCTTATTTTTGTGAAACTGTGATAGACTCACTAATCGGCAATCAGAATGGACTTTAGGTTTCTATGCTCCTAGGTGACCTTGAAAAGTTCTGCTTAAAGGTGTGTCTGTTTGATCAGTACCTTTCTCCCTATTTTTTATTTTAATGAGGTCAATACAAGGGTAAGCCCAGTGTATATCTCACCAACTTATTCTACTTCCTTGCTTCTTCCTAAGTGTTTAGGAATTATTTGTGTATTCTTGTGAGCTGGGTTCTGGACAACCAACCAATGGACTGTTACCCATGACAACTTGCTAGCCATACTTGCGTGGTGAAGTGTAGCTTATTTATTTTTTTTCTTTGAGTAGGTGGCTTCCTTGATCTAAGATTTACTTAAAGGCAGCAGAAAGAGAATAGTGGCATGGTTGAGCTTTGGACAATCACCCAATGGGTTATTACCCACGATAACTTGCCAGTTATATCACCCTGAAGGTTCATTAACTACCCAATTTTCGTTAAAACTGTTGAAAAGTAAGTTAGTGTAAATAGTGTGTAGATGCTTAAACTATGACTAGTTGATAAGTCGTGTACTTATCACCTCAACTTATTTAATCAATTAGAAATGAATTTAGAATGGTGAGTACTTGAGAAACAAGTCTATATTTTAGTGGACACTCGGGCTGATTAAGTCCGAAGACCTGAAGGGTCTAAGTGTTCAGATCCTATTGTATTATTTCCTAAGGTTGAAAACCCTTAATGCCTAAATTCTCTTTTCCTAATTAATTTCTTTTTTCAAAAATAAAGAGAATAAAAAGAATCTATGGAACTAACAAAATAATTCAGAGAATGATATCCACCTCCCGATGCCTATCTAATACAATGTCTTCATTGTATTTAAAAGATATTAAACAGAGCGGAGTAGAGAAGAAAGTACTTGAATTTCTTGATACTCGATCAGCTCCGAGATGAAAGCATACTGTATAAGTGCTAAGCTTAGTGCTTTCGGCTAGGCACACTATACAAATAAAGAAATTAGGAATTCACGGGTGCGGGTCAAAATCAAGATAAGAAAATCGATTTTAGGACCCGCAAGGAGATGTCGACTGATGTGGACGAGATTGTGAAGCAGACCCATGGCCAAGGGTTGAGTAGTTCTAAGGTTCTGGATGAAAATTACCCAAAATCGGAGATCATGATGCAAGCAGGGTCGGGCCTGCGGTTTGTGAGGATGCAACCTAAGTGTGAAATGTTGGACACTTCTAAAAAAAAAGGTGTGAAATGTTGGACAATAGGTATATCTAAATCAATGGGCTCTTTTGTCTAGTTAACAGTTAGCCCAAAAAGATAATACATTATTGTGCACTTAGGCTTCATATTTACAACAAGGTCATAAGGGTCTTGGTAAAAAGTCGGTACTTTCATGCATACAGGAACCCTTAGATCAAGAATTTTGTTTCCCTCGGAATTGGCTTCCAAGATCTTCGTTTCCAAATTTCTATTCTCCACAATTAGGATTTTTGGGACCTAGGTTATTACACACCCCATATACATTATCCAAGTCTAACAATTATGGTTCAATTAGGATTGACTTGGGTACAATGATTTCAAAAACATCATTATTTAGCTCTTTAGGGTGTGATTGAGGAATGTGGCTATTGAATGAATCATCCATGAAAATAGGATTTGTATCCTTCAAGCTAGCCCTAAGAGGATCAATTTCCTTAATTATAGGGCTATCAAATGATTCATCAAATTCCTTAGGTTTAGTCGTTTCACTAAAATCATTTTCCTTAAACTCAGGTGAGACTTTACATAAAGATCCTTCACCTTCAGAATGAAAGAATTTTGGATCCGCATTTATATGTCTTAAGATCATATGTTGTTCCTTGGTCCACAGAGACATTTTTCCTCGTATCTTGGCTCAGGGATCTCATATGAAGAAACCAATTCATTTTCAATTGGTTGCTCTAGACCAACCTGGTCATCCTCGATCTCGTAAAATGTGTCCCTCCTACAGGTGCATGAGTGGGTTCTGACATTGGTTCTCCTGAAAGGGGTTCATCCTGGGAATCATCCTAAGATTGAACTAAAGTAACCATAAATTTCATCATCAATTTTGACTTCTCAAATAAAAACTCATCATGGTCCTTATCCTTAACATCCTAGAGCAAATCCAATAAATGCTTGTTAAGATCATTAATCATTTGAATCAAAGACTCAAATTCTTCAGTGTAGGGTGTTGGCTGAGCTTATAAATATTGAATGGTGTTCCTTAAGTTAGCCAACACCCTATCTTGGACCTAGTTCACTTGAACCAAATGGTTTGATTTAGGTTTAGGTGGGTTTGGGTTCAGTCAAGGGGAATCAAGAAATTGAGGTTCCTTGGGGCCTCCTTGGTAATAAGATTGTTTCTGATTATTCAAAAAGGGGTGGTGACTTATATGCAGTCTAATCCTGGGGAGGGTATGGGCTATAATCGTCATATCCTTCTTGATTGTGGATCGTATTTGGTTGTCTATAGGAGGGCGGTGATCTATAATTGGTGTAGCTCGGAGTAGGATAAAAATCAAAATCATGGTGTCCAATGTTAGACCTTGAACATGGAGGTCCGGAATTGTATACCCAATCAAAATTATCTCGACTGATGGATGAATGGTCATAAGTTGGGTTGGGATGGTAATCATCTAGGGAATAACTGGTGATAGGAGGGTATGAGTGGAAATGCGAGTAGGATGTGGAAGGATCCATGACGAAATGGGAGGAAAATGAAAAGTACCCTACAGTACAAACAATCAAACCTGTCCTTAGGTGGGGTAGCCTAAAGACCTATAGACTCTTAGGACTCGTCTTGAGATGAAAGAAATGATTTGGTCTACTTCTTTCCGGTCAAGCCAACCAATTAGAGGAAGGGATTGGGGAGAAGGTTCTTCCCTTGGCCTTCATCCTAGGTTCCTTTGATACCCCCAATCGTGGTCGTTTGACACTGCTCTCCTAACTAGACATCAGATGAATTGGTAGAAGCAAATTAATCGAAAATAATCTCGATCTGGACCCTGAAGAGCAAATCAAATCCTTAAAATCAACGTCTACTCTATTTTAATTAGGTTTAGGTTTGATTGTGCTCTGAAATGTGATGAGCCCTTTTAATAGGTTATGCCCTTGAAGATCGGTTTCAATGTGTGTGCGTGCGTGCATAACCAATGATTTTCAAGCAAGATTATTTTTGAATGCAGTGAATTTTAGGGGTTAAATTTTACTTAGTAGCTTTTAGGGTTCAAATTTTAGGTATATTCAGACAAGGTTTTGTGAGGCACACCAAGTTTTGAAAGCATAAGTGAAGATATATTCCTTTAAAAATAAAAAATAATGTGGTGTGTCTGGTTTAGCCCTAAAAATTGAATTCTATGGGATAAGCTACTGATGGATCACTTTTATGTTAAGTGGTACGGCTCAAACGACTCAATCAATTTGCCTTTTGCACCACTTAATTAAGGCACACGAGATGATTAGCCTAATTAGATTTATATTCACTTATGTGTATTAAGTTAGAGTGTACCGGACCTACAGATCAGATCCTGGCTAAGTGGTAGAATCATATCAAGATGAGGTGCCTTGTGTATGTGTGGGTGTATAAAATGTGTAAATTTCAGTTAATCCTACATTCAATTTTTTTGTTTATATATGTGGGGGTGAGGTGGGTGGAGGTGGCAAACAAACAACCAGAACAACCTTAGGATTTATGCAAGCTCCTTGGTTAATTAGGGTTTGCATCATTAGGTGGTGGAATGAAATCTAAGGGGTGGGTGGTAGGGATATACTTACAAACCTTTCAACTGTACTTTACTCCAATCTATCACTTTTGCCCTGCTCGAAAGAGTATCTGCAATCACAATAAGAATGGAGAGAAGTGAAGTAAAAGATAAGGTGGAAAACGTGGGAAATCAATGAGTGTTGCCTTCTCGACAACGGCTTCAAAATGATGAACGGGATTTTGTTGCGAAAAGTTGGATTTTTAAAAAACCTGAGTTGCAAATTCGCAAGATCTGTTACCAAATAAAATTTATAACCGAAACTCTAGTGAGTCCCAAGTCGAATATAGGGAGGCAAACGTTTGATTAAAAATCGTGTTGGGAATTATTGTCACAAAGCAGAGTAGCTGGTTGAAATTAATTTAGGCTTGGTATTCTACTTAAAGAATAAATAATAGAAAAGATAATAATATAGGGTAAAGAGAGAGAGAGTGAACCAATACTTCATAACCATATGTTCATTACAACTACTTACAAAAATGAAAACTACACTGGAAAGTAGTAAAAAGATAGGGATGAGAAAATCCTCAATGGTTGCTTAAAGGATAAGCCGCGTTGACGTAGCGTTGGAAGAGGGTGGTGAGATACTGGATGAGGGAGAACGAGGCTGGAGGATGGAGGATGAAGCAGGGTGGCATTGCAGTGGGGTCCGCTTTCCAAATGGTGGCGAGAAGATAACTATGGGATGCTCTATGAAGGGTGTGAGAAGATGGGTAAAATTATTTTACTCTAGCTTTACTGGAGCATCCCAGGTATAGGACCAGCTTGTAGAGTTTTAGAGGAGGTGAGAGAAGAGAGAAAGGGATGAGAAAATATGTGGGAGGGGTAAGCCTTTTATAGGTGTAGGAATGGAGGCATAAGGCCTTTTTAAGACTTTAGCATTAATATTAGGGTCTTTAGTGATGTTTATGAGCGTTACTAAATATGCATGTCACTGAAACTCGTGTGGAAGGAGAGTTCATCGTCGATCTGACGCACCACATGTGGCCAGGTCAACGCCGCCTTGCCTCCAGCTGTTGCACACTTCTTTGCACGCGTTCACTCTCAACCGTTCGAGCATGATCGGACAGCTTAGATCTGCACGCGCTTTGCCTTTGCAATGTATGCTGTGCCCGCATACGATAGCACGTGCGATCGCGCGTGATTGTAGGCATATGTGGAGCACTCTCATTCGATGCACGAGAGGGCGCCATGTGGTTGTCGTCGCTGCCACTCAATCTCGATCCGGCGGTCCAATTTCCTCGTGTGCTGCTTGTGGAATTCTCCCCTTGCCGTGAATTGAATGCGTGTCGCACATTCGCAAATGCATCGCGCAACCGTTGCGCTAAAGCTTGAAAATGGTTGTGCTTTTGATTTAAAGCTTGCAGTGCTCTCAGCCGTTGGATCTCGATCCAACTGCTAGGATCGATTATGCAGGGGAAGAGGTCTTGCGGGTGGTCTTGGGCTGCTAGGTTGGTGCCACGTGGTGCTATCTGGGCCATCCATCTTCTATTGCTCATAGGTGGTGTCACGGTTATTGGATTGAATCGATTTTTACATCGTTGGGCTTTGATCGTCGATCGGAACCCATCCATGCGGTTGGATTTGTCATTTGTGGTACGAATTTTACGCCACCTTGCCCCTTGGCCTCTGATCTTCCTCAAACTATATTTGATGCTACGGAAGTCTGATCGGGGCGACCTTGAAGGCGTTGGACTCTGCTCGTTACCCTGATCAGATTCATATGGTTGGATCTTCAATTCGAGGCCTACATAAATATCGCTATCCCCTTACCACAAAAAGGGCAAATTAACCTATAATTTGTATAAATTAATCTAAATGCATGATAATGCATGTTATGTAATATTTATAATGTCGAATGCTTTTACAGGCCTAGGAACATGCATAAGTAGGCATTTTAGGTTAATTAGATGTGTGCACATCACCTACCAAGGAATATTTTGTGAGAGCCTTTTGGGCATTAAGACCATGTATTGAAGCATTCAAGTACTGTTGCCCAATGATTTGCATTGATGAGACATTCCTTTATGGAAAGTACAAGCAGATGGTACTTATTGCATGCAGTATGGACGGTGATAACCATATTGTACCATTAACTTTCGCAATCATCACTGATGAGGCAACGGAACGTGGGGGTGGTTCCTCATGCATCTTCGCAATCACGTAATTAAAGATCATGAAGGTCCCGTATGTTTGATTTCAGATCATCATGGAGGGATTTTGGTGGCAACGACTAATGATTATATTGGATTGTGACCTCCCTTTACTATATGGAGGTTTTGTTCACGACATGTTGCAAGTAACTTTAACGTCACTCACAAGAATGCTACATTGAAAAAGTTGGTGACATGAGCATTGTTGCAGGCGTCACCAATTAAATTTCAAAGATGTATTGAGAAAGTGAAGGACATTAATGAAGATGCACCAAAGTGGTTCAATGAACACGGATGACCACCAGAAAAGTGGACATTAGCATTTGATGGTGGTTATTGATTTGGGTATATGAAAACTAATGTAAGTGAAAGATATAATGTCGTGCTGAAAGATGGAAGATGTTTACCTGTGGCTGCACTAGTTGAGAAGACTGTTTACAACTGTCATATTTTGATGAGCGATGTGAGGAAGCATTTACGGGGATATTGAGAAATGAGCGGTTAACGAAATGAGATCAAAAGACTTTAGGATTGGGGTGGTATTGTAAATCTACATCATGCGACGAGATTTCATGGACAACTTCATATAGATTACGAGGTTGTTACCGGTCAGCATCATACAGAGTATAGAGAAGGGTGGCAAAAAAGCATGAAGTAAATCTTCATGATTGTACATGTTCTTGTAATAAGTGGTAGATCTACAGAATTTCATGTTCATATACTAGTGCAGTTCTTTCACATAGAAATGTGCATCTCGAATAATTCATTGGAGAGTGGTATACATGGGAACAACAGTTTAAATTGTACTTTGGGAGATTTTATGCATATGACAACAAAGAGACATGAGAATCTCATTCAATTCTATTGATAATATCTCATGAAAGCCAAAGACGTGAAAAAGGTCGACCAAGATCAAGTAGAATAAACAATGAAATGGATATTAGAGAGTCAAGAGGGTAGAATATTTGTATTAGTTGTAACCAACCTGGACACAACATTTGTAGGGGTCCACCTACTACATTAGCATCTCAGTTCTCCTTGCCTACTGCACAATCTTCTACACCTATCATACAGTCTTCGGTGCATCACAAAAGCTAAAATAAAAATGTGGGATTTATAGACAACTTGGATATAATAGGAAAAATGGTCAAAATAGAGGTACAAAATGCAAACATAACTTATTTTTATTTTATACTTGTTTAAATTTATTCATATAACCTCATTTCATAAATAAAAGCATGTATGTATGTATATAACCTCATTTTGAAAAGCTTTCTTTGTGAACTTTACATTATTCCTTTTTTGTAACTTAAGGCTTTTATGATTTCTACAAATGGAGTCGAGACCTGATGATAGGAGTGTATTGAGACTGCAGGATAGCCATCGATCACGTAGTGTTTGGGAGGTTGGAGATGTAAGGGAAAAAAATAATCACATGAATTGTCAAATAATTATTTCCTTAATTAGTAATAGTGTTATTTTCAATTGTAAGATTCTACATGGTTGAGATGCAGACGTCGAGAGTGCATTTTATGTGGTAATCCAGTTGAGCAAAGAGTGGTTGATTATGTACAGAGAGTTGGATATGGAGGCATACATGAGCTTGAGTTCGTCTAGCTTGATTGACACCTTATTATCGCCCTTGTAGATAGATGGAGACGTGAGACTCACATTTCACATGAGGCATGGGGAGATGATCCTTACTTTGGAGGACATATCGATTATTGCTGGCCTAGCTGTAGAAGGAACAATTGTTACTGGTGTTACGACATTGGATAGTTGGCTAGCATTGTGTGGATGTTTTCTCGGACGAACACCAGAAGGGAGGTAGATTATAGGTTCAAGAGTTCTCATGACATGCATGGCTTGCTGATAACTTCCAACAGTTGCCACCTGATGCAGACGATGAGACATTGCAGCAGTATGCACGGGCATACATATTACAGGTCCTTAGTGGCATCCTTTTTGCAGATAAGTTAGGATCTCATGTCTCCCTCATGTTCCTACCACTCCTTTCGGATTTAGATGCTACACGACAATACAGTTGGGGTTCAATAGTTTTGGCATACTTATACAAGCAACTCTGTCTAGCTTTAGCTGCTGGGACAGATGAGATTGGAAGTGCTTTAGTTGTATTGCATATTTAGACTTGGGAGCGATTCCCCCACGTAGCTCGTCATTCACCATCGTCCCGATTGGCATGGATGACCACTGGGATGTCGTTGGAGGGTAGCATTCGATATCAGGAGGGTGTCAACACATGTTGTTAGACCATATCGAGATGCGTTCGACTTATAAACCCCTGATCAGGTACGTACTCATTTTTTTCATGCGTTCGACTTACTTTTTTAAATGATGGACTTGAAATTATAGCGTAACATTACATGAATTCTATATAGGTGAGATAGGCACCTTACATGGATGATGTTATGTAAACATTACCTGAGTATTGCATAGTGGGGAGAGATATGGATAGCTCGAGTGCCACTGATTGCTTTCCACATAGTTGAGCGTCATTGTCCAGATCGAGTTGTGCGTTAACTTGGAGGTCGACAGAGCATATCTGCAGCAGTTGACACACATGATCATCTCTACGGACTCGATCTTAGAGGGAAGACAGACATTGATTGGAGGGATTACCACTGATAGCATATCGAGAGGTGGGATGCATGCCGTTAGCACATTGTCCACATAGAGCCAATTGGTGAAGCAGCAGTTGCCGATGATTACCTTCCATGGTTTGATAGTATCACCAGGAGATATATTGGTAGGCATAAAGCTGCATGGGCCTACGATATAAGCACTATTTATTTCTTAGTGATGGCATACATGGTTTATGCAGTATTTATTTATTTATTTTTTTATCATGTAACAACCTATTAATTACATTGACATGAAAATTGTAGATATCTCAGTGGACACGTGTCATCAAGTTGGCAACTAATAGACTGGACATCTGTCAGATTGCAGAGGATGCAAAGGCTACAATACAACACTCGATTGCTGTTCAGTTCACGGGAGAGCCACATGATCCAAATGATGGTCAACAGCCTATTCGTTGACGTGGTAGACATAGACGAGGTCGAGGACCAGCACCAGTAGATGATTAGGCCCATGCACCAGTAGCAGCACCGGCACTAGCAAATGATCAGGCCTAGGCACCACCACCACGAGTAGGAGCAGATTATCAGGATTAGGCAGCAGTAGATGATCAGTCCCAGGCACCTCCACCACCACCACCAGTAGATGATCCTGATCACTATCAGGCACCTGTAGATCAGGGTGAGGGATCATCACCATCACCCCCATCAACATCACCACCATCACCAGCAGATGATCAGGCCCAGGCACCAGTAAATGTTTCGGCCTAAGCACCAGCACATGATCATGATCAATCACCATTAGATCAGGGCCAGGGAACACCACCACATGATCCAAGCCAGGCATCACCTACACTACCATCAGGAGACATTGGTAGCTCATCCCATTCCAATTATGTAACTCCATTTTCAGAGGTGTCACTCGACCCATTGTGAACCCTAGGGGCATCCAAAAACAAATAAGGAGATTATGATGATGACTTACGAGAGACAGTGACTCAAGGGCTCGCATATGTGGTTACTACACACCATCATCGTCGAACTTTAGGTGCATGGACAACTTAGGATCACAAATAACCCAGATTGTTCTGTCATCTTTACTTGAATGGAATGACAATTCGATGGTTCATCTACAATATAAGCAAAGGGGGAGAAAGTAATCATTGGATACGAATGTATACTCATTTCTCTTCGGTTCCTTATAGATAAATTTTATAGTAAGGTTTGTCACTTATAATGTTTTTATTTCTGTTAGGTACCAAGGTTCATGTTTAATGTTAACTTGGTAAGGTTGATAAAGGAAAGATTGCATTATGATTTCTGTCAAGTAAGACATTCCAAAGCTTTCCTTATCTTCATATTTTAGTTATTTCTACCATCTACCAGCAACAGCAATAGCAGCAGTTGGAGCTACATGCCATAGCTGCTGCAGCCAACTCAAGCAGCAGCAGCTGTTGACAGTTGGAGCTAGCTCAAGCAGCAGTAGTAGCCGCACTGCATCTAGCTCAAGCCTGCTTGAGCTAACTGCGGCTGCTGTTGGTAGTTATGACACTGCTACAAAATGAATTGTATTCTCATTCAAGCATACTAATTAAGAGGGGATTGGAATTTGCTGTTAACTCCTTTTCTAACAAAGCAGATAGAGGTTAATTGAGAAAAAAAGGAGATAATTAAGGTTTCTCATTCAAGGGTCTGGTATGATATTAAAGGTCCTCAAACTTCTAGACAATTGTTCTTTGGGGGGATCAAACTTGAGCTAGCTGCAGCTGCTGTTTGTTTCAACTACCGGCAATGTTGTGGCTCTCATCTTCAAATAACCATATATACTTTTAACTCTCATCTTCAAACAATATCTTATATACTTTTAACTTTTATCTTAGTGTAAGAATAGTGACACCTTTCAAGATGAGAGTTAAAACTATCTTAAATAATCATTGTGATTACAGGATCTTAAAATTATTTTATTGTCATTACTATTTTATATGATATCCTCAAGCCTTTAATACCATGATTGTTTTTTTGCATATAGGGTGCAGGGAGCAAGATCGGGAATTTTATTGCTTTTGCTGTGATGCCATATAGAGTTCCATGATATGATTTAGGTGGAGTTAGGGCGGTTGTTAGTAGAGTTGGTCGTCTTTTTATTTGTAACATCATATATATAGTTTGGGTGGTTTTTGATGTTTCCCTTATGAAGGGCTCAATCTATATATTTTCCTTTAAGATCAATGTACATATACTTCTGAAGATTTTATGTTTTGTACTTGCAATGCAAAGTCAAATCTTCTTCAAATCAATTTTTTATGTTTAAAATAATTGCTTTCTATGTTTCCGAAGCTAGCATTGTTTGTTTTTTGATTTTTTTTCATTTGGAGATCAGTCTATATTGTGCGCATAACTTGGGAATAAATGTGCAGATAAATGGACTCTAACATAGTTGATGCAGGGAGATAGCCAAACTCACCTTCTTAGAACACGAGTTTAGCCAATACTATCTACCACTGAACTTGCCTTCTCAGAACCTTGCACTGAACCTAGGCTAGACATAAACTTAGCACTGAATTTGTCTTTTGAGAAGACGAGTTCAGGCAATACATAAGCACCCTTGTAGCATTGAACTCGTCTTCTCAGAAGATGAGTTTAGGCCCGCTTGACACTCAGAACGAGGTGGTAGCTGTTTGAAACTTGCCTTCACAGAAGGTGAGTTAAAAGCTAATAAGAACTCACCTTCACATAAGGTGAGTTTACCACAACATTTCCCCTTTGGCACTCGCCAAGAGGGAAGTTGCTAGTCATTTCAAACTCACTTTCTGTAAATGCAAGTTTACCACGCTACATAACGAAAAAAAACCCCAAATGCATTTAAAGAATTAATTTCTCCCATAATTATATTTTGAAATTTTTTCCTCCTGCCCCCATCACCTTTCCCCTCCCGCGACTCCCTATCCCCCTCGACAACGTCACCTTCCCGACCATTCCCTCCAACCCCTTGCCCCCTTCCCTCTCCTGACGAAGGTGCCTCCCTTGACCCCCTGCCTCCTTCCCTCTCTCCTGATGCAGGCACCTCCTTCGATCGCCTTTAGAGCTTGCGACCATCTCTGATCTCCTTATCGCGCTCGTCCTCCAATCTCCGCCACTCCAATTGCCTCTGTCGCCTCTTCTTCCTCAAAGTGCATTCCTCCACCTCTGTCATCTACTCAGTTGGAGCTTTTTCCCAGTTGAGTTGGATTTGGGCTTTTTCTGTCAAAAGGATGATATCAGGGCAATGAAGTTGCTAAAAGAATAGAACATTAATTTGTTCGTTGTCTCCTCCGTCGTCTCCATTTTTTGTTTGATTTCACGTTTACTCTATTGCTAAAACACTATCTCATGAATGATGATGCCCATGTAGGTGGAAAAGAAATGCCAGTAAGCTCGTACTTATTGATCCATTAAACCAGAAAAGAAATCAGATCAGATATTCAAATATAGAAAACAACAAGGAATAACTAATTCATTGTTAATATTCATTTTTATTTAGAGTTATTTCAATATATAACTAAAAATTTTAAAAAAAACCTAGGAGCTGCTTAAATACTAACTTACTAAGGGGTGTGGGATAAGATTGTTGCATGATTTTCAGATTGTTAGGCATTATCCCAACTAATTGCTGCTCCTGCAACAACCTGTACGAGCACTACTGAGTTGGACTTATTCCAGAATATTCTATTTAACTGTCATGCCTATAAATATAAGACAAACCAGTGTGAGTGTGTGTTGTATTGACGACACACTCGATCCAATATTTTTTTCTCCACACATCTGTGTTGATAATTTTAATCCAGATCGTTGTTGTTTCTCTAAATGTGGCCGTTGGTTCTGCAGATTTCCAAATGCATTTGAACTGTTTCTCGTAGCATGGGTGTCTGCATGAGGCCCAAGGCTTCATGCTGGGGTCCAAACATGCTTAGGTGCTGTGTGGTTATGACCATACTCATCATTTCAGTGCTTCAACTTTGTGAAAATGCTCTTTTTCATCCATGGGTGTTGCCAAATACATTGGGCTGGCTTTTGGTCAATTGCTATATAATGCAGCAATTGGGAG
This sequence comes from Thalassia testudinum, assembly GCA_037157565.1. Taxonomy (NCBI): domain Eukaryota; kingdom Viridiplantae; phylum Streptophyta; class Magnoliopsida; order Alismatales; family Hydrocharitaceae; genus Thalassia; species Thalassia testudinum. The sequence goes on from JAZHRO010000025.1 coordinate 98,476,679, forward strand.
TTTTAGAAGGAAAAATCAATCACTCTAATAAGCAGCATGAGGTGGCTTTCTCCAATTGCTAGATACCACAATTTCCTACTCTTTGGGCTTCGGGCCAAGAGCTGTGAGTTGGTGGAAGATAATTGTAACACAACACCATTTAGACAGCCCCTTAAGTCCAAATGTCTGCTAACAAGGTCTCAGAGACCACCGTATTGTTGTCCACGTTCTTAATCATTATTACTTTGAGAAGGGCAACTAAGTCAGTTATCATGCAGTTGATGAAGTTGAAGCTGTGTGTTTATTCAAATCTGTGAACTCTTGCTATTTTGTGATGGCTCATGAAGTTCAGGAAACAGTTTCAACAGCAGCTGTTGCAAAACATAGCCTTCCCATTCCTCAATGTGGGGACTTATACTGTCCAGGGATTCTCCAAAATAGATGAGAATTACATTTTTGAACATTGAAAAGAGAAAGTACACTCGCCTTCAGGATTGAAGGCAACTTTTTGATGGCTTGTCATCATGTTGATGGTCTTTTGCTAATCCAATGCAACCATGACAATTATAATCTAGCCAATTGGTGGTTCTATAGGAAAGGGAAGAAGCATGTGTAGTAATCTAAAGAACTCCAAATAATGGATGCTACGGAAAATAAAGGTAAGCAATATAGTATTCATTTATTCAGAAGTTAATGAATTGCTATGTAGTAGTAATGTTCATCATGCCTGTATGCAGGATGAGGATGTTTAATGGTGGTGCATTGGTGGTGTAGGAGTGGATTCTTCTAGTATTTGAAAGTAAGATGGTTCATATCTTGCTAACCTTTTATTTTCCCCATTTTTATCATATACGCTTATGATATATTTTTTTTTATCATATTTATACCTTGTTCTTTTCTTGTATTATCAATTGTCAAAATAAATCTCATAATAGTTTCCAATAATGATTCAAATGATCAGGTATTTGTTCTTGATCACTAGGATAAAGTTGCCAATAACATGATGGATCTAAAGGTACATTGAAGGTAGATGCTTATTAATAAATCCATGCTTAATTTTTTTTCATTCAAAACTTGTGCAAATTTCGTTGATTGATTTTTATTTATTTTCTTTCATTTATTTTAGTTGCCTTACATATTTAGGTCAATGTAGCTTCAATGCTTTGCACTTGCAACTTGGTTGTTATTGGGTTCTTTTTTTTTTTGTTCTAATGCCATTTTTGGTTTTGTTTGCTACATGAAGCACATATGGAGCACAAAATAACTTTAATGACATGAAGCACATGACTAATTTTTGAGATGATTTAACAAGATGCAGCTAAGGAATCTAATTTAGAAGTTGTGCCTCACAGGATTTGCTTTGGCAGGAGAAGTTGGTGATTTTTCAATTGGTGTTCATGGAAAGACTTGATGGCATTTAAAGATTAGAGATGATTTTTTTATTGTCATTTGTTCTATATTTTTTCTTTGAATTTAGCTTCTATACTTTATTTATTTTTTTGTAAATCCCCTCTAAGGGAACTGATTGTAATAATCTTTTGATTTAATAAAAGGGTAATTTGAGTCTAAGTTTTGGGTGTAGAAATAATATGCACAATGTGAAATACGATGTTACATGAAATTAGCTTTCAAAAAACAAATAAAGTGAAATGCAAAAGTTGCTAAAAGATCTATTATGGTGTACGTAGAAAGTGCAATATACAAAAATAATGCTATATAATATTGAAGTGAATGGTTAGTGACAAATTATCGACATTTAACTTTATCATTGTAGGTATCATACAATGATATTTTAACGACGTATTTATTTGTAACTATAGGAAGGCTTTAGGGATAAAAATTGTGATGATTATGTTTAACATTATAGGTTTTTATTGCGACAATTCAATGACAATTATATTTGATGCTAAATTGTTATATAGCAATATTTTCACAACGTATTTTTTTGTAACTATGGTAGATTTTAAGGACAAAAAATTGTGATAATTCTATTTGATTCTATAGGCTTCTACAACGACGATTTAATGACAACTATATTTGACACTATAATTATTAGTTTAGCAGTAATAAAATTTGTCGTAAACTTTTAGTGATAGCATTCTTAGTGACAATGGAGTGACATTGTTTAATTGTCATTAAAGTATTTTAGTGACAAAATAATTACTTTTAGCGACAAATATTCCTTGTTGCTAAAGCTTATTTATGTTGTAGTGAATGGGTCCAGTTGGAGAGATATACACTTAGTGTGTTGACCTTGGGGTAGAAAAGTGGTGAGGAGAAAGCTATCAAGTCTTAGTATGGTATAATCGAAGACAAGATTGTCTAAGAGAGAGTATAGAAATATTCTAAGTTTTATTGAATAATAGGAATTAACTTGGTTGCCCACCTGGCGAGTCACATTATGTCACACACAAGATGCTTGTTTCTCACATGCAATTTGAATCTTGGGTGAGTCAACTTAATTAGAGAAAGTTACTCTAGCGACCCAAGTCCAATGACTAATAGGATTTTTGATTTGATTTCGGAGATCCGGATTTGAGTCGCTACTTTAGAATTATCGAGTCTTCGATGTGAAGGTTTCGTGTATAAATCCTTTGCTTTGGTGATGAATTGAGATTGATAACTTTGATGTGACAGCTCAAAATTCGTAAGTTAGGTTCCCGTGTAAATATTATTTTCTCATAGGTTTCTCATTTAGAATTTTGCTCGAGGGCTAGTAAAAGATAAGCATGGGGGTGTGATATTTCCATATTTATTTTTTTAATTAATGCATGACTAATGTTAGTCTATGGGTAATTTGAGTTAGATTACACTCAATTAGGTTAGATTAGTCATTTTAGATCATTACGTAAATAATACATACTTGTAGGCATTTGTGCAATTTTTTCTTCAATTGTATTTGGTACCTTGACGTGTTTATTTTTATATGTGCAGGTACATAATTTCAAGTTGTTTGGACCAGGCTGAATGTACTTTCTGAGTTGAGCTCACGTGGAAGAGGATTGAGCCTAATTGGTGGACCTATTGGAAACCTAATTAAACCTAATCCTAGCCTAATTAGGAATCCAAATTTCCAAACCTATATCTAACCTATGGACCCAATTGTCCACACCCTTGGGCCAACCATAGACCTCAAATCCTAAACTATTTACTCGACCAAATTAGATCCTAACCTTTCCTAAAAGAGCCTATCCCTTATACTTAGAAAACCTAAATCTTAACTCAACAAACTTTATTCGACCATCCCTCTTATCCTCAAATAAAAACTATTTTGGATGATCAAAATACACTATAATTTATTCACCACTAGATCTAAATCTTAGAGTCTTAAATTGCCTACCTAAATCCCTATCTTAGAACCCTAAACCAAATCATATTCTTAATCCTAAACTTAATCTCGAAATTCGAAATAGCATGACACATCTTTAGTATTTTGGTCATAACTTTTTCATTTCAAATTCAAATTTAGTGATCTAAGTTGAGTTGGAAAGATGATTTCGAGGGATACAACTTTGCTTTTATTTGTAACTTGAAATTAGAAATATAAAGAAGCCAAAAATTCGAGAGAACCACAACCCACCATCTTCCTCTCAAAGTCATCCTAGCCCTCCATCAATTCCAACAACACCTAACCTATTCTATCCACTTATTTCTTTATCCTACACCTTGATTCCTAGACTCCTAATCCTAGCCTTTTATTTTAGTGATCCAAGGCATCTTGGATCAACTAATCACAAGCCTTCTTGACGCCTATATAAACACCCTAGCCACCCCCCTTAAGAGGTGTTGAGCCCGTAAAATGTGGATTTGTTTAAGAAATGTCGTATAGTGCGAATTACGATTCAAATAAAAATTTTATAATGAGACGGTAAGTGTCCTTATCAATCTCAAGGAGGTAAAAAATGGCGAAATTGATTTTGATTTTCTTTTCTTTCTCTACTTGCTCATAATCGCAATTTGGTTTCAATTACGCGTAAATAGGATTTGCTGGTTGTGTTATTTATATGTAGTATGTGCGCATGAGTTAAGAAAGTGATAAATGTGAAGGTATGCATTTTAGTGCACACTACTACTAATTTCAAATTTCCAATCGTGTTCCTATCTAGTAAGAAGTCATTAATATGTTCTGGAACTGCCATTTTATTCGTATAAATAAAGAGACTATGATTTAGCTAAAGATAATTTTATTTCATGAAATCAAGTGATTACAATCGAGTCTAGAGGAATGCTTGCATAAGGAAGTTGAAATCTACTAAACTATTAGAAAAGAAATGCACACATGGATCTCAGAAAGATTACATGTGCATTATAGTAGGGAGATATCACTATACTACAAGCAAGAAAAATAATGCATAAATTAAATTACGAAGAACAACTACACTAAGAGAAATCAAGGCACCAGAGGTGGTCTCTGGTGGCCGTGTGGCTTAAGGTGATAGGAGGGAAGAGAAGGACGGCTAAGGTGGTTGGCTGGTCTCTTGATGAAGGTGGTGGAGTGGCTCCCTTAGACCTTGGATAAGTGGAGATGGTGGAGGTGCTTGTGAATGGAAGTTTAAGTGGCATGGAAAGGGGAGTCCAAGCATCCAAGAGATGGGGCTTTAGTCGTCCAACCTAGTCTTTTTATAGACTTCTTGGATGACCAAGGTGCTCTCAAGAGAAGTCTCTAGACTTCTCTAGAGTGGTTGATAAATACACATTTATTCATGATACAATGCCTACTTATGTTCGTTCTTAAGCTTAGCATTTCATTCCACAGTATAAATACTGTATAACATTCATCATATTGCATTTAGGATGATTTGTATAAATTGTATAGTAATTCATGCATTATTGTGACCAGGAAATAGAGTGATATATTTCAAAGCTTCAAATGGAAAATCTGATCGTACAGATGAATCCAGAGCGATGACCGCAGTTCGGCAATGCAAAAATCATCCCTATCCGAGCACCGAGGCATCCTCTGCAAGCAAAGAAAGGTGGATGGTCCAGATAGTGCCACATGACACCATCTAGATCTCTCAACATAGCCCGCCTTGCCTCCTTAAAGGTGCCTCCCACGTGCGATCCTCGCTGTTGGATGAAAATGCAACAGCTAAGAACATGCGACCATCGACTGCGGGGAAATGCGTAAAGATGATACATAGGCCTTCGTAGCACAGCGGTTGGCAGAAGCACTCTTAAGCCATCGGTGTGAGTTCGAGACCTCATGCTAATGACCCATGCCACGGATGCATCCAATTTGAATGAAGACCGCACGATCTTGATTGTGCGGCCTTGATGATGACCATCGCCAGGCGCTCCATCTACAATCTAAGGGTTGCGGACTCCACCGACTGCATACGCAGGCAATCACGCGCGATCATGTGCGCGATCATACGCGCGGAAGCAGTGTAATCCGAAGCGCTGACCCGCACGCTTCCTTAGCCATTCATCACGCAACGAATGACCGTCAAGATGTGAGGCGTGATACGAGGTGCGATCCTCTACACTCGTTTAAGTCGGCCACAATAGCTCTCAGTCGTCGGATTTCAAGGGAGGCGCGATATGCGCACACCTAAGTGATTCGAAGGTGTGATCCTCACACCCTCTCTTTCCACCCTTTGATGAGGATCGAGCGATTCGTAGTTGCTACAGTGCCATCTAGTTGCACTGTATGGAAATTCCAGCATTGATCGCGCGATGTGTGCGTACGTGCACTGCACTGTGCGTGGGCGGTGCACGTGCAGGAGTGTTTTGTGTGTGATGGTAACACTATCATTATCCATAGCCAGCTTTAATTAGTCAGAATCAAGAGACATGCTCCTGAATGATCACCTGTGGATCGTAATTCCATACAAATCCATTTTGATAAGAAAATATTAAAAATGGTTAATTATGCAGTTTAAACATCACATCAAAAATGCAAAGTAACTAAGAGGTTTGTCAGGGGTTTATTAAAAGTCAAATGAGCATTAAAGTCCAAAGAATGGATCCACATAGATAGAAACAGGGTTTCACGCACACTGAGAACTGCAACAACACACAAAACTCTAATTTTAGACCTGCTTGAATTGAAGAGGTTCTGGTTAGGATAAAATTTATCTAAACCTCCTAAAATTCATAGAAAACTATTTTGAGAGGTTTGATACCCTTTGTTTGACCATCTGAACCCATTTCAACCTCGAATAGAGTCTCAAATGGGATTTTACCTTAATTTAGGTTTCTGTGCAAATTGTTCAGTCAAACGTAGTCAAAACTCACATCCAACTTCACCATCAGATTCCTTGAGTCCAAATTAGGTTAAGACCAAAATTTAGGCCCAATTAGAGTCCATCTTGACCTAGTTTGCATTTCAATCCATTAAATCTCCATTTCTCTCAATTAAGCCCCCAGCTTTCAAAATCTCTTGCAAATAGGCCCCTAGCTTTGTCGTATTCTTCACACTTTGGTCCCTGCTACCATGGCAGTTGTGAGCCCAAGCCCGCCACCCTTCAAACGAGATCTCAGTGATTCCTCAACCAAATCTTCCTAAAATTAGAAGGAACAATCTTCAGGAGATCCTCTTTTAATTGAATCACTTCAGGGATTCCAAATCACACCATGGCCCTTGAAATCCAAGAGGGAACCCAAATCAAATCGCGATTAAATTGTGACTAATTCCCCTGTTTGAGTTCAAATCTGAGCTCTATATAAGCTCTAGATCATATGGCCATTCTTCTTAGCAAGTTTTAAGGCCAAAACATCTCTTCCACTCCTACCTCCGGCCTATTCTGAGCTGCTCCGGCAACATCTCCTTGACCTCTTCCTACAACCTCTCAGTAGTCAAATTGGGAATGCCACAACCTTCCCCGACTTTGTCCACTCCTCGACGGCCAACTTAGGAGCCGCCTTGACCCCCTCTTCCTTGCCGTACCCCCTCCGGAGCCTTCGTCTCCTCCGACGTCAGCTAATCACAGTCGACGCCAAATTCCCTCTCTTCTCGTCTGTAGTTAGGTCCCCCTTCTTACTCTCCCTCTCTACAATTCCATCTCCATATCCTTCACTTTCGACCGCTACATCGCTCTCTCCCCCTCCAATCCCTAGTGCCGGCGAAGCTCTAGTGACGTTGCATGCCCACTACCCTCCACCAAACCACTCGCTTTGACTCCCCAAAGCTCCGCCTTATGCCTTTGACCAAATACCCTCACCCAATTTCATCATCCACTTACTCTACTCCATCAAACAACCCATCCTTCGTCCGTCATCTCTGATCTCAGCCACCCACCATACGCTGCCATTCACTGAATAAACCCCACCACCACACTCGTCGTGGTCTGGCAAAGCTGCCGAGCTCTTTAATTGGGGCTTTTAGCCCATTTTTATGCTTTTAGGTGTCCGATCAAAGTGCCCTTGCCGCCGTCATCATCTTCATCTCCGACCGTCGACCTCTGGCTGTCACTGTCATCACTGCCACTCGCTATCTAAGCGGCTTGGTCTCTTGAAGATTCTAGCCACTCCAATTGAGTTCCCCAGTAGCAATAGTAGCATGCAATCAAGGGAAGAACCACACTGCTTCACGCGAAGGAGGAAGATGTGGACATAGTCCCACATCATTCACTACCAAGTAATTGCAGCAGTATAAGGTGGATTTGTGCTAAGGGCTTATCGCCTCAGACAATGGGGGTGAGGTCCCCTCACGCCTACGCATCGTCGCCCGTGTACACATGCACACGGGCCTGCACCCATGACCCGATTACCCGCCTAAAGATCCGATTACCCGATTACATGCCTGATTAAAGAAATAGAGGAGAAATTCTGAGGAGGAAGGGGGGAGGGTTTTGCTCCAGGGTTCATATCCTCAAGGTGCATGTTTAAAAGCTTAACACTTGGCCATTCTCTGCTTGGGTTGGGGTGTTGGCTCTGTGCTCCTGCTGTGCCTTGTGATCATTTTAGGTGTCTGGCGTGGGTACCCGACGTCTGATCTGATATTGTGCGATTATTTGAGGCATCTGCTCTGTGGCTATTGGCTGAGATTTGGTTCTAAACACTATTGGCTTATTTGAGAAATGTGATTACATTGAACTTGTGGTTAAATGTGGGATATAATTGGTGATCTAAATCATCATTTTTAGGATTTGATATTCTTTTTATCTCACTGATTTTTGGAGATAGATTGGTTTATCATTAAATATCATTTTGAGTTGATTATTCATTGTATATCTTTATTATTATGCTCATTAATTATAAATTGTGATTAGTGTTGTAAATTTCATATTTGTTCCTTGCGAATGACCTCAGATTCAATTTTCTATTTTCGAGCACTTTTTATAAATTTAAATGCGATAGCGATTTTGTCGACTATACTGCGACACATATTCATAAATTGACGTAAAATGCTTAAAATATTTTGGCGTTGTTGTCGGGGAGCAACGCGCAATTTACCACTGATCTTATCTTTCTTGATTGAGCTTATTACTAACTTGCCTTATTTGCTTTGTTGTGTTTTTGTGAGGTACATCATGAGAAGATCTTCCATGCAATCAACCACTCCAAGGGTAGGTAAAATTTCTCTTCTTCCCTAATCAACCTCTTAATCTTGGGAAAGAGAAAAAGGAAACAAAATCGATTAGGATCCACTTGCCTTATTTTTATAGCAATAATCATTTAAAGGTAAAGTTTCCTTATTTGCGAACTAAATTTGATATCTGATTGAAGTGAGACGATTTTATAAGAGATTCCCATCTTGATTTCTTGTACCTATTAGGGATTTATGCTTAATTTTCTAAACATCTTGGACTACTCACATTCTTGTTTGAGTCCAAGGTGCCACATTTGAGATCAAATTGGACTTGAAATAGAGTTAATTAGGGTTTCCACTTTAGGGTTTTGATGTGCTAGTACACATTTGCATGCATTAAAGGAAATTAACTTTCCCGTATTTGTGTGCTACCCAAGCTCTTGATTGAAAAGATCTATTCCAGAAAATCCTAAAATTAAGGCTCTAAATTCACTTGTACCCTAAGTTTTGGACTAATAGCCTGAGAGTCAATTCAGGGTGATTTTGGATCTTGACCTAAATTTCATCCTCAATCTTTAAGGTAGTTTAGATGAAGTTGATCTACTTTGTGAGTCAATCAACTTTCACATTGGGCCACAAATTGAATCAACTTCTAAGTAAGTTTAATTCAAGGCACAAATTAGGACTAAAATTGATAAACTTAGGTCTCAATTCGCACATTCCGATCTACTTGGAACCTCAGCGACAAGGAAGGTCAGGCGGGGAAACCCTGTAACTTATGGGGTCGCTCTACCATGTAGGGGTCTTTGCGGGGCTCTCCACTCTTGGCTGCCTAAGTAATTCTAGGGTGTATGGATTTTTGATTTAGAGGTATCATCCACCTCAAAACAGCCTTAGTTATCCAAAAATCTTTGGGTGCCTTGATTGGGTCTAATAAACATCTAGTCCCTCATCTATTCTCTAGAGCACATACACAAGAAAGGTCTCTAGGTTTTTGACCTAGAGGCCTCCATTAGAGTTGATTTTCTTGGGGAAAATCTGATCTGGTCTAATCAATTCAATCTAGACCTGAATTTGATTTTACATCCTGATCCACCATTTGATTTGAAAATGCAACCTGACTATTTAAGAAGACTGTAGGAAATCAGAATCCCAAATGAGCATGAAAGAGAAAATGATTGAGGCTCTCTTAGTCATCATGATGAGTATTACAAAACCTCAGATTCATCTAGGAACATTTAGGTTACTGTACCAGAAATAACAACCCACATTATGAACTGTGCCGGAATGATATTGACTCAGCGATTAATGGTTCAACCCGGGATGATCTCTTATTAGAATGCATTGAATTGGAGAAATTACATAGCAACAAGTATCTACAATGTTGGTTAAATCCCCTACTTTGGGAAATGCACCAAGATCTCATTAAGAAACATGGTAATTTGCTGAATATGGTGTATGAAGCCATCAATAAAAAATACCCATATATCCCCTCATAAATTGATGGGACATCTTGGAACAATGTTGAGGATTAATATGATTTCCTAGAGCCTGAGTTCAAAAATAGAGGTTGTTGTGGACCCCCAACCCAAATGGAATTCGATTCAAACATTGTGCAGAATGACATAACTGATCTTGATGTTGGTTGGGGGGATCTAGTTGCAGGTGTTCCCAATTATGAACCAGCCTTAGAAAGCCATGAAGCTGGTCCATCATGCCTTGATTCTCCAAACATTTATGACAAAGTAGAGTCAGAACCTCCCGAGGATGTAATTCCTGCACCTTGTCCTGTTAAGGTAAACCTCGAGAGTGATTCTGACATCCCAATAGAACCATGTCCAGATTCTAGTAACCAAACCCCTACACTTGACCTAGAATCTAGATCTGAGCCTATTTAGGATGATCAAGAGGCCCAATTTGATGAGAATCATATTTTAGATCCAAATTTTAATTCTGGGTGTATATTTGATGATTATACCTCTCCAGACTCAGAGGGACAAATCAATTTGTTGGAAGTCACACCGATTTACGATATAGAAATAGAGTTGGAAGAGTTGGGATTTGATTTGGTCTACCCTAGGAGCCAAGAACCTGAGCCTATGCCTAATAAGGACACCTCTTTGAGCTCGGAATTTGAAATTAGGTTAGATCAAAGTTAAGTGTTGATTTCATGAATCATGATTTGTCTAGTGGTAGAAATCTTGATCCTGAATCAGGTTTAGAAACTGATTGTCGTAGATTATCCAACAATTTTGAATCATACTCTGATTTCGGAGAAGCTTTATTTCCAGATGATTATAAGCTAGTTTACGACCTTAGTATCCATGACCCATTCTGACTCTGACTCTAAGGCCCCTGATCTTGAGATCATTGATTCAAAATCATGTTCCATTGAGTTGGGATCATTCTGTTATGATTTGCAGGAATCAGAAACAGTAAGTGCCGAGAGTGTCCATAATCTAGAGTTCGAATCTCTCACTGACTCAGATTTCCATGATCCTATAAGCACTCTCTAGGCATTTACATTTGATTTGGATGAGCATCATGAAGACTCTTTAGATGAACCTATCTTTGAATCATTTCTAGAAGAGCCCACACCGCACTTTGATTTTGAAGAAGCCACACCTCATTTAGAGCCTTTCAAAATCCGATCCTAAACCCGACCCGCCACCGGAATCAATTTCTACTTTGACTCACCTCTCTCTGATCTGGTTGCATATGATTCACCTCCATCTTTTGATTAGGAATCAGATATTGATTAGACTGTTAATCACAGCTTATCCTTCTCTGATCCCACTAGTAGGGTTCCTACATTCTTCATTGATCTATTATCTTTTGAGGACCCTTACTCTGATCAGGCTAAATAGATTCAGCTAAAACCTAGATTCTCATTACCACATCTTTTCGAGCCTCATAGTATCTGGTGGACTCCACACCTATTGATTCACATTTAGTAACCCACCAGACTGATTGGGTTTGGTCTGCATCATCAGGCTGTTGATCTGAATAAGCACCTAGTTGGACCAACTAGGATACTCATCAAGTTGCTTGGTCTACAAAAGTCCTTTGATTCGACCACCCCTTCTCCTTGACCACGTTATGCTCACCTGAAGGCATTGAATTTAGCGCTTAACGGGAGGCAACCCATCATTCCAAAAAACCCAAGACCCTTCTGATCATCCATTTGAGCTACACTCCTATTGCACTTGAGAGTTCAACTTTAGAACAGCCGACTCCAGCTTTGGTACTTGTATCAAAGCTTGAAATTATCCGCAACAGTCATCTCGACTCGTTCATCCACCCTTTGACCTTGTTCTAACTCTTGAACCAAGCTGAATTCGTATCCTTCTGGTTTACAATGAGGATATTACAAAACTTAGGCATGGGGGGGCATTGAAGTGCAAATCAAATGGAAATTCAATTCTTTGAGGGGTTCTCACAAAAAATACACATATTGAAAAGAAATGAAGAAAGGGAGGAGAATTTTGTGAAATGATTGAAAATCTTTCTTGAGAAAAAAGAGGAGGAAGTTCAAATATAAAAAAGGAGCAAAATCAAGAAAAAAATGATAGTCATAGCAATTGATTATGGGATCTACTTAAGCTTTAGACCAAATCAAAATAAAGATTAAGTCCTAAAGTGTTAGAGATAAGGAGATTAGTAAAGAGTGCCAATCTTAGGCCTCTTGGGCTTGTTTTAGGGCTTAAACATTCACGTATTCGTTAAGATCTGGATTAGTTCTCAAGAGGTTGAGGAAGTGCGAGGCTGATATAGTAGGTCTAAGGCTTAGGGATTATTCGGCCCCTTTATCTACCCTTTGGTTTGTGGGACTTGGTAACCTAAATACTCAAAATTACACACCAGTCTGGTTTAGTGCGCTTAATAAAGAAATCATACCTAAAGTGTTCTGTTATGAAAAGTCGTCTCGAAGATCTAGCTTAGGAGCAGCTCAACAACACATGTTCATTAGATGAGTTCCCGATGCAGAGAGGTGGAAAATTTCCCTCAAAGATGCGTATTAACATATTGTCTCCTTGGTGCTTGTCTCCTAGGATATCTAAATATCCTATCAGGGGCATATAATCACCTTGTGCTTGTTCAGGTGCCATGAGCAAGATTATTTCAAAATGTCGATTGCCAGGGCTTGAATTTAGCTATAGAACACCATGGGTGGCACTATCCCGAAGTGTTGAAAGCCAGGAGTTCTAGGGGTTGCTATGGGCGGTGCTGTCTCGAAGCATTGAAAGCCAGGGACCCTTCGAGGGTTGATGGTGGGGTCATGGAATCCGATACAGACTGTGTTAGGGCCAATTCGAGGTTGCATCTAAGGAAATCTAAAAGGAAAAAGAGAGAAAACTCTCAAATAAAAAATCCTTCTCTATGTCTCTCTTATCAAAATGCACTGGCAAGCTGAACCTGGACACAATATGTCTAACACACAGGTGCTTTAACTGCTGGGGTTAACGAACCTCTGAGCCGTTTTTGCAGGCCTTAGAAACCTTTGCGGCAGACCCAAGTTGAAGCTGGTCAGGTCTAGATCTTGGCTGGTACTTGAGTACCTCTAGGCTTATTATTGTCATTCTGATTTAATTTCCAAAGAGTGGCACAAATTAGGCATCTGAACATTAAAAGCATGGCCTACAGATCTAGTTCATTCCATAGGATCTAACTAAGGACTAGAAAAAGTTAGGTATAGGGATATGATGGTAACACCATCATTAGCTATGACTAGCTTTAATTAGTTAGAATCAAGAGACAAATGCTCTTGAATGATCGCTTGAGGACCGTAATTCCATGCAAATCCATTTTGATAAGAAAACATTAAAAATGGTTAATTCTACAGTTTTAACATCACATCACAAATGCAGAGTAACCATGAGGTTTGTCAGGGGTTAATTAAAATTCAAATGAGCATTACAGTCCAAAGAGTGGGTCTACATAGACAGAGACGGGATTTTACGCACTCCAAGAACCACAATAGCACACAAAACCCTAACTTCAGACTAGCCTGAATTAAAGAGGTTTTGGTTAGGATAAAATTCATTTAAACCTCCTAAAATTCATAGAAAAATATTCTGAGAGGTTTGGTGCCCTTGGTTTGACCATCTGAACCCATTTTGACCTTGAATAGTCTCAGTCGGGATTTTGCCTTAATTTGAGCTTCTATGCAAATTACCCAGTCAAACGTAGTCAAAACTTAAATCCAACTTCACCATCAGATTCCTTAGGTCCAAATTAGTTTAAGGCCAAAATTTGGACCCAATCAGAGTCCATCTTGACCTAGTTTGCACCTCAGTCCATTAAATCTCTGTTTCTCTCAGTCAGGTCCCCAACTTTCGAAATCTCTTGCAAATAGACCCCTAGGTTTGTCGTCTTCTTCACACTTTGGTTCCTGCCTCCATGGCAGGTGTGAACCCAAGCCCGCCGCCCTTCAAACGAGGAGATCTCCGTGATTCCTCAACCAAATCCTCCCAAAATTGGAAGGAACAATCTTCAGGAGATCCTCTTTTGATTGAATCACTTCAGGGATTCCAAATCACATCATGGAGCTTAGTCGAAGCCCTTGAAATCCACGAGGGAACCCAAATCAAATCGTGATGAAATCGTGTCTAATTCCCCTGTTTGAGCTCAAATCTGAGCTCTATATATGCTCTAGTTCATACCACCTGTTCTTCTTAGCAAGTTTTAAGGCCAAAACACCTCTTATTCTCCTACCTCCAGTCTGCTTCGACTTGCTCTGGTGACATCTCCTTGACCTCTTCCTCGACTTCGTCCGCCCCTTGACGACCAACTCAGGAGCTGCCTCGACCCCCTTTTCCTCACCGTATCCCCTTTTGAGCCTTCGTCTCCTTCGGCGCCGGCCAATCACAGCCGGTGCCAAATTCCCTCTCTTCTCGTCCATAGTTAGGTCCCCCTTCTTACTCTCCCTCTCTACTTTAATTCCATCTCCTTAACCTTCACTTTCGACTGCTACATCACTCTCTCCCCCTCTGTCTTCTGTAGCGTTGGTGAAGCTCCGGCGATGTCGCGCACCCACTACACTCCATCAATCCACTTGCTCTGACTCCCCAAAGCTCCGCCTTACGTCTTCGACCAAAATCCCTCACCTAACTTCATCATCCACTCATTCCACGACTCCACCGAACAACCCATCCTCCATCTGTCATCTCCAATCTCGGTCGCCCACCACACACTGCCATTCATCGAATAAACCCCACCACCACACTCGCCGTGGTCCGGCGAAGTTGCTGAGCTCTTTAATTGGGGCTTTTAGCCCATTTTTATGCTTTTAGGTGTTTGGTCAAAGTGCCCTCGCTGCCATTGTGATCTTCGTCTCTGATCGCCAACCTCTAGTCATCACTGCCATCACTACCACTCGCTATCAAAGTGGCCTGGTCTCCTGAAGCTTCCAGCCACTCCAATTGAGCTCCCCAGTAGCAATAGTAGCATGGAATCAAGGGAACAACCATGCTACTTCATGCGAAGGAGGAAGATGGGGACAATCCCACATCATTCACTGCTAGGTGATTGAAACAGTATAAGGTGGATTTGTGCTAAGGGCTTATCGCCTCAGACCTCGGGGGTGAGGTCCCCTCATGCCTGCACACCCTCGCTCATGCACACATGCACACAGGCCTAGACCCATGACTCGATTACCCGCCTGAAGATCCGATTACCCGAATGCATGGTTGATTAAAGAAATAGAGGAGAAATTCTGAGGGGGAAGGGGGAGGGTTTTGCTCCAGGGTTCGTATCAGCAAGGTGCATGTTTAAAAGCTTGACACTTGGCCATTCTCTGCTTGGGTTGAGGTGTTGGCTTTGTGCTCCTACTGTGCCTTGTGATCATTTAAGGTGTCTGGCATGGGTACCCGACGTCTAATTTGATATTGTGATCTGATATTGTTAGCTCTGTGGCTATTGGATGAGATTTGGTTCTAAACACTGTTGGCTTCTTTGAGAAATGTGATTACATTGAACATATGCTTAAATGTGGGATATAATTGGTGATCTAAATCACCATTTTTAGGGTTTGATATTCTTTTTATCTCATTGATTTCTTGAGATACAATGGTTTATCTTTGAATATCATTTTAAGTTGATTATTTATTGCATATCTTTATTATTGTTCTTATTAATTATAAATTGTGATTAGTGTTGTGAATTCTATATTTGCTCCCTGTAAATGCCCTCGGACTCCCATCGATTTTGAGTTTTATAAATTTAAGTGTTGTCGCGATTTTTGTCCTATACTACGATGCATATTTCTTAAAGTGATGATTCTCGCGATGAACAGTGTGTGGCCCTCAATGCATGGCCGTGGATGACCCCTCCCTACACCTATATAAACCCCCCTACACCTCCTATTTTTCCCCATCTCTACCTAGCTATTCCTCACCCACTTAAGAGCTCCATGAAGCCTACCAAGATCCCAAGAGCTCATTCCCAATCTCCACGGCCTTCTATTAGTGTAGTACTCCCCTACTCCAAATATTCAACCTTACCCTCACCCCCTTCATAGGAGACCACAGAGCCATCCCCCTAGCTCCATTCAAGTAGACAATCACCTCCACCTCCTCATCACCATTTCTATAGCTCGATCAAGCGGCCCTCTACCCGGATTCCTCCTGCACCTCATTTCCTCCATCCAAGCCGTCGTCAAGCGCTGTCATTTCGCCAGACATTCGCTTTGGGAGATTTCTTCTTATCTTCATTCTGTTGTTATTTTTCTTAGCATATATCTATTTAGTGTAATAAAGATTATTTTAGATATATCGGATTTCCTTCATTTCTCTACTTTCTCTCTCTTTATTTATTTTTGCTAGTAGATTATCTTGGCTAGTTCTTCATTATAAAAATACAAAAAAAATCACAAAATCCTAAAAATACCAAAAAGAAACGAAGCGAAATGTGAATTTCAAGAATACAAACGTCACCTCCTTATGTTCGACCTGGGACTCCCTTGGAGTTACGATATAAATTTTATTTGGTAGTGATTTTTGCGACTACGACAATGGGTTTTTCAAAACCCTGATTTTTCCATCGTGCTAAAATACGCTCATCATTTTGGCACTGTTGCTGTGGAGGCAACGGAATTTGCTTTCTTTTTTTCGTGTTTCTTTGCATTTACTTATTGACTAACCCTGTTTGCCTCTAATTTGCTGTCTTGTAGGCATCCTAGCAGGGAAATCCAGGTGTGGTAGATCGGAGTAAAGTGAGGGTAAAGTGATTTGTAAGTGCCCCCACATTTCCCCCCCCACTAGTTTCTCATTCCACCACATAAATAATCAAGATTTAATCTAGTTAGGTGTTTTCATAAACCCTAGCATAGAAATTGTTTGTCTTGTTTGTCACCTCCACTCATCTCACCCCCGCACATATATTTAAAAAAAAAAACTTCTTCTGATTGTGGGACAAAATTAACATACACACTGCATACACCTACTTTTGAGGCACATAACCTCTTTTGATTTTATCTACGCAATCGAGATTCCAACCTGTGGAACTGGTACATGCACAAATCAACACATAAAAGAGTAGAAATCAGATTAAGTTAACCACTTTTTGTGTGCTTTAATTGGTGGTGGATCAGGGCCAATTGGTTGGATTGCTTGGGCCGCGCCACCTAATCTAAAATTGATTCATTTTGTAGCTGCCCTATAGGATTCAAATATCTAGGTCAAAATCAGGCATTCCATATTCTTTGGATTTTTAAAGGAAAATACTTTCACTTATGCTTTCAAACTTGGTTTGCCTCACAAAACTTGGTTGAATACACCTAATATTTGAATCCTAAAAGCTACTAAGCAAGATTTAAACTCTAAAATTCACCTCACCAAAAATTAATCTTACTTGAAAAATGATGCATCCTATCCTCAACATAGTTAATTAAGTTAATTGTGCTTAATTAAGTGTAGAAGAAAGTAACTTAGGTTAACTTGAATTTGTGTTGATTGAGTAGTATAGGGTCAAGTTAACCTAACATTTTAGATTTTGTTCCTTTTAACTGGTTGAGTCAAGGTCATTCGTTGGGAGGCATAGCTTATTTAGAATTCACTAATCAGTCTAATTTACTCATTGAAGGTATAATTAAGTTTATTTTAAGAACATGAACTTTGCTTAATGATTTCAAATTAAAGAGTATGCAAAATTTCATAAGAAAACATATTTACACAAATGATCTTCTTTAATAACAAGTAAACATGTTTATTTTCTTTTTATTTCAAAGAGATTAATGCAATAGAAAGTATTACTAATAAAAATATACCTTACTACAACATTAAACTCAAAAAGGAATTAAAAATCTTTTCCTTCTCTTCTCTTTTTGTCTTCAGCCTCTCTTTTTCTTCTTCTTCTTTTACCTTTTCTCTTTTTCTTTATCGCTTTATTTATTTATTTTTTTAATCTTCTTAATCTTTTTCTTATCTTTCTCGAGCTTTCTTTCGTTTCTTTCTTTCTTCTCTTCTTTTCTTGCTTTTTCTCTTTAGTGCCTATTCAGCCTTCCTTTTCCTTCTACGAATTCTCTCTTCCTTCTCCTCTCTTCCTTTCCTTTACTTCTCCTTCTCCTTAGCCTTAGCTTCTCAGAACTCATGCAGACCTTCTTTCTGAACTGATTTTTTTCCTTTTAACCAAAAATTAGATTTTTTTATTGGTAGCTTGGATCGGACAGGGATACACAGCACCCATCTCAAGGTGGGACCAGACCCTACTAGGTCCAAGCCTAGTTTATTTAATTTCGATTTATTTTCGGTACATAGTCTCTAGCCAAATAGGCTCACGACCTCCTAGGCCCACGCTCACGCCCTCACGGGCCCACACTCGCACGCCCACAGGCGCACACACCTGGGCACACACGCGCCTACACACACACCCAATGCTCATTCGTAACCTTATGCCGTGCGCTGTCGACTGAGGAGCCCATATCACAAGTACATTTTATACTCATGCGGCCGCTCATATTCTTCCGAGGTGGGACTAAGTTTCCCCCTCCCAGATCGAACTACAAACGATGATTTCTCCCAGCTCAGAGCTCCGTTCCAAGCAAATAAAAGCTTGTTGGAAAGCTCTTGAGTTGCTCTACACAATTGAAGTATCAATTTGATACAAAGAAGAAGTTAAGCTCTTCGATTTGAAGGGCGAAGGTTCTGTGTTATCTACATTTAAAATGGCCTCCAAAGTGGAATTTTGGATCTAAAGTCCACATACTGGACTTTGACTTCCAGATGAAGTGCTAAATAGGTTAAGAGATGAATTTCGCAGCTGCTGGTGGAGGTTTAAAGCTCTCAAGAGCTTTAGGAAAGGTACAGAAGCTAAAAGCTTCTCAGGGAGCTTCAAAACTTAGATTCAGACTCTGAAAGGTCCTAACAGACAACTAAAGTCCTGCTGAATCAATTAAAACAACCTCTAGAGGTTGTTACAAAACCATCTGGGCAGATTTTACATTCGAATCTCATCAAACAACTAATGTCGTCAGTTTGGGTTCAAAAACAACCCAAACTAGCAGAAATTGAATCTTATCAAATAATCCATCAGTGCTCACTCAAATCTCTTCTAAATCATTCACAAGCATTCCAGAAACATCTTAAACTCATTAATTCATCTGATTGAATCCAGAATCTGAGAATTAGACTCAGGTTTGACTGTAGAACCTTGAATTTTGACTTTCTAAGTTAAGCCTTTTCAAATGAAATTAATATCTTCTATTCAATCATAGGAACAGGTTCAGACCCTTTAAAAGGTGTTTCAACTAAGGTTCCTAGGGTTCTAAGATCGTCGCCTGAGCTTCAAAAGTAGTTTGTTCGTCAGGACAAACTAAATGTTGTTACAGTGGTTTAAGCATAGGAATAAACGCAGGGCATAGCATGGAAGCTTTCAGACCTCTTAAATGCAACTTTAACCTAACTGTCAGACTTCTCCAACTCTATCGGAGTTGGAGAAGATGAATACCTATCACAAGCTCCAGACACTTAAACATTAAAGAAACAACCTCAGCTTGATCAGTGAACCTCAATTCATTGATCTGGAGCTTGTCACCAAGTTCTATAGGCTAAAGAGCTTGTTTTGACTCGCCGGAGCTCCGGTGGGTCCAGAAAAAGGTGAAATTGTGTATAGAAATCATGAAATTTTACCATTAAAGATTTGAAAATGTTTTTGAGGTTACAAGGAATCTTAGGAACAAATTAATTCCTTCAATTGTTCGTTAGAATAAAGATTTAACAGTGAATTCATTTGATACAAAATCTGAGTTGGATTAGGCTCAGGACTTGTTTTCCCACTCAATTGAGTGGAGAAAATAAGTCAACAGATAATTGTGATGATAAATATATATATAATTAATGACTTGAACTACTCCTGAGCCGCCATTGACAGCGAGCTTAGGAGCTTAATTAAAATTGGGCGTTTACATTATATGTAATAATTACTGAAATTAAAGTGAGGTTAGGATCCTTAGGAGATGAATAGGTGATGGAGGACCTAGTGAAGGTGGAAAATAGCTCAACTACTGCTGCCATGGGCAGCAGGAGTAGTCGATGGAGGTGGAGGTGGTTTAGGTGATTTAATGATCAAATTAGTAATTAATGACTATAGAAATGATCATGGAAAGTGTAAGAAGGTGAATGGTGACTTAAAAGGATGAAATCAATGCTCCTGACAAGCTCAAGGAGCTCGTCGGAGTTGAGGAAGATGAGTTCTAAATCTAACATTACAACTACCTAAGCTACCTAACTAACTAACTAAACTAACCTACCTACCTAATCTACTGTTACCTGGATGAAGGGGATAGAGGATCTCCGTCGACGGCTCATGATGGAGGAGGAAATCAGAGGGTTGTCGAAAGATCTCCGGCGGGCGATTGTGAGGTGAAGCAGAGGAGAGCTCCAAGTCAATACTTTGTCAAAAGACGTGGCTGACTTCGGTGGAGATCCAGAGCTATTGAAGATGGATGGAGGAAGTCGGATGAGGTGGAGGAAGTTTGCTGGAGTTTTGGAGAGAATAGCCTATTGGGTCAGCTCAGTGAAGAATAGGGAAAGGAGCCAACTTGGTGGAAATCGAGAGTGTGAAGGGGTATTTATAGGTGGCGGCGACTGAGAAGGAGGTGGAATCTAGATAGATTAGTGGCTAGGAAGGGAGTAACCACCTGCGTCTTCTTCGACATCGGTGAGGTTATCTCCAACCCTAAAATAGGATTTAGGCATCATCCAGACTGGTGGATGAAAAAGGGATGGTGAGCGCAAGCTCTAGGAGCTTGGAGAAGGGATGACGTCGGATTGGCGGTGATCAGGCGGTGGACGCACCTTCTATCGTCAGCCGTTTAGACGGTTGAAGAAGAAAAGAAGTTCAGGGACTTATTCGTAGTGAAATCTAAGGACCTAAGTGGAAAATAAGGACCCGATTGAAATAAAATTTAAGGACTAAAATGTAAACTCAGGTTTTCAAGGTTTATTTTAATTTAAATCTTTTTCAACTTTTTATATGTGATTATAAATAAGACAATTATTATATTTAGACCTTGAATTTACATTTTTGACCTTTTTAGATTAATTTATTTAATTAAGTAATGTTACTTAAGTTATTACATACTTAGGTATATATTATGCTTAAGTTAGTTAACACATTAATTAGATGAGTTATTAATAATATTTCGAGTCCAATTATTAATTAAATTATTAATAATATTAATTGGATGATAATATAACATTTTAAACTTATTTTAAGGTCCTTTACTATTTATCTCTTATTTAATAATTAACCCATATATTTACATATTTCTAGCTAATTAACTAGGAAGACTAGTTAATTAGGGGTAATTAGAGACCGTGATGAGCTTCTCATCAAAAAATCACTGGTTGTGCATGCACACACATAATAACTAATCATTAAGGGCACAACCCATCTAAAGGGCCCATCACATTTCAAAAGCATTATTATCCTAGGACTTAATTAAAATTGTGTAGACGTTGGCCCTAAGATTCATAGAGTCTGTTTCAGGGTATTCTCTTGAACATATCTCGAACTAGTGACATCTATTTGCTTCAAAAGGTGTTAAGTTGGGGGGTCCGATTGTCAAACGACTTAAGTAGGGGTTTGGCATAATTAGCGGCCCTTGGGACATGCTCCCCTTACTTCACTGGCTCAACTTTACCACCTTCAGGAGTAAGGACAACACCAAATTCGTTGTGTGGTCAGAGTTTATTTCCGAAACATAGGTCCTTAAGGTACCCAATTTAAGGATAGGCTTGTATATTTTATGCTGTAGGGTTCCTTTTTCCCCATCCTTCCGACTTCCTTCCTGTGTTGCTTGGAAGGAGGTCATTGAATCCTCTCTTGGAAGGACCTTTAGACCATTCCCAGAGGCAGAGGTTGAGTTATAGCCAACCAGATCCCATGGCTGATGAACAACCACCTCCCTTGCCTCCAAACCAGCAGGAGTTGATTCAGAGGCAGTTAGACCAGTTGCAGCAAATGCAGCAATGGTTCCAATGGATGAATGGTCAGGGCGCTCAGCCCTTGGAGGAATTCTATGATCCTTCAAATTATGGGGAATGTCCCTGTGTCATGATTCCCATCGAAGACGTAGAAATCAAGCCCCAGGTTTTAAGTTTGATTAAACATTTCCATGGGCTTAGCTTGGAGGACCCATTCCAGCACTTGGAGGATCTAACCACTTTGGCTCAGACCACTAAAGCTAGCAATGTGAACGAAGAACAAATGATCATGAGGCTTTTTCCCCATTCTCTTAGGGATTAGGCTGCACATTGGTACTAAACTATTGGAAGGTGAATAAAAATGTGGGCTGCTCTTAAGTTGACTTTCCTGAAGAAATTCTTTCCAATTGGATGGATCAATGCTTTGTGACGGGCGATTACCACTTTCGCTCAGCAGCCGGGGGAACCATTCCATGGCTCTTGGGAGTGATTTTAGGATCTTTTGCGGAGGTGTCCACACCATGAGGTGCCAAAATGGCAACTCGTGCAGATATTTTACCATGCATTGGTAGAACAACTCCGTAATCATGTGAATGCCTCTTACAGAGGCAATTTCCTCAACAGGGATGTAGATAGCTCATATGATCTGTTTGAAGAAATGAGAGAAAATTCGATAAATCATGCCGCCATGGAGACTTTTAACCGGTACCAACAAGCCAGGTCAAATGCTAATGAGATTCAAAACTCTCACTTGACATGGAATTGATTTGCAATAAATTAGTTAAGGTGGACCTGGTTGCGAAAATGATGAAAGAGTGGATGTTTGGAAATTCAGGAAACACTTTGACACCCACTCAATCCTAGAATTTGGGATTCCATTCTTCACGAGCTTCTATGGGATGGGAGTTCATGACAACCAACTTGAGTTAGTTAAACCTATGAGCTAGAATTTCTCGAAACCTTATGGGTTCCAAACTAAGGCTAGATGAGGTATGGCTCAGCATAATTAAAATGCTCAAGTTAAACTAGAAACTAGGTAGAACACTACATAATTAACACAAGAAATGGGTTAAGTGTGAGAATTAATAGAAATGACTTAAAACATCCAATTTGTGTTAAAAATACAAAATTAGTTCATAAAATGAGATATTCTATTTTTTAATGTAAATTGATGATCTAATTGCAAATTGAACACACATTTGGGTTCAAAACTTCAAATCAAAAGTGAAATCAACTTCTTGAATGTTTAATTGGGCTTTAATAAAAACTTAGTGGCATTTGGACATCACTAGGATCTCGCATTATGGACATTACATATAGGTCCTTCATTCACATTCTTCCACGTTTAAAACCTTCAGGGACCTAATTGCAAACCTCTAAGGGCTTCTTTGTAAATGACAGGGACGACTCTGCATCATTTCTTCGCCACTTTGGGTTTTCTTGCAATTTCTCTACTACTTCACTCGTAGAGGGCCTCCTTGCAATTTCACCAAAAGACCTGCACTGCACCTCTACTGTAGCCGCAAGAACATGATCAATCATGGCTATTGAATGCATGAGTCCTTGATCCAATGGCCAAACCAAATTTAATCTTTGCACGCGATTGCACGTAGGTTTACCCCTTGCTCCAGATATGATCTAATGGCTGATGTTTGGATTGGAGCTTCACACGCCTCTCTGTCTTCATATCCACTGTCCATGCCCTAGGAGCTTAAACCCACCTCACAATGATCTAATTCACTCCCTAAGTCTACTTAAGCATCTGCCCAGCTTGCGTGCTTCCCATCGACTCCCCACTACACCTCTTGAGCCGATCCATTCTTCCCTTTCCAGCACTCTTAACTCTTTCTCTTGCCACGCCTGTGACAGGGGCGTGGTTTTTCACCTCAAATTCCTCGTTGCCATTAGGGATGACATACATCTGAGGATGACCCTGGAGCTCCATTAGAGGGCTCTTCACTCACTGGAGATCTCCCCCCTTTCTTCCTCCTTAGCCGTCGGCTTTGGATCCAAGAGAGTCCCATTCCTCTGATTAGTTAGGTTTTAATGCTTTCGTAGAGTAGTTTTCTTGCTTTCTAGATTAGTTTTAGTGTAGTTAGTGTAATTTAGATTAGTAGGAGTAGATTAGAAATCAAATTCAGTGATAATTTAGTGTAGGGTAGGAGTAGAGTAGCCTAGATCTGATCTCGCCCTCTCTGATCAATTCAGATCAGAGAGGTGTTTTTTCATGACCATTTCGATCCATTAATCTCCCTAATCATCTCATCACTCACATTTTCTGATTTCCTCAATAATTTAATTCGCAATCCACCCATTCACTAAGGTCGAATTCAGATCTGAAGTATTGGCTTCTAGATCTGAATTTGCACCTAAAATCCACTTGGGGGGTTTCCCATTCACTTCATCAATTCACAAAAACCCCCGGTTCTGATTTGATTGTCTCGATTTGCTCGATTCTTTAAGATTTGGTTTTCATGTACAATCTCGCTTTTCAGAGTCAAATTGGTTTTAAATGAATTTAATCGAGTGATTTGAGTTCATATTTGCTCAATTGGGTATATTGCAATGAATTTGAATATGTTTTGATAGAGATTTTTTCTCAAAGGAGCATATGCCCAATGAGAGCATTGTTTTTGGTAGCCATGGCCAAGGAATCATAGATTCACTGAGATGAGGCCTTAGCAATGACTCATTTGGTTATCTAGATTTACCCTAAGGTACTAAACACTAATTGTTGGTGTTTAGAAATTCTAGGTGATCAGATCACCCAGGTGGATCCAAACTGAAAGCCTAATTTGGGTGACATTGTTTCTCAATGCAAAAATGATTCCAATCTAATAATGGAGGCTTGACTGATATTTTAAAAGATCCTAATGAAGATTTGGAATTGGTTTCACAAAGATTTGAAGTCCTAATTTGATTTTCATGTTCACACTGTCTATAGTGTGAAGTGAATTAAATCAGGGTTCTAGAGTTTGTGATTTTCAATTGGGCATAAATTGATTTCTAGATCTTCTTGGGAATATTTTCAATAGCTACGTTATGGATTTTTGATGTGGAATCAAATTTGAGTGAGATTTAAGAGTTGCAGTAGCTGCTCTGCCTTGAATTGAATTTTCTCTAATTTTGACATATTTGTTAATGAAATGGATTTTCAATGCTGGACCTAAATGGTTGTTGTTCATTCAAGACCTATTAGGTCTGATTTTTAACCAAGCCACATAGTAGCAATACTTACTGGATGTCTTTTGTAGCAGCACAGCAGCAGTAGCTGTTGGAAGTTCTTGGTTGCTGGTCCTAGCAGAAAATGCAGCTGGATAAGCTACTGAAAATAGCAGCTCTTGGTTGCTGAGTTGTGATAGCAGTTGGTCTGAATGAGAGGATTTGAGTTGGGATTTTGAGATATGATGTAGCTGATATGTTGTGTACTATTAGAATTTGGACCAGTCATTCATGTACAAGAATTTGTATGTAAACTCAAAAAGAATAGCTTGTAATCCATGTTTGATTTTGTTGTCAACTATATTTCAATGTTATCAACTGTCTAAATTTTGTTTTGAAATGAATCAATAGTGAAAATCATGTTTAATTGTCTTAACACTTTTCATATTGTGTGTTGGTCATTTATGAGTGTTTAAGTTACATTTCCGGCACATAGAATTCAATTTTAGGCCTTAGGTTTTAAGGTTAGTACTCTTGAAGGCCTAACTTGTCTAAACTTTGTAAATAAATAAAATCTTAAAAAAATTCCAAAAAAAATAAAATAAACCTATATTGAGTGAGATTAGGTATATCTTTAGGTGCATGCCAAGTTTCAAGGTAATCTGAACCTCTTGTTTGGTAAAATATACTAGCCGACGGTTCAGTTTACTATGGAATTTAATAAAAGATCAAATTTGAAAAACACAAAAAATAACTCTCTCTCATCTCATTCTTTCTCTATCATCCCCTACCTCCTCTAAATCTATAAAAATCATAAAAATAAGAAAAACCCTAAAAACACCCAAAATACCATGTATATTATGTATATACTTGTATATATAAATTAAATGTAAGTTATATGTGTAAATTGTATAATAAGTACATAATGTATATAATTAACTTATATACATATTCTATATATTAAATTAAATATTTAGAATGATTTATTGTATATATAATCTTATTGTATAATTATCTATTAATTTATATAACTTAAATGTATAATTAATTAAGTAATTATATAAACCTATCTATATGTATAGATTTATATCTAATATTGTACATAGATGTTTATATATGTATTATGTACTATAATTAGTTCAATTAAGTATTTACAGTAAATAATTAAGTTATTAGGTTAATTAAGTAATTTACTAACTTAGAATAAAATAAATTGTTAATTTAATCTAATACTGAAGTATTTTATGATGTAAATTTGTATTATATTATATTAAATAATTTCATCCTATTTATAATGTATTTATAATGTATTATAGTATTTATAAGTTATTTAAATGTAAAACTAACTAAAACATGTATTTAATTATATATAAATTAAAATAAAGTTTATAAAATATAATAAAAATGTGTAATAAATAATTTATTATTTATATTAATACTATATAAGGTCAATTGTATTATTAATTAACTAATTTATACTTTAATTAACAAATTAACATATAATTTAACATGTACAAACATCCACTTTTAACCAATTTTATTATATATGTAAATAACTCATTTATGTAAACTAATTACATAATTATGTAGTCCTATATATGGGCTTTACAATGATATAATTTAATTTTAATTTACATTAATTTATGTCCCTCAAATTGAGGGCCAAAGATGTGAAATCATAACACTACCATGAGCAGTAGTAGCGCCAAATAGGGCGTTGGATAGCGCCACATCGTGTGTTGTAGACCGCACGCAGCGATATAAAGGGATTTTGTCCCCTTGCCTTCTCGGTGTCAGGTGCCAGGTGCCCCTACACATTACCCTTACCATTCCCTTGAGCATACGTGCTTGAAGATATCAATGAAATGGTGTATAATGGTGGGCTGGGGGCCACACACTGTGCTAGGGCTTTTGAGGGCCAAATATTGGGCTTGAAACCAGATTAAATACACAATAATTGAACTAGAACTGGGTTTAGTGGTGGTTTGGTCCCACCCGAAAGGGTCTGTGTATCCTACGAAAGATCGATCCGCCAACTTAAAACCAGATTTTTGGTTAATAAGCAGTGAACTGAACCGGCTGTGTGAGAGAAAGGCCTTAAAGAAACTAAGTGTGTGAGAGGAAAGAAGAGAAGAAGAGAGTTAGAGCCACTAAGCGACTAAGTGTTGAGAACACTTGTGATGCCTGTATGTGCGCGCGTGTGTTTATGTATGTATATATATAGTGCATATTATAAAGTATATATGTATATAAATAAGGTAACTAAATAATTATGTATATGTATATGTATATATATATATATATATATGTATATGGTAATAGTATAAGTAATGTAAAGATACCTGTTCGCACCTCAAAACACGCCTGTAATAATGCCTTCTTGTGTTATTTTCTAGCATTAACTATGTATATTATGATCCTATAGTCGCATTTGTAAAAACGCTTGCATGCATGCATTTAATCATGAGAGGAAGAGAAATGAATAAATGGCTTGCATATTTACATTTTTTTCTCAAGTGTTTCTTTGCAAAAAGTCCCCTCTCTATTTTTTTATTTCCTCTTTCTTTCTTTTCTCTTCCCGCGGTTCTTCTCCTCTCGCTGCAGCATGCACGTCCGC
Organism: Thalassia testudinum; assembly: GCA_037157565.1. Classification (NCBI taxonomy): domain Eukaryota; kingdom Viridiplantae; phylum Streptophyta; class Magnoliopsida; order Alismatales; family Hydrocharitaceae; genus Thalassia; species Thalassia testudinum. The sequence goes on from JAZHRO010000025.1 coordinate 98,504,337, forward strand.
ACCCTCTCCTGCTGCAGCCACTCCCTGTGGCTGCCACTTCCTCGCCCTTCCCCCTGCTGCAGCCATGCTTCCCCGCCATGCTCTCCTCCTCTATAAGAAGCTGCAGCTTCTTCCTCGCGAGGCATACCCCACACACGCTGCTGCAGAAGAAAAAAAACCGCAGCCACCACCTTCTCCTCCACCATCCTCCCCTCCCATATGTCGGCCCTCCTTCGAGGAGGCACCTGGCGAGCAGGAGAACCCACTGTGGTGCACACCACCATAGTGGGAACACCACCGCCTAGCTCTTCAACGAGCCGGTGGGCGTGGTGTCTTCCTTCGTTTCGTTTTTTTCGTCTCACGCCATTGCTGCCGCTTCAAGCTCCGAAGCTTGAAGCCGCGGCAGCAGCAGCTCCCCCCGCCTCCTTCGCGACCTTCCCCGCAGCCGCTCTCCGCCTCCGCGCGCGCCTGCAGGGCCCGCTCCGCTCGTTCTCCGTTCTATCTCCTCTGCCGTTGCACCCTTAACTGACCGCTGCGCACACTGCAGTGGCCGGCTAAGCCCTCTCGCCGTCCCCTGCCAACCTCCGCACCCCTCCGCGACTGCCGCAGACCGTCCTCCACGTTCGCTCCTCCGCGCCATCGCCTGCTCTTCGCCCTCGCCTTGGCCTGCAGACGCATCACCTCCATCTGCAGACGCCATTTCCAGATGTCCACCTCCGCCTGAAGACGACGCGGCTCCAGACGTCTGTCGCTATCCACCGACGACTTAACTCATCCCTTCTGCGTCCTCCCCGCTCTGCTCTCTCAGCTCTCTCTCCCGCTCTCTCTCTCTCCCGCTCTCTCTCTCTCTCCCACTCTCTCTCTCTCTCTTTTTACTCACAGCACACTACACCAACACACATGCACACCTTCACCAACGTACACACACCTACACTCACACTTACGCGCACACACACACACACTTACACTATAAGTATAGTTATATATAGTAACATATATATACATACATAAATATATATATAGATACATATATCTATATATATATATATACTTATATACATAGTATATCTATATAGTTATGTATACATACATATATATATAATATATATATATATATATCTACTTATATATATATCTATATACTTGTACATATACTTATATATATATATATACATATATATACACATATATATATATCTAGATACATATACTTATATACATATATATATACATCTATATAGTATTATATATATATACTTATATACATATATACATAGGTATATACATATAAACATACATATATATATATATACATACATCTACACCTGTATATATATACATATATATCTATATATATCTATACGTATGTACCTATACATTTATATATATATAGATATATTTACTTATATACATACATATGTACATATATTTTCACGTTATTTACTATACGCTGTATCGCGGGAATATCTGCACCAGTTGCTGATATTCCCCGACACACGCGTATAAAAAGCGTGGACATATACATCTTCCATCATCCATCCTCACTCCACGCGGCACATAGTCGTGTTGGTTATGTCTCTCTAGACGACGATCGACCCGACACGGTGCTACACTCCATCGCCACCCCTACCCCCACCCCTTTATATATATACTACATATAAATATATATATCTATAGATACTATATTTACTTTCTGTCTGTTAGCTTCCTTCTTAGTTAAAAGATAAAAAATATAAAAGAGAAAAGATAATCTTTGATTTGCAGGTACCCCGTCTTGCGAGTAACAAGGCGTGTTTTGGAACTCTGTTTTGGCTAAAAGCCAAGGACACAACTTTGTGGGTGTGCCTCGAGAACAAGGATTACCAGAAAAAAAAACCTAAATAAGAAAAACACCAAAAACACAATAAACGAATGGAAGAGACACGTTTTAAGGAAAATGTAGAAATTCGACTTGAACCCCACTTCCCTGAGTTCGACCCTGGGTCTAAAAGTGACAAGATAAAATCAATTAGTCTAGGTTAAAAATTTTGTAAGGAGATGGTTAGGTCCGAATTAGGTTAACCACTATATACATTTCAACGATAAAATCATCATATTAACAACCTACCTGGGCCGACCCTACATCTTTTCTGGCGTCGTTGCCGGGGAAGCACGCCTTCAAGTAAGTTTCTATTCAATTCCTTTTAATTTTTCTCTTCTCTTCACGGGTATTTTTGTTTTTGGTGTGCAGGTGAACTTGGTGGAAGGAGAAGGAAAGCAGACGAAGTTGGGAACAAGGGCAGATCCAAGGCGGGAACGAGAGCGTGAAGACGCCGACACCACATTGGAGCTTCGCACACGTTACCGAATAAGTAGGTTTTCTTTTCTTAGCAAACCAGGATTAACTTGCCACCTCAATAAAATAAAAAAAAACTAGAAAAACTTCTTGAGATTTCTTGGGGCAAGTGGATTAAAATTCACTTATTTGATTGGTTGTCTTCACTCCCACTGCCCCGGGATTTCCCGCCACACTTCGCATAGCGAAAATCCGAGAATCTTGATTTTGGGATTTTTCGCCGTGGGAAGTATTCTTTGAGGCAAAGAAAAAGATTGTTTGCATCCCTCTTTTGCCTCACTTATCTTTAATTCAGGATCACATTTTTGGTGGGGAGACTTGGAATTGAGTTGATTCCAACCCCACCATGACTTTTCAACTTGCCTGAGATTCGATCCTGAATACTTCAACCCCAACAATTTGATTTTCTTTATCTTTTAGTTGAAGCCTTGTGTGTGGAAATCATTTCTGGTGATTGGGAGCACTTGAATTGAAGTGCTTTGGCTCCCTTTCACATTGATATAAAATTGACTCGTGCATCCACACATAGAAATCTCCATTTAGGGTAGCCCATTGCACTTTAGCATGCATTAACCAACTGATATTGAAGAAGGGTTTCTTGGGCTTTGAAAGAAAACCTGTATTTTTGCAAAAACCTGGAATTTGGTTGAATTGGTAATTCAGCAAAACCCTAAAATCCATACTACTTAAGGCTGAACTCTAAAAACCATTCACCAATAAAAGCTTCAATTCAGGGAGATTTCCCCGTTGCATGCTTGTTTTTACACACTCTGAAAATCAATCACTTAGGCATTACCCGTAAACAACACCCTTCACATTCCAAAAGCACTTGACCCTAAGCCTCTAATTAAAACTGGTAATAACTTGACCCTTTTTAAGGATTGGAGGTCTAACTACCTGCGTGTAGCGGCTACGTGCTGGTGAGAGTTCCCGCGTGCTATCGGGTGTCTAAGACTGGGGCAAACGGCCTTTTAATTTGGCCCGGTGGTTCCGCGGTGCTCGCATTCGGTTCCGTAGTTCGTGATAGTAGGTAACTTAGATCTTTAGGTCTAAGGGCATACTGTAGAGGTTAGGAACTTGACTGTATTGATTTGTAATCAAGTGTACCTTTGCGGCGTCATTTCTCTCATCTCTTTTCCCTTCTCATCTCCCCAACTCTTCCTCTGGTAGTGCATGTTTGGGAGGTCACAAAACCCTGAATTATTTGAATTGACTGATAAATCTAGAAAAGAAGTCGAATCGTCCTCCTCCTCCACAAACATGGCTGCACGCCCACCCCCAAATCCCGAGGGAGGAAACCGCCCTCAGAATCCACCAGGTGGTGGAGCCGTTGATCCCATAACCCGCCTCCAAGCCCAAATGGAAGTGTATAATGAGAAAATCGAAGCCATTCGGGAAACATTGGAGGAAATGCAGAACCCTCCCGAACGGGAGGAGCCTAGGTCTCTTAACTCTTATCAGAATCCCGCTGCTATAGAGACCATAGGACAAATTCGGGTCCCCATGGGCGGGGACGACTTTGAATTAAAACCAAACATAATTGGCCTAATCAATTTTCACTTTCATGGTCTTGCAAGTGAAGACCCATTTCTCCACTTGGAAGACCTAACCCGACTTGCTGAAACCGTTAAACCAAGAAATGTCGGGTTATCTATAGTCCTCATGAAGATGTTCCCATTTTCATTGCGGGATAAAGTGTCGCAATGGTTGCGCACCCTTGGGAGAACCATCCATTCTTGGGAAGAGATGCGAACAGCGTTTCTCAAGAAGTTCTTCCCAATCTAGCGAACCAATGCACTTTGCCGTGCTATCACCTCTTTTACGCAACAAAACGGCGAACAATTTCATGAGGCATGGGAGAGGTATAACGACCTCCTCAGGAAGTGTCCGCACCACGGTCTGCCTAAGTGGCATATAGCCCAGATTTTCTACTACGGGCTAAATGAGACTTTGAAGCAGATTACAGACGCTTCCTGCGGAGGGAATTTTATGAATAAAGAGGAGAATGGAGCATTTGAACTATTTGAAAATATGAGTGAAAACTCAATAAACAATGCCTCCATTGTCTCCTTTAATCGTTCCAGCCAGCCTCGAAATGTCCACGAAGTTGACACGGGACCCTCCCATTCATCCACTGATCTAAGCCTTATTGCACAAAAACTGGATGAAGTCTCCGTCGTGCACAAGAAGCTGGACGAGCTTCTGGCCAACCCTGCCCGATCTCTAGCGAACACCACCTCTTCACCACTTCGTCACAATCCAAATTCTTCAAACACCAGGCTTATCCCGAGAAACCCCGTTAGACCTTCCTTACCGAGTGTCGCGCCAAGCGATTCGGTAAGTCATGTGGAATTGGCTTCTGCCAGCTAGTATTTCGACACGGAGGACCAAGCTTCCGTGTGCTCGGACGCATATCTACATGCGGACGCGTCTTCTGGCATAGAAGACGCTTGCGCCCTGGGGAACAACCCGTTCTCTGCCACTTATAACCTAGGGTGGTGTAATCATCCGAACTTCACATGGTCCAACAACCCGCAGCGCCAAAACCCCGCGGGTGGACCAATGCGACCGTCCGCACCCGTCATCCCAAGGGCTCAGTTTAATCCTATGGAAAATTCACCATCAGGCCCTTGCGTACCACAAACTGAACACGCATTAAGCCCTCTTGACAAATTGATGCGAATGATGACGGAAATGTCAAAGCGCCATGAAGAGAACATGACCTCTCTTCAGCACCAATTGGTGCAGCAGAACATCGAGATCAATCAACTACGCATGGCGACTCGATCTCAGGGCACTCTTCCCGCCCAACCTGTTCCAAACCCGCGAAATTTCGTACCCCGTGGTTCTCAACCACAGGTACGACCTTCTCAGGGATAGGTTAATCATGTTCTGCAGGCTCCGAGCATTCCACCGGGATTTCAGGCTAATCTCGCTGCAGCACCACACTCTTATGTCCCCATTGCAAACCCTCCTCCACCGTATGATCCCACTGGACCCGCATTGTCCAATGCTATCACTACGAGGAGCGGTAAACAGACCGTCGATCCGCCTCGACCTGATCCTGGCTCGTCTTCTTCCTCGCCCTCTCATTCGGGATGCATACCGCATTCGTGAGAGGACAATGCACCAAAACTTGTGCCAGAATCAGTCCCATTCCCTGAGGCTCTACTAAGGGAGCCAAAAGGCAAAAAGAAAAATACGCAGGCCTTTGACAACTTGCGTAATTTGTTCAGGGATGTAGAAATCAAGGTACCCCTACTCGAGGCAATCGACCACATACCTATTGTCGCCCGATTTTTCAAAGACTACACAACACCCAGGCGACAGTCAAATAAGACAAAGAATCTGGTGGTTCTCTCGCCTCATGCGAGTTCTGCTATACTATCAAACTTACCACCGAAGCAGAAAGATCCGGGCACACTGTTGATTTCCTGTAGCATCCAAGGCTGCAGTTTTAATCGTGCCCTGCTTGATCTAGGATCTTCCATCAATCTCATACCGACCATCATGCTCGAAAAATTTTCCTTGGGAAATTTGAAACCTACCCCTGTCACGTTACAGTTGGCAGATCGTTCTGTCAAAATCCCGAAGGGTGTGGTGGAAGACGTGGTGGTTAGGGTCAACAGTCTCTATTTTCCTGTTGACTTTCTTGTTTTAGATATGGAAGTTCCTAGTTCACTTTCTGATTGTCTGATCATCCTTGGTCGACCTTTCTTGGCCACATCCCACGCCCATATCAATTGCGAGTCGGGCTGTATTGAGATTGCCGTTGGATCTGAGAAGCTCAAGCTTAACATATTCAAGACAGCCAAGAACTTTGATTGCGATTGCATCGAGGATGACACGTTTGACGAGGACATGGTCGTCAGTGCGTGTATCGGACTTATTGGGACCTATTCGGACTGCTGCGGATTACCTATAAACATTGACGACTGCCTGACCCACACATACCGTGACGTTCCCCAATCCCTCCCGTGTCCCGTACCTTCTCCTGGCCAGACTTCTGACGAGGTTTTCTCCGCTTCCCATACCTCGTGGTCTGAGCCATATTCGGGCTACTCACCGTCGGTCCACACTCCTGAAGACCGAATTGCCCTTTCTTCCCCGCCAAATCAGGAGGATTTGCAGATCCACACTGGGACCTTGAGCCCATATACTTCTCATTGGGGCTATTCATTTTCAGATCCATCTATCCAAGAAGCCCCTCTTCTTGGCCAATCTGAAGGCCAATTTCTTCCTCCTGACTTGTTCTCCTACCCGTCTGGGACACTCTCGTCCCATGAAATGCCAGATCCTTCGCCATCCACTCCCGAACTGAAAGAGCTACCTAACACACTTAAGTATGTTTTCCTGGGACCAAATGAAACGCTCCTTGTAATCATCAGTTCAAAATTGACCAGGGAGCAGGAGTGCAAACTAACTAAGGTCCTCCTAGAACACAAGGGAGCTACTGGATGGTCTTTATCAGACTTATCTGGAATTAGCCCCTCCTACTGCACTCACTGTATATATACGGAGGAGGCTCGACCTTCCCGCGAGATGCAGCGACGTCTCAACCCTAACATGCGGGAGGTCGTTAAGAAAGAAATCATTAAGTGGCTGGATGCGGGTATAATCTACCCGATCAGCGATAGCCCCTGGGTGAGTCCGATTCACGTTGTGCCCAAAAAGGCAGGACTCACCATCCGTGTCAATGACAGGGGCGAATCCATCCCTACACGCACTCCTACATCTTGGAGAGTGTGTGTAGATTATAGGAAACTCAATGCTGCAACCAAGAAAGATCACTTCTCGCTACCATTTATTGACCAAATCCTGGAGCGGTTAGCGGGAAATAAATTTTTCTGTTTCCTGGATGGATTCTCAGGATATAACCAGGTGGCAATTGACCCCTGTGACCAATAGAAAACCACTTTTACCTGCCCTTTCGACACCTTCGCCTTTAGAAGGATGCCGTTCGGACTTTGCAATGTGCCAGCAACTTTCCAGAGATGCATGCTGGCGACATTCCATGACGGTTAGTGGGTAACTTTCTTGAGGTCTTCATGGGTGACTTTTCTGTCTTTGGACCTTCTTTTGACGAATGTCTTGCCAACCTGACTCGCATCCTTAGGAGATGTATTGGTGTAAACCTCGTGCTTTCCTGGGAAAAAAGTCATTTTATGGTGCACGAGGGAATTATTCTTGGACATATCATCTCCGTAGGGGTATTGAGGTTGACAGAGCTAAGCTCGTCGTCATTGCTGATTTACCTGTGCCTAGTTCTGTCAAACAAATCCGCTCCTTCTTGGGACATGTCGGTTTCTATAGGAGATTCATTAAAGACTTCTCCAAAATTTCTCGACCCTTAACTCATCTTCTATCAACCGACGTGCCCTTCGACATGGGTCCCGACTGTATACAAGCATTTACGCAGCTGCGTAATGCTGTCACCAAGGCCCCTGTTCTTCAGCCGCCTGATTGGTCCCTTGACTTTGAACTTATGTGTGATGCTTTAAACCTTGCAGTCGGAGCCATCCTGGGACAAAGATGCGATAGACACCCCTTCGTGGTGTACTACGCCAGTAAGACGTTGGACGTGGCCCAGCGTAATTATACTACCACTGAAAAGGAACTACTGGCGGTCGTCTTTGGGCTGGAGAAATTCTGCTCTTACCTTCTGGGCTCTCACGTTATTGTTTTCATTGATCACGCGGCCATTCGCCATCTCATGCACAAGAAGGATGCCAAGCCTAGACTGATTCGTTGGATCCTTCTGCTCTAGGAATTTGATATTGAGATTTGCGATAAGACCGGGGCCCAGAATGTTGTAGCTGATCACCTTTCCAGGCTGGACCTTGACCATATTGGACTTACTCTGCCGATCAATGAAATTTTTCCCGATGAGCACCTATTGGCAATAAATATGACAAGTGGACCGTGGTATGCCGACATTGCCAATTACCTTGCTACTGGATCTCTTCCACATGGCTGGCCTAAAAACCAGCGCGAGCGTCTCATGGTAGAAGCAAAGTATTATTTCTGGGATAATCCACTTCTTTTTCGGATAGGTGCTGATCAAATCATTCGTCGCTGTATTCCTGACAGCGAGTTCCCCAGTGTGCTATCCTTCTGCCACGATCAGGCCTGCGGAGGCCATTTCTCTGGGAGGAAAACTGCAGCTAAGGTGTTGCAGTGCAGTTTCTTTTGGCCCTCCCTTCACCAGGATGCACACGATTATGCCAAGCATTGCACTAGGTGCCAGCCGTTAGGGTCAATGGCACGTCGTGACATGATGCCCTTGCAACCCATCCTAGCTGCGGAAATCTTCGACATCTGGGGAATTGACTTCATGGGTCCCTTTCCTCCATCCAACGGCTTCAAATTCATCCTCGTGGCCATTGACTATGTTTCAAAATGGATCGAGGCTATTCCCGTGCGCCGTGCTGACCATGTTATCTCCACCCGATTCTTAAAGGACCACATCTTTGCACGCTTTGGGATCCCTCGAGCCATTATCTCGGATGGAGGAAGCCACTTTACCCATGCTTCTTTTCGGGCACTTCTGAGGAGGTACGGAGTCCACCATCGTATCGCATCCCCGTATCATCCTCAGACGAACGGCCAGGTGAAAGTGTCGAACCGGTAAATCAAGCAAATTCTCCAGAAAACGGTTCGGCCTGACCGTAAGGATTGGTCTGACAAGCTGACTGACGCACTTTGGGCATATCAGACTGCCTTCAAGGCTCCCCTTGGTATGTCTCCTTATAGAATCGTTTACGGGAAGCCTTGTCATCTGCCCGTGGAGTTGGAGCACCGCGCTTATTGGGCGGTTCACCAATGTAACCTCGACCCAGACCTGTGTGGTCGAGAAAGGAAACTCCAACTCCAAGAGTTGGAAGAGCTTCGTCGTGAAGCCTATGATTCTGCTCTAACCTTTAAATAGCGCACTAAAGCTTTTCACGACAACCATATTCGGCGGAAGGAATTTGAGCCATCTCAGCAAGTTTGGCTCTATAATGCCCGACTCAAATTCTTTCCTGGGAAATTAAAGTCCAAATGGACTAGTCCTTTCTTGGTCTCAAGACCATTCCCCAACGGGGCCGTCGAGATCGAAGAGCCCAAATCTGGGCGTAAATTTACGGTCAACGGATAGCATTTGAAACCCTTTCTGACTCATGAACCTGCCCCCGTTGGAGAAACCGTTGCCCTGCTAGAGGGTAACTAATTCTTTGCCTCATCCTGAGTCCAGCTGGGGACATTAAATTCAGCGCTCATTGGGAGGCACCCTAACAACACTCACCACCCCACGATCACTTCACTTTTCACTTCACCACCCACCATCCACCTGCCCTACCACCCTACTGTATACCCTGCACTTCAGCTCTCGTTACCCAATCTCTCGTCCTTTCTCTACCCTTCCCTGCATGCATATGGGGACATAGCATTGTTTGACATGGGGGGGTGGATAGGCATCCTTAGGATCTGGGTATTTTAGGGTATCATGCAATCTCTAAAAAAAAAAAAAAATGGTGTTTAGTAATGATCTGAAAGCTGAAACAAAAATACAATAAGTGTTTATGGATATTCAACCTCTGTTTTGAAGAATTTTCAAGCCACAGAAGCTTGATTCGCTCAGGCTCAGCTTAATTCACTTAAAGCATTGACGAAATAGATCAAAATCTCTCCTAACTAAGGACGCATTCTTGTACCTGAGACACCAGTACAGGATCCATTGGTTTGCTTTTTCTTGAGAGCGTAAGTAAACTTGGTTCACACTACACATATCAGGAAAGACCAGGTGAACATAAGATCCAACCCTAGTGTTCATTAGGGAAGGTGGAGTCCTTACCTGTGCGTGCAGGTAGACTTTTTATCCTAGGTTTTAGTCTTGCGTTTAGGAGCAACTCTTTCCACCAAAAAGAAACTCTCCCACCAAAAAGAAAGAAGTGTGCTCTTTCAAAATGTGTTGTAAGAGATATACTGACACGTGTTTCAAAAAAAAAAAAAGGAAAAGAAAAAAAAAGAGAGAATGTTGTAAAAGAGTCAGTATATCTCATAAATGTCTGTAAAGTCTTTGCCCTATAAGAAGTTCTTCAGGGCAGGTTACAAATACTCTACTTTCCTGTGAGCCACAAATGTCAGATAAATGGGAGTTGAGTTTTCCGTCATCATCTTAAAGGTCAATCCGAAGACATAAGCTGAAACTGGGACCAACCTGTACTTAAAAATTCGTGAAACCCTGGGATTGAGTTTTAATGTTCATCTGGTCAGTCTTGATCCTTCACTATGCACAAACCATAACCTCTTGAGCTCTCGAGTATGGCAAAAACCTCCTGGGTCTTGGAAATCGTACTTAAGGTTTAAATATCAAGAGTCCTGGTTAGTTGAGGGATGATCTTTGTCATGTAAGACTTAAAGTACTGGTAATCTTCTCTACAATTGGTTCTCACAATATCTGACAATAAACACACCTGTATCACCTCAGAAGAAAATCTTCAGCTTAAGATCATTTCTAAATACGATTTTTGCTAGGGACTAGCAAAAGATAGGCATAGGGGTATATGTTTGCACCTCAAAACACGCCTGTAATAATGCCTTCTTGTGCTATTTTCTAGCATTAACTATGTATATTATGATCCTATAGTCGCATTTGTAAAAACAATTGCATGCATGCATTTAATCATGAGAGGAAGAGAAATGAATAAATGGCTTGCATATTTATATTTTTTTCTCAAGTGTTTCTTTACAGAAAGTCCCCTCTCTATTTTTTTATTTCCTCTTTCTTTCTTTTCTCTTCCCGCGGTTCTTCTCCTCCCGCTGCAGCATGCACGTCCGTACCCTCTCCTGCTGCAGCCACTCCCTGCGGCTGCCACTTCCTCGCCCTTCCCCCCTGCTGCAGCCATGCTTCCCCGCCATGCTCTCCTCCTCTATAAGAAGCTGCAGCTTCTTCCTCGCGAGGCATACCCCACACACGCTGCTGCAGAAGAAAAAAAGCCGTAGCCACCACCTTCTCCTCCACCGTCCTCCCCACCCATATGTCGGCCCTCCTTCGAGGAGGCACCCGGCGAGCAGGAGAACCCACTGTGGTGCACACGACCATAGTGGGAACACCACCGCCTAGCTCTTCAACGAGTCGGTGGGTGTGGTGTCTTCCTTCGTTTTGTTTTTTTCGTCTCACGCCATTGCTGCCGCTTCAAGTTCCGAAGCTTGAAGCCGCGGCAGTAGTAGCCAAGCGGCGGCAGCAGCAGCAGCTCCCCCCGCCTCCTCCGCGACCTTCCCCGCAGCCGCTCTCCGCCCCCGCGAGCGCCTGTAGGTCCTGCTCCGCTCGTTCTCCGCTCTATCGCCTCCGCCGTTGCACCCTTAACCGGCCGCTGCGCGCATTGCAGCGGCCAGCTAAGCCCTCTCGCCGTCCCCTGCCAACCTCTGCACCGATCCGCGACCACCGCAGACCCTCCTCCACGTTCGCTCCTCCGCGCCATCGCCCGCTCTTCGCCCTCGCACTTGGCCTGCAGACGCATCACCTCCATCTGCAGATGCCATTTCCAGACGTCCGCCTCCGCCTACAGACGACGCGGCTCCAGTCGTCTGTCGCCATCCACCGACGACTTAACTCGTCCCTTCTGCGTCCTCCCCGCTCCGCTCTCTCAGCTCTCGCCCGCTCTCTCTCCCTCTGGCGCTCTCTCTCTCTCTCTCTTTTTACTCACAGCACACACTACACCAACACACACACACACCTTCACCAACGTACACACACCTACACTCACACTTACGCACACACACACACTCTTACACTATAAGCATAGTTATATATAGTAACATATATATACATACATAAATATATATATACATACATATATCTATATATATATATATACTTATATACATAGTATATCTATATAGTTACGTATACATACATATATATATAATATATATATATATATCTACTTATATATATATCTATATACCTATACATATACTTATATATATATACATATATATACACATATATATATATATCTAGATACATATACTTATATACATATATATATACATCTGTATAGTATTATATATATATATACTTATATACATATATACATAGCTATATACATATAAACATACATATATATATATATATACACACATCTACACCTATATATATATATATACATATATATCTATATATATCTATACATATATACCTATACATTTATATATATATATAGATATATTTACTTATATACATACATATGTACATATATTTTCACGTTATTTACTATACGCTGTATCGCGGGAATATCTGCACCAGTTGCTGATATTCCCCGATACACGCGTACAAAAAGCGTGGACATATACATCTTCCATCATCCACCCTCACTCCACGCGGCACATAGTCGTGTTGGTTACGTCTCTCTAGACGACGATCGACCCGACACGGTGCTACACTTCATCGCCACCCCTACCCCCACCCCTTTATATATATATTACATATAAATATATATATCTATAGATACTATATTTACTTTCTGTCTGTTAGCTTCCTTCTTAGTAAAAAGATAAAAAATATAAAAGAGAAAAGATAATCTTTGATTTGCAGGTACCCCGTCTTGCGAGTAGCAAGGCGTGTTTTGGAACTCTGTTTTGGCTAAAAGCCAAGGACACAATTTTGAGGGTGTGCCTCAAGAACAAGGATTACCAGAAAAAAAACGTAAATAAGAAAAACACCAAAAACACAATAAACGAACAGAAGAGACGCGTTTTAAGGAAAACGTAGAAATTCGACTTGAACCCCACTTCCCTGAGTTCGACCCTCGGCCTAAAAGTGACAAGATAAAATCAATTAGGCCAGGTTAAAAATTTTGTAAAGAGATGGTCAGGTCCGAATTAGGTTAACCACTCTATACATTTCAACGATAAAATCATCATATTAACAACCTATCCGGGCCGACCCTACAATACTATTTGAGCTCTTATATATGTATATAAATAACTAAAGCTTTAGTAACAGTTAGATTTGTCACTGTACATTGCTATATATGTCAGTATAGATAATTATTTTGCCATATGTTATGTAAATATTTACTAAGGTTATAGCGACACTTATTTATGTTACTGTATACGTAATGTATGTTCTTTTGCCTAAAACTCCGGGTGCTGAATCTTTCCAGGAATTAATAGATCTTTTCTGTTTCTTTTGCCTAAAACTCCGGGTGCTGAATCTTTCTGGGAATTTAGGCCCATTGCTATTTCTAACTCCTTGTATCTGGTGATTGGAAAGGTCCTGGCTAATAGATTGAGGCCTGTATTGCAAGACTTGATCCATCCTGCTTAGTCTGCTTTCCTCCCAGGTAGATCCCTACAAGAATCTTTTATCTTGGCCCAAGAGGTGGTTTGTGGTTGGCATAAGAGAAGATGTAAGGCCTTCATGTGGAAGGTTGATTTTCGTAAGGCTTATGACTCAATCAGCTGGCCTTATTTATGGGATGTGCTTAAAAGAAGGGGCTTTCCCCCTACTTGGATAGCTTGGGTTAAGAGATGTATTACCACGGCCTCCTTTACCCCTCTAATAAATGGGAAACCCTGTGGTGCATGGATCCAGCCTCAATGTGGCATCAGGCAAGGATGACCCCTGGCCCCATTGATCTTTAACTTGGCAGTTGACAATTTAGCTTGGTTTGTTTGTAAGCTTTCTGAAACAGGTCTTCTTAGAGGATATTCACTCTCTTGCAGGAACAGTCTGGCTCCCATTCTTCAGTACGCAGATGATACTGTCTTTTTTGTTGAAGGATCCATGGATGGAGCGTTGGCTTTGCATTACTTGGTTGATATCTTTGGTGAGCTTTCTGGACTGAGGTTAAATAGGGGCAAGTCTAGTTTGGTCTGCTTTGGTTCACCTGAGGAGGAGCAAGAAGCCTTAGCAACCATCCTGATGACTCCCCACATCAGTCTTCCTATCAGATATCTTGGACTACCTTTGAGGTTTTCTAGGTTGAAGAGAGGTGATTGGAATTGCCTTTTTGACAAGATCTCTATGAAACTTGATGGTTGGCACAACAGATTCTTATCCAGAGGTGGAAGGCTTATCTTGCTCAATTCAGTGATCACCTCCATCCCTGTTTTCTACTTCTCCATTTTCAAAGCACCAAGATCCATTTGGAAAAGATTGGATGTGATGAGGAAGAGATTTTTTTGGAAGGGAGCTAGACACAAGGGCAGCTTCTTGCAGCCTCTCAAATGGGATCAAATCTGCTATCCTAAGGGGCTAGGTGGTCTTGGGATCAAGTCCTTGCAGCATTTTAATGATGCCTTGCTACTCAAGTGGGCTGTTAAGTTGCTGCAAGGTGATCTGAAACCGTGGTCTGATCTGATTAGAGATAGATATGGAGCTTCCAACAGCAGGTTTTCCAGACTTCAGCCAAACTGTCCATCACCTTTCTGGAAATCGGTAACTAAGGCTTTGGCTGATCACTTCCATTTGCTGCAACCTTCACTTGGAGATGGCAGGTCTTTCAGATTCTGGAAGGAGGAATGGTCTGAATTGGGGATCTTGAAGGAGTTCTATCCGAGAGCTTTTGATGCAGTAGCTGACAAGAATGCTACGGTCAGCAAGATCTGGTCTTGCAGCGGCAGCAGATGGAATCTGGATGAAGTGGAATTCAGCAGCAGCAGAAGAACTACCCGATTATGGGATCAGAAGAGAAGGCTTTTATTACACCTTGAAAATTTCAGACCTAGGCCTGGAATGGAGGACAGATATCTGTGGGATGGGATCTATAGTGCCCAATCTGGGTATAACAGAATTTCAAATTTTGAAGAGGGATGGAGACATGATTCCTTTGATAAGAAGATATGGATGTTAAAAATTCCTCTCAAGGTACAAATCTCCCTTTGGCTGTGCAGGAGAGATGGGTTAATCACAAGTGATTTACGCCACAGAAGATTGGGTACTGATCATCATGTGTGTTTTTTATGTGAGATGAGCACTGATAATGTAAATCACCTCTTCTCTTCTTGCCTTATGACTGATGTCATCTGGAGAAAAATTTGTCAGGAGCCTTTACTAGAGTGGAATTCTATGTGGCATGGGTTTGAGGTGAGAGGGAAACCACATGTCCACATGGCTGCTTCTATGTGGTGTGTATGGAAGGCAAGGAATGAGAGATTTTTTCAGGAGAGGTCGATTTGTTGTGAAAATATTGTAAGAGAGTGCTAATCCCTCATACAGTCTTAGGGATCCTTTCTGTAATCCTTTGCACATAATATACTACTCCGGACTGCTATCGCAGGACGATAGCTTTCCTTTCTGTTTCAAAAAAAATAAAATATATGTTACTATAGACATTAGTATATTATTATGATTTAGTATAGTAGATATTATTAGTTATTTTTGTACCTATACTTAGGTATTACCTATATTAGTTGTAAATAATTAACTTAGAGTAATTATATATAGCTTTTGTTTCCTGTTTATTGTACATATGTTTTTAGGCATTGTAACACTGATTAATTGGTTCTTTTGTGAATAATTAATCAATTCATTCATTATTTGATTCATTCATTTATTTTGTAAATAAAATTAACATTTTTTGGAATAAAAGAATATTTTTTGGACTTAGAGTGATGTATATCAATAATTGCCTCCTAGTGAAAGACTTGGAAACAAATCAGTAAAAATTGTAAATAAATAAAATTGTTGCGACATTGGTTTGCATTTGTGACATCTATACTACAATTAAACGACATTTAAACACCATTTTTATTGCAAATCAAAAGTCGACGATCGTATTTTTGGCGCTAATAGTGCTTTCTTATGATTGTTGACATCTCGTGCTCAACAGGGCCTTTGATCCCAGTTTTTCTGATCATTCATTTTCTCCATCCTCACCTTATGTGGATGTGTATGCTATACAGGAGCATGCTAGGTCCAACTCGTATTCCAACACTTATAACCCAGGTTGGAGATAACTTATCCTGGAAAAATCAGAGGCAAAAGACCCAAATGCAACCCAGCAACTATGCACCTCAAGGACCTATGGGTTAGGGTCAAGTATACACCCAGTTGTCCCCGAGACCGGTTACTTAGCCATCTTGGAATGCCTAACAACCAGTAGGGCAGGCTGATTTAAATTAACAGATGGTGGAAATGCAAGGATCTATGCATTAGCTTATGTAGTAAATGAAAACGTTGCTGGACAACTTACAATCTGGGCTTATTGCTAATACCCGTCAGCCTGGATCTCTACCCTCTCAACCCGTACCTAATCCCCACAATGTACAAAATCAGGGTAATAGAGCCCCAGGGTTCGGGAATCAAAAGGACCCACACGCATCTGCTCAGGTGGTTGAGCGTGGCCCTTCCTCTTCTTTTACTCCTGGATATCTGGCTAATCAAGCCCCTTCAATCTTTCCTAACCCTCCCAAAGATTCAAACTCACATGCCTCAGCAAACTCCATCACCTTGAGGAGTGGGAAGCAAACCTAGGACTTCAAACTACCTTCTTCTAGTAACCAAAACCTTGGTGAGCTCAAGGAAGAAAGGGAGAAAGTTGAAGAAGAAAACAAGGCTCAGGGACCTGAAATTGAGGACACCACGCACATCCCATTCCCTGAGGCCTTATTAAAAACTAAGAAGAAAAAAACCCTAGACAACAACGAGGAACTCCTGAATTTATTCAAGAGTGTAGAGATCAATATCCCGCTCCTTGATGTTATTATGCACATCCCAGCTTACGCTAAGTTCTTGAAAGATTCATGTACTCAAAAGTGTAAGCCAAAAGAACCCACCTTGAGGAAGGTGATACTCTCTAAGCAGGTTAGTTTTGTTATCCTGCACCACCTTCCTCAGAAGAAGAGAGATCCAGGTGCCCCCTTTATTTCATGTGCCATTGGGGATTTCACTTTTGATAGGGAACTGTTGGATCTAGGTGCATCCATCAACCTAATCCTGACCTCTCTCTATGAAAGGTTTTGGCTAGGTAAACTTAGTCCAACCTCAGTAATGCTACAGTTAGCGAACCATTCGATCACCACACCAAAAGGTGTTATTGAGGATGTTATTGTCAAGGTCAAGGACTTCTATTTTCCCGTAGATTTCTTAGTCCTTGACATGGATGTACCCGAAGATTTGAGCACGCCCATCGCTTTGGGGTGCCCGTTCCTAGCTACCACCATGGCCAACATCAATTGTGAGAGCGGTAGTATGAAGATTGCCTTTGGAGATAGGAAACTAACACTTGATATTTTCAAGGTGATAAACAGATTTGTGGATTGTGTATTTATTGAGGAGCTCGAGGATCATGATTTCAATGTTGAGATGTGTATGGTGATTAGTGTACTCAAGGACTCTACCAGCGCTAGTGAACTTAACCAAGAACCCTCCATGGTAGACTCGCCAGACCTTGAAGAGGTTGCTGATTTTGTTCACTTCCAATCTCTTCCACTGGACCGTCCTGATGAATCTTCATTAGCATCCTCTTTATCCTCCATCTTGAACTCCCCCCAGCTTGAGCTGAAATCATTGCCTGAGAATTTAAAGTATGAATTTTTAGGACCTAAGAAGAGACTCCCTGTGATTATTAGTGCTAAACTGACTAAGGAGCAAGAAATGAAACTGATTAGGGTCCTAAAGATGAATAAAGAGGCAATTGGTTGGACCATCCATGACCTTAGGGGGATCGAGCCATCTTATTGCAATCATTGGATTTACACGGAAGATGGATCCCACCCTTCCTGTGAAATGCAAAGGAGACTAAACCCTAATATGCGAGAAGTTGTCAAGAAGGAAATAATCAAGTGTCTTGATGCAGGCATTATTTACCCGATCTCGAATAGTCCTTGGGTTAGCCCCGTTCAGATTGTGCCCAAAAAGGCGGGGATAACCATAATGACTAATGAGAAAGGGGAATACTTCACCACCTGTTCAGCTTCCACTTGGAGAGTTTGTGTCGATTATAGGATGCTAAACATAGCCACCAAAAAGGACCATTTCCCTTTGCCATTCATTAATCAAATCCTAGAAAGGTTAGCTGGGTAAAAGTACTTTTGCTTCCTGGATGGTTATTCGGGATATAACCAAGTCCCTATCCATCTCGAAGACCAGGTGAAGATAACTCTCATATGTCCCTACGGAACCTTTGCATTCCGTAGGATACTGTTTGGGCTCTGCAATGCACCCGCAACTTTTCAAAGGTGCATGCTTGCCATCGTTTTTGACATGGTCGGAGATTGCCTTGAGGTATTCATGGATGATTTTCTCCATTTTCGGAGATTCCTTCGAGTCATATGCCTAGCTAACTTGGAATTGATCCTCAAGAGATGCATCAAGATATGGTTGGTCCTTTGCTGGGAAAAGAGCCACTTCATGACTCAGGAAGGCATTTTCTTGGGTCATGTGGTCTTTAACTGAGGTATTGAAGTTGATAAGCCTAAGGTGGATGCTATATCTAAACTTCCTCCACCCACATCTGTGAAGCAAATTCAATCATTCCTTTGCTCATGTGGGTTTCTATTGGAGATTCATTAAGGACTTCTCGAAGGTTGCTCGACCCTTGAGTAATCTTCTGGCCAAAGACACACCGTTCGAGTTCAGTGAATCGTGTCATAAGGCATTTGATTTATTAAAAACAGCAGTCACCTGCACCCTGGTGTTGCAACCACCGGTCTGGACAACCCCATTTGAGTTTAAGGCTGACGTATCTGATTATGCGGTAGGGGCTATCTTGGGTTAGAAGATAGATAAAAAGCCTTTGTTATCTACTACGCTAGCAAGACTCTGGACGAGACCCAGAGCAACTACATCGTTACTGAAAAAGAGTTGCTATCTGTAGTTATCGCTTTGGAAAAATTTAGGGTTTATCTTTTAGGCTCTCGTGTCATTATCTACACCAATCGCTTGGCCTTGAAACATCTCTTGGCCAAAAAAGATGCCAAGCCCCTGCTTATTTGCTGGATTCTTTTATTTCAAGAATTTGATCTTGAAATCAAAGATAAATCCGGGGCACAAAATGTAATGGCGGATCATCTTTCGAGAATCCTAATTGATTCTCCTCATTCGGATATTGATAACACTGCATATGGGGGTGATAATTCTATTAAATAGGGTCCATCTTAAGAATAAAAGGCACAACATAAGTAGAATAGGAGCATTGCATGCATCATATACTAAGATTGCTTATAAAATTGTATTAATGGTCATTTGTGTAAGCACTTGTTAAAGCAGGCCTCAGATGAGCAATTGGACTGCACGGATGGATTCAGAACGATGAACAGAGTCCAACGGACTCAAGATCGGCCAAATCCGACATCTGGAGCTCCTACAATGGGCCCAAGAAGTTCTGACCGTTGATCTGATGATCAACGACCCTCGTTGCGCCACGTCGCCCCCCGCTCACCGCAAGCCACTTCCTCCTTTATCTGAGATCAAATTTTGGCCGTCAATCTTCGATCGGACGGTTGAGAATCGCGCGCCTGCCCACGGTCACCGCGACAAAGAAGCAGGCGTGGCGCAACGGTTAGTGCACACGGCCGCACGCACGCGATGCGGGTTCGAGCAGCGCGGTGCGAAGAATTGAAGACGAAGAAGCGCGTGGCGAAATTAGGCCACCCAATCAGCAGCGGGCGGCTGAGATCGCGCCACGCGGCGTGCCCTCAGACAGCGAGCACCCATGCGTGTGCGTACGCAGGGCGACGACGCCCGCGTGCACGCGTTCTCGAGGCGCAATCCAAGTGCACCCAAGGAAGGATCTCAGATCGGACGGCTCTCACGTAGCGTCCACGGATCAGGCATGAAGAACGGCGCTGGCATGTGACTGGCGGGATGGAGGGCTTCATTGACGCTTTTGGAAGGGTTTTAGCGATGTCCCGGACGTCGCTAAAGCCCCTTCTTCTTTTAGAAAGCCCTTCTCCCTATTTAAACCCTCTCCAACCACTTATTTAAGGCATTCACCTCCCTTGCAACTCCTCTACCCCTCTCTTAGATAGCTTTAGGCCCTCTTGTAATCACCGGAGATGACGAGCCGCCGACGGAGCCTCCTCCACCGCCGTGGCTGCCTCGTCGCTCTCCCTCCTCTCTCTCTCTCTTCCTCTCTTTTAAGCTTTCCCTTACTTTTTTTAAGCATGTATTTAATGTTGTAAGCTGTGAACTAAAGCTGCATGAGTAATGAAGTTACTTTCCATTCAGTGTTTACTTGATTCCCGATTTAGGTTGCATGATCAAGCAAAGAAACGACTCTAACCTTAATCTCTCTCTCTCTATCTCTCTCTATCTCTCTCTCGCTTTTCAACCGCACCTTTCGGAAGCAAAACTTCGCAATTTCCGTGACAACAAGTGATAAGAAAAATATGATTTTCACGCCTCCCTAAGATCGACACTCGGACTCACCTCCGTTTCCTTACTTTAAAACTGGCGTTGCAAGTGCGACTATAACGACACTTCTTAACACACGCACAAGCACACGTCAGTTTTTGGCGCCGTTGCCGGGGAGGCAACGGATTTGTTTTGTCACTTCCATTCCACATCCATTCTCACATCGCCTAATGCCCTATTTTCCTTTTTACTTGATGGTTGCAGGAATTCGGTGCTTGGACGGCGAAGCGACGCATCCCACGACGGTAACAAGGGAGTAGGCGCAACAAGGACCGATAGTGAGTAATCCTTCACTTATGATTGTTTGCTTGCGTGAAAAACTAAAAAAATTGTAAAAATTCAAAAAAATTGGCGTGGTGTATGATTGCTTGACCCACATCCTTAACACATCACCCCACAAAAAAATGTACACTCTAGCATTCTGAATAAATTCTTGAAGTGTTCTTTTCTCTTTTTGAGTGGTGTTTGCGAAGCCACCGTGAGTTGACTTGGGCCGCACCACTCAACCCTAAAACTGACTCATCTAATAGAAGCTGCATGATCATCAGGATTAGTACATTAGGGTTTTAGAGTCTCTACAGAATAAAAGGAAGTCTACTTTTACCGAATTGTGTGCAGAACTTGATGTGCCCACTGAAACTTGTCTGAAAACATTAAGACACGTCAACCCTAAAAGACACTAAAGTAAGGATGAAACACTAAAAGACACCACATCTTAATCCTTGCTTGAAAATTATGTTTTGATAGAAGCACACACATTGAAAGTGGAAAATTAAGAGGCACCACCCCAATCAACGCCTCATCATATAACCCTAGTACAAGCACTATCCTAGCCCTTTTCAAAACTGAGTAGACGTGCCCTAGGCAGGACTGAGTTAAGTCTTGAAAGGTTAGGTTTTGTTCGCTGGGCACTTGGCTTTCATTCCCTTAGTAGAATCTGGTGACTAGGCTGCGGGGTAGTGTCAAACGACCGAGATTGTGGGGTCTACGGAACCGGAGGTGCAAGCCAAAAGAAGAACCTTCCCTACAATCCCCTCGTAATCAACCTAGCTAGATTAGCCTTGGGAAGGGGAGCCCAGTGCTTACGGACTTAATCACCCTTTGTGAGATTTCTAGGTCTCCTAAGGAATACCCCATAAGGACTAGGCTTGTTTGCTTGATTGAACACAATTCTCGCATCTGTCGCTCTCCGCATCCCCTCCTGTTCTTCTTTAGTGTATGCACAGGAGACGCTCACTGCATCCCGAGTTGTTTGTTTTGGGACAGGAATCTAGGCGATGTGATTTTGTTAGAAACATGGCTGAACCTAGGGTAGATGAGGCTGAGGATCAACCCTCACCAGATGCAATGGCCATCATCCAAGCCCAAATTAATGCAAAGCACCGGCTTCAGCAATAACAAATCCACACCATCATGCAAGCCATACAACGGTTACAGAACCCATAAGAACAACCACCACCACCTTTCCAAGGCGTACAAGGGCAACCACCACTCAATATACCACCATTTCAGGATCAGCTGAGGCCCCTCCACGATTTCTATAATCCCTCCGCTATTAGAGTCGAGCCACACCTTAGTATCCCCGAAGGGGGAGATGATTTTGAGCTGAAACCGAATGTCTTAAGTCTGATCCAGAGCCACTTTCATGGAAGCTCAAATGAGGACCCCTTTCAGCACCTAGAGGATCTCGACCGCATAGCACGAACTGTGAAACCTCGGAACATTAGCCTTGACATTGTTCTAATCAAGATGTTTCCCTTCTCATTAAGAGACAAGGCTTCTTACTGGCTTAGAACCCTAGGTAAACCCATCACCACCTGGGAAGAACTGAGGCACGCATTTTTAAAGAAATTCTTTCCCATAGGAAAGACTAATGCCCTCAGCAGAGCTATTACTACCTTTACACTCCAGGGTGGGGAACAGTTTCATGAGGTGTGGGAAAGAGTCAATGAACTCTTGAGGAAATGCCCACACCACGAAGTACCAAGGTGGAAATTGGCCCATATTTTCTACCATGGTTTGGACAGCAACCTACGAAACTTCATCGATGGCTCATACAGGGGAAACTTCCTGAACAAGGATGAGGAGAGCGCGTTTGAGCTCTTTCAGTCTATGAGCGAGAATTCGCTCAACAATGCCTCCATGACCAAGTTAAACAGGTCCAGTCAACCCCGTGGTGGGATTTATGAGGTACAAGAAAATTCTGGAATGGTTGGCATGGACATCTTTGCCAAGAAACTGGATCGAGTGGAATTAGTGGACAAAAGGATTGATGAGCTACTGAACCAGACCAGGAACCCCTTACAGACTTTCTCCCTAGCAAAGGGAGCTCATAATGTTGACCTGGTCTAGCCCTTAACCCAACTGAACCTGGAACAACCCCTGACCATGTTCCAGGGAGGGACCTTTGCTCCCTCAACCCTTGATTACTCTCTTCCCTCTCCATCAACATCGGCTATCCTTGAAGATGTGTAAGCTGTCCAAGGTTATACGAAACCTGACCCTTTCTCCAACACGTACAACACTGGCTGGTGTAACCACCCCAACTTTGGTTGGACAAACTAGAAACCACCGCAATTCCAAAATCAGCCCAGGCCAAACCAACAGCCACACTTACCCCCTATCAACAAGGACCACCAGTTAGACCCCAATATAATCAGAATAGGGTGGCCCCTCCCCCACAAAACCAAATGGACACCCTAATAAAGATGATGGCTGACATGAACCAGAAACATCAGGAGGAAATGGCCTTGGTAAAGGGGCAGTTAAGCCAACTCTTGGACTGTAAACAACAAGGATCCCTACCTTCCCAACCACAACTGAACCCGCGAAACATAATTAACAGAGGCCCTAATTCTCAAGGGTTCCAAGGCAATCCTGGGTAGTCTCACATGGTCCAGCCAGCCCCACAAACACCCCCTGGGTTTGGTGCTTCTTCGTCCTCGTCTTCTCAAGAATCAACCCGTGGCCCCAATGCCTCTGCGAATGTGGTGACCTTGAGAAGCGGCACCAGAACCCAGGATCCCAAATGGCTGACTCTCCCCGAGACTTCACCCATTGAAATACCTGACTCAGAAGAGGCACCAACTAAGGACCCGGAAATAGACCTAATCCACATTCAGACACCCTACCCTGAGGCCTTGGAAACAATCAAGAAAAAGAAGAATGTTGTGGAAACTGAGGAGCTTTTGGAGATCTTTAAGCAAGTACAGATTAATATTCCGCTCCTCGAAGCTGTCAAACACATCCCGGCTTACGCCAAATTTTTAAAGGATGCCTGTACACCCAAATGTAAGCCAAGACCTCAAGCACCTAGGAAGGTTGTGCTCTCCGAACAAGCAAGTTTCGTAATATCAAGCAACCTTCTGCTCAAGCGAACTGACCCAGGAGCGCCCTTGATTTCCTGCAATATCGGGGACATGACATTTGATAGAGCGCTCCTGGACTTAGGTGCTTCCATCAATCTGATTCCAACAACCTTATGCCACCAATTTGGTTTCGGAGAGTTGACACCAACCCCTGTCACCATCTAGCTGGCTGATAGATCAGTGAAAACCCCAAAGGGAGTTGTTGAGGACGTGATTGTACGGGTCAAGGACTTCTATTTCCTGGTCGACTTCTTGGTGCTTGACATGGAAGTCCCTAAAAAATTACAGAATGTACCCATAATCTTAGGTAGACCTTTCTTAGCTACGGCTAAGGCAAACATTGATTGTGACACGGGATGTATGGAAATCGCCTTCGGAGATAGGAAAATGCAATTGGATATCTTCCGGGCGACAAAGTCTTTTGATTGCGATTGCATTGAGGAACACGATCCCATGGAAACTCTGGTCGAGGAATGCCTCACCCTTTGTTCTGTCTCAGACCACTAAGCCCGTAATGACTGTTCTGACCCGTCACCATCACTACTTGTGCTCCTCTGTAAGACAGATTACCATCACACAACACCATTTGAGGGGATCGATGTTGATCAACTCCCGCCTTTTCCCTTTCCATCAACTGTGGTTCCTGGGACCTAAACTTAAGCCATTGCCCAAGAATCTCAAGTATGTCTTCCTGGGACCTAACCAGACCTTCCCTGTGATTATTAATTCTCATCTAACCAAGGATCAGGAACTTAGGTTGACCGCGACCCTTTCAGAATGTCGGGCCACCATTGGTTGGACCATTTCTGACTTAAGAGGAATTAGCCCCACCTATTGCACCCATAAGATCTACCTGGAAGACGGGGCACGACCCTCCTGCCAGATGCAGAGGCGTTTAAACCCAAACTTGCGGGAGGTCATTAAGAAAGAAATTATCAAATGGCTTGACGCCGACATCATCTATCCTATCTCCGATAGCCCCTAGGTGAGCCCAACTCAAGTGGTTCCAAAGAAAGCTGGGCTCATCGTTGTCACCAATGATCATGGCGAATCCATCCCCACCCGCACCACCACCGCATGGCGGGTGTGTATTGATTATAGGAAGCTCAATGAAGCCACTAAGAAGGATCATTTCCCTTTGCCATTCATTGACCAAATCCTTGAAAGATTGGCAGGGTAGAAGTATTTTTGCTTCCTGGATGGATATTCAGGATATAATCAAGTCGCAATTGCTCCAGAGGATCAAGAAAAGACCACATTCACTTGCCCGTACGTCACGTTTGCATTCCGTCGAATGCCGTTTGGGTTATGCAACGCACCTACGACCTTCCAGCGTTGCATGCTAGCCATTTTTTCAGAAATGGTGGGTGAATACTTAGAGGTCTTTATGGATGATTTCTCTATATTCGGGAATTCATTCGACCATTGTCTGAGCAACTTGGAGAAAATCCTGAAATGATGTATCGAGGTTAATCTGGTGTTAAGTTGGGAAACGAACCATTTTATGGTTCAAGAAGGAATTGTCCTTGGTCACATCGTATCGCATAGGGGCATTGAGGTAGATCAGGCTAAGGTGGATTTGATTTCCAAGCTTCCTCCACCTAGCTCGGTCTGACAGATTCGCTCATTCCTAGGACATGTTGGCTTCTACCGAAGGTTCATTAAAGTCTTTTCCAAGCTTTCCAAACCCTTGACCGATCTTCTAGCCAACAACACCATATTCCACATGTCTTCTGATTGCATCCAGGCTTATCACAACCTCCGGGACTTAGTCTCCACCGCACCTGTACTTCAACCCCCAGACTGGTCCCGGGACTTTGATATTATGTGTGATGCATCGGATTTTGCCATAGGCGCTATCCTGGGACAAAGGCAATACAAGAAGCCCGTGGTGATCTACTACGCAAGCAAAACGTTGGATGAGGCCCAACGGAATTATACGGTCACAGAGAAAGAGTTGCTCGCTGTAGTCTTTGGACTTGAAAAGTTCCGACTGTACTTGCTGGGATCCCACGTGACTATTTACACTGACCATTCAGCCATCCGGCACTTGTTGGCCAAGAAGGATGCAAAGCCCAGGCTCATCAGATGGATCCTGCTTTTGCAGGAATTTGACCTAGAAATCCGTGACAAGGCCGGATCGAAGAATGTGGTGGCTGACCACTTGTCTAGACTTCTTCCAGACCACATTGGACCCTCCCTACCTGTATCTGACGCCTTTTTTGATGAACACATTTTGGCTGTGCATGACAAGAGAATGTCATGGTATGCTGACTATGTCAACTACCTAGTTGTAGGACAAACCCCGCACAGCTAGTCCAGACAGCAACGGGACAGGTTCTTGGCTGAGGCCAAGCACTATTTCTGGGATGATCCCATGCTGTTTCGCCTCTGTGTTAACCAAATCATCAGGAGGTGTATCCCCGAGAACGAAGTTCAGAGTGTGATTTCCTTCTGTCATGACCAGGCTTGTGGTGGCCACTTCTCTGGAAAGAAAACGGCTGCAAAGGTTTTGCAGTCTGGATTTTACTGGCCGTCCCTATTTAGGGATGCACACAACTTTGCCAAGACTTGCTTACATTGCCAAATGTTGGGGGCCATGACCAAGAAAGATATGATGCCCCTCTAGCCCATTTTGATTGTCGAAATCTTCGACGTTTGGGGTATTGATTTTTTGGGCCCCTTCCCTTCATCCAACGGCTTTGAGTACATCCTAGTCTCAGTAGACTATGTTTCCGAATGGATTGAAGCCGTTGCCACCTGCCGATGCGATCACAGGACTGTTATGGACTTTGTTAAGTAGAACATCTTTTCCCAGTTTGGAATACCCAAGGCCATGATCAGTGATGGTGGAAGCCATTTTATCCATTCCCAATTCCGTGCCCTACTTAGAAAATACGGGGTGAACCACCGCATTTCTACCCCGTATCATCCACAAATAAATGGGCAGACCGAGGTCTCAAATAGACAAATCAAGAACATTTTACAGAAGACTATGAGACCTGACAGGAAAGATTGGTCCACACGACTAGATGATGCCCTGTGGGCATACAGGACTGCTTTCAAGACCTCGATAGGCATGTCACCTTATCGCCTGGTCTTTGGCAATGCCTGCCATCTTCTTGTCAAATTGGAACACCGGGTTTACTGGGCTGTCAAGCAATGTAACGTGGATTCCCAATTAGCCGGTGCGCAGAGGATGCTCCAATTATCTGAGCTCGAAGAAATTCGTCGGGACGCCTTTGACAATAGTAGGCTGTATAAGGAGAAAATGAAAGCCGTCCACGGCTGACTCATTCATAGAAAAATCTTTGAGCCTAACCAGCAAGTCTGGTTGTTTGACGCTCGCCTAAAACTCTTCCCGGGGAAACTCAGGTCCAAATGGACAGGACCATTTCGGGTGGTTAAGCCTTACTCTAATGAGGCAGTTGAAATCGCTGATCCTAACACTGGGCACACTTTTACAGTTAATGGTCAAAGATTGAAGTACTTCCTGGCCCAGGTTCCCCTAAAGGAGAGTGTCACCCTCGTTGAGGGATGACACGAAGCACCGCCTAGCTGGAGGCATTAAACTCAGTGCTTCCTGGGAGGCAACCCAGAGGATTCAGATTGATCCGATATTTTACGTCACTCAGGTACTATCTTTTTGAACCCCTATGCATCCATGTATTTGCCAATGAGGACATTGTCCAACTTAAGCATGGGGGGATGGTAAATTGCACAATCCTGAGCTCATTTAATTGATTTGAATAAAATAAAATTAAAATTAAAAAAATGAAATTAGGAAGGAACTTTAGGCATTAGAAACTTGTCAATAGTG
The DNA here is from genome assembly GCA_037157565.1 of Thalassia testudinum. Classification (NCBI taxonomy): domain Eukaryota; kingdom Viridiplantae; phylum Streptophyta; class Magnoliopsida; order Alismatales; family Hydrocharitaceae; genus Thalassia; species Thalassia testudinum. Next base: position 98,532,185 of record JAZHRO010000025.1, read on the forward strand.
GGAAATAATACAAAAAAACTTAAACACTTAGACTTTTCAGGCCTTTAGGTTTAATCAGCCCTGGTGTCCGTTAAAATATGGATTTAGCTTCGAATCCTTGCAACCTTAAACTATTCTAATCCACCTACTAAATAAGGTGATAAGTATACGACTTATCAACTCACCCTCTAACTCAGAAAATCTTTGAGTCTAAGCATCTGCACACATTTTTGCACAGACTCACTCCTCGGAGATTTTGACAGAAATTGGGTATCTAATGAACTCTCTAGGGTGGTATGGCTGGCAAGTTGTGGGTAACAGCCCATTGGCAGGTTATCCAGAACCCAGCCATGGGACCATTTCTTCTTCATTGCCTCTAGGTACATTTGAGATCAGGGAAGCCACCTACAAAAAAAAAAAGGAGAAGAAAAGAAAATAAACCACACTTCACCGCACGAGTACGGCTGGCAAGTGATTGTGGGTAACAGTCCATTGATCGGTTGTCCAGAGCCTAGCTCAATAACTGCACAAAAAAAGAACCAAAACACTTAAGGAAGAAGCGGGGAAGTAGTACAAGCCAGGGAGATATACACTGGAAAAATCCTTGTGTTGACCCCAATTAAAACAAATGTTGGGAGAAAGCTACCAATCGAACAAATATACCTTCAGGCAAATATAGTTCCTCTTCCAGTCACCTAGGGGCATAGAAACCCGAAGTCTGTCTGAATTACCGTTAAGTGAGTCTATCGCAATCTTCACACCAAGGTGCTTAGCACTTAGGGTTTTGACCGAGTTTTGGGTGGGTTGGGTAGCCGTAAAAAGTTTCCAACCCACGCTGAATTCTGAAAAAATTCTAAAATATATATATACATATATACTTATGTATAGTTATATACATTAAAGCAAGGATTCGGGTGATTCGTATTTTGGCAGACACCCGGGTGCTGCTTAGTCTTTGTTGATTAAGATCTTAGTATATTTCCTCCTATTGATAAGTGACGAAGTGTCTAAGCAATTACTTCTTAAATTCTGAAAGAAAATAAAGGCTAGAATAAACCTTGTTAGGGACTAGCAAGGAGTAAGCATGGGGGTATGATAACACTGCATATGGGGGTGATAATTCTGTTAAATAAGGTCCATCTTAAGAATAAAAGGTACAACATAAGTAGAATAGGAGCATTGCATGTATCATATACCAAGATTACTTATAAAACTGTATTAATGGCCATTTGTGTAAGCACTTGTCAAAGCAGGCCTCAGATGAGCAATCGGACTGCACGGATGGATTCAGAACGACGAACGGAGTCCAACGGACTCAAGATCGGCCAAATCCGACATCCGAAGCTCCTACAATGGGCCCAAGAAGTTCTGACCGTTGATCTGATGATCAACGGTCCTCGTTGTGCCATGTCGCCCCCCGCTCACCGCAAGCCACTTCCTCCTTCAGTTGAGATCAAATTTTGGCCGTCAATCTTCGATCGGACGATCGAGAACCGCGCGCTTGCCCGCGGTCACCGCGACAAAGCAGCGGGCGTGGCGCAACGGTTAGCGTGCACGCCGGCATGCACGCAACGTGGGTTCGAGCTGCGCAGTGCGAAGAATTGAGGATGAAGCGTGCGACGAAATTGGGCCACCCGATCAGCAGCGGGTGGCCGAGATCGTGCCACGTGACGCGCCCTCAGACAGCTAGCGCCCACGCGCGCGCGCACGCCGGGGACGACGCCCGCGCGCATGCGTTCTCAAGGGGTGATCCAAGCGTGCCCAACGAAGGATCTCAGCCGTCTGATCTTAGATCGGACGGCTCTCACGCAGCGGCCACGGATCAGGCGCGAAGAAGAACGGCGTGGGCATGTGACCGATGGGCTGGAGGGCTTCATCGACGCTTTTGGAAGGGTTTTAGCGACGTCCCGGACGTCACTAAAGCCCCTTCTTCTTTTAGAAAGCCCTTCTCCCTATTTAAACCCCCTCCAACCACTCATTCAAGGCATTCACCTTCCTTGTAACTACTCTACCCCTCTCTTAGCTAGCTTTAGGTCCTCTTGTAATAGTCAGAGATGATGAGCCGCCGACGGAGCCTCCTCCACCGCCGTGGCTGCCTCGTCGCTCTCCCTCCTCTCTCTCTCTTCCTCTCTTTTAAGCTTTCCCTTACTTTTTTTTAAGCATGTATTTAATGTTGTAAGCTGTGAACTAAAGCTGCATGTTTAATGAAGTTACTTTCCGTTCAGTGTTTAGTTGATTCCCAATTTAGGTTGCATGATCAAGCAAAGAAACGACTCTAACCCTAATCTCTCTCTCTATCTCTCTCTCTCTCTCGCTTTTCAGCCGCACCTTTCGCAAGCAAAACTTCACAATTTCCATGACAACAAGTGATAAGAAAAATCCGATTTTCACGCCTCCCTGAGACCGACACTCGGACTCACCTCCGTTTCCTTACTTTAAAACCAACGTTGCAAGTGTGACTATAACGACACTTCTTAACACACGCACAAGCGCAGGACAGATATCCAAATTTCAGACACTTTTCCGGATGAGACTATCCTTATAGTCTCGGGTATTCGAACCCCTTGGTTTGCAGATATCGTCAATTATTTGGCCGTTGGTCAAATCGCCCAAGATTGGACCAAGCAACAATATGATAGACTTATGTCTGAGGCCAAATATTATTTTTGGGATGATCCCAAGCAATACCACATCGACACTAACCAGATTATTCGTCAATGTGTCTCGGAAAATGAGTTCCATACTATACTTGAGTTCTGCCATGCATCTACGTGTGGTGGACATTTTTCCAGGAAAAAGACGATAGTGAAAATTCTGCAATCCAGATTCTATTGGTCGTCATTAGTAGGGATGCCTAGGAATTCTCAAGGTCGTGCTCTTGATGCTAGACACTCAGGAACATGGCCTAGAGAGATATGATGCCCCTAAACCTGATACTTCCTGTCAATATCTTCGACATTCGGGGCATTAATTTCATGAGACCCTTTCCTCCTTCATTTGGACACTAGTATATTCTAGTTACTGTGGATTATGTGTCTAAATGGATTGAGGCAATTCCCACCCGGACCAATGACCACAAGGTGGCCATCGATTTTGTGAAGAAAAATATCTTTAGTCGGTTCGGGATTCCTCGAGCCATTATCAGTGATGGTGGCATGCATTTGACTCATGCCTAGTTCAGGAATCTACTGGCAAAATATAGGGTGAATTATCAAATTTCTACACCTTACCACCCCCAGACGAATGGACAGGCTGAGGTCTCCAATTAGGAGATCAAGAATATACTGTAGAAAACTGTTAGGCTTGATAGGAAGGATTGGACCCAAAAGCTTGATGATGCTTTTTTGGCTTACCGTACGGCATACAAAATGCCTATCTGTATGTCTTTGTTCCATCTGGTGTTTGGTAAGGTGTGCCACTTACCCGTAGAATTAGAATATCGAGCATTTTGGGCCATCAAGAAATGCAAATTTGACCTAGAGTTTGCCAAGAAGACCAGAAAACTCCAACTATCTGAGTTGGAGGACCTTAGAAATGATGTCTATGAGAATTCCAGAATCTATAAGGTAAGGACCAAATCTCTTCATGACCAGATGATTTCCCGTAAGAGCTTTGAGCCGAACTAGAGGGTCTGGCTCTTTGATTCTCGACTTAAGCTCTTTCCCGGCAAGCTTAGGTCTAAGTGGAACGGCCTATTCATTATTGATCGAATTTTTTCTAATGGAGCTGTTGAAATATTTGACCCAAAGATGGGTAATTCCTTTAAGGTCAACGAGCAATGTCTCAAACCTTATGTTGACCATGTTCTCCCTGAACTCGTCTCGGACAAGGTTGTTCTTACCTTGTCTTGATCTCTTTTAGCCAGACAACACATGGCTGAAGGCAATAAACTTAGCATGTGTATAGGCTATTTTGGATCTGATCGGATTTTCACGGAATGCAGGTGATATTTTTCCTATTCTACCCTCCTTTATGCTTTTATTTTACAATGAAGACATTGCATTAACTAGGAATGGGGGGGTGGATACTTTATGATTTGATTCTTTTGTCAGTTCTGTAATAGGAATTTTCTTTCTTATTTTTTTAAAATTCAGAATTAGAAGAAGATAACTTAGGCATTAGGAGTTGTTAACTTTAGGAAATGATACTTTAGGACTTGAAAACTTAGACTGTTCAGGTCTTCGGGCTTAATCAGCCCGGGTGTCCACTAAAATGTGGACTTGGTCTCGAGTCCTCGCCAAGTTAATTTAATTTTAATTTGGTTAATAGATTGGGGTGATAAGTACACGACTTATCAATCTACCCTTTGATTTGGGGGGACTTATAGTCTAACCACTTGCATACGTTTTGCACTGACTCGCTCCTCGGTGGTTCTAATGGAAATTGGGTAGCTAATGAATCTTCTAGGGTGATATGACTGGCAAGTTGCCGTGGGCAACAACCCATTGACTGGTTGTCCAGAGCCCAACCATAGGACCATTCTCTTACACTATTGCCTTTAGGTAAATCTTAGATCAGGGAAGCCACCTACTTAAAAAAAAGAAGAGAGAAAAATAGAAAAAGGAGAAAAAAAAGAAAAATATACCACACTTCACTGCACAAGTATGACTGGCAAGTTGTTATGGGTAACAGCCCATTGACCGTTTGTCCAGATCCCAGCTCATAAAACACACAAAAATTCCCAAAGCATTTAAGGAAGAAGCGGGGAAGTAGAATGATCTAGGGAGATATACACCGGGTGCGTCCTTATGTTGACCCCACAAAAATAAAATTAGGGAGAAAGCTACCTGTCAGATAGATACACCTTTTGGAAACACATTTTCCTTTTCAAGGTCACTTAGGGGTGTAGAAACCCAAAGTTCGTTTTAATTGCTATTGAGTGACTCTTTCACAATTTTCATGATAAAGATGCTTAACGCTTAGAATCCTTTTATGAGTCTTGGGTGGGTCGGGTAGCTGTAGAAAGCTACCTTGAAACTCTAAACTCAAAAATCCAAAAGAATTAGAAAAGAAAAAATAGAAAAAATGTATCTTCCCTTCTCAAAATAAGGTGAGGACTTGGACGGTCTGCATTTTGGTAGACACTTGGTCACTATTGAGTTTTTGTAATTAGGTCCTTAGTTGAAATTTTCTAATGTGATCAACAAACCTTTTCTAAGTAATCAGATCTTGATTCTATGCATAGCATTTAGTTTAGTTTTGCTAGGGACTAGTAAAAGATAGGCATGGGGGTATGATAAATATGCATTTATTCATGATAAAATGCCTACTTATGTCAATTCCTAAGCTTAGCATTGCATTCCATAGTATAAATACTACATAACATTCATCATATTGCATTTAGGTTGATTTGTATAAATTGTATAGTAATTCATGCATTATTGTGTCCAAGAAATAGGGCGATACATTTCAAAGCTTCAAATGAAAAATCCTACTGTATGAATGAATCCAAAGCAATGATTGCAGTCTGACAATGCGAAAATCATCTCAATCCGAGCACTGAGGCATCCTCTACAAGCAAAGAAAGGTGGACAGTTTAGATGGTGCCACATGCACCATCCAGATCGCCCAACATAGCCTGCCCTGCCTCCTCAAAGGTGCCTCCCATGCATGATCCTCGCCATTGGATGAAAATCTAAGGGCTAAGAACATGCGACCACCGGTTGCGGGGAAATGCGTAAAGACGACACAGGCCTCCATAGCATAGTGGTTGGCAAAAGCACTCTTAAGCCATCGGCGTGAGTTCGAGACCTCACGTTGTCGCCCCATGCCACGGACGCATCCAATTTGAATCATGACCTCACAATCTTGATTGTGCGACCCTAATGAAGACCACCGCCAGGCGCTTCATCTACAATCCAAGGGCTGTGGATTCCATTAGCTGCGTACGCAGGCGATCATGCTTAATCATGTGTGCGATCATATGCATGGATGTGGTGCAATTCGAAGTGCTGACCTGTGTGCTTCTTTAGCCCTTCCTCATGAATCGAATGACCGTCAAGATGTGAGGCGTGATACGAGGCACAATCCTCTGCGCTCGTTTAAGTCGGCCATAACAGCTCTCAACTGTCGGATTTCAAGGGAGGAGCGAAATGCGTGTGCTCGAGCGATTCGAAGGTGCGATCCTCGCACCCTCTCTCTCCACCCTTTGATGAGGATTGAGCGATCTGTAGCTGCTACAGTGCCATCCAGCTGCACTGTGAGAAGAAAACATTAAAAAGGGTTAATTATGCAATTTCAACATCACATCACAAATGCAGAGTAACCACGGGATTTTTCAGGGGTTAATTAAAATTCAAATGAGCATTAAAGTCCAAAGAGTGTCAACATAGACAGAAACAGGGTTTCACGTACTCAGAGAATCGCAACAGCACACAAAACCCTAATTTTAAACCTACTTGAATTGAAGAGGTTCTGGTTAGGATAAAATTCATCTAAACATCCTAAAATTCATATAAAAATATTCTGAGAGGTTTGGTACCCTTGGTTTGACCATCTGAACCCATTTTAACCATGTATAGAGTTTCAGACGGGATTTTGCCCTAATTTGGGCTTCTTTGCAAATTACCTAGTAAAATGTAGTTAAAAGTCAAATCCAACTTTGCCATCAGATTTCTTGGGTTCAAATTAGATTACAACCAAAATTTGGGCCCAATCAGAGTCTATCTTGACCTAGTTTGCATTTCAATCCATTAAATCTCTGTTTCTCTCAATTCGACCCCTAGCTTTTGAAATATCTTGCAAATAGGCCCCTAGGTTTGTCGTCTTCACACTTTGGTCCCTGCTGCCATGGAAGGTGTGAACCCAACCTGCCACTCTTCAAAAGAGGAGATCTCCGTGATTCCTCAGCCAAATCCTCCTAAATTGGAAGGCACAATCTTTAGGAGATCCTCTTTTGAATTGAATCACTTCAGGGATTCCAAATCACACCATGGAGCTTAGGTGAAGCCCTCGAAATCTGTGAGGGAGCCCAAATCAAATTGCGATGAAATTGCTACTAATTCCCTTGTTTGAGCTCAAATCTGAGCTCTATATATGCTTTAGATCATACGACCGTTCTTTTTAGCAAGTTTTAAGGCCAAAACACCTCTTCTTCTCTTAGATCCAATCTGCTCCGACTTGCTTCGACGACATCTTCTTAACCTCTTCCTACGGCCTCCCAATGGCCAAATTGGGAAAGCCACAACCTTGTTTGACTTCATCCGTTCCTCGACGGCCAACTTAGGAGCTACCTTGACCCCCTCTTCCTGTCCATACCCCCTCCAGAGCCTTCGTCCCCTCCGACACCGGCCAATCATAGCCGGTGACAAATTCCTCATCTTCTCATTCGTAGTTAGGTCCCCCTTCTTACATTCCCTCTCTACTTCAATTCCATCTCCTTAACCTTCACTTTCAACCGCTACATTGTTCTCTCCCCCTCCGTTTTCCCTAGCGCTGATGTTAATGTCATCATCAGTCATATCTAGTTTTATTTAGTTATAACCAACTGATAAATGCTCCTATATAACTGCCAAAGAGCCTTAATTCACTGCAAATCTTTTCTGAGGGATTAACATGAAAATAGGGGTAAAACTACAGTTTTAACAGAATATCCTAATTGCAGAGAAATCACGGGGTTTCCTAGGGGTTAAATGAAGGTCAAATGGTCATAAATGTCTAATAACTGGGTTCATGTAGACAAAAATGGGTTTTTCACGTGTTTTGAGAATTAATGAACATCTGAAATCCTAAAACAGACCCGCTTAATTAACTAAGGTTTTAGTTAGGATAAAATTCACCTAAACCTTCTAAAAATCATAGAAAATACTCCATAAGGTTTGGTACACTTGCATTGACCATTTGAACCCGATTTGACCTAAAATAGAGTCTCAAACAGACAATTGCCCTAATTTAGGTTTCTATGCAAATTACTCAGTCAAACTTGGTCAAAACCAAAATATGACTTCACCATCAGATACCTTAGATCTAAATTAGGTTTGTATTAAAATTTGGGCCCAATCAGAGATCATCCTGACCTAGTTTGCATTCTAGTCGAGTCTGACTCTTCTTCTCACACACACACCCCTAGCTTTTGAAATTCTTTGCAACAAGGTCACTAATTTTGTAATCATCTTCACAATTAGGTCCCTCCGCCATTATCACGGAGGAACTCCTACTCCGATGACCTTCAATATGAGATTTCTCTCTGATTCCTTGACAAAACCCTTCCAAAATTGGAAGGAGAACTCCTGAGAAAATCTCCTTCCATTTGAGCCATTCATTGGGTTCTAATTCCTTCCCAAAATCTCATGCGAACCTTTCAAAGGTTCGGGGGTTTCCTTCTTCATCGAGGCATGAAGCTTTCAAGCTTGGATTCCAAGCTTGAAACGACCCCCTAAGGCCTATAAAAGGACCCCCAATACGTGCCTTACCTCCTTAGCTAGGTTTGGGGCCAAAAACCTCTTCTAAACCCTACCTTCGGCCCCTCTACGACCAAGCTCCAGTAGTCCTCTTCATTCTCCTTTGTCCGCGGCCCCAACCATCAAATTGGAGGCACAACTATCCTCCCCTCCTTCCTCCGACGGTGGCCGGTCAAAGCCCCATCGTCCCAGACCTCTTTCCTCATCTCCGTCCCCCTCCGGAGAAGTTCTCTTCCACAACGTCGACCTACCAAAGCCGGTGTCATTCCTACCCCTTTCGTCCACTTAGAGTAGGTAGATAGGTTCATTTTGGATCTTAGGTTAATATCCCATCTTCAAAACCTGAAAACACCCGTCAACCTCCACGCACGTCATCATCTTCCTCCGCTCCGATCACATCTTCGGTGAGGCTTTCCCATCACCTCACACCTCCAACTGCCTTGCCGACAACTCCGCAACCTCCACCACATCACCATGACCAAAACCCCTCTCTTATCTCGCCGTTCCATCCACCTAAACTCCCCACCAAACAACCCCACTTTCTCCGACCTTCGCATCCGCTACACCCATACACACTCTCTCGCGGCACTTAACCCAACCCGATCTATCCCTCACTCCTCGGCTGTGACCCACGCCCATAGCCCTAGACCCCGGTTGACCCGTACCTGATTACCCGGCTATTTGAGAGAAAGAGGAGGGGAGGAAGGAAAGAGAAAGAGAGAGTAGGGGAGGATGGGTTTTGCTCTTCAGAGAGAAAGCTCGACCCTTAGTCATTGTGAGCAGAAGGAAGAAGAAGAGAGAAGAAGACTTGAAGGTTTGAGAAGAAGAAGAGAAGGGCTAAGGAAGAAAGCAATAGAGAAGAAGAGAAGAAAGGCTAAAGAGAAGAGTCGTGCCTAAGAGAAAGAGGAACAACACTGTAGCAAGCGACAGTTAAGTCATCTGAGTATCATAGCAGACATCTGAGTATTGTTCATTTATTTAGCATGATTGAGTAATTGATATACATGTACTTAGACTAATAATTGATGATCTAAATCACTATTATTTTATCTTAGATATCTTTTTATCCTCTTTAACTCTTGAAATACATTGAACATCTAATGTGACAAATTAGCATTCATTGAATACCTTTATTATGCTTCATTTATTATGCTGATTTATATTTTAATCGAGATTAGCACGTGAATTTCATATTTGCTCCCTGTTTTTGACCTCAGACTTCATTTTTAGATATCTGAGCTTATAAATTATATTTGTTGAAGAGCTATTGAGGAGACTTTACTACAACGAGATGCATTTAAACTCCTGAAAAGCCTGATCAACATTTTGACGCCGTTTTCAGGGAGCAATGTGCAATTCACCACTATTCTTATTTTATTTGATTATATCTGAGCACTAACTTGCCCTATTTGTTTCATGTGATTTTGTGAGGTACTTCATGTGGCGAACTTCCACGCAAGTCAACCACTCCAAGGTAGGTAACTTTTCTATTCTTTCTTAATCAACCTCCTAATCTTGGGAAGATAAAAAGGAGACAATCAATTAGGAACTACCTGCCTTATTTTTATAGTAATCGTCATTTAAAAGGCAAGTTTTCCTGATTTGCAAAAATTTCATATCTGATTGAAGCTTGAAGCTTGAAGCAATTCTGATTAGAAAATCCCTACCTTGATTACTTGTACCTATTAAGGACTATGCTTAATTTCTAAATCTCTTTGGGCCAACACATTTCTTGCTTGAAGCCCAATGTGAATATTTTGAGATTATATTAGACTTGTAATAGAGCCAATTATGGTTTTCAACATTAGGGTTTGAAGTGTTAGTACTGTTGAACGGGTTTTGCGAATCGCTACGCTTACGAGATTGGTTTTGGAAAACTTGTCGTTGTAGTTCAAAAAGCGAAGAATTCGATTTCAACAAATAAAATTTATACCGAAAAGAATTCCGGGTCGAACACAGGGAGGCTACGTTGATCTATATTCGCAATTATATTTTTTTAAGATTTTTTTGTTAAGCAAGGCGATATAATTACAATGGAGCTATCAAACTATGAGAGAGAGAGAGACAGAAAGAGAGAGAGAGAGAAAGAGAACATGCATTCAATATTTCAATTGTTTATAAAAGTTACACTAGAAAGCGGAAAATCAATTACACTACAAAGCAGGAAAATTCTACACTAGAAAAGCTGCAAATAAGAATGGGAGAGAGAAGTTATCCTCCTCGACGATTGCTTGGAGGACGAGCCGGATGGGACGACACCTGGATGAAGGAGAACGAAGCAATACGAAGGAGGATGAAGCAGAAGAACGAGAACGGAGCAGCACGCCGTCGTCGTCGCGGGATCCACTTCTGAAGGGGAACGAAAATTGGACTTTATCTCGCAAAAAGCATTCCGGGTGTGGGACAAGCTTCTTTTGAGCTTTGGAGGGGTAGAGAGGAGAAAGAAGGGATGAGAATTTTGTATGGAGGGGGTCTCCTTTTATAGTTGCAAGGAGTGGGGGCAAAATGAACATTACAACTTCAAAACAATAAATAAGGGGTCTTTAGTGACGGATAAATCCGTCACTAAAGGCCTGACGTGGCCGTCGCCTCCGCGCCCACGCGCGCCTCCTCGGCTGCCCGCTCCTCAATGCCCGCGCATGTCCAAAACTTTTCAGCCGTCCGATCGCGAGATCGGACGGCTTAAGATGCGTCCGCACCTGCGCGCTGCGCGCGTCTGATTGTGCGTCCGATTGCGCGTCCAATCGCGCGTCGGCGCTATCGGGCACACGCGGCCGTCCGATCTCCATCCGACGCTCCAATTGCTCGCGCCCACCGCTCCTTGCCACGGCTCGAACCCGCTCCCCGCGCTCGTGATAGCGCGCTCAACCGCTGCACTATGGGGCGCGGATGGTCGAGCGGGCGTTTTTAAATGCGAGTGCCCACAGCCGTTGGATTAAGATCCAACGGCGGAGAGCGATTGGGCGCGGGGCTTTCACAAGACGCAAGCAGCCGTTTGGGTGGCTGAGATGGTGCCACGTGGCACTATCTTGGCCGTCCATCTTCTGGAAGTTGTATATGGTGCCACGGATGTCGGATTGACTCGATTTTTGTGTCGTTGGGCTACGATCGTCGATCCGAATTCATCCGTGCGGTCGGATTTATCATTTGAAGTGCGGATTTACACCATCCTGGCCCTTGATCTTCTAGGGTTCCCGGGTCACTATCTGTTGCTACGGATGCCTGATTAGGGCGAACTTGGAGTCGTTGAACTCCAATCGTTGCCCTGATCACATCCATACGGTTGGATCTTTGATCCGATGCCCTGATAAAATATTTTCCCTGCCCAAGCACATAAAAGGAGACAATTAACCTCCATTTTATTCAAAGTATTCTAAATGCAAGATGATGCATGTAATGCAATATTTATATCATGAAATGCAATCCTATGCTTAAGAACATGCGTAAATAGACATCTTAAGTAGTGTAAATGTGTTTACATCATACCCCCTTGCCTATCTTTTGCTAGTCCCTAGCAAAAACTATATGCTATTTATAAAAGAATTAGGTTAGATTATTTGGACTTGAGTTATTTTTCAATCATTAAGAAATTGTCTACTTAAGAACTGAACTTTCAAAGATACAACAGTGCCCAGGTATCAGCCAAAATGTAGACCGCTTTAAGCCCTCACCTTATTAAAAGAAAAATTTCTTTTTCTTTTTTTCTCTTTTCTAATTTTTTTTTTTGATTTTCAAATTTTCAGGTTTAAGAGTGGCTTTCTACGGCCATTCAACTCACCCAAAATTTGATGAGAACCCTAAGCTTTAAGCATCTTATTGTGATTGTAATAGACTCGTTGACCGGCAATTAGAACGGACTTCGGATTTCTACGCTTCTAGGTGACCTAACCAGAATTCTACCTAAAAGTGTATCTTTACAACCGGTAGCTTTCTCCCTACTTTTTTTTTTTTTTTAACGGGGTCAACACAAGGGTGAATCTAGTGTATATCTCCCCGGTTTATTCTACTTCTCCGCTTCTTCCTAAGTGTTTTGGAAATTTTTAGTGCATTTTCTGAGCTGGGTTCTGGACAACCGGTTGATGAGCTGTTACCACCGACAACTTGCCAGCCATACTCGTGCTGCGAAGTGTGGCTTATTTCTTTTTATTCTTTTCTCAATTTTTTTTTTTTTTTTTTGAGAGTAGGTGGCTTCCCTAGTCTAAGATTTACCTAAAGGCAGTAAACTAAGAAAGGTCCAGTGACTAGGCTCTGGACAACCTACCTATGGGCTGTTACCCACGAGAACTTGCAGCCATATCACCCTAGAAGGTTCATTAGCTACCCAATTTCCGTTAGAATCGTCGAACAACTAGTCAGTGCAAAGAAAGTGTGTAGATGCTTAAAACTCAAAATTCCCTCAAATCAGAGGGCAGGTTGATAAGTCGTGTACTTATCACCCAAACTTATTTATTCCGATTATAATAGAATTAAGATGGCGAGGACACAAAAACAAATCCACATTTTAGTGGATACCCAGGCTAATTAAGTCCAAAGACCTGAGGGGTCTTTGTGTTCAGATCCTAATGTAAAATTTCTTAGGATTGAAAAGTCCTAATGTCCAACTAATCCTTCCTAATTTTTTTTTTTAATTTTTTTTTATAAGAAGAGACAATTTACATGGATTTCACAAGGCTGACCAAATAATTCAAGAATGAATTCACCCCCCCATGCCTAGCTGATGCAATGTCCTCATTGAAAATGAGACATGAAAGAATGGGTAGAATATGAAAGATGTCACCTGGATATGAAGCTCGTATCAGCCTTGTGTCATATGTACAATTGCTGAGTTTAATGCCGTCAGCTAGGCGAAGTCCAGCCAAAGAAATCACAGAATGGCTAGAGCAACAGAGTTTGAGACGGGTTCTGGAAGATTACGGTCAACAACAGGCTTCAAACGTTGACCGTTGACTTTAAAGGTGTTACCCGTCTTTGGGTCAGAAATCTGAACGGCACCATTAGGAAAAATTTGATCAATTATGAATGGGCCATTCCATTTAGATCTAAGTTTACGAGGAAAGAGCTTAAGTTTAGAATCAAATAACCAGACCTTCTGGTTTGGCTCAAAGCTCTTGTGGGAAATCAATTGATCATGTAGAGCTTTGGTTCGAGCCTTGTAGATCTTGGCATTCTCATAAGCATCATTTCTAAGCTCCTCCAACTCAGATAGTTGGAGTTTCTTGGTCTTTCCAGCTAGATTTAGATCTAAATTGCATTGTTTGATTGCCTAGAATGCCCTGTGTTCAATCTCTACGGGTAGATGGCACGCCTTTCCATACACCAAACGGAATGGAGACATGCCGATGGGCATTTTATACGCCGTACAGTAGGCCCAAAGAGCGTCCTCAAGCTTTTGAGTCCAATCCTTACGATCCGGCCTAACCGTTTTTTGCAGAATGTTCTTGATCTTTCGATTAGAGATCTCGGCTTGTCCATTCGTTTGGGGATGGTAAGGTGTGGAAATTCGATGATTAACCCCGTATTCGACCAATAAATTTCGGAATTGGGCATTAGTAAAATGAGTGCCACCATCACTGATGATAGCCCTCGGAATCCCGAACCTACTGAAGATATTTTTCTTGACAAAATTGATGATCACCTTGTGGTCATTGGTTCGGGTGGGAATTGCCTCAATCCATTTAGACACATAACCAACAGGAACTAGAATGTATGATGTCCAAATGAAGGGATAAAGGGTCCCATGAAATCGATGCCCCAAACATCGAAAATTTCTACAGGAAGAATAGGGTTTAGGGGCATCATATCTCTCTTAGTTATGTTCCCGAGTGACTGACATTGAGAACATGACCTTGAGAAGTCCTGGGCATCCTTGAATAAAGACGGCCAATAGAAGCCAGATTGCAAGATTTTTGCAGCCGTCTTTCTCCCGGAGAAATGTCCACCACACCCAGATGCATAGCAGAACTCGAGTATACTGTTAAATTCATTCTCCGGTATGCATCGGCGAATAATCTGATCAGAGCCGATGCGATACAGTTCAGGGTCCTCCCAAAAGTAGTATTTGGCCTCAGATTTGAGTCTATCTCGTTGTTGCTTGGTCCAATCCTGGGGGATTTGACCAACGGCCAAATAGTTAACTATGTCAGCAAACCATGGGGAGTGGACACCTAAAACTGTAAGAATGGTTTCGTCCGGAAAAGTGTCAGCAATCGGAATATCCGAACAAGAAGAATCACCTAGGAGTCTCGACAAATGATCCGCTACCACATTTTGTACCCCGGCTTTATCCTTGATTTCAAGATCAAATTCTTGAAGAAGAAGAATCCAACGAATAAGCCGGGGTTTAGCATCCTTTTTAGCCAAGAGATGTCTCAAGGCCGAGTGGTCGGTATAAACAATAACATGAGACCCCAAGAGATAAGCCCTGAATTTTTCCAAAGCAAATACTACAGCTAGTAATTCCTTTTCAGTAACAGTGTAATTCCTCTGGGCTTCATCCAGAGTTTTACTAGCGTAGTAAATGACAGAGGGCTTTCGGTCAATTTTCTGACTTAGGACAGCCCCGACCGCGTAATCAGAAGCGTTGGTCATGATCTCAAATGGGGCTGTCCAAATTGGTGGTTGCAAAATTGGAGCACAGGTGACTGCTGTTTTCAGAAAATCAAATGCCTTTCGGCATGATTCGTCAAAAACAAACGGCGTTTCTTTGGCAAGAAGATTGCTCAAAGGACGAGCAACCTTCGAGAAATCCTTGATGAATCTTCGATAAAATCCCACATGGCCAAGAAATGATCTGATTTGTTTAACAAATGTGGGATGAGGTAGTTTAGCGATAGCATCAACCTTAGCTTTGTCCACTTCAATTCCCCGTTCAGAGATTACATGACCCAAAACGATGCCTTCTTGGATCATGAAATGACTCTTTTCCCAGATAAGGACCAGTCGTGTCTTGATACATCGCTTAAGAATCATTTCTAAATTAGCCAAACAAGAGTCAAATGATTCTCCGAAAATAGAGAAATCATCCATGAAGACTTCCATAAACTCTCCCACCATGTCGGAAAATATGGCTAGCATACACCTTTGAAAAGTCACAGGTGCATTGCATAACCCAAAAGGCATCCTACGAAAAGTAAAAGTTCTGTAGGGACAGGTGAAAGTAGTTTTTTCCTGATCCTCGGGATGGATAGGAACTTGGTTATATCCCGAGTAGCCATCAAGAAAATAGAAGTACTTCTGTCCAGCTAATTTTTTCAAGATTTGATTAATGAAGGGAAGGGGAAAATGATCCTTTTTAGTGGCTGTGTTCAGCTTCCTGTAATCAATACAAACTCTCCAAGAGGAAGCTGAACGAGTTGTGACAGATTCACCTCTCTCATTAGTCACAACAGTAATCCCGGCTTTCTTTGGAACAATCTGAACGGGACTTACCCAGGGGCTGTCAGAGATTGGATAAATAATTCCTGCATCAAGCCACTTGATGATTTCCTTTTTGACCACTTCTCGCATATTTGGATTCAATCTCCTCTGCATCTGGTGAGAAGGGCGGGATCCATCTTCCAAAAATATTCTATGATTACAGTAAGATGGCTCAATCCCCCTAAGGTCATGAATGGTCCAACCAATTGCCTCCTTATGATCCTTTAGAACCTTAATCAATTTAATCTCTTGCTCCTTTGTCAATTTAGCACTAATAATCACAGGGAGCGTATTCTGCGGTCCTAAGAATTGATATTTTAAATTCTCAGGCAATGGTTTCAATTCAAGCTGGGGTGGGGTAATGATTGATGGTAGGGTAGATGCTGAAGATTCAACAAGAGGAAGAGGTTTTGAGTGAACAAAATCAGTAACCTCTTCCGAAGATGTCAGGTCAGAGGGTTGCGGGTCAAATTCATCAACCAAAGAGGAACTTTCAATTGAAGAAACTGTCAAACAAGTTTCAATATTAACATTATCCTCATCAAGTTCCTCAATAAATCCACAATCCTCAAATTTGTTTATCTCCTTAAAAATGTCCAATTTCATTCGTTGGTCCCTAAAGGCGATTTCCATGCTACCGCTTTCACAATTAATGTTGGCCTTTGCGGTAGCCAGGAACGGATGCCCCAGAATGATGGGCGTGTTCCTCAGATTATCTGGTACATCCATGTCAAGGACAAGGAAATCTACAGGAAAATAGAAATCCTTGACCTTAACTATAACATCTTCAATAACGCCTCGCGGGTTTGTGACCGAACGGTCCGCTAATTGTAGCGTTACTGAAGTTGGCCGAAGTTCACCTAACCCAAACTTCTCATAAAGAGAAGTCGGAATTAGGTTGATGGATGCACCGAGATCCAAAAGTGCTCTATCAAGTGTGTAATCTCCGATAACACAAGAAATCAAAGGAGCACCAGGATCTCTCTTTTTCTGAGGGAGGTAGTGCAGGATAACAGAGCTAGCCTGCTCGGAGAGTACCACCTTCCTCGGAACAGATTCTCTCGACTTACGCTTTTGTGTACATAATTCCTTTAAAAATTTTGCGTAAGCCGGTATGTGCTTGATAGCATCAAGGAGCGGAATATTGATCTCAACATTCTTAAATAAATTCAGAAGCTCCTCATTGCTATCAACAGACTTCTTGAAATGTTGAACGGGTTTTGCGAATCGCTATGCTTACGAGATTGGTTTTGGAAAACCTGTCGTTGTAGTTCAAAAAGCGAAGAATTCGTGTTCCACAAATAAAATTTATACCGAAAAGAATTTCGGGTCGAACATAGGGAGGCTACGTTGATCTATATTCGCAATTATATTTTTTTAAGATTTTTTTGTTAAGCAAGGCGATATAATTACAATGGAGATATCAAACTATGAGAGAGGGAGAGAGAGAGAAAGAGAACATGCATTCAACATTTCAATTGTTTATAAAAGTTACACTAGAAAGCGAAAAATCAATTACACTACAAAGCAGGAAAATTCTACACTAGAAAAGCTATAAATAAGAATGGGAGAGAGAAGTTATCCTCCTCGAATATTGCTTGGAGGACGAGCCGGACGGGACTACGACTGGATGAAGGAGAACGAAGCAGGACGAAGGAGGACGAAGCAGAAGAACAGGAACGGAGCAGCACGCCGTCGTCGTCGCGGGATCCACTTCCGAAGGGGAACGAAAATTGGACTTTATCTCGCAAGAAGCATCCCGGGTGTGGGACAAGCTTCTTTTGAGCTTTGGAGGGGTAGAGAGGAGAAAGAAGGGATGAGAATTTCGTATGGAGGGGGTCTCCTTTTATAGTTGCAAGGAGTGTGGGCAAAATGGACATTACAACTTCAAAACAATAAATAAGGGGTCTTTAGTGACGGATAAATCCATCACTAAAGCCCCGACGTGGCCGTCGCCTCCGCGCCCACGCGTGCCTCCTCGGCTGCCTGCTCGACAACGCCCGCGCACGTCCAATGCTTTTTAGCCGTCCGATCGCGAGATCGGACGGCTTAAGATGTGTCTGCACCCGCGCGCTGCGCGTGTCTGATTGTGCGTCCGATTGCGCGTCCAATCGCGTGTCGGCGCTATTGGGTGCATGCGGCCGTCTGATCTCCATCCGATGCTCCAATTTCTCTTGCCCTCCGCTCCTCGCCACGGCTCGAACCCGCGCCCCGCGTTCGCGATAGTGCGCTCGACCGCTGCGCTATGGGGCGCGGATGGTCGAGTGGGCGTTTTTAAATGCGAGCGCCCACAGCCGTTGGATTAAGATCCAACAGCGGAGAGCGATTGGGCGCGGGGCTTTCACAAGATGCAAGCGGCCATTTGGGCTGCTGAGATGGCACCACGTGGCGCTATCTTGGCCGTCCATCTTCTAGAAGTTGTAGATGGTGCCACGGATGTCGGATTGACTCGATTTTTGTGCCGTTGGGCTGCGATCGTTGATCCGAATTCATCTGTGCGGTCGGATTTATCATCTGAAGTGCGGATTTACACCATCCTGTCCCTTGATCTTCTAGGGTTCCCAGGTCACTATCTGATGCTACGGATGCCTGATTAGGGCGATCTTGGAGTCGTTGAACTCCAATCGTCACCCTGATCACATCCATACGGTTGGATCTTTGATCCGAGGCCCTGATAAAATATTTACCCTGTCCAAGCACATAAAAGGAGACAGTTAACCTCCATTTTATTCAAAGTATTGTAAATGCAAGATGATGCATGTAATGCAATATTTATATCATGAAATGCAATCCTATGCTTAAGAACATGCATAAATAGACATCTTAAGTAGTGTAAATGTGTTTACATCAAGTAAACATTTTCCTGCATTAAAGAGAATTAAACCTTCCACATTTGTGTGCTACCCAAGCTCTTGTTTGAAAAGATCCAATCAAGAAGAACCCTAAAAATCAGGCTTTGAGTTTCACTTGAACCTTAAAAATTGTGGACCTAATAACCTGAGAGTCAATTCCGGGTGATTCTTGGGTCTTGACCTAGATGTCATTCTGTCATCTTTAGGGCAGGTCAGGTGAAGTTGGTCTACTTTGTGGGCCAACCAACCTCCAAATTAGGTCACAAGTCAAATCAATTTCTAAATCAAGTAAAATTCAAGGCACTAATTAGGCTAAAAATTGGTTCACTTAAGGTCTCAAGTCTGTATATTTTGGTATACCTGGAACCGTAATGACAAGGAAGGTCAGGTGGGGGAAACCCTGTAACCTGTGGGGATGCTCAACCGTGTAGGGGTCTTTGTGGGGCTCTCCCTTCCTGGCTGCCTAGCTATTTCTCGGGTGTGCAGATTTCTGATTCAGATGTATCATTTGCCTCGAAACAACCTTAGTGATCCAAAAATCTTTGGGTGCCTTGATTGGCTCCAAATAATATCTAGTCCCTCATCTTTTCTATAGGGCACATACACAGGAAGGCCATTAGGTTTTTAACCTAAGAGACCTTATTAGATCTTCTTGGGAATCTCTGTCTGATCTGATCAACTTCAATCTAACCTGAGTTTTGATTCTAAATCTTAATTCCACCACCTGATTTGAAAGTGTAACCTGGCAATCTAGGAAGACTGTTTAGGAAACTTGAATCCTAATTGAGCATGAAGGAAAAGATAATTGAGAATGCTTATAGAACCATGAGGAATATTTTAAAAGGGACATTCAGGATAAATTTCAGAAAACAATGGACCACATCGTGAACTGTGTGGAGGTAATATGGATACAAATGAACCACGGTTCAAGTCGGGATGATCTCCTAGTGTTTAGCCCATATTTGTGGGTTATTTAAGTATTTAAGTGCTTAGACATTAAGTTAATTTTAACATTTAGATAGCATACATTAGGATGTAAATAAATTAATTCATATTTTTAGCTTAATTGCATAATTCATGTGTGGCATTCATATCTAAATGCATTTAGACTTAACTTAGAATTGCATACATTTGATTAGTTAACCAATTAGGTGCACTACATACATTGTTGTAATTAACATAGAAGTTAAGGAGTTATGTATAAATAATCCTAATTATTTTATTATTATTCTTCTTCTTCTTCCGCAGGTAACCACTTTGCATCCTCCTACACCCATTCATTCCTCACAGCAGTCAGCATTCACGAGGATCTGCTTCCGCCTCTTGTGATTTCAAATGTATTGGCTGCAGCTACAAGAGGGGGGAGGAGACAATTGTGTTTGGTAGGCCTTCATCCCCTCTCCTCACTATGCAGAGAACATGGTTTCTCATCTGCTCCACTACCACCGGCCTCAACCGCGACGGAGCTTCGCTACCGTGGGCGTGTGGGGTGACAGCTCGCACCACCATCGCAAAGCTCTGCATGCAATCTTACTGTGCAATTTCCAAATCTCTACCCCTGTCCACCGTCAACACCACCATAGCCATTGCATCTCCTTGCTGCAACTCCACGCCCTGCACCTTCATCTTCCCTGCTAGTTAAGACATTCGAGAAGTTTCCCGGACGTCTGACGCACCCTCTCTGCGCCTCCTTGCCTTCGACCTACGCATGCATCTGAGCGTGCTGCCTTCTTTGCACACCCAGCAGTAGCAGTAGCCACCGCCTCTGTTTCTCACCATCCTCGCTGGCGCCCTTACCTCCGCAGCTACTGCATGTTCCACACCATTGCAACAGCCAACACCACCACCACCTTCATCCTCTCCTTCAACGCCCCCTTCTCCACCACCGTTCCCTACAACTCCAAAGAACCCAAAGCTGCAGCAGCCCTTCCATGCCATTTGGCCATGTCTGGCCACCTCAAGACCATGCTCCACCTTAGATCCGCCGAGCATTGCCTCAATAGCTCGCCGACGACCTCCTGCCTCGCGCGACTAGCTGTATCAATGCTTCACGCTTCATCTATAGCACCAGCTTGCCGCCGACTTCTGCTCTGCCGTTCAGCCACGTCCGATCGTCCTAGTCCATGCCACCACTGCCAAAGCGAAGGCCTCGATCCCATGCACCTCCCTCTAGGTCCTGGTTGTTGACGACCTCTCCTCCCTCGCGCACGAGCTGCTGCAAGCAATCCTCTGTTTTGACGTAAATGAAATTATACATTCATTACCATTGCTGGCTATTTTGAATTTTGAGATAATAATATTTTATTCGATTGATTTTATGATCATATTCCTCTAATTCTACATAAATGCACTATCAGCATGATAATGTCTTATTATCTCAATTGAAAAGTGATTTTGATTTGGTTTCTTGACAAAACTAATCGTGAACATATGTTTTTAATCGATGCAAGTTTAAATAGGTCATTGCCTCCCGGTGGATACGACCTGCTCCTTTGTGAGTGGTTTATTTAATTAGTTTTGATTTGCATTATTCGCCACTTGATGAGAGCCTCATCATGACCCATAACTAGCTCATTTTGACCTAATACAGAGAATAAAAGCTCCTACATGACTTAGAAGAGGGCTTAATTGGAGGAATACGTGTTCTGAGAAGAAAATAATAAATAATGGTTAAAACTGTAATTTTACCATTGCAGTACATAAACGGAACTTCTCAGTGATAGATCATAGGTCAAATGGTCTAAATAAGATAAAAAGTGGGTTGAATCATTTAGAAATGGGTTCATGTGCAATTTAGGAATTAAATGGCATTTGGTAACCCTAAAACAGACCCGCTTAATTCAACAAGGTTCCGATCAGAATAAAAGTCAAATAAACCCTCTAAAAATCATGGAAAAATATCCCCTAGGGTTTAGAACATTCAAATTGGCTTTTGGAACCTAGTTTGACCTAAATTAGGGTCCTAGCTCATCAATTGACCTAAATTGGGTTTTTACGCAAAATGTCTAGTCAAACATGGTCAAACCTAAAATCCAACTTCACCATTGGATTCCTTAGGTCCAAATTAGGTTTGTCACAAAATTTGGACCTAAGGGAAGGTCATCATGACCTACTCTGCTGAATAGTCCACCCAATTACATTCTGGCCCCTAACTTTTGAAAACCCTTGCGAAAACCCCCCCAAATTTTGTTGTCACTTTCTGCATTCCGATCCCTCTGCCAATGCAGCAGAGGACCCATACTTCGGCGAAGCTTCGAGGATGATTTCTCCTCGATTCCCCAGGGAGCTGCTCTCAGATGTGAAAGGGGGGTTCCCTGTGAAGTCCCCTACCGCCTGAGCAGCTCCCCATGCCCTGATTCGCACCATACCTCTCGTGCGAACGCTCGAGAGGTGTTGAACGATTACGAATCGCTACGCTAACGTGTTTGGTTTTGGAAAACCTGTCGTTGTAGTTCGAAATCGAAGAATTCGTGTTCAACAAATAAAATTTATACCGAAAAGAATTCCGGGTCGAATACAGGGAGGCTACGTTGATCTATATTCGCAATTATATTTTTTTAGGATTTTTAATAAGCAAGGCGATATAATTACAATGGAGCTATCAGACTAAAAGAGAGAGAGAGAGAGAGAAAGAGAACATGCATTCAATATTTCAATTGTTTATATAATCAAACTAAATAAAAGTTACATTAGAAAGCGGAAAATCAATTACACTATAAAGCAGGAAAAATTCTACACTAGAAAAGCTGTAAATAAGAATGGGAGAGAGAAGTTATCCTCCTTGACGATTGCTTGGAGGACGAGCCGGATGGACGAAGGAGAACGAAGCAGGATGAAGGACGAAGCAGAAGAACGGGAACGGAGCAGCACACCGTCGTCATCGCGGGATCCACTTCCGAAGGGGAACGAAAATTGGACTTTATCTCGCGAGAATTATCTCGGGTGTGGGACAAGCTTCTCTTGAGCTTTGGAGGGGTAGAGAGGAGAAGGAAGGGATGAAAATTTCGTATGGAGGGGGTCTCCTTTTATAGTTGGAAGGAGTGGGGGCAAAATGGACATTACAACTTCAAAACAATAAATGTGGGGTCTTTAGTGACGGATAAATCCGTCACTAAAGCCCCAACGTGGGCGTAGCTTCCGCGCCCACGCACGCCTCCTCGGCTGCCCACTCATCAACGTACACGCACGTCCAGCGATCCTCAGCCGTCCGATCGCGAGATCGGACGGCTTAAGTCGCGCCTTCTCCCGCTGCATTTCGCGCCTTCTCCCGCTGCATTGCGCGCCCGCCCGCGCGTCCGATTGCGCGTCCGCGCTGCGCGTCCAATCGCGCGTCGGCGCTATTGGGTGCGCGCAGCCGTTGGATTGCAATCTGACGCTCCACGCGCCGCTCGCTTGCGCCTGATTTGAGGCTCGTGGGACTCGATCCCGCAACCTCTGCTTCGCCTGCCGCTTCATCTCCGCTGCGCTATGCCGTCGAGAAGGTCGCGAGGATGATTTTAAAGCGCCGCGTCCATAGTCGTTGGATCGAGATCCAACGGCGGAGAGGGGGAGGGTGCGTGGTCTTCATGGAATGTAGGCAGCCGTTTGGGCAGCCGAGATGGCGCCACGTGGTGCCATCTTGGCCGTCCATCTTCTGGAAGTTGTAGATGGTGCCACGGATGTCGGATTGACTCGATTTTTGTGTCATTGAGCTGCGATCATCGATCCGAATTCATTTGTGTGGTCGGATTTGTCATCTGAAGTGCAGATTTTCACCATCCTGCCCTTGATCTTCTAGGGTTCCCCGGTCACTATCTGATGCTACGGATGCCTGATTAGGGCGATCTTGGAGTCGTTGAACTCCAATCGTCGCCTTGATCACATCTATACGGTTGGATCTTTGATCCGAGGCCCCAATAAAATGTTGGCCCTGTCTATGCACATAAAAGGAGACAATTAACCTCTATTTTATTCAAACTACTCTAAATGCAAGATAATGCATGTTATGCAATATTTATGTCATGAAATGCAATCCTATGCTTAAGAACATGCATAAATAGACATTTTAAGTAGTGTAAATGTGTTTACATCAAGAGGTATGGGTGTTGTACCTGCGGCGACCTCCGGTGAGAGCTTCGCTCACCCTCCGTGCATCTGCCCCTCTGCTGGCGCCTTTAAAAGAAAACCCCAGGACCAGCCGCTTGAAGCAGTCTGGTCTTGACGGAGAAACCCTCAACATTTCCTCTCTCCCCACTCCGACAGGAAACCCACCCGCTCCGGGGACCGCCCCTCCTCGTCGCTCTGCTGCCATACCTGTAGTAGAGCCAGCTTCTTCTCATCTTCCCGCGTCGCGCCGCACCAAGCGCGCGCCTCCCTACCCACTTCCTCGTCGTCGCTTTCTCCCTCTGGGTATTTCTTCTCCGGTGACAGTCGATATGACTGCCCGCCGCTCCGGCCCCCTTCGTCTCTGCAAGTAGGTTACATTTACTCCCCTTCTTCCCCTCTTTCTTTTCCCTAATCTATTTTGCTTGATTGCCCCACGACCACGCCTGTCCACCATCACCTTCCTCGCCTCCGGCCACTCTCCGGCGAGTCGACCCCGTCATTCCACAACTCCACCCAACTCGCCAATCGCCCAGAAGCTCCACCTCATCTCACTGGACGCCCTTTACCCCTCCACAGTCCCTCCACACTCACCCAACTCACCCCCGGTCACACCCACTTTTCTGGCCACAGGATGACCTAGGCACGCACGCCTAGCCCGTCCCACGGCCTGCTGCACCTCGCACCACCTTCGCCGTGCCACAGCGAAGGTTTCCCTGTGGTTTGATTAGGCCGAGAGGCCCTTTTTGTGCTGGACAGGTCGGCTGCCCCAGCCGCCATTGATGACGACTTGAGAAGCTCCCAAGCACGCTCCAGGTTTCAGAGCGTCAGGTTTCCAACTGCTGCGAATTGGGGAGACTCGGGTGAATGTAGGCAGCTGGCAAGCGAGGGGAATCGAGGCTGCAGCTGCTGAAGCAAGGTTGCGGTCTTCTTGCGGGCGCGTGCGAGGAGAAGCAACAATTTAGTCCCACATCGTAAGTTCTCGAAGTGCCGCACCACTTTAAATTATTTTTGTGTTTTTAGCCTATCGCCTCAGAACACGGGGTGAGGTCCCCTCGCCCACTCACCCCCGCCTCGTCTGCTGATTCACCTCGCGGACCTGGCGGATTCGACCCGACACTACCGAGCACACCTCACTCACTATACACACGCCGGTGCGCCTGGTCACGGGTGCGCTATCCGACCCGTTAACCCGGCTCTGGGAGAGCTTCCTGTGAGCGGTTTACAGAGAGAGAGAGACGTGCGGGTAGAGGGAAGGGGTTAGGTTTTGCTGTGCCTTGTGTGCAGGAATAGGGCGCGAAGGAGAAAGGCTAAGTACTTAGCTGCAGGCAAGGTAGAGAAGAAGCAGAAGGAAAGAAGAAGGCTCACCAAAGAAGAAGAAGCTACGAAGGAAGGAAAAGAGGAGAAGCACTGTAGCAGACTGCAGTTAAGTCGTCTGACTGCGGTATCAGACGACGGATGAGCAGCCTTCAGAGGAGATAAAGCAGAGAAGAAGAAGGAAAGAAGAAGGCTCTACAGCTGAAGAAGAGAAAGAAAAGAAGAGAAGGAAGAAAGAAGAAGGCTCTGCAGCTGAAGAGCAGAAGAAGAAGACGAGCAGCCAGGAAGAAAAAGAAAGAAGAAAACTTGGCCGCCAGAAAGAAAGAGAGAAAGGCAAAGGAAGAAAAGAGAAAGAAGAGAAGAAGAAGATAGAGACGAGCAGAAGAAGAAAGAAGAGGGAAGCAGACAGGATCAGAAAGAAAGCACAAAGAGAAGAAGAAAAGAAGAAGAAGCCAAGACAAAAATCTCTCTCTCTCTCTCTCTCTCTTATTTTTGTAATTCAATAAAGAAACTTTGTACTTCTAGAATTCCAGTAGCTCCCTGAGTTCGACCTCGGGAAAACTATTTCCGAGTAAATTTCTATGGTAATAACAACCGTAGCTGTCTTATCTGATACTATAACGACTATACTATAATAAACAAAAAGACGCACAAAGCAGCACCGTGGTTGACTCCATCACCACCGCTCGATTTCTAAAACTGCAACGATCTTGATTTACATTTTCGAAAACTAAAATAATGCGGTCACCTAGTAGAACATAGTGAATTGGTGAATTTACATAACAACAATTATTTGCAATGTTGGTCAAATCCTTTATTTCCAGAAGACCTCTAGAAATTTTTGGAAATACGGGGAGAATTGCTAAATAGGTTATATTGATCCATTAATCAAAAATACCCATCAGAAATTAATAAAACATCTTGGAGTGATTATAGTGATCAACATAATTTCCCAAATCTTGAGTTCAAGAATCAAGGTCGTTGTGGACCCTGAACCCAAATGAATTCATATTTAAATTTCATAGCA
Organism: Thalassia testudinum; assembly: GCA_037157565.1. Classification (NCBI taxonomy): domain Eukaryota; kingdom Viridiplantae; phylum Streptophyta; class Magnoliopsida; order Alismatales; family Hydrocharitaceae; genus Thalassia; species Thalassia testudinum. Next base: position 98,558,257 of record JAZHRO010000025.1, read on the forward strand.
ATTGACATACCTGATCTTGAGATGGGTTGGGATTCGATTGCAACTGTTCACAATTCCGAACCAGCCCTAAGAAACCAAGAAGTTGGTCCATCGAGCTTAGATTTCCCCAACACTTGTGATGGTGAGCTTAAAACAGAACCTCTCGAGGGTGTAAATTCTGCCCCTTATTTTGATAAGGTGACTCTCAAGAGCAATTCTAACATCCCAATAGAGCCTATCGTAGATTCTAGTGATCCAATCCTTACCCCTAATCTAGAATTTGGATTTGAGCCTATTTGGGATGATCATGAGGCCCTATATGATGAGACACAGATTTTGAATTTGAATTACAATTCTGGGCCTGTATTTGATGAATACACCTCTCCAACCTCCTCTAAGACACAAATTGATTTCTCGGAAGTCACACCGATTTATGATACAAAACCAAGGAGTTGAATGAATTGGGAATTGATTGGGTCTACCTTAAGAGCCAAGAACCCAAGCTTATACCTACTAGGGACACCTTTTTAAGCTCAAAATATGAAATTAGGTTAGATCCAAGTCAAGTTGCTGATTCTACATTTCTTGATCATTTCTATGGTAGAATCTCTAATCTGGAATTGAATTCAGAACATGATCTCCGCAAGTTCTCCGACGATTTCAAATCTTACTCTGATTTCGGAGAACTGTTGTTTCCTAATGACTTCAACCTATTTACGACCTCAGCAACTACAACCCATCCTTTGATTCTGACATTGAGGTCAATGATTTAAAAGAAACCACCTCTTCTACACCACATACAGAACCTTCTCGAATCCGAGCCCAACCCCGACCTGCAATCGGAATCAACTTCTACTCTAATTCTCCTCTCGATGATCCGGTTGCATATGATTCTCCTCCATCTTTCGATCGGGTTTCAAACATCGATCAGACTACTAATCACATCCCATCCTTCCCTGATCACTCTTGTCGGGTTCCTATATCCTCCACAGACTCTTTTTCATTTATGGATCCCTACTTTGACTAGGCTGAATCGAGTTAGCCAAACCCTGAATTTTCATTTCCACATCCATTTGAGTTTCAAAGTATTTGGTGGGCACCGCATCTATTGATTCACATCCATCAACCCACCAGATTTATTGGGTTTGGGCTACATCATCAGCCTATTGATTTAAACAAGCACTTGGTTGGACCAACCAGGCTATTGATCAAGGTGCTTGTTTTAAAAAATTCCATTGATTTGACCACTCCTCCTTGACCACTTTCTTCTCGACTGAAGGCATTGAATTTAGCACTTAACGGGAGGCAACCCGTCATTCCAAAAAACCTGAGATCCTTTTGATTATCCTTTTGAGCTTCATGTCTACTACTCTTTGAGTTTAGGTTTAGAATAGCCGACTCCACCTTTGGTACTCGTACCAAATCTTGAAATCGTCTGCAATAGTCATCCCGACCCATTCACCCACCCTTTGAACCTGTTCTAATCCTTGAACCCAACTGATTTCATACCCTTCGGTTTACAATGAGGACATTGCAAAACTTAGGCATGAGGGGGTGTTAAAGTGCAAACACATAAAAATTAAAGTTTATAAAGGGTTCTCACAAAAAATTTTACTCATATTCAAAAAACCAAAAAAATTAAAATTGAAACAGAGTAAAAAATAGAGAAAGGGGAGGAAATTTTGAGAGATAATTGCGTATCATTTTTGAGGAAAAGAGGAGGTGATTTAAATGTAAAAAGGGAGCTACAATTTGAAACAAAAAGTGAGTCATTAGTAAATGATTATGGAATCTACTTAAGTTCTAAGCCAAATCAAAAGAAAAAAAATGTCCTAGAATAATAGAGAGACAAAGAGATTAGTATGAGTGCTGATTTTAGGCCTCTTGGGCTTATTTTAGGGCTTAAAAATTCACGTATCCATTAAGATCTGGATAGTCCTCAAAAGGTTGAAGAAAATACGAGGCTTATGTATTAGGTCTAAGGCTTAGGGATTATTCAGCCTCGTTAACTGACCTCTGGTTTGCAGGACTCGGTAACCTAAACACCCTAATCCACACACAAGTCTGGTTCAGTGCGCTTAATAATCAAAATAACACAAAAGCATTTTCTCTGTTCTAAAAAAGCTACCTAGATTAGGAGTAGCTTATCAACACAAGTTGATTTGGACGAGTTCCCGATGCGGAGAGGCAGAAAATTCCCCTTGAAGATGCGCAATAACATACCGTCTCTTCGGTGCTTGCCTCCTGATTGCACCGCAAAAATACACTTGCAATTGTGCCATCTTGTGCTATTTCCTAGCATTACCAATGCATATTAGGTATCCATATTCGCATTTGTAAAAATACACGCATGCATCTATTTGAGAGGGGAGGAGAGCGAAATAAATGGCCTTGAAATTAACGTTTTTCTCAAGTGCTGCTTTGCAAATTCACCATCTTTATTTTTATTTTTTTATTTATCTTTGAAAATTTCTCCGCGCGGCTGCAAGGAATGGCCTCTTCTTCTTCGCGCCATGTCCTGCTCAGCCTCTCCCTGCTAGCCCTGTAGCCGCATGCACAAGATCTCCCTATTGGCCATGCTGAGCCATGCATTGCCAGGGCATGGCTGTGCATGCCACTTTCTTCTTTATAAGGGCACGGCTGCCTTCTTTGCAAAGAGAGCCTGGTCCACAGAGAAAACCCAACACAACAGCTCTTCTTCTCTAGGCCGCCTCCTCCCTTCTCCCTCCATATGCAGCCTCTCCTCCTCTGAGGAGCCACGCTGTGGACAGGAGCACCTCACAGTGGTGCACAACCACCACTGTGAGTCCACCACCGCCCAACTCATCAGAGAGCCGGTGGGCGTGGTGGTTCTCTCTCTGTTTCAATGTCCAAGCCACTTCCGCTATTGCCACTGGAGCTTCAAGCTTTGAATCTCAACCGGCCACCGCAAGCTCCTCAGCAGCAGTAGCAGCAGCGCAGGCCACCGCGTGCGCCTGCAGGCTGCCCTCGCCTTCTGCTTCTTCGCGTACGCCCGCCTCTCCACGCAAGCCACCAGCCGGTGCACCCCTTCCACGCGTGCGCCAGCTCGCGCATCGGCTCCCCGCACTCACGGAACCAGGCATGCCCGGTCATGCGGCTCGGCCATGCACTGTAGCCACTGTTCACACCAGTCAGCGGAACACTGTGGCTATAGTGCGGTGACCGGTAAGTTTCTCACTTAACCGGTCACCCGACGCGCCGCAATCGGCCAGCGCCCGCGCCTGCATCCAGCCCCGCGCCTGCTCCAGCGCCCGCCCACACGTCTGCGTGCGCCCACGTCTGCCCGCCCGCGTCTTCATCTACTCCCAGCGCCTGCCTTCGCTCGGTCTCTTCGCCTCTTCACGCAGCGCGGTGCGCTGCGGGCCTCTCTCCCTTGCGCTCACTCCCTCCTAGCACGTGCCTCTTCGTGCGCCCATGCGCCCGAGCATGCGTTTTGGCCATCAGACGACGCCCAGCTGCGTGTAGACGTCTTAACTCTCGCCTCCTTTACTCCAGCAGGAAGCGCGCTCTCTCTCTCTCTCTCTCACAACAGTCCCTCAGTCTCTCTGCCGACACTTACACACACACACTCACACTCTCATACACACACACTCACACCTATACTGTACTTTATACATATATATATATACGTACATATATATATTTATATACATATATATATATACATATATCTATACATATATTAGTACTTATATAACTATGTATTAGTCTACATACATACTTACATATATATATATCTATATACTTATATATATATACATATATATTTACATATATACATATACTTATATACGTATAAATATATATATATATATATACATATATATATTACCTATATAACTAAGTATAAGTATAGATACATATATATAGATATATACATATATATACACATATACTTATACATACATACATATATATAAATATATATACATATAATACACACACACACACACACACATATATCTATGTAGTTATATATATACATATACATATATATAAATATATATCTATGTAGTTATATATATACATATACATATATATATTTATACATATATCTATCTATACATATAGTTACATACCTATATATATGTACATATATATATATTTACATATATACATATATATTTTCATATCACTTACCATACGTGGTATCGTGGGAATATCTGCACCAGTTGCTGATATTTCCCGATACACGCGTACAGAAAGCGTGTTCACACATCTTCCACCCATCCACCTTACATTCCACGCGGCACTTCGTCCTATTGGTTGCGTCTTCCTAGACGACGACCGACTCGACACGATGCTACATGCCATCTCCGCCTCCACCCCCACCTGTGTCTACATATATAATATATACATATATATATATATACTATATTTACTTTATTTCTGTTTCTCTTTCATGCCAGTAAAAGGATAAAAAAATATATAAAAGAGAAAAGATAATCCTTGACTTGCAGGTACTCAGTCTTGCGTATAGCAAGACCAGTTTTGGAACCCTGATTTGGCTCAAAGCCAAGAACCAGATTTTGAGGGTGTGCCTCAAGGACAAGAATTATCAGAAAAAAATCTAAATAGAAAAAACATGAAAAACATAATAAACAAATAGAGGAGATTCGTTGTAGGAAAGGTGTAGAAACTTCACTTCTAATCCCACTTCCCTAAGTTCGACCCTGATCCTAAAAGTGACTAAGATAAAATCAAGTAGGCCAGGTTAAAAATTTTGTAAAGAGATGATTAGGTCTGATTTAGGTTAACCACTATATACATTTCAACGATAAAATCACCGCATTAACACAACCTATCTGGGCCCGACCATAATCTTTCTGGCACCATTGCCGGGGAAGTGCACCTTCAAGTAAGTTTTTACTCCATTCCTGTAATTTTTCTCTTCTCACACCCTTCTCTTCACGGGTGTTTTTGTTTGTTGCTGTGCAGGTGAACTTGTTGCAAGGAGAAGGCAGGCAGATGAAGTCAGAGACGTGGGCAAATCCAAGGCAGAAATGAGAGCGTGAAGGCGGCGGCACCGCAATGGAGCATCGCACACGTTGCTGAATAAGTAGGTCTTTCTTTCTTAGCAACTTAGGCTAGCTTGTCACCTTAATAAAAAAAAATAAACTAGAAAAACTTCTTGGAATCTCTTGGGGCAAGTGGATTAAAATTCACTTGATTGATTATTTTCCTTTACTCCCACCGCCCCAGGATTTCCCGCAAAACTTCGCATAGCGAAGATCCAAGAATCTTGATTCTTGAATCTTTCGCCGTGTGAAGTATTCTTTGAGGCAAATAAAAAGATTGATTGCACCCCTCTTTGCCTCATTTATCTGCAAATTCGGGATCACATTTTTGGTGGGGAGACTTGGAATTGAGTTGATTCCAACCCCATGGGCAGGGATGGCTTTGAATTGAAATCGAACATAATTGGCCTAATAAATTTTCACTTCCATGGTCTTGCAAGTGAAGATCCTTTTCTCCACTTGGAAGACCTAACCCGATTGGCTGAAACTATTAAACCAAGAAATATCGGGTTACCAATAGTCCTCATGAAAATGTTCCCGTTTTCATTGCGGGATAAAGCGTCGCAGTGATTACGCACCCTTGGGAGAACCATCCATTCTTGGGAAGAGATGCGAACAGCGTTTCTCAAGAAGTTCTTCCCAATCGGGCGAACCAATGAGCTTCGCCGTGCTCACTTCATTTACGCAACAAAACAACGAACAATTTCATGAGGCATGGGAGAGATATAATGACCTCCTCAGGAAGTGTCCGCATCACGATCTGCCTAAGTGGCATATAGCCCAGATCTTCTACTATGGGCTAAATGAGACTTTGAAGCAGATTGTAGACGCTTCCTGCGGAGGGAATTTTATGAATAAAGATGAGAATGGAGCATTCGAATTATTTGAAAATATGAGCGAAAACTCAATGAACAATGCTTCCATTGTCACCTTTAATCGTACCAACCTGCCCTGTAATGTCCACGAAGTTGACACGGACCCTCCCATTCATCCACTGATCTCAGTCTTCTCGCACAAAAATTGGATGAAGTCTTTGTGGCACAAGATGCTGGACGAGCTTCTGGCCAACCTCTCCCGTTCTGTGGCAAACACCCCCACCTCACCACTTCGTCACACATCCAATTCTTCCCACACCAGGCTTATCCCGAGAAACCCCGTAAGACCTTCCTTACCGAGTGTCGCGCTGAGCGACTCGGTAAGTCATGTGGATCTGGCCTCTACGAGCCAGTATTTCGACACGGAGGACCAAGCCTTCGTGTACTCGGAAGCATATTTACATGTGGACACGTCTTTTGGCATAGAAGACGCTTGTACCCTGGGGAACAACCCGTTCTCTACCACTTATAACCTAGGGTGGCAAAATCATCCGAATTTCGCATGGTCCAACAACCCGCAGTGCCAAAACCCTACGGGTGGACCAATGCGACTGTCCGCACTCGTCATCACAAGGGCTCAGTCTAATCCTATGGCGAATCTGCCATCGGGTCCTTGCGTACCGCAAGTAGAACACGCATCAAGTCCTCTTGACAAATTGATGCGAATGATGACGGAAATGTCAAAGTGCCACGAAGAGAACATGACCTCTCTTCAGCACCAATTGGCGCAGCAGAATGCTGAGATCAGTCAACTACGCATGGTGACTCGATCTTAGGGCACTCTTCCCACCCAACCTGTTCCCAACCCGTGAAATTTCGTACCTCGTGGTCCGCAACCACAGGTACAACCTTCTCAGGGCAGGTTCACCAGATTCTGCAAGCTCCGAGCATTCCACTGGGATTTCAGGCTAATCTCGCTGCAGCACCTCACTCTTATTTCCCCATTGCAAACCCTCCTCCGCCTTATGATCCCACTGAACCCGCATCGTCCAATGCTATCACTATGAGGAGTGGTAACCAGACTGTCGATCCGCCTCGACCTGATCTTGGCCCATCTTCTTCATCGCCCTCTCATTCGGGATACGCACCGCATTCGCGAGAGGACGATACACCCAAATTGGTGCCAGAATCAGTCCCATTCCTTGAGGCTCTACTGAGGGAGCCAAAAGGCAAGAAGAAGGATACGCAGGTCTTTGATAACCTGCGTAATTTGTTCAGGGATGTTGAAATTAAGGTACCCTAGCTCGAGGCTATCGACCACATACCTACTGTAACCCGATTTTTCAAGGACTACACAACACCCAGGCGACAGTCAAAGAAAACTAAGAATCTGGTGGTTCTCTTGCCTCATGCGAGTTGTGCTATACTGTCAAATCTACCACCGAAGCAGAAAGATCCGGGCACACCGCTTATTTCCTGTAGCATCCAAGGCTGCAATTTTAACCGTGCCCTACTTGATCTTGGATCTTCCATCAATCTTATACCTACCATCATGCTCAAAAAATTTTCTTTGGGAAATCTGAAACCCACCCCTGTCACGTTACAGTTGGCAGATCGTTCTGTCAAAATTTTGAAGGGTGTGGTGGAAGACGTGGTGGTTAGGGTCAACAGTCTCTGTTTTCCTGTTGACTTTCTTGTTTTAGATATGGAAGTTCCTAGCTCACTTTCTGATTGTCCGATCATCCTTGGTCGACCTTTCTTGGCCACAGCCCGCGCCCATATCGACTGCGAGTCGGGCTATATTGAGATTGCCGTTGGATTTGAAAAGATCACGCTTAACATCTTCAAGGCAGCCAAGAACTTTGATTGCGATTGCATCGAGGATGACACGTCTGACGAGGACATGGCCGTCAGCACGTGTATCGGACTAATTGGGACTTATTCAGACTGCGACGGATTACCTGTAAACATTGACGACTGCCTGATCAACACACACTATGACATTCCCCCATCCCTCCCTTGTCCCATACCTTCTCCTGACCAGACTTCTGACGAGGTTTTCTCTGCTTCCCATACCTCGTGGTCTGAGTCATATCCGGGCTACTCACCGCCGATCCACACTCTTAAAGATCGAATTGCCCTTTCTTTCTCGCCAAATCAGGCCGATTTGCAAATCCACATTGGGACCTTGAGCCCATATACTTCTCACTGGGGCTATTCCTTTTTGGATCCATCTATCCAAAAAGCCTCTCTTCTTGGCCAATCTGAGGGCCAACTTTTTCCTCCTGACTTGTTTTCCGTTTCGCCTATGCCAGATACTTCACCACCCACCATCCACCCACCCTACCACCCTGCTGTATACCCTGCGCCTCAGCTCTCGTTACCTGATCTTTCATCCTTCCTCTACCCTACCCTGCATGCATATGAGGACATAGCATCGTTTGGTATGGGGGGGTGGATAGGCATTGTTGAACGTTTATGAACCTACGCTAACGTGTTCGATTTTGGAAAACCTGTCGTTGTAGTTCGAAAGCGAAGAATTCATGTTCAACAAATAAAATTTATACCGAAATTAAAATTCCGGGTCGAACACAGGGAGGCAGACGTTTGATTTAAAAACTACGCGTTTCTTTTTATTTGTTACAGAATAATTCAATTTAGAACCATCTAATTATTTACAATAAATAGAAGAGAGAGAGAGAGTAAGAGAGAAAGAGAATATTACACAGAGAAATCAAAATGAGATGTAGAATAAACAAGGAATTTTTGTATTGAAGAGATTGTTCATTACAACTGGAAAGCATAAAATAATTACTCTAGAAAGCGATAAATTTACTCTAGAAAGCATTAAAAGAATGGAGAGAGAAATGTCCTCCTCGACGATTGCTTGGTGGACGAGTAGATTAATCTAGAAAGCAGTAAATCTATACTAGAAAGCGGTAAAAAGAATAGGGAGAGAGAAATCCTCCTCGATGGTTGCTTGGAGGACGAGCCGGACGGGACGACTCCTGGACGAAGGAGAACGAAGAGGGACGAAGGAGGACGAAGCAGAAGAACAGGAACGAAGCAGCACGCCGTTGTCGTCGCGGGATCCACTTCCGAAGGGGAACGAAAATTGGACTTTATCTCGCGAGAAGCATCCCGGGTGTGGGACAAGCTTCTCTTGAGCTTTGGAGGGGTAGAGAGGAGAAAGAAGGGATGAGAATTTCATATGGAGGGGGTCTCCTTTTATAGTTGCAAGGAGTGGGGGCAAAATGGACATTACATCTTCAAAATAATAAATAAGGGGTCTTTAGTGACAGATAAATCCGTCACTAAAGCCCCGACGTGGCCGTCGCCGCCGCACCCACGCACGCCTCCTCGGCTGCCCGCTCCTCAACGCTCGCGCACGTCCAGCGCTTTTCAGCCGTCCGATCGCGAGATCGGACGGCTTAAATCGCGTCCGCGCCCGCCGCAACCCGCCCGCCTGCGCGTGCGATCGCGCGTTACGTGGAGCGTCCAATCGCGCGTCGGTGCTATCGGGCGCCCGCGACCGCACGATCTCCATCCGATGCTCCATGCGCCTCAATTACCCGTGCCTCCAATCCACTCGCCGCGGCTCGAACTCGCGCCTCGCGCTCGCGTAAGTGCACTCGACCGCTGCGCTGCGGGGCGCGGATGGTCGAGCGCACGCTTTAAGCGCCGGGCGGCCACAGCCGTTGGATCTCCATGAGACGGTGGAGAGCGATCGGGCGGGGGCCTTCACAAAATGCCAGCGGCCGTTTGGGCGGCTGAGATGGCACCACGTGGTGCCATCTTCGCCGTCCATCTTCTGGAAATTGTAGATGGTGCCACGGATGTCGGATTGACTCGATTTTTGTGTCGTTGGGCTGCGATCGTCGATCCGAATTCATCCGTGCGGTCGGATTTGTCATCTGAAGTGCGGATTTACACCATCCTGGCCCTTGATCTTCTAGGGTTCCCCGGTCTCTATCTGATGCTATGGATGCCTGATTAGGGCGATCTTGGAGTCATTGAACTCCAATCGTCGCCCTGATCATATCCATACGGTTGGATCTTTGATCCGAGGCCCCGATAAAATGTTTGCCCTGTCCAAGCACATAAAAGGAGACAATTAACCTCCATTTTATTCAAACTACTCTAAATGCGAGATGATGCATGTTATGCAATATTTATATCATGAAATGCAATCCTATGCTTAAGAACATGCATAAATAGACATTTTAAGTAGTGTAAATGTGTTTACATCAGGCATCCTTAGGATCTGGGTATTTTATGGTATCATGCAGTTTCCACCTATATATATATATGTATATATATATATATATATATAAAATGGTGTCTAGTAATGATTTGAAGGATGAAACAAAAATACAATAAGTGTTTATGGATATTCAACCACTGTTTTGAAGACTTTCCAGGCCGCAGAAGCTTGATTCGCTCAGGCTCGGCTTAATTCACTTGAGCATTGACAAGATAGATCGGAATCTCTCCTAACTAAGGACGTATTCTTGTACCTGAGACACCAGTACAGGATCCGTTGGTTTGCTTCTACTCGAGAGCTTAAGTAATCTTGGTTCACACTACACATATTAAGAAAGACTAGGTGAACATAAGATCTAACCCTAGTGTTCATTAGGGAAGGTGGAGTCCTTACCTGTGCGCGCAGGTAGACTTTTTATCCCAGGCTTTAGTCTTGTGTTTAGGAAAGACTCTTTCCACCAAGAAGGAACTCTCCCACCGAAAAGAGAAGTGTGCTCCTCCAAATAATGTTGTAAGAGATATACTGACACGTGTTTCAAAAAAAAAAAAAAAAAGAAAAAAGATGCAAATAAGTCAGTATATCTCGTAAATGTCTGAAAGTCTACCCTAAAAAAGTTCTTCAGGGTAAGTCGCAAATACCTTATTTTCTTTGAGCCACAAATGTCAGAAAATGGGAGTTGAATTTTCCGTCATCTTTTTAAGGGTCAATCCGAAGATACGAGCTGAAACTGGGACCAACCTGTACTTAAAAATTCGTGAAACCCTGGGCTTGAGTCTTAATGTTGATTTGGTCAATCTTGATCCTTCACTATGCACAAGCCATAATTTCTTGAGCTCTCGAGTATGGCAAAAACCCCCTGGGTCCTGGAAATCGTACTTAAGGTTTAAATATAAAGAGTCTAGGTTAGTTGAGAGATGATCTAGGTCATATGAGACTTAAAGTACTGGTAGTCTTCTCTGCAATTGGTTCTTACAATATCCAACAATAAACACACCTATGTTGCCTCAGAAGAAAATCTTCAGCTTAAGATCATTTCTAAATACAACACAAAAATATTTTCCTAGGGACTAACAAAAGATAGGCATGGGGATATGATTGCACCGCAAAAATATACTTGCAATTGTGCCGTCTTGTGCTATTTCATAGCATTACCAATGAATATTAGGTATCCCTAGTCGCATTTGTAAAAAAACATGCATGCATGCATCTATTTGAGAGGGGAGGAGAGCGAAATAAATAGCCTTGAAATTAACATTTTTCTCAAGTGCTGCTTCGCAAATCCACCATCTTTATTTCTATTTTTTATTTGTCCTTGAAAATTTCTTCGCACGGCTGCAAGGAATGGCCTCTTCTTCTTCGCGCCATGTCCTGCTCAGCCTCTCACTGCCAGCCCTGCAGCCGCATGCACAAGATCTCCCTGCCGGCCATGCTGAGCCATGCACAGCCAGGGCATGGCTGTGCATGCCTCTTTCTTCTTTATAAGGGCACGACTGCCTTCTTTGCAAAGAGAGCCTGGTCCATAGAGAAAACCCAACACAGCAGCTCTTCTTCTCCAGGCCGCCTCCTCCCCTCTCCCTCCATACGCAGCCTCTCCTCCTTTGAGGAGCCACGCTGTGGGCAAGAGCACCTCACAGTGGTGCACAACCACCACTGTGAGTACACCACCGCCCAGCTCATCAGAGACCCAGTGGGCATGGTGGTTCTCTCTCTGTTTCAACGTCCATGCCACTTCCGCCATTGCCACTAGAGCTTCAAGCTTTGAAGCTCAACCGGCCACCGGAAGCTCCGCAGCAGCAGCAGCAAGGCGGCAGTAGCAGCGCAGGCCATCGCACTCCTGTATGCAGTCCTCCGCGCGTGCCTCCAGGCTGCCCTCGCCTTCCGCTTCTTCGCGTACGCCTGCCTCTCCGATCAAGCCACCAGCCGGCACACCCTTCCACGCGTGCGCCAGCTCGCACATCGGCTCCCCTCACTCACGGAACCGGGCACGCCCGGTCGCGCGGCTCGGCCATGCACTGTAGCCACTATCCACGCCAGTCAGCGGAACACTGTGGCTACAGTGCGGTGACCGGTAAGTTTCTCACTTAACCGGTCACCCTGCGCGCCGCAACCAGCCAGTGCCCTCTCCCGCCTCCAGCCCTACACCCGCTCCTGTATCCAGCTCCGTGCCTGCTCCAGTGCCCGCCTGCACGTTTGCATGCACCGGCGTCTTCATCCGCTCCCAGTGCCTGCCTTCGCCCGCTCCCTTCGCCTCTTCACGCAGCGCGGTGCGCTATGGGCCTCTCTCCCTCGCACTCACTCCCTCCCAGCGTGTGCCTCTCCGCACGCCCACGTGCGCGTGCGTTGTGGCCATCAGATGACGCCCATTTGCGTGCAGACATCTTGACGCTCACCTCCACTCCAGCAAGAAGCACACACTCTCTCTCTCTCACACAGCACTCCCTCACTCTGCCCGCCCACGTCTTCATCTACTCCCAGCACCTGCCTTCGCTTGCTCTCTTCGCCTCTTCACGCAGCGCAGTGCGCTGCGGGCCTCTCTCCCTCGTGCTCACTCCCTCCCACCGCGCGCCTCTTCGCGCACCACACGCGCGAGCGTGCATTGTGGCCATCAGACGACGCCCAGCTGCGTGCAGATGTCTTAACGCTTGCCTCCACTCCAGCAGGAAGTGCGCTCTCTCTCTCTCTCTCTCTCTGACAGCAGTCCCTCACTCTCTCTGCCGACACTTACACACACACACTCACACTCTCATACACACACACTCACACCTGTACTCTACTTTATACATATATATATACGTACATATATATATTTATATACATATATATATATATATATATATACATATATCTATACATATATTAGTACTTATATAACTATGTATTAGTCTATATACATACTTACATATATATATATATATACATATATATATTACCTATATAACTAAGTATAAGTATAGATACATATATATAGATATATACATATATATACACATATACTTATACATATATATATATATATATACAAATATACATACATATATACATATATATCAATAATATATATACATATATATATATATATATACATATCTATCTACATATATTTATATCCATATATTGCTATATATATATACATATATATTTATATCTATATAGTTATATATATATAAATATACATATATATATATATATATTTACATATATACATATATATTTTCATATCACTTACCATACGTGGTATAGTGGGAATATCTACACCAGTTGCTGATATTCCCCGATACACGCGTACAGAAAGCGTGTTCACACTCATCTTCCACACATCCACCTTACATTCCACGCGGCACTTCGTCCTATTGGTTGCGTCTTCCTAGACGACGACCGACTCGACATGGTGCTACACGCCATCTCCTCCTCCACCTCCACCCCTTTATACATATATAATATATACATATATATATATACTATATTTACTTTATTTCTGTTTCTCTTTCATGCCAGTAAAAAGATAAAAAAATATATAAAAGAGAAAAGATAAGCCTTGACTTGCAGGTACTCAGTCTTGCGTATGGCAAGACCAGTTTTGGAACCTTGATTTGGCTCAAAGCCAAGAACCAGATTTTGAGGGTGTGCCTCAAGGATAAGAATTATCAGAAAAAAAATCTAAATAGAAAAAACACCAAAAACACAATAAACGAACGGAAGAGATTCGTTGTAGGAAAGGCGTAGAAACTTCACTTCTAATCCCACTTCCCTGAGTTTGACCCTGGGCCTAAAAGTGACCAAGATAAAATCAAGTAGGGTAGGTTAAAAATTTTGTAAAGAGATGATTAGGTCTGATTTAGGTTAACCACTATACACATTTTAATGATAAAATCATCGCATTAACACAACCTATCCGGGCCCGACCACCTCCTAGGATATCTAAATATCCTACCAGGGGCATGTAGGCACCTTGTGTTGGTTCAGGTGCCATGGGAGGGATTATCCTAAAATGTCGATTGCTAGGGCCTGAATTTAGCTACAGAATGTCATGGGCGACACTATCTCGAAGTGTCGAATGCCAGGGTTTTGGGCGTTGCAATGGGTGATGCTACCTCGAAGCATCAATTGTCAGGGACCCTACGAGGATTGATGATGGGAGCAAGGAACCCGATACAGACTATGTTTTTGAGCCAATCTAAAGCTAGAAATAAAGAAAAGAAAAAGAGAGCGAAAACTCTCCAAAATGCAAAAAAATTCTTTTATCCCTCTCTCTTACAAAAATGCACTACAAACTGAATCGGGACCAACCATGTTACAAGCATGGGTGCTTTAACTGCTGGGTTCAACAAACCTTAGGATAGTTTTTGTGGGTCTTAGAAACCTTCGCGGCAGATTGAGGTTAAAGCTGGTCAGGTTTGGATCATGGTCGATACTTGAGTACCTCTAGGCCTACTTTTGACATTCTGACCTAATTTCTAACAGGAAAAAAAATCAGGACTTTGAACATCAAAATCATGGTCTAGAATTCAAGTTCATTTCATAAGATTTTGCTAAGGGACTAACAAAAGTTAGGCATGGGAGTATGATGATAACGTCATCATCAACCATATCTAGCTTTATTGAGTCATAATCAATTGATAAATGTTCCTACATAACCGCCAAAGAGCCCTAATTCACTACAAATCCTTTTTGAGAGATTAACATGAAAATAGGGGTAAAACTCTAGTTTTAACAGAATATCCTAATTGCAAAGCAATCATGGGATTTCCCAGGGGTAAATGAAGGTCAAATGGTCATAAATGTCTAATAAGTGGGTTCATGCAGACAGAAATGGATTTTTCACGTGTTTTGAGAATTAATGAACATCTGAAATCCTAAAAATAGATCTGCTTAATTACCTGAGGCTTTAGTCATGATAAAATTCACCTAAACCTTCTAAAAATCATAGAAAAATATTCTATAAGGTTTGGTATGCTTGCATTGACCATCTGAACCCAATTTGACCTAAAATAGAGTCCCAGACAGATAATTGCCTTAATTTGGGTTTCTATCCAAATTACCTAGTTAAACTTGGTTAAAACCAAAATTTGACTTCACCATCAACTTCCTTGGGTCAAAATTAGGTTTGTAGCAAAATTTGGGTCCAATCAAAGATCATCCTAACGTAGTTTGCATTCTAGTCGAGTCTGACTCTTCTCACACATACACACCCTTAGCTTTTGAAATTTATTGGAGAAAGGACCCTACTTTTGTCATCATCTTCACAATCAGGTCCCTCCACCGTTATCACGAAGGAACTCCTACTCTGGCGATCTTCAATCAGAGATTTCTCTCTGATTCCTTGACAAAACCCTTCCAAAATTGGAAGAACTCCTGAGAAAATCTCCTTCCATTTGAGCCATTCATTGGGCTCTGATTCCTTCTCAAAATCTCATGCGAACCTTTCAAAGGTTTGGGGGTTTCCTTGTTTGTCGAGTTACCAAGCTTTCAAGCTTGGATTCTAAGATTGAAACGGCCCCCTGAGCCTAATAAAAGGACCCCAATACATGCCTTACCTCCTTAGCTACGTTTGGGGCCAAAGACCTCTTCTAAACCTTACCTTTGGCCCTCTGTGACCAAGCTCCGATAGTCCTCCTCATTCTCCTTCATCTGCGGACCCAACCATCAAATTGGAGGCACAACTATCCTCCCTTCCTTCCTTCGACGGTGGCCAGTCAAAGCCCCATCGTTCTGGACCTCTTTCCTCACCATTCCATCCACCTAAACTCCCCACCAAACAACCCCACATTCTCCGACCTTCTTTGCATTCGCTACAGCCATACACACTCTCTCGTGGCACTTAACCCAACTTGACCTATCCCTCACTCCTTGGCTGCGACCCACGCCCGTAGCCTTGGACCTGGGTTGACCCGTACCTGATTACCCGGCTATTTGAGAGAAAGAGGAGGGGAGGAAGGAAAGAGAAAGAGAGAGTGGGGGAGGGTGGGTTTTGCTCTTCAGAGAGAAAGCTCAGCCCTTAGTCGTTGTGAGCAGAAGGAAGAAGAAGAGAGAAGAAGAAGACTTGAAGGTTTGAGAAGAAGAGAAGGGCTAAGGAAGAAAGCAGAAGAGAAGAAGAGAAGAAAGGCTAAAGAGAAGAGCCATGCCTAAGTGAAAGACGAACAACACTGTAGCAAGCGACAGTTAAGTCATCTAATTATCAAATCAGATGTCTGAGTACTGTTCGTTTATTTGACATGATTGAGTAATTGATATACATGTGCTTAGACTAATAATTGGTGATCTAAATCACCATTATTTTGTCCTAGATATCTTTTTGTCCTCTTTAACTCTTTTTTTTTGAAATAAAAAGGAAAGCTATTGTCTTATGATAGCAATCCGGAATGATATATTTTATAAACAAGTAAGAGGAATTACAAAAGAGATCCCCATGTATGTATGAGGGACCAACACTCTCTTACAATTCTTTCACAGCACACTGGTCTCTCCTGAAAAAGTCTCATTTCTCGCCTTCCACACACTAGAGAGTGACAGCCATGTGTACTTGTGGCTTCCCTCTCACACCAAACCCATGCCATATGGAAGCCTAATCTGGAAGCGGCTCCTGACATGTCCTCCTCCAAATAGCATCAGTGATATGGCAAGAAGAGAAGATATAATTTGCAAAATCAGTATGCATCCCACATAAGTAACAAACATGATGATCAGTTCCCAACCTTCTATGTCGCAAATCTCCTGTGATCAATCCATCTCTTCTACATAGCCAAAGAAAAATTTATACCTTAAGGGGAGTTTTTTGAAGCTAAATCTTCTTATTAATGAAATCACAGCTCCATCCACTCCCATGGTTTAAGATTCTGTTATAGCCACTTTGCACATTGTAAACCCCCTCCCAAAGGTACTTATCCTTCACACCAATCCTTGGCCTAAAGCTCTCAAGGTCTGATAGCAGCTTCCTCCTTTCTTCCCACAGCCGGGTGCCCCTCTTGTTGGATTCCTCCTCATGCAGATTCCAGCTGCAGCTGCTGCAAGACCAGAACCTGCTGACAGTAGCTTCCTTGTCAGATGTTGTAGCAAAGTCCCTTGGATAGAGCTCCTTCAAGACACCCAGCACTGACCAACCCTCCTTCCAGAAACTGAAGGCCCTGCCATCCCCAAGAGCCGGCTGCAGCAAGTGGAAGTGATCAGCCAATGCTCTTGTCACTGATTTCCAGAAAGGAGAAGGTCTGTTGGGCTGAAGCCTGGATAGCACACTATTGGAAGCAGCATAGCTATCTCTGATCAGGACAGTCTATGGCTTCAGGTCTCCTTACAAGAGTTTAACTGCCCACTTAAGTAGCAAAGCATCATTGAAGTGCTTCAAGGACTTAATCCCAAGTCCACCCCTATCTTTTGGTTGGCAGATCTGCTCCCATTTGAGTGGCTGCAGAAATCTACCCTCATGTTTAGCTCCCTTCCAAAAGAACCTTTTTCTCAATACATCCAACCTTTTCCAAATGGAATTAGGTGCTTTAAATATGGAAAAGTAGAAAATAGGATGGAGACTATAGAGTTGAGCAAGATAAGTCTTCCACCTTTGGAGAGGAAGCTGCTATGCCACCCATCCAATTTCACAGAAATTTTGTCAAAAAGGTAGCTCCAATGTCTCTTTTTCATTCTAGAGCATCTCAAAGGCAGCCCCAAGTATTTAATAGGAAGACTATTGTGGGGGGTCCCCAAAACAGTAGCTAAAGCACCTTGCTCCTCCTCAGGTAAGCCAAAGCAGACCAAACTGGAATTATCCCTATTTAGCCTCAAGCCAGAGAGCTCACCAAAGATATTGACCATATGCTACAAAGCCAGTGCTTCATCCATAGGCCCCTCCACAAAAAAAATCGTATCATCCGCATATTGAAGAATGGGAGCCAAGTTACTCCTGCAAGACAATGAATACCCTCTAATAAGACTTGCTTCAGCGAGCTTACTAGAGTACCAGGCCAAGTTGTCCACTGCCAGGTTGAAAATTAGAGGTGCCAGAGGACATCCTTGCCTGATTCCACATTGGGGCTGAATCCAAGAACCACAGAGCTTCCCATTTATCAAAGGGGTGAAAGAGGCAGTGGTGATACATCTTTTCACCCATTGAATCCAAGTAGGGGGAAAGCCTCTTCTTTTAAGCACTTCCCAAAGATATATCCAACTGATGGAGTTATAAGCTTTGCGGAAGTCAACCTTCCATAGAAAAGCCTTACATTTTCTTTTGTGCCAACCACAAATCATCTCTTCGGCCATGATAAAGGATTCATGTAGAGATCTGCTGGGGAGGAAGGCTGATTGAATAGGGTGGATCAAATCTTGCAAAACAGGCCTCAATCTTTTGGGCTTGTCCTCTTTAACTCTTGAAATACATCAAACATCTAATGTGACGGATTAACATTCATTGAATATCTTTATTATGCTCATTTATTATGCTCATTTATATTTTAATCGAGATTAGCTTGTGAATTCCATATTTGCTACTTGTGTTCGACCTCGGACTTTATTTCTAGATATCTGAGTTTATAAGTTGTATTTGTTGTAGAGCTATTTAGGAGACTTTACTACAACGAGACACATTTAAACTCCTGAAAAGGCTGATCAACAAGCACTGAAAAAACTTCAGCAACGTCGTACGCCCACTACACTCCACCAATCCACCAGCTCCAACTCCCCAAAGCTCTGCCTTACGCCTCTGACCAAAAGCCCTCACCAAATTGCATCATCCACTCACTCCATGACTCGACCGAAAATTGTACTGGACTCTAGATTACAGGAATTAGCTAAAGGACAAAATCCCTAATGAAACCTCTTGATAAAAATCTTTATTCATGGATGCAATATATATAAAGATTCTATATACAATTAACCTCTTATGTTATTCGCTTATCAGGTTACATTCAGCTTAGTCCTAATTTAGATCAAAAAGTGAGTGAACGAGTTGAAAATGATTGTTGCGGATGATTTCTAGCTCCAATGAAATATTGGAGGTGGGGTTGGTTGTTCTTAAATTATGGACTCTAAAGTACAATTAACATGCTGCTCAGACATTTTCTAAATGTTGGCATAAAATTTTTCAATTTAATGTATACTACCCTTGCATGCCTAAGTTCTTGCATGTCCTAAAGCATGAACATAAAGGAAATAAATTAAGACAGGGAGTGAGTGGATAGAAATCACCTGGAATTGCTCTTGAATTTTCGTTCAGCATAAGCCAACATCATGATATATAATATGCAGAAAAATTTGCTAAAAGAAAATATGCTATGTCTAAAAGATATGTACATATGTATAAGTGCTGAGTTTAACGCCTCTAGCTGGGTGAAAACTCAATTACACGTCCTCAATGAAATTAATGATTTCGTCAGTAGGAGGTTCCTGGGCAATAAATGGCTTGAGGCGTTGGTCATTTACCGTAGAAACATGCCTAGATTTCGGGTCCATGATTTGGACTACCATATTAGAGTAGGGGTGAATCACAATGTACGGGCTAGTCTACTTGGACTTGAGCTTTCCCACAAAGAATTTAAGGCATGAATCAAATAACCAGACTTGCTGGTTAGGCGTGAATACTTTCCTCCAGATGTGGCGATCATGAAAGGCCTTCATCTTGTCTTTATAGATTTTCATGTTCTCATAGGCCTCCCGCCGAATTTCTTCTAGTTCACTGAGCTAGAGCTTCCTTTCACAACCTTCCGCATAGAGGTTAAAATTACACTTTCGCATAGCCCAAAAGGCGTGGTGCTCCAGCTTGACAGGAAGGTGACATGCCTTTCCATACACCACATGGTATGGCGACATTCCAAGTGGGGCCTTGTATGCAATCCAATATGCCCAAAGTTAACCAATCAATCTATCAGACCAATCCTTCCTATCTACTCTAATAGTCTTTTGGAGAATTAGCCTGATTTGACAGTTAGACACTTCAGCTTTCCCATTAGTCTGCGGATGATATGGGGTGGCAATACAATGATTTACCTTATATTTCTTTAATAGTGACCTGAAATGAGCATGGATGAAGTGACTACCCCCATCGCTAATCAGAGCATGGGGTACACCGAATCTCGCAAAAATAAATTCTTGTATGAAAGAGATAACAATCTTATGATTAGCCCATCTCACCGGGATGGCTTCAACCACTTCGAGACAAAATCAACAATGAGAAGTATGTACTCGAAGCCATGCGAGTTCAGAAAAGGGCCCATAAAATCAATGTCCCACATGTCGAAAACTTCTACAACCAAAATGGGTTGGAGAGGCATCATGTCTCTACGGGTCATAGAGCCAACCGATTGACATTGCTTGCAGTGCTTGGCAAATTCGTGTGTATCTCTAAAAATGGTCAGCCAGAAAAAACTTGACTGCTCTTGGCAACGATTTTTTAGCCTGAGAAATGACCACCATAGGCCTCACTGTGGCAAAAAGATAACACACTAGAAATTTTAGAGTTGGGGATGCACCTTCTGATAATCTGATCGGCTCCAATGCGGAAGAGCAAGGGGTTGTCCCAAAATGTGGCATCCTACTTTGCCAACAAATGCTGAAGGGTGGAATGATATGTGAAAATTATCACTTTGGACTCAAGCAAATATGATCAAAATTTCTCAAACCCAAATTCTACTGCTAGCAGTTCTCTCTCAGTAACTGTATAATTACGCTGAGCGTCATTCAATGTCTTGCTAGCATAGTAAATTAAAAAAGGGTGATGCTCCCGACGTTGGCCTAGAAAAGCTTCGATGGCGAAATTGAAGGCATCGCACAGCATCTCGAAATTGAGAGACCAATCGAGTGGTCGGAGAATCGGGGGATTAGAAATAGCGCTTCGTAAAGTCTCGAAAGCATTGAGACATGAGGGATGGAATTCAAATGGGATGTCGGCTACCAGAAGATTCGTCAACGGCCATGTGATTTTTGAGAAATCACAAATAAATCTTTGGTAAAATTCGACATGAACCATGAATGATCTGATTTTCTTAACCAAGCTAGGTGAAGGTAATCGAGATATGACTTCTGATTTAGCTTGATTGACCTCGAGTTCGTTAGATGAGATTCTGTGACCTAGTACAATGCCATCTCTTACCATAAAATGGTTTTTCTCCCATGATAGTACTAGGTTTACTTTATTGCATCTCTTCAAGATCTTTGTGAGGTTATCAAAACAAGATGAGAAATCATCTCCGAAAATGGAGAAGTCGTCCATAAATACTTCCACATAATCCCCAATCATATCAGACAAAATGGCCATCATACAACGCTGAAATGTCACTGGTACGTTTCAGAGGCCAAAGGGCAATTGCTTAAAAGAGAATGTTCCAAAGGGACACGTGAAAGTGGTCTTGTCTTGATCTTCCAGTTTAATCGCTACCTAATTATACCCAAAGTATCCATCTAAGAAGCAAAAAAACTACACCTGGCTAACCATTTTAAGATCAGATTAATAAACAGTAAAGGAAAATGATTCTTCTTGGTAGCCGTGTTCAGTTTCCTGTAGTCAATGCAAACCCGCCACGAAGTCGCGGTATAGGTTCGGATGGATTCGCTTTTATCATTTTTTATGATGATGAGTCCTACTTTCTTGGGCACGATCTGGATAGGACTCACCCATTGGCTGTCGCAAATTGGATATTGATAAATGCCAGTTTATCATCATTCTTATGCCCTAAAACAAACTTAGCTCTTAGGATTTTAACTTCGCAAATGGGTTTCTGGGCTGCATTTAGACAACACTTTGGTCAGGCATGCATTGCATTATTTTTGTTGCTTTTGAGATGTTTACTTGAGTGTTAGGGATGAATAGATAGCCAGACTCCTAAAACTTTAACATTCAGGAAGGCAAAATGTGAAAAAGAAGCTCAATCTAGCTAGGACTCAGCTAAATCCAACTCATCATAGCTGGATACCAGCTCAGTTGGGTTAGGGTTAGCTCTCTTAAGCTCCATTCGGCTCATCTTAGCTGAATGGAAACTCAACTTAGCTCAACCTAGCTCAAGTCAGCTTAGATCCAGCTCAACATAGTTGAGTCTAGCTCCTCTTAGCTCCAATCAGTTCATTGGGACCTCTAGCTAGCTCAACTAAGTTGACAAGATTCCACCTCAGCTCAGGTCCAGCTACTTCCAGCTCCACACAACTTAAGTCAGTTGAAGATGACCTCAAGTAGCTCAGGCCAGCTCAATTCCAGCTCCCGGAGATTCCACACAGCTCAACCCAGTTGAGCCAACCGTTTTAAACTAAGCTAGCTACTCCAGCTAGCTAAGTTATCTTCGAGAAGATCAGACCCAACTCACCTTAGCTCAAGTCAGCAGAATCCAGCTTGCCTTAGCTTGGCTTAGTAGCTAGCAAAGAACTAGTGATGTGCACACATCGCATTTGTGGCACCACCGTTGGATGAATATCCAACGACCTTGAGCATTGGACCATGAATTCGTCCACTTGACAATCCATGGGTCATAGCACACTGGTCAAGAGCTTTATCCTTAATGGAGGTCATGGGTTCGAGTCTTGAGGACACCCCAATTCACCCTCCAAATCTCCTTTTTTCATGGCAATGAGGCATGGCCCCATGGACATCACTCCAACACCCCCATCATGCATGGCATAAGACATCCTCATGCATGCTTGGACATCTTCAGCGAGAGATCATGAGCAATATTACATGAAGGGGCACTTTTCTTTATGTAAAAATTGAAGTGGCACCAGCAAAACGGTGTAGCACGTAGTGCAACCGAAGGGTGCATGCACGTGAAATTTGGGCCTCTTCTGATGGCATTTAATGGCCATGAAATATGTTTGCAATGCCAGCGTTGGGGATGTGTGAAACGTAGATCACTAACGGCATTGCATGGCTAGACATGGGAACGTGGGTGCCATTAAGGCCCACGTTTTTCTTTGTGTTTTTACCAAAATGCCCTCTTCCAAAAGCTTATAAAAGTAGCCCATATTCCCTCCATTTTAAGCATCTCTTCCTCTCTTCTCTCACCCCCTCCAAAGCTCTAATAGCTTATCCCTGACCCGGGATGCTCCATTAGAGTTTAAAATAGAAATTTTCCACCTTCTCATCCTCGTTCGTTGAGTGCCCGCGGTTGTATTCTTACCATCGTTCAGGAAAAATTGTATTTAAGACTCTAATGGAGCATCCTGAGTTTGGGACAAGCTTGTAGAGCTTTGGAGGGGGTGAGAGTAGAGAGGAAGGGATGGTGAAATGAGTGATAGGGGTAGGCCTTTTATAGTTGTAGGAATGGGGGGCATAAGGGTCGTTTTAAGGTTTAAAAATAAATATGAGGCCTTTAGTGATGCATGTAAGCATCACTAAAGGCACATGTCGCTGTTGTCACGCCTTCATCTTCGACTGTGCAATCTCCATTAGACGCTCCTCAAAGAGCCACATCACCGGCCATTGCTCTTCAGTCGTTGCGCCCACGTTCACTAAGCACCGCTCCTCCTTAGCCATTTGATCATTGATGGAGGGTTGAGATCGCGCTTGAGATTGCACGCTGGGGCGCATACGATCGTGCATCTCCTTGTGCATCGAATTACACATCCGCACTATGCATGACGTGGCTCACATCTTCTCCTTTTGTTCGAGATCGCATGGTTCAATCAATTCAGTCATTAGCTGGGGGAGAGTAGATCGGGTTTCGAACTCGCGACTAGCTGCTAATGGAGGACTTTATCCACTGTGCTATGTGCGTGGATTATCATGAAGACCATCAGATGTGCAGATGCTCACAGCCGTCCGATTATAGATCAACGGCCGCGATCTCCCTATGGGTGCCTCTTTGGAAAGGAGGGGTGCGGCTTGGCTTGATCTTAGCCCTTGGATTGAAATCCAATGGTTGAGATTGATGGGTGCGGATGAAGAGAGGAAGGTCGGCGACTGTGGGTGGCTTGGTGCCATCCTAGCTGTCCATCCTTTTTGACTTGTAGATGGTGCAGTAGATGTCGGATTGGATCGATTTTCGTATTGTTGGGCTGCGATAGTCGACCTGAACCCATCCGTGCAGTTGGATTTGTTATTTGAGGTACATATTTAACACCACCTTTGCCCTTGACCTCTAATCTTTCTCAGACTGTATCTGATACTACGGAAGTACGATCGGGGTGATCATAGGGGCGTTGGACTCCGATTGTTGCTCTGATCAGATCTGTATGGTTGAATCTTCAATTCGAGGCCCTGAAATGATCTTGCCCTATCCCCTGACCACAAAAAGGGAAAGTTAACCTATAATTTATACAATCTAACCTAAATGCATAATGATGCATGTTATGCAAGATTTATAATGCATGATGCTTCTATAGACCTAGGAACATGCATAAATAGGCATACTAGGCCAATTAAATGTGTGCACATCAGTTCACTTATTTATTTCTTCTTTATTGGGTTTCTAAATCTCAGATTTCATTAAGGAGTCAACTTTAGGATAAATTAGGCTTGGTTGTTTGATTTGCACACTTTCTCTCATCTCTTTCTCTTCTCCTCCCCTCCCCATCTTTCAAGTGCATGCACGGGCGAAGGTCCCAGAACCCACTTCTTGAGGGACCATTTGATTTTGCCCCACACACCAAAAGATCCTTATTTTCTTCTTCCTTTGATTCAAACATGGAAAATAGGTCAAAAAATTCTACTTCCACATCCCAACCCGAACCTAACCCATCAGCCGACCCACAAGCTGACTTTACCATCCTAACCTCCCACATTTGGAGCTACCACAAAACCCTGAATGGCCAGGTGGTCCTTTAAATCAAAATACAAACCCCTTTTCTCTTATGGTCGACCAATTGGTTCAATTCAACAAAATCAGTAGCAGTTGGCTAGGACAGTCACGAACCTAGCCAACCAAAGACCAGGTCAGCCACTCGGGGAACCTCTCATACCTCTTAAGGATTTCTATGATCCTTCTAATTATGAAGAGAGACTCGGAGTGGTTATACCCCAAGGGGATTTTGAAATAAAACCCGCTATTCTGAACTTAATCAAACATTTTCATGGTCTTCCAAGAGAAGACCCCTTTTGTCACCTCAAGGAGTTGACTGTCCTCGCTCAAACCACTCGTTCCTACAATGTGCAGGAAGAAGTGTGGCTTATGAGACTTTTTCCTCTTTCATTGAAAGATAAGGCTTCTCATTGGTTCAGAATAGTTAGGCATCCTATCACCACCTGGCTCCAATTAAAAAGTGCTTTCTTAAAAAATTCTTTCCGATAGGTCGTATAAATGCTTCACGTCAATCAATAACGACCTTTCAACAAAAATCTGGTGAACCTCACCTTGAGTCCTGGGAGAGATTTCAAGAATTACTTGGAAGTTGCCCCCACCATGAAATTCCACGATGGTAGTTAGTGCAGATCTTCTATCATGGATTAGAAGATCAATTAAAAAGATTCGTGGATGCTTCATGTGGGGGTAATTTCCTTAATAAAGATGCTGAAAGTGCTTACCTCTTTTTTGAAGAAATTAGTGAAAACTCATTTAATGTCTTCAATGGACACTTTTGGTAGAACCAACAACCCAAGACTCGGAGTCAATGAATTGACTCCAAATCCACATTTGTTCCAGTAACATAGGATGATCTACACATGATAGCTCAACGATTGGATTGGATGCAAATAAACCAGATGAAAATGGAAGAAATGCTCACCCAAAAACAAGCTTCTTACCCTAACTCCCCTCACCTTCTCAGAAGAGAAAATCTGCACAACATTAATGCTACCCCTGCTGGGTAGCAATTTTTAGCTGACCTTTCCCATGATCTGATTGGGACCTTTTATTTTATGAATCAAAATCTTTTTGACCTCACCACTGAGAACATTTCAACACTCCAGGAGACAATCAAAATTGGAGGACCAACCCGAATCCCTCTTGGAAAGCCCCAAATCCGCTTCCGTTTCCCAAACAAAATCAATTTGGGAATTATGGGCAAAACACATATCAACCTAGACCATCCTAGGAAGATATCAACACCCAGGTCATGAGGACTGTGCAGGGAATGCAGACTCAAATGACTGAAGTAACCCACATGATCACTAATTTACAACATCAAGTAAAGGTTACTCTTGATCACAGTCCTGTTGGCAACCTGCCATCCCAACCCATGCCCAACCCTGACAATCAACGGAATCAGTATCAAGGTGGGTATCCCAATCAACCTATCTACCTAGCACCCCACCATCCATCAGGTTTTAATCAAAATCATGCCTCCCATCCCCCTCCTAGAAATAATCATACTGCAAATGCAATTATTTTGAGGTATGCAAAAACTACTCATGATCCTTTGCCTGTTCAAGAAACTTGCTACAAAGAAAAGTAGATCAACTCTTTCCCTTCCTCCTCTAACCCTATTCAGGAACCTGAAAGTGCCAAACAGGACAATCCCATACCATTTCCATGAGCCCTTCACTCTTCACACACTAAGAAAAAGAAATCCGAGCCCACTAATAAGGAATTGATGGATCTTTTTGGGCAAGTAGAAATAAATATCCCCCTCCTAGATGCCATTAAATATATCCTTGCCTATGCCAATTCCTAAAAGATTTATGTAACCCCAAATGGTAGCCAAGAAACCTAGGAAAGGTGATTCTCCTAGAGACAATAAACTCAGTTGTGTAGAGCAAATTGCATCTGAAAAGAAAAGATCCAGGTACCCCCTAATTCAAGTAGTCATTAATGACACTTCTTTTGATCACGCCTTACTGGATCTCGGTGCCTCAATTAATCTCATCCCCGCAGTCATTTTTGAGGAATTTAAGATTGGTGAATTAAAGCCTATTGAGGTAACACTTCAATTATTAGACCGATCTACAATCAAACCAAGGGAGATTATTGAGGATGTCATTGTCCGGGTTAAAAACTATCTTTTTGCTGTAGATTTTTTGGTCCTAGATATAGAGGTATCAGAAGCTTTAAAGAATGCCCCCATAATTCTTGGATGACCATTCTTAGCTATCGCCAAGGCCAATATTAATTGCGATTCTAGAAAGATGAAAATCATGTGCAGTGGTGAGTCTATTACCCTAGATATTTTCTAAGCTTCTAGGTGTTTCCAAGAACCAGAATTCTTTGATGACTCAGATTCTGAGATTGAAAAATTAGTGGAGGAAACAATGCAAATTTCACACATGGGTTCCTGCTTTGCAGTTAACACGATTCCTAAACAATCTGATTTAACCCACCCTCCTACCCTAACCACACCTTCTCCATCTGACTCTTAATTTAACTCCCTACCCCTTACTTCACTCTTGGATCAAAAAGCAGAAATCATCTTGGAGCTGGGCCCCCAACTTGAGTTAAAACCTTTGCCCGACTCCCTTAAATATGTTTTCCTTGGACCAAACCAGACAATGCCCCTGATTATCAATTCTGAACTTACTGGGGCACAAAAGGAAAAACTTCTCCAGGTTTTGAGTAAACATAGAAAAGCTATTGGCTGGACCCTTTCTGATCTTAAAGGCATTAATCCGACCTATTGCACCCATCGCATCTATGTTGAGGACGATTCTTGCCCCTCCCGCCAACCACAAAGGTGCTTGAAACCTAATATGCAGGAGGTGGTAAAAAAGGAGATTATAAAGTGGCTTGATGTTGATATTATCTACCCCATTTTTGAAAGCTCTTAGGTTAGTTCCACGCAAATTGTTACTAAAAAAGCTGGACTAACAGTTGTCACTAATGAACATGGGGAAACTATAGCCCCTAAGATCGCTTCTTCTTGGCGTGTGTGCATTGATTACTGCAAACTGAATACTGCCACCAAGAAGGACCATTTTTCGCTCCCATTTATTGATCAAATCTTGGACCGATTAGCTGGACGTGATTATTATTATTTTCTAGATGGTTATTCTGGTTATAACTAAGTTGCGGTCCATCTTGAGGATCAAGACAAAACTACATTCACCTGCCCCTTCAGAACCTTCCTTTTCCAAAAGGTTGCCCTTCGGTCTTTGCAACGTACCTGTAACTTTTCAAAGGTGTATTCTTGCAATTTTCTTGGACTTAGTAGGTGAATATCTTGAAGTCTTTATGGATGGCTTCTCTGTATTTGGAGATTCCTTTGATCTCTGTCTTATAAATCTTGAAAGGACTCTCAAAAAATGCATAGAAGTTAACTTGGTCCTTAATTGAGAAAAAAGTCATTTCATGATCTAGGAAGGCATCGTCCTGGGCCATGTCATCTCCAAAAAGGGAATTGCAGTAGATCGAGATAAAATTGATGCTCTCTAGGCTCCCACCACCCACTACTGTCAAATAGATCCAATCTTTCTTGGGGCATGTGAGCTTTTACCACTGTTTCATTAAAATTTTTTCCCAAAACTCTAAGCCCTTAAGTTAATTACTTACTAAAGGCCAGCCTTTCGACTTTAAGGACCAATGCCTGGAGAGTTTCAATAGATTGAACAAGGATGTCATAGAGGCACCAATTTTACAGGGACTTGACTGGAATTGTCCCTTTGAGTTAATGATAGATGCCTCTGATTTTGCTGTGGAGCCATTCTACGGCAAAGAATTGACAAGAAACCCGTTGTCATGTACTATATTGGTAAAACCCTTGATGATGCACAATGGAATTACACAATAACTAAAAAAGAACTTCTTGCCATTGTCTTTGCTCTAAGAAAATTCCACTCATATTTATTGGGGTCACATGTCACTGTATACACCAACCACTCAGCACTTAAATATCTGCTGAACAAGAAGGATGCGAAACCCCACCTTTTTGTTGGATCCTACTACTTTATGTAGACACATCCATTTAGGTTAAAATTCCTATTGATGCATGTCTCTAGTCTTAGATATGCATTTCATATTATAAATATTGCATAGTATGCATCATTCTGCATTTAGAGTAGTTTGTGTATATTTTAGGTTAATTGCATCCTTTTATGGCCAAGAGAGAAGGAGAACTAATTTGGAGTCTTAGATTGATGATCCAACCGTACGGATCTGATCAGGACGATGATTGAAGTCAAACTCCTCCGAAATCGCCTTGATCGGAGTCCCGTAGCACCATATGCAGTCTGAGGAAGATCAATGGTCGAGGGACTAGGTGATGCAATTCAGAGCTTCAAATGACAAATCTGACTGCACGGATAGATTCAGGTCGATGTTGGCAACCCAACGATGCGAAAATCGACTCAATTCGACCTTTGCAGCAGCCCCTACAAAGGAAAGAGGATGGACGACCCAGATTGTGCCACGTGGTGCAACCCAGGTCGCCCATGCGCATGCATGCACCACCGCATGTGCATAGCAGCGCAGGCACGTGTAGAGGCACGCATGCACAGCAGCGTAGA
This sequence comes from Thalassia testudinum, assembly GCA_037157565.1. Classification (NCBI taxonomy): domain Eukaryota; kingdom Viridiplantae; phylum Streptophyta; class Magnoliopsida; order Alismatales; family Hydrocharitaceae; genus Thalassia; species Thalassia testudinum. Next base: position 98,587,627 of record JAZHRO010000025.1, read on the forward strand.
GCCTATCGCAAGGCAGCAGGCGCGCATGGACGCGGCGTAGCGCGAGTTGCAACGGACGTGTAACGCATGTGACCATGCGAAAAGGGCGTGCAGAGTGTGTGCCAGCGCAGTGCCAGTGTGGGCGCAAGGCTGTCTTCAGGGACATTTGTGACGGATCTTCAGCGACGTTTATGATCGTCACTAAATGTCTTGTATATGAAATTGATCCTTTCCTCCACTATAAAAAACCCCTACCCCTTCTATTCTTCTTCATCTCTTCCTTTCTTCTCCTCACCACCTCCAAGTCTCTAGAGAGAGCTTGTCCCAAGCCCGGGATGCTCCTTTAGAGTAGAATCAAATATTTTCCTGCCTCTCATCCTCATTCGTGGAGCATCCCGCGACTGTCCTCTCACCTCCTTCAGGAGGAAGATCCTTGTCGCAATGACGTCCGGCCTCATCCTTGTTCCTCCGTCGTTGTTCTCCCTTATCTCGCTCCTTGCCACCTTCTTCGAGGCACCGTCAGAGCGAGCCATCCTCCAACCAACCATCGAGGGGGATTCTTCTCACCTATCTCTATCTTTTTGCTTTCGTAGTGTAGTTTTACCTCTTTCATAGTTGTAATAAACATTTGATTAGAAATCCATGATTGTTTCTCTCTCTCTCTTTGCATTATTTTTGCAAGTAGATAAAGTTTTCATCAACCTAATCTCTTGCTTGATAAAAATATAAAAAAATTATAAAAGATAAAAATGACAAAAATAAATAAAAGCAAAACACAAATTTTTCAAACTGAACATTCGCCTCCCAGTGTTCGACCCGGGACTCATCTTTCAAGTTGCGGTTATAAATATTATCTGATCGACGGATTTTCTTGCGGATTGAACAATGATGACGGGTTTTCCAAACCCAAACCTTTTCGCAACGAATCTCCACCTCATCATTTTGGCGCCGTTGCTGGGGAGGCAATGCTCTTTGGTTTTTCTCACATTTTTCTGCCTTACCTAACTTTTATCTCACTTTTTCTCTGATCTTACTATGATTGCAGGTACTCTTCCAAGACAGGCTAGAGCAGTTAGATTGGAGAAAAGTGTGGATGAAGGTTTTGTAAGTGTACCCCCATCACCCTCACCCACTTGTTCATTTCGCCACCTTAATAATAAAGACCTAATCAACTTAGGTGTTTTCACAAACCCTAGGATAGAAGCTGTTTGTCTTGTTTGCCACCTCCACTCATCTCACCTTCACATAAAAAGAAAATTAAAGAAAATATCTGATGTGATTGTGGGATAAAAGTAACACACATATTATACACACTCATACTTGAGGCACTTAACCTGCTTTGATTTTTACTAAACTAGAATTCCAACCTATGGAACCAGTACACTCACAAATCAACACATAAAAGAGTAGAAATTTGATTAGGTTAAACATTTTTGTGTTCCTTAATTAAGTGGTGCAACAGGCCAATTGATTGATTTGTTTGGGCCACACTATTCAAATTAAAAGCGATCCATCAAGTAGCTTGCCATTTAGGGTTGATCTTTAGGGCTGAACCAGGCACTCCACATTATTTTTTTTGATTTCTAAAGAAATATATCATCACCAGTGATTTCAAAACCTGAAGTGTTCTATTGAACCTTGATTGAACAAACCTAAAGATTAAACCCTAAAAGCTACTAAACATGGTTAAACCCTAAAAGACACATCATCAAATAACCTTATTTGTAAACCCTGGTTGTGCATGCACACACATTTTAATTGATCATTAAGGGCACAACCCATCTAAAGGGTCCATTACATTCCAAGAGCACAATCATCCCAAGCCTTAATTAAAATTGAGTAGATGTTGGCCCTAGGATTCATTGAGTCTGTTTCAGGGTGTTCTCTTGAACACATTTCGAATTAGTGATGTCTGCTTCAAAAGGTGCTAAGTTGGGGGGCCCGATTGTCAAACGACTTAAGAAAGTAGGGGTTTAGCATAATTAGCAGCCCTCGGGACATGCTCCCCTTGCTTTGTCGGCCCAACTTTACCACCTTCGGGAGAAAGGACAACACCAAATTCGTTGTGTGGTTAGAATTCATTTCTGAAGCATAGGTCCTTAAGCTACCCAATTTAAGGACATGTTTGGTTGATTGTATTGCAGGGCACCTTTCTCTGTTCAATTTTCCCTCCTACTTCACCATGTATGCTTCCACATCCTACACACATTTGCAATCCTACCCTCCTACCACTACTTATCCTCAAGATGATTACTATCCCGAGTTGACTTATGATTACCCATCTCCTAGCCAGGATAACCTTGACTGGGGATATGAATCCGGACCTCAGTGTCCAGGGCCTAACCCTGGATAACAAGACTATGATTATTATCCTTCTCACGCTTACAATGATTATAGATCTCTACCCTTTGATGACTAAACCAACCCGATCTATAATCAGGAAGGATATGATGATTATAACACCTACCCTCCCTAGTATTGCACTGAATATAGGTCACCACCATTTTTTGAACAACCTGAAACAACCTACTATCAGGGAGGACCCTGAGACCTCAATATGTTGACCCCCCTAGATTTAATCCAAACCCACCCAACCCTGAACCGAACCATTCGGTTCAGGTGAACTAGGTCCAAGATAGGGTGTTGGCTAACTTAAGGAACACCATACAAGCTTTAGAAGCTTAGCCAACACCATGCACTGAAGCATTGGAGCCCATGATCAAAATGATTGATGAGCTAAATAGCTCTGTATTGGATTTGCTCCAAGATGTTAGGGATAGGGGCCCGGGTGAGTTTCTACTTGGGAAATTGTCGAGATTGAGGATGAAATTCGTGATTGCCCTAGTCCAGTCTTGGGATGATTCTCAAGATGAACCCCCTTCATGAGAGCCAATGTTTGAACCCACTCAGGCACTTGTCGAGGGGGGTACATTCTCTGAGGCTCGAGATGACCAAGTCCATTTAGAGCAACCCATTAAGGATGAACCGATTGCTTCACCCGAGATCCATGAGCCAAGGAATGATGAGAAATATGTCTCCATGGACCATGAAATGACATATGATTTGAGACATATGTAAATGAGGATCAAGAATTCTTTGACTCTGAGAGTGAACAATCTTTAGGTGAAGTCTCACTTGAGCTTAAGGAAGAGGATTTTAGTGAGATGAATGGGCTCGAGGAGTATGACGAACCATTTGATAGCCTGATTATTGAAGATTGTGATCTGGTTGGGTCTAACTTGGAGGATCCGAATCCTCATTTACTAGAAGATTCAATCAGTAGCCCCATTCCTCAACCATACCCCAAAGAATTGAATGATGATATTCTTGAGATTATTGTACCCAAGTCAATCTTGATTTAGCCACAATTGTTTGACTTGGATATCTTAAATGGGGTGTACAACAATCTGGAGGTCTCGAAAAGCCTGATTTTGGGGGATAGAAATTTGGAAATGAAAATCTGGGAGGCTAATTCTGAGGGAAGTATAATGTTGGATCTAAGGGTTCCTATTGATCTAAAACCACCAACTTTATACAAGGACCCTTATGATGTCTTTGATGTACAACCCAAGCATAGCATAATTGATTATATTTTTGAGTCAAAGTCCACATGGACAAATAGGCATAGTGATTTAGACTTACCCATTGTTCGACACTTTAGTCTTGGGTTGCACACCACCAAATTGCATGCTCGACCTCACAAATACAACAATCTTAGGTTCTGGGTGATTTTCATCTAGAACCTTAGAACCACATCATTGGTGGTCTTTTGTTGATGGGTCTGAGGATTAATCTTTTGATTTTGATTCTGATCTGCACTTGTGAATTCTACATTTCTTCCTTGTTTGCATTTTATGCCTAGCTAAAGGCATTAAACTTAGCGCGTGTGTATACTCTCTTTTCTCTGCGAAGTTGACCAGATTTTCATGAAATTCAGGTGATATTCTATTTACTCTGCCCTTTTCATGTCATTGTTTTTACAATGAGGACATTACATCATTTAGGCATAGGGTGTGGATAATTAATTCCTGAAATCATTTTGTTAACTTCGTGGAAATTCTTTTATTTTTTTTCTTAAAAAAAAAGAAGAAAGAAATTAGGTGGAGATCTTAGGCATTTGGAAGTTATTAACTTTAGGAAATGATACAATATGACCTAAATACTTAGACTCTTCAAGTCTTTGGGTTTAATTAGCTCGGGTATCCACTCAAATGTGGACTTAGTCTTGAGTCAATGCTAGGTAATTCTATTTTAATTTGGTCAGTAAATTGGGGTGATAAGTACATGACATATCAACCCACTCTCTGATTTAAGGGGACTTTAAGCCTAAGCATTTTCACACTATTTGCACTAACTCACTTGTTGGTGATTTTTACAGAAATTAGGTAGCTAATAAACTTTCTAGGGTAGTATGGCTGGCAAGTTATCATGGGTAATAGCCCATGGCCGGTTGTCCAGAGCCCAACTACATGACCATACTCATTTTACTGCTTTTAGGTAAATCTTAGATCAGGGAAGCCACCTACTTAGAAAAAGAAAAAAAGGATACTTAAAAATAAACAGAAAAAAAGAAAAAGAAAGAAAAGTAAAAAAAGGAGAAAAATAAAAATAGAAAACTACACTTCACCACACGAGTATGGCAGGCAAGTTGTTGTGGGTAACAGCCTATTGGCTGGTTGTTCAGAGCCCAACTTACAAAAATGCACAAATAATTGCCAAAAACATAGGGAAGAAGTGGGGAAGTAGAATAAACCAGGGAGATATACACTGGTTTTGCCTTTGTGTTGACCCCATAAAAAAAGTAAAAAAAGTAGGGAGAAAGCTATCGATTGGAAAGATAAACCATTAGGCAGAATTTTTTATGTCACCTAAGGTCGTAGAAACCTGTAGTCCATTTTAACGATTGCTTAGTGAGTCTATCACCCTTTCACAAGATGCTTAGCACTTAGAGTCCGTTTTGAGTCTTGGGTTGGTCAGGTAGCCGTTTATCCCAAAATTCTCAAACTCCAAAAGTCCAAAAGATTAGAAAAGAAGAAAAAGAAAAAAATGTATCTTCCTTGTTCAAAATAAGACGAGGACTTGGGTGGTCAGCATTCTGGTAGATACCCAGGTACTGTTGAGTTTTTGTAGTTTAAGACCTTAGTTGAAAATTTCTATTATTAATAACAACTCAGGCTTAAGTGATCGAGCCCTAATTCCATTTTTATACATAGTATATAGCTTAATTTTGCTAGCGACTAGCGAAAGATAGGCATGGGGGTATGATGTAGACACATCCATTTAGGTTAAAGTGGCTATTTATGCATGTCTCTATGCTTAGATATGCATTCCATACTCTAAATATTCCATAGCATGCACCATTCTGCATTTAGAGTAGTTTGTGTATATTTTAGGTTAATTGCATCCTTTTATGGCCAGGAGAGGAGATTTAATTTGGAGCCTTCGATTGACGATTCGATCGTACGGATCTGATTAGGATGACGATTGGAGTTCAATGCCTTCGAAATCGCCTTGATCGGAGTCCCGTAGCACCATATGCAATCCGAGGAAGATCAATGGCTGAGGGACTAGGTGATGCAATTTGAAGCTTCAAACGACAAATCCAACAGCACGGATGGATTCGGGTTGATGGTCGTAGCCTAACGATGCAAAAATTGGCTCAATCTGACCTATGTAGTAGCCCCTACGAAGGAAAGAAGATGGACAACCTAAATAGTGTCACGTGACACAACCTAGGTCGCCCATGCACATGCATGTGCCACCGCACATGCACAGTAGCGTGGGCACGTGCACTTACACAGAGGCACGAATGCACTTCAGCGCAGCGCGCAGCATAAGGCACCACGCGTAAGGCAACGGGGGCTTATGGGTGCAGCGGGTGCATAGCGTGCATGCGCGCATGACAAGGGCTTTAGGAGCATGCGCTAGCGCGGTGGTAGCGTGGGTGCAAGGCTATCTTCAGCGACGTTTGTTGCAGATCTTCAGTGACATTTATGACCTTCACTAAATGTCCTGTATACGAAATTGATCCTTTCCTCCACTATAAAAGGACCCCTACCTCTCCCATTCTTCTTCATCTCTTCCTTTCTCCTCACCACCTCCAAGGCTCTAGAGAGAGCTTGTCCCAAGCCCGGGATGCTCCTCTAGAGTAGAATCAAATATTTTCTTGCCCCTCATCCCCATTCGTGGAGTATCCTGCGACCGTCCTCTCGCCTCCATCGGGAAGAAGATCCTTGCCGCGAGGACGTCCAGCCTCGTCCTCCTTCCTCAGCCATCATTCCCCCTCATCCCGCTCCTCACCACCTTCTTCGAGGTGCCGTCAGAGGAGTCGTCCTCCAAGTGATTGTCGTGGGGGATTCTTCTTACCTATCTCTATCTTTTTGCTTTCGTAGTGTACTTTTACTACTTTCATAGTTGTATAAACATTTGATTAGAAAACCATGATTATTTCTCTCTCTCTCTTTGCATTATTTTTGCAAGTAGATAAAGTTTTCATCAACCTAAACTCTTGCTTGATAAAAATACAAAAAAAATTATAAATGATAAAAATGATAAAAATAAATAAAAGCAAAGTGCGAATTTTTCAAATCGAACATTCGCTTCCCTGTGTTCGACCTGAGACTCATCTTTTGAGTTTTATTTATAAATATTATTTGATCGACGGATTTTCTTGCGAATCAAAGTACGATGATGGGTTTTCCAAACTCAAACCTTTTCGCGATGAATCTCCTACTCATCACTGCTCTAGGAATTTGACTTGGAAATCAAGGATAAGGCGAGATCGTAAAATGTAATGGCTGATCATTTCTCTCGTCTTATGATGAATGACATGTTGATCCCCCCTGATGTGTTCCCTGATGAGACCATCTTAGCTACCAATACCCTCCCTTGTTTGCACCTATTGCAAATTATTTAACAATAGACCGAATCCCCTCTGATTGGCCAAAAACCAAATAGGATAAGTTCTTTGTTGATATCAAATATTATTTTTGGGAGGAGCCTGACCTTTTCTGCATTTGTGTTGATCAGGTCATCCAATACTGTGTACTCGACTTAGAAATTCACGATATTCTGACACACTGTCACTCCATGGCCTGTGGCGAACATTTTTCAAGCAAGAAAATTGCAGCTAAGGTCCTCACTTCTAGATTCTTATGGCCTAGCTTACACAAAGATGTTTACTCTTTTGTTTGGTCCTGTGTGCATTGCCAAAGCATCGGGAACATGACTCGGAAGGATATGATGCCCTAAATCCAATCTCAGAGGTTGAAATTTTCGATGTATGGGGCATCGACTTCATGGAACCGTTCATCAACTCATGTGGGTATTTATATATACCAGTCGTAGTCAACTATGTATCAACATGGATTGAAGCAATACCTACATGCACTAATGATCACAAGGTTGTTGTCGAATTCGTTAAGAAAAATATATTTTCGAGATTTGGCATTCCCAAGGCCATTATCAGTGACGGAGGATCACATTTTACTCACTCCCAATTCTGTCACCTTTTATCAAAATATGGGGTTAATCATAAAATTTCCACTCCCTACCACCCTCAAACAAATGGCCAAGTAGAAGTTTCTAACTGGGAGGTAAACAATATTTTACAAAAGATGGTTAGGCCTGATCGTAAAGATTGGTCCAATAAATTGGATGATGCTTTATGGGCCTATCGTACGAATTTTAAAACTCCTCTTGGCATGTCCCTTTTTAGTATGATTTTTGGAAAGGCATGCCATCTCCCGGTAGAACTTGAACATAGGGCTTTTTGGGCAATTAAATAATTAAACATGGATTTATCTGAAACTGGTACCCACAAGAAATTGCAACTAACTGAATTGGAAGAATTATGTAATTTCTCTTACGAAAATGTGCGGATTTATAAAGACCGAACAAAGAAGTTTCATGATAAATACATTGTTCGAAAAAATTTTGATGTCAATTAACACATTTGGCTCTTCGACACCAGATTACGAATTTTTCCAGGAAAACTAAAATCCAAGTGGATCGACCCATTTATTGTCCTTAAAACTTATCCATATGGCGCTGTTGATCTTTCGATCCTAAACCAAATACTACTTTTCAAGTCAATGGCTAGTGTTTAAAGCCCTATCTAGATAATACTCCGAATCTCCTATCTGACACTCTTGATTTAACCGACTTCCTCTCTAATGATTATTGATGCAATTCACGCCTAGCTAAATGACGTAAAAGATAACATTGGATGGGAGGTAACCCATCATTTGCCTGCTTTACATTTTTTCTTTCTTTTAGAGGTTTTGCCTTTCCTAATTCGGACTATCCTCACTATGGTAATCTCTTTTCCCTTCTTATTGCATGCGAACATGCCATATCTTAAGCATGGGGGGTGTTTTTAAATTTTGACGATGAAATCAGGATTTTGAAAACCTAAAGACATTCAATTTGTTGTTTCATTTTCTGTATGCATACCCAAAAAAATAAAAATGCTAAAAACTTGTTGAGGAAAATTTGAAATCGGGACCAAGTTTAAAGATTTACTTTAAGGCACAATGGGATTTAATCTTTAACAAACTAGGGATAAGAATACAAATCTGATTATTAGAATCTCTGGGTCTTTTTTAGACTAGATCAAGTATCCTCCTCTAAATTCCACTTGAACTCATGATGATTCAGGTGACTTGATCTTCTTTTGTGACCTGGCAATTACCTAGCTTAGTTTCTGATCCAAAAACTTACATCTGTTGCAAAATTCTTGTGTCAAATTTCACACACAAGCCAATACTTAAAAAACATTTAGAAATTAGAAAAAACTCCTTGTTTGGCCTTAGTGAAATCCGAAGTAGATCATTGGTTTGAGCTCCCACCGCCGAGGAGTAAAATGCTTCCTTTGAGAACGTGATGTCAACATGTTACCACCTCGATGCTGCTCTGTATCTATATCTCATATCTTTAGATAGAGCATTAAGGCGTAATTTTGCAACTCAAGTGTCTTGGACGGTGCTCTACCTATAGTGTTAGAGCAAGAGCTTGAGTTTGCTTGGAGCACCCCTTTACACTGCATTGTGTTTTGGGGTTGTGAGCTCCTGGGTGGTGTCTTGGACAGTACTATCTCGAAGTGCTGACACCAGAGTCCGCTCAAAGATTAGTGATGTAGACACATCCATTTAGGTTAAAATGGCTATTTTTGCATGTTCCCAGGCTTAGATTTGCATTCCATATTATAAATATTACATAGCATGCATCATTTTGCATTTAGAGTAGTTGTATATATTTTAGGTTAATTGCATCCTTTTTGTGGTCAGGAGAGAAGATGATTTATTTTAGAGCCTTAAATTGATGATCCGACCATACAGATTTGATCAGGACGACGATCGGCGTCCAACGCCTACGAAATTGCCTTGATTGGAGTCCCGTAGCACCATATGCAGTCCGAGGAAGATAAACGGCCAAGGGACTAGGTGACATAATTCGGAGCTTCAAATGAAAAATCCAACCATGCGGATGGATTCGGGTAGATGATTGCATCCCAACAGCATGAAAATCGACTCAATTCGACCTCTGTAGTAGCCCCTACAAGAGAAAAAAGATGGATGGCCCAGATCATGCCACGTGGCGCAACCCAGGCCGCCTACGTGCACGCACGTGCCACCGCACGCGCAACAGCAGCACATGTGGGTGCTCGCGTGGAGGCGTGCGACACAGGCTCGTGGAGCTCGAGCCAGCGTAGTTGTGGGTGGGCACGTGGGCTATCTTCGACGACATTTGCAGTGGATCTTCAGCGACGTTTATGACCATCACTAAATGTCCTATATACGAATTTGATTCTTTCCTCCACTATAAAAGGACCCCTACCCATCCCATTTTTCTTCATCTCTTCCTTTCTTCCTCTCACCATGTCCAAGGCTCTAGAGAGAGCTTGTCCCAAGCCTGGGATGCTCCTCTAGAGTAGAAAATCAAATAGTTTTCCCTACCCTCATCCCTATTCATGGAGCATCCCATGGCCATCCTCTTACTGCCCTTTGAGAAGAAGATCCTCACCGCGACGTCGTCCTGCCCCATCCTTCGTCCTCCGGCTCTGTTCCCGTTCATCCTGCTCCTCACCACCTTCCTCCAGGCGACGTTAGAGCAAGTCATCCTCCGAATAACCATCGAGGTGGATTTCTCTCACCTCTTTCTTTCTTTCACTTTCGTAGTGTAGATTTTCCTAATTTCGTAGTTGTAACAAACAGTTGTTCATGAATAGATGATTGTTTCTCTCTCTCTTTCTCCCTCCCTCTCTTATCTTTTTGCAAGTAAATAAAGTTTTCATTGACCTAATCTCTTGCTGGCTAAAAATGCTAAAAAAATTAGAAAGGATAAAACGACCAAAAATAGATAAAAGCGAAGCGTGAATTTTTATAAAACCAAATGTTTGCCTTCCTGTGTTTGACTCGATACTCACTTTTTGAGTTTTGGTTATAAATTTTATTTGATAGATGCATTTTGCGAGCTATGACAATGGGTCCTCCGAACCTTGATTTTAATTCGCGAAGTGTGCCCCCATCAATTAGTAACAGGAATGATGATCTCGACACATCTGTTATAGGATTATGCTAAGAATAAGCACGGGGGAGATTAAAGAAAAAGTTTTAAATAAATACACGACCTTATAAATGTTGGCATTTACAAGGATAGACAGTTTTAAAGGATTATGCAAGTTAAGAATCGGATTCAAGAGCCAAAGAAATCTTAACTGTTGAATGGTTTTGGATCATTTGAATTAACAATGAGTTAATTTGTAAATTTTTTTAGGATACATTGATCCTTATTCATCTGATTTTTGGATCCGAAAAATGAATCCCGATGTTTATCGTTAACAAATCCCGTTCCTCTCATGTTTTAACCAACCAAGGTCCCATAATCTCCTCAAAAGTAAAAAAATAGTTTTCCCCAAAAATCCATTTTGTAAAAATTAGATTTTCTAAGAGACTAGAAAAAGATAAGCATGAAGGTGTGATAAATGCCAGTTTATCATCATTCTTATGCCCTAAAACAAACCTAACTCTTAGGATTTCAATTTTCTAAATGGGTTTCTAGGCTACATTTAGACATCACTTAGGTCAAGCATGCATTGCATTATTTTTGTTATTTTTGACATGTTTATTTGAGTGTTAGGGATGAACAGATAGCTAAACCCCTAAAACCTTAACATTTAGGAAGACAATAGGTGAAGAAGAAGCTTAATCCAGCTTATCATAGTTGGATACCAGCTCACTTGGGTTAAGGTTAGCTCTCTTAAGCTCCATGCAGCTCATCTTAGCTGGATGGTAACTCAACTTAGCTCAACCTAGCTCAAGTCAACTTAGATCCAGCTCAACTTAGTTGAGTATAGCTCGTCTTAGCTCCAATCAGTTCACTGGGAGCTCTAGCTAGCTCAACTAAGTTGACAGGAGTCCACCTCAGCTCAGGTCTGGCTACTTCCAGCTCTACTCAACTTAAGTTAGCTGAAGATGACCTTAACTAGCTCACGCCAGCTCAATTCCAGTTCCTGGAGACTCTGCTCAACTCAACCCAGTTGTGCTAAGCTTTTTAACCTAAGCTAGCTACTCCAACTAGCTAGGTTATCTCCAGGAAGATTAGACCCAACTCACCTCAGCTCAAGTCAACAGAAGCTAGCTTACTTTAGCTTGGCTTAGCAGCTAGCAAAGAACTAGCAAGCTAAGCCAGCTAAGGTAGCTCCTTACTATTCTCTTTAGCAGACACTAGCTCGAGTGCATCTCCAGACAATTCTTCTTCAACTCCTTTTCCTTAAACCCTAGCTCGCTCCTCTACTCACCTTCTAGCTAAAATATCCACTACATGGTTGTCCACCACCTACCTAAACCCTAACCTAACTCTACCCTGACTCTACTCCAAGTCCACCACCTAAGCAAGCTACCTACTCCACTATAGTTGGCGCCACCAACCTCCATGACCTTTCACACCACCACCTCTAAAAGCCACCAACCTCCATGACCTTCACACCACCACCTCCAAAAGCCACCAATGTTGGTGCCAACCACCCCTTCTAGAACCCCCTACCTTTGGTGCCAAAACACCCCCATATCCTAGCCTTACACCTACCCCATAAACCCATCTCAACCTTACACCTACCCCTCTTCTAGAACCCCATTAAGATGGTGCCAAACCATGGCACCCTTCCATGGTTGGCGCCAACTTTAGGTGCCCCTTAGCCAACCATAACCACCCCCATAGCACCCCCTTAGGTGGCACCAACCTACCCTCTCCATTGGATCCCCATAACCACCCATAACCACCATTTGAACCCATCCTAGCCCTACATGTGTCCACGCCAACCATACCCTCATCCCTTCCTATATATATCCCCATTAACCACCACCATAAACTCACCTTTGGCTCCATTAATCCACTCATATTTTCGCCTTCATTCCATCATCTCCACGGTTAAGAGGAGGAGAAGAAGAAGACTAAGGGGACACTTTGTCCCCTTGGTGCCTTCCCCTCTTCGCTTCTCTCTTATGCCCACACAAGCCAAAGGTCCAGCCAGGTAGGAGGATGTCTAGGAGGAGGTTCTTTAGGGTGGTGCATGCCCATCCCTGGAGGAAATTGTTCGGTGGAATCCTTCCACCCTTGGAGGAGCTAGGGCACACCCTCTCTAGGGTTTGCCAGGAAGGATAATCATCATCTTTCGGAGGAGCACTCTAAGGAAGGAATTGGAAGGTTCTTTCTAAGCCCAAGAGCAGCTGACCTTGGAGCAAGAATCCTTCCCTCTTCGCCATCATCTTTGTGAGAAATTTCATTTTACTTGCATTCTTTTATTTTTATAGTAGAAGCATTCCTCTACATTTCTTGTAAAATGACTTTTCTTCCTTTATAAAAGTTGCCCTTCCATAATTTTGTTGCATCTTTTTGATTGCTTTTACTTTAGTACATTTCACTCCCTCTCTCTAATTATCCAAGGTTTCCACGTACCTAGGGTGAGCTTAGAGAGAGGTTCTCTTGTCACTTAAGTTATAGCAATTAGGTGTAGTTTTTCCCCGTATACTATCTTATTGTTGCCCATTATTTCAAAATTCCAAAAAAAATGCCATATTCAAAAATCACAAAAAGAAGGTTGATTTTCGAATACCAAGTGAGAGTATTCAAAATTGCATTTCTGCCTCCCTTGGGACGACTTAAATACTTTCCCAAGTACTAGGTTTATATAAATTTTAAAAGTGATTGATTTTGCACATTACAACGATAAAAACCCTAATTTCAAATTGCACTTTTCTCGCATCAGATATACAATGCCTGCATCCAGCCATTTAATGATCTCCTTAACAACCTCAAGCATATTCGAATTCAGCTGTCTTTGACGTTGTCATGAAGGTTTCACCCTCTCATCCTTGTAGATATGATGATTACAATATGAGGAGCGAATCCCATGAAGATCAGCAATGCTTCGCCAATAACAGCCTTATGATCTTGTAAAATCGAAATCAATTGATGCTCTTATTCTAGGGTCAAGTGAGCACTAATAATAATAGGGTATGTCTCACTATCACCCAAAAAACACATATTTGAGTGAGTTAGGTAAGGGCTTCAGTTCAATGACGGGTGGGTGGGAATTAGAATCGTGAGTGGGAGGAGAAGAATTAATAGTGGAAATCTGATGATCCTGATATTCATGAATTCCGATTGATTCCCCACCTGCAAAATAGTCAGTCATGACTACATTAATAGGAAACCCATTTGTCATAGTCATGCCATCCTGTGTCAGTAGGCGCAATTCAGGAATCGATGGATCAGGATAGTCAGAATTAGGTGTGTTGTGATTAGATGAATACCCAAGACAATCGGATCCATGGGAGGAAATGCGCATTGCTGTCATCTCAGTCCCATGCGGATCAAGGTCTAAAAACCCTAACAATGAAGACTAATGTGACATTGGGTCATTACAAAGAAGCCCAATGTTACCACAAAAAGTTGATTTTTTATCTTCACCGTCCTCCTCGATGTGATTATAGTCGAAGTTCTGTGATTCCCTGAATATGTCTGATTAGCCCATATTTGTGGGTTATTTAAGTATTTAAGTGTCTAGACATTAAGTTAATTTTAACATTTAGATAACATACATTAGGATGTAAATAAATTAATTCATATTTTTAGCTTAGTTGCATAATTCATTCATTACATGCATTTAGAATTAACTTAGAATTGCATGCATTTGATTAGTTAATCAATTGGGTGAATTACTTGCATTGTTTTAATTTAACATAGAAGTTAAGGGTTTATGCATAAATAACCATAATATTTTATTATTTTCTTATTCTCTTCCTCCATAGGTAACGACTGCTTCTTCTCCTTGTGCAACCGTTCATGCACAGCTCCAAGCATTCATTGGCCATGAAGAGCATTTGAGCCTGCTTCTTTGGATTTCAAATTCAACTACAAAGGGAGGAGGAGATGACCATGCAAAGGGAGGCCACCACCCATTCCACTACTGTGCAGCATTCCACCACCGTGGGCCTCCTCGGCCAAACTCCGTCATACCGTGGGCCGGCAGGGTGACAGATTGCCACGCCAAGAGGAAGGACTTGACCGCCACCGTGCACAAGCTCCTTGGAGCTCGCCTACCGTGAGTGCATCTACTGATGCACGACTTGTTACCCCTGACCACAGGCACCATCACCACCTTCACCTTCTTCCCCATCCTTTGTTTTTCCTTTACTCCATAAAAACAAACCCAAAAGCCACGCCATTCCCGCAGCAGCAGGATTGTGCGCGCCCCTTGTTGTGCATCCAGAACACCTGTAGCAGCCCTCCATGACCACCCCACGTGCGCCACACACCTCCTGCAACATGCACCACGCGCCCGCAGCTCAGTCCCCTCACCTTCCAGTCGTGCGCGCAGAGCGCATTGCACCTTTGCCAGCATGCCTTCCTGCAGCACGTGCCCGCATGCCCTCTAGCTGCACTACACCTCCACTGTAGCAGGCGCACGCGCCCACTTCCAGCAGCTCAGCGCACCTTCTCCTCCCGCGCCTCAGCTATCGCTTGCACCTCCAGCCAATGCGCCTCAGCCCCTGCCGCACACTCGTAGGCACGCGCGCCCACTTCAAGCTCGCGTGCACCTCCCTGCATGCGCCCGCACCTCGCCATGCCACTGCCTGCAGCACTTGCCGTGCGCCCTCCAACCGCAGCGCGCATGTTAAACGTCGGGTTGCTACGCTAACGTGTTTGATTTTGAAAACCTGTCGTCGTAGTTTGAAAGCGAAGAACTCGTGTTCAACAAATAAAATTTATATCGGAATAGAAATCCTGGGTCGAACACAGGGAGGTGGACGTTTGATTTAAAAAATATGTGTTTGTTTTATTTGTCACGAAGCAGATTAATTGATTAGAGACTATCAAACTATTTACAATAAATAGAAGAGAGAGAGAATAAGAGAGATAGAATATTACAAATAAAAACCAAAAAGAGATGTAGAATGGACATGGAATTCATCATCAAAAAAGATTGTTCATTACACTAAACATTACGACTAGAAAGCGGGAAAATGATTACACTAGAAAGAAGTAAATCTATTCTAGAAAGCAGTAAATCTACTCTAGAAAGCAGTAAAAAGAATGGGGAGAGAGATATTGGTCAGGGTCGGTCGAGGGCTTAATTGAACAAATTGAAACCGGGGAAAGAAAGAGGAGAGGAAGGGAAGTAGTTATAACTTACTTGTAGGGACGAAGGGGGAGCAGTAGGGCGACAGTCGTATCGACTGTCGCCGGAGAAGAAGATGCCCAGGGGAAGGGGCGGCGGCGAGCAGAGAGCCGGAGAGGCGCCAGCTGGGTGTGGCGTGGCGCGGGAAGAGCAGGGGAAGAAGTCTCTGCTGCTGGTATTGCGGCAGAGCGAAGAGGAGGAGGAGGAGGAACCACCGAAGCTGGTGGGCGTCTGCCGGAGTGAGAGGAGAGGAAAGTTGGGGGTTTTCTCCGTCAGATCCGAGCTGGGAAGAACGGTGGAGCGACGGGGGTATTTATAGGGACCGAATCAGGGAGGAAGGCGGAGGGAGACGTCGTGTCTCCCTCGCCGGAGGACGTCGGAGATGGAAACCCATACCGTCCGTGCGTTCGCACGGCCGGTATGGGGGGTTACAGCGACCAGGGGGGTGTCCCTGCGATGGCTGACGACGCAGGGCACCCCCGGTTTACTTGCCAGGCTCTCCCCCTCACCCTGCGCGGCGCCATGCTCCGCGCAAGGTCGCCGGAGCATGGTGCTGGCAGGTTTTGCAGGGGGGACCTGAACGCAAAGAACGAAGGAGAGTTAGGGGCCAAAATGCGAGGGTTCAAAAGTTAAGGCCAAAAAGTAAATATATGAGGACCAAAGTGTAAAGTTGGTCAAGGAGGTTTCTTCTTAGGCTCAAGTTTTTATACATGACTAATTAGGACCTAAGGAATCTGATGGTGAATTTCATTTCTATATTAAACCTTGTTTGACCGGTCAATTTATGCGAAAAACCAAATTAAGTTATTAATTGGGCATGGTTCTCAATGTAGGTCAAAATGGGTTCTGAAGGCCAAATTGAAGGTTCTAAACCCTAGAGATTATTTTTCTATGAATTTTAGAGGGTTTATTCTATTTTTACTTTACCTCGAACCTCGTGAATTGAAGTGGGTTGTTTTAGGGTTACAGATTATCATTTAGTTCCTTGGAATTGATGTAGCCCTTGCTAGATTATCTCATCCCACTTTTATTCTTATTAAGTTGCTTTGACCTATGTTTGGACCCTGAATTACCCTGTATGCAGATTATACTGGTAAAATTGCATTTTTACCCCTTATGACTTATTTTCTCCTTAAACTCAGAATTCTCTGAGTTAAGCCTTTCCTTGAGTTATGTAGGAGCTTTTATCCTTTGTATTAGGTCAAAATGAGCTAGTTATGGCTCATGATGAGGTTCTCATCATACCCCCATGCCTAGCTTTTGCTAGTCCCTTAGCAAAAACTTAAGGTTTCAACCCTTGTTCTAGACCATGAAGTTTTTAATAGCTTTAGATAAGTGCTTTTTTATTTGAGCTCAGATTAGGTTAGAATGCTGACCATAGGCCTAAAAGGTACTTTAGTACCAATCAAGATCCAAATCTGTCTAGCCTTAGCCTCAGTCCTTAGCAAAGATTTTTAAGGCCCACAAGAACTAACCTAAGGTTTATTGGACTTTGTGATTAAAGCACCCGTGCTTGAAATGATTTTAGCCCTGGCTCAGTTCGCAGTGCGTTTTGTAAGAGAGATAGAAAGTTTTTCTGTTTGGAGAGTTTTCTCTCTCTTTTTCTTTTTAGTTCTAGCCTTGGATTGGCTTTTCAACACAGTCTGTATCAGATTCCTTGCTCCCATCATCAATCCTCAAGGGTTCCTGGCGATCGATGCTTCGAGATAGCACCGCCCATGGCAACCCCTGGAACCCTGGCTATTGAGATTTCGAGATAATCCCATCCATGGTGTTCCGTGGCCGAATCCAGACCCTGGCAATTGATACTTCGAGATAATGCCATCCATGGAATCTGAACCAGCAGAGTGCTTACATGCCTCCAGTAGGATATGTAAATATCCTAAGAAACAAGCACCGAGGAGATGATATTTTGTTACGCGTCTTCGAGGGGATTTCCCGCCTCTCCGTGCTGGGAACTCGTCCAAATCAACTTGTGTTGATCGGCCGCTCCTATTCTAGGTGTTCTTTTCAGAATTTTGCGACGCTTCTACGTGATTCTGATTTTTACGCTTACTGAACCAGGCTGTGTGTGAGGTTAGGGTGCTTAGGTTACTGAGTCCCGTAAACCAAAAATTAGTTAACGAGGCCAAATACTCCCTAAGCCTTAGACCTAATACTTCAGCTTTTCATTTTCCTCAACCTCTTGAGGAGTGTCCAGATCTTAATGGGTACTAAGAGTCTATTCAAGAATGCCTAAGGTTTGCATTCTTACTAATCTCATTGTGCACTTTTCAGTTATTTTCTTGAATGAGGTCTAGAACTTAGGTTAATTCCTTAGTTCCTTACTAATGACTATCACCTTTTCTCATAATTTTGTGCTCCTTTTTCATTTTGTTTCTTTTCTCCTTCACAAAATTTCCTTCTCCTCTTTTCCTCTTATTCTTTTTCGAAAAATTTTTAATTTTTATGGTGTTTTTGGCATATGTGAATTTTTTTGTTTGAAACATTTTCTTACAAGTTTTCCACTTCCATACCCCCCCATGCCTAAGATTTGCAATGTCCTCATTGTAACCTAGGGGTTTTTATTTAACTTAGTTCATTCCTTAAGACAGAAATTTGGATGAGTGAATGGGTCGGGTTGAATTTTTGCGGACGATTTCTAATCCCAGATGCAAGCATCTGAGGTGGGGTCGGCTGTCTACAAAGGTGAACCTTAAGTGCAAAAAGGTGTCAGAAAAAGTTTTGGATTTTTAGGAAAATGACGGGTTGCCTCCCGTTAAGCGCTAAATTTGATGCCTTCAGCCAAGCGAGAAATGCGATGGAGAGGGGATGGTGAAATCAGCGGAGTTTTGTAGGACAAGCACCTTGATTAAGAGCCTGGTTGGTCCAACCAGGTGCTTGTTCAGATCGACAGGCTGATGATGTAGCCCAAACCCAATCAATCTGGTGGGTTGATAAATGTGGATAAAAAGGTGTGGAACCCACCATATACTATGAAGCTCAGATGGATGAGGAAGTGTAAACGCAGGGTTTGGCTGAGTCGAATCAGCCTGGTCAAAGTAGGGACTCGTAGAATAATCAGTGGTTGATGCAGGAACCCTACAGGGGTGATCAGAGAATGATAGAGCATGGTATGTAGTCTGATCAATGTTCGAAACCCGATGTGGAAATGCAATCGGCTCGGTGAGAGGTGAATCTGAATAGAAATTGAGTCCGGTTGCGGGTCGGGGTTTGGGAGAGGTTTTGATCCGTTCTGTGTGTGCGGACAAGGTGGCCATTGTGTACGAGGGCTCTTCTAGAAACAGATGATAGGTGGTTTTCTGTAGAGTCCTCTGGGTAACTATCAAATGCCGGAAGAGTGTCTGTAGGATGAAAGGAATCGGGTTCGAGAAAAAATTTGGATTCTGGGTTACAATCACTCTTGGCATTTTCTGTTTTTGGTTCCTGAGGATCGAAAAGGAATGATTCTGTGTTATCAGTGATCTCGGGAATCAGGACCTCAGAGTCGGAGTCAGAGTCATGAGAACTGAGGTCGTAGATAGGCCTGGCGTGTTCAGGAAGGAAAGTCTCTCCGCAATTATAGTCAGATCTGAAATTGTCGGAGAGTTGGCGAAATTGAGATTCATGATAATGAATTCCACCACAGAAAAAATCATCAGCAGCAGCCTGACTGGGTTCTAGCCTATATGTCAATTCTGGGTTTAAAAAAATGTTCTGGCTAGGCTCAAATTCCAAACTGGTAGGAGAGACCCAATTGAAATCCCACTCATCCAACTCCTCGGTTTCTGTATCGTAAATTGGTATATCTTCTGAAAAATCAATCAGATTTCCTAAGGATGTTGGAGAAGGACATTCATCAAATAGAGGCCCAGAATCATGTTCTTCTTTAGAAATTTTATCTTTCTCATATGGGGCCTCATAATCTTCCCAATAAGTTTCAGATCTAGATTCTAGGTTTAGGATGTGGGTAGGATTACTAGAATCGAAGTCCGAATGACCTTCGAGGGTTACCTTATCAAAACAAGGGGCGGAATTTATACCCTCCAGAGGTTCAATTCTAATCTTGTTATTGCAGGAGTCTTGGAGTTCTAAGCTTGGTGATTTATGGCCTAGGGTTGGCTCAGCATTGTGTTCTCCTGCAACTTCCCAACCTATTTTAATGCTATCTTCTATTTGGGTTGGGAGTCGACAACCACCTTGTGCCTCAGTCCCGAGGTCTGGGAAACTGGATTGATTTTTAGTACTGTTCCAAGATGACTCATCCTCTATTTCTGGTGTATACGGGTATTTTTGGTTGATAGTTTTTTCTAAAAGTCTCATCATCTCTACCCGTTTTTCAAGAGCATCTTGGTTTTGTTCCCAAAGTACAGGATTTGTCAAGCATTGAAGGTATTCAGATTTGTGTAATTTGTCTATCTCAATGTATCCTGTCATGAGCATATCTCGGGTTGATCCTTTTGAAATTTCAGTCAATTGGATTTGGGCACAGTTCATGATGAAAGCTGTGGTTGTTGGGACATCAACCTGAATGTTTTCTACTGGTGTTGAGGGTTTGATTTCATAGATTTCAAGGGCATCCTCAATCATCTTATCTTTCATGGATCTCATATATTCAGGTTTTTTGAATGGTAGTCTTGCTAGGTAATTAGGCTGCATAATTGGATCAGGTGGTGGAATCAAGATATAGAATCAAGGTTTGAATCAAGATGGAAGAAGGGGATTTTGTTCAGAATCAGAGGAAAGAAGGGCTGTGTGAATGATTTTTGAAAAACAAAGGAGCCGAGGCTTAGCCTCGGGGAGAGTGAATTTCTATAGGAGGTTTCAAGGACCTCCTAAAAAATACTGAAGGACTGGATGAGATAAGCAGGTGCTGGACCCAATCAAGACACCCAAAAATTTGTTGGGTGACTATAGAGGTGTGGGGCAGATGGACCCCTTGATCAGAAAGATCGTCCACCTGAGAATTACCTGGGCAGCCAGAGAGGGAGAGTCCCGCAAAGACCCCTACACAGTAGAGCGTCCCCACGGGTTACAGGGTTTCCCCCACCCGACCTCTCTTGTCACTGCGGTTCCAGGTAGACCAGAATGGGGATCTTGACCTCTTAAGTCTACCAATTTTTATGTTAAGATCAAGGTGCTTAGGTTTTCACTTGAACTTTAGGTGTTTTTGTGAACAAAGTGGCCTAGTTTGAAGGTTGGTTGACCCCAGGGGTCAACTTCACCTAGTGGTTTCCTTGAGAAGTTAGGCCTTGTTTTAGGGTTCAAGTGTTTAGAGAGAGCCAATTGTTTAGGATTTTTCTTTTCAATCAATGGCTTGGGCACACCTCTTTTGGATTTCCTCAATTCTTGATTAAGGGGTGTGTCTCTACTGAAATCCTAATGTTTGACCTTATGTTGGCTCTACTTGGTCCATTTAACTCTTTGTTGGGTAATTAGGGCTCAAGCAAGAATGTGTTAGCCCTTAAATACCCTTAATAGTGTGCAGGAGTGATGAGTTGAAAACATGCAACTCTTTATGGTTACTAAGTATGGAAGACAGGTTAGCCCTATATTGCTTGTTCTTTTCTTTTCTTCCTCTTTAGAGTTTAGGGGTTAATAACGAGAGGAAAAAAAAAACAAATACCTGTCCTTGGAGTGGTTGTCGTGCGGTTGCTTGTCTTCTTGATTTCCTGTAGTTGCACAAAAGAGAGGAGATTATCAGAAATTAAAAAGAAACAGGAATGTTTACCTCTAGAATAGCCGTTGCTCCCCGGCAACGGCGCCAAAATGAAACGCTGTGGGCAACCGGGTTTTATTGTTATAGCGTTGTAGTATAGCCAGTTATTGCCAACATTTCAAATATAAAATTTTTTTACTCGGAAAATAAAAGAGTTCCCGAGGTCGAACTCAGGGAGCAAGTTGTATTCTAGAGATATACATGTTTCTTTTACAAAAATAAAGAAAGAGAGAGAAAGAAATTGTTGTTTTTTCTTCTTCTCTTTGCTTCTCCTCGTCTCAGATCTTCTGTTATCTTCTTCTTCTTTATCTGCAGTGGTGATGTTCTTCTTCTTCTTCCTTTCTTTCTTCTTTTTTCTTTCTTCAGATCTTCTTCTCGTGCTCTTCTTCTTTCAGTTCTTCCCTTGTTCTTTTGTGTTCTCTTCTGCCTCGCCTTCTTCTGTTGTTCTTCAGATCACCTTCTTTCTTCTTTTCTTTTTCCTGTCAGGACGTCGTCTGATTTTTCAATCAGACGACTTAAACTGCTTGTTGCTACAGTGTCTCCCTCAGCTTCCTTCTTCTTCCGCGGTCCTTCTTCTTCACCTGTGCCTGCACACTTCAGAGTTTACGTCAGAGGACAAAACCTACTCTACCCTCCCCCCCCGCGTCTCTCTCTCTCAGAAACTGCTCATGGGATAGCTCTCCCAGAGCTGCCGGGTAGTCGGGTACGGGTCACGCCCGGGTCCAGGCCCACCGGCGTGCGTGGTGGGCGAGGAGTGCAGGTCAGTCTAAGTCGGGTCGGGTCAGGTCCGCGGGGCGTGAGCGCGGACGAGACCGGGTAACCGGGCGGGTGAAGGGGACCTCACCCCGTGTGCTGAGGCAGTAAGGCTTATTCACAAAATCAATTTAAACGGTGAAAGAGTTGTGAGGCTTACCGATGTGGGACTAAACGGAGGCCTCTCCTCGCGTGCGCCTGCTGGAAGACCGCAGCCTTGCTTCTGCAGCTGCAGCTTCGATTTGCGTCGGTTGCTGGCTGGCTGCCTTCGCAGGAATCCCCGTAATCCGCAGCAGCTGGAGACCTGGAGTCCTCATGCCTGGAGCGCGGGAGAAGCTGCTTCAATGTGGCATTAATGGCGGTCGAGCCTCAGAACTTGTCGGACACGAATATGGCCTCTCGGCCTGATCAAACTACTGGGGAACCTTCGCCGTGGCACGGCGAAGGCGTGGAGCTGTGTGGCAAGCCGCAAGGTGGTGTCTGGCGGCAGCCCTAGGTTGGACTGCAACCGGAGAAATGGGTTTGTTTGGGGGAGCGTTACGGAGGTGTGGAGTGGCAGTGGAGGGGTGGGGGGTGCTCAGTGTGATGAGGCGGAGGTTCGGTGAGGGTCGGCGAGGCGTGTGAGGCTGTGGAGCGATGGGAGCATCTCGCCGGAGGGTGGCCGGAGACGAAGGGGGTGACGATGGTCAGGGTCGGTCGAGGGCTTAATTGAACAAATTGAAACCGGGGAAAGAAAGAGGAGAGGAAGGGAAGTAGTTCTAACTTACTTGCAGGGACGAAGGGGGAGTAGTAGGGCGACAGTCGTATCGACTGTCGCCGGAGAAGAAGATGCCCAGGGGAAGGGGCGGCGGCGAGCAGAGAGCCGGAGAGGCTCCAGCTGGGTGCGGCGTGGCGCGGGAAGAGCAGGGGAAGAAGTCTCTGCTGCTGGTATTGCGGCAGAGCGAAGAGGAGGAGGAGGAGGAACCGCCGGAGCTGGTGGGCGTCTGCCGGAGTGAGAGGAGAGGAAAGTTGGGGGTTTTCTCCGTCAGATCCGAGCTGGGAAGAACGGTGGAGCGACGGGGGTATTTATAGGGACCGAATCAGGGAGGAAGGCGGAGGGAGACGTCGTGTCTCCCTCGCCGGAGGACGCCGGAGATGGAAACCCATACCGTCCGTGCGTTCGCACGGCCGGTATGGGGGGTTACAGCGACCGGGGGGGTGTCCCTGCGACGGCTGACGACGTAGGGCACCCCCGGTTTACTTGCCAGGCTCTCCCCCTCACCCTGCGCGGCGCCATGCTCCGCGCAAGGTCGCCGGAGCATGGTGCTGGCAGGTTTTGCAGGGGGGACCTGAACGCAAAGAACGAAGGAGGGTTAGGGGCCAAAATGCGAGGGTTCAAAAGTTGAGGGCCAAAAAGTAAATATATGAGGACCAAAGTGTAAAGTTGGTTGAGGTTTCTTCTTAGGCTCAAGTTTTTATACATGACTAATTAGGACCTAAGGAATCTGATGGTGAATTTCATTTCTATATTAAACCTTGTTTGACCGGTCAATTTATGCGAAAACCCAGATTAAGTTATTAATTGGGCATGGTTCTCAATGTAGGTCAAAATGGGTTCTGAAGGCCAAATTGAAGGTTCTAAACCCTAGAGATTATTTTTCTATGAATTTTAGAGGGTTTATTCTATTTTTACTTTGCCTCGAACCTCGTGAATTGAAGTGGGTTGTTTTAGGGTTACAGATTATCATTTAGTTCCTTGGAATTGATGTAGCCCTTGCTAGATTATCTCATCCCACTTTTATTCTTATTAAGTTGCTTTGACCTATGTTTGGACCCTGAATTACCCTGTATGCAGATTATACTGGTAAAATTGCATTTTTACCCCTTATGACTTGTTTTCTCCTTAAACTCAGAATTCTCTGAGTTAAGCCTTTCCTTTAGTTATGTAGGAGCTTTTATCCTTTGTATTAGGTCAAAATGAGCTAGTTATGGCTCATGATGAGGTTCTCATCAGATATCCTCCTCGACGGTCGCTTGTAGGATGAGCCGGACGGGATGACGCCTGGATAAAGGAGGATGGAGCAGGATAAAGGAGGATGAAGCGGAAGAATGGGAATGGGGCAGCACGTCGTTGTCGTCGCGGGATCCGCTTCCGAAAGGGGAACGAAAAATTGACTTTATCTCGCGAGAAGCATCCCGGGTGTGGGACAAGCTTCTCTTGAGCTTTGGAGAGCGAGAGAAGAGAAGGAAGGGATGAAAATTTCATGTGGAGGGGCTCTTCTTTTATAGTTGCAAGGAGTGAGGGCAATTTGGTCATTTTAATTTGAAAATCATTAATCAGAGGTCTTTAGTGATGGATAAAACCGTCGCTAAAGCCCCATCGTGGGTGTAGTGGGGCACCGAACGTGTGTGGCCACTCGCCTCCTCGCGCGTAACGTGCGCACACGTTCAGCTGCTCTCACGATCGGACGGCTTAAGTCATGCCTCCTCCCGTCTCCTCTGCGCGCCCGCCCGCGTGTGATCTCGCGTGAGGCGCGACGTGCGATACGGCGTGAGCACAATTGCGCGTGCGCGACTGTTCGATCGCGATCGAGCGGTCAATCGCGCCCGCTCACTCGCACCGCTCGCCCGCTCTTTGCATTTCGAACGTGTGCCACCCGCTCGCGATAAGCCACCACCCACTGTGCTACGTTGGGGAAATGGTCGCGTGGATGAGTTAAGGCGTGCACATCCACAGCCGTTGGATGCGCATCCAATGGCGGAGAAGTGACGAAGAAGAGATGGTGTGGCGAGTGCAGTGGCCGGTTGGGCGGCTAAGATGGTGCCACGTGGAGCCATCTTGGCCGTCCATCTTCTAGATGTTGTAGATGGTGCCACAGGTGTCGAATTGAGTCGATTTTTGCACCGTTAGGCTGTGATCGTCGATTCGAATCCATCCGTGCAGTCGGATTTGTCGTTTGAAGTGCAGATTCACACCATCTTGGCCCTTGATCTTCTAGGATTCCCCGATCTCTATCTGATGCTATAGATGTCTGATTAGTGCGATCTTGGAGTCATTGAACTCCAATCGTCGCCCTGATCACATCTGTATGGTTGGATCTTCGATCCGAGGCCCCGATAAAAGGTTTGCCCTTTACATGAAAATAAAAGGAGACAATTAACCTCCATTTTATTTAAACTAATCTAAATGCAAGATGATGCATGTTATGCAATATTTATAGTATGCAATGTAATGCTATGCTTAAGAATATGCATAAATAGACATCTTAAGTAGTGTAAACATGTTTACATTATACCCCCATGCCTATCTTTTGCTAGTCCCTAGCAAAAACTATATGCTATTTATAAAAGAATCAGGTTGGATTATTTGGGCTTGAGTTTATTTTCAATCATTAAGAAAATGTCTACTTAGGATCTGAACTTTTAAAGACACAACAGCGCCCGAGTATCTGCTAAAATGCAGACCGCTTCAAGCCCTCGCCTTATTCAAAGAAAAATTTCTTTTTCTCTTTTTCTTTTTTTTTCTAATTTTTTTTTTTTGGATTTTCGAGTTTTAGGTTTTAAGAGTGGCTTTCTACGGCCATTCAACTCACCGAAGATTTGATGAGAACCCTAAGTTCTAAGCATCTTATTATGAATGTGATAGACTCGTTGATCGGTAGTTAAAATGGACTTCGGATTTCTACGCCTCTAGGTGACCTAAAAAAAAAAAAAGAATTCTTCCTAAAAGTGTATCTTTACAACTGGTAGCTTTCTCCCTACTTTTATTTTGACGGGGTCAACACAAGGGTGAATCTAGTGTATATCTACCTAGTTTATTCTACTTCTTTGCTTCTTTCTAGGTGTTTTGGGATTTTTCAGTGCATTTATTGAGCTGGGTTCTGGACATCCGGTCGATGAGCTGTTACCACCGACAACTTGCCAGCCATACTCGTGCAGCGAAGTGTGGCTTATTTCTTTTTTTGTTTTATTTTCTATTTTTAGGTAGGTGGCTTCCATGGTCTAAGATTTAGCTAAAGGTAGCAAAAAGAGAAAGATCCAGTGACTGGGCTCTAGACAATCTACCTATGGGCTGTTACCCACGATAACTTACCAGCCATAACACCCTAGAAGGTTCGTTAGCTACCCAATTTTCATTAAAATCGTCGAACAACGAGTCAGTGCAAAGAAAGTGTGTAAATGCTAAAAGCTTAAAGTTCCTTCAAATCAGAGGGCAGGTTGATAAGTCGTGTACTTATCACCCAAACTTATTTACTCCAATTTAAATAGAATTCTGGTTGGTGAGGACTCAAAAAAGAAATCCACATTTTAGTGGATACATGGGCTGATTAAGTCAAAAGACCTGAAGGGTCTTTGTGTTTAGATCATAATGTAGTATTTCCTAAGATTGAAAATTTTCTTAAACCCAAGTTCTCTTTCCTAATTCCAATTTTTTTCAATATAAATAAAAAAATAAAATAAATCTATGGAGCTGACGAATTAATTCAGATATGAATATCCACCCCCCATGCCTATCTAATGCAATGTCCTCACTGTATTAAAAAGACATAAAACAGAGTGGTGTAGAAAGCACCTGAATTGCATGAATGTCAGGTTTGCTTTGAGATAGAAACTAAAAAGAACTATATACGTGCTAAATTTAATGCCTTCAGCTAGGCACACTATACAAAGAAGGGAAATAAAGAATTCACAGGTGCAGGTCAGAATCAGAATAAACATAAGAAACTTCTGACCTGTTAGCAGTTGTCCACAAATGTGGACCAGATTGTGATGCAGACCCATACCCCATAATCGAGAATGTCTCAATTTCTGGATAAAAATTACCCAAAACCTAAAATCAGTATGCAAGCGAGGTCGAGCCTGCGATTTATGAGGATGCAACCCAAGACCAAAAAGTCAGGTTACAGAGAATTTAAGCTCAAAAGGATAATCATTGAATGTATGCTTAGGTTGGACATCCTCAGAACAGATGTCGTAAGGGTCCTGGTTTGATGGTTTCAGATGAACTGGAACCCTTAGACTTAATCTTCTATTTCCTCCAAAGTTAGCTTCCCAAATTAGAACTTCCCAACTCCTATCCTCCTCAATTAGAATGTTAAATTCCGGGACCTCTTGCATATTAATCACCCCGTCTGAAATTTCCAAGTCTAGAAGATATGGCCGAATCAGAATTGACTCGGATCTAGTTATCTCAAAAGCAGAATCATCGATAAGCTCAATGGGGTGTAACTGACAATCAGGGTATTGGATTGAATCCTCCAGAAAATGCGATTCTGGATCCATAATGTGAGCCCTAATAAGATCAGTTTCCTCAGTTATTGGGCTATCAAATGATCTATCATATTCCTCAGGCCCAATCGTCTCACAAAAATCATATTTTGTAAACTCGTGTGAGACTTCGCAACTTGAATCTTCACCATCAGAATCAAAGAAATCAAGATCCATATTAATGTATGCCCCAAAATCATCTGTCACTTTTTGATCGATGGAGACATATGTTTCCTCGTATCCTGGCTCAGGGATCTCAAGTGAAGAAATCAGATCATCCTTAATTGGTTGCTCTAATTCAATCTGGTCAGCCCCGTAACAGGTGTCCCCCCCAACAGGTGCCTGAGTGGGATTTGAATTTGGCTCTCCTTAAGGGAGTTCATCCTGGGAATCATCCCACGACTGAACTAAAGTAACTACAAATCTCATCCTCAATTTCGTTAACTTCCCAAGTAGAAACTCACCCAGGTTCTTATCCTTAACATCTTGGAGCCAATCCAACAAATACTTGTTCAAATCATCAATCATTTCAATCAGAGGCTCCAATCTCCAAATGCAAGGTATTGGCTGAACTTCTAAAGATTGTATAATTTTTCTCAAGTTAGCCAGAACCTTATCTTGAACCTGGTTACCCTGAACCAAATGATTTGGTTCAGGGTTAGGTGGGTTTGGGATCAGTGCAGAGGAGTTAACGAATTGAGATTCGTTATGCCCTTCCTGATAATAGGTCATTTCAGATTGTTGAAAAGGTGGTGATGACCTAAAGGCAGTGTAATCAGAGGATGGGTAAGGATCGGTGTATCCTTCTTGATTGTAGATTGTATTAGGTTGTTCATGAAAGGTTGATGATCAATAATCGATGTAGCTCTGAGAAGGATAGAAATCACAATCATAGTGTTCAGGGTTAAACCCTAAACACGGAGGTCTGGAACTGTATCCCCAATCCGAGTTATCCCAACTAACTGATGGTTGATTACAGTACGAGTAAGGATAATCATTATGTTGAGGATAATTCAAAACAGGAGGGAAAGAGTGGGAATGCATGTAATATGTGGAAGGATTCATGAGAGACGGGAGGAAGAAAGTCGCCTTGCAATGCAAACAATCAAACCTGTCCTTAAGTGAGCTAGCCTAAAGACCTACAGACTCCCAAAACCCATCTTGAGATAAAGGAATGATTTGATCTTCTTCTATCTATTCAATCCAACCAGTTATAAGGAGGGACTGGGGAGAAGGTTCTTTCTTCGGCTTGCGCCTCCGGTTCCTAGTGTACCCCCCAGCTACGATCGTTTGATTCTGCTCCCCTAGCTAGACATCAGATTGAATAGTAGAAATAGACTAATAGAAAATAATCTCGTTTTGGGCTCTGAAGAGTGAGTCGAATCCTTAAGGCCAACATCTACTCTGTTTTATTTAGGGCTAGGTTTGAATGTGCTTTGGAATGTGATGGGCCCTTTATCTGGGTTGTGCCCTTAATGATTGATTGATTTGTGTGTGCGTGCACAACCAGTGGTTTTCAAGCAAGATTATTTTTGATGTGGTGAAGTTTAGGGTTCAAATCTTGCTTAGTAGCTTTTAGGATTCAACTTTAGGTGTTTTCAAACAAGTTTTGTTGGCACACTAGGTTTTGAAAGCATAGGTGAAGATGTTTTCCTTTAAAACTTAAAAGAATGTGGAGTGCCTAGTAAATCCCTAATAGTTGAACCTAAGTGGCAGCTACTTGATGAGTTGATTTTAATTGAAGTGGTGCGACCCAATCAACTCAAACAATTGGCATGTTGCACCACTTAATTAGGTACACAAGTGATTACCTAATCTGATTTCTACTCAATTATGTGTTTGGATGTGTGTACCGGCTCTAAAGGTTGGTTTACCAGTCGAGTTTGAAAATCAGATGAGGTTGTGTACCTCTGTGAGATTTTTTTTTTTTATTTTTCTTTTTAAATATGGAGGTTGGGGCGAGTGTAGTTGTCAAACAACAAACAATCTAACCTTAGAGTTTATAAGAACACCTAGGTTGATTGATGTTTGTGTTATTATGTGGTGAAATGAAAACTAATGGGTGGGAGGTGGGGGATAACTCATAGAACCTTTAACAGCACTTTTCTCCGATCTACCGCATTTGCTCGTCTCAAAAGAGTACTTGCAATCACAATAAGAAAGGAGAGAAGTGAGGTAAATGATTTGTAAGTTGTAAAAACGGGAAGAAAAATCAAAGAGCATCGCCTCCCCGGCAACGGCGCCAAAATGTTGAACGTTGGGTTGCTACGCTAACGTGTTTGATTTTGAAAACCTGTCGTTGTAGTTTGAAAGCGAAGAACTCATGTTCAACAAATAAAATTTATACCAGAGTAGAAATTCTGGGTCAAACGTAGGGAGGTGGACATTTGATTTAAAAAATACTCGTTTGTTTTATTTGTCACGAAGCAGATTAATTGATTAGAAACTATCTAACTATTTACAATAAATAGAAGATAGAGACAGAATAAGAGAGATAGAATATTATAAACAAAAACCAAAAAGAGATGTAGAATGGACATGGAATTCATCATCAATAAAGATTGTTCATTACACTAAACATTACGACTATAAAGCGGGAAAATGATTACACTAGAAAGTAGTAAATCTATTCTAGAAAGCAGTAAATCTACTCTAGAAAGCAGTAAAAAGAATGGGGAGAGAGATATCCTCCTCTATGGTCGCTTGGAGGATGAGCCGGACGGGACGATGCCTGGACGAAGGAGGACGGAGCAGGACGAAGGAGGACTAAGCGGAAGAACGGGAATGGTACAGCACGTCGTTGTCGTCGTGGGATCCGCTTCCGAAAGGGGAACGAAAAATTGACTTTATCGCGCGAGAAGCATCCTAGGTGTGGGATAAGCTTCTCTTGAGCTTTGGAGAGGGAGAGAAGGAAGGGATGATAATTTCGTGTGGAGGGGCTCTCCTTTTATAGTTGCAAGGCGTGAGGGCAATTTGGTCATTTTAATTTGAAAATCATTAATTAGGGGTCTTTAGTGAAGGATAAAACTGTTGCTAAAGCCCTATCATGTGCGTAGTGGGGCGCCGCCCACGCGCGGCTGCTCGCCTCCTCGCGTGTAACGCATGCACATGTTCCGCTACTCTCAACCGTCGGATCGTGAGATCGAACGGCTTAAGTTGTGCCTCCGCCTGCCTCCTCTGCTCGCACACCCGCGTGCGATCCCGTGTGAGGCGCGATGTGCGATTCGGCGTGAGCACAATTGCGCGTGCGCAACCGTTAGATCGCGATCGAGGGGTCAATCGCGCCTGCATGCCTACACCGCTCGCCGACTCTTTGTGTTTCAAACGTGCGCCGCCCGCTCGCGATAAAGCCTCCACCCGCTGCGCTACGGAGGGGAAATGGTCGCGCGGATGAGTTAAGGCACGCGCATCCACAGCTGTTGGATGCACATCCAACGGTAGAGAAGCGATGAAGAAGAGATGGTGCGGCGAGTGCAGCGGCAGGTTGGGCGGCTGAGATGGCACCACGTGGCGCCATCTTGGCCGTCTATCTTCTGGATGATGTAGATGGTGACACGGGTGTCGGATTGAGTCGATTTTCACGCCGTTAGGCTGCGATCGTCGATCCGAATCCATCCATGTGGTCGGATTTGTCATTTGAAGTGTGGATTCACATCATCTTGGCCCTTGATCTTTTAGGGTTCCCCGATCTCTATTTGATGCTACAAATGTCTAATTAGGATGATCTTGGAGTTGTTGAACTCCAATCATCTCCTTGATCACATCTGTACGGTTGGATCTTCGATCTGAGGCCCCGATAAAAAGTTTGCCTTGTTCATGAACGTAAAAGGAGACAATTAACCTCCATTTTATTTAAACTAATCTAAATGTTTGATGATGCATGTTATGCAATATTTATAGTATGCAATGCAATCCTATGCTTAAGAACATGCATAAATTGACATGTTAAGTAGTGTAAACATGTTTACATCAGCGCGCAAGAGTAGCAACCACAGCCACCGCTGCTGCCTCCTCTCTGCTTCATCCCATCAGCTTTGACCACCATTTTCCACGAGACCACCACCATTGGAAGCGGCGTGGCTCCTTCTCCCTCCAGTGAGCTCCTCCCCTCCGGCCATCACCCCTTGTGTGTGCTCACGGCAAGGGGAGTTCTCCCCTGTTTTGCTACAGGGAACTTGCAATTAGTTATTGTTGGTGCTAGAGCACCACGATCATTTGTTTTGATGATAACAAAACACGTGTTATTTAACATTTGCAATTTGAGTCCCAGATTTCAGGTCAATTGCAAATGTGGACGTGTTTAGACGGAGTTCGAGCTCGCATCCAGGATGGATTGGAGGAGCTCGACGGAAAACAGAGGAGGTTCGCATGGAGCGAAAGATTGAAGATGGAAGGAAATGAAGAATAGGATAGATTCTTTCTTTTGTACTTGTTGTATTTTTCATTTCTTTTGTTGCTCTTTATTTCCGTAGATATTTCATGTTAAAGAGCCTCAAAGAACCCTAACAGTAGTCCTAGGAACACCGGCACAACCCTAGGATACTTAGGTTTTCTGTAGAATACTTAGAAAACCAATATAGGGTTCAAACAGCACTTCCAGACGTCTAATTCCCAAATCAGACGTCTGATAAAGCATTTTAAGACGTCTGACTGTTGTTTCAGACGTCTGATAACTGTTAGGCTGGACATAGTTAGTTCTGTCTGATGAATTCAGACGTCCAGACCTTAGACCAGACGTCTTAGGAGACGTCTGATGACTTTGCCAGACGTCCAATTAGTGGACCGTTGGCTAGCTTAGCAGGCACTCAAGATTATGACCGTTAGAGCCTTATCAGACGTCCTTAGGCCTTTCCAGACGTCTGATAAATGACCGTTTTGCCTCGGCTGACCCAAAATCTCTTCTCAGAGATTTTCTAGCCGTTGCAACGTTTGGAAATCAATTCCCACAGTAAAAGTAGGTTTCCAGACGTCCAGACTTAGTGCCAGACATCCTGTATGTCGTCTGATGGACTTGCACAAAAACCCTGTTTAGATCTGATTCAAGTTAGGGAGAAACCCGCCCAAAATCAGACGTCTGACCTTTGAATCAGACGTCTTATAGTGAACTTCCAGACGTCTGATGCTAGAATTAGACGTCTGATAAGCCTGTCAGAACAATGATTGTTCCTGATTTCGGGCTGATTCACTTGGGCTTTGTACCCAACGGCTATGGAAGCCTTTCCAAGCCTTCCAAAGCCTTCCTAAGGCCTCTATAAATAGAGGGGAGCCTTTGCAACAAAAAAACACACAAGATATACACTTAGAAAAACACAAGACACACCTAAGCAACATACTTTCCACACTTTTGTGTCTCTCTTGCTCTCCAAGCTCAAGCTCCATCATCTTGAGAGCTAAATTCAGTTTGCGCGCCCGCTCTCCCGCTGTTGTTCACGAGAGCGACGTAGCGCCATCGCGTGGCACACGCACCGCGTCATTGTCGACGCACTCCTTACAAAGGGGAGTTTCCTATTTCCTATAGAAGCTAGGTTTAATTATTTTGTTGGCTCTATAGGACTATTGTTTATTTTATCTTTGTCTATTGGTTGGGTATTCGCTTTGCGAATTCCCGTCTCCTTCGTGGGACAAAATCCTTCTCGTGGAGAGAAGGGGTTGAGGAACGCTACCCTCGTACTTGTAGCGTGGTTGTATTGAGGTTGAATCACCCTCGTTTTAAGTGATTCGGTTTAGTGGATTTGATCAACTAGGTTGATCGGAAAATCCTAACTCGAGAGGGTTAGGTGGTGGTTTTCACCCGGTTTGGGTTTCCACCTAAAAATACCTGTGTACATTTTGTGATTGCTTATTTTTGTGATATTGCTTTCAATTCTGCATTTTCTTTGTCA
Source organism: Thalassia testudinum (assembly GCA_037157565.1). NCBI lineage: Eukaryota > Viridiplantae > Streptophyta > Magnoliopsida > Alismatales > Hydrocharitaceae > Thalassia > Thalassia testudinum. The sequence goes on from JAZHRO010000025.1 coordinate 98,620,868, forward strand.
CGCTGATCTCACCCCTCCAAGTAGGGAACTTTCAGTTATTACATTTCAATGCGATTACCAAAGTCTCATTTTTGATTTTAATATGTGATATATTGAGTGAAATTGCGACTTCATACTCATGCTTTCTTATAATTGGGTGGCTTTTGTTATTCACATCTTTTGACATTGGTTTTGGATTAAGATGTCCACAAATTCTCTCTAATGCATGTCAATTGGAAATTACATAGATTCATCACATATTTATTGAATATTTCAGTGAGGAAAAATTGCACATATAACCTTACAATTTTGAGTTATTGTGTATCTTCTTTTGTAGCATTTCATGTCAGATTTTACTGTGGATTTTGCACTTGATTGAACGACTACGAGAAAAATATTCATGATTTTATTGCATCATTGCCTCTCTGTGGACACGACCCGCTCTTCTGTGAGTGGTTTAATTTTTATTTTAATTATTTTGTTAAGCGATTTTCCACCACTTTGATCCTACAATGACAAATCATCTTAATACATTATTCGAAAGCAAAAATCAACTTATCAATGTCCAGTCTAAGTCTTTAATTTCCTAGGGCAATCTCCATACACCCAAATGCACAGTCGATGTTTGCGCAGGCTATCGCCAAAAATGAGCAACCTAAGATAATTGGTGCATCACGGAGATTAGAAGGAACCTCCTTATCAAGAATGAAAAACTTCGTGGGAAAGCAGAATCTGCGATCTTAATGATCACGTTCTCAACCACCCCCTCGAGGTTTTTACTGATCGATCAGCTAGTTGAATGGTAACCTGTGGGTTTGAAATCCCTGAATTGAAAATGATCATATGTAGCAGTAGGAGTTAGGTTGATGGACGAACCCAAATCAAGAAGGGCCTAATCAAATGGAGAATCCCGGAAAAAGGAGGAAATGAGTGGGGTTCCAGGGTCTTCCTTCTTAGTCGGTAGGTCAACTAGAATCGCAGTGCTAACTTCCTTTGACAATATCACCTATCGTCCATTTTTCTACTATCACTTCAGGGTACAATAGCCCTTAAAGAACCTAGTGACAGCAAGGATGCGATCTATAGCCTCGAGGAGTGGGACCTAAATATGAACTTCTTTGAACATTGATTTTAGGTCCCCAAAATTCCATGTACCCTTTTTCTATGCTAAATCTCATGTCAGAGCCTTAGGAAAAGGGATGGGAATCTCAAGGTCAATTGGTCTGTTGCCCTTATCTACTGTAGGTGGTTCCTGAGAAGAGGAAGGAGATGAACCATCCTACAGTACAGGGTGAGTAAAATTTGGACCTGCCTACCTAATGGTGGGTCATGTGTCTTCTTCCCCCTCCACAATGTAATAGCTTTCACATTGACGAGTTGTCCATGAGGTGGTCGAGCGAGAGGAAGGGGCAAAGTAGGTAGGGTTTTGCGGTAAGGGTGGCTAACCCTAAGCATAACTAGGTGGTGCAAGAGGCTCTTGTAATATAGCATGTGACTATCCCTGCGGTGCCTGGAACCTAGGCGGGGCACCTTGGCTTTGCATATATCGTGGGTTAGGGACAGGTTGGGAGGGAAAGGCTCCCTGTGATCTATGCTCCTACAACAGCTGGTTCTGTGTGTTTTGGATGCTATGTATTTGGTCAGCCATCGCCTTCATGATTTGCAAGCTATCTTGCGTAGATTTCCACATAGATTCTTGCAGTTCCTCTTTTAACGCCTCCAAAGGGTTGGCTCCCTTTGGAAGGTGACTAATAGATTGATGCAGCGGTTGATATATAGAATGAGATTGTTGCTGTGATGGGAATGACTGCTGCCTTGGGTACATGTTTTGCACATTCTCGTATTGTCTTGCTTGGTAGTGTGGATCTTGATGTGGTCTCTGAGAGTTACCCGACCAGGAGAAATTCAGATGCTGGTACCAACCAAGGTTATAAATCTCTGAGTATGAGTTATTACGCTTGTATCCATGGATAGCATTGACATCTTAGTAGTCCAAAGACATCTAAGATGTATATTCGTTAAGGGAATATGCATTAAAATCATCATGTGGTGCGTAACCCTGATTATGTGGCACCAGATTGAGATTATTCACGGGTTCCTGATATGTAGGATCCTACGAAGTTGGGGAAGATACTTCCTGAGTGAGTAAATTTACTCGAGTAATAGGGACTTGAGGTGCATAAGAGGATCTAGATGTAGTAGAATTACCAGAGAATTTGGATTGAGCTCGAATTAATTTGTCGAGCTTCTTGTCGGCAGATCCACCTTATCCAGCTTCTTGGTGATAATGTCCATATTAGCTTGAGCAGATTTGACGTGAGCTTCATGGACACTAACTCGTTGCTGTCCAGGTCACTGGAATTGGTTCATTGATGTGGCATTCATAGAGTTCTCAGCCAAGGACTCGAACAACTCAAATGCGCTGTTCTCGTCCTTTACGAGGAAATTCCTGCCGTTGGATGCATCGACCAGATACCGATGTGTGTCATCCAGCCCATGGTAAAAGATCTAAGCTAGGTGCCATCTGGGTGCCTCATGGTCCAGGCATTTCCTGAGAAGACCATGAAATTGATCCCAGGCATCATGAAACTTCTCCCTTGGTCCTCAGAAGAAAGTCGTAATCGCGTGCCTCATTGCCTTTGTTCAATCTATCGGGAAGAACTTTTGGAGGAATTCATGACGTAATTTTGGCTAGGTTCCAATCAGCCTCTTGATGGTCTTGAACCAATATGAAGCTTTATCCTTGAGAGAGAATGGAAAAAGCTTCATGAGAATGATTCCCAAATCAACATTCTTGGGTCGAACTGTTTTCGCAATTTGACTTAGGTCCTCAATATGTTGGAAGGGATCCTCATTCGAGTTTCCATAAAAGTAAGTCTGAGTTAGAATTATTACATTCGGCTTTAGCTCGAATGCATCTCTGTTTATGGGAATCTGGACTTGAGGTGCTAGAATCAGAGCTGCCGGATCGTAGAAGTCCTGTAGCTATTCTTCGCGGGGTTGATGCTACATTCTATCTAATGTAGTGAGAATTCTGTCGATGTTTTGCTGATACCTCTGCTTAGATTCCATGACCTAGGCTTCCAGGCGAGCCATCGGGTCCAAATTTTCTAGATCCTAACCAGGTCTAGGTTCAGGGTTAGCCATCTCGGCTGATCGGGTAGAAGTAGGTAGAGGAGAAGAAGGTCTAGGCAATAAGACGAATTGCCTTTGCCTCCTTGGGATTGGTTCCCAAGGTCCAACCAATTGAGGTCTAAGTAACCTCCCTTGCATACATCAGCCAACCCAGGTTAGTGTAGCCAAGTTGAACAAGGGTAAGGCTTTGTTAATCAAGTGGCCCTTAAGATTGGATGGCTAAATTTTTTGTTAAGATTTTAATTATTGAAGAAAATTTTGTTACAAAACTGACTGCAAATAATCGCAACCCCTCAAGCTAACCCAGCTAATCTGTTACGAGGGGACTAAGGGGAAGGTTCTTCCTTTGACTTTCGCCTTTGGGTCCTTTGTATCCCTTAAACGTGGTCGTTTGACACTACCCTGCAAATTCGGAAATGGGTTTGGCTAAAGCGGTTGTGTTGACCTAGTAGTTCGATAACAAATTCAAGTTATTTATGTGGTTTAAGAAATTTTTACTTAACCTTTTCTTCTTCAATTTGGGTTTTGGTGAGTGGTCCACAAGGTCACCTAACTCACCAAGTAGTCACTAGACTTGATTAAGTCTAAGCTAGTCTAATGTGGTCTCTAGTTATGACCCTGAAAGTTGAGCCTATGGTTCATGCAATTGACTAAGTGCTTAGGCAGCATACCACGATTCAACTTAAAAACATTCTCCAAAACAAATTTGAATTTAAATGATCTAAAATTTGACAGGAAGATTTCTCTTTCAATTAACTTTTCACAAAATTGTTTTTTAGAATTTTTCCTATTACAAATGAATAAATATGAATTTTTAACTATCAAGTGATCAGATTTGGAATTTTGAACCCTTGTCGATTTTTCTCTTTGAAATAGTATCACTTTTGCTCCAAAAATTTGGCAAAAATATGGAAATGAAAGAAAATTTGATAACCTTTCAAAAACCACCATTTTTAGTCAAATCTAATTTGTGTGCTATTTGTAATCACTTTTTGAAATTCAAAAAAATTTGGATGAGTCTATTTGACCCCCTTGTATTTTGTAAATTTTTAAAAATTGTACAAATCGAATGTTTTCAAATTAAAGGTGTTGTTTGAAAGATAATTGAAAAATCTAACTTTACCTCAAATTTTAGAATTTTTTAATAACAAGATATCTGGAAAATGAAAATTTGAAATCGCTGACAATATTTGGCCAAATTTCAGAAGGTGGTAAAAAGGATTTTGAAAGGGTTTTCAAATAAAAAATGAGCCTTTTCAAGAAATGCTTTTTTTTTTCAAATTTGCAAAATTTTTTTCTGTTTGAAATATTTTTTCTTTTTTTCATAGACAACTCTTGTCTTAAGATTTAAAAGAAACCTAAATCTATGATCTCTTTTTTTTTCTTTTTGGAAAGAAATTTTTTCATATTTTTTTTTCAAAAAGCAAATCTAATCATAGGATTCAAAAGAAACCTAAAACTAAGATTTTGGTGTGTACTTGATTTTTTTCTTCAACTGCACTTGATTTGTGCACAGAATTTGCTTCTTCCTATTCTTGCAAACCAAAAGCAAGTAGAAGCTAATATGTTAGGATTACGCTCAGAAATCAAAAATCAAAATCGTGTTGCCTCCCTGGCAACGATGCCATTTGTTGAGCTCGTAAAACGCAGGCTTGTTTAAGAAAACGTCGTAGTATAGCACGAATTACGATTCAAATAAAACTTTTATAATGAGACGGTGAGTGTTCCGGTCGATCTTAGGGAGCCAGAAAATGGAGAAATTGATTTTTATTATTTTTTCTTTCTCTACTTGGTCAGAATTACAGTTCAATTTCAATTACGTGTAAATAGGATTCGCCGGTTGTGTTATTTATACATAGTACATGCGCATAGGTTAAGAAAGTGATAAATGTGAAGCTATGCATTTCAGTGCGCACAACTACTAATCTCATATTTTCAACCGTGTTCCTATATAGTAAGAAGTCATTAATATGTTTCGGAATTACTATTTTATTTGCATAAACAAAGAGACTATGATTCAGCTAAAATTGATAATTTTATTTCTTGGAATCAAGTTATTATAATCGAGTCTATAGGAATGCTTGTACAAGGAATTTGAAATCTACTAAACTATTAGAAAAGAAATACACACATGGATCTCAGAAAGATTACGCATGCATTCTAGTAGGGAGATATCACTATACTACGAGCTGGAAAAATAATGCATAAATTAAATTATAAAGAACAACTACACTAAGAGAAATCGGGGCACCGGAGGTAGTCTCTGATGGCCATGTGCCTTGAGGTGGTAGGAGGGAAGAGAGGGATGGCTAAGGTGGTTGTTTGGCCTCTTGATGAAGGTGGTGGAGTGGCTTTCTTGGACCTTGGACGAGTGGAGATAGTGGAGGTGCTTGTGAATGGAAGTACAAGTGCCATGGAGAGTGGAGTCCAAGCATCTAAGAAATGGGGATTTAGCTATCCAACCTAGTCCTTTTATAGACTTCTTGGACGGTGAAGGTGCTCTTAAGAGAAGTCTCTAGACTTCTCTAGAGTGGTCATGGCCTATGGCTATATTTAGTCTTCTTAGATCCACTTTCTGTGGATCTAAGAATGACTGTGTAGTGGTTCTAGAGTATTCTCTAGAGTGTGCATGAATAAGTGTTCAAGTGGACCACTTGGTCCACTTCTAATTAGGTCTAGGTTTGTCCTATCAAGGGTCTAAAAATAGGTTTAAGTGTGACCTATTACTAAATAGTTAATCCAATTAAACTTGACCAAATTTAATTGGGTTAACATGTGTTCAATTGGGAGAGAAAATCCCCAATTAGATTAGGCTTGAGTCAATTGGGCTCTCACTGAGTCCAATTAGACTTGTGTTGGTTGAGATTTGAGCTCAATTGGACTTTATGAGTCCAATTGACTAGGTAAAGTGTAATTGACCTAGATCCAAGTCAATTGGGCTTCATGAGATCTTAGAAGAGTCTTGGGTAAGTGTAGTGGGCTTAAGATGTAAGTACCTCTATTTTGATGCACCAAAATTTTTCTATTTGCAAAACTAATATTTCAAGACTTCTCTCATGGATCAGAGTTAGAAGAATACTGATACGAGTCTCAATGTCCTTATTGACTCTAGAAAATTTTGTAGGGAACCTCAAAATAAGTTTCAAACGGATTTTCGCACTTCATATTAAAAACAAGTTTTTAGGGTTATTGATTGGCCAACTAAATTAATTTATCGACCAACCAACTTAATTAATTAATCAAACCAGTTCATTTTAGGATGTTGATAAATACACTTTTAATCGATCATTTAGGTTAATTAATCGACTAATCATTGATCAATCAAATAACTAGTTTGATCGACCAAACCTCATTTTGATCAATCAAACTGCCTTAATTGATTGACCAATTTGATTTCCTTTTTAGGTTAATTTGCTAGTATAAATAAAGGTCATACGCTCCCCTTTTACACACACTCTCAAGTAGAAAATCCATTCAAAGCAAAGAGCTTTCCGTGCTTACCTATAGTGCTTTTGCACTCTTGTTTCTAATGCCTTCTAAAGCACCATGATTCAAACTTTTGTTGAAATTCTGGTTTGACTTTTATTGAGGTTCCATAGGTTCTTATTGTTCTTTTATATTGTTGCTTTTGATTAACGGATCCCAAGTTGTTGGGAGAAATCCGTTGTTCTTGTTGCTTCTCTTCAGGATAATAAGGGAAGGGATCGTTGTAAAGAGGTGGTGTCACCCTGGTTCAAGTGGTACGATTAGTGGATTGACTAGCATTGATTAGTCGAAAAAATCTTAAGCTGAGAAGCTTAGATAGTGGTTTTCACCCAGTTTGGGTTTCTACTATAAATCCTGATGTAATATGTGATTAATACTTTTGTGGATTGATCTATGTACATTTAATTTGAATTTTTAAGTGATATTATTCACCCCTCCCCTCTAGTATACTATTACGATCCGCAGGCACCCTCACTTGGTATCAGAGCCTTGTTGTCCAAAAGATGTTGAAATCGTTTGTCGACACGTATGTAGAGGGATAGTTAGCAATTCGACTTCCATTGTTTGATGGAACGAACTACAGATATTGGAAGACCAGGATGCAGATCTTCCTGGAGTTAATGGATTTCGAGGTGTGGGATGTCATTGCCTCCAAATACATGTCTTGAGATTAAGGAGGGAGTGGTAGCAACACTAGATTAGAAGAAAATGGCAACGCATAACACGAAGGCCATGAATGCGATCTTCTATGGGCTTTCCAAAGCAAAATTAAATCGCGTCTCAGCTTACAATATAGCCTACGAGATTTGGAGCATCGTCGAAGTCACCCACGAAGGTAAAGGAAACTAGAGTTAATATACACTAGTAGAAAAAGTATTGTTCGCAATGGAAATTCTCAACTATTCAAGTAACGGTCAGTAATAAACATATTCTCGACTGTTATAAGAGAAATGATTGCCAAGAGTCCAATCATTAACTTTACTGCCTGCAAAACAGTTGAGGAGGTTGAGACCATTTTCAACCGTTATAAACGGTCGAGAATAAAACTTTAGTCGATCGTTCTTATATAACTGGTGGAGGATAAATAACATCCTCGACCTTGAAATATATAAGGGTCAAGCAAGTAAAGTAGTGTTAAGATGTTTGGTTGACACCATTGTCGACTATTTATAACGGTCAAGAATAATAATATTGTCGATGGTTTCTATATTAACAGTTGATGATAATGTTTTATAACCCGCCAGGTCAGGCGGTCAAATTTTCAAAGTCTATCATTGACTGTTTATTCGTAACAGTTGAGAAAAGCATTATTACTAACCGTTATTAACAGTGGGTAATAATCTTATCTTCGACCGTTTATTAGGAACGGTCGAGAATGTCAAGTAAAATCCCTACCCCACACCCAACTCCCTCCCCCTTTGTCCCAAACCCTCCTCATAGCAGCCATACGACCTCCTCCCCTCAGCTCCTCCTCTGCCTCAGCTCCTCTACCGTGACCGTTGCTGCGGATCCTCCTCCGCCTCGGCTTCTCCTTCGTGACCTCAAGAGGTAACTATCCTCCTCTTCTTCCTCCTCCCTCCCTGCTACCTGCCTCCTCCTTCCCCTCCCCCTTGTTCACCACTAGCACCACCACCACTAGCCGCCACCCGCACCACGACCACCCGCTGCCACCACCTCCTGCCCCTGCAGCCACCACCAACACCACACCACACCACCTGCCGCCACCACCTTCCTCCTGCCTCCCTTCTGCCACCACCCTTATCTTCCTCCCTCCCTGCCGCCCGCCTCCTCCTTCCCCTCCCCCTCATCGCCAGCCTTGCCGTTCCCCTCCCCTTCACCCACCACCAACACCAGCACCATCAGTCGCACCACGACCACCTGTGGCCACCACCTCCTTCCCTGCGGCCACCACCACCACCCGCCACCAACACCACTACCACCACCTGCCACCAACACCACTACCACCACCTTGCAGCCACCACCACCACCACCAACACCCTCTACCATCCCCTGCCTCCACCTGTCCTCTTCCTCCCCCTTCCCCCATCCTGTTCGGGGTGTAGATCGCGTAAAAGATGAGCACGTTGTAGAATAGCACGAAATACATCTCGACAAAGAATTTAATGGAACTGGTGATCTCGGTCGATCACAGGGAGGCAGAAAGTGTTTTTGATTTCATGCTCTTGTTCTAAATTTAATTACTAAATATCATAGACAATGAATCGCAATGTATATATCAAGCAGAGAGTTTGAGCATGAATTGCATACATGTAGTTGAATAAAGCATAAAATAAACAAACTACTGTTGTAACAGAATAAGGGCACCACGGGTGGTTAGTGGTGGCCTTCTGGATAGGTTAAGGATAGTAGCAACGATCTGTCAAGGTGGCTCAACGGACGCTTCGAACAAGATGCAGAGATGGAGGCAGAGAAGACAAGAAGAAGAAGGTAGAGGAGTTGTAGGAGGAGGAATAAGAAAGATGATGGAATGCCTTCAAAGGGGACCCTTAGGCCTCTTTTTATAGCTATTGTGAAGAGTGTTTAAGGAATTGGAGCCTTTAATTCCATGCAAAGGCCTTAGGTTGATCAGATCTGTTGATCGGGAGATCTAGGGCTACTTGCATTCTATTCTTAGAATAACCATCACAAGTTGCCTGATTTGATACATTTTAGAGAACATCCCAACCTTTTTTTGTGCACCTACTTAGGGTTCTAAGGTATCTAGGGCAATCACTTTCTTGCTTGAGGCCTAAGTACCATATTTGGACGAATTGAATTGGACCAATCAGAGCTAATTAGGGTTTTAGAGACACACTTGCTTAATCAAGAATTAACCTTCCTAAATAGTGTGTGCCTAAGCCTTGGTTGAATTGATCTATTCAAGCAAACCCTAAAATTAGGCTCTTAATTTTATTTGAACACTAAAAAAGGGACCTAAATTTCTCAAAGGATAAATAGGTGAAGTTGACCCACCTTGTTGGGTTAACCAATCTTCAAATTAGGTCACCCTACACTAAAACATCTTAAAGTTCAAGTGAAATCATAAGCACCCTTGCTCTAAACTTAAAATTGGTAGACTTAAGATGTTTAGACTTAAAACTGGTCTACCTGGACCCTCAGTGACAAGAAAGGTCGGGTGGGGGAAACCCTGTAACCCGTGTGGACGCTCTACCGTGTAGGGGTCTTTGCGGGACTCTCCCTTTCTGGCTGCCCAGGTAGTTCTCAGGTGGACAACTTTCTAACTTAGGGGTATCATCTGCCCCGAACCTCTATAGTCATCCAAAAATATTTGGGTGTCTTGATTGGGTCCATCACCTTCTATCCCTCATCTACTCCATTGGTGCAGTTCGGGAGGAGGTCCTTAAGACCACCCTTGAGGCCTCCATTAGTCATTCACTCTCGTCGAGGTCAAGCCTCGGCTTCCGTGTTTTTGCAACAACCTGATCACATTGACATATCTTCTGATTCAGAACCTACTTCCCCCTTATCAGCCATGGATCCCCGAGAAGATCAACTTTACCTTGAACAACAATTCCATGATTTCCGAAATCAAATCAATGACATCATCAACCCACCGTCGCTTCCTCAAATGCATGATCACTATAATTCTGCAGCGGTGGAGATCGAACCTGGAATCAACATTCCTGAGGGAGGACTCGAGGTAGATCTCAAGCCTAGCATGCTTCATATGACCCCAAAATTTCATGGCTTGAACTCCAAGGATCCTTTCTAGCACATTAAAACCTAAAACATTTTGCCCACACTTTCAGGGCAGATGTACAGAATCGAGGCAGATTACTCTTAAAACTCTTTTCATTCTCTCTGGCTGACAAAGCCACTCACTGGTTTTAGACTCAACCACACATGAACACATGGCACCTTCCTGCAAAAATTCTACCCCATTGGTCGTACAAACACAATGCAGCACCAAATCACGCACTTCTTCCAAGGAGCGGGAGAATCTCTACACAAGGCATGGGATCGCTTTTTGGATCTCATGCCTAAGTGTCCCCATCATGGAGTTCCAAAGTGGGAACAAGTCCAATCCTTTTACCACAGACTCTGTGACGACATCAAGCTATTTGTCAATGCAACTTGTGGTGGTAGCATCATGGGTCAACATGAGGACACGATCTGGGAGATTCTTGAGAACATGTGAGAGAACTCCCTGAACAATGAGTCACTGGGTGCGTACGACTGGACGTCCACCCGCGCATTGACAAACAATCGGGGGGTACACGAATCCCGAGGCTTTTCCGCATCCGTTGATCTAGAGTTGGTAGCTAGTCAATTGGATAAGGTCTCCATTATCGAAAAGAAGGTGGACGAAATCACTCGCCATCTACACAAATCCACCTCTGCACCTCAAAGCACGTACACACACCAACCCACAGGAAGGGAGGCTGCGCACAACATCTACCACTCCCCGGGGATGGATGCATATCCACACTCATCTGATTTTCGCTTCGGAGGCAACTTCAGGTCAGCCACCACAATTGGGGGAACTCTAAACCCCCGTACCCTGATTATCTTGGAGGTCCTCAGACTTGTGAGGATCTCCACGCCATCCATAATAATCCTTTCTCCAACACTTACAACCCTGGATGGTGTAATCATCCTAACTTTTCGTGGTTGGGAAATAACCCGAATCCGAGATCCCAATTCCAACCCTGACCACAAAACCAGTGACCATATCAACCCACTCAACCAAGGCCTAATCAAAATTACTAATCTGGTCAACCTAAAAAAGATCAAACATCTTTGATTCTCCAGACCTTGGTTGACATGTAAAAACATCATAAAGAAGAGATCTCTGAGCTACAAAATTAGTTGACCCAGCTGGCAAGTACTCGCCAGCCTGGCGCACTTCCTTCCTAGCCTCTTCCAAACCCGAATAACATGTTGAACCAGAGGTGCGTTATGAACCCAAATCAAGGCCAAGCTCACTTTGTTTATCAGGCCCCTTCTGCTCCATCGCCTGATGGGATGGATGCTTCAACTTCATACTCAGGATTTCAGCAGCAATCACCTATTTTGCCAAACCTAAACTAGAATCAGGCAGGTTTAAATTCTGTCACCACCCGTAGAGGCAAAGCAACACAAGACCCACCTTTTCCTAGCCATGACATGCCTGAGACTGTAGACCGAAACCCTAGATTGGTCATCCATGACATGCCCATTCTTGATAAAGAGCTTGAGCCAATTCTAGAGGAACCATATGAGGTTCCATTTCCTGAGGCCTTGACCAAAGGAAAGAAGCTAACCAAACCCGTGGCACCTGAGGACCTGGTCAAGCTCTTGGAGCAAGTACAAATAAACATCCCCTTGATGGATGCAATTCGCCATGTACCGGCTTATGCATGATTCCTGAAAGACGTGTGTACACCCAAGCGTAAGCTGCAAACCAAAGGTAGGAACCCGATTGTACTGTCAAAGTAAGCCAGCTCCATCATTTTGGGCAAACTCCTGCCTAAGGCAAAAGACCCAGGCACCCCTCTGATCTCTTGTGCTATCGGTGATATACAGTTTGACCGAGCCTTATTGGACCTAGGAGCTTCCATAAATTTATTACTCACATCCCTACTAGACCACTTTGAAGAATCTGAACTTAAATCAACAGAGATGACTTTGTAGTTAGCTAATCGATCTATTAAGTCACCAAAAGGACTACTCTAGGATGTCATAGTTAGGGTACACGATTTTTACTTTCCCATGGATTTCATCGTCTTAGACATTGATGCTCCTGAGAACTTGAAGAATACACTGATCATATTAGGGAGACCCTTTCTGGCCACAACTAGGGCCAATATTAATTGTGAGGAGGGCCAAACTGAGTTAAAATTTGGGAGCAAGACACTAAAGATGGACATATTTAAATCCCAACAAGGAATTAATTATGGAGTTATTGAACAAATTTGTCATGTCGAGGTCGTGGTTGACGACCTATGTATCGAGGAAAACCCAGTATTTCTAATCAACCACAAGAAGATCAAAACCCGCAATTAGAGGAACCTGAACCTAACCTAGACATACCCATAGCTCCTTCCTTTGCTCCTGACACCCACCTTGAACCACCTGCTGCTGCTGACAATCCAGTTATGGAATTGAAACCCCTCCCTGACCATCTCAATACGTCTTTTTAGGTTCCAATCAGACGTTTCCTGTGATTATCAACTCTCGACTCACATTTGATCAGGAAACACGCTTGATTACTGTCCTCCAACAGCATCGGAGAGCCATTGAATGGACTCTCGATGATCTGATTGGCATCAGCCCCTCATATTGCACACATCACATCTATATCGAAGATAGCTCACGACCATCCCGTGAAATGCAGAGATGCCTAAATCCGAACCTGCAGGATGTCGTGAAAAAGAACAATAAGTGGTTAGATGTAGGGATCATCTACCCAATCTTTGACAGTCGGTGGGTGAGTCCAATCCAAGTTGTGCCTAAGAAGGCAGGACTCACCATGATCATACTGAATTTGGAAAAAGCATACCGACCTGCATAGTGAACTCGTGAAGAGTCAACATTGATTACAGAAGACTTAATACCTCCACGAAGAAGGATTATTTCCCACTACCATTCATTGATCAGATCCTCGAGAAACTAGCAAAAAATCGATTCTTTTGCTTCTTGGATGGGTACTTCGGTTATAACTAGGTTGCAATCCATCTTGAGGACCAAGAGAAGGCTACCTTCACCTACCCCTTCGGGACGTACGCATTCCGAAGGATGCCATTCAGTCTCTGCAATGCACTTGCTACTTTTCAGCGGTGCATGCTTGCCATATTCTCAGATACGGTAGGTGAATACCTTGAAGTCTTCATGGATGACTTCTCGGTATTTGGGGAATCCTTTGATGATTACCTCTTGCACTTGGTCCAAATACTCAGGTGGTGCATTGACATGAATTTGGTTCTTTCCTGGGAAAAGAGCCACTTCATGGTACCTGAGGGAATTGTCCTAGGACATCTTGTCTCTGAAAAAGGCATCCAAGTTGATTGAGTTAAGGTGAATTTGATTTCTAAACACCCTATGCCTAGCTCGGTCAAGGACATCCACTCATTTCCGGGGTACGTCAGTTTTTACCATAGATTCATTCCTGATTTTTCGAAAATCATGTGCCCCCTGACTAATCTTCTCTCTAAGGTGCCCATGTCGAAATCATCGAGGAGTGCACTTAGGTGTTTGAGATCCTACGTGATCGAGTTACCCAAGCACCTATCCTGCAGTCCCCTGATTGGTCTCAACCCTTTGAGATCATGTACGATGCATCTAATTATGCACGGGTGCGGTACTTGGGTAGAAAATAGATGGGAAACTCATGGTCATCTACTACGCTAGCAAGACACTTGACAAGGCTCAGCGTAACTACACTATTACTGAGAAAGAGCTGCTAGCCGCAGTATTTGGCCTGGAAAAATTCAAATTGTATCTTTTGGGTTCTCGTGTTATCATATACTCGGGTCACACTGTAGTGAGGCACCTCCTCGTGAAGAAGGATGCGAAACCTCGACTAATTTGCTGGATCTTACTATTGCAAGAATTCAACCTCGAGATTCGTGACAAGGAGAGAACGCAGAATGTTGTAGCTGACCACTTGTCCTGCCTTCCTTTCGACATTATCGACCCTTTCGGACCCATCGCAGAGCACTTTCCTGATGAGAACCTCCTGACTATCAGTATAAGGCTTCCTTGGTATGCTTATTTGGTGAACTACTTGGCATCACATTAGATCCCGTCTGAATGGCCGAAGGCCAAGAAGGACAAGTTCTTTCCGATGCCAAGTACTACATCTGGGAAGACTCATACCTCTTCCACATTGGTGCTGATCAAATCATCAGACGTTGTATCCCAGAAGTGGAAATTCAAGACATTTTGTCCTTCTGCCATGACCAGGCCTATGGCGGACACTTCTTCGGACATAAAATTGCAACAAAAGTCCTCCAGTGTGGCTTTTACTAGCCCACAATTTTCAACCAGGCTTGCGGCGGATAGTTCTTCGGACATAAAACTGCAGCAAACGTCCGCCAGTGCTGCTTTTACCGGCCCATGATTTTCAAGGATGCATACGATCACTGTAAGGCATGCACTTGTTGCCAGACCTTGGGCAACATGAGCCACCGCGATATGATGCCTTTACAGCTGATTCTCATATGCGAAATTTTCAATATTTAGGGGATTGATTTCATGGGACCCTTCCCTACCTCGGACAGCTTCGAGTACATTCTCCTTGCTGTAGACTACGTGTCAAAATGGATCAAAGCCATCCCGACCTGAACCAACGATCATAAGGTGGTAATCAAATTCATTCACCAGAACATCTTTTCATGGTTCGGTAACCCACGTGCCATTATCTTTGATGGAAGGACCCATTTTACGAACGCTCATTTCAGATCATTGATGACCAAGTATGGGGTATCACACCGAATCTCGACTCCTTATCACCCCCAAACCAACGGTCTAACTGAGCTATCAAATCGGGAGATCAAGAAAATCTTTCAGGTAACTGTTCGACCTGACAGGAAAGATTGGTCATCCTGGCTTCCGGAAGCCTTGTGGGCTATAGCACTGCCCACAAAACCCAATTAGGCATGTCTCCCTTCAGATTGGTGTACGAGAAGGCATGTCACCTCCTCGTCGAGTTGGAGCACAAAGCCAATAGGGTAGTCTGGAAGTGTAATCTAGATCTTTCTAAGACTAGAACCCACATACAGCTTCAAATGAGTGAGATCGATGAATTACGTAATGACGCATACGAGAACTTGCGAATTTACAAAGAGCGGGTTAAGGCCTTTCACGACAAGCACATATCTAGAAAGATCTTTCATCCTGGTCAAAAGGTCATACTCTTTGATGCCAAGGTAAAACTCTTCTTGAGCAAACTCAAATCGAAATGGATTGGACCATATCTTATCCGACGTATTTTCAGAAATGGAGCTGTTGAAATCAGTCAACCCAGCCTTGATTCTGAACCTTTTATTGTGAATGGCCAGCGACTTAAGCAGTTCATTGAACTCACTGATACAAACTTGGCTGAGGTATCTTTTGATCTCCATTCTCCTTGTGCTTATTGCACCCGATTGATGGCGTTAAACTCAGCGCTTAATGGGAGGCAACCTGTCATCTTTTTGAAAAAACTCGAAACCTTTCTTGGCACATCTCATTGCTGAACTCATATTGCACTTTAGGGTTCGTCCATTAAAACAACCGACTCCACCTCTGGTACCCATACCAGATCTTGAAATCAACCGCAACAGTCATTCGACCAGTCCACCCACCTAAAACCTGTTCTACTGTACGATCTAAGCTGAACTCGAACCCACCTAATTTACAATGAGGACATTGCAAACCGTAGGCATGGGGTGATATTAAAGTGCAAAATGCTGTGAGAATCACTTTATAAGAAAGGATTTCATCAAAAAAATTACATATTCCTGCAAAAAAAAAAGTGGTTGAGGAAAAAGAGGAGCCATTTTGAAAATTAAAAAGAAAGGAGCACTGTTGTAGTGGAAGATCTATGAAAAAAGGATTGAGTTTTGAGAACCCGTCGTAGTTCGATTTACGAAGAAATCCGTGAACAGATAAATTTATACTGAAACTCTAAGAATTCTGAGTCAAACATAGGGAGGCGGTTGTTTGATTCAAAACCACGTTTGTTTAATTGTCACAAAGTAGATTAGCTAGTCAAATTGAAGCTAAACTAACTATCTACTTAAAGACTAAAGAATAGAAGACAGAGAATATTACAAATAAAGAGAAAACATAGATAGAATAAATATGGATTTCATTACCACAAGCTAATGTTCATTACAATTACAACTATTCACTACACTAGAAAGCAGGAAATCTACACTAGAAAGTGGGAAATCTATACTAGAAAGTAGTAAAAGAGAAGATAGAGAGAAGTTATCCTCCTCAACGACTACTTGGAGGACGATTCGGACGGGGCGACGCCTGGAAGATGGAGGACGAAGTGGGAAGAAGGAGAATGAAGCAGGAAGAACTGGGGGTGAGGTAGGACGTCGTCGTTGTCGTGGGATCCACTTCCCGAATGGAGTGAGAGGATCATCGCGTGATGCTCCACGAAGGGGGGAGAAGGTGGAAAATTCTAATTTTAACTCTAATGGAGCATCTTGGGTTTGGGACAAGCTCTTAGAGCTTTGGAGGGGGTGAGAGAAGAGAGGAAGGGATGAGAATTTTGTAGGGTAGGGGTCTCCTTTTATAGTTGCAAGGATTGGGGGCAATTTGGTCATTACATATTCAAAAACATTAAATGAGGGGATCTTTAGTGATGGATTTAAGCATCACTAAAGACCCCACGTTACTGCAGCCCCACGTGCACCCGCTGACTCCTCTCCCACGCGCCTAACTTACGCGCATGTCTAGGCAATCGCGATCGGACAACTTAGATCACTCCTCGCCTGCTTCAGCTTTACGCACCCGTACGTGAGATCAGGCGTGAAACTGGGCATCAAATCGTGCGTGCACTCGATTGGATGATCTGGGTTGTTCGCAGCTAATAGCGTGGTTGAGATCGCATGCATCCATGAGAGGAGAAGTGCACCACGGGTGGCTTGAACTCGCGCTCCTCGCACGAGCAGCACCTTAACCACTACGCTACGTAGCGGTTTGAGGCATGGCGCTGCTTTTGCGTTCAGCCAATCTTGGCCGTTGGATCTTCATCCAATGGCCGAGATCTCATGTCATGCGAGCCTTCAGGAGTTGAGTGGAGGGGTGCAGCCGGGTGTGGATGGTTTGGATGGTGCCACGTGGCACCATCCTGACCGACCATCTTCTTTATGTTGTAGATGGTGCCACGGATGTCGAATTGGATCGATTTTCATGCTGTTAGGCTGCGATCATTGCTCTAAACCCATCCGTATAGTTGGATTTGTCATCTGAAGTGCGGATTGACACCATCTTTGCCCTTGATCTCTGAGCTTCCTCATACTATATTTGGTGCTATGGATGTCTGATTGTGGCGATCTTGGAGTCATTGAACTCTAGTCGTTGCCCTGATCAGATTCGTATGGTTGGATCCTTTGTCCAAGGCCCTGATTAAAAGTCACCTTGTCCCTGGCCATAAAGGAGACAATTACTATATAATTTGTACAATTTGACCTAAATGCATGATTATGCGTGTTATGCAATATTTACAATGCATGATGCTAATATGGTACCTAGAACATGCATTAATAGACATTTTTGGCTATTTAGGTGTATGCACATCACAATATGCACATCAAGCACAAAGGAAAAGAAAAGAAAATTGAATCCCTTAGAAACAATTTGAAAATTACCCACCTTTTAGGTTGGATCGAATGATGAATTAAGACTTGAAAGGCTAAAACTTAAGGGGTTAGTGGTGAATACCGACCTTAGGCCACTTGGATCTGTATTGGATTTAAACATTCATGTATTTGTCGGGATCCAGATTAATCCTCAAGAGGTTGGGGAAAATGCAAAGCTTGAGTATTAGGTCTAAGGCTTAGGGAGTATTTGGCCCCGTTAACCGATCTCTGGTTTGCGGGACTCGATAACTTAAGCACCCTAAATCACACACAGTCTGGTTCAGTGTGCTTTAAAAGATAAAAAGGTCCTAAGATCTAGATTAGGAGGGCTCAAAAACACAAGTTGATTTGGACGAGTTCTTGGCATGGTGAGGCAGGAAATTCCCCTCGAGGATGTGCAATAACATATCGTCTCCTCAGTGCTTGTCTCCTAGGATATCTAAATATCCTACTAAGGGCATGTAAGCACCTTGTGCTGGTTCAGATGCCATGGGCGGCATTATCACGAAATGTCGATTGCTAGGGTCTAGATTTGGCTATAGAACACCATGGGCAGGATTATCCGGAAATCTCGAAAGCTAGGGTTCTGGGGATTTCCATGGGTGGTGCTATCTCAAAGCATCAATTGCTAGGGACCCTGTGAGGATTGATGGTGGGGACAAGGAATCTAATACAGACTGTGTTTATGGCCAATCTGAGGATGGATCTAAGGAAAAATATAATGAAAAGAAAAGAGAGAAAAAACTCTCCACAAATGAAAATCTCCTTCAATCTCTCTCTTACAAAATGCACTGGCAAACTGAATCGGATTAACCATGTTTTAAGCATGGGTGCTTTAATCGCTGGGTCCAATGAATCCTAGGTTGCTGCGAGCCTTAGAAACCTTCACGACAGACTGAGGCAAAAGATAGTTAGCTCTGGATCTGGGCTAGTACTTGAGTACCTCTATGCCTATTGTTTGTATTAAGATCTGATTCCTAGAGATGCAGCCTAGTAAGGCATCCTAATGGTTAAATCCGACCTAGATAACTGGTTTGATTCAGATGATTTTGCTAAGGGACTAGTAAAAGCTACGCATGGGGGTATGATGGGAACACCATCATGAGCCATAACTACCTCAGTTTGATCTAATTAAGTCAATAAAAGCTCTTACATATCTTTTAGAAGGTCTTAAGGGCATAAAACATTGATTTGAGAAGAAGATAAGAATACAGGGTTATTTATGCAAATTTATCATTCTATCACAAAAATAGACTAACCATGGATTTTCTCAAGGGTTGAATAAAGGTTAAATATGCTTTAGAGTCTATTAAGGGGGTTCATGGAAAATGAAACGGGTTTTCATGCGTTACGAGAATTAAATGACATTTGAAACCCTAAAAATAGACCCACTTAATTAAATGAGGTTTCGGTCAGAATAAAATTCACCTAAATCCTCTAAAATTCATATAAAAATATTCTATAGGGATTGGTGCCATCAATTTGACCATTAGAACCCATTTTGACCAAAAATAGAGTCACAGACAGACCTTTGCCCTAATTTGGGTTTTTGCATAAATTACCTAGCCAAAACAAAGTCAAAACCAAAATCCAACTTCACCATTGGATTCTTAAGGTCCAAATTAGATTTGTATCAAAATTTGGGCCTAATATGAGATTATTTTGACCTAGTTTGCACTTTGGTCCATGTTTGACTTTCTTTATCTCCAATAGCCCCTTAGCTTTTGAATTCTTCACAAATTCCCCCCAACATCTTTGTCTTCTTCACAAACAGGTCCTTGCCGCCCTAGAATCCTAATCCTACAACTCTGGCGAGCTTCATTTGGCAAGATCTCTTTGATTTCTTGACGAATCCTTCTCAGATTTGAAAGGGGAATTCGTCAAGAAATTATCTTCCTTTTTAGCCAGATCCGAAGTCCCAAAAGTCACCCAAATCCTCATGGAAATCCTTCAAAGGAATGGGTCTCCTATTTCAGCTACCTTCCAAGCTTCAACCAACCCCTACTACCTATATAAGACTCCTAGGGCTTGCTCGTCCTCCCTAAGCTCGATTTTGGCCGAAAATTCCCCACATTCCTCCTTATTCCAACCAAAAGGCTCCTTGAGCTCCGATGATTCCTCTCGACCTCCCTCGTCATCCGTCTGTAATACCAGCTGCGGATTTATCTTCCTCATCTTCCTCTGCGTCGCACCATACCAATGGGCGTCTCTCCCTCCGTCTTCCTCGCTGTTTCCTTCTCATCAGAGTCACCTTCTTCCCCGACTCCAACCACATTGCAACCGGCGTCGCCTCTACTCCCCATCGTCTTCCAACCACCTAGATAAGTTCCCTATCTCCTCTACTTCATTCAAACACCAACCACACTCCGCTTCGACCACCGTATCCATAGTTCGGTCTTCATTTTCTACCTCACCGACGTACCTCCGACGAGTTCGCACGGCCACTACGCTCCACCAAATCGGCTGCCGCTTATCCCTACACCTTCGCCTCGATCCCAGGAGCAAAAGCCTTAACATAGTTAGGTCGATTTCCCCTCATAACTACCCAACGAACAACCCACTATCCTCCAACCTAATTTGCCTTCGCCAGCCATCTCTGACCCCTCTCATAGCACGCCACCACCACCAACGTCTTTGCTGCATCTTCGCAATCCTATTGAGCTTCTCTGACAAGGCTGCAAGGCCATACTTTGCGTTTCAGGTTTGCTGACCAGTGCCGCCATTACCGTAGAGCTTCAAGCAAGCTTTGAAGCTTGCTTCCCAGTAGAAGGCCTAGGTGCACCCTTCAAGAGTTGCGGAGACCTCCCAGGTCCATCTCCAGGCATCCAATTGGAAGCAGTGTTCGCTCCTTCAGCTCTAATTGGAAGACCACTACTGCTGCCAGCCACGTAAAGATTGGGGTGGGATTTGGACCCACCTTGGAAGCACAGGAATTGTTGAGGTGGCTTAAATTGTTTTTCTCTCCGTGCCTTATCACCTCCTAACATGGGGTGAGGTCCCATATCTTCACTTACCCGAGCAAACCTCAGTTGCTACCCTACTCTAGTAGCCCTGGTCCCGGGTACATGGATCCTTGAAACTCGATTACTCGAGCATCTGAAGGAGAAGAGAGAGAGAGTGCGGGGGCTGGGGGTTTTGCTCTCATAGGCACTTGATTGACACTAAGTCATGGGAAGAAGAAAGGAGACAGAGCAGAGAAAGAAGAGAAGGAAGGAAGAAGAGTGCCCTCTTGGCACTGTAGCAGTAGACGGTTAAGCCGTCTGATTGAGAGCTATTTGACAGGGAGTGCACTGTGCACTTGGTTTGATTAGTTGATACTATTTGGATATTTGGTATTGTTGTATAAGGGTAATTGGTGATTCAAATCACCATTTTACCCTATTATTTTTACACATTGATACTTGAATTCTTGACATATTATTCTGAATTAAATTTTGGCTAAAATTGCCTATATATTATGGTCCTGAGATTCATATTTGCCACTTGCTTTCAGCGAACGACCTCGGACTTCATTCGAGTATAAATATTATTTATTTTTTGAGCTGATTCGATCTATACTGCAACACAGCGATTTTAAAACCCGTTTCAGAGCGATTAACACCTGTGTTACTAAGATTGAATCAGAACCTCTCGAGGGTGCAAATTCCATCTCTTATTCTGATAAGGTGACTCTCAAGAGCAATTCTGACATCCTTGTAGAGCCCAGCCTAGATTCTAGTGATCCAACCCACACCCTTAACCTAGAATCTAGATCTGAGCCTTATTAGGATGATTACAAGGCCCAATGTGATGGAAATCAGATTTTGAATCTAGATTATGATTCTGGGCCTGTATTTGATGAATACACCTCTCCAACCTCCTCAGAAATACATATTGGTTTTTTGAAAGTCACATCGATCTACGATACAGAAATCAAGGATCTGGAAGAGTTGGGTTTTGATTGGGCCTTCCCTACAAGCTAAGAACCCGAGTTCTTGCCTAATAGGGACACCTTTTTGAGTTTGGATTCTAAAATCAGGTTAGATCCAAGTCAGGTTGCTGATTGTACATCTCTTGATTTATTCTGTGGTGGAACCTTTGATCCCGAATTAGATTCAGAACATGATTCTCATAAGTTCTCTGATGATTTCAAATCTTACCTTGATTTCGGAGAACTGCTGTTTCTTGACAACTCTAAGCCAATTTACGACCTCAGCAACTACAACCCATCCTTGGATTCTGACACTGAGGTCAATGATTTGAAAGAAACCACCTCTTCTACACATACAGAGCCTTCTAAAACCCATTTTCAACCTCGACCAGCAACTGGACTCAATTTCTACTCTGATTCTCATCTCAATGTGTCGGTTGCAGATGATTCTCCTCCACATTCCAATTGGGTTTCGGACATTGATCAGATTGATAATCACGCACCATCCTTCTATAATCACTCTCGTAGGGATCTCACATACTCCACTAATTCATTCTCTTTTGAGGATCCCTACTTTGACCAGGCTGATTCGAATCAGCCAATCCCTAATTTTACATTTCCACACCATTCTGAGCTTCACAGTATCTGGTGGGCAGCGCATCTCTTGATCCACATCTATCAACTCGCCAGATTGATTGGGTTTGGGCTGCATCATCAGCCTGCTGATTTGAACAAGCACCTGGTTAGACCAACCAGGCTATTGATCAAGGTGCTTATTCTACAAAATTCATCTGATTTGACCACTCCTCCATGACCATTTTCTGCTCAGCTGAAGGCATTGAATTTAGCACTTAACGGGAGGCAACCCGTCATTCCAAAAACCCGAGATTCTTCTGATTATCCTTTTATACTTTACGTTTATTACACTTTGAGTTCAGTTTTGGAACAGTCGACTCCACCTTTGGTACTCGTATTAGAGCTTGAAATCGTCCGCAACAGTCATCCCAACCCATCCACCCACCCGTTTATCCTGTTCTAACTCCTGAACCCTATCTATTTCATACCCTCCGTTTACAATGAGGACATTACAAAACATAGGCATGGGGGGTGTTAAAGTGCAAACATACAAAAATTCAAAGTTCTGAAGGGTTCTCACAAAAAAAATACATATTCCAAAAAATCAAAAAAATAAAAAATAAAATAAAAAATAAAAAAATGAGAAAAATTGGGAGAAGGGAGGAAATTTTGAAGAATTAAATTGCATATCATTCTTAAAGAGAAAAAGGAAGAGGTGATTTAAAATGTCAAAAAGGAGTAACAATTTGAAAGAAATGAGTTAGTCATTAGTAAAAGATTATGGAATCTACTTAGTTCTAGACCAAATCAAAAGAAAGAAATAAAAGAGAAAAGTGCTAAGAGATACAGAGATTAGTATGACGCTGATCTTAGGCCTCTTGGGCTTGTTTTAGGCTTAAAAATTCAAGTATTCGTTAAGATCTGGATAGTCCTCAAGAGGTTGAGGAAAATGTAAAGCTTAAGTATTTGGTCTAAGGCTTAGGGAGTATTCGGCCTTGTTAACTGGCCTCTGGTTTACAGGACTCGGTATCCTAAGCACCCTAATCCACACACAGTTTGGTTCAGTGCGCTTCAATATCAAAATCACGCAAAGCATTAATTTTGTTATGAAAATGCTACCTAGAGTAGGAGCGGCTTATCAACACAAGTTAATTTGGACGAGTTCCCAGCACGGAGAGGTGAGAAATTCCCCTCGAAGATGCGCAATAACATACCGTCTCCTCGGTGCTTGTCTCCTAGGATATCTAAATATCCTACCGGGGACACGTAAGCACCTTGTGCTAGTTCAGATGCCATGGGAGGCATTATCCCGAAATGTCGATTGCCAGGGCCTGAATTTAGCTACAGAAAGCCATGGGTGGCGCTATCTCGAAGTGTCGAAAGCTAGGGTTTTGGGGGTTGCCATGGGCGGTGCTATCTCGAAGCATTGAAAGCCATGGACCCTATGAGGATTGATGGTGGGAGCTAGGAATTCGATACAGATCGTGTTGTAAAGCCAATCCAAAGCTAGAAATAAAAAAGAAAAAGAGAGAAAACTCTCCAAAAATGCAAAAAATTCTTCACTCTCTCTTACAAAAATCGCACTGCATACTAAACCTGGACTAACCATGTTATAAGCATAGGTGCTTTAATCGTTGGGTCCAACGAATCTTAGGTTAGTTCCTGCGACCATTAGAAACCTTCGTGGCAGGCTAAGGTGAAAGCTAGTCAGCTCTGGGTTTGGGTTGGTACTTGAGTACCTCTAGGCCTATTGTTGGTATTAAGATCTGATTCCTAGAGATGCGGCCTAGTAAGGCATTTTGATGGTTAAATTTGACCTAGATAACTAGTTCGATTCAGTTGGTTTTGCTAAGGGGCTAGCAAAATCTAGGCATGAGGGTATGATGGGAACACCATTATGAACCATAACTAGCTCATTTTGATCTGATTAAGTCAATAAAAGCTCCTACATATCTTTCAGAAGGTTTTAAAGGCACAAAACATTGATTTGAGAAGAAGACAAGAATATGGGGTTATTTATGTAAATTTACCATTCTATCACAAAAATAGAATAACCACGGGTTTTCTGAGGGGTTGAATAAAGGTCAAATACGCTTTAGAGTCTATTAAGGGGGTTCATGCAAAACGAAACGGGCTTTCATGCGTTATGGGAATTAAATGACATCTAAAACCCTAAAAACAGATCCACTTAATTAACTGAGGTTCCGATCAAGATAAAATTCACCTAAGCACTCTAAAATTCATAGAAAAATATTCTTTAGGGTTTGGTACCATCAATTTGACCATCAGCACACATTTTGACCAAAAATAGAGCCACAGACAGACCTTTGCCATAATTTGGGTTTTTGCATGAATTACCCAGTTAAACAAAGTCAAAACCAAAATCGAACTTCACCATTGGATTCCTTAGGTCCAAATTAGATTTCTATCAAAATTTGGGCCCAATCTAAGATTGTTTCGACCTAGTTTGCACTTTGGCCCAAGTCTGACTTTCTTTATCTCCAATAGTCGCTTAGCTTTTGAATTCCTCACAAAAATCCCCCCAGCTTCTTTGTCTTCTTCACAAACAGGCCCCTGCCGCCCTAGAATCCTAATCCTACAACTTTGGCATGCTTCATTTGGCAAGATCTCTTTGATTTCTTGACGAATCCTTCTCAAATTTGAAAGGGGAATTCATCAAGAAATAATCTTCCTTTTCAGCTAGATCCGAAGTCCAAAAAGTTGCCCAAATTCTCATGCAAATCCTTCAAAGGAGTTGGTCTCCTTCTTTGATGACCTTTGATTAAAGAGAACTCCTTTGATCAATGAATCCCATTCAAAATTTGAAGGCTGATTCCTTAAGAAGTTCTCTTTCCAACGAATCCAGTCTTGAGCCCAATAACCTTCCCAATTTCTCATGCGAATGCATAAGAGATTGGGGTATCTTTAGAGTTTCCAACTCCGGCGACCTTGCATGGTTGACAGCTTGGATTCCAAGCTTCAACTGACCCCCTGCTACTTATATAAAGAACCCCTAGGGTAGACCATGCTTCTTAAGCTTGATTTTGGCTGGATCTACCATCATTTCCTTCCTCCTATTCCGACCGAAAGGCTCCTCAAGCTTCAGTGACTCCCTCTGCCTATCCTCATCGTCCAATCGCAATACCGGCGGCGAATTCATCTTCCTCATTTTCTTCTGCGTCGTGCAATATCAGCCGTTGTCGCTCTCTCTCCATCGTTGTTGTCGTCCCCCTCCACCAGAGTGCTTTCTTCCCTGGTGCCAACCTACCAACACTTGTGCCGTTCTCCCCCCTTTGTCCATTAGATTGGAGTTAGTTTAGCTTCTTTTGTTCCTTAGGTTAGTACCCAAAAAACCAAAAATATCCCCTCGATGCCGTCAATCACCCTCGCCTTCCCTATCTTCGGTCGCTCCTTCGACGAGGTGTCCCCACCGCTACACACCTCCATCCACCTCGTCGAAACCATCATAAGCTCTGCTGCACCGCCCTTTATAAAACCCCTCTTCTATTTCACTCTACCATCCACCCAAACCCTCCGTTGAACAAACCCATCACCTCCGACCTATTTCGACTTCGCCAGCCACCCACATGCATCCTCGCGTTACATCGCACCCACCACCACGTTTGCCGTGATACGGCAATCCTATTGAACCATTTGACGTGGCCATAAGGCCTTTCTCTTGAAGTTTTAGGTCCCAGGTCAAGCTCGCCATTAGCAACAAACTTGAAGCTCGCTTGAAGCCTTCTTCAGGATCTACAAGTCCCAGGTGGAAGTCCCAGGCTGTGCGGAATTACCTTAGGCATTGCCCTAGGTGGTCAATTGGATGCCTTGACCTCGTGAGCTACGGCAATTGAAGGAAGGAGCCCTGCAGCTGTACGCAAAGAGGTTTACCTGCCTATGCCCACGCACACCTTGGCTGCTACCCCACACCGGCAGCCTTGGTCTCGGGTGCACTCTAGACTCGATTACCCGATAACCTGGTACTGTGCATGGCCTTGTGAAGGCAGAAGAAACGTGGAAGCCTAGAGAGAGAAGAGAAGAGAGAGTGCGGGGCAAGGGAGGGTTTTTCTCTTCAGTGCTCTCGACACTTAGCCGCATCTGAAGGAGAGTTTTCCCCTTGTGCATAAGGGAAAAGAGGAGAGGAAGGAGAGCTGAAGGGAAGAGCCAAGGCCTGACGAGGACAGAAGAAGAGAAGGAAGAACAAAGCAGAGAAAGAAAAGAAGAGGAAGAAGAAGTACAGTGTCCTCTTGGCACTGTAGCAAGGTTGACTTAAGCCGTTTGATTGAGTGCCCTGTCGTCTGATTGAATGCCCTCTTCATTAAAGTTTGCATGGTTGATACTGTTCATTTCTTTAGATGATTAAGTAATTATTATATGTGTATCTAAGCTAATAATTGGTGATTCAAATCACCATTATTTTGCCTTAGATATCTTTTTGTCTCATTAGATCCTTCACATACTCATGTTCTACATTGAATATCAGTTTTGAGTAATTGTTATTGTTAATTATGCTCAATTTACAATAATTATTGAGATTAGTGCGTGAATTTCATATTTGCACCTAGCGAACGACCTCGGACTTTCATTTGAGTATAAATATAATTTGTTCTGAGCAATTTTGTCCTATACTACGGCACATCTCTTAAACAACAACAAATTAGCCCTAAAACAATGGGGAACTCTGAATCTTGCAAAAATGAATTCACGGCGAAGGATATAACAGTCTTATGATCAGCTTGTCTTGCCGGAATAGGTTCTACCCACTTTGAGACATTGTCTACTGCGAGGAGTATGTACTCAAAGCCATGCGAGTTCGGGAAGGGGCCCATGAAGTCGATGCCTCTGACGTCGAACACTTCCACGATGAGAATGGATTGGAGAGGCATCATGTCTCTCCGGGGTCATAGAATCGACCGACTGGCATCGCTTACAGCACTTGGCAAACTCGTGTGTATCTTTGAAAATGGTTGGCCAGAAAAATCCTGATTGCAAAATCTTTGCAACGGTCTTTTGGCCCAAGAAATGACCCCCACAAGCATCGCTATGGCAGAAGGATAGCATATTATAGATTTTCGAATCAGGGATGCATCTATGGATAATCTGATTAGCCCCAATGCAAAAGAGCAGTGGGTTGTCCCAAAAATAGAATTTAGCCTTTGATATAAATTTGAGTTTTTGATCCTTGGATAATCTCGCAGGTAGCCTGCCTGCGACGAGATAATTTGCTATATCAGCATACCAAGGAAACTCAACAGAGATGATGGACAACAAGATTCATCTGGAAATCGATCTGGGATTGGCAGGGAGTATGGAATATAGTCCGAGTCTAGCCGAGACAAGTGATTCGCCACAACATTATAGGCTCCGGCTTCGTCACGAATCTCGACATCAAACTCCTGCAAAAGAAAGATCCATCTGATGAGGCGAGGTTTGGCATCCTTCTTTGCCAAAAAATGCCGGAGGGTGAAATGGTCAGTGTAGGTGATAACTTTGGACCCGAGTAAGTATGACCTAAGTTTCTCCAATGTGAATACCACAACTAGAAATTCTTTCTTAGTGATTGTATAGTTACGTTGAGCCTTGTTCAGCATTTTTCTAGCGTAGTATATTACGAATGGATGGAGCTCTCGATGTTGGCCAAGAATGGCTCCGATAGAGAAGTCGGAGGTGTTACACATCATCTTGAAGTCGAGAGACCAGTCGGGAGGTTGGAGAATAGGTGCACTTGAAACAACACTTCGCAAGGTCTCGAAAGCAGTGAGACATGAGGAGTTGAAATCAAAGGGAGTGTCGGTTACTAGAAGATTCGTTAATGAATGAGCAATTTTTGAGAAATCTCGAATGAATCTTCGATAAAATCCGACATGCCCTAAGAATGATCTGATTTGCCTAACCAAGCTAGGCGGAGGTAATCGCGAAATGATTTCGAACTTGGCTCGATTAACCTCGAGTCCATTAGAAAAGATCCTGTGGCCTAGTACGATGCCATCCCTCACCATAAAATGGCTTTTTCCCATGAAAGTACTAGGTTAACTTCTATACATCTCCTTAGGATCTTTGTGAGGTTATCAAGACAAGATGAATAATCATCTCCAAACACGGAGAATTCGTCCATGAACACTTCTACGCAATCCTCGATCATGTCTGAAAAGATGGCCATCATGCATCGCTGAAAAGTAGCTGGTGCGTTGCAGGGGCCGAAGAGCATTCACTTAAAAGTGAATGTTCTGAAGGGACACATAAAAGTCGTCTTGTCCTGATCTTCCGAGTTCATCACTACTTGATTGTACCTGGAGTACCCATTCAGAAAGCAGAAGAAACTATGCCCGGTTAGTCGTTCTAAAATCAGATCAATAAAGGGTAAAGGAAAATGATCCTTTTTGGTAGCCGAGTTTAGTTTCCTGTAATCAATGTAGACTCGCCAAGAAGTCGTGGTGGGGGTCGGGATGGATTTGCCCAATTCATTTTTGATCACGGTGAGTCCTACCTTTTTGGGCACAATCTGAATGGGACTCACCCATTGGCTGTCGGAAATTCGATAGATAATGCCCGCGTCCAGCCATTTAATGATCTCCTTCTTGACAACCTTGAACATATTTGGATTTAGGAGTCTCTGAGGTTGTCTCGTTGGTCTCACCCCTTCATCAGTGTAGATATGGTGAGTGCAATATGAGGGGCGAATCTCATGGAGATTAGTAATGCCCCACCCGATAGCAGCCCTATGTGCTTGCAAAACGAAAATCGACTGGTGTTCTTGGTCTGGAGTCAAGTGAGCATTGATAATCATGGGATACGTCTCACTTTCTCCTAGAAACACATACTTGAGCGAATCAGGTAAGGGCTGTAACTCTAGTAGCTGAGGGTGGGGAGAGGGTTTATGTAGGGGAGGAGAGGAAACAATAGCAGAAATCTGCTGATCCTGACTAATGGAGAATCTGTGTGTAGTGGTCATGTAATCTTGTCTTAAGATATCAGTGCTAGATAGGATGGGATAGTCGGGATCAGGGGTGTTAGGTGTACATGAACACCCATGACAACCAGATCTATGGAATGAAATGTGTATGCCATTAGTCTCAGTCTCGTGTGGACTGCAATCTAGGACCCCTGATAGTCTCGCATGGACTGCAGAGGAGCCCAATTTTCCCATAGAAAGCTGAATCTTCATCATCCTCCTTGATTAGATTGCAATCGAAGTTCTTTGATGCCCTAAAATGTCT
The DNA here is from genome assembly GCA_037157565.1 of Thalassia testudinum. NCBI lineage: Eukaryota > Viridiplantae > Streptophyta > Magnoliopsida > Alismatales > Hydrocharitaceae > Thalassia > Thalassia testudinum. The sequence continues at coordinate 98,650,471 of JAZHRO010000025.1, forward strand.
AGTCTAGGCTTTTTGTTCCCTAGGGCAATCTCCATGCACCCTGAAGCACAGTCGATGTTTGCGTAGGCGGTTGCCAAGAACAGGCGACCAAGAATAATCGGTGCATCACAGAGATTAGGAGGAACCTCCATATCAAGAACAAAAATGATTGCTGGAAAGTAGAATCCTTAGACTTTGATGATCACATTTTCAACCACCCCCCTCGACGTTTTCACTAATCGGTTAGCCAATTATATGCTAATCGAGGTGGGCTTTAACTCCTCGAATCGAAATCGATCAAATACTACCGTGGGAGTTAGGTTGATGGACGATCCCAAGTCAAGAAGGGCCCTATCAAGGGGGAATCCTGCAAAAAGTAGGAAATTGGTGGTGTGCCCGAATCCTTTTTGGGAGGTAAGTCGGCTAAGATAACAGCGCTGGGTTCCTCAGATAATATTGCCTGTCGTCCAATTCTCTGCTATCTCTTTGGAGTACAGTAGTCCTTGAAGAATGTAGCAACAGTAGGGATGTGATCTATTTCTTTGAGGAGAGGGACTTGAATGTGAACTTCCTTGAACATAGATTTTAGGTCCTCGAAATTATGCATATCCTTTTTTTGTGCTGAATCTTGCGTTAGAGCCGTAGGAAAAGGGATGGGAATCTCAGGGTCTAAGGGCTTCTTTCCTTTATCTAATGAAGATGGCTTGTGAGAGGAAGAGGGTTGTGAGCCATCTTACGATAGAGTGCAGAAAAAATCGTTACTTGCTTGCCTAGGTAACGGGTCCTGTGTAGTCTTTCCGCTCCTTAAGGTGACAACTTTTGCATTGACGCGCTGTCCATGAAGGGGCAGAGGAGCGAGTTGGCCTGAATACGCAGGGTTTGGTAATAGAGGTGGCTGATCAAGCCCATAACCATGTGGTGCGGGAGGTGCTTGCAGAATAGCATGTGCCTGCCCCTGTGGTGCTTGGAATCTAGGCGGGGCACCTTGATTTTGCACATATCTCGGGTTTGGGATAGGTTGGGAGGGCAAAGATCCTTATGACCTATGCCCCTGCATCATCTAGTTTTGCGTGTTTTGTATGCTCTGAATTTGGTCGGCCATTGCCTTCATTATTTGCAGGTTGTCTTGGGTAGATTTCTGAATAGATGCCTGCAATTCCTCCTTCAGAGACTCCAAAGGGTCGACCTGCTTTGGAGGATAGTTGGCGGCTTGGTGCAGTGGCTGATAGATAGAGAGTGTCTGTTGTTACAACAAGAATGGCTGCTACCTTGGGTATGTGTTCTGCGCATTCTCGTATTGCCTGGTCTGGTAGTGTGGAGCTTGATTCGGTCTCTGTGGGTTACCAGACCAGGAGAAATTGGGATGTTGGCGCCAATTAGGGTTATACGTTTCAGAATACGGGTTGTTCGCCCGTAACCTTGAATAGCATTGACATCTTTGTAGGGCGAAGACGTCTTAAATGTAAATTCATCAAAAGAATATGCACTCACATCGTCATGTGCTGCGTAACCCTGTTTGTATGGTGCCAGATCCACATTTTTCATAGGTTCCTGGTACGTAGGATCCTATGGAGATGGAGAGAAAACATCCCGGGTAAGCAGATATGTACGAGTAGAGGGGTCTCGGGATGCTTGAGAGGAGTAAGATGGAGCAGTGCTGCTAGAAGATCCAGATCTTGCTTGCATTAATTCATCGAGCTTCTTATCGAGCAGATCCACCTTATCTAGCTTTATGGTGATAATGTCCATGTCGGCTCGGGCAGACTCAGCTTGAGCTTCATGGACATTGACTCGTTGCTGTCTAGGTCGCTGAAACTGGTTCATTGAGGCAGTATTCATCGAGTTCTCTGCTATGGACTCGAATAGTTCAAATGCACTGTTCTCATCCTTTGCGAGGAAATTCCCACAGCTAGATGCATCGGCCAAGTACCGATGTGTGTCATCCAGCCCATGGTAAAAGACTTGAGCGAGGTGCCATTTGGGTACACCATGGTGTGGGCACTTCCTGAGAAGTTCGTGGAATCTATCGCAGGTGTCATGCAGCTTCTCTCCAGGGCCTTGGGAAAAGGTCGTGATCGCACTCCTCATAGCATTTGTTCGACTAATCGGGAAGAACTTTTGGAGGAATTCGCAACGTAATTCCTCCCAGCTCCAATTGGCCTCCCGATAGTCTTGAACCAATAAGTAGCTTTATCCTTGAGAGAAAAAGGAAAAAGCTTTATGAGAACAATTCCGATATCTACATTCCTAGGTCAAATCGACTCTACAATTCAACTCAGATCTTTGATGTGCTGGAAGGGGTCCTCATTCAAGTTTCCATGGAAATGAGTCTGAATCAGAGTTATGATATTTGGCTTCAACTCGAATGCGTCTCCACCTATGGGAATCCAGACCTGAGGTGCTATAATTGTTGCCGCTGGATCGTAGAAGTCCTACAGTTGTTCTCCGTGTGGTGGATGCTACATCCTGTCAAGTGTTGTGGGAATCCTGTCGATGCTCTACTTGTATTTTTGTTCAGTTTCCTCGACCCTAGCTTCTAGACGAGCCATTGGGTACTGATTCTCAAGGTCTTGACCAACTCGATGACCAGGATTAGCCATCTCAGCTAATCGAGTGGAAGAAGGTTGAGAAGAGAGGTCAGGCGAGAATCGCCTTTGCCACCTTGGGTTCGGCTCCCAAGGTCCCACAAGTTTAGGTCTTAACGACCTTCTTCCTTGCATACACCAACTCAAAGGGTTGGTGTAGTCAAGCAGAACAAGGCTAAGGCCTTGTTAATTAGAGTGGTCCTTTAGATGAGATGATCGGATTTTTCGTTTAAGTTTGTGTTATTAAAAAAAATTCTGTGAGAGGCCGACTGTAAGGAATTCCCGCCTTTCAGGCTAACTCGGCCAGGCTGGTTATGAAGGAACTATAAAGAAGGTTTTTCCTTCGGCTTTCGCCTCCGGTTCCGTTACCTTGTAGCTGCTATTGTTTGATGCTACTCCGCAGGCTTAGACACCAAATTTTGCAGGAGAGGTTGGAACTGCCCAGTAGTTTCAAGCCAAATGCAAGTTATTTGATATATTTTCATGAATTTTAACCTGTTTCTTCAATTTAGTAAATGATGGGTGATCCACAAGGTGACTCACCTCACCAACTAACTCTTGGACTCGTCGGAGTCTAAGTTAGTCTATGTGGTCCTATTGGCTCATGCACTTCTCAGTTTTTTTCAAAGTGAAGACCATAATTTAACTGTATATTCTCAAGTAACATGGAATCCGAATGATTTGAAACTTGGTAAGAAAATTCCTTTTTCAATAATTTTTTCCAAAGTATTTTTTCAAAATTTTCACTATTTCCAACACGTAGTTATGATTTTTTAACAAACCAGGGGTCAAATCTAGGATTTAGACCTTGTGTTGGTTTCTCTATTGGCAACGATATCAAATATGCTCCAAAAATTTTATAAAAATATGATAATGAAAGCTAATTTGATTACCTTTCTAACCTCATAAATCGTGAGTAAATTCAATTTGTATGTTGGTCAGGATTGATTTCTAAAGTTCATAAAAGTTCTATTTTCAAGCAATTTGACCTATATGTACTCCATGAAATTTTAAAAATTCCATAGATAGAATTTATTTTTGGAAAAGGTGGCGTTGGAAAGATAATTTGAAAATCTAGTTCTAGTCAAAATTTTAGAATTTTTAAAGTATTAACAACACAGCTATTGAATTTTAAAGATGGCACTTAATTTCTGGCTGAGTTTCTAACAAGAATGTGTGCACCTGATTTTCGTAGTGCCCGCTTTGCCTCATTCGTTGCTTTGTGTGGTTCAACCTGCACACAAAAATACTATGTTAGAGAAAATTTGCCATGCCTCCCCAACAACGGTACCAATTTGTTTAGGGTATAGATCGCGTAAAAGATGAGCGCATTGTAGTATAGCGCGAAATACATCTCGACAAAGAAATTAACAGAACTAGTGAGTCCCGGTCGATCACAGGGAGGCAGAATGCACTTTTGATTTCATGCTCTTGTTCTAAATTTAACTACGAAATAGCATAGACAATGAATCACAATATATATATCAAGCAAAGAGTTTGAACATGAATTTCATACATGCAGTTGAATAAAACATAAAATAAACAAACTACTGTTGTAACAGAACAAGGGCACCATAGGTGGTCCATGGTAGCCTTCTGGAGAGGTTGAGGATAGCAGTAATGATCCGTCAAGGTGGCTCAACGGATGCTTCAGATGAGATGCAGAGATGGAGGTAGAGAGGATGGGAAGAAGAAGGTAGACGAGTTGTAGAAGGAGGAAGAAGGAGAAAAATAATGGAATGCCTTCAAAGGGGACCCTTGGGCCTCTTTTTATAGCTTTTGTGAAGGGTATTTAGGGCATTGGAGCCCTTAATTCCATGCAAAGGCCTTAGGTTGATCAGATCTGTTGATCGGGAGATCAATGGTCCTAATTAAACCTTCCAAATCCTTCTCCATTCACGATTTTAATCTGGTGCTGACACGTGGTGCAATGTGCACCCTTGGATCTTCATCTAACGGTCTTCAATTGCCTACGCTTGTCGTTGCCTTCACACGCCCGCCGCACAACCTTTAATCGTGCCTCAACTCCTAAGCCATCTCAGTCGTTCGATCTCTTGATCGGATGACTTAAAAGAGCGTGCGCCACGCCTTCTCAAATCCTAAGGCATGCATCATCACACGCATCTTCATCTAATGCCCCCACGCCTGGCACGCATTCGTGCCTCCATCGCCCGATGAAGATCCTGCAGTCAATCACACCCACACTCAACGCCCTCCCTGATTTGACGTTGGGCGCTCCTTGAACCTGCGTCGGTTGCTTAGGTGAGAAGGCGCTAACCAACGCTCTGTGGATGCGTTTGTGTTGAGTTTCCAAATCTTCGCACGGTCGTTCTTAGCCATTAGATGGATATCCAACGGTCGAGATCTCGTTCTCGCTCGATGAAGCTGCTAGAGGTGGGCGGCGTGGATGCATCACAGTTGTTGAATGACGATCCAGTGGCCCATGTCTTTCCTTCTGAGATTGGGGCATGGTGAGGGGCAGTTGTGATGGCACCACGTGGTGCTATCGTGGTCGCCCATTCTTCTTCTCCTTTTATCTGATGATGTAGGCCTCCGATTGAGTTGATTTTTGCACTGTTGGATTGTGAACATCGATCCAGATCCATCCGTGTGGTTGAATTTGTCATCTGAGGTCTAGATATTCTTCAATTTGCCCCTTGGCTCTTGCTTCTTCTGTGGACTCCCTAGGGTGCTACGGAAGTCTGATTGATGTGATCTTGGAAGTGTTGGATCCCCGTCGTCGTTCTAAATAGATCCATAATGTTGGATTGGTCATTTGTAGTCCTGAATTACCTGCAATTATTAATACCTCTCAAATAGCACATTATTATATATAAAACATATAAATCATCTAGGATGCAATGTACGATGTGTATGCATGCAGAATTCTCATGTTAAGCTTGGTTCTACCTTAATTTAGGAGAATTAGGGTTTATGAATGCTGTGCAATCACTGACCTCCTCCACTTTCCCCTCCCTGCCACATCCCCCTCCTCCTCCCCCTTACCTTGGCCAACCCCCCTGCCCCCTCCCCCTACACCCCTTGTTTAATTTTTTGCAAAATTTTATTTGACTATTTTTATTTATTTTGTTGATAATGAAAATATTTCATAGGTGTTTAATTTAATGTGAAATTTGATCTACATTATTGCATGTTAATTGAATTTGATGTTAAATTTCTTGTGTGAATTAAATGTGACATGTGGGGTATGCCCAAATGTTCAATTTGATTTATTTGTAGTAGTAAGATGTGGGATGTGTTTAGGGTTTAAGAGTTAGGACATAGGTTTTGGTATTTGGTTTAGAGTTAGGGTTTAAGTTTTAGGTTTTGGTTTAAAGTTAGGGTTTAGGTTTTAGGTTTTGGTTTAGAGTTTGGGTTTAGGTTTTATGGTTAGTTTCGATTTAGGTTATGTTCGAAAGGAATTCGACCAACTAACAAAGTTTGAGTAGAAACAGGGAGTTTAGGGTTTTGTAGTGGGATGCTTTAAATGAGGATGTTGAGTGAGTCGAGATGGGGAAGGGAGGAGAAGGGAGTCGTTACCATTGTAGAAATAAGAGCCTTTGTTTGGATGGAAAGATTGGACGGGGAAGGAAGGGGAGGTTAACCATAAATGTCATTTCATTAGTCTTTTGTTGGTGAGTGGGTTAACCCTACTTCACTTAGATGGGAATTGCTTAGGGCGCACATTCTTATGTCCCCGTGTCTGCTTAGACATTGATTTGGCTTTAGGTTTAGAGGGTTAGGGTTTGGCTTTGGGTTTCAATTTTATGGTTTCATGTTACAATTTAGTGTTTTAAGGTTTAACATTCATGATTGTAAGCGTCTTTTTATGAAGAATTGGAACTTTAAATTAGAATGAGATGGTATGATTCATGTTTGGACAGCAGCAGCTACTTCATGACGACATTGACTGTCATAAGTAGCTACATGTTGAAACGACGCTGGTCATGTGTTTTTAATAACTGAACTGCATGTTTATATTGTGTTCCTAAATTGCTTGAATTATTTGATATTTATGTTTGATAATGAAATTTTTATTACAACTTTATAGATACACACACTTGCACAAATTTAGATGCACTTGATTAAAAACAATAGGAATTCTAACCCTTAGGTAACAGGTTGTGGGAGCGATATAATTGTGTCAAAATACTAGCCCATCAAGACTTATGATCATATTATATGGACAATGCAGAGTATATGTATACCTCATTTACATGCATGATGCGTTGTCTTTATAACATGCCATAAGTATCGTCATCCTTTGTTTAGAGAAGTTCTGAACAAAGGGGGGTCCTTGAAAATTTGATCATAACTTAGGGTTACTTCTTGCATGTAGCTAGTGTTTGGAGAAATTTCGATCGCATTGTCTTGCTCTTTTTTGGTATACCAACTAATCTTAGCTCCGTTCCCGAAGCACCCTTTAGTGGGGGTTATTGGAGACGTAGTTAAGGTTAGTCTTGGTGGGTATACTGGAGAAGTGTGAGGAAATGCTGCCAAAATTTCTCTAAACATTGGTTGCATGTAAGAAGTAATGTTGTGATCAAATCTTCAAGGATGGGTTATTAAGTGAAAATCTTCTTAAAATACACATTTCTTCCTTATTCGAGTCTAACTTATGAGTGGTCTTAAAATACACATTTTTACCTTATTCGAGTCCAACTTATGAGTGGTTGTCTTTTACCTTTAGGTTAATTATCATGGATAAGTCATGGATCAGTTTGAGGAATTTGAATTACCACGGATACAAGAGTGGAGTGATTTCGTTTCTGGAGTGGGCATTTCATGATGATAGGAAGACATTTATATGAGGTAAATTCCTTCAGCTGATTTTATGCCCATGTTGACACTGTTGGAATGGGTTTTTCTATGATCGGGACATAGTTTTGGAGCATGTGATATGTAACAGTTGGTGGCAGCATTACTTAAATTGGACAGCTCATGGTGAGCAAACGAGGGAAGTTAGAAATGAGAGAATTGAAGCTTTTGAAGGAAGTGATGATAATCAAGGAGATAAATTGGGTGAAATGTTACATGATATGAGAGTAGTAGACCATGAGGATGCAGATGATGATGAGACATTACGAGATTGTAATGAGTTATACGATGTAGTCAAGGCAGCAGAGGATCCTATTGCTCATGGAATAACGTAAATGTCGAAGTTGTCATTCCTTCTGAAATTATTTTAGATGAAAGTGATGAATAGAGCCATAGGGAAATTAATGTCTGAGGTTCTAGAATTCATTGAAGATCTGCTGAATAATCCTACTGAGTATCCTAAGTCATGATATGATGTGAAGATGCAGATACGTGGGCTCGGACTGAAATGCAAGAAGATTGATGCCTATCGTAATGACTATGTCCTGTACAGAAATGAGTACTTAGGGTTGACTAATTGTCCTGAATGTGGTGATGAGAGATATAAGGTGGGTAAGTCAACAAACACTGGTGGGAAGAGACAACCGGAGAAGGTTCTCCATTATTTTCCACTGATCCCTAGGCTACAATGCCTATTCATTTCTAGTAAAATAGCAAAATTGATGTCATGGTATTAGGATAATAAATCAAAAGATGGATGCATCTGTCATCCAACAGATTTTGATGACTGGAACATATTTAACAAGAATCACGCATTATTCATAGAGAAGGCACGAAATGTGAGACTAGGTTTTGCTAGCGATGGATTCAACTCATTCAAGAGCATGTATCCATCATATTCCATATGGCTGATAGTCATGGTAACTTACAACTTACCCACATGGCTATATGTGCGATTTGCATTCATGATGTTGACACTCCTTATCCTAGGACCCAAGCAACCAGGAAATGCAATAGATGTTTATCTCCAACCGTTGATTGATGAACTAAAAGTCTTATGGTACAGTGGTGTTCAAACATATGACGCACAAAAGAAATAATTCTTCCAGTTGCGCGCAGCATTACTGTGGACAATTAATGACTTTCCAGCATATGCGAATTTATCAGGATGGTGTACGAAGGGGAAGTTTGTATGGATGATACTCATTACCTGAGATTGCCTGAAAGTAAGAAGTTCTGTTACTTAGGGCACTGTAGGTTCTTGCCCATTGAACACAAATGACAAATGTCACAATTCAAGGACAAATTTGATGGTAAAGCATGCCGATATTCGTCGAAGAATCTGAAGAATAAACTTAGTACATGTTCTATTTGGCTGTCAAGGATGAAAATCATGGAGACATTGCAACAGCTTGGAGAAATGCATTTGGGTCATCTTTTCAAGAATGACTCGGCTTCCTTGTGACATTCAGGATTTAGGAAGAAAAGCGTATTTTTTATGAAGCTTCCATATTGGAAGGATTTGACAGTGCGACACAATTTAGATGTTATGCATATCGAGAAGAACGTAATGGACAACATTCTTGATGTATTAAACGTAATAGACAGCCCGGAGGATACAGTTAAAATAAGGAATGATATGAAAATGTTGGGTATTCGTCTTGAGTTGCACATTGAAGAAGAAGGGTCTCACTTTCCAAAAGCTATATAAAGTCTTACCAGAGAGCAGAGGCGAAGGATTTTCTTGTTCCTTAAAGGCATTTGGGTTCCAGATGGGCATTCATCACAGCTTTCACGTTGCATGAATGAAGTGCAAAGGAAGATTACTGGGTTAAAAAGTCATGATTCTCATGTGTACATACAAATCTTATTCCCACTAGCGATATGTAGAGTGATGCTTGATTTGGTAGTTGATTGTTTCACAGAGATGAGCAGATATTTTAAAGTCATCTGTTCAAAGACATTAGATCTCGAATTGCTAGACTATTGGGATAAACAAATTGTGATCATACTTTGTAAAATGGAGTAGATTTTCCTGCTTGCATTCTTTGATGTGATGGTTCATGTCATGCTTCATCTTTTGAATGAAGCCAGACTTGCTAGACCCGTGCAGTATAGATGGATGTATCCAATTGAATGATATTTGAAGAAACTGAAAGATTATGTCTTGAATAAGGCTAAGCCAGAAGGGTCAATCGTTGAAGGCTATCTTGTAGAAGAATGTATTAACTTCTGTGCCATGTACATGAATGAAATAGACAATCAATTTAATCATCTTGAATGGAACTATGAAAGAGAATTTAATGGTAATGATGAAGATTGCCTGTCCATATTTAACATTGGAGGAAGGTCGATTCTCTGGACGGAGGTTAAGCCCATCTTGGAAATGAACCGATGATTGGCACATTTGCACATTCTGAAGCAAATTCCAGAAGTAGATGAATTTTAAAATAAATTCAAAGCATCCTCTATGTCATCTACACATGACTTGCAATTCCTTGATTGGTTCGAGGATCGTGTAAATAAATTGAAAGAAGATTGGGATCAACGGTGGGTACAGGATTTTGATATAATTGCCAATACACCTTTGACATATGGACGTTACCATTCAGGATAGATAATTAATAGTTTTAGATTCAGAGTACGATCCATTGATGATGCGAAGGCCACGCAACAGGTGGGAGTTGTTGTCAGTTGTGACCTAAGCATTGGTTGTGATGGGTATTACGGTCAAATTGAAGAGATTGTGGAAATGAGTTTTAGGTTTGACCGTAAGGTGGCTTTATTCAAGTGCAATTGGTTTGATGTTTTTAAAGAAGGCATTGGATTCAAAGTCGATAAGAAACACGATTTGTTGAGCTTAAGTAAGAACTGTTGCATCCTCCAATCATCAGAACTATTCACACTAGGTTGTCAGGTAGCACAAGTATTCTACGTTCCTGATAATAGTAGAAATGGGTGGATTATATTAGTTAGAGCTCAACCGCGTGAACAATACGATGCGAGAAATGATCTACATCCAGATGTTGAATCTGAAGCATATCAACAAGACCCACAAAGTAAAGAACTTACCCCTAGTGCAACTGACATTGACATATAAGGTAATTTGTCAAAAGTATTAATCCATAACCATAAATATAAATAATTTAAGAAATTCTTAGTTGTCTATTTTGTTTAAATTTTCTTTAAATTATTTTATCTTTTAAAGCTTATGTTCATTTATATTTCAAAATTGAAATTTATTTTATTGCCTTGTCATATAGGTTCTTCGCATTCTCCTATTATTTGTGCACAGTTTGTGGATCATTTTGTCACTATGGTGAGTTTCTTACTACTTTTTTCTTTAAAATGCTGTTATCATGTTAAATGTGGGCTGTACCCACTTAGGTTTATTTTTTGTGTGGGGTGTGCCCACTTAGGCTTATTTTTTGTGTGGGGTGTGCCCACTTAAATTTATTTTTTGTGTGGAATGATGCATTTATTTAATTTTTGTATATTGAATGTTTTTTGTTGAATGTGGAGAAGAAGGAGAAAGGGAAATGGAGGAAAAGAGAGGAGGTATGAAAAGGTGGAGGGAAATAGAGGATAGGGGAAGGGAAATGGAGGGATGGGAAGTGAAACGTTGGCTTCGAGAGATAACCAGGTTTTATTGTTATAGCGTTGTAGTATAGCCAGTTATTGCCATCATTTCAAATATATAAATTTTTTACTCGGAAAATAAAAGAGAGTTCCCGAGGTCGAACTCAGGGAGCAAGTTGTATTCTAGGGGTACAAGTTTCTTTTACAAAAATAAAGAAAGAGAGAGAGAGAATTTGTTGGCTTCTTTCTTCTTCTCTTCTTTTCTCTTTGCCTATCTTCTTCTGCTTGACTCTTCTGCTTTATCTGCAGCAGTAGTGATGCTTTTCTTCTTCTTTCAGTTCTTGCTTTTGCTCGTCTCTTTCTTTTTCTTCTCCCTTGCGGTCCTGTTCTTCTTCTTCTTCTTTCTTTCTTCTTTTCCTTTCTTCAGACCTTCTTCTTCTCGTGTTCTTCTTCTTCTTTCAGTTCTTGTCTTGGCCTCTCTGCGTTCTCCTCTGCCTTGCCTTCCTTCTCCTTCTTTGCCTTCAGGACGTCGTCTGATTTTCCAATCAGACGACTTAAACTGCAGCTGCTACAGTGCCGCTCGGTGATCCTCCTTCCTTCAGCTTTCGTCTTCTTCCACGGTTCTTCTTCACCTGTGCCTGCACACTTACACAGCTTGATCAGAGAGGGGCAAAACCTATCTCTACCCTCCCCCGCGTCTCTCTCTCACAGAATCCGCTCATGGGATAGCTCTCCCAGAGCTGCCGGGTAGCCGGGTACGGGTCGCGCCCGGGTCCAGGCCCACCGGCGTGCCTGGTGGGCGAGGAGTGCAGGTCAGTCTAAGTCGGGCCGGGCCAGGTCCGCGGGGCGTGAGCGCGGACGAGACCGAGTAACCGGGCGGGTGAAGGGGACCTCACCCCGTGTGCTGAGGCAATAAGCCTCCAGTACTTTTTCACTTTATACCGCTGCGCCTCTTCAGAGTTTTCCGAGGTGGGACTAAATGTCCTACCCCGAGTTGGCGCCTGCGCGGAGGAAACAGCTGGTAATCGCGGCGTTACGCGAGGCCTTCGCGCGAGGGCTTCGCTTCAGCTGCAGTCTGACGCTTTGTCGAAATGCCTCGCACGGCCTGGGAGTCGAATCTGGGCGTGGCGCGCCTGCAGCTGCAGGCGGAAGCAGCTCCTTCTGCACGGCAATGGCGGCGGAGGACGGGTGACCTGTTCACAGCAAAACGGCCTCTCGGCCTAATCAGAAGGTGCCGGGAGCTTCGCCAGAGTGCGGCGAAGCTCGTGTGGGTGGTGGCGAGGCGTGGGGCGGCGTGCAAGGGCTGCCCTAGGTCGGACTGTGGGTCGGAAGATGGGTTTGTTCGGTGGAGTTGCAGAGGGTGATGTGGGGGAAGTGGAAGGGCGGGGGTTGATCAGGGTGAGGAGGCGGAGGTTCTGCGGTGGTCGGCGAGCCGTGTGGGTTGCTGGAGTGATGGGAGCGGCTCGCCGGAGGATGGCCGGAGGCGGAGAAGGTGAGGGTGTGGGGTCGGAATCGAGGGCGACAGTAGATGTTTAAAGTGAGGAAAAGGAAGAGGGGAGGAAGAGGAGGAGTTCTACCTACTTAGCAGGAGGAGGAGGGGCCGGAGCGGGTGACAGTCGTATCGACTGTCGCCGGAGAAGAAGATGCCCGGGGGAAGGGGCGGCGGCGAGCAGAGGGCCGGAGAGGCGCCAGCTGGGTGCGGCGTGGCGCGAGAAGATCAGGGGAAGAAGTCTCTGCTGCTGGTATTGTGGCAGAGCGAAGAGGAGGAGGAGGAAGAACCGCCGGCGCTGGTGGGCGTCTGCCGGAGTGAGAAGAGAGGAAAGTTGGGGGTTTTCTCCGTCAGATCCGAGCTGGGAAGAACGGTGGAGCGACGGGGGTATTTATAGGGACCGAATCAGGGAGGAAGGCGGAGGGAGACGACGTGTCTCCCTCGCCGGAGGACGCCGGAGATGGAAACCCATACCGTCCGTGCGTTCGCACGGCCGGTATGGTGGGTTACAGCGACCAGGGGGGTGTCCCTGCGACGGCTGACGACGCAGGGCACCCCCGGTTTACTTGCCAGGCTCTCCCCCTCACCCTGCGCGGCGCCATGCTCCGCGCAAGGTCGCCGGAGCATGGTGCTGGCAGGTTTTGCAGGGGGGACCTGAACGCAAAGAACGAAGGAGAGTTAGGGGCCAAAATGCGAGGGTTCAAAAGTTGAGGGCCAAAAAGTAAATATATGAGGACCAAAGTGTAAAGTTGGTCAAGAAGGTTTCTTCTTAGGCTCAAGTTTTTATACATGATTAATTAGGACCTAAGGAATCTGATGGTGAATTTTATTTCTAGATTAAACCTTGTTTGACTGGTCAATTTACGCAAAAACCCAAATTAAGTTATTAATTGGGTATGATTCTCAATGTAGGTCAAGATGGGTTCCTAAGGTCAAATTGAAGGTTCTAAACCCTAGATATTATTTTTCTATGAATTTTAGAGGGTGTATTCCATTTTTTCTTTGCCTTGAACCTCGTGAATTGAAGTGGGTTTGCTTTAGGGTTACAGATTATCATTTAGTTCCTTGGAATTGCTGTAGCCCTTGCTAGATCATCTCATCCCACTTTTATTCTTATTAAGTTGCTTTGACCTATGTTTGGACCCTGAATTACCCGGTATGCAGATTATACTGGTAAAATTGCATTTTTACCCCTTATGACTTGTTTTCTCCTTAAAATCAGAATTCTCTGAGTTAAGCCTTTCCTTGAGTTATGTAGGAGCTTTTATCCTTTGTATTGGGTCAAAATGAGCTAGTTATGGCTCATGATGAGGTTCTCATCATACCCCCATGCCTAGCTTTTGCTAGTCCCTTAGCAAAAAGTTAAGGTTTCAACCCTTTTTCTAGACCATGAAGTTTTTAATAGCTTTAGATAAGTGCTTTTTTATTTGAGCATAGATTAGGTTAGAATGCTGACCATAGGCCTAAAAGGTACTCTAGTACCAATCAAGATCCAAATCTGTCTAGCCTTAGCCTCAGTCTTTAGCAAAGGTTTTTAAGGCCCACAAGAACTAACCTAAGGTTTATTGGACTTTGTGGTTAAAGCACCCGTGCTTGAAATGATTTTAGCCCTGGCTCAGTTCGCAGTGCGTTTTGTAAGAGAGAGATAGAAAGTTATTCTATTTGGAGAGTTTTCTCTCTCTTTTTCTTTTTAGTTCTAGCCTAGGATTGGCTTTTCAACACGGTCTGTATCAGATTCCTTGCTCCCATCATCAATCCTTAAGGGTTCCTGGCAATCGATGCTTCGAGATAGCACCGCCCATGGCAACCCCCGGAACCCTGGCTATTGAGATTTCGAGATAATCCCATCCATGGTGTTCCGTGGCCGAATCCAGACCCTGGCAATTGACACTTCGAGATAATGCCATCCATGGAATCTAAATCAGCAGAGTGCTTACATGCCCCCAGTAGGATATGTAAATATCCTAAGAGACAGGCACCGAGGAGATGATATTTTGTTACGCATCTTTGAGGGGATTTCCCGCCTCTCCGCGCTGGGAACTCGTCCAAATCAACTTGTGTCGATCGGCCGCTCCTATTCTAGGTGTTCTTTTCAGAATTTTGCGACGCTTCTGCGTGATTTTGATTTTTACGCTTACTGAACCAGGCTGTGTGTGAGGTTAGGGTGCTTAGGTTACTGAGTCCCGTAAACCAAAAATTAGTTAACGAGGCCAAATACTCCCTAAGCCTTAGACCTAATACTTCAGCTTTTCATTTTCCTCAACCTCTTGAGGAGTGTCCAGATCTTAATGGGTACTAAGAGTCTATTCAAGAATGCCTAAGGTTTGCGTTCTTACTAATCTCATTATGCACTTTTCAGTTATTTTCTTGAATGATGTCTAGAACTTAGGTTAATTCCTTAGTTCCTTACTAATGACTATCACCTTTTCTTATAATTTTGTGCTCCTTTTTCATTTTGTTTCTCTTCTCCTTCTCCTTCACAAAATTTCCTTCTCCTTTTATTCTTTTTCGAAAAAATTTTTAATTTTTATGGTGTTTTTGGCATATGTGAATTTTTTTGTTTGAAACCTTTTCTTACAAGTTTTGCACTTTCATACCCCCCCATGCCTAAGATTTGCAATGTCCTCATTGTAACCTAGGGGGTTTTTATTTAACTTAGTTCATTCCTTAAGACAGAAATTTGGATGAGTGGATGGGTTGGGTTGAATTTTTGCGGACGATTTCTAATCCCAGATGCAAGCATCTGAGGTGGGGTCGGATGTCTACAAGGGTGAACCTCAAGTGCAAAAAGGTGTCAGAACAAGTTTCAGGTTTTCAAAGAGAATGACAGGCTACCTCCCGTTAAGCGCTGAGTTTTACGCCATCGGCTGGGCGCAATAAGCTCAAGGGGAAAGGAGGATATAAGATGCTTCAGCCAAATCAGTAGAAGTTACATCAATGAACGGCTTGAGTCTCTGACCGTTCACGATGAAAGGTTCAGAATCGTGGCTGAGTGGACTGATTTCGATTGCTCCATTTCCAAAAACCTGTCGGACCAAATATGGTCCGACCCACTTGGATCTTAGTTTTCCTGGGAAGAGTTTTAGTCGGGCATCAAAGAGTAGGACCTTTTGACCAGGATGAAAGATCTTTCTCGAGATGTGTTTGTCGTGGAAGGCTTTAACCCGCTCCTTGTAGATTTGCGAGTTCTCGTACGCGTCTAGGCGTAATTCATCGATCTCGCTGATTTGGAGTTTTCTGTGGGTCCCAACCTTGGAAAGATCTAGATTATAGTTTCGTACTGCCCAATAGGCTTTATGCTCCAGTTCTACGGGAAGGTGGCATGCCTTTCCGTACACCAGTCTAAAGGGAGACATGCCCAATTGGGTCTTGTGGGCGGTCCTATAGGCCCACAATGCTTCCGGAAGTCGGGACGACCAGTCCTTCCTGTCAGGTCGAACAGTGACTTGCAGGATTTTCTTGATCTCCCGATTAGACAGCTCAGCTAGACCATTAGTTTGGGGGTGGTAAGGAGTAGAGATTCGGTGAGACACCCCGTATTTGGTCATCAGTGACCTAAACTGAGCATTTGTGAAATGGGTCCCCCCATCAGAGATTATTGCACGAGGAATCCCGAACCTTGAGAAAATGTTTTGATGAATGAATTTGAGAACGATTTTGTGATCACAGGTTCGGGTCGGTATGGCTTCGATCCATTTAGACACGTAGTCCACAGCCAACAGAATGTATTCGAAACCATCCGAAACAAGAAAGGGGCCCATAAAATCAATCCCCCAAACATCAAAGATTTCGCATACTAGAATCGGTTGCATAGGCATCATGTCGCGATGGCTCATGTTGCCCAAAGTCTGGCAACGACTGCATGCCTTGCAGTGATTGTATGCGTCTTTGAACAGTGTGGGCCAGTAAAAGCCGCACTGGAGGACTTTTGATGCGGTTTTATGCCCGGCGAAATGGCCACCGCATGCCTGGTCATGGTAGAAAGAGAGGATATTGTTGAATTCCCCTTCCGGGACACATCTCCGGATGATCTGATCGGCACCTATGCGGAAGAGGTACGGGTCTTCCCAAATGTAATACTTGGCATCGGAGCGTAATTTGTCCTTCTTGGCCTTCAGCCAATCGGACGGGATCTGATGAGATGCCAAGTAATTTACTACATTAGCAAACCATGGAAGGCTAGTACCAATAGTCAGCAGGTGCTCATCGGGAAAATGCTCAGTGATGGGTCCGGGAGGGTCAATTATTTCAGAAGGAAGACGGGACAAGTGATCAGCTACCACATTTTGCTTTCCCGCTTTGTCGCGAATCTCAAGGTCAAATTCTTGCAACAGCAAGATCCATCGGATTAATCGAGGTTTCGCATCCTTCTTTGCAAGGAGATGCCTCACAGCTGTGTGATCTGAGTATATGATGACACGGGAACCCAGAAGGTACGATCTGAATTTTTCTAGGGCAAATACTACAGCTAGCAGCTCTTTCTCAGTAACCGTATAGTTATGCTGAGCCTCATAGAGTGTTTTGCTGGCGTAGTAAATGACCACAGGCTTCCCGTCAATTTTCTGCCCCAAGACCGCTCCTACAGCGAAGTCGGATGCATCGCACATGATCTCAAAGGGTTGAGACGAATCAGGGGACTGTAGGATCGGGGCTTGGGTGACTCGGTCACGCAGGATTTCAAATGCTTGAGTGCATTCCTTGGAAATTTCGAAAGGAACATCCTTGGAGAGAAGAGTGGTCAGGGGGCGCGCGATTTTTGAAAAATCAGGGATAAATCGTCGATAAAAACCGACATGCCCTAAAAAGGAACGGATGTCCCTGATCGAGCTAGGCATAGGAAGGTGAGAAATCAGATTAACCTTAGCTCGATCCACTTGGATACCTTTCTCCGAAATTGAGTGTCCCAGGACAATTCCCTCAGGCACCATGAAATGGCTCTTTTCCCAGGAAAGAACCAAATTCACATTGATGCACCGCCTGAGTATCTGGACCAAGTGTTGGAGGCAATCGTCGAATGATGCTCCGAAAACTGAAAAGTCATCCATGAAGACTTCCAGATAATCACCTACCATATCTGAGAATATGGCAAGCATGCATCGCTGAAAAGTAGCGGGTGCATTGCAAAGACCGAAAGGCATCCTTCGGAAAGCGTATGTTCCGAAGGGGCAGGTGAACGTGGTCTTTTCTTGGTCCTCAGGATGGATTGCCACCTGGTTATAACCGGAGTACCCGTCAAGAAAGCAGAAGAACCTATTTCCCGCAAGTTTTTCGAGAATTTGATCAATGAAGGGTAGTGGGAAATGGTCCTTCTTCGTGGAGGAATTGAGTCGGCGGTAATCTATACAGACTCTCCACGAGTTGGCTAATCGGGTAGGAATGATTTCTCCGGTCTCAGTTGTTATAGTGGTGAGTCCTGCCTTCTTGGGCACGACCTGAATTGGGCTCACCCAACGACTATCGGAGATCGGGTAGATGATTCCGGCATCTAACCACTTGATGATCTCCTTTTTCACGACCTCCTGCAGATTGGGGTTTAAGCGTCTCTGCATTTCACGAGAAGGTCGTGTGCCCTCTTCCGAATAGATATGATGAGTACAATAAGAGGGACTTATTCTAGTCAAATCATCGAGAGTCCACCTGATGGCTCTGCGATGTTGCTGGAGGACAACAATCAGACGGGATTCCTGTTCAGGACTGAGGTTGGAATTGATAATCACAGGAAGGGTCTGATTAGAACCCAAAAAGATGTATTTCAAGTGAGCAGGAAGGGGTTTCAGTTCGAGGATGGGGTTATCAGCAGCAGCGGGTGGTTCAATATAGATGTGAGGTTCGAGGGTGGGAGTTACTGGGTTATTCATATCTGGATTCGACTCCTCTGTTTGCGGGTCAAGATCCTTCTGTGGTTGATGAGGCATAATCGCGTCATTCTGGAAGTGTGATTCATCAACCAAGGTCCTGATGTCACAAATTTGTTCGATGACGCCGCAATTAATTCCTTGTTGGGCCTTAAATATATCAATTTTTAGTGTTTGATCTCCAAACTTAAGCTCTATTTGGCCCTCCTCACAGCTGATGTTGGCTCTAGCAGTAGCCAAGAAAGGTCTCCCTAGAATGATTGGTGTATCCCTAGGGTTCTGAGGTGCATCCATATCTAAGACTATAAAGTCCACTGGGAAATAGAAATCCCGCACTCTTACGATAACATCCTCGAGAATCCCTTTTGGTGACTTTATAGATCGATCTGCTAATTGTAATGTCACCTCGGTTGGTTTTAGCTCAGATTCTTCTAGATGGTCAAGTAAGGATGTGGGTATCAGGTTTATGGATGCACCCAAGTCTAACAATGCTCTATCAAATTGGGTACCACCTATCTTGCAGGAAATCAGGGGAGTACCAGGATCTTTTGCCTTGGGTGGGAGTCTACTGAGGATTACTGAGCTGGCTTGCTCTGACAGAACAATTGGGCTCCCTCCCTTGGTTCGCGGCTTACGCTGGGGTGTACATATATTCTTTAGAAATCGTGCGTAAGCTGGTACGTGGCGGATTGCATCCATCAAGGGGCTGTTTATGTGGACCTGCTCAAAGAGCTTGACCAGGTCCTCCTCAGGGGCCACGGGTTTGGTGGTCTTCTTTCCCTTGGTCAAGGCCTCGGGAAACGGGATCTTGGTTGGTTCTTCTAGGATAGGCCAGGTTGTGGATCTGGGACAATGGTATCTTGGATAACTATCCTAGGGTCATGGTTATCAGGCTTGGAGTGGTTTGGATAATGCGGGTCTTGAGTTGTTTTACCACTACGTGTTGTTACAGAATTTAATCCGGCCTGATTTTGGTTTGGGTTTGGTAAGAGGGGTGGCTGCTGCTGAAATCCCGCATAAGAAGTTGAAGCTTCCATCTCGTCTGGAGATGGAGCAGTAGGGGCCTGATAAATCCATTGTGTGTGGCCTAAATTTGGATTCATAACGCGCTTCTGGGTTGGCACGTTATTTGGGTTAGGAAGAGGTTGGGAAGGGAGTGTGCCTGGCTGGCGAGAATTTGCCAACTGGGCCAGTTGAGTTTTAACTTCTGTAAGTTCGTCCTTGTGCTGTTTTTGAATAGCCGCATTCATTTTTTGAATGTCAGCCAGAGTCTGAAGGATTAGGGACATTTGATCCTGATTTGGCCCTGATGGATAAGTAGGGTTGGGCCGAGGCTGAGGCGGCTGGTAATGACGAGAGGGCTGTGGGCGGGACTGAAAAGGTGGTCTTTGGGTTTGGGAATTTCCCGCCCACTGAAAATTGGGATGGTTTCGCCATCCAGGGTTGTAAGTGTTGGAGAATGGGTCGTTCTGGATGGCGTTGAGGTCCTCGCAGGTCTGAGGAACCTCCTGAGAATCAGGGAAAGGGGGAATGGAGTTCCCCCGGCTGGTGTAGAAAGGATCGGATGATCCTCCGATCCAAGAATCAGATGGGGATGGATATGGATCCATCCTAGGGGAAGATCGGTGGAGGATGTTTTGCACAGTCTCCTGTGTGGAAGGAGGTTGTGCAAAGGAGTTACGCGCGGAGGTGGCTCGCTGCAAGTGCTGAGTCAGCTCATCCACCTTCTTTTCAATGGTTAAGACCTTGTCCAATCGACTGGCCATTAATTCCAAGTCGACTGATGCGGACAGGCCCTGCGT
The DNA here is from genome assembly GCA_037157565.1 of Thalassia testudinum. Classification (NCBI taxonomy): domain Eukaryota; kingdom Viridiplantae; phylum Streptophyta; class Magnoliopsida; order Alismatales; family Hydrocharitaceae; genus Thalassia; species Thalassia testudinum. The sequence goes on from JAZHRO010000025.1 coordinate 98,670,578, forward strand.
CTCATGTGCTCCCTTAAGATTCGTCGCTGCACGGGTATTCGTCCTGTCGAATAATCCCATGGAGTCATTGTTGATGGAGTTCTCGCACATGTTTTCGAGAATCTCCCATATGGTGTCTTCATGTTGACCCATGATGTTTCCTCCGCAAGTTGCATTGACGAAAAGGCGGATGTCCTCACGGAGTCCCTGGTAAAAAGATTGGACTTGTTCCCATTTAGGAACTCCATGATGGGGGCACTTTCTCATGAGATCCTGAAAACGATCCCATGCCTCATGGAGAGGTTCTCCTGATTGTTGAGTGAAGTGTGTAATCTGATGGCGCAAGGCGTTGGTCCGACCAACGGGGAAAAACTTTTTCAAAAACTCGGATTGAAGTTCTTCCCAAGTGTTGATCGGCCGGGTCTGAGTTTGATACCAATGGGCGGCCTTGTCCATAAGAGAAAAGGAGAACATCTTCATGAGAAGAATATCCCGATTTTGCGCATCTGATCCAAAAGTGTGGGCCAGATGCTTTAGCTGTTTGATGTGCTGGAAGGGATCTTCAGAATTAAGCCCATGGAATTTAGGTATAGCATGAATCATGTTGGGCTTTAATTCGGAATCAGGTCCTCCAGTCGGGATTCTGACTCGAGGCTCAATGGCCACCGCAGCAGGATTGTAGTGGTCCCGCATCATAGGACGCTGTGGTGGGTGCACGAAGTTTTGGAAGAGGTCATTGAGTCGCTGGAGCTGGTGTTCCAGATTATTTTCTTCCTCAACTGGCTGAGCCATGATGGGGGAAGAAGAAGAACTTGGTTCTGAATCAGAAGAGAGAATAATGTGAGGGTGTTGCTGCACAAACACGGGCGTCGAGGCTTGGCCTTGACGAGAGCGAATTTCTAAAGGAGGTCTTAAGGGTGGTCTTAAGGACCTCCTTCCGTACATGCACTGTTGGAAGAGGTAAGTTTAGAAGGTGCTGGACCCAATCAAGACACCCAAAAATGTGTTGGGTGACTATAGAGGTGCGGGGCAGATGGACCCCTTGATCAGAAAGATCGTCCACCTGAGAATTACCTGGGCAGCCAGAGAGGGAGAGTCCCGCGAAGACCCCTACACGGTAGAGCGTCCCCACGGGTTACAGGGTTTCCCCCACCCGACCTCTCTTGTCACTGCGGTTCCAGGTAGACCAGAATGGGGATCTTGACCTCTTAAGTCTACCAATTTTAAGATCAGGGTGCTTAAGGTTTCACTTGAACTTTAGTCTTTTAAGTGCAAAGAGTGACCTAATTTAAGGTTGGTTTACCTAAGGGGTCAACTTTACCTCTTGTTTTCTTTGAGAGCTTTTAGGTCTTGTCTTTTAGGGTTCAAGTGTTTAGAGAGCCAATTGTTTTAGGTTTTCTTTTGAATAGGTATTTTCAATCAATGGTTTAGGCACACTTCTTTTGGATTTTCTCCATTCTTGATTTAAGTAGTGTGTCTCTAAAACCCTAATGTTGAATCTTATGTTGGCTCTACTTGGTCCAGTTAGTTCTTTGTTGGGTAATTAGGGCTCAAGCAAGAATGTGTTAGCCCTTAAATACCCTTAATAGTGTGCAGGACTAATGAGTTGAAAACATGCAACTCTTTATGGTTACTAAGTATGGAAGATAGGTTAGCCCTATATTGCTTGTTCTTTTCTTTTCTTCCTCTTTAGAGTTTAGGGGTTAATAGCGAGAGGAAAAATTTACCTGTCCTCGGAGTGGTTGTCGTGCGGTTGCTTGTCTTCCTGATTTCCTGTAGCTGCACAAAAGAGGGGAGATTATCAGAAATTAAAAAGAAACAGGAATGTTTACCTCTAGAATAGCCGTTGCTCCCCGGCAACGGCGCCAAATGAAACGTTGGCTTCGAGAGATAACCGGGTTTTATTGTTATAGCGTTGTAGTATAGCCAGTTATTGCCATCATTTCAAATATATAAATTTTTTACTCGGAAAATAAAAGAGAGTTCCCGAGGTCGAACTCAGGGAGCAAGTTGTATTCTAGGGGTACAAGTTTCTTTTACAAAAATAAAGAAAGAGAGAGAGAGAGAATTTGTTGGCTTCTTTCTTCTTCTCTTCTTTTCTCTTTGCCTATCTTCTTCTGCTTGACTCTTCTGCTTTACCTGCAGCAGTAGTGATGCTTTTCTTCTTCTTTCAGTTCATGTTTCTGCTCGTCTCTTTCTTTTTTCTTCTCCCTTGCGGTCCTGTTCTTCTTCTTCTTCTTTCTTTCTTCTTTTCCTTTCTTCAGACCTTCTTCTTCTCGTGTTCTTCTTCTTCTTTCAGTTCTTGTCTTGGCCTCTCTGCGTTCTCCTCTGCCTCGCCTTCCTTATCCTTCTTTGCCTTCAGGACGTCGTCTGATTTTCCAATCAGACGACTTAAACTGCAGCTGCTACAGTGCCGCTTGGTGATCCTCCTTCCTTCAGCTTTCGTCTTCTTCCACGGTTCTTCTTCACCTGTGCCTGCACACTTACACAGCTTGATCAGAGAGGGGCAAAACCTATCTCTACCCTCCCCCGCGTCTCTCTCTCACAGAATCCGCTCATGGGATAGCTCTCCCAGAGCTACCAGGTAGCCGGGTACGGGTTGCGCCCGGGTCCAGGCCCACCGGCGTGCGTGGTGGGCGAGGAGTGCAGGTCAGTCTAAGTCGGGTCGGGCCAGGTCCGCGGGGCGTGAGCACGGACGAGACCAGGTAACCGGGCGGGTGAAGGGGACCTCACCCCGTGTGCTGAGGCAATAAGCCTCCAGCACTTTTTCACTTTATACCGCTGCGCCTCTTCAGAGTTTTCCGAGGTGGGACTAAATGTCCTACCCCGAGTTGGCGCCTGCGCGGAGGAAACAGCTGGTAATCGCGGCGTTACGCGAGGCCTTCGCGCGAGGGCTTCGCTTTAGCTGCAGCCTGACGCTTTGCCGAAATGCCTCGCACGGCCTGGGAGTCGAATCTGGGCGTGGCGCGCCTGCAGCTGCAGGCGGAAGCAGCTCCTTCTGCACGGCAATGGCGGCGGAGGACGGGTGACCTGTTCACAGCAAAACGGCCTCTCGGCCTAATCAGAAGGTGCCGGGAGCTTCGCCAGAGTGCGGCGAAGCTCGTGTGGGTGGTGGCGAGGCGTGGGGCGGCGTGCAAGGGCTGCCCTAGGTCGGACTGTGGGTCGGAAGATGGGTTTGTTCGGTGGAGTTGCAGAGGGTGATGTGGGGGAAGTGGAAGGGCGGGGGTTGATCAGGGTGAGGAGGCGGAGGTTCTGCGGTGGTCGGCGAGCCGTGTGGGTTGCTGGAGTGATGGGAGCGGCTCGCCGGAGGATGGCCGGAGGCGGAGAAGGTGAGGGTGAGGGGTCGGAATCGAGGGCGACAGTAGATGTTTAAAGTGAGGAAAAGGAAGAGGGGAGGAAGAGGAGGAGTTCTACCTACTTAGCAGGAGGAGGAGGGGCCGGAGCGGGCGACAGTCGTATCGACTGTCGCCGGAGAAGATGATGCCCGGGGGAAGGGGCGGCGGCGAGCAGAGGGCCGGAGAGGCGCCAGCTGGGTGCGGCGTGGCGCGGGAAGATCAGGGGAAGAAGTCTCTGCTGCTGGTATTGCGGCAGAGCGAAGAGGAGGAGGAGGAAGAACCGCCGGCGCTGGTGGGCGTCTGCCGGAGTGAGAAGAGAGGAAAGTTGGGGGTTTTCTCCGTCAGATCCGAGCTGGGAAGAACGGTGGAGCGACGGGGGTATTTATAGGGACCGAATCAGGGAGGAAGGCGGAGGGAGACGACGTGTCTCCCTCGCCGGAGGACGCCGGAGATGGAAACCCATACCGTCCGTGCGTTCGCACGGCCGGTATGGTGGGTTACAGCGACCAGGGGGGTGTCCCTGCGACGGCTGACGACGCAGGGCACCCCCGGTTTACTTGCCAGGCTCTCCCCCTCACCCTGCTCGGCGCCATGCTCCGCGCAAGGTCGCCGGAGCATGGTGCTGGCAGGTTTTGCAGGGGGACCTGAACGCAAAGAACGAAGGAGAGTTAGGGGCCAAAATGCGAGGGTTCAAAAGTTGAGGGCCAAAAAGTAAATATATGAGGACCAAAGTGTAAAGTTGGTCAAGAAGGTTTCTTCTTAGGCTCAAGTTTTTATACATGACTAATTAGGACCTAAGGAATCTGATGGTGAATTTTATTTCTAGATTAAACCTTGTTTGACTGGTCAATTTACGCAAAAACCCAAATTAAGTTATTAATTGGGTATGATTCTCAATGTAGGTCAAGATGGGTTCCTAAGGTCAAATTGAAGGTTCTAAACCCTAGAGATTATTTTTCTATGAATTTTAGAGGGTTTATTCCATTTTTTCTTTGCCTTGAACCTCGTGAATTGAAGTGGGTTTGCTTTAGGGTTACAGATTATCATTTAGTTCCTTGGAATTGCTGTAGCCCTTGCTAGATCATCTCATCCCACTTTTATTCTTATTAAGTTGCTTTGACCTATGTTTGGACCCTGAATTACCCTGTATGCAGATTATACTGGTAAAATTGCATTTTTACCCCTTATGACTTGTTTTCTCCTTAAACTCAGAATTCTCTGAGTTAAGCCTTTCCTTGAGTTATGTAGGAGCTTTTATCCTTTGTATTGGGTCAAAATGAGCTAGTTATGGCTCATGATGAGGTTCTCATCAGGAAGGAGAAGAAAGAGGAAGGGAGAAGTGGAGGGAGATGAAGGGGAGGATGAGAGAGAAAGAGAAGAAGAAGAAAGACGAAGGGAGAAGTGGAGGGAAATGAAGGGGAAGATAAGGGAAATGGAGGGGAGGGGAAGGGACATGGAGGAATGGGAAGGGGAAAGGAAAGAGAGAAAGAGAAGGAGAAGAAAGAAGGGAGAAGGGGAGGGAAATGGAGGGGAAGGGAAGGGGAAGGGAGATATCATTTTATTTTCAATTTTATTTATATACGCTTATTTCATTTTCATTTATTTGTATGCTTATTTTATACAATATTTTTGAAATATCACAATATATAGGGGAAATGCTACCAATTTTTTTTCTTAAATATCTAATTATTTGTGATGTTTTTACACAGGTTAATTTCAAGAAGAAGGATAATAGGAGTCACATGGAGGCTCAAGCCTCCCAACAACCTGAGGCCCCCCCAGCAGCCTTAGGCCCCTTGCTCGCAACTTCAGCCTCAGCCCACTCAGGCCCAGGCTCACAGTCGGCAGTAGCCCACTCAGCCCCAGGCACCTCGCCAGCAGTTTTTGAGGCCTGGAGATGTGGCTCGATATTTCTAGAGTCAAGGGAGGGGAGGTAGGGGGAAGGGGAAGAGTCCGATGCCTCCTCTAATCGATCTACCAGTAGAGGATTCTGACTACGAGGAGGATGCAGCTGCCGATGAGGAGGATAATACTTCAGTTGATGAGGAGGATGTTGGCTTAGATGATTAGCCAGACCAGACGGCTAACCCAGATCCTTCTCAGTTAGGATGTTTTCCACCACCACCACCCTTCCGTAGTTTAGGTATGAATTTAAGGTTTGCTAAATGTTAGGATTTATTTATTTCTTTGTTATTTAATTCTATGTTATAATTCTGTCTTATAGGTGCAGGTAGGGAAGAGGTCCCACGTGGAACAGGGAGTTAGAGAGAATTTAGCTTGGGGTTCGCATTTCAGTGCGGATCACACTAATGGGGAAGTAGTGAACTATCCTCCATTCGTCAGTAGACTGGTACGCTGACAAAGGCGATCATCTCACTATCCTACTTCGATTGGAGGAAGGTGCCAAATGACTTGAATATGAAGCTCATTCGAGAGTTAGAGGTAATGATTAATAACTTATGTACACTGCTTTATATAAGTTTAAATTATGTAATAATTTCTGTTCTCTTACTAATGCAGGCCACCTTCGATTGGGGCGATGATCCGAACATCGCCAAATATATCCTTAAGCATGCAGCGAAGATTGATGGGAACACCATCATGAGCCATAACTAGCTCAATTTAATCTGATTAAGTCATTAAATGTTCCTGCATAACCATCAGAAGGCCATAATTCATTGCAAATCCTTTCAGAGGGAAATACAAGAAACCAGGGTTAAAACTGTAATTTTACCATCATATTATGAATGCAAAACAATCATGGATTTTCTTAGGGGTTAATTTGGGGTTAAATGATCTTAAGAGTCTAACAAGTGGGTTAGTACAAACAAAGAAGGGTTTTCGTATGTTTTGAGAATTAAATGATATCTGAAACCCTAAAAATAGACCTACTTAAGTAACTGAGATTTTGGTTAGGATAAAATTCACTTAAACCCTTTAAAATTCATATAAAAATATTCTCTAAGGTTTGGTACCTTCAATTTGACCATCAGAACCCGTCTTGACCCAAAATAGAGTCTCAAATAGACATTTGCTCTAATTTGGGTAATTATGCAAATTACCCAGTCAAACTAGATCAAAACCAAAATATAACTTTACCATTGAATTTCTTAGGTCTAAATTAGGCTTTTACCAAAATTTAGGCCCAAGCTAAGATCATCTTAACCTAGTTTTCAATTTGGTCCTATCTAACTCTTTTATCTCACACACATGCCCCTAACTTTTGAATTTGTTACAAATAGCCCCCAAATTTGTTGTCTTCTTCACAAAAAGGTCCCTACCACCATGAAATCCTATTCCTACAACTCTGGCAACATTTGATTGAAGAGAACTCCTTCTCTGATCAATCATTCCCTTCTAAAATTTTGAAAGGGAGATTCCTTGAGGAGTCCTCTTTCTATTGAATTCGGTCTTGAGCCCCAACGCCTTCCCAATCTCTCATGCGAACACATGAGAGATTCGGGTATCTTTAAGTTTCCAACTCCGGTGAGCCTTCCAAGCTTGGGAAGCTTTCTTCCCAAGCTCTAATTGATCCCTAAGGCCTATATGAGAATCCCCAGGGCTCGGCCAAACTTTTTAGCAAGTCTTGGCAAGCCAAAAGCCTCTAAATCCCTTCCTCTGGCCACCAATGACCACTGCTCCGGCGACGTCCTCGATTCTCCTTTTCCAGCCGTCCAACAACCAAATTGGTCGGCTTATCGTACTCCCCTCTTTGTTGCGACCCTTCCAGGCTAAAGGAAGGGCATACCTCTGCCTACTTCATTGTCATCATCTTGCCGTCTTCTCCTCCTTCTCCAACGTCAGTCTACTACAATCGGCCATCTCCACCTCTCAACATCTCCCTAAGTTCCATAAACTATCTCTCCCTCTTCCTCGATCATTTCTACACTTTCTGGACCTCATTTCAACTGTTGCTATGCCTCTGACCCCATCGTCGTCCTTTGCTCTGGCCAAGCCTCTGGCATGGCCTTTCGCACACTTCAGACCACCAAACTCCCTCGCACCACCTCCATTAGATCCGCCACAACTCACCCTCTAAAAGCCTTAAAGAAATTTAGGGTTTAACACTCTCTAACCCCCCGTCGAACACACCCACCTTCCACCCTTGTTGTCATCACTGTCAGCCCTCCACACAAGCGTACACACCAAACCACGGCCACCATTGAACTCGCCGTGGTCCGGTGAACCTTCTAAGCATACTAATTAGGGCATTTAGCCCGTGTTCTTGGTTTCAGGTTACCGTCAGAGCTCCGTCGCCACCACCTCCTCTGACTCTGTCCATCGTCTCCCTACCACATTCTTCAGTGCTTCCACTTCTAAGCGATGCGAAGCATCTCTAGGACCCTTCCTAGGTTCTCAAGTGAAGACCATAACTACGCCTTCGCCTTCAATTAGAGGCATTACCTCCTGCAGCTGCACACGAAGAAAGAGGTATGGATATACTCCCACCTCGTATGCTGACGGGCGCATGAAGACACTTAAGTGAATTTTCTGCTACCGGCTTATCACCTTAGTACGCACAGGGGGTGAGGTCCTCGCATGCATGCCTCATGCACGCCCTCATTCGCACTCACGCCTCGTGGGTCTGGGCCTCGATCCGTTTACCCGGATACCCATGTCTATTTTGGTTTGCCTGGTTCTGAGAGAGAAAGAAGAGAAAAGAGAGAGAGGGGAGGGGGTTTTGCTTTACCGCCCTCCTCTCAACACTTGTGATCTTTGAGGGAGGCCTTTGCCTCTACTAGTGTTGCTGAGCCCTGTGTTGTGCCTTCTCTGGAGCTTAAGGAAGCAGAAGAAGAGAGAAAGGGAAGGAAGAGGAAGGGTGCCCTCTTGGCATTGAGAGTTCCATTGGCTGATCTCTAGAGGGAGTGCACTGTGCACTTGTCCTACATGGATTTAAATTGATTGTTACTGTTGAGATATTTGATATTATTGTGAGGGGTAATTGGTGATTCAAATCACCATTTTACCCCATTCTTTTTGCACTATTTGACATTTACTCTCATTTATATATCATTATTGCTTGGAGTTCTATTATAAATTGCTTATATTGTGCTTGAATTGCAATCTTGAGAATTATTTTGCTAATTTCTCCCTGTGTTCAACCTTGGATTCCATTCGAGTATAAATTCTATTTACTTTTCATGCTGATTCAATCTATACTACAACGCATTGATTTTAAAATCCGATTCAGAGCAATTAATATGGATTCATAAAGATTCGAGATTGGAGATGAAGAATAAGGTAAAAGATAAATTTTAACTGTATTTGTTTATTTCCTTTACCATAATTCAAATATTATTTTAACATTACAATTATATTTTTTAGTATTATAAGAAAATGAATCATGATGAGGCATTGCATAATGCGTCTCCTTGCATACAACTGCACACTTTAAAGGAAGCGTGAGAGCATTGGCATGATCTAGTGACACAGGTAAAAGTATTTCGGATGTTATCATTTATTTAACTAATTTCTAATTTAATAAATTGTACCTTTATTTTAGGAGCAGGCCAAGAAGAATAAGGCAAATAGGGCTAAGGCTCCACTGAAGACCCATGCCTTGAGTAGGAGGAGCATAGGCTCAATGAAATCCATATATGTAAATACCTTTAATTATTATTGTCTTTTAAACTTTACAAAAATTTCTAATTTTGTTAAAATTTACTGTTTCAAATTATTGTAGTCCGGCAAGCATCAAGATGCTCAACTTGATCGGGTGGGAGTATATGAGGCCACTCATAGCAAGATGAGTGATGACGAAAATAGAGAGTGGCTTCACGACACATACCAACAGAGACACGTAAGTTTAAAAGGACAATACTTTTATTTGATTTCATAATTGTATAGTTAATTGAAATTACTTAATGTAATTCAATATCTTTCAGGATAATATGATCAATTTAATGCATCCTCTTGAAGACGCCAACCCTACTACAGTTCAGTAGCCACTGATAGTAGAGGTGGCCTATCGAACCGTCATGCAACCTGAGCATGGCGGGTACGTCCGTAGTGCAGGGAGGAGCGAGACCATCTCGAGGTGGTATGGGAGAAGGGGAGCATCATCCTGATGGGTCGGCCCAAATAGGTTGTTAATATGATATTTTTATCGTTGAAATGTGTATAGTGGTTAACCTAATTCAGACCTAACCATCTCTTTACAAAATTTTTAACCTGGCCTAATTGATTTTATCTTGTCACTTTTAAGCCCAGGGTCGAACTCAGGGAAGTGGGGTTGAAGTCGAATTTCTACGTTTTCCTTAAAACGCGTCTCTTCCGTTCGTTTATTGTGTTTTTGGTATTTTTCTTATTTAGGTTTTTTTATGGTAATCCTTGTTCTTGAGGCACACCCTCAAAATTGTGTCCTTGGCTTTTAGCCAAAACAGAGTTTCAAAACACGCCTTGCTACTTGCAAGACGGGGTACCTGCAAATCAAAGATTATCTTTTCACTTTTATACCTTTTTTTATCTTTTTACTAAGAAGGAAGCTAACAGATAGAAAGTAAATATAGTAGCTATAGATATATATTTATATGTAGTATATATATAAAGGGGTGGGGGTGGAGGTGACGATGGAGTGTAGCACTATGTCGAGTCAGTCGACGTCTAGAGAGACGCAACCAACACAACTATGTGCCGCGTGTAGTATGGATGGATGATGGATGATGGATGATGAATGCAAACACGCTTTCTGTACGCGTGTATCGAGGAATATCAACAACTGGTGCAGATATTCCCGCGATACAGCGTATAGTAAATAACGTGAAAATATATGTACATATGTATGTATACAAGTAAATATATTTATATATATAAATATATAGATATATATGTATAGATATATATAGATATATATGTATATATATATAGGTGTATATGTATGTATATATATATATATGTATGTATATATGTATATAGCTATGTATATATGTATATAAGTATATATATATATATGTATAAATATATGTATATAGATATGTATATATATATGTATATAAGTTGAGTATATAGATATATATACATATATATATATATATTATATATATGTGTATATATATATTATATTATATGTATGTATACATAACTATATAGATATACTATGTATATAAGTATATATATATATATAGATATATGTATGTATATATATATATGTGTATATATGTTACTATAAATGTGTGTGTGTGTGTGTATGCGTGAGTAAAGGTGTGTGTGCGTCGGTGAAGGTGTGTGTGTGTGTGTTGCTGTGAGTAAAAAAGAAGAGAGAGAGAAAGAGAGCAGGAGAGAGAGAGAATATACGTGAGAGAGAGAGTAGAGAGTGCCAGACAGCGAGAGAGCGGGCGGGAGAGATCGGCAGAGAGAGAGAGCGGGCGAAGGAGTGATCGCGGACGCGCGAGTTAAGACGTCTGCCGGAGGCGGCAGACGTCTGACTTTGCGTCGTCTGAAGGCGGAGGCGGACGTCTGAAGACGGCGGGTGCGGGCGCGCCTTTGCGTAGGGTTCTGCAGGCCTGCGCGAAGTCGACGAGCGGGCGATGGCGCGGAGGAGCGAGCATGGAGGAGGTTCTGCGGTGGTCGCGGAGGGTCGCGGGGGTCGGTGCGAGGCCGTAGCCGGCCGCTGCAGTGCGCGCGGCGGCCGGCTGCTGGTGCAATGCGGGGTGGACAGAACGGAGACGGAGGCGGGGAACGGGCCTGCAGGCGCGCGCGGAGGGTTGCGCACCTGCGGGGAAGGTCGCGGAGGAGGCAGGGGGTGCTGCTGCTGCTGCTGTCGCCGCGGTTTAGCTGCTGCTGCTGCTGCTTCAAGCTTCGGAGCTTGAAGCGGCAGCAATGGGGTGGAGACGAAAACGAAGAGAAAAGAAAACACCACGCCCACCGGCTCGTTGAAGAGCTGGGCGGTGGTGCTCCCACTGTGGTGGTGTGCACCACAGTGGGTTCTCCTGCTCGCCGGGTGCCTCCTCGATGGAGGGCCGGCGTATGGGAGGGGAGAACGGTGGAGAGGAAGGTGGTGGCTGTGGGGTCTTTTCAGCAGCTCGCCCCTCTCTTTCGTCGCGAGGAAGAGCTGCGGCTTTATAGAGGATGAGAGCATGGCGGGGAGGCATGGCAGCAGTAGGGAGAGGCGTTGGAGAGTGGCATCGCAGCATGGAGTGCATGTGGGCGCGGGAAGAAGGCAGCCGCGGGAATGAGAAAAAAAGAAGAAATCAAGAGGAAAAATAAAAAGGTGGAATTTGCAAGGAGGCACTTGAGATAAAATGTGAATTACGAAGCCATTTATTCATTTCTCCTCCTCTCATGATTAAATGCATGCATGCAACCGTTTTTACAAATGTGGCTATAGGATTATAATATACATAGTTAATGCTAGAAAATAGCATAAGAAGGCGTTATTATAGGCGTGTTTTGAGGTGCAAACATATACCCCCATGCCTATCTTTTGCTAGTCCCTAGCAAAATCGTATTTAGAAATGATCTTAAGCTAAAGATTTTCTTCTGAGGTGATATTGGTGTGTTTATTATCGAATATTGTGAGAACCAATTGTAGAGAAGATTACCAGTACTTTAAGTCTTACATGACAAAGATTATCTCTCAACTAACCAGGACTCTTGATATTTAAACCTTAAGTACGATTTCCAGGACCCAGGAGGTTTTGCCATACTCGAGAGCTCAAGAGGTTATGGTTTGTGCATAGTGAAGGATCAAGACTGACCAGATGAACCTTAAGACTCACTCCCAGGGTTTCACGAATTTTTAAGTACAGGTTGGTCCCAATTTCAACTCGTGTTTTCGGATTGACCCTTAAGATGATTACGGAAAACTCAACTCCCATTTTCTGATTTTTTTTTTTTTGGCTCACCGAAAAACAAAGTATACAGACATTTATGAGATATACCGACTCTTTTGCAACATCTTTTTTTTTTTTGACAACTCTTTTTCCTTTTGTTTTTTGTTTTTTGTTTTTTTTTGTTTTTTTTTAAAACACCTGTCAGTATATCTCTTACAACACATTTTGAAGGAGCACACTTATTTTTCTTTTTGATGGGAGAGTTTCTTTTTGGTGGAAAGAGTCACTCCTAAACACAAGACTAAAGCCTGGGATAAAAAGTCTACCTGCACGTACAGGTAAGGACTCCACCTTTTCTAATGAACACTAGGGTTGGATCTTATGTTCACCTGGTCTTTCCTGATATGTGTAGTGTGAACCAAGTTTACTTAAGCTCTCAAGAAAAAGCAAACCAACGAATCCTGTACTGGTGTCTCAGGTACAAGAAACGTTCTTAGTTAGGAGAGATTTTGATCTATTTCGTCAATGCTTTAAGTGAATTAAGCCGAGCCTGAGCGAATCAAGCTTCTGTGGCCTGGAAATTCTTCAAAACAGAGGTTGAATATCCATAAACACTTATTGTATTTTTTGTTTCAGCTTTTAGATCATTACTAAACACCATTTATTACTAATATATATATATATATTTATTTTTCTTTTCTTTTCTTTTTTCTTTTTCTTGCATATTTATAAATAGGTGGTAATTGTCTGATACCATTAAATACCCGGATCCTATGGATGCCTATCCACCCCCCCATGCCAAACAATGCTATGTCCTCATATGCATGCAGGGAAAGGCAGAGAACGGACGACAGATCGGGTAACAGGAGCTGAGGTTCAGGGTATAAATCAGGGTGGAAGGGTGGGTGGATGGTGGGTGGTGAAGAGAAAAGTGACGTGATTGCGATAGAGGCGTAAAAAGTAATGGTGGATGGTGAGAGATTTGGCGTTTTCTGGGATGAGAGTGTCCCAGGCGGATCAGAAAACAGATCAGGAAGAGGAAGTTGGCCCTTAGATTGACCAAGAAGGGGGGCTTTTTGGATAGATGGATCCAAAAGGGAATAGCCCCGGTGAGTAAGATGTGGGCTCAAGGTCCCAGTGTGGATTTGCAAATCCACCTGATTTAGCGGGAAAGAAAGGGCAATCCGGTCTTCCATAGTGTGGACCGACGGTGAGCAGCCCGGCGATGACTCAGACCACAAGGTATGGGAAGCGGAAAAAACCTCGTCAGAAGTCTAGTCAGGAGAAGGTACAGGAATAGGGAGGGATTGGGGAACGTCACAGTTTGTGTTGGTCAGGCAGTCGTCAGGTAATTCGCAGCAGTCAGAATCGGCTCCAATTAGTTCGATACACGTACTGACAGTCACGTCCTCGTCAGATGTGTCATCCTTGATGTGATCACTATCAGCATAAGAGTGCGGTGCTGCAGCAGGATTAACCTGAAATCCCGGAGGAATACTCGGAGCTTGCAGAATTTGATGAACCTGTTCCTGAGAAGGTTGTACCTGTGGTTGCGGACCACAGGGTACAAAGTTTTGCGGGTTTGGAACAGGTTGGGCTGGAAAAGTTCCCTAAGATCGAGTCGCCATGCTTAGTTGACCGATCTCAGCATTCTGTTGCGCCAAATGCTGAAGAGAGGTCATGTTCTTTTTATGGCGCTTTGACATTTCCGTCATCATTTGCATCAATTTATCAAGAGGTTTTGATGCGTGTTTGGTTTTCTGTATGCAAGGGCCTGATGGTGGATTTGCCATAGGATTAGATTGGGCCCTTGGGATGACGGGTGCGGACGATCGCCTTGGTCCACCAGCGGGGTTTTGGCGCTGCGGGTTGTTAGACCAAGCGAAATTTGGATGATCGTGCCACCCTGGGTTATACGTGGCAGAAAACGGGTTGTTCCCCAGGGTGCAGGCGTCTTCTATGCTAGAAGACGTGTCCGCATATGTGTTCGAGCACACGGAGGCTTGGTCCTCCGTGTTGAAATACTGGCTCGCAGAAGCCAATTCCACATGACTTACCGAGTCGCTTGGCGCGACACTCGATAAGGAAGGTCTTGCAGGGTTTCTCGGGATAAGCCTGGTGTTGAAAGAATTGGAATTGTGACGAAGTGGTGAGGTGGGGGTGTGTGCCATGTTTGTGGAGGAGGAGGATGATTCGGCTCTTTTTCTAGATTTAGCAGTCAATTCAAACAGTTCAGGGTTTTGTGGCCTCCTCCAAAACATGCACTACGCAGGAAGAATTGGGGGGGGATAAGAGGGGAAAAGAGATGAGAGAAATGACGCCGCAAAGGTACACTTGATTACAAATCAATACAGTCAAGTTCCTAACCTCTACAGTGTGCCCTTAGACCTAAAGATCTAAGTTACCTACTATCACGAACTACGGAACCGAATGCGAGCACCACGGAACCACCGGGCCAGATTGAAAGGCCGTTTGCCCCAGTCTTAGACACCCGATAGCACGCGGGAACTCTCACCAGCACGTAGCCGCTACACACAGGTAGTTAGACCTCCAATCCTTAGTAAGGGTCAAGTTACTACCAGTTTTAATTAGAGGCTTAGGGTCAAGTGCTTTTGGAATGTGAAGGGCGTTGTTTACGGGTAATGCCCAAGTGATTGATTTTAAGAGTGTGTAAGAACAAGCATGCAACGGGGAAATCTCCCCGAATTGAAGTTTTAATTGGTGAATGGTTTTTAGAGTTCAACCTTAAGTAGTATGAATTTTAGGATTTTGCTGAATTACCAATTCAACCAATCTCCGGGTTTTGCAAGAATACAGGTTTTCTTTCTAAAGCCCAAGAAACCCTTCTTCAATTATCAGTTAGTTAATGCATGCTAAAATGCAATGGGCTACCCTAAATGGAGATTTCTATGTGTGGATGCGCGAATCAATTTTATACCAATGTGAAAGGGAGCCAAAGTACTTCAATTCAAGTGCTCCCAATCACCAGAAAGATATCCACACACAAGGCTTCAACCAACAGATAAAGAAACTAAAATTGTTGGGGTTGAAGTATTCAGGATCGAATCACAGGCAAGTTTGAAAAGTCGTGGTGGGGTTGGAATCAACTCAATTCCAAATCTCCCCACCAAAAATGTGATCCTGAATTAAAGATAAGTGAGGCAAAAGAGGGATACAAGCAATCTTTTTCTTTGCCTCAAAGAATACTTCCCACGGCGAAAAATCTAAGAATCAAGATTCTCAGATTTTCGCTATGCGAAGTAAGGCGGGAAATCCCGGGGCAGTGGGAGTGAAGACAACCAATCAATCAAGTGAATTTTAATCCACTTGCCCTCAAGAAATCCCAAGAAGTTTTTCTAGTTTTTAGTTTTAAATTTTTTTTTTATTGTGGTGGTAAGTTAACCCTAATTTGATGAGAAAAGAAAACCTACTTGTTCGGCAACGTGTGCGAAGCTCCAATGCGATGTCGGCGTCTTCACGCTCTCGCTCCCGCCTTGGATCTGCTCACGTCCTCGACTTCGTCAGCCTTCTTCTCCTTCCACCAGGTTCACCTGCACACCAAAAACAACAATACCCGTGAAGAGAGAAGAGACAAATTTAAAGGAATTGGATAGAAACTTACTCGAAAGTGCACTTCCCCGGCAACGGCGCCAGAAAAGTTATGATGGGTCGGCCTAAATAGGTTGTTAATATGATATTTTTATCGTTGAAATGTGTATAGTGGTTAACCTAATTCAGACCTAACCATCTCTTTACAAAATTTTTAACCTGGCCTAATTGATTTTATCTTGTCACTTTTAAGCCCAGGGTCGAACTCAGGGAAGTGCGGTTCAAGTCGAATTTCTACGTTTTCCTTAAAATGCGTCTCTTCCGTTCGTTTATTGTGTTTTTGGTATTTTTCTTATTTAGGTTTTTTTCTGGTAATCCTTGTTCTTGAGGCACACCCTCAAAATTGTGTCCTTGGCTTTTAGCCAAAACAGAGTTTCAAAACACGCCTTGCTACTTGCAAGACGGGGTACCTGCAAATCAAAGATTATCTTTTCACTTTTATACCTTTTTTTATCTTTTTACTAAGAAGGAAGCTAACAGATAGAAAGTAAATATAGTAGCTATAGATATATATTTATATGTAGTATATATATAAAGGGGTGGGGGTGGAGGTGACGATGGAGTGTAGCACTATGTCGAGTCAGTCGACGTCTAGAGAGACGCAACCAACACAACTATGTGCCGCGTGTAGTATGGATGGATGATGGATGATGGATGATGAATGCAAACACGCTTTCTGTACGCGTGTATCGAGGAATATCAACAACTGGTGCAGATATTCCCGCGATACAGCGTATAGTAAATAACGTGAAAATATATGTACATATGTATGTATACAAGTAAATATATTTATATATATAAATATATAGATATATATGTATAGATATATATAGATATATATGTATATATATATATAGGTGTATATGTATATATATATATATATGTATGTATATATGTATATAGCTATGTATATATGTATATAAGTATATATATATATGTATAAATATATGTATATAGATATGTATATATATATGTATATAAGTATGAGTATATAGATATATATACATATATATATATATATTATATATATGTGTATATATATATTATATTATATGTATGTATACATAACTATATAGATATACTATGTATATAAGTATATATATATATATAGATATATGTATGTATATATATATATGTGTATATATGTTACTATAAATGTGTGTGTGTGTGTGTATGCGTGAGTAAAGGTGTGTGTGCGTCGGTGAAGGTGTGTGTGTGTGTGTTGCTGTGAGTAAAAAAGAAGAGAGAGAGAAAGAGAAAGAGAGCAGGAGAGAGAGAGAATATACGTGAGAGAGAGAGTAGAGAGCACCAGAAAGAGAGAGAGCGGGCGGGAGAGATCGGCAGAGAGAGAGCGGGCGAAGGAGTGATCGCGGATGCGCGAGTTAAGACGTCTGCCAGAGGCGGCAGACGTCTGACTTTGCGTCGTCTGAAGGCGGAGGCGGACGTCTGAAGACGGCGGGTGCGGGCGCGCCTTTGCGTAGGGTTTTGCAGGCCTGCGCGAAGTCGACGAGCGGGCGATGGCGCGAAGGAGCGAGCGTGGAGGAGGTTTTGCGGTGGTCGCGGAGGGTCGCGGGGGTCGGCGCGAGGCCGTAGCCGGCCGCTGCAGTGCGCGCGGCGGCCGGCTGCGGGTGCAATGCGGGGTGGACAGAACGGAGACGGAGGAGGGGAACGGGCCTGCAGGCGCGCGCGGAGGGTTGCGCACCTGCGGGGAAGGTCGCGGAGGAGGCGGGGGGTGCTGCTGCTGCTGCTGTCGCCGCGGTTTAGCTGCTGCTGCTGCTGCTTCAAGCTTCGGAGCTTGAAGCAGCAGCAATGGCGTGGAGACAAAAACGAAGAGAAAAGAAAACACCACGCCCACCGGCTCGTTGAAGAGCTGGGCGGTGGTGCTCCCACTGTGGTGGTGTGCACCACAGTGGGTTCTCCTGCTCGCCGGGTGCCTCCTCGACTGAGGGCCGGCGTATGGGAGGGGAGAATGGTGGAGAGGAAGGTGGTGGTTGTGGGGTCTTTTCAGCAGCTCGCCCCTCTTTCGTCGCGAGGAAGAGCTGCGGCTTTATAGAGGAGGAGAGCATGGCGGGGAGGCATGGCAGCAGTAGGGAGAGGCGTTGGAGAGTGGCATCGCAGCATGGAGTGCATGTGGACGCGGGAAGAAGGCAGCCGCGAGAATGAGAAAAAAAGAAGAAATCAAGAGGAAAAATAAAAAGGTGGAATTTGCAAGGAGGCACTTGAGATAAAATGTGAATTACGAAGCCATTTATTCATTTCTCCTCCTCTCATGATTAAATGCATGCATGCAACCGTTTTTACAAATGTGGCTATAGGATTATAATATACATAGTTAATGCTAGAAAATAGCATAAGAAGGCGTTATTATAGGCGTGTTTTGAGGTGCAAACACATCCTCTTCAGCTGAGGTGCATGAGATGAGGAAGGAGATTGCGGCATTACACCACAAAGATGAGGAGAAGGACCAGCGAATCGATGAGTTGACAACGCTAGTCAGGGATAACACGATGCAAACCATGGAATCCAACAAGACCATCAAGGAGCTGCTGGCAATACTTTAGAAGGGAGGTATTGATCACCCGTCCCTTCATCAGTATAGAGATCGTCGTGATGACGATTTAGGTGGTAGCGGTGCTGGAGGCATTGGTGCCGCAGCATGATTGTATTTTTTATATACATTATCATTTGGATTGAACTCTATATATATTATTTCATATATGAAATTTTTATTTTGGTTTCGTATGTTTTAAATAGATGCAAAAATGTTTTAAGTTGTGTGATTGATTATGTTTTGACTAGATTTGTAGTTCATTATAGGTCTTCCACGTAAATTAAACACATTTTTTGAAAAAAAGAAATACTTTCTCGATCGTTTTTAACAGACGACTCTATTAGTATTGTCAACCATTATTTCAGAAATGTTGACAATATTGATATTCTCGACCGTTCGAAAATAGACGACAATATTGCAATTTCCAACTGTTATATGAGAACGGTTGAGAATATTAATATTGTCGACTGTTCACAAACGGATGAAAATAGAAACATTCTCGACTGTTATTGATAAACGGTCGACAATATGATATTAGTCGACCGCCTAAATACCGGTAGAGGTAAATGTTTTCATCGACCATTTATTTATAACGGTCGAAAAAAAAACCTTCGCAACTGTCGAAAATAGATGAGAGAAATAACCAAATGTCGAGTGGTGTTCTGCCTTTTTCCCCACAGTATTATTCTAGAACGGTCGAGAAAACCTAATAGCGATAGTAAATTCCTCGACCCTTTTTATCAACGGTTATTTTAACATTAACGATCGTTTTTAACGGTCGGCGATACTCAATATTCTTGTAGTGATACTGACACAAAATTATGAGCTTTTTAGGATGAAGGGAGGGTCAATCAAAAAGATGTTCACGAGATTCGTGGACATTATAAACTCTTTAAGGAATCTAGACCAAGTAATCAAGATGAAGCTTTGGTGAGGAAGATCCTCCGATCTCCCACCAACGATTGGGAGACAAAGACCATAGCCGTATAAGAGTCGAAGGATTTATCTACTTTAAAACTAGACGATCTTAGGTAGCTTGATGGCATACGAAGTTCAGCTTCAGCACATAGAGGAGCATAAAAATGAAGGGGTTAAGAAGAAGATTGTGGCACTTGAAGCCAACCATCAATCGGAAGACTCCTCAAGCGAAGATGAAGAGGAAGACATAACCCTTCTCTCTAGAAAATTTAGAATGTTACTCGAAAACAAGAGTTGGAGAAAGAAGAAAAAAGAATCTAAAGTAGACACCATTATTTGTTACATCTACAAACAGAAAGGACACATCAAGAAGGACTGTCCACTTCTTAAGAAGGAATCAAAGAAGAAGACGAGATTCCCCAGAAGGGATGAAAAGAAGAAGGCTCTTCAAGCCAACTAGGATGAGTCATATTCAAGTTTAGAAGAAGGAGAGACCTCCGGAGAAGTGCTCCTTGGACTTATGGCTCTAGAAGATGAGGTAACCTCCTTTTCACAAGGTGAATTATTAGGAGCTTTCTTTGAGATGCGTGACATAGCTAAATCACTAAAGATAGAACATAAAAGCTTAGTGAAAGCCTTAGGAGAAGAGAAAGCACAAAAAGATATGTTTGCTTTACAAAATAAAGAGTTATCTACTGAATTTGCTTCACTAAAATCACAAATAGATAATTGGAAAGTAGACATAGACAAGCTAAAGGAAAACTCTAGTATTCTCTTAAATGATCTAGTTAAATTCACTAAAGGAAGTCAAAATGTACCTAAATTATTAGGAGCACAAACCCAGAGTACTACAAGATTTGGGTTAGGTTATATACCTAAAAATGATCATGAAGCATCTAGTTCTAGCCAAAGGAGAAAGGTAGCCTGGTTAAACAGATAACACCAGCTAACCACCATGGACCCAAATAAAAATGGGTACCAAAAGCACTTTTGAAATCCTATTTTGTAGGTAAATTAGATTATAAGAGGTGGGTATATCAAGAAACGAATGGAAATTTGAAGCCACTTTATAGATCCGAGAATCCAATATCTCACAAACACAAACAAATGACAGGATGGAGAAGAAAGAAGGTGGATCATGGACAGCGGGTGTTCCAACCATATGACCGAAGAGGAATACCTGTTCCTACAACTCCACCGCTAAGAAGGTGGTACGGTCACATTAGGGAACAACCACAAGGGTCGTATTATTGGTACTGGCCAAATTGTTAACTCCACATCTTTTGATAATGTGCATCTAGTTGGTGGATTAAAACATAATCTTCTTAGTGTAAATCAAATATGTGATAAAGGATATAAAATTACTTTCACTTCGAATGGTTTTAAAATAAGAGATAAAGAAACCAAACAAATTCTTCTAAAAGGAGAAAGACATAAAGATATTTACATTGTCAACTGATTGCACAACAATCATAGGACCTAATTTACTGAATTATGTTTATTCTTAGCTTAACTTAGGAATAATTCATGCATGAGCAGTACATTTTGCATCATAGTTGATTTGTTAACTTTGTGAATGATAATGCTATTTTATGTTGTACTTGAGAGGTAATAATAATTGAAGGTAGTTTAGGACTGCGGATGATAAATCCGACTGTACGGATCTGTTCAGGAAGACAACGGGAGTTCAATGCTTCTAAGATAGTCTTGATCGAACTTTTGTAACATCTTATGAAGCTCATGGAAGATCAAAGGCCAAGAAGCAAGATAGCATAAATTCAAACCTCAAATGCCAAATTTGACTGCATGAATGGATCTAGATCAATGATTGCAGTCCAACAATGCAAGAATCACTCTGATCTGAGCCCTTTAGTACCATCTACAAAGCAGAGAAGATGAACAGCTATGATTGCAACATGTGGCATCATCATAGCTACCTAATACCACCACCCAATCCACTGAAGCACTCGCTACGTGCTTTGTGGGTTGTTGGATTGTCATCCAATGGCCACAAGAGTGCCACGTTGCCCATCCCCTCACTCACCATCAAAGAGGATCCATCCTAGCCATTGGATCCTCATCCAATAGCTGAGGCAGCAAGCACGGAAAAGCAAATACGCGACCATCCACTCACGTAGCGCGTTGGTTAGCATGCTTGAAGGCAAGGAGATAATGAGCATTCAAATCGCGTTGAGCGCGAAATTGAAGAAGCGGCGAGGTGTGACAAAATTGGAGCATCAGATCTTGATCAAGCGATGCGGAAGCGGCCATGTGGCGTGCGATTGGGCATTGGATGAGGCGGTGTGGTGAACGTGGGGATGCACACGCATGTCAATGCGCTGTTGTACGTGGATCGATGAGGCGGTGCAGCACACATCCTTAGCAGTTGATCATCGTGATTGAATGACTGAAATCAAATTCTCGCCTGGACGTGCGAGAAAAGAAAAGGTGGTGGAGCACGCGGGCTCTCAATCGTGAGATTGAGATTAGATGGTCCAGAGGTTGATATGTGGCAGCATCTGAGAAAATGCGAGTATAAGGTGCGTGGGAGGCTCTTTTGAGGTGCGATTTGATCCGTTGATCTCCCTATCAATGGATCTGACTAATCCAAGGTTGATGTACGATTTTGGGAGCCAAATACTTGCTTTGCCCCTTAGTTTAACTATAAAAAGTACCCCAAAGCTCCCAATTGAAGGCATCTCTTCCTCCATCTCTCCCTCTAGACATCTCCAGACATCTCTAAGCTCCCTCTTCCTCTGAGGCATCCATCAAGACCACCTTGGTGCACCATTGTTGCTCTCTCCAACCTCTCCAAAGGTCACCAAGGACCACCCTTAGTGCCCTTGTGCTAGTAGACTAGATTGCTATTTTATTTCTAGTAGTTCTAATAGTTTCTTCTAGTTCTAGTTATCTGAACAGCTTGATTGTCATCTGAACAAATTTGCTTCATATATATATATCTTATTATTCTAGTTTTAGTTAGTTCTAAATCATTGTTATAATCAAGTTGTTCTACTGCCTCCTTGAGTTCGACAGGGACTCACCACCTCGTTACATTTTATTTGTGTCGACGTATTTTCGTGCTATACTACGACGTAATTATCTTAAAACAAGATTTTACGCCCGAGCAAATTGGCATTGTTGCTGGGGAGGCATGGCGATTTTTGATTTAATATTTGATTTAGTGTATTTTTTTTCTTTGACATGCAGGTATGAAACGTGGATCTGCGCATGCATCAAGTGCAGGTGAAGAAAATCAGATGCACATCAGTAGGAATTTAGACTAGGATTTGATTTAGGATAGGAGTTATTTTAAAAAAAAAATATAGGATTTTATCTTTTTGGTAGTTAGGATTTGCTTTGCTTTGAAAAAAAAAAGGATTGAAAAAAAATTGCTTACTACTACTTTTAGAAATTCAGCCAGAAATCTGATGTAAATTTGAAAATTCATTTTCCATTTTTCTAGTCGTCCAAAAATTTTGAAATTTGGGCACGTGCTAGATTCTCAAATTATCTTTCCAATGCCACCATTCCCTCAAAAAAAATCAATTTTTGGAATCTTAAAAAATTCACAGAGTACATGGGGGTCAGATAGACTAAAATTCAAATTTTTCTGAACTTCAAAAGTCAAGTTTGAATAGCACACGCATATAATTGACTAAAAAATTGTGAGGTTTAAAGATAATCAAGTTAGCTTTCATTCCCATATTTTTTCTGGATTTTTGGATAACATTTGATACTGTTTCAAAAAGAAAAACGACATGGGGTCAAAATCTCAAATCTAATCCCTATTAGTTAAAATTTTTATTTATTTATTGGAAATAGTAAAAATTCTAAAAAAATATTCTTTGAAAAGCTTATTGGAAAAGGAATATTTATACCAATTTTTGTATCATTTAGATTCCAATTATATCTTAGAGAGTATTGTGAATCTGACCGTGGTCTACCTAGTTACTTGCATTGACTCTTGGTTTGACCTTTAGGGTCACATTTAGAGACCGCATTGGATTGGCTTGGACTCAATCAAGTCCAGTGATTAGTTGGTGAGTCAGGTCACCTTGTGGACCACTCACTACGCACCGAAATTGAAGAAAAGGTTAGGAAAAAAAAATCATAAAATTATATCAATTAACCTGCATTCGTCTTTTAACTACTGGGTGGTCTCAATCTCTTTGACCAAACCTGGTGACCAAACTTGCGGGGTAGTGTCAAATGACCATGTCTAAGGGGTATAAAGGAACCGGAGGTGTAAGCCGAAGGAAGAACCTTCCTCTTAGTCCCCTCGTAAATAGACTGGCCGGGTTAGCTTAAGAGGCGGGGATCATTTTCAGTCGGTTTCTAAACGAATTTTCTTCAACAATTTAAACTTGAATGAAATATCAGGTCATTTGATTCTAAAGGACCAATTTGATTAACAAGGCCTTAGCCTTGTTTGGCTTGGCTACACCAACTGTTGTTGTTGGTGTATGCAAGGAAGAAGGTCTTTAAGACCTAAATTAGTTGGACCATGGGAACCAAACCCGAGGCGGTGAAGGCGACTTGTCATTTCGCCCAACTCTTCTTCCCAACCCTCATCTTCCTCTTGATTGGTTGAGATGGCTAATCTTGGTCCTGGACCTGGTCAGGACCCCGAAAATCTAAACCCAATGGCTCATCTGGAAGCCAGGGTCGAGGAATCAAAATAGAGATATGAGCAGAGTATTGATAGGATTCTCACCACACTGGACAGGATGAAGCATCCACCACGCAGAGAATGACTATGAGACTTCTATGATCCAGTGGTTGCAATTGTGGCATCTCAAATTTGGATTCCCGTAGGCGAAGATGCATTTGAGCTAAAGCCGAACATAATAATTCTTATTTAGCCTCATTTTCATGGAAACTCGAATGAGGATCCCCTCCATCACATTAAGGATCTAAGTCAAATGGCAGAATCAGTTCGACCCATAAATGTTAATATAGGGATTGTTCTCATGGAGCTTTTTCCATTCTCTCTTAAGGATAAAGCTTCTTATTGGTTCAAGACCATCGGGAGGCCAGTTGGAACCCGGGTGTAATTACATCGTGAATTCCTCCAAAAGTTCTTCTCGATTGGTCAAACAAATGCGATGAGGCGTGCAATTACGATTTTCTCCCAAGGACCAGGGGAGTAATTGCATTACGCTTGGGATAGATTTCATGACCTTATCAGGGAATGCCCACACCATGGTGTACTCAGATGGCACCTGGCACAAGTCTTTTACCATGGGCTGGATGACACACATCGGTACCTGGCCAATGCAACTAGTAGTGGGAATTTCCTCGCAAAGGATGAGAATAGTGCATTCGAACTGTTTGAATCCTTAGCAGAGAACTCAATGAATGCTGCATCTATGAACCAATTCTAGTGACTTGGATAGCAATGAGTAAGTGCCCATGAAGCTCATGTTGAATTTGCTCGGGCTAATATGGACATTATCAGCAAGAAGCTAGATAAGGTGGACCTGCTCAACAAGAAGCTCGATGAATTGATTTGTGCTTGACCTGGATTTCTTGGCAATTTGGCTGCATCCCACTCTTCTTTTGCATTTTGAGTCCCTCTTACTCGAGTACATCTACTCAGGATGTATCTTCTCCATCTTCATGGGATCCTGCATATCAGGAACCCAGTAATAATTTAGATCTGGCACCAAACATTCAGGGTTACACACCCCATTACAATTCTAGTGCATATTCCTTCATGAATATGAGTCTTAGACATCTTCGGCCTATGAAGATGTCAACTCTATCCAAGGTTACGGGTATAATAACCCGTATTCAGAGACGTATAATCTTGGTTGGCACCAACATCCTAACTTTTCCCGGTCTAGTAACTTAAAAAGGCTAAATCAAGTTCCACACTACCAGACCAGACAATACAGAAATGTGCAAAACACATACCTGAGGTAGCAGCTATTCCCATCTCAGTAGCAATCATGCTCTATTTTTCAGTCGCTGCACCAAGCTGCTAATTACCCTCCAAAGTGGGCTAACCTTTGGTGGCATTAAAAGAGAAATTGTAAGAGTCAATGCGAAAATTGACTCATGAAGGTTTGCATATTATGAAGGCTATGGCTGATCAGATATAGAGCATATAGAATATGCAGAATTAGCTACTATAGAATATGCAGAAAGCCTTGCTCTCCCAACTTGTCCCTAACCCAAGATATGTGCAGAACCAGGGCACCCTACCTAGGTTCCAGTCACCACAAGGACAAGCACATGCTGTTTTACAAGCACCTCTTGCACCACCTGGTTATGGACAAAGTTAGCCACCCTTACTGCAAAATCCCACATATTCTGCCCCTTCCGCTCCTCCACCACCTCATGGACAGTTCGTCAATGCAAAGGCTGTCATTTTGAGGAGTGGGAAGACTACACAGGACTGGCGGGTCATGATTTTTCATGACCTCTACCATAGGAGGGCTTGCCACCTTCTTCCTCTCAAGAGCCACCTACTGTAGACAAGGGCAAAAGGCCAATTGACCCTGAGATTCTCGTCCCCTTTCTGAGGCTCTGACGTGAGAAAAAGGATACGTGGAAATTTGAGGACCTAAAAGCTATGTTCAAAGAGGTTCACATTCAGGTTCCTCTCCTCGATGCAATAGATCACATCGTTGCTATCGCTAGGTTCTTCAAGGACTACTGTACCCCGAAGGGACAATAGAAAATAGGACAACAGGCAATATTGTTAAAAGAGGCTAGCGTCGTGATTCTAGTTGATTTACCACCTAAAAAGAAAGACCCTAGCACCCCACTTATTTCCTACTTCTTGCAGGATTCTCCATTTGATTGGGCCCTTCTTGATTTGGGTTCGTCCATCAACCTAGCTCCCATTGTAGTATTTGGTCGATTCCGAGTTGGGGAGTTGAAACCCACCTCGGTAACCATACAGTTGGTCGACCAATCAGTAAAAACATCGAGGGGGGTGGTTGAAAATGTGATCGTAAAGGTCCATGGATTCTGCTTTCTAGTAAACTTCTTCATTCTCAATATGGAGGTTCCTCCTAATCTTCGTGATGCAGTGATTATTTTGGGTCGCCCATTTTTGGCGACAGCTCACACGAACATCGATTGTGCAGTTGGGTGTACTAAGATAACCCTGGGAAAAGAAAAACTTAAATTGGACAAATTCAGGGCATCACGAAACTTCGACTGTGATCTGATAAAGGAGGACAGTGAAGATGAAGACTCGACTTTTTGTGGGAACATTGGGCTCCTCTGCAATAACCCAATGTCACATTCATCTTCACTATTAGGGTTTTTGGATCTTGATCCACACAAGACTGAGGTTAATGGCATGCACATTTCATCCCGTGGATCTGATTGTCTAGGGTGCTCATCTGATCACAACACCCCAGATTCTGATTATCCTATCCCACCAAGTTTTGATTTGCCCCTACTGGGGCAGGATGGGATGGCCATGGAAAATGAATTCCCCGTCAATACCAACCTCTTCACAGGTGGGGAATCTGTGAGAATTCACGAAAACCAAGATTATCAAATTTTCACTATTGATTCTTCTCCTACCATGCACGAATTTGCCTCCCACCCACTCGTAATTGAGTTGAAGCCTTACCTGATTCACTCAAGTATGTGTTTTTGGGTGATAATGAGACATACCCAATGATTATTAATGCTCACTTGACACCAAAATAAGAGCATCAGTTAATCTCTATTTTACAAGCACACAGGGCTGCCATCGGATGGAGCATTCCTGATCTCTGTTGGATTCGCCCCTTGTATTGCACTCATCATATATACACGGATGAGGGGGTGAAACCTTCTAGCCAACCTCAGAAGTGGTTGAACCCAAATATGCTGGAGGTTGTCAAGAAAGAGATCATTAAATGACTAGATGCAGGCATTGTTTGTCCTATTTCTGTTAGCCAGTGGGTGAGTATTATTCAAATTGCGTCCAAGAAAATAAGACTCATCGTAATCAAGAATGATAAGGGTGAATCCATCCCGACTCGCACCATGACTTCGTGGTGGGTTTGCATCGATTATAGGAAATTGAACACGGCTACCAAAAAGGATCATTTTCCTTTACCTTTTATTGAGTAGATCTTAGAAAGGTTAGTTGGACAGAGTTTCTTTTATTTTCTGGATGGATAATCCAAGTATAATCAGGTTGCGATCAACCCAGAAGATCAGGACAAGACAACTTTTACATGTCTTTTTGGAACATTTGCTTTTAAGTATATGCCCTTCGGCTTCTGTAATGCACCAGCGACATTTCAACGTTTTATGATAGCCATTTTCTTTGATATGATTGGGGACTATGTAGAGGTATTTATGGATGACTTCTCCATTTTTGGAGACAATTTCTTATCTTGTCTTGATACCTTACAAAGATCCTAAGGAGGTGCATAGAAGTTAACCTAGGACTTTCATGGGAGAAAAGCCATTTTATGGTGAGGGATGGCATTGTATTAGGTTATAGGATCTCTTCTAATGGACTCGAGGTTGACCGAGCTAAATCCAAAATCATTTCTCGATTACCACTGCCTATCTCGGTCAAGCAGATTAAATCATTCTTAGGACATGTTGGATTCTACGGAAGATTCATTCGGGATTTCTCAAAAATCGCCCATCCTTTGACGAATCTTCTGGTAGCCGATGTCCCCTTTAACTTTGATTCCTCGTGTCTCAGCGCTTTCGAGACCTTACGAAGTGCTGTGCCTAACCCACCCATTCTCCAACCACTCAACTAGTCTCTCGACTTTGAGATGATGTGTGACACCTCTGATTTCGCTGTTGGAGCCGTTCTAGGCCAACGTCAGGAGTGCCATCCATTTGTAATCTACTATGCTAGCAAGATGCTAAATAAGGCTCATCGCAATTATATAGTTACTGAGAAAGAACTGCTAGCGGTAGTATTTGTGTTGGAGAAGTTCAAATCTTACTTACTAGGGTTAAAAGTGATTATTTTCATTGATCATTTTGCCCTCTGGCATTTGTTGGCTAAGAAGGTTGCCAAACCATGCCTTATTAGATGGATCCTTCTTTTATAGAAATTTGATGTCAAGATTCACGACAAAGCTGGAGCTCACAATGTCGTGGCAGATCACCTGTCTCGGCTAGACCCTGAATGCATCCCATATTCCCCTCCTATCTCAGATCAATTCTCAGATGAGTTTCTTTTGACCGTGAACTTTATTGAGTTTCCTTGGTACACAAATATTGCAAACTATCTTATCGCAGGCAAGATTTCTGCAGGGTTATCCAAGGATCAGAAACTCAAATTCATTTCAGAAGCCAAATTTTATTTCTAGGATGACTCCTTGCTCTTTCGCATCAAGGCTGATCAGATCATCAAAAGATGCACCACTGACTCCTAAATTTTGAGTGTGTTATCTTTTTGCCACAGTGATGCTTGTGGTGGTCATTTTTTGGGCCAAAAAATTGCTGCAAAGATTTTGCAGTCTGGTTTTTTCTGGCCAACTATTTTCAAAGATACACACGAATTTGCCAAATGTTGCAAGCAATTTCAGTCGACCGGTTCTATGATCCAAAGAGACATGATGCCTCTCCAAACCATTCTGGTTGTAGAAGTGTTCGACGTGTGGGGCATCAACTTTATGGGCCCTTTTCCGAACTCGCATGGCTTCAAGTACATACTTATCGCAGTTGACTATGTCTTGAAGAGGGTTGAAGTCATCCCGGCAAGATGAGCTGATCATAAGACCGTTATATCCTTTGTTCGGGAATTTATTTTTGCGAGACTTGGAGTTCCCCATGCTCTGATTAGTGATGGGGGCCGTCACTTCATCCATGCTCATTTTAGATCACTATTAAAGAAATATGGGGTACATCATCGCATTGCTACCCCGTATCATCCACTGACCAATGGGTAGGATGAAGTTTCTAACCGTCAAATCAAGCTTATTCTACAAAAGATGGTTAGACCAGATAGGAAGGATTGGTCTGATTGATTGATCGATGCACTTTGGGCATATCGGACCACATACAAGGCCCTGCTCGGAATGTCGCCATACCGCATGGTGTATGGAAAGGCCTGTCTCCTTCCTGTCGAGATGGAGCACCATGCCTTTTAGGTGGTGTAGAAGTGTAATTTTAACCTTGATGTAGGAGGCTATGAGAGGATGCTCTAGCTCAGTAAATTAGAAGAAATTCAGCGGGAAGCCTATGAGAATAGAAAGATATACAAAGATAAGACTAAGGTTTTTCATGACCTCCACATTCGGAGGAAAGAATTCACACCTAACCAACATTTTTGGTTATTTGACTGTCGACTCAAATTCTTTGTAGGAAAGCTCAAATCCAAATAGACTGACCTGTATTTGGTGATCCACCCATATTTTAATGGGGCCATCCAAATTATGGACCCAAAATCTTGGCATGTTTCTACAGTAAATGGTCAGCACCTCAAGCCATTTATGGCCTAGGAACCTCCTCCTGCTAACGAAATTATTAATGCTATCGAGGATGTGCAATTGAAGTTTCGCTCAACTGGAGGCATTAAACTCAGCACTTATACATATATAGATATCTTCTATACATAGCATATTTCTTTTTGGCATATTATTATGCATATTGTGATTATCTTTGTAGTGTTGGCATAAGCTGAATGACGAATCAGGAGCAATTCTAGGTGATTTCTATCCACTTACGCCCTGTCTTCATTTATTTTTCTCTTATTCATGCATGAGGACATGTGATGAGGTGTGGCTCATCATAGCTAAAATGCCCAAGTTAAGCTAGAAACTAGGTTAAACATTATCAAATTAACACAAAGAAAGGGTTAAGTGTAAGAATTAACAGAAAAGATCTAAAACACCAAATCTGTGCTAAAAAAGCATAATTAGGTCATTTATTGAGATATTCTATTAATAAATACAAAATAATGATCTAATTGCAAATTGAACACACAAAGGAGGTCAAACCTTCAAATCAAAAGTGAAATTAACTTATAATATGTTCAATTAAGCTTCAATAAAAACTTGGTAGCATTTGGACATCAATAGGACCTTGCATTTAGAGATTCATATTTAGGTCCTTCATTCATAACATTTATTCACATTAGAGAACCTCCAAGGACCCATTTGTAGGTCGTAAGGACCTATTTGCATGACTTCAGGGATTGCTCTGATAGCATTCCTTTCCACTTAAGGGTCCCCCTGTAAACTTCACACTGTTTTGCTGAAGGGCTCTCTTGCAATTTCACCATCACACCTGTGTGAATGGTGTACCTCTTGGTGCACTGTTCATCACAAGAACACAGGCAACCACAACCATTGATTTCCCACATCCTCTCGATCTGTGGCTCAAACGCTTAAGCCCACCTCACGGTGACCTGAATCACTCTCGAGATCTACTCAAACACCTCGTCTTCTCGTGCGCACACCTGATCGCTTCCTCCCCTTGAGTGGTCCCATTTGTCTATACCTGCACCTCCCTCACCCCAATTTCCTCAGTTTAAGGTGACAACGCCGACTTGCCTTCCTCCTTTCATTCGCCACCAGCCTACTGGGTGGTGGACCTTAGACAACTTCGTTAGCTGCTGGTCTCCTCCCCTTTCGTCGTCACCAGCCGACCAGTGGGTGACCTTAAACAACTTCGTCCATTAGATAGATTTCTTATTTTTCTTAGTATAGCTTTACTGCTCTCTAGATAAATTATAGTGTTAGATTAGCTTAGGAGTAGGGTAATTTAGATCCGATTCGCTTCTCTCTGATCAATTTAGATCACAGAGACTTTCATGTTCATCATCATCATTAATATCCTAATGTAAACACGTTTATATCACATAAACTGTCTATTTTTGCATGTTCTTAAACATTAAGTTGCATCATACATTATAAATATTGCATAACATGCATTATCATGCATTTAGATTAGGTTGTATCAATTTTAGGTTAATTTTCTCCTTTTTATGGTCAGGTGATAGGGTGACATTTAATTGGGGCCTCGGATTGAAGATCCAACTATACGTATTTGATCAGGGCGATGATCAGAGTTCAACGACTCCAAGATTGCCCCGATTAGACTTGCATAGCATCAGATGAAGTTCGAGAAAGATCAGAGGTCAAGGGGCCAAGATGGTGTAAATCCATACATCAGATGACAAATCTAGTTGCATGGATGGGTTTGGATCGACGATCGCAGCCCAACAACGCGAAAATCGATCTAATCCAACATCTGTTGAACCATCTACAAGACATAGAAGATGGACGGCTAAGATGGCACCACATGGCGCCATCTCAGCCACCCACACCACCCAAGGCACCCGCTGTGACTCTCTCTCCTCACACACTCGGTTGACCTCAGTCATTGGATCTTAATCCAACGGCTGAAAGTGAGAGATCTTGGAATCAAAAACTCGTCAAAGAAGCAAGATGGCACATTGGTCTTGACTTCAAATGCGAAGGAAGGGGTGCGCATTCGAAATGTAGTGCACCCTAAATCAGCGGAAGGTGCTTGTGTGGCGTTATTACGTTGTTGGATCGAAGATGAGCGACGACAGGAGTGCCACCTGGTGCGCCCAGCTACGAAGAGCCCCGCATGCATGATCAGATGCACCTCTCCACGCGTGATTGCACATGTGGGGCGTTTTGAAGCCATGGATGCATTGCATTCTCAGCCGTCGATCACAAGATTGGGTGACTGAGATTTCATGATCGTGAATATATGTTGATACAAAAGAAGAGGAGGGGGCAACGCGTGAGCTATGGCCACGTTCAGGGTCTTTAGTGATGCTTAAATCTGTCACTAAAGACCATCACTAAAGACCCCTATATTAATGTTTTAAGGTTAAAATAACCTATTTGCCCCCAACTTCTACACCTATAGAAAGGCCTATACCCCCCACATTTCATTCATCCCTTGGTCTCTTCTCTCACCCTCTCCAAAGCTCTAAGAGCTCCTAAACCTAGAATACTCCTCTAGAGTTAAAAATATAATTTTTCCACCTCATCCCGTTCGTGGAACATTCCGCGGTGGTCCTCTTACCACCATTTGAGAAGCGGATCCCGTTGCGACGTTGCCCTGCCCCGTTCTCTATCGTCCGTTATCATTCTCCTTCGTCCCATATCTCACCACCTTTGTCCGGGCGCTCTATCAATGTGGCTCGTCCTCTAAGCAGCCATCGAGGAGGATAACTTCTCTCCACCTTCTCTTTACTGCTTTCTAGAGTAGATTTACCACTTTCTAGTGTAGATTTCCCACTTTCAACTGTAGAGGTTAGTTGTAATAAACATGATAATGTTGTTATGAAATTCTTGTTCATTCTCTCTCAATTTGTCTTTATTTGTATTATTCTCTCTCTTCTATTAATTATTCTTTAAGTAGATAGCTAGTTTATATTTAATTCGATCAGCTAATATACTTCGTGACAATAAAATAAATGTGATTTTTAATCAAACGTCTGCCTCCCTGTGTTCGACCTGGAATTCCTTTTAAGTTTTGGTAAAATTTATTTGTTAACAGATTTCTTTGCAAATCACACTACAACGATGGGTTTTCAAAACTCAAACTCTATTTGTAAGATTTTCTGCTTCAACGTCTCCCCTTTCATTCCATTTGATTGCTTTCTAATTCCCTCGATTTTAATTTCACAAATCACCCATAAATTAAGGTCTAATTTCAGACCTGAGAACCTTGGTTCTTAGATTTGAAATTAATGCCAAAAATCACTTTGGGGGGGGGGGGTCTCCCATCCATTTCGCAATTCCATAAAGACCCCCCGATCTTGTTCTATTAACTTGAATTGATCGATCTTGTTTAAATTGGTTTTTAGTGTTCAAATTAGTGATTTGGAATTCATTTGAGGTTTTATTGGATTTAATTGAGCATTTTCAGATTGAATTGGCTTGATTTAGTTGTACACAAGGATTCCAATGTGTTTGAGTTTTATTTTAAATTGTGGATTAGCATATACCTAATTTCAACCCTATGTTGTAGAGTTCTAGCAAGGAGAATCAGTCTCCCTGATTTGAGATGGAACAAGGACCCAACGGGTCTTGATCAATCAATAAAATCACCTTGAGCTCCCATCAATGGTGTTCAAGGAGATTAAGTGGAGAGATCACCAAAAGACCTAAAGCAGAAGCCTAATTGGGGCAACATTTCAACCTCCCTATACCCACTTTCCTGATTTTATATTCGAGGTGTGATTGCAA
The DNA here is from genome assembly GCA_037157565.1 of Thalassia testudinum. Classification (NCBI taxonomy): domain Eukaryota; kingdom Viridiplantae; phylum Streptophyta; class Magnoliopsida; order Alismatales; family Hydrocharitaceae; genus Thalassia; species Thalassia testudinum. The sequence goes on from JAZHRO010000025.1 coordinate 98,703,903, forward strand.
TTTAAAAGGATTTTTGAAGAAGATTTGAAATGGTTTTCAACGGGGCTTGAAATTCTATTTTCATAAATATAAGTGTCAGATCTTCTTCTCTGATTTCAAAGTGATTTTAAGATGAGAAATGACACAGAATTCAGTATATTAAATATCCCAAATCAGACTTCACCAAGTTTGATCTTGGTTGTTCATTTGCTGAAGCCTATATCAGACTTGCTGGTATTAAGGATTCAACTGCAATAGTATCCCTTTGACATGTTTAAGACATTTGGATTGAACTTTGCTGAAGTTGTTGAGCAGATTAGTAGCTATTGACTGAGCTACTGTTCAGCAGTTGTTGCTGCTATCTTTGCTGCATCTACTGCTGTTAGCTGTTCTGTTGGATTGAAGTAGGCAGTTGCAGTTGGGATTTGAAGTGTTAAACAGCTGACATGTGTCACTATGTGTATTTAACATGTACAAGCTTTAATGTATGGTTAATTGTCTTTAGATCTCATTAAATTGGCTTGTAATTTGATTTTAAATTTTCATTGTCAGCTAGCATGTGTGTAATTTGCCCAATTTGGAAAATTAATTAGAAATGAATGGAAAATCATGTTCAACTGTTTAAATATCTTCCATATCATGTGTTGAACACAATTGAACCATTCCACAAACTTCATTTTGAGGCCTTAGGTACTCATTGAAATTCTTTTTAAGGCCTTATATGAGCTTCTTTGGTAAAGAAATAAAAACCTTATAAAAATTCCAAAAAAAAGTGTAGTGAGTAAGATTAGATATATTTTTAAGTATATGCAAAGTTTGAAGGTCATCTGAACCTCCGGCTTGGTAGAACATACTAGCCGACGGTTTAGTATACCTTAAAACTTAATAAAAGAGCTTAACTTGAAAAAATCCAAAAACATTCTATTCATCTCATCTCTCTCTTTCTCTCTCATCCCTTATCTCTACTATATCTATAAAACCCATAAAAATTAGAAAAACCCTAAAAACTCCCAAAAATACTATGTACACTATGTAAATACATGTATATATAAGTTATATACTAAGCTAAATATATGTACATAGTGTAGAATGTATATAAACTGTATATATAACTTATGTATGTATTATATAGTATAAACCAAGTATTTAAGGTAAATTATTATGTACATAACTTGTTTATATAATTATCTATTAATTTAATTAACTTATATGTACTATAAGCTACATAGTTATAGAAACCCCAATAAATAAACTTATTTATCAATAATACTGTACATATGAATTTATATCTTATTATGTACACTAGAATACCTGAAAATTAATTTAATTATATATATAGGATTGCACAGCAAATGTGCAACCTAAATCACCTGAATTAAGTTAGATTCTAACATAACTTAAGAACAATTCATGCATAAGAATCATAATTTGCACAATTGTTAGTTTGTTAGTTATAGAGATAATATTGTCATTTTATACATTAAATGAGAGATGAATTTAATCGTAGATGTTTCGAAGCTGTAGATGACAAATCAGACCATACAGATCTGATCAGAACGACGATGAGAGTCCAACGCTTTCGAAATCATCTCGATCAGACAACCAAAGCATCTTGTGCAGTCCATAGAAGAATAGAGGCCACAGAGCTAGAGGACAAAGATCCAAGCCTCAGATGAAAAATCCAACAACATGGATGGATCTAGATCAACGATCGCAGTCCAACGGCACAAAAATCAACCCGATTGGAGGCTTACATCACCAGTTACAAAGAAAAGAAGATGGGCGGCTACGATGGTGCCACGTGGTGCCATCACAGCCACCCCTCACCGTTGGTCCATCTCTAAAGACCATCCCTCACCCACTCTCGACCTTTGGATGGCTATCCAACGGTCCACAAGCTGCCACGTCGCAGCTCCAACTGCGCCTCATCAAAGAAGGAAAAGATTTCGACCATTGGATCTTCATCCAACGGCCGAGAACGAGTTGCCTTAAAATGAAAATGCAACAAAGCAAAGGCATAGCGCAGCGGTTAGCGCCATTGCGCTTAAGCAACCGACGCCTGTTCGATTCACTCCTCGCGCAAAATTGAAGGGGCGTTGTGAGCGGGCGAAATTATGCTATCAGATGGCGATCGAAGGGCAGAGAAGCGACCACGTGTTGCAACCGGAGCACTCTGTGGCAAACATTTAACACGCGTACTCTTTAAGAAGGCAGCAGGCACGAACTTTAAGCCATCCGATCGTAAGATCAAACGGCTGAGGATTGGGTGCTCAAATTGAGCGAGCGACCAGCATGAAGAGACGAGCGGGTGCGCTCAGGCGAAGTAGAGCTGTGCGATCTTGATCCAAGGCCCTAGAGTGTGCCATGTGTCGCTACTAGAATGCACCCTAGCGTAGAAGGTGATTTTGCAGGTGTTTTGAGGCCAAATTAGGTCCGTTGATCTCCCGATCGACTAATTTGATTAATCTGAGGTTGTTGCACGAGATGGAGGGCCAAAATACCCTCTTGTTCCTCCATCAATGCTATAAAAGAGGATCCAAGGCCCCCCTTCTTGGATATCTACCTCTCTCCCACCTTCTTCCATGGTCTCCTGTCTCTCTCTCTGCAACTGACTTTCGTCTTGGCGCTCTAGATCTGAGGTGCTACCGTACCTCACATAAGCATCCCACAAGCAGTGTCGTCTATCTACATCTCTCTCTATCTCTCTCTCTCTCTCTACTTTTTGCATAGCAATTTCTATCGTGAAAAAAACTCTTTATCAATGCAATAAAATTTGATCTTATGGATATCTGATGCCTCTTTATAGATATATACATATATAAATACCTGTTAGAATAACTTTTATAAAAGGCTTCTGCATAAATTGTGATTGCCTCCCTGCGAATGACCTGGTACTCACCGATTTTTATAAAATATTTGTTTTGTTGCGATTCGCACTACGACGATAATATATGACCTTTCTAACGCATCTTGCAGTGACGGAACAAGTTGGCACCGTTGCCGAGGAGGCAACAAAAATTTTTGATGCTTTTCGATACGTATTTGAGATTTCTAACTTGCTTTTTTTTGTTGATTTCGTATATGCAAGAAAGGAAGAAATCTGAGCCAGACACGACAATGAAGAAAATGCAGGTTCGAATCTTAGGTAAGTACCCGTAGGTTAGATTAGTTAGATTTTGAAAAATTAGGATTTACTTGAACCTTAGGATTAGTTTTAATTTGCTTGTTTATTGAAAAAAAAGAAAAAAATTATTTCTCTTGTTAGTGATTTTTAGGTTTAAAGAAACTCTTAACTTATAAATTCAATTCCTAAAGATCTGCACGTCCAAAAATTCTTAAATTTTTACTGGACATGAGGTTTGAAGTCAGAAACAACCTAGCGAAATTTTGTACAAATCTAAGTCATAGAAAAGTTTTAAAAATTCACGTATTGATCTACTATCGATTTGATTACTGTCCCTGATTTTTTAGAGTTCAAAATATCATACAAATTTTTATACAACTCCTATTACTGGAAATTTACTGCACTGAGTTTCTAAAGAAATCAAGAATTTAAAAAAAGATAGGAAAAAAATATTGCGTGGACATTTTATTGCACAGATTATCTAATCACGAACTGGGGGTCAAATAGACTACAAAACCCCTAGTACACTTTAAATCAGAAAAAATAGAAAACGTGCATTAAAATTCTTGAAAAAATATTTTCTGAGTGCCTAGTTAGTGGTGCAATAGGACCAATTGATTTCATTGCTTGGGTCACACTACTCATTTTATTTTTGGACTTAAAAGAATCATCTAGAACTATCTGTGCTTAGGGTTTGTCTTTAAGGATGGTGCACACCTATATTTACATACTTAAAGGAAATATATCCAACAATTGGGATCTACAAAACTCTTGTGTGCCTCATCAAAACTTTGATTAAAGATATTAAATCAAGTGAACCCAAAAATTCACTAACACAAGCATTTGAATCCTAAAATTCACTTCATCATAAAAAATTGCATGTGAACCCCTTGCTTGTGCACTCACACATTTGAAATCAATTTTAAGGGCAAACACCCCTCCTAACGCTCATCATATTCCAAAAGCACATCAAACCCAAGCCTAAAATTGAGTAGATGTCCCTAGGCAGGACTAATAGTTTTTGGGACTTGAAATTAGATTGGACTAAGGTGAAGGCCTTGTCTACTTGGACCCACTGGTGATAAGAAAGGTTGGTGCAATAACTGTTTGTCGAGCGAAATCGAGGTTATAAATGTTGCGCAGTAGAATAGGTCAAAATCGCTTGAAAATAGATAAAATTTATACTCGAATGAAAGTCCGAGGTCATTTGCTGGGAGCAAATAGGAATTCAATTGTTAATCTCAATAAATAATGTAAATGAGCATAATTAATTACTCAAAAATTTAATATGCAATGTAGCACATGTGTATGAGGAGTAAAAAGAATTCTAGACAAAATAATGGTGATTTAGATCACCAATTATAAGTCTAATACATATAACAACTACTCAAATCAATCAATATGGAGCATATGATCAGACATCTGATTTTGCAATCAGACTTATTCTTCTTCTTCTCCTCCTGTGCCCCTTCTTCCTTGGCTTCTCTTTTTCTTCTCTTCTATTGCTCTGCTCTTCTCTTTCTACAGTCCTCTTCTTCTGTCCTCTCGGATTTCTTCTTCTTCAGGTCTTCTCCTCTTCTTCTTTCTTTCTTCCTTGGCTTCTCTACCTTGCCTTTGGTTCTTCTATGGCTTCTCTTCCTCTTCTCTAACCTTTGTGTACAGGGGAGCACCTTACAAAATTGGCTAAGTGTTTGCCAATGTACAACAGAGTAAAACCCCCTACCCTGTGCTCTCTCTCCTTTCCTCTCTCTAGGTTCTCCTCTTTCTCGCCCTCCTAGGGCCAATGCAATTTATCGGGTAATCGGGTATTTGGGGGTTTGCGTACCTGGGTCCAAGGTCATTTGCGTGGTGTAGTGACCGAGGAGTGAGTACAGGGTTAGGCAGGTCGGGTCATGTGAGTGGGTGTGAGGGGACCTCACCCTCAGTGTTACGAGGTGATAAGGCTTGTGCATAAAAACATTATAAGGCGCTTCACTCGGTTTGTTCCACATGATGTGGGACTAAAGTGCCGCCTCCTTTTTGCGTGCGCCTGCAGGTGATGGTTCCTTCAATTGCAGCAACCACTGGGGTTCATGTCTCCAATCAAGGACCTAGAAGGGTGCTTGGGGCTAGTCCGCATAGCCTAGGATCGAGAACTGGGGATATCGTTGCCTCAAACACAAAGAACCAGGCTGAAGATGGCGACGGCGGTGGAGCGTGATGCCGAGAACCTGAAACACTAAATAAGTCCTCACGGCCACATTAGAATACCTCAGGAGCTTCACCAAGTGTTGGCGAATGTGATGGTGGTGTTTACGTGGCGTGGGAATGGGTGAGGTGGCTAGACAATGACAGAGAAGACGATGTGAAGGAGGGTTGTTCGATGGAGGCTTTGAATGGACAATAGACCTAACTAGGTTAGGGCTTTTGCTCCTGGAATCGAGGCGGAGGTGTAGGGAGTGTTGACGAAGCAGATGGAGTGGTGTAGCGATGGAGGCACCTCGCTAGAGGGATTGCTGGGAATGGAGAAGATGGAGGTGGTCACGTGTGTTTGGTGGTCGAATTGAGAGATAGAGAGAGGGACAAAGAAGGAGGGAAGTAGAGGAAGCAAAAGAACCTAGTTTAGGGATGAAAGGGGGAGAGATTCCCACGTTGGTGTGATGGATGGACGTGGGGAAGATGAACCTCCTTGAGGGAGACGGTAGTGAAGAAAGGGGTCTGAGGTGCCTCTGATGTGGTTGTCGAGAGGCGGAGGAAGTTGGGGAGGAAGGAGACACTCCCAATTTGGCCATTGGGAGGCCATAGGATGACGGGGAAAGATGCTTGCCGGAGCTAGGTCGTAGGAGTTTGGAGGTAGGGTTAGGAAGAGATTTGTGGCCCTAAAACTAGCTGAGAAAATGCACAATTCCACGGAGGTCCTTTTATAGGGCCCTAGATGACGTTCCAAGCTTGGAAACAAGCTTGGAAACTCCAAGCTCCTCACCGATGTAGGATACCTATTCAATCAAAACATTTGCACGAGGATTCTAGAGAGATTTAGGATCCCTGGATGGGCTCATTTGGAAGGCAATTACTTGACGAGTTTTCCTTTCAATTTTGAGAGGGATTCGTTATGAAATCACGAAGATCTTGCCAAATTAAGGTGACCGAAGCTTTGGGATTAGGATTTCATGGCTGCAGGGACCTATTTGAAGGAGATGATAAAGTTTGAGACCTGTTTGTAAAGGATTCAAAAGTTAGGGGCATGAGTGTGAGATAAAAGAATTAGATATGACCAACTTGCAAACTAGGTCAAGATGATCTCGGATTGAGCCTAAATTTTGGTACAAACCTAATTTTGACCCAAGGAATCCAATGGTAAAGTTAGAGTTTAGTTTTGACCTCATTTTATTGGGTAATTTATGCAAAATCCAAATTAGGGCAAAAGTCTATTTGTGGCCCTATTTTGGGTCAAGATGGGTTCCAATGGCCAAATTGAAGGTACCAAACCCTAGAGAATATTTTTATATGAATTTTAGAGGGTTTAGGTGAGTTTTATTCTGACCAAAACCTCAGTTAATTAAGCAGGTCTGCTTTTAGGGTTTTGGAAGTCATTTAATTCTCAAAACACGCGAAAACCCTTTTCTATCTGTACTGTCCCACTTGTTAGACTTTTAAGATCATTTGACCCTTAATTAAGCCCTGGAGAAACCCACGGTTATACTTTAATTGAGATATACTATTAAAACTACAGTTTTACCCCTATTTTATTGCATTTCCCTCAGAATGGATTTGCAGTGAATTAGGGTCTTCTGGTGGTTATGTAGGAGCATTTAATGATGGAATATGACTAAATAATGCTAGATATGGCTGATGATGTTATCATTAGTAACCGCATTAACCCTTAGTGGTGTCCTGCTGTGTGGGGTGTCCTAGGGGGTCCTACCCTTTTGGCCAATGATGAGTCCATTTTAATGGACTATTGTTACGCCTAAGTACTTAATTCTAACATAGTATATTTGTTAATAATTCATTAGGTCATTAAATAAGCACCTGCATCATTACTTGAATTTTTATCTATTTTATTGCATTCTATAATTTAGTATGTAATTATTTTATGTTTTGTTGTTGTAGGAATAAATTGCAAGAGATGAGGGGGGTGAATTAAATTCTCCCCTCCCTAACAGCTGCCGACCTCAATTGAGTCTTCCGGCTGGCCCCAACAGCTCGTCAACAGTCGAAGGACAAAATTAGTAAAGGGATTTGAAAATCCGTTACCTCACGCAGGGAGAGGAGATAAGAAGGCTGGGCAAAGGGTTGCATCTGGATCTTCTTCAGGTTCTTTTTCCTCCCCCTTGAGGGGATATCCATCAAAGGCCACATGCACTGTGCAACCAGCGCTCACTGTGCACCATCACCCTTCGCCTGCCCTTACGCACCCTCTGCAGGTGCCTCACCCCATCCTGCCCTTGCCACGCCACAGAGCCAAGCCTTCCACCACCCGCACCCTTTCCACTGCAGGCGCACACCGTCCACCACGCCCTCCAACCAGCGCCTGCAGGCACTGCACAGCAGGCAGCAGCCAACCATCGCCCCTCTGCCCCACCGCACGCTGCACCAAGTGCCCTCTCCAGCGCTCTCCCATGACTAGCAGACGAGTGTTACACCCGCCTCCAAAGAGCACGCTGTGCAGCGTTCCCGCAGCAGCGCACAAGGACACGCATTGCAGACTGCGCCTCTTGTCTTCTTCGTCTTCCTTATTCTTCCACTACTGCAACGAAGAGAAGAACCCACAGCAGCAGCCTCGCCTACGCCCCTAGCATGCACCCCACCTCACACCTCAGGCCATGCCTCAGATCGTGCAGCTCCTCAATGCACCTGCACGCGAGCGCGCAGTCGCAGGCACGCCACAAGCTGCGTGCACACCGTGCGGCAGAACCAAACACCGGCAACGCACCTCCATCGTCCGGCCGCTACACCACCTCCGTTACGACATCCGTCCTCCGACGTGCCTCTGTCACTCACAAGTTGGCAGAAGATTCCTCCTCCATGTGCGCAGAGAATAGAGAAGGAAAACACTCTGTTTCCCTTTGCATTAAAAATTATCAATCATGCCATTGCAGAGGAACACTATTCATTTATTTAATGAATTAAATTATTGAGGTGAATTTGCGTAGCCATCCTTCTATTTAATCAAAATTGCTTGCATATGCATATCTCTCATGAATGATTTAATGCATGTCTTATATATTATGGTGAACAAGCTATATTGAGAAATTAGTATTTACGGTGTTTACCAGTATCAGGATTGTTATTTTACATGATATTATATGGTGGTGATTTTGCATATGCACATCTGTATTCTAGATTAATTATTTGAAGCAGGAAATCATGTTGAAAACACGTACACCAGTTAGTATGCATACACATTGAGATTCCCAAATAAATGAAGCACAACGCACTACTTTAAATAGGGTAATTCCTCCCTGTGGAGACAACCTAACTATTTGTGGTTAGATTCTGAAAATTAACATGTTTTGAAAACCGATTTTCTACCACGTGATTAAATACAACACATCATTTTATGTTAAAGTTTTCAACGAAAATGAAGATTGCTCTTTCAAATGGCACCATTGCCGGGGAGGAAACACGCCTATTAATTTTTTCGGGAATTTTCTATTTTTTTGATGCTATTTTAAAAAAGCTTTTTTGACATTGGTTCTCTTTGTGTGCACGAATTGAACGACGAACGCGACGGGCGCACACGGCGGAGACGATCTTTTTGGTGGACCTTGACGCCACCTGGAGGCTAGCAACAGGAACACGTGGGCCGTGATCCCACACACATAGGCTTACGGAGGAGCCTGTTTTTGATTTAGTCAGTAGAGCTTAGTTTAGATTTAGTTTAGATAGACATTAGAATTTAATTACTGTCTTTTGGACCCTTGTTGGGTATTTTTGGGAACATGTTCCTAGGCTTCTTTATTTCTTATCGCTCTTGTATGTGGGAGCGCATTTTCGGTAGTGTGTTCCCATTTATTTAGATTATAGGACTATTTGAATTGTTTGAATTGCATTTCGGTTAGTTAGTTAGATTAGGTTTGTTTGTTTATTATTATTATTAAAAAAAAAAATTTGAACTGCATGCTAGAAGCTGCATATTTATAGGACGACCATCTAGGATTGAATGAGCAGCATCTAGTTTATTTTTACTGCATTGCATTCATTATTGCATGAAGAAAGCTGGAGTAAGGTACGTCTTCTCTTGAGCATCAATCACCTGTCATGCATCTGCATTGAACCTAAATCTAAGACCACTAAAGTGCTTGAAACAAATTAATTCAGTGGTCACTTTAAAAATTGGAACTGGTAAGAGGTTGGACCTTAAAATTTGTGACTTAAAATTGTGTGCAAAAGGATCTTCTTTGCGAAATTTCAAAAGTCAAAACACGATCGTATGTTTTCACACCTGAGACACTGTGCACCTCACACATAAGGTCACTAGATAAATTTCTACCTCTCCTCTTTTGCACCACAAGGGAAGTTAGTCGGAAATCAACACACCTATCCACCAAGTTACTTCGGTTCCTCGTGTGTGGGCTCGATTCGAGACTTCCATCCCTTGCGAGTAGGTTATAGGCACCAGCGAAGGTTGGCCTAGGAAACATAATTTGTGCAAAACTTTTTTAGCCACCAACTGAACATTTAATTCTAAGACCTACAATCTACTAAAAATCGATCCCACTGAATTTGCGTTTGCTTTGACAGTAGAACTCTCTAAGAAATTTCTGTGCGTGTTCTGATTTCTTCTAAACCCTAAGAGAGTTAAAAAAAAAAAACTATTTTGATAAAAGAAATGGATCACCCTTACTCCTATCATTTTGATTATCAGAGTCAATACTTCCCATCTTTTAACCAGGATCCCATGCCCCGAGTGTATCCATCCTTTGATGGGTACATTGATAATTCATGAGATCATTCATATTCCTATCCTAGGAGTACTCGCTTGATAACTCCCACTTTTGAGTAGAGCCTAGGAGGGGGATTTTCTAACGTTGAAATCCCTACTTCCATGCAAACACCCAACCCTCCCACCCTTCATGATTTTCCATATCGAGGTTGGATCGATACCCCTAGGCAACCAGAGCATGAAATTGACTATCCTCCCCAACCTGATAATAGTAACCTCTCCTCTTTTATGATAGAAATGCAAAAACAGCAAAAGGAAATGATGGAATCAATGGGAGAGATGTTGAGGAATAGTCAACAGTTAAATGAAGAAATAAGATAGCTTAGCTACACGCTTCCCAGTAATTCTGATCCCTATCCATATGACCCTGATCATGAAAATAATTCAGAGGAACCCAATGACAATAGAGATCCAGTTTTATGTAGCTATCACTTAGACTCTCCCAATGAGACACGGCCACTAGAGGAGAACGATCATAGTGATTATCCACCCGAGCTATATTGGAGTCAAAAGCAAGGGAAGATGGTACCTCTTGAAGAACTTGACCCTAATGATAGTATTCTCCTTACCCCTACCAACCTGGGTCAAGGTTGTATAGTTCCTATCACTTCCCCTATTGATTATTTGGTGGAATCCCATTCTACCCTTAGTGAGACTACTCCTAACCCTCCTCTTAGGGAATCAACACCTACCATTCAGCATCCTGATTTAAATGCACCCAGTGAAGGTGACCCTAAGGGAATGGAGGATGAATTAGATCAATTTTGGTCTCAAGGATATGAAGAGTCTATTTCAGAGGATGATGATGCCCCAATAGAAGAACTTGGACTGAAAATCTGGAGTGAATCACAGGGGAATTATTTTTCATTTGAGAATTTACATCCAAAGGATATAAACAATATGAAATCCAGATTCCTCCCTTCTTTTGAGAGTCATCCTCCATCAAAAAAGGAGTTGATATTAGAGGAGGACAAACAAAATAGTGAGAAGCCTAGGGGAGACTCTTGGGGACAAAACATGTCAATTGAGGATTTATACCTCGAGAAGAATGACGAATTCAGAGATATAGGCTGGCTCCAAAATATTAAGACCGATCCTCCTTTAGGAATAATTAAGGATATTGATCCAACTCCTAATAAATCACATATACACCCCGACAAAAAATTGAGTGAACCAAACGAATCCGGGGATGAGCTTAATGATAAGGATTCTGACATTTTGACCTTGCCATCAAAGAGTTGTAATTTGGAGTCTACCCTTGATTCAAATATGACTCCAATCATTAATGTTAGCAGGGTAACCTGAAGTTGTCTACAACTGTTAGGGAGTATACACAATTTGAATCATTGTTGGAATTAGACCTAACGCTGACTAAGCCCTCATTGGATTTAACCATTACCTTCCAATACTACAACAACCCTTATAGTCCCTAACCGATCCTTGGCTCAGATCTCTACTGATGTACATTCTTTCTGGTGAACATATCAGGCCAGTGCATCCTCGGGTAGAATGGCAAGTGTGGATTGATGCTTGTACTTTTACTCTCGCCATTCAAGGGTTTGAACTAATAATGTTTATATCTTTTAAAACCCGTCCTGCTTTGGAGGATCCTTGTTATCCTCCACTTATTTCATTTCGGGAGGCCTCTTTTCATATTCCCTTTCTTATTCCTAGACCTCCCCAGGTAGCCAACGAGATTTTCTACTTTCATTTCTTCTGGTGAGCATTTGAAATTACATTGCATCATCAGCTCGCCAACATCCGTGGCTACCTATTTTCTAGGTCCACGCTGTTACGCATATTTTTAGGGCCTAACTTTTTCTGTCTGGAACTAGACTTACAGGTTCCTTCTAAGTCTGGCTACTGACAAAAAAATGCAGCACTTGTTGGGAGGCAACCCAGCGTTCTGAATAACACCGTTGTCAGGTGATTTCTTTCCTTTCTCCCCCTGTTTTAATTTTACAATGGGGCATTGTAAGATTTAGGCATGGGGGGGCGCATTTTGCATTTTAGAAAGTATTCATGCATTTAGGTTAGCATATATATATATATATAAATCTCTTTTCTTGAGCTGAATGGGTTAGTCCCTAGCAAAATATCTTTGTCATTGGAGGTTTTTCTTCTTAAATTATTTCATAAGTTTAGAATTCGGTACATTTATTTCACGTGCACGTAGACTTGGTGATGGATCCTTAAAGAAAAGCAGTAAGCATTTGTAGTCTATTGAACCCTTGGACATTTAACAGGGAGTTAGGCATACTATCTTCTAGTAGATCCACCCCATATTTGTGAGATGAAAGTAGAGAGATTACTGGTGCACTAAGTCTGGTGCAAGGACTCTTAAGTTTTGGACAATTAGATGATGATACTTCAAAGTTAGGCGTAGTTTTTGCTCTCTGTTCCTGTGTGCGTACTTTATGTGAATTCCTGAGAGTCACCAAATAAGGTAGATACACAGAGATGGAGTCTTAATAAAGCTATTACTATGGTGGATGGTTACGATTGTTCTTCATAGAGTCCTCGGCTGAAGGAGGGTAATAGTGTCAAAGGTCAGAAATACGCCTATCCTATCCATTCCTTCTCGGTGCCGAGAATAGGCACTTCCACCAAATAAGCCACACAATATCCTCTTGACCATCATCATCCCTAATAATGCCTCATAAATAAAAGTCTGTATCTTGTTGTGTTGATTAATAAAGAAAGAAAAAGAAAAAGAAAAAGAAGAAGAAGAAACAAATAAAGAAAGAAAAAAAGAGAAAAGAAAAAAAAAGAGAAAAAAAGAAGAAATGAGAGAGAAAAGAAAAAGAAAAGAGTCCATGTTATCTATGAAACATTATTTCTGAGGCAACAAAACACCTATCGCGTTCCACCAAATATGACCCATACCTACCTTTTAGTATTTCTGATCGCCCGAATACTGGTTGAGGACTCTAACTTTGTTGTAGAATTATTAGGACTTTAATTGAAGTGTGGATGCCATGTGAGGCCACCAAATAGTGAGTACAATTACAGAATCTGGCGAGATTTGTGATCTCAGAAAGAAAGAAAAGAGTGAGCGCCTAGGAACATCAAGAGAGCACAGTTGTTTAGCCTCTCTCAGAGTTGACTTGTCTAATAGTCTATTAATCTAGAGTCTGTAGTACTAGAGTACATGTAGCACCAGATGAGTGTGCCACCAAATAAAAATCCATTCAACTCGATATCTCTTACCTAAGCCAAAAGCTGGGGTCAAATTACAGATTATCTTTTACTTTATCCCTGAGGGAAGTAGTTGCCTATCCTGACAGCAATATTTACCAAGGGTGAAGTATGAATTGCAAATGCGAATTGGCTTTTCACTTAGATCTATTACCTAGGCTATCATCACTTCACATTTGTCTAGATCTCTAAAGTTTTGAAATAAGAAAAGAAGAAATCTTCTGATTACTTCTATTATTTTTTTTTTACTAGGGGCTAGTAAATCTTAGGCATGGGGGTATTTGATGAGTCCATTTTAATGGATTATTGTTACGCCTAAGTACTTAATTCTAACATAGTATGTTTGTTAATAATTACATTAGGTTATTAAATAAGTACATGCATCATTACTTGAATTTTTATCTATTTTATTGCATTTTATAATTTAGTATGTAATTATTTTATGTTTTTTTGTTGTAGGAATAAATTGCAAGAGATGAGGGGGGTGAATTAAATTCTCCCCTCCCCAACAGCTACCAGCCTCAACTGAGTCTTCCGACCGGCCTCAATAGCTCGTCAACAGTCGAAGGCCAAAATTAGTAAAGGGATTTGAAAATCCCTTACCTCACGCAATAAGAGGAGATAAGAAGGCTGGGTAAAGGGTTCAATCTGGATCTTCGGGTTCTTTTTCCTCCCCCTTGAGGGGATATCCATCAATGGCCGCATGCACTATACAACTAGCGCTCACTGTGCACCATCACCCTCTGCCTGCCCTTGCGTGCCCTTTGCAGGTGCTGCACCCCATTCTACCCTCGCCACGCCATAGCGCCAAGCCTTCCACCGCCCGCACCCTCTCCACTGCAGGTGCACACCGTCCACCGTGCCCTCCAGCCAGCGCCCGCAGGCGCTGCACAGCAGGCAGCAGCTAGCCATTGCCCCTCTGCCCCACTTCGCCTGCACCAAGCACCCTCTCCAGTGCTCTCCCACGGCTAGCAGACGCACGCTGCACCCACCTCCAAAGCACGTGCTGTGCAACGTTCCAACAACAGCGCACAAGGACACGCATTGCAGACCGCGCCTCTTGTCTTCTTCGTCTTCCTTGTTCTTCCACTACTACAACTAAGAGAAGAACCCATTACAGCAGCCGTGCCCGCACCCCTAGCACGCGCCCCACCTCGCACCTCAGGCCACTCCTCAGACTACGCAGCGTCTCAATGCACCCACGTGCGAGTAAGTAGCCGCAGGCACGCCACAGGCTGCGTGCACACAGTGTGGCAGAACCAAACACCGGTGACGCACCTCCTCCGTCCGGCCACCGCCGTCCACCATCGGTTGCCGCACCACCTCCGTTACGACACCTGTCCTCCGACGTGCCTCCATCGCTCACAGGATGGCAGAAGATTCCTCCTCCATGCATGGAGAGGAGAGAAGGAAAACACTCTGTTTCCCTTCACATTAAAAATTACCAATCGTTCCATTGCAGAGGAACACTATTCATTTATTTAATGAATTAAATTATTGAGGTGAATTTGCATAGCCATCCTTCTATTTAATCAAAATTGCTTGCATATGCATATCTCTCATGAATGATTTAATGCATGTCTTATATATTATGGTGAACAAGCTATATTTGAGAAATTAGTATTTACGGTGTTTACCAGTATCAGGATCGTTATTTTACATGATATTATATGGTGGTGATTTTGCATATGCACATCTATATTCTAGATTAATTATTTGAAGCAGGAAATCATGTTGAAAACACGTACACCAGTTAGTATGCATACACAATGAGATTCCCAAATAAACGAAGCACAACACACTAGTTTAAATAGGCTAATTCCTCCATGTGGAGATGACCTAACTATTCGTGGTTAGATTCTGAAAATTAAAATGTTTTGAAAAGCGATTTTCTAACACGCGATTAAATACAACGACACATCATTTTATGTTAAAGTTTTCAACGAAAACGAAGATCGCTCTTTCAGCCAGCTAAGTAATTCAAGGGTTGATCTAACCCAGTCATGTTTTGGGGAGCCAAGATCAGGTCTATTTAAAGATAACACTCTAAGGACTAGTTTGATTACTTGCATTGAAAGGTAAGGTATTCTCTCATCTGTCTTCTCCCTCTCGTCTACAGACATTCTTCTGGTGCATGCAAGGTAGAAGATCTCAAAATCCTGATTTGCTACCACCATTAGGAAGAAATCTTAGGAGAAGACCTATTTAGCCAGAATATGAATTTGAACCCTCTGCAATGGCTAGTCACCATAAGGATGATGAGATCGAAGAGGAAGAACAAAATCTGGATCCTATAACCCTCTTACAAAGGCAGATCACTAAGCAGAGCTAGCATCATGATCAACAAATGGAGGTCATAGTGTAGGCCATTACTTGACTCCAAAACAAAAGGGTAGACTAGCCTTTTCATGACTTTTACAACCCTCCTAATGCCCAACCTGAACCCTTTGTCAGGTTACCTCAGGATGGGAATGATTTTGAACTCAAACCTCAGATTATCAATTTGATTCCCCATTTCCATGGTTGTGAGTTAGATGATCCCTTCCACCACCTTGAAGAGCTGCTACACAGAGGAAGGACCTTTGGCCCTAGAAACCTGAATGAAGGTACCTTGATGATGAAAATGTTCCCATTCTATTTGAAAGACAGAGTTGCTCCTTGGTTGAGAATGATTGGTAAACCAATCCTAACCTAGGAAGATATGAGGATCACATTCCTAAAGAAATTCTTTCCGTTAGGAAAAACCAATGCCCCTAGATGTGCCATAACAACCTTTAAGCAGAACCCTAGGGAATAACTACATGAGGCTTGGAAAAGGTTCAATGATTTAGCTAGGAAATGCCCCTATCATGGGATTCCGAAGTGGCACTTGGCCCATATTTTCTATTATGGGTTGAGTGATAATCTGAAGAATTTTGTTGATGCGGCATGTGGGGGCAATTTCATAAGTAGAGATGCTGAGGGAGCCTTTCAATTATTTGAGAATATGAGCACAAATTCCCTCAACAATGCCTCAATGTCCACCTTTAGTAGAGCTAATCAACCAAGAAGTAGAGTTTATGAAGTTAAAAATAATTCACACTCAGTTGATTTAGAATTAATTGCACAATGATTATACAAGTTGGAACTTGTGGGAAAGAATGTGGAGAATTTGGATAAGAAACTGGATAATCTTTTGAAGGGCAGGAGTTCCTTAGGTACATAATCTAGAGTAAATCCTATGCCTACCCAAGGAGTGCCTATGTTAACCCACAACCAATTTCCCAACCCCCTAGGTCAAGAATTAGTGCACAACATCAATGACCTAACCATGGCTCCACCTATGAGCCAACTATACTTGGACCCATCTCTTTTTGGGTACCAATGAGGGACCTTGATACCCTTGAATTCTGAACTAGGTAGCCCAATGCCTAGTTATCCTGAGGATGTGAATGCACTCCAGGGTTACACTAGAAATGAGCATTATTCAAACATTTACAACCCTGGATGGGGCAACCATCCTAACTTTGCTTGGTCAAGTCAGAAACCCGCCCAGGGTCCTAATTTGACTAAGCCAAACACTTATGGGCAACCTAGGTACGCATAACCATGCACATATCAGCCACAACCTACTCAAGAAAACCAGCCCTCTAATCTGAGTCTAGTCCTCAAAGAAATGAGAGAAATGAATCTAAGGCATAAAGAAGAAATGAATCAATTGAGGACATATTTGATGGGATGATTAGACTAGCTCATTGGCTTAGACAACATGGGATGTTACCATCCCAACCCATACCAAACCCAAGGAACTTCAATTGGGTTAACCAGCACACACATAGGAGAAATAAGCACACATAGTTTAGCTTGCTCCCAGTACCCACCTGGTTTTGTTAACCCTAACCTAACTCAGTTTCAACCCATTTTGCAAAACCTACCTTACCCTTCTAACCCTAATGCGCATGCTTGTGCTATCACTTTGAGAATCCTTCTACATCAAAATCTTACCAAGAACTTGAGGAGCCTGAATCTGACCTGGGAGACCAAGCTAATCTAGAAAACAAGACTCAAGATTTGAATACTCACGATTTTTCTCAAGCACCTTTTCCTGAAGCCTTGACTAAACCCAGGGAAAAGAAAACCAACCAATCTAAGGAGTGCCTTAAGATTCTAAAGCAAGTCCAGGTGAATATACCACTCCTTGAGGCTATTAAGAACATCCTGACCTATGCGAAATTTCTGAAGGAAATATGCACACTAAAATGCTATGCCAAATCATCAAAAGGGTCGTAACTTCTAAACAAGCTAGTACCATCATCCTAAATAAGCTCCCTCCTAAAAAGAAAGATCCAAGGACCCCCTTAATTTCATTTAAAATAGATGGTTTCATCCTAGATCGAGCCTTACTGGACCTTGGTGCCTCCATCAACTTAATCCCTACAAAATTATATGAAGAGTTGAATTTAGGCCCCTTACAACACACTGATGTGACCCTTCAGCTTGCTGATAGGTCAACCAAAATTCCAAAGGGCCTTGTACAAAATGTGATTATAAAAGTGAGTGATTTTGAGTACCCTATGGACTTTCTTGTGCTGGACATGGAGGCATTAGAAAACCTGAACCACACCCGATAATCTTAGGGAGACCGTTCTTGGCCAAGGCCAAGGCTCTAATCAACTGTGAGATGGGGATTATGCACATCACCTCTGAAAGGAAAAATTGTCAACTCAATATCTTTAAAGCTTCCCAGAAGAATAAGATGAATTGTGGTTCCATTGAGGTTGTAGGAACATTTGAACAAGTTTTGGCAATTCACACTAAAGATGATTCGAATCTTGGCAAAGCTCAAGATCAGCACGAAAGGCAAAAGGGGATATACTTGAGGATGATTCTGATCTACCACCTCCCATAGAAACTGAAATTGAAAAAGGCATTAATGAGATTGAGAAACTCTTGGGAGTAACTTATGACGAGTTAGATGATAATGTGAAGAATCCTTAATACACTCACCTCAAGATCCAGGAACTATTAAATTTTGAGGGAGTTCAAGAGAGTGGATAATCTGAAGACTTGAACCAGGAAATAACCCCAGAAGAAGAAGTTCAACACATAATGGATTGGGGAAGAATTTGTAAGCCAACTGGTTTAAATGGATGGCTTGAATCTAAGGGAGAAATGTCTTTGGATGAGGAAGAGGTAATATCTGATGAAGATTTTGACGAATTCAGCACAACTCTACCTTTGCCATCATATGACCCAGATCCTGGAGAACTCATGATTTTTAATATCAACTACCATTATGAAGACCCTTATGACTTTGATTTAGAACTAGGCTTAAATTTCAATCATGATCTCAATTCAGACCCTATACCACCTCTTCTTGATTTATGGAACTGTATTGACGAACAGGCTCTGCATTTTGAACCTCATCAGCCTGATCCTATTTCATATTTCAAATCAGAAAGACTCTCTGAAGTAGGCCTACATCATCAGCTGGTCCGCATTTGTGGATCATTGATTCTTGGACCATATGATCATATCTTTATACTAACCTTGAATCTCTTTGCAACAGTTATTACTCCTCTTGACCCACAATATTGAATTACATATTTTTGGGCTTAGGTTCGACAAATGACGTTAAACTTAGTGCTAGCTGGGAGGCAACCCAATATTCATTACAGGTAGTTTTGCACCCTCTGCATCCAAGCTAACCTGGAATAACAATCATAGACAGGTGATATCCCCTCCTCTTGCTTTTTTTTTTTATTTTCATGCATACATTTTAATGAGGACATTGTAATGAATAAGCATGGGGGGGTTGGACATGGAATGTCTTATTTTTATGTTAGAAAAAAAATTGCATTTAGGCATAAAGAATTTTTATTAATGTTTTATTAGGGATTTATTCTTAAGTTGATTCTTAAGTTTAGAATCCAGTACAATTTCATACTTACACGTAGAATTTGCAATGGATTCTCTGTGAAGACCGATAAACATCTTTAGTTTGTCGAGAAAAAGTAATGCTTCTTCTCCTAAGCCCTTGGATAGTAATTAGGGAGTCAGGCAAATTATCTTCTAACAGATCCACCAAACAAGTGTGAGGTGAGAGTAGAAAGTCTACTGGTGCTCTAAGGCTAGTTTGAGGAATCTTAACTTCTGGATAATTAGATAATGATACTCGGAGTTAGGCATAGTTTTCGCTCTCGGTTTCTTTGTACAAATTCTTAGTGCGAATATTTTGTGAGCCACCAAATAAGGCAAATACGTAGAGAGCAGGTTTTAATAAAACTAGGACTAAGGTGGATGGTCATGACCATCCTTTATAGAATCCCCGGCTGAAGGAGGGTATTAATGTCAAGGTCAGAAATATGCTCTCCTATCCATTCCCTTCCCGGTGCTGAGAATAAAGACTTCCACCAAATAAGCCACCCGATATCCTCTTGAACACTCCTAATCTCGAATAATGCCTCATAAAGAAAAGTTTGTATGCTATACTACGTTGCGTTAGTAGATATTTGGATGCGAAAAAAATGAGAAAAAGAAATATATATTTATATAAAAAAAGAGAGAAAGGGAAAGAAAAGAAAAGAAAAGAAAAATCATAGAAAAAAATTTAGAAAAAAAGAAAAAAAAAAGAGAATGAGTTTATGAGTTAGAATTTATTTCAAGTGTAATGAGGCAACAACACCTACCACCCTTATGATCCACCAAATACAACTTTGACCTACTTTTCTATATTTCTGGATGCTTGGATATGGGCTAAGGAATTCTGACTTAGTCATAGAGTTATCAAAACCTAATCAAAGTGATAATGCTAGGAGAGACCACCAAATATATTGACAAATTTGGTGAGGTTGTGAGCTCTAAAAGAAAGAAATGAAAAGAGAAGAAAGAAGAAAAAGAAAAATAAAGAAAGAGAAAGCGAGAGAATGAGTACAAAGGAACTAAAGAGAGCACAGTTTCTCCGCCTCTCTTTGAGTTGAATTATTTAATAGTCTGGAAATCTTGGTTCTAAAGTACTAGTTTATATGCAGCACCAGATGAGTGTGAGCCACTAAATACAAATCTACTTGACTTAGCTATCTTCTACCTAAGCCAAAAATTGAGAAAGAATTTATAGATTATCTTATAACCCTGAGGGGAGAAGTCTGCCTATCCCAATAGATTTTTACTAAGGGCCAAGTACGAGCTTTAAATGTGGATTGACTTTTCACTTGGATCCGTTGCATAGGCTACAACAAAACACTTTCATGTTTATCTGGATTTCTAAAGTTTTGGATGAAAACAAAAGAAATAAATCTTTAGTCAACCTCTTGATAGAAATCTGTCATGTAGGACCACTTTGCATTTAGTCATGCATTTACTAGGGACTAGCAAGATTTAGGCATGCGGGTATGATTGCATAGCATTCATGTAACTTAAATAACCTGAATTAAGCTAGATTCTATTATAATTTAGGAATAATGCATGCATAAGCATCAGAATTTGCACAATAGTTAGTTTGTTAGTCATAGAGATAATATTGCCATTTTATGCATTAAATGAGAGATGAAATTAATCGTAGATGTTTTGAAGCCACAGATGATAGATCAGACCAAACAAATCTGATTAGAACGATGACGAGAGTCCAACTCTTCCGAAATCGTCTCGATCAGACAACCAGAGCATCTTGTGCAGTCTATAGAAGAATAGAGGCCACAGAGCCAGAGGACAAAGATCTAAGGCTCAGATGAAAAATCCAGCCACATGGATGGATCCGGATCAACGATCGCAGTCCAACAACGCAAAAATCAACCCGATTAGAGGCATACATCACCAGTTACAAAGAAAAGAAGATGGACGGCCACGATGGCAATAGGTGGAGCCATCACAGCCGCCCCTCACCACCGATCCATCTCTAAAGACCATCCTTTGCTTGCTCTCAACCATTGGATGGCCATCCATTGGTCCACAAGCCGCCACGTCGCAGCACCAGCTGCGCCTCATCAAAGATGGAGAAGATTTCGACCGTTGGATCTCCATCCAATGGCCAAGAATGAGTTGCCTTAATATGAAAATGCAACAAAATGAAGGAACAGTGCAGCGGTTAGTGCCTTCGTGCTTGAGTAACCGACGCTCGTTCGATCCGCGCCTTGTGCGAAATTGAAGGAGCGTTGCACGTGAGAGAAATTGCACTGTCAGATGGTGATCAAAGAGTGGAGGAGCGACCACATGTCGCGACTGGAGTGCTTCGCGGCAAACACTCAATGCATGCACTCTTTGAGAAGGCAGCGAGTGCGAGCTTTAAGTCATCCAATTGTAAGATCGGATGACTGAGGATTGGGTGTTCAAATTGAGCGAGCGGCAAGCATGAAGAGAGGAGACGGCGCACGTGGGCGAAGCAGAGCCATGTGATCTTGATCCAAGTCCCCAACGAGTGCCACGTGTCTCCACTAGAATGCACCCAAAAGTAGAAGGTTATTTTGAAGGTGTTTTGAGGTCAAATCAGGTCTGGTGATCCCCTGAACAACGGATCTAATTAATCTAAGGTTGTTGCACGAGATGGAGGGCCAAAATACCCTCTTTGTGTTCCATCAAAGCTATAAAAGTGGATCCATGGCCCCCCTTCTTGGATATCTACCTCTCTCCCACCTTCTTCCACGGTCTCCCGCCTCTCTCTGCAACTCCGACTTTCGTCCTGACGCTCTGGTTTTGATGTGCTACCGCACCTCGCACAAGCATCCCACAAGTGGCGTTGTCTATCTGCATCTTTCTCTTTCTCTCTCTCTTTCTATTTATCTACTATCTCTCTACCTCTACTTTTTGCGTAGCAATTTCTATTGTGAAAAAAAGTCTTTATCAATGTAATAAAATTTGATCTTATAGATATATGATGCCTCTTTATAGATATATACATGTATAAATACCTGTTAGAACGACTTTTATAAAAGGCTTCTACATAAATCATGATTGCCTCCCTACAAACGACCCGATACTCACCGATTTTTATAAATTCATTTGTTTCGTTGCGATTGCACTACGATGATAATATCTAACCTTTCTAATGCATTTCACGGTGACAGAACAATATACAGTAAATAATTAATTTATTAAGTTAGTAGGTAGTTTACTAAATTAAATTAAGATAAATTAGTAAATTAAGTTATTATTGAATTAATTTATACTGTGGAGGTTTTTTATGTTATTTCAAGTAATTAAAACTGATTTAACTATATTTATACTGTATTATACTATTTATACATAATTTATATGTAAAATAGCTTGAAAACTAATATTTAAATGTATATCAATAAAATAAAATGTGTAAAATACCATAAAAATATGTATTAAATAATTAATATGTGTATTAACATTGTATAGGGTCAATTAGACCATTAATTAAGTAATTTAAATGATAATTAAGAAATAATCCTATAAATCAGTATGTATAATTTGTAAACTTTAGCTAATTTATTTATATAGTAAAATTAATTATTTTTGTAAAGAAATTAAATAATTATATAGCCTTATATAAGGGCTTTACAACCCGATAATTTATTTTTAAATTAAAATAAATTATGGCCCTCAATTCAAGGGCCAAAATCAATAATTCAGATCAACTTCCTACGCAGGCGATTGCGTCTGAGGTGCTTCAAATAGCACCACATCGTGGTTGTGCAAGCGAGCTGCACTCCTTATTAATGTTTTGTGACACCCAACGCTCAGTCATCATGAGCGTTGAGCACCACATACGCATACATACCCCTATTCCTTGAGCATATGGCATGAATGAGCACTGGTCTGAAATGTGAGTGCGATGCATGGTTGGGAGCTATGCACTGTGCATGGCTTTGATTGGACCCAATAATGAGCTGTGAATCTGTTAAAATGCACCTAATGATAGCTAGGGTGGCCCTGGTAGAGGTCTGGTCCCACCCAGTAATGGGTGCTGTGTATCCCTCGAAAAGACCACCCACCAATTAAACCCATTTTGGATCAAAAAATTGATCTAAATTGGTTGAGAACTGGTCTGAAGCTAAGAGAGAAGAAAGTTGGCTAAGTGTTGAAGAGCCTCCTTGTGCCTTGGTGTAGAGTGCCTGCGTGCGTGTTAAGTGTTCTGTGTGTAAGTGTATATGTGTATAAGTATATAGTAACAGATATATTCGTCACTGTACATAATAATATATGTCAGTACAGACATTAGCTTTTACCTTAGCTAATGTATATAGTTTTTCTAAGGTTTTAGCAACACTTTTATACTTTGCTGTAGATATATTATATGTTACTGTAGATATTAGTAAGTTAAGCTAATATAGTATATATTATTACTTATTTTTGCACCTATATCTAGGTATTATTACTATTAGTTGTAAATAAATAATATAGAGTAATTATACATGGTTTTTGATGCTTGTTTGTATATAATTGTTTTCAAGCATTGTAATTATTTCTAATTCATTCTTTTGCATATAATTGATTAATTTTTTATTCTTTGATTGATTCATTCATTCTTGTACATAAAATCAATCTTTTGGAATTAAATAATATTTTTGGACGTAGAGAGTGATGTATATCAATAACTACCTTCCAGTGAACGACGATTTATATTTGTGACATACTACAACAACGACATTTTAGAACCTCATTTTAGTATGAACCAAAAGTCTTTGATCATATTTTTGGCACCGTTGTCGGGGACAAAAACCCAACAAGAGTGCTTTCTTATGATTGTTGATGAGTCGTCCATCAACATGCAAGAACTTAGGCATGGGGGAGGTAGTACACTTAAACTAAAAAAAATTTTCTACCAACACCTTAGGGAACAGATTTTTATCAAGAGGTTTTATTAGGGATTTATTCTTTAGTTGATTCTTCAATTTAGAATCCAGTATAATTTCACACTTTCACGTAGAATTTGCAATGGATCCACTGTGAAGACCGATTGACATCTTTAGTTTCTCGAAAAGAAGCATTGCTTCTTTTCTTGAACCCTTGGATAGTAATTAAGGAGTCAGGCAAACCATCTTCTAGTAGACCCACCAAATAATTGCTAGGTGAGAGTAGAGAGTACTGGTGCTCTAAGTCTAGTGCGAGTAATCTTAATTTTTGGATAATTGGATAATGATACTTGGAGTTAGGCATAATTTTGCTCTTGGGTCCTACGTACAAATTCTTTGTGGGAATTTTTGAGAGCCACCAAATAAGTCAAATACACGGAGAGAGGGGTCTAATAAAACTATGACTAAGGTGGATGGTCATGATTGTCCTTTACGGAATCCTCGGTTGAAGGAGAGTATTAATGTCAAGGTCAGAAATACATTGTCCCATCCATTCTTTTCCCGGTGCCAAGAATAGGCACTTCCACCAAATAAGCCACCCAATATCCTTTTGAACATCATCAATCTCAAAAAATGCCTCGTGAATAAATGTGCGTATGTTAGGTTGCACTGCATTGTGCTGTTAGATATATATGTGAAAAAAAATGAGAAAAGAGAAAAAAGAAAAAAAATAAATAGAAAAATTCTGAAAAAAAAGTGTTGAGTTGTATTTATTTCATGTCAAGCACATTGATGCAACAATACCTATTTCCCTCATGATCCACCGAATTCAACTGTATTTCTAACTGCGTGAATACTGGTTGAGGAATTCTGACTTAGGTATAGGGTTATTAGAACTTAATTGAAGTGTTAATGCCATAAGTGACCACCAAATATATTTACAAAACTAGTGAGATGTGAGCTCAAAAGAAAAAAAGGAAGAAAAGAGAGAGAGAATGAGTACAAAGAACTAACAAAAGTACAGTTTTTCCACCTATCTCTAAGTTGATTTATTTGACAGTCTGGAAATCTAGATTTTGTAGTACTAGTCTATATGTAGCACCAGAGGAGTGTAAGCCACCAAATACAAATCCACTTGACTCAGACATCTTCTCAAGGGAGGAAGTTTGCCTATCCCAATATAGTTTTACTAAGGGTTAAGTACAAGCTTTAGATTTGGATTGGCTTTTCGCTTGGATCTGTTGCATAGGCTACAACATTGCACCTTCACAATTATCTGGATATCTAAATTTTTGGATGAAAACAAAAGAAATAGATCTCTAGTCAAACACTTGATGAAATGCATTTAGTCGTGCATTTGCTAAGGACTAGCAAGATTTAGGCATGAGGGTATGATTGCGCAGCAATCATAGGACCTAATTTACCTGAATTAAGTTAGATCCTAGCTTAACTTAAGAATAATGCTTGCATGAGTAGCATATTTTGCATTATAGTTGATTTGTTAGCTTTATGAATAATAATGCTATTTTATGTTCTAATTGAGAGACAATAATAATTGCAGGTAATTCGAGGCCGTAGATGAGAAATCCAACAGTACGGATCTGTTTAAGAAGATGATGGTAGTCCAACACATTCGAGATCATCTTGATCAGACCTCCGTAACATCTTATGAAGCCCGCGGAAGAGTAAAGGCCAAGAAGCAAGGTGGCACAAATTTAAACCTCAGATGCCAAATTCGATCGCACGGATGGATCCGGATCAATGATTGATTAGACCATATTTGTGGGCTATTTAGGTATTTAAATGCCAAGATATTAAGTTAATTTTAACATGTATTTAGCATGCATTAGGATACAAATACATTAATTATAGATTTGTTTCATGCATCGCATTTTTATGTAAATTAGGTCTTAGCATGCATGGTTTTTAATTTAGTTTTCATTTAGTGGGAACTATACATAATACATGCAATTAGATATTTTATAAGGCTTTGCCTATAAATAAGCCAATGTTTATTATATTTCTCATCTTCTTTTTCGCAGGAACGGCTCTGCCTCTCCTCCTCCAGCCATACCTCCTTAATGGTCGTGAGAAGCAGAACTGCTCCTGCCTCTCCATTTCAAATCCTTGCAAATGGCTGCAAGAGAGGGGGAGCTACTACCATGCTCGAGGAGGCCACCACCCACTCCATCACCGTGCTCCGCTCCCATCGTGGGTCTCTTGGTCGAGTGTTGCCACACTGTGGGCCAACGGGGTGACAGACCGCTGCGCCAATTCGACGAGCTCAGCCATTCACCGTGAGTGTGGCATTTTGGCCACATGACTACCTCTCTGTTCTTTTCTTTTTCTTTATTTTGTTGATACTATTCATCTTCCTCCTCTTCGTTTCTCTCTTGTTTCATTACAGGAACAACCCATCACCTCCACGTTCACCACCACGATCAACAGAGCAGCCACCAACCGCACCACTGCCACCTGCTTCTTTCCAATCATCTTCACCTCCCTCAATATCACCCACTCCACGCACACTATTCATCTTCTTCCCGATTTCTTCTTCCTCCCCTATTTCTCTTCAACCCACCGAACCACAAAAATAAACCCTCCACCACAGTCATTGCAGGTCACCCTTTCCTCGTGTGCGGGCCATGCCTTTCCGCACGCACAGCAGTAGCGAGCAACCCTGGCTAGCCATCAGCGTGCACACCCCCACTGTGTGCCCCACTGTGTGTACCACCCGTGCACGCTCCTACACTACCCTACTCACCTCACCTTCTGCGCATCTCCAAGCGTCGCTGCCTCTTTGGATGCACCCTTGTGCATCCACTACCACCGGCCTCGCCTCCTTGCCGATGCCCTCATCTCACGCATGCACAGCACGCGCTCATGGGGTTGCTGCATGCTACACGCCACTACAGTAGGGGGAATGGCCAGCCACCGTCGCTGCTCTTCTAGCTCCGTATGGCCGACTCCGACCACGCCGCGACTCGCCGCCACCACTTCCATGTAGCCCTTGCTCCACTTGACCTCTGACGAGCTCCTTCCTTCCAGCCATCCCTTCCTCCGCATGCACGCCAAAGGGAAAGTTTTCCCCTACTTTGGGTCCCATTTGTTATTACATTCATATTCCATTGCAAGCTTTTGATTTTTTCTTTTATTAATTAAATATTATGGTGGTTTTATGAGATTTCCCCTTATCTTTCATGCAAATGCAATTTCAATATATTTCGCAATTGATAGCATACTCTAAAGGGGACTTTAGGTTGATTTTCGGGGGAAATAAATTGTGAACATCTGTTTTTGACTTGTGCGAGTTTTAATGGGCCTTTTCCTATCTGTGGACACAACTCGCTCTCTTTTGAGTGGTTTAATTTTAATTCAATACTTTGATTAGTCAATTTTCCACCACTTAGAACTATAAACGACATGCATCATTTTATGTGCGAAAATCATTCAAAAGCGAAAATCGACACTGCAAATGGCACCGTTGTTGCAGAGGCAATGAGCCTATTAAACTTGCATTTATTTATTTATTTGTTCACACATTATTTTTGAGGCATATTTAACTTTGATTTTTTTTATGCGAGGTACACATATCTTCTATATCTTGCCGCACCAGCCTCAAAGATCAGGCGACCCTTGACGTCGCCAGTGGTCCACACATTGGGAACATCATAGCTGTTGTGCGCACAATTGAGGTGGACCTTGAGGCACAATTCGGAGAACATTTCGAGGGAGTTGCAAGCATCAACTCCTCCATTCATAATAGATAGAATAGATAGTATATTAGATTGGCTTAGATTTAGTTTAGACTCTACATTGGGTTTGAGACCCTTGTTCTGGGGTATAGTTGAGGGGTTTGTTCCCCAACCTTCTTTTAGGCCCCTGCGTGGGTAATTTTTCAAGAGCATGTTCCATTTTCTTTAGATCTAGGTTTTTGTTTGATTTTGTGGTTGTTTATCCTTTTCTTTCTTTGTGCATAAGTAGATATATATATATCATGAACTACCTACTAGAAGCTACATGTCCCTAGGTCAAACCATATAGGTGTGTATGATGACATCTAGATTTCATTTTGATTGCGTGCATCTTGCATTGCTGATTGCTGTAGGGAAGGTGTGTCCTCTTTCTTTGCATTCTATATTGTTCACGCATGTGCATCTGGATTTAATTGCAAGACCACCTAATTGAATCAAAAAGATCTAACAAGTGGTCACATATTTTTCTTGAAAAAGGACTTTAAGTTAAGGAGGAACACTAAAAACCAAGAACTTGAGCTGAAAATCTATCGTGCGTTTCAAAACTCAAACTCAAAATTTTACGACGATTACACACGTGTATGATTGTGCACCAAGGCATGCATTTAGACATTGCTATGTTTTTGAGCCGCTAGGTAAGAACCCTCCTACCATTGGATTCTAAAGTGTTTAGAACTCAAGATCAAAGGTTTTGTAACTCCAAGGATGGGGATACCCTGTCAGAGATTTTTGAGGGTAGTTAAGAAGCACCGTGAAATCAAAGCTTCAAAGGAAGGCTTAGGCCTACTTGCATCCCTCGATCTTCTATCCTTGGAGTACTTTACCATTTGAACTGTAGGGAAGAGCACTTAAGTTCCAACTAGGCCTTTTTAGGCATTCCGTAGGTTGACAATAGGCAGGTAAATTAATTAAACAAATTGATTTGTCACCTACAAGTGGACGTAAATCTCAAATGCCTAACTGATTAAAGACCTAAAAAGTCCATTGATTTGTGTTTGTATTTAGAGGAATCTGATTGTGGTGAGTTAGAATGGACCACATTGACTTTCATCCTTTCACATCTTGCCTACACCCTTACCCCCTATTTATCACGCTGAATCGGGTTTTAAGAATATTGCATTGCAATATAGCTAAAAAAGCATTCAAAACAAATATGATTTTATTACTCGAATTTTGACATCCAAGGTCGAACACAGGGAGCAAATTGGTGCCTTAGAAATCAAGATCACACTTCAATAATATCAATAATGCAAAAATATAAGAGTACTTGGCAATGTAGATCACAAAATATTCAAGAATTCAATGCATATAAAAATTAGAATGTTTGTGCTATTTCTTCTCTCTATGATTTTCTTCTTTTCTTCTTTCTGCTGTTTCCTTTGTGAGTTCTTCTTTCTTTCTCTGTCTTCTCCTTCCTTCTTCTTCTTCCTCTGATTTTGGCCTCTTTCTTCTTCAGCTTCTTCCATAGCCTTTTCCTTTAGCTTCCTCTACCTTCTTCTCTTCCTTTCGCTTTTCTCTTCTTCTTTCTCTCTCTACCGGCTACCTTCTTCTTTTAGCTTCACCTTGCTGCCTTTTCTTCCTTCTCTTTTCTTTCTCTGCCATAGCCTCTCTATGGCTCTTCTCTTTCCTTCTGCTTCTCCCTTCTCTACTGCAACCCTTAGCCTTCTCCATTAGCTTCCTCAGCTTTGCTTCTCCTCCTCTTAGCCTGCAGAGCAAACCTACCCCCTACCCATGCGAACTCTCCTCTCCTTTCTCTCTTAGGTTCTGCTCTCCCAGAGCCACGCTTCTCGGGTAATCGGGTCGGGTACGTGCCTGCAACCAGACCCACCGGCATGCAGTGGTGGGCGATGTGTGCTAGTCAGGTTGGGTCAACCATGTCCGCAGGGCGTGGTCACGGACGAGGCTGTGAGATGGGGAGAGAGGGACCTCACCCTGTGAGTTGGAGGTGATAAGCCTCTGATAGAAAATCAATTTATGCACACCCGCCTGCTCGTCTTGTTCAGAGGTGGGACTATCTTCCCACCTTTCTCGCGAGCATCCGGAGTAAAGAGGCTATCTTCGATTGCAGTAGTTTCCACTGTCCTTGACACCAATTGGCAGCCTGGAGTTGTACGCGAATGTCTTTCGCGCAACCTGGGACATGGACCTGGGGTTGGCACAGTTTGGAGCGATTGCAAGCAAGCTCCAAGCCCTGCTTCAATGGCAGATGACCATCTGCACCTGAAATCACCACAACGGCCTCGCAGCCATGGTAGAATGTTCAGGGAGCTTCACCGAGGTATGGCAAATATGCAGCGGTGGTCGGTGTGGCGTGGGAATGCCTGAGTGAGAGTTCCTAGGGCACACTATGTGCGTATGTGTGGGTGTGCTTGGGGGTGTGTTTGGGTGAGTGGCGGAGTGAATGGAGTGAGGGGTTGTGATTAGGGGGTCGAGGCGGAGCTTATGGACCTGGCGGCGAGGAGGGAGGTGGTCTGTGGTGGTGGAGCGATCTCGCCGGAGTTGGTGGCCGAAGGTGAAGGAGATGATGAGGGTGGAGTACGGCAGTAGTCGATTTAGGAAATAATGAAGAGGAAAGAGAGTAGAGGGTGAGAGGAACTTATCTAGGAGGTGAAGAGATGACAGGGAGACGAAGATGGCATCTGGCATGTATTGCCGATGCCAGAGACGAAGATACTCAGTGGGGATAGTCGGCGAGGACGAAGGAGATGCAGGGGTGTCGGCGGGTGCTGCGTGATGCGGACGAATGTGAGGGAGAAGAACCTGACACCGATATTGTGGCTAGGTGATAGAGAAGATCAGGGAGGGCCACCGGAGCTTGATGAGTGAATTGGCCAAAGGAGGAGAGAAGAAATTGAGGGGAATTCCGGCCGATTTCAAGCTTAGAGGAGTC
Source organism: Thalassia testudinum (assembly GCA_037157565.1). NCBI lineage: Eukaryota > Viridiplantae > Streptophyta > Magnoliopsida > Alismatales > Hydrocharitaceae > Thalassia > Thalassia testudinum. The sequence goes on from JAZHRO010000025.1 coordinate 98,734,510, forward strand.
GGGGTGAACTGGGCTCCTTTAAATAGAGCCTTGGAGGTCAATTTTGTGCTTGGAAGCCAAGCTTCCAAGTAAGGTAAGGTCACTGGCGATGGAAACTCAAAAGAGACTCGAATCTCTCATGTGTTCGCATGAGAGATTGGGTACCAAGTATGGCCTCAAATTGGATTCACATTGGAGGGAATTTCTTAGAGAATCTCCCTTCCAATTTTGAAGGGGATTCTCTGAGAAATCAGGGAGAAATCACCCTCTAAATCTTGCCGGAGTAGGATTCCTCCGCTATAATGGTGGAGGGACCTAATTGCATAGAATGATGAAGCTAGGGGGCTTTTGCAAGGGTTTTTGAAAGATAGGGGTACAAATGTAATCGGGTTGGACCTATTTGCAAAGTGAGTCAAGATGAGTTTCCCTTAGGTCCAAATTTTGGTACAAACCTAATTTGGACCTAAGGAATCCAAAGGTGAAGTTGGATTTTGGGTTTGACCACGTTTGATTGGGCAATTTATGCAAAAACCTAATTTAGGTCAAAATGAGTTCCAATAGCCAATATGAAAGTTCTAAACCCTAGAGAATATTTTTCTATGATTTTTAGAGGATTTAGGTGAATTTTATCCTTAGCAGAACCTTGTTTAATCAAGTAGGTCTATTTTATGGTTACAAGAAGTCATTTAATTCCTAGAACTCACACGAACCCTTTTCTGTTTGATCCATCCCACTTTTTATCTTGTTAAGACCTTTTGACCTGTGTTTAGCCCTTGAGAAAACTCGTTGTTGCACTGCAATGGTAAAATTTCAGTTTTATCCCTTGTTTCTTGCTTTTCTCTCAGAAAGGTTATTAAGTGAATTATGACCTCTAGTTAGTTATGTAGGAGCTTTTATTCTCTTCATTGAGTCAAAATGAGATAGTTAGGGCTCATGATGGTGTTCCCATCATACCCCCATGCCTAGCTTTTGCTAGTCCCTTAGCAAAAATTTTAAGGTTTTAACTTTGATTCTAGACCATGAGTTCCTTGATGTTCAAAAACTATGATGAGTGCTTTCTTCTGTAGATTAGGTTAGAATGCCAATAGTAGGACTAGAGGTACTCAAGTACCATCCAAGATCCGATCCTGACCATCCCTAGCCTCAGTCCACCGTGAAGGTTTTTAAAGCCCACAGGAACTATCCTAAGGTTTGTTGAACTCCGCGGTTAAAGCACCCATGCTTGTAACATATTTTAGCTTTGGTTCAATTTGCAGTGCATTTTTTGTAAGAAAGAGACAGAAGAAGTTTCTTTGTTTGGAGAGTTTTCTCTCTCTTTTCTTTTTATTTCTAGCTCTGGATTGGCTTCTTAACACGGTCTGTATCGGATTCCTAGTCCCCATCATAAATCCTCGAAGGGTCCTTGGCAATCGATGCTTCGTGATAGCACCGCCCATGGCAACCCCCAGAACCCTGGCTTTTGAGATTTTGAGATAATCCTGCCCATGGCGTTCTGTAGCTAAGTCCAGACCCTGGCAGTCGACATTTCGTGATAATGCTGCCCATGGCATCTGAACCAGTATAGGGTGCTTACATGCCCCCGGTAGGATATGTAAATATCCTAGGAGACAAGCACCGAGGAGACGTTATGTTATTGCGCATCTTAGAGGGGAATTTCCCGCCTCTCCGTGCCAGGAACTCGTCCAAATCAACTTGTGTTGATCAGCCGCTCCTAATCTAGGCAACTTTTTCAGAACAGTTTAAACGCATTTGCGTGATTTTGATACTTATGCACATTGAACCAGACTGTGTGTGGATTGGGGTGCTTAAGTTATAGAGTCCCGTAAACCAGGGGTCAGTTAATGAGGTTGAATACTCCCTAAGCCTTAGGCTAATACTCAAGCTTTTCATTTTCCCCAACCTCTTGAGGACTATCCAGATCATAGCGGATACTTGAATTTTTATGCCTAGGAGTCTAGCCCAAGAGGCCTAAGATCAATGTTCCTACTAATCTCTTTTGTGTTTCATTGGCACCTTTTCCTTTCATTTTCTTTTTCTTGATATGGTCTAGAACTTAGTTAATCCCTTACTTTCTTACTAATGACTATCTCTTTTCTTTCTCTTTTCGACTTGTGCTGCTTTTTGACATTTTTCACTTTTCCCTTTTTCTCCTCAAGATTTGTATGGCCTCAAAATTTTCTCTCCCCTCAGAATTTTTTTGTCATCTTTTTTGGTGTCTTTTGGATATGTGATTTTTTTTTTATGAAACCTTTTCTTGTGAGATGATTTTCACGGTGTTTTGCACTCTCATACCCCCCCATGCCTACGATTTGCAATGTCCCCATTGTAAATTAGGTGGGTTCGAGTTTAGCTTAGATTATTCATTAGAACAGGTTCTGGGTGGGTGAATGGGTCGAGGTGACTGTTGCGGATGATTTCAAACTCGGGTACGGGTACTTGAGGTGGGGTTAGCTATTCTAATGGATGAACTCTAAAGTGCAATATGAATTCAACATAGGAATGTCAAGAAAGGTTTCAGGTTTTTCAAAAATGACGGGTTGCCTCCCGTTAATCGTTGAGTTTTACGCCATTGGCTGGGCGCAATGAGCTCAGGGGGAACGGAGGGTAAAGGATATCTCAGCCAAATTTGTATCAGTAAGGTCAATGAACGGTTTGAGTCTCTGATCGTTCACGATGAAAGGTTCTGAATCGTGGTTGAGTGGACTGATCTCGATGGCTCCATTTCCAAAGATTCGTCAGAGGAGGTAAGGTCCGATCCTTTTCAATCTGAGTTTTCCTGGGAATAGCTTGAGTTTGGCATCAAAGAGTAGGACTTTTTGGCCAGGGTGAAAGATCTTTCTAGATATGTGCTTGTTGTGAAAGGCCTTAACTCGCTCTTTGTAAATTCATGAGTTCTCATACGCGTCATGGCGTAATTCATCGATCTCACTCATTTGAAGCTTTCTGTGGGTTCCTGCCCTAGAAAGATCTAGGTTGCAGTTCCGTACTGCCCAATAGGCTTTATTCTCCAATTTGACGGGGAGGTGACATGCCTTCTCGTACACCAATCTGAAGGGAGACATACCTAATTGGGTTTTGTGGGTGGTCCTATAATCCCACAAAGCTTCCGGAAGTCGGGATGACCATCTTTCCTGTTAGGTCAAACAGTAACCTGGAGGATTTTCTTGATCTCCCGATTTGATAGCTCAGCTTGACCATTAGTTTGGGGGTGGTAAGGAGTAGAGATTCGGTGTGACACCCCATATTTAGTCATCAGTGACCTGAACTATGCATTAGTGAAATGGGTCCCTCCATTAGAGATTATCGCACGTGGAATCTCGAACCGCGAAAAGATGTTCAAATGAATGAATTTGATAACCACCTTATGATCATTGGTTCAGGTCAGAATGGCTTCAATCCATTTGGACACGTAGTCAATAGCGAGTAGAATGTACTCGAAGTCGTTTGAAACAGGAAAGGGTCCCATAAAATCAATCCCCCATACACCGAAGATTTCGCATACGAGAATTGGCTGTAGGGGCATCATATCATGGTGGCTCATGTTGCCTAAGGTCCTGAAACGAGTGCATGCCCTATAGTGATTGTATGCATCTTTGAAAATCGTGGGCCAATAGAAGCCGCACTGGAGGACTTTCGCTGCGATTTTATGACCTGAGAAGTGTCCACTGCATGCTTAGTCATGGCAGAAGGATAAGATGTCCTAGATTTTTGCTCTTACGACACATCATCGAATGATTTGATCAGCACCGATACGGAAAAGATATGGGTCTTCCCAGAAGTAATACTTAGCATCAAAAAGCAATTTGTCCTTCTTGGCCTTCAGCCAATTGGACAGGAGTTGATGTGATGCCAGGTAGTTTACTATATCAGCTAACCATGGAAGCCCTATACTGATAGTCAGGAGCTGCTCATCGGGAAAATGTTCCATAATGGGTCCGGAAGGGTCGATAATATCAGAAGGAATGCGGGACAAGTGGTCAGCTACCACGTTCTGTTTTCCCACTTTATTGTGAATCTCGAGGTCAAACACTTGCAACAGCAAGATCCAGCGGATTAATTGAGGTTTCGCTTCCTTCGCAAGGAGATGCCTTACAGCTGTGTGATCAGAGTAAATGATAACAAGGGAACCTAGAAGATATGATCTGAACCTTTCCAGGGCAAATACTATGGCTAGCAGCTCTTTCTCAGTAACTGTGTAGTTATGCTGAGCCTCGTCAAGTGTTTTGCTAGTGTAGTAGATGACCACGGGTTTCCCGTTAATTTTCTGCCCAAGTACTGCTCCTACAATGAAATCAGATGCATCGCACATGATCTCAAAGGGTTGAGACCAATCAGGGGACTGTAGGATCGGAGCTTGGGTTACTCGTTCACGTAGGATTTCGAATGCTTGAGTGCATTCCTTGGAGATTTCAAAAGGAACATCCTTAGATAGTAGAGGAACATCCTTAGATAGTAGAGTAGTCAGGGGGTGCATGATTTTTGAGAAATCAGGAATGACTCGATAGTAAAAACTGACATGCCCCAGAATAGATCGGATGTCCTTGATCGAGCTAGGCATAGAGTTTGGAAATCAGATTCACCTTGGCTCGATTGACCTGGATGACTTTTTCTGATATGAGATGTCCCAGGACAATTCCTTCAGGCACCATGAAATGGCTCTTTTCCCTGGAAAGAACCAGATTCACATCAATGCACTGCCTGAGGATCTGGACCAAGTGCAGAAGGCAATTGTCAAATGATTCTCCAAATACTGAAACAACATCCATGAAGACTTCCAGATAATCACCTACCATATCTGAGCATCGCTGAAAAGTAGCGGGTGCATTGTAGAGACCGAACGACATCCTTCGAAACGCGTATGTCCCGAAGGGGTAGGTGAAAGTGGTCTTTTCTTGGTCCTCAGGATGGATTGTTACCTGGTTATAACCGGAGTACCCATCCAAAAAGTAGAACTTATTTCCCACTAGTTTCTCGAGGATCTGATCAATAAACGGTAGTGGGAAATGATCCTTCTTTGTGGAGGTATTGAGTCTTCTGTAATCAATGTAGACTCTCCACGAATTTGCCACGTGGGTCGGTGGTGTCGAGCCTGGATAGGTTGTTAATATGGTGATTTTATCGTTGAAATGTGTATAGTGGTTAACCTAAATCGGACCTAACCATCTCTTTACAAAATTTTTTAACCTGGCCTACTTGATTTTATCTTGTCACTTTTAGGCCTAGGGTCGAACTCAGGGAAGTGGGGTTACAAGTCGAGTTTCTACGCCTTTCCTACAATGAGTCTCTTTCGTTCATTTATTGTGTTTTTGGTATTTTTCTTATTTAGATTTTTTTTGGTAATCTTTGTCCTTGAGGCACACCCTCAAAATTGGGTTCTTGGCTTTGAGCCAAAATAGGGTTCCAAAATGGATCTTGCTATTCGCAAGACGGAGTACATGCAAGTCAAAGATTATCTTTTCTTTTTTATATATTTTTTTTATCTTTTTACTAACAGGAAAGAGAAATAGAAATAAAGTAAATACAGTATATATATATAGGTATATATTATGTATATAAAGGGGTGGGGGTGGAGGCGGAGATGGAGTGTAGCACGGTGTCGAGTCGGTCGTCGTCTAGAAAGATGCAACCAATAGGACTAGGTGCCGCGTGGAGTGTGGGATGGATGGTGGAAGATGTATGCGACCACGCTTTTTGTACGCGTGTATCGGGGAATATTAGCAACTGGTGCAGATGTTCCCGCGATACAGCGTATGGTAAATAATGTGAAAATATATATATATGTATATATGTAAATATATCTATATGTATATATATATATATATATATATATATGGTTATAGATATATAGGTATATATATATGTAGATATATATGTATATATATAAGTGTATATGTATGTATGTATATATAACTATATAGAGGTATATATATATGTATGTATAAGTATATAGTAATATATGTATATATAGATATATGTAGCTAAGTGTGTATATATATATATATATATATATGTATAAATGTATATATATATATATATGTATGTATGTATGTATGTATATAATAGTATAGATGTATATATATATATATAATAATAATAATATATGTATATAGGTATATGTATCTAGATATGTATATATATGTATATATGTATATATAGTTATATAGATATATATATGTATATATGTATGTATATATAAGTAGGTGTGTATATATGTATATATATATATATATATGTATCTATACTTAGTTATATAGGTAATATATATATAGATATATGTATATTTATATATATATATATGTGTGTGTGTGTATAGATATATGTATATATGTAAGTATATATGTATATTTATATAAGTATATGTATATATGTATATATATATATATAAGTATATATATATATATGTATGTATGTATACTAATACATAAGTATATAGATACTACTATATGTATAAATATAAGTATATATATATATGTATATAAATATATGTATATATATATGTATATGTATATCAATATATAAGTATACGTATATATATATATATATATGTATGTATATAATAGAGTATAGGTGTGTGTGTTTGTGTGGAAGTATAAGTGTAGGTGTGTGTGAGCGTCGGTGTAGAGAGGGTGAGAGAGAGAGAGAGAGAGAGAGAGTGGGAGAGGAGAGAGCAGCTGCTTTGCTGGAGGCGAGGGCGCTGTTAAGGCGTTTGGGCACAAAGGGCGTCGTCTGAGGACTTCAAGCTCACGCGTAGGTGTGCAAGCATGCAGACAAGCGCGCACTGGAGGTCGAAGGGCATAGAGAGGAGACACAACGCACCGTGCTATGCGAAGGCTGGCGCGGGTGCTCGCAGGTGCAGGCGAAGGGAGCGGGCGAAGGCAGGTGTCTGTGGACGAGTGCGGGCAAGGCAGACAGGTGCGGGCGAGTGCGGGCGACGTGGGCGGAGATGTGCCCGTGGGCTGCGGCCGGTTGCTGCGCGCCGGGTGTTTGGTAAAGTGAGAAGCTTTCCGATCACCCCACTGTAGCCACAGTGTCGCGTAGACTCATGTGAACAGTGGCTACAGTGGTCGTCTGCATTGCACAACCGGGAGCTGTGGGTGGTGTGAGTGCTGTTGGCTCGGCGCACGCAGCCTAGTGGCTTCGGCTGGTTGCTTGCGGGTGGAAGGTTGCGACAGAGCACATGGAGAGGGGTTGGGTCGAGAGTGAAGGGGTGCGACAGGGCTCGCGGAGGTCTGTGGGTGCTGCTGGGGTGCTTGGCCGGCCGCTGCAGAGGCGTGCAGAGGCCGGTTGCGGGCGGAAGAGAGCACGACAGGGCAGAGAAGGCGGGAGGTGGAGAGGGCCTGCAGGCGCGTGCGGAGGGCGAGGGTGCCTGTAGGCGCGTGCGGAAGGGGCTGTTGCTGCTGCTGCTGCTTTGCCGCTGCTGCTGGCACTGAGCTTCGAGCTTCAGACCGTGAAGCTTGCAGCCATGGCTGAAGGTGTTGGAACGGGGAAAAAAAATTAGAAAAGAGCCACCATGCCCATCGGGTCTTTGAAGAGCTGGGCGGTGGTGGTCTCACTGTGGTGGTGTGCACCACAGTGAGGGCTCCTGTTCGTCGGGTATCTCCGAGGAGGGCTGGCGTATGGAGGGGAATGGAGGAGAGGACGGTGGCCTGGAGAAGAAGCTGCAGGTGGGTTTTTCTTGGCTGGACCAGGCTTTTTTTTCAAAGGATGGAGCCGTGGTCTTTTTATAGGAGAAGAAGGCATGGCTGGGAATGGCTGCATGCGGCTGCAGGGAGAGGTTGGTATGGCTTGGCAGGGAGAGGCAGTCGTAGGGAAGGGCAGCTGTAGGGAAGCATGGCGCGAGGAGAAGAAGATGCATGCAGCTGCGAGAAAATCAAGTGAAATAAAAAATAAAAAGATGGTGAATTAGCAGAGATGCACTTGAGAAAAAAGTAAATTGTGAGGCCATTTATTTATTCTCCTCTCCTCTCAATTAAATGCATGCATGCATGTATTTTTACAAATGTGATTGTGGAACCCTAATATGCATAGGTAATGCTAGGAAATGGCACAAGAAGGCACTATTGTAGGTGTATTTTGGTGGTGCAATCAGTCGGTATGATTTCTCCGATTTCAGTCGTGATCACGGTGAGTCCTTCCTTCTTAGGCACAACTTGGATTGGACTCACCCACTGACCATCGGAGATCGGGTAGATGATCCCTACATCTAACCACTTAATGATCTCCCTTTTCATGACCTCCTGCAGATTAGGATTCAGACGTCTCTACATTTCATGGGAAGGTCGTGTGTCCTCTTTAGTGTAGAAACGGTGTGTGCAGTAGGAGGGGCTAATATAAGTCAAATCATCGAGAGTCCATCTAATGGCTCTTCGATGTTGCTGGAGAACAGTATACAGAAGGGATTCCTGATTAGGTGTGAGTCTAGAGTTGATAATCACAGGAAAATTCTGATTGGAACCCAAAAAGGCGTACTTCAAATGATCGGGAAGAGGCTTGAGTTCCAGGACAAGGTTATCAGCAGCAGCGGGTGGTTCAGGGTGTGTGTCAGTAGCAAGGGAAGGAGTTACGGGTGTGTCTAGGTCAAGTTCGGACTCCTCTGATTGCAGGTTTTGATCCTCTTGTGGTTGATCAGAATTAGTCAGGTTTTCCTCATTATATGGATCATCAACCACAGCCTTGATATCAATATCTGTTCTATAACACCGCAATTATTCCTTTGTTGGGCCTTAAAGATGTCAATCTTTATTGTTTGTGTCCCGAATTTCAGTTCAGTTTGGCCCTCCTCACAATTTTTGTTGGCCCTAGCAGTGGCCAGAAAGGGTCTCCCTAGTATAATTGGTGTATCCCTCGGGTTTTCTGGAGCATCCATATCCATGACTACAAAGTCCACTGGGAAATAGAAATCCTGAACCCTAATAATGACATTCTTAAGAACTCTTTTAGGTGACTTAATAGATCGATCAACCAACTGTAATGTCACCTCTGTCAGTTTAAGCTCAGATTCCTCAAGGTGGTCAAGTAGGGATGTAGGTATTAGTTTTATGGAGGCTCCTAGATCTAATAAAGCTCTATCAAATTGGGTATCACCAATTATACAGGAAATCAGGGGAGTACCTAGGTCTTTTGCCTTAGGTGGGAGTTTGCTCAAAATTACAGAGTTGGCTTGCTCTGACAGTATGATTGGACTCCCACTTTTGGTTCGCGGCTTACGTTTAGGTGTACACACGTCTTTCAGAAATTGTGCCTAAGCCGGTATGTGGTGGATCGCATCCATCAAGGGGATGTTTATCTGGACCTGTTCAAAGAGCTTGACCAAATCCTCCTCGGGTGCCACGGGTTTTTCTATCCTCTTTCCCTTGGTCAAGGCCTCGGGAAATGGAACCTTGGATGGTTCCTCTAGAAAAGGGCCAGGTTCTTGATCAGGGATAGGGGTATCCTGGATAATTATCCTAGGTTTTGGGTTACTACCAGGCTGAAAGTGGCTTAGATAAGGTGGGTCTTGTGTTGCTTTGCCACTATGGGTTGTAACAGAATTCAATCCTACCTGGTTTTGGTTTGGGGTCAGTAAAATAGGTGGTTGCTGTTGAAATCCTGCATATGATGTCGAAGCTTCCATCTCGTCAGGTGATGAAACAGAAGGGGCCTAATAAATCATGTGGGCTTGGCTCGGATTTGGGTTCATAACGGGCCTCTGGTTTGGCATGTTATTCGGATTCGGTAGAGGTTGTGAAGGGAGTGTGCCAGGTTGGCGGGAATTCGCCATCTGGGCGTGTTGATTACGAACCTCTATGATCTCGTCCTTGTGTTGTTTTTGCATAGCTGCATTCATCTTCTGAATGTCAGCCATAGTCTGAAGGATGAGAGTCATCTGATCTGTCAGAGTTGGCCCAGATTGATAGGTGGGGTTGGGTCGAGGATGTGGCAGTTGATATGGACGAGGAGCTTGTGGACAGGGTTGATATGGTGGTCTTTGATTCTGATTATTTCCTACCCACTGGAAATTGGGATGATTCCACCATCCAGAGTTATAGGTATTAGAGAATTGGTCATTCTGGTTGGCATTGAGGTCCTTGTAGGTCTGAGGAACCTCAGAAAAGTTAGAGTACGAGGGTTCAGAGTTCCCCCAACTAGAGTAGGTAGGATCAGAGTTTCCTTCATCCTAGAGTCAGACGTGGGTGGATACAGGTCCATCCCCTGAGAAGATCGGTGATAGATGTTATGCACAGCTTCCCTCGCAGAGGGTGGCTGTGCAACTGGGTTTTGCGTAGAGGTGGCTCGCTGCAGATGTCGAGTCAGCTCATCCACCTTCTTCTCAATGATAAAGACCTTGTCCAACCGACTGGCCATCAATTCCAAGTCAACTGATGCGGATAGGCCCTGCATCTCGTATGCTCCCCTTGGATTTGTTGATGCAGGGGCATTCGTCCGGTCGAATAAGCCCATCTAGTCATTATTGATGCAGTTCTCTCACATATTCTCGAAAATCTCCCACACAGTGTCGTCGTGTTGACCCTTGATATTTCCTCCGCAGGTTGCATTGACGAATAAGCGGATATCTTCATGGAGTCCCTGGTAAAAAGACTGGACTTGTTCCCATTTAGGAACTCTGTAGTGGGGGCACTTTCGCATGAGATCCAGGAAACGGTCCCATGCTTCATTAAGGGGTTCTTCAGACTGCTGGGTTAAGTGTGTGATCTGGTGTTGTAAGGCATTTGTCTGACCAACTGGGAAGAACTTTTCAGAAACTCGGATTGTAGTTCAACCCATGTGTTGATTGGACTGTTTGGGTTTGATACCAGTGAGCTGCTTTGTCCATGAGAGAGAAGGAGAACATCTTCATGAGAAGAATATCCCGATTTTGGACATCTGACCCGAAGGTTTGGGCTAGATGTCTAAGTTGTTTGATGTGCTGGAAGGGATCCTCGGAATTAAGCCCATGAAATTTTGGAATAACATGAATCATGTTGGGCTTGAGTTCAGAATCAGGACCTCCAGTCGGGATTTGGACTCGAGGTTCGATCACCATTGCAGCGGGATTGTAGTGATCTCGCATCATAGGATGCTGCGGTGGGTTTACAAAGGCTTGAAATAAATCATTAAGGTGCTGGAGTTGGTTTTCAAGGTTATTCTCTTCTACGGGTTGTGCCATGATGATGGAAGGAGAATTGGGTTCAGATGAATCAGAGTAGATGTCTATGTGATGGGGTTGTTGCAATGAATTAGAGGAGATGTCTATGTGGTGGGGTAGCTGTGCAAACATGGAAGTCAAGGCTTGGCCTCGACGGGAGTGAATCACTAAAGGAGGACTCAAGGATGGTCTTAAGGACCTCCTACCGAACATGCACCGATGGTCTGGATGAGAGTAGAATGTGATGGACCCAATCAAGACACCCAAAAATTTGGATGACTATAGAGGTTCGGGGCAGATGATACCCCTTAGTTAGAAAGCCGTCCACCTGAGAAATACCTGGGCAGCCAGTGAGGGAGAGTTCTGCGAAGACCCCTACATGGTAGAGCGCCCCCACGAGTTACAGGATTTCCCCCACCCGACCTCTCTTGTCACTGATGTTCCAGGTAGACCAGAATGGGGACTTTGACCTCTTAAGTCTACCAGTTTTAGTTAAGATTGAGGGTGCTTAAGATTTCCACTTGAACTTTAGATGAATTAAGTGCAAAAAGTGACCTAATTTCAAGGTTGGCTGACGCAACAGGGGGGTCAACTTCACCTACTTGTCCTTTGAGAAGTTTTAGGTCCCTTCTTTTAAGATTTAAGTGAGATTTAAGTGCCTGAATTTTAGGGTTTTCTTGAATAAATCTCTTCAACCAAGGCTTAGGCACACCTCTTTTTGGAAAGTTAATTCTTGCTTTATGAAGATGTGTCTCTAAAACCCTAAATTGAAATCCTTAATTTGGCTCTAATCTTGGTCCAATTTAGTTTGTCAAAATGTGGTATCTAGGGCTCAATCAAGAAAGTGGTAGCCTTTGTTACCTGCAATGTGTGCACGAATCAGTGTTGTTGAAATCAAATCAAGCAACTTGGTGAATTAGCTAGAAATGTAAAGCAAGTAGCCCTAATTGATTTTATCTTTTTTTTTTTTCCTTTTCAGAATGAGGGGCTTAAAAGAAAGTACTCAGAAATTACCTACCCCAGGCATGTTTGATGTGTGGCTATCTTTCTTTGAATCTTCTCCCTGAAACAACCACAACAAAGAGATATAGCAAGTTAGTACCAAATCAGCAATTGTTATCAAGATTTCTAAATCTGTCGTTGCTCCCTGGCAACGCTGTCAAAATGTTTATAGCGCTGAATCGGGTTTTAAGAATATCGCGTTGTAATATAGCCAAAAAAGCATTCAAAACAAATATGATTTTATTACTCGAATTTTGAAGTCCGAGGTCGAACACAGGGAGCAAATTGGTGCTTTAGAAATCAAGATCACACTTCAATAATATCAATAATGCAAAAATATAAGAGTACTTGGCAATGTAGATAACAAAATATACAAGAATTCAATGCATATAAAAATTAGAATGTTTGTGCTATTTCTTCTCTTTCTGATTTTCTTCTTTTTGATGTTTCCTTTGCGAGTTCTTCTTTCTTTCTCTGTCTTCTCTTTCCTTCTTCTTGTTCTGATTTTGGCCTCTTTCTTCTTCAGCTTCTTCCTTAGCCTTTTCCTTTAGGTTCCTTTGCCTTCTTCTCTTCCTTTGGCTTTTCTCTTCTTTTTTCTCCCTCTTTGCCAGCTGCCTTCTTCTTTCAGCTTCACCTTGCTGCCATTTCTTCCTTCTCTTTTCTTTCTCTGCCTTAGCCTCTCTACGGCTCTTCTCTTTCCATCAGCTTCTCCCTTCTCTGCTGCAGTCCTTAGCCTTGTCCTTTAGCTTCCTCAGCTTTGCTTCTCCCCCTCTTAGCCTGCAGAGCAAAACCTACCCCCTACCCACACGAACTCTCCTCTCCTTTCTCTCTTAGGTCCTGCTCTCCCAGAGCCACGCTTCTCGAGTAATTGGGCTAGATACGCACCCGGGACTAGGCCCACCGGCGTGCGGTGGTGGGCGAGGTGTGCTAGTTGGGTCAGGTTAACCAGGTCCGTGAGGTGTGGTTGCAGATGAGGCTATGAGATGGGGAGAGAGGGACCTCACCTCGTGAGTTGGAGGTGATAAGCCTCTGACAGAAAATCAATTTATGTGCACCCGCCTGCTCGTCCAGTTCTGAGGTGGGACTATCTTCCCACCTTTCTCGCGCGCGTCCGCAGTAAAGAGGCTATCTTTGATTGCAGCAGCTACCACTTCCCTCGACACCAGTTGGCATCCTAGAGTTGTGCGCGAATGTCTTTCGTGAAACCTGGGACACAAACCTGGGGCTGGCATGGCCTGGAGCGACTGGAAGCAAGCTCCAAGGCTTGCTTCAATGGCGGATGACCGTTCTGCATTTGAATTTACCACAACGGCCTCGCAGCCACGTTAGAATGTTCAGGGAGCTTCGCTGAGGTATGACGAATATGCAATGGTGGTCGGCATGGCGTGGGAAGGGAACACCTGAGTGAGTGTGCCTAGGGCACATTGTGTGCGTATGTGTGGGTGTGTTCGGGGGTGTGTTTGGGTGAGTGGCAGAGTGAATGGAGTGAAGGGTTGTGATCTGGGGGTCGAGGCGGAGCTTATGGACCTGGCGGTGAGGAGGGAGGTGGTCTGTGGTGGTGGAGCGATCTCACGGGAGTTGATGGCCGGAGGTGAAGGAGATGATGACGGTGGAGTGCGGCAGTAGTCAGTTTATGAAATAATGAAGGGGAAAGAGAGAAGAGGGTGAGAGGAACTTATCTATGAGGTGAAGAGACGACAGGGAGATGGAGATGGCATCTGGCGTGTATTGCCGACGCCGGAGACGAAGATGCTCAGTGAGGATGGTCGGCGAGGACGAAGGAGATGCAGGGGCGTTGGCGGGTGCTGCGCGACACGGACGAACGTGAGGGAGAAGAACCTGCCACTGATATTGTGGCTAGGCGACAGAGAAGATCAGGGAGGGTTGCCGGAGCTTGATGAGCATGTCGGCCGAAGGAGAGAAGAAATTGAGGGGAATTCTGGCCGATTTCAAGCTGAGAGGAGTTGAGGCGAACTGGGCTCCTTTAAATTGAGCCTTGGTGGTCGATTTTGTGCTTTGGCTTCCAAGCAAGGTAAGGTCACCGGTGATGGAAACTCGAAAGAGACCCGAATCTCTCATGCATTCGCATGAGAGATTCGGTACCAAGTAGGGCCTCAAATTGGGTTCACTTTGGAGGGAATTTCTCAGAGAATCTCCCTTCCAATTTTAAAGGGGATTCTCTGAGAAATCCTGGAGAAATTGCCTTCTAAAGCTCTTCGGAGTAGGATTCCTCATCTATAATGGTGAGGGACCTAATTGCAAAGAATGATGAAGAAGCTAGGGAGGTTTTTGTAAGGGTTTTTGAAAGATAGGGGTACAAATGTAATCAGGTTGGACCTATTTGCAAAGTGAGTCAAGATGAGTTCCCCTTAGGTCAAAATTTTGGTAAAAACTTAATTTGGACCTAAGGAATCCAATGGTGAAGTTGGATTTTGGGTTTTACTACGTTTGACTTGGTAATTTATGCAAAAACCCAATTTAGGGCAAATGTTTGTCTGAGACCCCATTTTAGGTCAAAATGGGTTCCAATGGCTAATTTGAAAGTTTTAAACCTTAAAGAATATTTTTATATGATTTTTAGAGGATTTAGGTGAATTTTATCTTGACCAGAACCTTGTTTAATCAAGTGGATCTGTTTTAGTGTTACATGAAGTCATTTAATTCCCAGAACTCACACGAACCCTTTTCTGTCTGATCCATCCCACTTTTTATCTTGTCAAGACCTTTTGACCTATGTTTAGCCCTTGAGAAAACCCATGGTTGCACTGCAATGGTAAAATTATAGTTTTACCCCTTGTTTCTTGCTTTTCTTTTAGAAAGGTTATTCAGTGAATTATGACCTCCAGTTGGTTATGTAGGAGCTTTTATTCTCTTCATTGAGTCAAAATGAGCTAATTAGGGCTCATGATGGTGTTCCCATCACCCCCACTCTACGATCTTTGATCCCATACACCGTGATGGTCCATCTTTTGATGGACAAAATGACAACCAGTGGGATTCCTTTTACTCCTATTATAGGAGTATTGGCCTAGTTAAGCCCCAAATCAGTGAGTAGAACCTAGGAGCGGGATTGGTCTTGCCCAATATCCCATACAACATAGAAATGCCCAACCCACCTGATAAACGCCAGTTTATCATCATTCTTATGCATTAAAACAAACCTAGCTCTTAGGATTTTACTCTGCAAACGGGTTTTTGGGCTGCATTTAGGCATAAAATAGGTTAGGCATGCATTGCATTTTTTATTGTCTTTTTAACATGTTTTTGTGAGTGTTAGGGATGTACAGATATATAGATCCCTAAAACCCTAGCACTCAAGAAGGCAAATGGTGAAGGAGAAGCTCAGACTAGCTGGAACTCAGCCTAATCCAGCTCACCTCAGCTTGATCCAGCTCACCTCAGCTTGATCCAGCTCACTGCAGCTGGAACCTAGCTTACTTGAACTAAGGTTAACTCATCCCAGCTCCATTCAGCTAATCTCAGCTGGATGGCAGCTCAAGAGAGTTCACCTTAGCTCACCCTAGCTCAAGTCAGCTCAGATCCAGCTCAACTTAGCTGAGTCAAGCTCATCTCAGCTCCCACTAGTCAACAGGGAGCTCTAGCTAGCTCAGCTAAGTTGATAGGAGTTCACCCCAGCTCAGATCCAGCTACATCCAGCTCCACTCAGCTTCAGCCAGCTGAAGAAGAATTCATCCCAGCTTAGGAAGCTCAAGTCCAGCTCCCAGGGACTTAGCTTAGCTCAACTCAGTTAAGCTAAGCTACCTTAGCTGCCTCAACCAGCTTGATTCTCCCCGGGAGCACCAGACCTAGCTCACCTCAGCTTATTTTGGTAGAAGCTAGCTCACTTTAGCTTGGCTTAGCAACTAGCAAAGAACTAGCAAGCTAAGCCAGCTAGAGTAGCCCCATGCCAGCCTCTTCAGCAGCAGCCAGCTCCAGCTCCAGCTCCAGACTTCTCCTCCTCAGCTCCTCCCTCCAAACCCTAGCTCCAACACCTTCTCCTCTACTCCTCCATTAGCTAAGCTAGCTTAGCTTATCTTAGCTTAGCTTAGCTTAGCCAACAACCAGCTCCTTGGCCATCCATTACCTTAAAAATCAACCCTAGATAGCTCCACCAACTCAAGCCTACTTAAGCTAGCTACCCTACTTAAGTTGGCGCCACCTCCAAGCCATCCCTTCACCCCATTATCTCCACCAAAAGACACTTCAAGTTGGCGCCAAAAGCCACCCCTAACCACCTCTATATTGGCACCACTTTCAGCCCCTTAATCCACCCTACACCTACCCACATAAGCCATCCTAGCCATCCACATACCCCCCCTTCTAGAACCTTAAGGTGGCGCCACCTAATGACCTTCTAGAATGCCCATTTTGGTGCCAACACCAAAGGGTGTCAACACCCATAACTACCCCTTGGTGCCCTTTAAGGTGGTGCCAACTCTCCTTGGCCATGGGATCTCCAACCACCTCCATCAACTCATCTTGGCCATCCATTTCAAAGGTCACCATAGCCCCCCTCCTATTCTATAAAAAGCCACCACCTACCACCATTTTTGGGCATCCTCCCTTAGTGTATTTTTCTACCTACATCCACCTATACCTACGCCCAAGGAGAAGGAATAGAGAAGGAGATTGAAGGGGCACACCACCAGCCCTTTTGGTGCCTTCTTCTCCCCACTCTCTTCAACTTGGGCCACGCCAAGGAGGAGGACTCTTCCACTTCAAGGAGGACGGCCAGGCAAGGGAGAAGGACCTAGGGTGGACGTCCACCCTTGGAGAGAAGCTTAGGGCATGCCCCCTTAGGGCTTGCCTTGCAGGACATCACCTTGGCGGAGCACTGCAAGGAAGGAGTTGAAGGACTCTTCTCAAGATTGGGAGCCACCAACCTTGGAGCAAGAAGCCCTCTTCTTCACCATCTATCTAGAGGATTTGTGTTTTCCTTTCTTTATGTCAATTTTCTAGTAGTAGAAGCATTCCTCTACTAGGCATTTTTGTTAAACACTTTTTTTTAATTATCTAGTTGCCTTCTTTGCAATTTCTTGTTTGCATTTCTATTTGCTTGTTTTTAGCATTCCTCACTCCCTATCCCTAATTATTCTAGGCCTCCACTTGCCTAGAGTGAGCTTAGGGAGAGGCTCTACTTGCCACTTAGAAGTAGTATTTTAAATTGAAGTGTAAATCACCTTCCTGTCACCATTCCGCATGTTGTCTTAATTTAAAACAAAAAAATGATATATTGAAAAATACCAAAAAGAAAGTTGAGATTGTATTCCAAGCAAGAGAATCACTATTGCAAACATTTGGCCTCCTTGGACGACCCTAGATACTCCCCTATCTAGGAATATAAATTTAAGAGTTGATCGATTTTACGCGTTACAACGGCGTATTTTAACAAACCGCGTGAAATCGCTATCACCACCCTCCCTGAATAATTATAATGGTTGGACAAAAACTCCTAGGAACTATAAGCCTGAGCCTGGCTTCTCTCCTGATAGTAGTGATGACCTCTCCTCTTTGAAGATGGAAATAGAGAAAATGTAAGACAAAATGATCAAATTATTAGAAGAATCTTCGAGAGCTGGCAAACAAGAAAAAGAATCCATTAGCCACCCAACCTACCCCATTGAGAATGAAGTGCACCCCTCTACGCTAGATGCATTTCCCATGGGAGAGACACACCCTAAGTTGGAGGGGAATAGCTACTTTCGAGGATTGATTTTGAAACCTCCCCACTAGATGACACTTCCTTGAGAGGTCCATGCCTTAAGTGGGAGAGGATATGTATGAAAGTAGCTATACATTAGATGAAGAAAGGTGGAAACCCGAGGAAGATGATGATCAGGTTGAGTATCCACCTGAATTATAGTACAGTCAAAAGAAGGGAATGATGGTACCATTGGAAGACCTCGACCCAAATGATAGTATTTTTGTGACGTTTGCTAAAGTGGGTCAAAGTCAAGTTGTTAATCCTGCCCTCCCTTCTAATCACGAGATGGAACTCAAGCCCACCCTTAGGGAACCTAACCCTGAAGAAATTCACCTATCTAAGGAGTCCGATGTTACCAGTGTAAACCATTTACCCCAGATAGAGTGCCCTAGGGGATCTACTGAGATTTTAGATGATTCTAGACCTCAGGTATGTGATGAATCGTATGATGAGGAGAAGGACGAATTATATGAGGAACCTACATTCAAGATTTGGAGTGACACTAAGGGTGATTATGTCTTATTTGAAGAATTGGCCCCTAAGGATGTCACAAATTTGACCAAATTAGGTTTCCTTAGCACACCCATTGATGATATCTCTCCTCATCATGAAATGATGGAAAACATGGAAGCAATTTCTAAGATTAATTTGGATTCACATATAGACTATGGGGAGGATTTGAGTAAAGAACAAGAACACGAGGATTACATTGATAGGATAATCCCTTGATCTGTTGCTTCCAACCTGCCTTCATTTGATTCGGAGTCACCCTCTGATTTGCCTATGTCTGAAGGTGAAATGTTAACTCCATACATTAAAATGATCACTAATGAAATGCTGGAAGATACTTGTGATAGTACAAGGGATGCTAGGGATGCAATTGAGGAATTGGAAAGATTGTTAGGGATGGACACTGAGCCAACTAAACCCAACTTAGATCTTATGACCATCCTGCAACCTCGAAACTTGGACACTCTAGATGATACTTGGATTAAAGACATGCTCACTACTATTTTGATCGGGGGGCTTAACAGACCAATATCTCTTATAATGGGGTATCGAGTATGGATTGATGCTTTCTATGGTTAGTCCATCACCCTGGCGGTTTATTTCTTCACCATTCCTTCCCCATTCCTTTTGAAGGATCCTTGTCATCCTTCCCCTACCCCTTTGGAGGTTGTTATGCCAGTTTATCCTTTAAAACCTCCTCTGGTGACTTGGGACGATTTCATTCCCATCCTGTTTGGGTGAGCATTTGCTATTGGGATTCATCATCAGCTCGCCAACATCTTAGGTTTCCTGTTTTCTAGGCCAGCATTACTGTGTTCATTTTTAGGGCCTATTTCTTTGGTTTTGGAACTTGACTTATAGGTTCTTTGGCTACTTAGCTGCTAACAAAATAACGATAGCCCATCTCTGACCCAGGTAATATCCTTCTATGTAATGGGGACATTGTAGATTTTACTCATGGGGGGGTGTACTTGGGGATATACATAGCATTTATACATAGTGCATTCATGCATTTAGTTAAAGCATTCTGCCTTACATACATTTACATTGATTAAAAAAAAAAAAAAGAAAGAAAATTTTTTTTTAGTATTGAGCTTAACTGGCTGGGCCCTGCATTCTTAAGCATAAGACCAAAACTTTAAGTTAGATTAAGTTGACTCTAGGTGTTTGACTTTAGAAAGTAAGTTGAGCTAGTAGCTTTAGACCCTTAGGGTCCTTTGTGGACTTAAAAACTTAAGCAAGAGTTAAGTTGTGGACCATTCCTCAAGAGGTTGAGGAAGGAAAGCTAGGGATTGAGTTAAAGGATAAGTAGTACGTTAATGGATAGGTAGTACCTAGTGTCTTTTTCTAACTTTTGGTTTGCGAGTCCTCGTAACCTAAGCATCCACATTTCACATACACTTTGTCTTGTATAACTAATGATCACTTTAATTTCTTAAAGAAAATTTACTTTTCTTAGTTATGACTTAGGAGAAGCTTGAAAACACAATTTGATTGGACGAGTTCTTGCCACAGGAGAGGTGGAGTATATACTCACCTTGAGGATGCGATGATAACATGTCACCTCCTTGGCGCTTGTCTCTTAGGATGATCATCCTATTGGGGGCATGTAAGCGCATTGTGTGATTCAGGTACCATGGGCGGCACTATCTCGAAGTGCCGATTGCCACAGTCCTGAATTTGCTTAAGAAATATATGGGCGATACTATCTCGAAGTGTCGATTTCCAGGAGTTCTTGGGGTCGCTATGGGCGGTGCTATTTCGAAGCATTGAAAGCTGGGCACCCTTCGAGGTTTGGTGATGGGGACAATGAATTCGACACAGACTGTGTTGATAGCTGATCCAAGGTTAGATTTAGAGGAATAAAAAAAATTATATATATATATAAATCCTCTCTCTTTCTAGGTTGTTAATCATACCAACCTCAAGTAAATTAGACCAATGCACATGCATGGATGCTTTAATCTCTGGGATCAATAAACCCTAGGGTAGAGTTAGAAATTAGGGAAACTTGTTCCGGCAAGTTGTCTTTAACCGACCAAGTCTGTAACTTAGCAACTACTTGGGAACCTTAGGTCAAAAGTTTTAACTTAACATGTTTCTAAAGGAAGATTGATTGGGTTGGCTAGTTCACTTGGAGAGCTGAGTTATTGCTTGAATTTGCTAGGGACTAGCAAAAACAAGGCATGGGGGCATTGATTAGCTCATATTTGTGGGCTATTTAGGTATTTAAATGCCTAGACATTAAGTTAATTTTACCATGTATTTAGCATGCATTAGGATATAAATACATTAATTATAGATTTGTTTCATGAATCGAATTTTTATGTAAATTAGGTCTTAGCTTGCATGATTTTTAATTTAGTTTTCATTTAGTGGGAATTATACATAATACATGCAATTAGATATTTTATAAGGCTTTGACTATAAATAAGACAATGCTTATTATATTTCTCATCTTCTTTTTCACATGAACGGCTCTGCCTCTCCTCCAGCCATACCTCAATGGTTGTGAGAAGCAGATCTACTCCCACCTCTTCATTTCAAATCCATGCAGATGGCTACAAGAGAGGGGGAGCTGCTACCGTGCTCGAGGAGGCCAACACCCACTCCATCACCGTGCTCTGCTCCCACCGTGGGTCGGTGGGATGACAGATCGCTGCGCCAATCCGGCGAGCTCAGCCATTCACCGTGAGCATGGCATTCTGGCCATGCAACTACCTCCCTATTCTTTTCCTTTTATTTACTTTGTTGATACTATTCATCTTCCTCCTCTTCGTTTCTCTCTTGTTTCATTGCAGGAACAACCCATCACCTCCACGTTCACCACCATGATCAATAGAGCAGCCACTAACCACACCATTGCCACCTGTTTCTTTCCCCTCATCTTCACCTCCCTCAATATCACCCACTCCATGCACATTATTCATCTTCGTCCCCATTTCTTCTACCTCCCTTGTTTCTCTTCAACCCACCAAACCTAAACATAAACCCACCACCACCATCACTGCAGGTCACCCTCTCCTCGTGCGTGCGCCATGCCACTTCACACGCACAGTAGCAGCGAGCAGCCCTGGCCAGCCATCAGCGCACTTGCCCCCATTGCACGCCCCACCGCATGTACCACTCGCGCATGCTCCTACGCTGCCTTGCTCGCTGCACCTTCCATGCATCTCCACGCGTCGTTGCCTTTTTGCTCACGCCCTCACGCGCCCACTGCCATCGGCCTCGCCTCCTTGCCAACGCCCTCATCTCATGCGGGCACAGCACGTGCTCGCGGGGCTGCTGCATGCTACATGTCACTACAGCAAGGGGAATGGCCAGCTATCGCCACTACTCTTCTAGCTTCGTATGGCTGACTCCGACCATGCCGTGACTCGTCGCCACTACCGCCGCGTAGCCCTCGCTCCACTTGACCTTCGACGAGCTCCTCCCCTCCAGCCATCCCTTCCTCCGTATGCACGGACAAGGGAGGGTTTTCCCCTGTTTTGGGTCCCATTCGTTATTACATTCATATGCCATTGCAAGATTTTGTTTTTCTCCTTTTATTAAATAAATATTATGGTGATTTTATGAGATTTCCCCTTATCTTTCATGCAAATGTGATTTTAATATATTTAGCAATTGATAGCATAATTTAAAGGGGATTTTAGGCTGATCTTTGGGGGAAATAGATCGTGAACATCTATTTTTGACATGTGCAAGTTTCAATGGGCCTTTTCCTTACTGTGGACATGACCTGCTCTCTTTTGAGTGGTTTAATTTTAATTCAATACTTTGATTAGTAGATTTTCCAACAAGTAGAACTATAAAATGACATGCATCATTTTATGTGCGAAAGTCATTCAAAAGTGAAAATCGTCTTTTCAACGATCACAGTCCAACAACGCAAAAATTGCCCTGATCGGAGCCCTGTAGCACCATCTACAAAGCAGAGAAGATCGCCAGCTATGATTGCACCACGTGGTGCCATCATAGTCGCCCAATACTGCTGCCCCATTTACTAAAGCACTTGCTAGCCACTTTGTGGTATGTTGGATCATCATCCAATGGCCATAAGAGTACCATGTCGCCCATCCCTATGCACACCATCAAAAAGGATCCATCCTAGTCGTTGGATCCTCTTCCTATGGTTGAGGCAGCAAGCACGAAAAAACAAAGGTGCAACCATCAGCATGTGAAGTGTGTTAGTTAGCATGTTTGAAGTTGACTAGTCAATAAGCATTTGAATCGTGTAGAGAGTGAAATTGAAGAGGCAGTGAGGCATGGTGTCAAATCATGATAGAGTGATACAGAAGGTGTCACGTGGCACGTGATCGGGCATCGGATGAGGTGGTGCGGCAAACATACTGATGGACGTGCATGTCAACGTGTCGTTGTACGTAGGTCGATGAGGTGGTGCAGCGTGCATCCTCAGTTTTTTATCATCTTGTTCGAATAGCTAAGATCAAATGTGCATGAGTACGCGTGAGAAAAGTGAAGGCGGTGGAGCATGCAGGCTCTTAGCCGGGCGATCAAGATCAGATGGTCCAGAGGCTGACACATGGCAGCATTTGAGGCAATGTCAGCATATAGTCATTTGGGAGGCTATTTGAGGTGTAATTTGGTCCATTGATCTCCCGATCGAAGGATCTGATCAATCCAAGGTTGATGCACGATTTTGGGAGCCAAATACCTACTTTGTCCTTCAGTTTAACTATAAAAAGGATCCTGGAGCTCTCATTTAAAGGCATCTCTTCCACCATCTCTCCCTCCAGACATCTCCAGACATCTCCATTCTCCCTCTTCCTTTAAGGCATCCATCATGACCACCTTGGTGCATCGCTGCTGCTCTCCCCAACCTCTCCAAAGGCCACCAAGGACCACTCTTGGTACTCTTGTGCTAGTAAACTAGATCACTATTTTATTTCTAATAGTTGTAATAGTTTCGTCTAGTTCTAGTTGTAGTTATCTAAATAGCCTGATTGTCATCTGAATGAATTTGCTTCATATATATGTATATCTTATTATTCTAATTCTAGTAGTTCTAAATTAGTATTACAGTCAAGTCGTTCTACTACCTCTTTGAGTTCCATCGGGACTCACCATCTCATTACGTTTTATTTGTTTTGACGTATTTTCACATTATACTATGACATAATTATCTTAAAATGTGATTTTACGCCCAAGCATCAACTTCGACAAATGTGACAAAGTTGAATGTCTTGGTGCATCTGATGAAGAGGCAATACTTTGGCACAAACGACTAGGTCATGTTCACATGAGAAACATCAGTAGACTTGTGAAACATGAGCTTGTCAAAGGTCTACCAAAGATCAACTTCAAGAAAAGCAAAATCTGCGATTCTTGTCAAGTTGGTAAACAAACCAAAAATCCTTTTAAACCAAAAAGGATGGTTAGCACCTCTCGACCCTTGGAGCTACTTCACTTAGACTTGTGTGGACCAACCAAATCCGAAAGCTTAATCGGGTGTAGATATTATTTAGTCATAAT
This sequence comes from Thalassia testudinum, assembly GCA_037157565.1. Lineage (NCBI taxonomy): Eukaryota > Viridiplantae > Streptophyta > Magnoliopsida > Alismatales > Hydrocharitaceae > Thalassia > Thalassia testudinum. The sequence goes on from JAZHRO010000025.1 coordinate 98,758,323, forward strand.
CAATGATATTTCAAGATTTGCCTAGGTATCTTTCTTAAAAAGTAAGGATCCAACTATTGATGTTTTTAGTAAGCTTGTAAGAAGACTATAGAATGAGAAAGGATCTGAAGTCATTAGGATTAGAAGTGATCATGGCAGAGAAATTGAGAATGAATCTTTTTCTGGTTTCTGTGATCAATATAGGGTAAGACATGAATTTACTTTCCCTTGAGCCACTCCTCAGAATGGAGTAGTTGAAAGAAAAAATAGGACCCTGCAAGAGTGTGCCCGCACAATGCTATGAGAGTCAAAGCTGCCTCAATATTTTTGGGCTGAGGCAGTAAACATTTCTTGCTATACCCAAAATATATCCTTGATTAGATCAATTCTAGATAAAATAACTTTTGAACTCTATCATGGAAGAACACCTAGAATTTCCTATTTCAAGATATTTGGCTGTAGATGTTTTATACTTAACACCAAGGATAATCTTGATAAATTTGATGCTAAGAGCTCAGAAGGAATCTTCTTAGGTTACTCAACCAAAAGTAAAGCCTATAGAGTATTTAACAAAAAGAATTACCTTGTTGTGGAAACTATGCATGTATCTTTTGCTGAGACATTAGTTCACCCTCAATCCTCTATAAATGATGATGATGACCTAATAGAAGATCCTTCAAACATACCAGAGGAGAACATTTCGGATGAACTATAAAAGATATATCCTATATGAAGGATCATCCAAAAGAATTAGTAATAGAACTATCCAAAGGAGTTCAAACCAGATCTTCTATTAACACCTTAGCCTTCACAACCTTTGTTTCACAGTTAGAGCCTAAAATTAATAAGGATTCTTTTTCTGACAATTTCTAGATTATTGCAATGGAAGATGAGTTGAATCAATTCAAAAGAAATCAGGTATGGAACCTTATTCCAAAACCTGACTCTCAGACCATTATAGGAACCAAATGGGTTTTTAGAAATAAATCGAATGAATTAGGAGAAGTTGTTAGGAACAAAGCTTAACTTGTGGCCCAAGGACATAATCAAGAAGAAGGAATAGATTTTGATGAAACATATGCGCCTGTAGCTCACCTAGAATCCATTAGAATGTTGCTAGCCTTTGTCGCCCATATGGAGTTTAAACTCTGTCAGATGGATATCAAAAGAGCCTTTCTAAACGGATTTATCAAGGAGGAAGTCTACGTTAAACAACCTCTGGGTTTTGAAGATGCTAATCATTCAGAATACGTAAATTAAACAAAGCATTATATGGTATAAAACAAGCTCCACGAGCATGGCATGACAAATTAAAAGCTTATTTAATTGAAAATGATTTTAAAATTGGTAAAGTAGATCCAACCTTATTCACAAAAAGAAAAGAAAATGACCTTTTAATAATAGAAATTTATGTAGATGACATCATTTTTGGTGCTACTATTGATCTTTTATGCTAAGAATTCGCAAAGGTAATGTAGGATCAGTTTGAGATGAGTATGATGGGAGAACTTTGGTTCTTTCTCAGACTTCAATTTGATCAGCTATCCTCTAGGATATTCATATCTCAAACCATGTACACCATGGAGATCTTGAAGAAATTCTCGATGGACAAAGTAAAAGGAAAAGAAACACATATGGTAGCTTCTATGTAGCTAAAATCTGATGAGATATGTAAGTCTGTAGATCAGAAATTGTATAGAAGCATGACAGTTTCCTTATTATATTTAACTGCTAGTAGACCTGATATTCTCTTTAGCACTTGCTTGTGTGCTCGTTTTCAAGTTAAAACTAAAGAAATACACTTAAATGCAGTAAAATAATACTTAGGTACTTATACCACACACCAGATCTAGGAATTTTCTATCCGAAATCATACACATTGGATCTTTATTCCTTTTGTGATGTTGAGTATGCAGGTAGATTTACAGACCGAAAGAGTACTAGTGGAACGGGTCAATTTCTTGGAAATTCCCTTGTCTCTTGGTTCTCTAAAAGACAACATATTGTTTCATTATCAACAACAAAAGCTGAATATGTAGTTGCATCTTTAGCCTGTTCAAAACTATTATGGATGAAATAGACTTAGAAAACTTTGGCCTATTCTATAAGAATAACAAAATACTTTGTGACAACACTAGTGCCATAAATCTATCTAAAAATCCTGTTCAACACTCTATGACTAAACATATTGATGTTAGGCATCATTTTTTAGGAGATTATGTCCTAAAAGGTGAGATCAACTTAGAATTTGTTAAAACAGAAAATCAATTAGCTGATATGTTTATAAAACCTTTACCAAAAGAAAGATTTAATCTTATCTGCCATGCACTAGGTTTATCTAGGTTAAAAGAGCTTAATTGATAATTTGAAATGCATCTTTTTCAACATTTGATCGATCAATTTACCCTGATTGATTGACCAAAATCTTTGGCAGGAAAGTTCCCTCCAAAAATTTGAAGTTTGATCAATGATGAGGTGTGTTTCGCGAATTAAAATTAGGGTTTGGAAAACCCATCATTGTAGCTCACAAAACATGTCTATCAAATACAATTTATATCCGAACCTCCAAGGAGTCCTAAGTCGAGCACAGGGAGGCGATGTTTATTTTGTTTCTTTTTGATATTTTGAGGTTTTGTTATTTTATTTTTTATTTTTGAAATAAAAAGACAAGAAAGACAAGTTCGCAAAATGAGATGGAACACAACTATGATATATTATGCAAATGTTTGTTACAATAATCTATGAAAGCATAAAAGAGATACGGGTAAGAGGAAATCTCTCGAATCGACTGTTCGGCAAGACGACGATGTCTGGCGGAAGTTTGGATGAAGGAGGTGAGATGCAGGATGACAGAGATGGGATGCAGGAGGATGCCAGGTAGAGGAATGCTTCGTCGAGGATCTGGAATGGAGGTAAGGAGACAAAGGTGATCTTCCACCGGAATGGAGGTGGGAGGACGACTCCAAGGCTTCTTATGAAGGTGGTGGGAAGAAGGATGAATGTTTGGTAGGGAAAAGGATCATTACACTAGTAAGAGGCCTTTGGAGCTTGAGAGTAAGTTCTAATGGTGCTTGGTAGGCTACTAGAGCTTAGGAGTAGGTGGGAGTAGAGTAGGTAGAGATAAGAGGAATGGGGGGTGTAGGGGTGTTTATGTAGTGAAGGGAAGAAGAAATTCGTGTAGAGGGCTGTAGTGACAGTTGCAAGCATCATTAAAGACCCCATGTAGCTGTTGCTGAAAATTGCACCCCCATTGCTCCGTCTGAAGCTGGCCTTGCACCTACAAGCAATTAGTGATGACTGTAAGTGTCACCAAAAGTTCGCCTAAGCTGTTGTTGAAGATCCACGTCCCCACCTCTCCTATTTCCCCGTGCATGATGCACCCCTTGTCGCGTGCTGGCATTGCGCTGCAGTTGGTTGTGCGCTGCGCCCTTGTGCGTGTGTGCGACTGTGCGTTAATTGGCGAATTTGGGAGGTTGTGGGGATCAAACTCGCACCTCTCATTTGAGGAGAGGGTGCCTCACCGTTGTGCCAAGGCGGTGGATTTTTTAGTGGAGGGTGATGTGGCGTCAGCTGATCGTGCGATCGTGGCCATTGGATTCTCATCCAACGGTCACGATATAAGCTTGAGCTCTTCTCTTGTGAAGGTGAGGCGATGTAGAGCACCCCTCAGCCGTTGGATTGAGACACAACGGCTGAGATTGATAAATGCCAGTTTACCATCATTCTTATGCATTAAAACAAACCTAGCTCTTAGGATTTTACTCCACAAATGGGTTTTTGGGCTGCATTTAGGCATTAACTAGGTTAGACATGCATTGCATTTTCTTTTGTTGTTTTAATGTGTTTTTGTGAGTGTTAGGGATGAACAGATATATAGATCCCTAAACCCTAGCACTCAAGAAGGCAAATGGTGAAGGAGGAGGTTAGAGTAGTTGGAACTCAGCTTGATCCAGCTCACCACAACTGAAACATAGCTCACTTAAAGTAGGGTTAGCTCATCCCAGCTCCATTCAGCTAATCTCAGCTGAATGGCAGCTCAAGGGAGTTCATCTTAGCTCACCCTAGCTCAAGTCAGCTCAGATCCAGCACAACCTAGTTGAGTCTAGCTCATTTTAGCTCCCACTAGTCCACAGGGAGCTCTAGCTAGCTCAGCTGAGTTGACTAGAGGTCACCCCAGCTTAGATCCAGCTACATCCAGCTCCACTCAACTCCAGCTAGCTGAAGAAGAACTCATCCCAGCTCAGGAAGCTCAAGTCCAGCTCCCGGGGACCCAGTTTAGCTCAAGTAATTAAGCTAAGCTACCGTAGTTGTCTCAACCAGCTCAATCCTCCCCGGGAGCACCAGACCTAGGTCACCTAAGCTCCGTTCAACAGAAGCTAGCTCACTTTAGCTTGGCTTAGTAGCTAGCAAAGAACTAGCAAGCTAAGCCAGCTGGAGTAGCCCCATGTTGACCTCTTCAGCAGCTGCCAGCTCCACTTCAGCTCCGGAATCTTCAGAACCAGCTCCTCCCTCCAAACCCTAGCTCCAACACCTCGTCCGCTACTCCACCATTAGCTAAGCTAGCTTAGCTTAGCTTAGTGATGAGAACCTCATCATGAGCCATAACTAGCTCATTTTGACCTAATACAGAGAATAAAAGCTCCTACATAACCTTAGAAAGGCTTGGCTCAGAGAGATTCTGAGTTTGCAAAGAAAATAGAAACTAAGGGGTAAAAATGCAATTTCACCAATCCGATCTGAAAATAGGGTAACTCAGGGTCCAAACACAGGTCAAAACAACCTAATAAGAAGAAAACTGAGATGAGATGACGCAATAAGGGCTACAACAACTCCAAGGAATTAAATGACATCCTGTAACCCTAAAAATAAACCCACTTCAATTCACGTGGTTCGAGGCAAGGTAAAAATCAACTAAACCCTCTAAAATTCATAGAAAAATAATCTCTAGGGTTTAGGACTTTCAATTTGGCCTTAGGAATCCATTTTGACCTACATTGAGAACCATGCCCAATTAACTATTTAATTTGGGTTTTTACGTAAATTGACCGATCAAACAAGGTTTAATCTAGTAATAAAATTCACCATCAGAATCCTTAGGTCCTAATTAGTCATGTATAAAAACTTGGGCCTAAGAAGAAACCTTCTTGACCAACTTTACACTTTGGTCCTCATATATTTACTTTTTGGCCGTCAACTTTTGAACCCTCACATTTTGGCCCCTAACTCTCCTTCGTTCTTTGTGTTTAGGTCCCTCCTGCAAAACATAAGCAGCACCATGCTCCGGCGACCTTGCGCGGAGCATGGCACCGCGCAGGGTGAGGGAGGGGCCCTGGCAAGTCAATGGGGGTTACCCTGCGTCGTCAGCCACCGCAGGGACACCCCCCTGAGTGCTGTGACCACCCATACCGCTCGTGCGAACGCACGGACGAAATGGGTCTCCTTCCTCCGGCGCCCTCCGGCGAGGGAGACACGTCGTCTCCCTCCGCCCTCCTCTCTGATTCTGCCCTATAAATACCCCCGTCGCTCCGCCGTTCTTCCTAGCTCGGATTTGATGGAGACACCCCCTCAATTCCTCTCTTCCCACTCCGACAGACGCCCCCTTGCTCCGGCGGCTTCTCCTCCTCCTTGTCATCGCCCTACCGCACTACCAGCAGCAAGGTTACCTTCCCTTGATCTTCCTCCGCGTCTCGCAATACCAGCGCGCGCTGCCTCTGCCCCGTCGTCACCGCCGCCCCTTCCTCTGGGCAATTTCTTCTCCGGCGACAGTCGATACGACTGTCGCCTGCGCCAACCCCTCTTCGTCCAGCTTAGTAGGTAAAACTTCTCCTCTTCCTCCCCTCTTTCTTTTCCATACTGAAAACCCTTACTGTCGGCCCCGATTTCCCACCGATCACCCTCACCTTCTCCACCTCCGGCCAAACTCCAGCGAACCGCTCCCATCGCTCCAGCACCCCACACGGCTCGCCGACCTGTGCATAACCTCCGTCTCGTCACCCTGATCCTCTTCCACCCCTCCACTTCCCACCAAACGCCCTCTGCAGATCCACCGAACACACCCACTTCTCCGCCCGCAGTTTGACCTAAGGCGACCCTTTTGCTCCACCACGCCCACTGCAGACCCTCCGACCACCTTCGCCGTGCCACGGCGAAGGTTCTCCGCATATCTGATTAGGCCGAGAGGCCGTGCTTCTATGAATAGGTGTTGCACCCGCCATCGCCATTGCTGAGCAGCAAAGCTCCTTCGACCTGCTGCTCCAGGCAACACCACGCCCAGGTCAGACTCCCAGGCTTCGCGGGGTAGCTTCGCGAAGTGTCAGGCTGCAATTCGGGTGAAGCCCTCGCCTGAAGCCCTCACGCGAAGTTCAGCTGCCGCTGCTTCCTCTGCTCAGGCGCTCACATTGGGGTGGGACATTTAGTCCCACCTCGGAAGGCTTCGAAGAGGTGCGCCGATATAAGTTGAAAAAGTGTTGTAGGCTTATCGCCTCAGCACACGGGGTGAGGTCCCTCTCACACCGCTTCACCCGGCCCGTTCGCGAGCTCATCATGCGGATCCGGCCGACCCGACCTGACTTGACTCGCACTCCTCGCCCACCACCGCACGCCGGTGGGCCTGGACCCGAGCGCGACTCGTACCCGATTACCTGGTTGCTCTGGGAGAGCTGTCCTAAGAGCGGATTCTGAGAGAGAAAGAGACACGCGGGGGAGGGGGGGTAGAGTAGGTTTTGCCCTCTGACTTTGAACTCTTGAGCGTGTAGGCACAGGTGAAGAAGAAGGAAGCTAAGGGAAACACTGTAGCAACAAGCGGTTTAAGTCGTCTGATTTTCCAATCAGACGACGTCCTGAAGGCAAAGAAGAAGAAGGAAGGCGAGGCAGAGGAAAGAGAGGAACACAGAGAGGCCAAGTGAAGACTCTGCATAGATCAGAAGACAAAGAAGAAGAAGAAAAGAAGAGAGAAGGAGCAGCCAAGTGAGGAAACAGAAAGCAGAAGAAGAAGAGAAGCAAGAAGCAAGAAGAAAAGAAGAAGAAGAGCACGGGAGGAAGATCTGAAGAAAGAAAAGAAGAAACAAAGAAAATAAAAAGAAGAAAAAGACAGGATCGTCCAACCAAGAAATAGAGGAAGAACACGAAGAACAAAAGCCAAAGAGGAGAGAAGACAAAGAGGAAGAAAGAAGAGAAGAAGAAGAAGCCAAACTTTCATCTCTCTCTCTCTCTCTCTTTATTTTTGTAATAGAACATGTATATCTCTAGAATACGACTTGCTCCCTGAGTTCGACCTCGGGAGAACTGTATTTTCCGAGTAACAAATATTAGCAAATGATGGCAATAACTATCTGTACTACAACGACTTAAGAAAAGGTAGTTGCTGCCACCGTTTGCCAGTTGGCGCCGTTGCCGGGGAGCAACGGCTATTCTAGAGGTAATTAAATTCCTGTTTTTAAATTTCTAATAATCTCCTTTTTTGTGCAGATACAGGAAAATCGAGAAGACAAGCAACCGCACGACAACCACTCCGAGGACAGGTAATTTTCTATCCTCTCAACCTTTAAATTCTAAAGAGGAAGAAAAGAAAAGAACAAGCAATATAGGTCTAACCTGTCTTCTCTACTTAGTAAACCATAAAAAATTGCATGTTTTCAACCCATTATTCTTGCACACTATTAAGGGTATTCAAGGGCTAACACATTCTTGCTTGAGCCCTAATTACCCAACAAAGAACTAAATGGACCAAGTAGAGCCAACATAAGATTCAACATTAGGGTTTTAGAGACACACTACTTAAATCAAGAATGGAGAAAATCCAAAAGAACTGTGCCTAAACCATTGAGTGAACATACTTATTCAGAGAAACCCTAAACAATTGGTTCTCTAAACACTTGAACCCAAAAAGAAAGGACCCAAAAGCTCTCAAAGGAACAAGAGGTAAAGTTGACCCCTTGGGTCAACCAACCTTAAAATTAGGTCACTTTCTCACTCAAAATACCTAAGAGATCAAGTGTAACTTTAAGCACCCTGATCTTAAGCTAAAATTGGTAGACTTAAGAGGTCAAGATCCCCATTCTGGTCTACCTGGAACCGCAGTGACAAGAGAGGTTGGGTGGGGGAAACCCTGTAACCCGTGGGGACGCTCTACCGTGTAGGGGTCTTCGCGGGACTCACCCTCTCTGGCTGCCTAGGTAATTCTCAGGTGGACGATCTTTTTGATCAAGGGGCCCATCTGCCCCGAACCTCTATAGTCACCCAACATTTTTGGGTGTCTTGATTGGGTCCAGCACCTGCTTATCTCATCCAGTCCTTCAGTATTTAGCAGGAGGTCCTTGAAACCTCCTATAGAAATTCACTCTCCCCGAGGCTAAGCCTCAGCTCCCTTGTTTTTGCAGAAATCATTCACATAGCCCCTCTTTCCTCTGATTCTGAACAAAATCCCCTTCTTCCATCTTGATTCAAACTTCGATTCTATATCTTGATTCCACCACCTGATTCAAAGATGCAGCCTAATTACCTAGCAAGACTACCATTCAAAAAACCTGGATATCTGAGATCCATGAAAGATAAGATGATTGAGGATGCCCTTGAATTCTATGAAATCAAATGTAAACCCTCAACACCAATAGAAAACATTCAGGTTGATGTCCCAACAACCACAGCTTTCATCATAAACTGTGCCCAAATTCTTTTGACAGAAATTACAAAAGGATCAACCCGAGATATGCTCATGACAGGATACATTAAGATAGAAAAATTACACCAATCTGAATACCTTCAATGCTTGACAAATCCTGTACTTTGGGAACAACACCAAGATGCCCTTATAAAATGGGTAGAAATGATGAGATCACTAGAACAAACTATCAACCAGAAATACCCATATATACCAAAAACAGAGGATGAACCATCTTGGAACAGTATTAAGGAACAATCCAGTTTCCCAGATCTCGGGACTGAGGCACAAAGTGGTTGTGGAATCCCAACCCAGATAGAAGACAATGTTGAATTAGGTTGGGATATTGCAGGAGAACACAATGATGAGCCAAACTTAGACCATGAATTGCCAAGCCTAGAATTCCAAAACTCCTGCAATAATGAGATTAGAACTGAACCTTCTGAGGGTATAAATTCCACCCCTTATTTTGATAAGGTGACCCTCGAAGGTTATTTGGACTTAGGTTCTAATAATTCTACCCACATCGTAAGCCTAGAACCTAGATCTGAAACTTATTGGGAAGATTATGAGGCCCCTTATGAGAAAGATCAAAGTTTTACAGAATATGATTCCGGACCTCTATTTGATGAATATCCCTCTCCAACATCCTCAGGAAATCTGATCGATTTTTCAGAAAACATGCCAATTTATGATACAGAAACTGAGGAGTTGGATGAGCAAGGTTTTAATGGGGTCTATCCTACCAGCTTCGAGCTTAGACAGAACACCTTTTTGAGCCCAGAATTGACATATAGGCTAGAACCCAGTCAGGCTGCTGATTCCACATCTGATGATTTTTGCTGTGATGGAATTCATGATCATGAATCTCATTTTCGCCAACTCTCCGACAATTCCAGATCTGACTATAATTGCGGAGAGACTTTCCTTCCTGAACACGCCAGGCCCATCTACAACCTCAGTTCACATGACTCTGACTCTGACTCTGAGGTCCTGATTCCCGAGATCACTGATAACACAGAATCATTCCTTTTTTATCCTCAGGAACCAAAAATAGAAAATGCCAAGAGTGATTGCAACCCAGAATTCAAATCTTTTCTCAATTCAGATTTCTTTCATCCTACAGACACTCTTCAGGCATTTGATAGTTACCCGGAGGACTCTTTACAGAAAATCATCTGTCATTCCTTTCTAAAAGAGCCCTCGTACACAATGGCCACCTTGTCTGCACACACAGAATGGATCAAAACCTCTTCCCAACCCCGACCCGCAACCGGACTCAATTCTATTCAGATTCACCTCTCACCGAGCCGTTTGCATTTCCACATCGGGTTTGGAACACTGATCAGACTACATATCATGCTCCATCATTCTCTGATCACCCCTGTAGGGTTTCCACGTCATTCATTGATTATTCTACGGGTCCCTACTCTGACCAGGCTGATTCGACTAAGCCAAACCCTGCGTTTTCACTTCTACATCCATCTGAGCTTCATAGTATATGGTGGGTTCCACACCTTTTTATCCACATCTATCAACCCACCAGATTGATTGGGTTTGGGCTGCATCATCAGCCTGTTGATTTGAACAAGCACCTGGTTGGACCAACCAGGCTCTTAATCAAGGTGCTTGTATTACAAAACCCTGCTGATTTCACCATCCCCTCTCCATCGCATTTCTCGCTTGGCTGAAGGCATCAAATTTAGCGCTCAACGGGAGGCAGCCCGTCATTCTCTTTAAAAACCTGAAACCTTTTCTAAAACCTTTGTGCACTTGAAATTCACACTTTAGGACAGCCGACTCCACCTCAGGTGCTTGCATCTGAGATTAAAAATCGTCTGCAATAGTCACCCCGACCCATTCACTCATTAAAACATCTGTCCTAATGTATGAACTAAGTTAAATAAAAACCCCATAAGTTACAATGAGGACATTGCAAATCTTAGGCATGGGGGGTATGAAAGTGCAAAACGTGTAAGAAAAGGTTTTAAACAAAAAATTCACATATGCCAAAAACACCATAAAAATTAAAATTTTTTCAAAATAAAAGGAATAAGAGGAGAAAGGAAATTTTGAGGAGAAGGAAAAGAAACAAAATGAAAAGGAGCACAAAATGATGAAAGAAAAGAGTAATAGTCATTAGTAAGAAGCTAAGGAATTAACCTTAGTCTAGACCATTTTTTTCAAGAAAAGAAATGAAAAGTGCTTGGTAAGATTAGTAAGAACGCAAACCTTAGGCATTCTTGAATAGACTCTTAGTACCCATTAAGATCTGGACACTCCTCAAGAGGTTGAGGTAAATGAAAAGCTGAAGTATTAGGTCTAAGGCTTAGGGAGTATTTGACCTCGCTAACTAACTTCTGGTTTACGGGACTCAGTAACCTAAGCACCCTAACCTCACACACAGCCTGGTTCAGCAAGCGTAAAAATCAAAATCACGCAGAAGCGTCGAAAAAATTCTTAAAAGTACACCTAGAATAGGAGCAGCCGATCAACACAAGTTGATTTGGACGAGTTCCCAGCGCAGAGAGGCAGGAAATCCCCTCAAAGATGCGTAACAAAATATCATCTCCTCGGTGCTTGTTTCTTAGGATATTCACATATCCTACTGGGGGCATGTAAGCACCCTGCTGGTTCAGATTCCATGGATGGCATTATCACGAAGTGTCAACTGCCAGGGTCTGAACGCGGCCACGGAACACCATGGATGGGATTATCTCGAAATCTCAATAGCCAGGGTTCTGGGGGTTGCCATGGGCGGTGCTATCTCGAAGCATCGATCTCCAGGAACCCTTGAGGATTGATGATGGGAGCAATGAATCTGATACAGACCATGTTGAAAAGCCAATCCTAGTCTAGAACTAAAAAGAAAAAGAGAGAGAAAACTCTCCAAATAGAAAAACTTTCTATCTCTCTCTTATAAAACGCACTGCGAACTGAACTAGGGCTAAAATCATTTCAAGCACGGGTGCTTTGACTACAAAGTCCAATAAACCTTAGGTTAGTTCTTGTGGGTCTTAAAAACCTTTGCTAAGGACTGAGGCTGAGGCTAGACAGATTTGGATCTTGGTTGGTACTAAAGTACCTTTTAAGCCTATGGTCAGCATTCTAACCTAATCTAGGTTTAAATGAAAAAGCACTTATCTGAAGCTATTAAGAACTTCATGGTCTAGAACAAGGGTTAAAACCTTAAGTTTTTGCTAAGGGACTAGCAAAAGCTAGGCATGGGGGTATGATGAGAACCTCATCATGAGCCATAACTAGCTCATTTTGACCTAATACAGAGAATAAAAGCTCCTACATAACCTTAGAAAGGCTTGGCTCAGAGAGATTCTGAGTTTGTAAAGAAAATAGAAACTAAGGGGTAAAAATGTAATTTCACCAATTTGATCTGAAAATAGGGTAACTCAGGGTCCAAACATAGGTCAAAATAACCTAATAAGAAGAAAAGTGGGATGAGATGACGCAATAAGGGCACAGCAACTCCAAGGAATTAAATGACATCCTGTAACCCTAAAAACAAACCCACTTCAATTCACGTGGTTCGAGACAAGGTAAAAATCAACTAAACCCTCTAAAATTCATAGAAAAATAATCTCTAGGGTTTAGGACTTTCAATTTGGCCTTAGGAATCCATTTTGACCTACATTGAGAACCATGCCCAATTAACAACTTAATTGGGTTTTTGCGTAAATTGATCGATCAAACGCGGGGTAGCTTTGCGAAGTGTCAGGCTGCAGTTCGGGCGAAGCCCTCGCCCGAAGCCCTCACGCGAAGTTCAACTGCCGCTGCTTCCTCTCCGCAGGTGCTCACATTGGGGTCGGACATTTAGTCCTACCTCGGAAGGCTTCGAAGAGGCACGCCAATATAAGTTGAAAAAGTGCTGTAGGCTTATCGCCTCAGCACACGGGGTGAGGTCCCTCTCACACCGCTTCACCCGGCTCGTCTGCGAGCTCATCACGCGGATCCGACCGACCCGACCCGACTTGACTCGCACTCCTCGCCCACCACCGCACGCCGGTGGGCCTGGACCCAGGCGCGACTCGTACTCGATTACCCGGTTGCTCTGGGAGAGCTGTCCTAAGAGCGAATTCTGAGAGAGAAAGAGACGCGCGGGGGAGGGGGGGTAGAGTAGGTTTTGCCCTCTGACTCTGAACTCTTGAGCGTGTAGGCACAGGTGAAGAAGAAGGAAGCTAAGGGAAACACTGTAGCAACAAGCGGTTTAAGTCGTCTGATTTTCCAATCAGACGACGTCCTGAAGGCAAAGAAGAAGAAGGAAGGCGAGGCAGAGGAAAGAGAGGAACACAGAGAGGCCAAGTGATGACTCTGCAGAGATTAGAAGACAAAGAAGAAGAAGAAAAGAAGAGAGAAGGAGCAGCCAAGTGAGGAAACAGAAAGCAGAAGAAGAAGAGAAGCAAGAAGCAAGAAGAAAAGAAGAAGAAGAGCACGGGAGGAAGATCTGAAGCAAGAAAAGAAGAAACAAAGAAAATAAAAAGAAGAAAAAGACAGGATCGTCCAACCAAGAAATAGAGGAAGAACACGAAGAATAAAAGCCAAGGAGGAGAGAAGACAAAGAGGAAGAAAGAAGAGAAGAAGAAGAAGCCAAACTTTCATCTCTCTCTCTCTCTCTTTATTTTTGTAATAGAACATGTATATCTCTAGAATACGACTTGCTCCCTGAGTTCGACCTTGGGAGAACTGTATTTTCTGAGTAACAAATATTAGCAAATGATGGCAATAACTATCTGTACTACAACGACTTAAGAAAAGCTAGTTGCTGCCACCGTTTGCCACTTAGCTTAGCTTAGCTATGCTCCAGCTTCATTGGCTTGTACCACCCAAAAACCCTACCTAACAACTCCACCAACTAGCTCCACCTAAGCTCCACATAAGCTAACCCTACTTGGCGCTAGCCTAGCCTACCCACCACCTCCAAAAGACACCTAAAAGTGGCGCCAAAACCACCCTAACTACCCTCTTGTTGGCGCCACCTTTCCCTCCAAAAATCCCCTTCATCTCCACCACACATCTCCCCTTAAACCCATCTCCACCCTCCACATCATCCCACCTTCTAGAAGCCTCAAAGTTGGCGCCAACCCATGGCACCTCTCCATGGTTGGTGCCACTTTTAGGTGCCTCTTGACCAACCCTAAATCCCCCCCTTACACCCCTTAGGTGGCGCCAACCATCCTTAACCCTAGGATCATCTAACCACCTCCATCCTCCCATCTTAGCCCTCCATTTCAAGAGGCACCTTAACCCCTCATCCTACCCTATGAAAAGACCACTACCCACCACCATTCAAACCATTCTTGGCTAGCAAATTCACTCTCATATTCTACCTAGAGCCCATGCCCAAGAGAGAAGAAGAAGAAGAAGATTAAGGGGATATTCTGTCCCTTTGGTGCCTTCCCCTCTTCCCTTCTCTCTTGAGTCATGCCAGCCAAAGGAGAAACCAGGCAAGGAAGATCTTTGGAGGAGATCTTGAAGGTGGTCCATGCCACCTTGGAGGAGCTTTTGAGGGTGGTGCACGCCCACCCCTTGGAGGAGAGCATTGAAGGTGGTAGCATCCACCTTGGAGGAGGTCTCAAGGAAGGAGAAGGAGGCCCTCTTTTCAAGCCAAGGAGCAGCTAGGCTTGGAGCAAGAAGACTCCCTTCTTCACCAAATTTTGCAAGAGGATTTGTGTTTCTTTTATTGCTTTTAGATTTTTTCATTTCTAGTAGAAGCATTCCTCTACTTGTGTTGGAAAAGAACACAAATTCTAGTTAATCAAATTGCCTTCTTTTTACTTTCTATTGCAATTGTTGTTTTTGTTCTAGCACTTGTTTCACATCTTCTTCCTAATTGCTCTTGGCCTCCATTTTCCTAGAGTGAGCTTAGGAAGAGGATATATCTATCTCTTAAGTTTTGGTTAAGTAATTATAGGTGTTAGTACTTTCTGCCACAATTCGCATTTTGCCCTCGTCTTTTCAAACCAAAAAAATTACATATTTAAAATACCAAAAGGAAAGTTGAGATCATTTTGTAAGCAAGAGAATTAATTTTGCAAACATTTGGCCTCCTTGGACGACCCTAGATACTCCCCTATCTAGGATATAAATTTAAAAGCATATGCGAATTCGCGTGTTACAACGACATTAAAAACCAGCTTTTATTAATCACGCGACTTTTCGCATCACTTTTTGGCACCGTTGCCAAGGAGGCATGCCTTTGCATTAGTCATTTTTGTTTTACTTGAAGTGGATCTCTAATAGCGAAATACGCGTGATTTATAAAGGTGGGTTTTTAACGTTGTTGTAACACGTGAATCTTCTTTTGCTTTTAAATTTATATCCTAGATGGGGGAGTATCTAGGGTCGTCCAAGGAGGCCAATTGTTTGCAAAATTAATCCTCTTACTTACAAATAGATCTCAACTTTCTTTTTGGTATTTTAAATATGTAATTTTTTTATTTTGAAAAGATGAGGGCAAAATGTGAATTGTAACGGAAAGTACTAACACCTATAATTGCTTAACTAAAACTTAAAAGATAGAAATATCTTCTTCCTAAGCTCACTCTAGGAAAGTAGAGGCCTAGAGTAATTAGGAAGAAGAGGTGAAACAAGTGCTAGAACCAAAAGTAACAATTGCAATAAAAAGCTAAAAGAAGGCAATTTAATTGACTAGAATTAGTGTTCTTTTCAAGGACAAGTAGAGGAATGCTTCTACTAGAACTAAACAAATTTAAAAGCAAATAAAGAAACACTAATCCTCTTGCAAAATTTGGTGAAGAAAGGAGTCTTCTTGCTCCAAGCCTAGCTGCTCCTTGGCTTGAAAAGAGGGCCTCCTTCTTCTCCTTCCTTGAGTGCTCCTCCAAGGTGGAAGCTACCACCTTCAATGCTCTCTCCAAGGGGTGGGCGTGCACCACCCTCAAAAGCTCCTCCAAGGTGGCATGGACCACCTTCAAGATCTCCTCCAAAGATCTTCCTTGCCTGGCTTCTCCTTTGGCTGGCGTGACTCAAGAGAGAAGGGAAGAGGGGAAGGCACCAAGGGGACATAATATCCCCTTAATCTTCTTCTTCTTATTCTTCTCTCTTGGACGTTGGCTTCTAGGTGGAATATGAGAGTGAGTTTGCTAGCCAAGGATGCATTGAATGGCGGTGGGTAGTGGTCTTTTTATAGGGTAGGATGGGGGGTTAAGGTGCCCCTTGAAATGGAGGGCTAGGATGGAAGGATGGAGGTGGTTGGTGATCCTATGGCCAAGGGCATTTGGCGCCAACCCAAGGGGTGTTAAAGGGGGTGGTTATGGTGGTGTTGGTGGCTTTTGGTGGTGGAGAGACACCACCAATTTAGCACCAACCTAGGGTCTTCTAGAATGGGGTTAGGTGGAGATGGATTTTGGGAGAGGTGTATGGTGGAGATGAAGGGGGCTTTTGGAGGGAAAAGTGGCACCATCAAGGGGTGGTTAGGGTGGTTTTGGCGCCACTTTTAGGTGTCTTTTGGAGGTGGTGGGTAGGCGTGGTTGGCGCCAAGTAGGTTAGCTTATGTGGAGCTTAGGTGGAGCTAGTTGGGTGGAGTTGTCAGGTGGGTTTTTGGGGTGGTACAAGCCAAGGAAGTTGGAGCATAGCTAAGCTAAGCTAAGCTAGCTTAGCTAATGGAGGAGTAGAGGAGAAGGTGTTGGAGCTAGGGTTTGGAGGGAGGAGCTGAGGATGAGAAGTCTGGAGCTGAAACTAGAGTTGGCTGCTGCTGAAGAGGCTGGCATGGGGCTGCTCTAGCTGGCTTAGCTTGCTAGTTCTTTGATAGTTACTAAGACAAGATAAAGTGAGCTAGCTTCTACCATAATGAGCTGAGGTGATCTAGGTCTGGTGCTCCCAGGTAGGATCAAGCTGGTTGAGGCAGTTAAGGTAGCTTAGCTCAACTGAGTTGAGCTAAGCTGAATCCCCGGGAGCTGGACTTGAGCTTCTTGAGCTGAGATGAGTTCTTCTTCATCTAGATGGAGTTGAGTGGAGCTGGATGTAGTTGGGTCTGAGCTGGGGTGAACTCCTATCAACTCAGCTGAGCTAGCTAGAGCTCCCTGTGGACTAGTGGGAGCTGAGATGAGCTAGACTCAGCTAAGTTGAGCTGGATCTGAGTTGACTTGAGCTAGGGTGAGCTAAGATGAACTCTCTTGAGCTACCATTTAGCTGAGATTAGCTGAATAGAGCTGGGATTAGCTAACCCTAGTTCAAGTGAGCTAGGTTCCAACTATGGTGAGCTGGATCAAGCTGAGTTCCTACTAGTCTGGGCTTCTCCTTCACCATTTGCCTTCTTGAGTGCTGGGGTTTTAGGGATCTACATATCTGTTCTTCCCTAACACTCACAAAAACATATAAAAAGTGACAACAAAAAATGCAATGCATGCCTAACCTAGTTTATGCCTAAATGCAGCCCAAAAAGCCATTTGCGGAGTAAAATCCTAAGAGCTAGGTTTGTTTTAATGCATAGGATTGATGATAAACTGGCATTTATCACACCCCCATGCTTATCTTTTGCTAGTCTCTTAGCAAAACTTCAATTTTTTGGAAAATGAATTTTTGGGAAATCTAATTTTTTCGACTTTTGAGGAGAAAAAGAGATTAAGGGACCTTGGTAGATTAAAACACAGGTGGTACGGGATTTGTTAAAGATAAACATCGGAATTTATTTTTGGATCCAACCATTAGACAGAACGGGATCAATATATCCTCCAGAAAATTCACAAATTAACCCCTTGTTAATTTAGATGACTTGAAATGTTTGTTTTTAGGATTTTTCTAACTCATGAATCTGATTCACAACTTGCAAAATCCTTTAAAACCTTGTGTCTGTGCTTGTGAAAAGCCAACATTTATAAGGGCGTGTTAATTTATTTATTATTACTTTTTTTTTCTCTCCCATGCTTATTTTTAGCTTAGTCTTACAATAGATGTGTCAGGATCATCATTCTCGTTACCATTCCTTGAGGGGGCTCTGGCGCCAGTACTTCGGGATAGCACTGTCCATGACACCACCCAGGAGCTCACAACCCCAAAACACGATGCGGTGTAAAGGGGCGCTCCAAGCAAACTCAAGCTCTTGCTCCGACACTATTGGTAGAGCACTATCCAAGACACTTGAGCTGCTAAAATGCACTTTAATGCTCCATCTAAAGATATGAAATATAGATATGGAGCAGCGTCGAGGCGGTAACATGTTGACATCGCGTCCTCAAAGGAGGCATTTTCCTCCTTCTCGGCGATGGGAACTCAAACCAATGATCTGCTTCAGACTTTTACTAAGTCCAAACAAGGGAGTTTTTCAAATTTTTAGTTATTTTTAAGTGTTGACTTGTGTGTGAAGAGTGACACAAGAAGTTTCTTAAGACATGAAAGTTTTTGAATCAGAAACTAAGTCAAATACTTTTCACATTACAAAATAGGATCAAGTCACCTGAACTATCATGAATTCAGGTGGAATTTTAGAGAAGGATATCTGATCTAGTCTAAAATAGACCCTGAAATTCTAATGATCAGATCCGCATCCTCATCCCTAGTTTGTTAAAGACTAAACCCCATTGTACCAAAAGTGAGTTTTTCAACCTTAGTCCCGAAAAAATTTTTTCATCATTTTTATTATTATTATTATTATTATTTTGGGTATGCAAGTAGGAAATAAACTAAAGAAAAATGCATGTTTTTAGGTTTTGTACATCCTAAATCTATCGTCAAAATTTAAAAACACCCCCCCATGCTTAAGATATGCCATGTCCTCATGCATTAGGAGGGATAAGGGATCACCTTAGTGAAGAGTGGTCGGGTTTAAGATGATCAAAACCTAGAAAAAGAGGAAAAAAGGAAAGCGGGAAAAAAAATGATGGGTTACCTCCCATCCAGTGCTATCTTTTACGCCATTCAGTCAGGCGTGAAGTGCATTAGTGATCAAGGTTGGCTGGCTCAGTAAAATTAAAAGATTCAGATAGAATTTTAGGCATATGGTCAAAATAGGGCTTTAAACGTTGGCCATTGACTTGAAATGTTGAATTAGTTTTTGGATCAAAAAGGTCAACGACACCGTATGGATATGTTTTATGGACAATAAAGGGGTCGGTCCATTTAGATTTTAATTTGCTAGGAAAAAGACGTAATCTTGCATGGAAAAGCCAAACGCATTGATTAACGTCAAGGTGTTTCCGAGCAATATATTTATCGTGAAGTTTCTTTGTTCAGTCTTTATAAATCCTCGCACTTTCATTGGGAAAATTATGCAATTCTTCCAATTTAGTTAATTGTAATTTTCTATGGTTACCGGCATCAGATAAATCCATATTGAGTTGTTTTATTGCCCAAAAAGCCCTATGTTCGAATTCTACCGTGAGATGGCATGCCTTCCCAAAAACCAGATGGAAGGGAGACATGCCAAGCGTAGTTTTCAAAGCGGTACGGTAGGCCCATAAAGTGTCGTCCAATTTGGTGGACCAGTCTTTACGGTCGGGCCTAACCGTCTTTTGTAAAATATTTTTAATTTCCCGGTTAGAAACTTCAGCCTGGCCATTTGTTTGGGGGTGATAAGGTGTGGAAATTTTATGATTAACCCCATATTTAGAAAGAAGGTGACGGAATTGTGAGTGGGTGAAATGTGAGCCTCCATCACTGATAATGGCTTTTGGTATGCTGAACCTTGAGAAAATATTTTTCTTAAGAAATTCGACAACCACACGGTGATCACTAGTGCAGGTGGATATTGCTTCTATCCATTTAGAAACATAGTTGACTGCGACTAATATATATAAATACCCACCAGAGTTGTTGAACAGTCCCATGAAGTTGATACTCCAAACATCAAAAATTTCAACCTCTAAAATAGGATTAAGGGGTATCATATCCTTCCGAGTCATGTTGCCGATGCTCTGGCAACACACACAGGACCGAACGAAGTCGTGAGCATCTTTGTGCAAGCTGGGCCAATAAAATCCCGCATTAAGGATTTTAGCTGCAGGTTTCTTGCCCGAAAAATGTCCGCCACAGGCCATTGAGTGACAATGTGTCAAGATATCATGGATTTCAGAATCGGGGACACATCGTCAAATGACCTGATCGGCACAAATGCGGAAAAGGTTGGGCTCCTCCCAAAAGTAATATTTAATATCAGCAAAGAACTTATCCCATTTTCTTTTTGGCCAATTAGCGGGGATTTGTTCTGTTGCTAAGTAGTTTGCGACGGGCGCAAACCAAGGGAGGGTTGTAGTAGTTAAAATGCTTTCATCGGGGAACTGATCTGGTGGGGTCATTATGTCATTCGTCGTAAGACGAGAGAGATGGTCGGCCACTACATTGTGCAATCCCGCCTTATCCTTGATTTCCAGGTCAAATTCCTGGAGCAGCAGAATCCAACGGATAAGGCGGGGTTTCGCATCTTTCTTTGTTAGCAAATATTTAATTGCTGAGTGGTCGGTATAAACAGTGACATGCGACCCCAACAGATAAGATCTAAATTTTTCTAAGGCAAATATAATGGCAAGAAGTTCCTTTTCAGTAACCGTGTAATTCCGTTGTGCATCATCAAGGGTTTTGCTAGCATAATAGATCACAACGGGCTTCTTGCCAATTCTTTGCCTTAGAACGGCCCCTACAGCAAAATCTGAGGCATCTGTCATTAATTCAAAGGGACTATTCCAATCAGGTCCCTGCAATATTGGTGACTCAGTAACCTCTTTCTTCAACCTCAAAAAACTCTCCAAGCACTTATTATTAAAATCAAATGGCTGGTCTTTAGTGAGAAGCTGACTTAAGGGTTTGGAGATTTGGGAAAAATTTTGTATGAATCGACGGTAGAAACCCACATGACCCAAAAAGGATCTGATCTGTTTGACAGTAGTGGGCGGTGGAAGCTTAGATATAGCATCTATTTTTGCTTTATCTACCGCGATTCCTTGTTTTGAAATAACATGGCCCATGACAATACCTTCTTGGACCATGAAATGACTTTTTTCCCAGCTGAGGACCAGATTAACTTCTATGCACTTTTGGAGAGTTCTTTCAAGATTTTTGAGACAATGGTCAAAAGAATCTCCAAAAATAGAGAAGTCATCCATAAAGACTTCTAAACATTCACCTGCCAGGTCTGAAAATATTGCAAGCATGCACCTTTGAAAAGTTGCAGGTGCGTTGCAAAGACCGAAGGGCATTCTTCGGAAAGCAAAGGTTCCGAAGGGGCAGGTCAAAGTTGTTTTGTCCTGGTCCTCAGGATGAACCGCTACCTAATTATAGCCGGAATAACCGTCCAAAAAATAGTAAAAATCCCATCCAGCTAACCGCTCCAAGATTTGATCAATAAAAGGGAGCGGGAAATGATCCTTCTTGGTGGCGGTGTTTAATTTTCGGTAATCGATACACACACGCCAAGAAGAAGCGGTTCGAGTGGCTACATTTTCCCCATTATCATTCGTGACAACTGTTAGTCCAGCCTTTTTGGGGACAACTTGTGTTGGACTAACCCATGAGCTGTCAGAAATGGGGTAGATGATATCAGCATCCAGCCACTTAATAATCTCCTTTTTTACCACCTCCTGCATAATAGGATTCAAGCGCCTTTGTGGTTGGTGGGAGGGGCGAGAATCGTCCTCCAAATATATACGATGCGTATAATAGGACGGATGAATGCCTTTAAGATCAGAAAGGGTCCAACCAATAGCTTTCCGATATTTACTCAAAACCTGGAGGAGTTTGTGCTCTTGTGCCCCAATGAGTCCAGAATTTATAATCAGGGGCAAGGTCAGATTAGGACCCAGGAAGACATATTTAAGGGAGTCGGGCAAAGGTTTTAATTCCAATTGTGGGCCCAGCTCCGAAAGAGTTTCTGCTTTGTGGGTTAGAGGTGAGGTGAGAGTGAAAGGGTTAGCTGGAATGCTAGCTGAACGTGTGGTTGGGGTGGAAGGGTGAGAAAAAGTGGATTGTTCAGGAACCATATTTACAGCAAAACAGGAACCTAAATGGGAAATCTGCAAAGTTTCCTCCACAATGTTTTTTATTTATGAATCTGAATCATCAAGGAAATCTGATTCTTGGAACCGCCTAGAAGCTTGAAAAATGTCTAGGGTTACAGATTCACCGCCACACATGATCTTCATCTTTCCAGAATCACAATCAATATTGGCGTGGGTGGTGGCTAAGAATGGTCTTCCAAGAATAATAGGGGCAAACTTAAGTGCTTCAGGTACCTCTATGTCCAGGACTAAAAAGTCTACTGCGAATAGACAATTTTTGACCCAGACAAGAACATCTTCAACAATTCCCCTTGGTTTAATCGTAGATCGGTCGGCTAATTGGAGAGTAACCTCAACAGGCTTCAATTCACCGATCTTAAATCCCTCAAAAACAACTGTGGGGATAAGATTAATTGAGCCACCAAGATCCAATAGAGCGCGATCAAATGAGGTATCATTAATGATAACTTGGATTAGGGGGGTGCCGGGATCTTTTCTCTTAAGAGGCAGTCGGCTCTGCACAACTGAGCTGTCTCTGGAAGAATTACCTTTCCTAAATTTCTGGGCTACCTTTTCGGAGTACATAAATCTTTTAGGAATTTTGCATAGGTAGGGATATATTTAATGGCATCTAGGAGAGGGATATTAATTTCTACTTGCCCAAATAAATCCATTAGTTCCTTCTCAGTGGGCTCGGATTTTGTCTTTTTCTTTTTTGAAGAGTGGAGGGATTGTGGAAATGGGGCAGGGCTGCCATGTTTTGCATGAATTGGTTCCTGAACAATAGGAGGGGAAGAGTTAATTTGTGTGTCATTAGAGCATGTTTCTTTAACAGGCAGGGTATTGTGAGTGGTTTTCCCATTCCTCAAGGTAACTGCATTTGCAGTATGGTTGTTTCTAGGATGAGGACGGGGGGCCTAGCTGTTATTGAAACCCGGTGGATGCTGAGGTACTGGCTGAATGGGTTGACTGGGATATCCACCTTGGAATTCATTCCTTTGATTATTTGGGTTGGGCATGGGTTGGGAAGGTAAATTCCCAATAGGTCAATGATAAAAGTAACCTTAACTTGGTGTTGCAAGTTGGTAATCATGCGGGTTACTTCTGTCATTTGAGTCTGCATTCCTTGCAGAGTTTTCATGACCTGATTATTAATATCATCCTGGTATGGTCCAGGTTGATACATAGGTTGCCCATAATTCCCAAAATAGTTTTGTTTGGGAAAAGGAATCGAATTTGGGTTTTTCCAGGAGTGATTCGGGTTAGTCCTCCAGTTTTGATTGGAAGTGTTGGAGGGGTTTCTAAATTGCTCCTGGAGAGCATAAATATTTTCCGAGGTGGGATCAAAAATATTTTGATCAAAATTCCCAATCAAATCTTGCGGGAAATCAGCTGGAAATTGCTGGCCAGCAGATGTGGCATCAATATTGTGTAGATTTTCTCTTTGGAGAATGTGTGGGGGGTTAGTGTGTGGAGAGTGGACGTGTGGAGCTTGTTTGTTTATGAGCTTTTCTTCCATTTTCTTTTAGTGAATTTGCATCTGGTCCAGTTGTTGAGCTAACATATATAGATCACCTTGCGTGACTGGAACAGAGGTGGATTTTGAGTCAATTTCATGGACTCCGTGTCTGGGGTTTTGTGATCTGCCAAAAGTGTCCATTGAAGTCATGTTAAATGAGTTTTCACTCATTTCTTCTAAGAGAAGATAGGCACTTTCGGCATCTTTGTTAAGAAAATTGCCCCCACATGAGGCATCCACAAATCATTTCAATTGATCTTCTAATCCATGATAGAAGATCTGCACTAACTGCCATTTTGGAATTTCATGGTGGGGACAACTTCTTAGAAGTTCCTGAAATCTTTCCCAGGCTTCATGGAGGGGTTCACCAATTTTCTGTTGAATGGTCATTATAGATCTTCTTAATGCATCCGTTCGACCAATCGATAAAATTTTTTTAAGAAAAACACTTTTTAATTGGGGCCTGGTGGTAATAGGGCACCCAACCGTTCTAAACCAATGAGATGCTTTGTCTTTAAGAGAGAGAGGAAAGAGTCTCATTAACCACACGTCTTCCTGCACATTGTGGGAAAGAGTGGTTTGAGCAAGGATAGTTAATTCCTCGAGATGACAAAAAGGGTCCTCTCTTGGAAGACCATGAAAATGCTTGATAAGGTTTAGAATGGCTGGTTTGATCTCGAAATCCCCTTGTGGTATGACCACCCCTGGTCTTTCCTCATAATTGGAAGGATCATAGAAATCCTTAAGAGGAACGACAGGCTGTTGGCGGGGTGGTGGATTTTGTCCTTGATTAGCTAGGTTCGTGACAGTCCTAGCTAGATCTTCTTGATTTTGTTGTAGTTGAGCCAAATGGTCGACCATTAATGCAAAGGGATTTGTATTTTGGGTTATAATTGGAGGACCACCTGGCCCTGTTGGTATTTCTGGTTGCTCCAAGTTAGGAAGGTGAGGGAGGGTGAAGTCAGCTTGTGGGTCGGCTAACGGGTTAGAAGTGGAAGCAGAATTTTTTTGACGGCTTCCTGGGTTTTCCATTTTTTTAGAAGAGGAGGGGGAAGAAAACAATGATTTCCTGCTGCAGGGGACGAAATCAGATGGTCCCTCGAGGTGTGGTTTTTGGGACAGTCACCCGTGCATGCACTACTTGGAAGAATTGGAGGGGAGGAGAAGAGAAAGAGATGAGAGAAAGTGTGTAATTCAAACAAACAAAACTAGATCTAACTTAAATGTGACTCCCTAATAATAAACCTAAAACTTGGTCTATGTAGGAAATAAGTAGTCAATAGTGAATACCCGTTCTGTCAACAAATCTAGCCAAGTTGCTTAAGGGGAGGTTTGGGCCCAAATGTTTACCAGGGAAAACCCCAGGTGCTTGTACAAACCTGCGCCTGGTCGTTTGACAAGGCCCCTCAGCCTGAACACCAGATATAGATGACAGAATTGGTACTAACTAAAGAAAACATAAGACCTAGATAGCAAGCCTAAGTTGATGAAGCCTTAGGGGTCAAGTTGCTACAAGTTTTAATTAGGTCTAGGATACTACAGTGCACACGGAATGTGGAGGGCATTAATTGGGTTGTTGACCTGTTATTTCGATTTTTTTTGTGTGTGTGCAGGAATTGGAGAGTGGCTCCAATGAAAATCAAGTTGTCACACAATTTTTTTTTTGTATTTATGTCTTTTAGGATTCAATTTAATTGAATGTGTTTTAGGGTTTCTCTAGTTAAATTTTCAAACAAGTTTGAAAATCCACAATCAAAGGAAAACAAGTTGTATGGGTGATTGTATATTTCCTTTAAATAGAGTCTCTAAAAAGAAAGAAGGAAACCCTAAGCCAATTGTCCCTAAGACAGAAATTTAACTACCAATGAGTTATTTTTAGGCTTTATGAATAGATAGTGGTCCAATCAATGCAACCAACACCACTACCTTAAGTGAAATCAAAGAAAGATTCCAGAAAAGATTTTTGTAGGATTTTAGGAATTTGTTTGATAATTTTTTTGAATTTTTAATTGTACTGGTGTCAAAGTTCAGAAATGATACCCATTGGTATTATGGACTTTTCAGTATTACCACCGACCTCAGAAAATTTTTGTTACTTTATGTGATGTGTAAAATTTCACAAGGATTCCAGCAAACTAAATTTCACAAAAATTGGATGAGTATAAAAATTGCGAAAATTCACGGACATTAGCAAAATAGGAAGATTAAAGGGTGTGACCCCTCTACAATCCATGAATTTTTAAAAATTAAATACAAATCCAATTGATCTTAAATTTGGAACAGATGTTCCTAACTTAATTGGGAATCATGGTATGAAATTTTATGATTTTATGAGGCTTGTGGTATTAGGAATCAATTTTTCAAGTCTGGACAGAAATCTAGACCCGAAAAATAGAACACCAATACTTGCAATGGAGTGGTGCTAAAGAAGCAATCAAGCAAACTATGGATTTTAAAATGCACCACTCCACTTAATCAAGTTGTTTAGGGTCCTGAAAGCCAAGTTTAGTGTATTTTGGTAGTTTTAATTAATTATGTCACCGGAAAGAGGAACCGACCTGAATTTCGCACGAAGAAAAGGAACTTTGAGCTCTCACTTCTAGATTCCCACTTTCTTCCTGCAATAGTTCCTGCACACACGAAAGAGAAGAAAGAGAAGGGGATGAGATCTACTTCAAGAAAGAGGAGAAAGAATAGCAAAGTCGTGCCTCCCCGGCAACGGTGCCAAAAAGTGATAGCAAAATACGTGTGATTTATAAAAGCCAGTTTTTAACGTCGTTGTAACACGCGAATCCGCTTTCGCTTTTAAATTTATATCCTAGATGGGGGAGTATCTAGGGTCGTCCAAGGAGGCCAATTGTTTGCAAAATTAATCCTCTTGCTTACAAATAGATCTCAACTTTCTTTTTGGTATTTTAAATATGTAATTTTTTTATTTTGAAAAGACGAGGGCAAAATGTGAATTGTAACGGAAAGTACTAACACCTACAATTGCTTAACTAAAACTTAAAAGATAGAAATATCTTCTTCCTAAGCTCACTCTAGGCAAGTGGAGGCCTAGAGTAATTAGGAAGAAGAGGTGAAACAAGTGCTAGAACCAAAAGTAACAATTGCAATAAAAAGCTAAAAGAAGGCAATTTAATTGAATAGAATTAGTGTTCTTTTCAAGGACAAGTAGAGGAATGCTTCTACTAGAACTAAACAAATTTAAAAGAAAATAAAGAAACACTAATCCTCTTCCAAAATTTGGTGAAGAAAGGAGTCTTCTTGCTCCAAGCCTAGCTGCTCCTTGGCTTGAAAAGAGGGCCTCCTTCTTCTCCTTCCTTGAGTGCTCCTCCAAGTTGGAAGCTACCACCTTCAATGCTCTCTCCAAGGGGTGGGCATGCACCACCCTCAAAAGCTCCTCCAAGGTGGCATGGACCACCTTCAAGATCTCCTCCAAAGATCTTCTTTGCCTGGCTTCTCCTTTGGTTGGCGTGACTCAAGAGAGAAGGGAAGAGGGGAAGGCACCAAGGGGACATAATATCCCCTTAATCTTCTTCTTCTTCTTCTCTCTTGGATGTGGGCTTCTAGGTGGAATATGAGAGTGAATTTTCTAGCCAAGGATGCCTTGAATGGTGGTGGGTAGTGGTCTTTTTATAGGGTAGGATGGGGGGTTAAGGTGCCCCTTGAAATGGAGGGCTAGGATGGAAGGATGGAGGTGGTTGGTGATCCTATGGCCAAGGGCATTTGGCG
This sequence comes from Thalassia testudinum, assembly GCA_037157565.1. NCBI lineage: Eukaryota > Viridiplantae > Streptophyta > Magnoliopsida > Alismatales > Hydrocharitaceae > Thalassia > Thalassia testudinum. The sequence goes on from JAZHRO010000025.1 coordinate 98,785,174, forward strand.
CCAACCCAAGGGGTGTTAAAGGGGGTGTTTATGGTGGTGTTGGTGGCTATTGGTGGTGGAGAGACACCACCAATGTGGCTCCAACCTAGGGTCTTCTAGAAGGGGGGTTAGGTGGACGGTGGAGATGGATTTAAAGAGAGGTGTATGGTGGAGATGAAGGGGGCTTTTGGAGGGAAAAGTGGCTCCACCAAGGGGGTGGTTAGGGTTGTTTTGGTGCCACTTTTAGGTGTATTTTGGAGGTGGTGGGTAGGCTAGGTTGGCGCCAAGTAGGTTATCTTATGTGGAGCTTAGGTGGAGCTAGTTGGGTGGAGTTGTTAGGTGGGTTTTTGGGGTGGTACAAGCCAAGGAAGTTGGAGCATAGCTAAGCTAAGCTAAGCTAGCTTAGCTAATGGAGGAGTAGAGGAGAAGGTTTTGGAGCTAGGGTTTGGAGGGAGGAGCTGAGGATGAGAAGTCTGGAGCTGAAACTGGAGCTGGTTGCTGCTAAAGAGGCTGGCATGGGGCTGCTCTAGCTGGCTTAGCTTGCTAGTTCTTTGCTAGTTGCTAAGCCAAGATAAAGTAAGCTAGCTTCTACCATAATGAGCTGAGGTGAGCTAGGTCTGGTGCTCCCGGGGAGGATCAAGCTGGTTGAGGCAGTTAAGGTAGCTTAGCTCAACTGAGTTGAGCTAAGCTGAATCCCCGGGAGCTGGACTTGAGCTTCCTGAGCTGAGATGAGTTCTTCTTCATCTGGCTAGAGTTGAGTGGAGCTGGATGTAGCTAGGTCTGAGCTGGTGTGAACTCCTGTCAACTCAGCTGAGCTAGCTAGAGCTCCCTGTGGATTAGTGGGAGCTAAGATGAGCTAGACTCAGTTAAGTTGAGCTTGATTTGAGCTGATTTGAGCTAGGGTGAGCTAAGATGAACTCTCTTGAGCTGCCATTCAACTAAGATTAGCTGAATGGAGCTGGGATGAGCTAACCCTAATTCAAGTGAGCTAGGTTCCAGCTGTGGTGAGCTGGATCAAGCTGAGTTCCAGCTAGTCTGGGCTTCTCCTTCACCATTTGCCTTCTTGAGTGCTAGGGTTTTAGGGATTTGCATATCTGTTCATCCCTAACACTCACAAAAACATATCAAAAATGACAACAAAAAATGCAATGCATGCCTAACCTAATTTATGCCTAAATGCAGCCCAAAAACCCGTTTGCGGAGTAAAATCCTAAGAGCTAGGTTTGTTTTAATGTATAAGAATGATGATAAACTGGCATTTATCAATCTCATCCCCTTCTCTTTCCTTTCTTTTGTGTGTGCAGGAGCTATTGCAGGAAGAAAGCGGGAATCTGGAATCGAGAGCTCAAAGTTCCTTTTCTTTTGTGTGTGTAGGAACTATTGCAGGAATAATTTTTTTATTTTTTTTCTTTTCTAATTTTTTTTCTACTTTTGGAGTTTGAGAGTTTCGGGATAACTTTTTATAGCTACCCGACTTGCCCAAGACTTGAAAAGGACTCTAAGTGCTAAGCATCTAGTGAAAAGAGTGAAAGACTCACTAGGTGACCGTTAAAATGGACTTCGGGTTTCTACGACCCTCGGAGACCTTACCTAAAGGTTTATCTTTTCGAACGGTAGCTTTCTCCCTACTTCTTTTATTTATGGGGTTAACACAAGGGCAAACCTAGTTTATATCTCCTCGGTTTATTCTACTTCCCTACTTCTTCCTTAAGTATTTTGGGAGTTATTGTCCATTTTTATGAGCTGGACTCTGGACAACCGACCAATGGGCTGTTACCCAAAGTAACTTGCCAGCCATACTCGTGCGGTGAAGTGTGATTTTGTTTATTTTTATTTTCTCCTTTTTCTTCTTATTATTTTTTTTTCTTTTTAATGAGATGGCTTCCCTGATCTAAGATTTACCTAAAAGCAGTACAAAGAAAATGGTCTTGTGGCTGGGCTCTGGACAACCGGTCGATGAGCTGTTACCACCGACAACTTGCCAGCCATACCACCCTAGACGGTTCATTAGCTACCCAATTTCCGAAGAAACTGTCGAAAAGTGAGTTAGTGCAAACAGTGTGTAGATGCTTAAGCTTAAAGTCCCCTCAAATTAGAGGGTGGGTTGATAAGTCATATACTTATCACCCCAATTTATTGACCAATTTAAAATAGAATTACTTGGCAAGGACTCGAGACCAAATCCACATTCGAGTGGACATCTGGGCTAATTAAGCCCGAAGACCTTAAGAGTCTAAGTATTCAGGTCCCAAAGTATCAATTCCTAAAGTTTTCAACTCCTAATGCCTAAGTTCTCGTATCCTAATTCTCTTCTTTTTTTTTTGAAAAATAGAAAATTATTGTTACGGCTGACAAAAAGATTCATAAGATATATCCACCGCCCCATGCTTAGCTAATGTAATGTCGTCATTGTTAAAAATGAAAGCATGCAGGAGAGTAGAAGTGGAAGAATAGCACTTGGTTTCGGTGAGATTTTGGTCAGCTCAGAACAGTCTTTACATGTGCTGAGTTTAGTACCTTCAGCTAGGCGATGATCGGCCCACGGTGGTTAAGGTAAGGTAAGGCAACCTTGTCCAAGATGGGTGCAAGGAGCATATGGTCAACAAAGGGTTTGAGATGTTGTCCGTTGACCTTGAAGGAATTACCTGTCTTTGGGTTAGAGATTTTGAAGGCCCCATTAGGGAAAATCCGCTCAATAACGAATGGGTCATCCCACTTAGACCTAAGATTACCAGGGAAGAGCTTTAGTTGAGAATCGAAAAGCCAGACCTTCTGGTTCGGCTGAAAGCTCTTACGTGAAATCATCTGGTCATGGAGAGCTTTGGTCCTTGTCTTATAGATTCTGGCATTTTCATAAGCATCATTTCTAAGCTCCTTGAACTCAGATAGTCGGAGTTTCCTGGTCTTCCCAGCCAACTCTAGGTCAAAATTACATTTTCTGATGGCCTAAAATGGTCGATGTTCTAGCTCTACTGGTAAGTGACATGCCTTACCAAACACCAGATGGAATGGAGACATATTGATAGGTGTTTTGTACACTGTACGGTAGGCCAAAAGAGCATCATCTGGCTTTTGGGTCTAATCCTTCCTATTAGGCCTTACGATTTTTTGCAAAATGTTTTTGATCTCCCGACTGGAGACCTCAGCCTGTCCGTTCATCTAAGGGTGGTAGGGTGTGGAAATCCGATGATCCACCCCGTATTTCCCTAGTAAATTCCAAAATTGGGTATGAGTGAAATGTGTGCCACCATCACTGATAATTTCCCAAGGAATCCTGAACCAACTGAAGATATTCGTCTTCACAAAATTGATGACCACCTTGTGGTCCTTGGTCCGGGTGGCGATTGCCTCAATCCATTTAGACACGTAATCAACAGTGACCAGAATATGCTGGTGTCCAAATGAAGGAGGAAAAGGTCCCATGAAGTTGATGCCCCAAATGTCAAAAATTTCGACGGAAAGTTTTGGGTTTAGGGGCATCGTATCTCTCTTAGCCATGTTCCCGAGTGTTTGACATTAGGTGCACGACTTTGAGCATTCCTAGGCATCCTTAAATAATGATGGCCAATAGAATCTAGATTGCAAGATTTTTGCTGCTGTCTTTTTTTCGGAAAAGTGTCCACCACACGCAGATGTATGGTAGAACTCAAGTATACTCTGGAACTCAATTTTTGGGATGCATCGATGAATAATCTGGTCTGCGTTGATGCGGTACAGCTCGGGATTGTCCCAAAAATAATATTTGGCCTCAGACATAAGTATGTCCCATTGTTCTTTGGTCCAATCCTGGGGGATTTGACCAATGGCCAAATAATTGATGATATCCACAAACCAGGGGGTTCGGATACCTGAAACTGTAAGGATAGTCTCATCCAGAAAAGTGTCTAAAATAGAGATATCCGGATGAGCAGAATCAATTAGGATTCTCGAGAGGTGATCCGCCACTACTTTTTATGCCCTTGCTTTATCCCTGATTTCAAGATCAAGTTCTTGAAGTAATAGAACCCAGTGAATAAGCTAGGGCTTAGCATCCTTTTTGGGCAAGGGATGTTTCAAGGATGAGTGGTCGGTATACATGATGACACGAGAACCTAAAAGATAAGCCTTGAATTTTTCCAAAGTGAAAACTACAACTAGCAATTCTTTTTCAGTAACTTTGTAGTTCCTCTGGGCCTTGTCCAGAGTCTTGCTAGCATAGTAAATCACAAAGGGCATTTTCTCAATCTTCTGACCCAAGATAGCCCCAACGGCATAATCAGATGTGTCAGCCATAATCTCAAATGGGGCTGTTGTACAGTGCGTGATCACAATTAAAAGTTGTTTAGTTGTAGTATAGCATGAAAACACGACGACAAATAATATTTGTAAAACCGGTGAGTACCGGGTTGTTCGCAGGGAGGCAATCTTGAGTTTTAACGGAAGCTTTTCAATGAAACTAGTTCTAGCAAGATATTTATATAAGTATATATGTATAGAGATGCATCAAATATTCACAAGATCAGACTTCATTGCATTGATAAAGAGTTTTCAAAATAGAAATTGCTATGCAAAAAGTAAAGATAGATAGAGAGAAAGAGGGAGAGGGAGAGAGAGAGAGATAAAAGAAAGTGGTAGAGAAACGATGCCGCTTGTAGGATGCTTGTGCGAGATACAGTAGCACCTCAGATTTAGAGCATCGGGATGAAGTCAGAGTGGAGTTGCAAAGGAGATGGAGAATTGCAAAGAAGATGGGATGTCTGGATTTGATGGAAGAGAGAGGTTCTAAATGGATGCCTTCAACTGGGGGGCCCTAGGCCTTCTTTTATAGCTTTTATGGAGGGCAAAAAGGGTATTTCAACCCTTAAACTTGTGCAAAAACCCTTTGGCTAATCAGATCTGTTGATCGGGAGATCAACGGCTTTGATTTGGCCTAAAAATAACCTTCAAAAGGCCTTCTATGCTTGGATTTGTTCTAGTGGTGACACATGGCACGTTGTGCGCCCTCAGATCCTCATCACATGGCTCCCACTCGCCGGTGCCTTCACGTTTTCGCCTTCGCCGCATGCCTTCAAATCTCACCTCATCATCAGCCATCCTATTTCAAATCCTACGTGCGCTTCTCGCACCTTCCTGATCTCGCAACAAACCGCCCAATCTCCCGTCCCGCCCACGATGCGCTCTAATCATGCCACGTGGTGCATTCTACGCCATCAGATCATGCAATTGCACTTACACGAGCCCGCCCGCTGATGCTGCATCAATTTGCGCAGCGCAGGGCTCGAACCCGCGTCCCGCGCTTACGTGCCCACACCTGCGAGCCAATGCATTGCACAAACTTTTTATCATATATACTTGCTTGTTTATATTTATACTGATCTAATCTGGGTGATGACGTGGTGCGCTTGTGGCCTTTGGATGAAGATCCAATGGCCTACACTGTGAGGAGAGGTGCCTGATAAACGCCAGTTTATCATCATTCTTATGCATTAAAACAAACCTAGCTCTTAGGATTTTACTCCGCAAACGGGTTTTTGGGTTGCATTTAGGCATAAAAAAGGTTAGGCATGCATTGCATTTTTTATTGTCTTTTTAATATGTTTTTGTGAGTGTTAGGGATGTACAGATATATAGATCCCTAAAACCCTAGCACTCAAGAACGCAAATGGTGAAGGAGAAGCTCAGACTAGCTGGAACTCAGCCTAATCCAGCTCACCTCAGCTTGATCCAGCTCACCGCAGCTGGAACCTAGCTTACTTGAACTAGGGTTAGCTCATCCCAGCTCCATTCAGCTAATCTCAGCTGGATGGAAGCTCAAGAGAGTTCACCTTAGCTCACCCTAGCTCAAGTCAGCTCAGATCTAGCTCAACTTAGCTGAGTCAAGCTCATCTCAGCTCCCACTAGTCAATAGGGAGCTCTAGCTAGCTCAGCTAAGTTGATAGGAGTTCACCCCAGCTCAGATCCAGCTACATCCAGCTCTACTCAGCTTCAGCCAGCTAAAGAAGAATTCATCCCAGCTCAGGAAGCTCAAGTCCAGCTCCCAGGGACTTAGCTTAGCTCAACTCGGTTAAGCTAAGCTACCTTAGCTGCCTCAACCAGCTTGATTCTACCCGGGAGCACCAGACCTAGCTCACCTCAGCTTATTTTGGTAGAAGCTAGCTCACTTTAGCTTGGCTTAGCAACTAGCAAAGAACTAGCAAGCTAAGCCAGCTAGAGTAGCCCCATGCCAGCCTCTTTAGCAGCAGCCAGCTCCAACTCCAGCTCCAGACTTCTCCTCAGCTCCTCCCTCCAAACCCTAGCTCCAACACCTTCTCCTCTACTGCTCCATTAGCTAAGCTAGCTTAGCTTATCTTAGCTTAGCTTAGCTTAGCCAACAACCAGCTCCTTGGCCATCCATTACCTTAAAAATCAACCCTAGCTAGCTCCACCAACTCAAGCCTACCTAAGCTAGCTACCCTACTTAAGTTGGCGCCACCTCCTAGCCATCCCTTCACCCCATTATCTCCACCAAAAGACACTTCAAGTTGGCACCAAAAACCACCCCTAACCACCTCTATATTGGCGCCACTTTCAGCCCCTTAATCCACCCTACACCTACCCACATAAGCCATCCTAGCCATCCACATACCCCCCCTTCTAGAACCTTAAGGTGGCGCCACCTAATGACCTTCTAGAATGCCCATTTTGGCGCCAACGCCAAAGGGTGTCAACACCCATAACTACCCCTTGGTGCCCTTTAAGGTGGCGCCAACTCTCCTTGGCCATGGGATCTCCAACCACCTCCATCAACTCATCTTGGCCATCCATTTCAAAGGTCACCATAGCCCCCCTCCTATTCTATAAAAAGCCACCACCTACCACCATTTTTGGGCATCCTCCCTTAGTATATTTTCTACCTAAACCACCTATACCTATGGCCAAGAAGAAGGAGTAGAGAAGGAGATTAAAGGGGCACATCACCAGCCCTTTTGGTGCCTTCTTCTCCCCACTCTCTTCAACTTGAGCCATGCCAAGGAGGAGGACTCTCCCACTTCAAGGAGGACGGCAAGGCAAAGGAGAAAAGCTTAGGGTGGACGTCCACCCTTGGAGAGAAACTTAGGGCACGCCCCCTTAGGGCTTGCCTTGGAGGTCGTCACCTTGGCGGAGTTCTGCAAGGAAGGACTTGAAGGATTCTTTTTAAGCTTGGGGGCCACCAACCTTGGAGCAAAAAGCCCTCTTCTTCACCATCTATTTAGAGGATTTGTGTTTTCTTTTACTTCAATTATCTAGTAGTAGAAGCATTCCTCTACTAGGCATTTTTGTTAAACACTTTATCAATTATCTAGTTGCCTTCTTCGCATATCTTGTTTGCATTTCTATTTGCTTATTTTCAGCATTCTTCACTTCCTCTCCCTAATTATTCTAGGTCTCCACTTGCCTAGAGTGAACTTAGGGAGAGGCTCTACTCGCTACTTTAGAGTTGTTTACTTAATTGGAAGTGTAAACACTTTTCCCGCCATCAGTTCGCATGTTGCCTTAGTTCAAAAATTAAAAAAAATGGTATATTGAAAATTACCAAAAAAAAGTTGAGATATATTCCAAGAAAGAGAATCAATTTTGCAACCATATTGCCTCCTTGGACGACCCTAGATACTTCCCTATCTAGGATTATAAATTTAAGAGCGAAAGCGGATTTACGCGTTACAATGACCTAATTAACAAACCGCGTATTTTCGCTATCAGTGCCTTCAGAAGCTGGGGGCGTGGCGAGGGGCGACTGCGATGGTGCATGTGGCACCATCGTGGCCGTCCATTCTTCTCTTTATATCTGATGACATAGGCCTCCTATTAAGTTGATTTCTGCATTGTTGGATTGCAAATGTCGATCCGGATCCATCCATGCGGTTGGATTTGTCATCTAAGGTCTAGATCTTTGCCCCTTGGCTCCATGATCTCTATTCTTCTATGGACTATACATGATGCTCTGGTTGTCTGATCGGGATGATTTTGGAAGCGTTGAAATCCTGTCGTCATTCTAATCAGATCTGTTTGATCTGATCTGACATCTACGGCTTCGAATCATCTTTGATTAAATCATCTCTCTTTTAGGCCTAAAATGATGATATTATCTATATGACTAATAAACTAACTAGTATGCGAATTACGATGCTTATGCATGCATTGACTTAAAGTTATGCTAGAATCTAGTTCAATTCAGGTGTTTTAGGTTGCATGATTGCTGTGTAATCAGCTGTCCAGACCGGTGGTTGCAGCATCGGGGCACAGGTGACCACCATTTTTAACAAATCAAATGCCTTACGGCATGATTCATCAAACTTGAATGGCGTGTCTTTGGCCAGAAGGTTACTCAGGGGTCGAGCAACATTTGAGAAGTTCTTGATGAATCTTCTATAAAAACCTTCATGCCCAAGGAAAGAGTGGATCTGTTTCACGGATGTGGGTAGAGGAAGTTTAGAGATAGCATCCACCTTAGCCTTATCAACCTCAATACCCCGATTAGAAACCATATGACCTAGGACAATGCCTTCCCGAGTCATAAAATGGCTCTTTTCCCAACTAAGGACCAGTCGTGTCTTGATGCATCTCTGGAGGATCAATTCCAAGTTAGTTAGGCATGACTCAAAAGAATCTCCGAAAATGGAGAAATCATCCATAAACACTTGAAGACAATCTCCCACCATGTTAGAAAAGACGGCCATCATGGACCTTGGAAAAGTCACGGGTGCATTGCAAAGCCCGAACAACATTCTATGGAATGCAAAGGTTCCGTAGGGACATGTGAAAGTTGTCTTTTCCTGGTCTTTGGGATGGATAGGGACTTGGTTATATCCCGAATAACCGTTCAGGCAGTAGAAGTATTTTTGCCTAGCTAACCTTTCTAGGATTTGATCGATGAATGGCAAGGGAAAGTGATCCTTTTTGGTGGCTGTGTTCAGCTTCCTATAGTCAATACAGACTCTCCAAGCGGAAGCTGAATGAGTGGTGAAGGACTCCCCTTTCTCGTTAGTCGTAACCGTTATTCCCGCCTTCTTAGGTATAATCTGAACGGGGCTAACCCACGGACTATCCGAGATTGGGTATATAATTCTAGCATCAGGCCACTTGATTATCTCCTTCTTGACTACTTCTCACATATTCGGGTTTAGTCTCCTTTGCATTTCATGAGAAGGGCGAGATCCATCTTCCATGAAAATACGATGATTACAATAAGATGGCTTGATCCCCCTAAGGTCATGGATGGTCCAACCAATTGCCTTGTTATTGTTCTTAAGGACCTTAATCAACCTCAATTCTTGCTCCCTAGTTAAATCAGCACTAATAATCTCAGAGAGTGTGTTCTCATGTCCTAAGAACTCGTATTCAAATTTTTAGGCAATGGTTTCAATTGAAGTTGAGGTGGGTTTAGTATAGAAGGTATGGAGGATGATGATGAAGATTCATCAGGATGATCCAGTGGAAGAGGCTAGGAATGAACAAAATCAACAACCTCTTTGAAATTTGGCAGGTCTGCCATGGAGGGTTGTGGGTTGGGCTCGCTAAAGCTGGTGCAATCCTCGAGTGCATTGATTGTCATACAAGTCTCAAAATCATGATCCTCGAGCTCCTCAATGAATCCACAATCCTCAAATCCTCTTATTGTCTTGAAAATATCAAGAGTTAGCTTCCTATCCCTAAAGGTGATCTCCATACTACTGCTCTCACAGTTTATGTTGGCCTTAGCGGTAGCTAGGAATAGGCACCCCAGAATGATAGGCGTGATCCTCAAATCATTAGGTACATCCATGTTAAAGACCAGGAAATCTGAGAAAATAGAAAACCTTGACCTTGATGATTACATCCTCAATAATTCCCTTTGGTGTGGTGACCGAGTAGTCTACTAATTGTAGCATTACTGAGGTTGGCCTAAGTTCGCCCAACCCAAACCTCTCATAAAGAGAAGTAGGGATTAGGTTGATGGATGCACCTAGATCCAACAGTGCCCTATCAAAAGTGTATTCCCCAATAATGCATGAAATCAAGGGGGCACCAAGATCTTTCTTCTTTTGAGGAAGGTGATGCAAGATGACAAAACTTGCCTATTCAGAGTGGGTTCTCTCAATTTCCGCTTTTGGGTACATAGTTCTTTTAGAAATTTAGCATAAGACGGGATGTGCTTAATAGCATCAAGGAGTGGAATATTGATCTCTACACTCTTGAATAAATTCATGAGCTCCTTGTTGGTGTCTAAGGTTTTCTTCTTCTTGGTTTTCAATAAGGCTTCAGGGAACGGGATGTGGGTAGTATTTTCAATTTCTGATCCCTGGGCCTTATTGTCTTCTTCAATCTCCTCCTTCTCTCTCTCAAGCTCCCTAGGGTTTTGGCTTCTAGAAGGTAATTTAGGGTCCTGAGTCTGCTTTCCACTTCTCAAGGTGACGGAGTTTGTAGAGGCATATGGGTTTGGGTCTTGAGGTGGGTTAGTGAAGATTGGAGGGCCTTGATTGGTCATGTAACTAGAAGAAGAAGAGGAGGGACCCTGCTCAACCACCTAAGCATGTGCGTGTGGGTCCCTTTGATTTCTGTATCCTTGGGTTCTATTGCCCTGATTTTGCACATTGCACAGGTTGGGTACGGGTTGGGATGGTAGAGATCCAGGTTGTCGGGTGTTTGCAATTAGCCCAGATTGCAAGTTATTCAATGATGTCTTCATTTGCTGCATATGTTGAAGCATGGACACTTGCATTTCCACCATCTGTCGGTTTAAATCAGCCTGTCCTGTAGATTGTTGGGCATTCCAAGATGTCTGAGTAACCGATCTCTAGGGCAACTGGGTGTATACTTGACCCTAACCCATAGATCTTTAAGATGCATAGTTGCTGGGTCGTGTTTGGGTTTGTTGCCCCTGACTTTTCCAGGAGAAGTTAGGGTAGTTCCTCTAATCCGAGTTATAAGTATTGGAATACGGGTTGGACCTAGCATTCTCCTGCACTGCATACGCATCCTCATAGGGCGAGGATGGAGAGAAGGAAGGATTAGAAAAACTGGGATCAAAGGCCCCAGTTTGGAACCCATAACGTTTCGAGAAATCTTGGCTTATAGGTTGAGTCGATTTAAGTTGGCTCATGAACTCTCACCCCGTGGGAGCTCGTGAAGAATGAAATCCCGAATCCTGGGATTGAGTGGGTGTAGATGTGTTTCTTGAATTCGCAGACATCCATTCTTCCATTCTTTTAGTAACCAAGTCCATCTTATCAAGCTTATTACAAATCAATTCCATGTCAAATGAATGAGAATCCTAGATCTCAATAGCATTTGACCAGGGTTGTTGGGACCGGTTGAATGCATCCATGGAGGCATGATTAATTGAGTTCTCGCTCATTTCAGCAAATAGATTGTATGCGCTATCTGCATCCTTGTTGAGGAAATTACCTCCATTGGAGTTGTACACGTGATTACGGATTTGTTCAACTAACCTGTGATAGAAAATCTGCACGAGTTGCCATTTTGGCACCTCGTGGTGTGGACACTTCCTCAAAAGTTCCTGGAATCACTCCCAAGCACCATGAAATGGTTCCCCCGGTCGCTGGGCAAAAGTGGTAATCGCTCGTCGCAAGGCATTGGTCCATCTGATAGGGAAGAATTTCTTCAGGAAAGCTAACTTAAGAGTAACCCATGTTTCTATCGGCCTTCCGATGATATGATACCAATGGGGGGCCTTATCCCTAAGAGAGCGGGGAAAGAGCCTCATGATATTTGCTCTTCATTCACATTCCTTGCTCTAGTGGTTTGAACCAAAGTGGTCAGATCCTCCAAGTGCTGGAATGGGTCCTCTGAGCCAAGCCCATGGAAATGCTCAATCAAACATAAGACTTGGGGCTTGATTTCTATGTCTCCGGCAGGAATCATGACGTCGAGACGTTCCCCATAGTTTGAAGGATCATAGAAATCCTTCAAGGGCCGAGCGCCCTGACCATTCATTCGTTGGAACCATTGCTGCATCTGCTGCAATTCTTCCAATTGCCTCTGAATTAGCTCCTACTGGTTCGGGGGCGGGGGAGGTGGTTGTTGATCACCCTTGGGATCTGCTTAGCTATAGCTCAACCTCCGCCTCTGGGAATGGTCTAAAGGTCCTTCCAATCTATGGTTCAATGATCTCCTTCCAAGCATACATTGGAAGGAAGTCGGAAGGACGAGGAAGAGAAGGAGTCCTACAGCACAAAAATACAATCCTATCCTTAGGTTGGGTAGCCTAAAGGTCTATAGACTTTGAGAATCCATCCTAAGATTATGGATGATTTACTCTACTTATATCCAGGCAATCCAACCAGTTAGAAGGAGGGACTGGGGAGAAGGTTCTTCCTTTGACTTGTGCCTCCGATTCCTAGTATACCCCCAAGCTGCAGTCATTTGACGCTACTCCCCTAGCTTGACATCCGATTGACTAGTATAAGTAGGTTAATCGTGAACAATCTCAATCTGGATCCCGATGAGCGAACCAGTCCTTAGGGCCAACGTCTAATCAATTTTAGTTAGGCTTAGGATATTGGTGCTTCTGGAATGTGATGGGCCCTTAATGGGTTGTGTCATTATTGATTTGTTTGAGAATGTGTGTACGTGCACAACTAAGAAGTTTTCAAGCAAGATTATTAAGAATGAAGTGAGTTTTAAGATTCAAATCTTGCTTAGTAGCTTTTAGGATTCAAATATTAGGTGTATTCAACCAAGTTCTCAGGAGGCAAACCAAATTTGAAATCACGTGTTCAAGTGTTTTTCCTTTATAAGTCAAGAAGAAATATGGAGTGCTTGGCTTGACCTAAATATTGAATCCTATGGGGCAGCTACAAAATGAATCAGTTTTAAATTAGGTGGTTGATGCGTGCATTCACTCAACTCAGTAATTAAGTTAATTTCACTTAATTAAGAGTAGAAGAAATCACTTAGGTTAACTCGAAGTTGTGTCAATTGTGTAGTATAGGGTCGAATTAACCTAACATTTTAGAAATTTTTACTGGTTGAGTCCAGGTCGTTCACTGAGAGGCAAAATAATTTTCTCCAAATTCACCAATTTTCTTTTATCTCTTTAAGTTTAGGAGGTAAAACTAGTTTAATTTTCAAAACATGAATTTTGTCAAAATATTTAACTATAAAGAACATACAAAATTCCATATGCAAACATATTTACTCAAAATGTTGTACTTTATTAACAAGTAAACATGCTAGTTTTTTCAATTTTATTTCATTCTAAGAAATTAAGGCAAAAAGTTATCTAACTAAAGCATGCCTTTTACAATTAAGAACAAAACGTAATTATGCAAGAGAAAATTCATTTTTCTCTTCATCTCTTTATAGCCTCTAATCTTCTTTTTTTCTTTCTCTCTTTTATTTTCTTCTCTCGAGCTCTCTTTACCTTTCTTGTGTTGTTCTTGCATTCTTATCCTCCTTCTCTTCTTCTTTTTCTTTAATCTTCTCCTGCCTTCTCTTCTTCCCTTAGTTTTTCCTTAACACTCCTTAGCGCCTGTGCTCCTTTCTTCCTTAGCCTTTTTCCTTAATACTTCTCAGCGTGTGCCTTCTCCTTAAGCACTTAGCCTTTTTCCTTCAGTAGCTTCTCTTTTCCTTAGGCTTTCAGTTGAACTGGGTTTTTTTACTTTTTAAACCAAAAGTTTTTTTATTTGCAGCGAGGTCCTTTCAAGGATACACAGCACCCTGGGATCAGGGTGGGACCAGACCCTACTCAGTCCTCGCCTAATCTCGATTAGGTTTGTTTCGGTTTATTTCTTAATCGGTTCACAATATCGAGCCGCATCGGCTCAACCTGGCCTCCCAGGCCACACTCGCCCTCCCAGGGCATATTCACATCCGCACTCCCCCAAGGGCGCACACACCCGCAGGCATATGCCCGCACACTTAGAACAATGCTCAAATCAAATCAGAATCGGAACTGGTGTGCTGAGCGCTGACGACCGCATAGCCAAGGGAACAAAACAGTTTTATACCCAGGCACGTGCTCGTGGATATCCGAGGTGGGACAAACATTCCCCCTCCAGACCCGAATTCAATCGATCGTAACTTTCTACCCAGAGCTCCAAATTGGATGATTTCAAGTTTGTTGGAAAGCTCTAAGGGTAATCTACACAATTTTAGGGTCAATTTAATGTTTTAATGATGTTTGGTTCTTCAATTTAAGAGATGAAATTAGGGATTCTACGGGTTTTATAAAAGCCTGGAAATGTTTTTATCTCATGAGAGTCCTCAGATGTACTTCTATCATCTATTAAAAGGTCTGTACATATTATATAAGCAATTCCGCTTCTATTAGGATGGATTTTAAGTTCTTAAGACCTACAAAACCTGCAGAGAAGCTTTTCTCTTCTCTGAAAACTTCAGCGGTTGATTTTCAGATTTCAACAAGTGCAACAGACACTTTAAAGTGTTCCTAATCTATTTAGATTAATTCTAAGGGTTATAACTAATCAATCTGGGCAGGTTTTAGATTTGAATTTTATCAGAATAGTGCTTCTGTTGGTTTGGGTTCGATAGTAACCCAAATAAGCAGAGACAAAATCTTCACTAAATACATCATCTGAGCTTACTTTATTCTTTCTAAAAACATCAAACAGAATCTCAGAAACAATTTCCACATCTCAATTCCTCAATTCAAGCTTAGAACACCATTATCAGACTAAGGTTTGACTATGGAAGCTCGAAAATTGACTTTCTGTTTAGAGCTTCTTCCAAAGAAATTAGTGCCTCAATCAGAGTCTCCTCAACATCAAAAATTCATTCAGATCTTCAGATTTGTGTTTCAACCTTAATTTCTAGGGTTTCAAGCTCGCCGCCTGAACTAAAATAGGTATGTGTTTGACAGAGTTAATCAGAGTTTATTACAATGTTTAAAAATTAAAATAGCTTCAGTGAATCGCACTGAAGCTTCTGAGCTCCTTAAGTGTTTCTCAAATCCTTCTTAACAGACTTCTCCAACTCGCCGGAGTTGGGGAAGATGAAGTTACATCTAAAGCTCCAGTAATTAAAACCTCAAACAAATTTCTTTAAAATAATCAGTAATCCTTATTTTATTGTTCTGGAGCCACTTAACAAGTTTAAGAGGCTGCAACACAACTTTGACTCGCCAGAGCTCCGGTGAGTCCAGAAAATGTAAAATGTTTATACAAATTAACAAAATTAACCATTTTTAATCCATAAATGATCTTGGGGTTACAAGGAACCTCTTTATCACATTAAATTCTTCATTTGTTCATTGAAATATAAGATTTGACAGTAAGTTCATTTCTTAAAAGATTTGAATGGTTTAGCTCAGGACTTGATTTAACTACTCAGTTGAGAAGTTAAATCGAGTCAATAGATGTTATTAATCATAAATATATATTTAATTTATAGTTTCAAATGTTCCTGAGCCGCCATGGATAGCGAGCTCAGGAGCTAAATTAAATTTTGGGTGTTTAATTATAGATAAAAATAATAGTTAATATAATGTCGATTAGGGTTCATTAGTGATGATAGGTGACGAAAGAATCCAGTGATGGTGGAATTAGGCCAATTACTATCACCATAGATAGTGAAGTAGTCGGTGAAGGTGAGATTTGAATTAGGCGTTTAGGTGATTTAATTAATGATTAAGTGGATTAGAAGTGAACATGGAAGTTAAAAGAAGGTGTACAATGAATTAAAAGACAAAATTAAAGTCTCTGGAGAGCTCAAGGAACTCGCCGGAGTCGGAGGAGATGAAGCTAAACTCTAAAATTACTCTAACCTAACTAATTAAACTAACTAACTAAGCTAGCCTACTCCTACTCCTAGTCTACTGTTACCTGGACGAAGGGGTCAATAGGGTTCCGCCGAAGTCTCATGGCGGACGACGAAATTAGAGGGTTGAAGAAAGATCTCCGGTGGGCGGATTTGAGGTGGAGCGGAGGAATCCTAGGGTGGGCGCCTTTGTCAGAGGTGCAGAAGACCACGGCGAATCTCCTCAGCTACTTAAGATGGATAGAGGAAGTCGGAAGATGGAATGGGGAATCATCGGAGGTTTGGAAGAATAGCCTATTGGGTCGGTTGCAGTGTTAGAAGAGGGAAGGGAGCCAACTTGCCTAAAATCGGAGGTGTGAGGGGGTATTTATAGTAGTTTGTGGCGAAGAGAGAGGCGGGGTTTGGCCGAAGAAGAAGCTCGAGGAGCTTAACCTCTGTCGTCGTCTCCGACTACGGTGAGGTTATCTCCCACTGAAAAATAAAATTTTCGGTTGATCCAGACCGATGGATCAAGTGGAGGTGGTGAGCGCAAGCTGCCAGAGCTTGGGCAAAGAGGAATGATGTCGGCAGGGCGGTGATTGCGTGGTGGGATGACTCTCTGCCGCCAGCCGTTCATTTGGCTGGAGAAGAAGAAGAAGAAGACGAAGAGGGACTTAGAAGTAGTAAAACATAAGGACCTATGTGAGAAATATGGACCCGACTGTAATGAATATTAAGGACTAAAATGTAAACCCAGGTTTTGAAGTTTTATTTTAATTTAGATCTTTTTCAACTTTTTATATATGTTAGTAAATAAGGTAAATATTATGTTTACACCTTGAATTTACATTTTTGACCTTTTTAAGTTAATTTATTAGATTAAGTAAAATTACTTAATGATGAGAGGCTCTATAAGGAGCGGCAGGGTCGTCCGACCAAGGCAAGCTACTTCTGGTGGAGAAAAACCCTCTATTTCATCTCTCCCCTCTCCGGTCAGAGTGCCCTAGCTTCCGACGATCTTTCCTCCTCCTCCTCGTCGCTCTGCTGCCATACCTGGAGTAGGGCCTACTCTGCCCCTTCTTCCCATGCCAGGCCGCACCAGCTGGCATCTCCAGATCTCCTCCTCGTCGCCATTACTCTTCTTTTGGGCGCCTTCATTTCCAGTGCCGGTAGGCATGAGTCGGACGTCTTCCTCTCCCTCTTCGTCGACTAAGTAGGTAGGAATCTTCCCCTTACTCTCCTCTCACTTTTCCCTTATTCAATTAGCATTTCACACCCATTTCCGCGCACACAGTCTGCCCTAGGCACACGACCACAGGCGCTCTCGCGCCTTGCCGACCCTCGCACCGCCTTCGCCACACTCCGGCAAAGCGCCCTGTGTTGTCTGACGTGGCCGGGAGGTCGTTTTCGTGAATTTAGGGTTCAACCTCCTCGCCGCCATGGACGAGCTGCTGAAGCTTCTTCGCAGGCAGCTCCAGGACTCCTCCACTCTAGGCGTGAACTCCAGGCAACGCGGGGTGCTTCCACGAGTGTGCCCAGGCTCCCAACTGGGGTCGTAAGCCTTCGCTGCTGCCCCAATTGCCAGTGCCTTCTCGCCTGCGGGCGCGCGGAGTAGAGGTGGGACTTTAGTCCCACCTCGGAAGTGTGTGGGTGCACGCCTACACATAAATTGAAAAAGTGAAATTAGCTGTTCGCCTTCGATACACAGGGGTCAGGTCCCTCACCCACGCATGCAGCGTGCCACGCGCTCGAACCTGCCCTCGCCCACGCTCACGCCCCGCGGGCCTAGGTCGAACCCGACTACCCGACCAAGCACTCCTCGCCAACCACCGCACGCTGGTGGGCCTGGTCCCAGGCATGTTACCTGACCCGTATACCCGCGACTACTCTGGGAGCGAACCTTTGTGAGAGAAATAGAGAGAGAGAGACGTGGGGCGGGTAGGGGTTAGGTTTTGCCTAGCCTTGTAATGCGCAAGAAAGCAAAAGAAGAAGAAGAGAGGAGGAGGAGTGGCTGAAGACTTCGTCGCACTGAGCTGCTGCTGAAGAAGAAGGGAAGGAGAGGAGCTGAAGGAAAAGAAGAGCCGCATTATAGCAACCACACAGTTAAGTCATCTGAGCACTGAAGCAGACGTCAGAGGGTCAGCGGCCAGAGCAGAAGAAAAGAAGAAGAAGAAGAAAAGAAGAAAGAAGAAAACCAGAGATGAAGAAAGGAGGAAGACTTAGCAGCTGAAGGAAATCAGAGAGAAGGCAGAAGCCTCTACAGTAGCAAGGAAGAAGAAGAGAAGAAAATCAGATAGGAAGAAAGGAGAAAGAGAAAGAGGAACCACAGAAGCAAAGAAGACAGAAAGAGAAGAAGAAAAAGCCAATTCTTTCTCTCTCACTTAATTTTTGTAAAAGCTTATATATTGTGAATTTATAGGCTTATAGAATTATAGTTGCTCCCTGAGTTCGACCTCAGAAAACTTGTCATTCCGAGTAATAAATTGTATTAAACTAGTAACTATTCTTGTCATATACTCCAACGACTGTAATTACCATAGCGATAAAGGACCCGCACCAGTTTTTGGCGCCGTAGCAGAAGAAGAAGCTCAGGAAATCAAGAGGACAACAAGCAGCCGCACAACAACCACACTTAGGACAGGTAATTTTCTATCCTCTCATTTTAACCCCTAAATTCTAAAGAGGAAGAAAAAGAAAGAAAAAGCAATTTAGGCATAACCTGTCTTCCATACTTAGTAAATCATCAAAATTGCCTGTTTTCAATTTCAATACAGTATATCTGTACATCCATTAAGGGTATTTAGGGCTAACACCTTCTTGCTTGAGCCCTAATTACCCAATCTAAAGAAAGCTAACTGGACCAAGTAGAGCCAATATAAGATTCAAAATTAGGGTTTTAGAGACACACTTTCTAAGCAAGAATAGAGAATTCCCAAAAGAAGTATGCCCAAGCCATTTTTTGAAAGCACCTATTTAGAGAAACCCTAAGAAATTTAGCTCTTAAAAAAAACACTTGAACCCTAAAAGACAAAGACCTAATAAGCTCTCCAAGGAACTAGTAGGTGAAGTTAACCCCTTGGGTCAACCAACCTTAAACTTAGGTCACTCTTTGCACTCAAACGGCTAAAGTTCAAGTGAAAACCTAAGCACCTTGATCCTAACTAAAAAAGGGTAGACTTAAGAGGTTAAGGTCCCCATTCTGGTCTACCTGGAATCTTAGTGACAAGAGAGGTCGGGTAGGGGAAACCCTGTAACCTGTGGGGGCTCTCTACCGTGTAGGGGTATTCGCGGGACTCACCCTCTCTGGCTGCCCAGGTAATTCTCCGGTGGACGATCTTTTGATCAAGGGTTCCATCTGCCCCGAACCTCTATAGTCACCCAACATTCTAGGTGTCTTGATTTGGTCCAGCACCTACTAAACTCATCCTCTCCATCAGTGTATGTTTGGTAAGAGGTCCTTGAAACCTCCTTTAAAAATTCACTCTCCTCAAGGCAGAGCCTCGGGGCCCTTGTTTGTGCAACCAACACTTCACATAGACCTCTCCTCCAACTCCGAACCCAACTCACCTTCTTCTTCCACAATGGCTTAGCTAGTTGAGGAAGAGAACAATCTGGAGCACCAGCTCCAGCAACTCAATGACCTCTTCCAAAACTTCATGCACCCACCGCAGCGTCCCATGATGCGAGATCATTATAATCCTGCTGCGGTGGCTATTGAGCCTCGAGTCAGAATCCCGACTGGAGGACCTGATTTTGAACTAAAGCCCAACATGATTCATGCCATACCTAAATTCCATGGGCTTAATTATGAAGACCCCTTCCATCACATTAAACAACTAAAGCATCTGGCCCATACTTTTGGGTCAGATGCACAAAATCGGGATATTCTCCTCATGAAGATGTTCTCCTTCTCCTTTATGGACAAGGCTGCCCATTGGTACCAAACACAGACCCGGCCGATCAACAATTGGGAGGAACTTCAGTCTGAGTTCTTGAAGAAGTTCTTTCCCGTTGGTTGGACCAATGCCTTGCGCCATCATATTACCCACTTCACGCAACAAACAGGAGAACCTCTCCATGAGGCATGGGATCGCTTTCAGGATCTCATGAGGAAGTGCCCCCATCATGGAGTTCCTAAATGGGAACAAGTCTAGTCTTTTAACTAGGGACTCCACGAAGATATTAGGCTTTTCGTCAATGCAACTTGCGGAGGGAATATCATGGGTCAGCATGAGGACACCGTGTGGGAGATTCTCAAAAATATGTGCGAGAACTCCATCAACAATGACTCCATGGGATTTTCGACAGGACGAATGCCCGCTCATCGACGAACCTTAGGGGAGCACACGAGACGCAGGGCCTATTCGCATCAGTCAATCTGGAATTAATGGCCAGTCGATTGGACAAGGTCTCTATTATTGAGAAGAAGGTGGATGAGCTGACTCAGCATTTGTAGCGAGCCACCTCTGCGCATAGTTCCTTTGCACAGCCTCGTTCCACACGAGAGACTGTGCAAAACATTCTCCACTGACCTTCTCCTGGGATGGATCCATATCCACCCCCATCTGATTCTCGGATCGAAGGATCCTTCGACCCTTTCTATACTAGCTAGGGGAATTCCACTCCCCCATTCTCTGACTCTTCGGAGGTTCCTCAGACCTGCGAGGACCTCAACGCCATCCAGAATGACCCATTTTCCAATACCTACAATCTTGGATGGCAAAACCATCCCAACTTCCAATGGGCGGGAAATTCCCAAACTCAAAGACAACCCTTTCAGCCCTGTCCACAACCACCTTGTCCTTACCAGCCGCCTCAGCCTCGGCCCAACCCTACTTATCCATCAGGGCCAAACCAAGACCAAATGTCCCTCATCCTTCAGACTCTGGCTGACTTTCAGAGAATGAATGCGGCTATTCAAAAGCAACACAAGGATGAAATCACAGAGGTTCGAAACCAACTGGCCCAGTTGGCAAATTCTCGCCAACCAGGCACACTTCCTTCTCAACCACTTCCTAACCCTAATAACATGCCGACCCAGCGGCACGTTATGAACCCAAACCCGGGCCAAGCACACATGATTTATCAGGCCCCCTCTGTTCCTTCACTTGACGGGATGGAGGCTTCAACTACTTATGCGAGTTATCAGCAGCAACCCATCCTATCAAACCCTAACCAGAGCCAGGCAGGACTGAATTCTGTGACCACCCGCAGTGGTAAGGAGACCCAAGATCCACCTTATCCAGACCACTCCAAGCCTGGTAGTGATCCAAACCCTAGGACAATAATCCAGGACGTTCCTATCCCTATCCCAGATCAAAGACCTAGACCTATCCTAGAAGAACCAACTAAGGTTCCATTTCCCGAGGCCTTGACCAAGGGAAAGAAGACAACTAAACCCGTGGCTCCTGAGGAGGACCTGGTCAAGCTCTTTAAGCAGGTCTAAATAAACATCCCCTTGATGGATGTGATTCACCACGTACCGGCTTACGCACGATTCTTGAAGAATGTATGTACACCTCAGCGTAAGCTGCGAACCAAGAGTGGGAGTCCAATTGTACTATTAGAGCAAGCCAGCTCTGTAATCCTGAGCAGACTCCCACCCAAGGCAAAAGATTCAGGTACTCCCCTGATTTCATGCAAAATAGGTGAAACCCAGTTCGACAGAGCATTGCTAGACTTGGGTGCTTCGATAAATCTGATACCCACATCCTTACTTAACCACCTAGAGGAATCTGAGCTAAAATCGACTGAGGTGACACTCCAGCTAGCAGATCGATCTATAAAGTCACCAAAAGGGATTCTTGAGGATGTCATTGTAAGAGTGCGGGATTTCTATTTCCCTGTAGACTTCATAGTCTTAGACATGGACGCACCTGAAAACCCTAGGATACACCGATCATTCTAGGGAGACCTTTCCTGGCCACTGCTAGGGCCAACATTAGTTGTGAGGAGGGCCAGATAGAGCTGAAATTTGGGAATCAAACCCTTAAAATTGATATCTTTAAGGCCCAACAAGGAATCAATTGCGGTGTCATTGAACAAATATGTGATATTAGAGCTTTAGTTGATGAAACACAATTTGAGAATAACCTGATTATGCCTCATCAACCACAGAAAGATCTTAAACCGCAATTAGAGGAGACTGACCCTAATTTAGACAAACCCATAACTCCTATCCTTGAACCTCACACTTACCTTGAACCACCCGCTACTGCTGATAACCCCATCCTTGAACTAAAACCCCTCCCCGATCATTTGAAATACATCTTTTTGGGTTCTAATCAGACTATTCCTGTGATTATAAATTCCAAGCTTACTGCTGATCAGGAATCCCGTCTGATTGCTGTTCTCCAGCAACATCGCAGAGCCACTGGTTGGACTCTCGATGACTTGACTAGAATAAGTCCCTCTTATTGCACACACCGTATGTATTCTGAAGAGGGTGCACGACCTTCCCATGAGATGCAGAGACGTTTGAATCCCAATCTGCAGGAGGTCGTGAAAAAGGAGATCATTAAGTGGTTAAATGTAGGGATCATCTACCTGATCTCCGATAGTCATTGGGTGAGCCCAATTCAGGTCGTGCCTAAAATGGCAAGGCTCACCACCATTACGACTGAAATCGGAGCAATCATACCTACCCGAATAGCCAACTCGTGGAGAGTCTGCATAGTTTACCGAAGACTCAATTCCTCCACAAAGAAGGATCATTTCCCACTACCTTTCATTAATCAGATTCTCGAGAAATTAGCGGGAAATCGATTCTTCTACTTTCTTGACGGGTACTTGATAGATGACTTTTCGCTTAGCGTTCTAGTATTTAATTGGTGGAAAACTCTACTAATAAAAAATAATGAAAATAACCACTCACAGGAGAGCGGGTTGTGTCCACAGGGAGGCAATGATGCAATCAATACTTAATTATTTAATGTTATTTTGAATAGTGTGAAATCCTTGTTCAAATCTGACTTAAAATGTGAAGGAAAGTAGATTTGCAATAACTTAAAACGATAAGGGTATAAGTGCAGTTTTCTCTCACAGAAATCCTCAATAAATTTAGGATGAATTCATGCAAGTTTCACATGATGTGTACTAAAGACAATTAGTACTTGAGTTAAGCCCAAAAATCAATCTTTAAACTAGTTAATATCAATGTCATGCAGTTATAAAGAACTATGAGTGTTCAAATGCAATTCTGCCACAATATAACAATAATAAATAAAATCAAATAGGTGGCAATGGCATTGAATGTACATTTTAATCCCAATAAAAATAGAGCATTTGCTCTCTCTCTTCCTTGCAAGAGAGAGAGGGCACCGCAAGGCTGTCGCGAGGCTCAGGAGGACGGCGAGGTCAAGAGCTCTCCGATGGTGGCAACGGCGTGGCCGGAGGTGGATGGCCAGTGGAGAAGAAGAATGTCGGTCTACTGGAGGGCGCTGTGGGCGGCATGGCTTTGTATGTTTGCAGGCGATGGAGAAGGTGCAGTGCATGGGCACACTGTAGTAAGGCATGGCCTGGAGATGAATGAGGGCGATGCAGGAGAGTGCAAGGTGGCAGTGAGCACCTGCGGGCGCTGGAGAAGGGAGCCTGCAAATAGGCGCGGAAGGTGGAGCGGCTATGCAACGCCTGCGGGTGCAGGCGCGCAGCGCCTTCAGTCACGGCTGGAGTTGCTAAGGTGGGTCTGCAGAGGTGGGGGGGCGCGCTGCAAGGAGGCGCTGGAAGGGAGGATGCGCCTGCGGGCACGGCCTGGCAGGGTGAAGATGCAGCGCCTGCGGGTGCCTAATGGCGGAGCAGTAGGCGCTTGGTGTTGCAAGGCCGGTGAGGTGGACGCCTGCAGGTGCCTGCAGGGAGGCACTGTGTGGGTGATGGTGATGGCAGAGTAGGCACCTGCAGGGCTTGAGAGGGGCGCACGCCTGCGGGTGGGGCGTGCGGTGATGAGAGTGCCTACAGTGCTTGAAGGTAGAGCGGTAGGCGCTGGAAGGAGGAAGTGCTTAAGGTGGAAGCGAGTGCCTGCGGGTGCTGGAGAGGGGTGCCTGCAGATAGGCGCGGAAGGTGGAGTGGCTGTGGGTGGTGTGCGCACTGTAGCTTCACTCACCGCGGCAGCGGAAAAATGACAGTGAAGCTTGCTCAAGCCATGGTGCACGTCGAATCCACAATGCACGCTGGAGTTGTTCCCGGCAAGGGGGAAGATGATTTTTCTCCGTGCACCCCGCCTCCTCTCTTTTTAACTTCTCTCTCTCTCCCCGCGTGCGCCAATCAAGGGATTTTCAAATCCCTTTTCTATTCTTGGCAAGAGGCTGTTGGGGAGAGTTCTTCAGGCTAGCGGTTGTTGAGGATGGCGGATGGAATGGGAAGAGAGACGCCAGTTAGTTGAAAGGGTAATTTACCCTTTCCCCCTCATTCTTTTGCCACTTATTTTTCCTGCACATAAAAGGAACATAATCATTACACATTAAATTATAGAATGTTATAAAATTAAATCATGATGCATACAATTATTCTATAACTTAGTGTAGTTATTAACAAACCTAAAATGTACAATTAAAGTTACTTAGGTGTAATATTAGTCCATTTTAATGGACTCATCAAATACCCCCAAGCCTAAGTTTTGCTAGTCCCTAGCAAAAATGAAAATAATAGAAGTAACTAGAAGATTTCTTCTTTTCTTACTTCAAAACTTTAGAAATCCAAACCAGTGTGAAGTGTTGATAGCCTAGGTAACAAATCCAAGTGAAAGAGCCAATTCGCATTGGAAGTTCGTACATCACCCTTGGCAAAAATTTCTGTCGAGATAGGCAACTATTTCCCTTGGGGATAAAGCAGATGATAATCTGTAATTTGACCCCAGCGTTTGGCTTAGGTAGGAGATATCGAGTTGAATGGATTTGTATTTGGTGGCACACACTCAACTGATGCTACATATAGTCTAGTACTGCAGACTCTGGTTCTCTAGACTATTAGACAAGTCAACTCAAAGAGAGGCTACACAACTGTACTCTCTTGATGTTCCTGGGCACTCCCTCTTCTTTTTTCTTTCTTTCTGAGATCACGAATCTCGCCAAATTTACAAATTATACTCACTATTTGGTGGCCTCACATGGCATCCACACTTTAATTAAAGTCCTAATAACTCTACAACTACGTTAGAGTCCTCAACCAGTATTCGGGCGATCAGAAATACTAAAAGGTAGGTATGGGTCATATTTGGTGGAACGCGAAAAGTGTTCTGTTGCCTCAGAAACAGTAGAAACTTGGACTTTTTTTTTTGTAATATAACTATTTCTTCTTTTTCTTCTTTCTGTTTCTTCTTTTTCTTCTTTTCTCTCTTCCCCCCCCTTTTTTTTATATTTCTTCTTGTTTTTGTTTCTTTTTCAATCAACACAACACGATACAGACCTTTATTTATGAGGCATTATTAGGGATAATGATGGTCAAGAGGAAGTTGTGTGGCTTATTTAGTGGAAGTGCCTATTCTCGGCACCGGGAAGAAATGGATAAGACAGGCGTATTTCTGACCTTTGACACTATTACCCTCCTTCAGCCGAGGACTCTATTAAGGACGGTCGTAACCATCCACCATAGTTATAGCTTTATTAAGACTCAATCTCTGTGTATCTACCTTATTTGGTGACTCTCAGGAATTCACTCAAAGTACATACACAGGAACAGAGAGTGAAAACTACGCCTAACTCTGAAGTATCATCATCTAATTATCCAAAACTTAAGAGTCCTTGCACTAGACTTAGCGCACCAGTAATCTCTCTACTTTCTTCTCACAAATATGAGGTAGATCTATTAGAAGATAGTATGCCTGACTCCCTATGAACTATCCAAGGGTTCAGTAGACTTACAAATGCTCAATGGTTTTCCTCAAGGATCCCTTACCAAATCTACGTGCACGTGAAATAAATGCACTGGATTCTAAACTTAAGAAATAATTCTAGAAGAAGAACCTTCAATAACAAAGGTATTTTGCTAGGGACTAACCCATTCAGCTCAAATTTTTTTTATACTAACCTGAATGCATAAATACTTCCTAAAATGCAAATGCACTCCCCCATGCCTAAATCCTACAATGTCCCCATTGTAAAATTAAAATGGGTGGAGAAAGGAAAAATATTACCTGACACAGTTTGCTGGGTTGCCTCCCAACAAGTGCTGCATTTCTTGTTAGCAGCCAAACTAAGAAGGAACCTATAAGTCTGGTTCCAACCAAACAAAGTTAGGCCGTAAAAATATTCGTAACAGTGCAGGCCTAGAAAATAGGTAACCATGGATGTTGGCGAGTTGATGATGCAATGTAATTCCAAATGCTCGCTAGAAGAAATGAAAACAGAAAATTTCGTTGGCTACCTTGGGAGGTCTAGGAATAAGAAATGGAATATGAAAAGAGGCCTCCCGAAATGGAATAAGTGGAGGATAACAAGGATCCTCCAAAGCAGGACGGGTTTTAAAAGATATACACATAATTAGTTCAAACCCTTGAATGGCGAGAGTAAAAGTACAAGCATCAATCCATACTCGCCATTCTACCCTAGGATGTACTGGCCTGATATAGTCTCTAGAAAGAATGTACATGAGCAGAGATTTGAGCCAAGGATCGGTTAGGGAGTATAAGGGTTGTTTGTAGTGTTGGAAGGTAATGGTTAAGTCCAATGAGGACTTAGTTGGTGTTAAGTCCAATTCCAACGATGATTGTGTACACCCCCTAACAGTTGTAGACAACTTCAAGTTATCCTACCTAGCATTAATAATCGGAGTCGTATTTGAATTAAGAGTAGACTCCAAATTACAACCTTTTGATGGCAGGGTCAAAATGTAAGAATCATTATCAGTCATCTCATCCCCAGATTCGTTTGGTTCACTCAAATATTTATCTGGGTGTATCTGTGATTCCTTAGGAGTTGGATCAGTATCCTCAATTATTTCTAAGGGAGGATCAGTTTTAATATTTTGGAGGAAGCCTATATCATTGAACTCGTCATTCTTCTCGGGGTATAAATCCTCAATTGACATATTTTGTTCCTGAGAGTCTCCCATGGACTTCTCATTTTTTTGTTCGTCCTCTTCTAATATCAACTCCTATTTTGATGGAGGATGGCTCTCAAAAGAAAGGAGGAATCTGGATTTAATCATATTATTTCTACCCTCAGGAGATAAATCCTCAAATGATAAATAATTCTCCTATGATTCACTCCAGATTTTCAGTCCAGGTTCCTCTATTGGGGCATCCTCATCTTCAAAATTAGACTCGTCATATCCCTGAGACTAGAATTGATCATCCTTTATTCCCTTAGGGTCACCTTCATTAGATGCATTTGAATCCTTAGAATATTGAATGGTGGGTGTTGATTCCCTAAGTGGAGGGTCAGGAGTAGGCTCACTAAGAGTAGATTGGGATTCCACCAAATAATCAAGAGGGGAAGTGATAGGAACAATATAACCTTGACCCGAGTTGGTAGTGGTAAGGAGAATACCGTCATTGGGTTCAAGGTCCTCAAGAGATACCATCTTCCCTTGCTTTTGACTGCAATATAATTCAGGTGGATAATCACTATGGTCGTTATCCTCTAGTGGCCGTGTCTCATTGGAAGAGTCTAAGTGATGGCTACCTAAAATTGGATCCCTATTGTCATTAGGTTCCTCAGAATTATTTTCATGATCATGGTTTATTGGGTAGGGATCAGGATTATTAGGAAGCGTGTAGCTAAGTTCTCTTATTTCATCATTTAAGTGTTGACTATTCCTCAACATCTCTTCCATTGATTCCATTATTTCCTTTTGCTGTTTTTGCATTTCTATCATAAACGAGGAGAGGCTACTATTATCAGGTTGGGGAGGATAGTCAATTTCAGGCTCTAGTTGCCTATGGGTATCGGTCCAACCTCGATACGGAAAATCACGAAGGGTGGGAGGGTTGGTTGTTTACATGGAAGTAGGGATTTCAGAATTGGAAAATCCCGCTCTTAGGCTCTGCTCAAAAGTGGGAGTTATCAAGCCGGTACTCCCAGGGTAAGAATGAGAATGATCCCATGAATTATCAATGTACCCATCAAAGGATGGATACGCTCGGAGCATGGGATTCTGATTAAAAGATGGGAAGTATTGACTCTGATAATCTGAATGATAGGAGTAAGAGTAATCCATTTCTTTAAGCGAAACAATTTTAACTTTCTTAGGATTCAGCAAAAAACTTCCTAAAGAGTCCTATTGTCACAGAAAACGCAAATTCAATGGGATCTGTTTTTAGTAGAGTGCAGGTTTAGAGTTATATGTTTAGTTGGTGGCTAAACAAGTTTTGCAAAAATTACACTTCCTAGGCCAACCTTCGCTGGTGCCTATAACCTACTCGCAAGGGATGGAAGTCTCAAATCGAGCCCACACACGAGGAACCGAAGTAACTTGGTGGATAGGCTTGTTGATTTTTGACTAACTTCCCTTGTGGTGCAAAAAAGGAGAGGTAGAAATTTATCTAGTGACCTTATGTGTGAGGTGCACAATGTCTCAAGTGTGCAAGCATACGATCGTGTTTTGATTTTTTGAAATTCCGCAAATAGGATCCTTTTGCACACAATTTTCAGTCACAGATTTTAAAGTCCAACCTCTCAATAATCCCAATTTTTTTAAAAGTGACCACTGAATTAATTTGATTCAAGCACTTTAGTGGTCTTAGATTTAGGTTCAATGCATATGCATGACAAGTAATTAATGCTCAAGAGAAGACGTACCTTACTCCAGCTTTCTTCGTGCAATAATGAATGTACTGCAATAAAAGTAAACTAGATTCTACTCATTCAGTCCTAGATGGTCATCCTATAGATATGCAGCTTCTAGCAGGCAGTTCGAAATTTTTTTTTTTTAATAAGAATAACAAATAGACCTAATCTAACTAACTAACTGAAATGCAGTTCAAAATAGTTCAAATAATCCTATAATCTAAATAAATGGGAACACGCTCCCACATACAAAAGCGATCAGAAATAAAATGGCACTGGGAGCACGTTCCCAAAAATACCCAACAAGGGCCCAAAAGGCAGTAATTTAAATTCTAATGTCTATCTAACTAAATCTAACTAAGACGTACTACCTAAATAAGAAATAGGCTTCTCCGTAAGCCTATATGCGTGGGATCAAGGCCCACGTGTTCCTGTTGTTGTCCTCCAGGTGGCGTCAAGGTCCACCAAAAGGATCATCTTTGCCGTGCGTGGTGTTCACGTTCAAAGTCGTCGCTTTGCTGCGCCTCGTCGCCGTGTCAGATTCCTCGCACAATAATAAAAATGATTAGATAATTTCGCAACTCAAAAGATTTAAAAACAATAAAGTAAATCTATTGCGTCTGTTGCCTCCCCGGCAACGGCACCAATTTTGATAGACGACTTTTCACTTAGCGTTATAGTATTTAAGTGGTGGAAAACTCGACTAATAAAAAATAATGAAAATAACCACTCGCAGAAGAGCGGGTCGTGCCCACAGGGAGGCAATGATGCAATCAATACTTAATTATTTAATGTTATTTCGAATAGTGCCAAATCCTTGTTCAAATCTGACTTAAAATGTGAAGGAAAGTAGATTTGCAATAACTTAAAAAGATAAGGGTATAAGTGCATGTTTCCTTGATAGAAATCCTCAATAAATTTAGGATGAATTCATGCAATTTTCACGTGATGTGTACTAAAGACAATTAGTACTTGAGTTAAGCCCAAAAATCAATCTTTAAACTAGTTAATATCAATGTCATGCAGTTATAAAGAACTATGAGTGTTCAAACGCAATTCTGCCACAATATAATAATAAAAAATAAAATCAAATAGGTGGCAATGGCATTGAATGTAAATTTTAATCCCAACAAAAATAGAGCATTTGCTCTCTCTCTTCCTCGCTAGAGAGAGAGGGCACCGAGAGGCTGTCGTGATGCTTAGGAGGACGGCGAGGTCGAGAGCTCTCCGATGGTGGCAGCGGCGTGGCCGGAGGTGGCTGGCTGGTGGAGAAGAACGCCGGTCTGCTGGAGGGCGCTGTGGGCGGTGTGGCTTTGTAGGTCTGCAGGCGATGGAGAAGGTGCGGTGCGTGGGCACACTGCAGTAGGGCGTGGCCTGGAGATGAAGGCGGGCGATACAGGAGCACACAAGGTGGCAGTGAGCGCCTGTAGGCGCTGGAGAAGGGCGCCTGCAGATAGGTGCGGAAGGTGGAGTGGCTATGCAGCGCCTGTGGGTGCGGGCGCGCAGCGCCTTCAGTCATGGCTGGAGTTGGTAAGGCTGGTCTGCATAGGTGGGGGGCGCGCTGCAAGGAGGCGCTGGAAGGGAGGATGTGCCTGCGGGCGCAGCCTGGCAGGGTGAAGACGTAGCGCCTGCGGGTGCTTGAAGGCGGAGCGGTAGGCGCTTGGTGTTGCAAGGCCGGTGAGGTGGAGCACCTGCGGGTGCCTGTAGGGAGGCACTGTGTGGGTGATGGTGAAGGCAGAGCAGGCACCTGCAAGGCTTGAGAGGGGCGCACGCCTGCAGGTGGGGCACTCGGTGATGAGAGTGCCTACGGTGCTTGAAGGTAGAGCGGTAGGCGCTGGAAGGAGGAAGCGCTTAAGGTGGTAGCGAGTGCCTGCGGGCGCTGGAGAGGGGCACCTGCAGATAGGCGCAAAAGGTGGAGAGACTGTGGGCAGTGTGCGCACTGTCACTGCACACACCACGGCAGGGGAAAAATGACGGTGAAGCTTGCTCAAGCCATGGTGCATGCCGAATCCACAGTGCACGCTGAAGTTGCTCCCCGCAAGGGGGAAGATGATTTTTCTCCATGCACCCCGCCTCTCTTTTTAACTTCTTTCTCTCTCCCCACGTACTCCAATCAAGGGATTTTCAAATCCCTTCTCTATTCTTGGCAAGAGACTATTGGGGAGAGTTCTTCAGGCCGGCGGCTGTTGAGGATGGCAGATGGAATGGAAAGAGAGCTACCGGTTAGTTGAAAGGGTAATTTACCCTTTCCCCCTCATTCTTTTGCCACTTATTTTTCCTGCACATAAAAGGAACATAATCATTACACATTAAATTATAGAATGTTATAAAATTAAATCATGATACATACAATTATTCTATAACTTAGTGTAGTTATTAACAAACCTAAAATGTACAATTAAAGTTACTTAGGTGTAATATTAGTCCATTTAAATGGACTCATCAGTACTCCGGTTATAACCAAGTAGCTATTCATCCTGAGGACCAAGAGAAGACCACGTTCACCTGTCCCTTCGGGATGTACGCATTCCGAAGGATGCCTTTCGGTCTCTGCAATGCACCCACGACTTTTCAGTGGTGCATGCTTGCCATATTCTCTGATATGGTTGGTGATTATCTGGAAGTCTTCATGGATGACTTCTCAGTTTTCAAGGCATCATTTGATGATTGCCTCTATCACTTGGTTCATATACTCAGGCGTTGCATCAATGTTAATTTGGTTCTTTCCTGGGAAAAGAGCCACTTTATGGTGCTTAAGGGGATCGTCCTAGGACATCTAATTTCTAAGAAAGGCATCCAAGTGGATCGAGCCAAGGTTGATCTAAATTCTTGGCTTCCTATGCCTAGCTCGATCAGGGACATTCATTCTTTTCTAGGGCACGTCGGTTTTTACCATTGTTTCATTCCTGATTTTTTGAAAATCGTGTGTCCCCTGACTACTCTTCTCTCTAAGGATGTACCCTTTGAGATCTCCAA
The DNA here is from genome assembly GCA_037157565.1 of Thalassia testudinum. Classification (NCBI taxonomy): domain Eukaryota; kingdom Viridiplantae; phylum Streptophyta; class Magnoliopsida; order Alismatales; family Hydrocharitaceae; genus Thalassia; species Thalassia testudinum. The sequence continues at coordinate 98,816,541 of JAZHRO010000025.1, forward strand.
GGAATGCACTCAAGCCTTTGAGAACCTTCGTGACCGAGTCAGCCAGGCCCCGATCCTACAATCCCCTGATTGGTCTCAACCCTTTGAGATCATGTGTGATGCATCTGATTTCACTGTTGGAGTGGTTCTGGGGCAGAAAGTTGACAGGAAACCCATGGTCATCTACTACGCTAGCAAGATGCTTGACGAGGCTCAGCGTAACTGTATAGTTGTGGAGAAAGAGCTGCTAGCCATAGTACTTGCCCTTGAAAAATTTCGATCTTATCTCCTGGGTTCCCATGTCATCATCTACTCGGATCATACAGTTGTGAGGCATCTCCTTTCCAAGAAGGATGCGAAGCCCTGACTTATCCGATGGATCTTGCTGTTGCAAGAATTCAACCTCGAGATTCGTGACAAGGCGGGAAGACAAAACGTGGTAGCTGACCATTTGTCTCGCCTTCCTTCTGAGATCATCAACCCTTCTGGACCCATCACAGAGCATTTCCCTGATGAGCACCTACTGACTATTGGTACTAGACTTCCATGGTTTGCTAATATAGTAAACTACTTGGCATCTCATCAGATCCCGTCTGATTGGCCGAAGGCCAAGAAAGACAAATTGCACTCTGATGCCAAGTACTACATCTGGGAGGATCCGTACCTCTTCCGCATAGGTGCCGACCAAATCATCCGGCGATGTGTCTCGGAAGGTGAAATCAATGATATTCTCTCCTTCTGCCATGACCAAGCATGCGGTGGCCACTTCTCTTGGCACAAAACCGCATCAAAAATCCTTCAGTGTGGCTTTTATTGGCCCACTTTATTCAAGGACTCATACAATCACTGCAGGGCATGCAGTCATTACCGAACTTTGGGCAACATGAGCCATCGCGACATGATGCCTTTGCAGCCAATTCTCGTATGCGAAATGTTTTATATTTGGGGGATTGATTTTATGGGCCCCTTTCCTGTTTCGGATGGCTTCGAGTACATCCTGCTGGCTGTGGACTACGTGTCCAAATGGATTGAAACCATACTGACCCGAACCTGTGATCATAAAATCGTTATCAAATTCATTCATCACAATATCTTCTCATGGTTTAGGATTCCTCGTGCAATCATCTCTGATGGGGGGACCCATTTTACGAATGCTCAGTTTAGGTCACTGATGACCAAATACGGGGTGTCTCACTGAATCTCCACTCCTTATCACCCCCAGACTAATGGTCTAGCTGAGCTATCAAATAGGGAGATCAAGAAAATCCTACAGGTCACTGTTCGGCCTAATAGGAAGGACTGGTAGTCCCGACTTCTGGAAGCTTTGTGGGCTTATAGGACCGCTCACAAAACCCAATTAGGCATGTCTCCTTTTAGACTGGTGTACGGGAAGGCATGTCACCTTCCCGTAGAACTGGAGCACAAAGCCTATTGGGCAGTACGGTGCTATAATTTACATCTTTCTAAGGTTGGAACCCACAGAAAGCTTCAGATAAGCGAGATCAATGAATTACGCCTTGATGCGTACGAGAACTTGTGAATCTACAAAGAGCGGGTTAAAGCCTTCCATGACAAGCACATGTCTAGAAAGATCTTTCATCCTGGTTAGAAGGTCCTACTCTTTGATGCCTGACTCAAACTCTTCCTTGGGAAACTGCGATCCAAGTGGGTCGGACCATACCTTGTCCGACAAGTTTTTGGAAATGGAGCCATAGAAATCAGTCTGCTCAGCCATGATTCCGAACCTTTCATCGTGAACGGTCAGAGACTCAAACCGTTCATTGAAGTAACCCCTATAGATTTGGCTGAATCATCATTTATCCTCCATTTTCCCTGAGCATATTGCACCTAGCCGATGGCGTAAAACTCAGCACTCAACGGGAGGCAGCCCGTCATTGTTTTTGAAAAAACCTGAAACCTTTTCTGACACATCTTCGCACTTGAGGTTCACCCTTTAGGATAGTCGACTCCACCTCAGGTGCTTACATCTAAGATTAGAAATCGTCTGCAACAGTCACCCCAACCCATTCACTCATCAAAACATTTGTCCTAATGTATGAACTAAGTTAAATAAAAACCCTCCTAAGTTACAATGAGGACATTGCAAATCTTAGGCATGGAGGGGGCATGAAAGTGCAAAACTCACAAGAAATGGTTTAAACAAAAAAAATTCACATATGCCAAAAACACCAAAAAAAAAAAGAGAGGAAGAAAGAAATTTTGTGGACTCTACAAAGAAGGAAGAGAAAAAGAACAAAATCAAAACAAGGAGCACAAAATGAAAGAAAAGAGATAGTCATTGGTAAGAAATTAAGGAGTTAACCTAAGTTCTATACCTCATTTAGGAAAAGAAATGGAAAGTGCACAGCGAGATTAGTAAGAATGCAAACCTTATGCATTCTTGGATAGACTCTTAGTACCCATTAAGATCTAGACATTCCTCAAGAGGTTGAGGAAAATGAAAAGCTTAAGTATTAGGTCCAAGGCTTAGGGAGTATTTGGCGTTGTTAACTAACTTTTGGTTTACGGGACTCAGTAACCTAAGCACCCTAACTTCACACACAGCCTGGTTCAGTAAGCATAAAAATCAAAATCACGCAGAAGCGTTGCAAAAATTCTGAAAATGACACCTAGAGTAGGAGCAGCCGGTCAACACAAGTTGATTTGGACGAGTTCCCAGCGCGGAGAGGTGGGAAATTCCCCTCGAAAATGCATAACAAAATATCATCTCCTCGGTGCTTGTCTCTTAGGATATTTACATATCCTATTGGGGGCATGTAAGCACTCTGCTAGTTCAGATTCCATGGATGGCATTATCATGAAATGTCAATTGCCAGGGTCTAAATTCGGCCACGGAACACCATGGACGGGATTATCTAAAAATCTTGAAAGACAGGGTTCTGGGGGTTACCATGGGCGGTGCTATCTCGAAGCGTCGATTGCCAGGAACCCTTGTGGATTGATGATGGGGACAAGGAATCTGATACAGACTGTGTTGAGAAGCCAATCCTAAGCTAGAATTAAAAAGAAAAAGAGAGAGAAACTCTCCAAACAAATAAATCTTCTACCTCTCTTTCTTACAAAATGCACTACGAACTGAGCCAGGGATAAAATTATCTCAAGCATGAGTGCTTTAACCACAAAGTCCAATAAGCCTTAGGTTAGCTCTTGTAGGCTTTAAAAACCTTTGCTAAGGACTGAGGCGAAGGCTAGACAGATCTGGATTTTGGTTGGTACTAGAGTACCTTTTAGGCCTATGGATGGCATTCTGACCTAATCAAGGTTACAAAAGAAAAAGTACTTATCTAAACTCACTAAGAACTTCATGGTCTAGAACAAGGATTGAAACCTTAAAATTATCCTAAGGGACTAGCAAAAGCTAGGCATAGGGGTATGATGAGAGCCTCATCATAAACCCTAATTGGCACAATTTAATCTAAATAAGTATGAAGAAGCTCCTACAAAACCTAAAGAGAGGCTTAACTTAGAGAATTCTGAGCTAAAGAATAAGACAAATCATAAGGGGTAAAACTGCAATTTCACCATTGCAGTGTGCAAACAGGGTAATTAAGGGTCTAAACGAAGGTTAAATGAGCTTAATAAGGAGGGAAGTGGGATGATCTGATCTGAAAAGGGTTATAGCAACTTCTAGGAATTAAATGACATTCTGTAACCTTAAAATAAACCCACTTTAATTCATGAGGTTCGAGGTAGGATAAAAATCAAGTAAACCCTTTAAAATTCATGGAAAAATATTCCCTAGGACTTAGAACCTTCAATTTGGCCTTTGCAACCTATTTTGACCTAAAATGAGAACCATGCCTAATTTATGACTTAATTTGGGTTTTTACGCAAATTGATCGGTCAAACATGGTCCAACCTAAAATCAAATTTCACCATTAAAATCCTTAGGTTCAAATTAGGTTGGTATAAAAATTTGGGCATAAGAAAAGACCATCTTGACCGACTTTACAAATTGATCCTCTTGAATTACTTTTTGACCCTTATCTTTTGAAACCCTTGCAAATGGCCCCCTATCTTTCTCATCGTTCTTTGCAGAATAGTCCTCCCTGCCATTTCTGAGCAGCGCCATACCTCTGGCAACCTTGCGCGGAGGTTGGCGCCGCGCAGGGCATGGCGCCCGTTCTCAGGAACGAACGGGAGGTTCCCTACGTCGTCCTCTATCGTAGGGACCCTCCCCTGACCTCTGCAACCAGCCATGCCTCTCGTGCAAATGCACGACATGCATGGGTCTCCTTCTTCGGCCATCTCCGACGTGCGCTGCACGTCTTTCCCTCGGGCCGCTCTCCTTGCTAGTGCCTTTATAAGGAGCGGCAAGGGCGTCCGACCAAGGTAAGCTACTTTTTGTAGAGAAAAATCCTTGATTTCGTCTCTCCCCTCTCCAATCAGAGTGCCCTAGCTTCCGGCGATCTTTCCTCCTCCTCCTCATCACTCTGCTGCCATACCTGCAGCAGAGCCTACTCTGCCCCTTCTTCCCACACCAGGCCGCACCAGCTGGAGTCTTCGAATCTCCTCCTCGTCGCCATTACTCCTCTTCTGGGCACCTTTGTCCCCAGCGCTGGCAGGCACGAGTCGGACGTCTTCCTCTCCCTCTTCATCGACTAAGTAGGTAGGAATCTTCCCCTTACTCTCCTCTCACTTTTCCCTTATTCAATTAGCATTTCAGACCCCTCGACTGCCACTACCACCCCCATCTGCTTCACCTCCGTGAGCCATCTCCGGCGAGGTCGCTCCACCTCCACAGGCCATTTCACCCCTCGCTGACAAGCCAAGAAGCTCCCCCTCACTCCACTCAAGCGCTTCCCCTACTCCATTCACCACTCTTCACCTCCAGACCACATCCCGAACACACCCATTTCCGCGCACACAGTCTGCTCTAGGCACACGGCCATAGGCACTCTCGCACCTCGTCGATCCTCACACTGCCTTCGCCACACTCCGCGAAGTGCCCTGTGTTGTCTTACGTGGCTGGGAGGTCATTTTCGTGAATTCAGGGTTCAGCCTCCTCGCCGCCATTGACGAGCTGCTGAAGCTTCTTTGCAGGCAGCTCTAGGACTCCTCCACTCCAAGCGTGAACTCCAGGCAACGTGGGGTGCTTCCACGAGCGTGCCCAGGCTCCCAATTGGGGTCGTAAGCCTTAATTGCCAGTGCCTTCTCGCCTGCGGGCGTGATGAGCAGAGGTGGGACTTTTTTCCCACCTCGGAAGTGTGTGGGCGCATGCCTACACATAAATTGAAAAAGAGACATTAGCTGTTCACCTTCGATACATAGGGGTCAGGTCCCTCACCCATGCACGTAGCGCACCACGCGCTTGCACCAGTCCTCACCCGCGCTCTTGCCTCGCGAGCCTAGGCCGAACCCGACTACCTGACCAAGCACTCCTCGCCCACCACCACACGCCGATGGGCCTGGTCCTGGGTGCGTTACCTGACCCGTATACCTGCGACTACTCTGGGAGCGAACCTTTGAGAGAGAAATAGAGAGAGATGTGGGGCAGGTAGGGGTTAGGTTTTTCCTAACCTTGTAATGCATAGGAAAGCTGAAGAAGAAGAGAGGAGGAGGAGCAGCTGAAGACTTAGCCGCACTGAGCAGCTGCTGAAGAAGAAAGGAAGGAGAGGAGCTGAAGGAAAAGAAGAAGAGCTGCACTGTAGCAACCGCACAGTTAAGCTATCTGAGCACTGAAGCAGACGTCGGAGGGTCAGCGGCCAGAGCAGAAGAAAAGAAGAAGAAGAAGAAAAGAAGAAAGAACAAAACTAGAGATGAAGAAAGGAGGAAGACTTAGCAGCTAAAGGAAATCAGAGAGAAGGTAGAAGCCTCTGCAGCAGCAAGGAAGAAGAAGAGAAGAAAATCAGAGAGGAAGAAAGGAGAAAGAGGAACCACAGAAGCAAAGAAGAAGACAGAAAGAGAAGAAGAGAAAGCCAATTCTTTCTCTCTCTTTTAATTTTTGTAAAACCTTATATATTGTGAATTTATAGGCTTCTAGAATTATAGTTGCTCCCTGAGTTTGACCTCAGGAAACTTGTCATTTCGAGTAATAAGTTGTATTAAACTGGTAACTATTCTTGTCATATACTCCAACGACTGTAATTACCATAGCGACAAAGGACCCACACCACTTAAGTTATTACATACTTAGGTATACATTATATTTAGGTTACTTATCTTATTAATTAAGGAAATGATTAATAGGATTTCGAGTCCAATTATTATCTAAATTATTAATAATATTAATTGAATGATAAAATGTCATTTTTAACTTATTTTAAGGTCCTTGACTAAATATCCCCTATTCTATAATTAACCCTTATATACTCATAATCCTAGCTAATTAACTCGGAAGACTAGTTAATTAGGGGTAATTAGAGATCATGATGAGTGTCTCATCATAACTCCAAGCCAAAGTTTTGCTAGTCCCTAGCAAAATTAACTAAGACTATGATGATTTAAAGCACTTGGGTTTAAATTATTATAAATAGTAAATATGTAGAGGAAAGCTTAGGTCAGAAATTTTTTTAAGTTTAATATAAATGATTAATATATAGAGCATGTGTGAAAATTTTCTTACTTAGACTTATACTTATAACATTTTCAAAACACACTTAAAACAATTTGTAAACAAGAATTTTATTTTGAATTAGCATTCCTCAAAAATCTCTTAATCTTTGTAACTATTCTTAACTCAAATTAGAATACAAAGTGTTTTAAGAAAAATAAAACTTAAGAATTGAGAATTAAATTTTAACTCAAAAACTCAAATAGATTTAAGTTAATCCTTTGTTTATGATATTTGATTTTTATCAATATAAGTTTAAGCAAATTAACCAGATACTCATTATTAATCAAACTTAGAGTAGTAAAACTCTAATTTACTAGCCTGCAACACTAAAGATTAACTTCTAGACCAAGGATTCTGTCAATTCTTCTCCTTTAGGTCTCAACCTAAAATCTTCAAAACCCAATTTCTTAGGCTTCACTGCCTAATACCAAGGTTTAGTAGCTATGATTTTAAAACATCTGTGCTTAGTGAAGAGAATTGTCCTAAAGACATCCAAAGTTGCAAAAATCCAGATCTTAAGACATCACTTTCCAATCCCAATTATTCAAATTCAAGCCTTTGGCTTGGCCTTACTCAAGTTTGGTTGCTTTCTCCTCACAAGTTTTCTATCTCGAGGTCAACACTTTTTGTGTATATTGCCCCGGTGGACCACTAGGTCTCTTATTCCTAATATTTTTTCTCCATATTTTTTTTTCTCTTTTTCTATAGGTTAGAACACCCATTTGTAGTGAGGTGTTCTTTTTATTTGATGGAAGGAAGGGTAGCATCCATTTGTAACGAGATGCTTTTATTTATTTATGAAAAATTGCATAAGTACCAATTTTTAGCGAGGTACTTAACTGTAGGGTGTTTTATTTATTTATTTTTTCTTTTTCTTTTTTTTCTCCCTTCTCATTTTTCTTACTACCATTATTCTCCAAATCCTTTTTCTAGGTGAGTGGCACATCCTTCACCCTTTCAAGAACCGCCCCGCGGAAATCCTTGGACTAAAGAGGATTCAGAATTGATCTCCTAACCTCTGTGTTTTTGTGGTCTCAGATGTCAACAAGACAATTCTATGTGAGTGAATTTTAGATGTTTAGGTTACTCAACTCTCAAACCAGAGCTTGGACAACAATACCCTTTACTCTTAGGTTCTTCAAATTTTTAGTTTCCTCATATAGGATCCGTCAAGACAAAATTTACCAAGTCTAGTTATTTATCTCTAGCTTGTAAGTTTTGTAAACCAAAATTCTCCCAACTCTCTATCTAATTAACTCTGAATATTTGGCTTTTTATTTAACTTTATGATAAAATCAAATTTTCAAAATGCAAAAGGATTACTTAATCTAATTAATTAAAAAGTTATAATTCAATTCCAAAACTTAAGTTTAAAATCTTAACACACTTAGTTTCTTAATTCAAGTAAGAATAGAAAAATAAATCTTAAAAGATTTAAAAGATTCCTTAATTCAAATAAAATTTTGTTTTAAAAATTTTAAACACAAAAGTGTGTTTTTACAAAATGTTTAAAGTAAAATCTAATTAAGAATTGAATGCTCTTAAATATTTATATATTCTATATACATTTTAAACTTCTGACCTAAAAGAAAATTAAAGCTCTTAATTATATATATACTTCTTCTTCTCTTCTTTATTAATAATGAATATTCCCCTCTTATTATTTTTATGAATTTTCTTTTTAGATTTTTGTATTTATATATTTTTATTTTTATGTATATAAGATTTTGTCAATTTTTATGATTTTTTTTCAAAATTTTGTCAAATTTTTATGAAATTTTTGAATTTTTAAAATTTTTATCATTTTTATTTTTATTTTTTTAAATTTCATGGATATTTAATTTTTATGTGTTTTTTTATTTTTTAAACCAACACTTAAAGTGAAAATTTCACTTCAACACCCCCCCAAGCCAAAATTTTACAATGTCCTCATTGTAAGAAGGGTGAAAAATATTACACTTCATTAGTATAGGGTGATGGAAGGAGTCGAAAAGAGGAGATTAAAAATCTCTGTGCGGATGATTTCAAATCTGACCAAAGGTCAGAGTGGTCAACCGGACTAAATAAAGGTAGTCAATATGATATGGAGTGAAATTTTTAAAGTAAGTGTATAAGAAAATTAAAAAGGGTAAAAACAGGAAACAAGTATGTACAAGTATGGTGGATGGATAGAAAACCCTAGTGGAGTCGGTAACATTCTCCAACAAGACCCAAAGGATGTGATTCCAAGAAAGGTTTAAGACGTTGACCATTGACTTTGAAGGGTTGATTCTTGTTGGGTTTGGTGATTTCGACAGCTCCGTTGTCGAAGACTCTAACTACAATAAATGGCCCTTGCCATTTAGACCTAAGTTTACCCTGGAAGAGCTTCAAATGGGCATCAAATAACAACACCTTCTGACCAGGTGCAAAGGATTTGCGGGAAATGAATTTGTCATGGAAGGCTTTAAGTTTCTCCTTATACAGCTTTGAACTTTCATAGGAATCATGACGTAATTCCTCTAGTTCACTAAGCTGCAACCTACGATTTTCACCAGCCTTCAAGAGGTCTAAATTACAGGCTTTAATTGCCCAATAGGCCTTGTATTCAATTTCTACGGGAAGATGACAGGGTTTCCCGTAAACAAGTCTGTATGGTAACATGCCTATTGGTGTTTTGTGGGCAGCCCTATAAGCCCACAAAGCCTCATCTAAACGGGAAGACCAATCCTTCCTATCGGGTCGGATTGTCATTTGAAGGATCTTTTTGATCTCCCGATTAGAGACCTCGATTTTCCCATTAGTCTGGGGATGGTAAGGTGTATAAATACGATGTGGTACCCCATATTTTCTAAGTTTTAAACTGGGCGTTAATAAAATGGGAACTGCCGTTAGAAATAATAGCACGAGGTACCCCAAAACGAACGAAAATGTGACTCTGTAGAAAAGGAATGACAACTCGATAGTCGTTTGTGCATGTGGATATGGCTTCAATCCAACAAGAAACATAGTCGACAGCAAGTAAAATATAATGGAAGTAAAAAGAGGACGGAAACGGACCCATAAAATCTATGCCCCAAATGTCAAAGATTTCACAGACTAGAATCGGGTTCAAAGGCATCATGTCTTTCCGAGACATGCCACCAAGTGTTTGGCAGCGACTACATGCCTTACAATAAGTCTGAGAATCAGCAAATAACATGGGCCAATAAAACCCGCATTGCAAAACTTTTGCAGTGGTCTTTCTACCAGAAAAGTGACCACCACAGGCCTGGTCGTGACAAAAAGATAGGATAGAATCAATCTTAGAAGAGGTGACACAATGCCTGATGATTTGATCATTACAGAGTCTAAAAAGATATGGATCTTCCCAAAAATAGTATTTGGCTTCTGCTTTGAGTCGTGATTTGCAATTCCCATCCCAATCTGACGGGAATTGATGTGTAACCAAATAATTAACAATATCTGCATACCAAGGAAGATCTGTGGATATAGTCAAAAGATGTTCATCAGGGAAGTGTTCTGTAATTGGTGGAGATGATTCGATTGTATCAGAAGGAAGATGGGATAGATGATCTGCAACAACATTTTTCCTACCCGCCTTATCACGAATTTCTAAGTCAAATTCTTGCAAAAGCAAGATCCATCTGATTAACCTAGGTTTCGTGTCCTTCTTAGATAGAAGGTGTCGAATAGCTGAGTGATCAGAGTACACTATGATTTGAGATCCGAGTATGTAAGATCTAAATTTTTCTAATCCAAATACTATTGCTAGTAACTCCTTTTCTGTAACTGTGTAATTCCTTTGTGTCTCATTCAATGTTTTACTAGCATAGTAAATTACCACCAGATTCTTCTCAATTTTCTATCCTAAAATAGCTCCTATTGCATAATCTGATGCATCACACGTGATTTCAAATGGTAAATCCCAATTAGGTGGTTGCAAAATTGGAGCCTATGTAACTCTATCTCTCAAAGTTTTAAATGCTAGAATACACTCCTCATCCATCTCAAAAATTGCATCCTTTGTGAGGAGGTTTGTGAGTGGTCGGGCAATTTTTGAAAAATCAAGGATGAATCTTCTATAAAATCCCACGTGCCCGAGAAATGATCTAATGCCTTTGATTGAGTCAGGAATTGGAAGATTTGCATTTTGATTGATCTTGGCTCGATCTACTTGGATACCCCGTTCAGATACGAGATGACCAAGTACTATGCCCTCAGGAATCATAAAATGGCTCTTCTCCCAACTAAGGACAAGGTTAACCTCAATACATCTTTTTAGAACCTTCGACAAATTATCCAAGCATATATCAAATGTCTCCCCTAAGATTAAAAAATCATCCATAAAAACCTCCATATATTCACGTACCATTTCGGTAAAAATGGCTAACATGCCACGCTGAAAAGTTGTGGGTGCATTGCAAAGCCCAAATGGCATTCTTCGGAAAGCAAAGGTTCCGAAGGGGCAGGTGAAAGTTGTTTTCTCTTGATCTTCGGGATAAATTGCAACTTGATTATATCCAGAGTAACTATCTAAAAAGCAGTAGAACCTATTACCTGCTAATCTCTCAAGGATTTGATCAATGAATGGTAAAGGAAAATGGTCCTTCTCTGTAATAGAATTCAGTTTTCGATAATCTATACAAACCCGCCACGAATGCGCAATTCATGTGGGAATGGTTTCTCCAGATTCAGTTTTGATTATGGTAAGTCCTGCCTTTTTGGGTACCACTTGAATTGGACTCACCCAAGGGCTATCAGATATAGGATAAATAATATCAGCATCAAGCCACTTAATTATTTCTTTCTTAACGACCTCCTTTAGATTAGGATTTAGGCATCTTTAAGCTTCTCTTGAAGGTCATGCCCCACCTTCAATATAGATGCGATGAGTACAAAAATTGGGGCTAATGCCAGTGAGATCATGTAAAGTCCACCCAATTGCCTTCTTGTGATCTCGAAGTACTTTGATCAATTTGGATTCTTGTGATTTAGAGAGATGAGAATTGATTATTATAGGATATGTTTGATCAGATTCGAGATATACATATTTAAGATTATCAGGCAATGGTTTCAATTCAAACATAGGAGTTGAATCAATAGCAGGATTTGGGGTGGGATTCTCAATTGTGAAGAGTGATTCAGATTCAGAGTCAAATTCAGGATTGAGTAGAGATTCCAATAATGTTTCATTGCTTTGAGGGTATAGGATATCAAAAGATGTGTCTTCTAAATCTAGAGAACTAATGTCATCCTCAAAAACTTCTATTGATTTTATTTCCTCAATCCATTCACAATCAAATCCACTAGAAGCTCTAAATATATCTAACTTAATTGTCTTCTCCCCAAATTTCAATTCAATCTTTCCTAATTCAAAATCAATGTTGGCTTTTGCAGTAGCCAAAATGGGTCTCCCTAAGATAATTGGGGTGTGGATAATGTATTCGAGTACTTCCATATCAAGAACAATAAAATCTACAGGAAAGTAAAAATCCCAAACTCTTACAATAACATCCTCCAACATTCCTTTTGGTGACTTAATGGATCTATTAGCTAATTGTAAAGTCACATTGATAGACTTAAGGTTTTCTATTTGAAAATGTTTTACCAAAGAGAAAGGAATGAGGTTAATAGAAGCTCCTAAATCTAGGAGGACTCTATCAAAACACTGAACCCCAATTATACAGGAAATAAATGGAGATCCTAGGTCTTTCTTTTTTAAAGGTAGTGTACTTGAAATAATAGAGCTCACATGCTCTGAAAGTACAACAGTGCTTCCTTTCTTCGACTTACGCTTAGGAGTACATAATTCCTTAAGAAATCTTGCGTAAGTCGGAATGTGTTTCATAGCATCTAGGAGTGGGATATTAATATGTACCTATTCAAAAATCTTAATCAAATCTTCATCTAATGTAACAGGTTGTTTTTGTTTCCTAGTCTTCTTCAAAACTTCTGGGAATGGGACGTGGGTTTCCTATTCTACTGAGGTATTTTCCTGATCTTGCCAATTAGCGGGAATTGTAGGATCGGGTTCTGCACCTCTTCTAGATGTAGAAACTGGGGTTAATCTAGATGTACTAGGGTCTTGGGATAGGTTCCTTGGAAAAATTGGATCCCTAGTGGAAGTTCCACGGCGGGTTGTAATAGAGTTAATACCAGCATGAGAAGAAGAAGCAGCTGAAGAAGAAGGTGCTTGTGAATTTTGGAAAGATAGATCATTAATTATTGGTTGATTTGCTACTGATTGCTGTTGATTTAGATATTCAAAATCAAGATTAGAAATAGGTGGATTCAGATTTTGATTTTGATTTGTATTCAGGGGTAATTGATTAAGGAGATGGACATGTCCCTGATTCGAATTTTGAACTCCTAGGTGTTGTCTTTGCTGGATATTCCTAGGGTTTGGAATTGGCTGGGATGGAAGGGTCCCTAGCTGATGAGATTCAGCTAACTACGTGATTTGACCCCTAAGATCAGCCAATTCTGCCGAACATTGTCGTTGGACTTCAGCAAGAGCCTCAACATTTTGTTGCTGGCTCTTTGTCACAGCCCTTAAAATCTGGTCTAGCTGTGAATCTCTATTTGGCCCTATGGGGTTTTGCGAACCCGCGTAAAATGGCCTCGCATTGTGTTGCTGAAACGACAATGTAGGTGGGTTTTGTCTGGTCTGAGTCGGATATGATGGTCTTTGTGTATGATCAGACCAAGAAAAATTTGGGTGATTACGCCATCCAGGATTATAGGAATTTGAATATGGGTTTGATCTTGGTGTGTATCCCTGAATGGCGTTTAAATCAAGAGGATATGGCATGTTTTTTGCAACAGCTAAGGGTGGGGAAAAGGGTGGGTAAGATTGTGGGACAAAGGTTCCTCCTTGGGTTGGTGAAGGAGTAGATAGAAAACCCAAGGAAGGTGGATCTCTAGAATCCAGATTATTCACAAATTCCCTCCCCGCAGGAATTTGCGAAATAGGTAAATACGCGGGATTCGTAGCAAGTAGAGGCGTAAGATTCTTCATTGTGTTTCTAACCTCGTCGAGATGCTTTGCTACGATGTCGACTTTGTCCATTTTTTTGGCAATAATCTCTAAATCCTTTGAACTGGATGGATTACCGATCTCGTGAATGCCCTTATGCGGATTTTGGTGATTCGTATTCGCGCCCCGCAAAAATTGCAACATTGATGCATTGTTGATCGAGTTTTCCACCATCCCTTCAAATAATTCTGAAGCAGATTCTGCATCGCGATTTAGAAAATTCCCTCCACAAGAGGCATCGACTAGATTGCGAATGCTCTCTTGTAAACCATAATAAAATATATGCATGAGTTGCCAACGAGGGATGTCATGATGTGGGCATTTCCTTTGCAATTCATGAAAGCATTCCCACGCTTCATGAATTGGTTCTCCTTGATTTTGATCGAAAGTAGTAATAGCTCGCCTTAAAGCATTGATTCGACCAATTGGAAAGAATTTCGTCAAAAATGCGGATTCAAGTTCAGCTTAAGTTGAGATTGGTCTTGCTATAGTTCTATACCAATAAGTTGCTTTATCTTTAAGGCTAAAAGAGAACATTTTCATTAGTAGGATTTCCCTATTTTGATTCCGAGGACCAAGAGTTTGAGATAAATTTTTAAGATCTTCAATGTGTTGAAATGGATCCTCAGATGCAAATCCGTGAAAGTGGGGGATTAAACCTATAATATTTGATTTTAATTCTGGATCATTTTCCCCAATAGGAATCCTAACATTAGGCTCTACTTGTGCATTAGATGGGTTATAATAATCTCTAAGTAGAGGCCCTGGATGATTAATCGGAAAATCATGATTTTTGAAACCCGCCTCAGGTCGAGGTGAAGAATGGGTTTGCAAAGTTTGTAGATTATTTAAGGCTGCTGTTAATAAATTGATTTGTCTTGTTTGCTCTAACATCCTAAGGTTCTGGTTCAGGAGCGCCTCATGAACATCAAAAGGCGGCATCTCCCCCTGACCAGAAGAAGGGATCTCGAGATTAAGATTCTGCATTGGATCCATAGAAGTAGATGGATCAGACGGGAAAACCATTGGTTGCTTATCTGCAACCGACCTAGGATCACCTGTCAACGGTGGTGCAAGAGGTGGATGCAAGGATCACCCCCCGTCCATAAACGGAAAATAAATGTGCAAAGGCACACGCACACCACCGATACAAAAAACAGCGACACAAAAAACCTGCAAAACAGCGTAAAAGATGCAGGTTTTGCTCTTCTTTCAAAGGAAAGAAGAAATTCCTAAAGTACGCAAAGTAATTTGATGCAAACAAATAGAGTAACAGTATCAAAATACGCGTCCTAATACTTGACTACGCAGGTGCGTACCTTAAAGCTCAAAGGTCTAAGGTTTAGGATCAAGGCTGCTCACTACTGGCTCCCCGGGGCTCTAGTAGTGAGACAGACTTGTTGATCTTCGGCCAAAGCCCTAAGAGGTGCAAAGAGGAGAGATAGAAAAACAGACTCGTGTGACTCTAGTGATCGTGCTATGTGCACAATAGCATGCAATAGACGATATCAATAAAAACCTGCATGCATTCAGGAAACAGATTTAAGTTACCAATTTTACTTCCTCTTTTTAGTTAGTCTTTTTTTAAAAATATATCAATTAAACTACAATGGCCGCTTTTTATATCTTTTCAAACAAAAATATGTGGTCTTTTTAATTCTCAAAGACAAGGATCTACGCGGGTTTTCTCGTGTTTTCCCGCTAATGCAAGAAAAACAGTTAAAAAAAATTTCCCGAGTCAGATAGTACTTAATACTAGCAAGAAATGCACTCCTAAGAGTATATGCCTATGCTAATGCTGCTGCTAGTTAGAAAATATGTATTTTTGTATTTTTTTTATTTTATTTTTAAATGCAACAAACAAAAGATTAAGAAATACTCACAAAGAATGAAAATAGTAAAACAAAATCCCGCCTTCTCCTGAGATTACCCGCAAAGTTTAATCTGAAAGGAAGATAGAAAATAAAATAAAAACAAAACAAAACACACTAATTAAAACAAAAGTTAGTAAAAACAAAACTATTTACAAAATACCTCCTAATTAAACAATTAATCCTTTTAAAATTTTAGTGAATCAAAATATTGCCTCCCTGGCAACGGCGCCATTAAAATGAAGCATGCGTTTCACTCAACTTAGTAATTAAGTTAATTTCACTTAATTAAGAGTAGAAAAAATCACTTAGGTTAACTCGAAGTTGTGTCAATTGTGTAGTATAGGGTCGAACTAACCTAACATTTTAGAAATTTTTACTGGTTGAGTCCAGGTCATTCACTGGGAGGCATAATAATTTTCTCCAAATTCACCAATTTTCTTTTATCTCTTTAAGTTTAGGAGGTAAAACTAGTTTAATTTTCAAAACATGAATTTTGTCAAAATATTTAACTATAAAGAACATACAAAATTCCATATGCAAACATATTTACTCAAAATGTTGTACTTTATTAACAAGTAAACATGCTAGTTTTTTCAATTTTATTTCATTCTAAGAAATTATTTAACTAAAGCATGCCTTTTACAATTAAGAACAAAAAGTAATTATGCAAGAGAAAATTCATTTATCTCTTCATCTCTTTGCAGCCTCTAATCTTCTTTTTTTCTTTCTCTCTTTTATTTTCTTCTCTCGAGCTCTCTTTACCTTTCTTGTGTTGTTCCTGCCTTCTTATCCTCCTTCTCTTCTTTTTCTTTAATCTTCTCCTGCTTTCTCTTCTTCCCTTAGTTTTTCCTTAACACTCCTTAGCACCTGTGCTCCTTTCTTCCTTAGCCTTTTTCCTTAATACTTCTCAGCGTGTGCCTTCTCCTTAAGCACTTAGCCTTTTTCCTTCAGCAGCTTCTCTTTTCCTTAGGCTTTCAGTTGAACCGGGTTTTTTTACTTTTTAAACCAAAAGTTTTTTTATTTGCGGTGAGGTCCTTTAGAGGATACACAACACCCTGGGATCAGGGTGGGACCAGACCCTACTCGGTCCTCGCCTAATCTCGGTTAGGTTTGTTTCGGTTTATTTCTTAATCGGTTCACAGTATCGAGCCGCATCGGCTCAACCCGACCTCCCAGGCCACACTAGCCCTCCCAGGGCATATTCACATCCGCACGCCCCCAAGTGCGCACACACCCACAGGCATATGCCCGCACACTTAGAACAATGCTCAAATTAGATCAGAATCGGAACCGGTGTGCCGAGCACTGACGACTGCATAGCAAAGGGAACAAAACAGTTTTATACCCAAGCACGCACTCGTGGATATCCGAGGTGGGACAAACATTCCCCCTCCAGACCCGAATTCAATCGATCGTAACTTTCTACCCAGAGCTCCAAATTGGATGGTTTCAAGTTTGTTGGAAAGCTCTAAGGGTAATCTACACAATTTTAGGGTCAATTTAATGTTTTAATGATGTTTGGATCTTCAATTTAAGAGATGAAATCAGGGGTTCTACGGGTTTTATAAAAGCCTGGAAATGTTTTTATCTCATGAGAGTCCTTAGATGGACTTCTCTCATCTATTAAAAGGTCTGTACATATTATATAAGCAATTCCGCTTCTATTAGGATGGACTTTAAGTTCTTAAGACCTACAAAACCTACAGAGAAGCTTTTCTCTTCTCTGAAAACTTCAGAGGTTGATTTTCAGATTTCAACAAGTGCAACAGACACTTTAAAGTGTTCCTAATATATTTAGATTAATTCTAAGGGTTATAACTAATCAATCTGGGCAGGTTTTAGATTTGAATTTCATCAGAACAATGCTTCTGTTGGTTTGGGTTCGATAGTAACCCAAATTAGCTGAGACAAAATCTTCACTAAATACATCATCTGAGCTTACTTTATTCTTTCTGAAAACATCAAACAGAATCTCAGAAACAATTTCCACATCTCAATTCCTCAATTCAAGCTCAGAACACCATTATCAGACTCAGGTTTGACTATGGAAGCTCGAAAATTGACTTTCTATTTAAAGCTTCTTCCAAAGAAATTAATGCCTCAATCAGAGTCTCCTCAACATCAGAAATTCATTCAGATCTTCAGATTTGTTTTTGAACCTTAATTTCTAGGGTTTCAGGCTCGCCACCTGAGCTAAAATAGGTATGTGTTTGACAGAGTTAATCAAAGTTTGTTACAATGTTTTAAAAATTAAAATAGCTTCTGTGCATCGCACTGAAGCTTCTGAGCTCCTTAAGTGTTTCTCAAATCGTTCTTAATAGACTTCTCCAACTCGCCGGAGTTGGGGAAGATGAAGTTACATCTAAAGCTCCAATAATTAAAACCTCAAACAAATTTCTTTAAAATAATCAGTAATCCTTATTTTATTGTTCTAGAGCCACTTAACAAGTTTAAGAGGCTGCAACACAACTTTGACTCGCCGAAGCTCGTCGGAGCTTCGGTGAGTCCAGAAAATGTAAAATGTTTGTACAGATTAACAAAATTTTCCATTTTTAATCCAGAAATGATCCTGAGGTTACAAGGAACCTCTTTATCACATTAAATTCTTCATTTGTTCATTGAAATATAAGATTTGACAGTAAGTTCGTTTCTTAAAAGATTTGAATGCTTTAGCTCAGGACTTGATTTAACTACTCAATTGAGAAGTTAAATCGAGTCAACAGATGTTATTAATCATAAATATATATTTAATTTATAGTTTGAAATGTTCTTAAGCCACCATGGACAGCGAGCTCAGGAGCTAAATTAAATTTTTGGCGTTTAATTATAGATGAAAATAATAAGTAATATAATGTCGATTAGGGTTCATTAGTGATGATAGGTGATGAAAGAACCCAGTGAAGGTGGAATTAGGCCAATTACTGTCACCATAGACAGTAAAGTAGTCGGTGAAGGTGAGATTTGAATTAGGTGTTTAGGTGATTTAATTAATGGTTAAGTGGATTAGAAGTGAACATAGAAGTTAAAAGAAGGTGTACAGTGAATTAAAAGACAAAATTAAAGTCTCTGGCGAGCTCAAGGAACTCGTCGGAGTCGGAGGAGATGAAGCTAAATTCTAAAATTACTAACCTAACTAACTGAACTAACTAACTAAGCTAGCATACTCCTACTCCTACTCCTAGTCTACTGTTACCTGGACAAAGGGGTCAATAGGGTTCCACCGAAGTCTCATGGCGGACGAAGAAATCAGAGGGTTGAAGAAAGATCTTCGGCGGGCGGATTTGAGGTGGACTGGAGGAATCCTAGGGTCGGCACCTTTGTCAGAGGTGCGGAAGACCACGGCGAATCTCCTCGGCTACTTAAGATGGATGGAGGAAGTCGGAAGATGGAATGGGGAATCGTCAGAGGTTTGGAAGAATAGCCTATTGGGTCGGCTGCAGTGTTAGAAGAGGGAAGGGAGACAACTTGCCTAAAATCGGAGGTGTGAGGGGGTATTTATAGTAGTTTGCGGTGAAGAGAGAGGCTGGGTCTGGCCGAAGAAGAAGCTTGAGGAGCTTGACCTTTGTCATCGTCTCCGACAATGGTGAGGTTATCTCCCACTGAAAAATAGGATTTTCGGTTGATTCAGACCGATGGATCAAGTGGAGGTGGTGAGCGTAAGCTGCAAGAGCTTGGGCAAAGAGGAATGATGTCGGCAGGGCGGTGATCGCGCGGTGGGATGACTCTCTGCCGCCAGCCGTTCGTTTGGCTGTAGAAGAAGACGAAGAGGGGCTTAGTAGTAATAAAACTTAAGGACCTATGTGAGAAATAAGGACCCGACTGTAATGAATATTAAGGACTAAAATGTAAACCCAGGTTTTGAAGGTTTATTTTAATTTAGATCTTTTTCAACTTTTTATATATGTTAGTAAATAAGGTAAATATTATGTTTACACCTTGAATTTACAATTTTGACCTTTTTAAGTTAATTTATTAGATTAAGTAAAATTACTTAAGGTATTACATACTTAGGTATACATTATATTTAGGTTACTTATTTTATTAATTAAGGAAATTATTAATAGGATTTCGAGTCCAATTATTATCTAAATTATTAATAATATTACTTGAATGATAAAATGTCATTTTTAACTTATTTTAAGGTCATTAACTAAATATCCCTTATTATATAATTAACCCTTATATATTCATAACCCTAGCTAATTAACTAGGAAGACTAGTTAATTAGGGGTAATTAGAGATCATGATGAGTGTCTCATCAGTGGTGCAATCCAAACAATTCAATCAAGTGACCCAGGTGCACCACCAATTAGGCATATAGAAATGATTAACCTAGACTAATTTCTACTCCTTTTTGTGTTGATTTGTGTGTACCAGTTCCACAGGTTGGAATCTTGGTTGAGTAGATAAAAATCAAGTTAGGTTATGTTCCACAAATGTGGGTGCATGTAGTGTGTTTGTTGATTTGTCCCACAAGAAGTATCTTTTTATTTTTTTATATATGTAAAGGCGAGATGAGTGGAGGTGACAAAGAAGACAAAAAATTTCTATCCTAGGGTTTATGCAAACACCTAAGAAAATTAGGTCTTGGTTATGAATGTGGTGAAATGAAACTAGTGGGGGGAATGTGGGGGACACTTACAAATTACTTTACCTGCACTTTACTCCGGTCTACCGCACTTGGATCTTCATGCTAGGGTACCTGCAAGATATTAGATTAGAGACAAGCGGGGTTAATAATATGTAAATGCAAAGAAATGCAGAAAATAAGTAAATTCCATTGTCTGCTCGGCAACAGTGACAAAATGATGAGGCGTGTTTCACAAATTAAAATTAGGATTTGGAAAGCCCATTGTCATAGTTCGCAAAATGCATATATTAAAAACAATTTATAAACGAAACTCCAGGGAGTCTCGGGTCCAACACAGGGAGGCGACGTTTACTTTGGTTGAAAACCACACTTTGTTTTATTTCTTTTTGATATTTTGAGGTTTTATTTTTTTTGTTTTTGAAATAAAAAGACAAGCAAGACAAGTTCACAAAATGAGATGGAACACAACTATGATATATTACGCAAATGTTTGTTACAATAATCTATGAAAGCATAAAAGAGATAGGGGTAAAAGGAAATCTGCCGAATCGGCTGTTCGGCGATACGACGGCACCTAGTGGAAGCTTGGATGAAGGAGGTGAGATGCAGGACGATGGTGATGGGATGCAAGAGGATGCTAGGTAGAGGAATGCTTCGTTGAGGCTCTGGAATGGAGGTGAGGAGACAGAGGTGATCTTCTACAGGAATGGAGGTGGGAGGATGGCTCTAGGGCTTCTTATGAAGGTGGTGGGAAGAAGGACGAATGTTTGGTGGGGTAAAGGATCATTACACTAGTAAAAGGCCTTTGGAGCTTGAGAGTAATCTCTAATGGTGCTTTGGTAGGCTACTAGAGCTTAGGAGTAGGTGGGAGTAGAGTAGGTAGAGATGAAGAGGAATGGGGGTGTAGGGGTGTTTATATAGTGGAGGGAAGAAGAAATTCATGTAGAGAGCTGTAGTGACAGCTGCAAGTGTCACTAAAGACCCCATGCAACTGTCGCTGAAGATCGCACCCTCATCGCTCACTCCCATAGATACCTTGTGCCTACAAGTAATTAGTGATGGCTGTAAGCATCACTAAAGGTCTACTTAGGCTGTCACTGAAGATCTGCGCCCCCACCTCTCCTGCTGGCCGGCGCATCTTGTGTCCCTTGTCACACACGTGCTCGTGCACCAGCGCTACGCTGCGGTTGGCTGTGCGCTGCGCCTTTGTGCACACGCGTGGTTGTGCGCTGTGCCCTTGTGCGCGTGCGCGGCTGTGCGTTAATTAGCGAATTTGGGAGGTTGTGGGGATCGAACCCGCGCCTCTCGTTTGAGGAGTGGGTGCCTCACCGTTACACCAAGGCGGTGGATGGTCGAGTGGAGGGTGATGTGACGTCTGCTAGTCATGAGATTGTGGCCGTTAGATTCTCATCCAACGGTCACGATATAATCTTGAGCTCTTCTCTTGTGATGGTGAGGCAAGGCAGAGCGAACCTTAGCCATTGGATTGAGATCCAACAGTTGAGATCTCTCCATGCATGAGGCTAGGGCAGCCATGGTTCATGTCGGGCGGTTTGGATGGCACCACGTGGCACCATCTAGACCATCCATCTTCTTCTTCTTGTAGAGGGTG
The DNA here is from genome assembly GCA_037157565.1 of Thalassia testudinum. NCBI lineage: Eukaryota > Viridiplantae > Streptophyta > Magnoliopsida > Alismatales > Hydrocharitaceae > Thalassia > Thalassia testudinum. The sequence continues at coordinate 98,838,192 of JAZHRO010000025.1, forward strand.
CTACGGAGCTCTGATCGAGGTGATTTTTGCTTTGACAGACTGTGATCGTTGCTTCGGATTCATCTGCGTGGTCAGATTCTTCATCTAAAGCCTATAAAGATGTCGTACTACCTCCTAACCATATAAAATGGAAGAATTAATGTACATAATACACAACTTCCCTAAATGCCATGCAATGGATGTTATGCAGTATTTATAAAATGGTATGCAATGCTAAGCCTAGGAACTATCTTAAATAAGCATTTTATCATGAATTTATGTGTGTTTATCAATCGACCAATCGAATTGGGTGGGAATTTTCCCTCAAATCGTTTGAACCCTGATCGACCAAGAAGCTTGATTGATCGATCATTTTCAGTTTTGATCGACCAAAACTAGGTGGATTTTCTTCTTGCGATTGCGATCCAAATCACCTCCAATCATGCTCTTAATCTCCTAAATCGAACCTAATCCACTTGATTACCTACCCTAGGTGTTCTTATCTATTTGCTAACCCAACTTTGTATAAAAGATCAATGTTTTCACCACAAAACCTAATTTTTTTACTACCTATACCCCACATTCGGTCCCACTTTCAAACACCTCCATCGACCAAACTCTCCTCCTCCTGACCCCACCTCTCCTTCGGCCATCGTGGTCAACCAACAACCTCGATGCCACCGACCACTGCCACACCTTGCGAGAGCAAGCAACGTCGCACCACACTCGACGCCACGACGCGTTGTCCATGCATCCTCTGTACATCCTTTATGCCACCATCTCTCCATGCATCCTCATCACACAACCTCGACGCGCGCAACCTCCTTGTCGTACGCACTCCTCCTTCGTCGGCCATGCTCGCTGCAGTAAATGACTATGCCGTACTCCCTTGATCGACCATTCTTTGATCGATCATGGTACACTCTAAAACTTAGATTAAATTTGTTTCTTTTAGATTTTTCTTGAGTATTAGATGTTCTATGACTTGATCATATGATTGTCTTGTGTGATCTTGTGATTGCTTGTTATATCTTGTAGTATTTGTAAGCAAATCATCCGTGGATCTCTCTTTTCTTTCTCGTCTAATCACTTTTGGTTGACCAAATTTCTTGGTTGATCAACCAAAAATTGAATTTTTCAAAAGTCTGTCTGGTTCTTTTCTGATCGACCAATCTGCCTTGTTTGATCGACTAATGTCGGATTTGAGTACTATTATGACTCCCAAATGCACACGCACCTCCTCTTTTGCTTCTCATGATGACACATTTCACTGATTTTTCATCACTGAGGCCACTTGTGAGCATTTTTGCATTCTAGCCAAACTTTCCCCGCATGTTGGTCATCTGGTAGATTTTCCATACTTTGAGTCTATCTTTCCTAGAATCTGCAAAAAATTTGCATATCACCAGATTTTACATCTTTTGACCAAAACTTTTATGTGGGTTCCAAGAGCAGCCACATACTTGGTGTTGATCCAATGGCCTGTCACTTATTTTATGCTAATCTCAAGAATATAGGTGAGGGCTTCAACATCGAGTTGACCTCAAATGTCTACAGCATAGAGGTCTTAGTTAATGCGGATGCCATTTTTTAGATTCTTGGGTGTCCATATGTTGGTTCTACTTTTCTAGAGCTTCACCAGCAGACACAGATAGATTCTATTAAGGAGACCCTACCCACTCCATCACATTATGACTTGGGCCATCTTGCCAAGTCTCCTTATTTTCATCGTCTTCCATGATTCTTAATCTTGTCTTTCTTTGGAATTTCATGTCTAAATCTACCTCATTTGAGAACTGGCTTGGTATCGTGCTCATTACCCTTTATGATTTTCTTAAGAACAAGCGGTTCAACTAGAACCACTTGATTCTATATTTGATAAGCAACCAACCCACCAGCTCCTTTTAGTTTAGGACACCTCTCTCTTATACCTTCCTACATTTTAGTGTTCCAATGGATATAAACCATAAACAATTCATTACGAGAGTCTCCATATTTGATAAGCTCACTTATATAAAGATGGAGCAAGCTCAGGGAGCCCGTGGTGAGGATGCAGACCAGCAGCAGTAGCAGCAACATTAGAAGTCCTTTGTCATACCTCCTCCTTTCCCGCCATGTGAGCACTTTACAGCGACTTGTCCTCCTCCAGTGCGACCTGCTCCATCCTTCTATGACTAGGAGTAGGGCCTTCTCTACAGATCACTTACATGCAGAGATTACGTCACCATTCAAGATATGACTGATGGTATTTCCTTGATGATGCACCAACAGAGAGAGACAAATATGATGATGATGAGACATCGACATCATGTTTCCAAATACATGAATGCTTAAGGCTAGTTTTTGGATAGAATTGAAGAGTCTATTCATGTTATTCAGCAGTAGTTTCATAGGCCTCCTCGTCCTTGCCGATCTACTACTGTGTCTCCATCATCAGCAGCTCCTCCTACAGCAGTGCCATATCAGTAGGTGACACCTCCTCGTTGGACATCCAGGCAGTCAAGCCCCAGACCGTTAGCTCAGAGATGCCTATGTCTTGGTCATCCTGCTTCTTCAGAAAGATCTGACTCGATGTACCGCGAATTAGACACCGATCTTCAGAGCACTATGGATGCATTTATGGCATCTTTGGAGTAGTTTTATTTTTATTTCTACTTTGTTAGCTTTTTGGCTTCTAGAACTTTATATTTCATGTGGACTATTTTTATCCTTGCTAGGTTTATCTAGACTCAATTTTCTTACTAGTTAGATAGATGTATGATCATATCTCTCAGCTAGATGTTTATCTCTCTAAAATGCATGTTATAATTATTACTGCTTCAATTGCATGTTTAAGGGGGAGATAATTCAGATTAACATCTATATGTTTTACTTTTTGCTGAAACAAAAAGGGGGAGATATTATGCATAACTCCTCATATTCTATCTCTATACATAATTATCATTTTGTTGTCATCAAAAAGGGGTAGAATGTAAGTACTTTTATTTCGATGCACCAAAATTATGCTATTTGCGAAACTAATATTTCACGACTTCACTCATGGATCAAAGCTTCTCTCCTGAATCAAAGTTAGAAGAATGCTGATCTGAGTCTTAGTGTCCTCTTTGACTCTAGAATATTTTGTAAAGAACCTCAAAATAAGTTTCAAACAAATTTTCGCACTTCATATTAAAAATAAGTTTTCTGGGTTATTGATTGACCAACTAAATAAACTGATCGACCAAAATCATTGATCAACCAACCAACTTAATTAATCGATCAAATCATCCCATTTTAGGAAGTTGATAAATACACTTTTGATTGACCATTTAGGTTAATTAATCAACCAATCATTGATCGATCAAACAACTAGTTTGATAGACCAAACCTCATTTTGAGTAACCAAACTACCTTAATTGATCGACCAATTTGATTTCCTTTTTAGGTCTATTTGCTAGTATAAATATAGGTCGTACACTCCCCTTTTACACACACTCTCAAGTAGAAAATCCATTCAAAGCAAAGAGCTTTCCATGCTTACTTCTAGTGCTTTTGCACTCTTGTTTTTTACGCCTTCCAAAGTACAACGATTCAAACCTTCGTTGAAATTCTGGTTTAACTTTTACTGAGGTTCCATAGGTTCTTATTGCTCTTTTATAATGTTGCTTTTGATTAACGGATCCCAAGTTGTTGGGAGAAATCTGTTGTTGTTGCTTTGCTTCAGGATAGTAAGAGAAGGGAATATTGTAAAGTGGTTGTGCCACCCTCATTCAAGTGATATGATTAGTGGATTGACTAGCTTCACCTAGTTGGAAAAATCCTAACTGAGAGGCTTAGGTAGTGGTTTTCACCCGGTTTGAGTTTCCACTATAAATCCAAGTGTAATTTGTGCTTGATACTTTTGTAGATTGAACTGTGTCCATTTAACTTGAATTTTTAAGTGATACTATTCACCCCTCCCCTCTAGTATATTATTACGATCCGCAGGCACCATCATAGGATACTTTAATTTAGGTATCCTAGGGTGTAGGATTGGGTTTATAGGCCTTAGGAATCAAGATCTAGGCTTAATTCCAAAAACAACAATAGGAGAAGAGTTCCAGACATTTGATCTTAAGATCAGACGACTTATAGTTCAAAATCAGAAGTCCAAGTCCTTAGTTTGGACATCCAATACTGAATTAGTATGGAGTTTAGGTTCTGTCTTGGATTTCTGTAGAAAGTGGACATCTAACACTTTGTCTGGACATCCAATTTTGCAGCAGATTGGGTTTCAAGCTTGCGGGTGGAATCTAAAGAGCTTGGATGTCCAGTATGCTACCTGGACATCCAAAGGTGTGTTGCAATGTGGGTTTTGTGGCGTTTTAGGCTAATGTGACCCAATATAAGGGTGGCTAAGGTTTGTGAAGGTGTTTAGGGCTATCCTAAGGCTAGGGATAGGTGTAGGGATGTCCTATGTTCTTCACAATTCACACAGTAAAATCATATAAGTAATGTAGTAACCTCTTCCCTACATTATGTCTTCAGCTTGTGTGTAGGTTTATTCCAAGGCTCCTGCCTCCAGCTCAAGCCTCTATCTTCTCTTCAGATCTAGCTTCACGCCATCTCCTGAGCTTTTATTAGCTACAAACCAAACAATACACTAATCAGTACATTATTATAACATTATTTCATGAATATCCAAGTAAAGCAGAAAAGATGCAAGGTATGCTCTAATGCATGAATTAAGATACAATTATGCTAAGTTCTACCTCAATTCAGGTCATTTAAGTCCTATGATTGCTGCGCAATCAGGAGGATTCCTTTCTACTTCCAAATAAAGTCTACTAACTAGAACTAGTTCTTCCTTTCTCCTTCCTTCTCCCCCCTTGGAGATCTTGAGTGTGCCTTCGCATCTACTTCTACGCTGTTGATGATGACACCATCATCAACCATAACTAGTTTTAATTAGTCAGAATCAAGTGACAAATGCTCCTACATGATCCCTTGAGAGCCATAATTCTACGCAAATCCATTTTGAGCAGAAAACACTAAATCAGGGTTGATTCTACAATCTTAACATCACATCATGAATGCAGAGCAACCACGGGGTTTTCCAGGGGTTAATTGAAGGTTAAATGGGCATTAAAGTCCAATGAGTGGGTCCACACGGACAGAAACAAGGTTTCACACTTTTGGAGAATTGCATCAGAACACAAAATCCTAATTTTAGACTCAGTTGAATTAAAGAGGTTTTGTCAGGATAAAATTCATCTAAATCTCCTAAAATTCATAGAAAATTATCTTGAGAGGTTTGATACCCTTGGTTTGACCATCTGAATCTATTTTGACCTTGAACGGAGTTGTAGACGGAATTCTACCCTAATTTGGGTCTTTGTGCAAATTTTCCAATCAAACTTGGTCAAAACTCAAATCTGACTTCACCACTAGATTCCTTGGGTCCAATTAGATTTTTACCAAAATGTGGGCCCAATCAGAGTCCATCTTGACCTAGTTTGCAATTTGGTCCATAAAGTCTCTATTTCTTTCAGACAAGCCCCTAACTTTAGAAAATATTTGCATATGGGTCCCTAACTTCCTTGTCTTCTTCACAAATGCATCCCTGTCACCATTGGAGGTCAAATCAACCTTTAGGCCAACTTTGACCACATCAAAACCTGATCAAATCACCACCAAATCTTATCAAACACTATAGAGAATCGTTTAAGATAGATCTTGGATTTTAAATTACGTAGATTTACCCTAGCGAATCCACGAAATCCATGGGTACCTCGTGCTTTGATTCCTAAGTCAATTTGAGCTTCTTTCCTCATCTAGAGCTTGAATTTGAGTCTATAAAAGAACCCCCCTCGCAAGGCCTTACTCCTTAGCTCATTTTTGGCCTCATCTCTTCAAATTCATCTCCCTCCAGCCACCTCCATCGCAGCTCTAGCGATGCCTCCTTCTCCAGCTTCTTCGCTCATTGCCACATACCATAGGCAACATGAATCTCCTCTGCTCATTCTTCCACTCCTCGCAATGCCTGCGAGAGCTCCCCAGATCCTCTTCTTCCTCACCGCTCCCTTACCGGAGGATTCCTCGTCTCCGGTGTTGGCCAATCAAAGCCGATGCCATCTCTCCCCTTTCATCCGCTAATTAGGTCCCAAACTCTCCCTCTCTCTCCATAGCTTAGTTTGCACTGCTTCTTAATCTCCTATTTCGACGGACAATCCACTGCCTCCCTCTCTGTCTTCTTCCACTCTGGCCACGCTCTAGCATGGTCATTTGCCCTCCATAGACTGCCAAACTCCATGCAATCACCTCCAAAACTTCCACCGTGCTCCTACCAACAAAACCCCTCAAGAAATTGAGGGTTTCATCCACCATAGACTTTGTCAGCCCTCTTCACACCTGCACACACCAAAATACTGCCACCACCTTACTCCATGAATGCCGATGAAACTTATGAGCTAGTCTAATTGAGTCGGAAAGCTGTATTTATGTTTTTAGGGTTCTCACCGTCTCTACCTATTGCCGCGATCATCTCCGACTCCATCCACCATACTCCAGCTGCCATCGTCACCAGCATCACCCTCAACTTGAGCGGGAACCTTCATGAGGCCGTCCAGGCTCCTAATTGAGGAGAAGAGAGCTAGCAAGAACTCAATCAAGGCGAAGAACTCCAGTTGCATTCATGCGGAGTAGAAGATGGTGGGATAGTCCCACCTCATAAGCGAAGGAACTGGCAATGCGATATAAAGGAAAACCTACCTTAAGCTGTTTACCTCAAGTACACGGGGGTGAGATCCTCATGAACCTAACCTCCACTCCTTGCTTACTTGCACACCGGTGAGCCTGGACCTATGCTGATGACTCAATTACCCGTAAACGGATCCTATTATGCCTAGTTATGAGAGAAGAAGAGGAGAATTTGTGAGGAGTGGGGAGGGTTTTTCTTCAGATTGATCTCCCTCGGGGTGCATGCTGAAGAAAGGCTTTGATAGTTAGCCTCTGAGGAAGGGTGTTCGCCCTTGTGCTATGCTTGAGAAGGAGCCTCGTGCCTTGTGAGGCTTGGCGCCCTTGTGTGCCTTACTGTGGTGCCGTGCCTTGATAGTTAAGTCGTCTGATACACATATCCGACATCTGAGTTGGTTCAAAGTACTGTAGCATTATTTGAGTACTTGATTAGAGTTACTGTTAAATTATTTGAATACTTGGGATGCATGCTTAATTAAGGGAATAATTCACCATTATTTTTTATTCACTTTTTCTTTTTATCCCATGAATCCTTGAGATACATTGATTTATATTTGAATATTATTTCTGAGCAGTTTATTCATTGAACATCTTTTATTGTGACTAATTAATTGTGCTCATTACTTCTGAATTGAGATTAGTGTGTGAATTCCATATTTGCTTCCTACAAACAACCTCAGACTCCAAGTAGATTTCAAGTTTATAAATTTAAGTGTTTTGTGCGATTTCGTTGACTATACTACGGCACATATATTTCTCAACACTCGATGAAAGCATACAACAGTTGTCGCTCTGGACTTTGCCTTCGAAGCCCCTACTTTCCATCATTTTCATTATAGTTCTAGTTGTAGTTAGAATCATTCTTCTCATTGTAATACTATTTCTACTTGTGCTAAACTCTTATTACTATAATAAAAGTTCTAGTAGTTCCTTTTCAACTTGCCTTCAAGTTGTATGCTTTCTATTAATATTTATAATAGTTGCATGTTATTAGTTCTAGTCACATTCTAGTAGTAGTAATCTTATATTCGAATCTGCTTATATGTTTCTTACAATTAGGAAAGCGAATTATTCTGACTGCCTCCTTGCGAATGACTCGAACTCCATTTTTGAACAACAATTTCCATATTTATGATTTCGATCTACATGTAAATTTAAGAGTTTCTAATGCACTTATATTATGTTGAAAATAAATTTTCGCAATCATATTTGCATCTAAAACACCTAAGCTCACAACACTTAAGCAAGACTTAGAAACAAAAATACATCTTAGGTTCAGATGTCTGCAAGTGTTACCAAACGTCTGATCTTGAAATATAAGTCGTTTGACACATATATCAGACGACCAATATCCATATTCATGACCTAAAATTTAACCACTTAACTTCTAGACGTCAAAACATCACTCCAAACGTCCATAGGTCTCAAACATTAGGAAACACCATCAGTCGTCCATAAACACTACCATGGACATCAAATATCTCAAAATCCTCTTTGTCAGATAATAATCTGACCGTTAGTAATATTTAGCCCTGTTTCAGATGTCTAACAATGGAATGTTAAACTAAATGCTCTCTAACAAAAGATTCTGTCAGACCAAATCTAAACTTGGATTATGAAGAAATCCTTAATCCAAGGTTATTATGACCTTTAGACGTCTAGAAATATAGGCAGACATCCAGAAATATAGACAGGGAGATAAACGTCTGATCTCCTTGAACTAGAACCCTGTTTAGATCTGGTTCAATCCAGAAATAAACCCACTATTTTTAGACATCCAGAAATTTTTTTAGACATTTTAAAATACATCGGACGATTAACCTTTAGACATAAAAACCATGTTTCTGTCCAATTAAATCCAGTAACACTAACCCTTAAGATCAGACAGCCAAAAATTATGCTAGATGTCTGATAAGACATATACCATAAAAATTAGAGATATGATTCTACTGTTAGAGTCATCATGAGCCTGATCTGTTTTGGATTTCAACCAAATCCATTGGAGGTTGTGATGTGGAAATTCGTGTGATTTCTTAATGAGAATTTTAGTCATAATATGCAACTTCGTAATTGCTTTTGAATTTGTAAACCTAGATAATGGAGTATCTAGGGTCGTCCAAGGAGACCAATTCTTATTTAATAATCGGTTCCCTCTCTCGCCCTCCCAAATCCTCAATTTATGTTTTTATTCTTTTGATTTTTTAGGGTTTTCAAAGGATACTTGGGCAATAAAAATGCGAAACACGTAATAAATTACGCCTAAGTGACAAGAACTAATCCTCTTTTCTAAGCTCACCCTAGGCAAGTGTGCCTAGGGTAATTAGAAAAGTGAAGTGCACTAAACTAAAGAAAAACTACTTGAAATAAAACATGAAATTGAAAGGCGAAATAACTTTTGTATTGCTAAAAATGTAGAGTTACAAGTAGCTATTTGCTTAGACAATAAAACTAGCTAATACAAAAAGATGATGAAGAAGAAGAATAGATCCTCTAATGGAGCTTGAGAAGGGTTTCGCTCCAAGCACAGCAGCTCCACACTTGAGGAAGATCTTTTGTAGCCTTTTCTGCACTGATAATGATGTGCTCCTTCCTTGAAGTACTCCTTTCTAGTTCTCTCCACATTGTGGACATCCACCTTAGCTTCTCTCCTCTTGCCTGGCTGTCCCACTTGATGAAGAGGTCCCTGGCTTGGTCCAAGGAAGGAGGAAGAAGAAGAAGGCACTAAGAGAGCAAGGTACCTCCCATAATCTTCTTCTCTTTTTTCCTCCGTTTGGATGGCTATGTCGGATATGGTGTACGAATTAATGTCTAGCCAACAATGGGATTATGTGGTGGTTATGGGGTGTCTTTATAGGATGGTGAATATGGTGGTTTAGGCCAAAAGTGGCACCAACTTTGGTGGTTAAGGACCATGTGTTGGCATAGAAAATGGAGAGCTAGGGTTAAGGGTTGGTGTTGATACTTGTAGGGCTAGGATGTGGTGTTGTGTTGGTGGTTAAGGAATGGATGGTGGAGGTGTTTTGGTGCCATGGGAAAGGGTGTAGGGAAGTAGGGTTTAAGTAGGGTTGGTGCCAATTATTGATGTGGTTAGGGTTACGGTTGGCGTGGGCAGTTGTAGGGTTGGGATGGGCTGATAAGCTATCTTAGCTGGTAAATGTGTAGAGGAAGAGCTAGGGTTTAGCTAAGAGGAGGGAACTTGAGATGCATGTAGCTGGTATGTTGCTGCAGAAGGTCATCTAGGAGCTCAGCTACTCAGCTTAGTTACGTAGTTCTTTGTTAGCTACTAAGTTGAGTAGGTCGAGCTAAGTTGAGCTGGTCTCAACTATTCTGGAACTAAGGGGAGCTGGTTCTGATCTTCTTGAAAGCTCCCTAGATAGGTAAGCTAGGTAGCTTAGATCCATTAGATAAGCTCAACTAAGTTGAGCTAGGGTGAGTCTTCATGAGCTAGTGTTGAGCTACCCTGAGTTGGTTGTGGACTTCTCAATTGACTTAGCTTAGTTAGTTGAGGACTAGTAGTTAAGCTAACCTGACTGGAGCTATTGTGAGTTGATTAGAGCTGGAATCCAGCTAAGGTGAGCTGGAATAAGTTGGGTCATCATCTTTTGCCTTTTACATTGCCAGGGTTTAGGTGTATCTTCACTGTGTGATCATCCTTGATAATGACATGAAGTATATAAACTCCAAAATAAAAGGGAAAATAATGCAATGCATGCCTAAACTAAGAAATGCCTAAATGCAACCCCATACCAGTTTGCAATGTGAAAAACCTAAGTGCTAGATGTGTTTTTAGGCGTAATAGTGATGATAAACTGGTGCTTATCACACTCCCATGCTTATCTTTTTGCTAGTGTCTTAACAAAACTGAATTTTGCAAAATGATTTTGGGGAAAACTAATTTTTTAACTTTTTGGGAGAGCATTATTATGATACTTTGGTTGATTAAGAAGTAAGGAAGTTACGGGATTTGTTTAAGATAAACAACAAGATTTATCTTTAGATCCAAGGGTTAGCATAAATAAGGATCGATGTATCTTCCCTAGAATTTGGCAAATTTACCCCATCAGGCTCCAATTATCCTGCCAATTTTTTTGCAGTAAAAACCTCCTTTACTTAGGAAATCGATCTAGAATTTGTGTGAAGATGGAAATTCAAGTGTCAATGCTTTGTGAATGACCAACATTTTTTTTTTGAAAGGTTTTGCTCCCCCATGCTTATCCTCAAATCAATCCTAATGTAGATTGTGTTGGGATCATCATTCCCATCACCAAATCCTTGACGGGGCTTTAACTCCTATGCTTCAAGATAGCACCATCCAAGACACCCCCTAAGAGCTCACAACCCCATAACATAAAGTGATGTACAGGGCACTCTAGGTAGGCTAAGGCTGTCACTTCGACACTTCGAGATAGTATCATCTGAGACACCGAGCTACAAAATGCGCTTTAATGCTTCGTATAAAGATATGGATATAGTTATAGAGCAACGTTGAGGTGGTGACATGTTTTATCGCTTCCTCAAAGGAGACATTTTTCTCCTTCCCAGTAGTAGGAAATCACACTAATCAATTGCTTCAAACTTTCACCCAGATTAAGGCAGGGGAAATTATTTATTAGATGATTTTGGGCTTGGGTTTTATTGGCTTTGTGTATGTGAAATTTGACACTTGAGTTTCAAAAGAAATTCAAATTTCTAGATCAAAGACTAGGTCAAGTACTATTTGAACTACTAGACAGAATTAAGGCGAATTGGTTTCTTCAGGGGTCAATGAGAAATTCTTTAGGAGATACACTGATTGAATCTAAGATTTGTAGACCTGAAAGGTCTAACCAAAAGATCCTTGGATTTGTCCTTAAGTTTTGTTAAAGATTAAATCCCATGTGTATCTTTATTGAAATAAAATCTCAACCTTAGTCCTGTGTTTTCAAAAACTCCTCAAAAAGTGCTTTATGATTTTTCTGATTTTTATGAAAATTGCATCCAAAATAAAAGAAATTTTTATATTTTTTTGGGTTTTGAAAATCCTAAAACGGCCATCAAAATTTAAAACATCCCCTCCAATGATTAAGGAATGGAATGTTTGCGTGAATAAGGAAGGGAAAGGATATCACCTGAGCGAAGAAAGGTTGAAATCGGGATGGTCAAAACCTTGGAAAAGAAAGGAAAAAGGAAAGCAGGAAAATAATGGGTTACCTCCTACTCAAGGTTGTCTTTTATGCCTTTTCAGCTGGGCGTAGGGTGCAGCACGGTTGATGGCAAATCATGAAGAAAATTGGACACTTGAATCCCCACATCAAATAGATCTTCCTTTTGGTCCCCAAAAAGATAAGAAGTAGAAATGAGGGGACTAGAATGAGATGGAAAGAGGAAGAGATGACCTGAGTCTGGCCAAGGTTTTGGATGTAGGCTAGGCTTGGGAGAACCAAGTGGAAGGTACAAGGGATAGTAGAAGTTAGAATAGTTAGGGGTGAAGGTGGGAGTGGATAGTGAGGTTAGGGTGGGATCAGAGTGGGAGGGTATGGTGATAACTCAGGAAGAGGTGTAGAATGAAGGCAAGTTCCCAAATCTAAAATATCTATTATGTCTTCGACCATTTGTTCTATTTCAAACTTTGAATCATCGGATTCCCAAAGTGGTCAAAGCAAAATAAGATTCAACAAACAATGTTTCTTCCACCAAATCATCTATTTCAGTATCTAAGTCCTAAAAAAATCATCATCACGAAATCTCAACGAGGCTTTGAAAATATCAAAGGTAATAGTGTGGCCATCTCAAGTAATGTCCATTTTGCTTGAATGACAGTTAATATTAGCATTTGTAGTGGCCATAAAAGGTCATCTCAACATGTTAGGGGCATTAATAAGTGTTTCAAGTACCTCAATGTCAAGGACCAAAAAGTCTACAAGAAATACATAGTTCTGGACCTTGACCAATACATCCTCGACAATCCCCTTGGTTTAATTGTAGAACGATCTGCTAATTGTAATGTGACCTTAATAGGTTTTAGATCACCAATCTTAAATTCCTCAAATAATGTAGTAGAGATGATATTGACAGAGGCACCTAGATCAAGAAGGGTGTGGTCAAAAGTTGTCATTGATGATCACAGAAATAAGGGGAGTGCCTGGGTTTTTTTTCTTGGGAGGCAACTTGCTTTGGACCACAGAACTTACTATCTCCGAAAGGATTACCCTTACTAGGTTTTTAGTCTGCCTTTTAGGAGTACAAATATCCTTGAGAAATTTGGCATAGGCAGGGATATACTTGATTGCATCTAGGAGGGGGATATTAATCTATACTTTCCCAAATAATTCCATGAGTTCCTCAGTTGTAGGCTCAGTTTTCTTTCTTTAGTTATTAGTGGAATTGAAAGCTTGAGGGAAAGGAATGGGAGATTTGCCTTTTGAATCTTTTTCTTTTTCTTCCTGAGTTAGGGTGGGAGGAGAGTCAACTTGTATAGGTATAAGGTGGGTTTCTTGTGTGGAATGAGAGGGATAGGATCTTCAGTTGTTTTCCCATTCCTCAAGGTGACTACATTTGCAGTGTGATTGTTTCTAGGAGGAGGTTGGGGGGCCTAGTTTTTGTTAAAACCTAGGGGGTGTTGAGGTACTAGTTGGATAGGAGGCTAGCTAGAATGATGGGGATTTCTACCTTGGTATTGGTTCCTTTAATGGTTAGGGTTGGACATGGGTTGGGAAGATAAATTTCTTGTAGGTCTTTGATCAGGCATAACCCTAATTTGATTTTGCAAATTAATAATTGCATGAGTTACTTTAGTCATTAGATTCTACATACCCTATAGGGTTTTCATAACTTGGGTATTAATATCATCTTGAGGAATTTTGGGTTGGTATTGATTTTTTCCATGAACCCAAGGTTGATTTGGTCTTTGACAAGGAACCTGATTAGGAGCTTTCCATGAGAAATTTGGCTTATTCCCCCAATTTGTGTTGGAGGGATTTCTAAAGTACTCCTAGAGAGTGGAAATGTTTTCTGTAGCTAGGCTGAAAGTATTTCCATAATCAAATGTCCCAGTCACATTAGGTAAAGCCTTGGGAAAATTATACTCAATTAGGACAACACCGATTTGATGCAAGTTTTCTCTCTTTAGGAGGTTAGGTGTGGGTGAGGGTGGAGTCAGACTCTGGAAATTCATTCTTTCCTCAATTTTCTTTTGGTTAATTTGTATTTGATTGAGTTGCTAGGTGATCAGTTGGATATCATCCAGGAACAGATTGGTTATGGGTGCCTATCTCATGAACACCAAATTCAGGACTAGTGTTTCTTTCAACGGTGCTCATGGAAGCATGGTTGAATGAGTTTTCACACATCTCAAATAAATCATAGGCACTCTCGGCATCTTTGTTTAAGAAATTCTCACCGCATGAGGCATCGACAAATCTTCTTAATTGATCTTCTAATCCATGGTAGAAGATTTGAAGTAGTCGCCAAAGTGGTACCTCATGATGTGGGCAACTTCTTAGGAGTTATTAAAACCTTTCCTAGGCTTCATGAAGAGATTCACTAGATTTTTGTTGGAAGGTTGTAATGGATCTTCACAGGGCATTTGTACAACCTATAGGAAAGAATTTTTTAAGAAATGCACTTTTTAATTGCAGCCAAGTATTAATGGGTCTGCTGACTGTCCTAAACCAATAGGTAGCCTTGTCCTTGAGAGAGAGGGAATAGTCACATTAACCATAAGTCCTCTAGCACATTGTAAGAATGGGTGGTTCATTTGAGGACTGTGAGCTCCTCTAAATGGCTAAATAGGTCCTCCTTCGGAAAGCCATGAAAGTGTTTAATAAGGTTCAAGATACCTGGCTTGATTTCAAAGTCCCCTTCAGGCATGACCACCGTTGGTCTTTCCTCATAGTTAGAAGGATCATAGAAATCCTTCAAAGGAATGATGGGCTCCGGAGGGGGTGGCTAATTTTTCCCTTGTTTGGCTAGGTTCGTGATAGTCCTAGTCAACTGTTGTTTATTGGCTTGAAGTTGAGCCAATTGCTCAACCATTATAAATAAGGGATTGGGTGGGGGACCTTGATCATGACTATTTGAATCAAGGTTTTGAGGCGTTTCCAAATGAGGGAGGTTAAGGATGGGGATGTCAAATTGTGAATTATGAATGGAGGGTTAGAGGTAGGTTGTGAATGGGAAGCAGAAGCAAAAGAGGACCTGTTTTGTATGTTTTCCATTTTATAAAAAAAAGACTATAAATGCTGGAAAGTGATCATCTGGTGCATGGGGTAGAATCAAGTGGTCCTTCCAAGTGTAGGTTTTGGGACCATCACCTGTGCATACCCTTCTTGAAGAATGGGAGGAGGAGAGAAGGGAAGAGAAGAGAGAAAAGTGTGCAATTCAAGTAATCAAAATTTTAAGCCTAACTTAAGGTTGACTCCTTAAGAAAAACCTAAGACTTGGGAACCCGAATGTTAAGAAATCAATAGCTAATCCTTCTTCCCAAAATTAATCTGGCTAGACTAGAAGAGGTGGCTTAGGCCCAAGCATGTCTCACGAAAATCACTAGGGGCTTGTATAAACCTGTATCCCTTGTTTGACTTCCTTCTTAGTCTTAACCAGGTTTGATTAAGGGAATTAGGATCAATTAGAGAAATCATAAGATCTAGATATCAAGCCTAGAATTGAATGAAGTCCTTAATGATTAAGTGACTACAAATTTTAGTTAGGCCTAAGAAACTTAGAAGTGCATGGGAAATGAAGGGCGTTGATTGGGGTAATGGCCGATTATTACTTTTTTTTTATGTGTGTGAATTTGGGAGGGAATGTGATGCCCAAGCCAAAATAAGGAGTATGCAAACAAGATTATGGTGAATGATTTTTAGGGTTTGATAAAGATGTTGTGGATTTTAGGATTCTCTCTTTCAATGTATTCAAACAAGTTTGGGAGTGCTTCACACAATAATTGCAATCAAATTGTAATTGGTGAAAGTGAATTCCTTTAATTGATTGTGTGACTAAGGGAAAAAAATCAAACCCTAAAGTAGAAAACCTATGTAGGCAACTCCTAAGATGAATCTCTTTTGAAAAATCTTTTTAGGTGATGGTCCAAATAAGACAAACAAGAGCGCCACCAGATAGGAAAGCAAACAATGATTTGAAAAATGATTTTTTAAAGATTTTTGAAAGTTTTTTGCTAGTTTTTTGAAATTTTTTTCTATACTAGTATCAAAAATCAGAAAAGATAGATTTGGGAAATTGATTATGTAGAATCCGCAAAAGACCTTTGAAATTTTTTAAAATTTTATATGTTGTAGAGACTTTCTCAAGGTTTCCAAAAATATAAAATTTTCCAAATATGATAGTATAAATTTAAAATTTTGCGGACAGTAAGAAAATAGTAAGGAATTAGGGTTTGACCCTACTTCAGCTCATGAATTTTTAAATTTTTTCTATTCAGCCTAATCTTTTGAAATATGGAACTTAAGTTCTTGACTCAGAGGGGCTTCTTTGAGTAAAATTTAAAGATTTTAGGGATCCTCTTTGTGCTCAAACTTGATTTTTACATTTTTTCTTTTGAATAGGAGAGGAGTGTTATCGATGATGATAGCAGATCGGGAACATTTTATTTATGAATCTTATGAAAAGAATTACAAGGAATCACTCCACTCCTTTACAAACCCCCAACACTCTCTAAAGATGTTCCCTACATTTATTGAGCCCCCTTTAAACAATCACTCATTACGAGCATGCCATACACTCCACATAACACTAGCCATCTTCACATGAGGCTTTCCATTCATCAAGAGTTTCCACCATAGGTCATCCCATGTGGGTATAGATTCCCCACAAAGTCCCCTCCAAATCTGATCAGTCACTAGGCACGATGAGAATAGATGCACCCTGTTATCCGTAGGAAAGTCACATAAGGGGCAATTTTGAGCAGGAGCGCCCAATCTTCTACTTCTCATATCATCATTAATAAGTCCATCATGTCGGCACAGCCATAGGAAGATCTTAATTTTTAGTGGAATCTTCAAAAACCAGATTTTAGCACAGTCCTATCCTCCCTCGAGGGGTCTGCGTTCATGGAACCCATCAGTCACTTGTGTGCCTTTGCTGGAGTGAAGAGTCCATGTTTCCACCTAAAATAATCCACCTCGCCCCTCGGCAGGAAAGCTTCCAGGTCTGCCATCAGCCACTCCAGCTCAGCCTGTGTTCTACCACCCTCATGAACACCAGCACTAGCAATGTCCCATCTGCAGGTCACACTATCCCAATAGTCATTGACTGAAGCTCTACTATCTGGAGCTACTGCAAAAGCTGTTGGATATGCCTCGTTTAGGTTGCCCAAGGTCAACCACCTATCTGTCTAAAACGAAAAATGTCTCCCATCACCCAAAATGGGAATGAAGTCACCATAATTGTCTTCTATTGCTTGCCACACTGACTTCCAGAATAGTAAGGGGCATTGAGGAGGGGATTTCCACAGCTGTACCTGTGAGGAGTCGTGAGCCTCCTTGACTAACTGTGACCAAAATGTCCCATCATCCATTGACAACTTCACTACCCATTTCAATAGCAGGGCATCATTGAATTCCTTCAAAGAATGGATCCCCATTCCTCCTTGTGAACGAGGCCTACATAGCTACTACCACTTCACCGGATGCAAGAATCTACCTTCAGCCTTTGCACCCTTCCAAAAGAAACTTGATTTTTTAAAATGAAGACAAAAGTCAGGATTTTCAAAAATTCAACAGTAATAAGAAAGTAGTGGTGGAGAAAAGAAGCAAACGATCACTCAAATCATTTTTAAGGTTCTACCACCCCAAATTTTTCTTATTTTTATAGGTTTTGATATTTTAAAAGATTCTTTTAGAGATTTTTGTGATATTCCAAGAGATTCTGGCTCGAGTACTTACCTAGAATTGTGGGAAGCTAAGATAACTTGAAGCTTTCACTCCAAGTGATTCCAAATCCCACTCCCACTCCTGATTCGCACCTGGGTCAAAATTAAAACAAAACTAGTGAAGACCTAATGAAGTAAGAAAGATAGAAATAAAAGACTAAGCTATGCCTCCCTGATGACGACGTTAAAAAGATCGACCAAAAATTATGTTAGACATATGACCTAAAAATTTGACATCTGATTATGCTGTTAGAGTCATCATGAGCCTGATTTGTTTTGGATTTCGGCCAAATCTCCTGGGGGATGTGATGCGAAAATTCGTGTGATTTCTAAATGCAGATTTTAGTCATTGTAACGTGCAACTTCGAAAATGCTTTTGAATTTGTAAAACAAGATAGTGGGGTATCTAGGGTCATCCAAGGAGGCCAATTCTTAGTCAATAATCGATTCTCTCTCTTGCACTCTCAAATCCTCAATTTAGGTTTTTAAGCTTATGATTTTTTTAGGGTTTCCAAAGGATGGCTAGGTAATGAAAATACAAAACATGTAATAAAATTACGCCTAAGTGACAAGAACTAATCCTCTTTTCTAAGCTTACCTTAGGCAATTGTGCCTAGGGTAATTAGAAAAGTAGAGTGAAGTGCACTAAACTAAAGAAAAACTACTTGAAATAAACATGAAATTGAAAAGTAAAATAATTTTTTGTATTGCTAAAAAAGTAGAGTTACAAATAGCTATTTGCGTAGACAATAAAACTAACTAATACAAAAGGATGATGAAGAAGAAGAAGAATAGATCCTCTAATGCAGCTTTAGAAGGGCTTCTCTCCAAGCACAGTAGCTCTGCACTTGAAGAAGATCTTCTCTAGCCTTTCCTGTACTGATGGTTATGTGTTCCTTCCTTGAAGTACTCCTTCTCTCTAGTTCTCTCCTCATGGTGGATGTCCATGATGGGAACACCATCATGAGCCCTAACTAGCCCATTTTGACCCAATGAAAAGAATAAAAGCTCCTACATAACCAACTGAAGGTCATAATTCACTTAATAACCTTTCTGAGAGGAAAATAAGAAACTAGGGGTAAAACTGTAATTTTACCAATGCAGTACAACAACAGGTTTTCTAAAGGGCTAAAAAAAGGTTAAAGGGTCTTAATAAGATAATAAGTGGGTTGGATCAGATAGAAAAGGGTTAGTGTAAGTTCTGTGAATTAAATGACTTCTTGAAATCCTAAAACAGACCCACTTGATTAACCAAGACTTTGGTCAGGATAAAATTTACCTAAACCCTCTAAAAATCATATAAAAATATTATCTAGGGTTTATAACCTTTAATTTGGCCATTAGAACCCATCTTGACCTAGAATGTGGTCTCAGACAGATATTTGCCCTAAATTGGGTTTTTGCATAAATTTTCCAGTCAAACGTGGTCAAACCAAAAATCCAACTTCACCACTGGATTCCTTAGGTCAAAATTAGGTTTGTGTCAAAATTTGTACCTAGGGGGAACTCATCTTGACCTAATTTGTACATAGGTCCAACATGATTACATTTTTATCCCTAACTTTCAAAAACCCATACAAACAACCCCCTAGCTTCTTCATTATTTTTGAAAATAGGTCCCTCCACCATTATAGCGGAGGAATCCTACTCTGGCAAGCTTTGGAAGGAGAGTTCTCCCTAATTGCTCAGAGGATCTCCTTCGAAATTGGAAGGGAGATTCTCTGAGAAAATCCCTCCAATCTGAACCTATCCTTGATCCCAGATTCTTTCCTAATCTCTCATGTGAACGCATGAGAGACATGGGTATCCCAACAGATTCCAACTCCGATGAGCCTTCCTTGCTTGGGTAGCTTGCTTCCCAAGCCCTAACTGACCTCCAAGGCTCTATTTAAAGAAGCCCAGTTTGCCCTAACTCCTCCAAGCTTGAATTCCACCGGAGACCCTCTCAAATTCTTCTCTCCTCCTCCGGCTGATTCTCTCTTCAAGCTCCAGCAACCTTCCCTACTCTCCCTTGTTGTCTGACCACAATACCAGTGGCAGACTCTTCCTCCTTGCTTTCATCCTCGTCGCGCAACACTCGCCGACGCTCCTGTCCCCCTTCATCCTCACCGACCGTCTCTCTCTGAGCACCTTCGTCTCCAATGTCGGCAGTGCGCATCCAACACCATCTTTGTCTCCCCTTCATCCACTATCACCCCAGACAAGTTCCTTGACTTCCCCTCTTCATTTTCAGATACTCACTACTTCATTTCGACTGCTAATTTGCCTCACCGTCCTCCGTCTTCCTCCTCACCGGCACACCTCTGCGAGCTCACATGGCCATTACACTCCACCAATCTAGCCTCCATCCATCCCTACACCTTTGCCGTGTCTTAGGGAGCAAAAGCCCTCTGGTTTTCGAGGCCATTATCTTCTCTACTACACCCCCAAACACACGCACTCTAACATGCACATTCCAAGGTCATCAGACTTCCTTGCTCTGCCAATCACCTCCACACCACCACAGCTATGTTTGTCATCATCTAGTGACACTTTTGAATGCTTTTAACATGGTCGAAAGACTGACTTTTGAGTTTCAGGTTTCTTGCTTTATCTGCATTGCTGAAGTAGCTTCGAGTAAGCTCGAGTTGCATTCTTGTGGTCTCATCCCCTGGCACAGGTATCAGGTGACACGGAAGCATCAGGAGGGCATCTCTAGCTGATCAAGTTGGACATTTGACCAACATCGAACGTGAATTGACCACAAGAGCTTCACAGCTGTAGTAGGCAAAGAAGGGACTCACATAGTCCCACATCATGGATTCTGAAGCAGCCACAGTCATGTAAGAGTAAAAAATCTCTAAGGCTTATTGCCTTCGAGTCACTTGGGTTAGGTCCCTACCATGCCCCTTGCACACGCATCGCCCCACGTGCTTGCCCTTGCCCGCTCTCACGCCCTACGGGCTTGGGTCTGATCTGATTACCCGGGTACCCGGATCTTGTTTGAAGAGAGAGGACAAGAGATTGCATGGGGGAAGGGGGAGGGTTTTGCTACTGAAGACATTGGTGGACACTTAGCCAATTTGAGAAGTTCCCCTCCCTTGAGTAAAGAAGGAAAAAGAAGAGAAGTGGAAGCAGTAGAGAAATAAGGGAAAGACAGAGTTAAAGAAAGAAAGAAGAGGAGCCACAGAAGAGAAGCAGAGAAAGAAGAAATCAGAAGGGAAGAGCACTGTAGCATCAGACATTTAAGTCATCTGATTTACAAATCAGACATCCAATTTGAGTTTAATTCATATTCATATACATTGAGTTCCTTAGTTGATATTGTAGGAGTATTTGGTGAACTAAATCACCATTTTAGTCCCACCTTTTTGCACTTTGATCTTGTTATTATTGCAAATCCTTTTACTTTGAATTGTGATCTTGATTTCTAAATACCAATTTGCTCCCTGTGTTAGACCCCGGACTTCAAATTCGAGTAGTAAAATTATATCTATTTTGAATGCTTTTTCAGCTATATTACAACGCAATACTTTTAAAACCCGAATCAGCGCTCCAAACATTTTGGCGCTGTTGCCGGGGAGCAACGGGCAATTTAGAATTCTTGATTACAATTTCTAATTTGGTACTAACTTGCTATATCTCTTTTTGTTGTGGTTGTTTCTGGGAGAAGATTCAAAGAAAGATAGCCGTGCATCAAACACGCCAGGGGCAGGTAACTTTTGATTACTCTTTCTCTCTTAAGCCCCTCATTTTGAAAAGGAGAAAAGAGCAAAGTCAGTTATGGCTATTTGCTTTACATTCTTAGCTAATTCATCAAGTTTCCTGATTTGATTTCAACAACAAAATTAATTTGTGCACCCTATTAAGGTAACTAATGCTACCACTTTGTTGTTTGAGCTCTAGATACCACATTTGGCAAACTAAATTAGACCAAAATTAGAGCCAATTAAGGATTTTAATTTAGGGTTTTTGAGACACACCTTCATATGCATGAATCAACTCTCCAAAAAGATGTGTGCCTAAGCCTTGGTTGAAGTGATTTATTCAAGCAAACCCTAAAATTCAAGCTCTTAATCTCACTTGAATCCTAAAAGAAGGGACCTAAAACTTCTCAAAGGACAAATAGGTGAAGTTGACCCACCTTGTTGGGTCAACCAACCTTGAAATTAGGTCATTTTTTGCACTCAATACATCTAAAGTTCAAGTGAAATGTTAAGCACCCTTGCTCTTAATTAAAACTAGTAGACTTAAGAGGTCAAGTCCCCATTCTGGTCTACCTGGAACATCGGTGACGAGAGAGGTCGGGTGGGGGAAACCGTGTAACTCGTGGGGGCTCTCTACCATGTAGGGGCCTTTGCGGCACTCTCCCTCTCTAGCTGCCCAGGTATTTCTCAGGTGGATGACTTTTTGACTAAGGGGTATCATCCGCCCCAAACCTCTATAGCCATCCAATTTTTTTGGGTGTATTGATTGGGTCCATCACATTCTACTCTCATCCAGACCATCGGTGCATGTTCGGTAGGAGGTCCTTAAGACCATCTTTGAGGCCTCCCTTAGTCATTCACTCCCATTGAGGCCAGGCCTTGACTTCCGTGTTTGTGCAGTAACTCCATCACATAGACATCTCCTCTGATTTGTCTGAACCAAATTCTCCTTCCATCATCATGGCACAACTCGTAGAAGAAGAGAATAACCTTGAGAACCAACTTCAGCGCCTTAATGATTTATTCCAAGCCTTTGTGAATCTACCACAGCATCCTATGATGTGAGATCATTACAATCCCGCTGCGGTGGCAATCGAACCTCAAGTCCAAATCCCGGTTGGAGGTCCTGATTCTGAACTCAAGCCTAACATGATTCATGTTATTCCAAAATTTCATGGGTTCAATTCCGAGGATCCTTTTCAGCACATCAAACAACTCAACCATCTGGCCTAGACCTTCGAATCGAGATATTCTTCTCATGAAGATGTTCTCCTCTCTCATGGACAAAGCAACTCTCTGGTATCAGACTCAAACACATCCAATCAACACATGGGTTGAACTACAATATGAATTTCTGAAAAAGTTCTTCCTAGTTGGTCGGACAAACGCTTTATGACACCAGATCACACACTTCACACAGTAGCTTGAAGAACCACTTCACGAAGCATGGGATCGTTTCCTGGATCTCATGCGAAAGTGCCCCCATCATGGAGTTCCTAAATGGGAACAAGTCCAGTCTTTTTACCAGAGACTCCGTGAAGATATTTGTTTATTCGTCAATGCAACTTGCAGAGGAAATATCATTGGTCAACACGAAGACACTGTGTGGGAGATTCTCGAGAATATGTGCGAGAACTCCATCAATAATGACTCCATGGGCTTATTCGACCGGACGAATGCCCGCACATCAATGAATCCAAGGGGAGCACATGAGATGCAGGGCCTATCCGCATCTGTCGACTTGGAATTAATGGCCAGTCGTTTGGACAAGGTCTCTATCATTAAGAAGAATGTGGATGAGCTAACTTGACATCTGCAGCGAGCCACCTCTATGCAAAACCCGTTCTCACAGCTGCCCTCTAGAAGGGAAGTTCTGCATAACATCTATCGCCGATCTTTTTATGGGATGGACCCATATCCGCCCCCATCTGACTCTAGGACTGGAGGAAACTCCGATCCTACCTACTCTAGTTGGGGGAACTCTGAACCCTCATACTCTGATTTTTCTGAGGTTCCTCAGACTTGCAAGGACCTCAACACCATCTAGAATGACCCATTCTCTAATACCTATAACCTTGCATGGTGAAATCATCCCAACTTCCTGTGGCTGGGAAATAATTAGAATCAGAGACCACTATATCAACCCCGTCCACAAGCTCCTCGCCCATATCAGCCACCGCAGCCTCAGCCCAACCCCATCTATCAATCTTGGCCAACTCAGACAGATCAGATGACTCATCTTTCAGACTCTGGCTGACTTTCAAAAGACAAATGCGGCTATGCAAAAATAGTACAAAGATGAGATCACAGAGGTTTGCAATCAACTTGCCCAGAAGGTGAATTCCCGCCAACCTGGTACACTCCCTTCGCAACCTCTACCAAATCTGAATAACATGCCGAACTAGAGGCACTTTATGAACCCAAATCTGGGCCAAGCCCACATGATTTATCAGGCCCCCACTGTTCCATCACTTGACGGGATGGAAGCTTCAACATCATACTCGAGATTTCAGCAGCAGCCACCTATTTTACCGACACCGAATGGCTAACGGTGGCAGCAACTAGCTTTTCCTAAGTCGTTGTAGTACAGATAGTTATTGCCATCATTTGCTAATATTTGTTACTCGGAAAATACAGTTCTCCCGAGGTCGAACTCAGGGAGCAAGTCGTATTCTAGAGATATACATGTTCTATTACAAAAATAGAGAGAGAGAGAGAGATGAAAGTTTGGCTTCTTCTTCTTCTCTTCTTTCTTCCTCTTTGTCTTCTGTTCTTCGTGTTCTTCCTCTATTTCTTGGTTGGACGATCCTATTTTTTTTTTTCTTTTTATTTTCTTTGTTTCTTCTTTTCTTGCTTCAGATCTTCCTCCCGTGCTCTTCTTCTCTTCTTCTTTGTCTTCTTCTTCTGCTTTCTGTTTCTTCACTTGGCTGCTCTATGTTCCTCTCTTTGTCTTCTGATCTCTGCAGAGTCTTTACTTGGCTTCTCTGTGTTCCTCTCTTTCCTCTGCCTCGCCTTCCTTCTTCTTTGCCTTCACCTGTCTTCAGGACGTCTGATTTGAAAATCAGACGACTTAAACTGCTTGTTGCTACAGTGTCTCCCTTAGCTTCCTTCTTCTTCACCTGTGCCTGCACGCTCATGAGTTCAGAGTCAGAGGGCAAAACCTACTCTACCCCCCCTCCCCCGCGCGTCTCCTTCTCTTTGAGTTCGCTCTTAGGACAGCTCTTCCAGAGCAACCGGGTAATTGGGTACGAGTCACGCCCGGGTCCAGGCCCACCGGCGTGTGGTGGTGGGCAAGGAGTGCAGGTCGGGTTAATCGGGTCGGGCCAGGTCCGCGGAGCGTGATCACGAACGAGGCCGGTTCGGGTGAGAGGGACCTTACCCCGTGGTCAGGAGGCGAACAGCATAAGGCACTTTTTGCCTTTATGTGCCTGCGCGCCTCTGAAAAGTTCCGAGGTGGGACTAAATGTCCCACCCCAATTGAGCGCTCGCAGCGGAGGGAGCAGCGGGCAATCGTGGCTTCACGCGAGGCCTTCGCCCCAACTGCGAGCCTGGGACGCTTCGCGGAGACGCCCCGCGCAACCTGGGAGTCGAACCTGGGCGAAGGCGTGCCTGCACCTGCAGGTGAAGGAGCTCTGCCTGCTCAGTAATGGCGACGGCGGGCGAGTCACCTGCTCACAGAAGAACGGCCTCTCGGCCTAATCAGACAGGCGGGGGACCTTCGCCGTGGCACGGCGAAGGTGGTCAGAGGGTCTGCAGAGGGCGTTTGGTGGGCAGTGGAAGGGCGGAAGAGGATCAGGGTGAGGAGGCGGAGGTTATGCACAGGTCGGTGAGCCGTGTGGGGTGCTGGAGCGATGGGAGTGGTTTGCCGGAGTTTGGCCGGAGGTGGAGAAGGTGAGGGTGATCGGTGGGAAATAGGTGGCGACAGTAAGGGTTTTCACTATGGAAAAGAAAGAGGGGAGGAAGAGGAGAAGTTCTACCAGCTAAGCTGGACAAGGACGGGTTGGCGCAGGTGACAGTCGTATCGACTGTCGCCCGAGAAGAAATTGCCCAGAGGAAGGGGCGGCGGCGAGGAAGGGACCGGAGAGGCGCCAGCTGGGTGCGGCGTGATGCGGAAAGATCGAGGGAAGGTAACCCTGCTGCTCGTAGTGCGGCAGGGCGACGAGGAGGAGGAGGAGGAGAGGCCGCCGGAGCAAGGGGGTGTCTGTCGGAGTGGGAAGGGAGGAATTGAGGGGGGTGTCTCCGTCAGATCCGAGCTGGGAAGAACGGCGGAGCGACGGGGGTATTTATAGGGGCAGAATCAGAGAGGAGGCCGGAGGGAGACTACGTGTCTCCCTCGCCGGAGGACGCCGGAGGAAGGAGACCCATACCGTCCGTGCGTTCGCACGGGCGGTATGGGTGGTCGCAGTACTCAGGGGGGTGTCCCTGCGGTGGCTGACGACGTAGGGTACCCCCATTGACTTGCCAGGGCCCCTCCCTCACCCTGCGCGGCGCCATGCTCCGCGCAAGGTCGCCGGAGCATGGTGCTGCGCAGGTTTTGCAGGAGGGACCTAAATGCAAAGAACGAAGGAGAGTTAGGGGCCAAAATGTGAGGGTTCAAAAGTTGAGGGCCAAAAAGTAAATATATGAGGACCAAAGTGAAAAGTTGGTCAAGAAGGTTTCTTCTTAAACCCAAGTTTTTATACATGACTAATTAGGACCTAAGGATTCTGATGGTGAATTTTATTTCTATATTAAACCTTGTTTGACCGGTCAATTTACGCAAAAACCCAAATGAAGTTGTTAATTGGGCATGGTTCTCAATGTAGGTCAAAATGGGTTCCTAAGGCCAAATTGAAAGTCCTAAACCCTAGAGATTATTTTTCTATGAATGTTAGAGGGTTTAGTTTATTTTTACCTTGCCTCGAACCACGTGAATTGAAGTGGGTTTATTTTTAGGGTTACAGGCCGTCATTTCATTCTTTGGAGTTGCTGTAGCCCTTATTGAGTCATCTCATCCCACTTTTCTTTTTATTAGGTTGTTTTGACCTATGTTTGGACCCTGAGTTACCCTATTTTCAGATCGGATTGGTGAAATTGCATTTTTACCCCTCAGTTTATGTTTTCTTTACAAACTCAGAATCTCTCTGAGCCAAGCCTTTCTAAGGTTATGTAGGAGCTTTTATTCTCTGTATTAGGTCAAAATGAGCTAGTTATGGCTCATGATGAGGTTCTCATCATACCCTCATGCCTAGCTTTTGCTAGTCCCTTAGCAAAATCTTAAGGTTTCAACCTTTGTTCTAGACCATGAAGTTCTTTAATAGCTTCAGATAAGTGCTTTTTCATTTAAACTTAGATTAGGTTAGAATGCTGACCATAGGCTTAAAAGGTACTCTAGTACCAATCAAGATCCAAATTTGTCTAGCCTCAGCCTCAGTCCTTAGCAAAGGTTTTTAAGACCCACAAGAACTAACCTAAGGTTTATTGGACTTTGTAGTTAAAGCACCTTGTGCTTGAAACGATTTTAGCCCTGGTTCAGTTCGCAGTGCGTTTTGTAAGAGAGAGGTGGAAAATTTTTCTATTTTTGGAGAGTTTTCTCTCTCTTTTTCTTTTTAATTCTAGCTTAGGATTGGCTTTTCAACACGGTCTGTATCAGATTCCTTGCCCCCATCATCAATCCTCAAGGGTTCCTGGCGATCGATGCTTCGAGATAGCACCGCCCATGGCAACCCCCAGAACCCTGGCTATTGAGATTTCGAGATAATCCCATCCATGGTGTTCCGTGGCCACGTTCAAACCCTGGCAGTTGACACTTCGTGATAATGCCATCCATGGAATCTGAACCAGCAGGGTGCTTACATGCCCCTAGTAGGATATGTGAATATCCTAAGAGACAAGCACCGAGGAGATGATATTTTGTTACGCATCTTTGAGGGGATTTCCCGCCTCTCTGCGCTGGGAACTCATCCAAATCAACTTGTGTTGATCGGCCGCTCCTACTCTAGGTGTACTTTTCAGAATTTTTTTGACGCTTCTGCGTGATTTTGATTTTTACGCTTGCTGAACCAGGCTGTGTGTGAGGTTAGGGTGCTTAGGTTACTGAGTCCCGTAAACCAGAAGTTAGTTAGCGAGGTCAAATACTCCCTAAGCCTTGGACCCAGTACCTAAGCTTTTCATTTTCCTCAACCTCTTGAGGATTGTCTAGATCTTAATGGGTACTAAGAGTCTATCAAGAATGCCTAAGGTTTGCGTTCTTACTAATCTTACCAAGCACTTTTCATTTCTTTTCTTGAAAAAATGGTCTAGACTAAGGTTAATTCCTTAGCTTCTTACTAATGACTATTACTCTTTTCTTTCATCTTTTTGTGCTCCTTTTCATTTTGTTTCTTTTCCTTCTCCTCAAAATTTCCTTTCTCCTCTTATTCTTTTTATTTTGAAAAATTTTTAATTTTTATGGTGTTTTTGGCATATGTGAATTTTTTGTTTGAAACTTTTTCTTACACGTTTTGCACTTTCATACCCCCCCATGCCTAAGATTTGCAATGTCCTCATTGTAACTTAGGGGGTTTTTATTCAACTTAGTTCATACATTAGGACAGATGTTTTGATGAGTGAATGGGTCGGGATGAATGTTGCGGATGATTTTTAATCTCAGATGCAAGCACCTGAGGTGGAGTCGACTGTCCTAAAGTGTGAATTTCAAGTGCACAAAGGTTTTAGAAAAGGTTTCAGGTTTTTAAAGAGAATGACAGGCTGCCTCTCGTTGAGCGCTAAATTTGATGCCTTCAGCCAAGCGAGAAATGCGATGGACAGGGGATGGTGAAATCAGCAGAGTTTTGTAATACAAGCACCTTGATTAAGAGCTTGGTTGGTCCAACCAGGTGCTTGTTCAGATCAACAGGCTGATGATGCAGCCCAAACCCAATCAATCTGGTGGGTTCATAGATGTGGATAAAAAGGTGTGGAACCCACCATATACTATGAAGCTCAGATGGATGTGGAAGTGAAAACGCAGGGTTTGGCTGAGTCGAATCAGCCTGGTCAGAGTAGGGACCCGTAGAATAATCAATGAATGACGCGGAAACCCTACAGGGGTGATCAGAGAATGATGGAGCATGAAATGTAGTCTGATTAGTGTTCCAAACCCGATGTGGAAATGCAATCGGCTTGGTGAGAGGTGAATCTGAATAGAAATTGAGTCCGGTTGCGGGTCGGGGTTGGGAAGAGGTTTTGATCCGTTCTGTGTGTGCAGACGAGGTGGCCATTGTGTACGAGGGCTCTTCTAGAAATGGATGATAGGTGGTTTCCTGTAGAGAGTACTCTGGGTAACTATCAAATGCCTGAAGAGTATATGTAAGATGAAAGAAATCTTATTTGAGCAAAGATTTGAATTCTGGGTTGCAATCACTCTTGGCATTTTCTATTTTTGGTTCCTGAGGATCGAAAAGGAATGATTCTGTGTTATCAGTGATCTCGGGAATCAGGACCTCAGAGTCGGAGTCAGAGTCATGTGAACTGAGGTCGTAGATGGGCCTGGTGTGTTCAGGAAGGAAAGTCTCTCCGCAATTATAGTCAGATCTGAAATTGTCGGAGAGCTTGTGAAAATTGAGTTCTAAATGAGATTCTTGATCATGAATTCCACCGTAGCATAAATCATCAGATGTGGAATCAGCAGCCTGACTGGGTTCTAGCCTATATGTCAATTCTGGGCTCAAAAAGGTGTTCTGTCCAAGCTTGAAGCTGGTAGGATAGACCCCATTAAAACCTTGCTCATCCAACTCCTCAGTTTCTGTATCATAAATTGGCATGTTTTCTGAAAAATCGATCAGATTTCCTGAGGATGTTGGAGAGGGATATTCATTAAATAGAGTCCCGGAATCATATTCTGTAAAAATTTGATCTTTCTCATAAGGGGCCTCATAATCTTCCCAATAAGCTTCAGATCTCGGTTCTAGGCTTAGCAATTCATGGTCTAAGTTTGGCTCATCATTGTGTTCTCCTGCAATATCCCAACCTAATTCAACATTATCTTCTATCTGGGTTGGGATTCCACAACCACTTTGTGCCTCAGTCCCGAGATCTGGGAAACTGGATTGTTCCTTAATACTGTTCCAAGATGGTTCATCCTCTGTTTCTGGTATATACGGGTATTTCTGGTTGATAGTTTGTTCTAGTGATCTCATCATTTCTACCCATTTTATAAGGGCATCTTGGTGTTGTTCCCAAAGTACAGGATTTGTCAAGGATTGAAGGTATTCAGATTGGTGTAATTTTTCTATCTTAATGTATCCTGTCATGAGCATATCTCGGGTTGATCCTTTTGTAATTTCTGTCAAAAGAATTTGGGCACAGTTTATGATGAAAGCTGTGGTTGTTGGGACATCAACCTGAATGTTTTCTATTGGTGTTGAGGGTTTACATTTGATTTCATAGAATTCAAGGGCATCCTCAATCATCTTATCTTTCATGGATCTCAGATATCCAGGTTTTTTGAATGGTAGTCTTGCTAGGTAATTAGGCTGCATCTTTGAATCAGGTGGTGGAATCAAGATATAGAATCGAAGTTTGAATCAAGATGGAAGAAGGGGATTTTGTTCAGAATCAGAGGAAAGAGGGGCTATGTGAATGATTTCTGCAAAAACAAGGGAGCCGAGGCTTAGCCTCGGGGAGAGTGAATTTCTATAGGAGGTTTCAAGGACCTCCTGCAAAATACTGAAGGACTGGATGAGATAAGCAGGTGCTGGACCCAATCAAGACAACCAAAAAATGTTGGGTGACTATAGAGGTTCGGGGCAGATGGACCCCTTGATCAAAAAGATCGTCCACCTGAGAATTACCTAGGCAGCCAGAGAGGGTGAGTCCTGCGAAGACCCCTACACGGTAGAGCGTCCCCACGGGTTACAGGGTTTCCCCCACCCGACCTCTCTTGTCACTGCGGTTCCAGGTAGACCAGAATGGGGATCTTGACCTCTTAAGTCTACCAATTTTAATTCAAGATCAAGGTGCTTAAGGTTCCACTTGAACTTTAGTCTTTTAAGTGCAAAGAGAGACCTAATTTGAAGGTTAGTTGACCCAAATGGTCAACTTTACCTGCTAGTTTTGCTTATTAGGTCTTGTCTTTTAGGGTTCAAGTGTTTAAAGAGCCGATCTTATTTTAGGGTTTCTTTGGATAGGTATTTTCAGATAATGGCTTGGGCACACTTCTTTTAAGGTTTGTCAATTCTTGTTTAAGAAGTGTGTCTCTAAATCCCTAATGTTGAATCTTATGTTGGCTCTACTTGGTCCAGTTAGTTCTTTGGTGGGTAATTAGGGCTCAAGCAAGAATGTGTTAGCCGCTAAATACCCTTAATAGTGTACAGGAATAATGGGTTGAAAACATGCAACTTCTTATGGTTTACTAAGTATAGAAGACAGGTTAGCCCTATAGTGCTTGTTCTTTTCTTTTCTTCCTCTTTAGAGTTTAGGGGTTAATAGCGAGAGAAAAAAAATTACCTGTCCTCGGAGTGGTTGTCATGCGGTTGCTTGTCTTCATGATTTCCTGTAGCTGCACAAAAGAGAGGAGATTATTAGAACTGAAAAGAAACAGAAATGTTTACCTCTAGAGTAGCCGTTGCTCCCCGGCAACGGCGCCAACTGGCTAACGGTGGCAGCAACTAACTTTTCTTAAGTCGTACTACAGATAGTTACTTCAATCATTTGTTAATATTTGCTACTCCGAAAATACAGTTCTCCCGAGGTCGAACTCAGGGAGCAAGTCGTATTCTAGAGATATACATGTTCTATTACAAAAATAAAGAGAGAGAGAGAGAGATGAAAGTTTGGCTTCTTCTTCTTCTCTTCTTTCTTCCTCTTTGTCTTCTGTTCTTCGTGTTCTTCCTCTTTGTCTTCTGTTCTTCGTGTTCTTCCTCTATTTCTTGGTTGGACGATCCTTTTTTTTTTTTCTTTTTATTTTCTTTGTTTCTTCTTTTCTTGCTTCAGATCTTCCTCCCGTGCTCTTCTTCTCTTCTTCTTTGTCCTCTTCTTCTGCTTTCTGTTTCTTCACTTGGCTGCTCTGTGTTCCTCTCTTTGTCTTCTGATCTCTGCAGAGTCTTTACTTGGCTTCTCTGTGTTCCTCTCTTTCCTCTGCCTCGCCTTCCTTCTTCTTTGCCTTCACCTGTCTTCAGGACGTCGTCTGATTTGAAAATCGGACGACTTAAACTGCTTGTTGCTACAGTGTCTCCCTTAGCTTCCTTCTTCTTCACCTGTGCCTGCACGCTCATGAGTTCAGAGTCAGAGGGCAAAACCTACTCTACCCCCCCTCCCCCGCGCGTCTCTTTCTCTCTGAGTTCGCTCTTAGGACAGCTCTTCCAGAGCAACCGGGTAATCGGGTACGAGTCGCACCCGGGTCCAGGCCCACCGGCGTGTGGTGGTGGGCAAGGAGTGCAGGTCGGGTTAATCGGGTCGGGCCAGGTCCGCGGAGCGTGATCACGAACGAGGCCGGTTCGGGTGAGAGGGACCTTACCCCGTGGTCAGGAGGCGAACAGCATAAGGCACTTTTTGCCTTTATGCGCCTGCGCGCCTCTGAAAAGTTCCGAGGTGGGACTAAATGTCCCACCCCAATTGAGCGCTCGCAGCGGAGGGAGCAGCGGGCAATCGTGGCTTCACGCGAGGCCTTCGCCCCAACTGCGAGCCTGGGACGCTTCGCGGAGACGCCCCGCGCAACCTGGGAGTCGAACCTGGGCGAAGGCGTGCCTGCACCTGCAGGTGAAGGAGCTCTGCCTGCTCAGTAATGGCGACGGCGGGCGAGTCACCTGCTTACAGAAGAACGGCCTCTCGGCCTAATCAGACAGGTGGGGGACCTTCGCCGTGGCACGGCGAAGGTGGTCAGAGGGTCTGCAGAGGGCGTTTGGTGGGCAGTGGAAGGGCGGAAGAGGATCAGGGTGAGGAGGCGGAGGTTATGCACAGGTCGGCGAGCCGTGTGGGGTGTTGGAGCGATGGGAGTGGTTCGCCGGAGTTTGGCCAGAGGTGGAGAAGGTGAGGGTGATCGGTGGGAAATAGGTGGCGACAGTAAGGGTTTTCACTATGGAAAAGAAAGAGGGGAGGAAGAGGAGAAGTTCTACCTGCTAAGCTGGACGAGGAGGGGTTGGCGCAGGTGACAGTCGTATCGACTGTTGCCGGAGAAGAAATTGCCCAGAGGAAGGGGCGGCGGCGAGGAAGGGACCGGAGAGGCGCCAGCTGGGTGCGGCGTGACGCGGAAAGATCGAGGGAAGGTAACCCTGCTGCTGGTAGTGCGGCAGGGCGATGAGGAGGAGGAGAGGCCGCCGAAGCAAGGGGGCGTCTGTCAGAGTGGGAAGGGAGGAATTGAGGGGGGTGTCTCCGTCAGATCCGAGCTAAGAAGAACGGCGGAGCGACGGGGGTATTTATAGGGGCGGAATCATAGAGGAGGGCGGAGGGAGACGACGTGTCTCCCTCGCCGGAGGACGCTGGAGGAAGGAGACTCATACCGTCTGTGCGCTTGCACGGGCGGTATGGGCGGTCGCAGTACTCAGGGGGTGTCTCTACGATGGCTGACGACGTAGGGTACCCCCCATTGACTTGCCAGGGCCCCTCCCTCACCCTGCGCGGCGCCATGCTCCGCGCAAGGTCGCCGGAGCATGGTGCTACGCAGGTTTTGCAGGAGGGACCTAAACGCAAAGAACGAAGGAGAGTTAGGGGCCAAAAGGTGAGGGTTCAAAAGTTGAGGGCCAAAAAGTAAATATATGAGGACCAAAGTGTAATGTTGGTCAAGAAGGTTTCTTCTTAGGCCCAAGTTTTTATACATGAATAGTTAGGACCTAAGGATTCTGATGGTGAATTTTATTTCTAGATTAAACCTTGTTTGACCGGTCAATTCACGCAAAAACCCAAATTAAGTTGTTAATTGGGTGTGGTTCTCAATGTAGGTCAAAATGGGTTCCTAAGGCCAAATTGAAAGTCCTAAACCCTAGAGATTATTTTTCTATGAATTTTAGAGGGTTTAGTTGATTTTTACCTTGTCTTGAACCACGTGAATTGAAGTGGGTTTGTTTTCAGGGTTACAGGCTATCATTTCATTCTTTGGAGTTGCTGTAGCCCTTATTGAGTCATCTCATCCAACTTTTCTTTTTATTAGGTTGTTTTGACCTATGTTTGGACCCTGAGTTACCCTATTTTCAGATCAGATTGGTGAAATTGCATTTTTACCCCTCAATTTATGTTTTCTTTGCAAACTCAGAATCTCTCTGAGCCAAGCCTTTCTAAGGTTATGTAGGAGCTTTTAATCTCTGTATTAGGTCAAAATGAGCTAGTTATGGCTCATGATGAGGTTCTCATCACCGAACGAGAACCAGGAAAGACTAAATTCAGTAACAACCCGTAGTGGCAAAACAACACAAGACCCACCTTACCCAGGCCACCTTTAGTCTGGTAGTAACCCAAGCCCTAGAATAGTCATCCAGGATACCCCTGTCCCAGATCAAGAACCTGGACCTATTCCAGAGGAACCATCCAAGGTTCCATTTCCCAAGGCCTTGACCAAGGGAAAGAGGACAACCAAACCCGTGGCACCTGAGGAGGACCTGGTCAAGCTCTTTGAATAGGTCTAGATAAACATCCCCTTGATGGATGTGATCCGCCATGTATCGGCTTATGCATGATTCCTGAAAGATGTGCGTACACCTAAGCGTAAGCTGCGAACCAAAAGTAGGAGCCCAATCGTATTGTCAGAGCAAGCTAGCTCTGTAATTTTAAGAAAACTCCCACCTAAGGCAAAAGACCCAGCACTCCATTGATTTCCTGTACAATTGGTGATATCCAATTTGATAGAGCTTTATTGGATCTAGGAGCCTCCATAAACCTAATACCTACATCCCTACTTGGCCATCTTAAGGAATCTGAGCTCAAACCGACAGAGGTGACATTACAGTTGGCTGATCGATCTATTAAGTCACCTAAAGGAGTTCTTGAGGATGTCATTGTTAGGGGTCAGGATTTCTATTTCCCGATAGACTTTGTAGTCTTGGATATGGATGCTCCAGAAAATTTGAGGAACACATCGATCATATTGGGGAGACCCTTTCTGGCCACTACTAGGGCCAACATAAATTGTGAGGAGGGCCAAATTGAACTGAAATTTAGGAACCAAACATTAAAGATTAACATATTTAAGGTCCAATAAGGGATTAATTGCGGTGTTATAGAACAAATATGTGATATCAAGGCTGTGGTTGACGATCCATATATTGAGGAAAACTTGGCTACTTCTGATCAACCACAAGAGGATCAAAACCCGTAATCAGAGGAGTTCGAACTTAACCTAGACACACCAATCACTCCTTCCCTTGCTCCTGACACACACCTTGAACCACCCGCTGCTGCTGATAACCCTGTTTTGGAACTCAAGCCTCTTCCCAATCATCTAAAGTACATCTTTTTGGGTTCCAATCAGACATTTCCTATGATTATCAACTCCAGACCCACACCTGATCAGGAATCCCGTTTGATTACTATTCTCCAGCAACATCGAAAAGCCATTGGATGGACTCTAGATGATTTGGTTGGCATCAGCCCCTCTGAAGAGGGCAGACGACCTTCTCGTGAAATGCAGAGACGTCTGAATCCTAATCTGCAGGAGGTCATGAAAAAGGAGATCATCAAGTGGTTAGATGCTGGGATCATCTACCTAATCTCCGACAGTCGATGGGTAAGTCCAATCCAGGTTGTGCCTTAAAAGTCAAGACTCACCGTGATCACGACTGAAATCAGAGAAATCATATAGACCCGTGTGGCGAATTCATGGAGAGGCTGCATTGATTACAGAAGACTCAATACCTCCACAAAGAAGGATCATTTCCCACTACCGTTTATTGATTAGATCCTCAAGAAACTAGCGAAAAATAGGTTCTTCTGCTTTTTGGACAGGTACTCCGGTTATAACCAGGTGGCAATCCATCCTGAGGACCAAGAAATGACCACTTTCACCTACCCCTTTGGGACGTATGCGTTCTGAAGGATGCCTTTCGGTCTCTGCAATGCACCCGCTACTTTTCAGCGGTGCATGCTTGCCATATTCTTAGATATGGTAGGTGATTATCTGGAAGTCTTCATGGATGACTTTTCAGTATTTGGCGAATCATTTGATGATTTTCTCCTACACTTGGTCCAGATCCTTAGGCGGTGCATTGACGTGAATCTAGTTCTTTCCTGGGAAAAGAGCCATTTCATGGTGCCTGAAGGAATTGTCTTGGGACATCTCATATCAAAAAAAGGCATCCAGGTTGATTGAGCCAATGTGAATCTGATTTCCAAACTCCCTATGGCTAGCTCGATCAAGGACATCTGATCTTTTTTGGGGCACATCGATTTTTACCGTCGATTCATTCCTGATTTCTCAAAGATCGCGCACCCCTTGACCACTCTACTATTTAAGGATGTTCCTTTTGAAATCTTTAAGGAATGCACTCAATCATTTGAAACCTTACATGATCGAGCTACCCAAGCTCTGATCCTACAGTCCCCTGATTGGTCTCAACCCTTTAAGATCATGTGCGATGCATCTGCTTTCTCTGTAGGAGCGGTACTTGGGTAGAAAATTGATAGGAAACCCATGGTCATCTACTACGCTAGCAAGACACTTGACGAGGCTTAGCGTAACTACACAGTTATTGAGAAAGAACTGCTAGCCGTAGTATTTGCCTTAGAAAAATTCAAATTGTATCTTCTAGGTTCCCGTGTTATCATTTACTCTGATCACATAGCTGTGAGGCATCTCCTTACAAAGAAGGACACGAAACCTCGACTAATCCACTGGATCCTAGTATTGCAAGAGTTTGACCTCGAGATTTGTGACAAAGCAGGAAAATAGAACATGGTAGCTGATCACTTGTCCCGCCTTCCTTCTAACAATATCGACCCTTCCAGACCCATCACGGAACATTTTCCTGATGAGCACCTACTGACTATCAGTACAGGGCTTCCATGGTTTGTTGATCTAGTAAACTGCCTAGCATTACATTAGATCCCGTTCGATTGGTCGAAGGCCAAGAAAGATAAATTTTTTTCCAATGCCAAGTACTACTTTTTGGAAGACCCGTATCTTTTCCGCATTGGTGCTGATCAAATCATTCGACGATGTGTCTCGAGAGGGGAAATTCAGGACATCTTGTCCTTTTACCATGACCAGGCATGCGGTGGACACTTTTCGGATCATAAAATTGCAGCAAAAGTCCTCTAGTGCATTTTCTATTGGCCCACGATTTTCAAAGATGCATGCAATCATTGTAGGGCATGCACTCATTGCCAGTCCTTAGGCAACATGAGCCATCGTGATATGATGCCCTTACAGCCCATTCTTGTATGCGAAATCTTCAATGTCTGGGGGATTGATTCTATGGGATCCTTTCCGATTTTGGATGGCTTCGAGTACATTCTACTCGCTACTGACTATATGTCCAAATGGATCGAAGCCATTCCGACCCGAACCAATGATCATAAGGTGGTTATCAAATTCATTCATCAGAGCATCTTTTCTTGGTTCGGGATTCCACATGCTATAATCTCTGATGGAGGGACCCATTTCACTAATGCTCAATTCAGGTCACTGATGACCAAATACGGGGTGTCACACCGAATCTCTACTCCTTATCACCCCCAAACTAATGGTCTAGCTGAGCTATCAAATTGGGAGATCAAGAAAATCCTCCAGGTTACTGTTCAACTTGACAGGAAAGACTGGCATCTTAACTTTTGGAAGCTTTGTGGGCTTATAGGACTGCCCAAAAAACCCAATTAGGTATGTCTCCCTTCAGATTGGTGTACGGGAAGGCATGTCACCTCCCCGTCAAATTGGAGCACAAAGCCTATTGGGCAGTATGGACCTGCAACCTAGATCTTTCTAAGGTAGGAACCCATAGAAAGCTTCAAATGAGCGAGATCAATGAATTACGCCACGACGCATATGAGAACTCACGAATTTACAATGAGCGGGTTAAGGCCTTTCACGACAAGCACATATCTAGAAAGATCTTTCACCTGGTCAAAAAGTCCTACTCTTTGGTGCTAAGCTCAAACTATTCCTAGGAAAACTTAGATCGAAATAGATCGGACCTTACCTCGTTCGGTGAATCTTTGGAAATGGAATCATCGAGATCAGTCCACTCAACCACGATTCAAAACCTTTCATCATGAATAGTCAGAGACTCAAATCGTTCATTGACCTTACCGATACAAATTTGGTTGAGACATTCTATACCCTCCATTCTCCCTGAAAGCTCATTACGCCTAGTCGTTGGCATTAAACTCAGCACTTAACGGGAGGCAACCCATCATTTTTGAAAAACCTAAAACCTTTCTTGACATTCCTATGCTGAATTCATATTGCACTTTAGGGTTCATCCATTAGAACAACCAACTCCACCTCAGGTACCTGTACCCAAGCTTGAAATCATCTGCAACAGTCACCTCGACTCGTTCGCCCACCCAGAACTTATTCTAATGAATGATCTAAGCCAAACTTGAACCCACCTAATTTACAATGGGGACATTGCAAGTCGTTGGCATGGGGGTGTGAAAGTGCAAAACATCGTGAAAATCATCTCACAAGAAAAGGTTTCATAAAAGAAAATCACATATTACAAAACTACCAAAAAAATGAAAAAAAAATTTCTTTAAAAGGAACAAAAAGAATTCTGAGAGGAGAGAAAATTTTAAGGCCATACAAATCTTGAGGAGAAAAAGGGAAAAGTGAAAACTGTCAAAAAGGAGCACAAGTTGAAAAGAAAAAGAAAAGCGATAGTCATTAGTAAGAAATTAAGGAATTAATTGAGTTCTAGACCATATCAAGAAAAAGAAAATAAAAGAAAAAAAAAGTGCTAATCAAACAAAGAAGAGAGTAGTAGGAACGTTGATCTTAGGCCTCTTGGGCTATACTCCTAGGCTTAAAAATTCAAGTATCCATTAAGATCTGGATAGTCCTCAAGAGGTTTGGGAAAATGCGAAGCTTAAGTATTAGGTCTAAGGCTTAGGGAGTATTCGGCCTCGTTAACTAGCCTCTGGTTTGCGGGATTCAGTAACCTAAGCGCCCCAATCCACACAGTCTGGTTCAGTGCACATAAGTATGAAAATCATGCAAATGCATTTAAATTATTCTGAAAAAGTCGCCTAGATTATGAGCAGCCGATCAACACAAGTTGATTTGGATGAGTTCTCAGCGTGGAGAGGCGGGAAATTCCCCTCGAAGATGCGCAATAACATATCATCTCCTCGGTGCTTGTCTCCTAGGATATCCACATATCCTATCGGGGGCATGTAATCATCCTGTGCTGGTTCAGATGCCATGGGCGGCATTATCCCGAAATATCGATTGCTAGAGTCTGGATTTAGCTACAGAACGTCATGGGTAGGATTATCTCGAAATATTGAAAGCCAGGGTTCTGGGGGTTGCCATGGATGGTGTTATCCCGAACCATCGATTACCAAGGACCCTTCGAGGATTGATATGGGGACTAGGAATCCGATACAGACCGTGTTGTGAAGCTAATCCAAAGCTAGAAATAAAAAGAAAAGAGAGAGAAAATTCTCCAAACAAAGAAAATTCCTCTGTCTCTCTCTTACAAAAATGCACTTCAAATTGAACCAAGGCTAAAATATGTTACAAGCATGGGCGCTTTAACCGCAGAGTCCAACGAACCATAGGATAGTTCCTGTGGGCGTTAAAATCCCTTGCGGCAGACTGAAGCTAAAGAAGGTCAGGTCCAGATCTTGGTTAGTACTTGAGTACCTCATGGCCTACTATCAGCATTCTAACCTAATCCACAAGAGAAAGCACACATTACAATTTTAAGCATAAAAAAGACTCCATGGTCTAGAATCAAAGTTAAAACCTTAAAATTTTGCTAAGGGACTAGCAAAAGCTAGGCATGGGAGTATGATAGGAACATCATCATGAACCCTAACTATCTCATTTTGACCTAATGAAGAGAATAAAAGCTCCTACATAACCAACTGAAGGTCATAATTCACTTAATAACCTTTATGAGAGAAAAATAAGAAACTAGGGGTAAAACTGTAATTTTACCAATGCAGTACAACAACGGGTTTCCTCAAGGGCTAAACAAAGGTCAAATGATCTTAATAAGATAATAAGTGGGTTGGATCAAACAGAAAAGGGTTTGTGTAAGTTTTGTGAATTAAATAACTTCTTGAAATCCTAAAACAGACCCACTTGATTAACCAAGGTTCTGATCAGGATAAAATTCACCTAAACCCTCTAAAAATCATATAAAAATATTCTCTATGGTTTATAACCTTTAATTTGGCCATTAGAACCCATCTTGACCTAGAATGGGGTCTCAGATAAATATTTGCCCTAAATTAGGTTTTTGCATAAATTTTCAAGTCAAACCTGGTCAAACCCAAAATCCAACTTCACCACTGGATTCCATAGGCCCAAATTAGGTTTGTACCAAAATTTTGACCTAGGGGGAACTCATCTTGACCTAATTTGCAAACAGGTCCAACCTGATTACATTTTTACCTGTAGCATTCAAAAGCCCATATAAACAACCCCCTTACTTCTTCATCGTTTTCAAAAATAGGTCCATCTGCCATTATAGTGGAGGAATCCTACTCTGGCGAGCTTTGGAAGGAGAGTTCTCCTTGATTGCTCAAAGGATCTCCTTCAAAATTGGAAGGGAGATTCTTTGAGAAAATCCCTCCCATCTGAACCCATCCTTGATGCCAGATTCTTCCCAATCTCTCATGCAAACGCATGAGAGACATGGGTATCCCATCGGATTCCAACTCTTGCAAGCCTTCCTTTCTTGGGAAGCTTGCTTCCCAAGCCCTAACCGACCTCCAGGGCTCTATTTATAGAAGCCCAGTTCTCCCCAACTCCTCCAAGCTTGAATTCGATCGGAGACCCTCTCAAATTCTTCTCTCCTCCTCCGGTCATTTCACTCTTCAAGCTCTAGAAACCTTCCCTACTCTCCCTTATCATCTGATCACAATAGTAGTGGCAGACTCTTCCTCCTTGCTTTTGTCCACGTCGCGCAACACTCGCCATTGCTCCTACCCCCTTCATCCTCGCCGACTGTCTCTCTCTGAGCACCTTCGTCACCAGCGTTGGTAGTACACGTCTGATGCCATCTTTGTCTCCCCTTCATCCACTATCACCCTAGATAAGTTCCTTGACTTCCCCTCTTCATTTTCAGACACTCACTACTTTGTTTCAACTGCTAATTCACCTCACTATCTTCTGTCTTCCACCTCACCGGCGTACCTCCAGTGAGCTCGCACGGCCATTACACTCCACCAATCTGGCCACCATCCATCCGTACACCTCCACCATGTTCCAGAGAGCAAAAGCCCTTTGGTCTTCGGGGCCATTATCCTCTCCATTGTACCCTCGAACACGCGCACACTAACACGCACATTCCGAGGTCATCGGACTTCCTCGCTCTGCCGATCACCTCCATACCACCACGGTTATGTTTGTCATCATCCAGCAACACTTTTGAATGCTTTTAATAGGGTCGAAAGACCATCTTGTGAGTTTCAGGTTTTGAGCTTTATTCGCCATTACTGAAGTAGCTTCAAGTAAGCTTGAGCTGCATTCTTGAGGTCTCATCCCCTGGCGCAGGTATCAGGTGACGCGGAAGCATCAGGAGAGTGTCTCTAGCTGATCAAGTAGGACATTTGACCAACATCGAATGTGAATTGACCACGAGAGCTTCACAGCAGCAGCAGGCAAAGAAGGGACTCACATAGTCCCACATCATGCATTCTTAAGCAGCTGTAGTGATATAAGAGTAAAATGTCTCTAAGGCTTATTGTCTTCGAGTCACTAGGGTCAGGTCCCTACAGCACACCTTGCACACGCAGCGCCCCACGTGCTCGCCCTCGCCTGTGCTCACACCCTATGGGCCTGGGTCTGATCCGATTACCCGGGTACTTGGGTCTTGTCTGAAGAAAGAGGACGAGAGATTACGTGGGGGAAGGGGGAGGGTTTTGTTGCTGAAGACATTGGAGGACACTTAGCCAATTTGAGAAGTTCCCCTCCCTTGAGTAAAGAAGGAAAAAGAAGAAAAGAGGAAGCAGTAGAGAAAGAAGAAAAAGATAGAGTTAAAGAAAGAGAGATGATGAGCTGTAGAAGAGAAGCAGAGAATGAAGAAATCAGAAGGGAAGAGCACTGTAGCATTAGGCGTTTAAGTCATCTGATTTACAAATCAGATGTCCAATTTGAGTTTAATTCATATTCATATACATTGAGTTCCTTAGTTGATATTGTAGGAGTATTTGGTGATCTAAATCACCATTTTACTCCCACCTTTTTACACTTTGATCTTGTTATTATTGCAAATCCTTTTACTTTGAATTGTGATCTTGATTTCTAAATACCAATTTGCTCCCTGTGTTTGACCTCAGACTTCAAATTCGAGTAATAAAATTATATCTGTTTTGAATGCTTTTTCAGCTATATTACAATGTAATACTTTTAAAACCTGACTCAATATTCCAAAGAGTCCACCCTAGCTTCTCTCCTCATGCCTGGCCATCCCCCTTGATGATGAGCTCCTTGGCTTGGTCCAAGGAAGGAGGAAGAAGAAGAAGGCACCAAGAGAGCAAGGTAGCTCCCTTAATCTTCTTCTCTCCTCTCCTCCCTTTGGATGGCTATGTATGATAGGGAGTAGGAATTAGTGTCTAGCCAAGGGTGGGATTATGTGGTGGTTATGGGTTGTGTTTATAGGATGGTGAATATGGTGGTTAAGGCCAAAAGTGGTGCCAATTATGGTCGTTAAGGATCGTGTGTTGGTGCAGAAAATGGGGAGCTAAGGTTAAGGATTGGCATGGATACTTGTAGGGCTAGGATGTGCTATTGTGTTGGTAGTTAAGGAATGGATGGTGGAGGTGTTTTGGTGCCATGGGAAAGGGTGTAGGGAAGTAGGGTTTAAGTAAGGTTGGCACCAATTCTTGATGCGGTTAGGGTTAAGGTTGGTTTGCATACTTGTAGGGTTAAGATGGGCTCATAAGGTGGTGGTTATGTGATGGAGGGAGATGGATTCTTGGTACCGAATGAAGGTTTTCCCTAGGTAAAGTTGGCACCAACTTTAGGGTAGTTATGGTGGTAGTTGTGGGTGAAAAGATGACTCATGTTGGTGCCAACATGAGGGGATGCCATAGGTGGTGGTGGTTATTCACTTTTGGCGGCAAAAGAAGGGAGGAGAAGGTGATGTTTTGGTGGAGCTATGGGAAGGTGGTCGGCCTTGAGGTGGAGAGGAGCTAGGGTTAGCTTAGCTAGTAGATGAGTCGAGGAAGAGCTATGGTTTAGCTGAGAGGAGCGAACTTAAGCTGCATGTAGTTGGCATGTTGCTGGAAAAGGTCTTCTAGGAGCTTAGCTACTTAGCTTAGCTAGCTAGTTCTTTGCTAGCTACTAAGTTAAGTAGGTTGAGCTAAGTTGAGTTGGTCTCAACTATTCTGGAGCTAAGTGGAGCTAGTTTTGATCTTCTTGAAAACTCCCTAGCTAGCTAACCTAGCTAGCTTAGATCCGGTAGACATGCTCAACTGAGTTGAGCTAGGGTGAGTCTT
This sequence comes from Thalassia testudinum, assembly GCA_037157565.1. Taxonomy (NCBI): domain Eukaryota; kingdom Viridiplantae; phylum Streptophyta; class Magnoliopsida; order Alismatales; family Hydrocharitaceae; genus Thalassia; species Thalassia testudinum. Next base: position 98,880,993 of record JAZHRO010000025.1, read on the forward strand.
CATGAGTTGGTGTTGAGCTACCTTGAGTTGGTTGTGGACTTCTCAACTGGCTTATCTTAGTCAGTTGAGGACTAGTAGCTAAGCTAACCTGACTGGAGCTGCCGTGAGCTGATTAGAGTTGGATTGAGTCGGAATCCAGTTGAGGTGAGCTAGAATAAGCTGGATCTTCATCTTCTACCTTTCACATTTCCAGGGTTTAGGTGATCTTCACTGTGTGATCATCCCTAACAATGACATGAAGTATATAAAGGCCAAACTAAAGGGGAAAATAATGCAATGCATGCCTAAACTAAGAAATGCCTAAATGTAACCCCATACTAGTTTGCAATGTGAAAAGTGTAAGAGCTTGATGTGCTTTTAGGCATAATAGTGATGATAAACTGGTGCTTATCAGGAGGTCCCCAATGGCTAGGAGGAGCCTCCCAAGCCTTCTTGAGGTCCTTATGAAGCCTATATATACCCATTAATCTCCACTTTTGCAATGCACACCTTTGAGAGATAATCACAAGAAAAACACTAGCTCTAGATACTTATATTGCCTTACTACTACGCAACACTCTCATTTGGGCAAACTCCCACTAAATTATGCAATAGCCATCATCATCAGGGAGTTCACTCACCCATAGTAGCAAGCTTAAACTAATTATCTTTTGGGTTTAGGAAGCTCCACAGGGTGCTTTTTATTTCCATTTTTATATACTTGCTGTAGTTAGGAATCTGGCCTATTAGATCCCTGTCTCTTCCTTGAGAAGGGAAAAACCTCTAGTTCAGGATCGGAGATGGATATTGTAACTGAGGTTCACCACCCTCATTTAAAGTGGTGTGGATAGTGATTTGATCACGTTTGTAATCGTAAATCCTAAATTAATGATTGACTTAGGTGGTGGTTCTCTCTATTTGGGTTTCCACATAAAAATCTTGTCTCAATTGTGTGATTAAATTTTTATTTAGCTATTATTATTCAATTTCACTACTCACCCCCCTCTAGTTCAATTTCAATTGGTATCAGAGCAGGTTCCTGCATTTTAGAGTAACATTCGCAGGAGATCAAATGAAGGGAAGAATCGTGTCCACAAGCATCATGGAGGGCCAGTCCACCACCCATCCACTGCTCTTCGATGGGAGCAACTACTCCTACTAGAAGCTCTAGATGAAGATGTGACTTCAAGCCAACGACTTCTCTGTTTGGGAGAAGTGTGAAGTTTGTTATGAGATTCCCATCAATCCAGAGACGAGATACACTGCAGAGCAGATTCACCACCCTGTATTGAATGCAAAGGCAATGAACTCACTCTATTGTGCACTTAGCTCGGAAGAATTCGACAGTACTAGCCAATGCTCCACCATCTTCGAGATATGGAGCTCTTTTGAGGTAACTCATGAAGGTACCTTTAATGTTAAAATATCTAAGATTAATCTCTTGTCTCAGGAATATAAAACATTTACAATAATAGAAAATGAGAGACTTGGGGCCATGTACACTTGGTTCACATTAATTGTGAATAACCTCAAGTCTCTTGGAAAGACTTTCATTCAAGGGGAACTTTAACCCAAGCTCCTTTGCTCCCTTGCACTGGAGTGGGAGAAAAAGGTCATGGCAATAGAAGAAGCCAACCAAGTAGAAGAGCTTGACATGGATGATCTAATTAGAAACATGATGGCCTACATGACCAAGATGGATCAAAGGAGGAAGTCCATCACACAAGATCCAAAGAAGAAGACTTTGGCCTTCAAAGGTACATCAGATGATGAGGTAAGTACCGACAATGAAGACTTTGTTTATTAGCTTAAAAGTTTAAAAGGTTTCTCAAGAATAGGAAAGATGTCAAGGGAAAGGAAAAGGAAGATGAGCTTCATGAGGAAGGAATGTCCCTTGTTGAGAATGGATGAAGAGAAGAAAGGCAAGAAGCCATTGGAGCACAAGAAATTCTCAAAGACAAAGCCATTCAAGAAGAAGGTTTTCCAAGCAACTTGGGATGACTCAAGCTCTGAAGAAGAAGAGGAGGAGTCAAATGAAGAGATCACATGCTTGGGGCTCATGGCAACAAGTGAAGCCTCCGAATTTGACTCCGAGGAAGCCAAGGTAAACACTATACTTTAGATGAATTACAAGATGCCTTTGATTCTTTATGCTTAGAGTTTGAAGAAATTAAGACTAAAAATAAGTCACTAAAAATAGAAAATCTAGAAGCTAAGGAAGTGATCAAGAATCTCAAAGAAAAGAACTTAGCTCTCACAAATGAAGTAATCGGCTTATTGATGCAAGTAGGAAACCTAATCATAGAAAGGGAATAATTGACTAATGATCTATATAAAGAAATGAGTGAACAATTTCTTGATAGAGAAGAGCTACTTGAAAAAATTCATGTTCTTGAGAAAACAAATTCCTTACTAAAATTTTAGATTAGAGGTTTAGAAGACAAAATAGATAAAATGAAAGTAGAGATAACTCACCATAGAGAGAAATCAAATTAATTACTTGAGGACTTAGCCAAATTCACTAAAGAAAAGGAAAATTTGGATAAGCTTATTGCCCATCAAAAGCCTTCTTCTGGCAAGTTTGGATTAGGTTACTATGAGGCTAGTAGTAGCCAAAATGTGCCAAAAAAGGATCCTCCCTTAAAGAAGACTACTAACAAATGCAGATCCACAGTAATGTGGATACCAATAAAGCAAGTTGAACTTTGTTTTGTAGGTTTCAAGGGAGACTATAATGTCAAGAATTGGATCTATAAAATGAAGGAAGGACAGTTCAAACTAGAACGGCCTAGGAATTTCCAAAGTCACTAAAGGACTTTTGTAGGAACAAGAAGACCTACAAGAAAGATGACAAAGAGACCACCATCAAGGAGGCCAATGGGTAATGGACTCTGGATGTTCGAAGCATATGACGAGAGACAAGAACCTATTCTTGGACCTCTGAGTTATGGATGGGAGAACGATTACATTTGGCACCAACCACAAGGGCCATATTATTGACCTTGGTAAGATAGGTAACTCTTTGTCCCCTATTTCAAATGTATTTTTTGTTGAAGGATTAAAATAGAACTTGTTGAGTGTTAGTTAAATATGTGATAAGGCATATAAGGTTGTTATTACCTCCAAAATGTTTGAGATTATGCATACCTCAACTAATGAAACCCTTCTTAAGGGAACTAGGTTTAAAGATATTTACATTATAGAATTTGATAAAAATGGAACATATGAATGCCTTGTTGCTAATAATGAAATATATGCTTGTCATAGGAGGCTAGGACATGTTCATATGAGGTTAGTCCATAAAGTAGCCAAACATGAACTAGTTTGGGGTCTTCCTAAAGGCAAATTTGTAGAAGATATTGCTTGTGATCCATGTAAACTAGGAAAAATTATGAAATCTAGCTTTAAAAATAAAGAAGCCATATCCATATCTAGACCCTTAGAATGGCTTCACTTGGATTTGTTTGGACCAACAAAGTATGAGAGTCTTAGTGGAAGAAAATATTGCCTTGTAATTATCGACAAGTTTTAACGATTTTCATGGGCCTCCTTTTTGAGATCCAAAGATGGAGTATTTTCTATATTTTCTAATTTTTTGTAGGAAAGTTCAAACTGAAAAAGGCTACCATATCACTTGAATTCGTAGTGAACATGGCGGTGTGTTTGAAAATTCCTTATCTGATGATTTTTGTTGAGAGCATGGTATTGCTCATGAGTGTTCTTTCCCCTAAGCACCTTGATTTCACATCAATCATTGGACTTAAATGACCTGAATTAAGTTAGAACTTAGCATAATTGTAGCTTAGTTCATGCATCAACTGCATACTTTGCATCTTTACTGCTTTGCATACATATTTCTACAATAATGTCAATATTTCGTACTGATTAGTGTACTATTTGGTTTGCAGGTAATAAGAAGCTCAAAAAATGGCCTAAAGCTAAATTTGAAGCAAGATAGAGGCTAGAGCTGCAGTAGAGCTGGAGTAGAAGTCATGGAATAAAGTTGCACTCAAGTTGAAGACATAATGTAGGGAAGAGGTATACTACATTACTTGTAGGATTTTAATTCTTAGATTGAATTATGAAGAACATAGGACATCCCTACACCTATCCCTAACCTTAGGATAGCCTTAAACACCTTCCCAAACCTTAGTCACCCTTCCATGAGGTCAATATAGCCTAGAACACCCCAAAACCACTTTCCATTATAGTTCTAGACGTCTCGACATTAAGTCTAGATGTCTAATTTCTGTAAAATCACCCTTCAGAACCTAACCCAAGTACTGGCCCAAAATTGGACATTTGATTCTCTATGTGGATGTCCGATTTTGACATTTAAGATGTCTGATCTTAAAATTAGACATCTGGTACCCCTCTCCTTTTGCTATTTTGAGAATCAAGCCTAGATCTTGATTCCTAAGGCCTATAAACCTAATCCTACACCCTATGAAACCTAATTTAAGGTACCCTAAGCCTAGTACAGCACACTAGGACCCTCCAAAGAACCTAGATAGGTTCTCTCTAAGCCTAATTGACTTGGATCTAGTCAATTGCATTACACTTAGTCAATTCAACTCATAGAGTCCAATTGAGCTCAAATCTCAACTAACACAAGTCTAATTGGACTCAGTGGGAGTTGAATTGACTCAATCTTAATCTAATTGGGAATTTTCTCTCCCAATTGGACACATGTTGACCCAATTAAACTGGGTTAAGTTTAATTGGATCAACCATTTAGTAATAGGTTACACCTAAACCTATTTTTAGACACCTTAATAGAACCCACCTAGGACTTGATTAGAAGTGGACCAAGTGATCCATTTGACCACACATTCACTCACACACACACACACATCCACTCGTCAACTCTAGAGAAAGATCTTGAAAGGCCACACATGGTGATTCGTAGATCCATAAAAAGTGGATCTAAGAAGACTAAAGATAGCCATAGGCCACAACCACTCCAGAGAAGTCTAGAGACTTCTCTTGAGAGTACCTTGGCCATCCAAGAAATCTATTTAAAGACCCCTTGGATTGCCAAAAGCCTCATCCATCAATTCTGCTTTCCACCATAGTGTTCTTGCTCTTGGACTCCACGTACCTCTATATTCACGAGCACCTCCACCATCTTCATCCTTCATGTCTAAGAGCAAGTGCACACCTCCACCACCTTCATCAAGAGGCCAGCCACATCACCTTGGCTGTCTCTCTGTTCCCTCCTACTACCTCAAGCCCACACAGCCTCTAGAGACCACCTCTGGTGCCCTGATTTCCTATAGCTATAGCATAGTCGTTCCTCATATTTTAATTTTTGCATTATTATCTTGCTAAGTAGTAGTATTACTCTTTCCAAGAATGCATGCATAATCTTTCCAAGATCCATGTGTTCATATCTTTTCTGTTAGCGTAGATTTTCGTTTTTCAATGTACAAGCATTCCTCTATAGCCATTGTAATGACATCCAGATTTTGAGGAAATAAAATAAAGTTGGTTGTTTCATATTTCCATTTTGCTATAATAAAAAGATGTCGGTTTCAGAAGATATAAATGATTTAGCAATTGACACATTCTTCGTTAATATCCATCATAATGTAAGGATTGTGTGAACGAGTACTCACACATTCACCTTCATTATTTATTTGACTCACGCACATGTTTTAAGGGTTAATAATGCGACTGGCAAATCTTACATTCATAGAGTTGAAATCGAGGTCCAATTTTAAGCGAGTAAAGAAGAAAATAAAGAAATCAAAAATCAATTTCACAATCATGCCTCCCTGAGATTGACCAGGACTCACCATCTTGTTAGAAATATTTTTGTTATTTGAATCAGATTTCACACGATTCTATGATGCAATCAAATCAAATCTGCTTTTTACGATCCCAACAAATGACATCATTGCCGGGGAGGCAACACGATTTTGATTTTTGATTTTCAAGCTTAATTCTGACAAATTTGCTTCTACTTGCTTTTGATGTGCAGGAATAGAAAAGAGTGGATTTTGTGCACACATCAGGCGCAGTTGAAGAAAAATTAGGTATGTACCACATCTTAGGCTAGGATTTATTTTAAATTTTAGGATTAGACTTGCTTTTTGAAAAAAAAAACTTGAGAAACTCTCTCCAAAAAGAAAAAAAATCTGACAAAATGATTGCAAATTTGAAAAGAAAAAAAATGTATTTCTTGAAAAGGCTCATTTTTTATTTGAAAACTCTTTCAAAAGCCATTTTACCACTTTCTGAATTTGTCCAAAAATCTTTCAACAATTTCAAAAATCATTTGCTGAATATTTAGGGACTTAAAAATTTTGAAATTCGGGTTGAGGTTAGATTTTCAAAGTATCTTTCCAACGCCACCTTTTGCTTGAAAAGATTCAATTGGTGTAATTTTTAAAAGTTCCTGAAATGCATAGGGGTTTAACAGAATGAGATTAGACTTTTTTTTATCTTTAAAAATCCATTTCGAACAGTACACAAATCAAATTTGACTAAAAATGGTGGGATTTGAAAGATTATCAAATTATCTTTCATTTCGATATTTTTGCTGAATTTTCAGAGTATGGTTGATGCTGTTTCAGAAAGAAAAAGCAACACGGGTCAAAATTCCAAACTTGACCCCTTATTAGTTAAAAATTCATATTTATTTATTTAGAATATTAAAAATTCTAAAAAAATATTCTCTAAAAATATTATTGAAAAAGGAATCTTCTTGTAAAGTTTTAGATCATTTGGGTTCAAATTGCATTGTAGAGAGTATTTTAAACATTTATGTGGTCTGCTAATTGAGAACTTAGTCAATTATATGAACCCTAAGTTCAACCTTTAGGGTCACATTTAGAGACCACATTAGAATAGCTTGGACTTAATCAAGTTTAGTAACTAGTCGGTGAGTTAGGTCACCTTGTGGACCACTCACCAACACCCAAATTGAAGAAAAAGGTTAAGCATAAATTTTCATAAAACACATCAATTAACCTGAATTTGTTATCAAACTATTGGGTCATCATAACCATTTTAGCCAAGCCCAGTTCCAAGTCTGTGGGGTAGTGTCAAACGATCGCATCTGAGGGGTATTAAGGACCCAAAGGCTAAAGCAAAGGAAGAACCTTCCCCATAGTCCCCTCGCAATAGACTGGCTAGGTTATCTTAAGAGGTTAGGATTATTTTCAATCAATTTTGTAAGAAATTTTCCTTCAAAAATTAGAATGTTAACGAAATATTTGGTTATCCAATCTCAAGGACCACTTGATTGACAAGGCCTTAGCCTTGTTTGCCTTTTCTACACCAACTAGGGTTGGCTGGTGTATGTAAGGGAGGAGGTCTCTTAGACCTCAATTGGCTGGGCCTTGGGAACCAAACGTATGGTGGCGAAGGTGACTTTTCACATCGCCTGGCTATTCTCCTCACCCTTCTTCTCAATTAGTTGAAATGGCTAAGCTTGGTGTGAGACCAGGTCATGACCCTGAGATTGAGGACCCAATGGGTTGTCTGGAAGCTAGGGTCGTGGCATCAGAACAACGTCATTATTCTTCACACATAATAGGTACGCAAAAAAAGCATGTTTCTCATAGTGAATGCGTGCAGAAACTCTTGAATTTGTAAGTGAAATCGAACTCATAAGGATTTACAAATAAAAATGAGTCAGAGTCGTTCATAGGGAAGCAAATAGATTACAATCACTTTCCTAATTAGAACTAGAATTAAGTATCAAGTAGGATGATTATTAAAACTAATACTAAATCTAATAGCATGCAACTACTAGAACTATAATATACCACTACTAGAAAGCATACAACTTGAAGGCAAGTTGAAAAATTTTTTTTGAGAAGGAAAGGAATGCTATAGAGTTACCGATAGCAAACTAGGAGTGCTTTTATTAATAAAAAATGAACACAATTACATATTCGAACCCCATTGCTGTATGAGACTCTAGCATCAATTTACAATATTTTCCACATTCACTGGAGTCTCCTAAAAAACACACTCATTCCTAGCTCTCCATACAGACCATAACACACCCAGCATAGGTAAACATGGCTTATTTCCATCCACAAGATAACACCACAGATTTTCCCTTGTGGGAAGAGAATCATTACAAACTTTCCTCCAGATATAATCTGTGATCACACACGAAGAAAAAATATGAGTGCTGGAATCATTATGCATCCCACATTAATGGAAAAACTAAGTGGGAGTTCCCATTCTCCTGTGCCTCAGATCTCCAGTAATCAAACCGTCCCTTCTACAGAGCCACAAAAAAATTTGTACCTTCAGTGGTATTTTTAATTTCCATAATTTTTTCCCCTCCTCATCATGTTCCGCCATCCTGGAAGAGTTAATCAACTTGTCATAGGCAATTGCTGAAGAAAACTTACCCTCCCACTTATATGTGTCATATTCATGAGGCGTGGGTTTGAAGGCAGCAAGTTCTTGCATGAGGCGCCCATTCTCTGCTCGTGTTCTTGTTTCATGAGTATTCCACATAGCATTATTCAAAGACCACTGTTCAGACTCCACATCCCAATAATCAACTTATTCCCATCCACAGCATTTTTATTCGAAGCCGCTACATAAGCAAGGGGGTACTTGTCTTTAATCACCCCCTAGGTACCCAATTCTCTAGCCAGAATTTGAAGCTTTTCCCATCACCTAGTACAGATTTGAAAAAAAACCAATTATCCCTCAAGGCACGCACCACCGAAGACCAAAATGGAGATGGTTTATGGGGGTTTAGGTGGTTCTTCTCATCATTGGCAGCCCCATAGCTATCCTGAACTATTTCTGTCCACATTTTTTTTCCCCCTGCAGCAGTCAAACAACCCGCTTCAATAGCAAAGCATCATTAAATTCCTTGAGGGATCTAACACCCATGCCACCAATCTTTTTTGGCTTGCAAATTGAATCCCACTTTAAAGGTTGAAGAAAAGCCCCTTAGTGAGAGGCCCGTTTCCAGAAGAATCTTTTGCGCATCACATCAAGTTTTTTCCAAATTGACTTCGGGGCTTTGAGAATAGAGAAGAAAAAAATTGGAATCGATGTAATGACAGAATTCAGTAATATATACCTCCCCCCTTTTGATAGGTATCGACTACTCCAACCCTCCAATTTCGTAGCCACCTTTTCATATAGGAAGGACCAGTCTGCTTTCCTCATTTTAGTGCATTTCAGAGGCAATCCCAGATATTTGATAGGCAATGAGACCACAGGCGTACCCAAAGTGGTAGAGATGTCATTCTGGGTCATTCCATTCATCCCAAAACAGACCAGGGAAGATTTGTTTCCATTAGGTCTAAGACCAGAAATCTCACCAAAAATCTTAACCATCTGAAAAAGCACTTGTGCTTCCCTCTTCCCCCCTTCCACAAAAAAAATAGTGTCATCTGCATATTGGAGGATGGGAGCTAAAGCCCTGTTATTAGACATTGAATACCCCCTTATAAATCCATCCGCTGCCAGTTTGCATGCATATCTTGACAGTGTATCCACTGCAAGATTAAAAATCAGAGGGGCAAGTGGACATCCTTGACTAACTCCACATTGGGGCTGAATCCAAGTTCGGCATGGTTTCCCATTTAATGGGGAAAAGGAGGCTGTCGTGATGCATCTCTTCACCCACTATATCAACTGAGGTGGAAATTTCCTCCTTTTAAGGATTTCCCACAGATACGACCAGGAGACTGAATCATAAGCCTTGGAGAAGTCTACTTTCCATAAAAAGGCCTTAGTCTTTCTCTTGTGCCATCCCATTACCATCTCCTGCGCCATAATGAAGGACTCCTGTAGCAATCTCCCAAGAAGAAAGGCAGATTGGACCAGCATTATCAAGTCCTTTAATACCTCCCGCATTCTGTTGGCTATAATCTTACTGATAATAAGGTAAATAGAATTAGATAGTGCAATGGGTCTATAATCAGAAAACTTCTCCGCACTTGATTTGTTTGGAAGCAGGAATAGATAGGATTTATTCAATCTCTCAAAACCAGAGTTGCCCAGTTCAAATTCATGAATAGCCTTCATTACATCCATTTTGACAACACTCCACAATTCTCTGTAAAAGAAAACCCGAATCCCATCCGGACCAGGGGCCCCTTCATTATTTAAGTCTTTAATTGCTTTCAATACTTCTTGTTCAGATATAGGAGTAACTAACATGTCTCTCTGATCACTACTGACACTTGGGAAATCCACCGATGCCATCCTCCAAGAGCCCCTTGGTGTAACCTTGGACAATTCTTTGAAATATTTGCCTGCTTCACTTCTGATTTCGTTAACATAATTAATAGTTCTCTCATCACTTTAATTGATGAGATAAGATTGAATCTTCTCCTAGCACTGGCCACGAAATGAAAGAACTTTGTGTTTGCATCACCCTCTTTGAGCCATAGCTGTCTAGATCTTTCATGCCAGTCCACTTCTCTTTTCAGATCCTCTCCCCCACTACTGACTGCATCTGTTATCTTTGTTGCTGCTCATGGGGATTCAAAGACTGCCTGCACTCCTTCAGATCCAATTCTCTGATCACTGCCAGTGCCTCCCTCCTCCTTTGTTCTTTGATCAGTGCCACTGCCTGTCCATATTCTTTGAACATGTCACACAAGCCTATCAGCTTTGCAGCCAGCTGCTGTGTGGCAGATTCTTGCACTGCCTTGTTCTGCCACCATTGAGACACCATTTGCACAAACCCCTCCTCCCTAAACCAAGATCTCTTGAGTTTGAAATAAGATCCAATGTCAGGAGTTCATCCCACTGTCCCACACTAGCGGAGTGTGATCAGAGAAAGGCCTATCAAGGCTCATAGCAGCTAATAATTGATGCCTCTCCAACAAGCTAGGACTGCCAAAGAATCTATCCAACCTAGATGATTGTCCACTACCATTTCTCTAAGTGAACTCAACTCCACTAATAGGATATTCTGTCACTCCCAGATTCTGCACAGCCATTTGAAAGCCTGCCATTGAACTGTCCAACCTCCCACCAGGTCTGTCATCACTTGAGAGATGACAATTAAAGTCACCCCTATAAGCCAAGGGACCTCTTGCACCCTTTGATGCATTGCAGAAAGTTCCTCCCAAAGACCAGCCCTGTCTGTAGCCACACAAGGGCCATAAATGCATGACACATACCATTCCATATCTCCTGGGGAGATTGGCATCTGCAAGTAAGCATGTGCCTATCACGAATGACTTCAATTACCAAAAGACAAGACTTTCTCCACCAAATAGCCATTCCACCAGACCTTCCAGATGCACCCTTTACCACAACATCAGTACATCTAGTTTGCTTAAAACAATCCCATTCCTGACCATTCTCCACCTCCACATGTGTCTCTTGGATGAAAGCACAATCAATCTCCCACTCAGAAAGATATCTACACATGGAAGTCCTTCTCATCTTATTGCGCAGCCCACGCACATTCCAAGTCAACACTCTCATTCCTTGCCAGATTGATCCCCTTGAGCCAAACAACCCACATACTCAACCATGATTGAGTTTGCAATCGTATGCTCCACAATAGGGGTCAGGTTCTCCTTCCTTCTCCTTCTAAGCATATAAGGGGATCTACCCACACCCCTTTTCTGATTGGATCCACTACCAAATTTCAGATTAGTAGGAACTGTGAACTGCACCTGATTCACCTCTTTGAGAGCTCTACTGTCATTGCTGAGTACCAGTTCCATTCCTGTCCTCCCCTCCTATTTGCTACTAAGGACCTCTGACTCTTTCTCAGAAGCATTAGCAACCTCCATATAACCATCCTCTTTGGCTACCAAGGCTTGGCTGCAACCTCTTAATGCATTAACATCTTCCATATGCATCAAGTCATTCTCTACATAGTCTTGGTGGCAGTCCTTCCTCTTTTTGGATTCAGGGGATTCATCTGGTGAAGTGCGGCCCACCCTTTCATCCTATTGCAACTCCTCAGTGTTGGCCCCAGATGTCTTAACCTGCCCTTGTTCTAAATGCCTAGACACTTGTCCAGCCACTGTTTGGTGAATAAGCCATGAGGAACTACCACATCTGATCATAAACCTGTCAGGAATCAAGACAACATTGAAGACATCAGCCTCAATTCTAAGTGATCAGATGTCCCCTTCTCCAATCATGACTTCAGACCCTTCATAGATGGAAACAAAGCCTGCAAGCATCTTAGTAACAACTCCCTTAGATCTCAAATGCAATGGCAGTCCACTAATCTCAAGAAGAACCCTCCTAGAACCCACTCTTTGAGGAGGTCGATCAGGGAGAGCCCCATCAAAGGGGGACACCATTCTCCAGATCACATTAATATCTTCAAACACGCTCGATCGAAATCTCAGTCTCTCAACATCCATCATGCCCAAACCATATACTAGAAAATGAGATTGAGATAACATAGCCACCTTCTAGCCCACAGATAGAGGATTTAGGGAACATACCAGATCTTGAAACCTTTCTATCGATGGTTTGCCTGCCATAATCTTGCCAATCAGTGTGCCCCTCAACATGATCTCCGCAGAAGAGATCTCTTCAGATATTAGGATCTCCACTTCAATTGAATGCCTACCAAACGCCGATGGCGGTGGCAGTCGGGAATCCTTCTTCACTACCCAGCCAGGGCGCGAAAAGGCCAACTTTGTATGCGATGGCTTCCTCCTAGGGCAAGAATCTCATTTGTGCCCTTCGCCACTGCATGCCAAGCAGATCAAAGGGTTTTTGTAGATCGCTACCAAGTGCCCCCTTTGTCGACATCTGAAACACAAGATGTCGCCATTCATTCTCCTCCAAGGCCTTCTTGGATAGTTATCGGTCGTCCTACCAGCCCTCTCCTGCCAGACCTGCTCCTTTCTCCTCCAGTTCCTTGGCCTCCACATCTTCCACTCACCCCCTTCTTCAGTCCTAGATGCCTCCACTCTACCGCCGCCTACTGCCTGACGCCGACCACTCTCTTCCTCTCTCTCTCTCATTTTCTTGAGTTCGGCAAGTTGAAAAATAACTAGAACTTTACTGAATAAGATGAGAGTTTATCACAAATAAAAGTAGTATTGCAACTAAAGGAATGCTTAGAAAATTATAACTAGAACTCGATTACTACAATTAAAACTAGATTAGAGAAATGCAAAAATTATGGGCTTTGAAGGCAAAGTTCGAAGCGTCGACGTAGATGCGGATGCAAAGGCGCACCCACCAGAACCACCAGAGTTGACATGGACTAGCACTAGTTAGTAGACACTACGTGGAAGTAGGAAATTCAAAATAGGAGATATAGTTCCAAGGGGGGTGGCTAGGTGTATTTATGGGAAATAGGGAGGCTTCCTATTGGTTGGTTTAAGTTATTAGGATCACTAAGTTGGATGGCTAGGATTAATAGGTTAAGGATTAAGGGTTAGGATTAATGGCAAGGTGATAGGATAGGTTAGGTTTTTGTTGGGAATAAATCAAGGGCTAAATTAAACAGGAAGAATGATAGGAATAGGTGCTTAAGTAATTGGGTGGAAGGGATAAAATGGAGGGAGATTTCATGGAAGCTGTAGGGGAGAGATAGCAAGTTGTTGGTGGACGTCGGTGTTGCCTGGATTGGGTTTTGGGAATAATTAATGAGGGAGAGATAGAAAGATTGGAAGTGGTTTGGTGGCTACGTTGGTATTGGGTAGGTTTGCATGGAATTGTTATGTTCGATGAGATTGGATGGGGACTTATGTGGGTGTTGTTGCCTGGGCAAGGAATAGGTGTTGATTTCTGTTTACGCGGCTAGATCATGTTTTAAAAGATGTCTCGTTGTACTATAGATGAAATCACTGCAAAAATAAATAAGAATTTATAACTCGAAAATCGAAGCATCTGAGGTCGAACAGAGGGAGCAATTGGGTACTTCAAAACTTAAGAACACAACTCTCAATTTAATAAGAAGCAATAACTAATTCAATCAAAATTGAAGAGTAATGTTATGTAGAAACAATGCTCAAAACTTGGACGTTTGATGAAAAATCAGACATCTTAAAAAGTGTTGCTACAGTGCTTGATATGTGATCTTTGTCTTCTCTTTGTATCCTCTTTCTCGTTGCTCTGCAACTGGGCTTCTTGCTTTGTTCTTTGGCTTCTTCTTCTTCTTTTCTTTTTCTTTCCTTGTCTTCTTCTGCTTGGCAGCACCTGCTTCTCTCTTTCTTTTGCCCTTGCTTTCTATCTGCTTTCTCTTCTTTGCCTTCCACGGCTAAGTCCCTGCCTCTCTTCTTTCTTCTTTTCTTCTTCAGCTACCTTCTTATTTTTCTTCCCTTGCTCTGTCGCTCCTCTGCTACAGTGCATCTCTTTTCTTCTTCTCCTTTTTCCTTGTTGTGGCTACCTTCTTCCTTTCTAAGTCCTTCAGCCACTACCTTCTTCCTTTTCTTCTCTTGCTGCACCTCTTCCTTCCTTAGCTCCTTTCTTGCACAACACCACGCAACAAAACCTACCCCCAACCCTCCCCGCGTCTCTCTCTCTCTATTTCTCTCCTTGGAATGCTCTCCCAGAGCCGGGTAATAGGGTCGGGTGCACGCCTGGGTCTAGGCACACCAGCATGGGTGTGATGCGTGAGGAGTGCTAGGTTTAGGTAATCGAATCAGGTGCCAGGTCCGCGGGGGCGGGTCGTGGATGAGGCGTGAGTGAGTGAGGCCGACGGACCTCACCCCTGTGTACTGGAGATGATTAGCTGATATCACAAATTCAATAAATATCGCACCACTCACCCCTGAGTTTACGAGGTGGGACTAAATGTCCCACTCGCTTTTGCTGGTGCCCGCAGGAGGATATCTTGACTCAATTGATGCAGCTGAAGGTCTTGCAATGACTACTCTCAGGCTGGATTCACTCAGACTCTCAACATGCATAGCCTGAAGTCCTGAAGCCTGGAGCACGCGACCTGGAGCTATGAAGCAGGCAAGCTTGCTTGTTCGTTAATGGCGAACATAGGCTCAACCCTGCACGACACAAGCATAGCTCTGCGGCCTTGTCAAACAAGAGGAAAACCTCCACCATACCACGGTGAAGGTGAGGCGGGGGTCGGCTTGGCTCAGAACAGCCTAGGCTTGCATGCCTAGGTGAGACTGTGACTATGTATATGGGTTTGTTCGGTGGAAGTGTGGGGCGTGTGTGGTGGTTAGTGGATGGCCGGAAAGTGATCAGTTGTTGATGGCGGAGGTGAAGAGGTTGGTGGCGAGACATGTGGAGGTGCGGAGTGATGGATGCGTCTCGCCAGAGGTCAGCTGGAGATGAGGAAGATGAGGGTGGACAATGGCAGTCGAGGGGTGATTTATGAAATAAAAGGAGGGAAAATAAAGAGTGGGAGAAGAGAAACTTATCTATGGTGATTGGAGTGGTAGGGAGGCAAAGGAGACGAATGGCGTGCATGTGCCATCATCAGGGAAGACAGCCCAGAGGTGGAGATGACGGTGACGAGGAGGAGGTCAGGGAAGCATGCGCTGGTGCGGTGCAACGCGGAGGAACGAGGCAAAGCGAACCTTGCCACTGGTTTGGTGGCAGAGCAATGAGAAGAGGGAGGGGAGGTTGCCAGAGCTTGCGGGCATTCTGACTGGAGATGAGGAGGGAAGAAATTGAGAGGGTATCGGTGGCCAAATCAAGCTTGGGAGATGCGTAAAGGATCGGGGGTCCTTTCATAGCCGCTGACCGAGCTTCTTGTGCTTGGAGGGCAAGCCTTCTAGCTAAAAATCCTCGTCGGAGAAGGAAGGTGTTTAGGACACCCAAATCTCTCAAGCATTCACACGAGAGATTGGGTGAAAATCCGATTTGGAGATTGCGATCAGATGATGGAGAAATCCTCAGAGAATCTCCCTTCCAAATCTGGGAGATCTCTGAGGATTCGAGGAGATAATAGCCTCAAATCCTCGCCGGAGTGGGATTCCTCCGCTGTAATGGTGGAGGGACCTGAATGCAAGGGTGGCGAGGAAGCTAGGGGGCTCTGTGGAAGGGCTTTTCAAAAGTTAGGGGCCAGGATGTAATTTGGTGGACCATTTGCAAAGTAGGTCAAGATAACCTTCCCTTATGCCCAAATTTTGGTACAAACCTAATTTGGACCTAAGGAATCCAATGGTGAAGTTGGATTTTAGGTTTGACCACGTTTGACTAGACATTTTGCACAAAAACCCAAATTTGGTTAAATACTGAGCTAGGACCCCCAATCGAGGTCAAAATAGGTTCCAAAGGCCAATTTGAAGGTTCTAAACCTTAGGGGATATTTTTCCATGAATTTTAAAGGGTTTATCTAGTTTTTATCCAGATCAAAACCTTGTTGAATTAAGCGAGTTTGTTTTAGGGTTACAGAATGTCATTTAATTCTTAATCCTCACAGTAACCCTTTTCTGACTAAACCAACCCACTTTTCCTTTTATTAAATCCAATTGACCTATGTTTAACCCTTGAGAATTCCTATTGATGCACTGCAATGGTGAAATTACAGTTTTTGCCCTTTAGTTCATGTTTCCTTCTCAGAGCAGTAAACCCTTGACTTAGGTCTTCCTTTAGGTTATGCAAGAGCTTTTGTTTACTTTCTCTGGTCAAAATGAGGTAGTTAGGGCCCATGATGAGGCTCTCATCATACCCCCATGCCTAGCTTTTGCTAGTCTCTTAGAAAAATTTTAAGATTTTAACCTCTGTTCTAGACCATGAGTTTCTTCTACTAGTTGTGATAATTGCCTTTTCTTTTTCTTTTGTGATTATATCAGAATGTCGACAATAGGCCTACAGGTACTCATGTACCAACCAAAATTTGGACCTGACCCGCTTAAGCCTCAGTCCTCCCCAAAAGTTTTTAAGGCCCGTAGAAACTATCCACGGGTTTGTTGGACTCTGCAGTTAAAGCACCCGTGCTTGAGACATTTTTAGCCTAGGTTCAGTTTGCAGTGCATTTTTGTAATAGAGAGGCAGAGGATTTAGTTGTTTGGAGAGTTTTCTCCCTTTTTTTTCTCTTTTTATTTCTAGCTTCGGATTGGCTTCTCAACACGGTCTTTATCAGATTCCTCGCTCCCATCATCAATCCTCAAGGGTCCCTGGCAATTAATGCTTCATGATAGCACCACCCATGGCAACCCCCAGAACCCTGGCTTTCGAGATTTCGAGATAATCCCACCCATGGCGTTCCGTGGTCGAATCCAGACCCTGGAAATCGACATTTCATGATAATGCCACCAATGGTATCTGAACCAGTAGAGTGCTTTCATGCCCCCTGTAGGGTATTTAAATATCCTAAGAGACAAGCACCGAGGAGACGATATGTTACGCATCTTCAAGGGGAATTTCCTACCTCTCCGCGTCAGAAACTCGTCCAAATCAACTTGTGTTGATCGGCTGCTCTTAATCTAGGCAACTTTTTCAGAACATTAAAATGCTTTTTGCATGATTTTGATATTTATGCGCATTGAACCAGACTATGTGTGGATTGGGGTGCTTAGGTTACCGAATCCCGCAAATAGAAGGTCAGTTAACAAGGTTGAATACTCCCTAAGCCTCAGGCCTAATACTTAAGCTTCGCATTTTCCCCAACCTCTTGAGGAGTATCCAGATTTTAGCAGGTACTTGAATTTTTAAGCCTATGAGTCTATCCCAAAAGGCCTAAAGTCAGTGTTCCTACTAATCTCTTTTTTATCTCCTAGCACTTTTCCTCATTTTTCTCTTTTCTTAATGTGGTCTAGAACTTCAGTTAATCCCTTAATCTTTTACTAATGACTATTCTTTTTTTCTTTTTCATTTTGTGCTCCTTTTTGGCATTTCTCTTTTCCTCCTCATATTCTGTAAAGCCCATAAAATTTTTCTCTCCCACCTTAGGTTTTTTTTTTATTCCTTTTCCAGATTTTTCAATTTTATATGTTTTTTTTGTGATATGTGAATTTTTTTGTTGAAACCTTTTCTTGATATGAGTTTTCCTGACATTTTGCACTTTCATATCCCCCCATGCATACGATTTGCAATGTCCCCATTGTAAATTAGGTGCGTTAGAATTCAGCTTAGTTCATTCATTAGAACAGGTGTTGGGTGAGCGAACGGGTCGAGGTGACCGTTGCGAACAATTTCTAGACTCGGGTATGGGTACCTGAGGTGGAGTCGGCTGTGCTAGTGGATGAACCCTAAAGTGCAATATAAATTCAACATGGAAATGGTAGGAAAGGTTTTGGGTTTTTTCAAAGAATGACAGGTTGCCTCCCGTTAAGCGCTGAGTTTCACGCCATTGGCTGGGCGGAATGAGCTGAAGGAGAATGGAGGATAAAGGACTACTTAGCTAAATCTATATTGGTCATGTTAATGAACGGTTTGAGTCTCTGACCACTCACGATGAAGGGTTTGGAATCGTGGCTGAGTGGACTGATCTCAACGACTCCATTTCCAAAGATTCGTCAGACTAGGTAGAGTCCGATCCACTTAGATCGTAGCTTTCCTGGGAATAATTTGAGTTGTGCATCAAAGAGTAGAATCTTTTGACTAGGATGAAAGATCTTTCTAGAAATGTGTTTGTCGTGAAAGGCTTTAACCCGTTCTTTGTAAATTTACGAGTTCTCATACGCATCGTGGCGTAATTCATCGATCTCACTTATTTGAAGCCTTCTATGGGTTCCAACCTTAGAAAGATCTAAGTTGCAATTTTGTACTGCCCAATAGGCTTTATGCTCCAATTCGACAGGGAGGTGACATGCCTTCCCGTACACCAGTTTGAAGGGAGACATACCTAATTAGTTCTTGTGGGAGATCCTATAGGCCCATAATGCTTCTGGAAGCTAAGATGACCAATCCTTCTTGTCAGGTCGAACAGTAACCTGGAGGATTTTCTTAATCTCCCGGTTTGATAGCTCAGCTAGACCATTAGTTTGGGGGTGGTAAGGAGTAGAGATTTGATGCGACACCCCGTATTTGGTCATCATTGACTTGAACTGAGCATTTGTGAAATGGGTCCCTCCGTCGGAAATTATTGCTCGTGGAATCCCAAACCTTGAGAAGATGTTTTGATGAATGAATCTGATAACAACCTTGTGATCATTGGTTTGGGTCGGAATGGCTTCTATCCACTTGGACACGTAGTCAACGGTGAGTAAGATGTATTCGAAGCTATCAAAGATAGGGAAGGGTCCCATAAAATCAATCCCCTAAATGTCAAAAATCTCGTATACCAGGATCGGTTGTAAAGGCATCATGTCTCGATGGCTCATGTTGCCCAAGGTCTGGCAACAGGTACATGCCTTACAGTGATCGTATGCATCCTTGAAAATTGTGGGCTAGTAAAAGCCACACTGGAAGACTTTTGATGCGGTTTTGTGTCCTGAAAAAAGTCCACCGCATGCCTGGTCGTGGCAGAAGGAGAGTATCTCTTTGATTTCTGCTTTCGTGACACATTGTCTAATAGTTTCATCAGCACCAATGCAAAATAGATACAGGTCTTCCCAAAGGTAATACTTAGCATCGGAACACAATTTGCCCTTCTTGGTCTTCGACCAATCGGATGGGATCTGATGTGATGCCAAGTAGTTCACTATGTTTGCGAACCATGGAAGCCCTGTATTGATAGTCAGGAGGTGCTCATCAAGAAAGTGTTTAGTGATGGGTTTGAAAGGATCAATTATCTCAGAAGGAAGGTTGAACAAGTGATCAGTTACCACATTTTGTTTTCCCGCTTTATCGCGAATCTCGAGGTCAAATTCTTGCAACAGCAAGATCCATTGGATTAATCGAGGTTTCGCATCCTTCTTCACAAGGAGATGCCTCACAGTTGTGTGATCAGAGTGGATGATAACACGGGAGCCCAGGAGGTATGATCTGAATTTTCTAGGGCAAAAACAACAGTCAGCAGCTCTTTCTTAGTAACTATGTAGTTATGCTGAGCTTCGTCTAGTGTTTTACTAGTGTAGTAAATGACCATGAGTTTCCTATCAATTTTCTGCCCCAAAACTGCTCCTATAGCAAAGTTGGATGCATCGCACATGATCTCAAAGGGTTAAGACCAATCAGGGGACTGTAGAATTGGGGCTTGGGTGACTCGATCACGAAGGATCCCAAATGCTTGAGTGCATTCCTTGGAGATTTCAAAAGGCACATCCTTGGAGAGAAGAGTAGTTGATTACACAGCAAAAATACACCAACAAAAATGCCATCATTTCCTAGCATTTCCATTGCATATTAGGTAGCCATAGTTGCATTTGTAAAAACTAACACATGCACGCATTTAATTGAGAGGGGAGGAAAGTGAATAATTGGCCTTGTAATTAACGTCTTCATCAAGGGTTTCATCACAATTTTCACCATCTTCATTTTTTAGTTTGCATTGAAATCTTCTTCCCCGTGCGGCTGCAAGGCATGGCTTGCCCTTCTTCTTCGCGCCTTTCTTTACTAGCACCATTCTCTGCCGGCTGCATGGCTGGTCATGCAGCCCAGGGCATGGCTGTGGCAGGCGGCTCCTTCGTCTTTAAAAAGACCTGCCATCTTCCTTGCGCAAGGCAGCCTGGTCCATACAACACAGCAGCAACCTTTGCCTCCAGGCCATCTCCTCCCTCTCTCCCCTCCATACGTAGCACCTCTTCCTACTGAAGAGATACGCTGCGGGCAGGAGTAGCTCACAGTGGTCCCACAACCACCACTGCGAGCTCCACCACCGCTTAGCTCATCCAAGAGCAGGTAGGCGTGGTGGGTTCTTTCTCTGCTTCCACCGCTCAAAGCCTTCACTCCATTGCCGCAGCCCTGAGCTCTGAAGCTTAGCAGCAGTAGCAGCATGGCACCAGCAACAGCGCACAGCAACCGCGCGCGCAAGCCAGTAGCCAGCGCAAGCCCCTCCCGCGCGCGTAGGCTCACTCCTGTGCTCCCGCGCATGCAGAATCAGCTGCAACCGATTGTCCGTGCCGCGTGAGCACTGTAGATACTGTTCACGCGTTTCTGCGGAACACTGTAGCTACAGTGTGGTGACCGGAAAGTTTCTCACTTATCCGGTCACCACACGCTCTCTCTCCACGCTACAACCGCCTCCAGCCCGTAGCGTGCGCCTGCTCCCGCGTACGCTCGTGCCCGTAGCATCTGCGCCCATGCCCGCGTCTTTGCCCACTCCCATAGCATAGCGCCCGTAGCATCTGCGCTATGCAGTGCGCTGTGCTGCAGACTCTCTTGTTCGCGCGCGTCCTCCAGCGCTCGGTGTAGCCTTGCACGCCTGCGCCTGTGCGAGACTGCGCCTGTGCCTTGGCGTCCAGACGGCGCCTGCGTGCTCTGAACGACTTAACTCTCCAACTCTCTCTCGCGCCCTCTCTCATAGCCACTCCCTCACTCTCAGCAGACACACACATACACACACCACACTTGTACACACTCACGTGTACACACACACACTCACTTGTACATGCCTATATATATACTTATATATATTTATATATATATATACATATTATTACCTATACAACTAAATATAAATATATATACACATATATTTATACACATATATATACATATATATATACATATATACATATATATCTATAGATATAAATACATATATACATATATATATCTATCTACATATATCTATATACATAGATACTTATACAAATATATCTATATACATAAATACATATATATATATACATATCTATATATATGTATATACATATATACATATATATGTATATACATATATATATATGTATATACATATTTATGTATATATGTATATACATATATATAGATATGTATATATATATATTTATAACTACATATACACCAATATAATTATAACCCTATCTATATATATGCATATACATATATACTTACATCCATATCACCTACCATGTGTTATATCGCGGGAATATCCACACCAGTTGCTGATATTCCCCGATACCCGCGTAGAGAAAGCACCTCCACACACACTTCCACACATCCATCTCCACGCTGCACTTCGTCCTGTTGGTTGCATCTTCCTAGACGTCGATCAACTTGACACTGTGCTACACATCATTTCCACCTCCACCCCTACCTGTATACATATAATATATATATCTATATATATATTATATTTATTTCTTTACAAGCAGCCTCTATTTTCTTGCTATTAAAAAGATAAAAAGAAATAGTAAAAGAGAAAAGATAATCCTTATCTTGCAGGTACTCGATCTTGCGAATAGCAAGACCCATTTTTTTGGAACCCTAATTTGGCTCAAAGCCAAGAACAATTTGGCTCTAAGCCAAGGACCTGATTTTGAGGGTGTACCTCAAGGACAAAATTATAAGAAAAAAATCTTAAATAGAAAAACACCAAAAACATAATAAATGCACAGAAGAGATTCGTTGTAGGAAAGGCATAGAAACTTATTCACCTCTAATTCCCGTCTCCTGAGTTCAACCCTGGGCCTAAAAGTGACCAAGATAAAATCAAGTAGGCCAGGTTAAAAATTTTGTAAAAAGATGGTTAGGCTCGATTTAGGTTAACCACTATACTCACTTCAGCCAAATTTCACCATATTAACACAACCTATCCGGGTCCCGACCATACTTTTTATGGCGCCGTTGCCAGGGAGGTACGCATTCAGGTAAGTTTCTACTCCATTCCTTTAGTTCTCTCTTCTCACACCCTTCTCTTCACGGGTGTTTTTGTTTGTTGGTGTGCAAGTGAACTAGTTGCGAGGTGGAGACAAGCAGAAGAAGTCGGAGATGTGGGCAAGTCCAAGGTAGGAACAAGAGCGTGAGGTCACCGGCGCCGCATTGGAGCTTCGCCCACATTGCAGAAAAGGTAGGTCTCTCTCTTAGCAATTCAGGTCAACTTGTCACCTAAAACAAAAAAAAAAACTTCTTGGGATCTCTTAGGGCAAGTGGATTAAAAATCACTTGTTTGATTGTTTTCCATCACTCCCACCGCCCTGGGATTTCCCGCCAAACTTCGCATAGCGAAGATCCAAGAATCTTGATTCTTGAATCTTTCGCCATGTGAAGTATTCTTTGAGGTAAGATTAAAAAGATTGACTGCCATCCCTCCTTGCCTCATTTATCCGCAATTCGGGATCGCATTTTTTTGGTGGGGAGACTTGGAATTGTGTTGATTCCAACCCCACCATAACCCTTCACGTGCCTAATATTTGATCCCAAATACTTCAACCCCAACACTTTGATTTTCTTTATCTTGTGGTTGAACCTTGTGTGTGTGGAACATCATTCTGGTGATTGGGAGCACTTGAATTGAAGTGCTTTGGCTCCCTTTCACATTAACTTAAAATTGACTCAGGCATCCACACATAGATATTTCCACCTAGGGAAGCCCAGTGCATTTTTAGCATGCATTAACTAAATCACATTGAAGAAGGGTTTGTTGGGCATAGAAAAACTTATATTCTCTCAAAACCCGGAGATTGGTTGAATTGGTAATTCAGTGAAATCCTAAAATCCATACTACTTAAGGCTGAAACTCTAAAAACCATTCACCAATTAAAACTTCAATTCGGGGAGATTTCCCCGTTGCATGATTGGTTTATACACTCTCTAAAATCAATGCACTTGGGCATTACCAGTAAACAACGCCCTTCACATTCCAAAAGCACTTGATCCTAAGCCTCTAATTAAAACTAGTAGCAACTTGACCCTTATTAAGGATTGGAGGTCTAACTACCTGCGTGTAGCGCCTACGTGCTGGTGAGGGTTCCTGCGTGCTATCAGGTGTCTAAGACTGGGGCAAATGGCCTTTCAATCTGGCTCAGTGGTTCCACGGTGCTCGCATTTGGTTCCGTAGGTTGTGATAGTAGGTAACTTAGATCTTTAGGTCTGAGGGCACACTGTAGAGGTTAGGGCTTTGATTGTCATGATTTGTCATCAAGTGTACCTTTGCGGCGTCATTTCTCTCATCTCCCTTTCCCTTCGTATCCTCCCAATTCTTCCTGCGGTAGTGCATGTTTAGGAGGAGGCCACAAAACCCTGAATTATTTGAATTGTCTGATAATTTTAGAAGAACAGAAGTTGAATCATCATCCTCCTCCTCAAACATGGCTGCACACCCACCCCCAAATCCCGAGGGAGGAAATCGCCCTCAAAACCCACTAGGTGGTGGAGCCATGGACCCCATAACCTGCCTCCAAGCCCAAATGGAAATGTATAATGAGCAAATTGAAGCCATTAGGGAAACATTGGAGGAAATGCAGAACCCTCCCGAATGGGAGGAGCCTAGGTCCCCATGGGCGGGGACGATTTTGAACTGAAACCTAATATAATTGGCTTGATAAACTTCCACTTCCATGGTCTTGCAAGTGAAGATCCTTTTCTCCATTTGGAAGACCTAACCCGATTGGCTGAAACTGTTAAACCGAGAAACATCGGGTTACCAATAGTCCTCATGAAAATGTTCCCATTTTCGCTGCGGGATAAAGCATCGCAATGGTTACGCACCCTTGGGAGAACCATCCATTCTTGGGAAGAGATGCGAACAGCATTTCTCAAGAAGTTCTTCCCAATCAGGCGAACCAATGTGCTTCGCCGTGCTATCACTTCCTTTACGCAACAAAGCGGCGAACAGTTTCATGAGGCATGGGAGAGATATAATGACCTCCTTCGGAAGTGTCCTCACCACGGTCTGCCTAAGTGGCATATAGTCTAGATTTTCTATTATGGGCTAAATGAGACTTTGAAGCAGATTGCAGATGCTTCCTGTGGAGGGAATTTCATGAATAAGGATGAGAATGGAGCATTTGAATTATTTGAAAACATGAGCGAAAACTCAATGAATAATGCCTCCATTGTCGCCTTTAATCGTACCAGCCTACCCCGTAACGTTCACGAAGTTGACATGGGATCCTTCCATTCATCCACTGATCTTAGCCTTATCGCACAGAAATTGGATGAAGTCTCCATCGTGCACAAGAAGCTGGACGAGCTTCTGGCCAATCCCGCTCGTTCTATGGCAAACACCCCCACCTCACCACTTCGTCACAATCCTAATTCTTCCAACACCAGGCTTATTTCCAGAAACCCCGTATGATCTTCCTTACCAAGTGTTGTGCTGAGCGATTTGGTAAGTCATGTGGATCTGGCTTCTACAAGCCAGTATTTTGACATGGAGGACCAAGCCTCCGTGAGATCGGAAGCATATTGACATGTGGACTCGTCTTCTGCCTTAGAAGACGCTTGCGCCCTAGGGAACAACACGTTCTCTGCCACTTATAACCCAGGGTGGCGAAATCATTCGAACTTCTCATGGTCTAGCAACCCGCAACGCCAAAACCCCACGAGTGGGCCAATGCGATCGTTCGCACCTGTCATCCCAAGGGCCCAGTCTAATCCTGTGGCGATCCGCCATAAGGTCCTTGTATACCACAAACAGAACACGCATCAAGTCCTCTTGAGAAATTGATGCGAATGATGACGGAAATATCAAAGCGCCATGAAGAGAACATGACCTCTCTTCAGCATCAATTGGCGCAGTAGAATGTTGAGATCAGTCAACTACGCATGGCGACTCGATCTCAGGGCCCTCTCCCAGCCCAACCTATTCCCAACACGCGAAATTTCGTACCCCATGGTCCTCAACCACAGGTACGACCTTCTCATGTGTAGGTTCATCAGATTCTGTAGGCTCCGAGCATTCCACCGGGATTTCAGGCTAATCCCGCTGTAGCACCTCACTCTTATGTCCCTATTGCGAACCTTCCTCCACCTTATGATCCCATTGGACCCACAACGTCCAATGCGATCACTACAAGGAGCAGTAAGCAAACCGTCGATCCGCCTCGACCTGATCCTGGCCCGTCTTCTTCATTGTCCTCTCATTTGAGATGCGCACCGCATTCGCGAGAGGACGATACACCCAAATTAGTGCCAGAATCGGTCCCATTGCCTAAGGCTCTGCTGAGGGAGCCAAAAGGTAAGAAAAAGGATATGCAGGCCTTTGTTAACCTGCATAATTTATTCAGGGATGTTGAAATCAAGGTACCCCTGCTAGAGGCTATCGACCACATACCTATTGTCGCCCGATTTTTCAAAGACTACACAACTCCCAGGCAACAGTCAAAGAAAACAAAGAATCTGGTGGTTCTCTCACCTCATGCGAGTTGTGCTATACTGTCAAATCTACCACCGAAGCAGAAAGATCTGGGCACACCGCTTATTTCTTGTAGCATCCAAGGCTGCAATTTTAATCGTGCCCTGCTTGATCTAGGATCTTCCATCAATCTTATACCAACCATCATGCTCGAGAAATTTGCCTTAGGAAATCTGAAACCCACCCTTGTTACGTTACTGTTGGCAGATCGTTCTGTCAAAATTCCAAAGGGTGTGGTGGAAGACGTGGTGGTTAGGGTCAACAATCTCTGTTTTCCTGTTGACTTTCTTGTTTTGGATATGGAAGTTCCTAGCTCACTTTCTGATTCTCCGATCATCCTTGGTTGACCTTTCTTGGCCACAGCCTGCGCCCATATCGACTGTGAGTCGAGCTGTATTGAGATTACCATTGGATCTGAGAAGCTCAAGCTTAACATCTTCAAGGTAGCCAAGAACTTTGATTGCGATTGCATCGAGGATGACACGTCTGATGAGGACATGGCCGTCAGCGTGTGTATCGGACTAATTGGGACCTATTCTGACTGCTGTGGATTGCCTTTAAACACAGACAATTGCCTGACCGACACATATTGTGACGTTCCCCCATCCCTCCCTTTTCCCGTACCTTCTCCTGACCAGACTTCTGATGAGGTTTTCTCTGCTTCTCATACCACATGGTCTAAGTCATATTCGGGCTACTCACCGCCGATCCACACCCTTGAAGATCTGATTGCCCTTTCTTTCCTGCCAAATCAGGCGAAACTGTAACCGCACATTGGGACCTTGAGCCCACATACCACTCACTAGGGCTACCCCTTTTTGGATCCATCTATCCAAGATGCCCCTCTTCTTGGAAAATTTGAGGGCCAACTTCTTCCACCTGAATTGTTTTCTTCTGATCCGTTTGGGACACTCTCATCCCAAGAAATGCCAGATCTTTCACCATCCATTCCCGAGCTGAAAGAGCTACCTGATACACTTAAGTATGTCTTCTTGGGACCAAATGAAATGCTCCCCGTAGTCATCAGTTCAAAATTGACCAAGGAGCAAGAGTGCAAACTAACAAAGGTCCTTATGGAACACAAGGTAGCCATTGGATGGTCTTTATCAAACTTAACTGGCATTAGCCCCTCCTACTGCACTCACTGTATATATACGGAGGTGGAGGCTCAACCTTCCCCCGAGATGCAGCGACGTCTCAACCCTAACATGCAGGAGGTCGTTAAGAAGGAAATTATTAAGTGGCTGGATGCGGGTATAATCTACCCGATTAGCGATAGCCCCTGGGTGAGTCTGATTCACGTCGTGCCCAAAAAGGCGGGACTCACCATCCGTGTCAATGATAGGGGCGAATCCATCCCTACACGCACTCCTACATCTTGGAGAGTGTGTGTAGATTATAGGAAACTTAATGCTGCAACTAAGAAAGATCACTTTTCACTACCTTTCATTGACCAAATCCTAGAGCGGTTAGCAGGAAACAAATTTTTCTATTTCCTAGATGGATTCTCAGGATATAACAAGGTGGCAATTGACCCCCGAGACCAAGAGAAAACCACCTTTACTAGCCCCTTCAGCACCTTTGCATTTAGAAGGATGCCGTTCGGACTTTGTAATCCGCCAGCAACTTTCTAGAGATGTATGCTGGCGATATTCCATGACATGGTGGGTGACTTTCTCAAGGTTTTCATGGATGACTTTTCGATCTTTGGACCCTCTTTTGATGACTGCCTTGCCAACCTGACCCATATCCTTAGGAGATGTATTGATGTGAACCTCGTGCTTTCCTAGGTAAAAAGTCATTTTATGGTACACGAGGGAATTGTTCTCGGGCATATCATCTCCGATAGGGGTATCGAGGTTGACAGAGCTAAGCTTGATGTGATTGCTGATTTACTTGTGCCTGGCTCTGTCAAACAAATCTGCTCCTTCTTGGGTCACGTCGGTTTCTATAGGAGATTCATCAAAGATTTCTTCAAGATTTCTCGACCTTTAACTCATCTCCTATCGACCGATGTACCCTTCGATATGGGCCCTAACTGCATACGAGCATTCATGCAGCTGCGTGACGCTGTTACCAAGGCCCCCGTTCTCCAGCCACCTGATTGGTCCCTCGACTTTGAACTCATGTGTGACACTTCCGACCTTGCAGTCGGAGCCATCTTGGGACAAAGACGAGATTGACACCCCTTTGTGGTGTACTACGCCAGTAAGACGTTAGACGAGGCCCAGCGTAATTATACTACCACTGAGAAAGAACTACTGGCAGTCGTCTTTGGGCTGGAGAAATTCCGCTCTTACCTTCTGGGCTCACATGTTATTGTTTTCACTGACCACGCGGCCATTCGCCATCTCATGCATAAGAAGGATGCCAAGCCTAGACTGATTCGTTGGATCCTTCTGCTCCAAGAATTTGACATTGAGATCCACGATAAGGTCGAAGCCTAGAATGTTGTAGCTGATATTCTCTCTATGCTAGACCCTGACCACATTGGACTTACCTTGCCTATTAATGAGATTTTTCCCGATGAGCACCTATTGGCAATTAATGTGGCAAGTGGACCTTGGTATGCCGACATTGCCAATTACCTTGCTTCTGGTTCCCTTCATGTGGCTGGCCTAAAAACTAGCGCGAGAGTCTCATGGCAGAAGCAAAGTATTATTTCTGGGATAATCCACTTCTTTTTCGAATAGGTGCTGATCAGATCATCCGTCGCTGTATTCCTGACAGCGAATTCCCCAGTGTGCTATCCTTCTGCCACGACCAGGCCTGCGGAGGCCATTTCTTTGGGAGGAAAACTGTAGCCAAGGTGTTGCAGTGTGGTTTCTTTTGGCCCTCCCTTCACCAGGATGCACACAATCATGCCAAACATTGCACTAGGTGCCAGTCGTTAGGGTCAATGTCACGTGGTGACATGATGCCCTTGCAACCCATCCTAGCTGCTGAAATTTTCGACATTTGGGGAATTGATTTCATGGGTCTCTTTCCTCCTTCCAACGGCTTCAAATACATCCTCGTTGCTATTGATTATGTTTCGAAATGGATAGAGGCTATTCCAACGCACCATGTTGACCATGTTATATCCACTCGATTTGTCAAAGACCGCATTTTTGCGCACTTTGGGATCCCTCGAGCCATTATCTCGGATGGAGGAAGACATTTTTCCCATGCTTCTTTTTGGGCACTTCTGAGGAAATATGGAGTCCACCATCATATTGCATCTCCATATCACCCTCAGACGAATGGCTAGGCTGAGGTGTCGAACTGACAAATCAAGCAAATTCTCCAGAAAATGGTTCTGCCTGACCGTAAGGATTGATCCGACAAGTTGATTGATGCACTTTGGGCATATTGGATGGCCTTCAAGGCTCCTCTTGGTATGTCTCCTTATAGAATCATTTACGGGAAGCCTTGTCATTTGCCCATGGAGTTGGAGCACCACGCTTATTGGGTAGTTCACCAATGTAACCTCGACCCAGACCTGTGTGGTCGAGAAAGGAAACTCCAACTCCAAGAGCTGGAAGAGCTCCGTCGTGCAGCTTATGATTCTGCATTAACTTTCAAGCAACATACTAAGGCTTTTCACGACAGCCGTATTCGGCGGAAGGAATTTGAGCCATCTTAGCAAGTTTGGCTCTACAATGCCCGGCTCAAATTCTTTCCAGGGAAATTGAAGTCCAAATGGACTGGTCCTTTCCTAGTCTCGAGACCATTTCCCAACGAGGCCTATGAAATTGAAGATCCCAAATCTGGGCATAAATTTACGATCAATGGGCAGCGTTTGAAACCTTATCTTACTCATGAACCTGACCTCGTTGGAGAAACTGTTGCCCTGCTGGAGGGTAACTAATGTTGTGCCTCATTCTGAGTCCAGCTAGGGACGTTAAATTCAGTGCTCGTTGGGAGGCACCCGAACAACACTCTGCCACTGTCACATACACTTCACCTCCCACCATCCACCCACCCTACCACCCTGCTAAATACCTTGCACCTCAGCGCTCGTTACTCATTCTTTGGTCCTTCCTCTACCCTATCTTGCATGCATATGAGGACATAGCATCATTTGGCATGGGGGGGTGGATAGGTATCCATAGGATCCAGGTATTATATGGTATCATGCAGCTTCCATTCATTTATAAATATGTAAAAAAAAAAGGGGGGGTGTTTAGTAATGATCTGAAGGCTGAAACAAAAATATAATAAGTGTTTATGGATATTCAACCAATGTTTTGAAGACTTTCCAGGCCACAGAAACTTGATTCGCTCAGGCTCAGCTTAATTCACTTGAGCATTGATAAGATAGATTAGAATCTCTCCTAACTAAGGACGTATTCTTATACCTAAGACATTAGTACAGGATCCGTTGGTTTGCTTCTACTCGAGAGCCTAAGTAATCTTGGTTCACACTACACATATCAAGAAAGACCAGGTGAACGTAAGATCCAACACTAGTGTTCATTAGGGACGGTGGAGTCCTTACCTGTGCTAGTAGGTAGACTTTTTATCCCAGGCTTTAGTCTTGTGTTTAGGAGAGACTCTTTCCACCAAAAAGGAACTCTCCCACCAAAAAGAAAAGTGTGCTCCTCCAAATAAAGTTGTAAGAGATATTCTGACACGTGTTTCAAAAAAAAAAATTATGCAAATAAGTCAGTATATCTCACAAATGTCTGTAAATTCGTCTCCCTCAAAAGTTTTCAAGGCAAGTTACAAATACCCTATTTCTACAAGATATTCTTTGAGCCACAAATATACTAAATGGGAGTTGAGTTTCCCGTCATCTTTTTAAGGGTCAATCCGAAGACATGAGCTAAAACTGGGACCAACCTGCACTTAAAAATTCGTGAAACCCTGTGCTTGAGTCTTAATGTTCATCTGGTCAGTCTTGATTCTTCACTATGCACAAGCCATAATCTCTTGAGCTCTCGAGTATGGCAAAAACCTCCTGAGTCCTGGAAATCGTACTTAAGGTTTAAATATAAAGAGTCCAAGTTAGTCGAGAGATGGTCTTCGTCACATAAGACTTAAAGTACTGGTAGTCTTTTTTACAATTGGTTCTCACAATATCCAACAAATAAACACACCTATGTCACCTCAGAAGAAAATCTTCAGCTTAAGATCATTTCTAAATATAGTACAAAATGTTTTGCTAGGCATGGGGGTATGATTACCCAGCAAAAATATACCAATAAAAATGCCATCTTGTGTTATTTCCTAGCATTGCCATTGCATATTAGGTAGCCACAGTTGCATTTGTAAAAACTAACACATACATGCATTTAATTGAGAGGGGAGAAAAGTGAATAATTGGCCTTGTAATTAACGTCTTCATCAAGGGTTTCATCACAATTTTCACCATCTTCATTTTTTATTTTGCTTTGAATTCTTCTTCCCCGCGCGGCTGCAAGGCATGGCTTGCTCTTCTTCTTCGCGCCATTCTCTACCAGCACCATTCTCTGCAGATTGCATGGCTGGTCATGCAACCCAGGGCATGGTTGTGGCAGGCGGCTCCTTCGTCTTTAAAAAGACCTGCCATCTTCCTTGCGCAAGGCAGCCTGGTCCAAACAACATAGCAGCAACCTTTGCCTCCAGGCCATCTCCACTCTCTCTCCCCTCCATACGCAGCACCTCTTCCTACTGAAGAGATATGCTGTAGGCAAGAGCAGCTCACAGTGGTCCCAGGACCACCACTGCGAGCTCCATCACCGCACAGCTCATCCAAGAGCAGGTGGGCGTGGTGGGTTCTTTCTCTGCTTCCATCGCTCAAAGCCTTCACGCCATTGCCGCAGCCCCGAGGTCTGAAGCTCAGCAGCAGTAGCACGGCAACAGCAGCAGCGCACAGCAACCGTACGTGCAAGCCAGCGGCTGGCGCAAGCCCCTTCCCCGCGTGCGGCTTGCTCCAGCGTGCCCGCGCATGCAGAATCGACCGCAATCGGTTGTCCGCGCTGTGCGAGCACTGTAGCTACTGTTCACACGTTTCTATGGAACACTGTAGCTACAGTGTGGTGACCAGAAAGTTTCTCACTTATCCGGCCACCGCGCGCTCTCCCTCCGTGCCGCAACTGCCTCTAGCCCGTAGCGCGTGCCTGCACCCGCGTACGCTCGCACCCACAGCGTGTACGCCCACGCCCGCTTCTTCGTTCGTTCCCATTCCAGCGCGCAGCGCCCTCGCCTACGCGCGTCGTCTAGCACCTACACGCAGCCTTGTGCGCCTGCGCCTGCGCGAGACCGCGCCTATGCCTTGGAGTCCAGACGGCACCTGCGTGCTCCAGACGACTTAACTCTCCAGCTCTCTCTCGCACCCTCTCTCACAGCCACTCCCTCACTCTCTGCAAACACACACATACACACACCACACTTGTACACACTCACGTGTACACACACACACTCACTTGTTCACGCCTATATATATACTTATATATATATATTTATATATATATATATTTATATACATATATACATATATATATATACATATTATTACCTATACAACTAAATATAAATATATATACATATATATATATACCCACATATATTTATACACATATATATAAATATATACATACATATATGGATATATATCTATAGATATAAATACATATATACATATATATATACATATATATATCTATCTACATATATCTATATACATAGATACTTATACTAATATATCTATATAGATAAATACATATATATATATGTATATATATCTACATGCATATATTACTATATATATATATATCCATATCTATATAGTTAGACATATATACATATATATCTAGTTATAAAAATATATATATATACATACATCTACCTGTATATTTACATATCTATATATATATATACATATATATATATATATAACTACGTATATACCTATAAAATTATAACCCTATCTATATATATACATATACATATATACCTACATTCATATCACCTACCACGCTTTATATCACGGGAATATCCGCACCAGTTGCTGATATTCCCCGATACCTGCGTAGAGAAAGTGCCTCCGCACACACGTCCACACATCCATCTCCACATTGCACTTCGTCCTGTTGGTTGCGTCTTCCTAGACGTCGATCAACTTGACACCGTGCTACACACCATTTCCACTTCCACCCCCACCCCTATACATATAATATATATATCTATATATAGATACTATATTTATTTCTTTACAAGCAACCTCTATTTTCCTGCTATTAAAAGATAAAAAAAAAATAGTAAAAGAGAAAAGATAATCCTTGTCTTGTAGGTACTCTGTCTTGCGAATGGCAAGACCTATTTTTTTGGAACCCTAATTTTGGCTCAAAGCCAAGAACAATTTGGCTCTAAGCCAAGGACATGATTTTGAGGGTATACCTCAAGGACAAAATTATCAGAAAAAAATCTTAAATAGAAAAACACCAAAAACATAATAAACGCACTGAAGAGATTCATTGTAGGAAAGGCGTGGAAACTTATTCACCTCTAATTCCCGCTTCCCTGAGTTCGACCCTGGGCCAAAAAGTGACCAAGATAAAATCAAGTAGGCCAAGTTAAAAATTTTGTAAAAAGATGGTTAGGCTCGATTTAGGTTAACCACTATACTCACTTCAATGCTAATTTGCCATATTAACACAACCTGTCCGGGTCCCGACTAGTAGTCAAGGGGCGCACGATTTTTGAAAAATCAGGGATAAATTGGCGGTAAAAACTGACGTGTCCCAGAAAAGATTGGATGTCCTTAATCGAGCTAGGCATAGGGAGTTTGGAAATCAAGTTAACCTTGGCTCGATCAACTTGGTTGTCTTTCTCTGAAATTAGATGTCCCAGGATGATTCCCTCAGGCACCATGAAATGGCTCTTTTCCCAGGAAAGAACCAAATTCACATCGATGCACTGCCTGAGTATTTGGACCAAGTGCTGGAGGCAATTATCAAATGATTCTTCAAAAATTGAAAAGCCATCCATGAAGATTTCCAGATAATCACCTACCATATCTGAGAATATGGCAAGCATGCATTGCTGAAAGGTCATGGGTGCATTGCAGAGACCAAAAGCATCCTTCGAAATGTGTACATCCTAAAGGGGCAGGTGAACATGGTCTTTTCTTGGTCCTCTGCATGGATTGCCACCTAGTTGTAACCAGAGTACCCATCAAGAAAGTAGAAGAACCTATTTCCCGCTAGTTTCTCAATGATCTGATCAATAAACGATAGTGGGAAATGGTCCTTCTTCGTGGAGGAATTGAGTCTTCTGCAATCAATGTAGACTCTCCACGAGTTAGCTATTCGGGTAGGTATCACCTCTCTGATTTCAGTCATGATGATGGTGAGTCCGACCTTCTTGGGCACAACCTGGATTGGACTCACCCAGTGACTATCGGAGATCGGGTAGATGATCCCTGCATCTAACCACTTGATGATCTCCTTTTTCATGAACTCCTGTAGGTTAGGGTTTAAACGTCTCTGCATCTCTCGTGAAGGTTGTGCACCCTCTTCTGTGTAGATTCGATGTGTGCAATACAAGGGGCTTATGCCAATCAAGTCATCGAGAGTCTATCCAATGGCTCCACGATGTTGCTGGAGAACAGTAATCAGACAGGATTCCTAGTCAAGTGTGAGTCGGGAGTTGATAATCATAGGAAATGTCTGATTGGAACCCAAAAAGACATACTTCAGATGCTTGGGAAGAGGCTTGAGTTCCATGACAGGATTATCAGCAGTAGCGGGTGGTTCGGGGTTTGTATCAGGAACAAGGGTCGGAGTTATGGGTGTGTCTATATCAGGTTCATACTCCTTTGTTTACGGGTTTTGATCTTTTAGTGGTTGATCAGGGATAATCAAGTTGTCTTCAATATGCGATTCATCAACCACAGCTTTGATATCACATATTTGCTCTATAACCCTGCAATTAATCCCTTGTTGGGCCTTAAAGATGTCAATCTTCAGAGTTTGATTCCCAAATTTTAATTCTATTTGGCCCTCTTCACAGTTTATGTTGGCCCTAGCAGTGGCCAAAAAAGGTCTCCCTAATATAATTGGTGTGTCCCTTAGGTTCTCAGGTGCATCCATATCCAGAACTATGAAATCCACTGGGAAGTAGAAATCCTGCACCTAAACAATGACATCCTCGAGTATTCCTTTCTGTGACTTGATGGATCGATCAGCTAACTACAACGTCACCTTAGTCGGTTTAAGTTCAGATTCTTCAAGGTGGTCAAGGAGGGATGTAGGTATTTGGTTTATGGAGGCACCTTGGTCTAGCAAGGCTCTCTCAAATTGGGTTTCACCAATTTTACATGAAATTAGGGAAGTTCCTGGGTCTTTAGCCTTGGGTGGTAGTTTACTCAAGATTACAGAGCTAGCTTGCTCTAACAGTGCGATCGGATTCCCACTTTTGGTTCGCGGCTTACATTTGGTGTAGACACATCTTTCAGAAATCTTTCATAAGTTGGCACGTGGCAGATTGCATCCATCAAGGGGATGTTTATCTGGACCTGTTCAAAGAGCTTGACCAGATCCTTCTCAGGAGCCACGGGTTTGGTTATCCTTTTTCCTTTGGTCAAGGCCTCAGGAAATGGAATCCTAGTTGGTTCCTCTAGAATAGGTCTAGGTTCTTGATCTAGGACAGGGGTATCGTGGATAACTATCCTAGGACTTGGGCTACTACCAGGCTTAGAGTGGTTTGGATAATGTGGGTCTTGGGTTGCTTTACCACTTTGAGTTGTTACGGAGTTTAATCCTGCCTGGTTTTGGTTTGGGTTTGGTAAGAGGGGTGGCTGCTGCTAAAATCCCGCATAGGATGTCGAGGCTTCCATCCCGTCTAGTGATGGAATAGAAGGGGCCTAATAAATCATATGTGCGTGGCCTGAATTTGGGTTCATAACGTGCCTCTAGGTTGGCACGTTATTTGGGTTTGGTAGAGGTTGCAAAGGGAGGGTGCCAGGTTGGTGGGAATTTGCCATCTGGGCTAGTTGATTGTGAACCTCTATGATCTCGTCCTTGTGCTATTTTTGCATTGCTGCATTCATCTTTTGAATGTCAGCCAGTGCTTGAAGGATAAGAGTCATTTGATCTTGGTTTGGCCCAGATTGACAGGTGGGATTGGGCTGAGGTTGAGGCGACTGATATGGATGAGGAGCTTGTGGACGAGGTTGATAAGGTGGTCTTTGAGTTTGAGAATTTCCTGTCCACTGGAAGTTGGAATGATTTCTCCATCCAAGGTTGTAGGCATTGGAGAATGGGTCATTCTTGATGGCATTGAGGTCCTCGTAGGTCTGAGGAGCCTCAAGAAAGTCAGAATATGAGGGTTCAGAGTTCCCCCAACTTGAATAGAGTGGATCGAAGGTCCCTCCGGTCTTAGATTTAGATGGGGGTGGATACGGGTCCATCACCTGAGAAGATTGGTGATAGATGTTCTACACAGTTTCCCTCGTAAGAGGTGGCCGTGCAATAGAGTTCTGCGCAGAGGTGGCTCGTTGCAGATGCCGAGTCAACTCGTCCACCTTCTTCTCTATGATAGAGACCTTGCCCAACCGACTGGCCATCAGTTCCAAGTCGACAAATGTGGACAAGTCCTGCGTCTCATGTGCTCCCCTAAGATTTTTCTATGCGCAAGTATTCGTCCGATCGAATAAGCCCATGGAGTCATTATTGATGGAGTTCTCACACATATTTTCGAGAATCTCCCACACCGTGTCCTCATGTTGACCCATGATGTTTCCTCCTCAAGTTGCATTGACGAATAATCAAATGTCTTCATGGAGTCTTTGGTAAAAGGACTAGACTTGTTCCCATTTAGGAACTCCATGATGGGGGCGCTTTCACATGAGATCTAGAAATCGGTCCCATGCTTCATGAAGAGGTTCTCCCATTTGTTGGGTGAAATGAGTGATCTGATGGTGCAAGGCATTTGTCCTGCCAACGAGAAAGAACTTCTTCAAAATTCAAACTAAAGTTCATCCCATGTGTTGATCGAACAAATCTGAGTTTGATACCAATGAGCAACCTTGTCCATGAGGGAGAAATAAATATTTTCATGAGTAGAATATCCTGGTTTTGTGCATCTAACCCGAAGGTCTGGGCTAGATGCTTGAGCTGTTTAATGTGCTGGAATGGATCCTCGGAGTTAAGCCCATGGAATTTTGATATGGCATGAATCATATTGGGCTTGAGTTTAGAATGAAGACCTCCAGCCGAGATTCGGACTCGAGGCTCGATTGCCACCGCAGTGGGATTATAGTGATCTTGCATCATTGGACGCGACGGTGGGTTTACAAAGTTTTGGAAGAGATCATTTAGGCGCTGAAGCTGGTGCTCAAGGTTCTCTTCTTCAATGGGTTGTGCCATGATGGAAGAAGAAGGAGAACTTGGTTCTGAATCAGACTAAAGGTCTATGTGGTGAGGTTGCTGCACAAACAAGGATGTCGAGGCTTGGCCTCGGAGAGAATGGATTTCTAAAGGAGGTCTTAAGGATGGTCTTAAGGACCTCCTACCAAACATGCATCGAAGGATGTGATGAGATTAGGAGGTGCTGGACCCAATCGAGACACCAAAAAATTGTTGGGTGACTATAGAGGTTCAGGGCGGATGATACCCCTTAGTCGGAAAGGTCGTCCACTTGAGAAGTACCTGGGTAGCCAGAGAGGGAGAGTCCTGCAATGACCCCTACATGGTAGAGCATCCCCACGAGTTGCAGGGTTTCCCCCACCCAATCTCTCCTGTCACTGAGATTCCAGGTAGACCAGAATGGGGACCTTGACCTCTTAAGTCTACCTTTTTTTAATTGAGATCAAGGTGCTTAGGGTTCCACTTGAACTTTAGGCCTTTTGAGTGCAAAAAGTGACCTAATTATATGGTTGGTTGACCCAAAGGAAAAACTTCACCTTTTGTTCCTTTGATAGCTTTTAGGTCCTTTCTTTTAGGGTTCAAAATGGATTAAGAGCCTGATTTGCTTAGGGTTTCTCTTGTATAGATCTTTTCAAGCAACACACCTCATTTTGAAGTTTTTGCTTCTTTGCTTAAGAGAAAATGTGTCTCTAAAAACCCTAGCTTTGCAATCCTTAGGTTGGCTCTAGTTGGTCCAATTTAGCTGCCTCAAAAATTGGTATCTAGGGCTCAATCAAGAAGGTTTTAGCCCTAGTTACCTTAATAGGCTGTGCAATTCAAAATGTGTTGAAATGAAAATCAGGCAACTTTGGTGACTTACTAAATATGGAAGTAGGTAGCCCTAGATTGATTTTTCTTTATTTTTTTTTCTTTTCAAGCTTTGAGGGGATTAAGAGAGAGTGGCTAAGGAAAGTTACCTATTCCTTGGTGTGGTTGTTGTGCGGCTGCTCTTTTTTTCTCGGCTTTCCCTAAGACAAACATAACAAAAGAGAGAAATTAAGTCAGTATTGAATTAGAAGTTGTGATCAAAGCCTCCAAAATGGCCGTTGCTCCTCGGCAACGGTGCCAAAATGTTTACACGGCTAGATCGTGTTTTAAAAGATGTCTCGTTGTAATATACATGAAATTACCTCGAAAACAGATAAGAATTTATAACTCGAAAATCAAAGTATCCAAGGTCGAACACAGGGAGTAATTGGGTATTTCAAAACTTAAGAACATAACTTTCAATTTAATAAGAAGCAATAACTAATTCAACCAAAATTGAAGAGTAATGTTATGTAGAAATAATGCTCAAAACTTGGACGTCTGATGAAAAATTAGACGTCTTAAAAAGTGTTGCTATAGTGCTTGATATGTGATTTTTGTCTTCTCATTCTCTCTTCTTTCTCTTTGCTCTACAGCTGGGCTTCTTGCTTTGTTCTTTGGCTTCTTCTTCTTCTTTTCTTCTGTCTTTCCTTGTCTTCTTCTTCTACTTGGCCGCTCCTACTTCTCTCTTTCTTTTACCCTTGCTTTCTCTCTGCTTTCTCTTCTTTGCCTTCCTGCAGCTAAGACCTTGCCTCTCTTCTTTCTTCTTTTCTTCTTCAGCTACCTTCTTTTTCTTCCCTTGCTCTGTCGCTCCTCTGCTATAGTGCGTCTCTTTTCTTCTTCTCCTTTTTCCTTCCTTGCTGTGGCTACCTTCTTCCTTGCTAAGTCCTTCAGCCGCTACCTTCTTCCTTTTCTTCTCTTACTGTGCCTCTTCCTTCCTTAGCTCCTTCTTTCCTACACAACACCACGTAGCAAAACCTACCCCCTGCCCTTCTTGCGTCCCTCTCTCTCTCTATTTCTCTCTTCGAAATGCTCTCCCAGAGTAGGGTAATCTGGTCGGGTGCGCACCCGGGTCCAGGCGCACCGGCGTGGGTGTGATGCGCGAGGAGTTCTTGGTATAGGTAATCAGGTCGGGTGCCATGTCCACGGGGGCAAGTCGCGGATGAGGCGTGAGTGAGTGAGGGTGAGGGACCTCACCCCTGTCTTCTGGTGGCGATTAGCTGATATCAAAAATTCAATAAACATCGCACCACTCACCCCTGAGTTTACGAGGTGGGACTAAATGTCCCACCCTCTTCTGCTGGTGCTCGTAGGAGGATATCTTCACTCAATTGACGTAGCTGAAGGCCTTGCAATGACTGCTCTTAGGCTGGATTCACTCACACACTCAACACACGCAGCCTGAAGTCCTGAAGCCTGGAACACGCGACCTGGAGCTATGAAGCAAGCAAGCTTGCTTGTTCGTTAATGGCAGACATAGGCTCAACCCTGCAAGACACAAGCATGGCTCTGTGACCTTGTCAAACAATAGGAAAACCTTCACCGTACAATGGCGAAGGTGAGGTGGGGGTCGGCTTGGCTCAAAACGGCCTAGGCGTGCGTGCCTAGGTCGAACTGTGACCGTGTGTGGGTTTGTTTGGTGGAAGTGTGGGGCATGTGTGGCGATCAGTGGATGGCTGGAAAGTGATCAGTGGTCGATGGAGGAGGTGAAGAGGTTGGTGGCGAGACGTGTGGAGGTGCGGAGTAATGGATGCGTCTCGCCGGAGGTCAGCCGGAGATGAGGAAGATGAGGGTGGACAGTGGCAATTGAGGGGTGATTTATGAAATAAAAGGAGGGAAAATAAAGAGTGGGAGAAGAGAAGCTTATCTGTGGTGATTGGAGTGAAGGGGAGGCAAAGGAGACGAACGGCATGTATGTGCCGTCGTTGGGGAAGACAACCCTGAGGTGGAGATGATGGCGACGAGGAGGAGGTTAGGGAAGTGTGTGCTAGTGCGATGCAACGCGGAGGAACGAGGCAAAGCAAACCCTACCACTGGTATAGTGGTAGAGTGACGAGAGGAGGGAGGGGAGGTCGCAAGAGCTTGCAGGCATTCTGACCGGAGATAAGGAGGGAAGAAATTGAGAGGGTATCGGCGGCTAAATCAAGCTTAGGAGATGCACAAAGGACCGGGGCTCCTTTTATTGCCACTGGCTGAGCTTCTTGTGCTTGGAGGGCAAGCCTTCCAGCACAAAATCCTCACTGAAGAAGGAAGGTGCTTAGGACACCCAAATCTCTCGAGCATTCGCACAAGAGATTGGGTGAAAATCTGATCTGGAGATCGCGTTCAAATGATGGAGAAATCCTCAAAGAATTTCCCTTCCAAATCTAGGAGATCTTTGAGGATTCGAATAGATAACAACCTCAAATCCTTGCCGGAGTGGGATTTCTCCACTATAATGGTGGAGGGACCTGAATGCAAGGGTGGCAAGGAAGCTAGGGGGCTCTGTGCAAGGTTTTTCAAAAGTTAGCGGCCAGGATGTAATTTTGTGGACCATTTTGCAAAGTAGGTCAAGATAACCTTCCCTTTGGCCTAAATTTTGGTACAAACCTAATTTGGACCTAAGGAATCCAATGGTGAAGTTGGATTTTAGGTTTGATCATGTTTGGCTAGACATTTTGCATAAAAACCCAAATTAGGTTAAATACTGAACTAGGACCCCCAATTGAGGGCAAAATAGGTTCCAAAGGCCAATTTGAAGGTTCTAAACCCTAGGGGATATTTTTACATGAATTTTAGAGGGTTTAACTGATTTTTATCCAGACCAAAACCTTGTTGAATTAAGCAGGTTTGTTTTAGGGTTAAAGAATGTCATTTAATTCTTAATCCTCACAATAACCCTTTTCTGACTGAACTAGCCCACTTTTTCTCTTATTAAATCCAATTGACTTATGTTTAACTCTTGAGAATTCCCGTTGATGTACTGCAATGGTGAAATTGAATTTTTTACCCTTTAGTTCATGTTTCCTTCTCAGAACAGTATACCCTTGACTTAGGTCTTCCTTTAGGTTATGTAGGAGCTTTTGTTTACTTTCTCTGGTCAAAATGAGCTAGTTAGGGCCCATGATGATGCTCTCATCAGTTTCACGCTGGGAATTTGCATGGGAATTTTTGATGGGAGTGGGATTTGTTTAGGATTTTTTTGGTTGTTCGGTGGTAGAGGATTCTTTTTTTTTTTGGTGGTGGGATTTTTGGAAGATAAATAGGAGGGTGTTACGTAGGATTTGGTGGAATGTGTTGGTTTTGTTGGTGGGAAGGTCACATAGGGTGGATTTGGGTAATGGTTTTGGTTTTCCTAAGGAATAGGACCTAGGTTGGTTGGCTGAATTGGGTCTAAAATCAAGGCTCATGGTTGGCCATCTGGGTTGGTTAATTAGGCTACTAATTAGGTTAGGGTTATAAGGTTAATTAGGTTTCCAAATAGGTCAACTAACTAGACTAGTCCTCTTCCAAATGAGCTCAATTCAAAAAATCTAAACAACATTGCTCCAAACAACCTGAAATTATGTACTTGCATATATAAAAATAAACACAGCAAGGTACTAGATACAATTGTAGGAAAAATTACACAAAATCCCACAAGTGTGCATTATTTACAGAAGACCTAAAATGCCTAATCTAACCTAACTAAATATAATCTAACCTATAGTACCCTTAGACTAACATTAATTAGGCATTAATTATATAAATAATCATGGAAATATCACACCCCCATGCCTATCTTTTGCTAGTCCCATAGCAAATGCAAGAATGTAGAATGTATGATCCATGCTAATTTCAACTCGGCTCCCAATGGACTGCATATTCCTTTTTATTAAGGATTTGAGAAGAGATTTCTTCTTGTTTTCTTTTTAAAATTTAGAGATCTAAACAAATGTGAAAATGATGTGATAGTGACCTAAGTAACAGATCCAAGTGAAAAGCAACATGCATTTAAAGTTCATATTTGACCCTCGGTAAAAGTTCTATCGGAATAGACAAACTTCTTTCCTCGGGGATTCAAATAAATTGAAATAGTTACCTCAACATTTTGGCTTAAGTAGAAGATATCTTTGGTGACTTATAGTCATCTGGTGCTACATGAAGACTAGTACTACAGACTTTAGATCTCTAGACTATCTAACAAGTCACTCTAGCGAGAGGCTAAAAGAAACTGTGCTCTCTTAGCGTTCCTTTGCGCTCACTCACTGTCTTTTTCTTTCCTCTTTTTTTTTTTTTGAGCTCACAATCTCACTAGATTTTATAAATGTACTAAATATTTGATGTCCTCACATGACATTAACACTTCAATTAAAGTTTTGATAACCTTATAATTAAGTCAAAATTCCTCAGCCAGTATTCAAGTGGTCAGAACTACTGAAAAAGTAGGTATGGGTCATATTTGGTGTATCGCAATGGATGGTTTCTTGCCTTAATATAATCGACTCAATATGAAATTAACATATAAACACAACTATGAACTCAAACACTTTTTTTTTCTTCTCTCTATTTTTTCTTGTATTTTTTTTCATATTTATTTTTTTTCTTTTCTTTTTTTTTTCATTTCTAACAACACAACAACATAGTATAAATTTTTATTGACGAGGCATTATTGGGAATGATGATGTTCAAGAGAATAATGTGTGCCTTATTTGGTGGAAGTGCCAACTCTCGCACCGGGAAGGGATGGATAGGATGACGTATTTTCTGACCTTGACGTTAATACCCTCCTTCGGCCGAGGATTCCATAAAAGATAATCATAACCATTCACCTTGGTCCTAGTTTTATTAGAACTCAATCTTTGCGCATCTTCCTTATTTGGTGGCTCTCAGGAATTCACGCATATTGTTCACATGTAGGAACTGAGAGCGAAAACTATGCCTAACTCTTAGGTATCATCATCCAATTATCCCAAACTTAAGAGTCCTCGCACTAGACTTAGAGTACCAGTAGACACTCTACTCTCACCTCACTAATGTTTGGTGATCTAAGGAAAGATAGTTTGCTGACTCCCTAACTAACTGTCCAAGGGTTCAGGAAAGGATGCAATGCTTCTCCTCGACAAACTAAAAATGTCTATTGGTTTTCATAAAGGATCCATTACAAAGTCTACGTGCAAATGAAATAAATGTACTGGATTCTAAACTAAGAGACATTTCAAGAAGAAAATCTTTAATGAAACCTCCTGAACGAGGGATTTCACTTGCAGAAAAAATGATATGTCATAAAATTATGTCGTCGCTGTGTATAAATCATGGTGGAAAATCTTGAACAAAAATATTTTAATAAAATTAACCACGAAGAGTTAGGTTGTATCCACAGGGAGGAACGACTATAATAAATTCACAGGTATATAGCCATCATGTTCGCAGAAAATTCCCAGAATGAATATGCTGCTCTGAATGTAACTTTCAATTTCATTAGAAGTTAAGGGCTATTCATTTAAATTCCACGTCAGAAATCAAGCTCCCAAAAAATATGTAGATGATGCATGTGTAGTGGTAGGTCATGTAATTTTGAATTGCATGCATTACTAAACTACAAATCTGAATCCAATTTCCATGCAAAATGAGATGAAGAACAATAATTGAACAAATACGAGAAAGAACAAGTGTCAGGTTGCAATTTCACCACAATAAATTCATTAGAAAAATAATTGAATAATGGTTCACAATGGCATGTTTGGTAAATTTTAATACCACTCAAAATAGAGCATTTGCTCTCTCTCTTGCTTGCGCATGGGAAGGAGCATCAGTGGGCTACTAATGTGCAAGGGAGGTCAACGATGATGAGGCCGATTCGATGGAGGTCGCGGCATCGAAGGATATGGCTGGAGGTGGCCGACTAGTAGAGAAGAAGCTTGCTTGTGGTGGCCTATCTGCATGTACTCGTAGAATGCTGTTGGCGTGGTTGAGGACTTGGTCAGGTTCAAGGCGTCGAGGGGTGGTTGGTGGCTTGGTTGGTGAGGAGA
Organism: Thalassia testudinum; assembly: GCA_037157565.1. NCBI lineage: Eukaryota > Viridiplantae > Streptophyta > Magnoliopsida > Alismatales > Hydrocharitaceae > Thalassia > Thalassia testudinum. Next base: position 98,925,143 of record JAZHRO010000025.1, read on the forward strand.
ATCGAGGCCTGTGGTGATGGTTGCGTGGAGGTGGAGTGGTGTGAGGTTTGGGTTGCTTCTTGTTGGTTTGCAAAGAAGAAGATGAAGGAGAAGTTATGTGCGATGAGGAGGCTGAGGTGTCGGCTGCTGTGCGCTTTCATGGAGGATGCGCGAGGCTATGATGCACAAGCATGAGCATGTGCTATGGAAGAGGAGAAGGCAATGGTGCGTGGATGATTGTTGGGTGCATTGGAGGAAGAAGAACATGAGGTGGGTGGTCTGTGGGTGATGGTGTTGATGGCGGTGATAGTGTGCATGTTGTCACCGCACACACCAAACGGGGGAAGGTTGACGGTGGAGAGATTAGGCCATGGTGCGCACTGGGTCCACAGTGCAGGTGATGGATGAACATAGTGGTTGGGTGTGGCTTTTTAAAACCTCTCCGTCTGTTTCTCTTCAGCTGCAAACTTCTTCAACCACTCGGCGAAGATCGCAAGTGGTTGAAACTGAAAGATAAGTTCTGGTCGTTCTTCATCAGACATCCGATCAACACTCCAGACATCTTAAAAAGTGTGGATAGTAGTGAGTCCACGATGGAGGTTCTCAAACGTCCAAACTAGGCTCCGGACGACTTATAGAATGACTTTGGATGTCTGAAAGATGTCTTCATGTTTCTTGCAGCTAGCCTACATCCACCAAATGATTATTTTATCATATCATATGTTATTAAATGTAAAAATTGGTGTATAAGATTATATGCAAACTAAGGTAAATTTCCATTTAACTCCTACTCAATTAACAACTAATAACAACTAATTAAAGAGTACTTAGGCCAAATAATGGTCCACTAAAGTGGACTTATCAAATGCCCCCATGCCTAAGGTTTGCGAGTCCCTAGCAAAAGTGCAAAATGATGGAAGTGACAAAAAAAAAATTTCTTCTTTCCTTATTCCAAAAATTTGGAGATCCAAACAAATGTGAAATGATAATAGCCTATGTAACATATCCAAGTGAAAAACCAGCTTGCATCTAATGCTCGTTCTTTACCCTTGATAAAATTCTATTGGGATAGGCAACTACTTCCTTCAGGGATAAAGCAGGAAATGATCTATAATTTGTCCTCGGCTTTTTGGCTTAGGTAGGAGACATTGAGTCGAAAAGATTTATATTTGGTGTCTCACACTCATCTGGTGCTACATGTAGCCTAGTACTACAAACTCTAAATCTCTAGACTATCAATTGACCCAACCTAGAGAGAGGCTAAAAACTATGCTCTCTTAACATTCCTTTGTGCTCACTCTTTTTCATTTTTTTCTTTTTCCTTTTCTTCTTTCTTTTCTAAGATCACATATCTTACTAGATTTTGCAAATGTACTCAATGTTTGGTGGCCTCACATGGCATTCATACTTCGATTAAAGTCCTAATAGCCCTACAACTAAGTTAGAAGTCCTCAGCCAGTATTTGGGCAGTTAGAAATACTGAAAAGTAGGTATGAGTCATATTTGATGGATCGCAATGGGTGTTTTTGTTGCCTCAAAAATATTGGCACATGATGAAAAATGACACGAAGATAAAACTATAGACTTAAAATCTTTTTTTTTTTTTTCTCTCTCTTTATTTTCTTTTCCAAATATATAGGTTTTTTTTCTTTTTTCGTTTTAACTTCTAACACAAAACGATGCAAACTTTTATTCATGAGGCATTATTGGGGAAAATGATATTCAAGAGGATATTGTGTGGCTTATTTGGTGGAAGTACCTACTCTTGGCATCGGGAAGGAATGGATAGAACAAGTGTATTTCTGACCTTTGGCATTAATACTCTCCTTCAGTCGAGGATTCTATGAAGGACGGTCGTAACCATCTACCAAAGTCATAGTTTTATTAGGACTCAATCTTTGTGTATCTGCCTTATTTGGTGACTCTCAGGAATTCACACACTGTTTGCACATAAGAGCAGAGAACGAAACTATGCCTAACTCAGAGGTATCATCATCTAATTATCCAGAGCTTAAAATTCCTTACACTAGACTTAGCGCACCAGTAGTCTCTTTACTTTCTCACAAATATTAAGAGGATCTAGTAGAAGATAGTTTTCCTAACTCCCTTCAAACTGTCTAAGGATTCAATTTTCTAAAAATGCTTATTGGTTTTCTACAAAGATCCATTACTTAGTCTATGTGCAAGTGAAGTAGTTGTACTGGATTCTAAACTCAAAAATAATTTAAGAAGAAAATCTTTAATGACACCTCCTTGATAAAAATCTTCTGCAAGGGACTAACCAATTCAGCTCAAGAAAACAAAAGAGATTTTTCTTTTTTAAACTAATGCTATTCTGAATGCATGCAAATATTTATAAATTCTATAAACATACTCAAGTTATACCCCGTCATGCCTAAGATTGATAATGTCCTCATTGGAAAAAGAAAGACATAGAAGAATATTACCTGAGGAGGAAAGTGGGAGGAGCTAAGGCTCCTCAAGCCAAAGTGCATCCAAAACTTGGCCATCTAAAAGAGTAATATATGGTTTAAGTCAATGGCCATTTACCTTAAAGCTCACATCAGAAGTAGGGTTCCGAATTTCTACTGCTTCATGAGAGAAGGCGTTGATAACAACATACAACCCATCCTAGCGAGACTTGAGCCTTTCAGGAAATACTTTAAGTCTACAATTGAAAAGCCAGACCCACTGGTTGGGCTCAAAGGTCTTTCTAACAATGTGCTTATCATGAAATACCTTTGTATGTTGTTTGTAAGCTTGAGAGGTTTTACAGGCTTCATTGCGAAGCTCCTCAAGCTCACTTAACTCCAGCTTGTGTGACTTACCCACTTTATTTAGATTTTAGTTAACATTTTTAATAGCCCAATAAGCTCTATGTTGTATTTCAACGGGAAGGTGACACGCTGTTCTGTACATAAGATGGAAAGGAGACATGCACAAGGGAGTTTATACACTGTTCTTTAGGCCCACAGAGCATCATTCAATTTTTTCGACCAATCCTTATGATTGGGCCTGACAGCTTTTTCTAGAATCCATTTAATCTCCCTATTAGACACTTCAACTTTTCCACTTGTTGGGGATGGTAAGGTGTGGCTATCATGTGGTTGACTTGCAAATTTTGGAGTAGTCTTGTGAAGTGCACATTCTTAATGTGTGGTCCTCCATCACTTATGATAGTCCTTGGGCACCAATATCGAGAAATGATATTAGCCCTAACAAAATCCAAGACCACGGAATGGTCATTGGTTTGTGCGGGTATGGCTTCTATCCATTTCAATACATAGTCCATAGCCATAAGGATGTACTCATATCTGAAGGACACAAGAAAGGGACCCGTGAATTGATGCCCGAAATATCAAAGATCTCAACAGGGAGAATAGGCTGCTGGGGCATCTCATCCCTTTTTCCAATGGTTCCCGTCTGTTGGCAACGTAGAAATATGCCCACATATGTATGTGCATCTCTGAATAATGTGGGCCACCAAAAGCCAAACTAAAGAACCTTATGGGTAGTCTTTTTCCCACTAAAATGCCCTGCACAGTGGATGTCATGGCAGAAACTCAGAACACTCCTTTATTCTTTGTCAGGGATGCAACGGTGGAATTACTGGTTAGGACCTATTCTAAAAAGCTCAGGTTCCTCATCGTGATAAAATTTAGCGTTGGCAAGAAACCTGTCTCTCTTCTGCTTGTCCCTAGTACTAGGGGTAATGCCCGTGACCAGATAGTTCACTATGTCAACGAACCAAGAAGTTTTGGCCTCCACAGTCATTAGAGACTCATAAGGAAAAGTATCTTGGATATCGCCAGTAGGGGTTGATGCCTCAATAGGGATCCTGGATAGATGATCTGCTACAACATTCTTAACTCCGTTCTTATCTATTATTTCCAGGTCAAACTCCTAGAGTACCAGAATCCAACGAATCAAATGAGGTTTGGTGTCCTTCTTCACAAGAAGGTGCTTTAAAGTAGAATGATAAGTGAACACCACAACCTTGGATCCCAATAGATAAGACCAAAACTTTTCCAAAGAAAACTCTACAACAAGAAGCTCCTTTTTAGTGACCGTGTAGTTTTGCTGATGTTCCGTAAGGGTCATGCTGGCATAATGTAAAACATGAGGTTTGCCATCAACCCTTTGACCTAAGATCACTCCCACTGCGAAATCAGAAGCATCGCACATCAGCTCAAATGGAAGGGCCAAATCTGGTGCTTGGAGAATCGATGTGATAATAAGGACTTTCTTCAAAACTTGGAAAGCCTTGCCACATCTGTCATCAAATTCGAAGGAAACATCCTTCACTAACAAGTCACAGAGTGGCTTAGAGATTTTACTAAAATTTCTAATGAAGCGCCTATAGAATCCAGCATGGCCAAGAAAAGATCTAACTTGACAAACATTGGTGGGCGATGGAAGTTTAGAGATGGATTCAATTTTGGCTTTATCCACCTCTAATCCTCTCTTGGAGACTACATGCCCCAAAACAATGCCTTGCTGGACCACAAAGTGGCTCTTCTCCCAGCTAAGCACTAGCTTTGCCTCTTTGCAATGGGTTAAGACTTTATTAAGGTGCGAAAGGCATAGGTCAAATGATGAGTCGTAAATAGAGAAATCATCCATGAAGATCTCTAAAATCTCATCGATCATGTCAGAAAAGATAGCCATCATACATCATTGGAATGTGGCAGGAGCATTACATAACCCGAATGGCATTCAGCAGAATGCAAATGTGCCATATAGACTCGTAAAGGTGGTACGCTCCTAATCATTAGGGAAAATGGCTATCTGATTATACCCAGAGTACCGATCAAGGAAACAAAAGTACTTTTTTGATTGCACAGCAATCATGCAACTTAAATCACCTGAATTAAGCTAGATTCTAAAATGCATTCATAGGCATCGTAATTTGCACAATAGCTAGTTTATTAGTCATATAGATAATATCATAATTTTATGTACTAATGAGAGATGATTTTAATCATAGATGATTAGAAGTCAGGGATGTTAGATCAGACCGGACAGATTTGATCAGAATGACAACGGGAGTCCAATGCTTCCGAAATCATCTCTATCAGACAACCAGAGCATCGTGTGTAGTCCATAAAAGAATGGAGATCATGGAGCCAAAGGACAAAGATCCGAGCCTCAGATGAAGAATCTAACCACACAGATGGATCCAGATCAACGATCGCAGTCCAATGGCGTAAAAATCAACTCAATTGGAGATCTACATCACCAGATACAAGGAAAAGAAGATGGACGACCATGATGCTGCCACGTGGCGTCATCACAGCCGACCTGTCATTGCCACCTAATACTTATATAGAAATAGAATGATTGCAATGATGACTTTGTGAATGATTATTATGATCATGTCGTTGCAGTATAGTGTGTATAATATAACATTTAGAATGTCGTATAGTGGTGAGTATGGGTGAGTACTAGTCATTACAACCATTATTATTATTTACTTATCTAATTTTTACTGGTTTTGTTCCAGGTCGTTCACTGGGAGGCAATTTATTGAATTACATCGGTCACTCTTTGATCTCAAAATTATCCTCTAATTCCAAAAAGAAACTTTACATCTTATTAAAGAATGAATGAATGTGTGTTTTATTTACCTAATTACTAAGAAATGCTTGCAAAAATACTAACTATGAACAAGCATCAAACAATCTATTATTATACTCTAAACTATGTATTTACAAGTTATCCTATTAGTACTAACATAATAGTATATAATACCTTAGGATGCAATGGTGTAGAGACTTAACTTATTAGTTTGTTATTTATAGTAACATATACAGCAGTTTTAGTGACAGATATAAGCGTCGCTAAATCTCAGAAAACACTATATACAACCTAAAGAGGTAAACTGAGGTCTTTAGCGACGTTTATAGTGTCATTTTATTCTGTTAGTAGTTATATAGGTTTACTTATACAAATAACAAGCTATACTACTTATACTTACGTACGTATACTACTTATTCTACTTCTATGTATGTACACTAAGTCTTTTCTTTTTCTCTTTTGTTTCTTCATTAGGTCTTTTCTTTGTGTTAACTCGTCTGTTCTTCTATCTTTAGCAATTCTGTCTTAACATATTCAAGAGGCTGCGGTGGGGAGGGGATTAGGTTAATGTCATTAGTGTAAAATGTGTTTAATATGCGGGCACGCTTTTCGAGGGATACACTTCACCCTGAGGGTGGGAGCAGACCTCTACTAAGCACGCCCTAATCTTCGATTAGGTTGCTTAATTACGTCTTTATCTCAGCACAAGGCCTCAGCCAAACGCCACACAACATGCTCAAGCTCGGGCCCTCGGTCCTGCACACATCACATATATCATTGCATTTCAGACAGTTCATAGCGTATCGGATAATCGGATCGAATAGGGTAGGCTTTCGCTTCGGGCGCCTGGCGCCCGTGACGACTAGCATATGTAAAACATATATTCAGTATAAAGCGCTGCATTTCGTTTGCAGTGCACGATGTGGCGCTATTCCAGCGCCACATCGTGCGTTGGAAATCAGGTGCAGCTGCGTCTGTTCGCGCTTTTGGCCCTCGATTTGGGGGCCATAAATTATTAAAAAAAATAAAATAAAATATGGTTAATAAAGTATTTACATAATACTACATAATTGATTAATTAATTTTGACTTTTAATTATGTTTACTATACAAATAAATTCGCTAAACTAGGCTGATTATACAGGTTGATTTAGGTGATTAAAGAGTTAATTACTTATAAAATAATTAGTAAATGGTCTAATTGACCTTATACAGATTTAATTTACATACTTAAGTATTTTATACATATTTTTATTGTATTTTTATGAATTTATTTCTATTTTATTTAGGTTAAAATAGCAGTTCTAGGTGTTTTTAAGTTAAAACTAAGTTAACAGTAAATACAATAGGTATAAATACACTTTAACTAACTTAAATTACTTACTATATATATTAACCTAAGTATATAGATTTATTTATTTAATTATAGCTCTAAATTATTAATTTAGCTAATTTATTCTATAATATAGCTACTAGCTAAGTAAATATATCTCTGTCTCTGTATATATATACATAATTAAGTAAATACATACATAATAGTTTAGTATTTATACATATATTTACATAGATTACAGATGTATATCGATTTATATACAAGTTCATGCAGTATTTACAGTATATCTATGTATGTATACTTACATAATCAGGCTGTATATTATAGTTATAATAATATGGATATGTATATTTACAGTGTGAGAATTAAGTATATATAAGTAGGCTTTAGTAGGAAGTTAGGAAGAAGGGTTAATTAAGTTTTTATTTCATTTTAAACAGCAGCTAAGCTACTGTCAGAGAAGATGGGAAGAGAAGAGAATGTACTGTTCAGGGTGTTTTGTTTAGCAGCAGCAGTGGCTTAAGCCACTGTCAAATGGGCTAACTGCTGCTGCAGTTAGTCCATTTGAAGAGGGGGATGTATTCACAGATGAGAGGGGAATTGTAGAGAAGAGGAGAATTTAGAGATGGAGGGAAATGTAGCTGCAAGTTGCAGCATGTTACTGTATAACTGGAAATAAGAGAAAATTCAAAACAAACTAAAAATTTTGAGAGTTGAAATCCAAATCTGATAAGGGTTTAAATCTCACAAAAATCACATAAGAATTCAGTTCAAATACCCAACAAGAAAAAGCCCTTATCAAAAGCATCATTTTTGATCAAAACAACAAATGGCATTGAGTTAGCTCTTCCTAATGCTATAGACAGCATGAAGGAGAACTTAACTCAATCAATTAAAACCAAAAACATACAATCCCAGTTTCTTGCAACCTTAAGGAGTATGGAGAACTCCTTAGGTTAGGAAATCACCATACAAAAATAATCATCAAAACAGGTGGTGTATGGCAGTTCTGAAATGGCAAAATAGACTAAGAATGCATTAAAGGAATTTATAAAAGTTTGCGAATGCATTCAGATCAAGGTAGAAACAGATTCATGAAAGGCTCTTTTGAGTTGTTCTCTGTCACCAGAGAACTTCTCAAAGTCCTTGCCCACAAGGAAAACCAAAATCCCTTCAATTTGTCAGATCTGTCAAGGCAATCCAGAGAGCAAAATTCTTTAAAATCCATGTTAAAGTGAATCTGACAAACTGAGGCAATCAATCTAAAATAAAAGGGGCTTTTGTGAACACAAATGGGGTGAGTAAGAAGCCCCAAATGGTGCTTGTGACGCCAATTTCAGATCTAAGGCAATACACCATCAGATCTGAAATTGGGTCCGGATGTGTGGGTGAATGATGAAAAATTCGTCGTTAAAAGAAACATAAATCAGAATTGGATGATGGAAAAACAAAACATGAAGAGGGAGATAAATTGAACAATGAACAGATGATTCTTCCCCTCTGATCTGGACTGATCAGAGGAGGTGAGGGAGGGGATCTAATGCTAATTCTACTCCTAAGACTAATCTAAACTACAGCTAACATTAAACACTAACAATTAAAGCTAAATCTATTCTAAACTACTGTAAACTACAACTAACACTAATTGTGCAGAATTAAAAACCTAAACTAAAAGGAAGAATGGGACCTATGGGTCCTTAGTTGGCGGCTAAGGAGGGAGAAAGGAGGAGGGTGACTCCAGCGGAGGGAAGAGTCTGCTAGTGAGACTCTAGGGTCGTCCTCAGGTGCTACAAGGTCCTTAGCGACGAGGAGGGTCGAGAGCAGGCGATGATTCCACAGCCGGTGGCTGTGCAATTAGGGGCTAGATGAGGAGGAGAGACTGGAGTGGACGAACTGATCGCTAAGAGATGTAGGAGGGAGCGATCCCTTGCGCGCGACACCACTGAGGTGCTTAAGTAGCAGCTCAGTGATTGGAATCACCGCAAGGGTGAGGTTAATCAAAATTAAGCCGACAGTGAGGATGAGATTGGTAGAGCGCGCGGCGAGCTAAGAGGGAGATCTGACCGTTAGATGAGATCTGGGAAGAGAGGTGAATGCACGCACCGAATCGCGCGAAGGTTCCATTTGATTCCAGCCGCAGATCGAGGTCAAAAGTGCGATGGACGGTCGAGAATGGCTGTGTTCTTCGCGCGCTACAGTGTGCGTGAAGAACACAGCTTCTCGTTGAAATAAAGGGGAAATTTGTAGACGGACCCTTGAACAAAGGGGTAGAACATTTGTATGCAAGCCCATAAGTGAGAAGAATAGCAGCTGGAAGGGCCCTGCAATCTTAAAAAAGGGTCCCTGCGGCTTGCAAAAAGGTCCAAAAAGGAGTTTTGAAGGGTAGAAATGTAATGAATGAAGGACCTAATTGTAATCTATTTATTTCTAAGCCTAAATGATGTCCAATTGCTTTCAAATTTTTACATGTGCTTAAAATCAATGTCTTAAATGCTTAATTAAACATTTAAGACATTGATTTTACTTCTGATTTGGCTTTTCAAACTTGTTTATGTGTTCAATTGATGCATGGATCATCATTTATTCTTTTATTTTTAGAGTATCTCACTTTTGTGACTTAATTATGAAGTTTTAACACACATTAAAAAGTTTTAGGTCTTTTCTTTAATTCCCACACTTAACCCTTTTTATATGTTAATTTGATATTGTTTTGCTTAGTGTCTAGCTTAATTTCAGCCTTTTAGCCATGATGAGTAGCCACTCATCACCACCCCATCTGAGAATGCTACCCTCGTGCACTATAGGCCGTTGGATCTTCATCCAATGGCCACGAGCATGCCATGTTGCCCATTCAATCGTGCCTCATCAAAGGAAAGAAGATCTCGACCATTGGATCTTCATCCAATGGGTGAGAATAAGTTACCTTAAAACCTAAATGCAACAAACAAGTCAGAGTAGTGAGTTGGTTAGCGCCTTCACTGTGAAGCGATTGGCACGCATTCGAGTAGCGCCTTACACAAAATTAGGCACAGATTAAATATCGTTATTTGATCACGAGCGAAGGGCGGAGATGTAGCCATGCGACGAGTCAAGAGTGGATCGCGGCAGAACGCCTGATCCAATGCATGATCCCATGTGGTTTTTGAAGCGCGAAGGCGAGTCGCGCACGCGTGTAAGCTGTTCGATCATAAGATCGGACGACTGACGTTGAGGTGCTCAGAGAAGGCAAGCAACGAGTGGGAAAGTTGAGGACAACACACATGAGAGTAGCTGGAGTGTCCAATCCTGATCCAATGCATGAGAGCGCACCACGTGTCGCCACTAGGTTAAATTCAAGTGTAGAAGGTGATTTTGAAGGAGTTTTGAGGCCTAATCAGGTCCGTTGATCTCTCGATAGACAGATCTGAGTAATCCTAAGGTTGTTGCACAAGATAGAGGGCCAAAATACCCTTTCTGCCCTCCATAAAAGCTATAAAAGAAGGTTTAGGGCACCCCAGCTGAAAAAAAAACTCCTACTATCAACTCCAGACATCTCTTCCACCTCCTCTGCGATTCTCCATCCGTCCGCAACTCTGCTTCGACCTTCATGCTGGCGCTTTGGATCTGAGGTGCTGCGGCATCTCGCACAAGCATCCTACAAGCGGTGTCGTCTCTCTGCCTCCTTCTATCTCTCTCTCTCTATCTATTTATCTATCTTCTATCTATTTATCTATTTCTACTAGCATTTTCTATTATGAAAACCTTTATTTAATTGGAATAAAATTTTGATTCTCTGGATATCTACTTTATATGTATATACATATATATATATCTAGTTAGAATTACTTTTATTGAAAATCTTCTGCAAAAATCTAGATTGCCTCCCTGCACACGACCTGGTACTCATAGGAGTTTATAAATTTATTTGTTGATGTGTTTCACACTATACTACAACTAACTCAACTTTTAAAACATGATTTACGCGTCGGACAAGTTGGCATCGTTGCCAGGGAGGCAACGGAAATTTTTGAAGCTTTTTGGTGTGAATTTGAGATTTCTAACTTGCTATTTTCGTTGATTTCGTGTGTGCAGGAAAGCAATGAAATCAGAATGAAACAAGACAATGGGAATTATGGGTTCGAACCTCAGGTAAGTACCCATAGTTAGATTAATTGGATCTAGGATTTGTTTGAACCTTTGGATTAGTTAGAATTTGCTTACTTATTGAAAAAAAAGAATCTCTTTTTAGTGATTCTCAGGCTAAAATAAAGTCTTATCTTATAAATTCAATACTCGAAGATCTGCACATCCAAAAATTCTCAAATTTTTACTAGACGTGAGGTTTAAAGTCAGGAACAACATATCCAAATTTTGCGTAAATATAAGTTATGTAAAAGTTTTAAAAATTCATGCACTAATCTATTATCAATTCAGTTACTATTCCTGATTTTTTGGTGTTTAAAATACCATAGAAATTTTTATGCAACTCTGATTAACTTGAAATTTATGGCACTGAATTTTTGAGATAATCAAGAGTTTAGGAAAAATCTGAAAAAAAGTATTTCTTGCACGTTTGATTGCACAAATTATTAAATCATGAACTGAGGGTCAAAACATACTGCAAAACATCTAGTACACTTTAAATCATAAAAAAGTAGAAAATGTGCATTAAAATTCTTGAAAAAATATTTTTTGAGTGCCTAGTTGGTGGTGTAATAGGACCAATTTATTGCATTGCTTGGGTCGCACCACTAATATGATCTTTGGACATAAAAGAAACGTCTATAACTATTTGTGCTTAGGGTTTCACATTAAGGATAGAGCACACCTGCATCTCCATACTTAAAGGAAATCTATGAAACAAATTGGGATTTGAAAAACTCTTGTGTGCCTCATCAAAACCTTGGCTGAAAATATTAACTCAAGTGAACCCTAAAATGCACTAACACAAGCAATTGAATCTTAAAATTCACTTCATCAAGAAAAATTGCTTGTGAACCCTTTTCCTGCGCACTTCATATCTCTGAAATTAATCTTAAGGGCAAACACCCCCCTAACACCCATCATATTCCAAAAGCACATCAAACCCAAGCTTAAAATTGAGTAGACGTGCCCTACACAAGACTAATAGACTTGGGGACTTGAAATTATATTGGGCTAAGGTCAAGGCCTAGTCTACTTGGACCTACTAGTTACAAGAAAGGTTAGTGCAGTAACCGCATTAGCCCTTAGTGGTGTCCTACCATGCAGGGTGTCCTAGGGGGTCCTACCCTTCTGGCAAACAAAGTAATTCAAGGGTTGACCTAACCCAATCGTGTTTTGGGGAACCAGGATTAAGTCTATTTAGGGTTAACACTATAAGGACTAGTTTGATTGCTTGTATTGAAAAGGAGGGGAATTCTCTCATTTGTCTTCTCTCTCTCATCTATTAACTTTCTTCTAGTACATGGATGCTAAAAGGTCTCTGAACCCTGATTTGGTACCACCTTTAGAGAGTAAATTAAGGAGAATACCTAATTTTTCTGAATACATTCCATTGACTAATTTCCATTAGGAAGAATTGATTGAGGAAACCATGGACCCATACTGTTTTGCCTCACACTATTCTCCCTATCCCAACCCTTCCCTTACTTCAACTTCTTCAGGATAGGAGAACTCTCCTTAACACCTAGGACTTGATTCCCTTGCCTACACCTCATATTCCCTAGGTATAGCTAGGCCTACTTCGAATCCCACATGAAGCGCTGGATATCAAGGATCTCTACAACCTCAAAAGATGCTCTCCCTGTAGGACCAGCATTTGATTGGCATGACCAACTATCTTGACCGATTCAGCTAAACTCATCTCTCCCTAGATCAGGGATATGCCTCAGAATCCTAATAGCTAGAATATCAATCCTATCCTCGAAATCACTTTGTAAATTATCCTAATTCCACCCAAACAACTGCACCTTCTTATTGGGATAACCCTACACCAACCAACCAAGGATATGATTCTTACCCTAGGTATTCAGATGATAGAAATTCTGATTCAATTGAGGAAAGAAATCCTGGAAATTGTTATCCTCAACCCGCTTAAATCCCTAACCATGGCAGTGATCCTAAGATCACCCAATTACTCCAAGTAGTCCAGGGGATAAGAGAAGCTAATAAAAGAAACACAGATAATTTAACAAAATAGCTTAATAGAATCCGGAAAGCACAAGGTGATAAAACTGTTCTGAGTATGCCACAAGTTGGTGGTAAGCCACTCAAGGTTGAGGATCCAACCTTAAGTATGACATCTTATCCAATCCCAACCTCTACATGCACTAAGCCCACCCACCAGCCTTGTGATTATGCAATACAGATCCTACCCAAGCCTATAGCTGAACAAATAAATGATTTTGATATCCCAGAAACTGACTTTGAGGAGGAAGACTCGCTTGAAGAAATACATCTCGATTTAGGTGCTAAATTGCAACCATTTTATTTTGAGGAGCCAATCCATAGTGGGCAGGAGTATGAGCCTTTTATGTTTAAAGATACATAATTGGACTACATGGATGATTTAGGAGAAGCAGAGCAAGATCAAGAAGATGGAAAGACTGGGGATAGTGACACTCCCAGCCAAGCACAGTTAGATGGCTCTGATCTGTTCTTGTCTGAGGATTACCATGATCAGATGTGCTCGAATGATTTGATATCTAGATTTGGTAATATTGATCATTGTAAGATATCCAATATAGAAGCCGAATCTGCTTTCAATTATGTTTCGGGTAATTCGTACCCTGCTATTCCCATCCACCAGAATCCTGAGGAAAAACCTAACCCTTATCCCCAACATCTTGAGATTGAACAAGACAAACAATCCCCTTATGAAAAAGATGTTCAAGAAATTATAGAATTACTGGGGATGACTTTTGAAGATCTATCTGAGGAAGCAAAGAATTTAGCTGAATCATGGAATCCTAAGGAGTTTGATTTGATTGATGAGAAACAAGAAGACATTCCCTCAGAAGATATAGTCCAAGAGAAAAATAATTGGGATCAAATTCAAAAGTCCATAGAACAAAAAGGATTCGAGATCTTTACTAATCTAGATTCTGATCTTACTCCCCCTTGGGCTAGGATTTTAAGGAATAATGAATTTTCATCCATTATATTTGATGACTTGTATGATGATTTGGGTGACTCAAATAAGATTTTTGATCACCCCAGGGATAAGATTGAGGATTCTGATATGTCTGAAACTAGTGAGATGGACGACTGGATCTTATTTGACTCACCTACTCGACATCCATCCATACCTAACTTGACTTGCGAAGTGGTTTCCTATACCATTTTAGACTACACCACTTGGGTTCCTTGATTGCACAGTAAAAATACACCAACAATTGTGCCATCTTGTGCTATTTCCTATCATTGCCAGTGCATATTAGGCAACCATAGTTGCATTTGTGAAAATACACGCATGCATGCATTTATTTGAGAGGGGAGGAGAGTGAATAAAATGGCCTTGAAATTTACGTATTCCTCAAGTGCTGCCTCACAAAATCTCCATCTTTATTTTTATTTTCATTTTTGGCTTTGAATTTCTTCTTCGCGGCTGTAGGGCATGGCGTGCTATTCGCGCCATTCTCTACAGCAAGCTTGCCCTGCCAGCCGCATGCACAGCCATGCATAGCCACGGCATGGCTGTGCTTGCCTTCTCCCTCTTTAAAAGGGCTTAGCCTTCTTCCATGCGGCTGAGCTTGGTCCACCCAACACACAACAGCTCTCCTTCCTCCAGGCCGTCTCCTCCCCTCTCCTCTCCATACGCAGCCTCTCTTCTTCTTGAAGAGCCACGCTGCGGGCAGGAGCAACTCACAGTGGTACACAACAACCACTGTGAGTCCCACCACCACCCAGCTCATCAAAGAGCCAGTGGGGGTGGTGGTTCTCTTCTCTATTTCGTCGTTCCAAGCCATTTCCGCCATTGCCACAGAGTCAAGCTTTGAAGCTCAATCGCAGTTGCAGCAAGGCGCCGGCCACCTCTCGCCTGCACCCAGGCCACCGCACACGCCAGCATTCGACGCAACTCCTTCCGCACACACGGCAGCTCGCTCCACAGTGCCAGCACACGCTGAACTGCCAGCAACCGATCACGCGAGTCGAGCGCACACTATAGCCACTGTTCACACGTTCCAGCGGAACACTGTGGCTACAGTGCGGTGATCGGAAAGTTTCTCACTTATCCGGTCACCGCGCACTCTCTCTCCACGCCGCAACCATCTCCATCCCGTTCGCGTCCGTGTCTCTCCCCGCTCCCATGTCTGCCCCCGCCCGCTTCAGTGCCAGCTTCTTTGCCTGCACCTGCCTCACCGTACAGCGCGGTGCACTGCGGTTCTCCCTCGTGCTCACTCCCTGCCGCGTGCGCGCGCCTCTTCGTGTGCCTACGCGCCTGCGCCTACGCGTTGGCATCAGACATCACCCGCTGCTCCAGACGACTTAACTCACAGCGGCTCTTCCTCCAGCAGACGATCTCTCTCTCTCTCTCTCTCACAGCACTCTCTCACTCCCTCTAGCAGACACATACACACACACACACACTCTCGTACACACACACTCTCACTTGTACACCCCTATATACACACTTATATATATATACATATATATAATTATATATATATATTAGTACCTATACAATTATATATAAGTATATATACATACATACCTACATATATATATATATATACGCATATATATTTACATATATATATTTATATACATATATATATATATACACATATATATACACATATACTTATACATATATATATATACAAATGCACATACAAATATACATATATCTATTAATATAAATACATATATATATACATAGATCTACATAATATACATAGATACTTATACTAATGTATATATATATACATATACACATATATATGACTATATACATATATTACTATATATATATATATATCTATATCTATATATAGTGATATATACATGCATACATATATCTAATTATAAATATATATATATATATATATATACATATACATACATCTATCTATACATATATTTGCATATATATATATATACATATATATATATATACATATATATATATACATATATATATATATACACATATATAGCTACATATACAGTTATATAATTATAACCATGCCTATCGATATACATATAGATATATATTTACATATATACATATATATATATATTTTTTCATATCAAATACCACATGTATCGCGGGAATATCTGCACCCGTTGCTGATATTCCCCGATACACGTGTACAGAAAGCATCTTCGCACACATCTTCCACCCATCCATCCTACACTCCACGGAGCACTTCGTCCTGTTGGTTGCATCTTCCTAGACGATAATCAACTCGACACCATGCTACACACCATTTCCACCTCCACCCCCACCCCTATATACATATATAATGTATACATATATATATACTATATTTACCTTATTTCTATTTCTCTTTCCTACCATTAAAAAGATAAAAAAAAATACAAAAGAGAAAAGATAATCCTTGACTTGCAGGTACTTAGTCTTGCGAATAGCAAGACTAGTTTTGGGAACCCTAATTTGGCTCAAAGCCAAGAACCTGATTTTGAGGGTGTACCTCAAGGACAAAAAATTATCAAAAAAAAATATTAAACAGAAAAACACCAAAAACATAATAAATGAACAGAAGAGATTCGTTGTAGGAAAGGTGTAGAAACTGATTCACCTCTAGTCCCACTTCCCTAAGTTCGACCCTGGGCCTAAAAGTGACCAAGATAAAATCAAGTAGGCCAGGTAAAAAAATTTTGTAAAGAGATGGTTAGGCTCGATTTAGGTTAACCACTATACTCATTTCAATGACTAATTCACCATATTAACACAACCTATCCAGGCCCAACCATAACTCTTTTCTGGTGCTGTTGCCGGGGAAGTGCGCATTCAAGTAAGTTTCTACTCCATTCCTTTAATTTTTCTCTTCTCACACCCTTCTCTTCACGGGTGTTTTTGTTTGCTGGTGTGTAGGTGAACCTGTTGCAAGGAGAAGACAGGCAGACGAAGTCGGAGACGTGGGTAGATCCAAGGCGGGAACGAGAGCGTGAAGACGTCGGCACCGCACTGGAGCTTCGCACACGTTGTTGAACAAGTAGGTCTTTCTTTCTTAGCAATTTAGGTTAACTTGTCACCTTAATAAAAAAAAGAAACACTTCTTGGGATCTCTTGGGGCAAGTGGATTAAAAATCACTTGCTTGATTATTTGCCATTACTCCCACCACCCCAGGATTTCCCGCCAAACTTCGCAGAGCGAAAATCCAAGAATCTTGATTCTTGAATTTTTCGTCGTGTGAGGTATTCTTTGAGGCAAAAATAAAAAGATTAATTGCCATCCCTGTTTACCTCATTTATCTGCAATTCGGGATCACATTTTTGGTGGGGAGACTTGGAATTGAGTTGATTCCAACCCCACCACGACCTTTCACATGCCTAAGATTCAATCTCGAACACTTCAACCCCAACAATCTGATTTTCTTTATCTTATGGTTGAGCCTTGTGTGTGGACATCATTTTGGTGATTGGGAGCACTTGAATTGAAGTGCTTTGGCTCCCTTTCACACTAATCTAAAATTGATTCGTTTATCCACACATAGAAATCTCCATTTAGGGAAGCCCATTGCATTTTAGCATGCATTAACCAACTGACATTGAAGAAGGGTTTGTTGGGCTTAGAAGAAAACTTGTATTCTCTCAAAACCTGGAGATTGGTTGAATTGGTAATTCAGAGAAATCCTAAAATCCATACTACTTAAGGCTGAATTCTAAAAACCATTCACCAATTATAACTTCAATTCGAGGAGATTTCCCCGTTGCATGCTTGATTTACACACTTTATAAAATCAATCACTTTGGCATTACTCGTAAATAATGCCCTTCACATTCCAGAAGCACTTGATCCTAAGCCTCTAAGTAAAATTGGTAGCAACTTGACCCTTATTAAGGATTGGAGGTCTAACTACCTACGTGTAGCGCCTACGTGCTGGTGAGGGTTCCCGCGTGCTATCGGGTGTCTAAGACTAGGGCAAATGGCGTTTCAATCTGGCTCGGTGGTTCAGGGGTGCTCGCATTCGGTTCCGTAGGTCGTGATAGTAGGTAACTTAGATCTTTAGGTCTAAGGGCACACTGTAGAGGTTAGGAATTTGATTGTATTAATTTGTCATCAAGTGTACCTTTGCGGCGTCATTTCTCTCATCTCCTTTTCCCTTCGTATCCCCCCAATTCTTCTTGCGGTAGTGCATGTTTGGGAGGAGGTCACAAAACCCTGAATTGTGTGAATTGTCTGATAATTTTAGAAAAGAAGCCGAATCGTCCTCCTCCTCCACAAACATGGCTGCACGCCCAACCCCTAAATCCCGAGGGAGGAAATTACCCTCAAAACCCACCAGGTGGTGGAGCCTTGGATCCCATAACCCGCCTCCAAGCCCAAATGGAAATGTACAATGAACAAATTGAGGCCATTAGGGAAACATTGGAGGAAATGCAGAACCCTCACGAATGGGAGGAGCCTAGGTCTCTTAGCTCCTATCAGAATCCCACTGCTACAGAGACCATAGGACAAATTCGGGTCCCCATGGGCGGGGACGACTTTGAACTGAAACCTAACATAATTGGCTTGCTAAATTTTCACTTCCATGGTCTTGCAAGTGAAGATCCCTTTCTCCACTTGGAAGACCTAACCCAATTGGCTGAAATAGTTAAACTAAGAAATATCGGGTTACCTATAGTCCTGATGAAAATGTTCCCATTTTCATTACGGGATAAAGCATCGCAGTGATGACGCACCCTTGGGAGAACCATCCACTCTTGGGAAGAGATGCAAACAACGTTTCTCAAGAAGTTCTTCCCAATCGGGCGAACCAATGCGCTTCGTCGTGCTATCACTTCATTTATGCAACAAAATGGCAAGCAGTTTCATGAGGCATGGGAGAGATATAATGACCTCCTCAGGAAGTGTCCGCACCACGGTCTGCCTAAGTGGCATATAGCCCAGATTTTCAACTATGGGCTAAATGAGACTTTGAAGTATATTGCAGACGCTTCCTGCGGAGGGAATTTCATGAATAAAGATGAGAATGGAGCATTCGAATTATTTGAAAATATGAGTGAAAACTCAATGAACAATGCCTCCATTGTCGCCTTTAATCGTACCAGCCTGCCCCGTAATGTCCACGAAGTTGACATGGGACCCTCCCATTCATCCATAGATCTCTACCTTATCACACAGAAATTGGATGAAGTCTCTGTCATGCACAAGAAGCTGGATGAGCTTCTGGCCAACCCCGCCCGTTCTATGGCAAACACCCCCACCTCACCACTTCGTTACAATTCCAACTCTTCCAACACCAGGCTTATCCCGAGAAACCCCCTAAGACCTTCCTTACTGAGTGTCGCACCGAGCGATTCGGTAAGTCATGTGGATCTGGCTTCTGCAAGCCAGTATTTCGACATGGAGGACCAAGCCTTCGTGTTCTCGGAAGCATATTTACATGCAGACGCGTCTTCTGGCATAGAAGACGCTTGCGCCCTGGGGAACAACCCGTTCTCTGCCACTTATAACCCAGGGTGGCAAAATCATCCGAACTTCGCATGGTCCAACAACCCGCAGCGCCAAAACCCCGTGGGTGGACCAATGCGACTGTCCGCACCTATCATCCCAAGGGCCTAGTCTAATCCTATGGCGAATCCGCCATCGGGTCATTGTGTACCACAAACAGAACACACATCAAGTCCTCTTGACAAATTGATGCGAATGATGATGGAAATGTCAAAGCACCATGAAAAGAACATGACCTCTCTTCAACACCAATTGGAGCAGCAGAATGCTGAGATCAGTCAACTACTCATGGCGACTCGATCTCAGGGCACTCTTCCAGCCCAACCTGTTCCCAACCCGCGAAATTTTGTACCCTGTGGTCCTCAACCACAGGTACGACCTTCTCATGGGCAGGTACATCAAATTCTGTAGGCTCCGAGCATTCCACCGGGATTTCAGGCTAATCCCGCTGCAGCACCTCACTCTTATGTCCTTATTGCGAACCCTCCTCCACCTTATTATCCCACTAGACCCGCATCATCTAATGCAATCACTACGAGGAGCGGTAAGCAAACTGTCGATCCGCCTCGACCTGATCTTGGCCTGCCTTCTTCATCATGCTCTCATTTGGGATGCGCACCGCATTCGCGAGAGGACGATACAACCAAATTGGTGCCAGAATCAGTCCCATTCCCTGAGGCTCTATGGAGGGAGCCAAAAGGCAAGAAGAAGGATATGCAGGCCTTTGATAACCTGTGTAATTTGTTCAGGGATGTTGAAATCAAGGTACCCCTGCTCAAGGCTATCGACCACATACCTACTATCGCCCGATTTTTCAAAGACTACACAACACCCAGGCGACAGTCAAAGAAAACTAAGAATCTGGTGGTTCTCTCGCCTCATGCGAGTTGTGTTATATTGTCAAATCTACCACCGAAGCAGAAAGATCCAGGCACACCGCTTATTTCCTGTAGCATCCAAGGCTGCAATTTTAACTGTGCCCTACTTGATCTAGGATCGTCCATCAATCTTATCCAACCATCATGCTCGAAAAATTTTCCTTGGAAAATCTGAAACCCACCCCTGTCACGTTACACGTGGCAGATCGTTTTGTCAAAATTTGAAAGGGTGTGGTGGAAGATGTGGTGGTTAGGATCAACAGTCTCTGTTTTCCTGTTGACTTTCTTGTTTTAGATTTGGAAGTTCCTAGCTCACTTTATGATTGTTTGATCAACCTTGGTCGACCTTTCTTGGCCACAGCCCGCGCCCATATCGACTGTGAGTCGGGCTGTATTGAGATTGCTATTGGATCTAAAAAGCTCAAGCTTAATATCTTCAAGGCAGCCAAGAACTTTGATTGTGATTGCATCGAGGATGACACGTCTAACGAGGACATAGCCGTCAACGCGTGTATCGGAGTACTTGGGACCTATTTTGACTACTGTGGACTGCCTTTAAACACTAGCGATTGCCTGACCGACACATATTATGATGTTCACCCATCCCTCCCTATTCCCGTACCTTCTCCTAACCAGACTTCTGACAAGGTTTTCTCCGCTTCCCGTACCTCATGGTCTGAGTCATATCTGGGCTACTCACCGCCGGTCCACACTCTTGAAGACTGGATTGCCCTTTCTTTCCCGCCAAATCAAGCGGAGTTGCAACTCCACACTGGGACCTTGAGCCCGTATACTACTCACTAGGGCTATTCCTTTTTGGATCCATCTATCCAAGAAGCCCTTATTCTTGGCCAATCTGAGGGCCAACTTCTTCCTCCTGACTTATTTTCTGATTCGCCTGGGACACTCTCGTCAAAAGAAATGCCAGATCTTTCCCCATCCACTCCCGAGATGAAAGAGCTGCCTAGTACACTTAAGTATGTTTTCCTGGGACCAAATGAAACGCTCCCCGTAATCATCAGTTCAAAATTGACCAGGAAGCAAGAGTGCAAACTAACGAAGGTCCTTATGGAACACAAGGCAGCCATTGGATATCCTTTATCAGACTTAACTGGCATTAGCCCCTCCTACTGCACTCACCGTATATATACGGAGGAGGAGGCTCGACCTTCCCGCAAGATGCAGCGATGTCTCAACCCTAACATGCGAGTGGTCGTTAAAAGGGAAATTATTAAGTGGATGGATGTAGGTATAATCTACCCGATCAGTGATAGTCCCTAGGTGAGTCCGATTCACGTCGTGCCCAAAAAGGCGGGACTCACCATTCGTGTCAATGACAAGGGCGAATCCATCCCTACACGCACTCCTACATCTTGGAGAGTGTGTGTAGATTATAGGAAACTCAATGCTGCAACTAAGAAAGATCACTTTCTGCTACCTTTCATTGACCAAATTCTCGAGCGGTTAGCGGGAAATAAATTTTTCTGTTTCCTGGATGGATTCTCAGGATATAACCAGGTGGCAATTCACCCTCGGGACCAAGAGAAAACCACTTTTACCTGCCCCTTCGACACCTTTGCATTTAGAAGGATGCTGTTCGGACTTTGTAACACTCCAGCAACTTTCAAGAGATGTATGCTGGCAATATTTCACGACATGGTGGGTGACTTTCTTGAGGTTTTCATGGATGACTTTTCGATCTTTGGACTATCTTTCGATGAATGTCTTGCCAACCTGACCTGTATCCTTAGGAGATGTATTGATGTAAACCTCATGCTTTCCTGGGAAAAAAGTCCTTTTATGGTACATGAGGGAATTATTCTCGGGCATATCATCTCTGACAGGGGTATCGAGGTTGATAGAGCTAAGCTTGATGTAATTGCTGATTTACCTGTGCTGGGCTCTGTCAAACAAATCCGCTCCTTCCTGGGACACGTCGATTTCTATAGGAGATTCATTAAAGATTTCTCCAAGATTTCTCGACCTTTAACTCATCTCCTATCGACCGACGTACCCTTCAATATGGGCCTCGACTGCATAAGAGCATTCACGTAGCTGCGTAATGTTGTCACCAAGGCCCTTATTCTCCAGCCACCTGATTGGTCCCTCGACTTTGAACTCATGTGTGATGCTTCCGACCTTGAAGTCGGAGCCATCCTAGGACAAAGATGCGATAGACACCCCTTCGTGGTGTACTACGCCAGTAAGACGTTGGACGAGGCCCAGCGTAATTATACTACCACTGAGAAAGAGCTACTGGCGATCGTCTTTGGGTTGGAGAAATTCCGCTCTTACCTTCTGGGCTCACATGTTATTGTTTTCACTGATCACGCAGTCATTCACCATCTCATGCACATGAAGGATGCCAAGCCTAGACTGATTCGTTGGATCCTTCTACTCCAAGAATTTGACATTGAGATCCGCGATAAGGTCAGAGCCCAGAATTTTGTGTCTGATCATCTTTCTAGACTGGACCCTGACCATATTGGACTTACTCTGCTGATTAATGAGATTTTTCCTGATGAGCACCTATAGGCAATTAATGTGTCAAGTGGACCTTGGTATGCCGACATTGCCAATTACCTTGCTTCTGGATCCCTTCCATGTGGCTAGCCTAAAAATCGGCACGAGCGTCTCATGGCAGAAGCAAAGTATTATTTCTAGGATAATCCACTTCTTTTTCGAATAGGTGCTGATCAAATTATCCGTCACTGTATTCCTGACAGTGAATTCCCCAGTGTGCTATCCTTCTGCCACGATCAGGCCTACAGAGGCCATTTCTCTGGGAGGAAAACTGCAGCCAAGGTGTTGCAGTGCGGTTTCTTTTGGCCCTCCCTTCACCAGGATGCACATAATTATGCCAAACATTGCACTAGGTGCCATTCATTATGGTCAATGTCACGTCGTGACATGATGCCCTCAAAACTCATCCTAGTTGCGGAAATCTTCGACATTTGGGGAATTGATTTCATGGGTCCCTTTCCTCCTTCCAACGGCTTCGAATTTATCCTCGTGGCTATTGATTATGTTTCGAAATGGATCGAGGCTATTCCCACGCGCCACGTTGACCATTTTATATCCACTCGATTTGTCAAAGACCACATCTTTGAGCACTTTGGTATCCCTTGAGCCATTATCTCGAATGGAGGAAGCCACTTTACCCATGCTTCTTTTTGGGCACTTCTGAGGAAATACAGAGTCCACCATCGTATCGCATCTCCATATCATCCTCAGACGAACAGCCAGGCAGAGGTGTCAAATTGGCAAATCAAGCAAATTCTCCAGAAAATGGTTCGGCCTGACCATAAGGACTGGTCCGACAAGCTGATTGACGCACTTTGGGCGTATCAGACTGCCTTCAAGGCTCCCCTTGGTATGTCTATAGTTTACAGGAAGCCTTATCATTTGCCCATGGAGCTGGAGCACCACGCTTATTGGGCAGTTCACTAATGTAACCTCGACCCAGACCTGTGTGGTCAAGAAAGGAAACTCCAACTCTAGGAGCTGGAAGAGCTCCGTCATGAATCCTATGATTCTGCCTTAACTTTCAAGCAACGCACTAAGGCTTTTCACGACAGCCATATTCGGCGGAAGGAATTTGAGCCATCTTAGCAAGTTTGGCTCTACAATGCCCGGCTCAAATTCTTTCCTGCGAAATTGAAGTCCAAATGGACTGGTCCTTTTCTGGTCTAGAGACCATTTCCCAACGGGGCCATTGAGATTGAAGATCCCAAATATAGGCATAAATTTACGGTCAATGGGCAGCGTTTGAAACCCTATCTTACTCATGAACCTGCCCATATTGGAGAAACTGTTGCCCTGCTGGAGGGTAACTAATTTGTGCCTCATTCTGAGTCCAGCTGGGGACGTTAAATTCAGTGCTCGTTGGGAGGCACCTGAACAACACTCACCATCCACCATCACTTTTCACTTCACCACCCACCATACCACCTTGCTGTATACCCTGCACCTCAGCTCTCGTTACCCAATCTTTCATCCTTCCTCTACCCTACCCTGCATGCATATGAGGACATAGCATCGTTTGGCATGGGGGGGTGGATAGGCATCCATACGATTTGGGTATTTTATGGTATCATGTAGTTTCCATCTAGATATATATATTAAAAAAAAAATGGTTTTTAGTAATGATCTGAAGGCTGAAACAAAAATACAATAAGTGTTTATGGATATTCAACCACTATTTTGAAGACTTTCCAGGCCACAGAAGCTTGATTCACTCAGGCTCGGCTTAATTCACTTAAGCATTGACAAAAAAGATCAGAATCTCTCCTAACTAAGGATGTATTCTTGTACCTGAGACACCAGTACAGGATCCGTTGGTTTGCTTATACTCGAGAGTCTAAGTAATCTTGGTTCACACTACACATATCAAGAAAGACCAGGTGAACATAAGATCCAACACTAGTGTTCATTAGGAAAGGTGGAGTCCTTACCTGTGCGCTCAGGTAGACTTTTTATCCCAGGTTTTAGTCTTGTGTTTAGGAGAGACTCTTTCCACCAAAAAGGAACTCTCCCACCAAAAGAAAAGTGTGCTCCTCTAAATAATGTTGTAAGAGATATACTGACACGTGTTTCAAAAAAAAAAAACCTGCAAATAAGTCAGTATATCTCGCAATTGTCTGTAAAGTCTTCCCCCTACAAAAGTTCTTCGGGGCAAGTCACAAATACCCTATTTTCTTTGAGCCACAAATATAATAAAATGGGAGTTGAGTTTTTCTGTCATCTTTTTAAGAGTCAATCCAAAGACATGAGCTGAAATTGGGACCAACCTGCACTTAAAAATTCGTGAAACCCTGGGCTTGAGTCTTAATGTTCATCTGGTCAGTCTTGATCCTTCACCAAGCACAAGCCATAATCTCTTGAGCTCTCAAGTACGGCAAAAACCTCCTGGATCTTGGAAATCGTACTTAAGGTTTAAATATCAAGAGTCCAGGTTAGTTGAGAGATGGTCTATGTCATGTAAGACTTAAAGTACTGGTAGTCTTCTCTACAATTGGTTCTCACAATACCCTACACATAAACACACCTATGTCGCCTCAGAAGAAAATTTTCAGCTTAAGATCATTTCTAAATACAATACAAAAAAAAATGTTTTCCTAGGGAGTAGCAAAAGATAGGCATGGGGGTATGATTGCACAGCAAAAATACACCAACAATTGTGCCATATTGTGCTATTTCCTAGCATTGCCACTGCATATTAGGCAACCATAGTTGCATTTGTGAAAATACACGCATGCATGCATTTATTTGAGAGGGGAGGAGAGTGAATAAAAGGCCTTGAAATTTACGTATTCCTCAAGTGCTGCCTCGAAAAATCTCCATCTTTATTTTTATTTTCAATTTTGGCTTTGAATTTCTTCTCTGCGGCTGCAGGGCATGGCGTGCTATTCGCGCCATTCTCTGCAGCAAGCTTGCCCTGACAGCCGCATGCACAGCCATGCACAGCCAGGGCATGGCTGTGCTTGCCTTCTAACTCTTTAAAAGGGCTTAGCCTTCTTCCTTGCAGCTGAGCCTGGTCCACCCAACACACAGTAGCTCGCCTTCCTCCAGGCCTCTCCTCCCCTCTCCCCTCCATACATAGCCTCTCTTCTTCTTGAAGAGCCACGCTGCAGGTAGGAGCAACTCAGTGGTACACAACCACCACTGTGAGTCCCACCACCGCCCAGCTCATCAAAGAGCCGGTGGGCATGGTGGTTCTCTTCTCTGTTTCGTTGTTCCAAGCCATTTCCGCCATTGCCACAGAGTCAAGCTTTGAAGCTCAACCGCAGCTGCAGCAAGGCGCCGGCGACCTCTCGCCCGCACACAGGCCACCGCGCACGCCAGCATTTGGCGCAGCTCCTTCCGCATGCGCGGTAGCCCGCTCCACAGTGCCCGCGAGCACTGAACCGCCAGCAACCGGTCGCGCGAGCTGAGCGCGCACTGTAGCCACTATTCACGCGTTTTAGCGGAACACTGTGGCTACAGTGCGGTGACCAGAAAGTTTCTCACTTATTCGGTCACCTTGCGCTCTCTCTCAGGGCCGCAACCGTTGCCAGCCCATCTGCACCTACGTCTCTCCCTGCGCCCACTCCAGCGCCTGCGCTCGCGTCTCTCCCAACTCTCGCGTCTGCACCCGCCCGCTTCAGTGCCCGCTTCTTCGCCTGCACCCACCTCACCGCGCAGCGCGGTGCGCTGCGGTTCTCTTCCTCGCGCTCACTCCCTCCTACGTGCGCGTGCCTCTTCATGCGCCTACGCGCTTGTGCCTGCGTGTTGGCATCAGATGTCGCCCGCTGCTTCGGACGACCTAACTCATAGCACCTCTTCCACCAGCGGACGATCTCTCTCTCTCTCTCACAGCACTCTCTCACTCCCTCCCGCAGGCACATACACACACACACACTCTTGTACACACACACTCACTTGTACACCCCTGTATACACACTTATATATATATACCTATATATAATTATATATATATACATATATATATATAGATATATATACATGCATACATATATATATATATATATATATATATATATATATATATATTAGTACCTATACAATTATATGTAAGTATATATACATACATATATATATATATATACACTTATATATATATACGCATATATATTTACATATATATATATACATATATCTATACATATAGTAGTACCTATATAACTAAGTATAAGTATAGATACATATATATATATATACATATATATATATATACAAATATACATACATATATACATATATATATATATACATAGATCTACATAATATACATAGATACTTATACTAATATATATATATATACATATACACATATATATAACTATATACATATATTATTATATATGTATATATATCTATATCTATATATAGTGATATATACATACATACATATATCTAATTATAAATATATATATATATATACATATACATACATCTATCTATGCATATATTTGCATATCTATATATCTATACATATATATATATATACACATATATAGCTACATATACACTTATATAATTATAACCATATCAATCTATATACATATAGATATATATTTGCATATATATATATATTTTCATATCAAATACCACATGTTGTATCGCGGGAATATCTGCACCCATTGCTGATATTCCCCGATACACACATACAAAAAGCATCTTCGCACTCATCTTCCACCCATCCATCCTACACTCCACACAGCACTTCGTCTTGTTGGTTGTGTCTTCCTAGACGATGATCAACTCGACACCGTGCTACACACCATTTCCACCTCCACCCCCACCGCTATATACATATATAATGTATACATATATATATACTATATTTACCTTATTTCTATTTCTCTTTCCTACCATTAAAAAGATAAAAAAATATACAAAAGAGAAAAGATAATCCTTGACTTGCAGGTACTCAGTCTTGCGGATAGCAAGACTAGTTTTGGGAACCCTAATTTGTCTCAAAGCCAAGAATCTGATTTTGAGGGTGTACCTCAAGGAAAAAAATTATCAGAAAAAAATATTAAATAGAAAAACACCAAAAACATAATAAACAAACGGAAGAGATTCGTTGTAGGAAAGGCATAGAAACTGATTCACCTCTAATCCCACTTCCCTGAGTTAGACCCTGGGCCTAAAAGTGACCAAGTTAAAATCAAGTAGGCCAGGTAAAAAAATTTTGTAAAAAGATGGTTAGGCTCGATTTAGGTTAACCACTATACTCATTTCAATGACTAAATCACCATATTAACACAACCTATCTGGGCCCGACCATTCCACCTTTCATTTCCCATCACTTTCAGGACCCATATGAATTATTTCCTACAAACCACCCTGTATCCGCCTCATCTGCCTTATGCATCACATCTTAAGGTTGCCATTATCTACTTTCCACTATGGCACTCGCACTAATATTTCTCTCTTTTGTAGCATCTGACTGCAAATAGTTTCAAGCCCATTCACTTTATTTTTCTAACCTTTTGGGCTTAGTATTCACCATTAGCTGATCCGCATTTGTGGATCACTGATCCATGCATTACATGATCACATCTTCATTCTAATCTTGACTCAACCCATTTATTTGAACTACATATTTTTTGGTTTAAGTCTAGCAAATGATGTTAAACTTAGCGCTGGCTGGGAGGCAACCCAATACTCTTTATAGGTAGCTCTGCATCCTCTGCATCCATGCTGACTTGGATTAACAAGAATAGTCAGGTGATATCCCCTCCTCTTGCTTATTATATTTTGATTTTCATGCATACATTTCAATGAGGACATTGTAATGAATAGGCATGGGGGGGTGGACATTGCATGTCAAATTTTTATTTCAAAAAAGAAGTGCATTTAGGCATAAAGAATTTTTATTAAGGTTTTATTAGGGATATATTCTTAAGTTGATTCCTGGGTTTAGAATCTAGTACAATTTCACACTTACACATAGAATTTGCAATGGATCCTCCGTGAAGACCGATAAACATCATTAGTTTGTCAAGAAGAAGTGGTGCTTCTTCTCCTAAGCCCTTGGACAGTAATTAGGGAGTCAGGCAAACTATCTTCTAACAGATCCACCAAACACATGTGAGGTGAGAGTAGAAAGTCTACTGATGCTCTAAGGCTAGTATGAGGAATCTTAACTTTTGGATAATTAGATAATGATAATCAAAGATAGGCATAGTTTTTGCTCTCAGTTTCTACATACAAGTTCTTAGTGTGAATCTCTTAAGAGCCACCAAATAAGGCAAATACGTAGAGAGCGAGTTCTGATAAAACTAGGATTGAGGTGGATGGTGATGACTGCCCTTTACGAAATCCTTGGTTGAAGAAGGGTATTAATGTCAAGGTCAGAAATAAACTGTCCTATCCATTCTCTTCCTGATGTTGAGAATATGCATTTCCACCAAATAAGCCACCCGATATCCTCTTGAACACCGCTAATCTCGAATAATGCCCTGTAAATAAAAGTTCGTATCATATACTACGTTGCGTTAGTAGATATTTGGAAAAAAAAGGAGAAAAAGAAAATATACATATATATATAGTTATAAAAAAAATAGAGGAAAAAAGAAAAGAAAAAATATATATATATACATAAAAAATATAAAAAAATTTTGAAAAAGAAAAGATTAGAAAAAAAAAGAGTTTATGAGTTAAAGTTTATTTCAAATGTAATGAGGCAACAACACCTACCACCCTCACAATCCACCAAATAGAGCCTTGACCTACTTTTCTGTATTTCTAGTTGCCTAAATATGGGCTGAGGAATTTTGACTTAGTTGTAGAGTTATCAGAACCTAATCATAGTGTTAGTGCTAGGAGAGACCATCGAATATACTGATAAATCTGGTGTGATTGTGAGCTAAAAAAGAAAGAAAAGAAAAGATAAGATAAGAAAAAGAAAAAGAAAAAGAAAAAGAAAGAAAGAGAAAGAGAGAGAATGACCATAAAGAAACTAAAGAGAGCATAGTTTCTCCGCCTCTCGTCTGGAAATCTAGGTTCTAAAGTACTAGTCTATATGTAGCACTAGATGAGTGTGAGCCACCAAATACAAATCCACATGACTCAAATCATTTTCTACCTAAGCAAAAAAAATCAAGGTTGAATTTACAGATTATCTTATAACCCTAAGGGGAGAAGTCTGCCTATCCCAATAGATTTTTATTGAGGGTCAAGTATGAGCTTTAGATGTGGATTGACTTTTCACTTGCATTCGTTGCATAGGCTACAACAAAACATGTTCACGATTGTCTGGATTACTAAAAGCTTCAGATGAAAACAAAAGACATAAGCCTCTAGTCAAACTCTTGATAAAAATTACTCATGTAGGACCACTTTGCATTTAGTCATGCATTTACTAGGGACTAGCAAGATTTAGGCATGGGGGTGTGATTAAATAGCAACATGCAACCTAAATCACTTGAATTAAGCTAGATTCTAGCATAACATAGGAATAATGCATTCATAGGCATCGTAATTTGCACAATATCTAGTTTATTAGTCATATAGATAATATCGTCATTTTATGTACTAATTAAAGATTATTTTAATCGTAGATGATTCGAAACTACAGATGTCAAATCAAATTGGACAGATCTGATCAGAATGACAATGGGAGTCCAATGCTTTTGAAATCGTCTTGATCAGACAATTAGAGCATCGTGTACAGTCCATAAAAGAACAAAGATCATGGAGCCAAAGGACAAAGATCTAAGCCTCAGATGAAGAATCCAACTACACAGATGTATCTGGATCAACAATCGTAGTCCAATAGTGAAAAAATCAGCTCAATCTGAGATCTACATCACCAAATACAAGGAAAAGAAGATGGACGGCCATGATGGTGCCACGTGGTGCCATCACAGCTGCCCCCTCATCGCCACCCCATCTAAGAAGGCTACCCTCACATGCTGTGGGCCATTGGATTTTCATCCAATGGCCATGAGCGTGCCACGTCACCTATCCAACCGTGCCTTACTAAAGGAAAGAAGATCTTGACTGTTGGATCTTCATCCAACGGCCGAGAATAAGTTACCTTAAAACCTAAACGTAACAAACAAGTCATAGTAGCGCATTGGTTAGAGCCTTCGTTGTGGAGTAGCGTGTTCAAGCGGCACCTCGCACAAAATCAGGCACAGATTAAATAGCGTCGTTCAATCATGAGCGAAGTGTAGAGATGTAGCCATGCGTCAAGTTGAGAGCAGATCGTGGCCGAATGCCTGATCCAACGTGTGATCCCATGCTATTTCTGAAGTGCGAAGGCAAGGCGCACCCTCACATAAGCCATCCGATCGTAAGATCGGACGGTTGACATTGAGGCACTCAGAGAAGGCAAGTGACGAGCGGGAAAATTGAAGAGAATGCACGAGGGAGCAGCTGAAGCGTCCGATCCTGATCCAATGCACGAGAGCGTGACATGTGTCGCCACCATGTTAAATCTGAGCGTTGAAGGCGATTT
The DNA here is from genome assembly GCA_037157565.1 of Thalassia testudinum. Taxonomy (NCBI): domain Eukaryota; kingdom Viridiplantae; phylum Streptophyta; class Magnoliopsida; order Alismatales; family Hydrocharitaceae; genus Thalassia; species Thalassia testudinum. Next base: position 98,956,486 of record JAZHRO010000025.1, read on the forward strand.
TGAAGGAGTTTTGAGGCCTAATCAGGTCCACTGATCTCCCGATCAATGAATCTGAGTAATCCTAAGGTTGTTGCATGAGATAGAGGTCCAAAATACCCTTTTTGCCCTCCATAAAAACTATAAAAGAAGGGCCAGGGCCCCCTAGTTGAGAAAAAAAATTCCTACTATCAACTCTAGACATCTCTTCCACCTTCTTTCCGATTCTCTATCCCTATGCAACTCTACTTCGACCTTCATCCCAACGCTCTGGATCTAAGGTGTTGCTGCATCTCTCACAAGCATCCTACAAGCGGTGTCTCCTCTCTACCTTTTTTTATCTCTCTCTTTCTCTATCTATCTGTCTTCTATCTATCTATCTATTTCTAGTAGCATTTTCTATTGTGAAAAACTATATCTAATTGCAATAAAATTCTGATTCTCTTAATATCTTCTTTATACATATGTACATATATATATCTAGTTAGAATTAGTTTTATTGAAAAGCTTCTGCAAAAATTGAGATTGCCTCCTTGCGAATGACCTGGTACTCGTCGGAGTTTATAAATTTATTTATCGACGCGTTTTGCACTATACTACAACTAACTCAACTTTTAAAATGAGATTTACGCATCGAACAATGTTCCTCACCAGTTTTCCAAAATCTAATCAATAAACGGTAACGGGAAATGGTCTTTGTAGGTAGTCATGTTCAAACAGCGGTAGTCAATGCAGACCCTCCAGCCAATTGAGGGTCTAGTGGTCACCAACTCTCCCTGGTCGTTTTCTTCCACAGTGATTCTTGCCTTTTTGGGCACCACATGTATTAGACTGACCCATTTATTGTCTGAAATGGGATAGGTAATTCCTACATCCAACCATTTCAGAATCTCCTTTTTGATAACCTCCCTTATATTGGGGTTGAGCCTTCTCTGCATGTCTCGAAAGGGTTTCACGAACTCGTCTGTGCATATATGATGCATGTAAAGGGAGGGGTCAACACCCTTAATGTCAGCTATCGAGCAACCAATAGCTTGATTGTGCCTTTGTAAACACTCGAGCAAAGCTCCCTCCTATGATTCAGTTAATGTAGATAAGATAATGATGGGGAGAGTGTAGTTAGGGCCAAGGAAAGCATACTTCAATGTGCTCGAGAGGGGTTTAAGCTCCAACTCAAGAGCATTTTGGATTGAGGGTATAAGTTGAGATGTCCCCGCCTCAGGTAGTGGATCTACCTTTAGGGTCCAGGGTGGGGACAGAGACTCTGTGTGCACTCCTAGCAGCTCTTCTAATTTGGGCATATCCCTTTCAGTTTCTTCAATAGTCAGAGAATGGTCCTTAGATATGACCTTTTGAAGGGGATCTCTGCATAAGATTGCTGGAGTAGTCTCTTCAATGATTTTATCAACTACCTTAATTTGGGAACAATCTTCAAATTTGGATTGCTTGTAGGTATCAAAAACATTTGACCAGATCAGTTTGTTCCCAAAGCTCATGTTAAGTGCTCTTTATCTACAATTGATAGAGGCGTTGGCTCTGGCTAAGAAGGGGCATCCCAAGATAATGGATATCTTGGTGGGCTTATTAGATGGGTCAGTATCTAGCATGAGAAAGTCAATAGGGAAGAAGAAGTCCTCCACTCTCCCCAGGCATCTTCCAGCAATCCTTGTGGTGTCTTAAGCCATCTGTCTACGACTTGGAGGATGACTGGACTAGGCTTTAAATTGCCTCCTCCCAAGAGGTCATAGATAGAGCTCGATAAAATGTTCACCCCTACACCCAGAGCGAGTAGATGCTCATTAATGTGTTGGTTACCTATAACCACTGAAATATACAGGGCACCTGGGTCTTTCATTTTGGGGGGTGTTCTATGTTGGAGTACCGAGCTAACACGGTCAGGCAGGATGACCTTAGCTTGGCCCTGTCTCCTAGATCAATGCTTCTGGGTGCACAGGTCCTTCAGAAACTTGGCATAGGATGGGATCTGATTAATAGCATCCAATAAAGGCAAGTTGATGTGGACTTGCCTGAAAGTGTCCATAATCTCATCTGTCCTATCATTGACTCCATATGAGCCAACAAAAGATACCCTAGGAGTGGATAGGCACTAAGGATAGGGCACGCTCGGCTTCTAGGTAGAGGGGTCATCATGTCGGAAAAGGGGAGGCGGAATGACGACATCCTCTGGGTGAGTGATTTCAAGTGAGGGAGAGCAGTGTGGCTCTTCCTCGGTGAGGGTGGAAGTTGGGTTCGATGTTGGAGGGGAATTATGAGAGGTGACCATAGGAGTGCTATCAAGTTTGTTGATTTTTTTTCCACTCAGCATGTTCACAGTTTGAGCGTGGTCCCTGAAAATGCCCCCTTACCCTTTGGGTTCTCCTCAGAAGAGCTAGGCAGCTTCCCCAGATCTCGTTGTCTAACTCCCTTAGTAAGATGACCAATTTGGGATTACATATCAGTGATCATCTTATTCTGAGATTGGATGACCATATTTTGATGCTCTTGCATTGCTTTCATCATGTATTTTAGTTCATCATCTCAAAAGGGTTATTCTGGGGAGGGTTTGTTTAGGATGGTTGGAATACGGGTTGGGGATGTTGGGGTCATGCATTCCTTGAGTTGGAAGCATCACCTTGCTTCCATGAAAAGTTTGGATGGTTCCGCTACCCTGGATTATAGGTATTGGAATAAGGATTATTGCAAAGAGGTGGTCGGAAACCTTGGGTTGCATTTAGGTTGCCCTGAATCAACTCAGGGAATTGATTTGCCTAGTGGCACCTACAGTGGTGTGCGTCATGCTTTGGCAAATGGAGCATTCACTTGAAGCCTGAGAGATGAAGGCTACTTGCAAGTTCATGCCAGGGTTCTGCTAAAAGCCTATCAAAATTTTTGTTCAATAATTGAATCTGATAAGCCAAATCCTGAGTAGCCCTGACTTCATGGGCCTCTATCTTCCCCTGTAGGATTGATGGTTTTCTTTCTTGATAAGTAGAGGACATGTGTATAGAATTGTCACTTAGTGTTTCAAATAATGCCCTGGCTTCATCCTCAGTTCTGGTCATGAAGGTTCCTGCACAGGCTACATCGATGGTTTGCCTTTGCCTTTTAGATAATCCATGGTAGAACCTTTCAACTAATTGCCATCTTGGCACCAGATGGTGGGGGCATAACCTAAGAAGGTCATTAAAACACTCCCAAGTTTCATGAAATTGCTCTCCTTCTTGTTGAGTAAAATCCATAATCTTTCTTCTGTAATGGTTGGCCTTACACATAGGAAAGTACCTTTTCAGGAATTCTCCCTTAAGTGTGGCCCAATCATTTCCCCTTGCATCTAGGGTATGATATCAGTGCTTGGCCTTATCCTTTAGGGAGAAAGGAAATAGATTTCTCATCAAGGCTTCATCAGTAAAGTCCTGGAGCTTAACCATGGAACTGATCTTAGTGAATTCCTCAAGATGCTTGTAGGGATCCTCCCTAGTAGTACCATAGAAAGCGGGGAGCAAAGATATGGTGCTGCTCATGATCTCATAAGAATTATCCACTCCAGGTCTTCGAATAGGTAGGGCTTAGCGAGTGGTAGGAAGGAAATAGTCTCTCAAGGTTCTTTGGTTTTCACCAACCTTAATCTTTTCTTCAGGTCTTTCTTCTGCCATTTTTCTTCTTTCTTGGTTGGCTTTTCTAATAATTCTCTCAGGTTCCTAGTCGAAAACAAGACAACTTCCAAGAGAGCACCTACCAAGCATACACCAAGCAAACAAAAGGCAATAGGTCTTTTGTTGATTTAAAGTACTTTAAGTCCTCTCCCAACCCTCCAGCTTGGCCAAATAGAGTCAAGGCAGTGTTTCTCTATTCCCAAGTAAGTGGTATAAGGGAAATGAGGCACTTGAGTCTCTTGGTCAATGTCTGTTAAGGAGGTTGAGGTTACTTTTAGTCCTTTTTGGGTGACCAATCAAGTTGTCAAGCAATTATGCTCCATAAATTGACCTTCGAGTGCCCTAGAGACGTACACTTTGCTGCAATGATATTCTCAAATGCTCATGTAAAAAGGTACTCCAAGGATGGAACCAAGGTATGAAAGCAGGGTGAACCCTTCCTTTGAGGCAATGCGTTAGCGGTGCCTCTTAACTACCAATGAATTCCTTTAAGGGGTGTTGTTGTCATAGCAAAATCGAGATTAAAAACTACATTATAGTATTGTATAAATCGCTTTGAAAATAAATAAATTTTATTACTTGAAAAGGTTCCGAGGTCGAACATAGGGAGCAATATAGAATTTAAAGGTCAAGATCACAATTTAAATCAAGAATAAAGATTGCAATAAAAATAATGTCAGTATCAATATGCAAAAAGAATGGAGTAAAATGGTGATTTAAATCACCAATTACTCCTCACAAATAACACTTAAATCAAGTCTCAAATATATGTAATTAAAGTATCGGATGTCTTAAGTAGCCCTGTGCTACAGTGCTAAGGTTTTTCTTCTTCTTCTTCTTTCTCTATTCAGCTACTTTGCATAGAGGGGGAAACTTCTTGAATTGGCTAAGTGTTAGCCAATTCTCTCTGCAGCAAAACCCTCCCCCTACCCTGTGCTATCTCTCCTTCTCTTTCTCTCTTAGGCTCCACCCTCCCAGGGCCTCTCAGTGGGTAACCAGGTAATCGGGTAGGTGCAAACCCGGGTCCAGGACTGCAGGCATGGTCGCAACCGAGGAGTGAAGGGCTTAGGTGGGTCGGGTGCACTAGGTTCGCGGGGTCAGGTGTTGTGGATGAGGCGCATGTGAGGGTAGTGTGTGGGGGACCTCAACCCCCTTTGTGTTGAGGCGATAAGGCTGTATCACTTTTTCAATTTATCTGCCTTCAACTACTCTACTGCTTCCAATGAGGGACTAAACCATGCCCCTTTCTTCGCGTGCATCTGCAGCAAGGAGGTTCCTCCGATTGGTGTAGCTGCTAAGGGCAGAGGCTTCAATTGACCACCTGGAAGTGGTGCTGAAGCTATTCCGCACAGCCTGGAGATGAGATCCTAGAGTTGTAGGCCTGATTAAAGCTACAAGCAAGCTCGCAGCTGCTGCATCAATGGCGGAGGAGGTTGGAACCTGAAATCCAAGAATAATGGCCTCGCGGCTGCATCAAAAGGTTTAGTAGATTCACCATGGATTGGCGAGTGTAACGATGGTGGTTGTGCGCTGTGATTATGTGTGAGGAGGTCAGATGACCTCGAGAAGGGTGGCCAGAGGTGCGTGAGTTGGGTGCCGATTCTGAAGGAGTAATTGACCTAACTAAGTTAGGGCTTTTGCTCCTGAGGTCAAGGCAATGGTGAGGAACGTGGAAGCGACGCAGTTGGGTAAGTGTGGAAGCCGCTAGGGCTTGTCGGAGGTCTACCTGCAAGGTAGAAGACGAATGGTGGTCGGGCGAGTCGGCAGTCGAAACAAAGTGGAGAATGTCTGGAAACTAAGAATGGAAGATGAGGAGCCATTTAGGAGAGGTAGCAGACGATGGGGAGCGGAGTTGGCGTCGGTTGAGGTATGGCCGGTGCCGAAGATGAAGCTGCTCTGATAAGGGATGGACGGCGAGGATGGAGATAGGGATGCCGGCTAATGCTACTCAACGCGGAAGAAGGCAAGGAAGCAGAATTTGCCACTGGTATTGTGGTTAGACGATGAGGGGAGTCAAGGAGGGTCGTTGGAGCTTAAAGAGCAATTCGACCAGAGGATGAGAGAAGAATTTGGGGGTTACTATGGTCGAATTCAAGCTTGGGAGGTTCGGCTTGGCCTGGGCTTTCTTTTATAGGTCATTAGAGGGCGATTAGAGCTTGGGAAGCAAGCTTCCCAAGCTTGGAAAGCTCACCGGAGTTTGGGAATTCTTTGATACCCAAATCTCTCATGCGTTTGCATGAGAGATTGGGTTGGTTTTGAGGCTTAGGATCGGGTTCAAAAGGAAGGGAATTTCTTGACGAACTTTCCTTTCAAATTTGAGAGGGATTCGTTAAGAAATCAGGGAATTCTTTCCAATTTAAGGTCGTAGGAGCAAGTAGGAATAGGTTTAATGGTGGTAGGGACCTTTTTGTGAGAACGACAATAATGTTAGGGGTTTAGTTGAAAAGATTTTGAAAGTTACGGGTAGAAATGTAATTAGACAAGACCAATTTGCAAACTAGGTCAAGACAAACTCATCTTGGGTCCAAATTTTGCTAGAAACCTAATTTTGACCTAATAAATCCAATGGTGAAGTTGGATTTTGGTTTTGATCATGGTTGATTAGGTAATTTATTCAAAAACCTAAATTAGGGTAAATATCTGTCTATGACTTTGTTCTGGGTCAAAACGAGTTCTGATAGTCAAATTGAAGGTTCCAAACCATAGATAATATTTTTTATGAATTTTAGAGGGTTTATGTGAATTTTATCATGATCAAAACCTCAATTAATTAAGCGGGTCAGTTTTTAGGATTTCAAAAAGTCATTTAATTCTCAGAACACGTGCAAACCATTTTCTGATTGTTCTAACCCACTTGTTATCTTTTTAAAACCATTTAACTTTCATTTAACCCTTGAGAAAACCCGTGGTTGTACTGTATTCATGATAAGTTGGTAAAATTACAGTTTTAACCCTAGTTTCTTATTTTTCCCTCAGAATGATTATGCAGTGACTTGTGACTCTCTGGCAGTTATGTAGGAGCATTTACTGACTTAATTGTGTCAAAATGAGCTAGTTATGGCTCATGATGGTGTTCCCATTAGGTGTGCCCCCTTAGAGTATCAAATCACTCGGGAAAAAGTTAATACCACAGTCACAAAGCGAGATAGGTGGGTTTACACTAATAAAGAGATTGATGCCTATAGCCTTAAGGGTCCAAATCCTAGTGCAGTGCCTATAGCGCGTGCTCGATGCAGGAAGTGTGCATCACACTCTGGAAAGTGATTTTTCTTTTGAAAATCGCAATCAAATTATTCAAACACTTCCTATATATTTTTCTTTCTTCTTTTAAGAAGTACTATGACCACTTGATTAATCTTTTCAAGTCAGCTCAAGTGGTCTTCTTTAATTATGTCAAAATGCAATGCGTGTGTAGATAATTGATACAGAAAGATAGGAAATACGTACCTAGCTCAGCACTCTTCAATGCAAAAATGTACGCAATGTAGTAAGAAAATCTAGATGCTGCTCAAGCACTCCTAGATGGTCGACCAATGAATTTGCAGCTTCTAGCAGGTAGTTCAGATTTTGTTTTTAACAAATGCACAATCAAAAGAACTAACTAAGAATAAACCTAGAATCTAAAGAATCGGGGACACCCCCAAAAACTGGCCCCAAATTACAAGCGTGAGAAAACTTATAATTAAACTAAATGCTAAGAGTCTACTGTAAAATGCTAAATCAGAAATCTAAGAGGTAGAATCCTCCTAGACATTTCTTCGTGTGTCTTCAAGTGTGTAGGATCAAGGACCATAGACTCCTATTGCCAACCTCTAGGTAGCGTTAAGGTCCACCAACCTTATCGTCTTCACTGCGTGCTCCTCCCTCTCATGAATGTACCTCGCATAGAAGAATAGAGAATGGTCAGATAAATGTGCACCTCAAAATAATAAAAAATAAACCAGGTGAACCTATTGCGTCTGTTGCCTCCCTGACAACGGCGACATTAGAACGGGGAATTTCACTTGCAAAAAAAATGTTACGTCAGAAAATTACATCGTCGCAGTGTATAAATCGTGGTGGAAAATCCCAAACAAAAATATTTTAATAAAATTAACCATGAAGAGTTAGGTCGTATCCACAAGGAGGAACGATTGCAATAAATTCATGGTATGTAGCCATCATGTTCGCAGAAACCTTCGTGGGATGAATATGCTGCTCTAAATGTAGCTTTCAATTCCATGAAAAGTTAAAGGCTATTTATCTAAATTCCATGTCAGAAATCAAGCTCCCAAAAATATGTAGATGATGCATGTGTAGTGGCAGGTCATGTAATTTTGAGTTGCATGCATACTAAATTGCAAATCTGAATCCAATTTCCATGAAAAATGAGATGAAGAACAAAAGCCAAACAAATATGAGAAAGAACAAGTGTCAGGCCGCAATTTCACCATAATAAATTAATCAAAAAAATAATTGAATAGTGGCTCACAATGGCATGTTTGGTAAATTTTAATACCACTCAAAATAGAACATTTGCTCTCTTTCTTATTCATGCACAGGAAGGAGCGTTGGCGGGTTGCTGACGTGCGAGGGATGTTGACAATGACGAGGTTGATCTGATGGAGGTTGTGGCGACGACGGAGATGGCCAAAGGTGGCCGATTGGTGGAGAAGAAGCTCACCGACAGTGGCTTGTCCATGCATGCTCATGGACCATGGTTGGCGCAGTTGAGGACTTAGTCGGGTTCGCAGTGTTGAGGGGAGGTCGGTGGCGTGGTTGGCGAGGAGAATTGGAGCCTATGGTGATGGCTGTGCGGAGGTGGACCGACGTGAGGTTTAGGTTGCTTCCTTTTGGTTGGCGGAGAAGAAGATGAAGAAGGAGAAGCTGAGCACGATGAGGAGGTTGACGTGCTGACTACTGTGCGCTTTCGTGGAGGGCATGCGAGGCTGTGGCACATTGGCATGAGCACGCGCTATGGAAGAGAAGACAGTGGTGCGTGGATGATTATTGGGTGCACTGGAGGAAGAAGATGGTGAGGCAGGTGGTTTGTGGATGATGGTGTTGATGGTGGTGATGGTGTGCACGCTATCACCGCACACACCACGGCAGGGGAAGGTTGACGGTGGAGAGCTCAGGTCACGGTGCGTGCTGGGTCCACGGTGCAGGTGATGGATGACCACGGTGGTTGGGCGTGGCTTTTTAAAGCCTATCCGTCTGTTTCTCTTCAACCGCAAACTTTTCCAACCACTCTGCGAAGATTGTAAGTGGTTGGAACAGAAAGATAAGTTCTAGCCGTTCTTCGTCAGACGTCTGATCAACAATCCAGATGTCTTAAAAGGTGTGGATAGCAGTGAGTCCACGATTGAGGTTCTTAGAGGTCCAAACTAGGTTCCAGACGTCTTATAGAATGACCTTGGATGTCTAAATAATGTCTTCATGTTTCTTGCACCTAGCCTTCATCCACCAAATGATTATCTTATCATATCATATGTTATTAAATGCAAAAATTGGTGTATAAGATTATACGCAAACTAAGGTGAATTTCTATTTAACTCCTCAATTAACAACTAGGAACAACTAATTAAAAAGTACTTAGGCTAGATAATGATCCACTAAAGTGGACTTATCACCTCCTTGACAAAAATCTTTTTAAATAATGCATGAATGGAATATGTATAAATGCTATGTATAAATGTTTTTTTTTTTGAAAACACATACTACTTTTTTATGACACAACTAATTCAAGAAAAATCACTAAAATTTTATAATTTTGGAGATAAATAAGAATGGCTCTCAAAAGTATTATCTACCCCCCGATTCCTATTTCATGCAACATCCTCAATGCATGTAATGGGCATAAAAGAAGAATAGATGTTACTTGGAAATTGGAGATTCTAAAGAAATCAAGACTCTATCATCTCCAAACCTAATTTGAAAGGCCTTAGTCTTTTCTTTATAGATCTTGGCACTTTCATAGGCCTCTCTTCTGAATTCATCTAACTCATTGAGTTGGAGTTTCCTTTATTGTCCAGCCTTATCCAAATCAAGATTACACTTCCTGATAGCCCAGTAAGCTTTATGTTCCAACTCAACAGGAAGATGAAAAGATTTACCGTAAATTAATCTATAAGGAGACATCCCAATCAGATTCTTGTAGGCGATCCTGTAAGCCCATAAAGCATCATCAAATTTCAGGGACCAATCCTTTCTGTCAGGTCTGACAGTCTTTCGTAGTGTGTTCTTAATCTCCTGATTTGAGATCTTCTACCTGCCCATTAGTCTGGGGAGGATAAGGTGTAGCAATCTTGTGTTGCACCCCATATTTATTCAATAACCCTCGAAATTGGGCATTAGCAAAATGAGTCTCACCATCACTAATTATAGCTCGAGGCATCCCAAATCTCAAGAATATATTTTTCTTCACAAAGTCAATAACAATGTTATGGTCATTTGATCTAGTGGAATTTGCCTTAATCCATTTAGAAATATAATCCACAACAAGTAATATATACTGAAATCCATGTGATACTGTGAATGGACCCATAACATTTATACCCCATACTTCATCAGAATTGATTGAAGGGGCATCAAATCTCTTCTTGTCATACTTCCTAAAGATTGACATCGAATGCAAGCTTTATAGAAACTATGTGCATATCTGAATAAAGTTGGCAAATAAAATCCACACTGGAATACTTTTGTAGCGGTTTTCTTTCCTAAGAAATGTCCTCCACAGGCCATATTATGACAAAAGGTTAAGATACTTGAAAATTCAAATTCTGGCACACATCTCCTAATAATCTGATCTGTACAAAGCCTGAATAATAAAGGATCTTCCCAAAAATAATGTTTAGCTTCGGAAATAAACCTCAGTTTCTGTTGTTTAGTCCATTCATTGGGTATTTTTCCTGTAGCTAAGTAAGTTGCCAATTCAGCATACCAGGGAAGTCCTTTATGGCCTATGGTCAAGATTTGTTTGTTTAGGAATTGATCTGTGATTGGAGGTGCAAGGCTAAGATTATCTAGATTGAGTCATGAAAGATGGTTTGCTACAATGTTCTGAGAATTGGCCTTGTCTGTGATTTCAAGGTCAAATTCTTGTAAAAGTAAAATCTATCTAATTAACCTTGGTTTAACATCTTTCTTCATCAACAAGTGCCGTAGAGTTGTATGATTAGTATAAACAACCACGTGGGATCCAATAATGTATGATCTAAACTTCTCAAGTCCGAAAACCACAGCTAGCAATTCTTTTTCTATAGTTGTGTAATTTCTTTGAGCATCATCTAGAGTTTTGCTAGCATAATAAATTACCACAGGATTTTTCTCAATCTTTTGTCCAAGGACGACACCAATAGCAAAATATGATGCATCACACATTATCTCAAAAGGATGGACCAATTAGGTGGTTGCAAGATCGGGGCTTTGGTCACAGAGTCCTTAAGAGTCTGATAAGATCGGGTGTAATCAACAATAAAATCAAAGGTGTTATCCTTAGTCAAAAGATTTGTCAGGGGCCTAGAAATCTTCGAGAAATTCTTTATAAATGTTCTATAAAAGCTAGCATGCCCCAAGAATGATCTAACTTGTCGAACTGAGCTAGGAGGTGGTAGATTGGAGATCAAATCAACTTTAGCTCAGTGGACTTCCAAGCCTCTTTCAAACACAATATGTCCAAGCAAAATCCCTTCTTGGGCCGTAAAATATCTCTTTTCCCAACTCAAGACCAGATTTATTTCTATACATCTCCTCAAAATCTTTTCCAATTTGCTTAGACACTCAACAAAGGAAACTTCAAAAATTAAAAAATCATCCATGAAGACTTCCAAGTAATCACTGATCATGTCTGAAAAGATCGCCATCATGCACCTTTGAAAAGTCGTAGGTGCATTGCATAATTCAAAAGGCATTCTACGAAAAGCAAAGGTTTCGTAGGGACATGAAAAAGTCATCTTTTCTTGGTCTTCTAGACTGATTACAACTTGGTTATATCCAGAATATCCATCCAAGAAATAAAAAAATTTCCTTCCTGCCAGTTTCTCTAGGATCTAATTAATAAAAGATAGTGGGAAGTGATCCTTTTTAGTGGCAGAATTGAGTCATGTATAATTAATACAAACCCACCACACAATTGTGGAGCGCATTGGGTTGGATTCGCCCTTGTCATTGGTTACCATAGTTAGCCCTACTTTCTTAGGTACAACTTGATTTGGGCTTACCCTTGGACTGTCAAAAATGGGGTAAATAATGCTCGCATCAAGCCACTTAATTATTTCCTTTTTGATGACCTCCCATATATTCGGGTAAAGTCTCCTCTGTAATTCACCAGAAGGTCGAGCATCTTCTTCCAAGTATATCTTGTGGGCATAGTGAGCAAGTGATCGCACGGGTTTTGCATGTTTTAAATCGGGGTTACGAGTAACCTGCCGTCGTAGTTGCAAAACTCGTGATTAGATAAAATTTATAACCAAAACTCGAGATGAGTCCCAGGTCGAACATGGGGAGGCGAACGTTTGGTTTTGAAAATCCACATTTTGCTTTTATTTATTTTTGGCCATTTTTATCTTTTCTATTTTTTTGCTTTTAGTAAGCAAGAGATTAGGTCAATGAATTCTAGGTAATCTACTTGCAAAAATATAAGAGAGAGAGAGAGACAATCATCCATTCATGAACAACTGTTTGTTACAACTACGAAACTGGAAAATCTACACTACGAAGGTGAAAAATAGAGAAAGGTGACAGAAATCCCCCTCGACAGTCGCTCGAAGGATGACTCGTTTGATGTTTCCTGGAGGAAGGTGGTGAGGAGCAAGATGAAGAGGACGTAGCTGAAGGACGGATGATGGGGCAGGACGATGTCGCAGCGAGGATTTTCTTCCTGAAGGGCGGTGAAAGGACGGCCATGGGATGCTCCATGAATGGGAATGAGGGGAGGGAAAACTATTTGGTTTTACTCTAGAGGAGCATCCCGGGCTTGGGACAAGCTCTCTCTAGAGCCTTGGAGGTGGTGAGGTGAAGAGAGGAAGAGATGAAGAAAAATGGGAGGGGTAGGGGTCCTTTTATAGTGGAGGAAAGAGTCAAATTCGTATACAGGACATTTAGTGATGGTCATAAACGTCACTGAAGATCCGCCACATACGTCGCTAAAGGCAGCCCACGTGCCCACGCTGCCGCTGCGCTGGCGCACGCGGAGTGCCTACATGCGCTGCCACTGCATGCGCGTGCACCCACGTTGCTATGCACGTGCGGTGGCATGTGCATGTGCATGGGAAACCTAGGTTGCGCCATGTGGTGCGATCTAGGCCATCCATCTTCTTTTCGTTGTAGGGGTAGCTACAGAGGATGGATTGAGTCAATTTTTGCACCATTGGACTGTCATCGTTGATCTGAATCCATCCATGTGATTGGATTTATCGTTTGAAGCTTTAAATTATGCACCTAGTCCTTTGGCCGTTGATCTTCCTCGAACTGCATGTGGTGCTACGGGACTCCGATAAAGGCGATTTCAAAGGCATTAGACTCCGATCATCATCTTGATCAGATCCATACAGTCGGATCATCAATCTAAGGCTCTGAAATAAATCTCCTCTTCTGGCCGCAAAAAGGATGCAATTAACCTAAAATATACACAACTACTCTAAATGCATAATGATGCATGTTATGCAATATTTATAATATGGAATGGAAGTCTAAGCCTAGGAACATGCATAAATAGGTATTTTAACCTAAATAGATGTGTCTATATCATACCATCATGCTTATCTTTTGCTTGTCCCTACCAAAATTAAGCTACATGCTGTGTATAAAATCAAAATTAGTATTAGATTGCTTAGGCCTAAGTTGTTTATTAATAATAGAAAATTTCAACTAAGGTCCTAAATAGCGAAAACTCAACAGTACCTAGGTGCTTGCTAAAATGTAGACCACCTAAGTCCTCACCGTATTTGAAAAGGGAAGACATCTTTTTTTATTTTTCTTCTTTTCTAATTTTTTTTGTACTTTTAGAGTTTGAGAGTTTCGAGATAACTTTTTACGGCTAGCCGACCCAGCCAAGATTTGAAAAGGACTCTAAGTGCTAAGCATCTAGTGAAAAGAGTGAAAGACTCACTAGGCAGCTGTTAAAATGGACTTCAGGTTTCTACGACCCTAGGTGGCCTTGCCTAGAGGTTTATCTTTTCGAAAGGTAGCTTTCTCCCCACTTTTATTTATGGAGTCAACACAAGGGTGAACCTAGTGTATATCTCCCCAGTTTATTCTACTTCCCTGCCTCTTCCCTAAGTATTTTGGGAATTATTGTACATTTTTGTGAGCTAGGCTCTGGACAACCAGCCAATAGGCTGTTACCCACGGTAACTTGCCATCCATACTCATGTGATGAAGTGTCATTTTATTTGTTTACTTTTATTTATTTTCTCCTTTTTCTATTTTTTTCTATATTTTTTTTCTTTTTCTTTTTTTTTAAGTTGGTGGCTTCCTTGATCTAAGATTTACCTAAAGGTGGTATGACGAAAATGGTTGTGTAGCTAGGCTCTAGACAGCCGATCGATGAGCTGTTACCGCCGACAACTTGCCAGCCATACCACCCTAGATAGTTCATTAGCTACCCAATTTCTGAAGAAACCACCGAAAAGTGAGTCAGTGCAAAAAATGTGTGTAGATGCTCAGGCTTGAAATCCCCTCAAATCAGAGGGTGGGTTGATAAGTTGCATACTTATCATCCCAATTTATTAGCCAAATTAAAAATGAATTTGAATTGGTGAGGACTCGAGACTAAGTCCACATTCAAGTGGACACCTAAGCTAATTAAGCCCGAAGACCTGAAGAGTCTAAGCATCTAGGTCCTATCGTATCATTTCCTAAAGTTAATAATGCCTAAAAGCCTAAGTTCTCTTCTCCTAAGTCTATTTTCTTTATTATTCTTTTTATCTTTTTGAATATATATATTTTTAAAAGAAATTCTACAGAGTTAACAAAATGATTTCAGGATAAAGTATCCACCCCCCCATGCCTAAATGATGCAATGTCCTCACTGTAAAAACAAAGACATGAAAAGGGCAAAATAAACAGAATATCACTTGAGTATTGTGAAAATCTAGTCAGCTTCACACAGAGAATAGAGTATACACACGTGCTAAATTTAATGCCTTCAGCTAGGCATAATATACATACAAAGAGGAAATTGAGAATTCACAAGTGTAGGTCAGAATCAAAATAAAAATATTGATCCTCCAACCCGCTAACAGAAGATGTCCACTGATGTGGACCAAATTATGATGCAGACCCATGCCCCAAGGTCAAGTGGTTCTAAGGTTCTGGAAAAAAATCACCCAGAACCTAAGATTGTTGTGAAACTTGCAGGGCCGGGCCTATGGTTTTGTGGTGTGCAACCCAAGACCAAAGTGTTGGACAATGGGTAAAGATGGTTTAATAGGTTCGGATGTCCACTTGACATCTAGCTTAGAAAAATAATCAGTGATTTCAAGCTTAGGTTGCATGTGAAAGATATCATAAGGGTCCTGGTAGAAAGTAGGTGGTTTCAGGTTCATAGGGACCCTTAGATCCAAAATCAAAGTTCCCTCAGAATTGCCTCCCAAATTTTTATTTCAACAATTCTATCCTCCAACAACACGAACTCTGGCTCCAAGACCTCTAGCATATGATTCACCCCATATGATTCTCCTAAGTCCAATAATCGTGGCTGAATCAAGATTGACTTGTGCACAATGATCTCAAAAGTCAGCTCTTCGGGGTGCGGATGAGGAATGGGGCTATTGATTGAATCTTCTAGTAAATGAGGATTTGAATCCTCCAAGTTAGCCCCAACTGAATCTAAATCTTCAATAATTAGGCTATCAACTGGTTCGTCAGATTCGTCAAGCCCATTTGTCTCACTAAAATCCTCTTCCTTAAGTTCAAGTGAGACTTCACCAAAAGACTCTTCACCCTCAGAGTCAAAGAATTCATGATCCTCATTTATATATGTCTCAAAATCGATTGTCATTTCCTGGTTCAAAGAAACATATTTTTCCTCGCTCCCGGGCTTGGGGATCTAGAGTGAATCAATCAGTTCATCCTCAATGGGTTGCTCTAGCCCAACCTGGTCATCTCCAATCTCAGAATATGTATCCCCCCCGATAGGCCCCTGAGCAGGTTCTGACATTGGCTCTCCTAAAGGGTGTTCATCTTGAGAATCATCCCAAGATTTGACTAGGGCAACCACAAATTTCATCCTCAACCTCGATAATTTCCCAAGAAGAAACTCACCCAGCTCCCTATCCCTAACATTTTGGAGCAAATCCAATAGATAACTATTAAGTTTATCAATCATTTTTATCATAGGCTCCAATGCTTCAGTGCATGGTGTTGGCTGGGCTTCTAAAGATTGTATGGTGTTCCTCAAGTTAGCCAACACCCTATCTTGGATCTAGTACACTTGAACCGACTGGTTCGATTCAGGTTTGGGTGGGTTTGGGTTAAATATAGGAGAGTCAAGATGTTGAGGTTCTTGGGTCCCTCCCTGATAGTAAGTCATTTCAGGTTGTTTAAAGGATGGTGGCAACCTATACTTAGTGGAATACTGGGGAGGGTAGGTGTTATAATCATTATATACTTCCTGATTGTCGATCGAGTTGGTTTGGTGATAAAAGGATGAAGATCTATAATCAATGTAGCTTGGGGAAGGATAGTAATCATAGTATTGTTGTCTAGGGTTAGGCTTTGGACACTATGGTCCATATTCATATCCCCAATCAAAGTCATCCCGGCTAGTGGATGGGTAATTACAAGTCAAGTCTGAATAGTAATCATCTTTGGGATAAGTGGTGGTAGGAGGATAGGATTGGAAATGTGTAAAAGATGTGGAAGGATACATTATGGAGTAGGAGGGAAAATAGAAGAGAGAAAGGTGCCCTGTAGTACAATCAACCAAACCTGTCCTTATGTAGGTAGCCTAAAGACCTATAGACTCCCAGGATCCGTCTTGAGATTATAAACAATTTAGTCTACTTTTATCCGGTCAATCCAACCAGTTAGAAGGAGGGACTGGGGAGAAGGTTCTTCCTTTAGCTTGCTCCTCCGGTTCCTAGTGTACCCCCCAATTGCGGTCATTTGATGCTACTCCCCTATCTAGACATTAGATGGACCAGTAGAAGTAGATTAATTGAAAAAAATCACAATCTGAGCCCCGAAGAGCGAATCAATTCTTAAGGTGAATGTCTACTCAGTTTTAGTTAGGCTTGCGATGATCATGCTCTTGGAATGTGATGGGTTCTTTAGATGGGTTGTGCCCTTAATGATCAGTTAACATGTGTGTGCGTGCACAACCTGGGATTGCAAAAAAGGTTATTTGATGATGTGTCTTTTAGAGTTTACTCTTAGGTATATTCAATCAAGTTTTGGAGAACACTCCAAGTTTTGAAAGTATGGGTGTAGATATGTTCCTTTAAAAATCAAAAATAATGTGGAGTGTCTGGTTTAGACCTAAGAATCAACCCTAAGTGGCAAGCTACTTGGTTGATCGCCTTTATCTTAAGTGGTGTGGCCCAAATAGTTTAATCAATTGGCCTATTGCACCACTTAGTTAAGGCACACAGAAATGTTTTACCTATTTAGATTTCTACTCACATATTTGTGTGTTAAGTGTACCTGGTCTACAGGTTAGATCCCAGTTAAGTGGTTAGAATTGATGTGATTGTGCGCCTTAGGGTGAGAAGTTGTGGGTGTTAAGTGTGTAGCTTTCAGAAAATACCACAAGAGAAGAGTATTTTTTTTATTTTTTATATATGCGGCGGTGAGATGAGTGGAGGTGGCAAACAAACAACCAAATATATCCTAGGGTTTATAAAAAGCACCTAAGTTGATTTAGGTTTGAGTTATTAGTATGGTGAAATGAACTAGTGGGTGGGGTGGTGGGGATAAACTTACAAAACCTTCATCCGCACTTTTCTCTGATCTAACTGCTTTGGCCTGCCGGATGAGTACCTGCAATCACAGTAAGATCAGAGAAAAAGTGAGACAAAAGTTACGTAAGGTAGAGAAACACGGAAAAAAAAAACAAAGAGCATCGCCTCCCTGGAAACGATGCCAAATTAATCACACAGGTTTCGCATGTTTGAAATCAGGGTTACAAGTAACCCATTGTCATAGTTGCAAAACTCGTGATCAGATAAAATTTATATCCAAAACTCGAGATGAGTCCCAGGTCGAACACAGGGAGGCGAACGTTTTGTTTTGAAAAGCCACGTTTCGCTTTTATTTGTTTTTGGTCATTTTTATCTTTTCTATTTTTTTTGGGTTTTTAGCAAGTAAGAGATGAGGTCGATGAATTCTAGCTAATCTACTTGCAAAAATATAAGAGAGAGAGAGAAACAATCATCCATTTAAGAACAACTGTTTGTTACATCTACGAAAGTGGAAAATCCATACTACGAAAGCAAAAAATAGAGAGAGGTGAGAGAAATCCCCCTCAATGATCGCTCGGAGGACGACTCGCTCTAACATCGCCTGGAGGAAGGTGGTGAGGAGCGGGACGAAGGAAGACATTGCTGGAGGACGAAGGATGGGGCAGGACAGCGTCGTAGCAAGGATCTTCTTCATGAAGGGCGGTGAGAGGATGGCCACAGGATGCTCCACAAATAGGAATGAGGGGAGGGAAAACTATTTGGTTTTACTCTAGAGGAGTATCCTGGGCTTGGGATAAGCTCTCTCTAGAGCCTTGAAGGTGGTGAGGTCAAGAAAGGAAGAGATGAAGAAAAATGGGAGGGGTAGGGTTCCTTTTATAGTGGAGGAAAGAACCAAATTCGTATACAGGACATTTAGTAATGGTCATAAACGATGCTAAAGATCTACTGCAAACGTCGCTAAAGACAGCCCATGCACCCACACTACCGCTGCGCTGGCACGTGCTTTGCACGCCATGTCACGTGCCTCCACGCGCTACGTGCCTGCATATGCTGCCACTGTGCGCACGTGCGCCCGTGCTACTGTGCATGTGCAGTGGCATGTACGTGCGCATGGGCAACCTGGGTTGCGCCATGTGGCGCGATCTAGGCCGTCCATCTTCTTTTCGTTGTAGGGGCTATTATAGAGGTCAGATTAAGTCGATTTTCATGCCATTGGGCTACGATCATCGACTCGAATCCATCTGCATGGTTGGATTTGTTGTTTGAAGCTCCTAATTATGTCACATAGTCCCTTGGCCATTGATCTTCCTTAGATTGCATATGGTGCTACGGGACTCCGATAAAGCAGATTTCGGAGGCATTGGACTCCGATCGTTGTCTTGATTTGATCCGTTCGGTTGGACCATTAATCCGAGGCTCCAAAATAAATCTCCTTCTCTCCTGACCACAAAAAGGATGCAATTAACCTAAAGTATACAAACTACTCTAAATGCAGAATGATGCATGCTATGCAATATTTATAATATGGAATGCAAATCTAAGCCTAGGAACATGCATAAATAGGCATTTTAACCTAAATAGATTTGTCTATATCAGCAGGGCTAATACCCTTCAAATTAGAAATGGCTCATCCAATAACTTGCTTATTTGCACTTAGGACCTTAGTAAATTTAATCTCTTGATCCCTGGTCAGATGGAAGTTAATAATTAGAGGGATGGTCAGATTAGGTCCTAAGAAGACATATTTTAGACTACTTGGGAGGAGCTTTAACTCCAATTTAGTTAGGACCATGAGTGAGTGTAGCTGAGTAGGTGAAGTTGGCACAGGTAGCCTCTCCACAAGAGGATCAATTCTGAGTCTTAAGTCAGGTGCTGGATTCAGATACTTTCAAACTTCCTTGCACTTAGGGTCCCAATTAGTTTCTTTTCTTGGTTGAGTCAAACATGCTAGCAGAGGATCCTTAATAAGATTAATAGCCATGATTTCCTCAATGTCATCATCCTCTAAGTCCTCAATAGCTCTACAATCATCAAAGTTTTTCATTGCCTTAAAAACATTTAATTTCATCTTTTTATCTCCAAAGGCAATTTCCATTTTTCCAAATTCACAATCAATGTGGGCTTTAGCAGTAGCAAGGAAGGGTCTGCCCAGGATGATTAGGGTATTGCAGAGTCAT
This sequence comes from Thalassia testudinum, assembly GCA_037157565.1. Taxonomy (NCBI): domain Eukaryota; kingdom Viridiplantae; phylum Streptophyta; class Magnoliopsida; order Alismatales; family Hydrocharitaceae; genus Thalassia; species Thalassia testudinum. The sequence continues at coordinate 98,976,175 of JAZHRO010000025.1, forward strand.
TTGGGAACGTCCATGTCAAGGACTAGAAAATCAACAGGGAAGTAAAAGTCCTTGACACATACAATCACATCCTCCAGAATCCCACGCAGCTTGGTGATAGTCCGATCAGCTAGTTGAAGTGTCACATTAGTGGGCTTCAGGTCACCTATATCGAATTTCTCATTTAATACAGTCAAGATTAGATTAATGGAGGCACCCAGATCCAATAGAGCTTTATCCAAAGTAATATCCCCAATTGAACAAGAAATCAGGGGGGCTCCTGGATCCTTCTTCCTAGAGGGAAGGTTATTTAAGATGATTAAGCTAGATTATTCAATCAAGATAACTTTCTTAGGATTATTAGATTTTGACCTGCACTTTGTAGTAGTCAATTCTTTCAAAAATTTAGCATAGACTGGGATATGTTCATGGCTTCCAATAGTGGGATATTAAACTATACTTGTTTGAACACATCCAACCAAGTCTCAGTAGTAGATTTAGGCTTCTTCTTCCTAGGCCTATCTAGGGCCTAGGAAAAGGGATTTGGATTTTTGGGTCCTCAAAATCATGAGCCTGATCCTCTTCCACAATAGTCTCCATTCTCAAGTTGTGTACCGGGATCCCTAGAGTGTAGAGTAGGAGTCATAATAAGCTCCTGGGTAGTTTTTCCAGTTCTCAAAGTGATCGAATTGGCTAAAGCAGGTGGATACTGATTCAGATCTTGGGAAAAGCTAATCATAGAGTACAGATTTGATTGTGGAACTTGATTATAAATAGTTCCTGGATTAGGAGGAAGATTGAAACCAGGTGGAGTCATAGGAGCTTGTTGAATCAGATGAGCTTGATTTTAATTAACCCCTTGGGGGAAATTTCCTCTAATTGGTGCATTTCTACGATTTGTAAGGGGTTATGAGGGTAGGGTATCAATAGGCCTATCATTAGGCTTAGGCCCTATCTAGTTCTTAAGATCCCTGATGGACTGGGTCAACTACTACATAGCTTGCAACATGGAAGTATTTGTGTCCATTAGTTGCTAGTTTTGATTCAATATAGCCAATTTAGTTTGGCTAGGTTGGTTAGGGGGCAAGGGTTGATAATTCCAACCCTGGTTATAAGTGTTAGGTAAGCTAGGGTTCATCTAATAGGGTTTAGGCTTTGTAATCTGTTGGTTTACTTGCCCCTGGCTTTTCCAAGAGAAATTCAGGTGGTTTCTCGAACCAGGATTATAGGTGTTAGAGATAGGATTATTTCTATTGTTCCCTTGGATAGCTGACACATCCTAATTTCCAGATGGTGATGAGGATAGGAGTGTGGAGTCAGGTCGACAGGGATCAAAGGTCCCTACTTGGGTCCCATGTAAAGGGCCTTGGGTCAGTTGGCTCACATCTTGAGCCATACGTAGCTTATTCACAAACTCCCTCCCTGAGGGAGCTCGGATAGTGGGTGATGGGAGGGTTGCTCCCTTCCTATTGTGGTTCATCAGTTCATCTAGTTTTTTAGATACAACCTAAACTTTGTCAAGCTTTTCACAGATAAAGTTTATATCCACATTGCTGGAACTCTCCTGGACCTCAAAAATTCCACCTCTAGGTTGCATGGATCTTCCATAAGTTTCCATGGAGGCATTGTTCATGGAATTCCCACTCATATTCTCAAATAAATCAAAAGCATTGTTTTCACCTTTGCTCATAAAGTTGAGTCCATAGACGGCATCCACAGGGCTTCTCATATGATCATTAGGCTCGAGATAAAAGATTTGCACTAGTTGCCATCTAGGAACCTCATGATGCAGCCATTTTCAAATTAAATCCATGAACCTCTACCAAGCTTCATGCAATGGTTCTTTAAGGTGTTGGGAGTGAGAGTGGTAGGAATATCCTATGTATCGCAACTAAATACTAGAGGGGAGGGGTGAATAGTATTGCATTAAATTATATGCAAAGATTAAAAAATAAAACAATAGAAATTCATGCACAGAGTACACCTAATTTATAGTGGAAACTCGATCTGGGTGAAAACCACAACCTAAGCCTCCAAGCTTAGGATTTTTCTGACTAGGCACCGCTAGTCAATCTAGTAAACCATACCACTTGAACGAGGGTGGCACAACCTCTTACAATTCACTTCTCTTTTATCCTATAGAGAAGCAAAAACAACAACATGTATTTTCCAAACAAACTTGGAATCCGTAAATCAAAACAACAAAATAATATAACAACAAAATGAATTCTATAGAACCTCAATAAATGATCAAACTGATTTTTTGCAGAGGTTCGAGATGTCGTGCTTTTGAAGAACATGAAGAACGGGGCACGAAAGCCTTTGGAGATAAGCACGAGAAGCTGTGTTTTTGAATGGTATTTCTATTTAAAAGTTGTAAAGGAATGAGTTGCGTGTGACCTCTATTTATACAAAAGTTTTGCTTGAATAGGAAATTAAATTGGTTGATCAATTAAGGTTAATTGGTCAATCAAAAGGCAGTTTGGTCGATCAATTAAGAAGGTTGATCGATCACTGATTGTTATTTCTATTGACCAGCTTGGTTCATCGATGGTCGGGCGTGCTTTGCGTGTTAGAAATTGGGGTTACAAGTAACCCGTCGTCATAGTTGCAAAACACATCGATTAGATAAAATTTCTACCAAAACTCCAAGGGAGTCCCAGGTTGAAGACAGGGAGGCGACGCTCACTTTAATTGAGAACTGCGCTTCAATTTTATTTATTTTTGGTCACTTTTATCATTTCTAACTTTTTTGTACTTTTAGGAAGCAAGAGATAAGATCGACAAATGCTTATCTAGCTAATCTACTTGCAAATATAAAAGAGAGAGGGAGAAAGAGAGAGAGAGAAACAATCATTCATTTATGAAGAATTGTTTCTTACACTATGAAAGTGAAAGATCTACACTACGAAAGCATAAAAAGATACAATGAGGTGAGAGAAATCCCCCTCGATAGTTGCTCAGAGGATGACTTGCTCTAACATTACCTGAAGGAAGATGGTGAGGAGTGGGACGAAGGAGAGCAGAGCTGGAGGATAGAGGATGGGGTAGGACGGCATCGCGGTGAGGATCTTCTTCTCGAAGGGCGGTGAGAGGACGGCCACGAGATGCTCCACGAATGAGGATGAGGGGAGGGAAAACTATTTGGTTTTACTCTAGAGGAGCATCCCGAGCTTGGGACAAGCTCTCTCTAGAGCCTTGGAGGTGATGAGAGGAAGAAAGGAAGAGATGGATTGGAATGGTGGTGGGTAGGTCCTTTTATAGTGGAGGAAGAATAAATTTGTATCTAGATCTTTAGTGACGGTCGTAAACGTCCCTACAGCCGTCGCTGAAGATCCATGCCATTCAATACTTCCACTGACTTGTGCATCACGAGCCGTGTTGCACACGCGTACGTGTTTTGCACCCACGCCAGCTACGCTCATGCCCGTTGCTGCGCCTGCTGCCGCTGCCACTATTGTGCGCACATATGCACTGCGCATGCCACGATGCTTGGGTGCGCACGTGCCTTTGCACTCATGTGTGCGCCCATGCTGCTGTGCTTATGCAGCGATGCACGTGTGTGCGTGGGTGGCCTAGGTTGCGCCACGTGGTACGACCTGGGTCATCCATCTTCATTCCTTTGCTGAGGGTGCTATCGTGCTCGGATCGAATTGATTTCCACGTTGTCGAACTGCGATTGTTGCTTCGGATCCATCCGTACAGTCAGATTTTTCATCCAAAACCTGTAAGGATGTTGCATTGTCCCCTAATCATTGATCTTCCTCAGGCTTCATATGATGCTACGAGACTTCGATCTAAGTGATTTCAGAGGCATTAGACTCTAATCGTCATCCTGATCAGATTTGTATGGTTTGATCGTCCATCCAAGGCCCTGAAATAAATCTCCTTCCTTCCTATCCATAAAAAGGACCTAATTAACTTAAAATATATATGACTATTCTAAATGCAGAGTGATGCATGCTATGCAAAATTTATAACATGAAATGCAAACCAAGCCTAGGAACATGCATGAATAGGCATTTTAACCTAAATGGATGTGTCAATATCATACCCCCTTGCCTATCTTTTGCTAGTCCCTAGCAAAATTAAACTACATGCTATGTTTAAAAACATAATTAGGACTTGATCGCTTAGGCGTAAGTTGTTTATAAACAATAGAAAATTTCAACTAAGGTCCTAAACCACGGAGACTCAACAGTACCTGGGTGTCTGCCAGAATACAGACCGCCCAAGTCCTCGCCTTATTTGAAAAGGGAAGATACTTTTTTTTTCTTCTTTTCTAATTTTCTTTTGTACTTTTGGAGTTTGAGAGTTTCAAGATAACTTTTTACGGCTATCTGACTCGCCCAATACTCGAAAAGGACTCTTAAGTGCTAACCATCTTGTGAAAATAGTGAAAGACTCACTAGACCGTCGTTAAAATGAACTTCAGGTTTCTAAGACCCTAGGTGACCTTGCCTAGAGATTTATCTTTTCGAACGGTAGCTTTCTCCCTACTTTTATTTATGGTGTCGACACAAGGGCAAACCCAGTGTATATCTCCCCGATTTATTCTACTTCCCCGCTTCTTCCCTAAGTGTTTTGGGAATTATTGTTCATTTTTTTTGTAAGTTGGGTTCTAGACAACCAGCCAATGAGCTGTTACCACCGACAACTTGCCAGCCATACTCGTGCGGTGAAGTGTGGTTTTATTTGTTTTTTTATTTTCTCCTTTTTCTATTTTTATTCTCTATATTTTCTTTTCTTTTTTTAAGTAGGTGGGTTTCTTGATCTAAGATTTACCTAAAGGCAGTACAATGAAAATGGTCATGTGACTGGGCTTTGGACAACTAGCTGATGAGCTGTTACCACCGACAACTCGCCAGCCATACCACCCTAGATAGTTCATTGGCTACCCAATTTCCGAAGAAACTACCAAAAAGTGAGTCAGTGCAAACAAAATGTGTGTAGATGCTTAGGCCTAAAGTCCCCCCAAATCAGAGGGCGAGTTGATAAGTCGCATACTTATCATCCCAATTTATTAGCCAAATTAAAAATGAATTTAAATTGGTGAGGACCCAAGACTAAGTCCACATTTTAGTGGACACTCAGGCTAATTAAGCTTGAAGACCTAAAGAGTGTAAGTGTTTAGGTCCTCTTGTATCATTTCTTAAAGTTAATAACTTCCAAATGCCTAAGTTCTCTTTTCCTAATTTCTTTCTTTTTATATCCTTTTCAAACTTTCAATTTTTTTTAAAATTTTATAAGAAACTAAAAGAAATTCTATGGAGTTAACATAATGATTTCAGGAGTTGATTATCCACCCCCCATGCCTAAATGATGCAATGTCCTCATTGTAAAAATAAAGACATGTAAAGGGCAGAGTAAACAGAATATCACCTGAGTGTCATGAAACTTTGGTCAGCTTTGCAGAGAGAAGAGTGTATACACACGTGCTAAGTTTAATGCCTTCAGCTAGGCATAACATACATACAAAGAAGAAAATGAGAATTCACAAGTGTGGGTCAGAATCAAAATAAAAGTATTGGTCTTGGTACCCGCCAGCAGAAGATGTCCACTGACGTGGACCAGATTATGGTGCAGACCCATGCCCCAGGGTTGAGTGGTTCTCAGGTTCTGGATGGAAATCACCCAGAACCGAAGGTTGCTAAGCTTGCGGGGTCGGGCCTGTGGTTTTCGGGTGTGCAACCCAAGACCAAAATGGCGCACAATAGGTAGATCTAGTTCACTAGTTTTAGATGTCCACTTAACATTCAGCTCAGAAAAATAATCAGTTATTTCGAGCTTAGGTTGCATGTGAAAGATATCGTAAGGGTCCTGGTAGAAAGTAGGTAGTTTCAGGTCCATAGGTACCCTTAGATCCAAAATCAAAGTTCCCTCAGAATTAGCCTCACAAATTTTTATTTCAACAATTCTATCCTTCGACATCAAGAATTCAGGCTTCGGGACTCTGGCATATCATTCACCCCATATGATTCTCCCAAGTCTAGAAATCATGGCTAAATGAAGACTGACTTGGACACAATGATCTCAGAAGTCAGCTCTTCGGGGTGCTGATGAGGCATGGGGTCACTGATTAAATCATCAAGTAAATGAAGATTCGAATCCTCCAAGTTAGCCCCAACCGAATCAAAATATTCAATGACTGGGCTATCAAATGGTTCGTCGTGCTTCTCGAGCCCATTTGTCTCACTAAAATCATCTTCCCTAAGCTCAAGTTAGACTTCACTAAGAGATTCCTCACCCTTAGAATCAAAGAATCCATGATCCTCATTTATATATGTCTCAAAATCATATGTCATTTCATGGTCCGTGGAGACATATTTTTCATCATTCCCTGGCTCTAGGATCTCAGGTGAGAAACTTGATTCATCCTTAGAGGGTTGCTCTAGACCAACCTGGTCATCTCCAATCTCAAAATATGTATCCCCCCTGACAGGCACCTGAGCGGGTTCTGACATTGGCTCTCTTGAATTGGGTTCATCTTGAGAATCATCCTAAGATTTGACTAGGGTAACCACAAATTTCATCCTCAACCTTTACAATTTCCCAAGAAGAAACTCACCCAGTTCCCTATCCCTAATACTTTGGAGTAAATCCAATAGAGAACTATTAAGTTCATCAGTCATTTTGATCATAGGCTCTAATGCTTCAGTGCAGGTGTTGGCTGAGCTTCTAAAGATTGTATAGTGTTCCTTAAATTAGCCAACACCCTATCCTGGATCTAGTTCACCTGAACCGATTGGTTCAATTCAGGTTTGGGTGGGTTCAGGTTAAATCTAGGGGAGTCAAGATATCAAGGTTCTTGGGTCCCTCCCTGATAGTAGGTCGTCTTGGGTTGTTAAAGTGGTGGTGACCTGTATTCAGCATAATTCTTGGGACGGTAGGTGTTATAATCAGCATATCCTTCATGGTTGTAGATCTGGTTAGGTTGATCATCAAAGGGTGGAGATCTATAATCATTGTAGCTCTGGGAAGGATGGTAATCATAGTCTTGTTGTCCAGGGTTAGGCCCTGGACACTGAGGTCTAGATTCATATCCCCAATCAAAGTCATCCCGGCTAGTGGGTGGGTAATTACAAGTCAAGTCAGAATAGTAATCATCTTGGGGATAAGTGGTGGTAGGAGGGTAGGATTGGAAATGTGTGAAAGGTGTGGAAGGATACATGGTAGAATAGGAGGGAAATCAGAAGAAAGAAAGGAGCCTTGCACTACTATCAACCAAGCCTGCCCTTATGCAGGTAGCCTAATGACCTATAGACTCCCAGGACCCATCTTGAGATTATAAATGATTTGGTCAACTTTTATCTGGTCAATCCAACCAGTTAGAAGGAGAGACTAGGGAGAAGGTTCTTCCTTTGGCTTACGCCTCCGATTCCTAGTGTACCCCCCAGCCGTGGTTGTTTGACGCTACTCCCCTAGCTAGACATTAGATGGACCAGCAAAAGTAGATTAATCAAAGAAAATCTTAGTCTAAGCCCTGAAGAGCGAATCAATCCTTAAGGCCAATGTCTACTTAGTTTTAATTAGGCTTGGGATGATTGTGCTCTTGGAATGTGATGGGCCCTTTAGATGGGTTGTGCCCTTAATGATTAGTTAAAATGTGTGTGCTTGCACAACTAGGGTTTACAAACAAGGTTATTTGATGATGTGTCTTTTAGGGTTTAACGTTGTTTAGTAGCTTTTAAGGTTTGATTCTTTGGTTGGTTCAATCAAGGTTTAGAACACTCCAAGGTTTGAAAACACGGGTGATGATATGTTCCTTTAAAAATAAAAAATAATGTGGAGTGTCTGGTTCAGCCCTAAGAATCAACCCTAAGTGGCAAGCTACTGATGGATCGCTTTTAATTTGAGTGGTGCAGCCCAAATAAAATAATCAATTGGCCTATTCGCACCACAGATTAAGGCACATAATGTCTTAGCCTAATTAGATTTCTACTCACTTATGTGTTTTGAGTTGAAGTGTACTGGGTCCACAGGTTAGATCCCGGTTAAGTGGTAGAATCAAAATGGAGTGGTGCGCCTTAAGTCAAGAGTTGTTGGTGTTAGGGTGTGTCTCTTTCAGAAAATCCTACAATCAGATAACACTTATTTTTATTTTTATTTTTATGTGGATGGCAAGGTGAGTGGAGGTGGCAAACAAACAACCAAATCTATCCTAGGGTTTATAAAAAGAACCTAAGTTGATTTGGGTTTGAGTTATTAGGTTATGGAATGTAAACTAAGGTGGGGGTGGTGTGGGGGACACTTACAAAACACTCTACCCGCACTTTACTTCGATCTACCGCACTTGGATCTCCATGCTAGGGTACCTGCAAGACAATAGATCAGAGATAAGTGAGGTTAGTGCTATGTAAATGCAAAGAAGCACAGAAAATAATAAAGTAAATTTCGTTGCCTACCTGGCAACGGTGCCAAACTGGTCGCGTGTGTTTCACATGTTAGAAATCAGGGTTACAAGTAACCCATCGTCGTAGTTGCAAAACACGTCGATCAGATAAAATTTATACCAAAACTCCAAGGGAGTCCCAGGTTGAACACAGGGAGGCGACGTTTACTTTAATTGAAAATAGCACTTCGATTTTATTTGTTTTTGGTCATTTTTATCTTTTCTAGTTTTTTTTGTATTTTTAGGAAGCAAGAGATCAAATTGGCAAATGCTTATCTAGCTAATCTACTTGCAAATATAAAAGAGAGAGGGAGAAAGAGAGAGAGAGAGAAATAATCATCCATTCATGAAGAATTGTTTCTTACACAATGAAAGCGGAAAATCTACACTACGAAAGCGTAAAAGGATAGAATGAGGTGAGAGAAATCCCCCTTGACGGTTGCTTGGAGGATGACTTGCTCTGTCATCGACCGGAGGAAGGTGGTGAGGAGCGGGATGAAGGAGAATGGAGTTGGAGGACAGAGGATGGGGCAGGATGCCGTCGCAGTTAGGATCTTCTTCCCGTAGGGCAACGAGAGGACGGCCACGGGATGCTCCACGAATGGGGATGAGGGGTTATGTGCATACATCTGATTAACCTAAAATGTCTATTAATGCATGTTCTTAGTGTCACATTAGCATTATACATTGTAAATAATGCATAACATGCATAATCATGCAATTAGATCAAGTTGTATAAATTGTATAGTAATTGTCTCCTTTTTATGGTCAGGGACAGGGCGACCTTTTATTGGGACCTCGGATTGAACATCCAACCATATAGATCTGATCAGGGTGATGATTGGAGTTCAACGACTCCAAGATCGCCCTAATTGGATATCCGTAGCACCAAATAGTGACTGAGGAACCACAAGGAGCAAGGGCAATGATGGTGTTAATCCACACCTCAGACGACAAATCTGACCATACAGATGGGTTTGGATCAACGATTGTAGCCTAACGGCGTGAGAATCTGTCCAATCCGACACCCGTGGCACCATCTGCAACACTAAGAAGATGGACGGCCTAGATGGCGCCATGTGATACCATCATAGCCACCCAATACGGGCCGCAGCTCTTCTTCTTCACCTGCTCAACAAATCTCAGCCGTTGGATGCCCATCCAACGGTCGAGAACGTGCCACGCCACCGCTCATGCAGTGCTCTCCTCATCTGAAGGTGCAAGCAACGCTTGATCTCGACCGTCGGATGAAGATCCAATGGCCAAGATTGGCTATGCGTAAAACTCTCTGTGCGACACAAACTCACACTCTGCACAATGGTCGAGCGAGCTACGCGAGCATGCGATGAGCGTTCGAGCCCGCATTCGCTGCGAGTGGGTGCACGATTGTAGCCACGCGATGCGCATCTAGCAGCGGAGATTGACTGATGGCGCCCACGCGTGATATGACGCGCGGCGCTTATGCACAAGAGCACGCGGGCACTCGCCGTGGGCATAGGCAGCTTAAGCCGTCTGATCTCTTGATCGGACGGCTGAGTGCGCCTAAATGTGCGTGAGCATTGAAGAGCATGGAGGCGAGGGGGCGCGCGAGCGGCGTGCACGTCGGCCACGTTCAGGCCTTTAGTGAAGAATAAATCCATCACTAAAGGTCTTGAATTAATGTTTTTTATGTTGTAATGTCCAAAATGCCCCCACTCCTTGTAACTGTAAAAGGAGACCCCTACCATTCGGATTTCTCATCCCTTCCTTCTCTTCTCTCCCACTCCAAAGCTCAAGAGAAGCTTGTCCTACACCCGGGATGCTCCTCAAGAGCTAAAACTAAGCTTTCGCCCCCGTTCCCGAAGCAGATCCTACGACGACAACGACGTGTTGCCTCGTTCCCATTCCTCCTACTTTGTCCTCCTTCTTCCTGCTCTGTTCCTCATCTTCCAAGCATTGTCTCATCCGGCTCATCCTCCAAGCGATCGTTGAGGAGTGTAACTTCTCTCTCCCATTCTTTTTCCTACTTTCTAGAGTAGAATTTTCCTGCTTTCTAGTTGTAATAATTTCTCGCTTTCTACTATAATCTTTTCTCGCTTTCTTAGTTGTAAAAACATTTTGCAATATCAAGTGAATGTTCTTTCTCTCTCTCTTCTTGTCTATGCTGATTTCCTTGTGATTATTCCGCCCTTTAAACAAAAACACAAAAAAAATATAATTGTGAATTTTGATCGACGTAGCCTCCCTGAGTTCGACCTGAGATTTCTTTACAGATTTTTCGGTATAAATTTTATTTGTTGAAAGGATTTCTTCGCTACTCGAACTACAACGACATGTTTTCAAAACCAATTCCGATAGTGTAGTCATCCGCTGTTCAACATTTTGGCACCGTTGCTGGGGAGGAAATGATTTTCTGATCTTCTTTTCGTATTTCACATACTTTACTGTCTTCTAACTTGCTTTCTCTCGTATCTATTGTTTTACATATATCTCTATCAGGGAATTGTCAAGTGATAGATCAGAGTAAAGTGCAGTTGAAGACGACTGTAAGTGCTCCCCATTCTTCCCCCTTTATAGATTTCATTTCATCACATTAAATTCAAATTCCATTTAACCTAGGTGTTTGCATAAATCCTAGGATTAGTTTGGTTGTTTGGATTTCCATTCACATTCATTTCACTTTTGTATATAAAAAAAAAAACAAAAAGATATTTTTGTGGGGTAATTCAACATACACACAACATACACCCACATTCAAGGCACTTAACCTAATTGATTTGTTTCTACTCAACCGGATTCTGATCTGTGGAACTGGTACACACAAATCAACACATAAAAGAGTAGAAATCATTCTAGGTTAATCATTTTTGTGTGCCTAACCCAGTGGTGTAATTGTGGCCAATTGTCTGAGTTGTTTGGGCCGCACCACCCAACATAAAATCAACTCACTAAGTAGCTTCTTCTTAGGGTTTTCAATCTAGGATCATACCAAACACTCCACTTTATTTTTGATTTTAAAAAGGAAAGCAATCTTCACCCGTGCTTGAAAACCTGATTTTCCTCAAACTTGATTGAATTCAACCTAATTCCTAACCCTAAAAGCTACTTAAGCAAGATTTGAACATTAAACTCAACTCATCACAAATAATCGTGCTTGAAAACCCTGGTTGTGCACGCACTTACACATACTCAATTGATCATTAAAGGTACAACCCATTTTAAGGGCTAACCACATTCCATAAGCACTACAATCCCAGACCTCAATAAAATCTAGTAGATGTTGGCCTTAAGGACCGATTTGCTCTTTGGGGCCTAGTCTGAGATTGTTTATGATTAACCTGCTTGTATTGATCAATCTGATGTCTAGCTAGGGGAGTAGCGTCAAACGACCGTGGCTAGGGGGTACACTAGGAACCGAAGGCGCAAGCCGAAGGAAGGACCTTCTCCCTAGTCCCTCCTTCTAACTGGTTAGATTGAGCAGACACAAGTTGAGTAAATCGTTTATAATCTTAAGGTGGGTTTTGAGAGTCTGTAGATCCTTAGGCTACCCCAATTAAGGACAGGCTTGTTTTGTTGTGCTGCAGGGTTCTTATCCCCAGTCCTTCCAACCTTTTCCTAATTTATGCTGGGAAGAAGGTCATCGAATCCCCGACTGGAAGGACCACTAGAGTATTCTAGGAAGCGTAGATTGGATTTTGGCCAAATTGATCCTATGGCCGATCAACAGCCTCCTTTATTGCAGGATCCATAGGAGGTATTTAGAAGGTAGCTGGAACAAAGGCAGAGAATGTAGGGTGCTCAGCCCTTGAAGGATTTTTATGATCCTTCAAATTACAGGGATTGTTCCAGCATCCAGATTCCTACCGGAGACATAGAAATCAAGCCCTAGGTGTTATGCCTGATCAAACATTTCCATGGGCTTGGCTTTGAAGACCTGTTTCAACACTTGGAGGACTTGACCACTTTGTTCCAGGCCACCAAGGCATGAAAAGTGAATGAGGAGCAAATGATTATGAGGATCTTCCCCCACTCTCTTAGAGATAAAGCCACTCATTGATACAGGACTATAGGAAGACCATTTGCAACTTAGAATGAGTTGAAATCAGCCTTTCTGAAGAAATTCTTCTCTGTCGGATGTACCAATGCTTTGAGATGGGCAATCACTACCTTTACCCAGTGGCTGGGGAGTAGTTTTATGTTGCTTGGGAGCGATTCCAGGACCTATTGCGGAGGTGTCCACACCACGAGGTGTCGAAATGGCAACTCGTGTAGATTTTCTACCACGAGTTGATTGAGCAACTCATAAATCATGTGGATGCTTCTTGCGAGGGCAATTCCTCAGCAAAGATGCAGATAGTGTGCACGATTTGTTTGAGTAGATGAGCGAGAATTCGATCAATCATGCCTCCATGGATACTTTTAATCGGTCCCAACAGCCCAGATCGAATGTTAATGAAGTCCACGACTCTCATTCATTCAATATGGAATTGATTTGTAATAAACTTGATAAGGTGGACTTGGTTGCTAAGAGAATGGAGGAGTGGATGGCTGAAAACTCAATGAACAACTCTCGATCCACTCAATCCCAGAATTCGGGATTCCACTCATTGAGAGCTCCTTCTGGATAGGAGTTCGTGAATCAACTTCATGTGGTTCAACCTGCAAGCCAGCATTATTTGAAACCCCACGGGCCTTTGATCCCAGTTTCTTTGATCCTTCCCTTTCTTTCTCTCCATCCTCACCCTATTAGGATGTTTGTGCTATACAGGAGAATGTTAGAACCAACCCTTACTCCAATGCTTATAATTCGGGTTGGAGAAACCACCCTAACTTCTCTTGAAAAAACCCAGGGTAGTAGACCCAATTCTGACCCAACAACTATGCTCCGCAACGACCAATGGCTTAGGGTCATGTTTATACTCAGTTGCCCCCGAATCAGGTCAATCAGCTAACTTGGAATGCTCGTCAACCCGTAGGGCAAGCTGATTTGAATTGACAAATGGTAGAGATGCAAGAATCTATGCTCCAGCTCATGTAGCAAATGAATACCTTGCTGGACAACTTGCAAATTGGGCTCATAGCTTATTCTCATCAACCCGGATCTCTACCATCTCAACCCGTACCCAACCCACGAAATATCCTGAATCCTGGCAATCAAGCCCATGGGTACGTGAATCAGAGGGATCCACATGCGCATGCTCTGGTGGTTGAGTAGGGTCCTTCCTCTTCTTCTTCTTCTGCAAATCAATGATTCTTGGCTAATGATGCCCCTCCAATCTTTCCTAACCCTCGCCAAGACCCAAACTCGTATGCATCCGCAAATTCTATTACCTTGAGGAGTGGTAAACAAACTCAGGATCCACAACCACACTGTTCTGATTTACTGAATCCTGAAGAACCTGAGGAGAGAAAGGAGAACGCTAAAGAAGAAATCAAGGCTCAGGAACCTGATTCCAAAGATCTGACTCATGTTCCTTTTCCTGAGGCCTTGATTAGATCAAGGAAGAAGAAGCTTGTTGATAGTAATGAGGAGCTTCTGAATATTTTCAAGAATGTCGAGATCAATATCCCGCTCCTCGACGCTATCAAACATATACCGGCTTACGCAAAATTTTTAAAGGATTTATGTACACAGAAGCGTAAGTCGAGAGAATCTGTTCCGAGGAAGGTGGTACTCTCCGAGTAGGCTAGTTCTGTTGTCCTGCATCACCTCCCTCAGAAAAAGAGAGATCCAAGTGCTCCTTTGATTTCTTGTGTCATCGGAGATTATACTTTTGATAGAGCATTGCTGGATCTGGGTGCATCCATCAACCTAATTCCGACTTCTCTTTACAAGAAGTTTAGATTAGGTGAACTTCAGCCAACTTCAGTAATGCTGCAGTTAGCGGACCATTCGGTAACAAATCCGCGAGGCGTTATTGAAGATGTTATTGTTAAGGTTAAGGATTTCTATTTTCCTGTAGATTTCCTTGTCATTGACATGGATGTACCTGAAAATATGAGAAACACGCCCATCATTCTGGGGTATCCATTCCTAGCTACTGCCAAGGCCAACATTAACTGTGAAAGTGGTAGCATGGAAATTGCCTTTGGGGATCAAAGAATGAAATTGGATATATTTAAGGCAATTAATAAATTCGAGGATTGTAGATTTATTGAGGAACTTAAGGATGATAATGTGAATATTGAAACTTCTATGATGGTTTCTGCATTTGAAAGTTCCTCCTCTGATGACGAATTGGACCCGCAACCCTCTATGGCAGACTTGCCATCTTTTGAAGAGGTTATTGATTTTGTTCACTCTCAACCTCTTCCTCTTGATGAGTCTTCATCAGCATCTTCCTTACCTTCAATCATCAACCTGCCCCAGCTTGAACTGAAACCATTGCCTAGGAATCTAAAATATCAGTTTTTAGGACCACAAAAGATGCTCTCTGTGATTATCAGTGCTAAATTAATAAAGGAGCAGGAGATTAAACTGATTAAGGTCCTAAAGGAACACAAGGAGGCAATTGGTTGGACCATTCATGACCTTAGGGGGATCGAGCCATCTTATTGCATTCACAGAATATTTTTGGAAGATGGATCCTGCCCTTCTCGCCAGATGTAGAGGAGATTAAATCCAAATATGCGAGAAGTGGTCAAGAAGGAGATTATTAGGTGGCTCGATGCAGGAATCATTTATCCGATCTTTGATAGTCCTTGGGTAAGTCCCGTGCAAATTGTTCCCAAGAAAGCAGGGATTACTGTTATGACTAACGAGAAGGAGAATCTGTTACAACTCGTTCAACATCCTCTTGGAGGGTTTGTAACAATTACAGGAAGCTGAACACGGCCACGAAGAAGGATCATTTCCCTCTGCCTTTCATTGATCAAATCTTGGAAAGATTAGCCAGGCAGAAGTACTTCTGTTTCCTTGATGGTTACTCGGGATACAATCAAGTTCCTATCCATCCTGAGGATCAGGGAAAAATGACTTTCACCTGCCCCTACGGAACCTTTTCTTTCCGTAGGATGCCATTCGGCTTATGCAATGCATCTGCGACTTTTCGAAGGTGTATGCTGGCGATATTCTCTGACATGGTGGGAGAGTTTATGGAAGTCTTCATGGATGATTTCTCTATTTTTGGAGAATCGTTTGACTCTTGTCTAGCTAATCTTGAAATGATTCTTAAACGATGCATCAAAACAAGATTGGTCCTTAGTTGGGAAAAGAGTCATTTCATGACATAAGAAGGCATCGTCTTGGGTAATGTAATCTCTGAACGGGGAATCGAAGTGGATAAAGCTAATGTTGATGCTATCGCTAAACTTCCTCCTCCTACATCTGTTAAACAAATTCGATCATTTCTTAGTCATGTGGGATTCTACAAGAGATTCATCAAGGACTTTTTGAAGGTTGCTCGTCCTCTAAGCAATCTTCTCGCCAAAGAAATGCTGGTTGATTTTGATGAATCATGCCGTAAGGCATTTGATTTTCTTAAAACGGTAGTCACTTGTGCTCCGGTGTTGCAACCACCGGTTTGGACTTCCCCTTTTGAGATCATGACCAACGCTTCTGATTACGCGGTTGAGGCTATTTTGGGTCAGAAAGTTGATAGGAAGCCCTCTGTTATCTACTATGCTAGTAAAACTCTAGACGAGGCCCAGAGGAATTACATCGTTACTGAGAAAGAATTACTAGCCGTAGTATTTGCTTTAGAGAAATTCAGGGCTTATCTCTTAGGGTCTCACGTCATTATATATACCGACCACTCGGCCTTGAGACATCTCTTGGCCAAAAAGGATGCCAAGCCCCAACTTATTTATTGGATTCTTCTGCTTCAAGAATTTGATCTTGAAATCAAGGATAAATCCAAGGTACAGAATGTGGTGGCGGATCATCTGTCGAGATTTCTGAGTGATTCCTCTCATCAAGACATTTTGATTGTTGATACTTTTCCAGACGAAACCATCCTAACTGTTTCAGGTGTCCAAACCTCGTGGTTTGCTGACATCGTTAATTATTTGGTCGTTGGTCAAATCCCTCAGGATTGGACCAAGAAACAATGGGATAGACTCAAATCTGAAGCCAAATATTACTTCTGGGAGGACCCTGAATTGTACTGCATCGGCTCTGATCAAATTATTCGCTGATGCATTCCGGAGAATAAATTCAAGAGTATACTCAAGTTCTGCCATGCATCTACGTGTGGTGGACACTTCTTCGGGAAAAAGATGGCTGCAAAAATTTTGCAATCTGGATTCTATTGGCCATCTTTATTCAAGGATGCCCAGGAATTCTCGAGGTCGTGTTCTCGATGCCAGGCACTTGGGAGCATAACTAAGAGAGATATGATGCCCCTAAACCCGATTCTTCCTGTCGAAATCTTTGACGTTTGGGGCATCTACTTCATGGGACCCTTCCTCCCTTCATTTGGACATCAGTACATTCTCGTCGCTGTTGATTATGTGTCCAAATGGATCGAGGCAATTCCCACCCGAATCAATGATCACAAGGTGGTCATCGATTTTGTCAAGAAGAACATCTTCAGTAGGTTCAGGGTTCCAAGGGCCATCATCAGCGATGGTGGCATTCATTTCACTAATGCCCAGTTCCATAATTTGCTAGCAAAATATGAGGTTACCATCCCCAGACGAATGGACAGGCCGAGATCTCCAATCGGGAGATCATGAATATTCTGCAGAAAATGGTTAGGCTTGATCGCAAAGACTGGACTCAAAAGCTTAAGGATGCTCTTTCGGCCTACCGTACGGCGTATAAAATGCCCATCGGCATTTCTTCATTTTGTCTAGTGTATGGGAAGGCATGCCATTTACTCATAGAAATTGAACATAGGGCATTCTGGGCAATTAGGCAGTGCAATCTAGATCCGAGTTTAGTCGGGAAGGCCAGGAAACTCCAACTATCTGAGTTGGAGGAGCTTAGAAATGATACGTATGAGAATGCCAAGATCTACAAGGCTCAGACCAAAGCTCTACACGACCAATTGATTTCCTGTAAGAGCGTTGAGCCGAACCAGAAGGTCTGGCTATTTGATTCTCGACTTAAGCTCTTTCCCGGCAAACTTAGGTCGAAATGGAATGACCCTTTCATTATCGACCAGATATTTCCAAACGGAGTTGTACAGATCTCTGACCCGAAGATGGGTAATTCATTCAAAGTCAACGATCAACGTCTGAAGCCTATTATTGACCGTACTATTCCAGAACCCGTCTCAAACACGGTCGCTCTAGCCATGTTGTGACTTCTTTGGCTGGACTTTGCCGAGCTGACGGTATTAAACTCAGTAGTTGTACAGTCTGACTCAGAGCTGACCCGAGCTTCATATTCAGGTGATATCTTTCATACTCTACCCTTCCTTTCATGTCTTTTATTCTCAATGTGGACATTGCATCAGCTAGGCATGGGGGGCTGGATTCACTTCTGAATCATTTTGTCAGCTGTTGTCAACGTTTTGTGCGGGTTTAAAGGATGTCGCGTTGTAGTATAACCGACAAAATGTCTAAACAAATATAAAGAATTTTATTACTCGAGCAACTAGAGTATCCGAGGTCGAACACGGGGAGCAATCTCAGTACTTTGTAAAACCAAAGAATACAACTGTTTAAATGCAAATATAATTCATTCAAAGAGAGAATTTTAAAAACAAAGAATTTGGGAAAAAAAAAAAAGAATTGGACGTCTGATTTGTGTATCAGACGTCTTAAATGTGATCTCTCTTTCTCTCTTCTTCTTCGTGGCTCTTCTCCTTTCTTTGCTTCTGGTATCTTTCCTTCTTCTCCTGCCTTGCCTTTCTTCTTTCTTCTTTCTTCTTCTTCTTTTTTCTTCTGATCTCTTTCCAGTCTTCCCTTGTCTTCTTCTTCGTTCTTCTCTCTCTTTTGCCTTGTCTTCCTTCTTCTTCTTCTCTGCAAAGACTTCTCCTTTCACTGCTACAGAGCCTCTTCTTTCTTCTCTTCCTGTTCTGCAGCCGCTAAGTGTTCGCTGCCTGGGTCAGTTCTTCCTTCCTGCTCACACCACACAGTAGCAAAAACCTACCCCCGTCCCTCTACCCAAGCGTCTCTCTCTCTCAAGCAATACACTCACGGACGCTCTCCCAGAGCCACACGGGTAGTCAGGTCGGGTTCGCACCCGGGACCAGGCGCACCGGCAAGTGGTGATGGGCGAGGAGTGCGTAGGTCTAGGTCGGGTCAGATCCGCCAGATCCGCGAGGTCAAGCTGCGGACGAGGCGTGTGTGAGGGCAGTGAGGGACCTCACCCCTGTGCTTACGGAGGCACTAAGATGATAACACAAAAAAAACTTATATGGTACCTGAGTGTTGCAATCCCACGATGTGGGACTATCTGGTCTCGCCTTCATGCGCGCCCGCAGAGTTTTGTCGCGCAATTGCCCAAGCTGTTGACTCCTCTACGCTACTGGCTGGCCTCGGTTGCTTCGCGACACTTGCGAGAGTCTGCTGCACCTGCCGCCTGGGAAGCCTGACGCCTGCTGCTGCTCCAAGCACCCTGCTGCTTCGGCTGTTAATGGCGGCTGGGGCTTACACCTGACATCCAACAGAAAGGCCTATTGGCCTAATCAGAATAGCTGGAAACCTTCGCCGTAGCACGGCGAAGGCGGTGGGTGATGCTGTAGGTTGCCGGTCGACCTAGGCGTGCGCGTCTAGGTCAACCTGTGGACGGAGATGGTGGGTTAGTCGGGGGGTGATTATGGAGGTCTGGAGTGGCAGTTGTGGGGTGGAGCGAGTTCCTGGTGGTGAGGCGGAGCTCTCGAGGTGGTTGGCGAGCCGTGTGGAGTGGCGGAGTGGTGTGGGCAGCTCGCCGGAGTGCGGTCGGAGGCGAGGAAGATGGAGGCGGTTAGGTACTGTCAAGGGGTAATCAAGTAAAATAGTTGGGGAAAAAGAGAGAGGAGAGGATGGAGAACGTATCTGGGGTTGTCTGGAAGGAAGGGAGGCGGCGGAGAGGACGGCTCGTAACTGCCGTCGTCGGGGAAGAAAGACCCTGAGGGAGGAAGCGGCGACAAAAATGAGGTTAGAAGCGCGCGCGCGGGGTACAACGCGACGCGGGAGGAAGCGGCGGAGAGGACTCTGCTGCTGGTATGGCAGCAGAGCGACGAGAAGGAGAGGAGGAGGTCGCCGGAGCTTGTGGGTCGTTTGGCCGGAGATGGGAGAGGGAGGAATTTGGAAGGGATCTCCGTCAAAGTCAAGCTTGCCTCCTTCGGCAGGGTCTGGGGTGTCTTTTTTAGGTGCTGGCCGCACCTACCAGCGTGTGGAGACTACGTAATGAACGCTGCCGGCTCGCCGGAGATGGAAGGAAGGTGGATACCCAAATCTCTCGTGCGTTCGCACGAGAGATTGGGTTCACACCAGCGATTGTAATTGGCTTTAGAAGGAAGGGAATTCCTCAGAGAATCCCCCTTCCATTTCTAGGAGAGAATCTCTGAGGAATTAGAGAGCAATCTCTCTCGAAACTTCGCCGGAGCTCGGTTCTGCCCTAGCAATGGCGGCAGGACCGGTTTGCAAAGGAGGTGAAGAACCTAGGGGGCTCTCTACAAAGGTATTCAAAAGATAGGGACCAATTTGTGATTTGGGTGTACTAAATTGCAAAGTAGGTCAAGATGACCTCTCCTTAGGTCCAAATTTTGTTAAAAACCTAATTTGGACCTAAGGAATCCAATGGTGAAGTTGGATTTTAGTTTTGACCTCGTTTCACTGGACATTTTGCGTAAAAACCAAAATTAGGTTAATTGAAGATCTAAGACCCTAATCTAGGTCAAACTAGGTTCCAAAGGCCAAATTAAGTGTTCTAAACCCTAGAGGATGTTTTTCTATGATTTTTAGAGGGTTTACTTGATTTTTTTTCTGACCGGAACCTTGTTAATTTAAGCGGGTCTATTTTAGGGTTACCAAGTGTCATTTAGTTCTTAGATTGCACATAAACACATTTCTGATTAACTCAACCCACTTTTTATCTTATTTGGACCATTTGACCTATGTTTTGCTTCTGAGAAATCCCATTTATGTACTGCAATGGTAAAATTGCAGTTTTAACCTTTATTTCATGTTTTCTTCTCAGAGCACTTGTTCCTTCAGTTAAGCCTTCTTCTAGGTTATGTAGGAGCTTTTATCTTCTTTATTGGGTCAAAATGAGATAGTTATGGCTCATGATGAGGCTCTCATCATACCCCCATGCCTAGCTTTTGCTAGTCCCTTAGCAAAATTTCAAAGTTTTAACTTCCGTTCTAGACCCTGAATGTCTGTCAACAATGATAAGTGCTTCTCCTTTTCTTTTGTGATTAGGTGGGAATGCCGACAATAGTCCTAGAGTTACTCAAGTACCAACCAAAATCCGGACCTGTTCCGCTTTAGCCTCAATCTTCCGCAAAGGTTTCTACGGCCCATAGAAACTAACCTAGGGTTTGTTGGACTCCGCGGTTAAAGCACCCGTGCTTGAGACATTTTTAGCCTAAGTTCAGTTTGCAGTGCGTTTTTGTAAGAGAGAGATAGAAGATTTATTTGTTTGGAGAGCTTTTCTCTCTCTTTTCTTTTTATTTCTAGCTTCGGATTAGCTTCTCAACACGGTCTGTATCGGATTCCTCGTCCCCATCATCAATCCTCAAGGGTCCTTGGCTTTTGAGATTTCGAGATAATCCCACCCATGGCAACCCCCGGAACCCTGGCTTTCGAGATTTCGAGATAATCCCGCCCATGGCGTTCCGTGGCCGAATCCAGACCCTGGTGATCGACATTTCGTGATAATGCCGCCCATGGTATCTGAACCAGCAGAGTGCTTACATGCCCCTGGTAGGATATTTAAATATCCTAAGAGACAAGCACCGAGGAGACGATATGTTGTTACGCATCTTCGAGGGGAATTTCTCGCCTCTCTGTGCTGGGAACTTATCCAAATCAATTTGTGTTGATTGGCCGCTCCTAATCTAGCTGACTTTTTCAGAACATTAAACGCTTTATGCGTGATTTGGATGTTTATGCACACTGAACCAGACTATGTGTGAATTTGGGTGCTTAGGTTACCGAATCCCGCAAACCGGAGGTCAGTTAACGAGGCCGAATACTTCCTAACCCTTAGACCTAATACTTAAGCTTCTCATTTTCCTCAACCTCTTGAGGATTATCCAGATTTTAACGGATACGTGAATTTTTAAGCTAAAGGTACTAGCCCAAAAGGCCTAAGACCAGCGTTCCCGCTATTCTCTTGTTATA
The DNA here is from genome assembly GCA_037157565.1 of Thalassia testudinum. Taxonomy (NCBI): domain Eukaryota; kingdom Viridiplantae; phylum Streptophyta; class Magnoliopsida; order Alismatales; family Hydrocharitaceae; genus Thalassia; species Thalassia testudinum. Next base: position 98,997,746 of record JAZHRO010000025.1, read on the forward strand.
TCTCCGTAGCACTTTTCTTTTCTTTTTCTTGATTCCGTCTAGAACTTCAGTTAACCCCTTAATCTTTTACTAATGACTATTTCTTTTCATTTTCATTTTGTGCTCCTTTTTGTCATTTTTCTTTCTTTTCCTCCTCTCATTTGTATGACCCTGAATTGTTCCTCCCCTCTATCAAGTCTCTTTTTTATTTTTTATGTGAAACCCTTTCTTGATATGAATTTTCTGACATTTTGCACTTTCATACCCCCCCATGCCTAAGATTTCCTATGTCCCCATTGTAAATTAGGTGGGTTCGAATTCAGCTTAGTTCATGTATTAGGACAGGTGTGTGGTGAGTGAATGGATCGAAGTGACTTGTTGCGAACAATTTCTAATCTCGGGTAGGTATACTTGAGGGGAAGTCGGCTGTTCTAATGGATGAACCCTAAAGTGCAATATGAGTTCCGCATAGAGATGTCAGAAACGGTTTCGGGTTTTTCAAAGAATGACGGGTTGCCTCCCGTTAAGCGCTGAGTTTTACGCCATCGGCTGGGCGTAATGAGCTCAAGAGGAATGGAGGGTAAAGGAAGACTCAGCCAAATCTATATCGGTCATGTCAATGAACGGCTTGAGTCTCTGACCGTTCACGACAAAGGGTTCAGAATCATGGCTGAGTGGGCTGATTTCAATGGCTCCATTTTCGAAGATTTGTCGGACTAGGTAGGGTCCGACCCACTTGGATCTTAGCTTTCCTGGGAATAATTTGAGTCGGGCATCAAAGAGTAAAACTTTTTGACCAGGATGAAAGACCTTTCTAGAAATGTGTTTGTCGTGAAAAAGCTTTAACCCATTCTTTGTAAATTTGCGAGTTCTCATACGCGTCGTGGCGTAATTCATCGATCTCGCTCATTTGAAGTCTTCTGTGGGTTCCAGCCTTAGAAAGGTCTAGATTACAGGTCCGTACTGCCCAGTAGGCTTTATGCTCCAATTCAACGGGGAGGTGACATGCCTTCCCGTACACTAGTCTGAAGGGAGACATTCCTAATTGGGTCTTGTGGGCGGTCCTATAGGCCCACAATGCTTCCGGAAGCCGAGAAGACCAATCTTTTCTATCAGGTCGAACAATAACCTGAAGGATCTTCTTGATCTCTCGGTTAGATAGCTCAGTGATCGGGTCGATCTTTCGCTTTTAAGTCGTTTGTAGTTTAATGTGGTGGAAAAATCGACTAATCAATTTTTAATAAGAAATAACCACTCGCAGAGGAGCGGGTCATTTCCACAGGGAGGCAATAACGTATTAAAATTCGCGCCACTTAAAAATGTTTGTTCGGAGTCAATTTGGACAAGAACCAAGCCAAGATTGCCTTTATATTAAGGTTTAAGCAAGAAATAATGCTGAAATGGCAATTATAAGAAACTACAGGATATTTTCCGCAATGCAGAGTGAATAGAATATGAATAAAATCTGGCAATGGCAGAAAATGTAAATTTTAATCAACGTTTTACTATAGCAAAACAGGGGAATTGTTCCCCGTTGTCTTGCGCGACGAGGAGCCGATGGCTGGGCGCGGGAAGCTCGGCGGAGGTCCCTTGGATCAAGGGCTTCGAATCGGTGGTGACGGCGAGTCGCGCGGCGGTCGGAGGTGGCCGGACGAGCTCCGACGGAGGTGCTGCAGGCGGTTGTGCGTGGGCACGCGGAGGGTGTGCGGAGGGCGCTGGCGCGCGGAGGCGTGGCTGCGGTGGTCTGCAGGCGGGCGCTGGCGTGTGCGGTGGAAGCTGCAGAGGTTGGTTGCTGGCGGTTTGCAGATGGCTGTGCGTGGGCGCGCGGAGGGTCTGCGGAGGGCGCTGGCGCGCGGAGGCGTGGCTGCGGTGGTGTGCAGGCGGGCGCTGGCGTGTGCGGTGGAAGCTGCAGAGGTCGGTTGCTGGCGGTTTGCAGATGGCTGTGCGTGGGCGCGCGGAGGGTCTGCAGGAGGGCGCTTGCGTGCGGAGGCGTGGCTGCGGTGGAAGCTGCAGAGGTCGGTTGCTGGCGGTTCTGCAGGAGGTTGTGCGTGGGCGCGCGGAGGATCTGCGGAGGGCGCTGGCGCGCGGAGGCGTGGCTGCGGTGGTCTGCAGGCGGGCGCTGGCGTGTGCGGTGGAAGCTGCAGAGGTCGGTTGCTGGCGGTTTGCAGATGGCTGTGCGTGGGCGCGCGGAGGGTCTGCAGGAGGGCGCTTGCGCGCGGAGGCGTGGCGGTGGTCTGCAGCAGGGCGCTTGCGCGGTGGAAGCTGCAGGCGGCTGTTGGAGGATGCTGCAGGCTGGTCTGCAGGCGTTGGAGGAGAGCGCGGGCTGATCTGCAGGCGTGCGCAGGTCAGCAGCCGGTGAGCGGTGGAGGGCGCAGGCGGTTTGGTGGCCGGTTGGAGAGTGCAGGCTGAGGAAGTGGAGGTGAGCGGGTAACTTCAGACGTCTGGGAAATTTCCCAGACGTCTTAAGTTACTGAGAGGCTGGCTGATCAGTAGCTAGGTGGTGGTGATCTGCGACGACGGCGAGGAAGATGCACGCTAGGGTGCTCACGGTGATGCGACGAGCTCCGGATGGCGGTGTGGCCTGTCACACAACACGCCCACGGTGGTGGAGACTCGCCGCCACGGTAGAGGCCGGCAGTGTGGAGTGGAAGAGAGAGGATCTCTCTGCACAGTGGTGGGTCGGTGGCGGAGGCCTCCTTTGCTCGGCTGCCTCCGTGCTCCTTTTGTAGTGGAATGAACAATTTTGAAATCAACTGCCGACCAGATCCACCGTATACGCTCCCCCTTGAATGGCTTTCACTGCATCACGCGGGCGTTGGAGCGACAGCCAGCCGTTCAGAAAGAAGACGAATAAAGAAAATATTATTAAAATATTAGGGTTATTTATGTATAGACCCTCAACTTCTATGTTAATAAAAACAATATACCTAATTGGTTATCTAATTAGATGAATGCTATTCTAAGCTAATTCTAAATGCACTTAAGATATGAATGCAATGTATGGATTATGTAATTAGATTAAAACTATGAATTAATCTATTTACATCCTAATTTATACTAAATAAATGTTAGAATTAACCTAATGTGTAGGCACTTAAATACTTAAATAGCCCACAACTATGGGCTAATCAAATACCCCCATGCCTAGTTTTTGCTAGTCCCTAGCAAAATTAAGCGAAACCTAGCACTCTAAGTAGACTAGTCAACTCACTTAGTCTTCCTTCAGAAGCATATTAAGTTCAGGTTCTAAACCCAAGGTTCCTAAGTAGTTGCTAAGTTACAGACTAGGTCGGCTAAAGACGAGTTGCCAGCACAAGTTTCCCTGATTTCTGACTCTACCCTAAAGTTTATTGATCCCTGAGATTAAAGCATCCATGCTTGTGCATTGGTCCGAGTTATTTGAGTTAAAGGAATTTTTTTTTTTTTTTTTTTTTTTTTGATTCTTCTAAGTCTAACCTCAGATCAGCTATCAACACAGTCTGTGTCGGATTCATTGTCCCCATTACCATACCTCGAAGGGTGCCTGGCTTTCGATGCTTCGAGATAGCACCGCCCATAATGACCCCAAGAACTCCTGGCAATCGACACTTCGAGATAGTATCGCCCATGGATTTCTTAAGCGAATTCAGGCCTATGGCAATCGGCACTTCGAGATAGGGCCGCCCATGGTACCTGAACCGCGCAATGCGCTTACATGCCCCCAGTAGGATGGATATCCTAAGAGACAAGCGCCGAGGAGGTAATATGTTACCATCGCATCCTCAAGGTGAGTATATACTCGACCTCTCCTGCGGCGGGAACTCTTCCAATCAAAATATGTTTTCAAGCCTTTCTTAAGTCAAAACTAAGAGAACCAAATCTCTTTTCAGAAATTAAGTTAATTACCAGACCAAGTGTGAACAATTTGGATGCTTGGGTTACAAGGACCTGTAAACCAAAAGGTAGAATAAGACTCCAGGTACTACCCCACCTTTTAACTCAAACCCTAGCTTCCCTTCCTCAACCTCTTGAAGAATGGTCCGCAACTTAACTCCTACTTAAGTTTTTAAGTCCACAAAGGACCCTAAAGGTCTAAAGCTAGTAGCTTATTTAGCTTCTAAAGTTTGACCCTAGAATTAACTTAGTCTACCTAGAGTTCTGATTTGCTTAAGAATGCAGGACTTAGCCCGTTAAGCTCAAAACATTTTTTTTTTTTTATGTACAAATGTATGCAATTATGCTATGTATATCCCCAAGTACACCCCCCCATGCCTAAAATCTGCAATGTCCTCATTGCATAGAAGGATATTACCTGAGTCAAAGCTGGGCTGAATAGCCGAAGAACCTGCAAATCAGGTTCAAGAATTGCAGAAATAGGCCCTAAAAATGAGGAAAGCAAAGTTGGCCTAGAAAATAGGTAACCTAGGATGTTGGCGAGCTGATGATGAATCCCGATAGCAAATGCTCGCCCAACTAAAATGGGAATGAAATCTTCCCAGGTCACCAGAAGAGGTTCTAAAGGATAAACAGTTAAAATAACCTCCAAAGGGGTAGGGGTAGGATGACAAGGATCCTCCAAAAAGAATGGGGAAGGAATGGTATAGAGATAAACCCCCAGGGTAATGGACTGACTAAAGAAATCATCAATCCATACCCGATACTCCATTACAGAAAATATTGGTCTGTTAAGCCCCCTGGTCAGAACAAAACTGAGCAATTCTCTAAGGCAAGGATCGTCTAGGGTGTCCAAGTTATGAGGTTGTGGGATGGCCATAAGATCTAGGTTGGGTTTAATCAGCTTGGTGTCCATCCCAAACACTCTTTCTAAATCCTCAATTTCATCCCTAGCATTCCTTGCACCATCACGTGGATCTTCCTGCTCTTCATCAGGAGTCACAATTTCGCTTTCAGATATAAGAGAATCAGAGGGTGACTTCGAAGTGAATGAAGGCAGGTTGGAAGCAACAGATCTAGGGATTATCCTATTAATGTCATCCCCGGGTTTTTGTTCTTTACTCACATCTTCCCTGGAGTCTATATGTGAATCCACATAAATCTTAGAAATTGCTTCCAAATTTTCCATCATTTTATCATGAGGAGAAATATCATCAATGGGTGTGCCAAGGAAACCTAATTTGGTCAAATTTGTGACATCCTCAGGGGTTAACTCTTCAAATAATACATAATCACCCTTAGTGTCACTCCAAATCTTGAATGTAGGTTCCTCATATAATTCATCTTCCTCCTCATCACACAATTCATCATGTACCTGAGGTCTAGAATCATTTAATATCTCAGCAGATCCCCTAGGGTGCTCTATCTGAGGTAAATTATTTACATTGGTTACATCAGACTCCTCAGATAGGTCAATTTCTTTAGGGTTAGGTTCCCTAAGGGTGGGTTTGAGTTCCATATCGTGATCAGAAGGGAGGGTAGGATTAACAACTTGACTTTGACCCACTTCATCAAATGTCACGAAAATACTATCATCTGGGTCGAGGTCTTCCAATGGCACCATCATTCCCTTCTTTTGACTCCAATATAATTCAGGTGGATACTCAACCTTATCATCATCTTCCTCGGGTTGCCACCATTCTTCATCCAATGCATAGCTACTTTCATGTGTTTTTTCCTCCCACCTAAAGTGTAGATCCCTCAAGGAAGTGTCATTTAATGGGGAGGTTCCAAAATCGATCCTCGAAAAGCAGTTATTCTCCCCAGAATTTCCCTTCAACTTAAAGTGTTGCTTTCCCACGGGAGATGCATCTATTGTAGAGGGGTGTACGTCATCGTCAATGGGGCAAATTGGGTGGCTAATTTCATCTCTTTCTTGTTGGCCTGCTCTCAAAGATTCTCCTAACAATTCACTCATTTCATTTTGCATTTTCTGTATTTCCATCTTCAAAGAGGAGAGGTCATTTCTATCATAAGAGAAGTCAGGCTCAGACTTATAGTACCCAGGAGTGTTTGTCCAACCATTATAAGTTTTCAGGGAGGGTGGGTTGGGTATTTCTTTGGTATGTGGGATATTGGGCAAAGCAAATCTCGCTCCTGAGTTTTGCTCACTAATTTGGGGCTTAACTAGGCCAATACTCCTATAATAGGAGTAAAACGGATCCCAATGATTGTCATTATGTCCATCAAGGAATGGACCATCTTGGCGTCTGGGATCGAAGGATGCAAAGTGGGGGTGAGGGTGTGGGCAAGATGTGAAAGGATGAAAATCAATGTGGTCCATTCTAACTCACACTTCAATCAGAATTCCCCAAGCAAGACACAATTCAAAAAGGACCTTTTAGGTCTTTCCCAATTTAGGCTTTTGATTTTAAGTCAGATTGCAGGTGACAATACAATTTGTTCAATCAATTTATGCGCCTATTGTCGACCTACGGCTCGCCTAAAAAGACCTAGTTGGAGCTTAGGTGTTCTTCCCTAAATCTCAAATGGTCAAGTAAATCCAAAGACGGAAGATCGAGGGATGCAAGTAGGCCTAAGCCTTCCTTTGAAGCTATGCTTTCGCGGTGCTCCTCAACTACCCCCAAAAATCCGTGACAGGGTATCCCCCTCTTTGGATTTACAAAACCTTTGATCTCAAGTTCCGAACACTTCAAAATCCAACGAAAGGAGGGCTCTTGTCCTAGTATTTCCAAACCTAAGGAGTGTCTAGAAACGTGTCGTGGTGCAAGTGAAATAAGTGTGCATACACCATCAAAGATTTTGAACTTTGAATCGCACGCCAAGTTTGAAAATCAAATCCTTGGTTTTTAAAATGTCCTTCCTTTAATTAGTCCTTTTTCTAAAGAAAATATGTGACCACTTGTTAGATTTATTCAGTACAGATTAGGTGGTCTTTGCATTAAATCCCAAATGCGATGCGTGATCAAAAGTAGGATGCAAAGTAAGAGAATGCGTACCTTGCCTCCAGCGATCTTCGATGCAAAAATGCATGCAATGCAGAAAAGCAAATCTAGAGGCTGCTCATACAGACCTAAATGGTTCGTCCTAGGGCAGGCAGCTTCTAGCAGGCAGCTCGTTTTTTTTTCTTTTTCTATTTTTTTAGAGCTACTTATGCACAAGCAAATAAAAGAAATAATAATAATAAAAAAATAAACCTAAATCTAAAGAAAAGGGAACAGGCTCCCAAAAATTACCCAACACGGGTCCAAAACAAAATCAGGGAACAAACCCCTCAAAATTTACCCCAGAACAAGGGTTTCAAACTAACTGTAATAAAAAATTAAGTCTTCAGTCTTAATTCTATTCTAATTAAATTAGCGATTAAATACAGTGGTGTCCGTCGCGTCCTCGTCCTTCTCCTCCTTTCAAAATTGCTTGTCCACTTCTCGTCTGGCGACGTCAAGGGTCGCCTCTCACAGTGGCTGATTCTTGCACAAAATTTCTCGCACAGAAAAGAAAATAATAGATGGTCAAATCTCTGTGCAATTGACAAATAATGAAGATAAAATTAGGCGAAATTATTGCGTCTGTTGCCTCCCCGGCAGCGGCGCCATTTGATCGGGTCGATCTTTCGCTTTTAAGTCGTTTGTAGTTTAATGTGGTGGAAAAATCGACTAATCAATTTTTAATAAGAAATAACCACTCGCAGAGGAGCGGGTCGTTTCCACAGGGAGGCAAAAACGTATTAAAATTCGCGCCACTTAAAAATGTTTGTTCGGAGTCAATTTGGACAAGAACCAAGCCAAGATTGCCTTTAGATTAAGGTTTAAGCAAGAAATAATGCTGAAATGGCAATTATAAGAAACTACAGGATATTTTCCGCAATGCAGAGTGAATAGAATATGAATAAAATCTGGCAATGGCAGAAAATGTAAATTTTAATCAACGTTTTACTGTAGCAAAACAGGGGAATTGTTCCCCGTTGTCTTGCGCGACGAGGAGCCGATGGCTGGGCGCGGGAAGCTCGGCGGAGGTCCCTTGGATCAAGGGCTTCGAATCGGTGGTGACGGCGAGTCGCGCGACGGCCGGAGGTGGCCGGACGAGCTCCGGCGGAGGTGCTGCAGGCGGTTGTGCGTGGGCACGCGGAGGGTGTGCGGAGGGCGCTGGCGCGCGGAGGCGTGGCTGCGGTGGTCTGCAGGCGGGCGCTGGCGTGTGCGGTGGAAGCTGCAGAGGTCGGTTGCTGGCGGTTTGCAGATGGCTGTGCGTGGGCGCGCGGAGGGTCTGCGGAGGGCGCTGGCGCGCGGAGGCGTGGCTGCGGTGGTCTGCAGGCGGGCGCTGGCGTGTGCGGTGGAAGCTGCAGAGGTCGGTTGCTGGCGGTTTGCAGATGGCTGTGCGTGGGCGAGCGGAGGGTCTGCAGGAGGGCGCTTGCGCGCGGAGGCGTGGCTGCGGTGGAAGCTGCAGAGGTCGGTTGCTGGTGGTTATGCAGGAGGTTGTGCGTGGGCGCGCGGAGGATCTGCGGAGGACGCTGGCGCGCGGAGGCGTGGCTGCGGTGGTCTGCAGGCGGGCGCTGGCGTGTGCGGTGGAAGCTGCAGAGGTCGGTTGCTGGCGGTTTGCAGATGGCTGTGCGTGGGCGCGCGGAGGGTCTGCAGGAGGGCGCTTGCGCGCGGAGGCGTGGCGGTGGTCTGCAGGAGGGCGCTTGCGCGGTGGAAGCTGCAGGCGGCTGTTGGAGGATGCTGCAGGCTGGTCTGCAGGCGTTGGAGGAGAGTGCGGGCTGATCTGCAGGCGTGCGCAGGTCAGCAGCCGGTGAGCGGTGGAGGGCGCAGGCGGTTTGGTGGCCGGTTGGAGAGTGCAGGCTGAGGAAGTGGAGGTGAGCGGGTAACTTCAGACGTCTGGGAAATTTCCCAGACGTCTTAAGTTACTGAGAGGGTGGCTGATCAGTAGCTAGGTGGTGGTGGTCTGCGACGACGGCGAGGAAGATGCACGCTAGGGTGCTCACGGTGATGCGACGAGCTCCGGATGGCGGTGTGGCCTGTCACACCACACGCCCACGGTGGTGGAGACTCGCCGCCACGGTAGAGGCCGGCAGTGTGGAGTGGAAGAGAGAGGATCTCTCTGCACAGTGGTGGGTCGGTGGCGGAGGCCTCCTTTGGTCGGCTGCCTCCGTGCTCCTTTTGTAGTGGCATGAACAATTTTGAAATCAGCTGCCGACCAGATCCACCGTATACGCTCCCCCTTGAATGGCTTTCACTGCATCACGCGGGCGTTGGAGCGGCAGCCAGCCGTTCTGAAAGAAGACGAATAAAGAAAATATTATTAGAGTATTAGGGTTATTTATGTATAGACCCTCAACTTCTATGTTAATAAAAACAATATACCTAATTGGTTATCTAATTAGATGAATGCTATTCTAAGCTAATTCTAAATGCACTTAAGATATGAATGCAATGTATGGATTATGTAATTAGATTAAAACTATGAATTAATCTATTTACATCCTAATTTATACTAAATAAATGTTAGAATTAACCTAATGTGTAGGCACTTAAATACTTAAATAGCCCACAACTATGGGCTAATCACTCAGCTAGACCATTAGTTTTGGGGTGGTAAGGAGTAGAGATTCGGTGTGACACCCCGTATTTGGTCATCAGTGACCTGAACTGAGCGTTCGTAAAATGGGTCCCTCCGTCGGAAATTATAGTACGCGGAATCCCGAACCTTGAGAAAATGTTTTGATGGAGGAATTTTATAACGACTTTATGATTGTTGGTTCGGGTCGGAATGGCTTCTATCCACTTGGAAACATAGTCAACTGCGAGTAAGATGTATTCGAAGCCATCCGAGGTCGGAAAGGGTCCCATGAAATCAATCCCCCAAATATCAAAAATTCCGCATACCAAGATCGACTGTAGGGGCATCATGTCTCTATGGCTCATGTTGCCCAGAGTCTGGCAACGGGAACATGCCTTACAGTGATCGTATGCATCCTTGAAAATTGTGGGCGAGTAGAAGCCACACTGGAGGACTTTCGATGCGGTTTTATGTCCAGAAAAATGTCCACCGCATGCCTGGTCATGGCATAATGAGAGTATGTCTTTGATTTCTACTTCCGTGACGCACCGTCGGATTATCTGATCAGCACCAATGTGGAAAAGATACGGGTCTTCCCATAGGTAATACTTGGCATCGAAACGCAATTTGTCCTTTTTGGCCTTCGACCAATCAGGCGGAATCTGATGTGATGCCAGGTAATTAACTATATCGGCGAACCATGGAAGACTTGTACTGATAGTCAGGAGGTGCTCATCAGGGAAATGTTCTGTAATAGCTCCGGAAGGATCAATAATTTCAGAAGGAAGGAGGGACAAGTGATCAGCTACCACATTGTGCTTTCCCTCCTTGTCGCGAATCTCGAGGTCAAATTCTTGCAACAGCAAGATCCAGCGGATTAGTCGAGGTTTCTCATCCTTCTTGGCAAGGAGATGCCTTACAGCTGTGTGATCCGAGTATATGATAATACGGGAACCCAAAAGGTATGATCTGAATTTTTCCAGGGCAAATACTACGGCCAACAGCTCTTTCTCAGTAACCGTATAGTTACACTGAGCCTCATCCAGTGTTTTGCTGGCGTAGTAAATGACCACAGGTTTCCCGTCAATTTTCTGCCCCAAAACCGCTCCTACAGCGAAGTCAGATGCATCGCACATGATCTCAAAGGGTTGAGACCAATCAGGGGACTGCAGGATTGGGGCTTGGGTGACTCGGTCACGTAGGATCTCAAATGCTTGAGTGCATTCCTTGGAAATTTCGAAAGGCACATCCTTGGAGAGAAGATTGGTCAGGGGGTGTGCAATTTTGGAGAAATCAGGGATGAATCGACGGTAGAAACCGACGTGCCCCAAAAAAGATCGGATGTCCTTAATCGAGCTAGGCATAGGGAGCTTGGAAATCAGGTTAACCTTAGCTCGATCCACTTGGATGCCTTGATCTGAGATTAAATGTCCCAGGACAATTCGCTCAGGCACCATGAAATGACTCTTTTCCCAGGAAAGAACCAAATTCACCTAGATGCACCGCCTGAGTATATGGACCAAGTGTTGGAGGCAATCGTCAAATGACTGTCCACAAACTGAAAAGTCATCCATGAAGACTTCCAGATAATCACCTACCATATCTGAGAATATGGCAAGAATGCACCGCTGAAAAGTTGCAGGTGCATTGCAGAGACCGAATGGCATCCTTCGAAACGCGTACGTTCCGAAGGGGCAGGTGAATGTGGTCTTTTCTTGGTCCTCTGGATGGATTGCCACCTGATTATAACCGGAGTACCCGTCAAGAAAGCAGAAGAATCTATTTCCCGCTAGTTTCTCGAGGATCTGGTCAATAAACGGTAGTGGAAAATGATCCTTCTTCGTGGAGGAATTTAGTCTTCTGTAATCAATGCAGACTCTCCACGAATTAGCTATTCGAGTAGGAATGACTTCTCTGGTTTCAGTTGTGATGATGGTAAGTCCTGCCTTCTTAGGCACCACTTGTATTGGACTCACCCAACGACTGTTGGAGATTAGGTAGATGATCCCTGCATCTAACCACTTAATGATATCCTTTTTCATGACCTCCTGTAGGTTAGGGTTTAGGCGTCTTTGCATTTCTCTTGAAGGTCGTGAGCCTTCTTCTGTGTAGATTCGATGTGTGCAGTATGAAGGGCTTATACCAGTCAAATCATCTAGAGTCCATCCAATGGATCTACGATGTTGCTGGAGAACAGAAATCAAATGGAGTTCCTGGTCAGGTGTGAGTCGAGAATTGATAATCACAGGAAACGTCTTATTTGAATCCAAAAAGACATATTTTAGATGTTCGGGAAGGGGCTTGAGTTCCATGATAGGATTGTCAGCAGCAGCGGGTGGTTCGGGGTTTGTATCGGGAGCAATGGTAGGAGTCATAGGTGTGTCTAGATCATGTCCGCACTCCTCTATTAGCGGTTTTTGATTCTCTAGTGGTTGATCAGGAATAATCAGGTTGTCCTCTATATGCAGTTCATCAACCACGGTTTTGACATCACAAATTTCCTCTATAACCCCGCAATTAATCCCTTGTTGGGCCTTGAAAATGTCAATCTTCAGATTTTGATTCCCAAATTTTAATTCTATCTGGCCCTCTTCGCAATTTATATTGGCCCTAGCAGTGGCCAAAAAGGGTCTCCCTAATATGATTGGTGTGTCCCTTGAGTTCTTAGGTGCATCCATGTCCAGTACTATGAAGTCCACTGGGAAATAAAAATCTCGTACCCTAACAATGACATCCTCGAGTATTCCTTTGGGTGACTTGATGGATCGATCGGCTAACTGCAATGTCACCTCAGTGGGTTTAAGTTCAGATTCTTCAAGGTGGTCAAGGAGGGATGTAGGTATTAAATTTATGGAGGCACCTAGGTCTAGTAGGGCTCTATCAAGTTGAGTTTCACCAATTTTACAAGAAATCAAGGGAGTTCCTGGGTCTTTAGCCTTGGGTGGGAGTTTGCTCAAGATGACAGAGCTGGCTTGCTCTGACAGTACGATTGGGTTCCCATCCTTGGTTCGCGGCTTACGTTTAGGTGTACATATGTCTTTCAAGAACCTTGCGTAAGCCGGTATGTGGCGGATTGCATCCATCAACGGGATGTTTATCTGGACCTGTTCAAATAGCTTGACCAGATCCTCATCAGGAGCCACAGGTTTGGTTGTCCTTTTTCCTTTGGTCAAGGCCTTAGGAAATGGGATCCTAGTTGGTTCCTCTAGGATAGGTCCAGGTTCTTGATCTAGGACAGTAGTATCTTGGATGACTACCCTAGGGTCTTGGCGATTATCAGGCTTGGAGTGGTTCGGATAGTGTGGGTCTTGTGTTGTTTTACCACTACGTGTTGTTACAGAGTTTAATCCGGCTTGACTTTGGTTTGGGTTAGGTAGGAGGGGTGGCTGCTGCTGCAATCCTGCATAAGATGTTGAAGCCTCCATCCCGTCTGGTGATGGAGTAGCAGGGGCCTGATAAATCAAATGTGCGTGGCCTGGATTTGGATTCATAACGTGCCTCTGGGTCGGCACGTTATTTGGGTTGGGCAGAGGTTGCGAAGGAAGGGTGCCAGGTTGGCAGGAATTTGCCATCTGGGCCAGTTGGTTGAGAACCTCTGTGATCTCGTCCTTGTGCTGTTTTTGCATTGCCGCATTCGTCTTTTGAATGTCAGCCAGCGTTTGAAGGATAAGAGTCAGTTGATCCTGATTTTGCCTGGATTAGTAGGTGGGATTGGGCCGAGGCTGAGGCGGCTGATATGGACGAGGAGCATGTGGACGGGGTTGATATGGTGATCTTTGAGAATTTCCCGCCCACTGAAAGTTAGGATGATTTCGCCATCCAGGGTTGTAGGTATTGGAGTATGGGTCATTCCGGATGGCATTGAGGTCCTCGCAGTTCTGAGGGACCTCAGGAAAGTCAGAATACGAGGGTTCAGAGTTCCCCTAACTCGAGTAGAAGGGATCGGAGGTCACTCCGGTCCGAGAGGTAGACGGGGGTGGATATGGGTCCATCCCCTTGGCAGGTTGGTGATAGATGTTTTGCACTATTTCCCTTGCCAGAGGAGGTCGTGCAAAAGAGTTTTGTGCAGAGGTGGCTTGCTGCAAATGTTGAGTTAGCTCGTCCACCTTCTTTTCTATGATAGAGACCTTGTCCAACCGACTGGCCATCAGTTCCAGGTCGACAGAAGTGGATAGGTCCTGCGTCTCATGTGTCCCTCTTAGATTCATCGATGCGCAGGCATTCGTCCTGTCGAATAAGCCCAAGGAGTCATTGTTTATGGAGTTCTCGCACATGTTTTCGAGAATCTCCCACACTGTGTCCTCATGTTGGCCCATGATGTTTCCTCCACATGTTGCATTGACGAATAGACGAATATCCTCATGGAGTCCCTGGTAAAAAGATTGGACTTGTTCCCACTTAGGAACTCCGTGATGGGGGCACTTTCGCATGAGATCTAGGAATCGATCCCAAGCTTCGTGAAGAGGTTCTCCCGGTTGTTGAGTGAAATGAGTGATCTGGTGGCGCAAGGCATTCATCCGACCAACAGGGAAGAATTTTTTCAAAAATTTGGACTGTAATTCCTCCCATGTGTTGATCGGGCGGGTCTGAGTCTGATACCAGTGTGCAGCCTTGTCCAAGAGGGAGAACGAAAACATTTTCATGAGTAGGATATCCCGGTTTTGTACATCTGACCCGAAGGTCTGGGCCAAATGCTTGAGTTGTTTAATGTGTTGGAATGGATCCTCAGAGTTAAGCCCATGGAACTTCGGTATGGCATGAATCATATTGGGCTTCAGTTTAGAATCGGGTCCTCTAATTGGGATTTGTACTCGAGGTTCGATTGCCACCGCAGCGGGATTATAGTGATCTCGCATCATAGGTCGCTGCGGTGGGTTTACAAAGTTCTGAAAGAGATCGTTCAAGCGTTGAAGTTGGTGTTCAAGGTTATTCTCCTCTTCAATGGGTTGTGCCATGATAGGAGAAGGAGAATCAGGGTCTGAATCAGATGAAAGATTTATGTGGTGGGGTTGCTGCACAAACAAGGGCATCGAGGCTTGGCCTTGACGAGAATGAATTTCTAAAGGAGGTCTTAAAGATGGTCTTAAGGACCTCCTACCGAACATGCACTGAAAGATGTGATGAGATTATAAGGTGCTGGACCCAATCAAGACACCCAAGAATTGTTGGGTGACTATAGAGGTTCGGGGCAGATGGACCCCTGGATCAGAAGATCGTCCACCTGAGAAATACCTGGGCAGCCAGAGAGGGAGAGTCCCGCAAAGACCCCTACACGGTAGAGCATCCCCACGGGTTACAGGGTTTCCCCCACCCGACCTCTCTTGTCACTACGGTTCCAGGTAGACCAGAATGGGGATCTTGACCTCTTAAGTCTACCTTTTTTTATTTTAAGATCAAGGTGCTTAATGTTCCACTTGAACTTTTAAGTATTTTGAGTGCAAAAGTGACCTAATATTAAGGTTGGTTGACCCAAGGGATCAATTTCACCTCTTGTTCCTTTGAGAGCTTTTAGGTCCTTCCTTTTATGGTTCAAATGGATTATCAGCCTGATTTGCTTAGGGTTCCTCTTGTATAAATCGTTTCAGACACGGTTTAGGCACACCTCTTTTTGGAAAGTTTGTTTCTTTGTTTTAGAGAAGATGTGTCTCTAAAAACCCTAGCTTTGCAATCCCTAACTTGGCTCTAGTGGGTCCAATTTAGTTGCCTTAGAAATTAGCACCTAGGGCTCAATCAAGAAAGTTTTAGCCCTAGTTTCCTTAGTTGGATGAACAGATAAAAATATGTTGAAATGAAAATCAGGCAACTTGATGAGTTACTAAATATGAAACAGGTAGCCCTAAGTTGATTTCTATCTTTTTTTTTTTTTTTCCTTTTTTAGATTGTGAGAGGGTTAAGAGAGAGGGCTTATGGAGATTACCTGTTCCGTGGAGAGTCTGTTGTGCAGTTGCTATTCTTTCCTTTTTGTTTTGCTTTCCCTGCTTGAACACAACAAAAGAGAGAAGTTAAGTCAGATATTAGATAGAAAAGTTGTACTCAAAAGATTTAAAAGTGCCCGTTGCTCCCCGGCAATGGTGCCAAAATGTTGTCAACGTTTTGTGCGGGTTTAAAGGATGTCACATTGTAGTATAGCCGACAAAACGTCTAAACAAATATAAAGAATTTTATTACTCGAACAACTAGAGTATCCGAGGTCGAACACGGGGAGCAATCTCAGTACTTTGTAAAACCAAAGAATACAACTGTTTAAATGCAAATATAATTCATTCAAAGAGAGAATTTAAAAAAAAAAGAATTTGGGAAAAAAAAAAAGAATTGGACGTCTGATTTGTGTATCAGACGTCTTAAATGTGATCTCTCTTTCTCTCTTCTTCTTCGTGGCTCTTCTCCTTTCTTTGCTTCTGGTATCTTTCCTTCTTCTCCTGCCTTGCCTTTCTTCTTTCTTCTTCTTCTTCTTTTTTCTTCTGATCTCTTTGCAGTCTTCCCTTGTCTTCTTCTTCGTTCTTCTCTCTCTTTTGCCTTGTCTTCCTTCTTCTTCTCTGCGAAGACTTCTCCTTTCACTGCTACAGAGCCTCTTCTTTCTTCTCTTCCTGTTCTGCAGCCGCTAAGTGTTCGCTGCCTGGGTCAGTTCTTCCTTCCTGCACACACCACACAGTAGTAAAACCTACCCCCGTCCCTCTACCCAAGCGTCTCTCTCTCTCAAGCAATACACTCACGGACGCTCTCCTAGAGCCACACGGGTAGTCAGGTCGGGTTCGCACCCGGGACCAGGCGCACTGGCAAGTGGTGATGCGCGAGGAGTGCGTAGGTCTAGGTCGGGTCGGATCCGCCAGATCCGCAAGGTCAAGCCGCGGACGAGGTGTGTGTGAGGGCAGTGAGGGACCTCACCCCTATGCTTACGGAGGCACTAAGACGATAACACAAAAAAATCTTATATGGTACCTGAGTGTTGCAATCCCACGATGTGGGACTATCTGGTCTCGCCTTCACACACGCCCGCAGAGTTTTGTCGCTAGATTGCCCAAGCTGTTGACTCCTCTGCGCTATTGGCTGGCCTCGGTTGCTTCGCGACACTTGCGAGAGTCTGCTGCACCTGCCGCCTGGGAAGCCTGACGCCTGCTGCTTCGGCTGTTAATGGCGGCTGGGGCTTACACCTGACATCCAACAGAACGGCCTATTGGCCTAATCAGAATAGCTGGAAACCTTCGCTGTAGCATGGCGAAGGCGGTGGGTGATGCTGCAGGTTGCCGGTCGGCCTAGGCGTGCGTGCCTAGGTCAACCTGTGGCCGGAGATGGTGGGTTAGTCGGGTGGTGATTATGGAGGTCTGGAGTGGCAGTTGTGGGGTGGAGCGAGTTCCTGGTGGTGAGGCGGAGCTCTCGAGGTGGTTGGCGAGCCGTGTGGAGTGGCGGAGTGGTGTGGGCGGCTCGCCGGAGTGCGGTCGGAGGCGAGGAAGATGGAGGGGGTTAGGTACTGTCGAGGGGTAATCAAGTAAAATAGTTGGGGAAAACGAGAGAGGAGAGGATGGAGAACGTATCTGGGGTTGTCTGGAAGGAAGGGAGGCGGCGGAGAGGACGGCTCGTAACTGCCGTCGTCGGGGAAGAAAGACCCTGAGGGAGGAAGCGGCGGAGAGGACTCTGCTGCTGGTATGGCAGCAGAGCGACGAGAAGGAGGGGAGGAGGTCGCCGGAGCTTGTGGGTCGTTTGGCCGGAGATGGGAGAGGGAGGAATTTGGAAGGGATCTCCGTCAAAGTCAAGCTTGCCTCCTTCGGCAGGGTCTGGGGTGTCTTTTATAGGTGCTGGCCGCACCTACCAGCGTGTGGAGACCGCGCAATCAACGCTGCCGGCTCGCCGGAGATGGAAGGAAGGTGGATACCCAAATCTCTCGTGCGTTCGCACGAGAGATTGGGTTCACACCAGCGATTGTAATTGGCTTTAGAAGGAAGGGAATTCCTCAGAGAATCCCCCTTCCATTTCTAGGAGAGAATCTCTGAGGAATTAGAGAGCAATCTCTCTCGAAACTTCGCCGGAGCTCGGTTCTGCCCTAGCAATGGCGGCAGGACCGGTTTGCAAAGGAGGTGAAGAACCTAGGGGGCTCTCTGCAAAGGTATTCAAAAGATAGGGACCAATTTATGATTTGGGTGTACTAAATTTTGTTAAAAACCTAATTTGGACCTAAGGAATCCAATGGTGAAGTTGGATTTTAGTTTTTACCTCGTTTCACTGGACATTTTGCGTAAAAACCCAAATTAGGTTAATTGAAGATCTAGGACCCTAATCTAGGTCAAACTAGGTTCCAAAAGCCAAATTAAGTGTTCTAAACCCTAGAGGATGTTTTTCTATGATTTTTAGAGGGTTTACTTGATTTTTGTTCTGACCGGAACCTTGTTAATTTAAGCGGGTCTGTTTTAGGGTTACCAAGTGTCATTTAGTTCTTAGATTGCACATAAACCCATTTCTGATTAACTCAACCCACTTTTTATCTTATTTGGACCATTTGACCTATGTTTTGCTTCTGAGAAATCCCGTTTGTGTACTGCAATGGTAAAATTGCAGTTTTAACCTTTATTTCATGTTTTCTTCTCAGAGCACTTGTTCCTTCAGTTAAGCCTTCTTCTAGGTTATGTAGGAGCTTTTATCTTCTTTATTGGGTCAAAATGAACTAGTTATGGCTCATGATGAGGCTCTCATCATCAGCTCTGTGAAATTGTTGTAAATTCTATTTCTCTTCTTATATATACAAAAAAAAATTTTGAATTAGGAAGGAATACTTGGACATTAGGACTTTTCAATCTTAGGAAATATTACAATAGGATCTAAACACTAAGACCCTTCAGGTCTTTGGGCTTAATCAGCCTGGGTGTCCACTAAAATGTGGATTTTCTTTTCGAGTCCTCGCCATCCTAAATTATATTTTAATTTGTTTAAATAAGTTTGGGTGATAAGTACATGACTTATCAACCCCCGTTTGATTTGAGGGAACTTTAAGTCTAAGCATCTACACACTATCTTGTCACTGACTTGTTGTTTGGCAGTTTGAACGGAAATTGGGTAGCTAATGAACCTTCTAGGGTGATATGGCTGGCAAGTTATCATGGATAATAGCCCATAGGTAGGTTGTCCAGAGCCCAGTCACTGGATCACTCTCTTCTTGCTACTTTTAGGTAAATCTTAGACCAGGGAAGCCACCTACTTAAAAAGGAAAAGAAAGTCAAAAAGAAAAAGAAAAAGGAGAAAAGAAAGCAAAAAAGAAAACAAAAGAAATAAGACACACTTCACTGCACGAGTATGGCTGGCAAGTTGTCGGTGGTAACAGCTCATCGACCAGTTGTCCAGAACGTAGCTTAGAAAATGCAGTAAAAATTCCCAAAACACTTAGGAAGAAGCGGAGAAGTAGAATAAGCTGGGGAGATATATACTAGACCCACCCTTGTGTTGACCCCATAAAAATAAAAGTAGGGAGAAAGCTACCGGTTGTAAAGATACACCTTTAGGCAGAACTCTCTTTTCAAGGTCACCTAAAGGCGTAGAAACCTGAAGTCCATTCTAATTGTCGTTCAACGAGTCTATCACATTTACAATAAGATGCTTAGAACTTAGGGTTCTCATCAAATCTTGGGTGGGTTGAGTGGCCGTAGAAAACCACTCTATAACCTTAAACTCAAAAATCCAAAAAAAATTAGAAAAGAAGAAAAAGAGAAAAAGAGATTTTTCTTTGGATAAGGTGAGGGCTTGAGGCGATCTGCATTATGGTAGATACCCAGGCGTTGTAATGTCTTTGAAAGTTCAAATCCTGAGTAAAAATTTCTTAATGTTGAAAATGATTTATGCCCAAGTAATCCAACCTAATTCTTTTATAAATAGCATGCAGTTTTTGCGAGGGACTAGCAAAAGATAGGCATGGGGGTATGATGTGCATACATCTAATTAACCTAAAATTTCTATTAATACATGTTCTTAGTGTCACACTAGCATTATACATTGTAAATAGTGCATAATCATGCATTTAGATCAAGTTGTATAAATTGTATAGTAATTGTCTCCTTTTTATGGTCAAGGATAGGGCGACTTCTTATCGGGGCCTCGGATTGAAAATCTAACTGTAGGGATCTGATTAGGGCGACAATTAGAGTTCAACTACTCCAAGATCGCCCTAATCGGACATTCGTAGCACCAGATAGAGATCGAGGAACCCTAAAAAGCAAGGGCCAAGATGGTGTTAATCCACACCTCAGATGATAAATTCGACCACACGAATGGGTTCAGATTGATGATCGTAGCCTAACGGCACAAAAATCTGTCCAATCCGACACCCATGGCACCATCTACAACACTTAGAAAATGGATGACCTAAATGGTGCCACATGGCGCCATCATAGCCACCCAGCACCGACCGCAACTCTTCTTCTTCACCCGCTCGACAAATCTCAACTGTTGGATGCCCATCCAACGGCCGAGAATGCGCCACACCACCGCTCATCCAGCACTCTCCTCATCTGAAGGCACAAGCAATGCTTGATCTTGACCGTCGGATGAAGATCCAACGGCCAAGATCGACCGTGCGCAAAACTCTTTGCGCGACGCAAACTCACGCTTAGTGTAGCGGTCGAGCGAGCTATGCGACTACGCAACACGCGTTCGAGCCTGCATTCGCTGCTAGCGAGCACGCGATTGGAGCAGTGCAATGTGCATCCAGCGACGGAGATCGATCGATAACGCCCACGCGCGATCTGACGCACGGCGCTTACGCATGATCGCATGTGGGCACGCAGCATCAGCGTAGGCAGTTTAGGTCGTCCAATCTCTTGATCGGACGGTTGAGCATGCGCGAACGTGTGCTAGCATTGAAGAGCATAGAGGCGAGGGGGCGCATGAGCAGCGCGTACGTTGGCCATGTTCAGGCCTTTAGTAATGGATAAATCCGTCACTAAAGTCCTGAATTAATGGTTTTCATGTCATAATGTCCAAAATGCCCCCACTCCTTGCAACTATAAAAGGAGACCCCTACAATACGGATTTTTCATCCCTTCCTTCTCTTCCCTCCCTCTCCAAAGCTCAAGAGAAGCTTGTCCCACACCAAGGATGCTCCTTAAGAGTTAAAACCAAGCTTTTGCCCCATTCTGAAAGCTGATCCTGCAACGACGATGACGTGCTGCCTCATTCTCGTTCCTCCTGCTTCGTCCTCCTTCTTCCCGTTTCGTTGCTCATCTTCTAGGCATTGTCTCGTCTGGCCCGTCCGCCAAGTGATTGTCAAGGAGGATAACTTCTCTCTTCCATTCTTTTTCCTGCTTTCTAGTTGTAATAATTTCTCGCTTTCTAGTGTCATCTTTTCAGGCTTTCTTAGTTGTAAAAACATTTTGCAATATCAAGTGAACGTTCTCTCTCTCTCTCTTCTTGTTTATATTGATTTCCTTGTGATTATTCTGCCCTTTAAACAAAAGCACAAAAAAAGTATAATTGCGAATTTTGATCGACATAGCCTCCCTGAGTTTGACCCAGGATTTCCTTACAGATTTTTCGGTATAAATTTTTTTTGTTGAAAGGATTTCTTCGCTACTCAAACTACAACGACAGGTTTTCAAAACCAATTCCGATAGTGTAGTCTTCCGCCGTTCAACAAGGGGAGGGAAAACTATTTGGTTTTACTCTAGAGGAGCATCTCGGGCTTGGGACAAGCTCTCTCTAGAGCCTTGGAGGTGGTGAGAGGAAGAAAGGAAGAGATGGATTGGAATGGTGGTGGGTAGGTCCTTTTATAGTGGAGGAAGAATAAATTCGTATCAGGGTCATTAGTGACGACCGTAAACGTCACTACAGCTGTCGCTGAAGATCTGCGCCATTCAATACTCCCGCTGGTTCATGCATCACGCGTCGTGTTGCACGTGTGCACGCGCTAAGCGCCCACACCAGCTACGCTCGTGCCTGCTGCACTCGCGCCCATTGCCGTGCCTACTGCTGCTGCCGCTATTGCACGCACGTACGCGCTGTGCACTACGCTGCTACGCACACCGCGGCGCTTGGGTGCGTGCATGCCTCTGCATGCTAATGCACGCTCACGTTGCTATGCGTGCGTGGCGATGCGTGTGTGTGCGTGAGCAGCCTGGGTTGCACCATGTGGCACGACCCGAGCTATACATCTTCGTTCCTTTGCAGAGGGTTCCACCATGCTCGGATCGAATTGATTTCCACGTTGCCGAACTGCGATCATTGCTTCGGATCCATCCATATGATTGGATTTTTCATCTGAAACCCATAAGGATGTCGCATTGCCCCCTAGCCGTTGATCTTCCTCAGGCTTAATATGTTGCTACGGGACTCCAATCTAGATGATTTCAAAGGCGTTA
The DNA here is from genome assembly GCA_037157565.1 of Thalassia testudinum. NCBI lineage: Eukaryota > Viridiplantae > Streptophyta > Magnoliopsida > Alismatales > Hydrocharitaceae > Thalassia > Thalassia testudinum. The sequence continues at coordinate 99,019,507 of JAZHRO010000025.1, forward strand.
GACTCTGATCATCGTTATGATCAAATCTGTATGGTCTGATCGTCCATTTGAGGCCTTAAAGTAAATCTCCTTCCTTCCTATCCATAAAAAGGACCTAATTAACGTAAAATACATACAACTATTCTAAATGCAGAATGATGCATGCTATGCAATATTTATAACATGAAATGCAAATCTAAGCCTAGGAACATGCATGGATAAGCATTTTAACCTAAATGGATGTGTCTATATCAGTCGATCAAGAGGATTTTTCTTAACTTCATAAAATGGGCAGATTTGATCTATCAATTAATTTGGTTGGTCGATCAAGGTGATTTGGTCGATCAATTATCTAGATTGGTCGATCAATATCCCTAAAAGTTTGGTTTGAAAAGATGCACAAAAAATTGATATTTGAGTTTTATTTGAGGTTCTTACAATAATGTCCTAGACTCAAATAAATGTAAAAAATGCACATCAACAACTATCTTCTCTTGTCTTAAAGACTCTTTGATACTTTAATCGAAGATACTCCTGAAATGTTAGTCTAGCAATAAACATAATTTTGGTGCATCAAAACAGAGGTACTTGCATCTCCCTCTTTTCGATGACAACAAAATTATAATTATGAAATTGGGAAATAGTTTTGCATAAAATCTCCCCCTTTTTGTTTCAGCAAAAAGTAAAAGTTGCTGCTTTGTGATTTTCCATTTAACTCCCCCTTAAAGAAGTAATTCAAGCATCATAAATATCATGCAATATAAAAGAGCTAAAGAAAAACACAAAACTGAGAGAGATAATTTTCATGCATAAATAAACAGTCAAGATAATCAATGCATAGAATATAAATGTTTTGAGAAATAAAGTTATATATGCCAAGATAGAGATAAAAATAAATATAACATCTAATCATCTAATGATGCCATGAAGGCATCCATAGTGCTCTGAAGATCAATGTCCAACTCGAGGTCCAGTGAATTTGAGCTCTCAGAAGATGCTGGCTGACCAAGGCAAAGGTGTCGCTAAGTTGATGAACGTGGTGTCGAATGCCTGGATGTCCTACGAGGAGGAGTAATTTGCTGGTCAGCTAGTCCTGTTGATGGTGATGGTGCTGCGAGTGTTGCTGATGTAGGAGGAGGAGGAGGTGCTGAAGGCATGGTAGTCAAACACCGAGATCGAGGAGGCTGGTGAAGCTGCTGCTGAATGCTATGAATTGACTCTCCAAGTCTGTCCAAAAATTGACTCTGAGCATTTAGGTATTCTGATACCTGATGCCCGTGCATCATCATAACCATGTCAGTCTCCCGCTACCTATGCATCATCAAAGATATACCACTGGTCACATCCTGAATAGTGACAAAGTCCCTACCTGAGATCTACTTATTTAAAAGGCTCCAGTCCTGGTCGTAGAGGGAAGGTGATGGTCTCACTAGAGGAGGACATGTCGTAGTGAAGTGCTGATAAGGCAGGGACGGAGGAGGTACTACAATCTGCTCCTGCTGCTACTACTACTCCTGTGCTGCTTCCTCACCACGGGCTCCTTGTGCTTGCTCCATCTTCACATATGTGAGTTTATCGAATATGGAGACATGAGTGATAAATTATTTATGATTAATGTCCATGGGCACACTGAAGTGAAGAAAGATATGGGAGAGAAGTGTCCCAGACTAGAAGGAGCTGCTAGGTGGTTTACTTATGAGATAAAGAATCAAATAGTTCCAATTGAACCATTTGTTCTTCACAAAAGCATAGAGGGTGATCAGCATAATGCCAGGGCAGTTCTCAAATGATGTGGACTTAGACATGAAATTCCACAAAAATACACAATTTAGAAAAAAGGCAAACATCGAAAATAGGGTGACTTGGTAGGACGACCCAAGTCAAAAAGAGAGGGAGTGAGTAGGTCTCCCTGATGGTGTCGACTGAGTCTGTAGATGCAACTCAGGAAAAGTAGTTCCAACAGAAGGACAACCAAGAATCTCTGTCAAAACATCTGCATTGACTAGAACTTCTATCCCATAGACGTTCGAGGTCAACTCGATGTTGGCACCTTCACCTATATCTTTGAGATTGGCATAAAATAGGTGACAAGCCATGGGATCAACACCGAGAATGCAGCTATGTTTGGAACCCGCATAAAAGTTCCACTCAAACAATCACAAAATCTGATGGTATGCAAATTTTCAGCGGACCCCAGGGAAAATAAACTCGACATAAGTGAAGTCAATAGGCCTACCGACATGCGGAGAGAATTTTGCAAACAATGAGAAACGATCACGAGCGGCCTCGGCAATGAAAAAGCGATCAAAAGTATCATCACGATGACTAGAAGAGCCACGTGCATGTTTGGGGTGCCATGGTAAAGAGCTAGAACACATGGTTGGTCGATCAAATAAGATGACTGCTCGACCAAAAAGGAACCGGACTTTTGGTCGATCAACCAAAGAGTTTGGTTGACCAAAAGACCTTAGACCAAAAAAAAGAATGCTTGACCGAATGATAAACTCACGTATGCTCTGTGATGTCGCAAGAAAAATACACAAGCAAGATCAAACAAGTGAGAGTAAGTCAAAGCACATTATAAACACAAGAAAAATTTAAAGGAATGGATGTATTCAAGGTTTAGAATGTACTGAGATTGAACCAAACTTGATCGATCAAAACTGAGGCTAGATGGAGGGCGTGCGAGGAGGTCGAAGTCGTGTGAGCATGGAGGTGCAAAGAGGCGATGAGCGAGCACGCACTCGTGAGGATCGATGCACTGTTGACCCATTCAAGTAGGTGGATTATGCGAGGAGGTCGGCGACAACATTGGTCGATCAGACGGTGAAGAGTAGAGAAGTGGGGTCAGGTATGTTTTGTGGAGTGGGGACAAAAAGATTTTGTATAGTAAAAAAGAGGTGTATGGGGTAAGAAAATGAGGTGTTTTATAGAGAACGTGATTAGTAAAATAGGTAAATGCACTTTAGGCAACTAATCACATAGGTTAGAAATGATAAGAGTGGATTATGAAAATGAAACGAGGAAGCGAGTTCGCAATCTTCGAAAAGAGAAACTGCCAATTTTGGTCGATCAAAAATGGTTTTTGGTCAATCAAAATGAGAAGTGATCGATCAAAAGAAGTAATTGGTCGATCAGAGTTTGAATGTTTGGAGGGAAAATTCCTGCCCAAATAGATTAGTTGATCAAAAAATTTGATTGATTGATCAAAAGGACATAGTTGTGGAGGGAAAATTTCCACCAAGCAAAAATCAAGTTTTTGTCGATCAAACAGGAATATTTGATCGATCAAAGGTTGGTCGATCAAAATAGTAAAAGCGACATTTATTAGGTCAATTTATAAGCTCTTTTAATCTAGATAAACCTAATGAATGACAAATTTGATTAAACCTATCTTTTAGTAATGGTTTTGTGAATATATCAGCTAGTTGATTTTCTATATAAACAAATTCTAAAATGATATCCCCTTTTAAGATATAATTTCTAAGAAAGTGATGTCTAACATCTATATGTTTGGTCCTAGAGTGTTGTACTGGATTTTTGGAAAGGTTAATAGCACTTGTGTTGTCACATAAAATTTTGTTATTCTTATAAGATAAGCCAAAGTCTTGTAAAGTTTGTTTCATCCACAATAGTTGTGAACAAGTTAAAGATGATACTACATATTCTACTTCAGTTGTGGATGGTGATACAATATTTTGTTTTCTAGAGAACCAAGAGACTAGGGAATTTCCGAGAAATTGACAAGTCCAACTAGTTCTCTTACGGTTTGTGAAGCTACCCGCATAGTCAGCATCACAAAAGGAATATAATTCCAATGTGTCTAACTTCGGATAAAAAAGTCCTAAGTCTTCTGTGTTGTTTAGATATTAAGTATTCTTTTAACAGCATGTAGATTTGATTCTTTAGGGTTTACTTGAAAGTGAGCACACAAACAAGTATAAAATAGAATGTCAGATCTACTTGTATTTAAATATAATAGAGATCCTATCATGCTTCTGTATAGTTTTTGATCTACTGATTTACCTGTGTCATCAATTTTCAATTGGGTAGAAGCTACCATTGGTGTTTCTTTACCTTTGACTTTATCCATCAAAAATTTCTCCAATATCTCTGCTGTGTATTTTGTTTGAGATATGAAGATTCCGGAAGATATCTAATCAATCTGAAGACCAAGGAAGAACTTGAGTTCTCCCATCATACTCATCTCAAATTGATCTTGCATTACCTTTGCAAAGTCTTGGGAAAGTAGATCATTAGTAGCACCGAAATGATATCATCTACATATATTTGAATTATTAAGAGATCATTTTCTTTTCTTTTGGTAAATAAGGTTGGATCTATTTGACCAATTTTAAACTCATTGTCAATTATATATGATTTTAATCTATCATACCAAGCTCGTGGAGCGTGTTTTAGACCGTATAATGCTTTGTTAAATTTGTATATGTGCTCTGGATGATTTGGATCTTCAAAACCTAGAGGTTGTTTAACAAAGACTTCCTCTTTGACGAATCCATTTAGAAAGGCACTTTTGACATCCATTTGGACGAGTTTGAATTCCATATGGGCAACAAAAGCTAGCAACATTCTAATAGATTCTAGTTGAGCAACAGGTGCATATGTTTCATCAAAATATATTCCTTCTTGATTGTATCCTTGAGCAACAAGTCTAGCTTTATTTCTAACTACATTTCCTGATTCATCAAGTTTGTTTCTAAAACCCACTTGGTTCCAATAAGGGTTTGTGATTTAGGCTTTGAAACAAGTTCCCATACTTGATTTTTCTTAATTGATTTAGCTCATCTTCCATAGCAATAATCCAATAGTTGTCTGAGAAAGCTTCCTTAACATTTTTTTGTTCTAATTGTGAAACAAAGGCTGTAAAGGCTAGTGTGTTAAGGGAAGATCTGGTTTGAACTCCTGACAAATCTCCTATTACTAGTCCTTTAGAATGATCCTTCACAAAAGAGATATCTTTGGGTAGTTCACTAGAAATATTCTCTTCTGGAATGTTCGATGGATCATGTACTAGTTCATCATTGTCAATCGTAGAAGATTTATGTTGACCTAAACCTTCATCAAATGATACATGCATGGTTTCCTCAACAATAGAATTCTTCTTATTAAAGACCCTATAGGCTTTACTTCTGGTTGAATAACCTAAGAAAATCCCTTGCAAGCTTTTAGCATCAAACTTATCAAGATTATCTTTAGGGTTAAGTATAAAGCATCGACATCCAAAAATCTTGAAGTAGGAAATTCTAGCTGTTCTTCCCTGATAGAGTTCAAGAGGTGTCTTCTTTAGGATTGGTCTGATCAAGGTTCTATTTTGGATATAGCAAGTAGTGTTTACAGCCTCAACCCAAAAATATTGAGGCAACTTTGACTCGCACAGCATTATGCAGGCAACTCTTGCAAAGTCCTATTTGTTCTCTCAACTACACCATTTTGAGGTGTAGCTCTAGGGAAGGCAAACTCATGTTTGATTCCATATTGATCACAAAAATTTGAAAAAGATTCATTTTCAAATTCTCCATCATGATCACTTTTGATCCTAATTACCTCAGATCCTTTCTCATTCTCTAATCTTCTAACTAGTTTGCTAAAGGCATCTATGGTTAAGTCTTTACTTTTTAAAAAGGATACCCGAGTAAATCTAGAGAAGTCGTCAATTATAATTAAACAATATCTGCACCCACTTAGGCTTTCAGATTTAGTTGGTCCGAACAAGTCTACGTAAAGTAGCTCCAGGGGTTGAGAGGTGCTAACCATCCTTTTTGGTTTAAACGGATTTTTGATCAGATTACCAACTTGATAAGAATCACAAACTTGGCTTTTCTTAAAGTTGATCTTTGGCAGTCCTTTGACAAGTTCATGTTTCACAAGTTTACTAATGTTGCCCATGTGAACATGACCTGGTCGTTTATGCCAAAGTGTTTCTTCTTCATCAGATACAACTAGGCATTCAAGACTATCGTATTTGTCGAAGTTTACGATGTAAATGTCTTTATGTCTATTTCCTTTAAGAATAATTTGTTTTGTTTCTTTGTTACGAATTTTGAACCCTTTTGATGTGAATGTGATTTTATTTCCTCTATCACATATTTGGCTTACACTTAATAGAGTATGTTTTAAACCTTTAACTAAATGCACATTATCAAAAGAGGTATAAGAGTTAGTATTTTGTCCAGTACCAATAATACGACCCTTGTGGTTGTTCCCAAATGTGACTGTACCACCTTCCTGACAGTTGAGCTGCAGGAATAGGTCTTCCTCGCCTGTCATGTGCTTGGAATAGCCATTGTCCATTATCCACCTTCTTTCTTCTCTTTCCTGTCATTGGTTTGTGATTGTGAGGCATTGTTTGATAAAGTGGCTTCAATGTTCCATTGATTTGTTGGAAAGTCCACTTCTTATAATCTACAAACAAAACAAGATTGCAAAATACTTTTTGGTACCCATTTTTGTTTGGGTCCACGGTGGTTACTTCGCATTGCCTACTTTGGCAAGGTACCTTTTCCTTTGATCTGGCTAGAACTGGGTGCTTCATGATTATTTTTTGGTATACAGCCTAACCCAAATTTTGTGGTGCTTTGGGTTTGTGTTCCTAATAATTTATGCAAGTTTCTACTTCTATTTTTGACTTTAGTCAGATCATTTAAGAGACTAGTAGAGTTCCCTTTCAATTTATCGATATCTACTTATAAATTTTCTATCTGTGATTTTAATGACGTGATTTCAATAGATAATTCTTTATTTTGTTGAGTAAGTATATCTTTGTGTGTTTTCTCTTCTCTTAATGCTTTAGTTAGGTTTTTATTTTCTATTTTCATTTACTTAGTTATGTCATGCATCTCAAAAAATGCTTCTAATAACTCATCTTGTAAAAAAGAGGTTACCTCATCTTCTAGTGCCATTAGTCCTAGAAGAGCTTCTTCTCCAGAAATTTCTTCTTCTGAGCTTGAGTCTGATTCATCCCATGGTGCCATGAAAGCCTTCTTCTTTTCTGACTCTTGAAAAGTGGACAGTCTTTCTTGATGTGTCCCTTTCTTTTACAGTTGTAGCAGATGATTGCATTCGTCTTTGATTCTTCCTTCATCTTCCTCGAGCTCCTCTTATTCTTGAGGAACTTTCTAAATTTTCTGGAGAGAAGAGCTATGTCTTCCTCTTCTTCTCTGCTTGATAATTCTTCAGATTCTTGATTTGCTTCAAGGGCTATGATCTTCTTTTTGGTTCCTTCATCTTCTTGCTCCTTCATGTGTTGGAGATGAACTTCATAAGCCATTAGACTTCCAATAAGATCATCCAATTTCAGGGTGGATAGATCTTTTGATTCTTGAATGGTTGTTGTCTTGGTCTCCCAATCACTGGTAAGTGAATGATGGATCTTCCTTACCAGAGCTTCATTCCTTATATCTTGATCCAGATTCCGTAGGGAGTTTATGATGTCCATGAATCGTGTGAACATCTCCTTGATAGATTCTCCCTTCTTCATCCTCAAAAGCTCGTAATTTTGCGTTAGTAAATTTACTCGAGTTTCTTTCACCTTAGTTGTGTTCCCTCATGAGTGACTTCAAGTATGCTCCAGATCTTGTATGCCATTTTACACGTAGAGATGCAGTTGAATTCTACTTTTGAAAGTCCACAGAAGATTGCGTTCATTGCTTTGGCATTATGGGTTGCCATCTTCTTCTGGCCTGATGTCACCACCACTCCTTCCTTGATTTCAGGACGAGTGTATTTGGATGCGATGACATCCCATACCTCAAAATCCATGGATTCAATGAAAATCTGCATCCTAGTCTTCCAATATCCATAGTTTGTTCCATCGAAAAAAGGAGGACGAATAGTAGAGTGCCCCTCAGCATATGTATCGATAGAAGAGTTTGTCATCTTTCTGGACAACTAAGCTCTGATACCAAGTGAGAGTGGTTGGAATATCCTGTTGATGGCCGTGGTTCGCGGTGTTTTAAAGATATGTTCGTTGTAGTATGTTGCGAAAAATGATGGTCAGTTTATTTCAATTTATTACTCGAAATTTAGAATGTTCCGAGGTTGAACTCAGGGAGCAAACTTAATTCTAGAAGCATAAAAATTCACAATTCACTACTTCACAAAAATTAAAGGGAGAGAGGGAACAAAAATTTCTTTTTTTTTTCTTTCTTTCTTCTCCTCTTCTCTCTTCCTTCCCTTCTTTCTCTGCCTTTTCTTTCTCGGACATCTGATTCTTTGAATCAGACGCCTTATCTACCCCTTGCTACAGTGCCTTCGCAGGTCTTCTCCTCTTGGCTTCTTCTTCTCTGCTTGACTTTATTCTTCTTCCTTTCCTCTGCTCGGCCTTCTAGGCTTCTTCTTCTTCTTTCACTGTGCCTTCTCCTTCTTTAGTTGGCTTCTCTCCTCTTCAACTTCTGCCTTGTCTTTTCTTCTCTTTTCCCTCTGCGAGTCTTCTTCTTTCTTCGGTCTTTAGTTGCTCTTCTTCCTCATCCTTTCTCTACGGCTTCCTCCTTCCTGTCTTCTTCCTCTGTCTTCAGCTGCTCCTCTACCTTGAGTTCTTCCTTCTTCTTTCTTTAGCAGCTGCCTCTTCCTTCTTCATTCCGCTATGCTCCCTCCTTTCCTCTTCTCTTGCTTCCTGGCACAGTACAAGGTTAGGCAAAACCTAACCTCCTACCCACCTCGCATCTCTCTGTCTCTTTCAAATTCACTCCAGGGTTTGCTCCCAGAGCCTTAATCGGGTAAGTGGGCCGGGTAACACGCCCGGGACTAGGCGCACCGGCGTGGGTGGTGCGCGAGGAGTGCTTGGTCGAGTAATAGGGTTTGGCCCAAGCCCACGGGGCATGAGCGCAGGCGAGGGCAGGCGCTAGTGCATGGCACGCTCCGCGTGCGTATGTGAGGGACCTGACCCCTGTGTATCAAAGGTGATATGGCACATGCACTTTTTCAATTTATTCGGTTGCTGCACTTTAAGGATTTCCAAGGTGGGACTAAATGTCCCACCCGCTTCCGTGCCTTCGCCTGCAGCTGAAGTCCTCGTGATTGAAGCGACACGCGAGGCTTGCATCTGCGATTGGGGACCTGGGACCTTGCGTGAGTCACTTCCAGGTGTCCTGGGACTCCCACCTGGGACTGTAAAGGCCTGGAGCTACTGGCAAGCTTGCTCCAAGCTCGGCAAAAATGGTGGTGAACGCTCGAGGCCTAAAAGCAGCAATACTGCCTTGTGGCCTTGTCAGACCAGACAAAAACATTTGCCGTATCACGGCGAAGGTGAGGCAGGGATTGGCTGGTAGTGGGGCGGCCTAGGCGTGAGTGCCTAGGTTGCTCTGTGGTTGTGAGGATGGGTTAGGTCAGGGGAAGGCGATAGGGATTGGCACGGTCAGTGGAGGGTCGTAGGGTGATCAGTGGGTGGTGGTGATGCTCAGGGATCAGTTGGCAAGGCAGATGGAGGCGTGGACCGGTGGGGATGCCTCGCCGGAGGTCTGGCCGGAGGTGGAGGTGGCAATGATGGACAGTGGAATCGAGGGGTATTTTTGTGAAATAAAGTGAGGGGAATTGAAGAAGGGGTAGGGAGGAGTGGTTCTAACCTGATTTAGTGGACTAAGGGGGAGAGACGGCGACTGGCAGTACCTGCTGTCACCGGAGAAGATGATGTCTAGTGGAGGGAGACGGCGGCGACGACAGGGCAAGAGGTGCTCGCGCGGGTGCTGCACGAAGCGGAGGAAGGTGATGAGGACAACTCTGCCACTGGCATTGTGGCAAAGCGACGAGGAGGGAAGCTCACTGGAGCTTGCTGGACCATTTGGTCGGAGGAGAAGATGAATTTAAGGGAAATCTCAGGCCAAATCAAGCTTGCCAGAAATGGCAGCCCCTACCGCTCCTTAAATAGGTGCTAGCACGGAAGGAAATACTAGGAGGCATGGGCTGGTCACCAGGGACGTGGCTGGAAAAGAGACCCATACCTCTCGCGCATTCGCACGAGAGGTATGGGCATTGGCAGGGCATGGGTGGTGGTCCATGCGGAAGAGGACAATGTAGGGGACCTCCTTCTCGTTTCTGCGGCTGGCTCCCATACCCTACGCGGCGTCATTCTCCGCGCGAAGTCACCTGAGGTATGGCCTGCTGCTACGGGTGGCAGAGGGACCGATCTAAAGGGAACAAAGGGAAATTTGAGGGGGTAAACGTAAGAGTTCAAAAAGTTAAGGGTCAGAAAGTAATTATTGAGGATCAATTTGTAAAGTAAGTCAAAATGGCCTCCCCTTAGGTCCAAATTTTGATATAACCCTAATTTGGACCTGAGGAATCCAATGGTGAAGTTGGATTTTAGGTTTGACCACATTTAATCGATCAATTTGCACAAAAACTCAGATTAGGTCAAAAATTGGGTATGGTTCTCAATCTAGGTCAACATAGGTTCCAATGGCCAAAATGAAGGTTCTAAAACCTAGGGGATATTTTTTCATGAATTTTAGAGGGTTTAATTGATTTTTATCTTGCCTAGAACTTCATGAATTAAAGCAGGTTTGTTTTAGGATTATAGAATGTCATTTAATTCCTAGAAGCCGCTATAACCCTTTTCAGATCAAATCATCCCACTTTCTCTCTTATTAAGCCCATTTAACCTATGTTTAGACCCTTAGAAATCCTGTTTGTGTACTGCATTGGTAAAATTGCAATTTTACCCCTTGTGAATTGCTTTATACTCAAATTTATAATTCTCTGATTTAGGCTTTCCCTTAGGTTTTGTAGGAGCTTTTGTATACTTATTTAGGTCAAAATGTGCTAGTTAGGGTTCATGGTGAGATTCTCATCATACCCCCATGCCTAGATTTTGCTAGTCACCTAGTAAAAATTTAAGGTTTTAGCCTCTGTTCTAGACCATGAATTTCTTTCATCAAATTTTTATAAGTGCTTTTCCTCTTGTAGCCTTGATTAGGTCAGAATGCCAATCATAGGCCTAAAAGGTACTCTAGTACCAACCAAGATCCAGATCTGTCTAGCTTTAGCCTTAGTCTTTAGCAATGGTTTTTAAGGCCTACAGGAACTAACGTAAAGTTTATTGGACTCCATGGTTAAAGCACTCGTGCTTGAGATTTTTTTTGCCTTTGTTCAGTTTGCAGTGCGTTTTGTAAGAGAGAGACAGAAGGTTTATTTGTTTGGAGAGTTTTCTCTCTCTTTTCTTTTTAATTCTAGCTCAGGACTGGCTTCACAACATGATCTTTATAGGATTCCTTGTCCCCATCATCAATCCTCAAGGGTCCCTGGCAGTCGATGCTTCGAGATAGCACCGCCCATGGTAACCCCCAGAAACCCTGGCTTTCGAGATTTTGAGATAATCCCATCCATGGTGTTCCATGGTCGAATTCAGACCCTGGCAATTGACACTTTGTGATAATGCCATCCATGGAATCTGAACCAGCAGAGTGCTTACATGCCCCCAGTAGGTTATGTAAATATCCTAGGAGACAAGCACCGAGGAGATGATATGTTGTTACGCATCTTTGAGGGGAATTTCCCACCTCTCCATGTCGGGAACTTGTCCAAATCAACTTGTGTTGATCGGCTGCTCCTAATCTAGGTAACATTTTCAAAATATTTGAAACACTTTTGTGTGATTTTGATATTTATGCTCACTGAACCAGACTGTGTGTGTGAATTTGGGTGCTTAGGTTACTGAGTCCCGTAAATCGAAAGTCAGTTAATGAGGCTGAATACTCCCTAAGCCTTGAACCTAATACTTAAGCTTTTCATTTTCCTCAACCTTTTGAGGAATATCTAGATTTTAACGGGTACTAAGAGTGTAGCCAAGAATGCCTAAGGTTTGCATTCTTACTAATCTTGTTGTGCACTTTTATTTTTCTTTTCCTTAATGTTGTCTAGAACTTTGGTTAATTCCTTAATTTCTTACTAATGAGTATCCCTTTTCTCTTTCATTTTGTGCTTCTTTTTATCATTCTGCTCTTTTTCTCCTCCTCTTTTTGTAAAGTTTTCCAGCATTTTCTTCCTCCTTCAAAGTTTTTTTTTCGTATATGCGGATTTTTTTTTGTTGAAATCTTTTCTTGTTATGTCATTTCATTGCACTTTCATACCCCCCCATGCCTAAGATTTACAATGTCCTCATTATACATTAGGTGGGTTTTATTTAGCTTGGTTCATGCATTGGGACAGGTATTTGGTGAGTGGATGGGTCAAGGTGATTGTTGCAGATGATTTCTAATCTTAGGTACTAGTACCTAAGGTGAAGTTGGCTGTCCTAAAGGATGAACCTAAAGTGTAAAGAAATGGCAGAAAAGGTTTCGAGTTTTTCAAAAATAATGACGGGGTGCCTCCCATTAAGCGCTGAGTTTTACGCCATCGGCTGGGCGTAATAAGCTCAGGGAGAATGGAGGATAAATGATGACTCAGCCAAATCTGTAATGGCTATGTCAATGAACGATTTGAGTCTCTGACTATTCACGACGAAAGGTTCAGAATCGTGGCTGAGTGGACTGATCTCGACTGCTCCATTTCCGAAGATTTGTTGGACAAGATATGGTTCGACCCACTTGGATCGCAGTTTCCCAGGGAAGAGTTTGAGTCGAGCATCGAAGAATAGGACCTTTTGACTAGGGTGGAAGATCTTTCTAGATATGTGCTTGTCATGAAAGGCTTTAACTTGCTCTTTGTAGATTCGCGAGTTCTCATACGCATCAAGGCATAATTCATCAATCTCGCTTATCTGAAGCTTTCTGTGGATTCCAGCCTTAGAAAGATCTAAGTTGTAGCTCCGTACTACCCAATAGGCTTTGTGCTCCAGTTCAACGGGAAGGTGACATGCCTTCCCGTACACCAGTCTAAAAGGAGACATGCCCAATTGGGTCTTGAGAGCAACGAGAAGGAGGAGGGCGGCTTTGTGAAGGAGTTCTGCGCAGCGGTGGTTCGCTGTAAATGCTAAGTCAGCTCATCCACCTTCTTCTCAATAATAGAGACCTTGTCCAATCGACTGGCCATTAATTCTAGCTCGACTAATGCAGATAGGCCCTGTGTCCCGTGTGCTCCCCTAAGGTTCGTCGCTGCGTGGGTATTCGTCCGATCGAATAATCCCATGGAGTCATTGTTGATGGAGTTCTCACACATATTCTCGAGAATCTCCCACACGGTGTCTTCATGTTGACCCATGATATTCCCTCCACAAGTTGCATTGACGAACAATCTAATATCTTCACAGAGTCCCTAGTAAAAAGACTCGACTTGTTCCCATTTAGGAACTCCGTGATGAGAGCACTTTCTCATGAGATCCTGAAAATGATCCCATGCCTCATGAAGAGGTTCTCCCGTCTGTTGCTTGAAGTGAGTAATCTGATGGCCCAAAGCGTTTGTCCGATCTACGGGGAAGAACTTCTTCAAAAACTCAGACTGAAGTTCTTCCCAAGTGTTGATCGGGCGGGTCTGTGTCTAATGCCAATGGGTTGCCTTGTCCATAAGGGAGAAAGAGAACATCTTCATGAGTAAGATATCTCAATTCTATGCATCTGACCCGAAAGTTTGGGCCAGATGCGTAAGCTGTTTGATGTACTCGAAGGGGTCTTCAGAGTTAAGCCCATAGAATTTATGTATGGTGTGGATCATGTTGGGCTTCAATTAGGAATCAGGTCCTCCAGTCGGCATTCTGACTCGAGGCTCAATTACCACTGCAGTGGGATTATAGAAATCTCGCATCATGGGGCGCTGCGGTGGGTTCATGAAGTTTTGGAAGAGATCATTGAGTCATTGGAGCTGGTGCTCAAGATTATTCTCTTCCTCAACAGGCTGAGCCATTGTGGAAGAAGGGGAATTGGGTTTAGAATCAGAAGAGAGGTCTATGTGAAGAGGTTGTTGCACAAACAAGGGTATCGAGGCTTAGCCTTGGGGAGAGTGAATTTCTAGAGGAGGTTTCAAGGACCTCCTACCGAACATGCACTGATGGATTGGACATGGTTAGCAGGTGCTGGACCCAATCAAGACACCCAAAATGTTGGGTGACTATAGAGGTTCGGGGCGGATAATACCCCTTAATCAGAAGGTCATCCACCTGAGAATTACCTGGGCAGCCAGAGAGGGTGAGTCCTGCGAAGACCCTTACATGGTAGAGCACCCCCACGGGTTACAGGGTTTCCCCCACCCGACCTCTCTTGTCACTGAGATTCCAGGTAGACCAGAATGGGGACCTTGACCTCTTAAGTCTACCACTTTTAATTAGGATCAAGGTGCATAGGGTTTCACTTGAACTTTATCCTTTTGTGTGCGAAAAGTGACCTAATTTAAAGGTTAGTTGATCTAAGGGATCAACTTCACCTATTAGTTCCTGTGGGAGCTTATTTGGTCCTGTCTTTTAAGGTTCAAGTGACTTAAGAGCTGGATTGCTTAGGGTTTCTCTTAATAGATCTTTTCAAGAAATGACTTAGGCACACTTCTTTTGGGAATGTTCAGCTCTTGATTAGAAGGTGTGTCTCTAAAACCCTAGCTTTGAGTCTTAGGTTGGCTCTAATTGGTCCAGTTAGTTGCCTCAGGATTAGGTAACTAGGGCTCAAGCAAGAAGGTTTTAGCCATAATTACCCTTTGTGGATATGCAGATAGAATATGTTGAAATTAAAAAGCAGGCAACTCTTGTGATTTACTATGTATAAAAGGCAGGTAATCCCAAGATTGCTTTTCTTTTTCTTCTTCCTCATTAGAATTTAAGGGCCATAAAAGAGAGGATAGAAGATTACCTGTCCCTTGGTGTGGTTGTTGTGCGGCTGCTTATTCCTTCTTTGCCTTCCTGTACTTGCACAGCAAGAGAGAGATTAAGTCAGTAGCCAATCAGAAATTGTGATTTAATAGCTTCTAGAATGCTCCTTGCTCCCCGGCAACGGTGCCAAAAACTGATGGTCGTGGTTCACGGTGTTTTAAAGATATGTTCGTTGTAGTATGTTGCGAAAAATGATGATCAGTTTATTTCAATTTATTACTCAAAATTTAGAATGTTCCGAGGTCGAACTTAGGGAGAAAACTTAATTCTAGAAGCATAAAAATTCACAATTCACTACTTTACAAAAATTAAAGGGAGAGAGGGAACACAAATTTCTTTTTTTTTCTTTCTTCTCCTCTTCTCTCTTCCTTCCCTTCTTTCTCTGCCTTTTCTTTCTCAGACGTTTGATTCTTTGAATCAGATGCCTTATCTGCCCCTTGCTACAGTGCCTTTGCAGGTTCTTCCCCTCTTGGCTTCTTCTTCTTCTCTGCTCGACTTTCTTCTTCTTCTTCCTTTCCTCTGCTCGGCCTTCTGGGCTTCTTCTTCTTCTTGCACTATGCCTTCTCCTTCTTCGTTTGGCTTCTCTCCTCTTCAGCTTCTGCCTTGTCTTTCCTTCTCTTTTCCCTCTGCAAGTCTTCTTCTATCTTTTGTCTTTAGTTGTTTTTCTTCCTCTTCCTTTCTTTATGGCTTCCTCCTTCCTGCCTTCTTCCTCTGTCTTCAGCTACTCCTCCGCCTTGAGTTCTTCTTCTTTCTTCAGCAGCTGCCTCTTCCTTCTTCTTTCCGCTGTGCTCCCTCCTTTCCTCTTCTCCTGCTTCCCTGCATAGTATAAGGTTAGGTAAAACCTAACCTCCTACTCGCCCCGCGTCTCTCTCTCTTTCAAATTCACTCCACGGTTTGCTCCCAGAGCCTTAATTGGGTAAGCGGGTTGGGTAACGTGCACGGGACCAAGTGCACCGGTGTGGGTGGTGCACGAGGAGTGCTTGGTCAGGTAATCGGGTTCGGCCCAGGCCCACGGGGTGTGAGCATGGGCGAGGGTAGGCACGAGCACGTGGCGCGCTGCGCGTGCATAGGCGAGGGACCTGACCCCTGTGTATCGAAGGCGATAAGGCACATGCACTTTTTTAATTTATTCGACTGTGGTGCTTCAAGGATTTTCGAGGTGGGACTAAATGTCCCACCCACTTCCACACCTTCTCCTGTAGTTGAAGTCCTCGCGATTGTAGCGACACACGAGGCTTGAGTCTGCGGTTGGGGACCTGGGACCATGCGTGAGTCTCTTCCGCACGTCCTCGGACTCCCACCTGGGATTGCAGAGTCCTGGACTGCTAGTAAGCTTGCTCCAAGTTCAGCAGTAAAGGCGGTGAATGCTCAAGACCTAAAAGCAACAATACAGCCTTGCAGCCCTGTCAAACCAAAGAAAAACCTTCGCCGTATCACGGCGAAGGTGAGGCGGGGGTTGGCTGGCAGCAGGGTGGCCTAGGCGTGCATGCCTAGGTCACTCTGTGGCCGTGAGGATGGGTTAGGTCGGGGGAAGGCGACAGGGGTTGGCGCGGTCAGTGGAGGGTCGTAGGGTGATCAGTGGGTAGTGGTGATGCTTAGTGATCGATTGGCAAGGCAGATGGAGGCGTGGACTGGTGGGGATGCCTTGCCGGAGGTCTAGCCGGAGGTGGAGATGGCAATGATGGACAGTGGAATCGAGGGGCATTTTTGTGAAATAAAGTGAGGGGAATTGAAGAAGGGGTAGAGAGGAGTGGTTCTAACCTGATTTAGTGGACTAAGGGGGAGAGACGGCGACTGGCAGTACCTGCTGTCACCGGAGAAGATGATGTCTAGTGGAGGGAGACGGCGGCGACGATAGGGCAAGAGGTGCTCGCGCGGGTGCTGCACGAAGCGGAGGAAGGTGGTGAGGACAGCTCTGCCACTGGTATTGTGGTAGAGAGACGAGAAGGAGGAGGGCAGCTCACCTGAGCTTGCTGGACAACTTGGCCGGAGGAGAAGATGACGAATTTGAGGGAAATCTCAGGCCAAATCAAGCTTGCCAGAAATGGTAGCCCCTATCGCTCCTTAAATAGGTGCTGGCAAGGAAGGGAATACGAGGAGGAGGGATGGGCTGGTCACCAGGGACGTGGCTGGAAAAGAGACCCATTTCTCTCATGCGTTCGCACGAGAGGTATGGGCTTCGGCAGGGCATGGGAGGTGGTTCATGCGGAAGAGGACAATGCAGGGGACCTCCCTCTCATTTCTGGGGCCGGCTCCTAAACCCTAGGCGGCGCCATCCTCCGCGCGAAGTTGCCGGAGGTATGGCTTGCTACTGCGGGTGGCAGAGGGACCGGTCTGAAGAGAACAAAGGGAAAGTTGAGGGGGTAAATGCAAGAGTTCAGAAAGTTAAGGGTCAGAAAGTAATTATTGAGGACCAATTTGTAAAGTAGGTCAAAATGACCTTTTCTTAGGTCCAAATTTTGATATAACCCTAATTTGGACCTAAGGAATCCAATGGTGAAGTTGGATTTTAGGTTTTACCACGTTTGATCAGTCAATTTGCACAAAAAGTCAGATTAGGTCAAAAATTGGGTATGGTTCTCAATATAGGTCAAGATAGGTTCCAATGGCCAAATTGATGGTTCTAAACCCTAGGGGATATTTTTTCATAAATTTTAGAGGGTTTAATTGATTTTTATCTTGCCTATAACTTCGTGAATTAAAGCGGGTTTGTTTTAGGGTTACAAAATGTCATTTAATTCCTAGAAGCCGCTATAACCCTTTTCAGATCAAATCATCCCACTTTCTCTCTTATTAAGCCCATTTGACTTGTGTTTAGACACTTAGAAATCCCGTTTGTGTACTGCATTGGTAAAATTACAGTTTTACGCCTTGTGAATTGCTTTATACTCAAATTTATAATTCTCTGATTTAGTCTTTCCCTTAGGTTTTGTAGGAGCTTTTGTATACTTATTTAGGTCAAAATGTACTAGTTAGGGTTCATGATGAGGTTCTCATCACCTGTGGATTGCAACTAAATACAAGAGGGGAGGCGTGAATAGTATTGGTTTAAATTATATGCAAAGATTAAAAAATAAAACACTACAAATTCATGCACAGAGTACACCTGATTTATTGTGGAAACCCGATCTGGGTGAAAACCACTACCTAAGCCTCCCAACTTAGGATTTTTTCGACTAAGCACCGCTAGTCAATCCACTAAATTGTACCACTTGAACGATGGTGGAACAACCTCCTACAATTCACTTCTCTTTTATCCTGAAGAGAAGCAAAAACAACAACACGTATCCTCCAAACAAACTTGGAATCCATAAATCAAAACAACAAAATAGTCTAACAAGAAAATGAATTCTTTGGAACCTCAATAAATGATCAAACCGATTTTTCATAGAGGTTTGAGACATCGTGCTTTTGAAGAATGTGAAGAATAGGATGCAAAAGCCTTTGGAGATAAGCATGAGAATCTCTATTTTTGAATGGTATTTTTAGTTAAAAGTTATAAAAGAATGGGCTGCATGCGACCTCTACTTATACAAAATGTTTTGCCTAAATAGGAAATTAAATTGGTCGATCAATTAAGGTTAATTGGTCGATCAAAAGGGATTTTTGTCGATCAATTAAGAAGGTTGGTTGATCACTGATTGATCGATCAATTAGCTTGGTTGGTCGATCAAAAGGATTTTTCTAAACTTCCTAAAATGGGCTGATTTGATCAGTCAATTTAATTTGGTTGGTCGATCAAGGTGATTTGGTCGATGAATTATCTAGATTGGTCGATCAATAACCCTAAAAGTTTGGCTTTCAAAAGATGCACAAAAATTTCGTATTTGAGTTTTATTTGAGGTTTCTTATAATAATGTCCTAGACTCAAATAAATGTAAAGGACGTACATCAGCAACTATCTTCTCTTGTCTTAAAAGACGCTTTGATACTTTAATCCAAGATAGTCCTGATATGTTAGTCTAGCAATAAACATAATTTTGGTGTATCAAAATAGAGGTACTTACAGGGAGAAGGTGGTGATAGCTCTTCTAAGCATTAGTTTTCCCAATTAGGAAAAAATTTTTCAGGAAGGCGCTTCTTAGCTCCCCCCATGTGTTAATGGGCCTTCCTATAGGCCTAAACCAATGGCTAGCTTTCTCTTTTAGGGAAAAAGGGAAGAGTTTCATTTTAAGCACATCATTATGTAGATTAGGAATTCTGATTGTCTCACTAATGGATACAAACTCTTCTAAGAATTGGAAGGGGTTTTCATCATTGTTGCCCTGAAAATGAGGTAGGAGCTGTACAGTGGAGTGCTTAATCTCAAATTGAACCTTTACAGGTGGGACCCTAACATAAGGTTGGTGTTGATACTAGGCAGGGATGTAAAAATCCCTCAAAGGTCTAGCCTGTAGATGTTGGATTTGTAAAATCTCAAGCATCTCCTGCATTTGGGTCTGATGATCTTGTTGAAACTAGTTTAGTTAGAGTTGAAGGCCATGTATCTGAGCCTGAGGATCCATCTGATTTGGTTGTGGATCCGGGTTGGTTGGGTTAACCATCATATCAGAGTTCGAGTTAGATGTAGAACTGGATTCACTGATAATCAGTCTCCTCCTTGGTTCTCTTTGCAGAGGTGGCACCAAGTGTGGATTTTGTGATCTAGTTCCATGCATACACTTGGAAGAAGGTTATATACGAGGAGAGAATAGGAGAGAGAAGTGTGTGCATAATACAAGCAATCAAATTCTAGCCATAAAGGGTTGCACCTAGTGAACCTAGTCCAAATTTTGCTAACCCTAGCTAACTGACTCGATTGTTGAATTAGTTGCCTGCCTAGAAGGGTGGGACCGCCTAGGACACCCCGCACGATGGGACACCACTAGAGGTTAACGTGGTTACCACACCGACCTTACAATCAACTAGGTATAGCTCCAGTTTGGAAAATAAAATCCAACCTAGTTGGCACATCTATCAAGTTAATTAGGGCTTAGGATTTAAAGTGCACAAAATTAGATGATGGGCTTGAGGGGGTAGTTGCCCAATTAGATCCATTGAATTGTGTGTGCATGCTAAATAAGGGTTCACAATACAAGCTTAATTTGTGTGGTTTCGTTTAAAGTTCAAGTGCTTGTATTAAAGAATTTTAGGGTTCACTAGGTTAAATAGATTCAGAAAATGGTTCTGATGATGCACACAAAAGGCTTTTCAAGTCCCAATTATTTGATAAATTTCCTTTAAGTATGAGGATGCAAGTGTGCTTGTTCTGATCAGCAGGCTGATGATGCAGCCCAAACCCAATCAGTCTGGTGGATTGATGGATGTGAATTAATAGATGTGGAGCCCACTAGATACTTTGAGGCTCAAATGGATATGAAAATGGGAATCTGGGGTTTGGCCTGGTCAGAGTAGGGATCCTCAAAAGAAAACAGAGCTGTAGAGGATGTAGGAACCCTACTGATAGGATTAGAAAACGATGAGGAGTGGTTATTGGTCTGATTACAGTCCGAAACTTGATTAGCAGATGGAGGAGAATAATATGCAACCGGATTAGAGAGAGGTGAATCAGAGTAGAAGTTCATTCCGATGGTGGGTTGGGGTTGGGATCAGATTTGAGAAGGTTCTGTATGTATTGCAGAAGATGTTGCTTCAATGAGAACTATGTGTGTTGAGGGCTCTTCTAGAAAGGATTCAAAGGTGGGTTCATCTAGAGGGTCCTCATCAAAATCAAAGGTAAAAGCCTGGAGAGTGCTTATAGGATCATGGAAATCTAAGTCAATAAAAGATTCGAATTTTAGATTGCAGACACTCTCGGCACTTACTGTTTTTGATTCCTAAAGATCAGAAAGGAATGATTCCATCTCAATGGAACCTGATTTTGAATCACTGATCTCAGGATCAGGGACCTTAGAGTCAGAGTCAAAGAACGGATCATGGATGCTAAGGTCATAAATTGGTTCGTAGTTGTCAAGAAACAAAGGTTCTCCAAAATCATAGTAAGATTCGAAATCGTCGGAGAATTTGCGAGAATGAGTTTATGAATCTAATTCTGGATCAGGAGTTCCACAATAGAGAATCAAGATGCGAAAAATCAACAACCTGACTTGGATCTAACCTAATTTCATATTCTGAGCTTAAAAAGGTGTCCTTATTAGGCATAGGCTCAGGTTATTGGCTCCTAGGGTAGACCCAATCGATTCCCAACTCTTCCAACTCCTATGTTTCTGTATCATAGATCAGTGTGACTTTCAAAAAATCGATTCATATCTCTGAGGAGTCCGGAGAAGTGTACTCATCAAATACAGGCACAGAATCTTAATTCAAATTCAAAATATGACTCTCATCACATGGGGCCTCATAATCATCAAAATTAGGCTTAGATCTAGATTCTAGGTCAAATGTAGGCATTCGCTTCCTAAAATCTAGGCTAGGCTCCATGGGGTGTCAAAATTGTTCTTGAGGATCACCTTATCAGAATAAGGGGCAGAATTTACACCCTTGAGATGTTATGATTCAATCTCATCATCTTAGGTGTCTGGAAATTCAAGCATGGTTTTCTAGGGATGGTTTGAAATTGTGAACACCTGCAATCGGATCCTCCCAACCCATCTCAAGATCAGGTGTATCATTCAGCACATAATTTAATTTCACTTCCATTTGGGTTGATGGTCCACAATAATTATGATTTTGTAACCCAGGTTTTGTGGAATAATGTTGATCATCAGTGTTGTTCCAAGGTGTCTCATTATCTTCTGAAGGGATGTACGGGTATTCTCGATCAATGGTTTTATACAACATATTCAGCAATTTTCCTCGTTTCGCCATGAGATCTTGGTGTTTTTCAAGTGAAGGATTTGACCAAGATTGCAAACACTCGTTGCTATGTAATTTCATCAATTCAATGTATTCTACTAAGAGATCATCCTTGGTTGAACTGTGTTTCATTCCTCTCCATATTATTTCGATATGGTTCAGAATGTGGTTTATTGTTTTAGCAAATTTATCCTAAATGTCCCTATCTAAGGCTCTATAATATTCTTCATGGTGTCTATAAGTAACCTCAATCAACTTATCTTTGATAGTCATTTGGGACACAGGTTTCCTAATCACTTTTCCTAAATTGTCAGGATGCATTTTTGAAGTAGGTGGTGGAATCAAGATGTAGAATTAAACTTAGGTTCAGATTGAAGTAATCAGATCAGAGCAAAAATCCCAGTAGAGGATCTAATGAGACCTCTTAGGTTAAAAACCTAATGACCTTCTTGTGTATGTGCTCTATAGAAGGGATGAGTGACTGGATATGAATTGGACCCAATCAAGGCACCCAAAGATTTTTGGATGACTAAGGCTTGTTTTGATGCGAATGATACCTCTAAATCAAAAATTCGTACACCCAAGAATTACTTGGACAGGCAGGAAGGGAGAGCCCTGCAAAGACCCCTACATGGTGGAGCATCCCCATGGGTTATAGGGTTTCTCCCACATGACATTCCTTGTCACTGTGGTTCCAAGTAGACTAGAATGTACAAATTTGACCGTAAGTCTACCAATTTTAGCCTAATTTGTACCTTAGATTTCACTTGATTTAGAAATTGATTTGATTTGTGACCTAATTTCGAGGTTGATTGGCCCACAAAGTAGACCAACTTCACCTAACTTGTCCTAAAAGATGGAGAATGAAATCTAGGTCAAGTCCCAGAAATTATCCTGAATTGACTCTCAGGTTATTAGGTCCACAATTTTTAAGGTTCAAGTGAAATTGAAGCCTACATTTAGGGTTTTTCTTGATTAGATATTTCAGGCAAGGGTTTGGGTAGCATACAAATGCGAGAGAGTTAATTTCCTTTAATCCAGGCAAGTGTGACCTAATATTTCAAAGCCCTACTGTAGAAACCCTAATTGGCTCTATTTCAAGTCCAATTAAATCTCAAGATGTACACGTTGGACTTCAAATAAGAAGTGTGTGGTCCAAGGCAATCATAAATTAAGGTAATCCCTAATAAGTATAGGAAATAGGGTAGGGATCTCTAATAAAAAATCATTTTGACTTCAATTAGATATGAATTTTTCTTTTGCAAATCAGGAACTTGCCTTTTAAGTGATGATTACTAAGAAAATAAGGCAGGTGGTTCCTAATTGATTTATTTCCTTTTTTATCTTCCCAAGATTAAGAGATTGATTAAGGAAGAAAAGAGATTACCTGCCCTGGGAGTGGCTGATTTGCGTGGAAGATCGCCTGGTGATGTACCTTGCAAAATCACAAGGCAACAAATAGGTTATGTTAGTGCTCAAATAGAATCAAGTAAAACAAGAATAGCGGTGAATTGTACGTTGCTCCCCAGCAACGATGCCAAAATGTTAACTAAGCTTTTTCCTCGGCAATGGTGCCAAAATGTTTGGTTGAGGCTAGATAGGAGTTTTTAAGTGGTTTCGTCGTCGTAGCACACTCCTAAATAGCTCAATCAACAAATGAAATTTATTACTCGAAATCAAAATTGAAGTCCGAAGTCGAACATAGGGAGCAAATATGGAATTCACGTGCTAATCTTTAATTACATATAAATGAGCACCATAATTGAGCATAAAAGAGATATTCAATGAATAATAACCTATCACATTATTTATTCAATGAAATTCAATGTATATCTCAAATAAACTCAAATCAAACGTCGAGCATTTATCATTAGACTTAAATGATCAGGCTTCTCAAAGCTAAGCCTCTCTTCTTCTGCTTCAACGTTCCTTCTTCTCCTTTCCTTCTCCTTTTCTTCTTTAGAGGCATGGCTCTTCTTCTCTTCTTCAAACCTTTTTCCTTCACAGCACAAGGGGCCTTCAGCTACTAAGTGGGCGACTAAGTGCGAGCTGCATACACAAAGGAGCAAAACCCTCCCCTGCTCTCTCACAATTTCCTTATCTTCCTTCTCACTCACTGACCTAGCAAGCGTATACGGATCCAGATACTCAGGTATACGGGTCGTGTACAGTGTCCAGGGCTATTGGTCATGTGTGGTGACCGAGGAGTGGCATAGGTGGGTATTCAGGTAAGTGGGGTAGGAGGGACATGACCCCTCAAGTGACTGGGAGAAGAGGTTGGTGCAAAAAATCAATATAAGCGTGGTCATGCGCCCCTCATCCACCGATGTGGGACTATCCCACTGCAACTTTCCCTTGCGTGCGACTAATGTGGGTCCTCCAATTGGTGCAGCAGTTGAGGTGAAGGCTTCCAATTGAAGCCCTGACCGTGGACCTAGAAGGTGTGCGCGCGACTTGGAGGTGGAATCGAGGGCTTTCATGGTCAGAGCGTGATGAACGAGGGCGGAGATGATGTCGGCAATGGTAGAGCACTGATGAGTACCTGAAACAACAGCAGTGGCAGAGCACTGATGAGTACCTAAAACAACAGCAATGGCCTCTCAGCCATGTTAAAATACTTCAAGAGCTTCGCCAAGTGTTGGCGAATGTGATGATGGTGTTTACGAGATGTGAGAGGGTGTGTGGTGGTCAGGCGAGGTTGGTGGAGCTCGTGTGACAGTGGGTTTGTCGGGGGAGAGGCATGTGGTGTGATGGAGCGATAGGGAGACCTCGTCAGAGGGCGGCCGGAGATGGAGATGGAGGGCGAATGGTGGCAGCATGGGTTGAATTGAGATTTTGAAGGAAGGAAAAGATATTTGAGGGAGAGGGAAACCTAACTACACTAACCTAATTGGACGAAAGGGGAGGGAGGTGCCAGTTATGGTATGGCCAACACTGGAGAAGGTGAAATCTCTAGGGGGAGAAGCGGCGATGACGAGGGGAGATAGAGGACGCTCACTAGTATTGCGATGCGTGAAGGAATTAGAGGAAGAAGTTCCTGACAGATATAGTCTATGACGGTGAACGAAGAAGGTGGTCGAAGAGGGTTGCTGGAGTTGGTGGAGACAAAGGTCGGGGAGAAGAGAAGGGCATTCCGACCTCCAAACCAAGCTAAAGAGCACGGCCTTGCAATGTGGGCCCTTTTATAGGGTTAAGGGGGTTGTTCCAAGCTTGGAAGCTTGGAGCTTTCACAAAATAGGAAAACCTTGATTTCAAAGGGTTCGCATTAGGTCTTGGGCAATAATTAGAGCCTAAGATGCAGCTTAGATGGAAGAGGATCTTCTCAAGAGTTCCCCTTCCAATTTTGGAAGGGTTTGAGCGTGAAATCAGAGAGACCTTCCTGATTGAAGGTCGACAGCAGCTGTGTTCACACAACCATGGCAGTAGGGACCTAAATGCGAATAAGATGCTGAAGTTAGGGGGTCCTTGCAATAGATTTCCAAAGCTGAGGGGCTATTTGAGAGAAAAAGAATCAGACTAGACCAAAATGCAAACTAGGTCAAGATGATCTCTGATTGGATCCAAATTTTGATAAAAGCCTAATTTTGATCCAAGGAACCTGATGGTAAAGTCAAATTTTAGTTTTGATTAAGTTTGACTTGGTAATTTACGTAGAAAGTCAAATTAGGGCAACTTCCTACATAAGACTATTTTAGGTCAAAATGGATTCAGATGGTCAAATCAAGGATACCAAACCTTATAGAATATTTTGTTATAATTTTTATAAGGTTTAGGTAAATTTTATCTTGACAAGAACCTCTGTAAATTAGGTAGGTTTGAAATTAAGGTTTCGGATGTCCACTAATTCTTGAAATGCGTGAAAACCTATTTTTGTCTACATGGACCCTCTTATTAATCATTAATGCTTATTTGACCTTCATTTAACCCCTGGGAAACCCCATGAATAACTTTGCATTTATGATCTTCTGTTAAAACTGTAGATTTACCCCTGATTTAATGTATTCTCTCTAAAAGAATATGCAATGAATTACGATACTCTGGCGGTTATGTAGGAGCAGTTGTCTCTTGATTGTGACTAATTAAAGCTAGTTATAGTTGATGATGATGTTATCATCAGTGCTCTATCCTAATGCGAAAACCTAAGAGCAGATTGTGCTATATGATCAGATTTAGCCCAAAGAGTCAAACGTGGTGTGACCTAACTAGAGAAATCAATGATCTTATTGCACCACCAACTAAGGCACCAAAAAAATTTTTTTTCAGATTTTTTAATGCATGTTATATAATTTTTTCAGATTTAAAATGTACTGGGGGTTCGTTACTTTATTTTGACCTCTAGTTAGTGATCAAATATTCCTTGTAAGTAAACATACACCAAATGTTTTTTTTAGGATTTTTCAGCAATTCTATATTATCACAGGAACCCAATGAAATAAATTTAAGATATATTAGAGTTACATAAAAATTCCTGTGATTTTATGAAGTTTGAAAAATTAGGAATAATAACAGACTTGATAGTAGTTTAGTTCATGAATTTTTAAAATTTTTATGTAAATCAAAATTGTGTAAAATTTGGATATGTTGTTCTTGAATTCAATAACCAAGTCTAGTAGAAATTTTAGAATTTTTGGACAAGCAAACATTTCAGGAATTGAATTTTGAAAATCAAAGTTTGTTGTAGCCCAAAAATGTAGAAGGTGATTTTATTGGTTTTCGAAAGATAATACCCACCAACAAGAGCTTTTTTTTAAAATTTTTTAATGCAAACAACTCAGGCAAATGACTAACCTAAGGATCAAGATAGACACCTATTCTAGATGGACAAAATTTTTTTTTTTGAAACAATACTAAGTGCAACTACACTTAGGAGTCTCAAATCTACCAAAGTCTAAGATGTAGATGACCTACCTGGAGATATTTACTTGCACTTCTTCTTCTCATCACTTCGCAATTCTTTCTCGTGTGATTATGTGATCCTGCACACAAAACGACAAAAACAGATGAAGTTAGATCTCATGAATGCAAATCTAGATGAAGCTATTGAAAGCGAAATAATCATGTTGCCTCCCCGGCAACGGTGACAAAAAGTGTTCTTCACGTGGAATAGGTATGCAAAAAAAGCATGTTCGTCATAGTGAATGCACGTAGAAACTCTTGAATTTGTAAGTGAAATCAAACTCGTAAAGATTTTCGAATAAAAATATGAGTCAGAGTCGTTCGTAGGGAGGCAAATAAATTACAATCGCTTTCCTAATTAGAACTAGAGTTAAGTATCAAGTAGGATGATTATTAAAACTAATACTAAATCTAATAACATGCAACTACTGGAACTATAATATACCACTACAAGAAAGTATACAACTTGAAGGCAAGTTGAAAAATAAGTAGAACTTTATTGAATAAGATGAAAGTTTAGCACAGATAGAAGTAGTATTGCAACTTGAGGAATGCTTGGAAAACCATAACTAGAACTAGATTACTACAACTAGAACTAGACTAGAGAAATGCATAAATTATGGGTTTCAAAGGCGGAGTCCAGAGCTTCGACGTAGATGCGGATGCAAAGATGCACCTTCCAGAACTACTAGAGTTGGCGTAGACTAGCACTAGTTAGTAAAGATTACATGGAAGTAGAAAATTCTAAGTAGCTCATATAGTTCTAAGGGGGTGGCTAGGTGTATTTATAGGAAATAGGGAGGCTTCCTATTGGTTGGTTTAGGCTACCTAGGATCACTAAGTTGGATAACTATGACTAGTAGGTTAATGATCAAGGGTTAGGATTAAAAGCTAGATGATAGGATATGTTAGATTTTTGTTGGGAATAAATCAAGGGCCTAAATTAGATAGGAAGAATGGTAGGAATAGGTAATTAAATAATTGGGTGGAAGGGGTAAAATGGAGGGAGATTTAGTGGAAGCCGTAGTGAAGAGATAACAGGTTGTTGGTGGACGTGGGTGTTGCATGGATTGGGTTTTGGGATTAATTAACGAGGGAGCGATAGAAAGATCGGAACTTCGGAAGTGGTTTTGGTGGCTACGTTGGTATTGGGTGGGTTTGCATGGAATTGTTAAGTTTGATGGGATTGGATGGGGACTTACGTGGGTGTTGTTGCAAAGGGTAGGAATAGGTGTTGGTTTCACGCTGGGAACTTGCATGGGAATTTTCGGTGGGAGTGGTATTTGTTTGGGATTTTGTTGGTTGTTCGGTGGTATAGGATTTTTTTTTGGTGGTGGGATTTTTGGTAGATAAATAGGGGGTTGTTACCTAGGATTTGGTGGAATATGTTGGTTTTGTTGATGGGAAGGCCACGTAGGGTTGATTTCGGTAATGGTTTTGGTTTTCCTAAGAAATAGGACCTAGGTTGTTTGGCTGAATTGGGTCAAAAATCAAAGCACATGGTTGGCCATCTGGGTTGGTTAATTAGGCTACTAATTAGGCAAGGTTTCTAAGGTTAATTAGGTTTCCAAAAAGGTCAACTAACTAGGCTAGTCCTCTTCTAAATAAGCTCAATTCAAAAAATCTAAACAACATTGCTCCAACCAACCTGAAATTATGTACCTGCACATATAAAAATAAACACATCAAGGTACCTGATACAATTGCAGGAAAAATTGTATAAAAGACTACAAGTGTGCATTATTTACAGAATGACCTAAAATGCCTAATCTGACCTAACTAAATGCAATCTAACCTATGTTACCCTTAGACTAACATTAGTTAGGCAGTAATTATATAAATAATCATGGGATATCACATCACCAGAACCTGGAGAGGATTCTTAATACTCTGGACCTGATGCAACATCCACCACGTGGAGAACAGTTGTGGGATTTTTATGATTCGGTGACTCTGGTTTTGGCACCCCGAGTTCAAATTCTTGTAGGCGGTGACACATTTGAGTTGAAGCCGAATATAATAAGTCTTATTCAGACTTATTTTTATGGAAACTCGAATGAGAATCCTATCCATCACATCGAGGATCAGAGTCAGATCGCAGAAATGGTTCAACGCAAAAATGTTTAGTTAGGAATTATTCTCATGAAGCCTTTTCCATTCTCTTTTAAGGATAACGCTTAATATTGGTTCAAGATCATTGGGAGGCCAATTGAAACTTGGGCGGAATTACGTCGTGAATTCCTCCAAAAGTTCTTCTGGATCGGTCAGACAAATGTGATGTGGCGCACGATTATGACTTTCTCGCAAGGACTAGTGGAGTAGTTACATGATGCTTGGGATAGATTCAATGATCTTCTTAAGAAATGCTCTCACCATGGTGTGCCCAGATGACACCTAGCTTAAATCTTTTACCATGGGTTGGATGACACACATCAATATCTGGTTGATGCATCTAGCGGCGGGAATTTCCTCGCGAGGATGAGAACAACGCATTTGAGTTGTTCGAGTCCTTAGCAGAGAACTCAATGAATGTCGTGTCAATGAACCCATTCCAGTGACCTAGATGGCAATGAGTTAGTGCCCATGAAGCTTACACCAAATCTGCCTAAGCCAATGTAGACATTACACCAAGAAGCTTGATAAGGTGGATCTGCTCGATAAGAAGCTTAATGAATTGGTTCGAGCTCGACCCGAATTCTCTGGTAATTCTGCTGTATCTAGATGCTCTTATGCACCCTAAGTCCCTCCTGCTCGAGTACATTTACTCACTCAAGATGCATCTTCTCCATCTTCACGGGATCTTGCATATCAGAAACCCATGAATAATCTCGATCTAGCACTGTATAATCAGGGTTACTTACCACATGATTTTAATGCGTATTCCCTTGAGGAATATACGTCTCAGACATCTTCGACCTATGAAAATGTCAATGCTATCCACAAATATGGGAGTATAACCTATACTCGGAGATTTATAATCCTAGTTGGCACTAGCATCCGAATTTCTCCTGGTCTAGTAATTCATAGAGACCAAATCAGTACGGGAATGCACAAAAATGTGTACCCTAGGTAGCAGCCATTACTGTCTAAGCAACAATCTTGTCCTATTTATCAGCCATTGCATCAAGCTACCGATCACCCTCCAAAGCAGGCTGACCCTTTGGAGGCATTGAAGGAGGAGTTGCAAGAATCTCTGCGAAAATCTACTCAGGATAGCTTGCAGATCATGAAGGCTATGGCTGACTAGACACAGAGCATACAGAATATGCAGAATTAGCTGCTGCAGGAGCATAGATCATAGGGACCCTTGCCTTCCCAACCTGTCCCTAACCCAAGATATGTCCAGAACCAGGGTGCCCCTCTTAGGTTCCAAGCACCTCAGAGACAGGCTCATTCTATATTACAGGTGCCTCCTGCACCACTTGGTTATGTATAGGGTCAATTGCCTTTGTTGCAAAATTCTACCTATTTTGCCCCTTCCACTCCACCACTTCATGGACAGCATGCAGATGCGAACGTTGATACATTGAGGAGTGCGAAGAAGACACATGTCCCACCATTTAAGCAAGCAGGTCATGATTTTTCTCACTCTCTACCACAGGATGGTTTGACTCTTTCTTCTTCTCAGGAGCCACCTACGGCAGACAAGGGCAAAGGACCAGTAAACCTTGACATTCTTGTCTATTTACCTGAGGCTCTGATGTGAGATTTAGCATAGAAAATGGGTATGCATAATTTTGAGGACTTGAGAACAATGTTCAAGGAGGTTCACATTAATGTCCCTCTCCTTGATGCTATAGATCACATCCCTGCTATTGTTAGGTTCTTTAAGGACTATTGTACCTCAAAGCGATAACATAAAAACGGACGACAGGAGGTACTATCAAAAGGGGCTAGCGTCATAATTCTAGCTGACTTACCACTTAAAAAGAAAGACCCTGGTACCCCACTCATTTCCTGCTTTTTACAAGATTCTTCATTTGATCAGGCCCTTCTTGATTTGGGTTTGTCCATCAACCTAACTCCTACTACAATATATGATCATTGTCGATTTGGGAGTTAAAACCCACCTCGGCTACCATACAGCTGGCCAATCGATCAATAAAAACACCGAGGGGGGTGGTTGAGAAGGCAACCGTTAAGGTTCGTGGATTCTGTGTTCCAACGGACTTTTTCATTCTTGCTATGGAGGTTCCTCCTAGTCTCCGTGATGCATTGATTATTTTCAGCTGTCCATTTTTGGCGACAACCCGTGTGAACATTGACCGCGCATCTAGGTGAATGGAGATTGCCTTAGGAAATGAAAGACTTAGACTAGATATATTCAAGGCATCACTAAACTTCGACTGTGATCTTATCGAGGAGGACAACAAAGATGAAGAATCGACTTTTTATGGAAACATTGGGCTACTCTGTAATGACCCAATGTCACATTCATCTTCATTAATAGGGTTTTTGGACCTTGATCCACATGGGACCAAAACGATTGCGATGCACATTTCATCACGCAGATCCGATTGTCTAGGGTGTTCATCTAGTCATGAAACCCCTGATTCTGATTATCCTGATCCACCGATTACTGATTTGCCCTTGCTGATGCAAGATGGCGTGACTACGACAAGCGAGTTTCCCGTTAATGCAATCACGACTGACTACTTCGCAGGTGGGGAATTAGTGGGAATTCATGCATATCAGGATTATCAAATTTCCACTATTGATTCTTCTCCTCCCACTCACAACTCTGATTCCTACCCACCCATGATCAAATTGAAGCCCTTACCTGAGTATGAATTTTTGGTTGAGAGTGAGACATACCCTGTGATTATTTGTGCTCACTTGACCCCAGAGTAGGAACATCAATTGATCTCTATTTTACAAGCTCATAGGGCTACTATCAAGTGGAGCATTGCTGATCTCTGTGGGATTTGCCCCTCCTATTACACTCATCATATTTACACGGACGAGGTGGTGAAGCCTTCAAGACAACCTCAAAGATAGCTAAATCCAAATATGCTAGAGGTTGTTAAGGAGATCATTAAATGGCTGGATGCGAGCATTGTTTATCCAATTTCTAATAGCTAGTGGGTCAGTCCTATCAAGATTGTGCCAAAGAAAGCAGGATCCACCATCATAAAGAACAACAAGGGAGAATCCATCTCTATCGACACCGTGACTTTATGGCAGGTCTACATTGATTGTAGGAAATTGAATATGGTTACCAAGAAGGATCATTTTCCTTTAACTTTTATTGATTAGATCTTAGAAAGGTTAGCTAGATGTAGTTTCTTGGATGGGTACTCCGAGTATAATCAAGTTGTGATTAACATAGAAGATCAGAACAAGACAACTTTTACATGTCCCTTTGGAACATTCACTTTTAAGCAAATGCCCTTTAGCCTTTACAACGGAATAGTGACATTTCATCTAGGGGTGTACACAGGGTTGGGTTCAAGCCGAACTCAACACGAACCCAACCCGATTGGGTTCGGTTGGTTTGGGTTGTGACTTAGATTGGGTTGGGTTGTGATCGCACGTGTTTCACGAATTAAAAATCAGGGTTCGGAGGACTCATCGTCGTAGCTCGCAAAATGCATTTATCAAATAAAATTTATAATCGAAACTCGAAAAGTGAGTCCTGGGTCGAACATGGGGAGGCGAATGTTTGGTTTTATAAAAATTCGCATTTCTCTTTTATTTATTTTTGGTTGTTTTTATCTTTTTTAATTTTTTTGGTATTTTTAGCAAGCAAGAGATTCGATCGATGAAAACTTTATCTACTTGCAAAAATAAGAGAGTGGGAGAAAGAGAGAGAAACAATCATCTATTCATGAAGAATTGTTTGTTACACTATGAAAGCAGAAAATCTACACTACGAAAGCGTAAAAAGATAGAATGAGGTGAGAGAAATTCCCCTCGATGGTCTCTTGGAGGACAACTCGCTCTGACGTGGCCTAGAGGAAGGTGGTGAGGAGAGAGATGAAGGAGGACAGTGCCGGAGGATGGGGTAGGACGGCGTCGCGGCGAGGATCTTCTTCCCAAAGGGCGGTGAGCGGATGGCCATGGGATGCTCCACGAATGGGGGTGAGGGGAGGGAAAACTATTTGGTTTTCTACTCTAGAGGAGCGTCCTGGGCTTGGGACAAGCTCTCTAAAGAGCCTTGGAGGTGGTGAGAGGAAGAAAGGAAGAGATGGTTTGGAATGGTGGTGGGTAGGTCCTTTTATAGTGGATGAGGAAGAACAAATTTGCATTTGGGTCATTAATGACGTCCATAAACATCCCTGCAGCTGTCGCTGAAGATCTACCCTTCAATTCCTCTTGCTGGAGCGCGTAGACCATTAGTGACAGCTGGAAGCGTCACTAAAGGCCTGCGTCGCTGAAGATCCTAGCTTATCCTCTGCTGGCAACTACCCCGTTGGCATGTGCATTGTGTGCTGTGCGCTTCACGCGCTCGTGTTCCCTGTGCCGTGTCGCATGCATGCACGTTGGCATGCACTGCGCTGCCACTATGTGCGGCTGCAGATGTGTGTGGTGCACTGCTGGTACGTGTGGCTGTGGCTGTGCGTGGTGCGCTGCTGCTGCGCACTGCTACGGCTATGCGTGTGTGCTGCCGTTGGCTGGCGTTGGGCGGCTTGGATGGCCCCACGTGGCACCATCTAGGCCGTCCATTCTTCTTTCTTTTGTAGAGGGTGCCACGGTGCTCAGATCGAGATGATTCTCGGGCTGCTAGACTACGATCATCGCTCCAGATCCATCTGTATGGCTGGATTTTTCATCTAAAACTCGTATGGATGTCGTATTGACCCCTTGCTGTTGATCTTCCTCAGACTCTGTATGATGCTACGGTTCTCTGATCTAGACAATTTCAGAGGTGTTAGAATTCAATCGTTGTCCTAATCAGATCTGTACGGTTCAATCATCCATCTGAGGTCCTAAAATAAGTCTTCTTCTCTCCTGACCATAAAAAGGACCTAATTAACCTAAAATATATACAACTACTCTAAATGCAGAATGATGCTTGTTATGCAATATTTATAACATGAAATGCAAATCTAAGCCTAGGAACATGCTTGAATAGGCATTTTAACCTAAATAGATGTGTCCATATCATACTCCCATGCTTGTCTTTTGCTAGTCCCTAGCAAAATTAAACCACATGCTATGTATAAAATCAAAATTAGGATTAGATCGCTTAGGCCTAAGTCATTTATTAACAATAGAAAATTTCAATTAAGGTCCTAAACTATGAAGACTCAACAGTACCTAAGTGCCTACCAGAATGCAAACTGCCCAAGCCCTCGCCTTATTTGAAAAGGAAAGATACACATTTTTTTTATTTTTCATCTTTTCTAATTTTTTTTTGTACTTTTAGAGTTTGAGTGTTCTAGGATAACATTTTACGGTTACCCGACCCGCCCAAGACTCAAAAAGGACTCTAAGTGCTAAGCATCTTGTGAAAATAGTGAAAGACTCACTAGGCAACCATTAAAATGGACTTCGAGTTTTTACGACCCTAGGTGACCTTGCCTAAAGGTTTATCTTTTCGACTAGTAGCTTTCTCCTTACTTTTATTTATTCAGTCAACCCAAGGGCGAACCCCGTGTATATTTTCCTAGTTTATTCTATTTCCCTGCTTCTTCCCTAAGTGCTTTGGGAATTATTGTGCATTTTTTGTGAACTGGGTTCAGAACAACCGACCAATGGACTGTTACCCACGGTAACTTGCCAGCCATACTCGTGCGGTGAAGTGTGGTTTTGTTTATTTTTTATTTTTCTCTCCTTTTTTTATTTTTTTCTCTTTTTCTTTTTATTTGTTTACTTTTTTTTCTTTAAGTAGGTGGCTTCCCTGATCTAAGATTTACCTAAATGCAGTACAATGAAAATGGTCTTGTGACTGGGCTTTGGACAGCTGTCCAATGAACTGTTACCATCAACAACTTGCCAACCATACCACTCTAGATAGTTTATTAGCTACTCAATTTTCGAAGAAATTGCCGAAAAGTGAGTCAGTGCAAAAAATGTGTGCAGATGCTTAGGCTTAGAGTTCCCCCAAATCAGAGGACGGGTGAAAAGATGTTGGTCAGGCCCGAATAGGTGTGTTAATATGGTGATTTTATCGTTGAAGTATGTATAGTGGTTAACCTAAATCGGACCTAACCATCTCTTTACAAAATTTTTAACCTGGTTTACTTGATTTTATCTTGGTCACTTTTAGGCCCAGGGTTGAACTCAGGGAAGTGGGGTTACAAGTCAAGTTTCTACGCCTTTCCTATAACGAATCTCTTCCATTCGTTTATTGTGTTTTTAGTGTTTTTCTATTTAGATTTTTTTTTATAATTCATGTCCTTGAGGCACACCCTCAAAATTTGGTTCTTGGCTTTGAGCCAAATCAAGGTTCTAAGACGGGTCTTGCTATTCGCAAGACGAAGTACCTACAAGTCAAAGATTATCTTTTCTCTTTTATATATTTTTTTATCTTGTTACTAGCAGGAAAGCGAAACAGAAATAAAGTAAATATAGTATAAATATAGGTATATATTATATATGTATAAAGGGGTGGGGGTGGAGGCGGAGATGGAGTGTAGCACGGTGTTGAGTCGATCGTCGTCTAGAAGGACGCAACCAATAGGATGAGGTGCTACTTGGAGTGTAAGGTTGATTGATGGAAGATGAGTGTGGCCACGCTTTTTGTACGCGTGTATCGGGGAATATCAGCAGCTAGTGCCAAATATTCCCGCGATACAACGTATTGTAGGTAATGTGAATATATATATATATATGTATATATGTAAATATATCTATATGTATACATGGTTATAAATATATAAGTATATAAGCAGTTATATGTATATATATATATGTATATGTATATATATATAGGTATGTAACTATTTGTATATATGTATAGATATATATATATATGTATATGTATATGTATATATATATAGGTATGTAACTATATGTATATATGTATACATATATATATATATATGTATATGTATGTATATGATACTATATAGATGTATATATATATGTCTATGTATATAGTAATATATGTATATATAGATATATGTAGATAAATATATATATATATATATGTATGTATGTATAGTTATAGATATATATGTATATATGTATGTATATTTGTATATATATATATATATATAAGTATATGTGTATATATATGTATATATATATGTATACGTATATAAGTATATGTATATATGTATATATATATGTATATAAATATATATATATAAGTATATAGATGTATATATATATATATGTATATATGTATGTATACTAATACTTAAGTATATAGATACTATTTTATGTATAGATATAAGTATATATATATATATGTCTATAAGTATATATATATATAAATATATATATGTATATATATATAAGTATATAACAGTGTATAGGTGTGTGTGTGTGTATGAGAGTGTGAGTGTGTGTGTGTAAGTGTTGGTAGAGAGATAGGGAGAGAGTGCTGTGAGAGAGAGAGAGAGAGAGAGAGAGAGAGCGAGAGAGAGGCTACTGGAGCGAAGAGGCTGGAGAGTTAAGTTGGCTGGGTCCTCCAGGCATCGTCTGATGGCGCACGCACATGCGCAGGCGCGTATGCGCACGGAGAGGCGTGCGCTGGATGGAGATGGTCGCGTAGAGGACCGCAGCGCATAGCACTGCGCGGAGAGTCGGGTGCAGGCAGACGCAGGCACTGGGAGCAGGTGAGCGTACATGGGCGAAGACGCTGAAGTGGGCTAGTGCTGGCAGAGGACCGCACGCAGACGCACGGGCGGGCGTTGGAGCAGACTCGAGGCGGGAAGCGAGCACGGGCTGCGGCCAGTTGCGGCGCACCGGGTGACTGGATAAGTGAGAAACTTACCGGTCACCCCACTGTAGCCACAGTGTTCCGCTGAAATGCGTGAACAATGGCTACAGTGGCCGGCCGAGCAGCACGACCGGGTGCTGTAGGTGCTGTGAGTGCGGATGGCTCTACGCGCACGGAAGAGTGACTCCAGCTACTGGCTTGCGGGCGGGACTTCGCGACAGAGCACGCGGAGCGCGCTAGGTCGCGGGCAAAGGAGCGCGACAGGGCGCGCGGTGGCCTATGGGTGTTGGCTGGCGGGTGCGGTGAAGCTTGGCCGGCCGCTGCAGGGGCGCGCGGTGGCCGATTGCAGGCGGAAAGGTGAGTGCAGCGCAAAGAAGCGGGAGGTGAGGGCACCTGTAGGCATGCGCTGGAGGCGATGGCGGCCTACAGGCGTGCGCGGAAAGGGGTGGGGCGACTGCTGCTGCGTGCGGAGCTTTGAGCTTCAAAGCTTGAAGCTCCTGCTCCAATGGTTGAAGTGGCTTTGGATGTTGAAACAGGGAAGAGAAGTGCACCACGCCCACCGGCTCCTTGATGAGCTGGGCGGTTGTGGTCTCACGGTGGTGGGTGTGCACTACAGTGATGACTCCTACTCGGAGAGTGGCTCCTCAAAGGTGGAGGTCCTACGTATGGAGGGAGAGGGGAGGGGACGGTGTCCTGGGGAAGAAGAGCTACGTTGGGTTTCTTTTTTGTGGGGACCAGGCTCCCCTGCAAAGGAGGAGCTGTGCTCTTTTTAAAGAAGAAGAAAGCATGCACAGCCATGCCCTGGCTGTGCAGGCTTTGTGCATGCCTTGGCAGGGAAAGGCTTGAGCAGGGAATGGCTGAGCAGGACATGGCATGAAGAAGAAGAGGTTGCCATGCTTTGCAGCCGCGGGAAGAAAGTCAAAAATCAAAAAGAAATAAAAAATGAAGATGGAAATTTTGCAAAGCAGCACTTAAGGAAAACGTGAATTGCGAGGCCGATTTATTTACTCTCCTCCCCTCTCAATTAAATTCATGCATGCATGTATTTTCACAAATGTGACTATGGAACCCTAATATGCATTGGTAATGCTAGGAAATAGCACAAGATGGCACAATTGCAGGTGTATTTTTGCGGTGCAATCATGCCCCCATGCCTATCTTTTGCTAGTCCCTAGCAAAACATTTTTTTTTGTATTGTATTTAGAAATGATCTTTAGCTGAAGATTTTCTCCTGAGGCAACATAGGTGTGTTTATTGTTGGATATTGTGAGAACCAATTGTATAGAAGACTACCAGTAATTTAAGTCTCACATGACATAGATCATCTCTCGACTAACCAGGACTCTTGATATTTAAACCTTAAGTACGATTTCCAGGACCTAGGAGGTTTTTGCCATACTCGAGAACTCAAGAGGTTATGGCTTGTGCATAGTGAAGGATCAAGACTGACCAGATGAACATTAAGACTCAAGCCTAGGGTTTCACGATTTTTTAAGTAAAGGTTGGTCCCAGTTTCAGCTCGTGTCTTCGGATTGACCCGTAAAAAGATGACGGAAACTCAACTCCCACTTTCTGACATTTGTGGCTCAAAGAAAACAAGTTATTTGTAACTTGCCCAGAACTTCTTGTAGGGTGAAGACTTTACAGACATTTGTGAGATATATTGACTTATTTGCATCTTTTTTTTATTTTTTGAAACACGTGTTAACAACATTATTTGGAGGAACACACTTTTTTCTTTTTGGTGGGAGAGTTCCTTTTTGGTGGAAAGAGTCTCTCCTAAACACAAGACTAAAGCCTGGGATAAAAAGTCTACCTGCGCGCACAGATAAGGACTCCACCTTCCCTAATGAACACTAGGGTTGGATCTTATGTTCACCTGGTCTTTCGTGATATGTGTAGTGTGAACCAAGATTACTTAGGCTCTCAAGTAGAAGCAAACCAATGGATCCTGTACTGGTGTCTCAGGTACAAGAATACGTCCTTAGTTAGGAGAGATTCCGATCTATTTTGTCAATGCTCAAGTGAATTAAGCCGAGCCTGAGTAAATCAAGCTTCTGTGGCCTGGAAAGTCTTCAAAACAGAGGTTGAATATCCATAAACACTTATTGTATTTTTGTTTCAGCCTTCAGATCATTACTAAACACACTTTTCATTTTTTCGTTTTACATATTTATAAATAGGTGGAAACTGCATGATACCATAAAATACCCAGATCCTAAGGATGCCTATCCACCCCCCCATGCCAAACGATGCTATGTCCTCATATGCATGTAGGGAAAGGTAGAGAAAGGACGAAAGATCGAGTAACGAGAGCTGAGGTGCAGGGTATACAGCAGTGTGGTAGGGTGGGTGGTGAAGTGAAAAGTTAAGCGATCGTGATAGTAGCATGAAAAGTGATGGTGGATGGTGAAAGGTCTGGCATTTCATGGGACGAGAGTGTCCAAGGCGGATCGGAGAACAAGTCAGGAGGAA
This sequence comes from Thalassia testudinum, assembly GCA_037157565.1. Lineage (NCBI taxonomy): Eukaryota > Viridiplantae > Streptophyta > Magnoliopsida > Alismatales > Hydrocharitaceae > Thalassia > Thalassia testudinum. The sequence goes on from JAZHRO010000025.1 coordinate 99,058,227, forward strand.
GAAGTTGGCCCTCAGATTGGCCAAGAAGAGGGGCTTCTTGGATGGATGGATCCAAAAGGGAATAGCCCCAGTGAGTAGGATGTGGGCTCAAGGTCTTAATGTGGAGTTGCAAATCTGCCTAATTTGGCGAGAAAGAAAGGGCAATCCGATCTTCAAGAGTGTGAATCGGCAGTGAGTAGCCCGGATATGACTCAAACCATGAGGTATGGGAAGCGGAGAAAACCTCATCAGAAGTCTGGCCAGGAGAAGGTATGGGAATAGTGAGGGATGGGGGAACGTCACAATATGTGTCGGTCAAGCTATCGTCAGTGTTTACAGGTAATCCGCAGCAGTCAGAATAGGTCCCAATTAGTCTGATACACGTGCTGACGGCCATGTCCTCGTCAAACGTGTCATCCTCGATGCAATCGCAATCAAGGTTCTTGGCTGCCTTGAAGATGTTAAGCCTGAGCTTTTCAGATCCAACTGCAATCTCAATACAGCCTGACTCACAGTCGATATGGGCGTAGGCTGTGGCCAAGAAAGGTCGACCAAGGATGATCGGACAATCAAAAAGTGATTTAGGAACTTCCATATCTAAAATAAGAAAGTCAATAGGAAAACAGAGACTGTTGACCCTAACCACCACGTCTTCCACCACACCCTTCAGAATTTTGACAAAATGATCTATCAACTGTAACGTGACAGGGGTGGGTTTCAGATTTCCTAAGGAAAATTTTTCGAGCATGATGGTAGGTATGAGATTTGTGGAAGATCCTAGATCAAGCAGGGCACGATTAAAATTGCAGTCTTGGATGCTACAAGAAACAAGCGGTGTGCCCAGATCTTTTTGCTTTGGTGGTAAGTTTGACAATATAGCACAACTCGCATGAGGCGAGAGAACCACCAGATTCTTAGTTTTCTTTGACTGTCACCTGGGTGTTGTGTAGTCTTTGAAAAATCAAGCCATAGTAGGTATGTGGTCGATAGCCTCGAGTAGGGGTACCTTGATTTCTACATCCCTGAACAAATTACTCAGGTTATCAAAGGCCTGCATATCTTTCTTTTTTCCTTTTGGCTCCCTCAGTAGAGCCTCAGGGAATGGAACTGATTCTGGTACCAATTTGGGTGTATCGTCCTCTAGCGAATGTAATGCGCATCCCGAATGAGAGGGCGATGAAGAAGACGGGCCAGGATCAGGTCGAGGAGGATCGACGGTTTGCTTACCACTCCTCGTAGTGATCGCATTGGACGATGAGGGTCTAGTGGGATCATACGGCGAAGGAGGGTTCACAATAGGGACATAAGAGTGTGGTGCTGCAGCGGGATTAGCCTGGAATCCCGGAGGAATGCTCGGAGCTTGCAGAATTTGATGAACCTGCCCCTAAGAAGGTCGTACCTGTGGTTGAGGACCACAGGGTATGAAATTTTGCGGGTTTGGAATAGGTTGGGCAGGAAGAGTGCCCTGAGATTGAGCCGTCATGCATAGTTGACTGATCTCAGCATTCTGCTGCGCCAATTGGTGCTGAAGAGAGGTCATGTTCTCTTCATCGTGCTTTGACATTTCCGTCATCATTCGAATCAATTTGCAAAGAGGACTTGATGCGTGTTCGGTTTGCAGTACGCAAGGACCCGATGGTGGATTCGCCATAGGATTAGACTGGGCCCTTGGGATGACGGGTGCGGACGGTCGCATTGGTCCACCCGGGGGTTTTCGCGCTGCGGGTTGTTGGACCATGCGAGGTTCGGATGATTTCGCCACCCTGGGTTATAAGTGGCAGAGAACGGGTTGTTCCCCAGGGCGCAAGCGTCTTCTATGCCAGAAGATGTGTCCGCATGTAAATATGCGTCCGACCACATGGAGGCTTGGTCCTCCTTGTCGAAATACTTGCTCGCAGAAGCCAGATCCACATGACTTACCGAATCGCTCGGTGCGACACTCGGTAAGGAGGGTCTTATGGGGTTTCTCGAGATAAGCCTGGTGTTGGAAGAATTGGGATTGTGACGAAGTGGTGAGGTGGGGGTGTTTGCCATAGAACGGGCGGGGTTGGCCAGAAGCTCGTCCAACTTCTTGTGCACGACGGAGACTTCATCCAATTTCTATGCGATAAGGCTGAGATCAGTGGATGAATGGGAGGGTCCCGTGTCAACTTCGTGGACATTTAAGGGTAGGCTGGTATGATTAAAGACGACAATGGAGGCATTGTTCATTGAGTTTTTGCTCATATTTTCAAATAGTTCGAATGCTCCATTCTCGTCTTTATTCATGAAATTCCCTCCACAGGAAGCGTCTGCAATCAACTTCAAAGTCTCTTTTAGCCCATAATAGCAAATCTAGGCTATATGCCACTTAGGTAGACTGTGGTGCGGACACTTCCTGAGGAGGTCATTATAGCTCTTCCATGCCTCGTGAAATTGTTCGCCGTTTTGTTGCGTAAATGAAATGATAGCACGGCGAAGTGCATTGGTTTGCCCGATTGGGAAGAACTTCTTGAGAAACGTTGTTCGCATCTCTTCCCAAGTGTGGATGGTTCTCCCAAGGGTGTGTAAACACTCCGACGCTTTATCCCGCAATGAAAACGGGAACATTTTCATGAGGACTATAGGTAACCCGATATTTCTTGGTTTAACAGTTTCAGCCAATCGGGTTAAGTCTTCCAAGTGGAGAAAAGGATCTTCACTTGCAAGACCATGGAAGTGAAAATTAATTAGGCCAATTATGTTAGGTTTCATTTCAAAGTCATCCCCGCCCATGGGGACCCAAATTGGTCCTATGGTCTCTGTAGCAGTGGGATTCTGATAAGAGCTAAGAGACCTAAGCTCCTCCCGTTCGGGAGGGTTCTGCATTTCCTCCAATGTTTCCCGAATGGCTTCAATTTATTCATTATACATTTCCATTTGGGGTTGGAGGCGGGTTATGGGATCGAAGGCTCCACCACCTGGTGGGTTTTGAGGGCAGTTTCCTCCCTCGGGATTTGGGGGTGGGCATGCAGCCATGTTTGTGGAGGAGGACGATTCGGCTTCTTTTCAAAATTTATCAGGCAATTCACACACTTCAGGGTTTTGTGACCTCCTCCCAAACATGCACTACCGCAGGAAGAATTGGAGAGATGAGAAGGGAAAAGAGATGAGAGAAATGATGCCGCAAAGGTACACTTGATGAAAAATAAATTCAATCAAATTCCTAAGCTCTACAGTGTGCCCTTAGACCTAAAGATCTAAGTTACCTACTATCATGGACTACGGAACCGAATGCGAGCATCGCAGAACCACCGGGCCAGATTGAAAGGCTATTTGCCCCAGTCTTAGACACCCGATAGCACGAGGGAACCCTCACCAGCATGTAGGCGCTACACGCAGGTAGTTAGACCTCCAATCCTTAATAAGGGTCAAGTTACTACCAATTTTAGGTAGAGGCTTAGGATCAAGTGCTTTTGGAATGTGAAGGGCATTGTTTACGGGTAATGCTCAAGTGATTGATTTTTCAAGTGTGTAAAACAAGCATGCAATGGGGAAATCTCCCCAAATTGAAGTTTTTAATTGGTGAATGGTTTTTAGAATTTTGCCTTAAGTAATATGGATTTTAGGATATCGCTAAATTACTAATTCAACCAATCTCTGGGTTTTGAGAGAATATAGGTTTTCTTCTAAGCCCAACAAATCCTTCTTCAATATCAATTGGTTAATGCATGCTAAAATGCACTGGGCTTCTCTAATTGGAGATTTCTATGTGTGGATGCACGAATCAATTTTAGATTAGTGTGAAAGGGAGCCAAAGCATTGCAATTCAAGTGCTCCCAATCACCAAAAAGATTTCCACACACAAGGCTCAACCAAAAGATAAAGAGAATCAAATTGTTGGGGTTGAAGTATTCAGGATCGAATCTTAGGCAAGTGAAAAGTCGTGGTGGGGTTGGAATTAACTCAATTCCAAGTCTCCCCACCAAAAAGGTGATCTCGAATTGCAGGTAAATGAGGCAGAGGGGTGGCAATCAATCTTTCTATTTGCCTCAAAGAATACTTCACACGGTGAAAAATTCAAGAATCAAGATTCTTGGATTTTCGCTATGCGAAGTAGGGCGGGAAATCCCGGGGCGGTGGGAGTAAGGGTAAACAAATAAACAAGTGAATTTTAATCCACTTGCCCCAAGAGATCCCAAGAAGTTTTTCTAGTTTTTAGGTTTTTTTTTTTATTAAGGTGACAAGTTAACCTAAGTTGCTAAGAAAAGAAAACCTACTTGTTCGGCAATGTGTGCGAAGCTCCAATGCGGTGTCGGCGTCTTCATTCACTCGTTCCCGCCTTGGATCTGCTCACGTCTTCAACTTCATCTGCCTTCCTTCTCCTTGCAACAGGTTCACCTGCACAGCAGTAAACAAAAACACCCATGAAGAGAGAAGAGAAAAATGAAAGGAATGGAATAGAAACCTACTTGCAGGCACACTTCCCCGGCAACGGCGCCATTTGAAAAGATGTTGGTCGAGCTCGGATAAGTGTGTGAATATGGTGATTTTATCGTTGAAGTGTGTATAGTGGTTAACCTAAATTGGACCTAACCATCTCTTTACAAAATTTTTAACCTGGCCTACTTGATTTTATCTTGATCAGTTTTAGGCCCTGGGTCAAACTCAGGGAAGTGGGGTTACAAGTCAAGTTTCTATGCCTTTCCTACAACGAATCTCTTCCATTCGTTTATTGTGTTTTTGGTGTTTTTCTATTTATATTTTTTTCTGATAATTCTTGTCCTTGAGGCACACCCTCAGAATTAGGTTCTTGGCTTTGAGCCAAATCAGGGTTCCAAAATGGGTCTTGCTATTCACAAGACGGAGTACCTGCAAGTCAAAGATTATCTTTTCTCTTTTATATATTTTTTTATCTTTTTACTAGCAGGAAAGCGAAACAGAAATAAAGTAAATATAGTATATATATATAGGTATATATTATATATGTATAAATGGGTGGGGGTGGAGGCGGAGATGGAGTGTAGCAAGGTGTTGAGTCGGTCATCGTCTAGAAAGACGCAACCAACAGGACGAGGTGCTGATTGGAGTGTAAGGTGGATTGATGGAAGATGAATGTGACCACGCTTTTTGTACGCGTGTATCGAGGAATATCAGCAACTGGTGCCAAATATTCCCGCGATACAACGTATGGTAAGTAATGTGAAAATATATATATATATATATATATATGTATATATGTAAATATATCTATATGTATATATGGTTATAAATATATAGGTATATATGTAGTTATATGTATATATATATATATGTATATGTATATCTATATACGTATGTAACTATATGTATACATGTATAGATATATATATATGATACTATATAGATGTATATATATATGTGTGTGTATGTATATAGTAATATATGTATATATAGATATATGTAGATAAATATATATATATGTATGTATATTTGTATATATATATATATATAAGTATATGTGTATATATATGTATATATATATGTATACGTATATAAGTATATGTATATATGTATATATATATTGATATAAATAGATATATATATATATATATATGTATATATGTATGTATACTAATACTTAAGTATATAGATACTATTATATGTATAGATATAAGTATATATATATATGTATATATATATATATATAAGTATATAATAGTGTATAGGTGTGTGTGTAAGTGTCGGTAGAGAGATAGGGAGAGAATGTTGTGAGAGAGAGAGAGAGCGTGGGAGAGGCTGCTGGAGCGAAGAGGCTGGAGAGTTAAGTCGGTCGGGTCCTCCAAGCGTCGTCTGATGGCACACGCACACGCGCAGGAGCGTATGCGCACGGAGAGGCGCGTGCTGGAGGGAGATGGGCGCGAAGAGGACTGCCATGCACAGCACTGCGTGGAGAGTCGGGTGCGGGAAGACGCATGTGCTGGGAGCGGGTGAGCGTATGCAGGCGAAGATGTTGAAGCTGGTGGGCGCTAGCAGAGGACCGCGTGCAGACGCATGGGCGGCCGCTGGAGCAGACTCAGGGTGGGACCCGCACGTGGGCTGCGGCCGGTTGCGGCACGCTGGGTGACCGGATAAGTGAGAGACTTACTGGTCACCCCACTGTAGTCACAGTGTTCCGCAAAAATGTGTGAACAGTGGCTACAGTGGTCGGGCGAGCCACGCAACCGGGTGTGGTAGGTGCTGTGAGTGCGGACGGCTCGGCGCGCACGGAAGAGTGGCTCCGGCTGCTGGCTTGCGGGCGGGACTTTGCGACAGAGTGCGCAGAGAGGGCTGGGTCGCGAGCGAAGGAGCACGACAGGGCGTGTGGTGGCCTGCAGGTGTTGGCTGGCGGGCGTGGTGAAGCTTGGCTGGCCGCTGCAGGGGTGTGCGGTGGCCTTTGGCGGGTGGAGTGCGAAGAAGCGGGAAGCGAGGGCGCTTGCAGGTGCACGCTGGAGGTGAGGGCGGCCTGCAGGCGTGTGTAGAAAGGGATGGGCCGGCTGCTGCTGCCTTACTGCTGCTACGTGCGGAGCTTTGAGCTACAAAGCTTAAAGCTCCTGCTCGAATGGCTGAAGTGGCTTTGGATGTTGAAACAGGGAAGAGAAGACCACCACGCCCACCGACTCCTTGATGAGCTGGGCGGTGGTGGTCTCACAGTGGTGGCTGTGCACCACAGTGATGACTCCTACCTGCAGAGTGGCTCCTCAGAGGAGGAGGTCCTATGTATGGAGGGAGAGGGGAGGGGACGATGGCCTGGAGAAGAAGAGCTGCGTTGGGTTTCTTTTTCGTGGGGACCAGGCTCCCCTGCAAAGGAGGAGTCATGCTCTTTCTGAAGAAGAAGAAAGCATGCACAGCCATGCCCTGGCTATGCATGCTTTGTGCATGACTTGGCAGGGAGAGGCTTGAGTAGGAAATGGCTGAGCAGGACATGGCGCGAAGAAGAAGAGGTTGCCATGCTTTGCAGTCGCGGGAAGAAAGTCAAAAATCAAAAAGAAATAAAAAATGAAGATGGAAATTTTGCGAAGCAGCACTTGAGGAAAACGTGAATTGCGAGGCCGATTTATTTACTCTCCTCCCCTCTCAATTAAATGCATGCATGCATGTATTTTCACAAATGCGACTATGGAACCCTAATATGCACTGGTAATGCTAGGAAATAGCACAAGATGACACAATTGCAGGTGTATTTTTGCGGTGTAATCAGTGGGTTGATAAGTCGCATACTTATCATCCCAATTTATTAGCCAAATTAAAAATGAATTTGAATTGTCAAGGACTCGAGACTAAGTCCACATTCGAGTGGACACTCGAGTTAATTAAGCCCAAAGACCTGAAAAGTTTAAGTGTTTAGGTCCTCTTGTATCATTTCCTAAAGTTAATAACTTCCAAATGCCTAAGTTCTCTTCTCCTAATTCTTCTTTTTTTATCTCTTTTCAAATTTTTAATTTTTTTTTATATGAAACTAAAAGAAATTCTACGGAGTTAAAAAAATGATCTCAGGAATTGATTATCCACCCGCCCATGCCTAAATGATGCAATATCGTCATTGTAAAAATAAAGGCATGAAAAGGGTGAAGGAAACAGAATATCACCTGAGTGTCGTGAAAATCTGGTCAGCTCCGCAGAGAGTAGAGTGTATACACACGTGCTAAGTTTAAGGCCTTCAACTAGGCATAACATTCATACAAAGAAGAAATTGAGAATTCACAAGTGTGGGTCAGAATCAAAATAAAAATATTGATCCTGAAACCTACCAGTAGAAGATGTCCACAGACGTGGACTAGATTATGGTGCAGACCCATGCCCAGGGTCGAGTGGTTCTCAGGTTCTGGATGAAAATCACCCAGAATCGAAGATTGTTGTGTTTGCGGGGTTGGGCCTGCGGTTTAGTGGTGTGCAACCCAAGACCAAAGTGTCGGACAATGGGTAAAGATGGTTCAATACGTGCAGTTGTCCACTTAACATCTAGTTCAGAAAAATAATCAGTTATTTCGAGCTTGGGTTGCACGTGAAAGATATCGTAAGGGTCCTGGTAGAAAGTAGGTGGTTTCAGGTCAATAGGTACCCTTAGATCCAAAATAAAAGTTCCCTCAGAATTAGCCTCCCAAAATTTTATTTCAACAATTCTATCTTCCAACATCAAGGGCTCAGGCTCTGAGACCTCTAGCATATCATTCACCCCATATGATTCTCCCAAGTCCAGAAATCATGGCTGAATCAATGATCTCAAAAGTCAGCTCTTCGGGGTGCAGATGAGGAATGGGGTCAATGATTGAATCATCAAGTAAATGAGGATTTGAATCCTCCACGTTAGCCCCAACTGAATCAAAATCCTCAATGACTGTGCTATCAAATGGTTCATCATGCTCCTCGAGCCCATTTGTCTCACTAAAATCATCTTCCTTAAGCTCAAGTGAGACTTCACTAAGAGAGATTCCTCACCCTCAGAATCAAAGAATCCATGATCCTCATTTATATATGTCTCATAATCATATGTCATTTCATGGTCTGTGGAGACATATTTTTTGTCATTCCCTGGCTCTAGGATCTCGGGTTAGAAACTCGATTCATCCTCAAAGGGTTGCTCTAGCCTAACCTGGTCATCTCCAATCTCAGAATATGTATCGCCCCTGATAGGCACCTGAATAGGTTCAGACATTACCTCTCCTGAAGGGGGTTCAACTTGAGAATCATCCCAAGATTTGACTAGGGCAACCACAAATTTCATCCTCAACCTCGACAATTTCCTAAAAAGAAACTCACTCAGGTCCCTATCCCTAACACTTTGGAGCAAATCCAATAAAGAACTATTAAGTTCAACAATCATTTTGATCATAGGCTCCAGTGCTTTAGTGCATGAAGTTGGCTGAGCTTCTAAAGATTGTATAGTGTTCCTCAAATTAGCCAACACCCTATCCTGGATCTGGTTCACCTGAACCGACTGGTTCGATTCAAGTTTGGGTGGGTTTGGGTTAAATCTAGGGGAGTCAAGATGTCAATGTTCTTGGGTCCCTCTGTGAAAGTAGGTCGTTCTAAGTTGTTCAAAGGATGGTGGAGCCTATATTCAGTGGAATAATGGGGAGGGAAGGTGTTATAATCATTATATCCTTCTTGATTATAGATCGAGTTGATTTGGTCATCAACGGATGGAGATCCATAGTCATAGTAGGTTTGGGAAGGATAGCAATCATAGTCTTGTTGTCCAGGGTCTGGCCCTGGACATTGAGGTCCAGATTCGTATCCCCATTCAAAATTATCCCAGCTAGTGGATGGGTAATTACAAGTCAAGTCGGAATAGTAATCATCTTGGGGATAAGTGGTGGTAGGAGGATAGGATGGGAAATGCATGTAAGAACTGGAAGGATGCGTGGTAGAATAGGAGGGAAAATAGAAGAGAGAAAGGTGCTCTGCAGTACAAGCAATCAACCCTGTCCTTAGGTGGGTTAGCCTAAAGACCTACAGACTCCCAGGACTCGTCTTGAGATTATAAACGATTTGATCTACTTTTATCATGTCAATCCAACTAGTTAGGAGGGACTGGGGAGAAGGTTCTTCCTTTGGCTTGTGCCTCTGGTTCCTAGTGTACCCCCCAGCCACAGCGTTTGACACTACTACCCTAGCTAGACATCAGATGGACCAGCAGAGGCAGATTAATTGAAAAAAATCTTAGTTTGAGCCCTGAAGAGTGAATCAATCCTTAAGGCCAACGTCTACTCAATTTTAATTAGGCTTGGGATGATTGTGCTCTTGGAATGAGATGGGCCCTTTAGATGGGTTGTGCCCTTAATGATCAGTTAAAATGTGTGTGCGTGAACAACTAGGGTTTGCAAACAAGGTTATTTGATCATGTGTCTTTTAGGATTTAATCTTGTTTAGTAGCTTTTAGGGTTTAATCTTAGGTATATTCAATCAAGTTTAAGAGAACACTCCAAGTTTTGCAAGCATTGGTGATGATATATTCCTTTAGAAATCAGAGAAAAAATGTGGAGTGCCTAGTTCAGCCCTAAGAATCAACCCTAAGTGGCAAGTTACTTGATGAATCGCTTTTATTTTGAGTGGTGTGGCCCAAATAGTTTAAGCAATTGACCTATTGTACCACTTAGTTACAGCACACAGAAATGTTTGACCTATTCAAATTTCTACTCACTTATTTGTGTGTTTAGTTAAGTCTACTGGGTCCACAGGTCAAATCTCAGTTAAGTGGTAGAAATAAATGTGATTGTGCGCCTTAGGGTGAGAAGTTGTGAGTGTTAAGTGTGTAGCTTTCAGAAAATCCCACAAGAGAAGAGTATTTTTTTTAATTCTTTTTTATAGATGCAAGGGTGAGATGAGTGGAAGTGGCAAACAAACAACCAAATCTACCCTAGGGTTTATAAAAAGTACCTAAGTTGATTTGGGTTTAAGTTATTAGTGTTGTGAAATGAACTAGTGGGTGGGGGTGGTGGGGATAAACTTACAAAACCTTCATCTGCACTTTTCTTCGATCTAACTGCTTTGGCTCGCTTCAGATGAGTACCTGCAATCACAGTAAGATCAAAGAAAAAGTGAGATAAAAGTCAAGTAAGGTGGAAAAACACGGAAAAAAAACAAAGAGCATTGCCTCCCTGGCAACAGCAGCAAGATGATCGCACGTGTTTCGCGAATTAAAATTCAAGGTTTGGAGGACCCATCGTCGTATCTCACAAAACGGGTCTATCAAATAAAATTTATAACTGAAACTTGAAATGTGAGTCTCAGGTCGAACATGACGAGGTGAACGTTTGGTTTTATAAAAATCCGCATTTCTCTTTTATTTGTTTTTCGTTGTTTTTATCTTTTCTAATTTTTTTGGTATTTTTAGCAAGCAAGAGATTCGATCGATGAAAACTTTTTTTACTTGTAAAAATAAGAGAGAGGGAGAAAGAGAGAGAGAGAAACAATCATCTATTCATGAAGAATTGTTTGTTACACCCTTAAAGGTGGAAAATCTACACTACGAAAGAATAAAAAGATAGAATGAGGTGAGAGAAATCCCCCTCGATGGTCGCTTGGATAATGACTCGCTCTGACGTCGCCTAGAGGAAGGTGGTGAGGAGCAGGACGAAGGAGGACGAAGCCAGAGGATGGAGAATGGGGTAGGATGGTGTCGCGACGAGGATCTTCTTCCCGAAAGGTGGTGAGAGGACGGCCACGGGATGCTTCACGAATGGGGGTGAGGGGAGGGAAAACTATTTGGTTTTCTACTCTAGAGGAGAATCCCAGGCTTGGGACAAGCTCTCTCTAGAGCCTTGGAGGTGGTGAGAGGAAGAAAGGAAGAGATGGTTTGGAATGGTGGTGGGTAGGTCCTTTTATAGTGGAGGAAGAACAAATTCGCATCTGGGTCATTACTGACGACCATAAACGTCGCTGCAACTATCGCTGAAGATCTGCCCTTCAATTCCTCTTGCTGGCGTGTGTAGACCATTAGTGACAGCTGCAACCGTCACTAAAGGCCAACGTCACTGAAGATCCATGCCTATCCTCCGCTGGCACCTGCTCCGCTGGCGTGCACATCGCGTGCTGCGTGCTTCACGCACCCGTGCTCCCCGTGTGCACGCGCTGGCATGCGCTGCGCTACTACGGCGCACGGCTATGGCTTGCGTGGTGCACTATTGCTGAGCACGGCAGCAGCTATGCATGTGTGATGTTGCTGGCCAAGGTTGGGAAGCCTGGATGGCACCACATGGCACCATCTAGGCCGTCCATTCTTCTTTCTTTTGTAGAGGGTGGCACGATGCTCAGATCAAGATGATTCCCGTGCTGCTGGACTGCGATCGTCACTCCAGATCCATCCGTACGGTCAGATTTTCCATCCGAAACCCATATGGATGTCGAATTTCCCCCTGGCTATTGATCTTCCTTGGACTTCGTATGATGCTACGGTTCTCCGATCTAGACGATTTCAGAGGTGTTAGACTCCGATAGTCGTCCTAATCAGATCCGTACGGTTCGATCATCCATCTGAGGCCCTGAAATAAGTATTCTTCTCTCCTGACCATTAAAAGAACCTAATTAACCTAAAATATATACAACTACTCTAAATGTAGAATGATGCATGTTATGCAATATTTATAACATGAAATGCAAATCTAAGCCTAGGAACAAGCATTAATAGGCATTTTAACCTAAATAGATGTGTCTATATCAAGTTGAGTTTGAGGTCTAATAAACCCAACCTAACCCACAACTCGATACACACACACTCGAGAGTATCCATTAAAATTTTAAAGGAAAAAAAGCTATCCTATTTAAACTTGAAAGGAGACAAAAAAAACTCTTGCAAATAATGTACGACACTCCCTCAATTTCACTTTTCCCTTTCCTTGTGTGCTCTCCATCATGCACTTCTTTTCAGTTTCCCTCTCGCTCGCAAGCCCTAAATCGAGCTTCCTTTCTCATCATCACCACCAACCTCTCTTGCAGTTCCCTTCTCGTTCGCACCATTGTTCTCGTCATTACTACTCGAGGTTAGCATCTTCCTCCCTCCTTTCTTCCACTATACATTTGTGATAGCCACCACTCCCCTTCACTAGAGCCACTGATCGCCACCACCACCACATAGCCTACCACCCCCTCACTGTCCACCCATCGTCGTCACTACCTTCCCTCTGCCCAGCCTGAGCCTACTACCAGAGCTGCTGGCCTACTATCACTGATCCACCAGCACCACACAACCCACTCCCCCTCACCGGTCATCCACCATCCTCTCTACCTTCCCCTCCTCCCAGCCTATCACTAGAGTCGCTACCACCACCATCATCACCACACAACCTACCACCCCCACATCGGCCATCTTCCTTCATTACAACCAGTAGCCACCACCCCCTCTCGGCCATTCTCCTCCCCCTCTACCTTCCCTTAACTTAGCCTAAATTATTTGAAACTTCGACTAAGGCATTCAAACTTTGACGCTTAAATTAGACATCATTATTTAGGTTCTCATCTAATTCTTTGTTTGAATGCCTATATCTATGGAAAAAATTACATGGATAAGATAATTGTCATGTAATATATGTTTACTTTTCTACAAGAAAGATGCAATTACTATTATACAACTATCATGTTTTTTTTGTTTTTACCTATTTTTTTGCTTTTTTAGAAGATATAAGTTATTTATAAGTTTAAAATATTTTGTTATTAAGTATGAAAGACATAGAAAATATGTAGGAGATAAACAAAAGTTTTGAGTCGTTTGACTAGTCAACAACCCGTTCAACCTAACCCAACCTGACTCGATTTTTATCGGTTGGGTTGGGTTGGGTTCTGAAGTGTAATGGGTTGGGTTGGGTTGGAAAAATCCCAACTAGAAAACTATGGGTCGGGTTTGGGTTTAGTTGTTACTCGACCTAACCCAACCCGTGTACACCCCTAATTTCAATGTTGTATGATGGCCATCTTCTTTGATATTATTGGGGACTATGTAGAAGTATTTATGGACAATTTCTTCATTTTTGGAGATGATTTCTCATCTTATCTTAATAGCCTCATGAAGATTCTGAAGAGTTGCATTGAAGTAAACCTAGTACTATCATGGTAGAATGGCCATTTTATGGTGAGGGATGGCATTATACTAGGTCACAAGATCTCATCTAACGGACTCGAGGTCTACTGAGCTAATTAAATCACAAGTCATATCCCGATTACCTCCACCTAGCTCAATTAAGCAAATCAGATCATTCTTGGGTCACATCGGATTTTACTGAAGATTTATTCATAATTTCTTGAAAATCGCATGCCCTTTGACGAATCTTTTGGTAGCTGATGCCCCATTTTACTTCAATTCCTTGTGTCTAAGTGCTTTCAAGACTTTACAAAGTGCTTCTTTTGATTGTCCGATTCTCCAACCATCGACTAGTCTCTCGACTTCGAGATTATGTGTGACACCTCCGATTTTACTGTCGGAGCCATTTTAGGCCAATGTTGGGAGTGCCACCCTTTTGTAATTTACTACACTAGCAAGATGCTAAATGAGGTTCAACGTAATTATACGATTACTGTGAAAGAGCTACTAGTCGTAGTATTTGGGTTGGAGAAATTCATATCATATCTGCTTGCGTCCAAAGTGATAATTTTCATAGTGTAATTCCCTACTCGGAGGGGGTGAGATCAGCGTGACGTAAAAATGCAGAATTGAAAAAATACTGATGTAAACACATTTACACTACTTAAAATGTCTATTTATGCATGTTCTTAAGCATAGGATTGCATTTCATGATATAAATATTGCATAACATGCATCATCTTGCATTTAGAGTAGTTTGAATAAAATGGAGGTTAATTGTCTCCTTTTATGTGCGTGGACAGGGAAAACATTTTATCGGGGCCTCGGATAAAAAATCCAACCGTATGGATGTGATCAGGGCGACGATTGGAGTTCAACGACTCCAAGATCGCCCTAATCAGACATCTGTAGCATCAGATAGTGACCGGGGAACCCTAGAAGATCAAGGGCCAGGATGGTGAAAATTTGCACTTCAGATGACAAATCCGACCGCACAGATGAATTCGGATTGACGATCGCAGCCCAACGACGCAAAGATCAAGTCAATCCGACATCCGTGGCACCATCTACAACTTCCAGAAGATGGACGGCCAAGATGGCGCCACGTGGTGCCATCTCGACCGCCCAAATGGCCGCACGCATTCCACAAAGGCCCCGCACCTGCTCGCTCTCCGCCGTTGGATCTTGATCCAACGGCTGTGGTCGACCGTGCCTAAAAGCGTCCGCTCGACCATCCGCGCCCCATAGTGCAGCGGTTGAGCGCGCTTTCGCGAGCGGCAGGGGCGGGTTCGAGCCGCGGCGAGGGGCTGGAAGGCGAGGGCAATTGAGGCGCGTCGAGCGTCAGATGGAGATCGGATGGTCGCGCGCACCTGATAGCGTTCACGCGCGATTGAACGCGTGGCGTGAACGCACGATCGCATGCGCCAGGAGGGCGCACAACGAGCGGGTGGAGACGCATCTTAAGCTGTCCGATCTCGTGATCGGACGGTTGAGAATCAACGAACGTGCATAAGCGTTGCGTGCGCGGGCAGCTGAGTGGGCGCGTGTGAGCGCGGAAGCTATGCCCACGTTGGGGGCTTTAGCGACGGTTTTATCCGTCACTAAAGACCCCTCATTTATTGTTTTGAAGTTGTAATGTCCATTTTGCCCCCACTCCTTGCAACTATAAAAGGAGACCCCCTCCATACGAAATTTTCATCCCTTCCTTCTCCTCTCTACCCCTCCAAAGCTCAAGAGAAGCTTGTCCCACACCCAGGATGCTCCTCGCGAGATAAAGTCTAAATTTTCGTCCCCTTCGGAAGTGGATCCCACGACGACGACGGCGTGCTGCTTCGTTCCCGTACTTCTGCTTCGTCCTCCTTCGTCCTGCTTCATTATCCTTTGTCCAGACATCGTCCCGTCCGGCTCGTCCTCCAAGCAATCGTCGAGGAGGATAACTTCTCTCTCCCATTCTTATTTACAGCTTTTCTAGTGTAGAATTTTCCTACTTTATAGTGTAATTGATTTTCCGCTTTCTAGTGTAACTTTTATTTAGTTTGATTATATAAACAGTTGAAATATTGAATGCATGTTCTCTTTCTCTCTCTCTCTCTCTTTCTTTTAGTCTGATAGCTCCATTGTAATTATATGACCTTGCTTATCAAAAATCCGAAGAAAATATAATTGCGAATATAGATCAACGTTGCCTCCCTGTGTTCGACCCGGAATTAATTTAGGTATAAATTTTATTTGTTGAACACGAATTCTTCGCTTTCGAACTACAATGACAGGTTTTCCAAAATCGAACACGTTAGCGTAGCGTTCGAAACATTCAACATTTTGGCGCCGTTACCGGTGAGGCAACGATTTCCGATCTTTTCTTCGCATTTCTTGCACTTTATGTTGTTTTATAACTAGATTTGTCTTGTGTCTATTATTTTGCAGAGACCTCCATCAAGGAATCAATAGGCAGTAGACTGGAGTAAAGTGCAGTTGAAGACAACTGTAAGTGCTCCCCCGTTCTTACCCCCTCCATAGATTTCATTCGCCACATTAAATCCAAATCCCAATTAACCTAGGTGTTTACATAAATCCTAGGAATAGTTTGGTTCTTTGGATTTTCACTCACATTTATTCCACCCTCATTCATAAAAAAATAACAAAAAGATAATCTTATGGGATAATTTCCAACAAACACACAACACACACCCACATTCAAGGCACTTGATCAACTTGATTTGTTTTCTACTCAACTGGATTCTGATCTGTGGAACCGGTACACACAAAGCAACACATAACAGAGTAGAAATCATTCTAGGTTAACCATTTTTGAGTGCCTAACTTAGTGGTGCATTTGTGGCCAATTGTTTGAGTTGTTTGGGCCGCACCACTTTATTTAAAACCAACTCATTAAGTAGCTCCTCCTTAGGGTTTTCAATCTAGGTATATTCCAGGCAGTCTACTTTGTTTCTGATTTTAAAGGAAAACAATTTTCACCCGTGTTTTACAACTTGGTTTGCCTAGAAACTTGATTGCAATTCACCTAATTTGAAACCCTAAAAGCTACTTAAGCAAGATTTGAACATTAAAATTCACTCATTATCAATAATCTTGCTTGAAAACCCTGGTTGTGCATGCACTTACACAAATCTCAATCAATCATTAAGGGCACAACCCATTGTAAGGGCCCATCACATTTCATAAGCACCACAATCCCAGGCCTTAATAAAATTGAGTAGACGTTGGCCTTAAGGTTTGATTCGCTCTTCAAGGCCTAGTTTGAGATTGTTTTTGATTAACCTACTTGTACTGATTAATCTGATGTCTAGCTAGGGGAGTAGCATCAAACGACCGTAGCTGGGGGGTACACTAGGAACTGGAGGCGAAAGCCAAAGGAAGAACCTTCTCCCCAGTCCCTCCTTCTAACTGGTTGGATTAAACAGATGCAAGTAGAGTAAATCTCTTACAGTCTTAAGGCTGGTTTTGGGAGTCAGTAGATCCTTAGGCTACCCCACTTAAGGACAGTCTTGTTTTGTTATGCTGCAGGGTCCCTATCCCCAGTCCTTCCGACCTTCTCCTTGTTTATGCTAGGAAGACGGTCATTGAATCCCCGATTAGAAGGACCGTTAGAACATTCTAGGAGACGCAAGTTAGATTTTGGTCAATTTGATCTCATGGCAGAACAACAGCCCCCTCTGCTTGAAAATCCACAGGAAGAATTTAGAAGGCAGCTGGAACAAATGCAGAGAATGTAGGAATGGTTCCAGAGAATGCAGGGCGCTCAGCCCTTGAAGGATTTTTATGATCCTTCAAATTATGGGGAACATCCCGGAGTCCAGATTCCAGCTGGTGACGTAGAAATCAAGCCCCAGGTGTTAAGCCTGATTAAACATTATCATAGGCTTGGCTCCGAAGATCCGTTTCAGCACTTGGAAGATTTGACCACTTTGGTCAGACCACCAAGGCTCGAAACGTTAATGAGGAGCAAATGATCATGAGGCTCTTCCCCCACTCTCTTAGGGATAAAGCTGCGCATTGGTATAGGAGAATAGGAAGACCAATTACAACTTGGAATGAGTTGAAATCGGCCTTTCTGAAGAAATTCTTCCCAGTCGGTCGTACCAATGCTTTGAGACGGGCAATCACTACCTTTACCCAGTGGCCGGGGGAGCAGTTTCATGTGGCCTGGGAGCGATTCTAGGACATATTGCGGAGGTGTCCACACCACGAGGTGCTGAAATGGCAACTCGTGCAAATCTTCTATCATGGGTTGAATGAGCAACTCAGAAACCATGTGGATGCTTCTTGCAGAGGCAATTTCCTCAATAAAGATGCAGATAGTGCACATGATTTATTTGAGGAAATGAGTGAGAATTCAATTAATCATGCCTCTATGGATACTTTTAACCGGTCCTAGCAATCCAGATTAATTGTCAATGAAGTCCATGACTCTCATTCATTTGATATGGAATTGATTTGTAATAAACTTGATAAGGTGGACTTGGTTGCTAAAAGAATGGAAGAATGGATGGCTGGCAATTCTGTTAACAACCCTCAATCCACTCAATCCCAAAATTTGGGATTCCATTCCTCACGAGCTCCTTCTGGACGGGAGTTCGTGAATCAACTCGATGCAACTCAACCTATGAGTCAGCATTTTTCGGAACCCCATGGGTTCCCAACTGGGGCCTTTGATCCCAGTTTTTCTGATCCTTCCCTTTCTTTCTCTCCATCCTTACCCTATGAGGATGTCTGTGCTGTACAAGAGAATGTTAGATCCAACCCCTACTCGAATGCCTATAATCCAGGTTGGAGAAGCCACCCTAACTTCTCTTGGAAAAATCCGGGGCAACAGACCCAATTCCAACCCAACAACTATGCTCCGCAATGACCAATGGGTCAGGGTCAAGTATATACTTAGTTGCCTCCAAATCAGGTCAATCAACCAGTTTGGAATGCCCGTCAACCTGCAAGGCAGGCTGATTTGAACCATCAAATGGTAGAGATGCAAGGATCTATGCTCCAGCTCATGCAGCAAATGAAAAATGCGCTGGACAACTTGCAATCCGAGCTCATTGCTAACTCTCGTCAACTCGGATCTCTACCATCCCATCCTGTACCCAACCCGTGAAACATTATGAATTCAGGAAATGAAGTCCAAGGGTACGGAAATCAGAGGGACCCGCATGCACATGCTCAGGTGGTTGAGCAGGATTCCTCATCTTCTTCTTCTACAAATCAACAATTCATGGTCAATCAAGCCCCTCCAATCTTTCCTAATCCTCCCCAATACCCAAATTCTTACACTTCTGCAAATTCTATAACTTTAAGGACTGGTAAGAAGACTCAGGATCCACAACCACACTATTCTGATCTTTTGAATCCTGAAGAATCTGAGGAGAGAGAGAGGAATTCTAGAGGAGAAATCAAGGCTCAGGAACCTAATTCCAAAGATCTGACTCATGTTCCTTTTCCTGAAGCCTTAACCAAAGCAAAGAAGAAGAAGTCTGTTGATAGCAATGAGGAGCTTCTGAATTTATTTAAGAATGTTGAGATCAATATCCCGCTCCTTGATGCTATCAAGCACATACCGACTTACGCAAGATTTTTAAAGGAATTATGTACACAAAAGCGTAAGTTGAGAGAATCTGTTTCGAGGAAGGTGGTACTCTCCGAGCAGGCTAGTTCTATTATCCTGCACTACCTCCCTTAGAAAAATAGAGATCCTGGTGCTCCTTTGATTTCTTGCGTTATCGGAGATTACACATTTGATAGAGCACTTTTGGATCTCGGTGCATCCATCAACCTGATTACGACTTCTCTTTATGAGAAGTTTGGGTTAGGTGAACTTCGGCCAACTTCAGTAACACTACAGTTAGCAGACCGTTCGGTCACAAACCCGCGAGGTGTTATTAAAGATGTTATAGTTACGGTCAAGGATTTCTATTTTCCTGTAGATTTCCTTGTCCTTGACATGGATGTACCAGATAATCTGAGGAACACGCCCATCATTCTTGGGCGTCCGTTCCTGGCTACCGCAAAGGCCAACATTAATTGTGAAAGCGCTAGCATGGAAATCGCCTTTGGGGACCAACGAATGAAATTGGATATTTTTAAGGCGATCAATAAATTTGAGGATTGTGGATTTATTGAGGAACTTGATGAGGATAATGTTAATATTGAAACTTGTTTGATAGTTTCTTCAATTGAAAGTTCCTCTTTGGTTGATGAATTTGACCCGCAACCCTCTGACCTGACATCTTCGGAAGAGGTTACTGATTTTGTTCACTCAAAACCTCTTCCTCTTGTTGAATCTTCAGCATCTACCCTGCCATCAATCATTACCCCACCCCAGCTTGAATTGAAACCATTGCCCGAGAATTTAAAATATCAATTTTTAGGACCGCAGAATATGCTCCCTATGATTATTAGTGCTAAATTGACATAGGAGCAGGAGATTAAATTGATTAAGGTCCTAAAGGAACATAAGGAGGCAATTGGTTGGACCATTCATGACCTCAGGGGGATCGAGCCATCTTACTGTAATCATAGAATATTTTTGGAAGATGGATCCCGCCCTTCTCGCCAGATGCAGAGGAGATTGAATCCAAATATGCGAGAAGTGGTCAAAAAGGAAATCATCAAGTGGCCCGATGCAGGAATTATCTATCCAATCTCTGACAGTCCCTGGGTAAGTCCCGTTCAGATTGTTCCAAAGAAAGCCGGGATTACTGTTGTGACTAATGAGAGAGGAGAATCTGTCACAACTCGTTCAGCTTCCTCTTGGAGAGTTTGTATTGATTACAGGAAGCTGAACACAGCCACTAAAAAGGATCATTTTCCCCTACCCTTCATTGATCAAATCTTGGAAAAATTAGCTTGGCAGAAGTACTTCTGTTTTCTTGATGGCTACTCGGGATACAACCAAGTTCCTATCCATCCCGAGGATCAGGAAAAAACTACTTTCACCTATCCCTACGGAACGTTTGCTTTTCGTAGGATGCCTTTCGGGTTATGCAATGCACCTGCGACTTTTCAAAGGTGTATGCTAGCCATATTTTCTGACATGGTGGGAGAGTTTATGGAAGTCTTCATGGATGATTTCTTTATTTTCAGAGAATCATTTGACTCTTGTTTGGCTAATTTGGAAATGATTCTTAAGCGATGTATCAAGACACGACTAGTCCTTAGCTTGGAAAAGAGTCATTTCATGACCCAAGAGGGCATCATTTTGTGTCATGTAATCTCTGAATGAGGAATTGAAGTAGACAAAGCTAAGGTTGATGCTATCGCTAAACTTCCTCCTCCCACATCTGTTAAACAAATCTGATCATTTCTTGGCCATGTGGGATTTTATCGAAGATTCATCAAGGATTTCTCGAAGGTTGCCCACCCTTTGAGCAATCTTCTTGCTAAAGAAACACCATTTGTTTTTGACGAGTCATGCCGAAAGGCATTTGATTTCCTAAAAACGGTAGTCACCTATGCTCCAATTTTGCAACCACCAATTTGGACAGCCCCATTTGAGATCATGACCGATGCTTCTTATTACGTTGTCGGGGCTGTCTTGGGTCAGAAAATTGACCGAAAGCCCTCTGTCATTTACTACGCTAGTAAAACTCTGGATGATGCCCAGAGGAATTACACTGTTACTGAAAAGGAATTACTAGCTGTAGTATTTGCGTTGGAAAAATTCAGGGCTTATCTCTTGGGGTCTCATGTTATTGTTTATACCGACCACTCGGCCTTGAGACATCTCTTGGCTAAAAAGGATGCTAAACCCCGGCCTATTCGTTGGATTCTTCTTCTTCTTCAAGAATTTGATCTTGAAATCAAGGATAAAGTCAGGGTACAAAATGTGGTAGCGGATCATTTGTCGAGTCTCCTAGGTGATTCTTCTTATCCGGACATTCCGATTGCTGACACTTTTCCGGACGACACCATTCTTACAGTTTTAGGTGTCCACACCCCATTGTTTGTTGACATTGTTAACTATTTGGCCGTTGGTCAAATCCCCCAGGATTGGACCAAGCAACAACGGGATAGACTCAAATCTGAGGCCAAATACTACTTTTGGGAGGACCCTGAACTATATCGCATTGGCTCTGATTAGATTATTCACCGATGCATACCGGAGAATGAATTCAACAGTATACTCGAGTTCTGCCATGCATCTGGGTGTGGTGGACATTTCTCCTGGAGAAAGACGGCTGCAAAAATCTTGCAATCTGGCTTCTATTGGCCGTCTTTATTCAAGGATGCCAGGACTTCTCAAGGTCATGTTCTCGATGTCAGTCACTCGGGAACATAACTAAGAGAGACATGATGCCCCTAAACCCTATTCTTCCTGTAGAAATTTTCGATGTTTGGGGCATCGATTTCATGAGACCCTTTATACCTTCATTTGGACATCAGTACATTGTTGTTGCTATTGATTATGTGTCCAAATGGATTGAGGCGATTCCCACCCGAACCAATGACCACAAGGTGGTCATTAATTTTGTCAAGAACAATATCTTCAGTAGGTTCGGGATTCCGAGGGCTATCATCAGTGATGGTGGCACTCATTTTACTAATGCCCAATTCCAGAATTTATTGGCCAAATACGGGGTTAATCATCGTATTTCCACACCTTACCATCCCCAGACGAATGGACAAGCCGAGATCTCCAATCGAGAGGTCAAGAACATTCTGCAAAAAAGGTTAGGTCTGATCGCAAGGATTGGACTCAAAAGCTTGAGGACGCTATTTGGGCCTACCATATGGCATATAAAATGCTCATCGGCATGTCTCCATTCCGTTTGGTGTATGGAAAGGCATGCCATCTACCCGTAGAGATTGAACACAGGGCATTCTGGGCAATCAAACAATGCAATTTAGATCTGAATCTAGCTGGGAAGACCAGGAAACTCCAACTATCTGAGTTGGAGGAGCTTAGAAATGATGCTTATGAGAATGCCAAGATCTACAAGGCTCGGATCAAAGCTCTACATGATCAATTGATTTCCCGCAAGAGCTTTGAGCCAAACCAAAAGGTCTGGTTATTCGATTCTAAACTTAAGCTCTTTCCTGGCAAACTTAGATCGAAATGGAATGGCCCATTCATAATTGATCAGATTTTTTCAAATGTTGCCGTTCAGATTTCTGACCCAAAGACGGGTAACACCTTTAAAGTCAACGGTCAACATTTGAAGCCTGTTGTTGACCGTAATCTTCCAGAACCCGTCTTAGACTCTATTGCTCTAGCCATTCTGTGACTTCATTGGCTAGACTTCGCCTAGCTGACGGCATTAAACTCAGCAGTTGTACATATGACACAAGGCTGATACGAGCTTCATATCCAGGTGATATCTTTCATATTCTACCCTTTCTTTCTTGTCTCTTTTTCAATGAGGATATTGCATCAGCTAGGCATGGGGGTGGATTCATTTTTGAATTATTTGATCAGCTTTGTGAAATCTATACAAATTGTTTTTCTCTTCTTATTTTCTAAAAAAAAAAAAATTAGGAAGGATTAGTTGGACATTTGGACTTTTCAATCCTAAGAAATTTTACATTAGGATCTGAACACAAAGACCCTTCAGGTCTTTGGACTTAATTACCCTGTGTATCCACTAAAATGTGGATTTGTCTTTGAGTCCTCGCCATCTTAATTCTATTATAATTGGAATAAATAAGTTTGGGTGATAAGTACACGACTTATCAACCCGCCCTCTGATTTAAGGGAATTTCTGAGTTTTAAGCATCTACACACATTCTTTGCACTGACTCGTTGTTCGGCGATTCAAATGGAATTTGGGTAGCTAATGAACCTTCTAGGGTGAGATGGCTAGAAAGTTATCGTGGGTAACAACCCATAGGTAGGTTGTCCAGAGCCCAGTCACTGGACCTTTCTCTTTTTGCTGCCTTTAGGTAAATCTTAGACGAGGGAAGCCAACTACTTAAAAAAAAAAAAAAATCAAAAAGAAAAGGAGAAAAGAACAAAAAGAAATAAGCCACACTTCCCCGCACGAGTATGGTTGGCAAGTTGTCGGTGGTAACAGCTCATTGACCGGTTGTCCAGAACCCAGCTCAGTAAATGCACTAAAAATTCCGAAAACACTTAGGAAGAAGCGGAGAAGTAGAATAAACCGGGGAGATATACACTGGATTCACCCTTGTGTTGACCCCATAAAAAAATAAAAGTAGGGAGAAAGCTACCGGTTGTAAAGATACACCTTTAGGCAGAATTCTTTTTGAGGTCACCCAGAGCCGTAGAAATCCAAAATTCGTTTTAATTGCCGGTCAACAAGTCTATCATAATCACAACAATATGCTTAAAACTTAGGGTTCTCATCAAATCTTGGGTGAGTTGAATGGCCGTAGAAAGCCACTCTTAAACCCTAAAATTTGAAAATCCAAAAAAAATTAGAAAAGAGTAAAAAGAGAAAAAGAAATTTTTCTTTGAATAAGGCGAGGGCTTGAGGCAGTCTGCATTTTGGCTGATACCCGGGCAATGTTGTGTCTTTGAAAGTTCAGTTCCTAGTAGACAATTTCTTAATGATTGAAAATAACTTAGGTCCAAATAATCCAACCTAATTCTTTTATAAATAGCATATAGTTTTTGCTAGGGACTAGCAAAATATAGGCATGGGGGTATGATGTAAACACATTTACACTACTTTAAATGTTTATTTATGCATGTTCTTAAGCATAGGATTGCATTTCATGATATAAATATTGCATAACATGCATCATCTTGCATTTAGAGTAGTTTGAATAAAATGGAGGTTAATTGTCTCCTTTTATGTGCGTGGACAAGGCAAACATTTTATCAGGGCCTCGGATCAAAAATCCAACCGTATGGATGTGATTAGGGTGACGATTGGAGTTCAACGACTCCAAGATCGCCCTAATCAGACATCTGTAGCATCAGATAGTGACTGAGGAACCCTAGAAGATCAAGGGCCAGGATGGTGAAAATCCGCACTTCAGATGACAAATCCGATCGCATGGATGAATTCGGATCGACGATCGCAGCCCAACGACGCAAAAATCAAGTCAATCCGACATCCGTGGCACCATCTATAACTTCTAGAAGATGGACGGCCAAGATGGCACCACGTGGTGCCATCTCGACCGCCCAAATGGCCGCACGCATTCCACAAAGGCCCCGCACCAGCTCGCTCTCCGCCGTTGGATCTTGATCTAACGGCTGTGGTCGACTTCACCTAAAAGTGTCCGCTCGACCATCCGCGCCCCATAGTGCAGCGATCGAGCGCGCTTTCGTGAGCGGCAGGCACAGGTTCGAGCTGCGACGAGGGGCTGGAAGGCACGGGCAATTGAAGCAAGTGGAGCGTCAGATGGAGATCGGATGGTCGCATGCGCCCGATAGCGTTCACGCGTGATTGAACGCGCGGCGTGAACGTGCGATCGCATGCGCTAGGCAGACTCACAACGAGCGGGTGGAGACGCATCTTAAGCACTACGATCTCGCGATCGGACGGCTGAGAATCGACAAACGTGCGTAAGCTTGCATGCGCGGGCAGCTGAGCGGGTGCGCGTGGGTGCGGAAGGTACGCCCACGTTGGGGGCTTTAGCGACGGTTTTATTCATCACTAAAGACCCCTCATTTATTGTTTTGAAGTTGTAATGTCCATTTTGCCCCCACTCCTCGCAACTATAAAAGGAAACCCCCTCCTTATGAAATTTTCATCCCTTCCTTCTCCTCTCTACCCCTCCAAAGCTCAAGAGAAGCTTGTCCCACACCTGGGATGCTCCTCGCGAGATAAAGTCTAAACTTTCGTTCCCCTTCGGAAGTGGATCCCGCGACGACGACGGTGTGTCGCTTCGTTCCCGCTCTTCTGCTTCGTCCTCCTTCATCCTACTTTGTTCTCCTTCGTCCAGACGTCGTCTCGTCCGGCTCGTCCTCCAAGCAATCGTCGAGGAGGATAACTTCTCTCTCCCATTCTTATTTACAGCTTTTCTAGTGTAGAATTTTCCTGCTTTATAGTGTAATTGATTTTCCGCTTTCTAGTGTAACTTTTATTTAGTTTGATTATATAAACAGTTGAAATATTGAATGCATGTTCTCTTTCTCTCTCTCTCTCTCTCTCTTTTAGTCTGATAGCTCCATTGTAATTATATGACCTTGCTTATCAAAAATCCGAAAAAAATATAATTGCGAATATAGATCAACGTAGCCTCCCTATGTTCGACCCGGAATAATTTAGGTATGAATTTTATTTGTTGAACACGAATTCTTCGCTTTCGAACTACAACGATAGGTTTTCCAAAATCGAACACGTTAGTGTAGCGTTCAAAACGTTCAACATTTTGGTGCCGTTACCAGGGAGGCAACGATTTCCGATCTTTTCTTCGCATTTCTTGCACTTTATGTTGTTTTATAACTAGATTTGTCTTGTGTCTATTGTTTTGCAGAGACCTCCATTAAGGAATTAGCAGGCAGTAGACTGGAGTAAACTGTAGTTGAAGACAACTGTAAGTGCTCCCCCATTCTTACCCCCTCCATAGATTTCATTCGCCACATTAAATCCAAATCGCAATTAACCTTGGTGTTTGCATAAATCCTAAGAATAGTTTGGTTCTTTAGATTTTCACTCACATTCATTCCACCCTCATTCATAAAAAAATAACAAAAAGATAATCTTGTGGGGTAATTTCCAACAAACACACAACACACACCCACATTCAAGGCACTTGATCAACTTGATTTGTTTTCTACTCAACCGGATTCTGATCTGTGGAACCGGTACACACAAAGCAACACATAATAGAGTAGAAATCATTCTAGGTTAACCATTTTTGAGTGCCTAACTTAGTGGTGCATTTGTGGCCAATTGTTTGAGTTGTTTGGGCCGCACCACTTTATTTAAAACCAACTCATCAAGTAGCTCCTCCTTAGGGTTTTCAATCTAGGTATATTCCAGGCACTCCACTTTCTTTCTGATTTTAAAGGAAAACAATTTTCACCCGTATTTTACAACTTGGTTTGCCTAGAAACTTGATTGCAATTCACCTAATTTGAAACCCTAAAAGCTACTTAAGCAAGATTTGAACATTAAAATTGCATCAGCTAGGCGTGGGGGGTGGATTCATTTTTGAATTATTTGGTCAGCTTTGTGAAATCTATACAAATTGTTTTTCTCTTCTTATTTTTTTTTTTAAAAAAAAAAATTAGGAAGGATTAGTTGGACATTTGGACTTTTCAATCCTAAGAAATTTTACATTAGGATCTGAACACAAAGACCCTTCAGGTCTTTGGACTTAATTAGCTTGTGTATCCACTAAAATGTGGATTTGTCTTTGAGTCTTTGCCATCTTATTTCTATTATAATTGGAATAAATAAGTTTGGGTGATAAGTACACGACTTATCAACCCACCCTCTGATTTGAGGGAATTTCTGAGTTTCAAGCATCTACACACTTTCTTTGCACTGACTCGTTGTTCAACGATTATAACGGAATTTGGGTAGCTAATGAACCTTCTAGGGTGAGATGGCTAGCAAGTTATCGTGGGTAACAGCCCATAGGTAGGTTGTCCAGAGCCCAGTCACTGGACCTTTCTCTTTTTGCTGCCTTTAGGTAAATCTTAGACTAGGGAAGCCACCTACTTAAAAAAAAAAATCAAAAAGAAAAGGAGAGAAGAACAAAAAGAAATAAGCCACACTTCCCCGCACGAGTATGGCTGGCAAGTTGTCGGTGGTAACAGCTCATCGACCGGTTATCCAGAACCCAGCTCAGTAAATGCACTAAAAATTCTGAAAACACTTAGGAAGAAGCGGAGAAGTAGAATAAACCGGGGAGATATACACTGGATTCACCCTTGTGTTGACCCCGTAAAAAAATAAAAGTAGGGAGAAAGCTACCGGTTGTAAAGATACACCTTTAGGCAGAATTCTTTTTGAGGTCACCCAGAGGCGTAGAAATCCAAAATCCGTTTTAATTGCCGGTCAATGAGTCTATCACAATCACAACAATATGCTTAAAACTTAGGGTTCTCATCAAATCTTGGGTGAGTTGAATGGCTGTAGAAAGCCACTCTTAAACCCTAAAATTTGAAAATCCAAAAAAAACTAGAAAAGAGTAAAAAGAGAAAAAGAAATTTTTCTTTGAATAAGGCGAGGGCTTGAGGTAGTCTGCATTTTGGCTGATACCCGAGCACTGTTGTGTCTTTGAAAGTTCAGTTCCTAAGTAGACAATTTCTTAATGATTGAAAATAACTTAGGTCCAAATAATCCAACCTAATTCTTTTATAAATAGCATATAGTTTTTGCTAGGGACTAGCAAAAGATAGGCATGGGGGTATGATGTAAACACATTTACACTACTTTAAATGTCTATTTATGCATGTTCTTAAGCATAGGATTGCATTTCATGATATAAATATTGCATAACATGCATCATCTTGTATTTAGAGTAGTTTGAATAAAATGGAGGTTAATTGTCTCCTTTTATGTGCGTGGACAGGGAAAACATTTTATCGGGGCCTCGGATAAAAAATCCAATCGTATGGATGTGATCAGGGCGACGATTGGAGTTCGACTCCAAGATCGCCCTAATCAGACATCCGTAGCATTAGATAGTGATCGGGGAACCCTAGAAGATCAAGGGCCAGGATGGTGAAAATCCACAGTTCAGATGACAAATCCGACCACACGGATGAATTCAGATCGACGATCGTAGCCCAACGACGCAAAAATCAAGTCAATCCGACATCTGTGGCACCATCTACAACTTCCAGAAGATGAACGGCCAAGATGGCGCCACGTGGCACCATCTCGACCGCCCAAACGGCCACACACATTCCACAAAGGCCCCGCACCCGCTAGCTCTCCGTCGTTGGATGTTGATCCAACGGCTGTGGTCGACTACGCCTAAAAGCGTCCGCCCGACCATCCGCGCCCCATAGCGCAGCGGTCGAGCGCGCTTTTGAGAGCGGCGGGCGCGGGTTCGAGCCGCGGTGAGGGGCTGGAAGGTGCGGGCAATTGAGGCGAGTGGAGTGTCAGATGGAGATCGGACGGTCGCACGCACCCGATAGCGTTCACGCACAATTGAACACACGGCGTGAACGCGCGATCGCACGCACCAGGCGGGTGCACAACGAGCGAGCGGAGACGCATCTTAAGCCGTCTGATCACTGAGAATCAACGAACGTGCGCAAGCATTGTGCGTGCTGGTAGCTGAGCGGGTGCGCGTGGGCGCGGAAGCTACGCCCACGTTGGGGGCTTTAGCGACGGTTTTATCCGTCACTAAAGACCCCTCATTTATTGTTTTGAAGTTGTAATGTCCATTTTGCCCCCACTCCTTGCAACTATAAAAGGAGACCCCCTCCATACGAAATTTTCATCCCTTCCTTCTCCTCTCTACCCCTCCAAAGCTCAAGAGAAGCTTGTCCCACACCCGGGATGCTCCTCGCGAGATAAAGTCTAAATTTTCGTTCCCCTTCGGAAGTGGATCCCGCGACGACGATGGCGTGCTGCTTCATTCCCGTTCTTCTTCTTCGTTCTCCTTCGTCCTGCTTCGTTCTCCTTCGTCCAGACGTCGTCCCATCCGGCTCGTCCTCCAAGCAATCGTCGAGGAGGATAACTTCTCTCTCCCATTCTTATTTACAGCTTTTTTAGTGTAGAATTTTCCTGCTTTATAGTGTAATTGATTTTCCGCTTTCTAGTGTAATTTTTATTTAGTTTGATTATATAAATAGTTGAAATATTGAATGCATGTTCTCTTTCTCTCTCTCGCTCTCTCTCTTTCTCTCTCTCTCTCACTCTCTCTCTCTTTCTTTTAGTTTGATAGCTCCATTGTAATTATATCGCCTTGCTTATCAAAAATCCTAAAAAAATATAATTGCGAAAATAGATCAACGTAGCCTCCCTATGTTCGACCCGGAATTAATTTCGGTATAAATTTTATTTGTTTAACACGAATTCTTCGCTTTCGAACTACAACGACAGGTTTTCCAAAATCGAACACGTTAGCGTAGCGTTCGAAACGTTCAACAAATACCAATCTCACAAATAGACAAACACACAATGTACACAATTATTTTTAGGTGGAAACCCAAACTAGGTGAAAACCACCACCTAACCCTCTCGAGTTAGGATTTTCTGATCAACCAAGTTGATCAAATCCACTAAACGAATCACTTTAAACGAGTGTGATTCAACCTCAATTACAACCACGCTACATGTGCGGGGGTAGCATTCCTCAACCCCTTCTCTTCACGAGAAGGATTTTGTCCCTCGAAAGAGACGGGAATTCGCAAAGCGAATACCCAACCAAATAACAAAGATAAAATAAGAAATAATCCTCTAGAGCCAACAAAGTAATTTTTAACCTAAGCTTCTATAGGAATTAGGAAACTCCCCTTTGCAAGGAGTGCGTCAAATCGATGACGTGGGTGCATGAGCCACGCGCCGGCGCAACATCACTCTCGTGAACTACGGCAGGAGAGCGAGTGCGCAAAGACTTGATGCTCTCAAGATGTAGAACTTGAGCTTGGAGAGCAAGGGCTTCTCTTCGATACAAAAGAGTGTGAAAGTGTATCTAGGTGTCCTTTTGGTGTCTCTAGGTGTGTCTTGTGTGTCTTGGTGTGCAAGAGGTTCCTCTCTATTTATAGAGGCCTTAGGAAAGCTTTGGAAGGCTTTAGAAAGCTTCCATAGTCGTTGGGAACAAAGCCTAAGAGAATCAGGCCGAAATCAGGTATAATGATTGCACTGACAGGGTTATCAGATGTCTGATCCCGACATCAGATGTCTGAAAATAAGGTCAGACGTCTGATTTTAGGCGGGTTTCTTCCTGACTTCAATCAGATCTAAACAGGGTTCTGGTGCAAGTCGATCAGACGACATATAGGACGTCTGTTACTCTGTCTAGACGTCTGGAAACCTACTTTTTCGTGGGAATGGATTTCCAAGAGAGTGCAACGGCTAGAAAATCTCTAAGAAGAGATTTTGGGTCAGCCGAGGCAAAACGGTCATTTATCAGACGTCTGGAAAGGCCTAAGGATGGCTGATAAGGCTCTAACGGTCATATCCTTGAGTGTTTGCTAAGCCAGCCAACGGTCCACTAATTGAACGTCTGGCAAAGTCATCAGACGTCTTCTAGGACATCTGGTCTAAGGTCTGGACGTCTGATTTCATCAGACAAAATAACAAGTCCAGCATAAATGTTATCAGACGTCTGAATCAACAGTCAGACGTCTTAAAATACATTATCAGACGTCTGATTTTGGAATTAGATGTTTGGAAATGCTGTTTGAACCCTATATTGGTTTTCTAAGTTATCTACAGAAAACCTAAGTATCCTAGGGTTGTGCCGGTGTTCCTAGGACTACTGTTAGGGTACTTTGAGGCTCTTTAACAAGAATCTAAGTAACAAAAATAAAGAGGAACAAAAGAAACGAAAAATACAAAGAGTACAAGAGAAGGAAATCTATCCTATTCTTCATCTCCTTCCTTCTTCAATCCATCGCTCCTTGCGAATCTCCTCTATTTTCCATCAAGCTCCTCCAATCCATCCTGGATGCGAGCTCAAACTCCATCTGGTCACATCTCCATTTGCAATTTGCCTGAAATCTGACTCCAAGTGCAAATGTTAAATGACACGTGTTTTGTTATCATCAAAACAAATGATCGTGGTGCTCTGGCACCAACACATAGATCATTCCTCCCTCGGACACTTGTTGGCAACGAAGGATGAAAAACCATGACTTATTAGATGGATCCTTTTTTTGTAGGAATTCGATGTCAAAATTTGTGGAAAGCCTAGAGCTCATAATGTAGTGGCGGATCACTTGTCTTGATTAGACCCAGTCCACATCCCATATTCACTGCCTATTTCAGATCAATTCCTGGATGAATCTCTTTTGGTTGTTACTTCTGTTGAGTTTCCATGGTACACGGATATCTCAAACTATCTTGTCGCAAGCAAGATTCCTGCGAGCATATCAATGACCAGAAACACAAATTCATTTCAGAGGCCAAATTTTATTTTTGGGATGGCCCCTTGCTCTTCTGCATTGGAGCCAATCAGATTACCAAGAGGTGCGTCCCCGACTTCGAGATTTCTAGTGTATTTTATTTTTGCAACAGCGATGCTTGTGGTGGTCACTTTTTAGGTCGGAAAATTGGTACGAAGATTTTGCAGTAGGGTTTTTTTTGGCTGAATATTTTCAGAGATACACACAAATTTGCCAAATGTTGTAAATGATGCCAGTCAGTTGATTCTATCACCCAGAGAGACAAGATGACTCTCCGGCCCATTCTAGTCGTAGAAGTATTTGATATTTGGGGCATCGATTTCATGGGCCCTTTTTCGAACTCACATGGCTTTTAATACATACTTCTTGTAGTTGACTATGTCTCGAAGTGGGTTGAAGCAACTCGGCAAGACGGGCTATTTATATGACCGTCATCTCTTTCGTACGGGAATTTATTTTCGCAAGATTTGGTGTACCCCACACTCTGATTAGAGATGGGGGTAGTTACTTCATCCATGCTCATTTTAGGTTACTCTTAAAGAAATATGGGGTGCATCATCGTATTGCCACCTCGTATCATCCACAGACCAATGGGCAAGCGAAAGTTTCTAACCATCAGATCAAGCTTATTCTCTAGAATATGGTTAGACCAGATAGGAAAGATTGGCCCAATCGATTGATCAATGCACTTTGGGCATATCAAACCACGCACAAGGCCCCACATGGAATGTCACCATACTGCATGGTGTATGGAAAGGACTGTCACCTTCCTATCGAGCTAGAGCACCGTGCCTTTTGGGTGGTGCAAAAGTGTAATTTCAACCTCGATGTGGGAGGTTATGAAAGGAAGCTCTAGCTCAGCAAACTAGAAGAACTTTAGTAGGAGGCCTACAAGAACATGAAGATCCATAAAGACAAGATGAAGGCCTTTCATGACCGCCACATCCAGAGGAAAGTATTCATGCCTTACTAGCAAGTTTGGTTATTTGATTCACGCTTAAAATTCCTTGCAGGTAAGCTCAAGTCCAAGTGGATTGGCCCGTACATTGTGATTCACCACTATTCTAATGGGGCGGTCCAAATCATGGACTCAAAATCTGTGCATGTGTCTACAGTAAATGGCCAGTGCCTCAAGCCATTTATAACCCAAGAACCTCCTCTTGCTGACGAAATCAATAATTTCATTAAGGACATGTGATTGAGTTTTCACCCAGCTAGAGGTGTTAAACTCAATACTTATACATATGTACAGATCTTTTATACATAGCATATTTTCCTTTAGCATATTTTTCTACATAGTATCTTTACTATCATTGTGTTGGCATATGTTGAATGAAGAATCAAGAGCAATTCCAAGTGATTTCTATCCATTTACCTATGTCTTAATTTATTTTCCTTATATTCATGCATGAGGACATGCAAGAACTTAGGCATGGGAGAGGTAGTACATAAAACTGAAAATTTTTTTGCTAACACGTAGAAAACCTCTAAGCAGCATGTTAATTGCTAATTGCACTTTAGGGTCCATATTCAAGAAGAATCGACTTCACCTCCAATGTTCTTATTAGAGCTAGAGATCGTTCGCAACAGCCACTTCCGACTCGTTCACTCACCTTTTGTTCTAAATTAGGACCAAGGTAAATGTAACACGGTAAGGGAACAATATTGAAGTGCAATCATAAGTGGTTAATTGTATAGAGCATTTGTATATATACTTCATTCATGAATAAAGATTTTTATCAAGAGGTTTTATTAGGGATTTTATTCTTTAGTTGATTCCTTAATTTAGAATCCAGTACAATTTGCACATGCACATGTAGATTTTACAATGGATCTACTATGAAGACCAATAAACGTCTTTTGTTTATTGAGAAGAAGAATTGCTTCTTTTCCTAAACCCTTGGTTAGTTGTTAGGGAGTCAGGAAAATCATCTTCTAGTAGATCCACCAAACATTTGTGAGGTGAGAGTAGTGCCTACTGGTGCTCTAAGACTAGTGCAAGGAATCTTAATTTCTGGGTAATTAGGTAATGATACTCAGTGTTAGGCATAGTTTTCACTCTCGATCCCTTCATATGAACTTTGTGTGAAATTTTGAGAGCCACCAAATAAGGTAAATACATAGAGATCGAGTTCTAGTAAAACTAAGACTAAGGTTGGTGGTTACGACCATCCTTTACGGAATCATCACTGAAGGAGGGCATTGATGTCAAGGTTAGAAGATATGCTGTCCTATCCATTCCTTTCCCAGTACGAGAGTAGGCACTTCCACCAAATAAGCTACCCGAATCCTCTTGAACATCACCCATCCCCAATAATGCCTCCTGCATAAAATTCGTGTGTGTTGTATTACGTTGTGTTGAAAAAGAAAAAGAAGAAAAAAAAAGAAAGAAAAAGAAAAATAAAAGAATATGTATATAAAAAAATAGAAAAAGTGAAAAATTATGAAAAAAAGGTGTTGAGTTTGCAGTTGTATTTATTTCATTGCATTGAGGCAACAATACCCACCACATTTGTGATCAACCAAATATGGCCTTGACCGACTTTTCTGTATTTTTGACCACCCGAATACTGCCTCTGGAATTTTGACTTAGTTTTAGGGTTATCGACACTTAATTAAAGTGTTAATGACATGTGAGACCACAAAATACTAAGTATATTTACAAATATGGTATGATTGTGAGCTTAAAAAGAAATGAAAAAGAGAGAGAGAGAATGAGTACAAAGGAACCAAAGAGAGTACAGATTTTCTGGTTCTCTCTAAGTTGATTTATTTGATAGTCTGGAAATTTAGATTCTATAGCAGATTCTATATGCAGCACTAGATGAGTGTGAGTTATCAAATACAAACCCACTTGACTTAGACACCTTCTACCTAAGCCAAAAGTCATGGTAGAAATTATAGAATATCTTATTTTATCCGTGAGGGAAGAAGTTTGCTTATCCTAATAGAATTGTACTAGGGGTCAAGTGCAAGATTTAGAGGTGAATTGGCTTTTCACACGAATTTGTCGCATAAGCTATATCACTACACTTTCACAATTGTCTGGATTTCTAAATTTTTGGACAGAAACAAAAAGAAAAAGATCTCTAATCTTACACTTGATAAAAATAATAAGCAGTCCTTTAGGGACAAATTTGTAGATAACTTAGTATTGCATTTGTTAGGGACTAGCAAGAATTAGGCATAGGGGTATGATTACACAGCAATCATAGGACTTAAATAACCTGAATTAAGTTAGAACTTAGCATAATTGTAGCTTAGTTCATGCATCAACTGCATACTTGGCATCTTTACTACTTTGCATACATATTTATGCAATAATGTCAATATTTCATACTGATTAGTGTATTGTTTGGTTTGCAGGTAGTAAGATGCTCAGGAGGTGGCCTAAAGCTAAATCTGAAGCAGGATAAAGGCTAGAGCTGTAGTAGAGCTGAAGCAGAAGCCATGGAATAAAGCTACACTCAAGTTGAAGACATAATGTAGGGAAGAGGTATACTACATTACCTGTACGATTTTAATGCTTAGATTGAATTATGAAGAACATAGGACATCCCTACACCTATCCTTAGCCTCAAGATAGCCTTAGACACCTTCCCAAATCTTAGTCACCCTTCCATTAGGTCAATATAACCTAGAACACCCAAAAACCACTTTCCAGCATAGTTCTGGATGCCTCGACATTAAGTCCAGATGTCTAATTTCTACATAATCACCCACCAAAAC
Source organism: Thalassia testudinum (assembly GCA_037157565.1). Taxonomy (NCBI): domain Eukaryota; kingdom Viridiplantae; phylum Streptophyta; class Magnoliopsida; order Alismatales; family Hydrocharitaceae; genus Thalassia; species Thalassia testudinum. Next base: position 99,093,386 of record JAZHRO010000025.1, read on the forward strand.
CTAACTAAAGTACTGACCCAGATTTGGACATTTGATTCTATGTCTGGACATCTAGTTTTGAAATTTAACAAGTCTGATCTTAAAATTAGACGTCTGGTACTCGTCTCCTTTTGCTGTTTTGAGAATCAAGCTCAGATCTTGATTCCTAAGGCCTATAAACCCAATCCTACACCCTAAGAAACCTAATTTAAGGTACCCTAAGCCTAGTACACCACCCTAGGACCCTCCTAAAAACTTAGATAGGTTCACTCTAAACCCAATTAACTTGGATCTAGTCAATTACATTACACTTAGTAAATTAGACTCATAGAGTCCAATTGAGCTCAAATCTCAACTAGCAAGTCTAATTGGACTCAGTGAGAATCCAATTGACACAAGCCTAATATAATTGGGAATTGTATCTTCCAATTGGACACATGTTGACCCAATTAAACTTGGTTAAGTTTAATTGGATCAACCATTTAGTAATAGGTTACACCTAAACCTATTTTTAGACATCTTAATAGAACCCACTTAGGACCTAATTACAAGTGGACCAAGTGGTCCATTTGACCACACATTCATGTACACACACACACCCTCATCCACTCGGCAACTCTATAGAAAGATCTAGAATGGCCACACATGGTCATTCTTAGATCCACAAAAAGTGGATCTAAGAAGACTAAAGATAGCCATAGAACATGACCACTCTAGAGAAGTCTATAGACTTCTCTTGAGAGAACCTTGGTCATCGAAGAAGTCTATTTAAAGACCCCTTGGATAGACAAAAGCCCCATCCATCAATTCTATTATCCACCATAGTGTTCTTGCTCTTGGACTCCATGTGACAAGTCAATTTTCATTTTCTTTGAAATTTTAAACATAAAATGACATGTCATTGTAAAGCTTTTGTGATGGAAAATCGACTATCAAAATATTTAGTATTTCTAACCATAGTGACTAGGTTGTCTCCACAACGAGGAATTAGCCTATTAGACTAGTGTGTGGTGTCTCATTTATTCGGGAATCTCAACAAATGTGCATATTAATTAGTGCAACTCATCTTCTCACTTAAACTCTCATCCTAAATAATTGATCAGGAATGTAAATGTTTATATGCAAAATCACCATCATATAATATTCTGTTAACAAGTGAATAGTGATCTTAACATATAGCAATCAATGTAAATATTAAACTCCAATAGAATATACTTAGTTCACTATAACACTATCCCATGCTCTATATCCTTCGTGAGAGTAATTTAAAACAAAAAGAGGTTTGTTCATGAAATTTGCTCTCAATAAATTAAGTCTTTAAATAAATGAATAGGGTAATGGCAATGGCATGATCCGTAATTATTAATTAGAGGAGAAATAGGGTTTTTTTTCCTCCCTCTTCTTTGGGCACGGAGAGGGGCTCATCGATGGGAAGGTTGGTCATAGGAGGCCAGCTAGGAGGAGGGCTTCAAGATGATGGTGACGGGGCGGCGAGAGGTGACCAGCGGCGGTCGAACGGAGGACGAGGACATTGGCGATGGTGGGTTGGCTGGCAGCTATCGAGGGGTTCCATGTGCTCGATGAAAGCACTCAGGGTTGTCGTTGGAGTGAGGTAGGAGGTTGGATGACAAGTGATGGAGTCAGCTCTGATGAGTTCTATGAGGGAGGTTGCAGGTGGTGATGGGTCCTTCTTTTGGGTGGTAGATGAAAAAGATATGGAAGAAGATGGAGAAAACTAAGAGGGAAGAGAGGGGGAGGTGTCATTGGTGATTAGCGTTAGGTGTTGGTGGTGGATGGTTGAAGGTATTGATGGCGATATGTTGCTGCGGCTGAAGGTTGTCTGTGGTGAGGGGGAGGGGGAAGGAAAGGTGGTCTGTGTAAAAGGCGCAGTCAGACAGGCGATGCTGTGGTAAAGATGGCGCATTGGGTTATCTTGGTGGGGTTTAATCAAAGGAAGAAGGTGAAAGGGAAGAGGTGAGATTTTGGTGGAGAAGGTGAAGGTGGAAAAGGAGGAAGATGGTGATGGTACTTGCTATCACCGAGAACAACCAGGACGGATGCAGCGTTGAAAAGAGTATGCTCTAGCCACCGTGCATGCTCCGACCACGGTGCCGGTGGATGTGATGGAAGAGGTCCTCGTAAGGGGAAGGGAGAGATAGATCAAGAGAGATCCCATCACCCGTGTGTGTCCGCACTTTTATAGATCTTCTGCTACTGACTCTTCTTCGATCTGTTGCATTACTGAAGGCTTGGCTTTCTCTAACAGCTTAACGGCAGTAATGAGGCGGTGGGGAAGCGATGTGTTGAGGCCGGCGAGGAGGTTGTACACAGTTGGTAGTGGAGACGGCTAAGGTGCGGTGCGTCTGGGAATTTTACACACATCTACTTGCACAATATAAGGATATGTGTTAAGTCATATTTCTTCCATAGAGTAATTTAATATCTAATTATAAATAGTTACACTCTAAGAAAACGTTTGTAACATGTACATAGGCAATTAAATGGTCCATTAAATTGGACTCATTGAATGCCCCATGCCTAAGGTTTGCCAGTCCCTAGCAAAAGTGAAAAATGATGGAAGTGACCAAAAGATTTCTTATTTCCTTATTTCAAAAATTTTGTGATCCAGACAAATGTGAAAAAGAAGTGATAGTAGCTTAAGCAATAGATCCAAGTGAAAAACCAACTTACATTTAAAGTTCGTACTTAACCATTAGTAAAAATTTTACGAGGATAGGCAACTTCTTCCCTAGGGGGTGAAGCAGAAAATAATCTGTGATTTGACCGTGACTTTTTAGCTTAGGTAGGAGTTACTGAGTCAAATGGATTTATATTTGGTGGCTCACACTCATCTGGTGCTAAAAGTAGTCTAGTACTGCAGACTCTAACTCGCTAGACTACTAAACAAGTCAACCCAGAGAAAGGCTAAAAATTGTGCTCTCTTTGCCTTCCTTTGCGCTTACTTACACTCTTTTCTTTTTTTTTCTTCTTTCTTTTCTAAGATCACATATCTTACCAGATTTTGTAAATGTACTCAATGTTTGGTGGCTTCACATGGCATTCACACTTCAATTAAATTAATAATAACCCTACAACTAAGTTAGAACTCCTCAGCCAGTATTCTGGCATCAGAAATACTAAAAAGTTGGTATGAGTAATATTTGGTGGATTGCAATGGGTGCTTTTGTTGCCTTAAAAACATTGACACATGATGAAAAATGATACGAAGATAAAACTATAAACTTGAACTCTTTTCTCTCCTTTTTTTATTTATTTTTCTAAATATATATATTTTTTTTCTTTCTTCTTTTTTTTCTTCTTTTTTTTCTTTTTCTTTTCTCTTTTTCTCTTTTCTAACCACAAACACAAAACGATGCAAACCTTTATTCATGAGGCATTATTGGGGAAAATGATGTTCAAGCGGATATTGCATGGCTTATTTGGTAGAAGTGCCTACTCTTGGCACTGCGAAGGAATGGATAGGACAATCGTATTTCTGACCTTTGACATTACTACCCTTCTTCAGCCAAGGACTCTATGAATGATGGTCGTAATCATCCACCATAGTCATAGTTTCTTTAGAACTCAATCTCTACGTATCCGCCTTATTTGGTCACTCTCAGGAATTCACTATGCCTAACTCTGAGGTATCATTATCTAATTATCTAGAACTTAAGAGTTCTTGCACTAAACTTAGCATACCAGTAGTCTCTCTACTTTCTCATCATAATTATTAGGTGGATCTAATAGAAGATAGTTTGCCTGACTCACTACTAACTGTCCAAGGGTTCAGCAGACTAAAAATGCTTATTGGTTTACTACAAAAATCCATTACCCATTCTATGTGCAAGTGAAGTAAATGTACCGAATTCTAAACTGAGAAATGATTTAAGAAGAAATTATTCAATGACACCTCTTTGATAAAGATATTTTGCTAGGGCTAACCAATTTAGCTCAAGAAAACAAAAAAGAGATTTTTTTTTCTTAATGCACCTAACTTAAATGCATGAATACCACCTAAAAATGCAAAATGCACCCCCCATGCCTAAATCCTATAATGTCCTCATTGTAAAATTAAAATAAGGGGAGAAAGGAAGGAAATCACCTGATGAAGGCGTTATTCAGGGCATTGGGTTGCCTCCCAACAAGCGCTGCATTTGTTGTCAGCAGCCAGACTTATAGGTAACCTGTAAGTCTGGTTCCAGATAGAAAGAGGTAAGCCCTAAAAGTATGCGTAAAAGCTCTGGCCTAGAAAATAGGTAGCCATGGTTGCTGGCGAGCTGATGATACAACATTATCCTAAATGCTCGCTAGAAGACATGATAGCAAACAATCTCACAAGCTACCTAGAGAGGTCTAGGAAAAAGAGTAATAAAGGAATGGACCTCTTGAAACATGAGTAGAGGATAACAAGGCTCCTCTAAAGCAAGAAGGGTTTTAAAAGATATAATCATAAGTACATTAGACCCTTGAATGGTGAGAGTAAAAGTACAAGCATCAATCCAAACTCGCCATTCTACTTGAGGATGTGCTGGCATGATATTCTCCTCAGAATGAATGTGAGCAGAAACTTGAGCCAAGGATCGATTAGGGAGTAGAAGGGTTGTTTTTGGTGTTGGCTAGTAATGATTAAGTCTAAGGAGGGCTTAGTCTGTGTCAAATCCAGCTCCAACAACAATTCAGATTATGTATTATTCTCACTAATAGTTTTTGTAGAAAAATTTAAGTCACCCTGCCTATCATTAATGATTTCCTCAAGAATGGGAATCATATTTTCACCTTCCAGAATATGTGTGATTAGCTCATATTTGTGGGCTATTTAAGTATTTAAGTGTCTAGACATTAAGTTAATTTTAACATTTAGATAGCATACATTAGGATGTAAATAAATTAATTCATATTTTCAGCTTAAGTGGATAATTCATGCATTTAGAATTAACCTAGGGTTCCATACATTTAATTAATTAATTAATTAGGTACACTATTTTAATTAACATAGAAGTTAAGGAGTTATGTATAATAATCCTAATTATTTTATTTTTTTTCTTCTTCTTCTCCTTTGTAGGTAACTCCTCCATCTCTGCCTTCTCCTCCTGCGCATCACATTGATTCTACAGTGGCTTTTGAATTTCAAATCTTTGTAGCCGTGGCTACAAAAGAGGAGGGGCTGCCGTTCAAAGGGAGGCCACCACCCCTTTGTTCCTCACTATGCGTAGAAAACGTTGCTTCTCATCCATTCATACCACCGGCCTCCCACCACGGTAGTGCGACTCCACCACCGTGGGCATGTGGGGTGACAGCCCACACCGCCAAGAGTATCTACAACTCCTCCTGCCTGCACCTCAACCCTGCCAAGCATGCCTGCCCACCGCACGTCCTCACCTCAGCCAGTGCCTGCACGCCCGCACCTTCATCTCCAGTTCGCCCACTTCTAGTGCACACACTAGCGCCTGCACACCCTCGTCTGGCATGCCTACCCACCGCACACCTTCACCAGCCAGCACGCCCGCGCATCATTGCCTGGCATGCGTCTTCCAGCAGTACCTTCACCCCACACGCCCACGCCCCTTCGCCTTCACCATACCCCAGCACCCTCGCTTCAGAACACTCCAATGCCACCCTGCAGCACCTGCAGCCGGCGCCAACAGACCCTCTTGTGCACCCTCTTGCAGCGCTTGCAGTGCCCACGTGCTGCCCCTCCTCGCGCCTGCAGCACGTGCGGCCAACAGCAGCAACCTCCACCGCCGCCAGTTCTTTCCTCCGTCAAGCTGGCTTCGATCACCATCCATCGAGCTGCCACCACCGTTTTGGTGCGAATCAAGGAGGGCTACCTCTGGTTGCCAACTCACCATCCATCTCTCCATCCGTGCACAAGCTCCACCCGAAGGTAATCCCCTGTTTCATCCTCTATTAATATTTACATTTCATGCCATTACCACAAAAATGGATTTTGAATTATCATTATTTTATTGTGGTGAATTTATGCCTTCATGCACATTCTTCTAAAGAATTGCTAAACCTTATTATTCATCTCTATGTGCATTGAATTTAATTTTGAATTACATTTTAGTATGCATGTAAGTGAATAGTACATAGCATACCCTTACACATTGCTATTTTTTTGACGTAAAAATTACATTAACACCCCTTGACTTCTCCATAAATTTAAGGTTTACTTTCAGAGCTTCACAGGCATTATTTAATCTGGCGATTAGTTTAGTGAACTTGATTTTGACCTAATAACGAGTTTAAATAGGTCATTGCCTCCCTGTGGACATGACCCACTCTCCTGTGAGTGATTTAATTTTAATTTTAATTATTTTGTTAAGCAATTTTCCACCACTTTGATCCTACAATGACAAATCATCTTAATACATTATTCAAAAGCGAAAATCGACTTATCAATGTGAATCTATGCTGGACTCCAAATCACATTTATTTGATGGTAGGGTTGAAGCAACTGAATCATTATCACTAATTTCATCCCTGGATTCTTTTGGTTCACTTAAGTTTTTATCGAGGTGTATATGTGATTCACCAGTAAGGGGAGGCATTGCTTCATTATCCTCAGTTGCTTCTGAAGGAGGATCAGTATTAATGTTATGGAGTAAGCCTATATCTCTCAATTCTTTGTTCTTCTCAGGGCATAAACTCTCCATTGGTATATATTGTCCCTGAGTCTCTCCTAGGTTCATCAATCGTATGTTGGTCCTCCTCCAACTTAGACTCCGTATCTTCCTAATTTTCGGGAGGATGATTTTCAAAATCAAAAGAAGGAAGGAAACCAGATTTCACCAGATCATTTATATCCTCAGAGGGTAAGTCCTTGAATAACACATAATCCCCCTGCGATTCACTCCAAACTCTAAGCTCGGGTTCCTCCATTGGGTCATCATCCTCTAAGATATTCTCCCTGAGACCAAAATTGATCCAATTCATCCTCCATTCCCTTAGGGTCACCTATATTAGGCATATGTAAATCCTCAAAATGTTGTATGGTAGGTGTTAGTTCCCTACATGGAGGTTCGAGATTAGGCTCACTAAGGGTAGAATGGCGTTCCACCACATGATCAATTGAGGAAGTGGTATGACTAGCACGACCTTAACCTGGTGTGACTGTCAGCGGGGTCAAGGTCCCTAAGTGGTACCATCTTCCTTTTCTTTTGACTCCAATATAGCTTGGGTGAGTAATCACTAGGATCATTGTCCTCTAGTGGCTGTGTCTCATGGGGAGAGTCTAAGTGATAGCTACTCGAAATGGGATCCCTATTATCCGTTGTTTCCTCATAATCTTTTTGTTGATCGCGGTTGTATAGGTAGGAATTAGAATCAACAGTAAGAGAGTAGCTAAGCTGACTAATTTCCTCATTCAATCTTTGACTATTCCTCAACATCTCTCCCATAAACTCCATTACTTCTTTTTGTTGTTTTTGTATTTCTATCATAAAAGAGGAGAGGTGATGAGAACCTCATCATGAGCCCTAACTAGCTCATTTTCACTTGAGAAAGTAAACAAAAGCTCCTACATAATCTAAAGGAAGGCCTAATTCAACAGATTACTATTTTGGGAAGGAAACATAAACTAAAGGGCAAAAATGCAATTTTACCATTGAAGTACATCAACGGGATTTCTCAGGGGTTAAACATAGGTCAATTGGACTTAATAAGAAGAAAAGTGGGATGGTTAAGTCAGAAAAGGGTTATTGTGAGATTTAAGAATTAAACGACATTCTATAACCCTAAAACAAACCTGCATAATTCAACAAGGTTTTGGTCTTGATAAAAATCAGCTAGACCCTCTAAAATTCATGAAAAAATATCCCCTAGGGTTTAGAACCTTCAATTTGGCCTTTGGAACCTATTTTGACCTAGATTGGGGTCCTAGCTGAGTATTTAACCTAATTTGGGTTTTTTTGTAAAATACCCAGTCAAACATGGTCGAACCTAAAATAAAACTTCACCATTGGATTTCTTATGTCCAAATTAGGATTTTACCAAAATTTGGGCCTAAGGGAAGGTCATCTTGACCTACTTTGCTAAATGGTCCACCCAATTATATTCTGACCCCTAACTTTTAAAAACCCTTATGCAGAGCCCCCTAACTTCCTCGCCACCCTTAAATTTCGGTCCCTCCTCTAATACAGTGAAGGAATCCCACTCCAGCGAGGATTTGAGGATGATATCTCCTCGAATCCTCAGAGATCTCCTCCCAGATTTGGAAGGAAAATTCTCTAAGGATTTCTCCATTGTCTGAATGAGATCTCTAGATCAGATTTACACCCAATCTCTCGTGTGAACACTCGAGAGATTTGGGTGTCCTATACACCTTCCTTCTCTGACAAGGCTTTTACGCTGGAAGGCTTGCCTTCCAAGCACAAAAGGCTCGACCAGCGGCTATAAAAGGGCGCTAGGTCCTTTACGCATCCTCCAAGCTAGATTTGGCCGCAAATACCCTCTCAATTTCCTCCATCCTCATCTTCGGTCAAATGCCCACAAGCTCTGACGATCTCCCCTCCCTCCTCTCATCGCTTTGCCACCATACCAGTGGTAGAGTTAGCTTCGTCTTGTTCCTTCGTGTTGCACCGCCCCAGCACACGCCTCTCCGACCTCCTCCTCGTTGTCGTCATCTCCACCTTAGGGCCCTCTTCCCCGACGACGGCACGTACACGCCACAAGTCTCCTCTGCCTCCCCTTCATCCCAATACCCGCAGATAAGTTCCTTTCCTTCCACTCTTCATTTTCCCCCATTTTATTTCATAAATCGCCCCTCGACTGCCACTGTCCACCTCCATCTTCTCCATCTCTGGCTGACCTCCGGCGAGATGCATCCACCATTCCGCACCTCCACACGTCTTGCCAACAACCTCATCACCTTCGCCATCACCCACTGATCACTCTCTGCCCATCCACTGACCGCCACACATGCCTCACACTTCCACCGAACAAACCCACATGCACAGCCACAGTCCGACCTAGGCACGCATGCCTAGGCCATTCTACGCCATGCCAACCCCCGCCTCACCTTCACCGTGATATGGCGAAGCTTTCCCTATTGTTTGATAGGGCCGCAAGGCCATCTTCGTGTCGTGCAGGTTAGAGCCTCCTTCCACCATTAACACTGAAGCAAGCTTTCTTGCTTTAGAGCTCTAGGCCGCGTGCTCCAGGCATAAGGATTCCAGGCTCTGCGTGTTGAGCATGCAAATGTATCTGGCTTGAGAGTAGACATCGCGAGGCTTCCAGCTACTCCAATTGGGTGAAGTTCCCTCCTATGAGCGCCAGCAGAAGCGGGTGGGACATTTAGTCCCACCTCATAAACTCAGGGGTAAGCGGCATGCCATATATTGATTTTGTGCTTTCGGTTGGTTGCCTCAAGTCACATGAGGTGAGGTCCCTCACCCTCACTTGCTCACACCTCATCCGTGACCCCTGCCCTCGTGGACCTGGCACCCGACCTGATTACCTAGACCTAGCACTCCTCATGCACTACAACATGCCGGTGCGCCTGGACCCAGGCACGCGAAACCCGACCCGATTACCCAGCTCTGGGAGAGCGTACCTAAGAGCAAAAGAAAGAGAGAGAGAGACGTAGGGAGGGGTAGGGGTAGGTTTTGCTCCGTTGTGTTGTGCAGGAAGGAATCTGAAGGCAAAAGAGGAGCGGCTGAAGAAGAAGACCAAGTGTAGAAGAGGAAGAGAAGAAGAAGAAGGTAGCTGCTGAAGGTAAGGGAAGCCAAAGCTAAGCAGGAACTTAGCCACAAAAGAAGAAAGAAGCAGAAGAAGAAAGAAGAGGAAGAAGAAAGAAGAAGAAGCCAAAGAAAGTCAAGGGCTGAAGAAAGAAAGAAGTAGGAGAGGCTATGCAGAGATAGAAAGAGAAGAAGAAGACAAGGAAAGACAAAGAAGAAAAGAAGAAGAGCCAGAGAAGGCAAAAGAGGCACAGCCGCAGAGAAAGAGAAAGAGAAAGAAAAGACAAAGAGAAAGAAGAGAAAAAGAGAAGGCAAAAATCAGAAAGAGAAGGACAAATCAAGCACTATAGCAAGAACTTTTAAGACGTCTTATTTTTCATCAGACGTTCAATTTTTGAGCATTATTTCTACATTGACATTACTTCTCAATTTTGATTGGATTGGTTATTGCTTTCTATTAAATTGAGAGTTGTGCTCTTAAGTTTTTAAATACCCAATTGCTCCCTGTGTTCGACCTCGGATACCTTGATTTTTTAGTTATAAATTCTTATTTGTTTTCGCGGCGATTTCATTTATACTGCAATGAACATCTTTTAAAAACACAATTTTGCCTCGTCAACATTTTGGCGCCGTTGCCGGGGAGCAACAGGCATTTTAGAAGCTTTGATCAAAACTTCTAATTCAATACTAACTTAATCGCTCTCTTTGGTTCTGTTTGTCTCAGGGGAAAGTCGTGGAAAGAAAAGCAGCTGCACAACATCCACACCAAGGAATAAGTAAACTTTCATTAGCCCTCTCTCTTAATCCCCTCAAAATTTGAAAAGGAAAAAACAAAGAAAAATCAATCTAGGGCTACCTGCTTCCATATTTAGTAATTCACCGAAGTTGCCTGATTTTCATTTCAACACATTTTGAATTGCACATCCAACTAAGCTAACTAGGGCTAAAACATTCTTGATTGAGCCCTAGATACTAATTTTTGAGGCAACTAAATTGGACCAACTAGAGCCAACCTAAGGATTGCAAAGCTAGGATTTTTAGAGACATTTTCTCTTAAGCAAAGAAGCAAAAATTTCAAAAAGAGATGTGCCTAAGCCTTGTTTGAAAAGATCTATCCAAGAGAAACCCTAAGCAAATTAGGCTCTTAATCCATTTGAACCCTAAAAGAAAGGACCTAAAAGCTCTCAAAGGAACAAAGAGGTGAAGTTGATCCTTTCGATCAACCAACCTTAAAATTAGGTCACTTTTTGCACTCAAGAGACCTAAAGTTCAGGTGGAACCCTAAGCACCTTGATCTTAATTAAAAAAGGTAGACTTAAGAGGTCAAGGTCCCCATTCTGGTCTACCTGGAATCTCAGTGACAAGAGAGGTCAGGTGGGGGAAACCTTGTAACTCGTGGGGATGCTCTACCATGTAGGGGTCTTTACGGGACTCTCCCTCTCTAGCTACCCAGGTACTTCTCAAGTGGACGACCTTTCTGACTAAGGGGTATCATCTGCCCCGAACCTCTATAGTCACCCAATAATTTTTGGGTGTCTCGATTGGGTCAACACCTTCTGATCTCATCAAATCCTTCGGTGCATGTTTGGTAGGAGGTCCTTAAGACCTCCTTTAGAAATTCACTCTCGTTGAGGCCAAGCGTCAACGCCCTTGTTTGTGCAGCAACCCCACCACATAGATCTTTCCTCTGATTTAGAACCAAGTTCTCCTTCTTCGTTCATCATGGCACAACCCATTGAATAAGAAAACAACAATGAGCACCAGCTTCAGTGCCTAAATGATCTCTTCCAAAATTTTGTAAACCCATCGTAGTGTCCTATGATGGAAGATCACTATAATCCTGCTACAGTGGCAATCGAGCCTCGAGTCCGAATCCCAACTGGAGGTCCTAATTCTGAACTCAAGCCCAATATGATTCATGCTATACCAAAATTCCATGGGCTTAACTCCGAGGATCGATTCCAGCACATTAAACAGCTCAAGCATCGGGCCTAGACCTTCGGGTCAGATGCACAAAACTGGGATATTCTGCTCATGAAGATGTTTTCTTTCTCCTTCATGGACAAGGCTGCTCGTTGATATCAAACTCAGACTCGTCCGATCAACACATGGGATGAACTTCAGTCCGAAGTTTTGAAGAAGTTCTTTCCCATTGGTTGGACAAATGCCTTGCGCCACTAGATCACTCATTTCACTCAACAAACGAGAGACCCTCTTCATGAGGCATGGGACCAATTCTTAGATCTCATGCGAAAGTGCCCCCATCATGGAGTTCCTAAATGGGAACAAGTTCAGTCTATTTACTAGGGACTCCGTGAAGACATTCGATTATTCGTCAATGCAACCTACGGAGAAAACATCATGGGTCAACATGAGGACACGGTGTGGGAGATTCTCGAAAATATGTGCGAGAACTCCATCAATAATGACTCCATGGGCTTATTCAACCGGACGAATGCCTGCGCATCGACGAATCTTAAGGAAGCACATGAGATGTAGGACCTGTCCACATCCCAACTAATGCCCAGCCGGTTGGACAAGGTCTCTATCATAGAGAAGAAGGTGGATGAGCTGACTCAGCATCTACAGCAAGCCACCTCTGCGCAGAACTCTTTTGCACGGCCACCTCTTGCGAGCAAAACTGTGCAGAACATCTATCACCAATCTTCTCAGGGGATGGACCCGTATCCACCCCCGTCTGAGTCTCAGACCGGAGGGACCTCCGATCCAGTCTATTCTAGTTCGGGGAACTCTGAATCCTCATATTTTGACTTTCCTGAGGCTCCCCAGACCTGCGAGGACCTCAATGCCATCCAGAATGACCCATTCTCCAATACCTACAGCCTTGGATGGCGAAATCATCCTAACTTCTAGTGGATGGAAAATTCTCAGACTCAAAGACCACCTTATCAACCCCGTCCACAAGCTCCTCATCCATATCCGCTGCCTCAGCCTTGGCCCAATCCCACCTATCAATCTGGGCCAAACCGGGATTAAATGACTCTTATCCTTCAAGAATTGGTTGACATTCAGAAGACGAATGCGGTAATGCAAAAATAGCATAAGGACGAGATCACAGGGGTTTTCAATCAACTAGCCAGATGGCAAATTCCCACCAACCTACACCCTTCCTTCGCAACCTCTGCCAAACCCAAATAACGTGCCGACCGAGAGGCACGTTATGAACCCGAATTCAGGGCACAAACATATGATTTATCAGGCCCCTTCTGTTCCATCACCAGATGGGATGGAAGCTTCGACATCTCATGCATGATTTTAGCAGTAGCCACCCATTCTACCAAACCCAAACCAAAACTAGGCAAGATTAAACTCCATAACAACTTGTAATGGTAAAGCAACCCAAGACCCACATTATCCAAACCACTCTAAGCTTGGTAGTAACACAAGCCCTAGGATAGTTATCCAAGATACCCCTACCCTAGATCAAGAACCTGGACCTATTCTAGAGGAACCGACTAGGGTTCCATTTCCCGAGGCCTTAACCAGGAGAAAAAGGATAACCAAACATGTGGCTTTTGAGGAGGATCTGGTCAAGCTCTTTGAACAGGTCCAGATAAACATCCCCTTGATGGATACAATCCTCCATGTACCAGCTTACGCACGATTCCTGAAAGACGTATGTACACCCAAGCATAAGCCACGAACCAAAAGTGGGAATCTGATCATATTGTCGGAGCAAGCCAGCTCTGTAATCTTGAGTAAACTCCCACCCAAGGCTAAAGACCTAGTAACTCCCCTGATTTCATGTAAAATTGGTGAAACCCAATTTAATAGAGCCTTGCTAGACCTTGGTGCCTCCATAAACCTAATACCTACATCCCTCCTTGACCACCTTGAAGAGTCCGAACTTAAACCATCTGAGGTGACATTGTAGTTAGCCAATCGATCCATCAAGTCACCTAAACTAATACTCGAGGATGTCATTGTTAGGGTACGAGATTTCTACTTCCCGGTGGATTTCATAGTTCTGAATATGGATAAACCTGAGAACCCAAAGGATACACCAATTATATTAAGGAGACCTTTCTTAGCCACTGCTAGGGCCAACATAAACTGTGAGGAGGGCCAAATAGAATTAAAATTTGGGAATCAAACTCTGAAGATTGATATCTTTAAGGCCCAACAAGGGATTAATTGTGGGGTTATAGAGAAAATATGTGATATCAAAGCCGTGGTTGATGAATTGCATGTTGAGGACAACTTGATTATTCTCGATCAACCACCAGAAGATCAAAATCCGCAAATAGAGGAGTCTAAATCTGATCTAGACACACCCATAACTCCAACCCTTGTCCCTAATACAGACCTTGAACCGCCTGCTACTGCTGGTAATCTTGTTCTGGAACTCAAGCCCCTTCCCGAGCATCTAAAGTATGTCTTTTTGGGTTCCAATCAGACGTTTCCTATGATTATCAACTCCCAACTCACATGACTAGGAATCCCGTCTGATTACTATTCTCCAGCAACATCATAGAGCCCTTCGATAGACTCTCGATGACTTGACTGGCATAAGCCCCTCATATTGCTCACATCAAATCTACATGGAAGAGGGCTCACAACCTTCGTGAGAGATGCAGAGACGTTTAAACCCTAACCTACAGGAGGCCGTGAAAAAGGAGATCATCAAGTGGTTAGATGCAGGGATCATCTACCTATTCTCCGACAGTCACTGGGTGAGTCGAATCCAGGTTGTACCTAAGAAGGTCAGACTCACCATCATTACGACTAAAATCGGAGAGGCCATACCAACCCGAATAGCCAACTCATGGAGAGTCTGCATAGATTACAGAAGACTCAATTCCTCCACGAAGAAGGATCATTTCCCACTACCGTTTATTGATTAGATCCTCGAGAAACTAGTCGGAAATAGGTTCTTCTGCTTTCTTGACGAGTACTCTGGTTACAACCAAGTGGCAATTCATCCAGAGGACCAAGAAAAGACCACGTTCACCTGCCCCTTCAGGACGTATGCATTTCGAAGGATGCCTTTTGGGCTCTGTAATGCACCTGCGACCTTGCAGCGGTGCATGCTTGCCATATTCTTAGATATGGTAGGTGATTATCTGGAAGTCTTCATGGATGACTTTTCAATTTTTGGAGCATCATTTGACGATTGCCTCCAGCACTTGGTCCAAATACTCAGGCAGTGCATCGATGTGAATTTGGTTCTTTCCTGGGAAAAGGGCCATTTCATGGTGCTTGAGGGAATTGTCCTAGGACATTTGATTTCAGAGAAAGGCATCCAAGTCGATCGAGCCAAGGTTAACTTGATTTCCAAACTCCCTATGCCTAGCTCAATCAAGGACATCCGATCTTTTCTTGGGCACATCAGTTTTTACCGTCGATTTATCCCTGATTTTTAAAAAATCATGTGCCCCCTTAATACTCTTCTCTCCAAGGATGTGCCTTTCGAAATCTCCAAGTAATGCACTCAAGCATTTGAGATCCTTCATGACTGAGTTACCCAAGCCCCGATCGTACAGTCTCCTGATTGGTCTCAACCCTTTGAGATCATGTGCGATGCATCTGACTTTGCTGTAGGAGCGATTTTGGGGCAGAAAACTGACAGGAAACCTGTGGTCATTTACTACGCTAGCAAAACACTAGACGAGGCTCAGCGTAACTACACGGTTATTGAGAAAGAGTTGTTGGCTGTAGTATTTGCCCTAGAAAAATTCAGCTCATACCTCCTAGGTTCCCGTGCTTTCATCTACTCAGATCACACGGCTGTGAGGCATCTCCTTGCAAAGAAGGATGCGAAACCTCGATTAATCAGATGGATCTTGCTGTTGCAAGAATTTGACCTCGAGATTCACGACAAAGCGGGAAAACATAACGTGGTAGTTGACCACTTTTCCCACCTTCCTTCTAAGATCATTGACCCTTCCGAACCCATCATAGAACACTTTCCTGATGAGCACCTCCTGACATCGATACAGGGCTTCCATGGTTCACAGACATAGTGAACTACTTGGCATCACATCAGATCTCGTCCGATTGGCCTAAGACCAAGAAGGACAAATTGTGTTCTAATGCCAAGTATTACCTTTGTGAAGACTCGTATCTATTCCGCATTGGTACTGATCAAATAATACGACGATGTGTCACGGAAGCAAAAATCAAAGACATACTCTCTTTCTGCCATGACCAGGCATGCAGTGGACATTTTTCAGGACACAAAACTGCATCAAAAGTCCTCTAGTGTGGCTTTTACTGGCCCACAATTTTCAAGGATGCATACGATCACTATAAGGCATGTACTCATTGCCAGACCTTAGGCAATATGAGCCATCGAGACATGATACCTTTACAGCCGATCCTGGTATGCGAGATTTTTGACCTTTGGGGGATTGATTTTATGAGACCCTTCCCTATCTCGAATGGCTTCGAATACATCTTACTCGCCGTTGACTACGTGTCGAAGTGGATAGAAGCCATTCCGGCCCGAACCAATGATCACAAGGTTGTTATCAGATTCATTCATCAAAACATCTTCTCAAGGTTCGGGATTCCACGTGCAATAACTTCTGACGGAGGGACCCATTTCATAAACACTCAGTTCAAGTCACTGATGACCAAATACAGGGTGTCACATTGAATCTCTACTCCTTACCACCCCCAAACTAATGGTCTAGCTGAGCTATCAAATCAGGAGATCAAGAAAATCCTCTAGGTTACTATTTGACCTGACAGGAAGGATTGATCATACCAGCTTCCGGAAGCATTGTGGGCTTGTAGGACCGCCCACAAGACCCAATTAGGTATGTCTCCCTTCAGACTAGTGTACGGGAAAGCATGTCACCTCCCTGTCAAATTGGAGCATAAAGCCTATTGGGCAGTATGGAATTGCAACTTAGATCTTTGTAAGGCTGGAACCCATAAAAGGCTTCAAATGAGCAAAATCGATGAATTATGCCATGACGCGTATGAAAACTCATGAATTTACAAAGAGCGGGTTAAAGCCATTCACGACAAACACATTTCTAGAAAGATCTTTCATCCTGGTCAAAAGGTTCTACTCTTTGATGCCTGACTCAAACTATTCCTAGGAAAGCTACGATCTAAGTGGATCGGACCATACCTAGTTTGACGAATCTTTGGAAATGGAGCCGTTGAGATCAATTCACTTAGCCACGATTTCGATCCCTTCATTGTGAACGGTCAGAGACTCAAACCATTCATTGACATGACCAATACAGATTTGGTTGAGTCATCCTTTATCCTCCATTCTCCTTGAGCTCATTGCGCCCAGCCGATGGCATAAAACTCAGTGCTTAACGGGAGGCAAATCGTCATTCTTTGAAAAACCCGAAACCTTTCATAACATTTCTATGCTGAATTCATATTGCAATTTAGGGTTCATCCATTAGCACAGCTGACTCCACCTCAAGTACCCGTACCCGAGTCTAAAAATCATTCGCAATAGTCACCTCGACCCGTTCTCTCACCCAACACCTGTCCTATTGAATGAACTAAGCTGAATTCGAGCCCACCTAATTTACAATGGGGACATTGCAAATCGTAGGCATGGGGTGGTATGAAAGTGCAAAATGTCATGAAAACTCATATCAACAAAAGGTTTCAACAAGAAAAAAATCACCTGTCACAAAAAACACAAAAAAATTGAAAAATCTGGAAAAAGAATAAAAAAAAATTGAGGGGGAGAGAGAAATTTTTAGGCTATATAAAATATGAGGAGGAAAAGAATAAAATGCCAAAAAGGAGCACAAACTGAAAAAGAGAAAAAAAGAATAGTCATTAGTAAAAGATTAAGGGATTAACTGAAGTTCTAGACCACAACAAGAAAAAAAAGAAAAATGAGAAAAAAAGTGCTCAGGAGACATGAAAGAGATTAGAAGGAACGTTGACTTTAGGCCTTTTGGGCTAGACTCTTAGGGTTAAAAATTCAAGTACCTGCTAAAATCTGGATATTCCTCAAGAAGTTGGGGAAAATGCAAAGCTTAAGTATTAGGTTTAAGGCTTAGGGAGTATTCGGCCTCGTTAACTAACCTTCGGTTTGCGGGACTCGGTAACCTAAGCACCCCAATCCATACACAGTCTGGTTCAGTGTGCATAACCATCAAAATCATGCAAAAGCATTTTAATGTTCTGAAAAAGTTGGCTAGATTAGGAGTGGTCGATCAACACATGTTGATTTGGATGAGTTCCTGGCACAGAGAGGTGGGAAATCCCCCTAGAAGATGCGTAACAACATATCGTCTCCTCGGTGCTTGTCTCTTAGGATATTTAAATATCCTACCGGGGGCATGTAAGCACTCTGCTGGTTCAGATACCATGGGCAGCATTATCACGAAATGTTGATTGCTAGGGTCTGGATTCGACCACGGAACGCCATGGGCAGGATTATCTCAAAATCTCAAAAGCCATGGTTCTTGGGGTTGCCATGGGTGGTGCTATCACGAAGCATCGATTGCTAGGGACCTTTTAGGATTGATGATGGGGATGAGGAATTTGATACAGATAGTGTAGAAAAGCCAATCCGAAGCTAGAAATAAAAAGAAAAGAGAGAGAAAGCTCTCCAAACAAATAAAACCTCTGTCTCTCTCTCTTACAAAAACATACTGCAAATTGAACCAAGGCTAAAAATGTCTCAAGCATGGGTGCTTTAACCACGGAGTCCAACAAACCTTAGGATAGTTTCTGCAGGACTTAAAAACCTTTACAAAGGATTGAGGCTAAAGCAGGTCAGGTTCGGATTTTGGTTGGTACTTGAGTACCTTTAGGCCTATTGTTGGCATTCTGACCTAATCACAAACGAAAAATAAAAAGCACTTATCAAAACTGGTAGAAGAAACTCATGGTCTAGAATAGATGTTAAAACCTTAAAATTTTGCTAAGGGACTAGCAAATGCTAGGCATGGGGGTATGATGAGAACCTCATCATAAGCCCTAAATAGCTCATTTTGACCTGAGAAACTAAACAAAAGCTCCTACATAATCTAAAGGAAGGCCTAATTCAACAGATTACTGTTCTGGGAAGGAAACATAAACTAAAGGGTAAAAATGCAATTTTACCATTGAAGTACATCAAGGGGATTTCTCAGGGGTTAAACATAGGTCAATTGGACTTAATAAGAAGAAAAGTGGGATGGTTAAGTCAGAAAAGGGTTATTGTGAGATTTAAGAATTAAACGACATTCTATAACCCTAAAACAAACCTGCATAATTCAAAAATGTTCTGGTCTTGATAAAAATCATCTAGACCCTCTAAAATTCATGGAAAAATATCCCCTAGGGTTTAGAACCTTCAATTTGGCCTTTGGAACCTATTTTGACCTAGATTGGGGTCCTAGCTGAGTATTTAAACTAATTTAGGTTTTTTTGCAAAATGTCTAGTCAAACATGATCGAACCTAAAATCCAACTTCACCATTGAATTTCTTAGGTCCAAATTAGGTTTTTACAAAAATTTGGGCCTAAGGGAAGGTCATCTTGACCTACTTTGCAAAATGGTCCACCTAATTATATTCTAGCCCGTAACTTTTGAAAATCCTTGCGCAGAGCCTCCTAACTTCCTCGCCACCCTTACATTCAAGTCCCTCCTCCATTACAGTGGAGGAATCCCACTCCGACGAGGATTTGAGGATGATAACTCCTCGAATCCTCGAGATCTCCTCCCTGATTTGGAAGGGAGATTCTCTGAGGATTTTTCCATCGTCTGAACGAGATCTCCAAATCAGATTTACACCCAATCTCTCGTGCGAACACTCAAGAGATTTGGGTGTCCTGCGCACCTTCCTTCTCCGGTGAGGCTTTTGCACTTGAAGGCTTGCCTTCCAAGCACAAAAGGCTCGGCCAGCAGCTATAAAAGGGCGCTTGGTCCTTTACGCATCCTCTAAGCTAGATTTGGCTACAGATACCCTCTCAATTTCCTCCCTCCTCATCTCTAGTCAAATGCCCGCAAGCTCCGATGATCTCCCCTCCCTCCTCTCGTCACTCTACCACCATACCAATGGCAGAGTTAGCTTCGTCTCGTTCCTCCCCGTTGCGTCGCACCAGTGCATGCCTCTTCGACCTCCTCCTCGTCGCTGTCATCTCCAGCTCAGGACCTTCTTCCCTGACGATGGCACATAAGCATCGCTCGTCTCCTTTGCCTCCCCTTCGTCCCAATACCCGCAGATAAGTTCCTTTCCTTCCACTCTTCATTTTCCCCTATTTTATTTCATAAACCGCCCTTCAACTGCCACTGTCCACCTCCATCTTCTCAATCTCTAGCTGACCTCCGGCGAGACGCATCCACCACTCCGCACCTCCAAACGCCTCGCCAACAACCTCATCACCTTCGCCATCACCCGCTGATCACTCTCTGCCCATCCACTGACCGCCACACACGCCCCACACTTCCACCGAACAAACCCACACGCAAGGCCACAGTCCAACCTAGGCACGCATGCCTACGCCATCTTCATGTCGTGCAGGTCAGAGCATCCTTCCGCCATTAATGCTGAAGTAAGCTTTCTTGCCTCAGAGCTCCAGGCCGTGCGCTCTAGGCATAAGGATTCCAGGCTCCACGCATTTAGCGTGCGAATGTATCCAGCCTGAGAGTAGTCGTCTTGAGGCTTCCAACTGCTCCAATTGGGTGAAGTTCCCTCCTGTGGGTGCCAGCAGAAGCAGGTGGGACATTTAGTCCCACCTCGTAAACTCAAGGGTAAGCGGCGTGCCATATATTGATTTTGTGCTTTCAGTTGGTTGCCTCAAGTCACGGGGTGAGGTCCCTCGCCCTCACTCGCTCACACCTCGTCCGCGACCCCTGCCCCTGTGGACCTAGCACCCGACTCGATTACCTAGACCTAGCGCTCCTCATGCACTACACCACGTCGATGCGTCTAGACCTGGGCACATGAAAACTGACCAAGTGCAGAAGAGGAAGAGAAGAAGAAGAAGGTAGCTGCTGAAGGTAAAGGAAGCCAAAGCCAAGCAGGGACTTAACCATAGAAGAAAGAAGCAGAAGAAGAAAGAAGAGGAAGAAGTAGAAGAAGAAAGAAGAGGAAGAAGAAAGAAGAAGAAGCCAAAGAAAGTTAAGGGATCAAGAAAGAACGAAGCAGGAGCGGCTAAGCAGAGATAGAAAGAGAAAAAGACAAGGAAAGACAAAGAAGAAAAGAAGAAGAAAGAGCCAAAGAAGGCAGAAGAGGCACAGCCGTAGAGAAAGAGAAAGAGAAAGAAAAGAGAAAGAGAAAGAAGAGAGAAAGAGAAGGCAAAAATCAGAAAGAGAAGGACAAATCAAGCACTGTAGCAAGAACTTTTAAGATATCTGATTTTTCATCAGACATCCAATTTTTTAGCATTATTTCTACATTGACATTATTTCTCAATTTTGATTGGATTGGTTATTGCTTTTTATTAAATTGAGAGTTGTGCTCTTAAGTTTTTAAATACCCAATTGCTCCCTATGTTCGATCTCGGATACCTTGGTTTTTGAGTTATAAATTCTTATTTGTTTTCGCAGTGATTTCATTTATACTGCAACGAACACCTTTTAAAAACATGATTTTGCCTCGTCAACAAGAGGCTACTGTCAGATTGAGGAGGATAGTCAATCTTAGGCTTAGGTTGCCTAGGAGTGTTAGTCCAACCTTGATAAGAAAAATCATGAAGGGTGGGAGGGTTGGGTGTTTGCATAGCAGTGGGGATTCTAGGGGTGGAAAATCTCGCTCCAAGGCTTTGCTCAAAAGTGGGAATTATCGGGCCAGTACTCCTAAGATAAGAATAGGAAAATCCTGCTCCAAGGCTTTGCACAAAAGTGTACAACACACATATGTGTTTTGTATCTAAAATCTCGCAATCAAGTCCTTTTGCATGCAATTTCAAGTCACTGATTTTAAGATCCAACCTCTTAACAGTCCCAATTTCTTAAAGTGACCACTGACTTAATTAGATTCAAACACTTTAATTGTCTTAGAATTAAGTCCAATGCTGATGCATGATAGGAAATTAATGCTCAAGAAAAGACATACCCCACTCCAACTCTCTTCAATGTAGCGATGTATGCGATGCAACTAAGATAAAATAGATGTTGCTCATTCAATCCTAGATGGTTGCCCTATAGATATGCAGCTTCTAGTAGGCGGTTTAGATTTTTCCTTTTTTTTTTTCTAATAAGCAAACAAAACTAATCTAATTTTACTAGCTAACTAACTAACATGTAGTTCAAACAATTCAAATAAACCTATAATCTAAATAAAATGGGAACATGCTCCTAAAAAGATGCTCCAGCATACAAGAGCGATAAGCAATCAAAAGTACTGGGAACACATTCCCAAAAATGCCCAACACAGGTCCACAACATAGAAATTAAATGTCTAATGTCTATCTAGCCTGATCTAAATCTAAAGGAAGCAAACAGGTCATTAGTCGCCAATCCCCCTTCCATGCACGTGGGATCAAGGCCCACGTGCTCTTGTTGCTGCCCTCTAGGTGGCATCAAAGCACGCATCGCGGTGCACCACCCTGTCGACTCTCGCTGCCAACCATGCACGCTCGTCCAAGTGAGGAAGAGAGGAGAAATCCTCTATTTCCTCCTCAATTAAAATTTACATTTCATGCCATTGCCATTAGATATTATTATTTTATTCAGGCCACATTGCATTGATGCACTTATAGTTTCCTGAAATTACTTCACTTGTGTTATGTGCATCATTTAACTTTGAATTTCAAATCAGATGACATGCAAGTTAAATTTACATGATATGCCATTACACATGCATCATATACATATTATTGGGAGCTTAATTCCTGGCATGAAAATTGCATAAATAACCCTAAACTTTTAAGGAAATTGCAAGCTCCATTTAAAATAGCATATTCCTTGCATTGAAGTTGTAAAGTTGTCTGCAAATAGCATCATCCTCTACTCGTGAATTTATTGGTCTATTCCTCCCTGTGGATGTGACATCTTTATTGTGGTTAAATTTGATATTTAGTTTTGATTGAGATATTTTCCACCACATAAAACACGACATATCATTCTATTACTATCATAAATAAGCGACAATCTATCCGTCAAATGGGACCGTTGCCGGGGAGGCAACAGACACAATAGATTCATTTTATTATTTTTGAGTATTCTGTGTTGCACAATTATCTGATCATTCTTTATCTTATTGTGAGAGGAATCTGATGGGGTGATAGGCATAGCAGAGCGACGACATTGACCTTGAACGACGAACATGGCAGGTGCGCACGGCGAAGATGATCTTTTTGGTGGACCTTGACACCACCTAGAGGCCAGCAACAGGAGCACGTGGGCCTTGATCCCACACGCATAGGCTTACGGAGAAGCCTGTTTCTAATTTAGTCATTAGAGCTTAGTTTAGATTTAGTTTAGATAGACATTAGAATTTAATTTCTATCTTTGGGACCCTTGTCGGGTATTTTTGGGAACGTGTTCCCTGTGTTTCTTTATTTCTTATTGCTCTTGTATGCGGTAGTGTATTTTCAGGAGCGTGTTCCCATTTATTTAGATTATAGGATTGTTGAAATTGTTTGAACTGCATGTTGGTTAGTTAGTTAGATTAGGTCTATTTGCTTATTATTATTATTAAAAAGAAATCTGAACTGCCTGCTAGAAGCTGCATATCTTTAAGACGACCATCTAGGACTGAATGAGCATCATCTAGTTGATTTTTGCTGTATTGCATACATTCTTGTACGAAGAAATCTAGAGTAAGGTACGCCTTCTCTTGAGCATCAATTACCTGTCATGCATCTGCATTGAACTTAAGTCTAAAACCACTAAAGTGCTTGAATCAAATTAATTCAGTGGTCACTCTAAAAATTGGGAATGCTAAGAGAGTGGACCTTAAAATCTGTGACTTAAAATTGTGTGTAAAAGGATCTTGTTTGAGAAATTTCAAAACTCAAAACACGATCGTATGTTTGCACACTTGAGACACTGTGCACCTCACACATAAGGTCACTAGATAAATTTTTACTTCTCCTCTTTTGCACCACAAGGGAAGTTAGTTAGAAATCAACAAGCCTATCCACCAAGTTACTTTGGTTCCTCGTGTGTGGGCTCGATTCGAGACTTCCATCCCTTGCGAGAAGGTTATAGGCACCAATGAAGGTTGGCCTAGGAAGCATAATTTTTGCAAAACTTGTTTGGCCACCAACTGAACATTTAATTCTAAGACCTAGAATCTACTAAAAATAGATCCCACTGGATTTGTGTTTGCTTTGACAGCGATAGAACTCTCTAGGAAGTTCCTGCTTGTGTTCTGAATTCTTCTAAATCCTAAGTGAGTTAAAACTGTTTGGCTTAAAGAAATGGATCACCATTACTCTCATCATTTAGATTATCAGAGTCAATACTTCCCATATTTTAACCAAAATCCCATGCCCCGAACGTATTCATCCTTTGATGGGTACATTGACAATTCATGGGATCATTCTTATTCTTATCTTGGGAGTACTGGCCTGATAACTCCCACTTTTGAGCAGAGCCTAGGAGCGAGATTTCCCAACACTGGAATCCCTACTTCTCTGCAAACATCCAACCCTCCCACCCTTCATGATTTTCTATATCGAGGTTGGATCGATACCGCTAGGCAACCAGAGCTTGAAATTGACTATCCTCCCCAACCTGATAGTAGTAGCCTCTCCTCTTTTATGATAGAAATGCAAAAATAATAAATGGAAATGATGGAATCCATGGGAGAGATGTTGAGGAATAGTCAACAATTAAACAAAGAAATAAGATAGCTTAGCTACACTCTTCCTAGTAATTTTGATCCCTACCCAGATGACCATGATCATGAAAATAATTATGAGGAAACCAATGACAATAGGGATCCAGTTTTATTTAGCTATCACCTAGACTCTCCCAATGAGACATGGCCACTAGAGGAGAACGATCCTAGTGATTATCCACCCGAGCTATATTGGAGTCAAAAGCAAGGGAAGATGGTACCTCTTGAGGACCTTGACCCTAATGACAGTATTCTCCTTACCCCTACTAACTCGGGTCAAGGTTGTATTATTCCTATCACTTCCCCTATTGATTATCTGGTGGAATCCCATTCTACCATTAGTGAGCCTATTCCTGACCCTCCACTTAGGGAATCAACGCCTACCATTCAACATCCTAAGGATTTAAATGCACCCAATGAAGGTGATCCTAAGGGAATGGAGGATGAATTAGATAAATTTTGGTCTCAGGGATATAAAGAGTCTACTTCAGAGGACGAGGATGCCCCAATGGAGGAACCTGGACTGAAAATCTAGAGTGAATCACAAGGGAATCATTTATTACTTCAGGATTTACCTCCAGAAGTTAGAAATAATATGGTGAAATCCAGATTCCTCCCTTCTTTTGAGAGTCATCCTCCATCAAAACAGGAGTTGATATTAGAGGAGGACAAACAAAATAGTGAGAAGCCTAGGGGAGACTCTCAGGGACAAAACACGTAAATTGAGGATTTATACCCCGAGAAGAATAATGATTTCAGTGATATAGGCTTGCTCCAAAACATTAAGACTGATCCTCCTTTAGGAATAATTAAGGATATTGATCCAACTCCTTTCTTCACTAATGAATCACTTATACACCCCAACAAAAATTTGAGTGAACCAAATGAATCTGGGGATGAGCCTAATGATAATGATTCTGATATTTTGACCCTGCCATCAAAGAGTTATAATTTGGAGTCTACCCTTGATTCACATATACTGAAAGGTGAAAATATGACTCTGATCATTAATGCTAGGCAGGGTAATGTGAAGTTGTCTATAATTGTTAGGGAGTATACACAATCTGAATCATTGTTGGAATTGGACCTGACATTGACTAAGCCCTCATTGGACTTAACCATGACCTTCCAACACTACAAACAACCCTCATACTCCCTAATCGATCCTTGGCTCAGATCTTTGCTCATGTACATTCTTTCTGGAGAGCATATCAGGCCAGTACATCCTCGGGTAGAATGGCGAGTGTGGATTGATGCTTGTACTTTTAGTCTTGCCATTCAAGGGTTTCAAATATTAATGTTTATATCTTTTAAAACTCGTCCTACTTTGGAGGATCCTTGTTATCCTCCACTTATTCCATTTCGGGAGGCCTCTTTTCATTTTCCTTTTGTTATTCCTAGACCTCCCCAGGTAGCCAACGAGATTTTTTGCTTTCATATCTTCTGGCGAGAATTCAGGATTACGTTGCATCATCAGCTTACCAACATCCGTGGCTACCTGTTTTCTAGGCCCGTGCTATTACGCATATTTTTAGGGCCTAACTTTTTCCGTCTGGAACCAAGCTTACAGGTTCCTTATAAGTCTGGCTGCTGATAGAAAATGTAGTGCTTATTGGGAGGCAACCCAGCTTTCTGAATAACACTGTTGTCAGGTGATTTCTTTCCTTTCTCTCCCTGTTTTAATTTTACAATGAGGACATTGTAGGATTTAAGCATAGGGGGGTACCTTTTGCATTTTAGGAAGTATTCGTGTATTTAGGTTAGCATATATAAAAAAAAGAAATTCTCTTTTCTTGAGCTGAATGGGTTAGTCCCTAGCAAAATTTCTTTGTCATTGGAGGTTTTACTTCTTGAATTATTTCTTAAGTTTATAATCTAGTACATTTACTTCACGTGCACGTATACTGGGTTATGGATCTTTGAAGGAAATCAATAAGCATTTGTAGTCTACTAAACCCTTGGATAGTTAATAGGGAGTCAGGCATACTATCTTCTAGTAGTCCACCCCATATTTATGAGATGAAAGTAGAGAGATTACTAGTGCGCTAAGTCTAGTGCAAGGACTCTTAAGTTTTGGATAATTAGATGATGATACTTCAGAGTTAGGTGTAGTTTTCGCTCTCTGTTCCTATGTGCGTACTTTGTGTGAATTCCTGAGAGTCACCAAATAACGCAGATACATAGAGATTGAGTCTTAATAAAGCAATGACTATGGTGGATGATTACGACCATCCTTCATGGAGTCCTTGGCTGAAGGAGGATAATAGTGTCAAAGGTCAGAAATACACCTGTCCTATCCATTCCTTCTCACTGCCGAGAATAGGCACTTCCACCAAATAAGCCACACAATATCCTCTTGACCATCATCATCCCTAATAATTCCTCATAAATAAAAGTCTGTATCGTGTTATGTTGATTGATAAAGAAAGAAAAAGGGAAAAGAGAAGAAGAAACAATTAAAAAAAAAAAAGAAGAAAAGAAAGAGAGAAAAGAAAAAGAAAAAAATCCAAGCTTATAAATTTTATCTTTGTAACATTGTTTCTGAGGCAACAAAAACACTTATCACGATCCACCAAATATGACCACTACCTACCTTTCAGTATTTCTGATCGCCCGAATACTGGCTGAGGACTGTAACTTAGTTGTAGAGGGACTTTAATTAAAGTCTGAGTGCCATGTGAGGCCACCAAACCGTGAGTACAATTACAAAATCTGGCGAGATTTGTGATCTCAGAAAGAAAAGAAAGAAAAGAGTGAGCGCTAAGGAACATCAAGAGAGCACAATTGTTTAGCCTCTCTCCGAGTTGGCTTGTTTAATAGTCTAGAGATCTAGTGTTTGTAGTACTAGACTACATGTAGCACTAGATGAGTGTGTGACACCAAATACAAATCTATTCAACTCGATATCTCCTACCTAAGCTTAAAGTCAGGGTCAATTTACAGATTATTTTCTGCTTTATCCCCGAGGGAAGTAGTTTCCTATCCTGCTAGAAATATTTACTAAGGGTGAAGTACTAATACCAAATGCGAATTGGCTTTTCAAGTGGATCTGTTACCTAGGCTATTATCACGTCACATTTGTCTGCATCTCTAATGTTTTGAAATATGAAAAGAAGAAATCTTCTGATTACTTATATTATTTTTCATTTTTGCTAGGGACTAGCAAATCTTAGGCATGGGGGTATTTGATGAGTCCAATTTAATGGGCTATTGTTACGCCTAAGTTAACTTTATTTTTAGATTTTATGTTTGTTATTAACTACATTAGGTTATAGAATGAGTGCATGCATCATTACTCGAGTTTTTATCTATTCTATCGCATTCTATAACTTAGTACGTAATTATTTTATGTTTCATTATTGTAGGAATAATTTGCAAGAGACGAGGGAGGTGAATTAAATTTTCCCCTCCCCTAACAGCCACCGACCTCAACTGAGCCATCCTCAACCTCCGGCCGGTCTCAACATCTCCCCAACAGCCAAAGGCCAAATTTAGTAAGGGATTTAAAAATCCCTTGACTTGCGGATGGGGGATGGGATAAAAGAGGTTCTTAGGAGAGAGAGGGGGGGCTTCGCCTTCTTTCTGATTAGCCCATATTTGTGGGCTATTTAAGTATTTAAGTGCTAAACATTAAGTTAATTCTAACATTTATTTAGCATAAATTAGGATGTAAATAGGTTAATTCATATTTCTAATTTAATTACATAATTCATGCATTGCATTCATATTTAAATGTATTTAGAATTAACTTAGAATTGCATTCATTTAATTAGTTAATCAATTAGGTGCATTACATACATTAATTTAAGTTAACATAAAGTTGAGGGTTTGTATATAAATAATCATAATATTTTAACATTATTTTTTTTATTCTTCTTCTTGCAGCAATGGCTGCATTTCCTTCGGCTGCCGCTGCAATGCCACCAGTTGCCGCACTAAATCCTACATTCATGGACAAGCAGAGAAGGTGGATCTACTCCCGCCTCTCCATTCAAATTCATCCAGGCAGCTACAAAAAGTGGGAGAGACAGCCAAGTGCAGGAGGCCACCACCCCCGACCCACCACTGTGTAAAGAGTTCGTCTCTCATCCATTCCACACCGTCAGCCTCAACCATGGCGACGAGCCTCCACCACCGTGAGCGTGTGGTGTGACAGGCCACACCACCATCTGGAGCTCGTTTGCATTACTGTGAGCACCTCAGCGTGCACCACCCTCACCGTCGTCACCAACAACCACCGCCGCAGCCACTGCATTTTCATCTCCTCAGTCAGTTAAGACGTCTGGGAAATTTCCCGGACGTTTGAAGCTTCAACCCCACACTCCAACAGCAACCGGCCGCTCACTTCATGCCCGCGCCCCTTCGGTTGCACACTTGCGCCGCACCTCCTACAACATCCACGGCGCAAGCCCTTGCTGCACCTCACCACCTTCACGCCTGCACCCCTCCAACTTCATCTTTCCAGCCACTGATCACAGCAACACCGCATGCCTCTTCATCATCTCCAGCCTGCAGCCGCGTCGGCTCCTTCTACGCCTCACCTCCACTTCACGCCCGCATCACACCACCCGCGCACACAGCAGCAGGACCAGCTACTCCTTCACACCCGCATCCCTCCAACTGCACAAGACTGCCAACACCTCAGCACGCCTCCACCCCACGCACGCTATTCACCTCCAGTGCCCACTCCAGCACACCTGCCTTGCAGCCTTGCGTGCCCGCCAGCGTGCAGCAAGCCCGCTAGCCCTTGCGGCCAACGCGCACATAGCAGCAGGTACGCACTCTTCTCTGCGTGCACATCACCTGCACAAGCCCGCCACCTGCAGTGCCTCCGCCACCTGCAGCGCCCCCGTCACCAACGCACCTCCAGCAGTGCGTGCAGCCTCAGTGCGCGCAACAGTAGCCTCCATGCACATCATTTGCAGCAGCCTCCGCACGCGCCCAACCGCGCCTCCTCTAGCAGGTGTAGCCACCGTCGAAAGCCACCTTCACCAGAGCTCCGTCCGACCGACTCTGGCCACCTCGCGACTCACCGCCACCACCGCTGCGAAGCCCTCAATCCAAAGAACTTCCTCCGAGCTTCACTCCTCCGGCCATTCCTTCCTCTTTGTGCACGGCCAAGGGGAAGAAATCCCCTATTTTGCTACAGTAAAAGGCCTATTAATATTTACATTTTCTGTCATTGCAAACTTTTCTTGATACTTTATTGAATCTGCATTGCAAAAAATATCCTCTAGTTGTTCAAAATTGCCATTTCAGCATGTTCTCTTGATACTACCGTAATTTGAAGGCAGATTTGGCTCGATTCTCGTCTAAAATAACTACAAACATACGTTTTTAACCTGTGCGAATTTAAATACGTCATTGCCTCCCTATGGACACAACCCACTCTTCTGCGAGTTGTTATTTTTAATTATTGATTAGTCGATTTTTCCACCACACAAAACTACAAACGACTTTTAAAGCAAACAATCAACTTGTCAAAATGGCGCCGTTGTCGGGGAGGCAATAGACGCAATAATTTCACCTATTTTATTTTTGATTATTTCTCAATTGCACAGTGATTTGACCTTTTTTTTTTTTCTGTGCGAAAAATTTGTGTGAGGAATCAGCTATCGTGAGAGGCGATCCTTGACGTTGCCAGAGGAGAGATTGGTCGAGGTACCTTGCAGAGGAGGAGAAGGATGAGGACACGACGATCATCATTGTACATTTAGTCGCTAATTTGATTAGAGTAGAATTAAGACTTTAGATTTAATTTTTCATTGCGTGCATTTAATTTGAAACCCTTGTTCTGGGGTATATTCTAAGGGGTTTGTTCCCCGATTTTGCTTTAGGCCCATGTTGGGTAATCTTTGGGAGCCTGTTCCCTTTTCTTCAAATTTAGGTTTTTTTCAATTTATTTTGTAGATTGTTTACTATTATTTGCCTGTGCATAAGTAGTTAAAAAATAAAAAAAATAAGCTACCTGCTAGAAGCTGCTTGCCCCTAGGACGAACCATTTAGGTCTGTATGAGTAGCCTCTAGATTTACTTCTTTTCATTGCGTGCATTCTCGCATCATTGATTGCTGGAAGCAAGGTACGCATTCTCTTACTTTGCATCCTATTCTTGATCACGCATTGCATTTGGATTTAATTTGAAGACCACAAAATTTGTCTTGAAGCGATCTAACAAGTGGTCACATATTTTCTAGAAAAAGGACTAATTAAAGGAGGGACATTTTAAAACCAAGGATTTGATTTTCAAACTTGGCATGCGATTCAAAATTCAAAATCTTTTGCGGTGTATGCACACTTATTTCACTTGCACCATGGCACACTTTTAGACACTCCTTAGGTTTGGAAATACTAGGACAAGAGCCCTCCTATTGTTGGATTTTGAAGTGTTCGGAACTTGAGATCAAAGGTTTTGTAAATCCAAAGAGGGGGATACCCTGTCATGGATTTTTGGGGGTAGTTGAGAAGCACCGCAAAAGTACAGCTTCAAAGGAAGGCTTAGGCCTACTTGCATCCCCTGATCTTCCGTCTTTGGAGTTGCTTTACCATTTGAGATTTAGGGAAGAACACCTAAGCTCCAACTAGGTCTTCTTAGGTGAGTCGTAGGTCGACAATAAGCGCATAAATTGACTGAACAAATTGTATTGTCACCTACAATCTGACTAAAATCAAAAGTCTAAATTGGGAAAGACCTAAAAAGTCCTTTTTGAATTGTGTTTTGCTTGGGGAATTCTGATTGAGGTGTGAGTTAGAATGGATCACATTGATTTTCATTCTTTCACATCTTGCCCACACCCTCACCCCCATTTTGCATTCTTCAATCCCATATGCCGAGATGGTCCATCCCTTGATGGACATAATGACAATCATTGGGATCCGTTTTACTCCTATTATAGGAGTATTGGCCTGGTTAAGCCCCAAATCAGTGAGCAGAACCTAGGAGTGGGATTTGCTTTTCCTAATATCCCACACACCATGGAAATACCCAAACCATCCTCCTTGAAAAATTATAATGGTTGGACAGACACTCCTAGGTACTACAAACCTGAGCCTGACTTCTCTCATGACAGAAATGACCTCTCCTCTTTGAAGATGGAAATACAGAAAATGCAAAATGAAATGATTGAATTGTTAGGAGAATCTTTGAGAGTAGGCCATCAAGAAAGAGATGAAATTAGCCACCCAATCTACCCCATTGAGGATGACGTATACCCCTCTACAATAGATGCATCTCCCGTTGGAGAGCTACACTTCAAGTTGGAGGGAAATTTTGATGAGAATAGCTACTTTTCGAGGATCAATTTTGAAACCTCCCCATTAGATGACACTTCCTTCAGAGATCCATGCCTTAAATGGGAGGAAGATACATATGAAAGTAGCTATGCATTGGATGAAGAAAGGTGGCAACCCAAGGAGGATGATGATAAGGTTGAGTATTGATTGCACCGCAAAAATACACCTGCAATTGTGCCGTCTTGTGCTATTTCCTAGCATTACCAGTGCATATTAGGTATCCATAGTCGCATTTGTAAAAATACACGCATGCATGCATTTAATTGAGAGGGGAGGAGAGTGAATAAAATGGCCTTGTAATTGACAAATTCTTCATGTGCTGCCTTGCAAAATCTCCATCTTCATTTTTATTTCTTTTTGACTTTGAATTTCTCCGCACGGCTACAGGCATGGCCTCTTCTTCCCCTTCGCACCATGCTCTGCACAGCGGCTCTCCCTGCCAACCGCATGCAAGCTCTCCCTGCCAAGCCATGCCAAGCCATGCACAGCCAAGGCATGGCTGTGCATGCCTCTTTGCTCTTTAAAAAAGGCTCAGCCTTCTTCCTTGAAGTAGAGCCTGGTCCACCAAAAACACACAGCAGCTTCTCTTCTTCTCCAGGCCATCTCCTCCCCTCTCCCTCCATACGTAGCCTCTCCTCCTCTGAGGAGCCACTCTGCGGGTAGGAGTACCTCACTGTGGTGCACAACCACCACCGTGAGTCCACTACCGCCCAGCTCATCAAAGAGCCGGTGGGCTTGGTGGTTCTCTTCCCTGATTTCTTCGTTTGAAGCATTTCCGCCATTGCCACAGGAGCTTCAAGCTTTGAAGCTCAAAGCTCCACAGCGGTAGCAGCAGCAGCGCAGGCCACCACGCGCTCGCACGTAGGCCACCGCACGTGCCTGCAGGCTGCCCTCGCCTCCCACTTCTTCGTGTGCACCCGCCTCTCCGTGCAGGCCACCAGCCGGCGCAGGCCTTCCGCGCTTGTGCCAGCTCACGCAGCGGCTCCGCACTCACAGAACTGAACACGCCCGGCTGCGCTGTAGCCACTGTTCATGCTAGTCAGTGGAACACTGTGGCTACAGTGCAGTGACCGGTAAGTTTCTCACTTAATCAGTCACCCGACGCGCCACAACCGCTGCTAGCCCGCACCAGTGTCCAGCCCCGCGCCTGCTACAGCGCCCACCTGCGGGTCTACGTTCGCCCACGTCTGCCAGCGCCCGCCTGCTTTAGCGTCTACGTCTGCGTCTCCCTTTGCCCGCACCCGCCAACCTCAGCGCCGGCTCTTCACGCAGCGCAGAGCACTGCGATCCTTCTCCCTTATGCTCACTCCCTCTAGCACGCGCCTCTCCACGCGCCTACACACCTGCGCACGCGAGTGGATCACCAGACGTCGCCAGCTGCATGCAGACGCCTTAACCGCACTCCTTCACGCTAACTCTAGCAGTCTCTCTCTCTATCTCTCACTCTCTCCCTCTCTCTCTGCAGATACACATACACACACACACACTCTCACACACACACACTCTCACTACTACATACTTATATATAAATATATATACATATATATTTATATGTATATATATATATATTTATATACATACATATATATATATATACTTATATCTATACATATAGTAGTACCTATATATTAAGTATTAGTATACATACATACATATATATATATATCTATATACTTATATATATATATACACATATATATTTATATATATACATACGTACATATATATATATATATGTATGTATATGTATATATATATATATATACATATCTATCTACATATATGTATATACATATATATATATATATACATACATATACATACATATATATATATAGATATAGATATATCTATTTATACATATATTTACATACACATATATATATATAGACACATATAACTACATATATACCTATATATTTATTACCATATATATATATATATATACATATAGATATATTTACATACATATATATATTTTTTCATATCACTTACCATATGTTGTATCGCGAGAATATCTGCACCAGTTGCTGATATTCCCCGATACACGTGTACAGAAAGCGTATTCACACTCATCTTCCACCAATCCACCTTACACACGGCACTTCGTCCTGTTGGTTACGTCTTCCTAGACGACAACCGACTCGATACCGTGCTACACTCCATCTCCGCCTCCACCCCCACCCCTTCATACATATATAATATATACATATATATATACTATATTTACTTTATTTCTGTTTCTCTTTCATGCCAGTAAAAAGATAAAAAAATATATATATAAAAGAGAAAAGATAATTCTTGACTTGCAGGCACTCAGTCTTGTGAATACAAGGCCAGTTTTGAAACCCTAATTTGGCTCAAAGCCAAGAACCTAATTTTGAGGGTGTGCCTCAAGGAAAAGAATTATCAAAAAAAAATCTTAAATAGAAAAACACCAAAAACATAATAAATGGACGGAAGAGATTCGTTGTAGGAACGGTATAGAAACTTCACTTCTAATCTCACTTCCCTGAGTTTGACCCTGGGCCTAAAAGTGACCAAGATAAAATCAAGTAGGCTAGGTAAAAAAAAAAAAATTGTAAAGAGATGGTTAGGCTCGATTTAGGTTAACCACTATACTCATTATAATGATAAAATCACCATATTAACACAACCTAACCGGGCTCGACCCATCCATCTTTCATGGTGCCGTTGCCGGGAAGTGCGCTTTCAAGTAAGTTTCTATTCCATTCCTTTAATTTTTCTCTTCTCACACCCTTCTCTTCACAGGTGTTTTTGTTTATTACTGTGCAGGTGAGCCTGTTGCAAGGAGAAGGCAGGGAGACGAAGTTGGAAACGTGGGCAAGTCCAAGGCGGGAACGAGAGCGTGAAGATTCCAGCATCGCACTGGAGCTCCGCACACGTTGTTGAACAAGTAGGCCTTTCTTTCTTAGCAACCTAGGTTAACTTGTCACCTTAATAAAATTAAAAAAAAAAACTAAAAAAAAAAAACTAGAAAGACTTCTTGGGATCTCTTGGGGCAAGTGGATTAAAAACAACTTGTTTGATTGTTTGTCATCACTCCCACCACCCCAGGATTTCCCACCTTACTTCGCATAGCGAAAATCCAAGAATCTTGATTCTTGAATTTTTCGCTGTGTGAAGTATTCTTTGAGGCAAATAAAAAGATTGATTGCCACCCCTCTTTGCCTCACTTATCTGCAAATTAGAGATCACCTTTTTGGTGGGGAGACTTGGAATTGAGTTGATTCCAACCCCACCACAACCTTTCACGTGCCTAAGATTCGATCCCGAATACTTCAACCCCAACAATTTGACTTTCTTTATCTTTTGGTTGAGCCTTGTGTGTGGAAATCATTTTGGTTATTGGGAGCACTTGAATTGAAGTGCTTTGGCTCCCTTTCACACTAATATAAAATTGATTCATGCATCCATACATAGAAATCTCCATCTAGGGAAGCCCATTGCATTTTAGCATGCATTAACCAATTGACATTGAAGAAGGGTTTGTTGGGCTTAGAAGAAAACTTGTATTCTCTCAAAACCCGGAGATTGGTTGAATTAGTAATTCAGAGAAATCCTAAAATCCATACTACTTAAGGCTGAATTCTAAAAACCATTCACCAATTAAAACTTCAAGTCAGGGAGATTTCCCCGTTGCATGCTTGGTTTACACACTCTAAAAATCAATCACTTGGGCATTACCCGTAAATAATGCCCTTCACATTCCAGAAGCACTTGATCCTAAGCCTCTAATTAAAACTGCTAGCAACTTGACCCTTATTAAGGATTGGAGGTCTAACTACCTGCGTGCAATCGGGTTCCCACGTGCTGGTGAGGGTTCCTGCGTGCAGCGCCTACGTGCTGGTGAGGGTTCCCACGTGCTATTGGGTGTCTAAGACTGGGGCAAACTGCCTTCCAATCTGGCCTGGTGGTTCCACAGTGCTCGCATTCGGTTCCATAGTTCATGATAGTAGGTAACTTAGATCTTTAGGTCTAAGGGTACACTATAGAGGTTAGGAATTTGATTGTATTGATTTGTCATCAAGTGTACCTTTGCGGTGTCATTTCTCTCATCTCTTTTCCCTTCGTATCCCCCTAATTCTTCCTGCGGTAGTGCATGTTTGGGAGGAGGTCACAAAACCCTGAACTGTGTGAATTGCCTGATAAATTTAGAAAAGAAGCCGAATCGTCCTCCTCCACAAACATGGCTACATGCCCACCCCCAAATCCCGAGGGAGGAAACTGCCCTCAGAACCCACCAGGTGGTGGAGCCTTGGATCCCATAACCCGCCTCCGAGCCCAAATGGAAATGTATAATGAACAAATTGAAGCCATTCGGGAAACATTGGATGAAATGCAGAACCCTCCCGAAGGGGAGGAGCCTAGGTCTCTTAGCTCCTATCAGAATCCCGCTGCTACAGAGACCATAGGACAAATTCAGGTCCCCATGGGAGGGGCGACTTTGAATTGAAGCCTAACATAATTGGCCTAATAAATTTTCACTTCCATGGTATTGCAAGTGAAGATCCTTTTCTCCACTTGGAAGACCTAACCCGATTGGCTGAAACAGTTAAACAAAGAAATATCAGGTTACCTATAGTCCTCATGAAAATGTTCCCGTTTTCATTGCGGGATAAAGCGTCGCAGTGGTTACGAACCCTTGGGAGAACCATCCACTCTTAGGAAGAGATGCGAACAGCATTTCTCAAGAAGTTCTTCCCAATCGGGCAAACCAATGAGCTTCGCCGTGCTATCACTTCATTTTCGCAACAAAATGGTGAACAATTTCATGAGGCATGGGAGAGGTATAATGACCTCCTCAGGAAGTGTCCGCACCACAGTCTGCCTAAGTGGCATATAGCCCAGATTTTCTACTATGGGCTAAATGAGACTTTGAAGCAGATTGCAGACGCTTCCTGCGGAGGGAATTTCATGAATAAAGATGAGAATGGAGCATCGAATTATTTGAAAATATGAGTGAAAACTCAGTGAATAATGACTCCATTGTCGCCTTTAATCGTACCAGCCTGTCCCGTAATGTCCACGAAGTTGACATGAGACCCTCCCATTCATCCACAGATCTCAACCTTATCGTACAAAAATTGGATGAAGTCTCCATCGTGCACAAGAAGCTGGACGAGCTTCTGGCCAACCCCACCTATTCTATGGCAAACACCCCCACCTCACCACTTTGTCACAATCCCAATTCTTCCAATAACAGGCTTATCCCGAGAAACCCTGTAAGACCTTCCTTACTGAGTGTCGCGCCGAGCGATTCGGTAAGTCATGTGGATTTGGCTTCTGCGAGCCAGTATTTTGACACGGAGGACCAAGCCTCCGTGTGCTCGGAAGTGTATTTACATGCGGACGTGTCTTTTGGCGTAGAAGACGCTTGCACCCTGGGGAACAACCTGTTCTCTGCCACTTATAACCCAGGGTGGCGAAATCATCCGAACTTCCAATGGTCCAACAACCCGCAGCGCCAAAACCTCACGGGTGGACCAATGCGACCGTCTACACCGATCATCCCAAGGGCCTAGTCTAATCCTATGGCTAATCCACCATCGGGTCCTTGCGTACCGCAAACAGAACACGCATCAGGTCCTATTGATAAATTGATGTGAATGATGACGGAAATGTCAAAGTGCCATGAAGAGAACATGACCTCTCTTCAGCACCAATTGGCGCTGTAGAATGCTAAGATCAGTCAACTATGCATGGCGACTCGATCTCAAGGCACTCTTCCCATCCAACCTATTCCAAACCCACAAAATTTTGTACCCCGTGGTCCTCAACCACAGATACGACCTTCTCAGGGGCAGGTACATCAAATTTAGCAAGCTCCGAGCATTCCACCAGGATTTCAGGCTAATCCCGTTGTAGCACCTCACTCTTATGTCCCTATTGCGAACCCTCCACTTCCGTATGATCCCACTGGACCCGCATCATCCTATGCTATCACTACGAGGAGTGGTAAGTAGACCGTCGATCTGCCTCGACCTGATCCTAGCCCATCTTCTTCATCGCCCTCTCATTCGGGATGCGCACCGCATTCGCGAGAGGACGATACACCCAAATTGGTGCCAGAATCAATTCCATTCCTTGAGGCTCTACTGAGGGAGCCAAAAGGCAAGAAGAAAGATACACAGGCCTTTGATAACCTACGTAATTTGTTCAGGGATGTAGAAATCACGGTACCCCTGCCAAAGGCTATCGACCACATACCTACTGTCGCCCGATTTTTCAAAGACTACACAACACCCAGGAGACAGTCAAAGAAAACTAAGAATCTGGTGGTTCTCTCGCCTCATGCGAGTTGTGCTATATTGTCAAATATACCACCAAAGCAGAAAGATCCGGGCACACCGCTAATTTCCTGTAGCATCCAAGGCTGCAATTTTAACCGTGCCCTGCTTGATCTAGGATCTTCCATAAATCTTATACCAACCATCATGCTCGAAAAATTCTCCTTGGGAAATCTGAAACCCACCCCTATCACGTTATAGTTGGCAAATCGTTCTGTCAAAATTTTGAAGGGTGTGGTGGAAGACGTGGTGGTTAGGGTCAACAGTCTCTGTTTTCCTATTGACTTTCTTGTTTTAGATATGGAAGTTCCTAGCTCACTTTCTGATTGTCCGATCATCCTTGGTCAACCTTTCTTGGCCACAGCCCGTGCCCATATTGACTGCGAGTCGGGCTGTATTGAGATTGCCGTTGGATCTAAAAGAATCAAGCTTAACATCTTCAAGGCAGCCAAGAACTTTGATTGCGATTGCATCGAGGATGACACGTTTGACGAGGACATGGCTGTCAGCGAGTGTATCGGACTAATTGGGACCTATTCTAACTGCTGTGGATTACCTGTAAACATTGACGATTGCCTAACCGACACATATTGTGACGTTCCCCCATCCCTCCCTATTCCCGTACCTTCTTCTGACCAAACTTCTGATGAGGTTTTCTCCGCTTCCCATACCTCATGGTCTGAGTCATATTCGAGCTACCCACCGCCGGTCCACACTCTTGAAGACTGGATTGCCCATTCTTTCCCACCAAATCAGGCGGATTTGCAACTCCACACTGGGACCTTATGCCCACATACTTCTCACTAGGCTATTCCTTTTTGGATCCATCTATCCAAGAAGCCCCTCTTCTTGGCCAATCTGAGGGCCAACTTCTTCCTCCTGATTTGTTTTCTGATTTGCCTGGGACACTCTCGTCCCAAGAAATCCCAGACCTTTCACCATCCACTCCCGAGCTGAAAGAGCTGCCTAGTACACTTAAGTATGTTTTCCTGGGACCAAATGAAACACTCCCCATAATCATTAGTTCAAAATTGACCATGGAGCGAGAGTGCAAACTAATGAAGGTTCTTATTGAACACAAAGTAGCCATTGGATGGCCTTTATCAGACTTAACTGGCATCAGCCCCTCCTACTGCAATCACCGTATATATACGGAGGAGGAGGCTCGACCTTCCCGCGAGATGCAGTGACGTCTCAACCCTAACATGCGGGAGGTCGTTAAGAAGGAAATCATTAAGTGACTGGATGCAGGTATAATCTACCTGATCAGCGATAGCCCTTGGGTGAGTCCGATTCACGTTGTGCCCAAGAAAGTAGGACTCACCATCCGCATCAATGACAGGGGCAAATCCATCCCTAGACGCACTCCTACATCTTGGAGAGTGTGTGTAGATTATAGGAAACTCAATGCTGCAACTAAGAAAGATCACTTTCCACTACCTTTCATTGACCAAATCATGAAGCGGTTAGTGGGAAATAAATTTTTCTATTTCCTGGATGGATTCTCAGTATATAACCAGGTGGCAATTGACCCCCGGGACCAAGAGAAAATCACTTTTACCTACCCCTTCATCACCTTCGCATTTAGAAGGATGCCGTTCGGACTTTGCAATGCGCTAGCAACTTTCCAGAGATGTATGCTGGCGATATTCCATGACATGGTGGGTGACTTTCTCAAGGTCATCATGGATGACTTTTTGGTCTTTGGACCATCTTTCGATGACTGTCTTGCCAACCTGACCCGTATCCTTAGGAGATGTATTGATGTAAACCTCGTGCTTTCTTGGGAAAAAAGTCATTTTATGGTACACGAGGGAATTGTTCTCGGACATATCATCTTCGATAGGGGTATTGATAGCGAAAATACGCGGTTTGTTAAAATACGTCGTTGTAACGCGTAAATCCGCTTTCGCTCTTAAATTTATAATCCTAGATAGGGGAGTATCTAGGGTCGTCCAAGGAGGCCAAATGTTTGCAATAGTGATTCTCTTGCTTGGAATATATCTCAACTTTCTTTTGGTAATTTTTAATATACCATTTTTTTTTTGTTTTTGAACTAAGGCAACATGCGAAATTATGGCGGGAAAAGTGTTTACACTTCCAATTAAGTAAACTACTCTAAAGTGGCAAGTAGAGCCTCTCCCTAAGCTCACTCTAAGAAAGTGGAGGCCTAGAATAATTAGGGAGAGGAAGTGAAGAATGCTGAAAATAAGCAAATAGAAATGCAAACAAGATATGCGAAGAAGGCAACTAGATAATTGATAAAGTGTTTAACAAAAATGCCTAGTAGAGGATGCTTCTACTACTAGATAATTGAAATAAAGAAAGAAAACACAAATCCTCTAAATAGATGGTGAAGAAGAGGGCTTCTTGCTCCAAGGTTGGTGGCTTCCAAGCTTGAAAAGAATCCTTCAACTCCTTCCTTGCAGTACTCCGCCAAAGTGATGACCTCCAAGGCAAGCCCTAAGGGGGCGTGCCCTAAGTTTCTCTCCAAGGGTGGACGTCCACCCTAAGCTTTTTTCCTTTGCCTGGCCGTCCTCCTTGAAGTGGGAGAGTCCTCCTCCTTGGCGTGGCTCAAGTTGAAGAGAGTGGGGAGAAGAAGGCACCAAAAGGGCTGGTGATGTGCCCCTTTAATCTCCTTCTCTACTCCTTCTTCTTGGCCGTAGGTATAGGTGGTTTAGGTAGAAAATATACTAAGGGAGGATGCCCCAAAATGGTGGTAGATGGTGGGTTTTTATAGAATAGGAAGGGGGCTAAGGTGACCCTTGAAATGGAGGGCTAGGATGGAAGGAGGGAGGTGGTTAAGGATCCAATGGCCAAGGGTGTTTGGCGCCACCTTAAGGGACACCTAAGGGGTGGTTATGTGTGTTGACACCCCTTGATATTGGTGCCAAAATGGCTTCTAGAAGAGGGTCTAAGTTGGCGCCAAGAAGGATTCTAGAAGGGGGGTTAGGTGGATGGCTAGGATGGCTTATGTGGGTAGGTGTAGGGTGGATTAAGGGGCTGAAAGTGGCGCCAATATAGAGGTGGTTAGGGGTGGTTTTTGGCGCCAACTTGAAGTGTCTTTTGGTGGAGATAATGGGGTGAAGGGATGGCTAGGAGGTGGTGCCAACTTGAGTAGGGTAGCTAGCTTAGGTAGGCTTGAGTTGGTGGAGCTAGCTAGGGTTGATTTTGGAGGTAATGAATGGCCAAGGAGCTGGTTGTTAGCTAAGCTAAGCTAAGCTAAGATAAGCTAAGCTAGCTTAGCTAAAGGTGGAGTAGAGGAGAAGGTGTTGGAGCTAGGGTTTGGAGGAAGGAGCTGAGAAGAAGAAGTCTGGAGCTGGAGCTGGAGCTGGCTGCTGCTGAAGAGGCTGGCATGGGGCTACTCTAGCTGGCTTAGCTTGCTAGTTCTTTGCTAGTTGCTAAGCCAAGCTAAAGTGAGCTAGCTTCTACCAAAATGAGCTGAGGTGAGCTAGGTCTGGTGCTCCCGGGGAGAATCAAGCTGGTTGAGGCAGCTAAGGTAGCTTAGCTCAACTGAGTTGAGCTAAGCTGAGTCCCCGGGAGCTGGACTTGAGCTTCCTGAGCTGAGATGAATTCTTCTTCAACTGGCTGGAGTTGAGTGGAGCTGAATGTAGCTGGATCTGAGCTGGGGTGAACTCCTGTCAACTCAGCTGAGCTAGCTAGAGCTCCCTGTGAACTAGTGGGAGCTGAGATGAGCTAGACTCAGCTAAGTTGAGCTGGATCTGAGCTGACTTGAGCTAGGGTGAGCTAAGGTGAACTCTCTTGAGCTGCCATCCAGCTGAGATTAGCTGAATGGAGCTGGGATGAGCTAACCCTAGTTCAAGTAAGCTAGGTTCCAGCTGCGGTGAGCTAGATCAAGCTGAGGTGAGCTGGATCAAGCTGAGGTGAGCTGGATTAGGCTGAGTTCCAGCTAGTCTGGGCTTTTCCTTCACCATTTGCCTTCTTGAGTGCTAGGGTTTTAGGGATCTGTGCATCTGTACATCCCTAACACTCACAAAAATTCATTAAAATGATAATAAAAAATGCAATGCATGCCTATCCTAATTCATGCCTAAATGCAGCCCAAAAACCCGTTTGCAGAGTAAAATCCTAAGAGCTAGGTTAGTTTTAAAGCATAAAAATGATGATAAACTGGCGTTTATCAGGTATCGAGGTTGGCAGAGCTAAGCTTGATGTAATTGCTGATTTACTTGTGCCTGGCTCTATCAAACAAATCCGCTCCATCCTGGGACACGTAGGTTTCTATAGGAGATTCATCAAAGATTTCTCCAAGATTTCTCGACCTTTAACTCATCTCCTATCGACCGATGTACCCTTCGATATGGGCCCCGACTGCATACGAGCATTCACACAGCTATGTAATGCTGTCACCAAGGCCCCTGTTCTCTAGCCACCTGATTGGTCCCTTGACTTTGAACTCATGTGTGATGCTTCCGACCTTGCAGTTGGAGCCATCCTGGGACAAAGACGTGATAGACACCCTTCATGATGTACTATGCCAGTAAGACGTTGGATGAGGCCCAGCGTAATTATACTACCACTAAAAAAGAACTACTAGAGGTCATCTTTGGGCTGGAGAAATTCCGCTCTTACCTTCTGGGCTCACACGTTATTGTTTTCACTGATCATGCAGCCATTCGCCATCCCTTGCACAAGAAGGATGCCAAGCCTAGACTGATTCATTGGATCCTTCTCCTCCAAGAATTTGACATTGAGATCAGTGATAAGGCCGGAGCCCAGAATGTGGTGGCGATCACCTTTCCAGACTGGACCCTGACCATATTGGACTTACTCTGCCGATTAATGAGATGTTTCCTGATGAGCACCTATTAGCAATTAATGTGGCAAGTGGATCGTGGTATGCCGACATTGCCAATTACCTTGCTTCTGGATCCCTTCCACGTGGCTGGCCTAACAACCAGTGCGAGTGTCTCATGGCAGAAGCAAAGTATTATTTCTGGGATAATCCACTTCTTTTTCGGATAGGTGCAGATCAAATCATCCATCGCTATATTCCTGACAGCGAATTCCCCAGTGTGCTATCCTTCTACCATGATCAGGCCTGCGGAGGCCATTTCTCTCGAAGGAAAACTGCAGCCAAGGTGTTGCAGTGCTGTTTCTTTTGGCCCTCCCTTCACCAGGATGCACACAGTTATGCCAAGCATTGCACTAGGTGCCAGTCGTTAGGGTCAATGTCATGTCGTGACATGATGCCCTTACAACCCATCCTAGCTGTAGAAATCTTCGACATTTAGGGAATTGATTTCATGGGTCCCTTTCCTCCTTCCAATGGCTTTGAATTTATCCTCGTGGCTGTTGATTATGTTTCGAAATGGATCGAGGCTATTCCCACACGCCGTGCTGACCATGTTATATCCACTCGATTTGTCAAAGACCACATCTTTGCGTGCTTTGGGATCCCTCGAGCTATTATCTCGGATGGAGGAAGCCACTTTAACCATACATCTTTTCGGGCACTTTTGAGGAAATACGGAGTCCACCATCGTATCGCATCCCCGTATCATCCTTAGATGAATGGCCAGGCAGAGGTGTCGAACCGGCAAATCAAGCAAATTCCCCAGAAAATGGTTCGGCCTAATCGTAAGGACTGGTCCGACAAGCTAATTGACGCACTTTGGGCGTATCGGACCGACTTCAAGGCTCCCCTTGGTATGTCCCCTTATAGAATCGTTTACGGGAAGCCTTGTCATTTTCCTGTGGAGTTGGAACACCACGCTTATTGGGCGGTTCGCCAATGTAACCTAGACCCAGACCTGTGTGGTCGAGAAAGGAAACTCCAACTCCAGGAGCTGGAAGAGCTCCGTTGTGAAGTCTACGATTCTGCCTTAACTTTCAAGCAATGCACTAAGGCTTTTCACGG
The DNA here is from genome assembly GCA_037157565.1 of Thalassia testudinum. Classification (NCBI taxonomy): domain Eukaryota; kingdom Viridiplantae; phylum Streptophyta; class Magnoliopsida; order Alismatales; family Hydrocharitaceae; genus Thalassia; species Thalassia testudinum. Next base: position 99,137,256 of record JAZHRO010000025.1, read on the forward strand.
CAGCCGTATTTGGCGGAAGGAATTTGAGCCATCTCAGCAAGTTTGGCTCTACAATGCTCGGCTCAAATTCTTTCCTGGGAAATTGAAGTCCAAATGGATTGGTCCTTTCCTGGTCTCGAGACCATTTCCCAACGGGCCGTTGAAATTGAAGATCCCAAATCTAGGAATAAATTTACGGTCAATGGGCAACGTTTGAAACCCTATCTTACTCATGAACTTGCCCCCGTTGGAGAAACTGTTACCCTACCGGAGGGTAACTAATGTTGTGCCTCATCCTGAGTCTAGTTGGGGACGTTAAATTCAGCGCTCGTTGGGAGGCACCCCAACAACACTCACTATCCACCATCACTTTTCACTTCACTGTCACACTGACTTCACTTCTCACTTCACCACCCACCATCCACCCACCCTACCACCCTGCTGTATACCCTGCACTTCAGCTCTCGTTACCCGATCTTTTGTCCTTCCTCTACCCTTCCCTGCATGCATATGAGGACATAGCATCGTTTGGCATGGGGGGGTGGATAGGCATCTATAGGATCTGGGTATTTTATGGTATCATGCAGGCTCCATCTGTCTATATATGTGTTTCAAAAAAAAAAAAAAAAGAAGGTGTTTAGTAATGATCTGAAGGCTGAAACAAAAATACAGTAAGTGTTTATGGATATTCAACCTCTGTTTTGAAGACTTTCTAGGCGACAGAAGCTTGATTCGCTTAGGCTCGGCTTAATTCACTTGAGCATTGACAAAATAGATTGGAATCTCTGCTAACTTAGGATGTATTCTTGTACCTGAGACACCAGTACAAGATTCGTTGGTTTGCTTCTACTTGAGAGCCTAAGTAATCTTGGTTCACACTACACATATCAAGGAAGACCAGGTGAACATAAGATCAAACCCTAGTGTTCATTAGGGAAGGTGGAGTCCTTACCTATGCGTGCAGGTAGACTTTTCATCCTAGGTTTTAGTCTTGTGTTTAGGAGAGACTCTTTCCATCAAAAAGGAACTCTCCCACCAAAAATAAGTGTGCTCCTCCAAATAATGTTGTAAGAGATATACTGACATGTGTTATAAAAAAAAAAAAGAAGAATAAAAGTAAATAAGTCAGTATATCTCACAAATGTCTGTAAAATCGCCCTACAAAAGTTCTTCAAGGTAGGTTACAAATACCCTATTCTCTTTGAGCCACAAAAGTCAGAAAATGGGAGTTGAGTTTTCCATCATCTTTTTAATGGTCAATCCGAAGACATGAGCTGAAATTGGGACCAACCTGTACTTAAAAATTCGTGAAACCCTAGGCTTGAGTCTTAATGTTCATCTGGTCAGTCTTGATCTTTCACTAAGCACAAGCCATAATCTCTTGAGCTCTCAAGTACGGCAAAAACCTCCTGGGTCCTGGAAATCGTACTTAAGGTTTAAATATCAAGAGTCTTAGTTAGTCGAGAGATGATCTATGTCATGTAAGACTTAAAGTATTGGTAGTCTTCTCTGCAACTTGTTCTCACATTATGCAACAATAAACACACCTATGTCACCTCAGAAGAAAATCTTCAACTGAAGATCATTTCCAAATGCAATACAAAAAAAATGTTTTGGTAGGGACTAGCAAAAGATAGGTATGGGGGTATGATTGCACCACAGAAATACACCTACAATTGTGTCATCTTGTGCAATTTTCTAGCATTACCAGTGTATATTAGGTATCCACAGTCGCATTTGTAAAAATACACACATGCATGCATTTAATTGAGAGGGGAGGAGAGTGAATAAAATGGCCTTGTAATTGACAAATTCTTTAAGTGCTGCCTTGTAAAATCTCCATCTTCATTTTTATTTCTTTTTGACTTTGAATTTCTCCGCGTGGTTGCAGGCATGGCCTCTTCTTCCTCTTTGCGCCATGCTCTACACAGCAGCTCTCCCTACCAGCCACATGCAAGCTCTCCCTGCCAAGCCATTAGAAGCCATGCATAGCCAGTGCATGGCTGTGCATGCCTCTTTGCTCCTTAAAAAAGGCTCAGCCTTCTTCCTTGAAGTAGAGCCTGGTCCACCAAAAACACACAGTAGCTTCTCTTCTTCTCCAGGCCGTCTCCTCCCCTCTCCCTCCATACACAGCCTCTCCTCCTCTGAGGAGCCACTCTGTGGGCAGGAGTACCTCACTGTGGTGCACAACCACCACCGTGAGTCCACCACCGCCCAGCTCATCAAAGAGCTGGTGGGCATGGTGGTTCTCTTCCCTGATTTCTTCGTTTGAAGAATTTCCGCCATTGTCACAGGAGCTTCAAGCTTTAAAGCTTAAAGCTCCGCAGCGGCAGCAGCAGCACAGGCCACCGCGTGCGCCTGCAGGCTGCCCTCGCCTCCCGCTTCTTCGCGTACACCCACCTCTCCGCTCAAGCCACCAGCCGACGCTGGCCTTCCGCGCTCATGCCAGCTCACGCAGCGGCTCCACACTCACAGAACCGGGCACGCCTGGTCGCGTGGCTCGCCCCGGCACTGTAGCCACTGTTCACGCCAGTTAGTGGAACACTGTGGCTACAGTGCGGTGACCGATAAGTTTCTCACTTAACCGATCACCCGACACACCGCAACCGCTGCTAGCCCACGCCCGCGTCCAGGCCGGCGCTCGCTCCAGCACCCGCCCGCGCGTCCGCGTGTACCCACATCTGCTTGCCCCCGCCTGCTTCAGCTTTTGCGTCCGCGTCTCCCTTCACCCGCACCTGCCCACCTCAGTGCCCGCTCTTCACGCAGCGCGGTGCACTGTGGTCCTTCTCCCTCGATCTCACTCCCTCTAGCGCGGGCCTCTCCATGCGCCTACTCACCTGCGCGCGAGCGTGGATCACCAAACGTCGCCAGCTACATGCAGACGCCTTAACCACACTCCTTCACGCCAACTCCAACAGTCTCTCTCTCTATCTCTCACTCTCTCCCTCTCTCTCTGCAGACACACATACACACACACTCTCACTACTACATACTTATATAAAAATATATATACATATATATTTATATATATATATATATTTATATACATATATATATATACTTATATCTTTACATATAGTAGTACCTATATATTAAGTATTAGTATACATACATACATATATATATCTATATACTTATATATATATATATACACATATATATTTATATATAGACATATATATATATATACATATCTATCTACATATATCTATATACATATATTACTATATAAATATACATATATATATATATATACATCTATATAGTTATATATACATACATATACATATATATATATATACATATATATATATATAGACACATATAACTGCATATATACCTATATATTTATAACCATATATATATATATATTTACATACATATATACATATATATATTTTTTCATATCACTTACCAAACGTTGTATCGCGAGAATATCTGCACCAGTTGCTGATATTCCCCGATACACGCGTACAGAAAGTGTGTTCGCACTCATCTTCCACCAATCCACCTTACACACGGCACTTCGTCTTGTTGGTTGCGCCTTCCTAGACGACGACCGACTCGACATCATGCTACACTCCATCTCTGCCTCCACCCCCACCCCTTTATACATATATAATATATACATATATATATACTATATTTACTTTATTTCTGTTTCTCTTTCATGGCAGTAAAAGGATAAAAATATATATATATAAAAGAGAAAAGATAATTCTTGACTTGCAGGTACTCAGTCTTGCGAATAGCAAGGCCAGTTTTGAAACCTTGATTTGGCTCAAAGCCAAGAACCTGATTTTGAGGGTGTGCCTCAAGGACAAGAATTATCAAAAAAAATCTTAAATAGAAAAACACCAAAAACATAATAAACGGACGGAAGAGATTCGTTGTAGGAAAGGTGTAGAAACTTCACTTCTAATCCCACTTCCCTGAGTTCGACCCTAGGCCTAAAAGTGACCAAGATAAAATCAAGTAGGCCAGGTAAAAAAAAAAAAATTTGTAAATAGATGGTTAGGATGGATTTAGATTAACCACTATACTCATTATAACAATAAAATCACCATATTAACACAACCTAACCGGGCCCGACCCATCCATCTTTCAAGTATCCACCTGAATTATATTAGAGTCAAAAGAAGGGAATGATGGTACCATTGGAAGACCTCGACCCAGATGATAGTATTTTCGTGACATTTGATGAAGTGGGTCGAAGTCAAGTTGTTAATCCTACCCTCCCTTCTGATCATGAGATGGAACTCAAGCCCACCCTTAGGGAACCTAACCTTGAAGAATTTGACCTATCTGAGGAGTCTGATGTTACCAGTGTAAACCATTTACCTCAGATAGAGCACCCTAGGGGATCTGCTGAGATATTAAATGATTCTAAACCTCAGGTATATGATGAATCATATGATGAGGAGAAAGACGAATTATATGAGGAACCTACATTCAAGATTTGGAGTGACACTAAGGGTGATTATGTCTTATTTGAAGAGTTAGCCCCTGAGGATGTCACAAATTTGGCCAAATTAGGTTTCCTTAGCACACCCATTGATGATATTTCTCCTCATGAAGAAATAATGGAAAATTTGGAAGCAACTTCTAAGATTTATGTGGATTCACATATACACTCTGGGGAAGATTTGAGTAAAGAACAAAACTCGGGGATGACATTGATAGGATAATCCCTAGATCTGTTGCTTCCAACCTACCTTCATTCATTTCGAAGTCACCCTCTGATTCACTTATATCTGAAGGCAAAATTGTGACTTCTGATGGAGGGCAGGAAGATAAATGTGATGGTGCAAGGAATGCTAGGGATGCAATTGAGGATTTGGAAAGAGTGTTAGGGATGGACATCGAGCTGATTAAACCCAACCTAAATATGATGGCCACCCCACAACCTCAAAACTTGGACACCCTAGACGATCCTTGCCTTAGAGAATTGCTCACTTTTGTTCTGACCGTGGGGCTGAATAAACTAATATTTCCCGTAATGGAGTATCGGGTATGGATTGATGATTTCTTTAGTCAGTCCATTACCCTTGGGGTTTATCTTTGCACCATTCCTTCCCCATTCTTTTTGGAGGATCCTTGTCATCCTCCCCCTACCCCTTTGGAGGATGTTATACCTGTTTATCCTTTAGAACCTCCTCTGGTGTCCTGGGAAGGTTTTATTCCCATCCTGGTTGGGTGAGCATTTGCTATCGGGATTCATCATCAGCTCGCCAACATCCTAGGTTACCTATTTTCTAGGCCAGCATTACTTTGCTCATTTTTAGGGCCTATTTCTGCAATCCTTGAACCTGATTTGCAGGTTCTTTGGCTATTCGGCTGCTAACAAAAGAACGGCAGCCCAGCTCTGACCTAGGTAATATCCTTCTATGCAATGAGGACATTGCAGATTTTAGGCATGGAAGGGTGTACTTGGGAATATACGTAACATAGTGCATTCATTGCATACATTTGCATTAAAAAAAAAAAAGTTTTGAGCTTAACTGGCTAGGTCCTACATTCTTAAGCAAATCTGAACTCTAGGGTGGACTAAGTTAATTCTAGGGTCAAACTTTAGAAGCTAAATGAGCTACTAGCTTTAGACCTTTAGGGTCCTTTGTGGACTTAAAAACCTAAATAGGAGTTAAGTTGCAGACCATTCCTCAAGAGGTTGAGAAAGGAAAGCTAGGGTTTGAGTTAAAAGGTGGGGTAGTACCTGGAGTCTTGTTCTACCTTTTGGTTTACGGGTCCTTGTAACCCAAGCATCCAAATTTCACACACTTGGTCTAGTAATCAACTTAATTTCTTTCTTTCTTAAAAGAGATTTGGTTCTCTTAGTTTGACTTAGGAGAGGCTTGAAAACACAATTTGATTGGAAGAGTTCCTGCCACAGGAGAGGTGGAGTATATACTCACCTTGAGAATGCGATGATAACATATTACCTCCTCGACGCTTGTCTCTTAGGATATCCATCCTACTGGGGGCATGTAAGCGCATTGTGAGGTTCAGGTACCATGGGTGGCCCTATCTCGAAGTGCCGATTGCCATAGGCCTAAATTCACTTAAGAAATCCATGGGCGATAATATCTCGAAGTGTCGATTGACAGGAGTTCTTGGGGTCATTATGGGTAGTGCTATCACCCTTCGAGGCACCCTTCGAAGCATCGAAATCTAGGCACCCTTCGAGGTATGGTAATGGGGACAATGAGTCTGACACAGACTATGTTGATAGCTGATCCGAGGTTAGACTTAGCGAAATCAAACAAAAAAAACTTATATATTATTGAAAAAAATTCCTTTTTCCTTTAACTCAAATAACTCAGACCAATGCACATGCATGGATGCTTTAATCTCAGGGATCAATAAGCCTTAGGGTAGAGTCAGAAATCAGGGAAACTTGTGCCTGCAACTTGTCTTTAGCCGACCTAGTCTGTAGCCTAACAACTACTTGGGAACCTTAGGTCTAGAGTCTGAACTTAATATGTTTTTGAAGGAAGACCAATTGGGTTGACTAGTCTACTTGGAGTGCTAGGTTTTTACTTGGATTTGCTAGGGACTAGCAAAAACTAGGCATGGGGGCATTTGATTAGCCCATATTTGTGGGCTATTTAAGTATTTAAGTGCCTAGACAATAAGTTAATTCTAACATTTATTTAGCATAAATTAGGATGTAAATAGGTTAATTCATATTTCTAATTTAATTACATAATTCATGCATTGCATTCATATTTAAATGCATTTAGAATTAACTTAGAATTGCATTCATTTAATTAGTTAACCAATTAGGTGCATTACATACATTAATTTAAGTTAACATAAAAGTTGAGGGTTTGTATATAAATAACCATAATATTTTAACATTATTTTTTTTATTCTTCTTGCAGCAACGGCTGCATTTCCTTCGGTTGCTGCTGCAACGCCACCAGCTGCCGCACTAAAGCCTACATTCATGGACTAGCGGAGAAGGTGGATCTGCTCCCGCCTCTCCATTCAAATTCATGCAGGCAGCTACAAAAAGAGGGAGAGATAGCCGAGCGTAGGAGGCCACCACCCCCGACCCACCACTGTGCAAAGAGTTTGTCTCTCGTCCATTCCACACCGTCGGCCTCAACCATGGCGACGAGCATCCACCACTGTGAGCGTGTGGTGTGACAGGACACACCGCCATCTGGAGCTCGTCCACATTACCGTGAGCACCTCAAACTGCACCACCCTCGCCGTCGTCACCGACAACCACCGCTGCAGCCATTGCATTTTCATCTCCTCAGTCAGTTAAGACGTATGGGAAATTTCCCGGACGTCTGAAGCTTCGACCCCACACTCCAACAGCAACCGGCCGCTCGCTTCATGCCCGCACCCCTCTGGTTGCACACTTACGCCGCACCTCCTACAGCATCCACGGTGCAAGCCCTTACTGCACCTCACCGCCTTCACACCCACACCCCTCCAGCTGCATCTTTCCAGCCACCGGACAAAGCTACATCGCACACCTCTTCATCATCTCTAGCCTGCAGCTGCGCCCGCTCCTTCGGTGCCTCACCACCACTTCACGCCCGCATCACACCACCCATGCACACAGCAGTAGGACCGGCCGCTCCTTCACAACCGCATCGCTCCAGCTGCACAAGACCGCCAGCGCCTTAGCACGCCTCCACCCCACGCATGCACTTCACCCCCAGCACCCACTCCGGCACACTCGCCTTGCAGCCTCGCGTGCCCGCCAACGTGCAGCAAGCCCGCTAGCACTTGCGGCCAACGCGCACATAGTAGTAGGTGCGCGCTCTTATCTGCATGTGCATCACCTGCACAAGCCTGCCACCTAGAGCGCCTCCACCACCTGCAGTGCCCCTATCACCAACGCGCCTCCAGTACTGTGTGCGGCCTCATTGCACGCAACAGCAGCCTCCGCATGCAACATTTGCAGCAGCCTCCGCGCATGCCCATCTGCGCCTCCTCCAACAGGTGTAGCCACCGTCGAAAGCCACCTTCACCGGAGCTCCATCTGGCTAGCTCAGGCCACCTCGCGACTCGCCGCCACCACCGCTGCGAAGCCCTCAGTCCAAAGAACTTCCTCCGAGCTTCACGCCTCTGGTCATTCCTTCCTCTTCGCACACGGCCAAGGGGAAGAAATCCCCTATTTTGCTACAGTAAAAGGCCTATTAATATTTACATTTTCTACCATTGGAAACTTTTCTTGATATTTTATTGAATCTGATTTGTAAAAAATATCCTCTAGTCGTTCAAAATTGCCATTTCAGCATGTTCTCTTGATACTAGCTTAATCTGAAGGCAGATTTGGCTCGATTCTCATCTAAACTAACTACAAACATACGTTTTTAACCGATCCGAATTTAAATACGTCATTGCCTCCCTGTGGACACGACCTGCTCTTCTGTGAGTGATTATTTTTAATTATTGATTAGTCAATTTTTCCACCACATAAAACTACAAATAACTTTTAAAGAGAACAATCAACTCGTCACTTTCCCCCTAAGGGGATATCTCTTCTTCTCCACCTTCTCCATCGTGGAGAGGGCAGGCACTGTGGAACCAAGCAAACACCAACATCTTCCACCGCAAGCATGCACTGCCTTGACCATTCCACCTCATGCCTGCAGGCAGCCAAGCGTCCTTGCAAGCCTGCAGCCATGCCCCATCACCTACGCTACTGCCTTCACTACGCCAAACAGCCTCCAGTTCCATCACACTGCCACAGCCACGCCTTCACCTCCCACCGTGCCCTTGCACTGCCTTCACCACGCCAAGCTTCCATCGCCTGCCCAGCACAGCTTGCACCTGCATCCTAGCCGCACCAAGTGCCCTCTTGCTCTTACCGCAGCGCTCCTTGCGCGCCCTGCAGCCACGCCATCACCCTCCTGCCCTTACCGCAGCACCCCTCGCTAGCGCCCATAGGCAGCCAGCCAATCCCGTAGGTGCCCATGCCCGCAGACCGTAGCTGCCCGAAGGCAACCCATGACTACAGGCCATGCCATAGTACACCCTAGCACACCCTTGAGCACACAACCCCAGCGCGCATCTGCGCAGGCTACAGCAGCCGCACCATCCTCTCCACGCATGGTGCTCCTCCTCTAATAGAGCTAACAGGCCGGCGGCTATTCTCCACCGTCCGACCGCCACGTCACCACCATCGCGAAGCACACGTCGAGGTGCACCACCCCATCGACTCTCGTCGCCAACCGTGAAAGCCTGTCCAAGTGAGGAAGAGAGAAGAAATCCTCTATTCTCTCCTCAATTAAAATTTACATTTCATGCCATTACCATTAGATATTATTATTTTATTCAGGCCACATTGCATTGATGCACTTATAGTTTCCTGAAATGACTTTACTTGTGTTATGTGCATCATTTAACTTTGAATTTCAAATTAGATTTGCATGCAAGTTAAATTTACATGATATGCCATTGCACATCCATCATATACATATTTTTGGGAGCTTAATTCCTGACATGAAAATTGCATGACTAACCCTAAACTTTTAAGGAAATTGCAAGATCCATTTAAAATGGCATATTCCTCGCATTGAAGTTGCAAAGTTGTCTGCAAATAGCATCATTCTCTACTCATGAATTTATTGGTCTATTCCTCCTTGTGGATGTGACAACTTTATTGTGGTTAAATTTGATATTTAGTTTTGATTGAGAGATTTTCCACCACATAAAACAAGACATATCATTCTATTGCTATCATAAATAAGCGATAATCTCTCCATTAGTCGGCCGGGAGGAGGGCTTCAAGATGATGGTGATGGGGCGGTGAGAGGCGGTCAACGGCCGTCGGATGGAGGAGGAGGATGTCGGCGATGGCCGATGACATTTGATGGGTTCTGCGTGCTTGGTGAAAGCACTTAGGGCCATCATTGGAGTGAGGGTGTCGTCGTGGTGGTGTCATCGGTGAGGTAGGAGGCTAGACGTTGGGTGATGGAGTTAGCTCTAATTTGTTCGACGTGGGAGGTTGCAGGTGGTGATCGATCCTTCTTTTGTTTGGTAGAAGAAAATGATAAGGACGAAGAAGGAGAAAACTAAGGGGGAGGTGGCATTGGTGATTGGTGTTAGGTGTTGGTGGTGGAAGACTAAAGGTATTGATGGCGGTGATGTTGCTACAGCTGATGGTGGTCTGTGGTGAGGGGGAGGGGGAAGGAAAGGTGACAAGGTGCAAAGGGTGCGGTAACGTAGAAGGGTCTATGGTGGAGGCGCGGTCAGACAGGCGATGTTGTGGTGAAGATGGCGTGTTGGGTTATCTTGGGGGAGGTGAAATAGAGGAAGAAGGTGAAAGGGAATAGGTGAGGTTTTGGTGGAGAAGGTGAAGGTGGAAGAGAAGGAGGAAGATGGTGATGGTACTTGCTATCATCGAGAACCACTAGGATGGATGTAGCGTTGAAAGGAGTACGCTCTAGCCACCGTGCAAGCTTTGGACATAGTGTTTGCTCTGGCCACGGTGCCGGTGGAGGTGATGGAAGACGTCCCTGCAGGGGAGAGGGAGACATAAATCGAGAGAGATCCCATTGCCTGTGTGTGGCCGCACTTTTATAGATCTTCTATCACCAACTCTCCTTCGATGTGTTGCGTTTCCCAAAGACTCAGCCTTCTCCAACAGCTTAACGGCAGTAGTGAGGCGGTGGGGAAGCGATGTGTTGGGGCTGGTGAGGAGGTTACGCACAGTTGTCGGTGGAGATGGCTAAGGTGTGGTGCGTCTGGGAATTTTGCACACATCTACCTACATAATATGAAGATATGTGTTAAGTCATATCTTTTCCATAGGGTAATTTAATATCTAATTAGAAATAGTTACACTCTAAGAAAATGTTCGTAACATGTACTTAGGCAATTAAATGGTCCACTAAATTGGGCTCATCACCATGCACCTCTCCATTAATGAGCATCTCCAACATCTGCATCCTCCACGTCCAAGGGCAAGTGCACACCTCTACCACCGTTGCGTAAAAAATCATCGTATTTAGGAAAATATTGTGTCGTAGTATAGCGATGAAAATGAATGCAACATTTAAATTTATAATTCTAAAAAAATCGTAAGTTCCAAGGTCATTCGCAAGGAGCAAATAAGGAATTCAATCACTAATCGAAATAATAAACAATGAGCTCAACAATTAATGATAAAGATATGTAAGGAATAATCCTCAAAAATATAGTCAATAAGAATAATGTCTGTCAACAATAAATGGGATAAAAGATAAATAAAAGCTAAAAATGGTGGTTTAAACCACCAATTAGGTCCACAAGTAAGCACAAATCCCAAGGTCAATAGTATTCTTAATATGTCAAACCACAATCAAATATTTCAATAGTGGTCACAACCACTTATCCACGTTAGATAATATCTCAATAAGTCCATAGTACCTAGAACAAATATCAGAGTCAGACATTAGGTACCAACATCAGACAACTTAAAGTCACCAAGCACAGTAGCACAAAGCCTTTGGGATTTCTCTAAGTGTTGAGCATAGAGGTACTCTTCTCGAGGTAAAAACCTCCCCCGTCCCTCCTCAGAATCCCCTTTTCTCTCTTAATCTAGAACTAGGTATAGGGTATGCAGGTGATTGGGTAACCAAGTCATGAACAGGGGACCAGACTCATGAGTAGTGACCACTGGTGAGGTGTGAGGGTTGAGTAAGGGACCTTACCCCTCTGTGTATGAGGCAGTAAGCATATGTCACGAATTCCATTTATGCGCTGTTTGGGTTTTGGTACCCAAGATGTGGGACTAAATCCCAGTGTCTTTCTTCATACATAGCTGTAGGGGAGATGCTCCTCAATTGCTGTTGCTATTGTTATTCCTTCTCCAAGCCATGGCCTAGGGTGACTAACAAGGATAGGTTGCTTTGATTGAGGGTGGCAGTGGTGGAAATGAAGACCGAAGAATGGTAGATAGAGGCGGAGGTTCAGAGCTCGTCAGCGACACCTGAAAGAACAAAATTCGAGCTTTAAGCCCAAATTAAATCGTCCTTGAGTGTCGCCATGAGGTGAGGAGGGTGATGGCAATGGAGTTTTGGTGTTTAGGGCCCTATGGAGTGCGTCAGAGTTGAAGAAGATGATGGAGGCATGGGTTGCTTGGTGGAGGTCTAGGGTGGTTGGAACTCCAAATAAATAGAGGGCTTTGATTCTAGGGATTGTGGAGAAGGTGTAGCAAGTGAAAGCAAGGCGATAGGTGCGGTGTAGCTGCATGGCAACCTTGCTGGAGGCGTGGCTGAAGTTGGGGAAGACGATGGGGGAGAGTGGTGAACAATGGTTGAATTAAGATCTAAAGGGCCCCTAAAGTTAATCTATAGAGGGAGAGGGAGAGTTTGGTCTATGTGATTGGAAGAATAGGGGAGAGTTTTCGCACTGGTGTGCCTTGCTAGTCGTGGAGAAGACAAAGCCTTCGACGATGAAGATGGGTGACGAAGGGGAAAGAGGCCTCCACTGTGGCTAGTGAGAGGCGGACAACAGTGAGGAAGAAGAGGACACTCCCAATTTGGCAATTGGTAGGTTGTAGAATGACAGAGGAAGAAGGTTGCTAGAGCCATGGTGGAGGTGGCAGGAGAAGAGTAGAAATGGGGATTTTCTACCTTAACCGGGCTCAATTTGATTGGGAAGTTCATGGTGCTTTTATAGAGCTTAGATTCAAGGTCAAAGAAGCCAAGAAAACTTCATTTGGCAAGTGCTTGAACCAACTTTTGAGCTTGACTTTTTTTTAATTCTCTGGCTGTGATGGAATCAAATCAAGCCTCATGAGATGGACCATTATGTAGGGAATTTCCTAATCAACAATCTCTCTAATTTTGGAGGGATTTGGTCGACAAGTCAAGGAAGAATGCTTGATTGAAGTTTGATGGTTTAGGTTTGAGGTTTGTTCACTCTATTCATGGTGGTAGAGACCTAAATGCAATGAAGATGACAAAATTAGGGGTGTTTCTGTAAGAAACTTGAAACTTAGGGTCTTAAATGTGAAGGATAGAGATTTTAGGGGTTAAAATGCAAACTAGGTCAAAATGAACTATGATTAGGCCAAAATTTTGGTGTTAACCAAACTTGGACCCAAGGAATCTAATGGTGAAGTTGGATTTGGGTTTTGACCATGTTTAACTATGTAAATTGCATAGAAGCCCAAATCAAGGTAAATTTCCATCTAAAACACTATTCTAGGTCAAAATTTGTTCAGATGGTCAAACCAAGGGTGCCAAACCTCTTAGATTATTTTTCCATGAATTTTAGAATGTTTGGATTGATTTTATCCTGACCATAACCGTTTTTATTCAAGTATGGCTAATAATTAGGGTTTTCAATCTATATTAGTCCTCGAGATGCATGAAATCCTGATTCTATAAGTGTGAGCCCACTTCTTGGTCTTTTATGTTCATTTGACTTTTAAACAACCCCTAAGTGACTCTATGGTGTGGTTAATCTGCATTTGTGGTCTGCTGTTAAAATAGTAGAATTAACCTTGTTTTCTTGTCTTTTCCTCAAATCAGATCAGAGTGGAATTATGGTTCTCATGCAATCATTTAGGAGCATTTATCTCTTGATTCCAACTAATGCAAGTTAGTTATGATGAATGATGGTGTTACCATCAACCACCTTCATCACGAGGCTGGCCACATCACCTTGGTCATCCCTCTGTTCCCTCCTACTACCTTAACCCCACACGACCATAGGAGACCACCTCCGATGCCCTGATTTCCTATAGCTATAGCATAGTCGTTCTTCATATTTTAATCTTCGCGTTACTATCTTGCTAAGTAGTAGCATTACTCCCAAAATGCATGCATAATCTTTCCAAGATCCATGCATGCATATCTTTTCTGTTAGCGTAGATTTTTGTTTTTCAATGTACAAGCATTCCTCTATAGCCATTGTAACAACATCCAGATTTCAAGGAAATAAAATAATGTTTCTAGCTTCATATTTCCATTTTGCAATAATAAAAAGATGTAGGTTCCAAAAGATATAAATGATTTAGAGATTGACGCATTTTCTGTTAATACCCATAGCGAAGTAAGGATTGTGCGAACGAGCACTAACACATTCACCTTCATCATTTATTTGACTCACACATGTTTTAAGGGTTAATAATGCGACTGGCGAATCTTACATTCGTAGACTTGAAACCGACATCCAATTCTAAGTGAGCAAAGAAGAAAATAAAGAAATCAAAAATCAATTTGCATTCACGCCTCCCAGAGATTGACCAGGAATTATTGTCTCGTTAGAAATATTTTTGTTGTTTGGATCAGATTTCGTGCTATACTACAACGTAATCAAATCAAATATACGATTTATGATCCCAACACACCTTAACAAAATGAGGTAGTTGAGAGAAAGCACCGCACTCTCCAAGAGTGTGCTTGCAGATTGCTCATAGACTTCAGGTTACAGAAGTACTTTTGGGCTGAGGTGGTTAACATGGTTTGTTACGTGTTAAATCTCATCTTAATTCGATCTAGTTTGCAAAAAACATGTTTTGAACTATATTATAGGAAAATACCAAAAATTAGTTGCTTTAAAGTTTTTAGATGTCGATGTTTTATTTTAAATACTCACTCTAATTTACATAAGTTTGATGCCAAAGATGAAGAAGCTATTTTCATTGGTTATTCTTCACGTAGTAAGGCATATCGGGTGTAAGGGCTTGGATTTTAATTATGTTTAATTATTTAATTAAAACCTTAATTGGTTTATTAATGTTGGATTAATGGCTTTGGGGACCTTGATTTGGAAATAGTACCCTTAAAAGGGTAAGAAATCCCCTTAAGTGTTAATAAATGTTGGGTAGTGGAAAAGTTGAGGGGCTCTTTTCGAGAAAATCAAGTTGGGAGGACTTACTAGGAGACTAAGAAAGACAGAAGAGGGTCTTGAGCATAATTTTCCCTCATTTATACTTTATTTTGGCTTGTTGGATAAGCCAACCCCTCCACGTTACTGCCAACGAGAGAAGGAGAGGAAGAAGAGAAAGAGGAGGAGTTTCCTCTCCTCTCCTCTCCGTTCCTCCTCCCTTTGCTACACCTGCAGCTACTGTTGCTACTGCTATGAGTGAGGGAGAGGAGGAGGAGGAGAAGCTATTGCACTTGCTGTTATTGTTTTTGATGTTGTTGTGTTGTTGCTACTATAGCTGTAGCAAGAGAAAGGAGCGGGAAGAACTGATGCTGCAAGCTTGAGGTAGGGATCCTTGTTTCCTTGAAGGATTTTCTTTCATTTCCCTTAGCTAAATATTGAAATGGAAGTGTGCGCTTGACTGATACAAGGTTGTATGTGAGGGTATTTGCATGCATAACTTGAATAAGAGGTGTAGATGATGTGCATGTACCCATGAAAATGGCATTTGGGAATTTCGATTCTAGGAAGAAATCCATAAGAATGTGGTGTTTCACCTATTTTTAGAAGAAGTGGATGTGCCAGAATATGTTTTATAAGGGCTGGTAATGCATGTGTATGAGTTAGGGAGCCAAAATTCTTGTTTTAGAACATAGTTCGATTCTGAACTGCAGATCAAACGTCTCATCTATTGATCAGACATCCAATATATCTAATCTTGATGTCTAGGCTATTGCCTTGGGTGCCTCTACTTTGGACCTGGAGTTCCAGGAATGAAACTCTCATGAGTAGACATCTGGACTCCACAATGGATGTCCAAACTATGCTCTAAATGTCCGACAAAGGTCCTGGACGTCCAGACTATCCTCTGGATGTCTGACAAAGGTCCCAGATGTCCAATAACAGGATAGGGAAAGGGTCCTTTCTAGATGACAAATTCTGGATGTCTGAACATTTATCAGATGACTTAAGTGGCCAAATTAGACATCTGACACTTTCATTGGATGTCAAAAAAGGGATTTGGCTAAATCTGAACCAAATATCAAAGAATGAAAGTATTAAGCCCCGTTCGGAGTTTGAAACCCAAACCTATGGATCTTGAATGGAACCTTGAAAGAAACCGTGAATGAAAACAAACGTGATGTCTAGGTTAGATAGGTGGGATCATAGGGCTAACACCTTGACCCCTTGAGCCACGGACTCATGATGGTGGAAGAAGACCCAAGAAATTCTATGTAGCTAGTGGTTGCCAGGGATGAACCTTGGAACTAAATAGTTGCTGGTTATGGCGATGAGCCATGGGCTGTCACTGAAAATAGGTACATGAACGTACATGAATCCAACTCAATGTGAGGTACTCGTAGCAATAAACTCTGTAGGCGTTCGCAAGGATGGATGACACTGGGGTACCTACTACTCGTAGCAATAAGCTCTGTAGGTGCCCGCAAGGATGGATGACGCTGGGGTACCATGAGGGATGGTAGGGACCTCATCTGACGGTGAATTTGAGAGAGCATATCTAGGAGGTGAGCTCTGCGATGGAGCAGAGATGTGATTCGACAATGTCTGACCATTCCCTGTACTATGATTTGGAGTGATCCGAATGATTGATGACTCCATTTTGTGGAACTAGCCAGTGATGGCTCATCTGGTCCACAAGTTATTTGACCTGGGTAAGTCCCAAGAGGCTCGACTCTGTTGATGGAAGTCAGACATTGTTCTCCTGTTGTGAGAACATGTACTCTTGCTTAAGGATCACTAGCACTGCTAGTCTCTCCCCTAATCAAGGAGGGACTGGCAGGTTGTGATACAAGAGGGTGCATCAATTTCCCCTCTAATAGGGAGAAATGATTTCAAGAATCAGATCCTTTTGGCGAATGAGTGAATACTGGTAATGGTAATTGAAATGAAAGACATGGAACAATTAAGTACAGGGATGGGCTAGTTGGTTCGATTAGCCTAGGTCACTATAACTTGTACACTACTCATTGTTCTTGACATAACCATTACAGTTTTTCCCTACTAAGCCAGTTGGCTCACCCCTACTTTGTGGCCCAATTTCAGGACCTGAGGCCGTGGAATCATACCACAGCTACGAGTAGTTCGGAGTAGGTTCGTTGGGCATAGGCAAGATGCCCTTATTTCCAGAAACTTGGGGCGTAGTGGCTTAAACAGTGGAACCTGTACTCCAGGTACTGTTGTTGGAACCTCCCACTGACGGGTGATCGAGGCACGTTTTGCTAACTAAAATCAAGGTTCGAAGGAGCTGTCCTCATAGCTCACAAAATGCATCCATCAAATAAAATTTATAACCGAATCTCGAAAAGTGAGTTTCGGGTCAAACATGAGGAGGTGAACATTTGGTTTTATAAAAATCCGTGCTTCGCTTTTATTTATTTTTGGTTGTTTTTATCTTTTCTAATTTTTTTAGTTTTTAGAAAGCAAGAGATCAGGTTGATGACTTCTAGATAATCTTCTTGCAACAATATAAGAGAGAGAGAGACAAATAGAGAGAAATAATCATCTATTTATAAACGAATGTTTGTTACACTACGAAAGCGAAAAATCTACACTACGATCAAGTAAAAAGATAGAATGAGGTAAGAGAAATCCCCCTCGGCAGTCGTTTGGAGGATGACTCGCTCTGACGTCTCCTGGAGGAAGGTGTCGAGGAGTGGGACGAATAGGGACGGCATTGGAGGATGAAGGATGGGACAGGACGGCGTTGCGGCGAGGATCTTCTTCCTGAAGCGTGGTGAGAGGACGGCCACAGGATGCTCCACGAAGGGGGATGAGGGGAGGGGAAATATTTGATTTTCTACTCTAGAGGAGCATCCCGGGCTTGGGACAAGCTCTCTATAGAGCCTTGGAGGTGGTGAGAGTAAGAAAGGAAGAGATGAAGAAAAATGGGAGGGCTAGGGGTCCTTTTATAGTGGAGGAAAGAATCAAATTCGTATATAGGACATTTAGTGACGGTCAAAAACGTCATTGAAGATCCGTCACAAACATCGCTGAAGACAGCCCATGCGCCCACCCACCGCTGCGCTGGCGCATGCTCCATGCACCCATGTCGTGTGCCTCCTCGCTCACACCCGCACTGTTGTTCGCGTGCGGTGGCACGTATGTGTGCATGTTTGGCTTGGGTTGCGCCACGTCACGTGATCTGGGCTATCCATCTTCTTTCTGTTGTAGGGGCTGCTACACGATAAGTCAATTTTCGCTTTCGAATAATGTTATTAAGATGATTTGTTGTTGTAGGATCAAAGTAGTGGAAAATCGCTTAACAAAATAATTAAAATTTAAATTAAACTACTCACAGGAGAGTGGGTTGTGTCCACAGGGAGGCAATGACTTAGTTAAACTAGCAATTAGGTTGAAATCAAGTTCGTTGAACTATTCGTCAGATCAAACAATGCCTGTGTAGCTCTGAAAGTAAACCTTAAATTTATGAAGTCAAGGGGTGTTAATGTAATTTTTACGTCATAAAATTATCCATGTGCAAGGGTATGCCTTGTACTATTTACTTGCATGCATACTAAAATGTCATTCAAAATTAAATTCAATGCACATAAAGACGAATAATAAGGTTTAACAATTCTCTAGAAGCATGAGCACGAAGGCATAAATTCACCGTAATAAAATAATGATAAATCAAAATTCATTTTTGTTGCAATGGCATGAAATGTAAATATTAATTCCACCTTAAACAGAGGATTCTACCTCTCTCCTCCTCACGCATGGCAGAGAGATGCGTTCGAGGAACTCTTCTGGGCGTAGTTTGGCTGGAGTGAGGGATTCGCAACGGTGGCAGTGGCAAGTTGTAAGACGGCCAGAGTTGGTCAGATGGAGAGAAGCAGCGGCGGTGGAGGTTGCTGCTGCTGGCTATGCGTGCTGCAGGCTCGAGGAGGGGCGGCGCGCGGGCACTACAGGCACTGCAGGTGCGAGGAGGCGTGGGCGCGTGGAGGGGTGGGCGCTCTGCAGGCTGCACAGGCGCATGTGGGTTCTGATGGTGCTGGCTGTAGGTGCTGCAGGGAGGCACTTGAGGCGCTGAAGCAGGGGACTGCTGGCACGCGGCCATGGGTGCACTGGAGGTGAAGGTGCACGCGAGGTCAGATGGCACGAGGAAGCGTGGGTGCTGGGGAATGGGTGCGTATGAGATGAAGGTGCAGGCATGCAAGTGCGAGATGGGATGTTGTCTGAGGTGAGGGCGCGCGGTGGGCAGGCATGCTAGGAGAGGGCGTGCTAGCTAGGGGTGAAGGTGCGCGGAGGGCAGGTGCGCTTGGCAAGGTTGAGGTGAGGGGAGAAGTTGCAAGGACTCTTGGTGGTGTGGGTTGTCACCCCACACGCCCACGGTGGTGGAGTCGCACTGCCACGGTGGGAGGCCAGTGGTATGGAATGGATGAGAAGCAAAGTTTTCTACGCAGTGAGGAAAAAGGGTTGGTGGCCTCCTTTGAATAATAGCCCTTCCTTCTCTTTTGTAGCCACAGCTACAAAGATTTGAAATTCAAAAGCGACCATAAAATCAATGCTGATGCGCAAGAGGAGGAGGCGGAGACGGAGGAGTTCCCAGCAAAGGAGAAGAATAAATCAAGAATAAAATAATTAGGATTATTTATACATAACTCCTTAACTTCTATGTTAATTAAAATAGTGTATGTAGTGCACCTAATTAATTAACTAATCAAATGTATGCAATCCTATGTTAATTCTAAATGCGTGAATTATGCACTTAAGCTGAAAATATGAATTAATTTATTTACATCCTAATGTATGCTATCTAAATGTTAAAATTAACTTAATGTCTAGACACTTAAATACTTAAATAGCCTACAAATATGGGCTAATCAAATATCCCCATGCCTAGATTTTGCTAGTCTCTAGCAAATCCAAGCAAAACCTATCACTCCAAGTAGACTAGGCAACCCAATCGGTCTTCCTTTAGAAACATATTAAGTTTAGACTTTAGACCTAAGGTTCTCAAGTAGTTGCTAAGTTACAGACTAGGTCGACTAACGATGAGTTGCAGGCACAAGTTTCCCTGATTTCTGACTCTACCCTAAGGTTTATTGATCCCTGAGATTAAAGCATCCGTGAATGTGCATTGGTGTGAGTTATTTGAGGTTGGTATGATTGCCAACCTAGAAAGGAAAAAGGATTTTTTTTTTGAATAATATATACATATTGTTTGATTCCTCTAAGTCTAACCTCAGATCTGCTATCAACACGGTCTGTGTCGGATTCATTGTCCCAATCACTGTACCTTGAAGGGTGCCTGGCTTTCGATGCTTCGAGATAGCACCGTCCATAGCGACCCCAAGAACTCCTGGCAATCAACACTTCGAGATAGTATCGCCCATGGATTTCTTAAGCAAATTCAGGCCTGTGGCAATCGGCACTTCGAGATAGGGCCACCCATGGTACCTGAACCGCACAATGAGCTTACATGCCCCTAGTAGGATGGATATCCTAAGAGACAAGCGCCGAGGAGCTAATATGTTATCATTGATCCTCAAGGTGAGTATATACTCCACCTCTCCTGTGGTAGGAACTCTTCCATTCAAATTGTGTTTTCAAGCCTCTCCTAAGTCAAAACTAAGAGAACCAAATTTCTTTTAAGAAAGGAATTAAGGTGATCACTTACACAAGACCAAGTGTGTGAAATTTGGATGCTTGGGTTACAAGGACCCTTAAACCAAAAGGTAGAACAAGACTCTAGGTACTACCCCACCTTTTAACTCAATCCCTAGCTTTCCTTCCTCAACCTTTTGAGGAATGGTCCGCAACTTAACTCCTACTTAAGTTTTCAAGTCCACAAAGGACCTTAAAGGTCTAAAGGTAGTAGCTCACTTAGCTTATAAAGTTCGATCCTAGAATCAACTTAGTCTAACATAGAGTTTTGATTAGCTTACGAATGCAGGGCCTAACCAGTTAAGCTCAAATTTTTTTTTATATATTTTTTTGTTTTTTTAATGCAATATGCATGAATGAATGCAAAATGTAGACATGCTATAAACAAATGCCTCAGGTCCTCTCCCCCATGTCTGGTTCAAACAATTTCCTCATTGGAAACAAAAATAGTTAAAGGAAGATATTACTTGAGGTAGAGAATGGTAGGAGCTAAGGCTCCTCAAGAGTGACCTTGTCAACTAGATGGCCATCCAAAGTAATGTATGGTTTTAACCGTTGACCGTTGACGATAAAGGGAGTTCCTGAAGAGGAAGGGCTTTTAATCTCCACAGCTCCATGCCGAAACACTTTAGTGATTATGTAAGGCCCATCCCAACGAGATTTTAACTTCCCTGGAAAAAGCTTAAGTCTGGAATTGAAAAGCCAGACTTGTTGGTTGGGCTCAAAGGTCTTTCGAAGTATATACTTATCATGCAAGACCTTAGTTCTTTCTTTATAAGCTTGAGAGGTGTCATAAGTATCATTCTTCAGCTCCTCAAGCTCACTTAATTCCAGAAATCGTGCCTTACTTGCCTTCTCTAAATCCATGTTAACACTTCGAATAGCCTAAAGTGCCCTATGTTCCAACTCAACGGGTAAATGGCATGCTTTCGCATACACAATCCGAAAGGGAAAAGTACCCAAAGGGATCTTATAGGTCGTTCGATATGCCCACAAAGCATCATCGAGCTTTTGGGACCAGTCTTTCCTATCAAGTCTAACGGTCTTTTCTAAAATATGTTTTATCTCCCAATTCGACACTTCAACATAGCCACTCGTCTGAGGATGGTAAGGGGTAGTGACCTTGTGAGTCACTCCCAAACTCCTGATTAGCTGATTGAAGTGGTGGTTTCGGAAATGAGGTCCCCCATCACTTATAATGGTCTTGGGGAAGCCAAAACGAGATATGATATTGGCCTTCACAAATTTCAAAACCACAGAGTTGTCATTTGTGCACGTAGGAATGGCCTCTATCCATTTAGAGACATAATCAACTGCCACCAAGATATATTCATAACCATGGGACGATGGGAAGGGGCCCATAAAGTCAATTCCCCACACATCAAAAATTTCAACAGATTGAATAGGGTGTTGAAGCATTTCATTCCTCTTCCCAATCATCCCAGTCCATTGACATCTAATACAAGCTTTAACAAAATTATGAGAATCCTTAAATAATGAAGGCCACCAAAAATTGGATTGGAGAACCTTAAAAGTACTTTTCTTAGTGCCAAAGTGTCCTCCACAATGAAGTTCATGGCAAAAACTCAGCACACTTTGTTGTTCCTCTTCAGGTACATGATGAGTCCATTTTAATGGACTAATATTACGCCTAAGTAACTTTAATTGTATCTTTTAGGTTTGTTAATAACAATATTAAGTTATAGAATGTTTGCATGCATCATGATTTAGGTTTACATCTATTCTATAACTTAATATGTTCTTTTATGTGCAAAAAAAATAATTGGCAAAAGAATGAGGAGGAAAGGGTAAATTACCCTTTCATATAACCGGCAGCTATTCTTTTCCCCATCCTCCGGGCACCCTCAACAGCCGCCAGCCATAAATAGTTAAGGGATTTGAAAATCCCTTAATTCACGCACGCGCAAAGGAGAGGAGTTAAAAATAAGAGGCGGAGAAAGGAGAGGGAAGATCATCCAGAGAGAGTGGGTAACCCCAAGCGTGCACTGTGACCAACACGCACCCCACCCTACAGGCGCACACCCATCTGTAGGCTCCCAACCGCGTGCATGCAGCAGCACCCTAGCCAGCCATCCGCAGCCTACAGGCACCCACTTCAGTGCCTAGCGTTCTCTGCAGACTACCTCACCACTAGCACTTCCTGCAGGTGCTGTGCGCTCACCGGCCATCCGTAGCACCAAGTGCCTTCACCCGCAGGACCTATTCAAGCATCTGCACCTGCCTCCAAGCCTGCACCGCGCACCCTCCTTCTCCACCTTATGCGCTCGCAGGCGCGAGCTCATCTCCAGCCAGCTCGTAGGTGTGCGCCTCAACCACCAGCGCCTCAACCTCCAACGCCTCAGCCTCCAACGCTCGCTTTCGTTTCCCTCGCCATCACCGCTGCACCGCAACCACCCACCTACAGCTGCACCCTACCAAGCCTGTGCCATCGCCTCTGGACCACATTGCCCTCACCTGCGCCCCTGCAGGCACACCCGCAGGCGCTGCACCACAGGCGCCCGCTCACTGGCCACCACAGCCAGGCCGCACCCGCACTCCTGTAGACATGCCCGCCTTCACCACCTCTCACCCTCCTTCCTGCTGCATGCCTTCATGCCTGCAGGCGTGCGCCCGTCCGCCATCCTCCAGCCGCGCTCGCAGGCACACACCTCCGCGCACCCCTCTCAGGAAGTGCCTTCACGGTAGCAGTAGCCTCTCCGACATTCTTCTCCTCCGTCGGCCAGCCACCTCCAGCCATCTCCATCAATGCCGCGGCGTCCATCGGATAGGCCTCATCCTCGCCGACCTCCCTAGCACGTCCACCGCCCGCCGATGCTCTCTCTCTCTCGAGAGGAGGAGAGAGAGCAAATGCTCTGTTTTGAATTCAATTAAAAATTACATTTACTTCCATTGCTAGAGAATTTGATTTTTCATTTATTATTATTTTATTATGGCAGCATTGCACATGCACACTCATATTTTCTAATAATTGCATGTTATTGATATTCACTTGTTTTAAAATTGATTTTGGGATCAACACATGCACCGATTCTCTCTAGTATATGACACGTGAAAATTTCACAAAATCATCATATATTTATTGATGATTTCAATGAGGTAAAACTGCACATATACCCTTATCTTTTTAAGTTGTTGTGAATCTACTTTTCTTCGCATTTTATGTTAGATTTGAATAGGGATTTCGCACTTAACTGAAAGAATATAAAATAATCAAGAGTTTATTGCATAGTTGCCTCCCTGTGGACACGACCCACTCTTCTGTGAGTGGTTATTTTTAGTTTTTTGATTAGCCGATTTTTCCACCACTTAAATACTACAATGCAATGCAGAAAGTCGACTCTTTCAAATTGGCGCCGTTGTTGGGGAGGCAACAGACACAATAGATTTACTTCATTGTTTTTAAATATTCTGAGTTACAAAATTATTTGATTAATATTTTTTTACTGTGCGAGGAATCTGAAGAGGCGACGAGGCGCAACAGAGCGACGACAGCAACCACGAGTTAAGCCACACGAGGAAAAGACGAAGGAGACCAAGATCCTATTTTCACAGAGGATTCTCCGTCGTCACAAATTTATTTCTGTCTTTTCGCCCTTGTAGTAATTGGGGCTGAATTTTTGGGGGTTTGTCCCTGCATTCTTTAGCTACTAAGGCTTACAATATTTTTGGTGCGTGCGTGACTCTATTTTCTGCTTGCCTGCTTTTAAAACCAACAAAGAAAATATCGACCTGCCTATTTAGAAGTTGCATGCCCTTAGGTGCGTGCATTTAGGGGTGAATGAGAAACACATTAGATCTTATTATTGCATTGCATGCATATTAGCACGAAGATTGCTGGAGACAAGTACCTCTTTCTAACTTTTGCATCCAACTCCTGTTCACGCATTTGCATTCAAATTTAAATTCAAGACCACCAAGTTGTTTGAATTTACTAATTCAGTGGTCACATAACTAAAAGTGGAACTAATAATCAGATTCAACCCTAAAAGCAATTCACATTTGATCTGATTCTAAGGGACTTGTTTGCAATTTCAAAAGAAATTACAAAGATTTGAGGTGTGTTGCACACTTCTGACACTGAGCACGCACATTAGGCACCGCACTAAGGCTCGATCCCTTAAGGCTATAGGCACCGATCTCTTTATCGGTGCAGACCCTCCTATTGTGCTTTGTGGTGGTGGTGATACTATCTTTTGACCAAGTGTTTTGATACTCCACGGAGGGGGACACCCCTTAAAGGAACAAAAGGGTAGTTAAGGGGCACCGCATACGCATCACCTCAAAGGAAGGGTTCACCCTACTTGCATCCCTTTGTTCGTCGTTGGAGTAACTTCTCACTTGATCACCTGGGAGTATCATCCAAGCAAAGTATAGGTCCTAGGGCACTCAAAGGTTGAATTAAGGCACGTAATTGTAGTGAAAAACTTGTTTGGCCATTTATATTAACTAATTCAACCTCCGCAATAAAGAAGGTTAAGATTTCAAGTCCACACTCCTCTTATACCACTTACGTGGGAACGAAGGGATAAGTCTTGATCTTTTGACTTATCTTTGGAGTGGAGGTTTAACTTACTCAATAAAAAAAAACTTGAATTGTGTTTTGTATGCTTGGTAGATGCTCTCTTGAGGGTAGTCTAGTGTTTGATCCTAAGCCTGAGAGAATTCTTAGGAGAGCTTACCTAGGTGAAGAAAAAGAAGGAATGGCTAAGCAAGGTGCAAATCAACAAAGGACCCTAAGGGACTATTTTATTCCTACTAACCAACCTACACAAGCACTAAGATGACCGGCAGGGGATAATCTGTATGAGATCAAGAGCAGTACCATATCTTTATTGCCCTCTTTTTATGGTACTACTAGGGAGGACCCCTACTGGCATTTGGAGGAATTCACTGAGGTCTGTTCCACGATGAAGCTCCAGGGCTTTACTGATGAAGCCCTAATGAGGACTCTATTTCCTTTCTCCCTAAAGGATAAGGCCAAGCACTGGTATCATACCCTCGATGCAAGGGTAAATGATTGGGCCACCCTTAAGGGAGAATTTTTAAAAAAGTATTTTCCTATGAGTAAAACCAACCATTACAGAAGAGAGATTATGGTTTTACTCAACAGGAAGGGGAGCAATTTCATGAGACTTGGGAGCACTTTAATGACCTTCTTAGGTTATGCCCCCACCATCAAGTGCCAAGATGGCAGTTGGTCGAAAGGTTCTATAACGGATTATCTGAAAGGCATAGGCAAACCATTGATGCAGCCTGTACAGGAACCTTCATGACCAGAACTGAGGATGAAGACTGGGCATTATTTGAAACATTAAGTGACAACTCCATACATCTGTCCTCTGCCTATCAAGAAAGAAAACCATCAATCTTGCAGAGGAAGATAGAGGCCCATGAAGCTGGGGCTTCTCAGGATTTGGCTTATCAGATTCAACTATTGAATAAAAACTTTGATAGGCTTTTAGCAAACCCCGGCATGAACCCACAAGCAACCTCTATTTTTTTGGCTTCAAGAGAATGCTCCATTTGCCAAAGCATAATGCATGCCACTGCGGAGTGCCATCAGGCAAACCAATTCCCTGAGTTGATTCAGGCCAACTTGAATGCGGCCCAAGGTTTCCGCCCCCTCGCAATAACCCTTACTCCAACACTTATAATCCAGGGTGGCGGAACCATCCAAACTTCTCTTGGAAGTAAGGTGATGCTTCTAACTCAGGGAATACTAGACCCTTACCTCCCCATCCCACATACCAACCTTCGTATGAAAATCCTCCTCCGAATAAGCCCTTTGAGATGGATGAACTGAAGGCCATGATGAAAGTAATGCAAGAGCATCAGAATATGGTTACCCAATCTTAGAATAAGATGATTACTGATATGCAATCCCAAATTGGTCATCATACAAAGGCAGTTAGGCAACGTGATCCGGGGAAGCTACCTAGCACTTCTGAGAACCCTAAGGGCAAGAGGGTTGTATTCAGGGAGCACGCCCAAGCAGTGACCATGTTGATGAGTGGAAACATGATTGACAAGCCTGATAACACTCCTACGGTTACATCTTAGAATTCCCCTTCCACACCAGACCCGACTTCCATCTCACCCGAGGAAGAGCCACACCACTCTCCCTCGCACAAAATCACCCACAATGAGGATGTCATCCTTCCACCACCCCTTTCCCACCATGACGACCCTCTACCCAGAAGCCGAGGGTGCCCTATCTAGAGTGCCTATCTGCTCCTGGGGAAATCTTCTGTTGGCTCGTCTGGAGCCAAGGATAGAATGGAAGAGATTATGGATACTTTTAGGCAAGTCCAGATTAACTTGCCTCTGTTGGAAGCGATTAAACAGATTTCATCCTATGCCAAGTTTCTGAAGGACCTGTGCACCCAAAAGCGCCGATCTAGGAAGCAGGTCCAAACCAAGGTCATCCTGCCTGACCGTGTTAGCTCGATTCTTCAGCATGGAACACCCCCCAAAATGAAAGACCTAGGGGCCCGTATATTTCAATGCTTATAGGTAACCAACATATTGACGAGGCTCTGCTCGATCTAGGTGCAGGGGTAAACATTCTACCGAGCTTTGTCTATGACCTTTTGGGAGGAGGAAAGTTGAAGCCTAGTCCAGTAATCCTCTAGGTTGCAGATAGATCACTTAAGACACCGTAGGGATTGTTGGAAGATGTCCTTGTGAGAGTGGAGGATTTCTTCTTCCCCATTGACTTTCTGGTACTTGATACTAACCCATCTAATAAGCCCACAAAGCTGTCCATTATTCTAGGATGCCCCTTCTTGGTCACAGCCAATACCTCTATAAATTGTAGATCTGGGGCACTTAAAATGGGCTTTGGGAACAAGAAGATCCGGTTGAATGTTTTTGATACTTACAAGTGACCCAGATTTGAAGATTGTTCTCAGATTGAGGTCATTGATGAAATAATTGAAGAGACTACTCCAGCACTCTTATGTAGAGATCTCCTTCAGAAGGTCATATCTCAGGACCATCCCTCGATTATTAAAGAAATTGAAAGGAAAAAGCCCGAAATAGAAGAGTTGCTGGGGATACACACTGAGTCTCTGTCCCTACCCTGGACTGTGAAGGTAGATCTGCTACCTGAGGTGGGGACACCTCAACTAAAACCCTCAATCCAAAAGGCTCCTAAATTGGAGTTGAAACCCCTCCCGAGCACATTGAAATATGCTTTCCTTAGCCCTAATAACATGCTCCCCATTATTATCTCATCTGCATTATCTGAATTGCAGGAGAGAGCTCTACTTGAGTGTTTACAAAGGAATAAGGAAGCAATTGCCTGGACAATTGCTGATATTAAGGGTGTTGATCCCTCTCTTTGCATGCATCATATATACACGAATGAGTCCGTGAAGCCTTTTCGAGATATGCAGAGAAGGCTCAATCCAAATATGCAGGAGGTTGTTAAAAAGAAGATTCTGAAATGGCTGGATGCAGGGATTATCTCTCCCATTTCAGATAGTAAATGGGCCAGTCCTATTCACGTAGTTCCGAAAAAGGCAAAAATCACTGTGGAGGAGAATGACCAAGGAGAACTGGTGATCACTAGACCCTCAACTGGTTGGAAGGTCTGCATTGATTACCGCCGTTTAAACATGGCTACCCAGAAAGACCATTTCCCCTTACCGTTTATCGATCAAATTTTTGAATGATTGGCGGGGAATAAGTACTTTTGTTTTCTTGATGGGTACTCTGGGTACAATCAGATAGCCATTTTTCCTGATGATCAGGAGCGTACCACCTTCACGAGTCCATATGGCACTTTTGCGTTCCACCAAATGCCATTCGGGTTATGTAATGCTCTTGCCACTTTCCAACATTGTATGATGGCTATCTTTTCTGATATGATCGACGAGTTCCTTGAAATTTTCATGGATGACTTCTCCATTTATGGCTCATCATTTGACCTATGCCTTTCACACCTTGATAAAGTCTTAACCCGTTGCGAAGAGGCAAAGTTGGTGCTTAGCTGGGAGAAAAGCCACTTTATGGTCCAGTAGGGCATTGTGTTAGGGCATATAGTTTTTGAGAGAGGATTAGAGGTGGACACAGCAAAAATCGATTCCATCTCTAAGCTTCCATTGCCCGCCAATGTTCGTCAAGTTAGATCTTTCCTTGGCCATGCTGGATTTAATAGGTGCTTCATTAGAGATTTCAGTAAAATCTCTAAGCCACTCTACGACCTGGTAGCGAAGGATGTCTCCTTCGATTTTGATGATAGATGTGGCGAGGCTTTCCAAGTTTTGAAGAAAGCCCTCATTACTGCACCGATTCTCTAAGCACCAGATTGGACCCTCCCGTTTGAGCTTATGTGCGATGCTTCTGATTTTGCAGTGGGAGCGGTCTTAGGTCAAAGGGTTGATGGCAAGCCTCATGTGCTTCATTATGCCAACAAGACCCTTACGGATCCTCAGCAAAACTACATGGTCACTGAAAAGGAATTACATGCTGTAGTATTTGCTTTGGAAAAGTTTCGGTCTTATCTTTTTGGATACAAGGTTGTGGTGTTCACTGATCATTCAACCCTTAAGCATCTTCTGGCTAAAAAGGACACCGAACCTCACCTAATTCGTTGGATTCTGCTACTCCAAGAATTTGAACTGGAAATTAAAGAAAAGAAAGGAGTTGAGAATGTGGTAGCAGACCATTTGTCTAGGATCCTTATTGAGGCATCAAACCCTGCTGGCAATATTCAAGAGACTTTCCCTGATGAGTCTCTAATGGCCGTGGAAGCTAAAACTCCTTGGTTCGCTGACATAGTGAACTATCCGATCATGGGCATTACCCCCAGTACTTGGGACAAGCAGAAGCGGGACAGGTTTCTCGCCAACGCTAAATTTTATCACTGGGAGGAACTCGAGCTTTTTAGAATAGGCCCTGACCAGCTATTTCGCCGTTGCATCCCTGATGAAGAACAAAGAAGTGTTCTGAGTTTCTGTCATGACCTCCACTTTGGGGGACATTTTAGTGAGAAAAAGACTGCCCGTAAGGTTCTTCAGTCTGGTTTTTGGTGTCCCACATTATTCCGAGATGCACATACGTATGTGGGCGTATGTCTACGTTGCCAGCAGACAGGAACCATTGGAAAAAGGGATGAGATGCCCCAACAACCTATCCTCCCTGTTAAAATCTTTGATATTTGGGGCATTGACTTCATGGGTTCCTTTCCTGTGTCCTTCGGATATGAATACATCCTTGTGGCTATTGACTATGTATCAAAATGGATAGAAGCCATACCCACGCGAACCATTGACCATTCTGTGGTCTTGGGCTTTATTAAGGCTAATATCATTTCTCAGTATGGGTGCCCAAGGACGATCATAAGTGATGGACGACCTCACTTTAAGAATATACACTTCACAAGACTACTCCAAAATTTGGGAGTCAACCACATGATAGCCACACCTTATCATCCCCAAACGAGTGGACAAGTTGAAGTGTCCAATAGGGAGATTAAGCGAATTTTAGAAAAAACTGTCAGGCCTGATCGGAAGGATTGGTCTAAAAAACTAAATGATGCTCTTTGGGCCTACAGAACAGCATATAAGACTCCCTAGGGCATGTCTCCTTTCCGTCTTGTCTATGGAAAAGCGTGCCACCTTCCCGTTGAAATCCAACGTAAAGCTTATTGGGCTATTAAAAATGTTAACTTGAATCTGGATAAAGCGGGAAAGGCACGTATGTTAGAATTAAGTGAGCTTGAGGAGCTTCGTAATGAAGCTTATGAAACTTCTCAAGCTTACAAGCAACGTACAAAAGTCTTCCATGACAAGCACATCATTAGAAAGACTTTTGAGCCCAACCAGTGGGTCTGGCTTTTCAATTCTAGACTTAAATTATTTCCTGGAAAGCTCAAGTCCCGCTGGGATGGGCCATACGTTGTTATCAATACTTTCCCTCATGGAGCTGTAGAGATTAGGAACCCTATTTCAGGTGCGAGCTTTAAAGTAAATGGCCAGCGACTTAAACCGTATATTACTCTTTTAGATGGCCAGGTTTTGGACTCACTTCGGCTTGAGGAGCCTTAGCTCCTCCCACTCTCCTCCTGAGGTGATATTCTTCTATGTCTGTATTTTTCCAATGAGGACATTGTCAGTCTTAGGCATGGGGGAGTATAACCTGAGAATGTTTATAGCAATTATAAATTTTTGCATACATATTTATATATATATATATATAAAGTTCTCTTTTCTTGATCTGAATGAGTTAGTCCCTAGAAGAATACCTTTGTCATTGGAGGTTTTTCTTCTTAAAATTATTTCTTAAGTTTAGAATCCAGTACATTTATTTCACGTGCACGTAGACTTGGTAACAGATCCTTGAAGAAAACCAATAAGCATTTGTGGTCTACTAAACCCTTGGACTGTTCATAGGGAGTCAGGCATACTATCTTCTAGTAGATCCACCTCATATTTGTGAGAAGAAAATAGAGAGATTACTGGTGCGCTAAGTCTAGTGCAAGGACTCTTAAGTTTTGGACAATTAGATGATACTTCAGAGTTAGGCATAGTTTTTCTCTCTCTGTTCCTATGTACGTACTTTGTGTGAATTCTTGAGAGTCACCAAATAAGGCAGATACATAGAGGTGGGGTCCTAATAAAGCTATAACTATGGTGGATGGTTACGACCGTCCTTCATAGAGTCCTTGGCTGAAGGAGGGTAATAGTGTCAAAGGTCAGAAATACGCTTGTCCTATCCATTCCTTCCCGGTGCCAAGAATAGGCACTTCCACCAAATAAGCCACACAATATCCTCTTGACCATCATCATCCCGAATAATGCCTCATAAATAAAAGTCTACGTCATATTATGTTGCATTATATTAAAAAAAAAAGAGAGAGAGAGAAAAGAAAAGAAGAAGAAAAAGAAGAAACAGTTATATATATGCAAAAAAAAAAAGAGTCAAAGTTTATAATGTAACATTATTTCTGAGGCAACAGAACACTTTTCGCGTTCCACCAAATATGACCCATACCTACCTTCTAGTATTTCTGATCGCCCGAATACTGGTTGAGGACTCTTAGTTATAGAGTTATTAGGACTTTAATTGAAATGTGTATACCATGTGAGGCCACCAAATAGTGAGTACAATTTCTAAATCTGGCGAGATTAGTGATCTCAGAAAGAAAGAAAGGAGGGAGTGCCCAGGAACATCAAGAGAGCATAATTGTGTAGCCCCTCTCAGAGTTGACTTGTCTAATAGTCTAGAGATCTAGAGTTTGCAGTACTAGAGTATTTGTAGCACCAGATGAGTGTGTGCCACCAAATACAAATCCATTCAACTCGATATCTCCTACCTAAGCCAAATGCCGGGGTGAAATTACAGATTATCGTCTGCTTTATCCCCGAGGGAAGTAGTTGCCATCCCAGCAGAAATATTTACCAAGAGTGAAGTACAAACTGCTAATGCAAATTGGCTTTTTCACTTGGATCTGTTACCTAGGCTATCAGCACTTCTCATTTGTCTGGATTTCTAAATTTTTGAAGTAAGAAAAGAAGAAATCTTCCGATTACTTCTATTATTTTTGCTAGGGACTAGCAAATCTTAGGCATGGGGGTATTTGATGGGTCTATTTTAATGGACTAATATTATGCCTAAGTAACTTTAATTGTATCTTTTAGGTTTGTTAATAACTATATTAAGTTATAGAATTTTGCATGCATCATGACTTAGGTTTACATCTATTCTATAACTTAATATGTTCTTTTTATCTGCAGGAAAAATAATTGGCAAAAGAATGAGGAGGAAAGGGTAAATTACCCTTTCAAACAACCTGCGACTGTTCTTTTCTGCATCCTCTGGGCACCCTCAATAGCCGCCGGCCAGAAATTATTAGGGGATTTGAAAATCCCTTAACTCACGCATGCGCAAAGGAGAGGAGTTAAAAAGAAGAGGCGAAGAAAGGAGAGGGAAGATCATCTAGAGAGAGTGAGTAACCCTAAGCGTGCACTATGACCAATGCGCACCACACCCCACAGGCACACACCCATCTGCAGGCTCCCCACTGCGCGCCTGCAGTCGCACCCTAGCTGGCCATTCGCAACCTACAGGCACCTACCTTAGCGCCTAGCACTCTCTGCAGACCGCCTCACCACCAGCACTCCCCGCAGGTGCTGTACGCTTACCGGCCATCCGTAGCACCAAGTTCCTTCACCCGCAGGACTTGTTCAAGCGTCTGCACCCGCCTCCAAGCCTGCACCGTGCACCATCCTTCTCCACCTTGCACGCCCACAAGCACGCTCATCTCCAGCCAGCCCGCAGGTGCGCGCCTCAACCTCCAGCGACTGCTTTCGCTTCCTCCGCCATCGTCGCTGCACCGCAACCGCGTACCTGCAGTCGCGCCCTACCAAGCCTACGCCATCGCCTCTGCACCGCATTGCCCTCATCCATGCCCCTGCAGGCACACTCGCAGGCGCTGCACCACAGGCGCCCGCTCACCGGCCAATGCAGCCAGGCCGCACTTGCACTCCTATAGACACGCCCGCCTTCACCACTGTGTACCCTCCTTCCTGCTGCACGCCTTCACGCCTGCAGGCGTGCGCCCATCCGCCATCCTCCAGCCGCGCCCGTAGGTGCACACCTCCATGTGCCCCTCTCAAGCAGCACCTTCACGGCAGCAGTAGCCTCTCCGACGTTCTTCGTCTCTGCCAGTCGGCCACCTCCGGCCATCTCCGTCGACGCCGCGGCCTCCATCGGATATGCCTCATCCTCGCCGACCTCCCTAGCGCGTCCACCACCCGCCGGTGCTCTCTCTCTATCTCGCTAGGAGGAGAGAGAGCAAATGCTCTGTTTTGAATTCAATTAAAAATTACATTTACTGCCATTGCTAGAGAATTTGATTTTTTATTTATTATTATTTTATTGTGGCAGAATTGTGCATGCACACTCATATTTTCTGATAATTGCATGTTATTGATATTTATTTGTTTTAAGATTGATTTTGGGATCAACACGTGCACCGATTCTCTCTAGTATATTGCACGTGAAAATTACACAAAATCATCATATATTTATTGAAGATTTCAGTGAGGGAAAATTGCACATATACCCTTATCTTTTTAAGTTATTGTGAATCTACTTTCCTTCGCATTTTATGGCAGATTTGAATAGGGATTTCGCACTTAACTGAAAGAATATAAAATAATCAAGAGTTTATTACATAATTTCCTCCTTGTGGACACGACCCGCTCTTCTGTGAGTGGTTATTTTTATTTTTTTGATTATTCGATTTTTCCACCACTTAAATACTACAACGCAAAGCGGAAAATCGACTCTTTCAGTACACACCATCTCACTATTTGGTCTTGTCCAATTCTAAATAATTCAGGCTCTTCCCAATGAAAATATCTCAATTGGGAAATGAATCTCTTTCTTTTCTGCTCATCCCAAGAGCCAGGAGTTTCTCTAGTGACCAAGTAATTTATGGTATCAGCATACCAAGGTAAAGTTGGTGTTACCGCCATCATAGTTTCATTAGAAAATGTATCGCGGATGTCTCTGGAAAGAGAGTCATTAAGTGGAAGGTGAGACAGGTGGTCAGCCACGACATTTTCTACTTTCTTTTCACGTATCTCCAAGTCAAATTCTTGAAGGAGTAGGATCCACCTAATCAAACGTGGCTTAGAATCTTTCTTAGCAATGAGATGTTTCACTACCGCATGATCAGTGAAATAACCAACTTAGACCCAAGAAGATAAGTCCTAAACTTCTCCAGAGCAAAAACTACAGCAAGTAATTCTTTTTCAGTGACGGTGTAGTTTTGCTGCGGTTTGGTTAAAGTCTTGCTGGCACAATGCAGCACATGAGGTCTTCCCTCAACCCTTTGTCCAAGGACTGCTCCCACTGCATAATCCGAAGCATCACACATTAGCTCAAATGGGAGTGTCCAATCAAGAGCTCAGAGAATAGGTGTAGAGATCAAGTCCTCCTTCAGAGTTTGAAAGGCCTCGGCACACTTTGAATCAAAATTGAAGGAAGATTCCTTCGCCAACAAGTCACAAAGTGGCCTAGAAATTTTACTAAAATTTTTAATAAAGTGCCTATAAATGCTGGCATGGCACAGAAAGGATCTAATCTGTTTGACATTCATGGGCAATGGGAGTTTGGAAATAGAATCAGTCATGGCTTTATCTACTTCCAAACCTCTCTCAGACACAACAAGCCTAAGTACAATTCCTTTCTGTACCATGAAATGACTTTTCTCCTAGCTGAGGACTAAACTAGTCTCCTTACATCGCTTCAACACATTCTCCAGGTGTAGGAGACACTGGTCGAAAAATGAGCCATAAATGGAGAAGTCATCCATAAACACTTCAACACACTCGTCAATCATGTCAGAAAAAATGGGCATCGTACACCGCTAGAAGGTTGCAGGGGCATTACATAATCCAAACGGCATACGCCTGAATGCAAAAGTACCGTAAGGACTCGTGAATGTCGTCTTCTCCTGGTCATCAGGGAAGACTGCAACCTAGTTGTACCTAGAATGTCCATCAAGAAAGCAATAGTACTTATTCCCTGCCAATTTCTCGAGAATTTGATCAATAAAAGGCAAGGGAAAGTGATCCTTCTGGGTAGCGGTGTTCAACTTGCGGTAATCAATATAGACCCTCCATCCAGTTGAGGGTCTAGTGACAACTTGTTCACCTTGGTCATTAAATTCCACAGTAAAGCTTGCCTTCTTTGGCACCACATGAATAGGACTTACCCATTTACTATCTACAATGGGATATATGATCCCAGCGTCCAACCACTTCAGGATTTCCTTTTTAACCACATCCCTCATATTAGGGTTCAGACGTCTCTGCATGTCCCTAAATGGCTTGATGGAATCATTAGTATAATTGTGGTGCATGCAGAGTGTAGAGTCTATACCCTTAATGCCAGCAATGCTCCAAGCAATAGCTTCCTTGTGCCTAGACAAGCATTCAATCAGGGCTCCCTCCTGTGCCTTAGCACAATCAAAATGATAACGGGGAGCATATCATTGGCACCTAGGAAGACGTACTTGAGAGTGCTAGGGAGGGGTTTCAACTCAAGGTTGGGGGCTTGTATGGTTGAGGGTTTCGTAATAGATGTCCCCATCTCAGGTAGCAGATCTACCTTGGGCAGAGATGATGGGGGAGGAGACTCAGCAGAAACACCCAACAACTCCTCAAGTTCTAGTATATCCCCTTCACATTCCTCCAAGAGATGGGAATGCTCATTTAGCATGACATGCTGAAGGGGGTCATCACATAACATTGCAGGGGTTGCCTCTTTAATCAGATCATCTATCACCTCAACTTGAGAACAATCCTCAAGTTTGGCTTGTTTGTAAGCATCAAACACATTAAGCCAGATTTTCCTGTTCCCAAAGCCCATTTTCAATGCCCCAGTATTGCAATTGATTGAAGCATGCGAAGTTGCAAGGAAGGGGCGACCAAAAATGATGGAGGGTTTGGTTGGCCTATTGGTAGGGTCAGTGTCTAAAACTAAGAAGTCAACGGGAAAGAAGAAATCCTCCACTCTTACGAGGACATCTTCCAAAATTCCCCGTGGTGTCTTAAGTGATCGGTCAACAACTTGAAGGATCACAGGGCTAGGCTTCAGATTGCCTCCCCCAAGTTGTTCATATACGTAGCTCAAAAGGATTTTCACCCCCACACCCAGATCAAGTAGAGCCTCATCAATCTGTAAGTCACCAATAACCATTGAGATGTATGGGGCTCCTGGGTCCTTAAGTTTCGGGGGTGTGCCATGTTGAACAATTGAGCTAACAGAATCAGGTAGGACAAATTTTGATTGGACCTGTTTCCTAGATTGCCGCTTTTTCATGCACAGGTCCTTTAAGAAGCGGGCATAATACGGAATCTGCCTGATAGCTTCAAGCAAAGGCAGGTTAATCTGCACTTGCTTAAAAGCTTCCATGATCTCATCCGTCTTATCTTTGGCTCCAAATGAGCCAGTAGAAGTTTTCCTAGAGGTGGATAAGCACTCTGGAAAGGGCACTCTCGATCTTTGGGTGGAAGGGTTGTCATGTCGAGTAAGGGGTGGAACGGGGGCAACTTCTTCCGGTGAGGTGATTTCAAGCAGAGAAGATTTGGGCAAGTCTTCTCCGATGGGGGTGAAAGTCGGGGTGGATGGTTTTTCAGGGGGTGAGACTTTAGGAGCATCGAGTTTGGAAATTTCTTTCCCACTCCTCTGAATAGTCACCGCTTGAGCATGCTCCCTAAGACAATCCATTTTCCTTTAGGATTCTCCTCAGCAGCAATAGGGAGCTTCCCAGTTTCCCTCTATCTAACGGCCTCAACAAGGTGTCCTATCTGTGATTTCATCTCATGTATAGCCTTATCATGAGATTTGATGATGGCACTTTGACTTTCTTGCATAGTTCTCAACATTGCCTTCAATTCATCCATCTCAGAGGTTTTAGGTTGGGCAAAGGTTTGAGGTTGGTTAATTTGATGGTTTTGAAAGGATTGTGGTTTATAATTCACTGAATTTGAGACATTTCCTTATCTCCATGAAAAGTTTGGGTGGTTCCTCCATCCCTCATTGTAAGTGTTGGAAAAAGGGTAATTACGAGGTCTAGGACGGAACCCTTTAGCAGCATTTAGATCCTCTTGTACATGCTCAGGGAATTAGGAGGCCAAGTGGCAGTCCACAGTGGCATGTGTATTGCCTTGGCAAATGGAGCATTCAGAAGCTTGGGATGTGGAGGTGTTAGATATGAATTGACTCGAGCTCAACATAAGCCTTTCCATGTTTGATTCAATAATTGAATCTGATAGGCTAAATTTTGGGTGTCCCTTGCTCATTCGCCTCCAACTTTCTTTGCATGAGAGTGGGTTTTCTATCCATGTAGACAGAATTCAAGTGAATAGAATTCTCACTCAAAGTATCAAAAAGGTTCCAAGTTTCATCCTCAGTCTTAGATAGAAAGGTTCCTGTACAGGTACCATCCACTGTTTGCCTATGCGAATCATTAAGTCCAGTGTAGAACCTTTCAACCAGTTGCCACTTAGGAACCTAGTGTTGTGGGCAAAGTCTCAGCAAGTCATTAAAGCGCTCCCACACATCATGGAAAGCTTCCCCATCCTTTTGAACAAAACTCATAATTTCCCTCCTAAAGTGATTTGTTTTGCTCATGGGGAAGTACTTCAAAAACTCCTTCTTCAGGGCATCCCAAGTGTTAATATCATCAAGGGTGTGATACCAATACTTGGCTTTGTCCTTAAGGGAGAAGGAAAAGAGGGTCCGCATTTGGACGTCATCAGTAACGTCCTGCAGCTTCACCGTGGAACAGGCCTCGGTGAATTCCTCTATATGCCTGTAAGGGTCTTCCCTAGTAGTACCATAAAAGGAGGGCAGCAAGGATATGGTACTGCTTTTGATCTCATAAGGATTGTCCCCTCCAGGTCTGTGTAGTGCAGGGCTAGCTTGATTGGTTGGAATGAAATATTCCTTAAGGCTCCTTTGACCTGCCATTTCTACCCTTGGAAGGTTTCTTCTTAAGATTCTTTCAGGTTCAAGATCAAACACAAGTTGTCTCCTAAGAGAACACCTACCAAGCATGCACTACAAACACAATTCAAAAGGACTTGTTTGGTCTTTACAAATTTAGGCTTTTGACTTTAGTTCAAATTGTAGGTGACAAAGTAAGTTGCCCAATCAATTATGCGCCTATTGTCAACATTCGAAATGCCTAAAAAGACCTAGTCAGAGCTTAGGTGTTCTTCCCTAAATCTTAAATGGTAGAGCAAATCCAAAGATGGAAAATCGAGGGATGCAAGTAGGCCTAAGCCTTCCTTTAAAGCTGTGCTTTCACGGTGCTTCTCAACTACCCCCAAAAATCCGTGACAGGGTATCCCCCTCTTTGGATTTACAAAACCTTTGATCTCAAGTTCCAAACGCTTCAGAATCCAATGGTAGGAGGGCTCTTGTCTTAGTAGTTCCAAGGCTTAGGAGTGTTTAAATGCGTGCTATGGTGCAAGAGATATAAGTGTGCATACACCGCAAAAGATTTTGAATTTTGAATCACACGCCATGTTTGAAAATCAAGTCCTTGATTTTTAAATGTCCCTCCTTTAATTAGTCCTTTTTCAAGACTTAAATGTGACCACTTTATTAGATCTCCTCAAGGCAGATTATGTGGTCTAAAAATTAATCCAAATGCATTTGCATGATAGGTAGAAATGTGAAGTTAGAAGTGCATACCTGATTCTAGCATTCTTCATGCAATATGCAAGACAAGAATTAGATCTAGTTGCTGCTCATTCAGTCCTAAATGATTTGACCAAAGGGCAAGCAGCTTCTAGCAGGTAGCTCATGTTTTTTTCTTTTAGCTACTTATGCACAAGCAAATTAAGGGTAAACAATCCACAAAATAAATTAAAAATCTAAATCTAAAGAAAAGGGAACAGGCTTCAAAAAATCGGCCCCAATTACTACAAGGGTGAGAAAATAGAAATAAAACTTGTGACACGGAGAATCTCCTATGGAGGCAGGATCCAGGTCTCCTGCATCTTCCTCGCATGTGTCGCTCAAGGTCGACATCGTCTCCCAGATGTGCCTGTCACCTCTCTCAAATTCCTCGCTCAAATTCCTCTCTCAGAAAAGATAATAAATGATCAGATCAGTGTGTAATGAGAAATAATCAAAAATAAAAATTAGGTGAAATTATTGCGTCTGTTGCCTCCCAGGAAACAATGCCATTTGATAAGATAGTTTTCGCTTTCCAATAATGTTATTAAGATGATTTGTCGTTGTAGGATCAAAGTGGTGGAAAATCGCTTAACAAAATAATTAAAATTAAAATTAAACCACTCACAGGAGAGTGGGTCATGTCCACAGGAAGGCAATGACTTATTTAAACTCGCAACTAGGTCGAACTCAAGTTCGCTGAACTATTTGTCAGATTAAACAATGCCTGTGTAGCTCTAAAAGTAAACCTTAAATTTATGGAGAAGTCAAGGGGTGTTAATGTAATTTTTACATCAGAAAATTATCCGTGTGCAAGGGTATGCCATGTACTATTCACTTGCATGCATACTAAAATGTCATTCAAAATTAAATTCAATGCACATAACGATGAATAATTAGGTTTAACAATTCTTTAGAAGAATGAGCATGAAGGCATAAATTCACCACAATAAAATAATGATAAATCAAAATTCATTTTTGTGGCAATGGCATGAAATGTAAATATTAATTCCACCATAAATAGAGGATTCTACCTCTCCTCCTCGTGCATGGGAGAGAGGTTCATTCGAGGAACTCTTCTGGGCGTAGGTTGACCGAAGCGAGGGCTTCGCAACGGTGGCGGTGGCAAGTTGTGAGACGGTCAGACGGAGGAGAGAAGCGGTGGTGGTGGAGGTTGCTGCTGCTGGCCGTGCGTGCTGCAAGCACGTGGAGGGGCGGGCGCTCTGCAGGGCGCACGGGCGCGTGTGGGTTCTGATGGCGTCGGCTGTAGGTGCTGTAGGGAGGTGCTTGAGGTGCTAAAGTAGGGGACTGCTGGTGCATGGGTGTGGGAGCGTTGGAGGTGAAGGCGCGTGCGGGGTCTGATGGCGTGAGGAAGCATGCATGCTAGGGCATGCGTGCGCTGGAGATGAAGGCGCGGGCATGCAGGCACGAGGTGTGATGCTGGCTGAGGTGAGGGTGCATGGTGGGCAGGTGCGCTTGGCAAGGTTGAGGCGCGAGGAGGAGAAGATGCAGAAACTCTTGGCCGTGTGGGCTGTCACCCCACACGCCCACGATGGTGGAGTCACACTGCCGCGGTGGGAGGCTGGTGGTATGGAATGGATGAGAAGCAAAGTTCTCTACATAGTGAGGAACAAAGGGGTGGTGGCCTCCTTTGAACGGCAGCCCTTCCTTCTCTTTTGTAGCCACATCTACAAAGATTTGAAATTCAAAAGCCACCATAGAATCAATGTTGATGCGCAGGAGGAGGAGGCAGAGACGGAGGAGTTACTTGCAAAGGAGAAGAACAAAAAAAAGAATAAAATAATTAGGATTATTTATACATAACTCCTTAACTTCTGTGTTAATTAAAATAGTATATGTAATGCAGCTAATTAATTAACTAATCAATTGTATGCAATCCTAGGTTAATTCTAAATGCGTGAATTATGCACTTAATCTAAAAATATGAATTAATTTATTTACATCCTAATGTATGCTATCTAAATGTTAAAACTAACTTAATGTCTAGACACTTAAATACTTAAATAGCCCACAAATATGGGCTAATCACTACAGAGGTCGGATTGAGTCAATTTTCATGCTGTTGGGCTACGATCGTTGACCTGAATCCATCTGCATGGTCGGATTTGTCATTTGAAGCTCCGAATTACGTCACATAGTCCCTTGGCTGTTGTTCTTGCTCAGACTACATATGGTGCTACGGGACTCTGATCAAGGCGATTTCGGAGGCGTTGGACTCTGATTATCGTCTTGATCAGATCCGTACAGTCAGATCATCAATCTGAGGCTCTAAAATGAATCTCCTTCTCTCCTGACCACAAAAAGGATGCAATTAACCTAAAATGTACACAACTACTCTAAATGCAGAACGATGCATGCTATGCAATATTTATAATATAGAATGCAAATCTAAGCCTAGGAACATTCATAAATAGTTATTTTAACCTAAATGGATGTCTACATCATACCTCGATGCCTATCTTTTGCCAGTCTCAAGCAAAATTAAACTACATGCTATGTATAAAAATAGAATTAGGACTCGATCGCTTAGGCCTAAGTCGTTTATTAACAATAGAAAATTTAAATTAAGGTCCGAAACTACGAAAACTCAATAGTACCCGAGTATCAGCCAGAATGCAGATAGCCTAAGTCCTCACCTTATTTGGAAAGGGAAGATAAGGTTTTTTTTTGTTTTTCTTCTTTTCTAACTTTTTTTGGACTTTTGAAGTTTGAGAGTATCGGGATAACATTTTACTGCTACCTGACCTGCCTAAGACTCGAAAATGACTCTAAGTGCTAAGCATTTTGTGGAAAGGTGATAGACTCACTAGGCGGCCGTTAAAATGGACTTCGGGTTTCTACGACCCTAGGTGACCTTGCCTAAAGGTTTATCTTTTCGAACGGTAGCTTTCTCCCTACTTCTTTTATTTATTGGATCAACACAAGGGCAAACCTAGTGTATATCTCCCTAGTTTATTCTACCTCCCTACTTCTTCTCTCAGTGTTTTGGGAATTATTATGCATTTTTGTGAGCTGGGCTCTGGACAACTGGCCAACAGGCTGTCACCTAAGGCAACTTGCCAGCCATACTCATGCGGTGAAGTGTGGTTTTATTCATTTTCTCCTTTTTTTTCTTTTTCTTAAGTAGGTGGCTTCCTTGATCTAAGATTTACCTAAAGGCAATATGAAGAAAATCGACTTGTGGCTGGACTCTGGACAACCGGCCAATGGGCTGTTACCCACGACAACTTGCCAACCATACCACCCTAGATAGTTCATTAGCTACCCATTTTCCGAAGAAACTGCCGAAAAGTGAGTCAGTGCAAATAGTGTGTAGATGCTTAGACTTAAAATCCCCTCAAATCAGAGGGTGGGTTGATAAGTTGTGTACTTATCTTCCCAATTTATTCACCAAATTAAAGTAAAAGTACTTGGTGAGAACTTGAGACTAAATCCACATTTGAGTGGACACTCGAGCCAATTAAGCTTGAAGACTTGAAGAGTCTAAGTGTTCAGGTCCTATCATATCATTTCCTAAAGTTAATAACACCTAATGCCTATGTTCTCTTCTCCTAATTCTATTTTTTTTTTGTCTTTTTCAATTTTCATTTTTTTTAAAAACTAAAAGAAATTCTATGGAGTTAACAAAATAATTTTAGGAATTAATTATCCACCCCCCATGCCTAAATAATGCAATGTCCTCATTGTAAAAGCAAAGACATGAAAAGGGTGGAGTGAATAGAATATTATCTGAACATTATGAGAAATTCGATCAGCTCCGCAACGAACGTGAAATATAGACACGTGCTAAATTTAATTCCTTCAGCTAGGCATAATATACACACAAAGAAGAAATTAAGAATTCACAAGTACGGATCAGAGTCAAAATAAAAATATTGATCCTCCAACTGCTAACAGAAGATGTCCATAGATGTGGACCATGTTATGATGCAGATCCATGCCCCAGGGTCAAGTGGTTCTAAGGTTCTGGATGAAAATCACCAAGAACCAAAGATTATTGTGTTTGCGGGACCGGGCCTGCGATTTTGTGGTGTGCAACCCAAGACCAAAGTGTCAAACAATGGGTAGAGATGATTCAATAGGTTCAGATGTCCTCTTAAAGTTCAGCTCAGAAAGATAATTAGTTATTTCAAGCTTGGGTTGCACGTGAAATATATCATAAGGGTCCTGGTAGAAAGTAGGTGGTTTAAGGTCAATAAGAACCCTCAAATCCAAAATCAAAGTTCCCTCAGAATTAGCTTCCCATATTTTTATTTCCAACTTCCTATCCTTCGAATCAATGTTTCCGAGACCTGCAAATCATTGTACACCCCATCTAAAGTACCCAAGTCCAACAATTATGGCTGAATCAAAATTGCCTTGGGCACAATGATCTTAGAAGTCAGCTCTTTGGGGTGCGGATGAGGAATGGAGTCACTGATTGAATCATCCAGATTTGGATCCTCCAAGTTAACCCCAACCGAATCAAATTCCTCTATCATCGAGCTGTCAAATGGTTCATCAGATTCCTCAGGCCCATTTGTCTCACAAAATTATCTTCCTTAAGCTCAAGTGAGACTTCACTAAGAGATTCCTCACCCTCAGAATCAAAGAATCTGTGATCCTCATTTATATATGTCTCAAAATCATATGTCATTTCATGGTTCGTGGAGACATATTTTTCATCACTCCCTGGCTCTGCGATCTCGGGTGAGAAACTCGATTCATCCTAAAAGGGTTTCTCTAGACCAGCCTGGTCAGCTTTAATCTCAGAATATGTATCCCCCCTAATAGGCATCTGAGCGGGTTCAGACATTGGCTCTCCTGAAGGGGGTTCATCTTGGGAATCATCCCAAGATTTGACTAGGGCAATCACAAATTTCACCCTCAACCTCAACAATTTCCCAAGAAGAAACTCACCAAGTCCCTATCCCTAACACTTTGGAGCAAATCCAATAGAGAACTATTAAGTTCATCAATCATTTTGCTCATAGGCTCCAATG
This sequence comes from Thalassia testudinum, assembly GCA_037157565.1. Classification (NCBI taxonomy): domain Eukaryota; kingdom Viridiplantae; phylum Streptophyta; class Magnoliopsida; order Alismatales; family Hydrocharitaceae; genus Thalassia; species Thalassia testudinum. The sequence goes on from JAZHRO010000025.1 coordinate 99,180,917, forward strand.
CTTCAGTGCATGGTGTTGGCTGAGCTTCTAAAGATTGTATAGCATTCCTCAAATTAGCCACACCCTATCCTAGATCTGGTTTAGCTAAACCGACTAGTTCAATTCAGGTTTGGGTGGGTTTGGGTTAAATCTAGGGGAGTCAAGATGTCGAGGTTCTCGGGTCCCTACCTGATAGTAAGTCATTTCAGGCTGTTTAAAGAATGGTGATGACCTATTTTCAATGGATTACTAGGGAGGGTAGTTGTTATAATCAGCATATCCATCCTGATTGTAGATCGGGTTGGTTTTGTTACCAAAGGATGGAGATCCATAATCACTGTAGGTTTGGGAAGGATAGTAATCATAGTCTTATTGTCCAAGAATAGGCCTTGGACACTGAGGTTCGGATTTGTATCCCCATTCAAAGTTATCGTGGCTAGTGGATGGGTAATTACAAGTCAAGTCAAGATAGTAATCATCTTGGGGATAAGTGGTGGTAGGAGGATAGGATGGGAAATGTGTCTAAGAAGTGGAAGGATACATGGTAGAATAGGAGGGAAAATAGAAGAGAGAAAGGTGCCCTGCAGTACAATCAATCAAACCTGTCCTTATGTGGGTAGCCTAAAGACTTGCAGACTCCCAAGACCCGTCTTGAGATTATAAACAATTTGGTCTACTTTTATTTGGTCAATCCAACTAGTTAGAAGCAGGGACTTGGGTGAAGGCTTTTCCTTTGGCTTACGCCTCCAATTCCTAGTGTACCCCCCAGCTGCAGTCATTTGACATTACTCTCCTAGCTAGACATCAGATGGACCAGCAGAAGTAGACTAATAAAAAAAAAACTCAGTTCGAACCCCGAAGAGCAAATCAATCCTTAAGGCCAATGTCTACTCAATTTTAATTAGGCTTGGGAAGATTGTGCTCTTGGAATGTGATGGGCCCTTTAGATGGGTTGTGCCCTTAATCATCAGTTGAAATGTGTGTGCGTGCACAACCAGCGTTTGCAAACAAGGTTATTTGATGATATGTCTTTTAGGGTTTAACCTTGTTTAGTAGCTTTTAGGGTTTAATCTTAGATATATTCAAATAAGTTTGGAAGAACACTTCAAGTTTTGAAAGCACGGGTGTAGATATATTCATTTAGAAATTAGAAATAATATGTGGAGTACATGGTTCAGCCCTAAGAATCAACCCTAAGTGGCAAGCTACTTGATGGATCACTTTTATCTTAAGTGGTGCGGCCCAAACAGTTCAATCAATTGGCCTATTGTACCACTTAGTTAAGGCACATAGAAATGTTTGACCTATTCAGATTTCTACTCACTTATTTGTGTGCTGAGTTAAGTGTACTAGTCCACAGGTCAGATCCCAGTTAAGTGGTAAAATCACTATGATTGTGCACCTCAGGGTGAGAAGTTGTGGGTGTTAAGTGTGTAGCTTTTAGAAAATCCCACAAGAGAAGAGTATTTTCCTTTTATATATGTGGGGGTGAGATGAGTGGAGGTGGCAAACAAACAACCAAATCTATCCTAGGGTTTATAAAAAGCACCTAAGTTGATTTAGGTTTGAGTTATTAGTGTGGTGAAATGAACTAGTGGGTGAGGGTGGTGGGGATAAACTTACAAAACCTTCATCCACACCTTTATCTGATCTAACCGCTCTGGCCCACTTTGGGTGAGTACATGCAATCACATTAAGATCAGAGAAAAAGTGAGATAAAAGTTAGGTAAGGTGGAAAAGCACGAAAAAAAATCAAAGAGCGTTGCCTCCCCGACAATGGCACCAAAATGATCGAGGCGTGCTTCACGAATTAAAAATCGGGGTTTGGAGGACCCATCGTCGTAGCTCACAAAACTCGTCTATCAAATAAAATTTATAACTGAAGCTCGAAAAGTGAGTCCCGGGTCGAACACACAGAGGCAAACGTTTGGTTTTATAAAAATCTGCTCTTCGCTTTTATTTGCTTTTGGTCATTTTTATCTTTTCTAATTTTTCTAGTTTTTAGCAAGCAAGAGATCTGGTCGATGACTTTTAGCTAATCTACTTGCAATAATATAAGAGAGAGAGAGAAAGTGAGAGAAACAATCATCTATTTATAAACGAATGTTTGTTACACTACGAAAGCAAAAAATCTATACTACGAAAGCGTAAAAAAATAGAAAAAGGTGAGAGAAATCCCCCTCGACGGTCACTCAGAGGATGACTCTCTTTGACGTCACCTAGAGGAAGGTCGTGTGGAGCAGGACGAACAAGGATGGAGAAGAAGGACAGAGGATGGGACAGGACGGCGTTGCAGTGAGGATCTTCTTCCCAAAGGGCGTTGAGAGGATGGCCATGGGATGCTCCACGAAGGGGGATGAGGGGAGGGAAAATATTTGATTTTCTACTCTAAAGGAGCATCCCGAGCTTAGGACAAGCTCTCTATAGAGCCTTGGAGGTGGTGAGAAGAAGAAAGGAAGAGATGAAGGAAAATGAGAGGGGTCCTTTTATAGTGGAGGAAAGAATCAAATTCGTATACAGGACATTTAGTGACGGTCATAAACATCGCTGAAGATCCACCATAAACGTTGCTGAAGATAGCCCACGCGCCCACCCACCGCTGCACTAGCACGTGCACCCACATGCGCTGCCGTTGCACGTGCATGCCTCCACACACACATGCGCACCCACACTGCTGTGTGTGTGCAGTGGCACGTGTGTGCACATGGGCGGCCTAGGTTGCGCTATGTGGTGCAATCTGGGTCGTCCATCTTCTTTCTGTTGTAGGGGCTACTACAGAGGTCGGATTTAGTCAATTTTCGCATTGTTGGGCTACGATCGTTGACCCGAATCCATCCGCACAGTCGGATTTGTCATTTGAAGCTCCAAATTACGTCACCTAGTCCCTTGGCCGTTGTTCGTGCTTGGACTGCATATGGTGCTACAGGACTCCGATCAAGGCAATTTCGGAGGCGTTGGACTCCGATCATCATCCTAATTAGATCTGTTTGGTCGGATCATCAATCCTTTTGACCACAAAAAGGATACAATTAACCTAAAATATACACAAGTATAAATGCAGAATGATTCATGCTATGCAATATTCATAATATCGAATGCAAATCTAAGCCTAGGATCATGCATAAATAGGCATTTTAACCTAAGTGGATGTGTCTACAACAACGAGTAATGGGAGTTATTGGTGTAAATATGACTTTGAGTGGTGTGTATTTTATTTCTTTTGCTACTGTAAGCCTTGTTTAGTGTAAATTGCGGCTGGGCCCCACTTTGTTATTATTATCTTGTAATAATCAACTAACATGATATGTGTGAACTATGAACTGTGACTCCTGAAGATATTCTATGGAATGTTTGTAGGGTTTAATGCTCGTGTTATATGTTTATAGTGCTTTGTGGTCTTTCCTGATTTGTCGCACTCTTTGATTATATGCTTCTTGCCACCGACTTCATTATACAAGAAATTATGCCATGTGAAATTCGAAATGGTTGTTAAGTAAATTAAGCTTAAGAACTAATGAATTGACTACGTGCAACCCAAACCAAATTTGGAGTAGTCACTTGGGGTTATTACATCAGGTTTTTAACACGACCACATTAGTAGTGGAGGAAACCCTTCATGTTTCCTTCGATGAATCACCCAAATCTTTTTCAATTGACCGAGTCAATATGGAAGAGGAGGATGATTCAATTATTAATGTGTCTAACATTCAAGACTCCAATATCCATAATCTTCCAAAAGATTGGATATTCCAAAGGGATCATCCCGAAAGTCAAGTCATTAGAAGTGTTTCCGATGTCGTTAAAACTCGATGCAGATTTAATTTCTCCTTTGGTCTTTCCACCTGTGTATCTCAAGTTGAACTGAAGAGTGTTGAGGAAGCATGTTCCAATGAGCCTTGGTTGATAGCTATGCAGGAGGAGCTCAACCAATTCCAAAGGAATGAAGTTTGGGATCTAGTACCTAAGCCCGAAGGGAAAACGGTAATAGGAACCAAATGGATATTCCTAAATAGGTTGGATGAATCTGATGTCGTTATTTGGAACAAGGGAAGATTGGTAGCACAAGGTTATTACCAAGAAGAGGGGATTGACTTCAATGAGACCTATGCTCTGATAGCTCGACTCTAATCAATTCGCATGCTTCTTGCATATGCTGCCTTCCTTGGCTTCAAGTTCTTTCAAATGGACATTAAGAGTGCCTTTCTTAACGATTTTATTAAGGAGGAAGTTTTTGTAAAGCAACCTCCCGGTTTTGAGTCTCATGATAAACCAAATTTTGTCTACAAATTGAATAAGGCTCTATATGGTTTAAAACAAGCTCCTAGGGCTTGGTATGATAGACTCAAAGAATACTTACTAAGTGCAAGCTTTTCTAGAGAAGAAGCCAATTCCACAATATTCATCAAAAGAAAAGGAAAAGAAATATTACCTATTTAAATCTTTGTAGATGATATTTTGTTTAGTGCTACTAATGCATGAATATCTTCGTAAAGAATTTTCTAAGATAATGCAGGATAAATTTGTGATGAGTTTGATGGGTGAACTCAAGTTCTTCATGGGCTTACAAATCACTCAACTTGAATTTGGAACCTTTGTGTGTCAATCCAAATACACAAAGGAGATGCTCAAAAGATTTGGAATGGAGAAGAGCAAAGGTAAAAACACTCCCATGAGTGTTACAACTTTACTTGATATGGACGAATCAGGTATGCTTATTGATAAAAAATTATATCGAGGATTGGTGCTTTGTTGTTTTTAACTTCTAGTAGGCTAGATATTTTGTTTGGCACTTGCTTGTTTGCTAGGTTTCAATCAAACCCCAAGTAAACACACCTAAATACAGATAAAATAATATTTAGATACTTAGTTGATATATCAGATTATGGCCTATTCTACCCTAGGAGTAGTAATTTTAGCTTAGTCACATATAGCAATGCAGACTATGTAGGTAGTCACACCGATAGGAAGAGTACTAGTGGGACGTGCCAATTTTTGGGTGAATCACAACGCTCTTGGTTTTCAAAGAAACAATCTAGTGTAGCCCTATCAACCACTGAGGCTGAGTATATTGTCTTTGCTCTAGGTTGTTCCAAAGTCTTATGGATGAAACATACTTTACAAGATTTTGATTTCACATTTAGTAAAATAAAAATATTATGTGATAATAGTAGTGCATCAACCTCTCGAAGAACCCCATACATCACTCCCATACAAAGTATATTGATGTTTGACATCATTTCTTGAGGGATAATGTACTTAAGGGAGAAATCGAGGTTTAATTTATTTGTACTAAATTGCAATTGGCTAATATTTTCACTAAACCTTTGAACTATGATCGATTTAATTTCATACTTATAAAGTTGGGCATATGTAAGCTCACTAATATTTGAAGGATTTAGTGGGATAGCTATTTTTGTTGGTTGCAATGAACATTGAGGGAATGTTGACCTTGTTAAGTCAGGGCTCCTTCAAACTTGTTCAAACATTAAAATACACAATTTGTGTAATATCATACGTTTGATACAACTCCCTGACATCTTAAAAATTAAAATTGGACGTCTGATGCTTTGAATAGTCTTTAAATCGATAACGTAAGTTAAAAGCAAGAAATAATTAAAATATTGCTTGTCAGACATCCAGACCTTAATCTAGACATCTATACCCGTCATCTGATACCATTAGTCTGATGGCTAACTTGTCTTAGGATCTTAACTCAGGAGTTCTTGGAATCAGAGATCGAATGTTTGACTTATTGTAGTAGACGTTTGATCCATCGTCTAACTTAAAAATCAGACAACAATGTGGTGATTGGACAAAATCTGAGTTCCTAGTTTAAAAAATCAGCCGTCTAATTTTGATATTAGACATCTAATTTTTAGATTAGACGTCTGATCGGCGGTCTGATTGAAAAATTAGATGACAACCTAAAATGGGTTAAAATTCGTGACTCTTGGTCCCAGACGTTTGAGATCAACTTCAGATGTCTGGTATTGGAAAAAATCGAAGCTTGAGGTTCTGGTTTGGGTTGGTTTTTGAGGTAATTTCCCCTAACTTTGGGGGTGATCTCCAACCTACTTGTGGTATTTAAAAACCTCTTTCTTTTCTCTCAAATCCCTACCACAAATGAAACTAAAAATCCCCAAATCTGCAGTCGCTGCCCTCGACCTCCTCCATGCTCCTATCTCACAAATGACCACAGGCAATGCCCATTGTTTAACTGTTGCCGACCACCCTCTCATTGCGTTAGGGGGAGCATCTCCCTTTGGTACACCACCCTTGCTCCCTCTCTTATCCATGCCTTTTTGGTTTGAGGTAATTTTTGAACAAACCCTTGATGGGTTCTTGAAGCTCTTTTAAGTATGATCTACTTCAATACCTACTCTTGATTCTTGGATCTTGATCTTAGACTCCAAGCCATACCCTACCTAGGATCCTTACCCTCGGTCAAGTCTTGAGGCATTGATCCATTTTAGGGCATTGGTGCCCTTAACTACATTTTATCCTTAATTATTTTTATAAATGGCTTCAATAATACTTGATGGCAGGTTGTATTGCCCAAATATATTCAAGCCTACTGATAGCGGCTTGAACCACCGGCATACTGCCACATAATCATTAGTTTTGGCAAGTTGTATTGCCTTACTGTCGAGATGTGGAATTACATTTTTGAAATGCTTTTGTCGTAGTATAGTGAGAAAACACGTCAACAAAAAAACATAATGAAACTTTGGTAAGTCCTGATCAAACTCAGGGAGGTGGAAATGTGACTTGATTTTAATACTGATATATTCTATTTATCTATTCTAACTAGGACAGTAAGCAATATTGATTTGTGATATATGATATAAAGAAAATCAACACCATTCAGATAATAAACAGGCAAGTTTCCATTTAGTTGAATGCTTGATAAGAAGAATAACTAGAACTAAATGAAAGTAACAAGAACAAAAGCTACTAGAACTAGATTGGAAAAAAAAAAGACTATTTATTCTACTAGAACAAGTGCACCAAGGGTGGTCCTTGGTGGCCTTTGGAGAGGCATGGAGTAGCAGCAACATTGCACCAAGGGTGGTCCTTGGTGGACGTTTCGGAGGAAGAGGGCTCTTCGGAGCAGAAGGGAGCTGGAGATGTCCAGAGGAGGAGTTGGCTTTCAATTGGGGGTTCTACTGCCCTTTTTATAGATGAAGTGAGGGGCAGAATAGGTGTTTTAGAGCCCCCAAACCATGTAAACAACTTGGATCAACAAGACTCGTCGATCTGGCGATCAACGGCTCAAATCAAGTCAAAAATGCACCTTCACGTGCCTCCATCACGTGCTCAACACATGCAAGCACCAGATCGATCCACTGCTACTGCACACTCAATATGCTTGCCTTCAAATCATGCAGCATGGCACCTCCAGCGCTGCCCGATCCTCATCGTGCGGCTAATTGCACACCTGCGCCACCGCCTTGATCTTCATCGCGTGCGTGCGCACTTTAAATTCCAGTGATCCAATCTTAATGATCGATAGCTTAAACCACGTGCTCGCGACCATCTTTGAGTGTCCACATGTATCCACGTGTTATCACACATGTGGGAATCCAACGCGCATCCGTGCGCCATGCATCTATCTCCAACACTGCCTGATTGAGATCGTACGGTTGAATTTCAAAGCTTAGCACTGAAAATGAATTTTTCCCAAGCCGTGTGGGTCGATCGGGTGCTCTTGGCTCTGATTTGAAGGTGCTTTCCCTTTCACTACTGTCGTGGATGGTCGTGTTTTTACTTTAGCATGCTCGCTACCTCAACCGTTTGATGAAGAGCCGTTGGATGCTTGAAGGGGGTTGTCGAAGATCCAATGACCTAGAAAGCACGTAGCAAATCCTTCAGTGGATGGGGGCAGCGGTAGACCTTTTGGATGGTGCCACATAGTGCCATTCTGACCATCCATCTTCCTGCATTTGTAGATGGTGCTACAAGGCTCCAACCAAGATGATTTTTGCACTATCGGATTGCGATCATCGCTCTGAGTCCATCGATATGTTTGGATTTATCATCCATGGCCCTGAATCATCTGCAATTATTATTGCCTCTCAATTAGAACATAAAATAGCATTATTATTTACAAAGTTAACAAATCAACTACGATGCAAAATATGTTGTTGATGCATGCATTATTACTAAGTTAAGCTAGGATCTAACTTAATTTTGGTGGATTAGCTCCTATGATTGCTGCGCAATCATTCCCCCATGCCTAAATCTTGCTAGTCCCTAGTAAATGCAAGACTAAATGCAAAATGGTTGATTTCTGTCAAGGGTTTGACTAGAGATCTATTTCTTTTGTTTTCATCCAAAAATTTAGAAATCCAGATAATCTTGAAAGTGTAGTGTTGTAGCCTATGCAACGGATCCAAGTGAAAAGTCAATTGACACCTAATGCTCATACTTGACCCCTAGTAAAACTCTATCGAGGTAGGCAAACTTCTTCTCTCGAGGGTATAACAAAATAATATGTAATTGCAACCCTGACTTTTATCTTAGGTGGAAGATGTTTGAGACAAGTGGGTTTGTATTTGGTGGCTTACACTCGTCTGGTGATACATATAGGCTAACACTACAGAATCTTGATTTCCAGGCTATCAAATATATCAACTCAGAGAGAGGCGAAGAAACTGTGCTCTCTTTAGTTCCTTTGTACTCACTTTCTCTCTTTTGTTCCTTCTCTTTTCTTCTTTTCTTTTCTTTTCCTCCTTTTTCTTTTCTTTTCAAGCTCACAATCTCACCAGATTTGTAAATATATTTGGTGGTCTCTCATGCCATTAGCACTTTAATTAAGTTCTTATAAACCTATAACTAAGTCAGAAATCCTCAGCCAGTATTTGAGTGATTACAATGTACTTGGCACAAAATAGACTTAACTTTTCTTTTTAGTCTTTTTTTTCTTTTTTTCTTTTCTTTTTCATGTCTACCAACACAACGCAACATATATACATATGCAAATTTTTATTCATGAGGCATTAATAGGGATTGGTGATGTTCAAGTGGATATTAGGTGCTTATCTGGTGGAAGTGCCTACTCTCGACACTGAGAAAGGAATGGATGGGACAACATATTTTTTGACCTTGACATTCTTACCCTCCTTCAGCCGAGGATTCCATAAAGAATGATCAAAACCATCCACCTTAGTCCTAGTTTTATTAGAACCTACTCTCTATGTATTTGCCTTATTTGGTGGCTCTCAAAAATTCACAAAGAATTTGTACACATGAATCGAGAGCGAAAACTATGCCTAACTCCGTGTATCATTATCTAATTATCCAGAAAATAAGATTCCTTGTACTAGACTTAAGAGAACCAGTAGACATTCTACTCTCACCTCAAAGTTGTTTGTTGGATCAAATAGAGGATGGTTTTCCTGACTCCCTAATTACTTTCCAAGGGTTCAGGAAAAGAATCAATTCTTCTTCTCGACAAACTAAAGATGTCGATTGGTCTTTACAGTGGATCCATTGCAAACTCTACATGCAAGTGTGAAATTATACTTGATTTTAAATTCAAGAAGCAATTAAAGAATAAAATCCCTAATAAAACCACTTGATAAAAATCTATTTTCTAAGGTGTTGCCAGGAAAAATTTCAATTTTTGTGTGCTACCCCCATGCCTAAATTCTTGCTTGTTCTCATGCATGAATAGGAGAAGAATAAAGTAAGATATGGCATAAATGGAAAGAAATCACCTGGAATTGCTTTCGATTCATCATTCAGCATATGCGAACACAAACATGATATTCACAATATGCAGAACAGTATGGAAAAATGAAAAAAGCTATGTATAGAAGATGTCTACATATGTATAAGTGATGAGTTTAACGTCTCTAGCTAGGCGAAAATTCAATTACATGTCCTCGATAAAATTAATAATTTCATTAGCAGGAGGAGGTTCCTGGGACATAAATGGCTTGAGGCACTGGCCATTTACCGAAGAAACATTCCCAGATTTTAGGTCCATAATTTGGGTCACCCCATTAGAATATGGGTGAATCACAAGATATGAGCCAGTTCACTTGGACTTGAGCTTTCCTGCAAAGAATTTGAGTCTAGAATCAAATAACCAGACCTGCTAGTTAGGCGTGCATTCCTTCCTCTGGATGTGGCGGTCGTGAAAAGCCTTAGTCTTATCTTTGTATATTTCTACATTGTCATAGGCTTCCCACCGAATTTCTTTTAATTCGCTAAGCTGGGGCTTCATCTTATAACCTCTTACATCGTGGTTAAAATTACACTTTTGCATTGCCCAAAAGACTTGGTGGTCCAATTCGACAGGAACGTGACAGGCCTTTCCATACACTATGCGGTATGGCGACATTTCGAGTGGGCCTTGTACGTGGTACGATATGCCTAAAGTGCATCGATCAATAGATCGGACCAATCCTTCCTATCTGGTCTAACCAATAGGAAACTTCAGCCTGCCCATTGGTTTGGGGATGATATGGGGTCTCAATGCAATGATGTACCCCGTATTTCTTCAATAGTGACCTAAAATGAGCATGGATGAAGTGACTGCACCCATCGTTAATCAGAGCGTGCGGAACTCCGAATCTCACAAAAATAAATTCCCAAACAAAAGATATAACAGTCTTTTGATTAGCTTTTCTTGCTGGGATGGCTTCAACCCACTTTGAGACATAGTCAACTATGAGAAGTATGTACTCGAAGCCATGCTAGTTCGGAAAAGGGTCCATAAAGTTGATGCCCCAAATGTCAAAAATGTCTACAACCAGAATGGGTTGGAGAGACATCATGTTTCTTTGGGTCATAGAACTGACTATCTGACATCACTTGCAGTATTTGGTAAACTCGTGTGTATCTTTGAAAATAGTCAGACAGAAAAAACCCGACTGCAAAATCTTTGTAGTGGTTTTCCGGCCCAAAAAAGGACCACCACAAGCATCATTATGGCAAAAGGTTAACACACTCAAAATTTCTGAGTCGGGGATGCACCTTCTGATGATCTAATCAGCCCCGATGTGAAAGAGCAAGGGGTCATCCCAGAAATAAAATTTGGATTCTAAAATGAATTTAAGTTTTTAGTCCTTGGATAACCCTGTGGGAATCTTGCCTATGGCAAGATAATTCGCAATATTTGTGGACCAGGGAAACTCAATAGAATTAATGGTGAAAAGACACTCATCCAGGAATTAATCTGAGATAGGCAGGGAATAGGGGATGTGTTCTGGGTCTAGCCAAGATAGGTGATCTACCACCACATTATGATCTCCTGCTTTATCACAGATCTAGACATGAAATTCCTGCAAACGAAGGATCCATCTGATAGGATGGGATTTGTCATCCTTCCTTGCCAACAAATGCTAGAGGGCGGAATGATTCGTGAAAATAATCACTTTTGACCGAAGTACATAGGATCTAAACTTGAACCCAAATACTATTGCTAGCAGTTCTTTCTCAATAATCGTATAATTAAGCTGAGCCTCATTTAGTGTCTTGCTAGCATAGTAGATTACAAATGGATGGTGCTCCCAACATTGGCCTAGAATGGCTCCAACAATGGAATCAAGGCATTACACATCATCTCAAAGTTGAGAGACCGGTCGGGTGGTTGGAGAATTGGTGAATTAGATACAATGCTTCACAAGGTCTCAAAAGCACTGAGACACGACGAATAGAAGTTAAATGGGCATCGACTACCAGAAGATTTGTCAAAGGAAGGGTGATTTTTGAGAAATCACGAATGAATCTTCGGTAAAACCAATGTGACCTAAGAATGATCTAATTTTCTTAACCGAGCTAAGTGGTGGTAGTCAAGAAATGACTTAAGATTTAGTTCGGTTGACCTAGAGTCCTTTGGAAGAGATCCTCTGACCTAGTAAAATGCCATCCCTCACCATAAAATGGCATTTCTCCCATGAAAGTACTAGGTTTACTTCTATGCACCTCCTTAGGATCTTTGTGTGGTTAGCAAGACAAGACGAGAATTCATCTCCAAAGATGGAGAAGTTATGCCTAAATACTTCAACATAGTCCCTAATTGCGCAGTAATCATAGGACCTAATTTTCCTAAATTAAGTTAGATCCTAGCTTAACTTAGGAATAATGCATGCATGAGCAGCATATTTTGCGTCAAAGTTCATTTGTTTAGCCATGTAAATAATAGTGCTATTTTTTGTTCTAATTGAGAGGCAATAATAATTTAAGATGATTTAGGGCTGTGGATTATAAATCCAACTTTATAGATCTGATCAGGACAACGATTGGAGTCTAACGCATCCGAAATCATCTTAATCGGACTTTCATAGCATCATATGCAGTCTGTAGAAGATCAAAGGCCAAGGGGTAAGGTAGCACAAATTCGAACCTCAAATGCCAAATCCGACTGCACAAATTGATCCAAATCAATGATCATAGCCCAATGGTGTAAAAGTCAATCCAATCCAACATTCATGGCATCATCTACAAAGCAAAGATGGAAAGCCATGATGGTGCCACGTGGTGCCATCATACCCGCCCAACGCCGTCATCCCCATCCATTGAAGGATGTTCCATGCTTTGTGGGCAGTTGGATTGCCATCCAATGGCCACAAAACTGCCACATCACTACCTCCCCGCTCTTCATCACGGAGGACTTCATCTCAGCCATTGGATGTTCATCCAATGGCTGAGGCCATGTGCATGTTAAAGCATAACTGTGACCAATCATGACAGTAGCACAACGGAGACCACCCTTGTGAGAGAGCGGGCGGTGTGAGTTTGAGGCGCGAAAATTTGGAAAATCAAAGGTAGTGTAGTGCGAGAGAAGTTGAGCCGCATGATTGGGAATCAATGATGCATGGCGAGTCACGTGGCGTGCGATGGATTACTATATTGAGATAGCACGATAACGTAGTGATGGATGCACCGTTGCACGCAATTTTCAAAGGTGGTGCGGCGTGTGATCTTAGCCATCAATCTTCATGATCGAACAACTGAGATTGAAAGCATGTGCATGCATGTCGAGAGCAGTAGCGGTAGATCAGGAGGCTTTATAGGCACCACATGGAGTGATTGTGTGCGTTTGCGCATTAGGCGCTCTATGAAGGTGCGTGGAGGTGCATTTTTGATGTGTTTTGAATCGTTTATTGCCAGATCAATGGCCCCTAATGGTCCAAGTTGTTTACATGGTTTGGGGGCTCTAAAATTCTTATTTTGCCCCTCACTTTAGTTATAAAAAGGACCCTAGACTCCCTATTTGAGAGGCAAGTCTTCCTCTAGACATCTCCTGCTCCCTTCTGCTCCGAGGAGCCCTCTTCCTCTGAGACGTCCTCCAAGGCCACACTTGGTGCACTGCTACTGCTACTGCACGCCTCTCCAAAGGCCACCAAAGACCACCCTTGGTGCCCTTGTTCTAGTAGAATAGATAGTTGTCTTTTTAATTATTCTAGTAGTTCTAGTTCTAGTAGCTTTTATTCTAGTTGTTCTACTTTATTTTTAGTTATTCTTCATGTCAAGCATTCAACTAGATAGACACTCGCATGTTTATTATCTGAATAAAGTTGACTTGCTTAGTATCATATATCTGTCTTGCTTAGTGTTTTAGTTCTAGTTATATTAGATCGATATTAAATCAAATCACATTTTTGCCTCCCTATGTTCGTTCGAGACTTACCAAAGTTTCATTATATTTGTTTGTTGACGTCTTTTTGCACTATACTATGACAAAATTATTTTCAAAAAATGTGATTCCATGTCTTGATAGTCCCCAATCATATCAGAGAAAATGGCCATCATACAATGCTGAAAGGTCATTGGTGCATTATAGAGGCCGAAGGACATTCGTTTAAAAGTGAATGTTCCAAAGGGACATGTAAAAGTAGTCTTGTCCTAATCTTCCAAGTTAACTGCAACCTGATTATACCCGGAGTATCCATCCAAAAAACAAAAGAAACTACGCTCAGCTAACCTTTCTAAGTTCTGATCAATAAAAGGTAAAGGAAAATGATCCTTTTTGGTAGCCATGTTCAGTTTCCTATAATTGATGCAAACCCGCCACGAAGTCGTGATGCGGTTCAGGATGGATTCACCCTTATCATTCTTGATTACGGTGAGTCTTGCTTTCTTGGGCACAATTTGAATAGGACTTACCCATTGGCTATTGGAAATGGGTTATACAATGCATGCATCTAGCCATTTAATGATCTCCTTTTTGACAACCTCCAGCATATTTAGGTTCAGCCATCTCTAATGTTTTCTAGAAGGTTTCACCCCCTCATCCATGCAAATATGATGAGTGCAATACGAGGGGTGAATCCCACCTGATAGCAGCCCTATGTTCTTGTATGATAGAGATCAATTGATGCACTTGTTCTTGGGTCAAGTGAGCACTAATAATCACTAGGTATGTCTCACTATCACCCAAAAACACTTACTTGAGTGAATCCGGTAAGGGCTTCAATTCAATTACAAGTGAGTAGGAATTAGATTCGTGCATGGGAGAAGAATCGATAGCGAAAATCTAATAATCGTAATTTTCATGAATTCTCACTGATTCCGCACTTGTGAAGAGGTTGGTTGTGACTGCATTGATGGGAAATCCACTTGTCGCAGTCACGTCATCCTATGTCAACAAGGGCAAATCAGTACATAGTGGGACAGGATAATTAGAATCTAGGGTGTCATGATCAGATGAACATCCCAAAAATTAGATCCGTGGGGTAAAATGTGCATGGAATTAGCCTCAGTCCCATGTGGATCAAGATCCAAAAACCTTGGCAGTGAAGGTGAATGTGACATTGGGTCATTATAGAGGAGCCCAATGTTCCCACCAAAAGCAGAGTCTTCATCTTCATTATCCTCTATCAGATCACAGTCGAAGTTCTGTGATGCCCTGAATATGTCCAAGCTAATTCTTCCATTTCCTGGGGCTATCTCCATACACCCGAATGTGTAGTCGATGTTCACGTGAGCTGTCACCAAAAATGGGTGACCCAAAATAATTGGTGCATCACGATGATTAGGAGGAACCTCCATATTGAGAACAAAAAAGTCCGCTGGAAAGCAGAATCCATGGACCTTTATAATCACATTCTCAACCACCCCCCTCAGTGTTTTTATCGATTGGTCGGCCAACTATATGGTAACTTAGTTGGGTTTCAACTCCCCAAATCAGAATCGATCAAATACTGTGATTGGAGTTGGTTGATGGATGAACCCAAATCAAGAAGAGCCCGATCAAATTAAGAATCCTGCAAAAAGCAAGAAATGAGTGGGGTGCCAAGGTCTTTCTTTTTAGGTGGTAAGTCAACTAGAATCATGACGCTAGCTTCGAGGTATAGTAGTCCTTGAAGAACCTAGCAACAACAGGGATGTGATCTATTGCGTCGAGGAGAGGGACCTGAATGTGAACCTCTTTCAACATAGTTCTCAAGTCCTCAAAATTCCTGTACACTTTTTCCAAGCTAAATGTTACATTAGAGCCTTGAGAAAGGGGACGGAAATCTCAAGGCCAACTGGTCTTTTGCCCTTGTCTACAGGAGGCGGCTCATGAAAGGAAGGAGATGAGCCATCCTACGGTAAAGGGTATGAAAAATCATGACCCGCCCACCTAAGTGGTGGGTCCTGTGTAGTCTTCCACTCCTCAATGTGACAGCCTTTACATCAATGTACTATCCATGAGGTGGTGGAGGAGCAGAAGGGGCAGAATAGGTAGGATTTTGCACCAAAGGTGGCTGACTCTATCCATAACCAGGTGGTGTAGGAGGTGCTTCTAGTACATCATGCACCAATCCCTGAGGTGCATGGAACCTAGGCGAGGTGCCCTAGTTCTGCACACATCTTGGGTTAGGGATAGGTTAGGAGGTGATGATAAGTCATCATCAGCCATATCTAGCTTTATTTAGTCATAATCGATTGATAAATATGCTCCTACATAACTACCAAAGAGCCGTAGTTCACTGCATATCCATTTTGAGAGAAATGCATTAAAATAAGGGTAAATCTCCAGTTTTAACAACATATCCTAAATGTAGAGCAATCATAACGCTTCTTAGGGATTTATTAAAGTTCAAATGTTTATAAATGTCTAATAAGTGGGTTCATGTAGATAGAAATGGGTTTTCACGCATTCTGAGAATTATTGGACATCTAAAACCCTAAACACAGGCCTGCTTAATTAACTAAAGTTTTGGTCAGGATAAAATTCACCTAAACCTTATAAAAATCATATAATAATATTCCCTAAGGTTTGATACCTTTGATTTGACCATTGGAACCCATTTTGACATAAAATAGAGTCTCTGACAGACATTTATCCTAATTTGGGTTTCTGTGTAACTTACCCAGTCAAACTTGGTCAAAACCTAAATCCAACTTTACCATCAGATTCCTTGGGTCCAAATTAGGTTTATAGCAAAATTTGGGCCCAATCAGAAATTACCTTGACCTAGTTTACATTTCAGTCTTATCTGGCTCTTTTCTTTTACACATATGCCCCTAACTTTTGAAATCCTTGCAAATATGCTCGTAACTCCATCATCTTCTTTACCAACAGGTCCCTGCATCCTTCAAATCCTAAACCTAATTCACTAGTGACCTTCAACCTGGGATTACTCCCTGATTTCAAGGCCAAACTCTTCCAAATTTGGAAGGGAGGTTCCTAAGGGAATCCTCAATGATCTAAACCTAGTCTTGGGCTCTAATTCTTTCCCAATCTCCCATGTGAATGCATGAGAGATGTAGGTTTCCTTATGCATAAAGGTTCCAAGCTTGGCTTTCAATCTTGGAAGGACCTCCTATGGCAAATAAAAGCACACCCAGGGCTTGCCTTACCTCCTCAGCTTGTTTTTGGTTGGAAAACCTCCTTCTTCCCTCCTCTCCGGTCGAATGCTCCACGTGCTCCGGTGACCTCCTTCGACCACCTTCCTCATCCTCTCTCACAAACTATAGCAAGCAGATTCTTCATCCTCAGCTTCTTCCACGCGTTGCAATACCAGCGACCGCTGCCTATGTCCCCTCATCGGTGCCACCCCTATCACCAGAGGTTTCATCTTTTCTATGTCTGCCGTACCACCGGCATTGGCATTTCCCCCTTTCGTCCAATTAGAATAGGCTAGATAGGTTTCTTTAGAGTCTTAGGTTAGTTTTCCCTATTCAAAAACCCAAAAACATCCCTCGACCTCCACGCAAGCCACCTTCATTCTCACCTCCAGCCACTCCTCCGACGAGTCCACCCCACCTCCACAACCCACCAAATAACTCACCAACACCCCCTTAACTTCCGCCATGCATCCATGACCAAAATCCCTAACTTTATTGGGCCTATTGACGACTCTAACACCGCGTCGACCAACCCACTGCCGCACCACCATCTCCAAGTTCATCCGACCTCCATGCTTCACCAATCACCACAAAACCACCACCATCACCTTCCTTAGATCTAGGCAAAGCTGTTGGACTATTTTAATTGGGGCCTATCCCCTGTATCCTTGATACGCAGGTCTCGCCAACGCTCCACTGCCGTGCCATTATCGCCAATGACGCTCTTCATGTTCTAGACCATGCATGCCCTAGGTGCACCCTACTGGACATGAGGACAAGGCTCAGGGTTACTCCCAAGTCCTTGTTTGAAGGCACACACTCGAGTAGCTGCTTCGATTGGGAGAGCACCACACTACAGCCACACACGAAGAAGGGACGGAAGTTTAGACCCCACATCGTGGGATTTGGAGTCTCTAAAGTTGCATAAATTGATTTTGTCAATAGGCCTTATCACCTCGGTACACTAGGGTTAAGGTCCCTACTCACCCATACATACTCAACTCGACCCACCTACTGTACACTCCTCATTGTGACCACACACCCGCAGCTCTGGACCCGGTTATGCAACCCGTATACCCGATTAACCTCACTATCTGAGAGAAAGAGGAGAGGAGGAAGGAAAGAAAGGGAGAGTGGGGGAGGGGTGGGTTTTGCTCCTTGGTGCAGCTGTGTGACACTTAGTTGTTGGGAAAAAAGAAGAGCTAAAGGCAGATGAAGAAGGAGACGACTTGAGAAGAAAAGAAGGGGCTAAGGCAAAAAGACAAGGATGAAGGGTTGTGCCAGAAGAGAAAGGAAAGAAAGAAGAGGGAAGAAGAAGAAACCATAGAAGATCAGAAGAGAAAATAATGTACCAAGGCGATAGTTATGTCATCTGATAAACAAATTAGACGTCTGAGTACTGTTCATTTATTTCAAACATTTGAGTAGTTGATATATATGTGCTTAGACTAATAATTAGTGATCTAAATCACCATTATTTTCTCTTAGATATCTTTTTATCCTCTTTAACTCTTGAAATACATTGAGCTTCATTGAATATTTAATGTGACAGAGTAGTATTCATTAAAATATCTTTATAGTACTTCATTTATTGTACTCATTTATATTTTAATTAAAGATTAGTGTGTGAATTCCTATTTTCTTCCTGTGTTCGACCTTAGACTTCATTTCTAAATTTTTGAGTTATAAATTGTCTTTGTTGAGAGATCGATTGAGGATTTTGCACTATAATGATGACAACTTAATCTTAATCCTCTTTAGATTAAATCAACATGAGGGAAAGGCTCCCTGTGATCTATGCTCCTGTATCAATTGATTCTATGTATTCTATATGCTTTGTATCTAATCAACCATAGCCTTCATAATCTGCAAACTATCATTAGTCGATTTCCACATTGACTCTTGCAATTCCTCTTTTAATGCCTCCAAAGGGTCGGCCCACTTTGGAGGGTGATTGGTAGCTTGGTGTAGCGGCTGATAAATAAAGCATGATTACTGCTGAGATGGGAATGGCTGCTGCCTTGGGTATGTATTTTGCATAATCCCGTATTGTCTAGTTTGGTAGTGTAGATCTTGATTTAGTCTCTATGAGTAACCAGACTTGGAAAAGTTAGGATGCTGGTGCCAACCAGGATTATATGTCTCTGAATACAGGTTATTACACCCGTAACCTTGGATAGCATTGACATACTCATAGGACGAAGATGTCTGAGATGCATATTCATCAAAGGAATATGCACTAAAATCATCATGGGGTGCGTAACCCTGATCGTATGATACCAAATCCAAATTATTTACAAGTTCCTGATGTGTAGGATCCCATGAAGATGGAGAAGATACATCCCGAGTGAGTAAATGTATTTGAACAGGAGGGACTTGGGATGCGAAAGAAGAGGGAGAAGCAGTTGAATTTCAATACTGAGCAAATATCAAATCAAGAATCGCCATGCCCCCTAGTAATGAAGCCATTTTATCGATACGTGGAATCACATTTTTGAAATAATTTTGGCGTAGTATAGTGCAAGAACACGTCAACAAACAAATATAACAAAACTTTGCTAAGTTCGTTCGAACTCAGGGAGGCGGAAATGCGACTTGATTTCAATACCGATCTATTCCAACTATCTATTCCAACTAGAGCTAGAATAGTAAGCAAGATAGATATATGATATATGACATAAAGCAAATCAACTCCATTTAGATAATAATCAAGCAAGTTTCCATTTAGTTGAATGCTTGATAAGAAGAATAACTAGAACTAAATAAAGTAACTAGAACAAAATCTACTAGAACTACAACTAAAAAAAAAAGACCATCTATTCTACTAGAACAAGGGCACCAAGGGTGGCCCTTGGTGGCCTTTGGAGAGGCATGGAGTAGAAGTAGTGGTGCACCAAGGGTGGTCCTTGATGGAAGATGAGGGTGCCTGTGGATCTTAATAGTATACTAGAAGGGAGGGATGAATAGTATTGCTTAAAAAATTAAATGAAATATGCACAGATCAATCCACAAAAAAATCAAGCATAGATAACACCTGGATTTATAGTGGAAACTTAAATCGGGTGAAAACCACTACCTAAGCCTCTCAACTAAGTAATTTTTTGACTAGGTGAAGCTAGTTAATCTACTAACAAACCACTTAAACGAGGGTGCCACAACCTCTTACAATGATCTCTTCTCTTACTAACTTGAAGAGAAGCACAATAACAAGAACAACGAATTTCTCCCAACAACTTGGGATCCGTTAATCCAAAGCAACAATATATAAGAACAATAAGAACTTATGGAACCTCAATAAAAATCAACCCAAAATTTCAATGGAGGTTTGAATCATCGTGCTTTGGAAAGTGTTAAAATAGAAGCGTAGAAGCACTTGGAGAAGCACGAGATGCTCTTTTCTTTGAATGGATTTTCTACTTTTTTGTTGTGTTAAAAAGGGTTGTGTACGACCTCTATTTATACTAGAAAATCTACCTGAAAAGAAAATCAAATTGGTCGATCAAACTACTTATTTGATCAATCAATGATTGGTCGATTAATTAACCTAAATAGTCAATCAAAAGTGTATTAATCAACTTCTTAAAATGGGATGATTTGATCGATTAATTGAGTAGGTTGGGCGATCAATGATTTTGGTTAATCAATTAATATATTTGGTTGATCAATAACCCTAAAAACTTATTTTTAAAGTGAAGTGTGAAAATACGTTTGAAACTTCTTTTGTGGTTCCTTACAAAATATTCTAGGTTAATAAAGATAAAAAGGACATCGAGACACAGGTGAGCATTCTTCTAGCTTTGATCTATGTCAGAGTCCAGAAATATTAGTCTTGCAAATAGCATAATTTTGGTGCATCAAAATAGAGGTACTTACAGAAGAGGGCTCTTTAGAGCAGAAGGGAGAAGGAGATGTGCGGAGGAGTAGTTGCCTTCAAATTGGGGGTCTGGTGTCCTTTTTATAGCTGAATTGAGGAGCAAAATAGGTGTTTTAAAGCCTTCAAACAATGCAAACAACTTGGATCATTAAGATCCATTGAAGTAGCGATCAACGGCTTAGAACACATCAAAAATGCACCTCCACACACCTCCATTGAGTGCCCAATGCGTGCACACACCAGATCGTGCCACATGGTGCATGCTGTGTCACTCAATCCACCGCCACCGCTCACCCAACACGCTTGACTTTAGATCACGCCATGTGGCACCTACAGCACCGGCTGATCCTCAACATGTTGCTGATCGCACACTCGCGCCACCGCCTTGATCTTCATTATGCGTGCGCGAGTGCTTTTAATTCCAGTTGTCTGATCTTAATGATCGACAACTTAAATCTCGCGCTCGTAATTGCCTTTGAGCATCCATGTGTATTCACACGTGATCGTGCGTGTTTTGTGAATTTGAAATCAGGGTTACAAGTAACCCATCGTCGTAGTTGCAAAACTCGTGATCAAATAAAATTCATACTGAAACTCCAAGGGAGTCCCAGGTCGAACATAGGGAGGTGACGTTTACCTTAATTGAAAATTGCGCTTCGTTTTGTTTGTTTTTGGTATTTGAGGGTTTTGTTATATTTTTTGTATTTTTGAAAGAAGAAGACAAGCAGAATGAATCACAAGAGATATGGAAGAAATATGATATATATATATGACTCCAATGTCAATTACAATAAACTATGAAAGCATGAAAAGAGAGGGAGGTGAGAAGAAATCTCTCGAATCGGCTGTTCGATGAGACAACAACGCTTGGTGGAAGCTTGGACAAAGGAGGTGAGGAGCGGGATGACGGAGGTGAGATGCAGGAGGATATCGGGTAAAGGAAAGCTTCGGCATGGCTTCAGAATGGAGGTAAGAAGGCTGAGATGATCTGCTACCGGAATGGAGGTGGGAGGACGGCTCCAAGGTGACCTATGAATGGGGATGGGAAGATGGATGAATATTTGGTGAGATAGAGATTCGCTACACTAATAGGAGCCTTGGGAGCTTGAGAGTAAGCCATAATGGAGCATTAGTAGGCTTGCTAGAGCTTAGGAGTAGGTGGGAGTAGAGTAGGTAGAGATGGCTTGAAAGGGAGAGGGTGTAGGTCCTTTTATAATGGAGGAGAAGAGGCAAAAATAGGTATGGGACCATTAGTGACCTCCAGGCCATCGCTAGAAGTGTCGCTGTAGGCAGCTCATGCCTTCTCACGCCTACTCACACCCACAGCTGGCTTTACTGGCACGCGAAGAATTAGCAATGGCTGTAAGCGTCGCTGTATATCCAACTCATGCATCACTATAGGCTGGTGCCAACTGAGCATGCGCCCATGCTGCTGCTATGCTGACATGCGCTCCGCGTGCTATGTTGCACATGCGCACACTCACTGCTAGCGTTGCGCTGTGCAGATGCGTGCCTCCGTGCACACATGCGCACACGCACTGCTGTGCACGTGCAGTGGCGCGTGCGTGCGCTTTGGTGGCCTGGGCTACGCCACGTGGCGCAATCTAGGTCGTCCATCTTCTTTTCATTGTAGGGGCTACAATAGAGGTCGGATTGAGGCAATTTTCGCACTGTTAGGTTGCGATCGTCGACTCAAATCCATCTGCATGGTCGAATTTGTCATTTGAAGCTCTAAATTATGTCACCTAGTCCCTTGGCTGTTGATCTTCCTCAGACTGCATATGGTGCTACGGGACTTCGATCGAGGCGATTTTGGAGGGTTTGGACTCCGATCATCATCTTGATCAGATCTGTATGGTCGGATGGTCAATCCAAGGCTTTGAAATAAATATCCTTCCCTCCTGACCACAAAAAGGACGCAATTAACCTAAATTATATACAACTACTCTAAATGCTTAATGATGCATGCTATGCAAAATTTATAACCTGAAATGCAAATCTAAGCCTCGGAACATGCATGGATAGGCATTTTACCCTCAATAAATGCATTTACATCAATGTGTTATCGTGTACGTTGAAAAGGTGTATGGTCGGGCTCGGATAGGCTGTGTTAATATGGTGATTTTATTGTTGAAATGAGTATAGTGGTTAACCTAAATCGAGCCTAACAATCTCTTTACAAAAAATTTTAACCTGGCCTACTTGATTTTATCTTGGTCACTTTTAGGCCCAGGGTCGAACTCAGGGAAGTGGGTTTAGAAGTGAATAAGTTTCTACGCTTTTCCTATAACGAATCTCTTCCATTCGTTTATTATGTTTTTTTTTTGTATTTTTTTTTGATAATTTTTATCCTTGTGGTACACCCTCAAAATCAGGTTCTTGGCTTTGAGCCAAATTAGGGTTCAAAACTGGTCTTGCTATTCGCAAGACTGAGTACCTGCAAGTCAAGGATTATCTTTTCTCTTTTGTATATATATATATTTTTTTATCTTTTTACTGGCAGGAAAGAGAAAAGAAATATAGTAAATATAGTATATATATATGTATATATTATATATGTATAAAGGGGTGGGGGTGGAGGTGGAGATGGCGTGTAACACGGTGTAGAGTCAGTCGTCATCTAGAAAGACGCAACCAATAGGACGAAGTGCCGCGTGGAGTGTAAGGTGGATTGGTGGAAGATGAGTGCGAACATGCTTTCTGTACACGTGTATCGGAGAATATCAGCAACTGGTGCAGATATTCCTACGATACAACGTATGGTAAGTGATATGAAAATATATATATATGTATATATGTAAATATATATATATATATGGTTATAAATATATAGGTATATATGTAGTTATAAATGTATATATATATATATGTATATATATATATAGACATGTAAATATATGTATAGATAGATGTATATATATGTATATATATATATAATTAGATATATATGTATGTATATATAACTATATATATAGACATGTAAATATATGTATAGATAGATGTATATATATGTGTATATATATATATATATAATTAGATATATATGTATGTATATATAACTATATATATAGATATAGATATATATATATATATGCATATATATGTATATATAGTAATATATGTATATAGTTATATATATATGTGTATATGTATATATATATATTAGGATAAGTATCTATGTATATAGATTTATGTTTTTATAATTATAGATATATGTATATATGTATGTATATTTGTATATATATATATGTATAAGTATATGTGTATATATATGTATGCATATATATGTATATATACTATATATAGATATAAATATATATATGTATATATATTAATATATATATGTATATGTATATTTATATAAGTACATAATAGTGTATAAGTGAGTGAGTGTGTGTGTGTATGTGTCTGCAGTGAGAGTGAGAGAGTGCTGTGAGAGAGAGAGAGAGAGGGATCGTCTGCTGGAGAAGAAACGCGGGCGTTTAAGTCATCTGAATCCAGCTGGCGATGTCTGATGGCGTACGCGCATGCACAGGCGCGTAGGCGTGCGAAGAGGCGTGCACACAGGAGGGAGTGGGCATGGGAGGAAGGATTGCAGCGCACTTTGCTGCGCACTGAGGCAGGTGTGAACGCGAGGAAGTGGGAGCTGGGAGCAGGCGGGTTCAGATGCGAGGACGGGCGCGCGGAGAGAGACGCAGATGCACGCGCTGGAGCGAGCATGGGGAGAGACACGGGCGCGGACTGGGGCATGCGTGGACGGGCAGGGGCCGGTAGCGGCGCGTCGGGTGATCGGATAAGTGAGAAACTTACCAGTCACCACACTGTAGCCACAGTGTTCCGATGACTAGCATGAACAGTGGCTACAGTGCATGGTCGGCTCGCACGACCGCCTGTGCTCGGTGCTGTGAGTGTGGGAGCCGCTGCGCGAGCTAGCACGCGCGCGGAAGGTCTGTGCCGGCTGGGCTGCGGGCGGAACTTCACGACAGGGCATGCGGAGAGGGGTGCGGGCAACTTGCTAGCGTGGGAGGTGGAGGGCGAGGGCAACCTGCTGGCGTGCGCGGTGGCCTGCGCCCGTGGAAGAGGAGTACGGTGTCGTGCTGCTACAGTGATTGAGCTTGAAAGCTCAGCTCTGTGGCAATGGCGGAGTTGTGGCTAAATGTCGAAACAGAGTGAGAACCACCACGCCCACCGGCTCTTTAATTAGCTGGGCGGTGGTGGACTTACAGTGGTGGTTGTGCACCACTGTGAGTTGCTCCTGCCCGCAGCGTGGCTCCTCAAGCGGAGGAGGGCTACGTATGGAGGGGAGAGGGGAGGAGATGGCCTGGAAGGAGGGAAGCTGCTGTGTTTTTGTGTGGACCAGGCTCTCTTTGCAAAGAAGCAAGCCGTGCCCTTCTAAAGAGGATGAAGGCATGCACAGCCATGCCCTGGCTGTGCATGCGACTGCAGGGCAAGCTTGCTGCATGAGGAAGAAGAGGCCATGCCTTGCAGCCGCACGGAGAAATTCAAAGCCAAATAGAAATAAAAAATAAAGATGGAGATTTTGCAATGTAGCACTCGAGGAAAATGTAAATTTCAAGGCCATTTATTTCACTCTCCTCCCCTCTCAAATAAATGCATGCATGCGTGTATTTTTACAAATGCGACTATGTCTACCTAATCTACACAGGCAATGCTTGGAAATTGCACAAGATGGCACAATTGTTGGTGTATTTTTGCTATGCAATCATACCCCCATGTGTATCTTTTGGTAGTCCCTAGCAAAACATTTTTTTGTATTGTATTTAGAAATGATTTTAAGTTGAAGATTTTCTTCTGAGGCGACATAGGTGTATTTATTATTGGATATTGTGAGAACCAATTGTAGAGAAGACTACCAGTACTTTAAGTCTCACATGACATAGGCCATCTCTCGACTATCCAGAACTCTTGATATTTAAACCTTAAGTACGATTTGCAGGACCCAGGAGGTTTTTGCCGTACTCGAGAGCTCAAGAGATTATGGCTTATGCATAGTGAAGGATCAAGATTGACCAGATGAACATTAAGACTCAATCCCAAGATTTCACAAATTTTTAAGTACAGGTTGGTCCCAGTTTCAGCTTGTGTCTTTGGATTGACCCTTAAAAAGATGATGGAAACTCAACTCCCATTTTATGACATTTGTGGCTCACAGAAAATAGGGTATTTGCCCTGAAGAACTTTTGTGGGGGGAAGACTTTACAAATATTTACGAGATATACTGACTTATTTGCATCCTCTTCATTTTTTTTTTTTTGAAACATGTGTCAGTATATCTCTTACAACATTATTTGGAGGAGCATACTTTTTCTTTTTGGTGGGAGAGTTCCTTTCTGGTTGAAAGAGTCTCTCCTAAACACAACACTAAAGCCTGGGATAAAAAGTCTACCTGCGCACACAGGTAAGGACTCCACCTCCCCTAATGAACACTAGGGTTGGATCTTATGTTCACCTGGCCTTTCTTGATATGTGTAGTGTGAACCAAGATTACTTAGGCTCTTGAGTAGAAGCAAACCAACGGATCCTGTACTACTGTCTCAGGTACAAGAATACATCCTAAGTTAGGAGAGATTCCGATCTATTTTGCCAATGCTCAAGTGAATTAAGTCTGAACCTGAGCAAATCAAGCTCCTGTGGCCTGGAAAGTCTTCAAAATAGTGGTTAAATATCCATAAAAACTTATCGTATTTTTGTTTCAACCTTCAGATCATTACTAAACACCATTTTTTTTTTTGTACATATTTATAGATAAGTGGAAACTGCATGATACTCTAAAATACCCTGATCCTAAGGATGCCTATCCACCCCCCCATGCCAAACAATGCTATGTCCTCATATGCATGCAGGGAAGGGTAGAGGAAGGGCGAAAGATCGGGTAACGAGAGCTGGGGTGTAGCGTATACAGCAGGGTGGTAGGGTGGGTGGATGGTGGGTGGTGAAGTGAAGAGTGAAGTGAGCGTGACAGTGAAGTGAAAAGTGTTGGTGGATGGTGAGTGTTGTTGGGTGCCTCCCAACAAGCACTGAATTTAACATCCCCAGCTGGACTCAGAATGAGGCACAAAATTAGTTACCCTCCAGCAGGGCAATAGTTTCTCCAACGAGGGCAGGTTCATGAGTAAGATAGGGTTTCAAACGCTGTCCATTGACTGTAAATTATGCCCAGATTTGGGATCTTCAATCTCAACGGCCTCGTTGGGAAATGGTCTTGAGACCAGAAAAGGACCAGTCCATTTGGACTTCAGTTTCCCAGGAAAGAATTTGAGCCAGGCATTGTAGAGCCAAACTTGCTAAGATGGCTCAAATTCCTTCCGCCGAATACAGCTGTCGTGAAAAGCCTTAGTGCGTTGCTTGAAAGTTAAAGCATAATCATAGGCTTCACGACGGAGCTCTTCTAGATCCTGGAGTTAGAGTTTCCTTTCTCGACCACACAGGTCTGGGTCGAGGTTACATTGGCGAACCGCCCAATAAGCACGGTGCTCCAACTTCATGGGCAAATGACAAGGCTTCCCGTAAACAATTCTATAAGGAGACATACCAAGGGGAGCCTTGAAGGCGGTCTGATATGCCCAAACTGCGTCAATCAGCTTGTTGGACCAATCCTTACCGTCAGGCCAAACCATTTTCTGGAGAATTTGCTTGATTTGCCGGTTCGACACCTCTGCCTGGCCGTTCGTCTGAGGATGATACGGAGATGCGATACGATGGTGGACTCCGTATTTCCTTAAAAGTGGCCGCAAAGAAGCATGGGTAAAGTGGCTTCCTCCATCCAAGATAATGGCTCGAGGGATCCTAAAGTGCACAAAAATGTGGTCTTTGACAAATCGAGTGGATATAACATGGTCAGCACAGAGCGTGGGAATAGCCTCGATCCATTTTGAAACATAGTCAACAGCCACGAGAATGAATTCGAAGCTGTTGGAAGTAGGAAAGGGACACATGAAATCAATTCCCCAAATGTCGAAGATTTCCGCAGCTAGGATGGGTTGTAAGGGCATCATGTCACGACGTGACATTGACCCTAACGACTGGCACCTAGTGTAATGTTTGGCATAATTGTGTGCATCTTGGTGAAGGGAGGGACAAAAGAAACAGCACTGCAACACCTTGGCTGCAGTTTTCCTCCCAGAGAAATGGCCTCCGCAGGCCTGATCGTGGCAGAAGGATAGCACACTGGGGAATTCGCTGTCAGGAATATAGCGACGAATGATTTGATCAGCACCTATTCGAAAGAGAAGTGGATTATCCCAGAAATAATACTTTGCTTCTGCCATGAGACGCTCGCACTGGTTTTTAGGCTAGCCACGTGGAAGGGATCCAGAAGCAAGGTAATTGGCAATGTCGGCATACCATGGTCCACTTGCCATATTAATTGCCAATAGGTGCTCATCAGGAAAAATCTCATTGATCGGCAGAGTAAGTCCAATATGGTTAGGGTCCAGTCTGGAACGATGATCAGCCACAACATTCTGGGCTCCGACCTTATCGCGGATCTCAATGTCAAATTCTTGGAGCAGAAGGATCCAACGAATCAGTCTAGGCTTGGCATCCTTCTTTTGCATGAGATGGCGAATGGCCGCGTGATCAATGAAAACAATAACATGTAAGCCCAGAAGGTAAGAGCGGAATTTCTCCAACCCAAAGACGACCGCCAGTAGTTCTTTTTCAGTGGTAGTATAATTACACTGGGCCTCATCCAACGTTTTACTGGAGTAGTACACCACGAAGGGGTATATATCGCGTCTTTGTCCCAGGATGCTCCGACTGCAAGGTCGGAAGCGTCACACATGAGTTCAAAGTCGAGGGGCCAATCAGGTGGCTGGAGAACGGGGACCTTGGTGACAGCATTACGCAGCTGCGTGAATGCTCGTATGCAATCGGGGCCCATATCGAAGGGTACGTCGGTCGATAGGAGATGAGTTAACTGTCGAGAAATCTTGGACAAATCTTTAATAAATCTCCTATAGAAACTGATGTGTCCCAGGAAAGAGCGGATTTGTTTGTCAGAGCAAGGCACAGGTAAATCAGCAATTACATCAAGCTTAGCTCTATCAACCTCGATACTCCTATCGGAGATGATATGTCTGAGAACAATTCCCTCATGTACCATAAAATGACATTTTTCCCAGGAAAGCACGAGGTTTACATCAATACATCTCCTAAGGATACGGGTCAGGTTGGCAAGACAGTCATCGAAAGATGGTCCAAAGATCGAAAAGTCATCCATAAGACCTCGAGAAAGTCACCCACCTTGTCATGGAATACTGCCAGCATATATCTCTGGAAAGTTGCTGGCGCGTTACAAAGTCCAAACGGCATCCTTCTAAATGCAAAGGTGCCGAAGGGACAGGTAAAAGTGGTTTTCTCTTGGTCCCAGGGGTCAATTGCCACCTAGTTATATCCTGAGAATCCATCCAGGAAACAGAAAAATTTATTTCCCGCTAATCTTTCCAGGATTTGGTCAATGAAAGGTAGCAGAAAGTGATCTTTCTTGGTTGCAGCATTGAGTTTCCTATAATCTATACACACTCTCCATGATGTAGGAGTGCGTGTACGGATGGATTCGCCCATGTTATGGACACTGATGGTGAGTCTCGCCATTTTGGGCACAACGTGAGTCGGACTCACCCAGGGGCTATCGCTGATTGAGTAGATTATACCCGCATCCAACCACTTAATAATTTCCTTTTTAATGACCTCCCACATGTTAGGGTTGAGACGTCGCTGCATCTCACGCGAAGGTCGAGCCTCCCCCTCCGTATATATACAGTGAGTGCAGGAAGGGCTAATGCCAGATAAGTATGATAAAGACCATCCAATGGCTGCCTTGTGTTCAATAAGGACCTCAGTTAGTTTGCACTGTTGCTCCCCGGTCAATTTAGGCTGATGATTATGGGGAGCGTTTCATTTGGTCCCAGGAAAATATACATATGTGTACTAGGCAGCTCTTTCAGCTCGGGAGTGGATGGTGAAAGATCTGGCATTTCTTGGGGCGAGAGTGTCCGAGGCGAATCAGAAAACAAGTCAGGAGGAAGAAGTTGGCCCTCAGATTGGCCAAGAATAAGGGCTTCTTAGATAGATGGATCCAAAAAGGAATAGCCCCAGAGAGAAGTATGTGGGCATAAGGTCCCAGTGTGGAGTTGCAGCCTTGGATGCTATAAGAAATAAGCGGTGTGCCTGGATCTTTCTGCTTTGGTGGTAGATTTGATAGTATAGCACAACTCGCATGAGGCGAGAGAACCACCAGATTCTTAGTTTTCTTTGACTGTTGCCTGGGTGTTGTGTAGTCTTTGAAAAATCAGGCGACAGTAGGTATGTGGTCGATAGCCTCGAGCAGGGGTACCTTGATTTCAACATCCCTGAACAAATTACGTAGGTTATCAAAGGCCTACATATCTTTCTTTTTGCCTTTTGGCTCCCTCAGTAGAGCCTCAGGGAATGAGACTGATTCTGGCACCAATTTGAGTGTATCGTCCTCTCGCGAATGAGGTGCGCATCCCGAATGAGAGGGCAACGAAGAAGACGAGCTAGGATCAGGTCGAGGTGAATCGACGGTCTGCTTACCGCTCCTCGTAGTGATCGCATTGGATGATGTGGGTCCAGTGGGATCATAAGGCGGAGGAGGGTTTGCAATAGGGACATAAGAGTGAGGTGCTGCAGCAGGATTAGCCTAAAATTTTGGTGGAATGCACGGAGCCTGCAGAATTTGATGTACCTGCCCCTGAGAAGGTCGTACCTATGGTTGAGGACCACGGGGTATGAAATTTCACGGGTTGGGAACAAGTTGGGCGAGAAGAGTACCCTGAGATCGAGTCGCCATGCGTAGTTGACTGATCTCAGCATTCTGCTGCGCCAATTGGTGCTGAAGAGAGGTCATGTTCTCTTCATGGTGCTTTGACATTTCCGTCATCATTTGCATCAATTTGTGAAGAGGACTTGATGCGTGTTCAATTTGCGGTAAGCAAGGGCCTGATGGCGGATTCACCATAGGATTAGAATGGGCCCTTGGGATGACGGGTGCGGACGGTTGCATTGGTCCACCCGCGGGGTTTTGGCGCTGCGGGTTGTTGGACCATGAGAAGTTCGGATGATTTCGCCACCCTGGGTTATAAGTAGCAGAGAACGGGTTGTTCCCTAGGGTGCAAGCATCTTCTATGCCAGAAGACGCGTCCTCATGTAAATATGCTTCCAAGCATACGGAGGCTTGGTCCTCCGTGTCAAAATACTGGCTCGCAGAAGCCAGATCCACATGACTTACCGAATCGCTCAATGCGACACTTGGTAAGGAAGGTCTTACGGGGTTTCTCAGGATAAGCCTGGTATTGGAAGAATTAGAATTGTGATGAAGTGGTGAGGTGGGGGTGTTTGCCAAAAAACGGGCGGGATTGGCCAGAAGCTCATCCAGCTTCTTGTGCACAACGGAGACTTCATCTAATTTCTGTGCGATAAGGCTGAGATCAGTGGATGAATGGGAGGGTCCCATTTCAACTTCGTGGACATTACGGGGTAGGCTGGTACGATTAAAGGTGACAATGGAAGCATTGTTCATTGAGTTTTCACTCATATTTTCAAATAATTCGAATGCTCCATTCTCATCTTTATTCATAACATTCCCTCCGTAGGAAGTGTCTGCAATCTGCTTCAAAGTCTCATTTAGCCCATAGTAGAAAATCTGGGTTATATGCCACTTAGGCAGACCGTGGTGCGGACACTTCCTGAGGAGGTCATTATATCTCTTCCATGCCTCATGAAACTGTTGGCTGTTTTGTTGCGTAAATGAAGTGATAGCACGGCGAAGCGCATTGGTTCGCCCAATTGGGAAGAACTTCTTGAGAAATGTTGTTCGCATCTCTTCTTAAGAGTGGATGGTTCTCCCAAGGGTGCGTAACCACTGCGACGCTTTATCCCACAATGAAAATGGGAACATTTTCATGAGGACTATAGGTAACCCGATATTTCTTGGTTTAACGGTTTCAGCCAATCAGGTTAGGTCTTCCAAGTGGAGAAAAGGATCTTCACTTGCAAGACCATGGAAGTGAAAATTTATCAGGCCAATTATGTTAGGTTTCAGTTCAAAGTCGTCCCCGCCCATGGGGACCCGAATTTGTCCTATGGTCTCTGTAGCAGCGGGATTCTGATAGGAGCTAAGAGACCTAGGCTCCTCCCATTCGGGAGGGTTCTGCATTTCCTCTAATGTTTCCCTAATGGCCTCAATTTGTTCATTATACATTTCCATTTGGGCTTGGAGGCGGGTTATGAGATCCAAGGCTCCACCACCTGGTAGGTTTTGAGGGCGGTTTCCTCTCTCGGGATTTGGGGGTGGGCGTGCAGCCATGTTTGTGGAGGAGGAGGATGATTCGGCTTCTTTTCTAAAATTATCAAGCAATTCACACAGTTCAGGGTTTTGTGACCTCCTCCCAAACATGCACTACCACAGGAAGAATTGGGGGGGATACGAAGGGAAAAGAGATGAGAGAAATGACGCTGCACAACTACACTTGATGACAAATCAATACAATCAAATTCCTAACCTCTACAGTGTGCCCTTAGACCTAATGATCTAACTTACCTACTATCACGAACTACGGAACTGAATGGGGGCACCGTGGAACCACCGGGCAAGATTGAAAGGCCATTTGCCCCAGTCTTAGACACCCGATAGCACACGGGAACCCTTACTAGCACGTAGGCGCTACACGTAGGTAGTTAGACCTCCAATCCTTAATAAGGGTCAAGTTACTACCAATTTTAGTTAGAGGCTTAGGATCAAGTGTTTCTGGAATGTGAAGGGTATTCTTTACAGGTAATGCCCAAGTGATTGAATTCACAAAATGTGTAAACCAAGCAAGCAACGGGGAAATCTCCCCGAATTGAAGTTTTAATTGGTGAATGGTTTTTAGAGTTCAGCCTTAAGTAGTATGGATTTTAGGATTTCTCTGAATTACCAATTCAAGCAATCTTCGGGTTTTGAAAGAATACAAGTTTTCTTCTAAGCCCAGCAAACCCTTCTTCAATGTCAATTGGTTAATGCATGCTAAAATGCAATGGGCTTCCCTAGATGGAGATTTCTATGTGTGGATGCACGAATCAATTTTAGATTAGTGTGACAGGGAGCCAAAGCACTTCAATTCAAGTGCTCCCAATCACCAAAATGATTTTCACACACAAGGCTCAACCATAAGATAAAGAAAATCAAATTGCTGGGGTTGAAGTGTTTGGTATCGAATCTTAGGCACGTGAAAGGTCGTGGTGGGGTTGGAATCAACTCAATTCCAAGTCTCCCTACCAAAAAGGTGATCTCGAATTGCAGATAAATGAGGTAAAGAGGGATGGCAATCAATCTGTTTATTTTTGCTTAAAAGAATACTTCACACGGCAAAAAATTCAAGAATCAAGATTCTTGGATTTTCGCTATGCGAAGTTTGGCGGGAAATCCCGGGGTGGTTGGGAGTAATGACAAACAATCAAACAAGTGATTTTTAATCCACTTGCCCCAAGAGATCCCAAGAAGTTTTTCTAGTTTTTTTAGTTTTTTTTATTTTTATTAAGGTTACAAGTTAACCTAGGTTGCTAAGAAAGAAAGACCTACTTCTGCAGCAACGTGTGCGAAGCTCTAGTGCGGTGTCGGCGACTTCACGCTCTTGTTCCCGCCTTGGATCTGCCCACGTCTCTGACTTCGTCTGCCTGTCTTCTCCTTGCAACAAGTTCACCTACACAGCAACAAACAAAAAAGCCTGTGAAGAGAAGGGTGTGAGAAGAGAAAAAAAGGAATGGAGTAAAAACTTACTTGAATGCGCACTTCCCCGGCAACGGCATCATGAAAAGGTGTATGGTCGGGCCCGGATAGGCTATGTTAATATGGTGATTTTATCGTTGAAATGAGTATAGTTGTTAACCTAAATCGAGCCTAACCATCTCTTTACAAAAATTTTTAACCTGGCCTACTTGATTTTATCTTGGTCACTTTTAGGCCAAGGGTCGAACTTAGGGAAGTGGGATTAGAAGTGAATAAGTTTCTACGCCTTTCCTGTAGCGAATCTCTTCCGTTAGTTTATTATGTTTTCTTTTTTGGTGTTTTTTTCTATTTAATATTTTTTTTTGATAATTTTTGTCCTTGACGTACACCCTCAAAATCAAGTTCTTGGCTTTGAGCCAAATTAGGGTTCAAAACTGGTCTTGCTATTTGCAAGACTGTGTACCTGCAAGTCAAGGATTATCTTTTCTCTTTTGTATATATATATATATTTTATCTTTTTACTGGCAGGAAAGAGAAACAGAAATACAGTAAATATAGTATATATATATGTATATATTATATATGTATAAAGGGGTGGGGTGGAGATGGCATGTAGCACGGTGTCGACTTAGTCGTCGTCTAGAAAGATGCAACCAACAGGACGAAGTGCTGCGTGGAGTGTAAGGTGGATTGGTGAAAGATGAGTGCGAACACGCTTTCTGTACACGTGTATCGGGGAATATCAGCAACTGGTGCAGATATTCCCGCGATACAACGTATAGTAAGTCATATGAAAAAATTATATATATGTATATGTGTAAATATATAACTATATATATATATATGGTCATAAATATATACGTATATATATATATGTATATATGTATATATGTATAACTACATATATACGTATATATTTATGACCATATATATATATATAGATATATATATGTATATATATATAGATATGTAAATATATGTATAGATAGATGTATATAAATGTATATATATATATATAATTAGAAATATATGTATGTATATATAACTATATATATATAGATATATATATATATGTATATATATGTATATATAGTAATATATGTATATAGTTATATATATATATGTGTATATGTAAATATATATATTAGTATAAGTATCTATGTATATAGATATATGTAGATCTATATATGTATATATATATATGTATAAGTATATGTGTATATATATGTATACATACTCTATATAGATATAAATATATATATGTATATGTGTATATATATATAAGTATATAATAGTGTATAAATGAGTGGGTGTGTGTGTACGGGAGTGTGTGTGTGTGTATGTGTCTGTAGTGAGAGTGAGAGAGTGCTGTGAGAGAGAGAGAGAGAGGGATCGTCTATTGGATAAGAAGCGTGGGCGTTTAAGTCATCTGAATCCAGCGGGCGACGTCTGATGGCCACACGCATGCGTAGGCATGTAGGCGCACAAAGAGGTGCGC
This sequence comes from Thalassia testudinum, assembly GCA_037157565.1. Lineage (NCBI taxonomy): Eukaryota > Viridiplantae > Streptophyta > Magnoliopsida > Alismatales > Hydrocharitaceae > Thalassia > Thalassia testudinum. Next base: position 99,215,807 of record JAZHRO010000025.1, read on the forward strand.
ATGCAAGAGGGAACAGGCGTGGGAGGAAGGACCGCAGCGCACTTTTCTGTGCGCTGAGGTGGGTGCGGATGCGAGGAAGCAGGCGCTAGGAACGGGCTAGTTCAGACGTGAGGACGGGTGTGCGGAGAGAGACACGGACGCAGGCGCTGGAGCGGGTGCGGGGAGAGACGCGAGTGCGGGCTGGGGCATGTGCAGATGGGTAGGGGCCGGTAGCGGCGCGCCGGGTGACCGGATAAGTGAGAAACTTACCGGTCACTGCACTGTAGCCACAGTGTTCCACTAACTAGCATGAACAGTGGCTACAGTGCATGGTCGGCTCGCATGACAGCCTGTGCCCGATGCTGTGAGTGCGGGAGCCACTGAGCGAGCTGGCGTGCGCGCGGAAGGTCTACGCCGACTGGGCTATGGGCGGAACTTCGCGACTGGGCTGCTGGCATGCGCGGTGGAGGGCGAGGGTGACCTGCTGGCGTGCGAGGTGGCCTGCGCGCCCGGAAAAGGAGTCCGATGCCGTGCTACTACAGTTCTTGAGCTTGAAAGCTCAGTTCTGTGGCAATGGCGGAGTTGTGGCTAAACGTCGAAACAGAGAAAGAACCACCACGCCCACCGGCTCTTTGTTGAGCTAGGTAGTGGTGGACTCACAGTGGTGGTTGTGCACCACTGTGAGTTGCTCCTGCCTACAGTGTGGCTCCTCAAGAGGAGGAGAGGCTACGTATGGAGGGGAGAGGGGAGGAGATGGCCTGGAAGGAGGGAAGCTACTGTGCTTTTGCATGGACCAGGCTCTCTTTGCAAAGAAGCAAGCTGTGCCCTTTTAACGAGGAAAAAGGCATGCACTGCCATGCCCTGGCTGTGCATGGCTGTGCATGCGGCTGCAGGGAAAGCTTGCTGCATAGCATGGTGCGAGGAAGAAGAGGCCCTGCCTTGCAGCCGCGTGGAGAAATTCAAAGCCAAATAGAAATAAAAAATAAAGATGGAGATTTTGCAAGGTAGCACTCGAGGAAAACGTAAATTTCAAGGCCATTTATTTCACTCTCCTCCCCTCTCAAATAAATGCATGCATGTGTGTATTTTTACAAATGCGATTATGTCTACCTAATCTACACAGGCAATGCTTGGAAATAGCACAGGATGGCACAATTGTTGGTGTATTTTTGCTGTGCAATCACACGTGCGTATCCAAGGGCAACCACGCACCACGTATCGATCTCCAACATCGCCCGATCTAGATCACACGGCTGAATTTCAGTGCCTCGTGTTCTGCACAAATTTTGCCCGCATCATGCATTTCAATTAGGCACTCTTGGCTATAATTTAAAGGCACTCTCCATTGCGCTGCAGCCATGGATGGTTCTCTTTTTGCTTTAGCATGCTCGCTGCCTCAACCGTTGGATAAAGATCCAACGACTGAGATGAAAAGCTACTGGATGCTTGAAGTGGAGCTGGTGACGTGGGGCTTTTGTGGCCATTGGATGACGATCCACAAAGAGCATAGTAAGACCTTTAGTGGATGTGGGCAGTGGTAAACCTTTAGGATGGCACCACATGGCGCCATCCTAACTGTGCATCTTCTCGCCTTTGTAGGTGGTGCTACAAGGCTCCGATTGGGATGATTTTTGTGCCATCGAACAACAATCATTACTCTGAGTCCATCTGTACGGTCAAATTTATCATTCATGGCCCCGAATCATATGCAATTATTATTTCCTCTCAATTAGAACATAAAATAGCATTATTATTTACAAAGCTAACAAATCAACTTCGATGCAAAATATGCTACTTGATAAACACACATGTATTCATGATAACATGCCTATTTATGACGGTCCCTAAGCTTAGCATTGCATTACATAGTATAAATCCTACATAACATTCATCATATTGCATTTAGTGTGATGTGTGCAGTAATTCATGCATTACTGTGGCCAGGGAATAGGGTGCGACATTTCGAAGCTTAAAATGCAAAATCCAATCATATGGATGAATCTAGAATAACGATCACAGTCCGACAACATGGAAATCATCTCTATCCGAGCACCATGGCATCCTCTACAAGCAAAGGAAGGTGGACAATCTAGATGGTGCCACTTGCCACCATCCAGATTGCCTAACGTTGCCTTGCTCCCCTCCAAAGTGCTTCAAGAGGAGATCCCAGGCATTGGATCTCAATCCAACGGCTAAGAATCTCTGCTCAACCCACCGCTCAAGCATCAAACAAGTGGCCCTGATGAAACCTCAACCGCTGGATCTTCATCCAATGATCGAGACTGATGCTGCGATAACCCTTCAGCGTGATAATGTAGCGTACTGCCACAGTGTAGCGTGCCCGCTCCACAAACAATTGGCGGGGGTTCGAGCAGCAATTTGCCGCGACCACTTTGATGCCAGCAAAATTGGACCGCTCGATCTCAATCGAGCATTAAGGATTTCACACGTGCGATTAGACTCCTACCTGACGATGTGTGGATGCACGCCAGATCAGACGCGTGCAATATGGAGAGCTTGCTTAAGTCGATCGCATGTGTTCTCTGCCGTCTGATCGTAGAGAGGCACGATGCACGTGTATTTAAACTTGCAAAACTACGATCAGAGCGCGCTCCTCAACCCCACAATCGTGAATCCAATGGCTGTCGTTCTCCTGCCCCGCCAACGAGCGTACGATTCAAATTTAAGCACGTGCAACCTCCGCTCGATTTGCGCCATCCACTCGCAATCCAATGGCCTGTGGATGCTTTAGCATCTGCCAACTGTGGTGCACAGATGCTCAAGAGCCAAATGCATGATGCGCATGCAAATCTTGTGCATGGCATTGAAGTGCGTGACTGGGGAACACCTTTTCTTTTCACCTATTTAAACCCCCCATCACCTCCCTATTGATGTTCATCTCTACCTAGCTATTTCCCACCTATCTAAGAGCTCTAAGAAGCTTCCCAAGCTCCCAAGAGCTCATTCTCAAGCTCCACGGCCTCCTACTAGTGTAATACTCCCCTACTCCACCAAATATTTAACCTTACCCTCACCCCCTTCTTAGGAGGCCACAAAGTCGTCCCCTCACCTCCATTTAGGTTGATGATCACCTCCACCTCTTCATCACCATTCCCACAGCTCGGTCAAGAGCCCCACTACCTAGACTCCTCCTACACCTCATCCCCAATGTCCAACACCTCATCTCCTCCATTCAAGCCGCCACCAAGCACCGTCGTCTCGCTAGACATCCGCTTTGGGAGATTCCTTCTCATCTTCATTCTCTAGTTATTTTGTTTAGCATATTTCTGCTTAGTGTAATTGTAATAAACACTATTCTCAATATATCAGTTTCATTTCTCTATATTTAGTTTTAGACTAGCTTAGCTTGCTCTTTGTGCTGATATTCTACTCTCTTTATTCAAGTAACTAGTCTTATCTTAAAATACCAAAAAAATAACAAAACCCTAAAAATACCAAAAATAAACAAGCAAAATGCGGATTTCAAGAAGCAAATGTTGCCTCCCCGTGTTCGACCCGGGACTCCCTTTCGAGTTTCAGTAAATTTTATTTGATAGCAAGTTTTGTGACTGGGACAACAGGTCTGTCGAAACCCCAACTTTTCTTCACGAAAACCTACTAATCATTTTGGCAACGTTGTCGAGGAGGCAACGGAATTTGCTTGCTTATTTTCTATGTTTCTTTGCATTTACATATTGACTAACTCCTCTTGCCTCTAATTTGCTATCTTGCATGTATCCAAGCAAGGAGATCCAAGTGCGGTAGATCAGAGTAAAGTGTTGGTGAAGCGGTTTGTAAGTGTTCCCCCCACTTCCCCACCCACTAGTTCATTTTGCCACCTTAATAATCAAGTCATAATCTACTTAGGTGTTTTCACGAACCCTAGGATAGAAGTTGTTTGTCTTGTTTGCCACCTCCACTCATCTCACCTGCGTATAAAAGAAAAACACAAAAAAAAGTATACTTTCTGATTGTGGGACAAAATTAACATACACACTACAAACACTCACATTTAAGGCACATAACCTCTTTTGATTATATCTACTCAACCAGGATTTCGACCTATGGAATCATTACACGCTTCAACACACATAAAAGAGTAGAAATTAGATTAGGTTAATCACCTTTTGTGTGCCGTAATTAGCGATGCATCTGGGCCAATTAGTTGAATTGTTTGCGCTGCACCACCTAATTTAAAACTGATTCATCTTGTAGCTACCCCAAAGGATTCAAATAGTTAGGTCAAGCTAGGCACTCCATGTTTTCTTGATTCACAAAGGAAAATACTTGAACTCATGCTTTCAAACTTGGTTTGCCTCACAAAACTTGGTTGAATGCACCTAACATCTGAATCTTAAAAGCTACTAAGCAAGATTCGAACCATAAATTCACCTCACAAAAATTTAATCTTGCTTGAAAAATCATTGGTTGTGCACATACACACTCACGAATCTATCATTAGGGGCATAACCTAATTAAGGGCCCATCACATTCCAAAAGCACTATTATCCCAGGACTTAAATAAAATTGAGTAGATGCTGGCCCTAGGATTCATTGAGTTTGTTTCAGGGTATTGAAAGAGTGATCTTCATTTTCGTTGAAAACCTTAACATGAAATGTTGCATCGTTGTAGTATGTTGCGTGGTAGAAAATCGCTTTTCAAAATATTTAATTATTCAAAATCTAACCATAATATAGTTAGGTCGTCTCCACAGGGAGGAATTAGCCTATTGAATTAGTGAGTGGTGACTTATTTATTCGGGAATCTAAAGGGTGTGCCTATTCCTTAGTGCAACTCATTACCCTCATGAATTCTCATTCTAAGCAATTAATTAAAACTATAGGGGTTTATATACAAAATTACCATAATATAATATTCTGCTAACTAATGATCTTGGTAATGATAATCAACGTAACTACTAATTTCCCGTAAATGATACCTTGTTCATTGCAATCAATATCCTAATCATGCATAATTGCAATCATTTGTAATTAGGATAAATTGAAGGGATGTTCATGAAATTCTACCTTATATTAAATCAGGAATATAAATGAATAGTGTATTCTGCAATGGCATAAGTGGTAATTTTTAATGAGAGTAGAAACAGAGCATTCTCCCACTCTCTTCCTCACAAGTGGTGCGGATCACGGTTGGTCGTGCGGTGGTAGGAGGACGTAGAAGACACGGAGGGGGTTCCGATGACATTGGTCTCACGGTGGGAGGTGACTGGAGGAGGACGCCGGTGACGTTGAGGTGGAGGTTCTGCGTGCGTGGTCATGCATGGCCGTTCGTGGCCTCTATGGTTGGCGAGATGCTCGGTGGTGCTCGACGGTGCTCGGCGTTTAGTTTCGCGATTGGTGGAGACTCAGAGGAGTGGCGGCATGGAGGGGAGGTGGTGAAGGCTTTGGGTTCTTTCGAGAGGTTGCAGGCGGGTTGAAGAAGAAGAAGAAGAAGGAGAAGAGGAAGGGTTAGTGGTGGACTGCGGTTTGCATGCGTGGAGATGGAGGAGATGCTCTGCGAAGGAGAAGAGGGAGAAGATGAAGAAGAGGTGGATGGTGTTGGCGTTGTGGATGGGTTGCTGCGGTGAGGGGTGTGTGGTGTTGATGGCGTTGTTGGTGTAGGCGTGCGCTCTATCACTGCGCACACCGCAACAGGCGAAGGGCGGAGGAGTACGTTCTAGCCACAGTGCATGCTAGAGTTCATGGTGTGCACTTGTTCCACGGTGGTTGAGATGAGAAGAGTTCCCTACCTGGGGGAAGGGAAGATATATCCACTCATAGAAGATAGATCCTTTTTTTAAAAAAATCTCGTCTGTTTCCCTCTAGTGAAACTTCTCTAACCACTTGTGAAGATTGCAAGTGGTTAGAACGGCAAATACACATTGGCCGAACTTCATCAGACGTCTGGCTTCATCATTTGATGCCTTAAAAATGTAAAGTCAAGGAATTTGTCTTGACAATTCCCAAACATCCATCCTTAGCTCTAGACATTTTATATAGGCAGAATGACATTTGATTCTTATACCTAGACTCCAACCAACCATATAGAATATGTGAACATATCATGCATTATTAAACATAAAATTGACACACAAGATTATATGTAGACTAAGATGAATTACTGTATAACTCCTAACCAATTAGAAACTATGAATAGATAATTAAAGAGTATCTAGGACCAAAAATAATCCACTAAAGTGGACTTTTCAAATGCCCCATGCCTAAGTTTTGCTAGTCCCGAGAAAAAATGGAAAACAATAGAAGTAACTAAAAGATTTCTTCTTTTCTTACTCCAAAAATTTAGAGATCTAGACCAATGTGAAGTGATAGTAGCCTAGGTAATGGATCCAAGTGAAAATCCAACTTACATTTAAAGTTCAAACTTATCCCTTGATAAAATTCTATTGGGATAGGCAACTACTTCCCTCGGGGATAAACCAGAAAATGACCTATAGTTTGACCCCAGCATTTTGGCTTAGGTAGGAAATACTTAGTTGAATGGATTTATATTTGGTGGCTCACACTCATCTGGTGTTACATGTAGTCTAGTACTGTAGACTCTAACTCTCCAGACTATCAAATGAGTCAACCCAGAGGGAGGCTAAACAACTGTGCTCTCTTGATGTTCCTTTGTACTCACTCTTTTCCTTCATTTCTTTCTGAGATCACAAATCTCACTAGATTTTGTAAATGTACTTACTGTTTGGTGGCCTCACATGGCATTCACACTTCAATTAAAGTCCTAATAACCCTACAACTAAGTTAGAGGACCTCAGCCAATATTCGAGCGATCAGAAATACTAAAAAGTAGGTATGGGTCATATTTGGTGGATCGCAATAGGTGTTTTTGTTGTTGCCTCAAAAATATTGTCAAAAGAATGACATGAAGATAAAACTCCAAACTTGGACTCTTTTATTTATTTATTTATTTTTTTTTATATTATTTCTCTTTTCTTCTTTTCTCTCTCTCTTTTTCTTCTTTTTTTTTTATTTTATAACTCCTACAAAACATGACGCAGATTTTTATTTATGGGGCATTATTAGGGATGATGATGGTTAAGAGGATACTATGTAGCTTATTTAGTGAAAGTGCCTACTCTCAGCACCGGGAAAGGATGGATAGGACAATCATATTTCTGACCTTTGACATTACTACCCTCCTTCAGCCGAGGACTTTATGAAGGACGATCGTAACCATCCACTGTAGTCATAGTTTTATTAGGACTCTATCTCTGTGTATCTGCCTTATTAGGTGACTCTCAGGAATTCACACAACGTTTGCTCATAGAAACAGAGAGCAAAAACTATGCCTAACTCTGAGGTATCATCATCTAATTATCTAGAACTTAAGAGTCCTTCCACTAGACTTAGCACACCAGTAATCTCTCTACTTTCTCCTCACAAATATTAGGTGGATCTAATAGAAGATAGTTTTCCTGACTCCCTATTAACTGTCCAAGGGTTCAGTAGACTAAAAATGCTTATTAGTTTTCTACAAAGATCCATTATCCAGTCTACGTGCAAGTAAAGTAAATGTACTGGATTTTAAACATAAGAAACAATTTAAGAAGAAAATCTTTAATAACACTTCCTTGATAAAAATTTTTTGCTAGAGACTAACCAATTTAGCTCAAGAAAATAATAGAGAGATTTTATTTTATTTTATTTTATTTTATTTATTATTATTTTTTTCATGCTAATGCACTTAACCTAAATGCATGAATACTGCCTAGAATGCAAAATGCACCCCCCATGCCTAAATCCTACAATGTACACATTGTAAAATTGAAACAGGGGGTGAAAGGAAGGAAATCACCTGATGATGGTTTTATTCTGAACGTTGGGTTGCCTCCCAACAAGCGCTGCATTTTCTGTCGGCAGCCAGACTTATAGGGAACCTATAAGTCTGGTTCCAGATAGAAAGAGCTAGGCCCTAAGAATATGCGTAATAGTGCAGCCTAGAAAATAGGTAGCCATGGATGTTGGTGAGCTGATGATGCAACGTTATCCCAAATGCTCACCAGAAGACATGGAAGCAGAGAACCTCGTAAGCTACCTGGGGAGGTTTAGGAATAACAAAAGGAACACGAAAAGGGACCTCCCGAAGCAGAATAAGTGGAGGATAACAAGGGTCCTCCAAAGTAGGAAGGGTTTTAAAAGATATAAACATAATAATTTCAAACCCTTGAATGGTGAGACTAAAGGTACAAGCATAAATCCACACTCGCCATTCTGGCTGAAGATGTACTGGCCTGATATGGTCCCCAGAAAGAATGTATGTGAGCGAAGACCTGAGCCAAGGATCGGTTAGAGAGTGTAAGGGTTGTTTTTGGTGTTGCAAGGTAATGATTAAGTCCAATGAGGGCTTAGTCGGTGTCGAGCCCAATTCCAACAACGATTCAGCTTGTGTATTCTCCCTAACAATTCTTGCAAAAAAATTCATGTCACCCTGCCTATCATTAATGGTCGGATTCATATTTTCACCTTCCAGTATATGTGAATCAATGGTGGACTCCAAATTAAATTCCTTTGATGGCAGGGTCGAAGCAACCAAATCATTATCATTAATTTTATCCCCGAATTCTTTTAGTTCACTTGAGTTTTTGTCGGGGAGCATATGTGATTCACCATTAAAAAGAGAAGTTGGATCAGTATCCTCAATTATTTCTGAAGGAGGATCAGTCTTAATGTTTTGGAGTAAGCCTATATCACTCAATTCTTTGTTCTTCTTGGGGCATAAATCCTCAATTGATGTGTATTGTCCCCGAGAGTCTCTCCTAGGCTTCTCACTATTGTGTTCGTCCTCCTCCAATATCAACTCCTAGTTTTGTGGAGGATGACTCTCAAAATCAAAAGAAGGGAAAAATCCAAATTTTACCAGATCATTAATATCCTCAGAGGGTAAGTACTCAAATAACACATAATCCCCTCGAGATTCACTCCAAACTCTCAGTTCGTGTTCCTCCATTGGGTCATCCTCATCTTCTAAAATAGACTCTTTATATCTCTGAGACCAAAATTGATCCAATTCTTCCTTCATTCCCTTAGGGTCACCTTCATTTGGTGGATTTAAATCCTCAAAATGCTAAATGGTAGGTGTTGATTCCCTAACTGGAGGTTCAGGGTTAGGCTCACTAAGGGTAGAATGGGGTTCCACCAGATGATTAATAGGGGAAGTGACATGAACAATACGACCTTGACATAGGTTAGGGGTAAGAAAAATACTATAATTGGGGTCAAGGTCTTCAAGTGGTATCATCTTCCCTTTCTTTTGACTCCAATATAGCTCGGGTGGATAATCTTTATGATAGTTATCCTCTAGTGGCCGTGTCTCATGGGAAGAGTCTAAGAAATAGCTACTCAAAATGGGATCCCTATTGTCCGTTGTTTCCTCAGAATCTTGTTGATGATCATGGTTGTATGAGTAGGGATCAGAATCATTAGTAAGGGAGTAGCTAAGCTAATGAATTTGCTTATTCAATTGTTGACTATTCCTCAACATCTCTCCCATAGACTTCATTTCTTTTTGTTGGTTTTGCATTTCTATCATAAAATAGGAGAGGCTACTACTATCAGATTGGGGAGGATAGTCAACCTCAGGCTCTGGTTTCCTAAGGGTATTGATCCAACCTTGATAAGGATAATAATGAAGGGTGGGAGGGTTGGGTGTTTGTATAGTAGTGGGGATTCCAAGGTTGGAAAATCCTACTCCTAGGCTCTGCTCAAAAGTGGGAGTTATCGGGCCAGTACTCCCAGGATAGGAATATGAATGATCCCATGAATTGTCATTGTACCCATCAAGGGTTGGATACGCTCGGAGCATGGGATCCTGGTTAAAATGATAGGAGTAAGGATAGTCCATTTCTTTCAATTAAATGGTTTAACTCTCTCAGGACTTAGATAGATTAAAAAAATAGAAACTTCCTAGAGAGCTTTATCACGCACACACCAAGCAAACACAAGGCAAGAGGTCTTTTATTGATTTAAAGTTATTTAAGTTCTCTTCCAACTCTTCAGCTTGGCCAAATATAGTCAAACAGTGTTTCTCCGTTCCCACAAAAGTGGTATAAGAGAAATGAGGCGCTTGAATTTCTAGTCAATAACTGTTAAGAAGGTTGAGGTTACTTTTAGTCCATTTTGGGTGATTAATCAAGTTGTCAAGCAATTAAGCACCCTAAATTGACCTTCGAGTGCCCTAAAGACATATACTTTGTTGCGATGATATTCTCTATTACTCAAGTAAAAAGGTACTCCAAGGATGGAACCTAGGGATGCAAGTAGGGCAAACCCTTCCTTTGAGGCATTGCATTATTGGTGCCTCTTAACTACCCTTCAATTCCTTTAAGAGGTGTCCCCCTCCTCAGAGTATCAAGTCACTCGGGCAAAAGTTAATACTACCGACACAAAGCGAGATAGGTGGGTTTGCACCGATAAGGAGATCGATGCCTATAACCTTAAGGGTCCAAGTTCTAGTGTAGTGCCTATAGTGCATGCTCAGTGCAGCAAGTGTGAAGCACACCACGAAAAGTGATTTTTCCTTTTGAAAATTGCAGTCATGTTATTCAAACACTTCCTGTATACTTTTCTTTCCTTTCAAGAAGTAATGTGACCACTTGATTAATATTTTCAAATCAGCTTAAATGGTCTTTTTTAATTATGTCCAAATGCAATGCTTGTGCAGATAACTAATGCACAAGAAAAGATATACCTTACTCCAGCTCTCTTCAATGCAGGATATTTGCAATGCAAAAAGAAAAGCTAGATGCTACTCATTCAATCCTAGATGGTCGCCCTATAGATATGTAGCTTCTAGCAGGCAGTTCGAATACTTTTTAAAAAAATAATAATAATAAGCAAACAAACCTAATCTAAGTAACTAACCAACATGTAATTCAAACAATTCGAATAATCCTATAATCTAAATAAAATGGGAACATGCTCCCGAAAATACCCAACATGGGTCCACAAGACAAAAATTAAATGTCTAAGGTCTATCTAGCCTGATCTAAGTATAAATAGATCTCCAGTCGCCAATCCTCCTTCCATGCATGTGGAATCAAGGCTCACGTGCTTCTATTGTTGCCCTCTAGGTGGCGTCAAGGTCCACCAAAAATATCCCCTCCGTCATGCACTCTCATCGCATTCAGTCGTTTTTTAATGCAAACAGAAACAAGGTCAGCAATTCAGAAAAGCTTCATTAATAGCATGAAAATAATATAAATTTCCCAAAAAAATTAATAGGCTTATTTCCTCTCCTGCAATGGTTCCATTTGAAAGAGTGGCTTTGTTTTCATTGAAAACTTTAACATAAAATGTTACGTCGTTGTAGTATGTCACGTGGTAGAAAATTTCTTTTCAAAACATTTAATTATTCAAAATCTAACCACAAATATAGTTAGGTCATCTCCACAGGGAGGAATTAGCCTATTGAATTAGTGAGTGGTGACTCGTTTATTCGGGAATCTCAATGGGTGCCCCTATTCCTTAGTGCAACTCGTTACCCTCATGAATTCTCATTCCAAGCAATTAATTAAAACTGTAGGGGTTTATATGCAAAATGACCGCAATATAATATTCTGTTAACTAATGATCTTGGTAATGATAATCAACATAACTACTAGTTTCCTGTAAAAGAGACCTTGTTCATTGCAATCAATATCGTAAGCTTGCATAATTGTAATCATCTGTAATTCGGATAAATTGAAGGGATGTTCATGCAATTCTACCTTATATTAAATCAGGAAAATAAATGAATAGTGTATCCTACAATGGCATAAGTGGTAATTTTTAATGTGAGTAGAAATAGAGCATTCTCCCACTCTCTTCCTCATGAGTGGTGCAGATCACGGTTGGTCGTGCGGTCGTCGGAGGACGTAGAGGACACGGAGGGGGTTCCGATGATGTTGGTCTTGTGGTGAAAGGTGGCCAGAGGAGGAGGACGCTGGTGACGCTGAGGTGGAGGTTCTGCGTGCGTGGCCATGCATGCTCGTTCACGACCTATATGGTTGGCGAGATGCTCGGCGGTGCTCGACGTCTAGTTTGGCAGTTGGCAGAGGCTCAGAGAAGTGGTTGCGTGGAGGGGGGCAGTGAAGGCTTTGTGTTCTTTCGGGAGGTTGCAGGCAGGTTGAAGAAGGGAAGAAGGAGGAGAAGAAGAAGGGTTGGTGGTGGACTATGGTTTGCATGCGTGGAGATGGAGGTCGAGTTGCTCTGCGAAGGAGAAAAGAAAGAAGATGAAGAAGAGGCGGATGGTGTTGGCGCTGTGGATGGGTTGCTATGGTGAGGGGCATGTGGTGTTGATGGCATTGGTGGTGCAGGTGTGCGCTCTATCACCGTGCACACCACGGCAGGCGAAGGGCGGAGGAGTACGTTCTAGCCATGGTGCACGCTGGAGTTCATGGTGTGCACTTGTTCCATGATGGTTGAGATGAGAAGAGTTCCCAGCTAGGGGGAAGGGAAGATATATCCGTTCCTAGAAGATGGAGCCTTTTTTTAAAAAAATCTCATCTGTTTCCCTCCAGCAAAACTTCTCCAACCACTCGCAAAGATTGCAAGTGGTTAGAATAGCGGATGCGCATTGGCCAAACTTTATCAGACATTTGGCTTCATCATCAGATGTCGTAAAAATGTAAAGTCAAGGCATTTGTCCTGGCAATTCCCAGACGTCTATCCCTAGCTCCAGACATCTTATATAGGTAGAATGACATTTGATTCTTATACCTAGCCTGCATCAAACCATATAGAATATGTGAGCATATCATGCATTATTAAACATAAAATTGATGCACAAGATTATATGCAGACTAAGATGAATTACTGTATAACTCCTAACCAATTAGAAACTATGAATAGATAATGGAAGAGTACTTAGGCCCAATAATAATCCACTAAAATGGACTTATCAGGTATTCTCTTGAACACATTTTGAATTAGTGACGTTTGCTTGCATCAAAAGGTGCTAAGTTGGGGCGCCCGGTTATCAAACGACTTAAGTAAGGGTTTGGCATAATTAGCGGCCCTCGGGACACACTCCCCCTGCTTCGCCGACCTAACTTTACCACCTTAAGGAGCAATAACAACACCGAATTCATTGTGTGGTTAGAGTTTATTTCTAAAGCATAGGTCCTTAAGCTACCAAATTTAAGGACAGGCTTGTATTTTTTTTGCTTTAGGGTTCCTTTTTCCTTGTCCTTCCGACTTCCTTCTAGTGCAGGCTTGGATGCATGCTTAGAAGGAGGTCGTTGAATCCTCGCTTGGAAGGACCATTAGACCATTCTCAGAGGTGGTGGTTGAGTTATAGCCAAGTAGATCCCATGGCTGATCAACAACCACCTCCCTCGCCTCCGAATTAGAGGAGATAATTCAGAGGCAGTTGGACCAGCTGCAGCAGATGTAGGAATGGTTCCAATGGATGAATGGTTGAGGAGAATACAGACATGCAACCAACAAACCAGGATGAGGAAATATTCATGAAATTAGGAACTTGTTGGAAGATTCACCTGATCAAGTAAAAACCCAACAACATCCTTATCCTGAATTCTTAGAGTTTGAGGTTCAAATAATGGGAAGAAATCACGAAGATTAAAATGGTTGGATCAAGCACCCAGATTTTGAGGATGAAATTGAACTTTGGGGGCAAACTTTTAAAAAGCTTGGTATTCTAGAGTACATACACACATTACAAACCCCCTACACATCACAAAACCCTCATCATCCTTTCTTGCCCAACCATTACACAAATCCTACACCCACCCAAACCTCCTCTATACTGAATCAACAAAACTCTTATTGGAGACCATTTGGGCTCTCCCTGCATTACCAGCTTGCCACTTTCATTGATCATCTCTTTGGCAAGCCCGCTTTCACTCTTCGGGACTCAAATCTGGGGGCCCGGAAAATTTGTTCTTACAGCCTCAATATTTATAATTTTTGTTTGAGGACTATGCCTAGCTGAAGGCACTAAACTCAGCACATGTATAGACTATTTTGGAGCTGACTGGAGTTTCACGGAATTCAGGTGATATTCTTCCTATTCCACCCTCCTTTATGCTTTTATTTAACAATGAGGACATTGCATTAGCTAGGCATGGGGGGGTGGATACTTATGATTGGATCATTTTGTCAGCTCGTAATAGTAATTTCCTGTTATTTTCTTTAAAAAAAACTAGAATTAAGAGAAGAAAACTTAGTCATTAGGAGTTGCAAACTTTAGGAAATGATACTTTAGAACCTGAGCATGAAGACTCTTTAGGTCTTCAAGCTTAATCAACCTGGGTGTCCACTCAAATGTGGACTTGGTCCAGAGTCCTCACCAAGTAATTTAATTCTAATTTGGCCAATAAATTAGGGTGATAAGTACACGACTTATCAAATCACCCTCTAATTTGGGGAGACTTTAAGTCTAAGCATTTGCACACTATTTGCACTAACTCACTTTCCAACTATTTTTACGGAAATTGGGTAGCTAATGAACCGTTTAGGGTGATATGGCTGGCAAGTTGTCGATGGTAGCAACTCATCAGCCGGTTGTCCAGAGCCCAGCCACATGACCATTCACTTCCTACTACCTTTATGTAAATCTTAGATTAGGGAAGCCACCTACTTAGAAAAAAAGAGAAAAAGAAATACCAAACAAGAAAAAAAGAAAAAAATAGGAGAAAAAAATAGAAAAATGGAGAAAGAAATAAAATAAATAAATAAGCCTCACTTCACTGCACGAGTATGGCTGGCAAGTGGTTAGTGGTAATAGCTCATTGGCCAGTTGTCCAAAACCCAGCTCAGGAAATGCACGTATAATTCCTAAACACTTAGGAAGAAGCGGAGAAGTATAATAAGCCGAGGAGATATACACTGGGTTCGCCCTTGTGTTGACCCTATAAAAAAATAAAAAGGTAGGTACAAAGCTACCGATCAAAAAGATAAACCTTTAGACAGAAATTTTTAATGTCACCTAGGGGCATAGAAACCCAAAGTCTAATCTAATTGTCGTTGAGTGAGTATCACTTTCATGATAAGATTCTTAGCACTTAGAGTCTTTTTCGAGTTTTGGGCGTGTTGGGTAGCCGTAAAAAGTTATCCCGAATCTCTTAAACTCCAAAAATTCCAAACAAATAGAAAAGAAGACAAATAGAAAAAGGTATCTTCCCTTCTAAAACTAAGGCAGGGACTTGGGCGATCTACATTTTGGTAGATACCCAAACACTATTGAGTTTTTTGTAATTAGGTCATAAGTGAAATTTTCTAATGTGATCAACAAATCATGCCTAAGTGATCAAATCTTGATTCTATTCTTATATATAGCATTTAGGATAATTTTGCTAGGGACTAGCAAAAGATATGCATGGGGATATGATAAGCATGCATGCATTCATGATAAAATACCTATTTATGACAGTCCCTAAGCTTAGCATTGCATGACATAGTATAAATGCTGCATAACATTCATCATATTGCATTTAGTGTGATGTGTACAGTAATTCATGCATGACTATAGCCAGGGAATAGGACGCGACACAGAAATCTGAAGCTTCAAATGCAAAATCCAATCATACAGATGAATCCAGAGCAACGATCGTAGTTTGGCAGCATGGAAATCATCTCGATCCAAGCACCGTGGCATCCTCTGCAAGCAAGGGAAGGTGGATGATCTGGATGGTGCCACGTGGCACCATCCAGATCATCCACCATCCAGATCGCCCAACGTCACCCCACTACCCTCCAAAGCTCCTCAAGAGGAGATCCCAGT
This sequence comes from Thalassia testudinum, assembly GCA_037157565.1. Lineage (NCBI taxonomy): Eukaryota > Viridiplantae > Streptophyta > Magnoliopsida > Alismatales > Hydrocharitaceae > Thalassia > Thalassia testudinum. The sequence continues at coordinate 99,231,528 of JAZHRO010000025.1, forward strand.
CATTCGGTCTCAATCCAATGGTTGAGAATCTCCGCTCAAATCACCGCTCAAGCTTCAAATGAGAGGCCCTGATGAAACCTCGATCGTTGAATCTTCATCCAATGGTCAAGACCGATGCTGCGATAACCCTTCAACGTGATAATGTAACATGTCACCACAGTGGTAGCGCGCTTGCTCCTCAAAGAATTGGTGAGGGTTCAAGCGACGATTTACCTTGACCGCTTTGACGCCAACAAAATTGGACCGCTCGATCTCGATCGAGCGATTAGGATTTTGCATGTGTGATTAGACGCCCGCTCGACAACATGTGGATGCACGCCAGATCAGACGCTTCCAATTTGAGGTGCTCGCTTAAGTCGACCGCACATGCTCTCAACTGTCTGATCGCAGAGAGGTGCAATGCTCGTGTATTTAAACTCGTGAAGGCGCGATCAGAGCGTGGTCCTCAGCCACATGATCGTGAATGCAACAGTTGACGTTCTCCCTCCTACCAACATGGGTGAGATTCAAATTTAAGCGCACACAACCTCTGCTCGATCTGCGCCATCCACTAGCGATCCAATAGCCAATGAATGCTCCAGCATTTGCCAATAGCGATGTGCGGATGCGCTAGTGCCAAGAGCACGTTGTTCATGCGCGTGCGATGCGCAGTGCCTAGTTGTGTGTGGGTGGTGTGCGTGCAGCGCTTGTCTTGTGTGCGACATTGAAGTGCATGACTGGGGAAGACCTCTTCTCTTCACCTATTTAAACACCCCTTCACCTCCCCATTGATCTTCATCTCTAACTAGCTATTTCCCACCTATCCAATGTTGGAACCTTGTTCTACATCTTGTTTTGGTGTTAACAAAATTATTATGGATTAATGTTTGCAATTGAGTTCTTTCATATTTAGGTGAAGATCAAGGAAAACAAGAAGTGATGGAGGCATGATGATGAGAAAGAGAAGATGATGACAAGGAGGCAAGATGATAAGGATGGATCGAGAAGAAGAAGATCATCTTCGATCATTTATTTTTTTAGTTTAGGTTTTCATAGATTGTATGCCTCTTAACAAGAGAATTTAACTTAGATCATAAAAATCAATTAGAGATAAATAAGGATTTATATGGCATTCGTTTTCAAAGTACGTAATGGATTAAAATGCTTAAAGCAGGTACTTGTAAGCAAGTACCGGTACTATTCATCAGTATTGGTATTTACAAGGCACAGGTTTGAGAATTCGTCTCAAACTGTGAACAACAAGTACCGGTACTAACCATAAGTACTGGTACATGTTGGCCATAGGTTGAAGGCTTAATTATGGCTTGAACCTTACAAGTACCGGTACCCATGATGAGTACCAGTACAGGTAGGTTACTGTGCCCAAGGAATTCCAAACCTAGGAGTCACAAGTACCGGTACCCATGATGAGTACTAGTAGCAGGACTCATGTACTGGTAGCAGTGAGCTGCTAGTACCGGTACTAGGTAGTCGTTAGCTCAAAATTGAACGGCTAGAAAATTAATTTAGACTATGTGAACGTTGGGAATTAAATCCCAATGTCTAGTAGACGAGTATCCTAGGTCCTAAACTCTATAAAATGACCCTAGGACTCTTTGTTTACACACAAGAGAGACATAAGAAATAGGGAAGAAAAATTCTAGAGCTATATTTCAAATTTCCACCATATTTTCAAGAGAGAAAAGAAGATACTTGCCATTCACTTTCTCTACATTCTTGCAAGCTCAATGACGTGTTTTTCTCACGCATCTACGAAGCGATTCACATCCATCCTAGGCTCTCAAATTGGTATTCATTTTAATTATTATTGGGAGGCATAGGAATCCTTATTGTAAGAGTTCTCTTTCTTACACCAATTTTTATTTATATTTTGAGCCTGTTGCTCGTTGGGTTGTAACAAACCCGTTATTGTACTTGGGTTGAGGTAACCCATTAATTACCTCGATTTAGTAAATTGATTCTCTCGGGGTTGAGAGAATCGAGTTAAAAACCCTAAGCTGGGAGGCTTAGGTAGTGGAGTACCCAAGGGAGGGGAACCACTATACATTTTGTGTCCTTTGTGGTTTGAATTATTTGTGCAAATCTTTCTTATTATTACTGATTTGTTTGTTTAAGTATTTGTGCACATAGCCATATTCCATCGATCCTATCATCCAAGAGCTCCAAGAAGCTTCCCAAGCTCCACGACCACCTATTTCTGTAATACTCCCCTACTCCACCAAATAGTTAACCTTACCCTCACCCCCTTCATGGGTGGTCACAGCATCGTCCCCTCACCTCCATTTAGGTAGACGATCACCTCCACCTCCTCATCACCATTTTGATAGCTCGATGAAGTGGCCCTCTACCGAGATTCCTACTACACCTCATCCCCTACGTCCAACACCTCATTTCCTCCATTCAAGCCAGCACCAAGTGTCGTCGTCTAGCCAGACATCCACTTGGAGATTCCTTCTCATATTCATTCTCTTGGTATTTTGTTTAGCATATTTCTACTTAGTGTAATTGTAATAAACTCCGTTCTCAATATATTAGTTTCATTTCTCTATATTTAGTTTTAGACTGGCTTAGCTTGCACTTTGTGCTGATATTCTACTCTCTTTACTCAAGTTGCTAGTCTTATGTTAAAATACCAAAAAGATAACAAAACTCTACAAATACCAAAAATAAATAAAGCAAAACACGGATTTCAGGAAACAAACGTCACCTCCCCATGTTCGACTAGGGACTCCCTTTCGAGTTTTGTTAAATTTTATTTTATAGCGAGTTTTGCGACTGCGACAACGGGTTTCCCGAAACCCTTGCTTTTTATCGCGAAAACATGCTAATCACTACTCATGCATGCATTATTCCTAAGTTAAGCTAGGATTTAACTTAGTTTAGGCAGATTAGGTCCTATGATTGTTGTGTAATCACCTATCGTGTGATTCAAGCTAAATGTGATTGCTTGAATATAAAGGCATACTACCACATTTGTCATGACTTGGTGCTTTGGTGTTTGATGCTTTGACATGTGGCTGAATGATAGCAAGTGTGCTACCTACTTATGATAGATAAATTTGTGGCTGAATGATAGCAAGTGTGCTACCTACTTATGATAGATAAATTTCTTGCAAAATTATTGAACAGTATGTGATAAACACCGTTTATCATCATGGTTAGGCCTAAATCCACATCTAGTTCCTAGGTTATCCACATTACATTATGGTATTGGGTTGCATTTAGGCATTTAGAGTTTAGGCATGCATTGCATTATTTTCTTCCTATTTTATGTTTTAATACACTTCATTTCATTATCAGGGATGATTGTACTATGAGAACCACTTAAACCCTAGCAATGTGAAAGGCATACACCAAAGGAGAAGAAGATACAAGTCCATTCCAGTTGGATCCTAGCTCAACCCAGCTCATCTCAGTTGGATCTAGCTCATTCTCAGCTCCACTCAGCTCATGGCAGCTCAACTCTACTTAGTTTAGCTACTAGTCCTCAACTAGCTTAGCTAAGTCGGCTGAAGAGTCATCAACCAGCTCAGGTCATCTCATCTCCAACTCATGAAGACTCAACTCAACTCAACGTAGTTGAGCTTAGCTACTAGACCTAAGCTAGCTAGGAAGTCTTCAGGAAGATCAACTTCATGTCACCTCAACTCCAAACAAGTTGAAGTCAACTTAATTAAGCTCAACCTACGTAGCCTAGCTGCTAGCAAAGAACTAGTTACCTAAGCTAGTAGTTTAGTTCACAGCCAACTCTCCTTCAACTCCTTGCAACTTCAGAGCAACCCTAGCTAGCTTAGAAAAGCTCTGGTACAGCTCCTGCAATTATTAACTAGGTCAAGGTAGCCAAGCTAACTTAGCTCCACTACCCCACCTCCTACCCTAGTCCTCATGGCCAACCACCCTCCTCATCACATCCACTAATCAATCACCACCAAACACAATCCTAGCCCTCCATTTTTCCCTCCAAAATCAACGCCTTCTAGAAGGTATGTTGGAGGGAAAACCAAGGCACCTCTTCATTTCCATCCCATTTTTCCCTCCAAAAATATCCACACAACCCTTCATTTCCCTCCAAAAACACCATAACCACCCCCATTCCCATCCTATAAATACCCTACCCTACCACCACATAATTCCCATCCTTGGCTACACATTAATTCCTACCCATATACTCTACATAGCCAACCAAAGGAATGAGAGGAGAGAAGAAGATTAAGGAGGATCCCTCTCCTCCTTAGTGACTTCTTCCTTCTTCCTTGGTTTAAGCCAAGGAGCATCTACCTAGGATGACGACCAGGCAAGGAGGAGGCTAAGGGTGGACGTCCACCCTTGGAGGAGACAGAGAGGAGCACCTTGAAGCATCATCAAGTAAAGGAGCATAGGAGAATCTTCCTCAAATACAGGAGCAGCCGTGTTTGGAGTAAAGACCCTTCCAAGCTTCATTTAGAGGATTTTTCTATCTTCTTATCTCACCCTTTTGTATTAGCTAGTTTCTTTAATTTGTAACAAGCATTCTTCTACGTTTGACATTATTTTCATCTAGCAATACAAAAAGATTTTTGTTGCCTTTCAATTTGTGTATTTCCATTTCAAGTTATTTTTATTCTTTAGTGCACCCACTCTTCCTTTCTAATTACCCTAGGTGCACTTGCCCAAGTTGTGTTTAGAAAGGAAGATTACATTCTTGTCACTTAGGCATAATTACTTTCACTATCTTGTCGTCCTGATTACTTCAAAACTGTAAAAATTACAAAGCCAAAATTACAAAAGGGAAGGAGATTTGAGAGAGTGAGAGAGAGTCAATTTATTGACTAAAGTTACCTCCTTGGACGACCTTAGATACTCGACTATCTATGTTTTACAAATTTAAAAGTTGATCAGATTTGCATGTTATAACAACATTAAAAACTCATTTTAACAAATTGTGTAAAATTTGTATCAATATGCCAACTTATTTTGTAGGTAGCCGCTAAACCTATTTCCCCAAATCCCATCCTCCCAACATAATATGCCAAACTAAGAGTTCCTCCTCCTCCCAATCTCAGTCCACTTACCTAGCAAACCAACTCCGCAGTGATACTACTCGATAGTGGTTTCGTAGATTCACAAATGCTCAAGTCAAACCTCTACGATTCATCTTTTGGGCCAACTTTGCGATCTCAATCTTTGCAAACACTTTGAGACCCTACATCTTTTCAATATTTCAATCACAAATTTCATTCCAATTTCAGATGTCGTGGTGTCTTACCTAACTTAGTTCATCTCTTCTATGTTAATATTGTTGAAGATTACTCCAATGATGAACTAGAGTTGATTTCCACCATTTTTGGCAAACGGATCACCATTACCTACGACTATATCTCATAGCTTCTTAGCATTCCTAATGCTGGGAATGATTTTGGTAACATCCTCTAAGAGTACGACTCAAAGGAGGTTAACCAAGAACTAGCTCTCCCTGATAAATATGAACCACATCTTAGTACCTTGCCCTGTAAGAACCTTAAGCCCCTTAACTTTTATCCCACAATGGGATCTCCTGAACAAGTATGGCAGTTCTAATTACCTTTCCCACCAACATAAGGCACTTCCCTTTACGGTCGTCTGGCATATTCCTTTCAACTATTGCCACCTCATTGTCTGTGTTATGAATGAGGATCACGCAGCCTCATTTTCGTTTGGCTCTCCTTTCCAAAGTTTTCAACAACTATAACGTCCCTGATGACACATTTGTGGGCTAATTAAATACATAAATGGCTAAATATTATGGTAATGTCTACATGGATGAAGCATATTTTGATGTGTAAATAGATTAATGCTTGCATATTTCAATTGAATTTATATAATAGAAGATGGTATATATTATAGTGGCATGCATGCATTACATCCATGGTTTTGGATTTTTTTTTGTAAATAATCTATTTTTATTTCTTTTCTTTCCCTACTGTACCCATCGCCGCTCAACACATGGCCACTCGATTCAAGACACCATCTTCTCACTGTCACAATCTCCACTGCCAGAACCAACCACTTGCGATCTTCGCCGAATGGTTGGAGAAGATCCCGATGGAAGAGAACAAATCAAGGATTTTTAAAAGGAGAAGAAACCAATTGCACGGGGGCGATCTCTTCCCCTTTGGGGGATCTTCTTCCTCATTCTCAACCGTGCTCCTCAGGCGCACATTGTGGTCTTAGAGTGCTCCGCCTTTCCTCGCCTCCAGCACAGATGAGTGCTCGGTGACAGCGTGCACTCATCTCCCTCTTTGCTCACAGCCGACCATGCCTCGCTGATCTACTCTCCATCTCACCTCCTTCATCTTCCTCTTCACATCACTCACCATAGATCGTCGATGTCGATCACCATCCACCGTGCCCCTCCTTCTTCTTACTTACCATGTTTTACCATCCTTCTCTCCACATCCATCCATCTTCCTCTTCCTCTTCTTCCTCACCACCCGTTCCCCTATTTTTTCTCCTCACTGAAACCCATAGCCAACACCACCATCACACCCCACCTCAGCAACAACCGGCCACCATCTTCCTCTTCTTGTACTATCACCGCACCCTCACGATTACCACTCCCTCACGAGCGACAGCAGGCTCTGCACCTTCCTCATCTGCAGACACCTGTGATAGCACCATCTCACACGATAGCAGCAGCAACAGAGGAAGCTAATCACAAGACCACCTCCTCTTCTCGCTGACTTCCTCTCAAAGCGCTTGAGTACCTCAACCGCGATAGAACTTAACCATCAACATGTAGACTGCTCTCAACCACAGTCTCGTAGCTGCACTTTCCACCTCAATGCCAACGAACAACCCCATCAACGCCTGTGGCACTCGACCATCAACGGCCATCCTCGACGCCAGCCGACCACCAGCGGCCATCTCAGCCCACGCTAAGATCACCAGCTCACCCCCTTCTCCGACGTACCTCTTCCTCAGATCTGTGGCATCGATCCTCCTCTTTTCCATGTGCATGAGCTTCCGTAAGAATTCCCTTATTTTGGGGTGGTACTAATATTTACGGAGTATGCCATTGCATAATACTATTTAATTATTTAATGATATTTTATTAAAGTGATTTTGCATGTTAACTCCCTATGGTCTTAATTAATTGCATAGAGTGTTGAGTTATGTTGGAAATAATTTTGCAAGAGTTTGAATGAGTATCCATTGATAATCTCAAATAGATAAGTCATCATTAATCAATTTAATAGGCTAGTTCCTCCAAGTGGATACGACACTGTAAACCAACATGGTTAGATTGAAATATTAAATGTTTTGATAGTTGATTTTCCACCACAAGAAGCTTTACAATGACACAACATTTTATGTTAAAAATTTCATCGAAAGCGAACATAGACTCATTAGTCCCCACCCTATAACCAGGCCACCACTGCAAAAATAGGGATCTTGGTCGAACAACTTAACTCTGAAGAGGCTGACGATGAAGAGCTCATGCCTCGACTAGATTTACATGAATGCTTGCTCCAAATTGAGGCACCTCGCACCAGCTTCGATGAGACATGGGACCCTGCCACCGACTCCATCATTGACGACATCTCAATACTCATGCAGCATACGAGTGACATCTATTCATGCCTGGGTAGCATGTGCTCAGCTATGAATGAGATGTGTGTCAACATTCGTAACCAGCGCTAGGATCACTAGGACTAGGGCATCCATCGGATATTTCTCTTTCTTTCTATTTTTTTCTTTATAGATGAGTCTTTGGATGATTTCTTTTCTTTTTTATTTTTTTTCTTGGCCTATATTAAGGGGTTTCTACCCTGTACTACTTAGATAGATGGGAACATAGCTAATGTTGGCTTAAGGCACATGCATTCTATCCCTACAATTCTCATTTTTGCCTTTATTTAAATCCTTATGCTCTTTTATGCTTTTAGCAAGAATATTCCATATGACTTGTTCAATTTATAAGCTCATTCATTCTTATTTGTTTTATTCTCTCCATGGTTTGATCAACATTGCTTAGTTCAACACTCTCTTTGTTGCTTTCTTTCTTATAATGTTCAAAAAGGGGGAGAAATCTTAGGATATCCAAGGCTAGCTAAACTGAGATTTTTGCTCAAAATTGTGGTTTATACAAAAATAAATTCCTACCCAAAAATATGACTTATTGCAAAAACTCGTGTTTCTTAATAAGATAAAGCTTCTAGTACAAAAATAAGGGGGAGAAATCAATCACAAGAACATTTTTTGAAACTTATCAAAAAGGGGGAGATTATTAGTTCAACCTCTCCAAAATTAAATTTTAATGATTTTACAAAATTACTAAAACAAAATAGATCATACTAACTCTATTGTTATTATAACTCCATCGTAGGATTCTCGATTAAATGTTTCATGAAGATCAAAGGATGAAGATGTGTGTCTATTTAGGTCTTAAGATCTATTGTATAATCTTCAAAGAGTTGTATTTTCATCTTTCTTGAATCTGGAAAAGAATTGTACAGAGCCCCCAATAGTTCCAAAACCTCTAGACTTAGGCTCACAATACTTAAGCAACACTTAGAAACAAAACCCAACTTAGAAACAAAAATACATCATAGGTTCAGACATCTGCAAGTGTTACCAAACGTTTGACCTTGAAATATAAGTCATCTGACACATATATCAGACAACCAACATCCATATTCATGACCTTAAGATTGAACCACTTAACTTCTAGACATCAAAACATCACTCCAAATGTCCATAGGTCTTCTCAAACATCCAGCAACACCATCAGTCGTCCATAAACACTACCGTTGAGATCAAATATCTTAAAATCCTCTTTGTCAGAACATAATCCGACCATTAGAAATATTTAGCCCTATCCCAGACATCTAATAATGGAATGTTAAACCCAAAACTCTCTAATGAAAGATTCTATTAGACCAAATTTAAACTTGGATTCTCAGGAAATCCTTAATCCAAGGTCATTATGACCTTCAGACGTCTAAAAATATAGACAGACGTCTAGATAAATGTTTGATCTTCTTGAACTAGAACCCTATTTTGATCTGGTTCAATCTAGGAACAAACCCATTATTTTTGATGTCCAAAAATCTTGTCAGACATCATAAAATACAACATCAGACGTCTGACATTTAGACACAAGAACCCTATTTCTGTCTAATTAAATCCAACAACACTGACCCTTAAGATCAGACAACCAAAAATTATGTTAGATGTCTGATAAGACGTCTGACCTAAAAATTAGATGTCTCATTGTGCCACAAGGATGGCTTCTCTTAGGGTTGTGAGGCATGATGGGTGGCTATGATCGTGCCACAAGGCACCATCTAAGCCATATGTGTTCTTTTGCTTGTAGATAATGCTACAAATGTTAGATTTGGAAGATTTTTGAGTCGTTGGACTGCAATTGTTACCCTTGATCCATCCATGTGTTTGGATTTGTCGTTTGATGCTCGGATTTGCATTGCCCCATGCCCTAGACATTAAAGTAGATAAATAAGGTTTTCTAGGATAAATTAACCTAATAGGAGGATTACTTAGGGATAGAAAGGTGGATAAGGTTATCCTAAGGACTAGGGATAGGTGTAAGGTTGTTCTAAATTAGTCATTGCTTTAATTCTTACATTTATTCCTACAAGTAGTCTAGTATACTCCTCACTCTCTGTCTTCAACTCTTCTTTATTCCAAGCTTTATTTTGGGCTTTCACTCCAGCTCAGTTGCAGCTCCATCCTCTATCCCCTTTTATTCATCTTCTATCCAGCTTCAGGTCATCTCCTGAGCCTTTTATTACTTACAAACCCAATTATTCACTAATTTGTTTGGAACTATAGCATTATTTCTTGAATACCTAAGTAGAGCAATTATAATGCAAAATATGTAGCTGATGCATGTATTATTCCTAAGTTAAGCAAGATCTAACTCAATTCAGGTTAAGTAAGTCCTATGATTGCTGCATAATTATACCACCATGCCTAAATTTTTCTAGTCCCTAGCAAATGTAAGAATGAAAATGAATGCAAGGTGTATGATCGATGTTATTTACAACACAGCCTCTAAAGGACTGCTTATTCCTTTTTATCAAGGTTTTGACAAAAAGATTTCTTCTTGTCTTCTAACAATTTAGAGATCTAGATAAATGTGAACATGACGTGATAGTAGCCTAAGCAATGGATCCAAGTGAAAAGCCAACCCACATTTAAAGTTCGTACTTGACCCTTGATAAAAATTCTATCAGGATAGGCAAACTTCTGTTGGAGATAACATAGCAAGTAATCTGTGATTTTTACCTTAGCTTTTTGGCTTAGGTAAAAGATGTTTGAGTCAAATGGTTTCATATTTTGTGGCTCACACTCATCTGGTGTTATATGTAGCCTAGTACTACAAACTCTACATCTTTAGACTATCAAACAAGTCAACCCAGATAGAGGCTCAAAACTGTGCTCCCTTTTAGTTCCTTTGCGCTCACTCTCTCTTTTTCTCTCTTTTTTTTTCTTTTCTTTTTGAGTTGTTCTTTAGAGAACTCACGATCTAACTAGGTTTGTAGAATTGCTCAATATTTGGTTGGCTTGAAAGGCATCAACACTCCAATTATAATTCTGATAACCCTACAACTAAGTCGAAAACCTTTAGCTAGTATTCAGACAGTCAGAAATGTTGAAAAAGTGGGTAACGGTTATATTTGGTGGATCGCAACGGGTATTATTACCTTAGTGAAATCAACATGATGAAATCTACACATAAACATAAATATGAACTTGAACACTTTTTTTTTCTTTTTCTATACATTTTTTTCTTCCTTTTTTTCTTTTTCTATATATATATTATTTATTTATTTATTTTATAACTATTAACACAACACACACAACACAAACTTTATTTACGAGGCATTATTGAGGAATATGATGTTTAAGAGGATATTGTGTAGCTTATTTGGTGGCAGTGCCCACTCTCGGCACCAGGGAAGGGATAGGTAGGACAAGTGTACTTCTAACCTTTGGCATTACTACCCTCCTTCAGTCAAGGATTCTATGGACAGTCGTAGCCATCCACCATAGTCATAGTTTTATTAAAACTTAATCTTTATGTATTTGCCTTATTTGGTGGCCCTTAGGACTTCACACAACAATATTTGCATGTAGGAACCGAGAGCGAAAACTATACCTAACTCTGAGGTATCATTATCCAATTATTCAGAACTTAAGAGTCCTCGCACTAGACTTAAAGCACCAGTAGACACTACTCTCACCTCACAAATGTTTGGTGGTCTACTAAAAGATAGTTTGCCTGACTCCCTAAGTAACTGTCCAAGGGCTCAGGAAATGAAGCAATGTTTTTCCTTGACAAACTGAAGATGTCTATTGGTTTTCACATGGGGTCCATTACAAAGTCTACGGTAAGTGAAATAATTGTACTAGAGTCTAAACTAAGAAATAATTCAAGAAGAAAATTTTCGATAAAATCTCTTTGATAAAAAGCTTTTGAATAGATGTATGAATGCAATATGTATAAATGCCTTAGGTTTTTTTAACAAGAACCTTTCATAGTTGCACTTCAATACCTTCCCTCATTCGGGTTCACATTTAGCTTGGTTCCTAATTTTAGAATAGAAAGGTGAGTGAACGAGTCAAAAATGATTTTTGCAGATAATTTTTAGCTCTAATGCGAACATTGGAGGTGGAGTCAGCTGTCCCTAAATTAAGGATCCTAAAGTGTAATTAGCATAATGTTCAAAAATATGAAAGGTTTTTTTAGGTGTTGGCAGAAAAATTTTTCAGTGTAAGTGTACTACCCCCCATGCTTACTTTCTTGCATGTCCTCATGCATGAATATAACAAAAATCAATTGAAGACAAGAGGTATAATGGATAGAAATCACCTGAAATAGCTCCTGAATTATTCATAATCTAACACCTATAAGGGGAAAGAAATATGTCAGAAACTATGCTAAATAAAATATGTTATATATAAGTGTTGATTTTAACTCCTCCAGTTGGACAAAAACTCGATCATACGCCCTTGCGAAAACTGATGACTTCATCAGCGGGAGGAGGTTCCTGGGCCACAAATGGCTTGAAGCTCTGGCCATTTACCATAGAAATATGCCCAATTTTTGGGTCCATAATTTGAATTGCCCCATTAGGATAGGGGTGAATCACCATGAATAGGCCAATCCACTTGGACTTGAGTTTACCCACAAAAAATTTTAGCTTGGAATTGAATAACCAGACTTGCTGGTTGGGTGTGAAAGATTTTCTCGAGATGTGGCGGTCATGAAAGGCCTTGGTCTTATCCATATATATCTTCGCATTCTGATAGGCCTCCTGCTAGATCTCTTCCAATTCACTGAGATGGAGCTTCCTTTCATAACCTCCTACATCGAGATTAAAATTACACTTCTGCACTGCCCAAAAGGTGTGGTTCTCCAGCTCAACTGGAAGGTGATAGGTCTTTCCATACACCATGCGGTATGGTGACATTTGGAGTAGGGCCTTCTACGCGGTTCGATATGCCAATAATGCATCGATCAAATGTTAAGACCAAGCCTTCCTATTGATTCTAATTGTCTTTTGGAGGATGAGTTTGATATGATGGCTAGACAATTCAGCCTGCCCATTGGTCTGCAGGTGATATGGGGTGGCAATGTGGTGATGTACCCCGTATTTCTTTAATAATGATCAAAAATGGACATGGATAAAGTGACTTTCCCCGTCGCTAATTAGAGCACAAGGGACACTAAATCTCTCAAAAATGAATTCCCGAACGAAAAATATAACGATTTTATGATCAGCTCGCCTCGCTGGGATGGCCTCAACTCACTTCGAGTCATAATCAATTGCAAGAAGAATGTACTCAAAGCCATGCGAGTTTGGGAAAGGGCCCATAAAATCGATGCCCCAGACGTCGAACACTTCTACGGCCAAGATAGGTTGGAGAGGCATCATCTCTCTCCTGGTCATAGAACCGATGGACTGGCATCATTTGCAGCACTTGGAGAATTCGTGTGTATCTTTAAAAATGGTTGGCCAGAAAAAACTTAACTATAGGATTTTTGCAGTGATTTTCCTGCTAAAAAAGTGACCACAAGCATTGCTGTGGCAAAAAGATAACACACTGGAGATTTTAGAGTCGAGGACACACCTTCTAATTATCTAATAAGATCCAATGCAGAAAAGTAAGGGGTCGTCCCAAAAATAGAATTTGGCTTCTGACATGAATTTGAGTTTCTGGTCCTTGGATAATCCCACGGGTATCTTGCCATAGACAAGATAATTCATAATATCCACGTACCAGGGAAACTCCAATGAATACATAGTTAAAAGCGATTCATATGGAAAATGATCCGAAATAGGCAGGGAATGTAGGATGTAGGCTGGGTCAAGTCGAGATAAATGATTCGTCACTACATTATGTGCTCCGGCTTTGTAATGGATTTCGACATCGAATTCCCACAATAGAAGGATCCATCTGATCAGACGGGGTTCGGCATCCTTCTTTGCCAACAAATGCTGAAGTGTGGAATGATCAGTAAATATAATCACTTTTGACCTAAGAAGATAAGAATGAAATTTCTCCAACCTAAATACTACGGCTAGCAGTTCCTTTTCAGAACCATGTAATTACACTGAGTCTCATTTAGTGTCTTGCTAGCGTAGTACATTACGAAAGGGTGGAATTCCCGATGCTAGCCTAGAATAGCTCCGATGGAGAAATCAGAGGCGTCACACATCATCTCAAAATTGAGAGACCACATGAGTGGCTGGAGAATTGGAGAATCAAAGACAATGCTTCGTAAGGTCTCAAAAGCACTGAGACATGAGGAATGAAAATTGAATGGGACGTCGGCTACTAGAAGATTTGTCAAAGGATGAGCGATTTTTGAGAAATCTCAAATGAAGCTTCTGTAAAATCCAACATGACCCAAGAAAGCTCTAACTTGTTTGACTGAGCTTGGTGGAGGTAATCGGGAAATAACTTCTGATTTAGCTTAGTCGATCTCGAGTCCATTTGCAGAGATCCTGTGACCTAGTACTATGCCATCCCTCAACATGAAATGGCTTTTCTCCCATGAAAGTACTAGATTGACTTCAATGAACCTCCTCAGGACCTTAGTGAGGTTATCAAGACAAGAATGCAAATCATCTCTTAAAATGGAAAAGTCATCCATGAATACTTCTACGAAATCCTCAATCATATTAGAGAATATGGCCATCATGCAATGCTGAAAAGTTGTGGGTGCATTGTAGATGCCGAAGGACATTCGCTTGAAGGCGAATGTACCAAAGGGACACATGAAAGTTGTCTTATCTTGATCTTCCAGGTTAATCGTTACATGATTATACCTGGTGTATCCATCCAAAAAGTAGAAAAAGCTTTGCTTGGCTAACCTTTCCAAGATCTAGTCAATGAAAGGTAAAGGAAAATGATCCTTTTTGGTAGCCGTGTTTAGCTTCTGGTAATCAATGTAGACCCGCAATGAGGTCATGGTGTGGGTTGGGATGGATTCACCCATTTCATTTTTTATTATGGTGAGTCCCGCCTTTTTTGGCACAGCCTAGATAGGACTCACCCATTGGTTTAAGATATGGGATAAAAAATACCACTGTCTAGCCATTTGTTGATCTCCTTCTTGACAACCTCCGACATATTCAGGTTTAGCCATCTTTGAGGCTATCGAGAAGGTTTCACCCCCTCATCCGTGTATATATGATGAGTGCAATACGAGGGGCGAATACCATGATATCAGCAATATTCCATCTAATAGCAGTACTATGTGCTTGCAATACAGAAATCAATTATTGCTCCTATTCTTGGGCTAAGTGAGCACTAATAATGATCGGATATGTCTCACTATCACCTAAGAACACATATTTCAAAGAATCAGGTAAGGGCTTCAGTTTAATCACTGGTGGGGAAGGAACAGATTCATGAGTGGGAGAAGAAGAATTAGCAGCAAAAATCTGATAATCCTGATACATGTTACCATCTACTGATTCCACACCTGAAAGGAGGTCGGTCGTGATTGCATCAGCGAGGAAATCATTCGTAGCAATCATGCCATCTTGCACTAGCAAGGGGGAATCAGGAAGTGATAAATCAGGAGAATCAGAATATGTGGTGTTAAGGTCAGAAGGACACCCTAGCCAATCAGATCCTTGGGATGAAATGTGCACTGTATTGGTCTCAATCCTGTGTGGATCAATGTCTAAAAGCCTCGATTGTGAAGATGAATGCGACATTGGGTTACTATAGAGAAGCCCAGTGTTTCTGCAATAAGCTGAGTTCTCATCTTTACCATCCTCCTCGATAAGATCACAATCAAAATTTCTCGATGCCCTGTAGATATCAAATCTATGTCTTTCATTCCCTAGGGCAATCTCTGTACACCCAGATGCGCAATCTATGTTTGCTCGGGCTGTTGCCAGAAATGGGTGACCTAAAATGATTGGTGCATCATGGAGATTAGGAGGAACCTCCATGTCTAGAACAAAAAAGTTTGCCGGAAAGTAGAAGCCATGGACTTTTACAATAGCATTTCAACCACCCCCTCGATGTTTTTACTAATCGATCAGCCAACTAGATGGTTATCGAGGTGGGCTTTAACTCCCCAAATTGAATTCAATCAAATATAGCTGTGGGAGTCAGGTTGATGAACGAACCCAAACCTAAAATGGCCCGGTCAAATGGAGAATCCTGCAAAAAGCAGGAAATGAGTAGTGTACTACGGTCTTTCTTCTTTGGCGATAAGTCTGCTAGAATAACAGTGCTAGCCTCTTTTGAAAGTACCACCTATCATCCTATTTTCTGTTGTCACCTTGGGGTACAATAGTCCTTAAAGAACCTAGCGACAACAGGGATGTGATCAATCGCATCGAGGAGTGGGACCTAAATATGAACCTCCTTGAACATGGCTTTCAAGTCCTCATAATTCCATGTTTCTTTTTTCTTTGCTATATCTCGCATAAGAGCTTTAGGAAAAAGGATAGAAATCTCAAGGTTTAGAGGTCGTTTACCCTTATATACCTTAGAAGGCTCATGATCAAAGTGAGAGTGGGAGGGTGAGCCATCCTTTGGTAGAGGACAAGTAGAATCATGACCTGCCTGCCTACGTGGTGGGTCCTGTATAGTCTTTCCACTCCTCAAAGTGACAGCCTTTGCATTAGCATATTGTCCTTGTGGTGGTGGAGGAGCAAAAGGGGTAGAATAGGTTGGGTTCAGTAATAAAGTCGGCTGACCTTGCACATAACCAGGTGGTGCAGGAGGTGTTCGAAGTACTGCATGCGCCTATCCCCGTGGTGCCTGGAACCTAAGTGGTGCGCCCAGATTCTGCACATACCACACATTCAGGATGGGCTGGGAGGGCAAGGCTCCCAGTAATCTATGTTCCTGCAACAACTGGTTCTGCGTGTTCTGGATATTCTATATCTGGTCAAGCATGGCTTTCATGATCTTCAAATTATCATGATTCGATTACCGCACATAATATTTTAACTCCTCTTTCAGTTCCTCCAAAGGGTTGGCCCGCTTTGGAGGATGATTGGTAGCATGATGCAGCAGTTGGTAAATCGAGCATGACTGTTGCTGAGATGGGAATGGCTGCTATCTTGGATATGTGTTCTCCACATTCCCATATTGCCTGATTTGGTTGTGTGGATCTTGATTTGACCTCTGTACATTACCTAACAAGGAAAAATTTGGATGTTAGCTCCACCCAAGGTTATACGTCTCAGAGTACGGGTTATTATGCCCGTATTCTTGAATAGCACTAACATCTTTGTAGGCTGAAAATATTTAGGATGTATATTCATCAAGGGAATAGGCACCATAATCATCATGAGGCGCATAACCTTGAACATAGGGTACCAGATCCAGATTATTTACGAGTTCCTGATACGTAGGATCCTGCAAAGGAACAAATGGAGAAGATGCATCCTAAGTGAGTAGATGTACTTGAGCAGGAGGGACTCGGGATGCAGAGGAAGAGTGGGATGTAGTAGCATTACCAAAAAATCCTGGACGAGCGTGAATCAGTTCATTGAGCTTCTTGTCCAGTAGATCCACCTTATCCAGCTTCTTGGTGATAATATCAATGTCAGCTCGGGCTGACTCAACATGAGCCTCATGGACATTAACTCATTACTATCTAGATTGCTGGAATTGGTTCATAGAGGCGACATTCATGGAGTTCTCTACTAAAGTCTCTAACAACTTAAAAGCATTGTTCTCATCTTTAGCAAGGAAATTTCCTCCACTAGATGCATTGGCTAGGTACCGATGTGTGTCATCTAGACCATGGTAAAAGATCTGGCATACCATGGTGCGGACATTTCCTAAGAAAATCATGAAATCTATCCCATGCATCATGTAACTTTTCGTCCGATCCTTGGGAAAAGGTCATGATTGCTCACCTCATTGCATTCGTTCGACCTATTAGGAAGAACTTTTGGTGAAATTATCGATGTAATTCCTCCCAGGTTCCAATTGTCCTTCCAATGGTCTTAAACCAATATCAAGCTTGATCCTTTAGAGAGAATGAGAAAAGCTTCATGAGAATAATCCTAAGATCTACATTTTTGGGTCGAACCATTTCTATGATTCGACTTAGATCTTCGATGTGCTGGAAGGGAAGCTCATTCGAGTGTCCATAAAAATAAGTTTGAATCAGACTTATTACATTTGGCTTAAGCTATAATGTGTCTCCATCTACAGGAATCCGGACTTGAGGTGCTACTACCATGGTAGCTGGATCGTAGAAATCCCATAGCTATTCTTCATGTGGTGGATGTTGCATTTTGTCCAATGTGTTTAGAATTTGATTGATGCTCTGCTGATGTCGCTCCTCAGATGCAGTGACTCGAGCCTCCAGATGAGCCATCGGATCTTGGTCCTCATGACCAGGATCTAGATTTGGATTAGCCATTTCAGCTAACCGAGAAGAAGGTTGAGAAGCGAAAGAAGTAGGCGATGTGAAAAGTCACCAACGTTGCCTTTGGTTAGGTTGTCAAGGTCCAACTAACTCAGGTTTTAATGACCTCCTCCTTTGCATACACCAACAACAGGGGTTGGTGTAGCCAAGCCAACAAGGCTAAGGCCTTGTAATCAAATTAGTCCTTAGAATCAGATGACCGGATTTTTCGTTCACGTTTGAATTCCTGAAGAAAATTTGTTATAAAATTGACTGCAAATAATCCCCATTTCCTAAGATAACCTAGCTAATCTGAATACAAGGGACTAAAGGGAAGGTTCTTCCTTTGACTTACACCTCTGGGTCCTTGATACCCCTTAGCTGCAGCCATTTGGCACTACCCCGCAAGATAGACACTGAGTTTGGCTAAGGAAATTGAAATTACCCAATAGTTAAACAACAAATATAGGTTAATTAAAATTTTTCTATACAATTTTTGTTTTTTTAAACTTTCTTTAAGTAATTAGGTTGGGTGAGTGATCAACCAAGTGACTCGACTCACCGACTAGGCAATGGACTTAATGGAGTTCAAGCTAGTCAATTGGTCTATACAATTGAAAACCCTAAATGTGATACCTAGGGTTTATGCAATTTCTACTCAAATCAGGCAGTAGACTAAGTAATCAAATTATAAACATTCTACACAACACAAATGGAATCCAAATTGAATGAAATTTGGTAAGCATATTCCTTTTTAAATTATCTTTCCAGAGAATATTTTTATGATATTTTTACCATTCCTAGTGAATTAATATTAATTTCTAACTAGCAAGTGGTCAGATAAGGTAGATTGATACCTTGCTGGTTTTCCTCTTTGAAACAATCTCAAATTAGATCAAAAGGTTCAGAAAATATATGCAAATTAAACCTTGTTTAATCAACTTTCAAACCCCACAAAATTTAGGTCAATCGGATCTATATGCTGATTGGAATCAACATTTGAAAATCAAACGAAATCAATTTTCAATCTGTTTGATTCTCCTGTACTTCACGAATTTTAGAAAATTGGACGGTGCAAATTTTTCAAAATGAAAGGTGGCGTTGGAAACTGAGTTTGAAAAGCTACGTTCAGCCTAAATTTTGAGACTTTTAGCATAACAGATATTTGGCAAAATAATTTTTAAATCACAGAGAAATTTCTAGTCGAATTTGAAAAGATAGTAAAGAGGCTTTTCAAAGAGAATAAGCCTTTTACTCAAAACTATTTTTTTTTCAAAATTTGCATTTTCTTAATCATTTTTTTCATATTTTTTTCAAAAGCAAAGCACATAATTGATGTAGACACATCTATTTAGCTTAAAATGCCAATTTATGTATATTCCTAAGCTTAGATATTCATTCCATGTTATAAATATTACATAGAATGTATCATTCTGCATTTAGAGTAGTATGTATAAATTTTAGGTTAATTGCGTCATTTTACGGCTAGGAGAGAAGGAGATTTAATTTGAAGGCTCGGATTGACGATCTGACCATACGGATTTGATCAGGATGATGATTAGAGTCCAACGTCTCTGAAATCGTCTTGATTGGAGTCTCGTAGCACCTTATGCAGTCCGAGGAAGATCAACGGCCAAGGGAGTAGGTGATGTAATTTGGAGCTTCAAACGTCAAATCCGACCACACAGATGGATTCGGGTCGACGATCGTAGCCCAATGGCACAAAAATCGACTCAATCTAACTTCTATAGCAGCCCCTACAAAGGAAGGAAGATAGACAGCTCAGATCGCGCCACGTGACATGATCCAGGCCGCTCGTGGGTGCGCATGCACCACTGCACGCACGTAGTGCACGAGCGTGTGTAGTAGTGCAGCATGCATCTCATAGGCGTGCGCAGCAGTGGGCGACGTAGAGGAGTCAGTGCCAGCGGGCGCACACAACATGGGCACGCAGAGCGCGTGCGCAAGCGCCGCGCGTCGGGCATGTGAGCTGGAGCTTTAGTGACACTTGCAGAGGATCTTCAGCGACATTTGTGGCTGTTAATAAATGTCCTATGTACGAAATCGATCCTTTCTTCCACAATAAAAGGACCCCTACCCCTCCCATTCTTCTGCATCTCTTCCTTTCTTTCCCTCACCACCTCCAAGGCTTTAAAGAGAGCTTGTCCCAAGCCTGGGATGCTCCTTTAGAGTAGAAAACCAGATATTTTTCTCGCCTCTCATCCCCATTCATGGAGATCCCATGGCCATCCTCTCATCACTTTGGGAAGTAAATCCTTGCCGTGACTCCTGTTGGTGCTAGAGCACCACGATCATTTGTTTTGATGATAACAAAACACGTGTTATTTAACATTTGCAATTTGAGTCCTAGATTTCAGGTCAATTGCAAATGAAGACGTGTTTAGACGGAACTCGA
This sequence comes from Thalassia testudinum, assembly GCA_037157565.1. Taxonomy (NCBI): domain Eukaryota; kingdom Viridiplantae; phylum Streptophyta; class Magnoliopsida; order Alismatales; family Hydrocharitaceae; genus Thalassia; species Thalassia testudinum. The sequence goes on from JAZHRO010000025.1 coordinate 99,251,825, forward strand.
GCTCGCATCTAGGACGGATTGGAGGAGCTTAATGAAGAACAGAGGAGGTTCGCGTGGAGCGACAGATTGAAGATAGAAGACAAGAAGAATAGGATAGATTCTTTTTAATCCTTTCTTGTATCTCTTGTCTTTATTTTCTTGCTCTTTTTATTTTCCTTAGAATATTATGTTAAAGAGCCTCAAAGTAGTCTAACAGTAGTCCTAGGAACACCGGCACAACCCTAGGATACTTAGGTTTTCTGTAGAATACTTAGAAAACCAATATAGGGTTCAAACAGCACTTCCAGATGTCTAATTCCCAAATCAGACATCTGATAAAGTATTTTAAGACGTCTGACTGTTGTTTCAGATGTCTGATATCTGTTAGGCTGGAGATAGCTAGTTCTGTCTGATGAAATCAGACGTCCATACCTAATACCAGACGTCTTAGGAGACGTCTGATGGACTTGCCAGACGTCCAGATAGTGGACCGTTGGCTAGCTTAGCAGGCACTCAAGGATATGACCGTTAGAGCCTTATCAGACGTCCATAGGACTGACCAGACGTCTGATAATTGACCGTTTTGCCTCGGCTGACCCAAAATCCCTTCTCAGAGATTTTCTAGCCGTTGCAACGGTTGGAAAATCCATTCCGTAGGAAAAGTTGGTTTCCAGACGTCCGGGCATAGTGCCAGACGTCCTGTATGTCGTCTGATCAACTTGAACAAAAACCCTGTTTAGATCTGATTCAAGTCAGGAGGAAACCCGCATAGAATCAGACGTCTGACCTTGAAATCAGAAGTCTTAAAGTGGCCTTCCAGACGTCTGATGCCAGAATTAGACGTCTGATCACCCTGTCAAATGTAATCATTATCCTGATTTCGGCCTGATTCTCTTGGGCTTTGCACCCAACGGCTATAGAACCCTTCCTAAGCCTTCCAAAGCCTTCCTAAGGCCTCTATAAATAGAGGGGAACCTTTGCAACACAAACACACACTTAGAGACACAATACACACTCAGCTACACAGTTTCACACTCTTTTGTGTCCAGAAAAGATCTTGCTCTCCAAGCTTAAGCTCCATTCCCTTGAGAGCATCAAGCATTCGCGCACCCGCTCTCCCGCCGTTGTTCACGAGAGCGACATTGCGCCGTTGCGTGGCACACGCACCGCGTCACCAACTCGATGCACTCCTTGCAAAGGGGAGTTTCCTTATTCCTATAGAAGCTAGGTTCATAATTTCTTTGTTGGCTCTATAGGACTTCTTGTTTTATTTTATCTTTGTCTTTTGGTTGGGTATTCGCTTTGCGAATTCCCGTCTCCTTCGTGGGACAAAATCCTTCTCGTGGAGAGAAGGGGTTGAGGAATGCTACCCTCGTACTTGTAGCGTGGTTGTACTGAGGTTGAATCACCCTCGTTTTAAAGTGATTCGGTTAGTGGATTTGATCAACTAGGTTGATCGGAAAATCCTAACTCGAGAGGGTTAGGTGGTGGTTTTCACCCGGTTTGGGTTTCCACCTAAAAATACTTTGTGTACTTTGTGCGATTGTCTTTCTGTGTGATTGTTTATTGCTTTATATTATTTCCGCATATTATTACGTCACCCCTCCTGGTAGGGCCCGAAAACCTTCAACTCCATCCCGTCCTGCCTTCTGTCCTCCGATGCCATTCTCCTTCATCCCACTCCTCACCACATTCGTTCGGGTGCCGTCAAAGCGAGTAGTCCTCCAAGCAACCGTCAAGGGGCATTCTTCTCACCACTCTCTATCTTTTCGCTTTCTAGTGTTGTTTTTCACTTTCTATTTGTAGCAAACATTTGTTTAGATAAAAATGTTGATATCTTCTCTCTCTTTCTTACTTTGCAAGTAGATTAGCTAGATAATTATGTTATCGATCTGATCTCTTGTCTTATAAAAATTTCAAAAAATTACAAAAGATAAAAACAATAAAAAGAACTAAAATTGAAGCATGGATTTTTCAAAACCAAACGTTCGCCTCCTCATGTTCAACCCGGGGTTCCCTTTCGAGTTTCGATTATAAATTTTATTTGGTTAGCGGATTTCTACGCACTACGACGATGGGTTTCCAACTCAAATCTTTTCGCATACGAAATCACGCTCACCACTAATCCTAAGATTCAAATGAAAATCTAAACCTAATTAAGATATGTAGTGTCCACCTGAATGCCTTCACCTACCCCTGATGTGTGTGTAGGATCCTCATTTTGTTCCTGCACACCAAGAAAGCAAGTAGATAAAAATGTGCCAGAAATAAAATTAAAAATTAGAAATCAATTTTGCCATGCCTCCCCTGCAACGACGCCATTTGTTAAATCAAAAATTCCGATGTTAATAGATTTAGTTGTAATATAGTCGCGAAATTGACCTAAACAACAATTCTATAACGGAACTTGGTTGAATCTCAATCGATCTTAGGGAGGCGGTAATGGCAAAGTAATTATGATTCTCTACTTAAAAATGCAGTCCGATTTCTAAAGTGCGTATATAAGATTCATCGATCTCATTGTTGATACGAAGAATGTGCGTGTGAGTAAGAAAAATAACGAATGTGAACGTGTGGGTTTTAGTTCACACAATTTTAACTATATGATGGCAACCATTGGAATTTGTATCTATCGCTAAATAATTTGTATCCTCTGACATGATTTATTTTAAAAGAAAAAGACAATCCAAATAATGATAATAAGAATTTATTCATTGAATCAATCTGTTTACAAACAAATGTAGAGGAAAGCTTGTACATGGAAATAAAAAAGCCTACTAAATCTAACAGTAGCTCATCCCACCGGGAACGCACGAGGAGCCATCGACACTGGAGGATGAGGGTGGTGAGACAAGGGTATGATGGCCCATCTAACCCATGCAGAGAGCTCCATTCCTGGAGCCTCGAGGGAGCTTAAGCATGCAACCTAGAAAGAGAGATCACTACACTACTAAGCAAGAAATCAATGTAATAAATTAAAGCTATGAAGAATGACTGCAGCTAGCAGAAAGTGAGGCACCAAGGGTGTGCTTGGTGGCCGTGTGGCTTGAGGTGGAGGGAGGGAATGGAGGGCAGCCACAGGTGGTGGTGGCTGGCCTCTTGGAGGTGAAGGTGGTGGAGCTTGAGTGGAGGCGATGGTGGCTGAGTATGGAGTTGAATGGGAGGAAGAAGACGATGGGCGGGCGGCCAAAGAGTAGGGCTTTTTATAGAAGTTGGGAGCTCTCTTAAGGTGGCGTTGGAAGGCTCTGGAAAAGGGTCTAGTGGGTGTCAATTGGGAGGGAGGAAGGGGTCGTCTAGATGCACTTTTGATGGAGGGCGATTGACTGGATGTGGACCTAGTTGGCTAAGGTTTTAGGTGTTGTGTTGGTGGCACCTAAGGGTGATGGTTATTGCCAGTTATGGAGAGGTCTGGGAAGGGTTGTGTGGACCTAATTGGGTTGGGCATACCACTCTAAAGTGGTGGCTAAATGGGTCCTTGGTTGAGTCTAATAGGTTTAGGTATTAGGTTTAGGTAAGGTTCCTAAAATAGGTTCACCTAACTTATTACTAATGTGGTAGGTCCAATTAAACTTATCACAAGTTTAATGGAGTCATTGTGTGTGAAATTGGGATGTGAAATTCCCAATTAGGTTATAGGTGAGTCAATTGGACTATGACTGAGTCCAATTGAACTTGCATGGGTTGAAAAGGGGTCCAATTGGGTTCCATGAATCCAATTAGGAAAAAGGTATAACCCAATTAAATTGTATTGAGTCAATTTGGTGTTGTGTGAACCTAATTAGGTTCTTAGGTAGGGTTAGTGGTAGTGTACTAGGCTTAGGTGGTCACTAGATAGGTTTCTTAAGGTGTATGGTATGATTCTTAAGCCTAAAGAAGCAAAATATGGCTTCTGATTACAAAACAAGTACCAGAGAAAACCTCCTGACATCTAGGAGTTAGGTTTGATGACATAAACTTCAGAATTGGAAGTCTGAGGATCAAGTCTGGACGTCTAATACTAGAACAGTATTGGAGTCGAGGTTCTGTTCATGGATTCTGCAGGAATTGGACGTCTAGCACAGTATCTGGACATCCAGAGTGTGTTGGAAAGTGTATTTAAGGTTTTTTAGGGTCTAAACTAACCTAATAGGAGAATGGCTTACGGATAGGAAGGTGAATAAGGTTATCCTAAGGACTACGGATAGGTGTAAAGGTGTCCTAAGTTCTTCATTACTTTATTTCTTACATTTATTCCTACAAGTAGTCTAGTGTACCTCCTTCTCGCTTTCTGTCTTCAACTCTTCTTTATTCCAAGCTTTATTCCGAGCTTCCACTCCAGCTCTACTGCACCTCCATACTCTATTTAGCTTTTATTCATCTTCTGTCTAGCTTTAGATCATCTCCTGTGGTTCTTATTACCTGCAAACCCAATTATTCACTAATTAGTATGGAAATATAGCATTATTTCATGAACAACTAAGTAGAGCAATTATAATGCAAAATATGCAGCTGATGCATGTATTATTCCTATGTTTAGATAAGATCTAACTCAATTCAGGTCAATTAAATCCTATGATTGCTATGCAATCATTGAGGAACTTGAGGATAATGATCAAAATGTTGAGACTTGTATGTTGATTAATGTACTTGAGGATTCTAACGACACATGCAATCCCAACCCACAACCCTCCATGGTATACCTGCCACAACCCAAAAAGGTTGTTGATTTTGTTCATTCCCAACCTCTTCCCATGGACCGTCCTATTGAATCTTCATTGGCATCATCTTTACCTTCTATTCTGAACCCTCCCTAGCTTGAACTTAGACCATTACTTGAGAATATGAAATGAATTTTTAGGACTGAAAAAGATGCTGATCGAGTTTTTATGTGGTTTGTAAAGTTAGGCTTTTATAAGTCGTTGCAATGTGTAAAACCGTTTCTCTTTTAAATTTATAAGACCTAGATAGTGGTAGCATCTAGGGTTGTCCAAGTAACAAAAATTGCAAAATTGCAATATCTTGCTTGAATACGGAAATCACCTTTCTTTTTGTATTTTTGAATATATGATTTTTGTTTGATTTTGAAATAACGGGCATTCGCAAAGTTGATGGAGGAAAAGCGATCTACACCTAATTCACTAAACTATTACCAAGGTGACAAGTATAGCCTCCCCCTAAGCTCACCCCAGGCACGTGAAGGCCTAGAGTAATTAGGGAGAGGAGGTGAAAAAAAGTACTAGAACAACAAACATAAAAATTGTGATAAAATTGGAAAGAAGGCAACTTTGATTTGTTGGAAATATGTTTTACAAAAACTTGTAGAGGAATGCTTCTACTTGAAATGGAAAATACAAAAGCAATAAAAACACAAATCCTATGATGGTAATGGTGAAGAAGAGAATCCTCTTGCTCCAAGCCTAGTTTCTCCTTGGCTTGAAAAGAAGAATTCCTTCTCCTTCCTTGAACAGCTCCTCCAAAATGGTGTCTTCCTCTTTGGCAAGCCCTAGGAGAGGGCATGCCCTTGCTCCCCCAAGGGTGGACGTCCACCCTAGATTTTTCTCCTCTGCTTGTTCATCCTCCTTGAATGAAAAAAGGTCCTCCTCCTTGGTGTGGCACAAGAAGAGTGGAAAGGAAGAAGGCACCAAGGACGAAAGGGAGAGCCTCCTTAATCTTCTTCCTCCCTTCTTCTTCTTGGCCATGGACTATAGGTAGAATTAGGGTGGAATTAATACTAAGGAAGGATGAAGGAAATGGTGGTGGTTATGGGTCTTTTTATAGAGTAGGATGGGGGTTGTAGGTGGCTTTTGGGATGGATGGTTAGGATGAGTTTTTAGGGTAGTTAATTGATCCTCGATCTACTAAGGGTTGGCGCCAACTCAAAGGTGGTGGTTACCACCCTTGGTGCCTTTTGAGTTGGCACCAAAATGGGGGTTCTAGAAGGGTACGGGTTGGAGCCATTTAATGGAGGGTGGAGATGATTTTAACGGGAGATGTGTGGTGGAGATGAAGGGGATTTTGGAGGAAAACTGTAGCGCCAACATGGAGGTGGTTATGGTGGTTTTGGCACCACCTTATCGGTGGCTCTTGGTGGTAGTCATGGGGTGAAGAGATGCATGTTGGTTGGCGCCAACATGGGTAGGAGTAGGTGGAGCTAGGTGGACTTACGTAGTGGAGCTAGTTAGGTGGGCATTTGGGTTAGGTCAGGTAGATGGTGGATGGCCAAGGAGTTGGAGCTTAGCTATTAGGTGAGTGGAGGAGGAGGTATCTGGAGCTAGGGTTTTAAGGAGAAGAGTTGAGAAGGTGATGCTTGGAGTTGCATAGGAGCTGGTGGCTATTGAAGAAGATGGCAAGAAGCTACTTTAGCTGGCTTAGCTTGCTAATTGTTAGCTAGCAGCTAAGCCAAGCTAAAGTAAGCTGGCTTCTATTAAGGCATATTGAGGTGAGCTGGGTCTGATCTTCCCGGGAGGACCTAGCTAGCTGGAGTAGCTAAGGTAGCTTAGCTCAACGAAGTTGATCTAAGTGGAGTCCCCAAGAGCTGGACTTGAGCTGGCTTGAGCTAGGTGAAGTCACCTTCAGCTAGTTTGAGTTGAGTAGAGTTGGAGGTAGCTGGATCTTAGCTGAGGTGGACTCCAATCAACTCAGCTGAGCTAGCTAGAGCTCCCAGTGATCTGATGGGAGCTGAGATGAGCTAGACTCAACTACGTTGAGCTAGATTTGAGCTGACTTGAGCTAGGGTGAGCTAAGATGAGATACCTTGAGCTACCATTCAGCAGAAATGAGCCGATTGGAGCTTGGATGGGCTAACCCTAGTTCAAGTGAGCTGGTATCTAGCTATGATGAGCTGGATTAGGCTGAGTCCCAGGTAGTTTGAGCTTCTCCTTCACCAGTTGCCTTCCTGAGTGCTAGGGTTCTGGGGATCTGACAATCTGGATGTAAACACATTTATTGAGGGTAAAATGCCTATTCAAGCATGTTCCTAGGCTTAGATTTGCATTTCATGTTATAAATAATGCATAGCATGCATCAATATGCATTTAGAGTAGTTGTATATAATTTAGGTTAATTGCGTCCTTTTTGTGGTTAGGAGAGAAGGGTATTTATTTTGGAGCCTCGGATTGATGATCCGACCGTACGGATCTGATTAAGATGACGATTGGAGACCAATGCCTCTGAAATTGCCTCGATCGGAGTCTCGTAGCATCATATGCAATCCGAGGAAGAACAACGGTCGAGGGACTAGGTGACATAATTCGGAGCTTTAAATGACAAATCCTACCGCGCGGATGGATGGGTCGACGATCATAGCCCAATGGCATGAAAATCGACTCAATCTGACCTCTGTAGCAGCCCCTACAACGAAAAGAAGATGGACAGCCCAGATTGCGCCACGTGGTGCAGCCCAGGTCACTCATGCGCGCGCATGCACCACTGCAGTGTGGGTGCACGTGTGCGTGCGCGCAGAGGCACGCATGCACATAGCGCAACGCTAGCGCGTGAGCACGTGCCAATGCAGCGGCAGTGTGGGCGTGTGCTCGATTGGCGCTAGCCTACAGCGATGCATGAGTTGGACCTATAGCGATGCTTACAGCCATCGCTAATTCTTCGCGTGCCAGCAAAGCTAGCTGTGGTGTGAGCGGGCATGAGCTGCCTACAGCAGCATTTCTAGCAATGGCCTGGAGGTCACTAATGGTCTGATGCCTATTTTTTCCTCTTCTCCTCCACTATAAAAGGACCTATACCCCCTCCCTTCCAAGCCATCCCTACCAACTCTACTCCCACCTACTCCCAAGCTCTAGTAAGCCTACCAATGCTCTGTTAGAGCTTGCTCTCAAGCTCCCAAGGTGCCTATTAGTATAGCAAACCTTTGCCCCACTAAATATTCATCCATCTTCCCATCCCCATTTATAGGTCGCCTTGGAGCCATCCTCCAACCTCCATTCCGGTAGTAGATCATCTCCGGCTTCTCACCTCCATTCTGGAGCCACATCAAAGCTTTCCTCTACCCGACGACCTCCTGCATATCACCTCCATCGTCCCACTCCTCACCTTCTTCGTTCGAGCTTCCACTAGGCGCCATCGTCTCACCAAACAACCAATTCGGAAGATTTCTTCTCACCCCCCTCTCTTTTTATGCTTTCATAGTTTATTGTAATTGACATTGGAGTGATTATATCATATTTGTTCCATCTCTATCTTGTGATTCATTTTGCTTGTCTTCTTTCAAAAACACAAAAAAATAACAAAACTTTAAAATACCAAAAACAAACAAAACGAAGCGCGGTTTTCACTTAAAGTAAACGTCATCTCCCTGTGTTCGACTCGGGACTCCTTGGAGTTTCGGTATAAATTTTATTTGATCATGAGTTTTGAAACTATGACGACAGGTTACTTGTAACCCTGATTTCAAACTCACGAAACATGTGCAATCACCTAACACTCAAATAAATACATTAAAAAGACAACAAAATGTGCAATGCATGCCTATCCTAATTTATGCCTAATGCAGCCGAAAAACCCGTTCGTGGAGTTAAAATCCTAAGAGCTAGATTAGTTTTAGGAAATAAGAATGATGATAAACTAGCATTTATCACACCCCCATGCTTATCTTTTTCTAGTCTCATAGCAAAACAAATTTTTATGAAATAAAACTTTTGGGGAAATCTAATTTTTTCAACTTTTGAGGGGAAAGAGATTACGGGACGTTGGTTGATCCAAACATAGGAGGTATGAGATTTGTTAAAGAAAACATCGGGATTTATTTTTGGATCCAAAAATTAGATGAATTGGGATCAATATATCCTCCAAAAAAATTCATAGATTAACCCTTTGTTAGTTCAGATGACTCAAAATTTTTGCATTTAGGATTTTTTTGGCTTTTGAATCTGATTTGCAGCTGGCAGTAACCTTTAAAACCTTGTGTCTGTGCTTGTGAAAAGCTAACATTTATAAGGGCGTGTTTTTGGTTTAAAACTTTTTTTTTCTCTCCCCCATACTTATTTTTAGCTTAGTCTTACAACAGATGCGTCGGGATCATCATTCCCATTACCAATCCTTAAGGGAGCTCTGGCGCTAGTACTTTGGGATAGCATTGTCCATGACACCATCCAGGAGCTCACAACCTCAAAACACAATGCAGTGTAAAAGGGTGCTCTAAGCAAACTCAAGCTCTTGCTTTGACACTATAGTTAGAGCACCGTCCAAGACACTTGAGCTGCAAAAATGCACTTTAATACTCCATCTAAAGATATGAAATATAGATATAGAGTAGCGCCGAGGCGGTAACATGTTGACATCGCTTACTCAAAGGAGGCATTTTCCTCCTTCTTGGTGGTGGGAACTCAAACCAATGAACTGCTTCAGACTTTTACTAAGGCCAAACTAGGGGGTTTCTCTAATTTTTAGTTGTTTTTAGGTGTTGGATTGTGTGTGAATTTTGACACAAGAAATTTTGCACGAGATGCAAGTTTTTGAATTAGAAACTAAGCCAAATACTTTCCATGTTACGAAAGGGGATCAAGTCACCTGAACTATCATGAGTTCAGGTGGAATTCTAAAGAAGGATATTTGATCAAGTCTAAAGATAGACCCTAAAATTCTAATAATCAAATCCGTATCCTTATCCCTAGTTTGTTAAAGATAAAATCCCATTGTACCGCAAAGTGAGTTTTCAACCTTAATCCCGATTTTAAAATTTTCCTCAAAATGTTTTTTACATTTTTATTTTTTTGGGTATGCAAGTAGAAAATAAAATAAGAAAATGACAAAAAAATGCATATTTTTAGGTTTTGAAAATCCTAAATTGATCATAAAAATTTTAAAAATCCATGCTTATGATATGCAATGTCCTCATGCGTTAGGAGGGAAAAGGGTGCACCTTTGTGAAAGGCGATCGGGTTTAGGATGGTCAAAACCTGGAAAATGAAAGAAAAAGAAAGCAGGAAAAATGATGGGTTACCTCCCATCCAGTGCTATCTTTTACGCCATTCAGCTAGGCGTGAAGGTATACACGGAAGATGAATTTTCATGTAAGTAGTTGGACACTTGGATGCCCACATAAAAAGGGTCTTCTTTTGGATCCTGGGAAAGTTCAATGATAAAGGGATCAAAATTTGATGGAAAATGGTAAGTGGAACTCAAGTCTGCCTATGGTTTTAATTTAGGATGAATGTCAAACTCAGGTAGGTCTGGTGGTAGGTCTAGTTGAAAGGGGGTGGGAGAGGAGTGATGAAGGGTAGGTGAGGTTAGTGTGCAGGGGTGGGCTGAGAAAAAAGTGGGTGGATTAGGGGAATAATCAGGGGGATCATCAGGAATAGATTTTTGTGGAAGACAAGTCTCCAAGTCATAGATTTCGCCGACCACTGATTCCGAGTCAGATTCCTCGAAAAAATTATGGTCGAGAAGGGTATCTACTAACATTGTCTCCACCAAATTTGATATTTCTGTATTTGAGTCCTCGAAAAAATTATCATCATGGAATCTCTTGGAGGATTTGAAAATATCGAGGGTGATAGTTTGGCCTGCACAGGTGATATCCATTTTGCCTGTATGGCAATTTATATTTTCTTTTGTAGTGGCCAAAAAGGGTTGTCGAAGAATTATTGGGGCATTCATTAAAGATTCAGGTACCTCGATGTCAAGGACCAGAAAGTCTATGGGGAAGACACAATTCTGGACCTTGACCAAGACATCCTTAACAATCCTATGAGGTTTGATTGTAGGTCGGTCGGCTAATTGAAGGGTAACCTCAACAGGTTTTAATTCACCGATATGAAATTTTCAAATAAAATCGTGGGAATGATATTAACTGAGGCACCAAGATCAAGAAGGGCATGATCAAAGGTAATGTCATCAATAATCACTAAAATTAAACGTGCACCCGGATCTTCATCTTAGGAGATAGCTTGCTCTATATGGCAGAGCTTACTGTCTCCAAAAGATGTACCTATCCTAGATTTTTGGTCTACCTTTTTGGAGTACAGATCTCCTTCAAAAATTTAGCATAGGCAGGTATATATTTGATTGGATTTAGGAGAGGGATTTTTTTTTTTTTTTTGAAACAGTGAGGATTGCTATCATGATTCGATAGCAATCCGGAGGGTAGTATAAGAGATTCCTAGCTATGTATGAGGGACCAGCATTCATATACAATGTTCTCACATCTCATCGATCTCTCCTGAAAAAGTTTATCATTACGCGCCCTCCACACACACCACAAAACGGCTGCCATAGCCCCTAATGGCCGGCCAGGATTAGTGAACCTCTACCACAGTGAATCCCAGGTGGGAAGAGGTTCTAAGCAAATCATCCTCCAAATCTTGTCGGTGACCAGGCAAGAGGAGAAAATGTGTGTCGTACAGTCAGAATGTAAACCACAAAGAGGGCAAGCATTCAGAGTAGTCCCCATCCTTTTGTGCCTAAGATCACCAGTGATCAAGACTTCACATCTACAAAGCCACAAGAATATCTGAACCTTCAAAGGGACTCTCAAGAGCCAAATCTTTCTGTCAATAGGGTCACACTCCACCTCACTGTTGGACCCAATGACCTTCTCATACGCCTGCTGCACTGAAAAAGTACCCTGCCAGACATATGTATCAGTCGCATTCATCCTAGGATGCACTTGCTGTAGATCAGCCATCAGGTTCTGCCTATCCTCCCATAGTCGAGTGCCTGATCTGCAATATTCCAGCCCTTCCGGCCGCCAGTAGCCCTCTGTAGTAGACCACAAGCTGCTGACTTCGGCCTCCTTGTCTGCAACAGCAGGATAAGCTCTCGGGTAGTCCTCTTTCAGCACCCCTAGAGCAGACCACTGCTCGTTCCACAAGCTGAAGTCTCTGCCATCTCCGAGCCTAGGCTGCAGCATATGCCAATACCTGCTGATTACATTGATCATTGATCGCCAGAAAGGGGAGGGTTTCTTCGGTTGTAGCCTCTACAGACTGCTGTTTGATCCGCCATAGCTGTCCCTGATCAGATCTGCCATCAACCCCTCCTTGCAGTCCAGAATCCTGATGGCCCATTTAATCAATAAAGCCTCATTGAACTCCTTGAGTGCCTTAATTCCCATACCACCAATCTCCTTTGGCCTGCAGATTTTGCTCCATCTGATGGGCTGCATAAAGCCACCCTCATGACTAGCTCCTTTCCAAAAGAATTTTTTCCTCATAACATCCAATCGCTTCCAAATAGACTTAGGGGCCCTGAATATGCTAAAATAGAAGACTGGGATGGATGTAATGACCGAATTGAGAAGGATTAGTCTTCCACCCTTAGACAAAAATTTACTACATCCTTTCAGCTTTCCAGAAACCTTATCAAACAAGACATTCCAATCAGATTTTTTCAATTTTGTAGCCCTCAGTGGCAGTCTTAGGTACCTCAGTGGCAGTTTAGTTCGAGGTGACCCCAATGTACTCTCCAAATCCATCTGCTCCTACTCATTCATGCCAAAACAGATCAAGATAGACTTTTCCTTGTTCAAACATAGGCCTGAAATGTCCCCAAAGATCTTTACCAATAACCCCAGTGCATGTGTCGCAGGCTTGGACCCTTCCACAAAGAATACCGTGTCATCTGCATATTGCAAAATGGGGGTAGATTTCTCCTGTTAGATAATGAATACCCTTTAATTATACCCACCTCTACCAATCTGCAAGCGTACCTTGCAAGCCCATCCACCGCAAGGTTAAACACCAAAGGGGCTAAAGGACATCTTTGTCTAACCCCACGCTGAGGCTGAATCCAAACACCACAAGGCTTCGCATTGATCAATGGAGAAAAGGAAGCAGTAGTGATACAACGCTTCATCGATTGGATCCATAAGAGAGGAAAGCCTCTCCTTCTAAAAACTTCCCAGAGATATGGCCAAGAGATTGAATCATATGCCTTCTGGAAATCAACTTTCCACATGAATGCCTTGCATTTCCTTCTGTGCCATCCACTAACCATTTCCTGAGCCAAAATGAAAGATTCTTGGAGTGATTTGTTAGGTAGGAATGCAGCTTGCACCGGATGGATCAGGCCCTGTAGAACAGTTCTCAGCCGATTAGCCAAAATCTTGTTGATGACAAGGTAGATGGAATTTGAAAGGGAGATCGGCCTAAAGTCTGAAAATTTTTCTGCTCCCATTGACTTAGGCAATAGAAAAAGATAAGACTTGTTAATCCTTTCAAACCCATCATTTCCCTTCTCAAATTCTCTGATGACATCCATCACTTCCTTGCCCACCACACTCCACATCTCTCTGTAAAAGAAAACTTGTATTCCATCAAGGCCCGGAGAACCTTCCATATTTAGCTCTCTGATTGCCTGTAGGGTCTCTTGTTCAGTGATGATTGCAGTCAACTGAGTAGCCTGTTCACTTGTCACCCTAGGAACATCACTCCCTTCCATTCTCCATTTCCCCCTTTTAGCTACCCGAGAGGCCTCTCTATAATATTTAATGGCTTCAGATTTAATCTCTTGAGTGGAAGAGATCCTATGTCCATCTCTGAGAATAGAAGAAATAAAATTAACACGCCTCCGAGAGCTAGTCGCAAGATGGAAAAATTTCGTATTGGCATCTCCCTCCTTAAGCCATAATTGCCTTGATCTCTCCCTCCAATCGATTTCTTGTTTAAGGTCTTCATCCAGTATCACACCCTGCCACATTTTCCTCTCAACAAGTTCTTCCTCAGACAAAGGGCCAGCTGCTTCCTTAGAGTCCAGCTCCTGAATTTTATTCAAAGCCTTCCTCCTCCTTTGCTGCCTCATCAAGCTAACAGTAAAACCATACTCTTTTAAGACAATGCGCAAATCAGCCAACTTGGTTGCCAATCTGACAGTAGCAGAACCCTCCACTTTTTTAGCTTGCCACCAAGAGCTGACCATCTGACAGAAGCCTGGTTCATTCAGCCATGATCTTTTAAGCTTGAAATAGGAGCCAACATGGGTTTCTTCCCCACTAGCCCACACCAAAGGGGTGTGATCAGAGAAAGGTCGGCTCAATCCACTCACAGTCAACAACTGGAATCTTTCAAGAATGTTCACATTCCCAAAGAATCTATCTAGTCTGGATGCCAACCCATTTCCATTGTGCCAAGTAAATCCACACCAGAAGATGGATACTCACTCAGATGCAGAGATTGAACCATCATCTGGAAGCCAATAGCTGAGCTGTCTGTGCCACCATTAGGTCTGTCTGCCCTGTTAACACACAATTGAAATCCCCACCCATCAACCACACTCCCCCCTGCACCAACTCAGCCACAGCAGTCCACTCCTCCCACAACTCCTGCCTGGCAGATGCAACACATGGTCCATATACCCCAGTAATCCAGATATACTCCTACCCCTGGTGAATTTGGAATTTGCAAGTCAACATATGCCTGCCTTTGTGAACTTCCAGACATTGAGCCCACACCTTCGTCCTCCAGATAGCAATACCCGCCAACCTCCCCTGTGCATCAATCTTCACACATTCGTTCATCCCTAAAGATAGCAAGTCAGACCAAAGCCTATCAGAACTGCTTTCAATGTGCGCCTCTTGAATGATCACACATTCAATCCCCCATTCTCTTAAATATCTCATTAGAGAAGCCCTCTGGCTTTTGTCGCGCAACCCACGCACGTTCCAAGTGAGGATTCTCATCTATCCTCATGGGACCCCTCCCTCCTGAGGGTTTGGCATTTGCATACCTGCATAACTTCCGCAATCTCATCTTCATCCATCGGAATGACAGCCTTTGACTTTCTCTGTCGAAGGCTATATGGTGATCTCCCCTTACCAGTTTTAGCGCAAGAACCACCTTCACATTTAAGGCCCTCCTTCTAATGCGGGTCCGGTTTATCCTTTAGAGACTCAAGATGCGTCTCATGACTCCCCTGCTCCTCAATCTCCATATCACCTGGCAGCACATCCCCTGCCACCATGGATGTTGGTCCTGTTGTTTCCACCCCACCCGATTCTTCCTTTTCTTCATTCTGAATCTCCCCCTTCTCCCCCACATGGAGGTCCTTACGAATTTCGATAGTTGGGGGTTCATCGAAAAGAGCCGTGCACAGTTCCTGCGTAGCTGCCTCCTCATCAGCTGCAAGTCCAGATGACTTAACTTGCTTTGCTACAGTGTCACCCACCAAGAACCTCAGCCTCAACATCTAGGAGCTCCCACCACATCTCAGAATAAGTCTATTAGGTACAGATCCAGCTTAAAATACATCGACCATCACATTCAACAAGCGCCCATCGCCCTCAAGTAGTCCAATAACCGCATCCTCTGTAACTGATGCAAATCCTGAAATCATTGATGATACGACTTCCTTTGACCTCAGATGCAGAGGCAATCCCTCGATCTCAAGTTTTCCTGATCTGGATCCCACTCTCTGGAGTGGTCTCTCCGGCAAGGCTCCATTAAAGGGAGAAACCAGTCTCCAGATCACAGTGAGGCCATCGTTGCAGGATGTTTGAAATCGCAGCCTCTCAACATCCACCATACCCAAGCCAAAGAGGACAAATTGTGTATTTGACAAAAAAGCAGACTGCTAGGAGTTGGTCGAAAGGGAGAGAGAGTTTACCAGGATGTGGACATTCTCCGCCATCAGTCTTCCAGACATAACCTCCCCGACCAGAGCTCCACACAAAGCCATCTCTGTCGCTTTGATGTTTTCTGTCATAGGAACCTCCACATCAACCGTAAGCCCCCCCGAGCTACGTAGAGAAGGGGGCGGAGGTGGCACCTGCAAAGCCCTAAAATTCAAACTTCCAGAGCACGGGAAAGGACGTTCTTTCATCTGCCCCCCTAAATCCCTACACGAATCCCTCTTGTGACCAAATCCCCCGCATCCTAAACACACCACGGGAGATCGGCAAGTAGCCGCCATATGTTCCCGACGCTAGCAGCGGAAACATACGGTCTTGCTGTGCACCTTTGTGCCCCTTCTATCAGACCATCTCACCTCCATCCCCCTTTTACCATGCACATCAGAATCCCTCCACTCCTTCCGCCTCCAAACCCTTGACCTCCAAGTATGCCAACCTTCACCATCCCTGCTTCCACCAGCTGTCGCCCCTGCTTCGCCTGCTGTCGCCCGCATCTTCTCCTCCCCTCAGGACTCTTTAGGAGAGGGATATTGATTTGAACTTGCCCAAATAAATCCATGAGTTCTTTTGTTATGGGCTCAGATTTTTTTTTACAATTAGTGGTGGGGTGAAGAGCTTGTGCAAAAGGGATAGGAGTTGTGTCCTGAGATTTTTGTATTTCTTTCTCTTCTTGATGTGGGAGTTTACAGTCAATTTGCACAGGAATGTGGATTTCACCAGGTTATTGTGAGGGCCCGAGATTAGTGGTGGTTTTCCTACTCAATGTAATTGCATGTGCAGTCAGATTATTATTTGGAGGAGGTGGGGGGCTTGTTCTTGTGAAAACCTGGGAGGGTGCTGAGGTGGTGGATTAGTAGGAGGCTGATTCGGGTAGTTTTGATTTTTGCCTGGATACTAGTTCCTCTGATGATTAGTATTGGGTATGGGTTGGGAGGGCAAATGGCTTGTAGGTCTTGGAGTAACCTCAATCTAATTATTCAGATTTGTGACAACATGGGTTCCTTCCATCATTTTACTCTGCATGTCCTATAGGGTTTCCATCATCTGGGCATTAATATCTTGTTGAGATGGCCCAGGATGAAAGATTGGATTTGACCCATACCTGCTAAATTGATTTAAAGTTTGGGGAGGAACTGGGTTATTCCAGGAGTGGTTCGGGTAATTCTTCTAGTTGGAAGAATTTCTAAATTGCTCCTAAAGGGTAGAAATATTTTGAGTGGGGTTAGGGTTTGGATAGTTGTAATTCCCCAGTGAGTCATAGAAAGCCTCAGAATATTGGTGATAAGTAGTCGGGGTAGTGTTTAGATTGTGCAAATTTTCTCTTTGTGGAATGTTAGGCTAGGTTAGATGTGGACTTTGTGGAACTTGAGTTGGTGTGGCAAGTCTTTCGTCAATTCTCTTTTGATTTATTTGCATCTGGTCGAGTTTTTGGGCAATCATTTAAAGATCGTCTTGGGTTATAGGAATAGATTGAGTGCCTATTTCATGAACACCGAACTATGGGTTGGAAGTTCTGCCAAAGGTGTTCATGGAAGCTTGATTAAATGAGTTTTCACTCATTTCTTTGAAAAGGTCATAGGCCTCTTAGCATCCTTATTTAAGAAGTTGCCACCACATAAGGCATCGACAAAATGTCGAATTTGATCTTCTAATCCGTGATAGAAGATCTACATGAGTTGCCATAAGGGAATCTCGTGGTGCAGGAAACTTCTTAGGAGATCTTGAAATCTTTCCCAAGAATCATGAAAAGTCTCTCCAGATTTTTGTTGAAAGGTCATAATAGATCTTTGCAAGGAATTAGTACGACCTATGGGAAAAAATTTCTTGAGGAAGGCACTTTTGAGCTGAGGCCAAGTGGTGATAGGTTGGCTAATGGTTCTAAACCAATAAGCGGCCTTATCTTTAAGAGATAATAAGAATATCCAGATTAGCCAAAGGTCTTCTTGCACATTGCGGGAACGAGTTGTTTGTGCAAGAAGAGTCAGTTCTTCAAGGTGGCTAAAAGGGTCTTCCCTAGGAAGGCCATGGAAATGTTTAATTAGATTCAGAACAGCCGGTTTGATCTTGAAGTCCCCTTCATGTATGACCACCCCCAGTCTTTCCTCATAATATAAAGGATCATAGAAATCCTTTAGAGGAATGACAGGCTGCTTATGGGGTGGTGGGTTTGGCCTTTGGTTGGCTAGGTTTGTGATATTCCTAGTCAACAATTATTGATTGGAA
This sequence comes from Thalassia testudinum, assembly GCA_037157565.1. NCBI lineage: Eukaryota > Viridiplantae > Streptophyta > Magnoliopsida > Alismatales > Hydrocharitaceae > Thalassia > Thalassia testudinum. The sequence goes on from JAZHRO010000025.1 coordinate 99,269,583, forward strand.
TGAAGTTGAGCAATCTGCTCAGCCATCAAGGAGTAAAGATTAGGTGGGGGTCTTGTTGTTGAGATTGAGATAAATCAGCATTAGGAAGCTCCAGGTGCGGGAAGTCAAAGGTGGGGGGGTTGTTTTGTGTGGAAGGGTTAGAATTGGGATTAGAAGTGGGATTAGAGGTGGAGGTGGAAGGGTTAGTGGACCTATTTTGTTCATTTTCCATATTTTTAGAAGAAGACGAAAAAAGTGGTCTTTTAGCGCGGGGGGCAAAATCAAAGGGTCCCTCCAAGTGAGGAGTTTGGGACTGTCGCCCATGCATAAAATGGAAGAATGGGAGGAGAGGAGAAGAGATGGAGATGAGAGAAGGTGTGCAATTCAAACAACCAAGCCTAGTCTTTCTTAAGGTTGACTCCTTACAAACCTAAAACTTGGGAACCCAATGAATAAGAAATCAGCAAGTGAACCTAATTCTAGAAAGAGAACCCAGCTAGACTAAAGAGGTGGCTTGGGCCCGAGCATTTCCTAGAAAAACCAGGGGCTTGTGTAAAACCGCACTTGTCATATGACTTCCCTCTAAGTCTGTCGTCACGTTGTCTAAAGGAAGTAGGAGCGCTTAGTGATCCTTAAATATTCGATATCAAGCCTAAAGTGGATGAAGTCCTTAAGTGGTCAAGTAACTATTTGTTTTAGAGTTAGGCTTGGGTGCTAAAATGTGCACGGGAATGTGGAGGGCGTTGATTGGGGTAATACCTTGTTATTTCAATTTTTTAAGTGTGTGCAGGATTGGAAAAGTGATTCCAATAGCAATCAAGTTAACACACAAATTTAATGTATTCTTGTCTTTTAGGATTTGATTTAGCTTAATGCATTTTAGGGTGTTCTTTTTAGGTATTCAAAGAAGTTTGAAATGCCACAAACAAAGGAAAATCAAGTTGTATTGGTGAATGTAGATTTCCTTTTTAATGTTGGTCTCTAAAAAAAGAAAAGAAACCCTAATTGAATTAGTCCTTAGGTAGAAATTTACTACCAATGAATCTCCTTCAGGATTTCTCCTTTTAAGTAGTGGTCCAAACAAGGCATACAACACCACTACTGGAAGGAAAATCAAATAAAAATTCCAAAAAATATTTTTTTGTTATTTTAGGAATTTGTTTGATATTTTTTTAGGATTTTTCTCTGTGCTGGTGTCAAAGTCCAGAAATATACCTTAGGGTATTTTAGACTTTTCAGTACCACCACCGGCGACCATAATTTTTTGTAATTTTATGTGATGTGTAGAATTTCACAAGGATTCCAGAAAGCCAAATTTCACAAAAATTGGATGAGCATAAAAATTACTAAAATTCGTGGACAGTAGCAAAATAGGAAGATTAGAGGAGATGACCCCTCTGTAGTCCACGAATTTTTGAAAATTTTATACAAATATAATTGCCCTAAAATTTGAAAAAAATTTTCCTATCGTGATTTGGAATCACTAGGTGAAATTTCAAGATTTTAAAAGGCCTATGGTGTTGGGAATTGATTTTTGAAGTTCGGACAGAAGTTTAGACCCAAAAATCAGAACACCAACACTTGAAGTGAAGTGGTGTTAAATGATGCAAACAAGTAAACAATGGATTTTAATTGTCACCACTCCACTTAATTATGATGTTTAGGATCCTTAAAACCAAGTTTAATATGTTTTTGGTAGTTTTTTAGATAAGTGTGACAAGCTTAGAATTGCTAACTTGAATTTCACTAGAAGACAAGTAATGTAGACACATCCATTTAGGTTAAAATGCCTATTTATGCATGTTTCTAGGCTTAGATTTGCATTCCATATTATAAATATTACATAGTGATAGCGATTTCACGCGGTTTGTTAAAATACGTCGTTGTAACGCGTAAAATCGATCAACTCTTAAATTTATATTCCTAGATAGGGGAGTATCTAGGATCGTCCAAGGAGGCCAAATGTTTGCAATAGTGATTTTCTTGCTTGGAATACAATCTCAACTTTCTTTTTGGTATTTTCAATATGTAAATTTTTTTTGTATTTTGAAAAGACGAGGGCAAACTGCAGATTGTAGCGAAAAGAACTAACACCTACAAATGATTAACTAAAATCTAAAAGATAGAAATATCTTCTTCCTAAGCTCACTCTAGGCAAGTGGAGGCCTAGGGTAATTAGGAAGAAGAGGTGAAACAAGTTCTAGAACCAAAAACAACTTCAATAAAAAGCTAAAAGAAGGCAATTTGATTGAGTAGAATGAGTGTTCTTTTCAAGGACAAGTAGAGGAATGCTTCTACTAGAATTAAAAAATCTAAAAGCAAGAAAAGAAACACAAATCCTCTTAAAAAAAAAATGGTGAAGAAGGGAGTCTTCTTGCTCCAAGCCTAGCTACTTCTTGGCTTGAAAAGAGAGCCTCCTTCTTCTCCTTCCTTGAGAGCTCCTCCAAGGTGGAAGCTTCCACCTTCAATGCTCTCTCCAAGGGGTGGGCGTGCACCACCCTCAAGAACTCCTCCAAGGTGGCATGGACCACCTTCAAGATCTCCTCCAAGATCTTCCTTGCCTGGCTTCTCCTTTGGCTGGCGTGACCCAAGAGAGAAGGGAAGAGGGGAAGGCACCAAGGGGACAAAATATCCCCTTAATCTTCTTCTTCTTCTTCTCTCTTGGACGTGGGCTTCTTGGTGGAATATGAGAGTGAAATTGCTAGCCAAGGATGGATTGAATGGTGGTGGGTAGTGGTCTTTTTATAGGGTAGGATGGGGGGTTAAGGTGCCCCTTGAAATGGAGGGCTAGGATGGAAGAATGGAGGTGGTTGGTGATCCTATGGCTAAGGAGAGTTGGCGCCAACCCAAGGGGTGTTAAAGGGGGTAGTTATGGTGGTGTTGTGTCTTTTGGTGGTGGAGAGATACCACCATGTTGGCGCCAACATGGGGTCTTCTAGAAGGGGGGTTAGGTGGATGGTGGAGATGAATTCAAGGGAAATTGTGTGGTGGAGATGAGGGGGGATTTTGGAGGGAAAAGTGGCGCCATTAAGGGGGTGGTTAGGGTAGTTTTTGGCACCACTTTTAGGTGTCTTTTGGAGGTGGTCGGTAGGTTAGGTTGGTGCCAAGTAGGTTAGCTTATGTGGAGCTAGTTGGGTGGAGTTGTTAGGTGGGTTTTTGGGGTGGTACAAGCCAAGGAAGTTGGAGCATAGCTAAGATAAGCTAAGCTAAGCTAAGCTAAGCTAGCTTAGCTAATGGAGGAGTAGAGGAGAAGGTTATGGAGCTAGGGTTTGGAGGAAGGAGCTGAGGAGGAGAAGTCTGGAACTGAAATTTGGAGCTGGCTGCTGCTGAAGAGGCTGGCATGGAGCTATTCTAGCTAGCTTAGCTTGCTAGTTCTTTGCTAGCTACTAAGCCGAGCTAAGGTAAGCTAGCTTCTACCATAATGAGCTAAGGTGAGCTAGGTCTGGTGCTCCCAGGGAGAATCAAGCTGGTTGAGGCAGCTAAGGTAGCTTATCTCAACTGAGTTGAGCTAAGCTGAGTCCCCGGGAGCTGGACTTGAGCTTCCTGAGCTGGAATGAGTTCTTCTTCAGCTGGCTGGAGCTGAGTGGAGCTGGATGTAGCTGGATCTGAGCTGAGGTGAACTCCTGTCAAGTTAGCTGAGCTAGCTAGAGCTCCCTGTGGACTAGTGGGAGCTGAGATGAGCTAGACTTAGCTAAGTTGAGCTAGATCTGAGCTGACTTGAGCTAGGGTGAGCTAAGGTGAACTCTCTTGAGCTGCCATCCAGCTGAGATTAGCTGAATGGAGCTAGGATGAGCTAACCCTAGTTCAAGTAAGCTATGTTCCAGCTGCGGTGAACTGGATCAAGCTGAGGTGAGCTGGATCAGGCTGAGGTGAGCTGGATTAGGCTGAGTTCCAGCTAGTCTGGGCTTCTCCTTCACCATTTGCCTTCTTGAGTGCTAGGGTTTTAAGGATCTATATATCTGTACATCCCTAACACTCACAAAAACATATTAAAAAGACAATAAAAAATGCAATGCATGCCTAACCTATTTTATGCCTAAATTTAGCCGAAAAACCCGTTTGCGGAGTAAAATCCTAAGAGCTAGGTTTGTTTTAATGCATAAGAATGATGATAAACTGGCGTTTATCACATAGCATGCATCATTCTGCATTTAGAGTAGTTGTGTATATTTTAGGTTAATTGCATCTTTTTTGTGGTCAAGAGAGAAGATTTATTTTGATGCGTCAGATTGATGATCCGACCGTACGAACTCGATCAGGATGATGATCGAAGTCCAACACCTCTGAAATTGCCTTGATCGAAGTCCCGTAGCATCATATGCAGTCTGAGGAAGATCGGGCCAAGGGACTGGGTGACATATCCAAAACTTCAAACGATAAATCCGACTGCACGGATGGATTTGAGTTGATGATTGCAGCCCAACGACACGAAAATCAACTCAATTTGACCTTTGTAGCAGCCGCTACAAAAGAAAAAAATGGACGGCCCAGGTCGCACCACATGGTGTATCCCAGGTCGCCCATGCGCACACATGCGTCACCGCACGTGCATAGCAGTGCAGGAGCACGTGCACGTGTAGAGGCATGCACGCGCACAATCCAGTATCAACGGTAGCAGCAGCCTCGTGCGTGGGCATGTAGGGGGCGTGCCAGCATTGCAGTAGCAAGGGTACATGAGTGGGATCTTCAACGACCTTTATGATCGTCACTAAATGTCCTGTATACTAATTTGATTCTTTCCTCCACTATAAAAGGACCCTACCCCTCCCATTTTTCTTCATCTGTTCCTTTCTTCCTCTCACCACCTTCAAGGCTCTAGAGAGAGCTTGTCTCAAGCTCGGGATGCTCCTCTAGAGTAGAATCAAATATTTTTTCCTCCCCTCATCCCCATTCATGGAGCATCCCACGACTATCTTCTCACCTACTTCGGGAAGTAGATCCTTGCTGGGATGCTATCCTACCTTGCCCTCCATCCTCCGGCTCCGTCCTTGTTCATCTCGCTCCTCACCACCTTCCTCTAGGTGACGTTAGAGCGAGTCATCGTCCAAACGACAGTCAAGGGGGATTTCTCTCACCTATCTCTATCTTTATTGCTTTCGTAGTATAGCTTTCCCACTTTCTTAGTTGTAATAAACATTTTATTATAAAAATACATGATTGTTTCTCTCTCTCTCTTTGTCTCTCACTTTTTATTTTGCAAGTAGATTTACTAGAATTCATGGACCTGATCTCTTACCCTATTAAAATATCGAAAAAAATAACAAAAGATAAAAATGACAAAAATAAATAAAAAGTGAAACGTGGATTTTTCAAATCAAACGTCACCTCCCTGTGTTTGACCTGGGACTCCCTTGGAGTTTCTGTTAAAAATTGTATTTGATAATGTGTTTTACGAACTACGACGGGTTCTCGAAACCCTGTTTTTTCTTCACCAAAACCTGTTCATCATTTTGGCATTGTTGTCGGGGAGGCAACGCTCTTTGGTTTTTTCGCGTTTTCCTACATTACTCACATATTTTTCTAACCTATCTTTCTTCTTCGATTTATTGTCTTGTAAGAACCCGGTCGAGGAGTCGAAGGCAGTATATTGGAGTAAAGTGCAGGTAGAGACATTTGTAAGTTTTTCCCCACTTCCCCACCCACTAGATCATATCGCCACATTAATTATCAAGACCTAATCTAGTTCGGTGTTTTCACAAACCCTAGGATAGAAATTGTTTGTCTTGTTTGTCACTCCACTCAGCTCGCCATCGACATAAATTAAAAAAATAAAAAAATGTTATTTGATTGTGGGATTTTCTGAAAGTGACACACATTAACACCTACAACTCTTGACTTAAGGCGCACCACTTCACATCGATTCTACCACTTAACTAGAATCTGACTTGTGGATCCGGTACACCCTAACTCAACACACCAATAAGTGAGTAGAAAATTTGACTAGGTTAAGTCTTTTTGTGTGCTTTAACTAAGTGGTGCAACAGGCCAATTAATTGAGTTGTTTGGGCCGCACCACTCAAATTAATATTGATCCATCAAATAGCTGCCACTTAGGGTTGATTTTTAGGACCGAACTAGGCACTTGACATTTTATTTCTAATTTCTAAAGGAATATATCATCACCAGTGCTTTCAAAACCTGGAGTGTTCTACTGAACCTTGATTGAACGGACCTAAAAAGTAAACCCTAAAAGCTGCTAAACAAGGTTAAACCCTAAAAGATACATCATCAAATAACCATGTTTGCAAACCCTAGTTGTGCACGCACACACATTTGAATTGATCATTAAGGGCACAACCCATCTAAAGGGCCCATCACATTCCAAGAGCACAATCATCCCAAGCTTAATTAAAACTCAGTAGATGTTGGCCTTAAGGATTGCTTCGCTCTTTGGGGCTTAGAATGAGATTATTTTCCATTAATCTGATTCTACTAGTCCATCTGATGTCTAGCTAGGGGACTAGCATCAAACGACCATGGTTAGGGGGTATCAAACGAACTAGAGGCGCAAGCCAAAGGAAGAACTTTTTCCCTAGCCCCTCCCTCTAACTGGTTGGATTGACTGGATAGAAGTAGACCAAATCGTTTATAATCTTAGGATGGGTCCTGGGAGTCTGTAGGTCTTTAGGTTACCCACATAAGGACAAGTTTGGTTGATTGTATTGCAAGGCACCTTTCTCTCTTCTATTTTCCCTCCTCCACTATGTATTCTTCCACATTACACTCTCATTTCCAATCCTACCCTCCTATTACCACTTATCCCCAAGATGATTACTATCCTGACTTGACTTATGATTACCCATCTCCTAGTTAGGTTAACTTTCATTGGGGATATGAATCCAGACCTCAGTGTCCAGGGCCTAACCCTGGACAACAAGACTATGATTACTATCCTTCCCAGAGTTACGATGATTATAGATCTCCACCCTTTGATGATCAACCTAACTCGATCTATAATAAAGAAGGATATGTTGATTAAAACACCTACCCTCCCTAGGAATATGCTGAATATAGGTCACCACCATTCTTTGAACAACCCAAAATAACCTACTATTAGGGAGGGACCCGAGAACCTCAATATCTTGACTCCCCTAGATTGAACCCAAATGCACCCAACCCTGAACTGAACCATTCGGTTCAGGTGAACCAGGTACAAGACAGGGTGTTGGCTAACTTGAGGAACACCATAAAATCTTTAGAAGCTCAGCCAACACCACGCATTGAAGCATTAGAGCCTACGATCAAAATGATTGATGAGCTTAATAGCTCTTTATTGCATTTGCTCCAAGATGTTAGAGATAGGGACCTGGGTGAGTTTCTACTTGGGAAATTGTCAAGATTGTAAATGAAATTTGTGGTTGCCTTAGTCCAATCTAGGCATGATTCTCAAGATGAAACCCCTTCAGGAGAGCCAATGTCTAAACTTGCTCAGGCGCCTGTCGAGGGGGGGGGGGATACATGTTTTGAGATCGGAGATGAACAGGTTGGTCTAGAGGAACCGATTTAGGATTAACCGATTACCTCACTCGAGATCCCCGAGCTAGGGAATGATGAAAAATATGTCTCCATTGACCATGAAATGACATATGATTTTGAGACATATATAAATGAGGACCAAGAATTCTTTGACTCTGAGGGTGAAGAATCTCTTAGTGAAGTCTCACTTAAGCATAAGGAAGATGATTTTAGTGAGACAAATGGGCCTGAGGAATCTGATGAACCATTTGACAGCCTGATAATAGATGAATTTGATTCGGTTGGGGTTAACTTAGAGGATCCAAACCCTGATGATTCAATTAGTGGCCCCATTCCTCATCCGCACCCCGAAGAGCTGACTTTTGAAATCATTATGCTAAAGTTAATCCTGATTCAACCACAATTGTTGGACTTGGGTATTTTAGATGGGGTGTACAATGATCTGGAGGTCCCAGAAACCTTGATCTTGGAGGATAGGAAGTTGGAAATAAAAATCTGGGAAGTTACTTACGAGGGAACTACAATTTTGGATCTAAGGGTTCCTATTGACCTGAAACCACCTACTTTCTACCAGGACTTTATGATATTTTTCACATGTAATCCAAGCTCAGAATAATTGATTATCTTTTTGAGTTGAAATCTAAAAGAACATCAGAACCTATTGAACCATCTCTACCCATTGTCCGACACTTTGGTCTTGGGTTGCATACTACAAAACCACAGGCCCGGCCCTGCAAGCTCAACAATCTTCGGTTCTAGGTGATTTTCATCCAGAACCTGAGAACCACTCGACCCTGGGGCATGGGTCTACACCATAATTTGGTCCACATCTGTGGACATCTTTTTGTAGGTTCCAAAATCAATCTTCTTATTCTAATTTTGACCTACACTTCTGAACTTTTAACATCTTCTTTACTTGTGAACCATGCCTAGCTGAAGGCAATAATTTAGCATGTGTGTATATTCCACATTCTCTGCAGAGCTGACCTAATTGTCATGAAATTCAGGTGATATTTTATTATTCCACCCTTTTCATGTCTTTGTTTTCACAATGAGGACATTGCATCATTTAGGCATGGGGGGTGGATACTTAACCCTAAAAACATTTTGGTTAGTGGTAACGAGTTTTTCAACCGCGGCTAATCTTTGTTTGTTTTAGTGCTTATTACAGTAATGTCGTTATAGTGTAAAATAAGACAGCTACGGTTGTCGTTACTATCAAAATTTACTCGGAAATAGTTTGGTTTCCCGAGGTCGAACTCAGGGAGCTACTAGAATTCTAGAAGTACAGAGTTTTCTTTATTACAAAAATAAGAGAGAGAGAGGGAGAGATAGATTTCAATTTTTGGCTTCTTCTTCTTCTCTTCTTTCTCTCTTTGCTTGTCTTCTTCTTCTCTTCTTTGGCTTTTCTTTAGCTGCAGTGTCTCTACGGGTCTTCTTTTAGTTGCCTTCAATTCTTCTTCTACTTGTCTTCCATTTCTTTTCTTCTTCAGTTCTTCTTCTTTCTCTTTTCCTGCGCGAAAGTCTTCTTCTCTTTTCTTTCTTCCTTCTTCTCTTTTCTTTCTCTTCAGTTGCGGAGCCTTCTCTTTTCTTCTTCTTCTTCCTCTCTGCTTTATCTCCTCTGAAGCTTTATCCGTAGTCTGATACCGCAGTCAGACGACTTAAACGGTGGTCTGCTACAGTGCTTCCTTTTCTTCCTTCACTGCTTCTTCTTCTTCTTCTTCTCTTCTTTGGCGAGCCTTCTTCTTCCTCTGCTTCTTTTCTTCTTTGGTCTCCTGCCTTGCTCAGCTGCAAGGCTTCTTCAGGGTTTCTTCTTCTTCTGCTCCTCTTCTTCTCCTTCCTGCGGCTAAGTGTTGAGTCTGCCTCCTTCGCGCCCTGTTCCTGCACAGGGCACAGCAAAACCTAGCCCTTCCCTCTACCCGCACATCTCTCTCTCTCTGTAAACCGCTCACAGGAAGCTCTCCCAGAGCCGGGTTAACGGGTCAGGTTGTGTAACCGAGACTAGGCGCACCGGCGTGGGTGGTGCGCGAGGAGTGTAGGGTAGTGTCGGGTCGGATCCGCCAGGTCCGCGAGATGAATCCGCAGACGAGGCGGGTGATGGGCGAGGGACCTCACCCCAGGTGCGTTCGGAGGCAACCAGCTGTATACACAAAAACAATTTAAAGTGGTGCGGCGATTTGAAGACTCACGATGTGGGTCTAAACTTTGTCCCTTCTCGCGCGTGCCTGCAGGAAGGACGCGACCTCGCCTCAGCAGCTGCGTCTTCATTTCCCTTTGCAAACCAGCTGCCTGCCTTCACCCGAGTCTTCCCAATTCACCTCAGCTGGAGTCCTGACGCTTCGAGGCCTGGAGCTCGCTTGGAAGCTCCTTGCGTTGTCGCCAATGGCGGCGAGAGTTGAAAGTCTGTCTAACACAAATAGGGCCTCTCGGCCAAATCAGACCATAGGGGAACCTTCGCCGTGGCACGGCGAAGGTAGTGCAGGGTGCAACAGGTCGCGGGGCGGTGTATGGCGGCAGCCCTAGGTCGGACTGCAACCGGAAAAGTGGGTTTGATCGGGGGTGTGCTGTGGAGGTGTGGAGTGGCAGTGGAGGGGCGGAGGGTGTTTGGTGAAGTGAGGCGGAGCTTTTGGGATAGTTGGCGAGTCGTATGGGGTTGTGGGATGACAGGGACGACTCGCCGGAGAGTGACCGGAGGTGGGGAAGATGAGGGTGGTCAGGCGTGGTCGTAGGGCGATCAGGCAAATTAAGTTGGGGAAAAGAAAGAGGGGAGGAAGGGCAGTAACTGTAACCTACCTACGGGGACGAAGGGGGGTCGGAGTGGCGGGCAGCCGTACCGACTGTCGCCGGAGAAGAAACACCCAGAGGGAGAGAACAGCGGCGAGGAAGAGGGCAGGGAGGCACGCACTTGGTACGGCGCGACGTGGGAAGACCAGACAAAGCAAACTCTGCTGCTGGTATTGCAGCAGAGCGACGAGAAGGAGGAGGAGTGTCCGCCGGAGCTGGTGGGTTTCCTGTCGGAGTGGGGAGAGAGGAAGGGTTGGGGGTTTCTCCGCCAAGACCAGGCTGGGAGAACCGGCTGGCGATGCTGGTCTTCATAAAGGCGGTGGCGGAGGGTCGGACGCAGGGAGGTGATGTGCATCCCTCGCCGGAGTATGGTCGGAGACGAGACCCATACCTTCCACGCGTTTGCACGGAAGGTGTGGGCGTCGTCAGGTGGCATGGCCGAGTCCCTGCGACAGCAGACGTCACAGGGAACACCAGGTTCAATTTGTAGGACATCCCCGTCACCCTGCGCGGCGCCATGCTCCGCGCAAAGTCGCCGGAGCATGGCGCTGTGTAGAGACTTGCAGGAGGGACCTAAATGCAAATAATGATGAGGAAACTAGGGGCCAAAATGCAAGGGTTTCGAAAGTTGAGGGTCAAAAAGTAATAGATGAGGACCAAATTGCAAAGTCGGTCAAGGTCTCTCCTTAGGCTCAAGTTTTTATGCATGACTAAATTGGACCTAAGGATTTTAATGGTGAATTTTGTTTCGAGGTCAGACCTTGTTTGACCAGCCAATTTACGTAAAAACCCAAATTAAATCATTAATTGGGCATGATTCTCAATGTAGGTCAAAATGAGTTTCTAAGGCCAAATTGAAGGTTCTATGCCCTAGAGATTATTTTTATATGAATTTTAGAGGGTTTAGTCTATTTTAACCTGCCTCGAACCTCGTGAATTGAAGTGGATTTGTTTTAGGGTTACAGAATGTCATTTAATTCCTTGGAGTTGCTGTAGCCCTTGTTAGGTCAGATCATCCCACTTTCATTCTTATTAGGCTAGTTTAACCTGTATTTGGATCCTTAATTACCCTGTTTTCAAATTATGTTGGTGAAATTGCATTTTTACCCCTTATGACTTATTTTCTTTTTGAACTCAGAATTCTCTGAGTTAAGCCTTTCTTTGAATAATGTAGGAGCTTTTTCTTGCATATCTAGGTTATATTATGCTAGTTAGGGTTCATGATGAGGTTCTCATCATACCCCCATGCCTAGCTTTTGCTAGTCCCTTAGCACAAACTTAAGGTTTCAACATTTGTTCTAGACCATGAAGTTCTTAATGGTTTCAGATAAGTGCTTTTTCATTTGAAACCTAGATTAGGTTAGAATGCTAACCATAGGCCTAAAAGGTACTCTAGTACCAACCAAGATCCAGATCTGTCTAGCCTCAGCCTCAGTCCTTAGCAAAGGTTTTTAAGGCCTGCAAGAACTAACCTAAGGTCTATTGGACTTTGTGGTTAAAGCACCCGTGCTTGAGATGATTTTAGCCCTGGCTTAGTTCACAGTGCGTTTTGTAAGAAAGAGAGATAGAAGATTTTTCTATTTGGAGAGTTTTCTCTCTTTTTCTTTTTAATTCTAGCTTAGGATTGGTTTTTCAACACGGTCTGTATCAGATTCCTTGTTCCCATCATCAATCCTCAAGGGTTCCTGGCAATCGATGCTTCGAGATAGCACCGCCCATGGCAACCCCTGGAACCCTGGCTATTGAGATTTCGAGATAATCCCATCCATGGTGTTCCGCGGCCGAATCCTGACCCTGGCAATTGACACTTCGTGATAATGCCATCCATGGAATTTGAACCAGCAGAGTGCTTACATGCCCCCAGTAGGATATGTAAATATCCTAAGAGACAAGCACCGAGGAGATGATATTTTGTTACGCATCTTCGAGGGGAATTTCCCACCTCTCCGCGCTGGGAACTCATCCAAATCAACTTGTGTTGATCGGCTGCTCCTACTCTAGGTGTGATTTTCAGAATTTTGCGATGCTTTTGCGTGATTTTGATTTTTACGCTTACTGAACCAGGCTGTGTGTGAGGTTAGGGTGCTTAGGTTACTGAGTCCCGTAAACCAGAATCTAGTTAACGAGGCCAAATTCTCCCTAAGCCTTGGACCTAGTACTTAAGCTTTTCATTTTCCTCAACCTCTTGAGGAATGTCTAGATCTTAATGGGTACTAAGAGTCTATCCAAGAATGCCTAAGGTTCGCGTTCTTACTAATCTTACTGTGCACTTTTCAATTTTTTCATGAATGGGGTCTAGAACTTAGGTCAATTCCTTAGTTCCTTACTAATGACTATCACTCTTTTCTCACATTTTTGTGCGCCTTTTTCATTTTGTTTCTTTTCCTTCTCCCACAAAATTTTCTTTCCTCCCCTATTTTATTCTTTTTTCAAGAATTTTTTTTTAATTTTTATGGTGTTTTTGGTATTTGTGAATTTCTTTGTTTGAAACCATTTTTATGGTGTTTTTGGTATATGTGAATTTCTTTGTTTGAAACCTTTTCTTACAAGTTTTGCACTTTCATACCCACCCATGCCTAAGATTTGCAATGTCCTCATTGTAACCTAGGGGGTTCTTATTCAACTTAGTTCATTCCTTAGGACAGATGTTTTGATGAGTGAATGGGTCGGGGTGGCTGTTGCGGACGATTTGTAATCTCAGATGCAGGCATCTGAGGTGGAGTCGGCTATCTTAAAGGGTGAACCTTAATTGCACAAAGGTGTCAAAAAAGGTTTCAGGTTTTCAAGGAGAATGACGGGCTGCCTCCCGTTGAGCGCTAAATTTGACGCCTTCAGCCAAGCGGGAAATGAGATGGAGAGGGGATGGTCAAATCAGTAGAGTTTAATATAACAAGCACCTTGATTAAGAGCCTGGTTGGTCCAACCAGGTGCTTGTTAAGATCAATAGGCTGATGATGTAGCCTAAACCCAATCAATTTGGTGGGTTGATAGATGTAGATCAAAAGGTGTGGGACCCACCATATGCAATGTGGCTCAAATGGATATGGAAGTGTGAATACAAGGTTTGGCTGAGTCGAATCAGCCTGGTCAGAATAGGGACCTGTAGAATAATGAGTGATTGACGCGAGAACCCTATAGGGGTGATCAGAGAATGATGGAGCATGATATGTAGTCTGATCAGTGTTCCAAACCCGATGTGGAAATGCAATCGGCTCGGTGAGAGGTGAATCTGAATAGAAATTGAGTCCGGTTGTGGGTCAGGGTTGGGAAGAGGTTTTGATCAGTTCTGTGTGTGCGGACGAAGTGGCAACTATGTATGAGGGCTCTTCTAGAAACGAATGATAGGTGGTTTTCTGTAGAGAGTCCTCTGGGTAACTATCAAATGCCTGAAGAGTGCCTGTAGGATGAAAGAAATCTGATTCGAGAAAAGATTTGAATTTTGGGTTGTAATCACTCTTGGCATTTTCTGTTTTCGGTTCCTGAGGATCGAAAAGGAATGATTCTGTGTTATCAGTGATCTTGGGAACCAGGACCTCAGAATCGAAGTCAGAGAATGAGTCATGTGAACTGAGGTCGTAGATGGGCTTGGTGTGTTCAGGAAGGAGAGTCTCTCCGAAATTATAGTCAGATCCGAAGTTGTCGAAGAGTTTGCGAAAATTGAGTTCTAAATGAGATTCTTGATCATGAATTCCACCGTAGCATAAATCATCCGATGTGGAATCAGCAGCCTGACTAGGGTCTAACCTATATGTCAATTCTGGACTTAAAAAGGTGTTCTGTTTAGGCTCAAGCTCCAAGCTGGTAGGATAGACCCAATTGAAACCCCACTCATCCAACTCCTCAGTTTCTATATCTTAAATTGGCATGTCTTCTGAAAAATCGATCAGATTTCCTGAGGATGTTGGAGAGGGATATTCATCAAATAGAGGCCCGGAATCGTATTCTTTAAAAATTTGATCTTTCTCATATAGGGCCTCATAATCTTCCCAATAAGTTTCGGATCTAGATTATAGGTTTAGGATGTGGGTAGGATTACTAGAATCTAAGTCTGAATAACCTTCGAAGGTCACCTTATCAAAATAAGGGGCAGAATTTATACCCTCAAAAGGTTCAGTTCTGATCTCATTATTACAGGAGTTTTGGAATTCTAAGCTTGGCAATTCATGGTCTAGGGTCGGTTCATTATTGTGTTCTCCTGCAATATCCCAACCTAATTCAATGTTGTCTTCTATCTAGGTTGGGAATCCACAACCACCCTATGCCTCAGTCCCAAGATTTGGGAAACTGGATTGATCCTTAATACTATTCCAAGATGGTTCATCCTCTGTTTCTGGTATATACAGGTATTTCTGGTTGATAATTTGTTCTAGTGATCTCATCATTTCTACCCGTTTTATAAGGGCATCTTGGTGTTGTTCCCAAAGTACAGGATTTGTCAAGCATTGAAGGTATGCAGATTTGTGTAATTTTTCTATCTCAATGTATCCTGTCATGAGCATGTCTCGGGTTGATCCTTTTGTAATTTCAGTCAACAGAATTTGGGCACAATTTATGATGAAAGCTATGGTGGTTGGGACATCAACCTGAATGTTTTCTATTGGTGTTGAGGGTTTACATTTGATTTCATAGAATTCAAGGGCATCCTCAATCATCTTATCTTTCATGGATCTCTGATATTCAGGTTTTTTGAATGGTAGTCTTAATTGGTGTGGCTGCATCTTTGAATCAGGTGGTGGAATCAGGATATAGAATCAGAAGTTCGATGTAGACTCAAGCTGTGCCAAGATGGAAGAAGGGGGCTTTGTTCAGAATCAGAGGAAAAAGGGGCTATGTGGAAGGTTTCTGCAAAAATAAGGGAGCCGAGTCTTAGCCTTGGGGATAGTGAATTTCTAAAGGAGGTTTCAAGGACCTCCTACCAAATACTGAAGGACTGGATGAGATAAGCAGGTGCTGGACCCAATCGAGGCACCCAAAATGTTGGGTGACTATAGAGGTGTGGGGTAGATGGACCCCTTGATCAAAAGATCGACCACCTGAGAATTACCTAGGCAGCCAGAGAGGGTGAGTCCTGTGAAGACCCCTACACGGTAGAGCGTCCCCACAGGTTACAAGGTTTCCCCCACCCGACCTCTCTTGCCACTGCGGTTCCAGGTAGACCAGAATGGGACCTTGACCTCTTAAGTCTACCAATTTTTAGGTTAAAATCAAGGTGCTTAGGTTTTCACTTGAACTTTAGCCTTTTGACTGCAAGAGTGACCTAACTTTAAGTTTGGTTGACCCAAGGGATCAACTTCACCTCTTGATTCCTTTGAGAACTTATTAGGTCTTGTCTTTTAGGATTCAAGTGTTTTTAGAGAGCCAATTGTTTAGGGTTTTTCTAAATAGGTATATTCAATCAATGGCTTAGGCACACTTCTTTTGGAATTTTTTCAATTCTTGATTAAGGGTTGTGTCTATGAAACCCTAATGTTAAATCCTATGTTGGCTCTACTTGGTCCAGTTAACTCCTTATTTGGTAATTAGGGCTCAGGCAAGGTGTTAGCCCTCAATTACCTTAATAGTGTGTGCAGGAATGGTGGGTTGAAATTTGAAAACATGCAGCTTTGATGGTTTACTAGGTATGGAAGACAGGTTGTACCTATATTGCTTATTCTTTCTTTTTCTACCTCTTTAGAATTGAGGGTTAAAGTGAGAGCATAGAAAAAAAAAAAATTACCTGTCCTCGGAGTGGTTGTTGTGTGGCTGCTTCTTGATTTTCCTGTACCTGCACACAATAAGAGAAGAGATTAATAGAAACTTACAAATAGAGATTTTATAGCTTCTAGAATAGCCGTTGCTCCCTGGCAACGGCGCCAAGAATGGTAACGAGTTTTTCAACCGCGGCTAATCTTTGTTTGTTTTAGTGCTTATTACAGTAATGTCGTTATAGTGTAAAATAAGACAGCTACGGTTGTCGTTACTATCAAAATTTACTCGAAAATAGTTTTGGTTTCCCGAGGTCGAACTCAGGGAGCTACTAGAATTCTAGAAGTACAGAGTTCTCTTTATTACAAAAATAAGAGAGAGAGAGGGAGAGATAGATTTCGATTTTTGGCTTCTTCTTCTTCTCTTCTTTGGCTTTTCTTCAGCTGCAGTGTCTCTACAGGTCTTCTTCTTCCTGTTGCCTTCAATTCTTCTTCAGTTCTTCTTCTTTCTCTTTTCCTGTGCGAAGTCTTCTTCTGCTTCTTTCTTCCTTCTTCTCTTTTCTTTCTCTTCAGTTGCGGAGCCTTCTCTTTTCTTCTTCTTCTTCCTCTCTGCTTTATCTCCTCTGAAGCTTTATCCGTAGTCTGATACCGCAGTCAGACGACTTAAACGGTGGTCTGCTATAGTGCTTCCTTTTCTTCCTTCACTGCTTCTTCTTCTTCTTCTTCTTCTCTTCTTTGGCGAGCCTTCTTCTTTCTCTGCTTCTTTTCTTCTTTGGTCTCTTGCCTTGCTGCTGCAAGGCTTCTTCAGGGTTTCTTCTTCTTCTGCTCCTCTTCTTCTCCTTCCTGCGGCTAAGTGTTGAGTCTGCCTCCTCGCGCCCTATTCCTGCACAGCGCACAGCAAAACCTAGCCCTTCCCTCTACCTGCACGTCTCTCTCTGTAAACCGCTCACAGGAAGCTCTCCCAGAGCCAGGTTAACAGGTCGGGTTGCGTAACCGAGACCAGGCGCACCGATGTGGGTGGTGCGCGAGGAGTGTTGGGTAGTGTCGGGTCGGATCCGCCAGGTCTGCGAGATGAATCCGTGGACGAGGCGGATGATGGGCGAGGGGCCTCACCCCTGGTGCATTCGGAGGCAACCAGCCGTATACACAAAAACAATTTAAAGTGGTGCGACGATTTGAAGACTGACGATGTGGGTCTAAACTTTGTCCCTTCTCGCGCATGCCTGCAGGAAGGATGCGACCTCGCCTCAGCAGCTGTATCCTCATTTTCCTTCGCAAACTAGCTGCCTGCCTTCATCCGAGTCTTCCCAATTCGCCTCAGCTGGAGTCCTGACACTTCGAGGCCTGGAGCTCGCTTGGAAGCTCCTTGCGTCGTCGCCAATGGCTGCGAGAGCTGAAAGTCTGTTTAACACAAATAGGGCCTCTTAGCCAAATCAGACCATAGGGGAACCTTCGCCGTGGCACGGCGAAGGTGGTGCAGGGTGCAGCAGGTCGCGGGGCGGTGTATGGCGGCAGCCCTAGGTCGGACTGCAACCGAAAAAGTGGGTTTGGTCGGGGGTGTGCTGTGGAGGTGTGAAGTGGAAGTGGAGGGGCGGAGGGTGTTTGGTGAAGTGAGGCTGAGCTTTTGGGATAGTTGGCGAGTCGTATGGGGTTGTGGGATGACGGGGATGACTCGCCGGAGAGTGACCGGAGGTGGGGAAGATGAGGGTGGTCAGGCGTGGTCGTAGGGCGATCAAGAAAATTAAGTTGGGGAAAAGAAAGAGGGGAGGAAGGCAAGTAACTGTAACCTACCTATGGGGATGAAGGGGGGCCGGAGTGGCGGGCAGTCGTACCGACTGTCGCCGGAGAAGAAACACCCAGAGGGAGAGAGCGGCGGCGAGGAAGAGGGCAGGGAGGCGCGCGCTTGGTACGGCGCGATGCGGGAAGACCAGACAAAGCAAACTCTGCTGCTGGTATTGCAGCAGAGTGACGAGAAGGAGGTGTGGCCGCCGGAGCTGGTGGGTTTCCTGTCGGAGTGGGGAGAGAGGAAGGGTTGGGGTTTTCTTCGCCAAGACCAGGCTGGGAGAACCGGCTGGCGAACCTAGTCTTTATAAAGCCGGTGGCGGAGGGTCGGACGCAGGGAGGCGACGTGCATCCCTCGCCGGAGTATGGTCGGAGATGAGACCCATACTTTCCGCACGTTCGCACGAAAGGTGTGGGCGTCGTCAGGTGGCATGGCCGAGTCCCGGCGACAGCAGACGTAGCAGGGAACTTCGCGTTTACTTTGCAGGACGCCTCCCTCACCCTACGCGGCGCCATGCTCCGCGCAAAGTCGTCGGAGCATGGTGCTGCGTAGAGACTTGCAGGAGGGACCAAAATGCAAAGAACGACGAGGAAATTAGGGGCCAAAATGCAAGGGTTTCGAAAGTTGAGAGTCAAAAAGTAAATGATGAGGACCAAATTGCTAAGTCGGTCAAGGAGGTCTCTTCTTAGGCTCAAGTTTTTATGCATGACTAAATTAGACCTAAGGATTTTAATGGTGAATTTTTTTTCTAGGTCAGACCATGTTTGACGGACCGATTTACGTAAAAACCCAAATTAAATCGTTAATTGGCCATGGTTCTCAATGTAGGTCAAAATGGGTTTCTAAGGCCAAATTGAAGGTTCTAAACCCTAGAGATTATTTTTATATGAATTTTAGAGGGTTTAATTGATTTTTACCCTGCCTCGAACCTCGTGAATTGATGTGGATTTATTTTAGGGTTATAGAATGTCATTTAATTCCTAGGAGTTGCTGTAGCCCTTGTTAGGTCAGATCATCCCACTTTCCTTCTTATTAGGTTAGTTTGACCTGTGTTTGGACCGTTAATTACCCTGTTTGCAAATTGTGTTGGTGAAATTACATTTTTACCCCTTGTGACTTATTTTCTTTTTGAACTCAGAATTATCTAAGTTAAGCCTTTCTTTGAGTAATGTAGGAGCTTTTTCTTGCATATCTAGGTTAGATTGTACTAGTTAGGGTTCATGATGAAGTTCTCATCAATTAGCTCTGTGGAATTTCTTTTATTTTTATTTTTTATCTCTTTTAATGAAAAAGAAAGAAAGAAATTAGGAGAAGAGAACTTAGGCAGTTAGAAGTTATTAACTTTAGGAAATGATACTTTAGGACCTGAACACTTAGACTTTTCAGGTCTTCGAGCTTAATCAGCCTGGGTGTCCACTCGAATGTTGACTTAGTCTCAAGTTCTCGCTAAGTTAATTTTATTTTAATTTGGTAAATAAATTGGATTGATAAGTACATGACTTATCAACCCATCCTCTGATTTGAGGGGACTTTAAGCCTAAGCATCTGCACACTACTCACTTTTCAGTGGTTTTTACGGAAATTAGGTAGCTAATGAACTTTCTAGGGTAGTATGGCTGGAAAATTATCGTGGGTAACATCCCATTGGCCGGTTGTCTAGAGCCCAACTACATGACCATACTCATTCTACTGCTTTTAGGTAAATCTTAGATCAAGGAAGCTACCAACTTAGAAAAAAAGGAAAAAAATTGATACTCAAAAATGAAAAGAAAAGGAAAAAATAGAAAAATAGAAAAAGGAGAAAAAAAATAAAAAAGCCACACTTCACCGCACGAGTATGGTTGACAAGTTACCATGGGTAACAGCCCATTAGCTAGTTTTGTAGAACCTAACTCACAAAAATGCACAAATAATTCCCAAAACACTTAGGGAAGAAGTGGGAAAATAGAATAAATCGAGGAGATATACATTGGGTTCGCCCTTGTGTTGACCCCATAAAAAATGAAAAAAGTAAGGTGAAAGCTACCGATTGGAAAGATAAACCTTTAGGCATAATTTTTTAGGTCACCTAGGGTTGTAGAAACCTGAAGTCTATTTTAATGGCCGCTTAGTGAGTCTATCACCCCTTCACAAGATGCTTAGCACTTAGAGTCCTTGTCGAGTCTTGGGTAGGTCGGGTAGCCATAAAAAATTATCCTGAAACTCTCAAATTCCAAAAGTCCAAAAAAATTAGAAAGGAAGAAAAAGCAAAAAATTGTATCTTCCCTTTTCAAATAAGGCAAGGACTTAGGCGGTCTGCATTCTGGCAGACACCCAAGTACTATTGACTTTTCGTAGTTTAGGACCTTAGTTGGAATTTTCTATTTTTAATAAACAACTTAGGCCTAAGCGATCGAATCCTAATTCTATTTTTACACATAGCATGTAGTTTAATTTTGCTAGGGACTGGCAAAAGATAGGAATGGAGGTATAATGTAGACACATCCATTTAGGTTAAAATGCCTATTTATGCATGTTCCTAGGCTTAGATTTGCATTATATATTATAAATATTACATAGCATGCATCATTCTGCATTTTTAGTAGTTGTGTATATTTTAGGTTAATTGTGTCCTTCTTATGGTTAGGAGAGAAGGAGATTTATTTTGGAGCCTTGGATTGACGATTCGACTGTACGAATCCAATCAGGACGATGATCGGAGTCCAGTGCCTCCGAAATCACCTTGTTCGGTGTCTCGTAGCACCATATGTAGTCCGAGGAAGATCAATGGCCAAGGGACTAGGTGACGCAATCTAAAACTTCAAACGATTAATCCAACCGCACGGAGGGATTCGGGTTGACGATCGCAGCCCAACGACGTAAAAATCAACTCAATCCGACCTCTGTTGTAGCCCCTACGAAGGAAAGAAAATGGACAACCCAGGTCGTGCCACGTGGCGCAACCCAGGCCACCCATGTTCATGCACGTACTGCCGCACGCGCACAGCAGCGTAGGCACTTGCATGCGTGAAGGCATTCACACATACAGGCACAGCAGCATGCAAGGTAGCGGCAGTAGCAACAGAGCGCTGGGCACGAGGTGTGTGGGGGCGTAGCTCGCTTGCACGCGTGACAAGGGCTCGTGGAGCGCACGCTAGCAATGTGGTAGTAGGGTTGCGTGAGTAGGATCTTCAACGATGTTTGCGGTAGATCTTTAGCGACGTTTATGACCATCACTAAATGTCTTGTATTTAAATTTGATTCTTTCCTCCACTATAAAAGGACCCCTACCCCTCCCATTTTTCTTCATCTCTTCCTTTCTTCCTCTCACCACCTCCAAGGCTCTAGAGAGAGGTTGTCCCAAGCCTGGGATGCTCCTCTAGAGTAGAATCAAATATTTTTTCCTCCCCTCATCCCCATTCATGGGCATCTTGCGGCTGTCTTCTCACCTACTTTGGAAAGTAAATCCTCGCTGCAACGTCATCCTGCCCCACCCTCCGTCCTTCGGCTCTGTTCTCATTCGTCTTGGTCCTCACCACTTTCCTCCAGATGACGTCAGAGCGAGTCATCCTCCAAGTGACCATTGAGGGGGATTTCTCTCACCTATCTCTATCTTTATTGCTTTCGGAGTATAATTTTCCTGCTTTCCTAGTTGTAATAAACATTTGATTATAAAAATACATGATTGTTTCTCTCTCTCTGCCTCTCTCTTTTTATTTTGCAAGTAGATTAGCTAGAATTCATCGACCTGATCTCTTGCCCTATTAAAATACCAAAAAAAGTAACAAAAGATAAAAATGACAAAAACAAATAAAAAATGAAACATGGACTTTTCAAACCAAACATCACCTCCTTGTGTTTGACCCGGGACTCCTTTGGAGTTTCGGTTAAAAGTTGTATTTGATAACATGTTTTGCAAACTACAACGACAAGTTCTCAAAACCCTAATTTTTCTTTGCCAAAACCCATTCATCAACAAGGCACTTCAGGCTTCTCAAAATCCTGCTTCTTTCTTGTTACACCAGCACACAAGAGAGGAAAAGAGACAAGGGGATGAGATCCACTTATCGAGCAAGAGAACTAATCAAAGCAAAGCTGTGCCTCCCCGGCAACGACGCCAAAAAGTGGTAAGGTTTTTATAGGGTTTGTAAAATTAGGTTTTTATAAGTCATTGTAACATGTAAAATCATTTCGATTTTAAATTTATAAGACCTAGATAGTGGTACTATCTAGGGTCTTCTAAGGAGGCAAGTTTGCAAAATTGGAATCTCTTGCATGAATACAGAAATCACCTTTCTTTTTGTAATTTTTGAATATATAATTTTTGTTTGATTTTGAAATAATGGACACTTGCAAAGTTGATGGCGAAAAAGTGATCTACACCTAATTCACTAAACTATTACTAAGGTGAAAAGTATAGCCTCTCTCTATGCTCACCGTAGGCACGTAAAGGCCTAGAGTAATTAGGGAGAGGATGTGAAAAAAAGTGCTAGAACAACAAACATAAAAGTTGCGATAAAATTGGAAAGAAGGCAACTTTGATTTGTTGGAAATGCATTTTACAAACACTTGTAGAGGAATGCTTCTACTTGAAATGGAAAATACAAAAGCAATAAAAACATAAATCCTATGATGCTAATGGTGAAGAAGAGAGTCTTCTTGCTCCAAGCCTAGTTGCTCCTTGGCTTTAAAAGAAGAATTCCTTCTCCTTCCTTGAATAGCTCCTAAAAAATGGTGTCTTCCTCTTTGGCAAGCCCTAGGGGAGGGCGTGCCCTTGATCCTCCAAGGGTGGACGTCCACCCTAGATTCTTCTCCTTTGCCTGGCCATCCTCCTTGAATGAAAAAAAGGTCCACCTTCTTGGCATGGAACAAGAAGAAGAGTGAAAAGGAAGAAGGCACCAAGGAGGCAAGGGAAAGCCTCCTTAATCTTCTTCCTCCCTTCTTCTTCTTGGCCATGGGCTATAGATAGAATTAGGGTGGAATTAATACTAAGGGAGGATGATGGAAATGGTGGTGGTTATGGGTCTTTTTATAGAGTAGGATGGGGGTTGTAGGTGGCTTTTGGGATGGATAGTTAGGATGAGTTGTTAGGGTAGTTAATTGATCCTAGGACTACTAAGTGTTGGTGCCAACTCAAAGGTGGTGGTTACCACCCTTGGTGCCTCTTAAGTTGGCCCCAAAATGGGGGTTCTAGAAGGGTATGGGTTGGCACCATTTAATGGAGGGTGGAGATGATTTTAAGGGAAGATGTGTGGTGGAAATGAAAGGGATTTTGGAGGGAAAAAGGTGGCGCCAACATGGAGGTGGTTATGGTGGTTTTGGCTCCACCTTCTCGGTGGCTCTTGGTGGTAGTCATGGGATGAAGAGATGCATCTTGGTTGGCGCCAACATGGGTAGGAGTAGGTGGAGCTATGTGGACTTAAGTAGTGGAGCTAGTTAGGTGGGCATTTGGGTTAGGTAGGGTAGATGGTGGATGGCCAAGGAGTTGGAGCTTAGCTATTAGGTGAGTGGACGAGGAGGTATCTAGAGCTAGGGTTTTGAGGAGAGGAGTTGAGAAGGTGATGCTTGGAGCTACATAGGAGTTGGTAGCTACTGAATAAGATGGCAAGGAGCTACTTTAGCTAGCTTAGCTTGTGAGTTCTTTGCTAGCTGCTAAGCCAAGCTAAAGTAAGCTGGCTTCTATTAAGGTATATTGAGGTGAGTAGGGTCTGATCTTCCCAGGAGGACCTAGCTAGCTGGAGTAGCTAAGGTAGCTTAGCTCAAATAAGTTGAGGTAAGTGGAGTCCTCGAGAGCTACACTTAAGCTGGCCTAAGCTAAGTGAAGTCATCTTCAGCTGGCTTGAGTTAAGTAGAGCTGGAGGTAGCTGGATCTAAGCTGAGGTGGACTCTAGCCAACTCAGCTGAGCTAGCTAAAGCTCCTAGTGAGCTGATGGGAGCTGAGATGAGCTAGACTCAACTGAGTTGAGCTGGATCTGAGCTGACTTTAGCTATGGTGAGCTATGATGAGCTATCTTGAGCTACCATTCAGCTAAAATGAGCTGAATGGAGCTTGGATGGGCTAACCTTAGTTCAAGTGAGCTTGTATCCAGCTATGGTGAGCTGGATTAGGCTGAGTCCTAGGTAGTTTGAGCTTCTCCTTCACCAGTTGCCTTCCTGAGTGCTAGGGTTCTGGGGATCCGACAATTTGCTTAACCCTAACACTCAAATAAATACATTAAGATGACAACAAAATGTGCAATGCTTGCCTATCCTAATTTATGCCTAATGCAGCCCAAAACCCGTTCGTCGAGTTAAAATCCTAAGAGTTAGATTTGTTCTAGGACATAAGAATGATGATAAACTAGTGTTTATCAAATGCTTCTAGTGATTATTAGTGCTAAATTAACGAATGAGCAAGAGCTAAAATTGATTAAGGTCCTCATGGTGAATGAGGCAATTAGTTGGACCATACATGATCTTAGGGGGATTGAACCTTCTTATTGTAATCATTGGATTTATTTGGAAGAAGGATCCCACCCTTCCCGCGAGATGCAAAGATGACTTAACCCTAATATGTGAGAAGTGGTAAGAAAGAAATTATTAAGTGGCACGATGCTGGAATTATCTTCCTGATATCTGATAGTTCTTGGTTAGTCTTGTGTAGATTGCTCTTAAGAAGGTGGGAATGACCATTGTGACCAACGAGAAAGGGGAATCTATGACCACCCATTCAATTTCCTCCTAGAGAGTTTGTATTGATTATAGGAAGTTGAACACAACCACAAAAAAGGACCATTGCCATTTGCCCTTCATTGACCAAATTCTTGAAAAGTTAGTTGGGCAGAAGCACTTCTGTTTCCTGGATGGTTATTCAGGATATAACTAGGTTGCTATCCATCCTAAGGACCAAGAAAAAACAACCTTCACTCGTCCCTACAGAACTTTTGTATTCCATAGAATGCCTTTTAGGATTTGTAATGCATCTGCGACTCTTTAAAGGTACATGCTAGACATCTTCTTGGACATGGTAGGGGATTGTCTTGAAGTTTTAATGGATGATTTCTCCATTTTCAAAGATTCTTTTGATTCCTACCTAGCTAATTTGGAATTTATCCTAAATAAATGCATTAAAACTAGGCTGGTCCTTAGCTAGGAGAAGAGTCACTTCATGGCACAAGAAGGTATTGTCTCAGGTCATGTAGTCTCTAGTAAGGGGATTGAAGTAGATAAAGCCAAAGTTGATGCCATTTGCAAACTTCCCCTACCCACATCTGTTAAACAAATTCACTCTTTCCTCGGTCATGTGGGCATCTATAGAAGGTTCATCAAGGACTTCTTGAAGGTTTCTCAACCCTTGAGCAATCTTTTGGCCAAAGGCAAGCCATTTGAGTTTGATGAATCATGCCACAAGGCATTCAATTTATTAAAAAAGGTAGTCACCTGTGCCCCGATGCTGCAACCATTGGTCTAGACAACCTTGTTTGAGATTATAATTGATGCTTCTGATTATACGATCAAGGTTGTCTTGGGTCAGAGAATTGATAAGAAACCCTTTGCTATTTACTACGCTAGCAAGACTTTGGACGAGGCCCAGAGGAATTATAGCATCATTGAAAAGGAATTACTAGTCATAGTTTTTGCTCTAGAAAATTTAGGGCTTATTTGTTAGGTTCTCATGTCATCTATACCAACTATTCAACCTTTAAACATCTCTTGGACAAAAAGGACACCAAGCCCTGGCTCATTAGAAGGATTCTTCTTCTTCAAGAATTTGATTTAGAAAATAAGGATAAAGCCAAGGCACAAAATGTAGTGGCCAATCATCTGTCAAGAATTGTAATTGATTCACCTCATTTGGATATTCTAACTTCTAACACTTTTTCAAACGATACTATTCTTGCAGTCTTGGGTGTCTAAATTCCCTAGTTTATGGATATTGTCAATTATTTGGCCACTGGTCAAGTCCCCTAGGCTGGACCAAGTAAAAATGGGATAGACTTGTCTCTGAGGCTGGCCAAATATTATTTTTTGGAAGATCCCCAGCTGTATCGCATCAGCATTGATCAGATTATTCGTTGATGTGTTTCGAAAAAACTTGAGTTCTGCCATGCATTTGTGTGTGGTGAACATTTTTTCGGAAAGAAGACCGCAAGAAAAATTCTTCAGTTTGGGTTTTATTGGCAGTCTTTATTTAAGGATGCCTAGGATTTCTCGAGGTCGTGTTCCCGATGCCAGGCACTCGAAAGCATAGCCAAGAGAGATATGATGCCTCTAAACCCAATTCTTCTTGTCGAAATCTTCGACATTTGGGGCATCGACTTCATAGGACCCTTCCTCCCTTCATTTGGACACCAGTAGATTTTGGTTGCTATTGACTATGTATCCAAATGGATAGAGGCAATTTCCACTCGAACCAATGACCACAGGGTGGCCATCGACTTTGTTAGGAAGAACATTTTTAGTTGGTTTCGGATACCTAGGGCCATCATCAATGATGGTGGCAAACAGTTCACCAATGCCCAGTTCAGAAACTTATTGGCAAAGTATGGGGTTAATCACCAAATTTCCACACCTTACCACCCCCAGATGAACGGATAGGCCAAGGTATCCAATAGGGAGATCAAGAACATACTCCAGAAGACAGTTAGGCTTAATAGAAAGGATTGGACTCAAAAGCTTGATGACGCACTTTGGGTTTATCGTACCACGTTTAAGATGCTTATAGGCATGTCCCTGTATCGTCAGGTGTTCATTAAGGTGTGTCACTTACCCATCGAAATTGAACATCGGGCATTCTAGGCTAGGTATAAAATAGTGTCATTTGAACTTAAACCTAGCCGGGAAGACCAGAAAACTACAACTATCTGATTTGGAGGAGCTTAGAAACGATGCATATGAGAATGTCAAGATATGTAAGGCGATGACCAAAGCTCTTCACGACTAGATGACTTCTCGAATGAGCTTTGAGTTGAACCAGAAGGTCTGGCTTTTCCATTCCCGACTTAAGCTCTTTCCCAGCAAGCTTAGGTCTATGTGGAACGACTCATTCATTATTAATCAGATATTTTCCTAACGGTGCCGTAGAAATTTCTGACCCAAAGATGGGTAATTCTTTTAAGGTCAACAGACAGCGATTAAAACCCTATGTTGACCATGCTATTCTTGAACCTGTCCTAGACAAGGTTGGTTTAACCCTAGCCTAAAACTGTGGCCAGACTGTGTGTAGCTGATAACACTAAACTCAGCAACTTTGTACAAGTTGTATATATTTGGAGCTGACCGATTGATAATAAATTTAGGTATTATCTTCTTGAAGTCGGTTGGTTTCAACAGCCGGGTTTTAGTTTGTTATAACGTTGTAGTAAAGCCGGTTATTACCAACACTTCAAATATAAATTTTTTACTCGGAAAATAAAAGAGTTCCCGAGGTCGAACTCAGGGAGCAAGTTGTATTCTAGAGATATACATGTTTCTTTTACAAAAAGAAAGAGAGAGGGAAAGAATTTGTTGTTTTCTCTTTGTTCTGCAGAGGGGATGCACTTCTTTCTCTCTTTCTTTAGATCTCCTTCTTTCTCTCTGTTCTGCAGAGGTGATGTTCTTCTTTCTTCAGAGCTCCTTGTTCTTCTTCTTCGTTCTGCAGAGGTGATGCTCCTCTTCAGATCTCTTTCTTCTTCTTCCTTGGTTTCTGCCTTGACCTCTCTTCTTCTTTTTCTGCAATTGTGGTGACCCTTTCTCTTTTCCCTTTTCTTCTTTATGGCTGCAGAGCTTCTGCCTTCAGCTACTGAGTCTTCCTTTCTTCTTCGTCTGCTTTGGCCGTTGCTCTTCCTTCTTCTTCAGCCTGCCTTCTTTCCTGCTCTGGCTGCTGACCTTCCGTCGTCTGACCCGGTGCTTAGACAACTTAACTATGCATTTGCTACAGTGCAGCTCCTTCTTCTTCCACGGGTCTTCTTCTTCGCCTGTGCCTGCATACTTCAGAGTTTTTCGTCAGAGGCAAAACCTACTCTACCCTCCCCCCCCGCGTCTCTCTTTCTCTCTGAAACCACTCTTGGGAAAGCTCTCCCAGAGCTACCGGGTAATCGGGTTCGGGTCACGCCCGGGTCCAGGCCCACCGGCGTGCGTGGTGGGCGAGGAGTGCAGGTCAGTCTAAGTCGGGTCGGGTCAGGTCCGCGGGGCGTGAGCGCGGACGAGACCGGGTAACCGGGCGGGTGTAAGGGGACCTCACCCCGTGTACTGAGGCAATAAGGCTAGTGCACGAAATCAATTTAAAAGTGGAACGGGTGTGAGGCTTACCGATGTGGGACTAAACGCAGATCGTTCCTCGCGTGCGCCTGCTGGGAGACCGCGGCCTGGCTTCTGCAGCTGCGGCTTCGATTTGCACAGGTTGCTGGCTGGCTGCCTTCGCAAGACTCCCTGTACTCCGCAGCAGCTGGAGACCTGGAGTCCTCAAGCCTGGAGCGCGGGAGAAGCTGCTTCAATGTGCGTCAATGGCGGTCGAACCTCAAAACCTATCGGACACGAATATGGCCTCGCGGCCTGATCAAACCACTGGGGAACCTTCGCCGTGGCACGGCGAAGGTGAGGAGCTGCGCGGCAGGCTGCAAGGAGGTGTCTGGCGGCAGCCCTGGGTCAGACTGCAACCGGAGGAATGGGTTTGTTCGGGGGAGTGTTACGGAGGTGTGGAGTGGCAGTGGAGGGGTGGGGGGTGCTCAGTGTGATGAGGCGGAGGTTCGGTGAGGGTCGGCGAGCCGTGTGGGTTGCTGAGGTGATGGGAGCGGCTCGCCGGAGGGTGGTCGGAGGCGAAGGGGGTGAAGGTGGTCAGGGTCGGTAGAGGGCTTAATTGAATAAATTGAAAGCGGGGAAAGAAAGAGGAGGAGAAGGGGAGTAGCTCTAGCTTAATTGCAGGGACGAAGGGGGAGGAACAGGGCGACAGTCGTATCGACTGTCGCCGGAGAAGACGATGCTCAGGGAAAGGGGCGGCGGCGAGCAGAGAGCCGGAGAGGCGCCAGCTGGGTGCGGCGTGGTGCAGGAAGAGCAGGGGAGGAAGTCTCTGCTGCTGGTATTGCGGCAGAGCGAAGAGGTGGAGGGGGAGGAAACCGCCGGAGCTGGTGAGCGTCTGCCGGAGGAAGAAGAGAAGAAAGTTGGGGATTTTCTCCGTCAGATCCAGGCTGCCCTGGTCGGTGGAGCAGCGGGGGGTATTTATAGGGATCAAACAGGGAGGAAGGCGGAGGGAGACGACGTGTCTCCCTCGCCGGAGGATGGTCGGAAACAAGAACCCATACCGTCCGTGCGTTCGCACGGCCGGTATGGTGGGTTACAATGACCAGGGGGGTGTCCCTGCGACGGCTGACGACGCAGGGCACCCCCGGTTTACTTGCCAGGTCCCCCACCTCACCCTGCGCGGCGCCATGCTCCGCGCAAGGTCGCCGGAGCATGGTGCTGGCAGGTTTTGCAGGAGGGACCTGATTGCAAAGAACGAAGGAGAGTTAGGGGCCAAAATGCGAGGGTTCAAAAGTTGAGGGCCAAAGAGTAAATATATGAGGACCAAAGTGTAAAGTCGGTCAAGGAGGTTTCTTCTTAGGTTCAAGTTTTTATACATGACTAATTAGGACCTAAGGAATCTGATGGTGAATTTCATTTTCATATTAAACCTTGTTTGACCGGTCAATTTGCGCAAAAACCCAAATTAAGTTATTAATTGGGCATGGTTCTCAATGTAGGTCAAAATGGGTTCTAAAGGCCAAATTGAAGGTTCTAAACCCTAGAGATTATTTTTCTATGAATTTTAGAGGGTTTATTCTATTTTTACTTTGCCTCGAACCTTGTGAATTGAAGTGGGTTGTTTTAGGGTTACAGATTATCATTTGGTTCCTTGGAAGTGCTGTAGCCCTTGCTAGATCATCTCATCCCACTTTTATTCTTATTAAGCTGTTTTGACCTATGTTTGGGCCCTGAATTACCCTGTATGCAGATTATACTGGTAAAATTGCACTTTTACCCCTTATGACTGGTTTTCTTCTCAAACTCAGAATTCTCTGAGTTAAGCCTTTCCTTGAGATATGTAAGAGCTTTTATCCTTTGTATTAGGTCAAAATGAGCTAGTTATGGCTCATGATGAGGTTCTCATCATACCCCCATGCCTAGCGTTTGCTAGTCCCTTAGCAAAAACTTAAGGTTTCAACCCTTGTTCTAGACCATGAAGTTTTTAATAGTTTTAGATAAGTGCCTTTTTTATTTGAGCATAGATTAGGTTAGAATGCTGACCATAGGCCTAAAAGGTACTCTAGTACCAATCAAGATCCAAATCTGTCTAGCCTTAGCCTCAGTCTTTTAGCAAAGGTTTTTAAGGCCCACAAGAACTAACCTAAGGTTTATTGGACTTCGTGGTTAAAGCACCCGTGCTTGAAATGATTTTAGCCCTGGCTCAGTTCGCAGTGCATTTTGTAAGAGAGAGATAGAAAGTTTTTCTGTTTGGAGAGTTTTCTCTCTCTTTTTCTTTTCAGTTCTAGCCTAGGATTGGCTTTTCAACACGGTCTGTATCAGATTCCTTGCTCCCATCATCAATCCTCAAGGGTTCCTGGCGATCAATGCTTCGAGATAGCACCGCCCATGGCAACCCCCGGAACCCTGGCTATTGAGATTTCGAGATAATCCCATCCATGGCATTCCGAACCAGCAGAGTGCTTACATGCCCCCAGTAGGATATGTAAATATCCTAAGAGACAAGCACCGAGG
This sequence comes from Thalassia testudinum, assembly GCA_037157565.1. Classification (NCBI taxonomy): domain Eukaryota; kingdom Viridiplantae; phylum Streptophyta; class Magnoliopsida; order Alismatales; family Hydrocharitaceae; genus Thalassia; species Thalassia testudinum. Next base: position 99,299,979 of record JAZHRO010000025.1, read on the forward strand.
AGATGATATTTTGTTACGCATCTTCGAGGGGATTTCCCGCCTCTCTGCGCTGGGAACTCGTCCAAATCAACTTGTGTTGATCGGCCGCTCCTATTCTAGGTATTCTTTTCAGATTTTTGCGACGCTTCTGCGTGATTCTGATTTTTACGCTTACTGAACCAGGCTGTGTGTGAGATTAGGGTGCTTAGGTTACTGAGTCCCGTAAACCAAAAATTAGTTAACGAGGTCGAATACTCCCTAAGCCTTAGACCTAATACTTCAGCTTTTCATTTTCCTCAACCTCTTGAGGAGTGTCCAGATCTTAATGGGTACTAAGAGTCTATTCAAGAATGCCTAAGGTTTGCATTCTTTACTAATCTTATTGTGCACTTTTCAGTTATTTTCTTGAATGAGGTCTAGAACTTAGGTTAATTCCTTAGTTCCTTACTAATGACTATCACTTTTTCTCATAATTTTGTGCTCCTTTTTCCTTTTGTTTCTTTTCTCCTTCGCAAAATTTCCTTCTCCTCTTTTCCTCTTGTTCTTTTTCGAAAATTTTTTAATTTTTATGGTGTTTTTGGCATATGTGAATTTTTTTTGTTTGAAACCTTTTCTTACGAGTTTTTGTACTTTCATACCCCCCCATGCCTAAGATTTGCAATGTCCTCATTGTAACCTAGGGGGTCTTAGTTCATTCCTTAAGACAGAAATTTGGGTGAGTGGATGGGTCGGGTTGAATTTTTTGCGGACGATTTCAAATCTCAGATGCGAACATCTGAGTTGGGGTCGGTTGTCTATAAGGGTGAACTTCGAGTGCTGAAAGGTGTCAGAACAAGTTTCAGGTTTTCAAAGAGAATGACGGGCTGCCTCCCGTTAAGCCCTGAGTTTTACGCCATCGGCTGGGCGCAATAAGCTCAAGGGGAAAGGAGGATATAAGATGCCTCAGCCAAATCAGTAGAAGTTACATCAATGAACGGCTTGAGTCTCTGACCGTTCACGATGAAAGGTTCAGAATCGTGGCTGAGTGGACTGATTTCGATTGCTCCATTTCCAAAAACCTGTCGGACCAAATATGGTCCGACCCACTTAGATCTCAGTTTTCCTGGGAAGAGTTTGAGTCGGGCATCAAAGAGTAGGACCTTTTGACCAGGATGAAAGATCTTTCTCGAGATGTGTTTGTCGTGGAAGGCTTTAACCCACTCCTTGTAGATTTGCGAGTTCTCGTACGTGTCTATGCGTAATTCATCGATCTCGCTGATTTGGAGTTTTCTGTGGGTCCCAGCCTTAGAAAGATCCAGATTACAGTTCCGTACTGCCCAATAGGCTTTATGCTCCAGTTCGACGGGAAGGTGGCATGCCTTTCCGTACACCAATCTAAAGGGAGACATGCCCAATTGGGTCTTGTGGGCGGTCCTATAGGCCCACAATGCTTCCGGAAGTCGGGACGACCAGTCCTTCCTGTCAGGTCGAACAGTGACTTGCAGGATTTTCTTGATCTCCCGATTAGACAGCTCAGCTAGACCATTAGTTTGGGGGTGGTAAGGAGTAGAGATTCGATGAGACACCCCGTATTTGGTCATCAGTGACCTAAACAGAGCATTTGTGAAATGGGTCCCCCCATCAGAGATTATTGCACGAGGAATCCCGAACCTTGAGAAAATGTGTTGATGAATGAATTTGAGAACGATTTTGTGATCACAGGTTCTGGTCGGTATGGCTTCGATCCACTTGGACACGTAGTCCACAGCCAACAGAATGTATTCGAAACCATCCGAAACAGGAAAGGGGCCCATAAAATCAATCCCCCAAACATCAAAGATTTCGCATACTAGAATCGGTTGCATAGGCATCATGTCGCGACGGCTCATGTTGCCCAAAGTCTGGCAACGACTGCATGCCTTGCAATGACTGTATGCGTCTTTGAACAGTGTGGGCCAGTAAAAGCCGCACTGGAGGACTTTTGCTGCGGTTTTATGCCCGGCAAAATGGCCACCGCATGCCTGGTCATGGCAGAAAGAGAGGATGTTGTTGACTTCCCCTTCCGGGACACATCTCCGGATGATCTGATCGGCACCTATGCGGAAGAGGTACGGGTCTTCCCAAATGTAATACTTGGCATCGGAGCGTAATTTGTCTTTCTTGGCCTTCGGCCAATCGGACGGGGTCTGATGAGATGCCAAGTAATTTACAATATTAGCGAACCATGGAAGGCTAGTACCAATAGTTAGCAGGTGCTCATCGGGAAAATGCTCCGTGATGGGTTCGGAGGGGTCAATTATTTCAGAAGGAAGACGGGACAAGTGATCAGCTACCACGTTTTGTTTTCCCGCTTTGTCGCGAATCTCAAGGTCAAATTCTTGCAACAGCAAGATCCATCGGATCAATCGAGGTTTCGCGTCCTTCTTTGCAAGGAGATGCCTCACAGCCGTGTGATCCGAGTATATGATGACATGGGAACCCAGAAGGTACGATCTGAACTTCTCTTGGGCAAATACTACAGCTAGCAGCTCTTTCTCAGTAACCGTATAGTTACGCTGAGCCTCATCGAGTGTTTTGCTGGCGTAGTAAATGACCACAGGTTTCTTGTCATTTTTCTACCCCAAAACCGCTCCTACAGCGAAGTCGGATGCATCACACATGATCTCAAAGGGTTGAGACCAATCAGGGGACTGTAGGATCGGGACTTGGGTGACTCGGTCACGCAGGATTTCAAATGCTTGAGTGCATTCCTTGGAGATTTCGAAGGGAACATCCTTGGAGAGAAGAGTGGTCAGGGGGCGTGCGATTTTTGAAAAATCCGGGATAAATCGTCGATAAAAACCGACATGCCCTAAAAAGGATCGGATGTCCCTGATCGAGCTAGGCATAGGAAGGTGAGAAATCAGATTAACCTTAGCTCGATCCACTTGGATACCTTTCTCTGAAATTGAGTGTCCCAGGACAATTCCCTCAGGCACCATGAAATGGCTCTTTTCCCAAGAAAGAACCAAATTCACATCGATGCACCGCCTGAGTATCTGGACCAAGTGTTGGAGGCAATCGTCGAATGATGCTCCGAAAACTGAAAAGTCATCCATGAAGACTTCCAGATAATCACCTACCATATCTGAGAATATGGCAAGCATGCATCGCTGAAAAGTAGCGGGTGCATTGCAAAGACCGAAAGGCATCCTTCGGAAAGCGTATGTTCCGAAGGGGCAGGTGAACGTGGTCTTTTCTTGGTCCTCAGGATGGATTGCCACTTGGTTATAACCGGAGTACCCGTCAAGAAAGCAGAAGAACCTATTTCCCGCTAGTTTTTCGAGAATTTGATCAATGAAGGGTAGTGGGAAATGATCCTTCTTCGTGGAGGAATTGAGTCGACGGTAATCTATACAGACTCTCCACGAGTTGGCTAATCGGGTAGGAATGATTTCTCCGGTCTCAGTCGTTATAGTGGTGAGTCCTGCCTTCTTGGGCACGACCTGAATTAGGCTCACCCAACGACTATCGGAGATCGGGTAGATGATTCTGGCATCTAACCACTTGATGATCTCCTTTTTCACGACCTCCCGCAGATTGGGGTTTAAGCGTCTCTGCATTTCACGAGAAGGTCGTGTGCCCTCTTCTGAATAGATATGATGAGTACAATAAGAGGGACTTATTCCAGTCAAATCATCGAGAGTCCATCCGATGGCTCTGCGATGTTGCTGGAGGACAACAATCAGATGGGATTCCTGTGCAGGACTGAGGTTGGAATTGATGATCACAGGAAGGGTCTGATTAGAACCCAAAAAGATGTATTTTAAATGAGCAGGAAGGGGTTTCAGTTCGAGGATGGGGTTTTCAGCAGCAGCGGGTGGTTCAGGATAGATGTGAGGTTCAAGGGTGGAAGTTACTGGGTTGTTCACATCTGGATTTGACTCCTCTGTTTGCGGGTCAAGATCCTTCTGTGGTTGATGAGGCATACTCAAGTCCTTCTGGAGGTGTGATTCATCAACCAAAGTCTTGATGTCACAAATTTGCTCGATGACGCCGCAATTAATTCCTTGTTGGGCCTTAAATATATCAATTTTCAGTGTTTGATCTCCAAACTTAAGCTCTATTTGGCCCTCCTCACAGCTGATGTTGGCTCTAGCAGTAGCCAAGAAAGGTCTCCCTAGAATGATTGGTGTATCCCTAGGGTTCTCAGGTGCATCCATGTCTAAGACTATAAAGTCCACTGGAAAATAGAAATCCCGCACTCTCACGATAACATCCTCGAGAATCCCTTTTGGTGACTTTATAGATCGATCTGCTAATTGTAATGTCACCTCGGTTGGTTTCAGCTCAGATTCTTCTAGATGGTCAAGTAAGGATGTGGGTATCAGATTTATAGATGCACCTAAGTCTAACAATGCTCTATCAAATTGGGTACCACCTATCTTACAGGAGATCAGGGGAGTTCCAGGATCTTTTGCCTTGGGTGGGAGTCTACTAAGGATTACAGAGCTGGCTTGCTCTGACAGAACAATTGGGCTCCCTCCCTTGGTTCGCGGCTTACGCTGGGGTGTACATATATTCTTTAGAAATCATGCGTAAGCTGGTACGTGGCGGATTGCATCCATCAAGGGGATGTTTATGTGGACCTGCTCAAAGAGCTTGACCAGGTCCTCCTCAGGGGCCACGGGTTTTGTGGTCTTCTTTCCCTTGGTCAGGGCCTCGGGAAACGGGATCTTGGTTGGTTCTTCTAGGATAGGTTCAGGTTGTGGATCTGGAACAGCGGTACCTTGGATAACTATCCTAGGGTCATGGTTATCAGGCTGGGAGTGGTTTGGGTAATGCGGGTCTTGAGTTGTCTTACCACTACGTGTTGTTACAGAATTTAATCCAGCCTGATTTTGGTTTGGGTTTGGTAGGAGGGGTGGCTGCTGCTGAAATCCCGCACGAGAAGTTGAGGCTTCCATCTCGTCTGGAGATGGAGTAGTAGGGGCCTGATAAATCCATTGAGCGTGGCCTAAATTTGGATTCATAACGCGCTTCTGGGTTGGCACGTTATTTGGGTTAGGAAGAGGTTGGGAAGGGAGTGTGCCTGGTTGGCGAGAATTTGCCAACTGGGCCAGTTGAGTTTTAACTTCAGTAAGCTCGTCCTTGTGCTGTTTTTGAATAGCCGCATTCGATTTTTGAATGTCAGCCAGAGTCTGGAGGATTAAGGACATTTGATCTTGATTTGGCCCTGATGGATAAGTAGGGTTGGGCCGAGGCTGAGGCGGCTGGTAGTGATGAGAGGGCTGTGGGCGGGACTGAAAAGGTGGTCTTTGGGTTTGGGAATTTCCCGCCCACTGAAAATTGGGATGGTTTCGCCATCCAGGGTTGTAAGTGTTGGAGAATGGGTCGTTCTGGATGGCGTTGAGGTCCTCGCAGGTCTGAGGAACCTCCTGAGAATCAGGGAAAGGAGGAATGGAGTTCCCCCAGCTGGTGTAGAAAGGATCGGATGATCTCCCAGTCCAAGAATCAGATGGGGATGGATATGGATCCATCCCAGGGGAGGATCGGTGGAGGATGTTTTGCACAGTCTCCTGTGTGGAAGGAGGTTGTGCAAAGGAGTTACGCGCAGAGGTGGCTCGCTGCAAGTGCTGAGTCAGCTCATCCACCTTCTTTTCAATGATTGAGACCTTGTCCAATCGACTGGCCATTAATTCCAGGTCGACTGATGCGGACAGGCCCTGCGTCTCATGTGCCCCCTTAAGATTCGTCGCTGCGCGGGTATTCGTCCTGTCGAATAATCCCATGGAGTCATTGTTGATGGAGTTCTCGCACATATTTTCGAGAATCTCCCATACGGTGTCTTCATGTTGACCCATGATGTTTCCTCCGCAAGTTGCATTGACGAAAAGGCGGATGTCCTCACGGAGTCCCTGGTAAAAAGATTGGACTTGTTCCCATTTAGGAACTCCGTGATGGGGGCACTTTCTCATGAGATCCTGAAAACGATCCCATGCCTCATGGAGAGGTTCTCCTGATTGTTGAGTGAAGTGTGTAATCTGATGGCGCAAGGCGTTGGTCCGACCAACGGGAAAAAACTTTTTCAAAAATTCGGATTGAAGTTCTTCCCAAGTGTTGATCGGCCGGGTCTGAGTTTGATACCAATGGGCGGCCTTGTCCATAAGAGAAAAGGAGAACATCTTCATGAGAAGAATATCCCGATTTTACGCATCTGATCCAAAAGTGTGGGCCAGATGCTTTAGCTGTTTGATGTGCTGGAAGGGATCTTCAGAATTAAGCCCATGGAATTTAGGTATAGCATGAATCATGTTGGGCTTTAGTTCGGAATCAGGTCCTCCAGTCGGGATCCTGACTCGAGGCTCAATGGCCACCGCAGCAGGATTGTAGTGGTCCCGCATCATAGGACGCTGTGGTGGGTGCACGAAGTTTTGGAAGAGGTCATTGAGTCGCTGGAGCTGGTGTTCCAGATTATTTTCTTCCTCAACTGGCTGAGCCATGATGGGGGAAGAAGAAGAACTTGGTTCTGAATCAGAATAGAGAATAATGTGAGGGTGTTGCTGCAAAAACACGGGCGTCGAGGCTTGGCCTTGACGAGAGTGAATTTCTAAAGGAGGTCTTAAGGGTGGTCCTAGGGACCTCCTTCCGTACATGCACAGTTGGAAGAGGTAAGTTTAGAAGGTGCTGGACCCAATCAAGACACCCAAAAATGTGTTGGGTGACTATAGAGGTGCGGGGCAGATGGACCCCTTCATCAGAAAGATCGTCCACCTGAGAATTACCTGGGCAGCCAGAGAGGGAGAGTCCCGCGAAGACCCCTACACGGTAGAGCGTCCCCACGGGTTACAGGGTTTCCCCCACCCGACCTCTCTTGTCACTGCGGTTCCAGGTAGACCAGAATGGGGATCTTGACCTCTTAAGTCTACCAATTTTAAGATCAGGGTGCTTAAGGTTTCACTTGAACTTTAGTCTTTTTAAGTGCAAAGAGTGACCTAATTTAAGGTTGGTTAGCCCAAAGGGGTCAACTTTACCTCTTGTTTTCTTTGAGAGCTTTTTGGGTCCTTTCTTTTAGGGTTCAAGTGTTTAGAGAGAGCCAATTGTTTAGGATTTTTCTTGTTAATTATTTTCAATCAATGGTTTGGGCACACCTTTTTTGGATTTCCTCAATTCTTGATTAAGGGGTGTGTCTCAACTGAAATCCTATTGTTTAACCTTATGTTGGCTCTACTTGGTCCATTTAACTCTTTGTTGGGCAATTAGGGCTCAAGCAAGAATGTGTTAGCCCTTAAATACCCTTAATAGTGTGCAGGAGTGATGAGTTGAAAACATGCAACTCTTTATGGTTACTAAGTATGGAAGACAGGTTAGCCCTATATTGCTTGTTCTTTTCTTTTCTTCCTCTTTAGAGTTTAGGGGTTAATAGTGAGAGGAAAGATTTACCTGTCTTCGGAGTGGTTGTCGTGTGGTTGCTTGTCTTCTTGAGTTCCTGTAGCTGCACAAAAGAGAGGAGATTATCAGAAATTGAAAGAAACAGGAATGTTTGCCTCTAGAATAGCCGTTGCTCCCCGGCAGCGGCGCCAAAAATGGAGTTGGCTAGGTTTCAACCGGGTTTTAGTTTGTTATAACGTTGTAGTAAAGCCGGTTATTACCAACACTTCAAATATAAATTTTTTACTCGGAAAATAAAAGAGTTCCCGAGGTCGAACTCAGGGAGCAAGTTGTATTCTAGAGATATACATGTTTCTTTTACAAAAAGAAAGAGAGAGGGAAAGAATTTGTTGTTTTCTCTTTGTTCTGCAGAGGGGATGCTCTTCTTTCTCTCTTTCTTTAGATCTCCTTCTTTCTCTCTGTTCTGCAGAGGTGATGTTCTTCTTTCTTCAGAGCTCCTTGTTCTTCTTCTTCGTTCTGCAGAGGTGATGCTCCTCTTCAGATCTCTTTCTTCTTCTTCCTTGGTTTCTGCCTTGACCTCTCTTCTTCTTTTTCTGCAATTGTGGTGACCCTTTCTCTTTTCCCTTTTCTTCTTTATGGCTGCAGAGCTTCTGCCTTCAGCTACTGAGTCTTCCTTTCTTCTTCGTCTGCTTTGGCCGTTGCTCTTCCTTCTTCTTCAGCCTGCCTTCTTTCCTGCTCTGGCTGCTGACCTTCCGTCGTCTGACCCGGTGCTTAGACGACTTAACTATGCATTTGCTACAGTGCAGCTCCTTCTTCTTCCGCGGGTCTTCTTCTTCGCCTGTGCCTGCATACTTCAGAGTTTTTCGTCAGAGGCAAAACCTACTCTACCCTCCCCCCCCGCGTCTCTCTTTCTCTCTGAAACCACTCTTGGGAAAGCTCTCCCAGAGCTACCGGGTAATCGGGTTCGGGTCACGCCCGGGTCCAGGCCCACCGGCGTGCGTGGTGGGCGAGGAGTGCAGGTCAGTCTAAGTCGGGTCGGGTCAGGTCCGCGGGGCGTGAGCGCGGACGAGACCGGGTAACCGGCGGGTGTAAGGGGACCTCACCCCGTGTACTGAGGCAATAAGGCTAGTGCACGAAATCAATTTAAACAGTGGAACGGGTGTGAGGCTTACCGATGTGGGACTAAACGCAGATCGTTCCTCGCGTGCGCCTGCTGGGAGACCGCGGCCTGGCTTCTGCAGCTGCGGCTTCGATTTGCACAGGTTGCTGGCTGGCTGCCTTCGCAAGACTCCCTGTACTCCGCAGCAGCTGGAGACCTGGAGTCCTCAAGCCTGGAGCGCGGGAGAAGCTGCTTCAATGTGCGTCAATGGCGGTCGAACCTCAAAACCTGTCGGACACGAATATGGCCTCGCGGCCTGATCAAACCACTGGGGAACCTTCGCCGTGGCACGGCGAAGGTGAGGAGCTGCGCGGCAGGCTGCAAGGAGGTGTCTGGCGGCAGCCTTGGGTCGGACTGCAACCGGAGGAATGGGTTTGTTCGGGGGAGTGTTACGGAGGTGTGGAGTGGCAGTGGAGGGGTGGGGGGTGCTCAGTGTGATGAGGCGGAGGTTCGGTGAGGGTCGGCGAGCCATGTGGGTTGCTGAGGTGATGGGAGCGGCTCGCCGGAGGGTGGTCGGAGGCGAAGGGGGTGAAGGTGGTCAGGGTCGGTAGAGGGCTTAATTGAATAAATTGAAAGCGGGGAAAGAAAGAGGAGGAGAAGGGGAGTAGCTCTAGCTTACTTGCAGGGACGAAGGGGGAGGAACAGGGCGACAGTCGTATCGACTGTCGCCGGAGAAGACGATGCTCAGGGAAAGGGGCGGCGGCGAGCAGAGAGCCGGAGAGGCGCCAGCTGGGTGCGGCGTGGCGCAGGAAGAGCAGGGGAGGAAGTCTCTGCTGCTGGTATTGCGGCAGAGCGAAGAGGTGGAGGGGGAGGAAACCGCCGGAGCTGGTGAGCGTCTGCCGGAGGAAGAAGAGAAGAAAGTTGGGGATTTTCTCCGTCAGATCCAGGCTGCCCTGGTCGGTGGAGCAGCGGGGGGTATTTATAGGGATCAAACAGGGAGGAAGGCGGAGGGAGACGACGTGTCTCCCTCGCCGGAGGATGGTCGGAAACAAGAACCCATACCGTCCGTGCGTTCGCACGGCCGGTATGGTGGGTTACAATGACCAGGGGGGTGTCCCTGCGACGGCTGACGACGCAGGGCACCCCCGGTTTACTTGCCAGGTCCCCCACCTCACCCTGCGCGGCGCCATGCTCCGCGCAAGGTCGCCGGAGCATGGTGCTGGCAGGTTTTGCAGGAGGGACCTGATTGCAAAGAACGAAGGAGAGTTATGGGCCAAAATGCGAGGGTTCAAAAGTTGAGGGCCAAAGAGTAAATATATGAGGACCAAAGTGTAAAGTCGGTCAAGGAGGTTTCTTCTTAGGTTCAAGTTTTTATACATGACTAATTAGGACCTAAGGAATCTGATGGTGAATTTCATTTTCATATTAAACCTTGTTTGACTGGTCAATTTGCGCAAAAACCCAAATTAAGTTATTAATTGGGCATGGTTCTCAATGTAGGTCAAAATGGGTTCTAAAGGCCAAATTTAAGGTTCTAAACCCTAGAGATTATTTTTCTATGAATTTTAGAGGGTTTATTCTATTTTTACTTTGCCTCGAACCTTGTGAATTGAAGTGGGTTGTTTTAGGGTTACAGATTATCATTTGGTTCCTTGGAAGTGCTGTAGCCCTTGCTAGATCATCTCATCCCACTTTTATTCTTATTAAGCTGTTTTGACCTATGTTTGGGCCCTGAATTACCCTGTATGCAGATTATACTGGTAAAATTGCACTTTTACCCCTTATGACTGGTTTTCTTCTCAAATTCAGAATTCTCTGAGTTAAGCCTTTCCTTGAGATATGTAGGAGCTTTTATCCTTTGTATTAGGTCAAAATGAGCTAGTTATGGCTCATGATGAGGTTCTCATCACTTCTTTATTTTTCTCTTTTTTCATGCCTTGATATACAATGAGGACATTGCATAATCTAGGCACGGGGGGTGGATTTATGATGAGGTATGGGTCTTCATAGCTAAAATGCTCAAGTTAAACTAGAAACTAGGTTAAACACCATTAGATTAATACAATAAACGGATTGTGGGAATTAATGAAAATGACCTAAACATCAATTCTTTGTTAAAAATTCATAATTAGGTCAACTTTTACAGATTATATACCTAATTCTGTAAATAGATGATCTGAATGCAAATTGAACACCAAATGAGCATAAATTCATAAATCAATGGTTGGATTATTTTCTAAAATGTTTAATTTATTTGCCATAAAAGTTACATTCAGATTTGACCTTATTAGGGCCTTGAAATTAATGCATTACATTCCGGTCCTTCATACATATTCATACCTTCTTATGTGGTGCATTAAAAGTTGCTAAGGAACTAATTGAAAATTGTAGGGACTTATTTCTTAGCTTTCAGGGACCCTTTGGTTATGAAAACATGTCACTAATGGGTCTGCCTTCAATATTTCAACTGCTTCAATTGAAGGACATGGGTGCAAAAGCACCAATATGCCTACAGCTTGCTTCTCTGTAGGTGCTCTTTACTCAAAGAACAAAGAGCATCTCTACTATTTATTACTTTCCTCATCTGATCTACGATGGATCTCCTCTTGCTTGGCGTCGATGAGCCTAGCAATGCACCTTGACCTAGATCACATCCAGTGGCTCACATTCATCATAAAACTTTCCCACACCCTTTAGACCTATCCATGACCGTCGGTCTTAAACTGCCTCAAATCTTTGATTCCAGTCACCACAACTCCCTAGTGCTCACATAAGGAGCTCCCCACTTGACCATTGATGCTTTATCAACTCCCTCCCTGTTGAGTCAATCACTTCATTCCACTCCAGTTCCCTTCCTCCTTCATCGTTGCTTGTGACAGAGGTAGCAACCTCCTTCGTAATTCATCCTTACTGCTAAGATTCACGTAACATCTGAGGGCAACCTTGAGTTCATCTTCCTTAGAGCTTTCTTTGTTGGAGTCCTCTACCTCCCTTTATCATTGCAGTTACCAGTTGCAATCTTCTCAGGGTCTCGTTCATCCACTTAGTCTATGATTTAATGCTTTCATAGCTTAGCATAGATTAGATAGATAGAGTAGAGTAGATTTAGCATTTTAATTGCGTTAATTAGCTTAGCATATCTTAGATTATCCTTATCTATCCTCTATCCTTCAATACACCCTTCTGATCAATTCTGATAAGAGAGGATGATTCACCCATCCATTTTAATCCATAGACCTCCCCTATCACTCCACGATCTTGTTCAATCGATTTCATTGATATTTTGATCATCAGATCACCCCCTCTGCCACAGCAACCATAAGGACTGAAGCTTCCTATCTCTCATGCTCAAAGTGTGCCAAATCATTTGAGGGATTATCCACTCAATCCATTAGACCATAAGAGCCCTCGTCAAATATGAGTTTCACGCCTGATCAATGATTAGAGATTCAATCTATTTTAATTGGTTTTTAATTGAGTGAATTGGGTGATTAGGGTTCAAATTGAGCTTGACGCAATGTATCTGAACCCATTCAATTAGATTTGGATTAAACGATCAATTTACTTCATCGGTACTATTTTCTTCTTTATTAGGTAGTTGAGGCCTATGAGAATTAGTTGCACTGATTTGAGGGCAAAGCAATGACTTGATAGGTTTTATAGCATCGCAATGGATCCCTGCACACCAATCAATGGTGTGCAGGTATGCTAGATGACCAAGACATCTTGGCAAAGAAGATCGAGAGCCCACCTGGGTGATAGTTGATTTTGATTCTAGTTTACTCTAATATGCTATTCGGAGATTGAATGAGGTTTTATGGATTTCAACGAAGGTTTGAGGTTAGTTTTAGAGTAATTTGGATGCTTAATATTGATTCTCCTTTCCTCACTGTCTATAGTGAAGGGAAGAAGATTATTAGGTTTTTCTAATTTCAATAACTATTGATCTAATGTTTATGGGATTCCACTTGTTTCTCTAAATGTTTGTGACATTTAAGTGTGATTTTTAATTGACTTAAACATGATTTGGGAATTATTGGTTGCAATGCTCATGTCTAATATGAACACAGAACCTAAGCATTCAATTAGGGTTTTAATGATCTGAGTAAGATTTCAAGATAGGTTCCTAGGATGATACAATGAGTTCGAATGGTTTTATCAGTATTTTGAGCTTCAAATCAACTCTAAGGGAAGAAGATAGTCTTCTTCTTGTTAGTAAGATTAATGGTTACAATAGTAGTTACAACATTTGAATTTTGATTGGAGAGTTTCAATGCCATAAGGATTTAAAATTGGTTTTTGAATGAGTTATAATCCTAATGATTTGCCTGGAAGAGGTTTTATTGAAATCTAATTTCTATGATCCTTAGATAAGTTCTGAATGAGTAGAGTCTAATTTGAGAGTGGCTTGCTGATGTATTTTGACATTAGCAGCATTGGTACTGACTGTTATACCTGCTGAGAGGTGAAGTTTATAGATTTAAGTGCATTAAATCTCGTATACAGTCTTATAATATGGTTTTATGTTAGATCTTCATGTAAGAAACATTCATGTACCTTTAGTTGATCTTAATTTGAGTTGAAGACTGTGTTTAGTTTGTATAAAATCCATTGTCAGCAATTTGGAGACTTGATATCTGTCTAGATTGCAATTAAAGTTGACTCCAATGTTTAAACCCTGTTCTACTCTTTATTTCTGATCTCTATTGATGCCTAGAAGTTTAGCATGTTCAATTTTCAATTCCAGCATTTTTGCATGATTTAATTGGCTTGGAATCAATTTCTCATCATTTTTAAGGCCTTTTCCCAACTTTTCTATATGAATACATGAAAAATATAAAAATAATTTAAATAAATAAAAGAAATGTGTCTTGAGTTAGATTAGGATCAATTTTAGGTGTTTGAGTCCTTAGTTGTAGGATTTAAGTGTATTTGTTAGGAGAACATACTTGTAGAAGTTCTAGACTTCTAAAGGTTTAGAAATAAAATCCGAAACAAAAACAAAGCTAAAAGAGTCTTCTCCTCTCCTCTCTCACTTTCCCTCATCTTTCTCTATTATAATAAAACACAAAAACAAAAGAAAAAGCTAAAAAACTCAAAAATCCTACAAAAATACCTAGTGTATATAGTGAATATACTTGTATATAATCATAAATTAATTGTATATAGTAAATTAAATGTTTGTATAGTATGTATATAACTTATATATCTATCTGATTTATTTAGATAGGTATTTATGTTAAGCTACATAGGATAATAATAAATTTATGTATATATTGTATATTTATTTATTCTATATTTATATAACGTATATGAATACATAGATAATTATATATGTACATATTAAACATATATAACTGAACATATAACTTACAGTAATTATTATTTACAGTAATATATCTATATTTATTTATTTATTTAGATATTATGCTTATTTATATTTATATAAGTTAATAGAGTATATTATTAAGTTAAATTAATATAGATTAGTAAATTAATAAGCTAAGTAAAATAAGTTTTTTTATTGTATATTATAATTGAAAATATTTTCAGTATATTCATGACCTTGTTTATACTATAAAATACTATGTATATTGTATAATTTTGTACATATTAATAAAATTATGTATTTAAATGTATAAATATATAAATAAATCAGTAAAAATTAATTAAAAATATTTATTAATCTGGTAATTATATAAATTAACTAAATTAATATTCAATTGTACCATTAATTCATTAATTTATACTTCAATTAAGAAATAAACAATAAATTCAACCGGTATTTTTCACTAACTTTAACTAATTTTTAAGTAAATTATGTATTTAATTAAGTTAAATAAAATATACCATCTAGTAACCCTATGTATTGGCTACATAATTATGTAATTTATTTGTAGATTAGATCGGGAATTAATCCTTAATTAAGTTCCTAAATTAACTCATAAACTATGCACACTGCAGCAGCAACATAGCTAATTGAGTACAACATTTAGTGCCACATCATGCACTGCAGAACCATTTTAGCGATACTTAAGGACCTGCATACATAGCCTTGTCATCTAGTACAGGGATCAACTCCCCTTATACCCATTAAACGAGCTTGAGAGAGAGAGAGAGAGACAGAGAGGGGGAGAGAGGGAAAGGGCTTGTAGGCCTGTGGGTCTGTGAGAGTGCGTTGTTGGTCTTGTTGGGCATGAAATAATTTGGCATATGCTATCCCCCCTAGGGTGGGCCTAGTAGCACTTGCTCCGGTGCACTTGGGTCGTCGAGGTGTGCAAAAAGCCCACCAACTTTTTGGCCCAGAATTAGCTTTATGTGTTAATTTAAGTGTTTAAGTGTTAGTGTAAGTTGTGTGCTATGTTGTGGTAGTGTGTATTGTGTGTATATATATATTTGTATATAAGCATTTAAATAATATGTGTTATGTGTGTGTAAGTGTTGTTTAGTATGTTAATGTTAAGTGCGTGCGTGTGTTACGTAGTGTAAATATATATATTAGTATGCTATATAAGTACTAAATATTAGTATGTTAAGAGTTATATATATAGAGAGTATTGTATATATGTATTTAGACTTTTATTTTTTTTACCTAATTCTTGTAAACATGTTTTTAAGGTTTTGAATACATATATGTATATATGTTTGTAGTATGCATATGTATAGTATATGTTTATATAGTAGTATTATATATGTACATATGTATATATGTATATATGTTACATGTATGTAAATATCTATATATGTATAGGTTAGTTAGCATATATATTGTAAGTGTATATTATGTATGGTAATAATATGAGTTAGAAATTAACTTAGTATTATTGTATATACCCTTTTTGTGCCTAAATTGTCTACAGTTTTAAGGCATTAGTTGCTATGTATATAATTAGTTGTTAACACTTAGATACTCATGTACATAATTAACAAAATTACCTTAGAATAGTTTTTAATACCTTTAATCTTGTGTTTATTTTTTAGGCATTGTTATTAACATAAATTCATTCATTTTTATATATAATTGACTTAGACTAGTTCATTCTTTCATTTCTAATTCATTTTGTTGTAAATAAACTTAATATTTTTGGAACAAAAGATGATTTTTGGATAATAGAGAGTGATGTATATCAATAATTGCCTCCCAGTGAATGACTTAGAATAAAATCAGTAAAAATTATATATAAATAAATGACATCCGTCTGGATTGCGATACTATACTATGATGAGATAATTAACCATAATTAACTAGTGATCCAGATGGCACATCATTTTTTGGCACTGTTGCAGGGGAGGCAACACTCTATATGCCAAAATTTATCTTTTATTCTTCTTTTGTATATATTTTTGTTTTCTCTGTAAATATTCATTTTTTTATTCATATTCTTTCTTGTATATACATTCTTTGATTCATTATATTCTTTGATTCATTTTGTGTATAATTGTCTTACTAATCATTTGTTTTTTTTTACAGCACTTGAGGAGGAATAGGAGTGTCATCTTCTTAGAGGATTCACTACAACCCTGACTTGACTTCTTGCAGAGTCTTCTCTCGATGGAGCTCCTTTCTTGCTTTATTAGAGTAGTGTAGATATTAGGGTTTAGGTTTAGGATATATACTTAGGTTTATTTGTATGGCATAAGTTATGAGAACCTGTTCTCACACTGGTTGTAATAACTTAGACTCTAGAGTTATGATCTCTCTCTACTCTCTTTCTTCTCTGGTTTAGGTTTAACGCTTTATTTTTTATCTGATTTTGTTTGTTGTGTTATAAAAATCCAAAAAAAATTAGAAAAATAAAAAATACCAAAAAGATCTCATTCTAATTTGTTTAGCAACAACATTACTTAGGCAGTCCATACTTAAGATTGCATTCTTCTTGCTAGATTTATTTACTGTCAATTTGCATAACTGTAGAGTGTTGGAGCCAGGTATGCATTTTCTATCATTCCTTAACTCTTACCATCCTTGCATTTGATTAATATAAATAAGTCCATCACTTGAGTGAGAAAGACTGAAAAGGGAGAACTTTATGCTTGCAATTCACTCCTAAGAAGACAAATCTAAATAAAAAAGGAGATTGAATAATTTGATTGATACCTTATGTTCATTTTCATCGCTATTCTATTGATTGCTTATCATGTACACACTACACAATCACATAAGGTACACAATAGACGAATTTTATCTCTTCTTTTTGTGCACCCACAGGGACTTGGATTCGCATGTTGGTCTTATCCAAGTCTTGGGTGGATTATAGAGGTTTGCACATCACTAGGTTTCTTCTAGGAAGCATATAATTGCATTGAGATATCTGATTGTGGAAATTTATTTTTTGTAGCAGACCTTAGGAAAAATCCATGATTTTATCTTGCTTGATTGATTGATTGGTTTTGTGAGTTTGAGATTGGGATTTCAGATTTTTGGATTGATTGATTGATACTACCCTTTTGTGAGTTTGTGACTGCTTTGAAAAGACCTTTCAAAAATCAAACTCATGGATGGTAGGAGATCCCAAAACCCACCACTAGTACCTCCCTTAGGTGTTGATGGCTAGTCTACCACTTCTATTATGCCTTCCACTTCGAATCCATTACCTCCTGAGACTCAAACACGTATCCACCACTCTGTTCATCCTAAGGATTCGCATAGTATGATGATTTTGAAGATCATCCTTCTAACTATCCACATCACCGACCTCCCCAACCACTACCACCTTTTCCACCTCCTCCATACCCTAGCTTTCCAAACCAACCACAACCGGAGAGAGGTGCACCTAATCTTCAACACCTATTCCAAACACACTTACACAATAGGTGCAATAGCTTACTGAAGCTATCCATCTTCTAGCGAACCCCTGACCCTAGGCTTGTAGACCTCAATTATGGGATTGTTATAATCCCGCGGTTGCACCCATTATGCTTGTGGTTCGATTTTCTACTGGGGGTCTTGCTGTTGAATTGAAGCTGAACATAATAGCCTTAATCCCTCAGTTCCATGGTCTTGCTTTTGAGGACCCTTTTTAGCATTTAGAGGAGCTGAAAAACCTTGCCCAAACATTGGGTCTGTAAGGCCATGATTAGCATACACTCTTGATGAAAATGTTCTCCTTTTCACTCAAGGATAAAGTCATCTTTTGGTATCGCACTTTATCTTGGATTGCACTGATAGAGAACTAGCCTTCTTTGGAATATGAGTTCCTAAAGAAGTATTTTCCTGTAGGTCGCACAAATTCCTTAAGGCATTCTATCACCACTTTCACTTAAAATTCTAGAGAACAAATGCACGAGGCATGGGAGTGATTCCATGAGCTCCTTAGGAAATGTCCCCACCATGGTGTCCCACATTGGCAACAAGTCCAAATCTTCTATCATGGGCTCCATGATGACACTAGGAATTTTCTAGATGCTGCTTGTAGAGGCAACTTCCTATGTTGGGATGAGGATTCAGCCTTCGAGCTCTTTGAAGGTGTGGTCAAGAATTCTATTAACAACACTTCGATGAGTGTTTTTAACAAAAGATCCTCACATTCCCACTCACCATTTCCTACTTCCACATCTTAACCTGGACCTTTTAACCCTCCAACTGATTCACCTCTTGATCCTAACTCTTTTGGACTTAGAATTGATCCTCCTACTAGCACTTCTGTACCCTTTCCAGAGGCTTTTAGGAAGAGTAAAGGAAAGAAGAAGCAGATCAATGTGGCTCTTAAGGATGATCTACTTAAGCTCTTTGAGCAAGTTCATATAAACATTCCCTTGTTGGATGCTATCTGCTACATCCCACTTTACGCTAAGTTTTTAAAAGACCTATGTACACCTAAGCATAAAGCTAGAGCTCAGAAAGGGAGTAGTCCTATTATCCTATCAGAACAAGTTAGTTCCATTATTTCCAGTAACCTCCCTTTGAAAAAGAAAGACCTAGGCACCCCTCTACTTTCCTGTATGATAGGAAACACCACATTCAATAGAGCTTTACTTGACTTAGGTTCTTCCATCAATCTTATCCTAACCTCCCTTCTGACTCATTTCGAGGTTGGCAATCTAAAGCCAACCAAGTTGTCTCAACAATTAGCTGACCAATTAGTTAAGATGCCTTGGGGAGTGTTGCAATATGTTATAGTGTGGGTTAAGGACTTTTATTTTCTAGTGGATTTTATTGTGCTTGACATGGAAGTACTTGAGGATATTCAGAACACACCCATCATACTAGGAAGACCTTTCTTGGCGATAGCCAAGGAAAATATAGACTGTGAGGAGGGCCTTTTAGAATTGAAAGTTGGAGATCACAAGATGAAAATTGATATATTTATGGTGAAAAAGGGACCATCTTGTAGTCTTGTTGAGGAGATCTACTCTTTGGATTCTTTGGACAAGTTGGTTGAGGATACCTTGATTGATTCACTTACAATAGAACCTCAATTCTGTTCTACCTCTGATTTGACTCTTCCTGAGACATCGCTAGAGAGATTTTGGACTCACCTTTAATTCCTTTAGTGTCTTTAGGATCTTCTAATACCTCCTCTTCTGCTCCTACCTTTGATCCTACACCTGTTGAGCTTAAACCTCTTCCTAATTTTCTTAAGTATGTCTTCTTAGGACAAGATCAGACTTTTCCCATGATTGTAAATTCTCATTTGAACTCTAATAAGGAATCACAACTCATTTCTATCTTGAGAGCATATAGATAGGCAATGAGATGAAACTTAGTGGATCTAATTGGCATTAGTCCTTCTTACTACACACATAGGATTTTCACTGAAGAAGGATCTAGACCTACTAGGCAGCCACAACATAGACTAAATCTGACTCTTTAAGAGGTGGTTAAGAATGAGATGATTAAGTGGTTAGATAATGGAATCATTTTCCCTATTTCTGATAGTCAAGGGGTGCGTCCTGTTCAGGTGATACCTAAGAAGGCTGGAGTCACCGTCATAACCACTGAGTTTGGAGAAGTTATTCCAACACGGATTGTAAGCTTGTGGTGAGTATGTATTAATACTGCAAACTCAACCAAGCTACGAAGAAAGATCATTTCTCACTACCCTTCATTGATCAAATACTGGAATGATTGGTAGGGAATCGATTCTTTTGCTTTTTGGATGTCTATTCAAGATATAATAAGGTGGTAATTCACCCTGATGACCAGGAGAAAATGTCCTTCACCTGCCCTACGGAACCTTTGTTTTACTACTTTTCAATGGTGTATGTTTGCAATCTTTTTCGATTTGGTACGTGATTGCTTAGAAGTCTTTATAGATGACTTCTTAGTATTCGGGATCACCTTTGATACTTGTTTAGACCACGTGACTAAGGTCCTACAGAGATGCATTAGTGTAAACCTGGTACTTTCTTAGGAGAAGTCACATGTTATGGTACCAGAGGGACTTGTTTAAGGTCATCTTATTTCTTGGAGAGGAATTGAGGTTGACTATGCGAAGGTAAAATTGATATCTGACTTGCCATTACCTTCCTTAATTAAATAGATTATATCTTTTCTCGGGTATGTTGGTTTCTATCACTGCTTTATAGCAGACTCCTCTAAGATAGCCTGAACTCTTACCAATCTCCTCTCTAAGGATGTAGACTTCCATATCTTTGATGATTGTGTTTGTGCATATACGACACTTCGTGATCTGGTTACCAATGTACCAATACTACAACCCCCAGATCGGTCTCACCCTTTTGCAATCATGTGTGATGCCTCTGATTATGCAGTAGGGGCTGTCCTCAGTCAAAATCTAGATGGGAAGCCTACAGTCATTTACTATACTAGGAAGACCTTAGATAAATCATAGAGGAATTACATAATCACCGAGAAGGAATTGCTAGTAGTAGTATCTACACTGGAAAAATTTAGACCTTATCTTTTAGGTTCCCATATTATAGTCTACATAGACTACACTACAGTTTGACATCTTCTCACTAAGAAGGATTTGAAATCTCATCTAATTAAATGGATCCTGCTCCTACAGGAATTTGATTTAGAGATTTGTGACAAGGATGGGAAGCAGAATGTGGTAGCTGAACACTTATCCTCCCTTCGTTTTGAAGTGATATCTCCTTCACTACCCATAGTAGACCACTTCCTTGATGAGAAACTGCTGGTCATACATTTTGATCTTCCTTGGTATGCTGACATAGTCAACTACCTAGCTTCTGGAGTAGTCCCCCTAACTGGACTAGACATCAAAAAGATAGACTTAGATATGAAGCCAAGCACTATTACTGGGAAGAACCTTGGTTATTCAAGCACTGTAAAGACTAGATCCTTAGGAAGTGTGTCACTAATAAAGAGATAGATAGTATTTTGTCATTCTGCCATGACCAGGCATGTGGCGGTCACTTCTCTGGCAAAAAGATCACTGCCACAATTTTGTAGAGCGGTTTCTATTGGCCCATGATCTTTAAGGATGCACATGAATATAGTAGGGCATGTTTACACTGTCAATCTCTTAGTAGTATTGGCTGCCAAGTCATGATGCCCTTGAACTTGATTATAGTGCGAGATGTTTGACATATGGGGCATAGACTTTATGGGACCTTTCCTAAATTCTCGTGGCTTCGATTACATCCTATTAGCTGTGGATTACGTTTCTAAATGGATTGAAGCCATCCCCATGAGAACAAATGATCATAGAGTTATTACACAGTTTGTTTAGGATTATATCTTTTCTCATTTTGGGGTACCTAAAGCCATCATTAGTGATGGAGGGTCTCATTTGAGGAACACACATTTTCAGTCCCTGCTTCAAAAGTATGGGGTGACACATAGAATAACAACACCTTAAAACCCAAAAACCAATGGATTTTCTAAAGTGTCCAATTGGGAGATAAAAAAGATTTTAGAGACTACCAGAAGACCTGATAGGAAAGATTGGTCTTCCTGCCTTTCTGATGCCTTGTGAGCATATAGGGTATCTCACCAAACCCTATTAGGCATGTCTCCTTTTAGAATTGTATATGGGAAACCCTGTCATCTTCCCATAGAGCTTGAGCACAAAGCCTATTAGGTAATCAGAAAGTGTAATTTTGACCTAGAGAAGGCCAGTGATAATAGAAGATTACAAATTTTTGAGCTAGATGAATTAAGGAATGACTTTTATAAAATCTCGAGGATCTATAAGGATAAACTTAAGGCCTTCCACGACCACCACATCTATACAAAAGCCTTTCACCTTGGTTAGAAAGTCCTATTTGATTCTAGACTTAAACTTTTCCTAGGGAAACTCAGATCTAAATGGACTAGACCTTTTATCATCAAGCAAGTGTTTGATAATGGAGTTGTAGAGATTACTGAGATTGACAAATTTGAACCTTTTACTATGAACCAACAAAGATCGAAACCCTTATTGAGCCTCATGATCTCAGACTTGTCAATTCTATCTTTTTGCTCCTACATTTTGAAATTACTTTTGATTTTGGGTTTGCATGTAGTTGAAGGCGTAAAACTTAGCACTTCTTGGGAGTTCACCCATGTTGTATATAATTGTTTTATCTTTGGTGTTCACTCATGTTGTATATAGCTGTTTTATCTTTCTTTATTTTCCTTTCTTACTTAGGTGTCTATCCTTGCATTCTTAGTCTACATGCATAGTCACATTTGTCATGCATTTCACAACATAGCCCAACTATCCACTTTGATTCTTATCATACTTGAAATCATCCACACAAAGATTTTATCTCCTCATTTTGACTTCCTTTCGTCACCCTAGCCTATGTTAGTGAAAAGCAAATCATGCATTTGCATTCACCCTAATCATACAATGAGGACATTACATCATTTAAGCATGGCGGGGTGTAAATGGTGAAATAATTTACCTAGAATGCAATTATAGACACATCCTTTAGTGTATATACATTGTCTTATTGAAAAATTCAAAAAAAATTTGAAAGATTTTGAAAAAAATTACAAAACAAAAGCACAGAAAAAATTGATAAATAAAAATTCCAAAAATATAATAAGGGACCTTATCTATATTCACTTCTAAGGGAGAAGCTCCAAAATTTTGAAAGGGAGGAACAAGAACAAAATTATTATTAGTGTTTAATTATGATCTTAGAGCTAAACCAAAAATAGAATAAGTGTTTATGGATATTCTGATAAGTCCACTTTTGTGGACTATTATTTAGCTTAAGTACTATTTAATTATTTATTCTTAGTTGTTAATTAATTAGAAGTTATATGGCAATTCACCTTGGCCTGCATTTAATTTTATGCTTCAATTTTGCATTTAAAAGCATACGTTATGATAATATAATTTATTTGTTAAATGCAGGTTAGGTGCAAGAATCAGGAGCTAATTTTTACTTATATAAGACATCTAGGAGTTGGATTGGATGTCTGGAATTATTGTCACAAATTCGCAGCATTATATTTTTTAAGACGTCTGATGCTCCAGTTAGACGTCTGAAGAAG
This sequence comes from Thalassia testudinum, assembly GCA_037157565.1. NCBI lineage: Eukaryota > Viridiplantae > Streptophyta > Magnoliopsida > Alismatales > Hydrocharitaceae > Thalassia > Thalassia testudinum. Next base: position 99,322,823 of record JAZHRO010000025.1, read on the forward strand.
GAACCGCCCGTGCTTATTTACCGTTCCAACCACTCGCGATCATCGTGAGTAGTTGGAGATACTTGCAGCCGAAGGAAAAGGAGGAGAGTTTGGTTCAAAAAGAAGCTGCGTCCACCGAGGAGAGGGGTTGATCTTCCTCCCCTGGCAGGGATCTTCTCCCTCTCACCATCGTGGAATAGATGCACCCTATGTTTCAAGCTTGCACCGTGGTCTCTTCCACCATCCTGTCCACCGCCTGCACGTGCCCTTGTAGCACCCACAGACGCCGCACCAAGTGCCTGCAGGCGCCGCACCCACCAACCTATCCACCACGCATGTGTGCGCCCTTGCAATCTCGCAGGCGCCGCACCCATCAGCCGTGCACTGCCACAGCGCAGGTGCTGCGCCCTTGCAGCCACATGCAGGGCGTAATCGCGCAGCGCACAACCGCGCAGCGTGCATAGCACAAGACATCTCACCAAGCCACGCGCAGCGTGCCGCACACACTTACCCGACATCGCACTGTTCATCTTCTTCCCCAAAGGAACCCATCGCTGGTCGTCCACCTCCAAGTACACCCACCTCCATGTGCCACAAAGCTTCGCTCCAACAGTGCCATCGACTTCGCCTTGCCCTCACAAGGCCGCCCACGCCTGTGGCAGACCTTCCCACCATCCATACGCACCCGTGTGCAAGCCACCGCCGACTGCATACAAAGCTCCGACCGGCCGCCGCCGGCCACCTCTGTCGATGCCACGACCACCAACGCGAAGCCCGCATCCTGGCCGATCGACTCCGAGCACCACGCCTTCAGCCGTGCCTTCTCCTCCATGTACGCACGAGGGGAACAAAATCCCCTATTTTGCTACAGTAATACTCCAATTAAAACTTACGACTTATGCCATTGCGGAAGTTCCTATTCATTTATTTTAGGCATTACATTATTGTGGTGAAATTGCATGGTCCTCCTTTTACTTCATCTAAATTATTTGCACATGCATATATCACGTGAATGATTCAATGCATAGATATTATGGTAAATAAGTTATATTCTAGAAATCAGTATTTACATTATTTACCAGTATCAAGATCATTTGTTAACAAAATATTATATAATGGTGATTTTGCATCTAAACACCTACATTCCTGATTAATTGGTTAAAATGCGCAGTTATGTGAGAAAAAGAATCGCACGAATTAACATGCACACCCATTGAGTTTCCCAAATAAACGAGACACTATTTACTAGTTTAAATAGGCTAATTCCTCCCTGTGGAGACGACCTAACTATTCGTGGTTAGATTCTGAAAATTAAAATGTTTTGAAAAGCGATTTTCTACCACGCGATTAATACAACGGCACATCATTTTATGTTAAAGTTTTCAACGAAAATGAAGATCGCTCTTTCAAATGGTGCCATTGCCAAGGAGGAAAAATGCCTATTAATTTTTTCAGGAATTTTATGATATTTTTATGCTATTTTGAAAGCTTTTCTGAATTAGTAACTGTGGATTTTCTTCTGTGCAAAAACACGTGATGAACGCAACAGGTGCATACGGCGGAGACGATCTTTTTGGTGGACCTTGATGCCACCTAGAGGCTAGAAACAGAAACACGTGGGCCTTGATCCCACACACATAGGCTTACGGAGAAGCCTATTTATGATTTAGTCAGTAGATCTTAGTTAGATTTAGTTTAGATAGACATTAGAATTTAATTTTTGTCTTTTGGACCCTTGTCGGGTATTTTTGGGAACGTGTTCCCAGTGCCACTTTATTTCTTATCGCTCTTGTATGAGGGAGCATATTTTCAGGAGTGTGTTCCCATTTATTTAGATTATAGGATTATTTGAACTGTTTGAATTGAATTTCAGTTAGTTAATTAGATTAGGTCTGTTTGTTTATTATTAAAAAAAAAATATATATATATATATATATATATATTCGAACTGCCTGCTAGAAGCTGCATATCTATAGAACGACCATCTAGGACTGAATAAGCAGCATCTAGTTTATTTTTACTGCATTGCATTCATTATTGCACGAAGAAAGTTGGAGTAAGGTATGTCTTCTCTTGAGCATCAATTACCTGTCATGCATATGCATTGAACCTAAATCAAAGACCACTAAAGTGCTTGAATCAAATTAATTCAATGGTTACTTTAAAAATTGGGACTGCTTAGAGGTTGGACCTTAAAATCTGTGACTGAAAATTGTATGCGAAAGGATCCTGTTTACGAAATTTCGAAAATCAAAACACGATCGTATGTTTGCACACTTGAGACACTGTGCACCTCACACATAAGGTCACTAGATAAATTTCTACCTCTCCTCTTTTGCACCACAAGGGAAGTTAGTCGGAAATCAACAAGCCTATCCACCAAGTTACTTTAGTTCCTCGTGTGTGGGCTCGATTCAAGACTTCCATCCCTTGCGAGTAGGTTATAGGTACCAGCGAAGGTTGGCCTAGGAAGCGTAATTTTTTTTTGCAAAACTTGTTTGGCTATCAATTGAACATTTAATTCTAAGACCTACAATCTACTAAAAATAAGATCCCACTGAATTTGAGTTTGCTTTGACAGTAGAACTCTCTAGGAAGTTTCTGTTTGTATTTTGAATTCTGCTAAATCCTAAGAGATTTAAAACTGTTTTGCTTAAAGAAATGGATTACCCTTACTCTTATCATTTAGATTATCAGAGTCAATACTTCCCATCTTTTAATCAGGATCCCATGCCCCGAGCATATCCATCCTTTGATGGGTACATTGACAATTCATGGGATCATTCTTATGCTGGGAGTTTTGGCTTGATAACTCCCACTTTTGAGTAGAGCCTAGGAGCGGGATTTTCCAATATGGAAATCCCTACTTCCATGCAAACACCCAACCCTCCCACCCTTCATGATTTTCCGTATCGAGGTTGGACCGATACCCCTAGGCAACTAGAGCCTGAAATTGACTATCCTCCCCAACCTGATAATAGTAGCCTCTCCTCTTTTATGATAGAAATGCAAAAACAACAAAAGGAAATGATGGAATCAATGGGAGAGGTGTTGAGGAATAGTCAACAGTTAAATGAAGAAATAAGACAACTTAGCTACACGCTTCCCAATAGTCCTGATCCCTACCCATACGATCAAGATCATGAAAATAATTCTGAGGAACCTAATGACAATAGGGATCTAATTTTATGTAGCTATCACTTAGACTCTCCCAATGAGACCCGACCACTAGAGGACAATGATCATAATGATTATCCACTTGAACTATATTGGAGTCAAAAGCAAAGGAAGATGGTACCTTTTGAGGACCTTGATCCCAATAACAGTATTCTCCTTACCCCTACCAACCCGGATCAAGGTTGTATTATTCCTATCACTTCCCCCATTGATTATTTGGTGGAATCTCAGTTTACCCTTAGTGAGCCTACTCCTGACCCTCCACTTAGGGAATCAACACCTACCATTCAATATCTTGAGGATTTAAATGCACCTAATGAAGGTGACCCAAAGGGAATGGAGGATGAATTAGATCAATTTTGGTCTCAGGGATATGAAGAGTCTATTTCAGAGGATGGGGATGCCCCAATAGAGGAACCTGGACTGAAAATCTGGAGTGAATCACAGGGAAATTATTTATCATTTGAGGATTTAGCTCCAAAGGATATAAACAATATGGTGAAATCCAGATTCCTCCTTTCTTTTGAGAGTCATCCTCCATCAAAATAGTAGTTGATATTAGAGGAGGACAAACAAAATAATGAGAAGTCTATGGGAGACTCTCGGGGACAAAACACGTTAATTGAGGATTTATACCCCGAGAACAATAATGAATTCAATGATATAGGCTTACTCCAAAATATTACGACTGATCCTCCTTTAGAAATAATTGAGGATACTGATCCAACTCCTAATGAATCACATATACACCCTGAAAAATATTTGAGTGAACCAAACGAATCTGGGGATGAGCTAAATGATAATGATTCTAACATTTTGACCCTGCCATCAAAGAGTTGTAATTTGGAGTCTACCCTTGATTCAAATATGACTTCGATCATTAATGCTAGGCAGGGTAACGTGAAGTTGTCTACAACTGTTAGGGAGTGTACACAATCTGAATCATTGTTGGAATTGGACCTAACACCAACTAAGCCCTCATTGGACTTAACCATTACCTTCCAACACTACAAACAACCCTTATACTCCCTAACCGATCCTTGGCTCAAATCTCTGCTCATGTACATTCTTTCTGGAGAACATATCAGGCTAGTACATCCTCGGGTAGAATGGCGAGTGTGGACTGATGCTTGTACTTTTACTCTCACCGTTCAAGGGTTTGAGCTAATAATGTATATATCTTTTAAAACCCGTCCTGCTCTGGAGGATCCTTGTTATCCTCCACTTATTCTATTTTGGGAGGTCACTTTTCATTTTCCATTTATTATTCCTAAACCTCCCAAGGTAGCCAATGCGGTTATTCGCTTTCATATCTTCTGGCGAGCATTTGGTATTACATTGCTTCATCAGCTCGCCAACATCCGTGGCTACCTGTTTTCTAGGCCTGCATTGTTATGCATATTTTTAGGGCCTAATCTTGTCTATTTGGAACCAGACTTATAGGTTCCTTCTAAGTCTGGTTGCTGACAGAAAATGCAGTGCTTGTTGGGAGGCAATGCAGCGGTCTGAATAACACCGTCATCAGGTGATTTCTTTCCTTGCTCCTCTTGTTTCAATTTTACAATGTGGACATTGTAGGATTTAGGCATGGGGGGGTGCATTTGCATTGTAGGAAGTATTCATGCATTTAGGTTAGCATATAAAAAAAAAATTCCTCTTTTCTTCAGCGATTGGGTTAGTCCCTAGCAAAATACCTTTGTCATTGGAGGTTTTTATTCCCAAATTATTTCTTAAGTTTAGAATCCAGTACATTTAGTTCATGTACACGTAGACTGGATAATGGATCCTTGAGGAAAACTAATAAGCATTTATAGTCTACTGAACCCTTAGACAGTTCATAGGGAGTCAGGCATACTATCTTCTAGTAGATCCACCTCATATTTGTGCGAAGAAAGTAGAGAGATTACTGGTGCACTAAGTCTAGTGCAAGGACTCTTAAGTTTTTGATAATTAGATGATGATACTTCAGAGTTAGGCATAGTTTTTGCTCTCTGATCCTGTGTGCATACTTTGTGTAAATTCCTGAGAGTCACCAAATAAGGCAGATACACAGAGATTGAGTCTTGATAAAGCTATGACTATGGTGGATGGTTATGACTGTCCTTCATAGAGTCCTCGGTTGAAGGAGGGTAATAGTATCAAAGGTCAGAAATATGCCTGTCCTATCCATTCCTTTCTGGTGCCGAAAATAGGCACTTCCACGAAATAAGCCACACAATTTCACTTGACCATCATCATCCCTAATAATGCCTCATAAATAAAAGTCTGTGTCGTATTATGTTGATTTATAAAGAGGGAGAGAGAGAGAGAAAAGAAAAGAAGAAAAAGAAGAAAAAAAAGAAGAAGAAATAGTTATATTACAACAAAAAAAAAAGTCCAAGTTATAATGTAACATTGTTTCTGAGGCAACAGAACACCTATCGTGTTCCACCAAATATGACCCATACCTACCTTTTAGTATTTCTAATCATCCGAATACTGGTTGAGGACTCTAACTTAGTTGTAGAGTTATTGGAACTTTAATTGAAGTGTGGATGCCATGTGAGGCCACCAAATAGTTAGTACAATTACTAAATCTGCCGAGACTTGTGATCTCGGAAAGAAAAGAAAGAAAAGAGTGAGCGCCCAAGAACATCAATAGAGCACGGTTGTTTAGCCTCTCTCCGAGTTGATTTGTCTAATTATCTAGAAATCTAGAGTCTGTAGTACTAGATTACTTGTAGCACCAGATGAGTGTGTGCCACCAAATACAAATCCATTCAACTCGATATCTCCTACCTAACCCAAAAGCCGAGGTCAAATTACATATTATTTTCTGCTTTATCCCCGAGGGAAGTAGTTGCCTATCCCGACAGCAATATTTACCAAGGGTGAATTACGAACTCCTAATGCAAATTGGCTTTTTCACTTAGATCTGTTATCTAGGTATTATCACCTCACATTTTGTCTGGATCTCTAAAGTTTTGAAATAAGAAAAGAAGAAATCTTATGATTACTTCTATTGTTTTTCATTTTTGCTCGGGACTAGCAAAACTTAGGCATGGGGGCATTTGATAAGTCCACTTTTGTGGACTATTATTTAGCTTAAGTACTATTTAATTATTTGTTCTTAGTTGCTAATTAATTAGTAGTTATATGGCAATTCACCTTGGCCTGCATTTAATTTTTTGCTTCAATTTTACATTTAATAGCATATGTTATGATAATATAATTTATTTGTTAAATGCAGGTTAGGTGCAAGAATCAGGAGCTAATTTTTACTTATATAAGACGTCTGGGACATGGATTGGATGTCTGGAATTATTGTCACAAATTCGCGGCATTATATTTTTTAAGACGTCTGATGCTGTAGTTAGACATCTGAAGAAGGAATCGCCCGTGCTTATCTACCATTCCAACCACTCGCTATCGTCGCGAGTAGTTGGAGATACTTGCGGCCAAAGGAAAAGGAGGAGAGTTTGGTTCAAAAAGAAGCCACATCCACCAAGGAGAGGGGTTGATCTTCCTCCCCTGGCAGGGGTCTTCTCCCTCTCACCACTGTGGAATAGACGCACCCTGTGTTTCAAGCTTGCACCGTGGTCTATTCCACCATCCTGTCCACCGCATGCATGCGCCCTTGTAGCGCCCACAAATGGTGCACCAAGTGCCTGCAGGCGCCACACCCACCAGCCTGTCCACCACGTGTGTGCACGCCCTTGCAACCTTGCCAGCGCCTGCAGGCGCCGCACACATCAACCGTGCACTGCCACAGCGTAGGCGCCGTGCCCTTACAGCCACGTGCAGCGTGCAACCGCGCAACGCACAACCGCGCAGCGCGCACAGCACAAGATGCCTCACCAAGCCATGCGTAGCACGCCGCACACACTTACCCAACATTGCACTGTTCATCTTCTTCCCTGAAGGAACCGATCGCCCGCCATCCACCTCCAACTGCAGCCACCTCCATGCGCCACGAAGCTTCGCGCCAACAGTGCCATCGACTTCGCCTTGCCTTCACAAGGCCACCCACGCTCGTGGCAGACCTTCCCGCCATCCATACGCACCCGTGCGCAAGCCGCCGCTGATCGCATACAAAGCTCTGACCGGCCGCCGCCGGCCAACTCTGTCGACGCCACGACCACCAACGCGAAGCCCGCATCCCGGCCGATCAACTCCGAGCACTGCGCCTTTAGCCGCGCCTTCTCCTCCGCGTGCGCACGAGGGGAACAAAATCCCCTGTTTTGCTACAGTAATACTCCAATTAAAACTTACGACTTATGCCATTGCGGAAGTTCCTATTCATTTATTTTAGGCATTACATTATTGTGGTGAAATTGCATGGTCCTCCTTTTACTTCATCTAAATTATTTACACATGCATATCTCACATGAATGATTCAATGCATAGATATTATGGTAAATAAGTTATATTCTAGAAATCAATATTTACAGCATTTACCGGTATCAAGATCATTTGTTAACAAAATATTATATGATGGTGATTGTGCATCTAAACACCTACATTCTTGATTAATTGGTTAAAACGTGCTGTTATGTGAGAGAAAGAATCGCACGAATTAGCATGCACACCCATTGAGTTTCCCAAATAAACGAGACACTATTTACTAGTTTAAATAGGCTAATTCCTCCCTATGAAGACGACCTAACTATTCGTGGTTAGATTCTGAAAATTAAAATGTTTTGAAAAGTAATTTTCTACCATGCTATTAATACAACGACACATCATTTTATGTTAAAGTTTTCAACGAAAACGAAGATCGCTCTTTCATATTCAACCTTTGTTAGTTAGACTTTCTTGGCCACATAAGCTTGATTCTCTTAGGCTTAGGCTTAATATACTTGAGCTTTGACAAGATAGAACCCAAATCTTTCCTAACCTAGGATACATTCTTATACCAAAGTCACCGGTACAGGATTCATTTGTTTTCCTTTATTTAAGAGTCTACGTAACCTTGGTTTTCACTACACGGATTTGGGAAAGACTAGATGAACTTAAGTCTCAACCCTAGTGCTCATTAGGAAGGTGGAGTCCTTACCTATTCATGTAGGTAGACTCTTTGTCTCAGTCTTTAATTTTATGTCAAGGAGAAGATCGTTCCACCAAAGTACTCACCCAACAAATAAGCATGCTCCACCAAATAAAGTTGAAGGAGACATACTGACATTTGCTTTCAGAGAAAGATGAAAATGAAGAAAAAAAAATCAAAAAAATGAGAAAAAGTAGAAAAAATTAGAAAAAGTCAAAAAGAAAAGAAAAAGACATTCTTTTGGAATAAGACAGTATGTTATCCAATTTAAATACTTGTATTACCACCAAAAAGGTTATTTCAGGGTGCATTACAAATACCCTATGTATCCACCAAATATTCTTTGAGCCACAAACATAATAAGTGTTGGGTTTAAGTCTTCACCATTTTTGAGAGTCAATCCAAAAACATGAGCTGAAGCTGAAATCAATCTAGGCTTAAAAGGAAGCAAAACCTTGGATTTGAGTCTTAGAGCTCATCTGGTTAGTCCTAATATGCACTGAGCACAACCATAACTTCTTAGCTCTTGAGCTTGGTAAAACTCTTTGATTCTTGGAAATTGTACTAATGGTTTAAATATCAACAATCCTTGTTAGTTGAGAAATGGTCTATGTCATGTAAGACTTGAGTTCTGGTAGTCTTCTATGCAACCAGTTCTCACAATGTCCACTAGATAACCACAGCTGGTTGAGTTCAGAAAATTAAGCTTAAAGATCATCTCTAAACACTTAACATTTGAAATGAGTAAATAGAAACCTCTTCATACTTACCTAGCTGATGCTAAATGCTTTGTACTTTAATGAGTTCCTTTCTAAGGAACTAGCAAAACCTAAGCATGGGGGTATGATGAGGATGGCTCATCATAGCTAAAATATCGAAGTTAAGCTAGAAACTAGGTTAAGCACCATCAAATTAACACAACAAACGGGTTAAGTGCGGGAATTAATGAAAATGGCCTAAAACATCAATTCTATGTAAAAAATGCATAATTAGGTTACTTTTGAGAGATTCTATACCTAAGTTTGTAAGTGGATGAGCTGAATGCCAATTGAACACCAAATGAGCACAAATTCACAAATCAATGGTTGGATTATTTTCTAAAATGTTCAATTTATTTTCCATAAAAGTTACATTGAGATTTGACCTTGTTAGGGTCTTGAAATCAATGCATTGCATTCAAGTCCTTCATACATATGCATACCTTCACATGTTGTGATTAAAAGTTGCAAGGACCTAATAGAAAACCACAGGGACTTATTTCTTAGCTTTTAGGGATCCTTTGGTTATGAAAACATGTCACTTATGGGTCTGCCTTCAATATTTCCACTGCTACACTTGAAGGACATGGGCACAAAATCACCAATACACTTGCAACTCGCTTCTCTATAGGTGTTCTTTACTCGAAGAACATAGAGCATCTCAACCATTCATTACTTTCCTCATTTGATCTACGATGGATCTCTCTCCTCTTTCCTGGTGCCGGTGAGCCTAGCATCGTACCTTGACCTAGATCACATCTAGTGGCTCACATTCATCACAAAACTTTCTCACGCCCTCTAGACCTAACCATGGCCATCGATCTTAAAGGGTCTCAAACCTTTGATTCTAGTCACCACAATTCCCTAATGCCTATATAAGGAGCTCCCCACTCGACCATTGCTCCTTTATCAACTCCCTCGCTTTTGAGTCTATCACTTCATTCCACTATGGTTCACTTCCTCCTTCATCGCTACCTATGACAGAGGTAGCAACCACCTTCCCAATTCATCCTTGCCGCTAAGATTCATGTAACATTTGAGGGCAACCCTGAGTTCAACTTCCTAAGAGCTTTTGTCACTGGAGTCCTCTACCTCCCTTCATCGCTACAACCATCTGCTGCAGTCCTTTCAAGGTCCCATTCATCCACTTAGTCTAGGATTTAATGCTTTCATAACTTAGGATAGATTAGATATATAGAGGAGGGTAGATTTAGCATTTTAATTACATTAGTTAGCTTAACATAGCTTAAATTAGCCTTATTTGTCCTCTATCTTTCAATACGCCCACTCTAATCAATTTTGATCAAAGAGGATGATTCACCCATCCATTTTGATCCATAGACCTCCCCTGTCACTCCAAGATTGCATTCAATTGATTTCATTGATATTTTGATCATCAGATCACCCCCTCCACCATAGCCACCTTAAGGATTGAAGCTTCCTAGCTCTTAGGACTCAAGGTGCGCCAAATCATTTGAGGGCTTATCCACTCAATTCATCATACCACAAGAGCCCTCGCCTTGTTTTCAATTGAATAGATTCACTTAATTTATTCAAATTTGAGTTTTACACCTGATTGATGGATTAGAGATTCAATCTATTTTAATTGGTTTTTAATTGAGTCAATTGGGTGATTAGGGTTCAAATGAGCTTGTTGCGATGAATCTGAACCCATTTAATTAGATTTGGATTGAAGGATTTTCTTATGCCCAATTTACTTCATAGCTACCATTTTCTTCTTTATTAGGTAGTTGAGGCTAGAGAAGCAGTTGCACTAATTTGAGGCCAAAGTAATGACTTGATGATGACTATACATATAACAGTGATAATTAAATCAATTAGAGTCAATTTCACGGGTGCATGTGATAAGTCCACTTTAGTGGACAGTTATTTGGCCTACGAGTGTTGGTTCCATATTATTTATATGCATTAGTTCATGCATGCTAATTCATAATAAGTAAATGTAGATTAATTATCATAACTTTTATTCATCTACTAGTTAATTCTAGTAAGATAGAGTGCAAAATAAATATCAGCATAGATTGTGTTTTGGTGCATTTTCAAGTATAAATAATTATATATTTATTGTGGTGCATGTTTGCATGACCTTCATCATCCATCACCGCATTGCTGTTACACAAACCAACGCACCACCTCCAAAGCCACCACCTCACTATCGCCGTCAAGTTGTTGGATAAGGTGGAGATTCTGGGAGAAGAAATAGATCGAGAGAAAGAGTCGTAGGATGCTTTTGGAAGGAGAAGAAACCACTTGTGGAGAGGGAACTTCTCCCGCTTTGGGGGCTTCATCCATCCTCCCCACTGGCATAGTGGAGAGGGCGGACATTGTGGATATTGGTTGCACTGTGGACCTCAAGTATTCTACCATCAACCCAACCTTTCTGATCACATGTGCAAGGTGATAGAGTGCACATGCCCACTGCCATCTGATAAGTCCAATTTATTAGACATTTATTTGGCTTAAGTACATATGGAATACATTTCCTTATAGTTTAATGACCTAAACTAAGAAGTAAATAATCTTAGCTTATGAATATTTTTGTATCTGCTTTGTATTATAATACATACATTTATACTTCTTATTTGATATGTGCATGCAGAAAATAAAAGTGTAATTGGTGGTTGGACATAATTAGTATTTGAACAAGGACATGGTCATAATTGTCCACCTCCCACCACCGTTCCCTCCGCCAGCATTCAAATCCAACAGTTGCGCATACGAAGGGCGAGGCGGAGGTTGTCGATTTGGAGAGGGATAAGAGCTATGGGACTTCCTTGGACGGGGTGGACCTCCAACCGCACCACCGTGGACCCTGTGAACACCGTGAAGCAGAGCCTGCACTGTGGCCCTCTCATCGCCCTCTCACCGCAGCCAACCATAGCACGCAACACCAACCCCTCCCACGCGCAGCCCCTCACGCATCCGCAGTAGCAGCTGACCCCTCCACGTAGCCACCCACGCACCAACGACCTCTTCGTCTTCTTCTTCTTCGCCAACAGAGAAGAGGAACCCAAACTTCACCTCGGCTCCTCCACATGTAGCTCGCACATCTGGCCTCCATTCTCTGCACCGTCGACGCCATCCATCTCTCCTCAAGCCTCTGACTACTCCACGGCCACAACTAGAGGCTTCCCCGCAGTAGATCATTGCCGGCAGCATCACCCCGCCAGTCACCTTCTCGCCGTCATTGGCCAGCTCCAACCACCTTAGGCTGTTACACCATCATGGATGCACTCCTCTCCTTCAGCCCATCTCGTTCTACAAGCTGCGCCTCCAACGAGACCCTCCGTGCATGGCCGAAGGGGAGGAAGCCAACTCCCCTATTTTGCTATAGGAGGAGGGCCATTAGTTGCAATGAAGCTCGATTGGATTTTTCGAAAAGAATTTTCTATTGTGGGGAATTTCATCTTAGACCCACTCATTCTATAAATTACCACCCATTCAAGTTATTCACTTGATTACCTTGATGCTACAACTAATTGTCAAAGTTTTTTTTGCATCATAGTAAGCTTCGTTCAACATACTCTTGCACTACAAATATTGGTGAATCTATTGGTCTATCCTCCCTGTCGATAAGACTAGAATTGCGGTATAATTTTAGTATATTTTTAGTAACTTTGATCAAGAGTTTTCCACCACATTATTTACTACAATGCAGTATTTTTCTGACAGCATATTTGAAAAGCAAAAATCCTATTGATCAAATGACGCCGTTGCCGGGGAGGCAACAGACGCAATAGATTCACCAGATTATTTCTGAGTATTCTGAGTTGTGCAATTATCTGATCATTCTTTATCTTTTTGTGCGAGGAATCTGACGGGGCAACAGGCGCAGCAGAACGACGACATCAACCTTGAGCGACGCCCACACGAGGAGAAGACGTAGGAGACCTGGATCCCACTTTCACAGGGGATTCTCCTTCGTCACAAATTTTATTTCTGTCTTCTCGCCCTTGTAGTAATTGGGGCTAAATTTTTGGGGGTCTGTCCCCACATTCTTTAGCTACTAGGATTTACATTCTTCTACGTGCGTGATTCATTTCTCTGCTTACTTTCCTCTAAAACAAACAAAAGAAAATATCAAGTTTCCTGTTTAGGAGTTGCATGCCCTTAGGTTTACGCATTTAGTGGTGATTGAGCGGCACATTAGATCTCATTGTTGCATTACGAGCATATTGGCATGAAGATTGCTAGAGATAGGTACACCTTTCTAACTTTTGCATCCAGCTCATGTTCACGCATTTGCATTTGGATTAAAATTCAAGACCACCAAATTGATTGAATTTACTAATTTAGTGGTCGCCTAATTGAAATTGGGACTAATAATCAGATTCGACCTTAAAATCAAATCACACTTGATCTGATTCAAAGGGACTTGTCTGCGTTTTCAAAATAAAATAAGATTTTCGGTGTGATGCACACTTCTGACACTGAGCACGCACATTAGGCACCACACTAAGACTCGATCCCTTAAGGCTATAGGCATCTATCTCTTTGTTGGTGCAGACCCTCCTATCATGCTTTGTGGTGGTGGTACTATCTTTTGACCAAGTGTTTTGATACTTCATAGAGGGGGACACCCCTTAAAGGAACAAAAGGGTAGTTAAGAGGCACCGCATATGCATCATCTCAATGAAAGGGTTCACCCTACTTGCATCCCTTTGTTCATCCTTGGAGTAACTTCTCACTTGATCACCTGGGAGTATTATCTAAGCAAGGTATAGGTCCTAGGGCACTCGAAGGTTGAATTAGGTCACGTAATGGCAGTGAATAACTTGTTTGGCCATCTATATCAACCAATTCTACAACTACAACAAAGAAGGTTAAGATCTTAAGTCATCACCCCTTTTATACCACTTACGTGGGAACGGAGGGATAAGCCTTGACCTTTTAATCTATCTTTGGAGTGGAGGTTTCACTTAATCAACAAGAACTTGAATTGTGATTGTATGCTTGGTAGATGCTCTCTTGAGGGCAGTCTAGTGTTTGATCCTGAGCCCGAGAGAAGTCTTAGGAAAGCCCACCAAGGAGAGAAAAGAGAAGACATGGCTGATCAAGAAGCAAATCAACAAAGGACCCTGAGGGACTATTTTATTCCAACCAACCAACCTGCACAAGCACTGAGATGACCGGCAGGGGATAATCCATATGATATCAAGAGCAGTACCATATCTTTGTCGCCCTCCTTTTATGGTACTACTAGGGAGGACCCCTACTGGCATTTGGAGGAATTCACCGAGGTCTGTTCCATGGTGAAGCTCCAAAGCTTTACTGATGAAACCCTAATGAGGACTCTATTTCCATTCTCCCTAAAGGATAAGGCCAAGCACTGGTATCATACCCTCGAAGCAAGGGTAAATGATTGGGCCACCCTTAAGGGAGAATTCTTGAAAAAGTATTTTCCTATGAGTATGACCAACCATTACGGAAGAGAGACTATGGGTTTTACTCAATAGGAAGGGGAGCAATTTCATGAGACTTAGGAGCACTTTAATGACCTTCTTAGGTTATGCCCCCACCATTAGGTGCTGAGATGGCAGTTGGTCGAAAGGTTCTATAACAGATTATCTGAAAGGCATAGGCAAACCATCGATGCAGCATGTGCAGGAACCTTCATGACCAAAACTGAGGATGAAGCCTGGGCATTATTTGAAACATTAAGTGACAACTCCATACATTTGTCCTCTTCCTATCAAGAAAGAAAACCATCAATCTTGCAAAGGAAGATAGATGCCCATGAAGCTGGGGCTTCTCAGGATTTGGCTTATTAGATTCAATTATTGAATAAAAACTTTGATAGGCTTTTAGCAAACCCCTGCATGAACCCGCAAGCAGCCTCTATCTTTCAGGCTTCAAGTGAATGATCCATTTTCTAAAGCACAATGCACGTCACTGCAGAGTGCCACCAGGAAAATCAACCTTGAGTTGATTCAGGCTGACTTGAATGTGGCCCAAGGTTTCTACCCACCTCCTCACAATAACCCTTATTCCAATACCTATAATCTAGGGTGGTGGAACCATCCAAACTTCTCTTGAAAGCAAGGTGATGCTTCTAACTCAGGGAATACATGATCCCTACCTCCCCAACCCATATACCAACCATCCTATGAAAACCCTCCTCAGAATAAGCCCTCTGAGATGGATGAACTTAAAGCCATGGTGAAAGCGATGCAAGAGCATCAGAATATGGTCATCCAATCTCAGAATAAGATGATTACTGATATGCAATCCCAAATTGGTCATCTTACTGAGGCAGTTAGGCAACGTGATCCGGGGAAGTTGCCTAGCTCTTCTGAGGAGAACCAAAAGGGCAAGGGGGTCATATTCAGGGATCATGCTCAAGCTATGATCGTGCTGAGGAGTGGAAAGAAAATTGACAAGCCTGCTAACACTCCTACGGTTACGTCTCAGAATTTCCCTCCTACACCCGACCCCACTTCCATCTCCACCAAGGAAGAGCCATACTGCTCTCCCTCACTTGAAATCACCACAATGAGGATGTTGTCCTTCCACCACCCATCTCTTGCCATGATGACCCCTCTACCCAGAGCCGAGGGTGCCCTCTCCAAAGCACCTATCTGCTCCTGGGGAATCTTCTGTTGCCTCGCCTGGAACCAAGGATAGGATGAAGGAGATTATGGACACTTTTAGGCAAGTCCAGATCAACTTGCCTCTATTGGAAGCTATCAAATAGATCCCATCCTATGCCAAGTTTTTAAAGGACCTGTGCACCTAGAAGCACCGATCTAGGAGACAGGTCCAAGCCAAAATCATCCTGCCTGACGATGTTAGCTCAATTCTCCAACATGGAACACCCTCCAAAATGAAAGACCTAGGGGCCCTGTATATTCGGTGGTTATAGGCAACCAACACATTGACGAGGCTCTGCTCGATCTGGGGGCGAGGTTGAACATTTTACCGAGCTCTGTCTATGACCTTTTGGGAGGAGGTGAGTTAAAACCTAGTCCAGTCATCCTTTAGGTCACAGACAATCACTTAAGACACCTCAAGGATTACTGGAAGATGTCCTGGTGAGAGTGGAGGACTTCTTCCCTGTTGACTTTCTTGTGTTAGATATTGATCCTTCTAATAAGCCCACCAGGCCATCCATTATTTTGGGACGCCCCCTCTTAGCCACAGCTAACGCCTCTATCAATTGTAGATTAGGGGCACTTAAAATGGGCTTTGGGAACAAGAAAATCGGATTGAATGTTTTTGATACCTACAAGCAATCCAGATTTGAAGATTGTTCTCAGATTAAGGTTGTTGTTGAAATAATTGAGGAGGCTACTCTAGCACTCTTATGTAGAGATCCACCTCAAAGGGTTATATCTAAGGACCATCATCCTCCGACTATTGAAGAAACTAAAGGGGAAATACCCGAATTAGAAGAGTTGCTGGGATACACACGAAGTCTCTGTCCCCACCCTGGACCATAAAGGTAGACCCGCTACCTGAGGTGGGGACGTATCAACTTAAACCCTCAATTCAAAAGGCTCCTGAGTTGGAGTTGAAACCTTTCCTGAGCACATTGAAATATGCTTTCCTTGGCCCTAATGACATGCTCCCCATTATTATCTTGTCTACATTATCTGAATTGCAGGAGGGAGCTCTGCTTAAGTGTTTACAAAGGCACAAGGAAGCAATTGCTTGGTCAATTACTGATATTAAGGGTGTTGATCCCTCCCTTTGCATGCATCATATATACATGGACGAGTCTGTGAAACCTTTTCGAGACATGCAAAGAAGGCTCAACCCCAATATGCGGGAGGTTGTTAAAAAGGAGATTTTGAAATGGCTGGATGTAGGGATTATTTATCCCATTTCAGATAATAAACTGGTCAATCCTATACATGTGGTACCCAAGAAGGCAGGAATCACTGTGGAAGAGAACGAACAAGGAGAGTTGGTGGCCACTAGACCCTCAACTGGTTGGAGGGTCTGCACTGATTACTGCCGTTTGAACACGGCTACCCAGAAAGACCATTTTCCCTTTCCATTTATCGATCATATTTTGGAACGACTGGTAGGGAACAAGTACTTCTGCTTTCTTGACGGGTACTCTAGGTATAATCAGATAGTCGTTTTTCCTAACGATCAGGAGCGTACCACCTTCACGAGTCCGTATGGCATATTTGCATTCTGCCGAATGCCATTCAAGTTATGTAATGCTCCTACCACTTTCCAACGATGTATGATGGCTATCTTTTCTGATATGATCGATGAGTTTATTGAAATTTTCATGGATGACTTCTCCATTTATGGCTCATCGTTTGACCTATGCCTTTCGCACCTTGATAAATTCTTAACCCATTACGAAGAGGCAAAGCTGGTGCTTAGCTGGGAGACAAGCCACTTTATGGTCCAGCAGGGCATTGTGTTAGGGCATGTAGTTTTCGAGAGAGGATTAGAGGTGGACACCGCAAAAATTGATTCCATCTCTAAGCTTCCATTGCCCGCCAATGTTCATTAGGTTAGATCTTTTCTTAGCCATGTTGAATTTTATAGGCTCTTCATTAGAGATTTTAGTAAAATCTCTAAGCCACTCTACAACCTGTTAGCGAAGGATGTCTCCTTCGATTTTGATGATAGATGTGACGAGGCATTCCAAGTCTTAAAGAAAGCCCTTATTATCGCGCTGATTCTCCAAGCACCAGATTGAACCCTCCCGTTTGAGCTAATGTGCGATGCTTCTGATTTTGCAGTAGGAGCGGTCTGAGGTCAAAGGGTTGATGGCAAAACTCATGTGCTACATTATGCCAGCAAGACCCTTACGGATCCTCAACAAAACTACACGGTCACTGAAAAGGAACTTTTTGTTGTAGTATTTGCTTTGGAAAAGTTTCGGTCTTATCTTTTGGGATCCAAGGTTGCGGTGTTCACTGATCATTCTGCCTTAAAGTATATTCTTGCTAAACAGACACCAAACCTCACCTAATTTGTTGGATTCTGCTACTCCAGGAGTTTGACCTAGAAATTAAAGATAAGAAAGGAGTTGAGAATGTGGTAGCAGATCATCTGTCTAGGATCCCTATTGAGGCATCAAACCCTGCTGGCGGTATTCAAGAGACTTTCCCTGATGAGTCTCTGATGGTCGTGGAGGCCAAACCTCCTTGGTTCATTGACATAGTGAACTATTTGGTCACGGGCATTACCCCCAGTACTTGGGACAAGCAGAAGTAAGAGAGGTTTCTTGCTAATGCTAAATTTTATCACTGGGAGGAACTCAAGCTTTTTAGAATAAGCCCTGACCAGCTTTTCCGCCGTTGCGTCCCTGTCGAACAATAAAGAAGTATTCTAAGTTTCTGCCATGACCTCCACTGTGGGGGACATTTTAGTGGGAAAAAGACTGTCCATAAGGTTCTTCAGTCTGGCTTTTGGTGACCCACATTATTCCGAGATGCACATACATATGTGGGCGCATGTTTATGTTACCAGCAGATGGGAACCATCATAAAAAGGGATGAGATGCCCTAGCAACCTTTCCTCCCTGTTGAGATCTTTGATATTTGGGGCATCGACTTCATGGGTCCCTTTCCTGTGTCCTTCGGATATGAGTACATCCTTGTGGCTGTGACTATGTATCGAAAAGGATAGAAGCCATACCCACGCGAACCAATGACCATTTTGTGGTCTTGGGTTTTGTTAAGGCTAATATCATTTCTTGGTATGGGTGCCCAAGGACGATCATAAGCGATGGAGGACCTCACTTCAACAACGTACACTTCACAAGACTACTCCAAAATTTGGGAGTTAACCAAATGATAGCCACACCTTACCATCCCCAAACGAGTGGATAAGTTGAAGTGTCTAATAGGGAGATTAAACAAATTTTAGAAAAAACTATCAGGCTCGACCGTAAGGATTGGTCTAAAAAAGTAAATGATGCTCTTTGGACCTACAGAATCGCGTATAAGACTTCCTTGGGCATGTCTCCTTTTCAACTTGTCTACAGAAAGGCGTGCCATCTTCCCATTGAAATCCAACATAAAGCCTATTGGGCTATTAAAAACGTTAACTTGAATCTAGATAAAGTGAGAAAGACACGTATGTTAGAGTTAAGTGAGCTTGAGGAGCTTCGTAATGAAGCCTATGAAACTTCTCAAGCTTACAAGCATTGTACAAAGGACTTCCATGATAAGCACATCATTAGAAAGACTTTTGAGCCCAACCAGTTGGTCTGCCTTTTCAATTCCAGACTTAAATTATTTCCAGGAAAGCTCAAGTCTCGCTGGGATGGGCCATACATTGTTATGAATACTTTCCCTCATGGAGCTATAGAAATTCGGAACCCTACTTCTGGTGCGAGCTTTAAGGTAAATGGCCAGCGACTTAAACCTTATATTACTCTTTCAGATGGCCAGGTTTTGGATGCACTTTGGCTTGAGGAGCCTTAGCTCCTCCCACTCTCCTCCTCAGGTGATATTCTTTTATGTCTATATTTTTCCAATGAGGACATTGTCAATCTTAGGCATGGGAGGGTATAACCAGAGGATGTTTATAGCATTTATAAATATTTGCATGCATTTAGGATAGTGATTTATAAAAAAAAAAACTTTCATTTTCTTGAGCTGAATTGGTTAGTCCCTGGCAGAAAATTTATCAAGGAGGTGTCATTAAAGATTTTTCTTCTTAAATTATTTCCTAAGTTTAGAATCCAGTACAGTTACATTCACTTGCACATGGACTGGGTAATGGATCTTTGTAGAAAACCAATAAGCATTTTTAGTCTACTGAACCCTTGGACATTTAATAGGGAGTTAGGCTTACTATCTTCTATTAGATCCACCTCATATTTGTGAGAAGAAAGTAGAGAGATTACTGATGCGCTGAGTCTAGTGCAAGAACTCTTAAGTTTTGGACAATTAGATAAGGATACCTCAGAGTTAGGCATAGTTTTCGCTCTCTGTTCCTATGTGTGTACATTGTGTGAATTCCTAAGAGTCACCAAATAAGGCAGATACATAGAGATTGAGTCTTAATAAACTATGACTATGGTGGATGGTTATGACTGTCTTTCATAGAGTCCTCAGTTGAAGGAGGGTAGTAATGGCAAAGGTTATAAATACGCTCGTCCTATCCATTCCTTCCTAGTGCTAAGAATAGGCACTTCTACCAAATAAGTCACACAATATCCTCTTGACCATCATCATCCCTAATTATGCCTCATGAATAATAGTATGCATCATTTTCTGTTAGTGATAAAAAAAAGCAACAAAAGAAAAAAAAGGAATATTTATATTTAGAAAAATAAAAAAAAGAGAAGAAAAAGAAAAGAGTCCAAGTTTGGGGTTTATCTTCATGTCATTTTTTTCATTATATGTCAATGTTTTTGAGGCAACCACAAAAACACCCATTGCGATCCACCAAATATGACCCATACCTACTTTTCAGTATTTCTGATCTCCCGGATACTAGCTGAGGACTCTAACTTAGTTGTAGAGTTATTAGGACTTTAGTTGAAGTGTAAATGCCATGTGAGGTCACCAAACATTGAGTATATCTACAGAATCTAGTGAGATATGTGATCTCAAAGAAAAAAAAAAGAAAGAAAGAAGAAGAAGAAAAGAGAAAGTGAGTGAGCACAAAGGAACACAAAGAGAGCATAGTTTTTAGCCTATCTCTGGGTTGACTTGTTTACTAGTCTAGAGAACTAGAGTCTACAGTACTAGACTATGTGTAGCACCAGATGAGTGTGAGCCACCAAAATTAATCCATTCAATTCAGTTTCTCCTACTTAAGCCAAAAAGCTAGGGTCAAACTACAGATTATTTTCTGTTTTATCCCTGAGGGAAGAAGTTGCCTATCCTAATAGAAGTTTTACGAAAGGTAAGTATGAACTGCAAATGTAAGTCGGTTATTTTCACATGGATCAATTACCTAGGCTACTATCACTTCACATTTGCCTGGATCTCTAAATTTTTTAAATAAGAAAAGAAGAAACCTTTTGGTTACTTCCATTATTTTTCACTTTTTGTTAGGGACTAGCAAAACTTAGGCATTGGGGCATATGATAAGTCCAATTTATTGGACATTTATTTGGCTTAAGTACATATGGAATACATTTCCTTATAGTTTAATGACCTAAACTCAGAAGTAATTAATCTTAGCTTATGAATATTTTTGTATCTGCTTTGTATTGTAATACATACATTTATACTTCTTATTTGATATGTGCATGCAGAAAATAAAAGTGTACTAGGTGGTTGGACATAATTAGTATTTGAAGAAGGACATGGCCATAATTGTCCACCTCCCACCGTTGTTCCCTCCGCCGACATTCAAATTCAGCAGTTGCACATGTGAAGGGCGAGGCAGAGGTTGTGGATCCGGAGAGGGTTAAGATCTATGGGACTTCCTTGGACGGGTGGGACCTCCAACCGCATCACCATGGACCCTGCGCGCGCCGTGAAGCAGAGCCTTTACTGTGGCCCTCTCACCGCAGCCAACCATAGCGCGCAACACCAACCCCTCCCACACGTAGCCCCTCACGTGCCTGCGGCAGCAGCTGACCCTTGCGCGTAGCCACCCACGTGCCAACGGCCTCTTCGTCTTCTTCTTCTCCACCAACAAAGAAGAGGAACCCAAACTTCACGCCGGCTCCTCCACACACAGCCTGCACATCTGGCCTCTGTTCTCCACACCGTTGACGCCATTCATCTCTCCTCAAGCCTTTGACTACTCCATGGCTGCACGTAGAGGCTTCCCCGCAGTAGATCATCGCCTGTAGCATCACCCCACCGGTCACCTTCTCGTCGTCGTTGGCCAACTCCGGCCAGCTTAGGTTGCCGCACCATCACGGATGCACTCCTCTCCTTCGACCCATCTCGTCTGACAAGCCACGCCTCCAACGAGACCCTCCGTGTGTGGCCGAAGGGGAGGAAGCCAACTCCCCTGTTTTGCTACAGGAGGAGGGCCATTAGTTGTAATGAAGCTTGGTTGAAGAGGTTGGATTTTTGGAAAAGAATTTTCTATTATGGGGAATTGCATCTTAGACCCTCTCATTCTCTATATTACCACCCATTCAAGTTATTCTTTTGATTACCTTGATGCTACAACTAATTGTCAAAGTTATTTTTGCATCATATTAAGCTTCATTCAACATACTCCTACACTACAAATATTGGTGAATCTATTGGTCTGTCCTCCCTGTGGATACGACAGGAATTGTGGTATAATTTCAGTATATTTTTAGTAACTTTGATCGAGAGTTTTCCACCACATTATTTACTACGACGTAGTATTTTTCTGACAGCACATTTGAAAAGCGAAAATCCTATTGATCACCATCCTCTTCTTTTCCCTTTTTTTTTTCGTTTTCTTCATCTCCTTCTTCTTCAACCTCTTGCCTCCTCCCCTATTCCACCTCCACCAATATAAGCCACAAACACTACCGCATCAACCCACCAGACCACCATCACCATCGCCAATCCACCACCTCCAGCCAACTCCATTAGCAGTCTTCGTAGTCACCAATGCCACCATCACCCCTGCCTTTCCTCCTTCCTCTTCTTTTTCTTCTTCTTCTTTTGCTACAGGTCAAATGAACCCAAACCCATCGTCGGCCATCTCTTCACAGCCAACACCACTGACCACCATCCTCGACGCTGACACTACCGACATCCTCCTCGAGCTCTGCTGCACCCACACCCACGACCACGCCATCAACCAGCGGCTCATCCACTGCCAATGCCATCGCACACCGCTGACATCGTGCCCTCCTCCTGGTCACATCCGATCACCTATGGACGTGTCGCTTCCACCAACACAATGGCCAATATTTGGCTGACCTCCACTACGTGTTAGCCAGCTGCCAGTGCTCCTTTCCGAGCGTAAGCAAGAGAGAGCCCCAATGCTCAATTTTGTTGGAAATTAAAATTTACCATATATACCATTCCACAAGCACTATTTAAATATTTGGTGAATTAAATTATTGAGTAAATTTGTGATCATGTCCTCATGTTGTCTCTCTTTTTCCCCCACGTACTCACCCTCTCTTATATTCCATTATTTTCTCTATAATTTCCTAACATAATTTCATGAAAGAATGCTTGCAATAATTTTCCCTTGATTTTATGTGAGCATGATTTATTGATATATTTATGAGTTTATTGGATTTGTGTCTCCTTGTGGATTCAACCTAATCCTCCTTGGTTAGATTTATTTATTTAATCATTGATTGAGAGATTTTTGACGTAGACACATCCATTTCGGATAAAATGGCCATTTATGCATGTTCCTAGGTTTAGATATGCATTCCATAGTATAAATATTGCCTAGCATACATCATTCTGCATTTAGAATAGTTTATATAAAGTTTAGGTTAATTCATGCCCTTTTATGGCTAGGAGAGGAGAATTATATTGAGGCATTGGATTGACAATCCGACTGTACAGATCTGATCAGGACGACGATCGGAATCCAACTCCTCCGAAATCATCTTGATCGGAATCCCGTCGCAGCTTATGCAGTCCGAGGAAGATCAACGGCCAGGGGGCTAGACCTCCTTCATCCTTCCACCTCCCACTACCTCTTCCCATCTCCCTCCTCACCACCATTACCTACCTCCAATACCCCCCTCCTCCATCTTCCCTCCCTTCCTCTAGCACCACCCACAAAAATTAATTAACATGTTATTTTGTGGATTTGGAGGAACCCTAGGATGAGGGGACTTGATGGCGATGGCGTAGCAGAGGAGGAAGAGGGCTGGAGGGTTTGGAGATCCAAGGGCTGGCGCTGGAGAGATCGAGAAGGTTTGTCCTCATCTACTACTCATCGTAGCCATGAGGATAGAAGCAGATGGTGGTATGGAAGAAGAGGAGTTACAAAGGTTTAATGCTACAGATGCAGAAGAAGAGGACACATGGCCGCAACTTGCAGCTCCCCTATCCTATGTGTGGCGTGCGAAGGATTTGGCCACAAAAAGGATGCTTGTAGGAGAAAGACATCTTTCTATCCAGGCAGAGAAGCATACCAGAAAGACCAAAATAAGAAGAATTTTCAGCCTCCTCCTCCACCTGAAGGTTTTAATCATGTTCAAGATGTGGAGATTCCCTTATCCAAGGACGCTGGTGACTTGGAGATGATCTTGCAAGGATCCCTTATCGGTGAGGCCATGATAGGGACAATTTCATTTGCATAAGCTAAGAAATTGGTGAGTTCCTTATCCCTATCCTCTAAGGGGTGGAAGATAGCGATGTTGGGTGGTTCGCATTTCTTGCCATTTGGTCTGGGCATGATAGATGTAGAGAACCTTTATTTCTGTGTGAGTCACTTTGAAGGGCTGAATGTTATGTGGAGATTAGTATCTCTGTTTGATGGGGCGATACAGGAGCAGCCTCCCCAAAGAGCACAGGAGCGAAAGGGAACTTTGGAAATTAGAGGACTCCCCTTGCATTTGAGAGTCCATACCATGGTGTCTTATGCGGTTTCTAGCTTTGCAGCCATTGTTGAAGGAGCAAGTGTGGGTTTGCTGGAGGGTAATGGAAGATGCACATCAGTAGAGATCAAACTGACTTAGGGTGGCCAAGTTCCAAACAAAATAATCCTTGGATACAGAGGGAGTTTGTGGCTTCTCAATGTGAGATTTTTCCTTCACCAGGATGACAAACAGGAGTAAGGGGGAGAGCGGTCATATGCAGAAGTGGTTGGGGTGCAGGGTAGGAACATTGAAAGTTAGTCACACCATCAAGAAAGTCCTGATTCGAAGAAGATAAAGGGATTCCATGGCTTGGCAACACAAGATGAGTCGATGGGCATGCCTATTCAAAATCAGTAGGGAGGTGAGGGGAAACTTGAATACCCTGAAGGGAGGGAAATTATGCCTACAGGAGTGACTGTACAAGGACAGGAAGATGAATTGGTGATAAATAAAGGTAAGGGGGTCAATTTTACCTTTGAGGCGCCAGAAGGATTGAAATATGGGGTTGGCTCATCCTCAATAATCAAACTTAGTCACTCTCCCTACAAGATTAGAGGAAGAACAGTAGGTGGGGGTCAAAGAACTAACGAAAAATCTATAGCTGCTATTATTAGTAGGTGGGGGTCAGAGAACTAACGAAAAATCTATAGCTGCTGTTATTAATATGGAGAAAAGGCAGACGGGGCAAAGTGGTGATGGCCAAACACATAGATGAGAGTCATTACTTGGAATGTGCGTGGGTTTCATGATGGAGTTAGAAGAGCTTCACTTGCCCGATATCTCTATGAATGGGAAGTTGATTGCACATTGCTCTAAGAGACACATATTGAAGGTGATTGCAATTACTTATGGCATTCCCTAATGCAAGGAGGCCTGGTAGATATTTGGGATGTTGATGCATAGGGGAGATTTGGTGGCAAAGCAATTTGGTGGTGGTGAGCAAAAATGCATTTGATAGAAATATGGAGGGAACAATATATAATCACCTGTAAATTCAAATTACTGACAACAGACCAAGAACTTATTTTATCCTGTGTTTATGGCCCATGTGCTAACAATGCAAGAAGCACCCTTTGGCAAGAGCTATCTGGGCTGTAGATGTGGTGGAAGGGGGACCTTGGCTAATGGGGGGTAACTTCAATTGCACCTTAAATGAAGATGATAGAGGAAGTGTAAGACTGTATGGCGGCTCCTTAGGATTTTAGATGGCTATCTTAGCTCTTAGTTTACCTGTTTATCCTTCTTCGAGGGCTGAATACACCTGGAGAAATGGTGATGGGCAGAAATCAAAGCTAGATCACTTCTTGGGCAATGCTGAGCTATCGGAGGGCTTTCAGTTAGTGTCAGTAAAGGGGCTAGACCAGCCATTCTCAGAGCATACTCCATTATTATGGGAGAGTGGAGAAGACTCTTCAATAGGATCATACTTTACATTTAGAAAATCATGGCTCTGGGAAGAGGGATGTACAGAGATGATTGCCAATTGGTGGTATTCCAAATAGGTGAATGGCTTAGCTACATTCAGACTTGCAACTAAACTCAAAGAACTGAAATTAGTTATGAAAGAGTACAGTAAGGTCAATGAGATCATGAGAGATCAAAAGAGAATGGAAGCCTTAATGAATGTACAACTCGATGAAAAAGAGAACAGGGAGCAGTTAATTGTTGAAGAATGCAGGTTGCACAAGATTTGGCAGGAAGTGGTCCTAGAGGACGATCTAAAAAGGGAAATTGATGGGAGAGAAAAATCTAGATAACTTTTGCTGAAAGAAGGAGATGCAAATACCAAATTTTTCCACATGGTAGCTAGCTCTAGAAGAAGAGTCAACTACATCTCCTCATTGAGATCAGGCAACTAGGTTCTAACTTCTTTAGGGGACATTAAAAGAGAAGCGGTTAGGTTCTATAGAAAAGACTCTATAGCCACTGAAAGTGGGAGCAGGAGATTAACAAATTTCGATTTCACTTGGGTTGATGAAGCTGTAGCTGAGCATTTGATTGAGCCAATCATGGTCCAGGAGGTTGAGACTGCAATGGCTAGCTTGAACTCTGAAGGCTCCCCAAGTCCAGATGGATTCCAAGTCTTCTTCTACAAGGAGTTTTGGTCAGTGGTGAAATCAGATGTGATGGAAGTCATAAAGGAGTTTCAAGAAGGTAATTCAGGCTTTGAAAGAATCAATAAATCATATCTTTTCTTACTTCCAAAGTAGCAAGGAGCTAAGAGTTTGTAGGAGTTTAGACCAATAGCTTTGACAAACTCTATTTATTTGATAATTGGAAAAGTCTTGGCAAACAGATTAAGAGAAGTTCTTGCACGCCTAATAAATCCGGTACAATCAGCTTTCCTCCCCAACCGTTCGATGCAAGAGTCTTTTATTGTAGCGCAAGAGATGGTCAGTAGATGACGTAGGCGAAAATGTAAAGCCTTCATGTGGAAGGTGGACTTCTCTAGGGCTTTTGACTCAGTGTCCTGGCCATACTTATAAGAGATTATGAAGAGAAGGGGATTCCCTCCAAAATGGATCCAATGGATGAAAAGGTGCATTGCAACCTCATCCTTCTCCCCTCTAATAAATGGTAGACCTTGTGGAGCTTGGATCCAATCACAGTGTGGGGTTAGGTAGGGGTGCCCCTTAGCCCCACTCATTTTCAATCTAGCAGTGGACACTCTGGCATGCTTCACTTGCAAACTCTCAGTGGCAGGTTTGGTGAAAGGTTACTCATTATCCAACTCTAGAACTCTGGCGCTTATCTTACAATATGCGGATGACATTGTTTTTTTCATGGAAGGGGGAAGAAATGAAGCAAAGGTCCTATGCACTATGGTCACCATGTTTGGTGACATCCCTGCATCCCTGGTTTGAAGCTAAATGGTTAGAAATCCTCTCTCATCTGTTTTGGGCTAAATAACCAAGAAAGTGTGACTCTATCTACCAGTTTGCACACACCTATTATGAATCTGCCAGTCAGGTATCTAGGATTGACTCTACGTGACACTAAGCTAAAGAAGACCAATTGGAATCCCTTGTTTGAGAAAGTACCTGCCAAGCTTGAAAGTTGGAGTAAAGGAGGAAGGCTTATCCTTCTAAACTTGGTCTTCACCTCTATTCCGATTTTCTTCTTCTCAGTTTTCAAAGCTCTATTTGGAAAAGACTCGACACACTGTGAAAATGATTCTTCTGGAAAGGGGCTAAATCTGAGGGAAGATTTTTGTGCGGGTTTTAAAGAGAATATCACATTGTAGTATAACCGACAAAACGTTCAAACAAATATAGAGAATTTTATTACTCGAAAAACTAGAGTCTCCGAGGTCGAACACAGGGAGCAATCTCAGTACTTTCAAAACCAAAGAATGCAACTTTTAAATGAAAGTAATTGATTAAAAGAGAGAGTTATATAAAAAGAATTTCTAAAAGAAAACAGAATTGGACGTCTGATTTCTATATCAGACATCTTAAATGTAATCTTCTTTCTCTCTTCTGCCTTCTTCTTCTTTGTCTTCTCTGCTTCTTTTCTTGCGAAGGCTTCTTCTTCCTGCCTTTGTTCCTCTCTTGTCTTCCTTGTCTTTTTAGGCTTTTCTGCAGTCCTTCCTTCTCTCAGATCTCTGCCTTGCTCAGCTTCCTTTCTTCAGAGTTCCTTCTTCTGCTCCTATTCCTTCTTTGTGCTTTTCCTTCGAAGTTTTCTCCTTCCTTGTCTTCTCTACAAGGGCTTCTCCTTCTTTCTCTGCTACACTCAGCCACTTCTTCCTTCTTTTCTTCCCTTGCTGCAGTGGCTAAGTGTTCGCTTCTTCCTCTGCTCCTTTCCTACGCAAACCAGAGCCAATGCAAAACCTACCCCCGTCCCTCTACCCAAACGTCTCTCTCTTTCTCTGCAATTCGCTCAAGGACGCTCTCCCAGAGCCACACGGGTAATCGGGTCGGATTCGCACCCGGGACCAGGTGCACCAGCAACTGGTGATGCGCGAGGAGTGCTCAGGTTAGGGTCGGGTCGGATCTCGCCAGATCCGCGTGGTCAAGCCGTAGACGAGGCGAGTGGGTCAGGTGAGGGACCTCACCCCTGTGCTTTCGGAGGCAGTGAGCATAAAGCACAAAAACAATTATACTATACCTGTGTTTTGCGATTCCACGATGTGGGACTATCTGATCTGTCCCAATTTCACGCGCACCCACAGAGCTCTCTTCATGCTATGGCCAAGGCTGGGAGCTTCACAGCGTGACTTGTTGGCCCCGAGGGCTTCGCAACACTCGCGTGAACCTGCTGCACCTGGAACCTGGGAGATCTGACACCTGGAGCTGCTGCGAAGCTGCTTGCTGCTTCAACCGGCAATGGCGGCAGGAGCTGCAACCTGTCATACACAAGCACAGCCTATTGGCCCAATCAGACTAGCTGGGCACCTTCACCGTGGCACGGTGAAGATGATATGCAGTGCTGCAGGCCGTAGGATGACCTAGGCATGCGTGCCTAGGTCAACCTGTGGCCGGAAGTGTGGGGTTGTTCGGGGGACTGTGGTGGAGGTGTAGAAGGATGATGGATGGGCGGCAGTTGCTCCTGGTGGTGAGGCGGAGCTTACGAGAGGGTTGGTGAGCCGTGTGGAGGGGAAGAGTGGTGGGAGCGACTCGCCAGAGGTCGGTCGGAGGTGAGGAAGATGGAGGTGTTCAGGCACTGTCGAGGGGTAATTAGATAAAATAGCAGGGGGAAAACAGAGAGGAGAGGATGGATAGGGTATCTGGAGTGATCTGGAAGGAAGGGAGGTAGCGGAGTGGACGGTGCATAACAGCCGTCGTCGGGGAAGAAGAACCCTGAGGGAGGGAGCGACGACGAGGATGAGGTCAGGGGCACGTGCGCTTGGTACGACGCGACGCGGGAGGAAGTGGCTAAGTTGACTCTGCTGCTGGTATGGCAGCAGAGCGATGAGAAGGAGGGGAGGAGGTCGCCGGAGCTTGTGGGTCTTTTGGCTGGAGATGGGAGAGAGGGAAATTTGGGGGAATCTCCATCAAAATCAAGCTGAGGATCTGTGGCTGGGTCTGGGGAGCCTTTTATAGGTGTTGGCCGAACCTTCAAGCGCGTGGAGATCGCGCAATCAATCTCTGCCGACTCGTCGGAGATGGAAAGAGGGTGGAACCCAAATCTCTCGTGCGTTCGCACGAGAGATTGGGTTCACACCAGAGATTGTAATTGTCTTTAGAAGGAAGGGAATTCCTCAGAGAATCTCCCTTCCATTTCTAGGAGGGAATCTCTGAGGGATTGTGGAGGAATCCCTCTCTAAACCTCGCCGGAGATCAATTCTGCCCTAACAATGGTGGCAGGACCTGATTACATAGGTGGCGAGGAACTTAGGGGGCTTTCTGCAAAGATATTCAAAAGATAGGGACCAAATTGTGATTTGGGTGTACTAAATTGCAAAGTAGGTCAAGATGACCTCCCCTTGGGTCCAAATTTTGGTATAAACCTAATTTGGACCTAAGGAATCCAATGGTGAAGTTGGATTTTAGGTTCGACCTCATCTGACTAGACATTTTGCGTAAAAACCCAAATTAAGTCAATTAATGTGCTAGGACCCTAATCTAGGTCAAACTGGGTTCCAAAGGCCAAATTGAGTGTTCTAAACCCTAGAGGATATTTTTCCATGATTTTTAGAGGGTTTACTTGATTTTTATCCTGACCGAAACCTTGTTAATTTAAGTGGGTCTGTTTTAGGGTTATCAAGTGTCATTTAATTCCTAGATTGCACATAAATCCATTTCTGATTGACTCAACTCACTTTTTATCTCATTTAGCCCATTTGACCTATGTTTTGCCTTTGAGAAATCCCGTTTATGTACTGCAATGGTAAAATTGTAGTTTTAACCTTTATTTCATGTTTTCTTCTCAGAGCACTTATTCCTTCAGTTAAGCCTTCTTCTCGGTTATGTAGGAGCTTTTATCTTCTTTATTGGGTCAAAGTGAGCTAGTTATGGCTCATGATGAGGTTCTCATCAGCAGGGTTGCCCCTTAGCCCCACTCATTTTCAATCTAGTAGTGGACACTCTGGCATGCTTCACTTGCAAACTCTTAGTGGCAGGTTTGGTGAAAGGTTACTCATTATCCAACTCTAGAGCTCTGGCGCTTTTCTTAGAATATGCGGATGACATTATTTTTTTCATGGAAGGGGGAAGAAATGAAGCAAAGGTCCTATGCACTATGGTCACCATGTTTGGTGACATCCCTGCATCCATGGTTTGAAGCTAAATGGTTAGAAATCCTCTCTCATCTGTTTTGGGCTAAATAACCAAGAAAGTGTGACTCTATCTACCAGTTTGCACACACCTATTATGAATCTGCCAGTCAGGTATCTAGGATTGACTCTACATGACACTAAGCTAAAGAAGACCAATTGGAATCCCTTGTTTGAGAAGGTACCTGCCAAGCTTGAAAGTTGGAGTAAAGGAGGAAGGCTTATCCTTCTAAACTTGGTCATAACCTCTATTCTGATTTTCTTCTTCTCAGTTTTCAAAGCTCTATTTGGAAAAGACTCGACACACTGCGAAAATGATTCTTCTGGAAAGGGGCTAAATTTGAGGGAAGATTTCTCCATCCCCTCAAATGGCAACAGTTATGCACTCCCAAGAAATGTGGTGGTCTTGGGATTCGCTCGCTGAAGGAGTTCAATGACTCCCTACTGCTGAAGTTGGCTATAAAGCTCTTTGAAGATGATGATAGGAATTGGTCTATGATCATCAAAGATGCACATGGCTACTCCCATGTAACCAGATGCACTACAACTCCCCGTAGACCATCTCCATTTTGGAAATCAGTTTGGGCTGCAATGCGCGATAATTGGCAACACTTTATACCAATGCTTGGAGATGGCCAACGCTTCTCCTTTTGGCACGATGAGTGGTCTAGCTTGGGACCTCTGAATAACCGATTCCCACGTGTATATAGTGCTACAGTAGATAAGTCAGTAACGGTGAAGGACAGTTAGGACTCCTTGCATAACAGATAGAACCTGATGAACCATGCAGCAAGACAATTTGAACTATTGGAAGAGGAATATGATCAGTTGAGGAGAGAGATGAAAATCTTCAAGCCAATGGGAGGCTTCGATAAGTTCGCATGGACTCATGGACCATTCAGTCCTGCTAAGGCCTACAAATGGTTGATTGGTGGAGGCAATTACAACCCATTGCTGATAGACAAGGATTGCGCTATGGTGTGTCATTTCACAATACCTCTGCAAATAAAAATTTTTCTTTGGTTGAGTAGAAGAAGTGGTCTCATTATAGGTGATTCAAGGCACTCAAGATTGGGTGTCCCACCCCAAAATTACCCTCTTTGCAACTTCCCCACCGATAGCGGGTTGCACATTTTCTCTACTTGCTTAGTAACAGATCAAATTTGGAGAGCCATATTTGGAGAAGCTTTACCCTCATGGGAGGACTTATGGACAAACTTCAGAACTTTGACCAAGCCACATTCACTGATGGCTGGAGTCTTATGTGTATCTGGTGTGCTCGTAACAAGAAATTATTTCGAGGGATGCCAATAAATGCGAGTATTATTAATGAGTGTTGGGAGTTAGTGGGAGCATGGAGAGCCTTCTTGTAAACATTATTGTCAGCATCGAGAACTCCGCTATAATTTTTTGATTGATTTATTTTTTGAATAAAAAGCTCTTGGTCTGCTATCGCTAACGATAACACTCCACACCTTTTCAAAAAAAAAATGGCCAAGGGGCTAGATGGCACAATTCAAACTTTCAAATGACAAATTTGACTGCACGAATAGATCCGAATCGACGATCGCAACCCAACAGCGCGAAAATCGACCCAATCCGACGTCTGTGGTGCCACCTACAGAGCATAGAAGATGGATGGCCATGATGGCACCACATGGCACCATCACAGCCACCCAATATCAACCACAGCCCTTGGCTCACCTCGAAGGTGTTTCCACCGCGAGATCAGGACCATTGGATTGACATCTAATGGCACGAAGCTCGCCATGTCACCGGCCTCAACCCTCTCATTAGAGTAGCCTTAATCTCGATCATTGGATTTCCATCCAACAGCTGAGAGTAACTCCTCGCCACGCCCACAAAAGCATCCTCTCAACACAAAAGCGCTCGCAGCGCATTGGTTGCGAGACGCTTTCGCAACTCACGAGTGCAAGTTTGAGTCCCGCCTGTGGGATTTCGTTGTGCCGCTACGACCTCCACTCGATTAGAGCTGCGCAATCTTCATTTAATGGCGCTGGCTCCTGCTCGTGGCACGATCAGACCAACGCAGCCAGTACGCACGATGGCACGAGGAGGCCCACCCGCAATTGAACACGCGATCAAGAGGCGTGATCTCCGCACTTCCTCGGCCGCACGATCTTGATCCGAAGGCTCTCCACGAACCACGCTTCAGCAGCTATGCAGCGGATGCATGAGCAAGCGCCAGTGGTGGTGTGCATGAGCATCAATGACGTTTAGGGCGGATCTTTAGTGGCATCTTTAGATGTCATTAAATGTTCCATGTACGAATTGTCTTCCCTCCACTATAAGAGGACCCCTACCCCTCTCATTCTTCTTCATCTCTTCCTTTTTCTCCCTCACCACCTCCAAGGATCTAGAGAGAGCTTGTCCCAAGCCCAGGATGCTCCTCTAGAGTAGAAAAGAATGATTTTCTCCCACCTCTCATCCCCCTGTGTGGAGCATCCCGTGGTTGTCCTCTCACCACCTTCAGGAAGAAGATCTTCACCGCAACGTCGTCATGCCCCATCCTCCTCCCTTCATCATCGTTCCCCTTCGTCTAGTTTCCAACCACCTTCATCCAGGCACCGTTAGAGCGAGACATCCTCCAAGCGATTGTCGAAGAGGATTTCCTCATCTTATTCTTTTTATCGCTTTTGTAGTGTAGTTTTACTTCCTACAATTAGTTGTAATAAATAGTTTGGTTCACTGTTATAATATTTGTGTCTCTGTCTCTCTCTCTCTCCCTGTCATATTGCAAGTAGATTAGTTAGATTTCATCGATTTGATCTCATGCTATATAAAAATACAAAAAAATCATAAAAGACAAAAACAACAAAAACAAATAAAAGTGAAACACAAATTTCAAAAACCAAACATTCGCCTTCCTGTGTTCGACCCAGGACTCACTTAGAGTTTCGGTATAAAGTTTATTTGGTAGCGATTTTTGTGACTACAACGATGGGTTCTCCCCAAACCCTAACTTTTCAATCGTAAAAACTCTCTAATCATTTTGGCGTCGTTGTCGGGGAGGCAATGCTCTTTGATTTTTTTGCATTTTCCACCTTACTTAACTTTTTTGCTCACTTTGCTCCTTTCCTTTTGTGATTACAGGTACCCTTCCAAGGCAATCCAAAGTGGAATAGATTGGAGTAAAGTGCGGTTAGAAGGTTTTGTAAGTGTATATCCACCACCCCCACCCTCGATTCCATTCCACCACTTAATAACTCAAAGTCAAATCAACCTAGGTGCTTAAGTAAACCCTAGGTTAGATCTTGGTTGTTTGATTGTCACTTCACCTCACCTCACCCATCTGTATTAACTAAAAATACAAAAAAAAATTATTCTTCTCTTGTTGTGGGATTAAGCTAAAAGTGACACAACTTAAACACCCACAAATTTCTCGACCTAAGGTGCATAATCACATTGATTCTACCACTTAACCGGAATCTGACCTATGGATCCGGTACACCTTAACTCAACACAAATAAGGGAGTAGAAATTTAATTAGGTTAGACATTTTCGTGTGCCTTAATCAAGTGGTGCAACAAGCCAATTGCTTGAGCTGTTTGGGTTGCACCACTCAATTTAAAACTGATTCATTAAGTAGCCTGCTACTTAGGGTTCAATTTTTAGGAACTAACCAGGCACTCCACATTCTTTTTGAGTTTTAAAGGAATATATCATCACCAGTGCTTTCAAAACTTAGAGTGTTCTATTGAACTTTTTTGAATACACCTAAAGATTAAACCCTAAAAGCTAGCTACTAAATAATGTTAAACCCTAAAAGACACATCATAATAACCTTGTTTGAAAACCCTAATTATGCACACACACATTTTTAAATTGATCATTAAGGGTAAAACCTATCTAAAGGGTCCACCACATTCCAAAACACAATCATCCCAAGTCTAATTAAAACTGAGTAGATGTTGGCCTTAAGGAGTAACTCGCCCTTTGGGACTCCAACTGAGATTTATTTTTATTAATCTACTTCTAATGATCCATCTGATGTCTAGTTAAGGGAGTAGAGTCAAACGACCACGATTGGGGGTATCAAAGGAACCTGAGGTGAAACCTAAAGGAAGAACCTTGTCCCCAACCCCTCCCTCTAACTGGTTGGATTAACCGGAAAGAAGTAGATCAAATCATTTCTTTCATCTCAAGACGAGTCTTGGGAGTCTGTAGGTCTTTAGGCAACCTACCTAAGGATAGGCTTGGTTGATTGTACTGCAAGGCACATTTCTTTCCTTTGTTTTCCCTCTTGTTTCACCATGTATCCTTCCACATCCTACACACATTTCCAATCCTACCCTCCTACCACTAGTTATCCTAAAGATGATTATCCAGACTTGACTTATGATTACCCATCCACTAGTAAGGATAGCTTTGACTGGGGATATGATTCTGGATCTCAATGTCTAGGACTTAACCCTGGACATTATGATCATGATTATTATCCTTCCCAGAGCTATAGATCGCCGCCCTCTTATGAACAAACCAACTTGATCTATAATCAGGAAGGATATAAAACCTACCCTCCCTAGGATTATACTGAATATAGGTCACCACCATTCTTTGAACAACCTAAAATGACCTACTATCAGGGAGGACCCCAAGAACCTCAATTTCTTGACTCCCCTAGTTTTAACCGAAACCCACCCAACCTTAAACCGAATCATTCGATTCAGGTGAACCAGGTCTAGGATAGGGTGTTGGCTGACATGAGGAACACTATACAATCTTTAGAAGATCAACCAACACCATGCACTAAAGCATTGGAGCCTATGATCAAAATGATTGATGGGCTTAATAGTTCTTTATTAGATTGGCTCGAAGATGTTAAGGATAGGGGCCAGGTGAGTTTCTACTTGGAAAATTATCAAGATTTTGGTTGAAATTTGTGGTTGCCCTAGTCCAATCTTGGGATAATTCTCAAGATGAAATCCCTTCAGGAAAGCCAATGTTAGAACCTGCTTAGGCACCTATCGGGGGGGACATTTTTTATGAAACCAGGATGACTAGATTGGTTTAAAGAAACCCATTAAGGATAAACTAATTTTCTAAGCCGAGATCCCCAAGCCAGGGAGTGAGGAAAAATATGTCTCTATAGACCAAGGAACAACATATGATTTTGAGACATATATAAATGAGGATCAAGAATTCTTTCATTCTGAGGGTGAGGAATCTTTAGGTGAAGTCCCACTTGAGCCTAACGAAAATGATTTTAGTGAGACAAATGGGCCAAAGGAACTTGATTAATCATTTGATAGCTCGATAATTGAAGGTTGCAATCTTGTTGGGGTTAACTTGAAGGATCTGAATCTTGATTTACTAAAAGATTTAATCAGTAGCCCCATTCCTTAACCGCACCCGAAAGAGCTGAATGATGATATTTTTGAAATTTTTGGACCCAAGTCAATCCTAATTGAGCCACAATTATTTAACTTGGGTATTTTAGATGGGGTGTACAATGATCATGAGGCCCCAGAAATCAAACACTTGATCTTGGAGGATAGGAATTTGGAAATTAAGATTTGGGAAGTTAACTCCGGGGAA
Source organism: Thalassia testudinum (assembly GCA_037157565.1). NCBI lineage: Eukaryota > Viridiplantae > Streptophyta > Magnoliopsida > Alismatales > Hydrocharitaceae > Thalassia > Thalassia testudinum. The sequence continues at coordinate 99,358,978 of JAZHRO010000025.1, forward strand.
GACAAGATTTTGGATTTAAGGGTTCCTATTGACCTGAAACCGCCTACCTTCTATCAGGACCCTTATGATATCTTTGACGTGCAACACAAGCTCGGAATAATTGACTATCTTTTTGAGTTGAACTCTAAGTGGACACCTGAATCTATTGAACCAAATCTACCAATTGTCTGCCACTTTAAACTTGGGTTGCAAACCACCAAACTATAGGCCCAGCCCCACAAGCATAATAATCTCTGGTTCTGGGTGATTTTCATCTAGAAACTTAGAACCACTTGACCTTAGGTCTTGGGCCTGCATCACAATTTGGTCCATATCTGTGTACATCTTCTTTTTGTAGGTCCCAAAATCAGTCTTCTTATTCTAATTTTGACCTACACTTTTGAACTTTAATGTCTTCTTTACCTGTGAATTATGCCTAGTTGAAGGCACTAAATTTAGCACTTGTGTATATTCTCTATGGAACTGGCTGGATTTATCATGAAATTCAGGTAATCTTCTATTTATTCTGCCCTTTTCATGCCTTTATTTTTACAATGAGGACATTGCATCATTTAGGCATGGGGGGTGGATAATTAATTCTAAATTATTTTGTTAGCTCCATGGAATTTCCTTTATTTTCTTTAAAAAAATTAAAAATTCAAAAAGACAAAAATAAATTAGAATTAGGAAAAGATAACTTAGGCATTAAGAGTTGTTAACTTTAGGAGATGATGCGTTAGGACCTGAACACTTAGACTCTTCAGGTCTTCGGGTTTAATCAGCCTGGGTGTCCACTAAAGTGTGGACTTGTTCTCGAGTCCTTGCCACGTTAATTCTATCTTAATTTGGTTAATAAATTGGGGTCATAAGTACACGACTTATCAACCTGCCCTCAGATTTGAGGGAACTTTAAGTCTAAAGCATCTACACACTATTTGCACTGACTCACTTTTTGGTGGTTTATACGGAAATTAGGTAGCTAATGAACTTTCTAGGATAGTATGGCTAGCAAGTTGTCGTGGGTAATAGCCCATTGGTCGGTTGTCCAGAGCCTAACTACATGACCACACTCATTCTACTATCTTTAGGTAAATCTTAGATCAGGAAAGCTACCTACTTAGAAAAAAAAGAATAAAAAATTAGAGAAATACCAAAAAAAAAGAAAAAAAAGAAAAAATTAAATAAGCCACACTTCACTGCATGAGTATGGCTGGCAAGTGGTCAGTGGTAACAACTCATTGACCGGTTGTCCAGAACCTAGCTCACGAAATGCACACAAATTCCAAAACACTTAGGGAAGAAGTGGGGAAGTAGAATAAAACGGGGAGATATACACTGGGTTTGCCCTTGTGTTGAATCCATAGAAGATAAAAAAAGGTAGGGAGAAAACTACCAATCGGAAAGATAAACCTTTAGGCAGACACTCTTAAGGTCACCTCGAGTCATAGAAACCTGAAGTCCATTTTAATGGTTTCCTAGTGAGTTTATCACATTCACAACGATGCTTAGAACGTGAAGTTCTTTTCGAGTCTTGGGTGGGTTGGGTAGCCGTAGAAAGATACCCCGAAACTCTAAACTCAAAAATCCAAAAAAGAAAAAAAATTAAAAAATGTATCTTCCCTTTTCAAAATAAGGTGAGGACTTGGGTGGTCCGCATTTTGGTAGGCACCCAGGCACTGTTGGGTCTTTGTAGTTTAGGACCTTAGTAGAAATTTCCTTTTGTTAATAAATAACTAATGCCACAAGAGATTGAGTCCTAATTCTGTTTTTATACATAGCATTTAGTTTAATTTAGTTAGGGACTAGCAAAAGATAGGTATGGGGGTATGATGTAGACACATCCATTTAGGATAAAATGCCTATTTGTGCATGTTCCTAGGTTTAGATATGCATTCCATAGTATAAATATAGCATAGCATGCATCATTCTGCATTTAGAATAGTTTATATAAAGTTTAGGTTAATTCGTGTCCATTTATGGCCAGGAGAGGAGAATTATTTTGGGGCCTTGAATTGATGATCTGACCGTACGGATATGATTGGGACAGCGATTGGAGTCCAATGCCTCTGAAATCGTCTTGATTGGAATCCCGAGCACCTTATGTAGTATGAGGAAGATCAATGGCCAAGGGGCTAGCTGACACAATTTTGAGTTTCAAATGATGATCGCAGCCCAATGGCATGAAAATCAACCCAATTCGACATCTGTGGTGCCACCTATAGAGCATAGAAGATGGACGACCATGATGGCACCACATGGTGGCATCATAGCCACCCAATATCAACCACAGCTCCTGCCTCACCTCGAAGGTGTTTCCACCACGAGATCAGGACCGTTGGATAGACATCCAACGACCCTAATCTCGCCACGTCGCCAGCCTCAACCCTCTCATTAGAGTAGCCTTAATCTCAGCTGTTGGATTTCCATCAAACGGCTGAAAGCAACTCTTTGCCATGCCCACAAAAGCATCCTCTTGGCACAAAAGTGCCTGCAGTGCATTGGTCGTGAGACGCATTCGCAACCCATTAGCACGTGTTCTAGCCCCACCTATAGGATTTCAATGCGACGCTGTAAGCTCCACTCGATTAGAGTCACGCGATCTTTATCGAATGGCACCGGCTTCTCCACATGGCATGATCAGACCAGTGCAGCTGGTACATGCGATGGCACACGGAAGCCCACATGTGATCAAACGAGCAATCAAGAGGAGCGATCTCCACACATCCTCGGTCGCACGATCTCGATTTGACGGCTCTCCTCCAACCATGCCTCAGCAGCTATGCAGCGGATGTGCACGTGAGCACCAGTAGTGGTGTACTGAGCTTTAACGACGTTTAGGTGGGATCTTTAGCGACATCTTTAGATGTCACTAAATGTAGCATTCATGAATTGTCTTCACTCTCCAATTATAAAAGGATTCCTACCCCTCCCGTTCTTATTCATCTCTTTCTTTCTCTCGCTCACCACCTCCAAGGCTCTAGAGAGAGCTTGTCCGAAGTCCAGGATGCTCCTCTAGAGTAGAAAGGGAAGATCTTTTCTCGCGTCTCATCCCCCTTTGTGGGGCATCCCATGGCCGTCCTCTCACCACCTTCAGGAAGAAGTTCCTCGTCGTGACGCTGTCCTACCCCGTCCTCCTCCCTCCACTGTTGTTCTCCTTTCTCTAGCTTCCCACCACCTTCATCCAGGCACTGTCAGAGCGAGCCGTCCTCCAAGAGACTGTCGAGAGGGATTTCCTCATCTTATTCTTTTTATCATTTTTGTAGTGTAGTTTTACTTCTCGTGATTAGTTGTAATAAATAGTTTGGTTCATCGCTATAATATTTGTGTCTCTGTCTGTCTCTGTCTCTCCCCCTCTCATTTTCCAGGTAGATTAGTTATATTTCATCGATCTGATCTCATGCTTTACAAAAAAAAAAAAAAACATAAAAGATAGAAACAGCAAAGATAAATAAAAGTGAAACGCAAATATCACAAACCAAATGTTCGCCTCCTTGTGTTTGACCCGAGACTCACTTCGAGTTTCAGTATAAATTTTATCTGGTAGTGATTTTTGCGACTACGATGATAGGTTCTCCCGAAACCCTAACTTTTCAGTCATGAAAACATGCTAATGAATTTTCCACTACATAAAATACGAGAAATCAGTTTATTGCTATCATCTTATTAAGCAAAAATCACTTTGTCAAATGGCACCGTTGTTGGGGAGGCAACGAGCCCAGTAAACTTGCAAGTATTTTTTTTATTTGCATTGAGTTCTGATTGAAATTATACATCCATTGATCTATCATTTTTCTGTTCGAGGTACATTCTTGAGGAGGAGGAACACGCAGCAGACACTCGTCTTGGTGGACCTTGTTGCCACCTCGAGGATAATCACGAGTGCACATGGACTTTGATCCCATGATCTTGAAAGAGGAAGGATTGGCGACTGAAGACCCGTTGTTTCTTTTAGATTTATATTAGGCAAGATAAATGATTGTGCAACAATCATAGGACCTAATCTACCTAAATTAATTTAGATTTTAGCTTAACTTAGGAATAATGCATGCATAAGCATCATAATTTGCATCATAGTTGATTTGTTAGATTTATAGATAATAATGTTATTTTATGCTCTAAGAGAGAGGTGATAATAATTGTAGATGATTAGGGGTCGTGGATGATAATTAGACCATACGAATCTGATAAGGACGACGATGGGAGTCCAATGCTTCTGGAATCGTCTTGATCAGATTTTCGTAGCATCACATTCAGCCCATAGAAGATCAGAGGTCAAGGAGCAAGATAGCACAAATCCAAACCTTAGATGTGAAATCCGACACCACGGATGGATCCAGATCAATGATCGTAATCCAACGGCACAAAAATTAGCTCAATCGGAGCCTTGTAGCACCAATTACAAAGGTAGGAAGATGGACGGTCAGGATGGCACCACGTGGCACCATCCCAACAGCCCACCGCCGTGCCCCAACCACTAAAGCATAAAAAATTGGCTGTTGGATCATCATCCAATAGCCACGATGAGGCCACATCGACCACCGTGCCTGATGAGTCCATTTTAATGGACTATTTTACGCCTAAGTTAACTTTAATCTTACCTTTTAGATTCATTAATAACTAAATTAAGTTATAAAATGTTTGCATGCATCATTATTTAAGTTTACATTTATTTTATAGCATTCTATAACTTAATATGTAATAATTTTATGTTTTTATGTTGCAGGAGTAATAAGGGGAAAATAACAAGGATTTGGGGAGTAAATTTCCCCAACAAACAACCGGTAGCATATGTTTAATTTTTTTGCCATCCTTCGGCCACCCTCAACAACCGCCGGCCAAAAATAGCAAGGGGATTTTGAAAATCCCTTGTAGCACGGTAGCGGGAGGAGATAAAGAGGTGGGAAAAGTTGGAGAGAGAGGTTCTTCATCTTCCCCCCTATGGGGAACTGCTCCATCTTCTCCACCGTGGAGAGAGCGAACACAATACACCAAGCACCCATCTCCAGTGCCCCTGCTAGGCCGCGCTTGCAGGCGCATCCTCCCTTCCAGTGCCATCACCGCATCCTCCCTTCCAACGCCATCACCAGAACTTCCACCGCTCATCTCCAGCCACCCCTATAGGTGCACACCGCCCACTGCACCCTCCCCTCCGCAGGCGCTGCACAGCCACACCGTGCACAGTGCCCCCCCTCCGCAGGCGCTACACACCAAGCTTCCCTCTCTAGCTGCACCTGCAGACACCACTCTGCCCTCTCCACCCGTGCACGTAGGCGCGCACCCTTCTGCAGTGCCCACAGGTGCTCTGCCTGCCACCAGTGCCCACCTTCAGGCACACCGCTCACCTGCTCCCCTACTAGGCCTGCAAGCACCGCACCCCTCTCCAACGCCAGCAGCCACCCCTGCAGGCATCGCTCACACTCCCCGTAGGCAGGCGCGCCCCCTCCTGCAGGCGCACACTGCCCACCGCGCCCTCCACCAGACCCACAGGGCGCACCCGAGCACAACCTGAAGTGCGGCTGCAGCTGTCGCCTTCGCCTCCAACTGGCCAGAGGCCCACCTCCGCCTGTCGGCCACCTCTCGCCATTCTATCACCGTCATCGTGATCCCCATGCGTCAGTCAACCTTCCCCCATAAGAGCTCCGTCGCTAGTGCTTTCTCTCTCTCACGAGGAGGAGAGAGAGTGAAAGCTCTGTTTTACCTTCAATTAAAAATTACATCTAATGCCATTGCCACCAGAAATTAATTTTCACTTATGATTATTTTATTGTGGCAAAATTGCAAATGCACACTCATGCTTTCTGATAATTACACATTATTGATATTCACCTGTTTCAAGATTGGTTTTGGGATTAACATGTGCACCAATTTTATCTAGTATATATCAATTGAAAATTACATAAAATCATCATATATTTATTGAAGATTTCAGTGAGGGAAAATTGCACATATACCCTTATATTTTTGAGTTATTGTGAATCTTCTTTCCATCGCATTTTATGTCAGATTTAACTGGGGATTTCGCACTTAACCGAAAGAATATGAAATAATCGAGAGTTTATTGCATAATTTCCTCCCTGTGGACACGACCCGCTCTTCTGTGAGTGGTTATTTTTATTGTTGATTAGTCAATTTTTCTACCACTTAAATACTACAATGCATAGTGGAAAATCGGCTCGTCAGTGCCCTTATCAACTAAGAGTGCACCTTAGCCATTGGATCTTCATCCAACAGCTGTGAGCGGTGTTCCGCTAAACCTAAACCGAGAAACAAATGCACGCACAATGCGTTGGTCTCAGCCTTCACACGTAAGCAAGCAACATGTGGTCGAATCGCGTTGGGTGTAAAATTGTAGAGGCAGTGGAGTGCGGGTGCAATTTGACCATCAGATTAGATCAAGTGGCATGGAGGCGGTCGCATGGTGAGAGGAGGATTGTCAGTTGTGGTGGTGCGATGAATGCGCGAGATGACGTGCAACCTCATGCCTCGATGCATGTAGAATCCAAGAGGCAGTGTAGATCGTGTTCTCAACCATTAATCCCCATGATCGAGCGGTTGAAATCAAAGGCGGTTGTGCGTGTGTGAGAGGAGTGGTGTAAATCAAATTGGGCGGTTGAGTGAGTGACACGTGGTGCAATCCTGCGTGATGCATGCGTTAAAGGCTTGTTGTACGTTATTTTGAGATGCAATCTAATCTATTGATCTCCCGATCGACGGATATGATCAAACCTATGGTGTTGCATGAATTGGGAGGCCAAAATACTTGCTTTGACCCCTATTCTAGCTATAAAAAAAGCCATAGAGCTCCCATTTGAGAGGCAACTCCAACTAGACATGTCTCTAGCTCCTCTCTCTCTGTAGCATCTCTCTCTGGTCTTCTTCCTAGCACCTTGGATCTGAAGTGCTGCCACACTTCACACAAGCATCCCTCAAGAGGCTCCATTCTTCAACTAATTTTCTCTTTCTCTACTCTTTAGTTTATTTGTTATGATTCCTTATTTAAAACTCTTTGCAACTATCAATAAAAAAGTGGATTCTATGAATATCTTTTCTCTATTTCTATGCTTGCATTAGGTTAGATTAGTTAGTATGAAGGGCTTTAAGAATCTCATTTTGCCTACCCGATTCAGGACTTATCATTTTTGATTTATAAATTTATTTTGTTTCGAGGTGATTTGCAACTACAACAATAACGATATAAATCTTTTTATGCATTTTGCGACGAACAAATTGGTGTTGTTGCTGGGTGGAAACGAAGTTATTCTTGAAACTTTTCTCCTTAGTGCTTATTTTAGATTTCTAACCTTCTTTATTTTCGTTGATTTCATATGTGTAGGGAGCATGGAAATTCGAGAAGAAATGCAACAATAGAAAAATTACAGGTTTTTAATCTTAGGTATGTACTCATATTTTAGATTAGGTTAGATTTCCTTTCAAAAAAAAATCCAAAAAAAAAATTAAAGTGCTTTTCTTGATCCTTAGGTTAGTATTTGCTTGCTTTTCAAAAAAAAAACTCTTGTTGGTGGAATCAACAAAACCACCTTCTACATTTTCAGACTGCAACAAACTTTTATTTCAAAATTCAATTCCCAAAATTTTACATGTAAAAAAAATTCTGAAATTTCTACTGGACAAGAATATTGAAGTTAGGAACAACATATCCAGATTTTGTGCCATTTTGATTAATACAAAAATTTTTAAAAATTTTCGAACTGAACTACTATCAAGTCTAATCACAAGAATTTTTATACAACTTTGATTTATCTGAAATTTAATGCGTTGGATTCCTATGATAATATAGAATCTTGAAAAATTCTTAAAAAAATATTTGGTGCACGTTTGATTACACAAAATATTAGATCACTAACTGGGGGGTCAAAACAGACTATAGAACCCCCAGTATACTTTAAATATGAAAAAAATAGAAAACATGCATTAAAATTCTTGAAAAAATATTTTCTGAGTACCTAGTTGGTGGTGCAATAGGACCACTTGATTGGGACTTAAATTCAAGTGTTTAGTACTATCTGCTCTTAAGGTTTCACATTAAGGTAGAGAACACTTGCATTTTCATACTTAAAAGAAATCTATCAAACAATTGGGACTTGCAAAACCTCTTGTGTGCCTCATGAGAACCATTGTTTTAAAATATTTAACTAAGTGAACCTTAAAATTCACTAATACAAGCACTTGAACCTTAAAAGCAACCACATCAACTAAGTTTGTATTGTGAACCTCTTGATTGAGCACTTCACTTTTTGAAATCAATTTTTAGGGCAACACCCCTCTAATGCCCATCATATTCCACAAGCACTTCAAGCCTAAGCCTAAAATTGAGTAGTCATGCCCTAGGTAGGACTAATCTTCTTGGTAACTTGAAGTTAGATTGGGCTAAGGTCAAGGCATTGTCTACTTGGACCCAATGGTGAGAAGAAAGGTCGGTGCGGTAACTGCGTTAACCCTTAGTGGTGTCCCACAAAGCGGGGTGTCCTAGGGGGTCCCACCCTTCTGGCTAGTCAAGTAATTCAAGGGTTGGTCTAACCTAATCACACTTTTGGGAGCTAGGATTAGGTCTAATTAGGGCTTACACATTAAGATCTAACTTGATTGCTTGTATTGTGAGGGCGAGGATTCTCTCATCTATTAACCTTCTTCTGGTACGTGGATGCTGGAAGGTCTCTGAACCTTGATTTGGTACCAGCTTTAGAGAGTAATGTAAGTAGAAGACACAATTTTTCTATTTCTGAATCCTTTCCCGTGGGTAATCACCGTGAGGAAGAATTGATTGAGGAGGAGAACTTGGACCCATACTCTTTTGCTCCCTACTATTCCTCTTTTCTCCCTATCCCAACCCTTCCCTTACTCCAACTTCTTCAGGATGGGAGAACCTTCCTCAGCACCCAAGACTTGATTCCCTTTCCTACACCTCATATTTATAGCTAGGTCTACCTCATCCTTATAGAATCCCACATGAATCTCTGGATATCAAGGATCTCTACAATCTCAAGAGACACTCTCCATATAGGACCAGCACCTGATCGGCATGATGAACTATCTTGATGGGTTTAGCTAGACTCATCTCTCCCTTGGTTGGGGACATGCTTTAGAGTCCCAATACCTAGGATATCAATCCTATCCTCAAAATCACTTTGCAAATTATCCCAATTCCACCCAACCCACTCCACCTTCTTATTGGGATAACCCTACACCACCCAACCAAGGATATGATTCTTACCCTAGGTATTCAAATCTTGACAATGATAGATATTCTAATTTGACTGAGGTTAGAAATCCTAGAAATTATTATCCTCAACTCACTCAAACCCCTGACCATGACGGTGATCCTGAGATTACCCAATTGCTCCAAGTAGCCTAGGAGATGAGAGAAGCTAATGAAAGAAATACGAATAACCTGATAAAAGAGCTTAATAGAATCTGAGAAGCACAACGTGATAAACCTAGTCTGCATATGCCACAAGTTGGTGGTAAGCCACTCAGGGTTGAGGATCCGACCTTAAGTATGACATCTTATTCAGTCCCAACCTCTACATACACCGAGCCCACCCACCAGCCTTGTGATTATCCAGAACAGATCCTACCCAGGCCTACATCTAAACTAATAGATAATTTCAATATCCCAAAGACTGACTTTGAGGAGGAAGACTCACTTGAGGATCTAAATCTTTATTTAGAACCTGAATTACAATCATTTTATCTTGAGGAACAAATCTATGGTGGGCCTGAGTACATGTCCTTTACATTAAAAGACACACAATTGGACCATGTAGATGATTCAGATTTTGATATCTCAAAAAATTTGGGAGAGTTAGAACAAAATTATAAAGAGCCCCATCAAGAAGATAGAAGGATTGAGGATAGTGACACTCCTAGCCAAGAACAGTAGATGGTTTTGATATGATTTTGTTTAGGGATTACCATGATCAGATGTGCTTAGATGATTCGATTATGATATCTGGATTTGGTGATACTAATCATTATTTGATATTGCATATAGAAACCAAACATGCTTTCACTTCTGAATTTAGCTAATTCTCACCCTTTTCTTCGCATCCACCAGAGTCTTCAGGAAACCCTTGACTCTTATCTCCAACATCTTGAGATTGAACAAAGCAAACAATTCACCTATGTAAAAGACATTTGTAAGATAGAGAAACTATTGGGAGTATCTTATGATGAATTAGCTAATAATATAAAGAATCCTCAGTATATCCACCCTGAAATTCAAGAATTGTTGGATTTTGAGGAGGTTCGAGAAATTGGGCAACCAAAGGACATAAAACATTATTCAATATATGAGGAAAAATAACAAACAACCTCAAAAAAAGAAGCTCAAGTCATGACAGGCTGGGGAAGAAATTATAATCCAACTAGTTCAAATGGATGGCTTGATTCTGAGGAAGGAATGATTTTTGAGGTAATTTCTAATGAGGATTTTGAGGAATTCAACACAACACCACCTTTATCTTCGTATGACCCGGAGCCTGGAGAAGTCATGAACTTTGACATCAATCACCATTATGAGGATCCTTATGATTCTAATTCAGAATCATATTTAAATTTTAATCATGATTTCAATCCAGATCCTCCACCACCCCTTATTGAATTATGGAATTGGATTAATGAACAGGCTTCGCATCATGAACCCCATCTATCTGACCCTATTTTATAGTTCAGATTAGAAAAACTCTTCGGAGTGGGGATACATCAACAGTTCATCCATATTTGTGGATCACTTATTCTTGGACCACACGATCATATCTTCATATTAATCCTGAATCTCTCAGCAACAATTATTACTCCTTCTCTTGACCCACAATATTGAAATGCATATTTCTTTTGGGTTTAAGTCAGGCAAATTATGTTAAAATTAGCGCTGGCTAAGAGGCAACCTAGTATTTTGCGCAGGAATTTTTCTATCCAAGTTGACTTGGATTAACAAGCTCAGTCAGGTGATATCCCCTCCTCTTGCTTATTACATTTTGATTTTTCTTGCATACATTTCAATGAGGACGTTGTAATGAATAGGCATGGGGGTGTGGGCATTACATGTCTTACTTTTATGTCAATATATATATATACATGCATATTGCATTCATGCATAAAGAATTTTTATCAAGAAGGTTTTATTAGAGATTTATTCTTGAGTTGATTCCTGAATCTAGAATCCAATACAATTTCACACTTGCACGTAGAATTTGCAATGGATGCTCTATGAAGATTTATAGACATCATTAGTTTGTCTAGAAGAAGCAATGCTTCTTCTCTTGAACCCTTGGACAATAATTAGGGAGTTATGCAATCCTAGTAGATCCACTGAATAATTTTGAGATGAGAGTAGTGAGTCTACTGGTGCTTTAAGTCATGTACAAGGAATCTTAGTTTCTTGGTAATTGGATAATGATATTCGGAGTTAGGCATAGTTTTTGCTCTTGGTTCCTACGTATAAATTCTTTGTGAGAATTTTTGCAGAGTCACCAAATAAGGCAAATAAGTAGAGAGGGGGTTCTAATAAAACTAGGCCTAAGGTGGATGGTTACGACCGTCCTTTATGGAATCCTCGGCAGAAGGAGTGTATTAATATCAAGGTCAGAAATACGATGTCCCATTCATTCCTTTCTCGGTGTCAAGAATAGGCACTTCCACCAATAAGCCACCTGATATCCTCTTGAACATCCCCAATCCCGAATAATCCCTCGTGAATAGAAATGTCCATGGGTGCTGCATTATGTTGTGTTGGTAGAAATAAATATAAAGAAAAGCAAAAAAAAAAGAAGAAAAAGAAAGAAAAACAAAAAATAAAAAAATATAGAGAAATAGGAAAAAAAGAGTGTGTTAATTGCATTGTGTTTATTTCATGTCAAGCAAATTGAGTCAACAACACCCATTCCCTTTACAATCCACCAAATACAGCCTTGACCTACTTTTTTATATTTCTGACTACCCGAATATCGGTTGAGGATAGCTAACTTAGTCATAAGGTTGTTAGAACTTAATTAAAGTGTTAATGCCATGAGAGGCCACCAAATATATTTACAAATCTAGTGAGATGGTGAGCTTGAAAAGAAAAGGAAAAGAGAAGAAAAAGAGAGAAAGAAAAAGAAAGAGAGAGAATGAGTACAAAGGAACTAAAGAGAGCATAGTTTCTCCGCCTCTCCTTGAGTTGATGTATCTGACAGTCTGGAAATCTAGGTTATGTAGTACAAGTTTATATGTCGCACCAGAGGAGTGTGAGCCACTAAATACAAATCCACTTGGCTTAGACATCTTCTACCTAAGCCAAAAGCTGAGGCTAAAATTATAGATTATTTTATAATCCCAAGGGAATAAGTTTGTCTATCCTGATAGAATTTTATTAAGGGTCAAGTACGAGCTTTAGCTATAGATGGACCTTTCACTTGAATCCATTGCATAGGCTATAAAACTACACTTTCACGATTGTCTAAATTTCGAAAATTTTGGATGAAAATAAAAGAAATAAATCTTTACTCAAAATCTTGATAGAAATTAGTCATTTAGGATCACATTGCATTTAGTCTTACATTTGCTAGGGACTAGCAAGATTCGTGCATGGGGGTGCGATTGCGTAGCAATCATAGGACCAAATCTACCTAAATTAAGTTAGATTTTAGCTTAACTTAGGAACAATGCATGCATGAGCATCATAATTTGCATGATAGTTGATTTGTTACCTTTATAGATTGTAATGTTATTTTATGCTTTAAGAGAGAGGCGATATTAATTATAGATGATTCGGGGCCTAGATGATAAATCAGACCGTACGAATCTGATCAGGATGACGACGGGAGTCCAACGCTTCCAAAATCATCTTGATCAGACTTCCGTAGCATCACATTCAACCCATAGAAGATCAGAGGCTAAGGAGAAAGATAGCACAAATCCAAACCTCAAATGTCAAATCTGACTGTAAGGATAGATCCTGATTAACGATTATGGTCCACTGATGCAACAATCAGCTTAATCGGAGCCCTGTAGCACCAACTACAAAGGCAGGAAGATGGGCAATTAGAATGGTGTCACATGGCACCATTCCAATAGCCCACCGTCGTTGCCCAACCATTGAAGCATAAAACATGGGTTGTTGGATTGTCATCCAATGACCACGATGAGGCCACGTTGACCACCATGCCCTTCATCAACTGAGAGTGCACCTCGGCCGTTGGATCTTCATCCAATGACTGAGAGAAGCATTTTGCTAAACCTAAACTGAGACATAAACTTGCAAATAGTGCGTTGGTGTAAGCCTTTACATGCAAGCAAGCGACGTGTGGTCGAATCACGTTGGGCGCAAAATTGGAGAGGTAGTGGAGCATGGGCGCAAGTGGGCTGTCAGGTCAGATGGAGTGGCGTGGAGGCAGCCGTGTGGTGCAAGGAGGATCATCAGATGCGGTAGTGTGATGAACGCACGAGATGATGCACGACCACATGCCCCAATGCATGCAGAATCTAAGAAGTGGTGTGGTGCGTGTTCTCAACCGTTGATATTCGTGAATGAACGGTTGAAATCACATGCACGTGCACGCAAGAGAGGAGCGATGGAGATTGGATCATGCGACTAAGTGTATGACACGTGGCGCAATCCTATGTGATGCGATCATTGAAGGCGCATTGAAGGTTGTTTTGAGGTGCGATCTGATCCGTTGATCTCCTGATCGACGAATCTAATCAAACCTAAGGTGTTGCACGAATTAGGAGGCCAAAATCCCTACTTTTCCCCTCATTTTAGCTATAAAAAGTTTATAAATTGTCAATAAAAACATGGTCTTCTTCTCCATTGAGAGGAAACACCAACTAGACACATCTTTGTCTCCTTTCTATCTGTAGCATCTCTCTCTGGTCTTCTTCTCGGTGCCTTGGATCTGAACTGCTGCCGCACTTCACACAAGCATCCCTCAAGCGGTTCCGTTCTTCATCTAATTTTCTCTCTCTACTCTTTAGTTTAATTGTTCTGATTCCTAGTTTAAAACCCTTTGCAAGTATCAATAAAAAAAGTGGATTCTATGAATATCTTGTCTCTATTTCTATGCTTGCATTAGGTTAGATTACTTAGTACGAAAGGCTTGAAGAATCTCATTTTGCCTCCCTATGAATGACTCAAGACTTACCATTTTTGATTTAGAAATTTATTTTGTTTCGACGCGATTCTCAACTGCAACGATAACGATATAAATCTTTTTATGTGTTTCATGACAAACAATAGTGTTGAAGGGATCTATCGAGGAGTTTAAGATGCTTCATTGTAGTAAAGTCTCCTAAATAGCTCTCTCAGCAAATAAAATTTATAACTCGAATTCTAGAAGAAGTCTGAGGTCAAATACAGGGAGCAAATATGGAATTCATGCGTTAGTCTTTAATTGTATATAAATGGGCATAGAAAATTAAGCACAATAATGATATTTCAATGAATACTAATCTGTCACATCAAATATTCAATGATACTCAATGTATTTCAAGGCAAAAAAAATAGAAAAGCCAAAATAATGGTGATTTAGATCACCAATTATTAGCCTTAATTAAGCACATATCCATTACTCAAATGAATCAAATAAATGAACAGTGATCAGATGTCTGATTTGGTAATCAAATCAGACGACTTAACTATCTCCTGCTATAGTGCCTTCAAAGCTTTCTCTAGTGTTCTTCTTCTTCTTCTCTCGTCCTAGCTTCTTCTTCCTTCCGTTCATGCACAGGCCCTCTTCTTCCTTCAGCCTCTTCTTCTGTCTTAGCCTTTCCTCTTCTCTTTCCTTTCTCTTCTCTAGCACGACCCCTCTTCTTCTTTCACAAGCCTTTTCTTAAGGCTTTCTCTTGAGCCTTCACAGCATAAGGCCCTTCTTCTTTCAAACTCTCATGGCTAAGTGTTGGACATGGTTAAGCATCAGAGAGCAAAACCCTACCCTCCCCACTCTCTCTTTCTTTCTTTCCTCCCTTTCCTTTCCTCCTCTCAAACCCAGTCTAATCGGGTAATCGGGCATGACTAGTAATTGGGTCTAGGGCAACCGGTAGTGGGTAATAGCTGAGGAGTGATAGGTGGGTCGGGTCTGTGTAGGGTGAAGGGGACCTCACCCCTGAGTGTTGAGGCGATAAGTCATAAACACAAAATCAACTTATGCGGCTGTAGTGGTATGCAAATCCATAATGTGGGACTATTGAGTCCCCTTGTTCTTCACGTGAGCTTGCAACAAGGAATTCTCTCTTGATTGTAGTAGCTGCAGAGGGCATGGTCCTCAATTAACCACCTAGGCAAGTTCTTGGAATGAAGGCTCGTGTCCTGGAGGTAGCACCTAAGGTTTGTGTGGCCTAAAGCTTGAAGAACGAGGGCAACGGTGGTGGAGCTCCGGCCAAAGACCTGAAACATAAAATAAGGCCTCACGATCGTGTTTAAATAGCTCAGGAGAATCGCATGGATGTGGTGGACATGATGGTGGTGGTTTCGTGTGGCGAGGGTGGTCGGAGATGGTTGGCGAAGGAGGCCACGTGAAGTGGGTTTGTTCGGTGGGTGGTTTGGGTGGTCGATAGGGTGGAATAGGTTAGGGTTTTTGTTCATGGTGATGTGGTAGAGGTTGTGGAGTAGGTGGCGAGGCATTTGGAGGCTTGAGGTGATGGGTAGACCTCATCGGAGGTGCGGCTAGAGGTGGAGATGAAGGTGGAGTGTGTGGAGGTCGAGGGATTATTTTTGGGTTTTGGATAATGGAAATTAAACTAATAACCTAAGGGAACCTAACTACCTAATCCAATGGTTGAAAGGGGTAGGGCCCATGTCAGTTTTGGCATGTTGGCAACGGAGAAGACGAATTCTCCGGTGGGGGACGACAAGGAGGTCAAGGGAGACTTCGCTTTGGACGGCGAGTGGCGGAGCAAGGTGAGGAAGATAATGGGCCACTTGATTTGACAGTCTAATGGGTGGAAGAAGGAGGTCTGGGAAGCTTGCCGGAGCTCGGTTGGGGAGGGGCCGGAGGTAGGGATTTGAAGAAGTTTTTGGCCCTAAACCTTGCTAAGGAGGATGGTTTGTCCTCAGGGGGTCTTTTATAGGCCTCAAAAGGGCATTCCAAGCTTGGAAACCAAGCTTGGAAGCTCAAAGATTGCATGCCTGTGGGATACCCACATCTTCCATGCATTCGCATGGAAGATTGGAAAGGAAATAGGAATCAAGATCGGTCCAATTGGAAGAGAATTCCTCAAGGAATCTTCGGTTCAAATTTGGGATTGATTGATTGAGAATCGAGTGAGAAATCCTCGCTCAAATATCAATGGTGGAGCTTCTGTTCACACCTAATGTCGGTAGGGGCCTCTTTTTGAAGACGATGACAAAGCTGGGGGGTTATTTGCAAAGAATTCAAAAGTTAAGGGCATGTGTGTGAGAGAAAAGAGTCAAATTGAACAAAAATGCAAAATAGGTCAAAATAATCTCTGATTGGGCCCAACTTTTGGTACAAACCTAATTTGGACCCAAGGAATCTGATGGTGTAGTTAGATTTTGGTTTTGACCAAGTTTGATTGGGTAATTTGTACAGAAACCCAAATTAGGGCAACTCCCCATCTAAGACTCTATTTTAGGTAAAAATGGGTTTCAATGGTCAAAACGAGCATACCAAACCTTATAGAATATTTTTATATGGTTCTTAGAAGGTTTAGGTGAATTTTATCCTGATCAAAACCTCAGTTAATTAAGCGGGTCTATTATTAGGGTTTCAGATGTCCATTAATTCTCGAAATGCACGAAAACCCATTTTATTTTGCATGAACCCACTTATTAGACATTTATGAACATTTGACTTTTAATTAACCCCTGGGAAACCCCGTGATTGCTTGGCAGCTAGGATATTCTATTAAAACTACATATTTACCTATGTTTTAATGTTAATCTCTTAGATGGATATGTAATAATTGTATTCTTCTGGTAGTTATGTATAAGCATTTATCAATGGATTCTGACTAATTAAAGCTAGATAGAGCTGATGATGACATTATCATCAAATAGACCTTAAACATTTAATTTCTGATATGTGGACCTGTGTTGGGCATTTTTGGGAACCTATTCCCATGGCTTTATTGCTTATCACTCTTGTATGCGGGAGCATATTTTTGGGAGAGTGTTCCCACTTTGTTTAGTTGATTAAGTTTTCTTTATTTTCTTTTGTGGATTGATGGTTGATTTAGCTTAGTTGGGATTTTTTCTTGTTAGGTTAGATTTAGAAAAAAAGAAAATCTGAGCTGGCTGCTAGAAGCTGCATATCTATATGGCAACCATATGGGATTGTTTGAGCAACATCTAGTTTTTCTTTTTGCAATGCAGACTTCTTGCATTCAAGAGAGTTGGAGTAAGGTACGTCTCCTCTTTAGCATCAAATACTTGTCATGCATCTACATTGGACTTAAATCTAAGACCACTAAAGTGTTTGAATCCAATTAATTCAGTGGTCACCTTAAAAGAAATTGGAGCTGCTAAGAGGTTGGACCTTAAAATTAATGACTTTAATTTACGTGCAAAAGGACTTGTTTATGGGATTTCAAAATACTAAGCATGCATGTGTTGCACACTTGAAGCACTGTTCACATCACACATAAGGTCACTAGAGATAAATTTCTAGCTCTCATCTTTGCACCACAAGGGAAGTTAGTTAGAAATCAACAAGCCTATCCACCAAGTTACTTCGGTTCCTCGTGCGTGGGCTCGATTCGAGACTTCCATCCCTTACAAGTAGGTTGTACGCGCTAACGAAGGTCGGCCTAGGAAGCGTAATTTTTTGTGAAACTTGTTTGGCCACCTATTGTAATTCTATTGACCTTAACCTTCCTCAGGCAGGTCTTGTTAGGGATCTCAAGGTGCACTTCACCTCTTATACCATTTAAGTGGGAACGAAAAAGCACTGACTTGACTTCTTTGACTAACCTGTGGAGTAGGATTAAGGAGACCTACAATCTACTAAAAATCGATTCCCACTGTATTTGCATTTGTTTTGGCAGTGGTAGAGCTCTCTAAGAAGTTTATGTTTTTAATCTGATTTGTTCTAAGTCCTAAGAGAGTTAAACTTGTTTGGCTTAAAAGAAATGGATTACCCTTACTCCTATCATTTAGGTTATCAAAACCAATACTTCCCATCTTTTAACTTGGATCTCATGCCTCGAGCGTATCCCTTCTTAAAGGGGTACAATGACAATTCATGGGATCACTCCTATTCCTATCTAGCGGGTGCTGGCTCGATAACTTCAAATTGTTATAAGCAAAGACTAAGAGTGGGATTTTTCACCCTAGGAGTCACCACTACTTTGCAAATGCCCAACTCTCCCACCCTTCATGATTTTTCTTACCGTGGTTGGACTAACACTCCTAGGCAACCTGAGCCTGAGATTAACTATCCTCCCTAATCTGATAGTAGTAGCCTCTCCTCTTTTATGAAAGAAATGTAAAAACAACAGAAAGAAATGATGGAGTCTATGGGAGATGTTGAGGAATAATCAGCAACTGAATGAAGAAATTAGTCAGATTAGCTATCCTTATATGAGTGATTCTGATCACTACCTCTCTACGCACGATCACCAAGATCATTTTGAGGAAACAACGGATAATAGGGATCCCATTTTGAGGAGTAGCTATCATTTAGACTCTCCCCATCAGACACAACCACTAGAGGAGAACGATCCTAGTGATTATCCACTCGAGATATAGTGGAGTCAAAAGAAAGGGAAGATGGTACCACTTGAGGACCTTGACCCTGCTGATAGCATTTTTCTTACCCCTGATGACCCACGTCAAGGTCACATTGTTCATACCACTTCCTCGATTGATCATGTGGCGGAGCCCCATTCTACCCTCAATGAGCCTAATCCCAATCCACCACGTAGGGAACCAACACCTACCATGTAATATTTTAAGGATTTACAAGTATCTAACATAGGTGGCCTTACAGGAATGACCAATATTTAGATGAATTAGATCAATTCTGGTCTCAAGGATACAAAGAGTCTATAGGAATAGACCAAGAGGAGGATGATGACCTAATGGAGGAGCCCGGACTTAGAGTTTGGAGTGACTCTCGAAGGCATTATGTGTTATTTAAGGACTTACCCCTCGAGGATATGAATGAGTTGGTGAAATCCGGATTCCTCCCTACTTGTGATTTTCCAAGTCATCCTCCCCAAAATCAGGAAGATATGGAGTCTAAGTTGGAGGAGAATCAACATAAGATTGAAGAGCCTAGGAGAGACTCTTGGGGCAATATGTATCAATTGAGGATAATGAAGCAACTCGTCCCTTTATTGGTGAATCACATATACACCCCGACAAAAAATTAGGTGAACCAAAAGAATCTGGAGACGAAATTAATGACAGTGATTCAGTTGCCTTGACCCTACCATCAAATGAATGTGATTTGGAGTCCACCATTGATTCTCATATACTTGAAGGTAGAAATATGACTCCCATTCTTGAGGAAATCATTAATGATAGGTAGGGTAACTTGAATTTCTCCATAACAGCTATTAGGGAGAATAATACATATTCTAAATTGTTGTTGTAACTGGACTTGATTTGGGCTAAGCTCTCATTGGACTTAATCATTACCTCCCAATAGCCCAAACTACCCTTACACTCCCTAATTGAAACTTGGCTCAAGTCTTTACTCACATACATTCTTTCTGGGGAATATATCAAGCTACTACATCCCCAAGTGGAATGGTGAGTGTGGATTGATGCTTGTACTTTTAGTCTCGCCATTAAAGGGTATGAAATAATTGTGATATCTTTGACAACCCTTCTTACTTTGGAGGACCCTTGCTATCCTCTACTCCTATTTGAGAGGTTCCTTCTCATGCTACTCTTTTTCCTAGACCTCTCCAGGTAGCCTATGAGGTCCCTCGCACTTCTACATTCTAGTAAGCATTTGGGATAACTCTGCATCATCATCTTACCAACATCTTCAGCTACCTATTTTCTAGGCCCGCCTTGTTACTCATATTTGTAGGGCTTGTCCACTTGTGTATACAACTTGATTTGTAGGTTCCACCCGTTTGGCTATCAACATAAATGTAGCGCTTGTTGGGAGGCAACCCAATGTATAGAATAATGCCTCCTCAGGTGATATTCGTCTATGTCTTTAATTTTTCAATGAGCACATTATCAATCGTAGGCATGGGGAGGGGTATAACCTGAGGTTGTTTATAGCATCATAAATAATTACATGCATTTAGGTTAGGTGCATTAGTTTTTGAAAAAAAAAAATCTCTTTTCTTGAGCTAATAGCAAAAGATCTTTACCAAGGAGGTTTCATTGAAGATTGTCTTCTTAAATTATTTCTTAGTTTAGAATCAATATATTTACTTCACTTGCATGTAGACTGGGTAATGGATCTTTTAAGAATGCGAATAGACATTGTTAGTTTGTCGAAGAGAAGCATTACTTATTTTCCTGAACCATGGACAATTAGTACGAAGCCAGGAAAACTATCTTCTATTTGATCCACCAAACATTTGTGAAGTAAAAGTAGAGTGTTTACTAGTGCGCTAAGTCTAGTACAAGGACTCTTAAGTTCTAGATAATTGGATGATGATGCCTCAGAGTTAGGCATAGTTTTCGCTCTCTGTTCCTACATGCAAACATTTTGCGTGAATTCTGGAGAGCCACCAAATAAGGCAGATACACAAAGATTGAGTTCTAATAAAACTGTGACTATGGTGGATGGCTACAAATGTCCTTCATAGAATTCTCTATTGAAGAAGGGTATTAGGGTTAAAAGTTAGATGTACACTTATCCTATTCATCCCTCCCTGATGTCAAGAGTAGGCACTTCCACCAAATAAGCTACACAATATCCTCTTGAACATCATCATCCCAAATAATGCCACATGAATAAAAGTTTGCGTCGTGTTAAGTTGTGTTAGGAGTTATGAAAAAAAGAAAAAGGGAAAAAGAAAAAAAAAAAGGATGAAAAAAAAGAAAAGAAAAAGAAAAAAATATGACCCATTGCGATCTTGGTATCGATTTCATCATGTGTCAATGTCATTAAGGCAACAAAAACACCCATTGCGATCTACCAAATATGACCCATACTTACTTTTCAATATTTCTGACCGCTTGAATATTGGCTGAAGGATTCTAACGTAGTTGTAAGGTTATCAAAATTATAATTGAAGTGTTGGTGCCTTATGAATTCACCAAATATTGAGTGCTCCTACACACCTAGTGAGATTGTGAGCTGTTTAAAAAATAAATTAAAAAATAAAGAGAGAGAGAGAGAGAGAGAAAGAGTGAGCACAAAGAAACTCAAAAGGAAACATAATTTTTAGCTTCTCTGGGTCAACTTATTTGATAGTTTAGAGATCCAGAGTCTGAAGTACTAGATTACATGTAGCACCAGATGAGTGTGAGCCACCAATTATGAAACCATTTGACTCAGACATCTTCTACCTAAGCCAAAAAATCGGGGTAAAATTGCATAATATTTTCTGCTTTATCCCCAAGAGAAGAAGATGCCTATCCTAATAGAATGTTTACCAAGGGTTAAGTATGAACTTTAAATGTAAGTTGGTTTTCACTTGGATCTGTTAGCTAAGCTACTATCACTTCATTTTCACATATGTCTGGATCTCTAAACTTTTGGAATATGAAGAGAAGAAATCTTGGGTCACTTCCTTGTATTTTTCACTTTTACTAGGGATTAGCAAAACTTAGGCATGAGAGTATTTGATAAGTCCACTTTAGTGGACAATTATTTATCCTAGGAGTGTTGGCTCCATATTATTTATATGTGTTAGATCATCCATGCTAATTCATAATAAGTAAATGTAGATTATCATAACTTTTATGCATCTGCTAGTTAATTCTAGTAAGATAGAGTGTAAAATAAAGATTAGTATAGATTATGGTTTGGTGCATTTTCAAGTATAAATAATCATATATTTATTGTGAAAAGTCAGGTGCATGTTTGCATGACCTTCATCATCCATCACCACATCACCGCTATGTAAACCAATGCACCGCCTCCAAAGCCACTGGCTAACTACCACCATCAAGTTGTTGGAGAAGGCGGAGATTATGGGAGAAGAAATAGATCGAGAGAAAGAGTCACAAGATGCTTTTAAAAGGAGAAGAAACCACCTGTGGAGAGGGATCTTCTTCCCCTTTGGGGGCTTCATCCATCTTCCCCATCGACACAGTGGAGAGGGCAGACACTGTGGATCTCGCTTGCACCGTGGATCTCGCATACTCTGCTGTCAACCCAACCTCACTGATCACGTGTGCACGATGACAGAGTGCACATGCCTACTGCTATCCTCTTATTTTCCCTTTCTTTTTTATCTTCTTCATCTCCTTCTTCTTCAACCTCCTACCTCCTCCCCCCTTCCATGTCCACCAACAAAAACCACAAACACAACTGCAGCAACCTGCCAGACCACCATTACCACTGCTAATCCACCACCTCTAGCCAACTCCATCAATAGTCTTCACCATCACCGACGCCAACATCACCCCTACCTTTCCTCCTTCCTCTTCGTTTTCTCCTTCTTCACCTGCTATAGGTGAAATGAACCCAAACCCACCGCCAGCCATCTCCTCACAACCACCACCACCGACCACCATCCTTGACACTGACACTACCAGCATCCTCCTTGAGCTCAGCCGCACCCACACCCATGACCACGCAATAAACTAGCAGCTCTCCCACTAACAACACCATCGCACACCGCCGGTGTCGTGCCCTCCGCTCGATCACATCCGACCACCTCGGGACATGCCGCCACCACCAACTCGACAGCCAAGATCTGGTTGACCTCCACCGCACGTCAGCCAATCACTGGTGCTCCGTTCCGGGCACAAGTAGGAGAGTGACCCAATGCTCTATTTTGCTGGCAATTAAAATTTACCATATATACCATTGCCACAAGCACTATTCAAATATTTGGTGAATTAAATTATTGAGTAAATTTGTGTTCATGTCCTCACATTGTCTCTCTTTTTCCCCCATGCACTCACCCTCTCTTTATATTCCATGATCTTCTCTATAATTGCCTAACATAATTTCACAAAAGAATTCTAGCAATAATTTAAACTTGATTTTATGTGAGCATCATTTATTGATATATTTATTAGTTTATTGGATTTGTGTCTCCTTGTGGATACGACCTAATACTCCATGGTTATATTTCTTTATTTAATCTTTGATTGAGAGATTTTCCACCACATAAAATATAATGACAAATTAATTTATTGCTATCATCTTGTTAAGCAAAAATCTCTTTGTCAGCATGCACATAAATATCATGATATAGCAGGTTTGGGAGCAATGCATGCATTTAACATTATCTTTATATTGGTATTGCTTGGAACTAATGTTTAATGGCCAGGTTATAAAAGAGCACCTTGAAACAGGCCTTATATGAACAATCAGATCATATAGATGGATCTGGATCTACGAACGGAGTACAACGAGCCCAAAATTGCCTTAATCTGACCTCCGTAGCTCCCACAACAAGCCTGAGAAGTTAGAAGCATTGATCTGATGATCAACTACCCTCATTGCACCACATGGCGCCCACTCCACCCTCCATTGCACAATAGTAGTCACTACTCTGTTTCTTCATCGCACGGGTATAAGTGCCATCAGCCACACGATCTCCATCTGACAATCCTCATCAATCCACACCGCTAGCCATCAACGACTGCGAAGGAAATATCATGACTGTTGGATGAAAATTTGATGGCCATGATCGCACATACATCGGTTCGAGGAAGTTGGCCTTCTCGACACATTCGCACCCTCAGCTTAGTGGTGCAATGCATGCCTTTCAAAAAAGAGGCACGAGTTCGAGCTCACATTTGCACACCTCTCAACCACAGCCACGGTGAAATTGGACCGCTCGATTGAGATCGAACTGCTGTGATGAAGCCTCTACAAGCTTGCTTTGCCTCTTTATGCGGGAGGTACGCGATCTAAGGCATCGATCAAGGATCAAACATGACAGAAGCATGAACATGGCTGCGCAGATCATGCCCGTGTGATACATGCACGATCACGTTCGATCATACATGCAATCTGCGCGATTTGAAGAACACACTAGCATGCGATCTCAGCCCTTCGTCCTCGATCCAACGGTTAGCGTGCCTCCTTGCGACCTAGCTATGCACAACCGCGTGAAAAGCAATGTGTGCATGTGTGTGGGTACCAGTTTGGGTGCAAGCGGAGAATTAGTGCTAGTCCAGCACGGTTCAGCGCACTTTGAGGCTTGTTTTAGGCGGTTCAAGGTCGAAATGGGTGTCTCTTCACCTATAAAAGGCCCTATGGACCTCCATTTACACACATCTCCTCCACCAAGCTTTCCACCACCTTCTAGAGCTTAGAGCAAGTCTCCAGAGTTGTCGAGCCACCGACGAAAGTCTCTCCATTGCCGTGGTTGCCTCGATGCCCACATTCTTCTTACATTGTGTTTCCAATTTCTTTAGCTTGTAGTTTGCATTTCATTAAGCATTCCTCTAGCATTATTATTTCAAGTTGTAAGACAATCTTTCCTATGCAATATAGTAGTTTTCATTGCCATCATTGTATCTTGTCATCTTATATTTGGTTTTATTCATGCCATTCTATGATTTTACTATGATGTTGTTCTATCTCTTTTTGTTTTACGTGTAGTTAGCAACCATATTCTTCTACAGATTTCTAACCTTACTCCCGCTCTCTCTCTTTCTATTTTTTACGCAAGCAAACAAATCATCATGCGTCAAAAAACTAAGTGAAAGAAAGGATTCGATTTTGTGCCTCCCTGAGATTGACACTCGTACTCATCTTCATATCCTAATTCAAAATTGATGTTGTATTTGCCGCTATAATGAACATATTATCTTTACGCATTTCTTAACGTCACCTGATATGTTTTATACTGTTACAATGGAACCCTGCACTCCAATCAATGGTGTGCAGGTATGCTAGGTGACCAAGTCATGTTGGCGAAGCAAGATCAAGAGCCCACCTGGGCGACAATTATTTTTTATTCTAATTTTCTCTTTGGACAAGACTCAACCATCATAACAAAGCACTATTAGTGCCAAAAATATGATCGTTGACTTTCAATTCGCAATAAAAGTGATGTTTAAGTGTCATTGTTGTAGTATAGATGTCACAAATGCAAACCGATGTCGCATCAATTTTATTTCTATTTTTATTGGTTTGTTTCCAGGTCATTCACTGGGAGGTAGTTATTGATATACATCACTCTCTAAGTCCAAAAGTATTATTTTATTCCAAAAAAATTGATTTTATTTACAAAATGAATGAATGAATCAAATAATGAATGGGTTAATTATTTACAAAAAAATAAGTTAATACTCATCACAATGCCTGAAACATATATACAATAAATAGACATCAAAAACTGTCCATTACTACACTATGTTAATTATATACAATTATTGTAAGTAATACCTAAGCATAGGTACAAAAATAGCTAATAATATCTACTATACTAAATCATGATAACATACTAATATCTATAGTAAAATATATTATATATACAGTAACATAAATAAGAGTCGGTAAAGCCTTTGTAAAATATGTACATAACATAAGGCAAAATAACTATCTATATTGACGTATGTAGCTATGTATAGTGATATATCTAACTGTCACTAAAGCTCTAAGTATTATTTATTTATATAAGAGCTCAAACAGTATCTTATTTACTTATATACATTATACTTACATATGTACATTATATATTATTTACATATAAATACTTATTTACATTATTTATATACATATGTACTTATACTATATATGTTATACATATATACACATACATATATATACATGCACACAACACACACACACAACACACACACATAGGCAAACACACTGAGCTCCAACACTTAGTCGCTTTCACAGCTCTTCTCTCTTCTCTCTTCCTCCTTTCACACACTTAGTTTCTTTAGGGCCTTTTTCTCACACAGCCGGTTCAATTCACTTAGCAAAAATTAGGTTTTTCTTAGTTGGCGAATCGACCTTTCATGAGATACATAGCACCCATATGGGTGGGACCAGACCACTACTAAAATCGGTTCTTGTTCATTTATAATGTATTTTATTCGATTTCAGGCCCAACAGGGCCCATATAAGCCTAGCACAGTGTGTGGCCCCCAACCTAGGCACTGTTCCAATATATCATCATATGCTTAAGAGGATCATGAATGGTATGCATAGGTATGTGATGTTCGCCCAGCGCATGTTGACTGGGGAGGTCATGTGACAAAATCCTTTTATACTGCTTTGAGCGGTCCGCCACAAGCGATGAATCTATTGCAACGCTACACGTGGCTGTGTTTTGGTTTCACATCTTTGGCCCTCGATTTGAGGGCCATAATTTAATCTAATTTAAAATTAAATTATGCCATTGTAAAGCCCTTATATAGGGCTACATAATTATGTAATTAGTTTACATAAATAAGTTATTTATGTATATAATAAAATTAGTTAAAAGTGGTTGTTTGTACATGTTAAATTATATGTTAATTTGTTAATTAAAGTACAAATTAGTTAATTAATAATACAATTGACCTTATATAGTATTAATATACATAATAAATTATTTATTACATATTTTTATTGTATTTTAGAAGCTTTATTTTAATTTATACACAATTAAATACATGTTTTAGATAGTTTTACATATAAATAATCTATAAATACTTTAATAAAGTATAAATATAGTATAAATAGGTTAAAAATAGTTAGTATAATATAATACAAGTATACATTATAACTTACTTCAGTATTAGGTTAAATTACTAATTTATTTTATTTTAAGTTAATAATATACTTAGTTAACTTAATAACTTAATTATTTACTTTGAATATATAATTAAATTAAATCGCAAGTGCTTTTTAGTACATAATACATATATAAATACATATGTACAGTATTAGACTTAAATATGTACATATAGATAAGTTCATATAAATACTTCGTTTATTATACATTTAAGTTATATAAATTAATAGATAATAATACAATAAAGCTATATATACATTAAATTATTTTAAATACTTAATTTAATATATAGAATACATATATAAGTTATTTATACTTATTATGTACATATTATATAATATTTACATATAACTTAGATTTAAATTATATATACAAGTATATATATAATATACAAGTTATTTTTGGGTGTTTTGGAGACATTTTTGATTTTTCTGATTTTTATAAGTTTAGGGGAGTTAGGGGATGATAGAGAACGAGTGAGATGAGAGAGAGAGAGAGAGTTGTTTTTGGTTTTTGGTTCTTTATTAAATTCCAAGGTAAACTGAACCGTCGGCTGGTATGTTTTACCACGTTGGGGGTTCAAATTGCACCTAAAAATATTCCTAATCCTACTCAAGACAGCTTTATTTTATTTTTTTGTGATTTTTATTTATATACAAAGCAACCCAATTCTAGGCCTTGAAGAGTGTTTTGATAATGAACTTAAGGCCTAAAAATAGATTCTAGTGGCTAGAAATGAAGTATAAGCATTCACATACATCCAGTACATTGTAAGGAAGATGTTTCATCATTTAAACATGATTTTCATTTAAATCTCAAGTCAAAACATAATTTGGATAGTTTATGTATGTAGCTGACAAAGTAGATTAAAACAAAATTACAAGCCATTCTACTTGAATTTCAATTAATGAAAGGTACATGAATGCATGTCTATGCTATTCTACAATTATATACAAGTCAACTCACTTTACACACTCAAAATCAAGTCAAGAGATAGCCCAATTCTCAGCCAAATAGTGGCTAAAATAGTTGTTCAAGTGCTTCTACTTCAAATCTTGACATCATCTTTAGCAATCAAACTTCTTAAAAGCATGTTGTAGCTACTGCTGTAGCTCTTGATGTTGCTGCTCTTGCTGTTCCAAGCAAGCAACTCAGAATATGGCGACCCCAGTTCAAATGACAACTGTTAGCTGCTACTAAAATATTCAGATCACTAAATAAAATCCATAGGAATCCACTTGAAAACATTCCCAAATCTCTATTGAAATCTTTCACATGTCAATCACTCTTTTAACAACTAATTAAACTAATTTTGGATTTGAAAACCATGTTGCCCAAATGGGCTATTGATCTTGAATCGCTAAGGTGATATAATCACCTATACTTCCTGCACAACATTAATTGGCATTTAGGAAGGTTGTGCGATTCTTGAAAAGTAATTGAATCATTTCTAGAGCCTCAAATCAGTGCAACTGATTCTCCTTGGCTCTAGCTATCATTAAAGAGAAAAATCTCAGAATCTGGGATATAAATTGGGCATGAACACTATCCTTAATAACAAATATCATTAAAATAGTTCATGTCCATAGCCATTGCTCTAATGAAGTAAACACAAACTCAATAAAATCAATTAAAACTGATAGAATTCAGAGTTCTCATTAAATTCACAAATTAACCCATGAAATCAAATCATATTCAAATGATCAAATTGAGTCTAATTCAGCTCAAGGGAGGGTGATTGTGGTCTAATGACATGAGTGAGATCACCCTCATGTGGGATTTGAGCGCACTATGAATCTAAAAGCTATGGAGCTTTAGATTCATAGTGGCTTTGATGAATGGATTGAACTCTGGATCAAAATAAGAGGAAAACAGAGAAAATAGAATCGTGAGGCGATGAGGGAGATCAGTGATCATGTGGATGGCAGTCGATTCATCTCCTTTGATCTAAATTGATTAGAGGAGGTGAGGAATTATCCTAATCTAGTCCTAAGGAAAACTACAATATCCATGAATCCAGGTATCTAATCTACAACTAGGCTAATTGAAACTACACTAACTACACTAAAAAGTAATCTAGAAAGCAATCAAACTAGCTATTGAAGCAGTAAATCTAGCTAAGGGAAGAAGGTGATGTCCAAGGTCACCAGCCAGTGGCCGATGAAAAAGAATGTGGAGAAGATCCTTCAGTTGACAAGGGAGGTGTCTAAGAGACTGAAGTCGATGGCTGGAGGCAATCAACGAAGGGAGAAGAACCCACTCTGTCACCGTGGCAATGAAAGGGGGTGGAAATCTGAGGGACTAGATAGAAAGGAAGCACTCAGTAGGAGGGAGCTGGTTAGCCTATGCACGAGCTCAAGGAGGAGCTTAAGTAGGCTTGTCACTAATTGCACTCACCGTAGTGGTGAGATTAGTCTCCTAGGTTACCGACGATGGGATGGGATTGCATGGAGCACGGGAAAGTCTAGGATGAAATCCATTTAATGGATGGGGCTTGGGATGGATGGTGATCCTATGTGTAAAGGTGCACAAAGAAGGAATTTCGATTGGCCGTTGGATGATGGGATTAAAGGAATGACGACCATGATTTGTTGACTTCATGAGGTCTACAGTGCACTCGTAGCTTTAGCTATGTTGGAAAAGTTGCACCTGAACCCTTAAAGTGCAATGGTATGGAAATTACATCGAGGCCCATAAGTGATAGAAATGTGTTGCAGTGCGATCCTTGTGGATTGCAAAGAGACCCTTGGCAACTTTCAGAATGGTCCTTGAGAAGTTAAATGTAAATAGAATGTTATGACCTGAGGACCTATATGTAAAGGTTTAATTATGAGGTCCTAGTGATGTTCAAGTGCAACCAAGTTTTTATTGAAGCATAATTGAACATTTAGGAAATCAATTCCATCTTTGATTTGAACTTTTGGACTCAGAAATATGTTCAATTTGCAAATGGATCATCAATTTATATTAATGAATAGAATATCTCATTTTAGGACCTAATTTTTCATTTTTAACACAAATTGGATGTTTCAGGTCATTTTTGTTATTTCCAACACTTGACCCATTTCTTGTGTTAATTTTGTAGTGTTTAACCTAGTTTCTAGCTTAACTTACGTATTTTAGCTATGATGAGTCACACCTCATCAATCTATTATTCAGAGATTGAATAAGGTTCTATGGATTTTAATGAAGGTCTAAGCTTAGTTTTAGGGTAATTTGGGTGCTTGATATTGATTCTCCTTTCCTCACTGGCTATAGAGAAGGGAAGAAGATCGATTAGGGTTTTCCAATTTCAATAAGCTTTTGTTTTTTGAAAAAGAAAGGAATACTAATGTTTATGGACGATAGTAATCCAACAATTTTATTAAGATAAAATATCAGTATAGTAATGAACTCCAATGTTTCACCAGTGCAGCCACGTTGTTACAGATATTATCTACTGACACACTCCCACCATTAAAGACTACATCATTTCTAACACCCCATAATAACCACAACACTGCCACCATCACTTGATTACGATTGGAATTATGGATTTCCTTCCATAGATAGTCCGACATCCACATCAAATTTGCAAAGATGGCGCATGGTGATTGGGGCATTCATCATGCATGTCCTAGTTGCTTCTGTGATCCACCCATCTTTAATAGCGAGCCATAGGAAGATCTAAATTTTAAAGGGGGCCTTGATATTCCAGATTGAAGCACATTTATTTATCATTCCATCATCATTCATAGAGGGGTGTAACAAGTCATATGCCTTCCTTGGCGTGTAGAGACCTCCCTTGCATTGGAAACCATCAATGTCAGAATTTGGTTTGATGGCATTTAATGCTTCCATCAGTCTATTATTTTCGTCACGTGTGCAGCATCCATATTGACCACCTGCATTGGGAGGGGACCATTTACTTTCATTAGTGCCCCAATAATTTGCAACTTTAGCATGTTTATTAATGGCACAATTTTGGAAGCATAATAGTAAAAGTTCCCAGACTAGACCAATTATCTTTCTAGAAGTGGAAGCTACTACCATTGCCCATTGTTGGATTGAATAGCTCTTGATTCGCCAGTACGGCCTCAGAGACTGACGCCCAGAAGGGAGAAGGACTAAGGAAATGAAGTAGATCAACCAGTGAATTTCAGCCATAAGAGTCACGAAATAGGTCTTGCCAGAGGCCATTATCCCCCCTTAGAATTATGACCGCCCATTTGAGAAGTGAATCTCTAAACTCCCTTAGAGCCTTGACACCCAAACCTCCTTTTTTCTTCGGATAGCAGATATGATCCCACTTCACTGGCTAGAGAAATTGGCCTTCATAACTTGCCCCCTTCCAAAAGAATCACTTTCAAATAACGTCAAGCCACTTCAAGACTATACCTGAGGGTCTAAACATGGAGAGATAGAAGAATGAAATAGAAGCAATGACTGAATTTAATAAAATAAGCCTACCCCCTTTAGATAGAAATTTACCACATTGTCCTACAAGACGAACTAAAATCTTCTCAAATAAGGTTGCCCAATCAGACTTTTTCATCTTCTTTCTTAACAAAGGTTAGCCCAAGTATCTAATAGGAAGTTTACCCATAGGCGTATGAAGGATGTGAGATAATTCATCTTTGATATACATAGCTGACCCAAAACAAATAAAATGTGATTTAGACCCATTTACTTTGAGACCAGATATCTTACCAAAAATATCAACAATATCTCCAATGGACTCTACTTCTCTAAGGTCACCTTCAATAAAAAAAACTTTGTCATCAGCATATTGAAGAAGTGGGGTCAATGCATGCAACCTGGACAACCTATAACCATGTAGTAAGCCACCCCTACATGCACTAAAGGAGAAATGAGCGAGGGTATCAACGGTTAATAGAAAAATAAGCAAGGCAACTGGGCATCCTTGACGAATACCCTTCTACGACTGAATCCACCTTCCTGTAGGCTTGCCATTGATCAAATGAGAGAAGGAGGTAGTTATGCACCTCTTTATCCATTGAATCCACAATTCTGGAAATCCCCTTCTACGAAAAATTTCCCAAAGATATGCCCATCAGACAGAATCATATACTTTTGAGAAATTTACCTTCCACATAAAGGCTTTCTCCTTCCTTCGAATCCATCCTGCGACCATCTGCTGAGCTAGAATGAACGACTCCCGTAAGGATTGCCCCTTGAGAAAAACTGCTTGAACTAGACTAATTAATTTAGCCATCACCCTAGACATCTAATTTGCAAGCACTTTACCAATCATCAAGTAAATAGAATTCAAAAGGGCCATAGGGCGAAAATCTGTAATGCATCTGCAGCTTGTTTCTTTGGCAATAGAAATAAGAAGGATCTATTTAGTTTCTCAAGACCAAAATTCCCCTATTGGAATTCCTTAATAACCTGCAGAACTTCCCCCTTCACTACATCCCAGAATTCTCTATAGAATAAAATTTGGAATCCGTCTGGCCTTGGAGATCCTTCTGCTTTGAGTCCTTATAGAGCAATCACCACCTCAAATTCTGTGATGGGTCATATTAGTGAATTACTACCCTGATCATCAAGCTTAGACATGTTAGAGGAGGATAAGGGCCAACTGCCCCTTGGCCCTATGCATGTAATGTTAAAAAAGTAAGTGTTCACTTCATTCTTGATTTCATATGGTGATGTAAGTTCCACCTCTCCATATTTTAGCAAAGAAATAAGATTGAATCTCTGAGAAATCATTTTAGCATGGAAGAATTTAGTATTTGCATCTCCTTTTTCTAACCATAACTAGCAAGATTTCTCCCTCCAATCTATCTCCTTTTACCTGTCCTCCTATGTAATAATAGCCTGGTGGTCCTCTCGTTCCTATTCCCCCTCAAATAACCTTCCTTGCTTTTCTTTGGAATGAAGATTTCTGACCATTTTGATAGCTTTCCATCTTCATTCTGATTTAATTGCAGATGAGATGTTTTTGTACTCCATAAGAAATAGCTATAGACCCCTTAACTTTGCAGCCAACCTCTGTGTACCCAGCCCCTCTTCATTATGGCCTAACAACCAAGACTTGACCATGTAATGAAAGCCTGGCTCATTCTGCCATGATTTTTGGAATTTGAAATAAAAACCCACATTCACCCCTTCTCCACTATCCCACACTATTTGAGTATGATATAAGAAAGGATGACCCAGAGATGAAACATTAGCCAATTGGAAAACACTCATCAGATCAACATTACAGAAGAAACAGTCCAAGCGAGACATTTGGCCATTCCCATTCCTCTACGTGTAGCATGCTCCTAAAGTGGGGAGATCTACCAGCTATAATTCTATCACTATAGATTGAAATTTGAGAGTTGATAAGTCAACTCTACCATCAGATTTGTCGTCCATTGATAGGGTAACAATAGAATCCCCTCCTAGTAACCAGAGACCTCCTTGAACAAAAGTAGAAGCTAAACTCAATTCGCTCCATAGAGTGGGTCTATTTGCTGGCAATCATGGGCCATAAGTGCATGAAACAAACATAGAAAGGCCATCCTGTACGCTCTAAAATTTGCAAGTAATAATACAGAAATTAACATGAACATCTTCACAAATTAGCCTAGTCTTCCTCCACAGAATAGCTATTCCACCAGCCCTTGCTTCGACATTAATATATTTCACACCAAAATCCCCATCTGATGTGAAGGTATACCATTAGTTTACACCTTCATGAACTATGTGAGTCTCCTGCAGAAGAGCAACATCGATGTGCCATTCCCTTAAGTACTGACGCAACGACACACGCCTCAACTTATCACGCAACCCACGCATGTTCTATTAGAGCACTCTCAACAAGAGGATTCCACCTTCAACACTTTAGCCACATGATCTACATCAATCTTTTGGGCCTTAGTCGACACACGGCTCCTTAGGTTGTACCTTCCTTTCATTGCCTTCACTCTACTTGAGGATGAGGTTGACCCCTTAATTGCATTCGTTACACATTTCAGGTTGCACAATTGCTTTGAATTGGAACACATTGTTGGTCACACCAAGTTGCTGATCGATATTAGGTTCCCTGTTGCCACGCTGCTGATTGTGGATGATTGGTTCCTCCCTCACAATAATGGCATTTACTAGCCCAATCTATGATGAAGCATTCTTTCCCTTTGAGGTATTCGCCACCTCAATCACCATGGTTGATTCATGGCCAATTTCCTCACATTCTTTTCTTTTCCTGTTAGCCTCCCCATTGACATCAGCCCTCAATTCCTTGCCATCAGCCCCATGACGGTCATGAGTTCTCTCTTCAGCTTCTTGATGCTCCTCGTAAACAAGGAATCTTAGCAGTAGTGGCCACGACTTCCTCCACACCTAAGAACCACCTTCTTTGGAAAGGGACCACTATGTCGTAGCACAACGTTAACCTCAATATTTCATCCATCTCCCTCAGATTGACCAACCACCGTACCTACTTTCAAGATGAGAAACTCGCAACAACTTGCTGCACCACTGCATTAGACCTTAGGTGCAATGGGAGGCCCTGAACTTCCACCTTTCCTTCCCTCCTGAACACACATTGAGGAGGACGTTCTAAAAGACCACCATCGAACAAGGATACAAGTCTCCATATAACCGATAGATCACCATGCATCAATGTACGAAATTTCAAACGTGCAACATCACCCTTTCCAATCCCAAACAACAAGAACCTCAATGGGTTCAATAGAGAAATCTTTCACATACAAGGAGATATGGAAAGAGTGCTCACCAATCCTCAAATCTTATCGAGGTTTGCATTTTTGCCCATAACCTCACCAACAAGGGCATTCTTGAGCATCATCTCCACCGCTAATACCTCTAGTGTCAAGGGGATCTCCACATCAATAGTAGGCTTTATGGGAGGAGTGATTGCGTAGCAATCATAGGTCCTAATATACTTGAATTAAGTTAGATCCTAGCTTAACTCAGTCATTATGGATACATTTGTATCATACTTTGCATCATAGTTGATTTATTAGTTTTGTAAATGATGTCATATTATGTTCTAATTGAGAGGTATTAATAATCGTAGGTAATTCGGGGCTGCAGATGACCAATCCAACCATATGGATCTGTTTAGAGTGGCGATGGAGTCCAATGCTTCCAAGATCGTCTCGATTAGACTCTCGTAGCATCTTATGGAGTCTACAGAAGAGCAAGGGCCAAGTGGCAAATAGGTGGAAATCTAGAGTTCAGATGTCAAATCCAACTATATGGATGGATCCGGATCAACGATCGTAATCTAACGATGCAAAAATCATTTCAATCGGAGACCTACAACACCATTTATAAAGAAGAGAAGATGTCGACCACGATGGTGCCACGTGGTGCCATCGCAACCGCACAATGTCAACCTCAACCTTTGAAGGCATCGCCCCCATACACTGTGGGCCATTGGATCATCATCCAATGGCCACAAAGTGGCCACATCCCCGCTACACCAACATGCCTCATTAAAGAAGGAAGAGATCTCAGCTGTTGGATCTCCATCCAACGATTGAGAGCAGTTGTGCATGGAAAGGAAAGTGCGATAATCCTCACTCCCAGCACATTGGTTAGCGCGCTCAAACACAAGCCAAGGGCGAGTGATCGATGTGCAATCCGCAAGAAATTAAGGAAGCAGGGTGCGTGGAAGAAATTCAAGCATTGGATCTGCATTGAACGGCGATGGCATGACCGCTTGGCGAGGGGAAGAACGTCGGATTGAAACACATGTGATCATGCACAACCGAACGAGCGCGCACGTGCGTTGAGAAATTTGAAGGTGGTGGCTATGGCTTTTTGAGCCGTCCGATCGAGAGATCAGACGGCTGAGGATTGAGCGTGCAATTAAGGCATGTGCAGTTGAAGATTTGAAGGTGGTGCAGGTGAGGCATGATGACAGCCGAGCAATGGAGATCCGAGGGATGAGGGTGTGCCACGTGTCAGCTAGAGAGTGCATCCGTGCATAGGAAGCATTTAGGAAGGCCTTTTGAAGCATGATATGATCCATTGATCTCCTGGTCGACGAATTTGATCAATCTGAGGTTGTTGCACGAGTTCGAGGGCTCAAATGCCCACTTTGCCACTCCATAAAGCTATAAAAGGAGCCCCAGGACCCCCAGTTGAAGAACAACTCACTCCAGACCCTCTCCAACTCTCCAGATCTTCTTCTTTGGCTCTCTCCCTCTAAAGCACCCACCAAGCCACCTTGGTGCACTATTGTTGCTCCCCAACCTCTCCAAATGGCCACCACGGACCACCCGTGGTGTCCTTATTCTGATAGATTAGATAGCTATTTTTCCTGCTCTAGCTTTGCATGTATTAGTCATAAACTCTAGCTTTATTTGACACTTGATGATCAACCAGCTTACTTTGTTTCCTTTATGCCTTCCTGAGTTCAACTGGGACTCACCTCTCATTAAAATTATATTCGTTTCGACATATTTCACGTTATACTACGACATATTCATTCTTTTAATGCTATCTACGCTTCGAACAAGGAGGTGGTGGTTGGCAAGAGTTATCGACAACCCTAACATGCATAGGCAACTCCTCTTCACGACACCTCTGCCCATGTTAGGGTTTTGCACCCCACCAACACATCGACGATTGCAAGTAAACCTTCTGTGACCAATGCTGTGATGACCTAAGTCCCGCTAAGGGATGAAACCCAAGTCGTTTTGTTCTAACAACTAGCATAGACCACCCACAAGATCATAGTCACCCAACACATAGTCTTAAAACAATAACAGCCAATCAAACAAAACATAAAGCAATAATGAAATTAAAAAGAAACAAAGTATTTACTGGAGGGTTTACCATAAAATGTAAGTACGTAAGCAAAGAGATGCATATACAGTAGCTAGCAGCAAAGAACACCTAAGTACAGAACTCAAGAATACGTCAGTAAAAATTGAGTAGGGTAGAACAACTACAACAAGTGGCAACAATGAAAAGAGTAAAAGAAAGAGGGTATTATATCAGCAGCTCATCTATTTACAAATTATTACTTATCCAATTCTGTTTATGCAATTTTCCCATATTATTATAGTTTACAATTCGTCAATTGACGTCTCGAGAATGAGATGATCTCATGCAACTTCTTGCAACACAAGATTGGTATAAGACATCCTCCTGATTGCACAGCAATCATAGGCCCTAACTCACCTGAATTAAGTTAGAACTTAGCTTAACATGAACATTCTGTATGCATATGCATTGTATTCTCCGTCGTAGTTGGTATATGTGTTTTATGTATTAAACTATGTTATTTGAGAGGTATTAATGATTGTAGGTAATCCAGAGCTTCAGATAACCGATCCAACCTTATGGATCTGTTCAGAATAATGACAAGAGTCAAATGCATCTAAGATCGCATAAATCAAACTCCCGTCGCACCCTAGGGAGTCTGCAGAAGAGTAAGAGCCAAGGGGCAAATTGAAGAAGATCCAGACCTCAGATGACAAATCCAACATACGGATGGATCCGGATCGACGTTCGTAGTCCAACGATGTAGAAATCAACTTAATTGGAGGCCTACATCATCAGATATAAAGAGAAGAAGAACGGACGACCACGATGGTGCCACGTGGCACCATTGCAGCCGCCCCACGCTGTGCCCCCAACTCCTGAAGACAGCCCTCCTCGCAGTGTGGGCTGTTGGATCTTCATCCAACAGCCACGAACACACCACGTTGCCACGCAGATTGGATCAGTATAAAGATAAATAAGCACATATATATGATAAAGGCTTTGCACAGCGCGTTGGCTCGCGTGCTCGTATGTAAGCGCGGGACACACGTTAGAGCCTTGCGCTACACAAAATTGATGCAGCAAACACATGCAGGTGCGTATGCACGATTGGACGGCGCAGAGTGCGACACGTAGCGTGATCAGAGCGCACCGCGGGCAGGACGCGGGATTGCGTGGGTTGTGCGAAATCGGGAAGGCAATCGTGTGAGTTGCACATAATCGTGCGATGCTCGGCTGTC
This sequence comes from Thalassia testudinum, assembly GCA_037157565.1. NCBI lineage: Eukaryota > Viridiplantae > Streptophyta > Magnoliopsida > Alismatales > Hydrocharitaceae > Thalassia > Thalassia testudinum. The sequence goes on from JAZHRO010000025.1 coordinate 99,396,720, forward strand.
TAAGCCGTCCGATCTCATGATTGGACAGCCGATGTTAAGGCGGGATTTGAAGGCATGCGGCAAAAGCAAAATCACGAAGGCGTGGGAGCATGCATAGCTGCGCGATTTCAATCCGAGGGTGCATGTTACACCACGTGGCAGCGCGAGAGAACATCCGAGCATGGAGAAGGATTTTGAAGGCTTTTTGTTGCACAAAATTAAGGGATGCAATGCTTTATTTGCCCCTCCAAGAAACTATAAAAGAGGCCTAAGGGTCCTCTTTGAAAGGAATTCAAGTAGTAATCAAGTAGAGATCTTCTCCTTCCTCCTTCTACTACTCCTCTGCCCTCTACTTCCTGTCTTCGTCTCTACATCTCCGTTTGAAGCGTCTGTTGAGCCCCCTCGGCGGATCATTCCTACTCTCCTCAACCTCTCCAGAAGGCCACCATGAACCACCCGTGGTGCCCTCGTTCTGTTACCTAGATGTTTTATTCATGCTTATAATTTGTTTAGTTATAGTTACATATATGCAATTCATGTTCAAACTCTCTGCGTGATATATATATTGTCATTTATTATCTCTACTATTTAGTAATTAGATTTAGAATAAGAGCATGAAATCAAAAGTGCTTTTTGCATCCCTGTGATTGACCAGGACTCACCAGTTCAGTTAATTTTATTTGTCGAGACGTATTTCGTGCTACAATGACGTATTCATCTTTTACGTGATCTACGCCCGAACAAATTAGCACCATTGCTGGGGAGGCAAGGTGACTTTTGATTTTATCTCTAATACATTATTCTTGTGTGCAGGAACAATGACACGAAGTGGCGAACTATTTGAAGTGGGTGCTGCGAAAATCAGGTGCATACATTCCCATTAGAAATTTGGCTAGAAAGTAAGTGTTATCTTCAAAATTCAATAGCCGTGTTTCTAACACTCCAAAAATCCTAAAATTTGAACTGGAACTAGATTTTCAAGTTATCTTCCTAACGCCACCATTTTGAAAAGGATATTCCATCTATGGAATTTTTAAAAATTCATATAGTACATACGTGTTAGATTGCTCAAAAATAGAACTTTTATGAACTTTGAAAATCAATTCTGACCAACATACAAATTTGATTTACTCACAACTGGTGGGTTTGAAAGATAATCAAATTATCTTTCATTATCACATTTTTACAAAATTTTTTGAGTATATTTGATACTGTTTCAAATAGAGAAACCAACATGGGGTCTAAATCCCAAATTTGACCCCTTGCTAGTTAAAAATTCATAACTATTTATTGGAAATAGTAAAAATTTTGAAAAAATACTATTTGAAAAGCTTATGGAAAAAGGAATCTTCTTGCCAAGTTTCAAATCATTTGAATTCCATCTTTACCTGAGAGTTTATATTTGATTTGTGATCTTTAATTTGAAACAACTTAAAAGCTCATGAGCCAATAGGACCACATTAGAATAACTTGGACTCTGACGAGTCCAAAAGTTAGTCGGTGAGGCAAGTCACCTTGTGGACCACCCACCATCTACTACATTGAAGAAACAGGTTAAGAATTCAAGAAAATGCATCAAATAACCTGCATTTGGCTTGAAACTACTGGGTAGTTCCAACCTCTCTTGCAGAACATGGTGACTAAGCTTGCTGGGTAGTGTCAAACGGAACCAGAGGTGGAAGCCGAAGGAAGAACCTTCCCCATAGTCCCCTCATAACCATACTGGCTGGGTTAGCTTGAGAGGTGGGAACTCCTTTTAGTTGGTCTTTAGCCAAATTTTTAATAACACAAACTTAAATGAAAAATCAGGTCATCTGATATAAAGGACCACTCTGATTAACAAGGCCTTAGCTTTGTTCTGCTTGACTACACTAACCCTTTGAGTTGGTGTAAGCAAGGAAGAAGGTCATTAAGACCTAACCTTGCGGGACCTTGGGAGCCAAACCCAAGGCAGCAGAGGTGATTTTCACCTGACCTCTCGTCTCAACCTTCTTCCACCCGATTAGCCGAGATGGCTAATCCCAGTCCTTGAATCCGTCAGGACCTTAAGAATTTGGACCCAATGTCTCATCTGGGAGCCAAGGTTGAGGAAATAGAACAAAAATATGAGTAGAGCATTGACCAGATTCTCACGACACTCGATAGAAAGCAACATCCACCACATGGAGAACAATTGTGAGACTTCTATGATCCGATGGCAACAATCATAGCACCTCAGGTCCGGATTCCCATAGGCGGAGACACATTTGAGTTAAAGCCTAATATCATAAGTCTAATTCAGACTCATTTCCATGGAAACTCAAATGAGGATCCCTTCCAGCACCTCGAAGACTTGAGTCGGATTGCAAAGTCAATTCGACCTAGGAATATTGATATTGGAATTGTTCTCATGAAGCTTTTTCCTTTTTCTCTCAAGGATAAAGCTGCTTATTGGTTCAAGACCATCGGGAGGCCAATTGGAACCTAGGAGGAATTACGTCGCGAATTCCTCCAAAAGTTCTTCCCAATCGATCAAACAAATTCCATGAGGCACGTAATCACGACTTTTGCTCAAGGCCCTGGAGAGAAACTACATGATGCCTGGGACAGATTTCACGATCTTCTCAGGAAGTGCCCACACCATGATGTACCCAAATGTCACCTTGTGCAAGTATTTTACCATGGGCTGGATGACACACATTGGTACCTGGCTGATGCATCTAGCGGTGGAAATTTTCTCGCGAAGGACGAGAGTAGCGCATTTGAACTGTTCGAGTCATTAGTAGAGAACTCGATGAACACCACCTCAATGAACTAGTTCCAGTGACCTAGACAGCAACGAGTTAATGTCCATGAAGCTCAAGCCGACATGGACATTATCACCAAAAAGCTGGATAAGGTGGATCTGCTCGATAAGAAGCTCGATGAATTGATGCGAGAGAGATTCAGATCTTCTAGCAGCATTGCTCCATCTCACTCCTCTCAAGCATCCCGAGCCCCCTTTGCTCGTATATATCGGGTCACTCGGTGTTAACACACACTTGATCGGGTTTTTAAGTAAGTCGCATTGTAGTACAGTCGATGAAGAGTTGAAAACAAATAAAAAGTTTTTATCACTTGAAAACCTAAGTACCCGAGGTCGAACACAGGGAGCAAATGAAATTTATTCACTAATCTCAATAATGTAATTTGAACACTTAAATTTACTCAAAATCTAATTCAAAGTATAATGCAGGAATTTATGAATATTAGAATGTAGCAAAAATAAAGAGATTGAGAAGAATAGGGCAAAAAGTCTGCTTACCTTTCTTCTTTAGCTTCTCCTTTCTTCTTTCTTTTCTTCTTCTTTAGCCTTCTCTTTTCTTTCTTTCCTTCTTGTTCTTTCTCTTCTTTCCTTTAGCTTTGGCTCTTTCTTCTCTGACTTTCCTCTGTGGGACTTTAGCCTTAGCTTCTTTTTCCTTGCTACCTTCTCCTTCCTTCTTCTTTCCTTCGCCTTGACTTCTTCTTCCTTGATTTCTTCTTCCTTTCATCTACCTTAGCCTTTTCTTAAGCCACACCTTCTTTGGCTACAGTGCTTTCTCTTTCCTTGTCTTCTTCTTCTGCCTTGCTTTCTGCCTCGATTTCTTCTTCCTTCTTATTCTTCCTTTCTTTCTTCTTTAGCTTTCTCGGCCCTTGCCTTTTCTTTCTGTCTTCTCCTTCTTAGCTTCTCTTCTTACCTAGCTTCCACCTTGTCTTTCTTCTTTAGCCACACCTCCTCTACTATAGTGCTTTCTCTTTCCCTTGGCTTCTGCCTTCCTTACTACCTTCTCCTACCCTTTTCTTTCTTCTTCAGCTGTGCCTCTTCATTCCTTCTTTTTCCTTAGCTTCTCTTTCCTTGCCTTAGCTCCTCTTCCTTCTCCTTTCTCTATGGCTGCACCTTCCTCTTCCTTTCTTCTTTTCCCCGCACATGCACACGAGTGCAAAACTATCCCCTACCCTCCCTTGCATCCACTCTCTCTATTTATCTCTTGGATTCGCTCTCCCAGAGCCAGCTGGGTAATCAGGTCAGGTTTTGCGTGCCCGGGTCCAGGAGCACGTGGGTGGTGTGTGAGGAGTGCTTGGTAAACGAGTGGGGTCATGCCAGGTCTACGAGAGCATCGGTCATGGATGAGGCGGGTGAGCGTGGGCGAGGGGACCTCACCCCGTGTCTTGAGGCGAAGAGAAGAAAACACAAATTCAATTTAAAGCATGCACCTCACTCCTGAGTTTCTGAGGTGGGACTAAAAGTCCCACCTGCTTCGCTCATGCGCCCGCAGGAGGACTTCTGCTCAATTGCTGTAGCTGGGCTCTCCTTCAAGACCAATTGCCTGCTGAATGTGTGCACGAGTCCAACCCGCACCTCCTAGACCTGGAGAACTGGAACGAAGTGCCTGGGTTGAAGCTCGCGAGCTTCTTGCTCGTGCGTCAATGGCGGAAAGGGGTCAGATCTGAAACTCACAAAGACGGCCTTGCGACCTCATTAAAGCACATGGGGGGCTTTATCGTCGCACTGCAAAGGTGTTGCGGTTGGTGGTTGGCCACGAGGTGGCCTAGGCGTGCGTGCCTAGGTCACTCTATGGCTGTGAAGGTGGGTTTGTTTGGGGAGCACTTAGGGAAGTGATGGTGGTCAATGGAGGGGTGGAAGATGCTTAGTGGATGATGGTGGAGGTTATGAGGGGTCTGGCGAGGTGTGTGGAAGTGCAGAGCGATGGATGTGCCTTCGCCGGTGGTCGGCCGGAGATGGAGAAGGTGGTGGTGGTTTGAGGCGTCGAGGGGTTTAAAGTGAAAAGAAAGAGAGGGGAAATGAAGAGTAGAGGGAGAGGAAGAGTTCTAACCTAATTTAGTGGACAAAAGGGGATAGGAGAGCGGCTGGCCATACCTGCCGCCGCTGGAGATGAGTCCAGTGGAGGGAGAACAGCGATGACAATGGGGCTGGAGGCATGCGCGCGAGTATGGCACGACGCAAAGGAAGGCGGTGAAGATGGCTCTGCCACTGGTATCATGGCAGAGATACAAGAAGGAGGAGAATGGGTCGTCGAAGCCTGATGGACACGTGGCTGGAGGAGAAGGGACGAAAATAGGGGTGTTTCTCGAGCCAAGCCAAGTTGAAAATGTGCTGTCAGAGATGAGGGTTCTTTTATAGGTGTTGGTAGGGGTTCTTGTGCTTGGAAGAGAAACTTCCAAGTGCAAGAGTCCTCACTGGAGAAGGATTCAGGGAGATACCCAAATCTCTCGAGCTTTTGCATGAGAGATTGGGTGCGAATCACGCCATGGAGTTGCGCTCAGATGGAAGGGGATTCCTCAGAGAATCTCCCTTCCAAATCTGGGAGATCTCTGAGGAATCAAGGAGAAATCCCCCTCAATTCCTTGCCGGAGTAGGACTCCTCTGCTTTAATGGTGGATGGACCTAATTTTAAGAGTGGCGAGGAAGATATGGTGGTCTGCGTAATGATTTTCAAAAGCTAGGGTTCAAAATGTAAAGAGTGGACTATTTTGCAAACTAGGTCAAGGTGACCTCCCCTTAGGTCCAAATTTTGGTACAAACCTAATTTTGACCTAAGGAATCCAATGGTGAAGTTGGATTTTAGGTTTTACCATTTTTTATTGGACATTTTACATAAAAACCCAAATTAGGTCAAATATCTAGCTAGGACCCCTACTTAGGTCAAAATGGGTTCCAAAGGCCAATTTGAAGGTTTTAAACACTAGGGGATATTTTCCCATGAATTTTAGATGGTTTAGTTGATTTTTATCCTTACCAAAACCTTGTTGAATTAAGTGAGTTTGTTTTAGGGTTACAAGATGTCTTTTAATTCTTAGATTGCACATGAACCCTTTTCTGATTGAACCAACCCACTTTTCATCTTATTAAGACCATTTGACCTATGTTTAGCCTCTAAGAAATTCCATTGATGTACTGCAATGGTAAAATTACAGTTTTAACCTTTGTTTCATGTTTTATTCTCAAAACATTTGTTCCTTGAATTAGGCCCTTCTCTAGGTTATGTAGGAGCTTTTATTCTCTTTCTTAGGTCAAAATGAGCTAGTTATGGCTCATCATGTTGTTATCATCATACCCCCATGCCTAGCTTTTGCTAGTCCCTTGGCAAAACTTCAAGGTTTTAACTTCTGTTCTAGACCATGAGTTTCTTTCATAAGTTATGATAAGTGCTTTCTCTTTCTCTTTTGATTTTGTCAGAATGCCGATAGTAGGCCTAGAGGTAGTCAAGTACCAACCAAGATCCAGACCTGACCAGTTTTAGCCTTAGTCCTCTGCGAAGGTTTTTAAGGCCTACAGGAACTATCCAAGGGTTCATTGGACTCCGCGGTTAAAGCACCCGTGCTGGAGACATATTTTAGCCTTGGTTCAGTTTGCAGTGCATTTTTGTAAGAGAGTGACAGAGGATTTATTTATTTGGAGAGTTTTCTCTCTTTTCTTTTTATTTCTAGCTTCAGATTGTCTTCTCAACACGATCTGTATTGGATTCCTCATCCCCATCATCAATCCTCAATGGTCCCTGGCAATCAATGCTTCGTGATAGCATCGCCCATGGCAACCCGTAGAACCCTAGCTTTTGAGATTTCAAGATAATCCCACCCATTGGTGTTCCGTGGTCGAATCTAGACCCTAGGAATTGACATTTCATGATAATGCCATCCATGGTATCTGAACCAGCATAGTGCTTACGTACCCCCAATAAGATATGTAAATATCCTAAGAGACAGGCACTAAGGAGACGATATGTTATTATGCATCTTCGAGGGGAATTTCCTGCCTCTCCGCACCGGGAACTCGTCCAAATCAACATGTGTTGATCGGCTACTTATAATCTAGGCAACTTTTTTCAGAATAGTTAAACACTTTTGTTTGATTTTGATAGTTATGCGCATTGAACCAAACTGTGTGTGGATTGGGGTGCTTAGGTTACTGAATCGCGCAAATCGAAGGTCAGTTAACGAGGTCGAATACTCCCTAAGCCTTAGACCTAATACCTAAGCTTCGCATTTTCCTCAACCTCTTGAGGATTATCCAAATCTTAGTGGATACTTGAATTTTTAAGCCTAAGAGTCTAGACCAATGGCCTAAGATCAACATTCCTACTAATCTCTTTCTGTGTCTCATTAGCACTTTTTTTCTTCTTTTTTTCTCTTTTCTTTGATGTTGTCTAGAACTTGGTTAATCTCTTAATTTCTTACTAATGACTATCCTTTTTTTCTTTCTATTTTGTGCTCTTTGGCATTTTGCCCTTTTCCTCCTCATGCTTATGTGACATCAAGATTTTCCTCCCTCCATTTTTTTGTTCTTTTTCATAATTTTCTTTTTTTTGTTATTTTTGATATATGTGAATTTTTTGTCAGAATCCTTCTAACTTTTCTTGGTTTTTGTATGTATGCAATTTACCACCCCCCATGCCTAAGTTTTGCAATGTCCTCATTGTAAATGGAGGGTGTGAAACAGTGTTGGGTTCAAGGACTTAGAACAGGATATATCGGGTAGGTGAATAGGTCAAGAATGACTTTTGTGGACGATTTCAAGCTCTGGTACGTGTACCAAAGGTGGGATGGACTGTCTAAGGCTGAACTCAAGGTGCAATAGACGTGGAGTACAGACGAATAATCAGATGAATCTCGGGCTTTTTGGAATGACGGGTTACCTTCTGTTAAGTGCTAAATTCAACACCTTCAGCCGAGCAGAAAATGGGATGGAGAGGGAGTGGTCAAATTAATGGAATTTTGTAAAACAAGCACCTTGATTAAGAGCCTGGTTGGTCCAACCAGGTGCTTGTTAAGATCAATAGGCTGATGATGCAACCCAAACACAATCAGTCTGGTGGGTTGATAGATGTAGATCAACAGATGTGGAACCCACCAAATGCAATAGAGCTCGGATGGATACGGAAGTGTAAATTTGGGGTTTGGCTGAGTCGGATCAGCCTGGCCAGAGTAGGGCTCCAAAAAATAATCAATGGATGGTGTGGAAACCCTACAGGGGTGATCAGAGAATGATGGAGCATATTTTTCCATCTGATTAATGTTTGATACCCGGTATGTGTATGGTGTTGAATCATCTACAAACAGCTCAGTGAGAGGGGAATTAGAATAGAAATTGAGTCCAATTTCGGGTTGGGGTTGAAAATGGGTTTTGATCAGTTTTGTATGTGTGGAAGAGGTAGCTTCAATGAGAATTGCATATGAGGGCTCTTCTAGAAAGAAGTGACATGTGGTTTCATGTAGAGTGACCTCATAGTAACTTTCAAAATAAAAAATGAATGTCTGGAGAGTGTCTGTAGGATGCGGGAAATCTGAATTGAGAAAAGATTCGTATTCTGGGTTGTAATCACTCTCAACATTTTCTGGTTTTGGTTCCTGAGGATCGAAAAGAAATGATTCCATGTTACTGGAACTTGAACTTAAATCAGTGATGTCGGGAACTAGGACCTCAGAGTCAGAGTTGAAGAATGAATTATGTGAGCTGAGGTCGTAGATTGGTTTGTTGTATTCAAGAAGCAGAATATGGTCAGATTTGAAATCGTCGGAGATATTGTGAAAATTAAGTTCTGAATGAGATTCAAGATCATGAGTTCCACCATAGAATAAATCACATGATGTAGATTCAGCAGCCTAACTGGGGTCTAGCCTATATGTGTATTCTGAGCTCAAAAAGGTGTTCTTATCCGATCTAGGCTCAAGTTCTAGGCTTATAGGGGAGACCCAATCAAAACTCCACTCGTCCAACTCCTCGATTTCTGTATCATAAATTGGCGTGATTTCTGAAAAATCGATCTGATTTTCTGAGGATGTTGAAGAGGGATATTCATCAAATAGAGGCCCAGAATCATACTCTTCATTGAAAATTTGATCTTCTTCATACGGGGCCTCATAATCTTCCCAATAAATTTCAGATCTAGATTCTAGGCTTAGGATGTGGGTTGAATTACTAGAATCTAGGTTCGAGTAACCTTCGAGGGTCACCTTATCAGAATAAGGGGAGGGATTTACATCCTTTAGAGGTTCAGTGCTAATCTCATCATTGCAAGAGTTTTGGAATCTTATGCTTGGTGATCCATGGTCTAGGGTTGGCTCAACATTATGTTTTCCTACAATTGGAACTTCCCAACCTTCTTCAATATTAGGCATGTTGTATTCTATCTGGGTTGGGAATCTACAGCCACTCTTTGCCTCAAACCCGAGATCTGGGAAATCAGACCGATCCTCAATACTACTCCAAGATGGTTCATCATCTCTTTGGGGCATATACGGGTATTTATGATCGATAATTTGTTTCAATAAACTCATCATTTCTTCCCATTTTTCAAGATCATCTTGGTGTTGTTCCCAAAGTATAGGATTTGTCATGCATTGAAGGTATTCAAAATTATATAATTTTTCTATCTCAATGTATCCTGTTATGAGAATGTCTCAGGTTGATTCATTTGTGGCTTCTGTTAATAAAACTTGGGCATAGTTTATGATGAAGTTTGTGGTTGTTGGTACATTAACCTGAATGTCATCTATTGGTGTTGAGGTTTCGTATTCAATTTCATAGAACTCAAGGGTATCCTCAACCATCCTATCTCTCATGGATCTCTGTGATTCAGGTTTTTTGAATGGCAGTCCTAAGTAGTTTGGCTGCATATTTGGATTAGGTGGTGGAATCAAGATGTAGAATCAGAATTTGGATCAAGATGTGGAATCAAATTGTGAAGCGATTAAATCTGAACAAAGAGTCCCACTGAAAATGTATGTGTGTACTCTAAAGAGAAGAGATGAGGGACTGGATGTTTTTGACCCAATCGAGGCACCCAAAGATGTTTGGATGACTATGGAGGTTCGAGGCGGATGATACCTCTAGATTGGAAAAGTCATCCACCAGAGAATTACCTGGGCAGCCAAAGAGGGAGAGTCCCGCAAAGACCCTTACACGGTAGAGTGTCCCCACAGGTTACAGGGTTTCCCCCACCCAACCTCTCTTGTCATTGAGATTCCAGGTAGACCAGAATGGGGACCTTGACCTCTTAAGTCTACCACTTTTAAGATCAAAGGTGCTTTAGAGTTTTCACTTGAACTTTAGATGTTTTGGTATTATGACCTAATTTGGAGGTTGGTTGACCCAAGGGGTCAGCTTCACCTGACCTGCCCTAAAGATGGCAGAATGATTCTAGGTCAAGACCTAAAAGTCACCCTGATTTGACTCCCAAGTTATTAGGTCCAAGATTTTAAGATTCAAGTGGTTTTAAAGCTCTATTTTAGGGTTTGTCTTGCTTAGATCTTTTCAATCAAGGGCTTGGGTAGCATACTGATGCGGGTTGGGTTTATTTTCTTTTTATGCAAGCATGTGTGAACTAGCACTCCTAGAAAAACCTACTATAGAAACCCTAATTTGGTTCTATTTCCAATCCTCTTTTCTTTTCACAAAAATTCTCTTTGGACTTAAAACAAGAGGTGTGTTGTCCGCAGAGATTAAGCGTGATTTCTACTAGGCACAGGAATTTTGTGGGATAGGATCTCTAAAAATCGCTTCTACTTCAATCAGATTTGAAAATTTTATCTCGCAAATCAGGAAACTAGTCTTTTAAGTGATAATTACTATAAAGAGAAAGCAAGTAATTCCTATTTTGATTGCTTTCTTTTGTCTTTCAAGGATTAGGAGATGGATTAGGGAAGAAAAGAGATTACTTGCCCTGGAGTGGTTGACTTGCACGGGAGATCTTCTCGTGAAATGACTTGCAAGATCACAGCAAAACAAATAGGGCAAGTTAGTGTTCAAATATAATAGAAAAGAATACAGAGATTAGTGATAAATTGCTCATTGCTCCTCGGCAACGGTGCCAAAATGTTAACAAACACTTGATCGGGCTTTTAAGTAAGTCACGTTGTAGTATAGTCGATCAAGCATTGAAAACAAATAAGAAGTTTTTATTATTCGAAAACCTAAGTATCCGAGGTCAAACACAGGGAGCAAATGGAATTTATTCACTAATCTCAATAATGTAATTTGAACACTTAAATTTACTCAAAATCTAATTCAGAGTATAATGCAGGAGTTTATGAATATTAGAATGTAGTAAAAATAAAGAGATTGAGAAGAATAGGGCAAAAAGTCTGCTTGTCTTTCTTCTTTAGCTTCTCCTTTCTTCTTTCTTTTCTTCTTCTTTAGCCTTCTCTTTTCTTTCTTTCCTTCTTGTTCTTTCTCTTCTTTCCTTTAGCTTTGGCTCTTTCTTCTCTAACTTTCCTCTACAGGACTATGGCCTTAGCTTCTCTTTCCTTGCTGCCTTCTCTTTCCTTCTTTCCTTGGCCTTGGCTTCTTCCTTGATTTCTTCTTCCTTTCCTCTGCCTTAGCGTTTTCCTCAGCCACACCATATTTGTCTACGGTGCTTTCTCTTTCCTTGTCTTCTTCTTCTGCCTTGATTTCTTCTTCCTTCTTATTCTTCCTTTCTTTCTTCTTTAGCTTTCTCGACCCTTGCCTTTTCTTTCTGTCTTCTCCTTCTTAGCTTCTCCTCTTACCTGGCTTTTGCCTTGTCTTTCTTCTTCAGCCACGTCTCCTCTGCTATAGTGCTTTCTCTTTCCCTTGGCTTCTACCTTCCTTGCTGCCTTCTCCTGCCCTTCTCTTTCTTCTTTAGCTGCGCCTCTTCCTTCCTTCTTTTTCCTTAGCTTCTCTTTCCTTACCTTAGCTCCTCTTCCTTCTACTTCTTTCGCTGCGGCTACGCCTTCCTCTTCCTTTCTTCTTTTCCCTACACATGCACACGAGTGCAAAACCTATCCCCTACCCTCCCCCACGTCCACTCTTTCTCTATTTCTCTTTTGGATTCTCTCTCCCAGAGCCAGCCGGGTAATCGGGTCGGGTTTCACGCACCCGGGTCTAGGTGCACTGGCATGGGTGGTGCACGAGGAGTGTTAGGTAAATGAGTCAGGTCACGCTAGGCTGCGGGAGCGTGGGTCACAGACGAGGTGGGTGAGTGTGGGCAAGGGGACCTCACCCCATGTCTTGAGGCGAAGAGAAGAAAATGCAAATTCAATTTAAAGCACACACCTCACTCCTGAGTTTTCGAGTGGGATTAAAAGTCCCACCCGCTTCGCTTGCACGCCCACAGAAGGACTTCCGCTCAATTGCTGTAGCTGGGCTCTCCTTCAAGGCTAATTGCCTACTGAATGCATGCGTGGGTCCAACCCACACCTCCTGGACCTGGAGACTTGGAGCAAAGCACCTGGGTTGAAGCTTGCGAGCTTCTTGCTTGTGCGTCAATGGTGGAAAGGGGTCAAATCTGAAACTCACAAAGACGGCCTTGCAGCCTCATTAAAGCACATGGGGGGCTTTGCTGTGGCACAGCAAAAGTGCTGCAATGGGTGGCATGCAGTAGGGCGACCTAGGTGTGCGTGCCTAGGTCGCTCTGTGGCCGTGAAGGTGGGTTTGTTTGGGGAGCACTTAGGGAAGTGATGGCGGTCAATGGAGGGGTGGAAGATGCTCAGTGGATGATGGTGGAGGTTATGAGGGGTCTGGCGAGGTGTGTGGAAGTGCGGAGGTGTGGATGCGCCTTTGCTAGTGGTCGGCTGGAGATGGAGAAGGTGGTGGTGGTCTGCGGCGTCGAGGGGTTTAAAGTGAAAAGAAAGAGAGGGGAAATGAGTAGAGGGAGAGGAAGAGTTATAACCTAATTTAGTGGATGAAGGGGGATAGGAGAGCAGTTGGCCATACCTGCCATCGCTGGAGAAGATGAGTCCAGTGGAGGGAGAACGGTGACGACGATGGGGCTGGAGGCGCGCGTGCGGGTATGGCGCGACGCGGATTAATGTGGTGAAGATGGCTCTACCATTGATATTGTGGCAGAGTGACGAGAAGGAGGAGAAGGGGTCACCGGAGCTTGCTAGACACCTGGTCGGAGGAGAAGGGACAAAATTAGGGGTGTTTCTCCGGCCAAGCCAAGCTGAAAATGTGCGGTCGGAGAAGAGGGTTCTTTTATAGGTGTTGGCAAGGGCTCTTGTGCTTGGAAGGCAAGCTTCCAAGCGCAAGAGTCCTTGTCGGAGAAGAATTCAGGGAGATACCAAAATCTCACGAGCTTTCGCACAAGAGATTGGGTGCGAATCACGCCATGGAATTACGCTCAGATGGAAGGGAATTCCTCAGAGAATCTCCCATCCAAATCTGGGAGATCTCTGAGGAATCAGGGAGAAATCACCCTCAATTCCTTGCCAGGAGTAGGACTCCACTTTAATGGTGGAGGGACCTAATTGTAAGAGTGGCGAGGAAGATAGGGGGTTTGCGTAATGATTTTCAAAAGTTAGGGGTCAAAATGTAATTGGGTGGACTATTTTGCAAAGTAGGTCAAGGTGACCTCCCCTTAGGTCCAAATTTTGGTACAAACCTAATTTGGACCTAAGGAATCCAATGGTGAAGTTGGATTTTAGGTTTGACCATGTTTGACTAGTCATTTTACACAAAATCCAAATTAGGTCAAATATCTAGCTAGGACCCCTACTTAGGTAAAAATAGGTTCCAAAGGCCAATTTGAAGGTTTTAAACCCTAGGGGATATTTTTTCATGAATTTTAGAGGGTTTAGTTGATTTTTATCCTAACCAGAACCTTGTTGAATTGAGTCTATTTTAGGGTTATAAGATGTCATTTAATTCTTTGATTACACATGAACCCTTTTCTGATTGAACCAACCCACTTTTTATCTTATTATGACCATTTGACCTATGTTTAGCCTCTGAGAAATTCCATTGATGTGCTACAATGGTAAAATTGTAGTTTTAACCTTTGTTTCATGTTTTCTTCTTAGAACATTTGTTCCTTGAATTAGGCCCTTCTCTAAGTTTTGTAGGAGTTTTTATTCTCTTTCATAGGTCAAATGAGCTAGTTATGGCTTATGATGATGTTACATCATCACTCAAGATGTTTTCTCTCCATCTTCTCGGGATCCTGCATACCAGGAGCCCATTGACAATATGGATCTGGCACTGTATAATCAGGGTTTCGCACCACATGATGATGCAAGTGCATATTCTTTTGATGAATTCACATCTGAGACATCTTCGGCTTACGAAGATGTCAATGCCATTCAGGGATACAGGCGTAACAACCCATATTCTGAAACATATAACCCTAGTTAACACCAGCATCTCAATTTCGCCTGGTCTAGTAATCCACAGAGACCGAGTCAGGTTCCACACTACCAGACCAGACAATACGGGAATGTGCAGAACACGTATCCTAGGTAGCAGCCATTCCTGTCACAACAGCAACAGACATGCTCTATCTATCAACCACTGCACCAAGGTGCCAACTACCCTCCAAAGAGGGCCAACCCTTTGGAGTCGCTGAAGGAGGAACTGCAGGCATCTATTCGGAAATCTACTCATGACAACCTCCAAATAATGAAGGCAATGGATGACCAAATACAGAGCATACAGAACATGCAAAACCAGATGATGTAGGAGCATAGATCATAGGGAGCTTTACACTACCAACCTATCCTGAACCTGAGATATGTTCAGAATTAGGGCGCCCCACCTAGCTTCCAAGCACCACAGGGGTAGGCACACATGGTTATGCAAGCATTTCCCACACCTCCTGGTTATGGGCTCGATCAGCCACCTTTATTGCCAAACCCTGTGTATCCAGACCAACCTGCTCCTCTGCCCCTGCATGGACGCCGATGCAAAAGCTATTACCTTAAGGAGCGGAAAGACTACACAGGACCTACTACCCAGGCAAGCAGGTAATGATTTTTCCTACGCCATACCACGAGATGGCTCTCAACCTTCTTCCTCTCACAAGCCATCTTCATTAGATAAAGGAAAGAAACCTTTAGACCCTGAAATTCCCATTCCTTTTCCCGCAGCCCTAACATGAGATTCAGCACGGAAAAAGGACATGTGGAATTTCAAGGACCTAAAATCTATGTTCAAGGAAGTTCACATTTAGGTCCTTCTCCTCGAAGTGATAGATCACATCCCAGCTGTCTCTAGGTTCTCTAAGGACTACTATACTCCGAAGCAATAGCAAAGGATCTGATGACAAGCAGTATTATCTGAGGAAGCCAGTGCTGTTATTTTAGCTGACTTACCGCCCAAGAAGAAGGACCTAGTCACACCATTGATTTCCTGCTTGTTGTAGGATTCCCCTTTTGCTAGAGCCCTTCTTGACTTGGGGTCATCCATTAACCTAACTCCCACCGCAGTATTTGATCAATGTCGATTTGGGGAGATAAAACCCACCTCGGTTACCATACAGTTGGATGACTGATCTGTAAAAACATCGAGGGGGGTGGTTGAAAATGTGATCGTAAAAGTCTAAGGATTTTGCTTTCCAGCGGACTTTTTTGTTCTTGATATGGAGGCTCCTCCTAATCTTTGTGATGCACCAATTATCCTAGGTTGCCCATTTCTGGTAACCACCCACGCAAACATCGACTGTGCATCAGGGTGCATGGAGATTGGCCTGGGAAACGAAAAGCTTAGACTGGACATTTTCAGGCCATCAAAGAACTTTGATTGTGACTTGATCGAGGAGGATAGTGACGATGAAGATTCAGCTTTCTGTGGGAACATTGGGCTCCTCTACAGTGACCCAATGGCACATTAATCCTCACTATCAAGGGTCTTTGATGACGATCCACATGGGACTGAGACTACTGATATGCACATTTCATCCCATGGATCTGGTTGTCATGGGTGTTCATATGCTCTTAACACCCCTGATCCTAACTATCTTATCCTATCCAACACTGATATCTTAAGACAGGATTACATTACCACTGCAGGCGGATTCTTCATGAATCAAGATCCTCAAATTTCCATTATTGTTTCCTCTCCTCCCCTACATAACCCTCCTCCCCACCCTCTGCTACTAGAGCTACAACCCTTACCTGATTCGCTCAAATACGTATTTCTGGGAGAAAGTGAGACATATCTAGTGATTATCAATGCTCACTTGACTCCAGATCAGGAACACCGATTGATCTCCATTTTGTGAGCACATAGGGCTGCTATCGGGTGGGGCATTGTTGATCTCCATGGAATTCACCCCTCATATTGCACTCACCATATCTACACTGATGAAGGGGTGAGACCATCGAGACAACCTCGGAGATGCTTAAATCCAAATATGTTGGAGGTTGTCGAGAAGGAGATTATTAAATGGCTGGACGCAGACATTATCTATCCGATTTTCGATAGCCAGTGGGTGAGTCCCATTCAGATAGTGCCCAAAAAGGCAGGACTCACCGTAATTAGAAATGAATTAGGCGAATCCAGCCCAACCTACACCACAACTTCTTGGTGGGTCTACATTGACTACAGGAAGCTAAACTCAGCTACCAAAAAGGATCATTTTCCTTTGCCCTTTATTGATTAGATTCTAGAATGGCTAGCCGGGTGTAGTTTCTTTTGCTTTCTGGATGGATACTCAAGATACAATCAAGTCACAATCAACCTGGAAGACCAAGACAAGACAACTTTTACATGCCCCTTTGGAACATTTGCTTTTAAGTAGATGCCTTTCGGCCTCTACAATGCACCAGCTACTTTTCAACGATGCATGGTGGCTATCTTTCTAGACATGATTGGGGATTGCGTAGAAGTGTTCATGGACAACTTATCCATGTTTGGAGATGATTTCTCATCTTGTCTTGATAACCTCACAAAGATTCTGAGATGTATAGAAGTTAACCTAGTACTTTCATGGGAGAAAAACCATTTTATGGTGAGGGATGGCATTGTACTAGGTCATAGGATCTCCTCTAATGGACTCGAGGTCGACCGAGCTAAGTCCGAAATCATTTCACAATTACCTCCACCTAGCTCTGTTAGGAAAATCAGATCATTCTTAGGGCATGTTGGATTTTATCGAAGATTCATTCGAGATTTCTCGAAAATTGCTCGTCCATTAACGAATCTTCTGGTAACCGACACGCCTTTTGAATTTTACTCCTCGTGTCTCAGCTCTTTCAAGACCTTACGAAGCGCTACCTCCAATGCACCTATTCTCCAACCCCTCGACTGGTCACTCGACTTCGAGATGATGTGTGACACCTCCAACTTCACTGTCGGAGCTGTTCTTGTCCAGCGTCGGGAGTGCCATCCATTTGTAATATACTACACCAGTAAAATGCTGAACAAGGCTTAGCGTAACTATACAGTCACTGAGAAAGAATTTCTGGCCGTAGTATTCGGGTTGGTGAAATTTAGGTCATACTTAGTTGGATCCAAAGTTATCATCTACACTGACCATTCCGCCCTTCGGCATTTGTTGGCAAAGAAAGATGCCAAACCTCGCCTTATCTGATGGATCCCTCTTTTGCAAGAGTTTGATGTCGAGATCCGCGATAAAGTCGGAGCACATAATGTTATGGCGGACCACTTGTCTCGGCTAGACCCAAACTACATTTCGTATTCCTCGCCGATATCAGACCGATTTCCAGATGAGTCTCTACTATCTATGAACTCTGTGGAGTTTCCTTGGTATGCTGATATAGCAAACTATCTTGTCGCAAGCAGGCTACCTACAGGATTATTCAAGGATCAAAAGCTCAAATTTATATCAGAGGCTAAGTTCTATTTTTGGGATGACCCATTGCTCTTTCACATTGGGGTTGATCAGATCATCCATAAATGCATCCCTAATTCGGAAATCTCTAGTGTGTTATCCTTCTACCACAACAATGCTTATAGGGGTCATTTCTGGGGTTGAAAAATCGTTGCAAATATTTTATAGTCGGGATTTTTCTGGCCGACCATTTTCAGAGATACACATGAGTTTGCCAAGTGCTGTAAGCGATACCAGGCAGTCGGTTCTATGACTCGAAGAGACATGATGCCTCTCTAATCCATTCTGGTAATAGAAGTGTTTGATGTCTGGGACATCGACTTTATGGGCCCCTTCCCGAACTCGCATAGCATTGAGTACATACTCCTCACAGTAGACTATGTCTCAAAGTGGGTAGAAGCCATCCTGGCAAGACGAGCTGATCATAAGACTGTTATATCCTTTGTCTGGGAATTTATTTTTGCTAGATTTGGAGTTCCCCGCACCCTGATAAGTGATGGGGGAAGCCACTTCATCCATGCCCATTTCAAATCATTATTGAAGAAATACAGGGTGCAACACCACATTGCTACCCCATATCACCCACAGACCAATGGGTAGGCTGAAGTATCAAACCTCAAATCAAGCTTATCCTTCAAAAGACGGTTAGACCTGATAGGAAGGATTGGTCTGATCGGTTGATCGATGCACTATGGGCATATCAGACCGCGCACAAGGCCCCGCTCAGAATGTCACCATACCGCATGGTGTATGGAAAGGCCTATCACCTTCCTATGGAGCTAGAGCACCATGCCTTTTAGACGGTGCAGAAGTGTAATTTTAACATCGAGGTCGAAGGTTATGAAAGGAACCTCCAGCTCAGTGGGTTAGAGGAGATTAAGCGGGAAGCATATGAGAATGCAAAAATATACAAGGACAAGACAAAAGCTTTCCATGATCAACACATCCGGAGGAAGGAGTTCACACCTAACTAGCAGGTTTGGTTGTTTGACTCTCGACTCAAATTCTTTGTAGGAAAGCCCAAGTCCAAGTGGACTAGGCCGTTTCTGGTGGTCCACCCGTATCCTAACGGGGCGGTCCAAATTAGAGACCCAAAATCTGGGCATGTTTTTACGGTTAATGGCCAACACCTCAAACCATTCTTTTCCCAGGAACCTCCTCCTGTTGTTGAAATGATACATCTTCTTAAGGATGTTTGACTGATGAGTTGCCCAGCTGGAGGAGTTAAACTTAGCACATATACACGTATACATACCATATATATATACCATATTTCATTTTTGCATAATGTTTTGCATATTGTTTTGCATATTGTGTATGGCATTGCAGTGATGGCATAAGCTGAATGATAACTCAGAAGCAGTTCCAGGTGATTTCTATCCATATACACCCAGCCTTATTTCTTTTATTCATGCATGAGGGCATGCAAACACTTAGGCATGGGGGGGTAGTTCATAAAAAATTGAAAATTTTCTGCCAACAATTTCGGGGATTAGATCATTTTATCAAGAGGTTTTATTAAAGATTTATTCTTTAGTAGATTCCTAGACTTAGAATCCAATATAATTTCATACTTGCATGTAGATTTTGCAATGGATCCTCAGCGAAAATCGATAGACATCTCTAGTTAGTCGAAAAGAAGCATTGCTTCTTCTCCTGAACCCTTGGATAGCAATCAGGGAGTCAGGTGAACTATCTTTTAGTAGATCCACCAAAACATATGTAAGGTGAGAGTAGAGAGTACTGGTGCTCTAAGGCTAGCATAAGGAATCTTTAATAATTGAATAATGACACTTGGAGTTGGGCATAGTTTTTGCTCTTAGTTCTTGCGTACTAAATCTGTGAGAAATTCCATATGAGAGCCACCAAATAAGGCAAAAACACAGAGAGTGGATTCTGATAAAACTAGGACTGGGGTGGATGGTCGCGACCATCCTCTACGGAATCCTTGGCTGAAGGAGGGTACTGATGTCAAGGTCAGAAATATGTCATCTTATCCGTTCCCTAATCGGTGCAGAGAAGAGGCACTTCCACCAAATAAGCCACCCAAAATCCAATTGGTCATTACTTGGAGCGCTTGATTGAGTTCTAAAAAGGTCATGTTGTAGTACAGTTGAAAAGGCATTCAAAACAAATATAATTTATTACTCAAATTTTAAAGTCCGAGGTCGAACACATGGAGCAAATTAAGGTTTAGAAATCGAGATCACAACTTGAGAATTTAAAAGAATATAATATGCAATAAGATCAATGTTATAGTGCAAAAAGGTAGGAATAAATGTAAGCACAAAATATTAAAGAAATCAATGTATATATGAACCTCAAAATTGGATGTCTGATTTGTGAATTAGATGCCTTAAACTGATGATGCTACAGTGCTTGACTCTTTCTTTTCTTCTTCTCCTATTCTTCTTGCTATGTCCCTGATGGTTGCCTTCAATCTTCCTCTTCCTCTCTCTCTTGCCGGCTGCCCTCAACTTATTTTGCCTTCAACTTCTTCTACCTTCAGTGTCTTCCTTCCCTTCCTTTCTTTTCTAACTTTGTCCTTCTCCTTCTTCCTTGGCTTTAGCCCTCAGCCTTTTTCCTTGCCTTCTCCTTCTTCTTCCTTTGGCTTGGCTTCACCTTTCTCTGCAAAGAAAAGCCTACCCCCTACCCATGCGATCTCTCTTCTCTCTTTTCTCTCTTAGGTTCGCTCTCCCAAAGCAACCACTTCTCGGGTAATTGGATCGGGTACATGCCCGGGACCAGCCTCATCGGCGTGCGGTGGTGGGCGAGGTGTGCGGTCGAGTCGGGTCACCAGGATTGCGGAGTGTGATCGAGGAAGAGGCGTCTGGTCGGGTGAGAGGGGACCTCACCTCGTGAGTTGGAGGAGAATAACCTTATGCAGAAATTCCTTTTATGCGGGTGCGGCTCTCCACAACTTTCCGAGGTGGGACTAACTTCCCACCCTCTTTCACGTGTGCCTGGAGCCGAGTGTCTTCGTTCGATTGTAGCTGCAGTGATGGCTCTTGCTGTCAACTGGTCACCTGGAGATGTTTGCGAGAGTGCCTCGTGCGGCCTGGGACTGTGACCTGGAGTGGGCACGTCCTGGAGAAACTTGCAAGGAAGCTTCAGGTGGTGCATCAATGGTGGCGAGCCCCTGGAGCTGAAATCACACAAACGGCCTCGTGGCCATGTTAAAATGCTTAGGGAGCTTTGCCAAGGTGTGGCGAATGTGCAGGTGGTCAGCGTGGCGTGGGACTACCTGAGGGAGAGTGCCTAGGGCATACTGCGGCTGTGTGTGTGGGTGTGTTCGAGGGTGTGTTTGGGTGAGTGGCGGAGTGTTGTGAGTGGGGGGTTATGATCAGTGAGTCGGGACGGTGCTTATGGACCGGTCAGCGAGGAGGGAGGTGGTCTGTGGAGGTGGAGTGAACTCACTGGAGTGGCGGCTGGAGTTGAAGGGGATGATGGTGGTGGAGTGCGGCAGTGGTTGTTTGAAGGAAATAAAGAGGGGAAAAGAATGTAGAGAGTGAGAGAAACTTCTCTTGGAGTGAAGAGACGAAGGGGGAGGCAGGGATGGCATCTGGCTCATATCGCCGACACCAGAGACAAAGGTGCTCAGTGAGGGAGGTCAGCGAGAATGAAGGGGAGGCAAGATCTTCGGCGGGTGCTGCGCAACACGGACGAGCGTGAGGAAGAGGAACTTGCCATCGGTATTATGGCTAGGCAATGAGGGAGAGTAGGAGAAGTCACCAAAGCTTGATGAGCAAGTCGGCTGGAGGAGGAGAGTCGAAATTGAGGAGGTTCTCCAGCTGATT
Source organism: Thalassia testudinum (assembly GCA_037157565.1). NCBI lineage: Eukaryota > Viridiplantae > Streptophyta > Magnoliopsida > Alismatales > Hydrocharitaceae > Thalassia > Thalassia testudinum. The sequence continues at coordinate 99,418,036 of JAZHRO010000025.1, forward strand.
TCAAGCTTAGGAGATGCGGGGCGAATTGGTGTCTCTTAAATAGGCCCTGGAGGTCGGGTTTGTGCTTGGAGGCCAAGTTTCCAAGCACGGCAAGGTCGCCAGCAGTGGAAACTCGAGAGATACCCAAATCTCTCATGCATTCGTATGAGAGATTGGGTACCAAACAGGGCTTCTAATTGGGTTCACATTGAAGGAGATTTCTCAAAGAATCTCCCTTTCAATTTTGAAGGGGATTCTCTGAGAGATCAGGGAGAAATCACCATTTCAAGCTTGCCGGAGTAGGATTCCCTCCGCTATAATGGTGGAGGGACCTAATTTCAAAGAATGAAGAAGAAGCTAGGGGGTCAAGTGTAAGGGTTTTTGAAAGATAGGGTTAGAAATGTAATTGGGCTGGACCTATTTGCAAAGTGGGTCAAGATGAATTCCCCTTAGGTCAAAATTTTGGTATAAACCTAATTTGGACATAAGGAATCCAATAGTGAGGCTTGATTTTTGGTTTGACCATGTTTGACTGGGCAATTTATGAAGAAACCTAATTTAGGGTAAATATTTGTCTGAGACCCATTATAGGTCAAAATAGGTTCCAATGGCCAAATTAAATGTTATAAACCCTAAAGAATATTTTTTATGATTTTTAGAGGGTTTAGGTGAATTTTATATTGACCATAACCTTGTTAAATTGAGTGGGTCTCTTTTAGGGTTACAAGAGTCATTTAATTCCTAGAATTCACACGAACCCCTTTCTGTTTAAACCAACCCACTTTTTATCTTGTTAAGACCATTTGGCTTGTGTTTAGCCCTTGAGAAAACCTGTTGTTGCACTGCAATGGTAAAATTACAGTTTTACCCCTTGCTTCTTGCTTTTCTCTCAGAAAGGTTATTTAGTGAATTAGGACCTCCAGTTGGTTATGTAGGAGCTTTTGTTCTCTTTTATGGGTCGAGATGAGCTAGTTAGAGCTCATGATGGTGCTCCCATCATACCCCCATGCCTAGCTTTTGCTAGTCCCTTAGCAAAATTTTAAAGTTTTAACTTCGATTCTAGACCATGAGTTCTTTGATGCTAAAGAACTATGATGAGTACTTTTTTCTTTTGATTAGGTTAGAATGCTAATGGTAGGCCTAGAGGTACTCAAGTACCAACCAAGATCCGGACCTGACCAGCTTTAGCCTCAGTCTGCCATGAAAGTTTCTAAGGCTAACAGGAACTATCCTAAGGTTCGTTGGACTCCGTGGTTAAAGCACCCATGCTTGAAACATATTTTATCCCAAGTTTAGTTTGCAGTGCATTTTTGTAAGAGAGAGACAGAGGATTTTCTTTGTTTGGAGAGTTTTCTCTCTCTTTTATTTTTATTTCTAGCTTTGGATTGGCTTCTCAACACGATTTGTATCGGATTCCTAGTCCCCATCATCAATCCTCGAAGGGTCCATGGCAGTCGATGCTTTGTGATAGCACCGCCCATGGCAATCCCCAGAACCCTGGCTTTCGATATTTCAAGATAATCTTGCCCATGGCGTTCTGTAGCTAAATCCAAACCCTGGCAATCAACATTTCATGATAATGCCTCCCATGGCATCTGAACCAACATAGGGTGCTTACATGCCCCTAGTAGGATATGTAAATATCCTAGGAGACAAGCACCGAGGAGACGATATGTTATTGTGCATCTTCGAGGGGAATTTTCTACCTCTCCAAGTCGGGAACTCATCCAAATCAACATGTGTTGATCGGCCACTCCTAATCTAGGCAACTTTTTCAGAACAACTTAAACGCATTTGCATGATTTTGATACTTATGCGCACTGAACCAGACTATGTGTGGATTAGGGTGCTTAGGTTACCGAGTCCCGCAAACCAGAGGTCAGTTAACGAGGCCGAATACTCCCTAAGCCTTAAACTTAATACTTAAGCTTCACATTTTCCCCAACCTCTTGACGACTATCCAAATCCTAGTGGATATTTGAATTTTTAAGCCTAGGAGTATAGCCCAAGAGGCCTAAGGTCAGCGTTCCTTCTAATCTCTTTTGTGTCTCACTAGCGCTTTTTTCCTTTCATTTTCTTTTTCTTGATATGGTCTAGAACTTCGTTAATCCCTTAATTTCTTACTAATGACTATCTCTTCTTTTTCTTTTCATTTTGTGCTCCTTTTTTGACATTTTTCACTTTTCTCCTTTTTCTTCTCATGATTTGTATGGGCTCAAAATTTTCTCTCCCCTCATAATTTTTTTGTTCTTTTTCAAGAATTTTTTAATTTTTTTGTTATTTTTGGGATATGTGATTTTTTGTTGAAACCTTTTCTTGTGAGATGAGTTTTCACGACGTTTTGCACTTTCATACCCCCCCATGCCTACGATTTGCAATGTCCCCATTGTAAATTAGGTGGGTTCAAGTTCAGCGTAGATCATTCATTAGAATAGGTTTTGGGTGGGCGAACAGGTCGAGGTGACTATTGCGAACGATTTCAAAACTCGGGTACGGGTACCTGAGGTGGGGTCGGCTGTTCTAATGGATGAACCCTAAAGTACAATATGAATTCATCATAAGAATGTCAAGAAAGGTTTCGGGTTTTTCAAAAATGATGGGTTGCCTCTCGTTAAGTGCTGAGTTTTATGCGATCGGTTGGATGCAATGAGCTTAGAGAGAATGGAGGGTAAAGGATATCTCAGCCAAATTTGTATTGGTCAAGTCAATGAACGGTTTGAGTCTCTGACCATTCACGATGAAAGGTTCGGAATTATGGCTAAGTGGACTGATCTCAATGGCTCCATTTCCAAAGATTTCTCAGATGAGGTAAGGTCTGATCCATTTTGATCATAGTTTTCCTGGGAACAATTTAAGCTTGGCATCAAAGAGTAGGACTTTTTGATCAGGGTGCAAGATCTTTCAGGATATGTGTTTGTCGTGAAATGCCTTAACCCGCTCTTTGTAAATTCGCGAGTTCTCATACGTGTCGTGGCGTAATTCATCGATCTCTCTCATTTGAAGCTTTCTGTGGATTCCTACCTTAGAAAGATCTAGGTTGCAGTTTCGTATTGCCTGATAGGCTTTGTGCTTCAATTCGACGGGGAGGTGACATGCCTTCCTGTACACCAATCTGAAGGGAGGCATACCTAATTAGGTTTCGTGGACTGTCCTATAAGCCCACAATGCTTCTGGAAGTCAGGACGAGCAGTCTTTCCTATCAGGTCTAACAGTGACATAGAGGATTTTCTTGATCTCCTGATTTGATAGCTCAGCTAGAACATTAGTTTGGGGGTGGTAAGGAGTAGAGATTCGGTGTGACACCCCGTATTTGGTGATCAGTGACCTGAACTGAGCATTAGTGAAATGAGTCCCTCCATCAGAGATTATAGCACATGGAATCCCGAACCGCGAAAAGATGTTCTGATGAATGAATTTGATAACCACCTTATGATCATTGGTTCGGGTCAGAATGGCTTCGATCCATTTGGACACGTAGTCAACAACGAGTAGAATGTACTCGAAGCTATCCGAAATAGGAAATGGTCCCATAAAATCAATCCCCCATACGTCGAAGATTTTGCATACGAGAATCGGCTATAAAGGCATCATATCATGGTGGCTCATGTTTCCTAAGGTTTGGCAATGAGTGCATGCCCTACAGTGATTGTATGCATCCATGAAAATTGTTGGCCAATAGAAGCCGCACTAGAGGACCTTTGCTGTAGTTTTGTGACCTGAGAAATGTCCATCACACGCCTGGTCATGGCAGAAGGGCAAGATGTCTTGAATTTCCGCTCTCGCAACATATTGTCGAATGATCTGATCAGCACTGATGGGGAAAAGATATAGGTCTTCCCAGAAGTAATACTTGGCATCGGAAAGCAATTTTTCCTTCTTAGCCTTCGGCCAATCGGATGGAATCTGATGTGATGCTAGGTAGTTTACTATATCAGCAAACCATGGAATCCCTGTATTGATAGTCAGGAGGTGCTCATCAGGAAAATGTTCCTAGATGGGTCCAGAAGGGTCGATGATCTCAGAAGGAAGGCAGGACAAGTGATCAGCTACCACGTTCTGTTTTCCCACTTTGTCGTGAATCTCAAGGTCAAATTCTTGCAATAGCAAGATCCAACGGATTAATCGAGGTTTCGCATCCTTCTTTGCAGGGAGATGCCTCACAGCTGTGTGATCCGAGTAAATGATAATGCAGGAACCCAGGAGATATGATCTGAACTTTTCCAGGGAAAAAACTATGGCTAGCAGCTCTTTCTCAGTAACTGTGTAGTTATCCTGAGCCTCGTCAAGTGTCTTGCTAACGTAGTAGATGACCACGGGTTTCCCGTCAATTTTCTACCTAAGTACCGCTCCTACAACGAAATCAGATGCATCGCATATGATCTCAAAGGGTTATGACCAATCAGGGGACTGTAGGATCGGAGCTTGGGTAACTCGATCACGGAGGATTTCAAATGCTTGAGTGCATTCCTTGGAGATTTCGAAAGGAACATCCTTAGATAGCAGAGTGGTCAGGGGGCGCACGATCTTTGAGAAATCAGGAATGAATCAACGGTAAAAATCGATGTGCCCCAGAAAAGATCGGATGCCCTTAATCAAGCTAGGCATAGGGAGTTTGGAAATCAAGTTCACCTTGGCTCGATCAACCTGGATGCCTTTTTCTAATATGAGATGTCCCAGGACAATTCCTTCAGACACCATGAAATGGATCTTTTCCCTGGAAAGAACCAGATTCACGTCAATGCACCACCTGAGGATTTGGACCAAGTGTAGTAGGAAATCATCAAATGATTCTCCGAATACTAAAAAGTCATCTACGAAGACTTCCAGATAATCACCTACCATATCTGAGAATATGGCAAGCATGCACCGTTGAAAAGTAGCGGGTGCATTGTAGAGACCGAATGGCATCCTTTGGAACGCATACATCCCGAAGGGGCAGGTGAAAGTGGTCTTTTCTTGGTCCTCAGGATGGATTGCCACCTGGTTATAACCGGAGTACCTGTTCAAAAAGTGGAAGAACCTATTTCCTGCTAGTTTCTCGAGGATCTGATCAATAAATGGTAGTGGGAAATGATCCTTCTTTGTGGAGGTATTGAGTCTTCTATAATCAATGTAGACTCTCCATGAATTTACCACACGGGTTGGTATGATTTCTCCAATTTCAGTCGTGATCACGGTGAGTCCTGCCTTCTTAGGTACAACCTGGATTGGACTCACCCACCGACTATCGGAGATTGGGTAGATTATCCCTGCATCTAACCACTTGATGATCTTTTTCACGACCTCCTGCAGATTAGGATTCAGACATCTCTGCATTTCACGGGAAGGTCGTGTGACCTCTTTGGTGTAGATACAGTGTGTGTAGTAGGAAGGGCTGATACCAGTCAAATCATCAAGAGTCCATCCAATGGCTTTGCGATGTTGCTAGAGAACAGTAATTAGATGGGATTCCTAATCAGGTGTGAGTCTAGAGTTGATAATCACAGGAAACGTCTGATTGGAACCCAACAAGATGTACTTCAGATGGTCAGGAAGAGGCTTGAGTTCCAGAATAGGGTTATTAGCAGCAGCGGGTGGTTCGGGGTGTGTGTCAGGAGCAAGGGAAGGAGTTATGGGTGTATCTAGGTCAGGTTTGGACTCCTCTGATTGCAAGTTTTGATTCTCTTGTGGTTGATCGAAAGTAGTTAGGTTGTCCTCAATATACAGATTGTCAACCACAGCCTTGATGTCACATATTTGTTCTATATCATTGCAATTAATCCCTTGTTGGGCCCTAAAGGTGTCGATCTTTAATGTTTGGTTCCCGAATTTCAGTTCAATTTGGCCCTCCTCACAATTTATGTTGGCCCTAGCAGTGGCCAGGAAGGGTCTCCCTAGTATAATTGGTGTATCCCTCAGGCTTTCTGGAGCGTCCATATCCAAGACTACAAAATTCACTAGGAAATAGAAATCCCTCACCCTAACAATGACATCCTCAAGAACTCCTTTAGGTGACTTTATAGATTGTTCAGCTAACTGTAATGTCACCTCTGTCAGTTTAAGCTCAGATTCCTCAAGGTGGTCAAGTAGGGATGTAGGTATTAAGTTTATGGAGGCTCCTAGATCTAATAAAGCTCTGTCAAATTGGGTATCACCAATGGTACAGGAAATCAGGGGAGTACCGGAGTCTTTTGCCTTAGGTGGGAGTTTGCTCAAAATTACAGAGCTGGCTTGCTCTGACAGTACGATTGGACTCCCACTTTTGGTTCGCAGCTTACGCTTAGGTGTACACACGTCTTTCAAAAATCGTGCATAAGTCAGTACGTGGCCGATTGCATCCATCAACAGGATGTTTATGTGGACCTATTCAAAGAGCTTGACCAGATCCTCCTCAGGTGCCACGGGTTTGGTTGTCCACTTTCCCTTGGTCAAGGCCTCAGGAAATGGAACCTCGGATGGTTCCTCTGGAATAGGGCCACGTTCTTGATCAGGGACAAGGGTATCCTAGATAACTATCCTAGGGCTTGAGTTAGTACTACCAGGCTGAAAGTGGCTTGGGTAAGGTGGGTCTTGTGTTGCTTTGCCACTACGGGTTGTAACAGAATTTAGTCTTGCCTAGTTTTGGTTTGGTGTCGATAAAATAGGTGGCTGCTGCTGAAATCCCGCATATGATGTCGAAGCTTCCATCCCGTCAGGTGATGGAATAGAAGGGGCCTGATAAATCATGTGGGCTTGGCCTGGATTTTGGTTCATAACATGCCTCTGCTTTGGCATGTTATTCAGATTCAGTAGAGGCTGTGAAGGAAGTGTGCCAAGTTGCCGGGAATTCGCCATCTAGATGAGTTGATTGTGAACCTTTGTGATCTCGTCCTTGTGTTGCATTTGCATAGCCGCATTCATCTTCTGAATGTCAGCCAAAGAAGGATAAGAGTCATTTGATATGTTTGAGTTGGCCCAGATTGATAGGTGGGGTTGGGCCGATGCTGAGGCGGCTGATATGGATGAGGAGCTTGTGGACGGGATTGATATGGTGGTCTTTGATTCTGATTATTTCCTGTCCACAGGAAATTAGGATGATTTTGCCATCCAGGGTTATAGGTATTGGAGAATGAGTCATTTTGGATGGCGTTGAGGTCCTTACAGGTCTGAGGAACCTCAGGAAAGTCAGAGTATGAGGGTTCAGAGTTCCCCCAACTAGAGTAGGTTGGATCGAAGTTTCCTTCGATCCTAGAGTCAGACGGGGGTGGATACGGGTCCATCCCCTGAGAAGATCGGTGATAGATGTTATGCACAGCTTCCCTCCCAAAAGGCAGCTGTGCAAACGAGTTTTGCATAGAGGTGTCTCGCTGCAGATGTCGTGTCAGCTCATTGATGGGTCGGCCCGGATAGGTTGTTAATATGATGTTTTTATCATTGAAATATGTATAATGGTTAACCTAATTCGGACCTAACCGTCTCTTTACAAAATTTTTAACCTGGCCTAATTGATTTTATCTTGTCACTTTTAGGCCCAGGGTGAAACTCAAGGAAGTGGGGTTCAAGTCAAGTTTCTACGCTTTTCCTAAAATGCGTCTCTTCCATTCGTTTATTATGTTTTTGGTGTTTTTCTTATTTAAATTTTTTTCTGGTAATCCTTGTTCTTGAGGTACACCCTCAAAATTGTGTCCTTGGCTTTTAGCCAAAATAGAGTTCCAAAACACGCCTTGCTACTCGCAAGATGGGGTACCTACAAATCAAAGATTATCTTTTCTCTTTTATATATATATTTTTATCTTTTTACTAAGAAGGAAGCTAACAGACAGAAAGTAAATATAATATCTATAGATATATATATTTATATGTAGTATATATATAAAGGGGTGGGGGTGGAGGTGGCGATGGAGTGTAGCACCGTGTCGGGTCGGTCATTGTCTAGAGAGACGCAACCAACACGACTATGTGCCACGTGGAGTGAGGATGGATGATGGATGATGACTGTGTCCACGCTTTTTGTACGCATGTATCGAGGAATATCAGCAACTGGTGCAGATATTCCCGCAATACAGCGTATAGTAAATAACGTGAAAATATATGTACATATGTATGTATATAAGTAAATGTATATATATATTTAAATGTATAAATATATATGTATAGATATATATATAGATATATATGTATGTATATATAGGTGTATATGTATATATATATATATATATATGTCTGTATATATGTATATAGCTATGTATATATGTATATAAGTATATTATATAATACTATAGTGATATATATATATATGTATATAAGTATATGTATCTACATATATATATATATATATGTATATAGATATGTATATATATATATATAAGTATATGTATAAGTATATATATATATATATAGATATATTATATATATATGTATGTACACATAAATATATAGATATTACTATGTATATATATATATATGTATGTATATATATGCTACTATATATAACTATATGTATAGTGTAAGTGTGTGTGTGTGTGCGTAAGTGTGAGTGTAGGTGTGTGTACGTTGGTGAAGATGTGTGTGTGCATAAGTGTGAGTGTAGGTGTGTGTACGTTGGTGAAGATGTGTGTGTGCGTAAGTGTGAGTGTAGGTGTGTGTACGTTGGTGAAGATGTGTGTGTGCGTTGGTGTAGTGTGTGCTGTGAGTGCATGAAAAAAGAGAGAGAGAAAGAGAGAGAGAGAGAGAGTGGGAGAGAGAGAGAGCGGGCGGGAGAGCTGGCGAACACGCGAGTTAAGACATCTGCCGGAGGCAGCGGACGTCTGGCACCGTGTCGTCTGAAGGCGGAGGCGGAAGTCTGAAAATGGCGGGTGTGGGCGTGCGTCTTCGCGTAGGGTTCTGCAGGCCCACGCAAAGACGACGAGCGGGCGATGGCGCAGAGGAGCGAACGTGGAGGAGGGTCTGCGGCGGTCGCGGAAGGTCGCGAAGGAGGGCAGGGGACGGCGCGAGGCCTTAGTCGGCCGCTGCAGTGCGCGCAGCGGCCGGTTAATGGTGCAACGGCTGAGACGACAGGACGGAGATTGAGCAGGGAACGCCCTGCAGGCGCGTGCGGAGGCGGTGAGCGGCTGCGGGGACGGTCGTGGAGGAGGCGGGGGGAGCTGCTGCTGCTACGGCTTCAAGCTTCGGACCTTGAAGCGGCAGCAATGGCGTGGAGATGAAAATGAAAAGAAAAGAAGACACCACGCCCACTAGCTCGTTGAAGAGCTGGGCGGTGGTGTTCCCACTGTGGTGGTGTGCACCACAGTGGGTTCTCCTGCTCGCTGGGTGTCTCCTCGAAGGAGGGCCGGCGTATGGGAGGGGAGAACGGGTGAGGGGAAGGTGGTGGAGCTGCGGGGTGTTTTCGTGCAGCAGCCCGTGTGGGGTCTGTTCTCTCGCGAGGAAGAAGTTGTGGCTTCAAATAGAGGAGGAGAGCGTGGCTGCAAGCATGGCTGCAGCAGGGGGATGGCGTGGGAGTGGCAGCTGCAGGGAATGGTTGCTGCAGGAGGCATGGCGTGCATGTGGGTGTGGGAAGAAGAATGCAGCCGCGGGAAGAAGAAAATGGAAATCAAGAGGGAATAAAAATAGAGAAGGGACTTTTTGCAAAGAGGCACTTGAGAAAAACTGTAAATATGCAAGTCATTGTTTCATTTCTCCTCCTCTTTTGATTAAATGCATTAATGCAAGTGTTTTTACAAATGCAACTATAGAATCCTAATATGCAATGTTAATTCTAGGAAATAGCTTAAGAAGGCTTTATTGCAGGCGTATTTTGAGGTGCAAACATATACCCCCATGCCTAACTTTTGCTATTCCCTAGCAAAACGGTATTTAGAAATGATCTTAAGCTGAAAATTTTCTTCTGAGGTGATAAAGGTGTGTTTATTATCGGATATTGTGAGAACCAATTGTAGAGAAGACTACCAGTACTTTAAGTCTTACATGACAAAGATCATCTCTCAACTAACCAGGACTCTTGATATTTAAACCTTAAGTACGATTTCCAGGACCTAGGAGGTTTTGCCGTACTCGAGAGTTCAAGAGGTTATGGTTTGTGCATAGTGAAGGATCAAGACTGACCAGATGAACCTTAAGACTCACTCCCAGGGTTTCACGAATTTTTGAGTACAGGTTGGTCCCAGTTTCAGCTCGTGTTTTCGGATTGACCCTTAAGATGATTACGGAAAACTCAACTCCCATTTTCTGATTTTTTTTGTGGCTTACAGAAAGTATACAGACATTTATGAGATATATTGACTCTTTTGCAACATTTTTTTTCTTTTTTTTTTTTTTGACAATATTTTTTTTTTTAAACACGTGTCAGTATATCTCTTACAACACATTTTGAAAGAGCACACTTTTTTTTCTTTTTGGTGGGAGAGTTTCTTTTTGGTCGAAAGAGTCGCTCCTAAACACAAGACTAAAATCTGGGATAAAAAGTCTACCTGCGCGCACAAGTAAGGACTCCACCTTCCCTAATGAACACTAGGGTTGGATCTTATATTCAACTGGCCTTTCCTGATATGTGTAGTGTAAACCAAGTTTACTTACGCTCTCAAGTAAAAGTAAACCAACGGATCTTGTACTGGTGTCTCAGGTACAAGAATACGTCCTTAGTTAGGAGAGATCTTGATCTATTTTGTCAATGCTTTAAGTGAATTAAGCCGAGCCTGAGCGAATCAAGCTTCTGTGGCCTGGAAAATCTTCAAAACAGAGGTTGAATATCCATAAACACTTATTGTATTTCTTTGTTTCACCTTTCAGATCATTACTAAACACCATTTATTATTATATATATATTTTTTTTTTCTTTTTTCTTTTTCTTGCATATTTATAAATGGGTGGAAATTGTATGATACCATAAAATACCCGGATCCTATGGATGCCTTTCCAGCCCCCCATGCCAAACAATGCTATGTCCTCATATGCATGCAGTGAAAGGCAGAGAAAGGACGGAAGATCGGGTAACACGAGCTGAGGTTCAGGGTATAGATCAGGGTGGAAGGGTGGGTGGTGAAGAGAAAAGTGAAGTAATCGCGATAGAGGCGTGAAAAGTGATGGTGGATGGTGAGAGATTTGGCGTTTTCTGGGACGAGAGTGTCCCAGGCGGATCAGAAAACAGATCAGGAAGAAGTTGGCCCTTAGATTGGCCAAGAGGAGGGGCTCTTTGGATAGATTGATCCAAAAGGGAATAGCCCCAGTGAGTAAGATGTGGGCTCAAGGTCCCAGTGTGGAGTTGCAAATCTGCCTGATTCGCGATAGAGGCGTGAAAAGTGATGGTGGAAGGTGAGAGATTTGGCATTTTCTGGGACGAGAGTGTCCCAGGTGGATCAGAAAACAGATTAGGAAGAAGTTGGCCCTTAGATTGGCCAAGAAGAGGGGCTCTTTGGATAGATTGATCCAAAAGGGAATAGCGACAGTGAGTAAGATGTGGGCTCAAGGTCCTAGTGTGGAGTTGCAAATCCGCCTGATTTGGTGGGAAAGAAAGGGCAATCCGGTCTTCCAGAGTGTGAACCGGCTGTGAGCAGCCCGACAATGACTCAGACCACGAGGTATGGGAAGCAAAGAAAACCTCATCAGAAGTCTGGTTAGGAGAAGGTACGGGAATAGGGAGGGATTGGGGAACGTCACAGTTTGTGTTGGTCAGGCAGTCGTCAGGTAATTTACAGCAGTCTGAATCGGCTCCAATTAGCTCGATACACATACTGACAGTCATGTCCTCGTCAGACGTGTCATCCTTGATGTAATCACTATCAGCATAAGAGTGCGGTGCTGCAGCGGGATTAACCTGAAATCCCAGAGGAATACTCAGAGTTTGCAGAATTTGATGAACCTGCTCCTGAGAAGGTTGTACCTGTTGTTGCGGATCACAGGGTACGAAGTTTTGCGGGTTTGGAACAGGTTGGGTAGGAAGAGTGCCCTGAGATCGAGTCGTCATGCCTAGTTGACTGATCTCAGCATTCTGCTGCGCCAAATGCTGAAGAGAGATCATGTTCTCTTTATGGCGCTTTGACATTTCCGTCATCATTCGCATCAATTTATCAAGAGGCTTTGATGCGTGTTTGGTTTTCTGTACGCAAGGGCCTGATGGCAGATTTGCCATAGGATTAGACTAGACCCTTGGGATGACGGGTGTGGACGATCGCACTGGTCCACCAGCGGGGTTTTGGCGCTGCGGGTTGTTGGACCATGTGAAATTCGGATGATTGCGCCACCCTGGGTTATACGTGGCAGAAAACGGGTTGTTCCCCAGGGTGCAGGCGTCTTCTATTCCAGAAGACGTGCCCGCATATGTGTCCGAGCACACGGAGGCTTGGTCCTCCATGTTGAAATACTGGCTCGCAGAAGCCAGTTCCACATAGCTTACCGAGTCGCTTGGCACGACATTCGATAAGGAAGGTCTTGCAGGGTTTCTCAGGATAAGCCTGGTGTTGAAAGAATTGGAATTGTGACGAAGTGGTGAGGAGGGGGTGTGTGCCATGTTTGTGGAGGAGGAGCAGGGTTTGGCTCTTTTTTTAGATTTATCAGTCAATTCAAACAATTCAGGATTGTGTGACCTCCTCCCAAACATGAACTATCGCAGGAAAAATTGGGGGGATAAGAGGGGAAAAGAGATGAGAGAAATGACGCCGCAAAGGTACACTTGATTAGAAATCAATACAGTCAAGTTCCTAACCTCTACAGTGTGCCCTTAGACCTAAAGATCTAAGTTACCTACTATCACGAACTACGGAACCGAATGTGAGCACCACGGAACCACCGGGCCAGATTGAAAGGCCGTTTGCCCCAGTCTTAGACACCCGATAGCACGCGAGAACTCTCACCAGCACGTAGCCGTTACACGCAGGTAGTTAGACCTCCAATCCTTAAGAAGGGTCAAGTTACTACCAGTTTTAATTAGAGGCTTAGGGTCAAGTGCTTTTGGAATGTGAAGGGCGTTGTTTACGGGTAATGCCCAAGTGATTGATTTTTAGAGTGTGAAAAACAAGCATGCAACTGGGAAATCTCCCCGAATTGAAGTTTTTAATTGGTGAATGGTTTTTAGAGTTCAGTCTTAAGTAGTATGAATTTTAGGATTTTGCTGAATTACCAATTCAACCAATCTCCGGGTTTTTGTGACAATACAAGTTTTCTTTCCAAGCCCAAAAAACCCTTCTTCAATTATCAGTTAGTTAATGCATGCTAAAATGCAATGGGCTACCCTAAATGGAGATTTATATGTGTGGATGCACGAATCAGTTTTATATCAATGTGAAAGGGAGCCAAAGCACTTCAATTCAAGTGCTCCCAATCACCAGAAATGATTTCCACACACAAAGCTTCAACCAAAAGATAAAGAAAATAAAATTGTTGGGGTTGAAGTATTCAGGATCGAATCTCTGGCAAGTTGAAAAGTCGTGGTGGTGTTGGAATCAACTCAATTCCAAGTCTCCCCACCAAAAATGTGATCCTGAATTAAAGATAAGTGAGGCAAAAGAGGGATGCAAACAATCTTTTTATTTGCCTCAAAGAGTACTTCACACGGCGAAAAATCTAAGAATCAAGATTCTCGTATTTTCGTTATGCGAAGTGTGGCAGGAAATCCTGGGGCAGTGGGAGTGAAGACAACCAATCAAACAATTGAATTTTAATCCACTTGCCCGAAGAAATCCCAAGAAGTTTTTCTAGTTTTTGGTTTTTTAAATTTTTTTCTTTTTTGGGGTGGCAAGCTAACCATAGTTTGCTAAGAAAAAGAAAACCTACTTGTTCGGCAACGTGTGCGAAGCTCCAATGTAGTGTTGGCGTCTTCACACTCTCATTCCCACCTTAGATCTACTCACGTCTTCGGCTTCGTCTACTTTCCTTCTCCTTCCACCAAGTTTACCTGCACACCAAAAATAAAAATACCCGTGAAGGGAGAAAAATTGAAAGGAATTGAATAGATACTTACTTGAAGGCGCACTTCCTCGGCAACAGTGCCAAAAAAGTGTGATGGGTCGGCCCGGATAGGTTGTTAATATGATGATTTTATCGTTGAAATATGTATAGTGGTTAACCTAATTCGGACCTAACCGTCTCTTTACAAAATTTTTAACTTGGCCTAATTGATTTTATCTTGTCACTTTTAGGCCCAGGGTCGAACTCAGGGAAGTGAGGTTAAAGTCACGTTTCTACGCTTTTTCTAAAACGCGTCTCTTCCGTTCGTTTATTATGTTTTTGGTGTTTTTCTTATTTAAATTTTTTTCTGGTAATCCTTGTTCTTGAGGCACACCCTCAAAATTGTGTCCTTGGCTTTTAGCCAAAATAGAGTTCCAAAACATGCCTTGCTACTCGCAAGATGAGATACCTGCAAATCAAAGATTATCTTTTCTCTTTTATATATTTTTTTTATCTTTTTACTAAGAAGGAAGCTAACAGACAGAAAGTAAATATAATATCTATAGATATATATATTTATATGTAGTATATATATAAAGGGGTGGGGGTGGAGGTGGCGATGGAGTGTAGCACCGTGTCGGGTCGGTCGTTGTCTAGAGAGATGCAACCAACACGACTATGTGCCACGTGGAGTGAGGATGGATGATGGATGATGACTGTGTCCACGCTTTTTGTACGCGTGTATCGGGGAATATCAGCAACTGGTGCAGATATTCCCGCAATACAGCGTATAGTAAATAACGTGAAAATATATATACATATGTATGTATATAAGTAAATATATATATACTTAAATGTATAAATATATATGTATAGATATATATATAGATATATGTATGTATATATAGGTGTATATGTATATATATATATATATGTATGTATATATGTATATAGCTATGTATATATGTATATAAGTATATTATATAATACTATATAGATATATATATATATATGTATATAAGTATATATGTATATATATATAAGTATATGCATAAGTATATAGATATATATATATATAGATATATTATATATATATGTATGTATAAATAAATATATAGATATTACTATGTATATATATATATGTATATATATGTTACTATATATAACTATATGTATAGTGTAAGTGTGTGTGTGTGTGCGTAAGTGTGAGTGTAGGTGTGTGTACGTTGGTGAAGATGTGTGTGTGCGTTGGTGTAGTGTGTGCTGTGAGTGAGTGAAAAAAGAGAGAGAAAGAGAGAGAGAGAGAGAGAGCTGGAGAGAGAGAGAGAGCGGGTGGGAGAGCTGGCGAACGTCCGAGTTAAGGCGTCTTTCGGAGGCAGCAGACGTTTAGTGCCGCATCGTCTGAAGGCGGAGGCGGACGTCTGAAAATGGCGGGTGCGGGCACGTGCCTTCGCGTAGGGTTCTGCAGGCCCACGCGAAGACTACGAGCGGGCGATGGCGCGGAGGAGCGAACATGGAGGAGGGTCTGGCGCGGTCGCGAAAGGTCACGGAGGAGGGTAGGGGATGACGCGAGGCCTTAGCTGGCTGCTGCAGTGCGCGCAGCGGCCGGTTAAGGGTGCAACGGCGGAGACGACAGGATGGAGATTGAGCGGGGAACGCCCTGCAGGCGCACGCGGAGGCGGTGAGCGGCTGCGGGGACGGTCGCGGAGGAGGCGGGGGGAGCTGCTGCTGCGGCTTCAAGCTTCGGACCTTGAAGCGACAGCAATGGCATGGAGATGAAAACGAAAAGAAAAGAAGACACCACGCCCACCGGCTCGTTGAAGAGCTGGGCGGTGGTGTTCCCACTGTGGTGGTGTGCACCACAGTGGGTTCTCCTGCTCACCGGGTGTCTCCTCGAAGGAGGGCCGGCATATGGGAGGGGAGAACCGGTGAGAGGAAGGTGGTGGAGCTGCGGGGTGGCTTCATGCAGCAGCGCGTGTGGGGTCTGTTCTCTCGCGAGGAAGAAGCTGTGGCTTCAAATAGAGGAGAGCGTGGCTGCAAGCATGGCTGCAGTAGGGGGGATGGCGTGGGAGTGGCAGCCGCAGGGAATGGCTGCTGCAGGAGGCATGGCGTGCATGTGGGCGTGGGAAGAAGAATGCAGCCGCGGGAAGAAGAAAATGGAAATCAAGAGGGAATAAAAATAGAGAAGGGACTTTTTGCAAAGAGGCACTTGAGAAAAACTGTTAATATGCAAGTCATTGTTTCATTTCTCCTCCTCCTTTGATTAAATGCATTAATGCAAGTGTTTTTACAAATGCAACTATAGAATCCTAATATGCAATGTTAATTCTAGGAAATATCATAAGAAGGCTTTATTGCAGGCGTATTTTGAGGTGCAAACACTCATCCACCTTCTTCTCAATGATAGAGACCTTGTCCAACCGAGTGGCCATCAATTCCAAGTTGACAGATGTGGACAGGCCTTGCATCTCATGTGCTCCCCTTGGATTCATCGATGTGCGGACATTCGTCCTGTCGAATAAGCCCATGGAGTCATTATTGATGGAGTTCTCACACATATTCTCGAGAATCTCCCACACAGTGTCTTTGTGTTGACCCATGATATTTTCCTCCACAGGTTGCATTGACGAATAAGAGGATATCTTCACAGAGTTCCTAGTAAAAAGACTGGAGTTGTTCCCATTTAGGATCTCCGTGATGGGGGCACTTTCGCATGAGATCCGGGAAACAATCCCATGCTTCATGAAGGGGTTCTCCAGATTGCTGGGTGAAGTGTGTGATCTGGTGTCGTAAGGCATTCATCCGACCAACTGGAAGAACTTTTTCAAAAACTCGAATTGTAGTTCAACTCATGTGTTGATTGGACGCATTGGAGTTTGATACCAGTGAGCTGCTTTGTCCATGAGACAGAAGGATAACATCTTCATGAGAAGAATATCCCAATTTTGGACATCTGACCCAAAGGTCTGGGCCAGATGTTTGAGTTGTTTGATGTGCTGGAAGGGATCCTCGGAATTAAGCCCATGAAACTTAGGAATAACATGAATCATGTTGGGCTTGAGTTCAGAATCATAACCTCCAGCCGAGATTTAGACTCGAGGTTCGATTGCCACTGTAGCGGGTTATAGTGATCTCGCATCATAGGACGCTGTGGTGGGTTTACAAAGGCTTGAAATAAATCATTAAGGCGCTGAAGTTGGTTTTCAATGTTATTCTCTTCTTCTACGGGTTGTGCCATGATGATGGAAGGAGAATTAGGTTTTGATGAATCATAGGAGATGTCTATTTGGCGGGGTTACTGCACAAACACGGACGTCGAGGCCTGGCCTCGGCAGGAGTGAATCAGTAAAGGAGGCCTCAAGGATGGTCTTAAGGACCTGCCAAACATGCATCGATGGTCTGGACGAGAGTAGAATGTGATGGACCCAATCAAGACACCCAAAAATTTGGATGACTATAGAGGTTCGGGGTGGATGATACCCCTTAGTTAGGAAGCCGTCCACCTGAGAAATACCAGGGTAGTTAGAGAGGGAGAGTCCCGCAAAGACCCCTACACGATATAGCGCACCCACGACTTACAGGGTTTCCCCCACCCGACCTCTCTTGTCACTGATGTTCTAGGTAGACCAGAATGGGGACTTTGACCTCTTAAGTCTACCAGTTTTATTTAAGAGCAAGGGTGCTTAAGATTCCACTTGAACTTTAGATGTATTGAGTGCAAAAGTGACCTAATTTCAAGGGTGGTTGACCAAACAAGCGGTCAACTTTACCTATGAGTCCTTTGAGAGGTTTTAGGTTCTTTCTTTTAGGATTTAAGTGAGATTAAGAGCCTGAATTTTAGGGTTTTCTTGACTAAGTCTCTTCAACCAAGGCTTGGGTACACCTCTTTTTGGAGAGTTGATTCATTCTTATGAAGGTGTGTCTCTAAAACCCTAAATTGAATTCGTTAATTTGGCTCTAATCTTGGTCCAATTTAGTTTGCCAAAATATGGTATCTAGGGCTCAACCAAGAAGTTGGAAGCCCTAGTTACCTTAAATGGGTGCACAAATTAGTATTTGTTGTTGAAATCAAATCAGGCAACTTTGGTGAACTAGCTAGAAGTGTAAACCAGGTAGCCCTAATTGATTTTATCTTATTTTTTCCTTTTCAGAATGATGGGCTTAAGTGAAAGAGATTAATCAGAAATTACCTGCCCTGGGCATGTTTGATGTGCAGCTATCTTTTGTTGAATCTTCTCCCTTGAAATGTCCACAACAAAATAGATATATCAAGTTACTGCCAAATTAGCAATTGTAATCAGGATTTCTAAATCGGCCGTTGCTCCCTAGCAACGATGCCAAAATGTTTGGAGTGCTTGATCGAGTTTTAAAAGGGTCGCATTGTACAGTCGAAAAAGCATTCAAAACAAATATAATTTATTACTCAAATTTTAATGTCTGAGGTTGAACACAGGGAGAAAATTAGGGTTTAGAAATCGAGATCACAACTTGAGAATTTAAAAGAGTATAATATGCAATAATATCAATGTTATAGTGAAAAAAGATAGGAATAAATGTAAGCACAAAATATTAAAGAAATCAATGTATATATGAAGCTCAAAATTGGACGTCTGATTTGTGAATTAGACACCTTAAAATGATGATGCTACAGTGCTTGACTCTTTCTTTTCTTCTTCTCCTATTCTTCTTGCTCTGTCCTTGCTAGTTGCCTTCAATCTTCTTTTTCCTCTCTCTCTTGCCGGCTGCCCTCAGCTTCTTTTGCCTTCAACTTCTTCTGCCTTCAGTGTCTTTCTTCCCTTCCTTTCTCTTCTGACTTTGGCCTTCTCCTTCTTCCTTTGCTTCAGCCCTCAGCCTTCTCCTTGCCTTCTCCTTCTTTTTTTGGCTTAGCTTCACCTTTTTGGTAGAGCAAAACCTACCCCCTACCCACGTGAGCTCTCTTCTCACTTTTCTCTCTTAGGTTCGCTCTCCCAGAGCCACCGCTTCTCGGGTAATCGGATCGGGTACGCGTCTGGGACCATGCCCATTGGCGTGTGGTGGTGGGCGAGGTGTGCAGTCGGGTCGGGTCACCAAGTCCGCAGAGTGTGATCGGGGACGAGGCGTCAGGTCGGGTGAGAGGGGACCTCACCCCATGAGTTGGAGGCGAATAGCCTTATGTAGAAATTCCTTTTATCCGGGTGCAGTGCTCCACAACTTTCTGAGGTGGGACTAACTTCCCACCCTCTTTCACGTGCACCTGCAGCTGAGTATCTTTGTTCGATTACAACTGTAGTGATGTCTCTTGGCATCAATTGGTCACCTGAAGATGGTTGCGAGAGTGCCCCGCACAGCCTGGGACTGTGACCTGGAGCGGGCACGGCCTGGAGAAGCTTGCAAAGAAGCTTCAGGTGGTGCATCAATGGCTGCATGCCCTTGGACATAAAATCACACAAACGGCCTCGCAGGCACATTAAAAATCTCAGGGAGCTTTGCCAAGGTGCGGAGAATGTGCAGAGGTGGTCGGCGTGGCTTGGGACTGCTTGTGGGAGCGTGCCAAGGGCACGCTGCGGCCATGTGTGTGGGTGTGTTCGGGGGTGCGTTTGGGTGAGTGGCGGAGTGTTGTGAGTGGGGGGTTATTATCAATGAGTCGGGGCAGTACTTATGGATTGGTTAGCAAGGAGGGAGGTGGTCTATGGAGGTGAAGCGAACTTGCCGGAGTGGTGGCTGGAGTTAAAGGGGATGATGGTGGTGGAGTGCGGCAGTGGTTGTTTGAAGGAAATAAAGAGGGAAAAGGATATAGAGAGTGAGAGAGACTTATCTAGGAGTGAAGAGACGAAGCGGAAGGCAAGGATGGCGTCTGGTTCGTATCGCTGATGCTGGTGATGAAGGTTCTCAGTGAGGGAGGTCAGCGAGGACGAAGGGGTGGCAAGAGCGTCAGCGGGTGCGGTGCGATGCGAACGAGCGTGAGGAAGAGGATTCTGCCACTGGTATTGTGGCTAGGCGACAAGGGAGACTAGGAGAAGTCGCCAGAGCTTGATGAGCAAGTTGGTCGGAGGAGGAGAGGCGAAATTAAGGAGGTTCTTCGGCTGATTTCAAGCTTAGGAGATGCCGGGCGAATTGGGGTATCTTAAATAGGCCTTGGAGGTCGGGTTTGTGCTTGGAGGCCAAGCTTCCAAGCATGGCAAGGTCACCAGCAATGGAAACTTGAGAGATACCCAAATCTCTCAAGCATTCTCTTGAGAGATTGGGTACCAAATAGGGCTTCTAATTGGGTTCACATTGGAGGAGATTTCTCAGAGAATCTCCCTTTCAATTTTGAAGGGGATTCTCTAAGAGATCAAGGAGAAATCGCCCTTTCAAGCTTGTCGGAGTAGGATTCCTTCTGCTATAATGGCAGAGGGACCTAATTGCAAAGAACGAAGAAGAAGCTAGCGGATCAAATGTAAGGGTTTTTGAAAGATAGGGGTAGAAATGTAATTGGGCTGGACCTATTTGCAAAGTGCATCAAGATGAATTCCCCTTAGGTCCAAATTTTGGTATAAACCTAATTTAGACCTAAGGAATTTAATGGTGAGGTTGGATTTTTTGTTTGACCATGTTAGACTAGGTAATTTACGTAAAAACCTAATTTAGGGCAAATATTTGTCTGAGACCCCATTCTAGGTCAAAATAGATTCCAATGGCTAAATTGAAGGTTCTAAACCCTATATAATATTTTTATATGATTTTTAGAGGGTTTAGGTGAATTTTATTTTAACCATAACCTTGTTAAATCAAGTGGTTCTATTTTAGGATTACAAGAAGTCATTTAATTCCTAGAATTCACATGAACCCTTGTCTGTTTGAACCAACCTACTTTTTATCTTATTAAGATCATTTAACCTATGTTTAGCCCTTGAGAAAACCCGTTGTTGTACTATAATGGTAAAATTATAGTTTTACCCCTTATTTCTTACTTTTCTCTCAGAAAGATTATTCAGTGAATTAGGACCTCCAGTTGGTTATGTAGGAGCTTTTGTTTTCTTTTATGGGTCGAAATGAGCTAGTTAGGGCTCATGATGGTGCTCCCATCAATTATCCTAAAATTTCCCAAGAATGCCTCACATATAAAAGTATGTATGTCATGTTATGTTGTGCTAATAAATATAGCAGTATGTTGTGTTGTGGCATTGTGCCAATAGATTTACATACAGAAGAGTTGTTTGCTCGAAAAATAAAATAAAAAAAAAGAAAGAAGAAAGAAAAAAAATGTTTTGTGAAACTGTTGCATAATGTGAGTCTAGTTAAATGTTTTGAAAAGTTTTGAGGCAAAAACACCTACCATCCTCAAGAACCATCAAATACAATCTTAACCTACTTTTTTTGTATTTCTAACCTCCTGAATATGGGTTGAGGAGTCTGACTTAGTCATAGGGTTATCAGAACCTAATTAAAGTGTCATGCCATGTGAGACCACCAAAACATTTACGAATTTGGTGAGATGTGAGCTCAGGGAGAAAAAGAAAAAAAGGGAGAAGAGTACAAAAGATTAAAGAGAGCACAATTTTTCCAACCCCTCTCTAAGTTGATTTATTCAAAAATATGGAAATCTAAATTATGAAATACTAGTCTCTAAGAAGCACCAGAAGAGAGGAAGCCACCAAATACAAATCTAGTTAACTCAGACATCTCCTACCTAAGCCAAACACTGGGGCCAAAATCAGAAAATATTTATAACCTTGAGAGAAGAGGTTTGCCTATCCTGATAGAATTTTACTAGGGGTCAAGTACAAGATTTAAATGTGTATCATCTCTTCGCTTGGATCCGTTGCAGAAGCTACAACATTATATATTCATGGTTATCTGGATTTTGAATTTTTGGATGAAACAAAAAGAAATAACTCTTTAGTTTAACTCTTGATAAAATGCATTTAGTCTTGCACTTGCTAGGGACTAGCAAGATTTAGGCATGGGGGCATGATTGCACAGCCATCATAGGCCCTAACTCACCTGAATTAAGGTAGAACTTAACTTAACATGAACATTCTGTATGCATATGCATCGTATTCTGCATCGTAGTTGGTATATGTCGTTTATGTATTAAACTATGTTATTTGAGAGGTATTAATGATTGTAGGTAATCCAGGGTTGCAGATGACCGATCCAACCTTATGGATCTGTTGAGAATAACAAGAGTCAAATGCATCTAAGATCGCATCAATCAAACTCCCGTAGCACCCTAGGGATTCTATAGAAGATCAAGAGCCAAGGGGCAAATTGAAGAATATCCAGACCTCAGGTGAAAAATCCAACTATATGGATGGATCCAAATTGACGTTTATAGTCCAACGTTGCAGAAATCAAGTTAATTGGAGGCCTACGTCATCAGATATAAAGAGAAGAAGAACGGATGGCCACGATGGCACCATGTGGCACCATCGTAGCCGGCCCTCGCCGCACCCCCAACTCCTGAAGGCACCTCTCCTTACAGTGTAGGCCGTTGGATCTTCATCCAATAGCCACGAACGCGCCACGTCGTCACCTAGATTGGATCAGTATAAATATAAATAAGCACATATATATGATAAAGACTTTGCGCAGCGCGTTGGCTCATGCATGCATGCACGTAAGTGCGGGATGTGGGTTCGAGCCTTGTGCTATGCAAAATTGTTGCAACAGGCACGTGCAGGCATGTATGCACGATTGGATGGCGTAGAGCATGCCACGTTGCGCGATCAGAGCACATCGGGAGTGGGACGCGCGATTGCACGGGTTGTGCAAAACCAGGAAGGCAATCGCGCGGGTTGTGCAAAATTGCATGGTGCTGCGGCTGCCTAAGCCATTTGATCGGAATGTTAAGGTGAGATTTGAAGGCATGTGGAAAAAGCAAAAACGCTAAGGCGTAGGAGCGCTCGTAGCCGCACGATTTCAATCTGAGGGCACATGTTGTGCCATGTGGCAGCACCAAAGAACATCCGAGCGTGGAGAAGGATTTTGAAGGCTTTTTGTTGCACAGGGGCTGTAATGCCTTATTTGCCCCTCCAAGAAACTATTAAAGAGGCTTAAGGGTCATCTTTCAAAGGCATTCAAGTAGTAATCAAGTAGAGATCTCCTTCCTCCTTCTATTGCTCCTCTACCCTCTGCATCTCCGTCTGAAGCATCTGCTGAGCCACCTCAGTGGATCGTCCCTGCTCTCCTCAACCTCTCCAGAAGGCCACCACGGACCACCCGTGGTGCCCTCATTCTATTACCTCGGTAGTTTTATTCATTCTTATAATTTGTTTAGTTATAGTTACATGTATGCAATTCATGTTCAAACTCTCTGCGTGATATATATATATTGTGATTCATTGTCTCTATTGTTTAGTAATTAGATTTAGAACAAGAGCATGAAATCAGAAGCACTTTATGCCTCCCTGTGATTGAATAGGACTCACCAGTTCCATTAATTTTATTTGTCGAGATGTATTTCGTGCTACAACGACGTATTCATCTTTTACGTGATCTACGCCCCGAACACCTCCAAGCCGGGAAGATGGCTTATACCCATCGTCTCCACTCTTTGTTACCCTATGGTCATTGTAGAAAGGGGTGGGCTACGTCATGTGGTGTGAACATGTACAAGCGCTTTTACACTGAACCACAGATAGCCAATAACCTACCCACCGACTGAGAAAGTAACCACTCCAAACCTCGAGCCACGTATCCTGCTATCCCATTTAGCCGCTAAGCTTAACCAAAGAGTCGTAGGGAGTTCAGCAACTCCCTAAACCAGCCCCAACACTAGTCTGAAAGACCAAAGCTGTAGCCAAATCCATGAGTAGCAGGTCTAAGACTAGTTATGCATTCTTAAATCCTGACTAAATCATCGTTATTAAATCAATTTCAAATAACGTTTCATTTTCATTAATCAAATAGGCTAACATGTTTACATCATTAAGTACAGATTTAATAGATATTCATGTTATCCTCCAATTTGTCAGTATACAGATAATTTCCAATTTATGCCAGTGGTCCCATACTATTTAGAATTTAATAAACACAATAGAATTGATTTCACAGAAAATGGAGTTCATTTCATGCATGTGAATAGAAGGTTACGTTTTAACATCTTAGTACCCCACAATCATTAGATATCAAGTTAATTTACTTTTAAGTACCCAAAAGCGGAAAGCATACTATCATAGGGTTCCAAACTCAGCAAAGAAGGAACACACGCCAACAAGCACAAGACACATGAAGAACCACGTGAAATGGGGTCTACAGTTACTTGGAATCTAGATGGAAACAAGATAGAAGTAGACTACTCTACCTAACATCACCAGAGGGTTACGGTGACTCCAAACTGTGCACATAGTGCCTGGGGGTAGTCTCCAAGCCTTCCTCGAAATCCATGCACGCATCAGGGTCAGGACCTAGTTTATATAGACAAAAAATAGTGTTGGAATAACCTACTTACATTTTTGATCTTTCACTAAGGAAAAAGCACTCGAAAATGAAAATAAAGTGTACCATCGTGTAGTACGCATTGATACGATTCCAACAATACCTTATTTATCAAAATTCAAGGTTGGAAAGGCCTTGAACCATTGAAAAAATGCGAGGGGGTTTGAACCATTCCTGGACCGACTGGTTCACACAAACCAATTGCATGCTCACACCACTGCCACGTGTCAAGTGCTAATTCATTCCAATGTACGCATGTAGATCGCCACTACTGCGTCCGTACCTCTCATCCGTCAGATTGTCATGCCTCGCACATTAAGGGTGCTTGCGCTTCCCATCTCGCATAATCATGTGTTCATGACCCCCCTTTGCTTGACATGTGGTAAGAATCCATGCTGCGTTGCTAAATCCAACAAGCCGTGCTCGTCACCATTGCCGCCTTTGTAAAAATTATAGAGGGGAACCTCGTAATTTTTGGAATTACAAATGGGTCCTTGAGAATTTTATTTAAGATTTCTACTTGAAATCTTAATCTCTCTTTATCTTCTTTCTCTAGATTTAGGGGTTGATCAAGGTGTGCTTTGCGAATTAAAATCGGGTTTGAAGAACCCGTCATCTAGCTTGCAAAATGCATCTATCAGATAAAATTTGTAACCGAAACTCGAAAAGTAAGTCTCGGGTCGAACAAGGGGAGGCGAACGTTTGGTTTTATAAAAATCCGTGCTTCACTTTATTTCTTTTTGTCATTTTTATCTTTTCTAATTTTTTTGGTATTTTAATAGGGCAAGAGATCAGATCGACAATTGCTTATCTAGCTAATCTACTTGCGAAAATATAAGAGAGAGAGGGAGAAAGAGAGAGAGAGAGAAACAATCATCTACTCATAAGCAAGTGTTTGTTACAACTACGAAAGTAGAAAATCTACACTACATAAGCGTAAAAAGATAGAATGAGGTAAGAGAAATCCCCCTCGACGGTTGCTCGGAGGATGACTCGCTTTGATGTCGCCTGGAGGAAGGTGGTGAGGAGCAGGACGAAGGAGGATGGAGTTGGGGGACGGAGGATGGGGTAGGATGGCGTCGTGGCAAGGATCTTCTTCCCAAAGGAAGGTGAGGAGATGGCCACAGGATGCTCCACGAAGGGGGGTGAGAGGTAGGGAAAAGCTCGATTCTACTCTAAAGATGCATCCCGGGCTTGGGACAAGCTCTCTCTAGAGCCTTGAAGGTGGTGAGGTGAAGAAAGGAAGAGATGAAGAAAAATGGGAGGGGTAGGGGTCCTTTTATAGTGGCAGAAAGAATCAAATTCGTATACAGGGCATTTAGTGGCGGTCATAAACGTCATTGAAAAGCTGCTGCAAACATCGTTGAAGATCCCACTCACGCACCCCTGCTGCTGCACCGCTGGCACGCGTTGTACGCACCCTTGTCACGTGCACACACGTGATACGCACCGTTGTTGCCACTGCCTCCACACATGCGCTACACCACTGCACTTGTGCATGTGTGCCTCCATGTGCCTGCACTGCTGTGCGCGTGCGGTGGCACGTGTGTGCGCATGGGCGGCCTGGGTTACGCCACATGGTGTAATCTGGGTAGTCCATCTTTTCATTGTAGGGGCTGCTACAGAGGTCGGATTGAGTCAATTTTCACACCGTTGGGTTGTGATCATCGACCCAAATCCATTCGTGCGGTCGGATTTGTCGTTTGAAGCTCTGAATTATGTCACCTAGTCCCTTGGCCGTTGATCTTCTTTGGATTGCATATGGTGCTACGAGACTCTTATCGAGGCGATTTCGGAGGCGTTGGACTCCGATCGTCATCTTGATCAGATTCGTATGGTCAGATCACCAATCCAAGCCTTCGAAATAAATATTCTTCTCTCCTGACCACAAAAAGGATGTAATTAACCTAAATTATATACAACTACTCTAAATGCTGAATGATGCATGCTATGCAATATTTATATCATGACATGCAAATCTAAGCCTAGGAACATTCATGAATAGTCATTTTACCCACAATAATTGTGTCTACATCATACCTCCATGCCTATCTTTTACTAGTCCCTAACAAAATTAAACTACATGCCATGTATAAAATCAAAATAGGCATTTTACCCACAATAATTGTGTCTACATCATACCTCCATGCCTATCTTTTACTAGTCCCTAACAAAATTAAACTACATGCCATGTATAAAATCAAAATTAGGATTAGATCGCTTAGGACTAAATCGTTTATTAACAATAGAAAATTTCAACTAAAGTCCTAAACAACGAAAACTCAACAGTACCTGAGTGTCTACCAGAGTACAGACCGCCCAAGTCCTCGCCTTATTTGAAAAGGGAAGGTACATTTTTTTGTTTTTCTTCTTTTCTTATTTTTTTTGGACTTTTGGAGTTTGAGTGTGTCGGGATAACTTTTTATGACTACCCGACCTGTCCAAGACTCGAAAAGGACTCTAAGTGCTAAGCATCTAGTGAAAGAGTGAAAGACTCACTAGGCGACCGTTAAAATGGACTTCGGGTTTCTAAGACCCTAGGTGACCTTGCCTAGAGGTTTATCTTTTCGAACGGTAGCTTTCTCCCTAGTTCTTTTATTTATGGGGTCAACACAAGGGCGAACCCAGTGTATATCTCCCTGGTTTATTCTACTTCCCTGC
Source organism: Thalassia testudinum (assembly GCA_037157565.1). Lineage (NCBI taxonomy): Eukaryota > Viridiplantae > Streptophyta > Magnoliopsida > Alismatales > Hydrocharitaceae > Thalassia > Thalassia testudinum. Next base: position 99,444,913 of record JAZHRO010000025.1, read on the forward strand.
TTCTTCCCTAAGTGTTTTGGGAATTATTATGCATTTTTATGAGCTGGGCTCTGCACAATCGGCCAATGGACTACTACTCACGGTAACTTGCCAGCCATACTCGTGCGGTGAAGTGTGGTTTTGTTTATTATTTTTTTTATTCCTTTTTCTATTTTTTATATATTTTTTTCTTCTTTTTTTTTTAAATTAGGTGGCTTTCCTGATCTAAGATTTACTTAAAGGCAGTACGACAAAAATGGTCTTGTGGCTGGGCCCTGGACATCTGGTTGATGAGCTATTACCACCGACAACTTGCCAGCCATACCACCCTAGATAGTTCATTAACTAACCAATTTTCGAAGAAACCATCGAAAAGTGAGTCAGTGTAAAAAGTGTGTAGATGCTTAGGCTTAAAGTCCCCTCATATCAGAGGGCAAGTTGATAAGTCGTGTACTTATCATCCCAATTTATTTACTAGATTAAAGATGAATTTGAATTGGCAAGGACTCGAGACTAAGTCAACATTTTAGTGGATACCCGAGTTAATTAAGCCTGAAGACCTGAAGAGTCTAAGTGTTCAGGTCCTATCGTATCGTTTCCTAAAGTTAATAACTTCCAAAAGCCTAAGTTCTCTTCTCCTAATTCTTTCTTTTATTTTCAATTTTTTTTAAAGAAAAGAAAAGAAATTCTACAGAGCTAACGAAATAATTTCAGGATTAAGTATCCACCCCCCATGCCTAAATGATGTAATGTCTTCATTGTGCAAACAAAGACATAAAAAGGGTGGAGTAAATAGAATATCACCTAAATAACATGAAAATTCGATCAGCTCCACAAAGAACATGGAATATAAACACGTGCTAAATTTAATGCCTTTAGCTAGGCATAAAATACAAACAAAGAAGAGGTTAAGAATTCACAAGTATGGGTCAGAATTAGAATTAAAAGTTTGATCCTTAAACCCATTAGCAGAAGATGTCCACAGATGTGGACCAGATTATGATGGAGACCCATGCCCCAGGGTTTAGTGGTTCTCAGGTTCTGGATGAAAATTACCCAGAATCGAAGATTGTTAAGCTTGCGGGGCTGGACCTATGATTTTGTGGTGTGCAACCCAAGACTAAAGTGTTGGACAATGGGTAAAGATGGTTCAATAGGTGCGGATGTCCACTTAACATTCAGCTCAGAAAAATAATCAGCTATTTTGAGCTTTGTTGCATGTTAAAGATATCGTAAGGGTCCTAGTAGAAAGTAGGTGGTTTCAGGTCAATAGGTACCCTTAGATCCAAAATCAAAGTTCCCTTAGAATTAGCCTCCCAAATTTTTATTTCAACAATTCAACCCTCCAACATCAAGATCTTAGGTTCCGGGACCTCTAGCATACCGCTCACCCCATCAAATTTACCCAAGTTAAGAAATTGTGGCTGAATCAAGATTGACTTGGGCACAGTGATCTCAAAAGTTAGCTCTTTGGGGTGCAGATGAGGATTGGGGTCACTGATTGAATCATCAAGATTCGGATCCTCCAAGTTAACCCCAACCGAATCAGAATCTTCAATAGTCAGGCTATCAAATGATTTATCAGATTCCTCAAGCCCAATTCTCTCACTAAAATCATTTTCCTTAAGCTCAAGTGAGACTTCATTAAGAGATCCTCACCCTTAGAATCAAAGAATCCATGATCCTCATTTATATATGTCTCAAAATCATATATCATTTAATGATCCAAGGAGACATATTTTTCTTCATTTCCTAACTTGGGGATCTTGGGTGAATCAATTGATCATCCTCAAATGATTGCTCTAGACCAATCTGGTCATCTCCAGTCTCAGAATATGTATCCCCCCCAACAGGCACTTGAGCGGGTTTAGACATTGGCTCTCCTGAAGAGGGTTCATCTTGAGAATCATCCCAAGATTTGACTACTGCAACCACAAATTTCATCCTCAACCTCGACAACTTGCCAAGAAGAAACTCACCCAGGTCCCTATCCCGAACGCTTTGGAGCAAATCCAATAAAGAGCTATTCAGCTCATCAATCATTTTTATCATAGGCTCCAATGCTTCAGTGCATGGTGTTGGCTGAGCTTCTAAAGATTGGATGGTGTTCCTCAAGTTAGCCAACACCCTGCCCTGAATCTGGTTCACCTGAACCGGCCGGTTCGGTTTAGGTTTGGGTGGGTTTGGGTTAAATCTAGGGGAGTCAAGATATCAAGCTTCTCAAGTCCCTCCCTGATAGTAGGTCATTTCAGGTTGTTCAAAGAATGGTGATGACCTATTTTCAATGGAATACTGGGGAGGGTAGGTGTTATAATCAGCATATCCTTCATGGTTTTAGATCTATAATCTTTGTAGCTCTGGGAAGGATAGTAATCATAGTCTTGTTATCTTGGTTTTGACCCTAGACACTGAAGTTCGGATTCGTATCCCCATTCAAAGTTATCCCAGCTAGTGGATGGGTAATTACAAGTCAAGTCGGGATAGTAATCATCTTGGGGATAAGTGGTGGTAAGAGGATAGGATTGGAAATGTGTGTAAGATGTGGAAGTAAGGAGGGAAATCAGAAGAGAAAGAAGGAGCCTTACAATACAAAAATACAAGCTGTCCTTAGGTTGGGTAGCCTAAAGGTCTACAGACTCTCAAAATCCATCCTAAGATTATGGATGATTTACTCTACTTATGTCTAGGCAATCCAACCAGTTAGAAGGAGGGACTGGAGAGAAGGGTTTTCCTTTGGCATCGCCTCTGGTTCCTAATGTACCCCCCAGCCATAGTCGTTTGATGCTACTCTCCTAGCTAGACATCAGATTGACTAGTGTAAGCAGGTTAATCGTGAACAATCTCAATTTGGATCCCAACGAGCGAACCAGTCCTTAGGGACAACATCTACTCAATTTTAGTTAAGCTTGGGATATTGGAGCTTCTGGAATGTGATGGGCCCTTAATGGGTTGTGCCCTTAATGATTTTTTTGAGAATGTGTGAATGTGCACAACCAAGAAGTTTTCAAGCAAGATTATTAATGATGAGGTTAGTTTTAGGGTTCGAATCTTGCTTAGTAGCTTTTAGGATTCAAATATTAGGTGTATTCAACTATGTTTTGTGAGGAAAACCAAGTTTTGAAAGCACGAGTTCAAGTGTTTTTCCTTTATCAAACAAAAGAATATGGAGTGCCTGGCTTGACCTAAATATTAAATCCTATGGGGTAGCTACAAAATAAATTTCTTTTAAATTAGGTGGTACGACCCAAATAATTCAATCAATCGGCCTAGATGCACCACCAATTAGGCACGCAGAAATGATTAACCTAGACTGATTCCAACTTTTTTATGTGTTGATTTGTGCCTACGGGTTCCACAGGTCGGAATCTCGGTTGCGTTGATAAAAATCAAGTTAGGTTATGTGCCATAAATGTGGGTGTATGTAATGTGTATGTTGATTTGTCCTGCAAGAAGTATCTTTTTATTTTTTATTTTTTATATATGCAAAGGTGAGATGAGTGGAGGTGGCAAACAAGGCAAACAAGTCTATCCTAGGGTTTATGCAAGCACCTAAGTAGATTTGGTTTTGGTTATGAGTGTGGCGAAATGAAACTAGCGGGGGGGAATGTGGGGGACACTTACAAAGCACTCTATCGCACTTGGATCTCCATGCTAGGGTACCTACAAGACAGTAGATCAAAGACAAGTGGGGTTAGTGCTATGTAAATGCAAAGAAGCCCAGAAAATAATAAAGTAAATTTCGTTGCCTCCCTGACAATGGTGCCAAAATGATCAAGGCGCGCTTAGTGAACTGAAATCTGGGTTTGAAGGACCTGTCGTTGTAGCTCGCAAAACACATCTATTAGATAAAATTTATAATCAAAACTGAAAAAGTGAGTCCCAAGTCGAACACGGGGAGGCTGACGTTTGCTTTTATAAAAATATGTGCTTCACTTTATTTCTTTTTGTCATTTTTATCTTTAATAATTTTTTTGGTATTTTAATAGGGCAAGAGACCAGATCGACAATTGCTTATCTAGGTAATCTACTTTCGAAATATAAGAGAGAGAGGGAGAGAGAGAGAAATAATCATCTACTCATAAGCAAGTGTTTGTTACAACTACGAAAGAAGAAAATCTACACTACGAAAGCATAAAAAGATAGAATGAGGTGAGAGAAATCCCCTATGATGGTTGCTTGAAGGATGACTTGCTCTGACGTCGCCTGGAAGAAGGTGGTGAGGAGTGGAATGAAGGAGGAAGGAGCTGGGAGAAGGAGGATGGGGCAGGACGGCGTCGCGGAGAGGATCTTCTTCCTGAAGAGAGGTGAAGAGACGGCCACGGGATGCTCCACGAAGGAGGTGAGAGGTAGGGAAAAATTAGGTTCTACTCTAGAGGAGCATCCCAGGCTTGGGACAAGCTCTCTCTAGAGCCTTGGAGGTGGCGAGGTGAAGAAAGGAAGAGATGAAGAAAAATGGGAGGGGTAGGGTCCTTTTATAATGGAGGAAAGAATCAAATTCATATACAAGACATTTAGTGATGGTCATAAACGTCACTGAAGATCCACAGCAAACGTCGTTGAAGATCCCACTTACGCGCCCCTACTGCCGCATTGCTGGCACGTGCTGTACGTGCCCTTGTTGCACTTGCACGCGATATACGTGCCGCTGTTGTCGCTACATCCACGCGCATGCTGCACTACTGCGCTTGCGCGTGCGTGCCTCTGTGCGCCCACGCTGCTGTGCACATGCATGCGCATGGGTGGCCTCGGTTGCGCCACGTGGCACAATCTGGGTCGTCCATCTTCTTTTCGTTGTAGGGGCTGCTACAGAGGTCAGATTGAGTTGATTTTTGTGCCATTGGGCTGCCATCATTGACCCAAATCCATCCACACGATCGGATTTGTCGTTTGAAGCTCTGAGTTACGTCACCTAGTCCCCTGGCCATTCATCTTCCTTGGATTGCATATGGTGCTACGGGACTCCGATCGAGGCGATTTCGGAGGCGTTGGACTTCGATCGTCGTCTTGATCAGATCCGTATGGTCGAATCATCAATCTGAGGCTTCGAAATAAATATCCTTCTCTCCCAACTACAAAAAGGATGCAATTAAACTAAATTATATACAACTACTCTAAAAGTAGAATGATGCATGCTATGCAATATTTATAACATGAAATGCAAATTTAAGCCTAAGAACATACATGAATAGGCATATTACTCTCAATAATTGTGTCTGCATCAGGGGCTCTAATGACTAATGACGAATCTAGACCCAAGGGCACTTATTTATAGACCCAAATTATGGTTAGCTGTAGGATTAGTGGAGTGAAATACCTAAGATACCCCTTGGGTTGGGTCCATCTTACACTTAGGTCCTTTTCAACTTATTTTGGCCATAACTTGCATTATACACCTAAGATTCATATGAAACATGCGTCATTGGAAAGCTAGCGACAAGAGGAATCCAATGATATCATACATGGGTCCTTTTTATGACGTTTGACTTGGGGTTGACTCGAAATACACATTTTTTGGCAATTTAGAGAGGTATTGGTACTAGCACTGAACAACGACTGTGTTTATGGGTTTGAATTGACGTGGACCACTTTGAAATGACTCAGAGCCTAGATATTTAGATGTACAGAAATAATAGCCTTAAAAGGTGTTTCATCTCTGAAACTCGAGTGAACGTGTAGGTAAAGTGAAAAGCCATGCTGGGTGTATAACAACCTTAAAGAGGAATAACAACCTTAAAGAGAAACAACCTAGGGAGTCATGGAATTACTAGTTAAAAGCTCTAGGTATTTCTCCTTCATTTTCACCTCTAGTTTACAAGTCACCTCTAGTCCTTGTATTTTCACTAGAGTGATATCTTTCTTTCGTAGCCTTTGGACGGTACAGTCTAATATCAGCACCGGCTGCTCTTGATAGGTCAAGTCATCTTCTATTCCCATGCCCTCGTAGGGAAGAACATGGTCCAGATCTGACAAGTACTTCCGTAGATAGGAGGTATGGAAGACGTCATGGATGCCAGCTAGCTAAGGTGGTAGGGCAAGTCTGTAAGCAACTGGTCCAATGATGCGCATACATTTGAATAGCCAAAAATGTCTATTAATGCATGTTCTTAGTATCATATTAGCATCATGCATTGTAAATATTGCATAACATGCATCATCATGCATTTAGGTCAAATTATACAAATTGCATAGTAATATCTTCTTTTTAGTTGCCAAGGACAGGGTGAATTTTAATCAGGGCCTTATACTAAAGATCCAACCATACGGATTGGATTAGGGCGACGATCGTAGTTTAATGACTCCAAGATTACTCTGATCGGACTTTCGTAGCATCAGATATAACCCGAGTAAATCAGAGATCAAGGGCCAAGATGGTGTTAATTCGTACTTCAGATGACAAATCTGACTACATGGATGGGTTCAGATCGATGATCACTGCCCAACAGCATGAAAATTGGTCCAATCCGACATTAGTTGCACCATCTACAACTCATAGAAGATGGACAGCGATGATGGCACCATGTGGCGCCATTACAGCGTCTTCTCAACCTCTGAAGGCGTAGGTGAGGCAAGATCTTAGCTGTTGGATCTTGATCCAACGGCCATGGACGCTTGGCCCTTAAAACGTAATTGTGACCATCCATCGACGTAGCATAGTAGACGCAAGTGCTTCATGCAAAGAAGAGGCATGGGGTCGAGCCCCCGTGAGACTCAAATTCAAGCTTGGGGCATGGGTGGATTCAATTCAGCCGTCAGATGGCGATCGTGTAGGCAAGGAGTGGAGACATGGTGAGTGGAGGTGCTTTGGATCATGTACGCGCGTGATGACGCACTTCTGCCTGTGCCATCATGTGCCTGTACGTGTGATGAAGCGCGGGCGCGGTGCATTTAAGCCATCCGATGTTACAATCGGATGACTGAGACTATTGGGACGTGAGCGTGCGTTGAGTGTGCCCATGATCTGGTCATTAGTGACAGTTTTATCCATCACTAAAGACCTGACATTAATGTTTTGATGTTAAAATGACCCATTTTCCCCCTCAAACCTCATCTATAAAAGGACCTCGACTTCTTCTTCTTCTCTTCCTTCACCTCTCTCCCTCTCCAAAGCTCTAAAGAAGCTTGTCCCAAACCTAGAATGCTCCTCTAGAGTCAAAATTAAAGTTTGCTCGACGGCGATGCCCTGCCTCGCCCCCGGTTCTTCCCGCTCCGTTCTTCTTCTTCCGTCTTCATCCTTAGTCTTCCAGGCGTTGCCCCATCCAGCTCATCCTCCAAGAAGCCGTCGAGGAGGATAACTTCTCTCTACCTTCTTTTAATCGCTTTCTAGAGTAGATTTTCCCACTTTCTAGCTGTAGAATTTCTCACTTTCTAGTTTTAAAGACATTTTCCAAGCTTATTAAAGTGATTGTTCTCTCTCTCTCTTAGTGTTTATATCAAGTTCCTTGTAATTATCTCACTTTCTAAACAAAAACAAGAAAAAAATATATATAACCGTGGATTTCAAATCGACATAGCTTCCCTGTATTTGACCCAGAATTCTTTTGAGTTTTGGTAAATTTATCTGTTGATGGATTTCTTCGCAAATCATACTACATCGACGAGTTTTCAAAACTCAATCCCATTTATGTACAATTTTTGATCCAACATTTTGACACCGTTGTCGGGGAGGCAACGATTCTCGATTTTCTTTTTGCATTTTTCGCACTTTATTATTTTCTAACTTACTTTTATTTCTCTTCTATTGTTTTGCAGGTACCTCAATTGGGAATCTTCAAGCAGTAGAAAGGAGTAAAGTGCAGTTGAAGATAACTATAAGTGCTCCCCATTCTTCTCCCCTCCATAGATTTCATTCTACAACCTTAATTCAAACCCCAATTAACCTAGGTGTTCGCATAAACCCTAGAATTAGTTTGGATGCTTTGATTTCCACCCCCACTCATCTCACCTTCATAAAAAAAAAAAAAAAACAAAAAGATGCTTCTTGTGGGATAAATCAACATACACAATACAAACACCCACATTCAAGGCACATAACCTAACTTGATTTTGATCTACTCAACTGAGATTCCGACCTGTGGAACCAGAACACGTAAATCAACACATAAGAGAGTAGATATTAGTCTAGGTTAATCATCTTGTGTGCCTAACTCAGTGGTGCATTTTGAACAATTATTTGAGTTATTTGGGCCGCACCACTTCATTTTAAAATCAACTAATCAAGTAGCTTCCCCTTAGGGTTTACAATTTAGGTCAATACCAGGCACTCCACTTTACTTTTTGATTTCAAAAGGAAAAGATCTTCACTCGTGTTTGAATATCTAGTTTGCCTCTGAAACTTGATTGAATTTACCTAATTCTAAACCCTAAAAGCTACTTAGAAAGATTTGAACCTTAAAATCCACTCATCCAAATAATCTTGCTTGGAAACCCTGGTTGTGCACGTACTCACACATATTCAATCAATCATTAAGGACACAACCCATTTTAAGGGCCCACCACATTCCATAAGCACTACAATCCTAAGCCTAAGTTAAAATTGATTAGACGTTGGCTTGAAGGATTGATTCGCTCTTCGGGGCCCATATTGAGATTGTTCACGATTAACTTTCTTGTACTTGTCAATCTGATGTCTAGCTATTGGAGTAGAATTAAACGATCGTAGTTGGGGGGTACACTAGGAACCAGAGGTGCAAGCCAAAGGAAGAACCTTCTCCCTAGTCCCTCCTTCTAACTGGTTGGATTGACTGGATACAAGTAGAGTAAATCGTCTATAATCTTAAGATGGATTCTGAGATTCTGTAGATCCTTAGACTATCCAACTTAAGGACAGGCTTGTTTTGTTGTGCTGTAGTGTTCTTATCCCCAATCCTTTCGACCTCTTCCTAGTTTATGCTTGGAAGGTCATTGAATCCTCGATTGGAAGGACCATTAGATCATTCTAGGAGGCATAGATTGAATTTTGGCCAAATTGATCCCATGGCCGATCAACAACCTCCTTTGCCTCAAAATCAACAAGTGATGTTTCAAAGGCAGCTGGAACAAATGCAGAGAATGCAAGAATGGTTCCAGAGAATGCAGCGCACTCAGCCCTTGAAGGATTTTTATGATCCTTCAAATTATGGGGAACATCTCGGCATCTAGATTCCAGCCGGAGACGTTGAAATCAAGCCCCAGGTGTTAAACCTGATCAAACATTTCCATGGGCTTGGCTTTGAAGACCCGTTTCAGCATTTGAAGGACTTGACTACTTTGGTCCAGACCACCAAAGCACGAAATGTGAATGAAGAGTAGATGATCATGAGGCTCTCTCCCCACTCTCCTATGGATAAGGCCACTCATTGGTATAGAACTATAGGAAGGCCGATAGCAACATGGAATGATCTGAAATCGACTTTCCTAAAGAAATTCTTCCCAATCGAGTGTACCAATGCACTGAGGCGATAGCAGTTTCATGCTGCCTGGGAGCGATTCCAGGACTTATTGCAGAAGTATCCCCACCACAAGGTGTCGAAATGGCAACTTGTGTAAATCTTTTACCATGGGTTGACTGAGCAACTATAAATCATGTGGACGCTTCTTGAGGAGATAATTTCCTTAACAAAGATGTAGATAGTGCGCATGATTTGTTTGAGGAAATGATTGAAAATTCAATTAATCATGCCACCATGGATACTTTTAACCGATCTCAACAACCTAAATTGAATGTTAATGAGTTCCATGACTCTCATTCATTCAATATGGAGCTAATTTGTAATAAATTGGATAAGGTGGGCCTGGTTACCAAAAGGATGGAGGAGTCGATGGTAGAAAACTCTGCAAACAATTCTTGATCCACACAATCCTAGAATTTGGGATTCCATTCTTCGCGAGCTCCTTCTGGACAGGAGCTTGTGAATCAACTGGATGTAGCTCAACCTGTGAGCCAACATTGCTCGGAACCCCATGGGTTCCATACTGGGGCCTTTGATCCCAGTTTCTTTGATCCCTCCTTTTCTTTCTCTCCATCCTCACCCTATGAGGTTGTCTATGCTGTACAGGAGAACGTTAGGTCCAACCCTTATTCCAATGCTTATAATCCTGGTTGGAGGAACCACCCTAACTTCTCCTGGGAAAACCTAGGGCAGTAGACCCAATTCCAACCCAGCAACTATGTTTCGCAAAGACCAATGGGTCAGGGTCATGTTTATACTCAGCTGCCCCCAAATCAAGTCAATCAGTCAGCTTGGAATGTCCGTCAACCTGTAGGGCAAGTTGATTTGAACCGTCAGATGGTAGAGATGTAAGGATCTATGCTCCAACTCATGCAACAAATGAAAACCTTGCTGGACAACTTACAAACTGGGTTCATTGCTAATTCTTGTCAACCCAGATCTCTGTCATCTCAACCTGTACCCAACCCGTGTAATATATAGAATCCGGGTAATCAAGCCCAAGGGTACGGGAATTAGAGGGACCTACACGCACATGCTCAGGCGGTTGAGTAGGGTCCTTCCTCTTCTACTTCTTCATCAATTCTGAGGTTTCTGGCTAATGAGGCCCCTCCAATCTTTCCTAACCCTCCCTAAGACCCAAACTCGTATGCATCTTCTAACTTTCTTACCTTGAGGAGTGGAAGGCAAACCCAAGACCCACAACTACCTTGTTTTGATCTACCAAATCCTGGAGAGCCTAAGGAGAGAAAGGAGAACTCTGAAGAAGAAATCAAGGCTCAGGAACTTAATTCTGAAGATCTGACTCATGTTCCTTTTCCTGAGGCCTTGATTAAACCTAGGAAGAAGAAGCATGTTTATAGTAATGAGGAGCTCTTGAATATATTCAAGAATGTTGAAATCAATATCCCGCTCCTCAACGCTATCCAACACATCCGACTTACGCTAAATTTTTAAAGGATTTATGCACACAGAAGCGTAAGTCAAGGAAATCTGTTCCGAGGAAGGTGGTACTCTCTAAGTAGGCTAGTTCTGTTATCTTGCATCACCTTCCTTCGAAAAAGAGAGATCCAAATTCCCCTTTGATTTCTTGTGTCATCGGAGATTACAGCTTTGATGGGACACTTCTGGATCTAGGTGCATCCATTAACCTAATTCCGACTTCTGTTTACGAGAAGTTCAGATTAGGTGAACTTCAGCCGACCTCATTAATGCTGCAGTTAGCGGACCATTTGGTCACAAATCCAAGAGGCGTTATTGAGGATGTTATTGTCAAGGTTAAGAGCTTCTATTTTCCTATAGATTTCCTTGTCCGTGACATGGATGTACCTGAGAATTTAAGGAACACGCCCATTATTCTGGGGCATCTGTTCCTAGCTATCGCTAAGGTCGATATCAACTATGAGAGCGGTAGCATGGAAATCACCTTTAGGCATCAAAAATTGAAATTGGATATTTTTACGGCAATTAACAAATTTTAGGGTTGTGGATTTATAGAGGAACTTGAGGAAGATAACGTGAATATTGAGACATGTATGGTTGTTTCTGTAATTGAGAGTTCCTCATATCTTGATGATTTCGACCCACAACCCTCTGTGGCAAACCTGCCACATTCTGAAAAGGTTATTGATTTTGTTCACTTTCAACCTCTTCCTCTTGATGAATCTTCATCAGCATCATCCTTACCTTCCATCCTAAACCCGCCCCAGCTTGAACTGAAACAATTGCCTGAGAGTTTGAAATATCAGCTTTTGGGACCTAAAAAGATGCTCCCTGTGATTATCAGTGCTAGATTGACTATGGAGAAAGAGATTAAATTGATCAAGGTCCTAAAAGAACATAAGGAAGTAATTGGATGGACCATCCATGACCTTAGGGGGATTGAGCCATCTTACTACAATCACAGAATATTCATGGAAGATGGATCCCGCCCTTCTCACCAGATGCAGAGGAGATTAAACCCTAATATGCGAGAAGTGGTCAAGAAGGAAATAATTAAGTAGATCGATGCAGGAATCATTTATCCGATCTCAGATAGTCCTTTGGTAAGTCCCGTGCAAATTGTTCCCAAGAAAGTCAGGATTTCCGTTGTGACTAATGAGAAAGGAGAGTTAGTCACAACTCATTCATCTTCCTCTTGGAGGGTCTATATCAATTATAGGAAGCTGAACATAGCCATGAAAAAAAATCATTTCCATTTTCCCTTCATCGATCAAATCCTTGAAAGACTAGCCTGGCAAAAGTACTTCTGTTTCCTAGACGGTTACTTGGGATACACTCAAGTCCCTATCCATCTCGAGGATCAGGAAAAAACACTTTCACCTGTCCCTACGGAACCTTTGCTTTCCGTAGAATGGCATTTGGCTTATGCAATGCACCTACGACTTCTCAAAGGTGTATGCTAGCGATGTTCTTTGACATGGTGGGAGAGTTTATGGAAGTCTTCATGTATGATTTCTCTATTTTCAGAGAATCATTTAATTCTTGCCTGGGTAATCTTGAAATGATCCTTAAAAGATGCATCGAAACAAGATTGGTCCTTAGCTGGGAACAGAGTCATTTCATGACATAAGAAGGCATCATCTTGGGTCATGTAATCTCTGTACGAGGAATTGAAGTTGACAAAGCTAAGGTTGATGCTATCTCCAAACTTCCTCCCACATCTATCAAATAAATTCGATCATTTCTTCGTCATGTGGGATTATATAGGGGGTTCATCAAGGACTTCTCTAAGGTTGCTCGCCCTCTGAGCAACCTTCTCGCCAAAGATACGCTGTTTGATTTCAACGAATTATGCCGTAAGGCATTCGATTTTCCTAAAATGGTTGTCACTTGTGCTCCAGTGTTGCAACCACCAATCTGGACAACCCCATTTGAGATCATGACCGGTGCTTCTGATTACGCAGTCGAAGCTGTTTTGGGTCAAAAGATTGACAGGAAGCCCTTTGTCATCTACTACGCTAGCAAAACTCTAGACGAGGCTTAGAGGAATTACACTGCTACTGAGAAGGAATTGCTAGTTACAGTATTTACTTTGGAGAAATTCAGAGCTTATCTCTTAGGGACTCACGTAATAATTTACACCGACCACTCGGCCTTGAGACATCTCTTGGCCAAAAAGGATGCCAAATCCCAGCTTATCTAATGGATTCTTCTACTTCAAGAATTCGATCTTGAAATCAAAGATAAATCCATGGCACAGAATGTGGTTGCGAGACTTCTAAGTGATTGTTCTCGTCCGAATATTCTGATTGCTGATACTTTTCTGAACGAAACTATTCTTATAGTATCAGGTGTCCAAACTCCGTGGTTTGCAGACTTAGTAAACTATTTGGCCGTCGGTCAAATCCCTTAGGATTGGACCAAGCAACAATGAGATAGACTCAAATCTAAGGCCAAATATTACTTCTGGGAGGACCCTAAACTGTACCGCATGGGCTCTGATCAGATAATTCGCCGATGTGTTCCGGAGAATGAATTTCAAAGTATACTTGAGTTCTACCATGCATCTGCATGTGGTGGACATTTCTCCAGACGGCTGCAAATATTCTTATAGTATCAGGTGTCCAAACTCCGTGGTTTGCAGACTTAGTAAACTATTTGGCCGTCGGTCAAATCCCTTAGGATTGGACCAAGCAACAATGAGATAGACTCAAATCTAAGGCCAAATATTACTTCTGGGAGGACCCTAAACTGTACCGCATGGGCTCTGATCAGATAATTCGCCGATGTGTTCCGGAGAATGAATTTCAAAGTATACTTGAGTTCTACCATGCATCTGCATGTGGTGGACATTTCTCCAGACGGCTGCAAATATTTTGCAATCTAGATTCTATTGGTCGTCTTTATTCAAGGATGCCCAGGAATTCTCGAGGTCGTGTTCCCGATACCAGGCACTTGGGAGCATAAGAAAGAGAGATATGATGCCTCTAAACCCGATTCTTCCCATCAAAATCTTCGACTTTTGGGGCATCGATTTCATGGGACCCTTCCTCCCTTCATTTGGACACTAGTACATTCTTGTCGCTATTGATTATGTGTCCAAGTGGATTAAGGCTATTCCCACCTGAACCAATGACCATAAGGTGGTCATCGATTTTGTCAAGAAGAACATCTTCAGTTAGTTCGGGATTCCGACGGCCATCATCAGCGATGGTGGTACTCATTTCACTAATGCCCAATTTCATAGTTTACTGGAAAAATACGAGGTAAATCATAGAATCTCCACACCTTACCACCCGTAGATGAATGGACAGGCCGAGATCTCCAAACTGGAGATCAAGAATATTCTGCAGAAAATGGTTAGACCTGATGGTAAAGATTTGACTCAGAAGCTTGAGGACACTCTTTGGGCCTATCATACGACGTACAAAACACCTATCAGCATGTCACTGTTTCATTTGGTGTATGTAAAAAGTGCCATTTACCCTTAGAGATTGAACATCGGGCATTCTGGGTGATCAGGAAGTGTAATTTCGATTTGAGTTTAGTTGGAAAGACCAGGAAACTCCAACTATCTGAGTTGGATGAGCTTAGAAACAACGCGTACGAGAATGCCAAGATCTATAAGGCTCAGACCAAAGCTCTTCGTGATCAATGATATCCCACAAGAACTTTGAGATGAACCAGAAGGTTTGGCTCTTTGATTCTTGACTTAAGCTCTTTCCCAGCAAACTTAGGTCAAAATGGAATGGCTCGTTCATCGTCGATCAGATCTCTGACCCAAGGACAGGTAATTCTTTTAAAGTCAACGGTCAATGGCTGAAGCCTTTTGTTGACCGTATTATTCCAGAACCCATCTCAGACACGGTTGCTTTAATCATATCATGATTTCTTTGGCTGGACTTCACCTAGCTGATGGCATTAAGCTCAACACTTGTACAGTCTGACTCAGAGCTGAACAGAGCATTATATACAAGTGATATCTTCTTCATTCTACCCTGCTTCTCATGCATTTTATTTTCAATGAGGACATTACATCAGCTAAGCATGGAGGGGTGGATTCATTTTTGAATCATTTTGTCAGCTCTGTGGAATTCTTGTATATTCTACTTATTTTTTTCTCTTTATTAAAAGAAAATGAAAAAAAAAAGTGAATTAGGAAAGAATAATTGGGCATTAAGATTTTCTAACCTTAGGGAATAATACAGTAGAATCTGAACACTTTGACCCTTCAAGTTTTCGGGCTTAATTAGCCCGAGTGTCCACTAAAATGTGGATTTGTTTATCGAGTCCTCGCCATTCTGAATTTACTTCAATTTGGTTAAATATGTTAGGGTGATAAGTACACGACTTATCAACCCGCCCTATAATTTGAGGGGATTTTAAGTCTAAGCATCTACACACTATTTGCACTGACTCACTTTTCGGTGATTTTTATGAAAATTTGGTACCTAATGAACCTTCTAGGGTGGTATGGCTGGCAAGTTACCATGGGTAACAACCCATTGGTAGGTTGTCCAGAGCTCAGTCGCATGACCATTCTTTTCCCGCTGCCTTTAGGTAAATCTTAGATCAGGGAAGCCACCTACATAAAGAAAGAAAAGAAAAAAAATAGAAAAGGAGAAAAGAAAAGATAAAAAAAGCTATACTTCACCACACGAGTATGGCTATAAAGTTATCGTGGGTAATAGCCCATTGGTATGTTGTCCAGAACCCAGCTCAAGAAATGCACGTATAATTCCAAAACACTTAGGAAGAAGCGGAGAAGTAGAATAAGTTGGGGAGATATACACTGGGTTTGCCCTTGTGTTGACCCTATAAAAATAAAAGTAGGGAGAAAGCTACCGATCGAATAGATACACCTTTAGGCAAAATTTCTTTTCAAGGTCACCTAGGGGTGTAGAGACCCGTAGTCTGTTCTAATCATCGATCAGTGAGTCTATCACATTTCACACAACGATTCTTAGAACTTAGGGTTTTCTTCGAGTCTTGGGTGGGTTGAGTGGCCGTAGAAAGCTGCTCCAAAACCCTAAAGTCAAAAATCCAAAAAAAAATAGAAAAGAAGAAAAGAAGAAAAAGATCCTTCTTTGAATAAGGCGAGGGCTTGAAGCAGTCTGCATTTTGGTAGACACCCAGGTGCTATTGTGTCCTTATAGTTCAGGTTCTTTGTAAAAATCTCCTAGTGTTGAAGAATAACTTTTGTCCAAGAAATCTGACCTAATTTTTTTATAAATAGCATATAGTTTTTGCTAGGGACTAGCAAAAGATAGGCAAGGGGGTGTGATGTGCATACATCTGAATAGCAAAAAATGCCTATTAATGCATGTTCTTAATATCATATTAGCATCATGCATTGTAAATATTGCATAACATACATCATCATGCATTTAGGTCAAATTGTACAAATTGTATAGTAATTTCTTCTTTTTGGTGGCCAAGGATAGGGAGAATTTTAATCGGGGCCTCGGACTAAAGATCCAACCATATGAATCGAATTGAGGCAACAATCGGAGTTCAATGACTCCAAGATCGCCCTGATCGAACTTCCGTAGCATCAGATATAACTCGAGGAAAATCAGAGATCAAGGGCCAAGATGGTGTTAATCTGTACCTCAGATGACAAATCCGACTGCACGGATGGCTTCGGGTCAATGATCGCAGCCTCATAGCATGAAAATCAGTCCAATCCAACATCTGTGGCACCATCTACAGCTCACAGAAGATGGACGGCCATGATGGCACCACGTGGCGCCATCACAGCTACCCAAACCGGCCGCAGCACCTCTTCTCAACCTCTGAAGGTGCGGGCAAGGTAGGAACTCAGCCATTGGATCTTGATCAAACAGCCATGGATGCCTGGCCCTTAAAACGTAACCGTGACCATCCATCGACGTAGCGCACCAGACGCAAGCACTTCACGCAAAGAAGAGGCATGGGATCAAGCCCCCACGAGCCTAAAATTCGAGCGTGGGGTGTGGGAGGATTCAATTCAGCCGTCAGATGGTGATCTTGTAGGTGAGGAGCGGAGACATGGAGCACGGAGGTGCTTTAGATCATGTATGCACATGATGACGCACTTCTACACGTGCCATTGCATGCACAGGCACACGGTGAAGCACGGGTGCGGTGTGTTTAAGATCGGATGGCTGAGACTGCTTGGACATGTGCATGCATTGAGTGCGCAAGGAGAAGAGGCACGCGGCAAGCGCGCACACGACGCCCATGATCTGGTCTTTAGTGACGGTTTTATTCGTCACTAAAGACCTGACATTAATGTTTTGATGTTAAAATGACCCATTTGCCTCCTCAAACCTCATCTATAAAAGGACCTTTGTCCTCCACTTCTTCTTCATCCCTTCCTTCACCTCTCTCCCTCTCTAAAGCTCTAAAGAAGCTTGTTCCAAACCTGGGATGCTCCTCTAGAGTCAAAATTAAAGTTTTCTCTCCCTCGTTCTAGAAGTGGATCCCATGAAGACGAGATGCTCTGCCTTGCCCCCAGTTCTTCCCGCTTCATTCTTCTTTCATCTTCGTCCTCCATCTTCCAGGCATCGCCCCATCTAGCTTGTCCTCCAAGCAGCCGTCGAGGAGGATAACTTCTCTCTACCTTCTTTTTATCGCTTTCTAGAGTAGATTTTCCCACTTTCTAGTTGTAGAATTTCCTGCTTTCTAGTTGTAAAGACATTTTCCAAGCTTGTTAAAGTGATTGTTCTCTCTCTCTCTCTTAGTGTTTATATCGAGTTCCTTGTAATTATCACCCTTTCTAAACAAAAACAACAAAAGAATATATATAACCGCAGATTTCAAATCAATGTAGCCTTCCTGTGTTCGACGTGGAATTCTTTCAACTTCTTTTTTGAAGTGAAAAGGAGTGCTATCGAATCACCGATAGTAGTCCGGGAGAGCTTTTATTGATTAAATGAAAGAAAAGAATTACATGAGTGAACCCCATTGATGTATGAGATTCCAGCAATTGTTTACAATATTATCCACATTCATTGGTCTCTCCTGAAATAAACTCTCATTTCTAGCTCTCCACACCGACCATAGTACTGCCACCGTGGGCAAATATGGCTTATTCAACCTCAAGAAAGAACTCCATAGATCATCCCACATGGGAATAGTTTCCGTGCATACCTTCCTCCAAACACAATCTGTAATCATGCATGTGGAAAAAGTATGAAGACTCGAGTCATTGTGCATCCCACACAAATGGCAGAATTGAGTAGGGTGCCCATTCTCCTATGCCTCATATCTCCCATTATCAGACCATCTCTTCTGCACAACCACAAAAAGATTTGTACATTCAGTGGTACTTTCAATTTCCATAGCTTCTTCCCAATCTCATCCACCTCTACCAACCTGGAAGAAATGATGAGTTTCTCATAGGCAACCGCTGACGAGAAAGCCCCATCCCATTTGTATGTATCACACTCCTCAAGCATAGGTCTAAAAGCAGCAAGTTCCTGGAGGAGACGTTCATTTTCTGCCTATGTTCTTGTTCCATGGCCATTCCCTACCTCATTATTTAACATCCAAATCTCAGAAGCCGTGTCCCAATAGTCACACACCAAAGCATTTTTATCAATAGCAACTGAAAATGCAAGAGGGTACCTATCTTTTATCACCCCACCCTGCAGTCATTTTTCCAACCAGAATTTGAAGCTTTTCCCTTCACCCAAAATAGACTTGAATAAATTCTAGTTATCTGCCAAGGCACGCACCACAGAGGACCAGAAGGGAGACGGCTTATGAGGATTCAAGTGGCTCTTCTCATCATTTGCCACCCCATAACTATCCTGAATGATTTCTATCCACGATTTTTGTTCCCCTTGTAGCAACCGAACTGCCCATTTCAATAGCAGGGCATCATTAAACTCTTTGAGAGATCTGATTCCCAGGCCACCATACTTCTTAGGCGAACAAATTGAATCCCATTTAATAGGTTGGAGGAAGGCACCTTGGTGAGAGGCCCTTTTCCAGAAGAACCTCTTGCACATAACATCAAGTTTTTTCCAAATTGACTTTAGAGCTCGGTGAATAGAGAAGAAGACTGGAATGGATGTGATAACTGAATTTAATAATATATACCTCCCCCCTTTAGACAAGTAGCGACTGCTCTAGCCTTCTAGTTTCGTAGCTGCCTTCTCAAAGAGAAAAGACCAATATGTTTTCTTCATTTTTGTGCACTTCAGTGGTAATCCCAGGTATTTGATTGGCAGTGATATCACAGGCATGCCCAGGATGGTGGAGATGTCATTTTGGTCTGTACTATTCATACCAAAGCAAACCAAGGAGGACTTATTTCCATTTAATTTTAAACCAGAAATCTCACCGAATATGTTGACCATATAATATAGTGCCTATGCTTCCCTCTTCCCACCTTCCACAAAAAAATAGTGTCATCCGCATACTAAAGAATGGGGGCCAAAGCCCTACTGTTTGTCATCAAATATCCCCTTATCATCCCATCTGCTATTAGCTTGCAAGCATATCTTGCCAAGGCATCCACTGCAAAATTGAAAATCAATGGGGCTAAGGGGTAGTCTTGCCGTACCCCACACTGAGGCTGAATCCAGGGACAACATGTCTTCCCATTTATCAGGGGGGAATAGGAAGCAGTCATGATGCACCTCTTCACCCATTGTATCAAAAGAGGGGGAATTTTTTCCTTTTAAGAATTTCCCATAGATACGGCCAAGAAATTGAGTCAAAGGCTCTAGTGAAGTTTACCATCCATAAGAAGGCCTTGGATTTTCGCCTATGCCATCCCATCACCATTTCTTCAGCCATGATGAATGATTCCTACAGTGACCTCCCAGGTAAGAATGCAGATTGGACAGGCATAATCAAATCTTGCAATACATCACAAATTCTGTTAGGTAGGATCTTGCTGATGATAAGATAAATGGAATTCGACAAAGTAATAGGCCTGTACTATGAAAATTTCTCCGCACCCGACTTCTTTGGTAACAAGAACAAATAAGACTTGTTCAGTCTTTCAAAACTAAAGTTGCCCTTTTCAAACTCATGTATAACTTCCATCACATCCTTCTTAAGAACGTTCCACATTTCCTTGTAGAAGAAGACCTGTACCCCATCTGGTCCTGGAGCTCCCTCATTATTCAAACCTTTGATAGCTTCCACTGTTTCATGTTTAGTGAAAGGGGCAACTAACATAGCAACCTGTTCACTGCTGACACAGGGAAAAGCAGCCGAAGCCATCCTCTAGGAACCTCTTGGCATAGCCTTGGCTGCTTCTTTAAAGTAACGGCTAGCTTCAGATCTTTTTTCACGAGTCGAGGTAATGGTTTTCTCACCCACTTTAATAGAGGAGATGAGATTAAATCTTCTCCTAGCACTGGTAGCAAGATGAAAGAATTTCATATTTGCATTACCTTCCTTGAGCCACAGTTGTCTAGACCTCTCACACCAGTCCATTTCTTTCTTTAAGTCCTCCCCAATGACCTACTACAGATATTTCCTTTGTTCCTACTGCTAGGCACTCAGAACCAGCCTGCATTCCTTCAATCAAGCCTTTGCATCTCAACCAGTGCCTTAATGATGAGAACCTCATCATGAGCCCTAACTAGCTCATTTTGAACTAAGAAAGAGAATAAGAGCTCCTACATAACCTAAAGAAGGGCATTATTCAAAGAATAAGTGTTCTGAGAAGAAAACATGAAATAAAGGTTAAAATTGTAATTTTACCATTGCAGTACATCAACGGGATTTCTCAGAGGCTAAACATAGGTCAAATGATCTGAATAAGATAAAAAGTGGGTTGGTTCAGTCAGAAATGGGTTCACGTGCAGTCTAAGAATTAAATGACATCTTGTAACCCTAAAAAAGACCTGCTTAATTCAACAAAGTTCTGGTTAGGATAAAAATCAACTAAATCCTCTAAAATTCATGGACAAATATTCCCTAGGGTTTAGAACCTTCAAATTGGCCTTTGGAACCTATTTTGACCTAAATTGGGGTCCTAGCTCATTATTTGACCTAATTTGGATTTTTGTGTAAAATGTCTAGTCAAACATGGTCAAACCAAAAATCAAACTTCACCATTAGATTTCATAGGTCCAAATTAGGTTTGTACCAAAATTTGGACCTAAGGGGAGGTCATCTTGACCTACTTTGCAGAATAGTCCACCCAATTACATTTTAACCCCTATCTTATGAAAACCCTTGCACAGACCCCCCTAACTTCCTCTCCACCCTTACAATTAGGTCCCTCCACCATTAAAGCAGAGGAATCCTACTCCGGCGAGGAATGGAGGGGGATTACTCCCTGATTCCTCAGAGATCTCCTCCCAGATTTGGAAGGGAGATTCTCTAAGGAATTCCCTTCCATCTAAGCATGTTCCCAATCATTGATTCGCACCCAATCTCTCATGCGAACGCACGAGAGATTTGGGTCTCCAACTGTTTCCATCTCTGGCGAGGACTCGTGCACTTGGAGCTTGTCTTCCAAGCACAAGAGCCCCTACCAGTGCCTATAAAATGACCACCATCTCTAGCCACTCCAATTTAGCTTGACATGGCTGGAGAACCACCCCAATTTCCTCCCTTCTCCTCCGACCAGGTGTCCAGCAAGCTCTGGAGAGTCCTCCTCCTCTGTCTCATCACTCTGCCACAATAGCAGTGGTAGAGCCATCTTCGTCTACTTCCTCTGCGCCGCGCAATACCCACGCGCGTGCTGCAGGCCCTTCGTCATCATTGTTCTCCCTCCTCTGGACGTCTTCTTCTTCGGCGGTGGCAAGTATGGCTAGATGCCTCTCTATCCCTTTTCGTCCACTTAGCTAGGTTAGAAATATTCCTCTTTCCCCCCTCTTCATTTCCCCTCTCTTAATTTCTACTTTCGACCACTCGAAGCCGCAGACCACCTCCAACTTCTCCACCTCCGGCCGACCACCGACGAGGTGCATCCACCGCTCTGCACCTCCACATGCCTCGCTAGACCCCTCATCACCTCTGCCATCACCCACTAAGCATCTTCCGCCCTTCCACTGACCGCCATCACCTCCCTAAACGCCCACCGAACACACCCATAAACATGGCCACCGAGAGACCTAGGCATGCACGCCTAGGCCTCCACGCGACCAACCATCCACCTAGGCACCTTCGCCGTGCCACGACGAAGCTCCCCATCTGGTTTAACAAGGCCGCAAGGCTGTATTTGTGAACTTCAGGTTGACCCCCCTTTCCACCATTGAAGCAGAAGCACGGAGCTCGCAAGCTTTGCTCCAGGTCGTGTGCTCTAGGCGTCAGAGTCCCAGAAGGCGCAGGTTGAGTGTGCGAACACATCCAGCCAAGAGATTGGCTTAGCAAGCGACCCAGCAGCGGCAATTGGGCAAAGGCCTCCTACGCGTATGCGCAAAGAAATGGGTTGGACTTTTAGTCCCACCTCGTGAACTCAAGAGCGCAGTGAGTGGTTTATATTGAATTTATGTTTTTAGCTTATTGCCTCAAACGACACGGGGTAAGGTCCCTCGCCCACGCCCCCGCCTTGTTCGCAATGCACACCCATGCAGACCTCCTTATACTCCTCATGCACCACACCCATGCCAGTGCACCTAGACCCAGGCACGTGAAACCCGACTCGATTACCCGGCTCTGGTAGAGCGAACCAAAGAGAGAAATAGAGAGAGAGTGATGCGGGGAGGGTAGGGGATAGGTTTTTCTTTTCAGTGTGCAGGGAAGAGAAGAAGGAAAAGAAGAGGAAGAAAGCTAAGGCGCAGCCATAGTGAAGGAAGAAGCAGAGAAGGCAGAAGCTGAGGAAAGAAGAAGAAGGAAGGAAAAGAAGAGAAGCGAAGGGAAGGAGAAGGCACTGTAGCAGAAAGGAGGCACGGCTGAAGAAAAGAGCTGAAGGTAGAAGCTTAAGGAAAGAAGAAGGAAGGAGGAGGAAGAAGGAAGAAAGAAAGAAAGAAATCAAAGTCAAAGAAAGAAAGAAGGAAGAACAGAAGTAAAAGAAGGAAGAAGAACTTGAAGGCAGAAGAAGATAAGGAAAGAGAAAGCACTGTAGCCAAAAGAGGGTGCAGCAAAGGCAGAAATCAAGGCAGAAGAAGAAGGCCAAGGAAAGCACGTAGAGAAAATCAAAGAAAGAAAGAAGACATCAAAGAGAAGAAGAAAGAGCCAAAGAAAGGAAGAAGGCTAAAGAAGAAGAAAGGAAGGAAGAAGCTGAAGAGAGAGCCAAGCCAAGAATCAACCCTTTTATCTAATTCTTCTCAATCTCTTCTATTTTGCTACATTTTAATATTCATAAACTCTTGCATTTATACTTTGAATTAGGGTTTGAGTAGATTTAAGTGTTCAATTACATTGATTGAGATTAGTGAATAAATTCCATTTGCTCCCTGTGTTCGACCTCAGATACTTAGGTTTTCGAGTAATAAAAATTCTTATTTGTTATCAAGGCGATTTCGTTTATACTACAATGTGCATCTTTTTAAAACCCCAATCTCGCCCTGTTAACACTCAGCCCTCTTCTGCTCTCTGATAGCCACCACTGTATGCCCATATTCCTTCAACATTGTGCGCATATCTACTAGCTTTGATGCAAGCTACTGTGTAGCCAAGCTTGTAACAGTCTTATTTTGCCACCAATTGGACAACATGTCTGCAAACCCCTCTTCTCTGAGCCAAGACTTTTTAAGCTTGAAGTATGAACCAACATCCGCACTCACCCCACAATCCCACACAATTGGTGTGTGATCAGAGAATGGCATATCAAGGCTCATAGCAGAAATAGGTGGAATCTCTCCAAGGGGCTGGGATTGCCAAAGAACCAGTCCAACCTTGATACCAGCCCACTGCCATTTCTCCAGGTGAAATCAACCCTACTGACAGGGTATTCAGTGATGCCCAAGCTCTACACAGTCAATTGAAATCCAGCCATTGCACCATCAGAACTCCCAGATTGTCTCAGAGAGCCCCAGACAGGGCCATTTTCCTCCTCCAAATGTGTCTCTTGAATAAGAGCACAATCAATTTCCCACTCCACAAGATATCTGATAAGAGATGCCCTTCTCACTTTATTGTGCAACCCACGTACATTCCATGTTAGGACTCTCATCCCTTGCATGGCTGATCCCCTTGAGCCAAATTATCCATGTATTCAACCATGATAGACTTTGCAACAGTTTCCTCCTCTATGGGACTCAAGTTCTCCTTCCTTCACCTCCTAAGCATTGAAGGAGAGTGCCTAATCCTCCTCTTTTGGTTGGTCCCTTTCCCGAATTTTAGATCATCAAGAGTAGGGAAGGGCATTTGATTCACATCCCTAAGGGCACTTCTTCTATTGTTGTTTACAATTTCCTCACCCGACTTCATCTCCTTACAACTGGTAGATTTGCCTGAGTCCCTCTCTAAGATAGTGTCATCAACCATCAGTCCCCTACCTGAGTCCACAGGGGTTTGATTAGCACTCCCCATGATAGTGTCATCAACCATAGCCACCTGGTCCCTCTCTAAGACATCCTTTTGGCAATCTTTCCTCTTCTTTGGTTCAAGTGCATCATCTGAGGGCTTATGACCCTCTAATTCTTCCTGTTGTGTCTCATCAAATCTATCAACGGATGTCTTATCCTGACCCAATTCTGGTAATACAAATTTCTGCCCTATCACTGATAGGCGAATGAGCCACGAAGAGCCCCCACACCTGAGAATGATTTTATCTGGCAGTGACCCACTTCTTAAAACCTCAGCCTCAAATTGTAGTAGGCGGGCATCACCTTTCCCAATTGTAATTTTAGTATCATCACTAACAAATGCAAAGCCAGCAATCATCTTGGCGACCACCCCTCTAGATCTCAAATGCAGAGGCAATCCTTTGATCGCAAGGGTCACCCTCCTAGTACCCATTCTCTGAGGGGGCCGATTAGGAAGGGCCTCATCAAAGGGAGAGACCAGCCTCCACAGCACACTAATGTTCTCAAAGGTACTTGAGCGAAAGCGTAGCCTTTCCACATCTATCATCCCCAGACCAAAAATAGGAAAATGGGTCTGGGATAGCACTGCAACCTTCTAGCCTGATGAAACAAGGGATAGGGAACTCACTAGTTGATGGAATCTCTTAATAGATGGATTGCCAGTCATAACTTTGCTGATCAGAGCACCCCTCAACATAATCTTCGCAGTGACAATATCCTCTGAGAATGGAATCTCCTCATCGATCGTGTGACCACCTAGTGTTGGCGGCGGGGGCAGCCAGGTGGTTCATCGTCTTTGTTGATGTGGTTATTATAGTCGTTGTGGTATATGATAAAAATGGTCACCAGTCTAATAAAATTTATTACTCGGAATGAAAACTTTCCCGAGGTCAAACTCAGGGAGCAAACTAAAATTCCAGAAGTATATAAATTCACAATATATATAATGTTTTACAAAAAATTAAGAGAGAGAGGGTAATTGGCTTTTTCTTCTCTTTCTTTAGCTGGCCTTTCTCTTCATCTTGCTTTCTTCTTCATTCTTCTTTTCTTCTTCTCTGCTTCTTCTTCTTTCTTCTTCTTCAGCCTGTCTTCTTCTTCCTTCTTCTTCTTCAGCTTGTCTTCTTCTTTCTTCTTCTTCTTCAGCCTGTCTTCTTCTTCCTTCTTCTTCAGCCTGTTTTCTACTTTCTTCTTCTCTTCTTCTTTTCTTCTTCTTCTTCAGCAGCTGCGGCTCCTCTTTCTCTTTTTCTTCTTTCTTTTGCTCTGGCCCTTCTTCTTCTTTCTTTTCTTCTTCTCTTGCTGCTGACTCTCCTTCTTTTTCGTCGACGTCTGATTCTATGCTCAGACGACTTAGCTGCTCGGTTACTACAATGCAGCTCCTCTTCTTTTCCTTCAGCTTCTTTCCTTCCTTTCTTCTTCTCTTTCTTCTTCTTCATCCTGCGGCTAAGTCTTGGCTATTGCTTCTCTTCTTCTTTCTTCTCTACTGCGCACACACACAAATATCAGTGCAAAACCTACTCTACCCCTTCCCCGCGTCTCTCTCTCTGGATCTCTCTTTGGTAAGCTCTCCCAGAGCCAGGTAATCGGGTCGGGTCGCATGCCTGGGTCCAGGCGCACCGGCGTGGGTGGTGAGTGAGGAGTGCACAGGAGGGTGTCGGGTCAGGTCAGATCCGTGTGGGTGTGCTGCGAACGAGGCCTGGTGATAGGTGAGGGACCTCACCCCGTGTGTATTCGGAGGTGAAGAGCCTATACCACTTTTTCAATTTAAGCGTGGGTGCTCGCCCATACACTTACGATGTGGGACTAAAGTCCCTCCTCCGCTCCGCTCGCCCGCAGGCGAGAAGCAGCTGACAATTGGATAGCAGTGAAGGCTTCGTGCTCCCAATTGAGAACCTGGGCACCTTTGCAGACGTGCCCTGTGTTGCCTAGAGCTCGCGCCTGGCGTGCAAGAGACCTAGAGCAGCCTGCGAAGCAGCTCCTGCTGCTCGTTAATGGCAGCGAGGAGGGTGAACCCTGAAATCACGAAGACGGCCTCACGGCCATGTCAGACAACACAGGGAGCTTTGCCAGAGTGTGGCAAAGGCAGTGCGAGGGGCGGCGTGCTGTGAGAGTGCCTGTGGTTGTGCACCTAGGGCAACCTGCATCCGTGGAAGTGGGTGTGTTCGAGGGGTGCTCAGAGTGTGTAGGGTGGTGAATGGAGTAGGGGAAACACTAGAGTGGAGTGAGGGGGAGCTTCTAGGCTTGTCGGCGAGGGGTGGAAAGGTCTGTGGAAGTGGAGCGATCTCATCGGAGATGGTGGCCGGAGGTGGAGCAGATGAAGGTGGTCATGCCAATTGAGGGGTTTAAAATAGTAATTCAAGAAGGGAAAAGTGAGAGAAGAGTAAGGAGAAAGTTCCTACCTACTTAATCAACGAAGAGGGAGAGGGAGACTGTCCGGTGCGTGCCTGCCAGAGCTGGGGACGAAGATGCCCAGAGGAGGAGTGACGGCGACGAGGAAGAGATCTGAGGATGCCAGCTGGTGCGGCCTAGCGTGGGAAGACGAGGCAGAGTGGACTCTACTGCAAGTATGGCAGCAGAGCGACTAGGAGGAGGAGGAGAGTTCGCCGGAAGCTAGGGAAGTCTGACTGGAGAGAGAGGAGATGAAAGAGGGGGGTTTTCTCAGCCAAAAATAGCTCAGAGTGGACGGCAGCCCTTGCCGCTCCTTATAAAGGCGCTGGCGAGGAGAGTGGCCCGAGGGAGCGATGTGCGGAGCTCGCCGGAGATGATTGGAGATGGAGACCCATGCCTTTCGTGCATTCGCATGAGAGGCATGGGCAACCGCAGGTTACAAGGGAGGGTCCCTACGACAGAGGATGACGTTGGGAAGCCCCGTTCATTCCTGAGAGTGGGCGCCATACCTTGCGCGGTGCTATCCTCCGCACAAGGTTGTCGGAGGTACGGTGCCTGCGCAGAGTGGCAGGGAGGACCGTTCTGCAAAGAATGACGGGAATGATAAGGGGTTATGTGTAAGGGTTTCAAAAGATAAGGGTCAAAAAGTAATTCAGGAGGACCAATTTGTAAAGTCGGTCAAGATGGTCTTCTCCTAGGCCCAAATTTTTGTACCAGCCTAATTTGAACCTAAGGAATTTAATGGTGAAATTTTATTTTAGGTTTGGCCACGTTTGGCTGGTCAATTTGCGTAAAATCCCAAATTAGGTCATAAATTGGCCATGGTTCTCATTTTAGGTCAAAATAGGTTGCAAAGGACAAATTGAAGGTTCTAAACCCTAGGGAATATTTTTTCATGAATTTTAGAGGGTTTAGTTGATTTTTATCCTGCCTCTAACCTTGTGAATTAATGTGGGTTTATTTTAGGTTTACAGAATATCATTTAATTCCTAGAAGTTGCTATAACCCTTTTCAGAGCAGCTCATCCCACTTCCTTCCTTATTAAGCTTATTTGACCTGTGTTTTGACCCTTAAATACCTTATTTGTGTACTGCATTGGTAAAATTATAGTTTTACCCCTTATGATTTATTTTGCTCTTTAATTCAAAATTCTCTGGGTTAAGCTTCTCTTTAGGTTTTGTAGGAGCTTCTTCATACTTATTTAGGTTAAATTGTGCTAGTTAGGGTTCATGATGAGGCTCTCATCATACCCCCATGCCTAGCTTTTGCTATTTCTTTAGCAAAATTTTAAGGTTTTAACCTTTGTTCTTGACCATGAAATTCTTGTTGAGTTTAACTAAGTGTTTTTTCTCTTGTAACCTTGATTAGGTCAAAATGCCAACCATAGGTCTAAAAGGTACTCTAGTACCAACCAAGATACAGATCTGTCTAGCTTTAGCCTCAATCCTTAGCAAAGGTTTTTAAGGCCTACAGGAACTAACCTAAGGTTTATTGGACTTTGTGGTTAAAGCACCCGTGCTTGGGATAATTTTAGCCTTGGTTCAGTTCACAGTGCATTTTGTAAGAGAGAGAGGTAGAAGATTTATATGTTTGGAGAGTTTTCTCTCTCTTTTTATTTTTTTTATTCTAGCTTAGGATTGGCTTCTCAACACGGTCTATATCAGATTCCTTGTCCCCATCATCAATCCTCAAGGGTTCCTAGCAGTCGATGCTTCGAGATAGCATCGCCCATGGTAACCCCCAGAACCCTGGCTTTCGAGATTTTGAGATAATCCCATCCATGGTGTTCCGTGGCTGAATTCAGACCCTGGCAATTAACTCTTCATGATAATGCCATCCATGGAATCTGAACTAGCAGAGTGCTTACATGCCCCTAGTAGGATATGTAAATATCCTAAGAGACAAGCACCGAGGATATGATATTTTGTTACGGATCTTCGAGGGAAATTTCCCACCTCTTCGCACTGGGAACTCGTCCAAATCAGCTTGTGTTGATCGGCCGCTCCTACTCTAGGTGTCATTTTAAGAATTTTTGAATTGCTTCTGCATGATTTTGATTTTTATGCTTACTAAAACAGGCTGTGTGTGAAATTTGGGTGCTTAGGTTACTGAGTCTCGTAAACCAAAAGTTAGTTAACGAGGCCAAATACTCCTTAAGCCTTCGACCTAATACTTAAGCTTTTCATTTTCCTCAACCTCTTGAGGAATATCTAGATCTTAATGGGTATTAGGAGTTTATCCAAGAATACTTAAGGTTTGCGTTCTTATTAATCTCACTGTGCACTTTCCATTTCTTATCCTGAATGTGCTCTAGAACTTAGGTTAATTCCTTAATTTCTTACTAATGACTATCTCTTTTCTTTCATTTTGTGCTCCGTTTTATTATTTTGTTCTTTTTCTCGTCCTCCTTTGTAAAGTCCAAAAATTTCTCCCCTCCTCTCATTTTATTATTCTTTTTTGAAATTTTTTCAATTTTTATGGTGTTTTTGGCATATTTGAATTTTTTTGTTTAAACCTTTTCTTGTGAGTTTTGCACTTTCATGCCCCCCCATGCCTAAGATTTGCAATGTCCTCATTGTAACTTAGGAGGGTTTTTATTTAGCTTAGTTCATACATTAGGACAGATGTTTTGGTGAGTGAATGGGTCAGGGTGACTGTTGCGGATGATTTCTAATCTCAGATGCAAGCACCTGAGGTGGAGTCGGCTGTCCTAAAGGGTGAATCTTAAGTGCGAAGAGGTGTCAGAAAAGGTTTCGGGTTTTTCTAAAAAGAATGATGGGCTGCCTCCCGTTGAGCACTGAGTTTTATGCCATCGGCTGGGCGCAATATGCTCAGGGAAATTGAGGATAAATGATGACTCAGCCAAATCTGTAGAGGTTACATCAATGAACGGTTTGAGTCTCTGACCGTTCAGGATGAAAGGTTTGGAATCATGGCTGAGTGGACTGATTTCTATGGCTCCATTTCCAAAAACTTGTCTGACAAAGTATGGTCCGGCCCACTTGGATCGCAGTTTCCCAGGGAAGAGTTTGAGTCGGGCATCGAAGAGTAAGACCTTCTGACCAGGATGAAAGATCTTTCTAGATATGTGCTTGCCATGGAAGGCTTTAACACCCTCTTTGTAGATTCGCGAGTTCTCATACGCATCAAGGCATAATTCATCGATCTCGCTTATCTGAAGCTTTCTGTGGGTTCCAGCCTTAGAAAGATCTAAATTACAGCTCTGTACTGCCCAATAGGCTTTGTGATCCAGTTCGACAGGAAGGTGACATGCCTTCCCGTACACCAGTCTAAAAGGAGACATGCCTAATTGGGTTTTGTGGGTGGGGTCCTATAAGCCCACAAAGCTTCCGGAAGTCAAGACGACCAATCCTTCCTATCAGGCCGAACAGTGACATGCAGGATTTTCTTGATCTCTCGATTTGATAGCTCAGCTAGACCATTATTATGGGGGTGGTAAGGAGTAGAGAATTGGTAAGACATCCCGTATTTGGTCATCAGTGACCTGAACTGAGCATTAGTGAAATGGGTCCCTCCATCAGAGATGATTGCACGAGGAATCCCGAACCGTGAGAAGATATTGTGATGAATGAATTTGATAACAATTTTATGATCACAGGTTCGGGTCGATATGGCTTCGATCCATTTAGACATGTAGTCCATAGCCAGCAGAATGTACTCAAAGCCGTCCGAAACAGGAAAGGGGCCCATAAAATCAATCCCCTAAATGTCGAAGATTCGCATACGAGAATCAGCTGCAAAAGCATCATGTCGCGATGGCTCAGGTTGCCCAAGGTTTGGCAACGACTGCGTGCCTTGCAGTGATTGTATGCGTCCTTGAATAAGATGGGCCAATAAAAGCCACACTGGAGGATTTTTGATGTGGTTTTGTGCCTAGAGAAGTGGCCACCGCGTGCCTGGTCATGGCAGGAGAGAATATCATTGATTTCACCCTCTGGGACACATCGCCGGATGATTTGGTCAGCACCTATGCGGAAGAGGTACGGGTCTTCCCAGATGTAGTACTTGGCATCTGAGCGCAATTTGTCTTTCTTGGCCTTTGGCCAATCAAACGGGATCTGATGAGATGCCAAGTAGTTCACTATATTAGCAAACCATGGAAGCCTAGTACCAATAGTCAGTAGGTGCTCATTAGGAAAATGCTCCGTGATGGGTCCAGAAGGGTTAAACTCAGAAGGAAGGCGAGACAAGTGGTCAGCTACCACATTTTGTCTTCCCGTCTTGTCGCGAATCTCGAGGTTGAATTCTTGCAACAGCAAGATCCATCGGATTAGTCGAGGCTTCGCATCCTTCTTGGTAAGGAGATGCCTCACAGCTGTGTGATCCGAGTAGATTATGACGTGGGAACCCAGGAGATAGGATCGGAATTTTTCGAGGGCAAATACTACAGCTAGCAGCTCTTTCTCCGTAACTGTGTAGTTACGCTGAGCCTCGTCAAGTTTCTTGCTAGCGTAGTAGATGACCACAGGTTTCCCGTCAACTTTCTGCCCCAGAACCACTCCTACAGCGAAATCAGATGCATAACACATGATCTCAAAGGGTTGAGACCAATCAGGGGATTGTAGGATCGGGGCCTGGGTGACTCGGTCACGAAGGTTCTCAAAGGCTTGAGTGTATTCCTTGGAGATCTCAAAGGGTACATCCTTAGAGAGAAGAGTAGTTAAGGGGCGCGTGATTTTTGAGAAATCAGGAATGAAACGATGGTAAAAATCGACGTGCCCCAGAAAAGAACGGATGTCCCTGATCGAGCTAGGCATAGGAAGTTGAGAAATTAGATCAACCTTGGCTCGATCCACTTGGATGCCTTTCTCAGAAATTAGATGACCTAGGACGATCCCCTCAGGCACCATAAAGTGGCTCTTTTCCTAGGAAAGAACCAAATTTACATTGATGCAACGCCTGAGTATATGAACCAAGTGCTGGAGGCAATCGTCAAATGATGCCTCGAAAACTGAGAAGTCATCCATGAAGACTTCCAGATAATCACCTGCCATATCAGAGAATATGGCAAGCATGCACTGTTGAAAAGTTGTGTGTGCATTGCAGAGACTGAAAGGCATCCTTCGGAAAGCATATGTCTCGAAGGGGCAGGTGAACGTGGTCTTCTCTTGGTCCTCAGGATGAATAGCCACTTGGTTATAACCGGAGTACTTGTCAAGAAAGCAGAAGAATCGATTTCTCGCTAATTTCTCGAGAATCTGATCAATGAAAGGTAGTGGGAAATGATCCTTCTTCGTGGAGGAATTGAGTCATTGGTAATCTATGCAGACTCTCTGCGAGTTGGCTATTTGGGTAGGTATGATCTCTCCGATTTCAGTCATAATGGTGGTGAGCCCTACCTTTTTAGGCACAACCTAGATTGGGCTCACCCAACGACTATCGGAGATTGGGTAGATGATCCCTGCATCTAACCACTTAATGATCTCCTTTTTCACGACCTCCTGCAGATTGGGATTCAAACGTCTCTGCATCTCATGGGAAGGTCGTGCACCCTCTTCAGAATAGATATGGTGTGTGCAATAAGAGGGACTTATTCCAGTCAAGTCATCGAGAGTCCAACCAATGGCTCTGCGATGTTGTTGGAGAACAGCAATCAGACGGGATTCCTGATCAGGAGTGAGCTTGGAAATTATAATCACAGGAAAAGTCTGATTATAACCCAAAAAGATGTATTTCAAATGGTTAGGAAGGGGTTTTAGTTCAAGAATGGGGTTATCAGTAGCAGCGGGTGGTTCAGGGTGAGTGTGAGGTTCAAGGATAAGAGTTATGGGTTTGTTTGAATCAGGGTCTGACTCCTCTAATTGTGGTTCAAGATCTTCTTGTGGTTGTGAGGCATAATCAGGTTATTCTCAAATTATGTTTCACCAACCAAAGCTCTAATATCACAGATTTGTTCAATGACACTGCAATTGATTCCTTGTTGGGCCTTAAAGATATCAATTTTGAGGGTTTGATTCCCAAATTTCAGTTCTATTTGGCCCTCCTCACAACTAATGTTGGCCCTACCAGTGGCCAGGAAAGGTCTCCCCAGAATGATCGATGTATCCCTAGGGTTTTCAAGTGCATCCATGTCTAAGACTATGAAGTCTACAGGGAAAAAGAAATCTCGCACCCTTACAATAACATCCTCAAGAATCCCCTTTGGTGACTTTATAGATCGATCTGCTAACTGTAGTGTCACCTCAGTCGGTTTTAGCTCAGATTCTTCTAGGTGGTTGAATAAGGATGTGGGTATCAAATTTATGGAAGCACCCAAGTCTAACAATGCTCTGTCGAATTGGGTTTCACCTATCTTGCATGAAATCAGGGGAGTGCTTGGGTCTTTTGCCTTGGGTGGGAGTCTATTCAGGATTACAGAGCTGGCTTGCTCTGACAGTACAATTGGACTCCCACTCTTGGTTCGAGGCTTACGTTGAGGTGTACACACATTTTTCAAGAATCGTGCATAAGCCGGTATGTGGCAAATTGCATCCATCAAGGGGATGTTTATTTGGACCTGCTCAAAGAGCTTGACCAGGTCCTCCTCAGGAGCCACAGATTTGGTTGTCTTCTTTCCCTTGGTCAAGGCCTAGGGAAATGGAACCTTGGTTGGTTCCTCTAGGATAGGTCCAGGTCTTTGATCTGGGATAGGGATAGGAATGTCCTGGATTACTTTCCTAGGGTTTGGGTCACTACCAGGATTGGAGTGGTCTGGATAAGGTGGATCTTGGGTCTCCTTACCACTACGGGTGGTTACAGAATTCAGCCCTGCCTTGTTCTGGTTAGGGTTTGGTAGGATGGGTTGCTGCTGATAACTCGCATAAGAAGTTGAGGCCTCCATCCCATCAGGTGAAGGAACAGAGGGGGCCTAATAAACCATGTGTGCTTGGCCCGGGTTTGGGTTCATAACTCGCCGCTGGGTCGGCACGTTATTAGGGTTAGGAAGAGGTTGAGAAGGAAGTGTGCCTAGTTGGCGAGAATTTGCCAACTGGGCCAGTTGGTTTCGAACCTCTGTGATTTCATCCTTGTGTTACTTTTGAATAGCCGCATTCATTCTCTGAATGTCAGCCAGAGTCTGAAGGATGAGGGACATTTGGTCTTGGTTTGGCCTGGATGGATAAGTAGGGTTGGGCCGAGGCTGAGGCGGCTGGTAAGGACGAGGTGCTTGTGGATGGGGCTAAAAGGGTGGTCTTTGAGTTTGGGAATTTCCCACCCACTGGAAGTTGGAATGGTTTCGCCATCCAGGATTGTACGTATTGGAAAATGGGTCATTCTGGATGGCATTGAGGTCCTCGCAGGTCTGAGGAGCCTCAGAAAAGTCAGAGAATGGGGGAGTGGAATTCCCCCGGCTAGTATAGAAAGGGTCGGAGGTTCCTCCAATCCGAGAGTCAGATGGGGATGGATACGAGTCCATCCCAGGAGAAGGTCGGTGGAAAATGTTTTGCACAGTCTCCTGTGTGGAAGGAGGTTGTGCAAAGGAATTATGCGCAAAGGTGGCTCGCTGCAAGTGGTGAGTCAGCTCATCCACCTTCTTCTCAATAATAGAGACCTTGTCCAATCGACTAGCCATCAATTCTAGGTCGACTGATGCGGACAGGCCCTGCGTCTCGTGTGCTCCCCTAAGGTTCGTCGATGCGCGGGTATTCGTCCTGTCGAATAATCCCATGGAGTCAGTATTGATGGAGTTCTCTCACATATTCTCGAGAGTCTCCCACACGGTGTCCTCAAGTTGACCCATGATATTCCCTCCGCAAGTTGCATTGACGAACAACCTAATATCCTCATAGAGTCCCTAGTAAAAAGACTGGACTTGTTCCCATTTAGGAACTCCGTGATGGGGGCACTTTCTCATGAGATCCTAAAAACGATCCCATGCCTCGTGAAGAGGTTCTCCCGTCTGTTGCATGAAGTGAGTAATGTGATAGTGCAAGGCATTGGTCCGACCAACGGGGAAGAACTTCTTCAGGAACTCGGACTGAAGTTCCTCCCAATTGTTGATCAGTCGGGTCTGTGTTTGATACCAATGAGCGGCCTTGTCCATAAGGAATAAAGAGAACATCTTCATGAGGAGAATATCCCGATTTTGCACATCTAACCTGAAAGTCTGGGCCAGATGCTTTAGCTGTTTAATGTGCTGGAAGGGGTCTTCAGAATTAAGCCCATGGAATTTAGGTATGGCATGAATCATGTTGGGCTTCAGTTCAGAATTAGGTCCTCCAGTCGGGATTCTGACTCGAGGCTCAATAGCCACCGCAGCGAGATTATAATGATCTCGCATCATGGGACACTGTGGTGGGTGCATGAAGTTCTGGAAGAGGTCATTGAGTCGCTGGAGCTAGTGCTCCAGATTGTTCTCTTCCTCAGCTGGCTGAGCCATTGTGGAAGAAGGAGGTGAGTTGGGTTTGGAATCGGAGGAGAGGTCTATGTGAAGTGTTGGTTGCACAAACAAGGGCACCGAGGCTCGGCCTCGAGGAGAGTGAATTTCTAAAGGAGGTTTCAAGGACCTCCTACCAAACATACACTGATGGAGAGGATGAGTTTAGAAGGTGCTGGACCCAATCAAGACACCCAAAATGTTGGGTGACTATAGAGGTTCGGGGCAGATGGACCCCTTGATCAAAAGGTCGTCTACTTGAGAATTACCTGGGCAGCTAGAGAGGGTGAGTCCCGCGAAGACCCCTACATGGTAGAGCTCCCCCACGGGTTACAGGGTTTCCCCCACCCGACCTCTCTTATCACTGAGATTCCAGGTAGACCAGAATGGGGACCTTGACCTCTTAAGTCTACCACTTTTAGTTAGGATCAAGGTGCTTAGGTTTTCACTTGAACTTTAACCTTTTGAGTGCAAAGAGGGACCTAAGTTCAAGGTTGGTTGACCCAAGGGGTCAACTTCACCTTCTAGCTCCTTTGAGATCTTATTAGGTCTTGTCTTTTAAGGTTCAAGTGTTTTTAGGAGCCAAATTTCTTAGGGTTTCTCTTAATAGGTGTTTTCAAACAATGGCTTGGGCACACTTCTTTTGGGAATTCTCAATTCTTGCTTAGAAAGTATGTCTCTAAAATCCTAGTTTTGAATCTTATATTGGCTGTAATTAGTCTAGTTAGTTGCCTCAAGCAAGAAGGTTTTAGCCCTAACCACCTTTAATGGATGTACAGATATATTGTGTTGAAAACAAGTAGCTTTGGTGATTTACTAAGTATGGAAGACAGGTTATTCCTAAATTGCTTTTTCTTTCTTTTTCTTCCTCTTTAGAATTTAGGGGTTTAAATGAGAGGATAGAAAATTACCTGTCCATGGTGTGGTTGTTGTGCGGTTGCTTGTTGTCCTCTTGATTTCTTGTGCCTGCACAACAAAAGAGAAGAGATTAGTCAATAGAAACTCAAAAATTGTGAATTAATAGCTTCTAGAATAGCCGTTGCTCCTCGGCAACGGTGCCAAAAACTGGTTCGTCGTCTTTGTTGATGTGGTTATTATAGTCGTTGTGGTATATGACAAAAACGATCACCAGTCTAATACAATTTATTACTCGGAATGAAAAGTTTCCCGAGGTAGAACTTAGGGAGCAAACTAAAATTCCAGAAGCATATAAATTCACAATATATATAAGGTTTTACAAAAAATTAAGAGAGAAAGAGAGAGAGGGTAATTGACTTTTTCTTCTTCTCCTTCTTCAGCTGGCTTTTCTCTTCAGCTTGCTTTCTTCTTCATTCCTCTTTTCTTCTTCTCTACTTCTTCTTTCTTCTTCTTCAGCCTGTCATCTTCTTCCTTCTTCTTCTTCAGCCTGTCTTCTTCTTCCTTCTTCTTCTTCAGCCTGTCTTCTTCTTCCTTCTTCTTCAGCCTGTCTTCTTCTTTCTTCTTCTCTTCTTCTTTGCTTCTTCTTCTTCAGTAGCTGCGGCTCCTCTTTCTCTTTTTCTTCTTTCTTTTGCTCTGGCCCTTCTTCTTCTTTCTTTTCTTCTTCTCTTGCTGTTGACTCTCCTTTTTCGCCGATGTCTCATTCTGCGCTCAGACGACTTAACTGCTCGGTTGCTATAGTGCACCTCCTCCTCTTTTCCTTCAGCTTCTTTCCTTCCTTTCTTCTTCTTCAGCGTAAGCTAAGTCCTAGCTGCTACTTCTCTTCTTCTTTCTTCTCTCCTGCGCACACACATAAATATCAGCGCAAAACCTACCCTACCCCTTCCCTGCATCTCTCTCTCTCTGGATCTCTCTTTGGTAAGCTCTCCCAAAGCCAGGTAATCAGGTCGGGTCGCATGCCCGGGTACAGGCGCACCAGCGTGGGTGGTGAGCGAGGAGTGCACAGGAGGGTGTCGGGTTAGGTCAAATCCATGTGGGTGTGCCGCGGACGAGACCCGATGATAGGTGAGGGACCTCACCCCATGTGTATTCGGAGGCGAAGAGCCTATACCACTTTTTCAATTTAAGCGTGGGTGCTCGCCCATACACTTACGATGTGGGACTAAAGTCCCACCTCCGCTCCGCTCGCCCGCAAGCGAGAAGCAGTTGACAATTGGGCAACAGCGAAGGCCTCGTGCTCCCAAGTGAGAACCTAGACACCTTCGCGGACGTGCCCTGCGTTTCCTGGAGCCCGTGCCTGGCGTCGAAGAGACCTAGAGCAGCCTGCAAAGTAGCTCTTGCTACTCGTCAATGGCGGCGAGGAGGGTGAACCCTGAAATCACAAAGACGGCCTCATGGCCACGTTAGACAACACAGGGAGCTTCCCCAGAGTGTGGCGAAGGCAGTGCAAGGGGTGGCGTGCTGTGAGAGTGACTGTCATCGTGCACCTAGGGCAACCTGCATGCGTGGAAGTGGGTGTGTTCGGGGGGTGCTCAGTGTGTGTAGGGTGGTGAATGGAGTAGGGGAAATGCTAGAGTGGAGTGAGGGGGAGCTTCTGGGCTTGTTGGCGAGGGGTGGAAAGGTCTGTGGAAGTGGAACGATCTCACTGGAGATGGTGGCCGGAGGTGGAGCAGATGAAGGTGGTTGTGGCAGTCGAGGGGTTTAAAATACTAATTCAAGAAGTGAAAAGTGAGAGAAGATTAAGGAGAAAGTTCCTACCTACTTAATCGATGAAGAGGGAGAGGGAGACTGTCTGGTGCGTGCCTGTCGAAGCTGGGAACGAAGATGCCCAGACGAGGAGTGACGGCAACGAGGAAGAGATCTGAGGACAGCAGCTGGTGCGGCCTGGCATGGGACGACGAGGCAGAGTGGGCTCTGCTGCAGGTATGGTAGCAGAGCGACGAGGAGGAGGAGGAGAGTTTTCCAGAAGCTAGGGCAGTCAGACTGGAGAGAGAGGAGATGAAAGAGGGGGGTTTTCTCGGCCAGAAATAGCTTGGAGTTGACGGTAGCCCCTGCCGCTCCTTATAGAGGTGCTGGCGAGGAGAGTGGCCCGAGGGAGCGACGTGCGGAGCTCGCCAGAGATGGCCAGAGATGGAGACCCATGCCTGTCGTGCGTTCGCACGAGAGGCTTGGGCAACCGCAGGTCACAAGGGAGGTCCATGAGACAGAGGACGACGCAGGGAACCCCCCGTTCACTCCTGAGAACAGGCGCCATACCCTGCGCGGTGCCATCCTTCGCACAAGGTCGCCGGAGGTATGGTGCCTGCGCAGAGTGGCAGGGAGGACCATTCTGCAAAGAATGACGGGAATGATAGGGGGCTATGTGTAAGGGTTTCAAAAGATAAGGGTCAAAAAGTAATTCAGGAGGACCAATTTGTAAAGTCGGTCAAGATGGTCTTCTCCTAGGCCCAAATTTTTGTACCAGCCTAATTTGAACCTAAGGAATTTAATGGTGAAATTTGATTTTAGGTTTTACCATGTTTGACTGATTAATTTGCGTAAAATCCCAAATTAGGTCATAAATTGGCCATGGTTCTCATTTTAGGTCAAAATAGGTTGCAAAGGCCAAATTGAAGGTTCTAAACCCTAGGGAATATTTTTTCATGAATTTTAGAGGGTTTAGTTGATTTTTATCCTGCCTCTAACCTTGTGAATTAATGTGGGTTTATTTTAGGGTTACAGAATGTCATTTAATTCCTAGAAGTTGCTATAACCCTTTTCAGAGCAGCTCATCCCACTTCCTTCCTTATTAAGCTTATTTGACCTGTGTTTTGACCCTTAAATACCTTATTTGTGTACTGCATTGGTAAAATTACAGTTTTACCCCTTATGATTTATTTTGCTCTTTAATTCAAAATTCTCTGAGTTAAGCTTCTCTTTAGGTTTTGTAGGAGCTTCTTCATACTTATTTAGATTAAATTGTGCTAGTTAGGGTTCATGATGAGGCTCTCATCAGCAGAGCTCCTTTGGAACCTCCTATTTTGGGTGCGAAGGGTTCATCTTCGTGCGCTGCAGCCTCACCCTTGTACATGAATCACGTTTGTGATCGCCTCCCCCACACGGCAGACAGACATGGGGATTTCTACACACCGCAGCCATATGCCCTCTTCATCTGCATCTATAACATAGAACCTCTCCATTCGTCCTCCTCCAACCCTCTCTTGGAACGAATTTGGTTGCCCTACCTTTGTAAGACTTTCATCTCCTCTCCCTCCTTCCCCAATTTCTCGGTCTCCATGCTTTCCAATCACACTCATCCCCAGCCCTAGCCGTACCCTCACCTTCTTCTCCCGTCACCCGTCGCCACACACACTCTCTCTCTCCACTTTTTCCTTGTATCATCGATGAATTCTCTTGAGTTTCGATAAATTTATCTGTTGACGGACTTCTTCGCAAATCATATTACATCAACGAGTTTTCAAAACTCAATCCCATTTGCGTATGATTTTCGATCCAACATCCAACCTGTTCCAGTATCTCAATGGACCCATGAATCTCGAAACCAGCTTACCCTTCACCCCAAAACTCTAAACCCCCTTCATTGGTGACACTCTGAGGAACACAAGGTCATTGACCTCAAACTGTACGTCTCATTGTCGATGATTTGCATAGCTCTTCTGTCAACTCTATGCAGTAATGAGCTTCTTTCGAATTTGCTCAATGACCTCGTCACTCTGTTTGATCAGCCTATGGCCTACCTCCCACTTCATGCCAACCTCATCCCAAGCAAGTGGAGAGGTGCACTTCCGACCATATAATGCCTTATATGGGGCCATGTTGATACTGGCGTAATAAATGTTATTGTATGTGAACTCCACCAGAGGTAGGTACTCCCCAAAGCCTTTCCACTCGAGTATACAGGACCTTATCAAGTCCTCCAATGTCTGAATGGTCCTCTCTATCTGTCCCTTGTTCTATGGGTGAGAGGATGTACTCAGGCTCAACTTGTACCCAAGGCCTACTGGAAGTTTTCCCCGAATTGGGAAGTGAAACAGGGGTCTCTATTTGAAATGTTCTCCATAGGTACACTAAACAATCGCATGAACTCCCACATATACAACTCTACTAGTTGTGAAGGACCATAAGTCACTCTGATCGGCAAGAATTGTGTTGACTTCGTCAAGTGATCTACAATCACCCAGACTACATCGTGTCCTCTCTGAGTCAACAGTAGCCTAGTCATAAAGTCCATGGAAATGCTCTCCAACTTCCACTCTAGAATGGGAAAGGGCTGCAATCAACCTGCTGGTCTTTAATGCTCTACCTTGATCTATTGACAAACTAGGCACTATCTCGCAAACTTGCCTACATCCTTCTTTAGACACACTACTAGAAGTCCTTCTTCAGATCATGATACATCTTAGTGTTCCCTAAGCCTACTATAATGAGCCTCGAACCACATTTCTCTTTGAAGTGCTTCACTTCTCAGAACACATAGCCTACAATGGAGTCGGAGTACCCCATCCACAAGGGTGAACTCGTTGAGATTTCTCACGAGTACCTAATCACGAATAATCTATAAGCCAACATCGTCCATTTGCCTATCCATTATACAATATATTAGATTAGGGCATGTGTGTCTCATCATCGTCAACTCCCGTAAGTATTCTGTCACCTGTGATGGCTTTCACTGGGCTACCTCAATCATACTACTCCACCTCTGTGCCTAGAGAGCTACCAATTGGGCTGGTGGCTTCCTACTTAGAGCATCTGCCATGACATTTACCTTCCATAGATGATAGAGCATCGAATAGTGATAATCCTTTAGAAGTTCCATCTAGCATCTTCGTCTCAAGTTTAACTCCTTCTGATAAGAAAGGTACTTCATGCTCTTGTGATCTATGTGAATCCCGAAGGTCTCACCATATAAATAGTGGTGCCTAAACCTTAAGGCGAAGACTATGGCTGCCAACTCCAAGTTGTGTGTTGAATAGTTCTTTTCATGTGACTTCAGTTGTTTTGAGGAATAGGCAACCACATGCCCATGTTGCATCAGAACATAGCCCAATCCCTAGAGTGAAGCATCTGTGTATACGATAAATCTACCACTGCTACTAAGGATGGTAAGTACTGGGGCTGAATTCAACTTCTCCTTGAATGTATGGAAACTGGTCTTGCAATCACCAGTCCAAATGAAAGGAGTATCCTTCCTCATTAACAGGGTTAACGAATGGGTAATCTATGAAAAACCTTGAATGAATCACCTGTAATTACCCCCTAAACCTAGGAAACTATAGAAGTTTATCATTGTCTCACGTAGCTCCCACTTTAGTACTGCCTCAACCTTGGAAGGATCCACTGAAATCCTTGCACTTGACACCACATGTCCTAGAAACTCCACCTGGTGTAGCCAGAACTTACACTTACTGAACTTGACATATAACCCATGCTTCCTAAGAGTTTCTAGGACCAACCAGAGGTGTGTTGGTGCTAGAGCACCATGATCGTTTATTTTGATGATAATAAAACACGTGTTATTTAACATTTGCATTTGAAGTCTTAGATTTTAGGTTAATTGCAAATGGAAACATGTATAGATAGAGTTTGAGCTCGCATCCATGGTGGATTGGAGGAGCTTGACGGAGGAGGAGGAGCTTCGCAATGAGAGAAAGCTTGAAGAAGGGAGATAATGAATAGGACAGATTTCCCTTCTTGTTCATTGTAATTTGTCTTTATTTCTTTTGTTTGCTCTTTATCTTTCTTAGATTGCTTGTTAAAGAGCCTCAAAGAACCCTTAAAGTAGTCCTAGGAACAACTGCACAACCCTAAGATACTTGGTCATTTGTAGAGAACTTAGAAAATCAAAATAGGGTCCTGACAGCCTAATCAGACGTCTTATCTGGAAATTAGACGTCTGATAGTGACTTTTAAGACGTTTGACTATTGACTCAGATGTCCAATAACTTAGGCTGGACTTAGTTGGTTCTGTCTGTTGAAAATAGACATCCAGACCTTAATCTAGATGTCTTAGAAGACGTCTGATGGTTATGCTAGATGTCCAATTAGTGGAATGTTAGCTAACAAAGTAGACGTTGAGGGAAATAACCGTTAGGCTTATCAGATGTCCATAGAGGACCCCAGACATCTGATATGAGACCGTTGAGCCTCGACTGGCCCAATATAGCCGTTTAGACCTTGGGAAATCCATTCCCGCAGTACAATAGGTTTCCAGACGTTCACACCTAGTGCCAGACGTCCTGTACATCATCTGATGGCCTTACACTAGAACCTTGTTTGGGTTTGATTAATGTCAAGAAAGAAACCCGCCTAGAATCAAACGTCTGACTTAGTTCCTAGACATCTTAAACTAGTTTTCCAGACGTCTAATAACTCAACCAGGCATCTGATGACCCTGTCAGAATCATAAATTATTTAGATTACGGCTTGGTTTACCTTGGGTTCAACCCCAATGGCTATGGAAGCCTTCTAAGGCCTTCCAAAGCCTTCCTAGGCCCTCTATAAATATAGGACCCTTACCTTGTGAACACATACCCAAGTAATACATTTCCACATCTATTTGTATCCAAAACACTTTAGAAGAAGATCTTGCTCTCCATTTCACTGTTCCACATCTTGAGAGCTTTCTTCTTGCTACACTCCCACTCTCCCTTCATAATTACGAGGGCAACGAAGTACCAAAGCATGGTTCACACATCCACGTCTTTCATCAACGCACTTCCAACAAAGAGAAGTATTTTTACCTATAGTAGCTAGGTTAATCGTTGTTGGATCTATAGGTTGTTTTGTAATTTATCTTTGTAATTGTGTTGGGTATTCACTTTGCAAATTCCCGTCTCCTTCATGAGACAAAATCCTCCTTGTGAACAGGAGGGGTTGAGGAATGCTACCCTCGTACTCGTAGCGTGGTTGTAATTGAGGTTGAACTACCCTCGTTAAAGTAGTTCATTAGTGGATTTGATCAACTTTGTCGATCGAGAAATCCTAACTCGAAAGGGTTAAGTGGTGGTTTTTACCTGATTTGGGTTTTCACCTAAAAATCTCTTGTGCCTTTGTGTGATTGCCTTTTTGTGAGATTGTTTAATTTAATTCCACATTTTCTTATGTCACGTAGATCTCACCCCCTCCCGTAGGGAATTACAATTGGTATCAGAGCAGGTTCTTGCTTTTTGGTGTAATAACCAGGCAAGAAGATCATGGAGGGAAGCAGCTCTACAGTGAGGATTCTAGAGGGGCAGTCTACCACTAGACAACCATTCTTTGATGGGAACAATTACCCGTACTAGAAGTTATGGATGAAGATGTGGCTTCAAGCCAACAACTTCATGATTTGGGCCAGATGCGAGATGCCGTTTGATATCCTAGAGAAACTTGCGGGAGGCTACTTGCAACAACAAATCCGTGAGCTCTCTCTCAA
This sequence comes from Thalassia testudinum, assembly GCA_037157565.1. Taxonomy (NCBI): domain Eukaryota; kingdom Viridiplantae; phylum Streptophyta; class Magnoliopsida; order Alismatales; family Hydrocharitaceae; genus Thalassia; species Thalassia testudinum. The sequence continues at coordinate 99,488,275 of JAZHRO010000025.1, forward strand.
TGCAAAAACAATGAACGCATTGTATTGCGCTTTGAGCCCGGAGGAGTTTAACAAAATCTCCCAATGCGCCACCGCATATGAGATTTGGCACACACTTGAGGTAACTCACGAGGGTACCTCTAAGGTAAAGTCTTCTAAAATCAACATTCTTTCTCAAGAATTTGAATCTTTTGCTATGAAGACTAATGAAACTTTGAGTGAGATGAACACTAGGTTCACTCTCATAGTAAATAACTTGAAAGCTTTAAGGAAGACCTTCATCAAGGGGGAGCTTCATAGGAATCTTCTTGGTTCCCTTGGACTAGAATGGGAGTAGAAGGTTACCACCATCGAGGAGGCGAACGACGTGGAGGAGCTCAACAAGGAGGATCTCCTAGGCAATCTAATGGCCTACGAGACAAAGCTGAAGCAGAAGAAGGATACACCGGAACCAAAATTGAAGAAGACCCTTGCATTTAGAGTCACGTCGGATAGCGATGTGCAAACATTTGGTTAACCAAAAATGTCTATTAATGCATGTTCTTAGTGTCATATTAGCATCATACATTGTAAATATTGCATAACATGCATAATCATGCATTTAGGTCAAGTTCTATAAATTGTATAGTAATTGTCTCCATTTATGATCAGGGATAGGGTGACTTTTTATTGGGGCCTTAAATCGAAGATCCAACCTTACAAATCTAATCAGGGTGACAATTGGAGTTCAATGACTCCAAGATCGCCCTGATCGGACATCCATAGCACCAGATAGAGATCGAGGAACCCTAAAGATCAAGGGCCAAGATGGTGCCAATCTGCAGTTCAGACGAAAAATCTGACTGCGCGGATGGGTTCGGATCGATGATCACAGCATAACGGCACGAAAATTGGTCCAATCCGACATCCGTATTACCATCTACAACTCACAAAAGATGGACGATCAAGATGGTGCCACGTGGCTGCATCTTCAAAGGCCCCAAGGAACTGCAGCTGCATCTTCAAAGGCCCTCCATCGAGCGATCTTAATCGTTGGATCTTGATCCAGCGGCCAACAGATCCGTGCACCTAATACCTCCACGCAGCACAAACGAAGGTGTAGTGCAGCGGTTGCACACCTGTGGGCGAGCGAGGGGTCGCACGTTCGAGCCGTGCTGAGCGCCTCAATCCAGACGGGTGCAGCTGCAGGCGCGATTGGGCTGTCAGATGAAGATCGGGCGGCCAAGGGGAGGAGATGTGGTGCGTGGAGGATTCTTCGATCACGTACATGTGCGATGATGCGTGTCAACATGCCTCATCGGACATGGGCGCACGGCAGAGGCATTTTGAATGGGCACTGCGAGGATCGATCTCAACCATCCGATCCAACGATCGGATGGCTGAGATCACCCAAACGAGCGTGGGTGCATTTAGGAGTGGAAGAGGAGCAGGTGTGCATAGCGTGTGCACACGTTGCCCATGATGGACCTTTAGTGACGTTTAATTCCATCAGTAAAGGTCCCATATTAATGTTTTTGATATTGTAATGACCAAAATGCCCCCAATCCTTGCAACAATAAAACGAGACCCCTACCCTACAAATTTATCATCCCTTCCTTCTCCTCTCTCCCTCTCCAATGCTTAAGGGAAGCTTATCCCACACCCAGGATGCTCCTCAAGAGCTAAAACCAAGTTTTCGCCTCCGTTCTGGAAGTGGATCCCGCGATGACGATGATGTGTTGCCTCATTCCTATTCTTCCGACTTCGTCCTCCTTCTTCCTGCCTCATCCTCCATCTTCCAGGTGTCGCCTCCATCCTGCTCATCCTCCAAGCATTCGTCGAGGAGGATAACATCTCTCTCCTTTTATCGCTTTCTAGAGTAGACTTTCCTGCTTTCTAGTGTAACAATTTCCCACTTTCTAGTGTAATCACTTCCTGCTTTCTTAGTTGTAAAACATTATTCAAGTACCAAGTGATTGTTCTCTCTCTCTCTTATTATTTATATCGATTCCATTGTGATTATTTCTCCTTTAAAAAAAATACAAAAAAATATAATTGCGGATTTTGAGATCGACGTACCCTCCTTGAGTTCGACCCGAAACTTCTTTCTGGATTTTTGGTATAAATTTTATCTATTGAACAAATTTCTTCATGACTCGAACTACAATGATGGGTTTTCGAATCCAACTCCGAACGCGTAGTTTTTCGCCCTCAACATTTTGGTGCCGTTGCTGGGGAGGCAATGATTTTTCGATCTTCTTTTCGCATTTCACGCACTTTACTATTTTCTAACTTGCTTTATCACTTGTCTATTATTTTGCAAATACCTCGATAAGGGAATCGTCAAGTAGTAGATTGGACTAAAGTGCAGTTGAAGATGGCTGTAAGTGCTCCCCATTCTTCCCCCTCCATAGATTCCATTTCACCACATTAATTCAAACTCTAATTAACCTTGGTGTTTGCATAAATCTTAGGATTAGTTTGGTTGCTTGGATTTCCACCCACATTCATTTCACCCTCTCATAAAAGAAAATCAAAAAGATACTTTTGTGGGATAAATCAAACATACACCCACATTAAAGGCACTTAACCTAATTGATTTTCTTCTACTCAATCGGATTCTGATCTGTGGAACCGGTACACACAAATCAACATATAAAAGTGTAGAAATCAGTCTAGGTTAATCATTTTGTGTGCCTAACTTAGTTATGCAATTGTGGCCAATTTTTGAGTTTTTGGGCCACACCACTTAACCTACAATCAACTCAACAAGTAGCTTCCCCTTAGGGTTTTCAATTTAGGTCAATACCAGGCACGCCACTTTATTTTTGATTTCAAAAGGAAAGTGATTTTCATCCGTGCTTGAAAACCTAGTTTGCCTCAAACTTAATTGAATTAAACCTAATTCTAAACCCTAAAAGCTACTTAAGCAAGATTTGAACATTAAAATCTACTCATCATAAATAATCTTGCTTGAAAACCTTGGTTGTGCACACACTCACACATACTCAATTGATCATTAAGGGCACAACCCATTTAAGGTTCCACCACATTCCATAAGCACTACAATCCCAAGCCTAAATAAAATCAAGTAGACGTTGGCCTTAAGGACTGATTCGCTCTTCAGGGTCTAGTCAGAGATTGTTTACGATTAACCTGCTTGTACTGATCAATCTGATGTCTAGCTAGGGGAGTAGCGTCAAATGACCGCGGCTGGGGGGTACACTAGGAACCGGAGGTGCAAGCCGGAAGAACCTTCTCCCTAGTCCCTCCTAACTAGTTGGATTGAGTAGACGCAAGTAGAGGAAATTGTCTATAATCTTAAGGCTGGTTCTGAGAGTCTGTAGATACTTAGGCTATCCCACTTAAGGACAGGCTTGTTTTGTTGTGCTGTAGGGTTCTTATCCCCAGTCCTTCTGACCTTTTCCTAGTTTATGATAGGAAGGATGTCATTGAATCCCCATTTGGAAGGATCACTAGAGTATTCTAGGAGGCATAGATTGGATTTTGGCCAAATTGATCCCATGGTCGAGCAACGGCCTCCTCTGCCTCAGGATCCACAGGAGGTATTTCAAAGGTAGCTAGAACAAATGCAGAGAATGCAAGAATGGTTTCAGGGAATGCAGGGTGCTCAACTCTTGAAGGATTTTTACGGTCCTTCAAAATACGGGGAACATCTCGGCGTCTAGATTCCTACCGGAGATGTAGAAATCAAGACCCAGGTGTTAAGCCTAATCAAACATTTCCATGGGCTTGTCTCTGAAGACCCGTTTCAGCTCTTGGAGGACTTGACCACTTTGGTCCAGACCACCAAGGCACGAAACGTGAATGAAAAGTAGATGATCAAGAGGCTCTTCCCCCACTCTCTTAGGGATAAAGTTGCTCATTGGTATAGGACTATAGGAAGGCCAATTGCAACTTAGAATGATTTGAAATCGACCTTCCTGAAGAAATTCTTCCCTATGGGACGTACCAATGCTTTGAGACGGGCAATTACTACCTTCACCTAGCAGTCGTGGAGCAATTTTATGTTTCCTGGGAGCAATTCTAGGACTTATATTGAGGAGGTGTCCACACCACGAGGTACCGAAATGGCAACTCATGCAGATCTTCTACCACGAGTTGACTGAGCAACTCAGAAATCATGTGGACGCTTCTTGCTGAGGCAATTTCTTCAACAAAGATGCAAATAGCATGCACGATTGTTTGAGGAGATGAGCAAGAATTCGATCAATCATGCCTCCATTGATACTTTTAACCGGTCTCAGCAGCCCAGATCGAATGTTAATGAAGTCCACGACTCTCATTCATTCGATATGGAATTGATTTGTAATAAACTTGATAAGGTAGACTTAGTTACTAAGAAAATGGAGTGGATGGCTGGAAACTCAGTGAACAACTCTCGATCCACTCAATCCCAGAATTCGGGATTCCATTCATCATGAGCTTCTTTTGGATGGGAGTTCGTGAATCAACTTGATGCAGCTCAACCTGTGAGTCAGCATTATTCGAAGCCCCATGGGTTCCCAACTGGGGCCTTTGATCCCAGTTTCTCTGATCCCTCCCTTTCTTTCTCTTCGTCCTCACCCTATGAGGATGTTTATGATGTTGATGGAACGTCGGTTTTCGTTGTTAATTCGTTGTAGTAAAGCCGGTTGTTACCAACGTTTCATATAAAAATTTTTTACTCGGAAAAATAAAAGAGTTCCCGAGGTCGAACTCAGGGAGCAAGTTGTATTCTAGAGATATACAAATTCTATTACAAAAATAAAGAGAGAGAGAGAGAGATGAAAAATTGGCTTCTGCTTCTTTTCTTCCTTCTTCCTCTTTGTCTTTGGTTCTTCCTGTTCTTCTTCTTCCTCTTCTTTTTCTTCTGCTTTCTTCAGATCTTCCTCTTTCTTTTTGGTTCTTCCTGTTCTTCTTCTTCTTCTTCTTTTTCTTCTGCTTTCTTCAGATTTTCCCCTCGTGCTCTTCTTCTTCTGTTCTTCCTTGTTTCCTTTCTTTCTTTTTCTTCAATCGTGGTGCTTCTGCCTTCGGCTACTAAGTCTCCCTTCCTTCTTCTTCAGCCTGCCTTCTGTGTTGCTCTGGCTGCTGGCTGTCCGTCGTCTGGCCCGGTGCTTCGACGACTTAACTGAGCAGTTGCTATAGTGCAGCTGCTTCTTCTTCCGCAGTCCTTCACCTGTGCCTGCACGCTCAAGAGTTCATCAGAAGGCAAAAACCTACTCTACCCCCTTCCCCCGCGTATCTCTCTCTCTCTGAAATCACTCTTCGGAAGCTCTCCCAGAGCGCTATCGGGTAATCGGGTTCGGGTCAGGCCCGGGTCCAGGCCCACCGGCGTGCGTGGTGGGCGAGGAGTGCAGGTCAGTCTAATCGGGTCGGGCCAGGTCCGCGGAGCGTGGTCACGGACGAGGCCGAGTCGGGTCGGGTCGGGTGAGAGGGACCTCACCCCGTGGTAACTGAGGCAAACAGCATACGGCAGTTTTTCAATTTATGTGTCCGCGCGCCTTTGAGAGATTCCGAGGTGGGACTAAATGTCCCACCCCAATTCTCTTACGCCTGCAGCAGGGATGGTGCTCCCAATTGCATCGGCTGTTGAGGCGTACAGCTCCAATCGAGGGCCAGGGTGTGTGCGTGAGACTCTTCCGCGCTGGCCGTGGCTATTCAATCTGGGATATCTCGGCTTGGAGCAACCTCGAGCAGGCTTCGAGCTTCCTCGCCAATGGCGGCCAAGGCCTGGAACCTGAAACCAATGGCACGGCCTCTCGGCCAAATCAGACAGGCGGAGGACCTTCGCCGTGGCACGGCGAAGGTGGTCAGGGGGTCTGCAGGGGGTGTGATGGAGCTGTTAGGTCGTCCTAGGTCAGACTGTGAGCGAGGGAGTGGGTGTGTTCGGTGGGTCTGCAGAGGGTGTTTGGTGGGAAGTGGAGGGGCGGAAGAGGATCAGGGTGAGGAGGCGGAAGTTCTGCGGTGGTCGGCGAGCCGTGTGGGTCGCTGAGGTGATGGGAGCGGCTCGCCGGAGGGTGGTCGGAGGCGGAGAGGATGAGGGTGAACAGGGTCGGTAGAGGGCTTAATTGACTAAATCGAAAGCGGGGAAAGAAAGAGGAGGAGAAGGGGAGTAAGTCTAACTTAACTGCAGGGACGAAGGGGGAGGAACAGGGCGACAGTCGTATCGACTGTCGCCGGAGAAGATGATGCTCAGGGAGAGGGGCGGCGGCGAGCAGAAGGCTGGAGAGGCGCCAGCTGGGTGCGGCGTGGCGCGGGAAGAGCAGGGGAGGAGGTCTCTGCTGCTGGTAGTGCGGCAGAGCGAAGAGGTGGAGGGAGAGGAAGTCGCCGGAGCTGGTGAGCGTCTGCCGGAGAAAGAAGAGACGAAAGCTGGGGGTTTTCTCCGTCAGATCCAGGCTGCCTTGGTCGGTGGAGCGGCGGGGGGTATTTATAGGGTTGTAGCAGGGAGGAAGGCGGAGGGAGACGACGTGTCTCCCTCGCCGGAGCATGGTCGGAATTCGAACCCATACCGTCCGTGCGTTCGCACGGCCGGTATGGGGGGCTACAGTGACCATGGGGGTGCTCCTGCGACGGCTGACGACGCAGGGCACCCCCGGTACACTTGCCAGGTCCTCCACCTCACCCTGCGCGGCGCCATGCTCCGCGCAAGGTCGCCGGAGCATGGTGCTGGCAGGGTTTTGCAGGAGGGACCTGTTTGCAAAGAACGAAGGAGAGTTAGGGGCCTAAATGCGAGGGTTCAAAAGTTGAGGGCCAAAGAGTAAATATATGAGGACCAAAGTGTAAATTCGGTCAAGGAGGTTTCTTCTTAGGCTCAAGTTTTTATACATGACTAATTAGGACCTAAGGAATCTGATGGTGAATTTTATTTTCATATTAAACCTTGTTTGACCGGTCAATTTGCGCAAAAACCCAAATTAAGTTATTAATTGGGCATGGTTCTCAATGTAGGTCAAAATGGGTTCTAAAGGCCAAATTGAAGGTTCTAAACCCTAGAGATTATTTTTCTATGAATTTTAGAGGGTTTATTCTATTTTTACTTTGCCTCGAACCTTGTGAATTGAAGTGGGTTGTTTTAGGGTTACAGATTATCATTTGGTTCCTTGGAAGTGCTGTAGCCCTTGCTAGATCATCTCATCCCACTTTTATTCTTATTAAGCTGTTTTGACCTGTGTTTGGGCCCAGAATTACCCTGTATGCAGATTATACTGGTAAAATTGCACTTTTACCCCTTGTGACTGGTTTTCTTCTCAAACTCAGAATTCTCTGAGTTAAGCCTTTCCTTGAGATATATAGGAGCTTTTATCCTTTGTATTGGGTCAAAATGAGCTAGTTATGGCTCATGATGAGGTTCTCATCATACCCCCATGCCTAGCTTTTGCTAGTCCCTTAGCAAAAAAAAACTTAAGGTTTCAACCCTTGTTCTAGACCATGAAGTTTTCAATGGTTTTAGATAAGTGCTTTTTTATTTGAGCATAGATTAGGTTAGAATGCTGACCATAGGCCTAAAAGATACTCTAGTACCAATCAAGATCCAAATCTGTCTAGCCTTAGCCTCAGTCTTTTAGCAAAGGTTTTTAAGGCCCACAAGAACTAACCTAAGGTTTATTGGACTTCGTGGTTAAAGCACCCGTGCTTGAAATGATTTTAGCCCTGGCTCAGTTCGCAGTGCGTTTTGTAAGAGAGAGAGATAGAAAGTTTTTTTCTGTTTGGAGAGTTTTCTCTCTCTTTTTCTTTTTAGTTCTAGTCTAGGATTGGCTTTTCAACACGGTCTGTATCAGATTCCTTGCTCCCATCATCAATCCTCAAGGGTTCCTGGCGATCGATGCTTCGAGATAGCACCGCCCATGGCAACCCCCGGAACCCTGGCTATTGAGATTTCGAGATAATCCCATCCATGGTATTCCGTGGCCGAATCCAGACCCTGGCAATTGACATTTCGAGATAATGCCATCCATGGAATCTGAACCAGCAGAGTGCTTACATGCCCCCCGTAGGATATGTAAATATCCTAAGAGACAAGCACCGAGGAGATGATATTTTGTTACGCATCTTCGAGGGGATTTCCCGCCTCTCCGCGCTGGGAACTCGTCCAAATCAACTTGTGTTGATCGGCCGCTCCTATTCTAGGTGTTCTTTTCAGATTTTTGCGACGCTTCTGCGTGATTCTGATTTTTACGCTTACTGAACCAGGCTGTGTGTGAGATTAGGGTGCTTAGGTTACTGAGTCCCGTAAACCAAAAATTAGTTAACGAGGCCGAATACTCCCTAAGCCTTAGACCTAATACTTCAGCTTTTCATTTTCCTCAACCTCTTGAGGAGTGTCCAGATCTTAATGAGTACTAAGAGTCTATTCAAGAATGCCTAAGGTTTGCATTCTTACTAATCTCATTGTGCACTTTTCAGTTATTTTCTTGAATGAGGTCTAGAACTTAGGTTAATTCCTTAGTTCCTTACTAATGACTATCAACTTTTCTTATAATTTTGTGCTCCTTTTTCATTTTGTTTCTTTTCTCCTTCACAAAATTTTCCTTTTCCTCTTTTCCTCTTATTCTTTTTTGAAAATTTTTTTTTTTTTTTTTTTTTTTTTTTTTAATTTTTATGGTATTTTTGGCATATGTGAATTTTTTTGCTTGAAACCTTTTCTTACAAGTTTTTGCACTTTCCTACCCCCCCATGCCTAAGATTTGCAATGTCCTCATTGTAACCTAGGGGGTGTTAGTTCAGGGTGAACTTCGAGTGCTGAAAGGTGTCAGAACAAGTTTCAGGTTTTCAAAGAGAATGACGGGCTGCCTCCCGTTAAGCGCTGAGTTTTATGCCATCGGCTGGGCGCAATAAGCTCAAGGGGAAAGGAGGATATGAGATGCCTCAGCCAAATCAGTAGAAGTTACATCAATGAACGGCTTGAGTCTTTGACCATTCACGATGAAAGGTTCAGAATCGTGGCTGAGTGGACTGATTTCGATTGCTCCATTTCCAAAAACCTGTCGGACCAAATATGGTCCGACCCACTTAGATCTCAGTTTTCCTGGGAAGAGTTTGAGTCGGGCATCAAAGAGTAGGACCTTTTGACCAGGATGGAAGATCTTTCTTGAGATGTGTTTGTCGTGGAAGGCTTTAACCCGCTCCTTGTAAATTTGCGAGTTCTCGTACGCGTCTGTGCGTAATTCATCGATCTCGCTGATTTGGAGTTTTCTGTGGGTCCCAGCCTTAGAAAGATCTAGATTACAGTTCCGTACTGCCCAATAGGCTTTATGCTCCAGTTCGACGGGAAGGTGGCATGCCTTTCCGTACACCAATCTAAAGGGAGACATGCCCAATTGGGTCTTGTGGGCGGTCCTATAGGCCCACAATGCTTCCGGAAGTCGGGACGACCAGTCCTTCCTGTCAGGTCGAACAGTGACCTGTAGGATTTTCTTGATCTCCCGATTCGACAGCTCAGCTAGACCATTAGTTTGGGGGTGGTAAGGAGTAAAGATTCGGTGAGACACCCCGTATTTGGTCATCAGTGACCTAAACTGAGCATTTGTGAAATGGGTCCCCCCATCAGAGATTATTGCACGAGGAATCCCGAACCTTGAGAAAATGTGTTGATGAATGAATTTGAGAACGATTTTGTGATCACAGGTTCGGGTCGGTATGGCTTCGATCCATTTGGACACGTAGTCCACAGCCAACAGAATGTATTCGAAACCATCCGAAACAGGAAAGGGGCCCATAAAATCAATCCCCCAAACATCAAAGATTTCGCATACTAGAATCGGTTGCATAGGCATCATGTCGCGATGGCTCATGTTGCCCAAAGTCTGGCAACGACTGCATGCCTTGTAATGACTGTATGCGTCTTTGAACAGTGTGGGCCAGTAAAAGCCGCACTGGAGGACTTTTGATGCGGTTTTATGCCCGGCAAAATGGCCACCGCATGCCTGGTCATGGCAGAAAGAGAGGATATTGTTGACTTCCCCTTCCGGGATACATCTCCGGATGATCTGATCGGCACCTATGCGGAAGAGGTACGGGTCTTCCCAAATGTAATACTTGGCATCGGAGCGTAATTTGTCTTTCTTGGCCTTCGGCCAATCGGACGGGGTCTGATGAGATGCCAAGTAATTTACAATATTAGCAAACCATGGAAGGCTAGTACCAATAGTCAGCAGGTGCTCATCGGGAAAATGCTCAGTGATGGGTCCGGAAGGGTCTATCATTTCAGAAGGAAGACGGGACAAGTGATCAGCTACCACGTTTTGTTTTCCCGCTTTATCGCGAATCTCGAGGTCAAATTCTTGCAACAGCAAGATCCATCGGATCAATCGAGGTTTCGCGTCCTTCTTTGCAAGGAGATGCCTCACAGCCGTGTGATCCGAGTATATGATGACATGGGAACCCAGAAGGTATGATCTGAATTTCTCTAGGGCAAATACTACAGCTAGCAGCTCTTTCTCAGTAACTGTATAGTTACGCTGAGCCTCATCGAGTGTTTTGCTGGCGTAGTAAATGACCACAGGTTTCTTGTCATTTTTCTGCCCCAAAACCGCTCCTACAGCGAAGTCGGATGCATCACACATGATCTCAAAGGGTTGAGACCAATCAGGGGACTGTAGGATCGGGGCTTGGGTGACTCGGTCACGCAGGATTTCAAATGCTTGAGTGCATTCCCTGGAGATTTCGAAGGGAACATCCTTGGAGAGAAGAGTGGTCAGGGGGCGTGCGATTTTTGAAAAATCAGGGATAAATCGTCGATAAAAACCGACATGCCCTAAAAAGGATCGGATGTCCCTGATCGAGCTAGGCATAGGAAGGCGAGAAATCAGATTAACCTTAGCTCGATCCACTTGGATACCTTTCTCCGAAATTGAGTGTCCCAGGACAATTCCCTCAGGCACCATGAAATGGCTCTTTTCCCAGGAAAGAACCAAATTCACGTCGATGCACCGCCTGAGTATCTGGACCAAGTGCTGGAGGCAATCGTCGAATGATGCTCCGAAAACTGAAAAGTCATCCATGAAGACTTCCAGATAATCACCTACCATATCTGAGAATATGGCAAGCATGCATCGCTGAAAAGTAGCGGGTGCATTGCAAAGACCGAAAGGCATCCTTCGGAAAGCGTATGTTCCGAAGGGGCAGGTGAATGTGGTCTTTTCTTGGTCCTCAGGATGGATTGCCACCTGGTTATAACCGGAGTACCCGTCAAGAAAGCAGAAGAACCTATTTCCCGCTAGTTTTTCGAGAATTTGATCAATGAAGGGTAGTGGGAAATGATCCTTCTTCGTGGAGGAATTGAGTCGACGGTAATCTATACAGACTCTCCACGAGTTGGCTAATCGGGTAGGAATGATTTCTCCGGTCTCAGTCGTTATAGTGGTGAGTCCTGCCTTCTTAGGCACGACCTGAATTGGGCTCACCCAACGACTATCGGAGATCGGGTAGATGATCCCGGCATCTAACCACTTGATGATCTCCTTTTTCACGACCTCCTGCAGATTGGGATTTAAGCGTCTCTGCATTTCACGAGAAGGTCGTGTGCCCTCTTCTGAATAGATATGATGAGTACAATAAGAGGGACTTATTCCAGTCAAATCATCGAGGGTCCATCCGATGGCTCTGCGATGTTGCTGGAGGACAACAATCAGACGGGATTCCTGTTCAGGACTAAGGTTGGAATTGATGATCACAGGAAGGGTCTGATTAGAACCCAAAAAGATGTATTTCAAATGAGCAGGAAGGGGTTTCAGTTCGAGGATGGGGTTTTCAGCAGCAGCGGGTGGTTCAGTATAGATGTGAGGTTCAAGGGTGGGAGTTATTGGGTTGTTCACATCTGGATTTGACTCCTCTATTTGCGGGTCAAGATCCTTCTGTGGTTGATGAGGAATACTCAAGTCATTCTGGAGGTGTGGTTCATCAACCAAAGTCTTGATGTCACAAATTTGCTCGATGACGCCGCAATTAATTCCTTGTTGGGCCTTAAATATATCAATTTTCAGTGTTTGATCTCCAAACTTAAGCTCTATTTGGCCCTCCTCACAGCTGATGTTGGCTCTAGCAGTAGCCAAGAAAGGTCTCCCTAGAATGATTGGTGTATCCCTAGGGTTCTCAGGTGCATCCATGTCTAAGACTATAAAGTCCACTGGAAAATAGAAATCCCGCACTCTTACGATAACATCCTCGAGAATCCCTTTTGGTGACTTTATAGATCGATCTGCTAACTGTAATGTCACCTCAGTTGGTTTCAGCTCAGATTCTTCCAGATGGTCAAGTAAGGATGTGGGTATCAGATTTATAGATGCACCTAAGTCTAACAATGCTCTGTCAAATTGGGTACCACCTATCTTACAGGAGATCAGGGGAGTTCCAGGATCTTTTGCCTTGGGTGGGAGTCTACTAAGGATTACAGAGCTGGCTTGCTCTGACAGAACAATTGGGCTCCCTCCCTTGGTTCGCGGCTTACGCTGGGGTGTACATATATTCTTTAGAAATCGTGCGTAAGCTGGTACGTGGTGAATTGCATCCATCAAGGGGATGTTTATGTGGACCTGCTCAAAGAGCTTGACCAGGTCCTCCTCAGGGGCCACGGGTTTGGTGGTCTTCTTTCCCTTGGTCAGGGCCTCGGGAAACGGGATCTTGGTTGGTTCCTCTAGGATAGGTCCTGGTTGTGGGTCTGGAACAGCGGTACCTTGGATAACTATCCTAGGGTCATGATTATCAGGCTGGGAGTGGTTTGGATAACGCGGGTCCTGAGTTGTCTTACCACTACGTGTTGTTACAGAATTTAATCCGGCCTGATTTTGGTTTGGATTTGGGAGGAGGGGTGGCTGCTGCTGAAATCCCGTACGAGAAGTAGAGGCTTCCATCTCGTCTGGAGATGGGGCAGTAGGGGCCTGATAAATCCATTGAGCGTGGCCTAAATTTGGATTCATAACGCGCTTCTGGGTTGGCACGTTATTTGGGTTAGGAAGGGGTTGGGAAGGGAGTGTGCCTGGCTGGCGAGAATTTGCCAACTGGGCCAGCTGAGTTTTAACTTCAGTAAGCTCGTCCTTGTGCTGTTTTTGAATGGCCGCATTCGATTTTTGAATGTCAGCCAGAGTCTGAAGGATTAAGGACATTTGATCTTGATTTGGCCCTGATGGATAAGTAGGGTTGGGCCGAGGCTGAGGTGGCTGGTAGTGATGAGAGGGCTGTGGGCGGGACTGAAAAGGTGGTCTTTGGGTTTGAGAATTTCCCGCCCACTGAAAATTTGGATGGTTTCGCCATCCAGGGTTGTAAGTGTTGGAGAATGGGTCGTTCTGGATGGCGTTGAGGTTCTCGCAGGTCTGAGGAACCTCCTGAGAATCAGGGAAAGGGGGAATGGAGTTCCCCCGGCTGGTGAAGAAAGGATCGGATGATCTTCCAGTCCAAGAATCAGATGGGGACGGATATGGATCCATCCCAGGGGAGGATCGGTGTAGGATGTTTTGCACAGTCTCCTGTGTGGAAGGAGGTTGTGCAAAGGAGTTACGCGCAGAGGTGGCTCGCTGCAAGTGCTGAGTCAGCTCATCCACCTTCTTTTCAATAATTGAGACCTTGTCCAATCGACTGGCCATTAATTCCAGGTCGACTGATGCGGACAGGCCCTGCGTCTCATGTGCTCCCTTAAGATTCGTCGCTGCGCGGGTATTCGTCCTGTCGAATAATCCCATGGAGTCATTGTTGATGGAGTTCTCGCACATGTTCTCGAGAATCTCCCATACGGTGTCTTCATGTTGACCCATGATGTTTCCTCCGCAGGTTGCATTGACGAAAAGGCGGATGTCCTCACGGAGTCCCTGGTAAAAAGATTGGACTTGTTCCCATTTAGGAACTCCGTGATGGGGGCACTTCCTCATGAGATCCTGAAAACGATCCCATGCCTCATGGAGAGGTTCTCCTGATTGTTGAGTGAAGTGTGTAATCTGATGGCGCAAGGCGTTGGTCCGACCAACGGGAAAGAACTTTTTCAAAAACTCGGATTGAAGTTCTTCCCAAGTGTTGATCGGCCGGGTCTGAGTTTGATACCAATGGGCGGCCTTGTCCATAAGAGAAAAGGAGAACATCTTCATGAGAAGAATATCCCGATTTTGCGCATCTGATCCAAAAGTGTGGGCCAGATGCTTAAGCTGTTTGATGTGCTGGAAGGGATCTTCAGAATTAAGCCCATGGAATTTAGGTATAGCGTGAATCATGTTGGGCTTTAGTTCGGAATCAGGTCCTCCAATCGGGATTCTAACTCGAGGCTCAATTGCCACCGCAGCAGGATTGTAGTGGTCCCGCATCATAGGACGCTGTGGTGGGTGCACGAAGTTTTGGAAGAGGTCATTGAGTCGCTGGAGCTGGTGTTCCAGATTATTTTCTTCCTCAACTGGCTGAGCCATGATGGGGGAAGAAGAAGAACTTGGTTCTGAATCAGAAGAGAGAATAATGTGAGGGTGTTGCTGCACAAACACGGGCGTCGAGGCTTGGCCTTGACGAGAGTGAATTTCTAAAGGAGGTCTTAAGGGTGGTCTTAGAGACCTCCTTCCGTACATGCACAGTTGGGAGAGGTAAGTTTAGAAGGTGATGGACCCAATCAAGACACCCAAAAATGTGTTGGGTGACTATAGAGGTGCGGGGCAGATGGACCCCTTGATCAGAAAGATCGTCCACCTGAGAATTACCTGGGCAGCCAGAGAGGGAGAGTCCCGCGAAGACCCCTACACGGTAGAGCGTCCCCACGGGTTACAGGGTTTCCCCCACCCGACCTCTCTTGTCACTGCGGTTCCAGGTAGACCAGAATGGGGATCTTGACCTCTTAAGTCTACCAATTTTAAGATCAGGGTGTTTAAGGTTTCACTTGAACTTTAGTCTTTTTAGGTGCAAAGAGTGACCTAATTTAAGGTTGGTTAACCCAAGGGGTCAACTTTACCTATTGTTTTCTTTAAGAGCTTTTAGGTCCTGTCTTTTAGGGTTCAAGTGTTTAGAGAGAGCCAATTGTTTAGGATTTTTCTTGTATAGGTATTTTCAGACAAGGGCTTGGGCACACTTCATTTGGTTTTCTCAATTCTTGAGTTAAGTAGTGTGTCTCTAAATCCCTAGTGTTGGATCCTAGGTTGGCTCTACTTGGTCCAGTTAATTCTTTGTTGGGTAATTAGGGCTCAAGCAAGAATGTGTTAGCCCTTAAATACCCTTGATAGTGTGCAGAAATAATGAGTTGAAAACATGCAACTTTTATGGTTACTAAATATGGAAGACAGGTTAGCCCTATATTGCTTGTTCTTTTCTTTTCTTTCTCTTTAGAGTGTAGGGGTTAATAGTGAGAGAAAAGATTTACCTGTCTTCGGAGTGGTTGTCGTGTGGTTGCTTGTCTTCTTGAGTTCCTGTAGCTGCATAAAAGAGAGGAGATTATCAGAAATTAAAAGATACAGGAATGTTTACCTCTAGAATAGCCGTTGCTCCCCGGCAGCGGCGCCAAAATGATGGAACGTCGGTTTTCGTTGTTAATTCGTTGTAGTAAAGCCGGTTGTTACCAACGTTTCATATAAAAATTTTTTACTCGGAAAAATAAAAGAGTTCCCGAGGTCGAACTCAGGGAGCAAGTTGTATTCTAGAGATATACAAATTCTATTACAAAAATAAAGAGAGAGAGAGAGAGATGAAAAATTGGCTTCTGCTTCTTTTCTTCCTTCTTCCTCTTTGTCTTTGGTTCTTCCTGTTCTTCTTCTTCCTCTTCTTTTTCTTCTGCTTTCTTCAGATCTTCCTCTTTCTTTTTGGTTCTTCCTGTTCTTCTTCTTCTTCTTCTTTTTCTTCTGCTTTCTTCAGATTTTCCCCTCGTGCTCTTCTTCTTCTGTTCTTCCTTGTTTCCTTTCTTTCTTTTTCTTCAATCGTGGTGCTTCTGCCTTCGGCTACTAAGTCTCCCTTCCTTCTTCTTCAGCCTGCCTTCTGTGTTGCTCTGGCTGCTGGCTGTCCGTCGTCTGGCCCGGTGCTTCGACGACTTAACTGAGCAGTTGCTATAGTGCAGCTGCTTCTTCTTCCGCAGTCCTTCACCTGTGCCTGCACGCTCAAGAGTTCATCAGAAGGCAAAAACCTACTCTACCCCCTTCCCCCGCGTATCTCTCTCTCTCTGAAATCACTCTTCGGAAGCTCTCCCAGAGCGCTATCGGGTAATCGGGTTCGGGTCAGGCCCGGGTCCAGGCCCACCGGCGTGCGTGGTGGGCGAGGAGTGCAGGTCAGTCTAATCGGGTCGGGCCAGGTCCGCGGAGCGTGGTCACGGACGAGGCCGAGTCGGGTCGGGTCGGGTGAGAGGGACCTCACCCCGTGGTAACTGAGGCAAACAGCATACGGCAGTTTTTCAATTTATGTGTCCGCGCGCCTTTGAGAGATTCCGAGGTGGGACTAAATGTCCCACCCCAATTCTCTTACGCCTGCAGCAGGGATGGTGCTCCCAATTGCATCGGCTGTTGAGGCGTACAGCTCCAATCGAGGGCCAGGGTGTGTGCGTGAGACTCTTCCGCGCTGGCCGTGGCTATTCAATCTGGGATATCTCGGCTTGGAGCAACCTCGAGCAGGCTTCGAGCTTCCTCGCCAATGGCGGCCAAGGCCTGGAACCTGAAACCAATGGCACGGCCTCTCGGCCAAATCAGACAGGCGGAGGACCTTCGCCGTGGCACGGCGAAGGTGGTCAGGGGGTCTGCAGGGGGTGTGATGGAGCTGTTAGGTCGTCCTAGGTCAGACTGTGAGCGAGGGAGTGGGTGTGTTCGGTGGGTCTGCAGAGGGTGTTTGGTGGGAAGTGGAGGGGCGGAAGAGGATCAGGGTGAGGAGGCGGAAGTTCTGCGGTGGTCGGCGAGCCGTGTGGGTCGCTGAGGTGATGGGAGCGGCTCGCCGGAGGGTGGTCGGAGGCGGAGAGGATGAGGGTGAACAGGGTCGGTAGAGGGCTTAATTGACTAAATCGAAAGCGGGGAAAGAAAGAGGAGGAGAAGGGGAGTAAGTCTAACTTAACTGCAGGGACGAAGGGGGAGGAACAGGGCGACAGTCGTATCGACTGTCGCCGGAGAAGATGATGCTCAGGGAGAGGGGCGGCGGCGAGCAGAAGGCTGGAGAGGCGCCAGCTGGGTGCGGCGTGGCGCGGGAAGAGCAGGGGAGGAGGTCTCTGCTGCTGGTAGTGCGGCAGAGCGAAGAGGTGGAGGGAGAGGAAGTCGCCGGAGCTGGTGAGCGTCTGCCGGAGAAAGAAGAGACGAAAGCTGGGGGTTTTCTCCGTCAGATCCAGGCTGCCTTGGTCGGTGGAGCGGCGGGGGGTATTTATAGGGTTGTAGCAGGGAGGAAGGCGGAGGGAGACGACGTGTCTCCCTCGCCGGAGCATGGTCGGAATTCGAACCCATACCGTCCGTGCGTTCGCACGGCCGGTATGGGGGGCTACAGTGACCATGGGGGTGCTCCTGCGACGGCTGACGACGCAGGGCACCCCCGGTACACTTGCCAGGTCCTCCACCTCACCCTGCGCGGCGCCATGCTCCGCGCAAGGTCGCCGGAGCATGGTGCTGGCAGGGTTTTGCAGGAGGGACCTGTTTGCAAAGAACGAAGGAGAGTTAGGGGCCTAAATGCGAGGGTTCAAAAGTTGAGGGCCAAAGAGTAAATATATGAGGACCAAAGTGTAAATTCGGTCAAGGAGGTTTCTTCTTAGGCTCAAGTTTTTATACATGACTAATTAGGACCTAAGGAATCTGATGGTGAATTTTATTTTCATATTAAACCTTGTTTGACCGGTCAATTTGCGCAAAAACCCAAATTAAGTTATTAATTGGGCATGGTTCTCAATGTAGGTCAAAATGGGTTCTAAAGGCCAAATTGAAGGTTCTAAACCCTAGAGATTATTTTTCTATGAATTTTAGAGGGTTTATTCTATTTTTACTTTGCCTCGAACCTTGTGAATTGAAGTGGGTTGTTTTAGGGTTACAGATTATCATTTGGTTCCTTGGAAGTGCTGTAGCCCTTGCTAGATCATCTCATCCCACTTTTATTCTTATTAAGCTGTTTTGACCTGTGTTTGGGCCCAGAATTACCCTGTATGCAGATTATACTGGTAAAATTGCACTTTTACCCCTTGTGACTGGTTTTCTTCTCAAACTCAGAATTCTCTGAGTTAAGCCTTTCCTTGAGATATA
Source organism: Thalassia testudinum (assembly GCA_037157565.1). Lineage (NCBI taxonomy): Eukaryota > Viridiplantae > Streptophyta > Magnoliopsida > Alismatales > Hydrocharitaceae > Thalassia > Thalassia testudinum. The sequence goes on from JAZHRO010000025.1 coordinate 99,506,382, forward strand.
TAGGAGCTTTTATCCTTTGTATTGGGTCAAAATGAGCTAGTTATGGCTCATGATGAGGTTCTCATCAGATGTACAGGAGAATGTTAGGTCCAACCCTTACTCCAATGCTTATAATTAGGATTGGAGTGATAAACACCAGTTTATCATCATTTTTATGCTTTAAAACTAACCTAGCTCTTAGGATTTTTCTCCGCAAACGGGTTCTTGGGCTGCATTTAGGCATAAATTAGGATAGGCATGCATTGCATTTTTTGTTGTCTTTTAATGTGTTTTTGTGAGTGTTAGGGATGTACAGATACACAGATCCCTAAAACCCTAGCACTCAAGAAGGCAAATGGTGAAGGAGAAGCCCAGACTAGCTGGAACTCAGCTTGATCCAGCTCACTACAGCTGGAACCTAGCTTACTTGAACTAGGGTTAGCTCATCCCAGCTCCATTCAGCTAATCTCAGCTGAATGACAGCTCAAGAGAGTTCACCTTAGCTCACCCTAGCTCAAGTCAGCTCAGATCTAGCTCAACTTAGCTGAGTCTAACTCATCTCAGCTCCCACTAGTCCACAGGGAGCTCTAGCTAGCTCAGCTGAGTTGACAGGAGTTCACCCCAGCTCAGATCCAGCTACATCCAGCTCCACTCAACTCCAGCCAGCTGAAGAAGAATTCATCTCAGCTCAGGAAGCTCAAGTCCAGCTCCCGGGGACTCAGCTTAGCTCAACTCAGTTGAGCTAAGCTACCTTAGCTGCCTCAACCAGCTTGATTCTCCCCGAGAGCACCAGACCTAGCTCACCTCAGCTCATTTTGGTAGAAGCTAGCTCACTTTAGCTTGGCTTAGCAACTAGCAAAGAACTAGCAAGCTAAGCCAGCTAGAGTAGCCCCATGCCAGCCTCTTCAGCAGCAGCCAGCTCCAGCTCCAGCTCCAGACTTCTTCTCCTCAGCTCCCTCCTCCAAACTCTAGCTCCAACACCTTCTCCTCTACTCCTCCATTAGCTAAGCTAGCTTAGCTTAGCTTAGCTTAGCTATGCTCCAACTTCCTTGGCTTGTACCACCCCAAAAACCCACCTACCAACTCCACCCAACTAGCTCCACCTAAGCTCCACATAAGCTAACCTACTTGGCACCAACCTAACCTACCCACCACCTCCAAAAGACACCTAAAAGTGGCGCCAAAAACTACCCATAACCACCCCTTAATGGCGCCACTTTTCCCTCCAAAATCTCCCCTCATCTCCACCACACAATCTCCCTTGAACCCATCTCCACCATCCACCTAACCCCCCTTCTAGAAGACCCCATGTTGGCGCCAACATGGTGGTGTCTCTCCACCACCAAAAGACACCAACACCACCATAACCACCCCCTTTAACACCCCTTGGGTTGGCGCCAACTCACCCTAGCCATAGGATCACCAACCACCCTCATCCTTCCATCCTAGCCCTCCATTTCAAGGGGCACCTTAACCCCCCATCCTATTCTATAAAAAGCCACCACCTACCACCATTTTGGATCATCCTCCCTTAGTATATTTTCTACCTAAACCACCTATACCTACAGCCAAGAAGAAGGAGTAGAGAAGGAGATTAAAGGGGCACATCACCAGCCCTTTTGGTGCCTTCTTCTCCCCACTCTCTTCAACTTGAGCCACGCCAAGGAGGAGGACTCTCCCATTTCAAGGAGGACGGCCAGGCAAAGGAGAAAAGCTTAGGGTGGACGTCCACCCTTGGAGAGAAACTTAGGGCACGCCCCCTTAGGGCTTGCCTTGGAGGTCATCACCTTGGCGGAGTACTGCAAGGAAGGAGTTGAAGGATTCTTTTCAAGCTTGGGAGCCACCAACCTTGGAGCAAGAAGCCCTCTTCTTCACCATCTAATTAGAGGATTTGTGTTTTCTTTCTTTATTTCAATTTTCTAGTAGTAGAAGCATTCCTCTACTAGGCATTTTTGTTAAACACTTTTTCAATTATCTAGTTGCCTTCTTTGCATTTCCTGTTTGCATTTCTAGTTGCTTATCTTCAGCATTCTTCACTCCCTCTCCCTAATTATTCTAGGCCTCCACTTGCCTAGAGTGAGCTTATGGAGAGGCTCTACTTGCCACTTTAGAAGTAGTTTATTTAATTCGAAGTGTAAACACTTTTCCCGCCATCAGTTCGCATGTTGCCTTAGTTCAAAAATAAAAAAAATGGTATATTGAAAATAACCAAAAAGAAAGTTGAGATATATTCCAAGCAAGAGAATCAATTTTGCAACCATATTGCCTCCTTGGACGACCCTAGATACTTCCCTATCTAGGATTATAAATTTAAGAGCGAAAGCGGATTTACACGTTACAACGACCTAATTACCAAATCGCGTATTTTCGCCATCACTTTTTGGCGCCGTTGCCGGGGAGGCACGGCTTTGCATTAACTCATTTTCTCTTGCTTGAAGTGGATCTCATCCCCTTCTCTTTCTTTCTTTTGTGTGTGCAGGAACTACAGCGGGAAGGCGGGAATCTGGAAGAGAGAGCTCAAAGGTCCTTTTCTTCCCGCGAAAATTCAGGTTGGTTCATCTTTCTGGTCACATAAATAATTAAAACTACCAAAAATATATTAAACTTGGCTTTCAGGACCCTAAACACTTAAATTAAGTGGAGTGGTGCATTTTAAAATCCATTGTTTGCTTGTATGCTTCTTTAACACCACTCCATTGCAAGTATTGGTGTTATGTTTTTCGGGTCCAGATTTCTGTCTGGACTTGAAAAATCGATTCCTAACATCACAGGCCTCCTAAAATCATAAAATTTCATAGAGTGATTTCCAATTAAGTTTGGAACATCTGTTCCAAATTTCAAATCAATTGGATTTGCATTTAATTTTTGAAAATTCGTGGATTGCAGAGGGGTCACACCCTCTAATCTTCCTGTTTTGCTACTATCCGTGAATTTTTAAATTTTTTATACTCATCCAATTTTTGTGAAATTTAGCTTGCTGGAATCCTTGTGAAATTTTACATATCATATAAAATCATAAAAATTTTCTGAGGTCGGTGGTAATACTGAAAAGTCCAAAAAACCCACAGGTATCATTTCTGGACTTTGACACCAGTACAATTAAAAATTCAAAACAATTACCAAAAAAATTTATAAAATCTTATAAAAATCTTTTCTGGAATCCTTGTTTGATTTTATTCAAAGTAGTGGTATTGTTTGACTTGTTTGGACCACTACTTAATTCAGAAAGCCAAAAATCAATTCACTGGTAGTAATTTTCTGTCTTAGGGATAATTGGCTTAGGGTTTCTTTCTCTCTTTAGAGACGCAATTAAAAGGAAATATACAATCACCCATACAACTTGTTTTCCTTTGATTGTGAGTTTCAAACTTGTTTGAAAATTTAAAGAAAAAAACCCTAAAACACATTTAATTAAATCAAATCCTAAAAGACAAAAATACAAGAAATTGTGTGACAACTTGCTTCTTGATTGGAGCCACTTTCCAATTCTTGCACACACACTAAAAAAATTGAAATAACAGGGCAACAACCCAATTAACGCCCTCCGCATTCTGTGTGCACTATAATATCCTAGCCCTAACTAAAATTTGTAGCAATTTGACCCCTAAGGTTTCATTAATTTAGGCTTGCTATATAGGACTTAAGTTTTCTCTAGTTAGTACCAATTCTGTCATCTGTATCTGGTGTTCAGGCTGAGGGGCCGTGTCAAACGACCAGGCGCGGGTTTGTACAAGCACCTGGGGTTTTCCCTAGGAAACGTTTGGGCCCAAACCTCCCCTTAAGCAACTTGGCTAGATTTGTTGATAGAACGGGTATTCACTATTGACTACTTATTTCCTATATAGACCAAGTCTTAGGTTATTATTAGGGAGTCACATTTAAGTTAGGTCTAGTTTTGTTCGTTTGATTTGCACACTTTCTCTCATCTCCATCTCTTCTCCCCTCCCGTTTCTTCCATTTTGCACGGGCGGCGGTCCAAAACTCCACACTTGGAGGGACCACTTGATTTTGCCTCCCCAAAAAAAAGACTTTCCTACATTCTTCCTCTTCTTTTAAAATGGAAAATAAAAATTGGTCCTCTAACCCGCATGCTAATTTTTCTTTCCCCTATTTTTCCACCCAAGAGCTTCTTAATCAGGCCCCTTCACCTAATTTCTACTCTATCATGGCTCAGCTACAAGTTAAGCAACAACAGTTACATAAGGATTTAACAAACCTGGCCAACCAAGGGAATACTGCCACACCTGCCCAAGCTCCACACATTCCACATCTCACCCCTTTTAACACCCGCAAGAGAGAAAATCGGCATAAATCCCATGCTGAGTATAATTGTTATTCTGAGGCTTTCTATGGTTCAACAGGGAATTATGTTTATCCCAATCATCACCCCACCCAAAATGTCCCTACTTCCCAGGAGAAATTGAAAAATTCCTCTAATGGGGGGAATTATCCGGCTCACTTCTGGACTAATCCGGTTCCACACCAACAACAGAACCTGTTTGGAGGGTATGGTTCAAATCAGACTTATCAATCTGGGCAATCTCAAGAAGACATTAATGCCCAGATGATGAAAACCTTGCAGGAGTTACAAAGAAAAACAAAGGAAACAACCCGTCTTATTAACAATCTCAATGATCAAATTGGGGATATTCCGACTCAAAGACCTGCAGGACACTCACCTTCCCAACCCACACCAAACTTTATTAATCCCAGGAACCAACACCTGGGTGGATACCAACATCAGAACCACATGGTTCAACTTCCTATTAACCCAATATCGCAGCACCAACCCAGTTTCTATCAAAATCAGGCCCCCCCACCTCCTCCCAGTGATCACCAACCTGCGTATGCAAAGACTTTGAGGAGTGAGGACACCACCATGGATTTAAGGCCTTCACATTCAAATGATGAAACTGATTCTCAACCAATGCAGATTGACTCCCCTAACCTCAATATGGAAGAAGAAAAAGAAATCCCAAAAACACCTGATTCAAACCCTATTTCTTACTCTCAAAAACTGCAATCCAACAATCCAAAACCAGAGTCCTCTGACCACAATCCTTTGGACTTATTTGAGCAAGTCAAGAGGAATATTCCCTTCCTAGATTCTCCCCATGACTCTAAAAAATTTACTTCAAAAGGGCATGATCAGAATTTAGAAAGGTTGGTCCTTTTAAAGACAGCCAGCTCAGTTTTTCAGAGCATGCTACCTTTCACAAAAAATGACCAGGGCACATCACTCATCTCAGTTGTCATAACTGACACCATTTTTTTCGCACCCCTCTCAACTTAGGTACCTCTAGTAATCTCATCCCCCCGGTCTTATTTGAGGAATTTCAATTCAGTGATTTAAAACCTACTAAGGTTCAATTTCAATTGGAAGACCGATCTACCATTCAACCGTGGGGAGTTGTTGAGGATAGTATCATCAAGGTCCAGAATTGTCTATTTCCGGTAAATTTTCTGGTCCTTGACATAGAGGTACCTAAGGCTCTCGTTAATGCCATCATTGGAAGACCTTTTCTGACTATAGCAACAGCTAATATCAATTCTCATTTTGGGAAAATGAATATAAGTTGCAATAACCAGACCTTCTCATTAGATTTATTTCAAGCTTCCAAGAGGTCCATTGATCACAAAATTTTTGAGGACACTGATAATAAAATGAAAGCAGTATTTGAGAAGTCTATGTTGATCAAATCTCATCCACCTTTGACCACTATTGGTCTAGATTTTATTGATTCTTATTCTAAGGATAATTACGTGGTCCAAGACTTTCCAGATCAACTAGGGTTTGACTTTTCCCCTTTTCATCTTCCTATTTTTTCACCAAAAATATCCACACTAACTTCACCCATCCTGCATCTCACTAACTCCTTTCCCCTCCATTTTCTATTGGACCTACCACCTAATCCACTTGAGTTTGGCTTTCATCATCAATTCAAACCATGGCCAGACCTGGGTCCTTTTTCCATTTCTCTATTTTATTTTGATCCCTTTATCTTTACCACTCATCTTTTTAGGGATCTTGAGGAAGACACTTTTATTAAAGACATTCAAGTGTCCAATTATTTACATGATTTTCCGTCTTCTGTGCATACCTTCACGCCCGGCTGAATGGCGTAAAAGATAGCACTGGATGGGAGGTAACCCATCATTTTTTTTCTTGCTTTCCTTTTTTCTTCTTTTTCCAGGTTTTATTCATCCTAAACCTAACCGTTCTTCACTAAGGTGATTCTTTTTCCCTCCTAATGCATGAGGACATGGCATATCTTGAGCATGGGGGGTGTTTTTAAATTTTTACGATCGATTTAGGATGTTTAAAACCTAAAAACATGCAATTTTCTTTAATTTATTTCCTTCTTGCATACCCAAAAAAAAAAAAATGTTGAGGAAAAATTTTGAAATCAGGACTAAGGTCGAAAAATTCACTTCTGGTACAATGGGATTTAATCTTTAACAAACTAAGGATGAGGATATGGATCTGATCATTAGAATTCCAGGGTCTATTTTAGACTAGATCAGATATCCTTCTCTAAAATTCCACCTGAAGTCATGATAGTTCAGGTGACTTGATCCTATTTTGTAATATGGAAAGTATTTGACTTAGTTTTTGATTCAAAAACTTGCGGTTCTTGAGAAACTTCTTGTGTCAATTTTTACACACAAGCCAACACTTAAAAATAACTAAAAATTTGAAAAACTCCCTTGTTTGGATTTAGTAAAAGTCTGAAGCAAATCATTGGTTTGAGTTCCCACCGTCGAGAAGAAGGAAAAAAACCTTCTTTGAGGACGCGATGTCAACGTGTTACCGCCTCGGCGCTGCTCTATATCTATATTTCATATCTTTAGATGGAGCATTAAAGCGCATTTCAGCAGCTCAAGTGTCTTGGACGGTGCTCTACCTATAGCATCGGAGCAAGAGCTTGAGTTTGTTTGGAGCGCCCCTTGTCACCGCATCGTGTTTTGGGGTTGTGAGCTCCTGGGTGGTGTCATGGACAGTGCTATCCCGAAGTACTGGAGCCAGAGCCCCCTCGAGGAATGGTAACGGGAATGATGATACCGACACATCTGTTGTAAGACTAAGCTAAAAATAAGCATGGGGGAGAGAAAAAAAAAAAATAATAATAATAATAACACGTCCTTATAAAGGTTGGCTTTTCACAAGCACAGACACAAGGTTTTAAAGGAATTTGCAAGTTGCGAATCAGATTCACGAGCCAGAAAAATCCTAAAAACAAACATTTCAAGTCATCTGAATTAACAAGGGGTTAATTTGTGAATTTTCTGAGGATATATTGATCCCGTTCTATCTAATGGTTGGATCCAAAAACAAATCCTGATGTTTATCTTCAACAAATCCCGTATCTCCTGTGTTTTAATCTACCAAGGTCCCTTAATCTCTTTTTCTCCTCGAAAGCCAAAAAAAAAAAAAAATTAGATTTCCCAAAAATTCCGTTTTCCAAAAAAAAAATTAATGTTTTGCTAAGAGACTAGCAAAAGATAAGCATGGGGGTGTGATAAACACCAGTTTATCATCATTTTTATGCTTTAAAACTAACCTAGCTCTTAGGATTTTTCTCCGCAAACGGGTTTTTGGGCTGCATTTAGGCATAAATTAGGATAGGCATGCATTGCATTTTTTGTTGTCTTTTAATGTGTTTTTGTGAGTGTTAGGGATGTACAGATACACAGATCCCTAAAACCCTAGCACTCAAGAAGGCAAATGGTGAAGGAGAAGCCCAGACTAGCTGGAACTCAGCTTGATCCAGCTCACTACAGCTGGAACCTAGCTTACTTGAACTAGGGTTAGCTCATCCCAGCTCCATTCAGCTAATCTCAGCTGAATGACAGCTCAAGAGAGTTCACCTTAGCTCACCCTAGCTCAAGTCAGCTCAGATCCAACTCAACTTAGCTGAGTCTAACTCATCTCAGCTCCCACTAGTCCACAGGGAGCTCTAGCTAGCTCAGCTGAGTTGACAGGAGTTCACCCCAGCTCAGATCCAGCTACATCCAGCTCCACTCAACTCCAGCCAGCTGAAGAAGAATTCATCTCAGCTCAGGAAGCTCAAGTCCAGCTCCCGGGGACTCAGCTTAGCTCAACTCAGTTGAGCTAAGCTACCTTAGCTGCCTCAACCAGCTTGATTCTCCCCGAGAGCACCAGACCTAGCTCACCTCAGCTCATTTTGGTAGAAGCTAGCTCACTTTAGCTTGGCTTAGCAACTAGCAAAGAACTAGCAAGCTAAGCCAGCTAGAGTAGCCCCATGCCAGCCTCTTCAGCAGCAGCCAGCTCCAGCTCCAGCTCCAGACTTCTTCTCCTCAGCTCCCTCCTCCAAACCCTAGCTCCAACACCTTCTCCTCTACTCCTCCATTAGCTAAGCTAGCTTAGCTTAGCTTAGCTTAGCTATGCTCCAACTTCCTTGGCTTGTACCACCCCAAAAACCCACCTACCAACTCCACCCAACTAGCTCCACCTAAGCTCCACATAAGCTAACCTACTTGGCACCAACCTAACCTACCCACCACCTCCAAAAGACACCTAAAAGTGGCGCCAAAAACTACCCATAACCACCCCTTAATGGCGCCACTTTTCCCTCCAAAATCTCCCCTCATCTCCACCACATAATCTCCCTTGAACCCATCTCCACCATCCACCTAACCCCCCTTCTAGAAGACCCCATGTTGGCGCCAACATGGTGGTGTCTCTCCACCACCAAAAGACACCAACACCACCATAACCACCCCCTTTAACACCCCTTGGGTTGGCACCAACTCACCCTAGCCATAGGATCACCAACCACCCTCATCCTTCCATCCTAGCCCTCCATTTCAAGGGGCACCTTAACCCCCCATCCTATTCTATAAAAAGCCACCACCTACCACCATTTTGGATCATCCTCCCTTAGTATATTTTCTACCTAAACCACCTATACCTACGGCCAAGAAGAAGGAGTAGAGAAGGAGATTAAAGGGGCACATCACCAGCCCTTTTGGTGCCTTCTTCTCCCCACTCTCTTCAACTTGAGCCACGCCAAGGAGGAGGACTCTCCCATTTCAAGGAGGATGGCCAGGCAAAGGAGAAAAGCTTAGGGTGGACGTCCACCCTTGGAGAGAAACTTAGGGCACGCCCCCTTAGGGCTTGCCTTGGAGGTCATCACCTTGGCGGAGTACTGCAAGGAAGGAGTTGAAGGATTCTTTTCAAGCTTGGGAGCCACCAACCTTGGAGCAAGAAGCCCTCTTCTTCACCATCTAATTAGAGGATTTGTGTTTTCTTTCTTTATTTCAATTTTCTAGTAGTAGAAGCATTCCTCTACTAGGCATTTTTGTTAAACACTTTTTCAATTATCTAGTTGCCTTCTTTGCATTTCTTGTTTGCATTTCTAGTTGCTTATCTTCAGCATTCTTCACTCCCTCTCCCTAATTATTCTAGGCCTCCACTTGCCTAGAGTGAGCTTATGGAGAGGCTCTACTTGCCACTTTAGAAGTAGTTTATTTAATTCGAAGTGTAAACACTTTTCCCGCCATCAGTTCGCATGTTGCCTTAGTTCAAAAATAAAAAAAATGGTATATTGAAAATAACCAAAAAGAAAGTTGAGATATATTCCAAGCAAGAGAATCAATTTTGCAACCATATTGCCTCCTTGGACGACCCTAGATACTTCCCTATCTAGGATTATAAATTTAAGAGCGAAAGCGGATTTACATGTTACAACGACCTAATTACCAAACCGCGTATTTTCGCCATCATGGAGGAACCACCCTAACTTCTCCTGGAAAACCCTGGGGCAATAGACCCAATTTTGACCCAGCAACTATGCTCTGCAACGTCCAATGGGTCAGGGTCACATTTACATTCATCTGCCCCTGAATCAGGTCAATCAGCTAGCTTGGAATGCCCGTCAACTCGTAGGGCAAGCTGATTTGAACTGATAAATGGAAGAGATGGAAGGATCTATGCTCCAGCTCATACAGCAAATGAAAACCTCACTGGCCAACTTGCAAAACGGGTTCATTTCTAATTCTCGTCAACTCGGATCTCTATCATCTCTACCCATACCGAACCCGCGTAATATCCAGAATCCGGGCAATCAAGCCCATGGGTATGGGAATTAGAGGGATCCACACGCACATGCTCAGGTGGTTGAGCAGGGTCCTTCCTCTTCTTCTTCCTCCTCAAATCAACGGTTCTTGGCTAATGAAGCCCCTCCAATCTTTCCTAACCCTCCCCAAGACCCAAACCCATGTGCATCTACTAGTTCTGTTACCTTGAGGAGTGGTAAACAAACTCAGGATCCACAACCACACCATTCTAATTTACTAAATCTTGAAGATCTTGAGGAGAGAAAGGAGAACTCAGGAGAAGAAATCAAAGCTCAGGAACCTAATTCCGAAGATCCGACTCATGTTCCTTTTCCTGAGACCTTGATTAGATCAAGGAAGAAGTCTGTTGATAGTAATGAGGAGCTTTTGAATATTTTCAAGAATGTCAAGATTAATATCCCACTCCTCGATGCTATCAAACATATACCGACTTACGTGAAAATTTTAAATGATTCATGTACACAGAAGTATAAGTTGAGAGAATCTATTCCAAGGAAGGTGGTACTCTCTGAGCAGGCTAGTTTTGTTATCCTACACCACCTCCCTCAAAAAAAGAGAGATCCAGGTGCTCCTTTGATTTCTTGTGTCATCGGTGATTACACCTTTAATAGAGCACTGCTGGATCTGGGTGCATCCATTAACCTAATTCCATCTTCTCTTTATGAGAAGTTCGGATTAGGTGAACTTCGGCCGACTTCAGTAATGCTGCAGTTAGCAGACCGTTCGGTCATAAATCCACGAGATGTTATTAAAGATGTTATTGTCAAGGTTAAGGATTTCTATTTTCCTATAGATTTCCTTGTTCTTGACATGGATGTACTCGAAAATCTGAGGAACACGTCCATCATTCTGGGGCATTCGTTTCTGGCTACCACCAAGGCCAACATTAACTGTGAGAGCATTAGCATGGAAATCGCCTTTGGGGATCAAAGAATGAAATTGGATTTTTTTAAGGCGATTAACAAATTCGAGGATTGTGGATTTATTAAGGAACTTGAGGACGATAATGTGAATATTGAAACTTGTATGGTAGTTTCTGCATTTGAAAGTTCCTTCTCTGATGATGATTTGGACCCGCAACCCTCTATGGCAAACCCGCCACCTTTTGAAGAGGTTATTGATTTTGTTCACTCTCAACCTCTTCCTCTTGATGAGTCTTCATCAGCATCTTCCTTACCTTTAATCATCAACCTGCCCCAGCTTGAACTGAAACCATTGCCTGAGAATCTGAAATATCAGTTTTTAGGACCACATAAGATGCTCCCTATAATTATCAGTTCTAAATTAACAAAGGAGCAGGAGTTTAAACTGATTAAGGTCCTAAAGGAACACAAGAAGGCAATTGGTTGGACCATTCATGACCTTAGGGGAATAGAGCCATCTTACTGCAATCACAGAATATTTTTGGAAGATGGATCCCACCCTTCTTGCCAGATGCAGAGGAGATTAAACCCGAATATGCGAGAAGCGGTCAAGAAGGAGATTATCAAGTGGCTTGGTGTAGGAATCATTTATCTAGTCTCTGATAGTCCTTGGGTAAATCCTGTGCAAATTATTCCCAAGAAAGTCAGGATTATCATTGTGACTAACGAGAAAGGAGAATCTATCACAACTTGTTCAGCTTCCTCTTGGAGAGTTTGTATTGATTACAGGAAGCTGAACACAGCCACGAAAAAGGATCATTTCCCTTTGCCTTTTATTGATCAAATCCTTAAAAGACTAGCTGGGTAGAAGTACTTTTGTTTCCTTGATGGCTACTCGGGATACAACCAAGTCCCTATCCATCCCGGGGATTAGGAAAAAATGACTTTCACCTATCTGTATTGAACCTTTTCTTTCCGTAGGATGCCATTCAGCTTATGCAATGCATCTGTGACTTTTCAAAGGTGTATGCTGGCCATATTCTCTAATATGGTGGGATAGTTTATGGAAGTGTTCATGGACAATTTGTCTATTTTTGGAGAATCGTTTGACTCTTGTCGAGCTAATCTTAAAATGATTCTTAAATAATGCATCAAAACAAGACTGGTCCATAGCTGGGAAAAGAGTCATTTCATGACATAAGAAGGCATTGTCTTAGGTCATGTAATCTCTGAACAGGGAATCGAAGTGGACAAAGCTAAGGTTGATGCTATTGCTAAACTTCCTCCTCCCACATCTATCAAACAAATTTGATCATTTCTTTGTCATGTGGGATTCTACAGGAGATTCATCATGGACTTTTCGAAGGTTGCTCGTCCTTTGAGCAATCTTCTCGTTAAAGAAACACCTTTTGATTTCGACAAATTATGTCGTAAGGCATTTGATTTTCTTAAAACTGTAGTCACTTGTGCTCCGGTGTTGCAACCATCGGTTTGGACAGCCCCATTTGAGATCATGACCGACGCTTCTGATTACGCGGTTGGGGCTATTTTGGGTCAGAAGATTGATAGGAAGCCCTCTGTCATCTACTACGCTAGTAAAACTCTAGATGAGGCCCAGAGGAATTACACTGTTACTGAGAAGGAGTTACTAGTTGTAGTGTTTGCTTTGGAGAAATTTAGGGCTTATCTCTTAGGGTCTCACATCATCATATATACCGACCACTCGGCTTTGAGACATCTCTTGGCCAAAAAGGATGCCAAACCCCAGCTTATTCAATGGGTTCTTCTGCTTCAAGAATTTGATCTTGAAATCAAGGATAAATTTGGGGTATAGAATGTTGTGGCCGATCATTTGTTGAGACTTTTGAGTGATTCTTCTCGTCCGGACATTCCAATTGCTGATACCTTTTCGGACGAGACTATCCTTACAATTTCAGGTGTCCAAACCCCATGGTTTGCTGACATCGTTAACTATTTGGCTGTTGGTCAAATCTCCCAGGATTGGACTAGGCAACAATGGGGTAGACTCAAATCTAAGGCCAAATATTACTTTTGGGAGGACCCTGAACTGTACCACATCGGCACTGATCAGATTATTCGCCAATGCATTCCGGAGAATGAATTCAAGAGTATACTCGAGTTCTGCCATGCATCTGCGTGTGGTAGACACTTCTCTGGGAAAAAGACGGCTGCAAAAATTTTGCAATCTGGATTCTATTAGCCATCTTTATTCAAGGATGCCAAGTATTTCACGAGGTCGTGTTCCCAATGCCAGACACTTGGGAGCATAACTAAGAGAGATATGATGCCTCTAAACCCAATTCTTCCTGTCGAAATCTTCGATGTTTGGGGCATCGATTTCATGGGACCATTCCTCCCTTCATTTGGACACCAGTACATCCTCGTCGTTGTTGATTACGTGTCCAAGTGGATCGAGGCTATTCCCACTTCGAACCAATGACCACAAGGTGGTCATTGATTTTGTCAATAAGAATATCTTCAGCCGGATCGGGATTCCGAGGGCCATCATCAGCGATGGTGGCACTCATTTCACTAATGCCTAGTTTCATAATTTGCTGGCAAAATAAGGGGTAAATCACATAATCTCCACACCTTACCATCCCCAGACGAATGGACAGGCTGAGATCTCCAATCGGGAGATCAAAAATATTCTGCAGAAAATGGTTAGGTCTGATCGTAAAGACTGGACTCAAAAGCTTGAGGATGCTCTTTGGGCCTACTGTAAGGCGTATAAAATGACCATCGACATGTCTCTATTTCATTCAGTGTATGGAAAGGCATGCCATTTACCCATAGAAATTGAACATAGGGCATTTTGGGCAATCAAATAATGTAATCTTGATCTGAGTTTAGTTGGGAAGACTAGGAAACTCTAACTATCTGAGTTGGAGGAGATTAAAAATGATGCGTATGAGAATGACAAGATCTACAAGGCTCAGACCAAAGCTCTTCATGACCAATTGATTTCCTGCAAGAGCTTTGAGCTGAACCAGAAAGCCTGGCTCTTTGATTCTCGACTTAAGCTCTTTCCTAGCAGACATAGGTCAAAATGGAATGGCCTGTTCATTATAGATCAGATATTTCCAAATGAGGCTATTCAGATCTCTGACCTGAAGATGGGTAATTCATTTAAAGTCAACGGTCAACGTCTGAAGCCTGTTATTGACCGTACTGTTCCAGAACCCGTCTCAGACACGGTTGCTCTAGCTATGTTGTGACTTTTATGGCTGGACTATGCTTAGCTGATGGCATTAAACTCAGTAGTTGTATAGTCTGACTCAGAGCTGACCCAAGCTTCATATTCAGGTGATAACTTCTGCATTCTACCCTTCCTTTCATGTCTTTTATTCTCAATGCGGACATTGCATCAGCTAGGCATGGGGGGTGGATTCATTTCTAAATCATTTTGTTAGCTCTATGGAATTCTTGTAAATTCTACTTATTTTCTTATATATATATAATTGAATTAAGAAGGAATACTTGGACATTAGGACCTTTCAATCTTAGGAAATATTATAGTAGGATTTGAGCACTAAGACCCTTCAGGTCTTTGGGCTTAATCTGCCCAGGTATCCACTAAAATGTGGATTTGTTTAGTGAGTCCTCGCCATCTTGAATTCTATTTTAATTTGATTAAATAAGTTTGGGTGATAAGTACACAACTTATCAAACTGTTCTCCAATTTGAAGGAACTTTAAGTCTAAGCATCTACACACTATCCGTCACTGACTCATTGTTCGGTGATTTTAATGGAAATTGGGTAGCTAATGAACCTTCTAGGGTGATATGGCTGGCAAGTTATCATGGGTAATAGCCCATAGGTAGGTTATCCAGAGCCCAGTCACAGGACCACTCTCTTCTTCCTGCCTTTAGGTAAATCTTAGACCAAGGAAGCCACCTACTTAAAAAGAAAAAAAAAGTTCAAAAAGGAAAGAAAAAAAAGAGAAAAGGAGAAAAGAAAGAAAAAGAAACAAAAGAAATAAGCCACACTTCACCGCACAAGTATGGCTGGCAAGTTGTCCGTGGAAACAGCTCATCAACTGGTTGTCCAGAACCCAGCTCAAGAAATGCTCTAAAAATTCCAAAACACTTAGGAAGAAGAGGAGAAGTCGAATAAGCAGGGGAGATATACATTGGATTCACCCTTGTGTTGTCCCCATAAAAAATAAAAGTAGGGAGAAAGCTACCAGTTGTATAGATACACCTTTAGGTAGATTTCTTTCTAAGGTCACCTAGGGGCGTAGAAACCCGAAGTCCGTTCTTATTGCCGATGAACAAGTCTATCACATTCACAAAAAGATGCTTAGAACTTAGGGTTCTCATCAAATCTTGGGTGGGTTGAGTGGCCGCAGAAAGCCACTCTGTAACCCTAAACTCAAAAATCCAAAAAAATTAGAAGAGAAGAAAAAGAGAAAAAGAGATCTTTCTTTGAATAAGGTGAGGGCATGAGGCAGTCTGCATTTTGGCCGATACCCAGGTGCTGTTGTGTCTTTGAAAGTTTAGATCCAGATTAAAAGCTTCTTAATGTTGAAATTAACTTATGCCCAAGTAATCCAACCTAATTCTTTTATAAATAGCATGTAGTTTTTGCTAGGGACTAGCAAAAGATAGGCATGAGGGTGTGATGTGCATACATCTGATTAGCCTAAAATGTCCATTAATGCATGTTCTTAGTGTCATATTAGCATCATACATTGTAAATATTGCATAACATGCATAGCCATGCATTTAGGTCAAGTTGTATAAATTGTATAGTAATTGTCTCCTTTTATGGTCAGGAACATGGCTAATTTTATCAGGGCCTTAGATCGAATATCCAACCATACGGATCTGATCAAGGCAACAATTAGAGTTCAACGACTCCAAGATCGCCTTGATCGGACATCCATAGCACCAGATGGAGATCGAGGAACCCTAAAGATCAAGGGCCAAGATGTCCCAATGTGCACTTCAAATGACAAATTTGATCGCACGGATGGGTTCAGATGATGATCGCAGCCTAATGGCATAAAAATCGATCCAATCCGACATCCGTAGCACCATCTGCAACTCACAGAAGATGGGCGGCCAAGATGGCACCATGTGGCGCCATCTCAGTCACCCGATCGGCCCCAAGGAACCGCAGCTGCATCTTCAAAGGCCCTCCAACGAGCGATCCTAGTCATTGGATCTCGATCCAACGACCAATAGATCCACGCACCTAATACCTCCGCGCAACACAAACGAAGGTGCAGTGCAGCGGTTGTGCCCCTGTAGGCGAGCGAGGGGTTATGTGTTCGAGCCACACTGAGCGCCTCAATCCAGACAGGCGTGGGCGCAGGCGCGATTGGGCCATCAGATGAAGATTGGGTGATAGAGGGGAGGAGACATGGCGTGCGTAGGATTCTTCAATCACGTACGAGCGCGATGACGCGCGTTTGCATGCCTCATCACATGTGATGCAGGCGGCAGAGACATTTTGAACGGGCACTGCGAGGATCGATCTCAATCGTTCGATCTCATGATCGGACGGTTGAGATCACCCAAGCATGCGCGGGTGCGTTTAGGCGTGGAAGAGGAGCGGGCACGCATAGCACGTGCACACGTCGCCCACGACGGACCTTTAGCGACATTTAAGTCCATCACTAAAGGTCCCATATTAATGTTTTTGATATTGTAATAACTAAAATGCCCCCAATCCTTGCAACTATAAAAGGAGACCCTTACCCTATGAATTTCTCATCCCTTCCTTCTCCTCTCTCCCTCTCCAAAGCTTAAGAGAAGCTTGTCCTACACCCGGGATGCTCCTCAAGAGCTAAAACCAAGTTTTCGCCCCTATTCTGGAAGTGGATCCTGCGATGACGATGACGTGCTGCCTCATTCCCGTTCTTCCGACTTCGTCCTCCTTCTCGCCTCATCCTCCGTCTTCTAGGCGTCGCCTGTGTCCGGCTCGTCCTCCAAGCATTCGTCGAGGAGGATAACATCTCTCTCCTTTCTTTTATCGCTTTGTAGAGTAGAATTTCCTACCTTCTAGTGTAACAATTTCCTGCTTTCTAGTGTAATTATTTCCCACTTTCTTAGTTGTAAAACATTATTCAAATACCAAGTGATTGTTCTCTCTCTCTCTCTTATTGTTTATATTGATTCCATTATGATTATTTCTCCTTTTAAACAAAAATACAAAAAAATATAATTGCAGATTTTGAGATCGACGTAGCCTCCTTGTGTTCAACCCGGAGCTTCTTTATGGATTTTCAGTATAAATTTTAGCTGTTGAATGGATTTCTTCGTGACTCGAACTACGACGGGTTTTCGAATCCAACTCCGAACGTGTAGTTTTCCACCCTCAACAGATAGCAAGGTAAGTTCTGATGATGAAGATTTTAAATTTTTACTTAAGAAGTTTTCCAAGTTTTATAGGGAATCAAAGAAAGAAAAGGAGAAGAAGGGAAAAGATAGCTCGATACGTTGCTACCATTGCAATGAAAATGGACATCTTCGACCTGAGTGCCCTCTTCTTAAGAAAGAGAAGAAGAAGCAGAAGGAGAAGTATATGAAGAAGATGTTCCAAGCAACTTGGGATGACTCAAGCTCGAAGGAAGAGGAAGAAGATCCCGAGAAGAAGAATGAAACCGCTTGCATGGGTTTTATGGTCATGGCAGGAGATAGCGAAAGCGACTCCAATGACGAGGTAAACTCGGATTTACAAGATGCATTTGATGGGCTATTTGAAATTAGTAAATCACTTAAGCTAGAGAATAAAAACTTTAAAAAGAATCTTAGCTTCCTTAAATCAGAAATTGAAAGATTAGAACTGAAACTTAAGGACCTAGAAAGTAGTTCTAGTTCTAACAATGATTTGTCATTAGAAAATCATAACCTAATAAATGAGAATTGTAAATTGATTGAGGAAGATACTAGTTTAAAATTAGAAATCTCTAATTTAAATACTAAGATGTATGTTGTAGAAAAAGAGCTTGCATGTCTTAAGGATGAATCTAACAAATTAATGAAGAAATTAGATAACTTTTCTAATGATAAAGTTAGTCTTAGCTCTAAGGTTGAGAAATGATCTCCATCAAGGAGATGCACTAACAAATCCGGATCAAAATTAATATGGATACCGAAGAAAAGAACTAGAATCTTATTTTGTAGGTCATAAAGATTACAACACAAAGGACTAGACCTACAAGCTCAAAAAAAGTCAACTCGAGTTGGGAGGACCAAGGAGTAGACCAAGAAGGAGGATGAGAAGACCAATGAGATGGCTAACAAATGATCGAATCGCTGCATGTTGACCGCCTGATTGGAGACTGGCGCCAATGCCCGCACCTCCAAGCCACATATGGGAACCCCATCCGGTTTGGCATCCACCTCCATTTGGGCCATTCTATCGGCCATGGTAGGTGAGGTAAATTCTTTACCCTATCCTTTTATTTATAGCATCTAGATAAGGGGAGTCAAAAATTGATGAAGCTAATTGGCCACCTTTAAGGGGGAGTTTAAAAAAAAAAACAAAATTAACATAGCTATATTGCCTTTAGAAAGGGGGAGATAATAACATAGCTATCTTGATTTTATGAAAAGATGAAATTAGAAGAGCATGTTTTAAGGGGGATTTTAGGAAAATTAAAAATTATAACACCTTTTTGATAATGTCAAAAAGGGGGAGAATTTAATATATTATTTATGGCTTTGTCATCATCAAAAAGGGGGAGATTGTTGGTGTTAGAGCACCATGATCATTTATTTTGATGATAACAAAACACGTGTTATTTAACATTTGCATTTGAAGTCTTAGATTTCAGGTTAATTGCAAATGGAAATGTGTTTAGACAGAGTTCGAGCTCGCATCCATGGTGGATTGGAGGAGCTTGACGGAGGAGGAGCTTCGCAAAGAGTGAAAGCTTGAAGAAGGAAGGAGATGAAGAATAGAATAGATTTCCCTTCTTGTTCATTGTAATTTGTCTTTATTTCTTTTGTTGCTCTTTATCTTTCTTAGATTACTTGTTACAGAGCCTCAAAAAACCCTTAAAGTATTCCTAGAAATACCTACACAACCCTAGGATACTTGGTTTTTTGTAGAGAACTTAGAAAACCAAAATAGGGTTTTGACAGCTTAATCAGACGTCTAATCTGAAAATCAGACGTCTGATAGTGACTTTTAAGATGTCTGACTGTTGACTTAGACATCCAATAACTTAGGCTGGACTTAGTTTTGTCTATTGAAAACAAACATCCAGACCTTAGTCCAGATGTCTTAGAAGATGTCTGATTGTTGTTCCAGACGTCTAATTAGTGGAACATTGGCTAACAAAGTAGACGTTGAGGGAAATAACCGTTAGGTTTATATCAAATGTCCATAGAGGACCCCAGAATCGGTTATGCGACTGTTGAGCCTCGACTAACCCAATATAGCTATTTGGACATTGGGAAATCCATTCCCACAATACAATAGGTTTCCAAACGTCCACACCTAGTGCCAAACTTCCTGTATGTCGTCTGATGGCCTTACACTAGAACCCTATTTAGGTCTACTCGAAGTCAGGAAGGAAACCCACCTAGAATCAAACTCTTGACTTAGTTCCTAGACATCTGATACTAATAAACACGCGTAAATTCATCATAAAATGCTTATTTATGATAGTTCCTAGGCTTAGCATTGCATATCATGTTATAAATACTGCAAAACATCCATTGCATGGCATTTAGGATAGTTGCATATTTCTTGTATATTAATTCCTTCATTTTATATGGCTAGGAGGCAATGCGACATCCATATGGACTTCCAATGAAAAATCTGACCATACGGATGGATCCGGAGCGACGATTGCAGTCCAACAATGTAAAAATCACCTCGATTGAAGCACTGTGGCATCCTCTGCAAGCAATGAAGGGTAGACGGTCTAGATGGGGCCATGTGGCACCATCTAGAGCACCCAGTGCCACCCACCACTTCTCCAGAGGCCGATCATCAAGTGATCTCAACCGTTGAATGAGAATCCAATGGCTGAGAGTAGCCCTCACCACGCGGCTGCAAATCCTCCTCATGACGCACATGTAGACTTGGCACATTGGTCAACGCAGTTCGCAAGGGAGGGGTGCAGGTTCGACTCCACGTAGCCCCCCCAATTCTCAAATCAGCTAGGCCAAGTAGCAAACCAGTTGCACATGTAGTAGCAGTTGTAGTGTGGCGCTCACTCTCGCCAGCATGCACACCAGTAGGATGCCGAGCGATCAGCGCGTGTGATGGGCAGCAGCACAGCACGAGCACGTGCGAAGTAGTGCCTGCTTTCAGTGATAATTGGGATGACCTACAGTGACGCTTACAGCCGTCGCTACTTCATTGCAAGCCAGCAAGGCTAGCTAAGGGCATGAGTAGAAGTGAGTTGTCTACATCGACGTTTCCAGCGATAGTTTGGAAGTCGCTAAAGGTCCTTTAACCTATTTTTAGCCTCTTCACCACTATAAAAGGACCTACACCCCCTCTCTTCTAAGCCATCTCTACCTACTCTACTCCCACCTACTCCCAAGCTCTAGCAAGCCTACCAACACTCACTAAAGGTCCTTTACCTATTTTTATCCTCTTCTCCACCACTATAAAAGGACCTACACACCCTCTCTTCCAAGCCATCTCTACCTACTCTACTCCCACCTACTCCCAAGCTCTAACAAGCCTACCAACACTCTGTTAGAGCTTGCTCTGAAGCTCCCAAGCTGCCTATTAGTATAGCAAACCTCTGCCTCACCAAATATTCCTCCATCTTCCCATCCCCATTCATAGGTCGCCTTGGAGCTGTCCTCCCAGCTCCATTCCTATAGCATATCACCTCCGCCTTCTCACCTCCATTCTGGAGTCACGTCGAAGCTGTCCTCTACCCAACATCCTCCTGCATCTCACCTCCGTCGTCCCGCTCCTCACCTCCTTCATCCGGGCTTCCGCAAGGCACCGTCATCTCACCAAACAGCTGATTCGAGAGATTCCTTCTCACCTCCCTCTCTTTTTATGCTTTCGTAGAATATTGTAATAGACATTCATGATATATAAAATATTTGTTCCATATCTCTTGTGATTCATTCTACTTGTCTTCTTTCAAAAATACAAAAAAATAACAAAACCCTAAAATACCAAAAACAAACAAAATGAAGCATAGTTTTGAATTAAAGTAAATGTCGCCTCCCTATGTTCGACCCGGGACTCCCTTAGTGTTTTGATATAAATTTTATTTGATCGACGCATTTTGCAACTACAACAACAGGTTACTTGTAACCCCGATTTCAACCACGCGAAACACGTGCGACCATTTTGGCACCGTTGCCGGGGAGGCAATGGAATTTACTTCTCCCCAGTCCCTCCTTCTAACTGGTTGGATTTACCGGATAAAAGTAGACAAAATCGTTTATAATCTTAAGATGGGCCTTGGGAGTCTGTAGGTCTTTAGGCTACCCACATAAGGACAGGTTTGGTTGATTGTATTGCAGGGCACCTTTTCTCTTCTCGATTTTCCCTCTTCTACCATGTACCCTTCCACATCCTACACACATTTCACATCCTATCCTCCTACCACCACTTATCCCCAAGATGATTACTATCCTAACTTGACTTGTAATTACCCATCCACTACCTGGGATGACTTTGATTGGGGATATGAATCCGGACCCAGGTAACAAGACCTCAGTGTCCAGGGCCTAACCCTAGGCAACAAGACTATGATTACTATCCTTCCCAAAGCTACAATGATTATGGATCTCCATCCTTTGATGACCAAACCAACCCGATCTACAATCAAGAAGGATATAATGATTATAACACCTACCCCCCCCAGTATTCCATTAAATATAGGTCGCCACCATCCTTTGAACAACCTAGAATGACCTACTTTCAGGGAGGGACCCGAGAACCTCGACATCTTGACTCCCTTAGATTTAACCCAAACCCACCCAAACCTGAATCGAACCAGTCGATTCAGGTGAACCTGATCTAGGACAGGGTGTTGGCTAATTTGAGGAACACTATACAATCTTTAGAAGCTCAGCCAACACTATGCATTGAAGCAATGGAGCCTATGATAAAAATGATTGATGAGCTGAATAGCTCTTTAATGGATTTGCTCCAAAATGTTAGGGATAGGGACCTGGGTGATTTTCTACTTGGGAAATTATCGAGGTTGAGGATGAAATTTGTGGTTGCCCTAGTCAAATCTTGGGATGATTCTCAAGATGAACCCCCTTCAGGAGAGCCAATGTCAAAACTTTCTCAGGCACCTATCGGGGGGGATACATTTTCTGAAATCGAGGATGACCAGGTTGGGCTAAAGCAACCCATTGAGGATAAACCGATTGATTCACCCGAGATCCTCGAGCCAGGGAGCGAGGAAAAATATGTCTCCATGGATCATGAAATGACATATGATTTTGAGACATATATAAATGAGGATCATGGATTCTTTGACTTTGAGGGTGAAGAATCTTTTGGTGAAGTCTCACTTGAACTTAAGGAAGAGGATTTTAGTGAGACAAATGGGCTTGAGGAATCTGACGAACCAGTTGATAGTCTAATTATTGAAGATTTGGATTTGGTTGGGGCTAACTTCGAGGATTTGAATCCTCATTTACTAGAAGATTCATTCAATAGCCCCATTCCTCATCCGCACCCTGAAGAGCTAACTTATGAGATCATTATGCCCAAGTCAATCTTGATTCAGCCATGATTACTGGACTTGGGAGAATCATATGGGGTGATTGATATGATAGAGGTCCCGGAGCCTAAGTTCTTGATGTTGGAGGATAGAATTGTTGAAATAAAAATTTGTGAGGCTAATTTTGAAGGAACTCTGATTTTGAATCTAAGGGTACCTATTAACCTGAAACCACCTATCTTCTATACGGACCCTTATGATATCTTTCACATGTGACCCAAGCCTGGAATAACTGATTATTTTTCTGAGCTGAATGTTAAGTTGACATATGAAACTAGTGAACCAGATCTACCTATTGTCTACCATTTTGGTCTTGTGTTGCACACCACAAAACTGTAGGCTTGACCTCGCAAGCTTAACAATTCATCCAGAACCTGACAACCACTCGACCCTAGGGTATGGGTCTGTGCCATAATCTGGTCCATGTCTGTGGACATCTTCTGCTGGCATGTTTTAGGATTAATATTTTTATTTTGATTTTAACCAGCACTTGTGAATTCTCAATTTCTTATTTATACGTATGTTATGCCAAGCTGAAGGCATTAAACTTAGTGCATGTGTATACACTCTTCTCTCTGCGGAGCTGACCGGATTTTCACGACACTTAGGTGATATTCTGTTTACTCCGCCCTTTTCATGTCTTTATTTTTACAATGAGGACATTGCATCATTTAGGCATGGGGGGGTTGGATACTTAATTCTGAAATCATTTTGCTAACTTCGTAGAATTTCTTTTAGTTTCTTTAAAAAAATTTTGAAAATTTGAAAAAGATATAAAAAGAAAGAAATTAGGAAATAAGAACTCAGGCATTAGGAGTTGCAAACTTTAGGAATTGATACTTTAAGACCTGAATACTTAGACTCTTCAGGTCTTCAGGCTTAATTAGCCTGGGTGTCCACTTGAATGTGGACTTAGTCTCGAGTCCTCGCCAATTCAAATTCATTTTTAATTTAGCTAATAAATTGGGATGATAAGTATGTGACTTATCAACTAGCCCTCTAATTTAAGGGGACTTTAAGCCTAAGCATCTACACACATTTTCGCACTGACTTACTTTTCAGCGGTTTCTTTGGAAATTGGGTAGCTAATGAACTATCTAGGGTGGTATGGTTGGCAAGTTGTCGATAGTAACAGCTCATCGGCCAGTTGTCCAGAGCCCAGTCATAAGACCATTTTCATTATACTACCTTTAGGTAAATCTTAGATCAGGAAAGTCACCTACTTAAAAAAAAAAAAGAAAAGAAAATATAGAAAAAAAAAGAAAAAGTAAAAAAAAATAAATAAAACGACACTCACCACATGAGTATGGCTGGCAAGTTGTCGGTGGTGATAGCTCATCGGTCGATTGTCCAGAACCCAGCTCATAAAAAAAAAGCACAATAATTCCCAAAACACTTAGGGAAGATGCGGGGAAGTAGAATAAATCGAGGAGATATACACTGGGTTCACCATTGTGTTGACTGATGAGAACCTCATCATGAGCCATAACTAGCTCATTTTGACCCAATACAAAGGATAAAAGCTCCTACATAACTCAAGGAAAGGCTTAACTCAGAGAATTCTGAGTTTGAGAAGAAAACAAGTCATAAGGGGTAAAAGTGCAATTTTACCAGTATAATCTGCATACAGGGTAATTCAGGGCCCAAACATAGGTCAAAGCAGCTTAATAAGAATAAAAGTGGGATGAAATGATCTAGCAAGGGCTACAGCAATTCCAAGAAACTAAATGATAACTCTATAACCCTAAAACAACCCACTTCAATTCACAAGGTTCGAGGCAAAGTAAAAATAGAATAAACCCTCTAAAATTCATAGAAAAATAATCTCTAGGGTTTAGAACCTTCAATTTGGCCTTTAGAACCCATTTTGACCTACATTGAGAACCATGCCCAATTAATAACTTAATTTGGGTTTTTACGTAAATTGACCGGTCAAACAAGGTTTAATATGAAAATGAAATTCACCATCAGATTCCTTAGGTCCTAATTAGTCATGTATAAAAACTTGAGCCTAAGAAGAAACCTCCTTGACCGACTTTACACTTTGGTCCTCATATATTTACTCTTTGGCCCTCAACTTTTGAACCCTCGCATTTTGGCCCCTAACTCTCCTTCGTTCTTTGCAATCAGGTCCCTCCTGCAAAACCTGCCAGCACCATGCTCCGGCGACCTTGCGCGGAGCATGGCGCCGCGCAGGGTGAGGTGGGGGACCTGGCAAGTAAACCGGGGGTGCCCTGCGTCGTCAGCCGTCGCAGGGACACCCCCCTGGTCGTTGTAGCCCACCATACCGGCCGAGCGAACGCACGGACGGTATGGGTTCTTGTTTCCGACCATCCTCCGGCGAGGGAGACACGTCGTCTCCCTCCGCCTTCCTCCCTGTTTGATCCCTATAAATACCCCCCGCTGCTCCACCGACGAGGGCAGCCTGGATCTGACGGAGAAAATCCCCAACTTTCTTCTCTTCTTTCTCCGGCAGACGCTCACCAGCTCCGGCGGTTTCCTCCCCCTCCACCTCTTCGCTCTGCCGCAATACCAGCAGCAGAGACTTCCTCCCCTGCTCTTCCCGCGCCACGCCGCACCCAGCTGGCGCCTCTCCGGCTCTCTGCTCGCCGCCGCCCCTTTCCTTGAGCATCGTCTTCTCCGGCGACAGTCGATACGACTGTCGCCCTGTTCCTCCCCCTTCGTCCCTACAAGTAAGCTAGAGCTACCCCCCTTCTCCTCCTCTTTCTTTCCCCGCTTTCAATTTATTCAATTAAGCCCTCTATCGACCCTGACCACCTTCACCCCCTTCGCCTCCGACCACCCTCCGGCGAGCCGCTCCCATCACCTCAGCAACCCACACGGCTCGCCGACCCTCACCGAACCTCCTCCTCATCACACTGAGCACCCCCCACCCCTCCACTGCCACTCCACACCTCCGTAACACTCCCCCGAACAAACCCATTCCTCCGGTTGCAGTCCGACCCAGGACTGCCGCCAGACACCTCCTTGCGGCCTGCCGCGCAGCTCCTCACCTTCGCCGTGCCACGGCGAAGGTTCCCCAGTGGTTTGATCAGGCCGCGAGGCCATATTCGTGTCCGACAGGTTTTGAGGTTCGACCGCCATTGACGCACATTGAAGCAGCTTCTCCCGCGCTCCAGGCTTGAGGACTCCAGGTCTCCAGCTGCTGCGGAGTACAGGGAGTCTTGCGAAGGCAGCCAGCCAGCAACCTGTGCAAATCGAAGCCGCAGCTGCAGAAGCCAGGCCGCGGTCTCCCAGTAGGCGCACGCAAGGAACGGTCTGCGTTTAGTCCCACATCGGTAAGCCTCACACCCGTTCCACTGTTTAAATTGATTTCGTGCACTGGCCTTATTGCCTCAGTACACGGGGTGAGGTCCCCTTACACCCGCCCGGTTACCCGGTCTCGTCCGCGCTCATGCCCCGCGGACCTGACCCGACCCGACTTAGACTGACCTGCACTCCTCGCCCACCACGCACGCCGGTGGGCCTGGACCCGGGCGTGACCCGAGCCCGATTACCCGGTAGCTCTGGGAGAGCTGTCCCAAGAGTGGTTTCAGAGAGAAAGAGAGACGCGGGGGGGGGAGGGTAGAGTAGGTTTTGCCTCTGACGAAAACCTCTGAAGTGTGCAGGCACAGGCGAAGAAGAAGACCCGCGGAAGAAGAAGGAGCTGCACTGTAGCAAATGCATAGTTAAGTCGTCTAAGCACCGGGTCAGACGACGGAAGGTCAGAAGGCAGGCTGAAGAAGAAGGAAGAGCAACGGCCAAAGCAGAAGAAGAAGAAAGGAAGACTTAGTAGCTGAAGGCAGAAGCTCTGCAGCCATAAAGAAGAAAAGGGAAAAGAGAAAGGGTCACCACAATTGCAGAAAAAGAAGAAGAGAGGTCAAGGCAGAAACCAAAGAAGAAGAACAAGGAGCTCTGAAGAAAGAAGAAAACCACCAAAGCAGGAACAGCAGGAAGAAGAAGAAGAGCATCACCATTGCAGAAGAAGAACATCACCTCTGCAGAACAGAGAGAAAGAAGGAGATCTAAAGAAAGAGAGAAAGAAGAGCATCCCCTCTGCAGAACAAAGAGAAAACAACAAATTCTTTCCCTCTCTCTTTCTTTTTGTAAAAGAAACATGTATATCTCTAGAATACAACTTGCTCCCTGAGTTCGACCTCGGGAACTCTTTTATTTTCCGAGTAAAAAAATTTTATATTTGAAGTGTTGGTAATAACCGGCTTTACTACAACGTTATAACAAAACCAAAACCCGGTTTGCAACGAGCAGACGACTTCATTTTGGCGCCGTTGCCGGGGAGCAATGGCTATTCTAGAGGTAAACATTCCTGTTTCTTTTAATTTCTGATAATCTCCTCTTTTGTGCAGCTACAGGAACTCGAGAAGACAAGCAACCACACGACAACCACTCCGAAGACAGATAAATCTTTCCTCTCACTATTAACCCCTAAACTCTAAAGAGGAAGAAAAGAAAAGAACAAGCAATATAGGGCTAACCTATCTTCCATACTTAGTAACCATAAAGAGTTGCATGTTTTCAACTCATCACTCCTGCACACTATTAAGGGTATTTAAGGGCTAACACATTCTTGCTTGAGCCCTAATTGCCCAACAAAGAGTTAAATGGACCAAGTAGAGCCAACATAAGGTCAAACATTAGGATTTCAGTAGAGACACACCCCTTAATCAAGAATTGAGGAAATCCAAAAGAGGTGTGCCCAAGCCATTGATTGAAAATAATTAACAAGAAAAATCCTAAACAATTGACTCTCTCTAAACACTTGAACCCTAAAAGAAAGGACCCAAAAAGCTCTCAAAGAAAACAAGAGGTAAAGTTGACCCCTTTGGGTTAACCAACCTTAAATTAGGTCACTCTTTGCACTTAAAAAGACTAAAGTTCAAGTGAAACCTTAAGCACCCTGATCTTAAAATTGGTAGACTTAAGAGGTCAAGATCCCCATTCTGGTCTACCTGGAACCGCAGTGACAAGAGAGGTCGGGTGGGGGAAACCCTGTAACCCGTGGGGACGCTCTACCGTGTAGGGGTCTTCGCGGGACTCTCCCTCTCTGGCTGCCCAGGTAATTCTCAGGTGGACGATCTTTTCTGATCAAGGGGTCCATCTGCCCCGCACCTCTATAGTCACCCAACACATTTTTGGGTGTCTTGATTGGGTCTAGCACCTTCTAAACTTGCCTCTTCCAAACAGTGCATGTACGGAAGGAGGTCCCTAGGACCACCCTTAAGACCTCCTTTAGAAATTCACTCTCGTCAAGGCCAAGCCTCGACGCCCGTGTTTGTGCAGCAACACCCTCACATTATTCTCTCTTCTGATTCAGAACCAAGTTCTTCTTCTTCCCCCATCATGGCTCAGCCAGTTGAGGAAGAAAATAATCTGGAACACCAGCTCCAGCGACTCAATGACCTCTTCCAAAACTTCGTGCACCCACCACAGCGTCCTATGATGCGGGACCACTACAATCCTGCTGCGGTGGCCATTGAGCCTCGAGTCAGAATCCCGACTGGAGGACCTGATTCCGAACTAAAGCCCAACATGATTCATGCTATACCTAAATTCCATGGGCTTAATTATGAAGATCCCTTCCAGCACATCAAACAGCTTAAGCATCTGGCCCACACTTTTGGATCAGATGCGCAAAATCGGGATATTCTTCTCATGAAGATGTTCTCCTTTTCTCTTATGGACAAGGCCGCCCATTGGTATCAAACTCAGACCCGGCCGATCAACACTTGGGAAGAACTTCAATCCGAGTTTTTGAAAAAGTTCTTTCCCGTTGGTCGAACCAACGCCTTGCGCCATCAGATTACACACTTCACTCAACAATCAGGAGAACCTCTCCATGAGGCATGGGATCGTTTTCAGGATCTCATGAGAAAGTGCCCCCATCACGGAGTTCCTAAATGGGAACAAGTCCAATCTTTTTACCAGGGACTCCGTGAGGACATCCGCCTTTTCTTCAATGCAACTTGCGGAGGAAACATCATGGGTCAACATGAAGACACCGTTTGGGAGATTCTCGAAAATATGTGCGAGAACTCCATCAACAATGACTCCATGGGATTATTCGATAGGACGAATACCCGCGCAGCGACGAATCTTAAGGGGGCACATGAGACGCAGGGCCTGTCCGCATCAGTCGACCTGGAATTAATGGCCAGTCGATTGGACAAGGTCTCAATCATTGAAAAGAAGGTGGATGAGCTGACTCAGCACTTGCAGCGAGCCACCTCTGCGCGTAACTCCTTTGCACAACCTCCTTCCACACAGGAGACTGTGCAAAACATCCTCCACCGATCCTCCCCTGGGATGGATCCATATCCATCCCCATCTGATTCTTGGACTGGAAGATCATCCGATCCTTTCTACACCAGCCGGGGAAACTCCATTCCTCCTTTCCCTGATTCTCAGGAGGTTCCTCAGACCTGCGAGGACCTCAACGCCATCCAGAACGACCCATTCTCCAACACTTACAACCCTGGATGGCGAAACCATCCCAATTTTCAGTGGGCGGGAAATTCCCAAACCCAAAGACCACCTTTTCAGTCCCGCCCACAGCCCTCTCATCACTACCAGCCGCCTCAGCCTTGGCCCAACCCTACTTATCCATCAGGGCCAAATCAAGATCAAATGTCCTTAATCCTTCAGACTCTGGCTGACATCCAAAAAACGAATGCGGCTATTCAAAAACAGCACAAGGACAAGCTTACTGAAGTTAAAACTCAACTGGCCCAGTTGGCAAATTCTCGCCAGCCAGGCACACTCCCTTCCCAACCTCTTCCTAACCCAAATAACGTGCCAACCCAGAAGCGCGTTATGAATCCAAGTTTAGGCCACGCTCAATGGATTTATCAGGCCCCTACTACTCCATCTCCAGACGAGATGGAAGCCTCAACTTCTCGTGCGGGATTTCAGCAGCAGCCACCCCTCCTACCAAACCCAAACCAAAATCAGGCCGGATTAAATTCTGTAACAACACGTAGTGGTAAGACAACTCAAGACCCGCATTACCCAAACCACTCCCAGCCTGATAACCATGACCCTAGGATAGTTATCCAAGGTACCGCTGTTCCAGACCCACAACCTGGACCTATCCTAGAAGAACCAACCAAGATCCCGTTTCCCGAGGCCCTGACCAAGGGAAAGAAGACCACAAAACCCGTGGCCCCTGAGGAGGACCTGGTCAAGCTCTTTGAGCAGGTCCACATAAACATCCCCTTGATGGATGCAATCCTCCACGTACCAGCTTACGCACGATTTCTAAAGAATATATGTACACCCCAGCGTAAGCCGCGAACCAAGAGAGGGAGCCCAATTGTTCTGTCAGAGCAAGCCAGCTCTGTAATCCTTAGTAGACTCCCACCCAAGGCAAAAGATCCTGGAACTCCCCTGATCTCCTGTAAGATAGGTGGTACCCAATTTGATAGAGCAT
Source organism: Thalassia testudinum (assembly GCA_037157565.1). Lineage (NCBI taxonomy): Eukaryota > Viridiplantae > Streptophyta > Magnoliopsida > Alismatales > Hydrocharitaceae > Thalassia > Thalassia testudinum. The sequence continues at coordinate 99,536,471 of JAZHRO010000025.1, forward strand.
TGTTAGACTTGGGTGCATCTATAAATCTGATACCCACATCCTTACTTGACCATCTAGAAGAATCTGAGCTGAAACCAACCGAGGTGACATTACAATTAGCAGATCGATCTATAAAGTCACCAAAAGGGATTCTCGAGGATGTTATCGTGAGAGTGCGGGATTTCTATTTTCCAGTGGACTTTATAGTCTTAGACATGGATGCACCTGAGAACCCTAGGGATACACCAATCATTCTAGGGAGACCTTTCTTGGCTACTGCTAGAGCCAACATCAGCTGTGAGGAGGGCCAAATAGAGCTTAAGTTTGGAGATCAAACACTGAAAATTGATATATTTAAGGCCCAACAAGGAATTAATTGCGGCGTCATCGAGCAAATTTGTGACATCAAGACTTTGGTTGATGAATCACACCTCCAGAATGACTTGAGTATGCCTCATCAACCACAGAAGGATCTTGACCCGCAAACAGAGGAGTCAAATCCAGATGTGAACAACCCAGTAACTTCCACCCTTGAACCTCACATCCACACTGAACCACCCGCTGCTGCTGAAAACCCCATCCTCGAACTGAAACCCCTTCCTGCTCACTTAAAATACGTCTTTTTGGGTTCTAATCAGACCCTTCCTGTGATCATCAATTCCAACCTCAGTCCTGAACAGGAATCCCGTCTGATTGTTGTCCTCCGGCAACATCGCAGAGCCATCGGATGGACTCTCGATGATTTGACTGGAATAAGTCCCTCTTATTGTACTCATCATATCTATTCAGAAGAGGGCACACGACCTTCTCGTGAAATGCAGAGACGCTTAAACCCCAATCTGCAGGAGGTCGTGAAAAAGGAGATCATCAAGTGGTTAGATGCCGAGATCATCTACCCGATCTCCGATAGTCGTTGGGTGAGCCCAATTCAGGTCGTGCCCAAGAAGGCAGGACTCACCACTATAACGACTGAGACCGGAGAAATCATTCCTACCCGATTAGCCAACTCGTGGAGAGTCTGTATAGATTACCGTCGACTCAATTCCTCCACGAAGAAGGATCATTTCCCACTACCCTTCATTGATCAAATTCTCGAAAAACTAGCGGGAAATAGGTTCTTCTGCTTTCTTGACGGGTACTCCGGTTATAACCAGGTGGCAATCCATCCTGAGGACCAAGAAAAGACCACGTTCACCTGCCCCTTCGGAACATACGCTTTCCGAAGGATGCCTTTCGGTCTTTGCAATGCACCCGCTACTTTTCAGCGATGCATGCTTGCCATATTCTCAGATATGGTAGGTGATTATCTGGAAGTCTTCATGGATGACTTTTCAGTTTTCGGAGCATCATTCGACGATTGCCTCCAACACTTGGTCCAGATACTCAGGCGGTGCATCGACGTGAATTTGGTTCTTTCCTGGGAAAAGAGCCATTTCATGGTGCCTGAGGGAATTGTCCTGGGACACTCAATTTCGGAGAAAGGTATCCAAGTGGATCGAGCTAAGGTTAATCTGATTTCTCACCTTCCTATGCCTAGCTCGATCAGGGACATCCGATCCTTTTTAGGGCATGTCGGTTTTTATCGACGATTTATCCCTGATTTTTCAAAAATCGCACGCCCCCTGACCACTCTTCTCTCCAAGGATGTTCCCTTCGAAATCTCCAAGGAATGCACTCAAGCATTTGAAATCCTGCATGACCGAGTCACCCAAGCCCCGATCCTACAGTCCCCTGATTGGTCTCAACCCTTTGAGATCATGTGTGATGCATCCGACTTCGCTGTAGGAGCGGTTTTGGGGCAGAAAAATGACAAGAAACCTGTGGTCATTTACTACGCCAGCAAAACACTCGATGAGGCTCAGCGTAACTATACGGTTACTGAGAAAGAGCTGCTAGCTGTAGTATTTGCCCTAGAAAAGTTCAGATCGTACCTTCTGGGTTCCCATGTCATCATATACTCGGATCACACGGCTGTGAGGCATCTCCTTGCAAAGAAGGACGCGAAACCTCGATTGATCCGATGGATCTTGCTGTTGCAAGAATTTGACCTTGAGATTCGCGATAAAGCGGGAAAACAAAACGTGGTAGTTGATCACTTGTCCCGTCTTCCTTCTGAAATAATTGACCCCTCCGGACCCATCACGGAGCATTTTCCCGATGAGCACCTGCTGACTATTGGTACTAGCCTTCCATGGTTCGCTAACATTGTAAATTACTTGGCATCTCATCAGACCCCGTCCGATTGGCCGAAGGCCAAGAAAGACAAATTACGCTCCGATGCCAAGTATTACATTTGGGAAGACCCGTACCTCTTCCGCATAGGTGCCGATCAGATCATCCGGAGATGTGTCCCGGAAGGGGAAGTCAACAATATCCTCTCTTTCTGCCATGACCAGGCATGCGGTGGCCATTTTGCCGGGCATAAAACCGCAGCAAAAGTCCTCCAGTGCGGCTTTTACTGGCCCACACTGTTCAAAGACGCATACTGTCATTGCAAGGCATGCAGTCGTTGCCAGACTTTGGGCAACATGAGCCGTCGCGACATGATGCCTATGCAACCGATTCTAGTATGCGAAATCTTTGATGTTTGGGGGATTGATTTTATGGGCCCCTTTCCTGTTTCGGATGGTTTCGAATACATTCTGTTGGCTGTGGACTACGTGTCCAAATGGATCGAAGCCATACCGACCCGAACCTGTGATCACAAAATCGTCCTCAAATTCATTCATCAACACATTTTCTCAAGGTTCGGGATTCCTCGTGCAATAATCTCTGATGGGGGGACCCATTTCACAAATGCTCAGTTTAGGTCACTGATGACCAAATACGGGGTGTCTCACCGAATCTCTACTCCTTACCACCCCCAAACTAATGGTCTAGCTGAGCTGTCTAATCGGGAGATCAAGAAAATCCTGCAAGTCACTGTTCGACCTGACAGGAAGGACTGGTCGTCCCGACTTCCGGAAGCATTGTGGGCCTATAGGACCGCCCACAAGACCCAATTGGGCATGTCTCCCTTTAGATTGGTGTACGGAAAGGCATGCCACCTTCCCGTCGAACTGGAGCATAAAGCCTATTGGGCAGTACGGAACTGTAATCTGGATCTTTCTAAGGCTGGGACCCACAGAAAACTCCAAATCAGCAAGATCGATGAATTACGCATAGACGCGTACGAGAACTCGCAAATCTACAAGGAGCGGGTTAAAGCCTTCCACGACAAACACATCTCGAGAAAGATCTTTCATCCTGGTCAAAAGGTCCTACTCTTTGATGCCCGACTCAAAGTCTTCCCAGGAAAACTGAGATCTAAGTGGGTCGGACCATATTTGGTCCGACAGGTTTTTGGAAATGGAGCAATCGAAATCAGTCCACTCAGCCACGACTCTGAACCTTTCATCGTGAACGGTCAGAGACTCAAGCCGTTCATTGATGTAACTTCTACTGATTTGGCTGAGGCATCTTATATCCTCCTTTCCCCTTGAGCTTATTGCGCCCAGCCGATGGCGTAAAACTCAGCGCTTAACGGGAGGCAGCCCGTCATTCTCTTTGAAAACCTGAAACTTGTTTTGACACCTTTCAGCACTCGAAGTTCACCCTTATAGACAGCCGACCCCAACTCAGATGTTCGCATCTGAGATTTGAAATCGTCCGCAAAAATTCAACCCGACCCATCCACTCACCCAAATTTCTGTCTTAAGGAATGAACTAAGACCCCCTAGGTTACAATGAGGACATTGCAAATCTTAGGCATGGGGGGGTATGAAAGTACAAAAACTCGTAAGAAAAGGTTTCAAACAAAAAAATTCACATATGCCAAAAACACCATAAAAATTAAAAAATTTTCGAAAAAGAACAAGAGGAAAAGAGGAGAAGGAAATTTTGCGAAGGAGAAAAGAAACAAATGGAAAAAGGAGCACAAAATTATGAGAAAAAGTGATAGTCATTAGTAAGGAACTAAGGAATTAACCTAAGTTCTAGACCTCATTCAAGAAAATAACTGAAAAGTGCACAATAAGATTAGTAAAGAATGCAAACCTTAGGCATTCTTGAATAGACTCTTAGTACCCATTAAGATCTGGACACTCCTCAAGAGGTTGAGGAAAATGAAAAGCTAAAGTATTAGGTCTAAGGCTTAGGGAGTATTCGGCCTCGTTAACTAATTTTTGGTTTACGGGACTCAGTAACCTAAGCACCCTAATCTCACACACAGCCTGGTTCAGTAAGCGTAAAAATCAGAATCACGCAGAAGCGTCGCAAAAATCTGAAAAGAATACCTAGAATAGGAGCGGCCGATCAACACAAGTTGATTTGGACGAGTTCCCAGCGCAGAGAGGCGGGGAAATCCCCTCGAAGATGCGTAACAAAATATCATCTCCTCGGTGCTTGTCTCTTAGGATATTTACATATCCTACTGGGGGCATGTAAGCACTCTGCTGGTTCAGATTCCATGGATGGCATTATCTCGAAGTGTCAATTGCCAGGGTCTGGATTCGGCCACGGAATGCCATGGATGGGATTATCTCGAAATCTCAATAGCTAGGGTTCCGGGGGTTGCCATGGGCGGTGCTATCTCGAAGCATCGATCGCCAGGAACCCTTGAGGATTGATGATGGGAGCAAGGAATCTGATACAGACCGTGTTGAAAAGCCAATCCTAGGCTAGAACCAAAAAGAAAAAGAGAGAGAAAACTCTCCAAACAGAAAAACTTTCTATCTCTCTCTTACAAAACGCACTGCGAGCTGAGCCAGGGCTAAAATCATTTCAAGCACGGGTGCTTTAACCACGAAGTCCAATAAACCTTAGGTTAGTTCTTGTGGGCCTTAAAAACCTTTGCTAAAAGACTGAGGCTAAGGCTAGACAGATTTGGATCTTGATTGGTACTAGAGTACCTTTTAGGCCTATGGTCAGCATTCTAACCTAATCTATGCTCAAATAAAAAAGGCACTTATCTAAAACCATTAAAAACTTCATGGTCTAGAACAAGGGTTGAAACCTTAAGTTTTTGCTAAGGGACTAGCAAAAGCTAGGCATGGGGGTATGATGAGAACCTCATCATGAGCCATAACTAGCTCATTTTGACCCAATACAAAGGATAAAAGCTCCTACATAACTCAAGGAAAGGCTTAACTCAGAGAATTCTGAGTTTGAGAAGAAAACAAGTCATAAGGGGTAAAAGTGCAATTTTACCAGTATAATCTGCATACAGGGTAATTCAGGGCCCAAACATAGGTCAAAGCAGCTTAATAAGAATAAAAGTGGGATGAAATGATCTAGCAAGGGCTACAGCAATTCCAAGAAACTAAATGATAACTCTATAACCCTAAAACAACCCACTTCAATTCACAAGGTTCGAGGCAAAGTAAAAATAGAATAAACCCTCTAAAATTCATAGAAAATAATCTCTAGGGTTTAGAACCTTCAATTTGGCCTTTAGAACCCATTTTGACCTACATTGAGAACCATGCCCAATTAATAAATTAATTTGGGTTTTTGCGCAAATTGACCGGTCAAACAAGGTTTAATATGAAAATGAAATTCACCATCAGATTCCTTAGGTCCTAATTAGTCATGTATAAAAACTTGAGCCTAAGAAGAAACCTCCTTGACCGACTTTACACTTTGGTCCTCATATATTTACTCTTTGGCCCTCAACTTTTGAACCCTCGCATTTTGGCCCCTAACTCTCCTTCGTTCTTTGCAATCAGGTCCCTCCTGCAAAACCTGCCAGCACCATGCTCCGGCGACCTTGCGCGGAGCATGGCGCCGCGCAGGGTGAGGTGGGGGACCTGGCAAGTAAACCGGGGGTGCCCTGCGTCGTCAGCCGTCGCAGGGACACCCCCCTGGTCGTTGTAGCCCACCATACCGGCCGTGCGAACGCACGGACGGTATGGGTTCTTGTTTCCGACCATCCTCCGGCGAGGGAGACACGTCGTCTCCCTCCGCCTTCCTCCCTGTTTGATCCCTATAAAAACCCCCCGCTGCTCCACCGACGAGGGCAGCCTGGATCTGACGGAGAAAATCCCCAACTTTCTTCTCTTCTTTCTCCGGCAGACGCTCACCAGCTCCGGCGGTTTCCTCCCCCTCCACCTCTTCGCTCTGCCGCAATACCAGCAGCAGAGACTTCCTCCCCTGCTCTTCCCGCGCCACGCCGCACCCAGCTGGCGCCTCCCGGCTCTCTGCTCGCCGCCGCCCCTTTCCCTGAGCATCGTCTTCTCCGGCGACAGTCGATACGACTGTCGCCCTGTTCCTCCCCCTTCGTCCCTACAAGTAAGCTAGAGCTACCCCCCTTCTCCTCCTCTTTCTTTCCCCGCTTTCAATTTATTCAATTAAGCCCTCTATCGACCCTGACCACCTTCACCCCCTTCGCCTCCGACCACCCTCCGGCGAGCCGCTCCCATCACCTCAGCAACCCACACGGCTCGCCGACCCTCACCGAACCTCCGCCTCATCACACTGAGCACCCCCCACCCCTCCACTGCCACTCCACACCTCCGTAACACTCCCCCGAACAAACCCATTCCTCCGGTTGCAGTCCGACCCAGGACTGCCGCCAGACACCTCCTTGCGGCCTGCCGCGCAGCTCCTCACCTTCGCCGTGCCACGGCGAAGGTTCCCCAGTGGTTTGATCAGGCCGCGAGGCCATATTCGTGTCCGACAGGTTTTGAGGTTCGACCGCCATTGACGCACATTGAAGCAGCTTCTCCCGCGCTCCAGGCTTGAGGACTCCAGGTCTCCAGCTGCTGCGGAGTACAGGGAGTCTTGCGAAGGCAGCCAGCCAGCAACCTGTGCAAATCGAAGCCGCAGCTGCAGAAGCCAGGCCGCGGTCTCCCAGCAGGCGCACGCGAGGAACGGTCTGCGTTTAGTCCCACATCGGTAAGCCTCACACCCGTTCCACTGTTTAAATTGATTTCGTGCACTGGCCTTATTGCCTCAGTACACGGGGTGAGGTCCCCTTACACCCGCCCGGTTACCCGGTCTCGTCCGCGCTCACGCCCCGCGGACCTGACCTGACCCGACTTAGACTGACCTGCACTCCTCGCCCACCACGCACGCCGGTGGGCCTGGACCCGGGCGTGACCCGAACCCAATTACCCGGTAGCTCTGGGAGAGCTGTCCCAAGAGTGGTTTCAGAGAGAAAGAGAGACGCGGGGGGGGGGGGAGGGTAGAGTAGGTTTTGCCTCTGACGAAAAACTCTGAAGTGTGCAGGCACAGGCGAAGAAGAAGACCCGCGGAAGAAGAAGGAGCTGCACTGTAGCAAATGCATAGTTAAGTCGTCTAAGCACCGGGTCAGACGACGGAAGGTCAGAAGGCAGGCTGAAGAAGAAGGAAGAGCAACGGCCAAAGCAGAAGAAGAAGAAAGGAAGACTTAGTAGCTGAAGGCAGAAGCTCTGCAGCCATAAAGAAGAAAAGGGAAAAGAGAAAGGGTCACCACAATTGCAGAAAAAGAAGAAGAGAGGTCAAGGCAGAAACCAAAGAAGAAGAACAAGGAGCTCTGAAGAAAGAAGAAAACCACCAAAGCAGGAACAGCAGGAAGAAGAAGAAGAGCATCACCATTGCAGAAGAAGAACATCACCTCTGCAGAACAGAGAGAAAGAAGGAGATCTAAAGAAAGAGAGAAAGAAGAGCATCCCCTCTGCAGAACAAAGAGAAAACAACAAATTCTTTCCCTCTCTCTTTCTTTTTGTAAAAGAAACATGTATATCTCTAGAATACAACTTGCTCCCTGAGTTCGACCTCGGGAACTCTTTTATTTTCCGAGTAAAAAAATTTTATATTTGAAGTGTTGGTAATAACCGGCTTTACTACAACGTTATAACAAAACCAAAACCCGGTTTGCAACGAGCAGACGACTTCATTGACCCCATAAATAAAAGTAGGGAGAAAGCTACCAATCGAAAAGATAAACCTTTAGGCAAGGTCACCTAGGGTTGTAGAAACCCGAAGTCCGTTTTAATGGCCGTCTAGTGAGTCTTTCACTATTTTCATAAGATGCCTAGCACTTAGAGTCCTTTTCGAGTCTTGGAAGGGTCGAGTAGCAGTAAAAAGTCATCTCGAAACTCTCAAACTCCAAAAGTACAAAAGAAAATTAGAAAAGAAGAAAAATAAGAAAAAAAATTTGCATCTTCTCTTCTCAAATAAGGCGAGGGCTTTGACGGTCTGCATTCTGGAAGACACCCGAGCACTGTTGAGTCTTTGTGAGTAGGTCTTGGGGTTGAGATTTTCTAAAGCAATCGACAAATTTTGCCTAAATATTCAAATCCTGATTCTATTATTATACGTAGCATCTAGGTTAATTTTGCTAGGGACTAGCAAAAAATAAGCATGGGGGTATGATAAACACGCGTAAATTCATCGTAAAATTCTTATTTATGATAGTTCCTAGACTTAGCATTGCATATCATGTTATAAATATTGCATAACATCCATTGCATGGCATTTAGGATAGTTGCATATTTTTTGTATATTAATTCATTCATTTTATATGGCCAGGAGGCAATGCGACATCCTTACGGACTTTGGATGAAAAATCCAACCTACAGATGGATCCGGAGCGACAATCGCAGTCCGACAATGTAGAAATCACCTCGATCCAAGCACCGTGGCATCCTTTCCAAGCAATGAACGGTGGACGGTCCAGATGGTGCCATGTGGCACCATCTGGAGCACCCAACGGCACCCGCCACTTCTCCAAAGGCCGATCATTAAGTGATCTCAACCGTTGGATGAGAATCCAACAACTGAGAGTCGCCCTCACCATGCGGCTGCAAATCCTCCTCACGACGCACATGCAGACTTGGTGCATTGGTCGACGTGGTGGTTCGCAAGGGAGGGGCGTGGGCTTGAATCCCTGCAGCCCCCCCCAATTCTCAAATCAGCCAAGCAAAGTAGCAAAGCAGCAGTGCATGTAGCAGCAGTGGCAGTGTAGCGCGCGCGCCAGTGCACGCCAACAGGACGTCATGCGATCAACGCACGTGATGGGCAACAGCGCAGCACGGGTGCGTGCGCGGTTGGTGCTAGCTTTCAATGACAGCTGGGCTGACCTATAGCGATGCTTACAGCCATCAGTACTTCATTACAAGCCAGCAAAGCCAGCTAAGGGTGTGAGCGGACATGAGCTGTCCATAGCAATGTTTCCAGTGACTGTCTGGAGGTCGCTAGAGGTCCTTTACCTATTTTTGGCCTCTTCTCCACCACTATAAAAGGACCTACACCCCTTCTCTTCCAAGACATCTCTACCTACTCTACTCCCACCTAGTCCCAAGCTCTAGCATGCCTACCAACACTCTGTTAAAGCTTGCTCTCAAGCTACCAAGGTTCCTATTAGTATAGCGAACCTCTGCCTTACTAAATATTCCTCTATCTTCCCATCCCCATTCATAGGTCACCTTAGAGTCGTCCTTCCACCTCCATTTTGGTAGTAGATCACCTCCGCCTTCTCACCTCCATTCCAGAGCCACGCCGAAGCTTTCCTCTACTCGACGTCCTCTTGCATCTCACCTCCTTCATTCGAGGTTTTGCCAGGCACCGTTGTCTCGCCGAACAGCCGATTCGGGAGATTCCTTCTCACCTCCCTCTCTTTTTATGCTTTCATAGAATATTGTAATAGACATTCATGATATATAAAATATTTGTTCCATAACTCTTTTGATTCATTCTGCTTGTCTTCTTCTTTCAAAAATACCAAAAAATAACAAAACCCTAAAATACCAAAAACAAACAAAACGAAGCACGATTTTCAATTAAAGTAAACGTCGCCTCCCTATGTTTGACCTGGGACTCCTTTGGAGTTTCGGTATAAATTTTATTTGATCGACGCATTTTGCAACTACGATGATAGGATACTTGTAACCCCGATTTCAAACACGTGAAACATGTGCGACCAGATACCTGGACCAGACATTTGATGACCCTGTCAAAATCATAAATGATTCTGATTACTACCTGTTTTGCCTTGGGTTCAACCCCAACGGTTATAGAAGCCTTCTAAGGCCTTCCAAAGCCTTCCTAGGCCCTCTATAAATAGAGGACCCTTGCCTTGTGAACAAACACCTAAGCAACACATTTCCACATCTATTTGTGTCCAAAACACTTTAGAAGAAGATCTTGCTCTCCATTTGACCATTCCACATCTTGAGAGCTTTCTTCTCTTTGCACTCTTGCTCTCCCTCCGCAATTACAAGAGTGACGAAGTGCCGAAGCATGGTTCATGCATCCGCATCTCTCGTCGACACACTTCAAACAAAGGGAAGTATTTTTACCTATAGTACTAGGTTAATCTTTATTGGCTCTATAGGTTATTTTGTACTTTGAGAATTCTCATCTCCTTTGTGAGACAAAATCCTCCTTGTGAAGAGGAGGGGTTGAGGAATGCTACCCTCATACTTGTAGTGTGGTTGTAATTGAGGTTGAACTACCCTCGTTAAAGTAGTTCGTTAGTGTATTTGATCGACTTTGTCGATTGAGAAATCCTAACTCGAAAGGGTTAGGTGGTGGTTTTGACCTGGTTTGGGTTTCCACCTAAAATTCTCTTGTGCCTTTGTGTGATTGCTTTTTTGTGAGATTGTTCATTTTAATTCCGCATTTTTTTACATCACGCATATCTCACCCCCTCTTGTAGGGAATTACAAGGTGTTGCTCATGCTGTACCTCATCACAGGAATAGATGAGGACATTACCAATGAATACCACAACAAAGTAGCCTAGATGTGGTTTGAAAATTTGGTTCATCAAGTCATGAACTTGGCAGAGGCATTTGTCAGTCCGAATGGTATCTCCAAGAACTCATAGTGGCCATAGTGAGTCTTGAAAGCAATCTTCGATACATCCTCTTCTCTAATCCTGACCTGGTGGTAGCTTGATCATAGATTAATCTTGGAGAATATCGTGGCCCCACAAGGTTGATTAAACAAGTCATTGATCCTTGGAAGGGGATATCTGTTCTTGATTGTCACCTTATTCAATTTCCTGTAGTCAATGCAAAGGCGTAAGGTGACATCTTCTTTATGAATAATACAAGAGCCTCCCTAGGTAAGGCACTAGGCCAAATGAACCCCTTCTCAAGGAGTTCTTAAAGCTATGTCTTTAGCTCCTTCAACTTTGCTGGTGCCATTCGGTACGAGGTTATCGATATAGTATTGGTTCCCAGAATGAGAGATATCTCAAACTCGATCTCATGCTTAGGTGGAAGTCTTGGGAGGTCCTTGATGTAAACATGTTTATATCACATAAATCATCTATTTATGCACGTTCTTAGGCGTATAGTTGCATCATACATTATAAATATTACATAACATGCATCATCTTGCATTTACGTTAGATTATATAAGGTTTAGGTTAATTCTCTCTTTTTGTGGTAAAGGAACAAGGAAATATTTAATCGGGGCGTCGGATTGAAGATCCAACCATACGGATCTGATCAGGGTGACGATCGAAGTTTGACAACTCCAAGATCGCCCGGATCAAACTTCCGTAGCATCAAATGTAGTCCGAGAAAGATTTGAGGTCAAGGGGCCAGGTGGTGTAAATCCATACTTCAGATGACAAATCTGACTGCACGGATGGGTTTGGATCGATGATCGCAACCCAACGGGGTGAAAATCGGTCAAATCCAACATTTGTGGTACCATCTACAAGACATAAAAGATGGATGGCAAAGATGGCGCCATGTGGTGCCATCCCAGCCACCCAACCGGCCCAAGGAACCACTGCTACCGCTCTCTTCTCAACTGCGACATTGCATCTCAACCGTTGGATCATCATCCAATGGTTAAGATTGATCCTCAATCGCCTTCATAACTCCTCAGCGCTGAGACGTCGTCGAGCAATCACTGCCATTGGATCAAGATCCAACGGCCATGAGCGATGGAGCTGAAGTTGTCTTCTCGTCAATCCACAGTGATAGTGCACCGGTTACGTGCCTTTAGGCAATGCGATGGTCGCGCATTCGAGCAGCGCACCTTAAATCAGAAGTGCGGGTGAAATTCACCCGTTGGATGCGAAGCGGATGGCAGATGGAGCAGCCATGTGGCCACACGGATGGGCTCGAGGCTCGTACGTGCGATTGCATGTGAAAGAGTGCGATGAAGAGTAGTGCATTTAAGCGATCCGATCTTGCGATCGGCCGACTGAGATCGCAAGATTATGGCTTATGCGTTGTGGGCGTGGGGAGAGGAGAAGGCAGTGGGTACGAGTGCAGTAAGCCTACATTTGGGGTCTTTAGTCACACTTAAATCCGTCACTAAAGACCCTGAATTAATGTTTTAAAGCATAAAATGACAAAATTGCCCTCAATCCCTGCAACTATAAAAGGAGACCCCTACCACTCGAATTCTTCATCCCTTCCTCGCTTCTCTCACCTCCTTAAGGTTCTTCGAGCTGGTCCCAAACCCAGGATGATCCATTAGAGTTACAAAAATAATTTTCCATCTTCTTACCTCCTTCCTGGAGCATCCCGTGGTTGTCTTCTCACTGTCGTTTGGGAAGCAGATCCCGCCGTGACATTGCCCTACCCCGTCCTCCATCGTCCATCGTCGTTCTCCTTCGTCTCGCATCTCACAACCTTCATCCAATTGCTCTATCAACATGGCTAATCCTCCAAGCAGCCATCGAGGAGGATAATTTCTCACCTCCCTTCTCTTTGCTGCTTTCTAGAGTAGATTTACTGCTTTCTAGTTGTAATATTTCCAACTTTCTAGTGTAGTGATTAGTTGTAATGAACATTACTCTATGGTTATGAAATCCATGTTTATTCTATCTCTATTTTGTCTTTATTTGTATTATTCTCTTTCTCTCTTCTATTAATTATTCTTTAAGTAGATATCTAGTTTAGATTTAATTTGGCCAACTTTTTTGCTTCAAGAGAACAAATCAAACGTCCGCCTCCCTGTGTTCCACCTGGAATTCCATTTGAGTTTCGGTTAAAATTATCTGTTGATGGATTTTTTCTTGCAAATTTTGCTACAATGATTGGTTTTCAAAACTCAACTCTTTTTGTGACGATTTTTCCGCTTCAACATTTTGGCACCGTTGCCGGGGAGGTGACGCTCTTTGATTTTTCACGTTTTTTGACTTACTGATCATTTACCTCACTTCTCCATTCTTATTGTGATTGCAGGTACTCTCATGAGGTGGGCAAAAGCGGTAGATTGGAGTAAAGTATTGTTGAAGGATCTATAAGTAACCCTACTGATTGCACAGCAAAAATACACTAACAATTGTGCCATCTTGTGCTATTTCCTAGCATTACCAGTGCATATTAGGTAGACATAGTTGAATTTGTAAAAATACACGCATGCATGCATTTATTTGAGAGGGGAGGAGAGTGAATAAATTGGCCTTGTAATTAACAAATTCTTCAAGTGCTGCCTCACAAATTCACCATATTTATTTTTATTTTTATTTGACTTTCTTCTCTGCGGCTGTAAGGCATGGCAGCTCTTCTTTGCGCCATGCTCTGCAAAGCTTGCCCTGCACAGCCACTCCCTGCCAGCCAAGCACAACCATGCACAGCCAGGGCATGGCTGTGCTTGCCTTCTTCCACTTTAAAAAGGGCACAGCTTCTTCCTTGCGACTGAGCCTGGTCCAACACCACACATACAGCAGCTTCCCTTCCAGGCCATCTCCTCCCCTCTCCCCTCCATACACAGCCTCTCCTCCTTCTGAGGAGCCATGCTGCGGGCAAGAGCAGCTCACAGTGGTACACAACCACCACTGTGAGTCCCACCACCGCCCAGCTCATCAAAGAGCTGGTGGGCGTGGTGGTTCTCTTCTCTGAATTTGTTGTTTCAAGCATCTCCGCCATTGCCGCAGAGTCAAGGTCGAAAGCTCGTAGCAGCAGCAGCAGTGTAGGCCTCCACGCACCTCAGGCGCTTGTTTCGCGCCCTCTGTGCACACCAGCAGGCCGCCCTCACCCCTCCCCGCGCACCCTATCGCGAAGTTCCACCCACAGCCCAGCTGGTATCGCGCGCGCCAGCCGGTTAACTTTTTTCCCCTACACTATAGCCACGATCTCACGCTGCTACAGTGCAGTGACAGGAAAGTTTCTCACTTTTCTGGTCACCAGGCACCCTCTCTCCTCGCTGCAACTATCACCAGCCCACGCCCGCGCCCGCTCCCACGTAAGCCAGCGCCTGCACCCATCTTCACCCTCTTCTTCGCCCGCACCTGCCTCACCATGCAGCGCAGTGCGCTGCGGTTCCTCCCACGCCCATTCCCTCCTGCGTGCACGCACCTCTTCGTGCGCCTACGTGCCTGCACCTGCACGTGGCATCAGACGACGGCAACTGCATGCGGACGACTTAACTCGTCCGCACCTTCTTCCTCTGTAGACGATCTCTCTCTCTCTCTCTCTCTCAGCACTCTCTCACTCTCTCTGTAGACACATACACACACACTCACACTCTCGCACACACACACTCTCACTTATACACTACTATATACTTATATATATATACATATATATATTTATATCTATATATATTTATGTACATATATATATATATATATGCATATATCTATACATATATTAGTACCTATATAACTAAGTATAAGTATATATACATATATATATATATACATATACATATACACATATATTTATATATATATATATACAAATATACATACATATATACCTATATCTATAACTATAAATACATATATATATATATATATGTGTATTTATAGTTATAGATATAGGTATATATATATATATATATATATGTATATCTATCTACATATATCTATATACATAGATACTTATACTAATATATATATACATATAAACATATATATAACTATATACATATATTACTGTATATATACATATATATATACATACATATCTATATCTATATATATAGTTATATATACATACATATATATACAATTATAAATATATATATATACATATACATACATCTATATGAAATGCCTAGTATAGACCTTTTACCATCCCGAGCTGAAAGAGCTGCCTAGTACACTTAAATATGTTTTCCTGGGACCAAATGAAACGCTCCCTGTAATCATTAGTTCAAAATTGACCAGGGAGCAAGAGTGCAAACTAACAAAGGTCCTTATGGAACACAAGGCAGCCATTGGATGGTCTTTATCAGACTTAACTGGCATTAGGCCCTCCTACTGCACTCACCGTATATATATGGGGTAGGAGGCTCGACCTTCCTGCGAGATGCAGCGACGTCTCAACCCTAACATGAGGGAGGTCGTTAAGAAGGAAATTATTAAGTGGCTGGATGCAGGTATAATTTACCTAATCAGGGATAGCCCCTGGGTGAGTCCGATTCACGTCGTGCCCAAAAAGGTAGGACTCACCATCCGTGTCAATGACAGGGGACTCACCATCCGTGTCAATGACAGGGGCGAATCCATCCCTACACGCACTCCTACATCTTGGAGAGTGTGTGTAGATTATAGGAAACTCAATGTTGCAACTAAGAAAGATCACTTTCTGCTACCTTTCATTGACCAAATCCTGGAGCGATTAGCGGGAAATAAATTTTTCTATTTCCTGGATGGATTCTCAGGATATAACCAGGTGGCAATTGACCCTCGGGACCAAGAGAAAACCACTTTTACTTGCCCCTTTAGCACCTTTGAATTTAGAAGGATGCCATTTGGACTTTGTAACGCGCCAGCAACTTTCCAGAGATGTATGCAGGCGATATTTCATGACATGGTGGGCGACTTTCTCGAGGTCTTCATGGAAAACATTTCGATCTTTGGACCATCTTTCGATGACTGTCTTACCAACTTGACCATATCCTTAGGAGATGTATTGATGTAAACCTCGTGCTTTCCTGGGAAAAAAGTTATTTTATGGTACACGAGGGAATTGTTCTCGGACATATCATCTCCGATAGGGGTATCGAGGTTGACAGAGCTAAGCTTGATGTTATTGCTGATTTACCTGTGCCTGGCTCTGTCAAACAAATCCGCTCCTTCCTAGGACACGTCGGTTTCTATAGGAGATTCATCAAAGATTTCTCCAAGATTTCTCGACCTTTAACTCATCTCTTATCAACTGACGTACCCTTCGATATGGGCCCCAACTGCATATGAGCATCCACGTAGCTGCGTAATGTTGTCACCAAGGCCCCTATTCTCCAGCCACCTGATTGGTCCCTCGACTTTGAACTCATGTGTGATGCTTTCGACCTTGCAGTTGGAGCCATCCTGGGACAAAGACGCGATAGACACCCCTTCGTGGTGTACTACGCTAGTAAGACATTGGACGAGGCCTAGCGTAATTATACTACCACTGAGAAAGAACTACTGGCAGTCGTCTTTGGGCTGGAGAAATTCTGCTCTTACCTTCTGGGCTCACATGTTATTGTTTTCACTGATCACGCGACCATTCGCCATCTCATGCACAAGAAGGATGCCAACTACACTGATTTGTTGGATCCTTCGACTCCAAGAATTTGACAGTGAAATCTGCGATAAGGCCGGAGCCCAAAATGTTGTGGCTGATCATCTTTCTAGACTGGACCTAACCATATTGGACTTACGCTACCAATTATTGAGATTTTTTTTTGGTGAGCACCTTTTGGCAATTAATGTGGCAAGTGGACTGTGGTATGCCGACATTGCCAATTACCTTGATTCTGGATCCCTTCCAAGTGGCTGGCCTAAAAACCAGTGCGAGCGTCTCATGGCAGAAGCAAAGTATTATTTCTGAGATAATCCACTTCTTTTTCGCATAGGTGCTGATCAAATCATCCATCGCTATATTCCTGACAGTGAATTCCCCAGTGTGCTATCCTTCTGCCACGATCAAGCCAGCGGAGGCCATTTCTCTGGGAGGAAAACTACAACCAAGGTGTTGCAGTGTGGTTTCTTTTGGCCCTCCCTTCAATAGGATGCACACAATTATGGCAAGCATTGCACTAGGTGCCAGTCGTTAGGGTCAATGTCACGTCGTGACATGATGCCCTTGCAACCCATCTTAGCTGCGGAAATCTTCGACATTTGGGGAATTGATTTCATGGGTCCCTTTCCTCCTTCCAACGGCTTCGAATTTATCCTCATGGCTGTTGATTATGTTTCGAAATGGATCAAGGCTATTCCCACATGCCGTGCTGACCATGTTATATCCACTCGATTTGTCAAAGACCACATCTTTGCGTGCTTTGGGATCCCTCGAGCCATTATCTCAGATGGAGGAAGCCACTTTACCCATGCTTCTTTTTGGGCACTTCTGAGGAAATACGGAGTCCACCATCGTATCGCATCTCCGTATCATCCTCAGATGAACGGCCAGGCAGAGGTGTCAAACTGGCAAATCAAGCAAATTCTCCAGAAAATGGTTCAGCCTGACCATAAGGACTGGTCTGACAAGCTGATTGACGTACTTTGGGCGTATCGGACCGCCTTCAAGGCTCCCCTTGGTATGTCTCCTTATAGAATCGTTTACGGGAAGCCTTGTCATTTGCTCATGGAGTTGGAGCACCGCGCTTATTGGGTGGTTCGCCAATGTAACCTCAACCCAGACCTGTGTGGTCGAGAAAGGAAACTCCAACTCCAAAAGCTGGAAGAGCTCCATCGTGAAGCCTATGATTCTGCCTTAACTTTCAAGCAATGCACTAAGGCTTTTCACGACAACCGTATTCGGCGGAAGGAATTTGAACCATCTCAGCAAGTCTCGCTCTACAATGCCCAGCTCAAATTCTTTCCTAGGAAATTGAAG
Source organism: Thalassia testudinum (assembly GCA_037157565.1). NCBI lineage: Eukaryota > Viridiplantae > Streptophyta > Magnoliopsida > Alismatales > Hydrocharitaceae > Thalassia > Thalassia testudinum. The sequence goes on from JAZHRO010000025.1 coordinate 99,554,154, forward strand.
TCCAAATGGACTAGTCCTTTCCTAGTCTCGAGACCATTTCCCAACGGGGTCGTTGAGATTGAAGATCCCAAATCTGGGAATAAATTTGCGGTCAATGGGCAGCGTTTGAAACCTTATCTTACTCATGAACCTACCCCCATTGGAGAAACTATTGCCCTGCTGGAGGGTAACTAATTTTGTGCCTCATTCTGAGTCCAGCTGGGGATGTTAAATTCAGTGCTCGTTGGGAGGCACCCCAACAACACTCACTATCCACCATCACTTTTCACTTCACTGTCATGTTCACGTCACTCTTCAACTCACCACCCACCATCCACCCACCCTACCACCCTGCTGTATACCTTGCACCTCAGCTCTTGTTACCCGATCTTTTGTCCTTCCTCTACCCTACCCTGCATGCATATGAGGACATAGCATCGTTTGGCATGGGGCGGTGGATAGGCATCCATAGGATCTGGGTATTTTATGGTATCATGCAGTTTCCATTTATCTATAAATATTGAAAAAAAAAAATAGTGTTTAGTAATGATCTAAAGGCTGAAACAAAAATACAATAAGTGTTTATGGATATTCAACCACTGTTTTGAAGACTTTCCAGGCCACAGAAGCTTGATTCGCTCAGGCTCGGCTTAATTCACTTGAGCATTGACAAGATAGATTGAAATCTCTCCTAACTAAGGACGTATTCTTGTACCTGAGACATCAGTACAAGATCATTCGTTTGCTTCTACTTGAGAGCCTAAGTATGCTTGGTTCACACTACACATATCAAGAAAGACCAGGTGAACATAAGAGCCAACCCTAGTGTTCATTAGGGAAGGTGGAGTCCTTACTTGTGAGCGCAGGTAGGCTTTTTATCCCAGGCTTTAGTCTTGTGATTAGGAGAGACTCTTTCCACCAAAAAGGAACTCTCCCACCAAAAAGAAAAAGTGTGCTCCTCCAAATAATGTTGTAAGAGATATACTGACACGTGTTTCAAAAAAAAAAAGATGCAAATGAGTCAGTATATCTGACAAATATCTATAAAGTATTCTCCTACAAAAGTTCTTCAGGGCAAGTCACAAATACCCTATTTTCTTTGATCCACAAATATTATAAAATGGGAGTTGAGTTTTCCGTCATCTTTTTAAGGGTCAATCCAAAAATACGAGCTGAAACTGGGACCAACCTGTACTTAAAAATTTGTGAACCCCTAGGCTTGAGTCTTAATGTTCATCTGGTCAGTCTTGATCCTTCACTAATCACAAGCCATAATCTCTTGAGCTCTTAAGTGTGGCAAAAACCTCCTGGGTCCTGGAAATCGTACCTAAGGTTTAAATATCAAGAGTCCAGGTTAGTTGAGAAATGGTCTATGTCATGTAAGACTTAAAGTACTGATAGTCTTCTCTACAATTGGTTCCCACAATATCCAACAATAAACACACCTACATCGCCTCAGAAGAAAATCTTTAGCTTAAGATCATTTCTAAATACAATACAAAAAAAAAAATGTTTTGCTAGGGACTAGCAAAAGATAGGCATGGGGTTATGATTGCACAGCAAAAATATACCAACAATTGTGCCATCTTGTGCTATTTCCTAGCATTACCAGTGCATATTAGGTAGACATAGTCGCATTTGTAAAAATACACGCATGCATGCATTTATTTTAGAGGGGAGGAGAGTGAATAAATTGGCCTTGTAATTAACAAATTCTTCAAGTGCTGCCTCCCAAATTCACCATCTTTATTTTTTATTTTTATTTTTATTTGACTTTCTTCTCCGCGGCTGCAAGGCATGGCAGCTCTTCTTCACGCCATGCTCTACAAAGCTTGCCCTACATAGCCACTCCATACCAGCCATGCACAGCTAGGGCATGGCTGTGCTTGCCTTCTTCCTCTTTAAAAAGTGCACAGCTTCTTCCTTGTGGCTAAGCCTGGTCCAACACCACACATACAACAGCTTCCCTTCCAGACCGTCTCCTCCCCTCTCCCCTCCATATGCAGCCTCTCCTTCTGAGGAGCCATGCTGCGGGCAGGAGCAACTCACAGTGGTACAAAACCACCACTGTGAGTCCCACCACCGCCCAGCTCATCAAAGAGCCGGTGGGGGTGGTGGTTCTCTTCTCTGAATTCGTCATTTCAAGCATCTCTGCCATTGCTGCATAGTCAAGGTCTGAAACTCGCAGCAGTAGCAGCAGCAGCAGCAGTGCAGGCCTCCATGCACCTCAGGCACCTGTTCTGCACCCTCTGTGCACGCCAGCAGGCCGCCCTTGCCCCTCCCCGCGTGCCCTATTGCGAAGTTCCACCTGCAGCCCAGCCATTTTCGTGCGTGCCAGCCGGTCAACTTTTTGCCCCTGCACTGTAGCCGCGATCTCATGCTGCTACAGTGCGGTGACCAAAAAGTTTCTCACTTTTCCGGTCACCAGGCACTCTCTCTCCTCCCTAGAACCGTCGCCAGCCCGTGCCTGCGCCCACTCCCGCGTACGCCAGTGCCTGCCCCCGTCTTCACCCGCTTCTTCGCCCGCACCCGCCTCACTGCGCAGTGCAGTGCACTGCAGTTCCACTCATGCCCGTTCCCTCTTGCGTGCGCACGCCTCTTCGTGCGCCTACATGCCTGCACCTGCGCGTGGCATCAGACGACGACAGCTGCGTGCGGACGACTTAACTCTCCCGTGCCTTCTTCCTCAGTAGACGATCTCTCTCTCTGTCTCTCTCTCACAGCACTCTCTCACGCTCTCTGTAGACACATACACACACACACTCTCACTTATACACTACTATATACTTATATATATATATACATATATATATTTATATCATATATATTTATATACATATATCTATACATATATTAGTACCTATATAACTAAGTATAAGTATATATACATATATATATACATATATATATACACATACATATATACCTATATCTATAACTATAAATACATATATATATATATGTATATCTATCTACATATATCTATATACATAGATACTTATACTAATATATATATATACATATACACATATATATAACTATATTCATATATTACTATATTTATACATATATATCTATATATACATATCTATATCTATATATATAGTTATATATACATACGTATATATACAATTATAAATATATATATATATACATATACATACATCTATCTATACAAATATTTACATATCTATATATATATACATATATATATATACATATAGATATATATTTACATATATACATATATATATAATTTCATATCACCTACCATACGTTGTATTGCGGGAATATCTGCACCAGTTGCTGATATTCCCCGATACACGCGTACAGCAAGAGTCTCCACACACATCTTCCACCATCCATCCTACACTCCACGCAGCACTTCGTCCTGTTGGTTTCGTCTTCCTAGACGACGACCAACTCGACACCGTGCTACATGCCATTTCCACCTCCACCCCCACCCCTTTATACATATATAATATATACATATATATATACTATATTTACTTTATTTCTGTTTCTCTTTCCTGCCAGTAAAAAGATAAAAAAAAATGTACAAAAGAGAAAAGATAATCCTTGACTTGCAGGTACTCAGTCTTGCTAATAGCAATACCAGTTTTGGAACCTTAATTTGGCTTAAAGCCAAGAACCTGATTTTGAGGGTGTACCTAAAGGACAAAAATTATCAGAAAAAAATATTAAATAGAAAAACACCAAAAACATAATAAACGAACAGAAGAGATTCGTTGTAAGAAGGGCATAGAAACTTATTCACCTTTAATCCCACTTCCCTGAGTTCGACCCTGGGCCTAAAAGTGACCAAGATAAAATCAAGTAGGCCAGGTAAAAAAAATTTTGTAAAGAGATGGTTAGGCTCGATTTAGGTTAACCACTATACACGTTTCAACGATAAAATCACCATATTAACACAACCTATCCAGGCCCGACCACCTACCTCCCCACCCACTAGATTTCATTCCACCACCTAATAACACAAACCCTAATTAACTTAGGAGCTTGCATAAACTCTAAGGTTAGTTTTGATTGTTTGTTTGACACCTCCACCAACCTCACCCTCAGCATATAAAAGAAAAAAAAATTTAAAAAAACCTCACGGAGGTACACAACCTCTTCTGATTCTTCATACTCAACCGATAACCCGATCTTTGGGACTAGTACACTCATCAACACATAAATGAGTAGAAATCTGATTAGGTAATCACTTGTGTGCCTAATTAGTGGTGCATCAGGCCAATTGTTTGAGTTGTTTGGGCTACACCACTTCAACTAAAAACAACTCACCAAGTAGCTACCAAATAGGTTCAACTTTTAGGACTAAACGAGGCACTCCACATTTTTAGTTTGATTTCAAAGGAAAACATCTTCACCTGTGCTTTCAAAACTTGGTGTACCAACTAAACTTGATTGAATATACCGAAAGTTGAATCTTAAAAGCTATTAAACAAGATTTAAACCCTAAAATTCATCGAATCCAAAAATAATCTTGCTTGAAAACCACTGGTTGTGTACGCACACACATATCAATCAATCATTAAGGACACAACCAAGATAAAGGGCCCATCACATTTCAAAGCATATTCGAACCTAACCCTAATTAAAACAGAGTGGACGTTGGCCTTAAGGATTGGACTCACTCTTCAGAGCCCAAATTGAGATTATTTTTTATTAGTCTACTTCTACCATTCAATCTGATGTCTAGCTAGGGGAGCAAAATCAAATGATCGCGGTTGGGGGATATTAAAGGAACCTGAGGCAAAAGCTAAGGGAAGAACCTTCTCCCCAGCTCCTCCCTCTAACTGGTTGGATTGATGGAAAAGAAGTGGATCAAATCGTTTCATCTCAAGATGGGTTTTAGGAGTCTATAGTTCATTAGGCTAGCCCACTTAAGGACAGGTTTGATTGTTTGTATTGCAGGGCACCTTTCTTCCTCCTGTTCTGTGATAGATCCTTCCACATCCTATTTGCACTTCCACTCTTACCCTCCTACCATTACTTATTCCCAAAATGATTATTATTCCAACCATACTTATTCTCATCCATCTTCTAGTTGGGATAATCCTGATTGGGGATACAGTTTGGACCTCTGTGTTCAGGGTCTAACCCTAGACACCATGATCTTGATTCTTGTCCTTCCCTAAGCTACATCGATTATAGATCACCACCCTCATTTAGGCAACCTAATATGATTTACAATCATAAAGGATATGTTGATCCTTACCCATCCCCTGATTACATTGCATATAGGTCATCACCTCTTTATGGACAACCTGAAATGACCTATTATCAAGGAGAGTATCAAGAACCTCAATTTGTTGACTCCCTTGCACTGAACCCAAACTCGCCCAACCCTGAACCAAACCATTTGGTTTAAGTTAACCAAGTCCAAGATAAGGTGTTGGCTAACTTAAGGAATACCATACAATCCTTAGAAGCTCAACCAACACCTTGCCCTGAAGAATTGAAGCCTCTGATTGAAATGATTGATGATTATAACAAGTATTTGTTGAATTGGCTCTAGGATGTTAAGGATAAGGACCTGAGTGAGTTTTTAGTTGGGAAGTTATCGAAATTGATGATGAGATTTGTGATTGCTCTAGTCCAATCTTGGGATGATTCCCAAGATGAATCCCTGTCAGGAGAGCCGATGTCAAAATCAGCTCAGGCACCCGTTGGGGGGACACATTTTACAAGACCAGGATTGACCAGGTTGTTCTAGAGCAATCAAATAAGGATGAATTGAATTCTTCACCTGAGATCCCAGAGTTGGGGAACGAGGAAGTGTATGTCTCCATGGAACAAAAAGTGATTGATGTTTTTGAGGCATACATTAATGCGGATTTAGAATTCTTTGATTCTAAAGGTGAAGAATCATTATGCGAAGTCTCACCAGAGTTTACAACACACGATTTCAGTGAGAAGACTAGGGCTGAGAAATTCGATGAATCATTTGATGGTCCTAAAATTGAGGAATTTGATCCTATTGGGGCTTGCATGGCGGATTCAGATCCTGTTATTAAGGATTCAATTCAAAGCCCCATTCCTCAATCACACCCCATTGCGCATATTGATGATTTTAATTTGGAGATCACTAGACCCAAGTCAATTTTGATTCAGCCATCAATCTTGGACTTGGAAATTTTAAATGGGGTGATTATCATGCAAGAGGTCTCGGAATCTGAAGTCCTGATTGTGGAATATACGAGTTGGGAAATGAAGCTTTGGGAAGCCAATTCCAGAGGAAGTAAAAGACCAAGTCTAAGGGTTTCGATTTGTCTAAAGCCATAAACTCTCTACCAGGACCCTTAGGACATCTTTGATTCAGAGGATGTCCAACCCAAGCGCTCACTCATTGATTATCCTTTTGAGCTTGATTTCTCTGTTATCTGACTTTTTGGACTTGGGTTGCATCCTCACAAATCGTGGGCTCGACCCTGCTTGTATACTGATCTCAAGTTCTAGGTAATTTTTATCTAGAACCTTAGATATACTCAACCATGGGGTATGGGTCTGCACCACAATCTGATCCACATCTATGGACATCTGCTGGTAGGTCCTAAGGTGAATCCTTTTATCTTGATTTTGACCTACATCTGTGAATTCTTTATTTCTTCTTCTTTGTATAGTGTGCCTAGCTAAAGGCACTAAATTCAGCACGTATATAGTTTCTTTTCATCTCAGAGCCGACCTGTTATTCACGCAATTCAGGTGCTTTCACTCTACTCCAGTTTGTTTCATGTCTTTTTAATACAATGAGGACGTTGCATTAGATGGACATGGGGGGTGGATATTCATCTCTGAATTATTTTGTTAGTTCCATTGATTCTTTTTATTTTTTATTTATTTTTGAAAAAAGAAATTGAATTAGGAAAAGAGAACTTGGGTTCTAGAAATTTGTCAACCATAGGAATGATATGATATGGCCTGAACACTTAAACCCTTCAGGTCCTAGGGCTTAATCAGCCTTGGTGTCCACTAAAATGAGGACTTGTTTCTCTATTCCTCACCATTCTAAAATCAAATTTTAATTGGTTAATAAGTTGGGGTGATAAGTACACGACTTATCAACCCATCCTTTCATTTGAGGGGATTTTAAGTCTAAGCATCTACACAGTATTTGCATTGACTCTCTTTTCAGTGGATTTTATGGAAATTGGGAAGCTAATGAACCTTATAGGGTGGTATGGCTGGCAAGTTATCATGGGTAACAACCCATTAGTCGGTTGTCCAAAGCCCAGCCACACGACCATTCTCTTCTTACTACCTTTATGTAAATCTTAGATCAGGGAAGCCACCTACTTAAAGAAAGAAAAGAAAAGGAAAAAAATATCCAAAAAGAAAAGAAAAAGAAATAGAAAAGGAGAAAAGAAAAGAAAAAAAAAGAAATAAGCCACACTTTACCGCACAAGTATAGCTGGTAAGTTATTGTAGGTAACAGCTCATTAGTTAGTTGTCCAAAACTCAGCTTAAGAAATGCACGTATAATTCCTAAACACTTAGGAAGAAGCAGAGAAGTAGAACAAGATGGGGAGATATACACTGGGTTCGGCCTTGTGTTGACCCCATAAAAATAAAAGTAGGGAGAAAGCTACTGGTCGAGTAGATACACCTTTAGGTAGAATTCCTTTTTAAGGTCACCTAGGTGCATATAATCCTAAAGTCCGTTCTAATCGCCGATTAGTGAGTTTATCACATTTCACACATAAAGATGTTTAGAACTTAGAGTTCTCTTTGAATCTTGGGTGGCTTGAGTGGTCGTAGAAAGCTGCTCCGAAACCGTAAACTCAAAAATCCAAAAAAAAAAGAAGAGAAAAAATCCTTCTTTGAATAATGTGAGGGCTTGAGGCAGTCTACATTTTGGTAGACACTCGGGCACTGTTGTGTCTCTGTAGTTTAAGTCTTAATTGAAATTCTGAAGAGTGGAAAAATAACTTTTGCTCAAGAAATCTAATTCTAATTCTCTCAGAAATAGCATGTAGTTTTGCTAGGGACTAGAAAAAGATAGGCATGGGGGTGTGATGTAAACATGTTTATATCACATAAACTGTCGATTTACGCACATTCTTAGGCGTATAGTTGCATTATACATTATAAATATTGCATAACATGCTTCATCTTGCATTTAGGTTAGATTGTATAAAGTTTAGGTTAATTCTCTCTTTTTGTGACCAAGGAACAGGGCAATATTTTAATCGGGGCCTCAGATTGGAGATCCAACCATATGAATCTGATTAGGGTGACGATCGAAGTTCAACGACTCTAAGATCGGCTCGATCGGACTTCCATAGCATCAAATGCAGTCTGAGAAAGATCTAAGGTCAAGGGGCTAGGTGGTGTAAATCCGTACTTCAGATGACAAATCCGATCACACAAATTAATTCGGATCGACAATCGCAGACCAATGGCATGAAAATCGATCCAATCTGATATCTGTGGCACCATTTACAAGACAAAGAAGTTGGATGGCTAAGATGGTGCCGTGTGGTACCATTCCAACTGCCCAACAGGCCCAAGGACAGACCGCTGCCACTCTCTTCTCAACTGCGACATTGCATCTCAACCATTAGATCATCATCCAATGGCCGAGATTGATCCTCAATTGCCTTCACAACTCGTCAGCATTGAGACGTCATCGAGCAATCATAGAGTTGAAGTTGTCTTCTCGTTGGATCAAGATCTAATAGTTGTGAGAGATGGAGCCAAAGTTGTCTTCTCATCAATCCACCGTCATAGCGCAGTGGTCAAGCACCTGTAGGCGATGCAGAGGTCATGCGTTCGAGCCGCACGCACCTCAAATCAGAAGTGCAGGCGAATTTCACCTGCTGGATGTAGAGCGGACGGTGGATGGTGCAGCCACCTGGCCGCACAGATGGGCTCAGAGCACATACACACAATCGCACGTGCAAGCGTGAGATGAAGCTTGGTGCGTTTAAGCCGTCCCATCTTGCGATCAGATGGCTGAGATCGCGAGATCGTGGCTTATGCATTGAGTGTGCGGGGAGAGGAGAAGGCAGCGGGTGCGAGCACACTAAGCCCACATTTGTGGTCTTTAGTCATGCTTAAATCCATCACTAAAGACCCTGAATTAATGTTTTAAAGCATAAAATGACCAAATTGCCCTCAATCCATACAACTATAAAAGGAGACCCCTACCACTCGAATTCTTCATCCCTTCCACTCTTCTCTCACCCCCTCAAAGGCTCTACGAGCTGGTCTCAAACCTGGGATGCTCCATAAGAGTTACAAAATAATTTTCCATCTTTTCACCTCCTTCATGGAGCATCTTGCGGTTGTCTACTCACCGTCATTCGGGAAGCAGATCCCGCTGCAAAGTCACCCTGCCCCATCCTCCATCGTCCATCATCGTTCTCCTTCATCTCGCATCTCACCACCTTCGTCCGAGCACTCTGTCAACGTGGCTCATCCTCCAAGCAGCCTTCGAAGAGGATAATTTCTCACCTTTCTCTTCACTGCTTTCTAAAGTAGATTTACCACTTTCTAGTTGTAATATTTCTTGCTTTCTAGTGTAGTGATTAGTTGTAATGAACATTACTCTATGGTTATGAAATCCATGTTTATTCTATCTCTATTTTGTCTTTATTTGTATTATTCTCTATCTCTTCTTTTAATTATTCTTTAAGTAGATAGCTAGTTTAGATTTAATTCGACCAGCTAATCTGCTTTGTGACAACAAATCAAATGTGGTTTTTAATCAAACATCTGCCTCCTCGTGTTTGACCCGAATTTCCTTTTGAGTTTTGGTTAAAATTATCTATTGACAAATTTTTCTCGCAAAATATACTACAATGACGGGTTTTCAAAACTCAACTCTTTTTGTGACAATTTTTCCTCTTCAATGGTCCTCTAGAAACACATCATCATATTTTCGTATGATAGGCACACTCAACTCCTACTTCTCTATTGGAGCTGTAAATACATATGCAAGGTGTCTGTTGCACCCCCTTTAGTAACCTGGCTGCCTGCAAAGCTAAGATACACCTGACTGGTCTGCTCTCAAATCTATTGTTAAACTCGAACTGTGGTACTCCTGGAATCGAGAAGACAACCTTCTTCCCGAAAAAGTTGACTGATGCGTGTTGCCTTGATAACTAGTCCATGTTAAGAATGGTGTTAAAGTTGTCCATTAGTAGACAAGGGTGCGTAACCATGCTATAATCAAGGATTTTGTGATCTTACCCCATTAAGGTAAGGGTAATGGAGAGAGAGGTACTTTGAGGAAAGTTAAAAAAGGAGAGATACTAAGGCTTGTGATTAGATGGTGAACATTCACTTGGAATGTATTCAAGAATCACTACTCTATTAAATAGGTAGTTCAGAGCATGCAGAAAATATTGACAAGACACATCATTAATACATGATTGACTATTGATGGTCGACCTGGATAGGTTGTTAATATGATATTTTTATCGTTGAAATGTGTATAGTGGTTAACCTAATTCAGACCTAACCATCTCTTTACAAAATTTTTAACCTGGCCTAATTGATTTTATCTTGTCACTTTTAAGCCCAGGGTCGAACTCAGGGAAGTGGGGTTCAAGTCGAGTTTCTACGTTTTCCTTAAAACGCGTCTCTTCCGTTCGTTTATTCTGTTTTTGGTATTTTTCTTATTTAGGTTTTTTTTTTTCTGGTAATCCTTGTTCTTGAGGCACACCCTCAAAATTGTGTCCTTGGCTTTTAGCCAAAACAGAGTTTCAAAACACGTCTTGCTACTTGCAAGATGGGGTACCTGCAAATCAAAGATTATCTTTTCACTTTTATACCTTTTTTTTATCTTTTTACTAAGGAAGCTATCAGATAGAAAGTAAATATAGTAGCTATAGATATATATTTATATGTAGTATATATATAAAGGGGTGGGGGTGGAGGTGACGATGGAGTGTAGCACTATGTCGAGTCAGCCGACGTCTAGAGAGACGCAACCAACACGACTAGGTGCCGCGTGGAGTGTGGATGGAGGATGGATGATGTATGGGACCACGCTTTTTTTTGTACGCGTGTATCAGGGAATATCAGCAACTGGTGCAGATATCCCCGCGATACAGCGTATAATAAATAACGTGAAAATATATGTACATATGTATGTATATAAATGTATAAGTATATATGTATAGATATATATAGATATATATATATATATATATGTATGTATATATGTATATAGCTATGTATATATGTATATAAGTATATATATATAATACTATATGTATGTATACATAACTATATAGATATACTATGTATATATAAGTATATATATATAATACTATATAGATATATATATATATATGTATATAAGTATATATGTATCTAGATATGTAGATATATATATGTATATATGTATGTATATATATGTGTATATGTATAAGTATATAGATATGTATATATATATATATGTATATGAGTATGTGTATATATATATATATATATTATATATGTATATGTATATATATATATATATATATATATATATGTATGTATATAAGTTACTATTAGTGTGTGAGTGTGTGTGTGTGAAAGTGTTGGTGTAGATGTCTGTGTGCGTCGGTGTAGTGTGTGAGAAAGTGTTGTGAGAGAGAGTGAGAGAGAGAGAGAGAGAGAGAATGGGAGAGAGAGAGAGCAGGAGAGAGCTGGCAGGAGCGGAGAGAACGGAGGCAGCCGCACTGCAGGAGGCGAGTTAAGACGTCCGGAGGTGAAGACCGTCGTCTGATGGTCGCGGGCGCACGGGCGCGTCTTCGCCCAGAGGAGGAGAGGAGTCTGCGTCGCCGGCTGCGAGCGCGGAGGCTCGCGACAGAGCGAGGAAGCGGACGCGGGGAAGGCCTGCAGGCACGTGCAGAGGGGCTGGAGCGCCTGCAGGCGCGCGCGGACGAGGTCTGCAGGCGCGCGCGGACGCTTGCAGAGGTTGGCAGGGAGCGGGAAGACGCTTGGCCGGCCGCTGCTGAGGAGCGCAGCGACCGGTTGCGGGCGCAGAGGCGGGCGACAGAGCAGACGAACGGAGGCGGGGAAGGCCTGCAGGCGCGTGCAGAGGGGCTGGGGCGCCTGCAGACGCTCGCGGAAGCTGCGGGGGCCGCTGCCGCTGCTGCTGCTGCTGCCGCCGCTTAGCTGCTGCTGCTGCTTCCGCTGCTTCTGCTGCTGCTTCCAGCTTCAGACTTTGAAGAAGCAGCAATGGCGGGAAGGGCAGGAACGGAAAACAAATGAAAACAGAGAGCCACCACGCCCACCGGCTCTTTGAAGAGCTGGGCGGTGATGGTCTCACTGTGGTAGTGTGCACCACAGTGAGCTCCTGCCCGTCGGGTTTCTCCTCGAAGGAGGTCCGGCGTATGGAGGGGAGAGGGAGGAGAGGAAGGTGGCGGCCTGCTGGTGTGATTCTTTCTTGCTGCAGCCAGCCGCAGCTGCGTATTGCAGCAATGTTCCCCCCCCCTGCCTTCGTCGCGAGGAAGAGCTGCTGCTTTATAGAGGAGGAGAGCATGGCGGGGAGGCATGGCAGCAGCAGGGAGAGGCGTTGGAGAGTGGCTGCTGCAGGGAGAGGCGCGGGAAGTTGCAGCAGCGGGAAGGACGGCAGGGAGAGGCAGCGGAGAAGAGGTTGCTGCAGCGGGAGATGGGAGGAATGGCAGCCGCAGGGAATGGCTTGGGCAGGGAGAGGGCGGACGCGCGCGTGCGGCTGCGGGAAGGACGGCAGGGAGAGGCAGCGGAGAAGAGGTTGCAGCAGCGGGAGATGGGAGGAATGGCAGCCGCAGGGAAGAAAAAAAAAAATAGAAATCAAGAGGAAATAAAAATAGAGAAGGGAATTTTTGCAAAGAGGCACTTGAGGAGAATGTAAATTATGAAGCCCTTTTATTCCAATCTTCCCTCCTCTTAATTAAATGCATGAATGCAAGTATTTTTACAGATGCGACTATAGGATTATAATATACATAGTTAATGCTAGAAAATAGCATAAGAAGGCGTCCCTATAGGCGTGTTTTGAGGTGCAAACATATACCCCCATGCCTATCTTTTGCTAGTCCCTAGCAAAACCGTATTTAGAAATGTTCTTAAGCTGAAGATTTTCTTCTGAGATGATATCGGTGTGTTTATTATCGGATATTGTGAGAACCAATTGTAAAGAAGACTACCAGTACTTTAAGTCTTACATGACAAAGATTATCTCTCAACTAACCAGGACTCTTGATATTTAAACCTTAAGTACGATTTCCAGGACCCAGGAGGTTTTTCCATACTCGAGAGCTCAAGAGGTTATGGTTTGTGCATAGTGAAGGATCAAGACTGACCAGATGAACCTTAAGACTCACTCCCAGGGTTTCACGAATTTTTAAGTACAGGTTGGTCCCAATTTCAGCTCGTGTTTTCGGATTGACCCTTAAGATGATTACGGAAAACTCAACTCCCATTTTTGAAAAACAAATTATACCGACATTTATGAGATATACTGATTCTTTTGCAACATCTTTTTTTTTTTTTTTTTTTTTTTTTTTTTTTTTTGAAACATATGTCAGTATATCTCTTACAACACATTTTGAAAGAGCACACTTTTTTTTTTTTTTTTTTTTTTTTTTTTTTTTTTTTTTTTTTTTTTTTTTTTGTGGGAGAGTTTCTTTTTGGTGGAAAGAGCCACTCCTAAACACAAGACTAAAACTTGGGATAAAAAGTCTACCTGCACGCACAGGTAAGGACTCCACCTTTCCTAATGAACACTAGGGTTGGATCTTATGTTCACCTGATCTTTCCTGATATGTGTAGTGTGAACCAAGTTTACTTAAGCTCTCAAGAAAAAGCAAACCAACGAATCCTGTACTGTGTCTCAGGTACAAGAAACGTTCTTAGTTAGGAGAGATTTTGATCTATTTCGTCAATGCTTTAAGTGAATTAAGCCGAGCCTGAGCGAATCAAGCTTCTGTGGCCTGGAAATTTTTCAAAACAGAGGTTGAATATCCATAAACACTTATTGTATTTTTGTTTCAGCTTTTAGATCATTACTAAACACCATTTATTACTATATATATATATATATATATATTTTTTTTTTTTTTTTTTTTTTTTTCTTGCATATTTATAAATAGGTGGTAATTGTCTGATACCATAAAATACCCGGATCCTATGGATGCCTATCCACCCCCCCATGCCAAACAATGCTATGTCCTCATATGCATGCAGGGAAAGGCAGAGGAAGATCGGGTAACAAGAGCTGAGGTTCAGGGTATAGATCAGGGTGGAAGGGTGGGTGGATGGTGGGTGGTGAAGAGAAAAGTGAAGTGATTGCGATAGAGGTGTGAAAAGTGATGGTGGATGGTGAGTGCTGTTAGGGTGCCTCCCAACAAGCGCTGAATTTAATGTCCCCAGCTGGACTCAGAATGAGGCAAAGAATTAGTTACCCTCCAGCAGGGCAACGGTTTCTCCAACGGGGGCAGGTTCATGAGTCAGATAGGGTTTCAAACGCTGCCCGTTGACCGTAAATTTACGCCCAGATTTGGGATCTTCGATTTCGACGGCCCCATTGGGGAATGGTCTTGAGACCAGAAAAGGACCAGTCCATTTGGACTTTAATTTCCCAGGAAAGAATTTGAGTCGGGCATTATAGAGCCAAACTTGCTGAGATGGCTCAAATTCCTTCCGCCGAACATGGCTGTCATGAAAAGCCTTAGTGCGCTGTTTAAAGGTTAGAGCAGAATCATAGGCTTCACGACGGAGCTCTTCCAGCTCTTGGAGTTGGAGTTTCCTTTCTCGTTCACACAAGTCTGGGTCGAGGTTACATTGGCGAACCGCCCAATAAGCGCGGTGCTCCAACTCCACAGGCAAATGACAAGGCTTCCCGTAAACGATTCTATATGGAGACATACCAAGGGGAGCCTTGAAGGCGGTCCGATACGCCCAAAGTGCGTCAGTCAGCTTGTCGGACCAATCCTTACGGTCAGGCCGAACCGTTTTCTGGAGAATCTGCTTGATTTGCCGGTTCGACACTTCCGCCTGGCCGTTCGTCTGAGGATGATACGGGGATGCGATACGATGGTGGACTCCGTATCTCCTCAGAAGTGCCCGAAAAGAAGCATGGGTAAAGTGGCTTCCTCCATCCGAGATAATGGCCCGAGGGATCCCAAAACGCGCAAAGATATGGTCTTTGACGAATCGGGTGGAGATAACATGGTCAGCACGGCGCGCGGGAATAGCCTCGATCCATTTTGAAACATAGTCGACGGCCACGAGGATGAATTCGAAGCCGTTGGATGGAGGGAAGGGACCCATGAAGTCAATTCCCCAGATGTCGAAGATTTCCGCAGCTAGGATGTGTTGCAAGGGCATCATGTCACGACGTGCCATTGACCCTAAAGACTGGCACCTAGTGCAATGTTTGGCATAAGCGTGCGCATCCTGGTGAAGGGAGGGCCAAAAGAAACCGCACTGCAACACCTTGGCTGCAGTTTTCCTCCCAGAGAAATGGCCTCCACAGGCCTGATCGTGGCAGAAGGATAGCACACTGGGGAACTCACTGTCAGGAATACAGCGACGGATGATTTGATCAGCACCTATCCGAAAAAGAAGTGGATTATCCCAGAAATAATACTTTGCTTCTGCCATGAGACGCTCACGCTGGTTTTTAGGCCAGCCACGTGGAAGAGATCCAGAAGCAAGGTAATTGGCAATGTCGGCATACCACGGTCCACTTGCCGCATTTATTGCCAATAGGTGCTCATCAGGAAAAACTTCATTAATTGGCAGAGTAAGTCCAATATGGTCAGGGTCCAGTCTGGAAAGGTGATCAGCCACAACATTCTGGGCTCCGACCTTATCACGAATCTCAATGTCAAATTCCTGGAGCAGAAGGATCCAACGAATCAGTCTAGGCTTGGCATCCTTCTTGTGCATGAGATGGCGAATGGCCGCGTGATCAGTGAAAACAATAATGTGAGAGCCCAGAAGGTAAGAACGGAATTTTTCCAGCCCAAAGACGACTGCCAGTAGTTCCTTTTCAGTGGTAGTATAATTACGCTGGGCCTCGTCCAACGTCTTACTGGCGTAGTATACCACGAAGGGGTGTCTATCGCGTCTTTGTCCCAGGATGGCTCCGACTGCAAGGTCTGAAGCGTCACACATAAGTTCAAAGTTGAGGGACCAATCAGGCGGCTGGAGAACAGGGGCCTTGGTGACAGCATTACGCAGTTGCGTGAATGCTTGTATACAGTCAGGGCCCATGTCGAAGGGCACGTCGGTTGATAGGAGATGAGTTAAGGGTCGAGAAATTTTGGAGAAGTCTTTGATGAATCTCCTATAGAAACCGACGTGTCCCAAGAAGGAGCGGATTTGTTTGACAGAACCAGGCACAGGTAAATCAGCAATGATATCGAGCTTAGCTCTGTCAACCTCGATACCCCTATCGGAGATGATATGTCCAAGAACAATTCCTTCGTGCACCATAAAATGACTTTTTTCCCAGGAAAGCACGAGGTTTACATCAATACATCTCCTAAGGATGCGAGTCAGGTTGGCAAGACATTCGTCGAAAGATGGTCCAAAGACTGAAAAGTCATCCATGAAGACCTCAAGAAAGTCACCCACCATGTCATGAAATATCGCCAGCATGCATCTCTGGAAAGTTGCTGGCGCGTTACAAAGTCCGAACGGCATCCTTCTAAAGGTGAAGGTGCCGAAAGGGCAGGTAAAAGTGGTTTTCTCTTGGTCTCGGGGGTCTATTGCCACCTGGTTATATCCTGAGAATCCATCCAGGAAGCAGAAAAATTTATTTCCCGCTAACCGCTCCAGGATTTGGTCAATAAATGGTAGCGGGAAGTGATCTTTCTTGGTTGCAGCATTGAGTTTCCTATAATCCACACACACTCTCCAAGATGTAGGAGTGCGTGTAGGGATGGATTCGCCCCTGTCATTGACACGGATGGTGAGTCCTGCCTTTTTGGGCACAACGTGAATCGGACTCACCCAGGGGCTATCGCTGATCGGGTAGATTATACCCGCATCCAGCCACTTAATGATTTCATTCTTAACGACCTCCCGCATGTTAGGGTTGAGACGTCGCTGCATCTCGCGAGAAGGTCGAGCCTCCTCCTCCGTATATATACGATGAGTGCAGTAGGAGGGACTAATACCAGATAAGTCTGATAAAGACCATCCAATAGCTGCCTTGTGTTCTAGGAGGACCTTAGTTAGTTTGCACTCCTGCTCCATGGTTAATTTTGAACTGATGATTACAGGGAGCGTTTCATTTGGTCCCAGGAAAACATACTTGAGTGTATTAGGCAGCACTTTTAGCTCGGGAGTGGATGGGGAAGGATCTGGCATTTCTTGGGACGAGAGTGTCCCAGACGGGTAGGGGAACAAGTTAGGAGGAAGAAACTGGCCTTCAGATTGGCCAAGAAGAGGGGCTTCTTGGATAGATGGATCCAAAAATGAATAGCCCCAGTGAGAAGTATATGGGCTCAAGGTCCCAGTGTGGATTTGTAAATCCGCCTGATTTGGCGGGGAAGAAAGGGCAATTCGGTCTTCATGAGTGTGGACTGACAGTGAGTAGCCCGGATATGACTCAGACCACGAGGTATGGGAAGCGGAGAAAACCTCGTCAGAAGTCTGGCCAGGAGAAGGTACAGGACAAGGGAGGGATTGGGGAACGTCACAGTATGCGTTGGTCAGGCAGTTATCAGTGTTTATAGGTAATCCGCAACAGTCCGAATAGGTCCCAATTAGTCCGATACACGCGCTGACGGCCATGTCCTCGTCAGACGTGTCATCCTCAATGCAATCGCAATCAAAGTTCTTGGCTGCCTTGAATATGTTAAGCTTGAGCTTCTCAGATCCAACGGCAATCTCAATACAGCCCGACTCGCAGTCGATGTGGGCGCGGGCTGTGGCCAAGAAAGGTCGACCGAGGATGATCGGACAATCAGAAAGTGAACTAGGAACTTCCATATCTAAAACAAGAAAGTCAACAGGAAAACAGAGACTGTTGACCCTAACCACCACGTCTTCCACCACACCCTTCGGGATTTTGACAGAACGATCTGCCAACTGTAACGTGACAGGGGTGGGTTTCAGATTTCCCAAGGAAAATTTTTTGAGCATGATGGTCGGTATGAGATTGATGGAAGATCCTAGATCAAGCAAGGCACGGTTAAAACTGCAGCCTTGGATGCTACAGGAAATCAGTGGTGTGCCCGGATCTTTCTGCTTCGGTGGTAAGTTTGATAGTATAGCACAACTCGCATGAGGCGAGAGAACCACCGGATTCTTAGTCTTCTTTGACTGTCGCCTGGGTGTTGTGTAGTCTTTGAAAAATCGAGCGACAGTAGGTATGTGGTCGATTGCCTCGAGCAGGGGTACCTTGATTTCTACATCCCTGAACAAATTACGTAGGTTGTCAAAGGCCTGCGTATTTTTCTTTTTGCCTTTTGGCTCCCTTAGTAGAGCCTCAGGGAATGGGACTGATTCTGGCACAAGTTTTGGTGCATCATCCTCTCGCGAATGCGGTATGCATTCCGAATGAGAGGGCGAAGAAGAAGATGGGCCAGGATCAGGTCGAGGCGGATCGACGGTCTGCTTACCGCTCCTCGTAGTGATAGCATTGGACGATGCGGGTCCAGTGGGATCATACGGTGGAGGAGGGTTTGCAATGGGGATATAAGAGTGTGGTGCTGCAGCAGGATTAGCCTGAAATCCCGGTGGAATGTTCGGAGCTTGCAGAACTTGATTAACCTGTCCCTGAGAAGGTCGTACCTGTGGTTGAGAACCACGGGGCACGAAATTTCGCGGGTTTGGAACAGGTTGGGCGGGAAGAGTGCCCTGAGATTGAGTCGCCATGCGTAGTTGACTGATCTCGGCATTCTGCTGCGCCAGTTGGTGCTGAAGAGAGGTCATGTTCTCTTCATGGCGCTTTGACATTTCCGTCATCATTCGCATCAATTTGTCAAGAGGGCTTGATGCGTGTTCAGTTTGTGGTACGCAAGGGCCTGATGGCGGATTTGCCATAGGATTAAACTGGACCCTTGGGATGACGGGTGCGGACGGTCGCATTGGTCCACCCGCGGGGTTTTGGCGCTGCGGGTTGTTGGACCATGCAAAGTTCGGGTGATTACGCCACCCTGGGTTATAAGTGGCAGAGAACGGGTTGTTCCCCAGGGCGCAAGCATCTTCTATGCCAGAAGACGCGTCCGCATGTAGATATGCGTCAGAGCACACGGAGGCTTGGTCCTCCGTGTCGAAATACTGGCTCGCAGAAGCCAGTTCCACATGACTTACCGAGTCGCTTGGCGCGACACTTGGTAAGGAAGGTCTAACGGGGTTTCTCGGGATAAGCCTGGTATTAGAAGAACTTGGATTGTGACGAAGTGGTGAAGAGGTGGTGTTTGCCATAGATCGGGCGGGGTTGGCCAGAAGCTCGTCCAGCTTCTTGTGCACGACGGAGACTTCATCCAGTTTTTGTGCAATAAGGCTTAGATCAGTGGATGAATGGGAGGGTCCCGTGTCAACTTCGTGGACATTTCGGGGCTGGCTGGTACGATTAAAGGCGACAATGGAAGCATTGTTCATCGAGTTTTCACTCATATTTTCAAACAGCTCGAATGCTCCATTCTCGTCTTTATTCATAAAGTTCCCTCCGCAGGAAGCGTCTGCAATCTGCTTCAAAGTCTCATTTAGCCCATAGTAGAAAATCTGGGCTATATGCCACTTAGGCAGACCGTGATGCGGGCACTTCCTGAGGAGGTCGTTATACCTCTCCCATGCCTCATGAAATTGTTCGCCGTTTTGTTGCATAAATGAAGTGATAGCACGGCGAAGCGCATTGGTTCGCCCGATTGGGAAGAACTTCTTGAGAAATGCTGTTCGCATCTCTTCCCAAGAGTGGATGGTTCTCCCAAGGGTGCGTAACCATTGCGACGCTTTATCCCGTAATGAAAACGGGAACATCTTCATGAGGACTATAGATAACCCGACATTTCTTGGTTTAACGGTTTCAGCAAGTCGGGTTAGGTCTTCCAAGTGGAGAAATGGGTCTTCACTTGCAAGACCATGAAAGTGAAAATTGATTAGGCCAATTATGTTTGGTTTTAATTCAAAGTCGTCCCCGCCCATGGGAACCCGAATTTGTCCTATGGTCTCTGTAGCAGCGGGATTCTGATAAGAGCTAAGAGACCTAGGCTCCTCCCGTTCGGGAGGGTTCTGCATTTCCTCCAATGTTTCCCGAATGGCTTCGATTTGCTCATTATACATTTCCATTTGGGCTTGGAGGCGGGTTATGGGTTCTAAGGCTCCACCACCTGGTGGATTCTGAGGGCGGTTTCCTCCCTCGGGATTTGGGGGTGGGCGTGCAGCCATGTTTGTGGAGGAGGAGGACGATTCGACTTGTTTTCTAGATTTATCAGTCAATTCAAATAGTTCAGGGTTTTGTGACCTCCTCCCAAACATGCACTACCGCAGGAAGAATTGGGGAGATGAGAAGGGAAAAGGGATGAGAGAAATGACGCCGCAAAGGTACACTTGATTACAAATCAATACAGTCAAGTTCCTAACCTCTACAGTGTGCCCTTAGACCTAAAGATCTAAGTTACCTACTATCACGAACTACGGAACCGAATGCGAGCACCGCGGAACCACCGGGCCAGATTGAAAGGCCGTTTGCCCCAGTCTTAGACACCCGATAGCACGCGGGAACTCTCACCAGCACGTAGTCGCTACACACAGGTAGTTAGACCTCCAATCCTTAGTAAGGGTCAAGTTACTACCAGTTTTAATTAGAGGCTTAGGGTCAAGTGCTTTTGGAATGTGAAGGGCGTTGTTTACGGGTAATGCCCAAGTGATTGATTTTAAGAGTGTGTAAGAACAAGCATGCAACGGGGAAATCTCCCCGAATTGAAGTTTTTATTGGCGAATGGTTTTTTAGAGTTCAGCCTTAAGTAGTATGAATTTTAGGGTTTTGCTGAATTACCAATTCAACCAATCTCCGGGTTTTTTGCAAAAATACAGGTTTTCCTTCTAAAACCCAAGAAACGCTTCTTCAATTATCAGTTAGTTAATGCATGCTAAAATGCAATGGGCTACCCTAAATGGAGATTTCTAAGTGTGGATGCACGAATCAATTTTATACCAATGTGAAAGGGAGCCAAAGCACTTCAATTCAAGTGCTCCCAATCACTAGAAAGATATCCACACACAAGGCTTCAACCAACAGATAAAGAAAATAAAATTTTTGGGGTTGAAGTATTCAGGATCGAATCACAGGCAAATTTGAAAAGTCGTGGTGGGGTTGGAATCAACTCAATTCCAAGTCTCCCCACCAAAAAAATGTGATCCTGAATTAAAGATAAGTGAGGCAAAAGAGGGATACAAGCAATCTTTTTCTTTGCCTCAAAGAATACTTCCCACGGCGAAAAATCTAAGAATGAAGATTCTCGGATTTTCGCTATGCGAAGTAAGGCAGGAAATCCCGGGGCAGTGGGAGTGAAGACAACCAATCAATCAAGTGAATTTTAATCCACTTGCCCTCAAGAAATCCCAAGAAGTTTTTCTAATTTTTAGTTTTAAAATTTTTTTTTTTTTTGTGTGGTGGCAAGTTAACCCTAATTTGATGAGAAAAGAAAACCTACTTGTTCGGCAACGTGTGCGAAGTTCCAATGCGATGTCAGCGTCTTCACGCTCTCGTTCCCGCCTTGGATCTGCTCACGTCCTCGACTTTGTCAGCCTTCTTCTCCTTCCACCAGGTTCACCTGCACACCAAAAACAATAATACCCGTGAAGAGAGAAGAGACAAATTTAAAGGAATTGGATAGAAACTTACTCGAAAGCGCACGTCCCCGGCAGCGGCGCCAGAAAAGCTATGATGGTCGACCTGGATAGGTTGTTAATATGATATTTTTATCGTTGAAATGTGTATAGTGGTTAACCTAATTCAGACCTAACCATCTCTTTACAAAATTTTTAACCTGGCCTAATTGATTTTATCTTGTCACTTTTAAGCCCAGGGTCGAACTCAGGGAAGTGGGGTTCAAGTCGAGTTTCTACGTTTTCCTTAAAACGCGTCTCTTCCGTTCGTTTATTCTGTTTTTGGTATTTTTCTTATTTAGGTTTTTTTTTTTCTGGTAATCCTTGTTCTTGAGGCACACCCTCAAAATTGTGTCCTTGGCTTTTAGCCAAAACAGAGTTTCAAAACACGTCTTGCTACTTGCAAGATGGGGTACCTGCAAATCAAAGATTATCTTTTCACTTTTATACCTTTTTTTTATCTTTTTACTAAGGAAGCTATCAGATAGAAAGTAAATATAGTAGCTATAGATATATATTTATATGTAGTATATATATAAAGGGGTGGGGGTGGAGGTGACGATGGAGTGTAGCACTATGTCGAGTCAGCCGACGTCTAGAGAGACGCAACCAACACGACTAGGTGCCGCGTGGAGTGTGGATGGAGGATGGATGATGTATGGGACCACGCTTTTTTTTGTACGCGTGTATCAGGGAATATCAGCAACTGGTGCAGATATCCCCGCGATACAGCGTATAATAAATAACGTGAAAATATATGTACATATGTATGTATATAAATGTATAAGTATATATGTATAGATATATATAGATATATATATATATATATATATGTATGTATATATGTATATAGCTATGTATATATGTATATAAGTATATATATATAATACTATATGTATGTATACATAACTATATAGATATACTATGTATATATAAGTATATATATATAATACTATATAGATATATATATATATATGTATATAAGTATATATGTATCTAGATATGTAGATATATATATGTATATATGTATGTATATATATGTGTATATGTATAAGTATATAGATATGTATATATATATATATGTATATGAGTATGTGTATATATATATATATATATTATATATGTATATGTATATATATATATATATATATATATATGTATGTATATAAGTTACTATTAGTGTGTGAGTGTGTGTGTGTGAAAGTGTTGGTGTAGATGTCTGTGTGCGTCGGTGTAGTGTGTGAGAAAGTGTTGTGAGAGAGAGTGAGAGAGAGAGAGAGAGAGAGAATGGGAGAGAGAGAGAGCAGGAGAGAGCTGGCAGGAGCGGAGAGAACGGAGGCAGCCGCACTGCAGGAGGCGAGTTAAGACGTCCGGAGGTGAAGACCGTCGTCTGATGGTCGCGGGCGCACGGGCGCGTCTTCGCCCAGAGGAGGAGAGGAGTCTGCGTCGCCGGCTGCGAGCGCGGAGGCTCGCGACAGAGCGAGGAAGCGGACGCGGGGAAGGCCTGCAGGCACGTGCAGAGGGGCTGGAGCGCCTGCAGGCGCGCGCGGACGAGGTCTGCAGGCGCGCGCGGACGCTTGCAGAGGTTGGCAGGGAGCGGGAAGACGCTTGGCCGGCCGCTGCTGAGGAGCGCAGCGACCGGTTGCGGGCGCAGAGGCGGGCGACAGAGCAGACGAACGGAGGCGGGGAAGGCCTGCAGGCGCGTGCAGAGGGGCTGGGGCGCCTGCAGACGCTCGCGGAAGCTGCGGGGGCCGCTGCCGCTGCTGCTGCTGCTGCCGCCGCTTAGCTGCTGCTGCTGCTTCCGCTGCTTCTGCTGCTGCTTCCAGCTTCAGACTTTGAAGAAGCAGCAATGGCGGGAAGGGCAGGAACGGAAAACAAATGAAAACAGAGAGCCACCACGCCCACCGGCTCTTTGAAGAGCTGGGCGGTGATGGTCTCACTGTGGTAGTGTGCACCACAGTGAGCTCCTGCCCGTCGGGTTTCTCCTCGAAGGAGGTCCGGCGTATGGAGGGGAGAGGGAGGAGAGGAAGGTGGCGGCCTGCTGGTGTGATTCTTTCTTGCTGCAGCCAGCCGCAGCTGCGTATTGCAGCAATGTTCCCCCCCCCTGCCTTCGTCGCGAGGAAGAGCTGCTGCTTTATAGAGGAGGAGAGCATGGCGGGGAGGCATGGCAGCAGCAGGGAGAGGCGTTGGAGAGTGGCTGCTGCAGGGAGAGGCGCGGGAAGTTGCAGCAGCGGGAAGGACGGCAGGGAGAGGCAGCGGAGAAGAGGTTGCTGCAGCGGGAGATGGGAGGAATGGCAGCCGCAGGGAATGGCTTGGGCAGGGAGAGGGCGGACGCGCGCGTGCGGCTGCGGGAAGGACGGCAGGGAGAGGCAGCGGAGAAGAGGTTGCAGCAGCGGGAGATGGGAGGAATGGCAGCCGCAGGGAAGAAAAAAAAAAATAGAAATCAAGAGGAAATAAAAATAGAGAAGGGAATTTTTGCAAAGAGGCACTTGAGGAGAATGTAAATTATGAAGCCCTTTTATTCCAATCTTCCCTCCTCTTAATTAAATGCATGAATGCAAGTATTTTTACAGATGCGACTATAGGATTATAATATACATAGTTAATGCTAGAAAATAGCATAAGAAGGCGTCCCTATAGGCGTGTTTTGAGGTGCAAACAACTATCCAATCATTAATGCGATATGAGATTCTTGAAAGGCTTCCTTGAACCATTTTATGACTAGTGAGGTACCTTGCTCTGATACTATCTATGACGACCCGAGTCCTGCCAAGCAACGAAACCCATGTTGCTGTATGCTAATAACTAACACAAACCACCCACATGATCGCAGCCACCTAACACATAGTCATAAAACAACAATAGCCAATCAAACAAAACATAAATCAATAATGAAATTAAAAAGAAACAAAGTACTGACTAGAGGGTTTACTACAAAATGTAAGTAAGCCAAGAGATGCATAAACGGTAGATAGCAGCCAAGAACACCTGACTATGAAACTCGAGAACATGTCAGTAAAAACAAAGTAGAGTAGAACAACTACAATATGTAGCAATAGTGACAAGAGTAAAAGAAAGAGGGTAGTATATCAACAGTTCATCTGTTTACAAATTATTTCCCATATTATTATAGTTCACAATTTGACAATTTACGTCTCGAGCACGAGATGACCTCATGTAACTTCCTGCAGTGCAAGACCTGTATATGCCATCCTTTTAGCTGGGAAGACAGCTTATACCCATCAAGTTGTCACTCTTCGCCACCCTAGGGTCAGTGCGGAAAGGGGTGGTGATGATAACACCATCATTTGTCATAATTGGTCTAATTTAGCCAAAATATAGGGATAAATGCTCTTGAATAATCATTAAAAGGGCACAATTCAGTCTGACTTGAATTCGAGAACAAAATAGGAAATTGAGTTAATTATGTTGTTTCAACGCATAACCACAAATGCAGTTAACTAAGGGGTGAATCAATACCTAATCAAAGGTCAAAGGAACTAAAATTCTCAAGAAGTGGGCTCAAACTAACTGAATCAGGATTTTCTGAGAATTGAAGATTAATTTAATAATAAAAATCCTAATTATAGCCTCACTTCAAGTGAAAGGGTTCTAGTGGAAATAAAAGTAATCTAAACCTTCTAAAATTCATTGGAAAATATTATATGAGATTTGGAACATTCACTTCGATCAAATGAACCCATTTTGACCAAAAATAAAGATCTAGGCAGGAAATTACTACATTTTGTGTTAAAGTGTAAATTACCATATAAAATTTCATTAAAACTAAAATTTGAGGTCACCATTAGATTCCTTGGATCCAAATTAGGTTACCCATAAATTTTGAGCTCAATGAGAGTCCATCTTGACCTAGTTTATATTTTAGTCCATTTATCTCTCTTTATTTCATAAACCCCCTTATATTTCAAAAATGCTTGCACTTAAGCCCCAAGATGACATCATGATGATAATAGCCAGTCATCTTTCTCACCAAAGAGGCAACAACAACAGTAGCTTGCACCCAAAGCCATGAGATTGAATCATCAATTTGATTGACCAAATCCAACCAAATTTAGTTGGATTATCTTGAGATCATCCTCAATCCGTTGAGCAATGTCATGAGATCTGATTTGGTCAAAATCTTCGCTGGCGAGTTTCAATTTCATGTGACCTAAAGCTTCCAAAATCTCAAGTTAAACTTGCAATTTTTAGCTCAAGTGTTGAGGAATTCTCCTCTACATGTAGGTCTTGACCTTGTGAAGTCCAACTCCTGTTGAATTTTGTCGGATTCCCTCTCCTCTTCTTCTTCCACGTGGAAAAGTAAAGCACCATCGAATCTCCTCCTCCCTAGGTCCTCACCCTTTGCCATGTACAATAGGCAGTGGGGTTTTCTTCCTCTTCCTCCCATGAAGCTTCTCGCGAAGCTTCGTGTCCCAATTCACCTCCTCTGGCTTCGACAAACTCTTTCCCTTCTTCCTCGCCGACACACCTTAGGAGACCTTCTCCCATCTTCCTCTCATAAAATTAGGTTAAGGCTTTTCTTCCTCTCATCCTCAATTAGGTTTTGGGAGCTTTAGAGCTCCATTTATCAACTCCTCCCTCTCCAACTTCTCTGACATCCATCACCATCATCTTTACCGTATGCCCTCCTTCGACTTCCTCTCACCCAATTACATTAGGCAATAGATTCTCCACACCACCACAAAGCTTTTTCCTAAGGTGATTAAACCTCACAATGCCTCCACCGTTGGTTGACGAGATTTCGTATGCAGAAAGATTTGAATTAGAAAACCTGTCATCGCGGTACGTAGAAAATTCACTACCAGATAAAATTTTTAACTGAAGCTTGAGGTGAGCCCCAGGTGGAACACAGGGAGGCGAATGTTTAGTTTCTAAAACCCACGCTTTCAATTTTATTTGTTTTTGGTGTTTTTATCTTTTGCAATTTTTTTTTATTTTATAAGGCAAGAGATTAGATGGATAAAAACTTTATCTAGCTAAGCTACTTGCAAAATAAGAGAGAGAAAAATTTCATAAGCAATGTCTATTACAACTAATTAAAACTACATAAGAAAAGCGATAAAAGATAGATAGAGGTGAGAAGAATCCCCCTCAATGGTCGCTTGGAGGACAACTCACTTTGACGGTGCTTGGATGAGGGTGGTGGGAAGTTGGACGAAGAAGAACAGAGTTGGAGAATGGAGGATGGGGCAGGATGGTGTCGCGGTGAGGATCTACTTCCGGATCGAGGTGAGAGGACGACCACAGGATGTTCCATGAAAAGGCGTGAGAAGCCAAAAAAATTTTTCTTTTCTACTTTAGAGGTGCATCCCAAGCTTGGGACAAGCTCTCTCTAGATCCTTAGAGGTGGAGAGAGAGAGAGAGAAAAGAAGAGATGAAGAATGGGAGGGGTGGTGGTCCTTTTATAGTGGAGTAGAGGAGGCAAAATAAGTGTTTGGGTTAATAGCGACATTTACAATTGTCGTTGAAGCTCTGCTACAAACATCGTTGAAGGCCTACTGGCACTCGCACACGAGCGTGCGATGCGTGTGCAATGTTGGTGCTGAGGTTGCAGGATCCACAACCATTGGATTAGAAACGAACGTTCATGATCAAGCAAGGATCATGCCCTCAGATCGTGCCTGCACGACACGTACGATCGAGCATGCATTCATGCATTATCGTGAGCATGTAGATCACGTGATGCTCATAGCGCCATCTCGCTACCCTCTTCGCCATCGAATCTCCATCGTAGGGTCTAATTTCAATCGCAGGCCACCGCTGCTCGATTCGTCCCTGCACTTCTGCTAAAACTTGTGCTCGCAGGTTGAGAATGCCACTGGCAACCACTGCACTATAGGTGTAGATTGTCGTGTAGATGAGCATGATGGCTAGGCACTCTCGACCGTTGGATCTCAATCCAATGGTCGATATCTTCTCGCGATGATGATCTTTAGGGATGAGTGGTAGCTGCAGCTGGCAGCTTGTCTTGGGCGGTTGTGATGGCACCATGTGCCACCATCATGGCCGTCCATACTCTGATGCTTGTAGGTGGTGCCATGGATGTTGGATTAGGTTGATTTTCACGCTGTTGGGCTATGATCATTGATCTGAATCCATCCGTGCGGTTGGATTTTTCATTTGAAGCTCCAAATTGTGTCACCTAATCCCTTGGCCATCGATCTTCCTCGGACTGTATAATGTGCTACGGGGCTCCGATCAAGGTGATTTCGGAGGTGTCAGACTTCGACCATCGTCCTGATCAGATTCCTATGGTTGGATCGTCAATCCAAGGCCCCAAAACAAATCTCCTTCTCTCCTGGCCACAAAAAGGATGTGAATTAACTTATAATTTAGAGAAACTATTCTAAATGCAGAATGATGCATGCTATGCAATATTTATAATATGGAATGCATCTATAGGCTTAGGAACATGCATAAATAGGCATTTTAACCTAAATGGATGTGTATACATCAACCGTTGTCCACCAAAGCTTCTTGTGTGCTAAGTGGGTCAAAAGGCCATGTTTCACATGTGCAGGTACTCATCGGTTTGGTTTCCTTCTTCGATGACGAGCAGATACATCCGGTGACTTCACAATGAAGGCTCCACTCCTCCCACTGCGGACTCAGTCTGGTATGATATCTTGGCCATTGGATTCGAGATCCAACGATAATTCTTCATCCAATCCTCAGTTGCTGCTCACGGCAATGAAGATGAGGAAGAAGGGGACATAGCTCCACATCGTTCAAAGGAGGAGGTTAAAATCAGGCTTATAAGGAAATAAGCTCCTTAACTACTTTCTCGAGATCTAAGGGGGTCGAGTCCCTACTATACACTCTCACACACGCCTGCACACACGCAAGCGCGAGCCTGATTTTGGTTGGTTTTAAGGTCGGTCTTGGCTGAACTTTGGTCCAGATTTTGGCTTGCTTTGCTGAGAGGTTCTTTGGGCTAACATTTGATTAAGTGTTGGCACTAAAAGATTGGTTTGAAAAGCATACTTTCAGCTTCAGTTTCATACTTTATATTGAGTTTGATTGAGACAATATTTGAATAATCATTTTCTTTTTGCATTAAACTCTTGTGCCTCATTTTATATTCATCTGATTAATGGTTAATTGCAATTTTAATTGCTCCCTGAGATGACCTCGGACTCAATTTTTTGTCACTTTAATCTCTATACTACGACGCATATTTTAAACTTGACGAAAGTGCATTAGCAATTTGACACCGTTGCTGGGGAGCAACTCACATTTCACCACTATTCATTTCATCTTATTCTGATTTGACTTCGAACTTGTCTTTGTTGTGATTGTTTCAAAGTGAACCAGGTGCTCAAGATCATCGGCTTGGACCAACCACGCCAAAGGCATGTTAGTTGTCTTCTCTATTCTTCCCTGATCCTCTCTCTCTCTTGGGAAGATAAAGAAAAGGAAACAACAAGAAATTAGGAATCCAACCTTTCCTTATTTTTGTAGAAATATCATTCAAGGAAAGAAATTCCTAGTTATCTCGATTTGATCAGATTTGATTTGATTTGATTCAAAACACCCAATCCTTGCTACCTGCACCTATTAGGGACTTACAACACCTTGGATTACTCACCTTCTTGTTTAAGTCCAAGGTGCCATATTTGGAATCAAATTGAACTTGAAATAGAGCCAATTAGGGTTTTGAACTTCAGGGTTTGAAGTGCTAGTACACACTTTTCATTTATAAAGGAAACAAATCTTCCTGCATTTGTGTTCTACTTAAGCTCTTGATTGAATTGATTTAATCATCAAACCCAAAAATCAAGTCTCTAAGATTACTTGAATCATAAAATTGGGAGCCAAAAACCTGTTTGAGAACCAAAATAGGGTGGTTCGGGTGACTTGACCCGAATTTCATCTTAAACTTTAGGGCAGATCTGGTGAAGTTGGTTCACTTTGTGAACCAACCAACCTAAAATTAGGTCACAATTTGAATCAACTTCTAAATCAAGTGATAATTCAAAGCATAAGTAGGCCTAAAATTGGTAGACTTAGGGCTCAATTCGCACATACTGGTCTACTTGGAACCACAGTGACAAGGAAGGTCAGGTGGGGGAAACCTTGTAACCTGTGGGGATGCTCTACCATTAGGGGTCTTTATGCGGCTTTCCCTTCTTGGCTTCCCAAGTAATTCTCGGGTGCATGAATTTCTAATCCAGAGGTCCATCATCCTTGAATTAGCCATGGTCATCCAATTCTTTTGGGTGCCTTGATTAGGTCCAGAATAGTTTTAGTCTCTCGTCTATTCTATAGTGCATGTACTAGAGGAGGTCTTTGAGACCTATCTTGAGACTTCCAATAGCAAGGCACACCCTTTGGGGTCAAACCTTGACTTGCTTGTTTGGGTTTCCTTCTAATTTGTTTGATATCTCTTCTGATCTATCTGCATCTGAACCCAATTCTCCATCCTCTGCTTCTATGGAGAATCCAGATCAAGAAGGGGGTGATATTCAACACCTGCAGGACTAGTTACAAACTCTCACCAACTTGATTCATGCACTAGCCAACCCTCGACCGCATCCAGAGATGAGAGATCACTATAACCCCATAGTTGTAGCTATCGAACCCAGGGTGCAAATTCCGGCTGGGGGAACTGAAACTGAGTTAAAGCCGAATATTATTAACTTGATTCCCCACTTTCATGGATTGGACTTTAATGACCATTTCCAACATATTCAGGAATTGAAACATCTGGCCTAGACTCTCGAGCCAAATGTTTAGAATCGGAACACCCTATTCATGAACATGTTCCCCTTCTCATTGAAAGATAAGGCTGTCCACTGGTATTGGTCTCTGACTCGACAGATCAACACCTGGGAGGAGTTACAAGCTGAATTCGTCAAGCAATTCTTCCCATTGGGGTGCACTAATGCCCTGAGGCACCAAATCACGCATTTCACGCAAATTGCGAGGGAACCTCATCATGAGGCATGGGATCACTTTCTGGATCTTGTGCAGAAATACCCTCATCATGGAGCTCCTAAATGGGAACAGGTCCAGTCTTTTTACCAGGGCCTCCGTGAGGATATTAGATTATTTATTAATGTAGCCTGTGGAGGTAACTTCATGGGAAAAGATGAAGACACTATTTGGGAGATTCTCGAGAACATGTGCGAGAACTCCATAAACAGTGAGTCTCTGGGTATGTTCGACCAGATGACTACCCACGCATTAATAAACACATGAGGGACACATGAAACACGATACCTATCTGCTTTCATCAATTTGTAGTTGGTGGCCAATCGATTGGATAAGGTCTCTATCATTGAGAAGTTGGATGATTTGACTCGATTCCTGAGGTGAACCCAATTTCCCAAGGACCTCAACCACAAGAAGATCTTGACCCACATACTAGGGAGTTTGAATCTAATTTAGACCCATCACTAGCCTCCATCTTATCCTCTGAGGCCAACCACGAACCCCCACCTGCTACTGATAACCCAGTCTTAGAGTTGAAACCACTCCTAGACCATTTGAAGTATGTATTTTTGGGCTCAAATTGGATTATTCCGATGATTATCATTTCTTGACTCACTTATCAAGAAACGAAGCTAATTTCTATCCTTTAACAACATCATAGAGCGATTGGTTGGACTCTGGATGACTTGACTAGAATAAGTCCCTTTTATTTCACACATCGTATTTATGTTGAAAAGCACTCACGACCTTCTTGCAAGATGCAGAGACGACTTAACTGAAATCTCCAAGAGGTTGTGAAAAAGGAGATCATTCAGGCTCGATGCGGGAATCATCTACCCCATCTTTGATAGCCACTGGGTGAGTCCCATTCAGGTTGTGCCTAAAAAGGCAGGACTCACCGTGATTGCTATTGAATCTAGAGAAACCATCCTGACTCGGATTGCAAACTCGTGGAAAGCCTATATGGACTATCGAAAATTGAATACCTCCACAAAGAAAGACCATTTCCCTCTCCCGTTTATTAACTAGATCCTTGAGAAGTTGGTGGGGAAGCAATTTTTCTACTTTTTAAATGGGTACTCCAGATATAACCAAGTGGCAATTCATCCTGAAGATCATGAGAAGACCACCTTTACCTGCTCCTATGGGACTTATGCTTTTTGTAGGATGCCATTTGGGCTATGAAATGATCCTGCCACCTTTCAGTGGTGCATGATAGCCATATTCTCTGATATAATAGGAAAATACCTTGAAGCCTTCAAGGATGACTTCTCGGTATTTGGTTAGACATTTGATGATTGCCTTCTATACTTGGTTCAGATCCTCTAGTGATGCATTAAAGTGACCTGGTTCTCTCCTGGGAAAAAACCCATTTCATGGTTCTTGAGGGCATCGTACTTGGCATCTTCGGGGCCCAGATCAAAATGATGAGCAAGAAAATTGTTGCAAAAAGTTTGAGTTTGGAAAACCTGAGTCGTTATAAATTTCACAAGAAAATCTGCTACCAAATAATTTTCAACAAAAACTATGGTGAGTCTTGAGTCGAACACAGGGAGGCAAATGTTTGATTAAAAATCCCATTTGGAATTATTGTTACAAAGCAGAACAGTTGGTTGAAATTAATCTACGCAAGCTAAACTACTTAAAGAATAAACAATAGAAGATAGAGAGAGAATATACAAAGAAAGAGAAAAATGGAGAGAGAATGAGGAAATATTTCTTTTAAATATTCTAGAGTCTATTACAACTACTTAAAGAAAATAAAACTACACTAGAAAGTAGTAAAAAGATAGGGGTGAGAAAAAGCCTCCTCAACAGCTA
Source organism: Thalassia testudinum (assembly GCA_037157565.1). NCBI lineage: Eukaryota > Viridiplantae > Streptophyta > Magnoliopsida > Alismatales > Hydrocharitaceae > Thalassia > Thalassia testudinum. Next base: position 99,586,704 of record JAZHRO010000025.1, read on the forward strand.
CTTAGAGGATGAGCTGTGTTGACGGAGTGCCTGAAAGGACGAAGCAGGGTGACATTGTAGTGGGATCTGCTTCCTAATTGGTACCAAGATGACAACCATGGGATGCTCCATGAAGGAGGTGAGAAGATGGACAAAATTATTTTGCTCTAGCTTTAGTGGAGCATCCCGAGTATGGGACCAACTCGTAGAGCTTTGAAGGAGGTGAGAGAAGAGAGAAAGGGATGAGAAAATATGTGGGAGGGGTAGGCTTTTTATAGGTGTAGGATTGGGGGCATAAAAGTCTTTTTAAGTCTTTAAAATTAAGTACAGGGCCTTTAGTGACGGAAATGTGCATCACTGTAGATGCACATCGCTGAAGGTGTGCACTTAACATGAGCCACTTGATGAAGATCCGAGAATCCTCACGCTGTCATGTCGACGCCTTCTCCTCATCAGCCATTAACCCATGTTCACCAAGCACTGCACATCCTTGGCTATTCAATCAAGATTGGATGACTCAGATTGTGCCTTAAGATAGAGATCGAACGTTCGATGGATCATATGACTTAAACGCCATCTCAACCCGCCACATGTCAGATCACACGTTGATGCCCACATAATCATGCACATCCACCAAGCGCTCACATCCAGTGCACAAGATTGCACCACGTTGCCTCCTCCATGGCCACTCGATGTCGATCGAATGGTCCAATTTTAGCGTGAATGGGCGCACTATGGATTTAAGGTGCGTGGAGAGCCAAACGTGTGCCCTCTCTTGTATATAAGGTGCTTCACCAATGCGTTGTCCTGCTGGATTGTTAAGAAGTTGGTCGTGCATGAGTGCGGCCTCGACCATTGGATCTTGATCCAACGGTTGAGATCAAGCTCGCCTTGGCCTTCAAAAATTTGTGAAGCACTCCTTAATCAAATCTCGGTCGTTGGATTGCGGATCCAATGGTTGAGATTAAATGATGAAATGAAGATGCGCTGTGGGCGTGCTTGGGCAATTTGTGCGGTTGGGATGGCACCACGTGGTGCCATCCTAGCCATCCATCTTCAAATGCTTGTAGGTGCTGCCACGGATGTCGAATTGAATAGATTTTCATGCCATTGGGCTGCAGTCATTGATCCGAACCCATCCTTATGGTTGGATATTTCATCTAAAGTTTGGATTTTCACCACCCTGCCATCTAGCATCTGACCTTCCTCGAACTACATCTGATGCTATAGAGGTCTAATCGGGGCGATCTCGGAGGCGTTAGACTCTGATCGTTTCCCAAATCAAATCTGTATGGTTGGATCTTCAATCCAAGGTCGAGAAAAATGTCGCTCTATCCCCTAACCACAAAAAGGGAAAATTAACCTATAATTTGTACAATCTAACTACATGCAGAATGATGCATGCTAGCAATATTTGTAGTGCTGAATGCTTCTATAGGCCTAGGAACATGCATAAATAGGCATTTTAGGCCAATTAGATGTGTACAAATTAGGCACCTTGTTTCTGAGAAAGATATCCAAGTTGACCGAGCAAGGATGAATCTGATTTCCAAACTTCCCTTGCCTTCCTCTGTCAAAGACATTCGATCTTTTTTGAGGTACATTGGTTTTTATTGATGTTTTATATCTGACTTCTCCAAAATTGCATGCCCCTTGACTAATCTTCTCTCAATGGACACTCCCTCTGAGATGACAAGTGAGTGTGTTTCTGTATTTGAGATCTTGTGCGATTGAGTAACCCATGCTCCAATCCTACAATCCCCTGACTGGTCTCAACTGTTCGAGATCATGTGCGATACATCTGACTACGCGGTAGGAGTGATACTTGGGCAAAAGATTGATGGGAAACCAACGGTAATATATTACACAAGCAAAACACTGGACGAGGCTCAACGTAATTACATAATTACAGAGAAAGAGCTGTTGACTGCAGTATTTGGTTTGGAGAAATTCATATCATACCTCTTGGGATCCCATGTCATTATCTACATGGGTCACACTATTGTAAGGCACCCACCTTGTGAGGAAGGATGCTAAACCGAGGCTGATTCAATGGATCTTGCTTTTGTAGGAATTTGACCTCGAGATATGCAATAAAGTGGGAAAATAGAATGTGGTTGTTGACCATTGTTGAGTATGAAAAACTATGCGATCGAAGCTAGTTTCGAAAAACCTGTCATTGTTGTTAATTTGCGAAGAAATCCATAAATAGATAAATTTATACCGAAATTCTAAGAATTCTGGGTCGAACACAGGGAGGCTACGTCGATCTAAAATCCGCAATTTATATACTTTTTTGTTTTTGTTTGAAAATGAAATAATTACAATGAAATTGATATAAACAATAAGAGAGAGAAAGAGAGAGAGAACAATCACTTGATATAATCAGAATGTTTTTAAAACTACAAAGCGAGAAATGATTACAACTAGAAAGCAGAAAATTCTATTCTAGAAAGTGATTACAAAGAAGGGAGAGAGATGTTATCCTCCTTAACGAATGCTTGGAGGATGAGTTGGACGGAGAGATGCCTGGAAGATGAAGGACGAAGCAGGAAGAAGAAGGATGAAGCAGGAAGAAGCGGGAACGAGCCAACACGCCATTGTCATCGTGGGATCCACTTCTAGAATGGGGGCAAGAAAATTGGATTTAGCTCTAGAATAGCATCCCAGGTGTGGGACAAGCTTTTCTTGAGCTTTGGAGAGGGAGAGAGGTGAAGGAAGGGATGAAGAGGTGGAGGTCGGGTCTCCTTTTATAGTTGTAGGAATTGAGGGCAAAATTGTCATTTCAAGCTTAAAGCATTAAAATCAAGTCTTTAGTGGCAGATTTATCCGTCACTAAAGGTCAAATCGTGGCTGACGTGCGTGCGCCATGCACGCCTCCTCACCTGCTGTGCACAAAATGCACGCTCATGTCCTTAGATTTATCCTCGTGCTTGCCTTCATCTGCACTTAACCATGCACCTACGTGCGATCAGGCATGCGCAAGCACATCATCATGCGCATGGCGATCCAAGGCTCCTTCGCATGTCATGTCTCTACCCCTCGCCCGCCCGATCACCAACTGACGACTGGATTGCGTCCGCTCCTACACCCAAGTCTGATTTGAGGCGCGCTGTGTTTCGAATGCACACCTCGCACTTGCGAAAGAGCTCTCACCCACTACGCTATGGTCGACTTTGTGTCACGTTTTGTTTTTAGGTGGGTGTGATCGATTTTTGCACCATTAGGATGCGATCATTGATCCAAACCCATCCATGCGTTCGAATTTGTCATCTGAAGTGCGGATTAGCACCATCTTGGCCCTTGATCTTTAGGCTTCCTCGGTCTCTATCTGGTGCTACGGATGTCTGATCAGGGAGATCTTGGAGTCATTGAACTCCAATCGTCGCCTTGATCAGATCCATATGGTTGGATCTTCGATTCGAGGCCTCAATTGAAGGTCACCCTATCCCTGACCGTAAAAGGAGACAATTACTATACAATGTATACAACTTGATCTAAATGCATGATTATGCATGTTATGCAATATTTACAATGTATGATGCTAATATGACACTAAGAACATGCATTAATAGACATTTTTGGCTATTTAGATGTATGCGCATCAACCATTTGTCCCATCTTTCTTCGTTGATCATTGAGAATTCTGGACCTATTTCTGAACATTTTCTGGGTGAACATCTACTGGGCACGGATACTGGACTCCCTTAGTATGCCAATATCATTAATTATTTGGCATCAAACTAGATCCCATCTAATTGGTCAAAAGACAAGAAAGACAAATTGATTTTAGATGCCAAATATTATGTCTGGGAAGATCCATGATTAGCCCATAGTTGTGGGCTATTTAAGTATTTAAGTGCCTAGACATTAGGTTAATTCTAACATTTATTTAGCATAAATTAGGATGTAAATAGATTAATTCATATTTTTAATTTAATTACATAATTCATGCATTGCATTCATATTTTAAGTGTATTTAGAATTAGCTTAGAATGGCACTCATCTAATTAGTTAACAAATTAGGTACATTGTTTTAGTTAACATAAAAGTTGAGGGTTTGTATATAAATAACCATAATATTTTAATAATATCCTTTATTCTTCTTCTCAGCAACGGCTCGGCTGCCGCTGCAATGCCTCCGGCCGCACTAAAAGCACATTCATGGATCAGCGGAGAAGGTGGATCTACTCCCGCCTCTCCATTCAAATTTGTGCAGGCAGCTACAAAAGGAGGAGAGAGGCTGCTGAGCAGGGGAGGCCTCCACCATCGACCCACCACTGTGTAGAGAGTGCTTCTCTCTTCCATTCCACACCGTCTGCCTCAACCGTAGCGATGACCCTCCACCACCGTGGGCGTGTGGTGTGACAGGCCACACCGCCATCCGGAGGTCGTTCGCATTACCATGAGCACCTCGCCGTGCACCTTCCACCGTCGTCATCAACAACCACCGTCGCTGTAATCATCTTCTCAGTCAGTTAAGACATCCGGGAAATTTCCCGGACGTCTGAAGCCCACACCCCACTCCAGCAGCAACCACCGTCCGCCCACTTCACTTCCAACACCTAAACCGCAGCTCTCGCCCGCTCACTCCACGCCGCCCGCATGCCTCCAGCCGCACGCAAGGCATGCACAGCCTGCAGCGCCTCACCGCTCATGCCCACTCACCTTCCACCTGCAGTCGGACCTGCACAACCACACTCACCCGCTCACTCCAGCATCCACTCCAGGCCGCGCACATCCACCGCACCCGTGCACCCACGCCTACAACCTCACCCGCACTTACTGCCAACAAGCCGCGTGCACTCACCACCCGCCAACAGCAGCTGCAGCCATCTCCACCGGAGCTCTGTCCGGCCATCTCCGTCCGCCGCACAACACACCGCCACCACCGCTTCGAAGCCCTCGGTCCAAGGAACTTCCTCCGAGCTTCCCGCGTCCGGCCGTCCACTCCTCGTCGCGCACGGCCAAGGGGAAAAAATCCCCTGTTTTGCTACAATAACATGGCCATTAATAATTACATTTTCTGCCATTGTTAATTTTTAATGATATTTTATTGATTCTGCATTGCGACAAATATCCTCTAGTTATTCAGAATTGCTATTTCAGCATGATTTCTTGATTCAACATTAATCTGAAGGCAATTTTGGCTTGATTCTTGTCCAAACTAACTACGAACAAACGTTTTTAACTGGTGCGAATTTAAATACGTCATTGCCTCCCTGTGGATACGACCCGCTCTTCTGCGAGTGGTTATTTCTTTTAAAATATTGATTAGTTAATTTTTCCAACACATAAATCTGCAAATGACTTTAAAGGGAACAATCGACTCGTCAAATGGCACCGTTGCCAGGGAGGCAACAGACGCAATAATTTCACCTAATTTTATTTTGATTATTTTTTCAATTGCACAATGATTTGACCATTTATTATTTTCTTTTCTGCACTACAAAAATTTGTGCAAGAATCAACCATTGTGAGAGGCGACCCTTGACGTCGCCAGAGGAGAATTGGATGAGCAATTTTGAAAAGGAGGAGAAGGATGAGGATGCGACGGTCATCATTGTATATTTAGTCGCTAATTTGATTAGAATAGAATTAAGACTTTAGATTTAATTTTTCATTGCATTTGGTTTGAAACCCTTGTTTTGGGGTATATTTTGAGGGGTTTGTTCCCCGATTTTGTTTTGGGCCTGTGTTGGGTAATTTTTGGGAGCCTGTTCCCTTTTCTTTAGATTTAAGTTTTTTAGTTTATTGATTACTGTTATTTGCTTGTGCATAAGTGGTTTAAAAATAAAATAAAATAAAACAAACGAGCTACCTGCCCCTAGGACGAACCATTTAGGTCTATATGAGCAGCCTCTAGATTTATTTCTCTGCATTGCGTGCATTCTCACATCGTTGATTGCTGGAAGCAAGGTACGCATTTTCTTACTTTGCATCCTATTCTTGATCACGCATTGCATTTGGACTTAATGTGAAGACCACCTAATCTGTACTGAATAAATTAAACAAGTGGTCACATATTTTCTAGAAAAAGGACTAATTAAAGGAGGGACATTTTAAAAACCAAGGATTTGATTTTCAAACTTGGTGTACGATTCAAAATTCAAAATCATTTGCGGTGTATGCACACTTATTTCACTTGCACCACGGCACACTTCTAGACACTCCTTAGGTTTGGAACGACTAGGACAAGAGCCCTCCTACTGTTGGATTCTGAAGTGTTCGGAACTTGAGATGAAAGGTTTTGTAAATCCAAAGAGGGGGATACCCTGTCACGGATTTTTGGGGGTAGTTGAGAAGCACCACGAAAGCACAGCTTCAAAGGAAGGCTTAGGCCTACTTGCATCCCTCGATCTTCCATCTTTGGATTTACTTGACAATTTGAGATTTAGGGAAGAACACCTAAGCTCCAACTAGGTCTTCTTAGGCGAGCTGTAGGTCGACAATAGGCACGTAAATTGATTGAACAAATTGTATTATCACCTGCAATCTAACTTAAAATCAAAAGCCTAAATTAGGAAGGACCTAAAAGGTTCCTTTTGAATTGTGTTTTGCTTGGGGAATTCTGATTGAGGTGTGAGTTAGAATGGACCACATTGATTTTCATCCTTTCACATCTTTCCCACACCCTCACCCCCACTCCGCATCCTTCGATCCCAGATGCCGAGATGGTCCATCCCTTGATGGACATAATGACAATCATTGGGATCCAATTTACTCCTATTATAGGAGTATTGGCCTAGTTAAGCCCCAAATCAGTGAGCAGAACCTAGGAGCGGGATTTGCTTTGCCCAATATCCAACACACCATAGAAATAGCCAACCCACCCTCCCTGAAAAATTATTATGGTTGGACAGACACTCCTGGGTACTATAAGCCTGAGCCTGACTTCTCTCATGATAGAAATGACCTCTCCTCTTTGAAGATGGAAATACAGAAAATGCAAAATGAAATGATTGAATTGTTAGGAGAATCTTCGAGCGCAGGCCAACAAGAAAGAGATGAAATTAGCCACCCAATCTACCCCATTGAGGATGACGTACACCCCTCTACAATAGATGCATCTCCCGTGGGAGATCTACACTTTAAGTTGGAGGGAAATTCTGGGGAGAATAGCTACTTTTCGAGGATCGATTTTGAAACTTCCCCATTAGATGACACTTCCTTGAGAGATCCACACCTTAGGTGGGAGGAAGATAGACATGAAAGTAGCTATGCATTGGATGAAGAAAGGTGGCAACCGGAGGAAGATGATGATAAGGTTGAGTATCCACCTAAATTATATTGGAGTCAAAAGAAGGGAATGATGGTACCATTGGAAGACCTCGACCCAGATGATAGTATTTTCGTGACATTTGATAAAGTGGGTCAAAGTCAAGTTGTTAATCCTACCCTCCCTTCTAATCAGGATATGGAACTCAAACCCACCCTTAGGGAACCTAACCCTAAAGAAATTGACCTATCTGAGGAGTCTGATGTTACCAGTGTAAACCATTTACCTCAGATAGAGCACCCTAGGGGATCTACTAAGATATTAAATGATTCTAGACCTCGGGTATATGGTGAATTGTGTGATAAGGAGGAAGACGAATTATATGAGGAACCTACATTCACGATTTGAAGTGACACTAAGGGTGATTATGTCTTATTTGAAAAGTTAGCCCCTGAGGATGTCACAAATTTGACCAAATTAGGTTTCCTTAGCACACCCATTGATGATATTTCTCCTCATGATGAAATGATGAAAAATTTGGAAGAAATTTCTAAGATTTATGTGGATTCACATATAGACTCTGGGGAAGATTTGAGTAAACAACAAAAACCCAGGGATGACATTGATAGGATAATCCCTAGATCTGTTGCTTCCAACCTGCCTTCATTCATTTCAAAGTCACCCTCTGATTTGCTTATATCTGAAAGCGAAATTTTGACTCCTGATGAAGAGCAGGAAGATACATGTGATGGTGCAAGGAATGCTAGGGATGAAATTGAGGATTTAGAAAGAGTGTTAGGGATGGACACCGAGCTGATTAAACCCAACCTAGATCTTATGGCCATCTCACAACCTCGTAACTTGGACACCCTAGACGATCCTTGCCTTAGAGAATTGCTCGCTTTTGTTCTGACCAGGGGGCTTAACAGACTAATATTTCCCGTAATGGAGTATCGGGTATGGATTGATGATTTCTTTAGTCAGTCCATTACCCTGGGGGTTTATCTTTGCACCATTCCTTCCCCATACCTTTTGGAGGATCCTTGTCATCCTCCCCCTACCCCTTTGGAGGTTGTTATACCTGTTTATCCTTTAGAACCTCTTCTGGTGACCTGGGAAGATTTCATTCCCATTTTAGTTGGGCGAGCATTTGCTATCGGGATTCATCATTAGCTCGCCAACATCCTAGGTTACCTATTTTCTAGGCCAACATTGCTTTGCTCATTTTTAGGGCCTATTTCTGTAATTCTTGAACCTGATTTGCAGGTTCTTTGGCTATTCAGCCCAGCTCTGACCCAGGTAATATCCTTTTATGCAATGAGGACATTGCAGAATTTAGGCATGGGGGGTGTACGTGGGGATATACATAGCATAGTGCATTCATTGCATACATTTGCATTAAAAAAAAAAAAAGGAGTTTTGAGCTTAACTGGCTAGATCTTGCAGTCTTAAGCAAATCAGAACTCTAGGGTAGACTAAGTTAATCCTAGGGTCAAACTTTAGAAGCTAAATGAGCTACTAGCTTTAGACCTTTAGGGTCCTTTGTGGACTTAAAAACTTAAGTAGGAGTTAAGTTGCGGACCATTCCTCAAGAGGTTGAGGAAGGGAAGCCTGAGTTTGAGTTAAAAGGTGGGGTAGTACCTAGAGTCTTATTCTACCTTTTGGTTTACGGGTCCTTGTAACCCAAGCATCCAAATTTCACACACTTGGTCTGGTAATTAACTTCATTTCTTTCTTTCTGAAAAGAGATTTGGTTCTCTTAGTTTTGACTTAGGAAAGGCTTGAAAACACATTTTGATTGGAAGAGTTCCCGCTGCAAGAGAGGTGGAGTATATACTTATCTTGAGGATGCGATGATAACATATTACCTCCTCGACACTTGTCTCTTAGGATATCCATCCTACTAGGGGCATGTAAGCGCATTGTGTGGTTCAGGTACCGTGGGCGGCCCTATCTCGAAGTGCCAATTGCCATAGGCCTGAATTCGCTTAAGAAATCCATGGGCAATACTATCTCAAAGTGTTGATTGCCAGGAGCTCTTGGGGTCATTATGGGCGGTGCTATCTCGAAGTATCGAAAGCCAGGCACCCTTCGAGGTATGGTAATGGGGACAATGAATCCGACACAGACCGTGTTGATAGCGGATCTGAGGTTAGACTTAGAAGAATCAAACAAACAAAAAAAAATATATATATATATAAATTTAACTCAAATAACTCAGACCAATGCACAGGCACAGATGCTTTAATCTCAGGGATCAATAAACTTTAGGGTAGAGTCAGAAATCAGGGAAACTTGTGCTTGCAACTCGTCATTAGCCGATCTAATCTGTAACTTAGCAACTACTTAGGAACCTTGGGTCTAGAGTCTGAACTTAATATGCTTCTGAAGGAAGACTAAGTGAGTTGACTAGTCTACTTGGAGTGCTAGGTTTCTCTTAATTTTGCTAGGGACGAGCAAAAACTAGGCATGGGGGTATTTGATTAGCCCAAAGTTGTGGGCTATTTAAGTATTTAAGTGCCTAGACATTAGGTTAATTCTAACATTTATTTAGCATAAATTAGGATGTAAATAGATTAATTCATATTTTTAATTTAAATATATAATCCATGCATTGCATTCATATTTTAAGTGTATTTAGAATTAGCTTAGAATGGCATTGATCTAATTAGTTAACCAATTAGGTACATTGTTTTAGTTAACATAAAAGTTAAGGGTTTGTATATAAATAATCATAATATTTTAATAATATCCTTTATTCTTCTTCTTCTAAGCAATGGCTCGGCTGCCGCTGCAACGCCTCCGGCCGCACTAAAAGCACATTCATGGATCAGTAGAGAAGGTGGATCTGCTCCCGCCTCTCCATTCAAATTTGTGCAGGCAGCTACAAAAGGAGGAGAGAGGCTGCTGAGCAGGGGAGGCCTCCACCACCTACCCACCACTGTGCAGAGAGTGCTTCTCTCTTCCATTCCACACCGCCGACCTCAACCGCGGTGACGACCCTCCACCACCATGGGTGTGTGGTGTCACAGGCCACACCGCCATCCGGAGGTCGTTCGCATTACCGTGAGCACCTCGCCGTGCACCTTCCGCCGTCGTCATCAACAACCACAGTCGCTGCAATCATCTTCTCAGTCAGTTAAGACGTCCGGGAAATTTCCCAGATGTCTGAAGCCCACACCCCACTCCAGCAGCAACCACTGTCCGCCCACTTCACTTCCAGCACCTGAACCGCAGCTCTCTCCCACTCACTCCATGCCTCCCGCATGCCTCCAGCCGCCCGCAAGGCGTGCACAGCCTGCAGTGCCTCACCGCTCATGCCCGCTCACCTTCCGCCTGCAGCCGCACAATCAGACTCACCCGCTCACTCCCGCATCCACTCCAGGTAGCGCACATCCACCGCACCAGCTCACCCACGCCTGCAACCTCACCCGTGCTTACTGCCAACAGGCTGCGTGCGCACACTGCCCGCCAACAGCAGCTGCTGCACTGGCTGCGGCCATCTCCGCCAGAGCTCCGTCTGGCCGGCTCCGGCTGCCGCGCGACACGTCGCCACCACCGCTTCGAAGCCCTCGGTCCAAGGAACTTCCTCCGAGCTTCCCACGTTCGGCCGTCCACTCCTCGTCGAGCACGGCCAAGGGGAAAAAATCCCCTGTTTTGCTACAGTAACATTGACATTAATAACTACATTTTCTGCCATTGTTAATTTTTAATGATATTTTATTGATTCTGCATTGCGACAAATATCCTCTAGTTATTCAGAATTGCTATTTCAGCATGATTTCTTGATTCAACCTTAATTTGAAGGCAATTTTGGCTTGATTCTTGTCCAAACTAACTACAAACAAACGTTTTTAACTGGTGCGAATTTAAATACGTCATTGCCTCCCTGTGGATACGACCCGCTCTTCTGCGAGTGGTTATTTCTTTTTAAAAATTGATTAGTCGATTTTTCCACCACATAAAACTGCAAACGACTTTAAAGCGAACAATCGACTCGTCAATCCATACCTCTTCCGCATTGGTGGGGATCAAATCATCTGGAGATGCATTCCCTACTCTCAGGTCAATGATATACTCTCTTTCTATCATGACCAGGCCTACAGTGGCCATTTCTTTGGGCACAAAATCGCATAAAAAATCCTCCAGTGTGGCTTCTATTGGTCCACACTCTTCAAGGGCACATGCAATTATCACAGTGCATGTGCTCATTGCCAGACCGTTGACAACATGAGCCACCGCGACATGATGCCCTTGAACTCGATTCTCGTGTGCAAGATTTTTGATATATAGGGGATTGATTTCATGGGTCCTTTCCCAAATTCGAACGGTTTCGAATACATCCTTTTAGCTGTGCACCACATGTCCAAATGGGTAGAAGTTGTTCTGAACCGAACCAATGACCAAAAACTGGTGATCAAATTTATTCATGAGCACAACTTCTCTTGATTTGGTGTCCTGAGTGCAATCATGTCTAACGGTGGGACCCATTTCATGAATGTGCACTTCTAGTCCCTGTTGAAGAAATGTTGGGTGTCTCATCGAATTTTGACTCCATATCATCCCTAGACTAATGGACTGGCTATGCTCTCCAATCGAGATATCAAGAAAATTCCTCAGGTCACTGTCCGGCCTACAGAAAGGATTGGTCAAATCGACTATTGAAAGCATTATGAGCCTATAGGACTACCCATAAAACCCAGCTAGGGATGTCTCCATTCAAGCCAGTTTATGGGAAGGCATGTCACCTTCTTGTAGAAATGGAGCACAAAGCCTACTGGGTAGTATAGAAGTGCAATTTGGATCTCGAGAAGGCTTAAATCCTCCCCCATTTGTAAATGAGCGAGATTGATGAACTAAACAATGATGCGTACAAGAACTTGCAAATCTACAAGGGAGCAGATTAAGGCCCTTCATGACAAGCACATTTCACAAAAAACTTTCTATCCTGGTCAAAAAGTGCTTCTCTTTGATGCTCGACTCAAGCTCTTCCTAGGAAAACTAAGATCAAAGTGGACCGGACATTTCTAGTCTGGAGGATTTATGGAAATGGAGCTGTTGAAATCAGTGGACTCAGTCATGACTCGAACCCTTTAGTAGTGAATGGTCAAATACTAAAACCATTCCTTGAACTGACCAATTCGAATCTGGCTACAGAATCTTTTGATTGTCATTCCTCTTGTGCTACATTGTGTCAGGTTGATGGTGTTAAACTTAGCGCTTAATGGAAGGCAACCTGTTATTTGAAAACCTGAGACCTTTCTTATCCTTCTTGAGCTACATTCCTATTATGCTTTAGGGTTTATACTTTTAAACAACAGAACCCATGGCCTATATTCGTATTGGAGCTTGAAATTGTTCGCAATAACCATCCCGACCCGATCACCCACCGAAGCCTGTTCTAAAATATGAACTAAGTAGAATTCAAACCCACCTTATTTGCATTGAGGGCATTGTAAAACTAAGGCATGGGGGGTATTAATGTGCAAAACGACTAGAAGTTCAATTCTTTTGAAGGGTTTTACACAAAAAAAGGAAGAGAGAATGGAAGGAGAGGAATTCTTTTGGAGCTGAATTGCAAATTTGTAATGAGGAGGAAGGAAGAAAGAAACACAGAAAGAAAAAAGAGAAAAGAAAAAGTTGTAGTTAGAGTCCTATCATTGAGTATTAAATGTTTACCTAAGTTCTGGGCTAGATCGAATGATGAATTATGACCTGAAGTGTTAAACCTTAGGAAATAAGTGAGAGATACTTACTTTAGGCCTCTAGGGAATGTTTGGGCTTAAAAATTTGAGTATTTGTTAAGATCTGGACTATTCCTCAAGAGGTTGATGGAGTTTTTTTTTTTCTTTTGAGAAAGAAAGGAATGCTATCGAATCACCGATAGCAAACCAGGAGAGCTATTATTGATAATAAAAAATATTTACAAGTTTGACCCCCCAATGATGTATGAGACTCCATAAATTTACAATATTTTTCACATACACTGGGGTCTCCGAAAAAACACACTCATTTCTAGCCCTCCATACAGCCCATAACACAGCCACCATATGTATATAAGGCTTATTCCCATCCACAGGACAGCACCACAAATTCCCCCAAGTGGGTAAGGACTCGTTGCATACTCTCCTCCAAACATAATCAGTGATCGCACATGAAGAAAAGATATGAACGCTAGAATCATTATGCATCCCACATAAATAACAAAACTGGGTGGGGGTCCCCATCCTTCTGTGCCTCAGATCTCCAGTAATCAATCCATCCCTCCTGCAGAGCCATAAGAAAATTTGTAACTTTAGTGGTATTTTTAACTTCCATAGCTTTTTCCCCATTTCTTCATCTTCCGCCATCCTGGAGGACATTATCAATCTGTCATAAGCAACCGCAGTAGAAAAATTACCTTCCCATTTGTATGTGTCATATTCATGAGGCATGGGTTTGAAAGCAGCAAGCTCTTGCATGAGATGTTCATTCTCTACACGAGTTCTTGTTTCATGATTATTCCACCCACCATTATTTAACAACCACTGCTCCGAATCCACATCCCAATAATCGACTACCACCGCATTTTTATTTGCAGCTGCAGCATAAGCAAGGGGGAACTTGTCTTTAAACGTCCCTCCATGTACCCAATTTTCCAGCCAAAACTTGAAGCTTTTTCCATCACCTAAAAATGATTTGAAAAAATTCCAATTATCCTTCAGGGTGCGCACCACAGAAGACCAAAAGGGGGATGGTTTACGTGGGTTAAGACAATTTATCTCATCATTGGTACTCTCATAACTGTCCTGGATAATTTCTGTCCATAATTTTTTTTCCAAGAGGTTGATAGAGTTGAGAAGCTAATGTTTTAAGTCTAAGGCTTAGGGTGTATTTGGTGTCATTGTGTGCTCTTTGGTTTATGGGACTTGGTAACCTAAGCATCCACATCCCACACACTGGTCTGGTTCAATGAGCTTAATGAAGAATAATTGCCAAAAAGTCTTCTTTTCTGAAAAAGAAAATGGTTCCTCGAAGATCTGACTTAAGGGCAGCTAAAAAACACAAGTAATTAAAGGAGTTCCCACCACTAAGAGGAGAAATACTCCCCTTAAGGATGTGTTATAACATATCATCTCCTTGATGCTTATCTCCTAGGATATTTAAATATGCTACTGGGGGCATGTAAGCGCCTTGTGTTGTTCCAGTGCCATGGGTGGCATTATGCTGAAATGTCAATTGGCAGGGCCTAGATTAGCTACAGAATGCTATGGGCGGCACTATCACGAAGTGTCAATTGCTAGGGTTCTAGGGGTTGCCCTAGGTGGTGCTATCCTAAAGCATTGATTGCCAGGCACCCTTCAAGGGTTAATGATGGGAATAAGGAATCCGTGTTGAGGGCTAATTCAATGTTAGATTTAGAGGATTAACAAAATAATAAAAAAATGAGAAAAAAATATCAAAAATATCTCCCTCTCTCCATTTTGGAAAATACATTGGCAAGTTGAACTTAGACCTATTTGCACGAATTCACGGGTGCTTTAATTGTTGGGGTCAACGAACCTCTAGACAGATTTTGGGGCCGTAGAAACCTTGGTTGTAGACCTAAGGCTGAGCTGATCAGGTTCGTATCTTGGCTGGTATGTGAGTGCCTTAAGCCTTAGGGTAGGTATTTCAAACTAGTCTCTTGATATATGGCATAATAAGGCATCCTGATGTTCAATTCTCGTCTAGAGATCTAATTTGTTCCATAAAATTTTACTAAGGAGTAGCAAAATTTAGGCATGGGGGTATGATGGTGACACCATCATTTGTCATAACTGGTCTAATTTACCCAAAATCCATGGATAAATGCTCCTTAATAATTATCAAAAGGGCATAATTTAGTTTGACTTGAATTTGAGAAGAAAATGGGAAATTGAGTTAATTTTGCTGTTTTAAGGCATATCACAAATGCAGATTAGCTAAGGGGTGAATCAATGCCTAATGTAAGGTCAAATGAATTTAAATTCCCATGAAGTGGGCTCAAACTGACTGAATTAGGGTTTTCTGAGAATTTAAGATTAATTTAATAATAAAAAACCTAATTACAGCCTTACATCAATTGAAAGAGCTCTGGTGGAAATAAATGTAATCTAAACCATTTAAAATTCATTGAAAAATATTTTATAAGGTTTGGAACATTCACTCCAACCAAATGAACCCATTTTGATAAAAATAAAGACCTAAGCAGGAAATTGCTACATTTGGGCTAAAGTGTAAATTACCTAATCAAATTTCGTCAAAACCCAAATTTGAGGTCACCATTAGATTCCTTGGGCTTAAATTAGGTTATTCATAAAATTTGAGCCAAATCAGAGTCCATCTTGACCTAGTTTGCATTTTAATCCATTTATCTCTATTTATTGCATAAACCCCCTTATATTTCGAAAATCCTTGCACTTTAGCCATCATCCTCACCAAATGGTCAACAGCAGCACTCACACCCAATGCCGCGAAATTGAATCATCAATTTGATTGACTGTTTATCGCTCTGAATTGGGGTTTTAAAAATCATACGTTGCAGTATAGTCGATAAAAAAATTGCAACTAAAACTTATTCTAAGTAAAAGATATAAGCAATTGCAACCAAAACTTATTCAAGAATGATATATCAATAATTCAAGTACTAATGTGCAAAAATGATGGGTTAAATTGGTGATTTCAATCACCAATTAACCCTTTTAATGTTAAGCTTCAAATATATCAAATGTATCAACAGTGATTATCAACCAATATTCAATGTCAACCAAGTTAAATGATCCAACAGTAGCTTCAGAACCAGCAGAACACAACTCCACAGAAGAGGCAAAGGCCTCTTCAAATTGGCTAAGTATAGAGAGTAGAAGGTGTGAAGGGCAGAACCCCCTCTCTCTCCTCTTCTTTTCTCAGAAACCCATGTTTAGCCAGGTAATCGGGCATGAACAGGACCAGACCTGCCGATGTGGAGGCAGGTGAGTGCATAGAAATGAGTGAGGGACTCGACCCTTATGTTCGTGGGCAAATAGCAGGTATCGAAAATCCCTTTTATCTCGCACGAGAGACTTCAGACTTTACAATGTGGGACTATTTGTCCCACAGTCTTCTTCACGTGCAGCTGGAGGTTGGAACTACGATTGTGGTCGCAGTTGTGGATGAAGGCTCCAATGAGGATCTTGGAGATGCACCTGGGAGTAAACCGCGAGGCCTAAGGGTGTTGCCTAGAGGTATCGTGGCTGGAGGATTGCGGACAAGGTCGGTGGAGTCGAGGCGGCGACGGAGGTCCAACGATCACCTGAAAAGCAAGAAGACAGCCTAGTGGCCCAAATAAATTGGCTCAAAAGCTTCATCGGTCGTCGACGGGCGCAGTGGTGGTGTTTATGTGGAGTGAAAGTGCCTGTGGTGGTCTGACAACCTTGGGAAGGTGATGCGTAGGTGGTGGTGTTCGGGGGTGTGATGGAGTGGGTAAAACCCTAAATATCTTTAGGGCATTTGTAGGTGGAGTTGTGGCGAAGCTGATGGGGGTGGTAGCGGTGAGATTCATGCGGTCGCATGATGGGTAGGCATCACTGGAAATTCACCGAAGCAGGGGAAGGTGAAGGTGTTAGGGTTGAGACAGTGGGTGTTTGTGAGTGTAAGTGATACGGATTTTTAAAGGGTTTATAAAATATGTTGTTGTAACGTGCAAAATCGATCAACTCTTAAATTTATAAACCTAGATAGTGGGGTATCTAGGGTTGTCCAAGGAGGCAATAAGTTTGCAAAATTTAGGTCTCTTGCTTGGAAATGAAATTCACCTTTATTTTTGTTCTTTTTCGAATATATAATTTTTAGGGTTTTTGATTTAACAAGGCAATACAAAATTGGTGGTGGAAAAGACAAAACCTACTTTAGCAACTAGGTGGCAAAGTAACCTCTTCCCAAGCTCACCCTAGGCAAGTGAAGGCCTAGGATAATTGGGAAGTGGGTGGGAAAGTCCTAAAACAAAACCAAAGAGATAATAAAATTCACTATATTAGGAAAGCAACTTTATAAAAAATCAGACTTTTGTTCTAGGCTAGTAGAGGAAAGCTTATAACAATAATGAAAATATAAAACAAGCAAAATAAAAGTCCTAGTTGATGAAGATGGTGAAGAGGTGAAGCTCCTTGCTCCAAGCTTAGTGGCTCCTAGGCTTGAAAAGGGCCCCTCCTTCTCCTTCCTTTCTATGCTCCTCCAAGATGGTGCCCCTCAAGGTGGAAGCTTCCAAAATAACTTTCCTCCTCCAAGGGTGGGCGGGCACCACCCTTTCTTCTCCTTGCTTGGCCATCTTCTTGGTGGTGAAGATCCTCCTCCTTCTTGGCGTGGCACAAAGGGAAGGAATGGGGAGAAGAAGGCACCAAGGGGGCGGGTGATGTGCCCCCTTAATCTTCTTCTCTATTCCTTCTTGGCCATAGGTTTAGGTGGAAGTAAGGTGAAAATTATCTAATGGGAGGATGGGAAAATATGGGTAATTAGGTGGGTATATATAGTGGTGGAGAAGGGGTAGTTGGCATGGAGGTAATGGGTGGCTAGGATGGAGTTTGGGATGGTGGTTAGGAATCCTAAGGTGGAGATCACTTGGCGCCACCTTAAAGGGTTCAAGGGGGGTTAGTTATAGGTTGAATCCACCCCTTGGTGGACATCCATGGTGGAGGAGGTGCCTCCATTTTGGCACCAAAATGGTGTTCTAGAAGGGGGGCAATTTTGGAGGGAAAATGGAAGGTGGAGATGGGATTTAGGCTTAGGTGTAGGGTGGAGATTAGGGCATTTTTGGAGGGAAAAGTTGGTGCCAAAAAGGGGGGTAGTTAGGGTGGTTTTGGCGCCAACTTCTTGGTGCCCTTTGGTGGTGGTTGAGGGGTGAAAGGTGGTGATGGTGGTGGCGCCAACTTGGAGTGGATGGAGCTAGCTTAGGTGAGCTTAGGTAGGGCTTAGTTGGTAAAGCTAGTTAGGTAGAGTTTTAGGGTGGTAAATGCCATGGGAGCTGGAACCTAGCTAAGCTAAGCTAATCTAAGCTAAGCTTGCTTAGCTAGTAATGGAGTAGAGGAGGAGGCAATGGGAGCTAAGGTTTGTGAAGAGGAGCTCAATAGAAGAAGTCTGGAGCTGAACTGGAGCTGGCAGCTGCTGAAGAGGATGGCATGGAGCTACTTTAGCTAGCTTATCTTTCTAGTTCTTTGCTAGCTGCTAAGCCAAGCTAAAGTAAGCTGGCTTCTACCACAAAGAGCTGAGGTGAGCTAGATTTGGTGCTCCCGGGGAGGATCAAGCTGGTTGAGGCAGCTAAGGTAGCTTAGCTCAACTGAGTTGAGCTAAGCTGAGTCCCCGGGACCTGGACTTGAGCTTCCTAAGCTGAAATGAAGCCATCTTCAGCTTGCTGGAGTTGAGTGGAGCTAGATGTAGCTAGACCTAAGCTGGGGTGAACTCCAGTCAACTAAGCTGAGCTAGCTAAAGCTCCCTATGGACTAATAGGAGCTGAGATGAGTTAGACTCAGCTAAGTTGAGTTGGATCTAAGCTGACCTGAGCTAGGGTGAGCTAAGACGAGCTCTCTTGAGCTGCCATTCAACTAAGATGAGTTGAATGGAGCTAGGATGAGCTAACTCTAGTTCAGGTGAGCTGAATTCTTGCTATGGTGAGTTGGATCAAGCTAAGTTCCTGCTGGTGAGAGCTTCTCCTTCACCAGTTGCCTTCCTGAGTGTGAGGGTTCTAGGGATCTGGCAATCTGTATATCCCTAATACTAAAAAAAATGACATTAAAAAGATAACAAAAAGTGCAATGCATGCCTAACCTAATTAATGCCTAAATGCAGCTCAAAAAAACCTATTTGCGGAGCAAAATCCTAAGAGCTAGGTTTGTTTTAATGCATAAGAATGATGATAAACTGGCATTTATCACGCCCCCATGCTTATTTTTTCCTAGTCTCTTAGCAAAACTTAAATTTTTACAAAACAGAATTTTTGGGAAACCAAATTTTTTTCACTTTTAAGGAGAAAAAGATTAAGGGAAGTTAGTTGGTTTAAACATAAGAGGTATAGGATTTGTTAAAGGTAAACATCAGGATTTACTTTTGGATCCAAAAATTAGACAAAACGGGATCAATATATCCTCCAAAAAATTTCCAGATGAACCCCCTTGTTAATTCAGATGACTTGAAATTTTCACTTTTAGGATTTTTCTGGCTCTTGAATCTGATTTGCAACTTGCAATAACCTTTAAAACCTTGTGTCCATGCTTGTGAAAAGCCAACATTTTTTGGATTGAAACCTTTTTTTTTTGTGTCCCCCATGTTTATTTCTAGCTTAGTCATATAACAAATGTGTCGGGATCATCATTCCCATTACCAATCCTCGAGTGGGCTCTGGTGCCAGTACTTCGAGATAGCACTGTCCATGACACCACCTAGGAGCTCGCAACCCCACAATGCGATGTAAAGGAGTGCTCCAAGCAAACTCAAGCTCTTGCTCTGACACTATAGGTAGAGCAACGTCCGAGACACTTGAGCTGCTAAAATGAGCTTTAATGCTCCGTCTAAAGATATGAAATATAGATATGGAGCAGCACTAAGGCGGTAACATGTTGACATCGCGTCCTCAAAGGAGGCATTTTCTTCCTCGGTGGTGGGAACTCAAACCAATGATCTACTTCAAACTTTTACTAAGGCCAAACAAGGGGTTTTTCTGATTTTTAGTAGTTTTTAAATGTTGGCTTGTGTGTGAAATTTGACACAGGAAGTTCTGCAAGAAAGGCAAGTTTTGAATCAGAAACTAAGCTAGATACTTTCCATATTACAAAAGAGGATCAAGTCAACTAAGCTATCATGAGTTTAGGTGGAATTTTAGAGAAGGATATCTGATCAAGTCTAAAAATAGACCCTGAAATTCTAATGATTAGATCCATATCCTCATCCCTAGTTTGTTAAAGATAAAATCCCATTGTACTAAAAGTGAGTTGTCAACCTTAGTCCCGATTTTAAAATTTTTCTCAAAAAGTTTTTTTTCAGTATTTTTACTTTTTTTTTGGGTATGCATGAAAGAAAATAAAAATGACTAAAGAAAAATGCATATTTTTAGGTTTTGAAAATCCTAAATCGATCGTCAAAATTTTAAAAACACCCCCCCATGCTTATGATATACATGTCCTCATGCATTAGGAGGGAAAAGGGATCACCCTAGTGAAGGGCGGTCGAGTTTAGGATGGTCAAAACCTGGAAGAAGAAAGGAAAAGGAAAAGTAGGAAAAATGATGGGTTACCTCCCATCTAGTGCTATCCTTTACGTCATTTAGCTGGGCGTGAAGGTATGCACAGAAGATGGAAAATCATGTAAATAATTGGACACTTGGATGCCTACATAAAATGTGTCTTCTTCTGGATCCCTAGAAAATGGATGAGAGGAAATATAGGGATCGAAGTTGGATGGAAAATGATAAGTGTAGCCTGAGTCTAGCCACGGTTTTAAATCAGGTTGAATGCTAAACTCGGGTGGGTCTGGTGGCAGGTCCATAGAAAAGGGGTTAGGGAAGGGATGGTGAGGATTGGGTGAAGTTAGTGTGGAAAGGTGGGGTGAGGGAAGAGTGGGTGGGTCAGGGTGATCAGGGGGTTCATCAAGAATGGATTATTGGTCAAGATAAGTCTCCAAATCACAAATTTTGCCAACCACTGATTCTGAATCTGATTCCTCAAAAATATTGTGGTCGGTAAGGGTATCTATCAACATTGTCTCCTCCGCCATATTTGAAATTTCAGTATCTGAGTCCTCAAAAAAGTTATCATCATGGAATCTCTTAGAGGATTTAAAAATATCTAGAGTGATAGTTTAGCATGCATTGGTGATATCCATTTTGCCTGTGTGGCAATTAATATTTGCCTTTGCAGTGGCCAAAAAGGGTCGTCCAAGGATTATTGGGGCATTCAGTAAAGATTCGGGTACCTCAATGTCGAGGACCAGAAAGTCTGCAGGGAAGACACAATTCTAAACCTTGACCAAAACATCCTCAACAATCCCATGAGGTTTAATTGTAGATCGGTCGACTAATTGCAGGGTAACCTCGATGGGTTTTAATTCACTGATCTGAAACTCTTCAAAAAAAATCATGGGAATGATTAACTGAAGCACCAAGATCAAGGAGGGTGCAATCAAAGGTAGGAGGATACTGATCAAGGGGGGCACCCCCAGATCTTTCATCTTAGGAGGTAGCTTGCTCAGTATGACAGAGCTTACTATCTCCGAAAGATGTACCTATCATAGATTTTTGGCCTGCCTTTTTGGAGTACAGATCTCCTTCAAAAATTTGGCGTAGGCAAGTATATATTTGATGGCATCTAGGAGAGCGATATTGATTTGAACTTGCCCAAATAGATCCATGAGTTCTTCTATGGTGGGTGACAGAGGGTGATTCTCGTGCATGTTTTGAAAACAGAGATTTCATCGTAGTATAGTGCGTGAAAACGCTCATAAAAAGTAATTTATAAAGATAACGAAATTTGGAGTCCCTGTCATTCGTCTCTGGGAGGTATTTATGGAAATGCAGATTTGAAATCGATCTCTCTTGCTCTACTTATTCAAAATCACATGTCGAATTATGCTAAGTTCGTATTTATGCACAACATGCTTAGTTGCTAGAGTATTCGAAATTGAAACAAGCAACTACAATCACACGAAAATATTGCAACAAGGCTCATGGAGATTTTCACAAATAGACAAATATATAGAAAAAGATTTTCATTGATTCATGATGGTGTTTTCAACATAAAGCTCATGGAAAGCTTGTAGAGGAATGCTTGAAAATATAAATTTAGCTAACAGAAAATGATCGCATACATAAATCTAAGGGGGGATTATGCATGCATCATTGGGGGAGAATTTAGAGCTACACTATTAAGCAGTAAATAAAGTAGCGAAACTATGAAGAACTATAATCTAATCTATCAGAACTAAGGGCATTCAGAGGTGGGCTTCAATGGCCTTTGACTTGGTTGAGAGGAGGGGAAGCCAATGGTGCTTAGGCCTGTCCTTAGAGAGTGGTTGAGGAGATGATCTAAGATCTTGGCGTGAAGATGGTGCTGGCCATGGTGAAGCTACTCGTGAAGGTGGAGTGCAGGTGGAATGAAGCTAAGCTAAAATGGAGCCAAGAGTGAATGGGCGCAAAGTGCCACCCCTTAGGTCTTTTTATAGACCTAAGGGAAGCTTTCTAGAGAATTATGGAATTCTCTAGATAGGCCTATGGTGGGAGCTCATGGGTGAGTGAGAGAGAGGATGGATGGTGGTTTTTAGATCCACCAAATTTGGATCTAAAAATTGAATGACTCTTGGTTGCTCATTTTAGCAACCAAGGCAACAACACATGGTAGAGAGTTCTAGAGAACTCTAGGCTAGATATTTTCATGTGGATGGTGTGTGTTGGTGTGTGTGGGTTGAAACTTAGGTGGCTAGGTTGATTAGGTTAGGTTCTAGTGGGTTTAGGTCAAGGTAGGTGTCAAATTAGGGCTGTAAACCCTAATTCACTAAGGTAAAGTGCAATTAAACTTAATACAAGTTTAATTGGGTGTATGAAAACTTAATTGAGAGTAAAAAAACTCAATTAAGTTAGGTCTAGGTCAATTGGACTCTCACTGGATCCAATTGGACAGTGTGTGCTAAGATCAGTACTCATTTGGACTCAATGAGTCCAATTGAATAGACTGAAGAGATTAACCATGATCTAGGTCTCAATTAGGTTTAGTGAGGACCTAATTAGGACCTTAGGGAGGTCTAGAGGTGATGTACTAGGGTTAGGGAACCTTAATTTAGGTTCCCAAGGTATTAGAATTAGGTTTAGGGGGCTAGAGATCCAAGATCAAGGCTTGAATTCCAAAATAGGGTCCAGAGGGCAGTTTTGGACATCTGATAAAAGTGTTAGACGTCTTATAGTGAAAAATCAGAAGTCCAGACTTATTTTCTGGACGTCCAATCAGAGTCTGGAGGGATTCTAAGTTATGTCTTGGGTATTTTGCAGAAATTGGACGTCTGACCTAGTGTCTGGACATCCGATAACACTACAGAAGTGGGTTTAAGGTGTGTGGGAGTTGGCTAAGGGTTCTGCACATCCTATATCTCATCTGGATGTCTAGATAGAGGTTAGAATTATGGTTTTAAGGTTTCCTAGGGTGCAGTGACCTAATCTAAAGGTGGCTAAGGCTTGGGGAAGCTTTTAGGCTGTCTTAGTGCTAGGATGGACCTAAGTTCTTCACAATTTATTGCTTTATTCCTACTTAATAGAATAGCATACCTTAACTCTCTTACATTATTATCTACTACATCTAATTCTAGGTCTTCTACTCTAGCTCTGCTGCAACTCTAGCTTCAAGTCCAGCTTCAGATCCAACTCCTGAGCTTCTTATTTCCTGCACTTTATATAATGTACCTAATTAGTATACTATAGCATTATTCTATGCATAGCTATAGGAAGAATAGTAAAGACGCAAATAATGCATATGCATGCATGAACTACCCTAACTTATGCTAAGTCCTAGCCTAATTTAGGTCAATTAAGACCTATGATTGCTACACAATCATACCCTCATGCCTAAATCTTGCTAGTCCCTAGCAAATGTGAGACTAAATTATTCACAGAAGGGTCTCTAAGGGATTGATTATTTTATCAAGTGTATGCCTAGAGATTTTTCTCCTTTTTGTTTTCATCCTATGCTCTAGAAATCCAGACAATCGTGAAAGTGTAGCTATGTAGCTTTTGCAACAGATTCGAGTGAAAAACTAATTCACCTCTAAAGCCTATACTTGATCCCTAGTAAAAATTCTAGTGGGATAGGTGGACTTCTTCCCTCGGGGTATTTAAGATATTCTATGAATTTCACCCGGCTTTAAGCTTAAGTAGAGAATGTTTGAGGGAAAAGATTATATATTTGGTGGCTCACTCTCGACTGGTGCTACATAGAGATTAGTACTATAGAATCTAGATTCCCAAATTATTACGTAACTCAACTCAGAGAAAGGCGAGAAAAACTATGCTCTCTTTTGGTTCCTTTGCATTCATTCTCTCTTTCTCTCTTTATTTTTTTTCTTAGAGCTCACAATCTCACTAGATTCTCACGTATGATCTGTATTTGGTGGTCTCACTTGGCATTAACACTTCAATTGAATTCCATAACACAAACACTAAGTTGGAATTCCTTAGCCAGTATTCGAGCAGTCGGAAACACAAAAAGATAGGTTAAGGCCATATTTGGTGGATTTCAAATTTATTTAGTGGTATTGCCTCAATGCAACTAAATATTCACTCTTTTCTTTGCCTTTTCTTCTTTTCTAATTTTTTTCAATTTTTCTTTCTTTTCATCATTTTTTTTCTTTTTTCATTCATTTTTTCTCCTTTTTTTTTTCTATGTAAAAAAAAAAATTTTCTTCTTTTTTTTTCTTTTTTCAACACAACACAACTAGCACACACCCATGAACTTTATTGAGGAGGCATTATTAGGGATTGGTGGTACCATGAGACATTGGGTGGCTTATTTGGTGGAAGTGCCTACTCACGGCACTGGGAGAGACGAATAGGACGGTGTATTTCTGACCTTGACATCAATACCCTCCTTCAGCCGAGGATTCCGTAAAAAATGGTCGTAACCATCCACCTTAGCTCTAGTTTTATGAAAACTCGCTTTCCACGTATTTGCCTTATTTGGTGGTTCTTAAAATTCACACAAAATGTATACGTAGGAATCGAGAGCGAAAATTATGCCTTATCTCTTAGTATCATCACCTAATTATCTAGGATTCCGGATTCCTTGCACTAATCTAAGAGCACTACTACACTCTACTCTCATCTCACACTATTTGTTGGAATTTTGGAGGAAATTTTGCCTAGCTCCCAAAACACTGTCCAAGGGTTTAAGAAAATAAGCACTCCTTCTTCTCGATAGACTAAAGACATTTATCAGCCTTCACCATGAATCCATTGCAAATTCTACGTGTGTGTGAAAAGTTGTACTGGATTCCAGATTACAGGAATCAGCCAGAGGATAAAATCCCTAATGCATTCTCTTTAGAAGATAATCTTATTCATGGATGCACTATGTATATATGCTATAAACAAGTAACCACTTATATTCGTACTTCATGAAATTTTCCTTTCGGGTTACATTTAGCTTGACCCTAAATTAAGAACAAGAGGTCAGCAGGTGAGTCGGAAGTGGCTGTTGCGGATGATTTTTAGCTCCAATGCGAGCATTTGAGGTGGAGTCAGTTGTTCTTTTATTTAGAGTCCTAAAGTACATCTGACATGTAGCTTCGAGGTTTTCCTAAATATTGGCATAAAAATTTTGAAATTTTTTCATATTTAGCCTCCCATGCCTAATGGTCATGCATGTTTCGTGTGTAAGAAATCGATGTTACAAGTAACCTGTCATCGTAGTTGCAAAACACGTCGATCAAATAAAATTTATATTGAGCGACGTTTACTTTACTTGAAAACCGTGCTTCGATTCGTTTCTTTTTGGTATTTTGGTGTTTTGTTATTTTTTTGTATTTTTGAAATAAAAGAGAACAAGCAAACATATCACAAGATAGAGATCTAGAACAAATTTGATATATATTACTTCTAATGTCAATTACAAGAAACTATGAAAGCATATAAAGAGAGGAAGGGAGAGGAAATCTCCAGAATCGGCTGTTCGGCAAGACGACGGCGCCTGGTGGAAGCTCGGACAAATTAGGTGAGGAGCGAGACAATGTAGGTGAGATGCTGGAGGACGTCGGGTTAAGGAAAGCTTCGGCATAGCTCCGGAATGGAGGTGAGAAGACGGAATTGATCTGCTACCAGAATGGAGGTAGGAGGATGGCTCCAAGGTGACCTTTGAAGGGAGATGGGAAGTTGGAAGAGTATTTGGTGGGGCAGAGGTTCGCTACACTAATAGGCATCTTGGGAGCTTGAGAACAAGCTCTAATGGAGCGTTGGTAGGCTTGCTAGAGCTTGGGAGTAGGTGGGAGTAGAGTAGGCAGAGATGGCTTGGAAGGGAGTGGGTGTAGGTCCTTTTATAGTGGTGAAGAGGCAAAAATCGGTATGGGACCATTAGTGACATCCAGGCCGTCGCTGAAAACGTCGCTGTAAGCAGCTCATGGCTGCTAGTGCCCACAGCTGGCTCTTCTGGAATGCAATGAATTACCGACGGCTGTAAGCGTCGCTGTAATTCTAGCTCATGCGTCGCTGTAGTCCAGCTCACGCTGTGTTGGCGCCGCTTCTGCCTTACCTCGCCTGCCCACGTGTTGGTGCTGCATGCATGCGTGCCTACACACCCACGCGCGCACTCGCGCTGCTGCGTGCGTGCAGTGCTGCGTGCGTGCGCTAGCGGCCTGGGCTGCGCCATGTGGAGCAGTCTGTGCTGTCCATCTTCTTGTTGTAGGGGCTGCTACAGAGGTTGGATTGAGTCGATTTTCGCTCCGTTAAGTTGCGATCGTCGACCTGAATCTATCCACGTGGTCGGATTTATCATTTGAAGCTCTGAATTATGTCTCCTAGTCCCTTGGTCGTTGATCTTCCTCGGACTGCATATGGTGCTATGGAACTCCAATCGAGGCGATTTCAGAGGCGTTGGACTTCGATCGTCATCTTGATCAGATCCGTATGGTCGGATCGTCAATCCGAGGCTCCGAAATAAATATCCTTCTCTCCTAACCACAAAAAGGACGTAATTAACCTAAATTATATATAGCTAATCTAAATGCAGAATGATGCATGCTATGTAATATTTATAACATGAAATGCAAATCTAAGAGTAGGAACATGCATGAATAGGCATTTTACCCTCAATAAATGTGTTTGCATCATACCCCCATGCCTATCTTTTTCTAGTCCCTAGCAAAATTAAACTATATGCTTTGTATAAAAGTGGAATTAGGATTAGATCACTTAGGCCTAAGTCGTTTATTAACAATAGAAAATTTCAACAAGGTCCTAAACTACAAAAGCTCAACAGTACCCGAGTGTCTACCAGAATGCAGACCGCCCAAGTTCTCGCCTTATTTGAGAAGGGCATATATATTTTTTTTATTTTTCTTCTTTTCTAATTTTTTTGTACTTTTGGAGTTTGAGAATTCTGGGAAAACTTTTTACGGCTACCCGACCCGCCCAAGACTCGAAAAGGACTCTAAGTACTAAGCATCTTTGTGAAAAAGTGATAGACTCACAAAATGGCCATTAAGATGGACTTTGGGTTTCTACGACCCTAGGTGACCTTTCCTAAAGGTTTATCTTTATGATCGGTAGCTTTCTCCCTACTTCTTTTATTTATGGGGTCAACACAAGGGTGAATCCAATGTATATCTTCCCGATTTATTCTACTTACATGCTTTTTCCCTAAGTGTTTTGGGAATTATTGTACAATTTTTTTGTGAGCTGGGTTCTGGACAACCGGCTGATGAGCTGTTATCACCGACAACTTGCCAGCCATACTCGTGTGGTGAAGTGTGGTTTTATTTTTTTATTTTTTTCTCCCTTTTTTTTCTCTTTTTTTTGAGTGTTTCTTTTTTTTCCTTTTTTAAGTAGGTGGCTTCCCTGATCTAAGATTTACCTAAAGGCAGTACAACGAAAATGGTCTTGTGGCTAGGCTCTGGACAACCGGCCGATGAGCTGTTACCACTGACAACTTGCCAGCCATACCACCCAAGTCGGTCCATTAGCTACCCAATTTCCGTAAAAATCGTCGGAAAATGAGTCAATGCAAAATAATGTGTGTAGATGCTTAGGCTTAAAGTCCCCCCAAATCAGAGGGCAGGTTGATAAGTCGCATACTTATCATCCCAAATTAATTACCAAATTAAAATAAATTTTAATTGGCGAGGACTTGAGACTAAGTCCACATTCGAGTGGACACCCAGGTTAATTAAGCCCGAAAACCTAAAGAGTCTAGGTGTTTAGGTCCTCTCGTATCATTTCCTAAAGTTAATAACTTCCAAATGCCTAAGTTCTCTTTTCCTAATTTCTTTTTTTTACCTTTTCTCAAATTTTCAATTTTTTTTAATTTTATAAGAAACTAAAAGAAATTCTATGGAATTAACATAATGATTTTTGGAATTGATTATCCACCCCCCATGCCTAAATGATGCATGTCCTCATTGTAAAAATAAAGACATGAAAATGGTAGAGTAAACAGAACATCACCTGAGTGTCGTGAAAATCCGCTCAACTCCACAGAGAGAAGATTGTATACACACGTGCTATGTTTAATGCCTTCAGCTATGCATAACATACATACAAAGAAGAAATTGAGAATTCACAAGTGCGGGTCAAAGTCAAAATCAAAAGGTTGATCTTGAAACCCATTTGCAGAAGATGTCCACAGATGTGGATGAGATTATGGTGCAGACCCATGCCTCAGGGTCTAGTGGTTCTCAGGTTCTGGATGAAAATCACCCAGAACCGAAGGTTGTTGTGTTTACGGGGCCGGGCCTGCAGTTTAGTGGTGTGCAACCCAAAACCAAAGTGTCGGATAATGGGTAAAGATGGTTCAATAGGTGTGGTTGTCCACTTAACATCTAGCTCAGAAAAATAATCAGTTATTCCAGGCTTGGGTCGCACATGAAAGATATCATAAGGGTCCATATAGAAGATAGGTGGTTTCATGTCAATAGGTACCCTTATATCCAAATTTGTTTTTCCCTCAAAATTAACCTCCCAGATCTTTATTTCCAATTTCCTATCCTCTGAAATCAAGGTTTCCAGGACCTCTATATCATTGTACACCTCGTCTAAAGTACCCAAGTCCAACAATTGTGGCTGAATAAGGATTGACTTGGACACAATGATCTCAAAAGTATGTTCATTCAGCTCTTTGGGGTGTGGTTGAGGAATGGGGCTACTAATTGAGTCATCAAGTATCGGATCCTCCAAGTTAGCCCCAACCGAATTAGAATCTTCAGTAATTGGGCTACCAAATTGGTCGTCATACTCCTCAAGCCCGTATGTCTCACTAAAATCATTCTCCTCAAGCTTAAGTGAGACTTCACTAAGAGATTCCTCACCCTCAAAATCAAAGAATTCATGATCCTCATTTGTATATGTCTCAACATCACAAGTCATTTCATCATCCAAGGAGACATAATTTTCTTCATTTCCTAACTTGGGGATCTCGGGTGAATCAATCGGTTCATCCTCAAAGGGTTGCTATAGACCAATCTGGTCATCTCCAATCTCCGAATATGTATCCCCCCCGACAGGCACCTGAGCGGGTTCAGACATTGGCTCTCCTGAAGAGGGTTCATCTTGAGAATCATCCCAAGATTTGACTAGTGCAACCACAAATTTCATCCTCAACCTCGATAATTTCCCAAGAAGAAACTCACCCAGGTCCATATCCCTAACACTTTGGAGCAAATCCAATAGAAAACTATTAAGTTCATCAATCATTTTGATCATAGGCTCCAGTGCTTCAGTGCATAGTGTTGGCTGAGCTTCTAACGATTGTATAGTGTTCCTCAAATTAGCCAACACCCTATCCTGGATCTGGTTCACCTGAACTGGCTGGTTCGGTTCAGGTTTGGGTGGTTTTGGGTTAAATCTAGGGGAGTTAAAATGTCAAGGTTCTCGGGTTCCTCCCTGGTAGTAGGTCGTCTTGGGTTGTTCAAAGAAGGGTGATGACCTATTTTCAATGGAATACTGGGGAGGGTAGGTGTTATAATTATTATATCCTTCCTGATTGTAGATCGGGTTGGTTTGGTGATCAAAGGTTGAAGATCTATAATCATTAAAGCTTTGAGAAGGATAATAATCATAGTCTTGTTGTCCAGGGTTAGGCCTTGGACACTGAGGTCCGGATTCATATCCCCAATCAAAGTCATCCCGGCAAGTGGATGGGTAATTACGAGTCAAGTCAGGATAGTAATCATCTTGGGGATAAGTGGTGGTAGGAGGATAGGATGTGAAATGTGTGTAGGATGTGGAATGGTACATGGTGAAGTAAGGAGGGAAATCAGAAAAGAAAGGAGCCCTGCAATACAAAAATACAAGCCTGTCCTTAGTTTGGGTAGCCTAAAGGTCTACAGACTCTCAGAATCCGTCCTAAGATTATAGATGATTTACTCTACTTATGTCCAGGCAATCCAACCAGTTAGGAGGGATTGGGGAGAAGGTTCTTCCTTTGGCTTGCGCCTCCAGTTCCTAGTGTACCCCCCAGCCGCGGTCGTTTGACGCTACTCCCCTAACTAGACATCAGATTGACTAGTATAAGTAGGTTAATCATGAACAATCTCAATCTGGATCATGACAAGCGAACCAGTCCTTAGGGCCAACGTCTAATCAAATTTTAGTTAGGCTTGGGACAATGGTGCTTCAGGAATATGATGGGCCCTTTAGATGGGTTGTGCTCTTAATGATAAGTTAAAATGTTTGTGTGTGCACAACCAGGGTTTGCAAACAATGTTATTTGATGATGCGTCTTTTAGAGTTCAACCTTGTTTAGTAGCTTTTAGGGTTTAATTCTTAGGTTGGTTCAATCAAGGTTTAGTAGAACACTCCAAGTTTTGAAAGCACGGGTGATGATATGTTCCTTTAAAAATCAAAAATAATGTGGAGTGCCTGGTTCAGCCCTAAGAATCAACCCTAAGTGGCAAGCTACTTGATGGATCAGTTTTAAATTGAGTGGTGCGGCCCAAACAGTTCAATCAATTGGCCTATTGCACCACTTAGTTAAGGCACACAGAAATGCTTAACCTATTCAGATTTCTACTCACTTATGTGTATTTAGTTGAAGTGTACCAGGTCCACAAGTCAAATCCCGGTTAAGTGATAAAATCAAAGTGATTGTGCACCTTAGGATAAGAAGTTGTGGGTGTTAAGTGTGTAGCTTTCAGAAAATCCCACAATCAGATAACACTTTATTTTTTATTTATGTGGATGGCGAGGTGAGTGGAGGTGGCAAACAAACAACCAAATCTATCCTAGGGTTCATAAAAAGCACCTAAGTTGATTTGGGTTTGAGTTATTCTGTTATGGAATGACAACTAAGGTGGGGGTGGTGTGGGGGACACTTACAAAACACTCTACCCACACTTTACTCTGGTCTACTGCACTTGGATCTCCATGCTAGGGTACCTGCAAGATAGTAGATCAAAGACAAGCAGGGTTAATGCTATGTAAATGCAAAGAAATGCAATAAACAATAAAGTAAATTCCATTGCCTCCCCGGCAATAGTGCCAAAATGGTCATGCGTGTTTCGCGTTTAAGAAATCAAGGTTACAAGTAACCTGTCGTTGTAGTTGCCAAACACGTCGATCATATAAAATTTATACCGAAACTCCAAGGGAGTCCTGGGTCGAACACAGGGAGGCGACGCTTACTTTACTTGAAAATCGCACTTCAATTCATTTCTTTTTGGTATTTTGGGATTTTGTTATTTTTTTGTATTTTTGAAATAAAAGAGAACAAGCAAACGTATCACAAGATAGAGATCTGGAACAAATCTGATATATATTACTTCTAATGTCAATTACAAGAAACTATGAAAACATATAAAGAGAGGGAGGTGAGAGGAAATCTCTCGAATCAGCTGTTCAACGAGACGACGGCGCCTGGCGGAAGCTCAGACGAAGGAGGTGAGGAGTGGGACGATGGAGGTGAGATGCTGGAGGATGTCGGGTTGAGGAAAGCTTCGGCATAGCTTCGGAATGGAGGTGAGAAGACGGAGTTGATCTGCTACCGGAATGGAGGTGGGCGGACGGCTCCAAGGTGACCTATGAAGGGAGATGGGAAGTTGGAAGAGTATTTGGTGGGGCAGAGGTTCGCTACACAAATAGGCACCTTGGGAGCTTGAGAACAAGCTCTAATGGAGCGTTGGTAGGCTTGCTAGAGCTTGGGAGTAGGTAGGTGTAGAGTAGGTAAAGATGGCTTGGAAGGGAGGGGGTGTAGGTCCTTTTATAGTGGTGGAGAAGAGGCAAAAATCGGTATAGGACCATTAGTGACATCCAGGCCGTCGCTGGAAACGTCGCTGTAGGCAGTTCATGGCCGTTGGCAGCAACAGTTGGCTTTGCTGGCATGTGATGAATTATCGACGGCTGTAAGCGTCACTGTAAGTCCAGCTCAAGCATCGCTGTAGTCCACATCACGCTGCGTTGGCGCCGCTTCTGCCTTGCTGCGCGTGCCCACGCTCTGGCACTACGCTCATGTGTGCCTGCTCACCCGCGCGCACACCCGTGCTGCTGCACGCGTGCGGTGCTGCGTGCGTGCACTGGTGGCCTGGGCTGTGCCACGTGCAATCTGGGCCGTCCATCTTCTTCTTGTTGTAGAGGCGGCTACAGAGGTCGGATTGAGTCGATTTTCATGTTGTTAGGCTGCGATCGTTGACCTGAATCCATCCACGTGGTCGGATTTATCATTTAAAGCTCTGAATTATGTCTCCTAGTACCTTAGCTGTTGATCTTCCTTAGACTGCATATGGTGCTATGGAACTCCGATCGAGGCGATTTCAGAGGTGTTAGACTCCGATCGTCATCTTGATCAGATCCGTATGGTCGGATTGTCAATCTGAGGCTCCGAAATAAATATCCTTCTCTCCTAACCACAAAAGGGATGCAATTAACCTAAATTATATACAACTAATCTAAATGTAGAATGATGCATGCTATGCAATATTTATAACATGAAATGCAAATCTAAGCGTAGGAACATGCATGAATAGGCATTTTACCCTCAATAAATGTGTTTGCATAACCTAAGTTCTTTGATGTCCCCATGCATGAATATAAAAGAAAATGAATACAGCAGGGAGTAAGTGGGTAGAGATCACCTGGAATTGTTCCTGAAATTTTAATGTTCAGCACTGGCCAACCTGACAGTATGCAATATGCAAGAGAAATATGCTTAAAAGAAAAATATGCTATGTATAAAAATGGTTATGTATAGGTGATGGTAGAATGTGGGGTAGATGCTGAGTTTAACACCTCCAGCTGGGCGAAAACTCAATCAGATGTATCAGTTCTAGCATAGGAACCGGTCAAGATTAAGAGAGAGATGTGCTCGTATGCTCCCAGAATTAGTGGTTCGGAGATGCGAACCAGCTAATTATGCACCCCTACTCCAAAAAGTCTAGCTATAAGAAAGTGTTGAGTGGTGGTGGAAAATAGAGGATAATCAGAGAGAGGATCATGATGTTGATTCAGCTGATTTATCATGTCCCACAATTCAGTAGGAAGTTGCTGAGGGAGTAGATCAAAATGTATCTCAGAACTAGAATCTGAGTCATAGGGATCCTCATTACAATAATTGACATCGAAGATCATGCCCTCTCCAGGCTCTGGATCATATGGGGGTATCCGTGAAAGTAGAAGATCAGTGGGGATGTCACTGAAATCCTCACCAGAAATTACTTCGTCCTCATCGATACTCATCTTTGATTCATCGGAAGCTGACTCTTTCGAATCTGAGTCGAGCAATCCATTAGATTAACTAGGATTGTAGGTGTGTCCCTAGCTCATTCTACTCAAAGCTTCACCCTCATAGGCATTGGTTTCCTCAGTAATTCCTACCTCAGGTAGCATATCAATTTCTTCGGTCAAAACACCCATAGCTACTTTTGGTCTTTGGATGTCAGGATCAAGGATAGAAAGTGTCATCTCAGAATCTCTAACATCCGAATTAGGTATGTAGGTGAAAGAAGAAGGGTGCAGATCAGAAGATGTTGGCTGTAGCATAGGTTCACCTACAATGGGAAGTGACCTAGATTGATCAGTAGTGTCACATGTAATGTTTTCCTCAAGATCCATATCCTCAAATGGATCTACTTCCCTTATCATTGTTCAGTTATCTAACCTAAGAGGTATCACCCAGGATTCAGGATAATCCGATTGTGGCTCAGTCCTAGAGATATCAGTCCTTTCCTCAGTTTCTTCAATGGAGTTCTCAGATGAACCCATTCGGAACATTTCCTACTCCTATCTCATATCCAAGCGAGATTCCCCTGAATTATCTTCCGGCATCAGCTCCTGAGAATCTCCTGTGTGTCCTTCCGACATAGTTGTTTTAGATTCTTTGAGGTCTTCAAGGCTATTTTCCACTTGATATCTCGAAAGCAGTAGT
This sequence comes from Thalassia testudinum, assembly GCA_037157565.1. Classification (NCBI taxonomy): domain Eukaryota; kingdom Viridiplantae; phylum Streptophyta; class Magnoliopsida; order Alismatales; family Hydrocharitaceae; genus Thalassia; species Thalassia testudinum. Next base: position 99,620,967 of record JAZHRO010000025.1, read on the forward strand.
TCTTGAGTTTCCCGATTTTGTCCAATTAGCCTTGTTATCCTTGCTGTTCCCTGAAGGAGCTCCATCACAGCTTGTTGATATGGAATCCAGCTTTGTCTTTGGTTCGGTTCAGTGATAGCTTGGATTTCATGTAGATAGGATGCAGCCTTCTCCTTAGCACTAGCTACAACTCTCTGTATTCTATAATGCGGTCACATATGCACTGGTAGTTCTTCAGGGGTTCCAAGGGGTAAATCATGTCTACGCATATTCCATGGGTAAGAAGCAACAGTGTGAAATCCATATCTTGGATTATAAGATGTGGTCCTTTGAGGGACCGGCTGGTATAGGTCAAAATATCCAAGGTTAGGATATGGGTTAACCATTTTGGTAACTCGAGGAGAAGGATTAGGCGAAGCGAAAAGGCGTCTTCGCCACCTTGGGTTCTGATCCTAAGGTTGAGCTGATTCAGTGACCCGGGCTCTCAGATAAGCTTGTGGGTCCAGCTCTTTTGGATCCTGGTTAGGTCCAAATCCAAGGTTAGCCATTGCAGCTAAGCAGATAGAAGAAGTGGGGGGAGAAGAATGGTCTGGGTGAGGTGACTCACCTCCTTGGGAGTGGCTTCCAAGGACCAAATAGTCGAGGTTTGAGTGACCTCGTTCCTTGCATACACCACCCAACCCCTGGGTTGGTGTAGCCAAGCCAGACAAGGCTAAGGCCCTGCCAATCAGATGGTCCTTATGATCGAATGAGCATATTTTTTGTTTTAAGTTCGAATTCCTGAAGAAAAATTCATCATGCAACCGACTGAAAGTGATTCCCACCTCTCAAGCTAACCCAGCTAGTCTGGTTATGAGGGGACTAGGGGGAAGGTTCTTCCTTCAGCTCACACCTCCGATTCCATTACCCCTTAGCTACGGTCGTTTGACACTACCCCGCAGACTTAGTCACTAGGTTTAGCAAGAGAGGTTGAAGCCACCTAGTAGTACGACAACGAATTCGAGTTTGCTTACGTGTTTTAAAATTAATTTGAGCCTGTTTTTCTTCAGTTGGGGTTTGTGGTGAGTGGCCCACAAGGTTACCAAGCTCACCGGATAAACACTAGACTTGACTAAGTCTAGGTTAGCCCAAATGTGGTCTCTATAATGTAACCCTAAAGGTATAACCTAGGGTTCATGCAATTCTAGGGTTTTCTTCCTTGCGATTTCAGTAGACCAATGAAACACAAATAATTCTCTGGATAAAATTTGAATCCAAATAAAATAAAATTTTGGAAGTAGATTCCTTTTTCAATTATCTTTTTTAGAGAATGTATTTTTTTTTACTATTTTAATCGAATTTCTAGGGATTTTTGAATGTCAAAGGGGTTAGAACTGGAATTGTGGCCCCTGGTCGGTTTCTTAACTTGAAATAGTATCAAGTGATCTCAAAAATTTTGGGAAAAATATGGGAATTAAGGCCAACGAGATCAGATTTCAAACCCCACCATTTTTAATCAAAACAAATTCCCAGATTGCTCGAAATTGTTTTTGAATTTTGAAAAATCTCAAATCTGGGTCAGTTTGACCCCCTTGGACTTCACGAATTTTTAAAAATTTTATGCTTATAAATTCTTCAAACGAACGGTGTCGCTTGAAAGGTGGTTTAAAAATGAAGGTCTAACAAAAATTTTAGAATTTTTGGCCCATTAATTTTTCAGCAATTGAATTTTTAAATTAGAATTTGAAGCCTGGCCGAAAATCAGAGGGTGGTGGGAAAGCTTTTGGAAAGGTGTTTGAAGTTTAAATTCAAACTTTCTACCAAAACAATTTTCTTTTAAAAAAAACTTTTTAATTTTTTTTTGAAGGAAAAACCTTTTTTCAATTTTTTTTTTCAAGTAAACTAACCTAAGATTCAAATGGAGACTTAATCCAACTACCTAGACTTTTTTGTTTTCTTTTCTTCAAGAAAATAAATAGCCTTTTTTTTTAAATGAAATTACTAGAAGGAAATCTAACCTAGGGTTCAAAAAAATGGAAATCCTAATCTAAGAGGAGATGTGCACCTGATGATTTTTCTACGTTCGATGTGTGCGTAGATCCCGTTTTTCCAATTTTCCTGCACATCAAAAGACAAGCAAAAGAAGATTTATTAGTGATAATTCTAGAGATCGAAATAAAAAATGATGTTGCCTCCATGGCAACGATGCCATTTGACAGAGGGTGATTCTCGCACGTGTTTTGAAAACAGAGATTTCGTCGTAGTATACTGCGCGAAAACGCTCGTCAAAAATAATTTATAAAGATAACGTGATTTGGAGTCCCGGTCGTTCATCTCTGTGAGGCGTTTATGGAAATGCAAATTTGAAATCGGTCTCTCTTGCTCTACTTATTCAAAATCACATGTCAATTTATGCTAAGTTTGTATTTATGCACGACATGCTTAGTTGCCAGATTATCCGAAATTGAAACGTGCAACTTCAATCACACAAAAATATTGCAACAAGGCTCATGGTGATTTTTACAAATAGACATATATATATGGAAAAGTATTTTCACTGATTCATGATGGTGTTTGCAACATAAAGCTCATGGAAAGCTTGTAGAAGAATGCTTGAAAACATAAATCTAGCTAATAGAAAGCAATCGCATACATGAATCTAAGGGGGGATTATGCATGCATCATTGGGGGAGAATTTAGAGCTACACTATTAAGTAGTAAATCAAGCAGTAAAACTATGAAGAACTATAATCTAATCTATCAGAACTAAGGGCATTCAGAGGTGGGCTCCGATGGCCTTTGACTTGGTTGAGAGGAGGAGGGGTGGCCAATGGTGCTTAGGCCAGCCCTTGGAGAGAGGTTGAGGAGATGATCTAACATCTTGGTGTGGAGATGGTGGTGACCATGGTGAAGCTACTCATGAAGGTGGAGTGGAGGTGGAATGAAGCTAAGCTAAAATGGAGCCAAGAGTGAATGGGTGCAAAGTGCCACCCCTTATAGACCTAAGGGAAGCTCTATAGAGAATTATGGAATTCTCTAGATAGGCCTATGGTGGGAGCTCATGGGAGAGTGAGAAAGAGGATGGATGGTGGTTTTTAGATCCACTAAATGTGGATCTAAAAATTAAATGGCTCTTGGTTGCTAATTTTAGCAACCAAGGCAACAACACATGGTAGAGAGTTCTAGAGAACAATAGGCTAGGTATTTTCATGTGGATGGTGTGTGTGGGTCGAAACTTATGTGGCTAGGTTGATTAAGTTAGGTTCTAGTGGATTTAGGCCAAGGTAGGTGTCAAATTAGGGTTGTAAACCCTAATTCACTAAGGTAAAGTGCAATTAGACTTAATACAAGTTTAATTGGGTGTGTGGTGATTAGCCCATAGTTGTGGGCTATTTAAGTATTTAAGTGCCTACACATTAGGTTAATTCTAACATTTATTTAGCATAAATTAGGATGTAAATAGATTAATTCATAGTATTAATTTAATTACATAATCCATACATTGCATTCATATCCTAAGTGCATTTAGAATTAGCTTAGAATAGCATTCATCTAATTAGACAACCAATTAGGTACATTGTTTTCATTAACATAGAAGTTGAGGGTCTGTATATAAATGACCCTAATATTTTAACATTATTTTCTTTATTCTTCTCCTTGCAGGAACGGCTGGCTACCGCTCTAACGTCGAACGACCGCAGTGAAGAACCATTCAAGGGAGAGCGGATGTGGTGGATCTGGTCGGGCGGCTGATTTCAAACTTATGCAGGCCACTACAAAAGGAGGTGGGAGGCAGTCGAGTTGAGGAGGCCTCCACCACTGACCCACCACTGTGTAGAGAGAACTTCTCTCTTCCACTCCATACTGTCGGCCTCTACTGTGGAGGCGAGTCTCCGTCACCGTGGGCATGTGGTGTGACAGGCCACACCGCCATCCGGAGCTCGTCCGCATCACCGTGAGCACCTTAGCGTGCATCTCCTTCGCCGTCGTCGCCGACCACCACCACCGGGCTACTGATTTAGCCACCCTTTCAGTAACTTAAGACATCTGGGAAATTTCCCAGACGTCTGAAGCTACCCGCTCACCTGCACCCACTCGCCTGCGTACACGTCTGAAGTCCACCTCCCAATCTAGAGCCATCTCCGTCCTCCCACTTCACTTCCACCGCACATGTCTGAAGTCCGCCTGCTCCTGCAGAACCACGCACGCCTCCGCCCGCGCCTGCAGCTTGCGCGCCCACGCCAACCGCCAGCAGCTCCTCTAGCCCACGCCCTCCTCAGCCTGCAGCGCACACCTTCCCCGCGCCTGCAGACCCGCATGCCCGCGCCTGCAGACCCGTACGCCCGCGCCTGCAGCTTGCGCGCCCACGCCCTCCTCAGCCTACATCGCACACCTTCCCCGCGCCTACAAACCCGCACGCCCGCACCTGCAGACCCGCATGCCCGCGCCTGCCTTTGCGAGACCAGCAGCTGCGCCTACAGACCCGCCAGCAGTAGCACGCGGCAGATCTCATGCCAGCAGGCCGCGCAAGCTCACTGGCTGCAGCACCTCAGCCGGAGCTCGTCCGGCCACCTCCGGCCGCCGCGCGACTCGCCGCCACCACCGATTCGAATCCCTCGGTCTAAGGGACCTCCTGCAAGCTTCCCGCGCCTGGCCATCCGCTCCTCATCACGCAAGACAAAGGGGAAAAATTCCCTTATTTTGCTACAGTAAACCATCAATTAGAAATTACATTTTCTGCCATTGTCACTTTTTAATGATATTTTATTGATTCTACATTGCAGAAAATATCTTCTAGTTTCTCATAATTGCCATTTCAGCATTGTTTCTTGCTTAAACCTTAATCTAAAGGCAATCTTGGCTTGATTCTTGTCCAAACTAACTACGAACGAACGTTTTTAATTGGTGTGAATTTTAATACGTCATTGCCTCCCTGTGGATACGACCCGCTCCTCTGCGAGTGGTTATTTCTTAAATATTGATCAGTCTATTTTTCCACCACATTAAACTGCAACCGACTTAAAAGACGAGAAGTCGACGAGTCAAATGGCGCCGTTGCCGGGGAGGCAACAGACGCAATAATTTCGCCTAATTTTATTTTGATTATTTGTCAATTGCACAGAGATTTCACCATTTATTATTTTCTTTTCTGTGCGAGAAAAATTATGCAAGAATCAGCCAGTGTGAGAGGCGACCCTTGACGTCGCCAGACGAGAAGTGGATGAGCAATTTTGAAAGGAGGAGAAGGACGAGGACACGACGGACACCATTGTATTTAGTCGCTAGTTTACTTAGAATAGAATTAAGACTGTAGACTTAATTTTTCATTGCAGTTAGTTTGAAACCCTTGTTCTGGAGCATATTTTGAGGGGTCTGTTCCCCGATTTTGTTTTGGGCCCGTGTTGGGTAATTTTTGGGAGCCTGTTCCCTTTTCTTTAGATTTAGGTTTTTTTTTCTTTCTTATTACTTTTATTTGCTTGTGCATAAGTAGTTCTAAAAAAAAATAAAAAAAATGAGCTGCCTGCTAGAAGCTGCCTACACTAGGACGAACCATTTAGGTCTGTTTGAGCAGCCTCTAGATTTACTTCTCTGCATTGCGTGCATTCTTGCATCGTAGATCGCTGGAGGCAAGGTATGCATTCTCTTACTTTGCATCCTATTTTTTATCACGCATTGCATTTGGGATTTAATGCGAAGACCACCTAATCTGTACTGAATAAATCTAACAAGTGGTCACATTTTTTTTTTAGAAAAAGGACTAATTAAAGGAAGGACATTTTAAAAACCAAGGATTTGATTTTCAAACTTGGCGTGCGATTCAAAGTTCAAAATCTTTTACGGTGTATGCACACTTATTTCACTTGCACCACGGCACGCTTTTAGACACTCCTTAGGTTTGGAAATACTAGGACAAGAGCCCTCCTTTCGTTGGATTCTGAAGTGTTCAGAACTTGAGATCAAAGGTTTTGCAAGTCCAAAGAGGGGGATACCCTGCCACGGATTTTTGGGGGTAGTTTAGAAGCACAGTGAAAGCACAGCTTCAAAGGAAGGCTTAGGCCTACATGCATCCCTCGATCTTCCATCTTTGGATTTACTTGACCATTTGAGATTTAGGGAAGAACACCTAAGCTCCAACTAGGTCTTCTTAGGTGAACCGTAGGTCGGCAATAGGCGCGTAAATTGATTGAACAAATTGTATTGTCATCTGCAATCTGACTTAAAATCAAAAGCCTAAATTGGGAAAGACCTAAAAGGTCCTTTTTGAATTGTGTTTTGCTTGGGGAATTCTGATTGAAGTGTGAGATAGAATGGACCACATTGATTTTCAACCTTTCACATCTTGCCCACACCCTCACCCCCACTCTGCATCATTCAATCCTAGACGCCAAGATGGTCCATTCCTTGATGGACATAATGACAATCATTGGGATCCATTTTACTCCTATTATAGGAGTATTGGCCTAGTTAAGCCCCAAATTAGTGAGCAAAACTCAGGAGCAGGATTTGCTTTGCCCAATATCCCACATAACAAAGAAATACCCAACCCACCCTCCCTGAAAACTTATAATGGTTGGACAAACACTCCTTTGTACTATAAGCCTGAGCCTGACTTCTCTTATGATAGAAATGACCTCTCCTCTTTGAAGATGGAAATACAGAAAATTCAAAATGAAATGAGTGAATTGTTAGGAGAATCTTTGAGAGCAGGCCAACAAGAAAGAGATGAAATTAGCCACCCAATCTACCCCATTGACGATGACGTACACCCCTCTACAGTAGATGCATCTCCCGTGGGAGAGCTACACTTTAAGTTGGAGGGAAATTCTGGGGAGAATAGCTACTTTTCGAGGATCGATTTTGAAACCTCCCCATTAGATGACACTTCCTTGAGAGATCTACACTTTAGGTGGGAGGAAAATACACATGACTGTAGCTATGCATTGGATGAAGAAAGGTGGCAACCCGAGGAAGATGATGATAAGGTTGAGTATCCACCTGATTTATATTGGAGTCAAAAGAAGGGAATGATGGTACCATTGGAAGACCTCGACCCAGATGATAGTATTTTCATGACATTTGATGAAGTGGGTCAAAGTCAAGTTGTTAATCCTAGCCTCCCTTCTGATCACGATATGGAACTCAAACCCACCCTTAGGGAACCTAACCCTAAAGAAATTGACCTATCTGAGGAGTCTGATGTAACCAATGTAAACAATTTACCTCAGATAGAGCACCCTAGGGGATCTGCTGAGATATTAAATGTTCTAGACCTCGGGTACATGATGAATTGTGCGATGAGGAGGAAGACGAATTATATGAGGAACCTACATTCAAGATTTGGAGTGACACTAAGGGTGATTATGTCATATTTGAAGAGTTAGCCCTTGAGGATGTCACAAATTTGACCAAATTAGGTTTCCTTAGCACACCCATTGATGATATTTCTCCTCATGATAAAATGATGGAAAATTTGGAAGCAATTTCTAAGATTTATGTGGATTCACATATAGACTCCGGGGAAGATTTGAGTAACGAACAAAAACCCAGGGATGATATTGATAGGATAATCCCTAGATCTGTTGCTTCCAACCTGCCTTCATTCACTTCGAAGTCACCCTCTGATTCGCTTATATCTGAAAGCAAAACTGTGACTCCTGATGAAGAGCAGGAAGATCCATGTGATGGTGCAAGGAAGGCTAGGGATGAAATTGAGGATTTAGAAAGAGTGTTTGGGATGGACACCAAGCTGATTAAACCCAATCTAGATCTTATGGCCATCCCACAACCTCGTAACTTGGACACCCTAGACGATCCTTGCCTTAGAGAATTGCTCAGTTTTGTTCTGACTAGGGGGCTTAACAGACCAATATTTTCTGTAATGGAGTATCGGGTGTGGATTGATGATTTCTTTAGTCAGTCCATTACCTTGGGGGTTTATCTCTGTACCATTCCTTCCCCATTCTTTTTGGAGGATCCTTGTCATCCTCCCCCTACCCCTTTGGAGGTTGTTTTACCTGTTTATCCTTTAGAACCTCTTCTGGTGACCTGGGAAGATTTCATTCCCATTTTAGTTGGGCGAGCATTTGCTATCGGGATTCATCATCAGCTCGCCAACATCCTAGGTTATCTATTTTCTCGGCCAACATTGCTTTGCTCATTTTTAGGGCCTATTTCTGCAATTCTTGAACCTGATTTGCATTTTCTTTGGCTATTCAGCCTAGCTCTAACCCAGGTAATATCCTTCTATGCAATGAGGACATTGCAGATTTTAGACATGTGGGGGTGTACTTGGGGACATACATAGCATAATTGCATACATTTGTACATATAAAAAAATAAACGGTTTTGAGCTTAACTGGCTAGATCTTGCAGTCTTAAGCAAATCAGAACTCTAGGGTAGACTAAGTTAATTCTAGGGTCAAACTTTAGAAGCTAAATGAGCTACTAGCTTTAGACCTTTAGGGTCCTTTGTGGACTTAAAAACTTAAGTAGGAGTTAAGTTGCGGACCATTCCTCAAGAGGTTGAGGAAGGGAAACTAGGGTTTGAGTTAAAAGGTGGGGTAGTACCTGGAGTCTTATTCTACCTTTTGGTTTACGGGTCCTTGTAACCCAAGCATCCAAATTTCACACACTTGGTCTGGTAATCAACTTAATTTCTGTCTTTCTGAAAAGAGATTTGGTTCTCTTAGTTTTGACTTAAGAGAGGCTTGAAAACACATTTTGATTAGAAGAGTTCCCGCCGCAAGAGAGGTCGAGTATATACTCACCTTGAGGATGCGATGATAACATAATACCTCCTCGGCGCTTGTCTCTTATGATATCCATCCTACTGGGGGCATGTAAGTGCATTGCACGGTTCAGGTACCATGGGCGGCCCTATCTCGAAGTGCCGATTGCCATAGGCCTGAATTCGCTTAAGAAATCCATGGGAGATACTATCTCGAAGTATCGATTGCCAGGAGTTCTTGGGGTCGTTATGGGCGGTGCTATCTCGAAGCATCGAAAGCCAGGCACCCTTCGAGGTATGGTAATGGAGATAATGAATCCGACACAGACCGTGTTGATAGCTGATCTGAGGTTAGACTTAGAAGAATAAAAAAAAAAAAAAAGGTATATATAAAAATAATAAAAAAAAATCCTTTAACTCAAATAACTCAGGCCAATGCACAGGCACGGATGCTTTAATCTCAGGGATCAATAAACTTTAGGGTAAAGTCAGAAATCAGGGAAACTTGTGCCTGCAACTCGTCTTTAGCCGACCTAGTCTGTAACTTAGCCACTACTTAGGAACCTTGGGTCTAGAGCCTGAACTTAATATGTTTCTGAAGGAAGACTAAGTGAGTTGACTAGTCTACTTAGAGTGCTAGGTTTCGCTTAATTTTGCTAGGGACTAGCAAAAACTAGGCATGGGGGTATTTGATTAGCCCATAGTTGTGGGCTATTCAAGTATTTAAGTGCCTACACATTAGGTTAATTATAACATTTATTTAGCATAAATTAGGATGTAAATAGATTAATTCATAGTATTAATTTAATTACATAATCCATGCATTGCATTCATATCTTAAGTGCATTTAGAATTAGCTTAGAATAGCATTCATCTAATTAGACAACCAATTAGGTACATTATTTTCATTAACATAAAAGTTGAGGGTCTATATATAAATGACCCTAATATTTTAACATTATTTTCTTTATTCTTCTCCTTGCAGGAACGGCTGGCTGCCACTCCAACGTCGAACGGCCGCAGTGAAGAACCATTCAAGGGAGAGAGGATGTCGTGGATCTGGTCGGGTAGCTGATTTCAAACTTGTGCAGGCCACTACAAAAGGAGGAGGGAGGCAGCCGAGCTGAGGAGGCCTCCACCACCGACCCACCACTGTGTAGAGAGAACTTCTCTCTTCCAGTCCATACTGCCGGCCTCTATTGTGGCGGCGAGTCTCCATCACCGTGGGCATGTGGTGTGACAGGCCACACCGCCATCCGGAGCTCATCCGCATCACCGTGAGCACCTTAGCGTGCATCTCCCTCACCGTCGTCGCCGACCACCACCACTGAGCTACTGATTCAGCCACCCTTTCAGTAACTTAAGACGTCCGGGAAATTTCCCAGACGTCTGAAGCTACCCGCTCACTAGCACCCACTCGCCTGTGTACACGTCTGAAGTCCACCTCCCAATCCAGAGCCACGTCCGTCCTCCCACTTCACTTCCACCACACACGTCTGAAGTTCGCTCGCTCCTGCAGAACCGCACACGCCTCCGCCCGCGCCTGCAGCTTACGCGCCCACGCCAACCGCCAGTAGCTCCTCCAGCCCACGCCCTCCTCAGCCTGCAGCGCACACCTTCCCCGTGCCTGCAGACACGCACGCCAGCTCCTACAGCTTGCGCACCCACTCCAACCGCCAGCATCTCCTCCAGCCCACACCCTCCTCAGCCTACAGTGCACACCTTCCCCGTGCCTGCAAACCCGCATGCCCGCACCTGCAGACCCGCACGCCCGCGCCTGCCTTTGCGAGACCAGTAGCCGCGCCTGCAGACCCGTCCGCCTGCTCCTGCAGACCCGCCAGTAGCAGCATGCGGTAGATCTCACGCCAACAGGCCGCGCAAGCTCACCGGCTGCAGCACCTCCGTCGGAGCACGTCCGGCCACCTCCAGCCGCCGCGAGACTCGCCACCACCACCGATTCGAAGCCCTCGGTCTAAGGGACCTCCTCCGAGCTTCCCGTGCCCGGCCATCCGCTCCTCGTCGCTCAAGACAAAGGGGAAATTCCCCTGTTTTGATACAGTAAACCATCAATTAGAAATTACATTTTCTGCCATTGTCACTTTTTAATGATATTTTATTGATTCTGCATTGCGGAAAATATCCTCTAGTTTCTCATAATTTCCATTTCAGCATTGTTTCTTGCTTAAACCTTAATCTAAAGGCAATCTTGGCTTGATTCTTGTCCAAACTAACTATGAACGAACGTTTTTAATTGGTGCGAATTTTAATACATCATTGCCTCCTTGTGGATACAACCCGCTCCTCTGCGAGTGGTTATTTCTTCTTAAATATTGATCAGTCGATTTTTCCACCACATTAAACTGCAACCGACTTAAAAGACGAGAAGTCGACGAGTCATGTGGAAACTTAATTAAGAGTAACACAACTCAATTAAGTTAGGTCTAGGTCAATTGGACTCTCACTGAGTCCAATTGGATAGTGTATACTGAGATTAGGGCTCAATTGGATTCAATGAGTCCAATTGAATAGAGTGAAGAGATTGACCATGATTCAAGTCAATTACATTTAGTGAGGACCTAATTAGGTCCTTAGGGAGGCCTAGAGGTGATGTACTAGGGTTAAGGCACCATAATTTAGGTTCCTAGGGGGTTAGAATTGGGTTTAGGGGGCTAGAGATCCATGATCAAGGCTTGAATTCCAAAATAGGGTCTGGAGGGCAATTTTGGACGTCTGATAAAAGTGTTAGACGTCTTATATTGAAAAATCATAAGTCCAAACTTATTGTTTGGACGTCCAGTCAGAGTCAGGAGGAATTCTAGGTTCTGTCTTGGGTATTCTATAGAAATTGGACATCTGACCAAGTGTCTGGACGTCCAATAACACTGCAAAAGTGGGTTTAAGGTGTGCGGGAGTTGGGTAAGGGTTCTAGACATCGTATATCTCATCTGGATGTCCAGATAGAGGTTAGAATTAGGGTTTTACGGTTTCCTAGGGTGCGGTGACCTAATCTAAGGGTGGCTAAGGCTTGGGGAAGCTTCTAGGCTGTCCTATTGCTAGGATGGACCTAAGTTCTTCAGAATTTATTATTTTATTCCTACTTAATAGAATAGCATACCTTAACTCCCTTACATTATTATCTACTACATCTAATTCTAGGTCTTCTGCTCCAGCTCTGCTGCAACTCTGGCTTCAAATCCAGTCTCAAATCTAGCTCTTGAGCTTCTTATTTCCTGCAATTTATGTAATGCACCTAATTAGTATATCATAGCATTATTCTATGCATAGCTATAGGATGAATAGTAAAGATGCAAATAATGCTTATGCATGCATGAACTACACCAACTTATGCTAAGTCCTAGCCTAATTTAGGTCAATTAAGACCTATGATTACTGTGCACTCAATGGGCTCAGATTTTTTTTCTATTGGTGGTGGGGTGGAGAGCTTGTGGAAAAGGGATAGGAGTCGTTTCTTGAGATTTTTGTGTTTCTTTTTTGTCCTGATAGGGAGGTGGAGAGTCAATTTGCACAGGGATGGGGATTTCACTAGGTTTTTGTGAAGGCCCAGGATCAGTGGTGGTTTTTTCACTCCTCAACATACTGCATGTGCAGTCAGATTATTATTTGGAGGAAGTGGGGGGCCTGTGGTTGTGGAAACCTGGGAGGCTGCTGAGGTGGTGGATTAGTAGGAGGCTGATTCGGTTAGTGTGGATTTCTACCCAGATATTGGTTCCTTTGGTGATTAGGATTGGGCATGGGTTGGGAGGGAAGATGTCTTGCAGGTCTTTGAGTGGGAGTAACCTCGATCTGATTATTTAGATTTGTGATGGTGCGGGTTACTTCTGCCATCTTTGTTTGCATGTCCTGTAGGGTTTTCATCATCTGGGCATTGATGTTTTGTTGGGATGGCCTAGGATGAAAGGTCAGATTAGACTCATACCCATTAGATTGATTTGGTTGGGGAGGAACCTAATTATTCTAGGAGTAGTTCAGGTAGTTCTTCCAATTGGAAGAATTTTTAAATGGCTCCTAGATGGCAGAAATATTTTTTGTGGGCTTAAGATCTGGATAGTTGTAATTCCCCAGTGAATCATGGGCAACCTCAGAATGCTGGTAATAATCGGTAGGAGTAGTGTTGAGATTGTTCAAATTTTCTCTTCGTGGAAAGTTAGGTTGGGTTAGATGTGGATTGTGTGGAGCTTGGCTTGATGTGGCAAGTCTTTCCTCAATCTGCTTTTGTTTAATGTGCATCTAGTCGAGTTTTTGTGCAATCATTTGAAGATCATCTTGGGTTACAGGAATAGATTGAGTGCCTACTTCATGAACACCGAACTGTGGGTTTGAAGTTCTACAAAATGTGTTCATGGAAGCTTTATTAAATGAGTTTTCACTCATTTCTTCAAAAGGTTCATAGGCACTCTCAGCATCCAAGTTGCTGCCACACGAGGCGTCGACGAAACGTCGAATTTGATCTTCTAATCCATGATAGAAGATCTGCATGAGCTACCATAAAGGAATCTGATGGTGCGAGAAACTTGTTAGAAGATCTTGAAATCTTTCCCAAGAATCATGAAAAGTCTCAGCAGATTTCTATTGAAAGGTTGTAATAGATCTTCATAGGGAATTAGTACGACCTATGGGAAAGAATTTTTTGAGGAAGCCGCTCTTGAGCTGAGGCCATGTGGTGATGGGTCGGCCAATGGTCCTAAACCAGTAAGCAGCCTTATCTTTTAGAGATAATGGAAATAGCACATCAGGCAAAGGTCTTCTTGCACATTTCGGGAACGGGTTGTTTGTGCAAGAAGAGTTAGCCCTTCAAGGTGGCTGAATTGGTCTTCCCTAGAAAGGCCATGGAAGTGTTTAATCAGGTTTAGAACCGTCGGCTTGATTTCAATTCCCCCTCTAGTATGACCACCCCTGTTCATTCCTCATAATAAGAAGGATCATAAAAATCTTTTAGAGGAATAATAGACTGCTGATGGGGTGGTGGGTTTGGCCTTTGATTGGCTAGGTTTTGGATGTTCCTAATCAATGTTTGTTGATTGGCATTCAATTTAGCAATCTGCTTAGCCATCATTGGCAAGAGATCAGGCGGGGAGTCTTGATGTTGTGATTGAGGCAAATCAGCATTAGGGAGCTCCAAGTGCGAGAAGTCAAAGGTGGGGGGGTTGTGGGTGGAAGGGTTAGAATTAGGGTTAGTAGTGGGGTTAGAGGTGGGATTAGAGGTGGGAGTAGAAGGGTTAGTGGACCTATTTTGTTGATTTTCCATATTGTGAGAAGACAGAAAAAATGATCTTTTTGCGCGTGGGGCGAAATCAAATGGTCCCTCCAAGTACGAATGTTGAGACCGTCGCCCAAGAATAAAATGGAAGAATGGGAGGGGAGGAGAAGAGATGGAGATGAGAGAAGTGTGCACACAAGCAATCAAATTCTAGACCAAACTTAATTGTGATTCCCTAGAAATTAACCTAAGACTTGGTCTACCTAGAAAATAAGTAATCAATAGTGAATACCCATTCTGTCAACAAATCTAGCCAAGTTGCTTAAGGGGAGGTTTGGGCCCAAGCGTTTCCCACGAAAATCCCCAAGTGCTTGTAAAAACCCGTGCTTGGTCATTTGACACGGCCCCTCAGCCTAAACACCAGATATAGGTGATAGAATTGATATTAACTGAAGAGAACTTAAGACCCTGATAGCAAGCCTAAGTTAATGAAACCTTAAGGGTCAAGTTGCTACAAATTTTAATTAGGTCTAGGATAGTAAAGTTCACACGAAATGCGGAGGGCGTTAATTGGGTTATTGCCCTGTTATTTCAATTTTTTGTGTGTACAGGAATTGGAAAGTGGTTCCAATTAAAAAGCAAGTTGTCACATTTTCTTGTATTTTTATCTTTTAGGATTTGATTTAATTCAATGTGTTTTAGGGTTTCTCTTTTTAAATTTTCAAACAAATTTTAAACTTCACAATCAAAGGAAAAACAAGTTGTATTGGTGATGGTTAATTTCCTTTAATGTGGGTCTCTAAAAAGAAAGAAAGAAACCCTAATCCAATTGTCCCTAAAATAGAAAATTACTACCAGTGAACTATTTTTAGGCTTTTTGTATCATGTAGTGGTCCAAACATGTCAAAAAATATCACTACTTTGAAGAAAATCAAACAAGGATTCCAGAAAAGATTGTTTTAAGATTTTAGGAATTTGTTTGATATTTGTTTTGAATTTTTCTTTGTGCTGGTGTCAAAGTCCAGAAATGATACTTGTGGGTATTTTCGACTTTCTGTACCACCACCGGCCTCCAAAAATTTTTATGAATTTATTTAATGTATAGAATTTCACAAGAATTCCAGAAAATTTTTTTTAAGATTTTAGGAATTTGTTGATTTTTTTTTGAATTTTTATTTGTACTGGTGTCAAAGTCTAGAAATGATACCCGTGGCTATTTTGGACTTTTCAATATCACTATCGACCTCAAAAAAATTTTGTGACTTTATATGATGTGTATAATTTCACAAGGATTCTAGAAAGCTAAATTTCCCAAAAATTGGATGAGTACAAAATTCTAAAAATTCACAAACAGTAGTAAAATAGGAAGATTAAAGGGTGTGACCCATCTACAATCCACAAATTTCTAAAAATTAAATACAAACCCAATTAGTCTAAAATTTGGAACAAAAGTTCCCAACTTAACTTGGAATCTTTGGGTGAAATTTCAAGTTTTTAGGATGCTTGTGGTGCCAGGAATTGATTTTTCAAGTCCAGATAGAAATCTGGAATCGAAAAATAGAACACCAACACTTGAATTGGAGTGGTGTTTTAATGAAGCATACAGGCAAACAATGGATTTAAAATTTCACCACCCCACTTAATTAAATTATTTATGGTCCTGAAAGCCAAGTTTAGTGTTGTTGGTAGTTTTTAGCGAATTATATGACCAAAAAAAGGAACCAACCTGGAAATCCGTGGGAAGACAAGATATTGCAATCTTCTCAAAATCCTGCTTTCTTCCCGCAATGCCTGCACACATAAAAGAAAAAGATAGAAGGGGATGAGATCCACTTCAAGTACGAGAAAAATTGATTAAGTAAAGCTATGCCTCCCCGGCAACGATGCCAAAGAGTGATCACGAAAATACGCGGTTTGTTAATTAGGAAATTTAGTGTCATTGCAATGCGTAAATCCGCTTTCGCTTTTAAATTTATATGACCTAGATAGGGGAGTATCTAGGGTCGTCTAAGGAGGAAATATGTTTGCAAAATTCAGGTCTCTTGCTTGGAAGTAGAAATCACCTTTCTTTTTGGTCTTTTTCAAGATATCATTTTTTAGGGTTTTGAAATAACGAAGGAAAACATGAGTTGTTAGTGGGAAACTAAATAACAACTATGATCACTAAGCTAACACCTAAGTGACAAATAATTCCTCTCCCTAAGCTCACTGTAGGCACGTGGAGGCATAGAGTAATTATGGAGAGGGAGTGAAGAGTGCTAGAATCACAGTAATTAAAATGCAACTAAAAAGAAATTTAAAAGATGGCAACTAGATTAATGAGAAAGTGTTTTACAGAAAAACCTAGTAGATGAATGCTTCTACTACTAGATAATTGCAACAAATAAAATAAAACACGTGGCACAAAGGGAAGGAATGGCGAGAAGAAGGCACCAAGAGGGCGGGTTATGTGCCCCCTTAATCTTCTTCTCTACTCCTTCCTCTTGGTCGTAGGTTTAGGTGGAAGTAAGGTGGAAATTATCTAATGGGAGGATGGGAAAATCTGGGTAATTAGGTGGGTATATATAGTAATGGAGAAGGGGTAGTTGGCATGGAGGTAATGTGTGGCTAGGATGGAGTTTGGGATGGTGGTTAGGAATCCTAAGGTGGAGATCACTTGGTGCCACCTTAAATGGTGCAAGGGGGGGTAGAGATAGGTTGAATCCACCCCTTGGACGACGTCCATGGTGGAGGGGGTGCCTCCATTTTGGCGCCAAAATGGTGTTCTAGAAGGGGGCAATTTTGGAGGGAAAATGGAAGGTGGAGATGGGTTTTAGGCTTAGGTGTAGGGTGGAGATTAGGGCATTTTTTGGAGGGAAAAGTTGGCACCAAAAAGGGGGGTAGTTAGGGTGGTTTTGGCACCAATTTCTTGGTGCCCTTTGGTGGTGGTTGAGGGGTGAAAGGTGGTGATGGTGGTGGCACCAACTTGGAGTGGATGGAGCTAGCTTAGGTGAGCTTAGTTAGGGCTTAGTTGGTGGAGCTAGTTAGGTAGAGTTTTAGGGTGGAAAATGCCAAGGCAGCTGGAACCTAGCTAAGCTAAGTTAACCTAAGCTAGCTTAGCTAGTAATGGAGTAGAGGAGGAGGCAATGGGAGCTAGGGTTTGTGAAGAGGAGCTGTATAGAAGAAGTCTGGAGTTGAATTGGAGTTGGCAGCTATTGAAGAGGATGGCATGGAGCTACTTTAGCTGGCTTAGCTTGCTAGTTCTTTGCTAGCTGCTAAGCCAAGCTAAAGTAAGCTACCTTCTGCCACAAAGATCTGAGGTGAGTTGAGTCTGGTGCTCTCGGGGAGGATCAAGTTGGTTGAGGCAGCTAAGGTAGCTTAGCTCAACTAAGTTGAGCTAAGCTGAGTCCCTGGGAGCTGGACTTGAGCTTCCTGAGCTGAAATGAAGTCATCTTCAGCTGGCTGGAGTTGAGTGGAGCTGGATGTAGCAGGACCTGAGTTGGGGTGAACTCCAGTCAACTAAGCTGAGCTAGCTAGAGCCCCCTGTGGACTAATGGGAGCTGAGATGAGCTAGACTTAGCTAAGTTGAGCTGATCTGAGCTAGGGTGAGTTAAGATGAGCTCTCTTGAGTTGCCATTTAGCTATGATGATCTAAATGGAGCTAGGATGAGCTAACTCTAGTTCAGGTGAGCTGAATTCCAGCTATGGTGGGCTGGATCAAGCTGAGTTCTAGCTGGTGAGAGCTTCTCATTCACTAGTTGCCTTCCTGAGTGCTAGGGTTCTAGGGATCTGGCAATCTGTATATCCCTAATGCACAAAAACACATTAAAAAGACAACAAAAAGTGCAATGCATGCCTACCTAATTAATGCCTAAATGCAGCCCAGAAAACCCCGTTTGTGGAGTAAAATCCTAAGAGCTAGGTCTGTTTTAATGTATAAGAATGATGATAAACTGGTGTTTATCAGTAAATGAGAGGGAAGTAAAGTACAGGGAGAGAGGAAGAGAAAGATGGTCTTACGAAAGAGGGAGGAGTCCGAAGAGCTTCGGTCGTGGCTTGACCGGAGCCAAAGAAGGAGAAGAGGACGGCGAGGCGGCAACGAGGACAGAGATAGGGAAGTCGATCACACTTTAGCTAGTAATGACCGCGAGGAAGAGAAGCTGGTCAGCTATCCAATTTGATGGTTGTATGGTCGAAGGAGAGTGTAAGGGAGTCGCTGGAGCTAAGTTCGAAGGTGGCCGAAGAAGGGAGAGAGAAGGTTTTCTCTGACCAAAACTCTCTAAGGAGGACAGTTTGACCTCAGGGGTTTTTATAGGCCTCAAAAAAGCATTCTAGGCTTGGAAACCAAGCTTGGAAGCTTGGAGATTGCGTGCCTGTGAGATACCCATGTCTTCCATGAGTTCACATGGAAGGTTGGGAGGGAATTGGAATTGAGACCAGGTTTCATTGGAAGATAATTTCACAAGCAATCTCCGGTTCAAATTTGGGATTGTTTAGTTGAGAATCAAGTGAGAAAATCTCGCTTGAATCTTGTCGGAGCTTCACCTTTTCACACCAATGGCGGCAGGGACCTAAATGTAAAGATGATGAAAATTTGGGCAATTATTTGTCTAAGACTCTATTTTAGGTCAAAAAGGATTTGAATAGTCAAATTAACGATATCAAACCTTATAGAATACTTTTATATGATTTATAGAAAGTTTAGGTGAATTTTATCTTGACCAGAACCATAGTGAATTAAGCAGGTCTATTTTTAGGGTAAAAGATCTCATTTAATTCACATAACATATGAAAACCCGTTACTGTCTGCATGGACCCACTTATTAGACATTAATGACCATATGACCTTTAATAAACCCATGAAATACCCCGTGGTTATTCTGTATTTGTGAAATGCGATTAAAATTGCAGAAATAACCTTGGTTTCTTATCTTCTTCTCAAAACAGAACATTATGCTTATATGACCCTCTGATGGTTATGTAGGAGCTTTTATCAGCTTTATCAGACCAAATTATGCTAATTATGGCTCATGATGGTGTTATCATCATAGCCCCATGCCTAGCTTTTTCTACTCCGATAGCAAAATTTTACGGACCAGACCAGATATCTAGGTTGGATGTAACCGTCAGGATACCCTACTAAGCCACATCTTTAGGAATCAGATCTTAATACCAATAATAGACATAGAGGTACTCAAGTACCAGCCCAGATCCAAACCTAACTAACTTTCGCCTCAGTCTGCCGCGAAGGTTTCTAAGGCCCGCAGGAACTATTCTAAGGTTTGTTGGACCCAGCAATTAAAGCACCCGTGCTTGTAACATGTGTTTAAGAGATAGATCAATTTTTTAAGATTGTTGTGCTCTAGTATAGCCAAAATAGCACTCAAACAAATAAATTTTATTACTCAAAAAGGTTCCGAGGTCGAACATAGGGAGCAATATGGAATTTAAAGCTCAAGATCACAAGTTTACTTAAGAATAAAGATTGCAAATAATGTCAGGATCAATATGCCAAAAGAAATGGAGTAAAATGGTGATTTAAATCACCAAATACTCCTCACAAATAACACTTAAATCAAGTCTCAAATATATGCAATTAAGGTATCAATATATGATGTTGTTGCTTTTCTTCTCCTTCTGCTGGTTCTTCTTCATCTTCTTCTCTTCTTCTTCTTTTGTCTGTTGCTCAAGCCTTCTCCTTCTTCTCTATTGCCGCTCCCTCTCTTCTTTTCTTCTTCTTCCTCTTTCTTTCTTCCTCTACTGCTCATGCCATCTTCTTCTTCTCTGTTTAGCTACATCTCATAGAGGGGGAAACTTCTTGAATTGGCTAAGTGTCAGCCAATTCTCTCTGCATCAAAACCCTCCCCCTACCACGCACGATGTCTCCTTCTCTTGCTCTCTTAGGCTCCGCCCTCCTAGGCCCTCTCACTGGGTAACCGGGTAATCGAGTAGGCGCAAACCCAGGTCCAAGGCTCGGGCATGGTCGTTGTCGAGGAGTGTAGACTTAGGCTGGTCGGGCGCACTAGGTCTGTGGGTGAGGTGTCACGGATGAGGATCTTGAGGCGTGTGTGCGGGGACCTTACCCCCTGTGCATGCTGAAACGATAAGCCTAAGAGACTTTTTCAATTTATGCACCTTCAGCTGCTTTGACGCTTCAGATGTGGGACTAAACCATGCCCTTTTCTTCATGTGCGTCTACAACAAGGATGATCCTTCCAATTGAGGCCTGGGACACAGTCAAAGCGCCCAATTGATCGCCTACACTTCTGCCTTGGTGAATTCCGCTTCACCTAGGGCATGTCCCTAGTGCTGGAGCTTCAGGAACACTGCTGGAGCTTGCTTGAAGATACTACGTTAATGGCTGCTAGAGGTTGGACCTTGAAAACATGAACACAGCCTCATGGCCACATCAGAAGTGCTCAGGAGCTTTGCCGGATGTCAGGGAATGCAACTGTGGTGGTGGCGTCGCGTGCGAGTGGATGTGGAGGCCTGTAGACCTCGCGAATGTGTGTGAGAGTGCGTGAGTCGGGGGGTGATAGAGAGGCCAATCCCCTCAATTACTTGAAGGGTTTTGGTCAGTGAGTCGAGGTGATGGTGAGGAGCATGGAAGCGATGCGGTTGGGCGAGTGTGGAAGCTGTTAGGGCTCACCGGAGCTCTGCCGACGAGGTGGAAGATGAAGTAGCAGAGGGCGTGTCGGCGGTTGGAACGAAGTTGTGTATGTTTGGAAACAAAGAGTGGAAGATGAGGAGTCATTGAGGAGAGGTAGCAGACGATGGGGAGCGGAGTTGGCGGCGGTTGAGGTATGGCCAACGCCGCAGACAAAGCTGCTCTGTTAAGGGGTGGATGGTGAGGATGAATGAGGTAAGGACGCCGGCAGGTGCTTCTCAACGCAGAAGAAAGCAAGGAAGAAGAATCTATCGTTGGTATTGTTGTCAGATGATGAGAAGAGGCAAGGAGGGTTGCCGGAGTTTGAAGAGTAATTCGGCTGGAGGAGGAGAGAAGAATTTGAGGTTACTCCAGTCGAATTCAAGCTTGGGAAATCTGTTGTGATCTGAGGAGTCTTTTATAGGTCGTCGAGGGCGGTTAGAGCTTGGGAAGCAAGCTTCCCAAGCTTGGAAAGCTCACCAGATTTGGGAAATCCCTTGAGACCCAAATCTCTCATGCGTTCGCATGAGATTGGGTACATTTTGGGGCTTAAGATTAGGTTCAAATGGAATGGAATTTCTTGACGAACTTCCCTTTCAAATTTGAAAGGGATTTGTCAAGAAATCGAGTTCTTTCCATTTTAAGGTCGTCGGAGCAAGTAGGAATAGGTTTAATGGTGGTAGGGACCTTTTTGTGAGAACAACAACAAAGTTAGGGGCCCATTTGAAAAGATTTTGAAAGTTAAGGGCAGAAATGTAATTAGACAGGACCAATTTGCAAACTAGGTCAAGACAAACTCATCTTGGACCCAAATTTTGGTACCAACCTAATAAGACCTAAGGAATCTAATGGTGAAGTTGGATTTTGGTTTTGACCATGTTTAACTGGGTAATTTATGCAAAAATCCAAATTACAGCAAATGTCTATCTATGATTCTGTTCTAGGTCAAAATAGGTTTTGATGGTCAAATTGAAAGTTCCACACCCTAGAGAATATTTTTCTATCAATTTTAGAGGGTTTAGGTTAATTTTATCCTTATCATAACCTCAATTAATTAAGTATGTCTATTTTTAGGGCTTCAAAAAGTCATTTAATTCTCAAAATACGTGCAAATCCTTTTCTAATTATTCTAACCCACTTGTTATTTTTCTAAGACCATTTGACCTTTATTCAACCCCTGAGAAAACCTGTGGTTGTACTGCATTCATGATATGCTGGTAAAATTATAGTTTTAACCCTAGTTTCTTATTTTTTTCCCTCAGAATGATTATGCAGTGACTTGTGACTTTATGGCAGTTATGTAGGAGCATTTACTGACTTAATTGGATCAAAATGAGATAGTTATGGCTCATGATGGTGTTCCCATCAACATGGTTAGCCCAGGTTCAGTTTTCCAGTGCATTTTTGGATGAGAGAGATAGAAGAATTTTATTTGTGGAGATTTTTCTCTCTTTTTCTTTTCATTATCTTTTTCCTTAGATCCATCCTTAGATTGGCCTTAAACACTTTCTGTATCAAATTCTTTGTTCCCATCATCAATCCTCGTAGGGCCCCTGGCAATCGATGCATCGAGATAGCACCGCCCATGGTAAACCCCAGAACCCTAGCTTTTGACACTTCAGGATAGTGCCACCCATGGCATTCTGTAGCTAAATCTAGACCCTGGCAATTTGATTTTTGTGATAATGCCGCCCATGACACCTGCACTAGCACAAGGTGCTTACGTGCCCTCGGTAGGATATTTAAATATCCTAGGAGATAAGCACCGAGGAGACGATATGTTATTGTGCATCTTCAAGGGGAATTTCTCACCTCTCCACACTGGGAACTCATCCAAATCAACTTGTGTTTTCAAGCTGCTCCTAATCTAGATCTTAGGACCATTTTCAGAATAACATAAATGCTTTTTGGCATGATTTCATATTTAAGCACACTAAACCAAACTGTGTGTGATTTTAGGGTGCTTAAGTTACTGAGTCCCACAAACCAGAGTTTAGTTAACGGGGCCGAATAATCCCTATGCCTTAAACCTAATACACAAGCTTTGCATTTTCCTCAACCTCGTGAGGACTAATCTGGATCGTGAAAAGTACATGAGTGTTTAAATCTCAAAACAGATCCAAGAGGCGTAAGGTCGATATTCACCCCTAATCCCTTAAGTTTTAGCCTTCGAGGTCTTAATTCATCATTCGATCCAACCTAGAAGTTAGGTAAGTTCCATACTATTTTGAAGGGACTCCATTTTTTTCTTTATTTTTTTGCTCCTTTCTTTTCTTTTCAATTTTTCCCCCTCCCTTTTCTCATTTTTTTCTCAAATGGATCTTCTCTTTCCTCAACCTCCATTTTTTTACTTTTTATTTTTATTTTTTTATGTGAAATGCTTTTGTGAGATTTGATTTTCACGGTGTTTTGCACTTTAATACCCCCCACGCCTATGATTTGCAATGACCCCATTGGAAATTGGATTGGTTTGAGTTCAGCTTAGATCATACATTAGAACAGGTTCAAAGGGTGGGTGTGTGGGTCGGGGTGACTATTGCGGATGATTTCAAGCTCCAGTATGTGTACTAGAGGTGGAGTTGGATGTTCTAATGGATGAACCCTAAAGTGCAATATGAGTTCAGCAAAGAGTTAAGTCAAAAGGATTTCAGGTTTTTTAAAAAGATGACGGATTGCCTCCAAGTAAGTGCTAAATTTAATGCCATCAGCTGGGAGCCATGAGCTCGAGGAGAATGGAGATCAAAAGATAACTCAGCCACGTTCAATTCAGTGAGCTTGACAAACGGTTTGAGTCTTTGATCATTCATGACAAAAGGTTTAGAATTATGGCTGAGTTCACTAATTTCAAACGTTTCATTTCCAAAGATTTTTCTTACCAAGAAAGGTCCAATCCACTTAGATCTAAGTTTGCCTGGGAAGAGTTTGAGCTTGGCATTACAGAGTAGGACTTTTTGACCAAGGTGGAAAGATTTTCGCACAATGTGCCTATCATGGAAGGCTTTGACCCGCTCTTTGTAGATACGTAAATTCTCTTACGCGTCATTGCATAGTTCCTCGATCTCGCTCATTTGCAACCGGTGGTGTATTCCAGCCTTCATCAGATATAGATTGCACTTTTGTACTACCTAATAGGCCTTATGCTCCATCTCTACGGGAAGGTGACACACCTTTCCACACACTAATCTAAAGGGAGACATGTCTAATTGGGTCTTGTGGGCCACCCTATAGGCCCACAAAGCTTCTGGAAGGTGAGTAGATAAATCCTTCCTATCAGGTTGAACAGTGACCTGAAGGATCTTCTTGATCTCTCTATTTGACAGTTCTACCAGTCCACTAGTCTGGGGGTGGTAAGGAGTCGAGATATGATGCGACACCCTGTACTTTTTTATTAGGGACTGGAAGTGCACATTATTGAAATGTGACCCGCCATCACTGATGATGGCCTTAGGAACCCCAAATCTAGAAAAGATGTTCTCCTGGATGAACCAAAGAATAACTTTATGATTGCTAGTTCTTGTGGGGATAGCTTCAATCCATTTAGAGACGTAATCAACAGCGAGCAAGATGTCTTCGAGCTGTTAGATCTGGGAAATGGTCCCATGAAATTGATTCCCCATATGTCAAAGATTTCGCACACAATTATCTGGCTCAAGGGCATCATATCGCACGGGCCCATGTTGTCGAGAGTCTGACAACGAGAGCATGCCCTACAATACATTTGTGTGTGTTTGAACATCGTGGTCTAGAAGAACCCACACTAGAGAATTTTCATTGCGATTTTATGCCCAGATAAATGGCCACCACAAGCCTGGTCATGATAGAATGAGATCACGTCATTGACCTCGTTGTCAAGAATGCATCTCCGAATCACCTAATCATTGCCCATGTGGAAGAGATACGGTTCCTCTGAAATATAGGAATTCACCTCGGAAATCAGCTTGTCCCATCTGGAAGTTGCCCAATCTGGTGGGACTTTCCTTGTAACCAAGTAGTTCACTATATCAGCAAACTAGGGGAGATAGTGAATGGCTAGTAGATGCTTGTCTGGAAAATTATCGATGATCAGACCAAATGGGTCAATGACTGAAGAAGGAAGATGGGACAAATGGTCAACTACCATGTTCTATTTTCCCACCTTGTCGCAAATCTCGAGATTAAATTCTTGCAATAGCAAGATCTAGTGGATTAATCGAGGTTTCACATCCTTCTTCACGAGTAAGTGCCTCACACTGGTGTGTTCTGAGTAAATGATGACATGGGAACCCAGAAGATAAGATCTGAATTTCTCCATGCCAAATACTACTGCCAATAGCTCTTTCTCAGTAACCATGTAGTTACGCTGAGCCTCGTCCAGCATCTTGCTGGCCTAGTAGATGACCACGGGTTTCCCGTCAACTTTTTGCCCAAGCACCACCCCTACTACATAGTTAGATGCATCACACATGAACTCAAAGGGTAGAGACCAGTCAGGGGATTGTAGGAATGGTGTTTGAGTAACTTGATCACGCAGGCTCTCAAATGCGCTAGTGCACTCATTGGTGATCTCGAAAGGGACATCCTTTGAGAGATGATTAGTCAGGGGGTGCATAATTTTCGAGAAATCGAGAATGAAACGATGGTAAAAACTGACGTGCCTTAGAAAAAGAGGATGTCCTTAACTAAGCTAGGCATGGATAGTTTAGAAATCAGATTAACCTTGGCTCGATCAACCTGGATGTCGTTCTCAGGAACAAGGTGACCTAGGACAATTCCCTCAGGAACCATGGAATGACTCTTTTCCCAGGAAAGAACCAAATTCACTTCTATGCAACGCCTGAGGATTTGGACCAAGTGTAGAAGGAAATCATCAAAAGATTCCCCAAATACTGAGTTGTCCATGAAGACTTCAACGTATTCACCACCATATCTGAGAATATGGCAAGCATGCACCGCTGAAAGGTCGCGGGTGCATTGCAAAGACTGAAAGGCATCCTACGGAATGTGTATGTCCCATAGGGACAGGTGAAGGTGGTGTTCTCTTGGTCCTCAGGATGGATTGCCACCTGATTATTACCGGAGTACCTGTCCAAAAAGCAGAAGAAATGATTTCTCACTAGTTTCTCGACGATTTGATCAATGAATGGTAGTGGGAAATGATCCTTCTTCGTGGAGGCATTCAGTCTTCTATGATCAATGTAGACTGAAAGAGCGATCTTCGTTTTCGATAAAAACTTATGTCACTGTATGTAATCGCATGGTAGAACATCGCTTTTCAAAACATTTTAATTCTCAGAATTTAACCACGAAAATAGTTAGGTCATCTCCACAGGGAGGAATTAGCCTATTGAATGTCATATTTGTTTAGGAATATCATCAGATGTACATACTAATTATTGCAACTCACTTTCTCACATAAACTCTTAATCTAAATAATTAATCAGGAATGTAGGTGTTTATATGAAAAATTACCACAATATAATATTCTAAATAATGATCTTGGTAATAGCAAACAATGTTAATATTAATCTCCTACATAATGACAGCAATTCACTATAACCAACATCTCATTTGTATGTCACTCGTAAGAAGAAATCAATTATGTGTAATTCAAATTTAAGCAACGGATGTCCATGCAAATTTACTGTAATATATTAAATCAGAAAATAAATGAACAATGCTTTTTCCTACAATGGCATGATTTGTAAATTTTAATAAAACCCAAAAATAGTGGAAATCTTCCTCTTGACCTCGTGCGAAGAGGAAGTGATGGCGGAAGTTGAGGACTTGAGGAAGGTCGACCACGACGACGGCTTTCCCATGGTGGTGGTGGCTATCCAAACGATGGCCGGAGTTGACACTAGCGAGGAGGAAGGTCAGTAGCGATGGCGGCGGGTCGCTGTCGCATGCGGGCTGTCGTGGGTGGTTCTGAGGATATGGCTACCTTCGTGGGGTCGAGGCGAGCGTAGGGGAGTCGCTGGCATGGAGAACGATGCCTGAAGGAGGTGGTTGTGCATGATGGGAATCGGTGTTGATGTTGGGTTCCCTTCAGTCTATTGTAGAGGAAGATGAAGAAGAAGAGGACGAGGGCCTACACGTACGAGGGAAGGCCGAAGGATTGGCGTGAGGGCCTACAGGTGGGGCTGGTTTCAATGTCGGTGGTGCTACGCATGTTGCGTGCATGAGTGGCTACACGCAGTAGATGGAGGCTTGAAGGCGTACGTGGTCAGAGAGGAGGCACAAGGTCTTCTAGGAAGAAGGGGTGCATGCGTCGACGGTGGCTCCGGAGGCATGTGCTGCAGGGTGCCGGGGGCGTGTGCTACAGGTGGTGGTGGTGATGAAGGAGATGGTGTTGATGATGAGGGTGAGAAGGTAGCAGTGGAGGGCACTGTGCGAGGAGTCACGGTGGATGGTGGTGCTCGTGCTATCACCACGAGAGCTTGCGGTGGTGCGGAGATAGGCAGTGCGCTAAAAGATCATGGTGCAAGCTTCGGCCACAGTTTTCGCTCTCTTTCTCTGTAGAGGAGATGGCCCCTCGAAGGGGAAAGGAAAGAGATAGATATCCTCCCCCCTGGCATGGCCGTTCTTTTCTTAAAAAAGGAATCCCACAGTTGAGAGAAAAGGGGAGGAGGTTGTTTCAACCGATCAATCCAACTTTGATTTTTTTTTCTTTGTTATATTTAAAGATACCTGCACATAAAATATATATATATAAGTAATATGTCAAAAAATGATCAATGGAGCATTTGCATTGTGTTAAAAATACAGGAATGTCAAAATTCGAGTTTAATTAATATTCTAGTATAATGCGTGCTCGAAATGTAGTTCAATTCCCAACTTGAATATTCTTAAGCGTAATTAGTAGTCCAATAAATTGGACTCATCAAATACCCCCATGACTAAGTTTTTCTAGTCTCGAGCAAAAATGAAAAACAATAGAAGTAATCAGAAGATTTCTTCTGTCCTTATTCAAAAAATTTTAGAGATCCAGACAAATGCAAAGTAATAATAGCCTGGGTAACAGATCCTCGTGAAAAGCCAATTTGCATTGGGAGTTCGTACTTCACCCTTGGTAAATATTTCTGTCGGGATGGGCAACTACTTCCCTTAGGGATAAAGTAGAAGATAATCTGTAATTTGACCCCGACTTTTGTCTTATGTAGGAGATGTCAAGTTGAATGGATTTGTATTTAGTGGCACACACTCATATGGTGCTACATGTAGTCTAGTACTACAGACTCTAGATCTCTAGATTATTAGACAAGTCAACTCAGAGAGAGGCTAAACAACTATGCTCTCCTGATGTTCCTTGGCGCTCACTCTTTTCTTTCTTTTCTTTTCGAGATCACAAATCTCGCTAGATTTAGTAATTGTACTCATTGTTTGGTGACCTCACATGGCATCCACACTTCAATTAAAGTCCTAATAACTCTACAACTAAGTTAGAGTCCTCAACCAGTATTTGGGCGATCAGAAATACTGAAAGGTAGGTATGGGTCATATTTGGTGGAACGCGATAAGTGTTTTTGTTGCCTCAGAAATAATGTTACAACGGTAAAATTATAACCTTGGACTCTTTTCTTTTTCTTTTCTCTCTCTCTATTCTTTTTTTTTTTTTCTCTCTCTTTTTTTTTTAATTGTTTCTTCTTCTCTTTTTTCTTTTTCTTTCTTTATCAATCAACATAACACGATACATACTTTTATTTATGAGGCATTATTAGGGATGATGATGGTCAAGAGGATATTGTGTGGCTTATTTGGTGGAAGTGCCTATTCTCGGCACCGGGAAGGAATGGATAGGACAGACATATTTCTGACCTTTGACACTATTACCCTCCTTCAGCCGAAGACTCTATGAAAGACGGTCTTAACCATCCACCATAGTCATAGCTTTATTAAGACTCCATCTCTATGTATCTGCCTTATTTGGTGACTCTCAGGAATTCACACAAAGTACGCATAGAGGAACAGAGAACGAAAACTATGCCTAACTCTGAAGTATCATCATCTAATTGTCCAAAACTTAAGAGTCCTTGCATTAGACTTAGCGCACTAGTAATCTCTCTACTTTCATCTCACAAATATGGGGTGGATCCACTAGAAGATAGTATGTCTGACTCCCTATTAACTGTCCAAGGGTTCAGTAGACTGCAAATGCTTAATGGTTTTCTTCAAGGATCCATTACCTAGTCTACATGCATGTGAAATAAATGTACTGGATTTTAAACTTAAGCAATAATTCAAGAAGAAAAACCTCCAATGACAAAGAAATTTTGCTAGGGACTAACCCATTCAGCTCAAGAAAAGAGAATTTTTTTTTTATATATGCCAATGCATGAATACTTCCTAAAATGCAAAATGCAACCCCCCATGCCTAAATCCTACAATGTCCTCATTGTAAAATAAAAACAAGGGGAGAAACGAAAGAAATCACTTGACGACGGTGTTATTCAGACCGCTGGGTTGCTTCCCAACAAGCACTGCATTTTCTGTCAGCAGCCAGACTTATAACCAACCTGTAAGTCTGGTTCCAGATAGAAAAAGTTAGGCCCTAAAAATATGTGTAATAGCATGGGCCTAGAAAACAGGAAGCCACGGATGTTGGCGAGCTGATGATGCAACGTAATCCCAAATTCTCACCAGAAGATATGAAAGCAGAAAATCTCGTTGGCTACCTGGGAAGGTCTAGGAATAATAAAAGGAAAATGAAAAGGGACCCCCTGAAATGGAATAAGTGGAGGATAACAAGGATCCTCCAAAGCAGGACGGGTTCTAAAAGATGTAACCATTAATATTTGAAACCCTTGAATGGAAAGACTAAAAGTCAAGCATCAATCCACACTCGCCATTCTACCCAAGGATGTACTGGCCTGATATGTTCTCCAGAAAGAATGTTCATGAGCAGAGATTTGAGCCAAGGATCGGTTAAGGAGTATAAGGATTGTTTGTAGTGCTGGAAGGTAATGGTTATGTCCAATGAGGGCTTAGTCAGTGTCAGGTCCAATTCCAACAATGATTCAGATTGTGTATACTCCCTAACAGTTGTAGACAACTTCACGTTACCCTGCCTGGCATTAATGATCGGAGTCATATTTTCACCTTTCAGTATATGTGAATCAAGTGTAAACTCTAAATTATAACTCTTTGATGGCAGGGTCAAAATATTAGAATCATTATCGTTAAGCTCATCCCCGAATTTGTTTGGTTCACACAAATTTTTGTCGGGGTGTATATGTGATTCATTAATGAAGAAAGGAGTTGGATCAGTATCCTCAATTATTTCTAAAGGAGGATCAGTCTTAATATTATGAAGCAAGCCTATATCACTGAATTCATTATTCTTCTCGGGGTATAAATCCTCAGTTGATGTGTTTTGTCCTCAAGTGTCTCCCCTAGGCTTCTCACTATTTTGTTTGTCCTCCTCTAATATCAACTCCTGTTTTGATGGAGGATGACTCTCAAAAGAAGGGAGGAATCTGGATTTCACCATATTATTTATATCCTTTGGAGGTAAATACTTACATAATAAATAATTCTCCTGTGACTCACTCTAGATTTTCATTCCAGGTTCCTCTATTAGGGCATCCTCGTCCTCTGAATAGACTTTTCATATCCTTGAGACCAAAATTGATCTAATTCATCCTCCATTCCCTTAGGGTTACCTTCATTAGGTGCATTTAAATCCTCAGGATGCTGAATGGTAGATGTTGATTCCCTAAGTGGAGGGTCAGGAGTAGGCTCACTAAGTGTAGAATGGGATTCCACCAGATAATCAACAGAGGAAGTGATAGGAACAATACAACCTTGACCTGAGTTAGTAGGGGTAAGGAAAATACTATCATTGGGGTCAAGGTCCTCAAGAGGTACCATATTCCCTTTCTATTGACTCCAATATAGTTCAGGTGGATAATCACTAGGATCATTCTCCTCTAGTGGCCGTGTCTCATTGGGAGAGTCTAAGTGATAGCTACATAAAACTGGATCCCTATTGTCATTGGTTTCTTCATAATTATTTTCATGATCATTGTCATCTGGGTAGGGATCAGAATTAATGGGAAGAGCGTAGCTAAGTTGTTTTATTTCTTTCTTTAATTGTTGACTATTCCTCAACATCTCTCCCATGGATTCCATCATTTCTTTCTACTATTTTTGCATTTCTATCATAAAAGAGGAGAGGCTACTATTATCAGGTTGGGGAGGATAATTAATTTCAGGCTCTGGTTGCCTAGAGGTATCGGTCGAACCTCGATATGGAAAATCATGAAGGGTGGGAGGGTTGGGTGTTTGCATAGAAGTAGCGATTCCAGGGTTGGAAAATCCTGCTCCTAGGCTCTGTACAAAAGTGGGAGTTATCAAGCCAGTACCCCCAGGATAGGAATATGAATGATCCCATGAATTGTCAATGTACCCATCAAAGGATGGATATGCTCGGGGCATGGGATCCTAGTTAAAAGATGGGAAGTATTGACTCTGATAATCTAAATGATAGGAGTAAGGGTGATCCATTTCTTTAAGCAAAACAGTTTTAACTCTCTTAGGATTTAGAAGAATTTAGAACACAAGCAGAAACTTCCTAGAGAGTTCTAACGCTGTCAATACAAACACAAACCCAGTGGGATCTATTTTTAGTAGATTCTAGGTCTTAGAATTAAATGTTCTGTTGGTGGCCAAACAAGTTTTGCACAAATTATGCTTCCTAGGCCAACCTTCGTTGGTACCTATAACCTACTCGCAAGGGATGGAAGTCTCAAATCGAGCCCACACACGAGGAACCGAAGTAACTTGGTGGATAGGCTTGTTGATTTCCGACTAGCTTCCCTTATGGTGCAAAAGAGGAGAGGTAGAAATTTATCTAGTGACCTTATGTGTGAGGTGCACAGTGTCTCAGGTGTGCAATCATACGATCGTGTTTTGAGTTTTGAAATTTCACAAAGAAGATCCTTTTGCACACAATTTTAAGTCACAAATTTTAAGGTCCAACCTCTTAGCAGTCCCAATTTTTTTGAAGTGACCACTGAATTAATTTGATTCAAGCACTTTAGTGGTCTTAGATTTAGGTTCAATGCAGATGCATGAGAGGTAGTTGATGCTCAAGAGAAGACGTACCTTACAACAACTTTCTTCGTGCAAGAATGTATGCAATGCAGTCAAAATAAACTAGATGCTACTCATTCAGTCCTAGATGGTCGTCCTATAGATATGCAGCTTCTAGCAGGTAGTTCAAATATATATATATTTTTTAATAATAATAATAAGCAAACAAACCTGATCTAACTAACTAACCAACATACAGTTCAAACCATTTGAATAATCCTATAATCTAAATAAATGGGAACACGCTCCCTAAAATATGCTCCTACATACAAGAGCGATAAGAAATAAAGAAACAATGGGAACACGTTCCCAAAAATACCCGACAAGGGTCCAAAAGATAGAAATTAAATTCCAATGTATATCTAAACTAAATCTAAACTAACTCTAATGACTAAATTAGAAATAGGCTTCTTTGTAAGCCAATGTGTGTGGGATCAAGGCCCACGTGTTCCTATTGCTGACCTCCAGGTGGCGTCAAGGTCCACCAAAAAGATTATCTCCGCCGTGCGCCCTCGTCGCGTTTGTCGTTCGATTCGTGAACATAAAGAGAACCAATGTCAATAATTTAGAAAATATTTTAAAATAGCATCAAAATAATATAAAATTCCTTAAAAAATTAATAGGCGCGTTTCCTCCCCAGCAATAGCACCATTTGAAAGAGTGATCTTCATTTTCGATAAAAACTTTAGCATGAAATGATGTGTCATTGTATGTAATCGCATGGTAGAAAATCGCTTTTCAAAACATTTTAATTCTCAGAATCTAACCACGAAAATCGTTAGGTCATCTCCACTGGAAGGAATTAGCCTATTGAATGTCTTATTTGTTCAGGAATATCATCAGATGTACATACTAATTATTGCAACTCACTTTCTCACATAAACACTTAATCTAAATAATTAATCAGGAATGTAGGTGTTTATATGCAAAATTACCATAATATAATATTCTAAATAATGATATTGGTAATAGAAAACAATGTTAATATTAATCTCCTACCTAATGACACCAACTTACCATAACCAACATCTCATTTGTATGTCACTCATAAGAAGAAATCAATCATGTGTAATTCAAATTTAAGCAAAAGATGTCCATGCAAATTTACTGCAATATATTAAATCAGAAAATAAATGAACGGTGCTTTTTCCTACAATGGCATGATTTGTAAATTTTAATAGAACCCAAAAATAGAGGAAATCTTCCTCTTAACCTCATGCGAAGAGGAAGCGACGGTGGAAGCTGAGGAGCACGAGGAAGGTTGACCACGACGAGGGCTTTCCAATGGTGGTGGTGGCTATCTGAACGGCGGCCGGAGTTGACGCTAGCGACAAGGAAGGTCGGCGGCGATGGTGGTGGGTCGCTGTCGCACGTGGGTTATCGTGGGTGGTTCTTAGGATGTGGCTACCTTCGTGGGGTTGAGGCGAGAGTAGGGGAGTTGCTGGCATGGAGAACTATGGCTGAAGGAGGTGGCTGTGCATGATGGGAATCAGAGTTGATGTTGGGTTCCTTTCGGTCTATTGGAGAGGAAGACGAAGAAGAAGAAGAAGATGAGGGCCTGCGTGCACGGGGGAAGGCCAGAGGACGAGCGCATAAGAGCCTGCACGTGGGGTTGGTTGCGCTGTAGGTGGTGCTACGCGTGTTGCGCGCACGAATGGCTACACGTAGTAGGTGGAGGCTTGAATGCATATGCGATCGGAGAGGAGGTGCACGGTCTTCTAGGAAGGAGGCGTGCATGTGTTGACGGTGGCTCCGGAGGCATGTGCTGCAGGGTGCCGGGGCGTGTGCTATAGGTGGTGGTGGTGATGAAGGAGATGGTGTTGATGATGAGGGTGAGAAGGTCGCAATGGAGGGCATTGTGCGAGGAGTCACGGTGGATGGTGGCACTTGTGCTGTCAAAACGAGAGCTTGCGGTGGTGCGGAGGAAGGCAGTGTGCTAAAAGATCATGGTGCAAGCTTCGGCCACGGTGTTCGCTCTCTTTCTCCATAGAGGAGATGGCCCCTCGAAGGGGAAAAGAAAGAGATAGATATCCTCCCCCTGGCATGGCAATTCTTAAAAAAAAAATCCCACAGTTGAGAGAAAAGGGGAGGAGGTTGTTTTGACCGGTCAATCCAACTTTGATTTTTTTTTCTTTGTCAAATTTGAAGATACCCGCAAATATAAAAAATAATATATATATAAGTAATTTGTCAACAAATGGTCAATGGAGCATATGCATTGGGTTAAAAATACAGGAATGTCAAAATTCGAGTTTAATTAATATTCTAGTATAATGCGCTCTCGAAATGTAGTTCAATTCCCAACTTGAGTGTTCTTAAGCATAATTAGTAGTCCAATAAATTGGACTCACCATATACCATCCATGAGTTCGCTATACAGGTTGGTATGGTCTCTCCAGTTTCAGTCGTGATCACGGTGAGTCCTACCTTCTTAGGTAGAACCTGGTTTGGACTTACCCACCAACTGTCAGAGATCGGGTAGATGATCCCTATATCTAACCACTTGATGATCTCCTTCTTCACGACCTCCTGCAAATTAGGATTCAGATGTCTCTACATCTCATGGGATGGTTGTGTACTGTCTTCAGTATAAATATGGTGTGTGCAATACGAATGGCTAATGCCAGTCAGAACATCGAGAGTCCAACCAATGGCTCTACGATGCTGCTGGAGGATAGAAATCAGATGTGTTTCCTCATCAGAGGTGAGGTGGGAATTGATAATCACAGGAAATGTTTGATTATAACCCAAAAAGATGTATTTCAGATGATCGGGAAGAGGCTTTAGTTCCATAACGAGATTATCAGCAGCAGCAGGTGGGTTAGGATGGACCTTAAAAGAAAAGGTGGGAGCTGGGGTGGGCCTAGATCGGTGCTAGGCTCCTCTATCTGCAAGGTATGATTTGCTTGGTGTTGAGGATCAAGGATAATCGGGTCATCCTCAGGAAACATGTCCTCAACCACAGAACTAATGTCGCATACTTGTTCCACTGCTTCGCAGTTAATTCCTTTCTAGGCCTTAAAGATATCATTTTTTAGTGTCTTGCTCCTGAATTTCAATTCAATCTGGCCCTCTTTGCAATTAATGTTCACCCCACCTATCGCTAAGAACGATCTACCTAGTATAATCGATGTATTCTTCATATTCTCAGGAGTCTCCATATCCAACACAATGAAGTCCACAGGAAAGTAGAAATCACAGATCCATACTAGAACATCCTATAGAACTCCTCTTGGTGACTTGATTGATCGGTCAACTAATTGTAAAGTCACCTTAGTTGGTTTTAGCTCAGTCTCCTCAAAATGATCTAGTAGGGACATAGGGATCAAATTGATGGAAGCTCCCAAGTCTAAAAGGGCTCTGTCGAACACTAAATCATTGATCTTGCATGAAATCAGAGGGTACCAGGGTCTTTTGCCTTAGGTGGGAGTTTGCTCAAGATAATGGAGCTAGCTTGCTTCGACAATACGATTGGATTCTTGCCTTTGGTTTGCGACTTACGCTTAAGTGTACATATGTCCTTCAGAAATCTCACATAAGCTGGTACGTGGTGAATCGCATTCATCAATGGGATGTTTATTTGGACCTGCTCAAAGAGCTTGACCAGGTCCGCCTCTAGAGCCACGGGTTTGGGTTTCCTCTTTCCTTTGGTCAAGGCCTCCGGAAATGGAACCTCTGTAGGTTCCTCTAGAATTGGTCTAGGTTCTTGATCTGGGATAGGGGTATCTTGGATAACCAACCTAGGGTTTTGGTTTGAACTACCAAGCTAAGAGTGGCTCAGATAAGGTGGGTCCTGAGTTGTTTTACCACTACGGGTGGCAACAGAGTTCAGTCCTTCCTAGTTCTAGGTTGGTGTAGGCGAAAGAGGTGGTTGCTACTGATAACCTGCGTATGATGTCGAAGCCTCCATCCCATCGAGTGATGGAGGAGAAGGGGCCTGATAGATGTAGTGATCTTGGCCCTAAGACAGGTTCATAACGCACCTCTAGTTCGGCATGTTATTTTGATTGGGCAGAGGTTGCGAAGGGAGTACACCAAGTTGGCGAGGATTTTCCATCTGCATGAGTTGATTGCAAACCTCTTTGATCTCGTCTTTATGCTATTTTTGCATAGCCTCATTCGTCTTCTAAATGTCAGCTAGAGTCTGAAGGATCAGGGTCATTTGATCTTCTCGAGGTTGTCCGGATTGGTAATTCGGGTTGGGCCTAGGCTGAGGTGGCCCATATGGACAAGAAGCTTGTGGTCGAGGCTGATATTGAGGTCTCTAGTTTTGATTGTTCCCTGACCATGTGAAGTTAGGATGATTATGCCATCCAGGGTTATAGGTGTTTGAGAAAGGATCATTCTAGATGGCATTGAGCTCCTCGTAGGTCTGAGGAACCTCGGAGAAATCAGACGAGGGTTCAGAGTTGCCCCAACTAGATTAGGAAAATCTGGAGTTTCCTTCAAACCCTAGAGTAGATGCGGGTGGATACGAGTCCATCCCATGAGAAGATCAGGGGTAGATGTTATGCATAGCCTCCCTCCCAAAGGGTGGTTGTGCGAACGGGTTTTGCATAGAGTTGGCTTGCTGCAGATGTCGAGTCAGCTCATCCACCTTTTTCTCAATGATTGAGACCTTGTCCAGGTGACTAAACATTAACTCCAAGATGATGTAAGAGGATAGGCCCTACGTCTCATGTGCTCCCCGCGAATTCGTCAATGCACGGGCATTCGTCCTGTCGAACATGCCCATGGATTCATTATTGATGGAGTTCTCGCACATGTTCTCAAGAATCTCCCACACGGTGTCTCCGTGTTGACCCATGATGTTTCCTCCATAGGTCGCATTGACAAACAATCAAATATCCTCATGGAGTCCCTGGTAAAAAGACTGGACTTGTTCCCATTTAGGAACTCCGTGGTGGGGGCATTTTCGCATGAGATTCAAAAAGCGATCACATGCCTCATGAAGCGGTTCTCCTCCCTACTGCGTGAAATGTGCTATCTGGTGTCTTAGAACGTTTGTCCGACCAACAGGTGACGTGCGCTCATGTGTATGTGTTAAGAAGTGCCGTTATAGTTCGCACTTGCAATGTCGATTTTAAAGTAAAGAAACGGAGGTGAGTCCAAGTGTCAGTCTCAGGGAGGCGTGAAAATCGGATTTTGCTTATCACTTGTCACGAAAATCGTGGAGTTTTGCTTGCGAAAAGGTGTGGTTGAAAAGTGAGAGAGAGAGATTAGGGTTAGAGTCGTTTCTTTCTTTAACATGCAACTTGGATAGGAAATGAAGTAAACAACTGAATGGAAAATAACTTCATTAATCATGCAGCTTTAGTGCACAGATTACAACATTAGATACATGCTTAAACATAAGTAAAGGAAAGCTTAAAAGAGAGGAAGAGAGAGAGAGAGGGAGAGCGGCGAAGCAGCCACGGCAGTGGAGAAGGCTCCGTCGGTGGCTTGTTGTCTTCGGCGATTACAAGAGGGCCTAAAGATAGCTAAGAGGGGGTAGAGTAGTTGCAAGGGAAGTGAATGCCTTGAATGAGTGGTTGGAGGGGATTTAAATAGGGAGAAGTGCTATCTAAAAGAAGAAGGGGTTTTAGCGATGTTCGGGATGTCGCTAAAACCCTTCCAAAAGCGTCAGTGAAGCCCCCAGCCCTCCGGCCGCACGCTCGCGCCGTTCTTCTTCGCGCTCGATCTGTCGGCGTGGCATGAGAGCCATCCGATCGAAGATCGGACAGCTGAGATCCTCGCCCGGGCACTCTTGGATCGTGCCTTGAGCGTGCATGCATGCAGGCGTCGTCGTCTGGCGTGCGCACGCACGTGGCCAATCGCTGCCTAGGCACGCACCGTGTGGCGCTATCGCCACTGTCCAAGTGCTGATCTATGGTTGAATTTCATCTGCGCACCTCGCTGCCTTCAAATTCCTGCACCGCACGGCTCGAACCCGCGTCGCGTGTGTGCGAGCATCCGCGTTAACCGCTGCGCCACGCCCGCTACTTTGTCGTAGCGACCGTGGGCGTGCGAGCGATTCTCGACCATCCGATCAAAGATCGACGGCTGAGATTTGATCTTTGGCTGAAGGTGGGAGCGACGTGCGGTGAGCGGGCACCACATGGTGCATCTAGGGCCGTTGATCATCAGATCAATGATCAGAATTTCTTTGGCCCATTGTGGGAGCTCCGGATGTCGGATTTGGCCGATTTTGAGTCCGTTGGACTCCGTTCATCATTCTGAATCCATCCATGCAGTCCGATTGCTCATCTGAGGCCTTCTTTGACAAGTGCTTACACAAATGGCTATTAATACAGTTTTATAAGCAATCTTGGTATATGATGCATGCAATGCTCCCATTCTACTTATGTTGTGCCTTTTATTCTTAAGATGGGCTCTGTTTAGACAATTCGTCACTTGTCAAGAGGAGGAAATATACTAAGATCTTAATCTACAAAGACTAAGCAGCGTTCGGGTGTCTGCCAAAATACGAATCGCCCTAACCCTTGCTTTAATGTATATAACTATACATATGTATATGTATATATATATATATATATTTAGAATTTTTTCGAAATTCAAAGTGGGTTGGTAACTTTTTACGGCTACCCAACCCACCCAAAACTCAGTCAAAACCCTAAGTGCTAAGCATCTTGGTGTGAAGATTGTGATAGACTCACTCAACGGTAATTCAGATAGACTTCGGGTTTCTACGCCCCTAGGTGACCGGAAGAGGAAATATATTTGCCTGAAGGTGTATTTGTTCGATTGGTAGCTTTTTCCCTATGTTTGTTTTAATTGGGGTCAACACAAGGATTTTTCCAGTGTATATCTCCCGACTTGTACAACTTCCCCTCTTCTTCCTTAAGTGTTTTGGTTCTTTTTGTGCAATTATTGAGCTGGGCTCTAGACAACCGACCAATGGGCGGTTACCCACGATCACTTGCCAACCATACTCGTGCGGTGAAGTGTGGTTTATTTTATTTTCTTTTCTTCTCCTTTTTTTTTGTAGGTGGCTTTCCTGGTCTCAAATGTACCTATGGCTGGGCTCTGGATAACCTGCCAATGGGCTGTTACCCATGACAACTTGCCAGCCATACCACCCTAGAGAGTTCATTAGCTACCCAATTTCTGTCAAAATCTCTGAGGAGTGAGTCTGTGCAAAAATGTGTACAGATGCTTAGACTCAAAGTTTTCTGAGTTAGAGGGTGACTTGATAAGTCGTATACTTATCACCTTATTTAGTAGGTGGATTAGAATAGCTTAAGGTTGCAAGGATTCGAAGCTAAATCCATATTTTAACGGACACCAGAGCTTATTAAGCCTGAAGGCCTGAAAGTCTAAGTGTTTAAGTTTTTTTTGTATTATTTCCCACTATTGACAAGTTTCTAATGCCTAAGTTTCTTCCTAAATTCAATTTTTTTTTTAATGTTTTAATTTTATTTTATTCAGACTGATTAAATGAGCTCAGGATCGTGCAATTTACCACCCCCCATGCTTAAGTTGGACAATGTCCTCATTGGCAAATGCATGGATGCATAGGGGTTCAAAAAGACTTGCTGGTTAGGCTCAAAGGTCTTTCTATGGATAAGTCGGTCGTGGACGGCTTTCATTTTCTCCTTATACAGTTGACTATTCTCAAAAGCATCCCAACGAATTTCTTCGAGCTCAGATAATTGGAGCGTCGTTTGCGCATCAGCTAACTGGGAATCCATGTTACATTGCTTGACAGCCCAGTAAGCCTGGTGTTCCAATTCGACAGGAAGATGGTAAGCTTTGCCAAAGACTAGGTGATAAGGCGATATACCTATCGGGGTCTTGAAAGCGGTCCTGTATGCCCACAGGGCATCATCTAGTCGTGTGGACCAGTCTTTCCTGTCAGGTCTCATAGTCTTCTGTAAAATGTTCTTGATTTGTCTATTTGAGACCTCGGTCTGCCCATTTGTTTGCGGATGATACAGGGTAGCAATGCAGTGACTCACCCCATATTTTTTAAGTAGGGCACGGAATTGGGAATGGATAAAATGACTTCCACCATCACTGATCATGGCCTTTGGTATTCCAAACCTGGAAAAGATGTTCTGCTTAACAATGTCCATGACAGTCCTGTGATTGCATCGGCAGGTGGTGACGGCTTCAATCCATTTAGAAACATAGTCTACTAAGACTAGGATGTACTCGAAGCCGTTGGATGGTGGAAAGGGGCCCATAAAATCGATACCCCAAACGTCAAAGATTTCGATAATCAAAATGGGCTAGAGGGGCATCATATCTTTCTTGGTCAAGGTCCCCAGCATTTGGCAGCGTGAGCAAGTCTTGGCAAAGTTGTGTACATCCTTAAATAGGGATGGCCAGTAAAATCCAGACTGCAGAACCTTTGCAGCCATTTTCTTTCCAGAGAAGTGGCCACCACAAGCCTGGTCATGACAGAAGGAAAGCACACTCTGAACTTCATTCTCAGGGATACACCTCCTGATGATCTGGTTGGCACAGAGGCGAAACCGCATGGGATCATCCTAGAAATAGTGCTTGGCCTCAGCCAAGAACCTATCTCGTTGCTGTTTGGACCAGCTGTGCAGGGTTTGTCCTACAACTAGGTAGTTGACGTAGTCAGCATACCATGGCAGTCTCTTGTCTTGCACAGCTAGAATGTGTTCATCGGCGAAGGCGTCAGATAGAGGTAGGGAGGGTCCAATGTGGTCTGGATGAAGTCTAGACAAGTGGTCAGCCACCACATTCTTCGATCCGCCCTTGTCGCGGATTTCCAAGTCAAATTCCTGCAAAAATAGGATCCATCTGATGAGCCTGGGCTTTGCGTCCTTCTTGGCCAACAGGTGCCGGATGGCTGAATGGTCAGTATAGATGGTCACGTGGGATCCTAGTAAGTACGATTGGAACTTCTCAAGTCCAAAGACTACAACGAGCAATTCTTTCTCTGTGACCGTATAATTTCGTTGGGCCTCGTCCAACGTTTTGCTTGCATAGTAGATCACCACGGGCTTCTTGTCTTGCCTTTGTCCCATGACAGCACCTATGGCAAAATCTGATGCATCACACATAATCTCAAAGTCCTGGGACCAGTCCGGGGGCTAAAGTACAGGTGCTGTGGAGACTAAGTCCCGGAGGGTGTGATAAGCTTGGATGCAATCGGAAGACATGTGGAATGTGGCATCGTTGGCTAGAAGGCTGGTTAAGGGTTTGGAAAGCTTGGAAAAGTCTTTAATGAACCTTTGATAGAAGCCAACATGTCCCAGAAATGAGTGAATCTGTCGGACTGAGCTAGGGGAGGAAGTTTGGATATCAAATCAACCTTAGCCCGATCTACCTCGATGCCCCTATGCGATATGATGTGATCGAGGATAATTCCTTCTTGAACCATTAAATGGCTCTTTTCCCAACTTAACACTAGATTAACCTCAATACATCATTTCAGGATTTTCTCCAAGTTGCTCAGACAATGGTCGAATGAATTCCCGAATACAGAGAAATCATCCATAAAGACCTCTAAGTATTCACCCACCATTTCTGAAAAAATGGCTAACATGCAACGCTGGAAGGTAGTAGGTGCATTGCATAACCTGAATGGCATTCGAAGGAATGCAGATGTGCCGTACGGGCAAGTGAATGTGGTCTTTTCTTGATCCTCTGGAGCAATTGCCACTTGGTTATATCCTGAATATCCATCCAGGAAGCAAAAATACTTCTGCCCTGCCAATCTTTCAAGGATTTGGCCAATGAATGGAAAGGGGAAATGATCCTTCTTAGTGGCTTCATTGAGCTTCCTATAATCAATACACACCCGCCATGCGGTGGTTGTGCGGATGGGGATGGATTCGCCATGATCATTGGTGACAACGGTGAGCCCAACTTTCCTTGGAACCACTTGAGTGGGGCTCACCCAGGGGCTATTAGAGATAGGATAGATGATGTCGGCGTAAAGCCACTTGATAATTTCTTTCTTAACGACCTCCCACATGTTTGGGTTTAAACGTCTTTGCATCTGGCAGGAGGGTCGTGCCCCATCTTCCAGGTAAATCTTATGGGTGCAATAGGTGGGGCTAATTCCTCTCAAGTCAGACATGGTCCAACCAATGGCGGCCCAATGTTCTGAAAGGGTCGCAGTCAACCTGAGCTCCTGATCCTTGGTTAGATGAGAATTAATAATCACAGGGAAGGTCTGGTCAGGTCCCAGGATGACATACTTGAGATTCTCGGGTAGTGGCTTAAGCTCGGGTGCGGGTGGAACCACAGTTGATGTAAAAGGAAAAGGCGGGAGTTGATCAACATCGATTTCCTCAAATGGTGTTGTGTGATGGTAATCAGCCTTACAGAGGTCTAGGGGGATGTGACAGTGACGGGTCAAAACAGTCATTACGGGTTTGGTGGTCTGAGATAGAACTAAGGGTGAGGCATTCCTCGACTAGAGTTTCTACGGGATCATGTTCCTCAACGCAATTGCAATCAAAAGACTTTAACGCCCGGAAGATATCCAATTGCATTTTCCTGTCTCCGAAGGCGATTTCCATACATCCTGTGTCACAATCAATGTTTGCCTTAGCCGTAGCTAAGAAAGGTCTGCCTAAGATTATGGGTGCGTTCTGTAATTTTTTAGGGACTTCCATGTTGAGCACCAAGAAGTCGACCTGGAAATAGAAGTCCTTGACCCGTACAATCACATCCTTGATAACCCCCTTTAGGGTTTTCACTGATCTATCAGCCAGCTGGATGGTGACAGGTGTGGGTGTCAACTCTTTGAAACCAAATTGGTGGTATAGGGTTGTTGGAATCAGATTGATAGAAGCACCTAAGTCCAAGAGCGCTCTATCAAATGTCATGTCCCCGATATTGTAGGAAATCAAGGGTGCTCTTGGGTCAGTTCGCTTGAGCAGAAGGTTGCTTGATATTATGGAACTTGCTTGTTCGAAGAGCACAACCTTCCTAGGTGCTTGAGGTCTTGGCTTACGCTTGGGTGTACAAGCATCCTTTAGAAACTTGGCGTAAGCCGGGATGTGCTTGACGACTTCGAGGAGTGGAATATTAATCTATACTT
Source organism: Thalassia testudinum (assembly GCA_037157565.1). Lineage (NCBI taxonomy): Eukaryota > Viridiplantae > Streptophyta > Magnoliopsida > Alismatales > Hydrocharitaceae > Thalassia > Thalassia testudinum. The sequence goes on from JAZHRO010000025.1 coordinate 99,663,592, forward strand.
TCTTAAAGATCTCTAAAAGCTCCCCAATTTCCACAACATTCTTCTTTTTCTTGATTGTTTCCAAGGCCTCAGGGTATGGTGTCTGGATGTGGATCGGGTCTATTTCTAGGTCCTTGGTTGGTGCCTCTTCTGAGTCGGGTATTTCAGCGGGTGAAGTCTCGGGGAGAGTCGGCCATTTGGGATCCTGGGTTTTGGTGTCGCTTCTCAAGGTCATCGCATTCGCAGAGGCATTGGGGCCATGGGTTGATCCTTGAGAAGACGAGGACGAAGAAGTACCAAACCTAGGGGGTGTTTGTGGGGCTGGCTAGACCATGTGAGTTTGCCTAGGATTGCCTTGGAACCCTTGCGAATTGGGGCCTCTGTTAATTATGTTTCGCAGGTTCGGTTGTGGCTGGGAAGGTAGGGATCCTTGTTGTTTACAGTTCAAGAGTTGGCTTAACTGTCCCTTTACCAAGGCCATTTCCTCCTGATGTTTCTGGTTCATGTCAGCCATCATCTTTATTAGGGTGTCCATTTGGTTTTGTGGGGGAGGGGCCACCCTATTTTGATTATATGGGGGTCTGACTGGTGGTCCTTGCTGATATGGGGCAAGTGTGGCTGCTGGTTTGGCCTGGGCTGGTTTTGGAATTGCGGTGGTTTCTAGTTTGTCCAACCAAAGTTGGGGTGGTTACGCTAGCCAGTGTTGTAAGTGTTGGAGAAAGGGTAAGGTTTAGCATAACCTTGGACAGCTTGCACATCTTCAAGGATAGCCGATGTCGATGGAGAGTGAAGAGAGTAATCAAGGGTTTAGGGAGAAAAGGTCCCTCCCTGGAATGTGGTTAGGGGTTGTTCCAGGTTTAGTTGGGTTAAGGGATGGACCAGGTCAACATTATGTGCTCCCTTTGCTAGGGAGAAGGTCTGTAACAGGTTCCTAATCTGGTTCAGTAGATCATCAATCTTTTTGTCCGCCAATTCCACTCGATCTAGTTTCTTGGGAATGATGTCCATGTCAACCATTCCAGAATTTGCTTGTACCTCATAAATCCCACCACGAAGTTTACTGGACCTGTTAAATTGGGTCATGGAGGCATTGTTGAGCGAATTCTCGCTCATAGACTCAAAGAGCTCAAACATGCTCTCCTCGTCCTTGTTAAGGAAGTTCCCCCCACATGAGGCATAGACGAAGTTCCGTAGGTTGCTGTCCAGACCATGGTATAAAATCTAGGCCAATTTCCACCTTGGTACTTCATGGTGTGGGCATTTCCTCGAGAGTTCATTAAATCTTTCCCACGCCTCATGGAATTGTTCCCCACCTTGGAGTGTGAAGGTAGTAATAGCTCTTCTGAGGGCATTGGTCTTTCCTATGGGGAAGAATTTCTTTAAAAATGCATGGCTCAGTTCTTCCCAGGTGGTGATGGGTCTACCTAGGGTTCTAAGCCAGTGAGAAGCCTTGTCTCTTAATGAGAAGGGAAACATCTTGATTAGAACAATGTCAAGGCTAATGTTCCTAGGTTTCATAGTTCGTGCTATGCAGTCGAGATCCTCTAGATGCTGGAAGGGGTCCTCATTTGAGCTTCCATGGAAGTAGCTCTAGATCAGACTTAAGACATTCGATTTCGGCTCAAAATCATCTCCCCATTCAGGGATCCTAAGGTGTGGCTCGACTCTAATAGTGGAAGGATTATAGAAATCGTGGAGGGGCCTTGGTTGATCCTAAAATGGTGGTACATCGAGTGGTGGTTGCCTGTGTGGGCCTTGGAAAGGTGGTGGTGGTTGTTCTTGTGGGTTTTGTAACCGGTGTATGGCTTGATGATGGTGTGGATTTGTTATTGCTGAAGCCAGTGGTTTGCATTAATTTGGGCTTGGATGATGGCCATTGTGTCTGGTGGGGGTTGATCTTCAGCCTCATCTACCCTAGGTTCAGCCATGTTCCTAATAGAGTCACGTCGCCTAGATTCCTGTCCCAAAACAAACAACTTGGGATGCAGTGAGCGTCTCCCGTGCATACACTAGAGAAGAACAGGAGGGGATGCGGAGAGTAATAGATGTGAGAAATATGTTCAATCAAGCACACAAGCCTAGTCCTTATGGTGTATTCCTTAGGAGACCTAGAAATCTCAAAAAGGGTGATTAAGTCCGTAAGCACTGGACTCCCCTTTCCAAGGCTAATTTGGCCAGGTTGATTACGAGGGGATTGTAGGGAAGGTTCTTCCTTTGGCTTGCGCCTCCGATTCTGTAGACCCCACGATTGCAGTCGTTTGACACTGCCCCACAGCCTAGTCACTAGATTCTACCGAGGGAATGAAAGCCAAGTGCCCAGCGAACAAAACCTCACCTTTCGAGACTTAACTCAGTCCTGCCTAGGGCATGTCTACTCAGTTTTAAAGGGCTAGGATAGTGCTTGTGCTAGGGTTATGTGATGAGGCATTGATTAGGGTGGTGCCTCTTAATTTTCCACTTTCAGTGTGTGTGCTTCTATTAAAACATGGTTTTCAGGCAAGGCTTTTTTTACAATGTGGTGTCTTTTAGTGTTTCATCCTTACTTTAGTGTCTTTTAGGGTTAACGTGTCTTAATGTTTTCAGACAAGTTTTAGTGGGCACGTCAAGTTTTGCACACAATTTGGTGAAAGTAGATTTCCTTTTATTGTGTAAAGGCTCTAAAACCCTAATGTACTCATCCTAATGATCATGCAGCTTCTATTAGTTGAGTCGATTTTAGGGTTGAGTGGTGCGGCCCAAGTCAATCCACGGTGGCTTTACAAACACCACTCAAAAAGGGAAAAGAACACTCCAAAAATTTATTCAGAATGTTAGAGTGTACATTTTTTTGTGGGGTGATGTGTTAACGATGTGGGTCAAGCAATCATACACCACGCCATTTTTTTTCAATTTTTACAATTTTTTTTTTTAGTTTTTCATTCAAGCAAACAATCATGAGTGAAGAATTACTCACTACCGATCCTTGTTGCGCCTACTCCCTTGTTACCATCATGGGATGTGTCACTTTGCCATCCAATCATCGAATTCCTATGACCATCAAGTAAAAAGGAAACAGGGCATTAAACGATGTGAGAATGGATGTCAAATGGAAGTGACAAAACAAATATGTTGCCTTCTCGGCAACGGCGCCAAAAATTGACATGCGCTCGTGCATATGTGTTAAGAAGTGTCGTTATAGTTTGCACTTGCAACGCCGATTTTAAAGTAAAGAAACAGAGGTGAGTCCAAGTGTCGGTCTCAGGGAGGCGTGAAAATCGGATTTTTCTCATCACTTGTCACGGAAACCGCGGAGTTTTGCTTGCGAAAAGGTGTGGTTGAAAAGCGAGAGAGAGATATAGAGAGAGATTAGGGTTAGAGTCGTTTCTTTCCTTAACATGTAACTTGGATAGGAAATGAAGTGAACAACTGAATGGAAAATAAGTTCATTAATCATGTAGCTTTAGTTCACAGATTACAACATTAGATACGTACTTAAACATAAGTAAAGGAAAGCTTAAAAGAGAGGAAGAGAGAGAGAGATAGAGGGAGAGCGGCGAGGTAGCCACGGCGGTGGAGAAGGCTCCGTCGGCGGCTCGTTGACTCCGACGATTACAAGAGGGCCTAAAGCTAGCTAAGAGAGGGGTAGAGTAGGTGCAAGGGAAGTGAATGCCTTGAATGAGTGGTTGGAGGGGGTTTAAATAGGGAGAAGGGCTTTCTAAAAGAAGAAGTGGTTTTAGCAACATCTTGGACATCGCTAAAACCCTTCCAAAAGCATCGGTGAAGCCCCCAGCCCTCCAGTTGCATGCTCGCGCCGTTCTTCTTCGCGCTCGATCCATGGGCGCGGCATGAGAGCCGTTCAATCGAAGATTGGATGGCTGAGTTCCTCGCTCGGGCGCACTTGGATTGCTCCTTGAGCACGCATGTGCGCGGGCATCGTCCTTTGGTGTGCAAGTGCGCGTGGCCAATCGCCACCTGAGGGTGCGCCGCGTGGAGCTATTGCCACCATCCAAGTGCTGATCTACGGCTGAATTTCGTCTGTGCGCCTTGCTGCCTTCAAATTCCTGCACCGGGCGGCTCGAACTCACGTCGCGTGTGTGCGGGCGTGCGCGTTAACCGCTACGCCACGCCCACTGCTTTGTCGCGGCGACCGCAGGTGTGCGCATGATTCTCAGCCATCCGATCAGAGATCGACAGCTGAGATTTGATCTTTGGCTGAAGGTGGGAGCGGCGTGCAGTGAGCGGGCACCACGTGGCGCATCGAGGGCCATTGATCATCAGATCAACGGTCAGAACTTCTTGGGCCCATTGTGGGGAGCTCCAGATGTCGGATTTGGCCAATTTTGAGTCCGTTGGACTCTGTTCGTCGTTCTGAATCCATCCGTGTGGTCTAATTGCTCATCTGAGACCTGCTTTGACAAGTGCTTACACAAATGGCCATTAATGCAGTTTTATAAGCAATCTTGGTATATGATGCATGCAATGCTCCCATTCTACTTATGTTGTGCCTTTTATTCTTAAGATGGGACTTGTTTAATAGAATTATCACCCCCATATGCAGTGTTATCAATAGGGAAGAACTTTTTCAGAAACTCAGATTGCAGTTCAGCCCATGCATTGATTGGATGAGTTAGGGTTTGGTACTAGTGAGCAGCCTTGTCCATGAGAGAGAAGGAGAACATCTTCATGAGCAAGATATCCCGATTTTGAGCTTCTGACCCAAAGGTTTGGGCTAGATGCTTGAGTTGCTTAATATGCTGGAAGGGATCTTTGGAATTAAGCCCATGAAATTTAGGAATAACATGAATCATGTTGGGCTTGAGTTCATTATCAAGATCACCAGCCAGGATTTGGACTCGAGGTTCGATCGCCTCTGTAGCGGGATTATAGTGATCTTACATCATAGGTTGCTATGGTGGATTCATAAAGGCTTGGAAGAGATCATTGAGGTGCTGAAGCTAGTTCAGGAGGTTATGCTCTTCTTCTTCTTTGTGGTGATCCATGGTTGATAAAGGGGAAGTAGGCTCAGAATAAGAGGATATGTCAATATGGTTGGGTTGTTGCATAAACATGGAGGTTGAGGCTTGGCCTCGACGAGAGTGAATAACTAATGGAGGCCTCAAGGGTGGTCTTAAGGACCTCCTCCCAAACATGCATCGATGTAGAAGATGAGGGATAGAAGGTGTGATGGACCCAAACAAGACACCCAAAGATTTTTGGATGACTATAGAGGTTCAGGGCAGATGATACCCCTATATTAGAAAGTCGTCCACCTAAGAATTACCTGGGCAACCAGGAAGGGAGAGTCCCATGAAGACCCCTACATGGTAGAGTGCCCCCACGGGTTACAGGGTTTCCCCCACCTAACCTTCCTTGTTATTGCGGGTCCAGGTAGACCAGAATGGATAACTTGACCTCTTAAGTCTACCAATTTTAAGTTTAGAGCGTGGGTACTTAGGATTTCATTTGAACTTTAAGATGTTTTTGTGAGTGGTGACCTAATTTGAAGATTGGATGACCCCGCAAGGTGGGTCAACTTCACCTGATTTGTCCTTGATTATTAGGTCCTGCTTTTAGGATTCAAGTGAGATTTAGAGCTTGATTCTTAGGGTTTGCTTGTTTAGGTAAGTTCAACCAAGGCTTAGGACACACACAATTTGGGAAGATTAAATCCTTTTTAAGCAAGTATGTCACTAAAACCCTAGAATGGAAACCCTAATTGCTTATAATTGGTCCAATCAATTAATTCCAAATCTACACTTAGAGCTCAATCAAGAAGGTGGTAGCCCTAAGTGTCTTAAATCTCTAAATAGGTGTAAGAATTAGGTTTGGGATGTTTCTAAAAATGTGTCAAATTAGGCAATTTGTGATGATTAATCTAAAAGTAGAATGCAAGTTGGTCCTAATCAATTTCTTTCCTCTTTTAGCTTTTTACAATCAGGGGCTTAACAAAGATGGATTTGCAGTTTACCTACCCCTGGAGTGGCTGTTGTGCAATTGATCTTGCTCCTTGACGAGCGCCTCATCACGAGCCCTAACTAGCTCATTTTGACCTAAGAAAGAGAATACTAGCTCCTACATAACCTAAAGAAGGGCCAAATTCAAGGAGTTAATGTTCTAAGAAGAAAACATGAAACAAAGGTTAAAACTACAATTTTACCATTGCAGTAGATAAATGGGATTTCTCAGAGGCAAAACATAGAAAAAATAGTCTGAATAAGATAAAAAGTGGGCTGATTCAGTAAGAAATGGGTTATTGTGCAACCCAGGAATTAAATGACATTTTGTAACCCTAAAATAGACCTGCTTAATTCAACAAGGTTCTAGTCAGGATAAAAATCAACTAAACCCTCTAAAATTCATGGAAAATATCCCCTAGGGTTTAGAACTTTCAATTTGGCCTTTGGAACCTATTTTGACCCAAATTGGCATTCTAGCTCATTATTTGACCTAATTTATGTTTTTATGTAAAATATCCAGTAAAACATGATCAAACCTAAAATCCAACTTCACCATTGGATTTCGTAGGTCCAAATTAGGTTTGTACCAAAATTTGGACCTAAGGGGAGGTAATCTTGACCTACTTTGCAAAATAGTCCACCCAATTATAGTCTAACCCCTAACTTTTGAAAACTCTTGCGTAGACCCCCTAGCTTCCTCGTCACTCTTACAAACAAGCCCCTCCACCATTAATGGAGAGAAATCCTACTCCGACGAGGAATGGAGGGGGATTACTCCATGATTCCTCAGAGATCTCCCAGATTTGGAAGGGAGATTCTCTGAGGAATTCCCCTCCATCTGAGCACAATCACAAGATCTGAATCGCACCCAATCTCTTGTGCAAACGCTCGAGAGATTTGGGTATCCAACGGATTTCCTACTCCGGTGAGGACTCTTATGCTTGGAAGCTTGTCTTCCAAGCACAAGAACACCTGCTAGCACCTATAAAATGATCCTCACCTCTGGCCGCATCTCTTCAGCTATACTTGGCCGGAGAATCACCCCAATTTCATCTCTTTCTCCTCCAGTCAGGAGTCTAGCGAGCTCCGGCGAGCCCCCCTCCTCTTTCTTGTCACTCTGGCACACTACTAGTGGCAGAGCCACCTTCACCATCTTCCTCTGCATCGTGCAACACCCACGCATGCGCCTCTAGACCCTTCGTCATCGCCGTACCCCATCCACTAGACACCGTCTTCTCCGGCGATAGTAGGTACCGCCAGTCACCACCTCTCCCCTTCGTCCACTTAGTTAGGTCAGAATTACTCCTCTCTATCCCCTCTTCAATTCCCCTCTTTCTATTTCCAGTTTTGACCCTTCGCAGCCATTGTCCACCGTCATCTTCTCCATCTCATGCCGCCCACCGACGAGGCGCTTCCACCGCTCCGCACCTCCACACGCCTCGGCAGACACCTCACCACCTCTGCCATCGTCCACTGATCACCTTTCACCCATCCACTGACCGCCACACTCACCCCATACATCCCCCAACCAAACCCATAAGCACGGCCACAGGGTGACCTAGGCATGCATGCCTAGGCCACCCTGCGGCCTGCTATCCACCGTCCCACCTTTGCCTTGACATGGCAAAGCTTCCCATGTGTTTTAATGGGGCCACAAGGCCGTGTTTGTGTGTGTCAGATCTGAGCACCTGCTGCCATTGAAGCACACAGCAAGAAGGTCACAAGCTTTGCTCCAAGCTGCATGCTCTAGGCATCAGTGTCCCAAGTGAAGCGGATTGGTGTCACGAATTCACACAGCCAGGCAATTGGCTTAGTAGGCGACCGAGGCTGTGGCAATTGAAGGAGTTCCTACGGACGCAAGCGCAGAAGCAGGTGGGACATTTAGTCCCACCTCATGAATGCAAGAGCAATGCACCTAGGAAAAATTGATTTTGTGCTTTCTTCTCATCGCCTCCAGTACACAAGGGTGAGGTCCCTCGCCCTCACTCATGCCTCGTCCGCGACCTGCCCCCGCGGACCTGGCACTCAACCCAATTACCTAGACCTAGCACTCCTCATGCACTACACCACGTCGGTGCATCTGGACTTGGGCGTGCAATACCCGACCCGATTACCCGGCTCTGGGAGAGCATATCGAAGCGAGAAATAGAGAGAGAGAGATGCATGGAAGGGTAGGGGATAGGTTTTGTTTCTGTGCGCATACGTAGGGAAGAGAAGAAGGACGAGGAAGGCATAGCAGAAGTCAGGGCAAGGTGAAGCTAAGACTTAGATGCAGAAAGGCAGAAAGGAAGAGAAGAGAAAGAAAGAGGAGAGCAAAGGGATGAAGAAGGATATCAAGGAAGAAGCCAAGGAAGGAAAAGGAAGAAGCGAAAGGCAGAAGCTAAGGGAAGGAGTAGCACTGTAGCAGAGGTGCGGCTAAAGAAGGAAGAAGAAAGAAAGAAGTGAAGTAAAAGAACAAGGCAGAAGAAGAAGACCACAGAGGAAGAAGAAGGAGAAAGACACTGTGCAAAAGAGAAGGGAGAAAGGCAAAGCTAAGAAGAAAGTAGAGAAAGCAGTAAGAAGAAAATAAGAGGCTATCATTTAAGATGTCTTATTATAGAATCAGACGTCTAATTCTTCTATTTTTTCTACAATTTTGACCCTTAAATTCTAACATTTATATTCTGAATTAAGTTTTGAGTAACTCTAAGTGTTCAATTACATTATTTAGATTAGTGAATAAATTCCATTTGCTCCCTGTGTTCGACCTCGGATACTTAGGTTTTCGAGTAATTAATTCTTATTTGTTTTCAAGGCAATTTCTTCTATACTACAATGCAACATCTGTTAAAACCACGATCTAGCCTCGTCAACACTCCTTGACTAAATCCTTGCATAAATCATAATCAAAAGAGATAAATCAAGTTAGTATCAAGTCAGGAATTGTAATCAAGAGATCAAATTGTGCATTGCTCCCTGGCAACGGTGCCAAAATATTTATCGCTCTGAATTGGGGTTTTAAAAAGATACATTGTAGTATAGCGAATAAAGTGTAAAAGAAAATAGAATTTATGTTCGAATGGAAATCCGAGATCGACACAGGGACCAATCAGCAAATCAATCTCAGGATTGCAATTCTAAGTAAATGATATAAGCAATTGCCACCAAAACTTACTCAAGAATGGTATATCAACAATTCAAGTACTAATGTGCAAAAATGATGGGTTAAAATGGTGATTTGAATCACCAATTAACCCTTTTAATGTTAAGCTTCAAATATACCAAATGTATCAATAGTGATCATCAACCAATATTCCACGTCAACCAAGTTAAGTGATCCAACAATAGCTTTAGAACTAGCAGAACACAGCTCCATAGAAGAGGCAAAGGCCTCTTCAAATCGGCTAGGTATAGAGAGCAGAAGGTGTGGAGGGCAAAACCCCCCCTCTCTTTCTCTCTCTTTCCTCTTCTTCCTTTCACAAAAACCTGGGTTTAACCAGGTAATCGGGTGTGAATAGGACCAGACCCGCCAGCATGGTGGTGGGTGAGGAGTGAGCTGAAGTAAGTGAGGGACCCGACCCCTATGTTCATGGGCAAACAACAGGCATCGGAAATCCCTTTTATCTTGCATGAGAGACTTCAGACTTTACAATGTGGGACTATCCATCCCACAGTCTTCTTTATGTGTAGCTGGAGGTTGGAACTTTAATTACGATTGCAAATGTGGATGAAGGCTACAATTGGAACTTGGAGATGCACCTAGGAGTAAACCGCAAGGCTCGAGGGTGTTGCTTGGAGTTATCATGGCCAGAGGACTGTAGACGAGGTTAGTTGAGTCGAGGCGGCGGTGAAGGTCTGGCGATCACTTGAAAATCAAGAACACGGCCTGGTGGCCCAATTAAATTGGCTCAGAAGCTTCATCGGTCGTCAACGAGTGCAGTGGTGGTATTTTTGTGGAGTAAAAGTGCCTGTGGTGGTGTTCGGGGGTGTGATGGAGTAGGTAAAACCCTAAATAGGTTTAGGGCTTTTGTAGGTGGAGTTGTGGCAAAGCTAATGCGGGTGGTAGGGGTGACATTCATGCGGTGGCGCGGTGGATAGGCGTCGTCGGAGCTTCGCCAGAGTAGAGGAAGCTGAAGGTGTTAGGGTTGAGACGATAGGTGTTTGTGAGTGTAAGTGAGAGGGAGGTTAAGTAGAGGGAGAGAGGAAGAGAAAGATGGTCTTAGTAGAGAGGGAGGAGTCCGAAGAGCTTCGGTCGTGGCTTGATCGGAGCCGGAGAAGGAGAAGAGGATGGCGAGGTGATGACGAGGCCGGAGATAGGGAAGTCGATCACACTTTCGCTGGTAATGACTGCGAGGAAGAAGAGAAGCTGGTCGGCCATCCAATTTGATGGTTGGACAATCGGAAGAGGAGAGCAGAGGGGAGTCACCAGAGCTAAGTTCAAAGGTGGCCGAAGAAGGGAGAGAGAAGGTTTTCTCTAACCAAAACTTGCTGAGGATGGTTTATCCTCAGGGGGTCTTTTATAGGTCTCAAAAGGGTATTCTAAGCTTGGAAGCTTGGAGATTACGTGCCTGTTGGATACCCACATCTTCCATGCATTCACATGGAAAATTGGGAAGGAAATAGAAATTGAGACCAAGTTTAATTGGAAGAGAATTTCACAAGCAATCTCTGGTTCAAATTTGAGATTGTTTGGTTGAGAATCAAGCGAGAAAATCTCGCTTGAATCTCATCGAAGCTTCACATGTTCACACGAATGGTGGTAGGGACCTAAATGTGAAGAGGATGAAATATTTAGGGACCTATTTGTAAATAATTCAAAAAGCTAAGGGACATTGTGTGGTAAAAAGAGTCTGTCTGGACTGGAATGCAAACTGGGTCAAGGTGCTTTCTTATTGAACCCAAATTTTGGTACAAACCTAATTTGGATCCAAGGAATCTGATGGTGAATTCGGATTGAGGTTTTGACTAAGTTTGACTGGATAAATTGTGTGGAAACCCAAATTAAGGCAATTGTCTATCTGAGGCTCTATTTTAAGTCTAAAAGGATTCCAATGGTCAAATTAAAGATACCAAACCATATAGAATATTTTTATATGATTTATAGATGGTTTAGGTGAATTTTATCCTGACTAGAACCTTAGTGAATTAACTGGGTTTGTTTTTAGGATTTCAGATGTTATTTAATTTTCGTAACACATGAAAACCTGTTACTGTCTGCATGGACCCACTTACTAGACATTAATGACCATATGACCTTTAATAAACCCCTGCAATACCCCGTGGTTATTCTATATTTGTGAAATGCAGTTAAAATTATAGAAATAACCCTAGTTTCTTATCTTCTTCTCAAAACATAACATTATGCTTATATGAACCTATAATGGTTATGTAGGAGCTTTTATCAACTTTATCTGACCAAATTGTGTTAGTTATGGCTCCTGATGGTGTTCCCATCTGATTAGCCCATAGTTGTGGGCTATTGAAGTATTTAAGTGCCTAGACATTAGGTTAATTCTAACAATTATTTAGCATAAATTAGGATGTAAATAGATTAATTCATATTTTTAATTTAATTACATAATCCATGCATTGCATTCATATTTTAAGTGCATTTAGAATTAGCTTAGAATGTCATTCATCTAATTAGTTAACCAATTAGGTCCATTGTTTTAGTTAACATAAAAGTTGAGGGTTTGTATATAAATAACCATAATATTTTAACATTATTTTCTTTATTCTTCTTCTTGCAGGAACGGTTGGCTGCCACTCCAACGCCACCAGCTGCCGCAGTGAAGAACCCACTCAAGGAGGAGCGGATGTTTTGGATCTGGTAGGGCAACTGATTTCAAATTTGTGCAGGCCACTACAAAAGGAGGAGGGTGGCAGCCGAGCTCGGGAGGCCTCCACGACCGACCCACCACTGTGCAGAGAGATCTCCTCTCTTCCATTCCACACCACCGGCCTCAACCGTGGCGGTGAGTCTCCACCACTGTGGGCATGTGGTGTGACAGACCACATCGCCATCCGGAGCTCATCTGCATTACCATGAGCACCTTAGCATGCATCTCCCTCGCCGTCGTCACCAACAACCACCGCCGCAGCTACTGTGCAATCACCCTTTCAGTCAGTTAAGACGTCCAGGAAATTTCCCGGACATCTGAAGTCCACCCCCCACTCCAACAGCAATCTCCATCCTCCCACTTCACTTCCACCACCCACGCCATAGCAGCCACCCACTCATCTCCAGCCTCATGCAAGAACCCGCCACTTCCTCCTGCTCTCACCTCCTGCACACCCACGCCAACAGAGTGCGCAACCGCCCTCCAGTCGCACGCAAGGCGTGCACAACCTCCAGCCCTCATGCTCGCTCACTCCACCTTCCCCGTGCCTGCAGCCTTCGCCATCTCCACGTGCAACCGCCTGCACACCCACTCCAGCTGCAGCCGCACCTGCAGAATCACTCCCACTCCTGCAACACCTTCCCCGCGCTTGCCGCACCCGCTCTCACCGTCAACAGAGCACGCACCGGCTGCAGTGCGCGCCCACGCCTCCAGCCAACACGCAGCAGCAGCGTGTGGCAGTCCTCACCGCCAACAGGCCACGTGCGCTCCTGCACCCGCCTGCAATGCACGCCAAAGCAGCTGCAGCACTGGCTACAGCCACCTCCGCCGGAGCTCGTCCGGCCACCTCCGGCCGCTGTGTGACACGCCGCCACCACCGTTTTGAAGCCCTCGATCCAAGGAACTTCCTCCGAGCTTCCCGCGTCCGGCCGTCCACTCCTCGTCGCGCACGCCAAAGGGGAAAAAATCCCCTATTTTGCTACAGTAACCAGGCCACTAAAAATTACATTTTCTGCAATTGTCAATTTTTATTAATATTTTATTGATTCTGCATTGCGATAAATATCCTCTAGTTACTCATAATTGCTATTTTAGCATTGTTTCTTATTTCAACCTTAATCTGAAGGCAAATCTGGCTTGATTCTTGTCCAAACTAACTACGAACAAACGTTTTTAACCGGTGTGAATTTAAATACGTCATTGCCTCCCTGTGGATACGACCCGCTCCTCTGCGAGTGGTTATTTCTTTTTAAGTATTGATTAGTCGATTTTTCCACCACATAAAACTGCAAACAACTTTAAAGCGAACATTCGATTAGTCACCATCACTGACCAAATAATGACCAAATCCCACCAAATTTGGTGGGATTGATCTTGAGATCATCCTCAATATGTTGAGCAACGAAGAGGGGTTTGATTTGGTCGAGATTGTCACCGATGAGGTTCAATTTTGTGTGACCCAAAGTTGCTAAAATCGTAAGATAAACTTATGATTCTTGGCTTAATTGTTGCGGAATTCTCCTCTATATATAGGTCATGACCTTGTGAAGTCCAACTCGTACCGAATTTCATCGGATTCCCTCCTCGCTTCTTCTTCCACACCGACAAGTTGAGCACCATCAGAGCTCCTCCTCCCCACATCCTCACCCTCTACCATGTACAATAGGCAAAGGGATTTTCTCCCTCTTCCTCCCATGAAGCTTCTCGTGAAGCTTCGTGTCCCAATGCACCTTCTCTGGCTCCGACAAACTCTTTCCCTTCTTCCTCGTTGGTGCACCTTCGGAAACCTTCTCCCATCTTCCTCTTGTAAATTTAGGTTAGGGCTTTTCTTCCTCTCATCCTCAATTAGGTTTTGGGAGCTTTAAAGCTCCATTTGTCAACTCTTCCCTCTCCGACTTCTCCAATGTCCACCATCATTGTCTTCATTGTCCACCATCCTTCAACTTCCTGATGGGAACACCATCATGAACCATAACTAGCTCTGTTTGATTGGATTAAATGAATAAAAGTTCCTACATATCCATCAAAAGGTCTTAAGGGCACAAAACACTAATTTGAGAAGAAAATAAGAAAATAGGGTTATTTCTGCAAATTTACCATTCTATCACAAAAATAGAATAACCACTGATAAATGCAAGTTTATCATCATTCTTATGCATTAAAGCAAATCTAGCTCTTAGGATTTTGCTCCGCAAATAGGTTTTTCGGTTGCATTTAGGCATAAATTAGGTTAGACATGCATTGCATTTTTTATTGTGTTTTTGATGTATTTTTGTGAGTGTTAGGGATAAACAGATTGCCAGATCCCTAGAACCCTAACACTCAAGAAGGCAACTAGTGAAGGAGAGGCTCTCACCAGTTGGAACTCTACTTGATCCAGCTCAGCATAGCTGGAATTTAGCTCACCTAAATTAGGGTTCGCTCATTCTAGCTCTATTCAGCTCATCTCAGCTAAATGGCAGCTCAAGAGAGCTCATCTTAGCTCACCTTAGCTCAGGTCAGCTCAGATCCAGCTCAACTTAGTTGAGTCTAGCTCATCTCAACTCCCATTAGTCCACAGGAATCTCTAGCTAGCTCAACTAAGTTGATGAGAGTTCACCCCAGCTTAGTTCTAGGTACATCCAGCTCCACTCAACTCCAGCCAGCTAAAGATGAATTCATCCTAGCTCAGGAAGCTCAAGTCCAGCTCCCGGGGACTTAGCTTACCTCAACTTAGTTGAGCTAAGCTACCTTAGCTGCCTCAACCAGCTTGATCCTCCCTGGGAGCACCAGACCCAGCTTACCTCAGCTCCATTCAATAGAAGCCAGCTCACTTTAGCTTGACTTAGTAGCTAGCAAAGAACTAGCAAGCTAAGCCAGCTAGAGTAGCCCCATGTTGACCTCTTCAGTAGCTGCCAACTCCACTTCAGCTCCAGAGTCTTCAGATCCAGCTCCTCCCTTCAAACCCTAGCTCCAACACCTCCTCCTCTACTCCATTATTATCTAAGCTAGCTTAGCTTAGCTTAGATTAGCTATGCTCCAGCTCCCTTGGCTTTTACCACCTAAAAACCCTACCTAACAACTCCACCAACTAGCTCCACCTAGGCTCCACATAAGCTACCCCTACTTCCACCTCACCTTGGCGCCAACCTAGCTTACCCACTACCTCCAAAAGACATCATAAAGTGGCACCAAAACCACCCTAACTACCTCCTTATTGGCACCACTTTTTCCCTCCAAAACACCCCCACATCATGGCCCTACACATAACCCTACAACCAATCCTAGCCATCTACCTACCCCTCCTTCTTGAACCCTACTTGGCACCACCTAAGCCCCTCTTCTAGAAGCCATTTTGGCACCATCTTCAAGGGGTGCCACCACCCATATCCACTACCTAGGTTCCCCTTCGGTTGGCACCAATTACCCTTAGCCATAGGATCCCCAACCACCTCCATCTTCCCATCTTAGCCCTCTATTTCAAGAGTCACCTTAGCCCCCTTCCTACTCTATATAAACCCACCACCTACCACCATTTTAGAGCATCCTCCATTAGTGTTTACTTCCACCTACATCCACCTATACCTACGGCCAAGAAGAAGGAGTAGAGAAGAAGATTAAGGGGCCACATCACCAACCCCTTTGGTGCCTTCTTCTCCCCACTCTCTTCAACTTGGGCCGCGCTAAGGAGGAGGACCTTTCCATTTCAAGGAGGACAGCCAGGAAAGGGAGAAGGACCTAGGGTGGACGTCCACCCTTGGAGAAAAGCTTAGGGCAAAGCTCCCATAGGGCTTGCTTTGGAGGACATCACCTTGGCGGAGCTATAGAAGGAAGGAGCTGAAGATTTTCTTTTCAAGCCTGGGAGCTACCAGGCTTGGAGCAAGAAGAGATTCATCCTCTTCATCACCATCATCATCTAAAGGATTTGTCTTTATTTTGTTTTCAATTTTTTTTCCTTATAGAAGCATTCATCTACTAGTAGACAATTTCCTTTAATATAAAAAAAGAAGTTGCCTTGATTTATTGTTGCACTCTTTTTTTGCATTAGCTTGCTTTATCTTTAGTGTAGTTTCACTCCTCCTTTCTAATTAACCTAGGCCTTCACATGCCTAGGCTGAGCTTAGAAAGAGGATACTTTTTGTCACTTAGACTAGCATAATAGGTGTAATCACTTTTTCCCACCAACAACTTCGCATGTTGCCTTAATTTCAAAAACATAAAAATGATGTATTGAAAAAAGACAAAGAAAGAAAGTTGAGATTTATTTTCTAAGAAAGAGAGTTGATTTTGCAAACAATTGACCTCCTTGGACGACCCTAGATACTCCCCTTTCTAGGAATATAAATTTAAAAGCATATGCGAATTCGCATGTTACAGCGACATTAAAAACCCTAATTACAAATCACATGATTTTATGCAACAACCGCAAGTTTTCTCAGGGGCAAATAAAGGTCAAAATGTGTTTTAGAGTCTAACAAGAGGGTTCATGCAGAACAAAATGAGTTTTCATGCATTTCAGGAATTAAATGACATTTGAAACCCTAAAAATAGACCGGCTTAATTTGCTGAGGTTTTAGTCAAGATAAAATTCACCTAAAAATAGACCCGCTTGATTTGACCATAAGAACTTAATTTGACCTAAAATAGAGTCTCAGATAGAAAGTTACCATATTTTGGGTAACTACGCAAATTACCCAGTCAAACTTTGTCAAAACCAAAATTCAACTTCACCATTAGATTCCTTGGGCCTAAATTATGTTTGCACCAGAATTTGGGTCCAATTTGAGATCATGTTGACCAAGCTTGCATTTTGGTCCTATTTGATCTTTCTTTCACAACCGTGCCCCTAACTTTCAAAAAAGTTTTCATTTAGGTCCCTAACTTCTATCATCTTCTTTGCAAACCAATCCTGCCACCATTAGTGTGTACATGTTGAGCTTCGGTGAGATTCGAGCGGAGATTTCTCCCTCGATTCTCAATTAAACCTTTGCAAAATTAAACCAGAGATTGTGAAATTCTCTTCCACATGGGACAGGTCTTGGGTTCCAATTCTTTCTCAAAAGGTCATGCGAACCTTTCAAAGGTTTGGGTATCCTATTTTGCGAAGGCCTTCCGAGCTTGGAAGCTTTTTCCAAACTTGGAAGGGCCTCCCATGGCTTATATAAGCATGCCCAATGCCTCACCGTGCTTCTTAGCAAATTTTGGTGAGTCAACCACCTCTAATTCTCCTCCAGCCACCAAAACCCTTGCTTCGGCAACCTCTCTCCATCCTGATCCTCCGCACCTCCAACCATGAAATTGGTGGTGCCACCGTCTTCCTCTCTTTCTCACTCACCTCCCCAGCCAAAGGGAGGTCGTTTCTCTGCCTCAATCGCTGTCGCAGCTTTACCAACTCTACCGTCTTCTCCGATGCCGGTCGACAAAAACTAGCTGCCTCTGCCTCTCTCTCACCTAGCTAAGTCCCTCTACCACTCTTTCTCTCACTCTACTTCTCTTTCCCACATTCACAACACACACACATCCTCCAACCACTTCTCCCGCACTTCATCTTCTTCGTCTCCAGCAGAACTCCGACGAGTTCATCCGCACTTCCACAGACCACCTATGCTGCTGCTTCCACACTCTACATCTCTGCCACACACTCATGATCCAAAGCCCTAAGATAATTAGGGCTATTGATCACTCGAATCCTCCACCAATCACATGCTCAACCACACACACTTATCGACCTCGTTAGATGTCTTTTCGACCATGAAACACCACCACACCACACGCATTCCATTCATCACCGTCCAACGAGTCTTCTAAAGTGCTTTAACATGGTCAAGAGGCCTTATTCTTGGTTTTTAGGTTACAGGTCTTGCCTGCCATTAAAGGCAAGCTTCAAGCAAGCTTGAAGCTTGCTTCACACTCGATAGCACCAAGCATCACACCCAGGCGATGCAGAACCACTCCAGGTCCCCTTTCTAATCGTCAATTGGACCCTTTGATCAGTAGAGAATGTGAATTCAACAAAGGAGCTGCTATTGACTACTGCGCGAAGAGCAAGGGACAAGATAATCCCATATTGGATACGGAAGACTCCTCCGTGTTGTTTAAATCGATTTTGTGCTTCTAGCTTATCGCCTCAGTATGTACAGGGGGTGAGGTCCCCACACACATGCCCATTGCATGCTCTCGCCCACGGCCATGCCACGCGGGTCTGAGCTTTGAACCATTTACCCGTATACCTGGATCCGATTAGCATATATCTAAGAGGGGGAGAGGAAGAAGAAAAGAGAAAACGGGGAGGGGGGTTTTTGCCCTTACAGGCAGTCGTGTGACACTTAGTGGCGAGAAGAGGAAGAGAACCAAGGCAAGGAAAGCTGAAGAAGAGCAAAGAAGAAGAAGAGACCCTTGAGTTTCTTGGTGGCACTATGGCAACTGGATGTTTAAGATGTCTGATCCACTCATCTGCCATTTGATTTCACATATCCAAGCCTCTCAGGATCTATTGCTTACTCATCTTGTGTGAACTAATTGTGGTTGATACTGTGCAAACATTTGAAATAATTGTGGTTAAATTGTAGGGTTAATTTGGTGATTCAAATCACCATTTTAACCCCTTCTTTTTGTACTTCATTAATGAGCTTCATTCTATATTAATTTTTTATTAAGTCTTGGTTGCAATTTCTTATATCTTTGACTCAAATTGTGACCTTCTATTTTAAATTGCCATCTTGCTACCTGGGTTCGACTTCGGATTTCTTTCGAGCATAAATTTTAAGTGTTTTCACGATTTATTGGCTATACTGCAACGTGTTACTTTTAAACACCGATTCAGACCGACAAACATTTTGACACCATTGCTGGGGAGCAACGTGCAATTCAATCTCTTGATTGTAATTCCAGACTTGGTACTAACCTAACTTATCTCTTTTGATTGTGATTGTGCAGGGAACTGAGCCAAGAGATTCATTAGAGGAAGATTAGCCGCACATCAGAACATGCTAGGGGTAGGTAAACTTCCATCCAATTTTTCCTAAGCCCCTGTTTCTGAAAAAG
The DNA here is from genome assembly GCA_037157565.1 of Thalassia testudinum. NCBI lineage: Eukaryota > Viridiplantae > Streptophyta > Magnoliopsida > Alismatales > Hydrocharitaceae > Thalassia > Thalassia testudinum. The sequence goes on from JAZHRO010000025.1 coordinate 99,682,349, forward strand.
CTAAAAGAAGAAAAAAAATCAATAGGGCTACTTGCATTCTATTCTTAGAATAAACATCACAAGTTTCCTGATTTGATACTTTCTAGAGAAACATTCCAATCCTGATTTCTTGCACCTACTTAGGGTTCTAAGGTGTCTAGGGCAATCACCTTCTTGCTTGAGCCCTAAGTACCATATTTGGACGAATTGAATTGGACCAATCAGAGACAATTAGGATTTCCAGTTTAGGGTTTTAGAGACACACTTGCTTAATCAAGAATTAACCTTCCCAAACAGTGTGTGCCTAAGCCTTGGTTGAATTGATCTATTCAAGAAAACCCTAAAATCAGGCTCTTAATTTCATTTGAACACTAAAAGAGGGACCTAAATTTCTCAAAAGGAAAATCAGGTGAAGTTGACCCACCTTGTTGGGTTAACTAATCTTCAAATTAGGTCACCTTGCACTAAAACATCATAAAGTTCAAGTGAAATCATAAGCACCTGTGCTCTTAATCTAAAACTGGTATACTTAAGAAGTCAAGTCCCCATTCTGGTCTACCTGAACCCTCAGTGACAAGGAAGGTCGGGTGGGGGAAACCCTGTAACCCGTAGGGAAGCTCTACCATGAAGGGGTCTTTGCGGGACTCTTCCTTCCTGGTTGCCTAGGTAATTCTCAGGTGGATGGCTTTCTGACTTAGGGGTATTATCTGCCTCGAACCTCTATAATCATCCAAAATTTTTGGGTGTCTTGATTGGGCCCATCACATTCTATCCCTCATCTTATCCATCGATGCATGTTCAAGAGGTCTCAAAGACCACCCTTAAGGCCTCCATTAGCTATTCACTCCTGTTGAGGCGAAGCCTCGACCTCCCTGTTTGTCCAACAACCCAACCAGATCGATATCTCATCTGATTCATCTGAGCCTAGCTGTCCTTCATCCATCATCATGGAGCAACCAATAGAAGAAAACAATCTCGAGAATCAACTTCAGTGCCTCAACGATCTATTCCAAGCCTTTATGAACCCACCGCAGCGTCCTACGATGCGAGACCATTATAATCCTACTACGGTGGCGATCGAACCTCGAGTCCAAATCCCAGCTGGAGATCCTAATACTGAACTCAAGCCCAACATGTTTCATGCTATTCCCAAATTTCATGGGCTTAATTCCGAGGATCCTTCCCAGCATATCAAGCAACTCAAGCATCTGGCCCAGACCTTCAGGTCAGAAGCATAAAATCGGGATATCTTGCTCATGAAAATGTTCTCCTTCTCTCTCATGCACAAGGCTACTCACTGGTACCAAACCCTAACATGTCCAATCAACACATGGAAGGAACTACAATCCGAGTTTCTGAAAAAGTTCTTCCCTGTTGGTCGGACAAATGCTCTATGGCACTAGATCACGCATTTTACGTAGCAAGCAGGAGAACCACTTCATGAGGCATGGGATCATTTTCTGGATCTCATGCGAAAGTGCCCACACCATAGAGTTCCTAAATGAGAACAAGTCCAATTTTTTTACTAGGGACTCCATGAGGATATTCGATTATTCGTCAATGCGACCTGTGGAGGAAACATCATTGGTCAGCACGAAGACACCATGTGGGAGATTCTCGAGAACATGTGTGAGAACTCCATCAATAATGAATCCATGGGCATGTTCGACCAGACGAATGCCCATGCATTGACAAATCCAAGGGGAGCACATGGGACGCAGGGCTTGTCCTCTTCTGTCAACTTGGAGCTGATGGCCAGTCGCCTATACAAGGTCTCTATTATTGAGAAGAAGGTGGATGAGCTGACTCGAAGCCTACAACAAGCCACCTCTGCACAAAACTCGTTCGCGCAACCGCCCTCTGGTAGATAGGCTATGCATAACATCTATCATCGATCTTCTCAGGGGATGGAATTGTATCCACCCCCATCTGATTCTAGGTTCAGAGGAAACTCTAGACCCACCTATTCTAGTTGAGAGAACTCTGAACCCTCGTATTCTAACTTTTCTGAGGCTCCTCAGACCTGCGAGGACCTCAACGGAATCCAGAATGATCCATTCTCAAACACCTACACCCTAGGTGGCATAATCATCTTAATTTCACGTGGTCAGGGAACAATCAAAATCAGAGACCTCAATATCAACCTCGACACAAGCTTCTTGTCCATATCAACCACCTTAGCCTCGACCCAACCAAACTTATCAAATCGGGCCAACTCACGAAGATCAAATGACTCTTATCCTTCAGACTCTAGCTGACATTTAGAAAGCAAATGCGGCTATGCAAAAATAGCACAAAGGCAAGATCATAGAGGTTTGAATCTGCTTGCCCAGATGGCAAATCCTTGCCAACCTGGTGCACTTCCTTCGTAACCTCAGCCTAACTTGAATAACGTGCCGAACCAGAGGCGCTTTATGAACCTGACTTAGGGCCAAGCTCACTATGTCTATTAGGCCCCTTTTGCTCCATCAGCCGACAGGATTGAGGCTTCGACATCATACCTGAGTTATCAGTAGCAACCACCTCTTTTGCCTACATCAACCTAGAACCAAGCAGAACTAAATTCAGTTACTACCCATAGTGGAAAATCAACATAGGACCCAATTTATCCAAGCCACTCTCAGCCTGTTAATGCAAACCCAAGCCCTAGAATAGTCATCTAGGATACCCCTGTCCCAGATCAAGAACCTGGACCCATTCTAGATGAACTTGTAGAGGTTCCATTTTCGGAGGTCATGACCAAAGGAAAAAGGAAACCCCAACCCGTGGCACTTGAGGAGGAACTGGTCAAGCTCTTTGAGTAGGTGATGAGAGCCTCATCATGAGCCATAACTAGCTCATTTTGACCCAATAAAGAAAATAAAAGCTCCTACATAACCTAGAAGAGGGCCTAAATAAAGGAATAAGTGCTCTAAGAAGAAAACATGAATTAAAGGGTAAAACTGTAATTTTACCATTGCAGTACATAAACGGGATTTCTCAGAGGTAAAACATAGGTCAAATGGTCTAAATGAGATAAAAAGTGGGTTGAGTCAATCAGAAATGGGATTATGTGCAATCTAGGAATTAAATGACATTTGGTAACCCGAAAACAGACCCACTTAAATTAACAAGGTTCTGATCAGGATAAAAATCAAGTAAACCCTCTAAAAATCATGGAAAAATATCCTCTAGGGTTTAGAACACTCAATTTGGCCTTTGGAACCCAGTTTGACCTAGATTAGGGTCCGAGCACATTAATTGACCTAATTTGGGTTTTTACGCAAAATGTCTAGTCAAACAAGGTCAAACCTAAAATCCAACTTCACCATTGGATTCCTTAGGTCCAAATTAGGTTTTTACCAAAATTTGGACCTAAGGGGAGGTCATCATGACCTACTTTGTAATTTAGTACACCCAAATCACAATTTGGTCCCTATCTTTTGAATATCTCTGCAGAGAGCCCCTACGTTCCTCGCCACCTTTGCAATCAGGTCCTGCCGTCATTGTTAGGGCAGAACCAATCTCCGACGAGGTTTAGTGAGGGATACCTCTCTAATCCCTCAGAGATTCCCTCCTAGAAATGGAAGGGAGATTCTCTGAGGAATTCCCTTCCTTCTAAAGCCAATTACAATCTCTGGTGTGAACCCAATCTCTCGTGCGAATGCACGAGAGATTTGGGTATCCACCCTCTTTCCATCTCCGGCGAGCCGGCAAAGTTGATTGCGCGATCTCCACGCGCTAGAAGGTTCAGCCAACACTTATAAAAGGGTCCCCTGACCCGGCCACAGATCCTCAGCTTGATTTTGACGGAGATTCCCCCAAATTTCCCTCTCTCCCATCTCCGGCCAAGAGACCCGCAAGCTCCGGCGACCTCCTCCCCTCCTTCTCGTCGCTCTGCTGCCATACCAGCAGCAGAGTCAACTCCGCCTCTTCCTCCCGCGTTGCGCCATACCCAGCGCGCGTGCCCTTGACCTCGTCTTCGTCGCCGCTCCCTCCCTCAGGGTGCTTCTTCCCCGATGATGGCAGTTACGCGCTGTCCACTCCGCTGCCTCCCTTCCTTTCCAAACCACTCCAGATACCTTCTCCATCTTCCCCTCTCTCTTTTCCCCCTGTTATTTTAGTTAATTTCCCCCCGACAGTGCCTGACCACCTCCACCTTCCTCGCCTCCGACCGACCTCCGGCGAGCCGTTCCCACCACTCCGCCCCTCCACACAGCTAGCCAACCCTCTCGTAAGCTCTGCCTCACCACCAGGAGCAACTTCCGCCCATCCATCATCCTTCTACACCTCCACCACAGTCCCCCGAACAACCCCACACTTTCGGCCACAGGTTGACCTAGGCACACACGCCTAGGCCGTCCTGCGGCTTGCAGCACCGTGCACCATCTTCGCCATGCCACGGCGAAGGTGCCCAGCTAGTTTGATTAGGCCAATAGGCCGTGCTCGTGTTTGACAGGTTTCAGCTCCTGCCACCATTGGCTACATTTGAAGTAGCTTCGCAGCAGCTCCAGGCGGCAGATCTTCCAGGCTTCAGGTGCAGCAGGATCGTGCGAGCAGTGGGAAGCCCTCGAGTCCAGTTTGGGGCACTGAGAATTCTACAGCTGGGGAATTGCACGAAGGTCTGCAGGCGCACGCGAGGGCGGGGCATAGACTGGATAGTCCCACATCGTTGAAGCGCAAAACGCAGGTATAATATAAATTATTTTTGTGTTTTATGCTTACGACCTCCGAAAGCACAGGGGTGAGGTCCCTCACCTGCCCTAGCGCCTGCCTCGTCCGCGGTTTCACCTCGCGGATCTGGCGGGATCCAGCCCGACCCTAACCTACGCACTCCTCGCGCATCACCCACCTACCGGTGCGCCTGGTCCCGGGTGCGAATCCGACCCGATTACCTGTGTGGCTCTGGGAGAGCGTCCTTGAGCGAATTGCAGAGAAAGAGTGAGACGTTTGGGTAGAGGGACAGGGGTAGGTTTTGCATTGGCTGTGGTTTGCGCAGGAAAGAAGGAGCAGAGGAAGAGGCGAACACTTAGCCACTGCAGCAAGGGAAGAAAAGAAGGAAGAAGAGGCTGAGTGTAGCAGAGAAAGAAGGAGAAGCCCTCGCAGAGAAGAAAAGGAAGGAGAAAACTTCGAAGGAAAGCACAAAGAAGAACTGAAGAAATAGAAGGAACAGGAGTAGAAGAAGGAACTCTGAAGAAAGGAAGCTGAGCAAGGCAGAGATCTGAGAGAAGGAAGGACTGCAGAAAAGCCAAAAAGAAAAGGAAGACAGGAGAGGAACAAAGGTAGGAAGAAGAAGACTTTGCAAGAAAAGAAGCAGAGAAGACAAAGAAGAAGAAGGCAGAAGAGAGAAAGAAGATTACATTTAAGACGTCTGATATAGAAATCAGACGTCCAATTCTATTTTCTTTTAGAAATTCTTTTTATATAACTCTCTCTTTTAATCAATTACTTTCATTTAAAAGTTATATTCTTTGGTTTTGAAAGTACTGAGATTGCTCCCTGTGTTCGACCTCGAAGACTCTAGTTTTTCGAGTAATAAAATTCTCTATATTTGTTTGAACGTTTTGTCGGTTATACTACAACATGATATTCCCTTTAAAATCCGCGCAAAAGTGAATGAACATTTTGGCGCCGTTGCCGGGGAGCAACGGGCACTTTTAAAGCTTTTGATTACAACTTTTTGATCCAATATTTGACCTAACTCCTCTCTTTTGTTGTGTTCAAAGTAGGGAAAGCAAAGCAAAAAGGAAAGAAGAGCTGCTGCACAACAGACACTCCAAGGAACACGTAATTTCCATAAGCCCTCTCTCTTAACCCTCTCAAAATCTAAAAAGGAAAAAAAGAAAAATTAACTTAGGGCTACCTGTTTCATATTTAGTAACTCATCAAGTTGCCTGATTTTCATTTCAACACATTTTTTGTCTGTTCATCCAAGTAAGCAACTAGGGCTAAAACTTTCTTGATTAAGCCCTAGGTGCTAATTTCTGAGGCAACTAAATTGGACCCACTAGAGCCAATTGAAGGATTACAAAGCTAGGGTCTTTAGAGACACATCTTCTCTTAAACAAAGAAACAAATTGTCCAAAAGGAGGTGTGCCTAAACCTTGTTTGAAAAGATCTACACAAGAAGAACCCTAAGCAAATCAGGTTTTTAATCCATTTGAACTATAAAAGAAAAGGACCTAAAAACTCTCAAAGGAACAAAAGGTGAAGTTGATCCCTTGGGTCAACCAACCTTAAAATTAGGTCACTTTTTCACTAAAAATACCTAAAAGTTCAAGTGGAACATTAAGCACCTTGATCTTAAAGTGAAAAAAGGTAGACTTAAGAGGTCAAGGTCCCCATTTTGGTCTACCTGGAACCGCAGTGACAAGAGAGGTCGGGTGGGGGAAACCCTGTAACTCGTGGGGATGCTCTACCGTGTAGGGGTCTTTGCGGGACTCTCCCTCTCTGGCTGCCCAGGTATTTCTCAAGTGGATGACCTTTCTGACTAAGGAGTCCATCCGCCCCGAACCTCTATAGTCACCCAACCATTTTCGGGTGTCTTCATTGGGTCCAGCACCTTCTAAATCTCATCACATCCTTTGGTGCATGTTCGGTAGGAGGTCCTTAAGGCCACCCTTAAGACCTCCATTAGAAATTCATTCTCGTCGAGGCCAAGCCTCGACGCCCTTGTTTGTGCGGCAACCCCACTATATAAATCTTTCATCTGATTCAGACCCCAGTTCTCCTTCTTCGTCCATCATGGCACAACCCATTGAAGAGGAGAACAACCTTGAACACCAACTTCAATGCCTTAATGATCTCTTTCAGAACTTTGTAAACCCACCGCAGCGACTTATGATGCGAGATCACTATAATCCCGCTGCGGTGGCGATCGAACCTCCAGTACGAATCCCGATTGGAGGACCTGATTCTGAACTGAAGCCCAATATGATTCATGCCATACCAAAGTTCCATGGGCTTAACTCTGAGGATCCATTACAACACATTAAACAACTCAAGCATCTGGCCCAGACCCTTGGGTCAGATGTACAAAACTGGGATATCCTACTCATGAAAATGTTTTCGTTCTCCCTCATGGACAAGGCCGCACACTGGCATCAGACTCAGACCCGTCCAATCAACACATGCGAGGAACTGCAGTTCAAATTTTTGAAAAAATTCTTCCCCGTTGGCCGGACGAATGCCTTGCGCCACCAGATCACTCATTTCACTCAACAACCGAGAGAACCTCTTCACGAAGCATGGGATCGATTCTTAGATCTCATGCGAAAGTTCCCTCATCACGGAGTTCCTAAGTGGGAACAAGTCCAGTCTTTTTACCAGGGACTCCGTGAAGACATTCATTTATTCGTCAATGCAACATGCGGAGGAAACATCATGGGTCAACACGAGGACACGGTGTGGGAGATTCTCGAAAACATGTGCGAGAACTCCATAAATAATGACTCCATGGGCTTATTCGATAAGACGAATGCCCGCGCATCGACGAATCTGAGAGGGACACATGAGATGCAGGACCTGTCCAATTCTGTCGACTTGGAACTGATGGCCAGTCTGTTGGACAAGGTTTCTATCATAGAAAAGAAGGTGGACGAGCTAACTCGACATTTGCAGCAAGCCACCTCTGCGTAAAACTCTTTTGCACGACCTCCTCTGGCAAGGGAAACTATGCAAAACATCTATCACCAATCTGCCAAGGGGATGGACCCATATCCACCCCCGTCTACCTCTTGGACTGGAGTAACCTCCGATCCATTCTACTCAAGTTGGGGGAACTCTGAACCCTCGTATTCTGACTTTCCTGAGGTTCCTCAGAACTGCGAGGACCTCAACGCCATCCAGAATGACCCATTCTCCAATACCTACAACCCTGGATGGTGAAATCATCCTAACTTTCAATGGGCGGGAAATTCTCAAAGACCACCATATCAACTGCGTCCACAAGCCTCTCGTCCATATCAGCCGCCTCAGCCTCGGCCCAATCCCACCTACCAATCCGGGCAAAACCAGGATCAAATGACTCTTATCCTTCAAGCGCTGGCTGACATTCAAAAGACGAATGTGGCAATGCAAAAACAGCACAAGGACGAGATCACAGAGGTTCGCAACCAACTGGCCCAGATGGCAAATTCCCGCCAACCTGGTACCCTTCCCTCGCAACCTCTGCCCAACCCAAATAACGTGCTAACCAAGAAGCGTGTTATGAATCCAAATTTAGGCCAAACACATGTGATTTATCAGGCCCCTACTGCTCCGTCACCAGACGGGATGGAAGCTTCAACATCGTATGCGGGATTTCAGCAGCAGCCACCCCTCCTACCTAACCCAAATCTAGCCGGATTGAACTCTGTAATAACACGTAGTGGTAAAACAACCCAAGACCCACATTATTCGAACCACTCTAAGCCTGATAATAGCCAAGACCCTAGGATAGTTATCCAAGATACCATTGTCCCAGATCAAGAACCTGGACCTATCCTAGAGGAACCAACTAGGATCCCATTTCATGAGGCCTTGACCAAAGGAAAAAGAATAACCAAACCCATGGCTCCCGAGGAGGATCTGATGAAGCTCTTTGAATAGGTCCAGATAAACATCCCATTGATGGATGCAATTTGCCACATACCGGCTTACGCAAGATTCTTGAAAGACATATGTACCCCTAAACGTAAGCCACGAACCAAGGATGGGAATCCAATCGTACTGTCAGAGCAAGCCAGCTCTGTCATCTTGAGAAAACTCCCACCCAAGCTAAAGACCCAGGAACTCCCTTGATTTCCTATAAAATTGGTGAAACCCAATTTGATAGAGCCTTACTAGACCTAGGTGCCTCTATAAATTTAATACCTACATCCCTCCTTGACCACCTTGAAGAATCTGAACTTAAACCCACTGAGGTGACATTGCAGTTAGCCGATCGATCCATCAAGTCACATAGAGGAATACTCGAGGATGTCATTGTTAGGGTACAAGATTTCTATTTCCCGGTGGACTTCATAGGACTAGACATGGATGCACCTAAGAACCCAAGGGACACACCAATCATATTAGGGAGACCCTTTTTGGCCACTGCTAGGGCCAACATAAACTGCGAAGAGGGCCAGATAGAATTAAAATTTGGGAACCAAAACCTGAAAATTGACATTTTTAAGGCCCAACAAGGGATTAATTGCGGGGTTATAGAGGAAATATGTGATGTCAGAGCTGTGGTTGATGAATTGCATATAGAAGACAACCTGATTATCCCTGATCAACCACTTGAGGATCAAAACCCGCTAACAGAGGAGTGCGAATGTGATCTAGACACACCTATGATTCCTACCATTGCTCCTGATACAAACCCCGAACCGCCCGCTGCTGTTGAAAATCCTGTCATGGAACTCAAGCCCCTTCTCGAACATCTGAAGTACGTCCTTTTGGATTCAAATCAGTCGTTTCCTGTGATTATCAATTCTCGACTCACACCTGACCAAGAACTTCATTTGATTTCTGTTCTCCAGCAACATCGAAGAGCCATTGGATGGACTCTCGATGATTTGACTGGTATAAGCCCTTCATACTGCACACATCGAATCTACACAGAAGAAGGTGCACGACCTTCAAGAGAAATGCAAAGACGCCTAAACCCTAATCTACAAGAGGTCATGAAAAAGGAGATCATAAAGTGGTTAGATGCAGGGATCATCTACCCGATCTCCGACAGTCGTTGGGTGAGTCCAATACAAGTGGTGCCTAAAAAGGCAGGACTTACCATTATCACGACTGAAATCGGAGAAGTCATTCCAACCCTAATAGCTAACTCGTGGAGAGTCTGCATTGATTACAGAAGACTCAATTCCTCCACAAAGAAGGATCATTTCCTACTACCATTTATTGATTAGATCCTCAAAAAACTAGCGGGAAATAGGTTCTTCTGCTTTCTTGATGGGTACTCCGGTTACAATCAGGTGGCAATCCATCCAGAGGACCAAGAAAAGACCACATTCACCTGCCCCTTCGGGACGTACGCGTTTCGAAGGATGCCATTCGATCTCTGCAATGCACCTGCAACTTTTCAGCGGTGCATGCTTGCCATATTCTCAGATATGGTAGGTGATTATCTGGAAGTCTTCATGGATGACTTTTCAGTTTTTGGAGAATCATTTGACGATTGCCTCCAACACTTAGTCCAAATACTCAAGCTGTGCATTGAGGTGAATTTGGTTCTTTCCTGGGAAAAGAGCCATTTCATGGTGCCTGATGGAATTGTCTTGGGACATTTAATCTCGGAGAAAGGCATCCAAGTGGATCGAGCTAAGGTAACCTGATTTCCAAGCTCCCTATGCCTAGCTCGATTAAGGACATCCGATCTTTTTTGGGGCACGTCGATTTTTACCGTCGATTTATCCCTGATTTCTCCAAAATCGCGTGCCCCCTGACCAATCTTCTCTCCAAGGATGTGCCTTTCAAAATTTCCAAGGAATGCACTCAAGCATTTGAGATCCTACGTGACTGAGTCACCCAAGCCCCGATCCTACTGTCCCTTGATTGGTCTCAACCCTTTGAGATCAAGTGCGATGCATCTGACTTCGCTGTAGGAGCGGTTCTGGGGCAGAAAATTGACGGGAAACCTGTGGTCATTTACTACACCAGCAAAACACTGGATGAGGCTCAGCGTAACTATACGGTTACTGAGAAAGAGCTGCTGGCTGTAGTATTTGCCCTGGAAAAATTCAGATCATACCTTCTGGGTTCCCGTGTTATCATATACTCGGATCACACAGCTGTGAGGCATCTCCTTGCAAAGAAGGACGCGAAACCTCGATTAATCCGATGGATCTTGCTGTTGCAAGAATTTGACCTCGAGATTTGCGACAAGGCCGGAAAGCAGAATGTGGTAGCTGCTCACTTGTCCTGCCTTCCTTCTGAAATAATCGACCCTTCCGGACCTATTACTGAACATTTTCCTGATGAGCACCTCCTGACTATTAGTACAAGTCTTCCATGGTTCGCTGATATAGTTAATTACCTGGCATCAAATCAGATTCCGCCCGATTGGCCGAAGGCCAAAAAGGACAAATTGCATTCCGATGCCAAGTATTACCTATGGGAAGACCCATATCTATTCCGCATTGGTGCTGGTCAGATAATTCGATGGTGCGTCGCGGAAGTGGAAATCAAAGACATACTCTCATTCTGCCATGACCAGGCATGCGGTGGACATTTTTCGGGACATAAAACCTCATCGAAAGTCCTCCAGTGCGGCTTTTACTGGCCCACGATTTTCAAGGATGCATACGATCACTGTAAGGCATGTTCCCGTTGCCAGACTCTAGGCAACATGAGCCATGGAGACATGATGCCTCTACAGCTGATCTTGGTATGCGAAATTTTTGATATTTAGGGGATTTATTTCATGGGACCCTTCCCGATCTCGGATGGCTTCGAATACATCTTACTCGCAGTTGACTATGTTTCCAAGTGGATAGAAGCCATTCCGACCCGAACCAACAATCATAAATTCGTTATAAAATTCCTTCATCAAAACATTTTCTCAAGGTTTGGGATTCCACGTGCTATAATTTCCGACGGAGGGACCCATTTTACAAACGCTCAGTTCAGGTCACTAATGACCAAATACGGGGTGTCACACCGAATCTCTACTCCTTACCATCCCCAAACTAATGGTCTAGCTGAGCTATCTAACCGAGAGATCAAGAAGATCCTTTACGTTACTGTTCGACCTGATAGAAAAGATTGGTCTTCTCGGCTTCCGGAAGCATTGTGGGCCTATAGGACAGCCCACAAGACCCAATTAGGAATGTCTCCCTTCAGACTAGTGTATGGGAAGGCATGTCACCTCCCCGTCGAGTTGGAGCATAAAGCCTATTGGGCAGTACGGACCTGTAATCTTGACCTTTCTAAGGCTGGAACCCACAGAAGACTTCAAATGAGAGAGATCGATGAATTACGGCACGACGCGTATGAGAACTTGCGAATTTACAAAGAACGGGTTAAAGCTTTTCACGACAAACACATTTCTAGAAAGGACTTTCATCCTGGTCAAAAGGTTTTACTCTTTGATGCCCGACTCAAATTATTCCCAGGAAAGCTAAGATCCAAGTGGGTCGGACCTTACCTAGTCCGACAAATCTTCGGAAATGGAGCCATTGAAATCAGCCCACTTAGCCACGATTCTGAACCCTTTGTCGTGAACGGTCAGAGACTCAAGCCGTTCATTGACATGACCGATATAGATTTGGCTGAGTCATCCTTTACCCTCCATTCCTCTTGAGCTCATTGCGCCCAGCCAATGGCGTAAAACTCAGCGCTTAACGGGAGGCAACCCGTCATTCTTTGAAAAACTCGAAACCTTTTCTGACATCTCTATGCGGAATTCATATTGCACTTTAGGGTTCATCCATTAGAACAGCCGACTTCACCTCAGGTATCCCTACCCGAGACTAGAAATCGTTCGCAACAAGTCATTTCTACCCATTCACTCACCACACACCTGTCCTAATGAATGAACTAAGCTGAATTCGAACCCATCTAATTTACAATGGGGACATTACAAATCTTAGGCATGGGGGGGTATGAAAGTGCAAAATGTCAGGAAATTCATATCAAGAAAGGGTTTCATTAAAAGAAAAAAAAAAAAGAGACTTGATGGAGGGGAGGAACAATTCAGGGTCATACAAATGAGAGAAGGAAAAGAGTAAAATGACAAAAAGGAGCACAAAAGGAAAATGAAAAGAAATAGTCATTAGTAAAAGATTAAGGGGTTAACTAAAGTTCTAGACCGAATCAAGAAAAAGAAAAGAAAAGTGCTACGAAGATACAAGAGATTAGCGGGAACGCTGATCTTAGGCCTCTTGGGCTAGAATCTTTAGCTTAAAATTCACATATCCATTAAAATCTAGATAATCCTCAAGAGGTTGAGGAAAATGCGAAGCTTGAGTATTAGGTCTAAGGCTTAGGAAGTATTTGGCCTCGTTAATTGACTTTCGATTTGCGGGATTCGGTAACCTAAGCACCCCACATTCACACACAGTCTGGTTCAGTGCGCATAAACATCCAAATCACGCGAAAAGCGTTTAATGTTCTGAAAAAGTCATCAAGATTAGGAGCGGCCAATCAACACAAGTTGATTTGGACGAGTTCCCAGTGCGGAGAGGCGGGAAATTCCCCTCGAAGATGCGTAACAACATATCGTCTCCTCGATGCTTGTCTCTTAGGATATTTAAATATCCTACTGGGGGCATGTAAGTACTCTGCTGGTTCAGATACCATGGGCGGCATTATCCCGAAATGTCGATCTCCAGGGTCTGAATTCGGCCACTGAACACCATGGGTGGGATTATCTCGAAATCTCGAAAGCCAGGGTTCTGGGGGTTGCCATGGGCGGGATTATCTCGAAATCTCGAAAGCCAGGGACCCTTGAGGATTGATGATAGGGGCGAGGAATCTGATACAGACCGTGTTGAGAAGCTAATCTGAAGCTAGAAATAAAAGAAAAGAGAGAGAAAAGCTCTCCAAACAAATAAATCTTCCATCTCTCTCTTACAAAAACGCACTGCAAACTGAACCTAGGCTAAAATTGTCTCAAGCACGGGTGCTTTAACCGCGGAGTCCAACAAGCCCAAGGTTAGTTTTTGTGGGCCGTAGAAACCTTTGCAGAGGAATGAGGCTAAAGCGGGTCAGGTTCGGATTTTGGTTGGTACTTGAGTACCTCTAGGCCTATTGTCGGCATTCCTACCTAATCACAAAAGAAAAGGAGAAGCACTTATCATGATTGTTGACAGACACTCTAGGTCTAGAACGGAAGTAAAAACCTTGAAATTTTGCTAAGGGACTAGCAAAAGCTAGGCATGGGGGTATGATGAGAGCCTCATCATGAGCTATAACTAGCTCATTTTGACCCAATAAAGAAAATAAAAGCTCCTACATAACCTAGAAGAGGGCCTAAATAAAGGAATAAGTGCTCTGAGAAGAAAACATGAAATAAAAGGTAAAACTAGAATTTTACCATTGCAGTACATAAAAGGGATTTCTCAGAGGCAAAACATAGGTCAAATGGTCTAAATGAGATAAAAAGTGGGTTGAGTCAATCAGAAATGGGTTTATGTGCAATCTATGAATTAAATGACATTTGGTAACCCTAAAACAGACCCACATAAGTTAACATGGTTTCGGTCAGGATAAAAATCAAGTAAACCCTCTAAATATCATGGAAAAATATCCTCTAGAGTTTAGAACACTCAATTTGGCCTTTGGAACGCAGTTTGACCTAGATTAGGGTCCGAGCACATTAATTGACCTAATTTGGGTTTTTACACAAAATGTCCAGTCAAACAAGGTTAAACCAAAATTTGGACCTAAGGGGAGGTCATCTTGACCTACTTTGCAATTTAGTACACCCAGATCACAATTTGGTCCCTATCTTTTGAATATCTTTGCAGAGAGCCCCCTAAGTTCCTCGCCACCTTTGCAATCAGGTCCTGCCGCCATTGTTAGGGCAGAACCGATCTCTGGCGAGGTTTAGAGAGGAATTCCTCTCTAATCCCTCAGAGATTCCTTCCCAGAAATGGAAGGGAGATTCTCTGAGGAATTCCTTTCCTTCTAATGCCAATTACAATCTCTGGTGTGAACCTAATCTCTCGTGCGAACGCACGAGAGATTTGGGTATCCACCCTCTTTCCATCTCCGGCGAGCCGGCAGAGTTGATTGCGCGATCTCCACGCACTAGAAGGTTCAGCCAACACTTATAAAAGGGTCCCCTGACCCGGCCACAGATCCTCAGCTTGATTTTGATGGAGATTCCCCCAAATTTCCCTCTCTCCCATCTCCAGCCAAGAGACCCACAAGCTCTGGCGACCTCCTCCCCTCCTTCTCGTCGCTCTACTGCCATACCAGCAGCAGAGTCAACTCTGCCTCTTCCTCCCACGTTGCGCCATACCTAGCGTGCGTGCCCCTGACCTCGTCTTCGTCACTGCTCCCTCCCTCAGGGTGCTTCTTCCCCGACGACGGCAGTTACGCGGCGTCCACTCCGCTGCCTCCCTTCCTTCCAAACCACTCCAGATACCTTCTCCATCTTCCCCTCTCCCTTTTCCCCCTATTATTTTAGTTAATTTCCCCCCGACAGTGCCTGACCACCTCCACCTTCCTCGCCTCCGACCGACCTTCGCCGAGCCGCTCCCACCACTCCGCCCCTCCACACAGCTCGCCAACCCTCTCGTAAGCTCTGCCTCACCACCAGGAACAACTTCCTCCCATCCATCATCCTTCTACACCTCCACCACAGTCCCCCGAACAACCCCACACTTCCGACCACAGGTTGACCTAGGCACGCACGCCTAGGCCTTCCTGCGGCCTGCAGCACCATGCACCATCTTCGCCGTGCCACGGTGAAGGTGCCCAGCTAGTTTGATTAGGCCAATAGGCCATGCTCGTGTTTGACAGGTTTCAGCTCCTGCTGCCATTGGCTACATTTGAAGCAGCTTCGCAGTAGCTCCAGGCAGCAGATCTTCCAGGCTTCAGGTGCAGTAGGATCGTGCGAGCAGTGCGAAGCCCTTGAGTCCAGTTTAGGGTGCTGAGAATTCTACAGTTGGGGAATTGCACGAAGGTCTGCGAGCGCACGCGAGGGAGGGGAACAGACTGGATAGTCCCACATCGTTGAAGCGCAAAACGCAGGTATAATATAAATTGTTTTTGTGTTTTATGCTTACCGCCTCCGAAAGCACAGGGGTGAGGTCCCTCACCTGCCCTAGCGCCTGCCTCGTCCGCGATTTCACCTTGCGGATCTGGCGGGATCCAACCTGACCCTAACGTACGCACTCCTCGCGCATCGCCCACATGCCGGTGCGCCTGGTCCCGGGTGCGAATCCGACCCTATTACCTGTGTGGCTCTGGGAGAGCATCCTTGAGCGAATTGCAGGGAAAGAGAGAGACATTTGGGTAGAGGGACGGGGCTAGGTTTTGCATTGGCTGTGGTTTGCGCAGGAAAGAAGGAATAGAGGAAGAGGCGAACACTTAGCCATTGCAGCAAGGGAAGAAAAGAAGGAAGAAGAGGTTGAGTGTAGCAGAGAAAGAAGGAGAAGCCCTCGCAGAGAAGACAAGGAAGGAGAAAACTTTGAAGGAAAGCACAAAGAAGAATTGAAGAAATAGAAGGAACAGGAGCAGAAGAAGAAGGAACTCTGAAGAAAGGAAGCTGAGCAAGGCAGAGATGTGAGAGAAGGAAGGACTGCAGAAAAGCCAAAAAGAAAAGGAAGACAGGAGAGGAACAAAGGCAGGAAGAAGAAGCCTTCGCAAGAAAAGAAGCTGAGAAGACAAAGACGAAGAAGGCAGAAGAGAGTAAGAAGATTACATTTAAGACGTCTGATATAGAAATCAGACGTCCAATTCTGTTTTCTTTTAGAAATTCTTTTTATATAACTCTCTCTTTTAATCAATTACTTTCATTTAAAAGTTTTATTCTTTGGTTTTGAAAGTACTGAGATTGCTCCCTGTGTTCGACCTCGCAGACTCTAGTTTTTCGAGTAATAAAATTCTCTATATTTGTTTGAACGTTTTGTCGGTTATACTACAACGTGATATTCTCTTTAAAATCTGCACAAAAGCGAACGAACAGTAGGTCGAAATAAACATCCCCTTGATGGATGCAATACTCCACGTATCGGCTTATGCACGATTCCTGAAAGACATGTGTACACCCAAATGTAATCTGCGAACCAAAGGTGGGAACCCGATCGTACTGTCGGAGCAAGTCAACTCTATCATCTTGAGTAAGCTCCCACATAAGGCAAAGGACCCTGGTAGCCCTCTGATTTCATGCAAGATCGATGATTTGGAGTTTAACAAAGCCCTTTTGGTCTTAGGACCTCTAATTTCATGCAAGATCGATGATTTGGAGTTTAACAAAGCCCTTTTGGTCTTAGGACTTCCATTAATTTAATCTCCACATCCCTGTTGGAGCATTTCGAGGAAACTGAGCGTAAACCGACCGAGGTGACTTTATAGTTAGCGGATCGATCAATCAAGTCACCTAGAGGAGTTCTCGAGGATGTTCTAGTTAGAATTCACAATTTCTATTTTCCTATGGACTTCATCATATTGGATATGGAAACTTCTGAGAATCTCAAAAGTACACCGATTATACTAGGTACACCATTCTTAGCAACCACTAAAGCGAATATCAATTACGAAGAGGGCCAGATTGAATTAAAGTTCGGGAACAAGACGCTAAAAATCAATATATTTAAGGCCGAGGAAGGAATTAACTGCGGGGCGGTAGAACAAATATGTGACATCAGTATGGTAGTTGAGGACATGTTTTTTGAGGAAGACTCGATTATCCATGATCCTCAACATCAAGCTGATCATACCCTGCAGATAGAGGAGCCAAGCACCAATTCAGACCCACCCACAGCTCCCACTTTTCCTTCTGAGACTCATCCTGAACCACCCACTACTACTGATAATCCTATTATGGAGCAAAAACCTCTTCCCGATCATCTAAAATACGTCTTCCTGTGTTCCGATCATACCTTTCCTGTGATTATCAATTCCCACCTCACCTCTGATCAGGAAGCATGTCTGATTTCTATTCTCCAGTAGCATCGGAGAGCCATTGGATGGACTCTCGATGATCTGACTGGCATCAACCCATCGTACTGCACACATCACATCTTTATTGAAGAGAGTGCATGACCTTCACATGAAATGCAGAGATGCCTAAATCCAAATCTGCAAGAGGTCTTGAAAAAGGAGATCACCAAGTGGTTAGATGCAGGGATCATCTACCCAATCTCCGATAGTCGGTGGGTGAGTCCAATCCAGGTTGTGCCTAGGAAGGCAGGACTCACCGTGATTACGACTGAAACCAGAGAAACCATATCAACCTGTATAGCAAACTCGTGGAGAGTCTACATTGATTACAGAAGACTCAATACCTCTACAAAGAAGGATCATTTCCCCCTACCATTCATTGATCAGATACTCGAGAAACTAGCGGGAAATCTATTCTTCTACTTTTTGGACGAGTACTCTAGTTACAATCAAGTGGCAATCAATCCTGAGGATCAAGAGAAGACCACCTTCACCTGCCCCTATGGGATGTACGCATTCCGAAGGATGCTCTTCGATCTCTGCAATACACCTGCTACTTTTCAGCGGTGCATGCTTGCCATATTCTCAAATATGGTAGGTGAATACCTTGAAGTCTTCATGGATGACTTCTCGTATTTGGGGAATCATTTGATGCTTGCCTCCTGCACTTGGTCTAAATCCTCAGGCGATGCATCGATGTGAATTTGGTTCTTTCCTGGGAAAAGAGCCACTACATGGTACCTAAGGGAATTGTCTTGGGACATCTTGTATCTAAAAAAGGCATCCAGGTTGACCGAGCCAAGGTGAATTTGATATCTAAACTCCTTATGCCTAGCTCAATCAAAGACATCCGATCCTTTCTCGAGCACATCAATTTTTACTATTGTTTCATTCCCGACTTCTCGAAAATCACGTGCCCCCTGACTAATCTTCCCTCAAAGGATGTCTCCTTCGAGATCATTGAATAGTGCACTCAAGCATTTAAGAGCTTACATGATCGAGTTACTCAAGAACCAATCCTGGAATCCCCTGACTAATCTCAACCCTTTGAGATCATGTGCGATGCGTCTAACTACACAGTGGGTGCGGTGCTTGGGCAAAAAGTTGACAGGAAACCCGTGGTCATCTACTACACCAGCAGCACATTGGACGAGTCTTAGCATAACTACATAGTTACTGCGAAAGAGCTGCTGGCTATAAAATTTGGCATAGAAAAATTCAGATCTTATCTTCTGGGTTCCCGTGTCATTATATACTCAGATCACACCGCAGTGAGGCACCTCCTTGCGAAGAAGGACACAAAACCTCGACTAATCTGCTAGATCTTGCTATTGCAAGAATTCGATCTCGAGATTCATGATAAGGCGGGAAAGCAGAATGTGGTAACTGAGCATTTGTCCCATTTTCCTTCTTTCAGTCGACCCGTCTGGTCTGATCATCGATCATTTTCCAGACGAGCACTTGCTAGCCACTCAGTCTCCCATGGTTTACTGATATTGTAAACTACTTGGTTACAGGGAAAGTCCCTCCAGATTAGGCAACTTCCAGGTGGGACAAATTGATTTCCGAGGCCAAGTACTATATTTGGGAGGAACCATACCTCTTCCACATTGGTAATGATCAGGTGATCCAGAGATTCACTCTTGATGATGGGGTCAATGACATGATCTCATTCTGTCACAACTAGGCCTACGGTGGCCATTTCTCTGGGTGTAAAATCACAACGAAAATTCTCCAATGTGGGTTCTTTTGGCCCACTATGTTCAAAGATGCACAGACATATTATAGGGTATGCACTCGTTGTCAGACCCTCGGCAACATAGGCCCATGGGATATGATGCCCTTAAACCTAATTATTGTGTGTGAAATCTTTAACATTTAGGTAATTGATTTTATGAGACCCTTTCTAGGATCTAACGGCTTTGAGTACATTCTACTCGCTATTGATTATGTCTCTAAATGGATCGAAGCCATCCCCACGAGAACTAGTGATTATAAAATTGTCCTCCAATTTATCTAGGAGATCATCTTTACCAGATTTGGGGTTCCTAAGGCCATCATCAGCGATGGTGGGTCTCATTTTAACAATGTGCACTTCTAGTTCATGATGAAAAAGTATAGGATGTTGCATCGTATCTCAACTTCTTACCACCCCTAGACTAATGGACTGGCAGAATTGTCAAATCGAGAGATTAAGAAGATCCTTCAGGTTACTATTCGGCCTGATAGGAAGAATTGGTCACTCGCCTTCCAGAAGCCTTGTGGGCCTATAGGACCGCCCACAAGACCCAATTAGGCATGTCTCCCTTCAGATTAGTGTATGGAAAGGCGTGTCACCTTCCCATCGAGATGGAGCACAAGGCTTATTGGGCAGTACGGAAGTGTAATCTAGTTCTGATGAAGGTTGGAATACACTACCAGTTGCAATTGAGAGAGATCGAGGAATTACACAATGATGCATATGAGGCGTATCTACAAAGAGTGGGTCAAAGCCTTCCATGACCAGCACATTGTGTGAAAATCTTTCCACCCTGGCTAAAATGTCTTACTCTTTGATGCCAAACTCAAACTATTCCTAGGAAAACTCAGATCGAAATGGATTGAACCATTCTTAGTGAGACGAATCTTTGGAAATGGTGCCGTTGAAATTAGTGAACTCAGCCTTGATTCTGAACCTTTTTATCATGAACGGTCAGAGACTCAAATCATTTGTCGAACTCACTGACCCGGACTTGGCTGTTATCTTTTCTGATCTCCTTTCTCCTTGAGCTTATTGCTCCTGACTGATGGCATTAAACTCAGCGCTTAACTAGAGGCAACCCGTCAGCTTTTTAGAGAAATCAAGACCCTTCTTGACATATCTTATGCTGAACTCATATTATACTTTAGGGTTCGTCCATTAGAACAGTCGACTCCACTTCTGGTACTTGTACCAGAGCTTGAAATCGTCTGCAACAGTCATCCCGACCGATCCACCCACCTAAACCTGTTCTAATGTACAATCTAAGCTGAATTTGAACCCACCTAATTTACAATGAGGACATTGCAAATCATAGGCTTGGGGGGATATTAGAGTGCAAAACACTATGAGAATCACTTCACAAGAAAGGGTTTCATCAAAAAAATTACATATTCCGAAAAACCAGAAAAATGAAAAAAAATCAAAAAAAAAAGGAGAGGAGGTTTAGAAAAAAAAGAGGAGCCATTTTGAGAGAAAGGAGCACAAAGAATGAGAAGAAAATTGTGTCCCCCAGAAACAATTTGGAACCTACCCACCTTCTAGGTTGGATCAAATGATGAATTAAGACCTGAAAGGCTAAAACTTAAGGGATTAGTGGCGAATACCAACCTTAGGCCTCTTGGATCTATTTCGATTTAAACACTACGTATTTGTCAAGATCCAGATTAATCCTTAAGAGGTTGAGGAAAATGCAATGCTTGTGTGTTAGGTCTAAGGCTTAGAGAGCATTCGGCCCCATTAACTAACCTCTGGTTTGCGGGACTCGGTAACTTAAGCACCCTAAATCACACAGTCTGGTTCAGTGCGTTTTAATCATGAAATCTTGCCAAAGGGCATTTAATCTGTTCCAAAAATGGTCCTAAGATCTAGATTAGGAGCATATCAAAAACAGAAGTTGATTTGGATGAGTTCCCGACATAGAGAGGCAGGAAATTTCCCTCGAAGATGCACAATAACACATCGTCTCATCGGTGCTTGTCTCTTAGGATATCTAATTATTCTATAGGGGGCATGTAAGCACCTTGTGCTGGTTCAGATGCCATGAGCAAGATTATCCTGAAATCTCGATTGCCAGGGTCTGGATTTAGCTACAGAATGCCAAAGGCAATGATGAACACACATAAATTCATGATAAATTGCTTATTTATGATAGTTCCTAGGCTTAGCATTGCATATCATGTTATAAATATTGCATAACATCCATTGCATGGCATTTAGGATAGTTGTATGTTTTGTATATTAATTCCTTCATTTTATATGGCCAGGGGGTAATGCGACATCCATATGGGTTTCTGATGGAAAATCCAACCGTACGAATGGATCTGGAGTGACGATCGCAGTCCGACAATGCAGAAATCACCTCGATCCGAGCATCGTGAAATCCTCTACAAGCAATGAAGGGTGGATGTTCCAGATGATGCCACTGGCACCATCTAGAGTGCCCAAGGCCACTCGCCACTTCTCCATAGGCAGATCATCAAGTGATCTCAATCGTTGGATGAGAATCCAATGGCTAAGAGAGCACCATCACCACGTAGCCGGAAATCCTCTTCACGACGCATAAGGAGACGTGGCACATTGGTTGACACAGTGGTTCACAAGGAAGGGGTGCGTGTTCAAATCCCCGCAGCCCCCTCCCAATCTCAAATCTGCCGCATGCATAGCAGCAACAACAGTGCATGCAAAGCAGCAGCGGCAACGCTGTGTGCGTGCATGCACACTATAGCGCATGACAACGTGCACACAGCAGGGTGCTACGCGATCAGTGCATGTGATGGCTGGATAGCACGCGTGGCGGCAGCACAGCGCTGCCGCAAGCACGGTGCCACCTTTCAGTGACAGCTGGGCTGACCTATAGCGACACTTATAGCCATTGCTAGTTCTTTGCAAGCCAGCAGAGATAGCTAAGGGTGTGAGCAGATGTGAGATGTCTACAGCATTTCCAGTGATGGTCTGGACGTCGCTAAAGGCCCTATAATCCATTTTTAGCCTCTTTTCCTCCACTATGAAAGGACCTACACCCCCTTCCTTCCAAGCCATCTCGACCTACTCTACTCCCACCTACTCCCAAGCTCTAGCAAGCCTACCAACGCTCCATTAGAGCTTGTTCTCAAGCTCCCAAGGTTCCTATTAGTATAGCAAACCTCTGCCCCACCAAATATTCATCCATCTTCCCATCCCCATTCATAGGTCACCTTGGAGTTGTCCTCTCACCTCCATTCTGATAGCAGATCATCTCCGTCTTCTAACCTCCATTCGAAAGCCATGCCAAAGCTTTCCTTGATCCACCTGCATCTCACCTCCTTTGTTCGAGCATCCGCTAGGTGCTGTCGTCTTATCGAACAGCCGATTTGGGAGATTTCCTCTCAGCCCCTCTCTTTTTATGCTTTCATAGTTTATTGTAATTGACATTGGAAGTAATATATATTAGATTTGTTCCACATCTCTATCTTGTGATTCGTTTGTTTATTTTCTTCTTACAAAAATACAAAAAAAAATAAAAAAACCCTAAAATACCAAAAAGAAACAAAATGAAGTGTGATTTTCAGTTAAAGTAAACGTCGCCTCCCTGTGTTCGACCCGAGACTCCCATGGAGTTTTAGTATAAATTTTATCTGATCAATGTGTTTTACAACTACGACGACGGGTTACTTGTAACCCCGATTTCTAACAAGCGAAACACTCCCAACCATTTTGGCGCCATTGCTGGGGATCGAACTCGGGTCGCCCACGTGACAGTCTCGGGTATCCGAAACCCCTAGTTTGCAGATATTGTCAATTATTTGGCCATTAGTCAAATCCCCTAGGATTGGATCAAACAACAAGGAGAAAGACTTGTGTCTGAGGCCAAATATTATTTTTGGGACGATCTCGAGCAGTAACGCATCGGCGCAGACCAAATTATTCGTCGATGCGTCCCAGAAGTTGAGTTCCATAGCATACTTGAGTTCTGCCACACATCTGTGTGTAGTGGACACTTTTCCGGGAAAAAGATGGCTGCAAAAATTTTGCAATCCAGATTCTATTGGTCGTCATTATTTAAGGATGCCCAGGAATGCTCTAAGTCATGCACCTGATGCCAGACACTCAGGAACATGGCTAAGAGAGATATGATGCCCCTGAACCCAATTCTTTCCGTCAAAATTTTCTATATTTGGGGCATCAACTTTATGGGACCCTTCCCTCCTTCATTTGGACACTAGTATATTTTGGTCGCTATTGATTACTTGTCCAAGTGGATTGAGGCAATTCCCACCCGAACCAATGACCACAAGGTGGCCATCGATTTTGTAAAGAGAAATATCTTCAGCCGGTTTGGGGTTCCTAGGGCAATTATCAGTGATGGTGGCACACATTTCACTCATGCCCAGTTTCAGAATTTATTGGGAAAATACGGGATGAATCATCAGATTTCCACACCTTACCACCCTCAGACGAACGGACAGGCCGAGGTCTCTAATCGGAAAATCAAGAACATTTTGCAGAAAATTGTTAGGCCTGATAGGAAGGACTCGACCCAAAAGCTAGATGATGCTCTTTGGGCTTACCGTACGGCATACAAAACTCCTATCGATATGTCTTTGTTCTGTCTGGTGTTTGGTAAGGCATGTCACTTACCTGTAGAACTTGAACACCGGCCATTTTGGGCCATCAAGAGTTGGCCGAGAAAACCAGGAAACTCCAACTATCTGTGTTGGAGGAGCCTTGAAATGATGCCTATGAAAATGCCAGAATATATAAGGCAAGGACCAAAGCTCTCCATGACCAGATGATTTCACATAAGAGCTTTGAGCTGAACCAGAAGGTCTGGCTTTTCGATTCTTGATTGATGCTTTTCCTCAGTAAACTCAGGTCAAAGTGGGACGACCCGTTCGTTATTGAGTGGATTTTCCCTAATGGGGTTGTCAAAATCTCTGACCCAAAGATGGGTAATATTTTCAAGGTCAATGGACAGCATCTCAAACCATTTGTTGACCATGTGCTCCCTGAACCTATCTTGTACAAGGTTGTTCTTACCTTGCCGTAACCACCATGGGCTGATCATCGCCCCACTGAAGGCACTAAACTAAGCACATGTAAAGACTGTTCCAAGTTGACCAAAGTCTCGCGGAAACTAGGTGCTATTCTTCGACTTCTACTCGACTGCATGCTTTCATTTTTTTCACAATGAGGACATTGTAATAGCTAAGCATGGGGGGGTGGACATATTTTATAACATTTTTGTCAGCTGTAACAGTAATTTCCTGTTATTTTATTCTTGTTAAAAAAAATAAAAAATATAAAAAAAAATTAGAATTAGGAGACGAAATCTTAGGCATTAGGAGTTGTAAACTTTAGGAATTGATACTTTGAGACCTGAATACTTAGACTCTGTAGGTCTTCGGGCTTAATTAGCCTGGGTGGCCACTTGAATGTGGACCTAGTCTTGAGTCCTCACCAATTAAAATTTATTTTAATTTGGTAAATAATTTGGGATGATAAGTATGCGACTTATCAACCCGCCCTCTGATTTGGGGGGACTTTATGCCTAAGCATATATACACATTTTTTGCACTGACTCACTTTCCAGCAGTTTTTATGGAAATTGGGTAGCTAATGGACCGACTTGGGTGGTATGGCTGGCAAGTTGTCGGTGGTAACAGCTCATCGGCCGGTTGTCCAAAGCCTAGCCATGAGACTATTTTCATTGTACTGCCTTTAGGTAAATCTTTGATCAGGAAAGCTACCTACTTAAAAAAAAAGGAGAAAATAGAAAAACAAATAAAACCACACTTCTCTACACGAGTATTGTTGGCAAGTTGTCGGTGGTAATAGCTCATTGGTCGGTTGTCCAGAACCCAGCTCACAAAAAAAAAAGCACAATAATTCCTAAAACACTTAGGGAAGAAGCAGGGAAGTAGAATAAACTGGGGAGATATACACTGGGTTCGCCGTTATGTTGACCCCATATAAAAAAAGTAGGGAGAAAGCTACCGATCGAAAAGATAAACCTCTAGGCAAGGTCATCTAGGGTCGTAGAAACCCAAAGTTTATTTTAACGGCCATCTAGTGAGTCTTTCACTATTTTCACAAGATGCTTAGCACTTAGAGTCCTTTTCGAGTCTTGGGCAAGTAGGGTAGCCATAAAAAGTTATCCCAGAACTCTCAAAATATAAAAGTACAAAAAAAATTAAAAAACAAGAAAAACAAGAAAAAAATTTTATCTTTTCTTAAATAAGGCGAGGGCCTGGTAGGCACTCGGGCACTGTTGAGTTTTAGTAATTAGGTCTTGGAGTTGAGATTTTCTAATGCAATCAATGAATTTTGCAAAAATACTCGAACCCTAATTCTACTTTTATACATAGCATTTAGGTTAATTTTGCTAGGGACTAGTAAAAAGTAAGCATGGGGGTATTATGAACACACATAAATTCATGATAACTTGCTTATTTATGATAGTTCCTAGGCTTAGCATTGCATATCATGTTATAAATATTGCATAACATCCATTGCATGGCATTTAGGATAGTTGTATGTTTTGTATATTAATTCCTTTATTTTATATGGCTAGGGGGACAATGTGACATCCATATGGGTTTCGGATGGAAATCCGACCGTACAGATGGATCCAGAGCGATGATCGTTGTCCGACAGTGCATAAATCACTTCGATTCAAGCACCGTGGCATCCTCTGCATGCAATGAAGGGTGGATTGTCTAGGTGATGCCACGTGGCACCATCTGGAGCACCCAAGGCCACCCGCCAGTTCTCCAAAGGCTGATCATGAAGTGATCTCAGCCGTTGGATGAGAATCCAACGTTTGAGAGAGCACCCTCACCACACAGCCGGAAATCCTCTTCATGACGCACAGGGAGACGTGGCGCATTGGTTGATGCGGTGGTTCACAAGGAAGGGGCGGGGGTTCGAATCCTTGCAACCCACTCCCAATCTCAAATCAGCCGCATGCATAGCAGTAGTAGTAGCAGCACATGCATGGTAGCAGCAGCAGCGCAGTGTGTGCATGCACACGCACCCCAGCGCGTGACAGTGCAAACACAGTAGGGCACTACGTGATCAACGCGCGTGATGGCTGGACAACGTGCGTGGCGGCAGCGCAGCGCGGGCACAAGCGCAATGCCAGCTTTCAGTGACTGCTAGGTTGACCTACAGCGATGCCTACAGCCATCGCTACTTCATTGCAAGCCAATAGAGCTAGCTAAGGGCGTGAGCAAATGTGAGCTATCTACAACAATGTTTCCAGCGACGGTCTGGAGATCGCAAAAGGTCCTTTATCCATTTTTAGCCTCTTCTCCTCCACTATAAAAGGACCTACACCCCCTCCCTTCCAATCCATCATTACCTACTCTACTCCCACCTACTCCCAAGCTCTAGCAAGCCTACCAACTCTCCATTAGAGCTTCTTCTCAATCTCCCAAGGCTCTTATTAGTGTAGCAAACCTCTGCCCCACCAAATATTCATCCATCTTCCCATCCCCATTCATAGGATGCCTTGGAGTCATCCTCCTACCTCCATTCCAGTAGCAGATCATCTTTGTCTTCTCACCTCCATTCCGGAGCCACGTTGAAGCTTCCCTCAACATGACGTCCTCCTGCATCTCACCTCCATTGTCCCGCTCCTCACCTCATTCGTCCGAGCTTCCGCCAGGTGCCGTCGTCTCACCGAACAGCCGATTCGGGAGATTTCTTCTCCCCCCCCACTCTTTTTATGCTTTCATAGTTTATTGTAATTGACATTGGAAGTAATATATATCATATTTGTTCCACATCTCTATCTTGTGATTCGTTTACTTGTTTTCTTCTTACAAAAATACAAAAAATAAATAAAACCATAAAATACCAAAACGAAACAAAATGAAGCACAGTTTTCACTTAAAGTAAACGTCACCTGCCTGTGTTCGACCCGGGACTCCCTTGGAGTTTCAGTATAAATTTTATCTGATCGACGTGTTTTGCAACTACGACGACGGGTTACTTGTAACCCCGATTTCTAACATGCGAAACACTCCCGACCAGGCAGCACTATCCTGAAGTGTCAAAAGCCAGGGCTCTAGGGGTTGCCATGGGCGATGCTATCTGGAAGCATCAAATGCCAGGGACCCTGTGAGGAGTGATGGTGGGGACAAGGAATCTGATATAGATAATGTTTAGGGCCAATCCGAGGATGGATCTAAGGAAAAATAAAGTGAAAAGAAAAGAGAAAGAAACCTCTCCACAAATGAAAACCTCCTAATCTGTCTCTTACAAAATGCACTAGCAAACTAAATCGGACTAACCTTGTTTCATGCACGGGTGCTTTAACCGCTGGGTCCAACAAACCATAGGATAGTTTCTGCAGGTTTTAGAAACCTTCGCAACAGACTGAGGTGAAAGCTAGTCAGGTCTGGATCTGGGTTGGTACTTGAGTACCTCTAGGCCTATTGTTGGTATTAAGATCTGATTCCTAGAGATGCAGCTTAGCAGGGCATCTTGACGATTAAACCCGACCTAGATAACTATTTTGATTCAAACGATTTTTGCTAAGGCACTAGCAAAAGCTAGGCATGGGGTTATGATGGGAATACCATCATGAGCCATAACTAGCTCTGTTTGATTGGATTAAATGAATAAAAGCTCCTACATATCCATCAAAAGGTCTTAAGGGTACAAAACATTGATTTGAGAAGAAAATAAGAAAATAGGGTTATTTCTGCAAATTTACCATTCTATCACAAAAATAGAATAACTGTAGGTTTTCTTAGGGGTTAAATAAAGGTCAAAATGTGCTTTAGAGTCTAAGAAGAGGGTTCATGTAGAACAAAACAAGTTTTCACGCATTTTAGGACTTAAATGACATTCGAAACCCTAAAAATAGACCTACTTAATTCACCGAGATTCTGGTTAGGATAAAATTCACCTAAACCCTCTAAAATTCATATAAAAATATTATGTAAGGTTTGGTATGCTTGATTGACCATAAGAACTTAATTTGACGTAAATATAGTCTCAGATAGAAAGTTGCCATAATTTGGGTAACTATGCAAATTACCCAATCAAACTTAGTCAAAACCAAAATACAGCTTCACCATTGGATTCCTTGGGCCAAAATTAGGCTTTTACCAAAATTTGGGCTCAATCTGAGATCATCTTGACCAAGTTTGCATTTTGGTCTTGTCTGATTCTTTCTTTCACAACCGTGCCCCTAACTTTCGAAAAAGTTTTCATTTAGGTCCCTAACTTCTGTCATCTTCCTTGCAAACCAGTCCTACCACCATTAGTGTGAACACGTCGAGCTCCGGTGAGATTCGAGCGGAGATTTCTTGCTCGATTCTCAATTAAACCTTCCCAAAATTGAACCAGAGATTCTTTGTGAAATTCCCGTCCACATGGGACTGGTCTTGGGCTCCAATTCTTTCCCAAAAGGTCATGTGAACCTTTCAAAGGTTTGGGTATCCTATTTTGTAAAGACCTTCCAAGCTTGGAAGCTTTTTCCAAACTTGGAAGGACCTCCCATGGCCTATATAAGCACGCCTAATGCCTCACCGTGCTTCTTAACAAATTTTGGTGAGTCAACCACCTCTAATTCTCCTCCTCTGGCCACCAAAACCCTTGCTCCGGTGGCCTCTCTCCATTCTGCTCCTCCGCACCTCCAACCATCAAATTGGTGGCACCACCATCTTCCTCTCTTCCTCATGCACCTCCCCAACCAAAGGGAGGTCGTTTCTCTGCCTCAATCGCCATCATCGACTCTACCATCTTCTCCGACGTCGATCAACCAAAATCGGCTCCCTCCGTCTCTCCCTCACCTAGCTAAATCCCTCTATCACTCTCTCTCTCACTCTACTTCTCTTTCCCACATTCACAATACAAACACGTCCGCCAACCACTTCTCCTGCACTTCATCTTCTTCGTCTCCTGCAGAACCTCGACGAGTTCATCGGCACTTCCATAGACCACCTACACCGTCACTTCCACGCTCTACATCTCTGCCACACACTCATGATCCAAAGCACTAAGATAATTAGGGCTATTGATCACTCGAATTCTCCACCAAACACACGGTCAACCGCATGCGCTCATTAACCTCATCAGCGGTCTTTTCGACCACGAAACACCACCACACCACACGCATTCCATTCATTGCCATCTAGTGACTCTTCTGAAGTGCTTTAACATGGCTGAGAGGTCTTGTTCTTGGTTTCCAGGTTACAGATCTTGCCCACAATTAAAGGCAAGCTTCTAGCAAGATTAGAGCTTACCTCACGCTCGATAGCACCAGGCATCATGCCGAAGCGACGTGGAACCACTCCAGGTCCCCTTTTTGACCGTCAATTGGACCCTTTGACTAGCAAAGAATGTGAATTCGATGAAGGAGTTGTTGTTGCTTGCTGCATGAAGAATAGGGGACAAGATAGTCCCATATCAGATACGGAAGACTCCCCCGTGCAATTTAAATCAATTTTGTGCATCTATTTTAACGCCTCAGCACACACAGGTGGTGAGGTCCCCACACGCATGCCCATTGCACACTCTCACCCATGGCCACACCACGTGGGTCTGAGCTTTGAACCGTTTACCTAGATCCAATTAGCATATATCTGAGAGGGGGAAAGGAAGAAGAAAAGAGAGAATGGGGCGGGGGCTTTTGCTCTTGCTGGCAGTCGTGCGACACTTAGTTGCAAGAAGAGGAAAAGTGCCAAAGCAAGGAAAGATGAAGAAGAGCAAGGAAGAAGAAGAGACCCTTGAGTCTCTTGGAGGCACTGTAGCAACTGGCTGTTTAAGGCATCTGATCCACACATTTGACGTCTGATTTCACATATACAAGCCTCTCAGGATCTATTGCTTGCTCATCTTGCATGAACTAATTGTGGTTGATACTGTGCAAACATTTGAAATAATTATGGTTAAATTGTAGGGTTAATTTGGTGACTCAAATCACCATTTTAGCCCCTTCTTTTTGCACTTCATTACTGAGCTTCATTTCTACATCAATTTTTTATTAAGTCTTGGTTTTAATTTCTTATATCTTTGACTCAAATTATGATCTTGAGTTGTAAATTGCTATCTTGCTCCCTACGTTCAACATCAGATTTCTTTCGAGCATAAATTTTAAGTATTTTCACGATTTATCGGCTATATTGCAATGTGTTACTTTTAAACATTGATTTAGAGCGAAAAACACTTTTCCTCACCCAATAACATTAGGAAAAAGCTCCTCCACACCTCCACAAAGATTTTACCTTAGGTGATTATACCTCATAATGCCTCCACCATCGTCCACTCATGCCGATGAGCTTCTTTCAAGCTCGATTGCCACATACCTCCACTCACCCTCACTCTCAATTATCATAGGGTTTTACTTCGGTGTAGTCCACCAGAGCTTCTTGTGTGCTTAATTGGGCCAAAGGCCGTGTTTCACGTATGCAGGTACTCGTCGGTTTAGGTTCCTTCTTTGACGATGAGCAGCTACATTCGACGACTTCACGATGAAGACTCCACTTGTCTTATTGCAGACTTGGTTTGGAACGACATCTTAGTCGATGGATTCGAGATCCAACAACAATTCTTCATCCAATCCTCAGCTACTGCACACGGCAATGAAGACGAGGAAGAAGAAGGGGACATAGTCCCACATCATTGAAAGGAGGCTGAAATCAGCCTTATAAGGAAATCAGGTCCTTAGCTACTTGCTCAATATCTCAAGGGGTCGGGTCCCCACTATACACACTCACACACGCTTGCACACATGTGGGCGTAGGCCTAATTTGGGTCTATTTTGGACCAGTCATGGCTGAGCATTGGTCGGATTTTGGCTTACTTTGCTGAGAGGTTCTTTAGGCTGACATTTGATTAAGTGTTGGGGCTAAAAGCTTGGTTTGAGAAACACACCTTTTTAGCTTTAGTTTCATACTTCATATTGAGTTTGATTGAGACAATATTTGAATAATCATTTTCTTTTTGCATCAAATTCTTGTGCCTCATTTTATATTAATTTGATTAGTAGTTAGTTACTATTTTAATTGCTCCGTGAGATGACCTCAGACTCACAATTCGAGATATAAATGTAAATGTTTTTGTCGCTTTAGTTGCTATACTACGACACATATTTTAAACTTGATGAAAGCACATTAGTAGGTGGCGGCTATGTCATGTAGCGTGAACACGTACAAGCGCTATGAACGCTAAACCACGAACCAATGACTCACCCACCGACTGAGAATGTAACTGCTCCAAACCTCGAGCCACGCATCCCACTATCCTAGTTGGCCCCTAAGCCTAACCAAAGAGTTGTAGGGAGGCTAGCGACTCCCTAAAGTAGCCCAAAATTGATCTGAAAGACCAAAGCTACAGCCAAATCAGGCGATTAGTGGGGCTAAAAGCAGTTATCCATTCTTTAAATCCTGACTAAATCATTGTTATTAAATCAATTCTAGATAACTATATTGTTTCATTGCCATTAACCAAACATGCTAACATGTTTACATCATTAAGTACAAATTTAACAGATATTCACGTTATCATCCAATTTATCAGTTTACAAATAATTTCCAATTTATACCAGTGGTCCCATACTATTTATAATTTAATAAGCACAACAGAATTGATTTCACGGAAAATGGTGTTTGTTTCATGCATGTGAATAGGTCACGTTTTAACATCTTAGTACTCCATGAGCATTAGATATCAAGTTAATTTACTTTTTAAGTACCCAAAAGCAAAAACCATACTATCACAGGGTTCCAAACTCAACAAAGAGGGAACACACACCAACAGGCATGAGACATGCGAAGAACCATGCGAAACGGTTCTATAGTTACTTGAAATCTATATGGAAACAAGATAGAAGAAGACTACTCTACCTAACATCACTAGAGGGTCATGGTGAGTTTGAATAATCCGCACAGGGCTTGGGGGCAATCCCATGCCTGCCTCAAAATCCCTACATGCATCAGGGGCAAGAACTTAAAAATAACACGAAACAATGTGAAGAATCACCTATTAAGGTTTCTGATTTTTCACTAATAAAAACTTAAAAATGAAAATAAAGTGTACCATCATGTAGTATGCATTGATACGATTCCAATGGTACCTTATTTGTCAAAATATGAGGTTGGGAAGGCCTCGAATAACTTGAAACAACATGAGGAGGTCCTGAAGCACTCCTGGATTGGCTAGTTCACGCTAACCAACTGCCTACTCACATTGTTTCCATGCGTCAAGTGCTGATTCATTCCCGTGTGCGCATGCAAATCGCCACTACCATGCTCCTGCTTATCCATTCAATTGCCATGCATTGCGCATCAAAGGTGTCTGCACCCTCCCGCTCGTGCTTCCTTTCTTACGCGATCAGGCATTTGTTACCCCCCTCCACTAGACACTTGGTGATAATCCACTCCTTACGGCTTGATCCAATGGCCTATGCTCACCGCCACTGCCACCCTTACGAAAGTTGCGTAAGGGAAGCCCGTAGTTTTAGAAATTACAAATGGATCCCCAAGAATTTGATTTAAGATTTCTACTTGAAGCAAAAATACTTTTGCCCAGCTAACCTTTCCAAGATTTGATCAATGAATGGCAAAGGGAAATGGTCCCTTTTGGTGGTTGTGTTCAGCTTCCTATAAATGATACAAACTCTCCAAGAAGAAGTTGAGTGGGTAGTTAAAGATTCCCCTTTCTCATTAGTCATTATGGTTATCCCCTCCTTTTTAGGCATAATTTGAACAAGATTAGCCCAAGGACTATCCGAGATTGGGTAAATAATGCTTGCATCGAGCCACTTGATTATTTCCTTCTTGACTACTTCTGACGAATTAGGGTTTAGTCTCCTTTGCATTTTGCGAATAGGGTGGAATCCATCTTCCATGTAAATCCGATGATTGCAATAAGATGGCTCAATCCCTCTAAGGTCATGGATGGTCCAACCAATTGCCTCTTTATTCGTCTTTAGGACCCTAAGCAGTTTCATCTCCTGCTCCTTAGTTAATTTAGCACTAATAATTATAGGGAGCGTCTTCTTAGGTCCTAAAAATTCATACTTTAAATTCTCATGCAATGGTTTCAGCTCAAACTAGGGCGGATTCAAGATGGAGTGTAAAGAGGATGCTGATGAAGATTCATTAGGATGGTCTAGTGGAAGAGGTTAGGAGTGGACAAAATCAGCAACCTCTTCAGGGTGTGGTGAGTCTACGACAAAGTGTTGTGAGTTAGGTTCATTAGTGCTGGTACAATCCTCGAGTACATTGATTGCCATACATGTCTCAACATTGAAATCGTGATCCTCGAGTTCCTAGATAAATCCACAATCCTCAAATCTGTTTATCACCTTGAAAAATATCAAGTGTCAGTTTCCTATCTCCAAAGGTGATCTCCATACTACTGCTCTCACAATTGATGTTGTCCTTGGTGGTAGCTAGGAACAGGCACCCCAGAATGATGGGTGTGCTCCTCAAATCTTTAGGTACATCCATGTCAAAGACTAGGAAATCTATGGGAAAATAGAAGTCCTTGACCTTGACAATAACGTCCTCAATAATGTCTTTTGCTGTGGTGACCGAATGGTCCGCTAACTGTAGCATTACTAAGGTTGGCCTAAGTTTACCTAACCCAAACCTTTCATAGAGAGAGGTAGCGATTAGGTTGATGGATGCATTTAGATCCAATAATGCCTAATCAAAAGTGTAATCCCCAATGACACATGAAATCAAGGGGGCACCTGGATCTTTCTTCTGAGGAAGATGGTGCAGGATAACATAACTAGCCTACTCAAAGAGTATCACCTTCCTCGAGGTGGGTTCATTTGGCTTACGCTTTTGAGTACATAAATCTTTTAGGAGTTAGCGTAAGCTGAGATGTGCTTAATAGCATCAAGGAGTGGGATATTGATCTCTACACTCTTGAATAAATTTAAGAGCTCCTCGTTGCTGTCTAGGGTTTTCATCCTGGTTTTTAATATGGCCTCAGGGAACAAGATGTGGGTGGTGTCCTTAATTTCAGGTTCCTGAGCCTTGTTTTCTTCTTCAACTTTCCCCTTTCCTTTCTTAGGCCCACTAGGGTTTTGGTTACTAGAAGAAGGTAGTTCGGGGTCCTGGGTTTGCTTTCCACTCCTCAAGGTGATAGAGTTTGCAGAGGCATACGGGTTCGGGTTTTGAGGAGGGTTAGGAAAGATTGGAGGGGCTTGATTAGCCAGATATACAGGAGTAGAAGAGAAAGGACCTTGCTCAACCACCTGAGCACGCGTGTGGATCTCTCTGATTCCCGTACCTTGGGGCTCTATTGCCCTAATTTTTTACATTATGGGGATTGGGTATGGGTTGAGATGGTAGAGATCTGAGCTAATAGGTATTAGCAATAAGCCCAAATTGCAAGTTGTCCATCGACGTTTTCATTTGCTGCATAAGCTGGAGCATAGATCCTTGCATTTCTATCAATTGCCGATTTAAATTAGCGTGCCTTGCGGGTTGTTGGGCATTCCAAGATGGCTACGTAACTGGTCTCAAAGGCAACTGGGTGTATACTTGACCCTGAGCCGTAGGTCTTTGAGGTGCATAGTTGCTGGGTCGTATCTAGGTCTGTTGACCCTAATTTTTCGAGAAGTTAGGGTGGTTCCTCCAACCCGAGTTATAAGTATTGGAATATAGGTTGGACCTAGTATTCTCCTGTGCAACATACACATCCTCATCCAATGAGGATGGAGGAAAAGAAGAATCAGGAAAATTGAGATCAAACGCCCTAGTTTGGAACCCATATCGTTCCGAAAATTGTTGGCTCATCGGTTGAGCTGACTCAAGCTGGTTCACGAACCCCCGCCCTGTGGAAGCTCATGAAGAATGGAATCCTGAATTCTGGGATTGTGTGGGCATAGAAGTGTTTCCTGAATTTTTGGACATCCACCCTTCCATCCTTTCTGCAACCAGGTCCACCTTATCTAGTTTGTTGCAAATCAATTCCATGTCAAATGAATGAGAATTCTGGATCTCATTGGCATTTGACTTGGGTTGGGACTGGTTGAAAGTATCCATGGAGGCGTGATTTATTGAATTCTCACTCATCTCCTTGAATAAGTCATATGCGGTATTTGCATCATTGCTGAGGAAATTGCCTCCGCAAGAGGTGTCCACATGATTACGGAGTTGATCTATCAACCCATGGTAAAATATCTGCACAAGTTGCCATTTCGACACCTCATGGCGTGGATGCCTCCGCAATAGATCCTGGAATCGCTCCCAGGCACCATGAAACGGTTCCTCCAGCTATAGGGCAAAGGTGATAATTTCCCATCGCAAAGCATTGGTCTGTCCAACTGGGAAGAGTTTCTTCAGGAAAGCTGATTTAAGAGTAGCCAAGTCTCTATTGGCCTTCCAATGGTTCAATACAAATGTGCAGCCTTATCCTTAGAGAGTGGGGAAAAAGCCTCACGATCATTTGCTCTTCGTTCACATTCCTAGCTTTGGTGGTCTGAACCAAAGTGGTCAGATCCTCTAAGTGCTAGAATGGGTCCTTAGAGCCAAGCCTATAGAAATGTTTAATTAGGCTTAGCCAAAATGGTGGGCGAGATTTCGCATGAGAAAAGTTTTGAGTTTGAAAACCCGTCATCGTAGTATGTAGAAATCTGCTACCACATAAAATTTATAACTGAAACTTAAAGGGAATCCCAGATCGAACATGGGGAGGTGAACACTTAGTTTGTGAAATCCACACTTTCAATTTTATTTGTTTTTGGTGTTTTTATCTTTTGTGATTTTTTTTGGTATTTTATAAGGCAAGAGATTTGGGCAATAATTTCTAGCTAATCTACTTGCAAAATAAGAGAAAGAGAAAACAGGGGAGAGAGAAAATACCAATATTTGTTACCAATGTTTACTACAAATAGTAAAAAAAGGAAATTACAACTACACTATAAAGTTGTAAAAGATAGAATGGGTTGGGAAGAATCTCCGTCGATGGCTACTTGGAGAATGACTCGCTCTGACGATGCCTGGATGAAGGTGGTGAGAGGCTAGATGATAGAGAACGGTGTCGGAGGAAGAAGGATGGGGCAGGACAACGTCGTGGTGAGGATCTACTTCTAGAAGGTGGTGAGAGGATGGCCATAGGATGCTCCACGAAGGGGGGTGAGAAGTAGGAAAAAAGATTTCTTTTCTACTTTAGAGGAGCATCCCGGGCTTGTGACAAACTCTCTCTAGAGCCTTGGAGGTAGTGAGGGAGAGAAAGGAAGAGATGAAGAGAAATGGGAGGGGTGTAGGGCTTTATATAGTGGTGGGAGGAGGGTGTATTTTGGATATGGGTCAACAACGACATTTAAAACGCCATTGAAGACCCGCCTTGGACGTCATTGAAGCCATCGTACCAACCACTGGTGCCCGCTTGCACGGTTGCTAAGGCGTGGTTGACGAACAGCCGTTGGATCATCATCTCGCAGCTAAGGACTGCGAGGCGATCGCACCTCTTCAGTACATTGGATGCTGCATGGGATCATGCGTTTGATCATGAGTAATCTCACCTTGTGCCATCCATGCAACCACGTAGCACCATAGGTGCTGCTTGATCATCATGGAATGGCATTGGTTGAGCGTGCTTCTTGCCTTGCTACAGTGAATCACCCGGTGAAGGCAACGTGGCTCGATCAGGTGCATCCACCCGAGATCGCATGACTCAAATTATTCCACGCTTTAGTTGAGGGGGTGCGGATTGGGTCTCAAATGTTGGTCGCTGCTTTGGGAGTGCCTTTGCCCACCATTACGGCAAAGAAGCTTGAGTGTTGCGTTTATGAATTTCCCGTAGCTGATGGTCATGTGATCATAGTTGTTGGATTTTCATCCAATAGCTTGGATCTCACATGGGAGGTGCCTTTGAGGAAGAAAGGTAGCTACATTGGGCGATTTGGATGGTGCATGTGCCACCATCCAGACTATCCATCTTCTTTTGCTTGTAGAGGATGCCACGATGCTCGGATCAAGATGATTTTTGTATTGTCGAATTTCGATCCTCACTTCAGATCCATCCATACCGTCGGATTTTTCATTTGAAGCTTCGAAATGTATCATCCTGTCTCCTGCCGCCAACAATACATGAAATACTATACAATTTATACAAATCATCCTAAATGCAGAATGATGCATGCTATGTAATATTTATACTATGAAATGCATCTATAAGGTTAGGAAGATGCAAAAGTAGGCATTTTATCCTAAATGGACTTGTATACATCACATATCCTCACCTCCACTCTCAAGAGGTCGGCACCCATCTCCCACTCACGCACATTCACTCCATTCTCACCCTTACAAAGAACACACCATCACCATTGACCACTCTCATCTCTCCCTTTCTTCCTCTCCTATTCTCAGCACCCACTCATTGGTTGAGAGGCCACGCTGATGATAGAGGAGAAGCTCGTCATGGTTGCAACCACTATGTTGAGCTCCACCACTGTCTAGCTCCTTCGTGAGAAGGTAGGCGTGGTGGCTCTCTCTGTTTTCTTTTTTTGCTATTTTGTATCGTGTTTTTGATAGGCATTAGCATAGTTTAGAAGCTCCTCTATTTTGCTATAGTGCTTCAATCGGAGTTTATTTTTCTTGCTTGGTCACTAGCTCATTTCTCACTTAGCTGATGACACAAGCCCCTACATCCACTTCTCTCTTCGCGTGATCAGCTAAGTGAGAAACTTAATTGGTCATTTATTGCAACAACCGATCACACCCTTCTCCATGTGCGCTAAGCTCAACCGATTGGGCGCTAAGGTGATCGGCAGGCTTCTTAGTTTGCTGGTTACCCGCTCTAACATGCTCTCTCCCCTTCACCGGCTAACTTGAAAAGTGACTGGCTCACTTCTCAGTTAGTTGGTCACCCACTTTACTACCTCCCTTTCACTCCTTACCCAACTAGTTGCATCACTTCCTCACAACGCACGCTACTCGTGCATGCGCCCACCCTTTGCCAGCACACACACAGCATGCCTGCGTGTAGTCACGCACAGACAACACACACTCACACCTTCACACACCAACTCACTCACATTCACATACTCTTACACATCATGTGCACGATATCCATTTATCGTGCATTTTCTCACGTGTGTGTACTCACCAGTTACGTACACATATACAATAATCCACGCACATCAAGCCCTTCACACACACGCACACATGTCCATTCCACACCTCGCACATGGTGCATTATTAGTTACGATCACATCTCTCTAGATGTTGGTCGAACAAACCATAGCGCTACATAAAATTGTATCACAGATTCAATTACCCTATCACTATATTATATAGCTTTACATATATAAATAAGCTAAGTATTTCAATTTATTTCAATTCCCACAACTTTTCCTTTGTTCTCGTATTATCCTTTATTTGATAAATAAGAAAATTCCAAAAAGCTTGTAAAAGAGAAAAGATAACTTTGTGCCTTGCAGGTACCTGATCTTGCGTGTAGCGAGTTTATTTGATAATATGTTGCCAAGGACTTATTTTGAGGGAGTGCCTCAAGAACAAAGTTCTCACAAAAGATTCTAAAACCAAAGAAAAATTCAAAAACATAATAAGTGAATGGAATTGTTATGCCTTTAGGATTCGTGTAGAAATCAAGAACCTTAAGCTCGCCTCCTTGAGTTCGACCTCGGACCTAAAATTGACAATCTTAAAACATACTTTAGTCCAGATTAAAATACATTTGAAAAATCTGTGTAGGATCGCTTGTAGTTAACCACTTCTACTATACTCATTTTCACACTAATATCACCTAATTAAATAACACTACTCGTGATTAAACATAAGTTTTCTGGTGCCATTGTCGGGGAGGCATCGCCACTTCCGAGAGGCCGTACTTTGTGTTTCAGTTGTACACCAGAGCTCCGCCGCCGCTACCTCCTTGTCTGGCTCTGTCCGCCATCTCCTAGCCATGTTCTTCAGTGCTGCCATCCCCAGGTGTTGTGAAACATCCCCAGGAGTCTTCTTAGGCCCTTAATTATAGCTACAGGGGTCATCTTCCATCCCAATCAGCAGCAACATCGGCTATTGTTGCGCTAAGAGAAGTAGTGGGATTTTAGTCCCACATCATGGAATTAGTAGTTCGCAGAGGCATATAAGAGGATTTTGTGCTCTGGGCTTATTGCATCCGAGAGCACAAGGGTGAGGTCCCTACACATGCATTCCCAAATGCACCCGCGTTCATATGTGCTTGTCCAAACCCTCGCCCATGTTCACGTCTCGTGGGTTTGGGTGCTGGATCCGACTACCCAAGTCCTGTCTGAGGATTGAGAAGAGAATCAGAGAGAGAGGGGGTAGGTTTTGCTTTGCCTTGGGATTCATGCCCTCCCTCTCTCAACACTTGGATTCTGAGGCCCTTGTGCCTCTTTTGGTGATCTGCTACTGTGCCTCTATTAGTTCTTTGAGGGTTTGAGTTAATGCGTCTAAGGCCTTATACTGACGTCTGATCCTTGCTGGTGCTTGGTTCTAATTTACTATGGAAATATTATCTATGATAAGTGGTTCAAGATACTATTCATTTATTTGAGAAATTTGTGAGCCTAAACTTAAGGGTTAATTTGGTGAATCGAAATCACCATTTAACCCAATATTTTTGCACTGACACTCTATTTCTTTATTGAGATATTATCTTGAGCATTTTATTGATCTCAATTGCATATCATTTCTTATATTGTGATTAGTGAATTGAATTGCCAGAATTGCTCCTTGCGAACGACCTCGAACACCAATTTGATTCTGAGCTTTATAAATTTAAGTGTTTTGTGTGATCTTTTCAACTATACTACGACGCATTTTCTAAACAACGATGATTTCATGCTTAACATTTTGGCGCCATTGCCGAGGAGCAACGCGCAGTTTCATTTCAATGATTACAATTCTGATCTGATTCTAACTTGCTCTATTTGATTTGTTGTGATCGTGCAAGGTACACGGGAGAAGACCAGCCACACGACAGCTACTCTTGGGGTAGGTAATCTCATTTCCTTCTTAAGCCTTTTACTTCTGGAAAGAGTTAAGAAAAGAAAGAATCAATTAGGATCAACTTGCATTCTTTCCTAGAGTTAATCACTTGAGTTGCCTGATTTGATTTATTTAGATTCCCCATCCAGATTTCTACACCTATTACGGGCTTAAGGTGCCTAGGGCTATTCACCTTCTTGATTGAGCCCTAGGTGCCCAATTTGGAAAGATTGTATCTAGAAAATAGCCAAATTAGGGTTTCTATTCTAGGATTGAGGAAAATGCACTTGCTTGAATTAAAAGAGAATTGATTTCTCGCATTGTGTATCACCCAAGCCTTGATTGAATTGATTTAATCAAGAAGACCCTAAAAAGAAGGCTCTAACATTCACTTGAATCCCAAAAATTTAAGACTTAATAACCTGCTTGCAAACCACTCTAGGTGATTTTAGGTCCATTACCCAATTCATCCTAAACTTTAGGGTAGGTTAGGTGAAGTTGACCCACCTTGTGGGTTAACCAACCTTCAAATTTGGTCACAAATCGCAATCAATTCTAAAGTTCATGTGGAATTTAAAGTACCATAATTCAAGACTAAAATTGGTAGACTTAAGGGGTCAAGTTGCTCATTTTTGTCTACTTGGATCCTCAGTGACAAGGAAGGTCAGGTGGGGGAAACCCTATAACTCATGGGGATGCTCTACCATGTAGGGGTCTTTGCAGGGCTCTCCCTTCTTGGCTGCCCAAGTACTTCTCGGATGAGTGACTTTCTGATCAACAAGTATCATCCGCCTCGAACCTCCTTAGTCATCCAAAGATTTTTTGGGTGCCTTGATTGGGTCCATTACACATTCTGTTCCTCATCTAGCTCCTTAGTGCATGTTCGGGATGAGGTCCTTAAGACCACCCTTGAGACCTCCATGAGCAATTCATTCTCGTTGAGTCTAAGCCTTGACTCACTCTATTTGTGCTACCTTCCAACCAAATTGATATTTCTTCGGACTCTTCTGCTTCTGAGCCCAAATCTCCTTCATCTACATCCGTGGAGAATCAAGAAGAACCTAACCTCCAGAATCAGCAACAGCGCCTCAACGATCAATTTCAGGCGTTCATGAACCCACCGTAGCATCCTCAAATGTGAGATTATTACTATCCCGCTGCGGTAGCAACCGAACCCAGGGTACAAATCCTAGCTAGAGGATCTGATACTGAACTTAAGCCCAATATGCACCATGCTATCCCTAAATTCCATGGGCTAAACTCCGAAGATCCTTTCCAATACATCCAGCAGTTGAAACATCTGGCCCAGATCTTTGGGCCATGGTTGTACGGGTTTCGCGTGTTAGAAATTGGGGTTACAAGTAACCCACTGTCGTAGTTGTAAAACACATTGATCATATAAAATTTATACCAAAACTCCAAGGGAGTCCCAGGTCGAACACAGGGAGGCGACGTTTTACTTTAATTGAAAATTGCACTTCGATTTATTTCTTTTTGGTATTTTAGGGTTTTGTTATTTTTATATTTTTGTAAGAAAACAAGCAAACGAATCACAAGATAGAGATGGAACAAAAATGGTATAGATATCACTTCAATGTCTATTACAATCAAATATGAAAGCATAAAAAGAAAGGGAGGTGAGAGGAAATCTCTCGAATCGACTATTCAGTGAGACGACGGTGCCTGGTGGAAGCTTAGACGAAGGAGGTGAGGAGCGAGACGACGGAGGTGAGATGTAGGAAGACGTCGCGTAGATGAAAGATTCGGTGTTGCTCTGGAATGGAGGTGAGAAGATGGAGGTGATCTGCTATTGGAATGGAGGTAGGAGGATAGCTCCAAGATGACCTATGAATGGGGATCGGAAGATGGACGAATATTTGGTAAGGCAGAGGTTTGCTAGACTAATAAGCACCTTGGGAGCAAGCTCTAACAGAGCGTTAGTAGGCTTGCTTGAGCTTGGGAGTAGGTGGGAGTAGAGGAGGTTGAGATGGCTTGGAAGGAGGGGGTGTAGGTCATTTTATAGTGGAGGAGAAGAGGCTAAAATAAGTAAAAGACCTTTAGCGACCTCCAAACCGTCGCTGGAAACGTCGCTATAGACAGCTCACATCCGCTCATGCCCTTAGCTAGCTTTGTTGGCTTTCCATGAAGTAGTGACGGCTGTAATGTCGCTATAGGTCAACCCAGCTGTCACTGAAAGCTGGCACCAACCGCGCACATGCCCACACTGTGCTGCCGCCCATCACGCACGCTGATCGCATGGCGTTCCGCTGGTGTGTGTGCTAGCATGCGCACGCATTGTGTTGCCATTACTGCAGCATGCTCTGCTGCCTAACTGATTTGAGAATTGGGGGGGCTGCGGGGATTCGAACACACGCCCCTCCCTTGCGAACTGCCGTGTCAACCAATGCTCCAAGTCTGCATGTGCGTCATGAGAAGGGTTTGCAGCTGCTTGGCGAGGGTGACTCTCAGCCATTGGATTCTCATCCAACGACTGAGATCACTTGATGATCGGCCTTTGGAGAAGTGGCGGCCGGCGTTGGACGATCCAGATGGTGCCACGTAGCACCATCTGGATCGTCCATCCTTCATTGCTTGCAGAGGATGCCATGGTGCTCGAATCGAGGTGATTTCTACATTGTTGGACTGCAATCGCCGCTCCGGATCCATCGGTACGGTCAAATTTTTCATCCGAAGTCCGTAACAATGTCGCATTGCCTCCTGGCCATATGAAATGAAGGAATTAATATACAAAAAATATGCAACTATCCTAAATGCCATGCAATGGATGTTATGTAGTATTTATAACAGGATATGCAATGCTAAGCCTAGGAACTATCATAAATAAGAATTTTATGATGAATTTGTGCATGTTTATCATACCTCGATGCTTACTTTTTGCTAGTCCCTAGCAAAATTAACCTAGATGCTATGTATAATAGTAGAATCAGGATTAGATTATTTAGGCAACATTTGTCTATTGCTTTAGGAAATCTCAGCCCCAAGACCTAGTCATAAAGACTCAATAGTGCCCGGGTGTCTGCAAGAATGCAGACCATCCAAGCCCTCGCCTTATTTGAGAAGAGAAGATAAAAAAAAAAATTTTCTTATTTTTCTTGTTTGTTAATTTTTTTTGTACTTTTGGAGTTTGAGAGTTTCTGGATGACTTTTTATGGCTACCCAACCTACCCAAGACTCGAAAAGGACTCTAAGTGCTAAGCATCTTGTGAAAATAGTGAAAGACTCACTAGACAGCCGTTAAAATGGATTTCGGGTTTCTACGACCTGATGAGTGGCTACTC
This sequence comes from Thalassia testudinum, assembly GCA_037157565.1. NCBI lineage: Eukaryota > Viridiplantae > Streptophyta > Magnoliopsida > Alismatales > Hydrocharitaceae > Thalassia > Thalassia testudinum. The sequence continues at coordinate 99,725,869 of JAZHRO010000025.1, forward strand.
ATCATGGCTAAAAGCTGAAGTTAAGCTAGACACTAAGTAAAACAATATCAAATTAACAGATAAAAAGGGTTAAGTGTGGGAATTGAAGAAAAAGACCTAAAACCTTTACTCTGTGTTAAAACTTCATAATTAGGTCACAAAATGAGATATTCTGAAAGCAAAGTACAAATGATGATCCATGTGTCAATTGAACACATAAATAAGTTTGAAAGGCCAAATCAGAGGTATAATCAATGTCTTAAATGTTCAATTAAGCACATATAAAAATTTGAAGACAATTAGACATCATTTAGGTTATGAAATAGGTAGTTTACACTTAGGTCCTTCATGCATTACACTCTCGCCCTTAAAAACTCCCCTTTGGACCTATTTGTAAGCCGTAGGGACCCTTTTGAAAGGCTGTAGGGCACTTCCGGTTGTAGTTCTTTTCACTTATGGGCCTGCATGCAATTCTTCTACCCCTTCATTCAAGGGTCTGCCTGCAAATTTTCCCTTATTTCAGAGAGAAGCCTGCTGCTCTTCGCATGCACTGTAGCACGCGAAGAACACGGCCAATCTCAGCCGTCCGTCGCTCTTCATGATCTTGATCTGCGGTTAGATTCGAATGGAAGCTTCACGCAATTCGACACGTGCGAACACCCCTCTCCCCAGATCTTATTTGACGGTCAGATTTTGTGCTTAGCTCACCGTGCGCTTCGCCCCTCTCATCCTCGCCGCCAGTTGCATCTTGTTTATCCTCATCTATGCGGTGATCTCAGCCACTGAGCATGCTACTTAAGCACCTCAGTGGTGTCGCGCGCAAGGGATCGCTCCCTCCTACACCTCTTAGCGATCATTCATCCACTCCAGTTTCCCCTCCCCATCAAGCCTCTGATTTCACAGCCACCGGCTGTTAAATCATCACCTTCTCTCGACCTCCTTGTCGCTATGGACTTCGTAGCACCTGAGGACGACCCTGGAGCCTCACTAGTAGACTCTTCCCTCCACTGGAGTCATCTTCCTCCTTCTTCCTCCTTAGCCACCGGCTAAGGACCCATAGGTCCCATTCTTCCTGTTAGATTAGGTTTATAATTCTGCATATTAGTTTTAGCTGTAGTTAAGTAGTTTATAGTAGAATTAAGGTAATTGTAAATGTTTAATTTCGCTGTAGGATAAAGTAGCTGTAGCAGTAGAATTAGGCTTAAATTTTCCCCCTCACGTCCTCTGATCATTCCAGATCAGAGGGAAAGATTTCATATATCCATGTTTTCAAATTCTCTACCTCCCCATACTATCATATCCATTTCTGATTTTCCACGACATGTTTTTCATCTTCCACCCATACACTCTGACCCAATTTCAGATCTGATTGGTTTTCACCTCAGATCTGAAATTGGCTTCAATAAGCACTTAAGGGGCTTCCCACTCACCTCACTCTTGGTCACAAAAGCCCCTGATTTTGGGTCAAAATTTTTAGTTTATCAGATTTCACCTCAATGTGGACTTTAAGGATTTTTCTTTTTGGTTTTACTGCCTGATTTGACGAATTGAATGAAGTTGATTTGAATTCCTTGTTGGCAAGGAATCTGAGAGGATTTCTGGTGACAGAAATCATCTTAGAAGAGCCATACATAATTCTGGTTTGATAATGCCTTGGATGCATTGAATGCAAGTCAGATCTACGGATAATTACTGTGGTAATTTGAAGTCTGATCTTGCATTCATAAGTTTTGATTATGGCTGTTTGGTGATTTCCTAACCTAAGGAGTTCTTAATACTCCTTAAGGTTTCATGAAACTGGGATCTGATCTAATGGCTTTAACTGATTGAATTTATTCTTCCTTCATGTTGTCTATAGCATTAGGAAGAGCTAATTCAGTGATATTCGTGGATTTCATCTGAAATGGAGTTTTTGATGAGGGTTTTTGGCATTTGAATTGGGGTATTTAGTGATTTAATGAGAAATTAAACCCTTGTCAGATTTGGGATTGACTGATTTTCTTTTCAGTTTGGATTTGTTTGACTCTGATCCCAATAAACAAAGCAAAGTGCTGCATCTTGCAGCTACATGTTTTTTTCTCTCCAAACTCGCATTTCTTCTCAAATGGACTAACTGCAGCCGCAGTTAGCCCATTTGGACAGTGACTGAAGCTGCGGCTGAGTTTGGAAGTTTTGTTGCTGCTACTTCTAGTAGGTTGTAACAGATAGGTTTTAGTGTTAAATCCTGTAGACTTTAATTTGATCTAAGCTGACAGTAGATTGTATTTCATCTCATGTGTAAACAAATTTTCTTGTTCAATACTTGAGATCTAATTTCGATACATACATGTCTACTCTTTCTCAACTCTGTCAGCTAGTTTAGTCAGGAATCCCATCCTAAACAAGTTTTAAAAGAGAGAACTGAACTGAGGACTCTCTCCTTAGTAAAATCTTCCCTTCTTCTCTCCTACTTCTGCTAAACCTATAACAACAGTAAACTAATTAGAATGAAACACCCAAAAGAGAAATAAAAATAGTTATATAGCTATATATGTACATATACATATTACTTTGTATATTAAGTATACTTATATAGACATAAGCTATATATTAAGCAACACATGTAAATAGATAGTGTAAATATATATATATATACTGTATACTTAACTATGTAAATATAATACTGTAATTTAGGTTTTAGATCTAGTTTAGACAATAAATACAATAATTATATAACTATATATAAATTGAACTAAGTTATATGCAATATTAAACTGAATAGATCAGTAAGTAGTTTAAACTATAAAACTAATTATATATCTATGTATATGTAGATTATAAGTAAATAAAATCTTTTATCCTAATTTAATCGTTTATAGATAATAAATAATGAATTTATTAAGTTTATAGCTAAGTTGTTAAATTAAATTAGTTAAATTAGTAATTTAGAATAATAATTAAGTTAAATTGAATCTGTATACTAAGACTAAAATACTTTAAGTAATTTAAGCTAATTTAAGTATATTTATACTTGATTATATTAAGTTTAACTTAATTTATAAACAGAATAACTGAAACTGCTATTTAAATGTAAATAACCCATATATTAATTCAAAAAATATAATAAAATGTGTATAAAATACTTATGTATGTATTTTAACCCTGTATGAGGTCAATTAGACCATCTAGTAACTAATTTATAAGTAATTAACCAAGAAAACATCAAAATCAATGTGTAAAAATAGGTCACTTTAGTAAATTTATTTATATAGTAAATGTAATTAAAATTTAAAATTAATTGAACAATTATATAGTATTATGTAAATACTTTATTTTCCATAATTTATTTTTATTTTTAAATAAATTATGGCCCTCGAATTGAGGGCCAAAATCGCTTCCAGCCCACAGCTTCATGCGGTTTCCAACGCAGATGTGGCGCTCGAATAGCGCCACATCGTGTGCTGCAAACTGCACGTAGCGGTATATATGTAAAATGTGCAGATGCTCTTCAGTCGTCATGGGTGCTGGGCTCCCGAAACAACCGTATACCGAGCATACTTATGAACATTCTGAACATGATGTGTGGGGTCGGGGGCCCGGAAAGGCATGTGCATGGGGCTGTGTATGCCCTGTGCTAAGTTAAGAAAAACGTAATTAAGCCGCCTAATGAGAATTAGGGTGTGCTTAGTAGAGGTTTGGTCCTATCCTCTATGTGTTGTGTATCCCTCGAAAAGCGCACCTGCAAATTAAACACATTTTAATTGATTAAAGAGAGTTAATGACAGTTGTTAAAAGCCTCTCCTCCGCAGCGTGTAAAAGTCATTAAGCCAAAGTGTAAACATAGAAGAACATCTGTTGAGAATCTGTGTGAAGGAAAAAGAGAGAGAGATGTTGTACATACGTAAGTAAAAATACATATACAATTAAAATATAAACATATATATAAATACGTATACGTAGTATAGCCAATTACTTGTTTAAATAAACCAATATATTTACTAACAGAATAAAATGTCACCATAAGTGTCGCTACAGACCTCAGTTTCCTTCCCTAGGTTTGTATATAGTGTTTTTTGGGATCTAGCAACGCTTACGTCTGTCACTAAAACTGTTGTATGTGTTACTGTAGATAACAGACTAGTAAGTTAAGTTAATATACTATGTCATCTTAGTCTATTGTGTACTTTCATGTAAGTATTAATACTATAACTTGTAAAGACATAGTTTAAAGTATAGTGATAAATTGTTTGGTGCTTGTTATAGTTAGTTTTTGCAAGCATTACAATTAATTCTTAGTAAGTAGGCAAACCATGTCCACATTCATTCATTCTTTAATAAGATGTAAAGCTTCTTTTTGGAATTAGAGGATAATTTTGAGATCAAAGAGCGATGTAATTCAATAAATTACCTCCCAGTGAACGACTTGGAATAAAACTAGTAAAAATTAGATAAGTAAATAATAATGGTTGTAATGACTGGTATTCCATACAACTCACTACAATGACACTCATGATGTTTCAAATCATAACATACTACAACAATCATTACCACATCAGTCATTAATAAATCCCATCGTTATTACGACCCTAGGTGACCTTGCCTAAAGGTTTATCTTTTCGATTGGTAGCTTATTCCCTACTTTTATTTATGAGGTCAACACAAGGGTGAACCCATTGTATATCTCCCTGGTTTATTCTACTTCTCCGCTTCTTCCTTAAGTGTTTTGGAAATTATTATGTATTTTTTTTGTAAGCTAGGTTCTAGATAACTAGTTGATGAGCTGTTACCACCGACAACTTTCCAGCCATACTTGTGCGGTGAAGTATGGTTTTATTTATTTTTTATTTTCTCCTTTTTCTATTTTTTTCTCTATATTTTCTTTTTTTTTATGTAGGTGGCTTTCCTGATCTAAGATTTACCTAAAGGCAGTACAATGAAAATGATTTTGTGACTATGCTCTGGATAACCGGCCAATGAGCTATTATCACCAACAACTTGCCAACCATACCACCCTAGATAGTTCATTAGCTACCAAATTTTTTAAGAAATCACCGAAAAGTGAGTCAATGCAAAAAAAATGTGTGTAGATGCTTAGGCTTAAAGTCCCCCCAAATCAGAGGGTGGGTTGATAAGTCGCATACTTATCATCCCAAATTATTTACCAAATTAAAATGATTTTAATTGGCGAGTACTCGAGACAGTTCACATTCGAGTGGACACCTGGGCTAATTAAGCCCGAAGACCTGAAGAGTCTAAGTATTTAGGTCTCAAAGTATCAATTCCTAAAGTTTGCAACTCCTAATTCCTAAGTTCTCGTCTCCTAATTCTAAACTTTTTTTTTATTTTGTTGACTTTTTGAATTTTCAATTTTTCTCTTTTTTTTTAAAAAAAATCAAATAACAGGAAATTATTATTATAGCTGACAAAAAGTTTATAAAATATGTCCACCCCCCATGCTTAACTATTGCAATGTCCTCATTGTGAAAAATGAAATCATGCAGGAGAGTAGAAATGGAAGAATAGCACCTGGTTTCCGTGAGACTCTGGCTAGCTTGGAACAATCTTTACATGTGCTAAGTTTAGTGCCTTTAGCTGGGCGATGATCGGCCTGCGGTGGTCAAGGCAGGGTAAGAGCAACCTTATCTGAGATGGGTTCAGGGAGCACAAGGTCAACAAAAGGTTTGAGACACTATCCATTGACCTTGAAAATATTACTCGTCTTTAGGTCAAAGATTTCAACAGCCCCATTAGGGAAAATCCGCTTAATAATGAACGGGCCGTCCCACTTAGACCTGTGTTTTCCGGGGAAAAGATTCAATCGAGAATCAAAAAGCTAGACCTTGTGGTTTGGCTCAAAGCTCTTATGTGAAATCATCTTGTCATGGAGAGCTTTGGTCCTTGCCTTATAAATTCTAGTGTTTTCATAAGCATCATTTCGAAGCTCCTCCAACTCAGATAGTTAGAGTTTCCTGGTTTTCCCAGCCAACTCAAGGTCCACATTACATTTCCTGATGACCCAAAATGCCCAGTGTTCAAGTTCTACGGGTAAGTGACACGCCTTACCAAACACCAAATGGAACAGAGACAAACCGATAGGAGTTTTGTATGCCATACGGTAGGCCCAAAGAGCATCATCTAGCTTTTGGGTCCAGTCCTTCCTATTGGGCCTAATGGTTTTTCGCAAAATGTTCTTCATCTCCCGATTGGAGACCTCGGCCTATCCATTTGTTTGAGGGTGGTAAGGTGTGGAAATCCAATGGTTCACCCTGTATTTCCCTAGAAATTCTGACACTGGGCATGAGTAAAATGTGTGCCACCATCACTGGTAATTGCCCTAAGAACCCCGAACCAACTGAAGATATTTCTCTTCACAAAATCGATGACCACCTTGTGGTCATTCATTCGGGTGGGAATTCCTTCAATCCACTTGGACATGTAATCAATAGCAACCAGAATATACTGGTGTCCAAATGAAGGAGGGAAGGGTCCCATAAAGTCGATACCCCAAATGTCAAAAATTTCGATAGAAAGAATTGGGTTCTGTGGCATGATATCTCTCTTAGCCATGTTCCCGAGTGTTTGGCATTGGGTGCATGACTTTGAGAATCCCTGGGCATCCTTAAATAATGATGGCCAATAGAATCCGGATTGCAAGATTTTTGCAGCCGTCCTTTTCCCGGAAAAGTGTCCACCACAGGTGGATGAGTGACAGAACTCGAGTATGCTATGGAACTCGATTTCCGAGATGCATCGACGAATAATCTGGTTTGCGCCGATGCAGTACGGCTTGAAATCATCCCAAAAAAAATATTTGGCCTCAGACACAAGTCTATCCTGTTGTTGTTTGGTCCAATCCTTGGGGATTTGACCAACGGCGAAATAATTGACAATATCAGCAAACCAGGGGGTTCGGATACCCGACACTGTGAGGATAGTCTCATCCAAAAAAGTATCAGAGATCGGGACATCTGGATCTGGAGAATCAATTAGGATTCTCAAGAGGTGATCTAGCACTACATTTTGTGCCTGGGCTTCATCCCTGATTTCAAGATCAAACTCTTGAAGCAGCAGAATCCAGTGAATAAGCCGGGGTTCGACATCCATTTTGGCCAAGAGATGTTTCAAGGCTAAGTGGTCAGTATAGATGATGACACGACAACCTAATAGATAAGCCATGAATTTTTCTAAAGTGAAAACTACGGCTAGCAATTCTTTTTCAGTAACGGTGTAGTTCCTCTGGGCCTCATCCAGAGTCTTGCTAGCATAGTAAATCACAGAGAGCTTTTCTTAATCTTTTGACCCAAGACAACCCTGATGGCATAATCAGATGCGTCAGCCATAATCTAAAACGGGGTTGTCCGAACCAGTGGTTGCAATACAGGGGTACAGGTGACTGCTGCTTTCAATAAATCAAATGCCTTATGGCATGATTCATCAAACTCGAACAGCGTGTCTTTGGCCAGAAGGTTACTCAAGGGCTGAGCAACCTTCGAGAAATCCTTAATGAATCTTCTGTAAAAACCCACATGCCCCAGGAAAGAGCGGATCTATTTTATAGATGTGGGTGGAGGAAGTTTAGAGATAGCATCCATCTTAGCTTTATCAACTTCAATACCCCAACTAGAGACCACATGACCCAGGACAATGCCTTCCTGAGTCATAAAGTGGCTCTTTTCCCAGCTAAGGACCAGCCGTGTTTTGATGCATCTCTAAAGGATCAATTCCAGGTTAGCCAGGCAAGACTCAACAGAATCTCTGAAAATGGAGAAATCATCCATGAACACCTTAAGACAATCTCCCACCATGTCAAAAAAGATGGCCAGCATGCACCTTTGAAAAGTCGCAGGCACATTGCAAAGCCCAAACGGCATTCTACGGAATGCAAAGGTTCCATAGGGACATGTGAAAGTTATCTTTTCCTGGTCTTTGGGATGGATAGGGACTTGGTTATATCCCTAATAACCGTCCAAGAAGCAAAAATATTTTTTCCCTGCTAACCTTTCGAGGATTTGATTGATGAATGGCAAGGGAAAGTGATCTTTTTTAGTGGCTTTGTTCAGCTTCCTATAGTCAATACAGACTGTCCAAGCAAAAGCTAAACGAGTGGTGAATGTTTCCCCTTTCACATTAGTTGTAACGGTTATCCCCGCCTTCTTGGGAGCAATCTGAACAGGGCTAACCCATGGATTATCCGAGATTGGGTAAATAATCCTAGCATTGAGCCACTTGATTATCTCCTTCTTGACCACTTCTCGCATATTCGGGTTTAGTCTCCTTTGCATTTTGCTAGAAGGGCAGGATCCATCTTCCATGAAAATAAGATGATTACAATAAGATGGCTCGATTCCCTTAAGGTCATGGATGGTCCAACCAATTGCCTCCTTGTTCTTCTTAAGGACCTTAATTAACCTCGATTCATGCTCCTTAATCAAATCAGCACTAATAATCACAGGGAGCGTGTTTTCAGGTCCTAAGAACTCATATTTCAAATTTTTTGGCAATGGTTTTAATTCTAGCTGGGGTGGGTTTAGAATAAAAGGAAGGGAGCATGCTGATGAAGATTCATCAAGACGATCCAATAGAAGAGGCTGGCAACGAACAAAATCAACAACCTCTTCAGAATGTGGAAGGTCTACCACAGAGGGTTGTGGGTTGGGTTCGCTAAAGCTGGTGGAGTCCCCGAGTGCACTGATTGTCATACAAGTCTCAAGATCCTGATCCTCGAGCTCCTCAATGAATCCACAATCCTCAAATCCTCTTATCTCCTTAAAAATATCCAGAGTTAATTTCTTATCTCCAAAGGCGATCTCCATACTACCGCTTTCACAATTTATGTTGGCCTTGGCGGTAGCTAGGAACGGACGCCGTAGAATGATGGGCGTGTTCCTCAAATCATTAGGTACATCCATGTCAAGGAAGAGAAAATCTACAGGAAAATAGAAATCCTTGACCTTGACAATTACATCCTCAATAACGCCTCTCGGTGTGGTGACCGATCGGTCCACTAATTGTAGCATTACTGAGGTTGGCCTGCGTTCACCTAACCCAAACCTCTCATAAAGAGAAGTCGAAATTAGGTTGATGGATGCACCTAGGTCCAATAATGCCCTATCAAAAGTGTATTCCCCAATAACACATGATATCAAGGGAGCACCTGGATCTTTCTTCTTTTGAGGAAGGTGATGTAGGATAATAGAACTTGCCTGCTCAGAGAGATCACCTTCCTCAGAGTGGGTTCTCTCGACTTATGCTTTTGGGTATACAATTCTTTCAAGAATTTAGCGTAAGCCGGGATATGCTTAATAGCATCGAGGAGCAGAATATTTATCTCTACACTCTTGAATAAATTCAAGAGCTCCTTGCTGCTGTCTATGGTTTTCTTCTTCCTAGTTTTCAATAGGGCCTTAGGGAACAAGATATGGGTGGTATTTTCAATTTTCTATTCCTGGGCCTTATTGTCTTCTTCAACCTCCTCCTCTTTCTCAAGCTCCCTAGGTATTTGACTTCTAGAAGGTAATTTAGGGTTCTGGGTCTGCTTCCCACTTCTCAAGCTGGTAGAGTTTGCAGAGGCATAAGGGTTTGGGTCTTGAGGTGGATTAGTGAAGATTGGCGGGCCTTGGTTGGTCATGTAACCAGAAGAAGATGAGGGACCCTGCTCAACCACCTGAGCATGGCGTGTGGGTCCCTTTGATTCCCATACCCTTGGGCTCTATTGCCTTAATTTTGCACATTACGCGGGTTGGGTATGGGTTGGGATGGTAGGGATCTGAGTTGTCGGGTGTTAGCAATTAACCTGGATTGCAAGTTATCCAATGATGTCTTCATTTGCTGCATGAGCTGAAGCATGAACCCTTACATTTCTACCATCTACCGATTTAACTCAGCCTGCCCCACAGATCATTGGGCATCCCAAAATGGCTGAGTAACCAGTCACGAGGGCAACTGGGTGTATACTTGACCTTGACCGATAGGTTTTTGAGATGCATAGTTGCTGGATCGAGTTTGGGTCTGTTGCCCCTGATTTTTCCCGGAGAAGTTATGGTGGTTCCTCCATCCCGAGTTATAAGTGTTGGAATACAGGTTGGACCTAACATTCTCCTGCATTGCATAAGCATCCTCATAAGATGAGGATGGAGAGAAGGAAGGATCAGAAAAATTGAGATCAAAGGCCCCAGTTTGGAACCCATAAGGTTCCAGGAAATCCTGGCTCACAGGTTGAGCTGAATCGAGTTGGTTCACGAATTCCTGCCCTGTGGGAGCTTGTGAGGAATGGAATCCCAAATTCTAGGATTGAGTAGGTATAGAAGTGTTTCTTGAATTCCCAGACATCCATTCTTCCATTCTCTTAGCAACCAAGTCCATTTTATCCAGTTTATTACAAATTAATTCCATTTCAAATGAATGAGAATCCTGGATCTCATTAGCACTTGACCTAGGTATTTGGGACCGATTGAATGCATCCATGGAGGCGTGATTAATTGAGTTCTCGCTCATTTCCTCAAACAGGTCGTATGCGCTAACTGCATCCCTATTGAGGAAATTGCCTCCTCAAGAAGCACCCACGTGATTATGGAGTTGCTCAACCAACCCGTGATAGAAAATCTGCACGAGTTGCCATTTTGGCACCTCGTGGTGTGGACACTTCCTCAAAAGTTCCTGAATCGCTCCCAGGCACCATGAAACGATTCCTCTATCCCCTAGGTGAAAGTGGTAATCACCGTCACAAGGGATTGGTCCTTTCGATAGGGAAGAATTTCTTCAAGAAAGTTGATTTAAGAGCAGCCCAAGTTTCAATCGGCCTTCCTATAGTCCAGTACCAATGTGTGGCCTTATCCCTGAGAGAGTGGGGGAAAAGCCTCATGATCATTTTCTCTTCATTCACATTCCTTGCTCTGGTGGTCTGAACCAAAGTGGTCAGATCCTCCAGGTGTTGGAATGGGTCCTCCGAGCCAAGCCCATGGAAATGCTTAATCAGACTTAAGACTTAGGGCATGATTTCTATGTCTCCGATGGGAATCATAATGTCGGGACGTTCCCCATAGTTTGAAGGATCTTAGAAAACCTTCAAGGGCCGAGCGCCCTGACCATGCATACGTTAGAACCATTGCTACATCTGCTGCAATTCTTCCAACTACATCTGAATCAGCTCCTACTGGTTCGGGGGTGGGGGAGGTAGTTGTTGATCAGCCATGGGATCTGCTCCTAGAATGGTCTAAAGGTCCTTCCAATCTAGGGTTCAATGACCTCCTCCCAAGCATACACTGGAAGGAAGTTGAAAGGACGGGGAAAAGAGGGAACCCTGTAGCACAAGAATACAAGCCTGTCCTTAGATGGGGTAGCCTAAGGTCTACTGACTCTTATAATCTGTCCTAAGATTATGGATGATTTACTCTACTTATGTCCAGGCAATTCAACCAGTTAGAAGGAGGGACTGGGGAGAAGGTTCTTCCTTTGGCTTGCGCCTCTGGTTCCTAGTGTACCCCCAGCCACAATCATTTGATGCTACTCCCCTAGCTAGACATCGATTGACTGGTATAAGCAGGTTAATCATGAATAATCTCAATTTGGATCCTGACGAGCGAATGAGTCCTTCGGGCCAACGTCTAATTGATTTTAGTTAGGCTTGAGAAATTGGTTCTCTGGAATGTGATGGGCCCTTAATGGGTTGTGCCCTAAATGATTTGTTTGAGAACGTGTGAATGTGCACAACCAAGAGGTTTTCAAGCAAGATTGTTAATGATGAGGTGTGTTTTAGGGTTCAAATCTTGCTTAATAGCTTTTAGGATTCAAATATTAGGTGTTTTCAACCAAGTTTTGTGAGGCAAACCAAGTTTATTTTTGAAAGCACGTGTTCAAGTATTTTCCTCTAGAAATCAAGAAAAATATGGAGTGACTGGCTTGACCTAGTTATTGAATCCTATGGGGCAGCTACAAAATGAACCTCTTTTAGATTAGGTGGTACAGCCCAAACAATTCAATCAATCGGCTCAAATGCACCACCGATTAAGGCACACAAAAAGGTGGTTAACCTAATATGATTTATATTCTTTTATGTGTTGAATTCATGTACCGGGTCCATAGGTCGGAAGCCTAGTTGAGTAGATAAAAATCAAGTCCGATTATGTGCCTCAAATGTGGGTGTATAGAGTGTGTATATTGATTCGTCCCACAGAAAGTATCTCTCTTTTTTTTTTTAAATGTGGGGGTGAGGTGGATGAAGGTGGCAAACAAGACAAACAATTCTATCCTAGGGTTTATGCAAGCACCAAAGTAGATTAGGTTTTGGTTGAGTGTGGCGAAATGAACTAGTGGGGGGGAATATGGGGGACACTTACAGAGTACTCTACCTGCACTTTACCCTGATCTATCGCACTTGGATCTCCATGCTAGGGTACCTGCAAGACAGTAGATCAAAGACAAGTAGGGTTAGTGCTATGTAAATGCAAAGAAACACAATAAACAATAATGTAAATTCTGTTGCCTCCCTGGCAACGGTGCCAAAATGGTCGCACAGGTTTCGTGTACTAGAAATCGGGGTTACAAGTAACCCGTTGTCGTAGTTGCAAAACACGTCAATCAGATAAAAGTTATACCAAAACTCCAAGGGAGTCCCGAGTCGAACACAGGGAGACGATGTTTACTTTAATTGAAAACTGCACTTTGATTTGTTTCTTTTTGGTATTTTAGGGTTTTGTTATTTTTTTATATTTTTGTAAGAAGAAAACAAGCAAACGAATCACAAGATAGAGATGGAACAAAAATGGCATAGATATCACTTCAATGTCTATTACAATCAACTATGAAAGCATAACAAGAGAGGAAGGTGAGAGGAAATCTCCCGAATCAGTTGTTCGACAAGACGACGGCGCCTGGAGGAAGCTCGGATGAAGGAGGTGGGGAGCAGGACGGCAAAGTTGAGATGCAGGATGACGTCAAGTAGAGGAAAGCTTCGGTGTAGCTCCGAAATGGTGGTGAGAAGATGGAGGTGATCTGCTACTGGAATGGAGGTGGGAGGACAGCTCCAAGGCGACTTATGAATGGGGATGGGGAGATGGATGAATATTTGGTGAGGCAGAGGTTCGCTAGACTAATAGGTGCCTTCGGAGCTTGAAAGCAAGCTCTAATAGAGTGTTAGTAGGCTTGCTAGAGCTTGGGAGTAGGTGCTAGTAGAGTAGGTAGAGATGGCTTGGAAGGGAGGGGGTGTAGGTGTTTTCACAGTGGAGGAGAAGAGGCTAGAACAGGTAATGGACCTTTAGCGACCACCAGACTGTCGCTGGAAACGTTGTTGTAGACAACTCACATTCTCTCATGCCTTTAGCTGGCTTTGCTGGCTTGCCATGAAGTAGCGATGACTGTAAGCGTCGTTGTAGGTCAGCCCAGCTGTCACTGCAAGCTGGAACCAACCGCACACGCGCACGGGTTGTGCTGCTGCCCATCACACATGCTGATCGCGTGGCGTCCTGTTGGTGTGCGCAGTGGCATGCACTGGCGCGCGTGCGCGCACGGCGCTGCCATTACTGCTGCATGATATGCTGCCCGAGTGATTTGAGATTTAGGAGGCTACGAGGATTCGAACCCACGCCACTCCCTTGCGAACCACCGCATCGACCAATGCGCCAAGTTTGCATGTGCGTCGTGAGGAGGATTTGCAGCTGTGTGGTGAGGGAAACTCTCAACCATTGGATTCTCATCCAACGGCTGAGATCACTTGATGATCGGCCTTTGGAGAAGTGGCGGGCAGCGTTGGGTGCTCCAGATGGTGCCACATGGCACCATTTGGACCATCCACCCTTGATTGGTTGTAGAGGATGCCACAGTGCTTAGATCAACGTGATTTCTGTGTTGTCGGACTGCGATCGTCGCTCCAGATCCATCCGTACAATCAGATTTTTCATCTAAAGTCCGTAATGATGTCGCATTGCCTCCTGGGCATATAAAATGAAGGAATTAATATACAAAAAAATATGCAACTACCCTAAATGCCATGCAATGGATGTTATGCAGTATTTATAACATGATATGCAATGCTAAGCCTAGGAACTATCACAAATAAGCATTTTACGATGAATTTATGCATGTTTATCAGGCCATCTATTCAGAATCGGGATATCTTACTCATAAAGATGTTCTCCTTCTCCATCATGGATAAGGTAGCCCACTGATACGAAGCTCTGACCCATCCGATCAATACTTGGGCAAAACTCCAATTTGAATTCTTGAAGAAAATTTTACTAGTTGGTTGGACAAATGCTTTGAGGCACCATATCACACACTTCACGCAAAATGCAAGAGAACCACTTCATGAGGCATGGGACCGCTTTCTAGATCTCAAGCAGAAATGCCCCCATCACAGAGTTCCTAAATGGGAACAGGTCCAGTCTTTTTACCAGGGACTCCATGAGGATATCAGGCTCTTTGTCAATGCAACCTGTGGTGGCAACATCATGGGTCAGTGTGAAGATATCGTTTGGGAGATTCTTGAGAACATGTGTGAGACCTCCAAAAATAATGAATCTATGGGTGTGTTCGACTAGATGACCACCCGTGCATTGGTAAACATGTGGGGGGCACATGAGACTCAAGGCTTGTCCGCATCCTTCGATCTGGAATTGGTAGACAGTCACTTGGACAAGGTCTCAATCATTGAGAAATAATCAGAACACCAGATCTCAATTCCAACCTCGACCATAGGCCCCTCTCCCATATCTGCCCGATCAGCCTAGGCCCAATCTGAATTACCAATTTGGGCCTAGCAAGGAAGAGCAAATGAGCATCATTCTGCAAGCCCTGGCTGACATCCAGAAGACCAACACGGCTATACAGAGGCAACACAAAAATGAGATCACAGAGGTTCAAAATCATCTCGCACAAATGATATGGACTCGCCAGCCTGGTGCACTTCCTTCCCAACCTTTACAAAATCCAAACAACATGTCGACCTAAACTCACGTGGTGAATCAGATCTAGGGTCAATCGTGCTACACTCAGCTACGCTCATCGACTCATACTTGCATGTTTGCCCCATCTGTTCAATGTGTAATTCACGTTTTAAAAGTTAATTAGTTGTAGTCTAGAGGGAAAACACGTCGACAAAAATAAATTTATGAAACTCCAGTGAGTATTGGGTCATTTGCAGGGAGGCATCTCAATTTTTGCAGGAGCTTTCCAATAAAACTTGCTCTAAATAGATATTTATATATGTATATATGTATAGGAATCAGATGTATAATCAGGCATTCAGAAGATCATAATTTTAATTTCAATTGAATAGAGTTCTTACAATAGAGAATGCTACTAGAATTAAATAGAGAGATAGAGAGAGAGATAGAGAGAGAGAAGAAAGTGGCAGATGACATCACTTGTGGGATGCTTATGCGAGATGCGGTAGCACCTCATATCCAGAGCACTAGAATGAAGGTTGGAGTAGAGTTGCAAAGGGACGGAGAGTTGCAGAGAAGGTGGAATATGTCTAGAGTGGATGGAGGACAGATAGATAGATGCTTCAACTAGGAGGGCCCTAGGCCTTTTCTTATAGCTTTTGTGGAGGGTAAAAAAGATATTTTAGCCCTTAATCTTGTGCAACAACCTCTTGGCTAATTAGATCTGTTGATCGGGAGATCAATGGCTCTGATTAGGCCTCAAAACTCCTTCAAAAGCCTTCTTATCACGCGGATTCACTCAGGTGCTGACACATGGCAGCTTTTGGACGTCTGGATGATTGTCGCACGACTCCATTGCTTCCACATGTGTGCTCTCCTACTTCCTCTTTCTTCATGCATGCCCGCATGCCTCGTTTTAGCACCTGATCCTCAACCATTCGATTGTACGATCGAACGGCTCAGATTCATGCTCATGTGCCTTCCAATTCAAATTAAACGGCTTAAAATGTGCATCGCTGCCTTTGCATCGAAGCAAGCACATGAGATTGCACATCCGTCCGCGACACTCTCTAATCGTGTCACGTGGTCATGCTTCGTCCTCCGATCGCACAATTGCTCCCACTCGCGCCCGCACACCTAACACACTTCAATTTTGCATAGCACAAGGCTCGAATGCGCATCACCCACTTATTTTATAGCTTTTTTGGATGGCAAAAAGGGTATTTTAGCCCTTAATCTCGTGTAACAACCTCTTGGCTAATCATATCTATCGATCTGGAGATCAACGTCTCTGATTAGGCCTCAAAACTCCTTCAAAAGCCTTCTTATCATGCGGATTCAATCTGGTGCTAACACGTGGTAGCTTCTAGACGTTTGGATGATGATCTCATGGCTCCACTGCTTCTTCGCGTGCACTTGTCCGCTTCCTCTTTCTTCATGCGCTCTTGCATGCCTCGTTTTAGCATTAGATCCTAGACCATTCGATCGTATGATTGAACGGCTTAGATTCATGCCTGCACGCTTCCAATTTCAAATCGCATGCCCTTACGATTGGATGGCTTAAAACGAGTGTTGTTGCCTTTGTATCGAAGCAAGCTCATGGGATCGCACGTCCGTCTGCAACATGCTCTAATCGAGCCATGTGGTTGTGCCTTCACCCTCCGATCACACAATTGCGCCTACCTACACCCACACACCCAACGCCACTTCAATTTCATGTAGTACAAGGCTCGAACGCGCGTCACCCACTTCCACACGCGTGTGTGAGCCAACGAACTGCGTGAACGTTCTGTTATATATACTTGTTTATTTCTATTTAAGCTTATCCAATCTAGGCGGGTGATGTGGCGCGCTTGTTGCCATTGGATGAAGATCCAATGGCCCACACCGTGCGAGGTGGCCTTCCTTGAGAGCGGTGGTGAGGGGGCGGCTGTAATGGCACCACGTGGCACCATCATGACCATCCATTTTCTTTTCCTTGTATCTGGTGATGTAGACCTCCGTTCGAGTTGATTTTTGCACCGTTGGACTGCAATTGTCGATCTGGATTCATCGATGTGGTTAGATTCTTCATCTAAGGCTCGAAGCTTTGTCCTTTGGATTTATGATCTCTATTCTTTTATGGACTGCACAAGGTGTCCTGGTTGTCTGATTGAGACATTTTTGGAAGTGTTGGACTCCCGTCATCATTCTGATCAAATCTGTCTGGTTTGATCTGACATTTGCAGCTTCAAATCATCTATGATTAAAATCATGTCACTTTTAGGCCATAAAATGATGATATTATCTATATGACTAATAAACTAGCTATTGTGCAAATTACGATGCCTATGAATGCATTAACCTTAAGTTATGCTAGGATCTGGCTTCATTAAGGTGATTTAGGCTGCATGATTGCTGTGCAATCACCATCCACCTCAGCAGATCTGAATCATACCATGACTTATCCTACTATTCAGCAACAGGGTCCAATTCTCTCTCCTCTGCCTTCACATCATGACTATGCTATGATCAATGTTGTGGGCATGAGAAAAGATCACAAACCCAAGCCCCGTGGCCCATCTCCCAAATCTCACCCTACCTATGTCAACATAACAAGGTTGAGGACAAAACCAAGAGGTGGAAATAGAAACACATCCCCCAAGATAGCCAATCCATTCTCCTACCCCAGATCTTATTCCACCTCCACACTAGAGGACTATCGGATTTGACGTAACGGGACTATTGAGGAATGCACAAGTCACTATCCCGTTACTTGATATCCTCACTCTCAATCCCACCTTGCCTAACTTATCCAAAAAAGAGGTGGAAGAACCATCACAAGGGAAGGTAGTACTGTCTGAGAGTGTGAGTGCTATAATCTAAAATAGTCTACCTCCTAATAAATTTGATCCAGGTGATCCCTTGCACGATCGGTGGTACAAATTTCAAGCAAGCTGTAGTGGATCTTGTCACTTCAGTGAACCCAATCCCAACAGCCCTATTTGAGAAACTATGGATAGGATAGCTAAAACCCACTCATGCTATCCTGCAATTAGCTGACCGAATCGTAATCACCCCGATTGGACTGGTAGAGGATGTGGTAGTTAGAGTCAAGGATTTCAGCTACCTAACTGATTTTCTAGTTCTTGACATGGACATGCCACAACAGATACAAGAGATGCTCTTGATTTTGGGGAGACCCTTATTGGCTACAGTAGGATCCATAATCAATTATGAATCAGGGCACATGAGAATTGCCTATGGAGATAGGCAAACTGAGATCAACATTTTTGAGGCATTGTCTAAAAGAAAAGAAAAATGCTTGATAGAACAACTAGGTTTGATTCAGGATCTAATGACCATTTTGGTAATAGAAAATCTAGAACCAGAACTGGAAGTCTTCCACATTACGGAGGATCTCGATTTAGCCATGAATGATTCTAGCGAATTGAGAGTATTGGTGGCTTTTATCTTTAATCTTGAGGACATACACATGGATTTCGGGGAATAGGATAACATTCGACGGGATTCAAATTTTTATTCCATGGATCTAGAGACATTTCATTATGATGATTGTTTTGAGGATCTCCAAGAAGCGGGCATGGTAGATACTGAGAGTGACCACAACCTAGAGTATGAATCCTTTACAGATTTGGAGTTGGATGATCCAAAAGGCACTCTCCAAACATTCACTTTTGATTGGGATGAAAACTATAGAGAAGAATCATTAGAAGACCCAATCTTTGAGTCATGTCTTGAGGAATTGACCATACACCCATTTGAGAAGAATCAAGATGACTCGTTGGATAATGATCCATTAGGTCACATTGCATGAGAGGAACCACACATCTAGGCTATACTGACTAGATTCACCTCTGTTGGGTCTTTGACTCACGACAATCTTTCTTCAAGGCCTTAAGATCATTACATATTCCAAGTGATTCCTCCACGAAAACTCCATAAGAGCACCCAGAAATGAATCAACTTGACCCATATCATAGACCTTCTGGAATGACTCTCCATCATGATTTGATACTCATTTGTGGCCATCTGATTCTCATCCACCACGACCACATATTTTCTTCGATCACTCATCATAATGCGATAGATGACATTTCCGTTTAGGCACCTTGCACCCAGCCAATGGCGTTAAACTTAGTACTTAACGGGAGGCAACCCCTCTTCTTTGAAAAACTCAAAACCCTTCTGACCAATTTCTTTATTGAAATCATATTGCACTTTAGGATTCATCCATTACAACAGCTAACTCCACCTTTGATACATGTATCAGAGCTGGAAATCGTTCTCAACAGTCATTCTGACCCATTCACCACCCACCTATTCTAATGTACAAATTGAGTGGAACTCAAACCCACCTAATTTATAATGAGGACATTGTAAATCTTAGGCATGGGGGTTATTAAAGTGCAAAATGCTGTGAAAATCACTGCTTGGAAGGGTTTTATCGTAAAAGAGAGAGAGAGAGGAGAAAAAAGTAAAGGATACGTCAATTTGAACTAAATGAAAAATAATTGAGAAGAAAAGAAAAGAAAAGAAAAGTGAAGGAGCAAACAAAAAGAAAAGAATGAGATAATCCCTTGAAATTGAGTATGGAACTTGCCTAACTTCTAGGTTGGATCAGATGATGAATTAAGACATGGAAGGCTGAAACTTAAGGAGATTAGCGATGAGTACCGATCTTAGGCCTCTTGGACTTGATTCAGGGTTTAAATACTCACGTAATTGTTAAGATCTAGAATAGTCCTTAAGAGGTTGAGGAAAAAGCAAGACTAATGTAGTAGGTCTAAGGCTTAGGGATTATTCGGCCCCATTGCTTGCCCTTTGGTTTGCAGGACTTGGTAGCCTAAGCACCCAAAAACCACACACTAGTCTAGTTCAGTGCACTTAATAAAGAAATCATGCCAAAAGTTTCTATTAAGAAAAATCATCTCGAAGATCTATCTTAGGATTGGACAAGTTCTCGACACGGAGAGGTTGGAAATTCCCCTCGAAGATGCGTAATAACATATCATCTCCTCAGTGCTTGTCTCCTAAGATATCTAAATATCCTATTAAGGGCATGTAAGCACCTTGTACTGGTTCAGGTGCCATGGGCGAGATTATCTCGAAATGTCAAATTTCCAGGGACAGAATTTAGCTACATAATGCCATGGGCGACACTATCCCAAAGTGCCAAAAGCCAGGATTCTGGGGGTTGCCATGGGTGGTGCTATCCCAAAGCATCGAAAGCCAGGGACCCTTCAAGGATTGATGGTGGGGATAAGGAATCCAATACAGACATTGTTTAAGGTTAATCTGAGGCTAGATTTTCGGAAAAATAAAAAGAAAAGAGAGAAAACTCTCCAAATGAAAAAATCTTTCTCTATCTCTCTCTTACAAAAATACACTAGCAAACTGAAGCTAGATATGTTACGTCTATGAACGCATGCTTTAACTGCTGGGGTCAACGAACCTCTGGGTAGTTTTTATGGGCCTTAGAAACCATCACGGTAGACTCTGGAAGAAGCTAGTCAGATCTGGATCTTGGCTAGTACTTGAGTACCATTAGTCCTATTGTTGGTATTTTGATCTAATCTCCAGAGATGCGACTTAGTAGGGCATCCTGACGGTGACATCCGACCTAGAGACCTGGTTTGATCCATAAGATTTTGCTAAGGGACTAACAAAATCTAGGCATGGGGGTATGATGGGAACACCATCATAGGCCTTAACTGGCCACTTTTAGTCAGGTTTGATTGATAAATGCTCCTACATAATCATCTGAGGGTCATAATTCCATGATAGTCTGATTTAAGAAGAAAATAGGAAATCAGGGTTTATCCTGAAATTTTAATAGCATATCATGAACAAAGAATAACCACAGGGTTTTTCAGGGATAAATTGAAGGTCAAATGAGCATTAAAGTCTAATAAGTGGATCCATACAGACAGAAACGGGGTTTCACACATTTCAAGAACTGAATCATAACACAAAACCCTAATTTCAGACCTTCTTGAATTAAAAAGCTTCTGGTCAGGATAAAATTTATCTATACCTCCTAAAATTCATAGAAAAATATTCTAAGAGGCATGGTACCTTTTATTGACTAACTGAACCTATTTTGACCTTGAATAGAGTCTCAGACGGAAGTTTACCCTAGTTTGGGTTTCTATGCAAATTGCCCTGTTAAACTTGGTCAAAAACTAAAATCCAACTTCAGCATTAGTTTCCTTGGGTCCAAATAAGGTTTATAACAAAATTTGGATCCAATAAAAATCCATCTTAACCTATTTTGCAATTTAGCCCTTTAAAACTCTATTTCTTTTATTGCACCCCTCAAGTTTTGAAATCTTTACATTTAGCCCCCTAACTTCTTGTCGTTCTCTTCAAAATGGTCCATGCCACCATTAACAGTGTGAAACCAAAGAAACCGACCTTCAATTTGGGATTTCTTCCTGATTTCTCGAACAAATCCCTCAAAAATTGGAGGGATTAATCTTGAGAGAGCCCTCTGTCACCTGAACCAAATCTGGGACTTTGATTTGCACCATAGAGCTCGTGCAAACTCCATGAATTCAGGGACCTTCCCCGAAACATCAATTTCTCCGAGCTTCTTTGCTTGCTTAGAGCTTGCCTTAAGGCCTTTAAAAGGTTCCCCCTCTCAAGGCCTTGCTCCTCAGTGAGTTTTGGCCTAGAAAACCCCTTCTTCCTCTACTTTTGGCCAGCTCCGAGCTCATCTCCAGTGACCCTCTTCCTCTAGCTTCCTCTCCCGCTACTACGTACAATAGACTGTGGGAAACACTTCCTCTCTTCATTCCATGCCTCGCCATACTTGCAAGAAGCTCTCCGGCCCCTTCCTCATCGCTGCCTTCATCTACGGAGTGTCTTCATCTTCGATGCCAGCCAATCATAGCTGGCGTTGCCTCCACTCTCTCTTCGCCTACCACTACCCCTTTTCAACTCGTCTCCTTCCTCTGACTCTCTTTATGCCTTTGGACTTTAGGTTCACTGACCCATACGCACGTTCCACCGTCACCTTCCCCAGCATCGGCATACCTCCGGTGAGCACGCACAGTCGCTCCATTGCACCAACCGCCTCGCCACCATTCCCAAAAGCATTGTCATAGCCTCTCGATCAAAAGCCCTAACCTAGCTAGGGCTATTGATCGCTCCATGCCCCTACCGAACACCCTCACCGCCATGAACAATCTCCACCCTCACCATGCAAGCATACGGCTAACCACCGCATGCAACACCAACCAGCATCTTCGTCGTAGTTAGGCGATCCTCTTGAGCCATTCTGACAGAGTTAAGAGGCTATACTTTGTGTTTTAGGTGTACATTGGAGCTCCGCTGCTGCTACCTCCTTCTCCGGCTCTATCTACCATCTCCCAGCCATGTTATTCAGCGCTACCATCCCTAAGTGTTTCAGAACATCCCCAGGAGTCTTCGTAGGCCCTCAATTGCACTTGCAGGGGACATCTTCCACTCCAACTAGAGGCAGCATCGGTTGTTGCCGCATGAAGAGAAGAAGTGGGACTTTAGCCCCACATCATGGAATCAGTAGCTTGCGAAGGCATATAAGAGGATTTTGTGCTCTGGGCTTATCGCCTCCGAGAGCACAGGGGTGAGGTCCCTACACATGCATGCCTAAACACACCCACATTCACACGTGCTTGTCGATGCCCCCACCCGTGCTCACGCCATGCAGGTCTGGGCGATGGATTTGACTACCCGAGTCCGGTCTAAGGATTGAGAAGAGAATAAGAGAGAGAAGGGGGGTTTTGCTTTTCCTTGGGATTTGTGCTCTCCCTCTCTCAACACTTGACTTCTGTGGCTCTTATGCCTATGTTGGTGATCTGCTGCTATGCCTCTATTAGTTCTCTGGGGATTTGAGTTAAGGCATCTGAGGCCTTATACTGACGTCTGACCCTTGCTGGTGCTTGGTTTGATTTATTGTGGAAATATTTAACTGTGATAAGTGGTTGAAGATACTGTTCGTTTATTTGTTAAATTTGTGAACCTAAACTTAAGGGTTAATTTGGTGATTCAAATCACCATTTTAACCCAATCCTTTTGCACTAACTCTCTATTTCTTTATTTAGATATTATCTTGAGCATTTTATTGATCTCAATTGGATATCATTTCTTACATTGTGATTAGTGAATTGAATTTCCATAATTTCTCCCTGCGAATGACCTCGGACGTCAATTTGATTCTGAGCTTTATAAATTTAAGTGTTTTGTGCAATTTTTTCAACTATACTATGACGCATTTTCTAAACAATGATGATTTCTCACTTAACAGCTATTTAGGTTTGATTTCTACTCTTTCCTTTAGCATTATTCTTCTTTCCACCCATGTCTTCATGGGTATTCGTTGTTGTTTCTGTGCAGGTGAACCTATTGCAAGGAAGAAGACACGTAGAGGAGGTCAGAGACGTGGATGAGTCTAGGGCAGGAGCGAGATCATAAAGTCACCGATGCCACTTAGAGCTTCTTACATGTTGTTCAAGCAGGTGTTTTTGACTCTTAGCAACCGAGGTTCTCTTGTCACCATAAATTTCGTTAAAAAGATAAAAAAAGTACAAAAATAAAAAACCCTAAAAGAAAAGAGCTTCTTCTTGGGATTTCTTAGGGCCAGTGGATTAAAATCAACTGATTGATTATTTTCATCACATCCACTGCCCTTGATTTCCCACACACTCACATGAGTAAAATCTGAGAATCTTGCTTCTTTGATTTTTCACGACACGTGATTTCATTCAGGTGAATTAAAATCGAGTGTTTATTCCATCTTTTCGCCTCATTATTCATATTCGGGATCCATTATTTTGGTTGGGGAGTCCTGGAATAGAGTTAACTCCAACCCCACCACGATCTCATATTTTGCCGCTAATTTGATCCTGAATATCTAGTTCAAAATTTACATTTCTATTATCTTTGATTGAGTCTTGTGTGGATTTTACATCCTGGTGATTGGGAGCAACTGAATTGAATTGTTTGGCTCCCATTCATATTACATTAAAAGAAACATGTGCATCCACAGTTAGAAATATCCATTTAAGGGCTCATTGCATTGTAGCATGCATTAACTAATTAATTTGAAAGAGGGTTGTTTGGCCATAAAACTTGTTTTTCAGAATACCCGGAGATTGGTTGAAATGAAAATTCATTTGAATCCTAAAATGCATACTACTAAAGAACGAAATTATGAAAGCCATTCTCCAATCTAAACTTCAATTTGGGGAGATTTCCCTATTGCATGCTTGAGTTACACACTCTTCAATCAATGCTCTTGGGCATTACCCCTTAAGCAACGACCTTCACATTCCAAAGCACTTGTATCCTAAGCCTCTTAATTAAAACTGGTAGAACTTGACCCCATTAAGGTTTGGAGGTCTAACCACCTACATGCTGATATGGGTTCCTACATGCTATCAGGTGTTTAAGACTAGGGTAAACGGCCTTTCAATTTGGCCCAGTGGTTCTGCGGTGCTTGTACACAGTTCCGTAGGTGGTGATAGTAGGTAAATTGGATCTTTAGGTCTAGGGTCATGATGATAACATCATCATCAACCATATCTAGCTTGATTTAGTCATATTCCATCATTAAATGCTCCTACATAACAACCGGAGGACCATAATTCAGTGCATTATCTTTCTGAGAGAAATATAGTAAAATAGGGGTAAAACTATAGTTTTAACAGCATATCTCAATTGTAGAACAATAACAGGATTTCTCAAGGGTTAATCAAAGGTCAAATAGTCTTAAATGTCTAACAAGTGAGTCCGTACAGACAGAAAGGAGTTTTCGCCCATTTTAGGAATTAAATGACATTTGAAATCCTAAAAATAGATCTGCTTAATCTACTGAGGTTCTGGTCAAGATAAAATTCACCTAAATCCTCTAAAATTCATAGAAAAGTATTCTCTAAGGTTTAGCATCCTTGAATTGACCATCAAAATCCGTCTTAACCTAAAATAGAGCCACAGACAGACTTTTGCCCTAATTTGGGTAATTATGCAATTTCTCCAGCCAAACATGGTCAAAACCTAAATATAACTTTACCATTGGATTCCTTGGATCTAAATTAGGTTTCTACCAAAATTTGGGTCCAACCTGAGATCATCTTGACCTAATTTGCAATTTTGTCCTGTCTGAATCTTTTCTCTCACACACATGCCCCTAACTTTCAAATTCCTTACAAATAGGTCCCTATCTTTGTCATCAATCTTTGCAATTAGGTCCCTCCACCATTATCGCAGTGGAATCCTTCTTTGATGACCTTTGATTAAAGAGAACTCCTCCTTTGATCAACGAATCCCTTCCAAAATTGGAAGGGAGATTCCTTGAGAAGTTCTCTTTCCAATGAATCTAGTCATGAGCCCAACAACCTTCCCAATCTCTCATGTGAAAGCATGAGAGATTCGGGTATCCCATAGGTTTCCATCTCCGACGAGCTTTCCAAGCTTGGGAAGCTTTCTTCCCAAGCTCTAACCGCTCCCTGAGACTTATAAAAGGGCCCCCAGTGCATGCCATTCATCCTAAGCTTGATTTTGGTTGGATCTACCCCCATTTCCTCCTTCCTATTCTGGCTGAAAGGCTCCTCAAGCTCTGGCAACTCCCTTTGGCTATCCTTGTCATCCTACTGCAATACCGACGACGGATTCTTCTTCCTCATCTTCCTCTGCGTCGTGCAATAGCATCCACCGTCGCTCCCTCTCCGTCGTTGTCGTCATCCTATCCACCGGAGTGCTTTCTTCCCTGCATCAACCTACTAACACCGGTGCCATTCTCCCCCTTTCGTCCATTATATTAGGGTTAGTTTAGCTTCCCTTAGTCTCCTAGATTAGTTTCCTCTACCTAAAACCAAAAACAAGCCCTCGACTACGCCGTTCACCCTCATCTTCTCCATCTCTGACAGAACCTCTGATGAGGTGTTTCCAACGCTACACCCCTCCATCTGCCTCACCAACCACCTCATAAGCTTCACCACGACTCACCCATCAAAATCCCTCTCCTATTACGCCGATTCCACCTCCCAAACTTCCCATTGAACAACGCACCTTTATGCCATCTTCTCCATCACCGACCACCCTCTACATGCTGCCATCCTCCACAAGACCGTCACCATCACCTTCGCTGTGCTATGGTGAAGCTAAGGAGCTATTTAATTGGGGCCTTCGAGCCTGTATTCATGTTTTAGGTCTTCGCCAGTTCGCCACCACTACTGCCACCATCCCCGACCATGACCGAGCTCCTCCAACGTTGAGACGACCTAGTGCCACTCTCAATCGACGCAGCTACATCCCAGGATCTGCTCCAGGTCTTAGATTAAAGACCCCAGGCTATAGCCGCTACCAACTGAAGTAGACTTCTACCTCCAGATGCTGCCTGCTGTGCACGAAGGAAGGTATGTGACTTTAGTCCCACATCGTTTGCTGAAGACCAAATGTAGTGACTTAAATTGATTTTATGTCTATGGCATATTTCCTCGACACATAAGGGGGTGAGGTCCCCCGTGCTCACCCACTCATGCCTCGCTCATAACATGCATCACGCGAGCCTAGCTCTGACCTGACCTGCCTATGCTCGCACACAACTCGGCTGCTACCCCACGCCGGTAGTCCTAGTCCTGGGTGCACTCTATACCGATAACCTAACTACCCGATACTAAGCATGACCCTGGGAGGGCGTGAAAGAGGAGAACCCTGAGAGAGGAAGAGGAGAAAGAGAGAGAGAGAGTGCAGGGGTAGGGGAGGGTTTTTCTCTTCAGTGCTCTCAACACTTTGCCGCATCTGAAGGAGAGTTTTCCCCCTGTGCATAAGGGAAAAGAGGAGAGGAAGGAGTGATGAAGGGAAGAGCCAAGGCCTGACGAGGACCGAAGAAGAAGAGAAGGAAGAAGAATAGAGTAGAGAAAGAAAATAAGAGGAGGAAGAAGTACAGTGTCCTCTTGTCACTGTAGCAAGGCTGACTTAAGCCGTCTCATTGAGTGCGCAGACATCTGATGGAGTGCACTATGCACTAAAGTTTGCATGGTTGATACTGCTCATTTATTTAGATGATTAAGTAATTATTATATGTGTATCTAAGCTAATAATTGGCGATCCAAATCACCATTATTTTTCCTTAGATGTCTTTTTGCCTCATTAGATCCTTCACATACACATGTTATACATTGAATATTAGTTTTGAGTAATTAATTGTGCTTATTTACATTATATGTTGAGATTAGTGCGTGAATTCCATATTTGCTCCTAGCGAACGACCTCGGACTTTCATTCGAGTATAAATATTATTTGTTTTGAGTGATTTTGTCCTATACTACGATGCATCTCTTAAATGACGAATTCGACCCCAAAATAGGTCACCTTTAGAGGTTAGGACCTTGATTGCTTTATTTGTCATCAAGTGCACCTATTCAGCGTCATTTCTCTCATCCCCTTCTCTCTTCTTATCTCCCCAATTCTTCTTCCGGTGGTGCATGTTTGGGAGGAGGTAACAAAACACCGAACTTCCTGAATTGTCTGATAATTTTAGGAGGGTAGAAACAGGTGAATCTTTGTCCTCCTCCGTAAGTATGCCTGCTCGCCCACCCTAAATTCCTGAGGGGGGGAATCCTCCCCCTCCCCCTCAACCAAGTGGTGGAGTCGACCCGATAACCCGCCTCCAAGCTTAGATGGCCATGAATAATGAACAAATGAAATCCATCATTAATAACTTAGAGGAAATGCAAAACCCTACTCCTGCCTAGGTTTCTAAGCTTTTATGTGGATACCGCTACATCAGAGACCCATAAAGTGAGTTTGTATCATCGAGGGCAGGGATACTTTTGAGTTAAAACCAAATGTCATTGGTTTAATCAACTTCCACTATAATGGCCATACTAGTGAAGACCCTTTTCTTCACTTAGAGGATATTACATGACTTGCTGAAACAATTAAACCAAAAAATGTCAAGTTAGATGTGGACCTCATGAAAATGTTCCCATTTTCGTTGCGGGACAAAGCCGCGCAATGGTTGCGCACGATTTGAAGACCCATCACTTCTTGGGAAGAGATGCATACATCTTTTCTCAAGAAATTCTTTCCATCAGGAGCACCAATGTGCTTTGCCGTGCCATCACTTCTTACACGCAACAAAACAGTGAATAATTTCATGAGGTCCAGGAAAGGTATAACGATCTCCTCAGGAAATACCCTCATCACGGTCTACGATGGTGGCATGTAGCCTATATTTTCTACTATGGGCTAAATGAGATCATGCGATAGATTGCAGATGTTCTTGTGGAGGTAATTTTATGAACAAAGACGAGGATGAAGCATTTGAACTGCTTGAAAATTTGAGTGAAAATTCCATGAACAATGCTTCCATCATTGCCTTTTTAATCAAACCAACGCACCTCGTAGTGGAGCACACAAGGTTGACACGAGACCCTCCCATTCATCCATTGATGTGAACTTAATTGCACAAAAATTTGACGAAGTCTTCATTGTTAACAAAAAGTTGGATGGACTTTTGGCCAACCCAACTTGTTCTATGGCTAGGACTTTGACTCCTCCATTACATCACAAATCTGGCCCTTCCCAAATCAGGCTTCATACCAAGAATCCTGTATGACTAGCATTGTCTTTGCCAAGTATCACGCCCAACAACTCAGCAAGCAATGTGGGTCTGGCCTCTGCTAGCTAGTATTTTGACATGGATGAGTAAGCCTCTGTTGACGAGGCTAGGAGAGGCTAAAAATTTATGTCAACAACAACATCAAAATTTTAAAAAGATGTTCGTTGCAGTATAGATGAAATTGCCTTGAAAACAAATAAAAATTTATTACTCGAAAGCCTAAGTATCCGAGGTTGAACACAGGGAGCAAATGGAATTTATTCACTAATCTCAATCAATGTAATCGAACACTTAAAGTTACTCAAAACCTAATTCAAAGTATAAATGCAAGAGTTTATGAATTGAAATGTAGCAAAAAATTAGAATTGGATGTCTGATTCTATAATCAGCCGTCCTAAAAAGATATGTTTCTTTTAGCTCTTATTTCCTTCTTTCTGCTTTCTCTTCTTCTTTCTTTCTTTCTCTGAATTTCCTCTTTCCTTAACTCTTTTTCTTCTATTCTTCTTTGACTTTGTCCATCTGCTTCTTCTTCCTTGTCTCTTCTTTGCAGCTCCTTTCTTTGCTTTAGCCTTGCCTTTCTTCTTTCTCTTTCTTCTCTTGCACAGTGCCTTGCTCCTTCTTCTTCCTCTGCAGTCTTCTTATACTCTTTGGCTTTCTTCCTTCTCTTACTTCTCTTCTTCAGTCGCACCTCTGCTACAGTGCTTCTCCTTCCCTTGGCTTCTGCCTTCCTTCTTCTTCCTTTTCCTTCCTTGCTGCGGCTAAGTCCTTCCTTCCCTTGCTTCTCTATGGCCACAGCTTCTACCATAGTTTCTTCCTTCCTCTCTTTCCTGCACACATTGAAGAACAAAACCTATCCCCTACCCTCCCCACGTCTCTCTCTCTATTTCTCTCTTCGGTACTCTCTCCCAGAGCTGGATAATTGAGTCGGGTTTCGCGCGCCCAGGTCCAGGCGCACCGACGTGGTGTAGTGCACGAGGAGTGCGAGGGATAATCGGGTTGGTCAACCAGGTCTGAGGGGCAGAGGCTACAGACGAGGCGTGCGTACGTGTGCAAGGGACCTCACCCGGTGTACTGGAGGTGAACAACTAAGAACACAAAAATAATTTAAACAACTCCACTTACCCTTGAGTTTACGAGGTGGGACTAAAAGTCCCACCCGCTTCTGCGCTCGTGCCCATAGGAGACCTCCGCTCAATTGGGGCAGCAAGACTCCTTACAAAGGCTACTCTTTCACTGGATGCATTCACTCACTCAATGCACATCACCTGGAGCTCTTATCCCTGGAGCACGTGACCTAGAGCAACCTTGCAAGCAAGCTTGCTTCAGCGTCAATGGAAGAAGGGGGGTCGATCTGCATTTCAGCCAATACGGCCTGTCATCCCCATTAAAACACACAAGGAGCTTCACCGTGTCATGGCGAAGGTGAGACGGTGCGTGGCTGGCCGTGGGGCGGCCTAGGCGTGCATGCCTAGGTCACTCTGTGGCCGTGCTTATGGGTTAGGTCGGGGGGTGTTTAGGGAGGTGTTGGCAGTCGATGGAAGGGTGGATGATGCTCAGTGGGTGATGGCAGAGGTGATGAGGTGTCTGGCGAGGCATGTGGAGGTGCAGAGCGGTGGATGTGCCTCGCCGATGTTCGGCTGGAGATGGAGAAGGTGGAGGTGGTCTGTGGCTGCGAGGGGTCGAAAGTGGAAATAGAAAGAGGGAAAATGCAGAGGGGAGAGAGGGGAATAATTCTAACCTAGCTAAGTGGATGAAGGGAGAGAGGAGACGGTTGGCCATACCTGCTGCCGCCAGAGAAGAAGACGTCCACTGGAGGGAGAGCAGCGACGACGAAAGGGCTGGAGACGCGTGCGTTGGTGTTGCACCACGCGGAGGATGGTGGTGAAGGTAACTCTGCCATTGGCATTGTGGCAGAGCGATGAGAAAGAGGAGGAGGGCTTGCTAAAGCTCACTGGACCCTTGCCCGGAGGAGAGGAGACGAAATTGGGGGTATTTCTCTAGCCAAGTCAAGCTAAATAGGTGTGGCTAGTGGTGGTGGACCTTTTATAGGCACTGGCAGGGGCTCTTATGCTTGGAAGACAAGCTTCCAAGAACAAGAGACCTCATCGGAGATGGAAACCATTGGAGACCCAAATCTCTCGTGTGTTTGCATGAGATATTGGGTGCGAATCAGAGATTGGGACCACACTCAGACGGAAGGGAATTCATCAGAGAATCTCCCTTCCAAATCTGGGAGATCTCTGAGAAATCGAGGAGTAATCCCCCTCCATTCCTCACCGGAGTAGGATTCCTCTACTTTAATGGTGGAGGGACCTAATTGTAAGAGTGCGAGGAAGCTAGGGGGTCTGTGCAATGGTTTTCAAAAGTTAGGGGCCAGAATGTAATTGGGTGGACTATTTTGCAAAGTAGGTCAAGATGACCTCCCCTTAGGTCTAAATTTTGGTACAAACCTAATTTGGACCTAAGGAATCCAATGGTGAAGTTGGATTTTAGGTTTGACCACGTTTGACTAGACATTTTACATAAAAACCCAAATTAGGTCAAATAATGAGCTAGGACCCCAATCTAGGTCAAAATAGGTTCCAAAGGCTAAATTGAAAGTTATAAACCCTAGGGGATATTATTTTATGAATTTTAAAGGGTTTAGTTGATTTTTATCCTGACCAAAACCTTGTTGAATTAAGCGGGTCTGTTTTAGGGTTACAGAATGTCATTTAATTCTTGGATTGCACAATAACCCATTTCTGACTGAACCAACCCACTTTTTATCTTATTCAGACCATTTGACCTATGTTTTACCTCTGAGAAATCCCATTTATCCATTGCAATGGTAAAATTGAAGTTTTAACCTTTGTTTCATGTTTTCTTCTCAGAGCATTTCTTCCTTGAATCAGGCCCTTCTTTAGGTTATGTAGGAACTCTTATTCTCTTTCTTAGGTCAAAAAGGGCTAGTTAGGGCTCATGATTTGGCTCTCATCATACCCCCATGCCTAGCTTTTGCTAGTCCCTTAGTAAAATTTCAAGGTTTTAACTTTTGTTCTAGACCCTGAGTTTCTGTCACCAGTTATGATAAGTGCTTTTCTTTTTCTTCTGATTAGGTCAGAATCCTGACATAAGTCCTAGAGGTAGTCAAGTACCAACCAAGATCCAGGACTGACCAGCTTTAGCCTCGGTCCTCCGCGAAGGTTTTTAAGGCTTGTAGAAACTATCCTAGGGTTCGTTGGACTCCTCGGTTAAAGCATCTGTGCTTTAGACATTTTTAGCCTAGGTTCAGTTTGTAGTGTGTTTTTGTAAGAGAGAGATAGAAGATTTATTTGTTTGGAGAGTTCTCTCTCTTTTCTTTTTATTTCTAGCTTCAGATTGGCTTCTCAACATGGTTTGTATCAGATTCCTCATCCCCATTATCAATCCTCAAAGGTCCCTAGCAATTGATGCTTCGTGATAGCACCACCCATGGCAACCCCCAGAACCCTGGCTTTCGAGATTTCGAGATAATCCCACCCATGGCGTTCTGTGGCTGAATCCAGACCATGGCAATCGACATTTCGTGATAATGCCGCCCATGGTATCTGAACCAGCAGAGTGCTTATGTGCCCCCAGTAGGATATTTAAATATCCTAAGAGACAAGCACCGAGGAGACGATAAGTTGTTACACACCTTCGAGGGGAATTTCCCACCTCCCCGCATTGGGAACTCATCCAAATCAACTTGTGTTGATTGGCCGCTCCTTATCTAGGCAACTTTTTCAGAACAGTTTTGCATGATTTTGATAGTTATGCACACTGAACCAGACTGTGTGTGGATTGGGGTGCTTAGGTTACCAAATCCCGCAAATCGAAGGTCAGTTAACGAGGTCGAATACTCCCTAAGCCTTAAACCTAATACTTAAGCTTCGCATTTTCCCTAACCTCTTGAGAAATATCCAGATCTTAGCGGATACTTGAATTTTTAAGCCTAAGAGTCTAGCCCAAAAGGCCTAAGATCAGTGTTCCTGCTAATCTCTTTCTGTGTCTCATTAGCACTTTTCTTCTTTTATTCTTTTTTTCCTTGATGTGGTCTAGAACTTTGGTTAATTCCTTAATCTCTTACTAGTGACTATCTCTTTTTCTTTTTCTTTTCATGCTCCATTTTGTCATTTTGCTCTTTTTCTCCTCATGATTATGTGGCTCACAAAATTTCCTCCCTCCATTTTTGTTCTTTTTTTATAATTTTCTATTTCCTGTGTTTTTGACATATGTGAATATTTTTGTGAGAATCCTTCTGACTTTTTTGTGGTTCTGTATGTATGCACTTTACCAATCCCCCATGCCTAAATTTTGCAATGTCATGATAAACGGAGGGTGTGAAACAGTCTTGGTTTCAGGGTCTTAGAACAGGATACATTGGGTGGGTGAATGGGTCGGGAGGTGACTAACGCGGATGATTTCAAGCTCTAGTACGTGTACCAGAAATGGAATCGACTGGTCTAAGGCTGAACTCAAGGTGCAATAGACGTGGAGTACAAATGGATAATCAGACGAATCTTGGGTTTTTGGAATGACAGGTTGCCTCGCGTTAAGCGCTAAATTCAATGGCTTCAGCCGATCGGAGCATGGGATGGAGAGGGAGTGGTCAAATCAACGGAATTTTGTAAAACAAGCACCTTGATTAAGAGCCTGGTTGGTCCAACCAGGTGCTTGTTAAGATCAACAGGCTGATGATGCAACCTAAACCCTATTAGTCTGGTGGGTTGATGGATGAGGATCAGAAGATGTGGAACCCACCTACTGCTATGTCGCTTTGATGGATGTGGAAATGAAATTCGGGTTTAGGCTGAATCGAATCAGCCTAGTCAGAGTAGGGCTTCCAAAAATGATCAGTGAATAAGGTAGAAACCCTACAGGGGTGATCAGGGAATGATGGATCATGATTTTTAGTCTAATCGATGCCCGATGCCCAGTATAAATGTGGAGTTGAATCATCTGCAAACGGCTCAGTGAGAGGTGAATCGGAATAGTAACTGAGTTCGGTTGTGGGTCGGGGTTGAAAATTGGTTTTGCCCGGTTCTGTATGAGTGGAAGAGGTGGCTTCAATGAGAATTGTGCATGAGGTCTCTTCTAGAAAGGAATGATAGGTGGTCTCATGTAGAGAGCCCTCATAGTAACTTTCAAAATCAAATGTGAATGCCTGAAGAGTGTTGATAGGATACTGGAAATTGGAGTTGAGAAAAGCTTCGTATTCTAGGTCACAATCACTCTCAGCATTTTCTGGTGCTAATTCCTGAGGATCGTAAAGAAATGATTCCATGTCACTGGAACCTGAACTTAAATCAGTGATCTTGGGAATCGGGACCTCAGAGTCGGAGTCGTAGATTGAGTCATGTGAGCTGAGGTTATAGATTGCCTTGTTGTAATCAGGGAACAGATTTTCTCCGATGTTATGGTCAGATTTGGAATTGTCGGAGAGTTTGCGAAAATCAAAATCTGAATGAGATTCAAGATCATGAGTTTCACCATAGAATAAATCATATGATGTGGATTTAGCAACCTGATTAGGGTCTAGCCTATATGTCAATTCTGAGCTTAAAAAGGTGCTCTTATTTGTTCTAGGCTCAAGTTCTAAACTGGTAGGACAGACCTGATTGAAACCCCACTCTTCTAATTCCTCAGTTTCTGTATCGTAAATTGGCATGACTTCCGAAAAATCAATTTGTTTCTTTGAGAATGTTGGCAAGGGATATTCATCAAATAGAGGCCCAAACTCATATTCTTCATTGAAAAATTGATCTTCCTCATATGGGGCCTCAAAATCTTCCCAATGGGTTTCAGATCTAGATTCTGGGCTTAGGATGTGGGTTGAATCACTAGAATCTAGGTCTGAATAACCTTTGAGGGTCACCTTATTAGAATACGAGGCGAAATTTACACCCTCGAGAGGTTCAGTTCTACTCTCATCATTGCAGGAGTTTTGGAATTCTAAGACTGGTGATTCATGGTCTAGGGTTGGCTCAACATTATTTTATCCTGCAATTGGAACTTCCCAACCTTCTTCAATATCAGGCACATTGTACTCCATCTGGGTTGGGAATCCACAACCATTCTGTGCCTCAAACCTGAGATTTGGGAAATCTGATTGATCCTCAATATTGTTCCAAGATGGTTCATCCTCTGTTTGTGGCATATACGGGTATTTCTGGTCGATAATTTGTTTTAATAATCTCATTATCTCTTCCCATTTTTCAAGATCATCTTCGTGTTGTTCCCATAGTCCAGGATTTGTCATGCATTGAAGGTATTCCAAATTATGTAATTTTTCTATCTCTATGTATCCTGTGATGAGAATGTCTCGAGTTGATCCTTTTGTGGCTTCTGGCAATAGTACTTGGGCACAGGTTATGATGAAGGTTGTCGTTGTTGGGACATCAACCTGAATGTTTTCTACTGGTGTTGAGGTTTTGTCTTCTTTTTCATAGAATTTCAAGGCATCCTCAATCATCGTATCTCTAATGGATCTCCAGGATTTAGGTTTCTTGAATGGTAGTCCTAAGTGGTTTGGCTACATATTTGGATCAGGTGATGGAATCAAGATGTAGAACTAGAGTTTGAATCAAGATGTAGAATCAAGTTGTGAAGCGAATAGATCTGAATAAAGAGTCCCACTGAAATTTTATGTGTGCTCTAAAGAGAAGATATGAGGGACTGGAGGTCTTTTTGACCCAATCGAGGCACCCAAAAGATGTTTAGATGACTATGGAGGTTCGGGGTGGATGATACCCCTGGATCGGAAGGTCGTCCACCTGAGAATTACCTGGGTGGCCAGAGAGGGAGAGTCCTGTAAAGACACCTACACGGTAGAGCGTCCCCACGAGTTAGAGGATTTCCACCACCCGACCTCTCTTGTCACTGAGATTCCAGGTAGACCAGAATGGGGACCTTGACCTCTTAAGTCTACCACTTTTAAGATCAAAGGTGCTTTAGGGTTTTCACTTGAACTTTAGATGTTTCGATGTTGTGACCTAATTTGGAGGTTGGTTGACCCAAGGGGTCAACTTTACCTGACTTGCCCTAAAGATGGCAGAATGATTCTAGGTCATGACCTAAAGATCACCCTGATTCGACTCCCAGGTTATTAGGTCCAATGTTTTTAAGATTCAAGTGCTTTTAGAGCTCAATTTTCAGGGTTTGTCTTGCTTAGATCTTTTCAATCAAGGGCTTGGGTAGCACACTGATGCGGGAGGGTTTATTTCCTTTTAAACAAACATGTGTGACTAGCACTCCAAAAATCCTATTGTAGAAACACTAATTTGGTTCTATTTCTAATCCTCTTTTCTTTTCACAAAAAGTTCTCTTTGGACTTAAAACAAGAAGTGTGTTGTCCACGGAGATTAAGCGTGATTTCTATTAGGCATAGGAATTTTGTGGGATAGGATCTCTAAAAAATCGCTTCTACTTCAATAAGTTTTGAAAAATTTTTGCAAAATTAGGGAACCTTTGCCTTAAAGATGGTAATTACTATAGATAGAAGGCAATTGATTCCTAAATTGATTGCTTCCTTTTCTTCCCAGGATTAGGAGGTGGATTAGGGAAAAAGAGGGATTACCTGCCCTGGAGTGGTTGACTTGCGCGGGAGATCTTCTCGTGAAATACCTTGCAAGATCACAATAATCAAAATAGGGCAAGTTAGTGTTCAAATATAATAAAAAAGAATGTAGAGATTAGTGATAAATTGCATGTTGCTCCCCGGCAACGGCGCCAAAATGTTGACGAGGGCGAGATCGGGGTTTCAAAAAGATGTCCGTTGTAGTATAGATGAAATCGCCTCGAAAATAAATAAAAATTTATTACTCGAAAACCTAAGTATCCGAGGTCGAACACAGGGAGCAAATGGAATTTATTCACTAATCTCAATCAATGTAATTGAACACTTAGAGTTACTCAAAACTTTATTCAGAGTATAAATGCAAGAGTTTATGAATTGAAATGTAGCAAAAAATTAGAATTGGATGTCTGATTCTATAATCATACGTCCTAAAAAGATATGTTTCTTTTAGCTCTTATTTCCTTCTCCTTTCTACTTTCTCTTCTTCTCTCTTTCTTTCTCTAACTTTCCTCTTTCCTTAGCTCTTTTTCTTCTATTCTTCTTTGACTTTGGCCATCTGCTTCTTCTTCCTTGTCTCTTCTTTGCAGCTCCTTTCCTTGCTTTAGCCTTGCTTTTCTTCTTTCTCTTTCTTCTCTTGCACAGTGCCTTGCTCCTTCTTCTTCCTCTACGGTCTTCTTCTACTCTTTGGCTTTCTTCCTTCTCTTACTTCTCTTCTTCAGCCACACCTTTGCTACAGTGCTTCTCCTTCCCTTGGCTTCTACCTTCCTTCTTCTTCTTTTTCCTTCCTTGCTGCGGCTAAGTCCTTCCTTCCCTTGCTTCTCTGTGGCCATAGCTTCTGAGTTAGCCTGTTCCTTCCTCTCTTCCCTGCACACACTGAAGAGCAAAACCTATCCCCTACCCTCCCTGTGTTATTCTCTCCTATTTCTCTCTTTGGTACGCTCTCCTAGAGCTAGGTAATCGGGTCGAGTTTCGCGCGCCCGGGTCCAGGTGCACTAACGTGGTGTAGTGGGCGAGGAGTGCGAGAGATAATCGGATCGGTCAGTAGATTCGTGGGGCAAAGGTCGCGGACGAGGCGTGCGTACGTGGGCGAGGGACCTCACCCCGTGTACTGGAGGCAAACAGCTAAGAACACAAAAATAATTTAAACAATGCCACTCACCCTCGAGTTTACGAGGTAGGACTAAAAGTCCTACCCGCTTCTGCACTCGCACCCGCTGGAGACCTCTGCTCAATTGGAGCAGCAAGACTCCTCACAAAGCCTGGTCTCTGGCTAGATGCATTCACGCACTCAACGCGCATCACCTGCAGCTCTTATGCCTGGAGCGCGGGACCCAGAGCAACCTTGCAAGCAAGCTTGCTTCAGTGTCAATGGCGGAAGGGGGGTCGATCTCCATTTCAGTCAATACGGCTTGTCGACCCCATTAAAACACATAAGGAGCTTTGCCGTGTCACGGCGAAGGTGAGACGGTGGGTGGCTGGCCGTGGGTGGCCTAGGCGTGCGTGCCTAGGTCACTCTGTGGCCGTGCTTATGGGTTAGGTCGGGGGGCATTTACGGAGGTGTTGGCGGTCGATGGAAGGGTGGATGATACTCAGTGGGTGATGGCAGAGGCGATGAGGTGTTTGGTGAGGCATGTGGAGGTGCAGAGAGGTGGATGCGCCTCACCGGTGGTCGGCCGGAGATGGAGAAGGTGGAGGTGGTCTGTGGCTGCGAGGGGTCGAAAGTGGAAATAGAAAGAGGGCAAATGTAGAGGGGAGAAAGGGGAATAATTCTAACCTAGCTAAGTGATGAAGGGAGAGAGGAGACGGCTGGCTATACCAGCCGCCACCGGAGAAGAAGACGTCCAGTGGAGGGAGAGTGGCGACGACGAAGGGGCTGGAGAAGTGCGCGCGGGTGTTGCATGACGCGGATGAAGGTGGTGAAGGTGGCTCTGCTACTGGTATTGTGGCAGAGCAATGAAAAAGAGGAGGGCTCGCTAGAGCTCACTGGGCCCTTGGCCGGAGGAGAGGAGACGAAATTGGGGGTATTTCTCCAGCCAAGTCAAGCTAAATAGGTGCGGCTAGAGGTGGTGGACCTTTTATAGGCACTGGAAAGGGATCTTATGCTTGGAAGACAAGCTTCCAAGCACAAGAGACCTCACTGGAGATGGAAACCGTTGGAGACCCAAATCTATCGTGCATTCGGAAGAGAGATTGAGTGCGAATCAGAGATTGGGACCACGCTCAGATGGAAGGGAATTCCTTAGAGAATCTCCCTTCCAAATCTGGGAGATCTCTGAGGAATCGAGGAGTAATCCTCCTCCATTCCTCATAGGAGTAGGATTCCTCTGCTTTGATGGTGGATGGACCTAATTGTAAGAGTGGCGAGGAAGTTAGGGGGGTTTGTGCAATGGTTTGCAAAAGTTAGGGGCCAGAATGTAATTGGGTGACTATTTTGCAAAGTAGGTCAAGATGACCTCCCCTTAGGTCCAATTTTTGGTACAAACCTAATTTGGAGTTAAGGAATCCAATGGTGAAGCTATATTTTAGGTTTGACCATGTTTGACTGGATATTTTACATAAAAACCCAAATTAGGTCAAATAATGAGCTAGGACCCTAATCTAGGTCAAAATAGGTTCCAAAGGCTAAATTGAAGGTTTTAAGCCCTAGGGGATATTTTTCCATAAATTTTTAAGGGTTTATTTGATTTCTATCCTGATTATAACCTTATTGAATTAAGCGGGTCTATTTTAGGGTTACAGAATGTCATTTAATTCTTGGATTGCACAATAACCCATTTTTGACTGAACCAACCCACTTTTTATCTTATTCGGACCATTTGACCTATGTTTTGCCTTTGAGAAATCCCATTTATGCGCTACAATGGTAAAATTATAGTTTTAACTTTGTTTCATGTTTTCTTCTCAGAGCATTTCTTCCTTGAATTAGGCCCTTCTTTAGGTTTTGTAGGAGCTCTTATTCTCTTTCTTAGGTCAAAATGAGCTAGTTAGGTCTCATGTTCAGGCTCTCATCACCCTCCATGTGCTCGAATGCATTAACCTATGTGGACCCATCTTCAGAATTTGAAGACATGTGTGCCCTGGTGATAAATGCCAGTTTATCATCATTCTTATGCCCTAAAACAAACCTAGCTCTTAGGATTTTAACTTTGCAAATGGGTTTGTGGGCTGCATTTAGGCATCAATTAGGTTGGGATGCATTACATATTTTATTATATTTTTAATATGTTTATTTGAGTGTTACGGACAAACAGATAGATAGATCCCTAATACCCTAGCACTCATGAAGGTAGCTAGTCAAGAGGAAGATCATTCCAGCTGGTACTTAGCCAAATGCAGCTCATCATAGTTGGAAACCAGCTCACTTGAGTTAGTGTTAGCTCCATTAAGCTCCATTCAGCTCATCTTAGCTGAATGGTAGCTTAGGCCAGCTCATATTAGCTCACCCTAGCTCAAGTTAGTTTAGACCTTTCTCAACTTAGTTGAGTCTGGCTCACCTTAGCTCCATTCAGTCATTGGGAGCTCTAGCTCGCTCAACTAAGTTGACTAGAGTCCACCTTATCTCAGGTCCAGCTACTTCTATGTCCACTCAACTCAAGTCAGTTGAAGATGGCTTTACATAGCTCAGGCCAGCTCAAGTCCAGCTCTCGGGGACTCCACCTAGCTCAACCTAGTTGAGTTAAGCTACCTTAGCTACTCTAGCTAGCTAGGTCCTTCCCGAGAAAATCAGACCCAGCTTACGTCAACATATGTTAGCAGAAGCTAGCTAAAGTAGCTCCCTGCAACTCCCTTCAACAACTACCAGCTCCAGTTTAGCTCCAGACATTCCTTCCAGCTCCCCTTCCCTGAACCCTAGCTGCATCCCACCTCCTCCTCTACTCAACTACTTGCTAAGCTAGCTTAGCTTAGCTACACCTTAGCTCCCAATGGCTGTCCACCACCTATAACTAACCCTAGAACCCATCTACCTAAGCTCCACTAAGTAGACCTAAGCCTAGCCCACCCTAGCTCCTAGTTTTGGTGCCAACTTTAAACACCTCTTGGCCCCTTAACCACCACCAAGAGCCACCTTGTTTTTGCGCCAAAACACCCTTTTAGAAGCCATTTGTTTTGGCACCAAAACATACCTACATCATGGCCCTACACTTCATCACCCAAATCATCTCCACCCTCCATTAAATGGCGCCAACTCATACCCTTCTAGAATCCCCTTTCTGATGCCAACTCAAGAGGCACTAACGGTGGTAATCACCACTCTTGAGTTGGCACCAACCTATAGTAGCCTTAGGATCAACTTACTACCCTAAAAATCCATCCTAACCATCCATCCCAAAAGCCACCTACAACCCCCATCCTACTCTATAAAAAGACCCATAAACACCACCATTTCCATCATCCTTTGGCTTCATTAATTCCACCATTACTCCACCTTATAGTCGGCCAAGAGAAGAAGGAGAAGAAGAAGATTAAGGGGACATTCTATCCCCTTGGTGCGTTCCCCTCTTCCCTTCTCTCTTGTGCCCCCACCAGCCAGAGGAGCAACCAGGCAAGGAAGACCTTAAGAGGAGGTCTTGAGGGTGGTGCATGCCACCCAAGTAGGAGTTTTGTGGGTGGAAATCATCCACCTTTGGAGGAGAAAAGGAAGACCCCCTATGGCTTTCCAAGTAGGACAGCATTTTGGAGGAGCTATTCAAGGAAGGAGAAGGAGAACTTCTTTTGAAGCCCCGGAGCAGTTGAGCTTGGAGCAAGAAGCCTCTCTCTCTTCTTCACCAACATCATTGCAAGAGGATTTTTGTTTTCTTTTATTTTCATTTGTTAGAGTAGAAGCATTCCTCTACTTTTCCTTTTGTAAAATAATTTTTCTCCTTAATTAAAGTTGCCTTTCTTCATTTATGTTGCATCTTTTTTGTTGTTTCTAGCACTTTTCACTCTCTCTCTAATTACCCTAGGCCTCCACGTGCCTAGGGTGAGTTTAGAGAGAATACTAGCCTATCACTTTAGTGTTAGTATTAGCAAGTTTGGTGTAATCTCTTTCCCGCTTTAATTTTCGTAGTTCCCCGTTATTTCAAAACCAAAAAAATCTTATATCCAAAAACTTAAGAGGAAAGTTGATTTTCCTATTTTCAAGTGAGAGTGTTGAATTTTGCAAACTTACCTCTGTGGATGTCCCTAGATACCCCACATCAAGGTTTTACAAATTTTAAAAGTGATTGCGAAATTGCATGTTGCAATGACTTAAACCGTAGTTTTAACAAATCACGCATTCTTCGCATCATCTAGGTAACAACTTGTATTCTCTTACTTATAACCCAGGGTGGAGCAATCATCTAAACTTCACATGGTCCGTCAATCCTCAACACCAAAACCTCACTGGTAGACCAATGTGATTGTCTGCTTTTGTCATCCCAAGTGCCCAATATGGTCCTCCAGCAAATCCTCCATCAAGCCCTTGCGCACCTCAATCTGATCACGGATCAAACCCAATGGACAAGTTGATGCGAATGATAACAGAAATGTCTGAGAGACATAAAGAAAAGATGACTTCTCTTTAGCACTAATTGGCACAACAGAATGTTGAGATTAGCTAACTACGTGTGGTGACTCAATCTCAGGGCACTCTTCCAGCCTAACCTATCCCAAACCTATGAAATTTTGTACCTCGTGGTCCACAACCACAGGTACAACCTTCTCATGGGAAGGTTCACCAGATTCTGCAAGCTTCGAGCATTCCCTCGAGATTTCAAGCGAATCCCGCAACAACACAGCAACCCTACATCCTTGTTGTAAACCCTCCTTCGCCTTATGATCCCTCTGGAATTGTGACATCCAATGTGATTACCACAAGGATCGGTAAAAGAACCATCAATCCATCTCGACCTGATGTTGGTCCATCTTCGTCATTCCCCCATTTGGATTCCATACTAGTGTCGTGTAGACGACAATCCCAAACTAGTACCTGAGTTAGTTCCATTTCCTAGGATCTATTGAGGGAGCCAAAAAGCAAGAAAAAGAACATGTAGATTTTTGATAATCTACGTGATTTATTCAAGGATGCTGAAATCAAGGTTCCCTTGTTGGAGGTGATCGACCACATCCCTACCGTTGCCTTTTTCTTTAAGAATTACACTACACTAAGGCAACGACAAAAGAAAATGAAAACTTCGGTGGTTCTTTCACCTCATGCAAGTTGTGCTATTCTCTCAAAATTACCACCTAAGCAGAAAGACCCATGCACACCTCTCATTTTGTGCAACATCAAAGCTGCAATTTTGATCATGCCTTACTTGATTTAGGATCTTCCATTAACCTCATTCCGACCATCATGTTTCAAAATTTTGCACTGGGAAATTTGAAACCCACCCTATTACATTACAGCTGGTAGATTGCTTTATCAAAATCTCATGAGGTGTGGTGGAAGACGTGGTGGTTAGGGTCAGTAATCTCAATTTTTCTGTTGACTTTTTTGTATTAGACATTGAAGTCCCTGATTCATTATTTGATTACTTGATCATCCTTGGGAGACCATTCTTAGCCATAGCTCATGCCCATATTGATTGTGAAACGGGTTGCATTGGGATAGTCGTGGTCTTTGAAAAGCTTCAACTCAATTTTTTTAAGGCTGCTAAGAATTTTGATTGCGATCTAATTGAGGATGACATGTTTGACGGTGACATGGTCATTAGTGTGTGTATTGGGTTGGTAGGGACTTATTTTGACTACTGTGGCATACCCTTGATAATCACCAAAGCCTGATCGATTTTCATTGTGACATTTCCCTACCCCCTCTCTTATCCCTCCCTGATCAAACCCTTGACGAGGCCCACTCTACTTCTTGCGCTTTATGGTCTAAGTCATTTACGGGCTGCTCACCTTCGATCTACCACCTTAAAGACTGGAGTGCGCATTCTTGCCCACCCAATCTGGCAGAAGCGATATTCCACACTGGAACTTTGTTCCCAAACACTGGTTCCTAGGGCTCCCCTTTCTTGGATCCATCAATCCAAGATGCTCCTACTTTTGGCCAACAGGAAGGCCAATTTTCTTCACCCCATATTCTTCCTTCTGATGATCCTTTTGGGACACACTCATCTTAGGCTTTGCCAGATCTTTCCCCATCCACTCCCGAGATTAAAGCATTGCCTGACATGTTAAAATATGCTTTCTTAGGACCAAATGAGACACTCCCTATCATCATCAATTCAAAATTGTCCAGGGAACAAGAGTGAAAACTAATGAAGGTCCTAACTGAACATAAGGCAGCCATTGGGTGGTCTATCTTTGATTTGACTGGCATTAGCCTCTCGTACTACATTCATCATATATATACGGAGGAGGAGGCTTGACCTTCCAGTGAGATGCATCGACATCTCAATCCTAACATGTGGGAGGTCGTTAAATAGGAAATCATTAAATGGTTTGATGCAAGAATCATTTACCCGATCAGTGATAGCCCTTGGGTAAGCCCAATTCATGTCGTGCCCATAAAGGTAGGCCCCACCATTCTTGTTAATGATAGGGGCGAATCCATCCCTACACGCATTCCTACATCTTGGAGAGTGTGTGTAGATTATAGGAAACTAAATGTTGCTACTAAGAAAGACCATTTTCCACTACCTTTTATTGACCAAATCCTGGAGCAGTTAGCGGGAAATCGATTCTTTTGTTTCCTAGATGGGTTCTTAGGCTATAATCAGGTGGCTATCGACATCCGTGATCAAGAGAAGACCACCTTCACCTATCCCTTCGATGCCTTTGCCTTCCGAAGAATGCTGTTTGGACTCTGTAATGCACTAGCTACCTTCTAACGTTGCATGCTGACAATATTCCATGACATGGTAGGTAATTTTCTTGAGGTCTTTATGAATGAATTTTCGATCTTTGGACCAACATTTGGTGATTGTCTTGCCAACCTGACCCGCATCCTTCAAAGATGTATTAATGTG
Source organism: Thalassia testudinum (assembly GCA_037157565.1). NCBI lineage: Eukaryota > Viridiplantae > Streptophyta > Magnoliopsida > Alismatales > Hydrocharitaceae > Thalassia > Thalassia testudinum. Next base: position 99,769,834 of record JAZHRO010000025.1, read on the forward strand.
AACCTCATGCTTTCTTGGGAGAAAAGTCACTTTATGGTGCATGAGGATATTGTTTTGGGGCATATCATCTTCGAAAGAGGTATTGAGGTGGACAAGGCTAAGGTGGATGTTATAGCTAATTTACCTATACCTACCTCTATTAGGCAAATATGCCCTTTCTAGGTCATGTTGGGTTCTATAGTAGATTTATCAAGGATTTCTCTAAGATTTCTAGACCTTTGGTGCATCTCCTATCAACCGATGTTCCCTTCGAAATGGGCCCCGACTATATTCGAGCATTCACACAGCTGCATGATGCTGTCACCAAGGGCCTTGTTCTCCAGCCGCCTAATTGGTCCCTTGACTTTAAGCTAATGTGTGATGCTTCTAACATAGTTGTCAAAGCCATCTTAGGACAAGGATGCGGTAGACACCCCTTTACGGCATACTACGCTAGCAAGACGCTGGATGAGGCCCTATGTAATCACAAGACCACTAAAATGAGTTGCTATAGTCGTCTTTGGGATGGAGAAATTCAGATCTTATCTTCTGAGCTCCCATGTTACCATCTTTACTGACCGCGCAGCCATTTGTCATCTCATGCATAAGAAGGATGCTAAACCCCAATTGATTCATTGGATCTTTCTGTTACAGGAGTTTGCTCTTGAGATACGAGATAAGGTTAGAGCCCAGAATGTGGTCGCATACCATCTCTTTAGACTTGACCCTAACCATATTAGACCTTTGCTGCCGATGAATGAATCTTTCCTAAATGAGTACCTTTTGGCGATAGATGTCGCAAGTGGACCTTGGTGTGTCGTTATCGCTAATTACCTTGCTTCTATTTCTCTTCCATGAGGCTGGCCTAAGAACAAGTGTCAGTGTCTCATTGTAGACGCAAAGTATTATTTCTGGGATAATCCACTTCTTTTGGCATTACTTGCTGACCAAATTATCTACCGCTGTGTTCCTAACAGCGAGATCCCTTATGTGCTATCCTTTTGCCATGATCAGGCCTGCAGAGGCCATTTTTCAGGGATGATGATAGCAGCTAAGGTGTTGCAATGCAAATTCTTTTGGCCCTCCCTTCATCAGGATGCACACAATTATGCTGAGCATTGGACTAGCTGCCAGTCACTAGGGTAAGTGTCACACTATGAGAAGATGCCCTTGCAACCCATCATAGTAGTAGAGATCTTTGATATATGGGGAATCGATTTTATGGGTCCCTTTTCTCCATCCAATGGGTTTGAGTACATCCTTGTTGCTGTTGATTATGTCTCAAAATGGATTGAGCTATTCCCATGCATCATACTGACCATGTTGTCACCACCAAATTTGTGAAGGACTATATCTTTGGGCACTTTGGGATCCCTTGGGCCATCATTTCAGATAGAGTAATCCATTTCACTCATTCATCTTTCATGGAACTTTTGAGGAAGTACAATGTTCACCACCGTATTGCATCTCTGTACCATCCCCAGATGAACAACCAAGCTGAGGTGCCGAATCGGTAGATTAAGCAAATCCTCCAAAAAATGATTAATCTTGACTGTAATAATTGGTTTGACAAGCTGACAGATGCCTTATGGGCGTATCGGACCGCCTTCAAGGCTCCCTTAGGTATGTCACCTTTTAGAATTATTTTTGGAAAGCCTTGTCACTTTCCTGTTCAGTTGGAGCACTGTTCTTATTGGGTTGTTTGCCAATGTAACCTCGACCTAGACCTATGTGGTTGAGAAAGGAAACTCCAACTCTAAGAATTAGAAGAAGTGAGATGTGTGGCCTATGACTCTACTTTGACCTTTAAACAACGAACCGAGGCCTTTCACGATAGCTACATTCAGCAGAAGGAGTTTGCGTCATCACAGCAAGTTTGGCTTTATAATGCCCAGCTCAAATTTTTTCTTGGTAAGCTGAAGTCCAAATAGACTGGGTCATTCCTTGTCTCATGACCATTTCCCAATGGTGCTGTTAAAATCGAAGATCCTAAAACTAGGCACAAATTTACGGTAAATGGGGAGCGGTTGAAACCTTATCTCACTCATGAACTTGCCCCAGTTGGCGAGACAGTTGCCCTGCTGGAGGGTAACTAATTTCTACCTCACGCTGAGTCCAGCTGGGAACATTAAATTCAGCACTTGTTGGGAGGCACCCTGATCGCACGAGTTTCACGTGTTTGAAATCGGGCTTACAAGTAACCTGTTGTCATAGTTGCAAAACACGTCGATCAGATAAAATTTATACCGAAACTACAAGGGAGTCCCAGGTCGAACATAGGGAGGCGATGTTTACTTTAAGTGAAAACTGTGCTTCGATTTGTTTCTTTTTGGTATTTTAGGTTTTTTTTTTTTTTTTGTATTTTTGTAAGAACAAGACAAGCAAATGAATCACAAGATAGAGATGGAACAAATATGATGTATATATCACTCCAATGCCGATTACAATAATCTATGAAAGCATAAAAAGAGAGGGAGTGAAAAGAAATCTCCTGAATCGACTGTTCGGTGAGACGACGGCGCCTGGTGGAAGCACGGACTAAGAAGGTGAGGAACGGGACGACAGAGGTGAGATGCAGGAGGATGTCAGGTAGAGGAAAGCTTCGGCTTAGCTCTGGAATGGAGGTGAGAAGGCGGAGATGATCTGACACTGGAATGGAGGTGGGAGGACAGCTCCAAGGTGACCTATGAAGGGGGATAGAAGTTGGAGGAGTATTTGGTGGGGCAGAGGTTTGCTATACTAATAGGCACCTTGGGAGCTTGAGAACAAGCTCTAACAGAGCGTTGGTAGGCTTGCTAGAGCTTGGGAGTAGGTAGGAGTAGAGTAGGTAGAGATGGCTTGGAAGGGAGGGGGTGTAGGTTTTCTTATAGTGGAGGAGAAGAGGCTAAAATAGGTAAATGACCTTTAGCGACCTCCAGACCATCGTTGGAAATGTCGTTGTAGACAGCTCACATCCACTCACGCCCTTAGCTGGCTTTGCTGGCTTGCAGTGAAGTAGCGATGGCTGTAAGCATCACTGTAGGTCAGCCCAGCTGTCACTGAAAGTTAGCACCAACTGTGCATGTGCCCACACTACGCTGCTGCCCATCACGTGCGTTGATCATGCGGCGTCCTGCTGGTGTGCGCGCTGGTGTGCCTTAGCACGCGTGTGCGCTGCACTACCACTGTTGTTGCATGCGCTGCTTTGCCCGGTTGATTTGAGAATTGGGGGGGCTGTGGGGATTCAAACCTGTGCCCCTCCCTTGTGAACCACTGCGTCGACTAATGCGCCAAGTCTGCATGTGCATCGTGAGGAGGATTTGCAGCTGCGTGGTGAGGGCGACTCTCAGCCCTTGGATTCTCATCCAACGATTGAGATCACTTGATGATCGGCCTTTGGATAAGTGGCGAGTGGCGTTGGGCGCTCCAGATGGTGCCACGTGGCACCATCTGGACCGTCCACCCTTCATTGCTTGCAAAGGATGCCACGATGCTCGGATCGAGGTGATTTCTACATTGTCAGACTGCGATTGTCGCTCCGGATCCATCCATACGATCGAATTTTTCATCTGAAGTCTATAAGGATGTCGCATTGCCTCCTGGCCATATAAAATGATGGAATTAATATACAAAAAAATATGCAACTATCCTAAATGCCATGCAATGGATGTTATGCAGTATTTATAACGTGATATGCAATGCTAAGCCTAGGAATTATCATAAATAAACATTTTATGATGAATTTATGTGTGTTTATCATATCCCCAAAAAGGTTTTCAAAAGTGTTCATTTATGATCTAAAAGCTGAAGCAAAAATAAAATAACTACTTATGGACATTCAACCTTTGCTTTTAGACTTTCCTTACCACATAAGCTTGATTCACTTGGGCTTAGGCTTAAAACACTTTTGCTTTGACATGATAGAACCAAAATCTTTCCTAACTTAGGACATATTCTTATACCTAAGTCAACCAGTATAAAATTCGTTTGTTTGCCTCTGTTTAAGAGTTGAGTAACTTTGGTTCATACTACACGGATATAGGAAGAATTGGGCGAACTTAAGTTCTCAACCCTAATGCTCATTAGGGAAGGTGGAGTCCTTACCTGTGCACACAAGTAGACTCTTTGTCTCAATGTTTAGTCTTGTGTCTAGGAGAAGCCCTTTCTTCCAAGTACCCACCCACCAAATAAGTATGCTCCACCAAATACAATTGTTGGAGGCATACCAACAATTGCTTTAAAAAAAAAATGAAAAAACTGAGAAAAGTAAAAAAAAAGAAAAAGTCGAAAGAAAAAGAAAAGAAGTATTCTTTGAAATAAGTCGGTATGTTCTCCAAATATTGTTGTAAATACCTTTGTACATATCTACCAAAAATGGTTGTTTCGAGGTACACTACATATACCCTATGTTTTCCACTAAATATTTTTGAGCCACATATGCAATAAGAGCTGGATTTGAGTATTTACTATTTTTAGAGTTGATTTGAAAACATGAGCTGAAGCTAAGACCAACCTAGACTTAAAAAGAAGTGTAATCCTGGATTTGAGTCTTAAGTTCGTCTGGCTAGTCCTAACTTGCACTAAGCACAACCATAATTTCTTTTCTTCTTAAACTTGCTAAAACTCTTTGGATCCTAGAAGCTGTACTTAAGGTTTAAATACCAACAGTTCTTGTTAGTCGAGAGGTGGTCCATGTCATGTAAGTCTTAACTACTAGTAGTCTTCTTTGTAATTAGTTCTCACAATGTCCAATAGATAAACACATTGGTATTTCTTCAGAAAAATCTTCAGCTAGATATCATTTCTAAATACTTTATTGAATAAGTGTTTTGCTAGGGACTATCAAAAGATAGGCATGGAGGTGTGATTGTGCAGCAATTCATGCCAACAATTTGTTAATCTTATGTTATTTTGTAGGATTACATAGCAGTATTAATTAACTAATCATGCATTTTGTAAATACCTGCATTCATGAATAATTTAGAGTAAGAAAGAGTGAGAGGTAGATTCTTCATATTTCATTTCCTATTTGTGTGTCACCATCCATTTTTATCCACCTATTAACTACGTTCATTATCCATGACATCAAGTGCCTTAAGGATATTTTCCTAAATATCCTTAACGGCCACCTTGCTGCACACGCCGCCCCTTACTTATAAAACCATACCCTCACCTCCACTCTTGAGAGGTCAGCATCCATCTCCTACTCATGCACACTTACTCCATTCTCATCCTCATAGAGCACACACCATCACCGTCAACCACTCTCTTCTCTCTCTCTCTCCCTCTCCTATTCTTAGCACCCTCTCACTAGTTGAGAGGCCATGCTAATGATAGAGGAGAAGCTCCTCGTGGTCGCAACCACCACGATGAGCTCCACCACCATCTAGCTCCTTCGTGAGTAGGTAGACGTGGTGTTTCTCGCTATTTTTTCTTTTTTGCTATTTTGTATCATGTTTTTTATAGTCATTAACGTAGTTTAGAAGCTCCTCCATTCCACTACAGTGCTTCAATTGGAGCTTTTTTTTTTTGTTTGGTCACTGGCTCATTTCTCACTTAGCTGATGACACAAGCTCGTGCATCCATTTCTCTCTGCATGATCGACTAAGTAAGAAACTTAGCCGATCATTTATCGCAACAACAGGCCGCACCCTCCTCCACACGTGCAAAGCACAACCTGCTGAGGTGCCAAGGTGACCAGCGACCTTCTCAGTTTGCTGATCACCTGCTCCCATGTGCTCTCTCCCCTCCATCAACTAACTTGAGAAGTGACCAGCTAACTTATCAGTTAGTCGGTCACGCACTTTAGTGCCTCCCTTCACTCCTCACCCAACTAGTTGCACCACTTCTTCACAGCGCATGCTACTCGCACACGTACCCAACCTCTGCTCACACACACAGTCCGCGCACACACACAGACATAGACAACACACAGGCACACACACCAACTCACTCACATTCACATACTCTCACATAATACGTGCATGATATCAATTTACCATGCATTTTCTCGCATGTGTGTAAGCACCAGTTACACACACATACGCAATAATCCGCACACATTAAGCCCTTTACACACACATGTACACACGTCCATTCCACACCCCAAATGTGGTACATTATTAGTTTTGATCTTGTCTCTCTAGACATTGGTCAAACTAACTACCGCATTACATAAAATTGAATCACAGATTCAATTTCTCCACCATTATATTATATAGCTATACATATATAAGTAAGCTAAGTATTTCAATTTATTTCAATTCCCATAATTTTTCCTTTATTCTCGTATTATCTTTTTTTGATAATTAAGAAAATTCCACAAAAAATTTCAAAAGGGAAAATATAACTTTATGTCTTGCAGGTACTTAATCTCGCATGTAGTGAGATTATTTGCTGATGTGTCACCAAGGACTTACTTTTAGGGAGTGCCTTAAGAACAAACTTATCACAAAAAGTTCTAAAACCAAAGAAAAATCCAAAAACATAATAAGCTAATGGAAATGACATGCCTTTAGGATTTGTGTAGAAATCAAGAACCTTAAGCCTGCCTCCCTGAGTTCAACCCTGGGCCTAAAACTAACAATCTTAAAACATACTTTAGTCCAAGTTAAAATACATTTGAAAAATCTATGTAGGATCACTTGTAGTTAACCACTTCCACTATACTCATTCTCATGCTAATATTACTAAATTAAATAACACTACTCGTGATTCAATGGCCAGTACAGGGGTCAGCTCCCCTTATACCCATTAAATGAGCATGAGAGAGAGAGAGAGAGAGGAAGGGCCTATAGGCCTATGGGCCTATGTGCGTGCATTGTTAGGCCTATTGGGCTTGAAATAATTTGTCATATGCCATCCCCCATAGGGTGGGCCTGGTAGCACTTGCTTAGGCCCACTTGGGTCGTCGAGGTGTATGAAAAACCCACCAACTTGTTGGCCAAAAATTAGCTTTAAGTGTTAACTTAAGTGTTCAAGTGTTAATGTAAGTTGCGTGTTATGTTGTGTTAATGTATATTGTGTGTGTATATATATATGTATATATAAGCATTTAATTAATATGTGTTAAGTGCTGTTTAGTATGTTAATGTTATGTGTGCGTGTGTTAAGTAGTGTAAATATATATATTAGTATGTTATATAAGTAATAAATATTAATATGTCAAGAGTTATATATATATATAGAGTATTGTATATATGTATTTAGACTTTTACTTTTTTCACCTTATTCTTGTAAATATTATTTTAAGGTTTTGAATACATATATGTATATAATTAGATATGTATTTATATTAGTAGTATGTATATGTATAGTATGTTTATATAGTAGTATTATATATGTATATGTGTTATATGTATGCATATATCTATATATGTATAGGTTAGTTAGTATATATATTATATATATTGTAAGTGTATACTATATATATTAATAATATGAGTTAGATATTAACTTAGTATTATTGTATATACTCTTTTTGTGCCTAAATTGTATATAGTTTTAGGGCATTAATCATTATGTATATAATTTGTTGTTAACACTTAGATAATCATGTACATAATTAACAAAATTAACTTAGAATAGTTTTTAATGCCTTTAATCTTGTGTATATTCTTCAGGCATTGTCATTAACATTAACTCATTCATTTTTTTATATAATTGTCTTAGATTAGTTCATTCTTGCATTTCAAACTCATTCTATTGTAAATAAACTTAACAATTTTCGAATAAAAGATGATTTTTAGAGAATAAAGTAATGTATATCAATAACTTCCTCCCAGTGAATGACATGGAATAAAACCAGTAAAAATTGTATATAAATAAATGACATTCGTTTGGATTGAGATACTATACTACAATGCAATAATTAAGCCTAATTAACTAGTAATCCAGATGGCACATCAATATGCTCAGTTCTGAATTATTTGTTAGCTCTGGAGAATTTTTCTATTTATTTTCTCTTTATTTTCTTTAAATAAGAAAGACCAAAAGAAAATAGAGAATTAGGAATTGAGAACTTAAGCATTATAAGTTTTCAACCTTAGAAAATAATATAGTAGGATCGGAACACTTAGACTCTCCAGGCTTATATGCTTAATTGACCCGGGTATTGATTAAAATTTGGACCTGTTTCTTGAGTCCTTGCCACTTTAGAATATATTCTGAATGGTTAAATAAGTTAAGGTAATAAGTGTGTGACTTATCAACCTGCCCTCTGATTTGAGGGGTCTTAAAGTTTAAGCATTTACATACTTTTTGCATTGACTCATTTTACAGGGGATTTTAATGGAAATTAGGTAGCTAATAAACGTACTAGGGTGGTATGGCTAGTACGTTGCTGTGAGTAACCCCTTACAGCCAGGTGTCCAAAACCCAACCACATGATCTAATCTCTTTGGCTATTACCTTTAGGTACATCTTAGATCAGGGAAGCCACCGTCTTAGAGAAAGAAATAAACTATAGGAAAACATAGAAAAAGGAAAGAAAAAAATGAAAAATAGAAAAAGGAGAAAAAAAGAATAAGCCACACTTCACCGCATGGGTATGGTTGGCAAGTTGCCATGGGTAACCCCCTATTAACGATTGTCCAGAACACAGCCTTAAAAAATGCACGAACAATCCCAAAACCTAGGAAAAGCAGGGAAGTAGAATAAACCTAGAGAGATATACACTGGGTTCGCCCTTGTGTTAACCCTACCAAAAATAAAAATTGGGACAAAGCTACCAATAAGAAAGATAAACCTTTAGGCAAAAATCTTTCACTTAGGGTCACCTAGGGTTTATAGATGCCTAAGTGATGTAGACACATCTATTTCACATAAAATGTCTATTTAGGCATGTTCTTAGGCTCATAATTGCATTCAGCATTATAAATATTACATAGCATGCATCATTCTACATTTAGAATAGATTGTACAAATTATAACTTAATTCTCTCTCTTTATGAGCAGGGGACAGGGCAACATCATTTTAGGGCCTCAGATTGAAGATCTAACTATATGGATTTGATCAGGGCAATAATCGGAGTCCAATGCCTTTTAGATTGCCCCGATTGAACCTCCGCAACATCATATGCAGTCCGAGGAAGATCAGAGGTCAAGGGGCAAGGTGGTCAAAATCCAAACTTCAAATGCCAAATCCAACCTCACGAATGGATTCAGATTGACAATCGTAGCCCAACGACATGAGAATCGATCCAATTCAACTTCCGTGGCACCACCTGCAAGCATTTGAAGATGGATGGCCAAGATGGTGCCACGTGGCACCATCCCAGTCCCCAAACTACCCCAAGAGTGCTGCATCCCTTCTTTATCTGATCAACTAATCTCATCTGCCAGATCTGTGATTCAATGGCTGAGATTCAATCTCGGCCATGCCTCATATCCTCTGAAGGCAAGGGTTCGACCCCTCTCGATCATTGGATGAAGATCCAACGGTCGTAAGTGCGTGACCCTTAAAGTAAAAGCGTGATAAAGAAAGCAGCGAGGAACAATGGTCGATCATCCTACGCGGACGATGTGGTGCGGGTTCTATTCGCATGAAGAGGATTCAATCTACTGAAAAGGAGATGCGGACAAAATTCACCCGCACGATCCTCATCGAATGGTAAAGGGTGCAACAACGTGGCACACTGGATGGCTTGATCTATGCAAGCATGTGATCATGCTATATCATATGTGAAATCTGACACGCGCGAGTTAAAGTGCCAACCAATGTAGGATCTTGACCGTCCACTTGCAATCGAACAACCGTGATTGGTCTTCAATGCTCAGCCTGATCCGAAGTTAAGTCATTGGTGGCCATCCTCAGCCGCCAGATTAAGATGAAGGCGCGATCTGAGAGTTGAAGCATGCCTTGATCTGAACCATGAGATCTTGATCATACGGCTCTCATTGTATGCGCACCTACAGCAACACCCATCACCAATGCCTGCATGTGTCACTAAAGGGTAAAGAATTAATTCTAAAGCCTTGAAATGACCTGTTTGACCCATATCTTCACCTATAAAAGGCCTACTGCTCCCACATATTTCATCATCCCTTTCACAATCTCTCCTCTCCAAAGCTCTAAGGAGCTAGTCCCAAACCTGAGATGCTCCTCTAGAGTAAAAAATAAAATTTTATCCATCTTCTCATCCCCTTCGTTGAGCACCCATGGTTGTCTTCTCACCACCATTCGAGAAGCGAATTCCGCTATGATGCGCCCCTACTTTGTCCTCCATCCTCTACCTTCATTCTCCCTCATCCAGCATCTCACCACCATCTTCTGGGCACTCCGTCGATGCGACTCATCCTCCAAGTGGCCGTCAAGGAGGATTTTTTTATCCCTATCTTTTTACTACTTTATAGTATAGTTTTAATTCTACAAGTAGGTGTAATGGACATGGTTCTATGGTTATAAAATATTTGTTCATCCTCTCTTTATTTTTTCTTTTTCTTCGTATTAGCCTCTCTTTTTCTTCTATTGTTTATTCTTGAAGTAGTTTAGCTTACGTAGATTAATTTCAACCAGCTACTCTACTTTATGAAAATAAATACGGATTTTAAATCAAACGTTCACCTCCCCGTGTTCGACTCGGGACTCACCAGAGTTTCGGTAAATTTATCTGATAGTAGATTTTTAAACAACTACGACGATGGGTTTTCAAACTCATTCTTTCTCGCATATAAAATATAGTTCATCACTAAGGTTCATTTTGGTTGCCTTTTGTTTATTGAGTCAGCCACTATCGCACGTAATGATGCTTAGCACTTATGGTCCTCTCAAATCTTGGGTGGGTTGGCTAGCCATAGAAAATTGCCCCAAAACCTTAAGCAGAAATAGTCCAAAAGATTATAAAAGAAGAAAAAGAAAAAAAAATTATTCTCTTTTATGTATGGAATAAGGTGAGGACTTGGGCAATCTGCATTTTGGTAGGCACCCTGGGTGTTGTGAAGTCTTTGAAGTTTAGGTCCTTAGTATAATTTTCTTATTGATGATTACAACTAGTGCATAAGTAACCAAATCATAATTTTGTTTGTAAATAGCATTTAGTTGAGTTTTGCTAGGGATTAGGAAAAGATAGGCATAGGAGTGTGATGATACACATTTATTTAGCATAAAATGCCTATTTATGCAGATTCCTAGGTTGTTAGATGCATCTAGCATTGTAAATATCGCATAACATCCATTATCAATCATGTAGAATACCAGCACACCTCTAAACGTTTAGACAGTGTATGATAAACGCTAGTTTATCATCATTTTTATACATTAAACAGACCTAGGTCTTAGGATTTTAACTCCGCAAACAGGTTTTTGGGCTACATTTAGGCATCAAATAGTTTAGGCATGCATTGCATTGTTTTGTTGTGTTAACATGTTTATTTGAGTGTTAGGGATCAAACAGATAAGCAGAACCCTAAAGCCCTGACACTCATGAAGGCAAATGGTGAAGAAGTTCAATTTAGCTAGAACTTAGCTAGATCTAGCCCCTCTTGGCTGGATACCAACTTACTTGGGTTAGGCTTAGCTCCATTTAGCTCCATTCAACTCACCTGGGCTAGATGGCAAGTCAGGGCAGCTCATTCTAGCTAAACCTAGCTCAAGTCAGCTCAAATCCAGCTCAACTTAATTGAGTCTAGTTCATCTCAGCTTCATTCAATTCACTGGGAGCCCCAACTAGCTCAATTAAGTTGACTTCAGCTCAAGACCAACTCCCTTCAGCTCCACTTAGCTCATTGCAGCTCAACTCTTTCTAGCTTAGCTACTACTTGTCAACTAGTAGCTAAGCTAGCTGAAGAGTTTCCATCAGAGGCAAATCTAGCTCAACCTAGCTCCAGTTAGGTTGAAGTCAGCTCACATCAGCTCAACTATCTTAGCTTAGCTACTAACCTAAGAAGTAGTTAGCTAAGCTAGTAGTTGAGTCTTCAGGAAGACTCCCTCAGCTTCCTTAGCTCCAATGCAGCATCAATCTAGCTCCAGAAATTTTTCCTACCTCCTTCTTCCTCAAACCCAAAGCTCCTTCACCTCTACTATACTAGCTAAGCTAGCTTAGCTAGCTTAGGTAAGTTTCTAACCTACTCCAATTCATGGCCGTCCACCTTCTCCCTTAACCCTAACCTACCTTAACCCTAACCCATCTCTTTTGGTGCCAACACATGAGCACCTACAACCTTTCACTTTGGCACCAAAAGTACATGCCTCTTCATCCCACCACAACCTTCAAAAGCCACCTTAAGGTGGCGCCAAACTACCATAACCACCACCTATATGTGGTGCCACCACATGGCTTTCATCTCCACCATTCATCACCACTATGACCCATCCCATCCATCCATTTGTTGGCGCCAAGAATCATCCCTTTAACCACACCCAAATTGGTGCCAACCCAACATAAACTACCCCCCTGCACATCCCTACACTTGGCGCCAATTATCCTTAACCATCCACCACATAACCACCACCTTATAAGGCCATCCCTACCCTACACCTACCCACCTTCTAGAACCCTTGAGTTGGCGCCACCTAACCAACCCTTAACCACACCCATTTTGGTGCCTACTCAACCTAACCAACACCTAAACACCTCCTCATATGGCACCAAATATAACCCACCATAGGTCCCAACAACCACCACCTACAACTCCATCTCAACCCTACAACACACAAACCTAAACCTAACCCAAGCTCTCACCTAGGGTTGGCACCAACCAACATGCACCCATTCATTTTGGTGCCACCCCTTTCAACCCTAGGATCCTATAACTACCCTCTACAACCCATCCTAGCCATCCATCCATTAACTACCCCCAACCCCCTTCCACTCTTATAAAAAGACCAACACCCACCACCATTAAATCACCTTTGGCTACATAATTTCTACCTATACTTCCACGTGCATAGACAGCTAAGAGAAGAAGAAGAAGAAGAGGAAGAAGATTAAGGGGACACTCTGTCCCCTTGGTGCCTTCCTCTCTTCTCTTCTCTCTTGTGTCCACGCCAGCAAAAGGGAAAAGACAGGAAAGGGAGAAGACCTAGGGTACATGCCTACCCTAGGAGGAGGATCTTGAGGGTGGTGCACTCCCACCCTTGGAGGAGCCATTAAGGTGGAAGCCATCCACCTTGGAGGAGCCTAGGCACACCCCCCTTGGGCTTGCCAGGCAGAAGTTCACATCAACTTGGAGGAGCTTTGCAAGAAAGGAAAAGGAGATCTTCTTTTCAAGCCAAGGAGCAACTAGGTTTGGTGCAAGAAGAGCTTCATCTTCTTCACCACCACCATCATCTAAAGGATTTGTTTTTATTTTGTTCTTTCAAATTTTAGTAGAAGCATTCCTCTACTTGTATAAAAACAATTCCCTTTAGTAAAGAATTTTTGCCTTCTTTAAATTCTTGTAGCAATTTCTATAAATTTTATTGCTTCATTTTTTGTGCACTTACACTCCCTCCCTCTAATTACCCTAGGCCTCCACGTGCCTAGGGTGAGCTTAGAGAGAGGCCATTTTGTGTCAGATAGGCATTAGGTTCTTATGTGTTTTCTTCTTTAGTTTCACAATTTCCCTCGTTGTTTCAAAAATCTTAAAAATCTTATATTCAAAAATACAAAAAGAAAGGTGATTCCCATATTCAAGTAAGAGATTTATAATTGCAAAAATTACCTCCTTGGACGACCCTAGATACTCCCATATCTAAGTTTACAAATTTTTAAAGCAAATCGATTTTTGTACGTTGCAACGACTTATAAAACCAACAATTTACAAACCACATAAAAACCCAATCAATGTGCTAGATGTCTAATTCCCACAGAATCCATGAACATAACCCTGACTCTAATACTATTCCAGTATTGGATGTCCAAACCTGATCCTCAGACTTCCAATTTTGAAGTTTAAGTTGTCTGACCTAACTACTAGACATATGGAGGTCTTCTCTAGTTCCTGTTTTGGAATTAGAAGCCATATTTTGTTCTTTAGGTCTAAGAATCATACCATACACCTTAAGAAACCTATCTAGAGACCACCTAAGCCTAGTACACTACCACTAACCCTACCTAAGAACATAATTAGGTTCATGATTACCCCATATTTGTGGTCTATTTAAGTATATGAATGCCTAGACATTAAGATATCTTTAACATTTGGATGGAATACATTAGGATGTAAATAAATTACTTCATATTTTTAGCTTAATTGCATAATTCATTCATTGCATTCATATCTAAATGCATTTAGAATTAACTTAGAATTCATGCACTTGATTAGTTAACCAATTAGGTGAATTACATGCCTTTTTTTAATTTAACATAGAAGTTGAGGGTTTATGCATAAATAACCATAATATTTTATTATTTTATTATTCTCTTCTTCCACAGGTAACGGCTGTGCTTCCTCCTCGTGAACCCATTCACACACAGCTACCAGCATTCATCTACCATGAAGAGGATCTGATCCCGCCTCTTTGATTTCAAATTCACCACCTGCAACTACAAAGGGAGGAGGAGACGACCATGTCGGGCAGGCCTTCACCCCCTTCCCTACTGTGCAGAGAACCCAGATTCTCCTACACTCCACTACCACTGGCCTCAACTGTGGCAGTGAGCCTCCACCACCGTAGGCGTGTGGCGTGATAGGCCACACCACCATCTGGAGCTTGCTTGCATTACTGTGAGCACCTCAGTGTGCACCACCCTCACCACCATCACCAGCAACCAACACCAGCAACCACCACCATCAACACCACCGCTACCTCTAAGCACCACCTTTACCTTCATCTTCCCCTTCAGTTAAGACATCCGGGAAGTTTCCTAGACGTCTAAAGTCCCTACAGTACCACCTCCATCTTCACTTCCCCTTTGTTTCTTCTTCTTCTTTTCCCTCTGTTTTCCCTCCACTAAAAACAACCCAAACCAGCTCGTGTGCACCTCCAACAAGCAACCACCACCCTCCTCTCCGTGCGCATCTCCACGCTGCAACTCCACGCCCTGCACCTCTGCCCACGAGCAGCAGTGCGAGTTCTCCTCGCATGTCCACCATGCATGCACCACTGGCCATCGCCTCTTCAGCCATGCCCCTCCATGTGCACAGTAGTAGCGTCACCCTCTCCTCCACGCGTGACTGCAACTCGCCACACCCCTCCACACACACAACAACAATGCACACTACCCTCCAACTCCACACACACAGGCACGCATCACGCGTGGCCAGCAGCCCTCCCGCGTCGCTCACGTGGAGCTCCTCCCAGTAGCAGCAGCCACTAGTTCCCACCTCCACCATAGCTCTATCCAGCCACCTCAGGAAGCCCTGCACTTCGCCGCAACCACTATCGCAGAGCCCTCGGTCTAGAGATCCTCCTCCGAGCTTCATACCTCTGGCCATTCTCTCCTCGCGTACGGTCACGAGGAAGAAATCACCTGTTTTGGGTCCAATTAGTTTTTACATTCAAGTGCCATTGCCACAAATAGATTTTTTGATTTTCCAATATTTAATTATGGTAGTTTTATGATGAAAACCCTCATGTTTTATATAAAAAGCTCATTCAACATATCTTGCATTGATTTCTTAATTTAAAGGGGAATTTGGCTTGATTTTTGGGGAAATCAATAGTGAACATTCATTTTTGCTTGTGCGAGTTTTAATAGCCACGTTCCTCCCTATGGACACGACCCACTCTTATCTTGAGTGGTTTAATTTTAATTCAATACTTTGATTAGTCAATTTTCCACCACATTGATACTACTTCGACGTGTCATTTTATGTGCGAAATTATTTCGAAAGAGAAAATTGTCTTTTCAAATGGCACCATTATCGGGGAGGCAATAGGGTTATTGAACTAGCATTTATTTATTTATTTGTTCACACATTATTTTTTGAGGCATATTTAACTTCGATCTTTTTGGTGCGAGGTACACATATCTTCTACATCTTGCTACACTAGCCTTAGAGATCAGCTGATCCTCGACGTCGTTCATTGGCCACACATTAAGAGCATCATAGCCACTGTGTGCACAATTGAGGTGGACCTTGGGCCACAATTCAGAGGAGAACATTTTGAGGGAGTTGCAAGCATCAACTCCTCCATTCTGAATAGATAGTATATTAGATTAGCTTAGATTTAGTTTAGACTTTATGTTTGGTTTAAGACCCTTATTCTTGGTTATATTTGAGGGGTTTGTTCCCTGATTTTGTTTTAGGCCCGTGTTGGGTAATCTTTTTAGGAGCATGTTCCCTTTTCTTTAGATTTATGTTTTCTTTTATTTTGTGGGTTGTTTATCATTTATTTATTTGAACATAAGTAGGTAGATTAAAAAAAAAAAAAGCATCATGAACTGCCTGCTAGAAGCTGCATGCCCTAGGACAACCATTTAGGTGTGAATGAGTAGCATCTAGATTTTATTTTCTGCATTACGTGCACTCTTGCATCGTTGATTGATGGAAGCAAGGTACGTATCTTCTTACTTTGCATCCATATCTTAATCTAATTGGGACTTAATTCTTAGACCGCCTAATTTGTCTTGAAATGATCTAACAAGTGGTCACATTAAATTTTCTGAAAAGGACTAAGGAAAGGAGGAACACAGAAAAACTCAAGGAGTTTATTTGAGACATTGTGCTATGGTACAAAATTCAAACTTAAATCTTTTACGATGTATGCACACTTGTTTGCTCTTTGCACCAAGGCATGCATTTAAACACTCCAAGGTTTTCAAGCTGCTAGGAAACCCTCCTGCCGTTGGATTTTGAAGTGTTCAGAACTCATGATCAAAGGTTTTGTAAATCCAAAGAGGGGGATACCCTATCACGGATTTTTGGGGGTAATTAAGAAGCACAGTGAAAGCACAGCTTCAAAGGAAGGCTTAGGCCTACTTGCATCCCTTGATCTTCCATCTTTGGAGTTGCTTTACCATTTGAGCTTTAGGGAAGAGCACCTAAGCTCCAACTAGGTTTTTTTAGGCATTTCGTAGGTCGACAATAGGTGCATAATTGATTGGGCAACTTGTTTTGTCACCTACAATCTGAATTAAAGTCAAAATCCTGAACCTGTAAAAACCTAACAAGTCCTTCTGAATTGTGTTTGTAGTGCATGCTTGGTAGGTGATCTCTTAGGAGATAACTTGTGTTTGATCTAAAACTTAAAAGAATCCTAAGAAGAAACCACCCTAGGGAAGAAATGGCTGGTCAAAGGAGCCTTAAGGAATACTTCATTCCAACCAATCACCTTGGCTCTGTACTACATAGACCTGGAGGGGATAGTCCCTATGAGATCAAAAGCAGTATCATATCCTTACTACCCTCCTTTTATAGTGCTGCTAGGGAAGACCCCTGCAGGCATATAGAGGAATTCACCAAGGTCTGCTCCATGGTGAAGCTGCAGGGTATTACTGATGATGCTCAAATGCAGACCCTCTTTCCTTTCTCCCTCAAGGACAAGGCCAAGTATTGGTATCATACACTTGATGGTGTTAGCACTTGAGATGCCTTGAAAAAGGAGTTTTTGAAGAAATACTTCCCCATGAGCAAAACTAATCACTTTTGAAGGGAAATCATGAGTTTTGCTCAAAAGGATGGGGAAGTTTTCCATGATGCGTGGGAACGCTTTAATGACCTTTTGAGACTTTGCCCGCATCACCAGGTGCCCAAGTGGCAACTGGTTGAAAGGTTCTACACTGGACTTAGTGATTTGCACAGGCAGACTGTGGATGGTGCTTGTGCAAGAACCTTTCTGTCTAAGACTGAGGATGAAGCTTGGAACCTATTTGATACTTTGAGTGAGAATTCTATCCACCTGAATTCCACCTACTTGGATAGAAAACCCACTCTCATGCAAAGAAAGTTGGAGGCAAATGAGGCTAGGGACACCCAGAATTTAGCCTACCAGATCCAATTGCTGAATCAAAATATGGCAGGGCTTATGTCTAGCCCAGGCCAATTCATGTCTAGTACCTCCACATCCCAAGCTTTAGAATGCTCCATTTGCCAAGGCAATACACACACCACTGTGGATTGCCATTTGGCCTTCCAATTCCATGAGCTTGAATAGGCAGACCTAAATGCCACTCAAAGGTTTCGTCCCAAACCTCATAATGACCCTTTTTCCAACACTTATAATGAGGGATGGAGGAATCACCCAAACTTTTCTTGGAGATAAGGGAATGTCTCAAATTTAGGGAATTATAACCCATAACCCTTTCAAAACCAACAAATGAACCAACCTCAAACCTTTACCCAACCTAAGACCTCTGAGATGGATGAATTGAAGGCAATGTTGAGAACTATGCAGGAAAGTCAAAGTGCCATCATCCAATCTGATGACAAGGCTATACATGAAATGAAATCGCATATATGACACCTTGTTTAGGTTGTTAGACAGGGGAAACTGGGAAGCTTCCCAGTGCTGCTGAGGAGAATCCTAAAGGAAAAGGGATTGTCTTTAGGGAGCATGCCCAGGCGGTGACTATTCTGAGGAGTAGGAAAGAAATTTTCAAACCTGGTGCTCTATAGTCCCACCTTCTAAAAACCCATCCACCCCGACATTCACCCCCACCGGAGAAGAATTGCCCAACTCTCCTCTGCTTGAAATCACCTCACCAGAAGAGGTTGCCCCCGTTCCACCCCTTACCCAACATGACAACCCTTCCACACAAAGACTGAGTGCTCTTTCCAGAGAGCTTATCCTCCTCTAGGCAAACTTTTGCTGGCTTATCTGGAGCCAAAGATAAGACAGATGAAATATGGAGACTTTCAAGCAAGTGCAGATTAACCTGCCTTTGCTTGAGGCTATTAGGTAGATTCCATCTTATGCCCGCTTTCTAAGGGACCTGTGCACGAAAAAGCGACAATCTAGGAAATAGGTCCAATCAAAAGTTGTCCTGCCTAATTCTGTTAGCTCAATAATTCAACATGGCACACCCCCGAAACTTAAGGACCTAGGAGCCTCGTACATCTCGGTTGTCATTGGTGACTTACAGATAGATGAGGCTCTACTTGATCTGGGTGCAGGGGTGAACATCCTTCCGAGCTACGTGTATGAACAACTTGGGGGACACAATCTAAAGCCTAGCCTGGTAATCCTCCAAGTTGCAGATTGATTACTCAAGACACCTCGGGGAATTCTGGAAGATGTCCTTGTGAGAGTGGAGGACTTCTTCCCCATTGACTTTTTAGCTTTGGACATAGACCTTACCAACAAACCAACCAAGCCTTCCATCATTTTGGGCTACCCCTTCCTTGCAACTTCACATGCTTTGATCATTGCAATACTGGAGTGTTAAAAATGGGCTTTAGGAATAGGAAAATTCGGCTTAATGTGTTTGATGCTCATAAAAAAGTCAGGCTTGAGGATTTGTTTTTCGCGGCGAGATCAATGTAAAATCAATGTGTGGTAGTATAGTTGAAATCGCTCGAAAACAAATAAATTTTATTACTCAAAATTGTAAATCCAAGGTCGAACACAGGGAGTGAATTGGGGTCTAAAAATCAAGAGCACAACTTTCAAATTAGATATAATATGCAATGAAAAATCAGAGTTATAATGCAAGAAATGTAAATAGATCCACAAAATATCAATGTATATAGAAACACGAAAAATATGGACGTCTGATTTTGGAAATCATACGTCTTAAATATCAGGTTGCTACAGTGCTTCTTCTGTCTGTCTTTGATTTCCTTCTTCTTTCTTTTCTTTCTTCTATTCTTTGCCTCCAACGGCCTTCTTTCTTCTTGGCTTCTTCTTCTTCTTCCTTCTTTGATTACTTTGGCCCTTGTCTTCTTCTTCTTTCTTCTCTAATTTCTTCTTTCCTTCTCTTCTGCCTTCATCTCTTCTTCAGCTTCCTTCTTTGATTGCTTTGCCTTCTCCTTCCTTAACTTCTCTGGTTGCCGCCCTCTCCTTCCTTAGTTTCTTCTTCTTCTCCTGAGAGCAAAACCTACCCCTACCCTCTCCTGCGATCTCTCTTCTTCCTTCTCTCTTAGGCTTGCTCTCCCAGAGCCTTCTCAGGTTATCGGGTCGAGTATACGCGCCCGGGACCAGGCCCACCGACGTGCGTGGTGGGTGAGGAATGCAAGCTAGTCGGGTATACGAGTCAGGGCCAGGTCTGCGAGCAGCGAGGTCATGAACGAGGCAGTGAGGGCGAGTGGGACCTCACCCCATGGTCAGGAGGAGATAAGCCTCTATGACTTTTTCAACTTATATCACTACACCCGCTCCTACACTTCCAAGGTGGGACTAAATGTCCCACCTTCCTGTTGCGTGCATCCGCAGCAGATGGCGTCCAATTGCGGCTGCTACTGTGGCCTTCAATACCAAGTGCTTGGCTGAAGCTGTGCGTGAAGGGAATCTGCACGACCTAGGACTGATTGCTTGGAGCAAGGAGTCCTGGGTGAAGCTTCCAAGCAAGCTTCGTGCTTCGTCAATGGCGGCGAAGGCCTCAAACCCTGTTAGCAAGAAAATGGCCTTGCGCCCTCATCAGAAAACACAGAGAGCTTCGCCTGAACACGGCGAAGGTGGTACGATGGTCGACGTGGCATGGGGTGGCCTGAGCTTGCATGCCTAGGTCACCTTGTAGGTGCAAAGGTGAGTGTGTTCAGGGGGCATTCTGGGGGCTTGGCATGGTGAATGGAATGAGGGTTTAGGGTCAGTGAGGTGTGGCGGAGCTCGTGAGGTAGTTGGCAAGGCGGATGGAGGCATGGAGTGACGGGAACACCTCGCCAGAGGTTTGGCCGGAGGTGGAGAAGGTGTGGTAGTTGCGAGAGTCAAGCGTCGAGGCATGTTTTAAGAAATAAAGAGGGGGAACAGGAAGAGGACGGAGAGAGGAAGTATCTGACCTAGTCTAAGGATGAAGGAGGAATGGATGGCGGATGACTCGTGTTTGCCGTCGCTGGAGACGAAGCTCTCTGTAGGTGAGGCGGCGACGACGACAGGGGTAGAGGCGGCGTCAGGCTGGTATAGCCGACGCGGATGAATGTGAAGAAGGTAACCCAACCACTAGTATTGTGGTTGGGCGACGAAATAGAGAGGACGAAGCCACCAGATCTTGTGGAGAAATTGTAGCCGGCGAGGAGATTTGGGGGTGGACCAGCCTAAATCCAAGCTAAGGAGGTGCGGAATGATTTAGGGTTTCTTATATAGGCCCTGGAGATTGGTTTTGTGCTTGGAAGCCAAGCTTCCAAGCACGACCATGTCACCTGAGATGGAAACTCAGAGAGACCCAAATCTCTCACGCATTCGCATGAGAGATTGGGTAGGAATTAGGGCTCAATAATGGGTTCACATGAGAGGAGATTTCTCAGAGAATCTCCCTTTCAATTTTGAAAGGGATTCACTAAGAGATCAGAGAGTTCTTGCCTTTGAAACCTTGTCAGAGTAGGATTCTCTCTGCTATAATGGTGGAGGGGCCTAATTGCAAAGAACTATGAGGAGGTTAGGGGGTTTCTGCAGAGGTTTTCGAAAGTTAGGGGTAAAAATGTAATTAGGCTGAACCTATTTGCAAAGTAGGTCAAGATGAGGTTCCCTTAGCTCCAAAATTTGGTACAAACCTAATTTGGACCTAAGGAATCCAATGCTGAAGTTGGATTTTAGGTTTGACCACGTTTGACTAGGAATTTTACGTAAAAACCCAATTTAAGGCAAATATTTGACTGAGACCCCAATTTAGGTCAAAATAGGTTCCAAGGGCCAAATTGAAGGTTCTAAACCCTAGAGGATATTTTTTCATGAATTTTATGGGATTTAGGTGAATTTTATCCTGACCAGAACCTTGTTAAATTAAGTGAGTCTATTTTAGGGTTACAAGAAGTCATTTAATTCCCAGATTTCACATGAACCCTTTCCTATTTGAACCAACTCACTTTTTATCTTATTAAGACCATTGACCTGTGTTTAGCCCATGAGAAATCCCGTTGTTGCACTACAATGGTAAAATTACAGTTTTACCCCTTGTTTCTTGCTTTTCTTTCAGAAGGGTTATTCCTTGAGTTAGGACCTCCAACTAGTTATATAGGAGCTTTTGTTCTCTTTTCTAGGTCAAAATGAGCTAGTTAGGGCTCATGATGGTGTTCCCATTAGGATTGTTCCCAAGTTGAGGTGATAGATGACCTGATTGAAGAGACAACTGATGAGTCCATTTTAATGGACTAATATTACGCCTAAGTAACTTTAATCGTACCTTTTAGGTTTGTTAATAACTACATTAAGTTATAGAATGTTTGCTTACATCATGATTTAAGTTTACATCTATTTTATAGTATTCTATAACTTAATATGTAATGATTTTATGTTCTTTTTATGTGCAGGAAGAATATTTGGCAAAAGAATAAGGAGGGGAGGGTAAATTATCCTTCAAACAACCGGCGGCATTTCTTTTCCCCATCCTCCAGGCACCCTCAACAGCAGCCGGTCAAAAATAGCTAAGGGATTTGAAAATCCCTTAACTGACGCACGCGGGAAGAGGGGAGTTAAAGAGGAGGCGAAGAAAGGAGAGCAGGATTCATCATCCAGGAACGGTGCAACCACTACGTGCACTGTGCACTAAGTTCTCCACCGCAGCGCTTCCCTCCTCTGCAGCACCATCACCTTCACGCCAGCCACAGCCTCCACCGCAAGCGCCCCCCCTCCTCCAGCACTCTCCACTGCCAAGCGCATCGCCCCACCCACACCAGCACCAAGCAGCTTGCAAGCTCTTGCCTGCAGCACGCTACCACTACAGGCGTTTCCCCTCCTCCAGTGCCTGCAGGCCCGCCTCCAGCCAGCGCCACTCCAGTGCCAGTGCCCCACCTGCCAGGACGTACCAGCACAGCGCCTCCCTGGAGTGCCTCCACCATGCACACCCGCACAGTGCCATCACCGCACCCGCACAGCGCCATCACCTTCCAGCCTACTCCAACCGCCCTGCAAGCGCCCGCACCGCCCCACCCTCGCCCGCAGACGCTTGCACCCTCCAGCGCTCACAGCTTTCTCGCCCCTACCACGCCCTCACCAAGCAGCCTGCAGGCGCCTGCTCGCCCATCTCCAGCTGGCCTTAAAGGTGCTAGCACTGCCCCACCCGCACTCGCAGGCGCTTCTCCCTTCCAGCCCATTCACGCACCCACGCAGGAAACCCTCTGCAGCGCCATCACCTCCGCCCGTGCCCTCACCAAGCAACCTGTAGGCACACGTCCTCGCTTCACCAGCGCTCCCCGCAGGCAGGCGCGCCCCCTCCCGTAGGCGCTCGCCCTCGCCACTAGCACCGTACAGGCGCGCATCTGAGCACAGCCAGACACAAGGCTGTCACCTTCTCCAACAGGCCGAAGGCCCTCCTCCGGCTGCTGCGCCACCGCCGATGCGTAGTCCTCGCCGAGCCGCACCTCCCCACCGACTCATGCGCCCAACCGTGCACGGCCGCACATGCGAGGAGGAGAGAGGAGAAATCCTCTGTTTTTGCCTCCATTAATAATTACATTCAATGCCATTGCCACTTTTATATTAATATTTTATTCAAGCCACATTGCACTGATGCACTCAGATTTTCCTGAAATTATTTTACTTGTGTTATGTGCATGTTTCTACCTTGAATTTCAAATCCAAATTGCATGAAAGTTGAATTTACATGTTACGCCATTGCACATGCATCATACACAGTTTTGGAGCTTAATTCCTGATGTGAAAATTGCATAAATGCCCCTGAACCTTTAAGGAAATTTCAAACTTCATTTAACATAGCATATTCCTCGCATTAAAGTTGCAGAAGAGTTTGCGAACTGTGTATTCCTTGACTCGTGAATTTATTGGTCTATTCCTCCCTATGGATACGACATAAGTTATTATGGTTTAAATTCATATCTGTTTAATCTTTGATTGAGAGATTTTCCACCACCTTTTGTGTTGCAACGATTTATTATCTTAATATTAATTATTCAAAGTGAAAATCGCTCTATCAAATTGGCACTGTTACCGGGGAGGAAACAGACGCAATAGATTCACATTATTATTATTTTTTTAATATTCTGAGTTGCGCAATCATCTGATCTTTTTTTTTTTATTATGCGAGGAATCTGACATGGCGAGAGGAGCAGCAGAGCGATGACATTGAACCTGAACGACGTGCACGGCGGAGATGATCTTTTTGGTAGACCTTGACACCACCTGGAGGCCAGAAAAAGGAACACGTGGGCCTTGATCCCACGCACATAGGCTTACGGAGAAGCCTATTTCTGATTTAGTCAGTAGATCTTAGTTAGATTTAGTTTAGATAGACATTAGAATTTAATTTTTGTCTTTTGGACCCTTGTCGAGTATTTTTGGGAATGTGTTCCCAATGCCACTTTATTTCTTATCGCTCTTGTATGCGGGAGCGTATTTTCAAGAGCGTGTTCCCATTTATTTAGATTATAGGATTATTTGAACTGTTTGAACTGAATTTCGATTAGTTAGTTAGATTAGGTCTATTTATTTATTATTAGAAAATATATACACATATATATATATTCGAACTACCTACTAGAAGCTACATATCTATAGGGCGACCATCTAAGACTGAATGAGCAGCATCTAGTCTATTTTTACTGCATTGCATACATTGCACGAAGAAAGCTAGAGTAAGGTACGTCTTCTCTTGAGCATCAATTACATGTCATGCATATGCATTGAACTTAAATCTAAGACCACTAAGTGCTTGAATCAAATTAATTCAGTGGTCACTTTAAAAATTGGGACTGTTAAGAGGTTGGACTTTAAAATCTGTGACTGAAAATTGTGTGCAAAAGGATCCTATTTGCGAAATTTTAAAAATCAAAACACCATCTTATGTTTGCACACTTGAGACACTGTGCACCTCACACATAAGGTCACTAGATAAATTTCTTTTGCACCACAAGGGAAGTTAGTCGAAAATCAACAAGCCTATCCACTAGGTTACTTCGGTTCCTCGTGTATGGGCTCGATTCGAGACTTTCATCCCTTACGAGTAGGTTATAGGCACCAACGAAGGTTGGCCTAGGAAGCGTAATATTTTGCAAAACTCTTTTGGCCACCAATTGAACATTTAATTCTAAGACCTACAATCTACTAAAAATAAGATCCCACAAAATTTGTGTTTCCTTTGATAGTATAACTCTCTAGGAAGTTTCTGCTTGTATTCTAAATTCTACTAAATCCAAAGAGAGTTAAAACTGTTTTGCTTAAAGAAATGGATTACCCTTACTCCTATCATTTAGATTATCAGAGTCAATACTTCCCATCTTTTAATCAGGATCCCACGCCCCGAGTGTATCCATCCTTTGATGGGTACATTAACAATTCATGGGATCATTGTTATTCTTATCCTGGGAGTACTGGCTTGATAACTCCCACTTTTGAGCAGAGCCTAGGAGCGGGATTTCCCAACCCTGAAATCCCTATTTCCATGCAAACACCCAACCTCCCACCCTTCATGATTTTCCATATCGAGGTTGGACCGATACCCCTAGGCAACCAGAGCCTGAAATTGACTATCCTCCCCAACCTGATAATAGTAGCATCTCCTCTTTTATGATAGAAATGCAAAAACAGTAAAAGGAAATGATGGAATCAATGGGAGAGATGTTGAGGAATAGTCAACAGTTAAATGAAGAAATAAGATAACTTAGCTACACGCTTCCCAATAATCCTGATCCCTACCCATACGATCATGATCATGAAAATAATTCTGAGGAACCTAATGACAATAGGGATCCAATTTTATGTAGTTATCACTTAGACTCTCCCAATGAGACACGGCCACTAGAGGACAACGATCATAGTGATTATCCACCTGAACTATATTGGACTCAAAAGCAAGGGAAGATGGTACCTCTTAAGGACCTTAACCCCAATGATAGCATTATCCTTACCCCTACCAACCCGGGTCAAGGTTGTATTATTCCTACCACTTCCCCTAATGATTATTTGGTGGAATCTCATTTTACCCTTAGTGAGCCTACTCCTGACCCTCCACTTAGGGAATTAACACCTACCATTCAGTATCCTGAGGATTTAAATGCACCCAATGAAGGTGACCCTAAGGGAATGGAGGATAAATTAGATCAATTTTGGTCTCAAGGATATGAAGAGTCTATTTCAGAGGATGGGGATGCCCCAATAGAGGAACCTAGACTGAAAATCTGGAGTGAACCACAAGGGAATTATTTATCATTTGAGGATTTACCTCTAGATGATAGAAATAATTTGATTAAATCCAGATTCCTCCCTTCTTTTGAGAGTCATCCTCCATCAAAATAGGAGTTGCTATTAAAGGAGGAAAAACAAAATAGTGAGAAGTCTATGGGAGACTCTCGGGGACAAAACATGTCAATCGAGGATTTATACCCCAAGAAGAATAACAAATTCAGTAATATAGGCTTGCTTCAAAACATTAAGACTAATCCTCCTTTGGGAATAATTGCGGATATTGATCCAACTCCTAATGAATCACATATACACCCCGAAAAAAATTTGAGTGAACCAAACGAATCTGGGGATGAGCTGAATGATAATGATTCTGACATTTTGACCCTGCCATCAAAGAGTTGTAATTTGGAGTGTACCCTTGATTCAAATATGACTCCAATCATTAATGCTAAGCAAGGTAATATGCAGTTGTCTACAACTATTAGGGAGTATACACAATCTGAATCATTGTTGGAATTAGACGTAACACTGACTAAGCCCTCATTGGACTTAACCATTACCTTCCAACACTACAAACAACGCTTATACTCCCTAACCGATCCTTGGCTCAGATCTCTGCTCATGTACATTATTTCTAGAGAACATATCAGGCTAGTACATCCTCGGGTAGAATGGCGAGTGTGGATTGATGCTTGTACTTTTACTCTCGCCATTCAAGGGTTTGAACTAATAATGTGTATATATTTTAAAACCCGTCCTGCTCTGGAGGATCCTTATTATCCTCCACTTAATCTATTTTTGGAGGTCCCTTTTCATATTCCGTTTATTATTCCTAGACCTCCCAAGGTAGCCAACGAGGTTCTTCACTTTCATATCTTCTAGCGAGCATTTGGTATTACGTTGCATCATCAGCTCGCCAACATCCATGGCTACCTATTTTTTAGGCCCGCACTATTACGCATATTTTTTGGGCCTAACCTTCTCTATTTGGAACCAGACTTACAGGTTCCTTCTAAGTCTGGCTGCTGACAGAAAATGCAGTGCTTGTTGGGAGGCAACCCAGCGGTCTAAATAGCACTGTCATCAGGTGATTTCTTTCCTTTCTCCCCCTATTTTAATTTTACAATGAGGACATTGTAGGATTTAGGCATGGGGGGTGCATTCATGCATTTAGGTTAGCATATATAAAAAAAAATTTATTAAAAAAAAATCTCTTTTCTTGAGCTGAATGGGTTAGTCCCTAGCAGAATACCTTTGTCATTGGAGGTTTTTCTTCTTGAATTATTTCTTAAGTTTTGAATCCAATACATTTATTTCACGTATACATAGACTTGGTAATAGATCCTTGAAGAAAACCAATAAGCATTTGTAGTCTACTAAACCCTTGGACAGTTCATAGGGAGTCAAGCATACTATCTTCTAGTAGATCCACCTCATATTTGTGAGAAGAAAGTAGAGAGATTACTGGTGCACTAAGTCTAGTGCAAGGACTCTTAAGTTTTGGATAATTAGATGATGATACTTCAGAGTTAGGTGTAGTTTTCGCTCTCTATTCCTGTCAGTGTACGATGTGTGAATTCCTAAGAGTCACCAAATAAGACAGATACACAGAGATGGAGTCTTAATAAAGCTATGACTATGGTGGATGGTTACGACCGTCCTTCATAAAGTCCTCGGCTGAAGGAGGGTAATAGTGTCAAAGGTCAGAAATACATCTGTCCTATCCATTCCTTTCCAATGCCAAGAATAGGCACTTCCACCAAATAAGCCACACAACTTCCTCTTGACCATCATCATCCTTAATAATGCCTCATAAATAAAAGTCTGTATCGTGTTGTGTTGATTGAAAAAGAAACAAAAATAAGAAGAAATAATAAAAAAAAAAAAAAGAGAGAAAAGAAGAAAAAGAAGAAATAGTTATATTACAAAAAAAAAGAAGAAAGAGAGTCCAAGTTTATAATGTAACATTGTTTCTGAGGCAACAGAACACCTTTCGCGTTCCACCAAATATGACCCATACCTACCTTTTAGTATTTCTGATCGCCCGAATACTGGTTGAGGACTCTAACTTAGTTGCAGAATTATTAGGACTTTAATTGAAGTGTGGATGCCATGTGAGGCCACCAAACAGTGAGTACATCTGGCGAGATTTGTGATCTCAGAAAGAAAAGAAAGAAAAGAGTGAGCGCCTGGGAACATCAAGAGAGCAGAGTTGTTTATCCTCTCTCTGAGTTGATTTGTCTAATAGTCCAGAAATCTAGAGTCTGTAGTACTAGACTACATGTAGCACCAGATGAGTGTGTGCCACCAATTACAAATCCATTCAACTCGATATCTCTTACCTAAGCCAAACGCCGAGGTCAAACTACATATTATCGTCTGCTTTATCCCCGAGGGAAGTAGTTGTCTATCCTGATAAAAATATTTACCAAGGGTGAAGTACAAACTCCCACAGCGAATTGGTTTTTTCACTTGGATCTGTTACTTAGGCTATCATCACTTCACATTTGTCTGGATCTCTAAAGTTTTGAAATGAGAAAAGAAGAAATCTTCTGATTACTTCTATTATTTTTCATTTTTGCTAGGGACTAGCAAATCTTAGGCATGGGGGTATTTGATGAGTCCATTTTAATGGACTAATATTACACCTAAGTAACTTTAATCGTACCTTTTAGGTTTGTTAATAACTACATTAAGTTATAGAATGTTTGCATGCTTCATGATTTAAGTTTACATCTATTTTTTAGTATTCTATAACTTAATATGTAAGGATTTTATGTTCTTTTTATGTGCAGGAAGAATATTTGGCAAAAGAATAAGGAGGGGAGGGTAAATTATCCTTTCAAACAACCAGCGGCATTTCTTTTCCCCATCCTCTGGGCACCCTCAATAGCCGCCGGTCAAAAATAGATAAGGGATTTGAAAATCCCTTAACTAACACATGCGGGAAGAGGGGAGTTAAAGAGGTGGCAGAGAAAGGAGAGGAGGATTCATCATCCAGGAACGGTGCAACCACCGTGTGCATTGTGCACTAAATTCTCCACCGCAGCGCCTCCCCCCTCTGCAGCGCCATCACCATCACGCCAGCCACAGCCTCCACCGTAAGCACCCCCCCTCCTCCAACGCTCTCCACTACAGAGTGCACCACCCCACCCACGCCCGCACCAAGCAGCCTACAAGCTCCCGCCTGCAGCACTCTACCACTGCAGGCGTTTCCCCTCCTCTAGCTCCCGCAGGCCCGCCTCCAGCTGCGCCGCTCCAGTGCCAGTGCCCCACCTGCCAAGCCGTACCTGCACAACGCCACCCTGGAGTGCCTCCACCGTGCGCACCCGCACAGTGCCATCACCGCACCCGCACAGCGCCATCACCTTCTAGCCTACTCCAACCGCCCTGCAAGCACCTGCTCCGCCCCACCCTCGCCCGCAGACGCTTGCATCTTCCAGCGCTCACACCTTTCGCACCCCTACCGCGCCCTCACCAAGCAGCCTGCAGGCGCCTGCTCGCCCATCTCCAGCCGGCCTTATAGGTGCTAGCACCGCCCTACCCGCGCCCGCAGGCACTTCCCCCTTCCAACCCGCTCACGCACCCACGCAGGAAACACTCTGCAGCGCCATTACCTCCGCCCGTGCCCTCACCAAGCAACCTGCAGGCATGCGCCCTCGCTTCACCAGCGCTCCCCGCAGGCAGGTGCTCCCCCTCCCGCAGGCGCTCGCCCTCGCCACCAGTGCCCAGCAGGCGCACACCCGAGCGCAGCCAGACGCACGGCTGTCGCCTTCTCCAACAGGCCGAAGGCCCTTCTCTGCCCGCCGACCGCCGCGTCACCGCCATCCTGCGGGGAGATGGCACGTTGCGGTGGTAGTGTGCTATAGGCGGCAACGCTGGTGGGGGCACGAGCACCTGCAAGGGTGCGCCTGGCAGGTGCAAGATCGGGGTCTGGCACTGGAGAGGGGGAAGCGCTTGCGGGGAGAAGGCGCACTGCGGTGGTAGCGTGCTGTAGGCAGGAGCGTTGGTGGGGGTGTGGACACCTGCAGGGGTGCGCCTACAGTGGAGATGGCGTGGGCGCTTGCAGGCAGTCTAGCAGGGAGCTGGTGCAAGTGTGGTGTAGCGGGCACTTGCGGTGGAGGCACTGATGGCGTGGCTTGCAAGGGCAGGTGCAGTGCCTGCAGAGCTCTTGGCTGTGCTTGGTTCACGGCATATGCTCTGACCACAATGTTGGTGGTGGCTAGGGAGAAGGTGGATCCCTGCAAGAGGGAGGAAGAAGATGCCCCCCATCCAACTTTTCCCAACCTCTTTATCTCATCTCCCTGCATGCGTGAGTTAAGGGATTTTCAAATCCCTTTGCTATTTTTGGCCGGTGGCTATTGAGGGTGGCCGGAGGATGGGAAAAAAAATGCCGCCGGTTGTTTGAAAGGGGAATTTACCCCCCCCTCCTTGTTATTTTCCCAATATTCTTCCTGCACATAAAAACATAAAATCATTACGTATTAAGTTATAGAATACTATAAAATAGATGTAAACTTAAATCATGATGCATGCAAACATTCTATAACTTAATGTAGTTATTAACAAACCTAAAAGGTACGATTAAAGTTACTTAGGCGTAATATTAGTCCATTAAAATGGACTCACCAACAGGAGGGAGCCCTGATTAAATGTTTATCTAGGCACAAGGAAGCTATTTCTTGGAGCATCATTGATATTAAGGGAATAGACTCTACACTCTGCATGCACCACATTTATACTGATGATTCCATCAAGCCATTTAGGGACATGCAGAGACGTCTTAACCCTAATATGAGGGAGGTGGTTAGAAAGGAAATTCTAAAGTGGTTGGATGCTAGGATCATATATCTTATTCATGTGGTGCCAAAGAAGGCAGGCTTTACTGTAGAGTTTAATGACCAAGGTGAACAAGTTGTGACTAATCCCTCAACTGGATGGAGAGTCAGCATTGATTACCGCAAGTTGAACATCGCTACCCAAAAAGATCACTTTCCCTTGCCTTTTATTGACCAAATTCTCGAAAAACTAGCGCGGAATAAGTATTATTGCTTTCTTGATGTATATTTTGGGTACAACTAGGTTGCAGTCTTCCTTGATGACCAGGAGAAGACAACTTTCACGAGTCCTTATGGTACCTTTGCATTCAGGCGTATGTCATTTGGACTATGTAATGCACTAATAACTTTCCAGCGGTGTATGATGTCCATTTTCTCGAACATAATTGACGAGTGTGTTGAAGTGCTTATGGATGACTTCTCCATTTACGGCTCATCTTT
Organism: Thalassia testudinum; assembly: GCA_037157565.1. NCBI lineage: Eukaryota > Viridiplantae > Streptophyta > Magnoliopsida > Alismatales > Hydrocharitaceae > Thalassia > Thalassia testudinum. The sequence continues at coordinate 99,801,166 of JAZHRO010000025.1, forward strand.
TGACCAGTGTCTCCTACACTTAGAGAGTGTGTTGAAGCGATGTAAGGAGATTAGTTTAGTCCTCAGCTGGGAGAAAAGCCACTTCATGGTATAGAAAGGCATTGTACTTGGGCATGTTGTGTTTGAGTAGGGTTTGGAAGTAGATAAAGCCAAGATTGATTCTATTTCCAAACTTCCATTGCCCATGAATGTCAAACAGATTAGATATTTTCTGGGCGATGCTGGCTTTTATAGGCACTTTATTAAGAATTTTAGTAAAATTTCTAGGCCACTTTGCAACCTGTTGGCGAAGGAATCTTCAATTTTGATTCAAACTGTGCCGAGGCCTTTCACACTCTGAAAGAGGCCTTGACCTCTGTGCCTATTCTCTGAGCTCCAGATTGGACACTCCCATTTGAGCTGATGTGTGATGCTTTGGATTATGCAGTCGGAGCAGTCCTTGGACAAAGGGTTGAGGGAAGACCACATGTACTACACTATGGTAGCGAGACTTTAACCGAACCACAGCAAAACTACACCGTCACTAAAAAGGAATTACTTGCTGTAGCTTTTGCTGTGGAGAAGTTTAGGTCTTATCTTCTTAGGTCTAAGGTGGTTATTTTCACTGATCATGTGGCAGTGAAACATCTCATTGCCAAGAAGTATTCTAAGCCATGTCTGATTAGGTGGATATACTCCTTTAAGAATTTGACTTGGAGATACGTGAAAAGAAAAGAGTAGAAAATATAGTGGTTGATCACCTGTCTCACCTTCCACTTGATGATTCTCCATCTGGAGACATCCGCGAGACATTTCCTGATGAAACTCTTATGGCGGTAACACTGACTTCACCTTGGTATGCTGATACCATCAATTACTTGGTTACTGGAGAGACTCCTGGCTCTTGGGATGAGCAGAAAAGGAAGAGATTCATTTCCCAAGCTAGATACTTTCATTTGGAAGAGCCTGAATTATTTAGAATTGGATAAGACCAAGTACTAAGACAACGTGTTCCTGAAGAAGAGCAACAAAGTGTGCTGAGTTTTTGCCATGAACTTCATTGTGGAGGACACTTTGGTGCTAAGAAAACATCTTTTAAGGTTCTTCAGTCTGATTTTTGGTAGCCTATGTTATTTAAGGATTCTCATAACTTTGTTAAAGCCTATATTAGATGTCAACGGATTGGAACGATTGGGAAGAGGAATGAGATGCCTCAACACCCGATTCAACCTGTTGAAATTTTTAATGTTTAGGGAATAGACTTTATGTGACCCTTCCTTTCGTCCCAAGGTTATGGGTATATCTTAGTGGCAGTTGACTATATCTCTAAATGGATAAAGGTCATTCCTATGCGAACAAATGACCACTCAGTGGTATTGAAATTTGTCAAGGCCAATATCATATCCCAATTTGGCTGTCCTAAGACTATTATTAGTGATGGAGGACCTCACTTCTGAAATAACCACTTCAACTAGTTAGTCAAGAGTCTAGGGGTCACTCACAAGATTGCTTCCTTGTACCACCCCCACACGAGTGGCCAGGTTGAAGTGTTGAATAGGGAGATAAAGAACATTTTAAAAAAGACTGTTAAGCCTGATAGGAAAGATTGGTCCCAAAATCTCGATAATACTTTGTGGGCATATCAAACGGCTTATAAGACCTCTTTGGGTACATCTCCCTTCCGACTAGTGTACAGGAAAGCATGCCATTTACCTGTCGAGTTGGAACATAGGGCACTGTGGATTATCCGAAGTATCAACATGGATTTAGAAAAGGCGGGTAAGGCACGACTTCAAGAATTAAGTGAGCTTGAGGAGCTGAGGAATGATGCTTATGACACCTCTCAAGCTTTTAAAGAGAGAACTAAGGTCTTGCATGATAAGCATATCCTTAGAAAGGCCTTTGAGCCCAACCAACAAGTCTGGCTTTTCAATTTCAGACTTAAGCTTTTCCCAGGAAAATTGAAATCATGTTGGGATGGGCCATACATAATCACCAAAGTGTTTCCGCATGGGGCTATGGAGATCAAGAGCCCTTCCTCTTCAGCAACGCCCTTTACCATCAACATCCAACGATTAAAACCATACATTACTTTGGATGACCATCTGGTTGACAAGGTCACTCTTGAGGAGCCTTAGCTCCTATCATTCTCTGCCTCAAGTAACATTTCCCTTAACTGTTTTGCTTCTAATAAGGACATTGTTTGAACTAAGCATGGAGGGATAGGACCTAAGGCATCTGCTTATAACATGTCTACATTTTGCATTCATGCATGCAAATTGCATTAAAATAAAAATAAAAAAAAAACCATGTTGTTATGCTTAACTGGCTGGGCTCTGCATCTTTAAGCATGAGACCAAGACTTTAGGTTTGCTTAAGTTGACTTTAGGTATCTAATTATAGGAGCTAGGGTTGAACTATTGACTTTAGAACTTTAAGGTCCGTTTGGACTTAAAACCTTAAGTAAGAGTTAAGTTGCAGACCATTCTTCAAGAGGTTGAGAAAGGAAAGCTAGGGATTGAGTTAAAGGTTGGGTAGTACCTGGTGTCTTTTTCTACCTTTTGGTTTACAGGTCCTCGTAACCTAATCATCCACATTTTACGTACACTTTTCTTGTGTAAGTAATGATCACCTTAATTTCTTAAAATTTGCCTCTTAGTTCCTACTTAGGAGAAGCTTGAAAACACAATTTGATTAGAAGAGTTCCTACCGCAGGAGAGGTGGAGTATATACTCACCTTTAGGATGCAATGATAACATGTCACCTCCTCGACACTTGTCTCTTAGGATGTCCATCGTACTAGGGACATGTAAGCGCATTGTGCGGTTCAAGTACCATAGGTGACCCTATTTCGAAGTGCCGATTGCCACAAGCTTGAATTCGCTTAAGAAATCCATGGGCAATACTATCTCGAAGTGTGGATTGCCAGGAGTTCTTGGGGTCACTATGGGTTATGCTATCTTGAAGCATCGAAAGCCAGTCACCCTTCGAGGTTCGGTGATGGGGACAATGAATCTGACACATATTGTGTTGATAGTTGATCCAAGGTTAGACTTAGAGGAATCAAACAAAAAATATATATATATTAAAAAAAAATCTTCTTACTCCCTTTCTAGGTTGGCAATCATACCAACCTCAAATAAATCAGACCAATGCACATGCATGAATGCTTTAATCTCTGGGACCAATAAACCCTAAGGTAGAGTTAGAAATCAGGGAAGCCTATGCCTATAACTCGTCCTTAACTAACCTAGTCTATAACTCAACAAGTACTTGGGTACCTTACGATCTAAGGTTAGATGGTTGAACCTAATTTCTATGAAAAGGTCAATTGAGTTAGCTTAGATAACTTGGAGTTTTAAGTCATGCTTGAATTTACTAGGACTAGCAAAAACTAGGCATGGGGGTATTTGATTAGCCCATATTTGTGGGCTATTTAAGTATATGAATGCCTAGACATTAAGATATCTTTAACATTTGGATGGCATACAATAGGATGTAAATAAATTACATCATACTTTTAGCTTAATTGCATAATTCATTTATTACATTCATATTTAAATGTATTTAGAATTAACTTAGAATTACATGCATTTGATCAGTTAACCAATTAGGTGAGTTACATGCATTTTTTTTAATTTAACACAGAAGTTAAGGATTTTGCATAACTAACCATAATATTTATTATTTTCTTATTCTCTTCTTCTACAGGTAACAGTTGCACTTCCTCATGCACCCATTCGCGCATAGCTACCAGCATTCATCTGCCACGAAGAGGATCTAATCCCACTTCTTTGATTTCAAATTCGCCACCTGCAGCTACAAAGGGAGGAGGAGACGACCGTGTTGGGCAAGCCTTCACCCCCTTCCCTACTGTGTAGAGAACCCAGATTCTACTACGCTCCACTACCACTGGCCTCAATTGTGACAGCGAGCCTCCACCACCGTGAGCATGTGGCGTGATAGGCCACACCACCGTCTGGAGCTCGCTTGCATTACTGTGAGTACCTCGACGTGCACCACCCTCACCACCATCACCAGCAACCAACACCAGTAAACACCACCATCAACACCTCCACTACCTCCAAGCAACACCTTCACCTTCATCTTCCCTCTAGTTAAGATGTTCGGGAAGTTTCCCAGACGTCTGAAGTCCCTACAGCACCACCTCCATCTTCACTTCCCTCTCATTTCTTCTTCTTCTTTTCCCTCTGTTTTCCCTCCACTAAAAACAACCCAAACTTGCTCGCGTGCACCTCCAACAAGTAGCCACCGCCCTCCTCTCCATGCGCATCTCCACACTGCAACTCCACACACTGCACCACCGCCCGCGAGCAGCAACGTGGGTTCTCCTTGCGCATCCATCGTGCATAAACCACCGGTCATCGCCTCTTCAACCATGCCCCTCCGTGCTCACAGCAGCAGCATCACCCTCTCCTCTATGCGCGGCTGCAACTCACCATGCCCCTCCGTGCACACAGCAGCAGTGCGCATTGCCCATCAACTCCACCGCACACAGGCGTGCATCACTCATGGTCAGCAGCCCTCCCATACCGCTCCCATGGAGCTCCTCCTAGTAGCAATAGCCACTGGAACCCACTTCCACCGTAGCTCCATCCGGCCACCTCAGGCTGCCCTGCACTTCGCTGTGACCGCCATCATGGAGCCCTCAGTCTAAAGATCCTCCTTCGAGCTTCACACCTCTAGCCATTCCCTCCTCCTCGTGCACAGTCATGGGGAAGAAATCCCCTGTTTTGGGTCCAATTAGTTTTTACATTCAAGTGCCATTGGCACAAATAGATTTTTTGATTTTCCAATATTTAATTATGGTAGTTTTATGGATGAAAACCCTCATGTTTTATAGAAAAAGCTCATTCAACATATCTTGCATTGATTTCTTAATTTAAAGGGGAATTTGGCTTGATTTTTGGGGAAATCAATAGTGAACATTCATTTTTTACTTGTGCGAGTTTTAATAGGCACGTTCCTCCCTGTGGACACAATCCACTCTTATCTTGAGTGGTTTAATTTTAATTTAATACTTTGATTAGTTGATTTTCCCCCACTTAGAAATACAAATGACAAATCATTTGAATTATCATTTTGTTAAGCAAGAATCAACTCATCAGTTCACACTACACCTAATTGACTCAATACAAGTCAATTGGGTTGGCCCTGTTTTCTAATTGGATTCATGGAACCCAATTGGACCCTTTTCCAACCATGCAAGTTCAATTGGACTCAGTCATAGTCCGACTAACTCACCTATAATCTAATTGGGAATTTCTTATCCCAATTTCACACACATTGACTCAATTAAACTTGTGATAAGTTTAGTTGAACCTACCACATTAGTAATAGTTTAGGTGAACCTATTTTAGGACTCTTACCTAAACCTAATACCTAAACCTATTAGACTCAACCTAGGACCCATTTAGCCACCACTCTATAGTGATTTACCCAACCCAATTAGGTCCACTCCACCCTTCCCACACCCCTCCATAAGTGGTGACAACCATCACCCTTAGGTGGCACCAACACAACACCTAAAACCTAAGCCAACTAGGTCCACGTCCACTCAACCTCCCTCAACCAAAAGTGGATCTAGAAGACCCCTTCCTTCCTCCCAATTGACACCCACTAGACCCTCTTCTATAGCCTTCAAACGCCACCACAAGAGAGCTCCCAACTTATATAAAAAGCCCCTCTCTTTGGCCACCCACCCATCATCTTCTTCCTCCCAATTCAACTCCATACTCACGACCACCATCACCTCCACTCAAGTTCCACCACCTTCACCTCCAAGAGGCTAGCCACGACCACCTATGGCCGCCCTCCATTCCCTCCCTCCAACTCAAGCCACACAGTGACCAAGCACACCCTTGGTGCCCCGCTTTTTGCTAGCTGTAGTCATTCTTCATAGCTTTAATTTATTACATTGATTTCTTGCTTAGTAGTGTAGTGATATGTCTTTCTAGGTTGCACGCCTAAGCACCCTCTGAGCTTCAGGTGTGGAGTTCTCTGCATGGTGTAGACGAGCCATCATACCCTTGGTCTCACCACCCTCATCCTCCAGTGCTGACGGTTCCTCGAGTATTCCCAGTGGGATGAGCTTCTGTTAGATTTAGTAGTTTTTTTTATTTCCATGTACAAGCTTTCCTCTGCATTTGTTTGTAAATAGATTGATTTAATGACATAAATTCTTGTTATCATTATTTGGATTGTCTTTTTCTTTTAAAATAAATCATGTCAGTACCAGAGGATATAAATGATTTAGCAGTTGATGCAAATTTCGTTAGTCGCCATCGTATAGTTAAAATCTTGCGAATTGAAACCCACACATTCACATTCATTTTTTTCTTACTCACGTGCACGTTCTTCGTATCAACAATGCGATCGACGAATCTTTTGTACACACTTTAGAAATCGGATTGCGTTTTTAAGCAAGTAGAGAATCAAAATCACTTTGTCATTACCGCCTCCCTAAGATCGACTGGGAGTCACCCAAGTTTCACTATAAAATTGTTGTTTAGGTCAATTTCGTGACTATACTACAACTAAATCATAACATCACGATTTCCGACTTAACACACAACATATCCACAATACTCAATTTTGTTTATCGCCTTAAAAATGTCAAGTTTCAATTTTCTATCCCCAAAGGCGATTTTCATGCTGCCATTTTCACAATTGATGTTTGCCTTCGCGGTAGCTAGGATGCCCTAGAGTAATGGGTGTGTTCCATAATTCCTTAAGTGCATCCATATCAAGGACCAAAAAATCGATACAAAAATAGAAGTCCTTGACCTTAACAATCACATCTCAATAATGACCCTCAGAGTGGTGACCAAATGGTCTGCTAATTGGAGTGTTACTGAGGTGGGCTTAAGTTCACCTAACTTGGATTTTTCATACAGGGATGTAAGGATTAGGTTAATGGACGCACCTAGATCCAATAGTGCCTGATCAAAAGTATATAATCCCCAATCATGCATGAAATCAAGGGATCACTTGGATCTCTCCTCTTTTGAGGTAGGTGATGTAGGATAACAAAACTAGCCTACTCAAAAAGTATCAACTTCCTTAGGGTAGTCTCCTTCAGCTTACACTTCTAAGTGCATAAATTCTTTAAAAACTTAGCATAAGCTGAGATATGCTTAATAGCATAGAGTAGTATATTGATCTCCACACTTCTAAATATATTTAGAAGCTCCTTGTTGCTATCAATAGGTTTCTTCTTCCTGGATTTCAATAGAGCTTCAGGGAACTGGATATGAGTAGGGTCATTCTTCTCGAGTTCCTAGCCCTCAATATCTTCTTCATTGCTCTTCGTCTTATCCTCAGGCTCACCCAAGGTTTGCTTCCCACTCCTCAAGGTAACAGAATTTGTAGAAGCATACGTGTTCAAGTCTTGGGGAGGGTTAAGAAAGATAGGAGGGGCTTTTTAGCCAAATATCTAGGATTAGAAGAAGAAGGACCTACTCAACCACTTGAGCATGTGTGTGTGGGTCCTTCTGATACCTATACCCTTACGCACTATTGCCCTAATTTTGGACATTTCTCGGGTTGGGTACTAGTTGAGATGGTAGAGATCTAGGTTGTCAATTGTTAGCAATAAGCCTAAATTGCAAGTTGTCCAACAAGATTTTCGTCTGCTACATGAGTTGAAGCATAGATCCTTGCATCTCTACCATCTTGCGATTCAAATCAGCCTATCCCACAGGTTGTTGGGCATTCCAAGTTGGCTAATTGACCTGATTCGAGGGTAGATGAGTATATACATGACCATGACCCTAACCCATAGGTCTCTGTGGCGCATAGTTGCTAGGTCAAGCTTGGGTCTGCTACCCCTAATTTTTTTAGGAGAAGTTAGGTGGTTCCTCCAACCTGGGTTATAGGTGTTGGAATACGGGTTGAACCTAGCATTCTCCTGTATAGTCTAAACATCCTCATAAGGTAAGGATGAAGGGAAAGAAGGATCAGAAAAATTGGGATCAAAGGCCCCAATTTGGAACCCGTAGGGTTCCTAGAAGTGCTGGCTCGCAAGTTGAGCCGACTGAAGTTGGTTCACAAACTCTCATCCTATGGGAGCTTGTGAAGATTGGAATCCCGAACTCTAGGAATGAGTGGATCTAGAAGTGTTTCTAGAGTTTCCAACAATCCACCCTTCCATTCACTTTGCAACTAGATCCACCTTATCTAGTTTATTGCATATCAATTCCATATCAAATGTATGAGAATCTTGAGCCTCATTGGCATTTGATCGAGGTTGTTGGGATCAGTTCAAGGTGTCCATGGAGGCATGGTTTATAGAGTTCTCGCTCATTTCCTCGAACAAATCGTATACACTATTGATGTCGTGAAATGCATTAGGTTAATTTGTCTGTTATAGCATGCAATTACGACGTCAATTTTAATTAAAAAATGGAAAGGTGAGTATAAGTGTCGATCTCGAGAAGGCAAAAATCCAAATTGTTTAATCACTCATTGTCACAAAATATTCCGTTTTGTATACTTGCGAGAAGAATAGAGAGAGAGAGAATGAGAGAAGGAGGAGGGTTAGAAATCCGATGTAGACGAAAGATCACCAACTATGCATGAAGTGGAAACATGATGAAGCATAAGATAAGCGAAGTAGTAGATCACTTGGAAAGCATAAAACAATCACTTTTCTTGATTATGTATCCAATGTACTACAAATATGAGCAAGGAAAAGAAAAACTAGAAGAATGCTTGACAAATAGCAATTATAAGCTAAGCAAGAACTAGCAATCAAAGGCAAAGCCAAGAGTCATCGAGGCAGCCACGGCGGTGGATGGGCTTCTATCGGCGGCTCGGTGGCTCCGGAATCTTGCTTTAAAGCTCAATGGACTGGTGTGTTGCTTGGTAGCAGATATATGCAAATGGGGGGTCTTCAGGGCCTTTTATAGGTGAAGAAACACCTTTTGGCCAGGCCTTGCATTGAAGCCATGCATAGGACACGCCCACACAGCACACCCACGCATTACGCCCGCTGGCCTCCCACAGTCGTCCGATGAATGATGAAGGCTCCAAATCGCATACGAATGCACGCTCCAGATCGCGCCTTGCTCGATCAGATGGCAGATGAAGCGCTCAGAGTCTTAATGAATCATGCACTCCCACGTGTACAATTGCACGCCTAATTGCGCATCTGATGGCATGTGCGCAAATCGTGTGCATCGGATGGCACCATGTAGCTGCTTCAACACTCACCCGATGGAGATATGGTGGCCCAATTTTGCTGCCTCTTCACATGCAACGCAATTGCACCTCGCGAAGTCTTGAACTCATGGCCACCGCATGTGGGTCGAGGTGTAGACCAATGCACTACACCCACTGCTTTGTTGCGTTTGCGAATTAGCACGCATGCATTCTCAGCCATTGGATCAAGATCCAACAGCCAAGATTGCTTGATGAAGGTGAGTTTAAGGAAAGCGGTGAGATGATGGTGGCCATTAGGTAGCCTGGATGGCACCACGTGGCACCATCTGGGTCGTTCATTGTCTTTCCTTTGTACCGGATGCTACAGAGCTACGATCGAGATGATTCTTGCTTCATTGGACTACATTCATCGATCCAGATTCATCTGTGCACTCCAATTGCTCATCTGAGACCTACTCCAATATGCACTTGTACACAAGGTCATTAAACATTAATTTAAAGCAATCTTAATGCAGAAATGACACAATATGCATGTATTTCTCCTAGACCCTTTGTAATATGGTATTCATGAGCCTAGAAATTGACTCTAATTGATATAATTAACACTATTATTTATAGAGTCATCATACCCCCATGCTCACTCCTTACTAGTCCCTAGTAAGGTTAACCTAAATGTTATTTATAGCAAAAACTAAGAATCGATTGCTTGGGCATAAGTTTCTTATCAATAGGAGGAAATTTCTACTAAGAACTTAACCCACAGAGACTCAACAGTGCCTGGATGCCTGTCAAAATGAAGACCACCCAAGTCCTCACCTTATTCTATATAAAAGCAAATATATTTTTTTCTTTTTTATCTTTTCTGGAAGATTTTTTTGGATTTTGGAGTTGAGAGTTTCGGGATAACTTTCTACGGCTACCCAACCCACCCAAGACTCAAAAAGGACTCTAAGTACTAAGCATCTTGTTGTGAAAATTGTGATAGACTCAATGGCAATTAAAACTTACTTCAGGTTTCTACTCCCCTAGGTGACCCGAAAGAGAAAATGTTACATAAAGGTGTATCTATCTGACCGGTAGCTTTCTCCCTACTTTTATTTTTGTGTGGTCAACACAAGGGTAAACCCAGTGTATATCTCCCCAAAATTATGCTACTTCCCTGCTTCTTCCTTAAGTATTTTGGACTTCTTGTGCATTTTATGAGCTGGGATATAGACAACTGGCTAATGGGCTATTACCCACGATAACATGCCAGTCATACTCGTGTGGTAAAGTGTGTCTTACTCTTTTTTTCTTTTTCTCCTCTTTTTATTTTTCTACTTCTTTTTTTTTTTTAAGTAGGTGGCTTTCCTGATCTAAGATTTACCTAAAGGCAGTAGTAAAAGAGAATGGTCCTGTGGCTAGGCTCTGGACAACCGACCAATGGGCTGTTACCCATGACAACTTGCCAGGCATACTACCCTAAAAGGTTCATTAGCTACCCAATTTTCATTAGAACCGTCGATGAGTAAGTCGATGCAAAATGCATGTAGATGCTTAGACTAAAAGCCCCTCTAAATCAGAGGGAGGGTTGATAAGTCGTATACTTATCACCCTTTATTTACCAGATTAATACAAATAACGATGGCGAGAACTCGAGAACAAGTCCATATTTTAGTGAACACTGATTGCACAGCAAAAATACACCAACAATTGTGCCATCTTGTGCTATTTCCTAGCATTGCCAGTGCATATTAGGTAGCCATAGTCGCATTTGTAAAAATACATGCATGCATGCATTTATTTGAAAGGGGAGGAGAGTGAATAAAATGGCCTTGTAATTAAAAAATTCCTCAAGTGCTGCCTCACAAAATTTTCATCTTTATTTTTATTTTTATTTGACTTTCTTCTCCGCGGCTGCAAAGCATGGCAGCCTCCTCTTCGTTCCATTCCCTGCTCAAGCTCACCCTGCCTTCTTCCTCTTTAAAAGAGCATGGCTTCTTCTTTGTAAAGAGAGCCTGGTCCACGGAGAAAACCCAACACAACAACTTCCCTTCCAGGCCGTTCCCTCCCCTCTCCCTCCATACACAGCCTCTCCTCCTCTGAGGAGCCACTCTGTGGCCAGGAGTACCTCACTGTAGTGCACAACCACCACCGTGAGTCCACCACCACCTAGCTCATCAAAGAGCCGGTGGGCGTGGTGGTTCTCTTCCCTGTTTCGACGTTTAGCATTTCCGCCATTGCCACAGGAGCTTCAAGCTTTGGAGCTCAAGCTCCGCAGCAGTAGCAGCAAGGTGCCGGCCACCGCGCACCCTGTCGCAGACCTCCATCGCGCGCGCCTGCAAGCCACCCTCGCCTCCACCGCACGCCTGCAGGCCGCCCTCGCCTCCCACTTCTTCGCATCTTCACCCGCCTCTCCGCGCAAGCCAGCAGCCGGCGCAGCTTCTCCTCGCGCGCGCCAGCCGCTCCACACCTCCCGCACTCACAGAACCGAACATGCCCGGTCGCGGGGAGCCGAGTGGCACTGTAGCCACTGTTCACGCTAGTCAGCGGAACACTGTGGCTACAATGCGGTGACCGGTAAGTGTAACGACCCGGTTCCCAAGTCCCTACGAGACACGAGAACCGGACCGACTCGACTAATCCCAAGACCCAGTCGTCCAACGAGGAAGTAACCAAAAGACAGTAAAATAAACCACATTCAGCATGAATATAACTAACAGTAAGAAAGTACAGCAGTAAGGAAAGAAACTACTACAGTAGGCACCACCACAACAGTAAAACAACATTTATCATATAACAAAAACTGCAGGTAAAGAAGGTACAGCGGAAACAAAACTACTCACTAGAACAGAAACAAAAGAAGGTACAAAGCTGTGGCAACTCTACTGGACCCTACTCGGCCCAGCGTCCTCTGCAGCCGCCAACCCTGGCTGCTCAACACCTGGTCCTGAAAAAGGTAACGAGTGTAACACGTCAGCAAAACGCTGAGTAGAGTGGCAAACTAACTAAAGGCAACAGTAGAGGGTACAGTAGCTGTTATGTTCTATTACTTCCTTTATTTACATCTTTCAATTTTTCTCACTATTTCATTTACTTCTCAGATCCTTTACTTGATCTCGAATGTCCTCGTGGGACGATCTTGATTGCAGTCTTTTCCAACAGTAGAAGTAGCACGTGGTGCTCTCCTGGCCGGGAGAGTCCCCCGTGGTGATCCTACCCTCAGTCAACCACCCCAAGGTCACTGACAGACGTAACGGTGACTACGGCACGCGCGATAAACGCACAGGTAGCTAGCCCGTACTGGCACGCGGTCAGTCGTTTCCGTTAACGGGTGCGCCCAAAGCACAGCATGGAACCAGGGCAGAGCCCTCTCAGTAACAGGGGTCCAACCCCTCCACAGTAACCAAACCGGGGCCTTGCCCCTCCACAGTCCGCGCACCCTCGTCTGACTACCCTGGTTTGCCCTAGTGGGCCTAACAAGTCGGTGAAGGAGGCTAGCAGAACCCCGGGGCCCGTGGGGTAGCTAGTACTCTCCTAACACTACTAGCTCTCCTCGGTACTACGTACACGAGGGCCAACAAGTCGGTACAGAGCGGCCAAGCCTAACCCCGGGTCCCTGGGGCGGCTGGCCCCACTCTGCACTAAAACAGGTACAGGTACTTCCCTTGGTACTGCGTACCCAAGAGACAGTACAAACTACATCTCAGTTCCATTCCTTTTCTTTCCAGGAGTTCCACTCCTAATTCCCCGTAGGGTTCCAGCTCTTTATCTCAGAACATCATATGTTTCACTTTCCAGATTCACGTTCTCACATTCCATGATCTCAACATTATTCTTTATGCATAACAGGCAGCTGTTAATTAAATTTACAGGCAGCTTTATATATATTCCTTTCCATTTTTCCAAGACTGCAGTAATATACATTCCACTAGTTTTTCCATCCTAGGATTCATGCCATATCCTAGGATCTATCATACAATCTAGTTTTCTGGCCCTAGGATTCATGCAACACCTAGGAGCTATCATTCCATATATTTCTCATTCCTAGGATTCATGCAATGCCCTAGGTTCTAGTTATGGTTCCATACTTTAACAGATTTTATTAATACTTAGAACCACTCTACCAGGTACAACGGAAGTAATGGGGGCGTGGTCGGGAATCCCGCGCGCCTCCGCGACTCTCAAGACTGCAACCGAACAAGGTCCTATCACAAGGATCAAACACAAGGAGTGTCTCAAAACAGTGTATAGCTACTGTAGGCGGGTAGAGGAATAAATTCTGAAACGAACGCAACTCGAATCGCGGAAAACGGAGCCCAAACGGGCCCTAAACGGGTCGAGAAAGACAATACTGTGCAAAATCAGACGTCTGGAACTCCTTCCAGACGTCTTAAACGGTGGATCAGAGAATTACCTGTTCGGCTTGGTTCCCCGGACGTCCAGAAGTCTGTGGGGACGTCTCTCCTAGATCCCAGACGTCCGATGGTATCTCCGGACGTCTGGAGGTCACTCCCGCCGTCTGGTACAACTTCCAGACGTCGGATTCGCAAAGGATGACGAATCCGAACACCTGCGCACAGCCAACCCTCCTCCCTCAGTACGGTCAGTCGACAAAAAAAGAAGGAGAAAGCGGAACTCACCTTTCAGACGTCTGTATGATCACACAGACGTCGACCTTGCCGTCTGGATATCAGTCCAGACGTCTGATTCTGGAGATTTTTCCAGAATCAGAACCTCGCTCGGCCTCCGCTCGCGACGCCGCCCGCGTCGCACCTCGCGCGTCCGCTGCTCCACCCGCAGCAGGTCCCTCTTCTCGACGCTCTGCGCCCCCCTGCGCCCTCCGCCGGCCGGCCAAGCCGCTCCCGGCGAGCTCGCCCTCACGGCAGAGCCCCGCCCTCGCACGCCGCAGCTCCTCCGCGCCTACTGCGGCCGCCGCTGCCGCTGCGCCCTCGCGTCCGCTCGCTCTCGCGCACAGGCAGGAGAGAAGGAGGAAGATGGTGGAGATGGGAGGGGAGGCGCGCCCCCTCCCCCTTTTAACGCCGCGCGGAGAGGAGGGAGAGACGGCCGCAGTCGCCTGCAGCCGCAGAGAAGATGCGGATCGCAGGTCTGCGCGCACAGGCGCGCAGACGAATATCCCGTGCGAGCATAACTGTTCGCCAGACGTCTGTAAACTATCCCGGACGTCTGGTCAGACGTCTGGATGTGATCCCAGACGTCTTTACAGACGTCTGGGCCACCTCCCAGACGTCTTAAAAGACGTCTGGGGCACGCGCTCGTTACAATATAACAAACTCAAAGGAAGTTTCGTCCCCGAAACTTGCGCCAACTAGGGTGCGGAAAAAGGATGTCCAAATAACCATAACAAACTCAAAGAGGACCGATGCCGGTCCGAAAGGACGTACCCGCGAAAAGCTCTGGGTACCGCTCCCGCATTGCCGCCTCAGGCTCCCAGGTAGCCTCCTCGTACCGCTGGCTCCTCCACAAAACCTTTACCAGGGGTACTTGCTTTCGTCTCAACCTGCGGACGGCTCGGTCTAGGATCTGCACTGGCCGCTCGGGGTAGGTCAAGTCGTCGCTCACCTCGACGCTCTCGTGACTCAGTACGTGGCTGGGATCGGCTACGTACTTCCTGAGGTTGGACACGTGGAACACGTCGTGCACACCAGAAAGCTGCGGGGGAAGGGCAAGTCTGTAAGCAACGGGTCCAACCCGCTCCAGGACCTCGAAGGGCCCCACGAACCTCGGCGCGAGCTTCCCTCTAACCCCAAACCGCTGTAAGCCCTTCATGGGCGAAACACGAAGAAAGACGTGGTCCCCGACCTCGAACTGCACCTCTCTGCGTCTGCGATCTGCGTAGCTCTTCTGTCTGCTCCTGACAGTGCGGAGTCGTCTGTGGATCTGCTCAACTACCTCCTGACTCTGCCGGATCAACCTGGGGCCAACCTCCCACTTGGTCCCCACCTCAACCCAACTCAAGGGTGCTGTGCATTTCCGTCCGTACAGAGCCTCGTAGGGAGCCATGCCGATGCTCGAGTGATAACTGTTGTTGTATGCAAACTCTGCCAGGGGCAGGTGCTCCTCCCAAGAGCCCCTCCAGTCTAGTACACAGGCACGCAAAAGATCCTCAAGTGTCTGTATCGTGCGTTCCGACTGTCCGTCCGTCTGGGGGTGGTAAGCCGTGCTAAACCTCAACCTCGTCCCCAAAGCCTGCTGAAACTCAGCCCAAAATTGGGACGTAAAGCGGGTATCCCGGTCGGATACGATCTCCCGCGGAACTCCGTGTAGTCGCACCACATCACGGATATACCTCTCTGCCAACTGTGCTGGTCCCAAAGTGACTCGGATCGGCAAGAATCGTGCCGTCTTCGTCAACCTATCCACTATTACCCAGACCGCGTCGTGTCCTCGCTGGGTAACAGGTAAACCCACCACCAAGTCCATGGTGATGCTCTCCCACTTCCACTCTGGCACTGGAAGCGGCTGAAGCGGCCCTGCAGGCCTCTGATGCTCGGCTTTCACCTGCTGGCACACTAAGCACTGCTGCACGAACTCACCCACATCCCGCTTCATCCCTCTCCACCAGAACTCGCGTCTCAAGTCATGGTACATTTTCGTGTTTCCGGGATGTATGGTGAATCTGGAACCGTGTGCCTCAGTCAGGAGCTCTCTCAACAGCTCCTCGTCTCTGGGGACGCACAGCCGTCCCCCCAAGCGTAACACCTGGTCTGTGAAAGAGAAGTCCCCTGGGTCCCCTGACAGTACTCTGTCGCGCAAAGACTGCAAGTACGGATCGGCCATCTGTCCCGTGATGATGCGGTCTATCAACTCTGGTCTGGTCTGCCGTGTCACCGTCACTGCCCCACAGTACCCTCGTAACTCTAGAGGTCGCCAACTGCCCACCTCCTCCAAAAGGCTCCAACTCTGTAACTGTAGACTGGCCAAGCGTGCGGGCGCCTTACGGCTCAAGGCGTCAGCCACCACATTGGCCTTTCCCGGGTGGTAGGAGATGCTGCAGTCATAGTCCTTCAGGAGCTCCAACCAACGTCTCTGTCTCATGTTGAGCTCCTTCTGGTCAAAAAGATATCTGAGGCTCTTGTGATCTGTAAAAATCTCGAAGGTCTCACCGTACAAGTAATGCCTCCATGTCTTCAGCGCGAAGACAACAGCTGCCAACTCTAGGTCGTGGGTAGGGTAGGTATGCTCATGGGGCTTCAGTTGCCGCGAAGCGTAAGCGACCACGTGACCCCTCTGCATGAGCACACCTCCTAACCCCTGCAAGGAAGCGTCCGTGTACACGACGAACCCGCCACTACTGTCAGGAATGGTGAGCACGGGAGCCGAGGTCAACCTCTCCTTCAGCTCCAGAAAACACGCCTCACAGGCGTCTGTCCAAGTGAAAAACACATCCTTCCGAGTCAACTGTGTCATAGGACGTGCAATCTGCGAAAACCCTCTGATGAACCGTCTGTAGTAACCTGCCAGTCCCAGGAAACTGCGAATCTCAGTGACTGAACGCGGTCTCTCCCACCTGAGCACTGCCTCGACCTTGGCGGGATCCACCGCCAGGCCGTCTCCAGAGATCACATGACCCAAAAAGGTCACCTCCCTCAACCAGAACTCGCACTTGCTGTATTTGGCGTACAGCCTGCGTCGTCTCAGAGTGTCCAGAACCATCCGCAAGTGCTGTCCGTGCTGCGTCCGATCTCTAGAATAGATGAGTACATCATCTATGAAAACCACCACAAACTGGTCCAAGTACGGTCTGAACACCCGGTTCATCAGGTCCATGAAAGCAGCGGGGGCATTGGTCAGCCCAAACGGCATGACCAAAAACTCGTAGTGTCCGTACCGGGTGCGGAAAGCTGTCTTGGAGATGTCGGTCTCCCTGATCCTCAACTGGTGGTATCCAGACCTCAAGTCGATCTTGGAAAATACCGTGGCACCCCGCAACTGGTCAAACAAATCGTCAATCCTCGGCAGCGGATATCGGTTCTTGATGGTGACCCTATTCAGCTGTCTGTAGTCCACACAAAGGCGTAGGGTCCCATCCTTCTTCTTCACAAACAGTACCGGGGCTCCCCAGGGAGACGCACTGGGCCTCACGAAACCCTTCTCCAAAAGGTCCTGCAACTGAGACTTGAGCTCTCGCAGCTCAAGCGGTGCCATCCTGTATGGCGCGGTGGAGATGGGGTTGGTCCCTGGTACTAGTGAGATCTCAAACTCGATCTCACGCTTGGGCGGTAGTCCTGGTAACTCGTCTGGAAACACGTCGGGGTACTCTCTGACCACCGGGATGCTCTGGAAGTCTGCCACGGGGCTGTGCTCTGCCACCACACAAGCTAAGAAGCCCTCACACCCCTGGCTCAAAAGTCTCGCCGCCCGAAGTGCCGAAATGCACCTGAAACCTCCGTCCACTGGCTGCCCGTGAAACTCGAAGGAAGGCAACTCCGGAATGGAGAAGACAATCTTCCTCTCAAAGCAGTCTACCAATGCGTGGTAAGCGGACAGCCAATCCATCCCCAGGATCACCCAAAGTCCTCCATCTGTATCATAATCAGGTCAGCTGGCAGGCTGTGTCCCCCGATGCTGACCCCGCAACCCGTGTACACCTCCTCAGCTACAAACAGCTGACCACTCGGACCTCTGATTACGAACGGGTTCTCTAACAATGTATAATCCTGGTCCAAACTAACTGCGAAACTGTCTGCGACAAACGAGTGCGTAGCGCCGGAATCGAAAAGCGTGTAAACGAGTCTGCCAGAAACTGAAACCATACCTGCTACCACGGATCCCGAAGCTCTGGCGTCCCTGTGTGTTAGGGCGTTGATACGCCCCTCAGCTCTAGGTGCGGACGAAGCAGCCACACTCTGCGTCGGACGGGTAGGTGCTGGCCGGTACCCTCCTCGCGACTGCGGTCCTCCTCCTTGCGCCTGGAAACCGCGGCCTCCTGCGCGCCCTCCAGTGCTCTGCGCGGGAAGTATCTGCTGACCTCCTGCCCTAGATGGGCAGTCCCTCCTGACGTGGCCCGGCTGGTCACACTGGTAGCAGAGGGGAACCCGACTCCCGCCCTCAGTGAGTCCCTGCTGTCGGCTAGGCGGGGGTCCGGTGCTGGCGACTGGCCCCTGTCGAGGGCCCCCAAAGGCCACTGATGGCCCTGCACAACGTGACGGCTCTCCTGCGGACGCCACGTGTCTCCGTTCTCGCCGGCCCCGCGAGAAGTCTGGCTGAAAGGGCCTCTTCCGCCCGCCGTCGGTCTCTCGCGCGGACGGGTTGGTCTCCTCGTAAGTCATGGCTGCCTCTACCACCCTCGAAAACGTCGGCAGCTTCAGGGGTTTGACATACCCCCGGATCGCAGGCCGGAGCCCCTCGGTGAACCTCCAAAGGCGCTCCTCCTCAGTGGCTACCGCTGTCGCTGCAAAGCGGGACAGCTCCAAGAAACGCGTGCGGTACGCGCTCACGGTCATCGTCCCTTGGCGGAGAGTGTGGAACTCCCGCCTCCTCTGGTCCTGCCACGTCTGGGGAAACTACTGCTCGCAGAAGAGGGTGACGAACTGGTCCCACGTCGGCTCGTCCCTCTCCTGTCCCCGGACCGCCCTCCACCACCGGTGTGCCGCACTCTCCAGCTGGTACGTGGCAAAGGCCACGCGGCACTCCTCCGGGGGGCGAAGGGTGTCGAAGATCTTCTCCAGCTGCTCAAGCCAGTCCTCTGCCTCGGTCGGGTCCTCATCCCCCTTGAAGGAGGGGGCTTCAGCTTCCGGAACTGTCCGAAAAGCTCGAAGTGGTGCTGTAGGGGAGGTGCTGGTGCGCCTCCAGGCGAAGGTGTCTCGTGTACAGAAGTGTCGGAGGAAGGTGGGGGCGGCAGGGGCCCATCCCCTCCCTCGTGTCCGGCGCCGCGTCCGTCGCGTGGTCCCACAGAGGACTCCCCCTCTGCAACCCCAGGAGGAGGTGCTCGGGGCGGTGGGTGGAGCTCCTCTCGTACAATATCCCGTATCAATCTGGCGAGGTCCTGGGCCTGGATGCCAGGGAGTGGTGGCTGATCCACCGAGACGTCAACGACAGCACGTCCACCTCGCCGTCCTCGCCCACGGCCGCGCCCGCGGCCAGTCACGCCAGTCCCACGACGAGGCATCTCCTGCAAGGAGACGCGAAACAAAACGGAAACGTCAAAACAGACGGGTACCTAACAACACTTCTAAGAGCTCAAGTCAAGAGATATGTTGTGGTGGCTACTCTAGCTATAAACATGTGAATTGGTTATTTTCCAGTCAGTTGATTCACTTCTCGGGACGACCTTGCTCTGATACCATCTTGTAACGACCCGGTTCCCGAGTCCCTACGAGACACGAGAACCGGACCGACTCGACTAATCCCAAGACCCAGTCGTCCAACGAGGAAGTAACCAAAAGACAGTAAAATAAACCACATTCAGCATGAATATAACTAACAGTAAGAAAGTACAGCAGTAAGGAAAGAAACTACTACAGTAGGCACCACCACAACAGTAAAACAACATTTATCATATAACAAAAACTGCAGGTAAAGAAGGTACAGCGGAAACAAAACTACTCACTAGAACAGAAACAAAAGAAGGTACAAAGCTGTGGCAACTCTACTGGACCCTACTCGGCCCAGCGTCCTCTGCAGCCGCCAACCCTGGCTGCTCAACACCTGGTCCTGAAAAAGGTAACGAGTGTAACACGTCAGCAAAACGCTGAGTAGAGTGGCAAACTAACTAAAGGCAACAGTAGAGGGTACAGTAGCTGTTATGTTCTATTACTTCCTTTATTTACATCTTTCAATTTTTCTCACTATTTCATTTACTTCTCAGATCCTTTACTTGATCTCGAATGTCCTCGTGGGACGATCTTGATTGCAGTCTTTTCCAACAGTAGAAGTAGCACGTGGTGCTCTCCTGGCCGGGAGAGTCCCCCGTGGTGATCCTACCCTCAGTCAACCACCCCAAGGTCACTGACAGACGTAACGGTGACTACAGCACGCGCGATAAACGCACAGGTAGCTAGCCCGTACTGGCACGCGGTCAGTCGTTTCCGTTAACGGGTGCGCCCAAAGCACAGCACGGAACCAGGGCAGAGCCCTCTCAGTAACAGGGGTCCAACCCCTCCACAGTAACCAAACCGGGGCCTTGCCCCTCCACAGTCCGCGCACCCTCGTCTGACTACCCTGGTTTGCCCTAGTGGGCCTAACAAGTCGGTGAAGGAGGCTAGCAGAACCCCGGGGCCCGTGGGGTAGCTAGTACTCTCCTAACACTACTAGCTCTCCTCGGTACTACGTACACGAGGGCCAACAAGTCGGTACAGAGCGGCCAAGCCTAACCCCGGGTCCCTGGGGCGGCTGGCCCCACTCTGCACTAAAACAGGTACAGGTACTTCCCTTGGTACTGCGTACCCAAGAGACAGTACAAACTACATCTCAGTTCCATTCCTTTTCTTTCCAGGAGTTCCACTCCTAATTCCCCGTAGGGTTCCAGCTCTTTATCTCAGAACATCATATGTTTCACTTTCCAGATTCACGTTCTCACATTCCATGATCTCAACATGATTCTTTATGCATAACAGGCAGCTGTTAATTAAATTTACAGGCAGCTTTATATATATTCCTTTCCATTTTTCCAAGACTGCAGTAATATACATTCCACTAGTTTTTCCATCCTAGGATTCATGCCATATCCTAGGATCTATCATACAATCTAGTTTTCTGGCCCTAGGATTCATGCAACACCTAGGAGCTATCATTCCATATATTTCTCATTCCTAGGATTCATGCAATGCCCTAGGTTCTAGTTATGGTTCCATACTTTAACAGATTTTATTAATACTTAGAACCACTCTACCAGGTACAACGGAAGTAATGGGGGCGTGGTCGGGAATCCCGCGCGCCTCCGCGACTCTCAAGACTGCAACCGAACAAGGTCCTATCACAAGGATCAAACACAAGGAGTGTCTCAAAACAGTGTATAGCTACTGTAGGCGGGTAGAGGAATAAATTCTGAAACGAACGCAACTCGAATCGCGGAAAACGGAGCCCAAACGGGCCCTAAACGGGTCGAGAAAGACAATACTGTGCAAAATCAGACGTCTGGAACTCCTTCCAGACGTCTTAAACGGTGGATCAGAGAATTACCTGTTCGGCTTGGTTCCCCGGACGTCCAGAAGTCTGTGGGGACGTCTCTCCTAGATCCCAGACGTCCGATGGTATCTCCGGACGTCTGGAGGTCACTCCCGCCGTCTGGTACAACTTCCAGACGTCGGATTCGCAAAGGATGACGAATCCGAACACCTGCGCACAGCCAACCCTCCTCCCTCAGTACGGTCAGTCGACAAAAAAAGAAGGAGAAAGCGGAACTCACCTTTCAGACGTCTGTATGATCACACAGACGTCGACCTTGCCGTCTGGATATCAGTCCAGACGTCTGATTCTGGAGATTTTTCCAGAATCAGAACCTCGCTCGGCCTCCGCTCGCGACGCCGCCCGCGTCGCACCTCGCGCGTCCGCTGCTCCGCCCGCAGCAGGTCCCACTTCGCGACGCTCTGCGCCCCCCTGCGCCCTCCGCCGGCCGGCCAAGCCGCTCCCGGCGAGCTCGCCCTCACGGCAGAGCCCCGCCCTCGCACGCCGCAGCTCCTCCGCGCCTACTGCGGCCGCCGCTACCGCTGCGCCCTCGCGTCCGCTCGCTCTCGCGCACAGGCAGGAGAGAAGGAGGAAGATGGTGGAGACGGGAGGGGAGGCGCGCCCCCTCCCCCTTTTAACGCCGCGCGGAGAGGAGGGAGAGACGGCCGCAGTCGCCTGCAGCCGCAGAGAAGATGCGGATCGCAGGTCTGCGCGCACAGGCGCGCAGACGAATATCCCGTGCGAGCATAACTGTTCGCCAGATGTCTGTAAACTATCCCGGACGTCTGGTCAGACGTCTGGATGTGATCCCAGACGTCTTTACAGACGTCTGGGCCACCTCCCAGACGTCTTAAAAGACGTCTGGGGCACGCGCTCGTTACAGTAAGTTTCTCACTTATCCGGTCACCTGGCGCGTCACAACCTGCGCTAGCCCGCGCCCGCGTCTCCCTTCGCCCGCGTACGCCCGCCCGCTTCAGCGCCTGCTTCTTCGCCCGCGTCTTCGCCAGCTCCCTCCAGCGCCTGCGTCTGCCCGCACCCGCCTCTTCGCGCAGCGCGGTGCGCTGCGGTTCTCTTCCCTGTGCCCACTCCCTTTAGCGCGTGCCTTTTCGCGCGCCTACGCACCTATGCGTGCGCGTGTGGCACCAGACGACGACCGCTGCGTGCATACGACTTAACGCCCGCTCCTTCACTCCAGTAGAAGCGATCTCTCTCTCTCTCTCTTTCTCTCTCTCTCACAGCACTCTCTCACTCCTGCAGACACATACACACTCACATTCTCGCACACACACACCCACTCACTTATATACTAATATATACTTATATATATATATATACATATATATTTATATATATATATACTTATATTTATACATATAGTAGTACCTATATAACTAAGTATTAGTATACATACATACATATATATACATCTATATACTTATATATATATATATACACATATATATTTACATATATACATATATTTATATACGTATAAATATATATATACATATATCTATATATATATATATTATTACCTATATAACTAAGTATAAGTAGAGATACATATATATATATATATATACATATATATATACATACAAATATACATACACATATGCATATATATATATATATATATACACACATACCTATCTACATATATCTATATACATAAATACTTATACTAATATATATATATATACATATACACATATATATAACTATATACATATATTACTATATATATATATATCTATACATATATTTACATATCTATATATATATACATATATATATTTATATTTATATATACATATATCGCTACATTTACACTTATATAATTATAACCATATCTACCTATATACATATAGATATATACTTACATATATACATACATATATATATATTTTCATCCTACACGTTTTATCGTGGGAATATCTACACCAGTTGCTGATATTCCCTGATACACACGTACAGAAAGTGTGTTCGCACTCATCTTCCACCAATCCATCTTACACTCCACACGGCACTTCGTCTTGTTGGTTGCATCTTTCTAGACAACGACCGACTCGACACTGTGCTACACGCCATCTCCACCTCCACCCCCACCCCTTTATACATATATAATATATACATATGTATATACTATATTTACTTTATTTCTGCTTCTCTTTCCTGCCAGTAAAAAGATAAAAAATATATATATAAAAGAGAAAAGATAATCCTTGACTTGAAGGTACTCAGTCTTGCGAAGACTAGTTTTGAAACCCTGATTTGGCTCAAAGCTAAGAACCTGATTTTGAGGGTGTACCTCAAGGACAAGAACTATCAGAAAAAAAAAAATCTAAATAGAAAAATACTAAAAACATAATAAACGAATGGAAGAGATTCGTTGTAGGAAAGGTGTAGAAACTCATTCACTTCTAATCCCACTTCCCTGAGTTCGACCCTGGGCCTAAAAGTGACCAAGATAAAATCAAGTAGGCCAGGTAAAAATTTTTGTAAAGAGATGGTTAGGCTCGATTTAGGTTAACCACTATACACATTTCAACGATAAAATCACCATATTAACACAACCTATCTGGGTCTACACCACACTCTTCTCAAACACCTAGACTGATTAAGTCTAAAACCTGAAGAGTCTAAGCGTTCAGGTCCCTAACGTATCATTTCTTAAAGTTGACAAGCTCTTAATGCCTAAGTTTTTCTTTTGAAAAAAAAGAAATAAAAGTTAGTTCAAGCTGACAATTTTGTACTCAGAACATGAGTTACCACCCCCCTATGCCTATGTCGGACAATGTCCTCATTAGATAATAAATTTATGCAGGAGAGTAAGGAAAGAAATCACCTGAGTTGTAACTGTATATTTGATCAACTTGAAACCTCTAGGTTGCCTCCCAGAAAGTGCTGAGTTTATTGCCACGTGCTAAGTTTAGTGCCTTTAGCTAGGCAAAGACTTAATCAAGTGGCTCAATACTTACAGAAGATAGGGTTATCAAAACTAATATGAAAATGTGCTCGTTTGCTCCAAGAATCATTGGTCCACAATTGCGGACCAAGTAATGGTGTATCCCTACGCCAAAGAGTCTCTCTATAGCAAACTATGGAATAGGGACAAAGAATGCAGGGTAATCAGAATGCAGGTTATGATGCTAATTTTATTCCATAGTTCAATGAGAGGTTGCTGAGGAAGAGGATTGAGATGAAAATCAACATGCAAGTCAGCAATAGAGTCTGGATCATAGGGGTGATCATAATGGTGATTGATATCGAAAATCATGCTCTCCCCAGGCCCTGGATTATATGAGGGTACATGTGAGATTTGAAGCTCTGTAAAGAGGTCACTAAAATCCTCGTCAAAAATCATCCCGTCCTCATTGGTACTAATCTTAGATTCATCGGAATCTGTCTCAGTCTCTGAGTCGAGCCATCAATTAGATTGACTAGGATTATGAGTAAATCCCCAATTCATTCTTGTTGATATTTCACCCTCATATGTATCAGACTCCTCAACATTAGGTGGCATTTTTGTTTCTTTAGAGTTATCCCCTAATCATTGAAAATTAGAGTCAGGATGAAAGAATTCAAACTCAAGGTTTCCTTCATCACCTTGGCAGGTGGGAGGAGAAAAATGTGAATCATGTGATGTCGGAGTGAAAATGGATTCGCTTCTCAGAGACCGTGACTCGGGCTGATCAATCATATCAACTTCAGATTTATCAATGCACATGTGATTATCAAAATCCTTAGGCAAAATGATCTCCATACTGCCCAGGTGTGCCTAACCAGAGATGTCGAAGTCAGTAATCTCATGATATCCAACCTGCCTTTCCTCAAATTCCCCCAGATTATTTAGGACATCCAAATCTTAATTGTCCTGTGAATCCTTCCCTTGAGAAGGCTCGTGACTGATTGGATCCTCAAAATGAATGGTTTGCATTTCAGGGCATCCCTTCAAATCTATTTTCGTAAGTGGATTTCCTTCCTTAATTCCAATGGATGTCTCCCAAGATTGATAATCAGTGTTGGGGGTATTGATCTTTTAACCATCACTTTCACAAATGGGACAGTCTAAAGCTGGTTGAGTCTAGTAGTCCTCTAAAGAATTCATTGTTAAGCATTCTTTAACCAAGGTATCCACAGGATCGCATTCCTCGACCCAACCGTAATTAAAAGACTTGGTTACCTTGAAGATATCCAATTGCATCTTCTTGTCTCCAAAGGAATTTTCTATACATCCCGTGTTGTAGTCAATGTTAGCCTTCGCCATAGCCAAAAAGGGTATGCCTAGGATGATGGGTGTGTTTTGTAGTTGTTCAGGGACTTCCATGTCAAGGACTAAGAAGTCAATTGGGAAGTAAAAGCCCTTAACCCGAACAATTACATCCTCAACTACCCCTTTCAGGGTTTTTATAGATCAGTCGGCTAGTTGGATAGTCATAGGTGTGGGTTTTAATTCTCCAAATCTGAACTGGTGATAAAGGGTAGTCGGGATTAAGTTAATTGAAGCACCTAAGTCCAGAAGTGCTCTATCAAAAGTCATGTCACCAATATTACATGAGATCAAAGGTGCTCCAAGGTCAGTCCTTTTATGTGGCAGGCTACTCAATATCATCGAACTAGCCTGCTCAGATAGCACTACCTTCCTAGGTGCTTAGATTCTTGGCTTACACTTGGGTGTGCATACATCCTTCAAAAACTTTGCGTAAGCTGGGATATGCTTGATTGCTTTGAGGTGGCGTATCTTGATTTGTACTTGTTTAAAAATCTCTAACAACTCCTCGTTCTCAACCACATTTGTCTTCTTCTTTATCTTATCCAAGGCTTTAAGGTATGGGATTTAGGTTTGAACTGGGTCAGGTTCCTAATCCTTGGGTTCCTCCCAATCATCCTGATTACACAGCAATCATAGGACTTAAATGACCTAAATTAAGTTAGAACTTAGCATAATTGTAGTATAATTCATGCATGGATAGCATACATTGCATCTTTTCTTCTTTACTTAGATATGCATGAAATAATGTTATAATGTATTGATTAGTGCAATATTTGGGATTGTAGGCAATAAGAAGTTCAGGGGATGGCTTGAAGTGGGAACTAAAGAAAGGAAAGAGCCAGAGCTGCAAAAGAACTGGAGCAGAAGCCCTAGAATAAAAATGAAGAAATAATATAAGGAAGAGGTATACTACCTTACTAATAGAATTTTAATGTAGGAATTAAATTATGAAGAACATAGGACCCTTCCTAACCTTAAGATAGCCCTAGAGACCTTCTTAAGCCCTAGCCACCCTTAGATCAAGTCACCTTAGCCTAGGATACCTCAAAACCCTTATTCTAGCCCATACCTGGATGTCCAAGTAGGTTGCTAGACGTCCAGAACCCTTAGACACCACCTGCAGACCTAGAACCCAATTCTACTAGAATATTGGATGTCTAAACAAGGTGTTAGACGTCCAATTTCTGCAGAATTCCAAGATAGAGCCTTAAATCCACCTTGACTCAACTTTGGACGTCCAGATCAGAGTTTTGGACTTTTGATTTTGAAGTATAGGTCCTCTGATTGCTAAATCAAACATTTGGAACCCCTCTCCAATCATTATTTTTGAAATCAATCTTAGATCTTGATTTCCTAAGCCCCTAAACCCATTTCTACACCCTAGGAAACCTAAATTAAGGTGTCCTAAGCCTAGTACACTACCCCAAGACCCTCTCAGGAACCTAATTAGGTTCTCACTAAACCCAATTGACCTGGATCTAAGTCAATCACACTTCACCTAGTCAATTAGACTCATGGAGTCCAATTGAGCTCAAATCTCAACCAACACAAGTCTAATTGGACTCACTGAGAGTCCAATTGACTCAAGCATGACCTAATTGGGAACTTCCTCTTCCAATTGCACACACACCCACTCAATTAAACTTAAGATAAGTTTAATTGCACTTATCACATTAGTATTAGATTTTATTAATCTATTTGTAGACACCTACCAAACCCAATCACCTAGACCTATAGGGCTCAACCTAAAACCACCTAGCCACACCCACACAAGTCATGCACACACGCCACACACACACCTAGTTTCCCACTCTAGAGTCTTCTAGAGCCTTCAGCAAGTGGCGCCACCTAGGTTGCCAAAAATAGCAACCAAACTAGTCCATTCTTAGATCCACAATTTGTGGATCTAAGAAGACCCACTCCCATCCATCTTGAAGCCAAGATTGAGGCCCTTCTAGAGAATTCTATAATTCTCTAGAGAACCAAGCCCTTGGTCTATTTAAAGACCATCATGGATGACCATGGACTCCCATCTAGCCTTGGACTCCATTTCATGTGCACCTCCACCCATCACTCCATTGGCGAGCTCCATCACCTCCACTCCACTCTACTCCAAGTCCAAGAAGCTATGGCATCTCCACCACCTTCTCAAGAGGTCGACTGATGTGGTCCGGATGCATTTATTTAAGAATGTCATTGTAGCTTACGTTCGCACGTCTGTTTTGAATAAAGAAACGAACGTGAGTCCGAGTGTCAAACACAGGGAGGCATGAAAATTGGGTTTTCTGTCACTTTGTTGCCATAGAAATGGCAGATTTTGCTTGCGAGGAAATGTGGGAGAAGACAAACGAGTGAGGGGGAGAGAGAGAGTAGGGTTAGAATCTTTTGATCATTACTCCCCTCCGGATTGCTATCGGATCTTGATAGCATTCCTCAATGTTTAAAAAAAAAAGAATCTTTTGATCATGCAACTCATGATAAGGAAAAAACTTGGTAAAAAAAAAAAAAAAGCAACAATAGCTAGAAAGAAACATCTTCATTTAACATGCAACCTAAGTTTTTGTAAATACAACCATAGAAAAATGTTTAAGCTAAAGTAAAGTAATGCTAAGATAGAGAGAGAGAGAAAGGAGATGGCAAGGCAGCCACAACGGTGGAGGAGGGCTCCGTCGGCGGCTCGTCGACTCCGACGATTACAAAAGGGTGGCTAGGAGTAGGATAGAAGACTTGCAAGGGAATTGAATGCTCTACATAGGTAGTTGGAAGGGGTTTCTATATGAGGAAGGGCTTTAAATGAAGTAGGGGCTTTAGCGATGTCCGAGACGTTGCTAAACACATGCCAAAACTATCGGTGTAGCCTCCTTGCCCGCCGGTCCTCCGCACGCACCGTGCTTCCTCCTCTTCACAATCCAAGTGCGTGCCTTGAGGGTCATCCGATCGAAGATTAGACGATTGAGATTGCGCGGAGGGCATGCTCGCAGATCGTGCTTACGCAGCGCACGCCTCGCTCGTCATCGCACGCGTCAGGAATGAGCTCCCGCGATCGCGCCGCGTGCCTTCATCCACTCCGTCCACGCTCTCATCGATGGTTCAATTTCTTCTGCACATGCCTTAGCCTTGGATTTGATGTGCAGTGCGGCTCAATCCTGCATCGGGTGCACGGAGAAAGGGCGTTGACCATTGCACTATGACCCGCAGATGGTCGCAGCGACGAAATCGGGCGCGGCGCGGGTCGACCATTGGATGAGAATCCAACGGTCAGGATCTGATCGAGGGCACGTGTTGATGAGGTATGTCGCTGGTGCGAGCACATCAGATGCTGCCACGTAGCCGCCTGTGGGCCGTTGATCATCAGATCAATGGCCAGAACTTCTTGGGCTAGTTGTGGGAGCTCCGGATGTCGGATTTGATCGATTTTGAGTCCATTGGGCTCCATTCGTCGTTCTGAATTCATCTGTGTGGTCCGATCACTCATCTGAGGCCTGTTTTGACATGACTTGTATAAATGGCCATTAACACTGATTATAAGCAATCTCAATGTGCAATGCATGTAATGCTCCCATACCCGTTTATGATGTGTTATTTGTGCATGTTACCCTTAAGATAAAACCCCGATTGGCAGAATTATCACCATAAAATATAGCATTATGATACCCCCATGCTTACTCCTTGCTAGTCCCTAGCAAGGTTCATTTTAGCTGTTATTCTTAGTCAGAATTTAGAAATTGATCACTTAGACATTTTGTTACTTGTCAATAGGAGGAAATATACTAAGATTCTGATCTACAGAGACTAAACAACACTCGGGTATCTGCCAAATTGTGAATCGCCTGAATCCTTTCTTTAAGGCATATATTTTTTTTTCTTTTTGATCTTTTCTCATTTTTTTGGATTTTTGGAGTTGAGAGTGTGTTGGTAACTTTTTACGGCTACCTAACCCACCCAAAACTCAGAAAAGCCTCTAAGTGCAAAGCATCTTGGTGTGAAGATCGTGATAGACTCAATGGTAATTCAGACAGACTTCAGGTTTCTACACCCCTAAGTGACCGAAAAAGGAAGTGTTTGCCTGAAGGTGTATCTGTCTGATCGGTAGCTTTCTCCCTACTTTTATTTTATTTGGGGTCAACACAAGGGTGTTTCCAGTGTATATCTCCCCGAATTGCTCTACTTCCCTGCTTCTTCCTTAAGTGTTTTGGATCTTTTTGTGCATTTAGTGAGCTAGGCTCTGGACAACTGGCTAATGGGCTGTTACCCACAACCACTTGCCAGCCATACTCATGGGGTGAAGTGTAGCTTATTTTGTTCTCTTTTTCCTCTTTTCTTTTTTTTTATTTTTAGTAGGTGGCTTCCCTGATCTCAAATTTACCTAGAGGCAATAAGAGGAAAGTGATCCTGTGGCTGGGCTCTAGACAACCGGCCAATGGGTTGCTACCACGACAACTTGCCAACCATATCACCCTAGAAAGTTCATTAGCTACCCAATTTCTGTTAGAATCTCCGAGGAGTGAGTCAGTGCAAAAAT
The DNA here is from genome assembly GCA_037157565.1 of Thalassia testudinum. Taxonomy (NCBI): domain Eukaryota; kingdom Viridiplantae; phylum Streptophyta; class Magnoliopsida; order Alismatales; family Hydrocharitaceae; genus Thalassia; species Thalassia testudinum. Next base: position 99,831,234 of record JAZHRO010000025.1, read on the forward strand.
GTGTGTAAATGCTTAGAGTAAAAGTCCTTTCGAGTCAGAGGGCAGGTTGATAAGTCGTATACTTATCACCTTATTTTATTGGTGGATTAAAATAAATTAAGGTTGTGAGGATTCAAAGCTAAATCCATATTTTAATGGACACCAGGGCTGATTAAGCCTAAAAAGTCTAAGTGTTCAGGCTCTTTTCATATTAGTTCCCACTGTTGACAAGTTCCTAATGCCTAAGTTTTTCTTCCTACATTCATCATTTTTTTATTTTATTCAGACTGATAAAATGAACTCAGAATGTGCAAATTACCACCCCCCATGCTTAAGTTGGACAATGTCCTCATTAACAAATAAATTGATGCAACGGGGGTTCAGAAAGAAATCACCTAAGTAATGCAGTATACATGAGCAGTCTGAATCTTCTAGGTTGCCTCCCATGAAGCATTGAGTTTAATGCCTCTAGCTAGGCGATACTTCGTGTTAGCCCTCAATGAGGGTGACAACCTCCTTTAGGGTAACTTAGGCAAGGAAGTGCTTCAATCTCTGACCGTTTACCATGAAGGCGTGCCCAGTGTTCGGATCTGCAATTTCAACTGCCCATTGGAAAAAGGTTTGACCACCCGATATGGTCCTGTCTACTTGGATCTGAGCTTCCTGGGAAAGAGTTTGAGTCAGGCATTAAAAAGCCAGGCTTGCTGGTTAGGCTCGAAGGTCTTTCTATGAATGAGTCGGTCATGGATGGCTTTCCTCTTTTCCTTGTAAAGTCGATTATTCTCAAAGGTGTCCTGACAAATTTCCTCGAGCTTGGAGAGTTGGAGCATCCTCTGTGCACCGACTAACTGAGAATCCATGTTACATTACTTAATGGCCCAGTAAGCCCAATGTTCCAACTCAACAGGAAGGTGGCAAGCTTTGCCAAAGACTGGGCGATAAGGTGACATGCCTATCAGGATCTTAAAAGTGGTCCTGCATGCCCACAAGGCATCATCCAGTCGTGTGAACCAATCCTTCCTGTCAAGTCTCACAGTCTTTTGTAGAATATTCTTGATCTGCCTGTTGGAGACCTCAGTCTGCCCATTGGTTTGTGGATGATACAGGGTGGCAATGCGGTGAGTAACCCCGTATTTTCTGAGTAGGGCACAGAACTAGGCGTGAATAAAGTGACTTCCACCATCACTAATCATGGCCTTCGGTATTCCAAACTAAGAAAAGATGTTTTGCTTAACAAATTCCATGATAGCCTTATGATCGCATCGACGGATGGCGATGGCTTCAATCCATTTTGAGACATAGTCTACTGAGACTAAGATGTACTCAAAGTCGTTGGATGGTGGAAAGGGGCCCATGAAATCAATGCCCCAAACATCAAATATCTCGACGACCAGAATGGGCTGGAGGGGCATCATGTCTTTCCTGGTCATGGTCCCCAAAGTCTGGCAGTGAGAGCAAGTCTTAGCAAAGTTGTGTGCATCCTTAAATAATGAGGGCCATTAAAATCCGAACTGTAAAACCTTCGCAGCCATCTTCTTTCCCAAAAAGTGACCACCACACGCTTGGTCATGACAAAAGGATAGTACACTTTGAACTTCTTCCAAAATACACCTCCTGATAATTTGATTGGCATAGAGGTGAAACAGCATGGGATCATCCCAGAAATAATGTTTAGCTTTAGCCAAAAGCTTATCCCGTTGCTATCTAGACCAACTGTGCGGGGTCTGTCCTACTACCAGGTAGTTGACAAAGTCGGCATACCAAGGTAGTTTCTTGTCTTGCACAGCCAGAAGTTGTTCATCGGGAAAGGTGTCAAACAAGGGCAAGGAGGGCCTAATGTGGTTCGGGTGGAGTCGAGATAGATGGTCGGCCACAACATTCTTGGACTCGACTTTGTCACGAATTTCCAGGCCAAATTCCTACAAGAGCAGGATCCATCTGATGAGCCTGGGTTTCGCATCCTTTTTAGCCAACAAATGCCAGATGGCCGAGTAGTATGTATAAATGGTTACGTGGGATCCTAGAAGGTATGATCGAAACTTCTCGAGTCCAAAAGCTACAGCGAGCAGCTCTTTTTCTATGACCGATAATTTCGTTAGGCCTCATCCAACGTCTTTCTCACGTAGTATATCACCACAGGTTTCTTGTCTCGTCTCTATCCCAGAACTACGCCGATGGCAAAGTCTGATGCATCACACATGATCTCAAAATCCTAGGACCAGTCTGGGGGCTGTAACACAAGTGCAATGGAGACTGATTCTCTGAGAGTATGGTAAGCCTAGATGCAATCAGGTGTCATGTGGAAGAGGGCATCATTGGCCAGAAGGTCGGTCAAGGGTTTCGAGAGCTTGGAGAAGTCCTTAATGAACCTTCTATAGAAGCCAACATGTCTAAGGAACGAGCGCATTTGCTAATTCGAGCTAGGTGGGGGAAGTTTGGAAATCAAATCAACTTTAGCTCGATTCACCTCAATGCCCCTATGCAATACGATGTGATCGAGGACAATTCCTTCTTGAACCATGAAATGGCTCTTTTCCCAACTTAGCACCAAATTAACCTCAATACATCGTTTCAGAATTTTCTCCAAGTTGCTCAAACAATGGTCGAATGAGTTCCCAAATACTAAGAAATCATCCATAAAGACTTCCAGGTATTCACCTACCATCTTTGAAAAGATGGCTAGCATGCAACGCTGAAAGGTAGCGAGTGCGTTGCATAACCCGAATGGCATATGACGGAATGCGAACATGCCATATGGGCAAGTGAATGTGGTCTTCTCTTGATCTTCAGGAGCAATTGTGACTTGGTTGTATCTTGAATATCCATCCAGGAAGCAAACATATTTCTACCTTGCCAATCGCTCGAGAATCTGATCAATGAATGGCAAGGGGAAATGATCTTTCTTGGTCGCTTCATTGAGCTTCCTATAATCAATGCACACCCGCTGATAAGAACCTCATCATGAACCCTAACTAGCACAATCTAACCTAGATATGCGAGAAAAAGCTCCTACATAACTCAAAGAAAGGCTTGACTCAGAGAATTCTGAGTTTAAGAAGAAAGCAAGTCATAAGGGGTAAAAATGTAATTTCACCAACACAATCTGCAAACATGGTAACTCAGGGTCCAAACATAGGTCAAACTAACCTAATAAGAAGGAAAGTGGGATGATCTGATCCAACAAGGGCTACAGCAACTCCAAGGAACTAAATGACATTCTGTAACCCTAAAACAAACCCACTTCAATTCACGAGGTTTGAGGCAAGGTAAAAATTGACTAAACCCTCTAAAATTCATAGAAAAATAATCTCTAGGGCTTAGAACCTTCAATTTGGCCTTAGAAACCCATTTTAACCTACATTGAGAGCCATGCCCAATTAATGATTTAATTTGGGTTTTTACGTAAATTGGTTGGTCAAACAAGGTCTGACCTCGAAATAAAATTCACCATTAAAATCCTTAGGTTAAATTTAGTCATGCATAAAAACTTGAGCCTAAGAAGAGACCTTCTTGACCGACTTTGCAATTTGGTCCTCATCTATTACTTTTTGACCCTCAACTTTCGAAACCCTTGCATTTTGGCCCCTATTTTTCTCATCGTTCTTTGCATTTAGGTCCCTCCTGCAAGTCTCTGCACAGCGCCATGCTCCGGCGACTTTGCGCGGAGCATGGCGCTGCGCAGGGTGAGGGGGATGTCCTGCAAATTGAACCTGGTGTTCCCTGCGACGTCTGCTGTCGCAGGGACACCGCCATGCCGCCTGACGACGCCCACACCTTCCGTGCGAACGCGCGGAAGGTATGGGTCACACCTCCGGCCATTCTCTGGCGAGGGAGGCACATCGCCTCCCTGCGTCCACTCCTTCGCCACCGCCTTTATAAAGACCAGCGTCGCCAACCGGTTCGGGCAGCTTGGTCTTGACGGAGAAAACCCCAACCCTTCCTCTCTCCCCACTCCGACAGGAACTCACCAGCTCTGGCGGCTTCTCCTCCTCCATCTCGTCGCTCTGCTACAATACCAGCAGCAGAGCCACCTTCGCCTGATCTCCCCGCGTCGCGCCGTACCAAGCACGTGCCTCCCTGCCCTCTTCCTCGCCGCCGCTCTCTCCCTCTGGGTGTTTCTTCTCCGGTGACAGTCGATACGACTGCCGCCCTGCTCCGGCCCCCTTCGTCCCTATAGGTAGGTTACTGTTATTTCCCTTCGTCCCCTCTTTCTTTTCCCCACTGCCTTTCAGTTGATTACCCTGCGACTGCACCCGACCACCATCATCTTCCATCCCTCTGGCAACCCTCCGGCGAGTTGCCCCCGTTGATCCGCCGCTCCACACAACTTGCCAACTGTCCCAAAAGCTCCGCCTCACCCTACCCAACACCCCCCACCCCTCCACTGCCACTCCACACCTCCACAACACTCCCCCAATCAAACCCATTTTTCCGGTTGCAGTCTGACCTAGGGCTACCGCCAGACACCGCCCCGCAACATGCTGCACCTCGCACTACCTTCATCGTGCCACGGTGAAGGTTTCCCTGTGGTCTGATTAGGCTGAGAGGCCCTGTTTGTGTCAGGCAGATTTTCATCCCCGGCCGCCATTGGCGACGAAGCAAGGAGCTTCCAAGCGAGCTCCAGGTCTCGAAGTAGCAGGACTCCAGCCGAGGTGAATTGGAGAGACCCAGGTGAAGGCAGGTAGCTGGCACGCGAAGGGAAGCGAGGACACAGCTGCTGAGGCAAGGTCGCGATTCTTCCTGTGGGTGCGCACGAGAAGGGACGAAGTTTAGTCCCACATCGTAAGATTTCAAAGCGCCGCACCCATTTAAATTGATTTTGTGTTTTTACCTAAGCGCCTCAGAACATGGGGTGAGGTCCCCTCGCCCACTCACCCACCTCGTCCGCGACCCACGCCACGCGAACCTGGCTGATCCGTTTACCCTGCACTCCTCGCGCACCACCCACGCCGGTGCACCTGGTCACGGGTACGCTACCCAACCCGATAACCCGGCTCTGGGAGAGCTTCCTATGAGCGGTTTATAGAGAGAGATGTGCGGGTAGAGGGAAGGGCTAGGTTTTGCTGTGCCCTGTGCAGGAATAGGGCGCGAAGGAAGAAGGTTCACCACTTGGCCGCAGGAAGAAGAGGAGCGGAAGAAGAAACCTCGAAAAGGCTCTGCAGCTGAGCAAGGTAGAAGACCAAGGAAGAAGAAGAGGGAAGAAGAAGAGAAGAAGAAGCAACAAAGGAAGAAAAGAAGGGAAGCACTGTAGTAGACCGCCGTTTAAGTCATCTGACTGTGATATCAGACGACGGATGAAGCTTCAGAGGAGATAAAGCAGAGAAGAAGAAAAAGAAAAGAAAAGGCTCCACAGCTGAAGAGAAAGAAATGAGAAGAAGGAAGAAAGAAGATCACGACAAGAAAAAGAAGAAGAATTGAAGAAGAAAAGAACTAGAAGACAAGCAGAAGAAGAAGAGGAACTGAAGGCAATCAGAGCCAAGGAAGAAGACCCGTAAAGATAAAGAAAAGAGAAAGAAGAGAAGAAGAAGACAAGCAAAGAGAGAAAGAAGAGAAGAAGAAAAAGCCAAAAGATAGAAATCTATTTCTCCCTCTCTCTCTCTCTTATTTTTGTAATAAAGAAACATTGTACTTCTAGAATTCCAGTAGCTCCCTGAGTTCGACCTTGGGAAACTATTTCCGAGTAAAATTTTAATGGTAACAACAACCGTAGCTGTCTTATTTTATACCACAATGACATTACTGTAATAAGCATTAAAACAAACAAAGACTAGCCGCGGTTGGGGAATTGTCACCACCCGCCATGCAATGGTGGTGTGGGTAGGGATGGGTTCGCCACGCTCATTGGTGACAACGGTGAGCCCAGCTTTCTTGGGGACCACTTGAGTGAGGCTCACCCAAGGGCTATCGGAGATTGGGTAGATGATGCCAATGTCAAGCCACATGATGATTTCCTTTTTAACGACCTCCCGCATATTCGGGTTTAATCATCTCTGCATCAGACAGGAAGGTCGAGCCCCATCTTCCAGGTAAATCTTGTGGGTGCAATAGGTGGGGCTAATTCCTCTCAAATCTGAGATGGTCCATCCAATGGCTACCCGATGTTCTAATAGGGTCGCGGTCAACCTAAGTTCTTGATCCTTGGATAAGTGGGCATTGATAATCACCGGGAAGGTCTGGTCAGGTCCAAGGAAGACATATTTGAGATTCTTGGGTAGCGGCTTCAGCTTGGGTGTGGGTGGAACCATACTCGACAGGTAGGGGAAAGGTGGGAGTTGATCCACATCAATCTCCTTGAACGGTGGCTGCTGATGGTAATCAACCCTACAGAGGTCAGTATGCACAGTCGAGGATAGGTCAGAACAGTCGTCACAGGTTTGGGTATGATGGTCAGATAAGGAACTAAGGGTAAGGCATTCCTCAACCAGAGGTTCCACAGGGTCGTGCTCCTCAATCCAGTCGCAATCGAAAGACTTGGTCGCCCTGAAGATATCCAACTGCATCTTTCTGTCTCCGAAGGCGATTTCCATGCATCCCGTGTCACAATAGATGTTCGCCTTAGCTGTAGCTAAAAAAGGTCTGCCTAGGATGATGGGTGTGTTCTATAGCTATTCAGGGACTTCCATTTCGAGCACCAAGAAATCGACTGGAAAATAGAAGTCCTTGACCCGAACAATCACGTCCTCAACAACCCCCTTCGGGGTCTTGATGGATCTATCAGCCAACTGGATGGTCACAGGTGTAGGCGTCAACTCTCCAAATCCAAATTGGTGATACAGGGTTGTCGGGATCAGATTGATTGAGGCGCCTAAGTCCAGGAGCACTCTAGCAAATGTCATGTCCACGATATTGCAGGATATCAAGGGTGCTCCTAGGCCAATTCATTTAAGTGGAAGGTTGCCAGAGATCACAGAACTGGCTTGCTCTATGAGCACAACCTTCCTAGGTGCTTGGGGTCATGGCTTACGCTTCGGTTTACAAGCATCCTTTAAGAACTTAGCATAAGCCGGGATGTGCTTGAAAGCCTCAAGGAGTGGGATATTAATCTGAACCTGCTTGAAGATTTTCAAAAGCTTCTCATTTTCCACAATAACTTTCTTTTTCTTTATCTTTTCCAAGGCCTCGGGATATGGTGTCTGAATGTGAGTAGGGTCCGTTTCTAGGTCCTTGGGTCTTTCTTGCTCGTCTTTAGAGTTGTGTATTTCAGGGGGTGAAATCTCGGGAGGAGTCAGCCATTTGGGCTCCTAGGTTTTAGTGCCGCTTCTCAAGGTCACCGCATTTGCAAAGGCATTACGACCATGGGTTGATCCTTGAGAAGAAGAGGAAGAAGAAGCACTGAACCCATGGGGTGTTTGTGGGGCTGGCAAGACCATGTGGGCCTACCCGGGATTGCCTTGGAACCCTTGCGAATTGGGGCCTCTATTAATCACGTTTCGCGGGTTTGATTGTGGCTGAGAAGGAAGGGATCCTGTTGTTTACAATCCAACAGCTGGCTCAACTATCCCTTTGTTGGTGCTAGAGCACCACGATCATTTGTTTTGATGATAACAAAACACGTGTCATTTAACATTTGCACTTAGAGTCTTAGATTTCAGGACAATTGCAAATGGAGACGTGATTAGACAGAGTTCAAGCTCGCATCCAGGATGGATTGGAGGAGCTTGATGGAAAACAGAGGAGATTCCCGAGGAGCGATAGATTGAAGAAGGAAGGAGATGAAGAATATGATAGATTTCCTTCTCTTGTACTCCTTATTTTTTTCGTTTCTTTTGTTGCTCTTTATTTTTGTTACTTAGATTCTTCTTAAAGAGCCTCAAAGTACCCTAACAGTAGTCCTAGGAACACCGGCACAACCCTAAGATACTTAGGTTTTCTGTAGAGAACTTAGAAAACCAATATAGGGTTCAAATAGTTTTTTCAGACGTCTAATTCCAAAATCAGACGTCTGATAATGTGTTTTAAGACGTCTGACTGTTGATTCAGACGTCTGATAACATTTAGGCTGGACTTGTTGTTCTGTCTGATGAAATCAGACGTCCAGACCTTAGACCAGACGTCTTAGAAGACATCTGATGACTTTGCCAGATGTCCAATTAGTGGACCGTTGGCTGGTTTAGCAAACACTCAAGGATATGACCGTTAGAGCCTTATCAGACGTCCTTAGGCCTTTCTAGACATCTGATAAATGACCGTTTTGCCTCGGTTGACCCAAAATCTCTTCTCAGAGATTTTCTAGCCGTTGCACTCTCTTGGAAATCCATTCCCACGAAAAAGTAGGTTTCCAGACGTCCAGACACAGTGCCAGACATCCTGTATGTCGTCTAATGGAGTTATGCTAGAACCCTGTTTAGATCTGATTCAAGTCAGGAAGAGACCCACCTAAAATTAGACGTCTGACCGTATTTTCAGACGTCTTAAAGTGATCTTCCAGACGTCTGATGCCAGGATCAGACGTTTGATAACCCTGTCAGTGCAATCATTGTTCCTGATTTCGGCCTGATTCTCTTGGGCTTTGCTCCCAACAGCTATGGAAGCTTTCCTAAGCCTTCCAAAGCTTTCCTAAGACCTCTATAAATAGAGAGGAACCTCTTGCACATCAAGACACACCTAGAGACACCAAAAAGACACCAAGAACAAGCATTTTCACTCTTTTGTGTCTAAGAGAAGCCCCTGCTCTCCAAGCTCAAGCTCTACATCTTGAGAGCATCAAGTCTTTGCACACCCGCTCTCACACCGTAGTTCACGAGAGCAACATTGCGCCGTCTCGTGGCTCACGCACCCGCGTCATCGATTCGACGCACTCCTTGCAAAGGAGAGTTTCCTAATTCCTATAGAAGCTTAGGTTTAAAATTACTTTGTTGGCTCTATAGGATTATTTGTTATTTTATCTTTGTTATTTGGTTGGGTATTCGCTTTGCGAATTCTCGTCTCCTTCGAGGGACAAAATCCTTCTCGTGAAGAGAAGGGGTTGAGGAACGCTACCCTCGCACTTGTAGCGTCGTTGTAATTGAGGTTGAATCACCCTGGTTTAAAGTGATTCGTTTAGTGGATTTGATCAACTTGCTTGATCGGAAAATCCTAACTCGAGAGGGTTAGGTGATGGTTTTCACCCGGTTTGGGTTTCCACCTAAAAATAATTGTGTACCTTGTGTGATTAATTTTTTGTGAGATTGCTTTACATTATATTCCGCATTTTTTACGTCACGCTGATCTCACCCCCTCCGAGTAGGGAATCACAATTGGTATGAGAGCAGGTTCTTACTGTTTCGGCATAACAACCCGGTAAGAAGATCATGGAGGGGAGCAATTCCGCAAGCAGGATTTCCGAGGGGCAGTCCACCATCCGACCACCCTATTTCGATGGGAACAACTATAGCTACTGGAAGCTGCAGATGAAGACATGGCTTCAAGCCACCGAATTTACAATATGGGACTGTTGCGAGACCCCCTTCAACGTCCCAGAAAAACCCGCAGCAGGCTACTCACAGCAGCAAATTCGAAAACTCTCACTCAATGCGAAAGCTATGAACGCGTTGTACTGCGTGCTCAGCCCGGAGGAGTTCAATAGAATCTCGCAATGCGCCACCGCATACGAGATCTGGCACACACTCGAGGTAACTCATGAAGGTACATCTAAGGTAAAAACTTCTAAACTCAATTTACTTTCACAAGAGTTTGAGGCTTTTTCCATGAAATCTAACGAAACTTTAAGTGAGATGAACACTAGGTTCACTCTCATAGTAAATAATTTGAAAGCTTTAGGGAAGACTTTCATCAAGGGGGAGCTTCAAGGGAAGCTTCTTCGTTCCCTTGGACAGGAGTGGGAACAGAAAGTCACCGCCATCAAGGAGGCAAAGGAAGTGGAGGAGCTCAACATGGAAGATCTCCTAGGCAATCTAATGGCCTACGAGACTAAGTTGAAGCAGAAGAAGAAGGATACACCGGAGCCTAAACCGAAGAAGACTCTCACCTTCAAAGCTGCATCGGATAGCGAGGTAAGTTCCGACGATGAAGACTTTAAATTTTTACTTAAAAAGTTTTCCAAGTTGTGTAGGGAATTGAAGAAGAAGGAGAAGAAGGAGAGCCCTAGACGTTGCTACCACTGCAAAGGAGAAAGGGCACCTGCGACCAGAGTGCCCTCTTCTCAAAAAGGAGAAGAAGAAGGAAAAGGAGAAGAAATCTAAGAAGAAGGCGTTCCAAGCCACTTGGGATGATTCGAGCTCGGAGGAAGAAAAAGAAAAAGAAGAAGAAATCATTTGCTTTGGTTTCATGGCCAAAGGAAGCAATAGCGACAGTGAAAGCGGAAGCGACTCCGACAACGAGGTAAATTTCAATTTATAAGAAGCTTTTAATGAGCTTTTTGAAGTTAGTAAATCACTAAAAAGAGAAAACAATAGCATGAAAAAGAATCTTAGTTTTCTTACAAGTGAAAATGATAAGTTAGAAATAAAACTTAAGGACCTAGAAAGTAGCTCTAGTCCTAAGGATAATAACCTGTTATTAGAAAATAAAGATTTAATCAATGAAAATACTAAATTAATTGAGGAAAATGCGAGTCTAAAATTAGAAATTTCTGATTTAAAGACTAAGATGAATATTATAGAAAATGAACTTGCATGTCTTAGGGAGAAATCAAATAAATTGATAAATAGGGTAGATAACCTATATAGCCCTAAGATTGAGAAAGGATCTCCATCAAAGAGACCCACTAACAGATCCGGATCCAAACTCACTTAGATACCGAAGAAAGAATTGGAATCCTGTTTTGTAGGTAATAATAACTACAACACGAAGGACTGGACCTACAAGCTCAAGGCTGGTCAACTCGAATTGGGAGGACCAAGGAGTAGACCAAGGAGGAGAAGACCGACGAGACGGCGAACAAACAATGATCCCGCCGCACGTCGACCACCAGACTGGAGACCGGCACCAATGCCCGGGCTTCCAAGCTACGGATGGGAGCCCCATCCGATGTGGCATCCACCACCACCATTTGGACCACTTTATTGGCCATGGTAGGTGAGGTAAAAACTCTTTACCCTATCTTTTTATCATTAGCATTTAGATATGGGGAGTTAAAAAATTTTATGAGCTAATTGTCAACTTTTAAAGGGGAGATGCAAGTTAGCTAAATTTTCTTTAGTAAGGGGGAGAAAAATAATAGCTATCTTGTTGTTACAAAAAAAGGAGGGAGGACATTACTTTTAAAAGAAATTCATAGAAGAGCATGTTTTAAGGGGGAGTTATAGGAAATTTAAAATCTATCAAACCTTTTTGATAATGTCAAAAAGGGGGAGGATTTTTTTTTTTTTTGCATTATTATTTATGGTTTTGTCATCATCAAAAAGGGGGAGATTGCTGGTACTAGAGCACCACGATCATTTGTTTTAATGATAAAAAAACACGTATCATTTAACATTTGCACTTAGAGTCTTAGATTTCAGGACAATTACAAATGGAGACGTGATTAGACAGAGTTCGAGCTCGCATCCAGGATGGATTGGAGGAGCTTGATGGAAAACAGAGGAGATTCGCGAGGAGCGATAGATTGAAGAAGGAAGGAGATGAAGAATAGGATAGATTTCCTTCTCTTGTACTCCTTGTTTTTTTCATTTCTTTTGTTGCTCTTTATTTTTGTTACTTAGATTCTTGTTAAAGAGCCTCAAGGTACCCTAACAGTAGTCCTAGGAACACCGGCACAACCCTAGGATACTTAGGTTTTCTGTATAGAACTTAGAAAATCAATATAGGGTTCAAATAGCTTTTTCAGACGTCTAATTCCAAAATCAGACGTCTGATAATGTGTTTTAAGACGTCTGACTATTGATTCAGACGTCTGATAAAATTTAGGCTGGACTTGTTGTTCTGTCTGATGAAATCAGATGTCCAGACCTTAGACCAGATGTCTTAGAAGACGTCTGATGACTTTGCCAGATGTCCAATTAGTGGACCGTTGGCTGGTTTAGCAAACACTAAAGGATATGACCGTTAGAGCCTTATCAGACATCCTTAGGCCTTTTCAGACATTTGATAAATGACCATTTTGCCTCAGCTGACCCAAAATCTCTTCTCCGAGATTTTCTAGCCGTTGCACTCTCTTGGAAATCCATTCCCACGAAAAAGTATGTTTCCAGACGTCCAGACACAGTGCCAGACGTCCTGTATGTCGTCTGATGGAGTTGTGCTAGAACCCTGTTTAGATCTTATTCAAGTCAGGAAGAGACCCGCCTAAAATCAGACGTCTGACCTTATTTTCAGACGTCTTAAAGTGACCCGCCTAAAATCAGACGTCTGACCTTATTTTCAGACGTCTTAAAGTGATCTTTTGATAAACGCCAGTTTATCATCATCCTTCTGCATTAAAACGAACCTAGCGCTTAGGATTTTACTCCGCAAACGGGTTTTTGGGCTGCATTTAGGCATAAAATAGGTTAGGCATGCATTGCATTTTTTGTTGTCTTTTAATGTGTTTTTGTGAGTGTTAGGGATGTACAGATACATAGATCCCTAAAACCCTAGGACTCAAGAAGGAAAATGGTGAAGGAGAAGCCCATACTAGCTGGAACTCAGCTTGATCTAGCTCACCACAGTTGGAACCTAGCTTATTTGAGCTAGGGTTAGCTCATCTCAGCTCCATTCAGCTAATCTCAGCTGAATGACAGCTCAAGAGAGTTCATCTTAGCTCACCCTAGCTCAAGTCAGCTCAGATCCAGCTCAACTTAGCTAAGTCTAGCTCATCTCAGCTCCCACTAGTCCACAGGGAGCTTTAGCTAGCTCAGTTGAGTTGACAGGAGTTCACCCCAGCTCAGATCCAGTTATATCCAGCTCCACTCAACTCCAGCCAGCTGAAGAAGAATTCATCTCAGCTCAGGAAGCTCAAGTCCAGCTCCCGGGGACTCAGCTTAACCCAACTCAGTTGAGCTGAGCTACCTTAGCTACCTCAACCAGCTTGATTATCCCCGGGAGCACTAGACCTAGCTCACCTCAGCTCATTTTGGTAGAAGTTAGCTCACTTTAGCTTGGCTTAGCAACTAGCAAAGAACTAGCAAGCTAAGCCAGCTAGAGTAGCCCATGCTAGCCTCTTCAGTAGCAGCCAGCTCAAGACTTCTCCTCCTCAGTTCCTCCCTCCAAACCCTAGCTCCAACACCTTCTCCTCTACTCCTCCATTAGCTAAGCTAGCTTAGCTTAGCTTAGCTTAGCTATGCTCCAACTTCCTTGGCTTGTACCACCCCAAAAGCCCACCTAACAACTCCACCCAACTAGCTCCACCTAAGCTCCACATAAGCTAACCTACTTGGCACCAACCTAACCTACCCACCACCTCCAAAAGGCACCTAAAAGTGGCGCCAAAACCACCCAAGCCACCCCCTTGATGGCGCCACTGTTCCCTCCAAATTTTCCCTTCATCTCCACCACACAATTCCCCTTGAATCCATCTCCACCATCCACCTAACCCCCCTTCTAGAAGACCCTATGTTGGCACCAAGATGGTGGTGTCTCTCCACCACCAAAAGCCACCAACACCACCATAACCACCCCCTTTAACACCCCTTGGGTTGGCGCCACACACCCTTGTCCATTGGATCACCAACCACCTCCATCCTTCCATCCTAGCCCTCCATTTCAAGGGGCACCTTAACCCCCCATCCTACCCTATAAAAAGACCACTACCCACCACCATTCAAGTCATCCTTGGCTAGCAAATTCACTCTCATATTCCACCTAGAAGCCCACGTCCAAGAGAGAAGAAGAAGAAGAAGAAGAAGATTAACGGGATATTCTGTCCCCTTGGTGCCTTCCCCTCTTCCCTTCTCTCTTGGGTCACGCCAGCCAAAGGAGAAGCCAGGCAAGGAAGATCTTTGAGGAGATCTTGAAGGTGGTCCACGCCACCTTGGAGGAGATTTTGAGGGTGGTGCACGCCACCCCTTGGAGAGAGCATTGAAGGTGGAAGCTTCCACCTTGGAGGAGCTCTCAAGGAAGGAGAGGAAGGAGGCCCTCTTTTCAAGCCAAGGAGCAGCTAGGCTTGGAGCAAGAAGACTCCCTTCTTCACCATTTTTGCAAGAGGATTTGTGTTTCTTTTCTTGCTTTGAGATTTGTTTAGCTCTAGTAGAGGCATTCCTCTACTTGTCCTTGAAAAGAACACTCATTCTAGTCAATTAAATTGCCTTCTTTTAGCTTTTTATTGCAATTGTTACTTTTGGTTCTAGCACTTGTTTCACCTCTTCTTCCTAATTACTCTAAGACTCCACTTGCCTAGAGTGAGCTTAGGAAGAAGATATTTCTATCTTTTAAATTTTAGTTAAGCAATTGTAGGCGTTAGTACTTTCCGTTACAATTCGCATTTTGCCCTCGTCTTTTCAAAACAAAAAAATCACATATTTAAAATACCAAAAAGAAAGTTGAGATCTATTTGTAAGCAAGAGGATTGATTTTGCAAACAATTGCCTCCTTGGATGACCCTAAATACTCCCCTATCTAGGATATAAATTTAAAAGCGAAAGCGGATTCGCGTGTTACAACAACGTTAAAACCCCGCTTTTACAAATCACGCGTATTTCGCTATCACTTTTTGGCGCCGTTGCCGGGGAGGCACGGCTTTGCATTAACTCATTTTCTCTTGCTTGAAGTGGATCTCATCCCCTTCTCTTTCTTTCTTTTCTGTGTGCAGGAATTATAGCGGGAAAGCGGAAATCTGGAAGCGAGAGCTCAAAGATCCTCTTCTTCCCGTGAAATTCAGGTTGGTTCCTCTTTCTGGTCACATAATTAATTAAAACTACCAAAAATATATTAAATTTGGCTTTCAGGATCCCAAACAACTTGATTAAGTGGAGTGGTGCCTTATAAAATCCATTGTTTGCTTGTATGCTTATTTAGCACCACTCCATTGTAAGTATTGGTGTTCTGTTTTTCGGGTCCAGATTTCTGTCCGGACATGAAAAATCGATTCCTAACACCACAGGCCTCCTAAAATCATAAAATTTCATAGAGTGATTCCCAATTAAGTTTGGAACATCTGTTCCAAATTTCAGATCAATTGGATTTGTATTTAATTTTTAAAAATTCTTGGATTGCAAGGGGTCACACCCTCTAATCTTCCTGTTTTGCTACTGTCCGCGAATTTTTAAATTTTTTATACTCATCCAATTTTTGTGAAATTTAGCTTACTAGAATCCTTGTAAAATTTTACATATCATATAAAATCATAAAAATTTTCTGAGGACATTGGTAATACTAAAAGGTCAACAATACCCACGGGTATCATTTCTGGACTTTGACACCAGTACAATTAAAAATTCAAAACAATTATCAAACAAATTCCTAAAATCTTAAAATCCTTGTTTGATTTCACTCAAGGTAGTGGTGTTGGTTGCATTGATTGGACCACTATCTATTCAGAAAGTCTAAAAATATCTCATTGGTAGTTAAATTTCTATCTTAGGGACAATTGGCTTAGGGTTTCTTTCTTTCTCTCTAGAGACTCAATTTAAAGGAAATATACAATCACCCATACAACTTATTTTCCTTTGATTGTGGATTTTCAAACTTGTTTGAAAATTTAAAGAGAACCCTAAAACACATTTAATTAAATTGAATCCTAAAAGACATAAATACAAGAAAATTGTGTGACAACTTGATTTTCATTGGAGCCACTCTCCAATTCCTGCACACACACAAAAAAATCAAAATAACAGGGCAACAACCCAATAAACACCCTCCACATTTCGTGTGCACTATAGCATCCTAGACCTAATTAAAATTGGTAGCAACTTGACCCCTAAAGCTTTATCAACTTAGGCTTGCTATTTAGGTCTTAAGTTTTCTTTAGTTAGTACTAATTCTGTCATCTATATCTGGTGTTCAGGCTGAGGGGCCGTGTCAAACAACCAGGCGCAGGGTTGTACAAGCACCTGGGGTCTTCCCTGGGAAACATTTGGGCCCAAACCTCCCCTTAAGCAACTTGGCTAGATTTGTTGACAGAACGGGTATTCACTATTGACTACTTATTTCCTACATAGACCTA
The DNA here is from genome assembly GCA_037157565.1 of Thalassia testudinum. Lineage (NCBI taxonomy): Eukaryota > Viridiplantae > Streptophyta > Magnoliopsida > Alismatales > Hydrocharitaceae > Thalassia > Thalassia testudinum. Next base: position 99,847,231 of record JAZHRO010000025.1, read on the forward strand.
GTCTCAGGTTTATTATTAGGGAGTCACATTTAAGTTAGGTCTAGATTTGTCTGTTTGAATTGCACACTTTCTCTCATCTCTTTCTCTTCTCCTCCCCTCCAATTCTTCCAAGTAGTGCATGCACGGGCGACGGTCTCAAAAACCACACCTCGAGGGACCTTCTGATTTCGCCCCCCGCAGCAGGAAATCATTGTTTTCTTCCCCCTCATCTTCTAAAAAAATGGAAAACCCAGGAAGCCGTCAAAAAAATTCTGCTTCCACTTCTAACCCGTTAGCCGACCCACAAGCTGACTCCACCCTCCCTCACCTTCCTAACTTGGAGCAACCAGAAATACCAGCAGGGCCAGGTGGCCCTCCAATTATAACCTAAAATACAAATCCCTTTGCATTAATGGTCGACCATTTGGCTCGACTACAAAAAAATCAAGAAGATCTAGCTAGGACTGTCATGAACCTAGCTAATCAAGGACAAAATCCACCACCCCGCCAACAGTCTGTCGTTCCTTTTAAGGTTTTCTATGATCCTTCCAATTATGAGGAAAGACCAGAGGTGGTCATACCACAAGGGGATTTCGGAATCAATCTACTCATTCTAAACCTTATCAAGCATTTTCATGGTCTTCCAAGAGAGGACCCTTTTTGTCATCTCAAAAAATTAACTGTCCTCGCTAAAACCACTCGTTCCTGCAATGTGCAGGAAGATGTGTGGTTAATGAGACTCTTTCCTCTCTCTCTTAAAGACAAAGCATCGCATTGGTTTAGAACGGTTGGGCGCCCTATTACCACATGGCCCCAATTAAAAAGTGTTTTTCTTAAAGAATTCTTTCCGATTGGTCGAACGAATGCATTAAGAAGATCCATAACGACCTTTCAACAAAAAATTGGTAAACCCCTCCACGAAGCCTGGGAAAGATTTCAGGAACTTCTAAGAAGTTGTCCCCACCATGAAATTCCACAACGGCAGTTAGTGCAGATCTTCTATCATGGATTAGAAGATCAATTAAAACAATTTGTAGATGCCTCATGTGAGGGCAATTTTCTTAACAAAGAAGCAGAAAGTGTCTATCTTCTTTTTGAAGAAATGAGTGAAAACTCATTTAACATGACTTCAATGGATACTTTTGGCTGATCACAAAACCCTAGACACGGAGTCCATGAAATTGACTCCAAATCCACCTCTGTTCCAGTCACACAAGATGATTTATATATGTTAGCTCAACGACTGGACCAGATACAAATTCACCAAAATAAAATGGAAGAAAAGCTCACAAACAAACAAGCTCCACACGCCCACTCTCCACACACTAACCCCCCACACATTCTCCGAAGAGAAAATCTACACAATATTGATGCCACATCTGCTGGCCAGCAATTTTCGCATGATTTCCCGCAAGATTTGACCGGGAATTTTGATCAAAATATTTCTGATTCCACCTCGGAAAATATTTATGCTCTCTAGGAGAAATTTAGAAACCCCTCCAACACTTCCAATCAAAACTAGAGGACTAACCCGAATCACTCCTGGAAAAACCCGAATCTGATTCCTTTTCCCAAACAAAACTATTTTGGGAATTATGGGCAACCTATGTATCAACCTGGACCATCCCAGGATGATATTAATAATCAGGTCATGAAAACTCTGCAAGGAATGCAGACTCAAATGACAGAAGTAACCCACATGATTACCAATTTACAACACCAAGTTAAGGTTACTCCTGATCATCGACCTATTGGGAATTTACCTTCCCAACCCAAATAATCAAAGGAATCAATTCCAAGGTGGATATCCTAGTCAACTCATTCAACCAGCACCTCAGCATCCGCCGGGTTTCAATAACAGCCAGGCCCCCCGTCCTCATCCTAGAAACAACCAGACTGCAAATGCAGTTACCTTGAGGAATGGGAAAACCACTCACAATACCCTGCCTGTTAAAGAAACCCGCTCTAATGACACACAGATTAACTCTTCCCCTCCTATTGTTCAGGAACCAATTCATGCAAAACAGGGCAACCCTACCCCATTTCCACAAGCCCTCCACTCTTCAAAAAAGAAAAAGACAAAATCCAAGCCCACCGAGAAGGAACTAATGGATTTATTTGGGCAAATAGAAATTAATATCCCTATCCTAGATGCCATTAAGTATATCCCTGCCTATGCAAAATTCTTAAAAGATTTATGTACTCCAAAAAGGCAGCCCAAAAATTTAGGAAAGGTAATTCTTCCAGAGACAGTCAGCTCAGTTGTGCAGAGCCGACTGCCTCTTAAGAGAAAAGATCCCGGCTCCCCCCTAATCCAAGTTATCATTAATGATACCTCATTTGATCGCGCTCTGTTGGATCTTGGTGCCTCAATTAATCTTATCCCCACAGTTATTTTTTAAGAATTTAAGATCGGTGAATTGAAGCCTGTTGAGGTTACTCTCCAATTAGCCGACCGATTTACGATTAAACCAAGGGGAATTGTTGAAGATGTTCTTGTCCGGGTCAAAAATTGTCTATTCGCAGTAGACTTTTTAGTCCTAGACATAGAGGTACCTGAAGCACTTAAGTTTGCCCCCATTATTCTTGGAAGACCATTCTTAGCCACCGCCCGCGCCAATATTGATTATGATTTTGGAAAGATGAAGACCATGTGTGGCGATGAATCTGTAACCCTAGACATTTTTCAAGCCTCTAGGCGGTTCCAAGAACCAGATTTCTTTGATGATTCGGATTCAGAAATAGAAAACATTGTGGAGGAAACTTTGCAGATTTCCCAATTAGGTTCCTGTTTTGCTGTAGATACGGTTCCTGAACAATCCACTTTTTCTCACCCTTCCACCCCAACCACACGTCCAGCTAACATTCCAGCTGACCCTTTCACTCTCACCTCACCTCTAACCCACAAGGCAGAAACTCTTTCGGAACTGGGCCCACAATTGGAATTAAAACCTTTGCTCGATTCCCTTAAATACATCTTCCTGGGTCCAAATTAGACCCTGCCCCTGATTATAAATTCTGGACTCACCGGGGCACAAGAGCACAAACTTCTCCAAGTTTTAAGTAAATATCAAAAAGCTATTGGCTGGACCCTTTCTAATCTTAAAGGCATTCATCCGTCCTATTGTACGCATCGTATATATTTAGAGGATGACTCTCGCCCCTCCTGCCAACCACAAAGGCGCTTGAATCCTGTTATGCAGGAGGTGGTAAAAACAGAGATTATTAAGTGGCTTGACGCTGATATCATCTACCCCATTTTTGACAGCTCCTGGGTTAGCCAACTCAAGTTGTCCCCAAAAAGGCTGGACTAACAGTTGTCACTAATGAAAATGGGGAAAATGTAGCCACTCGAACTGCTTCTTCTTGGCGCATGTGTATCGATTACCGAAAATTAAACACCGCCACCAAGAAGGATCATTTCCCGCTCCCTTTTATTGATCAAATCTTGGAGCGGTTAGCCGGACGGGAATTTTACTATTTTTTGGACGGTTATTCTGGCTATAATCAAGTAGCGGTTCATCCTAAGGACCAGGACAAAACAACTTTCACCTGCCCCTTCAAAACCTTTGCTTTCCGAAGAATGCCCTTCGATCTTTGCAATGCACCTGCGACTTTTCAAATGTGCATGCTTGCAATTTTTTCATACCTGGTAGGTGAATGTTTAGAAGTCTTTATGGATGACTTCTCTGTTTTTAGAGATTCTTTTGACCATTGTCTCAAAAATCTTGAAAGAACTCTCCAAAAGTGCATAGAAGTTAATCCGATCCTCAGCTGGGAAAAAAGTCATTTCATGGTCCAAGAAGGTATTGTCTTGGGCCATGTTATTTCAAAACAAGGAATCGCGGTAGATAAAGCAAAAATAGATTCTATATCTAAGCTCCCACTACCCACTACTGTCAAACAGATCAGATCCTTTTCGGGTCATGTGGGTTTCTACCGTCGATTCATACAAAACTTTTCCCAAATCTCCAAGCCTTTAAGTCAGCTTCTCACTAAAGACCAGCCATTTGATTTTAATAAGTGCCTGGAGAGTTTTTTGAGGTTGAAGAAAGAGGTTACTGAGGCACCAATATTGCAGGGACCTGATTGGAATAGTCCCTTTGAATTAATGACAGATGCCTCAGATTTTGCTGTAGGGGCTGTTCTAGGGCAAAGAATTGGCAAGAAGCCCGTTGTGATCTATTATGCTAGCAAAACCCTTAATGATGCACAACGGAATTACATGGTTGCTGAAAAGGAACTTCTTGCCATTGTATTTGCCTTAGAAAAATTTAGATCTTATCTGTTGGGGTCACATGTCACTGTTTATACAAACCACTCAGCAATTAAATATTTGCTGACAAAGAAAGATGCGAAACCCCGCCTTATCCGTTGGATTCTGCTGCTCCAGGAATTTGACCTGGAAATCAAGGATAAGGCGGGATTGCACAATGTAGTGGCCGACCATCTCTCTCGTCTTATGACGAACGACATAATGACCCCGCCAGATCAGTTCCCTGATGAAAGTATTTTAGCTGCTACCACCCTCCCTTGGTTTGCGCCCATCGCAAACTACATAGCAACAAAACAAATCATCGCTGATTGGCCAAAAATGAAACGGGATAAGTTCTTTGCTGATATTAAATATTATTTTTGGGAGGAGCCCGACCTTTTCCGCATTTGTGCCGATCAGGTCATTCGACGATGTGTCCCCAATTCTGAAATCCATGATATCTTAACAAATTGTCACTCAATGGCCTGTGGCGGACATTTTTCGAGCAAGAAAACTGCAACTAAAATCCTTAATGCAGGATTTTATTGGCCCAGCTTGCACAAAGATGCTCATGACTTCGTTTGGTCCTGTGTGCGTTGCCAGAGCATCGGCAACATGACTCGAAAGGATATGATGCCCCTTAATCCTATTTTAGAGGTTGAAATTTTCGATGTTTGGGGCATCGACTTCATGGGACTGTTCATCAACTCTGGTGGGTATCTGTATATATTAGTCACAGTCGACTATGTTTCTAAATGGATAGAAGCAATACCCACCCGCACTAGTGATCACCGTGTGGTTGTCGAATTTCTTAAGAAAAATATTTTCTCAAGATTCGGCATACCAAAAGCCATTATCAGTGACGGAGGCTCACATTTCACCCACTCACAATTCCGTTACCTCCTTTCTAAATATGGGGTTAATCATAAAATTTGACACCATATCACCCCCAAAGTAATGGCCAGGCTGAAGTTTCTAACCGGGAAATTAAAAATATTTTACAAAAGACGGTTAGGCCCGACCGTAAAGATTGGTCCACCAAATTGGACGACACTTTATGGGCCTACCGTACCGCTTTTAAAACTCCACTTAGCATGTCTCCCTTCCGTCTGATTTTCGGGAAGGCATGCCACCTCCCGATAGAATTAGAACATAGGGCTTTTTGGGCAATAAAATAACTCAATATGGATTTATCTGACACCGGTAACCATAGAAAATTACAATTAACTGAATTGGAAGAATTACGTAATTTTTCCTATGAAAATGCGAGGATTTATAAAGACCGAACAAAGAAATCTCACGATAAATATATTGTTCGGAAACACTTTGACATTAATCAACGTGTTTGGCTTTTCGATACGAGATTACGTCTTTTTCCTGGCAAATTAAAACCTAAATGGACCGGCCCCTTTATTGTCCACAAAACATATCCATACGGCGCTGCTGACCTTTATGATCCAAAAACTAATTCGACATTTCAAGTCAATGGCCAACATTTAAAGCCCTATTTTGACCATACGCGTAAAATTCCATCCGAATCTTTTAATTTTACTGAGCCAGCCACCCTTGATCACTAATACACATTACGCCCGGCTGAATGGCGTAAAAGATAGCACTGGATGGGAGGTAACCCATCATTCTTTTCCTGCTTTCCTTTCCTTTTTCTTTTTCCAGGTTTTGTTCATCCTAAACCCGACCGTTCTTCACTAAGGTGATCCCTTTTCCCTCCTAATGCATGAGGACATGGCATATCTTAAGCATGGGGGGATGTTTTTAAATTTTCACGATCGATTTAGGATGTTCAAAACCTAAAAACATACAATTTTCTTTATTTCCTGCTTGCATACCCAAAAAAATAAAAATGTTGAAAACTTTTTGAGGAAAAATTTTGAAATCAGGACTAAGGTCGAAAAATTCACTTTTGGTACAATGGGATTTAATCTTTAACAAACTAGGGATAAGGATATGGATCTGATCATTAGAATTCCAGGGTCTATTTTAGACTAGATCAGATATCCTTCTCTAAAATTCCACCTGAACTCATGATAGTTCAGGTGACTTGATCCTATTTTGTAATACGGAAAGTATTTGACTTAGTTTCTGATTCAAAAACTTGCGTATCTTGAGAAACTTCTTGTGTCTATTTTCACACACAAGCCAACACTTAAAAATAATTAAAAATTTTTGAAAAACTCCCTTGTTTGGATTTAGTAAAAGTCTGAAGCAGATCATTGGTTTGAGTTCCCACCACCGAGAAGAAGGAAAATACCTCCTTTGAGGATGCGATGTCAACATGTTACCGCCTCGATGCTACTCTATATCTACATTTCATATCTTTAGACGGAGCATTAAAGCGCATTTTAGCAGCTCAAGTGTCTTGGACGGTGCTCTACCTATAGTGTCGGAGCAAGAGCTTGAGTTTGCTTGGAGAGCCCCTTTTCACTGCATCGTGTTTTGGGGTTGTGAGCTCCTGGGTGGTGTCATGGACAGTGCTATCCCAAAGTACTGGCGCCAGAGCCCCCTCGAGGAATGGTAACGGGAATGATGATCCCGACACATCTGTTGTAAGACTAAGCTAAAAATAAGCATGGGGGAGAAAAAAAAATAATAATAATAATAATAACATGTCCTTATAAATGTTGGCTTTTCACAAGCACAGACACAAGGTTTTAAAGGATTTTGTAAGTTGCGAATCAGATTCATGAGCCAAAAAAATCCTAAAAACAAACATTTCAAGCCATCTGAATTAACAAGGGGTTAATTTGTGAATTTTCTAGAGGATATATTGATCCCGTTCTATCTAATGGTTGAATCCAAAAATAAATCCCAATTTTTATCTTAACAAATCCCGTACCTCCTGTGTTTTAATCTACCAAGGTCCCTTAATCTCTTTTTCTCCTAAAAAGTCAAAAAAATTAGATTTCCCAAAAATTCAGTTTTCCAAAAAGTTAAAGTTTTGCTAAAAGACTAGCAAAAGATAAGCATGGGGGTATGATAAACGTTAGTTTATCATCATCCTTATGCATTAAAACGAACCTAGCTCTTAGGGTTTTATTCCGCAAATGGGTTTTTGGGCTGCATTTAGGCATAAAATAGGTTAGGCATGCATTGCATTTTTTGTTGTCTTTTAATGTGTTTTTGTGAGTGTTAGGGATGTACAGATACACAGATCCCTAAAACCCTAGCTCTCAAGAAGGCAAATGGTAAAGGACAAGCCCATACTAGCTAGAACTCAGCTTGATCCAGCTCACCATAGTTGGAACCTAGCTTACTTGAGCTAGGGTTAGCTCATCCCAGCTCCATTCAGCTAATCTCAACTGAATGACAGCTCAAGAGAGCTCATCTTAGCTCACCCTAGCTCAAGTCAGCTCAGATCCAGCTCAACTTAGCTAAGTCTAGCTCATCTCAGCTCCCACTAGTCCACAGGGAGCTCTAGCTAGCTCAGCTGAGTTGACAGGAGTTCACCCCAGCTCAAATCCAGCTACATCCAGCTCCACTCAACTCCAGCCAGCTGAAGAAGAATTCATCTCAGCTCAGGAAGCTCAAGTCCAGCTCCCGGGGACTCAGCTTAGCTCAACTCAGTTGAGCTAAGCTACCTTAGCTGCCTCAACCATCTTGATTATCCCTGGGAGCACCAGACCTAGCTCACCTCAGCTCATTTTGGTAGAAGTTAGCTCACTTTAGCTTGGCTTAGCAACTAGCAAAGAACTAGCAAGCTAAGCCAACTAGAGTAGCCCCATGCCAGCCTCTTCAGCAGCAGCCAGCTCCAGACTTCTCCTCCTCAGCTCCTCCCTCCAAACCCTAGCTCCAACACCTTCTCTTCTACTCCTCCATTAGCTAAGCTAACTTAGCTTAGCTTAGCTTAGCTTAGCTATGCTCCAACTTCCTTGGCTTGTACCACCCCAAAAACCCACCTAACAACTCCACCCAACTAGCTCCACCTAAGCTCCACATAAGCTAACCTACTTGGCACCAACCTAACCTACCCACCACCTCCAAAAGACGCTTAAAAGTGGAGCCAAAACCACCCTAACCACCCCCTTGATGGTGCCACTTTTCCCTCCAAATTTCCCCTTCGTCTCCACCACACAATTCCCCTTGAATCCATCTCCACCATCCACCTAACCCCCCTTCTAGAAGACCCTATGTTGGCACCAAAATGGTGGTGTCTCTCCACCACCAAAAGCCACCAACACCACCATAACCACCCCCTTTAACACCCCTTGGGTTGGCGCCACACACCCTTGTCCATTGGATCACCAACCACCTCCATCCTTCCATCCTAGCCCTCCATTTCAAGGGGCACCTTAACCCCCCATCCTACCCTATAAAAAGACCACTACCCACCACCATTCAAGTCATCCTTAGCTAGCAAATTCACTCTCATATTCCACCCAGAAGCCCACATCCAAGAGAGAAGAAGAAGAAGAAGAAGATTAAGGGGATATTCTGTCCCCTTGGTGCCTTCCCCTCTTCCCTTCTCTCTTGGGTCACGCCAGCCAAAGGAGAAGCCAGGCAAGGAAGATCTTTAGAGGAGATCTTGAAGGTGGTCCACGCCACCTTGGAGGAGATTTTAATGGTGGTGCATGCCACCCCTTGGAGAGAGCATTGAAGGTGGAAGCTTCCATCTTAGAGGAGCTCTCAAGGAAGGAGAAGAAGGAGGCCCTCTTTTCAAGCCAAGGAGCCGCTAGGCTTAGAGCAAGAAGACTCCCTTCTTCACCATTTTTGCAAGAGGATTTGTGTTTCTTTTCCTGCCTTTAGATTTGTTTAGTTCTAGTAGAAGCATTCCTCTACTTGTCCTTGAAAAGAACACTCATTCTAGTCAATTAAATTGCCTTCTTTTAGCTTTTTATTGCAATTGTTACTTTTGGTTCTAGCACTTGTTTCACCTCTTCTTCCTAATTACTCTAGGACTCCACTTGCCTAGAGTGAGCTTAGAAAGAAAATATTTCTATCTTTTAAATTTTAGTTAAGCAATTGTAGGTGTTAGTACTTTCCGTTATAATTCGCATTTTACCCTCATCTTTTCAAAACAAAAAAATCACATATTTAAAATACCAAAAAGAAAGTTGAGATCTATTTGTAAGCAAGAGGATTGATTTTGCAAACAATTGGCCTCCTTGGACGACCCTAGATACTCCCCTATCTAGGATATAAATTTAAAAGCGAAAGCAGATTCGCGTGTTACAACGACATTAAAAACCCGCTTTTACAAATCATGCGTATTTCGCTATCATCTTCCAGACGTTTGATGCCTGGATCAGATGTCTGATAACCCTGTCAGTGCAATCATTATTCCTGATTTCGGCCTGATTCTCTTAGGCTTTGCTCCCAACGACAATGGAAGCTTTCCTAAGCCTTCCAAAGCTTTCCTAAGGCCTCTATAAATAGAGAGGAACCTTTTGCACATCAAGACACACCTAGAGACACCAAAAAGACACCAAGAACAAGCATTTCCACTCTTTTGTGTCCAAGAGAAGCCCTTGCTCTCCAAGCTCAAGCTCTACATCTTGAGAGCATCAAGTCTTTGCGCACCCGCTCTCCCACCGTAGTTCACGAGAGCAACATTGCGCCGGCGAGTGGCTCATGCACCCGCATCATTGATTTGACGCACTCCTTGCAAAGGAGAGTTTCCTAATTCCTATAGAAGCTTAGGTCTAAAATTACTTTGTTGGCTCTATAGGATTATTTGTTATTTTATCTTTGTTATTTGGTTGGGTATTCGCTTTGCGAATTCCCGTCTCCTTCAAGGGACAAAATCCTTCTCGTGAAGAGAAGGGGTTGAGGAACGCTACCCTCGCACTTGTAGTGTGGTTGTAATTGAGGTTGAATCACCCTGGTTTAAAGTGATTCGTTTAGTGGATTTGATCAACTTGCTTGATCGGAAAATCCTAACTCGAGAGGGTTAGGTGGTGATTTTCACCCGGTTTGGGTTTCCACCTAAAAATAATTATGTACCTTGTGTGATTAATTTTTGTGAGATTGCTTTACATTATATTCTGCATTTTTTACATCACACTGATCTCACCCCCTCTGAGTAGGGAATCACACCCTTCATTAATGCCATTTCCTTCTGGTGTTTTTGGTTTATTTCAGCCATCATTTTTATCAAGGTGTCCATTTGGTTTTGTGGGGGAGGGGCCGCCCTATTTGGGTTATAGGGGGGGTCTAATCGGTGGACCTTGCTGATAGGAGAGTGGGTTTGGCTGATGGTTTGGCCTGGGCTGGTTCTGGAATTGAGGTGGTTTTTGGTTTATCCAAGCAAACTTTGGGTGATTACACTATCCGACGTTGTAGGTGTTGGAGAAGGGGTCAAGTTTGGAATAACCTTGGATAGCCTAGACATCTTCAAAGATAGAAGGTGTCGAGGGGGAGGGAAGAGAATAATCAGGGGTTGAGGGAGCAAAGATCCCTCCTTAGAACATGGTCAGGGGTTGTTCAAGTGCATCTAGCTTAGTGGCTGGACCAAGTCTACGTTGTGAGCTCCCTTTGTTGGGGAGAGAGTTTGTAGCGAGTTCCTGGTTTGGTTCAACAGTTCATCTATTTTCTTATCTACCAATTCCACTCGATCCAATTTCTTAGTAATGATATCCATGTCAACCATTCCAGAATTCACTTGTAACTCATAGATCCCACCACGCGGTTGACTGGATCAACTGAACTAGGTCATGGAGGCATTGTTGAGCGAATTTTTGCTCATAGACTCAAAGAGCTCAAACACGCTCTCTTCATCTTTGTTCAGGAAGTTTCCTCCACGAGGCATCGACGAAGTTCCGAAGGTTGCTGTCCAAACCGTGGTAGAAGATCTGGGCCAATTGCCACCTCAGAACCTCATGGTGTCGGCATTTCCTCAATAATTCGTTAAATCTCTCCCATGCCTCATGGAACTGTTCCTTGCCCTGGAATGTAAAGGTGGTAATGGCTCTTCTGAAGGCATTGGTCTTTCTTATGGGAAAGAATTTCTTTAAGAATGCATGACTCAGTTCTTCCCAGGTGGAGATAGGTCTTCCTAAGGTCCTAAGCCAGTGAGACGCTTTGTCTCTAAGTGAGAAGGGGAACATCTTGATCAAAACAATGTCTAGGCTAATGTTCCTGAGTTTTACAGTTCGAGTGATCCGGTCAAGGTCCTCTAGGTGTTAGAAGGGGTCCTCATTTGAGCTCCCATGGAAGTGGCTCTGAATCAGACTCAGGACGTTTGGTTTCATCTCAAAATCATCTTCCCCCTCGGGGACCCTAAGGTGTGGTTCAGTCAGAATCGCAGAAGAATTGTAGAAGTCGCGGAGGGGCCTAGGTTGGCCCTGGAATTGTGGTGGTTCAAGTGGTGGTTGCCCCTACGGGTTTTGAAAAGGTGGTGGTTGCCCTTGCAGGTTCTGTAACTGGTGTATGGCTTGCATGATAGTGTGGATCTGCTGCTGCTAAAGCTAGTGGTTTGCATTAATCTGAGCCTAGATGATGGCCATCATATCTGGTGGAGGTTAGTCCTCAACCTCATCTACTCTAAATTTGGCCATATCTCTAGCAAGGTCAGGTCTCCTGGATTCCCGTCCCAAAACAAACAGCTAGGGATAACGTGATCGTCTCCGGTGCATACACTAGAGAAGAATGGGGGAGGGATGCAGAGAAAGATAGATGCGAGAAGTGTGTGTGCACAACCAAGCAGACAAGCCTAGTCCTTACAGGGCATTCCTTAGGGAACCTAGAAATCTCCAAAGGAACGATCAAGTCTGTAGGCACCGGACCGCCCTTCCCAAAGCTAATCTGGCCAGGTTGATTACGAAGGGATTGTGGGGAAGGTTCTTCCTTTGGCTTGAGCCACCGATTCCGTAAACCCCACAACCGTGATCGTTTGACACTATCCCACAGCCTAGTCACCAGATTCTACTAAGGGAATGAAGACCAAGTGCCCAGCAAACAAAACCACACCTCTTGAGACTTAACCCAGTTTTCCCTAGGGCACGTCTACTCTGTTTTAATAGGGCTAGGGCAGTGCTTGTGCTCGGGTTCTGTGATGAGGCGTTAATTGGGGTGGTGCCTCTTAGTTATCTAATTCAGATGTGTGTGCTCCTAACAAGACATGATTTTTAAGCAAGGATTTAAGATGAGGTGCCTTTTAACATTTGTCCTTACTTTAGTGTCTTTTAGGGCTGACGTGTCTTAGTGTTTTCAGGCAAGTTTCAAGTGGGCACACCAAGTTTTGCACAGAATAGGTAAGAGTGAATTTCTTTTAGCATGATGAGGCTTTAAAATCCTAATGTACTCATCCTAGTGTTCATGCAGTTTCTACTAGATGAGTCAATTTTAAGGGTGAGTGGTGCGGCCCATGTCAATTCACGGTGGCTTCGCAAACACCACTCAAAAAGAAAGAGAATACTCCAAAAAGATTAAGCCTTTAAGAACGTTAGATTGTATTTTTTTGTTGGGTGATGAGTTAAGGATGAGGATCAGACAACCATTCACCATGCCAATTTTTTTCTGATTTTAAAACTTTTTTAGATTTTTTTAAGCAAGCAAAAAACTATGGGAAAAGAAATACTCACAACCGATCCTTACTATGCTTACTCCATCCCTGACATCACAAGTCATGCTCTTTCGTTGCCCCAGCGCCGAGTTCCTAGATCAATCAAGTAGAGGGAAAAAAAATTGTGGACTTCTCAGTATTATCACCGACATCAGAAAATTTTTTGTGATTTTATATGATGTGTAAAATTTCACAAGGATTCCAACAAGCTAAATTTCACAAAAATTGGATAAGTATAAAAATTCTATAAATTCGCGGATAGTAGCAAAATAGGAAGATTAGAGGGTGTGACCCCTCTACAGTCCACGAATTTTTAAAAATTAAATACAAATCCAATTGATCTGAAATTTGGAAAAAATGTTCTTAACTTAATTGGGAATCACTGTATAAAATTTTATGATTTTAGGAGGCCTGTGGTGTTAGGAATAGATTTTTCAAGTCCGGATAGAAATCTGGACCCGAAAAACAGAATACCAATACTTGTAATGGAGTGGTGTTAAAGAAGCATTCAAGCAAACAATGGATTTTAAAATGCACCACTCCACTTAGTTAAGTTGTTTATGGTCTTGAAAGCCAAGTTTAGTTTATTTTGGTGATTTTTTTTTTTTTAGGTTAAGTGTGACAAGTGATGGGGAACCAACCTGAAATCCATGGGAAGAAAAGGAACTTTAGGCTTTCGCTTCCAAATTCCCGCCTTCCCGCTGTAATTCCTGCACACACGAAAGAGAAGAAAGAGAAGGGGATGAGATCCACTTCAAGAAAGAGAAAATTGACTAATGCAAGCCGTGCCTCCCCAGCAACGGCGCCAAAAAGTGATAGCGAAAATACGCGGTTTGTTAATTAGGTAATTTAGTGTCGTTACAATGCGTAAATCCACTTTCACTTTTAAATTTATATCCTAGATAGTGAGGTATCTAGGGTCGTCCAAGGAGGTCAAATGTTTGCAAAATTGATTCTCTTGCTTATAAAATAGATCTCAACTTTCTTTTTGGTCTTTTTCAATATATCATTTTTATGTTTTTGAAATTAAGGCAACATGCAAAATTGTGGCAGGAAAGTGACTTACACTTCAACTCAATATACTACTTCTAAAGTGGCAAGTAGAGCCTCTCCCTAAGCTCACTCTAGGCAAGTGGAGGCCTAGAATAATTAGGGAGGAGTGAAGAATGCTAAAAACAAAGCAATTAGAAATGCAACTAAAGAAATTGCAAAGAAGGCAATTAGATTAATGAAAAAGTATTTTACAAAAAAGCCTAGCAGATGAATGCTTCTACTACTAGAAAAATTGCAATAAATAAAAGCAAACACAAATCCTCTAGATAGATGGTGAAGAAGAGGGCTTCTTGCTCCAAGCTTGGTAGCTCCCAAGCTTGAAAAGAGTCCTCCAACTCCTTCCTTGCTATGCTCCGCCAAGGTGATGTCCTCCAAGGCAAGCCCTAAAGGGGCGTGCCCTAATCTTCTCTCCAAGGGTGGACGTCCACCCTAGGTCCTTCTCCTTTGCGTGGCCCAAGTTGAAGAGAGTGGGGAGAAGAAGGCACCAAAAGGGCTGGTGATGTGCCCCTTTAATCTTCTTCTCTACTCCTTCTTCTTGGCCGTGGGTGTAGGTGGGTCTAGGTAGAAAAATGCACTAATGGAGGATGCTCTCAAGTGGTGGTAGGTGGTGGGTTTTTATAGAGTAGGAAGGGGGCTAAGGTGACTCTTGGAATGGAGGGCTAAGATGGAGAGATGGAGGTGGTTGGGGATCCTATGGCTAAGGACAATTGGCACCAACCCAAGGGACACCTAGGGGGTGGTTATGGGTGGTGGCACCCCTTGATGTTGGCGCCAAAATGGCTTCTAGAAGGGGGTCTTAGGTGGTGCCAAGAAGGGTTCTAGAAGGAGGGGTAGGTGGGTGGCTAGGATGGGTTGTAGGGTTAGGTGTATGGTGGATATGGGGGTGGATGTTGGCACCAAAAAGAGGAGTAGTTAGGGTTAGGTTTTGGCACCAAAATTGGTGCCTTTTGGTGGTGATGATGGGGTGAAGAGGTGTCTAGGAGGTGGCGCCAACTTCAGTAGGATAGCTAGCTTAGGTTGGGCTTAAGTTGGTGGAGCTAGCTAGGGTTGAATTGAAGGTGGTGGATGGCCAAGGAGCTGGTTGCTAGCTAAGCTAAGCTAAGCTAATCTAACTTAGCTAGCTATGGAGTAGAGGAGGAGGTATTGGAGCTAGGGTTTGAAGAGAGGAGCTGAGGAGGAGAAGTCTGGAGTTGGAACTAGAGCTGGCAGCTGCTGAAGAGGCTGGCATGGAGCTACTCTAGCTGGCTTAGCTTGCTAGTTCTTTGCTAGCTGCTAAGCCAAGCTAAAGTGAACTGGCTTCTACCATAATGAGCTGAGGTGAGTTGGGTCTGGTGCTCCCGGGGAGGATCAAGCTGGTTGAGGCAGTTAAGGTAGCTTAGCTCAACTTAGTTGAACTAAGCTAAATCCCCGGGAGCTGGGCTTGAGCTTCCTGAGCTGAGATGAGTTCTTCTTCAACTGGCTGGAGTTGAGTGGAGCTGGATGTAGCTGGGTCTGAGCTGGGGTGAACTCCCGTCAACTCAGCTGAGCTAGCTAGAGCTCCCTATGGACTAGTGGGAGCTGAGATGAGTTAGACTCAGCTAAGTTGAGCTGGATCTGAGCTGACTTGAGCTAGGGTGAGCTAAGATGAACTCTCTTGAGCTGCCATTCAGCTGAGATTAACTGAATGGAGCTGGGATGAGCTAACCTTAGTTCAAGTGAGCTAGGTTCCAGTTGTGGTGAGCTGAATCAAGTTGAGTTCCAACTAGTCTGAGCTTCTCCTTCACTATTTGCCTTCTTGAGTGCTAGGATTTTAGGGATCTGTATATCTATTCACCCCTAACACTCACAAAAACATATCAAAAAGACAATAAAAAATACAATGCATGCCTAACCTAATTTATGCCTAAATGCAGCCCAAAAAACCCATTTGCGGAGTAAAATCCTAAGAGCTAGGTTTGTTTTAATGCATAAGAATGATGACAAACTGGCGTTTATCACCCTTGTTGTTTGTTATCCAACAACTGGCTCAATTGTCCCTTCACTAAAGCCATCTCCTCTTGATGTTTCTGATTCATATCAGCCATCATCTTGATTAGAGTGTCCATTTGATTTTGTTGTGTAGGAGCCGGCCTATTCTGGTTATATGGTGGTCTAATAGGTGGACCTTGCTAATAGGATGGAGGGTTTGGCCTAGTTTGGTTCTGGAATTGATTTAGTTTTTGGTTCGACCAGGCAAAATTAGGGTGGTTGCACCATCCAAGGTTGTAAGTGATGGAGAAAGTATCGGGTTTAGAGTATCCCTGGATGGCATGGGCATCTTCAAAGGTAGAAGGTGCCGAAGGGGAGGGAAAAGAATAATTAGGATTAGAGGGAACAAAGGTCTCTCCCTGGAACATGGTCAGGGGTTGTTCCAAGTGCACTTGGTTCATAGACTGAACCAGGTCAACATTGCAAAAGGGTTCGAGATTGGTTCAAGAGCTCATCAATTTTCTTGTCCACCAACTCAACCCGATAAAGTTTCTTTGCTATAATGTCCATGTCAACCATCCCCAAATTCTCACTCATAAATCCCACCACGGGGTTGACTGGACCTGTTGAATTGGGTCATGGAGGCATTATTAAGAGAATTCTCACTCATTGACTCAAAGAGCTCAAACACGCTTTCCTCATCTTTATTCAGAAAATTGCCTCCACATGAGGCATCCACGAAATTCCTAAGGTTACTAACTAGATCATGGTAGAAGATCTGGGCCAATTGCCACCTTGTAACTTCATGGTGTGGGCATTTTCTCAATAATTCATTAAATCTTTCCCACGCCTCATGAAATTGTTCTCTACTTTGCAAGGTAAATGTGGTAATAGTTCTTCTAAGGGCATTAGTCTGTCCTATGGGGAAAAACTTCTTTAGGAAAGCATACCTTAATTCTTCCCAAGTGGAGATGGGTCTCTCTAAGGTTCTAAGCCAATGAGAAGCTTTGTCTCTCAGAGAGAATGGGAACATCTTGATTAAAACAATCTCCAAAAGGATCTTTCTTGGTTTCATGGTTCGAGCAATCCGATCTAAATCCTTCTAGTGTTGGAAAGGGTCTTCATTTGAGCTCCTATAAAAGTGGCTTTGAATTAAGCTAAGGACATTGGGTTTCAACTCAAAATCATCTCCCCCTTCGAGGACCCTAAGATATGGCTCAACACGAACGGCAGATGGATCGTAGAAATCACGAAGAGGCCTTGGTTGGCCCTCAGGGGATTGTGGTGCACTAGGTGGGGGTTGCCCTTGAGGATTCTACCCTTGGGGGTTCTGCAATCAATGTATGGCCTGCATGATGGTTTGGATTTGTTGTTGTTGGAGTTGGTGGTTGGCAGTGATTTGAGCTTGGATAATGGCCATAGCATCGGGTTGAGGTTGGTCCTCAATCTCATAAACTCTTGGATCGGCCATTTCCTCAATCCTAACCCTTGAAAAATCAAGTATCCTCCTAGTCTCTCTATCTAAAGCAACCAATTCAGGATGAAGTGATCACTTTCCGTGCATACACTAGAGAAGAACAAGGAGAGATGCGAAGGGAAACAAATGTGAGAATAGTGTCTGCACAACCAAGCAAACAAATCTAAGCCCTAAAGTGTACAGCTAGGTGACCTATGCTTCAGGAATACAATCTGACCACACAACAAATTTAGTGTTTTCCTTACTCCCAAAGGTGGTAAAGTTGGGTAGGTGAAGTAGGGAAGCATGTCCCAAGGACCACTAATTATGCCAAACCCCTACTTAAGTCATCTGACAATCGGGCCTCCCAACTTAGCACCTTTTAAAGTAAGCAGACATCACTAATTTGAAATGCATTCAGGAGAATATCCTGAAATGGACTCAATAAATCCTAAGGCCAACGTCTATTTAATTTTAATTTAGGCTAGCTCAATGCTTGTGCTCAGGGATTATGTGAAGGGTGTTAGGGGGTCAGTGCCCTTAAAAATTCTAATTAAACTGTGTGCACAATCGGGTGCAAGAACCTAATGCCAAAACAAGTGTTTGTTTATCAAGTAAGATTGAGATGAATGACTTTTAGAGTTTGAACCTTGCTTTATTGGATTTTAGGATTCCACTTGTTTACAAATTCAATCAAGGCACAAAGATGTAGTCACATGGTTGGTGAAGATTGATTTTCTTTAGGGCCTCTTGTGTGACTATGGAGTTAAAAGCACCCTAGTGTGGAAGATCCTAGGGCATGCAACTACTACTAAATGAATATTTTAATTCAGACTTTATCAAGGAGGGTCCAAACAAGGCAACCAAGGACCCTATCCTGACCAAAATCAAATGAGCTTTCCAACAAAATCAATTTCATAATTTTTCAAGGATGATCACCAAAATTCACGTTTTCCCAAGAGGGGGTCAATATGTCTAGAACCTCTAAATCAATGCGCAAGTTTAGGAATTAAGTCAGAACATGCACTAATCTTTTTCAAACGCAAAAATAGTCCACAGAAGAAGTGTAGACCACTTCAAGAGTTTTCCATGAACATAAATCTCACACAAATCCAAGCTGCGTGGAGTTCGCAGTAATAGAAACAACTTTCGGGTCTCTAGAACTCAGGACAACCTTGTGCACTTCCAGTAGGGAATTTCTCATAGCCAACCCACAAATAGTTTGACTATGAAATTCTAAGTACAGTTTTCCCACTGGAAGGAGCATCTCTAAGATTTTTTTCAGAATTTTTAGAGGTGTTATGGGTGCTGTAATCGTTTGCTCAACCCAAGTTCAGAAAATAGTGTTGCAAAATTGATGGGTTGAGAACCTAGTGGTGGTTTTTTTTCAACAAACACAAGAGAGGTTTTTTTTAAGAACCACCACTCACAAGTTTTTTTTAAGTATTTTCCTTAGCCCATGGATGAGGGGTTACCTTTGGATCGTGGGAAGAGAAGATATCAAATCTTCAGCTTGTTGGCAGTCTTCTCTTGCACTTCCTTTGATCCAATCTTCTATCTTCCTCCACTCTCCTCCCGTCGCTAATGCACAAGATTCCTGCAACCAATAAGTAGGAAGAGAGAAAGGTGAGTCAGAAAATGCAAGTACGAGTAATGCCCAAGGAAATGAGAGTGAATAAAAGATTCGTTGCCTCCCCAGCAATGGCGCCAAAAACTGACATCGTGAAATGCATTAGGTTAATTTGTCCATTGTAGCATGCAATTACAACGTCAATTTAAAGTGAGTACGAGTGTTGATCTCGAGGAGGCAAAAATCTGAATCATTTAATCGCTCATTGTCACAAAATATTTCATTTTGTTTACTTGTGAGAAGAATAAAGAGAGAGGAGAGAGGAGGGTTAGAAATCCGATGTAGACGAAAGATCACCAACTATGCATGAAGTGGAAACATAATGAAGCATAAAATAAGCGAAGCAGTAGATCACTTGGAAAGCATAAAACAATCACTTCTCTAGATTATGTATCCAATGTACTACAAATATAAGCAAGAAAAAGAAAAACTAAAAGAATTCTTGACAAATAGCAATTATAAGCTAAGCAAGAACTAGCAATCAAAGGCAAAGACAAGAGTCATCGAGGCAGCCACGGAGGTGGATGGGCTTCCGTTGGTAGCTCGGCAGCTCTGGAATCTTGCTTTGAAGCTCAATGGAGTGGTAGTGTTGCTTGGTAGCAGATATGCACAAATGGGGGTCTTAAGGGCCTTTTATAGGTGAAGAAACACCTTTTGGCCAGGCCTTGCATTGAAGGCACGTGTAGGACACGCCCGTGCATGCACCGCCCGTGCCTAGCTGTGCACAGATCCACGCATGCGAGCACTCATCACGCTCGTGCATCACGCCCACGCATCGGGCCCACTGGCCTCCCACAGCCATCCGATGACTGATGAAGGCTCCAGATTGCATGCGAATGCACACTCCAGATCGCACCTCGCTCGATCAAACGACAGATGAAGGCTTAGACGTTTTAACGAATCGTGCACCCACGCATGTATGATCGCGCGCCTGATTGCGTGTCGGATGGCACGTGCACGAATCGTGCACATCATATGGCACCAGGTAGCCACTTCAGTGCTTGCCCAATGGAGATCCGGTGGCCCAATTTCATCACCTCTTCACATGCAGCATAATTGCGCCTCGCGAAGTCTCGAACTCGTGCTCACCGTGTGTGGGTCGAGGTGTGGACCAACATGCTACACTTGCCACTTTGTTGCATTTGTGAATTAGCACACACGCATTCTCAGTCGTTGGATCTTGATCATTTGAGGAGAGCGGTGAGATGCTGGTGGCCATTAGGCGACATGGATGGCGCCATGTGGTGCCATCTAGGCCATCCATCATCTTTCCTTTGTACCGAATGGTACAAGGCTCCGATCGAGATGGTTCTTGCTTCATTGGACTACGTTCGTCGATCCAGATTCATCCGTGTGGTCTGCTTGCTCATCTGAGACATGCTTCAATATGCACTTGTGCACAAGGTCGTTAAACATTAAGTTAAAGCAATCTTAATATAGAAATGACACAATATGCATGTATTGCTCCTAGACGCTTTGTAATATGGTATTCATGCACCCAAAAATTGACTCTAATTGATGTAATTAACACTATTATTTGTAGAGTCATCAGCTATCTGCGTCTTTGTTGACGAAATTGCCTTCGCAAAAAGCGTCTATGTGGTTACGAAATTAATCAGTCAACCCATGATAGAATATCTGCATGGGTTTCCATTTAAGCACCTCGTGGTGTGGACACTTTGGCAACAGATCTTGGAATTGCTCCTAATCATCATGAAGAGGTTCCTCTGGCTGCTTGACAAAAATGGTAATTATCCGTCGTAGAGCATTGGTCCGTCCAACTGAGAAGAATTTCTTCAGGAAGGCTAGTTTCAATTCTATCCATGTAGTGATCGATCTTCCTATCATATGATACCAATGTGTGACCTTATCCTTGAGTGAGTGGGGGAAAAGGCTCATGATCATCTGTTCCTCATTCACATTCTGTAATTTGGTGGTCAGAACCAAAGTGGTCAAATCCTCCAAATGTTGGAATGGATCCTCTAAGCTAAGCCCGTGAAAGTGTTTAATCAAACTCAAGACTTGGGGTTTGATCTCAACATCTCCAGCGGGATCATAACATCGGGACGATCCCTGTAATTTGAAGAATCATAGAAATCCTTCAAGGGCCGAGCACCATGACCATTCATCCATTAGAACCACTCTTTCATCTACTGCAACTGGTCCAACTACCTCTAAATCAGCTCTTGCTGGTTCAAAGGCGGAGGAGGTGGTGGTAGGATGTTAACCATGGGATCTGCTTGGCTGTAACTTAACCTTCGCCACTAAGAATGGTCTAATGGTCCTTCCAATCTAGGGTTCAATGACCTCCATCCAATCATGCACTGGAAGGAAGTCAAAAGGATGGAAAAGAAGGCCCTACAACACAAGAAAACAATCCTGTCCTTAGGTAGGGTAGTCTAATGACCTACAAACTCTCAGAACCTGGCTTAAGATTAAAAACAATTTAGTCTACTATCCGATCAATCCAACCACTTAGAGGGGGAATTGGGGAGAAGGTTCTTCCTTTGACTTGCACCTCCGGTTCCTTTAATACCCCCCAATTACTATTGTTGGACGATATTGCCCTAGCTAGACATCAGATGAACCGTTAGAAGCAGATTAATCGTAAATAATCTCAATATGAGTCCTGAAGAGCGAGTCCAATCCTTAAAGCCAACATCTACTTGATTTTAAGGCCTTCTTGTGGGTTGTACAAGAAAGAGTTTATGTGATTGAGGCTCACTACCCTCAGTTTAAGTAGTGAAGGTTAGTGAATTTTCTTGCTTGAAGAGCAAGAGGAAAATCCTAGTTGGGGAACAACTAAGTAGAGGTTTTTACCATTTGGGTTTCTTCTATAAATCTTGGTGTTAATTATAGGTCTAGGTGATTGGGTTTAGATAAACTCCTAGAATTAGGTTTATAAGCCCTAATTCTAATGTGAATGCACAATTAAACTTATCACAAGTTTAATTGAGTGGATGTATGCCTAACTGGGAGAAAAGATACCCAATTAGGTCAGGCTTAAGTCAATTGGACTCTCATTGAGTCTCAATTGGAGTCTATGAATCCAATTGACTAGGTGAAGTGTGCTTGACTTGATCCAAGTCAATTGGGCTTAGTAAGAACCCAATTAGGTTAGGAGGGTGTTTGGGTGGTGTACTAGGCTTAGGACACCTTAATTTAGGTTCCCTAGGGTGTAGAATTAGGTTTAGGAGCTCAGGAAATCAAGATCCAAGCTTGATTTCAAAAATAGGGATTGGATAAGGGTTCCAGACATCTGATTTTATAATCAGACGGCTTATACTTCAAAATCATAAGTCCAGAACTCTGGTTTGGACGTCCAAGGTTGAGTCAGGGAGGAGTTTAGGTTCTATCTTGGAATTCTACAGAAATTGGATGTCTAACACTTTGTCTGGACGCCCAATTTTCCAGCAGAATTGGGTTCTAAGCCTGCGGGTGGTGTCTAAGGGTTCTAGATGTCCAGCAACTTATCTGCATGTCCAGATATGGGCTAGGATGATGGTTTTGAGGTATCCTAGGATAAAGTGACCTAATAATCTAAGGGTGGCTAGGGTTTAGGAGGGTCTCTAGGGCTATCCTAAGGCTAGGAAAGTTCCTATGTTCTTCATAATTTAACTCTACATTAAAATTCTACTGATTAGTATACCTCTCCCTACATTATTTCTTCCTCTTTGTTCCAGGGCTTCTACTTCAGTTCTACTGCAACTCTAGCTTCTTCCCTGCTTCAGATCCAACTTCTTCTCTTCACGTGCTAGAGATCGACGCACCTGACACATCACTCAAGCCACTCCCATCAGCACTAACGCACGATCTACTCACCTTCTCATCCCACCCAGCTGCTAGTGCCAACCCATGCGTGATCCGTGCGTGGATTGTGCACCCCTTGTATGCTAGGACCCTATTTTTGCAAGCCAAAGGCCCTCCCCTTCACCTATAAAAGCACCTACCCCCTCCACCTTCAAACCATCTCCACCTACTCCTTGCTCACCTCCATTAGAGCTAAGAAAACCTTCCCAAGCTCTAATCTAGCCTCTCAAGCTATTAGGCACCCTATTAGAATAAAAAAATCTCTCTCCCTTTCTCCATTCTTCCATTCTCTCACCCCCTTCATAGGGCCTTCTAAAGCTATCCTCTCACCCCCTTCTTAGGAGAAGACCAACCTACCCTCTCACCCCCATTTCACCTAGTTAGGACCTTCTTCTCTCACCCCATACTCCACCAAAAAGTATGGCTTAAGCCTTCCTCTACCTACTGATAGGTCTATGTTAGTAGATTAATTATTTGCCTAAATAGTTGTTAGATGATTGTTGAGGTTAACGAAGAACTTGAAAACTAATGGAAAATTAGTTTAAGCTCTCAAGAGGGGAATAAGTTATTTTTGTATTTACACACATCTTTCTCTTTGTAGGTTCCAACAAAAAGAAAATGGAGGACGTGAGAAACAATGGAAAGATATATTAGGATATGTTTACAATTCATTTAAAATATCCACACTATCTTCGGCTGCAACGAGGGAGTCCACCACCGACCTTTCTTCTTCCAGCTATCCTTCAAGAGGTGGCGGTGGCTAATGAACAAGGAATTTTCTCTTGAAGAAATAATATTAGGGGAAATATGTCGTTGCAGTAAATAATGTGATGGAAATTCCCTAATCAAATATTAATAAAAATATACTGAAATTATATCATAACTTCACATCTTATCACACGGAGGCACAAATGCAATGAAAACATTTACAAATATCAATTCTGACTAGAGGTGCAAAATCCATATCCAAAACGAGTGTGAAATGAGGTGAATAAAAGAGTCGAACAATAACATAAAAGATTAAGTATTGTGCTACAATGTTCACCCCTAATAAAATAATAAAAGAAATAAAACTATGGCCAATGATGTAATATCTAATTAAACCCGAAACAGGGGAAAGGGATTCCCCCGCTCGTGCGCACGGAGGGGAGCATGGCCGGAGGCGTGAAGGCTATCGGAGGGAGCTGTCGCCGAGGGCATCGCATCAGTGATGGCGGCAATGGCTGGGACGGCCGGAGTCGGCCGAACGTCGAGGAAAGAGTGGCAGCGGCGAGGAGTTTGTCGGCAGGCTGCAACCGCTCGCGTGGGTTGCTGGTGCGTGCGAGGGGCAGGTGGCACGCGAGGGGGGTTGCCGCACGACGCTGCTGGCGCGCGTGAGGCAGATGGGGCGGCGCGCGGGTCATCGCCAACGAGGAGACGTAGTCGGTTGGGGAGAAGGTTGCTTGTTGTTGCTGGAGCCGCACTGCAGGCGGCGCGAAGGTACGTGCGAGGGCTTCGTGGAGGGTGCGGTGGTGGCATCTGAGATTGAGAGGGTGGAGCGGAGGAAGCACGTCATCGAGGACAGAGTGCGGAGGAGCGGCTGGCTCGCGGTGGTGCTTATTGGCGGTATTGAGGACGATGAAGGCCACAATGGTGGAGGCTTGCTTTGCTGTCGCTGAGAGGAGAGGTCGTAGGCACGCGTGGTTGGAGGGAAGGGGGTCGCGTGGTCAGGCTGTTGTGGGTGGCGGAGGCTCTCGGTGCTGTTGTGGTGAGAGAGAGCAAGGATGGTGGTTGCGGTTCTGTTAGGCGAAGGTCCGGCGGTGGGAGGGAAGGCATACAGTGGTGTTTGTGGATTTGTTGGGTGCGCGGTGGTGGATGGAGGAGATGATGGTGGAGAGGTTCCTGTTGGGTGGAGTCGTGGGAGGAAAGATGGTCCCCGGTGATTGCTCTTCATGCCTGTTACAAATAGAGAGGGAGAATCAGAGAATATCAAGTAGAGAGAGAAGTTTACGGGTGGAAAATACGGAAGGGCATCAATGATAATTACGGGTGGAAAATACGAAAGAAGAATCATTATTTCTTCTTTAAATTAAGCCTGTGAAAAATGATAAGGGTAAAAATAAAGTTTTAAACAAGAATTTCTGATAATTTTCTTAGAAAATTGAACGTCACGATAGTATTTTAATTGATTTAATAAAATTGAACTTCCAAAATTACTCTTGCATCAAAAGTGATTGATCAAATAACATAAATGAAATGGAGGAAATCCAAAGTTTACTTAATTTGATCAACATAATGCATGCACTAAATTAAATTTTCATCTCAATAATAATGTATTTAGGCCTTAAATTAGTCCACTAAAGTGGACCTATCAAATACTCCAATACCTAAGTTTTACTAGTCTCGAGCAAAATACAAAATAGACCAAGTCTCTAAGCTGAATTTTACCTTTAGGGTGCTTTATCGTGCCATACCTCTAGAGATTAGATCGAAATACCAACAATAGGTTTGAAGGTACTCTAGTACTAGCCAAGATACAGACCTGACTAGCCTCAGCCTTGGGTCCGCCACGAAGGTTTCTAAGGCCACAAAAACTACCCATTGGTTCGTTGATCCCACTGATTAAAGCACCCATGCGTATATGCAGCAAGTCCTTGTCCCCACCATCAATCATCGCAAGGTCCTTAGCAATCGATGCTTCGGGATAACACCACCCATGGCAACTCCCAAAACCCTGGCTTTCGACACTTCAGGATAGTGTCGCCCATGGCATTTTATAGCTAAATTCAGATCCTGGCAATCAACATTTCGAGATAATGCCGCCCATAATATCTGAACCAGCACAAGGTGCTTCCATGTCTCGAGTAGGATATTTCGATATCCTCAGAGACAAGCACCGAGGAGACAGTATGTTATAATGCATCTTCGAAGGGAGTATTTTTATTCCTCCTCTCCACGTCGGGAACTCATCCAACCAACTTGTGTCTTTGAGCCACTCCTAAGTCAAACTTTTGAGAAAACATTTTTAGAAAAGACACTTTTTTTGCCATTATTCTTTATTATGCACATTAAACTAGACTGGTGTGTGATTTTTGGGTGCCTAGGTTACCAAGTCCTGCAAAGTGAAGGCAGGCAACGAAGTCGAATACTCCCTAAGCGTTAGACTTAATACATCAGCCTCGCAACTCCCTCAATCTCTTGAGGAATAGTCTAGATCTTAATAAATACATGAGTGTTTAAGTCCTAAAACTGACCCAGGCGTCCTAAAGTCGGTATCCCTCACTTATCTCCTCTTTAGAACTTCAAGAGTTAATTCATCATCCGATCCAGCCCAGAACTTAAGTACATTCCACACTCAACTGCTGAGACTAACATGATTTTTCCTTTCCTTTCTCTATTTACCTTCTCTTTTTCCTTCCTCAATAATTTTGTACTTCAGCTCGCAAAGATTTCATCTCTTCCTTCTCTTGTTCACCTTTCATCTCTCTCTCTCTCTCTCTCTCTCTGTTTTCTTTTTCAATAAAAGTCCTAACTACATGCATGCAAAAATATGTATAAATGTTATGTACAACCTCAGGTTATACACCCCCATGCCCAGATTTGACAATGTCCCCATTGGAAAGTAAAAGCAAGGAAAAACATTACATAAGGTAGAGTGTTTGGAGCTAAGGTTCCTCCAGCTTGTAGGTGTCCAATACCTGGCCATCAGAAAGAATGACATACGGTTTCAAACGTTGGCCATTTATCTTGAAAGTCTCACCAGATGAGGGATTTTGTATCTCAACTACACCATGCAAGAACACCTGCGTAACAATGTATGGCCCATCCCAATGGGACTTAAGTTTCCTAGAGAATAGCTTGAGTCTAGAATTGAATAGCCAAACCTGTTGGTTGGCCTCAAAGGTTTTGCGAAGGATGTGTTTATCGTGAAAGACCTTAGTGCGCTCTTTATAAGCTTAAGCAATCCCATAAGCCTCATTACTCAATTCTTCAAGCTCAATCAGTTCTAATAAGTACACTTTGCCTGCATTCTCAAGATCCATGTTAACATTCTTAATAGCCCAATAATCTCTATGCTTAAACTCAACAGGCAAATGGCAAGCCTTGCCATACACAACACGAAAGGAAGACATACCCAAACGGGTCTTATAAGAAGTTCTATAAGCCCATAGTGCATCATCAAGTTTTTTCGACCAATCTTTCCTATTGAGTCTTATAGTTTTCTCCAGAATTTGTTTGATCTCCCTATTGGACACTTCAACCTGTCCACTCATCTGCGGGTGATACGGGGTGGCCACCTTGTGGGTGACACCAAGACTTTTGAGGAAACGGGTGAAGTGTGCATTCCTAAAATGAGGTCCCCCATCACTCATGATCATCCTCGAGCAACCAAATCGGGAAATGATATTGGCCTTTACGAAAGTCAGGACCACGGAGTGATCGTTGGTCCTAGTCAAAATAGCCTCTATCCACTTTGATACAATCAACTGCCATGAGGATATATTCATAGTTGTGAGAAGATGGGAAGGGACCCATGAAATCTATGCCCCAAACATCGAATATCTCAACCGGAAGAATAGGCTACTGGGACATCTCATCTCATCTCCCAATCGTTCTAGTCTGTTGACAATGAAGACATGCCTCCACATAAGTATGTGTGCTTTTTAAAAGTGAGGGCCACCAGAAACCAGACTAGAGAACCTTATACGTAGTTTTCTTTGCACTAAAGTGTCCTCCACAGTGCAGTGTGTGACATAAATTCAAGACACTCTGTTGTTCCTCCTTTGGAACACACCAACGTAGTATCTGGTCATGGCATATTCTAAAGAGCTCGAGGTCCTCCCAGTGATAATACTTAATGTCAGCGACAAATCTATCTCACTTTTGCTTATTCCATGTATTGGGGGCTTCGCCAATGACCAAATAGTTGATGACATCAGCATACCAAGGTGTCATAGGTTGTACCGCCCTTACCGTTTTGTCAGGAAAGTTGCCATGAATGTCTCTTAACGGGGTTGAAGCCTCAATTGGGATCCTGGATAAATAATCGGTGACTACATTTTTGACCCCTTTATTTTTATGGATATCAATGTTGAACTCCTGTAGTAACAAAATCCATCTAATCATCTTAGTTTAGGTGTCCTTAGCAAGAAAACGCTTCAAGGCCGAATGATCAGTATACACCACAACCTTAGATCCAAGAGGATAAGACCTAACCTTCTCCAAAGCAAATACTACCACAAGAAGTTCTTTTTCTGTCACAGTGTAGTTTTGTTGTGTATCAGTAAGGGTCATGCTAGCATAGTACAGCACATAAGGCTTTTTATCAACCCTCTGACCAAAGATCGCTCCCACGGCAAAATTTGAGGCATCAAACATCAACTCAAATAGGAGGGTCCAATTAGGTGCTTGCAGGATAGGCACAGTTATGAGGGCCTCCTTCAAGACTTGGAAGGCCTTAGCACACTTTGCATCAAAAATGAAGGCTGTATCCTTCTCTAGTAAGTCGCAAAGTGGCCTAGAAATCATGCTAAAGTCTTTAATGAAGCACCTACAGAAGCCAGCATTGCCCAGGGATGATCGGATCTACTTGACATTGGTGGGCGATGGAAGCTTTGAAATGGACTCAACCTTCGCCTTATCCACTTCTAAACCTCGGTCAGACACTACATGCCCAAGAAAAATGCCCTGCTGAATCATAAAATGGCTTTTCTCCCAGCTAAGCACCAATCCTGTCTCTTCGCAGCGGGTGAGAACTTTTTCTAAATGTGAGAGATAGTGGTCAAATGACAAGCCATATATGGGAAAGTCATCCATGAAAACCTCTACGAACTTGTCAATCATGTCCGAAAATATGGACATCATACACCGCTGAAAGGTTCCCAGAGCATTACATAGTCCAAATGGCATCAAGCAGAAGGCAAATGTGCCATAAGGACTCATGAAAATAGTGCACTGTTGGTCGTTTGGAAAGATAGCAATCTGATTGTACCTAGAATATCCATTGAGAAAATAGAAGTATTTATTCCCCGCCAATCTCTCCAATATTTGATCAATAAACGACAGAGGGAAGTGGTCTTTCTAGGTTGCTATGTTAAGGCGACGGTAGTCTATGAATACCCTCTATCCTGTTGTGGGTCGGGTGGTGACTTGCTCCCCTTTTTCATTGGTCTCCACTATGAATCCTGCCTTTTTGGGCACCACATGAATAGGACTGACCCATTTACTATCAGAAATGGGATAGATTATCCCTACATCCAACCATTTTAAAATTTCTTTCTTCACCACTTCCCGCATGTTGGTATTTAATCGTCTTTACATATCTTGGAAGGGTTTCACAGAGTCATCTGTGTAAATGTAATGCATGCAAAGAGTTGAGTCAAGCCCTTTGATGTCAGCTATAGTCCAAGTAATGGCTTCCTTATGCCGTCTTAGGCATTCAATCAATGCTCCCTCCTACATCTCAGATAGAGTAGTCAAGATGATGATAAGGAGTGTACCATTGGGTCCAAGGAAAACATATTTGAGGGTCTCTGGAAGTGGTTTAAGCTCCAAGTCGAGAGCTTCCTGAATCGAGGGAATTATGTTCAATGTTCCCGCCTCCAATAACGGATCTACCTTGACTGTCCATGGTGGGGAGAGAGACTCAGCTTTGACACCCAACAGCTCTTCAAATTCTGGCATACCTCCTCCTTCTTCAAGATTTGGGATACAATCCTTAGAAATGACCATTTGGAGGGGATCATTACACAAAAGAGCTGGTGTCATCTCCTCTACGATTTCATCGATCACCATGATTTGGGAACAATCTTCCAATCTAGGTTGTTTATAGGCATCAAATACATTCAGGCGAATTTTCCAATCCCTGAAGCCCATCTTGAGCAACCCTGATTTGTAATTGATGGACTTATTGGCCATAGCTAGAAAGAGATGCCCTAAGATAATTGAAGGTCTGGTGGGCATATTGGATGGGTCAGTATCCAATATCAAAAAGTCGATGGGAAAGAAGAAGTCCTCCACTCTCACTAGGACATCTTCTAAAAGCTCGCGTGGTGTCTTCAGCAATTTATCAGCTACTTGGAGGATAGTAGGCCTAGGCTTCAATTCACCTCCTACTAATAGCTCATAGACTGAGCTTAGCAATATATTAACCCCCACACCCAGATTGAGGAGAGCCTCATCGATGTGTTGATCTCCAATGACCACAGAAATATACAGGGCTCCTGGGTCCTTCATCTTTGGGGGTGTACCTTGTTGTAGGACCGAGCTGACTAGGTCGAGTAAGACGACCTTAATTTAGACCTGTTTCCTTGATTTTCTCTTTTGCATACACAGGTCCTTTAGAAATTTAGCATAGGATGGAATTTGCTTGATAGCATCCAATAGAGGCAAGTTAATGTGAACTTGATTAAATGTCTCCATTATTTCATCCATCCTATCTTTCGCTCCAGATGAGCCAACAAAAGGTGCCTCAGGTGCGGATAAGTGCTCAAGAAAGGGCACTCTCAGCCTCTGGGTGGAGGTGTTGTCATGGCAGGACAAGGGTGGAATGGGGACAACATCCTCTGGATGGGTGAATTCAAGCAAGTAGGGGCTTAGTGGCTCTTCCTTAGTGGAGGTGTAAGTGGTCGGGTTGGTAGGAGGGGTAACCGAAGGAGTGAGTTCAGGTTTGGAGAGTTGTTTGCCACTTCTCATAATGGTCACAGCCTTAGCATTCTCCTTTATGAAGGGCCCTTTACCCCTAAGATTCTCCTCAGATGAGTTGGGCAAGTTCCCAGGATCACGTTGTCTAACAGCCTCAACAAGATGGCCAATTTGAGATTGCATTTCTTGGATCACCTTATTCTGAGATTGAATGATCATGCTCTGATTTTCTTGCATGGCCTTCAACATAGCTTTCAAATCATCCATCTTAGAATTGTTAGGCTGAGGAGGAGGATGAAATTATGGTGCCTGAAAGAGTTGGGTGGGTTGGGCTCTTGAATTCCTCGAGTTGGAAGCATCACCTTACTTCCATGAGAAATTGGGATGGTTCCTTCACCCAGGATTGTAAGTGTTTCCAAAAGGGTTGTTCCTGAGAGGTGGACGAAACCCTCAGGCAGCATTCAAGTTTGCCTAAACTAAATCTGGGAATTGATTAGCCAAATAGCACTCAATAGTGGCGTGATGAGTGCTTTGGCAAATGAAACATTTAGAAAGAGCCTAGACTTGGGAAGCTGATTGTGGGAATGTGCTGGGGTTTGTCATGAGTCTTTTAAAGTTCTGGTTCAACAATTGGATTTGGAAGGTTAAATTTTGAGTAGCCTCGGCTTCACTAGCTTCCGCTTTCTTTTGGAGGATGGAAGGTTTTCTATTCTGATAGGCTAAGGTCAAGTGGATAGAATTATCACTCAGTGACTCAAATAATGTCCAAGCCTCATCCTCCATTTTGGTAAGAAAGGTTCCAGCACAAGCAGCATCTGTTGTTTGCCTATGCCTATCAGATAGTCTAGTATAAAACCTCTCTACCAATTGCCATTTGGACACTTGATGATGGGGGCATAATCGAATCAGATCATTGAAGCGCTTCCAAGTCTCGTGGAATTGTTCCCCATCTAATTGAGTAAAATTCATGATCTCCCTCCTGAAGTGGTTAGTTTTGCTCATCGAGAAGTATTTCTTCAAGAATTCTCCCTTAAGGGCATTTCAATCATTCACCCTTGCATCCAATGTGTGATACCAGTGTTTTACCTTGTCCTTAAGGGAGAAGGGAAAGAGGGTCCTCATCAAAGCTTCATTAGTAAAGTTCTGAAGTTTCACCGTGGAGTAGACCTCGGTGAATTCCTCTAAATGTCGGTAGGGGTCCTCCCTAGTAGTACCATAAAAGTAAGGCAACAAGGATATGGTACTGCTCTTGATCTCATATGGATTATCCCCTGTCGATCATCTTAGTGCTTAAGTGGGTTGGTTGGTCGGAATGAAGTAGTCCCTCAGGGTCCTTTGCTGATTTACTCCTTGATCAGCCATTTCTTCTCTCTTCTCTCTTTCATGGGCTCTCCTAAGGATTCTCTCGGGCTTAGGATTAAATACTAGACTACCCTCAAGAGAGCATCTACCAAGCATACAATATCTACCAATCACAATTCAAGTTCTTGCCAATTGAGTAAGTGAAACCTCCACTCCATAGATTGGCCAAAAAGGTCAAGACGATGTCCCTCTATTTCCACGTAAGTGGTATAAGCATAAGTAGCGACTTAAGATCCTGACCTACTCTATTTTGAGGGGCAGAGGTAGAGTTGGTTGATATAGATGGCCAAACAAGTTATTCAATGCAGTTATGCGACCTAATCCAACCTTCGAGTGCCCTAGTGTTTGACGCATAAATCACATTTTAAAAGATGATTTAGCTATAGTATAGTGTGAAACGCGTCGACAAATAAATTTATAAGAACCAAGAGTACTAAGTCGTTCACAAGGAGGCAATCTCAATTTCAACGAAAGCTTTTCAATAAAACTAATTCTAAATATATATATATATATGTATATATGTATAGAGCAGAAATTCAGAGAATTAGAATTTTATTGCAATTAGATAGAGTTTTTCACAATAGAAAATGCTAATAGAGACAACTAGATAGATAGTTAGAAAGAGAGGGAGAGAGAGAGAGAGAAGAATAAGGCAGAGAGACGATGTCGCTTGTAGAATGCTTGTGCAAGATGCGGCAGCACCTCAGATCTAGAGTGCCGGGATGAAGGTCGGAGTGGAGTTGCAGAAGGAAAGAGGTCTGGAGGAAGGTGGAAGAGAGATGTTTGGAAGATGCCTTCAACTGGGGGGCTCTGGGCCTTCTTTCATAGTTTTAATGATGGGCAAAGTGGGCATTTTGGCCCTTAAACTCGTGTAACAACTCCCTTATGATCAGATCCGTCGATCGGGAGATCAACGGATTAGATCTAGCCTCAAAACACCTTTAAATGTGCCTTCAACGTGCGGATTCAACCAGGTGGTGACACGTGGCATGTTCTGGAGCTTTAGATCAAGATCAAATGGCTCTGTTGCTTCCTCGCGTGCGCCTCAACTCCCGCTTCTCTTCTTCGAGTACTTGTTCACTCAAATTGAGAGCCTCAACCTCAGCCGTCCGATCGGACAGCTTAAACCGCACCTGCGTCGCCTTCTTAATGAAGTAAGCACATGAGATTGCGCATTATGTGCGCGTCAGATCTCGCGTTCGACCGCTATGTGCTCAGATCACGCCACATGGATGCATCTCCATCCTCCGATCTCCATCCAACAATCCAATTGCACCCGCTCCTGATTTCTCGTGTGGCGCCATTTGAACGTGTGCCATTTGCTTAAGGGCAAAGGCATGAACCGTTGCACTATGCCTTTGGTTTGTTGAGTTTTTATTTAAGGCAACTTATTATTGGTCGTTGGATGAAGATCCAACAGCTGATCTTGTCCTTCTTTTGATGAGGCATGGTGAGGCGGGTGACATGATGCACTCGTGGCCGTTGGATGCCATAGCATGTGAGGGGTGGCCTTCAGAGATGGGCCGACGGTGAGGGGCGGCTGTGATGGGGCCACCTGGCACCATCATGGCCGTCCATCTTCTTTTCTATGTATCTGGTGATGTAGACCTCCGATCGGGTTGATTTTTGCACTGGTAGACTGCAATCATTGATCCAGATCCATCCGTGTGGTTGGATCTTTCATCTGAGGCTTGGATCTTTGTCCTCTGGCTTCATGGTCTCTATTCTTCTATAGACTGCACACGATGCTCTGGTTATCTAATTGAGACGATTTCAAAAGTGTTAGACTCCCATCGTCATTCTGATCAGATCTGTACGGTCTGATCTGCCATCCATGGCTTCGAATCATCTGCAATTGATTTCATCTCTCCCTTAGTGCATAAAATGACAATATTATCTATGCAGCTAATAAATTAACTATTATGCGAATTACGATGCTTATGCATACATTGTTCCTAAGTTATGCTAGAATCTAACTTAATTCAGGTAATTTATGTCGCATGATTGCTGTGCAATCACACCCCTTTGCCTCAATCTTGCTAGTCCTTAGCAAATGCAAGAATAAATGCAAAGTTGTCCTACACGACAGATTTCTATCAAGAGTTTGACTAGAGATTTATTTCTTTTGTTTTCATCCAAAATTTTAGTAATCCAGACAATCATGAACGTGTTTAGTGTAGCCTATGCAATAGATCCAAGTGAAAAGTCAATCCACATCTAAAGCTCGTACTTAACCCTTAGTAAAACTTTATTGGGATAGGCAGACTTCTCCCCTCGAGGTTATAAGATAATTTGTAAATTCAACATCGATTTTTGACTTAGGTAGAAGATTTCTAAGTCAAGTAGATTTGTATTTGGTGGTTCACACTCATCTGGTACTGCATATAAACTAGTACTTTAGAACCTAGATTTTTAGACTATTAAATAATTTAACTCAAAGAGAAGTGGAGAAATTGTACTCTCTTTAGTTCCTTTGTACTCATTCTCTCTCTCTTTCTCTTTCTTTTTGTTTTTCTTCTTTCTTCTCTTTTCTTTTCTTTCTTTGAGCTCACAATCTCACCAGATTTGTCAATATATTTGGTGGTCTTTCCTAGCATTTAGCACTTTGATTAGATTTTGATAACTCTATGACTAAGTCAGAATTCCTCAACCTGTATTTAGGCGGCCAGAAATAAAAAAAATTAGGTCAAGGCTGTATTTGGTAGATCATGAGGGTGGTAGGTGTTGTTACCTCAATACACTTGAAATAAACTCTAAACTTATAAACTCTTTTTTTTTGCTTTTTCTTTGTTTTCTTTGTATATATATATATTTCTTTTTTTTCTTTTTCCTATGTTTTTTCTATATATTTTGTTTTCTTTTCTCTTTTTTCTTTTTCTTTTTTTTTCACATCTAAATATCTACTAATGCAACGCAGTATAGCATACGAACTTTTATTTACAAGGCATTATTCAGGATTAGGGGTATTCAAGAGGATATCGGGTGGCTTATTTGGTGGAAATGCCTATTCTAGGCATCGAGAAAGGAATGGATAGGATAGCATATTTCTGACCTTGACATTAATACCCTCCTTCAACCGAGGATTCTGTGAAGGATGGTTGTGACCATCCACCTTAGTCCTAATTTTATTAGAACCCGCTCTTTGCGTATTTTGCCTTATTTAGTGGCTCTCAAAATATTTGCACTAAGAACTTTCACACAGAAACTAAGAGCGAAAACTATGCCTAACTCCGAGTATCATTATCTAATTATCCAGAAGTTAATATTCCTCATACTAGCCTTACAACACCAGTAGACTTTCCACTCTCACCTCACACTTGTTTGGTGGATCTATTAGAAGATAGTTTTCCTGACTCCCCAATTACTGTCCAAGGGCTTAGGAGAAGAAGCACTGCTTCTTCTCGACAAACTAAAGATGTTTATCAGTCTTCACAGAGGATCCATTGCAAATTCTACGTGTAAGTGTGAGATTGTACTGGATTCTAAACTCAAGAATCAACTTAAGAATAAATCCCTAATAAAACCTTAATAAAAATTCTTTATACCTAAATGCAATTTCTTTTTCAGACATAAAAATAAGACATGCAATGTCCACCCCCCATGCCTATTCATTACAATGTCCCTATTGAAATGTATGCATAAAAATCAAAATATAATAAGGAAGAGGAGGGGATATCACCTGACTATGCTTGTTGATCCAGGTCAGCATGGATACAGAGGATGCAAACTACCTATAAAGAGTACTAGGTTGCCTCCCAGCCAGTGCTAAGTTTAACGTCACTAGCCAGACCAAAACCCAAAAAATGAATGATCAGATTAATGGGTTGAGTTAGGATTAAAATGAACATATGATCATGTAATGCAAGGATCAGTGATCCACAAATGTGGATCAGCTGATGGTGAATACTAAGCCCAAAAGGTCGAAAAAATAAAGTTAACAGGCTTGAAACTATTTGCAGCCAGATGCTACAAAAGAGAGAAACATTAGTGCAGGTGCCAGGGTGGAAAGTAGATAGTGGCAACCTTAAAAAGTGATGCATGAGGGAGGCAAGTGAGGTGGATACAGGGTGGTTTGAGGGGAATAAATCATATGGGTCCTGAAAGTGATGGGAAATGAAAGGAGAAACCCAAGTGGTGTAGTTTGAAATGGTATCGGAAACCACTCACAAGTCAAGTTAGGTATGGAAAGATGTTAAGTAGGTAAGTCAAATAAGATCCAGTGGTCCATCTCAATAGTTCCGAACTTATCAGAATCCTCAATCTTATCCCTGGGGTGATCAAAAATCTTATTTGAGTCGCCCAAATCATGATGCAAGTCTTCAAATGTAATTGATGGAAATTCATTATTCTTTATAATCACAACCCCAGGGGGAGTAAGATCGAGGTTTAGATTAATCAACACCTCAAATCCTTTTTGTTCTATGGACTTCTAAATTTGATCCCAATTATTTTTCTCTTGAATTACTTCTTCTAAGGGAATGCTTTTTTGTGCCTCATCAGTCAAATTAAACTCCTCAGGATTCCATGATTCGGCTAAATTCTTTACTTCCTCAGATAGATCTTCATAAGTCATCCCCAATAATTCTACAATTTCTTGAACATCTTTTTCATAAGGGGATTGTTTGTCTTGTTCAATCTCGAGATGTCGGGGATAAGGGTCAGATTTTTCTTCAAAACTCTGGTGGATGGGAAGAGAAGGGTATGAATTAGCTGAAACAAAAGTGACAGCAGATTCAGCTTCTATATGGGATATCTTAGAATGATTAGTATCGCCAAATCTAGATATCGAATCATTTAAGCACATCTGATCATGGCAGTCCTCAGACAAAATGGCATTAGAACCATCCAACCGTGATTAGCTGGGAGTGTCACAGTCCTTAATCTTTCTATCTTCTTGATCTTGCTTTGATCCTCCCAAATCATCCATGTAGTCTAATTGTGTGTCTTTAAGCATAAAAGACTTATACTCCAGCCCACCATGGATTGGCTCCTCAAAATAGAATGGTTGCAATTCAGGGCCTAAATCAAGATATAATTCCTCAAGTGAGCCTTCCTCGTAAAAGTTAGTTTTTAGGATATCAAAATTATTTATTAGTTTAACAGTAGGCCTAAGTAGGATATGTTCTGCGTAATCACAGGGTTGGTGGGTGGGCTCAATGTATGTAGAGGTTGAGATTGGATAAGATGTCATACTTAAGGTTGGATCCTCAACCTTGCCTGGCTTACCACCAACTTGTGGCATACTCAGACCAGTTTTATCACCTTTTGGTTTCCAGATTCTATTGAGTTATTTTGTTAGATTATCTATATTTCTTTTATTAGCTTCTCTCATCCCTTGGAAGACTTGGAGTAATTGGGTGATCTCAGGATCACCACCATGGTCAGGGATTTGAGCAGGCTGAGGATAATAATTTTCAAAATTTCTAACCTCAGTCAAATTAGAATATCTATCACTTGAATACCTAGGGTAAGAATCATATCCTTGGTTGGGTGGTGTAGGGTTATCCCAATATGATCGTGAAGTTGTTTGGGTGGAATTGGGATAATTTTGAAAGTGATTTCGAGGATAGAATTGATATTCTAGGTATTGGGGCTCTGAGGCAAATCCCTGACCTGGGGAGAGATGAGTTTGGCCATGATGGACGCACTCTTCGCAAATTAAAATCGAGGTTCAGAGGACTCGTCGTCGTAGCTCGCAAAACATGTCTATCAGATTAAATTTATAACCGAAACTCAAAAAGTGAGTCCCAAGTCGAACACAGGGAGGCGAACGTTTGGTTTTATAAAAATCCATGCTTTACTTTATTTCTTTTTGTCATTTTTATCTTTTCTAATTTTTTTGGTATTTTAATAGGCAAGGGATCATATCGACAATTGCTTATCTAGCTACTTTACTTACGAAAATATAAGAGAGAAAGGGAGAAAGAAAGAGAGACAGAAACAATCATCTATTCATAAGCAAGTGTTTGTTACAACTACGAAAGTGGAAAAATCTATACTACGAAAGCGAAAAAGATAGAAAGAGGTGAGAGAAATCCCCTTCAATAGTTGCTCGGAGGATGACTCGCTCTGATGCCGCCTGGAGGAAGGTGGTGAGGAGCGGGACAAAGGAGGATGTAACCAGAGGATGGAGGATGGGGCTGGACGGCGTCGCGGCAAGGATCTTCTTCCCGAAGGGCGGTGCAAGGATGGCCACGAGATGCTCCACGAATAGGGATGAGGGGAGGGAAAATTATTTGATTTTCTACTCTAGAGGAGCATCCCAAGCTTAGGACAAGCTCTCTTTAGAGCGTTGGAGGTGGTGAGAGGAAGAAAGGAAGAGATGAAGAAAAATGGGAGGGGTAAGGGTCCTTTTATAGTGGAGGAAAGAATCAAATTCATATGCAGGACATTTAGTCACAGTCATAAACGTCGCTAAAGATTTGCCGCAAACGTCGCTGAAGACAACCCACGTGCCCACGCTATCGCTGCGCTGGCGCATGCTCCGCACACCGTGCTGCACGCCTTCGTGCACTACACACCTGTGTGTGTTGCAGCTGCATGCACGCGGGCGCCTGCGTGCGGTGGCGCGTGCATGCGCATGGGAGGCCTAAATCGCACCACGTGGCGCGATCTGGGCCGTTCATCTTCTTTTCGTTGTAAGGGCTGCTACAGAGGTCAGATGGAGTCGATTTTTACGCCGTTAGGCTGCGATCGTCAACCTGAATCCATCTGCGTAGTCTGATTTGTCATTTGAAGCTCCGAATTATGTCACCTAGTCCCTTGGCCGTTGATCTTCCTCGGACTGCATATGGTGCTACGGGACTCCGATTGAGGCGATTTCGGAGGCATTGGACTTCGATCGTCGTCTTGATCAAGTTTGTATGGTTAGATCGTCAATCTGAGGCTCTAAAATAAATATCCTTCTCTCCTGACCACAAAAAAGACGCAATTAACCTAAATTATATACTACTCTAAATGCAGAATGATGCATGATATGCAATATTTATAACATGAAATGCAAATCTAAGCCTAGGAACATGCATGAATAGGCATTTTACCCTCAATAATTGTGTCTACAACATACCCCCATGCCTATCTTTTGCTAATCCCTAGCAAAATTAAACTACATGCTATGTGTAAAAATAAAATTAGGATTCGATCACTTAGGCCTAAGTTGTTTATTAACAATAAAAAATTTCAACTAAGGTCCTAAACAACGAAAACTCAATAGTACCCGAGTGTCTGCAAGAATGCAGACCACCCAAGTCCTCACCTTATTTGAAAAGGGAAGATACATTTTTTTTTATTTTTCTTCTTTTCTAATTTTTTGTATTTTTGGAGTTTGAGAATTCTGGGATAACTTTTTATAGCTACCCGACCCACCCAAGACTCGAAAAGGACTCTAAGTGCTAAGCATCTAGTGAAAAGAGTGAAAGACTCACTAGGCGACCGTTAAAATGGAGTTCGAGTTTCTACGACCCTAGGTGACCTTGCTTAGATGTTTATCTTTTCGAACGGCAGCTTTCTCCCTACTTTTATTTATGGAGTCAATACAAGGGTGAACCCAGTATATATCTGATTGCACCGCAAAAATACACCTGCAATTGTGTCGTCTTGTGCCATTTCCTAGCATTACCAATGCATATTAGGTCTCCATAGTCGAATTGTAAAAATACACGCATGCATGCATTTAATTGAGAGGGGAGGAGAGTAAATAAGTGGCCTTGCAATTAACATTTTTCTCAAGTGCATCTTTCCAAAATTCACCATCTTTTTATTTTTATTTTTACTTGATTTTGAAATGCTTCCTGCGGCTGCTTGGATTGACTTCTTCCTCCTTGCACCATGCTCTCCATCACCTCTTCCTGCTCAGCCATTCCCTGCGGCAGCCTCTCCCTGCCATGAGCCGTGCATGAGCCATGCACAGCCAGGGCATGGCTGTGCATGGCTTTCTTCTTCTATAAAAAGAGGGCGTCTTCTTCTTCAAAGAGCCTGGTCAAACGCCAAAAAGACAGCAGCTCCACTTCTCCTTCCAGGCCACCATCATCTCCTCCCTCTCCCTCCATACGCAGGACCTCCTCCTCCGAGGAGACACCTGGCGGACAGGAGCACCTCATGATGGTGCACAACCACCACCGTGAGACCACCACCGCCCAGCTCATCAAAGAGCCGGTGGGCGTGGTGGCCTTCTTCCCTGTTTTCACCTTCCACGTCGTTTCAGCCATTACCGCAAGCTTCAAAGCTTTGAAGCTCAACCGGCCACCGCACTCCCTGCAGCAGCCAGCCGAGCTCCACAGCAGCAGCAGCAAGGCGGCAGCAGGCCACCCTCGCTTCCGCGCGTGCCTGTAGGTGCCCTCGCCTCCAACTTCTTCGTGCAAGCGCCCTGTCACACTCTCTCTTCCGCAACCGGCCACAGCGCGCCACTGCAGCGGCCGGCCAAGATTCACCGCACCCCAGCAGCACCCGCAAGCCTTCGCGCGTGCCTGCAGGTGCCCTTCCCTCCCTCTCCACGCGCTCTGCCGCGAACTTCTCCGCGCCTGCAACCGGCCGGCACAACCCTTCCTCGCGCGCTCCAACCCACACGCGCCAGCCGCAAGCCGCCCGCACTCACAGCACCTGCAGCAGGTGGTTGCGTGGCTCACTTGGCCACTGTAGCCACTGTTCACGCGTTTCTACGGAACACTGTGGCTACAGTGGGGTGACCGATGAGTTTCTCACTTTACCGATCACCCGGCGCGCCGCTACCGCCGTTCTCTCGTGCATGCGTCTCGCCTCGCGTTCTGCCAGCGCTCGCTCGCGCGTCTGCCAGCTCCTGCAACCTCCTGCGTCGCCCGCTCTCTTCGCCCACGCGCGCCTGCCAACGCCTAGCTCTCCGCGCAGCGCTGTGCGCTGCGGTCTTCTTTCCATGCCCAATCCCCCAACGCGCTCCTCTCTGCACGCAGACGTGCTCGCACGTGCACGCGTGGAGCCTCCAGACGACACTTGGAAGCTGCAGACGACTTAACTCCAACCCTCAGCAGCGCCCTCTCTCTCCCGCTCTCTCTCTCTCTCACTCTCTCTCACAACACTCTCTCACCCTCTCTTTACCGACGCTTGCACACACATACACTAACACTTTCATACACACACACACACCTATACACTATTATATACATATATATATATACACGTATAGATATATATATTGATATATATACATATACTTATACACACACATATATATATATACTTATATCTATATATATAGTAGTATTTATATAACTAAGTATTTATATACATATATATATATATATATACATATATCTATATATATATATATTAGTACTTATATAACTATGTATTAGTCTATATACATACATACATATATATATATATACTTATATATATATATACATATATATCTACATATATACATATACTTATATTCATATATATATATATATATATATATATACATATATACATACATATATACATATATATATTTATTTATCTACATATATCTATATATACATATATTACTATATACATACACACATATATATATACCTCTATATAATATCATATACATACATATACATATAAATATATACATATATATATAGATCTTTACATATATCTATCTATACATATACTTATATATATATATTTACATACCTATATATATATACATATACATATATACATATATAACTACATATATATACTGTAATTCCCTACTTGGAGGGGGTGAGATCAGCGTGACGTAAAAATTGCGGAATATAATGTAAACAATCTCACAAAACATCAATCACACAAGATACACAATTATTTTTAGGTGGAAACCCAAACCGGGTGAAAACCACCACCTAACCCTCTCGAGTTAGGATTTTCCGATCAACCAAGTTGATCAAATCCACTAAACGAATCACTTTAAACCAGGGTGATTCAACCTCAATTACAACCACGCTACAAGTGCGAGGGTAGCGTTCCTCAACCCCTTCTCTTCACGAGAAGGATTTTGTCCCTCAAAGGAGACCAGAATTCGCAAAGCGAATACCCAACCAAATAACAAAGATAAAATAACAAATAATCCTATAGAGCCAACAAAGTAATTTTAAACCTAAGCTTCTATAGGAATTAGGAAACTCTCCTTTGCAAGGAGTGCGTCGAATCGATGACGCGGGTGCGTGAGCCACGAGATGGCGCAATGTTGCTCTCGTGAACTACAGTGTGAGAGCGGGTGTGCAAAGACTTGATGCTCTCAAGATGTAGAGCTTGAGCTTGGAGAGCAGGGGCTTCTCTTGGACACAAAAGAGTGGAAATGCTTGTTCTTGGTGTCTTTTTGGTGTCTCTAGGTGTGTCTTGATGTGCAAGAGGTTCCTCTCTATTTATAGAGGTCTTAAGAAAGCTTTGGAAGGCCTAGGAAAGCTTCCATAGCTGTTGGGAGCAAAGCCCAAGAGAATCAGGCCAAAATCAGGAACAATGATTGCACTGACAGGGTTATCAGACGTCTGATCCTAGCATCAGACGTCTGGAAGATCACTTTAAGACGTCTGAAAACAAGGTCAAACGTCTGATTTTAGGCAGTTTCTTCCTGACTCGAATCAGATCTAAACAGGGTTCTAGTGCAAATCGATCAAACGACATACAGGACGTCTGGCACTATGTCTGGACGTCTGGAAACCTACTTTTTTGTGGGAATGGATTTCCAAGAGAGTGCAACGGCTAGAAAATCTCTGAGAAGAGATTTTGGGTCAGCCGAGGCAAAATGATCATTTATCAGACGTCTGGAAAGGCCTAAGGACGTCTGATAAGGCTCTAACGGTCATATCCTTGAGTGTTTGCTGAGCCAGCCAATGGTCCACTACATGGACGTCTGGCAAAGTCATCAGACGTCTTCTAAGACGTCTAGTCTAAGGTCTGGACGTCTGATTTCATCAAACAGAATAACAAATCCAGCCTGAATGTTATCAGACATCTGAATCAACAGTCAGACGTCTTAAAACACATTATCAAACATCTGATCTTGGAATTAGACGTCTGAAAAGGCTGTTTGAACCCTATATTGGTTTTCTAAGTTTTCTATAGAAAACCTAAGTATCCTAGGGTTGTGTTGATGTTCTTAGGACTACTATTAGGGTACTTTGAGGCTCTTTAACATGATTTTCTAAGGAACAAAAAGAGCAACAAAAGAAACGAAAAAATACAAGGAGTACAAGAGAAGGAAATCTATCCTATTCTTCATCTCCTTCCTTCTTCAAGCCATCGCTCCTCGTGAATCTCCTCTGTTCTCCATCAAGCTCCTCCAATCCATCCTGGATGCGAGCTCGAACTCCGTCTAATCACATCTCCATTTGCAATTGACCTGAAATCTAAGACTCCAAGTGCAAATGTTAAATGACACGTGTTTTGTTACCATCAAAACAAATGATCGTGGTACTCTGGCACCAACATATACCTATATATTTATAACCATATATATATATATATTTACATATATACATATATACATATATAGATATATTTTCACATTATTTACCATACGTGGTATCACGGGAATATCTGCACCAGTTGCTGATATTCCTCGATACACGCATACAAAAAGCGTGTTCGCATTCATCTTCCACCAATCCACCTTACACGCGGCACTTGGTCTTGTTGGTTGCATCTTTCTAGACGACGACCGACTCGACACCGTGCTACACTCCATCTCCGCCTCCACCCCCACCCCTTTATACATATATAGTATATACATATATATCTATACTATATTTACTTTATTTCTATTTCTCTTGCATGCCCATAAAAAGATAAAAAAATATATAAAAGAGAAAAGATAATCTTTCACTTGCAGGTACTCCGTCATGCGAATAGCAAGACCCATTTTGGAACCCTGATTTGACTCAAAGCCAAGAACCTAATTTTGAGGGTGTGCCTCAAGGATAAAGATTACCAGAAAAAAAATCTAAATAGAAAAACACCAAAAATACAATAAACGAACGGAAGAGACTCGTTGTAGGAAAGGCGTAGAAACTCGACTTGTAACCC
The DNA here is from genome assembly GCA_037157565.1 of Thalassia testudinum. Lineage (NCBI taxonomy): Eukaryota > Viridiplantae > Streptophyta > Magnoliopsida > Alismatales > Hydrocharitaceae > Thalassia > Thalassia testudinum. The sequence continues at coordinate 99,890,876 of JAZHRO010000025.1, forward strand.
CACTTCCCTGAGTTCGACCCTGAGCCTAAAAGTGACCAAGATAAAATCAAGTAGACTAGGTTAAAAATTTTGTAAAGAGATGGTTAGGTCCGATTTAGGTTAACCACTATACACACTTCAACGATAAAATCATCATATTAATAACTTATTCGGGTCCGACACCAATATCTCCCTGGTTTATTCTAATTCCCCGCTTCTTCCCTAAGTGTTTTGGAAATTATTGTGTATTTTTTTGAGCTGGGCTCTGGACAATCGGCCAATGGCTGTTACCCACGGCAACTTGCCAACCATACTCATGCGGTGAAGTGTGGTTTTATTTTTTTTTTTATTTTCTCCTTTTTCTATTTTTTTTCCTTTTTCTTTTTCTTTTTTTTTTCTATGTAAGTGGCTTCCCTGATCTAAGATTTACCTAAAGGCAGTACGATGAAAATGGTCTTGTGGCTAGGCTCTGGATAACCGACCGATGAACTGTTACCACCAACAACTTGCCAGCTATACCACCCTAGATAGTTCATTAGCTACCCAATTTCCAAACAAACTGCCAAAAAGTGAGTCAGTGCAAAAAGTGTGTAGATGCTTAGGCTTAAAGTCCCCTCAAATGAGAGGGTGGGTTGATAAGTTTGTTTGCAAGGCGAAATCGATCTTTAAAATAATTGCGTTGTAGTATAGTCGAAATTGCTTTGAAAATAAATACAATTTTTATTACTTTAAAAAGTTCCGAGGTCGAACACAGGGAGCTATATGGGATTTAGAAATCAAGATCCCAATTCAAAATTAAAAGAGATAGTAGTTTCGTACTGCCCAATAGGCTTTGTGTTCCAATTCGACGGGGAGGTGACATGCCTTCCCATACACCAATCTGAAGGGAGACATACCTAATTAGGTTTTGTGGGCGATCCTATAAGCCCACAAAGCTTCCGGAAGTCAGGATAACCAGTCTTTCCTGTCAAGTCGAACAGTGACCTGGAGGATTTTCTTGATCTCCCGATTTGATAGCTCAGCTAGACCATTAGTTTGGGGGTGATAAGGAGTAGAGATTCGGTGTGACACACCATATTTGGTCATCAATGACCTGAACTGAGCATTAGTGAAATGGGTCCCTCCATCAGAGATTATAACACGTGGAATCTCAAACCAAGAAAAGATGTTCTGATGAATAAATTTGATAACCACCTTATGATCATTGGTTCGGGTCGAAATGGCTTCAATCCATTTGGACACATAGTCAACAGCGAGTAGAATGTACTCGAAGCCGTCCGAAACAGGAAAGGGTCCCATAAAATCAATACCCTAGACATCGAAGATTTTGCATACAAGAATTAGCTGTAAAGGCATCATATCACGGTGGCTCATGTTGCCTATGGTCTGGTAATGAGTGCATGCCTTACAGTGATTGTATGCGTCTTTGAAAATCGTGGGCTAATAGAAGCCGCACTGGAGGACTTTTGCTGTGGTTTTATGACCAGAGAAGTGTCCACCGCATGCTTGGTCATGGCAGAAGGACATGTCCTAAATTTTCGCTTCCAGGACACATCGTCGTATGATTTGATCAGCACCGATGTGGAAGAGATACGGGTCATCCCAAAAGTAGTACTTGGCATCGAAAAGCAATTTGTCTTTCTTAGCCTTCGACCAATTAAATGGGATCTGATGTGATGCCAGGTAGTTTACTAGACCAGTAAACCATGGAAGCCCCATACTGATAGTCAGGAGGTGCTCATCAGTAAAATGTTCCATAATGGGTCCGGAAGGGTCGATAATGTCAGAAGAAAGGCGGGACAAGTGATCAGCTACCACATTCTGTTTTCCCACCTTATCGTGAGTCTCGAGGTCAAACTCTTGCAACAGCAAGATCCAGCGGATTAGTCAAGATTTCACGTCCTTCTTTGCAAGGAAATGCCTCATAGCTGTGTCATCAGTGTAAATGATAACACGGGAACCCAGAAGATACGATCTGAACTTTTCCAGGGAAAATATTACGGCTAGCAGCTCTTTCTCAGTAACTGTGTAGTTATGCTAAGCCTCGTCAAGTGTCTTGCTAGCGTAGTAGATGACCATGGGTTTCTCGTCAATTTTCTACCCAAGTACCGCTCCTACAGCGAAATCAGATGCATCACACATGATCTCAAAGGGTTGAGACCAATCAAGGGACTGTAGGATCGGAGTTTGGGTAACTCAATCACATAGGATTTCAAATGCTTGAGTGCATTCCTTGGAGATTTCAAAAGGAACATCCTTAGATAATAGATTAGTCAGGGGGCACGCGATTTTCGAGAAATCGGGAATGAATCGACGGTAAAAATCGACGTGCCCCAGGAAAGATCGATGTCCTTGACCGAGCTAGGCATAGGGAGTTTGGAAATCAAATTCACCTTGGCTCGATCTACCTAGATGCCTTTTTCGGAGATGAGATGTCCCAGGACAATTCCTTCAGGCACCATAAAGTGGCTCTTTTCCCAGGAAAGAACCAGATTTACATCAATGCACCGCCTGAGGATCTGGACCAAGTGCAGGAGGCAATCGTCAAATGATTTGCCAAAAAGTGAGAAATCATCCATGAAGACTTCTAGATAATCACCTACCATATCTGAGAATATGGCAAGCATGCACCACTGAAAGGGAGTAGGTGCATTGCAGAGACCAAAAGGCATCCTTCGGAACGCATACATCCCAAAGGGGCAGGTGAAAGTGGTCTTCTCTTGGTCCTTAGGATGAATTGTCACTTGTTGTAACCGGAGTACCTGTCCAAAAAGCAGAAGAATCTATTTCCTACTAGTTTTCGAGGATCTAATCAAAAAACGGTAGTGGGAAATGATCCTTCTTCGTGGAGGTATTGAGTATTCTGTAATCAATGCAAACTCTCTACGAATTTGCTACACGGGTCGGTAAGATTTCTCCGATCTCAGTCATGATCACAGTGAGTCCTACCTTCTTAGGCACAACCTAGATCGGACTCACCCACCGACTGTTGAAGATCAGGTAAATGATATCAGCATCTAACCACTTAATGATCTCCTTTTTCATGACCTCCTGCAGATTAGGATTCAGACGTCTCTGCATTTCATGGGAAGGTCGTGTGCCCTCTCCAGTATAGATGAGGTGTGTGCAGTAAGAAAGTCTAATACCAATCAAATCATCAAGAGTCCATCTAATGGCTCTTCGATGTTGCTAGAGAATAGAAATTAGATTGAATTCCTGATCAGGTGTGAGGATGGAGTTGATAATCACAAGAAACATCTGATTGGAACCCAAAAAGATGTACTTTAGATGATCGGGAAGAGGCTTTAGTTCTAAAGTAGGGTTATCAGTAGCAGTGGGTGGTTCAGGGTGTGTGTTAGGAGCAAGGGAAGGAGTTATGGGTGTGTCTAGGTTGAGTTCGGACTCCTCTGATTACAAGTTTTGATCCTCTTGTGGTTAATCAGAAATAGTCATGTTTTCCTCGATATACAGATCGTCAACTGGTAGAACTCGAATAGGTTGTGTTAATATGGTGAAATTATCATTGAAGTTAGTATAGTAGGTTAACCTAAATCGAGTCTAACCATCTTTCACAAAATTTTTTTTTTAACCTGGCCTACTTAATTTTATCTTGGTCACTTTTAGGCCCAGGGTCGATCTCAGGGAGGCGGGAATTAAAGGTGAAGAAGTTTCTACGCCTTTCCTAAAATGTATCTCTTCCATGAGTTTATTATGTTTTTGGTTTTTTTCTATTTAAAATTTTTTTGTGTTGATAATATTGTCCTTGAGGCACACCCTCAAAATCAAGTTCTTGGCTTTGAGCCAACTTAGGGTTTCCAAAAAAAACTGGTCCTGCTATTTGCAAGACCGAGTACCTGCAAGACAAGGATTATCTTTTCTCTTTTACTCTTTTTTTTTTATCTTTTTAATAGCAAGAAACAAAAGAGAAATAAAAACAAAGTAGGTTACTTGTAGAGAAATAAATGCAGTCTCTATATATATAGATATGTATATATTATATATATAGGGGTGGGGGTGGAAGTGGAAATGGCGTGTAGCATAGTATCGAGTTGGTCCACATCTAGTAAGACGCAACCAACAAGATGAAGTGCTGCGTAGAGTGTGGGACGGATGTGTGGGAGTGTGTACGGAGGCACTTGTTTTATGCGGGGAATATCAGCAACTAGTGTAGATATTCCTGCGATATGATGCGCGGTGGGGTGACTAGTGTACGGGAGTATGGATACAGGTAGGTGATGTGTATGTAAAGATATATATATATGTATGTATATATACAGATAGGGTTATAACTATATAGGTATATATGTAGTTATGTATATATATATATATATCTGTATATATATATATATATATTTATAAAAAGATATATATATATATATATATTTATAACTATATAGATATATATATAGTAATATATGTATATAAATATGTATATGTATATATGTATATAGATATATTTGTATAAGTATCTATGTATATAAATATATATAGATATATATGTGTGTATATATATATATATATATGTAGATATATATTTATGTATAAATGTGAGTAGACGTGAGTTCATAAGGGTGTGTGTGTGTGTGCAAGTGTGTGTGAGAGAGTACACGTGAGTGTGTACAAGGGAGTGTGTGTGTGCGCGTACTGGCGGGTGACTGTGAGAGAGAGAGAGGAGTTTAAGTCGTCTGGTAGAAGCGTCCGCCGTCTGATATTGCAGGAGCACGAGCAGGCGCACAAGCACTTCATGCGGGCGTTGGAGGGAACGCGTGCGCTATCTTCGCGCACAAGTGGGTGTGGGAGTGTAGTGCAGCGCACAGCGCTGTGGGCGGGAGCGGGCGTGGGCGCAGACACGAGCGACCGGCTGGAGCGGGTTGCGAGCAAGGAGAGAGAGCGTTGTGCCATCGGCTAAGTGAGAAACAAGCCGGTGGCTACAGTGTCGCGCTGAGTGGCGTGAACAGTGGCTACAGTGCCACGCGGGAGCGGGCGACTAGTAGCGCCGGTTCTGCATGCACGGGCACGCTGGGAAGCGCCTGTGTGTGCGGGGAGAGCTCGCAGAGGTCTGCTGGCGTGCGCGCGGTGGCCTGCGCTACTTCAGGCAGCCGTGGCTGCTGCTGGAGCTTCCGACCTTGAAGCTCTGGCAATGGCGGTGAGGATTTCCAGCAATGAAAATAGAAGGTGAAACCACCACGGCCACCTGCTCTCGAGGGAGATGGGTGGTGGTGGAACTCATAGTGGTGGTTGTGGGACCACTGTGAGCTTTCTTCTGCCCGCAGTGTGTCTTTTCAGTGAGAAGAGATACTGCGTATGGAGAGGGAGAGGGGAGGAGGTTGGCCTGACAGTGAAGGAAAGTGTCTGGAGGTGGTCTGTGTTCCAACTCCCTTGTGCAAGGGAGAGGGCAAGGCTTTTTAAGGAAGAAGGCATGCCACAGCCATGCTCTGGCATTGCATGTCCAACCATGCTGTTGGCAGAGGAGTGGTGTGAAGAGGCGCAAGCCCCATGCCCTGCAGCTACGCGAGGGAGAAGAAGTCAAAGTCAAAAAAAATAAAAATAAAAATGGTGAATTTGCAATATAGCCCTTGATGAAGATGTTAATTCGATGGCCAATTATTCACTCTCCTCCCTTCTTTTAAAAGAAAAGCATGCATGTGTCTATGTACAAATGCCACTATTGCTACATAAGATGCAATGGTAGAGTTAGGAAATAACATAAGATGGCATATTTATTGGTGTATTTTTGCTGTGCAATCATACCCCCATGCCTATCTTTTGCTAGTCCCTAGCAAAACATTTTTTTTTGTTTTGTATTTAGAGATGATCTTAAGCTGAAGCTTGAAGCGACATGGGTGTGTTTATTTGTTGGATATTGTGAGAACCACTTTCAGAGAAGACTACCAGTACTTTAAGTCTTACGTGACATAGACCATCTCTCGACTAACCTGGACTCTTGGTATTTAAACCTTAAGTACAATTTCTAGGACTCAAAAGGTTTTTGCCGTACTCGAGAGCTTAAGAGATTATAGTTTGTGCATAGTAAAGGATCAAGACTGACCAGATGAACATTAAGACTCAAGCCCAGGGTTTCACGAATCTTTAAGTGCAGGTTGGTCCCAGTTTCAGCTTGTGTCTTCGGATTGACCCTTAAATAGATGACGAAAAACTCAACTCCCATTTTATTACATTTATGGCTCAAAGAATATATGGTAGAAACATGGTATTTGTAACTTGCCCTGAAAGACTTTTTAAGGAGAAGAATTTACAGACATTTGTGAGGTATACTAACTTATTTACATAGATTTTTTTTTTTTTTGAAACAAGTGTCAGTATATCTCTTACAACTTTACTTGGAGGAGCACACTTTTTTGGTGGGAGAGTTCCTTTTTGGTGGAAAGAGTTTCTCTTAGATACAAGACTAAAGCCTGGGATAAAAAGTCTACCTGCGCACACAGGTAAGGACTCCACCTTCCCTAATGAACACTAGGGTTGGATCTTATGTTCACCTGGTCTTTCTTGATATGTGTAGTGTGAACCAAGATTACTTAGGCTCTCGCGTAGAAGTAAGCCAACGGATCCTGTACTGATGTCTCAGGTACAAGAATACGTCCTTAGTTAGGAGAGATTCTGATCTATCTTATCAATGCTCAAGTGAATTAAGCCGAGCCTGAGCGAATCAAGCTTCTGTGGCCTGGAAAGTCTTCAAAACAGTGGTTGAATATCCATAAACACTTATTGTATTTTTTTTTTTTTTTTCAACCTTCAGATCATTACTAAACACCCATTTTTTATATATATATATGCTATGTACATATTTATAGATGGATGTAAGGCATATAATACCCAGATCCTATGGATGCCTATCCACCCCCCATGCCAAACGATGATATGTCCTCATATGCATGCAGGGTAGGGTAGAGGAAGGTCCAAAGATTGGGAAACGAGAGCTGAGGTGCAAGGTATATAGCAGGGTGGTAGGGTGGGTGGATGGTGGGAGGTGAAGTGAAAAGGTGCGAAGTGAAGTGTATGTGACAGTGGAGGAGTGCTGCTGGGGTGCCTCCCAATGAGCACTGAATTTAACGTCCCCAGCTGGACTCAGAATGAGGCACGACATTAGTTACCCTCCAGCAGGGCAACTGTTTCTCCAACGAGGGTAGGTTCATGAGTAAGATAAGGTTTTAATCGCTGCCCATTGACCGTAAATTTATGTCCAGATTTGGGATCTTCAATTTCAATGGCCCTGTTGGGAAATGGTCTCGAGACCAAGAAGGGACCAGTCCATTTGGACTTCAATTTCCCTGGAAAGAATTTGAGTTGGGCATTGTAAAGCCAAACTTGTTTAGATGGCTCAAATTCCTTTTGTCGAATTCGGCTGTCGTGAAAAGCCTTAGTGCGTTCCTTGAAAGTTAAGGCAGAATCATAGGCTTCACGACGGAGCTCTTCCAGCTCTTGGAGTTAGAGTTTCCTTTCTCGACCACACAGATCTGGGTCGAGGTTACATTGGTGAACCACCCAATAAGCGCGATGCTCCAGCTCCACGGGCAAATGACAAGGCTTCCCGTAAACGATTCTATAAGGAGACATACCTAAGGGAGCCTTGAAGGCGGTCCGATACGCCCAAAGTGTGTCAATCAGCTTGTTGGACCAATCCTTACGGTCAGGCCAAACCGTTTTCTGGAGAATTTGCTTGATTTGTTGGTTCGACACCTCTGCCTGGCCGTTCGTCTGAGGATGATACGGAGATGCGATACGATGGTGGACTCCATATTTCCTCAGAAGTGCTCGAAAAGAAGCATGGGTAAAATGGCTTCCTCCATCCGAGATAATGGCTCGAGGGATCCCAAAGCGTGCAAAAATGTGGTCTTTGACAAATCGAGTGGATACGACAGGGTCAGCATGGCGTGTGGGAATAGCCTCGATCCCTTTCGAAACATAATCAACAGCAATGAGGATGTATTCGAAGCTGTTGGAAGGAGGAAATGGACCCATGAAATCGATTCCCCAAATGTCGAAGATTTCAGCAGCTAGGATGGGTTGTAAGGGCATCATTTCACGACATGACATTGACCCTAACGACTGGAATCTAGTGCATTGTTTGGCATAATTGTGTGCATCCTGGTGAAGGGAGGGCCAAAAGAAACCGCACTGCAACACCTTGGCTGCAGTTTTCCTCCCAGAGAAATGGCCTCCGCAGGCCTGATCATGGCAGAAGGATAGCACACTGGGGAATTCGCTGTCAGGAATACAGCGACGGATGATCTGGTCAGCACCTATTCGAAAAAGTTGTGGATTATCCCAGAAATAATACTTTGCTTCTACAATGAGATGCTCGTGCTGGTTTTTAGGCCAGCCACGTGGAAGGGAACCAGAAACAAGATAATTGGCAATGTCGGCATACCAAGGTTCACTTGCCACATTAATTGCCAATAGGTGCTCATCAAGAAAAACCTCATTGATTGGCAGGGTAAGTCCAATGTGGTTAAGGTCCAGTCTTGAGAGATGATCAGCTAGTCGAGCTCGAATAGGTTATGTTAATATGGTGAAATTATCATTGAAGTGAGTATAGCGGTTAACCTAAATCGAGTCTAACCATCTTTCACAAAATTTTTCTTTTTTTACCTTGCCTACTTAATTTTATCTAGGTCACTTTTAGGCCCAGGGTCGATCTCAGGGAGGCGAGGATTAAAGGTGAAGAAGTTTCTATGCCTTACCTAAAACGTATCTCTTCCGTGCATTTATTATGTTTTTGCTTTTTTCTATTTAAGAATTTTTTGCTGATAATTTTGTCCTTGAGGTACACCCTCAAAATCAGGTCCTTGGCTTCGAGCCAAATTGTTCTTAGCTTTGAGCCAACTTAGGGTTTCCCAAAAAATTGGTCTTGCTATTCGCGAGACTGAGTACTTGCAAGACAAGGATTATCTTTTCTCTTTTACTCTTTTCTTTTATCTTTTTAATAGCAGGAAACAGAAGAGAAATAAAAATCAGGTAGGTTGCTTGTAGAGAAATAAATATAGTCTATATATATATAGATATATATATATATTATATATATATAGGGGTGGGGGTGGAAGTGGAAATGGCGTGTAGCATAGTGTCGAGTTGGTCCACGTCTAGTAAGACGCAACCAACAAGACGAAGTGCCGCATAGAGTGTAGGATGGATGTGTAGGAGTGTGTGTAGAGGCACTTTCTTTACGCGGGTATCAAGGAATATCAGCAACTGGTGTAGATATTCCCGCGATATAATGCGCTTTGGAGTGACTAGTGCAAGGGCGTATGGATACAGGTGGGTGATGTGTATGTAAATATATATATATATATGTATATATATATGTGTGTGTATATATATAGATAGGGTTGTAACTATATAGGTGTATATGTAGTTATGTATATATATATAGATATATAAATATATATATATAGGTATATATATATATATGTATATTTGTAACTAGATATATATGTATATATATTTAACTATATAGATATATAAATATATATATATAGGTATATATATGTATGTATATTTGTAACTAGATATATATGTATATATATTTAACTATATAGATATATATATATAGTAATATATGTATATAGATATCTATAAGTACATATGTATATAGATATATTTGTATAAGTATCTATGTATATAGATATATATATAGATATGTATATGTATTTATATATATATATATGTGTCTATATATACTTATATATAGTTGTATAGGTATGAATATGTATATATATATAAATATATATATGTATATATGTATAAGTATGTATAGGTGTGTACAAGTGGGTGTGTGAGTGTATGAGTGTGTATGTGTACGAGTGTGTGTGTGTATATAAGTGTGGGAGTGCACGCTAGAGGAGTATGAGAGAGAGCGGGCAAGTTAAGACGTCTGGCGGATGTGGGTGATGTCTGGTGGCCAGGGAACGCACAGGTGCACAAGGGCTGTGCGTGGGCGCTGGAGGGCATGCGTGCACTGTCATCGCGCGTAGGCGGGTGCGGGAGTGTGAGAGAGAGCAACGCAGCGCACTGCGCTGCAGGCGGGAACGGGTGCGGGTGCAGACGCGGGAGTAGATGCGGGTGCTGCCGCTGACGCGGGCGACCGGCTGGAGCGGGTTGCGGCGAGGCGAGAGAGAGCACGGTGATCGGATAAGTGAGAAACAAATCGGTCACTGCACTGTAGCTACAGTTCCGAGCTGAGAGGCGTGAAAAGTAGCTATAGTGCTGCGCGAAGTGAGCAACCGGTTGCGTCTGGTTCTGCGTGCGCGGGTGCACTGGAAGGCGCCTGCACGCACAGGAAGAGCTTGTGGACGTCGTTGGCATTCGCGCGGTGGCCTGTGCTGCTGCTGGAGGCTGTTGCTGCTGCTGCTGGAGCTTCCGACCTTGAAACTCTGGCAATGGCGGCGAGAGCTTCCAGCGAAGAAAACACAGGGTGAAACCACCACACCCACTTGCTCACAAAGGAGCTGGGCGATGGTGGAACTCATAGTGGTGGTCGTGGGACCACTGTGAGCTTGCTCCTGCCCGTAGTGTCTCATCAGTGAGAAGAGAGACTGCGTATGGAGAGGGAGAGGGGAGGAAGATGGCCTGGAGGAAGGTGTCTGCGGGTGGTGTCTGTTCCCAGCTCCCCCTTGCGTAAGGGAGAGGGTGAGGCTATTTAAAGAAGGAAATGCATGCCACCGCCATGCTGCTGGCAGAGGAAGTCCAGCCATGCAGTTTGCAGAGGAATGGCGCGAACAGGTCCATGCCCCATGCCCTGAGCCGCATGAGGGAGAAGAAATTCAAAGTCAAAATAGAAAAATGAGAATGGTGAATTTGCAATGCAACCCTTGATGAAGACGTTAATTACATGGCCAATTATTCGCATTATCCTCCCCTCTCAATAAATGCATGCATGTGTTTATTTACAAATGCAGCTATATTTACATAAGTTACAATGGCAATGCTAGGAAATAACACAAGATGGCATATTTATTGGTGTATTTTTGCTGTGCAATCATACCCCCATGCCTATCTTTTGCTAGCCCCTAGCAAAACATTTTGTACTGTATTTAGAAATGATCTTAAGCTGAAGATTTTCTTTTGAGGCAAAATGGGTGTGTTTATTTGTTGGATATTGTGAGAACCAATTGCATAGAAGACTACCAGTACTTTAAGTCTTATGTGACATAGACCATCTCTCGACTAACCAGGACTCTTGATATTTAAACCTTAAGTATGATTTCCAAGACTCAGAAGGTTTTTGCCATACTTGAGAGCTCAAGAGATTATGGCTTGTGCATAGTGAAAGATCAAGACTGACTAGATAAACATTAAGACTCAAGCCCAGGGTTTCACGAATCTTTAAGTGCAGGTTGGTCCTAGTTTCAGCTCGTGTCTTCAGATTGACCCTTAAAAAGATGATAGAAAACTCAACTTCCATTTTATTACATTTGTGGCTCAAAGAATATATGGTAGAAACAGGGTATTTGTAACTTGCCCTGAAACACTTTGAGGGTGAAGAATTTACAGACATTTGCGAGATATGCTGATTTATTTGCACTATTTTTTTTTTTTGAAACAAGTGTCAGTATATCTCTTACAACTTTATTTGGAGGAGCACACTTTTTTGGTGGGAGAGTTTCTTTTTGGTGGAAAGAGTTTCTCCTAGACACAAGACTAAAGCCTAGGATAAAAAGTCTACCTACGCGCACAGGTAAGGACTTCACCTTCCCTAATGAACACTAGGGTTGGATCTTATGTTCACCTGGTCTTTCTTGATACATGTAGTGTGAACCAAGATTACTTAGGCACTCGAGTAGAAGCAAACCAACGGATCCTGTACTGATGTCTCAGGTAGAAGAATACGTCCTTAGTTAGGAGAGAATCCGATCTATCTTGTCAATGCTCAAGTGAATTAAGCCAAGCCTGAGCGAATCAAGCTTCTGTAGCCTGGAAAGTCTTCAAAACAGTGGTTGAATATCCATAAACACTTATTGTATTTTTTGTTTTTTTTTTCAGCCTTCAGATCATTACTAAACACCCTTTTCTTTTATATATATGCTATGTACATATTTATAGATGGATGGAAGGCATTTAATACCCAGATCCTATGGATGCCTATCCACCCCCCATGCCAAACGATGATATGTCCTCATATGCATGTAGGGTAGGGTAGAGGAAGGTCCAAAGATCGGGAAACGAGAGCTGAGGTGAATGGTATATAGCAGGGTGGTAGGGTGGGTGGATGGTGGGTGGTGAAGTAAAAAGGTGCGAAGTGAAGTGTATGTGACAGTGGAGGAGTGCTGCTGGGGTGCCTCCCAATGAGTGCTGAATTTAACGTCCCCAGCTGGACTCAAAATGAGGCACGACATTAGTTACCCTCCAGCAGGGCAACCGTTTCTCCAACGGGGGTAGGTTCATGAGTAAGATAAGGTTTTAATCGCTTCCCATTGACCGTAAATTTATGTCCAGATTTGGGATCTTCAATTTCAACGGCCTCGTTGGGAAATGGTCTCGAGACCAAGAAGGGATCAGTCCATTTGGACTTCAATTTCCCTGGAAAGAATTTGAGCCGGGCATTGTAAAGCCAAACTTGCTGAGATGGCTCAAATTCCTTCCACCGAATTCGGCTGTCGTGAAAAACCTTAGTGCGTTGCTTGAAAGTTAGGGTAGAATCATAGGCTTCACGACAGAGCTCTTCCAGCTCTTGGAGTTGGAGTTTCCTTTCTTGACCACACAGATCTGGGTCGAGGTTACATTGGTGAACTGCCCAATAAGCGCGGTGCTCCATCTCCACGGGCAAATGACAAGGCTTCCCGTAAATGATTCTATAAGGAGACATACCTAAGGGAGCCTTGAAGGCGGTCCGATACGCCCAAAGTGCGTCAATCAGCTTGTCGGACCAATCCTTACGGTCAGGCCAAACCGTTTTCTGGAAAATTTTCTTGATTTGTCGGTTCGACACCTTTGCCTGGCCGTTCGTCTGAGGATGATATAGAGATGCGATACGATGGTGGACTCCATATTTTCTCAGAAGTGCCCGAAAAGAAGCATGGGTAAAATGGCTTCCTCCATCCGAGATAATGGCTCGAGGAATCCCAAAGCATGCAAAAATGTGGTCTTTGACAAATTGAGTGGATATGACATGGTCAACATGGCGCGTGGAAATAGCCTCGATCCATTTCAAAACATAATCAACAGCAACGAGGATGTATTCAAAGCCATTGGAAGGAGGAAAGGGACCCATGAAATCGATTCCCCAAATGTCGAAGATTTCAGCAGCTAGGATGGGTTGCAAGGGCATCATGTCAAGACGTGACATTGACCCTAACGACTGGCACCTAGTGAAATGTTTGGCATAATTTTATGCATCTTGGTGAAGGGAGGGCCAAAAGAAACCGCACTGCAACACCTTGGCATCTGTTTTCCTCCCAGAGAAATGGCCTCCACAGGCCTGATCGTGGCAGAAGGATAGCACACTGGGGAATTCATTGTCAGGAATACAGTGACGGATGATCTGGTCAGCACCTATTCGAAAAAGTAGTGGATTATCCCAGAAATAATACTTTGCTTCTGCAATGAGACGCTCGTGTTGGTTTTTGGGCCAGCCACGTGGAAGGGAACCAGAAGCAAGGTAATTGGCAATGTCGGCATATCAAGGTCCACTTGCCACATTAATTGCCAATAGGTGCTCATCGGGAAAAATCTCATTGATCGGCAGGGTAAGTCCAATGTGGTCAAGGTCCAGTCTAGAGAGATGATCAGCCACAACATTCTGGGCTCCGACCTTATCGCGGATCTCAATGTCAAATTCTTGGAGCAGAAGGATCCAACAAATCAGTCTAGGCTTGGCATCCTTCTTATGCATGAGATGGCGAATGGCCGCGTGATCAGTGAATACAATAACATGTGAGCCCAAAAGGTAAGAGCGGAATTTCTCCAGCCCAAAGACGACCGCCAGTAGTTCTTTCTCAGTGGTAGTATAATTACGCTGGGCCTCGTCCAACGTCTTACTAGCGTAGTACACCACGAAGGGGTGTCTATCGTGTCTTTGTCCTAGGATGGCTCTGACTGCAAGGTCGGAAGCGTCACACATGAGTTCAAAGTCGAGGGACCAATCAGACGGCTGGAGAACAGGGGCCTTGGTGACAGCCTCATGTAGCTGCGTGAATGCTCATATGCAGTCGGGGCCCATATCAAAGGGTACGTCGGTCGATAGGAGATGAGTTAAAGGTCTAGAAATCTTGGAGAAGTCTTTAATGAATCTCCTATAGAAACCGACGTGTCCCAAGAAGGAGCGGATTTGTTTGATAGAGCCTGGCACAGGTAAATCAATAATTACATCAAGCTTAGCTCTGTCAACCTCGATACCCCTATCGGAGATGATATGCCCGAGAACAATTCCCTCGTGTACCATAAAATGACTTTTTTCCCAGGAAAGCATGAGGTTCACATCAATACATCTCCAAAGGATACGGGTCAGGTTGGCAAGACAATCATCAAAAGAGGGTCCAAAGGCTAAAAATTCATCCATGAAAACCTCGAGAAAGTCACCCACCATGTCATGGAATATCGCCAGCATACATCTCTGGAAAGTTGCTGGCGCGTTACAAAGTCCGAACGGCATCCTTCTAAATGCAAAGGTGCCGAAGGGGCAGGTAAAGGTGGTTTTCTCTTGGTCCCGGGGGTCAATTGCCACCTGGTTATATCCAGAGAATCCATCCAGGAAATAGAAAATTTTATTTCCCACTAACCGCTCCAGGATTTGGTCAATAAAAGGTAGCGGACAGTGATCTTTCTTAGTTGCAGCATTAAGTTTCCTATAATTTACACACACTCTCCAAGATGTAGGAGTGCGTGTAGGGATGGATTCGCCCCTATCATTGACACGGATGGTGAGTCCCACCTTTTTGGGCACGACATGAATTGGGCTCACCCAGGGGCTATTGCTGATTGGGTAGATTATACCCACATCCAGCCACTTAATAATTTCCTTTTTAACGACCTCCCGCATGTTAGGGTAGAGACGACGCTGCATCTCGCGGGAAGGTCGAGCCTCCTCCTCCGTATATATACGGTGAGTACAGTAGGAGGGGCTAATGCCAGTTAAGTCTGATAAGGACCATCCAATGGCTGCCTTGTGTTCCATAAGGACTTTTGTTAGTTTGCACTGTTGCTTCCTGGTCAATTTTGAACTAATGATTACGGGGAGCATTTCATTTGGTCCCAAGAAAATATACTTAAGCGAATCAGGCAACTCTTTCAGCTCGGGAGAGGATGGTGAGAGATCTGGCAATTTTTGGGACGAGAGTGTCCCAAGTGGATCAAAAGAAAACAAGTCAGGAGGAAGAAGTTGGCCCTCAGTTTGGTCAAGAAGAGGGGCATCTTGGATAGATGGATCCAGAAAGGGATAGCCCCAGTGAGTAGTATGTGGGCTCAAGGTCCCAGTGTGGAGATGCAATTCTGTCTGATTTGGTGGGAAAGAAAGGGCAATCCGATCTTCAAGAGTGTGGACCGACGGTGAATAGCCTGAATATGACTCAGATCACGAGGTATGGGAAGCGGAGGAAACCTCGTCAAAAATCTGGTCAGGAGAAGGGAGGGATGGGGGAACGTCACAATATGTGTCGGCCAGGCAATCTTTCGTGTTTAAAGGCAATCCACAGTAGTCAGAATAGGTCCCTATTAGTCCGATACATGCGCTGACGGCCATGTCCTCATCAGACGTGTCATCCTTGATGCAATCACAATCAAAGTTCTTGGCTGCCATGAAGATGTTAAGCTTGAGCTTCTCAAATCCAATGGCAATCTCAATAAAGCCCAACTCGCAGTCGATATGGGTGCGGGCTGTGGCCAAGAAAGGTCGACCAAGGATGATCGGACTATCAGAAAGTGAGCTAGGAACTTCCATATCCAAAATAAGAAAGTCAACAGGAAAACAAAGACTGTTGACCCTAACCACCACGTCTTCCACCACACCCTTTGGTATTTTGACAGAACGATCTGCCAACTGTAATGTGACAGGGGTGGGTTTCAGATTTCCTAAGGCAAATTTCTCGAGCATGATGGTTGGTATAAGATTGATGGAAGATCCTAGATCAAGCAGAGTACGATTAAAATTGTAGCCTTGGATGCTACAAGAAATAAGCGCTGTACCTGGATCTTTCTACTTCGATGGTAGATTTGATAGTATAGCACAACTCGCATGAGGCGAGAGAACCACCGGATTCTTTGTTTTCTTTGACTGTCGCCTGGGTGTAGTGTAGTCTTTGAAAAATCGGGCGACAGTAGGTATGTGGTCGATAGCCTCTAACAGGGGTACCTTGATTTCAACATCCCTGAATAAATTACACAGGTTATCAAAGGCCTGCATATCCTTTTTCTTGCCTTTTGGCTCCCTCAGTAGAGCCTCAGGGAATGGGACCGATTCTGACACTAGTTTGGGTGTATCGTCCTCTCGCGAATGCGGTGCGCATCCCGAATGAGAGGGTGATGAAAAAGATGGGCCACGATCAGGTCGAGGCGGATCGATAGTTTGCTTACCGCTCCTCGTAGTAATCGCATTGGACATCGCAGGTCCAGTGGGATCATAAGGCGGAGGAGGGTTCACAATAGAGACATAAGGGTGAGGTGCTGCTGCGGGATTAGCCTGTAATCCCGGAGGAATGCTCGGTGCTTATAGAATCTGATGAACCTGCCCATAAGAAGGTTGTACCTGTGGTTGAGGACCACGGAGTACGAAATTTCGTGGGTTGAGTACAGGTTGGGCTGGAAGAGTGCCCTGAGATCAAGTCGCCATGCGTAGTTGACTGATCTTAGCATTCTGCTACGCCAATTGGTGCTGAAGAGAGGTCATGTTCTCTTCATGGCGCTTAGACATTTCCGTCATCATTCGCATCAGTTTATCAAGAGGACTTGATGCATGTTCTGTTTGCGGTATGCAAGGACCCGATGGCGGATTCGCCACAGGATTAGACCGGGCCCTTGGGATGACGGGTGCAGACAGTCGCATTGGCCCACTCGTGGGGTTTTGGAGCTGCGGGTTATTGGACCATGCAAAGTTCAGATGATTTTGCCACCCTGGGTTATAAGTGGCAAAGAACGGGTTGTTCCCTAGGGTGCAAGAGTCTTCTAAGCCAGAAGATGAGTTCGCATGTAAATATGCATCCGAGCACACGAAGGCTTGGTCCTCCATGTCAAAATACTGGCTTGCAGAAGCCAGATCCACATGACTTACCGAATCGCTTGGCGCGACACTAGGTAAGGAAGATCTCACGGGGTTTTTGTGGATAAGCCTGGCGTTGAAAGGATTAGGATTGTGACGAAGTGGTAAGGTGGGGGTGTTTGCCAAAGAATGGGTGGGATTGGCTAGAAGCTCGTCCAGCTTCTTGTGCATGACGGAGACTTCATCCAATTTTTGTGAGATAAGGTTAAGATCAGTGGATGAATGGGAGGGTCCCGTGTCAACTTCGTGAGCATTACGGGGCAGGCTAGTATGATTAAAGGCAACAATGGAGGCATTCTTCATTGAGTTTTCGCTCATGTTTTCAACTAATTCGAATGCTCCATTCTCGTCTTTATTCA
This sequence comes from Thalassia testudinum, assembly GCA_037157565.1. Lineage (NCBI taxonomy): Eukaryota > Viridiplantae > Streptophyta > Magnoliopsida > Alismatales > Hydrocharitaceae > Thalassia > Thalassia testudinum. The sequence continues at coordinate 99,908,420 of JAZHRO010000025.1, forward strand.
TGAAATTCCCTCCGCAGGAAGCGTCTGCAATCTGCTTCAAAGTCTCATTTAGCCCATAATAGAAAATCTGGGCTATATGCCACTTAGGCAGACCGTGGTGCGGACACTTCTGGAGGAGGTCATTATACCTCTCCCAAGCCTCATGAAACTGTTCGCCGTTTTGTTACATAAAGGAAGTTATAGCACGACGAAGCGCATTGGTTCGCCCAATTGGGAAGAATTTCTTGAGAAATACTGTTCGCATCTCTTCCCAAGAATGGATGGTTCTCCTAAGGGTGCATAACCATTGCGACACTTTATCCCTCAACGAAAATGGGAACATTTTCATGAGGACAATTGATAATCTGATGTTTCTTGGTTTAACCATTTCAGCCAATCGGGTTAGGTCTTCCAAAGGGAGAAAAGGATCTTCACTTGCAAGACCATGGAAGTGAAAGTTAATCAGGCCAATTATATTGGGTTTCAATTCAAAATCATCCCCACTCACGGGGACCCGAATTTGTCCTATGGTCTCTGTAGCAGCGGGATTTTGATAAGAGCTAAGAGACCTAAGCTCCTCCCGTTCGGGAGGGTTCTGCATTTCCTCCAAGGTTTCCCTAATGGCTTCAATCTGCTCATCATACATTTCCATTTGGGCTTGGAGGCAGGTTATGGGGTCCATGGTTCCACCACCTGGTGGGATTTGAGGGCGGTTTCCTCCCTCGGGATTTGGGGGTGGGCGTGCAGCCATGTTTGTGGAGGAGGATGATGATTCGATTTCTTTCCTTCTAGAATTATCAGACAATTCAAGCAATTCTTGGTTTTGTGACCTCCTCTTAAACATGCACTACCGCAGGAAGAATTGGGGAGATAAGAACGGAAAAGGGGATGAGAGAAATGATGCCGCAAAGGTACACTTGATGACAAATCAAGGCAATCAAAGTCCTAACCTCTACAATGTGCCCTTAGACCTAAAGATCTAAGTTGCCTACTATCACAACCTACGAAACCAAATGCGAGCACCGTGGAACCACCGGGCCAAATTGAAAGGCCGTTTGCCCCAGTCTTAGACACCCGATAGCACGCAGGAACCCACACCAGCACGTAGGCGCTACACGCAGGTAGTTAGACCTCCAATCCTTAATAAGGGTCAAGTTGCTACCAGTTTTAATTGGAGGCTTAGGATCAAGTCCTTTAGGAATGTGAAGGGCGTTGTATACGGGTAATGCCCAAGTGCGTTATTTTAGAAAGTGTGTAAACCATGCATGCAACGGGAAAATCTCCCCGAATTGAAGTTTTAGATGGTGAATGATTTTTAGAATTTCAGCTTTAAGTAGTATGGATTTTGAGATTTTGCTGAGTTACCAATTCAACCAATCTCCGGGTTTTGGGAAAATACAAGTTCTTCTATGCCCAACAAACCCTTCTTCAATGTGAGTTGGTTAATGCATGCTAAAAATGCAATGGGCTTCCCTAGGTGGAAATTTCTCTATGTCGATGCATGAGTCAATTTTTTGTTAGTGTGAAAGGGAGCTAAAGCACTTCAATTCAAGTGCTTCCAATCACCAAAATGATGTTCCACACACAAGGCTCAACCACAAGATAATGTAAAGAAAATCAAAGTGTTGGGATTGAAATATTCGAGATCAAATCTAAGGCACGTGAAAGGTCGTGGTGGGGTTAGAATCAACTCAATTCCATGTCTTCCCACCAAAAATGTTATCCCGAATTGTAGATAAATGAGGCAAGGAAGGATGGCAATCAATCTATTTAATCTTGCCTCAAAGAACACTTCACACGACAAAAGATTCAAGAATCAAGATTCTTGGATCTTCACTATGTGAAGTTTGGCGGCAAATCTTGAGGTAGTGGGGGTGATAGTAGACAATCAAACATGTGATTTTTAATCCACTTGCCCCAAGAAATCCCAAGAAGTGTTTTTTAGGTTTTTTTTTTATTTAAGTGACAAGTTAACCTAAGTTGCTAAGAGAGAGACCTACCTTTTCAGCAACGTGGGCGAAGCTCAACTGCGGCGCTGGCGACTTCACGCTCTCGTTCCCACCTTTGATCTACCCACATCTCCAACTTCCTCTACTTGCCTCCTCCTTGCAACTGGTTTACCTGCACACCAGCAAACAAAAACACCCGTGAAGAGAAGGGTGTGAGAAGAGAAAATCAAAGGAATGGAGTAGAAACTTACCTCAATGCGCACCTCCCCAGCAACGACGCTAGAAAAAGGGTGGTCGAACTCGAATAGGTTGTGTTAATATGGTGAAATTATCGTTAAAATGAGTATAGTGGTTAACCTAAATCGAGTCTAACCATCTTTCCCAATTTTTTTTTTTACCTGGCCTACTTAATTTTATCTTGGTCACTTTTAGGCCCAGGGTCGATCTCAGGGAGGCGGGGATTAAAGGTGAAAAAGTTTCTACGCCTTACCTAAAACGTATCTCTTCCGTGCGTTCATTATGTTTTTGATTTTTTCTATTTAAGATTTTTTTGCTGATAATTTTATCCTTGAGGTACACCTTCAAAATCAGGTCCTTGGCTTTGAGCCAAATTGTTCTTGGCTATGAGCCAACTTAGGGTTTCCCAAAAAACTGGTCTTGCTATTCGCGAGATCGAGTACCTGCAAGATAAGGATTATCTTTTCTCTTTTACTCTTTCTTTTTATCTTTTTAATAGCAGGAAACAGAAGAGAAATAGAAATCAGGTAGGTTGCTTGTAGAGAAATAAATACAGTCTATATATATATAGATATATATATATATATTTTATATATAGGGGTGGGGGTGGAAGTGGAAATGGCGTGTAGCATAGTGTCGAGTTGGTCCACGTCTAGTAAGACGCAACCAACAAGACGAAGTGCCACGTAGAGTGTAGGATGGATGTGTAGGAGTGTGTGCGGAGGCACTTTCTTTATGCGGGTATCGGGGAATATCAACAACTGGAGCAGATATTCCAGCGATATAATGTGCGGTGGAGTGACTAGTGCAAGGGCGTATGGATACAGGTGAGTGATGTGTATGTAAATATATACATATATACATATGTATATATACATATATACATATATATATATAGATATATATATAGATGTATATATGTATATATATATCTATATATATACATATATACATCTCTAGATATATCTATATATATGTATATATGTATATGTATATATATGCATATATATATATACATATATATATATATATATGTATATATATTTATAGATATATATATGTGTATATATATATAGGGTTGTAACTATATAGGTGTATATGTAGTTATGTATATATATATATATATATATATTGTAATATATGTATGTGTATATGTGTATATATATATATGTATTTATATCTATAGATATATATGTATATATGTATGTATATATGTATAAATATATATATACATATGTATGTATATATACTTATATATAGTTGGATAGGTATGAATATATATATATATATGTATGTATGTATGTACGTATAAGTATGTATAGGTGTGTACAAGTGGGTGTGTGAGTGTACGAGTGTGTATGTGTACGAGTGTGTGTGTGTGTATGAGTGTGGGAGCGCACGCTGGAGGAGTGTGAGAGAGAGCGGGTGAGTTAAGACGTTTAGTGGCCGCGGGCGACGTCGGGTGGCCAGGGGATGTGCAGGTGCACAAGGGCAGTGCACGGGCGCTGGAGGGCACGTGCGCACTATCGTCGTGCGCAGGCGGGTGCGGGAGTGTGAGAGAGAGCAACACAGCGCACTGCGCTACGGGCTGGAACGGGTGCGGGTGCAGACGCGTGTGCGGGCGCAAATGCCGACGCTGGTGCTAATGCGGGCGACCGGCTGGAGCGGGTTGCGGTGAGGAGAGAGAGCGTGCGGTGACTGGATAAGTGAGAAACAAATCGGTCATTGCATTGTAGCTACAGTTCCGCGCTAAGAGGCGTGAACAGTAGCTACAGTGCCGCGCAAAGTGAGCAACCGGTTGCGGCCGGTTCTACGTGTGCGGGCACGCTGGAAGGTGCCTGCGCGCTTGGGAACAACTTGCGGACGTTGCTGGCGTGCGCACGATGGCCTGCGCTGCTACTGGATGCCGTTGCTGCTGCTGCCGGAGCTTCCGACCTTGGAGCTCTGGCAATGGCTGCGAGAGCTTCCAGCGAAAAGAACACAGGGTGAAACCACCACACCCACCTGCTCACGAAGGAGCTGGTCAATGGTGGAACTCACAGTAGTGGTCGTGGGACCACTGTGAGCTTGTTCCTGCCCGCAGTGTGTCTCTTCAGTGAAAAGAGAGACTGCGTATGGAGAGGGAGAGGGGAGGAAGATGTCCTGGAGGAAGGTGTCTGCGGGTGGTGTCTATTCCCGGCTCCCCCTTGCGCAAGGAAGAGGGCGAGGCTATTTAAAGAAGGAGATGCATGCCACCGCCATGCTGCTGGCAGAGGAAGTCCAGCCATGCAGTTGGCAGAGGAATGGCGCAAACAGGTGCATGCCCCATGCCCTGAGCCGCGCGAGGGAGTGGAAATTTAAAGTCAAAATTAGAAAATGAGAATGGTGAATTTGCAATGCAACCCTTAATGAAGACGTTAATTACATGGCTAATTATTTGCATTATCCTCCCCTCTCAATAAATGCATGCATGTGTTTATTTACAAATGCAACTATATTTACATAAGATACAATGGCAGTGCTAGGAAATAACACAAGATGGCATATTTATTGGTGTATTTTTGCTGTGTAATCATCAGCCACAACATTCTGGGCTCCAGCCTTATCGCGGATCTCAATGTCAAATTCTTGGAGCAGAAGGATCCAACGAATCAGTCTAGGCTTGGCATCCTTCTTGTGCATGAGATGGCGAATGGCCACGTGGTTAGTGAATATAATAACATGCGAGCCCATAAGGTAAGAGCGGAATTTCTCCAACCCAAAGACGACCGTCAGTAGTTCATTTTCAGTGGTTGTATAATTACGCTAGGCCTCATCCAACATCTTACTGGCGTAGTATACCACGAAGGGGTCTCAATCGTGTCTTTGTCCTAGGATGGCTCCGACTGCAAGGTCGGAAGCGTCACACATGAGTTCAAAGTCGAGGGACCAATCAGGTGGCTAGAGAACAAGGGCCTTGGTGACAGCATCACGCAGCTGCGTGAATGCTCGTATGCAGTCGGGGCCCATATCAAAGGGTACGTCGGTCGATAGGAGATGAGTTAAAGGTCTAAAAATCTTGGAGAAGTTTTTGATGAATCTCCTATAGAAACCGACGTGTCCCAAGAAGGAGTGGATTTGTTTGACAGAGCCAGGCACAGGTAAATTAGCAATTACATCAAGCTTAGCTCTGTCAACCTCGATACCCCTGTCGGAGATGATATGCTCGAGAACAATTCCCTCGAGTACCATAAAATGACCTTTTCCCCAGGAAAGCACGAGGTTCACATCAATACATCTCCGAAGGATATGGGTCAGGTTGGCAAGACAGTCATCAAAAGAGGGTCCAAAGACCGAAAAGTCATCCATGAAAACCTCAAGAAAGTCACCCACCATGTCATGGAATATCGCCAGCATACATCTCTGGAAAGTTGCTGGCACGTTACAAGGTCCGAACAACATCCTTCTAAATGCAAAGGTGCCGAAGGGGCAGGTAAAGGTGATTTTCTCTTGGTCCCTGGGGTCAATTGCCACCTGGTTATATCCAGAGAATCCATCCAAGAAATAGAAAAGTTTATTTCCCTCTAACCGCTCCAGGATTTGGTCAATAAAATGTAGCGGAAAGTGATCTTTCTTAGTTGTAGCATTAAGTTTCCCATAATCTACACACACACTCTCCAAGATGTAGGTGTGCGTGTAGGGATGAATTCGCCCCTGTCATTGACACGGATGGTGAGTCCTGCCTTTTTGGGCACGACGTGAATCAAACTCACCCAGGGGCTATCGCTGATCATGTAGATTATACCTGCATCCAGCCACCTAATAATTTTGTTTTTAACGACCCCCCGCATGTTAGGGTTGAGACGTCGCTGCATCTCGCTGGAAGGTCGAGCCTCCTCCTCCATATATATACTGTGAGTGTAGTAGGAGGGGCTAATGCCAGTTAAGTCTGATAAGGACCATCCAATGGCCGCCTTGTGTTCCATAAGGACCTTTGTTAGTTTGCACTCTTGCTCCCAAGTCAATTTTGAACTAATGATTACGGGGAGCATTTCAATTGGACCCAAGTAGACATACTTAAGCATATTAAGCTGCTCTTTCAGCTCAAGAGACGATGGCAGGTAGGTGATCTGGCATTTCTTGGGACGAGAGTGTCCCAAGCGGATCAGAAGAAAACAAGGCAGGTGGAAGAAGTTGGCCCTCAGATTGGCCAAGAAGAGGGGCATCTTGGATTGATGGATCCAAAAAGGGATAGCCCCAATGAGCAGTATTTGGGCTCAATGTCCCAATGTGGAGATGCAATTCTGCTTGATTTGGCAGGAAAGAAAGGGCAATCTGGTCTTCAAGAGTGTGGACCGGCGGTGAGTAGCCCGAATATGACTTAGACCACGAGGTACGGGAAGCGGAGAAAACCTCATCAGAAGTCTAGTCAGGAGAAGGTACGGAAAAAGGGAGGGATGGGGGAACGTCACAATATGTGTCAGTTAGGCAATCGCCTGTGTTTAAAGGCAATCCACAGCAGTCAGAATAGGTCCCTATTAGTCCGATACATGCGCTGACGGCCATGTCCTCATCAGACGTGTCATCCTCGATGTAATCGCAATCAAAGTTCTTGGCTGCCTTGAAGATGTTAAGCTTGAGCTTCTCAGATCCAACGGCAATCTCAATACAGCCCGACTCGCAGTCGATATGGGCACGGGTTGTTGCCAAGAAAGGTCGACCAAGGATGATCGGACAATCAAAAAGTGAGCTAGGAACTTCCATATCCAAAACAAGAAAGTCAACAGGAAAACAGAGACTATTGACCCTAACCACCACGTCTTCCACCACACCCTTTGGTATTTTGACAGAACGATCTGCCAACTGTAACGTGACAGGGGTGGGTTTTAGATTTCCTAAGGCAAATTTCTCGAGCATGATGGTTGGTATAAGATTGATGGAAGATCCTAGATCAAGCAGAGCACGATTAAAATTGTGGCCTTGGATGCTACAAGAAATAAGCGGTGTGCTCGGATCTTTCTGCTTCGGTGGTAGATTTGACAGTATAGCACAACTCTCATGAGGCAGGAGAACCACCCAATTCTTTGTTTTCTTTGACTGTCGCCTGGGTGTAGTGTAGTCTTTGAAAAATCGGGCGACAGTAGGTCTGTGGTCGATAGCCTCTAACAGGGGTACCTTGATTTCAACATCCCTGAATAAATTACGCAGGTTATCAAAGGCCTGCGTATCCTTTTTCTTGCCTTTTGGCTCCCTCAGTAGAGCCTCAGGGAATGGGATCGATTCTAGCACTAGTTTGGGTGTATCATCCTCTTGCGAATGCGGTGCACATCCCGAATGAGAGGGCGATGAAAAAGATGGGCCACGATCAGGTCAAGGCGGATCGACGGTTTGCTTACCGCTCCTCGTAGTAATCGCATTGGACATCGCGGGTCCAGTGGGATCATAAGGTGGAGGAGGGTTCATAATAGAGACATAAGGGTGAGGTACTACTGCGAGATTAGCCTGGAATCCTGGAGGAATGCTCGGTGCTTGCAGAATTTGATGAACTTGCCCCTGAGAAGGTTGTACCTGTGGTTGAGGACCACGGGGTATGAAATTTCGTGGGTTGGGAACAGGTTGGGCTGGAAGAGTTCCCTGAGATCAAGTCGCCATGCGTAGTTGACTGATCTTAGCATTCTTCTGCACCAATTAGTGCTGAAGAGAGGTCATGTTCTCTTCATGGCGCTTAGACATTTCCGTCATCATTCGCATCAGTTTATCAAGAAGACTTGATGCATGTTCTGTTTGCGGTATGCAAGGACCCGATGGCAGATTCGCCACAGGATTAGATCAGGCCCTTGGGATGACGGGTGCAGACAGTCGCATTGGCCCACTTGCGGGGTTTTGGCACTGCGGGTTATTGGACCATGCAAAGTTCAGATGATTCGCCACCCTGGGTTATAAGTGGCAGAGAACGGGTTGTTCCCCAGGGTGCAAGCGTCTTCTAAGCCAGAAGACGAGTCCGCATGTAAATATGCATTCGAGCACACGGAGGCTTGGTCCTTCATGTCAAAATACTGGCTTGCAGAAGCCAGATCCACATGACTTACCGAATCGCTCGGTGTGACACTCGGTAAGGAAGATCTCACGGGAGTTTTGTGGATAAGCCTGGCCTTGGAAGGATTGGGATTGTGACGAAGTGGTGAGGTGGGGGTGTTTGCCATAGAATGGGCGGGATTGGCCAGAAGCTCATCCAGCTTCTTGTGCAAGAGGGAGACTTCATCCAATTTTTGTGCGATAAGGTTAAGATCAGTGGATGAATGGGAGGGTCTCGTGTCAACTTCGTGAGCATTACAGGGTAGGCTGGTACGATTAAAGGCGACAATGGAGGCATTGTTCATTGAGTTTTCGCTCATGTTTTCAAATAATTCGAATGCTCCATTCTCGTCTTTATTCATGAAATTCCCTCTGCAGGAAGCGTCTCCAATCTGCTTCAAAGTCTCATTTAGCCCATAATAGAAAATCTGGGCTATATGCCACTTAGGTAGACCGTGGTGCGGACACTTCTGGAGGAGGTCATTATACCTCTCCCAAGCCTCATGAAACTGTTCACCGTTTTGTTGCGTAAAGGACGTTATAGCACGGCGAAGCGCATTGGTTAGCCCGATTGGGAAGAATTTCTTGAGAAATGATGTTCGCATCTCTTCCCAAGAATGGATGGTTCTCCCAAGGGTGCGTAACCATTGCGACGCTTTATCCCGCAAATAAAATGGGAACATTTTCATGAGGACAATCGATAACCTCTGTTTCTTGGTTTAACCGTTTCAGCCAATCGGGTTAGGTCTTCCAAATGGAGAAAAGGATCTTCACTTGCAAGACCATGGAAGTGAAAGTTAATCAGGCCAATTATATTGGGTTTCAATTCAAAATCATCCTCACCCATGGGGACCCGAATTTGTCATATGGTCTCTGTAGCAGCGGGATTTTGATAAGAGCTAAGAGACCTAAGCTCCTCCCGTTCAGGAGGGTTCTGCATTTCCTCCAAGGTTTCCCTAATGGCTTCAATCTGCTCATTATACATTTCCATTTGGGCTTGGAGGCAGGTTATGGGGTCCATGGTTCCACCACCTGGTGGGATTTGAGGGTGGTTTCTCCCTCGGGATTTGGGGGTGGGCGTATGCCATATTTGTGGAGGAGGATGATGATTCGATTTCTTTCCTTCTAGAAATATCAGACAATTCAAATAATTCAGGGTTTTGTGACCTCCTCTCAAACATGCACTACCGCAGGAAGAATTGGGGAGATAAGAACGGAAAAGGGGATGAGAGAAATGATGCCGCAAAGGTACACTTGATGACAAATCAAGGCAATCAAAGTCCTAACCTCTACAATGTGCCCTTAGACCTAAAGATTTAAGTTACCTACTATCACAACCTACGAAATCAAATGCGAGCACTGCGGAACCACCGAGTCAGATTGAAAGGCCGTTTGCCCCAGTTTTAGACACCCGGTAACACACGGGAACCCGCACCAGCACATAGGTGCTACACGCAAGTAGTTAGACCTCCAATCCTTAATAAGGGTCAAGTTGCTACCAGTTTTAATTAGAGGCTTAGGATCAAGTGCTTCAAGAATGTGAAGGGCGTTGTATACAGGTAATGCCCAAGTGCGTTGATTTTAGAAAGTGTGTAAACCAAGCATGCAATGGGGAAATCTCCCCGAATTGAAGTTTTATTTGGTGAATGATTTTTAGAATTTCAGCCTTAGGTAGTATGGATTTTAAGATTTCGCTGAGTTACCAATTCACCCAATCTCTGGGTTTTGAGAAAATACAAGTTCTTCTATGCCCAACAAACCCTTCTTCAATGTGAGTTGGTTAATGCATGCTAAAAATGCAATGGGCTTCCCTAGGTGGAAATTTCTATGTGTCGATGCACGAGTCAATTTTAGGTTAGTGTAAAAGGGAGCTAAAGCACTTCAATTCAAGTGCTTCCAATCACCAAAATGATGTTCCACACACAAGGCTCAACCAAGATAATGTAAAGAGAATTAAAATTTTGGGGTTGAAATATTCGGGATCAAATCTTAGGCAGGTGACAAGTTGTGGTGGGGTTGGAATCAACTTAATTCCAAGTCTCCCCACCAAAAAATATGATATCGAATTATGGATAAATGAGGCAAGGAGGGATGGCAATCAATCTATTTAATCTTGACTCAAAGAATACTTTACACAATGAAAGATTCAAGAATCAAGATTCTTGGATCTTCGCTATGCGAAGTTTGGCAGGAAATCCCAGGGCGGTGGGGGTGATAGCAGACAATCAAGCAAGTGATTTTTAATCCACTTGCCCCAAGAAATCCCAAGAAGTGCTTTTAGGTTTTTCTTTTCTAATATTTTTTAATTTTATCTAGGTGACAAGTTAACCTAAGTTGCTAAAAGAGGGAGAGACCTACCTTTTCAGCAACGTGGGCGAAGCTCCAGTGCGACGCTGGCGACTTCACACTCTCGTTCCCACCTTGGATCTGCCCACATCTCCGACTTCCTCTGCTTGCCTCCTCCTTGCAACTGGTTTACTTGCACACCAGCAAACTAAAACACCAGTGAAGAGAAGGGTGTGAGAAGAGAAAATCAAAGGAATGGAGTAGAAACTTACCTCAATGCACACCTCTCCGGCAACGGCGCCAGAAAAAGCGTGGTAGAACTCGAATATGTTGTGTTAATATGGTGAAATTATCATTGAAGTTAGCATAGTGGGTTGACCTAAATCGAGTCTAACCATCTTTCACAAAATTTTTTTTTAACCTGGCCTACTTAATTTTATCTCGGTCACTTTTAGGCCCAGGGTCTATCTCAGGGAGGTGGGAATTAAAGGTGAAGAAGTTTCTATGCCTTTCCTAAAATGTATCTCTTCCATGCGTTTATTATGTTTTTGGTTTTTTTCTATTTAAGATTTTTTTGTGTTAATAATATTGTCCTTGAGGCACACCCTCAAAATCAAGTTCTTGGCTTTGAGCCAAATTGTTCTTGGCTTTGAGCCAACTTAGGGTTTCCAAAAAAAATTAGTCCTGCTATTTGCAAGACTGAGTATCTGTAAGATAAGGATTATCTTTTCTCTTTTACTCTTTTTTTTTATCTTTTTAATAGCAGGAAACAAAAGAGAAATAAAAACAAGGTAGCTTGCTTGTAGAGAAATAAATACAGTCTCTCTATATATAGATATGTATATATTATATATATAGGGGTGGGGGTGGAAGTGGAAATGGCATGTAGCACAGTATCGAGTTGGTCCACGTCTAGTAAGACGCAACCAACAAGACGAAGTGTTGCGTAGAGTGTGGGACAGATGTGTAGGAGTGTGTGTGGAGGCACTTGCTTTACGCGAGTATCGGGGATGTCAGTAACTGATGCAGATATTCCCGCGATATAATGCGCGGTGGGGTGACTAGTGTACGGGCGTATGGATACAGGTAGGTGATGTGTATGTAAAGATATATATATATGTATATATACAGATAGGGTTATAACTATATAGGTATATATGTAGTTATGTATATATATATATTTATAACTATATAGATATATATATAGTAATATATGTATATAGATATATTTGTATAAGTATCTATGTATATAAATATATAGAGATATATATATGTATATGTATGTATATATATATATATATGTAGATATATATTTCTGTATAAATGCGAGTGGATATATAAATATATATGTGTGTAGACGTGAGTTTATAAGGGTGTGTGTGTGTACAAGTGTGTGTGAGAGAGTACACGTGAGTGTGTACAAGTGAGTGTGTGTGCACGTACTGGCGGGTGACTATAAGGGAGAGAGAGGAGTTTAAGTCGTCTGGCGGAAGCATTCGCCGTCTGATCTCGCAGGAGTACGCGCAGGCGCACAAGCACTTCAGGCGGGCGTTAGAGGGAACGCGCATGCTGTCTTCGCGCGCAGCTGGGTGTAGGAGTGAGGCGTAGCGCACTGCGAGCGGGAGGGAGTGCGGGCGCAAACGCAGTCGCAGGCACAGACGCCGGCGACCGGCTGGAGCGAGTTGCGGGCGAGGAGAGCGCTATTGATGAGAACCTCATCATGAGCCATAACTAGCTCATTTTGACCTAATACAAAGGATAAAAGCTCCTACATAACTCAAGGAAAGGCTTAACTCCGAGAATTCTGAGTTTAAGAAGAAAATAAGTTATAAGGGGTAAAAATGCAATTTTACCAGCACAATCTGCAAGCAGGGTAATTCAGCGTCCAAACACAGGTCAAACAAACCTAATAAGAAGGGAAATGGGATGATCTGATCTGATAAGGGCTACAGCAACTCCAAGGAATTAGATGACAATCTGTAATCCTAAAACAAACCCACTTCAATTCACGAGGTTCGAGGCAAATAAAAAATCGACTAAACCCTCTACAATTCGTAGAAAAATAATCTCTAGGGTTTAGAACCTTCAATTTGGCCTTAGGAACCCATTTTGACCTACATTGAGAACCATGCCCAATTAATGACTTAATTTGGGTTTTTACGTAAATTGACCGATCAAACAAGGTCTGATCTAGAAATAAAATTCACCATTAGAATCCTTAGGTCCCATTTATTCATGCATAAAAACTTGAGCCTAAGAAGAGACCTTCATGACCGACTTTTCATTTTGGTCCTCATCCATTACTTTTTGACCCTCAACTTTTGAAACCCTCGCATTTTGGCCCCTAACTCTTCTTCGTTCTTTGCATTTGGGTCCTCCCTGCAAAACCCTGAGCAGCGCCATGCTCCGACGACTTTGCGCGGAGCATGGCGCCGCGCAGGGTAAGGGGGACCCTCTGCCAAGTCAACCGGGGGTTCCCTGCGACCTCTGCCGTCGCAGGGACACCTCCATGGTCTCTGCAACCACCCATACCTTCCGTGCGAACGTGCGGAAGGTATGGGTCTCCATCTCCGGCGTCCTCCGGCGAGGGAGGCACGTCGTCTCCCTCCGCCCTCCTCTCTGATTTCGACTCTATAAAAGCCCTCGACGCTCTGCCGCACTCTCCAGCTCGGATCTGACGGAGAAACCCCCCCTTTTTCCTCTCTTCCCACTCCGACAGAAGCCCCCCTGCTCCGGCGGTTCCTCCTCCTCCTCCTCGTCGCTCTGCCGCACTACCAGCAGCAGAGGTGCCTTCACCTGCTCTTCCCGCGTCGCGTCGTACCCAGCGCGTGCTCTCCCGCTCTCTCCTCGCCGCCGCCCTCTCTCTCTGGGCACCTTCTTCTCCGGCGACAGTCGATACGACTGTCGCCCTGCTCCGGCCCCCCTCGTCCCTCCAAGTAGGTACAGTTCTTCCCTTTCCTCCTCTCTTTCTTTTCCCTACTTTAATTTGCTCAACCGCCCTTCGACCGCGCTTAATCACCCTCATCTTCTCCATCTCCGGCCACCCTCTGGCGAGACGTTCCCATCGCTCCGCAGCCCCATACGCCTCGTCGACCCTCACAGAACTTCTGCCTCCTCACCCTGATCAACCTCCGCTCACCCATTACCTCACCACACCCCGACCATACTCCACCGAACAAACCCATTCTCGTAGCCACAGTCTGACCTAGCCCCACCACCAGATGCCATCCCACGTCCTGCCACACCCTGCACCACCTTCGCCTTGCCACGGCGAAGGTCCCCTGCGTGTTTGACTAGGCCGAAGGGTCGTATTCCTGTCTAACAGGTACGCTGCTCCAGCCGCCATTAGCGACAACTGAAGCAGCTTCGAGGTGAGCTCCAGGCCCTGCAGCCCCAGATTCCCAGGTGCTGCAGGTTGGGGCGAAGTCCGCGAAGGCTTCTGCCTCTTCAGTTGGCCCAGACATCGACTGCAGCTGATCAGAGGGCGAGGTGGAGTCGTCCTGCGGGCGCGCGTGAAAGCAGCAGAAGTTAGTCCCACATCGTGGGATTTCGAAGCCGCGTGGTGACGACCTTCCTCTATAGTTCTATTATTTCGTCGTAGTATAGTATAGAGAAGTGATTACCAGTTTAATACAATTTGTTACTCAGAAATAAAAGAGTTCCCGAGGTCGAACTCAGGGAGCAAATTGTATTCTAGAGATACAAATTCTTATTACAAAAATAGAGAGAGAGAGAGAGATGAAAATTTGGCTTCTTCTTCTCTTCTCTTCTTCCTCTTTGGCTTTTGGTTTCTTTATCTCCTTGTGGCCTTCTTCTTCTGCCTTCTGTTCTTCAGATCTTCTTCTCGTGCTCTCTTCTTCTGCTTTTGCTGTCAAGACGTCGTCTCTCCTTCTTTCTTCTTTTTCTTTCTGTCTTCTTTATCTGCAGCAGTGGGCGATGTTCTTCTTCTTCTTTTAGCTCTTGTTTCTGCTTGTCTCTTTCTTTTTCTTTTCCCTTGCGGTCCTGTTCTTCTTCCTCTTTTCTGCCTTCAGAGCGTCGTCTGATTTTCCAATCAGACGACTTAAACCGCCGCTGCTACAGTGCTCCTTCTTCCTTCAGCTTTCGTCGTCCTTCTTCTCTGCCTCGCTCGTCTTCTTCTTCTTCGCCTGTGCCTGCACACTTCAAAGCTCTCGTCAGCGGGCAAAAACCTACTCTACCCCCCCCCCCCGCATTTCTCTCTCACAGAAGCCGCTCTTAGGAAGGCTCTCCCAGAGCTGCCGGGTAGTCGGGTACGGGTCGCACCCGGGTCCAGGCCCACCGGCGTGCGTGGTGGGCGAGGAGTGCAGGTCAGGCTAAATCGGGTCGGGCCAGGTCCGCGAGGCGTGCGTGCGGACGAGGCCGGGTAGTCGAGCGGGTGAAGGGGACCTCACCCCGTGAACTAAGGCGAACAGCTTAAGGCACTTTTTGCCTTTAAGCGCCCGTTCGCCTCAGTGGCTTTCCGAGGTGGGACTAAATGTCCCACCCCAATTTGGATGCCTGCGCGGAGGAAGCAGCGGCAGTCGAGGCGAAGCGCAGGGGCTTCGCGCGAGAGCTTCGACTCGACTGCAGCCTGGTACTTCGCGAAGACTCCTCGCACTGCCTGGGAGCGTGACCTGGGCGTGGCGCACCAGGGGCAGCAGGTGAAGAAGCTGCTTCGCTTTAACAATGGCGGCGGCGAGCGCAGGTACCTGCCCACAGAGAAACGGCCTCTCGGCCCAATCAGAAACGCGGAGGACCTTCGTCGTGGTACGGCGAAGGTGGTCGGGGGGTGTGCACGCGGCGGGGCGGAGCCTAAGGGCTGCCCTAGGTCAAACTGCAGGTTGGGAGATGGGTTTGTTCGGTGGAGTTGCAGAGGGTGATTTGGGGGAAGTGGAAGGGCGGAGGTTGATCAGGGTGAGGAGGCGGAGGTTCTGCGGTGGTCGGCGAGCCGTGTGGGTTGCTGGAGTGATGGGAGCGGGTCGCCGGAGCAGGGGCCGGAGGTGGAGAAGGTGAGGGCGATTGGTCGGATCGGGGCAACAGTAAAGATGTAAAGTGAGGAAAAGGAAGAGGGGAGGAAGAGGAGAAGTTCTACCTACTTAGCAGGACGAAGGGGGAGCAGCAGGGCGACAGTCGTATCGACTGTCGCCGAAGAAGAAGATGCCCAGGGGAAGGGGCGGCGGCGAGGAGAGGGCCGGAGAGGCGCGCGCTGGGTGCGGCGCGGCGCGGGAAGAGCGAGGGAGGACAACCCTGCAGCTGGTAGTGCGGCAGAGCGACGAGGAGGAAGAGGGGAGGCCGCCAGAGCTGGAGGGCTTCCTGTCGGAGTGGGAAGAGAGGATGTGGGGGTCTTTCTCCGTCAGGACCGAGCTCCCTTGAACGGTGGAGCGACGGGGGGTACTTATAGGGTAGAATCAGAGAGGAGGGCGGAGGGAGACGACGTGTCTCCCTCGCCGGAGGACGCCGGAGATGGAGACCCATACCGTCTGTGCGTTCGCACGGCCGGTATGGTGGGTTGCAGCGACCAGGGGGTGTTCCTGCGACGGCTGACGACGCAGGGCACCCCCGGTTTACTTGCCAGACCCTCCCCCTTACCCTGCGCGGCGCCATGCTCCGCGCAAGGTCGCCGGAGCATGGTGCTGGTCAGGTTTTGGCAGGAGGGACCTGAATGCAAAGAACGGAGGAGAGTTAGGGGTAGAAATGTGAGGGTTCAAAAGTTGAGGGCCAAAGAGTAAATAAATGAGGACCAAAGTGTAAAGTTGGTCAAGAAGGTTTCCTCTTAGGCTCAAGTTTTTATACATGACTAATTGGGGCCTAAGGATTATGATGGTGAATTTTATTTCCAGATTAAACCTTGTTTGACCGGTCAATTTACGCAAAAACCTAAATTAAGTTGTTAATTGGGCATGGTTCTCAATGTAGGTCAAAATGGGTTCCTAAGGCCAAATTAAAGGTTCTAAACCCTAGAGATTATTTTTCTATGAATTTTATAAGATTTAGTTGATTTCTTTCTCTGCCTCGAACCTCGTGTTTTTAAGTGGGTTTGTTTTTAGGGTTACAGGATGTCATTTAATTCCTTGGAGTTGCTGTAGCCCTTATTGAATCATCTCATCCCACTTTTCCTCTTATTAGGTTTCTTTGACCTATGTTTGGACCCTGAGTTACCCTATTTTCAGATTGGATTGGTGAAATTGCATTTTTACCCCTTATTTTCTATTTTCTTTGCGAACTCAGAATCTCTCTGAGTTAAGCCTTTCCTTGAGTTATGTAGGAGCTTTTATCCTTTGTATTAGGTCAAAATGAGCTAGTTATGGCTCATGATGAGGTTCTCATCATACCCCCATGCCTAGCTTTTGCTAGTCCCTTAGCAAAAACTTAAGGTTTCAACCCTTATTCTAGACCATGAAGTTCTTAATAGCTTCAGTTAAGTGCTTTTTCATTTGAGCTTAGATTAGGTTAGAATGCTGACCATAGGCCTAAAAGGTACTTTAGTACCAATCAAGATTCAAATCTGTCTAGCCTCAGCCTTAGTCCTTAGCAAAGGTTTTTAAGGCCCACAAGAACTAACCTAAGGTTTATTGGACTTTGTGGTTAAAGCACCCGTGCTTGAAATGATTTTAGCCCTGGCTCAGTTCGCAGTGCGTTTTGTAAGAGAGAGAGAGAAAATTTATTTGTTTGGAGAGTTCTCTCTCTTTTTCTTTTTAATTCTAGCTTAGGATTGGCTTTTCAACACGGTCTGTATCAGATTCATTGCTCCCATCATCAATCCTCAAGGGTTCCTGGCGATCGATGCTTCGAGATAGCACCGCCCATGGCAACCCCCGGAACCCTGGCTATTGAGATTTCGAGATAATCCCATCCATGGTGTTCCGTGGCTGAATCCAGACCCTGGCAATTGACACTTCGAGATAATGCCATCCATGGAATCTAAATCAGCAGAGTGCTTACATGCCCCCAGTAGGATATGTGAATATCCTAAGAGACAAGCACCGAGGAGATGATATTTTGTTACGCATCTTCGAGGGGATTTCCCGCCTGTCCTCGCTGGGAACTCGTCCAAATCAACTTGTGTTGGTCGGCCGCTCCTACTCTAGGTGTACTTTCCAGAATTTTGCGACGCTTCTGCGTGATTTTGATTTTTACGCTTACTGAACCAGGCTGTGTGTGAGGTTAGGGTGCTTAGGTTACTAAGTTTCGTAAACCAAAAATTAGTTAACGAGGCCAAATACTCCCTAAGCCTTGGACCTAGTACTTAAGCTTTTCATTTTCCTCAACCTCTTAAGGATTGTCTGGATCTTAATGGGTACTAAGAGTCTATTCAAGAATGCCTAAGGTTTGCGTTCTTACTAATCTCATTATGCACTTTTCAGTTATTTTCTTGAATGAGGTCTAGAACTTAGGTTAATTCCTTAGTTCCTTACTAATGACTATCACCTTTTCTCATAATTTTGTGCTCCTTTTTCATTTTGTTTCTTTTCTCCTTCTCCTTCATAAAATTTCCTTCTCCTTTTTTCCTCTTATTTTTTTCGAAAATTTTTAATTTTTATGGTGTTTTTGGCATATGTGAATTTTTTGTTTGAAACCTTTTCTTACAAGTTTTGCACTTTCATACCCCCCATGCCTAAGATTTGCAATGTCCTCATTGTAACCTAGGGGGTTTTTATTTAACTTAGTTCATTCCTTAAGACAGAAATTTGGATGAGTGAATGGGTCGGGTTGAATTTTGCGGACGATTTCTAATCCCAGATGCAAGCATCTGAGGTGGGGTCGGCTGTCTACAAGGGTGAACCTTAAGTGCGAAAAGGTGTCAGAAAAAGGTTTTGGATTTTTAGGAAAATGACGGGTTGCCTCCCGTTAAGCGCTGAGTTTTACGCCATCGGCTGGGCGCAATAAGCTCAAGGGGAATGGAGGATATAAGATGCTTCAGCCAAATCAGTAGAAGTCACATCAATGAACAGCTTGAGTCTTTGACCGTTCACGATGAAAGGTTCAGAATCGTGGCTAAGTGGACTGATTTCGATTGCTCCATTTCCAAAAACCTGTCGGACCAAATATGGTCTGACCCACTTGGACCTCAGCTTTCCCGGGAAAAGTTTGAGTCGGGCATCAAAGAGTAGGACCTTTTGACCAGGATGAAGATCTTTCTCGAGATGTGTTTGTCGTGGAAGGCTTTAACCCGCTCCTTGTAGATTTGCGAGTTCTCGTACGCGTCTAGGCGTAATTCATCGATCTCGCTGATTTGGAGTTTTCTGTGGGTCCCAGCCTTGGAAAGATCTAGATTACAGTTCCGTACTGCCCAATAGGCTTTATGCTCCAGTTCTACGGGAAGGTGGCATGCCTTTCCGTACACCAGTCTAAAGGGAGACATGCCCAATTGGATCTTGTGGGCGGTCCTATAGGCCCACAATGCTTCCGGAAGTCGGGACGACCAGTCCTTCCTGTCAGGCCGAACAGTGACTTGCAGGATTTTCTTGATCTCCCGATTTGATAGCTCAGCTAGACCATTTGTTTGGGGGTGGTAAGGAGTAGAGATTCGATGAGACACCCCAAATTTGGCCATAAGTGACCTAAACTGAGCATTTGTAAAATGGGTCCCCCCATCAGAGATAATAGCACGGGGAATCCCGAACCTTGAGAAAATGTTTTGATGTATGAAATTAAGAACAATCTTGTGATCACAGGTTCGGGTCGGTATGGCTTCGATCCATTTGGACACGTAGTCCACCGCAAGCAGGATGTACTCGAAACCATCCGAAACAAGAAAGGGGCCCATAAAATCAATCCCCCAGACATCGAAGATTTCGCATACGAGAATCGGCTGTAAAGGCATCATGTCGCGACGGTTCATGTTGCCCAAAGTCTGGCAACGACTGCATGCCTTACAGTGGCTGTATGCGTCCTTGAATAGTGTAGGCCAGTAAAAGCCACACTGGAGGACTTTGGATGCGGTTTTATGGCCTGAGAAATGGCCACCGCATGCCTGGTCATGGTAGAAGGATAGGATATTGCTGATTTCCTCTTCCGAGACACATCTCCGAATGATCTGATCAGCACCTATGCGGAAGAGGTACGGGTCTTCCCAAATGTAATACTTGGCATCGGAGCGTAATTTGTCCTTCTTGGCCTTCGGCCAATCGGACGGGATCTGATGAGATGCCAAGTAATTTACTATATTAGCAAACCATGGAAGGCTAGTACCGATAGTCAGCAGGTGCTCATCGGGAAAATGCTCAGTGATGGGTCCGGAAGGGCTAACGATCTCAGAAGGAAGACGGGGCAGATGGTCGGCTACCACATTCTGCCTACCCGCCTTGTCGCGTATCTCAAGATCGAATTCTTGCAACAGCAAGATCCATCGAATTAATCAAGGTTTCGCGTCCTTCTTTGCAAGGAGATGCCTCACAGCTGTGTGATCCGAGTAGATGATGACATGGGAACCCAGAAGATACGATCGAAATTTTTCAAAGGCAAATACTACGGCTAGCAGCTCTTTCTCCGTAACCGTATAGTTACGCTGAGCCTCGTCAAGTGTCTTGCTAGCGTAGTAGATGACCACGGGCTTCCCGTCGGCTTTCTGCCCCAAAATCGCTCCTACAGCGAAGTCGGATGCATCGCACATGATCTCAAAGGGTTGAGACCAATCAGGGGACTGTAGGATCGGGGCTTGGGTGACTCGGTCACGCAGGATCTCAAATGCTTGAGTTCATTCCTTGGAAATTTCGAAAGGTACATCCTTGGAGAGAAGAGAAGTCAAGGGGTGTGCGATTTTCGAGAAATCTAGAATGAAACGGTGGTAAAAACCGACGTGCCCTAAAAAGGAACGGATGTCCCTGATCGAGCTAGGCATAGGAAGGTGAGAAATCAGATCAACCTTAGCTCGGTCCACTTGGATGCCTTTTTCCGAAATTGAGTGTCCCAGGACAATTCCCTCAGGCACCATGAAATGGCTCTTTTCCCAGGAAAGAACCAAATTCACATCGATGCACCGCCTGAGTATCTGGACCAAGTGTTGGAGGCAATCGTCGAATGATGTTCCGAAAACTGAAAAGTCATCCATGAAGACTTCCAGATAACCACCTACCATATCTGAGAATATGGCAAGCATGCATCGCTGAAAAGTAGCGGGTGCATTGCAAAGACCGAAAGGCATCCTTCGGAAAGCGTATGTTCCGAAGGGGCAGGTGAACGTGGTCTTTTCTTGGTCCTCAGGATGGATTGCCACCTGGTTATAACCGGAGTACCCGTCAAGAAAGCAGAAGAACCTATTTCCCGCAAGTTTTTCGAGAATTTGATCAATGAAGGGTAGTGGGAAATGATCCTTCTTTGTGGAGGAATTGAGTCGGCGGTAATCTATACAGACTCTCCACGAGTTGGCTAGTCGGGTAGGAATGATTTCTCCGATCTCAGTCGTTATAGTGGTGAGTCCTGCCTTCTTGGGCACGACCTGAATTGGGCTCACCCAACGACTATCGGAGATCGGGTAGATAATTCCGGCATCTAACCACTTGATGATCTCCCTTTTCACAACCTCCTGCAGATTGGGGTTTAAGCGTCTCTGCATTTCACGAGAAGGTCGTGTGCCCTCTTCTGAATAGATATGATGAGTACAATAGGAGGGACTTATTCCAGTCAAATCATTGAGAGTCCACCCGATGGCTCTGCGATGTTGCTGGAGAACAGTAATCAGACGGGATTCCTGTTCGGGATTGAGGTTGGAATTGATAATCACAGGAAGGGTCTGATCAGAACCCAAAAAGATGTATTTCAAGTGAGCAGGAAGAGGCTTTAACTCGAGGACAGGGTTTTCAGCAGCAGCGGGTGGTTCAATGTAGATGTGAGGTTCAAGGGTGGGAGTTACTGGGTTGTGTATGTCTGGATTCGACTCCTCTGTTTGCGGGTCAAGATCCTTCTGCGGTTGATGAGGTCTAATTAGATCATTCTGAAAGTGTGTTTCATCAACCAAAGTCTTAATGTCACAAATCTGTTCAATGACACCGCAATTGATTCCTTGTTGGGCCTTAAATATATCAATTTTCAGTGTTTGATCTCCAAACTTAAGCTCTATTTGGCCCTCCTCACAACTGATGTTGGCTCTAGTAGTAGCCAAGAAAGGTCTCCCTAGAATGATTGGTGTATCCCTAGGGTTCTCAGGTGCGTCCATATCTAAGACTATAAAGTCCACTGGGAAATAGAAATCCCGCACTCTTACGATAACATCCTCAAGAATCCCTTTTGGTGGCTTTATAGATCGATCTGCTAATTGTAATGTCACCTCAGTTGGTTTTAGCTCAGATTCTTCTAGATGGTCAAGTAAGGATGTGGGTATCAGGTTTATGGATGCACCCAAGTCTAGCAATGCTCTATCAAATTGGGTACCACCTATCTTGCAGGAAATCAGGGGAGTACCAGGATCTTTTGCCTTGGGTGGGAGTCTACTGAGGATTACAGAGCTGGCTTGCTCTGACAGAACAATTGGGCTCCCTCCCTTGGTTCGCGGCTTACGCTGGGGTGTACATATATTCTTTAGAAATCGTGCGTAAGCTGGTACGTGGCGGATTGCATCCATCAAGGGGATGTTTATGTGGACCTGCTCAAAGAGCTTGACCAGGTCCTCCTCAGGGGCCACGGGTTTGGTAGTCTTCTTTCCCTTGGTCAAGGCCTCGGGAAACGGGACTTAGGTGGTTCTTCTAGGATAGGTCCAGGTTGTGGATCCGGGACAGGGGTGGGGACGTCCTGGATTACTGTCCTAGGCTTGGGATCAATACCCGGCTTGGAGTGGTTCGGATGAGGTGGGTCTTGGGTTTCCTTACCACTACGGGTTGATACGGAATTAAGTCCTGCCTGGTTTTGGTTGGGATTGGGTAAGATAGCTTGCTGCTGGTAACCTGCAAAAGAAGTGGAGGCCTCTATCCCGTCAGGTGAAGGAACAGAGGGGGCCTGATAAATCATATGGGCATGGCCCAGGTTTGGGTTCATAACGCGCCGCTGGGTTGGTATGTTATTAGGATTAGGCAGAGGTTGGGAGGGAAGAGTACCCGGCTGGCGAGAGTTGGCCAACTGGGTCAATTGGTTACGGACCTCTGTAAGTTCGTCCTTGTGTTGTTTTTGGATAGCCGCATTCGTTCTTTGAATGTCAGCCAGGGTCTGAAGGATAAGGGACATTTGATCCTGATTCAGCCCAGATGGGTAAGTAGGGTTGGGCCGAGGCTGAGGCGGCTGGTAAGGACGAGGAGGTTGTGGGCGGGGTTGGAAGGATGATCTTTGGGTTTGGGAATTTCCCGCCCACTGAAAGTTAGGATGGTTTCACCATCCAGGGTTATAGGTGTTGGAGAATGGGTCGTTCTGGATAGCGTGGAGGTCCTCGCAGGTCTGAGGAACCTCCAGAGAGTTAGAGAAAGAGGGAATGGAATTCCCCTGGTAGGTGTAGAAGGAATCGGAAGGACCACCGGGCAAAGATTCGGATGATGGGTCCATCCTAGGAGAAGGTTGATGGAGAATGTTTTGCACAGTTTCCCTTGTGGAAGGAGGCTGTGCGAAAGGGTTATGCACAGAGGTGGCTCGCTGCAAATGCTGAGTCAGCTCGTCCACCTTCTTTTCGATAATTGAGACCATGTCCAATCGATTGGCCATTACTTCCAGGTCGACTGATGCAGACAGGCCCTGCGTCTCATGTGCTCCCCTAAGATTCGTCGATGCGCGGGTATTCGTCCTGTCGAATAATCCCATGGAGTCATTGTTGATGGAGTTCTCGCACATATTTTCGAGAATCTCCCACACGGTGTCTTCATGCTGACCCATGATATTTCCTCCGCAGGTTGCATTGACGAAAAGACGGATGTCCTCACGGAGTCCCTGGTAAAAAGACTGGACTTGTTCCCACTTAGGAACTCTGTGATGGGGGCACTTTCTCATGAGATCATGGAAACGATCCCATGCCTCATGGAGAGGTTCTCCTGATTGTTGAGTGAAGTGCGTAATCTGATGGCGCAAGGCATTGGTCCGACCAACGGGAAAAAACTTCTTCAAAAACTCGAATTGAAGTTCTTCCCAAGTGTTGATCGGCCGGGTCTGAGTTTGATACCAATGGGCGGCCTTGTCCATAAGAGAAAAGGAGAACATCTTCATGAGAAGAATATCCCGATTTTGCACATCTGACCCAAAAGTTTGGGCCAGATGCTTTAGCTGTTTGATGTGCTGGAAGGGATCTTCGGAATTAAGCCCATGGAATTTAGGTATAGCATGAATCATGTTGGGCTTCAATTCGGAATCAGGTCCTCCAGTCGGGATTCTGACTTGAGGCTCAATAGCCACCGCAGTAGGATTGTAGTGGTCCCGCATCATAGGACGCTGTGGTGGGTGCACGAAGTTTTGGAAGAGGTCATTGAGTCGCTGGAGCTGGTGCTCCAAATTATTTTCTTCCTCAATTGGCTGAGCCATGATGGGGGAAGAAGAAGAACTTGGTTCTGAATCAGAAGAGAGAATAATGTGAGGGGGTTGCTGCACAAACACAGGCGTCGAGGCTTGGCCTTGACGAGAGTGAATTTCTAAAGGAGATCTTAAGGGTGGTCTTAAGGACCTCTTACCGTACATGCACTGTTGGAAGAGATGAGTTTAAAAGGTGCTGGACCCAATCAAGACACCCAAAAATGTGTTGGGTGACTATAGAGGTGCGGGGTAGATGGACCCCTTGATCAGAAAGATCGTCCACCTGAGAATTACCTGGGCAGCCAGAGAGGGAGAGTCCCGCAAAGACCCCTACACGGTAGAGCGTCCCCACGGGTTACAGGGTTTCCCCCACCCGACCTCTCTTGTCACTGCGGTTCCAGGTAGACCAGAATGGGGATCTTGACCTCTTAAGTCTACCAATTTTAGGTTAAGATTAGGGTGCTTAAAGGTACACTTGAACTTTAGTTCTTTGAGTGCAAAGAGTGACCTAATTTAAGGTTGGTTGACCCAAGGGGGCAACTTTACCTCTTGTTTCCTTTGAGAGTTTTTGGGTCTTGTCTTTTAGGGTTCAAGTGTTTAGAGAGCCAATTGTTTTGGGTTTTTCTTTGAATAGGTATTTTCAGACAAGGGCTTGGGCACACTTCATTTGGTTTTCTCAATTCTTGCTTAAGGAGTGTGTCTCTAAATCCCTAGTGTTGGATCCTAGGTTGGCTCTACTTGGTCCAGTTAGCTCTTGTTGGGTAATTAGGGCTCAAGCAAGAATGTGTTAGCCCTTAAATACCCTTAATAGTGTGCAGTAATAATGGGTTGAAAACATGCAACTTTTGATGGTTTACTGAGTATAGAAGACAGGTTAGACCTATATTGTTTGTTCTTTTCTTTTCTTCCTCTTTAGAGTTTAGGGATTGAGAGGATAGAATTTTACCTATCCTTGGAGTGGTTGTCGTGCGGTTGCTTGTCTTCTCGATTTTCTTGTATTTTCCTGCACAACAAAGGAGAGATTGTTAGTAATGTAAAAACAGGAATTTGATTATCTCTAGAATAGCCGTTGCTCCCTGGCAACGGCGCCAAAAACTGGTGACGACCTTCCTCTATAGTTCTATTATTTCGTCGTAGTATAGTATAGAGAAGTGATTACCAGTTTAATACAATTTGTTACTCGGAAATAAAAGAGTTCCCGAGGTCGAACTCAGGGAGCAAACTATATTCTAGAGATACAAATTCTTATTACAAAAATAGAGAGAGAGAGAGAGATGAAAATTTGGCTTCTTCTTCTCTTCTCTTCTTCCTCTTTGGCTTTTGGTTTCTTTATCTCCTTGTGGTCTTCTTCTTCTGCCTTCTGTTCTTCAGATCTTCTTCTCGTGCTCTCTTCTTCTGCTTTTGCTGTCAGGACGTCGTCTCTCCTTCTTCTTTTTCTTTCTATCTTCTTTATCTGCAGCAGTGGGTGATGTTCTTCTTCTTCTTTCAGCTCTTGTTTCTGCTTGTCTCTTTCTTTTTCTTTTCCCTTGCGGTCCTGTTCTTCTTCCTCTTTTCTGCCTTCAGAGCGTCGTCTGATTTTCCAATCAGACGACTTAAACCGCCGCTGCTACAGTGCTCCTTCTTCCTTCAGCTTTCGTCGTCCTTCTTCTCTGCCTCGCTCGTCTTCTTCTTCTTCGCCTGTGCCTGCACACTTCAAAGCTCTCGTCAGCGGGCAAAAACCTACTCTACCCCCCCCCCCCCCCCCCCCCGCGTTTCTCTCTCACAGAAGCCGCTCTTAAGAAGGCTCTCCCAGAGCTGCCGGGTAGTCGGGTACGGGTCGCACCCGGGTCCAGGCCCACCGGCGTGCGTGGTGGGCGAGGAGTGCAGGTCAGGCTAAATCGGGTCGGGCCAGGTCCGCGAGGCGTGCGTGCGGACGAGGCCGGGTAGTCGAGCGGGTGAAGGGGACCTCACCCCGTGAACTAAGGCGAACAGCTTAAGGCACTTTTTGCCTTTAAGCGCCCGTTCGCCTCAGTGGCTTTCCGAGGTGGGACTAAATGTCCCACCCCAATTTGGATGCCTGCGCGGAGGAAGCAGCGGCAGTCGAGGCGAAGCGCGGGGGCTTCGCGCGAGAGCTTTGACTCGACTGCAGCCTGGTACTTCGTGAAGACGCCTCGCACTGCCTGGGAGCGTGACCTGGGCGTGGCGCACCTGGGGCAGCAGGTGAAGAAGCTGCTTCGCTTTAACAATGGCGGCGGCGAGCGCAGGTACCTGCCCACAGAGAAACGGCCTCTCGGCCCAATCAGAAACGCGGAGGACCTTCGTCGTGGTACAACGAAGGTGGTCGAGGGGTGTGCAGGCGGCAGGGCGGAGCCTAAGGGCCGCCCTAGGTCAAACTGCAGGTTGGGAGATGGGTTTGTTCGGTGGAGTTGCAGAGGGTGATTTGGGGGAAGTGGAAGGGCGGAGGTTGATCAGGGTGAGGAGGCGGAGGTTCTGCGGTGGTCGGCGAGCCGTGTGGGTTGCTGGAGTGATGGGAGCGGGTCGCCGGAGCAGGGGCCGGAGGTGGAGAAGGTGAGGGCGATTGGTCGGATCGGGGCAACAGTAAAGATGTAAAGTGAGGAAAAGGAAGAGGGGAGGAAGAGGAGGAGTTCTACCTACTTAGCAGGACGAAGGGGGAGCAGCAGGGCGACAGTCGTATCGACTGTCGCCGGAGAAGAAGATGCCCAGGGGAAGGGGCGGCGGCGAGGAGAGGGCCGGAGAGGCGCGCGCTAGGTGCGGCGCGGCGCGGGAAGAGCGAGGGAGGACAACCCTGCAGCTGGTAGTGCGGCAGAGCGACGAGGAGGAAGAGGGGAGGCCGCCGGAGCTGGAGGGCTTCCTGTCGGAGTGGGAAGAGAGGAAGTGGGGGTCTTTCTCCGTCAGGACCGAGCTCCCTTGAACGGTGGAGCGACGGGGGGTACTTATAGGGTAGAATCAGAGAGGAGGGCGGAGGGAGACGGCGTGTCTCCCTTGCCGGAGGACGCCGGAGATGGAGACCCATACCGTCCGTGCGTTCGCACGGCCGGTATGGTGGGTTGCAGCGACCAGGGGGTGTTCCTGCGACGGCTGACGACGCAGGGCACCCCAGGTTTACTTGCCAGACCCTCCCCCTTACCCTGCGCGGCGCCATGCTCCGCGCAAGGTCGCCGGAGCATGGTGCTGGTCAGGTTTTGGCAGGAGGGACCTGAATGCAAAGAACGAAGGAGAGTTAGGGGTAGAAATGTGAGGGTTCAAAAGTTGAGGGCCAAAAAGTAAATAAATGAGGACCAAAGTGTAAAGTTGGTCAAGAAGGTTTCCTCTTAGGCTCAAGTTTTTATACATGACTAATTGGGGCCTAAGGATTATGATGGTGAATTTTATTTCCAGATTAAACCTTGTTTGACCGGACAATTTACGCAAAAACCCAAATTAAGTTGTTAATTGGGCATGGTTCTCAATGTAGGTCAAAATGGGTTCCTAAAGCCAAATTGAAGGTTCTAAACCCTAGAGATTATTTTTCTATGAATTTTAGAGGGTTTAGTTGATTTATTTCTCTGCCTCGAACCTCGTGTTTTTAAGTGGGTTTATTTTTAGGGTTATAGGATGTCATTTAATTCCTTGGAGTTGCTGTAGCCCTTATTGAATCATCTCATCCCACTTTTCCTCTTATTAGGTTTCTTTGACCTATGTTTGGACCCTGAGTTACCCTGTTTTCAGATTGGATTGGTGAAATTGCATTTTTACCCCTTAGTTTCTGTTTTCTTTGCGAACTCAGACTCTCTCTGAGTTAAGCCTTTCCTTGAGTTATGTAGGAGCTTTTATCCTTTGTATTAGGTCAAAATGAGCTAGTTATGGCTCATGATGAGGTTCTCATCACCGCGCACTCGCATAAAGGCAAAAAGTGCCTCAGCGTGTTTGCCTCCTGACCACGGGGTGAGGTCCCTCTCACCCACTCGACTCGGCCTCGTCCGCGACAACCCCACGCGGACCTGGCCCGACCCGTTTACCCGACCTGCACTCCTCGCCCACCACCGGACACCGGTGGGCCTGGACCCGGGCGTGACCCATACCCGACTACCCGGTATCTCTGGGAAAGCTATCCTATGAGTGAATTCTGAGAGAGAGAGACGTGGGGGAGGGTAGAGTAGGTTTTTGCCCTCTGACCAAACTGCGAGTGTGCAGGCATAAGAGAAAAGAAGAAGAAGAGAAGGCAGACCGCAGAGGAAGAAGAAGAAAGAAGGAGGACGCACTGTAGCAGCGGGTTACTTAAGTCGTCTGATTGAAAAATCAGACGACGCTCCGAGGACGAAGAAGAAGGAGAAGAAAAGAAGAACAGGACCGCAAGAAAGCAAGAAAAAGAAGAACAGAGGAAGAAAAACAAAGGAAGAGAAGCAGAACACGAGAAGAAAAGAAGAAGAAGCTCTGAAGAAAAAGAAAGAAGAAAGCAAGAAAAAGAAGAACAGAGGAAGAACAAGAAGAAAGAAGAAAACTGAAGAACCAAAGGGAAGAGAAAAGAAGAAGAAGCCAACAAGACAAATTTTTCTCTCTCTCTCTCTTTATTTTTGTAATAGAAACTTTATATCTCTAGAATACAGTTTGCTCCTTGAGTTCGACCTCGAGAGATCTTTTTTTTTCCGAGTAAAAATTGTAATAGTGGCAATGACTATCTGTACTACAACGCCATTTCTATAACAAGACAACAAAACCTAGTCATACCGCCACTATTCTTGGCATCGTTGCCGGGGAGCAACGACTATTCTAGAAGCTTTGAATTTCATTTAAGAGATTGCTAATCTTTTTCTCTCTCTTTTGTGCAGGTACAGAAAGAAACAAAAAGACGCAGCCGCACCACAGCCACTCCAAGGACAGGTAACTTCCTATTAAACCCTAAAATTTTAAAGAAAAAGAAAAGAAATAGGCATAACCTGTCTTTATACATAGTAATAGCTACATATTCTCAGAAACTATTATTCCTGCACACAGTTTTAAAGGTGATTAGGGGCTAACACATCCTTGCCTGAGCCCTAATTACCCAAACAAAGAGTTAAATGGACCAAGTAGAGCCAACATAAGGTCAAAAGCTAGGGTTTTTAGAGACACACCTTCTATTAACAAAGAAAAGATCTTCCCAAAAAGAGGTGTACCTAAACCTTGTTTCAAAAAAATCTACACAAGAGAAACCCTAAGCAAATGGCTCTCTAAACATTTGAACCCTAAAAAGAAAGGACCCAAAAGCTCTCAAAAGAACAAGAGGTGAAGTTGATCCCTTGGGTCAACCAACCTTAAAATTGGGCCACTTTGTTCACAAAAACACCTAAGAGTTCAAGTGAAACCTTAAGCACCCTGATCTTATACTAAAATTGGTAGACTTAAGAGGTCAAGATCCCCATTCTGGTCTACCTGGAACCGTAGTGACAAGAGAGGTCGGGTGGGGGAAACCCTGTAACCCATGGGGACGCTCTACCATGTAGGGGTCTTTGCGGGATTCACCCTCTCTGGCTGCCCAGGTAATTCTTAGGTGGACGATCTTTCTGATCAAGGGGTCCATCTGCCCCGCACCTCTATAGTCACCCAACACATTTTTGGGTGTCTTGATTGGGTCCAGCACCTTCTGAACTCATCTCTTCCAGCAGTGCATGTACGGTAGGAGGTCCTTAAGACCACCCTTAAGACCTCCTTTAGAAATTCACTTTCGTCAAGGCCAAGCCTCGATGCCCGTGTTTGTGCAGCAACCCCCTCACATTATTCTCTCTTCTGATTCAGAACCAAGTTCTTCTTCTTCCCCCATCATGGCTCAGCCAGTTGAGGAAGAAAATAATCTGGAGCATCAGCTCCAGCGACTCAATGACCTCTTCCAAAACTTCGTGCACCCACCGCAGCATCCTATGATGCGGGACCACTACAATCCTGCTGCGGTGGCCATTGAGCCTCGAGTCAGAATCCCGACTGGAGGACCTGATTCCGAATTGAAGCCCAACATGATTCATGCTATACCTAAATTCCATGGGCTTAATTCCGAAGATCCCTTCTAGCATATCAAACAACTAAAGCATCTGCCCCAAACTTTTGGGTTAGATGTGCAAAATCGGGATATTCTTCTCATGAAGATGTTCTCCTTTTCTCTTATGGACAAGGCCGCCCATTGGTATCAGACTCAGACCCGACCGATCAACACTTGAGAAGAACTTCAATCCAAGTTTTTGAAAAAGTTCTTTCCCGTTGGTCGGACCAACGCCTTGCGCCATCAGATTACTCACTTCACTCAGCAATCAGGGGAACCTCTACATGAGGCATGGGATCGTTTTCAGGATCTCATGAGAAAGTGCCCCCATCACGGAGTTCCTAAATGGGAACAGGTCCAATCTTTTTACCAGGGACTCCGTGAGGATATCCGTCTTTTTGTCAATGCAACCTGCGGAGGAAATATCATGGGTCAACATGAGGACACCGTGTGGGAGATTCTCGAAAACATGTGCGAGAACTCCATCAACAATGACTCCATGGGATTATTCGACAGGTCGAATACCCGCGCATCGACGAATCTTAGGGGAGCACATGAGACGCAGGGCCTGTCCACATCAGTCGACCTGGAATTAATGGTCAGTCGATTGGACAAGGTCTCGATTATTGAAAAGAAGGTGGATGAACTGACTCAGCACCTGCAGCGAGCCACCTCTGCACATAACCCCTTTGCACAGCCTCCTTCCAAGGGAAACTGTGCAAAATATTCTCCATCAATCTTCTCCTAGGATGGATCCATATCCACCATCTGATTCTCTAACCAGAGGTCCATCCGATCCTCTCTATACCAACCCAGGGAATTCCATTCCCTCTTTCTCTGACTCTCTGGAGGTTCCTCAGACCTGCGAGGACCTCAACGTCATCCAGAACGACCCGTTCTCCAACACTTATAACCCTGGATGGCGAAACCATCCCAACTTTTAGTGGGCGGGAAATTCCCAAACCCAAAGACCACTCTTTCAACCCTACCCACAACCCCCTCGTCCTTACCAGCAGCCTCAGCCTCAGCCCAACCCTACTTATCCATCAGGGCCAAATCAGGATCCAATGTCCCTAATCCTTCAGACTCTGGATGACATTCAAAGAACGAATGCGGCTATTCAAAAGCAACACAAGGACGAGATTACAGAGGTCCGAAACCAATTGGCCCAGTTGGCAAATTCTCGCCAGCCAGGCACACTTCCTTCCCAACCTCTTCCTAATCCAAATAACGTGCCAACCCAGCGGCACGTTATGAACCCAAACCCGGGCCATGCCCATATGATTTATCAGGCCCCCTCTGTTCCTTCACCAGACGGGATAGAGGCCTCCACTTCTTTTGCGGGTTACCAGCAGCAACCCATCTTACCCAATCCCAACCAAAACCAGGCAGGACTTAATTCCGTAACAACCCGTAGTGGTAAGGAAACCCAAGACCCACCTCATCCAAACCACTCCAAGCCTGATAGTGATCCCGAGCCTAGGACAGTAATCCAGGACATTCCCACCCCTATCCCAGATCCAAAACCTAGACCTATCCTAGAAGAACCAACCAAGATCCCGTTTCCCGAGGCCTTGACCAAGGGAAAGAAGACCACCAAGCCCGTGGCACCTGAGGAGGACCTAGTCAAGCTCTTTGAGCAGGTCCACATAAACATCCCCTTGATGGATGCAATCCGCCACGTACCGGCTTACGCACGATTCTTAAAGAATGTGTGTACACCCCAGCGTAAGCCGCGAACCAAGAGCGGGAGTCCAATTGTTCTGTCAGAGCAAGCCAGCTCTGTAATCCTAAGCAGACTCCCACCCAAGGCTAAAGACCCTGGTACTCCCCTGATTTCCTGCAAGATAGGTGATACCCAATTTGATAGAGCTTTGCTAGACTTGGGCGCATCCATAAATCTGATACCCACATCCTTACTTGACCATCTAGAAGAACCTGAGTTAAAACCAACCGAGGTAACATTACAATTAGCAGATCGATCTATAAAGTCACCAAAAGGGATTCTCGAGGATGTTATTGTGAGAGTGCGGGATTTCTATTTTCCTGTAGACTTTATAGTCTTAGACATAGATGCACCTGAAAACCCTAGGGATACACCAATCATTTTAGGGAGACCTTTCTTGGCTACTGCGAGAGCCAACATTAGCTGTGAGGAGGGCCAAATAGAGCTCAAATTTGGGAATCAAACTCTGAAAATTGATATATTTAAGGCCCAACAAGGAATCAATTGTGGTGTCATTGAACAAGTTTGTGACGTTAGGGCTTTGGTTGATGAAACACACTTCCAGAATGGCCTGATTATACCTCATCAATCGCAGAAAGATCTTGACCCGCAAACTAAGGACTTGAATCCAGATATAAACAACCCAGTAACTCCCACCCTTGAACCTCACATCTATACTGAACCACCCGTTGCTGCTGATAACCCCACCCTCGAACTGAAGCCACTTCCTGCTCACTTGAAATACATCTTTTTGGGTTCTAATCAGACCCTTCCTGTGATCATCAATTCCAACCTCAATCCCGAACAGGAATCCCGTCTGATTGCTGTCCTCCAGCAACATCGTAGAGCCATCGGGTAGACTCTCGATGATTTGACTGGAATAAGTCCCTCTTATTGTACTCATCATATCTATTCAGAAGAGGGCGCATGACCTTCTCGTGAAATGCAGAGACGCTTGAACCCCAATCTACAGGAGGTCGTGAAAAAGGAGATCATCAAGTGGTTAGATGCCGGGATCATCTACCCGATCTCCGATAGTCGTTGGGTGAGCCCAATTCAGGTCGTGCCCAAGAAGGCAGGACTCACCACCATAACGACTGAGACCGGAGAAATCATTCCTACCTGATTAGCCAATGCGTGGAGAGTCTGTATAGATTACCGCCGACTCAATGCCTCCACGAAGAAGGATCATTTCCCACTACCTTTCATTGATCAAATTCTTGAGAAACTAGTGGGAAATAGGTTCTTCTGCTTTCTTGACGGGTACTCCGGTTATAACCAGGTGGCAATCCATCCTGAGGACCAAGAAAAGACCACATTCACCTGCCCCTTCGGAACTTACGCTTTCCGAAGGATGCCTTTCGGTCTTTGCAATGCACCCGCTACCTTTCAGCGGTGCATGCTTTCCATATTCTCAGATATGGTAGGTGATTTTCTGGAAGTCTTCATGGATGACTTTTCAGTTTTTGGAGAATCTTTTGATGATTGCCTCCAACACTTGGTCCAAATACTCAGGCGATGCATCGAGGTGAATTTGGTTCTTTCCTGGGAAAAGAGCCATTTCATGGTGCCTGAGGGAATTGTCCTGGGACACTCAATCTCGGAAAAAGGCATCCAAGTGGACCGAGCTAAGGTTGATTTGATCTCTCGCCTTTCTATGCCTAGCTCAATCAAGGACATCTGATCTTTTTTGGGGCATGTTGGTTTTTACCGTCGATTTATCCCTGATTTCTCAAAAATCGCGCGCCCCTTGACCACTCTTCTCTCCAAGGATGTACCTTTCAAAATTTCCAAGGAATGCACTCAAGCATTTGAGGCCCTACGTGACCGAGTCACCCAGGCCCCGATCCTACAGTCCCCTGATTGGTCTCAACCCTTTGAGATCATGTGCGATGCATCTTATTTCACTGTAGGAGCGGTCCTGGGGCAAAAAGCTGATGGGAAACCCGTGGTCATCTACTACGCTAGCAAGACACTTGACGAGGCTCAGCATAACTATACAGTTACGGAGAAAGAGCTGCTAGCCGTGGTATTTGCCCTTGAAAAGTTTCGATCGTATCTTCTAGGTTCCCATGTCATCATTTACTCGGATCACACAGCTGTGAGGCATCTCCTTGCAAAGAAGGACGCGAAACCTCGATTAATCCGATGGATCTTGCTGTTGCAAGAATTTGACCTTGAGATTCGCGACAAAGCGGGAAAGCAAAATGTGGTAGCTGATCACTTGTCCCGCCTTCCTTCTGAAATAATTGACCCGTCTGGACCCATCACAGAGCATTTTCCTGATGAGCACCTGCTGACTATTGGTACTAGCCTTTCATGGTTTGCTAATATAGTAAATTACTTGGCATCTCATCAGATCCCGTCTGATTGGCCGAAGGCCAAGAAAGACAAATTGTGCTCTGATGCCAAGTATTACATTTGGGAAGACCCGTACCTCTTCCACATAGGTGCTGATCAGATCATCTGAAGATGTGTCCCGGAAGAGGAATTCAACAATATCCTCTCTTTCTGCCATGACCAGGCATGCGGTGGCCATTTCTCTGGGCATAAAACCGCATCAAAAGTCCTCTAGTGTGGCTTTTACTGGCCCACACTGTTCAAAGACGCGTACAATCACTGCAAGGCATGCAGTCGTGGCCAGACTTTGGGCAACATGAGCCATCGCAACATGATGCCTATGCAGCCGATTCTCGTATGCGAAATCTTTGATGTTTGGGGGATTGATTTTATGGGCCCCTTTCCTGCTTCGGATGGTTTCGAATACATTCTGCTGGCTGTGGACTACGTGTCCAAATGGATTGAAGCCATACCGACCCGAACCTGTGACCACAAAATTGTTCTCAAATTCATTCATCAAAACATTTTCTCAAGGTTCGGGATTCCTCGTGCTATAATCTCTGATGGGGAGACCCATTTCACAAACGCTCAGTTTAGGTCACTGATGACCAAATATGGGGTGTCTCACCGAATCTCTACTCCTTACCACCTCCAAACCAATGGTCTAGCTGAGCTGTCTAATCGGGAGATCAAGAAAATCCTGCAAGTCACTGTTCGGCCTGACAGGAAGGACTGGTCATCCCGACTTCCGGAAGCATTGTAGGCCTATAGGACCGCCCACAAAACCCAGCTAGGCATGTCTCCCTTTAGACTGGTGTACGGGAAGGCGTGTCACCTTCCTGTAGAATTGGAGCATAAAGCCTATTGGGCAGTACAGAACTGTAATCTAGATCTTTCAAAGGCTGGAACCCATAGAAAACTTCAAATCAGCGAGATCGATGAATTACGCCTAGACGCGTATGAGAGCTCGCGAATCTACAAGGAGCGGGTTAAAGCCTTCCACGACAAGCATATCTCGAGAAAAATCTTTCATCCTGGTCAGAAGGTCCTACTCTTTGATGCCCGACTCAAACTTTTCCCGGGAAAGCTGCGATCCAAGTGGGTCAGACCATATTTAGTCCGACAAGTTTTTAGAAATGGAGCTATCGAAATTAGTCCGCTCAGCCACGATTCCAAACCTTTCATCGTGAACGGTCAGAGACTCAAGTCGTTCATTGATGTGACTTCTATTGATTTGGCTGAAGCATCTTATATCCTCCATTCCCCTTGAGCTTATTGCGCCCAGCCGATGGCGTAAAACTCAGCGCTTAATGGGAGGCAACCCATCTTTTTCCTAAAAATCCAAAACCTTTTTCTAACACCTTTTTGCACTTAAGGTTCACCCTTGTAGACAGCCGACGCCACCTCAGATGCTTGCATCTGGGATTAGAAATCATCCGCATTCTGTCTTAAGGAATGAACTAAGTAAATAAAAAACCCCCTAAGTCACAATGAGGACATTGCAAACCTTAGGCACGGGGGGGGGAGTATAAAAGTGCAAAACTGGTAAGAAAAGCTTTTTAAAAAAAAAAAAAAAATAAAAAAAGAATAAAAGGAGAAGGAAATTTTGTGGAGGAAGGAAAGAAAAAAGATGAAAACGGAGCACAAAAATATGAGAAAAAAAAAGTAGTCATTAGTAAGAAACTAAGGAATTAACCTAAGTTCTAGACCTCATTCAATAAAAGAACTGAAAAGTGCACAAAGGGATTAGTAAGAACGCAAACCTTAGGCATTCTTGGATAGACTCTTAGTACCCATTAAGATCTGGACACTCCTCAAGAGGTTGAGGAAAATGAAAAGCTGAAGTATTAGGTCTAAGGCTTAGGGAGTATTTGACCTCATTAACTAACTTTTGGTCTACGGGACTCAGTAACCTAAGCACCCTAACCTCACACACAGCCTGGTTCAGTAAGCGTAAAAATCAAAATCACGCAGAAGCGTCGAAAAATTCTGAAAAGTACACCTTGAGTAGGAGCGGCCGATCAACACAAGTTGATTTAGACGAGTTCCCAGTGCGGAGAGGTGGGAAATCCCCTCGAAGATGCGTAACAAAATATCATCTCCTCGGTGCTTGTCTCTTAGGATATCTACATATCCTACTGGGGGCATGTAAGCACTCTACTGGTTCAGATTCTATGGATGGCATTATCACGAAGTGTCAATTGCCAGGGTCTGGATTCGGCCACGGAACACCATGGATGGGATTATCTAAAAATCTCAATAGCCAGGGTTTCGGGGGTTGCCATGGGCGGTGCTATCTCGAAGCATCGATTGCCAGGAACCCTTGAGGATTGATGATGGGGGCAAGGAATTTAATACAGACTGTGTTGAAAAGCCAATCGTAAGCTAGAATTAAAAAGAAAAAGAGAGAGAAAACTCTCCAAAATAGAAAAATTTTCTATCTCTCTCTCTTACAAAACGCACTGTGAACTGAGCCAGGGCTAAAATCATTCCAAGCACGGGTGCTTTAACCACAAAGTCCAATAGACCTGAAGTTAGTTCTTGTAGGCCTTAAAAACCTTTGCTAAGGACTGAGGATGAGGCTAGACAGATCTGGATCTTGATTGGTACTAGAGTACCTTTTAGGCCTATGGTCAGCATTCTAACCTAATCTGAGTTCAAATGAAAAAGCACTTATCTAAAGCTATTAAGAACTCCATGGTCTAGAACAAAGGTTGAAACCTTAAGTTTTTTGCTAAGGGACTAGCAAAAGCTAGTCATGGGGGTATGATGAGAACCTCATCATGAGCCATAACTAGCTCATTTTGACCTAATACAAAGGATAAAAGCTCCTACATAACTCAAGGAAAGGCTTAACTCAGAGAATTCTGAGTTTAAGAAGAAAACAAGTCATAAGGGGCAAAAATGCAATTTTACCATCACAATCTGCAAGCAGGGTAATCCAGGGTCCAAACACAGGTCAAACAAACCTAATAAGAAGGGAAGTGGGATGATCTGATCTGATAAGGGCTACAGCAACTCCAAGGAATTAAATGATAATCTGTAATCCTAAAACAAACCCACTTCAATTCACGAGGTTCGAGGCAAATAAAAAATTGACTAAACCCTCTACAATTCGTAGAAAAATAATCTCTAGGGTTTAGAACCTTAAATTTGGCCTTAGGAACCCATTTTGACCTACATTGAGAACCATGCCCAATTAATGACTTAATTTGGATTTTTACGTAAATTGACCGGTCAAACAAGGTCTAATCTAGAAATAAAATTCACCATTAGAATCCTTATGCCCCATTTAGTCATGCATAAAAACTTGAGCCTAAGAAGAGACCTTCTTGACCGACTTTTCATTTTGGTCCTCATCCATTACTTTTTGACCCTCAACTTTTGAAATCCTCACATTTTGGCCCCTAACTCTTCTTCGTTCTTTGCATTTGGGTCCTCCCTGCAAAACCCTGAGCAGCGCCATGCTCTGGCGACTTTGCGCGGAGCATGGCGCCGCGCAGGGTAAGGGGGACCCTCTGCCAAGTCAACCGGGGGTTCCCTGCGACCTCTGCCGTTGCAGGGACACCTCCATGGTCTCTGCAACCACCCATACCTTTCGTGCGAACGCCCGGAAGGTATGGGTCTCCATCTCCGGCGTCCTCCGGCGAGGGAGGCACTTCGTCTCCCCCCGCCCTCCTCTCTGATTTCGACTCTATAAAAGCCCTCGACGCTCTGCTGCACTCTCCAGCTCGGATCTGACGGAGAAACCCCCCCTTTTTCCTCTCTACCCACTCCGACAGAAGCCCCCCTACTCCGGCGGTTCCTCCTCCTCCTCGTCGCTCTCCCGCACTACTAGCAGCAGAGCTGCCTTCACCTGCTCTTCCCGCGTCGCGCCGTACCCAGTGCGCGCTCTCCCGCTCTCTCCTCGCCGCCGCCCTCTCTCTCTGGGCACCTTCTTCTCCGGCGACAGTCGATACAACTGTCGCCCTGCTCCGGCCCCCCTCGTCCCTCCAAGTAGGTACAGTTCTTCCCTTTCCTCCTCTCTTTCTTTTCCCTACTTTAATTTGCTCAACCGCCCTTCGACCGCGCTTAATCACCCTCATCTTCTCCATCTCCGGCCACCCTCCGGCGAGACGTTCCCATCGCTCTGCAGCCCCATACGCCCCGCCGACCCTCACAGAACCTCTGCCTCCTCACCCTGATCAACCTCTGCTCACCCATTACCTCTCCACACCCCCACCATACTCCACCGAACAAACCCATTCTCACAGCCACAGTCTGACCTAGCCCCACCACCAGACGCCATCCCACGACCTGCCACACCCTGCACCACCTTCGCCTTGCCACGGCGAAGGTCCCCCGTGTGTTTGATTAGGCCGAAGGGCCATATTCCTGTCTAACAGGTACGCTGCTCCAGCCGTCATTAGCGACGACTGAAGCAGCTTCGAGGCGAGCTCCAGGCCCTGCAGCCCCAGATTCCCAGGTGCTGCAGGTTGGGGCGAAGTCTATGAAGGCTTCTGCCTCTTCAGTTGGCCCAGACATCGACTGCAGCTGATCAGAGGGCGAGGTGGAGTCGTCCTGCAGGCGCGCGCGAAAGCAGCAGAAGTTAGTCCCACATCGTGGGATTTCGAAGCCGCGCACCCGCATAAAGGTAAAACGTGCCTCAGCCTGTTTGCCTCCTGACCACGGGGTGAGGTCCCTCTCACCCACTCGACTCGGCCTCGTCCGCAACAACCCCACGCGGACCTAGCCCGACCTGTTTACCTGACCTGCACTCCTCACCCACCACCGCACACCGGTGGGCCTGGACCCGAGCGTGACCCGTACCCGACTACCCGGCAGCTCTGGGAGAGCTATCCTATGAGTGAATTCTGAGAGAGAGAGACGCGGGGGAGGGTAGAGTAGGTTTTTCCCTCTGACCAAACTACGAGTGTGCAGGCACAAGAGAAAAGAAGAAGAAGTGAAGGCAGACCGCAAAGGAAGAAGAAGAAAGAAGGAAGGAGGACGCACTGTAGCAGCGGGTTACTTAAGTCGTCTGATTGGAAAATCAGATGACGCTCCAAGGATGAAGAAGAAGGAGAAGAAAAGAAGAACAGGACCGCAAGGAGAAGAAAAGAAGAACAGGACCGCAAGAAAGCAAGAAAAAGAAGAACAGAGGAAGAAAAACAAAGGAAGAGAAGCAGAACACGAGAAGAAAAGAAGAAGAAGCTTTGAAGAAAAAGAAAGAAGAAAGCAAGAAAAAGAAGAACAAAGGAAGAACAAGAAGAAAGAAGAAAACTGAAGAACCAAAGAGAAGAGAAAAGAAGAAGAAGCCAACAAGACAAATTTTTCTCTCTCTCTCTCTCTTTATTTTTGTAATAGAAACTTTGTATCTCTATAATACAGTTTGCTCCCTGAGTTCGACCTCGGGAGATCTTTTATTTTCCGAGTAAAAATTGTAATAGTGGCAATGACTATCTGTACTACAACGCCATTTCTATAACAAAACAACAAAACCTAGTCATACCGCCACTAGCTATGCCACAGGCTAAGTGAGAAACAAGCCGGTGGCTACAGTGTCGCGCTGAGAGGCGTGAATAGTGGCTACAGTGCCGCACTAGAGCGGGCGACCGGTAGCACCGGTTTTGCGTGCGCGAGCGCGCTGGGAAGTGCCTACGTGCATGGGGAGAGCTTGCGAAGGTCTGCTGGCGTGAGCGCGGTGGCCTGCGCTGCTTCAGGCGGCCGTGGCTGCTGCTGGAGCTTCCGACCTTGAAGCTCTGGCAATGGTGGTGAGGGCTTCCAGCGATGAAAACCGAAGGTGAAACCACCATGCCCACTTGCTCTCGAGGGAGCTGGGCGGTGGTGGAACTCACAGTGGTGGTTGTG
This sequence comes from Thalassia testudinum, assembly GCA_037157565.1. NCBI lineage: Eukaryota > Viridiplantae > Streptophyta > Magnoliopsida > Alismatales > Hydrocharitaceae > Thalassia > Thalassia testudinum. Next base: position 99,948,225 of record JAZHRO010000025.1, read on the forward strand.
GGACCACTGTGAACTTTCTCCTGCCCGCAGTGTGTCTCTTCATTGAGAAGAGATACTGTGCATGGAGAGGGAGAGGGGAGGAGGTTGGCCTGACAATGGAGGAAAGTATCTGGAGGTGGTCTGTGTTCCGGCTCCCCTACGCAAGGGAGAGGGCAAGGCTTTTTAAGGAAGAAGAAGGCATGCCACAGCCATGCTCTGGCATTGCATGTCCAGCCATGCTGCTGGCAGAGGAGTGGCGCGAAGAGGCACAAGCCCCATGCCCTGCAGCTGCGCGAGGGAGAAGAATTCAAACTCAAAAAAATAAAAAATGAAAATGGTGAATTTGCAATGTAGCCCTTGATGAAGATGTTAATTAGATGGCCAATTATTCACTCTCCTCCCTTCTTTTAAAAGAAAAGCATGCATGTGTCTATGTACAAATGCCACTATTGTTACATAAGATGCAATGGCAGTGCTAGGAAATAACATAAGATGGCATATTTATTGGTGTATTTTTACTGTGCAATCATCAGCCACAGCCTTGATATCACATATATGTTTTATAACTCCGCAATTAATCCATTGGTGGGCCTTACAGATGTCGATTTTGTGTCTGGTTCCCAAATTTCAGTTCAATTTGACCCTCCTCACAATTAATGTTGGCCATAGCAGTGGCCAGAAAGGGTCTCCCTAGTATGATTGGTGTGTTCCTCGGATTTTCTGGAGTATCCATATCCAAGACTATGAAATCCACTGGGAAATAGAAATTTCGAACCCTAACAATGACATCCTCAAGAATTCCTTTAGGTGACTTAATAGATCGGTCTGCCAACTATAAGGTCACCTCTGTTGGTTTGAGCTCAGATTCCTCAAGATGGTCAAGTAGGGATGTAGGTATTAGGTTTATGGAGGCTCCTAGATCCAATAAAGCTCTATCAAATTGGATGTCACCAATTTTACAGGAAATCAGGGGAGTACCTAGGTCTTTTGCCTTAGGTGAGAGTGTGCTCAAAATGACAGAGCTAGCTTGCTCTGACAATATGATTGGGCTCCCACTTTTGGTTCGCAGCTTACGCTTAGGTGTACATACATCTTTCAGAAATCGTGCATAAGCCGGTACGTGGCAAATTGCATCCATCAAGGGGATGTTTATATGGACCTGTTCAAAGAGCTTGACCAGGTCCTCTTCAGGTGCCACGGGTTTAGTTGTCCTCTTTCCCTTGGTTAAGGCCTCGGGAAATGGAACCTTGGATGGTTCCTCTGGAATAATTCCAGGTTCTTGATCTGGGATAGGGGTATCCTGGATGACTATCCTAGGGTTTGGGTTACTACTAGGCTGTAAGTGGCTTGGGTAAGGTGGGTCTTGTGTTGCTTTGCCACTACAGGTTGTTACTGAATTAAGTCCTGCCTGGTTTGGGTTTGGTGTAGGTAAAATAGGTAGCTGCTACTAAAATCCTGGGTATGATGTCGAAGCTTCCATTCTATCGGGTGATGGAGCAGAAGGAGCCTGATAAATCATGTGTGCTTGGCCTGGATTTGGGTTTATAACGCTCCTCTGGTTTAGCACATTATTCGAATTCGGCAGAGGTTGCGAAGGGAGTGTACAAGGTTTGCGGGAATTCGCCATCTGGGCGAGTTGATCGCGAACCTCTGTGATCTCGTCTTTGTGCTGTTTCTGCATAGCCGCATTCATCTTTTGAATGTCAGCCAGAGTCTGAAGGATGAGTCATTTGATCAGTTTGATTTGGTCCAAATTGATAGGTGGGGTTGGGCCGAGGCTGAGGCGGCTGATATGGACGAGGAGCTTGTGAACGGGGTTGATTTGGTGGTCTCTGATTCTGATTGTTTCCCATCCACATGAAATTACGATGATTTTGTCATCCAGGGTTATAGGTATTAGAGAATGGGTCGTTCTGGATGGTGTTGAGGTCCTCGCAAGTCTAAGGAACCTCAAAAAAGTTAGAGTACGAGGGTTCAGAGTTCCCCCAACTAGAATAAGCAGGGTTGGAGTTTCCTTCGGCCCTAGAGTCAGATGAGGGTGGATATGGGTCCATCCCCTAAGAAGATTGGTGATAGATGTTATGCACAGCTTCCCTCCCAAAAGGCGGTTGTGCGAATGGGTTTTGCACAAAGGTAGCTTGTTGCAGATGTCGAGTTAGCTCATCCACCTTCTTCTCGATAATAGAGACCTTATCCAAACGACTAGCCATCAATTCCAAGTCAACAGAGGAGGACAGGGTCTGCATCTCATGTGCTCCCCTTGGATTCATCGATGCGCAGGTATTCGTCCGGTCGAATAAGCCCATGGAGTCATTATTGATGGATTTCTCGCACATATTCTCGAAAATCTCCCACACAGTGTCTTCATGTTGACCCATGATGTTTCCTCGGCAAGTTGCATTGACGAATAATCGGATGTCTTCATGAAGTACCTGATAAAAAGACTGGACTTGTTCCCATTTAGGAACTCCATGATGGGGGCACTTTCACATGAGATCCAGGAAATGATCCCATGCTTCGTGAAGTGGTTCTCCAGGCTGCTGTGTGAAGTGCGTGATCTGGTATCGTAAAGCCTTCGTCCGACCAACTGGGAAGAACTTTTTCAGAAACTCGGATTGTAGTTCAGCCCATGTGTTGATTGTACGCGTTTGAGTCTGATACCAGTGAGCTGCTTTGTCCATGAGAGAAAAGGAGAACATTTTCATGAGAAGGATATCTCGATTTTGGACATCTGACCCGAAGGTCTGGCCAGATGCTTGAGCTGTTTGATGTGCTGGAAAGGATCCTCGGAATTAAGCCCATGAAATTTTGGAATAGCATGAATCATATTGGGCTTGAGTTCAGTATCAGGACCTCCAGCCGAGATTTGGACTCGAGGTTCGATCTCCACCACAGCGAGATTGTAATGATCTCGCATCATAGGACACTGCGATGGATTCACAAAGGCTTGGAATAAATCATTAAGGAGCTGAAGTTGATTCTCGAGGTTATTCTCTTCTTCTGCGAGTTGTGCCATGATGATGGATGAAGGAGAATTAGGCTTAGATGAATCAGAAGAGATGTCTATGTGATGGGGTTGCTGCACAAACACGGAAGTCGAGGCCCAGCCTCGACGGGAGTGAATAACTAAAGGAGGCCTCAAGGATGGTCTTAAGGACCTCCTACCAAACATGCACTGATGGACTAGATGAGAATAGAATGTGATGGACCCAATCAAGACACCCAAAAATTTTGGATGACTATAGAGGTTTGGGGTGGATGATACCCCTTAGTCAGAAAATCGTCCACCTGAGAATTACCTGGGCAACCAGAGAGGAAGAGTCCTGCGAAGACCCCTACATAGTAGAGCGCCCCCACGGGTTACAGGGTTTCCCCCACCCGACCTCTCTTGTCACTGATGTTCCAGGTAGACTAGAATGGGGACTTGACCTCTTAAGTCTACCAATTTTAATTAAGAGCAAGGGTGCTTAGGATTTCACTTGAACTTTTAGATATATTGAGTGCAAGAGTGACCTAATTTGAAGATTGGTTGACCCAACAAGGTGGGTCAAGTTCACCTATTTGTCCTTTGAGAAGTTTTAGGTCCCTCTTTTAAGATTCAAGTGAGATTAAGAGCCTGATTTTTAGGGTTTGCTTGAATAGATCAATTCAACCAAGGCTTAAGCACACATCATTTAGGAAAGTTGATTCTTGCTTATGTAAGTGTCTCTCAAATCCTAACTTGGAATCCTTAATTTTCTCTAATTTTGGTCTAATTTAGTTTGCCAAATGTGGTATCTAGGACTCAAACAAGAATGTGATAGCTCTAGTTACCTTAAATGGGTGCACAAATCAAGTTTTGTTGTTGAAATCAAATCAGGCAACTTGATGAATTATCTAAGAATGGAAAGCAAGTAGCCTTAATTGATTTTTTTCCTTTTTAACCTTTTCAGAATGAGGGGCTTAAGAGAGAGAGTAATCAGAATTTACCTGCCCCTGGTGTGTTTGATGTGCGGCTGACTTTCTCCAATGTATCTTCTCCTTGAAACAACCACAGCAAAAGAGATATAGCAAGTTAGTACCAAATTAGGAATTGCAATCGAGAATTCTAAATTGCCCGTTGCTCCTCGGCAACGGCACCAAAATGTTCGCCAGGCGAAATCGATGTTTAAAATAATCACGTTGCAGTATAGTCGAAATCACTCTGAAAATAAATACAATTTTTATTACTCGAAAATGTTTCGAGGTCAAACACAAGGAGCTATATGGGATTTAGAAATCAAGATCACAATTCAAAATTAAAACAAATAGCAGTAGTATCAGTAGCAATGTGCAAAAATATGGGAGTAAAATGGTGATTTAGATCACCAAATACTCCTACAATATCGCTAAGGAATTCAATGTATGTATGCAATGAGAGTAAACCCTGCGTCTGATTTACAAATCAGACATCTTAAAGTCTGATCTTTCTCTGACTCTTCCTTTCTTCTTCTTTCTTTTTCTCTGCTTTTACTTTCTTGTCTTATCCTTTCCTCTTCAGCTCTTTCTTCAACCCTGCTTCTTCTTCTTCCCAGCTACGACCTCTCCATGCCTTCTTCTTCTTTGCCTTTAGCTTTCTTCTTCCTTGGCCCTTAGCTGCTTTCTCTTCTTCTTCAGCTTCAGGCCTCCTCCTCTTCTTCTCTGGCTTTCCTCTTCAAAATTCGGCTAAGTGTTGGTTGAAGATCCCTACAGCAAAACCCTCCCCCTACCTATGCAACTCTCCTCACTTTTTCTCTCTTAGGATCCACTCTCCTAGAGCCACAGGTATCCGGGTTATCAGGTCGAGCGCATACCTGGGTCCAGGTTCACCGGCGTGCGATGGTGAGCAAGGAGTGTAGGTCGGGTCGGGTCAGGCCAGGTCCGCGAGTGAGGTGTCGTAGAGGAGGTCAGGTGAAGGTGAGAGGGACCTCACCCTGTGGTAATTAAGGCGAACAGCTACTGGCACTTTTGCAATTTATGCGAGTGTGGGCGCCTCTTCGTATCCGAGGTGGGACTAAATGTCCCACCTTCCTTCCATGAAGTGCAACAGGGAGCGTCCTTCACAATTGCCTCAATGATTGAGGCTCGCGATTGCAATTAAAGACCTAGGTGTGTGCGCAAGCCACTTCCATGCGTACTGGGACTTCAACCTGGGACAGCAAGCACCTAGGGTAGCCTCAAGCAAGCTTCGAGCTTGCTCGCCAATGGCAAACAAGGTCGTGCACCTGAAATCAATAGAACGGCCTCTCAGCCACGTTAGAGCGTTCAGGGAGCATCACCAGAGCACAGCGAATGTGCTGGGGGTGGTGGCGTGGAGCGAGAGTGACTATGAGTACATGCTTAGGACGGACTATGTGCATGTGAGTGGGTGTGTTCGGGGGTGTGTGTGAGTGAGTGGATGGGTGAATGAAGAAGGGGGAAATGCTTAGTGAGGTGTGGTGATGGTTGTGGGCTTGTCGGTGAGGGTTTTGGTGGCCTATGGAGGTGGGATGGCCTCGCCGGAGGTGGTGGCCAGAGATGGAGGAGATGGAAGTGCAAAGGGGCGTTAGTGGTCGGTTTGAAGTGGAGTAAGTGCGGAAATAATGTAGAAGGGACAAGGGACTTAGCTTGGAAGTCAAGGGACGAAAGGGGGTAGCGAGGGCGTCAGGTCTGGTGTGGCTGACGCTGGAGATGAAGGTGGCTCCGGCGAGGTGGGAATGGCGAGGATGAAGGAGAACGAGCATCTGCTGGTACGGCAAGACGCGGAGAAGAACAAGGAGGAGTCCACTATAGGTATGGCGATTGGATGACGAGAAAGGGCAGAGGGGATCACCGGACATCAAGGAGCCTTCGGCCATGAGAGGGAGAGATGAATTGAGGGGAATCACAGTTGAATTCGAGCGTCGAGGATTCGCTGTGATCTGGGCTTCTTTAATTAAGGATCTGAGGGGCAGTTAGGGCTTGGGAAGCAAGATTCCTAAGCTTGGAAGGGTGCCGAACTTGGGATCTATTAAGATACCCAAATCTCTCATGCGTTCTCATGAGAAATTGGGAGGGAATCAGAGCTCATCAATGGGTTCAGACTAGAGAGGATTTCTGAGAGGATCTCCCTTCTAATTTTGGAGGAGATTCTCCAAGCAATCAAGGAGATATTCTCTGGAAAAGGTTGCCAAAGTATGTTTCTCCATGATAATGGCGAAGGGACCTAATTGTGAAGATGATGAAGAAGATAGGGGCCTATTTGCAAGGGTTTTTGAAAGTTAAGGGTAGAGATGTAATCAGATAGGACCTTTTTGCAAACTAAGTCAAGGCAAACTCATCTTGGGTCCAAATTTTGGTACAAACCTAATTTAGACCTAAGGAATCCAATGGTAAAGTTTAATTTTGGTTTTAACTACGTTTGACTGGGTAATTTATGCAAAAACCTAAATTAAGGCAAATATCTGTCTGAGACTCCATTTTAGGTCAAGATGGGTTCTGATGGCCAAATTGAAGGTACTAAACCCTAGAGAATATTTTTCTATGATTTTTAGAGGATTTAAGTAAATTTTATCCTGACCAAAACCTTGGTTAATTAAGTGGGTCTGTTTTTAAGGTTTCAAAAATCATTTAATTCTTAGAACACACACAAACCCTTTTCTATCTAATCCAACCCACTTGTTATCTTATTAAGATCATTTAACCTTTATTTAGCCCTTGAGAAAACTCGTGGTTGTACTGCATTCGTGATAAGATGGTAAAATTACAGTTTTAACCCTAGTTTCTTATGTTTCTCTCATAAAGGTTATGCGATGAATTATGACCTTCAGTTTGTTATGTAGAAGTATTTATTGACTTCATTGGGTCAAAATGAGCTAGTTAGGGCTCATGTTGGTGTTCCCATCAAAGTCACATACTTATCATCCCAATTTATTAGCCAAATTAAAATGAATTTGAATTGGCGAGAACTCAAGACTAAGTCCACATTCGAGTGGATACCCGGGCTAATTAAGCCCGAAGACCTGAAGAGTATAAGTATTCAGGTCCTGAAGTATCAATTCCTAAAGTTAATAACTTCCAAAAGCCTAAGTTATGTTTTCCTAATGTCTTTCTTTTTTTATCTTTTTTAAATTTTCAATTTTTTTTTTAGTTTATAAGAAACTAAAAGAAATTCTATGGAGTTAACAAAATGATTTCAGGAATTGATTATCCACCCCCTCATGCCTAAATGATGTAATGTCCTCATTGTAAAAATAAAGACATGAAAAGGGCGGAGTAAATAGAATATCACCTGAATTTCATGAAAATCCGGTCAGCTCCGCAAGAACATGGAATATACACAAGTGCTAAATTTAATGCCTTTAGCTAGGCATAAAATACATACAAGGAAGAAATGGAGAATTCACAAGTGCAGGTCAGAATCAAAATAAAAATATTGATCCTCAGACCCGCCAACAGAATATGTCCACAGATGTGGACCAAGTTATGATGCAGACCCATGCCCCAGGGTCAAGTGGTTCTAAGGTTCTGGATGAAAATCACCCAGAACTGAAGGTTGTTAAGTTTGCGGGGTCGGGCCTGCAGTTTTGTGGTGTGAAACCCAAGACCAAAGTGTCAGATAATGGGTAAGGATGGTTCAATAGGTTCAGATGTCCTCTTAACATTCAGCTCAGAAAAATAATCAGCTATTTCGAGCTTGGGTTGCACATGAAATATATCATAAGGTCCTAATAGAAAGTAGGTGGTTTCAGGTCAATAGGTACCCTTAGATCCAAAATCAAAGTTCCTTTAAAATTAGCTTCCCAGATTTTTATTTCCAACTTCCTATCCTCCGAAATCAATGTTTTTGGGACCTCCAAATCATTGTATACCCCATATGATTTACCCAAGTCCAGAAATTGTGGCTGACTTAGAATTGACTTGAGTACAATGATTTCCAAATCAAAATCAATCCCTTCATGGTGTGGTTGAGGAATGGGGCTATTGATTAAATCTTCTAGTAACTGAGGATTCGAATCCTCCAAGTTAACCCCAACCGAATCCAAATCTTCAACAATTGGGCTATCAACTAGTTCGTTAGATTCCTCAAGGCCATTTGCCTCACTAAAATCCTCCTCCTTAAGTTCAAGTGAGACTTCACCAAAAGATTCTTCACCCTCAAGGTCAAAGAATTCATGATCCTCATTTATATTTGTCTCAAAATTGATTGTCATTTCCTGGTTCAAAGAGACATATTTTTCCTCGCTCCCTGCCTTGGGGATCACGGGTGAATCAATCGGTTCATCCTCAACAGGTTGCTCTAGCCTAACCTGGTCATCTCCAATCTCAAAATAGGTATCCCCCCCAACAGGCGCCTAAGCGGGTTCTGACATTGGCTCTCCTAAAGGGGGTTCATCTTGAGAATCATCCCAAGATTTGACTAGGGCAACCACAAATTTCATCCTCAACCACGATAATTTCCTAAGAAGAAACTCACCCAGGTCCATATCCCTAACATTTTGGAGCAAATCCAATAGAGAACTATTAAGTTCATCAATCATTTTTATCATAGGCTCTAATGCTTCAGTGCATGGTGTTGGCTGGGCTTCTAAAGATTGTATGGTGTTCCTCAAGTTAGCCAACACCCTGTCTTGGATCTGGTTCACCTGAACCAAATGGTTTGATTCAGGTTTGGGTGGGTTTGGGTTAAATCTAGGGGAGTTAAGATGTCGAGGTTCTCAGGTCCCTCCCTGATAGTAAGTCATTTCAGGTTGTTTAAAGGATGGCGACGACCTATATTCAATGGAATACTGGGGAGGGTAGGTGTTATAATCATTATATCCTTCCTGATTGTAGATTGGGTTGGTTTGGTGATCAAAGGATGAAGATCTATAATCATTGTGGCTCTGGGAAGGATAGTAATCATAGTCTTATTGTCTAGGGTTAAGCCCTGGACATTGAGGTCCGTATTCATATCCACAATCAAAGTCATCTCGGCTAGTGGATGGGTAATTACAAGTCAAGTCGGAATAGTAATCATCTTGGGGATAAGTGGTGGTAGGAGGATAGGATTGGAAATGTGTAAAAGATGTGGAAGGATACATTGTGGAGTAGGAGGGAAAACAATTGAGAGAAAGGTGCCCTGTAGTATAATCAACCAAACCTGTTCTTATGTGGGTAGCCTAAAGACCTACAGACTCCCAGGACCCATCTTGAGATTATAAACGATTTAGTCTACTTTTATCCAGTCAATCCAACCAATTAGAAGGAGGGACTGCGGAGAAGGTTCTTCTTTTGGCTTGTGCCTTCGGTTCCTAGTGTACCTCCCAGTCACAGTCGTTTGACGCTACTCCCCTAGATAGACATCAGATGGACCAGCAGAAGTAGATTAATCGAAAAAGATCTCAGTCTGAGCCCCGAAGAGTGAATCAATCCTTAAGGCCAATGTCTACTCAGTTTTACTTAGGCTTGGGATGATCGTGCTCTTGGAATGTGATGGGCCCTTTAGATGGGTTGTGCCCTTAATAATTAATTCAAATGTATGTGCATGCACAACCAAGGTTTTCAAATAAGGTTATTTGATGATGTATCTTTTAGGGTTCAACCTTGTTTAGTAGCTTTTAGGGTTTAATCTTTAGGTGTATTCAATCAAGGTTTAGTAGAACACTCCAAGTTTTGAAAGCATTGGTGATGATATATTCCTTTAGAAATCAAAAATAATGTAGAGTGCCTGGTTCAACTCTAAGAATCAACCCTAAGTGGCAAGCTACATGATGGATCGATTTTAGATTGAGTGGTGCTGCCCAAACAGTTCAAGCAATTGGCCTATTGCACCACTTGATTAAGGCACACAAAAATGTTTGACTTATTCAAATTTCTACTCACTTATGTGTATTGGGTTGAAGTGTACCGGGTCCACAAGTTAGATCTCGGTTAAGTGGTAGAATCGATGTGATTGTACGCCTTAGGGTGAGAAGTTGTGGGTGTTAAGTGTGTAGCTTTCAGAAAATCCCACACATGAAGAGTATTTTTTTTTATTTTTTATATATGCGGGGGTGAGATGAGTGGAGGTGGCAAACAAACAACCAAATCTATCCTAGGGTTTATAAAATGTACCTAAGTTGATTAGGGTTTGAGTTATTAGTGTGGTGAAATGAACAAATGGGTGGGGTTGGTGGGGATAAACTTACAAAACCTTCATCCACACTTTTCTCCAATCTAACCGCTTTGGCCCACCTTGGAAGAGTACCTGCAATCACAGTAAGATCAGAGAAAAGGTGAGATAAAAGTTAGGTAAGGCGGAAAAAATGCGAGAAAAACCAAAGAGCGCTGGTTCCCCAGCAACGGTGCCAAAATGATGGATGCACGCTTCGTGAATTAAAATCGGGTTTGGAGGACCCGTCGTCGTAGCTTGCAAAACACGTCTATCAGATTAAATTTATAACTGAAACTCGAAAAGTGAGTTCCAAATCGAATATGGGGAGGCGAACATTTGGTTTTATAAAAAACTAGGCTTCACTTTATTTCTTTTTGTCATTTTTATCTTTTCTAATTTTTTTGGTATTTTAATAAGCAAGAGATCAGATCGACAATTGCTTATCTAGCTAATCTACTTGCGAAAATATAAGAGAGAAAGGGTGAAAGAGAGAGAGAAAGAGAGAAACAATCATCTATTCATAAGCAAGTGTTTGTTACAACTACGAAAGTGAAAAAGATAGAAAAAGGTTAGAGAAATCCCCCTCAACGGTCGCTCGGAGGATGACTCGCTCTGACATCGCCTGGAGGAAGGTGGTGAGGAGCGAGACGAAGGAGGACGTAGCCGAAGGATGTAGGATGGGGTAGGACGGCGTCGTGGCAATGATCTTCTTCCCGAGGGATGCTCCACGAATGGGGATTAGGGAAGGGAAAACTATTTAATTTTCTACTCTAAAGGAGCATCCTGGGCTTGGGACAAGCTCTCTCTAGAGCCTTGGAAGTGGTGAGAGGAAGAAAGGAAGAGATAAAGAAAAATAGGAGGGGTAAGGGTCCTTTTATAGTGGAGGAATGAATCAAATTTGTATACAGGATATTTAGTGACAGCCACCACTTCCAAGGCTCTGCACGTCGCTGAAGATCCACTGCAAACGTCGCTGAAGATCCACCGCAAATGTTGCTGAAGACAGCCTACACACCCACGTTGCCGCTGCGATGGCACTTGCTCTGCGTGCCTCTGCATGCTACGCACTTGCGTGCACTGCTGCTGCATGCGCGCCCGCACTGCTATGCGCGTGCGGTGGCACGTGCGTGCGCATGGGCGGCCTGGGTTGCACCACGTGGTGCGATCTGAGTCATCCATCTTCTTTTTGTTGTAAGGGCTACTATAGAGGTCGAATTGAGTCGATTTTCATGCCGTTGGGCTGCGATCGTCGACCCGAATCCATCCGCACGGTTGGATTTGTCATTTGAAGCTCTGAATTGTGTCACATAGTCCCTTGGCCGTTGATCTTCCTCAGGCTGCATATGGTGCCACGGGACTCCGATCGAGGCAATTTCAGAGGCGTTGGACTCCAATCGTTGTCTTGATCAGATCTGTATGGTCAGATCGTCAATCTGAGGCTCCGAAATAAATATCCTTCTCTCCTGACCACAAAAAGGCCACAATTAACCTAAATTATATACAACTACTCTAAATGTAGAATGATGCATGCTATGTAATATTTATAACATGAAATGCAAATCTAAGCCTTGGAACATGCATGAATAGGCATTTTACGCTCAATAATTGTGTCTACATCAGGTCGAATAGATCAAGATAGTTGGTCATGCTAATCAGGTGCTAGTCCTACATGGAGAGTCTTTTGAGGTTGTAGAGATCCTTGATATCCAAAGATTCATGTGGGATTCGAGGTAGGCCTAGCTAGACCTAGGGAATATGAGGTGTAGGCCAGGGAATCAAGTCTCGCATGTTGAGGAGAGTTCTCCCATCCTGAAGAAGTTGAAGTAAGGGAAGGGCTGGGATAAGGAGAAAAGGAGGAATAGTGTGAGGCAAAAGAGAAAGGGTCCATGGTTTCCTCCTCAATCAGTTCTTCCTCATGGCAATTGGCCATTGAAATGTATTCAGAAAAATTAGGTCTTTTCCTTAGTTTACTCTCTAAAGGTGGTACCAAATTAGCATTCAGAGACCTTTTAGCATCCATGTACCAGAAGAAAGTTAATAGATGAGAGAGAGAAGACAAATGAGAGAATACCTCACTCTTTCAATGCAAGCAATCAAACTGGTCCTTAGAGTGTTAACCCTAAATAGACTTGATCTTAGCTCCTCAAAACATGACTGGGTTAGATCAACCCTTGAATTACTTGACTGACCAGAAGGGTGAGACCCCCTAAGACACCCCACACGGCGGGACACCACTAAGGGTTAACACGGTTACTGCACCTACCTTTCTTATCACCAATGGGTCGAAGTAGACAAGGCCTTAACCTTAATCCAATCTAATTTCAATTCCCTAAGACTAATCAATTTTAGGCTTGGGTTTGATGTGCTTTCAGAATATGATGGGCGTTAGGGGGGGTGTTTGCCCTTAAAATTGATTTCAATTGTGTGAGTGCACAGGCAAAAGGGGTTTACAAGCAATTTTTTTATAATGAAGTGAATTTTAGGATTCAAATGCTTGTGTTAGTGAATTTTAGGGTTCACTTGAGTTAATATTTTCAACCAAGGTTCTAATGAGGCACACAAGAGTTCTGCAAATCCCAGTTTGTTTGATAGATTTTCTTTAAGTATGGAAATGCAAGTGTGCTCTATCTTTAATGTGAAACCCTGAGCACAGATAGTTGCTAGATGTTCTTTTAAGTCTAAAAATTATATTAGTGGTGCAACCCAAGCAATGCAATTAATTGGTCATATTGCACCACTAACTAGGCACTCAGAAAATAATTTTTCATTAATTTTAATGCACATTTTCTATTTTTTTCTGATTTAAAGTGCATTAGAGGTTTTACATTTATTTTGACCCCCAGTTCATGATTGAATAATTCATGCAATCAAACGAGAAAGAAAAATTTTTTTCAAATTTTTTCCTAAATTCTTGATTATCTTAGAAGTACCACAAATTTAAAGTTAATCAGAGTTGAATAAAAATTCGAATGATATTTTGAACTCAGAATAATCAGAAACTATAACCGAATTGACAACAGATCGGTGTGCAAATTTTTAAATTTTTATATAACTTAGATTTGTGCAAAATTTGGATATGTTGTTCCTAACTTCAATAATCACGTTTATTAAAACATTGAGAATTTTTCGATGTGTGGATCTTCGGGAATTGAATTTATAAGTTAAGAGTTTAGTTCAAACAAATTCTAATTAATCCTGAGGTTCAAGCAAATCCTAAATCTAACTAATCTAAACTATGGATACTTACCTGAGGTTCAAACTCGTAATTTCTCTGTTGTCGTGTCCGATTCAGATTTCCTTGCTTCCAGAAATCAACGAAAAAATAACAAGTTAGAGATCTAGAATAAGCACCTGAAAAGCTTCAAAAATTTTCGTTGCCTCCCTAGCAATGGTGCCAACTTGTTCGGCATGTAAATCACATTTTAAAAGATGATTTAGTTGTAGTATAACACGAAACATGTCGACAAATAAATTTATAAAAATCGGGAGCACTGGATCGTTCATATTGAGGCAATCTCGATTTTAACGGAAGCTTTTCAATAAAAATAATTCTAATTAGATATATATATATGTATAGGTAGATATCCAGAGAATCAGAAATTTATTGCAATTTGATAGAATTTTTTACAATAGAAAATACTAATAGAGACATCTAGATAGATAGTTAGAAAGAGAGAGGGAAAGAGAGAGAGAGAAGAATAAGGTAGAGAGACAACGCCACTTGTAGGATGCTTGTGAGAGATGTGGCAGCACCTCAGATCCAGAGCGCCAGGACGAAGGTCGAAGCGGAGTTGTAGAAGGAAAGAGGTCTGGAGGAAGGTGAAAGAGAGATGTCTGGAAGATTCCTTCAACTAGGGGGCCCTGGGCCTTTTTTTATAGTTTTAATGAGGGGCAAAGTGGGCATTTTGGCCTTTAAACTCATGTAACAACTCCCTTATGATTAGATTCGTCGATCGAGAGATCGACAGATCAGATCTGGCCTCAAAACACCTTCAAACGCACCTTCACCGTGCCGATTTAACCTGGTGGCAACACATGGCACATTTTGAAGCTTTGGATCAAGATTAGATGGCTCCGTTGCTTCCTCGCACGTGCTCCAACTCCCGCTTCTCTTCTTTGTGCGCCTGCTCGCTCAAATTGAGAGCCTCAACCTCAGTCGTCTGATCTCACGATCGGATGGCTTAAACAGCACCCACGTTGCCTTCTCAATGAAGTAAACACATGAGATCACGCGTTACATGTGCGTCAGATCCCACGTTCGGCCGCTATGCACTCATATCACGCCACTTGGATGCATCTCCATCCTCTGATCTCCATCCAACGATCCAATTGCGCCCGCTCCTGATTTCTCACGTGGCTCCATTCGAACACACGCCTTTTGCTTAAGGGAAAAGGTGCAGACTATTGCGCTGTGCCTTTAGTTTGTTGCATTTTTATTTTAAGGCAACTTATTCTTGGCCATTAGATGAAAATCCAATGGCTGATCTTGTCCTACTTTTGATGAGGTGTGGTGAGGTAGGCGACGTGGCATGCTCGTGGCCGTTGGATGGTCATCCAAGGGCCCACAACGTGCAAGGGGTGGCCTTCAGAGATGGGCCGGTGGTGAGGGGCAGCTGTGATGGCGCCACGTGGCACCATCATAGCTGTCCATCTTCTTTTCTTTGTATCTGGTGATGTAGACCTCCGATCGAGTTGATTTTTGTGCCGTTGGACTGCGATCGTTGATTCGAATCCATCCGTGTGGTTGGATCTTTCATCTGAGGCTTAGATCTTTATCCTCTAGCTCCGTGGTCTCTATTCTTCTATGGACTGCACACGATGCTCTGGTTGTCTGATTGAGATAATTTTGGAAGCGTTGGATTCCCGTCATTGTCCTAATTAGATCTGTATGGTCTGATCTATCATCTGTGGCTTTGAATCATCTGCAATTGATTTCATCTCTCTTTTAGTGCATAAAATGACAATATTATCTATGCAGCTAACCAACCAACTATTATGCAAGTTATGATGCTTATACAAGCATTGTTCCGAAGTTATGCTAGAATCTAACTTAATTCAGGTAATTTAGGTTGCATGATTGCTATGCAATCACCTAGGACCTACATGTTGCTTTAATGATACTCTCAGGTGATACAGTGAGAAGTTACTCCAAGGACGAAACTAAAGGATACAAGTAGGGCGAACCCTTCCTTTGAGGCAGTGCGAATGCGATGCCTCTTAACTATCCTTTTATTCCTTTAAGAGGCGTCTTCCTCCTTGAAGTATCAGAACACTTGGTCACAGGATAGTACCACCACTACAAAGTGAAATAGGAGGGTCTGCACCGATAAAGAGATCGGTGCATATAGCCTTAAGGGACTGAAATGTAGTACGATGCCTAGTGTGTATGCTCAGTGTTAGAAGTGTGCATCACACCTGAAATCATTTTAATTTTGAGAAGAATCTCACACAAGTCCCTTTTAATCAGATCAAATGTGATTTTTATTTTAAGATCGAATTTGATTAGCAGTCCCAATTTCAGTTAAGCGACCACTGAATTAGGTCAATTCAATGAATTTGGTGGTCTTGAGATTTAATCCACATGCAATGCGTGAGTAGGAGCTGGATGCAAAGATAAAACGATATACCTGACTCCAGCAATCTTTGTGCAGATATATACGCAATGCAAGGAAAGAGATCTAGTATGCTACTCAATCACCCCTAAATGCTCGCACCTAAGGGAATGCAACTCCTAAACAGGAAGCTCGATATTTTTTTTTTCTTTTCTTTCAAGGCAGGCAAGTAGAAACTAAATCACTCACACACAAAGAAATAGCCCTAGCCGCTAAAGAAAGTGAGGACAGACCCTCAAAAATTAGCCTTTCTGTTACACAGGTGAGAAGACTGAAATGAAATAAACTAGACGATGAAAGAGAATCCCTTGTGAAAGCAGGATCCAGGTCTCCTTCTCTTCGCATCCTATCTGCGTGTGTGGACGTCACTCAAGGTCAACATCGTCACTCAGCTGCGCCTATTGTCTCGTTAGATTCCTCACACAGAAAAAAGTAGAGACTGATCAGAAAAATGTGCACCCCAAAATAGATCTAAAATAAAATTGGAAATTTTTCAATAAAAAATTAATAAAAATATACTGAAATTATACCACAACTTCAGGTCGTATCACAGGGAGTCACAAATGCAACGAAAACATTTACATATATCAATTCTGGTCACATGTGAGAAATCCTTATCCAAATTGAGTGTGAAATGAGGTGAATAAAAGAGTTTAACAATAACTTGAAAGTACAAGTATTATGCTTCAATGTTCACCTAAAAAAATAATAAAAGAAATAAAAATGGCAATGGCAAATGATGTAATATCTAATTAAACCCAAAACACGGGAAAGGGACACCCCCACTCCTGCACACGGAAGGGAGCACGGCTGGAGGCGTGAAGGCTGTTGGGGGGAGCTACCGCTGAAGGCTTCGCGACAATGGTGGTGGCGAAGGCTGGGACGGCTGGAGTCGGCCGAACGTCGAGGAGAGAGTGGTAGCAGCGAGGAGTCTGTCAGCGGGCTGCAGCCACTCACGTGGGTTGCTGGTGCACGCAAGGGGGGTTGCCGCACAACACTGCTAGCGCCCACGAGGCAGATGGGGTGGCGCGTAGGTTGTCACCAGCAAGGAGAGGTGGTCGGTGGGGGTGAATGCTGCTCTGTTACTGCTGGAGCCGCGCTGCGGGCGGCGCGAAGGCACATGTGAGGCTTCGTGGAGGGCGCCATGGTGGCGTCTGAGATCGAGAGGGCCCCTGTTGTTGGATGGAAAGGGGTCGCGTGGTCAGGCTACTATGGTTAGCGGTGGCTCGCAGTGCTGTCGTGGTGAGAGAGAGCGAGGATGGTCGTTGCAGTTATGTTAGGCGAAGGTCCGGCAGTAGGAGGGAAGGCACATAGTGGCGTTGGTGGGTTTGTTGGGTGCGTGGTGTTGGATGAAGGAGATGATGGTGGAGAGGTTCCTGTTGGGTGGAGCCGTGGGGGATGGTCCCTATGATTGCTCTTCATGCCTATCATAAATAGAGAGGGAGAATCAGAGAGTATCGGGGAGAGAGAAGTTAACTGGGGAAAATATGGAAGGGCGTTAGTGACAAATATGTGGTTGCATAATAGAATCATTATTTTCTCTTTAAATTAAGTTTGTTAAAAATGATAACAATGAAAATAAAGAAAACTTTAAAAGAAAATCTCTAATGATTTTATTAGAAAATTGGATGTCACGATAGCGATCTAATTGATGTCAATAAAATTGAGTTTCCAAAATTACTCCTACATCAAAAGTGATTAATCAAATAACATAAATGAAATATAGGAAATCCAAAACTTACTCAATTTGATCAACATAATGCATGCTCTAAATTAAATTTCTACCTCAAGAATAATGTACTTAGGCCTTAAATTAGTCCACTAAAGTGGACCTATCAAATATGCATTGGTTTGGAGCTTGAATTGGGGTTGTTGTTGTTGTTGCTGTGGCTAATTGAAGGCCTAGAGAACTTTGCAAATATATTCCACTGCTGCTCGAGGTGGAGGCAAGGTGATTGGAGCATCGTGGTGGTTGGATGGTGTTGGAGTGAGCAATGAATTGGTGGGTTGTTCGGGGGAGTGATTGAGGGGTCAAAGCTTCAATTGGTAAAGGCCTTTTGGTTAGTGGAGGGCGAGGAAGCTCCTGGTGATGGTGTTTTGTCATTTGGAGGTGTGGTGTGGTTGCACGGCCTCATCGAAGCCACAACCGGTGCTGAAGAAGGCGGAGGGGGAGACGGTGGTGCGGTGGCTAAATTAGGGAAATAAGGGGTGGAACCTAAGCTAGAGAGGTAGAGGAAGAGAAAGGACCTAATCTAAGATACAAAGGGGATGGATCCACCCCGGTTTCGCTTGCCAGTTATGGAGGAGATGAGTACCTCCGACAAGAGATAGGGCAACAAGGAGAGGGGAAGGCAGCCCTCACTGTGATTGGCTACTAGCGAAAGAGAGAGAGGAAGGTCGTGGGCTGGTCAATTTGACCATTGGCCAGCTGTAGGACGATGGAGGAAGAAGTTCATTGGAGCCATGGCAGAGGTGTCTAGAGAAGAGAAGTTGGAGAATTGGCCTGGAACTAGCTTGAATTGGTCGTGGAAATTCGTGGAGCTTTTATAGAGCTTAATCGCGAGCTTAATTAGGAAGAATTCTTGCAAGAAAATAGGATTTCAGAGAGTCCTAGGCTTGGAAAAGCCTTGAGTTCGCTTGACCTCCAAGCTTCGAATCAAGACTCGAGATCATGTTCATATGGGAGATCTCATGCCAGTCAGTTCCTCCAATTTTGGAGGGATTGGGTCAGATTGAAGGAGAAACATGCGGTCAACGTTGGCGGGCTTTAGGGTTGACTATGCGTTAACAATGTTCAGGCGATGGGGACTAATTTTTGATGAAGATGATAAAAATAGGGAGTATTTTTGAATAACTCGAAACTTAGGGGCTTGAATGTGAGAAACAGAGATTCTAGGGACTAAATTGCAAACTAGGTCAAGATAGACTCTGATTGAACCCAAATTTTGGTCTTAACCTAATTTGAACTCAAGGAATCTAATGGTGCACTTGGATTTGCGTTTTGACTGCGTTTGGCTGGGTAAATTGCACATAAACCCAAATTAGGGTAAATTCCCATCCGAAACTCTGTTCTATGTCAAAATGGGTTCAGTTGGTCAAACCAAAGGCACCAAACCTCTTATAGTATTTTTTTATGAATTTTAAGAGGTTTAGATTAATTGTATCCCGACCATAACCTTTCCAATTTAAGTGGGGTTGATAATTAGGATTTTTAGTCCTATTTTCATCCTCGAAATGCGTGAAATTCGGACTCTGTCAGTGTAATCCCACTTCTTAGTATTTTATACTCAATTGACCTCTAATTGTCTCCTAGGTGACCCCATGATTAACCTGCATTTGTGATGTGTTGTTAAATAGCAAAATTAACCATATTTTCTTATCTTCTTAAAACTGTTAGCACGGCTTCGTCAAGTTTAAAATATGCGTCGTAGTATAGTCAAAAAAAGCGAATTGACATTTAAAAATTATAAGTGCTCAAAAAATAATCATGAGTTCCGAGGTTGTTCATAGAGAGTAAATATGGAATTCAAAATACTAGTCGCAATAATAAACAAATCAGCACAATAATTAATCACAATAAGATATTCAATGAATAAATGATCTACTCAAAAAATATATTGAATAATAGCAATTTTGTATCTCAGAAATCAATGGGACAAAAAATGAATAATAAAACCCTAACAATGGTGATTTGAATCACCAATTAATTCCCTCAATCAAGCATATATCCCAATGTCTCAAATCAATTCAATTTTCCAACAATGGTCTTGAACCAGTTATCCTCAGATATCCACTTAAGCATAGAGCCAATATATCAATAGTACTTTCCAATCAAACGTCAGCACAAGAGTCAGATGACTTACTGTCCAAAGCCTCAACCCAAGCACAAGCACAAGGTACGAAGATCAGCATTTCACTAAGTGTTGGGTGTGTGTTAACGCATCCTAAGGCATGTGTGCATGCACCTTGAGGCAAAACCACCCCCCACCCTTAGAATTTCTCTTTCCTCAATCGGGTATATGGGTTATGAATAGTGACTAGGCAATTGGGACATCAACAGTGTCTAGACCCACAAGCAGTGATCGCGGGCGAGGAGTGAGGCTAAGGTGAGACGGGGACATCACCCTCGGCGTAGAGGCAACGAGCCATCAGCACAAAAGCATTTTATACGCTTTTCAGAAATAGCATTCTACGATGTGGGACTTTAAAGTCCCTTCTTCTCCGCGTAAGCTGTAGTCGTTTAGAGCTTGAATTGGGGCTATTGTTGCTATTGCTGTGTCCAATTGAAGGCCTAGAGAACTTTACGGAAGTATTCCACTGCTGCTCGAGGTCGAGGCGAGGTGATTGGAGCGTCGTGGTGGTTGGATGACTCATAAGCTGGAATAGAGAATTTTTGTTTGAAGAAATAATATCAGGGAAATATTTTGCCACAGTAAATAATGTGGTGGAAATTCTTGAATCAAAAATTAATAAAAATATACTGAAATTATACCACAACTTCATATCATATTATAGGGAGACACAACTACAATGAAATCATTCACATATATCGATTCTTCCCATAGGTGTGAAATTCATATCAAATCGAGTGTGAAATGAGGTGAATAAAAGAGTCTAACAATAACTTGAAAGAGTAAGTATTGTGCTGCAATTTTCACTTTAATAAAATAATAAAAGAAATAAAGGTGGCAATGGCAAATGATGTAATATCTAATTAAACCCGACACTGGGGAAAGGGATTCCCTCGCTCGTGCGCACAGAGGGGAGCACAGCCGGAGGTGTGAAGGCTGTCGGAGGGAGCTGCAGCTGCCCACGTGGGTTGCTGGTGCGCGCATGGGGCAAGTGGCGCGCGAGGGAGGTTGCCGCACGGTGCTGCTGACACGCGTGAGGCAGATGGGGCGGCACGTAGGTCGTCGCCGGCGAGGAGAGGTTGTCGGTGTGGGAGAAGGTTGCTCTATTGCTGCTGGAGCCGCCCTGCAGGCAGCACGAAGGCACGTGCGAGGGCTTCGTAGAGGGCGGGATGGTGGCATCTGAGAACGAGAGGGTGGAGCGGAGGAGGCATGTCGTCGAGGGCAGAGCGCGGAGTAGCGGCTGGCTTGCGGTGGTGCTTATCGGCGGTGTTGAGGACGATGAAGACCGCAGTGGTGGAGGTCTGCTCTACTATCGCTGAGAGGGGAGGCCGTAGGCACGCGTGGTTGGAGGGAAGGGGGTCGCGTGGTCAGGCTGCTGTGGGTGGTGTTGGCTCGCGAAGCTGTCGTGGTGAGAGAGAGCGAGAATGGTGGTTGCGGTTCTGTTAAGCGAAGGTCCGGCGGTGGGAGGGAAGGCACACAGTGGCGTTGGTGGGTTTGTTGGGTGCGCGGTGGTGGATGGAGGAGATGATGGTGGAGTGGTTCCTGTTCGGTGGAGCCGGGGGAAGAAAGATGGTCCTCTCTGTGATTGCTCTTCATGCCTATTATAAAGAGAGAGGGAGAATCAGAGAATATCGGGGAGAGAGAGAAGTTAACGGGGGAAAATATGGAAGGGCATTAGTGACAAATGTGTGATTGTTGCATAATAAAAGTATTATTATTTTTTTAAATTAAATTTATCAAAAATGATAAGAGTGAAAAAAGAAAGTAAGTTTCGAGAAAATCTCTCATAACTTTTTTGAAAAATTGAATGTCATCATGGTATTTTAATTGATATCAATTAAATTAAAATTTTTAAAATTACTTCCAAATCAAAAGTAATTAATCAAATAATATAAATAAAATGTAAGAAATTTAAAATTTCCTTAATTTGTTTAATATAATATATGTTTTAAATTAAATTTTTATTTCAATAATAATATATTTAATCCATAAATTAATCCGTTAAAGTGAATCTATCAGCTAACTTAGGGAGGGATTTAAAATCCTTTAATTCATCTGGTGAAGAAGAATAGAATCGAGGATAGAACGCACGAGGGATCATCATCCAGGAGGGTCATCTTCTTCCCTTTCGGGGGGCTTCATCCATCATCTTCACCACCCACACCGTGGCCCATAACGTACACCGTGCACATGGTGAGCACCGAGACTTGAAGCATGCACTACGAGTCTCCACCTCCGCCACTGCAACCTGCTGCACGGTGTCGGCGTGCGGCAACCCCACCCCACCGCTCCATCTCACCCTCATCCACATCACGTCCGCGATTTTCTTCCTTCTTCTCCCTTCTTCGTTCTCCTTCCTTCACCCCCTGCGACATCGCGAAGAACCATCCACCACCTTCACCTTCTCCATCGAACAAATCTCCACCACCTGTAACCCACCACGCCTTCCCTCTTCTCTCCCTAACCCATGCACCGACAGACCACGCATCACCCACCACCGCCTCCATCTTCATCTCCTACTACACCCACCACCCGCCGACCCTGCCAACACCACCCGCGACCGCCGTCCTCGCATCTCACACCTATGCACCGACACCCTCTCGATAACAACAAGTCGTGGTCACCACGCATCTTCCTCTGTTTCTTCTTCTTCGACGAGAACCCATCAGCCACAACCCGCAGCCATCATTGTCGTGCCACTCACGACTATGCCCTCCATGCCCAGCCATCACTGCGACACTGCCCGAACGCTCGACGACCTTACGAGACTCTGCTCGCGCACTGTAGCAGTGGCTCCACGCCCGCCAAGAGGACCTACAGCTGCCGGCGTCATGCCCTCCGACCGGTCGCCGGTGGCCATCTCGTGCCTCGTCGAGGTCACTAATGTGATGCCCGTGTTCTGAATACTCACCACCGAGAGCCTCGCAACCGACCACAGCTCCTCCTCGCGTGAGAAAAGAGAGCACATGCTGTGTTCTTGAATAGTAAACTGTGCATTAAAAATTACATTGAGTATCATTGCCATTGTAAATTTTATGATTTGAGTTATAAATATTACAATGTGGATTTTGCAGCCTCACCCTCTCTTTCTCTTTGCTATTCTCTTTGGAAATATGATATGAAGGAAGTGCTATTTTGCTTAAGTATATTTTTGGTGAGAGTAGCACATTTAATTTGTGAATATTATTAGTACTTGTGAGTTTATTGGATCTATTCCTCTCCGTGAATACGATCTAATTTCATGGTTAGATTTCAGTTTATATAAGTTTTGATTGAGAGATTTTTCACCACAAAAATACGACTCATCATTTTTGTTGCTATCATCTTAATTAAGTGAAAATCTCTTCGTCACCTACCATCTTCCTAACTTGCATCCCCGTCATCCAACCTCCATATCTCCATTTTTGGGTCGTCGCCAAGCACATCGTCTCACCGACCAACCATCCTAAGAGATTTCTCTCATCCCGTACCCTTTTATTTTATTTTGTTTATTGTTATTGTATTTTCTTTAGTTTGTAATACAACATTGAAGTTTTATAATTCAAGTCTTCTCTCTCTCTCTTTTATTTGTGTGCTCATTACAACTTGTCCATTGTCTCCCCTCCATTCTCTTTAGATAAAAGTTTATAAAAAATACAAAAGTGATAAAACACCAAAAAGAAATAAAAGTGAGATTCTAAGTATGTTTTCGCGTCCCCATATTCTACCCGAACTCACATCCAACTATTTTATTTTATTGTAAATTTTTAGCAAGCTATTACAATGCTTTCAAACTTTATCTTTGCAAATTTTTTGTGCATCTCAGGATTAGATAAGATGGAGAGCATGGGGTGACTAGGGTTAGGAAGGGAGAAACAAAGAGGTAGAGATGTTGGGTTGGCATGGAGGGTGGTGGGGGGTTATGCAGAGAGGAAGGGAATAGGTGGCGTGGAGGGGGTCTTTAGGATTAGGAAAGTGGGAATTAGGAAAGGGGAAATTAGGAATGTGTGGTGGTTGGAAAGGAAAAATGCGATTAGGATTAAAATTTGGTGGATCTTACAAAATTAGCTGGCCTCTTGGAGGGTAGGCGTGCGCTTTTGGTATTTAGGATTAAGGTTTTGGGTGGTGGTTGGTAGGGGTGTAAATGAATCGAACTTGAGAGAACCTACCTAGGTTTGGCTCGGTTCGATATTAGTTTATTAAGGTTCAAGTTTAGTTCAGGTTCGATTCATCTTTGTTATCGAAGGTTCAGTTTGGTTCGTTTATAGTTTGTTTAAGTGTAAATTTTGACATGTTGTTAACTTAAGTTCAATTCATTTAGGGTTCATTAAAGGGTTTGTTTAAAGGTTTATTTATGATTCCTTTGAAGTATAATGTTTTGTTATAAATGCAAACATGATAAATCATAATTAAAAAAATAAAACATAGAGCAAAAATTTTAAAAATATACAAATTATACTGTAAACAATTTAAGGCATGTTTCTATATATATATATATATCTTTCAACTCTATCATTCACCCTCTCCTTCACACACTCCCTTCTGGTACATGCATTCAATCATGAAGCATCAGTATCCGTGTTTCTTATAAAATACTGGTGCTTTTTGTAAGCCCATTATGTAAATAAATAGCATCAGCTCTTTTTAATACATCAATGCTATATACTTGAGATTTTGTGTGTTTAAGCGTGTGTGTAGAATCTTTAACGAATTAAACCTAAATGAACCTACTTTGTTTAGCTTCGATTCATTTAACTAAGCGAGCCTAAAATTAAGTTTAGATTTGGTTCATTTATTTTCAAACCGAATCTAAACCAAACTTTTGATGAATAGAACCTAAACGAATATCGAACCTGAAATTTTTTTTGATAGCCTTAGTGGTTGGTGTGGGATTTAGAAGGCTCATCTCTTAGCTTAGCTCAGGTAATCATGAATTAAGCATGATCTTCACTTCTTCCTTGGCTTAGCTCGACTCAAGCACTTCTATAAGAATGAACAAAGTCTCTTATTAATAGTTGTGAAATAATTAGGCTTAATTATGCATTCCTACTCCAAGATGCATGCATGCACTAAAACATACAAATGCTCTAGTCTAATGCAATTAATTCCAAAAAACTAACATAATTAAACATGATATAACATACTTGAGTATGCTCATCAAAGTACATATGTAATGGATTGATTTTAGGGATGTGAATTTTGAAAGTCCCCTCTAGAGTTTAAGCCCACTCCCAAATCCTAATAGGTCGAGTTGGCATTCACGACATGCATATACTATGATGTTTGCTACATGCATTGAGATGAAAAGAGGAAAATGATGGAAATGGAGCACCAATATCGTATTTATGAAGAACAAGTGCAACCATTAAAGAGGAAGGTTGATCTTATGGAGGGAGTTGCAATGAAGAAAATAGATGAAATTGCATTAGAGGGGGTGTGAATAGTACGATAGATAAAATATATGTAAATAAAAATTCAATCACACAAGCATTCACCATGAGAGACAAGGATGTTTAGGTGGAAACCCAACCTGGGTAAAAACCACCACTAAGCCTTTCAACTTAGGAATTCTTGATCAACCGAGTTGACCAAATCCACTAACTGAACTACTTGAACATGGGTGGTTCAACCTCAATAGCATCACTCTACTTTAACCCAACGGTAGCATACCTCAAACCTTCTTCTTCACGAGAAGTATTTTGTCTCACAAAGGAAACTGGAATTTACCACGCAAATACCCAACCAAAGAAAACAAAAAACAAACAAAACCTATAAAGCCCAAATATGAGATTCAACCTAATGCTTCTATAGGCAAGGATTACTTCCCTTAGATGGAAGTGATTTGGCATGATTGCATAGCATTTCAGTGCTCTTAGTTGCGAAGTGTAGAGCTTGGAGAGTAGGGACACAATCTTCTTTTGATCTTCACAAAGTGACCTTTCTAGTGGAAAGAATTATATCAAAGGTGTAACTTCACAAAGGAGAGGTTCCCATATATTTAAAGATGACTTAGGAAGGTTCAAGAAGACTTGGGGGAAGCTTCATAGCCGTTGGGAATAAATCCAAGAAGAATCAAGCTGAAATCAGGGTCATAATGACTCTGACAGCAAAATCAGACATCTGATTTTTGGGTTAGACGACTGATGAAAGAGTTGGTCATCTGATACAAGAGCCAGAGTTCCTGATTTCGTTGGATGAAAATAGGTTTCTAGGTCGGACATCTAGCATATCATTTGAAGACATCTGGGTGAAATATTGGACGTCTAATTTTGTGCGGGTTTTTTCCTATTTTGGACTAGATCTAAACAAGGTTCTAGTGTAAAGTGGTCAAACGACATATTAGATGTCAGGACTAACTATTGGATGTTTGATGATGAAGGTCCTCTGCGGGAATTGATTTCCCAAGGGCTAATGATTGGATTGGGTCCAACAAGCTTGGATTTTGGTCCAACGTCTCTTTATCAAACATTTAGACAGCTCTACAGACATCTGGAACTTAATGCTAAGCTGAGTAACTTGGGTTACCAGGGAGTGGATAATGGTCCTCTTTCAGGACTTCTAGAGATGCTCTCAGACATCTTATTGAATGTTTAGACAATAGGCAGGACATCTAAAGGTAATGGTCACAAAGCATTGATTCCATCCTAAGTGGTTGGTCATCTGGACAATGTGTCAGACAACTTAAAAGTCGATAACAGATGTCTAACAACTATGTTGGGCATCTAATAAGGTTGTTTGGAACTTATTTTGATTTTCTAAATTGGTTCTAAGTTTGCCTAAGTGTCCTATGATAGTGTAAGTGTTCCTAGGATTAGCGTGTTATACTTTTGGGCTCTTTACAATATTTCTAAGAAAAAAGAAAGAGCAAAATATAAATACAAGTACATTGACAACACTTTTATCCTATTCTTCAAACTCCTTCTTCAAGCTTTCGCTCCATGCTAAGCTCCTTCTCCTCCATCAAGATCCTCCATCCCACCATGAATTTAAGCTTGAGCTCCTTACACTTGCTTGCATTTGCATTAAACCTGAAACTTATACACTCAAATGCAAATGTAAAAATATGTGCATTTTGTTATCATCAAAATTAATGATCAAGGTGCCTTTGCACCAATAACATACTGCATGAAGAATTAAATATGATATTTCCATAAGCGTCATTATGTTATCTCTATTTAGTAAAAATCTCCTGTAATTAATGTATGGTCATGAAGCTATCATAGTAACATGTATTTTCTATAAGAACAATGATTTATTCATAATGTTAGCATGCAGCATATATCATATTATTTCTAAATGAAGAGTCTTATTATTTTCTTAATATTTTCCTCGCTCAAAATTACTCTCAACAGTCAACCATTTTGACAAGTTTTCCCATTTTAGAATGCCAAGATCTAGAACTTGGACTCTTGAAGAGATGGCTCATCTAGACATTGAAAATTTTAAAATTTCAAGGTGAGTTCATTAATGGTACTTTCACAAGGAATGTCTGGCTTACCATAAGAGATCACATGAACTTTTATTTTGAGGACATTCCAATGAACATAATTTGGAATTGATGGAAGTTTATGAAAAGGACCTATCACTTGCAGATGGATTTGTTGGATGATCAAAGTTGTGGTGGGATATTGAACAAAATGTCATCATTCTAACAAATTCAATCCATTAGGATTATGAAAGATTTGCTATCTTCTGCTTATGCTATTTAGTTTACTTATTGTCCAACCTCTAGAAATTTTTCATCTTCTAGGTTCCTGGGAAGTGCAAAAGATTATAGGAACATCAATTTCCTTTCCTAGAAATAATGGATGAAATCATCCATTAGAATTCCTGTCATCATCATTTCACAATCCGGATCAATATTACAATCATTGTTCATGTCATTTCTCTAGAGTAGTAGTGTTGTCTTCCTAGCACTCTATGTTGTCTATGTAATATTGGTGACAACTATATTCCATTCTCATCGTGTAATATTGTCCTGAGTACTATGTAACAGATTATGTAATATTGGTGACAACTACACTTTGTCATGATTGTGGACTCATTACTTATGTGAAACTTTTTTACTAATTAATTATATTCCTATTGATGGGAATATCATCATGAGCCATAACTAGCTTAGTTTAATCTGATTAAGTCAATAAAAGCTCCTACATATCCATCAGAAGGCCTTAAGGGCATAAAACATTGATTTAAGAAAATAAGAATACAGGGTTATTTCTGTAAATTTACCATTCTATCACAAAAATAGAATAACCACGGATTTTCTCAGGGGTTGAACAAAGGTCAAATGATCTTAAGAGTCTAATAAGTGGGTTAGAACAGACAGAAAAGAGTTTCTATGCGTTACAGGAATTAATGGATATCTGAAACTCTAAAAACAGACCTGCTTAATTAAATAAGGTTTTGGTCAGGATAAAATTCATCTAAACCCTCTAAAAATCATAGAAAAATATTCTCTAGGGTTTGCCACCTTCAATTTGACCATTGGAACCTATCTTGACCTAAAATAGAGTTTCAAACAGATATTTACCCTAATTTGAGTAATTATGCAAATTACCCAGTCAAACTAGGTCAAAAAAAAATCCAACTTCACCATTGGATTTCTTAGGTCCAAATTAGATTATTACCAAAATTTGGGCCCAATCTGAGATAATTTCAACCTAGTTTGCACTTTGGTCCAAGTCTGATTTCCTTTATTCCACATGGGTCCTTAGCTTTTGAATTTATTACAAAAAGGCCCCTATATTTATCATCATTTTCTTGAAAAAGGTCCCTGCCGCCATGAATCCTATTCCTACAAATTTCGGTGACCTAAATATGGCATGTTCTCCTTGATTTCTTGACGAAAATCCCTCTCAGATTTGAAAGGGAAGTTTGTCAAGGAATTCCCTTCATTTTGAGCCAATTCCCATGCCCTCAAACCTTCCCAATCTCTCATGTGAACACATGAGAGATTAGGGTATCTTGGAATTCCTATCTCTAGCGAGCTTTCCTAGTTTGGGAAGCTTGCTTCCAAAGCCCAAAACACCATCTAGAGGCCTATAAAAAACCCCCAGATCAGACCGAAGATTCCAAGCTCGATTTTGGTTGAAAATTCCCCATATTCCTCCTTCCTCGTCTGGCCGAAAGGCTCCTTGAGCTCTGACGATTCCTCCCGACCTCATTCCTCGTCTGTTCACAATACTGGTGACGGATTTGCCTCCCTCACCCTTCTCTGCGTTGCACCATACTAGCGGGCACTTCTATCTCCATCATCACCGTTCTTCCCCCACCAGAGTCACCTTCGACTCTAGTGTCGGCATTATTGCAACTAGCATCGCCCCTACCCCTCTTGGTCCGCCAATCACTTAGATAAGTTCCCTAACTCCTCTACTTCATTTACACACCAACCACACTTCATTTCGACCGTCGTATCACCTCGACCACCTCCATCGTCCTTCGCTCCGACCAGACCTCCGACGAGGTCCTCCGCCCACTCCACTGTCCCAAATACCTTGCCAACACCGCCAAAACCTCTGCCATGGTCCCTAGAGTAAAAACCTTAACCTTTCCAGGCCTATTGGCCACTCCACCTCCTCACTGAACAACCAACCTCCAGACCTTCATCTCCACCTTCGCCAGTCACCTACGACCACCTTCGCAGCTCGGCACCGCCACGCACACCCTCGCTGCATCCTTGCGAAGCTCCTGAACCTATTTAACAAGGTCGAGAGGCCATATTCTGATTTTCAAGTAGCAGGTCCTCCGCCACTGTTAAGAACGTAGGCATCAGACGGATTTTTAAGACGTCTGGGAAGTGGCCTAGACGTCTGTCCAGACATCTGGAACCCTTTCCAGACATCTGGAACCCTTTCCAAACGTCTGGTAATAAATTTTTTCGGCGTACCGGGTTGCGTCTGCACGTGTGCACGTGCAGACTGCACCCGCCGCCTTCGTCTTCTTTTCCTCTCTCTTCCTGTAAACGCGTCGTCCCTCTTCTCTCTCTCCCCACGCTGCTTTATAAACCCTCGCCCTCTCCCTCACCCTCATCTCCTTCGCCTTTCTCTTCTCCTTCTCCATGCCAGCGAGAGTGCGAGTGAGAGAGTGAGCGACGGCGATAGCAGCGGCCGCGGCGAGCATGCGGGGAGGAGGGTTGCGAGTGGAAGGAAGAAGCTCGACCGCGAGGGTGCGAGCTTGCCGGGGCAGCTAGAGCCGACCGGCGGGGGAACGGCGGGCGTGGGGTGTTGCGGAGGGGCTGCTGCAGCTTGGGCAGCAGGCGGACAGGGCGTGGCGCTGCCGTGCGTCGCGGGCGGAGAGCGGATCGGGCTCTAGTTCTGGAAAATTTTCCAGAATCAGACATCTGGACTTACGTCCAGACGACGCCGAAGACGTCTGACAAGTAAGATATTTCTTACCTTCTCTTTCTTTCGCTTGTACGGCCATGTAGCCGTCCGCCGCGATTTCTTCTACTTTTCGTCGTACTGAGAGCAGGAGTGTGTGCGTAGGTTTTTCTCGGGAGGGTGCGAGGGCTCGCCATCCCACGAGAATCAGACGTCTGGCCGCAGTGCCAGATGACGGAGAGAACCTCCAGACGTCCGGGGTGACAATCAGACGTTTGAAAACCTCAAAACATGCCTTTAATAATGCCTTCTTGTGCTATTTTCTAGCATTAACTATGTATATTATGATTCTATAGTTGCATTTGTAAAAACACTTGCATCCATGCATTTAATTGAGAGAAGAGAATAAAACAATGGTTTGCATATTTACACTTTTCTTCAAGTGACTCCTTGCAAAATCCACCTCTTTTTTATTTTTCCACTTGATTTCTATTTCTTTTTCTTCTCTCCTCACGGCTGCATGCACCTCTCTGCATTCCTCTTCCCGCGGATGCATGCAATGCCATTCCCTGCCAACGCCACTCCCTGCAGCTGCCATTCCCGCGCCCTCTCCCTGCTGTGGCCATGCACTCCCCGCCATGCTTTCCTCCTCTATAAGAAGCTGCAGCTTCTTCCTTGTGATAACACGCTGCTGCAAAAGAAAAACCCGCAGCCACCACCTTCTCCTCCACCGTCCTCCCCTCCCATACGTCGGCCCTCCTTCAAGGAGGCACCCGGCGAGCAGGAGAACCCACTGTGGTGCACACCACCACAGTGGGAACACCACCGCCCAGCTCTTCAACGAGCCGGTGGGCGTGGTGTCATCCTTCGTTTCATTTTTTCGTCTCACGCCATTGCTGCCGCTTCAAGCTCCGAAGCTTGAAGCCGCGGCAGCAGCAGCTCCCCCCGCCTCCTCCGCGACCGTCCCCGCAGCCGCTCTCCACCTTCGCGCGTGCTTGCTGGGCATTCCATGCCTCTGTCTCCGTTCTGTCGCCTCCGCCCTTGCACCCGCGACCGGCCGCTGCGCGCACTGCAGCAGCCGGCCATGCCCTCTCGCCGTCCCCTGCCAACCTCTGCACCCCTCCGCGACCACCCGCAGACCCTCCTCCACGTTCGCTTCTCCGCGCATCGCCCGCTCGTCGTCTTCGCGTCGGCCTGCAGAAACCCTACGCGAAGGCGCGCGCCCGCACCCGCAACGTCCAGATGTCCGCCGCCTTCTCCAGACGATGCGTCTCTAGACGTCTGCCGCCATCCACCGACGACTTAACTCGTCCCTTCTCCGTCCTCCCCGCTCCGCGCTCTCAGCTTTCTCGCCCGCTCTCTCTCTCTCTGTCACGCGATCTCTCCCGTCCTCTCTCTCTCTCTCTGGCGTTCTGTCTCTCTCTCCCGCTCTCTCTCTATCTCTCTCTCTCTTTCTCTCTCTCTTTTTTTACTCACAGCACACACTACACCAACACACACACATACCTTCACCAACGTACACACACCTACACTCACACTTACGCACACACACACACACTTACACTATAAGTATAGTTATATATAGTAACATATATATACATACATATATCTATATATATATATATATACATAGTATATCTATATAGTTATGTATACATACATATATATCTAATATATATACATATATATATAATATATATATCTACTTATATATATATCTATATACTTATACATATACTTATATATATATCTATATCTATATACTTATACATATACTTATATATATATATATATATACATATATATATATATATACATATCTATATACATATATATATATATATATCTAGATACATATACTTATATACATAAATATATACATCTATATAGTATTATATATATATACTTATATAAATATATACATAGCTATATACATATAAACATACATATATATACATACATCTACACTTATATATATATATAGATATATTTACTTATATACATACATATGTACATATATTTTCACGTTATTTACTATACGCTGTATCGTGGGAATATCTGCACCAGTTGCTGATATTCCCCGATACACGCGTACAAAAAGCATGGACATATACATCTTCCATCATCCATACTCACTCCACGTAGCACATAGTCGTGTTGGTTGCGTCTCTCTAGACGACGACCGACCCGACATGGTGCTACACTCCATCGCCACCTCCACCCCCACCCCTTTATATATATACTACATATATATATATATATTTACTTTCTGTCTGTTAGCTTCCTTCTTAGTAAAAAGATAAAAAAAAAAGAGAGAAAAGATAATATTTGATTTGCAGGTACCCCGTCTTGCGAGTAGCAAGGTGTGTTTTGGAACTCTATTTTGGCTAAAAGCAAGGACACAATTTTGAGGGTGTGCCTCAAGAACAAGGATTACCAGAAAAAAATCTAAATAATAAAAACATCAAAAACATAATAAATGAATGGGTTCAGAAATTTGACTTGAACCCCACTTCCCTGAATTCGACCCTGGGCCTAAAAGTGACAAGATAAAATCAATTAGGCTAGGTTAAATTTTTTTGTAAAGAGATGGTTAGGTTCGAATTAGGTTAACCACTATATACATTTCAACGATAAAATCATCATATTAACCTATTCGGGTCGACCAATCAGCGGGTACGGCCGAGGACGAGGTCGGCGAGGTGGGTGTACTGCGGTCGATGCCTCAGTGGACCAGCAACTGCTCCCGGGCATTCAGGCCCAGGACCTCGCCCAGCTGATACGGGATATTGTGCTAGAGGAGCTCCACCCACCGCCCCGAGCACCTCTCCCTGGGGCTGCGGAGGGGGAGTCCTCTGTGGGACCACACGACGAATGCGGCGCTGGACACGGGGGAGGGGATGGGTCGCCACCACCCCCACCTTCCTCCGATACTTCTGTGCATGAGGCTCCTTTACCTGGAGGTGTACCAGCATCTCCACTGTAGCGCCACTTCGAGCTTTTCGTGCAGTTCCGGAAGCTGAAGCCCTCCTCCTTCAAGGGGGATGAGGACCCGACCGAGGCAGAGGATTGGCTCGAGCAGCTCGAGAAGTTTTTCGACACCCTTCGCCCCTAGGTGGAGTACCGCGTGGCCTTTGCCACGTACCAGCTAGAGAGTGCGGCACACAGGTGGTGGAGGGCGATCAAGTTACAGGAGAGGGATGAGCCGACCTGGGACCGGTTCGTCACCCTCTTCTACGAGCAGTACTTTCCCCAGACGTGGTAGGACCAGAGGAGGCGGGAGTTCCACACTCTCCGCCACGGGACGATGACCATGAGTGCATACCGCACGCGTTTTTTGGAGCTATCCCGCTTCGCAGTGACAGCGGTAGCCATTGAGAAGGAGCGCCTTTAGAGGTTCACCGAGGGGTTCCGGCCTGCGATTCGGCGGTATGTCAAACCCATGAAGCTGCTTACATTTTCGAGGGTGGTGGAGACAGCTATGACCTACAAGGAGACCAACCCGTCCGCGTGAGACACTGACGGCGGGCGGAAGAGGCCCTTCCAGCCAGACTTTTCATAGGGTCAGCGAGAGAGGAGACATGAGGCGTCCGCAGGAGAGCCGTCACATTTTGCAGGGCCATCAGTGGCCTTTGGGGGTCCTCGATAGGGGCCAGCTGCCGGCACCGGACCCCCGCTCAATCGATAGCAGGGACCCACTGAGGGTGGGAGTCGGGTTCCCCTTTGCTACCAGTGTGGCCAGCCGATTCACATCAGGAGGGACTGCCCGTTTAGGGCAGGAGGTCAGCAGATACTTCCTGCGTCGAGTACTGGAGGGCGCGTAGGAGGTCGCGGTTCCCAGGCGCGAGGAAGAGGACAGTAGTCATGAGGAGGGTATCGGCCAGCACCTACCCGTCCAACGCAGAGTGTGGCTGCTTCATCCGCACCTAGAGCTGAGGGGAGTATCAACGCCCTGACACACAGGGATGCCAGAGCTTCGGGATCGGTGGTGGCAGGTATGGTTTCTGTTTTCGGCAGACTCATTTACACACTTTTCGATTTCAACGCTACGCACTCGTTTGTCACAGCCAGTTTCGCAGTTAGTTTGGGCCAGGATTATATGCTGTTAGAGAATTCGTTCGTAATCAGAGGTCCGAGTGGTCAGCTGTTTGTAGCTGAGGTGTACACCGGTTGCGAGGTCAGTATCGGGGGACATAGTCTGCCAACTGACCTGATTATGATACAGATGGAGGACTTTGGCGTAATTCTGGGGATGGACTGGCTGTCCGCTTACCACGCTTTGGTAGACTGATATGAGAGGAAGATCATCTTCTCCATATCGGAGTTACCTTTTTTCGAGTTTCACGGTCAGCTAGTGGACGGAGGCTTCAGGTGCATTTCGGCACTTTGGGCCGCGAGACTTTTGAGCCAGGGGTGTGAGGGCTTCCTAGCTTGTGTGGTGGCAGAGCCCAGCCCTGTGGCAGACTTCCAGAGCATCCCGGTGGTCAGAGAGTACCATGACGTGTTCCCAGACGAGTTACCAGGACTACCGCTGGAGCGTGAGATTGAGTTTGAGATATCACTAGTACCAGGGACCAGCCCCATCTCCACCGCACCATACAGGAAGGCACCACTTGAGCTACGAGAGCTCAAGTCTCAGTTGCAGGATCTTTTGGAGAAGGGCTTTGTGAGGCCCAGTGCATCTCCCTGGGGAGCCCTGGTACTGTTTGTGAAGAAGAAGGATGGTACCCTACGCCTTTGTGTGGACTACCGATAGCCGAATAGGGTCACCATCAAGAACAGATATCCGCTGCCGAGGATCGACGACTTGTTTGACCAGTTGCGAGTTGCCATGGTGTTCTCCAAGATCGACTTGAGGTGTGGATACCACCAGTTGAGGATCAGGGAGGCAAATGTCTCCAAGACAGCTTTCCGCACCCGGTACAGACACTACGAGTTTTTGGTCATGCCGTTTGGGCTGACCAATGCCCCCGCTGCTTTCATGGACTTGATGAACCGGGTGTTTAGACCGTACTTGGACCAATTCGTGGTGGTATTCATTGATGATGTACTCATCTATTCTCGAGATCAGACGCAGCACGGACAGCACTTGCGGATGGTTCTGGACACACTGAGACGACGTAGGCTATACGCCAAATACAGCAAGTGCGAGTTCTGGTTGAGGGAGGTGACCTTCTTAGGTCATGTGATCTCTGGGGATGGCTTGGCGGTGGACCCAGCCAAGGTCGAGGCAGTGCTCAGGTGGGAGAGACCGCGTACAGTCACTGAGATTCGCAGTTTCCTGGGACTGGCAGGCTACTATAGATGGTTCATCAGAGGTTTTTCACAGATTGCACGTCCTATGACACAGTTGACCCGGAAGGACGTGCCCTTCACTTGGACAGACGCCTGTGAGGCGTGTTTTCAGGAGCTGAAGGAGAGGCTGACTTCGGCTCCCGTACTCACCATCCCTGACAGTAGTGGCGGGTTCGTTGTGTACACGGACGTCTCCTTGCAGGGGTTAGGGGGTGTGCTCATGCAGAGGGGTCACGTTGTCGCTTACGCTTCGCGGCAACTGAAGCCCCATGAGCATACCTACCCTACCCACGACCTGGAGCTGGCAGCTGTTGTCTTCGCGCTAAAGACCTGGAGGCACTACTTGTACGGTGAGACCTTCGAGATTTTTATAGATCACAAGAGCCTCAGATACCTTTTTGATCAAAAGGAGCTTAACATGAGATAGAGACGTTGGTTGGAGCTCCTGAAGGACTATGACTGCAGTATTTCCTACCACCCGGGAAAGGCCAACGTGGTGGCTGACGCCTTGAGCCAGAAGGCGCCCGCACACTTGGCCAGTTTACAGTTACAGAGTTGGAGCCTTTTGGAGGAGATGGGTAGTTTGCGACCCCTAGAGTTACGGGGGCACTGTGGGGCAGTGACTGTAACACGACAGACTAGGCCAGAGCTGATAGATCGCATCATCACAGGACAGATGGCAAACCCGTACTTGCAGTCCTTGCATGACAGAGTACTGTCAGGAGACCCAGGGGACTTCTCTTTCACAGACCAGGTGCTGCACCTGAGGGGACGTTTGTGCGTTCCCAGAGACGAGGAGCTGTTGAGAGAGCTCCTGACTGAGGCACACGGTTCCAGATTCACCATACATCCCAGAAACACGAAGATGTACCATGACTTGAGATGCCAGTTTTGTTGGAGAGGGATGAAGTGGGATGTGGGTGAATTCGTACAGTAGTGTTTGGTGTGCCAGTAGGTGAAAGCTGAGCATCAGAGGCCTGCAGGGTCGCTACAGCCGCTTTCAGTGCCAGAGTGGAAGTGGGAGAGCATTACCATGGACTTGGTGGTAGGCTTACCTGTTACCCAGCGAGGACACGACGCAGTCTGGGTAATTGTGGATAGATTGACGAAGACGGCACGATTCTTGCCGATCCGAGTCACTTTGGGACCAGCACAGTTGGTAGAGAGGTATATCCGCGACGTGGTACGTCTACACGAAGTTCCGTGGGAGATCGTATCCGACCGGGATACCCGCTTTACGTCCCAGTTTTGGGCTGAGTTTCAGCAGGCCCTGGGGACGTGGTTGAGATTTAGTACAGCTTACCACCCCCAGACGGACGGACAGTCTGAGCACACGATACAGACACTTGAGGACCTTTTGCGTGCCTGTGTACTGGACTGGAGGGGCTCTTGGGAGGAGCACTTGCCCATGGCGGAGTTTGCATACAATAACAGTTATCACTCGAGCATTGGCATGGCTCCCTACGAGGCTCTGTACGGACGGAGGTGTATGACACCCTTGAGTTGGGTTGAGGTGGGGACCAAGTGGTAGGTTGGCCCCAGGTTGATCCGGCAGAGTCAGGAGGTAGTCGAGCAGATCCACAGGCGACTCCGCATTGTTAGGAGCAGGCAGAAGAGCTACGCGGATCAGAGACGCAGAGAGGTGCAGTTTAAGGTTGGGGACCACGTCTTCCTTCGTGTTTCGCCCATGAAGGGCCTGCAGCGATTTGCGGTGAGAGGGAAGCTCGCGCCGAGGTTCGTGGGGCCCTTTGAGGTCCTGGAGTGGGTTGGACCCGTTGCTTACAGGTTTGCCCTCCCTCCTCAGCTTTCTGGTGTGCACGATGTGTTCCACGTGTCCAACCTCAAGAAGTACGTCACTGATCCCAGTCACGTCCTGAGTCACGAGAGCGTCGAAGTGGGCGACGACCTAACCTACCTCGAGCGGCCAGTACAGCTTCTTGACAAAGCCGTCCGCAGGTTGAGACGAAAGCAAGTACCCCTGGTGAAGGTTTTGTGGAGGAGCCAGCGGTACGTGGAGGCTACCTAGGAGCCTGAGGCGGTGATGCGGGAGTAGTACCTGGAGCTTTTCGTGGGTACGTCTCTTCAGACCGGCTTCGGTCCTCTTTGAGTTATGTATATATATGTTGTTCTTTCCCGCACCCTAGTTAGCACAAGTTTCGGGGACGAAACTTCCTTTGAGTTTGTAATATTGTTAAGAACGTGGGCATCAAACGGATTTTTAAGACGTCTGGTAATAAATTTTTTTGGCGTACTGGGTTGTGTTTGCGCGTATGCATGTGCAGACTTCACCCGCTGCCTTCGTCTTCTTTTCCTCTCTCTTCCTACAGACGCGCCGTCCCTCTTCTCTCTCTCCTCGCGCTGCTTTATAAACCCTCGCCCTCTCCCTCACCCTCATCTCCTCCACCTTTCTCTTCTCCTTCTCCCTGTTAGCGAGAGCGCGAGCGAGCAAGTGAGCGGTGGTGGCAGCAGCGGCCGCGGCGAGCGTGCGGGGAGGAGGGTTACGAGTGGAAGGAAGAAGCTCGACCGCGAGGGTGCGAGCTTGCCGGGGCAGCTAAAGCCGGCCGACGGGGGAGCGGCGGGCGTGGGGTGTCGATGAAGGGCTGCTACAGCTCGGGCAGCAGGCGGACAGGGCGCGGTGCGGCGTGCATCGCGGGTGGAGAGCGGATCGGGCTCTGGTTTTGGAAAATTTTCCAGAATCAGACGTCTGGACTTACGTCCAGACGACGCTGAAGACGTCTGACAAGTAAGATATTTCTTACCTTCTCTTTCTTTCACGTGTACGGCCATGTAGCCGTCCGCCGCGATTTCTTCTACGTTTCATCGTACTGAGAGCAGGAGTGTGTGTGCAGGTTTTTCACGGGAGGGCGTGAGGGCTCGCCATCCCACAAGAATCAAACGTCTGGCCGCAGTGCCAGATGACTGAGAGAACCTCCAGACGTCCGGGGAGACAATCGGACGTTTGGAAACCAAGGCCAAACATTCCAGCGGGCTTCTGGACGTCTGAAGGACTGCGCAGAACTGAGGTATGACCTGACCCACCTTTTAAGACGTCTGGAGGAGGTTCTAGACGTCTGATTTTGGACAGATTCATCATTTTTGACCCGTTTAGGGCCCGTTCGGAGTCTGTTTTCCATGTTTTGAGTTGCATTCTTTCCAGAATAAATTCCTCTATCCGTTTACAGTAATTGTATACCATTCTGAGAAACTCCTTGTGATTGATTCTTGTGTTAGGACCTCATTCCGTTGCAGTCTTGGGGGTTGCGGAGGCGCGCGGGATTGCTGACCACGCCCCCAGTACTCCCGGTTTCGCTGGTAGAGTGGCTTTTTAATTTATTTAACAAAATTTGTTACAATTCTGAAATAATTAATAGAGTCTAGGGCATTGCATGAACCCTAGGACTGAGAAATTAGATTGAATGATAGATCCTAGGGTATTGCATGGATCCTAGGATTGGAAAACTAGATTGAATGATAGATCCTAGGTTACGGCATGAATCCTAGGACTGGAAAACTAGTTGAATATACAGACATTGCAGTCTTGGAAAGTAGAAAGGAAATAATAGCTGCCTGTAAATTGATTAACAGCTGCCTGTTATGAAGGAAAAAATATGATTGAAAACATGGGTTGTATGAACGTAAAACTGGAACGATGAAACCTAAAATGGCCAAACGAAAAGAACATGAACCCTATGGGGAATTAGGAGTAGAACTCCTGGAAAGAGAATACAATGGAACTGAGAAAGTGAAACATGGAAGTGTGTTATCTCTTGGGTTCGTGGTACCAAAGAGAGCACACATTACCTCTTAGTGTAGAGGGGAGCTTGCCGCCCTCCGGTTGAGAGCGGGGTGGGTTTGGCCACTGTACACCGACTTGTTGGCCCTCGCGTACGTAGTACCGAGGAGAGCTACTAGTGTAGGGAGAGCACTAGCTACCCCACGGGCCCCGGGGTTCTGCTAGCCCTCCTACACCGACTTGTTAGGCCCACTGGGCAAACCAGGGTAGTCAGGCAAGGGTGCGCGGACTGTGGAGGGGTTGGACCCCTGTTACTGAGAGGGCTCTACCCTATACTAGTTCCGTGCTGTGCTTTAGGCGCACCCGTTAATGGAAACGACTGACCACGTGCCAGTGCGGGATAGCTACCCGTGCACTTATTGCGCTTGCCGTAGTCACCGTTACGTCTGTAAGCAACCTTGGGGTGGTTGACTGAGGGTAGGACCACCACAGGGGACTCTCCTAGCCAGGAGAGCACCACGTGTCACTTCTACTTTTCGGAAAAGACTGTAATCAAGATCGTTCCCACGAGGAACATTCGAGATCAATAGAAGGATCTGAGAAATAAATCAATAGTGAAATAACAGAAAGACAGAATTAAAGAAAGTAAAAATATAACAGTTACTGTACACTCTACTGCTTCTTTAGCTTTTAGTTGCCACTCTACTCAGCATTTCGCTGACGTGTTGCCCTCGTTTCTTTTGAGGACCAGGTGTTGAGCAGCTAGGGTCAGCGGCTGCAGAGGACGCTGGGCCTAGTAGGGTCCAGTAGGGTTACCTGTAGTACTTTCTGTACTTTTCTTCCACTGTAGTGAGTAGTTTTCTTTGTTACTCCCTGTACTTTCTTTATCGAAAACTTTATGTTATGTACATGTTTATTTCCCTTCTGTTGTGGTGGTGTATACTGTAATATTTCCTTTTCTTACTGCTATATTTTGTTTCTGCTAGTTATATTCATGGTGAATGTGGTTTATTTTACTGCTCTTTTGGTTACTTCCTTGTTGGACGACTAGGTCTTGGGATTAGTCGAGTCAGTCCGATTCTCGTGTCTCATAGGGATTCGGCAATCGGGTCGTTACAGCCGCCATTACCAAAGCTTCGAGCAAAGTTGAAGTTTGCTATAGCATTTGCAGGCCCCAGGCGAAGTTCCAGGCACAGCGAAGAGTCTCCAAGATCACAACCTAGGAACCAATTAGGCCTTTTGTTGAACGGTATTTTTCGAATCGCTACGCTTACGAGATTGGTTTTGGAAAACCTGTCGTTGTAGTTCGGAAGCGAAGAATTCGTGTTCAACAAATAAAATTTATACCGAAAATAATTCCGGGTCGAACACAGGGAGGCTACGTTGATCTATTTTCGCAATTATATTTTTTTATGATTTTCTTTAAGCAAAGCGTTATAATTACAATGGGGCTATCAAACTATGAGAGAGAGAGAGAGAGAAAGAGAACATGCATTCAATATTTCAATAGTTTATAAAAGTTACACTTGAATGCGGAAAATCAATTACACTATAAAGCAGTAAATCTATACTAGAAAGCGGTAAAAAGAATAGGGAGAGAGAAATTCTCCTCGACGGTTGCTTGGAGGACGAGCTGGACGGGACGACGCCTGGACGAAGGAGAACGAAGCGGGACGAAGGAGGACGAAGCAGAAGAACGGGAACGAAGCAGCACGTCATCGTAGTCGCGGGATCCACTTCCGAAGGGGAACGAAAATTGGACTTTATCTCGCGAGAAGCATCCCGGGTGTGGGACAAGCTTCTCTTGAGCTTTGGAGGGGTAGAGAGGAGAAAGAAGGGATGAGAATTTCGTATGGAGGGGGTCTCCTTTTATAGTTGCAAGGAGTGGGGGCAAAATGGACATTACAACTTCAAAATAATAAATAAGGGGTCTTTAGTTACGGATAAATCCGTCACTAAAGCTCCCTTCGTGGGCGACGTGGGCTGCTCGCGCACACTCGCTCGGCTGCTCGCGCGCGCAACGCCCGCGCACGTCCATTGATTTTCATCCGTCCGATTGCGAGATCGGACGGCTTAGATCGCGTCCGCGCCCGCTGCGTTGCGCGCCCCCCGCGCGTCTGATTGCGCGTTCGATCGCGCGTCCAATCGCGCGTCGACGCTATCGGGCACGCACAGCCGTTGGATCTCCATCTGACGCTCGTTCGCGCCCGCTTGCCCGCGCCTTCCACCCCCTCACCACGGTTCGAACCCGCGACCTCTGCTTCGCCTGTGGTTGCGTCGCCGCTACGCTACGCGGACGAAATGGTCGTGAGGACGCTTTTAAGCGCGAGCGACCACAGCCGTTGGATCTCCATCTAACGGCGGAGAGCGATCGGGCGGGGGCCTTCACAAAATGCAAACGTTCGTTTGGGCGGCTGAGATGGCGCCACGTGGCGCCATCTTGGCCGTCCATCTTCTGGAAGTTGTAGATGGTGCCACGGATGTCGGATTGACTCGATTTTTGTGTCGTTGGGCTGCGATCGTCGATCCGAATTCATCCGTGCGGTCGGATTTGTCATCTGAAGTGCAGATTTACACCATCCTGGACCTTGATCTTCTAGGGTTCCCAGGTCACTATATGATGCTACGGATGCCTGATTAGGGCGATCTTGGAGTCGTTGAACTCCAATCGTCGCCCTGATCACATCCATACGGTTGGATCTTTGATCCGAGGCCCCGAAAAATGTTTTCCCTGTCCAAGCACATAAAAGGAGACAATTAACCTCCATTTTATTCAAACTATTCTAAATGCAGGATGATGCATGTAATGCAATATTTATATCATGAAATGCAATCCTATGCTTAAGAACATGCATAAATAGACATCTTAAGTAGTGTAAATGTGTTTACATCATAGCCCCATGCCTATCTTTTGCTAGTCCCTAGCAAAAACTATATGCTATTTATAAAAGAATTAGGTTAGATTATTTGGACTTGAGTTATTTTTCAATCATTAAGAAATTGTCTACTTAGGAACTGAACTTTCAAAGACACAACAGTGCCCGGGTATCAGCCAAAATGCAGACCGCTTCAAGCCCTCACCTTATTAAAAGAAAAATTTCTTTTTCTCTTTTTACTCTTTTCTAATTTTTTTGGATTTTCAAATTTTAGGGTTTAAGAGTGGCTTTCTACGGCCATTCAACTCACCCAAGATTTGATGAGAACCCTAAGCTTTAAGCATCTTATTGTGATTTGTGATAGACTCGTTGACCAGCAATTAGGACGGACTTCGGATTTCTACGCCTCTAAGTGACCTCAAAAAGAATTCTGCCTAAAGGTGTATCTTTACAACCAGTAGCTTTCTCCCTACTTTTATTTTTTTACGGGGTCAACACAAGGGTGAATCCAGT
Source organism: Thalassia testudinum (assembly GCA_037157565.1). Taxonomy (NCBI): domain Eukaryota; kingdom Viridiplantae; phylum Streptophyta; class Magnoliopsida; order Alismatales; family Hydrocharitaceae; genus Thalassia; species Thalassia testudinum. Next base: position 99,990,475 of record JAZHRO010000025.1, read on the forward strand.
GTATATCTCCCCGATTTATTCTACTTCTCCGCTTCTTCCTAAGTGTTTTGGGAATTTTTAGTGCGTTTTCTGAGCTGGGTTCTGGACAACCGGTCGATGAGCTGTTACCATCGACAACTTGCTAGCCATACTCGTGCGGGGAAGTGTGGCTTATTTCTTTTTTTTCTTTTCTCCTTTTCTTTTTGATTTTTTTTTTTAAATAGGTGGCTTCCCTGGTATAAGATTTACCTAAGGGCAGGAAAAAGAAAAAGGTTCAGTGACTGGGCTCTGGACAACCTACCTATGGGCTGTTACCCACGATAACTTGCCAGCCATATCACCCTAGAAGGTTCATTAGCTATCCAATTTCCGTAAAAATCGCCAAACAACGAGTCAATGCAAAGAAAGTGTGTAGATGCTTAAGACTCGAAATTCCCTCAAATCAGAGGGCAGGTTGATAAGTCGTGTACTTATCACCCAAACTTATTTATTCTAATTACGAAAGAATTAAGATGGCGAGGACTCAAAAGACAAATCCACATTTTAGTGGATACATAGGCTGATTAAGTCCAAAGACCTGAAGGGTCTTTGTGTTCAAATCATAATGTAGTATTTCCTAAGCTTGAAAATTTTCTTAAACCCAAATTCTCTTTCCTAATTCCGAATTTTTTTTTATAAAAGAAAATAAACAAATCTACGGAGCTGACGAATGAATTCAGAGATGAATATCCACCCCCCCATGCCTATCTAATGCAATGTCCTCATTGTATTAAAAAGACATAAAACAGAGTGGAAAAGCGTAGAAAGCACCTGAATTGCGTGAATATCAGGTCCGCTCCAAGATGAAAACGAAAAAGAACTGTATAAGTGCTGAGTTTAGTGCCTTCAGCTAGGCACACTATACAAAGAAAAGAAATGAAGAAATCACAAGTGCAGGTCAGAATCAGAATGAACAGAAGAATCCTCTGACCTATCAGCAAAGGTCCACAGATGTGGACCAGATTGTGGTGCAGACCCACACCCCATAATCGAGAATATCTTAGGTTCTGGATAAAAATTACCCAAAACCTAAAATCAGAATGCAAGCGGGGTCGGGCCTGCGATTTATGAGGATGCAACCCAAGACCAAAAAGTTGGGTTACAGAGAATTGAAGCTCAAAAGGATAATCGTTGAATGTGTGCTTGGGTTTGACATCCTCGAAACAAATGTCGTAAGAGTTCTGATTTGATGGTTTCAGCTTAAAAGGAACCCTTCGACTCAATCTTCTATTTCCTCCAAAATTGACTTCTCAAATCAGAACTTCCCAGCTCCTATCCTCCTCATTCAGCTTATCAAATTCCAGGACCTCTTGTATATTCATCACCCCGTCTGAAATCTCCAAGTCTAAATGATGTGGCAGAATCAAAATTGACTTGGGTCTAATTATCTCAGAATTAGAATCATCAATAAGCTCAACAGGGTGTAACTGATAACCAGGGCATTGAATTGATTCCTCCAGAAAATGCGATTCTGGATCTGTAATGTGTTCCCTAATAAGATCAGTTTTCTCAGTTATTGGGCTATCAATTGATCTATCAGATTCCTCAGGCCCAATCGTCTCACAGAAATCATGTTCAGAAAACTCGCGTGAAACTTTGCAACTTGAATCTTCACCATCAGGATCCGTATCAATGTATGTCCCAAAATCATTTGTCACTTTCTGTTCCAAGGAGACATACGTTTCCTCATAACTCAGCTCAGGGATCTCAGGTGAAGAAATCAAATCATCCTTAATTGGTTGCTTTAATTCAATCTGGTTAGCCTCATAACACTTGTCCCCCCCAACAGGTGCCTGGGCGGGTTCTATCATTAACTTTCCTGAAGAGGGTTCATCCTGGGAATTATTCCAAGATTGAATCAAAGCAACCACGAATCTCATCCTCAATTTTGCTAATTTCCCAAGTAAAAACTCACCCGGGTTCTTATCCTTAACATCCTGGAGCCAATCCAACAAAGACTTGTTTAAATCATCAATCATTTCAATCAGGGGCTCCAATCTCTCAATGCAAGGTATTGGCTGAACTTCTAAAGGTTGAATGATATTCCTTAAGTTAGCCAGAACCTTATCTTGAACTTGGTCAACCTGAACCAAATGAGTTGGTTCAGGGTTGGGTGGGTTTGGGCTTAGTGCAAGGGAATTAACGAATTGAGATTCGTTATACCCTTCCTGATAATAGGTCATTTCAGATTGTTGAAAAGATGGTGATGACCTAAAGGCAGTGAAATCAGAGGATGGGTAAGGATCGGTGTATCCTTCTTGATTGTAGATCGTATTATGCTATTCATGAAAGGAAGACGATCTGTAATCGATGTAGCTCTGAGAAGGATAGAAATCAGAATCAAAGTGTTCAGGGTTAGACCCTAAACACGGGGGTCCAGAATTGTATCCCCAATCCGAATTATCCCAACTAATTGATGGTTGATTACAATACGAGTTGGGATAATCGTCATGTTGAGGATAATTTACAACAGGAGGGAAAGAGCGGGAATGCGTGAAATATGTGGAAGGATTCATGATACACGGGAGGAAGAAAGGTGCCCTTCAATACAAACAATCAAACCTGTCCTTAAATGGGTTAGCCTACAGACCTACAGACTCTCAAAACCCATCTTGAGATAAAGGAACGATTTGATCTACTTCCGTCTGTTCAATCCAACCAGTTAGAAGGAGGGACTGGGGAGAAGGTTCTTCCTTCGGCTTGCGCCTCCGGTTCCTAGTGTACCCCCCAGCCGCGATCGTTTGACTCTGCTCCCCTAGCTAGACATCAGATTGAACAGTAGAAACAGACTAATCGAAAATAATCTCGTTCTGAGTTCTGAAGAGCGAGTCCAATCCTTAAGGCCAACGTCTACTCTGTTTTATTTAGGGCTAGGTTTGAATGTGCTTTGGAACGTGACGGGCCCTTTAAATGGGTTGTGCCCTTAATGATTGATTAATTCGTGTGTGAGTACACAACCAGTGGTTTTCAAGCAAGATTGTTTTTGATGTGGTGAATTTTAAGATTCAAATCTTGCTTAGTAGCCTTTAGGATTCAACTTTAGGTATTTTCAATCAAGTTTCATTGGCACACCAGGTTTTGCAAGCACATGTGAAGATGTTTTCCTTTAAGACTTAAAAAAAATGTGGAGTGCCTGGTAAATTCCTAAGAGTTGAACCTAATTGGCAGCTACTTGATGAGTTGATTTTATTTGAAGTGGTGCGGCCCAAACAACTCAAACAACTGGCTATAAATGCACCACTAAGTTAGGCACACAAAGATGGTTAACCTAGAATGATTTCTACTCTTTTATGTGTTGCTTTATGTGTACCGGTCCCACAGATCAGAACCCGGTTGAGTAAAAATAAATCAATTCGGTTAAGTGCCTTTAAATGTGGGTGTACATTGTGTATTTGTTGAAAATTGCCCCACAAAATTATCTTTTTGTTTTTTTTTATATAAATGAAGGTGGAATGAAAGTGAGAATCCAAACAACCAAACTATTCCTAGGATTTATGCAAACACCTAGGTTAATTGGAATTTGGATTCAATGTGGCGAATGAAATCTATGGAGGGGGAAAGAATGGGGAATAACTTACAAAACCTTCCACAGCACTTTACTCCAATCTACCGCTTTTGCTTGTCTCAAAAGAGTACCTGCAATTACAATAAGAAAGGAGAAAAGTGAGGTAAATGATTTGTAAGTTACAAAATGCGAAGAAAAATAAAAAATCGTTGCTTCCCCGACAACGGTGCCAAAATGTTGAACGGTATTTTTCGAATCGCTACGCTTACAAGATTGGTTTTGGAAAACCTGTCGTTGTAACTCGGAAGTGAAGAATTCGTGTTCAATAAATAAAATTTATACCGAAAATAATTCCTGGTCGAACACAGGGAGGCTACGTTGATCTATTTTCGCAATTATATTTTTTTAGGATTTTCTTTAAGCAAGGCGTTATAATTACAATGGGGCTATCAAAATATGAGAGAGAGAGAGAGAAAGAGAAAGAGAGAGAGAGAGAAAGAGAACATGCATTCAATATTTCAATAGTTTATAAAAGTTACACTAGAATGCGGAAAATCAATTACACTATAAAGCAGTAAATCTATACTAGAAAGCGGTAAAAAGAATAGGGAGTGAGAAATCCTCCTCGACGGTTGCTTGGAGAACGAGCCGGACGGGACGACGCCTGGACGAAGGAGAATGAAGCGGGACGAAGGAGGACGAAGCAGAAGAACGGGAATGAAGCAGCACGCCGTCGTCGTCGCGGGATCCACTTCCGAAGGGGAACGAAAATTGGACTTTGTCTTGTGAGAAGCATCCCGGGTGTGGGACAAGCTTCTCTTGAGCTTTGGAGGGGTAGAGAGGAGAAAGAAGGGATGAGAATTTCATATGGAGGGGGTCTCCTTTTATAGTTGCAAGGAGTGGGGGCAAAATGGACATTACAACTTCAAAACAATAAATAAGGGGTCTTTAGTGACGGATAAATCCGTCACTAAAGCTCCCTTCGCGCGCACCCGCTTGGCTGCTCGTGTACGCCCGCTCGGCTGCTTGCGTGCGCAACGCCCGTGCACGTCCATTGATTTTCAGCCATCCGATCCCGAGATCGGACGGCTTAGATCGCATCCGCGCCCGCTGCGTTGCGCGCCCCCCGCGTGTTTGATTGCGCGTTCGATCGCCCGTCGACGCTATCGGGCGCGTGCAGCCGTTGGATCTCCATCTGACGCTCATCCGCGCCCACTCGCCCGCGCCTTCCACCCCCTCACCACGGCTCGAACCCGCGACCTCTACTTCGCTCGCGGCTGCGTCGCCGCTGCGCTACGCGGACGAAATGGTCTCGCGGACACTTTTAAGCGCGAGCGACCACAACCGTTGGATCTCCATCTGACGGCGGAGAGAGATCGGGCGGGGGCCTTCAAAAAATGTAAGCGACCGTTTGGGCAGCTGAGATGGTGCCACATGGCGCCATCTTGGCCATCCATCTTCTGGAAGTTGTAGATGGTGCCACGGATGTCGGATTGACTCGATTTTTGTGTCGTTGGGCTGCGATCGTCGATCCGAATTCATCCGTGCGGTCAGATTTGTCATCTAAAGTGCAGATTTACACCATCCTGGCCCTTGATCTTCTAGGGTTCCCGGGTCACTATATGATGCTACGGATGCCTGATTAGGGCGATCTTGGAGTCGTTGAACTCCAATCGTTGCCCTGATCACATCCATACGGTTGGATCTTTGATCCGAGGCCCCGAAAAATGTTTTCCCTGTCCAAGCACATAAAAGGAGACAATTAACCTCCATTTTATTCAAACTATTCTAAATGCAGGATGATGCATGTAATGCAATATTTATATCATGAAATGCAATCCTATGCTTAAGAACATGCATAAATAGACATCTTAAGTAGTGTAAATGTGTTTACATCACCTTTTGACTAGGCCTTTGACTGCAATCACAAGAAGCAACAGCTACATGTAGAGGAAAGGCAGTGGGATAGTCCCACCTTGGAAGCTGAAGGGCGCCCGCAGCTGAATAAATTGAATTCCTACCACAGGCTGTTCGCCTCAACTAACACAGGGGGTGAGGTCCCCGCACCCCTCACTCACCTCGCCCGCGACACCTACACATGGGTCTGGTGCATCTGATTACCCACCTAAGCCCTGTTCACACCTTGCTCACCACCCACTGCCGGTGAGCCTGGTCCCGGGTGTGCTCTAGCTGAATACTCGATAACTCGAGGCCCTGGGAGGGCGGATCCCAGAGAGAGAAGGAGATAAAGCACGTAGGGGCAGGGGGTTTTGCTCTCAGGTCCAACAGCTAACACTTAGCCATTTAAGAAGCACTTCCCATTGTGCAGAAGAGAAAGGAGAGGAAGCCAGAAGAAGGAGCAGAAGGGCACTGTAGCAGTGAGCGGGTTAAGCCATCTGATTGGCTGAGCAGACATCTGAGATTCAAATCACTTATCCTACGTGGCATTTACTTGATTAGTATTGTTGAAATATTTGATATAATTGTGAAGGGTAATTGGTGAGTCAAATCACCATTTTACCCCATTCTTTTTGCATTATCTGACATTCACTTTCATTTATATATCCTTCTTTTTTGGAGTTCTATTATACATTGCTTATATTGTGATCTTAAGAATTATTTTTGCCAATTGCTTCCTATGTTTGACCTTGGACTTTCATTCAAGTAATAAATTATATATTTTTTTTGCACTGATTCACCCTATACTACACTCATTGATTTTAAAACCCGATTCAGAGCAAATAACACCTATCATTTAATGTACATGTCATTATATTTGCTTTCTATATTATGCAAAGTATGTGGACTTTTTTTACTTATTCATTATACATCATTAATTAAACATGCATTGATGGTAGCACCATTATTAGTGTTAATAAGCCTAATTTAACCTAACTACATTAATAAAAGCTCCTAAATATTCATCAGAAGATCATAACTCTGTTATGAATTGCATTTGAGAAGATAAGAAAATGGGCTAATTCTATCATTTTAACATCTAACCACTAATGAATATTAACTAAGGGGTTAATCACGGCTTAGTCAAAGGTCAAATAAACTTAAATGTCCAAGAAGTGGGCTCTATCAGGGTTTTCTACATTTTGAGATTAATTTATTACCTGAAAACCCTAGTTTCAGTCTCACTCAAATTGAAAGGGTTCTCGTAGAAATAAATTCAATATAAAACACCTAAAAATCATTGAAAAATATTCTAAGAGGTTTGATACCTTCATTTTGATCATCAAAACCCATTTTGGCCAAAAATAGAGTCAGGCAAGAATTTGCTTTGTTTTGGACTTTTGCATAAATTAACCAATCAAACTATGTCAAAACCAAAATCTAAGTTCACCACTGGATTCCTTGGGTCAAAATTAGGTCAACCCCAAATTTTGAGCCTAATCGGAGTCTATTTCAACTCAATTTGCATTTTAGCCTGTTATCCATGACTATTACATAATGCTCCTAAGTTTTTAATCATCATTTCAAATCAACACCACCACCATCTTCTCCTTCATGCCAAACACAGTAGCAGTAGCTACTCAAAAAAAGGAAACCAAAAATCAACCCTTTGATTGGTTATTTGGAGCCTCAAATCTTCATTAAATCTCTTTAAAATTGGAGTGATTAGTCCTCAAATCACCTTCTATTAATGGAACCCACTCACGAGAGCCAAGATAGACCGAATGAATGTCGGCGAGCTCCTAAATTGTTGCAATTTCACTTGCCAAATTTACGAGGAAATCTCATGATTTCCTCACAATTGAAGGCCAATTCTACCTCTATTTAAGTCCTATCATCCTCCTATGAGTTTCCTAGTCGCGAATTAGCCGAAAAACCACCTTCTCTTCTTCCTTCCACCAACCCGTCATGTACACCAGTGAGCTTCTCCGACCTCCTCTTCCATGTGTGTTCGTGGCCAACGAGCACCACTAACATCTTCCTCTCTTCCTCATGGACCTTGCTGGCCAAAGCAAGGGCACTTCTGACCCCTTCTTCCTCATTGTTGCCTCGTAGTTGACCTCGTCTTCCCCATGTCCAACGGAGCAACGCAGGATGTGGTCTCATCTCCTCTCACTTTGATAAGACCCCCAATCTCTTCCTCTTCCTTCCTAGCTTCAATCTAGACCCTTAGACTTAAGTTTAAAGTCCTCCTCATGCCATTCTCTTCTCATCTTCTCCATAATCGGTGAAGCTCCAGCGAGCTTACATAGCCATGATACTCTACCAAACACACATCCATTCACACCACCATCTTCGTCTTGATCCGTAGATCAAAAGCCCTCAAGAAATTGAGAGTTTTGATCTACGGATCCACACGCTTGACAAACCCATCCAAACCCACAAGTCCACCTTCGTTCGACCTCCTAACGTTGCCAATCATCAAATCATGACCACCACTACGTTCCTTGCTTCACATAGAAGCTTTTGAGCATTTTAATTGGGGCTTTAAGCCCACACTTCGACCTTATTCTGAATTGATTCTAACTTGCCCTCTCTTTTGTTGTGTTGTTGTGAGGTGAACCATCGCGAAGATCGATTGCTCAAGCAACCACACCAGGGGTAGGTAACTACTCTTCCCTCTTTCATAAGCCCCTCTTCTCCTAGAAAGATTGTAATGATAACACCATCGTGGGCCATAACTAGCCACAATTAGTCAGATTCAACTAGTAAAAGCTCTGCCTTAATCATCTGAGGGTTACAACTCTGTAATATTCTGATTTGAGAAGAAAATAAGGAAATAGGGTTAATTCTACAGTTTTAACAGCACATCACAAACACAAATTAACCACGGGACCACTCAAGGGTTAATTAAAGGTTAATTGAGCATAATAGTCTAAAAAGTGGGTTTACATCAACTGAATCATGGTTTCATGCATTTCGAGGGCGAGAACAGTACCAAAAACCTTAATTATCAACCCTACTTGAATTGAAGAGGTTATGGTCATGATAAAATTAATATAAACCTCCTAAAGTTCATAGAAAAATATTCTAAGAGGTTTAGTACCTTTGGTTTGACCATCTGAACCCATTTTGACCTAAAATAGGAATTTGCTCTAATTTGGTCCTCTATAATCTACTTAGTCAAACATGCTTAAAACTCAAATCCAAGTTCACCATCAGATTCCTTGGGTTCAAATTTGGTTAATCCCAAAATTTAGACCCAATCAGAGTCCATCTTGACTTAGTTTGCACATTTTAGCACTTAAAACTCTATTTCTTACACTTAGCCCCCTAGGTTTCAAGTTTTTTATGAATGGCCCCCTAACTTTCTTGTATTCTTTATACTTTAGTCCCTTCTGCCATGAGTGGGAACAAACCTAAACCGCCAATTTTTGAGAGAGGATTTCTCACTTGATCCTTACCCAAATCTCTCCAAACCTGGAGAGACTGTTCCTAAGAGGATTCCCTACAGATTGGGCTAGATTTCAAGGTCATTCTTGTCCAAAATCAACGTCGGCGAGCTTGAAAAGGTCAAGCTCCAAAGTCAGTTTGGGCACTTGCCAAATGAAGCTTTCTTGACTTCTTTGGCTACGAATCTGAGCTCTACAAAAGTTCCACAAACTCTCCCAGTCAAAATCAGCCAAGACTTGACTGGAAAACCCTTATTCCTCCTCCAGCCAATCGCAACTTGCACTCCAATGACTACCAACACCCTCTTCCTCCAATCCTCCAACCATCAAATTGAACAACCCTCCATCTTCGTCTCTCTCTTCCACCTCTCGCTAGTCAACGCAGAGGTTCTCTCCGCCCTTGTCGCCACCATTCTCCCTCGCCGTCGACTTCGTCTTCTTCGCATCGAGCCAGCCAACACCAAACACAGCTTTCCTCTTGCTTCTCTCTAAGTCCCTCAAATGCTCCCTCTCTACCTTTAGACTCCCTCTACATCCTTAGACTCTAGGTTTTTCCACTGAACCACCCTCACCCTCATCATCTTCCCCATGTCTGGCATGAGCTCTGGTGAGCTCACGTCGATGCCATAGACCACCAAATCGACTACGATTACCTCCAAAAGCCCCACCACACCTTTACCTTCAAAAGCCCTCATCTAATTTCACCTCACCACAACCCAACCTCTCCACCGAATGCCACACCATCTGTTCACCCTCTCCAACGTCCATAGGCCATCTTTATGCAGCAAAAGCCACGCAATCACTGTCACTGCACTCACCGAAGATTGGTGAAGCTTGTGGGCTTATTTGATAGGGCCACAAGGCATTTTTCGTGTTTTAGGCACCTCACCGGACCTCCGCTGCCGCTACCATATTCTCCGACTATATTCTCTCCACTTCGGCCATCATCAAACCAGCAACTGCCCTCGCTCAATGCAGCTTCATCTCCTGAGGGTAGCTGCAACACCAATTGAGCGTAGCGCATAGCAGCAGTAGCTTGATTGTGAAGAACTCCCAGACGCAGTAGCTAAAGATGGAGCGGGACATTTTAGTCCCACATCAGGGACTCAGAAGCACACGAAGGTGCATAAAAGGGTTTCATCATCTATCCCTATTGCCTCAGCACGCACGGTAGTGAGGTCCTCTTCTCACGTTCTTATGCAACTCTTGCACGTGACACACACCTATAGGTTTGAGCTCCAATTCGTTCACTCGGTTACTGCTCACCTGGGTTTGAGTTTGAGAGAGGAGAGATCTGAAGAGGAGGGAGGGGGGTTTTGCACTGTGGAGCATCGAGATTCATGCCTCCCCCCCTTACTCCACACTTAGCCATTTCAAAGGTCATTCCTTGTGCTACTGGAGTCTTGTGCCTTGTGCTTTGTGCTTCCAAGGAAAAGGCATTTGTGCCTCATATTCGACATCTGAGCCTTGTGCTTGACTTGGTTCTATTATGAGATTACTGTGGATCCCTTAGTTGACGTGGATATTTGGGATAAGTGGTTGAGTACTATTCAAAAATTTGGGGATTAGTGTTTAATTATAGGGTTAATTTGGTGGTTTCAACCACCATTTTTAGCTTTTTATTTTTACGTTTTTATCCCTGACATTGAGATACATTATTTCTTTATTGTTGAATATCATTGTTTGATTATTAATTTCACCTACATCATTATTCTTAATTACTGTGATTAGTGAATTGATTTCCCATATTTGCTTCCTGCGAATGACCTCACACTCACATTTTTCGAGACTATAAATTTAAATGTCGATTCACTTTTGTTGACTATACTATGACGTGAATTTTAAACTTGACGAAAGCACAACAACATTTTGGCAAAGTTGCCGAGGGGTGATGTAAACACATTTACACTACTTAAAATGTCTATTTATGCATGTTCTTAAGCATAGGATTGCATTTCATGATATAAATATTGCATTACATGCATCATCTTGCATTTAGAGTAGTTTGAATAAAATGGAGGTTAATTGTCTCCTTTTATGTGCTTGGACAGGGTAAATATTTTATCGGGGCCTCGGATCAAAGATCCAACCATATGGATATGATCAGGGCGACGATTGGAGTTCAACGACTCCAAGATCGCCCTAATCAGGCATCCGTAGCATCAGATAGAGACCGGGGAACCCTAGAAGATCAAGGGCCAGGATGGTGTAAATCCGCACTTCAGATGGAAAATCCGACCACACGGATGAATTCGGATCGACGATCGCAGTCGAACGACACAAAAATCGAGTCAATCCGACATCCGTGGCACCATCTACAACTTCCAGAAGATGGACGGCCAAGATGGCGCCACGTGGCGCCATCCCAGCCGCCCAATCGGCCGCAGGAGTCCTGTGAAGTCCGCGCAACGTCTCCTCTCCGCCGTTGGATCTCGATCCAACGGCTGCGGTCGCGCGCGTTTAAAAACGTCCGCGCGACCATTTCGCCCGCGTAGCGCAGCGGCGACGTAGCTGCGGGCGAAGCGGAGGTCGCGGGTTCGAGCCGCGGAGAGGGGGTCGAAGGCGCGGGCGAGCGGGCGCGCACGAGCGTCGGATGAAGATCCAACGGCCGCGCGCGCCCGATAGCGCCGACGTGCAATTGGACGCTCTGGTAGGCGCGCGATCGCACGCGGGCGGCGCGCTACGCAGCGGGCGCGGACGCGATCTAAGCCGTCCGATCTCGCGATCGGACGGCTGAGACGACGCGGACGTGCGTCTGCGTTACGCGCGCAGGCCAGCCGAGCGGGCGCGCGTGGGTGCGGCGGCGACGGCGACGGCGGGGCTTTAGCGACGGTTTTATCCGTCACTAAAGACCCCTTATTTATTATTTTGAAGATGTAATGTCCATTTTGCCCCCACTCCTTGCAACTATAAAAGGAGACCCCCTCCATACGAAATTTTCATCCCTTCCTTCTCCTCTCTACCTCTCCAAAGCTCAAGAGAAGCTTGTCCCACACCCGGGATGCTTCTCGCGAGATAAAGTCCAAATTTTCGTCCCCCTTCGGAAGTGGATCCCGCGACGACGACGGCGTGCTGCTTCGTTCCCGTTCTTCTGCTTCGTCCTCCTTCGTCCCGCTTCGTTCTCCTTCGTCCAGGCGTCGTCCCGTCCGGCTCGTCCTCCAAGCGACCGTCGAGGAGGATTCTCTCTCCCTATTCTTTTTACTGCTTTCTAGTATAGATTTACTGCTTTCTAGAGTAGTCTATTCGTCCTCCGAGCGATCGTCGAGGAGGACATTTCTCCCTCCATTCTTTTAATGCTTTCTAGAGTAATTGTTTTATGTTTTCTAGTTGTAAGGAACGAACTCTTTTATGATAAATTCCTTGTCTATTCTACATCTCATTTTGATTTCCATGTATAGTATTCTTTCTCTCTCTCTTACTCCCTCTCTCTCTTTTGTTTGTTTTAGATACTTAGATAGTTTAAATTGAATTTCTTCGTGACAAAATAAAAAAAACGAAACGCGAAGTTTTTAAATCAAACGTTCGCCTCCCTGTGTTCGACCCGGAATTCTTATTTCGGTATAAATTTTATTTGTTGAACACGAATCCTTCGCTTTCGAACTACAACGACGGGTTTTCCAAAACCAAACACGTTAGCGTAGATTCTCGCTCAACAAGGGGCAACGAGCATTTCATTCATTGATTATAATTCTAATATGGTTCTAACTTGCTTTATCTGATTTGCTGTGATTTTACAAGGTGAATCTAAAGATCGACTGCATGACCAACCACACCAGGGGCAGGTAATCTCATTCCTTTCTTCTTTGAGCCCCTTATCTCTTAGAAAATTTGAAAAGGAAATCAATTAGGACCAACTCACCTTATTTCATAGTAATCATCATTTGAGTTGCCTGATTTGAGATCCCCATCCTAATACTTGCACCTATTAGAGACTTAAGGTTCCTTGGGCTATTCACCTTCTTGATTGAGCCCTAGGTGCCAACTTTTGGAAAGAATTAGACTTGGAAGATAGAGCCAAATTAGGGTTTCCATATTAGGGTTTCAAGAATACACACTTGCCTGATTTAAAGAGAACATATTTCCCGCATCTTGTGTTACCCAAGCCCTGCTTGAATTAATCCAATCAAGTGAACCCTAAAATCAAGGCTTTAACAATCACTTGAACCATTAAAATTTGGGACCTAATAACCTATTTGCAAACCACTTTAGGGTGATTTGGGTTCTTGATCCAACCCATCCTCAACCTTGGGGCAGGTCAGGTGAAGTTGGTCCACTTTGTGGATCAACCAACCTCTAAATTAGGTCACAAATCAAATCAACTTTAAAATTCAAGTGAAATTCAAGGCACACACACAGGATTAAAATTGGCAGACTTAGGAGTCAAGCTTGCTCATTTCAGTCTACTTGGATCCTTAGTTACAAGCAAGGTCTGGTGGGGAAAATTGTGTAACTCGTGGGGACACTCTACTATGTAAGGGTTTTTGTGAGACTCTCCCTTCTTGGCTACCCAAGTAATTCTCGGGTGAGTGAGTTTCTGATCCATAGGTATCATCCGCCTCGAACCTCCTTAGTCATCCAAATATTTTTTGGGTGCCTCGATTGGGTCCATTACACATTTTGTCCCTCATCTGATTCTCTAGTGCATGTTCGGGAGGTCTTTAAGACCAAACTTGAGGCCTCCATTAGCAGTTCATTCTCGTCGGGGCTAAGCCTTACCCACTTGTTTGTGCTCCTACAAGATCAGATCAAGATCTCTTCAGACTCTTCCACATTTGAGCCTAGCTCTCTACCATCTACTTCCATGGAGAATCCAGAAGAAGTTCCAAATGAGCAGAATCAGGTGTAGCGTCTTGTTGATTTACTTCACACATTCATGAACCCTCCACTACAGCCATATATGCGAGATCACTACAATCACATTGTGGTGGCAATCGAACCTAGGGTGTAAATCTCGGCTGAAGGACCTGATACTGAATTGAAGCCAAATTTGATTAATGCAATCCCCAAATTCCATGACATCCCTTCCAGCACCTCAAACAATTGAAACATCTGGCCCAGACCTTTGGCCCACCTGTTCAGAATCAGGACATCCTACTCATGAAGATGTTCTCCTTCTCCCTTATGGATAAGCCTACTCACTGGTATCAAACTCTAACTCATCCGATCAACACATGGGAGGAACTCGAATATGAATTTCTGAAGAAATTCTTCCCAGTTGGTCGCACCAACGCCTTGAGGCACCATATCATGCATTTCACACAAAATGCGAGAGAACAACTTCATGAGGCATGGGACCACTTTTTGGATCTCATGCGAAAATGCCCCCATCAGAGAGTTCCTAAATGGGAACAAGTCCAGTCTTTTTACCAGGGACTCCATGAGGATATCAGGTTATTAGTCAATGCAACCTGTGGTGGCAACATCATGGGTTAGCATAAGGATACTGTTTGGGAGATTCTTGAGAACATGTGCAAGAACTCCATAAACAATGAATCCATGGGTGAGTTTGACCGAACGACCACCCGTGCATTGATAAACACGTGAGGGGTGCACAAGACTCAAGACCTATCCTCATCTGTCGACCTAGAGTTGATGGCCAATCACCTAGATAAGGTCTCCATCATCGAAAAGAAGGTGGACGAATTGATTCGACATTAACAGAGAGCCACCTCCGTGCAGCAGAGCACATATGCACAACCTCCCTCAGGCAGGGAGGCTGTGCATAACATTTACCACCACTCTTATCAGGGGATGGACAGGTATCTACCCCCATCTGGTCCCAGTTTTGGAGGAAACTCCTGGCCATCCTACTGTAGTTGGGGGAACTCTGAACCCTCATACTCTAATTTCTCTAGAGTTCCTCAGGTCACGCCATCCAAAATGATCCATTCTCCAACACATATAACTCTGGATGTCACAATCATCCCAACTTCACGTGGTCGGGAAATAATTAGAACTCGAGACCTCAATTCCAACCCCAACCACAAGTTCTACAACCTTATCAGCCCGCTCAACCTAGGTCCAATCTAAATTATCAATCTAGGCCTACCAGGGAAGATCAGATGAACTTGATTTTGCAAGCCCTGGTTGACATCCAAAAGACCCACACAGTCATACAGCAACAGCATAAGGCAGAGATCATAGAGATCCGAAATCAACTCGCATAAATGGTTGGAACTCGCCAACTTGGTACACTCTCTTCCCAACCTCTGCTAAATCCAAATAACATGTCGACCCAGAAACACATGGTGAATCAAATCCAAGGCCAAACTTACTGCACTCAGCTAGGCCCATCAACTCATACCTGTGTGTTTGGAGCTTTCACCTCCTCAGCTGATCCAAATCAAGCCTCAATGATTAACCCTGCTGTTCAACAATAGGGTCAAATTCTCTCTCCTTCGCCTCTACATCATGATTGTTGTTATTATGATTTCGTCGAGTTTAAGGAAATGCGTTGTAGTACAGTCGACAAATAACTCTCAAATAGATAAAATTTATAACTAAGAATCTACAATGGAGTTCGAGGTCAAACACAAGGAGCAAATGTGGAATTCACAACATTAATCGCATTCAGAATTAATGAGCACAAGTAATTGAGCATTCAAATAGATATCCAATGAATAATAACCTGTCACATTAGTTATTCAATGAAACCTAATGTATCTAGAGACAAAAAGAATGGAGAGAATCTAAAAAGTGGTGATTTGAATCACCAATTAAATCCTCTAATTAAGCATGCATTTCAATATTTCAATTTAACCATAGTACTTAAATAATGCAACAGTATCTCAAATAATGCTCAATCAGACGACAGACTTTTCTTCCAGATGACTTAAAGTGCACAAGGCTCTTCAAAGCTTTTTTCTTCTTCTTCTCCTCAGGTCTTCTTTTCTTCTTTCCTTCTCTTTCGAGCCTTCTCCTTTTCTTCTTCTCTTCAACTTCCCTTCCTTCAGACCTTCTTTCTTCTTTCCTTTTGCACGAGCCTTCTCTTTTCCTTAAGGCTTTCTCTAAGCCTTCTTTCCTTCCTTCACAGAGCCTAAGTGTTAGGCGTTTCAGCACAAGGTATGCACTCCGAGGCACATTCACAGAGAGCAAAACCTTCCCTTGCTCTCTCACTAATTCCTCTTCTTTTTCTCTCTCAAACCTAGACCAACCGAATATTCGGATCTAGATAGTCGGGTATTGAGGTCTCAAACAGTGTCTAGGCCTACGTGCATGGGTCACAGGTGAGGAGTGAAGTAGGTCGGGTAATTGGGTAAGTGGGTAGTGAGGGACCCGACCCCTCAAGTGTCTTGGGTGATAGATCTGAAACACAAAATCATTTTAAGTGTAGTTGCACGTTCTTCTATGCCCGATGTTGGACTAAAGTCCCTGCAGTTCTCTATTGCGTGTAACTACTACGGATTCTTCTCCAATTGGTGCTACGCTGGTCTTTGCTTGCTCAATCAAGTGCTTGGGTTGCTTCGTGGTCTCCTTATGCAGCACCTGGGCCTGCTACCAAAATATGAAGTGGTTGGAGGTGAGAGGATAATGTCGGACATGATGGCGGCGACGGTGGAGGATGGCATATACTTGAAACTCAAAAGAATGGCCTTATAGCCACATTAAATCACCTCAGGAGGATCTCACAGATGCGGCAAGGGTGTTGGTGGCGGTGGCGTGCCATGAAGGTGGTCGTAGAGGGCTGGTGAAGGCGGAACATGTGGTGTGAAGGTGGTGTGTTTGGGGGTGTGATTGAGGTGCTAATCCCCTCAATTTCATGAGAGGTTTGGTGCGGGTGGATGAAGCGAAGGTTGTGGAGGTGTTGACGTGATGATTGGAATGGTGTGTCGTGCTCTTGACCTCATCGGAGCTCGGCCAGAGCAAAGGAAGATGGAGGGGGAGGAGTGTGATTGTGAGTCAATACAAGAGGATAACAAGGGGGAAAGAGATTAGAGGATAAGGGGAGTCTAACTAACCTAGTCTAACCAGACAAAAGGATAGGATTCCCATGCCTGTGTGATGACCAGACATGGGGAAGACGAACTCTCTGGTGGGTGAAGTGGCGATGACGAAGGGGTATGGGGTGGCGTTCGCTTGTATTGCGATGCGCGGAGGATCTTGAGGAAGATGATCCCACCGACTATTGTCTGTGGTGGTGGGTGAAGAGGTCAGATGGAGAAGGTCGCCAGAGCTCATTGAGAGTTCGGTCGGAGAGGAGGGAAGAAGAGTAGAATCTAGCGAAAACCAAGCTAAGGAGGTGAGGTTTGCAATCAGGGCCTTTTTATAGGGCATTAGATGAGCTTCCAAGCTTGGAAACAAGCTTGAAAGCTTTGAAATCAGGGATTGGGACTTGGCAATTTCCAAGAGTTTGCATGAACTTTAGGGGAAGATTCGGACATCAAGATTTGGTTCAAAATGAAGGGAATCTCTTCAGGAGTCTCCCTTCCAATTTTAGAAGGGTTTGGGCGTGAAATCAGGGAGAAATCCCAAATGCAAACTCAGCTGCAGGTGTGTTCACATTGCAATGGCGGCAGGAGCCTCTTGGTGAAGGTGATGACAAAGTTGGGGGCTTCTTTGTGAATATTTCAAAAGCTGAGGGGTTATTTGAGAGAAAAAGAATCAGACTGGACTAAAATGCAAACTAGGTCAAGATGACTCTGATTGGGCCCAAGTTTTGGTACAAATCTAATTTAGACCTAAGGAATTTGAAGGTGAATTCGGATTTTGACTTTGACCAATTTTGACTGGGTAATTTACGTAGAAACCCAAATTAGGGCAACTTCCTATCTGAGAATATTTTAGGTTAAAATGGGTTTCAATCGTCAAATCAAGGTTACCAAACCTTATGAAATATTTTAATATGATTTTTAGAAGGTTTAGATGGAATTTATCCTAACTAGAACTTCTGTTAATTAAGTAGGTCTGAAATTAGGGTTTCGGGTGCTATTTTAACTCTCAAAGTGCATGAAAACCCGTTTCTGTCTGCACAAACCCTCTTATTAGTCATTAATGAACATTTGACCTTCAGTTAACCCCTGGAAAATCCCATGATTACTCTACATTTATGATTTATTAAAACTGCAGATTTAACCTTGATTTAATGCACTCTTCTTAGAATGGATGTTCAATGAATTACTGATGTGCATACATCTAAATAGCCAAAAATGTCTATTAATGCATGTTCTTAGTATCATATTAGCATCATGCATTGTAAATGTTGCATAACACGCATAATCATGCATTTAGGTCAAATTGTACAAATTGTATAGTAATTGTCTCCTTTTATGGCCAGGGACAGGGAAACTTTTAATCAGGGCTTTGGATCGAGGATCCAATTGTACAGACCTGATCAGGGAGATGATGGGAGTTTAACGACTCCAAGATCGCCCCGATCGGACATCCGTAGCACCAGATATAGTTTAAGGAAGGTCAAAAATCAAGGGCCAAGATGGTGTCAATCTGCACTTCAGATGACAAATCTAACTGTATGGATGGGTTCGGATTGACGATCGTAGCCTAACGACGTGAAAATCGATCCAATCCGACATCTGTGGCACCATTTACAACACAAAGAAGATGGACTGTCAGGATGGTGCCATGTGGCACCATCCCAACCATCTGTGCCCGGCCGCACCCCTTCGCTCAACTCCTAAAGGCTCGTATGACATGAGATCTCAGCCGTTCGATGAAGATCCAATGGCCAAGATTGGCTGAGCGCAAAAGTAGCACCGTGCCTCAAACCATTGCGTAGCGTAGTGGTTAAGGCACTGCTCGTGTAAAGAGCACGAGTTCAAGCTGCCTGTGAAGTGCTTCTCCTCGCTTGGATGCACACGACCTTGACCACGCGATCAGTTGCGAATGGCCCAGATCATCCAATTGGGTGCATGCGCAATTGGACACCCAGTTTCATGCCTGATCTCATGTGCAGAAGAAGGTGTGAGCGAGATGAAGTTTAAGCCATCCGATCTCTTGATCGGATGGCTGAGAGCCCTTGTACGTGAGAAGATGTTTTGTGCATAGAAGGAGAAGAGGCACGCAAGGCACGCGCACGTGTCGCCCACGTCAGGTCTTTAGTGATGAATAAATCCGTCACTAAAGACCTGATATTAATGTTTTTGAATTTGTAATGACCAAATTACCCCCAATCCTTGCAACTATAGAAGGAGAGCCCTACCTTACAAAATTCTCATCCTTTCCTCTCTTCTCTCACCCCCTCCAAAGCTCCGAGAGCTTGTCCCAAACCTAGGATGCTCCATTAGAGTTAAAATTAGAATTTTCCACCTTCTCCCCCTTCGTGGAGCATCACGTAGTTGTCCTCTCACTCCATTTGGGAAGTGGATCCCGCGACGACGATGACATCCTACCTTGCCCTCGGTTCTTCCCTCTTCGTTCTCCTTCTTCCTACTTCATCCTCCATCTTCCAGGCGTCGCCCCGTCCAGCTCGTCCTCCAAGCAGCTGTCGAGGAGGATAACTTCTCTCTATCTTCTCTTTTCCTGCTTTCTAGTATAGATTTCTCACTTTCTAGTGTAGATTTCCTACTTTTTAGTATAGTGAGTAGTTGTAATTGTAATGAACATCAGCTTGTGGTAATGAAATCCATGTTTATTCTATCTCTATTTTCTCTTTATTTGTAATATTCTCTCTCTGTCTTGTATTCTTTATTCTTTAAGTAGATAGTTAGTTTAGATTCAATTTGACTAGCTA
The DNA here is from genome assembly GCA_037157565.1 of Thalassia testudinum. Lineage (NCBI taxonomy): Eukaryota > Viridiplantae > Streptophyta > Magnoliopsida > Alismatales > Hydrocharitaceae > Thalassia > Thalassia testudinum. The sequence continues at coordinate 100,010,036 of JAZHRO010000025.1, forward strand.
ATCTACTTCGTGGCAATTAAACAAATGCCTTTTTGAATAAAACATCCGCCTCCCTGTGTTCGACTCGGAATTCTTAGAGTTTCGATGTAAATTTATCTGTTGCTGGATTTCTTCGCAAATTGACCTATAATGACGGGTTTTCAAAATCTAATCCCATTTGCATAGATCTTTCGCCTCAACAATTACGACTCTCTAGTGATTATGTAGTAGCATTTGTCAATTAATTTTGACTAATTCAAGCTAGTTATGGCTGATGATGATGTTATTGACAAGTCGATTGTTCGCTTTAAAGTCGCAGTTTTATGTGGTGGAAAAATCAACTAATCAATATTTAAAAAGAAATAACCACTCGCAGAAGAGTGGGTCGTATCCACAGGGAGGCAATGACGTATTTAAATTCGCACCAGTTAAAAATATTTGTTTGTAGTTAGTTTGGACAAGATCAAGCCAAAATTTCCTTCAGATTAAGGTTGAATCAAGAAATCATGCTGAAATAGCAATTCTGAATAACTAGAGGATATTTGTTGCAATGCAACATCAATAAAATATCATTAAAAATTAATAATGGCAGAAAATGTAATTATTAATGGCTAGTTACTGTAGCAAAATAGGGGATTTTTTCCCCTTGGCCGTGCGCGACGAGGAGTGGACGGCCGAACGCGGGAAGTTCGGAGGAAGTTCCTTGGACCGAGGGCTTCGAATTAGTGGTGGCGGTGTGTCGCGCGGCGGCCGGAGCCGGCCAGACGAGCTCCGGCAGAGGTGGCTGCAGCCGGTGCTGCAATTGCTGTTGGCGGTGAGGATTGCTGCGCGCTGGCTGGAGGGTGCAGGAGCGCGCACGGCCTGTTGGCGGTGAGCGCGGGTGAAGTTGCAGGTGTGGGTGTGCGCGGGCGGGTGGTCGCGAAGGCTGGAGGGCGCGGGTGAAGTACTGCAGGCATGCGGTGAGCGCGGGCGGGTGGTCGCGAAGGCTGGAGGGCGCGGATGAAGTACTGCAGGCTGTGCACGCCTTGCGTGCGGCTGGAGGTGAGCGGGCGACGTGGAGTGAGCAGGCGAGAGCTGCGGTTTAGGTGCTGGAAGTGAAGTGGGCGAACGGTGGTCGCTGCTGGAGTGGGGTGTGGCTTCAGACATCGGGGAAATTTCCCGGATGTCTTAACTGACTGAGAAGGTGATTGTAGTGACGGTGGTTGTTGATGACGACAGCGAGGGAGGTGCACGGCGAGGTGCTCACGGTAATGCGGACAAGCTCCGGATGGCGGTGTGGCCTGTCACACCACACGCCCACGGTGGTGGAGACTCGTCGCCACGGTTGAGGCCGGCGGTGTGGAATGGAAGAGAGAAGATCTCTCTACACAGTGGTGGGTCCATGGTGGAGGCCTGCCCCGCTCAGCAGCCTCTCTCCTCCTTTTGTAGCTGCCTGCACAAATTTGAATGGAGAGGCAGGAGTAGATCCACCTTCTCCGCTGATCCATGAATGTGCTTTTAGTGCGGCCGGAGGCGTTGCAGCGGCAGCCGAGCCGTTGCTGAGAAGAAGAAGAATAAAGGATATTATTAAAATATTATGGTTATTTATATACAAACCCTCAACTTTTATGTTAACTAAAACAATGTACCTAATTGGTTAACTAATTAAATGAATGACATTCTAAGCTAATTCTAAATGCACTTAAAATATGAATGCAATGCATGGATTATGTAATTAAATTAAAAATATGAATTAATCTATTTACATCCTAATTTATGCTAAATAAATGTTAGAATTAACCTAATGTCTAGGCACTTAAATACTTAAATAGTCCACAACTATGGGCTAATCAGTTATCATCATACCCCTATGCCTAACTTTTGCTAGTCCCTTAGCAAAATCTTATGAAAAGAACTAAAGTTCTAGACCATGCATTAAAGTTCAGCTGCCTGATATGTATCATTTTCTAGAAATTTGGTCAGAATGCTAATAGTAGGCCTAAAGGTACTCAAGTATCAATCAAGATTCAGACCTGACTAGCTTCAGCCTCAGTCTGCCCTGAAGGTTTCTAAGGCCCGCAAAAACTACCCAGAGGTTCATTGAACCCAGCGGTTAAAGCACCCATGCGTAGATGTAACATGTCTAGGTTCAGTTTGCCAGTGCATTTTTTTGTAAGAGAGAGGTATAGAAGTAGATTTTTTTCATTTGGAGAGTTTTCTCTCTCTTTTCTTTTTAGATTTCCCTAGATCTAGCTTCGAATTGGTCCTAAACACGATCTGTATCGAATTCCTTGTCCCCACCATCAATCCTCGAAGGGTCCCTGGCTTTCGATGCTTCAGAATAGCACTGCCCATGGTAACCCCTGGAACCCTGGCTTTCTGTAGCTAAATTCAGGCCCTGGCAATCGAAAGCAAAGGGCAGGCAATGAGGCTGAATAATCCCTAAGCCTTAGACCTAATACATCAGCTTTGCACTTTCTTTAACCTCTTAAGGGCTAATCCAGATCTTAACAGATACGTGAATGTTTAAGACCTAAAACAAGCTCAAGAGGCCTAAGATCAGCACTCATACTAATCTCTTTGTCTCTATGTCATTTCAGACCTTAATTTTGCTTTCCTTTTGATTAGGTCTAGAAATTAGTAACTTTCATAATCAAGTGCTAATGACTATCAATTTTGTTCTTGACCTTTTCTATTTTTTGACATTTGTATTCTCCTCGTTTCCTCCTCATGAATGATATGCAATCAATTCTCAAAATTTTCCTCTCCTTTCCATTTTTTTTATTCTTTTTCAATTTCTTTTATCAAATTTTGAATATGTATATTTTTTGTGAGAACCCTTCAAAGAATTGAATTTTCATATGTCTGAACTTTAACACCCTCCCATGCCTAAGTTTTGCAATGTCTTCAATGTAAATCTGAGGGTACCGAATCAGTTGGGTTCGAGGATTAGAACAGAATCAAAGGGTGGGTGAACGGGTCAAGATGACTGCTGCGGATGAATTCAAGCTTTGATACATGTGCCAAAGGTGGAGTCAGCTATTCTAAAACTGAACTCAAAAGTGCAGCAGGAGTGTATCTCAAAAGATGATTAGAAGGGTCTCAGGTTTTTGAAATGATGGGTTGCCTCCCATTAAGCGCTAAATTCAATGCCTTCAGCCAAGTAGAAGGTGATCAAGGGGAAGGGGTAGTCAAATCAGAGGAGTGTTGAGAGCAAGCATGTTGATCAATAGCCTGGTTGGTCCAACCAGGTGCTTGTTCAGATCTACAGGCTAATGATGCAACCCAAACCCAATCAGTCTAGTGGGTTGATGGATGTGTATCAATAGATGTGGAGCCCACCAAATACTTTGAGGCTCAAATGGATGTGGAAATGAGAATTCAAGGTTTGGTTGAGTTGGTTCAGCCTGGTCAGAGTAGGGATCCTCAAAAGAAAGTGGAGTTGTAGAGGATGTAGGAACCCTACTGATAGGATCAGAAAAGGGTGGGAAGTGATTATCGATTTGATCAATGTCTGAAACCCGATCAACAGATGGAGGAGAATCATATGCAATCGGATCAGAGAGAGGTGAATCGGAGTAGAAGTTGATTCCGGTGGTGGGTCAAGGTTGCGAACGGGTTTTGGAAGGCTCTGTATGTGGATTAGAAGATGTGGTTTCTTTAAGGTCCAAATCATTGACCTCAGCATCAGAAGCAAATAATGGATCATGGATGCTGAGGTTGTAAACTAGTTCATAATCATCAGGAAACAATGGTTCTCCGAAATTAGAGTAAGATTCAAAATAGTTGAAGAATTTGCAAAGATCGTGTTCTGAACTTGATTCCAGAATAGGATTTCCACCATAGAATGAATCAAGATGTGTAGAATCAGCAACTTGACATGGATCTAACCTGATCTCATATTCTGAAATCAAAGAAGTGTCCTTATTTGGTACAGGTTTGGGGTCTAGGCTCCTAGGGTAGGTCCACTAAATTCTCAACTCATCCAACTCTGTGTCTTAGATTAGCATGACTTCTGAAAAATCAATTCGTATCTCAAAGGAGTCTGGAGAGGTGTAGTCATCAAACATATGCCCAGAATCGTAGTCTAGATTCAAAATCTGATTCTCATCACATTGGGCCTCACGATTATCACAAATAGGCTCGAATCCAGATTCTAGGTTAAGGGTAAGGATTGGAGCACTAGAATCTAGGCTGGGCTCTATTGGGATGTCAGAGTTAGGCTCAAGAATTGCCTTAATAGAATAAGGCTCGGGAATTACATTCTTTAGATGTTCTGATTCAAGCTTATCATTATAGGTGTTTGGGAATTCAAGGCTTGGTGAACCAGGTTCATGATTTTCTAGGGATGGTTTGTAAATGTGAACACCTGCAATCAGATCCTCCCAACCCATCTCAAGATCAGGTGTATCAATCTACACATAGTTTGTATCAGATTCCATTTGGGTTGGGGGTCGACAACAGCTCTGATTTTCTACCCCAGGCTCTGGGAAATCAGATTGATTCTCAGTCTTACTCCAAGATGTCTCATCATCTTCTAAAGGAATGTATGGGTATCTTTGATCAATGGTTTTCTGTAATGTGTTTAGCATGTACCCACGTTTCTCCATGAGACCTTGGTACATCCCCCAATGTCGTGGGTTCGACACACATTGTATGTACTCACTACATCTACTCGATGATTCCTCCGCAAAAACTCAACAAGAGACACCTAGAAATGAACCAACTTGATCAATATCATAAACCTTTTGGATTGATTCTTCATCATGATTTGGTACTCATTTGTGGCCATCTGATTCTAATTCACCATGATCACATATTTTCTCCCATCACTCATCATAGTATGCCAGATGACATATCTTTTTGAGTTGCATTACGCCTAGCCAATGTCATTAAACTTAGCGCTTAATGGGAGGCAACTCATTATTTTGAAGAACCCAAGACCCTTCTGACCTATCTCTGAACTGCATTCATATTGCACTTTAGGGTTTGTCCATTAGAACAGCGACTCCATCTTTGACACTTGTATCAAAGCTTGAAATTATCCACAATAGTGGCCCCAAATTGTTCGCCACCCACCAAACCTGTTCTAATGTATGATCTAAGCTGAACTCAAACCCACCTAATTTACAATGAGGACATTGCAAATCTTAGGCATGGGGGGGGATTAAAGTGCAAAACACTATGAAATTTGATTCATGGAGGGTTTTCATCAAAAAAAGGAGAAAGGAGAGGTCAATTTAAGAGTTGAATTGAAAAAAATTTAAGGAGAAAAGAAAAAAAGAGTAAAAAAAAGGAGCAAACAAAAGAAAGAAACTGTGATAGTCCCTACAATTGAGTATGGAACTCACCTAAGTTCTAGGATATATCGGATGATGAATTAAGACCTTGAAGACTAAAACTTAGGAGATTAGTGACAAGTATCGACCTTAGGCCTCTTGGGCCTATTATAGGGCTTAAACATTCACGTATTTGTTAAGATCTGGAGTAGTCCTCAAGAGGTTGAGGAAAGTGCGAAGTTGATGTATTAAGTTTATGGATTAGGGGCTATTCGGCCCCATTGCCTGCCCATTAGTTTGTGGGACTTGGTAACCTAAGCACCCAAAAATCACACACCGATTTAATTCAATTCACTTAACGAAGAAATAATGCCAGAAGTGTTCCGTTCTGAAAAATGTTTTCCCGAAGATCTGGCTTTGGAGTGACTTGAAGACACAAGTTGATTGGACAAGTTCCCAATGCGGAGAGGTGGAATGAAAAATACTCCCCTCAAAGATGCGTTATAAAATATCGTCTCCTTAGTGATTGTCTCCTAGGATATCTAAATATCCTACCGGGGGCATGTAAGCACCTTGTGTTGATTCAGGTTCTATAGGCAGGATTATCCTAAAATGTCGAATGCCAAAGACTAAATTTAGTTACAGAAAACCATGGGCGACACTATCCCAAAGTGTCGAAAGGTACGGTTTTGGGGGTTGCCATGGGCGGTGCTATCTCGAAGCATCGAAAGCCAAGGACCCTTAGAGGATTGATTGTGGGGACAAGGAATTCAATACAAATCATGTTTAGGGCCAATCTAATGTTAGATTTAGGGGAATATAAAAGAAAAGAGAAAGAACTCTCAAAATGAAAACCCCCCTCTATCTCTCTTATAAAAAATGCACTGGTAAACTGAACCTAGACTTGCTAGAAATATGTATGGGTGCTTTAACCGTTGGGGTCAACGAACCTTTAAGAAGTTTTTACGGGCCTTAAAAACCTTCACGACAGCCCCAAGGCTGAAGCTGGTCAGGTCTGGATCTTGGCTGGTACTTGAGTACCTCTGGGCCTATTATTGGTATTTTGATATGATTTCTAGAGATACGACTTAGTAGGGCATCCTGACGGTTATATCCGACTCAGAGATCTAGTTTGGTCCATAGCACTTTGCTAGGGACTAGCAAAAGCTAGGCATTGGAGTATGATGGTAACACCATCATGGTCCCTAACTAGTCACAATAGGTAAAAGCTCTTACTTAATCATCTGAGGGTCACAACTCCGCAATATTCTGATTTGAGAAGAAAATAAGGAAGCAGGGCTAATTATGCAATTTTAACAGCACATCATAAGTGTAGATTAACCATGGGGTCACTCAGCGATTAATTAAAGGTCAATTGAGCATAAAATTCTAAAAAGTGGGTTTACATCAACTGAATCAGGGTTTCACGCATTTCGAGTGCGAGAACAGTACCAAAAACCCTAATTATTAACCCCACTTGAATTGAAGAGGTTCTAGTCAAGATAAAGTTAATCTAAACCTTCTAAAATTCATATAAAAATATTCTAAGAGGTTTGTACCTTTGGTTTGACCATCTGAGTTGACCTAAAATAGAGTTTCAAATGGGAATTTACCTTGATTTGGGCTTCTCTGCAATTTACCCAATCAAACATGGTCAAAACTCAAATCCAAGCTCACCATCAGATTCCTTGGGTCCAAATTAGGTTAAGCCCTTGAAAACTCTATACCTTACACTTACCCCTCAGGTTTCAAGTTTTTCACAAATGGCCCCCTAACTTTCTTGTCTTATTTACACTTCGGTCCCTGCCACCAAAAGTGTGAACAGCCCTCCACCGCCGACTTTTGAGAGAGGATTTCTTACTCGATCCTCACCTAAATCTCTTCAAACTTGGAGAGATTGCTCCTAAAAGGATTCCCTGTAAATTAGGCTAGATTTCAAGATCATTCTTGGTTGGAATCAACGCTGGCGAACTGGAAAAAGTCAAGCTCCAAAGTTAGTTTGGGCACTTGCCCAATGAAGCTTTCTTGGCTTCTTTGGTCGTGGATCTGAGATCTATAAAAGCTTTATGAACCCCCCCAGTCAAAATCAGCCAAGATTTGACTAATCAAAATCAGCCAAGATTTGACTAAAAAACCCTTATTCCTACTCCTCCGGCCAACTGCAACTTGCGCTCCAGCAACTGCCTTCGCCCTCCTCCTGCGGTAGTCCAACCATCAAATTGGACGGCCCTCCATCTTCCTCTCTGTCTTCCGCCTCTCGCCAATCAAAGTAAAGGTTTTCTAAGCCCTCATCGTCACCGTTCTCCCTCGCCGTTGACTTCGTCTTCTTTACGTCTGGCTGGCCAATGCCGGATGCAGCTCGCCCTCTCACTTCGCCCTAAGTCCCTCAAATGCACCCTCTCCACCTCTAGACTCCTACGTCCTTAGATTCTAGGTTTTTCCACCAGACCATTGATGCATTAATTCTCAAACAGTTAATTAAGTTAATTAGACTTAATTAATTGCACAAGAATGTAACTTAGGTTAACTCGATTTATGTTGGAAATGTAGTATAGGGTCAAATTAACCTAACATTTTAAGGTTGATTTTCTTTTTTAACTGGTTGAGTCTAGGTTGTTTACTGGAAGGCATAATTGAATCATGGTTCACCATTATCTTCTAAGAGATAATTAACAACTACTTAATTAATTAGATTATAATTAGAATACTTTAAGCATGTGAATCTTAAACAAAAAATGGATCAAATAAAAGCATGCAAAATTCCATTAGAAAAACAAGTTTACAAAAGATAACTAACATTTAAAACCAAGTAAACATTATTTATTACAAATTTTGCAAGAATATAAGGCAAGAAATGGTATTACAAGAAGTATCATTGCCTTTACAACAAGTTTAAGCTCAAAAGTATAACAAAAGTAACTCCAGTCCTGAAATTAGACATTTGAAAAAAAAGATGACTTAAAAGGTAAAATTGGACTTCTAATAATAAGTGTAAAAGAGATGTCTGATTCTTTTCTTCTTTACTCTTTTAATTTTCTTCTTTACTGCCTTAGCTCCTCTCTATTATTCTTGTCTTTTTCCTTAAGCTTTTTCATTTCTTTTATTCCTTCTTATGTTTTCTCTCTCTTTCTCAAGCTCTCTTTATACTTAAGCTTTCCTTCTTCTCTCCTTTTCTTGTCCTTTAGTCTTTTCTTTACTAACTCTTTTTACTGTGAACTTATGATCTCTACACTTAGCCAATTTTTCATCCAACTTAATCCATTAATCTCTATCAATTATAAAAATTTATATTTTTAATGGGCTAGTAGGCCTCGTTCGGGGATACACAGCACCTGTAGAGTGGGACCAGACCTTACTTGCGGCCCACTCTAATTTATATTAGGTGGGATTTCATTTATTTAGCATTGCATAGTACTAGGCCCTCTCAAGCCCACTCACAACCATGCCCACACACTTGGGCCCATCACGCATGCCCATAGGTGCACACACTCACGGACAGGCACATGCACACGCACGCACCTGCACACATAAGCTCATAAGTTCTCTTTGCACCCTACACTGATGACCGAGAGGGTCGTAGTGCAAAAACCTATTATACCAAGTCAAGCAGCCAAGAGTTCCCGAGGTGGGACTATGTCTCCAGTTCCAGGCCCGACTTCAAAGATGAATTCCCAGCAGGTCAGTTCATGAAATTTATCGAGCTAAGCCTCGATGGAGAGCTACTCAGATACTCTATCTGATCCACACATCAATTTGACATTTATAACACGATTGATCCATCGATTTGTTGGATGAAGATGGCTATTTCGCCTGGTCAAAATGGCTTATAGAGAGGAGAACTCAGGTTGAATGACCTACAGAAAGAGAATTCCTCTCAACTGAGGATCTGAATACCTTCAATAAGGTATTCCATATGTGTTTAGGAAGAGAAGGAAGGTTTGGAAGGCTCAGAAAGAAGCAGAAGCTTGAAAGCTTCGATCTGAAGCTCCAGGGCTTAGATTTGAGCTCAAATTTGTCGTGTAGAGAGATAAAATACTAAGGAAAGGATTTGAATCAATTTAGGAAGTCCTAAACAATAAATCTAGACAAATTTTGGATTCAAATCTCAACAGAAAGACTCAAGAACAAGTTGGGTTCCAGTTTGAACCCAAATAACACATAGAATCAAATCTTGAGTAAACCTCAATAAAACATGCTTAAATCACTCTAACCGATTTCTAAATAAATCCAAGAACTCATTCTACTCATTAAATCACTAAATCATGTCTTTAATCCTCAATTTCATCTCAGGTTTGACTTGTGAACTCCAAGTTTGACTTTTAACATCAAGGCTCACAAATTTAATTTAAAGCCTAATTCGGACTTAATTCACCCTCAGGAAGCTATTGCACGTGTCAAATTCAACTTTTAAGTGCTCCATATGGATCTCAGGCTTTGCCGCCTGAGGTCAAAAGTGGTTGTGTTTGGTAGATCAAGCTAAAGACTCTCAGATCTAACAAAGACTTGCAACAAACTCCTAAAGATCTACTGATGCTTACTGGCCTATTGGTTTGTTAGAAACCTAATAGAAATAGTTTTTCTAACTCTATCGGAGTTGGAGAAGACGATGATCAGGGATGGTTTCTAATCATCAAAACACTTAATAAATCACTAATTCCTGATCCTTAGGCATTATAGATTCATTCTGGAGCTTCTCGATGCTTATCTAGGGCTGAAATGCAAATACAACTCGCCGAAGCTCGCTGGAGCTCCGGTAAGTCCAGAATTTAGGCTACTAGAGTTCAAAACTCCGAATAATAGACCATAATTGGTCTCAACAAACCCCTAAGGTCACAAGGAACCTCAAGAGATCAACAGGAACTTCAATTGAAGTTAACACTGAGTTCATTAGGAACTCAGTAGAATCACTTCTTGAGTTCGACAAAACTCAAGAACTGATCTCCCTCAAAATTGAATGAGGGGAACACTTCATTAAGATGTGGCGAAGGTGATGATATGATTAATTAGGTGGAATTACCCCTCTGATCTTGCCATTGACAGTGAGCTCAGAAGTTGAAGGAAATTTAGGCATTTGTGATTTAGGCGATTATTTAACTAATTATAAAGTCGATCGGGACCCTTAAGTGATGACAAGGCGACAGAGGGTTCCAAATGGAGGAGATCTAAGCTCGGAGGCCTCCATCATGGACAGTGGAGATCTCTGGTGAAGGTGGAGTGGATTAATCGAATAAGCTGCTAAATTGAGAGAGAAGGAAGTGTAAAATGATCATGATAGGAAGAGGAAACTGGACAGGTTCATGGAAAGATGAATAGAAGTCCAACGAAGTTGGATTTGGCTTCGCCAGAGCCAGAGAAGAAGCTACTGAAACTAAGCTAAACTAACCTAATACTACCTAATTACCTAGCTAGATCTACTCCTAAGAGTTAGCTCTTCTTACCTGACGATGGAGGTGAGGGAATCCATCGTTGGCAGGGCAGAAATGAGATTGAAATCTAGAATTAGTGAGAGAAGAAGCTCCAGCCGATCGAAGCGGAGGGATTCCAAAGCTGTGGCGCACTTAATCGCCATTGGCAGGGTGAAAGAGAGGAAGAGGGGGTGAGATAGGCAATGCTCCCTCGGTGGCAGTGCTCGAGGAGAATGGAGATGCTGAAGTTTGGGAGGAAACCTTTTAACTGACCATGGTGTGGGAGAGAGGGAAGGGGGTCAATCCCGTGAATCAAAGGAGCTGAGGGGGTATTTATAGGTGATGGTGGAGGTAAACGGGGGCGTATTTGGACAGAAATGCATCAAGGTTCAACTAAACCACTAGCGTCATCTCTGACACCAGTGAGCTCATTCGCTAACCTAAATTAGGATTTAAGGTTCACTTGAATCTTCAGATGACAAGAAGGGTGTGAGCGGAGCAATGGCGGCAGCAGCAATGGCTGTCAAGCGCGGGATAGTGGGTGATTGAGCAGTGTTGTCACCGACGTACAGGAGTCATCCGTGCAGATGAAGATGAAGAAGAAAGGAGGAAGAAGACGCTGTGCTCACAGGGACCTATATGCAAGATAACTTAAGGACCTAAAAATGCATAAAAGGTCTCGATTGAAATGATTTCTAAGGATCAGAATGTAAACTGAGGCATTTTAAGTTTAATTTAATTTAATTCTTTTCCAACTTTTTATATATGATTATAAATTAGATAAGTATTATATGAATGCCTTGAATTTATATTTTTGACCTATTTAGCTTTATTTATTTTAATTAATTAAGTTACTTAAGTTAATTTCATACTTAGGTGTAAATATTAATAATGTTAAATTAAATATTAATTTGGTAGCTAAATCTTTATAATTCGAGTCCATATTATTATTTAAATTACTAATAATATTAATTGACATTTAATTTTAGATTATTAACTTATTTTTATGGTCCTTATTAATTTATCCCTTATATCATAATTTTTTTTTAAAAAAAGATGAGGAGTGCTATCGATGACAATAGTAGACCGGGATCCTTTAATTCATGCAAAAAAATAAGGCATTACATGGAGTCACTCCACTCTTTCACATGCACCCAACACTCCCTTAGAATGGCCCCCACATTAATGGATCCCCCTCTAAATAGACGCTCATTGCGAGCACGCCACACACTCCACATAACAGCCACCATCTTCACCTGTAGCTTCCCTATCATCCATAAATTCCTCCAAAGACCATCCCACGTGGGTAAAGGCTCCCCATAGACTCCCCTCCAGATATGATCCATCGCCAAGCAAGGTGCGAATAGGTGCATCCTGTTGTTCGTGGGGAAATCACATAGCGGACAATTTTGAGCTGGAGCTCCTAATCTTTTACTCATTTCACATATAATAAGTCCACCATGCTTGCATAACCACAAAAAAATCTTAATTTTGAGTGGAATTTTCAAAGTCCACACTTTGGCGCAGTTGCTATCTTCGGCTGTGGGGGTTTCATCCATGGAGTCTAGCAACCTTTTATATGCCTTGGATGGAGTGAACAGGCCATGCTTCTAGCGAAAGCCATCCACCGCTCCCATTGGTTGGAAGGCTTCCAAGTCTGCTATCAGCTATGCTTACTCCACCTGCATTCGGCCTCCCTCACATGCACCTGCTGTAGCAAGGACCCACCTGCCATTCGCATCATCCCAGCAGTCCTTGACCGAAGCCCAATTGTCCATGGCTGCTGTAAATGCTCTTGGATATGCCATGCTCAATTGGCCCAAATCAGACCATTCATCAGTCTAGAAAGCAAAGTGTCTACCATCTCCCAGAACAAGCGCAAATTCAAACCAGTGCTCTTAAATTGCTCTCTTCACTGACTTCCAGAATGGTGAAGCCCGGTTTGGAGCCTTTGTCCACAGCTGCACCTGCGTAGGTCCATAGGTCTCCTTGATTAGTTGGGGCCACATCTTTCCATCCTCCATTGTTTGCTTAATTTCCCACTTCAGGAGCAAAGTGTCATTAAATTCTTTCAATGAACGGATGCCCATCCCTCCCTTTGATCGAGGCTTACAAAGTTGCAACCACTTCATCGGATGTAAGAACTTACCCTCCACCTTCGCGCCCTTCCAGAAAAAGTGCTTCCTCATCACATCCAACCTCTTCCATACTGCCTTCGGAGATCTGAACACCGAGAAAAAGAAGATCGATATCAAAGTGATGACTGAGCTGAGTAGAATCAATCATCCTCCCTTCGATAGGAATCTACTACTCTAAGATTCCAATTTGGTGTTCACTTTCTCAAATAGAGAGGCCCAATCACTCTTCTTCAGTTTCTTATTACTCAGGGGTAGACCCAAATACCTCACTGGGAGTGTGGCAGTTGGGGTATGCAAGGTAGCTAAAATTGCCTCACCCTCCCGGCTTGTCATGCCAAAGCAAATCAGTGATGACTTCGCCCCATTCAACCTTAGGCCCGATATCTCACTAAATATGTTGATCATTGTAAATAGGGTCTTCACCTCACAAAGCCCTCCTTCCACAAAGAAAACTGTGTTGTCGACGTACTGCAGCATTGGTGCCAGAGCTCTAGAATTTGACAAAGAGTACCCCCTAACCAAACCCACATCTGCTAGCTTACAAGTAAAGTGCACTATGGTGTCCACTGCTAGATTAAAAATAAGAGGGGCCAAAGGAAACCCTTGCCTCACTCATTGAGGCTGTATCCACACTCTGCATGGCCTCTCGTTCACGAGAGGGGAGAAAGAGGATGTGACAATGCATCTCTTCATCCATTTTATCCAAAGAGACGAGAAGCTCTCCTCTTAAAAATATCCCAAAGGTATAACCATTCTACCAAGTCGTAGGCTCTACTAAAATCTACCTTCCACATGAATGCTCTACTCTTTCTCCTGCTCCACCCTGAGACCACCTCTTGTGCTACAATGAATGACTCTTGTAGCGATCTATTAGGAAGGAAAGCCGATTGCACTGGGCTAATTAAGTCATTCAAAATGTACTTCAATCGATTTGCCAACACTTTGCTAATGATTAAATAAATCGAGTTCGAAAGCGCGATAGGCCTGAAGTCTGCCAATGTCTCTGCCCCATTATTCTTTGGTAGTAAGAACATGTAAGATTTGTTTATTCTCTCCATACCTGGATTTCCCCTTTGGAACTCTTTAATAACCTCCATTACATACCCTTTGACCACATGCCAAAATTCCTTGTAAAAAAGGACTTGGAATCCATCTGAACCAGGAGATCCCTCTGCATTGAACCTGGCCATGGCCTCCAGCACTTCCTGATTAGAGATACTTTCTGTCATTTTTGCAGCTGCTACATTTCCCACCTAGGGGAGGTTTGACATCACCAGCCTCCACCCTCCTCTCCCTTTTGATCTTGAGGCTTCCTTGAAATATCTAGCCGCCTCCCTTCTGATCTCATAAGAAGAAGTTAGCACCATATCACCTTTCTTCAGGGAAGAGATGAAATTCATTCTCCTTCTAGAGCTCGCTGCCATATGAAAAAACTTCGTGTTTGCATCTCCCTCCTTCAACCATAATTGCCTTGACTTCTCTCGCCAGTCCACTTCCCTTGCCAGATCCTCTGCTTGAACCACCCCTTGCCAGTGTTTCCTTTGTACCACCTCATCCTCAAACAACTGTCCACTGTTCTCCTTCTCGTCCAATAGCCGCACCATGGATAATGCTTCAGACCGTCTCTAACTTCTCATAATCTCCACCGTTCGTTTATATTCCCTCAACATCGCTCTCAAGTCCTTCAATTTCCTAGCCAATCAACAAGTAGCAGATCCTTCCACCTGCTTGTGCTCCCACCAGTGGCTGACCATCTCTTTGAAGCCTTCGTCCCTCAGCCAAGATTTCCTGAATTTGAAATAAGTACCAACATATGACTCCTCCCCACTGTCCCATAGCAATGGGGTGTGGTCCAAGAAGGGGCGATCCAAACCCATGACCGATGAGAGTTGAAATTTCTCCAGCATCGCCACACACCCAAAGAACCTGTCCAACTTTGAAACCAACCCATTCCCCCCTCGTTATGTGAATTCTACCTCAGCTAATGGGTATTCATTCAATCCAACCTTTGACACCACTAACTGGAAGCCAAGTGAGGCTTTATCCACCCTTCTATTTCATCGATCGTTTTCAGACAAGATGCTATTGAAGTCTCCACCTACAAGCCAAGGCACCCCATTTGTCTTGCTCGTCAATACATGCAACTCTTGCCACAGTTCGTTTCTCAAATTGTCCGCACATGGACCATACACACATGAGGTAATCAACTCCTGATCATCCCCTACAACCTGAAATCTGCATGTGACCATAAATTTGCCCTTCCACACCTCTCTCAAACTCAGTCTGGATGTTTTCCACCACACTGCCAGCCCTCCCGCCCTTCCAAGCACATCCACTGCTCTAACATCAGCTTGACCCCCTTGGAGCATCGACTGCCATAAAAAATCCCCTCCTCCTTCTATATGAGTTTCCTATAGTAAGGCACAATCCACCTCCCACTCACAAAGGTAACGAGCCAAGGAAGCTCTCTGCACCCTATCTCGCAACCCACGTACATTCCATGTGATCACCTTCATCCCCTGAACTTCGGAGCCCCTTGTTGTCCCCCTGCCCTCTTCTCTACATCCAGAATGGCTACAACCTTCTCTTCATTGGATTTTTGGTCACCTCCAGCTCTCCTTCCCCACAATTTGTATGGGGAGTGCACAACTTTCCCCTTTGATGATGATCCCACTCCGTAACACAGGCCCCTAGAGTTAAGAAGGAGAGAGTGTCTAGGTTCTGCGGAGTGATATCACGATCCTCCTCCTGCCTCTGCATATTTGAGTGTACAACCACAAGCTCCCTTAGCCCGTAGTCATCCTACACCATCACATCCTCGGGCATTGGCTGGTCTGTCCCCTTCATCTCATCGTCTGGCACCTTCGACCAATGAAGCTCTTTCCTCTTCTTCACCTCTTTCCTATCTGATCTCCGACGTCTAACCTCGTAAGTGTCATTCTAAGTAGCCATCCCCTCTGCCTACACATTTGGTGCCTCCTCTTGCTGTTTATCCTCACGAAGAGGGGCTAATTTCAGCCATAGGAGCCATGAGCTCCCTCCACACCTGAGAATGACTTTGTTAGGGATTGCCGCCCCCCTCGTCACCTTTACCTCAACCCTAATCGATCTCCCATATCCCTCACATAGACCCACCTTGGTGTTCTTTGACAAGGCCATGAAGTTGGCAATCACTCTTGCCACCACCCCGTTCGTCCTTAGCTGCAAAGGTAGTCCCCAGATCTCCATGACTCCCCTTCTATTCTCAGCCCTTTGGGGAGGGTGGTAATGGAGATCCCCATCAAAGGGTGACACCAATCTCTATATCATCATCACTCTTTCAAAAGTACTTGTGTTGAAGTGGAGACCTTCCACGTCCAACATACCCAAATCAAATAGCACAAACCTTGCCCTGCCCAAATGCGCCACCTTCCACCCCTAAGAGGATAATGATAGAGATCTTACTAGGTTTTGGATCTGCTCATGTGCATATGGTCCCACCATAATCTCACTAATAAGAGCCCCCATTATCTCCACCTCCGCTGGCATAACCTCCTCAGATTGTGGTACTTCCACATTGTATACCTGCTCCATCCCCACCGGAGGTGGTGGCGGTGTTGTCCCACTCACTCCTTGGACCTTAACTTGCCCACCATTTTGTTGACACATCCTCCTCATCACTCTGCACTCAGCCTTGTTATGGCCCTAGCCCCCACATGCCAGGCTCAAGGTCGACAATCTGCACATGGCCACCATATGCCCTCTCCTTCTGTACTGATAGCACACAATATCTGCGTTCCCTCCTTTCCTTCGCCTCCACATATCGCCAACCCCTTGGGCCGTACGTGGAGCTACCCTACCTTCCTCCATCCTCTATCACTGACCTCGTCTCCTAGACCTCCAAACCCTCTAGCGGTCGTCCTCCTCCCTAACCCTTATATCATAATTAAACCATAATAAAGCATATTCTTAGCTAATTAACTAAGAAAACTAGTTAATTAAGGGTATTTATGAGCCATGGTGAGTCTCTCATCAACCACCATCACCCCTGTTGTCTTCCCCACATCTGGCACGAGATCTGGCGAGCTCGCGTCGATGCCACTAACCATCAAACTGATAGCGACTGACGAAGCGATTTTTGCTTTGAATAATTAATATTAAGATAATAAATCGTTGTAGCACAAAAGGTGGTGGAAAATCTCTCAATCAAAGATTAAACAGATATGAATTTAAACCACAATAATGGATGTTGTATCCACAGGGAGGAATAGACCAATAAATTCACGAGTCAAGGAATACACAGTTCGCAAACTCTTCTGCAACTTTAATGCGAGGAAATGCTATTTTAAATGAAGTTTGCAATTTCCTTAAAGGTTCAGGGGTATTTATGCAGTTTTCACATCAAGAATTAAGCTCCAAAAATATGTGTATGATGCATGTGTAATGGCTTATCATGTAAATTCAACTTTCATGCAATTCTAATTTGAAATTCAAGATAGAAACATGCACATAACATAAATAAAATAATTTTAAGAAAATCTGAGTGCATCAGTGTAATGTGGCCAGAATAAAATATTAATATAAACTTGACAATGGCATTGAATGTAATTATTAATAGAGATAAAAACAGAGCATTTCTCCTCTCTCCTCCTCGCGTGTGCGGCCGCACACAGTTGGTTGCAAGAGTCGGCGGGGAGGTGCGGCTTGACGAGAGCTACACAACGGTGGCAGCAGCACGTCGTGAGGAGGTTGGTGGCGGTCGGTCGGCGAAGATGAACGGCGGCGGTGGAGAAACTGCAGCTGGCCACGCATGCTGCAAGTGCTGGTGCGCGGTTGCAGGCGGTGGTGCAGGCACTTATGAAGGTGAGGTGATGGTGCTGTGCAGGTGCGCGAGGGCGTTCTGCCGCACCTGCAGAGGGTGTGCCTACGTTGGAGGGTGAAGGAGATGCAGCGCTTGCGGGAGCTTGAAGGCGGGCGCTGGAGGCGGGTCTGCGTAGGCGCTGGAGAGGGGCTGCAGGGCGCGTGGTCGTTCTTCAACGCCTGCAGATGGTGGTGGTGGCATGGTAGAGCGCCTGCGGGTGATGGGTGCGGGTGCAGGTGCTTGGTGCGGGCGCTGTCTACAGAGGGTAGCACCAGGCGCTGGAGATGCACTGGCTTGAGGTGGCACTGGAGGGGCACAAAAGCCTGCTGGGGTGTAGGCGAGTGCTTACAGAAGAGCGCACACCTGCGGATGCGGGTGGCGAGGGCGGAGAGGGTGCCTACATGGGTGCGGGTGACTAGGTAGAGCGCTTGCGGTGCTTAAGAGGGGCGGGTGGAGGTGATGGAGTGGGTGCCTGCTGGGACGGCTGGAGATGGGCACAGCCTAGCAGGGGCGCGTAAGGTGGAGAAGGTGCGGTGCCTGCAGGCTAGAGTGGTGTGAGCACTGGAGTGCCTGCGAGCGCAGCTGGAAGGAGCGGTGGACGGTGGATGCAGGTGCAGGTTGGAGGGTTGTTTGCGGTGGGAGACTTGGTGCACAGTGAACACAGTGGTTCACAGGGTCCGCCCTCTCCACGATGGAGAAGGTGGACATCCCCACCAGCGTGCGGAAGAAGATGATCCCCCATCCAACTTTTCCCTACCTCTTTATCTCCTCTCCCTGCATGCATGAGTTAAGGGATTTTCCAAATCCCTTTACTATTTTTGGCCGGCAGCTATTGAGGGGAGAGTTGCGGCTAGCCGGAGGATGGGGAAAAGATGGTGCCATTTGTTAGAAAGGGAAATTTAGCCTCACCTCCTTGTTCTTTTCCCAATATTCTTCCTGCACATAAAAACATAAAATCATTACTTATTAAGTTATAGAATGCTATAAAATAGATGTAAACTTAAATCATGATGCATGCAAACATTCTATAACTTAATGTAGTTATTAGCAAACCTAAAAGGTAAGATTAAAGTTAGTTATGCGTAATATTAGTTCATTAAAATGGATTCGTCAAATACCCCCATGCCTAAGATTTGCTAGTCCCTAGCAAAAATGAAAAATAATATAAGTAATCAGAAGATTTCTTCTTTTCTTATTTCAAAACTTTAGAGATCTAGATAAATGTGACGTGATAATAGCCTAAGTAATGGATCCAAGTGAAAAAGCCAATTTACATTGGGAGTTCGTACTTCACCCTTGGCAAATATTTCTCTCAGGATAGGCAACTACTTCCCTCGGGGATAAAGCAGAAGATAATCTGTAATTTGACCCTAGATTTTGGCTTAGGTAGGAGATATCGAGTAGTATGGATTTGTAATTGGTGGCACACACTCCTCTAGTGCTACATGTAGTCTAGTACTACAGACTCTAGATTAATAGACTATTAGACAAGTCAACTCCGAGAGAGGCTACACAACTGTGCTCTCTTGATGTTCCTGGGCACTCCCTCTTTTCTTTCTTTCTGAGATCACAAATCTCACCAGATTTAGAAATTGTACTCACTATTTGGTGGCCTCACATGGCATCCACACTTCAATTAAAGTCCTAATAACTCTATAACTAAGTTAGAGTCCTCAACCAGTATTCGGGCGATCAGAAATACTAAAAGGTAGGTATGGGTCATATTTGGTGGAACGCGATAGGTGCTCTGTTACCTCAGAAATAATGTTACATTATAACTTGGACCCTCTTTTTTTGTAATATAACTATTTCTTCTTATTCTTCTTCCTTCTCCCTTTTTTTTTTTTTAAATCAACATAATACGACACAAACTTTTATTTATGAGGCATTATTCGGGATGATGATGGTCAAGAGGATATTGTGTGGCTTATTTGGTGGAAGTGCCTATTCTCGGCACTGGGAAGGAATGGATAGGACAGGTGTATTTCTGACCTTTGACATTATTACCCTCCTTCAGCTGAGGACTCTATGAAGGACGGTCGTAACCATCCACCATAGTCATAGCTTTATTAAGACTTTATCTCTGTGTATTTGCCTTATTTGGTGACTCTCAGGAATTCCCACAAAGTACGCACACAGGAACAGAGAGTGAAAACTACGCCTAACTCTGAAGTATCCTCGTCTAATTATCCAAAAATTAAGAGTCCTTGCACTAGACTTAGCGCACCAGTAATCTCTCTACTTTCATCTCACAAATATGAGGTGGATCTACTAGAAGATAGTATGCCTGACTCCCTATTAACTGTCCAAGGGTTCAGTAGACTACAAAAGCTCATTGGTCTTCCTCAAGGATTCATTACCAAGTCTACATGCACGTGAAATAAATGTACTGGATTCTAAACTTAAGAAATAATTTTGGAAGAAAAACCTCCAATGACAAAGGTATTTTGCTAGGGACTAACCCATTCAGCTCAAGAAAAGAATTTTTTTTTTATACTAACCTAAATGCATGAATACTTCCTACAATGCAAATGCACCCCCCCATGCCTAAATCCTACAATGTCCACATTGTAAAATTAAAATAGGAGGAGAAAGGAAAGAAATCACTTGATGACGGTGTTATTCAGACTGCTGGGTTGCCTCCCAACAAGCGCTGCATTTTCTGTCAGCAGCCAGACTTAGAAGGAACCTATAAGTCTAGTTCGAAATAGACAAGGTTAGGCCCTAAAAATATGCATAACAGTGCAGGCCTAGAAAACAGGTAGCCACGGATGTTGGCGAGCTGATGATGCAACGTAATACCAAATGCTCGCCAGAAGATATGAAAGCAAATAACTGCGCTGGCTACCTTGGGAGGTTTAGGAATAATAAATGAAAAATGAAAAGGGACCTCCTGAAACGGAATAAGTGGAGGATAACAAGGATCCTCCAGAGCAGTATGGGTTTTAAAAGATATACACATTATTAGTTAAAACCCTTGAATGGCGAGAGTAAAAGTACAAGCATCAATCCACACTTGCCATTCTACCCGAGGATGTATTGGCCTGATATGTTCTCTAGAAGCAATGTACATGAGTAGAGATCTGAGCCAAGGATTGGTTAGGGAGTATAAGGGTTGTTTGTAGTGTTGGAAGGTAATGGTTAAGTCCAATGAGGGCTTAGTTGATGTTAGGTCTAATTCCAACAATGATTCAGATTGTGTATACTCCCTAACAGTTGTAGACAATAGGTTATCTTGCCTAGCATTAATGATCAGAGTCATATTTGAATCAAGGGTAGACTCCCAATTACAACTCTTTGATGGCAGGTTCAAAATGTCAGAATCATTATTATTTAGCTCATCCCCAGATTCGTTTGGTTCACTCACATTTTTATCGGGGTGTATATGTGATTCATTAATGAAGACAGGAGTTGGATCAGTATCCTTAATTATTCCTAAAGGAAGATCAGTTTAATATTTTGGAGCAAGCCTATATCATTGAATTCGTCATTCTTCTCGAGGTATAAATCCTCAATTGACGTGTTTTGTTCCCGAGAGTCTCCCATAGACTTCTCATTATTTTGTTTGTCCTCCTCTAATATCAACTCCTACTTTGATGGAGGATGACTCTCAAAAGAAAGGAGGAATCTGGATTTCACCATATGGTTTATATCCTTTGGAGGTAAATCCTCAAATGATAAATAATTCCCCTATGATTCACTCCAGATTTTCAGTCTAGGTTCCTCTATTGGGACGTCCCCATCTTCTGAATTAGACTCTTCATATCCCTGAGACAAAAATTGATCTAATTCATCCTCCATTCCGTTAGGGTTACCTTCATTGGGTGCATTTAAATCCTCAGGATACTGAATGGTAGGTGTTGATTCCTTAAGTGGAGGGTCAGGAGTAGGCTCACTAAGGGTAAAATGAGATTCCACCAAATAATCAATAGGGGAAGTGATAGGAATAATACAACCTTGACCCAGGTTGGTAGGGGTAAGGAGAATACTGTCATTGGGGTCAAGGTCCTCAAGAGGTACCATCTTCCCTTGCTTTTGACTCCAATATAGTTCAGATGGATAATCACTATGATCGTTGTCCTCTAGTGGCCATGTCTCATTGGGAGAGTCTAAGTGATAGCTACATAAAATTGGATCCCTATTGTCATTAGGTTCCTCATGATCATGATCGTATGGGTAGGGATCAGGATTATTGGGAAGCGTGTAGCTAAGTTGTCTTATTTCTTCATTTAACTGTTGACTATTCCTCAACATCTCTCCCATTGATTCCATCATTTCCTTTTGCTATTTTTGCATTTCTATCATAAAAGAGGAGAGGCTACTATTATCAGGTTGGGGAGGATAGTCAATTTCAGGCTCTGGTTGCCTAGGGGTATCAGTCCAACCTCGATACGGAAAATCATAAAGGGTGGGAGGTTTGGGTGTTTGCATGGAAATAGGGATTTCAGGGTTGGGAAATCCCGCTCCTAGGCTCTGCTCAAAAGTGGGAGTTATCAAGCCAGTACTCCCAGGATAAGAATAAGAATGATCCCATGAATTGTCAATGTACCAATCAAAAGATGTATACGCTCGGGGCATGGGATCCTGATTAAAAGATGGGAAGTATTGACTCTGATAATCTAAATGATAGGAGTAAGGGTAATCCATTTCTTTAAGCAAAATAGTTTTAACTCTCTTAGGATTTAGCAGAATTCAGAATACAAGCAGATCTTCCTAGAGAGTTCTACTGTCAAAGCAAATGCAAATTCAGTGGGATCTTCTTTTTAGTAGATTGTAGGTCTTAGAATTAAATGTTTAATTGGTGGCCAAACAAGTTTTGCAAAAAAAAAGAAAAAAATTACGCTTCCTAGGCCAACCTTCGCTGGTGCCTATAACCTACTCGTAAGGTATGGAAGTCTTGAATCGAGCCCACACACGAGGAACCGAAGTAAC
This sequence comes from Thalassia testudinum, assembly GCA_037157565.1. Taxonomy (NCBI): domain Eukaryota; kingdom Viridiplantae; phylum Streptophyta; class Magnoliopsida; order Alismatales; family Hydrocharitaceae; genus Thalassia; species Thalassia testudinum. The sequence continues at coordinate 100,032,588 of JAZHRO010000025.1, forward strand.
TTGGTGGATAGGCTTGTTGATTTCTGACTAACTTCCCTTGTGGTGAAAAAGAGGAGAGGTAGAAATTTATCTAGTGACCTTATGTGTGAGGTGCACAGTGTCTCAAGTGTGCAAACATACGATTGTGTTTTGATTTTTGAAATTTTGCAAACAGGATCCTTTTGCACACAATTTTCAGTCATAGATTTTAAAGTTCAACCTCTTAACAGTCCCAATTTTTAAAGTGATCACTGAATTAATTTGATTCAAGCACTTAGTGGTCTTAGATTTAAGTTCAATGCATATGCATGACAGGTAATTGATGCTCAAGAGAAGACGTACCTTACTCCAGCTTTCTTCGTTCAATGTATGCAATGCAGTAAAAATAAACTAGATGCCGCTTATTCAGTCCTATATGGTTGTCCTATAGATATGCAGCTTCTAGCAGGCAATTTAAACATTTTTTTTTGTTAATAATAAACAAACAGACCTAATCTAACTAACTAACCGAAATGCAGTTCAAATAATGCAAATATTCCTATAATCTAAATAAATGGGAACATGCTCCCGAAAATACGCTCCCGCATACAAGAGCGATAAGAAATAAAGTGGCACTGGGAACACGTTCCCAAAAATACCCGACAAGGGTCCAAAAGACAGAAATTAAATTCTAATGTCTATCTAAACTAAATCTAACTAAGATCTACTGACTAAATCAGAAATAGGCCTCTTCGTAAGACTATGAGTGTGGGATCAAGCCCCACGTGTTCCTGTTTCTGGCCTCCAGGTGGCGTCAAGGTCCACCAAAAGGATTGTCTCCACCGTGCGCGTCATTCAGGTTCAATGTTGTCGCTATGCTGCGCCTCTCACCATGTCGGATTCCTCGCATAATAAAAAAAATGATTAGATGATTGCGCAACTCAGAATATTCAAAAAAATATTAATGTGAATCTGTTGCATCTGTTGCCTCCTCGGCAACGGTGCCAATTTGACGGAGCGATTTTCGCTTTGAATAATTAATATTAAGATAATAAATCGTTGTAGCACAAAAGGTGGTGGAAAATCTCTCAATCAAAGATTAAACAGATATGAATTTAAACCATAATAATGGATGTCGTATCCACAGGGAGGAATAGACCAATAAATTCACGAGTCAAGGAATACATAGTTCGCAAACTCTTTTGCAACTTTAATGCGAGGAACATGCTATTTTAAATGAAGTTTGCAATTTCCTTAAAGGTTCAGGGGTATTTATGCAATTTTCACATCAGGAATTAAGCTCTAAAAATGTGTATGATGCATGTGTAATGGCTTATCATGTAAATTCAACTTTCATGCAATTCTAATTTGAAATTCAAGATAAAAACATGCACATAACACAAATAAAATAATTTCAGGAAAATCTAAGTGCATTAGTGCAATGTGGCCAGAATAAAATATTAATATAAACTTGACAATGGCATTGAATGTAATTATTAATAGAGATAAAAACATAGCATTTCTCCTCTCTCCTCCTCGCATGTGCGGCCGAGCATGGTTGACCGCGAGAGTCGGCAGGGAGGTGCGGCTTGACGAGAGCTATGCAACGGCAGCAACGACACGTCGCGAGGAGGTTGGTGGCAGCCAGCCAGTGGAGATGAACGACGGCGGTGGAGAAGCTGTAGCCGGCCACACGTGCTGCAGGTGCTGACGCGCGGTTGCAGGCAATGGTGTGGGCACTTGCGAAGGTGCGGTGATGGTGCTGTGCAGGTGCGCGAGGGCGCTCTGCAGCGCCTGCAGAGGGTGCACTTGCGCTGGAGGGTGAAGGAGACGCAGCGCCTATAGGCGCTTGAAGGCGGGCGCTGGAGGCGGGTTTGTGTAGGCGCTGGACAGGGGCTACAGGGCGCGCAGTCGTTCTTCATCGCCTGCAGATGGCGGTGGTGGCGTGGCAAAGCGCCTGCGGGCGATGGGTGCGGGTGCAGGTGCTTGGTGCAGGTGCGGTCTGCAGAGGGGAGCACCAGGCGCTGGAGATGCACTGGCTTGAGGTGGCACTGGAGGGGCGCAAATGCTTGCGGGGGTGCGAGCGGGTGCTTGCAGAAGAGCGTGCACCTGCAGGTGCAGGTGGCGAGGGCGGAGCGGGTGCCTACACGGGTGCGGGCGGCTAGGCAGAGCACTTGCGGTGCTTGAGAGGGGCGCATGGAGGTGATGGAGTGGGTGCTTGCAGGGATGGCTGGAGATGGGCGCAGCCTCGCAGGGGCGCGCAAGGTGGAGAAGGTGCATTGCCTGCGGGCTAGAGTGGTGTGAGTGCTAGAGTGCTTGTGGGTGCGGCTGGAAGGAGCGGTGGACGGTGGATGCAGGTGTAGGCTGGAGGGTTGTTTGCGGTGGGAGACTTGGTGCACAGTGCACACAGTGGTTCACAGGGTCCGCCCTCTCCACGATGGAGAATGTGGACATCCCCGCCAGTGCGAGGAAGAAGATGATCCCCCATCCAACTTTTCCCCACCTCTTTATCTCCTCTCCCTGTGTGCGTGAGTTAAGGGATTTTCCAAATCCCTTTGCTATTTTTGGCCAGCGGCTATTGAGGGGAGAGTTGCAGCTAGCTGGAGGATGGGGAAAAGATGGCGCCATTTGTTAGAAAGGGAAATTTAGCCTCACCTCCTTGTTCTTTTCCCAATATTCTTCCTGCACATAAAAACATAAAATCATTACTTATTAAGTTATAGAATGCTATAAAATAGATGTAAACTTAAATCATGATGCATGCAAACCTTCTATAACTTAATGTAGTTATTAACAAACCTAAAAGGTAAGATTAAAGTTACTTAGGCATAATATTAGTCCATTAAAATGGACTCATCAGCGACCACCTCCAAAAGCCCTACTACACCTCCACCTTCAAAAGCCCTCATCTAATTTCACCTCATCACCACCCAACCTCTCCATCGAATGCCACACCATTCGCTCACCCTCTCCGACCTCCACAGGCTAGCTCCATTCACCAAAGGAGTGGGACATTTTAGTCCCACATCGAGGACTCAGAAGCATGGGAAGGCACATAAAAGAGTTTCATTATCTACCTCCATTGCCTTAGCATGCACAGGGGTGAGGTCTTCTTCTCATGTGCCTGCGCACGCTCTCGCCTGCGACACACGCCCGGAGATTTGGGCTCCGACCCGTTCACTCGGTTATTGTTCACCCTGGTTTGAGTTTGAGAGAAAGGGAGAGATCTGAAGAGCAGGGAGGGGGTTTTGCATTGTGGAGCTTTGAGATTTGTGCCTCCCCTTGGCTCCACACAGCCATTTCAGAGCTCATTCCTTGTGCTTTATGCTTCTAATGATAAGGCATTTGTGCCTCATATTCAACGTCTGAGCCTTGTAATTGACTTGGTTATGTTATGAGATTATGTGGATCCCTTAGTTGACATGGATATTTAGGATAAGTGGTTGAGGAGTACTATTCAAAAATTTGATTGGGCATTAGTGCTTAATTGTAGGGTTAATTTGGTGGTTTCAACCACCATTTTTAGCTCTTTATTTTTATGTTTTTATCCCTGACATTGAGATACACTATTACTTTATTATTGAATATCATTGTTTGATTATTGATTTCACCTGCATCATTATTCTTAATTACTGTGATTAGTGAATTGATTTGTCATATTTGCTCCCTGTGAACAACCTTAGACTCACATTTTTTAAGATTATAAATTTAAATGTTGATTCACTTTTGTTGACTATACTACAATGCGTATTTTAAACTCAACGAAAGTGCACCAATAGATTGAAAAGGAAATCAATTAGGATCCACTTGCCTTATTTTCTTAGTAATCATCATTAAAGGCAAAAGTTTCCTAATTTGATCAAATTTGATTGATTTGGTTAGAGATCCCCATCCTGATACTTGCACCTATTATGTACATAAGGTTCCTTGGGCTATTCACCTTCTTGATTGAGCCCAAGGTACCATCTTTGAAAGAAATTGAACCTGGAAATAGAGCTAAACTAGAGTTTCCACATTAGGGTTTCAAGGACTAGTACACACTTGCCTGCTTAAAATGGAAATAAATCCCCGCATTGTGTGATACCCAAGCCCTTGTTAGAATTGATCTTAACAAGTTGACCCTAAAATCAAGGCTTTATAATCACTTGGATCATTAAAATTTGGGACCTAATAACCTATTTGAGAACTAATTTAGGGTGGTTTGGGTGCTGTTGCCCAACCTCATCCTCAACCTTAGGGCAAGTTAGGTGAAGTTGGTTCACTTTGTGAATCAACCAACCTCCAAATTAGGTCACAAATCAAATAAGCTCTAAATTCAAGTGAAATTCAAGGCACAAGCATGATTAAAATTGGTATACTTAGGCATCAGCTCACACATTCCGATCTACTTAGAATCGTGGTGACAAGGAAGGTCGAGTGGGGGAAACCCTGTAACCCATGGGGATGCTCTACTGTGTAGGGGTCTTTGTAGGACTCTCTCTTCCTAGCTACCCAATTACTTCTCGGGTTGGTGAGTTTTTGATTCAGAGGTCCATCTGCATCGAACTACCTTAGTCACCCAGCCTTTTTTAGTGCCTTGATTAGGTCCAAGACACATTTTGTCCCTCATCTGATTTTGTAGTGCATGTACGGGAGGAGACCCTTAAGACCAATCTTGAGAGCTCCATTAGCAATTCACTCTCGTCGAGGTCAAGCCCCAGCTCAATTGTTTGGGTCACCTTACAATTAGATTAAAATCTCTTCTAATCATTCCACATCTAAGCCTAGTTCTCCATCATCTGTTTCCATGGAGAATCAAGATCTTGAAGGAGGAGGCTAGGTACCCGAATTCTAGAACCAATTGCAGAATCTCATGGATCTACTTCATGCATTCATGAATCCCCGACCGTGTTCGCAGATGCGAGATCATTATAATCCCGGGGCGGTAGCCATCGAACCCAAGGTGCAAATCTTGGCTGGAGGACTTGATAAAGAATTGAAGTCGAATCTTATCAGTGTAATCCCCAAATTTCATGGATTGAACTTCGAAGATCCTTTCCAGCACATCAAACAACTAAAACATCTGGCCCAAACTTTTGGACCACCTGTTCAAAACTGGGACATCCTACTCATGAAGATGTTCTCCTTCTCTCTGATGGACAAGGCTGCCCATTGGTATCAATCCTTGGCTCAATGAATCAATACTTAGGAGGAACTACAAGCTAAATTCCTAAAGAAATTCTTCCCGGTGGGTCATACTAATGCATTGAGGCACCAAATCATGCATTTCATGCATAATGTGGGAGTACCACTTCAAGAGGCATGCGATCTCTTTTTGGATCTCATGCGAAAGTGCCCTCATCATGGAGTTCCTAAATGGGAACAAGTCCAATCTTTTTACTAGGGACTCTGTGAAGACATTATATTATTTGTCAATGCAACCTGTGGTGGCAACATCATGGGTCAGAATGAAGACACTATTTGGGAGATTCTCAATAACATGTTCGACCGAATGACTACCTGTGCATTGACAAACATGCGAGGGGAACACGAAACACAAGACCTATCTGCATTAGTCGATTTGGAGTTCGTGGCCAGTCACCTGGATATGGTCTCTATTATTAAGAAAAAAATGGACAAATTGACTCACCATCTACAGAGAGCCACCTCTTCATAGCAAAGCACGTATGCACATCTGCCCTCAGGTAGGGAGGCCATGCACAACATTCACCACCATGCATATCAAGGGATGGATGCGTATGCAACCCCATCTGATCCTGGTCTCAGAGGAAGCTCCAAACCATCTTACTCTAGTTAGGGGATCTCTAAACCCCCGTACTCTGACTACTCTGGAGCACCTCAGACCTGCGAGGATCTCCACACCATCTAGAATGATCTATTCTCCAACTCATATAACACTGGATGGCGCAATCATCCGAATTTCACATGGTCGGGAAATAATCAAAACTCAAGACCTTAATTCCAATCTCGACCACAAGCTCCGTGACCATATCAGCTCTCTCAACCTAGGCCCAACTTGAACTTCCAAACTGAGCCTAGCAAGGAGGACCAAATGAGCTTGATTTTAGAAACCTTGGCTGATATGGAGAAGACCAACATGACCATACACAAACAGCATAAGGTAGAAATCACAGAGGTTCACAATCAACTTGCACAAATGCCTGGGACTTGCCAGCCTGGTGCACTTCCTTCCCAACCTCTACCAAATTCGAATAATGGTCGAACTAAAGGTGCGTTATGAATCCAAATCAAGGCCAAGCTCATTATGTCTATCAGGCCCCTTCTACACCTCCACATGACGAGATGGAGGCATCCATATCATACTCGAGATATTAACAGTAGGTGCCACTCTTGCCAACTCCAAATCCAAACCAGGTAGGCCTAAATGCTATCACTACGTGTAGGGAAAACTACTCAGGACCCGCCTTATCCTAGCCACTCCAATCTTGGTAGTTCAGAACCCACACCTAGGATGATATCAAGGACACCCTATATCAAATCCAGCGCCTGAACCAATCCTAGAGAAACATACAGAGATTCCATTTCTCGAGGCCTTGACCAAAGGAAACAAGAAACCCAAACCTGTGGCACTTAAGGAAGACTTGGTCAAGCTCTTTGAACAAGTTTAAATAAGCATTCCCTTGATGGATGCGATCCACCACGTACCGGCTTACATACCATTTCTGAAGGACTTATGTACACCAAAGTGTAAGCCGTGAAATAAAGATGGGAGTCCGATTGTGTTGTCTAAGCAAGCCAGCTCTATAATTTTGCGTAAACTCCCACAGAAAGTAAAAGATCCTGGCACCCCTTTGATCTCCTGTAAGATAGGCAACCTAGAGTTTGATCGAGCTTTATTGGACTTAGGAGCCTCCATAAACCTGATCCCCACTACCCTACTATATCACTTTGAGGGAACTAAGCTCAAACCTACTAGGATGACTCTACAGTAGGCTAGCAGATCAATAAAGTCACTAAGAGGAGTTCTTGAGGATGTTCTAGTTAGGATACGAGATTTCTACTTCCCGGTGGATTTCATTGTGTTAGACATGGATACTCCTGAAAATCTAAAAGATACATCAATCATCTTAGGGAGACCGTTCCTAGATACAACTAGGGCAAATATCAATTGCAAAGAAGGCCGGGTCGAGTTAAAATTCAGGAACAGATGTTAAGGATCGATATCTTTAAGGCCTAGAAAGGAATAAACTGTGGGACAATCAAAGAAGTCTGTGACATAGGTACCCTGGTTGAGGACCCGATTCTTGAGGTGAACTCGATTCTCCAAGAACCTCAACCACAAGATCTTGACCCACAGATCGAGGAGCTCGAGGCTGATCTAGATTTATCCCTAGCTTCCACCTTATCTTCTGAGGCCAATCCCGACCCCCACTTGCTACTGATAACCTGCTCTTCAATTAAAGCCCCTCCTAGATCATCTGAAGTACATGTTTTTGGGTTCGAATCAAACGTTTCCTGTAATAGTCAACTCCCGACTCACTCTTGATCAGGAAATGAAACTAATTTCTATCCAACAGCCATTGGATGGACTCTAGATGACCTAACTGGAATAAGTCCCTCTTATTTCACTCATCGTATCTATACCGAAGAGGGCTCACAACCTTCTTACGAGATGTAGAGAGGACTAAACCTGAATCTCCAGGAGGTCATGAAAAAGGAAATTATCAAGTGGTTCGACATAGGAATTATCTACTCAATCTCTGATAGTTGCTGGGTGAGTCCCATCCAAGTTGTGCCTAAAAAGGCAGGGCACACTATGATTACTGATGAGAACCTTATCATGAACCCTAACTAGCTTACTTTGATCTAATAAAATGAACAAAAGCTCCTACATAACCTAAAGGAAGGCCTAATTTAGGGGATTACTAATCTAAAAAGAGAACATGAAATAAGGGGTAAAACTACAATTTTAAAATTGCAGTGCATCAACAAGATTTCTAAGGGCCTAGACATAGGTCAATTGGACTTAATAAAAGAAAAGTGGGATGGTTTAGTCAGAAAAGGGTTATTGTGAAATTTAGGAATTAAATGACATTCTGTAACCCTAAAACAAACCCACTTAAATTCACAAGGTTCCAGGCAAGATAAAAATCAACTAAACCCTCTAAAATTCATGGAAAAATATTCCCTAGGGTTTAGAACCTTCAATTTGGCCTTTGGAACCTGTTTTGACCTAGATTAGGGACTAAGCCTAATATTTGACCTAATTTGGGTTTTTGTGCAAAATATCCAGTCAAACGTAGTCAAACCTAAAATCCAACTTCACCATTGGATTCCTTAGGTCCAAATTAGGTTTATACCAAAATTTGGACCTAAGGGAAGGTTATCTTGACCTGACCTACTTTGCAAAATTGTCCACCTAATTACATTCTGACCCATAACTTTTGAAAATCCTTGCAAATATCCCCTCAACTTCTTCGTCACTTTCTTCATTTTGGTCCCTCTACCATCGCAGTAGGGACCCATATTGCCAGCGACTTTGCGAGCCAGTTTTCTCATTTCCATGGGGAGCTGCTCCCAGATTTGAAAGGGGAGCTCTATGCGAAGTCCCTTACTGCATGAGTAGCTCCCCATACCCTGATTCGCCCCATACCTCTCGTGCGAACGCTCGAGAGGTATGGGTCTCACTCCGGCCATACCTCCAGCATGGTGTTACCACCTCCTCCTTGCGATTCTCCCTTTGCCCACGCCTATTTAAGCTTACCTAGAGCCTTCCGCTTTTGGCAAGCCTAATTTGGCCGAAGAAATCCCCCCAAATTCGTCTCCTCCTCCTCCGGCCATCCGCCCGCAAGCTTTGGTGACTCTTCGTCCCTCTTCTCGTCACTTTGCCACCGTACCAGTGGCAGAGCCATCTCCACCTCACTTCTCCGCATCGCACCATACCTGCACGAGGCCCTCTGACCCCCTCATCGTCGCCACCTCTTCACCTCAGGGCCTTTGACTCCAACGACGGCAGACATGCACCGATCACCCTCCACCTCCCCCCTTCACTACAAGTCCCTCGGTTAAGTCCTCTTTCTCCCCTCTTCATTTTCCCCTTATTTATTTCCTAAATCGACTATCGCCACACTCCACCAACATTATCTCCTTCACCTCTGGCCACCAACTCCGGCGAGGTTGCTCCACCTCCACAGGCTGTCCCACCCCTCACCGACAAGTCCATAAGCATCCCCTCACTCCACTCAACATTTCCCCTCACTCGTACCACCACTCCACTCACCCAAACACACCCCCGAACACACCCACACATATGCACACAGTGTGCCCTAGGCACGCTTGCACAGGCATCCCCACTCCACGCCACCCATCGCACCACCTTCGCCTTGACACGACGAAGCTACCCGAGTGTTTTGATAGGGCTACGAGGCCATTTTGGTGCTTTCAGGTTCTGATGTCCCTCCGCCATTGGAGCAGAGCTTGAAGCAAGCTTGAAGCGAGCTCCAGGTTTCGCTAGCTCCAGGTTCCTGTCCCAGGTTGTGCGGAAGACACTCGTGCACAACTCCAAGCCATCAATTGGAGTCAAAGGCCATCGCAACTACTGCAATTGGAGGCCTTGTCCCTACCATAGGCATGCACGAAGAAAGGTGGACAGATAGTCCCACCTCTGATATGATAGAGCACCTACACCAGAATAAATTGAAAAAGTGTTCTCACCTTATCTCCTCCAGTACACAGGGTGAGGTCCCTCACCCACGTACACCTGCCTCATCTGCGACCACTCCTACGCAAACCTGGCTGACCTGACTACCCGTGCACTCCTCGCGCACCACCCATGCCAGTGTGCCTGGTCCCGGGCACGCATACCTGACCCGATAACCCGAGAAGGCTCTGGGAGAGCTGTCCCGAGAGCGAAATAGAGAGAGAGAGACGCAGGGAGGGTAGGGGGTAGGTTTTGCTTCTCTGTACTGTGCAGGGAAGAAGGAGGAAGAGGAAAAGAAGAAGAAGAGGAGGAGCTGAAGGAAGGAGAAGCCGTAGAGAAAGAGAAAAAGAAAGGAGGAAGAAGAAGCAGCTGTGGAGAAGAAGAGGATAAAGAGGAAGGAGACTGCAGAGGCCAAGGAAGGAGTTGAGAATTTAGCCGCAGAAATCAGAAAGAGAGAAGGAAGAAAGGAGTAGAGGCTGAAGAAGAAGGAAGGAGACTGCAGATAGAGAAAAAGGAGCTGCAGAAGAAGAAGAAGGCAAGGAGGAGGTGCAGCATCTCAAGAAGAGAAGAAGAAGAAGAAGCCAAGGAGGAAAGCCAAGTGAAGAAACAAAGTAAAGGCACTGTAGCAGTCATCAGTTAAGGCATCTGATTCATAGAATCAGATGTCTGAAGAAGGCCAAAGACAGAGAAAGAAGAAAGAAAGCAAAGAAAAAAGAAAGAGAGAAGAGAAGAAGGAAGAAAAGAAAAAAAAAGAGAATTTACTTCTTTTTCCTCCCTAGCATTTATCTACATTGGATTGAACATCTTTTAAGTAAAATTTGAGATTTGTGATTTTGCTTCTGAAATACCGATTTGCTCCCTAAGTTCAACCTCAGAAGTTTTTAAATTTCGAGTAAATAAAATTGATAATCATTTTTTTTTGAGGTGAGTTCAAATATACTACAACGAATACATTTTTAAAACACGATCTCGTCGCGAATAGAACCATTCAATTATCAATTACGACTGAATCTGGAGAAACCATCCCAACTCGAATTACAAATTCATGGAGAGTCTGCATAGATTATTGGAAACTGAATACCTCCATGAATAAAGACCATTTCCCTCTCCCGTTCATTGATCAGATTCTCGAGAAACTGGCGAAAAATTGATTTTTCTATTTCTTAGATGGCTACTCCGTATATAGCCAAGTGGCAATTCATCCTGAAGATCAAGAGAAGACCACCTTTACCTGCCCCTGTAGTATGTACGCATTCTATAGGATGCCATTCGGGCTATGCAATGCACCTACCACCTTTTAGCGGTGTATGCTAGTCATATTCTCTGATATGGTAGGTAAATACCTTGAAGTCTTCATGGATGACTTCTCGGTGTTCGATCAATCTTTTGATGATTGCCTTCTGCACTTGGTTCAAATCCTCTGAAGATGCATCAATGTGAACTTGGTTCTCTCCTGGGAAAAGAGCCATTTCATGGTTCCAAAAGGCATCATGATTGGACACCTCATATCTGAGAAAGACATCCAAGTTAACCGAGCTAAGGTGAATTTGATTTCCAAATTACCTATGCCTTCCTCAGTCAAAGATAATTGATCATTTCTGGGGCACGTTGGTTTCTATCGACAATTTATATCTGATTTCTCAGAAATCACACGCCCCTTAACGAATCTTCTCTCGAAGGACACTACTTTCGAGATGACTAGTGAGTGCATTCATGCATTTGAAATCCTACGCGACCGAGTTACCCAAGCTCCAATCATACAGTCCCTTGATAAATGCCAATTTATCATCATTCTTATGCCTTAAAATTGATCTAGCTCTTAGGGTTTTAACTCTGCAAATGGGTTTTCAGGTTGCATTTAGGCATTACTTAGGTTAAGCATGCATTGCATAGTTTTTTGTGTTTTTGACACGTTTATTTGAGTGGTAGGGATAAACAAACAGATAGATCTCTAAAACCCTAACATTAAGGAAGGTAGCAGGTGAAGAGGAAGCTCATTCTAACTGGACCATAGTTGAATCCAACTCATCACAGCTAGATACCAGCTCACCTGGGTTAGGTTTAGCTCTCTCTAGCACCATTTAGCTCGTCTTAGCTGGATGGTAGCTCAACTCAGCTCAGATCCAGCTCAACTTAGTTGAGTCTAGCTTATCTTAACTCCAATCAGTTCACTAGGAGCTTAAGCTAGCTCTACTTAATTGACAAGAGTTCATTCTAACTCCAGCATAGCTCTCCCTAGCTCTATTCAGCTCATGGTAGCTGAAATCCTTCTAGCTTAGCTACTACTTGTCAACTTAGTAGCTAAGCTAGCTCAGGAGTTCTCAAGAGAAGTAGGTCAAGCTCAACCTAGCTCCAGATAAGTTGAGACCAGCTCAACTTAGCTGCACTACCCAAGCTTAGCTGCTAGCAGAAGAACTAGCTAGCTAAGCTAGGTAGTTGAGCTCCTAAGAAGACCTCTTCAACCATCATCAACTCCGGGAAATTTACTTCAGCTCCAAATGTACTTCAAATAGCTCTCTCTCTCAACTCCTCCTCTCAAACCCTAGCTTCCTTCTACCTCCTCTTCCACTCACCTACTAGCTAAGCTAGATTAGCTAGATTAGCTAAGCTCCACCTCCATGACATCGAAAACCTAACCCTAATTTCTACCCTTTCAATTTGGCTCCACCACTAACCTTACATAGTCCACCTAGCTAACCTACTCCCACTTCACTTTGGCGCCAACACACACACCACCCTTTAACCCACCACCAACACCAAGAGGCGCTTCATTTTGGCGCCAAAAATACCCAACCACATCCCTTCATCTTAGCACCAAAATGCCCCTCATCCTAACCCTACACATCACCCCACAAACCATCTCAACCCTCCACCTACACACCTTCTAGAAGCCACCAAAGGTGGTGACAAACCAAGGCAACCTTTCAAGGTTGGTGCCACCTTTAACCACTCATAACTAACCCCCCTTGCATCCATTGAAGTGGCGCCAAAGCAGCTTAACCCTAGGATCCCTTAACCACCCCATAATTTCATCCTAGTTGTCCACATCAAGCCCCCTTTAACCATATAAAGTATGTCACTAACCCTACTTTAACCTCACCTATTTACACCCCTCTACTTGGTGCCAACACTTAACCATCATCCATCATCTAACCTCCACCTCATAAGCCCATCCTAACCCTCCACATACTCCACGCCAACCCATAACCCTTAACTCCACCAAAATTTGGCACCACCCATCTTAGCCAACCCTTAACCACTACCTCCAAATCCCTCCTTTTAATGCCAACCATCTTCCACCATGGATTCTATAACCACTATCCCATAAGTCCATCTTAACCCTACATCAATACCCACACGACCTAACCTAAGACCTACCATAGTTAATGACAACCAACCACCACTAAACCTATAAAAACCCCATGTAACCACCACTTAAAGGACACCCTTGGCTACATTTTTTAGTGCTCTTCCACCTATATTCCACCAGCCATATTCGACCAAGAGAAGAAGGAGAAGAAGAATAAGGAGACACTCTATCTCCTTGGTGCTTTCCCCTCTTCCCTTCTCTCTTGTGCACACGCCAAGGGGTCCATTTCCAAGGAGAGCCAGGAAAGGAGGACGGCTAAAGAGGAGGATTCTTAGGATGGCCCATGCCCACCCAAGGAAGAGTTTTTAGAGTGGAATTCTTCCACTCTAGTAGGAGCTAGGGTACACCCACCAAGGGCTTGCCAACGAGGACAACATCAACTTGGAGGAGTACATCAAGAAAGGAGTTGGAGGATCCTTTCTAAGCCCAGGAGTAACTAAGCTTGGAGCAAGGATTACCTCCTCTTCATCACCATTACTAGGAGGATTTTGTTTATTACTTTTGTATTTTCAATTTTGTAGTAGAAGCATTCCTCTACAAGATTTTTGTAAAACATTTCCTCCTCAATATAAGTTGCTATCCAATTTTTGTTGCAGTTATTTGCATACTTTTGTTTTAGTTTAGTGCACTCACACTCTCTCTAATTACCCTAGGTCTTCACGTACCTAGGGTGAGCTTAGAGAGAGGTTCTTCTTGCCACTTAGGATTTAGCAATTAGGTGTAGTCTTTCTTCGCATTTCCATATTTCGCTACCCAATATTTCAAAAATAAAAAAAAGTTTATATCAAAAAACTGCAAAAAGAAAGTTGGTTTCCATTTTGTCGAGCGACTTTGAATTCGCATTTTTGCCTCCCTTGGGACGACCCGAATACTCTCCGAGTACTCGATATTTACAAATTTTAAAAACAATTAGATTAGTGTGTTGCAACAACAAAAACTTGATTTTATCAAATCATGCTTTTTCACCCATCATCCCCTGACTGGTCTCAACCCTTTGATATCATGTGCGATGGGTCTGAGTATGCAGTAAGAGCAGTGCTGGGGTAGAAAATCAAGGGGAAATCAGTGGTAATTGAAATTGCACTTGAGGGAGGGTGAATAGTGAATTTGAAAAATAATTGCAAGATAAAATTCAATCACAGAAATGGAGGCACAAGATTTTTAGGTGGAAATCAAAACTGGGTGAAAACCACTACCTAAGCCAATCCCTTGACTTAGGATTTACGATCACAAAGTGATCAATCCACTAACCACACTACTTCAATGAGGGTAGTGTACCTCAATTACAAATCCCACCTCTGATCCCTAAATGGAGGTTTCTCCCTTCACAATGAAGAGACGAGGATCCAACAGGTCGGATACCCAACTTCAACAAGTAAAATGGAAAACAAAAATGCACCCTATAGAGCACCCCAAAAATATGTATAATTAGCTTATCTACTAAGGGTGAAAGAAACTCTCTGAAGATGAGATTATGAAGCATAATGGGAGTGATGGTTTGCCCCAAACAAAGTAGTTGCATAGCACAAGGGTAATGGAAGCAATGGAGCAAGTGAGCAAGTGATTATCTAAGTGAATTATATCTCAAGAGGTGTGTTTTGCGTAAGAGGGGTTATAGTGTATTTATAGGCAAGCTTAGAACCTTCAAGAAGTCTTGGGAGAGGGCTCCTAGCCGTTGGAGGCAAGTTCCAAGAGATTGGGACGAAATCCAACTCAAATCAAGGTAATTATGATTTTGACAGCATTATCTAACATATGATTTTTGGGTCAGATGTGTCATAAGATGTCTGACTATAATTATGGATGTCTGATTTAATGGGTCAGAGTTATTGTTTTCATTGGATTGAAACATGATTCTACGTGGACGTCTGATATGCTATTATAAGACATCTGGCACTAGAATTGGACATCTAATTATAAGCAAGTTTGTTCCTATTTTGATATATCCAAATAGGATTCTAGATCTTAAGGATCAGACGTCAATGTAGACGTCTATCCAATGGCCTAGACATCTGGAAAGAGATTAATATCTTGCTTTGGGAATAAAAAAAGCAAGATTTGCTTTCTGACAAATCTTCGCAAAGGAAGTGGCTAATGGTCCATTATTGGACGTCTGGAGACATGTCCGGACATCTAAAGGTGTATTTAACCATTAGGTTTAAAGAATGATAAAGGAAATATTGAGTGCAGTCTAACGGTTGGCTTAAAGGATCTCTAAGGTATGTAATGGACGTCTAGATAAGCCTATGGACGTCTAATTGAAGGTTGCATCAACTGGAGCCTAAATGTTCAGAATGCAAATACAAGGCTATAGGTAATTGGTCGTTTGTAATCATGATCAAACGACTTAAAGTTGAATATCAGACGTATGACAGGTGTGTTGGACATCTGATATGTGTTTTGTGTTAGGTTTTTATTTCTAATTTTTCCTAACTGCAGAGAGCCTAAGTTAGCTATGTGTATGTTATCTTTTGGGGCACTTTACAAGATCTCTAGACTGAATAAAAGAGAAGATTACAACCTTTTGAAAGTGTATAATAAAAAACCTAAGACCTATGACAAAATGCATCTTCACGCTCCTAATCATCTGTCTTGGAAAATTTGTGAGACATGCAATTATATTATAATAGAGAAAAAATATGCTATTTGCATGTTTTATTTCTTTTACTTTATTTTGTAAAATCATCAAAATGTTATTTATGAGGGGTTGAACAAACAGTAATATTACATCAACAAGACATTGGATGAGGCTCAGCATAATTACAAGATTACGGAGAAAGAGCTGCTGGCTGTTGTATTCAGTCTGGAGAAATTCAAATCATACCTCTTGGGATCTCATGTCATCATTTACTCGGATCACATTGTAGTGAGACACTTACTTACAAAGAAAAATGCAAAACTGAGATTAATCTGATGGATCATGTTGTTACAAGAATTCGATCTTGAAATTCGCAATAAAGCGGGAAGTAGAATGTTGTAGCTGACCATTTGTCTCGCCTTCCTTCTTCGATCATTGACCCTTCCGGACCTATTATCGATCATTTTTCTGATGAACATATCTTGGTCATTAATGGACTTCCCTGGTTCGTTGATATCGTGAATTACTTGGTCACGAGGAAAGTTCTGCCTGATTGGGCAAACACCTAGTGGGACAAGATGATTTCTGACGCAATTGGAGTCATGAAATCGCGTAATTGATTAAGAAAGCATTGTAGTATAGTCGTGAAATTCGATTCAACAAAAATTTAAATAACGAGATGGTAGTGCCAGTCGATCTCAGGGAGGTAGATAAAAGCGAGATTGATTTTGATTTTATACTTTCTTAAAATTGTAGTTTGATGTTTAAAATATGAATATAGGATTCGCTAGTTGCGTTGTTAACTCGTAAGACTTGCACATGAGTCAAAAATAATATAAACGTGAAAGTATGCATATTGGTGGGCACTATCTTAACTATGCAATGGTGACCCACAAAATATTTGTTAATCGTTAAATCTTCTATATCTTCCCGAACAGGCATTTTAGTTGCAACAAGATAAGAATATAAACCAGGCAACTGATGATTGCAACGTAAATAGATGAATTAGATATCACGCAGCTATTGATTTCATTTCTTCGAGAACATTGCCATTACAATCATAGGTAGGGGAATGCTTATACAAGAGAGCTTAAATCAGCAATTCTAACTAATAGAAAAGTGATGCACGCATGGATCTAAGAAAGATTATGCATGCATTCATTCAGGTAGAGGATTACTACACTACTATCAGAAAATTAATGCACGAATTAAAACTCATAAGAACTTTAAATCTAGCTAAAAGAAAGTAGGCATTGGAGGTGGTCTCCAATGGCTGTGTGGCCTAAGGTGGTGGGAAAGGAAAGAGGGATGGCCAAGGTGGTTGGTTGGCCTCTTGAGAAGGTGGTGGAGGTGCTCTAGCTCTTGGACATAAAGATGGTGGTGATGGAGGTGATGGAGCTCGTGGAGGGTGTGTGCATGAGATGCAGTTTGAGAACTAGATCTAGAGATAGGGTCCATGACCATCCATTATGGTCTTTAAATAGACTAAGGGAGAGACACTCTAGAGGAGTGTGGAGTTATCTAGAAGAGCCTCCATCACGACTAGCCACCCCATTTCAAATGGGTCTTCTTGGATCCACATTTCATGGGTGTGGTTGAGGACTCCTTAAAAGACTAAAATAGTCTTCAAGGTGGAGCCACTAGGTGAAGGTTCTAGAGGTCTCTAGAGTGGGCGGCTAGGTTTGTGTGTGTGGGTGTGTGTGAGTGAATATGTGGGTGTGGCTAGGTGGTTTACGTCAAGTCCTATAGGTCTAGGTGATTGGGTTTAGGTAGGTTTTTAGAGATAGGGTTATAAACCCTAATACTAAAGTGATGAGTGCAATTAAACTTATCCTAAGTTTAATTGAGTGGATGTGTGTGTAATTGGGAGAGATAGTTCTCAATTAAGTTGGGCTTGAGTCAATTGGACTCTCACTGAGTCCAAATAGACTTGTGTCGGTTGAGGTTTGAGCTCAATTGGACTCTATGAGTCCAATTGACTAGGTGAAGTGTGATTGACTTAGATCCAAGTCAATTGAGTTTGATGAGAACCTAATTAGGTTCTTAGAAAGGTCCTCGACTAGTGTACTAGTCTTAGGACACCTTAATTTAGGTTCCCTAGGGTGTAGAATTGGGTTTAGGGGCTTAGGAAATCAAGATCTAGGCTTGATTTCAAAATCAACAACTGGAGAAGGGTTCCAGAAGTCTGATTTAGTAATTAGACAACTAATACTCCAAAATTAGAAGTCTAAGTCTCTAGTTTGGATGTCTAATGTTGAGTGAGGGTGAATTTGAGGTTCTGTCTTGGAATTCTGCAGAAATTGGATGTCTGACACCTTGTCTGGAAGTCCAATATTCCAGCAAAATTGGGTTTTGGCTCTGTGGGTGTTGTCTAAGGGTCCTAGACGTATAGAAACCTACCTGGACATCCAGATATGGGCTGGAAGATGGGTTTTAAGTCATTCTAAGCTAGGGTGACCTAATCTAAGGGTGGATAAGGTTTAGGAAGGTCTCTACGGCTGTTCTAAGGCTAGGAATGGTCTTATGTTCTTCATAATTTAATTCCTACATTAAAATTCTACTAGTAAGGTAGTATAGTGATGCGTACTTGAATAGGTCTTATTAATATGGTGATATTATCATTGAAATTAGTATAGTGAGTTAACCTAAATCGAGTCTACACTAGCTTCACAAAATTTTTAACTTGGCCTACTTGATTTTATCTTGGTCACTTTTAGACCCAGGGTCGATCTCAGGGAGGTGGGGTTTAGGAGATCAAGGAGTTTCTACGCCTTTCATAAAATGTATCTCTTCCTTGCGTTTATTATATTTTTGGTTTTTCTACTTTTAAGATTTTTTGTGATAATGTTGTTCTTGAGGCACACCCTCAAAAATGAAGTCCTTAGCCTTGAGCCAAATAGTCCTTGGCTTGAAGCCAACTTATGGTTCCAAAATCGATCTTGTTACTCACAAGATCGAGTACTTGCAAGACAAGAATTTTTTTTTCTCTTTTATACTTTTTTTTGGGTCTTTTTAATAGCAAGAAATAAAAGACAAATGAAAGCAGAATAAATTGCAAGGAAAGAAATGAAAAGAAATACTTAGCTTAGTATATATATATGTATATATATATAGTAGATATAGAATATATATATTTATATATTATATAGAATGGGGTGGAGGTGGAAATGGAGATGGAATGTAGCACGATGTCAAGTCGGTCCACATCTAGCAAGATGCAACCAACAAGACTAAGTGCTTCATGGAGTGTGGAGCAGGTGTGCGTGAGTGTGGGAGGAGGCACTTGCTTTGCACGTGTATCGGGAAATATTGGCAACTGGTGCGAATATTCCCACCATACGATGCACGGTGAAGGGGTGAGTGCATGGGTATGTGGGTAGTAGATGTGAGGTGAATGTGTGTATGGGAGAATGTGGATATGCAGATATATAAGTATATATAAGTAGCTATAACTATATAGATATATATATATATATGTACAGGAATATATATATATATTTATTTAAATATATATATATATTTATGTATATATAGATATTTAAGGGTGAGATTGTGTGAGTATATATATATATATGTATGCGTTTAGGTGTGTGAGCGTCTGTAAGTGTGTGTGTGTCAGGGTGTGTGTGTGTGCGGGAGGAGGGCCGATAGTGTAGGTGCTGAAGGAGCACGCACAACACACAAGGTCTGCGTGCAGAGCCGCAGCGCACAAGGGCTGCACGTTGGGAGGGTGATGAGTTAAGACGTCTAGAGGCGTCGCACGTTGTCTGGAGAGTGGCATTGGGTGACCGGGTGGAGGCGGTAACGGCGAGGAGAGAGAACGCAAAGCCACCGGCTAAGTGAGAAACTTGCCGGTGGCTATAATGTCGCGCAAACTGTGATGAACAGTGTGCTATAGTGTAGCGCGAGGAGCGGTGACTGGCTGAGGCGATGTGGCACGCGGATGGTGCTGTGGAGCACACGCGCATGCGAAAGGAGAGCCCGAGCAACCTGCTTGAGCACGCGGTTTTGCTCGAGGGTACACGGAGGTCTGGGAGGTGCTGGGCGGTGCGAGCTTCAGAGCGTCAAGCCCTGCAGTAATGGCGGAGGAGAGGAAACAACAAACAAAAATGAAAAAGAAAAAAATGCAAATGAAAAAAACAAACAAGAATCCACCATGCCCACCTGCTCACGATGGAGCTGGGCGATGGTGGAGCTCATAGTGGGGGTCTGAGACCACTATGAACTCTCTCCTGCACACAGTGTACCCCTTCTCAACTTGTGAGGAGAGGTGCTGTGTATGGAGAGGGAAAGGGAGAGAGAGTGGTCGGCGGGTGTGTGTGGTGTTGTGTGTGTTGTCTGAGGGGTGGCGATGGGTGTGTCTGAGGTTGGAAGCCGGCTGCCAAAGCAGGGGAGGGTGCATGATCTTTCATAGGAGTGCATACCTCTCACCATGCTGCAGTAGGCTAGGATGCATGGAGACGTGCACAGCAGTCGTGGAATAAGAAAATGAGAATGGTGAAATTGCAATGCAACACACAATGAAGATGTTAATTATAGAAGTGGATTGAATGGCCATTTATTTTCACTCTCTTCCCCTCTTTATAAATGCATGCAAGTACATATTTACAAATGCAAGTATGGCTACATAAGATGCATGGGTAATGCTAGGAAATAACATAAGATGGCATATTTATTGGCGTAACTTACTGTGCAATCATACTCCCATGCCTATCTTTTGCTAGTCCCTAGCAAAACATTTGTATCATGTTTAGAAATGATCTTAAGCTGAAGATTTTTTCTGAAGCAACATTAATGTGTTTATTAGTTGGATATTGTGAGAACCAATTGTAGAGAAGACTACCAGTACTCAAGTCTTACATGATATAGACCATCTCTCGATTAACTTGGACTCTTGATATTTAAGCCTCAAGTACGATTTCTAGGACTTAGAGGGTTTGCTGTACTCGAGAGCTAAGAGATTATGGTTTGTGCACAGTGAAGGATCATGACCGACTAGATGAACATTAAGGCTCAAGCCCAAGGTTTCATGAATTTTTAAGTAAAGGTTGGTCCTAGCTTTAGCTCATGTCTTTGGATTAACCCTCAAAAAGATGATGGAAAAACTCAACCCCACTTTAATTGCTTTTGTGTCTTAAAGAATATATGGTAGAATAGGGTATTGTAACCTGCCTTGAAAAACTTTAGGGGAGAAGAGTTTACAGACATTTGAAAGATATACTGACTTATTCGCAATATTTCTTTTTTTTTTGAAACAAGTGTCAGTATATCTCCTACAACTTTATTTGGAAGAGCACACTTATTTGGTGGGTGAGTACTTTTTCTTTCTTTTTGGTGGAAAGAGTTTCTCCTAAACACAAGACTAAAGACTGGGATAAAAAGTCTACCTGCGTGCACAGGTAAGGACTCCACCTTCCCTAATGAATGCTAGGGTTGAATCTTATGTTCACCTGATCTTTCTCGATATGTGTAGTGTGAACCAAGATTACTTCAACTCTCAAGTAGAGGCAAACCAACGAATCCTATACCGGCGACTCAGGTACAAGAATACATCCTAAGTCAGGAGAGATTCTGATCTATCTTATCAGTGCTCAAGTGAATTAAGCCAAGCCTGAGCGAATCAAGCTTCTGTAGCTTGGAAAGTCTTCAAAACAGAGGTTGAATATCCATAAATAATTATTCTATTTTTGTTTCAGCTTTCAGATCATTGCTAAACACTTTATACACATTTTATTTTTTTTAGGCTATGTACATATTTATAGATGGATATGTATAATGAATGCAGAAGCTGCATGATACCCATATAATACCCAGATCCTATGGATTTCTATCCACCCCCCCATGCCATATGATGCTATGTCCTCATATGCATGTAGGGTTAGGCAAGGTCCAAGGGTCTTGGTATGAGAGTTGAGGTGTGAGGTATACAACAGGGTGGTAGGGAGGGTGGATGGTGGGTGGTGAAATGAAGTGAAAATTGAAGTGCGAAGTGAAGTGAAGTGACATGGAATTGTGTAGGCGAAAGTGGAGGAGAGTTGCTGGGGTTCCTCCCAATGAGCGCTGAATTTAACATCTACAGCTGGACTCAGAGTGAGGCACGAAGTCAGTTACCCTCCAGCAGGGCAACAGTTTCACCAACAGGGGCAGGTTCATGAGTAAGATAGGGTTTTAACTGTTGCCCATCGACCGTAAATTTATGCCCAGATTTGGGATCTTCAATTTCGAAGGCCTCGTTGGAAAATGGTCTCGAGACCAAGTAGAGACCAGTCCATTTGGACTTTAATTTCCCTGGGAAGAATTTGAGCCGGGTATTGTAAAGCCAAACTTGCTGAGATGGCTCAAATTCCTTCCACCGAATTCGGTTGTCGTGAAAGGCCTTAGTGCGTTGTTTGAAAGTTAAGGTAGAATCATAAGCCTCACGACGGAGCTCTTCTAGCTCCTAGAGTTGGAGTTTTCTTTCTCGACCACATAGGTTTAGGTCGAGGTTACATTGCCGAACCGCCCAATAAGTGCGATGCTCCAGCTCCACGGGTAAATGATAAGGCTCCCCGTAAACAATTCTATAAGGAGACATACTAAGGGGAGCCTTGAAGGCGGTCCGATACACCCAAAGTGCGTCAATCAACTTGTTGGATCAATCCTTACGGTCAAGCCGAACTGTTTTATGGAGAATATGCTTGATTTGCCAGTTCGAAACCTCAGCCTGGTTGTTCATCTGAGGATGATGCGGAGATGCGATATGCTGGTGGACTCCATATTTCCTCAGAAGTGCCCGAAAAGAGGCATGGGTAAAATGACTTCCTCCATCAGAGATAATGGCTCGAGGGATCCCAAAGAGTGCAAAAATGTGGTCTTTGACAAATCGAGTAGATATGAATGGTCAGCATGGCGCATGGGAATCGCCTCGATCCATTTTGAAACATAGTCAACAGCAACGAGGATGTACTCAAAGACATTGGAAGGAGGAAAGGAACCCATGAAATCAATTCCCCATATGTCAAAGATTTCAACAGCTAGGATGGGTTGCAAGGGCATCATGTCACGACGTGACATTGACCCTAACGACTGACACCTAGTGCACCGTTTAGCATAATTGTGTGCATCCTGATGAAGGGAGGGCCAAAAGAAACCACACTGCAACACCTTGGCTGTAGTTTTCTTCCCAGAGAAATGGCCTCCGCAGGCCTAATCGTGACAGAAGGATAGCACATTGGGGACCTCACTGTCAGGAATATAGTGACGGATGATTTGATCAGCACCTACTCGAAAAAGTAGTGGATTATCCCAGAAATAGTACTTTACTTCTGCGATGAGACGCTCGCGATGGTTTTTAGGGCAGCCACGTGGAAGGGAGCCAGAAGTAAGGTAATTGGTAATGTCGGCATACCAAGGTCCACTTGCCACATTAATTGTTAGTAGGTGCTCATCGGGAAAAACCTCGTTAATCGATAGGGTAAGTCCAATGTGGTCAGGGTCCAGTCTTGAGAGATGATCAGTAACAACATTCTGGGCTCCAGCTTTATCACGGATCTCAAGGTCAAATTCTTGGAGCAAAAGGATCCAATGAATCAGTCTAGGCTTGGCATCCTTATTGTGCATGAGATGATGAATGGCCGCATGATCAGTGAATACAGTAACGTGCCAGCCCAAAAGGTAAGAGCGAAATTTTTCCAACCCAAAGACGATTGCCAGTAGTTCTTTCTCAGTAGTCATATAATTACGCTGGGCCTCACCCAGCGTCTTACTGGCGCAATACACCACGAAGGGGTGTCTATGACGTCTTTGTCCCAGGATGGCTCTGACTGTAAGGTCGGAAGCATCACACATGAGTTCAAAGTCGAGGGACCAATCAGGTGGTTGGAGAACAGGGGCCTTGGTGACAGCATCACGCAGTTGCGTGAATGCTCGTATATAGTTGGGGCCCATATCAAAGGGTACGTTGGTCGATAGGAGATGAGTTAAAGATCTAGAAATCTTGGAGAAGTCTTTGATGAATATCCTATAGAAATCGATGTGTCCTAAGAAGGAGAGGATTTACCAAACAGAGCTAGGCACAGGTAAATCAACAATCACATCAAGCTTAGCTATGTCCACCTCAATACCCCGATCGGAGATGATGTGACCGAGAACAATTCCCTCGTGCACCATAAAATGACTTTTGTCCCAAGAAAGCATGAGTTTCACATCAATACACCTCTGAAGGATACGGGTCAAGTTGGCTAGACAATCATCAAATGAAGGTCTGAAGATCGAAAAGTTGTCCATGAAGACCTCAAGAAAGTCACCCACCATATCATGAAATATCGCCAGCATACATCTTTGGAAAGTTGCTTGCACGTTACAAAGTCCGAATGGCATCCTTCTAAATGTGAAGGTGCCGAAGGGGTAGGTGGAGGTGGTTTTCTCTTGGTCTCGGGGGTCAATAGCCACCTGGTTATATCCAGAGAATCCATCCAGGAAACAGAACAATTTATTTCCTACTAACCGCTCCAGGATTTGGTCAATAAAAGATAGTGGAAAATGGTCTTTCTTTGTTGTAGCATTCAGTTTCCTATAATCTACACACACTCTCCAAGATGTAGGAGTGTGTGTAGGGATGGATTCGCCCTTGTCATTGACAAGGATGGTGAGTCTTGCCTTTTTGGGCACGACATGAATCGGGCTCACCCAAGGGTTGTCGCTGATCGGGTAGATTATACCCGCATCCAGCCACTTAATAATTTCCTTTCTAACGACTTCCCGCATGTTAGGGTTGAGATGTCGTTGCATCTCACGGGAAGGTTGAGCCTCCTCCTGTGTATATATATGGTGAGTGCAGTAGGAGGGGTTAATGCCAGTTAAGTTAGATAAGGACCATCCAATGGCTGCCTTGTGTTCCATAGGACCTTCATTAGATTGCACTCTTGCTCCATGGTCAGTTTTGAACTAATAACTATGGGGAGTGTTTCATTTGGTCCCAGAAAAGCATATTTAAGCATGTCAGGCAGTGCTTTCAGCTCG
The DNA here is from genome assembly GCA_037157565.1 of Thalassia testudinum. NCBI lineage: Eukaryota > Viridiplantae > Streptophyta > Magnoliopsida > Alismatales > Hydrocharitaceae > Thalassia > Thalassia testudinum. Next base: position 100,057,155 of record JAZHRO010000025.1, read on the forward strand.
AGAGTGGATGGTGAAAGATCTAGCATTTCTTGGGATGAGAGTGTCCCAAAAGGATTAGAAGAAAGACGGGTAGGAGAAAGAAGTTGGCCCTCAAATTGGCCAAGAAGAGGGGCATCTTGGATTGATGGATCCAAGAAAGGAGAGCCCCAGTGATCAGCATTTGGGCTCAAGGTCCTAGTGTGGAGTCGCATTTCTACCTGATTTGACAGGAAAGAAAGGGCAATCCGGTCTTCAAGAGGGTGGACCAGCAGTGAGTAGCCCGGATATGACTCAGATTCCAAGGTATGGGAAGCGGAGAAAACCTCGTCAGATGTCTGGTCAGGAGAAGGTACAGGTAAGGGGAGGGATGGGGAAATGTCACAATATGCATTTGTCAGGCGATGGTCAGTGTTGAGGGGCAATCCACAGCAGTCAGAATAGGTCCCTATTAGTCCGATACATGCACTGATGGCCATGTCCTTGTCAGATGTGTCATCCTCGATGCAATCGCAATCAAAATTCTTGGCGGCCTTGAAAATGTTTAGCTTGAGCTTTTCAGAGCCAACGACGATCTCAATGCAACCTGACTCAGTCAATATGGGCATGGGCTGTGGCCAAGAAAGGTCGACCAAGGATGATCAGACAATCAGAAAGTGAGCTAGGAACTTCCATATCCAAAATAAGAAAGTCAACAGGAAAATAGAGACTGTTGACCCTAACCACCACATCTTCCACCACACCCTTCGGGATTTTAACAGAACGATCTGCTAACTGCAATGTAATAGGGGTGGGTTTTAGATTTCCTAAGGCAAATTTCTCGAGCATGATGGTTGGTATAAGATTGATGGAAGATCCTAGATCAAGTAGGGCACGGTTAAAATTGCAACCTTGGATGCTACATGAAATAAGCGGTGTGCTCGGATCTTTCTGCTTCTGTGGTAGATTTGACAGTATAGCACAACTCGCGTGAGGTGAGAGGATCACCAGATTCTTTGTTTTCTTTGACTGTCTCCTAGCTGTAGTGTAGTCTTTGAAGAATCAGGCGACAGTTGGTATATGGTTGATAGCCTCCAACAGGGGTACTTTGACCTCAACATCCTTGAATAAATTACTCAAGTTATCAAAGGCCTACATATTCTTTTCCTTGCCTTTTGGCCCCTCAGTAGAGCCTCAGGGAATGGGATAGATTCTGGCACCAGTTTTGGCGTATCATCCTTACGAGAATGCGGTGTGCATCCCGAATGAGAGGGCAATGAAGAAGATGGGCCAGGATCAGGTTATGGCAGATCGACGGTTTGCTTACCACTCCTTGTAGTAATCGCATTGGACGTTGCAGGTCCAGTGGGATCATAAGGCAGAGGAGGGTTCACAATAAGGACATAAGGGTGATGTGCTGCTGTGGGATTAGCCTGGAATCTCGGTGGAGTGCTCAAAGCTTGCAGAATCTGATGAACTTGCCCCTGAGAAGGTCGTACTTGTGGTTGTGGACCACGGGGTACAAAATTTCATGGGTTAGGGACCGGTTGGGCTGGAAGAGTGCCCTGAGATCAAGTCGTCATGCATAGTTGACTGATCTCAGCATTCAGCTGCGCTAATTGGTGCTAAAGAGAGGTCATGTTTTCTTCATGGCGCTTAGGCATTTCCTTCATTATTCGCATCAATTTATCAAGAGGACTTGATGCGTGTTCTGTTTGAGGTATGCAAGGACCCGATGGCGGATTTGCCACAGGATTATACTGGGCCCTTGGGATGACGGGTGCGAACGGTCGCATTGGTCCACCCGCGGGGTTTTGGTGCTGCGGGTTACTGGACCATGCGAAGTTAGGATAATTTCTCCACCTTGGGTTACAAGTTGCAGAGAACGGGTTGTTCCCTAAGGCACAAGCATCTTCTAAGCCAGAAGATGAGTCTGCATGTGTATTTGCATCAAAGCACACGGAGGCTTGGTCCTCCGTGTCAAAATACTGGCTTGCAGAAGCCAGGTCCACATTGCTTACCGAATCGCTCTACGCGATACTCGGTAAGGAAGGACTCACGGAATTCTTGGGAATCTGCCTGGCATTGGAAGGATTAAGGTTGTGACAGAGTGATGGTATGGAGGTGTTTGCCATAGAGCGGGCAGGGTTGGCTAGAAGCTCGTCCAGCTTTTTATGCACGATAGAGACTTCATCCAATTTTTGTACAATTAAGTTAAGATCTGTGGATGAATGAGAGGGTCCCGTGTCAACTTCGTGAACATTGCGGGGCATGCTGGTACGATTAAAGGCGACAATGGAGGCATTGTTCATTGAGTTTTCACTCATGCTCTTAAATAATTCAAATGCTCCATTCTCGTCTTTATTCATAAAGTGCCCTCTGCAGGAAGCGTCGGCGATCTGTCGCAAAGTCTCATTTAGCCCATAATAGAAGATTTGAGCTATATGCCACTTTGGAAGACCATGGTGTGGGCACTTCCTTAGGAGGTCATTATACCTCTCCCAAGCCTCATGAAATTACTTGCCGTTTTGTTGCACAAATGAAGTTATGGCCCGGCGAAGTGCATTGGTTCGCCCGATTGGGAAAAATTTCTTGAGAAATGTTGTGTGCATCTCTTTCCAATAGTGGATGGGTTTCCCAAGGGTGCGCAACCATTGCGACAATTTATCCCGCAACGAAAATGGGAACATTTTCATGAGGACTATTGATAACCTGATGTTTCTTGGTTTAACAGTTTTAACTAATCGGGTTAAGTCTTCCAAATGAAGAAAGGGATCTTCACTTGCAAGATCATGGAAGTAGAAGTTAATTAGGCCAATGACATTAGGTTTTAAATCAAAATCGTCCTCGCCCATGGGGACCCAAATTTGCCCAATGGTCTCTATAGCAGCAGGATTTTGATAGGAACCAAGAGACCTGGGTTCCTCCCTTTTAGGGGGAGGGCATGCCATTCATTTCCTCCAATGTTTCCCTTATGGCCTCGATTTGTTCATTATACAATGCCATTTGGGCTTGGAGGTAGGTTATGGGGTCTACGGCTCCACCATCACTTGGTGGGATTTGAGGGGGGCGATTTCCTCCCTTGGGATTTGGGGGTGGGCGTGTAGCCATGTTCATGGAGGAGGATGCCGATTCACCCATTTCTACTCTTCTAGAATTATCAAACAATTCAAACAATTTAGGATTTTGTGACCTCCTCCCAAACATGCACTATCGTAGGAAGAATTGGGGAGATGAGAAGGGAAAGGGGATGAGAGAAACAACGCCGTAAGGGTACACTTGATGACAAATCAAAGCAATAATTTCCTATCCTCTACAATGTTCTCTTAGACCTAAAGATCTAAGTTACCTACTATCACAACCTACGGAACCAAATGAGAGCACTGCGGAACCACCAAGCTAGATTGAAAGGCCGTTTGCCCCAATCTTAGACACCTGATAGCATGCGGGAACCCACACCAGCACGTAGGTGCTACACGTAGGTAGTTAGACCTCCAATCTTTAAGAGGGGTCAAGTTGGTACCAGTTTTAATTTAGAGGCTTAGGATCAAGTGCTCATGGAATGTGAAGGGCGTTGTATACCGGTAATGCCCAAGTGCATTGATTTTAAGAGTGTGTAAATCAACTATGCAGTGGGGAAATCTCCCCGAATTGAAGTTTTAGATGGTGAATGGCTTTTAGAATTTCAACCTCAAGTAGTATGGATTTTATGATTCCACTGAATTATCAATTCAACCAATCTCCAGGTTTTCAGAAAATACAAGTTCTTAATGCCCAACAAACCCTTCTTCAATGTGAATTAGTTAATGCATGCTAAAAATGCAATGGGCTTCCCTAGATGGAAATTTCTAAGTGTCGATGCACAAGTCAATTTTAGCTTAATGTGAGAGGGAGCCGACAAACTCAATTCAAGTGCTCCCAATCACTAAAATGATAATCCACACAAGGCTCAACCATCAAATGATGTAAATAAAATGAAAATGTTGGGGTTGAAATATTCAGGATCAAATCTAAGGCAAATGTAAAGTTATGGTGGGGTTGGAATCAATTCAATTCCAAGACTCCCCATTAAAAATGTGATCCCGAAATGCTAATAAATGAGGCAAGGAAGGATGGCAATCAATCAATTTTTATCTTGCCTCTAAGAAGACTTCACACAACGAAAAAGGCAAGAATTAAGATTCTTGGATTTTCTCTATGCGAAGTTTGCGGGAAATCAAGGGGCGGTGAGGGTGATAGCAAACAATCAACAAGTGGGTTTTAGTCCACTTGCCCCAAAAATTCCCAAGAAGTGTTTTTAGGTTTTTTTGGAATTTTTAGATTTTTCTCTCTCTCTCTTTTTTTTTTAAGGTGACAAGATGACCAAAGTTACTAAGAGGAAGATGCCTACCTCCTTAGCAATGTGGGCAAAGCTCCAATGCGGCGTTGGCAACTTCACGCTCACGCATCTGCCTCAGATTTGCCTACTTCTCTGACCTCCTCTGCCTGTCTCCTTCTTGCAGCAGGTACACCTACACACAAACAAACAAAACACCCTTGAACAGAAGGGTGGGAGACGAGAAAATCAAAGGAAGAGAGTAGAAACTTACTCCAAATAGCACCTCCCCGGCAACGGCGCTAGAAAAGTGGGATGCGCACTCGAATAGGTCTTATTAATATGGTGATATTATCGTTGAAATTAGTATAGTGAGTTAACCTAAATCGAGTCTACACCAATTTCACAAAAGTTTTAACCTGGCCTACTTGATTTTATCTTGGTCACTTTTAGGCCCAGGGTCGATCTTAGGGAGGCGGGGATTAGGAGATCAAGTTTTTATGCATTTCCTAAAACGTATCTCTTCCTTGTGTTCGTTATGTTTTTGGTTTTTCTACTTTTAAGATTTTTTGTGATAATGTTGTTCTTGAGGCACACCCTCAAAAATGAAGTCCTTGGCCTTGAGCCAAATAGTCCTTGGCTTGAAGCCAACTTAGGGTTCCAAAATCAATCTTGTTACTCACAAGATTGAGTACTTGCAAGACAAGAATTATCTTTTCTCTTTTATACTTTTTTTTGGGTCTTTTTAATATCAAGAAATAAAAGACAAATGAAAGCAGAATAAATTGTAAGGAAAGAAATGAAAAGAAATACTTAGCTTAGTGTATATATATATAGTAGATATAGAATATATATATATATATAGTTATATATTATATAGATAGGGGTGGAGGTGGAAATGGAGATGGAATGTAGCACGGTGTCAAGTTGGTCCATGTCTAGCAGGACGCAACCAACAAGACTAAGTGCCGCGTGGAGTGTGGAGCAGGTGTGTGTGAGTGTGGGAGGAGGTGCTTGCTTTTCACGGGTATCGGGAAATATTGGCAACTAGTGCGAATATTCCCACGATATGATGCTCGGTGAAGGGGTGAGTGCACTGGTATGTGGGTAGTAGATGTGAGGTGAATGTGTGTATGGGAGAATGTGGATATGTGGATATATAAGTATATATAAGTAGCTATAACTATATATATATGTATAGGAATATATATATTTATTTAAATATATATATATTTATGTATATATAGATATTTAAGGGTGAGAGTGTGTGAGTATATATATATATATATGTATGCGTGTAGGTGTGTGAGTGTCTGTGAGTGTGTGTGTGTCAGGGTGTGTGTGTGTGCTGGAGGAGGGCTGACAGTGTAGGCGTTGAAGGAGCACGCGCAGTGCACAAGGTCTGCACGTAGAGCCGTAGCGCACAAGGGCTGCGCGTTGGGAGGGTGATGAGTTAAGATGCCTGGAGGTGTCTCACGTCGTCTGCCAAGTGGGTGTTGGGTGACCGGGTGGAGGTGGTAATGGCAAGGAGAGAGAACATAAAGCCACCGGCTAAGTGAGAAAATTGATGGTGGCTATAGTGTCACGCAGACTGTGATGGACAATGCGCTACAGTGTAGCACGGGGAGCGGTGATTGGCTGAGGCGGTGCAGCACGCAGATGGTGCCGTGGAGCACGCACGTGCGCTGAAAGAGAGCCTGAGCGGCCTGTTTGCACACGCAGTTGCGCTCAAGGGTGCGCGGAGGTGCTGGGAGGTGCTGGGCGATGCGAGATTCAGAGCATCAAGCCCTGCACTAATGGTGGAGGAGAGGAAATAGTAAACAAAAACAAAAAAGAAAAAAGTTATGCAAATTAAGAAAACAAACAAGAATCCACCACGCCTACCTGCTCACGACGGAGCTGGGCAGTGGTGGAGCTCACAATGGGGGTCTGAGACCACTGTGAACTCTCTCCTGCACACAGTGTACCCCTTCTCAACTTATGAGAAGAGGTGCTGTGTATGGAGAGGGAGAGGGAGAGAGAGTGGTCGGTGGGTGTGTGTGGTGTTGTGTGTGTTGTCTGAGGGGTGGTGATGGGTGTGTCAGAGGTTGGATGCTGGCTGCCATTGCAGGGGAGGGTGCATGATCTTCTATAGAAGGAGTGCACGCTGTTTGGCGTGTGATCGTGATTAAAAGTTGTTTAGTTGTAGTATAGTGCGAAAACACGATGACAAATAATATTTATAAAACCGGTGAGTACCGGGTCATTCGCAGGGAGGCAATCTCGATTTTTAACAGAAGCTTTTCAATGGACTAGTTCTAACAAGATATTTATATATGTATATATGTATAGAGACGCAGCAAATATTCATAAGATCAGATTTCATTGCATTGATAAAGAGTTTTTCATAATAGAAATTGCTATGCAAAAAGTAAAGATAGATAGAGAGAAAGAGGGAGAGGGAGAGATAGAAGAAAGTGGCAAAGAAACGACACCGCATGTGGGATGCTTGTGCGAGATGTGGCAGCACCTTAGATCTAGAGTGTCTAGATGAAGTCAGAGCGGAGTTGCAGAGGAGACAAAGAATTGCAGAGAAGACAGGATGTCTGGAGTTGATGGAAGAGAGAGGTTCTAAGTGGATGCCTCAACAAGGGGACCCTGGACCTTCTTTTATAGCTTTTGTCAAGGGCAAAAAGGGTATTTCAGGCCTTAAAATCATCCAACAACCCCTAGTTGATTAGATCCATCAATCGGGAGATCAACGACTCTGATTTGGCCTCAAAACTCTTTCAATTTCCTTCTTATCGTCCGAATTCACTCTGATGGTGACATGTGGCAGCCTCTGGATGCTTGGATGATGATCGCACGGCTCCGCTGCTTCCTCGCCCACATCTCTGCTTTCTTCACGTGCACCTGCATGCCTCATTTTAGCGCCTGATCTCTGACCTTTCGATCGTATGATTGAACAACTCAAATTAACGCCCGCGCCTTTGCGTTTTCACCTTCAATCAAATCCTGCCTCATCGTCAGCCGTCTGATCTTGCAATCGGATGGTTTAAATGCGCGCTCATCACGCCTTTCTGATCTCGCAACAACCCGCGCAATCCCGCGTCTACCTGCGATGTGCCCTAATTGTGCCATGTGGCACGCTATCCACTGTCGAATGGTGCAATTGCGCCTGCACGTGCCCGCCCGCCGAAGTCGCATCAATTTTTGCACAGTGCAAGGCTCGAACCTGTGTCCCGCGCATACGTGCGCGCATGCGCGAGCCAATGCACTGCGGAAACTCTTTATCATATATACTTGCTTGTTTATATTTATACTGATCTAATCTGGGCGGTGACGTGGCACACTCATGGTCGTTGGATGAAGATCCAACAGTCCACACTGCGAGGAGTGGTGCCTTCAGGAGTTGGGGTCGCGGCGAGGGGCGGCTGCGATGGTGCCACATGGTGCCATCGTGACCGTCCGTTCTTCTTCTTTTTATATCTGATCACATAGGCCTCCGATTAAGTTGATTTCTGCATCGTTGGACTGCGAACATCGATTCAGATCCATTCGTGCGGTTGGATTTGTCATCTAAGGTTTGGATCTTTGCCCTTTGGCTCCATGATCTCCATTCTTCTATGGACTGCACACGATGCACTGGTTGTCTGATTGGGACAATTTTGGAAGCATTGGACTTCCATCGTCATTCTGATCAGATCTGTCTGGTTTGATCTGACATCTGTGGCTTCGAATCATCTGTGGTTAAAATCATCTCTTTTAGGTCATAAAATGATGATATTATCTATATGACTAATAAACTAACTAGTATGCGAATTACGATGCTTATGCATCTATTGACTCAAAGCTATGCTAGAATCTAGCTTAATTCAGGTGTTTTAGGTTGCATGATTAATGTGCAATCACACCCCCATACCTAAATCTTGCTAGTCCCTAGCAAATGCAAGACTAAATGCAAAGTGGTCCTACATGACAGATTTCTATCAAGAGTTTGACTAGAGATTTATGTCTTTTGTTTTCATCCAATACTTTAGTATTCCAGATAATCGTGAATGTGTTTTGTTGTAGTCTATGTGACGGATCCAAGTGAAAAGCCAATCTACATCTAAAGCTCATACTTGATCCTTAGTAAAAATCTATTGGGATAGGCAAACTTCTCCCTTCGGGGTTATGAAGTATTCTGTAAATTCAGCCCTAGCTTTGGGTTAGGTAGAAGATTTTTTTGAGTCAAGTGGATTTATTTTTGGTGGCTCACACTCATCTGGTGTTACATATAGACTAGTACTTTAGAACCTAGATTTCCAGATTATTAAATACTTCAACTCAGAGAGAGGCAAAGAAACTGTGCTCTCTTTAGTTTTTTTGTACGTGTTCTCTCTCTTTCTTTCTCTCTCGTTTTCATTTCTTTATTTTTAAGCTCACAATCTCACCAGATTTATCAGTATATTTGGTGGTCTCTCCTAGCACTAACACTTTGATTAGGTTTTGATAACTCTACGATTAAGTCAGCATTCCTCAGCCTGTATTCAATCGGCCAAAAATACAGAAAAGTAGGTTGAGGCTGTATTTGGTGGATCATGAGGGTGATGGGTGTTGTTGCCTTAATACACTTGAAATAAACTCTAAAAACACTTATGAACTTTTTTTCTTTCTTTCTTTCTTTTCTAATCCTTTCTCTTTTTTTTTATGTATATTTTTTCTATATGCATAGACATATATACCTTCTCTCTTTTTTTTTTAGACATCTAACGCAACATAGTAACACATACTACTTTTATTCACGAGGCATTATTTGGGATTGTGGGTGTTCAAGAGGATATCGGGTGGCTTATTTGGTGGAAGTGCCTATTCTTGGCACTGGGAAAATAATGGATAGGACAACGTATTTCTGACCTTGACATTAATACCCTCCTTCAGTCGAGGTTCCGTAAAAGAAGGTCGTGACCATCCACCTTACTCATAGTTTTATTAGAACCCGCTCTCTACGTATTTTGCCTTATTTGGTGGCTCTTAAAAGTTCTTCGCACTAAGAACTTGTACACAGAAATCGAGAGTGAAAACTATGCCTAAGTCCGAGTATCATTATCTCATTATCCAGAGGTTAAGATTCCTCATACTAGCCATAGAGCACCAGTAAACTTTCTACTCTCATCTCACATGTGTTTGGTGGATCTGTTAGAAGATAGTTTTCCTGACTCCCTAATTACTGTCTAAGGGTTTAGGAGAAGAAGCACTGCTTCTTCTCGACAAACTAAAGATGTTTATCCATCTTCACAAAGGATCCATTGCAAATTCTACGTGTAAGTGTTAAATTATATTGGATTCTAAACTCAGGAATCAACTTAAGAATAAATCCCTAATAAAACCTTAATAAAAATTCTTTATGCCTAAATGTATTTATTATTATTATTATTTTATTTTAGACATAAAGATAAGACATGCAATGTCCACCCCCCTATGCCTATTCATTACAAGGTCCTCATTGAAATGTATGTATGAAAATAAAAAATATAATAAGCAAGAGGAGGGGATATCACCTGACTTTTCTTGTTGATCCTAGGTCAGCGTGGATGGAGAAGATGTAGATCTACCTGTAATGAATACTGTGTTGCCTCCCAGCTAGCGCTAAGTTTAACATCATTTGTCGGACATAGTTTAGGTTCAATAAGATTCTAGAAGGTTGATGTGACCATTTGGAATGGGATAACAATTTTGAGTGATATAAGGTTTCAGCCTCTGACCATTTACTTGTGTTTCAAGACTAGACTTGGGATCCAGGATAAGCACAGCTCCATGAGGGTAGACTTTTCTTATAATGAAGGGACTTGCCCACTTTGATCTTAATTTTCCCGGAAAGAGCCTCAAGCGTGCATCAAATAACCAAACCTTTTGATTAGGGACAAAGCTTTTTCTGGGGATGTATTTGTCATGTAAAGCCTTTGTCTTATTCTTATAAATTCTTGCACTTTAATAGGCATCATTTCGGATTTCATCCAATTCAGTCAATTGGAGTTTTCTTTGTTGTCCAGATTGATCAAGATCGAGATTAAATGTTCTGATTGCCCAATAAGCTTTATGTTCAAGTTCAACGGGCAGATGACAAGATTTTTCGTAGACCAGATGGAATGCAGACATTCCAATAGGAGTTTTATACGCAATCCTGTAGGCCCAGAGAGCATCATCCAATTTGGTAGACCAATCTTTCCAATTCGGGCGAACCGTCTTTTGAAGGATATTTTTAATTTCTCGATTGGAGATTTCAGCTTGTCCGTTGGTCTGCGGATGGTATGGAGTAGAGATTCTATGAGTGACTCTGTACTTGGCTAGTAAGGTCTTGAAATGATTGTGAATGAAATGGGACCTGCCATCACTAATCAGAGCTTTGGGCACACCGACTGACTAAAGATGTTCTCTTTACAAAGTCCATGACCACTTTATGGTCATTGGTTCAGGTCGGGATGGCCTCAATCCATTTGGATACGTAGTCGACTGCCACCAGAATGTACAGGTACCCAAATGGATTGGTCAAAGGTCCCATGAAATCAATGCCCCACACATCAAAGATCTCGACTTCAAGGATTGGGTTTAGGGGCATCATATCCTTCTTGGTCATGTTTCCTAAGGTTTGGCAATTGATACATGACCTACAGAAGTTGTACGAGTTGCGGAATAGAGACGGCCAATACAATCCACTCTGCAATACCTTGGCTACCATCTTTTTCCTGAGAAGTGACCTCCACATGCATAAGTATGGAAAAATTCTAATACACTTGTGATCTCCTCGTCTGGAATACAACGACAGATAACCTGATCCATGCAAACCTTGAATAGCTCTGGGTCTTCCCAAAAGTAGTATTTGGCATCGGCAATCAACTTATCCCACTTATGCTTAGGCCAATCCATGGGCAGTTTTCCAATGGCCAAGTAGTTGACAATATTTGCAAACCAAGGTAGTTTGCAAATAGTCAAGAGAGTCTCATCAGGGAAAGAATCACAGAGTTGAGGAGTTGTAGAGTCTACTAGGATTCTGGAGAGATGATCTGCTACTACATTTTGGGTACCAGTTTTGTCTTTGATTTCTAAGTCAAATTCTTGTAACAGAAGGATCCATCTGATTAATCTTGATTTTGCATCCCTTTTTGACTTCAGGTGCCTTAATGCAGTGTTATCTGTGAAGATTGTGACATGAGATCCCAGTAGGTAAGATCTAAACTTCTCCAGAGCAAACACTACGGCCAGCAACTCCTTTTCTGTAGTGGTGTAGTTTCTTTGAGCTTCATCCAGGGTTTTACTATCATAGTAAATCACGGATGGTTCCTTGTCTACCTTTTGTCCCATGACTGCCCCAACGGAAAAATCAAAGGCGTCGGTCATGATTTCGAAAGGATGATCCCAATTAGGAGGTTGTAAGATGGGAGATTGCGTATAGCCTCCTTCAGCTGATTGAAAGCCCTTAAGCAATTGGAGTCAAAATCAAAGGGTTGATCTTTTGCTAGCAAGTTGCTTGAGGGCCTTGCCACCTTAGAAATGTCTTTAATAAATCGACGGTAAAATCCCACGTGTCCAAGGAATGATCTCACTTGCTTAACCGTTGAAGGTGGCAGGAGTTTAGTTATAGTGTCCACCTTGGCCTTATCCACTTCAATCCCCTTTTTAGACACAACATGGCCAAGAGCTATGCCATCCTTAACAATAAAGTGACTCTTTTCCCAAGATAGAACAAGATTCACCTCAATGCATTTCTGTAGAGTCTTCTCTAGATTGATCAGACATGAGTCAAAAGAGTCCCCAAACATAGAAAAATTGTCCATAAAGATTTCCATGAAATCACCCACTATGTTTGAAAAGATTGCAAGCATGCACCTTTGAAAGGTCGCTGGTGCATTGGATAATCCAAAAGGCATTCTATGGAAAGCAAATGTTCCGTAGGGACATGTGAAGGTGGTTTTTTCTTGATCATCGGAGTGGATGGCTACTTGATTGTAGCCGGAATAGCCATCCAAGAAACAGAAGAATTTTTAGCTGGCTAGTTTTTCCAAGATTTGATCAATGAAGGGTAGTGGAAAGTGGCCTTTCTTCATTGTACTATTCAGCTTCCTGTAGTCGATGCAGACTCTCCATAAGGAAGTTGTGCAAGTTGGAATCAATTCCCCATTATTATTAGTAATCACAGTTAACTCGGATTTCTTAGGAACCACTTGTACAAGACTGATCCAAGGGCTATCAGAGATTGAGTATATTATTCCTGCATCTAAACACTTAATTATTTCTTTTTTCACTACCTCCCACATGTTGGGATTCAATCGTCTCTGCATTTCCCAAGAGGGTCTTGATCCATCCTCAGTGTAGATTTTATGGGTGCAGTAAGTAGGACTGATTCCCCTTAGATCATTCAATGTCTAACCAATTGCTCTATTGTTTCTTCACAAAACTTGAATTAATTGATTTTCCTAAGTCTAGGTTTAGTAAGAGCTAATGATTACTAGATAAGTCTGATCAGTTCCTAGGAAAACATACTTTAGATGATCAGGAAGAGGTTTAAGTTTAGGTTTGGGTCCTTGGAAAAAAGGGTCCAATGGTGGATCATAGTTACCCTCAAGAGGTATAAGAATCAAGTCAGTGATTGGTGGGCTGACCTCTTGATTGGTTTGGGTGTCAAGGCCTGTAGGATCAGATTGGAATATTCCTAATTCCATACAATATTCAATAGTATGATCCTCATAATCTTCTATCATTCCACAATCCTCAAATTGTTTAATGGCCTTAAAGATGTTAATCTTGGTTTTCTTATCCCCGAATTTGATTTCCATATTGCCAGATTCACAATCAATGTTTGCCTTGGCAGTGGCTAAAAAGGGTCTTCCTAGGATTATTGGGGTATTCTTCAAGTTTTCTAGTACCTCCATGTCAAGGACCAAGAAATCTACCGGGAAATAAAAATCATGGACCTTGACAATTATATCCTCAATAATCCCCCTTGGCGTGGTCACAGATCGATCAGCTAATTGTAATGTGACCTCAGTAGGTTTTAGCTCTCCAAAGTTGAAATTTTCATATAACATAGTAGGGATCAGAATTATGGAGGCACCTAAATCTAATAGAGCCCTTTCAAAAGTGGTATCTCCAATAACGCATGAGATTAAAGGGGCTCCTAGGTCTTTTTGTTTTCGGGGTAGGTTTCTAAGGATAATGGCACTAGCTTGTTTGGATAACACTACCCTTTTTGCTGTTTTGGCCTATCGTTTAGGTGTGCACATTTCCTTTAAAAATTTTGCATAGGCCGGGATATTCTCAATGGCTTCGAGGAGTGGTATGTTCACCTGGACTTGTTTAAAAATATCAAGCCACTCCTCAAATGGATTGGGTGTATTTTTCCTAGGTTTGTTCAAGGCTTCAGGAAAGGGTGCTTGAGAGAAATCATGAGTGTTTGGGTCCTGATCCTTGTCTTCTTGATCTCCTAGGTCAGATTCAGACTCCTCAAGATCTTGTCTAGGTCTAGATTTAGAAGGGTAATGATCCTGGGTCTGTCTCCCACTTCTCAAGGTTACTGCACCAGCAAAGGCATTATGGTTGAAAGGTTGAGGTGGGTTCTGCAAAATAGGTGGTGCCTGACTAGGGTTGGCAAAACCAGGTGGGTGTTGGGGAGCAGGTTGAACTACATGTGCCTGTTGCTCCTGTGAGTTGCTTTGGTTAACCCTATTAAAATTTCTTGGGTTGGGGACGGGTTGGGATGGTAGCATCCCGTGTTGTCTAGCAACAACTAGCTGGTCTAGTCGTCCCGTTAGTTCTGTCCTCAATTGATTCATCTTTTCCTTATGTCTTAGATTCATCTCTCACATTTCTTTGAGGACCAGACTCAAATCAGAGGGCTGGTTTTCCTAAGTAGGTTGTGGTTGATATGTGTGTGGTTGTATATACCTACTAGGTTGCTCATAAGTGTTTGGCTTAGTCAAGTTAGGACCCCGGGTGGGTTTCTGACTTGACTAAGCAAAGTTAGGATGGTTGTGCCATCCAGGGTTGTAAGTGTTTGAATAAGGCTCATTTCTAGTGTAACCCTGGAGTGCATTCACATCCTCAGGATAACTAGGCATCGAGTTGCCTAGTTCAGAATTAGAGGGCATCAAGGTCCCTCCTTGGCACCCAGAAAGAGATGGGTCCAAGTACAGTTGGCTCATAGGTGGAGCCATGGTTAGGTCATTGATGTTGTGCACGGATTCTTGACCTAGAGGGTTGGGGAATTGGTTGTGGGTTAACATATTCATTCCTTGGGTAGGCATTGGGTTTAATCTAGATTGTATACCTAAGGAACTCCCACCTTTTAGAAGATTATCCAGTTTCTTATCCAAGTTCTCTACATTCTTTCCCACGAGTTCCACCTTATCTAAACGTTGTGCAATTAGCTCTAAGTCAACCAAGTTTGAATTGTTGTTAACTTCATAAAATCCACTTCTTGTTGATTAGCTCTGTTAAAGGCGGGCATTGAGGCATTGTTGAGGGAATTTTCACTCATATTCTCAAACAGTTGAAAGGCTCCCTCAGCATCTCAACTTAGGAAATTGCCTCCACATGCCACATCAACAAAATTCTTTAGATTATCACTCAACCCATAATAGAAAATATGGGCCAAGTGCCACTTTGGAATCCCATGATGAGGGCATTTCCTAGCTAAATCATTGAACCTCTCCCAAGCCTCATGTAGTTGTTCCCCAGGATTCTGCTTAAAGGTTGTTATGGCACATCTAAGGGCATTAGTTTTTCCTATGGGGAAGAATTTCTTTAGGAATGTGCTTCTCAGGTCTTCCCAAGTTAGGATTGGTCTACCAATTGTCCTCAACCAATGTGCAGCTCTATCTTTCAAGGAGAATGGGAACATTTTCATCATTAGGGTGCCTTCATTCATGTTTCTAGGGCCAAAAGTTCTTCCTATGTGTAGGAGCTCCTCAAGGTGGTGGAAGGGTTCATCTGATTTACGGTCATGGAAGTAGGGAATCAAGTTAATGATCTGAGGTTTGAGTTCAAAATCTTCCCCATCTTGAGCTACCCTAACAAAGGGTTCAGGTTGGGCATTAGGAAGGTTATAAAAGTCACAAAGGGGTCAGTCTATCCTTCCATTTTGGAGTCGAGTGATGGCATGCACTATAACTTCCATTTGTCGGTCATGATGCTGGCCCTGCTTAGTGATCTGCCTTTATAAGAGAGTCATAGGATCCAGATTTTGTACATCGATCTCTTCTTCCTTGTGATGACTAGCCATTGTAGAGGGTTTAGATTTAGATCCTGGATAAATATGTCTTCTTGTAGGATTTCTTTCTAATGGTGGTAGCAAATCAGGATTTTGAGATCTTCTACCTTGCATGTACCAGAAGAATGTCTGTAGATGAGAGAGAAGAAAGATGAGAGAAACCCCGCCCACTCAATGCAAGCAATCAAATTGGTCCTTAAAGTGTCAACCCTAATTAGACCTGATCCTAGCTCCCTAAAACACGACTGGGTTAGATCAACCCTTAAATTACTTGGCTGGCCAGAAGGGTGGGACCCCATAGGACACCTCGCACGGTGGGACACCACTAAAGGTTAACGCGGTTACTGCACCGACCTTTCTTGTCAATAGTGGGTCCAAGTAGACAAGGTCTTGACCTTAGCCCAATCTAGTTTCAAGTCCCCAAGTCTATTAGTCCTGCCTAGGGCATGTCTACTCAATTTTAGGCTTGGGTTTGATGTGCTTTTGGAATATGATGGGCATTAGGGGGGTGTTTGCCCTTAAAATTGATTTTGAAATGTGTGAAGTGCTCAGGCAAACAGGGTTCACAAGCAATTTCTTATGATGAAGTATCTTTTAAGATTCAAATGCTTACGTTAATGAATTTTAGGGTTCACTTGATTAGATATTTTCAAACAAGATTCTAATGAGGCACACAAAAGTTTTACAAATCCCAATTTGTTTGATAGATTTCCTTTAAGTATGGAAATGCAAGTGTGTCCTATCCTTAGTGTGAAACTCTAAGCACAGATAGTTCTAAATGATTCTTTTAGGTCCAAAATGATGAGTGGTGCGACCTAAGCAATGCAATCAATTGTTCTTCTTGTACCACTAACTAGGCAGTTAAAAAATATTTTTTTCAAGAATTTTAATGCACGTTTTCTATTTTTTCAGATTTAAACTATATAGGGGGTTTCGTAGTCTGTTTTGACCCTCAGTTCGTGATCAGATAATTCGTGCAAGCAAACGAGCAAAAAATATTTTTCTCAGATTTTATAAAATCTTGACTTTCTCAGAGATTTAGTGCCACAAATTTCACTTCAATCAGAGTTATATAAAAATTCCTACGATATTTTTAACTCCAAAAAATCAGGAACAAAATCTGCATTGATAATAGAATAGTGCATGAATTTTTGAAAATTTTCTATAACTTTGATTACCACAAAATATGGCTATGTTGTTCCTACCTTTGAAATCTACGTTCAGTAAAATTTTGAGAATTTTTGGATGTGCGGATCTTCGGAAATTGAATTTTTAAGATAAAGTTTTATTTCAGCTCGAAATCAAGAGAAATTTTTTTTTCTTTTTTTTTGTTTTTAATAAGCGAACAAATTCTAACTAATCCTAGGGTTCAAGCAAATCTTAAATCTAACTAATCTAAACTATAGGTACTTACCTGAGGTTCGAACCTGCACTTTCTCCGTTGTCGTGTTTGGTTCAAATTTCTTTGTTTCCTACACACACGAAATCAACAAAAAATGTATCAAGTTAGAAATCTCAAATACGCATCGAAAAGCTTCAAAAACTTCCATTGCCTCCCCGGCAACAGCGCCAACTTGTTCGGCGTGTGATCACGATTAAATGTTGTTTAGTTGTAGTATAGCACGAAAACACGATGACAAATAATATTTATAAAATCGGTGAGTACCAAGTCATTCGCAGGGAGGCAATCTCAATTTTTAACGGAAGCTTTTCAATGGACTAGTTCTAACAAGATATTTATATATGTATGTATGTATAGAGATGCATCAAATATTCATAAGATCATATTTCATTTCATTGATAAAGAGTTTTTCATAATAGAAATTGCTATGCAAAAAGTAAAGATAGAGAGAAAGAGAGAGAGGGAGAGAGAGAGATAGAAGAAAGTGGTAGAGAAATGACACTGCTTGCGGGATGCTTGTGCGAGATGCGGCAACACCTTAGTTCCAAAGCACCGAAATGAAGTCAGAACGGAGTTGTAGAGGAGATGAATTGCAGAGAAGACAAGATGTCTGGTGATGGAAGAGAGAGGTTCTAAGTGGATGCCTCAACTGGGGGGGCCCTAGACCTTCTTTTACAGCTTTTGTGAAGGACAAAAAGGATATTTCAGGCCATAAAACCATCCAACAACCCCTGGTTGATCAGATCCATCGTTCGAGAGATCAACAGCTTTGATTTGGCCTCAAAACTCCTTCAATTTCCTTCTTATCGCACGAATTCACTCTGATGGTGACATGTGGTAGCCTCTGGATGCTTGGATGATGATCTCACGGCTTCACTACTTCCTCGCCCGCCTCTACTTTCTTCACGTGCACCCGCATGCCTCATTTTAGTGCCTGATCCCTGACCGTTCGATCGTATGATCGAATGGCTCAGATTAACACTCGTGCCTTCACGTTTTCACCTTCAATCAAATCTTGCCTCATCGTTAGCCGTCTGATCTTGCAATCGGATGGCTTAAATGCACGCTCATCGTGCCTTTCTGATCTTGCAAAAACCTGCGCAATCCTGCATCTGCCCCCGATGCGCTTTAATCACGCCACGTGGTGTACTGTCCGCTGTCCGATGGCACAATTGTGCTTACACGTGCCTGCCCGCCGAAGCCACATCAAGTTTGCGCAGCACATGGCTCGAACCCACATCCCCCGCATACGTGCGAGCGCGTGCGAGCCAATGCGCTGCGGAAACTCTTTATCATATATACTTGTTTATGTTTATACTGATCTAATCTGGGTGGCGACGTGGTGCGCTCGTGGCTGTTGGATGAAGATCCAACGGCCCACACTGTGAGGAGAGGTGCCTTCAGGAGTTGGGGGTGCAGCGAGGGGTAGCTGGGATGGTGCCATGTGGCACCATCATGACCGTCCATTCTTCTTCTCTTTATATCTAATGACATAGACCTCCGATTAAGTTGATTTTTGCATCGTTGGATTGCAAATGTCGATTCGGATCCATCTATGTGGTTGGATTTGTCATCTGAGGTCTGGGTCTTTGCCCTTTGGCACCATGATCTCTGTTCTTCTATGGACTGCACACGATGCTCTAGTTGTTTGATCAGGACGATTTCGGAAGCATTGGACTTTTGTCGTTGTTCTGATCAGATCTGTCTGGTTTGATCTGACATCTACGGCTTCGAATCATCCACGATTAAAATCATCTATATTTTAGGTCATAAAATGATGATATTATCTATATGACTAATAAACTAACTAGTAGGCGAATTACGATGCTTATGCATGCATTGACTCGAAGTTATGCTAGAATCTAGCTCAATTCAGGTGTTTTAGGTTGCATGATTGATGTGCAATCACATGCCTCTCGCCATGATGCAGTAGGGTAGGGTGCATGGAGACGTGCATAGCAGCCATGGAATAAGAAAATGAGAACGGTGACATTGCAATGCAACACACAATGAAGATGTTAATTATAGAAGTGGATTGAATGGCCATTTGTTCTCTCTCTTCCCCTCTTTATAAATGCATGCAAGTACATATTTACAAATGCAAATATGGCTACATAAGATGCATGGGTAATGCTAGGAAATAACATAAGATGACATATTTATTGGCGTAACTTACTGTGCAATCATATGCCTTATCCTTACATTATTTCTTCATCTTTATTCCAGGGCTTCTGCTCCAGCTCTGGTGTAACTCTAGCTTCTTCCCTTCTTCAGATCTAGCTTCAGGCCATCTCTTGAGCTTCTTATTGCCTGCAATCCAAATAATGCACTAATTAGTACATTATAACATTATTTGATGAATATCTAAGTAAAACTGGAAAGATGCGATGTATTTTATTTATGCATGAATTACATTACAATTATGCTAAGTTCTAATTTAATTTAGGTCATTTAAGTGCTATGATTGCTGCACAATCATACCTGTAGTTTCTACAACGGAGGGGGTGAGATTTACGTGATATGATAATAATGCGGAAAATTTAATACCAATCACACAAAAAGATGCAATCACAAGTACACAATGATTTTTAGGTGGAAACCCAAACTCGGGTAAAAGCCACCACCTAAACCTCTTGGTTTGGGATTTCCTGATTGACAGAGTCGATTAAATCCACTAAACAAATCACTTAAACGAGGGTGACTTAACCTCTTACAACAAAGCTAGCTAGACGAGGGTAGCGTACCTCAAACCCCTCCTCTTCATGAAGAGTATTTTGTCGCATGAAGGAGGTGGGAATTCGCAAAGAGAATACCCAACCAAAAATAAAGAAAAATAATAAGAATCCTATAGAGCCACAAAATATAAATATTAAACTAGCTCCTATAGGCAACGGATACTTCCCTGAGATGGAAGTGAAGTGCGCAGTGGATCGGTGCTCCTAGATGAAGATTGTGTAGACGGGAGAGCAAAAGCACTCCACTAAGTGATTTCCTTCTTCTTTTGGACACAAATAGATGTTGAAGTAGTTTCTCAAGGTGTATGTGGCAAAGCAAAGGTGTTACTCTATTTATAAAGGTTCTAAGAAGGATTTAGAAGCCTCTTCTAGCTGTTGGAGGGATTCTCTAGCCGTTAGGAATTATCCCAAGGCAAATCAGGCTGGAATCAGGGTCATTTATGATTCTGATAGGGTTATCAGATGTCTGGATCTATTATTAGATGTCTGGGTCATCGTTCGATTTTATGGTCAGACATCTAATCAAGAAGGGTGGATCAACTGGATGGTGTTGGATCAGAATGTTCATCTAAATATGACTTTTAAGACATCTGGACTTAAGGTTAGATGTCTAATTCTAGAAGAGTTTCCTTCCTGATTTTGTCTAAACCTAAACAGGCTTCTAGGTCTTATTGGTCAGAAGATAGGTTGGTCATTTGGCGCAAAGTCTGGAAATAGGTTTTACTGCGAGAATTGATTTCCCAAGGCTCAAACAGCTATAATCACTGACAAAAGTGATTTGGGGATGAATTAAGCCTAACGACTATTTATCAGACATCTAGGGATCTCTACGGACGTTTGAAAGTGTATGTAGGTCAGATTAAATGTTAATCCTCTAAGATTGTCTAATAAAGCCAACGGTCCTCTAGTTGGACATCTGGCAAGGTCATCAGACATTTTCTAAGATGTTTGGACTAAGGCTTGTCGTATGAAATTAACAGACAGAAAGTATTAAGTCCAGCCTAAGTGTTTGGACGTCTGATAAAACAGTCAGATGTCTTAAAGTCAAAGATCAAACGTCTAATTTTTAGATTGGACATCTAATTAGGCTGTCTGATGCCTATCTTGGCTTTCTAAGTTCTCTACTAAAAATCTAAGTATCCTAGGGTTGTGTATGTATTCCTAGGACTACTATTAGGTAACATTGAGGCTCTTTAACAAACATCTAAACAAAGTACAAGACAATAAAAACATCTATCCTATTCTTCTTCAACTTTCTTCAAGCGCTCACTCCAAGCGAAGCTCCTTCTCCTCCATCAAGCTCCTCCATCATGGACACAAGCCTGAGCTCCTCCTTCATACTTGAATCCATTTGCATTTTCCTGAAACTTATAAACTCAATGCAAATATTAAATAACATAGGTTTTATTATCATAAAAATTAACGATCGTAGTGCTCTTGCACCAATAATACCCCCATGCCTAAATCTTGTTAATCTCTAGCAAATGCAAAACTAAGTTATCAACAAGTGGGTCCTTAGAGAATTGATTATTTTTATCAAGAGTAATACTAGAGATTCTTTTCCTTTTTGTTTTCATCCTAAAATCTAGAAATCCAGACAATTTTGAAAGTGTAGCTATGTAGCTTATGCAACGAATTCAAGTGAAAAGATAATTTACCCCTAAAGCCTATACTTGACCTCTAGTAAAATTCTAGTAGGATAGGCAAACTTCTTCCCTCAGGATATAACAAGATATTCTATAATTTCTACCTCGGCTTTTAGCTTAGGTAGAGAATGTTTGAGTCAAGTGGGTTTGTATTTGGTGGCTCACTCTCATTTGGTGTTGCATATAGATTAGTACTATAGATCTAGATTCCCAAACTATTAAGTAAATCAACTCAAAGAAAAGTGAGGAAAACTATGCTCTCTTTGGTTCCTTTGTATTCACTCTTTCTTTTTCTTTTCTTCTATTTTTCTTTTCCTTTTGAGCTCACAATCTCACCAGATTTACATATATAATCCATATTGGTGGTCTCACGTGGCATTAACACGTTAATAAAGTTTTGATAACCCTGACACTAAGTAGGAATTCCTCAGCTAGTATTTGGTTGGTTAGAAATACAAAAAAGTAGGTTAAGGCAATATTTGGTGGATCACAAATGTGGAGGGTGATACTACCTCAATGTAAATAAATACTAAAAACTCATTTTTTTTACTTTTTCTTTTCTTTTTCTGATTTTTTTTTCATTTTCTTCTTTTTTTCTATATATATTTTTTCTCTCTCTTTTTTTTCAACACAACGCAATACAATACACGTAGCACACGACATACGCGACTTTTATTTCGGAGGCATTATTAGGGATTGGTGGTGTTTAAGAGATATTGAGTGGATTATTTGGTGGAAGTGCTTACTCGGCACCGGGAAAGAGACGGATAGGACAGCGTATTTTTAACCTTGATATCAATACCCTCCTTTAGCTAAGGATTCCATAGAGGATAGTCGTAACTATCCACCTTAGTCTCAGTTTTATTAAAACTTGATCTCCGCGTATTTTCCTTATTTGGTGGCTCTTAGAAATTCACACAAAATTCATATGTGGGAACTGAGAGCAAAACTGTGTCTAACTCCAAGTATTATTACCTAATTATTCAGAATTTCAAATTCCTTGCACTAATCTTAGAGCACTAGTAACACTCTACTCTCATCTCACACCATTTGGTGGATTTTCTAGAAGATTGTTTACCTGACTCCCTAACCACTGTCTAGGGATTCAGGAGAAGAAGCACTGCTTCTTCTCGACAAACTAAAGACATTTCTCGGTCTTCATAGTGAATCCATTGCAAAATCTATGTGTGAATGTGAAAATTGTACCAGATTCCATATTGTAGGAATCAACTCAAGGATAAAATCCTAATGCAACCTCTTGATAAAAATCCTTATTCATGAATGCAATATATATGTATATATATTCTATTTACAATTAGCCTCTTATGATTGTACTTCAATAGTGTTCCCTTGTCAGGTTACATTCAACTTAGTCCTTAATTCAGAATAAAAAGTTGAGAGAATGAGTTGGAGGTGGCTGTTGCGGACGATTTCTAGCTCCAATGCAGACATTGGAGGTGGAGTCGGTTGTTCTCAAATTAAGGACCTTAAAGTACATTTAACATGCTACTCTGAGGTCTTTTTCTATGTTGGCTCAAAAAATTTTCAGTTTACTGTATACTACCCCCCAATGCCTAAGTTCTTGCATGAATATAATAGAATTAAATTACAACAGGGAGTAAATGGGTAGACATCACTTGAATTGCTCCTGAATTGTCATTCTACATAAGCCAACCTGATGATATGGAATATGCAGAGAAATATGCTATGTTTAAAAGGATATGTATATATGTATAAGTTACTGAGTTTAACACCTCTAGCTGGGTGAAACTCAATCACATGTCCTAAATGAAATTGATGACTTCATCAGCAAGAGGAGGTTACTGAGCCATAAATGGCTTGAGGCACTGGCCATTTACCGTAGAAACATGCCCAGATTTTGGGTTCATGATTTGGACCTGCCCATTAAAATAGGGGTGAATCACAATGTACGGGCCAGTCCACTTGTACTTGAGTTTTCACACAAAGAATTTCATACGCAAATAGAATAACTAGACTCGCTAGTTAGGTGTGAATTCCTTCCTCCAAATGTGGCGATTGTGAAAGGCCTTCATCTTATCTTTATAGATTTTTGCATTCTCATAGGCCTCTCGCCTGGTCTCTTCTAATTCAGTGAGTTGGAGCTTCCATTCATAACCTCCTGCATCGAGGTTAAAATTACTCTTTCACACCACCCAAAAGGTGTGATGCTCTAGCTTGACAAGAAGGTGACTGGCCTTTCCATATACCATGCGATATGGTGACATTCCAAGTGGGGCCTTGTACACAGTCTGATATGCCCAGAGTGCATCAATTAATCTATTGAACCAGTCCTTCCTATCTAGTCTAACTATCTTTTGGAGGATCAGCTTGATTTGACGGTTAGACACTTCAGCCTGTCCATTGGTCTACGGATGATACGGGGTGGCTATATGGTGACGTACCCCATATTTCTTTAATAATGACCTCAAGTGGGCGTGGATGAAGTGACTACCACTAATCAGAGAGCGGGGTACACCGAATCTTGCAAAAATATATTCCCGTATGAAAGAGATGATGGTCTTATGTTCAACCCGTCTCGCCAGGATGGCTTCAACCCACTTCGAGACATAGTCGACAGTGAGAAGTATGTACTCGAAGCCATGCGAATTCGGGAAAGGGCCCATGAAATTGATGCCCCATACATCGAACACTTTTACGACCAAGATGGGTTGGAGAGGCATCATGTCTCTCCTCATCATAGAACCGACTGACTGGCATCGTTTGCAGCACTTGGCATAATTGTGTGTATCTCTGAAAATGGTTGGCCAGAAAAATCCTGACTGCAAAATATTTACCGCATTTTTTCAGCCTGAAAAATGACCACCATAGGCTTCGTTGTGGCAAAAAGATAACACACTTGAGATTTCGGTGTCTGGGATGCACCTCTTGATAATCTGATCGGCTCCAATGCGGAAGAGCAAGGGATTGTCCCAGAAATAGAATTTGGCCTCGGATATAAATTTGAGTTTTTGGTCCTTGGATAAATTCGCGGGAATCTTGCTTGCGACAACATATTTCAGAATATTTGCATCCCAAGGAAACTCGACAGAATGGATTGCCAATAGAAATTCATTTGGGAATTGGTCTAAAATGGGAAGAGAATAAGGGATGTGGGCTTGGTCTAATCTAGATAAGTGATCTGCCACAACATTTTGTGCTCCAGCTTTGTCACGTATTTCGACATCAAATTCCTGCAAGAAAAGGATCCATCTGATAAGATGGGGTTTGGCATCCTTCTTTGCTAACAAATGTCGAAGGGCTGAATGGTTTGGACCCCAGCAAATATGATCAAATTTCTCCAACCCAAATACTACCACTAGAAATTCCTTTTCAGTGACAATGTAATTACGCTGAGCCTCATTCAACGTCTTGCTAGTGTAGTATATAACAAAAGGTTATCACTCTCGACGTTGGCCTAAAATAGCTCCGATGGAGAAATCGGAGGCATCGCACATCATCTAGAAATCAAAAGACCAATCGAGTGGTTGGAGAATTGGAAATAGCGCTTTGCAAGGTCTCGAAGGCACTGAAACACGAGGCATTAAAATCAAATGGGGCATCAGCTACTAGAAGATTCATCAGTGGGCGTGCAATTTTTGAGAAATCATGTAGAAATCTTCAATAAAATCCAATGTGGCGCAAGAATGATCTAATCTGTTTAACTGAGCTAAGTAGAGGTAATCGGGATATGATTTCTGAGTTAGCTCGGTCGACCTCAAGTCCGTTAGATGAGATCCTGTGACCTTGTACAATGCCATCCCTCACCATGAAATGGCTTTTCTCCCATGAGAATACTAGGTTAACTTCAATGCATCATTTCAGGACCTTGGTGAGCATATCAAGACAAGATGAAAAGTCATCTCTGAAAATGGAGAAATCATCCATAAACACTTCCACATAATCCCCAATCATATTAGAGAATATGGCCATCATACAATGCTGAAATGTCCCTGGTGCGTTGTAGAGGCCGAAGGGCATTCGCTTAAAAGCAAATGTTCCAAAGGGACATGTGAACGTGGTCTTGTCTTGATCTTCCAAGTTAATTGCTACCTGATTATACCCAAATTATCCATCCAAAAAGCAAAAGAAGCTGCATTTGGCTAACCGCTCTAAAATCTGATCAATGAACAGTAAAGGGAAATGATCCTTCTAGGTAGCCAAATTCAGTTTCCTATAGTCTATGCAAATCCACCATGAAGTTGTAGTGCGGGTTGGGATGGATTTGCCCTTGCCATTTTTTATAACAGTGAGTCATGCTTTCTTGGGCACGATTTGGATATGACTCACCCACTGGCTGTCAGAAATTGGATATACAGTGCCCGCATCCTGCCATTTAATGATCTCATTCTTAACAACCTCTAGCGTATTTGGGTTCATCCATCTTTGAGGTTGTCTTGACGATTTCACCCCCTCATCTATGTAAATGTGATGAGTGTAATACATGGGGCGAATCCTGCGAAGATCAGCAATACCCCACCCAATAGTAGCCCTATGGTCTTGTAAAATAGAAATTAATTGATGCTCGTGTTCCTGGGTCAAGTGAGCAGTAATAATGACTGGGTATGTCTCACTTTTGCCTAAAAACATGTATTTGAGTGAGTCGGGTAAGGACTTCAGTTCAATCATGGGTGCGTCAGAATTAGAAGTGTGAGTAGGAGCAGAATCAATGGCAGGAATCTGATGATACTGATATGTGGGAATTCCTGCTGATTCGCCACCTGTAAAATAGCCATTCATGACTGCATTAATGGGAAACCCATTTATCATATTCACACCTTCCTGTGTCATTAGGGGCAATTCAGTAATTTCTGGATCAAAATGATTAGACTCAAGGGTGTCGTGATCAGAGGAACACCCCAGACAATTGGATCCACAAGAGGAAATGTGCATTATGGTGGTTTCAGTCCTGTGTGGATCGAGGTCTAGAAACCCTGACAATGAAGACGAATGAGACATTGGGTCTTCACAAAGGAGCCTAGTGTTACTACAGAAAGCTGATTCCTTATCTTCACCGTCCTCGTCGATGTGATCATAATCAATGTTCCTTGATGCCCTGAATATATCAAGTCTAAGTCTTTCATTTCCTAGGGCAATCTCCATACACCCGAATGCACAGTCGATGTTTGCTCGTGCTGTCGCCAAAAATGGGCGACCTAAAATGATTGGTGCATCATGGAGATTAGGAGGAGCCTCCAAATCGAGAATGAAAAGGTCCGCGGGAAAATAGAATCTGCGGACCTTAACCACCCCCCTCGGTGTTTTCATTGATCGATTAGCCAGCTGAATAGTAACTAAGGTGGGTTTTAACTCCTCAAATCGAAATTGATCATATACTGTACTAGGAGTCAGGTTGATGAACGAACCCAGATTAAGAAGGGCCCGATCAAATGGAGAATCTCGCAAAAAGCAGGAAATGAGTGGAGTACTAGGGTCTTTCTTCTTAAGCAGTAGGTCTGATAGAATCATGGCACTAGCTTCCTTTGACAGTACTGCCTGGTGTTTATTCTTCTATTGTCGCTTCGGGGTACAATAGTCCTCAAAGAACCTAACGACAACGGGAATGTGATTTATAGCCTCGAGGAGAGGGGCCTAAATATGAACTTCCTTGAACATCAATTTCAGGTCCTTGAAATTCCACGTACCCTTTTTCTGTGCTATATCTCATGTCAAAGCCTCAGGAAAAGGGATAGGAATCTTAGGGTCAATTACCCTCTTACCCTTATCTATCGTAGGTGGCTCCTGAGTTGAGGAAGGAGTCGAACCATCCTACGGTGAAGGACGTGGAAAATTAGGACCCACTTGCCTAAATGGTGGGTCGCATGTCTTCTTCCCACTCCTCAATGTAACAATTTTCGCATCAGCATGTTGTCCGTGAAGTGGGGGAGGAGCGGAAGGGGTAGAATATGCAGAGTTCTATAGCAAAGGCAGCTAGCCATAACTAGGTGGTGTAGGAGGTGCCTATAATATAGCATGCACTTGTCCTTGTGGTGCTTGCAACCTAGGTGGGGTGCCTTGGTTCTACACATATCGTGGGTTAGGGACAGGTTGGGTGGGCAAGGTTCCCTGGGTCCTATGCTCCTGCAACAACTGGATCTACATGTTTTGGATGCTCTGTATTTGGTCAGCCATTGCCTTCATGACCTGCAAGCTATCCTGCGTGGATTTCCACATTGATTCTTGTGGCTCTTCTTTCAGTGCCTCTAAAGGGTCGGCTAGATTTAGAGGGTGGTTGGCAGCTTGATGCAGCGGCTGATATATAGAATGGGATTGCTGCTGCTGAGATGGGAATGGCTACTGCCTTGGATACGTGTTTTGTGCATTCTCGTATTTTCTGGTCTGGTAGTGTGGATCATGATGTGGTCTCTGCAAGTTACCAAACCAAGAGAAATTTGGATGCTAGCGCCAACTAGGGTTATATGTCTCTGAGTACGGGTTATTATGCCCTCATCCTAAATGGCATTGACATCTTCGTAGGCCAACGACATCTGAGACGTATATTCAACAAGGGAATAGGCATTAAAATCATCATGTGGTGCGTAACCCTGATTATGCAGTGCCAGATCAAGATTGTTCATAGGATCATGATATGCGAGATCCAGTAAATATGGAGAAGATGCATCTCGAGTAAGTAAATTAACTCAAGTAGAATGGGCTCAAGGTGCATAGGAGGATCTAGATGCAACAGAATTTCTAGAGAATTCAGGTCGAGCTCCAATCAGTTCATCGAGCTTCTTATCTAGCAGATCCACCTTAACCAGCTTCTTGGTGATGATGTCCATATCAGCTCGAGTAGACTCAGTGTGAGCCTCATGGACACTAACTCATTGCTGTTCAGGTCACTGGGATTGGTTCATCGACATGGCATTCATTGAATTCTCCACCAAAGATTCGAACAACTCAAATGCGTTATTCTTGTCTTTTGAGAGGAAATTCCCGCCACTAGACGATCGACCAGATACCGATGTGTGTCATCCAACCCATGGTAAAAGATCTGAGCCAGGTGCCATCTGGGCACACCATGGTGCGGCCATTTCCTAAGGAGATCGTGAAATCGATCCCAGGCATCATGCAACTTCTCCCCTGGTCCTTGGGAGAATGTCATAATCGCGTGCCTCATCATGTTCATACGACCGATCGATAAGAACTTTTGCAGGAATTCACGTCGTAATTCTACCCAGGTTCCAATTGGCCTCTCGACGGTCTTGAACCAATATGTCGCTCTATACTTGAGAGAAAATGGAAAAAGCTTCATGAGAATAATTCCCAGATCGATATTTTTGGGTAGAATCATTTTTGCAATTCGACTTAGATCCTCTATATGCTGGAAAGAATCTTCATTTGAGCTCCCATAGAAATAATTCTAGATTAGGCTGATCACATTGGGCTTCAACTTGAACGCGTCTCCACCTGCGAGAATCCAAACCTATGGTACGAAAATCAACGCCGCCGGATCATAGAAATCCCGTAGCTATTCTCCGTAGGGTGGATGCTGCATTCTATCCAGCGTCGTCAAAATTATGTCAATGTTCTGCTAATGTCATTCCTTTGATTCGATGACCTGGGCTTCCAGGTGAGCCATCAGATCCAAATTTGCTGGATCCTGACCTGGTCCAGGTCCAGGGTTAGCCATCTCAGCTAAATGAGTGGAAGAAGAAGAGTAAGAAGAAGGTCTAGGTGATGTGACGAATCACCTTCACCTCCTTAGGATTAGCTCCTAAGTGATGGGTACACCATCATGAACCATAACTAGCCCAATTTGGTCTGATAAAGCCAATAGAAACTCCTACATAACTATCAGGGGGTCCAAAGTGCTTAATATTCTATTTTGAGAAGAAAAGATGAAAACAGGATTGTTTCTGCAATTTGGCCATCTTATCAAAGCTACAGAATAACCATGAGATTTTCTAAGGGCAAACTAAAGGTCAAATGGTCATAAAAGTCTAAAAAGAGGGTCCATGCAAAAAGAAACGGGTTTTTACACATTACGAGAATTAAATGACATCTAAAACCCTAAAAATGGACCTATTTAATTTAGTGAGGTTTTGGTCAAGATAAAATTCACCTAAACCCTCTAAAAGTCATAGAAAAATATTCTCTAGGGTTTGGCATCCTTGATTTGACCATCTGGACTCATTTTGACCTAAAATAGAGTCTCAGACAAATAGTTGCCCTGATTTAAGTTTCTATGCAATTTACCCAGTCAAACTTGGTCAAAACCTAAATCCAACTTCATCATCAGATTTCTTGGGTCTAAATTAGGTTTGTACCAAAATTTGGGCCCAATTAGAGATCATCTTGACCAAGTTTGCATTTTGGTCTAGTCTAACTCTTTTCTCTCACACATGCCCCTAGCTTTCAAATTCTTTGCAAATAGCCCCATAGCTTCTTCATCTTCTTTGCAGATTGGTCCTTGCCACCAATGGAGGTCAACCAACCTCCAGGCGAGCTTTGACTAGACCAAATCCTACTCTAATGGCAATCAAATCCCACCAAATTTGGTGGGATTGATGTTCACACCTATACAAACCTATTGGGACAGATCCTAACTCCTAAAACCCTTTTATTTGTGCATGCGAATGCACAAAATCAATGGGTGCTTCTTGATTTCCTAAAGAGAAAATCATAGCTCTTTCCCAATCTAGAGCCCTCTTTGGAGCTCTATTTAAGCCCTGGAACCCCTGCCTTACCTCCTCAGCAAGTTTTGGCGATTCAAATACCTCTACTTCTCCTCCTCCAGCTTCCAAACCTCTACTTCAGCAATCTCTCTCCGTCCTCCTCTTCCGGTTGTCCAACCATCAAATTGGACAATCGACCATCTTCCTCTCTTCATCGCGGTGGTCACCAGCCAAAGCACGACTGCCATCTCTGCCTCCATCCTCGTCACTGCCTCATTGTCTCCATCTCCTTCTCTACCTTTGGTCAAGCCATGTCCGGAGCTCTCCGGCTATCTTCCTCACTCCTAAGACCCTCTACCTTCTCCTCTATCCCTCTACATCATTTCCCCCTCTCCTACACTTCCAAACGACCACCGCACCACCCTCTTGCACTTCATCTTCTTCACAGTTGGCAGAACTTCGACGAGCTCACCCAGCCTCCACAGACCACCAAATCACCGTGCACCAACTCCACAAGCTTTACAACTCCACACTCAACTAAACCCCTCAAGAAATTGAGGGGTTCATGCACTCAAATACCCCCTCGAACACAACACTCCATGCACACCTTCTTCGACCTCGCTCTGCCCACACACACTAGGCCACACCATGCAGCCACTGCCGTTGACTTTGCCACACCAAGGTGAAGCTTTTGAACTTGTCTGACGCAGCCGTAAGGCTGTATTTTTGCTTTTCAGGTCTGGCCGGAGCTCCACCGCCACCTCCACCTTCTCCGGCCCCATTCACAGCATTCAGAGCATGATCTTGAATGCTCTCTACTCCAGGTGCTGCGGACGCCTTCCAGGCATCCCTCCAGGTATGCAATTGACGACACAAGCATCATCTTCGACTCCAATCTGAGGCTTCATCACCTGCTAGTGCGCGAAGGAACGAAGCGAGTGGGATAGTCCCACCTCGTGAGTTGGTGAAGCCGCGATAGCACATAAGTTGATTTTGTGCCTTTGCCCTGTTGCTTCCGAGAGCACCGAGGTGAGGTCCCGCATGCACGCTCCATGCATGTGCCCTAATCTACGCTCACGCCACGTGGGTCAGAGCTTTGGTCCGATTACCCAGCTACCCGGGTCTGGTCTAGTCTGGTCTGCCTGTTCTGAGAGTGAAAAGAAGAAGGAGAGAGAGGGGGGTTTTGCCTCACTCTCTGATCCCTCAACACTTAGTCTCTAAGAGGCTTTCATGCCTCTGTGCTGTGCTTAGGCCTCTCCCTTGAGGCTTGAAGGAGAAGAGAGGCCTTTGCCTTTGTTGTTGGTTCTAGGCTACTGTTGCATTATTGAGATACTTAGCTGATGTGGAATATTGGTTGATCATCACTGTTGATACATTTGATATATTTGAAGCTTAAACTCAAAGGGTAATTTGGTGATTCAAATTACCATTTTACCCTAATCTTTTTACATATTGATACTTGAATTATTGAAATATCATTCTTTAATAAGTTTTGGTTGCAATTGCTTATATCTTTTACTTAGAATTGTGATCTTGTGATTGAATTGCTGATTTCTCCCTGCGTTTGACCTCGAATTTCTATTCAAGTATAAATTCTATTTGTTTTCGCGCTTTATTAGCTATACTTCAATGTATCATTTTTAAAACCCCAATTCAGAGTGGTAAACACTAAGGTCCAACCAATTGAGGTCTAAGTGACCTCCTCCCTTGCATACACCAACCAACCCAGGGTTGGCGTAGCCAAGCCAAACAAGGCTAAGGCCTTGTCAATCAAGTGGTCCTTATGATCGGGTGACTAGATTTTTCATTAAGATTCTAATTTATGAAGAAAAATTTGTTATAAAATCGATTGCAAGTAATCCCAACCCCTCAAGCTAACCTTACCAATTTGTACGAGGGGACTAAGGGGAAGGTTCTTCCTTTGGCTTTCGCCTCTGGTTCCTTTGTACCCCTTAGACACAATTGTTTGATACTGCCTTACAAATTCAGCTAAGGGTTTGACTAGGGTGATTGTGATGACCCAATAGTTCAACAACAAATGTAGGTTATTTAATGTATTTTATGCAAGTTTTGCTTAACCATTTTTTTCTTCAAATTGGTGTCTTTGTTGAGTGATCCACAAGGTGGTCAAGCTCACTGGCTAGCCACTAGACTTGATTAAGTCTAGGCTAGCTATGTGTGGTCTCTAAATTGTAACCTTAAAAGTTGAGTCCTAGGGTTCATGCAATGGACTAAGTGTTCAGAAGACCACAATTCAATTCAAACTATTCTCTACAGCACAATTTGAATCCAAATAATTTGAAATTTGACAGGCAGATTCCTATTTTAATTAACTTTCTAGAGAATATTGTTTTCAAATTTTTACTATTTCAAATAAATTAATATAAATTTTTAACTATTGGGGGGTCAGATTTGGAATTTTGACCCCTTGTCGGTTTTTCAATTTGAAACAGTATTAATTTAATGCCAAAAATTCAGAAAAAATATGGAAATGAAAGCTAGTTTGATATCCTTTCAAACACTAGTTATTTTGGTCAAATCTGATTTGTGTGTTATTCAGAATCACTTCTCGAAATTCAAAAATTTTCAGATTTGAGTTAGTTTGACCCCCTTGTATTTCGCGAATTTTCAAAAATTGCATGATTTGAATTTTTTCAAATGAATGGTGTCGTTTCAAAGATGATCTAAAAATATAGCTTAACTCAAATTTCAAAATTTTTAGCGTAGAAAATATTTGGCAATTGAATTTTTAAATCGCAATAAAAATCTGGTCGAATTTCAAGCAGTGGTGAAAAGTATTTTGAAAGCGTTGAAATTCAAAACTACGCATTTTTCAACAAAACATTTTTTCCCTTTTTTTTTGAGAATTTTTTTTCCAAAAAATGTTTTCCAAACATTTTCAAACAAAATTTTTTTCTTTTTGGAGGTAGAATTTTTCAAATTTTTTTCTCTACTTTTTTTAAACAAAACTCTAACCCTAAATTCAAAAGAACCCTAATCTAAATCCTTTTTTTTTTTTTCTCACGAAACTATGTAGATTTTTTTATTTTTCAAAAAGTAAATCTACCTAGGGTTCAAATGAAAACCTAAAACAAAGATCAGGATGTGCACATGATTTCTTCACTTGCTCTTGATGTGTGTGCAGAATCCACTTTTCCTGTTCCTGCGCATCAAAAGAGAAAGTAGAAGCATATGTGTCAATACTTAAGCTCAAAACTTAGAAATCAAAATCGCGTTGCCTCCCCTACAACAATGCCATTTGTTGGAGTCGTGAAATTGTGTATTTGATTAAGAAAGTGTCGTAGTATAGTCATGAAATCCGATTCAATAAAAATTTAAAAAATGAGACAGTGAGTCCCAGTTGATCTCAGGGAGGCAAATAAAAGCGAGATTGATTTTGATTTTATACTTGCTTAAAATTGTAGTTCGATGTTTAAAATACGAATATAGGATTTGTCAGTTGCGTTGTTAACTCGTAAGACGTACGCATGAGTCAAAAATAATACAAACATGAAAGTATGCTTATTGGTGCGCACTATCTTAACTATGCAATGGCGACCCACAGAATATTCGTTAATCGTTAAATCTTCTATATCTTCTGGAATAGACATTTTAGTTGCAACAAGATAAGAATATAAATCAGGCAACTAATGATTGCAACATAAATAGATGAATAAGATATCAGGCAACTGTTGATTTCATTTCTTCCAGAACATTGTCATTATAATCACAAGTAGAGGAATGCTCATACAAGAAAGCTTAAATCAACAATTCTAACTAACAGAAAAGTGATGCATGCATGGATCTAAGATTATGCATGCATTAATTCAAGCAGACGATTACTACACTACTATCAGAAAATTAATGCACGAATTAAAACTTAAAAGAACTTTAAATATAGCTAACAGAAAGCAGGCATTGGAGGTGGACTCCAATGGCTGTGTGGCCTAAGGTGGTGGGAAAGGAAAAAGGGATGGCCAAGGTGGTTGGCTGGCCTCTTGAGAAGGTGGTGGAGGTGCTCTAGCTCTTGGACATGAAGATGGTGGTGATGGAGGTGATGGAGCTCCTGGAGGGTGTGTGCATGAGATGGAGTCCAAGAATTAGATCTAGAGATAGGGTGCATGGCCATCCATTATGGTCTTTCAATAGACTAAAGGAGAGACCCTCTAGAGAAGTGTGAAGTTCTCTAGAAGAGCCTCCATCATGGCCGGCCACCCCATTTGAAATGGGTCTTCTTAGATCCACATTTCATGGGTGTGATTGTGGACACCTTGAAAGACTAAAAATAGTGTTCAAGGTTGTGCCACTAGGTGAAGGTTCTATAGGTCTCTAGAGTGGGCGGCTAAGTGTGTGTGTGTGGGTGTGTGTGCAATGTTTGGGAAGGTTTAAGTCCTATGATTGCTGTGTAATCAGACGTCAAGTACAATGTTTGGGAAGATCCCTATCTGTTTCACATCAATAATGACCAAGTAATTCGAAGATGCATACTCGACAATGAGGTTGTTGGTGTTGGTGCTAGAGCACCACGATCATTTGTTTTGATGATAACAAAACACGTGTTATTTAACATTTGCAATTTGAGTCCTAGATTTCAGGTCAATTGCAAATGAAGACGTGTTTAGACGGAACTTGAGCTCGCATCCAGGACGGATTGGAGGAGCTTAATGAAGAACAGAGGAGGTTCGCGTGGAGCGACAGATTGAAGATAGAAGACAAGAAGAATAGGATAGATTCTTTTTAATCCTTTCTTGTATCTCTTGTCTTTATTTTCTTGCTCTTTTTA
This sequence comes from Thalassia testudinum, assembly GCA_037157565.1. NCBI lineage: Eukaryota > Viridiplantae > Streptophyta > Magnoliopsida > Alismatales > Hydrocharitaceae > Thalassia > Thalassia testudinum. Next base: position 100,091,854 of record JAZHRO010000025.1, read on the forward strand.
TTTTCCTTAGAATATTATGTTAAAGAGCCTCAAAGTACCCTAACAGTAGTCCTAGGAACACCGGCACAACCCTAGGATACTTAGGTTTTCTGTAGAATACTTAGAAAACCAATATAGGGTTCAAACAGCACTTCCAGATGTCTAATTCCCAAATAAGACGTCTGATAAAGTATTTTAAGACGTCTGACTGTTGTTTCAGACGTTTGATATCCGTTAGGCTGGAGATAGCTAGTTCTGTCTGATGAAATCAGACGTCCAGACCTAATACCAGACGTCTTAGGAGACGTCTGATGGACTTGCCAGACGTCCAGATAGTGGACCGTTGGCTAGCTTAGCAGGCACTCAAGGATATGATCGTTAGAGCCTTATCAGACGTCCATAGGACTGACCAGACGTCTGATAATTGACCGTTTTGCCTCGGCTGACCCAAAATCTCTTCTCAGAGATTTTCTAGCCGTTGCAACGGTTGGAAAATCCATTCTGTAGGAAAAGTTGGTTTCCAGACGTCCGGGCATAGTGCCAGACGTCCTGTATGTCGTCTGATCAACTTGAACAAAAACCCTGTTTAGATCTGATTCAAGTCAGGAGGAAACCCGCATAGAATCAGACGTCTGACCTTGAAATCAGACATCTTAAAGTGGCCTTCCAGACGTCTGATGCCAGAATTAGACGTCTGATCACCCTGTCAAATGTAATCATTGTCCTGATTTCAGCCTGATTCTCTTGGGCTTTGCACCCAACGGCTATAGAACCCTTCCTAAGCCTTCCAATGCCTTCTTAAGGCCTCTATAAATAGAGGGGAACCTTTGCAACACACATATACACTTAGAGACACAAGATACACACTAAGAGAAACAAGAGACACACCTAAGCAACTTAGTTCCACTCTTTTGTGTCCAAGAGAAGCCCTTGCTCTCCAAGCTCTAGTTCCTTTCTCTAGAGAGCATCAAGCTTCGCGCACCCGCTCTCCTGCCGTTGTTTACGAGAGAGACGTTGCGCCATCGCGTGGCACACGCACCGCGTCACCAACTCGACGCACTCCTTGCAAAGGAGAGTTCCTTATTCCTATAGAAGCTAGGTTCATAATTTCTTTGTTGGCTCTATAGGACTTGTTGTTTATTTTATCTTTGTCTTTTGGTTGGGTATTCGCTTTGCGAATTCCCGTCTCCTTCGTGGGACAAAATCCTTCTCGTGGAGAGAAGGGGTTGAGGAACGCTACCCTCGTACTTGTAGCGTGGTTGTACTGAGGTTGAATCACCCTCATTTTAAAGTGATTCGGTTAGTGGATTTGATCAACTAGGTTGATCGGAAAATCCTAACTCGAGAGGGTTAGGTGGTGGTTTTCACCCGGTTTGGGTTTCCACCTAAAAACATTTGTGTATATTGTGTGATTGGTTTTCTTTGGTGAGATTGCTTTATATTTTATTTCCACATTTTTTACGTCACGCTGATCTCACCCCTCCTAGTAGTGTTGGAACCTTCAGTTGGAACCATGTTCCACATCTTGTTTTGGTGTTAACAAAATTATTTTAGATTAATGTTTACAATTAAGTGATATTTCAGATTTTCATGGAGATCAAGGCAAACAGAGAAAGATGATAAGAAGGTAATGATGATGATAAAAGACATCTTCAAGACAAATGTTTTGAGTTGTCAATTAGAATAGTTTTTATTTTTAGAATGTATGACTCTCAAGTAATAAACAAGAATTAGATAGTAAAAATCATATAGAGATAAATTATGATAAAACTTTACGATCATTAGATTTCTTTCAAAGAACGTATTGTTCAAAAGATCATTTTTTCATGAATGTTTTTGCAAAAGTAGACTAATAATCAAATTGTATTTATGTTTAAAAAGGTACTTGTTAACCCAAAAGTACCGATACTAAAGTTTAGTACCAGTACCTATGATTAATACTGATACCAGTGGATTATAGATTTGTGTTAAGTATGTAAAACCCAAATCTGGAAGCATTGAGTATCAGTACTCTTGATTAGTATCATTACCCCATAGGTACTGTCTGTGGTAAGTTAACTTAAAATACAAAATAGTAAGTCACTAGTACCGGCACCAATACTTTATTATTGGTAACAGCTAATCATTGGGCCAAATCTGAACTGCTAAAAAATTGATTTTGGGAATATGAACAATGGGATTTAAACCCCAACATCTACTAGACGAATCTCTAAGGTCCTAACTCTATAAATAAACCATTGGACCCTTAGTTTGAACATAGAAAAATACAAGAGAAATTTCTAGAGCTATAATTTCATATTTCCAGCATATACTCAGGAGAGGAAAAAGAAGTTTGCTGTCCACACTCTCTCTACACGTTTGCAAGCTTGACAACACGTGCATATAGTCGATTTCTTATAGTTAGGAATTGATTCACGCTTTTCCTAGGCTCTCAAGCCAGTAATATCTTTTTAATTATTGTTGCGAGGCTTCGGTAATTTGTTGTAAGATTTCTATCTTTCTTACACCAATTCTTATATTGTATTGAGCTTTTACTTGTTTGGGTTGTAATAACCAGTTTATTATACTTGAGTTGAGGTAACCCATTAATTACCTCGATTAGTATATTGGTTCCCTTAGGGTTGAGGGAATCAAGTTAAAATCCTAAGCTAGGAGGCTTATGTAGTGGAGTACCTAAGTGAGTGGGGAACCATTATGCATCTTGTGTTCATTCTTTGTGGTTTCATTTTTGTGAAAATATTTTTATTGCTAATATCTTGCATCTAGTTTGTTTGTGTGCATAGCTTTGAGATCCTACATGTGGTATCAGAGTGGATTGCAAGAAGAGTTAACAATTCAACTTGCGATGGCATCAACCTCAAGGCGCACCGAAGGACAATCATCAACCCATCCTCCCTATTTTGATGGGACGGACTACGGATATTGGAAGAAAAGGATGCAAGTCTTTCTCAAGGTGATGGATGAAGAGTCGTGGAGCCTCATTCAACAAAAATATGCTGATCGAGAGAATGAAGGAGTGGAGTTGGATCAAACACAAAAGAAGAAGATTGTAAGCAACGCAAAGGCAATGAACGCACTTTATTGTGCATTATCGAAGGAAGAGTTCAATCAAATTTCAGCATGCAAATCTGCATATGAAATTTGGAATACTCTTGAGATCACATACAAAGGAACGAATAAGGTAAAGGAAACCTGAATTTCGATTCTAACCGAAAATTTTGAGTGTTTCAGGATGACAAAAGGAGAAACAATAAAAGAAATGTATACGGGGTTTGGAGAAATCATCAGTCCAATGAAAAATGTTGGAGTCAAGCTGACAGAGGAGCAACTTGTAGGGAAGATCTTTAGACTCTTACAAGTGATTGGGCATCGAAGACCACAACCATCCAAGAGGCGAAGGACCTCGCCACTCTCCCTTTAGATGATCTAGTTGGTAGCCTTATGGATTACAAAGACCAACTAGAGAATATGAAGAAAAATGAGGAGAAGATATCAAGCAAGAAGAAGAATCTTGCCTTTAGAGCACTTAAGGAGGACTCAGATTCAAACACCTTGGAATCCGAAGATGATGAAGAGATGGAGATGCTCACAAAGAAATTTCAAAAAGTTCTCCAGATGCAAGGTAAGAAAGTCAATAAAATTTCAACTGATGTCATTTGTTATGAGTGCAAGAAAAAGGGGCAGTTGCGAAAAGATTGCCCTATGAACAAGAAGATGGAAGACAAAAGGAAAGACACAAAGGAAGTCAAAAACAAGAAGAAGAAAGCTTTCACAACAACATGGGAAAATAGCGACTCCAACATGGACACCATCTTTAATGAATCGGATGACAACGAGATTGCTCATCTTTGCTTGGTAGCCACTACGGAAGACATGGACAATGAGGTAGATTCTGACATCTCTTTTAATGAGTTGCTACAAGCATATGAAGAATTATATCATATGCTAAGTTGTTTAAAAAAGAAAATAAGGTTTTGCATCAAAACTATCGAACCATAGAAATAGAGAAAGCATTCGTAGCAACTGAATTATTTTTATCAAAACATATCAATGGTCAATTGCATGAGAAAATTATAGATCCTCAAAATAAGTATGAGCATTTTGAGGACACACTAAATAACTTAAAGACCGTGACTAGACAAAATATTGAGTTCTGTGATCAACTAAAGAAAAAATGGAGTGCACCTAGGCATGCATATTATCAAAAGGCAAAAAATTATCAGAATTATAAACCTAGCACTTCAAAATGGGTTTATAAATCTTATAATTTGAAAGGCACTAACCTAAAAGGACCCACAAGAAAATGGGTACCTAGAAAAGATGTTTTGGATTATTTTGTAGGAATAGATCAATGGGATCAATATGATCAGTGGGTGTTCAAGACACATAATGGAACACTCCGACCTTTCTATAAATTAAATGAAGATCAAGAAAGATGGACTAGTGGAGCTTGCTACAAACAAGGACCATTTTGTTATTGGTAATTCATTCCATATGGTATGTAATTTTTGACACCCCTTAATTTTTTGATGATTAACAAAAAGGGGGAGAAAAAAAAGAGCGGCAAATAGTCATATTTTTAGGAGGAACACATATTGAGAGGGAGAACTAACTAGTTAAATGTCATTCATATAAAATTGTTGAAGATAATTTTTGTCTTAAATATATCTATTTGTAAAATAGTTTTGTCAACACCAAAAGAGGGAGATTGTTGGAACCATGTTTCACATCTTGTTTTGGTATTAACAAAATTATTTTAGATTAATGTTTACAATTGAGTGATATTTCTCATTTTGATGGAGATTAAGGCAAACAGAGAAAGTTGACAGGAAGGCAATGATGATGATAGAAGACATCTTCAAGACAAATGTTTTGAATTGTTAATTAGAATAGTTTTTCTTTTTAGAATGTATGCCTCTCAACTAATAAACAAGAATTAGATCATAAAAATTATATAGAGATAAATTAGGATAAAACTTTACGATCATTAGATTTCTTTCAAAGAATGTTTGTTCAAAAGATCATTTTTCCATGTTTAAAGTTTTTGCGGAAGTAGACTAATAATCAAATTGTATTCATGTTTAAAAAGGTACTTGTTAACCCACAAGTATCGGTACTAAAGTTTAGTACTGGTACATGTGAATTATAGGTTTGGGTTTTTTTAAAGAAACAAACCTATACCCTGTGAGTACCAGTATTGGGGGCAATGAGAATTGGTACCTATGATTGGTACCAGTACCAGTGGGTTACAGATTTGTGTTAAGTATTTAAAACCCAAATCTGGAAGCATCGATTACCGGTACTCATAATTAGTACCGATACCCCATAGGTACTGTCTGTGACAAGTTAACTTAAAATACAAAATAGTAAGTCACTGGTACCTAGACCAGTACTAGCTAACCATTTGGCCAAATCTAAATGGCTAAACAATTGATTTTGGTAATATGAACATTAGGATTTAAACCCCAACATCTAGTAGACAAATCCCTGAGATCCTAAATCTATAAATAAACCCTTGAACCCTTAGTTTGAACATAGAAAAGTACAAGATAAAATTCTAGAGCTATAATTTCATATTTCCACCATATTCTCAAGAGAGGAAAAAGAAGTTTGCTGTCCACACTCTCTCTACACATTTACAAGCTTGACAACACTTGCTTAGAGTTGATTTCTCGTAATTAGGAATTGATTCACGTTTTTCCTAGGCTCTCAAGTCGACAATATCTTTTTAATTGTTGTTGAGAGGCTTAGGTAATTTGTTGTAAGATTTCTATCTTTCTTACACCAGTTCTTATATTGTTTTGAGCTTTTTCTCATTATTTGGGTTGCAATAACCAGGTTTATTGTACTTGGGTTGAGGTAACCCATTAATTACTCCGATTACTATATTGATTCCCTTGGGGTTGAGGGAATTAAGTTAGAAATCCTAAGCTGAGAGGCTTAAGTAGTGAAGTACCTAAGTGAGTAGGGAACCACTATACATCTTGTGTTCATTCTTTGTGGTTTCATTTTTGTGCAAATATTTTTATTGTTAATATCTTGCATCTAGTTTGTTTTTGTGCATAACTTTTAGATCCTATAGAGGTAAATGATGTCATCTCTTTTTGTTATGACTAGGATTGCGGTGGCCATTTCTCTGGGCTTAAAACCACAGCAAAGATCCTCCAGTGTGGGTTCTTTTGGCCCACTATGTTCAAAGATGCACAATCCTACTATAGGGAATGTACCTGTTGCCAGATCCTCGGCAACATGGGCCTACGTGATATGATGCCCTTAAATCCAATTATCGTATGCAACATCTTTGACATATGGGGGAATGATTTTATGGGATCATTTCCCAGATCTAACGGCTTCGAGTACATCTTACTTGTTTATGTCTCAAAATGGATCGAAGCCATGTCCACAAGAACAAATGATCATAAGGATGTTCTCTGATTCATTCAAGAGAACATCTTTTTCATATTTGGGGTTCCTAAAGCCATCATCAGCAATTGCAGGTCCCACTTCACGAATGTGCACTTCTAGTCCCTGATAAAAAGTACGGGGTGTCGTATAATTTTCTGACTGCTTATCACCCCCAGACTAATGGAAAGGATGAACTCTCCAATCAGGAGATCAAGAAAATCCTTCAAGTCACTATTCGTCCTAACAGGAAGGATTGGTCCACCCAACTTTTGGAAGCCTTATGGGCCTATAGGACCTCCCATAAGACCTAGATAGGAATACCTCCATTTAGAATCGTGTATGGGAAGGCGATGTAAACACATCTATTTGGGTTAAAATGCCTATTCATGCATGTTCCTAGGCTTAGATTTGCATTTCATGTTATAAATATTGCATAGCATGCATCATTCTACATTTAGAGTAGTTGTATATAATTTAGGTTAATTGCGTTCTTTTTATGGTTAGGAGAGAAGGATATTTATTTTGGAGCCTTGGATTGACGATCTGACCGTACGGATCTAATCAAGACGACAATCGGAGTTCAACGCCTCTGAAATCGCCTCGATCGGAGTCCCGTAGCATGATATGCAATCCGAGGAAGATCAATGGCTAAGGGACTAGGTGACATAATTCAGAGCTTCAAATGGCAAATCTGACCATGTGGATGGATTTAGGTTGATGATCGTAGACCAAAAACATGAAAATCGACTCAATCCCACCTCTGTAGCAGCACCTACAACGGAAAGAAGATGGATGACCCAGATTGCATCACATAGCGCAACCTAGGCCGCCCATGCGCACGCACGCGCCACCGCACACGCACAGCAGCGCAGGTGCGCTTACGCGCGTGGAGGCATGCATGCACATAGTGTAGCACCAGCGCATGAGCATGCACGCGCGCGACAAAGGCAGTGCACAATGCAACGCCAATGGAGCATGAGTAGCGGGTGGATCTTCAGCGACAGCTTGCTGGACATTTAGTGATGCTTACAGCCGTCGCTAATTGTTTGCAGGCGCAAGGCCAGCTGTGCGCATCAACGGGCATGAGCTGCCTATAGCGACACTTCCAGCAACGGCCTAGAGGTTGCTAATGGTCCCATGCCTATTTTAGCCTCTTCTCCACTATAAAAGGACCTACACCCCCTCCCTTCCAAGCCATCTCTATCTACTCTACTCCCACCTACTCCTAAGCTCTAGCAAGCCTACCAACGCTCTGTTAGAGTTTTCTCTCAAGCTCCCAAGGTGCCTATTATTGTAATGAGACTCTGCCCCACCAAATACTCCTCTAACTTCCCATCCCCATTCATAGGTTGCCTTGGAGCCGTCCTCCCACCTCCATTCTGGTAGCAGATCACCTTCTCCTTCTCACCTCCATTCCGAAGCTACGTTGAAGCTTTCCTCTACCCAACGTCCTCCCGCTTCTCACCTCCGTTGTCCTGCTTCCCAACTCCTTCATCTGAGCTTCCTCCAGGCATCGTCGTCTCACCGAACAGCCACTTTGGAAGATTTCTTCTCACCTCCCTCTCTTTTTATGTTTTCTATATTATTGTAAACTACATTCATGCAATATATGAGATTCAATTCTATCTCTCTCTTGTGATTTATTATCATTTTAGTTCAAAAAAAAAAAAAAACAAAATGCTAAAACACCAAAAAGAAACAAATCAAAGCGTGGTTTTCATACAAAGTAAACGTCGCCTCCCTATGTTCGACCCGAGACTCCCTTGGAGTTTCGGTATAGATTATATTTGATCACGAGTTTTTCAACTACGACGACAGGTTACTTGTAACCCTGATTTCAAACATGTGAAACCCGTAAGATCATTTTGGCGCTGTTGTAGGGGAGGCAACAGAATTTACATTATTGTTTTCTGTGCTTCTTTGCATTTACATAGCATTAACCCTGCTTGTCTTTGATCTATTGTATTGTAGGTACCCTAGCATGGAGATCCAAGTGCGGTAGACCAGAGTAAAGTGTAGGTAGAGTGCTTTGTAAGTGTTCCCCACACCACCCCCACCTACTAGTTCATTTCACCACACTAATAACTCAAACCCAAATCAACTTAGGTGCTTTTTATAAACCCTAGGATAGATTTGGTTGTTTGTTTGCCACCTCCACTCATCTCACCCCCGCATATATAAAAGAAAAAAAGAAAAAAAATATACTCTTCTCTTGTGGGATTTTCTGAAAGTTACACACTTAACACCCACAACTTTTCACCCTAAGGTGCACAATCACATTGATTCTACCACTTAACCGAGATCTGACCTGTGGACCTACTACACTTAACTCAACACACAAATAAATGAGTAGAAATATAATTAGGTTAAGTCTTTTTGTGTGCCTTAATCAAGTGGTGCAATAGGTCAATTGCTTGAATTGTTTGGGCTGCACCACTGAATCTAAAACCAATCCATCAAGTAGTTTGCCACTTGGGGTCGATTCTTAGGGCTGAACCAGGCACTCCACATTATTTTTGATTTCTAAAGGAACAAATCATCACCCATGCTTTCAAAACTTGGAGTGTTCCACTAAACCTTGATTGAACCAACCTAAGAATTAAACCGTAAAAGCTACTAAACAAGGTTAAACCCTAAGAGACACATCATCAAATAACCTTGTTTGCAAACCCTGGTTGTGCACGCACACACATTTCAACTGATCATTACGGGCACAACCCATCTAAAGGGTCCATCACATTCTAAGATCACAATCATCCCAAGCCTAATTAAAATTGAGTAGATGTTGGCCTTAAGGATTGATTCGCTCTTTGGGGCTCAAACTGAGATTTTCTTCGATTAATCTGCTTGTGCTGGTCAATTTGATGTCTAGTTAGGGGAGTAGCGTCAAACGACCGCGACTGGGGGTACACTAGGAACCGAAGGAGTAAGCCAAAGGAAGAACCTTCTCCCCAGTCCCTCCTTCTAACTAGTTGGATTGACCGGATAAAAGTAGACCAAATCGTTTATAATCTCAAGACGGGTCTTCGGAGTCTATAGGTCTTTAGGCTACCCACATAAGGATAGGCTTGGTTGTTATATTGCAGGGCTCCTTCTTTCTTTTGATTTCCCTCCTATTCTACCATGTATCCTTCCACACCTTTCACACATTTCCAATCCTGCCCTCCTACCACCACTTATCCCCAAGATGATTACTATCTCGACTTGACTTGTAATTACCCATCCACTAGCCGGGATAATGTTGATTGGGGATATGAATCCAGACCTTAGTGTCCAGGGCCTAACCCTGGACAATAAGACTATGATTACTATTCTTACCAGAGCTACAATGATTATAGATCTCCATCCTTTGATGATCAAACCAACTCGATCTACAATCAGTAAGGATATGATGATTATAACACCTACCCTTCCCAGTATTCAACTGAATATAGGTCACCACCATTCTTTGAACAACCCGAGACGACCTACTATCAGGGAGGAACCCAAGAACCACGACATCTTAACTCCCCAAGATTTAACCCAAACCCGCCCAAACCTGAATTGAACCAGTCGGTTCAAGTGGACCAGATCCAGGATAGGGTGTTGGCTAATTTAAGGAACACTATACAATCGTTAGAAGCTCAGTCAACACCATGCACTGAAGCATTGGAGCCTATGATCAAAATAATTGATGAACTTAATAGTTCTTTATTGGATTTGTTCCAAAATGTTAAGGATATGGACCTGGGTGAGTTTCTACTTGGGAAGTTGTTGAGGTTGAGGATGAAATTTGTGGTTGCACTAGTCAAATCTTGGGATGATTCTCAACATGAACCCTCTTTAGGAAAGCCAATGTCTAAACCTGCTCAGGTGCCTTTTGGGGGGGGGATACATATTCGAAGATTGGAGATGACCAGATTGGTCTAGAGCAACCCTTTGAGGATGAACCAATTGATTCACCCAGGATCCCCAATCCAGGAAACAAAGAAAAATATGTCTCCTTGGATCATGAAATGATATATGATTTTGAGACATATATAAATGAGGATCATGGATTCTTTGATTATGAGGGTGAGGAATCTCCAAGTGAAGTCTCACTTGAGCTTAAGGAAAATGATTTTTGTGAGACAAATGGGCTTAAGAAATCTGATAAATCATTTGATAGCCTGACTATTGAAGATTCTGATTTGGATGGGGTTAACTTGGAGGATCTGAATCTTGAGATTCAATCAGTGACCCCATTCCTCATCTGCACCCCAAAGAGCTAACTTCTGAGATCAATGTGCCCAAGTCAATCTTGATTCAGCCACGATTTCTTGGCTTGGGTAAATTGTATGGGGTGAATGATATGCTAGAGGTCCCGGAACCTGAGCTCTTGATGTTGGAGGATAGAATTGTTGAAATGAAAATTTGGGAGGCTAAGTTTGAGGGAACTTTGATTTTGGATCTAAGGGTACCTATTGACCTGAAGCCACCTACTTTGTACCAGGACCCTTATGATATATTTCACGTGCAACCCAAGCTTGAAATAACTGATTATTTTTCTAAGCTGAATGTGAAGAGGACTTCTGAACTTATTGAACCATCTTTACTCGTTGTCCGACACTTTGGTCTTGGGTTGCACACCATAAAACTACAGTCTCAGCCCTGCAAGCTTAACAACCTTTGATTTTGGGTGATTTTCATCCAGAACCTGAGAACCACTCAACCCTGGGGCATGGGTATTTACTCTGCCTTTTTCATGTCTTTGTTTTTACAATGAGGACATTGCATCATTTAGGCATAGGGGGGTGGATAATCAATTCTTGAGACAATTTGGTTAACTCCGTAGAATTTCTTTTAGTTTCTTATAACAAAAGAGTGAAAATTCAAAAAGATAAAAAAAAGAATTAGGAGAAGAGAACTTAGGCATTTAGAAGTTATTAACTTTAGGAAATGATACGATAAGACCTAGACACTTAGACTCTTCAGGTCTTTGGGCTTAATTAGCCTGAGTGTCCACTCGAATGTAGACTTAGTCTTGAGTTCTCATCAATTCAAATTCATTTTAATTTGGCTAATAAATTGGGATGATAAGTATGCGACTTATCAACCTGCCCTCTGATTTGAGGGGATTTTAAGTCTAAGCATCTACACACTTTTTTTTGCACTGACTCACTTTTCAGGGGTTTCTTCAGAAATTCGGTAGCTAATGAATTATCTAGGGTAGTATGGCTGGCAAGTTGTCGGTGGTAACAGCTCATCGGCCGATTATCTAGAGCCCAGCCACAAAACCAATTTTGTCGTACTGCCATTAGGTAAATCTTAGATCAGGGAAGCCACCTACTTAAAAAAAAAAAGAAAAAGAAAAAGATATAGAAAAAAATAGAAAAAGGAGAAAATAAAAAAAATAAAACCACACTTCACCGCACAAGTATAGCTGGTAAGTTTTAGTGGGTAACAACCCATTGGTCGGTTGTCCAAAACTCAGCTCACAAAAATGCACAATAATTCCCAAAACACTTAGGGAAGAAGTAGGGAAACAGAATAAATCAGGGAGATATACACTGGGTTCGCCCTTGTGTTGACCCCATAAATAAAAATAGGGAGAAAGCTACCAATCAAAAAGATAAACCTTTAGGCAAGGTCACCTAGGGTCGTAGAAAATCAAAGTCCGTTTCAACAGTAGCCTAGTGGGTCTTTCACTATTTTCACAAGATGCTTAGCACTTAGAGTCCTGTTTGAGTCTTGGGCAGGTCAGGTAGCCATAAAAAGTTATCCCGGAACTCTCAAACTCCAAAAGTACAAAAAAATTAGAAATGAAGAAAAATAAAAAAAGGGTCTTCCCTTTTTCAAATAAGGTGAGGACTTGGGCGGTCTGCATTATAGCAGACACCTGGGTACTGTTGAGTTTTCGTTGTTTAGTACCTTAGTTGAAATTTTCTATTGTTAATAAACTACTTAGGCCTAAGCGATCTAATCTTAATTCTGCTTTTATACATAGCATGTAGTTTAATTTTGCTAGGGACTAGCAAAAGATAGGCATGGGGGTATGAAGTAAACACATCTATTTGGGTTAAAATGCCTATTCATTCATGTTCCTAGGCTTAGATTTGCATTTCATGTTATAAATATTGCATAGCATGCATCATTCTGCATTTAGAGTAGTTGCATATAATTTAGGTTAATTACATCCCTTTTGTAGTTAAGAGAGAAGGATATTTATTTCAGAGCCTCAGATTGACAATCCAATCGTACGGATTTGATCAAGACGACAATCAGAGTCCAACGCCTCCAAAATCGCCTCGATCGAAGTCTCGTAGCACCATATGCAGTCCGAGGAAGATCAATGGCCAAGGGACTAGGTGACATAATTCAGAGCTTTAAATGACAGATCCAATCGCACGAATGGATTCGGGTAGATGGTCGCAGCCCAAAGGCACGAAAATCAACTCAATTCGACCTCTGTAGCAGCCTCTACAACGAAAAGATGGATGACCCAGATTGCGCCACGTGGCGCAACCCAAGCTGCCCATGCGCATGCATGTGCCACCGCACGCGCATAGCAACATGGGTGCGTACGCACGCGTGGAGGCACGCATGCACACAGTACGTGAGCGTGCGCACACGTGACAAAGAGAGCACACTGTGCAGCACTAGTAGAGCATGAGCAATGGGTGGATCTTCAGCGATAGCCTGCTAGACATTTAGTGTCGATTACAGCCATCGCTAATTGTTCGCCGGTGCAAGGCCAGCTGCGTGTGCTAGCGGACATGAGATGCCTACAGCGACACTTCCAGCGACGGCCTAGAGGTCGCTAATGGTCCCATGCCTATTTTAGGCTCTTCTCCTCCACTATAAAAGGACCTACATCCCCTCCCTTCCAAGCCATCTCTACCTACTCTACTCCTACCTACTCCCAAGCTCTAGCAAGCCTACCAATGCTATGTTAGAGTTTGCTCTCAAGCTCCCAAGGTGCCTATTATTGTAATGAGACTCTGCCCCACCAAATACTCCTCTAACTTCCCATCCCCATTCATAGGTTGCCTTGGAGCCGTCCTCCTACCTCCATTCTAGTAGCAAATCACCTTTGCCTTCTCACCTCCATTCCGAAGCTGCGTTGAAGCTTTCCTCTACCCAATGTCCTCCCGCTTCTCACCTCCGTCGTCCTGCTTCCCAAATCCTTCATCCGAGCTTCCGTTAGGCACCGTCGTCTCATCGAACAGCCGCTTCGAGAGATTTCTTCTCACCTCCCTCTCTTTTTATGTTTTCTATATTATTGTAATTGACATTCATGCAATATATCAGATTCAATTCTATCTCTCTCTTGTGATTGATTGTCATTTTATTTCAAAAACAAAAAAAATAACAAAACCCTAAAACACCAAAAAGAAACAAATCGAAGTGCAGTTTTCATACAAAGTAAATGTCGCCTACCTATGTTCGAGCTGGGACTCCCTTGGAGTTTCGGTATAAATTATATTTGATCACGAGTTTTGTAATTACGACGACAGGTTACTCGTAACCCTGATTTCAAACATGCAAAACCCATGCAATCAGAAGGCATGTCACCTTCCTATAGAGATGGAGCATAAAGCCTATTGGGCAATACGAAAATGTAATCTATATCACATGAAGGCTAGAATCCACCGTCGGTTACAAATGAGCGAGATTGAGGAGTTACGCAATGATGAGTACAAGAACTCATGTATCTACAAGGAGCGAATCAAAGCCTTCCATGACAAGCACATATCGCGAAAATCTTTCCATCCTAGTCAAAAAGTGCTCCTCTTCGATGTCAAGCTTAAGCTCTTCCAAGGAAAACTGAGATCAAAATGGATCGAAACTTTTTTAGTCTGGAGGATCATTGGGAATGGAGCTATTAAAATCAATGGACTCAGCTATGACTCAGACCCATTTGTGGTGAATGGTTAGAGACTGAAACCATTCCTTGAGCTCACTGATACGAATCTGACTGCTGCATCTTTTGATCTCCATTCTCCCTGAGCTGCATTGTGCCCAGCTGATGGTGTTAAACTTAGCACTTAACCGGAGGTAGCCCATCATTTGAAAAACCCGAGACCCTTCTTACCCACTTCTGAGCTGAATTCATATTGCACTTTAGGGTTCATCCCTTAGAACAGCCAACTCCACCTTCGATATTCGTATGGGAGCTTGAAATCATCCATAATAATCATCTCGATCTGTTCACCCACCCATCTGAACCTATTCTAATGTACGATCTAAGCTGAACTTGAACCTGCCTAATTTACAATGAGGGCATTGCAAATCTTAGGCATGGGGTGTATTAAAGTGCAAAACACTATGAAATTCAATTCTTTGAAGGGTTTCATTGAAAAGGAAAATGATGATGATGATGAGAGCTGAAGTGAAAAGGTTGAGTTGAAGAAGAAAAATAGGAGAAAAGAAAACTAGAGAAAAAAGAAGCAAAAATAAAAATTATGTTAGTCCCAGTGATTGAGTATGGAACTTACGTAAGTTCTAGGCTAGATCGGATGATGAATTAAGACCCGAAGGGCTAAATCTTAGGAGATAAGTGAAGGACACCGACCTTAGCCCCCTTGGGCCTATTCTATGGATTAAACACTCACGTATTCGTTAAGATCTGGACTATTCCTCAAGAGGTTGAGGAAGTTGCGAGGCTGATGTATTAAGTCCAAGGCTAATGTATTAAGTTTAAGGCTTAGGGATTATTTGGCCCTGTTGCCTGTCCTTTGGTTTGCAAGACTTGGTAACCTAGGCACCTAAAAATTACACACCAGTCTATTTTGCTGAGTTTAATGAAGAATAATGCCAAAAAGTGTTCTGCTCTGAAAATGTTTTCCCAAATATTTGACTTAAGAGCTGCTTGAAGAAACAAGTTGATTGGACGAGTTCCTGACGCGGAGAGGAGGAATGAAAAATTCTGTTACGACCCGTTTCCCGAATCCCTACAGGACGTGAGCCCGGACCGACTTAACTGATCCCAAGACCCAGTCGTCCAACGAGAAAGTAACCAAAAAGCAGGAAAGTAAACCACGTTCACTATGCTAAGCAACTAACAGTAAAAAGGTACAGTAGTAAAGAAGTAAAAACTGCTATATTACATATCACCACCACAACAGTAGAAAGTAACAAGGTATAGGAACATAAAGTACAAAACGTAAAAGTATAGAATATAAAGGTACAAGAGTCTACTCACTACTACAAAAGGAGTACAACAAAAGAACTACAGCTACTAGGCTCTACTGGGCCCAGCACCCTCTGCAGCCGTAGGGCTGCTCAACACCTGGACCTGAAAAGGGTTATGAGTACACAAAGTCAGCGAACACTGAGTAGAGTGGCAACCAACTAACTAAAGCAGTAAAAGTGGACAGCTAGCTGTTTATTCCATTTACTTTATTTCACAATTTATTCCTTTTCACCCATTGGCTTATTTATCAGATCTCTTTCTTGATCTCGAATGTTCCTCCTGGGAACGATCTTGATTGCAGTCTTTTCCGAGGAGTAGAAAGCACAAGTGGTGCTCTCTTGGCCGGGAGAGTCCCTCGTGGTGATCCTACACCCAGTGAACCACCCCAAGGTCATGGATAGACATAACGGTGACTACGGCATGCGCGATAAACGCACAGGTAGCTACCCCACACTGGCACGCGGTCAGTCGTTTCTGCTAATGGGTGCATGCCCAAAGTACAACACGGAACAGTATAGGGCCTAGCCCTCTCAGTAACAGGGGTCTAGCTCCTAAGAACCAAACAGGGGTCTCACCCCTCCACAATCAATGCACCCTCGCCTGACTATCCTAGTTTGCCCAGTGGGCCTAACAAGTCAGTGTAGGGTGGCTAGTTGAACCCTAGGCCCCATGGGGTGGCTAGCTCTCTCTCTACACTAGTAGCTCTCCCCGGTTCAGTGTACACGAGGGCCACCGAGTCGATGCAAAGTGGCTAAACCCACCCCAGGTCTCAACCCGAAGGCAGTAAGCACCCCTCTACACTAAGAGGTAACATGTGCTCCCCTTGATACCACGTACTCAAGGGCCAGCACACTTCCCAATGCATTTCCAGATCCATTCCATTTATTTCTAGGAGCTCTACTCCTATTCCCCCTTAGGGTTCATGCTCATATACCTCATGTCATTCCATACCAGGTTTCGTCATTTCCATTTTCATTCTCAAGTTATACACATGCAACTTGTATTACGATCGTTCATATTTCCATACTCAGGTTATACACAGGTAGCTTGTATTTCCATCATTCACATTACCATTCTCAATTTATATACATGCAGCTTGTATTATGTCATTTAACATATGCAACAAGAAAGTTACATGCAACAGTTAACTAGCACAAGTACTTCATATTGCATAGGCAGCTGTTATTCATTTACAGGCAGTTGTTATCATTTCTATCTACTCATTCAAGACTGCAATTCATTCATCCAATACAAACATTTCTAGTATTTCTCGTCCTAGGATTCATGCCATATCCTAGGTTCTAATCATTCATTCCACACATGCATTCAGGTTGTAATTTAAATTAGGGGAAGCCACTCAACCAGTAAACTCAGGAGTATTAGGGGCTTGAATGGTAGGCTCATGTGCCTCAGCAAGCCCCGAACCCATAATGGAACGAAGTCCTATCACAAGGAACAATCACAAGAGAACTATCAGAATAGTATAGAAAGCCTTCTAACAAGTAGAACTCACAAGGAACACAACGGTATCTTATTTGCGTAAAATGGACCTCAAACGGGCCCTAAACGGGTCAAAAAGGGTTTCTGTCTCAAATCAGACTTATGGAACAACTTCCATACATCTTAAAAGTGTTCAGAATGTACCTCAAGTTCTGCGTCAATCCTCAAACATCTAGGAACTTTTCTGGACCGTCTGAACCCAGCTCTAGACGTTCGACCACCTCCTTGGACGTTTAGAAGTGCTTCCAGTCATCTGGTAAGCTCCCCAGATATCTGAAATGTATGGGTGGGCATGCTCCACGCCTTCCCAAAGCAAATCCTGCATGAAATCCACCAAATCTTCTCAAAAAGGGCATGTAAAGTGTTCCTGCGGAGCAGCCTGCATGGCCGTATTCGAAAAGGGAACGTACCTTCGCGAAACTTTCACCTCAGACGTTTGGAATCGCCTCCAGACATTCGCTGCGTCACCTAGAGGTTACTCCGAACGTCTGATTCTGGGAGAAACCTAGAACCAGAACCTGCTTCCGCCCTCTCACACCGCGCATGGCCGCACCTCTCCTCCTCGCCTACAGCTCCGGCTATAGCAAGGTCGGGGATGATCTCCCCGACGCACTCCTCTTCGTGCGTGCGCCGCTCCAGTCGTGCGCTCCCAGTGAGCTCCCACACGAGCTCGCAAACTCACTCTCCTCCTCTCCTCACGCCGCTCCTCCTCGATGCCGCTCTCGCGCTCTCGCTTGCGTCGGCTCTCTCGCTGGAGTGGAGAAGAAGAGGAAGATGGCTAGTGTGGGGAGAACGAGAGAGGGGGAGGGGTTTATAAAGTTGGGGGTTTAGGGTTTGTGGGAGGCGGGGGGGAGAGAGGAGGGAAGGAAAATGAGAGTATTGCCTGCACGTAGCCCGCGCGCAGATGCGAGCTCCTACTCAAAATTTTTGATTTCCAAACGTCTGGGAAGGTGTCCAGATGTCTAACTAGACGTCTGACCCGCGGTCCAGACATCTTAAAAGGCTCAAACAACACGAGTCTTAACAAATACTCCCCTCGAAGATATTCTATAACATACCATCTCCTTAGTGCTTGCCTCCTAGGATATCTAAATATCCTACCAAAGGCACGTAAGCACCTTGTGCTGGTTCAGGTGCCATGGGTGGCATTATCCAGAAATGTCAATTGCCAGGGCCTACATTTAGCTACAAAATGCCATGAGTGGAACTATTCTGAAGTGTCGAAAGCTAGGGTTCTACGGATTGCCATGGGCAGTGCTATCTCGAAGCATTGATTGCCAGGGACCTTGCGAGGATTGATGGTAGGGACAAGGAATCCGATACAAAACGTGTTTAGGGCCAATCTAATGTTGGATTTAGGGTAATTTAAAAAGAAAAGAGAGAAAACTCTCAAAATAAATATCCCCCTCTCTCTCTTAGTGAAAATGCACTGGCAAATTGAACCTAGACTTGTTTCACATACGCACGGGTGCTTTAATTGCTGGGGTCAACGAACCTCTGGGCAGTTTTTGCAAGCCTTAGAAACCTTCACGGTGGACCCAAGGTTGAGGCTAGTCTGGTCTAGGTCTTGGCTGGTACTTGAGTACCTCTAGGCCTATTGTTGGTATTTTGATATAATTTTTAGAGATGTGGCTCGATAAGGCATCTTGACGAGTAAAATCCGGCTTAGAAATCTGGCTTGGTCCATAGGATTTTGCTAGGGGCTAACAAAAGTTTGGCATGGGGATATGATGGTAGCACCATCATTGGTGTTAATAAGCCTAATTTAACTAACTGCAATAATAAATGCTCCTAAATATTCATGAAAAGACCATAACTCTATTTTGAATTGCATTTGGGTTAATGATCACAAAAAAGCGTGATTTGTAAATTAAGGTTTTATCATTGTAATATGCAATTACGATTGCTTTTGAAATTTGTAAAGATTGCGTACTTGGAAAGTATTCGAGTCGTCCCAAGGGAGGTAGGAATGAAAATTGAAATCTCTTGCTTGAAAGCAGGAAATCAACTTTCTTTTTGAGTTTTGAAATATATATATATATTTTACGATTTTTAAATAAGGGCAAAACAAATGGGTAGAGAACGAAAATTAAAACTACTAGAAATGAAGCAACAAGTGCCTTATTTCTCCAACTCACTCCAACCACGGGAAGCTTGGAGTAATGGAGGAACAACACACAACAAGAAACAACACAAGCTATCTAAACAAAAGGTAGAGGAATGCTTCTATAAATAAAAATTGTTTTACAATGGAGTTGGAGAACTCACAAGCGAGAGGGGTTCCCACTTGTAATCTCCAACAAAATTCGAACACTACACTATAAGCACCTCTGTTTTGATGCACCAAAATTATGTTTATTGCTACACTAATATTTAGGGACCATCCCAGATTAAAGGTTCTCTTTTGAATCAAGTTCAGATGATTGCTGATGTGTGTCATTTTCCTTTTTATTTGAGTCTAGGATATCAATGTAAGGAACCTCAAAAATAAAGCAATCAAACAGTTTTTCGTGCTTCTTTGAAAATAAACTTTTAAGGTTATTGATCAACCAACATCTATTTTTGATTGACCAAAACATGTTGATCAACCAACCAAGTTTGCTAATCGATCAAATCAATCCCTTTTAAGAAGTTTATTAAATCCTATTGATCGACCAATCAAGCTAATTAATCAACAAACGTACGATCTATCAAATAACTTAATTGACCGACCAAATATCTTTTTGATAGACCAAAATACCTTAATTGATCGACCAATATCACTTCCTTTTCAAGCCAATTTTTTTGTATAAATAGAGGTCGTACGCTGCCCTTTCAATTTACAACTTTCAATAGAAATACACTCTAAAATCAGAGCTTCTCGTGTTTCTTTCAAAAGTGTTCTATGCTTCGCTATTCACATCTTTCAAAAGCATGTTGATGGGAACACCATCATGAGCCCTAACTAGCTCATTTTGACCTAGAAAAGAGAACAAAAGCTCCTACATAATCAAGTGAAGGGCCTAACTCAAGGAATAACTAGTTTGAAAGAAAAGCAAGAAACAAAGGGTAAAATTGCAATTTTACCATTGCAGTACAACAACAGGATTTCTCAAGGGTTAAACATGGGTCAATTGGTCTTAACAAGATAAAAAGTGGGTTGGTTCAATCAGAAAAGGGTTAATGTGAAATCTGGGAAATAAATGACTTCTTGTAACACTAAAATAGA
Source organism: Thalassia testudinum (assembly GCA_037157565.1). Classification (NCBI taxonomy): domain Eukaryota; kingdom Viridiplantae; phylum Streptophyta; class Magnoliopsida; order Alismatales; family Hydrocharitaceae; genus Thalassia; species Thalassia testudinum. Next base: position 100,112,100 of record JAZHRO010000025.1, read on the forward strand.
CCTACTTAATCTAAAAAGGTTCTAGTCAGGATAAAATTCAACTAAACCCTCTAAAATTCATGGAAAAATCTCCTCTAGGGCTTAGAACCTTCAATTTGGCCTTTAGAACCCATTTTGACCCAAATAGGGGTCCTAGTCAAATATTTGCCTTAAATTTGGTTTTTATGTAAAATGCCTAGCCAAACATGGTCAAACCTAAAATCCAACTTCACCATTGAATTCCTTGGGTCCAAATTAAGTTTATACCAAAATTTGGACCTAACGAGAGTTCACCTTGACCTACTTTGAAAATAGTCCAACTGAATTACTTTTATGCCCCTAGCTTTTGAAAACCTTGTAGACACACCCTATCTTCCTCGTCAGTCTTTGCAATTAGGTCCCTCCGTCATTACAGTGGAGGAATCCTACTCCGGCAAGGATTCGTGAAGGATATCTCCTTGATCCCTCAGAGAAACCCTCTTAAATTTGAAAGGGAGATTCTCTGGGGAATTCATGATCAAGTGAACCCAATTATGCACTCTGGTTCCCACCTAATCTCTCATGCGAATGCATGAGAGATATGGGTATCTCTCGACCTTCCAAGTTCATCAAGGTTGCCGTGCTTGGAAGCTTGCCTTCCAAGTACAAGGCCCTCTGCCTTCGACTATTTAAAGGTCCCCAGATCCTCCCATCCATCCCAAGCTTCTCTTGGTCTGAGATTACCCCCAAAATTCCTCTTTCCCCCCTCCGACCAAAAAGCCCGCAAGCTATGGCCACTCCTCCTCCTTCTCATCGCTCTGCCACCATACCAGTGGCAGAGTCATCTCCGCCTCCTTCTTCCGCATCGCGCCATACCTGCACCCGTGCCTATCTCCCTCTCGTCGTCATCGCCTCTCCATCTCAGGGTCTTCGTCTCAGGCGATGGCATATACGTGACGTCTGCCCCTCTACCTCCCCCTTTGTCCAGCCACTCACAAATAAGTCTCCTTCCCTTACTCTTTCTTTTCCCCTTATCAATTTCTACTTTCACGCCCCAACAATCATAGACCATCCTCACCTTCTCCACCTCTGGCAGACCACTAGAGAGGTGCATCCACCACTCCATGCACCCACACGCCTCGCCAACCACCTCAACAGCATCGCCTCATCCCACTGATCATTTTCCCTTTCTCCATTAACCACCACAACCTCCGTTCACTCCCCCCAAACAAACCCACCTTCATGGCCACAGAATGACCTAGGCACACATGCCCAGGCCATCCCGCACCACACCAGCACCCGAGCCACCTTCGCTATGTCACGGTGAAGCCTTCTGAGTGTTTTGACAAGGCCGTGAGGCCGTATTTGTGTTGACAAGTTTTGACCCTTATCCGCCATTGAAGGAGCGAAGCTTGCTCGCAAGCTTGAATCAGGCAGCCCTGCTCCAGGTTCTAGGTCCCAGACGTGCGGAACTCCTTTGCGAACAACTTGCACCCAGCAATTGGAGACCCAGCATCTGCAGCCCCTTTGATTAAGAGCGACCCCTGCAGGCGCGCGCAAGGAAGCGAGTGGGACTTTTAGTCCCACCTCGGGTGTTTTCGAGCAAGCGGAGTGGAATAAATTGTAATTGTGTCAGGGGCTTATCGCCTCCTGACATGGGGTGAGGTCCCACTCACCTCCCCAAGCCTCGTCCGCAATTCACTCCTCCACGGACCTGGTAGCCTGGCCCGATTACCGTGCACTCCTCACGCACCACCCACGCCATGCTGACTTGACCCGTATACCCGAGCAGGCTCTGGGAGAGCGAGCCTAAGAGAGAAGAAAGAGAGGAGAGTCTGCGGGGAGGGCAGGGATTAGGTTTTTCTCTCCCGGAGGGCGAAGCCAAGGAAGAAGAGGAAGCCAGGAAGCCAAAAGCCAAGGAAGAAGAGGAAGCCTCAGCAGCGGCTAAGGGTGAAGTCACCAAGCAAGAAGGAAGAAGGAAGGAGAAGGAATCTTCAGTAGAAAAGCAAAGGAAGAAGAAGGCTTGGCTAAAGACAGAAGCAGAGAAATAGAAAGAAGAGAAAGAAGAGAAGAAAGAAAAGCTAAGGCCAGCAATCAGAAGAAAGGAAGAAGAAGAAGAGAGAAAGAAGAAGCTAACGTCAAACATCAGAGGAAAGAAAGAAAAGAAGAAGCCAAAGCTCAAGAAGCAAAGAAGACAAAATTATCTGATTTTTACATTTATATTCATATTTTTTAACTTCTATATACATTGAAACTATTTTTAATTGCTTCATAATTTGATTGTTCATTACATTTTCATCATGTTGAAAGTTGTGTTCTTAGTTTTTAAATCCCAATTTGCTCCCTGTGTTCGTCCTCGGATTCATAGTTTTTCGAGTAATAAACTTTCATTTGTTTTCGAAGCGATTTCAACTATACTGCGACGCAATATTCATAAACCCGATTTTGCTTTTGACCAAACATTTTGGCACCGTTGTCGGGGAGCAATGGGCAATTTAGAAACTTTGATCACAACTTTTGATTCAGTATTAACTTGATCTATTTGTTCTGTTGTGATTATTTTAGGGGAGGAAAAGAAGATAGCCGCACAACAGCCACACCAAAGGCAGGTAATTTCTCCTAGCCCTCTCTCTTAATCCTCTCAATTCTGAAAAGGAAAAACAAAAAAGGAAATCAATTTAGGGCTACCTGCTTTCCATATCTAGTAATTCACCAAAGTTGCCTGATTTTAATTTCAACACATTTTGAATTGTGCATCCATTTAAGGTAACTAGGGCTAGCAACTTCTTGATTGAGCCCTAGATACCATCTTTGTGGAAACTAAATTGGACCAAATAGAGCCAACTAAAGGATTCCAATCTAGGGTTTTTAGAGACACATCTTCTCTAAGCAAAGAATCAAAATTTTCAAAAAAAGGTGTGCGTAAGCCTTGTTTGAAGAGATTTATCCAAGAGAAACCCTAAGGAAATCAAGCTCTTAAGTCACTTGAACCCTAAAAGAAAGGACCTAAAAGCTCTCAAAGGACAAAGAGGTGAAGTTGACCCCTTGGGTCAACCAACCTTGAAATTAGGTCACTTTTTGCACTTAAAAGATCTAAAGTTCAAGTGGAACCCTAAGCACCTTGATCTTAATTAAAAGTGGTAGACTTAAGAGGTCAAGGTCCCCATTCTGGTCTACCTGGAATCTTAGTGACAAGAGAGGTTGGGTGGGGGAAACCTTGTAACTCGTGGGGATGCTCTACCATGTTGGGGTCTTTGCGGGACTCTCCCTCTCTAGCTACCCAGGTATTTCTCAGGTGGACGGCCTTTCTGACTAAGGGGTATCATCCGCTCCGAACCTCTATAGTCATCCAAATTTTTTGGGTGTCTCGATTGGGTCCAGCACATTCTAATCTCATCTAATCCTTCAGTGCATGTTTGGTAAGAAGTCCTTAAGACCATCCTTAAGACCTCCTTTAGAAATCCACTCCCTCCAAGGCCAAGCCTCGACGCCCATGTTTGTGTAGCAACCCTACCACATAGATCTCTCCTCTGATTCATCAGAACCAAGTTCTCCTTCTTCCATCATGGCACAACCAATTGAAGAAGAGAACAACCTTGAATACCAACTTCAGTGCTTGAATAATCTATTCCAAAACTTTGTGAACCCGTCGTAGCGTCCTATGATGCGAGATCACTATAATCCCGCTACGGTGGCAATCGAGCCTCTAGTCTAAATTCCGGCTGGAGGTCCTGATTCTGAACTCAAGCCCAACATGATTCATGCCATTCCAAAATTCCATGGGCTTAACTTCGAGGATCCCTTCCAGCACATCAAACAACTCAAACATCTGGCCCAGACTTTCTGGTCAGATGTACAAAATCGGGATATTCTGCTCATGAAGATGTTTTCCTTCTACCTCATGGACAAGGCTACTCATTGGTATCAGACTCAAGCATGTCCGATCAACACATAGGTTGAACTCCAGTCCAAATTTTTGAAAAAGTTCTTCCCCGTTGGTCGGACAAATGCCTTGCGCCACCAGATCACTCACTTCACTCAACAATCGGGAGAACCTCTTCATGAGGCATGGGACCGATTCTTGGATCTCATGCGAAAGTGCTCCCATCACGGAGTTCCTAAATGGGAAAAAGTCCAGTCCTTTTACCAGGGACTCCGTGAAGACATTCGATTGTTTGCCAATGCAACCTGCGGAGGAAACATCATAGGTCAACACGAGGACACGGTGTGGGAGATTCTCAAGAATATGTGCGAGAACTCTATCAATAATGACTCCATGGGCTTATTCTACCGGACGAATGCCTGCGCATCGATGAATCCTAGGGGAGCACATGAGACGTAGGGCCTGTTCGCATCCGTCGACTTGGAACTAATGGCCAGTTGGTTGGACAAGGTCTCTATCATAGAAAAGAAGGTGGACGAGCTGACTCAACATCTGCAGTGAGCCACCTCTGTGCAAAACTCGTTTGCATAGCCACCTCTTGCGAGGGAAACTGTGCAGAACATCTATCACTGATCTTCTCAGGGGATGGACCCGTATCCACCCCCGTCTGACTCCAGAATTAGAGGGACCTCCGATCTAGACTATTCTAGTTGGGGGAACTCTGAACCCTCATACTCTGATTTTCCTTAGGCTCCTCAGACCTGCGAGGACCTCAACGCCATCCAGAATGACCCATTCTCCAATACCTATAACCCTAGATGGCGGAATCATCCCAACTTCCTGTGGGCAGGAAATTCTCAGAATCAAAGATCACCTTATCAACCCCGTCCACAAGCTCCTCGTCCATATCAGCCGCCTCAGCCTTGGCCCTACCCCACCTATCAATCTAGGCCAAACCAAGTGAAGCGTTTCTTACTCAACTCAGTTAATTAAGTTAATTTTACTTAATTAAGTGAGAGAAAAGTCATTTAGGTTAACTCGAAGTTGTGTCGATTAGTAGTATAGGGTCGAATTAACCTAACATTTTAGAAAATTTTTATTGGTTGAGTCCAAGTCATTTGCTGGGAGGTATAATTCATTCCAAATTCACTAGTTATCTTTTTTTTTCTTTATAAGCATAGGAGGTATATTTAAGTTAATTATGAAAGCATGAATTTTTCCAAATGATTAAAACTTTAAGGAATATACAAAATCCCATAAGAATTTTCAACATTAAGAGCATATGAATTCTCTATTAATTTCAAATGATTTAAGGCAAAGAAAAGTTGATTTAGTCAGAACATGCCTTATTACAGTTAAAACAAATTCCTACAAAAAGAAATTAAAGAGATTAAACTTCTTTTCTTCAACCTCTCTCTCTCTTTTCTTCTCTCTTTCTTTTTCTTCTTCATTTTTTTTTTTTGCTCTCTTATTCTCTCGAATTCTTTTTCTTTCCTCTCTTCATTGCTCCTACTTCTGCCTTTCTCTTCCCTTAGTCTTTTTCTTCTTAGTTACTTCTTTAGACTCTTTGTTCCTTAGTGCCTATTCTTCTCCTTTCTTTCCTTTAGCTTTTCTCCTTGGGTTCCCTTAGCTTCTTCATCTTCAACAGTTAACCTCCAGCTCTTCCTTTCTTCTCTTCAGCTGAACCGGGTTTTTTTCCTTTAACCAAAAATTGGTTTAAGGTTTGCGGCAAGGTCCTTTCGAGGATACACAGCACCCTGAGATCAGAGTGGGACCAGACCCTACTCGGTCCTTGCCTGGTTTCATTAAGGTTCAATTTTGGATTATTTCTCAAGCCAAACTGGCCCTCTCTCGAGCCGAACCTGCTCACGCCTCCCAGGCCTCGCCCTCCCAGGGCCAACATCGTACACGCTCACTCAGGCGCACACCTGCAGGCACACACATGCCTGCACGCACACACACATGCTCGAAATGGTCAGATGTTCAGATCACGTCGAGCACTTGACGACTGAATAGCCCATTTAACAAAAACATTTTATTCTAAGGCTCCCGCTTGTGTTTTACCGATGTGGGACTATAGTTTCCCCCTCCAGATCTGACTTCGATTGATGATTTTTCCTAGCTCAGAGCTCTGTTCCAAGGGATTCAAAGCTTGTTGGAAAGCTCTAAGGTAGATCTACAAGGTTGCAAGGTCACTTTTAAGTTAAGAGGATGTTTTCCTCGTCAATTTGAAAGGTGAAAAAGGGGGTTCCTACAGGTAAAATACTTCTTGGAAGTGGTTTTGAGCTTACAGAGTCCATAGACTGGACTTAAGCTCTTAGCTAAGGCTCTGAATGGTTTCTACATGTTATTCCGTGGCTATAGGTTAAGGTTTCAAGCTCCTAGAAGCTTCAGGAAACGTAAAGAAGGTTGAAGCTTCTCTGAAAGCTTCAGAGACTGTAATCAGACATGAAAAAGTTGTAACAGACAACTAAAATAATTCTCAATTGATTTAAACAGATTCAAAGTGATGTAAAAAGCTCATCTGGGTAGAAATCACATTCAAATTTCATCCACAAACCACAATCGTCAGTTTGCATTCAAAAACAACCAAAACTGAACAGAAATCAAATCCTATCAAATAATCCATCAGAGCTCACTCAAATCTCTTTTAAATCATTCACAATCTTCCCAGAAACAACTTGAACTCCTTAATTTGACTAATTGAATCCAAAATCAAAGAATCAAACTAAGGTTTGACTGTAGAACCTTGAATTTTGACTTTCTAAGTTTGGCTATTTCAAACGAAATTAAACCCTTAAACAACATCTCTTCAATCTCAGGAACAGGTTCAGACCCTTAGATAGGTGTTTCGACTAGAGTTCTTAGGGTTTCAGGTTCATTTCCTGAGATTCAAAAGGTGTTTGATCGTCAAAACAAATTAGAGGTTGATACACTGGTTGGATCACAGAAATGAACTTAGGGTATAGCCTTGAAGCTTCCAGACTTCTTTAAATGCAACTTTAACCTAACTGACAGACTTCACCAACTCTGCCAGAGTTGGAGAAGACAAAGACCTATCTCAAGCTCCTGACACTTAATCCTCAAATAAACATCCTCAGAATAATCAGTGATCATTAAATCATTGATCTAGAGCTTCTTCATCAACTTTTAAAGGTTGAAGAATAGAAATTGACTCGCTGGAGCTCACCGGAGCTCAAGTGAGTCCAGAAAGAATGCAAATCATGCACAGAGTGAGAATTTGTGCCATTTTTAATCTGCAAAGGTTCCTGAGTTTGCAAGGAACCTTAGGATCATATTTAATTCCTCAGTAATTCGTTAGATGAATGATTAATCATTAAAATCAGTTCGAATAGATTTTGAGTGGGTTGAGGTACCGGACTTGGTCTCTCACTCAAATGAGTGACTGAGACAAGTCAAAACAGTATTGCGAAGATAAATAAATACATAATTTATAATTTAAATTGTTCCTGAGCCACCATTGACAGCGAGCTCAGGAAGTTAGATAAAATTAGGCTTTTAAGTTATATACAATAATTAATCAAATTAAGATGATATTTAGGATTCTTTAGTGATGAGTAAGTGATGGAGGATCCATTAGATGTGAATCTAAGCCAGTTACTGCCACCATGGGTAGCAACAGTAACTGTGAAGGTGAAGGTGATTTAGGCGAAACAATGATCAATTAATTGTTTCAATGGATTAGAAATGGTCGTGAAGGTTAAAGGAAGGTGGACAATGAATTTAAAAGAAGAAATTAAGGCTCTGGCAAGCTCAAGGAACTCGCCAGAGTCGAAGAAGATGAACGTGAAATTCTAAAATTACGACTAAGCTACCTAACTAACTACCTACCTAAACTACCCTACTCCTACTCCTACTCCTAATCTACCATTACCTGGATGAAGGAGTCAATAGGGTTCCGCCGAAGGTTCATAGCGGATGATGAAATCAAAGGGTTTAAGAAGAAGATCTCTGGCGGGAGAAAATGGATGGGGCAGAGGATCTCCTAGGTCGTTGCCTGTGTCTAGAGACGCAGCTGACCTCGGCGGATCTCCTCAATTAATCAAGATGGATGGAGGAAGTCGGAGAGTGGTGTGGAAGGTCACTGGAGTTGCGGACGAATAGCCTATTGGGTCAGCTCAGTGTTAGAAGAGGGAAGGGAGCCAACTTGAGAGAAATTGGAGGGGTGAGGGGGTATTTATAGTGGATGGTGATGAAGAAGGTGGCGAGGTCTGGACGGAGAAGAAGCTTGGGGAGCTTAACCTCCGACATCGTCTCCGATGATGGTGAGGTTAACTCCCACTAGAAATTAGGATTTTCGAGTAATCCAGACTGATGGATGAAGATGGAGTGGTGAGCGCAAGCTCCAAGAGCTTGGAGAAGGAAGGATGATGTCAGCAGGGCAGTGATCGCGCGGTGGAGGCACTCTCTGTCGTCAACCGTTCAATCGGTCTAGAGAAGAAGAAGAAGAAAGGGACAGGGACCTATATGAGTGAAACTTAAGGACCTATATGAAAATGAAGGACCCAATTGCAATGAATTTTAAGGACCAAAATGTAAACCCAGGTTTTAATGGATTATTTTAACTTAGATTTTTTTCAACTTTTTATATATGTTACTAAATAAAGTAGCTATTATTTTTTCACCCTGAATTTAAATTTTTGACCTTTTTAAGTTAATTTATTAGATTAAGTGAAATTACTTAAGTTATTATATACTTAAGTTTATATTATGTTTAAGTTACTTAACTTATTAATTAAGAAAGATGATTAATAAGATCTTGAGTCCAATTATTAATTAAATTGTTAATAATGTTAATTGAATGATAAAATATCATTTTTAACTTATTTTAAGGTCCTTTACTAAATAACCCTTATTCTATAATTAACCCTTATATATTCATAACCTTAGCTAATTAACTAAGAAGACTAGTTAATTAGTGGTAATTAGAGATCATGATGAGCCTCTCATCATACCCCCAAGACAATGTTTTGCTAGTCCCTAGCAAAATTAACTAAGATTATGATGATTTAAAGCACTTGGGTTTAAATTATTATAAATAGTAACTATGTAGAGGAAAACTTAGGTCAGAAATTTTTAAGTTTAATATAAATGAGTAATGTACAGAGCATATGTGAAAATTTTCCTACTTTGACTTATACTTATAACATTTTCAAAACACACTTAAAATAATTTGTTAAAAAGAATTTTATTCAGAATTAGAATTCTTAAAAAATCTCTTAATCCTTGTAACTATTCTTAACTCAAATTAGAATACAAAGTGTTTTAAGGAAACAAAACTTAAGAATTGAGAATTAAATTTTAACTCAAAAGCTCAATAAAATTAAGTTAATCCTCTGTTTATGATATTTGACTTTTATCAATATAAGTTTAAGCAAATTAACCAGATACTCATTATTAATCAAACTTAGAGTAGTAAAACTCTAATTTACTAGCATACAACACTAAAGAACAACTTCTAGACATAGGATTCTGTCAATTCTTCTCCTTTAGGTCTCAACTTAAAATCTTCAAAACCTGATTTCTTAGGCTTCGCTACCCAATACCAAGGTTCAGCAGTTATGATTTTAAAACATCTATGCTTAGTGAAGAGATTTGTCCTAAAGGCATCCAAAGTTGCAAAAATCCAGTTCTTAAAACATCAATTTCCAATCCCAATTATTCCAATTCAAGCCTTTGGCTTGGCATTACTCAGGTTTGGTTGCTTTCTCCTCACCATTTTTTTATCCCAAGGTCAACACTTTTTGTGTATATCTCCCCGGTGGACCACTGGATCTCTTATTCCTAATATTTTTATCTCCATATTATTTATTTATTTATTTATTTTTTCTATAGGTTAGAACACCCATTTGTAGCAAGGTGTTCTTTTTATTTGATGGAAGGAAGGGTAGCATCCATTTGTATTGAGATACTTTATTTATAATGGAAAAGCTACATAAGCACCCTTTTGTAATGAGTCACTTAACTGCGGGGTGTTTTATTTTTATTATTTTTTTCTTTTTCTTTTCCCCCATTCTCATTTTGCTTACTAACTTTATTCTCCAAATTCTTTTTCTAGGTGAGTGGCACATCCTTCACCCTTTCAAGAACCGCCCCGCGGAAATCCTTGGACTAAAGAGGATTCAGAACTGATCTCTTAACCTCTGTGTTTTCGCGGTCTCAGATGCCAACAAGACAATTCTATGTGTGTGAATTTAGATGTTTAGGTTACTTAGCTCTCAAACCAAAGCTTGGACAACAAAGCCCTTCACTCTCAGGTTATTCAAATTCTTAGTTTCCTCCTATAGGATTCGTCAAGACAAAATTTACCAAGTCTAGTTATTTATCTTTAGCCTGTAAGTCATGTAAACTAAAATTCTACTAACTCTCTATCTAATTAACTCTAAACATCTGGCATTTTTACTTAACTTTATGATAAAATCAATTTTCAAAAAGCAAAAGGATTACTTAATCTAATTGATTAGAAAGTTATAATTTAATTCCAAAACTTAAGTTTAAATCTTAATACACTTAGTTTCTTAATTCAAGGTAAGAATAGAAAAACAAATCTTTAAAAGATTTAAAGATTCCTAATTCAAATAAAATCTTGTTTTATAAACAAAAGTGTGTTTTTACAAAATGTTTAAGTAAAAATCTAGTTAAGAATTGAATGCTCTTAAATACTTTATATATATTCTATATACATTTTAATTTCTGACCTAAAAGAAAATTAAGCTCTTAATTATAATATATATATTTTCTTCTTCTTTTCTTCTTTAAAAATGAATATACCCCTCTTATTATTTTTATGAATTTTCATTTTCAAATTTTTGTATTTATATATTTTTGTTTTTTATGTATATATTTTCCAATTTTTATGAATTTCTTAAAAAAAATTTCAATTTTTTATGAAATTTTTAATTTTTTTTAATTTTTATCATTTTTGGAATTTCTATTTTTTTAATTGCATGGATATTTAATTTTTATGTGTTTTTTTAATTTTAACCCACACTTAAAGTGAAAATTTCACTTCAACACCCCCTCAAGCCAAAATTGTACAATGTCATTGTAAGAAGGGTGAAAAGATATTACACTTCATTTAGTATAGGGTGATGGAAGGAGTCGAATAGAGGAGATCCAAGGATCTCTATGCAGACAATTTTAAGTCTGACCAAAGGTCAGAGTGGTCAGTCAAACTAAATGAAGGTAATCAGTAAAATATGAAGTGAAATTTCAGAGTAAGTGTAGAAGAAAATCAAAAAGTAAAAGTAGGAAATAGCTATCTACAAGTGCGGTGGATGGATAGAAAAATCCTAGTGGAGCATGTAACATTCTCCAACAAGACCCAAATGATGTGATTCCAAGAAAGGTTTTAAACGTTGACCATTGACTTTAAAGGGTTGATCCTTGTTGGGTTCAGTGATTTCGACAGCTCTGTTGTCGAAGACTCTAACTACAATAAATGGCCCTTGCCATTTAGACCTAAATTTACCAGGGAAGAGCTTTAAACAGACATCAAATAACAACACCTTCTGACCAGGTGCAAAGGATTTGCGGGAAATGAATTTGTTGTGGAAGGCTTTAAGTTTCTCCTTATACAGCTTTGAACTCTCATAAGAATCATGACATAATTCCTCGAGTTCACTAAGCTGTAACCTACGATTTTCACCAGCCTTCATGAGGTCTAAATTACAGGCTTTAATTGCCCAATAGGTCTTGTGTTCAATTTCTATGGGAAGATGACAGAGTTTCCCATAAACAAGTTTGTATGGTGACATGCCTATTGGTGTTTTATGGGCAGTCCTATAAGCCCACAAAGCCTCATTTAAATGGGAAGACCAATCCTTCCTATCAGGTCAATTTGTCATTTGAAGGATCTTTTTGATCTTCCGATTAGAGACCTCGATTTGCCCATTAGTCTGGGATGATAAGGTGTAGAAATACGATGTGTAACCCCATATTTTCTAAGTAAATGTTTAAACTAGGCGTTAATAAAATGGGAACCGCCGTCAGAAATGAAAGCACGAGGTACCCCAAAACGAGCAAAAATGTGACTCTATATAAAAGGAATGACAACTCGATGGTCGTTTGTGCGTGTGGGCATGGCTTCAATCCAATGAGAAACATAATCTATAGCAAGTAAAATATAATGGAAGCCAAAAGAGGATGGAAACGGACCCATAAAATCTATGCCCCAAATGTCAAAGATTTCACAGACTATAATTGGGTTCAAAGGCATCATGTCTTTTCATGACATGCTACCAAGTGTTTGGCAGCGACTACTTGCCTTACAATAAGTCTGAGAATCAGCAAATAACGTGGGCCAATAAAACTCGCATTGCAAAACTTTTGCAACGGTCTTTCTACTAGAAAAGTGACCACCACAAGCCTGGTCATGACAAAATGATAGGATAGAATCAATCTCAGAAGAGATGACACAACACCTGATGATTTGATCATTACAGAGTCTAAAAAGATATGGATCTTCCCAAAAATAGTATTTGGCTTCTGCGGGAATTGATGTGTAACCAAATAATTAACAATATCTGCATACCAAGGAAGATCTGTGGATATAGTCAAAAGATGTTCATCAGGGAAGTGTTCTGTGATTGGTGGAGATGATTCGATTGTATCAGAAGGAAGATGGGAAAGATGATCTGCAATAACATTTTGCCTACCCGCCTTATCATGAATCTCTAGGTCAAATTCTTGTAAAAGTAAGATCCATCTGATCAACCTAGGTTTCGTGTCCTTCTTAGATAGAAGGTGTTGGATAGCTGAGTGATCAGAGTACACTATGATTTGAGATCCGAGTATGTAAGATCTAAACTTTTCTAATCTAGATACTATTGCTAGTAACTCTTTCTCTGTAATTGTGTAATTCCTTTGTGTCTCATTCAATGTTTTACTAGCATACTAAATTACCATCGGATTCTTCTCAATTTTCTGTCCCAAAACAGCTCCTATTGCATAATTTGATGCATCACACATGATTTCAAATGGTAAATCCCAATTAGGTGGTTGCAAAATTGGAGCTTGTGTAATTCTGTCTCTCAAAGTTTTAAATGCTAAAATGCACTCCTCATTCATCTCAAAAATCGCATCCTTTGTGAGGAGTTTTGTGAGTGGTCGGGCAATTTTTGAAAAATCAATGATGAATCTTCTATAAAATTCCACATGCCTGAGAAATGATCTAATGCCTTTGATTGAGTCAGGGATTGGAAGATTTGCAATTTGATTGACCTTGGCTTGATCTACTTGGATACCCCACTCAGATACGAGATGACCAAGTACTATGCCCTCTGGAATCATAAAATGGCTCTTCTCTCAACTAATGACAAGGTTTACCTCAATGCATCTTTTTAGAACCTTTGACAAATTATCCAAGCAAATATCAAATGTTTCCCCAAAGACTGAAAAATCATCCATAAAAACCTCCATATATTCACCCACCATTTCGGTAAAAATGGCTAACATGTAACGCTGAAAAGTTGCGGGTGCGTTGCAAAGCCCAAATGGCATTCTTCGGAAAGTAAAGGTTCTGAAGGGGCAGATGAAAGTAGTTTTCTCTTGATCTTCGGGATAAATTGCAACTTGATTATATCCAGAGTAACCATCTAAAAAGCAAAAGAACCTATTAACAGCTAATCTCTCAAGGATCTGATCAATCAATGGTAAAGGAAAATGGTCCTTTGTAATAGTATGCAGCTTACGATAATCAATACAAACCTACCATGAATTCGTAATTCATGTGGGAATGGTTTCTCCATATTCAGTTTTGATTATGGTGAGTCCTACCTTTTTGGGTACCACTTGAATTGGACTCACCCAAGGGATATTAGATATAGGATAGATAATATCAGCATCAAGCCACTTGATTATTTCTTTCTTAACGACCTCCTTTAGATTAGGGTTTAGGCATCTTTGAGCTTCTCTTGAAGGTCATGCCCCATCTTCAATATAGATGCGATGAGTACAAAAACTGGGGCTAATCTCGATGAGATCATGTAAAGTCCACCCAATTGCCTTCTTATGATCTCAAAGAACTTCTATCAATGTACATTCTTGTGATTTAGTTAGATGAGAAATGATTATTACAGGATATGTTTGATCAGATTCGAGATATACATATTTAAGATTGTCAGGCAATGGTTTCAATTCAAGCATAGGAGTTGAATCAATAGCAGGATTTGGGGCGGGATTTTCAATTGTGAAGTGATTTAGATTCAGAGTCAAATTCAGGATTGAGTAGAGATTCCAATAACATTTCGTTGCTTTGAGGGTATGGGATATCAAAAGATGTGCTTTCTACTTCTAAAGAACTAATGCCATCCTCAAAAGCTTCTATTGATTTTATTTCCTCAATCCATTCACAATCAAATCCACTAAAAGCTCTAAATATATCTAACTTAATTATCTTCTCCCCAAATTTCAATTCAATCTTTCCTGATTCATAATCAATGTTGGCTTTTGCATTAGCCAAAAAGGGTCTCCCTAAGATAATTAGGGTGTCTTTAATGTGTTCGGGTACTTCCATATCAAGAACAATAAAATCTACAGGGAAGTAAAAATCCCAAACTCACAATAACATCCTCCAACATTCCATTAGGTGACTTAATAGATCTATCAGCTAATTGTAAAGTCACATTGGTAGACTTAAGGTTTTCTATTTGAAAGTGTTTTACCAAAGAGAAAGGAATGAGGTTAATAGAAGCTCCTAAATCTAGGAGAACTCTATCAAAACACTGACCCCCAATTATATAGGAAATAAATGGAGATCCCGGGTCTTTCTTTTTCAAAGGAAGCGTACTTGAAATAATAGAGCTCACATGTTCTGAAAGTACAACAGTGCTTCCTTTCTTCGACTTACGCTTAGGAGTACACAATTTCTTAAGAAATCTTACGTAAGTCGAGATATGTTTGATAGCATCTAGGAGTGGGATATTAATGTGTACCTGTTTAAAAATCTTAATCAAATCTTCATCTAATGTAACAGGTTGTTTTTGTTTCCTAGTCTTCTTCAAAGCTTCTAGGAATGGGACGTGGATTTCCTATTCTACTGAGGTATTACCTTGATCTCGCGAATTAGCAGGAATTGCGGAATCGGGTTTTGCACCTCTTCCAGGTGTAGAAACAGGGGTTGATATAGATGTACTAGGGTCTTGGGATAGGTTCCTTGGAAAAATTGGATCCCTTGGATGTTCCACGGCAAGTTGTAACAGAGTTAATATCCGCATGAGAAGAAGCTGATGAAGAAGAAGATGCTTGTGAACTTTGGAAAGATGGATTATTTATTTATGGTTGATTTACAATTGATTGCTATTGATTTGGATATCCAAAATCAAGATTAGAAATAGGTGGATTCAAATTTGGATTTAGATTTGGATTTAGGGCTAATTGATTAGGAAGATGGACATGTCCCTGATTCGGATTTTAAACTCCCAGGTGTTGTCTTTGCTGGATATTCCTAGGGTTTGGAATTGACTGGGATGGAAGGGTCCCTAGCTGACGAAATTCAGCTAATTGCGTGATTTAACCCCTAAGATCAACCAATTTTGTCGAACATTGTCGTTGGACTTTAGCAAGAGCCTCAGCATTTTATCGTTGGCTCTCAGTCACAACTCTCAAAATCCGGTCTAGCTGTAAATCTCTATTTGGCCCTACGGGGTTTTGCGAACCCATGTAAAATGGCCTCGCATTGTGTTGCTAAAACGACAATGTAGGCGGGTTTTGTCTGGTTTGAGTCGGATATGATGGTCTTTGTGTATGGTCAGACCAAGAGAAATTAGGGTGATTACACCATCCAGGATTATAGGAATTTGAATATGGGTTTGATCTTGGTGTGTATCCTTGAATGGCGTTCAAGTCAAGAGGATAGAGCATGTTTTCTGCAACAGGAAAGGGTGGGGAAAAGGGTGGGTAAGATTGTGGGACAAAGGTCCCCCCTTGGGTTGGTGAAGGAGTAGATAGAAAACCCAAGGAAGATGGATCTCTAGAATCTAGTTTATTCACAAATTCCCACCCCGCAGGAATTTGTGAAACAGGTAAATGCACAGGATTCGTAGCAAGTAGAGGCGTAAGAGTTTTCATTGTGTTTCTGACCTCATCGAGATGCTTTGCTACGATATCGACTTTGTCCAGTTTTTCTGCAATTATCTCTAAATCCTTTGAACTGGACGAGTTATCGTTCTTGTGAATGCCCTTGTGCGAATTTTGATGATTCGTGTTTATGCCCCGCGTAAATTGCGACATTGATGCATTATTGGTCGAGTTTTCCTCCATCCCTTCAAATAATTCTGAGGTGGATTTTGCATGGAGATTTAGGAAATTCCCTCCACAAGAGACATCAACTAAATTGCGAATGCCCTCTTGTAAACCATAATAAAAGATGTGCACGAGTTGCTAACAAGGGATGTCATGATGTGGGCATTTCCTTCGCAATTCATGAAAACATTCCCACGCTTCATGAATTGGTTCTCCTTGATTTTGATTAAAAGTAGTAATAGCTCGCCTTAAAGCATTAGTTCAACCAATAGGAAAGAATTTCTTTAGAAAAGCGGATTCAAGTTCAACCCAAGTTGAGACTGGTCTTGCTATAGTTCTATACCAATAAGCAACTTTATCTTTAAGGCTAAAAGAGAACATTTTCATAAGTAGGATTTCTCTATTTTGATTTCGAAGTCCAAGAGTTTGAGATAAATTCTTAAGATCTATATGTTGAAATGGATCCTCAGATGCAAATCGGTGAAAGTGAAGGATTAGACCTATAATATTCAACTTTAATTTAGGATCATTCTCCCCAATAGGTATCCTAACATTAGGCTCTACTTGTGCATTAGATGGGTTGTAGTAATCTCTAAGAAGAGGCCTTGGACGAGGAATCGGTAAATCAGGGATTTCAAAACCCGCCTCAGGTTGAGGTGGAGGACGGGTTTGAAGAGTCTGTAAATTATTTAGGGCTGCTGTTAAAAGATTAATCTGTCTTGTTTGCTCAAGCATCCTAAGGTTCTGGCTTAGGAGCGCCTCATGAACATCAAAAGGCGGCATCTCCCCCTGACCAGAAGAAGAAGAAGGGATCTCAAGATTTTGGTTTTGCATTTGTTCCATAGATGTAGATGGATCAGATGGGAAAACCATTGGTTGCTTATCTACAACTGGCCTAGGATCACCTGTCAACGATGGTGCAAGAGGCGGATGCAAGGATCGCCTCCCATCCATAAAATGGAAAATAATGTGCAAAGGCACACGCACACCACCGAAAAAAAACAATGGCACAAAAACCTGCAAAACAGCGCAAAGACGTGGGTTTTGCTCTTCTTTCAAAGGAAAGAAGAGATTCCTAGGATATGAAAAAGTAATTTGACGCAAACAAATAGAGTAACAGTATCAAAATACGCATCCTAATCTGTGTCTACGTAGGTGCGTACCTTAAAGCTCAAAGGTCCAAGGTCTAGGATCAAGACCGCTCACTACTGGCTCCCCGTGCTCTAGTAGTAAGACAGACTTGTTGATCTTCGACCAAAGCCATAACGGGTGCAAAGAGGAGAGATAGAAAAATAGACTCGTGACTCTAGTGTTCGTGCTGTGTGCGCGATAGCATGCAACAGACGATAGCGATAAAACCCGCATGCATTCTGCAATTAGATTTAGTCACAATTTTTAACTTCCTCTTTTTAGTTAATCTTTTTCAAAAATATATCAAAAGAAATACAATGGCTACTTTTCAAGTCTTTTCAAACAAAAATATGTGGACTTTTTTTAAATCTCAAAGGACAGGGATCTACGCAGGTTTTCTCGTGTTTTCCCGCTGATGCGAGAAAAATAGTAAAATTTCCCGAGTCAGATTCGCACTAACTACTAGCAGGTAGAATGCACTCCTAAGAGTATATGCCTATGATATGCTGCTGCTAGTCAGAAAAAGATGTATTTTTGTTTTTTTTTTTTTATGCAACAAAACAAAACTACTCTAAAGACTAATAAGACTAGAAATACCTACAACAAAAATAGCAAAATAGAAACAGAATCCCTCCTCCTGAGATTACCCACGAAGGTGAACCTGAAAAGAAGACAGAAAACAAAACAAAACACAACTAATTAGAACAAAAACATTAAAAACAAAAATATAATTACAAATACCTCCTAATTAAATAATTAAACCAACTAAATTCTAGTTAATTAAGGGATTTCCTTCCCAGCGAAGGTGCCATTAAAATGATCCTTAGACGAAGCAATGCCAGGGAATGTTTTGATGAATGAAATGAAGTAAAATATTACCTCCCCGGCAACGGTGCCATTAAAATGATGCGCTTCTTACTCAACTCAGTTAATTAAGTTAATTTTACTTAATTAAGAGTAGAGAAAAGTCACTTAGGTTAACTCAAAGTTGTGTCGATTAGTAGTATAGGGTCAAATTAACCTAACATTTTAGAAAATTTTTACTGGTTGAGTTCAGGTCATTTGCTGGGAGATATAATTCATTCTAAATTCACTAGTTATCTTTTTTTTTCTTTATAAGTATAAGAGGTATATTTAAGTTAATTATGAAAGCATGAATTTTGCCAAATGATTAAAACTTTAAGGAATATACAAAATCCCATAAGAATTTTCAACATTAAAAGCATATGAATTCTCTATTAATTTCAAATGATTTAAGGTAAAGAAAAGTTGATTTAGTCAAAACATGCCTTATTACAGTTAAAACAAATTCTTACAAAAAGAAATTAAAGAGATTAAACTTCTTTTCTTCTGCCTCTCTCTCTCTTTTTTTCTCTCTTTCTTTTTCTTCTTCATTTCCTTTTATTGCTCTCTTATTCTCTTGAATTCTTTTTCTTTCCTCTCTTTATTGCTCCTGCTTTTGCCTTTCTCTTCCCTTAGTCTTTTTCTTCTTAGTTTCTTCTTTAGACTCTTTGTTCCTTAGTGCCTATTCTTCTCCTTTCTTTCCTTTAGCTTTTCTCCTTGGGTTCCCTTAGCTTCTTCAGCCTCAACACATAACCTCCAGCTCTTCCTTTCTTCTTCTCTTCAGCTGAACTGGGTTTTTTTCCTTTAACCAAAAATTGGTTTAAGGTTTGCGGCAAGGTCCTTTCGAGGATACATAGCACCCTGAGATCAGGGTGGAACCAGACCCTACTCGGTCCTCACCTGGTTTCATTAGGGTTCAATTTTGGTTTATTTCTCTAGCCAAACCGGCCCTCTCTTGAGCCGAACCAACTCACGCCTCCCAGGCCTCACCTTCCCAAGGCCAACATCTCACGCGCTCACTCGAGCACACACCCGCAGGCACACACATGCCCGCACACACACACACATGCTCGAAATGGTCAGATGTTCAGATCGCGCCGAGCGCTTGACGACTGAATAGCCCAGTTAACAAAAACATTTTATTCTAAGGCGCCCGCCTGTGTTTTACCAATGTGGGACTATAGTTTCCCCCTCCAGACCCGACTTCGATTGACGATTTTTCCTAGCTCATAGCTCCGTTCCAAGCAATTCAAAGCTTGCTGAAAAGCTCTAAGATAGATCTACAAGGTTGCAGGGTCAATTTTAAGTTAAGAGGATGTTTTCCTCTTCAATTTGAAAGGTGAAATAAGGGGTTCCAATGGGTAAAATACTGCCTAGAAGTGGTTTTGAGCTTACAGAGTCCATAGACTGGACTTAAGCTCTTAACTAAGGCTTTGAATGGTTTCTACAAGTTATTCCGTAGTTGCAGGTTAAGGTTTCAAGCTCTTAGAAGCTTCAGGAAACGTAAAGAAGGTTGAAGCTTCTCTGAAAGCTTCAGAGACTGTAATCAGACATGAAAAAGTTGTAATAGACAGTTAAAATCATTCTCAATCGATTTAAACATATTCGAAGGGATGCAACAAGCTCATCTGGGTAGAAATCGCATTCAAATTTCATCCAAAAACCACTATCATCAGTTTGGGATAAAAAATAACCCAAACTGAACAGAAATCAAATCATATCAAATAATCCATCAGAGCTCACTCAAATCTCTTTTAAATCATTCACAATCTTCCCAAAAACAATTTAAACTCCTTAATTTGACTAATTGAATCCAAAATCAAAGAATCAAACTCAGGTTTGATTGTAGAACCTTGAATTTTGACTTTCTGAGTTTGGCTATTTCAAACAAAATTAAACCCTTAAACAACATCTCTTCAATCCCAGGAATAGGTTCAGACCCTTAGATAGGTGTTTCGACTAGAGTTCTTAGGGTTTCAGGTTCATTGCCTGAGATTCAAAAGGTGTTTGATTGTCAGAACAAATCAAAGGTTGATACACTGGTTGGATCACAGAAATGAACTCAGGGTATAGCCTTGAAGCTTCCAGACTTCTTTAAATGCAACTTTAACCTAACTGACAGACTTCTCAAACTCTACCAGAGTTGGAGAAGACAAAGACCTATCTCAAGCTCCTGACACTTAATCCTCAAATAAACATCCTCAGAACAATCAGTGATCATTAAATCATTGATCTGGAGCTTCTTCATCAACTTTTAAAGGCTGAAGAATAGAAATTGACTCGTCGGAGCTCACCGGAGCTCAAGTGAGTCCAGAAAGAATGCAAATCATGCACAAAGTGAGAATTTGTGCCATTTTTAATCTGCAAATGTTCCTGACGTTGCAAGGAACCTCAGGATCGTATTTAATTCCTCAGTAATTCCTTAGATGAATGATTAATCATTAAAATCAGTTTGAATATATTTTGAGTGGGTTGAGGCACAAGACTTGGTCTCTCACTCAAATGAGTGATTGAGACAAGTCAAAACAGTATTGCGAAGATAACTAAACACATAATTTATAATTTAAACTATTCCTGAGCCACCATTGACAGCGAGCTTAGGAACTTAGATAAAATTAGGCTTTTAAGTTATATACAATAATTAATCAAATTAAGATGATATTTAGGATCCTTTAGTGATGAGTAAGTGATGGAGGATCCATTGGATGTTAATCTAAGCTAGTTACTGCCGCCATGGATAGCAACAGTAACTGTGAAGGTGAAGGTGATTTAGGCGAAACAGTGATCAATTAAGTGTATTAATGGGAAGGTGGACAATGGATTTAAAAGATGAAATTAAGGCTCTAGTGAGCTCAAGGAGCTCACCGGAGTCGAAGAAGATGAACATGAAATTCTAAAATTACGACTAAGCTACCTAACTAACTACCTACCTAAACTACCCTACTCCTACTCCTAATCTACCATTACCTGGATGAAGGGGTCAATAGGGTTCCACCGAAGGTTCATAGCAGACGACGAAATCAGAGGGTTTAAGAAGAAGATCTCCGGCAGGCGAAAATGGATGAGGCAGAGGATCTCCTAGGTCGTTGCCTGTGTCCAGAGACACGGCTAACCTCAACGGATCTCCTCAGCTAATTAAGATGGATGGAGGAAGTCGAAGAGTGCTGTGGAAGGTCATCGGAGTTGCAGATGAATAGCCTATTGGGTCGGCTTAGTGTTAGAAGAGGGAAGGGAGCCAACTCGAGAGAAATTGGAGGGGTGAGGGGGTATTTATAGTGGATGGCGATGAAGAAGGTGGCGAGGTCTAGATAGAGAAGAAACTTGGGGAGCTTAACCTCCGGCATCGTCTCCGATGACGGTGAGGTTAACTCCCACTAGAAATTAGGATTTTCGAGTAATCTTGGCCGATGGATGAAGATGGAGTGGTAAGCACAAGCTCCAGGAACTTGGAGAAGGAAGGATGATGTCGGCAGGGCGGTGATTGCGCGGTGGAGGCACTCTCCGTCGTCAGCCGTTCAATCGGCCTGGAGAAAAAGAAGAAAGGGATAGGGACCTATGTGCAGTGAAACTTAAGGACCTATATGAAAATGAAGGACCCAATTGCAATGAATTTTAAGGACCAAAATGTAAACCCAGGTTTTAAAGGTTTATTTTAACTTTGATTTTTTTCAACTTTTTATATATGTTAGTAAATAAGGTAGTTATTATGTTTTCACCTTAAATTTACATTTTTGACCTTTTTAAGTTAATTTATTAGATTAAGTGAAATTACTTAAGTTATTATATACTTAAGTTTATATTATGTTTAAGTTAACTTATTAATTAAGAAAAATGATTAATAAGATCTTGAGTCCAATTATTAATTAAATTGTTAATAATGTTAATTGAATGATAAAATATCATTTTTAACTTATTTTAAGGTCCTTTACTAAATATCCCTTATTCTATAATTAACCCTTATATATTCATAACCTTAGCTAATTAACTAGGAAGACTAGCTAATTAGTGGTAATTAGAGATCATGAACAGCCTCTCATCACCAAGCAGATCAAATGACTCTTATCCTTCAAACTCTGGCTGACATTCTGAAAACGAATCCGGCAATACAAAAATAGCACAAGGACGAGATCACAGAGGTTCGCAATCAACTCGCCCAAATGGCGAATTCTCGCCAACTTGGCACACTCCCGTCGCAACCTTTGCCAAATCCAAATAATGTGCCTACCTAGAGGCACGTTATGAACCCAAATCCAGTCCATGCCCACATGATTTATCAGGCCCCTTCTGTTCCTTCACCCGATAGGATGGAAGCTTCGACATCTTATGCAGGATTTCAACGCTGCCACCTATTTTACCAACCCCAAACCAAAATCAGGTAAGACTAAACTCTGTAACAACCCATAATGGTAAAGCAACTCAAGACCTACCTTATCCAAACCACTCCAAGCCTGGTAGTAACCCAAGCCCTAGGATAGTTATCCAGGACACCCCTATCCCAGATCAAGAACCTGGACCTATTCTAGAGGAACCAACCAAGGTTCCATTTCCTGAGGCCTTGACTAAGGGAAAGAGGATAACCAAACCCGTGGCTCCTGAGGAGGATCTAGTCAAGCTCTTTGAATGGGTCCGGATAAACATCCCCTTGATGGATGCAATCCACCACGTACCAGCTTACGCATGATTTCTAAAAGATGTGTGTACATCCAAGCCTAAGCCGCGAACCAAAAGTGGGAGCCCGATCGTACTAGTAAAGCAAGCCAGCTCTGTAATCTTGAGCAAACTCCCACCTAAGGCTAATGACCTAGGTACTTCCCTGATTTCATGTACTATTGGTGATACCCAATTTGACAGAGCCTTATTAGATCTAAGTGCCTCCATAAACCTAGTACATACATCCCTCCTTGACCACCTTGAAGAATCCAAGCTCAAACCGATAGAGGTGACGTTGTAGTTAGCTAATCGATCCATCAAGTCACCTAAAGGAGTTCTCGAGGATGTCATTGTTAGGGTACAGGATTTCTACTTCCCGGTGGATTTTATAGTCTTGGATATGGATGCACCTGAAAACCTAAGGGATACACCGATTATACTAGGGAGACCTTTTCTGGCCATTGCTAGGGCCAATATAAACTGTGAGGAGGGCCAAATAGAACTAAAATTCAGGAACCAAACACTAAAGATTGACATCTTTAAGGCCCAACAAGGGATTAATTGCAGTGTTATAGAACAAATATGTGATATCAAAGCTGTGGTTGATGAACCGTATATTGAGGATAACCTGATTATTCTCGATCAACCACCAGAAGATCAAAACCCACAAACAGAGGAGTCTGAACCTGATCTAGATGCACCCATAACTCCCTCCCTTGTTCTTGACACACACCCTGAACCGTCCGCTGCTGCTGATAACCCTGTCCTGGAACTCAAGCCTCTTCCCAACCATTTGAAATACATCTTTTTGGGTTCCAATCAGACGTTTCCTGTGATTATCAACTCCAGACTCACACCTGACCAGGAATCCCGTCTGATTACTGTTCTCCAACAACATCGTAGAGCCATTGGATGGATTGTCGATGATTTGACTAGCATTAGTTCCTCTTATTACACACACTGAATCTACACTGAAGAGGGCACACGACCTTCGTGAGAAATGCAGAGATGTTTGAACCCTAATCTATAGGAGGTTGTGACAAAGGAGATCATTAAGTGGTTAGATGCAGGGATCATCTACCTGATCTCCGACAGTCAGTGGGTGAGTCCAATCCAGGTTGTGCCTAAGAAGACAGGACTCACTGTCATTACGACTGAAATCGGAGAGGTCATACCGACCCATGTGGCTAACTCGTGGAGAGTTTGCATTGATTATAGAAGACTCAATTCCTTCACGAAGAAGGATCATTTCCCACTACCATTTATTGATCAGATCCTCAAGAAACTGGCAGGAAATAGGTTCTTCTGCTTTCTTGATGGGTACTCCAGTTATAACCAAGTGGCAATCCATCCTGAAGACCAAGAAAAGACCACTTTCCCCTGCCCCTTCAGGACGTATGCATTTCGAAGGATACCGTTCGATCTCTGTAATGCACCCGCGACTTTTCAGCGGTGCATGCTTGCCATATTCCCAGATATGGTAGGTGATTATCTGGAAGTCTTCATGGATGACTTTTCAGTATTCGGAGAATCATTTGACAATTGCCTTCTGCACTTGGTCCAAATCCTCAGGCGATGCATTGAAGTGAATCTGGTTCTTTCCTGACAAAAGAGCCATTTCATGGTGCCTGAAGGAATTGTCCTGGGACATCTGACTTCCGAGAAAGGCATCCAAGTCAATCGAGCCAAGGTGAACTTGATTTCCAAACACCCTATGCCTAGCTCAATCAAGGACATCCTGTATTTCCTGGGGCACGTCGATTTATCCGTGATTTTTCGAAAATCACGTGCCCCCTGACCACTCTTCTCTACAAAGATGTACCTTTCGAAATCTCCAAGGAATGCACTCATGCATTTGAGATCCTCCGTGACCGAGTTACCCAAGCCCCGATCCTACAGTCCCGTGATTGGTCTCAACCCTTTGAGATCATGTGCGATGCATCTAATTTCACTATAGGAGTGATATTGGGGCAGAAAATTGACGGAAAACCGGTGGTCATTTACTACGCTAGCAAAACACTTGATGAGGCTCAGCGTAACTACATAGTTACTGAGAAAGAACTGCTAGCCATAGTATTTGCCCTGGAAAAATTTAGATCTTATCTCCTGGGTTCTCGTGTTATCAACTACTCGGATCACATAGCTGTGAGGCATCTCCTTGCAAAGAAGGATGCGAACCTCGATTAATCCGCTGGATCTTGCTGTTGCAAGAATTTGACCTCAAGATTCGTGACAAAGCGGGAAAAAAGAATGTGGTAGCTGATCACTTGTCCCGCCTTCCTTCTGAGATCATCGACCCTTCCAGACCCATCCCAGAACATTTTCTTGATGAGCACCTTCTGACTATCAATACAAGGCTTCCATGGTTTGCTGATATAGTAAACTACTTGGCATAACATCAGATCCCATCCGATTGGCTGAAGCCCAAGAAGGACAAATTTCTTTTCAATGCCAAGTATTACTTTTGGGAAAACCTGTATCTTTTCCGCATCGATGCTGATCAAATAATTCGACGATGTGTCGCGAAAGCGGAAATCCAAGACATACTCTCTTTCTACCATGACTAGGCATGCGGTGGAAACTTTGCAAGCCATAAAACCACAGCAAAAGTCCTCCAGTGCGGCTTCTACTGGCCCACAATTTTCAAGGATGCATATAATCACTGTAAGGCATGTACCCGTTGCCAGACCTTAGGCAACATGAGCCATCGAGATATGATGCCTTTACAGCCGATTCTGGTATGCAAAATTTTTGACATTTGGGGGATTGATTTTATGGGACCCTTCCCTATCTCGGACGGCTTCGAATACATTTTACTCATTGTTGACTATGTGTCCAAATGGATCGAAGCCATTCCGACCCAAACCAATGATCATAAAGTTGTTATCAATTCATTCACCAGAACATCTCACGGTTCGGGATTCCACATGCAATAATTTCCGACGGAGGGACCCATTTCACAAATGCTCAGTTCAGGTCACTAATGACCAAATACAGGGTGTCACACCGAATCTTTACTCCTTACCACCCCCAAACTAATGGTCTAGCTGAGCTATCAAATCAGGAGATCAAGAAAATCCTCAAGTTTACCGTTCGACCTGACAGGAAGGATTGGTCATCCCAGCTTCCGAAATCTTTGTGGGCTTATAGGACTGCCCACAAGACCCAATTAGGTATGTCTCCCTTCATATTGGTGTATGGGAAGGCGTGTCACCTCCCCATCAAATTGGAGCATAAAGCCTATTGGGCAGTACGGAACTACAACCTAGATCTTTCTAAGGCTGGAACCCATAGAAAGCTTCAAATGAGCGAGATCGATGAATTACACCACGACGCGTATGAGAACTCGCGAATTTACAAAGAGCGGGTTAAAGCCTTTCACAACAAGCACATATCTAGAAAGATCTTTCATCCTGGTCAAAAGGTCCTACTCTTCGATGCCAGACTCAAACTGTTCCCAGGAAAACTGTGATCAAAATGGATCGGACCCTACTTAGTTCGACGAATCTTTGGAAATGGAGCCATTGAAATCAGTCCACTCAGCCACAATTCTGAACCCTTCGTTGTGAACGGTCAAAGACTCAAACCGTTCATTGACGTGACCAATACAAATTTGACTGAGATATCCTTTACCCTCCATTCTCCCTGAGCTCATTGCACCCAGCCAATGGCGTAAAACTCAGCACTTAATGGGAGGCAACCCGTCATTCTTGAAAAACCAGAAACCTTTCTTGACATTTCTATGCTGAATTCATACTGCACTTTAGGGTTCATCCATTAGAATAGCCGACTCCACCTCAAGTACCCGTACCCGAGTCAAGAAATGGGTGCAGTACATAAACATCCATTCTAAATGCATAATAATGCATGCTATGCAATATTTATAATATGGAATGCAATGTTAAGCTTAGGAACTCACATAAATAGATATTTTATCATGATTAAATATATATTTATCAGTAACCCATCACATCACCATAAAACATCAATAGCCAACATTCATTCATAATGCATTAAATGAAAAGCAAAGTAAAGTGCTAACAAGACAATAAGATTAACCATAAAAGTAGAAAGTGAAGAAAGTTTTGTACAAGAGTCCGAAAACCAGACGAAAATGAGGGAAGGGTAGACTACTATATCTAATGTCACCGAGGGGTCACAATGACTCCAAACCATGCGCACAGGGCCTGGGAATAGTCTCCACACCCACCTCAAAATTTGCACATGCACCGGAGGTAAAACCTTGTTGATATGGACCAACAATAGGGTCGAAGGCTCCTAATCACATTTATAATTTTTCACCAAAGAAAATGTACTCAAAAATATAAATAAACTATACAAACATGTAGTACGCATCGATACAATTCCAACGTACCTTGTTTAACGAAATCCAAGATTGGGAAGGCCTCTAACCAAATGAAACTACATAAGGGGGTCACTGAACTAATCGATTCAACCAAACTAGTTAACCGGTCAATGCCGCAACACGTGTCACTCGCTGATTCGCCCGCACACTCACCCATATATCTCACCTCACCACGCCTTACCCCTCAATGCACGACACGCATCACCAATCTAGCACTCCTAGCACAATCGCATGCCTTTACCTTACGCGAACGCACGCGCTACGTCGCTTCTCCATGTGACACGTGTCGTTGATCGGGCATGCGCTGCCAGATCCAACGCTTCATAGAAGCCCTCACAAAATTTTTCGTGGGAAGCCTGGGTTTTGTAGATTCGCACCTGGGTCCTTGAGAAAAGCTTTTAATTTTTGTGAAGGAAAAGCTTAAGCCTTTTCTTCTCTCTTCCATTCTTAATTACAAGGCTTAGAGAGATGATGACGACCCAAGGACCCCAAGTTTGTTGGGATAGGTTTAGTGGGATGAATACCCAAAATACCTTTAAGGTTGGGTCCACCTTACATTTAAGTCCTTTTTGACTTGTTTTGATCATAACTTGAGCTATACACCTTGGATTCACGTGAAACAAGCATCACTAGAAAGCTTGCAATGCGAGGAATCCAACGATACCATACATGGCACCCTTTTGATACTATTTGACTAGGGTTTGACTCAAAATACATATTTTTGGAAACTTAAAGAGGTGCTGACACTAGCATCGAACCACAACTAGGTTTTCTGGTTCGAATTGACCCAAACCATTCTAAAATGACTCAGAATTCAGATTTTGGGATGTTACAGTTTTCATGGCAAGGATGGCTATAATGCAGCAACCCTATGTAACATGAAATTCGAGGAATAAATGATTTACACCATCTATCACCTAATTATGTGTGTTGAAAATTTAATCAATAGAGCAATCGAAGCCTACTACATGATTAATAGTGCCCCCATCTTGGTTACCATGAGGCATCATTACATATTAGAAATATTATTTACAATTGTGATTTAATATATCCTTCATTGATTCATGCAGGT
The DNA here is from genome assembly GCA_037157565.1 of Thalassia testudinum. Classification (NCBI taxonomy): domain Eukaryota; kingdom Viridiplantae; phylum Streptophyta; class Magnoliopsida; order Alismatales; family Hydrocharitaceae; genus Thalassia; species Thalassia testudinum. The sequence goes on from JAZHRO010000025.1 coordinate 100,140,267, forward strand.
TCCGTTCACTTATCAACAGAAGTATCAATTGTCAATATGTAGAATTATCACTGTACAGGTAAATTTTACTATCTAGATCCGTGAAATTATTTATTGGATTTTTTATATGTATGGGGAAGAATTTCTCACAATTACCAATAATGCTAATTTAGATTGAATTAATTTTTCCATACCATGGATTGAATTAATAATTATGCAACCACAAATAAATAATTACAAACACAATCAAGTGCTTTACAAAATATTCTAATTTTCTTTTCACAATTATAGTTATAATATAGTCATAAGAATAAAATAATAATAATGCAACTAGAATATGGTAACTATGGACCAATTACATACAAATTACTATCTTAATTAATTAATTAACAAAGTGTAATTATTATCTAATAATATTATTAATAATTAACTATATTCACATTGAAATTATGCTTGGCTAAGCTTGTTAATTTATATTTAAAATATAATTAATATTGTTAATATAATTAAATTATCATGCAATCTCTTGTATTAAATTAATTAAGGATGCATGTTTGGAAATGCAAAAAATGATGCAATAAGCAACCCAAAACCATTGATCTGCAAACCTCAGATGTGAAACGTTTATTGAATCCTATTACGACCCACCTACTATCTGACCTAACTTCTCTCCCCCCGACCTTACAACTTCTCCAAAACCTAAACGTCCACCTTCCACTCAGCATCCTCGCTTCCTCTGACATTGTTGCTTTCTACACCGAGCACTCCTTTAATCAAAGAAGCTTCTTCAACATCAAGAAGCATGCACGATGGAAGGAAGCAGTAGAAAGATGGTGAAAGCAAGTTGATCAACGAGGTATGCCTCTAAAAACTTCGAAGTCAAGCATTAAATATCGAACATATCATTGAAGATATCTTACATGACTCCAGTGATATATCGTGTAACTCCAGTAATATCTCGTAATCTTTGGTGATATATCATTAAGTCCAATGATATCTCATTCAAAAATGGCAAAGCACCAGTGCTTACCCTATTTTGCATTGGTGCTTTCCATTTTTGAAAAGGAAATGCTTCCATTTTCAAATTTTAATTTTCATAAAAAATAATATTAGAAAATTTTATTTTGCACAGATGATAAATCATTGAACATCGATGCAACAATGGCATTCCCACTTTAGGAATTTCATAGAAAATTTTATTTTTCCCCGGTGATAAGTCATTGAACATCGGTGCAAAATAGCATTCTCACTTTGGGAATTTCATAGAAAATTTTATTTTGCACCAGTGATGAGTCATTGAACATCAATGCAAAATGGCTTTCCCACTTTGGGAATTTCATTTTACACTTTATTTTGCATCGGTGATAAGTCATTGTACACCTATGTAAAATAGCATACCCACTTTGGGAATTTCATTTTACACTGATGATAATTCATTTTGCACTAATGCTTTTACTTTAAACCTTTCTTGTTGAAATTTGTGAAAATTAAATTGCACCAGTGCAAAACTATATTGCACCAGTGTAATCCTGAATGATTCTAATTGCACAACAATCATGGGACTTAATTAACCTAAATTATGTTAGAACCTAGCTTAACTTTTGATTAATGCATTCATAAATTACATATCATGCATTGCAATCTTTTATGTAGCTACATATGTTATAATGCTATTTTACTGTACTTATTAGGGTTTATTCTTGTCTCTAGAGAATAAGGAGATCAGAAGATGTCCTGAGCAGAATAAAGCTAGATAGGAGCTAGAACTATTACAAAGCTAGAGCTGGATATGTGGAATAAAGAAAGATTGAGAACACAAGAAGAGAGAAAGAATAAAGATGTTGAATACTTGTCTAGAACTAATGGAGAAAATGAAAGAAAAGAACTAGGATATCCTTATCCCTACTCCTAGAAACCTTAGGTCAACCTTCCCATACCCAAAACCACCCTTACTTGGACATCCTAGCCTTAGAACCTAAAACATGGATAGCACTATCCATGTTCCTATCCACACTATCCCTATCCCTAACCTCCACTTAGGTTAACCAGAACCTAATACCCAAAACATGGATAACACTATTGATGATAACGTCATCATCAGCCATATCTAGCTTTAATTAGTCATATTCCATTGATAAATGCTCCTACATAACTGCCAAAGAGCCATAATTCATTACACATCCATTCTGAGAGGTAAACATGAAAATAGGGGTAAAACTGTAGTTTTAACAGAATATCCTAAATGCAAAACAATCACGAGGTTTCCTAGGGGTTAATTAAAGGTCAAATGGTCATAAATATCTAATAAGTGGGTTCATGCAGACAGAAACGAGTTTTCATGCGTTTTGAGAATTAATGGACATTTGAAACCCTAAAAATAGACCCGCTTAATTAACTAAGGTTCTGGTCTGGATAAAATTCACCTAAAAATTATAAAAATCATAGAAAAATATTCCCTAAGGTTTGGTACCTTTTATTTGACCATTGGAACCCAATTTGACCTAAAATAATCACAGATAGACAGTTACCCTAATTTGGGTTTCTACGCAATTTACATAGTCAAACTTGGTCAAAACCAAAATCTGACTTCACCATCAGATTCCTTGGATCAAAATTAGGTTTGTACCAAAATTTGGGCCTAAATCTGAGATCATCTTAACCTAGTTTGCATTTTAATCCTATTCTGACTCTTTTTCTTACAAGAAGCCCCTCAACTTTCACATTCTTTGCAAATAACCCCCCAGCTTTGTCGTCTTCTTCACAAGTAGGTCCCCTTCACCTCCATACCTACAAAATTCCTAAACCCACTTCACCAACGACCTTCAATCAGGGATTAGTCCCTAATTTCGTGGTAAAACCCTTCCAAAATTGGAAGGAAGATTCACGATGTGATCCTTTTCAATTTGGACCTACTCCTACCTTCCAAATCCATTCATGGAGCTCATGTGAACTCCTTGAATCCACATGTCCTACTTGCAAAAATCATGGAGTTACAAGCTTGTTTCCAAGCTTGAAACTCCTCCTTAAGGCCTATAAAAGCATGCCCAGGGCTTGCCTTACCTCCTTAGCTTGGTTTGGAGGCCGGTTCCCTCTTCTTCCCTTCTCCCCGACCTTCATCTCCACCAACTCCGATGACCTTCTCCAACCACCTTCCTCATCCGCTCTCACAGACCATAACGAGTGGATTCTCCTTCCTCGACTTCTTCCGTGTATCGCAATACCAGCTAGCGTCGCCTAAGCCCCCTCATCGTTGTCATCCCCCACTAAAGGTTTCATCATCCCCACATCCGGCATACCACCAGTGTGGGCAAATCCCCCCTTTCATCCAATTAAATTAAGGTAGTTTAGTTCCCTTAGGTTATTAGGTTAATTTCCTTTATCCAAAACCAAAAACAAACCCTCGACATCCACTCATGCCACCTTCGTCCTCTTCTCCGGCTACACCTCCGATGAGGCTTTCCCATCATCTCATACCTCCAATCGCCTTGCCACCTACTCCACAACCTCCGCTAGATCCACCTCCACAAAACCCTCATACTTTATTCACCATACACGCACTCAGGACCACCACCGAACAACCCACCTTCTCGCCTCCATTCTCGACTCTGTTCGACCACCACGCACCTCCACACGCCACGAGATCACCGCCAATGCACTCCACATCCTACGGCGAAGCTCCTGAAGTAATTTAACATATCTAAGAGTTGTTCTTTGGTATTTCAGGTATACGTTGTCACTCCACCACCGTGCCATTATTGCCAACGTCATTCTCTATGTTCTTGCGGTGTGAGCTCCAAATGCGACCCCAAAGTAGTGCGAAAGGCTTCCAAAACCACTCACAGGTGGTCAATTGAAGACCACGCCCTCAGCTGCACCCACAATTGGAGAAGGTTCCATCAGCAATTGCATGCGAGAAGGAGGAGGGACTTTAGTCCCACATCGGTCTGAGATAAGCCACTACAACTGCATAAGTTGAATTTTTCATTGTGGCTATTTTCCTCCAAACACGGGGTGAGGTCCCCTTCACACCCGCACTTGACCCGACCCGCCTATCCTTCACTCCTCGATTGCAACACCTACGTATGCAGCCCTGGACCCAGTTATGCAAACTCGAATACCCATTAAAGCCTGGATCTGAGAGAGAGGAGGAAGGAAAGAAAGAGAGATAGCAGGGGAGGGGAGGGTTGTACTCCTCTATGCGTTGGCCAACACTTGGCTGTGAGAGAGGACCTTTGTGTTCTGTGAAGAAAGATGAGGAGGGTTTGTGAAGGAAAGAAGAGAAGAGGAGAAGAGCCAAGGAAAAAGGAGAAGGTTGCCATGAAGAGAAAAGAAGCTAAAGGTAGAAGAGAAGAGGAAAGGCTAAGGAAGAAAGGCAGAAGGAGAAGAAGCTAAGAAAAGAAGAAGAGGAAGAGGCTAAAGAAGAAAAGAAGAGAAGCACTGTAGCTAGTGACATTTACGTCGTCTGGCTTGATATCCAGACATCTAATTATTGCTCATTTATCTAACATGATTGAGTATTTGATAGATATGTGCTTAAACTAATAATTAGTGATCTAAATCATCATTATTTTATCTTAGATATCTTTTTATCCTCTTTAGCTCTTGAAATACATTGAGCATAATTTAATATCATTATTGTGCTTATTTCTATGCTCATTTATATAAAGATTAGCTTGTGAATTCCCATTTGCTCCCTGTGTTCGACCTCAGACTTTATTTTTAGATATTCGAGTTATAAATTTTATTTGTTGACAAGTGATTTCAGCTGTGCTACATCAAAGTGATTTTAAAACTTTGAAAATTCGCGTATCAACATTTTGGCGCCATTGTCGAGGAGCAACGCACAATTCACCGCTATTCTCTATTCTATTTTGATTATAATTGAGCACTGACTTGCCCTATTTGATTCCTTGTGATTTTGCGAGGTACATCACGAAGCGATCTTCCACACAAAACAACTACTCCCAGGGTAGGTAATCTTTCTTCCTCCCTAATCTCTTAATCCTTGGAAGAGAGAAAAGGAAACAAAACCAATTAGGATTCATTTGCCTTATATTAATAGTAATTTTCATTTAAAGGCAAAGTTTTCCTGATTTGCGAAAATTTTCCTATTTGATTGAAGCTTAAAGTGATTTTGTTTAGAATTCCCTAACTTGATTGCCTGTACCTATTAGGGACAATGCTTAATTTCTAAATCACTTTGGGCTAACACACTTCTTGCTTGAAGCCCAAGGTGAACATTTATGGGATCAAATTGAACTTGAAATAGAGCCAATTAGGGTTTCAACATTTAGGGTTTGAAGTGTTAGTACACATTTGCCTGCATTAAAGAGAATAAACCCTCTCACATTTGTGTGCTACCGATACCCTTGTTTGAAAATATCTAAGCAAGAAAAACCCTAAAACCAAGCTCTAATTTTACTTGAACCCTAAAAATCTTGGACCTAATAACCTGAGAATCAAATCAGGGTGTTTATGGATCTTGACCTAGATTCCATTCTGCCATCTTTAGGGTAGGTCAGATGAAGTTGGTCTACATTGTAGGCTAACCAACCTCCAAATTAGGTCATAAGTCAAATCAACTTCTAATCAAGTGAAACACAAGGCAGTAATTAGAAATAAAATTGGTAGACTTAAGGTCTTAAGTTCATACATTCCGATCTACTTGGAACTGCAGTGACAAGGAGGGTCAGGTAGGGGAAACCCTATAACCCATGGGGACGCTCTACCATGTGGGGGTCTTTGCGGGGCTCTCCCTTCCTAGCTACCTAGGTATTTCTCAGGTGTACGAATTTCTGATTCAGAGGTATCATCTGCCTCGAAACAGCTTTGGTAATCCAAAAATCTTTTGGGTGCCTTGATTGGGTCCAAATAATAGTCAGTCCCTCATCTTTTCTATAGAGCACATACACAGGAAGGTCATTAGGTTTTTAACCTAAGAGACCTCATTAGATCTTCTTGGGAATTTCTTTCAGATCTAATCAAGTTCCAATCTTAACCTGAGTTTGATTCTAAACCTTGATTCCACCACTTGATTTGAAAATGCAGCCTAACATTTTAAGAAAATTGTTTAAGAAACCTGAATCCCAAATGAGCATCAAAGAGAAGATGATTGAGGTTGCTCTCAAACACCATGATGACTATTTCAGGACCTCAAATCCAGTTAATAGGATTCAAGTTACCATACCAGAAACAACAACCCACATTATGAACCGTGCTGGACTGCTATTTACACAAATGATACATGGTTCAACTCGGGATGATCTTTTAACTGAATACAGTGAATTGTGGAGACTACACAATACCGAGTATATACATTGTTTCTCCAATCCACACCTTTGAGAGATGTACCAAGGTCTCATGGAAAAACGAGGGTGTATGTTGAACACATTACCGCAAACCATTGATCAAAATTACCTGCATATCCCTTCAGAAATTCATGAGACACCTTGGAGCAACATTAAGGATCAATACAATTTCACAAATCCTAGGTTCGATGATCAAGATTGTTGTGGACCCCCAACCCAAATGAATTCAGATTCAAACTTCATAACAATTGATATACCTGATCTTGATGAGGGTTGGGAGGATTCAATTGCAGGTGTTCCCGATTCTGAACTAGCCTTAGAAAGCCTTCAAGCTGGTCCATCAAAGTTAGATTTCCCTGATACCTATGATAATGAGCTTAAAATAGAACTTCTCGAGAATGTAAATCCCGAGTCATATCCTGTTAAGGTGATTCTGGAGAATGATTCTGACATCCCAATAAAGCCCAGCCTAGACTCTAGTAATCCAACCGTTACCATTAACCTAGAATATGGATTCGAGCCTACTTGGGACAATTATAAGGCCCAATGTGATGAGAATCAAATTTTAAATCTAGAATACAATTCTGGGCCTGTATTTGATGAATACACCTCTCCAACCTCCTCAGAGACACAAATTGATTTTTTGAAAGTCATGCCAATCTATGATATAGAAATCTAGGAGTTGGATGAGCTAGGAATTGATTGGGTCTACCCTAAGAGCCAAGAACCCGAGCCCATGCTTAATAGGGACATTTTTTTGAGTTTGGATTCTGAGATTAGGTTAGATCCAAGTCAAGTTGTTGCTTCTCCAGATCTTGATTTACTCCGTGGTGGAACTCCCTATCTGGAATCATGTTCAGAACATGATCTTCACAAGTTCTCCGATGATTTCGAATCTTACTCTGATTTCGGAGAACCTTTGTTTTCTAACAATTATGAACCAATCTACGACCTCACTATCCATGACCCATTCTTCGACTCTGACTCTGAGGTCCCTGATCCCGAGATCACTGATTCAAGATCAGGTTCCATTGAGATGGAATCATTCCTTTTTTATCTTCAGGAATTAGAAACAATAAGTACCGAGAGCGTCTACAATCCAGAGTTCGAATCTTTTCTTGACATAGATTTCCATGACCGTATAAGCACTCTCCAAGCATTTACTTTTGGTTTTGATGGGTATTATGAGGACTCTTTAGATGAACCTACTTTTGAATCCTTTCTAGAGGAGCCCTCAACTCACATAGTTTTCATTGAAGCCACTTCTTTTGTTCCACATTCAGAACCTTCTCAAATTCGATCCCAACCCCGACCCGCCACTGGAATCAACTTCTTCTCTAATTCTCCTCTCGATGTTCCGGTCGCATATGATTCTCCTCAATCTTTTGATCAGGATTCGGACATCGATCAAAATACAAATCATGCCCCATCCTTCTCTGATCACTCCTGTAGGGATCTAACATCCTCCACATATCCATTTTCTTTTGAGGATCCCTACTCTGATCAGGCTAAATCGAATCAGCCAAACCCTGGATTTTCATTTCCACATCCATTTGAGCTTCAAAGTACCTGATGGGTTCCCATCTATTGATCCACATCCATCAAACCATTAGATTGATTGGGCTTGGGCTGCATCATCGGCCTATTGATCTAAACAAGCACCTGGTTGGACCAACTAGGCTATTGATCAAGGTGCTTATTTGACAAAATTCATCTGATTTGACCACTCCTTCTCCATGACCACCTTTTGCTCAGCTGAAGGCAATAAATTTAGCACTTAGCAGGAGGTAACCTGCCATTCCAAAAAAATCGAGACCCTTCTTATCATCCTTTTGAGCTTCACATCTACTGCACTCTGAGTTCAGTGTTAAAACAATCGACTCCACCTTTGGTACTAATACCAAAGCTTGAAATCGTCCGCAATAGTCATCCCGACCCATTCACCCACCCTTTTGATCCTGTCCTAACCCATGAATCAAGCTGATTCCATACCCTCCGATTTACAATGAGGACATTGCAAAACTTAGGCATGGGGGGTGTTAAACTGCAAACACATAAAAATTCAAGTTTCTGAAGGGTTCTCACAAAAAAATTACTCATATTCAAAAAACCAAAAAAATAAAAAAATTGAAAAAGAACAAAAAATGGAAAGGGAGGAAATTTTGTAAGCTTCATTGCATATCATTCTTGAGAAGGAAAAGAGGAGGTGATTTAAATGTCAAAAAAGAGCTACAATTTAAAACAAAAAGTGATAGTCATTAATAAATGATTATGGAATCTACTAAAGTTCTAGACCAAATAAAAAGAAAAAATTAAGTCTTAGAATAATAGAGAGATATGGAGATTAGTATGAGTGCTGATCTTAGGCCTCTTGGGCTTGTTTTAGGGCTTAATCATTCAAGTATCCATTAAGATTTGGATAGTCCTCAAGAGGTTGAGGAAAATGCGAAGCTTATATATTAGGTCTAAGGCTTAGGGAGTATTCGATCTCATTAACTGACCTCCGATTTGCGAGACTCGGTAACCTAAGCACCCTAATCCACATGTAAGTCGGTTCAATGCGCTTAATAATCAAAATCACACAAAAGCATTTATTCTATTCTAAAAAAGCTACCTAGATTAGGAGTGGCTTACCAACACAAGTTGATTTGGACAAGTTCCCGACGTGGAAAGGTGGGAAATTATCCTCGAAGATGCGCACATACCATCTCCTCGGTGCTTGTCTCCTAGGATATCTAAATATCCTACGGGGGCATGTAAGCGCCTTATGCTGGTTCAGGTGCCATGGGCGGGATTATCCCGAAATGTCGATCGCCAGGGCCTGAATTTAGCTACAGAAGGCCATGGGCAGCACTATCCCAAAGTGTTGAAAGCCAGGATTCCGGGGGTTGCCATGGGTGGTGCTATCTCAAAGCATCAATTGCAAGGGACCCTACGAGGATTGGTGGTGGGAACTAGGAATCTAATACAAATAGTGTTTTTGAGCCAATTCGAAGCTAGAAATAAAGAAAAGAAAAAGAGAGAGAAAACTCCTCAAAAATACAAAATTCTTCTATCTCTCTCTCTCTTACAAAAATACACTACAAACTAAACCTGGACTAACCATGTTACAAGCACGAGTGCTTTAGATTCTAGGTTCAACGAACCTTAGGATACTTTCTGCGGGCCTTAGAAACCTTCGCTACAAACTGAGGCTAAAACTTGTCAGGCTTGGATCTTGGTTAGTACTTGAGTACCTCTAGTCCATTATTAGCATTCTGATCTAATTTCTAAAAGGAAGAATAAATCAGGACTTTGAGCATCAAAGGCATGGTCTAGAATTCAAGTTCATTTCATAAGATTTTGCAAAGGGACTAGCAAAAGTTAGGCATGGGGGTATGATGATAACGTCATCATCAGCCATATCTAGCTTTAATTAGTCATATTTCATTAATAAATGCTACTACATAATCGCCAAAGAGCCATAATTAATTGCACATCCACTATGAGAGATAAACATGAAAATAGGGGTAAAATTGTAGTTTTAACAAAAAAATCCTAAATGCAAAGCAATCACGGGGATTCCCAAGGTTAATTAAAGGTCAAATGATCATAAATGTCTAATAAATGGGTTCATGCAGACAGAAACTGGTTTTCACGTGTTTTGAGAATTAATGAACATCTGAAACCCTAAAAACAGACCTGCTTAATTAACTAAGGTTTTGGTTAGGATAAAATTCACCTAAACCTTCTCAAAATCATAGAAAAATATTCCCTAGGTTTTGGTACCTTTGATTTAACCATTGGAACCCAATTTGACCTAACACAAAGTCTCAAACAAATAGTTGTCCTAATTTGGGTTACTGCGCAATTTACCTAGTCAAACTTGGTCAAAACCAAAATCCGACTTCACCATCAGATTCCTTGGATCAAAATTAGGCTTGTATCAAAATTTGGGCCTAAATTTGAGATCATCTTGACCTAGTTTGCATTTTAATCCTATTCTGACTCTTTTTCTTACAAGAAGCCCCTCAACTTTCAGATTCTTTTCAAATAACCCCCCAACTTTGTCGTCTTCTTCACAAGTAGGACCTTGCTACCTCCATACCTACAAAACTCCTAAACCCACTTCACCGGCGACCTTCAATCAGGGATTACTCCCTATTTTTACGGCCAAACCCTTCCAAAATTAGAAGGAAGATTCACGACAAGATCCTCTTCAATTTAGACCTACTCCTACATTCCAAATCCATTCATGGAGCTCATGTGAACTCCTTGAATCCGCATGTTCTACTTGCAAATATCATGGAGTTACAAGCTTGTTTCCAAGCTTGAAACTCCTCCTTAGGGCCTATAAAACCACACCCAGGGCATGCCTTACCTCCTTAGCTTGGTTTGGAAGTTTGTTCCCTCTTCTTCCCTTCTCCCTGACCTTCATCTCCCCCAACTCCGACAACTTCCTCGTCCGCTCTCACAAACCATAGCGAGTGGATTCCCCTTCCTCAACTTCTTCTGCACATCACAATACCAGCGAGCGTCGCCTAAGCCCCCTCTTCGTCGCCATCCCCCACCAGAGGTTTCATCTTCCCCACGTCTGGCATACCACTGGTGTGGGAAAATCCACCCTTTCTTCCAATTAAACTAGGGTATTTTAGTTCCCTTAGGTTATTAGGTTAATTTCCTTTATCCAAAACCAAAAACAAACCCTCGACATCCACGCATGCCACCTTCATCCTCTACTCCGACCACATCTCCAGTGAGGCTTTTCCATCACCTCACACCTCCAACCGCCTCGCCACCTAATGTACAACCTCCATCACATCCACTTGCACAAAACCCCCACACTTATTTCACCGTCCACGCACTCATGACCGCCACCGAACAACCCACCTTCTCACCTCCGTCCCCAACTCTGTTTGACCACCACCCACCTCCACACACCACAAGATCACCACCAATGCACTCCACGCCCTATGGCGAAGCTTTTGAAGTAATTTAATGTGACTGAGGTCGTTCTTTGGTATTTTAGGTATACGTCGTCACTCCACCACAGCGCCATTATCGCCGATGTCATTCTCCATGTTCTTGTGATGCGAGCTCCAGACACGACCCCTAGGCAGTGCGGAAGGCTTCCAAAACCATTCCTAGGTGGTCAATTGAAGACCACACCTGTTACGACCTAGTTCCCGAATCCCTACAGGACCCGAGACCGACTTGCCTCGACTAATCCCAAGACCCAGTCGTCCAACAAGAATTAACTGAAAAGCAGGAAAATAAACCACATTAACTATGCAATGTAACTAGCAGTAAAAGCATACAAGTAGTAAAGGAAAGTAAAAGCTGCTAGTTCAGTACATACCACCACAACAACAGGGAAGTAGAACAAAAGCAACAGTAACAGGAACAGTAAAAACAAGTCTGAAACTCACTATAGTAGAAAAGAGAGTACAACAAAAGTACTGGAAACTACAGCTGGGCTCGACTAGGCCCAACACCCTCTGCAGCCGGTAGCTCGGGCTGCTCAACTCCTAGACCTGAACAGGGTTATGAGAAAACGGAGTCAGCGAACGCTGAGTAGAGTGGTAACCAAACTGTCTAAAGCAGTAAAAACTAGCAGGTATATTTTTCCTTTTCCAGTTATTTATTTTACAGGTACTTTCTTTTCACCCCATTGGTTTACTTTCAGATTTCTTTCTTGATCTTGCATGTTCCTCGTGGGAACAATCTTCATTGCAGTCTTTTCCGAAGAGTAGAAGGTACACGTGGTGCTCTCCTGGCCGGGAGAGTCCCCCGTGGTAGTCCTACACCCAGTCAACTACCCCGAGGTCACTGACATACGTAGCGGTGACTACGGCACGTGCGATAAGCGCATGAGTAGCTACCCCACACTGGCACGCGGTCAGTCGTTTCCGCTAGCGGGTATGCCCAAAGTACAACACGGAATAGCATAGGGCCTAGCCCCCTCAGAAACAGGGGTCTAGCCCCTCAGAATCAAGCAGGGGTCTCACCCCTCCACAGTCCGCGCACCCTCGTCTGACTACCCCAGTTTGCCCAGACAGCCTAACAAGTCGGTGTAGGGTGGCTAGTTGAACCTCGAGCCCCATTGGGTGGGTAGCTCCCTCCCTACACTCGTAGCTCGCCTTGGTACCGTGTACGTGAGGGCCAATGGAAGTCGATGTAGAGTGGGCAATCCTAACCCCGGGTCCCAACCCAAGGGCGGCTAGCTCCGCTCTACACTAAAAGGGGACAGTCGCTCTCCTTGGTACCACGTACTCAAGGGCCAGCACACTTCTCGACCACATTCCAGGCTTTTCCATCTAACCACAGGAGCTATACTCCTATCTCCCCGTAGGGTTCATGCTCATGTTCACCATATTATTCCAAACCAGGTTTCATCATTTACCATTTAGTTCTCATTTCTACATATACAGCTCGTATTTCCACAAATTAACACATGTAACAAGTGATATCATAGGTAACTGTTTAGTTATCTCAGGCAGCTAATATTCTAACAGGTAGCTCGTATTCATTTACAAGCAGCGGCTAACAATTTAGCTCATTCATTTATAAAGACAATTTCAATTACGCAAACAATTGGTTCAGCCATTTCTCGTCCTAGGGTTCATGCCACATCCTAGGTTTTCAGTTGTCTAATTTTCATAGATGCATTCATATTTATTAAGTATAACAGGGGTGGACCACTCTACCAGACAATCCGGGAGTACTGGGGGCTCGAACTGCAGGCCCACGTGCCTCTGCAAGCCCCAGACACGTAATAGGTCAAAGTCCTATACCAAGGAACACACCACAATGGAAGATTCAGAACAGTGTATAAATGCTTCTAATACGTAGAGAAACTCTCAAGGAAACCACAAATACTTTGTTTGCATAGAACGGATCCCGATCGGACCCTAAACGAGTCAAAAACGTGTCTGCAGACCCAAATCAGACGTCTGGAAACAAGTCCAGATGTCTTAAAAGTCACAAAAACTCACCTCAAGCTCCTGCAGCACCCTCAGACGTCCAAGACTCCCCCGCGACTGTCTGAACATAGTTCCAAACGTCTGACCAGTACTCCGGTCGTATAGGAACGCCTCCGGTCATCTAGTAAGCTGTCCAGACGTCTGAAAGTGCGTGGAAGGGCGTTCTGTGCACCTTCCCAAAGCTGCTCCTGTGCACGACAGAGCAGCAACCCACTTTATCCCAAACAGAATCAACTGCGGTGTGGCCTGCATGGCCGTAACCGCGAAGAAGACGTACCTTCGTGATACACTTACTTTCAGACGTCTAGTGTCGACACTAGACGTCCAGCTAATCATCTAGAAGACACTCCAGACGTCTGATACTGGAAAAATTCTAGTATCAAACCGCGTTCCTGCGCTTCTCGCTGCAGTCCACCGTGGCTCCTTCCGCTCCACTGTAGCCCCAACTGCTGCAGAAGGTTGGGGACGACGCCCCAACATCCTCCTCCTCCCGCATGTGCCGCGGTGGCCATGCAAGCCTCCTACAAGCTTCCACGAAGCTCACGACCTCGGCCCTCTACTCCCCCTCACGCCCGCTCCTCCTCCTCGCTCTCGCTCTCTCTCTCGCATGCCTCTGCTCACGGCAGTGGAGTGGAAGGTGTGGTGGTAGTGGTGTAGTGGAGAGGAGAGGAAGGGGGGTCTCTTATATAGGGCCAGGAGGTTAGGGTTTGGAGGGGAAAAGAAGAAGGAAGGAGAGAGAAGAAGAGTCTGCATGCCGCCTGCGTGCAGACCATAGGGTGCGTACAGATTTTTCAATTTCCAGACGTCCGGAAAAGGGTCCAGACATCTGGCCATATGTCTAACTGACACTCCAGACATCTTAAAAGGCTATAATCAGGATGGGTCTTTACATCATAACAAACTTAAAGGAAGTTTCATCCCCGAAACTTGAACTAGCTAGGGTAAGGAAAAAGGATATAAAATGCATAACAAACTTAAAGAGGACTGAAGTCAGTCCGAAAAGACGTACCCTCAAAAAGCTTTGGGTACCTCTCTCGCATCGTCGCCTCAGGCTCCCAGGTAGCCTCCTCATACCATTGGCTTCTCCACAAAACCTTCACCAAGGGTACCTACTTCCATCTCAGACTTCGGACGACTCTGTCTAATATCTACACTGGTCTCTTAGGGTAGGTCAGGTCATCACCTACCTTGACACTCTCATGGCTCAGAACGTGACTGGGATCGGCGACGTACTTCCTAAGGTTGGACACGTGGAACATGTCGTGCACACCAGAAAGTTGGGGAGGAAGGACAAACCGATAAGCAACGAGTCCCACCCGCTCCATGACCTCAAAGGGCCCCACAAACCTTGACGTAAGCTTCCCCTTCACTCCAAAATGCTGCAGGCCCTTCATGGGTGAAACACGGAGAAAGACGTGATCCCCAACCTCGAACTGCACCTCTTTGCATTTCCGATCAGCATAACACTTCTGCCTGCTCTTGACAGTGCGAAGTCGTCTATGGATCTGCTCTATCACCTCCTGACTCTGCTGGATTAGCCTAGGGCCAACCTCCCACTTGGTCCCCACCTCAACCCAACTCAAGGGTGTAGTACACCTCCGTTCGTACAGAGCCTCGTAAGGTGCCATGCCGATGCTCGAGTGATAACTGTTATTATATGCAAACTCTTCCAAGGGTAAGTGCTCCTCCCAAGAGCCCTTCCAGTCTAGTACACAGGCGTGCAAAAGGTCCTCAAGTGTCTGTATAATGCACTTTGACTGTCCGTTCGTCTGGGGGTGGTACGCGGTACTGAACCTCAACCGTGTCCCTAAAGCCTGCTGAAACTTAGCCCAAAACTGGGAAGTAAAATGGGTATCCCAATTGGATACAATCTCACGCAAAACTCCGTGCAAGCGCACCACATCACTAATGTACCTCTCTGCCAACTATGCTGGTCCTAAGGTGACTCAGATCTGTAGGAAATGTGCCATCTTCATCAATCTATCCACTATCATCCAGACTATGTCGTGTCCTCGCTGGGTAACAGGTAGACCCACCACTAAGTCCATGGTGATGCTCTCCCACTTCCACTCTGGCACAGGGAGTGGCTGCAACAGTCCTGCAGGCCTTTGGTGCTCAGCCTTCACCTGCTGGCACACCAAACAATTTCAATTACGCAAATAATTGGTTCAACCATTTCTCGTCCTAGGGTTTATGCCACGTCCTAGGTTTCCAGTTGTCTAATTTTCATAGATGCATTCATATTTATTAGGTATAATAGGGGTGGACCACTCTACACCGACTTCTGTTGGCCCTCGCGTACATGGTACCGAGGTGAGCTACTAGTGTAGGGAGGGAGCTAGCCACCCCATGGGGCCCGGGGTTCAGCTAACCACCCTACACCGACTTGTTAGACCCTCTGGGCAAACCGGGGTAGTCAGACGAGGGTGCGCGGACTATGGAGGGGCGAGACCCCTGTTTGGTTCTGAGGGGCTAGACCCCTGTTTCTGAGAGGGCTAGGCCCTATACTGTTCCATGTTGTACTTTTGGCGTACCCGCTAGCGGAAATGACTGACCACGTGCCAATGCGGGGTAGCTACCCGTGCGCTTATCATGCATGCCATAGTCACCGCTATGTCTGTCAGTGACCTCGGGGTAGTTGACTGGGTGTGGACTACCACGAGAGACTCTCCCGACCAGGATAGCACCACGTGTACCTTCTACTCTTCGGAAAAGACTGCAATCAAGATCGTTCCCACAAGGAACATGCAAGATCAAGAAAGAAATCTGAAAGTAAACCAATAGGGTGAAAAGAAATTACCGGTAAAATAAATAATTGGAAAATGATAAATATACCTGCTAGTTTTTATTTCTTTAGATAGTTTGATTACCACTCTACTCAGCGTTCGCTGACTTTATTTTCTCATAACCCTGTTCAGGTCCAGGAGTTGAGTAGCCCGAGCTACTGGCTGTAGAGGGTGTTGGGTCCAGTCGAGCCCAACCATAGTTTCCAGTACTTTTGTTGTACTCTCTTTTCTGCTATAGTGAGTTTCAGACTTGTTGTTACTATTCCTGTTACTATTGCTTTTGTTCTACTTCCCTATTGTTTTGGTGGTATGTACTGAACTAGCAACTTTTACTTTCCTTTACTGCTTGTATGCTTTTACTGTTAGTTACATAGCATAGTGAATGTGGTTTATTTTCCTGCTTTTCGGTTAATTCTTGTTGGACGATTGGGTCTTGGGATTAGTCGAGGCAAGCCGGTCTCGAGTCCTGTAGGGATTCGGGAACCGGGTCATAACAACACCCTCAGCTACACCCGCAATTGGAGAAGGTTCCATCAGTGGTCACACATGAGAAGGAGGGACTTTAGTCCCACATCGGTGGGAGATAAGCCACTGCAACTGCATAACTTGAATTTGTCATTGTGGCTATTCACCTCCAAACATGAGTTGAGGTCCCCTTCACACCTGCACTCGACCCGACCCGCCTATCCTTCATTCCTCAATTGCAACACCCACGCACGTAGCCCTGGACCCAATTATGCAAACCCGAATACTCGTTAAAGCCTGGATCTGAGAGAGAGGAGGAAGGAAAGAAGGAAAGAGAGTGGGTGAGGGGAGGGTTTTGCTCCTCTGTGCATTGGCCAACACTTGGCCGTGAGAGAGGACCCTTGTGTTCTTTGAAGAAATAAGAGGAGGCTTTGTGAAGGAAAGAAGAGAAGAGGAGAAGAGCCAAGGAAGAAGAAAGAGAAGGTTGCCGTGAAGAGAAAAGAAGAAGCTAAAGGTAGAAAACAAGAGGAAAGGCTAAGGAAGAAAGGCAGAAGGAGAAGAAGCTAAGAAAAGAAGAGGAAGAGGCTAAAGAAGAAGAGAAGAGAAGCACTATAGCAGGCGACATTTTAAGTCATCTGACTTGATATCCAGATGTCTGATTACTATTCATTTATTTAACATGATTGAGTATTTGATATATATGTGCTTAGACTAATAATTGGTATTCTAAATCACCATTATTTTGTCTTATATATCTTTTTATCCTCTATAGCTCTTGAAATACATTGAGCATCATTGAATATCTAATGTGATAAATTAATATTCATTGAATAACATTATTGTGCTTATTTATGTGCTAATTTATATAAAGATTAGCATGTGAATTCCTATTTTCTCCCTGTGTTCGACCTCGAATTTCATTTTAGATATTCTAGTTATAAATTTTATTTGTTGACAAGTGATTTCGACTGTGCTACAACGAAGTGATTTTAAAACTCCGAAAATTCGCATATCAACAACTATCCATAATGTTATCCTGCTATCGATAGATCCTACTGATAAATACACATTTATTCATGATAAAATGTCTATTATGCAAGTTCCTAAGCTTAACAATACATTCCACATTATAAATATTGCATAGAATGCATCATTCTACATTTAGGATAGATTGTATAAATCATAGGTTAATTTGCTCCTTTTTGTGGCCAGGAGAGGAGATTTATTTCGGGACCTCGGATTGACGATCCAACCATACAAATCTGATCAAGACGATGATCGGAGTCCAACACCTCCGAAATCGTCTTGATCATAGTCCCCAGCACCTTATGCTGTTCAAGGAAGATCAAAGGCCAAGGGGCATGGTGGCACCAATCCAAACCTCAGATGCCGAATTCGATCACACGGATAGATCCAAATCAACAATCACAGCCCAACAGTGCATAAATCAATCCAATCCGACGTCCATGGTGCCACCTACAAAGCAAAGAAGATGGGCAACTACAATGGCACCACATGGCGCCAACATAGCCTCCCAACGCTGCTAGCCTCCCCTCTTCTTTCAAACATCCTTCAATTCGGACCGTTGGATTTTCATCCAACAGTTGCAGACGCTCATGCCTTGGATCAACTTCTTGACAATCCACACTGATGGTGCATTGGTTAGCACCTTAGCTCGCTACACAAGGACCAGCGATCGAAGCCCCGTGCTCGGAATAATCCACTGCAGAGTGCACGCGGGTGAAATTCACCCATTGGATCTAATCAGATGGCATCAAAGCTCCTACGTAGTGCATCCTCGTGCATCGGATGCACGTTACCACGTGTGATCGCACGTGGTATTTGACATGCACTTGAGGTGCAATCCAAAGGGCGCACTTGCGTGCGAACCCAACCATTCATCTTCGATCGGATGGCTCTCCTTCGACAACGTATAGCAGCTGTGAGAGCGTGAGAGCTAGCGGTAGTGTGCGTTAGGCCTTTAGCAATGCTTGCAATGGATCTTCAGCGACGATTTTAATGTCGCTATTGATCCATGAATTACCAAGCCTCCTCTCCTCCATTATAAAAGGACCACCACCCCTCCCATTCTTCTTCATCCCTTCCTATGCTCTTCTCACCTACTCTAGAGCTTAAAACACATCTTGAGCTTGTGTCCCAAGTCCTTAGGATGCTCCAATGGAGAAAAGAAAATACTTTTCCTCCATCTCACCACCATTCATGGAGCTCTCATCTGCCATCTTCTCAACCCCGTACTGGGAAGTGGATCATGCCGTGATGCCGCCTGTCCTCACCTCATCTTCCGACACCTTTCTCCTTCCTCCAACTCCTCAACATCTTCGTTTGGGCCCCATCAATGCAACTTCATCCTCCAAGCAGTCGATAAAGAGCATTTTTCTCACCCCTTTTCCCTTTTACTACTTTCATAGTGTAGAATCATTTGAAATAAACATTTGTCAAGCATACATCTAGAAGTAGTTTTCTATTATTTGCAAGTAGAATAGTTCTTTCCTATTTTCTAGAATATCTTAGTTTAAATAATATTTCTTCCTATTTGCTCACTATCACAAAATACCAAAAAAAATAGTAAATACAAAATACCAAAAAGAAACAAAGTAAAGAGCGATTTTCAAAGAATCAAACGTCGCCTCCCTGTGTTCGACCCAGGGCTCACCATGAGCTTCTGTAAATTTATTTGGTAGCTAACTTTTGCGACTACGACGACGGGTTTTCTATAACTCAAATTCTTCTCACAAAAGTTACACTCATCACCTATCCTACTATCCATATCCCTAGTCCACCTATCCACTACCCAATTCCCAACCTAGAAACTTATGTAGGTCCATGCCATACTTAATTGACTTAATCTGAGTCAATTGGGTCAACCTTGTGTCAATGGGTCCATGGGACCTGATTGGACTATTCCTAAGTAATTAGACTCAATTGAGTCCAATTTGACCCTACCAAACCCTATAGACCTAGCTACATCCAATCAAGTGCAGTACAACCTAATTGGGTGCACCCAACTCTAACTAGGTTCAATTGGAACCTAATTGGGTCAAACCCAACCATGCCTTACCTAATTAGACTCAATAAGTCTACTTGAACCTAAGCCTAACCTAATTGGGTGCAGTCTTATTTAATTGGATGCACCTAATGTCAATCAAGTTCACCTAGAACTTGATTGAGTCCAAATTGACCTACACATGTTCAATTGGATTCAATGGAATCCTATTGAACTTACTCATAACCTATTTAGGATACCCCCATCCTAATTAGATTTACATACACCTAATTAGGCTAGAGACTAATTAATTAGACTCAACCTACTACCTATTAGGCTAGCCCAACCTATTTAGAACCTATTTGGCACCTATTCCTACACTTAAACCTAAAAGGACCTTATCCCTTGATTTTTTGCTATGGAAAGTCCAAAGGATAAGATCTTTTACATGCCACCAATTGGGATTTGGCTCTATCACTACTTGGACGTCCATGACACCCCCCCCCCCATTTGGCAATAAAAAGCCACCAAGGGTGGCCTTTGAAGCTCCTCCTTTAGAACCCCTTAGACCTCCATTAATCCTCCTTAGATCCACCACATTCAAGCCTTCCTCCACCACCATCAAGGCCGTCCACCACCACCATAGGTGGCTAGCCACCACCTTCTCCCCTTGGTCCCTCCAAGGCCACCAAGGACTTCCCTTTGGAAGCCCTGTAATGCCCTCCTTCTAGTAGATTAACTCTTCTCTTAGTTTATGCATTATTTCTAGTTGTAGTTCTAGTCCTCTTCTAGTTATCTAATCTAGTCCTAGTTCTAGTTGTTCTATTTATAGTAGTTCTAGTTGTTCTAGTTGTTCTAGTAGAATGAAAGTTCTAATTCTAATCTCTCACCTACTTGTGATTAACTATATTTCTCTTCGATGAATAAAATGATCTATCCATTTTGATTTCTAATATTGTGCACGTGTTCCTAATCTACTTCTTTTATCGTGCTTGATACTAGTAGATTAGTTTATTATCTTTCCATTTTCAAAAAATCAAAAATCACAAAAAAAATCTGAAAATCAAGTATCGATTCCAAATCTCGCACTATTATGCCTCCCAGAGTTCAATTGGGACTCCTTTGAGTTTCATTATTTTATTTTATTTTATTGGGATTGATTTTGCACACTATACGGCGACATTTTCAAATCAAATCTCGAACGACCAACAAATTGGCGCCATTGCTGGGAGGCAACATGATTTTGAATTGATATTTGACTTTTTTTATCTGCCTTTGTGTGTAGGAATTTGGTCGGGTGCAGCGGATCTACACATACGATGACCTATGGATAAAGAGATAATTAAGTGCATACTTTCTATCTTAGGTTAGGATTAGAGTTATTATAAAAAAAACTTTCAATAAAAGAAAAAAAAATTATGCTCTTATCCTCTAGGTAGTTAGATTTGTTTTGAAATTTTATTTTAATAAAAAAAAGAAAAAAAGAGATTCCCAAAATATAGCAATAAATCCAAACTTTCAAATTTGGGTTTCCCAGGAAGACATTTTTGAAATATCTTTTCAAGGTGTGCTATTTCGGCTTGAATCCGATCCTAAACACACTTATAACACTCCTTGAAATTCAACTAGAAATAATTTTCGATTTTTCATGCCCATTAATCTGGAGATCTGAAAATTCTAAAATTCGATCTGGAGTTGGATAATCAAGTTAGATTTCAAATGCATCCATTTTTCTAAGAAAATTCTCACTATGCTATTTTTAAAAATTCAAAGAGTGTGAAGGGGTCACTATTGCATAAAATAGAATTTTATTTGACTTTGAAGATTTATTCTGACCCCTATACATATCCAAATTAACTAAATTTTATTGAGTTTGAAATACATTGAAATTGAGATTATCCAGTAAGTTTTGAAGAATTTGTAGAATATATTTGATACTATTTAGATCTAATATAGTTGCAGGGGGTTTGTTTGGCCTGATTGACCCCCTGTCACTTAATAACTCATAGAAAATTTTCTATATTAGTGAAAATCTTGGAAAAATATTCTTTGGAAAGTTATTTGAAAGAGGAAGAGGAAGTTGCTAATAAACACCAGTTTATCATCATTCTTATTCCCTAAAATAGATCTAACTCTTAGGGTTTTAACTTTGCAATCAGGTTTTTGGGTTGCATGTAGGCATTCACCTAGGTTAGGCATGCATTACATTTTATTTGTATTTTTGATGTGTTTATCTGAGTGTCAGGGATAAGCAGAAAGTTAGATCCCACAAACCTTGGCACTCAGGAAGGCAGAAGATGAAGGAGAAGCTTCTTTCAGCTGGATCCCAGCTCCTTCTAGTTGGATCAACTTATCCCTAGTTCCATTTAACTCATCTCAGTTGAATGGTAGCTCAAGCTAGTTCACCTCAGCTCCATTCAGCTCACCTCAGCTGAATGCTAGCTCAAACTAGCTCAAGTCAGTTGATTCCAGCTCCTCCAGCTTAGAATGGTTCACTAGAAGCTCAACCTGACTAGGACTAGCTATTGCCATCAACTAGCTAGACTTAGTCAACTGAAGATGACCTCAACTAGCTCAAGCCAGCTCAAGTTCAGCTCCCAGAGGCTCAACTCAGCTCAACTTAGTTGAGCTAAGCTACTTGACCTAAGCTAGCTACTCCAACTAGCTAGGTAATATCTGGGAAGACCAGACCCAGCTCACCTCAGCTCATATCAGCAGAAGCCTGCTCATCTTAGCTTGGCTTAGTAGTTAGCAAAGAACTAGCAAGCTAAGCTAGCTAAGGTAGCTCCCTGCAGTTCTCTTCAGCAACCACCAGCTCCAGTGCAGCTCAAGGCAACTCCTTCCAACTCCTCTCCTCCAAAACCCTAGCTCCCTCTACCTCTTTCCACTGCTCACCTACTAGCTAAGCTAGCTTAGCTTAGCTAGGTCTACCTCCATGGCACCTAAATCTAACCCTAACTCACCCAACCTAAGTTCCACTAACTAACATCACCTAAGTCCACCTAAGCTCCCTACTCCTAGTCCATTTTGGCACCAACAACAAGCCACCTTTTCACCCCTCAACCATCATCAAGAGACACCTATTTTGGAGCCAAAATAGCCATAACCACCTCCCCCCTCTTGGTGCCAAAATGACCCCTCATCTCCACCACACATCTCCCTTTAAACCCATCCTAACCATCCATAAGTTGGTGCCACCTAAGCCCTTCTAGAAGAATCCTTTTTGGAGCCAACTTATGGTGTCTCTCCACTACCAAAAGGCACCAACATCCAACCATAGCCACCCCCATGTGCCCTTTGGGTTCACGCCATTTATCCATAGCCTTAGGATCCCTCAACCACCTCCATCATGCCATCCTAGCCACCCATCTTATCCACGCCAACCATCACCCCTTCACTTCTATATATACCCTACCTAACCACCACCTAAAGCCCATCTTCTCCCTTAGTTTAGTTTCTACCTACACCACCTACACCTAAGGCCAAGGAAGAAGAAAAAGAGAAGATCAAGGGGGCAACCTACCCACCCCCTTGTTGCCTTCTTCCTCTTTTTCCTTCTCCCTTGTGCCATGCCTAGGAGGAGTTCTTCATCAAAGGGGACAGCCAGGTAAGGAGGAAGGAAGGCTAGGGTGGACGTCCGTCCTTGGAGAAGAACACTTGGAGGAAGACCACAAGAAGGAAGGAGCAAGGAAGCATCTTCTTCAAGTCCAGGAGCTACCGAACTTGGAGTGAAGACCATTCCAAGCTTCATTTAGAGGACACCATTTTCTTCATCTTTATTAGTTTCTTTTGTACTAGCTAGTGTTTACTTTTATCTTGTTGTAACAAGCATTCGACTACAATTACATCATTTTAATTAGCAATACAAAAGCATATTGTTACTTTCAATTTCTTGCTCATAATTTGTAGTACTTTCTTTTGCTAGTCTTATTGCACACACTCTTCTTCTAATTACCCTAGGAGCACTTGCCTAGGGTGAGCTTAGAATAAAGGGTTTCTTTTTGTCACATAGGCGTAGGTTAGCGTAGTTCATCTTCGCATCAAATACCCAAATATTTCTGAAAACCCTAAAAACAACAAAATTAGAAATACAAAAAGACAAGTGCAGATTTGAGAGGCGAGAGAGAGAACCACTTCATATGATTAACGAATTGGCCTCCTTAGACAACCCTAGATATCCCACTATCTAGGTTGTACAAATTTTAAAAGTTGATTGTGGATTTACGTATACAACGACATTATTTTGCATTATTAACAAACTGCGTATTTACGACCTCAGTTGCCTATCAATTTTCATACTAACCTGATACTATTTCGGTTCTAGAGAGTATTTTAAACCAAGATCAGGGTCAGTTGGCCTAAATTGAGTAGCAAGCATAAACCCTAGGTTTACACTTTAGGGTTTATATCTTTTATAGAGCCACACATCAAACCTAATTGAACCTATTTAGAAGTTGCCTAGTAGGTGGGATTGTTATCCTCACCTACCTAATCAAGAGTTGAATCATCATTAACCTAGGCAACTATCTTAGGTTCAACCTATAGTTGAGTCACCAGCCCTTGTTGCTGGTGCATGCACAGTAGAAGGTCACTTAGACCTAAGTTAGTTGGTCCTTGGGAACCTACCCCAAGGCAACTACCTACCGCTCCTAGGCGACTCTTTCCGCCCACCCCTCCATCCCCTACCTCTTCTTCTCTTCCTCCCTAATGGCTCGGCAAGATCCTCCTTTTCCTCCCCTTGAGGGGAATGATGATAACATTATGGCAAGGGTTGAGACTAGAATGGCCACATCAGATCGGCAGAATCATGTACATTTCGAGGCCATCCTTAATACCTTAGATAGAATGCAGCATCCCCCATGTGGAGAACAACTGCGGGATTTCTATGATCCAACTGCACGTAATGTGCAACCTTAAGTCTGAATGCCCGCAAGTGGAGACATGTTTGAGTTGAACCTAATGTGATAAGTCTGATTCAGACTTACTTTCTTGGGAACTCAAATGAAGATCTATTCCAACACTTAGAAGACCTAGGTCGGATTGTGAACACAATTTGACTTAGGAATGTGGATAATGGAATTGTTCTCGTGAATCTTTTCCCTTTCTCACTGAGGGATAAAGCTTCTTATTGGTTCGAGACCATCGAAAGGCCTGTAACAATCTAGGAGGAATTACGTATAGAATTCCTTCAAAAGTTCTTCTCAATCAGTTAAACAAAAGCGATGAGGTAAGGCATCACAACTTCCACCCAGCAGTAGGGTAAAAAGTTGCACGAGGCTTGGGATATTTTTCATGGCCTCCTCAGGAAGTGTCCTCACCACAGGGTGCCTCATTGGCACCTTGCCCAGATCTTTTATCATGGGCTAAATGAGACACATCGATGCTTAGCTGATTCATCTAGTGGTGGGGACTTCCTTGCCAAGGATGAGATAGGTGCCTTTGAGTTGTTCGAGTCCTTGGCAGAGACTTCATTAAACGCAACCTCCATGAACCAATTTATGCACCCTACCCAGCAAAAGGTATTGGTCCACAAAGCACAGGCTCAGTGAGCCCAAGCTAACATGGACATTATCATGAAGAAACTGGATAGAGTGGATCTATTGTATAAGAAGTTCAATGAGTTCAATTGCTCTTATCTAGCCGGATCAAGTGTTGCATCTATCTATTCTTCGTCTTCATCCCGAGCTCCTCCTTCTAGACCCTGTCTACTTACTTGGGACACTTCTGTTACTCCTCCTTCCACTCCTTCATGGGCTCCCTCACCTAGGGAATCCATGAGCAACCTGGATCTGGCACCAATTGTCCAAGGTTATGCACAGCATGACGATTATAATGCATATACCCTTAGTGACTATACGTCTCGAATATCTTCGGCCTACGAAGATGTCAATGCCATCAAAGGATACGGGCATAACAACCCTTATTTAGAGATGTATAACCCTAGTTGGCACCAGCATCCGAACTTCTCCTGGGCTGGAAACACATAGAGACCCACTCCTGGTCCACAACAATAGCCTAAACAGTACGAGAATGTGGCATCCATATACCCCAAGTAGCAGACATTCCTGTCTCAACAATAGCACTGTCAACCTGTTTATTAACCCATGCATAATGCTGTCTCTAACCCTCCACCACAGGCCAACCAAGTGGAGGAGTTGAAGAAAAGTATGCAACAGATGTAGGAACAACATTTGGGACTCATACTGGTACTTGCCAACAAGGTGTTGAGTATACATGAGACTAGATTACAAAGAGCTTTGCCCTCCCAGCCCATCCTAAACCCGAGACATGTGCAGAACCCGGGTGCCCCACCTAGGTTCCATTTACCACTGGACAGGCATATGCTATATACCAAACACCTCCTGGACATGCTCAACCTCAGGCCACTCTATTTCCCACACCAGCCCATTCTGCCCCTTCTGCTCCTCCCCCACCTCACAAACAGTATGCCGATGCAAATGCTGTCACATTGAGGAGTGGAAAGACTATTAAGGACCCACCACATAGGTAGGTGGGCCAAGACACTTCTCAATTCCCTCCTATTCCCTCCTCAAGCTATCTCCTCTTCCCAATCCCATTCTAATAAGGAGCAACCTAAGGAGACGAGATCCAAAGGAAAAGAACCAATCATTGAGATCACCGACATCCCTTTACCCTTCCCTGGATCCTTAACTCGTGAACCTAAAGAAAGACCAAGAGAATCAAAAGCAATGAGGATTTAAAGGAAACATTCAAGGATGTTCACATTAAGGTTTCACTCCTCGATGTTATTGATCACATTCCTACTATTGCCAAGTTCTTTAAAGATTATTGTACACCCAAGAGATAGTCTAGGAAGACCAACAAGGTGTTGTTGTCCAAAGAAGCTAGTGCAATCATTTTGTCTGACCTACCACCAAAGAAGAAAGACCCAGGAGCCCCACTCATTCCCTGTCAGTTTCAAGATGCTCCTTTTGATCAGGCCTGGCTTGATTTCAGTTCATCCATTAATTTAGCCCCCACTGATGTTGTTGACCTCTTCCAATTTGGGGAGCTAAAGATCACCTCGATCACAATCCAGTTGGCTGACAGATCAGTCAAAGTGCCCCAAGGTGTGGTTGAGAATGTCATTGTTAAAGTCCATGGGTTCTGTTTCCCAGTGGACTTTTTCATTTTGGATATGGACATTCCTCCTAGTCTCCGAGATGCACCTGTTATCTTGGGTAGTCCGTTTTTAGTGACCGCCCAGGACAACATCAATTATGCATCCGGGTGTATGTAGATCTGATTGCACAGCAAGCATAGGACTTAAATGACCTAAATTGAGTTAGAACATAGCATAATTGTAGCATAATTCATGCATTAGTAGCATACCTTGCATCTATCCCACTTTACTTAGATATTCATGAAATAATGCTGCAATAATGTACTGATTAGTGTATTGTTTGGTTTGTAGGTAATAAAAGCTCAGGAGAGGGCCTAAAGCTAGATCTGAAGTAGGATAGAGGCTAGAGCTGGAGCAGAAGCCTTGGATTAAAGCTACAAACAAGATGAAAACATAATGTAGGGAAGAGGTATACTACATTACTTGTAGTATTTTAATGTGTGAATTGAATTATGAAGAACATAGGACATCCCTACACCTTCTCAAACTGTAGCCACCCTTATATTAGGACACCTTAGCCTAAAAGACCTTAAAACCCACATTCCAATCTACCTTTGGACATCTAGGTAGGATGTTGGACGTCCAAGCTCTTTAGATTCCACCTGCAGAGCTAAGAACCCGATCTGCTGCAAAATTGGATGTCCAGACAAGGTGCAAGTGTCCAATTTCTGTAGAAACCCAGGATAGAACCTAAACTCCATACTGATTCAGTATTGGACATCCAAACTAAGGACTTGGACTTCTGATTTTGAAGTATAAGTCATCTAATCTTAAGATCAAACGTCTGGAACCCTTCTCCTGTTGTTGTTCTTGGAATCAAGCCTAGATCTTGATTCCTAAGGCCTATAAACCCAATCCTACACCCTAGGATACCTAAATTAAGGTATCCTAAGCCTAGTACACTTCCCCAAGACTCTCCTAAGAACTTAATTAGGTTCTTACTAAGCCTAATTGACTTGGATCTAAGTCAAGTACACTTTACCTAGTCAATTGGACTCATAGAATCCAATTGAGCACAAATCTCAACCAACACAAGTCTAATTGGACTTAGTGAGAGCCCAATTGACTCAAGCCTAATCTAATTGGGGATTTTCTCTACCAATTGAACACATGTTAACCCAATTAAACTTGGTTAAGTTTAATTGGATTAACCATTGAGTAATAGGTTACACTTAATCCTATTTTTAGACACCTTGGTAGGACCAAGCTAGACCTAATTAGAAGTGGACCAAGTGGTCCACTTGACCACCTATTCACACACACACTTAGCCACACATTCACACACACACACATACACCTACACCTACACACTCACACACACTCTAGAGAAAACTCTAGAACCACTACTCGTAGTCATTCTTAAATCCACAAAAAGTGGATCTAAGAAGACTAAATATAGCCATAGGCCATGACCACTCTAGAGAAGTCTAGAGACTTCTCTTAAGAACACCTTGTCCATCCAAGAAGTCTATAAAAAGACAAGGTTGGATGGCCAAAGCCAAATCTCTTGGATGCTTAGACTCCCCTCTCCACGCCACTTGCAGTTCCCTTCACAAACACCTCCACCATCTCCACTCGTCCAAGGTCCAAGAGAACCACTCCACCACCTTCATCAAGAGGATGACCAACCACCTTAACTGTCCCTTTCTTCCCTCATACCACCTCAAGCCACATGGCCATCAAAGACCACCTCCAATGGCTCAATTTCTCTTAGCGTAGTTGTTCTTCATAATTTAATTTATGCATTATTTTTCCTACCTGTAGTATTATGATATCTCCTTACTAGAATGCACGTGTAATCTTTCTAAGATCCATGTGTGCATTTCTTTTCTAATAGTTTAGTAGATTTCAAATTCCTTGTACAAGCATTCCACTAGACTCGATTGTAATGACTTGATTCCATGAAATAAAATTATCATCTCTAGCTAAATCATAGTCTCCTTGTTTATGCGAATAAAATGGCGGTTCTGGAATATATTAATGACTTCTTGCTAGATAGGAACACAGTTTGAAATCTGAGATTAGTAGAAGTAGTGTGCACTGAAACACATACCTTCACATTTATCACTTTCTTAACTCATGCACACGTACTACATATAAATAACACAACCGGTGATTCCTATTTATGCATAATTGAAATTGAACTATGATTCTGAGCAAGAAGAGAAAGAAAAAAAAATCAAAATTAATTTTTCATTTTCTGCCTCCCTGAGATCAACCGGGACACTCACCATCTCATTATAAAGGTTTTGTTTGAATTGTAATTCGCATTATACTACGACATTTTCTTAAACAAATCCATGTTTTACAAGCTCAAAAAATGTCACCGTTACCAGGGATGCAACGTGATTTTGATTTTTGATTTCCGAGCATAATCCTAACATATTTGCTTCTACTTGCTTTTGGTGTGCAGGAATAGGAAGAAGCGGATTCTGCGTAGTTGAAGAGAAAAATCAGGTACACACCAAAAGCTTAGTTTTACGTTTCTTTTGAATCCTAGGATTAGATTTGCTTTTAAAAAAAATATCTGAAAAAATTTCTTTACAAAAAGAAAAAAAAAGAGATCTTAGATTTAGGTTTCTTTTGAATCTTAGGACTAGAGTTGTTTGTGAAAAAAAAAGAAAAAAATTCAAAAATTTTCTTTCAAAAAAAAGGAAAAAAATTGAAAATTTGAAAAAAAAAAGCATTTCTTGAAAAGGCTCATTTTTTATTTGAAAACCATTTGAAAAACCTTTTTACCACCTGAAATTCAGCCAAATATTGTTAATGATTTCAAAAATTCATTTGTCGAACATTTTGTGATTCAAAAATTCTAAAATTTGGGGTCAAGTTATATTTTCCAATTATCTTTCAAACAGATCCATTAATTTGAAGAAATTCAATTTGTGTAATTTTTAAAATTCGCAAATACAAGGGGGTCAAACAGACTCAAATCCGAATTTTTTTTATTTCAAAAAGTGATTCCAAATAGCACACAAATCAAATTTTACTAAAAATGGTGGGGTTTGAAATGTTATTAAATTAGCTTTCATTTTCATATTTTTTCTGAATTTTTGGAGCAAAATTGATACTATTTCAAAAAGAAAACCTAGGGGTCAAAATTCCAAATCTGATCCCTTGATAGTTAAAAATTCATATTTATTCATTTGAAATAGTAAAAATTCTAAAAAAATATTCTCTGAAAAGCTAATTGAAGAAAGAATAAGCCTGTCAAATTTTAGATTATTTGGACTCAAATTGTATTTTGGAGAATGTTTTTAAGTTGAATTGTGGTCTACTGCCTAAACACTTAGTTAATTGCATGAATCCTAGGCTCAACTTTTAGGGTCATAACTAGAGACCACATTAGACTAGCCTAGACTTAATCAAGTCTAGTGACTAGTCGGTGAGTTAGGTCATCTTGTGGACCACTCACCAAAACCCAAATTGAAGAAAAAAGGTTAAGTAAAAATTTTGTAAAACACATTAAATAACTTGAATTTGTTATCGAACTGCTGGGTCATCACAACCACTTTAGCCAAACCCATTGCCAAATCTATGGGGTAGTGTCAAACAACTGTGTCTAAGCAGTACAAAGGACCCAGAAGCGAAAGCCAAAGGAAGAACCTTCCCCTTATTCCCCTCACAGTAGATTGGCTAGGTTAGTTTGAGTGGTTGGGATTATTTGTAGTCGATTTTGTAACAATTTTTTCTTCAATAATTAAAATCTTAACAAAAAATCTAGTCATCCGATCTTAAGGACCACATGATCAACAAGGCCTTAGCCTTGTTCAGATTGGCTACACTAGCCCAGGTTGGCTAGTGTATGCAAAGGAGGAGGTCACTTAGACCTCAATTGGTTGGACCTTGGGAACCAATCCCAAGGAGGAGAAGGTGATTTATCGCATCGCCCAGACCTTCTCCTCTACTTTCTCCTACTCAATCAG
Source organism: Thalassia testudinum (assembly GCA_037157565.1). NCBI lineage: Eukaryota > Viridiplantae > Streptophyta > Magnoliopsida > Alismatales > Hydrocharitaceae > Thalassia > Thalassia testudinum. The sequence goes on from JAZHRO010000025.1 coordinate 100,170,841, forward strand.
CCAAGATGGCTAACCCTAGACCTGGACCTGGTCAGGATCCAGAAAATTTGGACCCGATGGCTTGCCTAAAAGGCCAGGTCGTGAAATATGAGCAAAGGTATCAATAGAACATCGACAGAATTCTCACTACATTAGATAGAATGCAGCATCCACCCCATGAAGAATAGCTATAGGACTTCTACGATCCGACGGCTCTGATTCTAGCACCTCAAGTTTGGATTCCTGCAAACAGAGACGCATTCAAGCTAAAGCCAAAAGTATTAGGTCTAATTCAGACTTATTTTTATGGAAACTCGAATGAGGATCCCTTCCAGCACATTGAGGACCTGAGTCGAATCACGAAAATGGTTCGACCTAGGAATGTTGATTTTGAAATTGTTCTCATGAAGCTTTTTCCATTCTCTCTCAAGGATAAAGCTTCATATTGGTTCAAGATCATCGGGAGGCCGATTGGAACCTGGGAGGAATTACATCGTGAATTTCTCCAAAAGTTCTTCCTGATCGATCTAATGAACGCAATGAGGAGCATGATTACGACTTTCTCCCAAGGACCAAGGGAGAAGTTGCATGATGCCCGGGATTGATTTCATGATCTTCTCAGGAAATGCTTGCACCATGGTGTACCCAGATGGCACCTAGCTTAGATCTTTTACCATGAGCTGGATGACTCACATCAGTATCTGGTTGATGCATCCGGTGGCAGGAATTTCCTCACAAAGGACGAGAGCAACACATTTGAGTTGTTCAAGTCCTTGGATGAGAACTCTATAATGCTGCATCAATGAACCAATTCCAGCGACCTAAACAACAACAAGTTAGTGTCCATGAACATTACACCAAATATGCTCAAGCTAATATGGACATTATCACCAAGAAGCTAGATAAGGTGGATCTGCTCAACAAGCAGCTCAATGAATTAATTTGAGCTCGACCCGAATTCACTCGTAATTCTACTGCATCTAGATCTTCTTATGCACCCCGAGTCCCTCCTACTCGAGTAAATTTACTCACTCGGGATGCATCTTCCCCATCTTCGCGAGATCCTACGAATCAGGAACCCGTGAATAATCTCTATCTGGTGCTGCATAATCAGGGTTGTGCACCACGTGATGATTTTAATGCATATTCCCTTGACGAATATACATCTTAGACGTCTTCACCCTATGAAGATGTCAATGCTATCCATGGATACAGGTGTAATAACCCATACTCAGAGACATATAACCCTGGTTGGTGCTAGCATCCTAATTTCTCCTGGTCTAGTAACTCGCAAAGACCACATCAAGATCCACACTACTAGACCAAACAATACGGGAATGCACAAAACACGTACCCAAGGTAGCAACCATTCCCGTCACAGTAGCAATCTCATTCTCTATATCAGTCGTTGCATCAAGCTGCCAGAGCGGCCTGACCCTTTAGAGGTGCTAAAAGAGGAACTGCAAGAATCTATGCGGAAATCTACTCAAGACAGCTAGCAAATCATGAAGGTGATGGCTGACCAAATATAGAGCATCCAAAACACACAGAACTAGCTGTTGCAGTACCATAGATCACAGGGATCCTTGCCCTCCCAACCTGTCCCTAACCCGCGATATGTGTAGAACCAGGGCGCCCTGCCTAGGTTCTAGGCACTGTAGGGACAAGAATATGCTATATTACATGCACCTATTACACCACTTGGTTATGCTCAAGGTCAGCTGCCTTTGCTGCAAAACCCTGCCTACTCTACCCCTTCCACTCCACCACCTCATGGACAGCACGCCGATGCGAAAGCTGTTACATTAAGGAGTGGGAAGAAGACACACGACCTGCCATTTAGGCAGGCAGGTCCTGATTTTTCTTGCCCTTTACCGCAAGATGGTTCATCTCCTTCCTCTTCTCAGGAGCCACCTACAGTAGATAAGGGTAAAAGACCAATTGACCCTGAGATTCCTGTCCCTTTTCCTAAGGCTTTGACACGAGATTTAGCACGGAAAAGGGTACGCAGAATTTCGATGACCTAAAATCGATGTTCAAAGAAGTTCATATCCAGGTCCCGCTCCTCGAGGCTATAGATCACATCCATATTGTCACTAGATTCTTTAAGGGCTATTGTACCCCGAAACAATAGTAGAAAAATAGACGACGGGCGATATTATCAAAGGAAGCTAGCATCATGATTCTAGCAGACCTACCACCTAAGAACAAGGACCCTGGTACCCCACTCATTTCCTACTTTTTGTAGGATTATCCATTTGATATGGCCCTTTATGATTTGGGTTCATCCATCAACCTAACTCCCACTATTGTATATGATCATTTTTTATTCGAGGAGTTGAAACCCACCTTAGTTATTGATGGGGTTAATTCTCAACATAGTTAATTAAGTTAATTAGACTTAATTAATTACATTAGAAAGTAACTTAGGTTAACTCGAATTAGTGTTGGAATTGTAGTATAGGGTCAAGTTAACCTAACATTTTAGAATTTGAAATCTTTTTTAACTAGTTGAGTCTAGGTCATTCAATGGGATGCATAATTGAATCCTAATTCACCATTAACTTCTAATGAATAATTAACATTTACTTAATTAATCAGATTATAATTACAATACTTTAAGCACATGAATATAGCACAAAAGATTAATCAATCCAAAGCATGCAATATTCCATTAAGTAGAAACAAGTTTACAGGAAATATTTCTCATTAAAAACCAACTAAACATGTTTATTACAACTTTTTACAAAAATATAAGGCAAAGAAATGAAATTACAAGAGTTATTATGCCTATTACAACATTAAAAAGCTCAAAAATAGGTAATATATCAACTTCAGCCCTGAAATCAGACATTTGAAAATAGAGTTAGATGACTTAAAAGCATAAAATGGACTTCTGATCAAAACTAAGGATGTCTGATTCTTTTTTCCTTTCTTCTTTTATTTTCTTCTTAAGCTCTTTAGCTCTCGCTCTTTCTTCTTCTTTAACCTTTTCTTCCTTACTGTACTTTCTTTAGTTCCACACTTAACTAAGTTACGCTCAACTAAGATCCATTAACTTCTTTTAATCCAAAATTATTTATTTAATGGGCAGCCCAAGCTCTTTCGGGATACACAGCACCCTCACGAGTGGGACCAAACCCTACTTGAGCTCAAGCTTAGTTCATTTAAGGTAGATTTTGTTTATTTTCATCAATGCACAGTACTAGGCCTAATCAAGACCGCTCACATCCACGCCCACACCGGCCCACATGCACGCACTCCCACAAGTGCACACACACACCCGGGCATGTGCACATGCACACGCCCACACATGCTCAATTCTCTCTGCACCCTTGGCTGACGACCGAAGGGGTCATAGCGTAAATAAGTAATATACCATGTCGTGAACCTATAGACTCCTGATGTAGGACTAAGTCTCCAATTTCAAGTCAAACTTCAAAGATGGATTCTCAGCAACTTGCTAGGCCTAATCGATCGAGCAAAGGCTCGATCGAGAGATGTTTGTGTGCTCTACCTAATTGTAGCATCAATTTAATGTTTGGATCAACTCTGATCCATCTATTCCAGAGATGTAACATGGCAGTTCGCCATGGTTGGGATGGCCTGCAGTGAGGAGTTTCAGGTCTATCGACCTGCAGAAAGACCTTGGCCTTTGTCTAAAGGCCAGAATGACTTCAGTGAAGCATTCCACATCAAATGGAGAAGAAAAGGAAGTCTGGAAGAGGCTCAGAAAGCGGTAGAAGCTCAAGAGCTTCACTCTGGAAGCACAGAGCTCAGATTTGAGCTTGAATTAGTTCAGAAGATAGCTCAGATCACCAGGAGTCGATCTAAACTAATTTAGAATGCTTAGAGAAATTGCTCTGATCAGGATTTGACTCCAAATTTCAATGAAAGAGTTCAAGAACAGTAATGGGTACCATATGAACCCAAACTGTGCAGTAGGTAAGAACTAAAGTAGTCCTCAATAAAATCCTAACAAATCACCCTAAAAACATTCTAAATCTTTCCAGAAACCTAATCAGGCCATTCAATCATGGGATCAAGCTCAAATTTCTCGAATTAGCTTCAGGTTTGACATTATTAGCCTGAGGGTTAACTTTTAAAATCAAGGCTTTATAGACCAAATTAAAAGCCTAAATAGACCTAATGCATCCTCAAGAATTCATTCAACACCTCAAAATAAAGTTTTGAGCACTCTGACAGTGCTCTCAGGTTTCTCCGCTTGAGGTAAGAAATAGAGTTGTTTGGCAGAAGGTCCTAGAGGTTCTCAGTCCTAATTGGAGGCTAGTTAGGTTCTACAGATTCCTCTGATGCTCTCAAACCCATTTGCAAGGTCTAAACCCTAACAGAATTGCCTCTACAACTCCACCAAAGTTGGAGAAGACAAAGCTCAGTGAGGAACTCTAGACATTGAAATAAAAATCTAACTCCAAAAAATTAATCCCTAAGTCTAAAATAATCTATCTGGAGCTTCTTAGGACAAGTCAAGGGCTGAAGCTTGGAACAGTCTCATCGGAGCTCCAGTGAGTCCAAAAATGGGTGCAAAGATCAATTCTTATATGAAACAGACCATGAATGGTATGGACAAACTCCTAAGGTCACAAGGAACCTCAAGAGATCACCAAGAACTTCAATTGACAAAGTTAACACTGAGTTCATCAGGAACTCAGTGAAACCTAAGCTCTGAGTTCAACAGAACTCATGAGCTGATCTCCCTCTAAATTGAATGAGGGGAACACTTCAGTAGGATCAGGTGAAGGTGTTGATATGATTAATTAGGTGGAACTACTCTTGAGTCACCATTGACAGCAAGCTCAAAAGGTTGAGGTGATTTAGGCATTTTGAGTGTAGTTGATTATAGGTGTAATTAATTAGGTCAGGATGGTCTTTAGGGTGTTGTGAGGGTGGTGGACTTAATTGGATGTGAAAATAGCTCTGAACACCTCACCATAGATAATGACGTGTCAAGTGAAAGTGTAGATGAATTAAGTGTTTAGATGCTTAATTAAGTTATTTAAGAGGTAGAATGGGGCCCTAAGATTATGACAAGGTGATGGAGGGCCCCAAATGGAGGTGTTCTAGCTCAGAGACCTCCGTCGTGGATAGTGGAGATCGTCGGTGAAGGTGAAATGGTTTAAGTGAATCAGCTGCTAAAATAGTGAATAAAGAAGCGAAATGTGATCATGAGGAGTAGAGGAAAGTGATCAGACGCATGAATCAGTGAATTAAAGTCCAAGGAGGTCAGAATTGACCTCGCTGGAATCAGAGAAGAAAGGTGATAAGTTTAACTACTTACTCCTACTCCTAACTATCTACCTAGCTAATTCTACTCTGAAGTGCTAAATCTACTTACTTGATGAGGGAGGTGAGGGAATCCACCATTGGCAAGGTGGAAACGAGATCGAAATCTAGACTTTGGTGAGAAAAAAAGCTCCAGTCGATCAAAGTGGAGGGATTCCAAAGCTGTGGTGCGCTCAATCACCGTTGGCAAGGTGAAAGAGAGGAAGAGGGGGTGAGAGAGGCAACACTTCCTCGGCGGCAGTGCTTGAAAAGGATAACGGAGTTGCCGGAGTTGTAGAAGAAACCTATGATCGACCACGGTGTGGGAGAGAGGGAAGGGGGTTGATCACCGTGAATCAGAGGAGCTGAGGGGGTATTTATATGTGGCGACGATGAAGAAGGGGTTATATTTGAATGCTAAGGTGTCTAGGTTGAAGGTAACCACCGACATCGTCTCCGACATCGATGAAGTTACTCTCGAACCCTAAATAGGATTAACGGTGCATCCACACCATTGGATGGAGCGGAGGAGGTGAGCTTAAGCTCAGCGTTAATGGCGGTGGCTGTCAGACATGACATGAACGGTGAACAAGCGGTGCAGTAACCGGCCTCCATCAGCCGTCCAAGCTGATGAAGACGAAGAAAAAGAGGAAGAAGACGCTAAATACACAGGGACATAAATGCAATGAAAGCTAAAGACTTATTTGGAAGAAAAGGACTCGATTGAAATGGTTTCTAAGGACCAAAATGTAATCTGAGGCATTTTAAGTTAAATTTAATTCTTTTCTTTTCCAACTTTTTATATATAATTATAAATTAGATAAATAGTATATAAATGCCTTGAATTTACATTTTTGACCCATTTAGCTTTATTTATTTAATTAGTTAGATTACTTAAGTTAATTTCATACTTAGGTGTAAATATTACTTAAGTTAAATTAAACATTAATTAGGTAGCTAAATATTTATAATTAGAGTCGAAATTATTATTTAAATTATTAATAATATTACTTAACATTTACTTTTAGATTATTAACTTATTTTTATGGTCCTTATTAATTTGACCCTTATACCATAATTAAACCCTAATTTGACATATTCTTAGCTAATTAACTAGGGAAACTAGTTAATTAGGGGTATTTAAGGGAATTTCCCTAGGGCAGGAAGGTCTGGTGATGAACCCTAGGTGGTCTGGCGAGCACGCAACCGGCAATGGTGACTAGACGGTCTGGAGATTGTGATCTTGGACGAGAAAGGAGCGAGGTGCCCAGGTGGCTGATGAAGCCGAGGCAGTGGATAGGCGACGAACTCACGATAGGTGGTCAAGGAACTGTAGGGAGGTTGTCTGCTTTAGATGTTGGCTCCATGGACATATGGCAGCGGTGTGCCAACGTCCTGTGCTTTGCTTGGCCTACTAGGGCTATGCCACAAGCTTGACTCTTGCACGGCAACCCATGGAGAACCTGGGGTTAGGATGCGCACTAATTCCTAGGCAAAAAAGGGAGAGGTGCAGTCGCCCCTTCCACCTCCCCCACCGACTTTTGGGGGGCACACCCTGGATGTGGAGATACCACTGAGTGAAGACATTAAGGTGGCGGAACTGGTTTTGCGAGGGGCCTTGATCGGGGAAGTGATGATGGGCACACTATCTCTGAAGAAAGCTCATCAACTGGTAAGCTCTCTCTCCCTCTCGATAGATGTTTGGAAGATTGTGGTCCTCTCCCCTTCACGTTTTGTGCTCTTTGGTTTGGGGGTGGTAGACGTCGAACATCTATGCTTTCAGTCGAGTAATCTATGTGGGTTGATGATGATGTGGCATCTGGTCTCCCCTTTTGATGGCTCTTTGTCTGTGCAACCACCTCAAAGAGCTGCCTCTAGATCAGGAAATCTTGAAATCAAAGGTTTACCTTTGCACCTGAGGTCTAGGGTGGTGGTTGATAACATTGCATCTTGGAGTGATAATTCTATCAATTGGGGTTTATCTTAAGAGCAAAATGCACAGATAACACATCATAAATAAGAATAGGAGAATCGCATGCATTGCACATCAAGATTGCTTATAATGCATTATTAACGGTCATGTGTACAAGAACATGTCAAAACAAGCCTCAGATGAGAAATTGGACCACACGAATGGATTCAGAGCGACGAACAGAGTCCAACGGACTCGAAATCAGCCAAATCCAACATCTGGAGCTCCTGCAATGGGCCCAAGAAGTTCTGACCATTGATCTGATGATCAATGGCCCACAGCGCACCATGTGGCACCCGCTCATCGCATCCTCACCACCGCCTTCTTTCACCTTCAGTCGGAGGATAACTCTCAGTCGTCGATCTTCGATCGAACGGCTGAGAGCCGCCCACGCACCAGCCTTCTCTGTGATAATCTGCTGCGACAACGCAGAGGTCAACTGCTCCACGCCTGCGCATCCAGCACGGGATCGAACTGCTCTGCGCAGCAATTGGAAGGCGATGGCGCGCTGTGGAAAATTAAGTCGCCCGATCAGCAGCGAACGGCGAAGATCAAGCCGAGCGGCGCAACGGATGCGCGCGGACGCTCACGCGCGCGATGACACGACAGAAGCGCACGCCTCAGCAGTGATCCGCAAGCGTGCCCTTCGCAAGATCTCAATCGTCTGATCTTCGATTGGACGACTCACAATGCGCACGCGTGGATTGCCATAGAGGAAGCACAAGGAGTGCTGACGACCGGCGGGCGAAGGGGGCTACACTGACGGATTTGGTATGGGTTTAGCGACGTCCCAGACGTCGGTAAAGCCCATACTTAAATTAGAAAACCCTTTTTCCTATATAAACTCCATCCAACCACCCATGGAAGGACATTGAATTCACTTGCAAGTGCTCTACCCCACTCCTAGCCACCATTAGCTCTCTTTGTAATCACCGAAGCCGACGAGCCACCAACGGAGCCCCTCTCCACCGCCGTGGCCGCCTCGCCATCTTCTCTCTCTCTTTCCCTCTTTATCTTAAGCTTTACTTTACTTGTGTTTAAGCATTTACCTAGTGTTGTAATTATAAAACCAAAGTTGCATGTCAAATGAAGTTGTTTCCTATCTAGTTACTTGCCCTCTTTTATGTTTAAGTTGCATGTTGTGAATGAAAGATTCTAACCCTATTCTCTCTTTCTCTCTCTCTCTCACTCGCTTTTCACCCACGTCTTCTCGTAAGCAAAAACCCGTCATTTCCGTAACATTAAGTGACAAGAAAAATCTGGCTTTCACGCCTCCCTGAGATCGACACTCGGACTCACGTCCATTTCTTCATTTAAAACCACCTTTGCGAGCACAAGCTATAACGACCCTTTTAAACTTACGCATCTTCCGCACGTCAGTTTTTGGCGTCGTTGCTGGGGAGGCTATGGATTTATTTTGTCACTTCCATCTTACACCCATGCTCACATCATCTAACGCATTTTCTACCTCTACTTGATGGTTGCAGGAACTTGACGCTTGGACGGCGAAGTAGTGCAGCTCGTGTCGATAGAGATGGAATAAGCGCAGCAAGGACCGATTGTGGGTAACTCTTCACCCGTGGTTGTTTTCTTGCCTAAAAAGAAAATATATCTTAAAAAATTGTAAAATTGAAAAAAAATTTGGCGTGGTGTATGATTGCCTAATCCACATCCTTCACTCATCACCCAACAAAAATATATATATATATATACACTCTAACATTCTTAAGACCTAATCTTTTTGGAGTGTTTATCTTTCTTTTTGAGTTGTGTTTGTGAAGCCACCATGACTTGACTTGGGCCTCACCACTCACCCCTAAAATCGACTCATCCAATAGAAGCTGCATGATCACTAAGATGAGTACATTAGGGTTTTAGAGCCTCTTCACATCAAAGGAAATCCACTTTCACCAATTGTGTGCAAAACATGACTTGCCCACCTGAAACTTGTCTGAAAACATTAAGACATGCCAATCCTAAAAGACACAAAAGTAAGGATGAAACATTAAAAGACACCACATCTTAAAAATCCTTGCTTGAAAATCATGTTTTGATAGGAGCACACACACTGGAATTGGAAAGCTAAGAGGCACTACCCCAATCAACGCCTCATCACATAACCCTAGCACAAGCACTATCCTAGCCCTTTCAAAACATAGTAGACGTGCCCTAGGCAGGACTGGGTTAAGTCTCGAGAGGTGTGGTTTTGTTCGCTGGGCACTTGGCTTTCATTCCCTTGGTAGAATCTGGTGACTAGGCTGCGGGGAAGTGTCAAACGACCGTGGTTGTGGAGTCTATGGAATCGGCGACGTAAACCAAAGGAAGAACCTTCCCTACAATCCCCTCATAATCAACCTGGCCAGATTAGCTTTGGGACGGGGAGTCCAGTGCTTACGGACTTGATCACCCTTTTGGAGATTTCTAGGTCCCCTAAGGAATACACCATAAGGACTAGGCTTGTTTGCTTGGTTGCACACACACTTCTCGCATCTGTCGCTCTACGCATCCCCTCCTGTTCTTCTCTAGTGTATGCACGGGAGACAATCACTGCATCCCGAGTTTATTTTCGGACGGGAATCCAAGCGACCTGATTATGCTAGAGACATGGCTGAACCTAGAGTAGATGAGGTTGAGGACCAACCCCCACCAAACACAATGGCCATCATCCAAGCCTAGATTAACGCAAACCACCAGCTTCAGCAGCAACAGATCCACACTATCATGCAAGCCATACACCAGTTGCAGAACCCACAAGGGCAACCACCACCACCTTTCCAAGGCCCACAAGGGCAACTGCCACTCGATCCACCACCATTCCAGGACCAACCTAAGCCCCTCCACAACTTCTACAATCCTTCTGCTATTTGAGTTGAGCCACACCTTAGGATCCTCGAATGGAGAGATGATTTTGAGCTAAAACCAAATGTCCTGAGTCTAATTCAGAGCAACTTCCATGGAAGCTCAAATGAAGATCCCTTCCAGCACCTAGAGGATCTTAACCAGATAGCCCGAACTGTGAAACCTAGGAACATTAGCCTTGACATTGTTTTTATTAAGATGTCCCCTTCTCGCTGAGAGACAAGGCATCTCACTGGCTTAGAACCCTAGGTAGACCCATCACCACCTAGGAAGAACTGAGGCATGCATTCTTAAAGAAATTCTTTCCCATTGGAAAGACCAATGCCCTCAGAAGAGCCATTACTACCTTTACACTCCAGGGTGGGGAACAGTTCCATGAGGTGTGGGAAAGATTTAATGAACTATTGAGGAAATGCCCACACCACGAAGTACCAAGGTGGCAATTGGCCTAGATCTTCTATCACGGTCTGGACAGCAACCTACGGAACTTCGTCGATGACTCATGCGGGGGGAACTTCCTGAATAGAGACAAGGAGAGCATGTTTGAGCTCTTTGAGTCTATGAGCGAAAATTTGTTCAACAATGCCTCCATGACCCAATTTAGCCGATCCAGTCAACCCCGTGGTGGGATTTATGAGGTACAAGAAAATTCTAGAATGGTTGACATGGATATCATTGCCAAGAAATTAGATCGAGTGGAATTGGTGGATAAAAAGATAGATGAGCTACTAAACCAGACCAGGAACCCGTTACAGACCTCCCTAGCAAAGGGAGCTCACAATGTTGACCTAGTCCAGCCCGTAAGCCAACTGAACCTGGAACAACCCTTGACCACATTCCAGGGAGGGACCTTTGCTCCCTCAACCCTTGATTACTCTCTTCCCTCCCCCTCCACATCTACTATCCTTGATGATGTATAGGCTGTCCAAGGTTATGCTAAACCTGACCCTTTCTCCAACACTTACAACACTGGCTAGAGTAATCACCCCAACTTTGGTTGGACAAACCAGAAACCACCTCAATTCCAGAACCAGCCTAGGCCAAACCAGCAGCCAAACTTGCCCCCTATCAACAAGGACCACCAGTTAGACCCCCATACAATTCGAATAGGGCAGCCCCTCCCCCGTAAAACCAAATGGACACCCTGATAAAGATAATGGCTGAGATGAACCAAAAACATCAGGAGGGAATGGCTTTAGTAAAGGGATAGTTAAGCCAGCTGTTGGACTATAAACAACAAGGATCCCTGCCTTCCCAGCCACAACCGAACCCGTGAAACATGATTAACAGAGGCCCCAATTCGCAAGGGTTCCAAGGCAATCCCTGGCAAGCTCACATGGTCCAGCCAGCCCCACAAACACCCCCTAGGTTCGGTGCTTCTTCGTCCTAGTCTTCTCAAGGATCAACCCATGGTCCCAATGCCTCTGCGAATGCGGTAACCTTGAGAAGTGGCACCAAAACCTAGGATCCCAAATGGCCGACTCATCCATAGAAAGACCTTTGAGCCTAACCAGCAAGTTTGGCTTTTTGATGCCTGCCTAAAACTCTTTCCAGGAAAGCTCAGGTCTAAGTGGACAGGACCATTTAGGGTAGTCAAGCCCCACTCCAATGGGACGGTTGAAATTGCTGATCCAAATACTGGGCACACTTTCACAGTCAATGGCCAGAGATTGAAACACTTCCTAGCCCAGGTTCCCCCAAAGGAGGTTGTCAACCTCATTGAGGGATGACACGAAGCACTACCCAGCTGGAGGCATTAAACTCAGCGCTTCCTAGGAGGTAACCCAGAAGATTCAGACTGATCAGGTATTCTACTTCACTCAGGTAATATCTTTTCGAACCCCTACTGCATCCATGTATTTGTCAATGAGGACATTGTCCAACTTAAGCATGGGGGTGTGGTAAATTGCATGATTCTGAGCTTATTTAATCAGTCTGAATAGAATAAAATAAAATTAAAAAAAAAATTGAATTTAGGAAGAAAAACTTAGGCATTAGAAATTTGTCAATAGTAGGAAATAATACGAAAAGAACTTGAACACTTAGACTTTTCAGGTTTTCAGGCTTAATCAGCCCTGGTATCCGTTAAAATATAGATTTAGCTTCAAATCCTTGCAACCTTAATCTACTCTAATCCAATGACTAAATAAGGTGATAAGTATATGACTTATCAACTCACCCTCTAACTCAAAAGGACTTTTAGTCTAAGCATCTGCACACATTTTTGCACAGACTCACTCCTCGAAGATTCTGACAAAAATTGGGTATCTAATGAACTTTCTAAGGTGGTATGGCTGGCAAGTTGTCATGGGTAATAGCCCATTGGCAGGTTGTCCGGAGCCCAGCCTCAGGACCACCTCCTCTTTATTTCCTTTAGGTAAATTTGAGATCAGGGAAGCCACCTACCAAATAAAGAAGAAGAAGAAGAAGAAAAGAACAAAATAAACCACACTTCACCGCACGAGTATGGCTGGCAAGTGATCATGGGTAATAGCCCATTGGTCGGTTATCCAGAGTCCAGCTCAGTAAATGCACAAAAAGAACCAAAACACTTAAGGAAGAAGCGGGGAAGTAGAGCAAGCCGGGGAGATATACACTGGAAAAATCCTTGTGTTGACCCCAAGTAAAACAAACGTAGGGAGAAAGCTACCGATCGAACAAATACACCTTCAGGCAAAACAGTTCCTCTTCCGGTCACCTAGGGGTGTAGAAATCCGAAGTCTGTCTAAATTACCATTGAGTGAGTCTATCACGATCTTCACACCAAGATGCTTAGCACTTAGAGTTTTGTCCGAGTTTTGGGTTGGTTGGGTAGCCGTAAAAAGTTACCAACACACTCTTAACTCCAAAAATCTAAAAATAAGAATATATATATATATACATGCATTAAAGCAAGGATTCAGGTGATTCATATTTTGGCAGACACCCAAGCGCTGCTTAGTCTTTGTGGATTAGGATCTTAGTATATTTCCTCCTATTGACAGGTGACGAAGTGTCCAAGTAATTACTTCTTGAATTCTGACTGGAAATAAAGGCTAGAATAAACCTTGTTAGGGACTAGTAAGGAGTAAGCATGGGGGTATGATAACACTGCATCTTGAGGTGATAATTCTGTCAATTGGGGTTTATCTTAAGAGCAAAATGCACAGATAACACATCATAAATAAGAATAGGAGCATCGCATGCATTGCACATCAAGATTGCTTATAATTCATTATTAACGATCATGCGTACAAGAACATGTCAAAATATGCCTCAAATGAGCAATCAGGCCACACTGATGGATTCAGAGCGATGAACGAAGTCTAACGGACTCGAAATCGGCCAAATCCGACATCCGGAGCTCCTGCAATGGGCCCAAGAAGTTTTGATCGTTGATCTGATGATCAATGGCCCATAGTGCACCACGTGTCACCCGCTTGTCGCATCCTCACCACCGCCCACTTTCTCCTTCAACCGGAGGATAACTCTCAGTCGTCGATCTTCTATCGAATGGCTGAGAGTTGACCGCACACCTGCCCTCTCCGCAATAATCCACTGCGACAGCGCAGCGGCCGACCGCTCCACGCCCGCGCATCGGCGTAGGATCGAACTGCACTACGTAGCAATTAGAAGGCGAAGGCACGTTGGAGAAAATTGAGCCACCCGATCAGTAGCGAACGGCGAAGATCGAGCCGCGCGGCGCAACGGATGTGCGCGGACACTCACGTGCGCGATGACGCGACAGAAGCACACACCTCAGCAGCGATCCGTGAGCGTGCCCTTCGCGAGTTCTCAGTTGTTCGATCGAAGATCGGACGGCTCACAACGCGCTCGCGTGGATTGCCACAGAGGAAGCAGAAGGTGCACTGACAACCGGCGAGCGAAAGGGGCTACACCAACGAATTTGGTATGGGTTTAGCGACGTCCCGAACATTGCTAAAGCCCATACTTAAATTAGAAAACCCTTTTTCCTATATAAACTCCATCCAACCACCCATGGAAGGGCATTGAATTCACTTGCAAGTGCTCTACCCCACTCCTAGCCACCATTAGCTCTCTTTGCAATCACTGAAGCTGACGAGCCACCGCCGGAGCCCCTCTCCACCGCCATGGCTGCCTCACCGTCTTCTCTCTCTCTTTCCCTCTTTACCTTAAGCTTTACTTTACTTGTGTTTAAGCATTTACCTAGTGTTGTAATTATAAAACCAAAGTTGCATGTCAAATGAAGTTGTTTCATGTCTAGTTACTTGCCCTCTTTTATGTTTAAGTTGCATGTTGTGAATGAAAGATTCTAACCCTATTCTCTCTTTCTCTCTCTCTTTCTCTCTCTCTCTCACTCTCTTTTCACCCACGTCTTCTCGCAAGCAAAAACCTATCATTTCCGTAACATTAAGTGACAAGAAAAATCTGGTTTTCACGCCTCCCTGAGATCGACACTTGGACTCATGTCCATTTCTTCATTTAAAACCGACGTTGCGAGCGCAAGCTATAACGACCCTTTTAAACTTACGCGTCTTCCGCACATCAGTGGTGGAAGCTATGATTGCTGGGTTTGCTTCTGTGGCAAAGGATGCTGAGATTGGCCTGCCTGAAGGAGATGGTAGTCTTTTGAATGTATGGGTGAATGTCTTTAGGGCTGGGTCTATTCCAAATAAGCTGATTCTCCGGTGTGGGGGGAGCTCCTGGCTGCTACTCTTGAACTTTCATGTGGCTAACAGGGTTGAGGAATCACACCATAACCCTCCCTTTTATGCTGAGGTGCTGCAAACCAAAGCAAGCTCAATACTGATGGACTATGAAATTCAGGAGAAGACAGCTAAGCCCAATAAGGGTATGGAACTGGAAGACGGGATGGGTGGGTTGATGGCAGAGGAGGAGATGATTGAAACTCTAGAGGCTGGGAGGGTTGCATCTCTGCTTAAAGGTGATTTGGTTGTGGTCGCGAAAGGTGAGGAGATGACATTGATGAATGAGGCTGTGGCTGAGGATTTGAATGTTGGGGATCCAAGAGCCAATGCTCTTGTTGAACTGCTCTAGTGGAGCTCCCTGTGAACTCCTTAGGTCTGCAATGAAGCCCACCTGTAGTTGAGGGTCTGCAGGTGGAATCCACGACTCCTTCCATCTCTGGTCTAGGGAGACCTCCCTACAAGCTCAGACTGAGAAGACATAGTTCAACACAAAAAGTTGATGAGTGCTCCATTGCAGCTGTGATGAAGGTTAGCAAAGTCTCTGCTGTGAAGAAGGGTGTTCATCAGATGGCCAAATGAGGATCCTTACATGGAATGTGCATGGGTTGCACGATCGAAGTCGAAGGGCTTCTTTGCTTAGGTATTTGAGAGAATGGGAAATTGATTGTGCCATCCTCCAAGAAACACATATTGATAGTGAGGCTGACAGGGTTTGGGTTGAGATGAAAGCTGGAGATACCAATGACACTATGATGATCAACTCAAATGGAAGATCTAGGGGTGTAGCTATCTGGTGGAAGAAGCATGTGTTGCAGTTGGAGGAGGCCTCTTTGGCTAGACACTTACTAACTTGCAGGTTCAAAAGAGATCAGGGAGGTAGTGAATTATTTGTGACAGGTGTGCATGGTCCCTGTGACCCAAGCAGAAGACATGAGCTATGGGAGGACTAGAAGTTGGCTGCAGATTTTGTGAATGGGGCTACCTGGCTTGTTGGAGGGGATTTTAACTATGTTTTGGTGGGAAGTGATAGGCCCAGTGGTGTGGATGATAGTGCAACCACTGGCTTCAAATTATTGGTTCAAGCTTTAGGTCTGAGTGAGTTCCTCTCCTCTGGCTCTAAATTCACTTGGAGGAATGGAAATGGTCTCATGTACAAGATTGATAGGTTCTTTGGCAATGCTGGGCTGCTGGAACTTTTCCAATTATCATATGTCTGTGGCCTTGAACGACCCTTCTCTAATCACACCCCCTTAGTCTGGGACAATGGTGAACAGGTGATGGCTGGATCTTATTTCAAATTCAAGAAGTCTTGGTTGAGGGAACCGGCTTCAGAGAGATGATTGAAGGTTGGTGGAGGGCTTAGCAGTTTGAGGGCACTGCTACCATCAAGCTAGCTTCCAAATTGACGGCTATGAGAGTAATGTTAAAGGAATATAGTGATGTTGTTTCTATCATGAGGCATCAGAGACACAAAGAAGCCTTGAGAAAGGTTCAGGAATTTGACTCTAGAGAAGCCAATGACTTGTCTAAGCAAGATCTCCTTACCAGAAGATTGTGGCAGGGAGTGGTGGCTGAAGAAGATCTGAAGCTGGAGATGGATTGGAGGGAACGTTCAAGACAACTGTGGCTGAAAGAGGGGATGCAAACACTAAGTTCTTTCACTTCGCTGCCAACTCTCGAAGAAGATCCAACCTGATTTCCTCAATTGTTAAAGATGGGTAGAGAATTACCTCCATCTCTGATATCAGAGCAGAGGCTGTTAAATACTTCAAGGAATCCTCAAGATCTGCTGGAAGGGGTAGTTGCAAGATGGCAGCTAGTGACCTACCCAAAATCACTGAAGATCAGGGGTCTAGCCTGACTACAACTATTTCTGAGTCTGAAACTTTGAATGCCATCAAGGATCTCAACTATGAAGGCTCACCTGGTCCTAATGGTATTCAAGTCTTCTTTTACAAAGAGATGTGGGATGTTGTGGGCACTGAGGTGATGGAGGTGATCAGAGAGTTTGAGATTGGCAATTTTGGCTTTGAAAAAATCAATATGTCCTTATTCCTTTTGCCAAAGACTCCGGGAGCAAAATCATTTTAGGAATTCAGACCCATAGCCCTCTCAAACTCTATTTACCTGGTGATTAGCAAGGTCTTAGCCAATAGGTTGCGGCCTATTCTGCAAGAGCTGATCCACCCTGTTCAATCCACCTTCCTTCCTGACAGATCTTTATAAGAGTCTTTTATCATGGCCCAGGAGATGGTTTGTGGGTGGCACAAGAGGAAGCGTAAAGCTTTTTTATGGAAAGTTGATTTCTGCAAAGCTTATGATTCCATCTGTTGGCCTTATCTTTGGGAAGCTTTTAAAAGAAGAGGTTTTCCCCCTACTTGGATTCAATGGGTAAAAAGGTGTATCACAACTGCCTCTTTCACTCCATTGATAAATGGGAAGCCTTGTGGTGCATGGATTCAGCCCCAATGTGTGATCAGACAAGGCTGTCCTTTGGCACCTTTGGTCTTTAATTTGGCAGTGGACAACTTGGCTTAGTATGATTGCAAACTTGTTGAAGCAGGCCTTATTAGAGGCTACTCCTTATCTTGCAGGAGTGCTTTGGCCCCTATACTTCAATACGCGGATGATACAGTTTTTTTTGTGGAAGGATCTATTGATGAAGCCCAGGCTCTATGTCATATGGTCAACATTTTTGGGGATATCTCAGGCCTTAGGCTGAACAGAGAGAAGTCATGTCTGATCTATTTTGGCTTACCTGAGGCTAAGCAAGGTGACATTTCAGCTATTTTGGGGAACCCTCACATCAGCCTCCCTATCAAATATTTGGGTCTGCCACTAAGATGCTCTACAATGAAAAAAAGAGATTGGAACTGTCTCTTTGATAAAATTTCAATGAAGTTGGATGGGTGGCATAGCAGCTTCCTATCCAAGGGTGGGAGACTCATCTTGCTCAACTCAGTGATCACCTCAATTCCTATTTTCTACCTTTCCATCTTTAAAGCTCCTAAATCTATTTGGAAGCGGCTGGATGTATTAAGGAAGAGGTTCTTTCGGAGGGGGTCCAAACATGAGGGTAGATTTATGTAGCCACTGAAGTGGGAGTAGGTCTACCAGCCAAAGGACAGGGGAGGGCTTGGGATTAAATCCCTGAAATAGTTCAATGATGCCTTATTACTTAAGTGGGCAATTAATTTCTCGCAAGGAGAGATGAAGCCATGGACTGATCTGATCAAGGACAGCTATGGCTCTTCAAACAGTGTGCTCAATAAATTGTAGCCCAATAGACCCTCGCCATTTTGGAACTCAGTGATCAAAGCATTGGCTGATAACATGCATCTGCTGCAGCCGACTCTTGGGGATGGCAAGACCTTCAGCTTCTGGTATGAAAGATGGTCTCGGCTGGGTGTTCTAAAGGAGATCTATCCAAGGGCTTTTGCAGCAGCCTCTAATAAGGAGGGGATAGTTAGATGCTTTTGGTCTAGCAGTAGCTGCAGCTGGCTATTGAATGAAGAAGATTCCACCAGAAGGGGCACCTGGCTGTGGGATGAAAGGAGGAAGTTGATCTTAGATCTTGAAAGCTTTAGGCCAAGACATGGAGTGGAGGATAATCACATCTGGGATGGTCTTTACATTGTGCATTGTGGCTACAACAGAATCATGGAATATGGCAGTGGGGGGAGCTACGACTTCATTGATAAGAAAATTTGGCTTTTGAAGATCCCCCTTAAAGTACAAATCTTTCTTTGGCTGTGTAGGAGAGAGGGCTTGATAACAGGTGATCTGCGACACAGAAGGATGGGAGTTGCTCTTCATGAATGTCACTTATGTGGGATGCACACTGACAACTTTAACCACATTTTCTCCTCTTGCCTGGTCACTGATGCTGTATGGAGGAGGACTTGTCAGGAGCCGCTACCAACATGGGAATCCATTTGGCATGGGTTTGTCATGAGGAAAGGCCACATGTGCGCATGGCTGTCACTCTCTGGTGTGTGTGGAAGGCGAGAAATGCGAGGCTTTTTTAGGAGACCAGTTTGTTGTGAAAAAATTGTAAGAGAGTGCTGGTCCCTCATACATACTTGGGGATCTGGGTTGTAATTCCTCTTAATTATATAATATACCCTCTCGAATTGCTATCGTAAGATGATAGCTTTCCTTTTTGTATCAAAAAAAAAAATTAGGGGTATTTAAGAGCCATGATGAGTCTCTCATTAGTTACCAATCAGCTGGCTGATCGATCAGTAAAAACACCGGGGGGGGTGGTTGAGAACATGATCGTTAAGGTCCGTGGATTCTACTTTCCCACAGATATTTTCATTCTTGATATGGAGGTTCCTCCTAATCTCCGTGATGCACCGATTATCTTAGGTCACCCATTTTTAGTGACAGCTCGTGCGAACATCCATTGTGCATCCAAGTGTAGGGATATTACCTTAGGAAACGAAAGACTTAGACTGGGCATATTCAGGGCATCATGAAACTTCAACTGTGATCACATATAGGAGGACAATGAAGTCGAAGAATCAGCTTTTTGTGGTAACATTAGGCTTCTTTGTAATGACCCAATGTCACATTCGTCTTCATTGTCAGGGTTTTTAGACCTTGATCCACACAAGATTGAGACGACAGCAATGCACATTTCCTCCCATGGATCTGATTGTCTACGGTGTTCATCTGATCATGATATCCCTGATTCTAGTTATCCTGATCCATCGATTACTGAATTGTCCCTACTGGCAGAGGATGGCGTGACGACAACAAATGGGTTTCCCGTTAATGGAGTCATGACTGACTATTTTGCAGGTAGGGAATCAGTGAGAATTCATGCATATCAGGATCATCAGATTTCCACTATTGATTCTTCTCCTCCCACTCAAGATTCTGATTCCCATCCACCCATGATTGAAATGAAGCCCTTACCTGACTCACTCAAATACGTATTTTTGGGTGATAGTGAGACATACCCTATTATTATTAGTGCTCACTTTTCCCCAGAACAAGAGCATCAATTGATTTAGATTTTACAAGACCATAGGGCTGCTATTGAGTGGAGCATTGTTGATATCCGTGGGATTCGTCCCTCGTATTGCACTCATTATATTTACACGAATGAGGGGGTGAAACATTCGAGACAACCTCAAAGACTACTAAATCCGAATATGCTCGAGGTTGTTAAGAAGGAGATCATTAAATGGCTGGATGCAGGCATTGTATATCCAATTTTCGACAGCCAGTGGGTGAGCCCTATCCAAATCATGCCCAATAAAGCAGGACTCACAGTCATAAAAAATAATAAGGGTTAATCCATCCCAATCCACACCGTGACTTCATGGTAGGTTTGCATTGACTACAGGAAACTGAACATGGCTACCAAGAAGGATCATTTTCCTTTACCATTTATTGATTAGATCTTAGAACGGTTAGCCAGGTGTAGTTTCTTTTGCTTTTTGGATAGATACTCTGGGTATAATCAAGTAGCAATTAACCCGAAAGATCAAGACAAGACCACTTTCATGTGTCCCTTTAGAACATTCACTTTTAAGCGAATGCCCTTCGACCTCTGCAACTCACCAGCGACATTTCAGCATTGTATGATGGCCATTTTCTCTGATATGATTGGGGATTATGTGGAAGTATTTATGGATGACTTCTCCATTTTCAAAGATGATTTCTTATCATCTTGATAACCTCACAAAGATCTTGAAGAGATGCATTGAAGTAAACCTAGTACTATCATGGGAGAAAAGCCATTTTATGGTGAGGGATGGCATTGTACTAGGTCACAGGATCTTATCTAACAAACTCGAGGTCGACCAAGCTAAATCAGAAGTCATATCTTGATTACCTCCACCTAGATCGGTTAAGCAAATCAGATCATTCTTGGGTCATGTCGAATTTTATTGAAGATTTACTAGTGATTTCTCAAAAATCGTACAGCCGTTGACGAATCTTCTGGTAGCCAACGTCCCATTTGAATTCAATTCCTCGTCTCAGCACTTTCGAGACTTTACAAAGAATTGTTTCTAGTTCCTTGATTCTCCAACCACCTAATTGGTCTCTCGATTTCAAGATGATGTGCGATGCCTCTGATTTCGCCGTTGGAGCTGTTCTAGGGCAACATCAGCAGCGTCACCCTTTTGTAATTTACTAGCTAGCGAGATGTTGAATGAGGCTCAGCGTAATTATACAGTTACTGAGAAATAACTACTAGCAGTAGTATTTGGGTTGAAGAAATTCCGATCATATTAGCTTGGGTCCAAAGTGATAATTTTCACAAATCATTTCGCTCTTCGACATTTATTAGAAAAGAGGGATGCCAAACCCCATCTTATCAAATGGATCCTTCTTTTGCAGGAATTTGATGTCGAAATTCATGACAAAGCTGAAGTGCATAATGTTGTGGCAAATCACTTATCTTGATTAGACCCAGCCCACATCCCTTATTCCTTGCCTATTTTAGATTAATTCCCGAATGAGTCTTGTTTGCACCTCAAAACACGCCTATAATAACGCCTTCTTGTGCTATTTTCTAGCATTAACTATGTATATTATAATCCTGTAGTTGCATTTGTAAAAATGCTTGCATGCATGTTTTTAATTGAGAGGAGAAGAGAATGGAATAAATGGCTTGCATTTTTTACATTTTTCTTCAAGTGTCTCTTTGCAAAAGTCCCCTCTCCATATTTTATTTTCATCTTTCTTTCTTCTTCCCGCGGTTCTTCTACTTCCCGCGTCTGAATTTCGTCCACGCCATGCTGCATGCAACGCCTCTCCCTGCTGTCCTTCCCGCACCTCTCCCTGCAGCTGCCATTCTCCCCCATTCCCCGCATGCTCCACGCCATGCTCTCCTCCTCTATAAGAAGCTGCAGCTTCTTCCTCGCAAAAAGGGACGTTGCTGCAATACGGAGCTGCTGCAAAGACCCCACAGCCACCACCTTCCTCTCCACCGTTCTCCCCTCCCATGCGCCGGCCCTCCGTCGAGGAGGCACCCGGCGAGCAGGAGAACCCACTGTGGTGCACACCACCACAGTGGGAGCACCACCGCCCAGCTCTTCGACGAGCCGGTGGGCGTGGTGCCTTCCTTCGTTGCGTTTTTTCTCTTTAACGCCATTGACGCCGCTCCAAGCTTCGAAGCTTGAAGCCACGACAGCAGCAGCCACGCAGCAGCCGCAGCAGCAGCAGCAGGTCCTCCCCGCTCCTCCGCGACCGTCCCCGCAGCCGCTCACCGCCTCCGCGCGCGTCTGCAGGGCATTCTCCGCCTCCGTCTCCGTTCTGTCCACGCCGCAGTTGCACCGTAGCCGGCTGCCGCGCGCACTGCAGCGGCCGGCTACGGCCTCGCGCCGACCCCTGCCCTCCTCCGCGACCCTCCGCGACCACTGCAAAACCTCCTCCACGCTCGCTCCTCCGCGCCATCGCCCGCTCGTCGACTTCGCGCAGGCCTAAAGAACCCTGCGCGAAGGCGCGCCCGCACCCGCCGTCTTCAGACGTCCGCCGCCGTGAGCAGACGTCTTAACTCGCTGCCATCGTCCGCGCGCTCGATCTCTCCCGCCCGCTCTCTCGCTGTCTGGCGCTCTCTACTCTCTCTCACGTACTCTCTCTCTCTCTCTCTCTTTACTCACAGCAGTACACACACACACATTCACCGACGCACACACACACACTCACACACTTATAGTAACCCATATATACTTATACATCTATATATAATATATACATACATATATCTATATATATATATATATATATTTATATATATACTTATATACATAGTAATATCTATAGTTATGTATACATACATGATAAACGCCAGTTTATCATCATTTTTATGCTTTAAAACTAACCTAGCTCTTAGGATTTTACTCTGCAAACGGGTTTTTGGGCTGCATTTAGGCATAAATTAGGATAGGCATGCATTGCATTTTTTATTGTCATTTTAGTGAGTTTTTGTGAGTGTTAGGGATGTACAGATGCACAGATCCCTAAAACCCTAGCACTCAAGAAGGCAATTGGTGAAGGAGAAGCCCAGACTAGCTGGAACTCAGCCTAATCCAGCTCACCTCAGCTTGATCCAGCTCACCTCAGCTTGATCTAGCTCACCGCAGCTGGAACCTAGCTTACTTGAACTAGGGTTAGCTCATCCCAGCTCCATTCAGCTAATCTCAGCTGGATGGCAGCTCAAGAGAGTTCACCGTAGCTCACCCTAGCTCAAGTCAGCTCAGATCCAGCTCAACTTAGCTGAGTCTAGCTCACCTCAGCTCCCACTAGTTCACAAGGAGCTCTAGCTAGC
Organism: Thalassia testudinum; assembly: GCA_037157565.1. Taxonomy (NCBI): domain Eukaryota; kingdom Viridiplantae; phylum Streptophyta; class Magnoliopsida; order Alismatales; family Hydrocharitaceae; genus Thalassia; species Thalassia testudinum. The sequence goes on from JAZHRO010000025.1 coordinate 100,193,894, forward strand.
TCAGCTGAGTTGACAGGAGTTCACCCCAGCTCAGATCCAGCTACATCCAGCTCCACTCAGCTCCAACCAGCTGAAGAAGAATTCATCCCAGCTCAGGAAGCTCAAGTCCAGCTCACAGGGACTCAGCTTAGCTCAACTCAGTTGAGCTAAGCTACCTTAGCTGCCTCAACCAGCTTGATTCTCCCCGGGAGCACCAGACCCAGCTCACCTTAGCTCATTTTGGTAGAAGCTAGCTCACTTTAGCTTGGCTTAGCAACTAGCAAAGAACTAGCAAGCTAAGCCAGCTAGAGTAGCCCCATGCCAGCCTCTTCAGCAGCAGCCAGCTCCAGCTCCAGACTTCTTCTCCTCAGCTCCCTCCTCCAAACCCTAGCTCCAACACCTTCTCCTCTACTCCTCCATTAGCTAAGCTAGCTTAGCTTAGCTTAGCTTAGCTTAGCTTAGCTTAGCTTAGCTTAGCTTAGCTATGCTCCAACTTCCTTGGCTTATACCACCCCAAAAACCCACCTACCAACTCCACCCAACTAGCTCCACCTAAGCTCCACATAAGCTAACCTACTTGGCACCAACCTAACCTACCCACCACCTCCAAAAGACACCTAAAAGTGGCGCCAAAAACTACCCATAACCACCCCTTAATGGCGCCACTTTTCCCTCCAAAATCTCCCCTCATCTCCACCACACAATCTCCCTTGAACCCATCTCCACCATCCACCTAACCCCCCTTCTAGAAGACCCCATGTTGGCGCCAACATGGTGGTGTCTCTCCACCACCAAAAGACACCAACACCACCATAACCACCCCCTTTAACACCCCTTGGGTTGGCGCCAACTCACCCTAGCCATAGGATCACCAACCACCCTCATCCTTCCATCCTAGCCCTCCATTTCAAGGGGCACCTTAACCCCCCATCCTATTCTATAAAAAGCCACCACCTACCACCATTTTGGAGCATCCTCCCTTAGTATATTTTCCACCTAAACCACCTATACCTACGGCCAAGAAGAAGGAGTAGAGAAGGAGATTAAAGGGGCACATCACCAGCCCTTTCGGTGCCTTCTTCTCCCCACTCTCTTCAACTTGAGCCACGCCAAGGAGGAGGACTCTCCCACTTCAAGGAGGACGGCCAGGCAAAGGAGAAAAGCTTAGGGTGGACGTCCACCCTTGAAGAGAAACTTAGGGCACGCCCCCTTAGGGCTTGCCTTGGAGGTCATCACCTTGACGGAGTTCTGCAAGGAAGGAGTTGAAGGATTCTTTTCAAGCTTGGGAGCCACCAACCTTGGAGCAAGAAGCCCTCTTCTTCACCATCTATTTAGAGGATTTGTGTTTTCTTTCTTTATTTCAATTATCTAGTAGTAGAAGCATTCCTCTACTAGGCATTTTTGTTAAACACTTTATCAATTATCTAGTTGCCTTCTTCGCATATCTTGTTTGCATTTCTATTTGCTTATTTTCAGCATTCTTCACTTCCTCTCCCTAATTATTCTAGGCCTCCACTTGCTTAGAGTGAGCTTAGGGAGAGGCTCTACTTGCCACTTTAGAGTAGTTTACTTAATTGGAAGTGTAAACACTTTTCCCGCCATAATTTCGCATGTTGCCTTAGTTCAAAAGCAAAAAAAAAATGGTATATTGAAAATTACCAAAAGAAAGTTGAGATATATTCCAAGCAAGAGAATCAATTTTGCAACCATATTGCCTCCTTGGACGACCCTAGATACTTCCCTATCTAGGATTATAAATTTAAGAGCGAAAGCGGATTTACGCGTTACAACGACGTATTTTAACAAACCGCGTATTTTCGCTGTCACTTTTTGGCGCCGTTGTCGGGGAGGCACGGCTTTGCATTAACTCATTTTCTCTTGCTTGAAGTGGATCTCATCCCCTTCTCTTTCTTTCTTTTGTGTGTGCAGGAACTACAGCGGGAAAGCGGGAATCTGGAAGCGAGAGCTTAAAGATCCTTTTCTTCCCGCGAAAATTCAGGTTGGTTCCTCTTTCTAGTCACATAATTAATTAAAACTACCAAAAATATATTAAACTTGGCTTTCAGGACCCTAAACACTTAAATTAAGTGGAGTGGTGCATTTTAAAATCAGTGTTTGCTTGTATGCTTCTTTAGCACCATTCCATTGCAAGTATTGGTGTTCTATTTTTCGGGTCTAGATTTATGTCCAGACTTGAAAAATCGATTCCTAACACCACAGGCCTCTTAAAATCATAAAATTTCATAGAGTGATTCTGAATTAAGTTTGGAACATCTGTTCCAAATTTTAGATCAATTGGATTTGTATTTAATTTTTAAAAATTCGTGGATTACAGAGGGGTCACACCCTCTAATCTTCCTGTTTTGCTACTGTCCGAGAATTTTCAGAATTTTTATACTCATCCAATTTTTGTGAAATTTATCTTGTTGGAATCCCTATGAAATTTTACATATCATATAAAATCATAAAAATTTTCTGAGGTCGGTGGTAATACTAAAAAGTCTATAATACCCATGGGTATTATTTCTGGACTTTGACACCAGTACAATTAAAAATTCAAAACTATTATCAAACAAATTCCTAAAATCTTACAAAAATCTTTTCTGGAATCCTTGTTTGATTTTCTTCAAAGTAGTGGTGTTGTTTGACTTGGTTGGACCACTACTTAATTCTGAAAGCTAAAAATAATTCATTGGTAGTTAAATTTCTGTCTCAGGGATAATTGGTTTAGGGTTTCTTCTTTCTCTTTAGAGACTCAATTAAAAGGAAATATACAATTACACATACAACTTGTCTTTCCTTTGATTGTGAACTTTCAAACTTGTTTGAAAACTTAAAGAGAAAAACCCTAAAATTCATTTAATTAAATCACATCCTAAAAGACAAAAATATAAAAAAAAAATTGTGTGACAACTTGATTTTCATTGGAGCCACTCTCCAATTCCTGCACACACACAAAAAAATCAAATAACAGGGCAACAACCCAATAAATGCCCTCCACATTCCGTGTGCACTATAGAATCCTAGACCTAATTAAAATTTGTAGCAACTTGACCCCTAAGGCTTTATCAACTTAGGCTTGCTATTTAGGTCTTAAGTTTTCTTTAGTTAGTACCAATTCTGTCATCTATATCTGGTGTTCAGGATGAGGGGCCGTGTCAAACGACCAGGCGCGGGTTTGTACAAGCACCTGGGGTTTTCCCTGGGAAACGTTTGGGCCCAAACCTCCCCTTAAGCAACTTGGCTAGATTTGTTGATAGAACGGGTATTCACTATTGACTACTTATTTCCTATATAGACCAAGTCTTAGGTTATTATTATTAGGGAGTCACAATTAAGTTAGGTCTAGTTTTTGTTTGTTTGAATTGCACACTTTCTCTCATCTCTTTCTCTTCTCCTCCCCTCCCCGTTCTTCCATTTTATGCACGGGCGACGGTCTCAAAATCCGCACTTGGAAGGACCATTTGATTTCGCCCCCCACGTAAAAAGACCACTTTTTCTGTCTTCTCCTAAAAAAATGGAAACACAACAAAATAGGTCCACTGACCCTTCCACGTCTACCTCTAACCCCACCTCTAACCCTAATTCTAACCCTTCCACTCAAAACCCAACCACCAGTAACTTTCCACACTTGGAGCTCCCCAATCTTGAGTTGCCCCACACACAACATCAAGACCCCCTACCTGATCTTTTAAAATTGATGGCCGATCAGATTAATAAATTAAATTCCAATCAACAAACATTGACTAGGAACATCCAAAACCTAGCCAATCCAAGGCCAAACCCACCACCCCGTCAGCAGCCTGTTGTTCCTCTAAAAGATTTCTATGATCCGTCTTATTATGAGGAACGACCAGAAGTGGTCATACCGGAGGGGGACTTTGAGATCAAGCCAGCCGTCCTAAACCTGATTAAACACTTTCATGGCCTTCCTAGGGAAGACCCTTTCAGCCACCTTGAAGAACTAACTCTTCTTGCACAGACAACCCATTCCCGAAATGTGCAAGAAGACATATGGCTGATGCGGCTTTTTCCATTATCTCTTAAAGATAAGGCCGCTTATTGGTTCAGGACCATTGGCCGACCCATTACAACATGGCCTCAACTCAAGAGTGCCTTCCTCAAGAAATTCTTTCCCATAGGTCGTACCAATTCCTTACGAAGATCTATTACGACCTTTCACCAAAAATCTGGTGAAACTTTCCATGATTCTTGGGAAAGATTTCAAGACCTTTTAAGAAGTTGCCCGCACCACGAGATTCCTTTGTGGCAGCTCGTGCAAATCTTCTATCATGGATTAGAAGATCAAATCCGACAATTTGTCGACGCCTCGTGTGGCGGCAACTTCTTAAATAAAGATGCTGAAAGTGCTTATGATCTATTTGAAGAAATGAGTGAAAACTCATTTAACCAAGCTTCCATGAACACATTTTGCAGAACCCAAAACCCGCAGTTTGGTGTTCATGAAATAGGCGCTCAATCTATCCCAGTCACCCAAGACGATCTTCAAATGATCGCTCAGAAACTCGACCAGATGCATATTAATCAGAAGAAAATTAAGGAAAGACTTGCCACATCAATTCAAGCTCCACGCCCACATCTAACCCAACCTAACTTTCCACGAAGAGAAAATTTGCACAATCTCAACACCACTCCTGCTGATTATTCTGAGGTTGCCCATGATTCACTGGGGAATTTCAATTATCCAGATCTTAACCCCACCCAAAATATTTCTGCCATCCAGGAGCCCTTTAAAAATTCTTCCAATTGGAAAAATTACCCGAACTACTCCTGGAATAATCAAGTTTCCTCCCAACCATATCATTTTAATGGGTATGGGTCGAATCCAAATTTCCATCCTGGGCCATCCCAACAAGATATCAATGCCCAGATGCTGCGAACCCTGCAGGATATGCAAACAAAAATGACGGAAGTAACCCGCAACATCACAAATCTGAACAATCAGATTGGGGTTACTCCCACGCAAAGACCTGTAGGACATCTTCCGTCCCAACCCATACCCAACCCTAATCACCAAGGAAACCATTATATGGGCAGAAATCCACATTATCCACATCAGCCTCCTCCTAATCCACCACCTCAGCAGCCGTCCAGGTTTCTGCAATCACAGGCCCCCCCACCTCCTCTAAATAATAATCCGACTGCACATGCAGTTACTTTGAGGAGTGGGAAAACCACCACTGACCCCGGGCCTTCACACGAACCTGGTAAGATACCTGTGCAAATTGACTCCCCACCTCCCCATCAGGAAGAAAAAGAAAAACAAAAATCTCAAGACAAGATTCCTGTCCCTTTCCCACAAGCTCTCTACCCCACCACCAACAAAAAAAAGAAATCTGAGCCCACTACAGAAGAACTCATGGAGCTATTTGGGCAAGTTCATATCAATATTCCTCTCCTAGATGCCATCAAATATATACCTGCCTATGCTAAATTTTTGAAGGATATTTGTACTCCTAAAAGGCAGGCTAAAAATCTAGGACAGGTGCATCTTTCAGAGACAGTAAGCTCTGTCATACAGAGTAAGCTGCCTCCTAAGATGAAAGATCCGGGGGCGCCTTTAATTTCTGTAATTATTGATGACACTACATTTAATCGCGCCCTCCTTGATCTTGGTGCCTCAGTTAATATTATTCCCACGAGTTTATTCGAAGAATTTCAGATCGGTGAATTAAAACCTGTCGAGGTTACCCTGCAATTAGCCGACCGATCTACAATCAAACCTCGTGGGATTATCGAGGATATTTTAATCAAGGTCCAGAATTGTGTCTTCCCTGCAGACTTTCTGGTTCTTGACATTGAGGCACCTGAATCATTACTGGACTCCCCAATAATCCTTGGACGCCCCTTTTTGGCCACTGCAAAGGCAAATATAAATTGCCACACAGGAAAAATGGATATCAACTGTGCAGGCTAAACTATCACTTTAGATATTTTTAAATCCTCCAGGAGATTCCATGATGATAACTTCTTTGAGGACTCAGATACTGAAATTTCCAATATGGTGGAGGAGACAAGGTTAATAGATACCCTTACCGACCACAATTTTTTTGAGGACTCTGATTCAGAATCAGTGGTCGGCGAAATCTGTGATCCGGAAACTTGTCTTGACCCCAAATTTATTCCTGATACCCCCCCTAACCCACCCACTATTCACGCACCTAATTTTTCCACACTAACTCACCATTCCTTCCCCGACCCCTTTCTTACGGACCTGCCACCAACCCCGCCCGAGTTTGGCACCCAACCTGAATTAAAACCATGGCCAGACTCGGGCCACACTTATCAATTTCCATCTCACTTTGATCCCAATATTATTTCTAATCAATTTTCTAGGGATCTAGACGAAGACACCTTTTTTGCGGGCATCCAAGTGTCCAATTATTTACATGATTTTCCGTCTTCTGTGCATACCTTCACGCCTGGCTGAATGGCGTAAAAGATAGCACTGGATGGGAGGTAACCCATCATTTTTTTTTCTTGCTTTCCTTTTTTCTTCTTTTTCCAGGTTTTATTCATCCTAAACCTGACCGTTCTTCACTAAGGTGATTCCTTTTCCCTCCTAATGCATGAGGACATGGCATATCTTAAGCATGGGGGGCTGTTTTTTTTTACGATCGATTTAGGATGTTTAACACCTAAAAACATGCAATTTTCTTTAATTTATTTCCTGCTTGCATACCCAAAAACAAAAAACAAAAAGAAAAAAAAATATTGAAAACTTTTTGAGGAAAAATTTTGAAATCGGGACTACGGTCGAAAAATTCACTTCTGGTACAATGGGATTTAATCTTTAACAAACTAAGGATGAGGATATGGATCTGATCATTTAGAATTCCAGGGTCTATTTTAGACTAGATCAGATATCCTTCTCTAAAATTCCACCTGAACTCATGATAGTTCAGGTGACTTGATCCTATTTTGTAATATGGAAAGTATTTGACTTAGTTTTTGATTCAAAAACCTACGGTTCTTGAGAAACTTCTTGTGTCAATTTTCACACACAAGCCAACACTTAAAAATAACTAAAAATTTAAAAAAAAACTCCCTTGTTTGGATTTAGTAAAAGTCTGAAGCAGATCATTGGTTTGAGTTCCCACCATCGAGAAGAAGGAAAAAACCTTCTTTGAGGACACGATGTCAACATGTTACCGCCTTGGTGCTGCTCTATATCTATATTTCATATCTTTAGACGGAGCATTAAAGCGCATTTCAGCAGCTCAAGTGTCTTGGACGGTGCTCTACCTATAGCGTCGGAGCAAGAGCTTGAGTTTGCTTGGAGCGCCCCTTTTCACCGCATCGTGTTTTGGGGTTGTGAGCTCCTGGGTGGTGTCATGGACAGTGCTATCCCGAAGTACTGGCGCCAGAGCCCCCTCGAGGAATGGTAACGGGAATGATGATACCGACACATCTGTTGTAAGACTAAGCTAAAAATAAGCATGGGGGAAAAAAAAAATAATAATAATAATAATAACACGTCCTTATTAAGGTTGGCTTTTCACAAGCACCGACACAAGGTTTTAAAGGAATTTGCAAGTTGCGAATCAGATTCACGAGCCAGAAAAATCCTAAAAACAAACATTTCAAGTCATCTGAATTAACAAGGGGTTAATTTGTGAATTTTCTGAGGATATATTGATCCCGTTCTATCTAATGGTTGGATCCAAAAACAAATCCTGATGTTTATCTTCAACAAATCCCGTATCTCCTGTGTTTTAATCTACCAAGGTCCCTTAATCTCTTTTTCTCCTCAAAAGTCAAAAAAAAAAAAATTAGATTTCCCAAAAATTCCGTTTTCCAAAAAAATTAATGTTTTGCTAAGAGACTAGCAAAAGATAAGCATGGGGGTGTGATAAACGCCAGTTTATCATCATTTTTATGCTTTAAAACTAACCTAGCTCTTAGGATTTTACTCTGCAAATGGGTTTTTAGGCTGCATTTAGGCATAAATTAGGATAGGCATGCATTGCATTTTTTATTGTCATTTTAATGAGTTTTTGTGAGTGTTAGGGATGTACAGATGCACAGATCCCTAAAACCCTAGCACTCAAGAAGGCAATTGGTGAAGGAGAAGCCCAGACTAGCTGGAACTCAGCCTAATCCAGCTCACCTCAGCTTGATCCAGCTCACCTCAGCTTGATCTAGCTCACCGCAGCTGGAACCTAGCTTACTTGAACTAGGGTTAGCTCATCCCAGCTCCATTCAGCTAATCTCAGCTGGATGGCAGCTCAAGAGAGTTCACCGTAGCTCACCCTAGCTCAAGTCAGCTCAGATCCAGCTCAACTTAGCTGAGTCTAGCTCACCTCAGCTCCCACTAGTTCACAAGGAGCTCTAGCTAGCTCAGCTGAGTTGACAGGAGTTCACCCCAGCTCAGATCCAGCTACATCCAGCTCCACTCAGCTCCAACCAGCTGAAGAAGAATTCATCCCAGCTCAGGAAGCTCAAGTCCAGCTCACAGGGACTCAGCTTAGCTCAACTCAGTTGAGCTAAGCTACCTTAGCTGCCTCAACCAGCTTGATTCTCCCCGGGAGCACCAGACCCAGCTCACCTTAGCTCATTTTGGTAGAAGCTAGCTCACTTTAGCTTGGCTTAGCAACTAGCAAAGAACTAGCAAGCTAAGCCAGCTAGAGTAGCCCCATGCCAGCCTCTTCAGCAGCAGCCAGCTCCAGCTCCAGACTTCTTCTCCTCAGCTCCCTCCTCCAAACCCTAGCTCCAACACCTTCTCCTCTACTCCTCCATTAGCTAAGCTAGCTTAGCTTAGCTTAGCTTAGCTTAGCTTAGCTTAGCTTAGCTTAGCTTAGCTATGCTCCAACTTCCTTGGCTTATACCACCCCAAAAACCCACCTACCAACTCCACCCAACTAGCTCCACCTAAGCTCCACATAAGCTAACCTACTTGGCACCAACCTAACCTACCCACCACCTCCAAAAGACACCTAAAAGTGGCGCCAAAAACTACCCATAACCACCCCTTAATGGCGCCACTTTTCCCTCCAAAATCTCCCCTCATCTCCACCACACAATCTCCCTTGAACCCATCTCCACCATCCACCTAACCCCCCTTCTAGAAGACCCCATGTTGGCGCCAACATGGTGTGTCTCTCCACCACCAAAAGACACCAACACCACCATAACCACCCCCTTTAACACCCCTTGGGTTGGCGCCAACTCACCCTAGCCATAGGATCACCAACCACCCTCATCCTTCCATCCTAGCCCTCCATTTCAAGGGGCACCTTAACCCCCCATCCTATTCTATAAAAAGCCACCACCTACCACCATTTTGGAGCATCCTCCCTTAGTATATTTTCCACCTAAACCACCTATACCTACGGCCAAGAAGAAGGAGTAGAGAAGGAGATTAAAGGGGCACATCACCAGCCCTTTTGGTGCCTTCTTCTCCCCACTCTCTTCAACTTGAGCCACGCCAAGGAGGAGGACTCTCCCACTTCAAGGAGGACGGCCAGGAAAAGGAGAAAAGCTTAGGGTGGACGTCCACCCTTGAAGAGAAACTTAGGGCACGCCCCCTTAGGGCTTGCCTTGGAGGTCATCACCTTGACGGAGTTCTGCAAGGAAGGAGTTGAAGGATTCTTTTCAAGCTTGGGAGCCACCAACCTTGGAGCAAGAAGCCCTCTTCTTCACCATCTATTTAGAGGATTTGTGTTTTCTTTCTTTATTTCAATTATCTAGTAGTAGAAGCATTCCTCTACTAGGCATTTTTGTTAAACACTTTATCAATTATCTAGTTGCCTTCTTCGCATATCTTGTTTGCATTTCTATTTGCTTATTTTCAGCATTCTTCACTTCCTCTCCCTAATTATTCTAGGCCTCCACTTGCTTAGAGTGAGCTTAGGGAGAGGCTCTACTTGCCACTTTAGAGTAGTTTACTTAATTGGAAGTGTAAACACTTTTCCCGCCATAATTTCGCATGTTGCCTTAGTTCAAAAACAAAAAAAAAATGGTATATTGAAAATTACCAAAAGAAAGTTGAGATATATTCCAAGCAAGAGAATCAATTTTGCAACCATATTGCCTCCTTGGACGACCCTAGATACTTCCCTATCTAGGATTATAAATTTAAGAGCGAAAGCGGATTTACGCGTTACAACGACGTATTTTAACAAACCGCGTATTTTCGCTGTCAATACATATATATATAATATATCTATATATATATATATATATACAAGCATATATATATCTATATACTTACACATATACTTATATATATATATACATATACTTATATAAATATATATATATCTATATAGTATAATATATATATATATACTTATATACATATATACATAGCTATATACATATATACATACATATATATATATATATATACATATACACCTATATATATATATACATATATATCTATATATATCTATATATATATATTTATACATTTATATACATATAGATATATTTAGTTATATACATATGTACATATATTTTCACGTTATTTACTATACGCTGTATAGCGGGAATATCTGCACCAGTTGCTGATATTCCCCGATACACGCGTACAAAAAAAGCGTGGTCCCATACATCATCCATCCTCCATCCACACTCCACGCGGCACCTAGTCGTGTTGGTTGCGTCTCTCTAGACGTCGACTGACTCGACATAGTGCTACACTCCATCGTCACCTCCACCCCCACCCCTTTATATATATACTACATATAAATATATATCTATAGCTACTATATTTACTTTCTATCTGTTAGCTTCCTTCTTAGTAAAAAGATAAAAAAAGGTATAAAAGTGAAAAAATAATCTTTGATTTGCAGGTACCCCGTCTTGCAAGTAGCAAGGCGTGTTTTGAAACTCTGTTTTGGCTAAAAGCCAAGGACACAATTTTGAGGGTGTGCCTCAAGAACAAGGATTACCAGAAAAAAACCTAAATAAGAAAAATACCAAAAACACAATAAACGAACGGAAGAGACGCGTTTTAAGGAAAACGTAGAAATTCGACTTGAACCCCACTTCCCTGAGTTCGACCCTGGGCTTAAAAGTGACAAGATAAAATCAATTAGGCCAGGTTAAAAATTTTGTAAAGAGATGGTTAGGTCTGAATTAGGTTAACCACTATACACATTTCAACGATAAAACTATCATATTAACAACCTATTCGGGCCAACCCATCAAGTCTCTTTTGGCAATTAATTCTCTCGAGTTTCCCTGGTACGTGTATATCACAAATTATCTTGTTGTAGGCAAGATTCCCACAAACCTATCCAAGGACTAGAAACTCAAATTCATTTCTGAGGCAAAATTTTATTTTTAGGATGACCCCTTGCTCTTCTGCATTGGAGCCAATCAGATTATCAGGAGGTGACTCCTTGACTCCAAAATTTCTAGTGTGTTATCTTTTTGCCATAGTGAGGCCTGTGGTGGTCATTTCTCGGGCGAAAAAATCGCTGCGAAGATTTTACTATCGGGGTTTTTCTGGCCGACCATTTTCAGAGATACACATGAATTTGCCAAGCACTGTAAGTGATGTAGTCGGTCTGTTCTATGACCCGGAGAGACACGATGCCTCTCCAACCCATTTTGGTTGTAGAAGTGTTCGACATGTGGGGCATCGATTTTATGGGCCCTTTTCTAAACTAGCATGGTTTTGAGTACATACTTCTCACTGTTGATTATGTCTCAAAGTGGGTTGAAGCCATCCCAACGAGACGGGCTAATCATAAGACCGTCATCTCTTTCGTATGAGAATTTATTTTCACGAGATTCGGTCTACCCCACTAATGAGTCCATTTTAATAAACTATTGTTACGCCTAAGTTAACTTTATTCTTGTATTTTATATTCATTAATAACTACATTAGGTCATAAAATAATTGCATGCATCATTACTTAGGTTTGCATATATCTAATGCATTTTATAACTTATTGTATATAAATAATTATTTTATATTTTGAATAAACCAAACCTCCTCTCACGCACGCGTGCGGCCACACACACGCAGGCCAGCAACGCACCCCCTCCTTACGCATTGCCTTCCCCCTTGCAACAACTCCCATCCCTTATCCTAACACACTGCCCACTCCAAGCCAATCCTTTCTCCAACCGCAGAACAACCCATACGTTTTATCTTCCCTTCATGCTGTAGCAATGAGGGGGGCTCTCGCCATCACCGTTCCCATTCCCCCTTGGGGGACCCCTCTTCCACCTCCACTATGCAACCAACATACACTGTGGAAATTACTTGCACCGTGGACTGAAGCCGCCCTCTACTTCTGCTCACCTTCGACATATTGGTGCACGGTGACAGCATGCACCATTTCCATCACACCACACCACCATCCACTGACCATCGTTCTCCCCCATCATCTTCTTCCTCTTCCAGCACCTCCACATCCCCTATTTTCCCCTCGAAAGGAACCCAACCAACACCACAGCCGACTCCTTTACACCCACGCGTAGCCATGCGCACCACCAACAGCGCACTCACCACGCAGCGACCGCACACCTCCTATGCACATGCAGTAGCAATATCTTCTCGGCACGCCGTCACCACCTCCGTGCACACTCAGTAGCCTTGCGCTCTCCCACGTGTGCACCTGCCACCGCACGTGCACAGCACCTTCCGCGAGCCCACACGCTCACCAGTCACCACATGCACAGCTAGGTCTTCATCTTCTTCTTCTCGTCCAACAGAAAGGAACCCAAAGCAGGCATCCAACCACCTCTACTTAGCCACGTCCAAGAGCCTCCAATCTCTGCTCCACCAACACCGTTGAACTCTCCTCACCCTCACGAGGCCACCCACGTCCACGACTGCAGCCGTCAACAACCCACGCGCTGGCAAATCGCAACCACTGCCGCCACCCCTCCTCATCGCCGGCGAGAGCTCCAGCTACCGTTCCCGTCACCATGACCTTCGTTGGAACGGCCTCACCTTCCTCAACCTCCTTGAAGCTTTGTGCCTTCAAGCATGCCTTCTCCGCGTGCAAGCAAGGGGAACTCTTCCCCTGTTTTATTACAGGGAAAGTGTCAATTAAAAATTACACCCAATGCCATTGCCAACTATGCTATTTCTTTATTTTTAATTAAATTATTATGGTGAAATTATGACAATGCACTTATCTTTTTTGCGTATTTGATTGACTTCTATTACGCACATCGTTTGTCATTGAAATTGGGTTCAGAGTTGCATGCAATTCGAAATTACATGATATGTCACTACACATGCATCATCTACATATTTTTGGAAGCTTGATTCCTGACGTGAAAATTACATAAATAGCCTTGAACTTCTCATGAAATTCAAAGTGACATTTAGAGCAGTAAATTCATTAAATTGATTTCGCGAATGTGTCTGCGAGCATGATGGCTCTTTATTTATGAGTTTATTTGGCTCGATCCTCCCTGTGGATACAACCTTTTTACTGTGGTTTAAATTAATATCTATTTTAATCTTTGATTGAGAGATTTCCATCACATAAATTACAACGATAAATCATTCTATTGCTATTTTAATTAGGCGAAACTCTATCACCCGCACTCTGATTGGCGATGGGGGTAGTCACTTCATCCATGCTCATTTTAGGTCACTATTAAAGAAATACAGGGCACATCATCATATTGCCACCCCATATCATCCGTAGACTAATGAGCAAGCTGAAGTGTCTAACTGTCAAATCAAGCTAATTCTCCAGAAGATGGTTAGACCAGATAAGAAGGATTGGTCTGATAGATTGATTGATGCCCTTTGAGCATATTGAACCACATAGAAGGCCCTACTCGAAATGTCGCCATACCGTATGGTGTATGGAAAGGCCTGTCACCTTCTTATCTAGCTGGAGCACAGCGCCTTTTGGGCAGCGTGAAAGTGTAATTTTAACCTCGATGCGAGAGGTTATGAAAGGAAGCTCTAGCTCAGTGAACTAGAAGAAATTCGACGGGAGGCCTACGAGAACACGAAAATCTACAAAGACAAGATGAAGGCCTCTCACAACCGCCACATCTGTAGGAAAGTATTCATGCCTAACCAGCAAGTATGGTTATTTAATTCACACCTTAAATTCTTTGCAAGAAAGTTCAAGTCCAAGTGGATTGGCTCGTACATTATGATTCACCCCTACTATAATGGGGTGGTCCAAATCATGGACCCAAAATCTGGGCATGTTTCTACGGTAAATGGCCAGTGCCTCAAGCCATTTATGGCCTAGGAACCTCCTCCTGCTGACAAAATCATTAATTTCATTGAGGATGTGTAATTGAGTTTTCGCCCAGGTGAAGGTGTTAAACTCAACACTTATACATATGTACATATCTTTTATACATAGCATATTTTCTTTTAGCATATCTTTTTGCATATTATATATCATAATGTTGGCTTATGATGAACAAAAATTCAGGACCTATTTCAGGTGATTTCTATCCACTTACTCCCTATCTTAATTTATTTCCTTTATATTCATACATGAGGGCATGCAAGAACTTAGGCATGTGGGGGTAGTATACATTAAATAGAAAAATTTTATGCCAACATTTAGAAAACCCTGAGCAGCATGTTAATTGTACTTTAGAGTCCATAATTTAAGAGCAACCGACCCCACCTCCAATGTTCTCAATGGAGCTAGAAATCATCCACCACAACCATTTCTGACTCATTCACTCACTTTTTGTTCTAAATTAGGACTAAGCTAAATGTAACTTGATAAGGAAACAATATTGAAGTGCAAATCATAAAAGTCTTTAGTTTGTTGAGAAGAAGTAGTGCTTCTTTTCCTGAACCTTGGATAGTGGCTAGGGAGGCAGGCAAAACCATCTTCTAGTAGATCCACCAAACATTTGTGAGGTAAGAGTAGAGTGTCTACTAATGCTCTAAGACTAGTACAAAGAATCTTAATTTTTGGATAATTAGGTAATGATACTCGGAGTTAGGCATAGTTTTTGCTCTCGGTTCCCACGTATGAACTTTGTGTGAATTTCTAAGAGCAACCAAATAAGGTAAATATGCAGAAATTGAGTTCTAATGAAAATAGGACTAAGGTGAATAGTTATGACTGTCCTTTACAGAATCCTCAGCTGAAGGAGGGTAATGATATCAAGATCAGAAATAATGCCATCCTATCCATCCCTTTCCCGGTGTCGAGAGTACGCACTTCTACTAAATAATCCACCTGATATCCTTTTGAACACTACCGATCCCCAATAATGCCTCCTGAATAAAATTCACATATGTTGTATTGTGTCACGTTGATATGAGAAAAAAGAAGGAAAATGTGTAGAGAAAAAAAGAAAAAAGCAAAAAAAGTATATAGAAAAAAAAAGAGAGACAAAAATATATAGAGAAAGAAAAAAAGAAAAGAAACGTTGAGTTATAATTATGCGTAGTGCATATATGTCATTACATTGAAACAACATTACCCACCACAATTGTGATCCACTAAATACAACCTTAACCTACTTTCCTGTATTTTTGACTGCCCGAATACTGGCTAAGGAATTCTAACTTAGTTTTAGAGTTATCAGAACGTTATTAAAGTGTAATGCCACGTGAGATCACCAAATTTGGATTATACTTGTAAATCTAGTGAGATTGTGAGCTCGAGAAAAGAAAAAGAAAAGAAGAAAAGAAAAAGAGAGAGTAAGTACAAAGGAACCAATGAGGGCATAGTTTCTCGCTTCTCTCTGAGCTGATCTATTTGATAGTCTGGAAATCTAGATTCTGTAGCACTAGTCCATATGTAGTACCAAATGAGTATGAGCCACCAAATACAAACCCATTTGACTCAGACATCTTCTACCTAAGCTAAAAGCCGGAGTAGAACTTACATAATATTCTATTATACCCCAAGGGGAGAAGTTTGTCTATCCCGATAGAATGTTACTAGGGGTCAAGTATAAGCTTTAGAAGTAAATCAACTTTTCACTCAAATCCATTGCATAAGCTGCATAACTACACTTTCACAATTGTCTAGATCTCTAGATGCCTGATGACTCTACAATTATTAGTGTTAATATTATCAATTAGAGTCAATTTTAAGGGCACATGTGCATTAATGTCATATTGTAGTGGATTTGGGAGAATTGCATGCATTCTACATTACTTTACGTTAAGATTGCTTAGAATTAATGTGTAATGACCTTGTGTACAAGTCCATATTGAAACAGGTCTCAAATGAGTAATCAGACCATACGGATGGATCCGGATCGACGAACGGAGTCCAACGGACTCGAAAATTACCTCGATCCGACCTCCATATCTCCCAAAACAAGTCTGAGCAAGATCAATGGCCAGGGAGCAATGCGACATCCTTACGGGCTTCGGATGGAAAATCCGACCATATGGATGGATCCAAAGCGACGATCGCAAACTAGCAACACGAAAATCATCTCGATCCGAGCACTGTGGCATCCTCTACAACAGAAGAAGATGGATGGCCCAAATGGCACCACGTGGTGCCATCTAGGCCACCCAACCCAGGTACAGCACAGTGGTAGCGGTAGTAGCACGTGGAGCAAACACGAAGCAGCGCGCGTAAGCATGCACACAGTAGCGGCAGCAGCACGTGTTCACGGAGCGGTTCGAGCCAACGTAGTGCTAGCACATGCACGCGGCACGGCATGCCTGACATGGCACAGGGCGCATGGGTCAGTGGGCATGTGAACTGGGCTTCAGCGACATTTGAGGTGAACTTTTAGTGACGTCTTTGATGTCGCTGTTGACCCAAAGATGATTTTTGGCCTTTTTCCTCCATTATAAGAGGACGCATCCTCTTCCACTTTTGGGGGGGATCTTCTACCAAGAAACTCCACCACTCCATAGAGCATCCAAACTAGGTCCTAAAGATGCCAAGCCACCAACGGAAGCCCCTCCACCGCTGTGGTGACCTTGCCTCTCCCTTTAGCTGCTAGTTTCTTTAATTTAATATTTTTGTTGTTTTAAGCTTTCATCTATCGTTATAGTCGTAAAACTATTCCGCTTATGCAATATATTATCTCCTATCATCATGTCTGTGTTTCTTTCAAAGCTTGCCACAATCACATCAACATCACAAATTTCTAACCCTACTCTCTCTTTCTTTCTCTCTTTCCTTATCACTCATTCTTTCTCTCTGTTTTCACAAGCAAACAAACCGATGTAATTGGTGACATTAAAGCAAATATTTGATCCGATTTCATGCCTCTCTGTGTTCAACACTCGAACTCACATCCGATATTTCTAATTAAAATTGATGTCGTAAAATGTGCTACAACGAACAATTTAACATAATGCGTTTCGTCGACGTCAATGCTCGGATGAAAACAACAAGAAAAGAATCCCGAGTCTTACACTTGATAAAAATAACCAGTCCTTTTGGACCCATTTGGAGATAACGTAGTTTTGCATTTGCTAGGGACTAGCAAGATTTAGGCATGGGGGTATGATTGCGCAGCAATCATAGGACTTAAATGACCTGAATTGAGTTAGAACTTAGCATAATTGTAGTATAATTCATGAATTAGTAGCATACCTTGCATCTTTCCCATTTTAGTTAGATATTCATGAAATACCGCTATAATAATGTACTGATTAGTGTATTGTTTTATTTGTAGGTAATAAAAGCTCAGGAGATTTCCTGAAGCTGGATCTGAAGCAGGATATAAGCTAGAGCTAGAGCAGAATCCTTGGAATAAAGCTATGCATAAGCTGAAGAAATAATGTAGGGAAGAGGTATACTACATTACTTGTAGGATTTTAATGTGTGAATTGAATTATAAAGAACATAGGACATCCCTACACCTATCCCTAGCCTTAGGATAGCCCTAAACACCTTCCCAAACCTTATCCACCCTTATATTAGGTCACCTTAGCCTAAAACACCTCAAAACCCACATTCCAACCCACCTTTGGATGTCCAATCTCTTTAGATTCCACCGGTAGAGCTTAAAACCCAATCTGCTACAAAATTGGACATCCAGACAAGGTGTCAGATGTCTAATTTTTGCAGAACCCAAGACAACCTAAACTCCAAACTGATTCAGTATTGGATGTGCAAACTAAGGGCTTGGACTTCTGATTTTTAAGTATAAGTCATTTGATCTTATGATCGAATGTCTGGAACCCTTCTCCTGTTACTGTTTTTGGAATCAAACCTAGATCTTGATTCCTAAGGCCTATAAACCTAATCCTACACCCTAGGATACCTAAATTAAGGTATCCTAAGCCTAGTACACTAATGGGAACACCATCATAGGCCCTAACTAGCCACTTTTAGTTAAGTTTGAAGGATAAATGCTCCTACATAACCATCTGATGGCTACAACTCCACATTATTCTACTCTAAGAAGAGAATAGGAAAGTAGGGTTCATTCTGTAATCTTAACAGCATATCATGAACACAGAATAACCATGAGGTTTGACATGGGCTAATTGAAGGTTAAATGAGCATTAAAGTCTAATAAGTGGGTCTATACAGACAGAAACGAGGTTTCACGCATTTCGAGAACCGCAACAGCACATAAAACCTTAATTTCAGACCTGCTTAAATTAAAGAGGTTTAGATTAGGATAAAATTCATTTAAACCTTCTAAAATTCATAGAAAAATATTATGAGAGGTTTGGTATCTTTGGTTTGACCATCTGAACCTCTTTTGACCTTGAACATAGTCTCAAACGGAATTCTTCCCTAATTTGGGTTTATGTGCAAATTTCCCATTCAAACTTGGTCAAAACTGAAATCCAAGTTTACCATTATATTCCTTGGGTCAAAATTAGGTTGGTACCAAAATTTGCGCCCAATCAGAGTCCATCTTGACCTAGTTGCATTTTGGTCCATTTAAACTTTATTCCTCTCAATTAAGCCCCTAACTTTTGAAATAATTGCAAATAACCCCCTAACTTCCAATCATTTTCTTCAAAATAGTCCCTGCCACCATTGACAGGAGGAACCCAAAGCATCGATCTTCAATCTAGGATTTCTCCCTGATTTCTCGACCAAATCCTTCCAAAATTGGAAGGAATGATCTTCAGAAAATCCTCAATCATTTGAACCACACCTTGGATTCTGATTCACACCATAGAGCTCATGCGAACTCCTCAAGATCAGATATCTTCTTCCCTAAAATTTTGAGCTCCTCAAGCTTGTTTCCGAGCTTGGAAGCTGCCCTTGGACCTTTAAAAGGCCCCCCATAGTAAGGCCTTACTCCTTAGCAAGTTTTAGGCCTAAAAACTCCTCTATTTCCCTAACCTACGGCCTGCTCCACCTTGCTTTGACAACCTTCCTCTTCTAGCTTCCTCATTTGCTGCCACATACCATAGGCAGTAGGAACCTCTTCATCTCCATCGTTCGCACCTTGCCATACCTGTGAGAGGCTTCCTCCTCCTTTAGACGTTGCCGTCCCTCTCTCTGGAGCCTCCTTCATCTCCGGTGCCGACCAATCAGAGCCAGTGCGATATGCGCTTCCTTTTCATCCGCAGCTACCCCAAGTTTCTTCCTCTCACCTTCTTAATCTTCTACCATTCCTTAGATCCTAAGTTCACGCACTGCACTGATCACATCGCTTCGTTGTCCTCCTCTCTAGCCAAGTATCCAACGAGGCCCTCCACGCTCCACACACCTCCAAACACCCTCACACCACCTCCATTAGCTTTGCCACGACTCACCCTCCAAAAGCCTTAAATAAATTTAGGGTTCTACGCACTTCAACGCCCACAGAACAAACCACCTCACGGTCACCTTCTCTGTCACCGTCAGAACTCCACAAACCACCACACGTCACAAGACTACCATCACTGCACTCGCCACTTCACAGCGAAGCTTCTAAACTATTTTGATGAGGCCATAAGGCTGTGTTCTTGGTTTCAGGCCTTCACCGAATGACCATCGTCGCCATCGCCTTCTCCGACCTCTACAGCACCACTCCAGCCACCAACCACCTAGTTGTTGCTCTCAATAGCTGCGGCCCAATTCTAGGAGTCATCCCAGGGGTTCAATTGGGACACGAAGCCACAGCAGCTACGTCGATTTGGTGAAGAAATCACTTGCAACTGTGCGAGACAATGTCCCTGTGTGATAGTCCCTCGTTGTAGAGAGCTAACCTCGCCACAGCATATAAGAGGTTTTCGTGATCTCACCCGGTTGCCTCCAAGAGCATCGGGGTGAGGTCCCGCTTACGCACACACATATGCACGCCCTCACCCACCACACACACAGGTGGGTCTGGGCTGATCGAATTACTTGGTTACTCGAGTCTGGTATGTTCTGAGCAGGGAAGAGAAGAAAGAAAATCAGAGAGAAGGGGGTGGGTTTTGCTCTACCTCGTGATTCGTACCCCCAACTCTCTATACTTAGCTTTTGAGGAGGCCCTTGAACCTCTGTTGGGTCTCTACTATGCCATGCCTTAGCTTCCGAAGCTCTTAAGAGAGCCTTGTGCTCTTGAGAAAGGCCTTTGTGCCTTCTATGGTGCTGTGCCTCTTCTGATAAGGCATCTGAAAGCCTTATCTTGTCGTCTAAGGCATTCTGCTAGTTTCTATTGAAACATTTACTTGAGCTGACATAGATTATTAGTTGAAGATTACTATTGAAATATTTAAGTAGATTGTGAGCTTAACATTGAAGGTTAAATTGGTGATTCAAATCACCATTTTAACCTGATCTTTTTGCACTGATACTCTATGCTTCATTGAAATATCATTCTGAGCATTTGATTGATTTCAATTGCATATATATTTCTTGCTAAATTGTGATTGGTGAATTGGATTGCACAATTTCTCCCTGCAAATGACCTCGGACTCACTTCTGATTCTGAGTTTTATAAATTTAAGTGTTTTGCACGATTTTGTCAACTATACTATGACATATATCTTAAACAACGACAATTTTGTGAAAACATACACTAACCTAAGACTCTCCTAAGAACCTAATCAGGTTCTCACTAAGCCCAATTAACTTGTATCTAAGACAAGTACACTTTACCTAGTCAATTCGAATCATAGAGTCCAATTGAGCTCAAATCTCAACCAACACAAGTCTAATTGGACTCAGTGAGGGCCCAATTGACTCGAGCCTAATCTAATTGGGGATTTTCTCTGCTAATTAATCACATGTTAACTCAATTAAACTTGGTTAAGTTGAATTGGATTAACCATTTAGTGAAAGGTTACACTTAAACCTATTTTTAGACACCTTGATAGGACCAACCTAGACCTAATTAGAAGTGGACTAAGTGGTCCACTTGACCACCTATTCACACACACACTTAGCCACAAATTCATGCACACACACATACACCTACACCTACACACTCATGCACACTCTAGAGAATACTCTAGAACCACTACACATAGTCATTTTTAGATCCACAACAAGCAGATCTAAGAAGACTAAATATAGCCATAGGCCATGACCACTCTAGAGAAGTCTAGAGACTTCTCTTAAGAGCACCTTGGCCATCCAAGAAGTCTATAAAAAGACTAGGTTGGATGGCCAAGGTCCCATCTCTTGGATGCTTGGACTCCCCTCTCCACACCACTTGTACTTCCATTCACAAACACCTCCACCATCTCCACTCATCCAAGGTCCAAGAGAGCCACTCCACCACCTTCATCAAGAGGTCAGCCAACCACCTTAGCCATCCCTCTCTTCCCTCCTACCACCTCAAGCCACACGGCCACAAGAGACCACCTCCGATGCCCCGATTTCCTTTAGCGTAGTTGTTCTTCGTAATTTAATTTATGCATTATTTTTCTTGCTCATTGTATAGTGATATCTCCCTACTAGAATGCGCATGTAATCTTTCTGAGATCCATGTGTGCATTTCTTTTCTGATAGTTTAGTAGATTTCAAATTCCTTGTACAAGCATTCCTCTAGACTCAATTGTAATGTCTTGATTCCATGAAATAAAATTATCATCTATACCTGAGTCATAGCCTCAGTGTTTATTGATGTGCATACATCTAATTAACCTAAAATGCCTATTTATGCATGTTCCTAGTGTCATAAAAGCATCACACATTATAAATACTCCAAAACATTCATCATCATGCATTTAGATTAGTTTGTACAAATTCTAGGTTAATTTGCCTCTTTTTGTGGTCAAGGGATCGGGTAATATTTATCGGAGCCTCGGATTGAAGATCCACCTATGGATCTAATCAGGGCAATGATCGGAGTCCAATGCCTCCAAGATCACCCTGCTCGAACTTCTGTAGCATTATGCAGTTCAAGGAAGATCAGCGGCCAAGGGGATGGGTGGTGGAAAATCCAAAATTCAAACTATAAATCCAACCACACGGATGGGTTTGGATTGATGATCACAGCCCAACGGTACAAAAATCGATCCAATCCGACATCGGTGGCACCATCTGCAAGTCAAAGAAGATGAACGGCCATGATGGCACTACATGGTGCCATCACAACTGCCCAAAGTCACCTGCAGCACCTCCTCTACACCTGCATGATCGATCCCAGTAGTTGGATCTCGATCCAATGGCTGAGATTCAAGGCTATCTGCGCTTCACAAACCACAGAAAGCCAAGGCGCGCTTGATCTTGACCGTTGGATCACCATCCGACGGTCGTGATCGATTTCACCTTAAAACAAAAATGAGACACAATAGGAGACACAATGCAGCAATCGTGAGTCTTACGTGCAACGTGAGGCATGCGTTCGAGTCGCACGAGCGGGCCGAATTCATGAGAAGAGCGGACGCACGAAATTGGGCCGCCCGATCAAAGATGAGCGGCTGCGGAGGCGACGACATGGCGACGTGGATGGGCGAGCACGTTGAACACACGTAATGACACATCGATCCATGCATGATTTGACGTGACCAAGAAGAGGCGTTGTGGTTGATGGCTTTTAAACCGTCTGATCCATCAATCGGACGGTTGATCTTAATGCAACGCGATCGCACACCTCAACGACTGGAGGAGAAGAGGCACCTGACGTGGCCTCTTGAGGAGTGTTCAATCTCCATCGGAGGGTCCTCCTTGCATGCACAGCTTCAGTGATGTGGGGCTTTAGTAATGCTTACAAGCGTCACTAAAGGCCCTACATTTATGTTTAAGGCCTTAAAAGACCCTATTGCCCTCAATTCTTACACCTATAAAAAGGGCACCCCTATCACTCATTTGGGCATCCGTTCTCTTCTCCTCTCACCTCCGCAAAGCTCTACGAGTTGGTCTCATACCCGGGATGCTCCATTAGAGCTAGAGTAAAATAATTTTCCATCTTCTCACCCCCTTCGTCGAGTATCCCATGGCTGTCTTCTCGACACCATGTGGGAAGCGAATCCTACTGCAACACCTTCCTGCTTCATCCTCTATCCTCCAGCTTTGTCCTCTCTCGTCCAGCATCTCACCACCCTCTTCTGGGTGCCCTGTCAACATGACTCGTCCTCCAAGCAGCCGTTGAGGAGGATTCTCTTATCCTTCTCTTTTTACCACTTTCTAGTGTAGATTTCCAGCTTTCTAGTTGTAGCAAGTAGATGTAATGGACATGATTCTATAGTTATCAAATATTTGTTCATTATCTCCCCATTTTCTCTTTCTTTGTATTATTCTTTCTCTTTCTTCTATTATTTATTCTTTAAGTAGAATAGCTAGTGTAGATTTAATTCAACCAGCTAATCTACTTCATGGTAATAATTATAAACATGATTTTTAATCAAACGTTCACCTCCCTTTGTTTAACCCGAGACTCACCAAAGTTTCAGTTATAAATTTATCAGATAGAGGATTTTTATGCAACTACAATGACGGGTTTTAAAACTCAAACTTCTAGCGTACGAAATCTCGTTAATCATTTTGGCGCTGTTGTCAAGTAGGAAACCCTCTTTGATTTCCCACGTTTTTCGCCTTACTTATCTTTTACCTCACTTTTCCCTTTTCTTACTATGATTGCAGGTGCTCTTGATGATAATGTCATCATCAGCCATATCTAGCTTCAATTAGTCATAATCAATTGATAAATGCTCCTACATAACCGCCAGAAGACTGTAATTCACTGCATATCCATTCTGAGAAATAAACATGAAAATGGGGGTAAAACTATAGTGTTAACAAAATATCTTAATTGCAAAACAATCACGGGGTTTCCCAGGGTTTGATTGAAGGTCAAATGGTCATAAATTTCTAATAAGTGGGTTCATACAGACAGAAACGGGTTTTCACACGTTCCGAGAATTAAAGGACATATAAAACCATAAAAACAAATCTACTTAATTCACTGAGGTTCTGGTCAAGATAAAATTCACCTAAACCTTCTTAAAATCATTGAAAAATATTCCCTAAGGTTTGGTACCTGTGCTTTGACCATTGGAACCCATTTTAACCTAAAACAGAGTCTCAGATAGATAATTGCCCTAATTTAGGTTTCTGCACAAATTACCCAATCAAACTTGGTCAAAACCTAAATCCGACTTCACCATCAGATTCCTTAGGTCCAAATTAGGTTTGTACCATCAGATTCAAGTGCCATGGGCAGGATTATCCTGAAATGTCGATTACCAGAGACTGCATTTAACTACAGAATGCCATGGGCAACACTATCTCGAAGTGTTAAAAGCCAGGGCTCGGGGGGTTGCCATGGGCGGTGCTATCTTGAAGCATCAAAAGCCAGGGACCCTGCGAGGATTGATGGTGGGAGCTAAGAATCCGATACAGACCATGTTTTTGAGCCAATCCGAAGCTAGAAATAAAGAAAAGAAAAGGAGAGAGAAAACTCTCCAAAAATACAAAAATTCTTCTATCTCTCTTACAAAAACACACTACAAACTAAACCTAGACTAACAATGTTACAACCACAAGTGCTTTAACCGTGGGGTCCAACAAATCTTAGGATAGTTCCTGTGAGCCTTAAAAACCTTTGCGGCAGACTGAGGCAAAAGCTGGTCAGGTTTGGATCTTGGTTGGTACTTGAGTACCTCTAGGCCTATTATTGGCACTCTGACCTAATTTCCAAAGAGAATAAAAAAATCAGGACTTTGAATATCAAGGCATGGTCTAGAATTTGAGTTAATTTCATAAGATTTTGCTAAAGGACTAGCAAAAGTTAGGCATGGGGATATGATGATAACGTTATCATCAGCCATATCTAGCTTAAATTAGTCATAATCAATTGATAAATGCTCCTACATAACCGCCAGAAGACTGTAATTCACTGCATATCCATTCTGAGAAAAAAACATGAAAATAGGGGTAAAACTATAGTTTTAATAGAATATCTTAATTTCAGAACAATCATGGAATTTTCCAAGGTTTGATTGAAGGTCAAATGGCCATAAAAGTCTAATAAGTGGGTTCATACAGACAGAAATGGGTTTTCACACGTTTCGAGAATTAAATGACATCAGAAGCCCTAAAAGCAAACCCGCTTAACTCACTAAGGTTATGGTCAGGATAAAATTCACCTAAACCTTCTAAACCTCATAGAAAAATATTCCCTAAGGTTTGGTACCTTTGCTTTGACCATTGGAATCTATTTTGACCTAAAACAGAGTCTTAGACAGACAGTTGCCCTAAATTAGGTTTCTACGAAAATCACCCAGTCAAACTTGGTCAAAAGCTAAATCCAACTTGACCATCAAATTCCCTAGGCCCAAATTAGATTCGTATCAAAATTTAGGCCCAATCAGAGATCTCCTTGACCTAGTTTGCATTTCAGTCCAAATAAACTCTTTTTATCACATAATGACCTTAACTTTTTGAATTCTTTAAATAGGCCCCTAGGTTTTCCATCTTCTTCACATTTTGGTCTCTGCACCATTAATGGAAACTCAAAACCTCCACTGTGAGATTCGAGAGAGGATTCCTCGCTCGATTCTCCATCAATCACTCCCAAATTCGAAAGGGAGATTCATTAACGAATTCCCTTCCAAATGAGACCATTCACGAATCCTAAAACCCTTTAGAAGTCTCATGCGAACGGTTTGAACACATGGGTATCAAACATGCACAAAAATCTCAAAGTTTGCAAGCTTGTTTCCAAGCTTGAAACTCCATACTAAGGCCTATAAATGGACCTACACTTTGTTCCTCACCTCCTTAACAAGGTTTTGAGGCCAAATACCCTTTCTTCCTCCATCTCCAGCCAAGCTCCACCTTAGCTCCGGTGGCCTCCTTCCCCATCTTCGTACAGACGACCAACAGAAAAATTGGCTCGTCCAACCTCTTCCTCACATTCGTTCGCGCCTCGCCAGCCACAATGAGGGTGTCCTCTCCCTTTCCTCGCCACTGTCTCCCTCCCCGGAGCCCTCGTCTTCCACAGCATCGGCCAATCAAAGTCGGTGCCATTTTGTCCCTTTCATCTGTTACTTTAGGTCTTATTAGCTTCCTCTCTCTCTGGATCATCCTCGACTCCTTTATTCTTCAAATTGACTACCAACCACGCCTCTCCCCCTCCATCTTCTTCCGCTCCGGTGAAGCTCCGGCAATGCCTATCCGTCGCTCCACCGCACGAATATCACTGCTACCACCCCCATCAGCTTCATTGCGATCCCACCAACTAAAGCCCTAACCTAATTCCACCGATTAGCCACTCTACCATCTCTCCGAACACCACCACCTTCACAGCTCTGCCCCAACCTCGCTACGCATGTACACACACTCGCACAACACATCACCACCACCAGCACCTTCACCGTCATCCGACAATCCTTGATGTGAACACCATCATGAGCCATAACTATCTCAATTTGATCTGATTAAGTCATTAAATACTCCTACATAACCGCTAGAAAGCCCTAAGTCCCTGCATAATCATTTTGAGGGAAAGACAAGAAACTAGGGTTAAAACTGTAATTTTACCATCATATCATGAATGCAGAATAACCATGGGTTTTCTCAGGGGTTAATTAATGGTCAAATGGTCCTAAAAGGCTAACAAGTGGGTTAGAACAGACAGAAAAGGGTTTTCGCTTATTTTGAGAATTAAATGACTTTTGAAACCCTAAAAAGACCCGCTTAAATAACTGATGTTCTGGTCAAGATAAAATTCACCCAAACCCTCTAGAATTCATATAAAAATATTCTCTAGGGTTTGGTACCTTCAATTTGACCATCAGAACCCGTTTTGACCCAAAATAGAGTCTCAGACTGACATTTGCCATAATTTGGGTTTTTACATAAATTACCCAATCAAATGAGGTCAAAACCTAAATCTAACTTCACCATTGGATTCCTAGGGTCCAAATTAGGTTTGTACCAAACCTTGGGCCCAATCTAACATCATCTTGACCAAGTTTGCATTTTGGTCCAGTCAGACTCTTTCTATCTCATTCAGACCCTTAACTTTTGAATTCTCTTACAAATAGCCCCCCAACTTCTTTGTCTTCTTCACAAGCAGGTCTGAAAGTAGGAAATTCTATTCTAGAAAGTGATAAATAGAAGAGAGAGAGATGTTATCCTCCTCGACGAATGCTTGGAGGACGAGCTGGACGGAGCGATGCTTGGAAGACAGAGGACAGAGCAGGAAGGAGGACGAAGCAGGAAGAAGCGGGAACGAGGCAGCACGTCATCGTCGTTGCAGGATCCACTTCTGGAACAGGGGCAAGAAAACTTGGATTTGGCTCTAGAGTAGCATCTCGGGTGTGAGACAAGCTTCTCTTGAGCTTTGGAGAAGGAGAGAGGTGAAGGAAGGGATGAGAATTTCGTAGGGTAGGGGTCTCCTTTTATAGTTGCAAGGATTGGGGGCAATTTTTTCATTACATAGTTAAAACATTAAATGAGGGGGTCTTTAGTGGAAAATTTAAGCGTCACTAAAGACCCCACGTCGCCGCAGCTTCGCGTGCACGCCCGCCTCCTCGCCCACTACGCACTCAACACTTGCCCACGTCCAAGAAATTTGCGATCGGATGGCTCAGATCGCTCCTTGCCCGCTTCAGCTTCGCCTAACCACGCGCCCATGCATGCGATGGGGCATGCAGAAGCGCGTCATTGTGCGCGTACGCGATCCAAACCTCCTCCACGTGCCACGTCTCCACTCCTCGCCTGCATGATCGCCATCTGACGGCTGAATTGCACCCGCTCCCACGCCCACGCCTGATTTGAGGCGCCCTGCATTTCGAACGCGCTCCTCGTGCTTGCGAAAGAACACTTGACCGCTTCACTGCAGCCGGCTCTTTGTCGTGCTTACGTTTTAAGTGTGCGTACCTGTGGCTGTTGGATCAAGATCCAACAGCCCAGATCTGATCGTGCGTGCGATGGAGAGAAAGAGAGGGTGCGCGATGGTTGAGCAACGGGCATTGATCTCAACCGCTGTATCAAGATCCAATGGCGGAGATTGATCGATTCGTTGAGGAGAGAAAGGCAGGACGGTTCCTTGGGCTGATTAGGTAACTGGGATGGGCCACATGGTGTGATCTTGGTCGTCCATCTTTTGTGACTTCCAGAAGGTGCCATGGATGTCGGATTGGATCGATTTTCTCACTGTTAGGCTGCGATTGTCGATCCGAACGCATCCGTGTGGTCGAATTTGTCATATGAAGTGTGGATTGACACCCTCTTGGCCCTTGATCACTAGTCTTCCTCGAACTATATCTGGGGCTACGGATGTCCGATCAGGGCGATCTTGGAGTCGTTGAACTCCTGTCGTCACTCTGATCAGTTCTGTACAGTTGAATCTTCCATCCAAAGCCCCGATTAAAAGTTTCCCTGTCCCTGGCCATAAAAGGAGACAATTACTATATAATTTATACAATCTGACCTAAATGCATGATTATGCATGTTATGCAATATTTACAATGCATGATACTAATATGACACTAAGAACATGCATTATTAGATATTTTTGGCTATTTAAATGTATGCACATCACACCCCTATGCCTATCTTTTGCTAGTCCCTAGCAAAAACTACATGCTATTTATAAAAGAATTAGGATTGGATTACTCGGGCAAAAGTCATTTTCAACATTAAGAAATTTTTTTACTTAGGACCTGGACTTTCAAAGACACAACAGCACCTAGGTATCTACCAAAATGCAAACCGCCTCAAGCCCTCACCTTATTCAAAGAAGGATCTCTTTTTCTCCTTTTTCTTATTTTCTTTTTTTTTTTTGGATTTTTGAGTTTAAGGTTATAGAGCGGCTTTCTACGGCCACTCAACCCACCCAAGACTTGATGAGAACCCTAAGTTCTAAGCATCTTTTTGTGAATGTGATAGACTCATTGATCGGAAATCAGAACGGACTTCAGGTTTCTACGCCCCTAGGTGACCTTAAAAGAATTCTACCTAAAGGTGTATCTATACGACCGGTAACTTTCTCCCTACTTTTATTTTTATGGGGTCAACACAAGGGTGAATCCAGTGTATATCTCCCCGGCTTATTCTACTTCTCCGCTTCTTCCTAAGTGTTTTAAGAATTAAACGTGCATTTCTTAAGCTAGGATCTGGACAACCTACCAATGGGTTGTTACCCATGATAACTTGCCAGCCATACTCGTGTGGTGAAGTGTGGCTTATTGTTTTTTTTTTATTTTCTCCTTTTCTTTTTCTTTTTCTCTTTTTTTTTCTTTTTGGACTTTCTTTTTCTTTTTTTTTTTAAGTAGGTGGCTTCCCTGGCCTAAGATTTACCTAAAGGCAGCAGGAAAAGAATGGTCCAGTGGTTGGGCTCTGGACAACTTACCTATGGGCTATTACCCACGATAACTTATCAGCCATACCACCCCAGCAGGTTCATTAGCTACCCAATTTTCGTTAAAACCGTCGAACAACGAGTTAGTGAGAATAGTGTGTAGATGCTTAGACTTAAAGTTCCCTCAAATCAGAGGGCGGGTTGATAAGTCGTGTACTTATCACCCAAACTTATTTAATAAATTTGAAATGGAATTCAGGATGGCGAGGACTCGATAAACAAATCCACATTTTAGTGGATACCCGGGCTGATTAAGCCCAAAGACCTGAAGGGTCTTAGTGTTCAGATCCTACTGTAATATTTCTTAAGATTGAAAAGTCCTAATGCCCAAATATTCTTTCCTAATTCAAAAAAATATTTTTTTTTATAAAAGAAAACAAGTAGAATTTACAAGAATTCCATAAAGCTGACAAAATGATTTAGAGATGAATCCACCCCCCCATGCCTAGCTGATGCAATGTCCGCATTTAGAATAAAAGACATGAAGGAAGGGTAAAATGTAGAAGATATCACCTGAATATCATGCTCAGGTCAGCTCTGAGTCAGACTGAGCAACTGCTGAGTTTAATGCCACCAGCTAGGCGAGGTTCAACCAAAGTAATCACAATGTGATGAGAGCAACCATGTCTGAGACGATTTCTGGAACAATACGGTCAATAAAAGGCTTCAGACGTTGACCGTTGACTTTAAATGAATTACCCATCTTTGGGTCAGAGATTTGAACAACCCCGTTTGGAAATATCGATCGATGATGAATGGGTCATTCCATTTTGACCTACGATTGCCAGGAAAGTGCTTAAGTCGAGAATCAAAGAGCCAGACCTTCTGGTTCGGCTCAAACCTCTTGTGGGATATCAATTGGTCATGAAGAGCTTTAGTCTGAGCCTTATAGATCTTAGCATTCTCGTATGCGTCGTTTCTAAGCTCCTCCAACTCAGATAGTTGGAGTTTTCTGGTCTTTCCAGCTAAACTCAAATCCAGATTACACTGCTTGATTGCCCAGAATGCCCTATGTTCAATTTCTACGAGTAAATGGCATGCCTTTCCATACACCAGATGAAACGGTGACATGCCGATAGGCGTTTTGTACGTCGTACGGTAGGCCCAAAGAGTGTCCTCAAGCTTTTGAGTCCAGTCTTTACGATCAGGCCTAACCGTCTTCTGAAGAATATTCTTGATCTCCCGATTGGAGATCTCGGCCTGTCCATTCGTCTGGGGATGGTAAGGTATGGAGATTCTGTGATTTACCCCGTATTTTGCCAGTAAATTACGGAACTAGGCATTAGTGAAGTGAGTACCACCATCGCTGATGACGACCCTCGGAATCCTGAACTGATGTAAACACATTTACACTACTTAAGATGTCTATTTATGCATGTTCATAAGCATAGGATTGCATTGCATGATATAAATATTGCATAACATGCATCATCTTGCATTTAGAGTAGTTTGAATAAAATGGAGGTTAATTGTCTCCTTTTATGTGCTTGGATAAGGCAAACTTTTTATCAGGGCCTCGGATCAAAGATCCAACCATACAGATGTGATCAGGGAGACGATTGGAGTTCAACAACTCCAAGATCACACTAATCAGGCATCTGTAGCATCAGATAGGAACCCTAGAAGATCAAGGGCTAGGATGGTGTAAATCCACACTTCAAATTAAAAATTCGACCGTACGGATGGATTCGGATCGACGATGCAGCCTAACGATGCAAAAATCGAGTCAATCCGACACCTGTGGCACCATCTACAACATCTAGAAGATGGACGGCCAAGATGGCACCACGTGGCGCCATCTCGGCCGCCCAATTGCCCGCATGCAACCTCTGAAGCCTCCGCATCTACCCCTCTCCGCCGTTGGATCTCGATCCAATGGCTGTGAACGCATGCGCCTCAAATCGTCCACATGACCATCCATTCTCCGTAGCATAGCAGTTGCGAGGCGCTACATGTTCACAAGACGCGGGTTCGAGCCGCAGCGAGCAGGAGAAGGGCGCGGGCGAGCGTCGGATCTTGATCAGGCGGCCGTCCGTGCTCAATAGCGTTGACGCGTTATCGCACGCCCGTGCCTCACGCGGCATTGCACGCGTTGGGGCGGGTGCGCAGTGAGCGGGCGAAGGCGCGATCTAGGCTGTCCAATCTCACGATCGGATGGCTGAACGTGCGGCATGTGTTGAGAGCGAGCAGACGAGCAGGCGCGCGTGGGCAACGGCCACTACGCCCACGTTGGGGCTTTAGCGACGGTTTTATCCGTCACTAAAGACCCCTTATTTAATGTTTTAAAAATGTAATGACCAATTTGCCCCTACTCCTTGCAACTATAAAAGGAGACCCCCTCCACACAAAATTCTCATCCCTTCCTTCTCCTCTCTACCTCTCCAAAGCTCAAGAGAAGCTTGTCCCACACCCGGGATGCTCCTCGCGGGATAAAGTCCAAATTTTCGTCCCCGTTCGGAAGTGGATCCCGCGACGACGACGATGTGCAGCTCCGTTCCTGTTCTTCTACTTCGTCCTCCTTCGTCCTGCTCCGTCCTCCTTCGTCCAGGCGTCGTCCCGTCCGACTCGTCCTCCAAGCGATCATCGAGGAGGATAACTTCTCTCTCCCATTCTTCTTTACAGTTTTTCTAGTGTAGAATTTTCCTGCTTTCTAGTGTAGCTGATTTCCCACTTTCTAGTGTAATTTCTATTCGGTTTGATTGTATAAACATTTTGAAATATTGAATGTATGTTCTCTCTTTCTCTCTCTCTCTCTTCCTTTTAGCCTGATAGCTTCATTGTAATTATATCGTCTCGTTTTTCAAAAAATTCTAAAAAAAATATAATTGCGAATATAGATCGACGTAGCCTCCCTATGTTCGACCCGGAATTTAAATTTTGGTATAAATTTTATTTGTTGAACATGAATTCTTCTCTTTAAAGCTACAATGACAAGGTTTTGAAACCAAACACATCAGCGTAGCAATTCATACGTTCAACATTTTGGCACCGTTGCTGGGGAGGCAACGATTTCCGATCTTCTTTTCACATTTCTTGCACTTTATTGTTTTCTAACTTGCTTTCTCTTGTGTCTATTATTTTGCAGAGACCTCCATCAAGGAATCAACAAGTGGTAGACTGGAGTAAAGTGCAGTTGAAGACAACTGTAAGTGCTCCCCATTCTTCCCCCCCCTCCATAGATTTCATTCGCCACATTAAATCCAAATTCCAATTAACCTAGGTGTTTGCATAAATCCTAGGAATAGTTTGGTTGTTTGGATTTTCACTCACATTCATTCCACCCTCATTTATAAAAAAAAACAACAAAAAGATAATCTTGTGGGGTAATTTTCAACAAACACACAACATACACCCCACATTCAAGGCACTTAATCAAATTGATTTGTTTGTACTCAACCGGGTTCTGATCTGTGGAACCGGTACACACAAAGCAACACATAAAAGAGTAGAAATCATTCTAGGTTAACCATCTTTGAGTGCCTAACTTAGTGGTGCATTTGTGGCCAATTGTTTGAGTTGTTTAGGCTGCACCACTCTATTTAAAAGCAACTCATCAAGTAGCTCCTCCTTAGGGATTTCAATCTAGGTTTATTCCAGGCACTCCACTTTCTTTCTGGTTTTACAGGAAAACAATCTTCACCCATGTTTTACAACTTGGTTTGCCTAGAAACTTGATTGCAATCCACCTAATTTGAAACCCTAAAAGCTACTTAAGCAAGATTTGAACATTAAAATTCACGCATCACAAATAATCTTGCTTGAAAACCTTGGTTGTGCACGCACTTACGCAAATCTCAATCAATCATTAAGGGCACAACCCATTTTAAGGGCCCATCACATTCCATAAGCACCACAATCCCAGGCCTTAATAAAATTAAGTAGACATTGGCCATAAGGTCTGATTCATTCTTCAGGGCCTAGTCTGAGATTATTTTTTATTAACCTACTTGTACTGATTAATCTGATGTCTAGCTAGGGGAGTAGCGTCAAACGATCGCAGCTGGGGGGTACACTAGGAACCGGAGGCGAAAGCCGAAGGAAGAACCTTCTCCCCAGTCCCTCCTAACCGGTTGGATTAAACAAACGCAAGTAGAGTAAATCATTTACAATCTTAAGATAGGTTTTGGGAGTCAATAGATCCTTAGGCTACCCCACTTAAGGACAGCCTTATTTTGTTGTGCTGCAGGGTCCCTATCCCCAGTCCTTTCGACCTTCTCCTAGTTTATGCTGGGAAGACGGTCATTGAATCCTCGATTGGAAGGACCATTAGAACATTCTAGGAGGTGCAAATTGGATTTTGGTCAATTTGATCCCATGGCCGAACAACAACCTCCTCTGCTTGGAAATCCACAAGAAGAATTTCGAAGGCAGCTGGAACAAATGCAGAGAATGCAGGAATGGTTCCAAAGAATGCAGGGCGCTCAACCCTTGAAGGATTTTTATGATCCTTCAAATTACGGGGAACGTCCCAACGTCCAGATTCCAACCGGTGACGTAGAAATCAATCCCTAGGTGTTAAGCCTGATTAAACATTATCATGGGCTTGGCTTCGAAGATCCGTTTCAGCACTTGGAGGACTTGACCACTTTGGTCCAGACCACCAAGGCTCGAAACATAAATGAGGAGCAAATGATCATGAGTCTCTTCCCCCATTCTCTTACGAATAAGGCCGCGCATTGGCATAGGACAATAGGAAGACCAATTACAACTTGGAATGAGTTGAAATCGGCCTTTCTGAAGAAATTCTTCCCAGTCGGACGTACCAATGCTTTGAGATGGGCAATCACTACCTTTACCCAGCGATCGGGGGAGCAGTTTCATGTGGCCTGGGAGTGATTCCAGGACTTATTGCGGAGGTGTCCACACCACGAGGAGCCAAAATGGCAACTCGTGCAAATCTTCTATCATGGGTTGACTGAGCAACTCAAAAATCATGTGGATGCTTCTTGCGGAGGCAATTTCCTCAATAAAGATGCAGATAGTGCACATGATTTATTTGAGGAAATGAGTGAGAATTCAATTAATCATGCCTCCATAGATACTTTTAATCTGTCCCAGTAGTCCAGATCAAATGTCAATGAAGTCCATGACTCTCATTCATTTGATATGGAATTGATTTGTAACAAACTTGATAAGGTGGACTTGGTTGCTAAAAGAATGGAAGAGTGGATGGCTGGCAATTCTATGAACAACTCTCGATCCACTCAATCCCAAAATTTGGGATTCCATTGCTCACGAGCTCCTTCTGGACGGGAGTTCGTGAATCAACTCGATGCGGCTCAACCTGTGAGTCAGCATTTTTCGGAACCCCATGGGTTTGGGGTTCCAAACTGGGGCCTTTGATCCCAGTTTTTCTAATCCTTCCCTTTCTTTCTCTCCATCCTCACCATATGAGGATGTCTACGTTGTACAAAAGAATGTTAGATCCAACCCCTACTCGAATGCCTATAATCCAGGTTGGAGAAACCACCCTAACTTCTCTTGGAAAAATCTAGGGCAACGGACCCAATTCCGACTCGGCAACTATGCTCCGCAACAACCAATGGGTCAAGGTCAAGTATATACTCAGTTGTCTCCGAATCAGGTTAATCATCTAGCTTGGAATGCCCGTTAACCTGCAGGGCAGGCTGATTTGAACCGTCAAATGGTAGAGAAGCAAGGATCCATGCTCCAGCTCATGCAGCAAATGAAAAACTCGCTAGACAACTTGCAATCCGGGCTCATTGCTAACTCTCATCAACCCGGATATTTACCATCCCAACCGGTACCCAACCCGCGAAATATTATGAATTTGGCCAATCAAGCCCATGGGTACGGAAATCAGAGGGACCCACACGCACATGCTCAGGTGGTTGAGCAGGGTTCCTCGTCTTCTTCTTCTTCTGCAAATCAACAATTCATGGTTAATCAAGCCCCTCCAATCTTTCCTAACCCTCCCCAAGATCCAAATTCTTATGCTTCTGCAAATTCTGTAACTTTGAGGAGTGGTAAGAAGACTCAGGATCCACAACCACACTATTCTGATCTTTTGAATCCTGAAGAACCTGAAGAGAGAGAGGAGAATTCTAGAGGAGAAATCAAGGCTCAGGATCCTGATTCCAAAGATCTGACTCATGTTCCTTTTCCTGAAGCCTTAACCAAACCAAAGAAGAAGTCTGTTGGTAGCAATGAGGAGCTTCTGAATCTATTTAAGAATGTTGAGATCAATATCCCGCTCCTTGATGCTATTAAGTACATACCGGCTTACGCAAGATTTTTAAAGGAATTATGTACACAAAAGCGTAAGTCAAGAGAATCTGTTCCGAGGAAGGTGGTACTCTCCGAGCAGGCTAGTTCTACTATCCTGCACTACCTCCCTCAGAAAAAGAGAGATCCTGGTGCTCCATTGATTTCTTGCGTTATCGGAGATTACACATTTGATAAAGCACTTTTGGATCTGGGTGCATCCATCAACCTAATTCCGACTTCTCTCTACGAGAAGTTTGGGTTAGGTGAACTTCGGCCAACTTCAGTAACGCTACAGTTAGCGGACTGCTCGGTCACAAACCCGCGAGGCGTTATTGAAGATGTTATAGTTAAGGTCAAGGATTTCTATTTTCCTGTAGATTTCCTTGTCCTTGACATGGATGTACCTGATAATCTAAGGAACACGCCCATCATTCTAGGGCAACCGTTCCTGGCTACCGCTAAGGCCAACATTAATTGTGAAAGCGGTAGCATGGAAATTGCCTTTGGAGACCAACGAATAAAATTGGATATTTTTAAGGCGATCAACAAATTTAAGGATTGTGGATTTATTGAGGAACTTAATGAGGATAATGATAATATTGAAACTTGTTTGACAGTTTCTTCAATTGAAAGTTCCTCTTTGGATGATGAATTTGACCCGCAACCCTCTATGACTGACCTTACATCTTCGGAAGAGGTTATTGATTTTGTTCACTCACAACCTCTTCCTCTTGTTGAATCTTCAGCATCTACCCTACCATCAATCATCAACCCACCCCAACTTGAGTTGAAACCATTGCCCGAGAATTTGAAATATCAATTTTTAGGACCTCAGAATACGCTCCCTGTGATTATCAGTGCTAAATTGACAAAGGAGCAAGAGATTAAATTGATCAAGGTCCTAAAGGAACATAAGGAGGCAATTGGTTGGACCATTCATGACCTCAGGGGGATCGAGCCATCTTACTGTAATCATAGAATATTCTTGGAAGATGGATCCCACCCTTCTCGCCAGATGCAGAGGAGATTGAATCCAAATATGCGAGAAGTGGTCAAAAAGGAAATTATCAAGTGGCTCGATGCAGGAATTATTTATCCAATCTCTGATAGTCCCTGGGTAAGTCCCATTCAGATTGTTCCAGAGAAAGCCGGGATTACTGTTGTGACAAACGAGAGAGGAGAATCTGTCACAACTCGTTCAGCTTCCTCTTGGAGAGTTTGTATTGATTACAGAAAGCTGAACACAACCACTAAAAAGGATCATTTTCCCCTACCCTTCATCGATCAAATCTTGGAAAAATTAGTCGGGCAGAAGTACTTCTATTTTCTTGATGGCTACTCGAGATACAACCAAGTTCCTATCCATCCTGAGGATCAGGAAAAAACTACTTTCACCAGTCCCTACGGAACCTTTGCTTTTTGTAGGATGCCTTTCGGGTTATGCAATGCACCTGCGACTTTTCAAAGGTGTATGCTAGCCATATTTTCTGACATAGTGGGAGAGTTTATGGAAGTCTTCATGGATGATTTCTCTATTTTTGGAGAATCATTTGACTCTTGTTTGGCTAATTTGGCAATGATTCTTAAGCGATGTATCAAAACACAATTGGTCCTTAGCTAGGAAAAGAGTCATTTCATGACCCAAGAGGTGTTTGCACCTCAAAACACGCCTATAAGAACGCCTTCTTATGCTATTTTCTAGCATTAACTATGTATATTATAATCCTGTAGTTGCATTTGTAAAAACGCTTGCATGCATGCATTTAATTGAGAGGAGAAGAGAATGGAATAAATGGCTTGCATTTTTGCATTTTTCTTCAAGTGTCTCTTTGCAAAAAGTCCCCTCTCCATATTTTATTTTCATCTTTCTTTCTTCTTCCCACGGCTTTTCTCTTCTTCCCGCGGCTGCTTCCTTCCCGCGGCTGCACTCTTCCCGCAGCTGCATGCAGCAGCCACGCAGCACCTCTTCCCGTCACGTCTCCCTGCCAACGCCGCTCCCTACAGCTGCAACTAGCACGCCCTCTCCCTGCTGCAGCCAACACGCCCCTCTCCCCTCCTCTATAAGTAGCTGCAGCTTCATCCTCGCGACGGGGAGGTTGCAGCTACTGAAAAAAACCCGCAGCCACCTTCCTCGCCCGTTCTCCCCTCCCATACGTCGGCCCTCCGTCGAGGAGGCACCCGACGAGCAGGAGAACCCACTGTGGTGCTCACCACCACAGTGGGAACACCACCGCCCAACTCTTCAACGAGCCGGTGGGCGTGGTGTTTTCTTTTCTCTTCGTTTTCATCTCCACGCCATTGCTGCCGCTTCAAGGTCCGAAGCTTGAAGCAGCAGCAGCAGCAGCCCAGCGGCGACAGCAGCAGCAGCAGCACCCCCGCCTCCTCCGCGACCTTCCCCGCAGGCGCGCAACCCTCCGCGCGCGCCTGCAGGCCCGTTCCCCGTCTCCGCCTCTGCTCTGTCGCCTCTGCAATTCCACCCGCGACAGGCCGCTGCGCGCACTGCAGCGGCCGGCTACGGCCTCGCGCCGACCCCCGCGAACCTCTGCAACCCTCCGCGACCGACTGTAGACTCCCCGCCGCCCTCTCCGAGCACGCCATCGCCCGCTCTCCGTCCTCGCACCCGGTCTGCAGGAGACGTCTCACGTCCACTGCACGAAGGCGCGGTGCACCGCGACGATCAGACGTCCGCCTCCGCCTTCAGACGACGTAGAGTCAGACGTCTGCCGCCTCCGGCAGACGTCTTAACTCGCGCGTCCGCGAACACTCCTTCGCCCGCTCTCTCTCTCCGCCGATCTCTCCCGCCCGCTCCCTCTGTCTCCCGCTCTCTCTCTCTTCGCGATCTCTATCTCTCTCTCTCTCTCTCTCTTTTTTTCACTTACAGCAACACACACACACCCATTCACCGACACACACACACACACTAATAGTAACTTATATACATACATATATATATATATATATATATATATATATATATATATATATACATATACATATATCTATATATATATACTTATATATACATAGTATATCTATATAGTTATGTATACATACATATAATATAATATATATATACATATACATATATAATATATATATATATATATATACACATACTCATATACATATATATATATACATATCTATATACTTATACATATACACATATATATATACATATATCTAAATACATATATACTTATATACATATATACATAGCTATATACATATATACATACATATATATATATATATATATATATATATATATACACCTATATATATATATATATATATATATCTATATATATCTATACATATATACTTATACATTTATATACATATAGATATATTTACTCATATACATACATATGTACATATATTTTCACGTTATTTACTATACGCTGTATCATGGGGATATCTGCACCAGTTGCTGATATTCCCTGATACACGCGTACAAAAAAAGCGTGGTCCCATACATCATCCATCCTTCATCCACACTCCACGCGGCACCTAGTCGTGTTGGTTGCGTCTCTCTAGACGTCGGCTGACTCGACATAGTGCTATACTCCATCGTCACCTCCACCCCCACCCCTTTATATATATACTACATATAAATCTATAGCTACTATATTTACTTTCTATCTGTTAGCTTCCTTCTTAGTAAAAAGATAAAAAAAAGGTATAAAAGTGAAAAGATAATCTTTGATTTGCAGGTACCCCCGTCTTGCAAGTAGCAAGACGTGTTTTGAAACTCTATTTTGGCTAAAAGCCAAGGACACAATTTTGAGGGTGTGCCTCAAGAACAAGGATTACCAGAAAAAAAAACCTAAATAAGAAAAATACCAGAAACAGAATAAACAAACGGAAGAGACGCATTTTAAGGAAAACGTAGAAACTCGACTTGAACCCCACTTCCCTGAGTTCGACCCTGGGCTTAAAAGTGACAAGATAAAATCAATTAGGCCAGGTTAAAAATTTTGTAAAGAGATGGTTAGGTCTGAATTAGGTTAACCACTATACACATTTCAACGGTAAAAATATCATATTAACAACCTATCCGGGCCGACCATCATGACTTTTCTGGCGCCGTTGCCGGGGAGGTGCGCTTTCGAGTAAGTTTCTATCCAATTCCTTTAAATTTGTCTCTTCTCTCTTCACGGGTATTGTTGTTTTTGGTGTGCAGGTGAACCTGGTGGAAGGAGAAGAAGGCTGACGAAGTCGAGGACGTGAGCAGATCCAAGGCGGGAACGAGAGCGTGAAGACGCCGACATTGCATTGGAGCTTCGCACACGTTGACGAACAAGTAGGTTTTCTTTTCTCATCAAATTAGTGTTAACTTGCCACCACAAAAATAAAAAAAAAAATTTTTAAAACTAAAAACTAGAAAAACTTTTTGGGATTTCTTGAGGGCAAGTGGATTAAAATTCACTTGATTGATTGGTTGTCTTCACTCCCACTGCCCCGGATTTCCCACCTTACTTCGCATAGCGAAAATCCGAGAATCTTCATTCTTAGATTTTTCGCCGTGGGAAGTATTCTTTGAGGCAAAGAAAAAGATTGCTTGTATCCCTCTTTTGCCTCACTTATCTTTAATTCAGGATCACATTTTTGGTGGGGAGACTTGGAATTGAGTTGATTCCAACCCCACCACGACTTTTCAAATTTGCCTGTGATTCGATCCTGAATACTTCAACCCCAAAAATTTTATTTTCTTTATCTTTTGGTTGAAGCCTTGTGTGTGGAAATCATTTCTGGTGATTGGGAGCGCTTGAATTGAAGTGCTTTGGCTCCCTGTCACATTGATATAAAACTGATTCGTGCATCCACACTTAGAAATCTCCATTTAGGGTAGCCCATTGCATTTTAGCATGCATTAACTAACTGATAATTGAAGAAGGGTTTCTTGGGTTTTAGAAGGAAAACCTGTATTTTTGCAAAAAACCCGGAGATTGGTTGAATTGGTAATTCAGCAAAACCCTAAAATTCATACTACTTAAGGCTGAACTCTAAAAACCATTCGCCAATAAAAACTTCAATTCGGGGAGATTTCCCCGTTGCATGCTTGTTCTTACACACTCTTAAAATCAATCACTTGGGCATTACCCGTAAACAACGCCCTTCACATTCCAAAAGCACTTGACCCTAAGCCTCTAATTAAAACTGGTAGTAACTTGACCCTTACTGAGGATTGGAGGCCTAACTACCTGTGTGTAGCGACTACGTGCTGGTGAGAGTTCCCGCGTGCTATCGGGTGTCTAAGACTGGGGCAAACGGCCTTTCAATCTGGCCCGGTGGTTCCGCGGTGCTCGCATTCGGTTCCGTAATTCGTGATAGTAGGTAACTTAGATCTTTAGGTCTAAGGGCACACTGTAGAGGTTAGGAACTTGACTGTATTGATTTGTAATCAAGTGTACCTTTGCGGCGTCATTTCTCTCATCCCTATTCCCTTCTCATCTCCCCAATTCTTCCTGCGGTAGTGCATGTTTGGGAGGAGGTCACAAAACCCTGAACTATTTGAATTGACTGATAAATCTAGAAAACAAGTCGAATCGTCCTCCTCCTCCACAAACATGGCTGCACGCCCACCCCCAAATCCCGAGGGAGGAAACCGCCCTCAGAACCCACCAGGTGGTGGAGCCTTAGATCCCATAACCCGCCTCCAAGCCCAAATGGAAATGTATAATGAGCAAATCGAAGCCATTCGGGAAACATTGGAGGAAATGCAGAACCCTCCCGAACGGGAGGAGCCTAGGTCTCTTAGCTCTTATCAGAATCCCGCTGCTACAGAGACCATAGGACAAATTCGGGTCCCCATGGGCGGGGACGACTTTGAATTAAAACCAAATATAATTGGCCTAATCAATTTTCACTTTCATGGTCTTGCAAGTGAAGACCCATTTCTCCACTTGGAAGACCTAACCCGACTTGCTGAAACTGTTAAACCAAGAAATGTCGGGTTATCTATAGTCCTCATGAAGATGTTCCCATTTTCATTACGGGATAAAGCGTCGCAATGGTTACGCACCCTTGGGAGAACCATCCACTCGTGGGAAGAGATGCGAACAGCGTTTCTCAAGAAGTTCTTCCCAATCGGGCGGACCAATACGCTTCGCCGTGCTATCACTTCATTTACGCAACAAAACGGCGAACAATTTCATGAGGCATGGGAGAGGTATAACGACCTCCTCAGGAAATGTCCGCACCACGGTCTGCCTAAGTGGCATATAGCCCAGATTTTCTACTATGGGCTAAATGAGACTTTGAAGCAGATTGCAGACGCTTCCTGCGGAGGGAACTTTATGAATAAAGACGAGAATGGAGCATTCGAGCTGTTTGAAAATATGAGTGAAAACTCGATGAACATTGCTTCCATTGTCGCCTTTAATCGTACCAGCCAGCCCCGAAATGTCCACGAAGTTGACATGGGACCCTCCCATTCATCCACTGATCTAAGCCTTATTGCACAAAAACTGGATGAAGTCTCCGTCGTGCACAAGAAGCTGGACGAGCTTCTAGCCAACCCCGCTCGATCTATGGCAAAC
Organism: Thalassia testudinum; assembly: GCA_037157565.1. Taxonomy (NCBI): domain Eukaryota; kingdom Viridiplantae; phylum Streptophyta; class Magnoliopsida; order Alismatales; family Hydrocharitaceae; genus Thalassia; species Thalassia testudinum. The sequence goes on from JAZHRO010000025.1 coordinate 100,236,253, forward strand.
ACCACCTCTTCACCACTTCGTCACAATCCAAGTTCTTCTAATACCAGGCTTATCCCAAGAAACCCCGTTAGACCTTCCTTACCGAGTGTCGCGCCAAGCGACTCGGTAAGTCATGTGGAACTGGCTTCTGCGAGCCAGTATTTCGACACGGAGGACCAAGCCTCCGTGGGCTCGGACGCATATCTACATGCGGACGCGTCTACTGGCATAGAAGATGCTTGCGCCCTGGGGAACAACCCGTTCTCTACCACTTATAACCCGGGGTGGCGTAATCATCCGAACTTTGCATGGTCCAACAACTCGCAGCGCCAAAACCCCGCGGGTGGACCAATGCGACCGTCCGCACCCGTCATCCCAAGGGTCCAATTTAATCCTATGGCAAATCCGCCATCAGGCCCTTGCGTACCACAAACTGAACACGCATCAAGCCCTCTTGACAAATTGATGCGAATGATGACGGAAATGTCAAAGCGCCATGAAGAGAACATGACCTCTCTTCAGCACCAATTGGCGCAGCAGAATGCCGAGATCAGTCAACTACGCATGGCGACTCGATCTCAGGGCACTCTTCCCGCCCAACCTGTTCCAAACCCGCGAAATTTCGTGCCCCGTGGTTCTCAACCACAGGTACGACCTTCTCAGGGACAGGTTAATCAAGTTCTGCAAGCTCCGAGCATTCCACCGGGATTTCAGGCTAATCCTGCTGCAGCACCACACTCTTATATCCCCATTGCAAACCCTCCTCCACCGTATGATCCCACTGGACCCGCATCGTCCAATGCTATCACTACGAGGAGCGGTAAGCAAACCGTCGATCCGCCTCGACCTGATCCTGGCCCATCTTCTTCATCACCCTCTCATTCGGGATGCATACCGCATTCGCGAGAGGATGATGCACCAAAACTTGTGCCAGAATCAATCCCATTCCCTGAGGCTCTACTAAGGGAGCCAAAAGGCAAAAAGAAAAATACGCAGGCCTTTGACAACCTACGTAATTTGTTCAGGGATGTAGAAATCAAGGTACCCCTGCTCGAGGCAATCGACCACATACCTACTGTCGCTCGATTTTTCAAAGACTACACAACACCCAGACGACAGTCGAAGAGGACTAAGAATCCGGTGGTTCTCTCGCCTCATGCGAGTTGTGCTATACTGTCAAACTTACCACCGAAGCAGAAAGATCCGGGCACACCACTGATTTCCTGTAGCATCCAAGGCTGCAGTTTTAACCGTGCCTTGCTTGATCTAGGATCTTCCATCAATCTCATACCGACCATCATGCTCAAAAAATTTTCCTTGGGAAATCTGAAACCCACCCCTGTCACGTTACAGTTGGCAGATCGTTCTGTCAAAATCCCGAAGGGTGTGGTGGAAGACGTGGTGGTTAGGGTCAACAGTCTCTGTTTTCCTGTTGACTTTCTTATTTTAGATATGGAAGTTCCTAGTTCACTTTCTGATTGTCCGATCATCCTCGGTCGACCTTTCTTGGCCACAGCCCGCGCCCACATCGACTGCGAGTCGGGCTGTATTGAGATTGCCGTTGGATCTGAGAAGCTCAAGCTTAACATATTCAAGGCAGCCAAGAACTTTGATTGCGATTGCATTGAGGATGACACGTCTGACGAGGATATGGCCATCAGCGCGTGTATCGGACTAATTGGGACCTATTCGGACTGCTGCGGATTACCTATAAACACTGATAACTGCCTGACCAACGCATACTGTGACGTTCCCCAATCCCTCCCTTGTCCAGTACCTTCTCCTGGCCAGACTTCTGACGAGGTTTTCTCCGCTTCCCATACCTCGTGGTCTGAGTCATATCCGGGCTACTCACTGTCGGTCCATACTCATGAAGACCGAATTGCCCTTTCTTCCCCGCCAAATCAGGCGGATTTACAAATCCACACTGGGACCTTGAGCCCATATACTTCTCACTGGGGCTATTCATTTTTGGATCCATCTATCCAAGAAGCCCCTCTTCTTGGCCAATCTGAAGGCCAGTTTCTTCCTCCTAACTTGTTCTCCTACCCGTCTGGGACACTCTCGTCCCAAGAAATGCCAGATCCTTCCCCATCTACTCCCGAGCTAAAAGTGCTGCCTAATACACTCAAGTATGTTTTCCTGGGACCAAATGAAACGCTCCCTGTAATCATCAGTTCAAAATTAACCATGGAGCAGGAGTGCAAACTAACTAAGGTCCTCCTAGAACACAAGGCAGCTATTGGGTGGTCCTTATCAGACTTATCTGGTATTAGTCCCTCCTACTGCACTCATCGTATATATACGGAGGAGGAGGCTCGACCTTCTCGCGAGATGCAGCGACGTCTCAACCCTAACATGCGGGAGGTCGTTAAGAATGAAATCATTAAGTGGCTGGATGCGGGTATAATCTACCCGATCAGCGATAGCCCCTGGGTGAGTCCGATTCACGTTGTGCCCAAAAAGGCAGGACTCACCATCCGTGTCAATGACAGGGGCGAATCCATCCCTACACGCACTCCTACATCTTGGAGAGTGTGTGTAGATTATAGGAAACTCAATGCTGCAACCAAGAAAGATCACTTCCCGCTACCATTTATTGACCAAATCCTAGAGCGGTTAGCGGGAAATAAATTTTTCTGCTTCCTGGATGGATTCTCAGGATATAACCAGGTGGCAATAGACCCCCGAGACCAAGAGAAAACCACTTTTACTTGCCCTTTCGGCACCTTCACCTTTAGAAGGATGCCGTTCGGACTTTGTAACGCGCCAGCAACTTTCCAGAGATGCATGCTGGCGATATTTCATGACATGGTGGGTGACTTTCTCGAGGTCTTCATGGATGACTTTTCAGTCTTTGGACCATCTTTCGACGAATGTCTTGCCAACCTGACTCGCATCCTTAGGAGATGTATTGATGTAAACCTCGTGCTTTCCTGGGAAAAAAGTCATTTTATGGTGCACGAGGGAATTGTTCTTGGACATATCATCTCCGATAGGGGTATCGAGGTTGACAGAGCTAAGCTCGATATCATTGCTGATTTACCTGTGCCTGGTTCTGTCAAACAAATCCACTCCTTCTTGGGACACGTCGGTTTCTATAGGAGATTCATCAAAGACTTCTCCAAAATTTCTCGACCCTTAACTCATCTCCTATCAACCGACGTGCCCTTCGACATGGGCCCTGACTGTATACAAGCATTCACGCAGCTGCGTAATGCTGTCACCAAGGCCCCTGTTCTCCAGCCGCCTGATTGGTCCCTCAACTTTGAACTTATGTGTGACGCTTCAGACCTTGCAGTCGGAGCCATCCTGGGACAAAGACGCGATAGACACCCCTTCGTGGTATACTACGCCAGTAAGACGTTGGACGAGGCCCAGCGTAATTATACTACCACTGAAAAGGAACTACTGGCAGTCGTCTTTGGGCTGGAAAAATTCCGTTCTTACCTTCTGGGCTCTCACGTTATTGTTTTCACTGATCACGCGGCCATTCGCCATCTCATGCACAAGAAGGATGCCAAGCCTAGACTGATTCGTTGGATCCTTCTGCTCCAGGAATTTGACATTGAGATTCGTGATAAGGTCGGAGCCCAGAATGTTGTGGCTGATCACCTTTCCAGACTGGACCCTGACCATATTGGACTTACTCTGCCAATTAATGAAGTTTTTCCTGATGAGCACCTATTGGCAATAAATGTGGCAAGTGGACCGTGGTATGCCGACATTGCCAATTACCTTGCTTCTGGATCTCTTCCACGTGGCTGGCCTAAAAACCAGCGCGAGCGTCTCATGGCAGAAGCAAAGTATTATTTCTGGGATAATCCACTTCTTTTTCGGATAGGTGCTGATCAAATCATCCGTCGCTGTATTCCTGACAGTGAGTTCCCCAGTGTGCTATCCTTCTGCCACGATCAGGCCTGTGGAGGCCATTTCTCTGGGAGGAAAACTGCAGCCAAAGTGTTGCAGTGCGGTTTCTTTTGGCCCTCCCTTCACCAGGACGCGCACACTTATGCCAAACATTGCACTAGGTGCCAGTCATTAGGGTCGATGGCACGTCGTGACATGATGCCCTTGCAACACATCCTAGCTGCGGAAATCTTCGACATCTGGGGAATTGACTTCATGGGTCCCTTTCCTCCATCCAACGGCTTCGAATTCATCCTCGTGGTCGTCGACTATGTTTCAAAATGGATCGAGGCTATTCCCGCGCGCCGTGCTGACCATGTTATCTCCACCCGATTCGTCAAAGACCATATCTTTGCGCGTTTTGGGATCCCTCGGGCCATTATCTCGGATGGAGGAAGCCACTTTACCCATGCTTCTTTTCGGGCACTTCTGAGGAGGTACGGAGTCCACCATCGTATCGCATCCCCGTATCATCCTCAGACGAATGGCCAGGCGGAAGTGTCGAACCGGCAAATCAAGCAGATTCTCCAGAAAATGGTTCGGCCTGACCGTAAGGATTGGTCTGACAAGCTGACTGACGCACTTTGGGCGTATCGGACCGCCTTCAAGGCCCCCCTTGGTATGTCTCCATATAGAATCGTTTACGGGAAGCCTTGTCATTTACCTGTAGAGTTGGAGCACCGCGCTTATTGGGCGGTTCGCCAATGTAACCTCGACCCAGACTTGTGTGAACGAGAAAGGAAACTCCAACTCCAAGAGCTGGAAGAGCTCCGTCGTGAAGCCTATGATTCTGCTCTAACCTTTAAACAACGCACTAAGGCTTTTCACGACAGCCATGTTCGGCGGAAGGAATTTGAGCCATCTCAGCAAGTTTGGCTCTATAATGCCCGACTCAAATTCTTTCCTGGGAAATTAAAGTCCAAATGGACTGGTCCTTTTCTGGTCTCAAGACCATTCCCCAATGGGGCCGTCGAAATCGAAGATCCCAAATCTGGGCGTAAATTTACGGTCAACGGGCAGCGTTTGAAACCCTATCTGACTCATGAACCTGCCCCCGTTGGAGAAACCGTTGCCCTGCTGGAGGGTAACTAATTCTTTGCCTCATTCTGAGTCCAGCTGGGGACATTAAATTCAGCGCTTGTTGGGAGGCACCCTAACAGCACTCACCATCCACCATCACTTTTCACACCTCTATCGCAATCACTTCACTTTTCTCTTCACCACCCACCATCCACCCACCCTTCCACCCTAATCTATACCCTGAACCTCAGCTCTTGTTACCCGATCTTCCATCCTTCCTCTGCCTTTCCCTGCATGCATATGAGGACATAGCATTGTTTGGCATGGGGGGGTGGATAGGCATCCATAGGATCCGGGTATGTTATGGTATTATACAGTTCCCACCTATTTATAAATATGCAAAAAAAATAAAATAAAATAAAAAATAAAAAAAATAATAAAATAAAATAAAATAAAATAAAATAAAAATAAATGGTGTTTAATAATAATCTTGAAGCTGAAACAAAAAGGCAATAAGTGTTTATGGATATTCAACCTCTGTTTTGAAGACTTTCCAGGCCACAAAAGCTTGATTCGCTCAGGCTCGGCTTAATTCACTTAAAGCATTGACAAAATAGATCAAGATCTCTCCTAACTAAGGATGTATTCTTGTACCTGAGACACCAGTACAGGATCCGTTGGTTTGCTTTTTCTTGAGAGCTTAAGTAAACTTGGTTCACACTACACATATCAGGAAAGACCAGGTGAACATAAGATCCAACCCTAGTGTTCATTAGGGAAGGTGGAGTCCTTACCTGTGTGCGCAGGTAGACTTTTTATCCCAGGCTTTAGTCTTGTGTTTAGGAGCGACTCTTTCCACCAAAAAGAAACTCTCCCACAAAAAAAAAAAAAAAAAGATGTGTGTTTCAAAATGTGTTGTAAGAGATATACTGACACGTGTTTCAAAAAAAAAAAAAAAAAAAATCAATCAGAAAAGAGATGTTTTAAAAGAGTCAGTATATCTCATAAATGTCTATATACTTTGTTTTTCGGTGAGTCACAAAAAAAAAAAAAAAAAAAAAATCAGAAAATGGGAGTTGAGTTTTCCGTCATCATCTTAAGGGTCAATTCGAAGACATGAGCTGAAACTGGGACCAACCTGTACTTAAAAATTCGTGAAACCCTGGGATTGAGTCTTAATCTTCATCTGGTCAGTCTTGATCCTTCACTATGCACAAACCATAATTTCTTGAGCTCTCGAGTACGGCAAAAACCTCCTGGGTCCTGGAAATCGTACTTAAGGTTTAAATATCAAGAGTCCTGGTTAGTTGAGAGATGATCTATGTCATGTGAGACTTAAAGTACTGGTAGTCTTCTTTACAATTGGTTCTCACAATATTCGATAATAAACACACCTATATCACCTCAGAAGAAAATTTTCAGCTTAAGATCATTTCTAAATACGGTTTTGCTAGGGACTAGCAAAAGATAGGCATGGGGGTATATGTTTGCACCTCAAAACACGCCTATAAGAACGCCTTCTTATGCTATTTTCTAGCATTAACTATGTATATTATAATCCTGTAGTTGCATTTGTAAAAACGCTTGCATGCATGCATTTAATTGAGAGGAGAAGAGAATGGAATAAATGGCTTGCATTTTTACATTTTTCTTCAAGTGTCTCTTTGCAAAAAGTCCCCTCTCCATATTTTATTTTCATCTTTCTTTCTTCTTCCCACGGCTTTTCTCTTCTTCCCGCGGCTGCGTCCTTCCCGCGGCTGCACTCTTCCCGCAGCTGCATGCAGCAGCCACGCAGCACCTCTTCCCGTCACGTCTCCCTGCCAACGCCGCTCCCTACAGCTGCAACTAGCACGCCCTCTCCCTGCTGCAGCCAACACGCCCCTCTCCCCTCCTCTATAAGTAGCTGCAGCTTCATCCTCGCGACGGGGAGGTTGCAGCTACTGAAAAAAACCCGCAGCCACCTTCCTCGCCCGTTCTCCCCTCCCATACGTCGGCCCTCCGTCGAGGAGGCACCGGACGAGCAGGAGAACCCACTGTGGTGCTCACCACCACAGTGGGAACACCACCGCCCAGCTCTTCAACGAGCCGGTGGGCGTGGTGTTTTCTTTTCTCTTCGTTTTCATCTCCACGCCATTGCTGCCGCTTCAAGGTCCGAAGCTTGAAGCAGCAGCAGCAGCAGCACCCCCGCCTCCTCCGCGACCTTCCCCGCAGGCGCGCAACCCTCCGCGCGCGCCTGCAGGCCCGTTCCCCGTCTCCGCCTCTGCTCTGTCGCCTCTGCAATTCCACCCGCGACAGGCCGCTGCGCGCACTGCAGCGGCCGGCTACGGCCTCGCGCCGACCCCCGCGAACCTCTGCAACCCTCCGCGACCGACTGTAGACTCCCCGCCGCCCTCTCCGAGCACGCCATCGCCCGCTCTCCGTCCTCGCACCCGGTCTGCAGGAGACGTCTCACGTCCACTGCACGAAGGCGCGGTGCACCGCGACGATCAGACGTCCGCCTCCGCCTTCAGACGACATAGAGTCAGACGTCTGCCGCCTCCGGCAGACGTCTTAACTCGCGCGTCCGCGAACACTCCTTCGCCCGCTCTCTCTCTCCGCCGATCTCTCCCGCCCGCTCCCTCTGTCTCCCGCTCTCTCTCTCTTCGCGATCTCTATCTCTCTCTCTCTCTCTCTCTTTTTTTCACTTACAGCAACACACACACACCCATTCACCGACACACACACACACACTAATAGTAACTTATATACATACATATATATATATATATATATATATATATATATATATATATATATATATATATATATACATATACATATATCTATATATATATACTTATATATACATAGTATATCTATATAGTTATGTATACATACATATAATATAATATATATATACATATACATATATAATATATATATATATATATATATATACACATACTCATATACATATATATATATACATATCTATATACTTATACATATACACATATATATATACATATATCTAAATACATATATACTTATATACATATATACATAGCTATATACATATATACATACATATATATATATATATATATATATATATACACCTATATATATATATATATATCTATATATATCTATACATATATACTTATACATTTATATACATATAGATATATTTACTCATATACATACATATGTACATATATTTTCACGTTATTTACTATACGCTGTATCATGGGGATATCTGCACCAGTTGCTGATATTCCCTGATACACGCGTACAAAAAAAGCGTGGTCCCATACATCATCCATCCTTCATCCACACTCCACGCGGCACCTAGTCGTGTTGGTTGCATCTCTCTAGACGTCGGCTGACTCGACATAGTGCTATACTCCATCGTCACCTCCACCCCCACCCCTTTATATATATACTACATATAAATCTATAGCTACTATATTTACTTTCTATCTGTTAGCTTCCTTCTTAGTAAAAAGATAAAAAAAAGGTATAAAAGTGAAAAGATAATCTTTGATTTGCAGGTACCCCCGTCTTGCAAGTAGCAAGACGTGTTTTGAAACTCTATTTTGGCTAAAAGCCAAGGACACAATTTTGAGGGTGTGCCTCAAGAACAAGGATTACCAGAAAAAAAAACCTAAATAAGAAAAATACCAAAAACAGAATAAACAAACAGAAGAGACGCGTTTTAAGGAAAACGTAGAAACTCGACTTGAACCCCACTTCCCTGAGTTCGACCCTGGGCTTAAAAGTGACAAGATAAAATCAATTAGGCCAGGTTAAAAATTTTGTAAAGAGATGGTTAGGTCTGAATTAGGTTAACCACTATACACATTTCAACGGTAAAAATATCATATTAACAACCTATCCGGGCCGACCATCAAGAGGGCATCGTTTTGGGTCATGTAATCTCTGAACGAGGAATTGAAGTGGATAAAGCTAAGGTTGATGCTATCGCTAAACTTCCTCCTCCCACATCTGTTAAACAAATCCGATCATTTCTTGGCCATGTGGGATTTTATCGAAGATTCATCAAGGATTTCTCGAAGGTTGCTCGTCCTTTGAGCAATCTTCTTGCCAAAGAAACGCCGTTTGTTTTTGACGAATCATGCCGAAAGGAATTTGATTTCCTAAAAAGGGCAGTCACCTGTGCTCCTATTTTGCAACCACCAATTTGGACAGCCCCTTTTGAGATCATGACCAACGCTTCTGATTACGCAGTCAGGGCTGTCCTGGGTCAGAAAATTGATCGAAAGCCCTCTGTCATCTACTACGCTAGTAAAACTCTGGATGAAGCCCAGAGGAATTACACTGTTACTGAAAAGGAATTACTAGCTGTAGTGTTTGCTTTGGAAAAATTCAGGGCTTATCTCTTAGGGTCTCATGTTATCATCTATACCGACCACTCGACCTTGAGACATCTCTTGGCTAAAAAGGATGCTAAACCCTGGCTTATTCGCTGGATTCTTCTTCTTCAAGAATTTGATCTTGAAATCAAGGATAAAACTGGGGTACAAAATGTGGTAGCGGATCATTTGTCGAGACTCCTAGGTGATTCTTCTTGTCCGAACATTCCGATTGCTGACACTTTTTTGAATGAAACTATTCTTACAGTTTTAGGTGTCCACACCCCATGGTTTGCTAACATTGTTAACTATTTGGCCGTTGGTCAAATCCCCCAAGATTGGACCAAGCAACAACGGGATAGACTCAAATCTGAGGCCAAATACTACTTCTGGGAGGACCCTGAACTGTATCGCATCGGCTCTGATCTGATTATTCACCGATGCATACCGGAGAATGAATTCAATAGTAGACTCGAGTTCTGCCATGCATCTGGGTGTGGTGGACATTTCTCCAGGAAAAAGACGGCTGCAAAATTATTGCAATCTGGCTTCTATTGGCCGTCTTTATTTAAGGATGCCCAGGATTTCTCAAGGTCATGTTCTCGATGTCAGGCACTCGGGAGAATAACTAAGAGAGATATGATGCCCCTAAACCCTATTCTTCTTGTCAAAATTTTCGATGTTTGGGGCATCGATTTCATGGTACCTTTATCCCTTCATTTAGACATCAAGATATTCTTGTTGCTGTTGATTATGTGTCCAAATGGATTGAGGCGATTCCTACCCGAACCAATGACCACAAGGCGGTCATTAATTTTGTCAAGAAAAATATCTTCAGTAGGTTCGGGATTCCAAGGGCTATCATCAGTGATGGTGGCACTCATTTTACTAATGCCCAATTCCAGAATTTATTGGCCAAATACCGAGTTAATCACCGAATTTCCACACCTTACCATCCCCAGATGAATGGACAAGCCAAGATCTCCAATCATGACATCAAGAACATTCTGCAAAAAATGGTTAGGCCTGATCGCAAGGATTGGACTCAAAAGCTTGAGGACGCTCTTTGGGCCTACCGTACGGCGTATAAAATGCCCATCGGCATGTCTCCATTGCGTTTGGTGTATGGAAAGGCATGCCATCTACCCGTAGAGATTGAACACAGGGCATTCTGGGCAATCAAACAATGCAATTTAGATCTGAATCTAGCTGGGAAGACCAGGAAACTCCAACTATCTGAGTTGGAGGAGCTTAGAAATGATGCTTATGAGAATGCCAAGATCTACAAGGCTCGGACCAAAGCTCTACATGATCAACTGATTTCCCACAAGAGCTTTGAGCCAAACCAGAAGGTCTGGTTATTCGATTCTAAACTTAAGCACTTTCCTGGCAAACTTAGATCTAAATGGAACGGCCCATTCATAATTGACCAGATTTTTCCAAATGGTGCCATTCAGATTTCTGACCCAAAGATGGGTAACACATTTAAAGTCAACGGTCAACGTCTGAAGCCTGTTGTTGACCGTATTCTTCCAGAATCCGTCTCAGACTCAGTTGCTCTAACCATTCTGTGACATCTTTGGCTGGACTTCGCCTAGCTGACGGCATTAAACTCAGCAGTTGTACATATGACACAAGGCTGATACAAGCTTCATATTCAGGTGACATCTTTCATATTCTACCCTTTCTTTCATGTCTCTTTTTCAATGAGGACATTACATCAGCTAGGCATGGGGGGATGGATTCATTTTTGAATCATTTGGTCAGCTTTGTGAAATTCATGTAAATTATTTTTCTCTTCTTATTTATATAAAAAAAAATAGGAAGGATTAGTTGGACATTAGGACTTTTCAATCCTAAGAAATTTTACATTAGGATCTGAACACAAAGACCCTTCAAGTCTTTTGGACTTAATTAGCCTGCGTATCCACTAAAATGTGGATTTGTCTTTCGAGTCCTCACCATCTTAATTCTATCGTAATTGGAATAAATAAGTTTGGGTGATAAGTACACGACCTATCAACCCACCCTCTGATTTGAGGGAATTTCTGAGTTTTAAGCATCTACACACTTTCTTTGCACTGACTCATTGTTCGACGATTCTAACGGAAATTGGGTAGCTAATGAACCTTCTAGGTGATATGGCTGGCAAGTTATCATGGGTAACAGCCCATAGGTAGGTTGTCCAGAGTCCAGTCACTGGACCTTTCTCTTTTTGCTGCCTTTAGGTAAATCTTAGACCAGGGAAGCCACCTACTTAAAAAAAAAGAAGAAATAAGAAAAGGATAAAAGAAAAAAAAAAAAGAAATAAGCCACACTTCATCGCACGAGTATGGCTAGCAAGTTATCGGTGGTAACAGCTCATCGACCGGTTGTCCAAAACCCAGCTCAGTAAATGCACTAAAAAAATTCCCAAAACACTTAGGAAGAAGCGGAGAAGTATAATAAACCAGGGAGATATACACTGGATTCACCTATGTGTTGACCCTATAAAAAAAAAGTAGGGAGAAAGCTACCAGTTGTAAAGATACACCTTTAGGCAGAATTCTTTTTAGGTCACCTAGAGGCGTAGAAATCTGAAGTCTGTTTTAATTGCCGGTCAACGAATCTATCACATTCAAAATAAGATGCTTAAAACTTAGGGTTCTCATCAAATCTTAGGTGAGTTGAATGGTCGTAGAAAGCCACTCTTAAACCCTAAAATTTGAAAATCCAAAAAAATTAGAAAATAGGAAAACGAGAAAAAGAAATTTTTCTTTGAATAAGGCGAGGGCTTGAGGCAGTCTACATTTTGGCAGATACTCGGGCACTGTTGTGTCTTTGAAAGTTCAGATCCTAAGTAGACAATTTCTTAATGATAGAAAATAACTCATGCCCAAATAATCTAACCTAATTCTTTTATAAACAGCATATAGTTTTTGCTAGGGACTAGCAAAAGATAGGCATGGGGGTATGATGTAAACACATTTACATTACTTAAGATGTCTATTTATGCATGTTCTTAAGCATAGGATTGCATTACATGATATAAATATTGTATAACATGCATCATCTTGCATTTAGAGTAGTTTGAATAAAATGGAGGTTAATTATCTCCTTTTATGTGCTTGGATAGGGCAAACTTTTTATCAGGGCCTCGGATCGAAGATCCAACCGTACAGATGTGATCAGGGAGACGATTGGAGTTCAACGACTCCAAGATCACCCTAATCAGGCATCTGTAGCATCAGATAGTGATCGGCGAACCCTAGAAGATCAAGGGCTAGAATGGTGTAAATTCGCACTTCAAATGACAAATCCAATCGCTCGGATGGATTCAAATCGATGATCACAACCTAACGATGCAAAAATCGAGTCAATCCGACACCCGTGGCACCATCTACAACATCCAAAAGATGGATGTCCAAGATGGTGCCACGTGGTGCCATCTTGGCCGCCCAATCGCCTGCATGCAACCACTAAAGCATTCGCATCCACCCCTCTCCGCCAGTGGATCTCGATCCAACAGCTATGAACGCATGCGCCTCAAATCATCTGCGCGATCATCCGCGCTCCGTAGCATAGCGGTTGCGAGGCGCCGCACGTTCACAAGATGCGGGTTCGAGCTGCAGCGAGCAGGAGAAGGGCGCGTGCGAGCGAGCGCAGGCGAGCGTCGAATCTTGATCAGGCGGCCATCCGCGCACAATAGCGTTGACGTACTATCGCACACGTTGGGGTGGGCGCGCAGCGAGCAGGCGAAGGCGCGATTTGTGCCATCCGATCTCGCGATCGGACAGCTGTGGACGGCTGAACGTGTGGCATGCATTGAGAGCAAGCAAACGAGCAGGCGCGCGTGGGCAGCGGCCACAACGCCCACGTTGGGGCTTTAGCGACGGTTTTATCCACCACTAAAGACCCCTTATTTAATGTTTTAAAAATGTAATCACCAATTTGCCCCCACTCCTTGCAACTATAAAAGGAGACCCCCTCCACACAAAATTCCCATCCCTTCCTTCTCTCTACCTCTCCAAAGCTCAAGAGAAACTTATCCCACACCCGAGATGCTCCTCGTGAGATAAAGTCCAAATTTTCGTCCCCGTTCGGAAGTGGATCCCGCGACGACGACGTCGTGCTGCTCCGTTCCTGTTCTTCTACTTCGTCCTCCTTCGTCCTGCTCTGTCCTCCTTCATCTAGGCATCATCCCGTCCGACTCGTCCTCCAAGCGATTGTCGAGGAGGATAACTTCTCTCTCCCATTCTTCTTTACAGTTTTTCTAGTGTAGAATTTTCCTGCTTTCTAGTGTAGCTGATTTCCCATTTTCTAGTCTAATTTTTATTTGGTTTGATTGTGTAAACATTTTGAAATATTGAATGTATGCTCTCTCTTTCTCTCTCTCTCTCTCTCTTCCTTTTAGTCTGATAGCTTCATTGTAATTATATCGCCTCGTTTTTCAAAAAATTCTAAAATAAATATAACTGCGAATGTAGATCGACGTAGCCTCCCTATGTTCGATCCAGAATTTAAATTTCGGTATAAATTTTATTTGTTGAACATGAATTCTTCACTTTCAAGCTACAACGACAAGGTTTTGAAAGCAAACACGTTAGCGTAGCAATTAGTACGTTCAACACGAACCGACTAAAGATGTTCTTCTTGACAAAATCAATGACCACCTTGTGGTCATTGGTTCAGGTGGGGATAGCCTCAATCCACTTGGACACGTAATCAACAGCGACAAGAATGTACTGGTGTCCAAATGAAGGGAGGAAGGGTCCCATAAAATCGATGCCCCAAACGTCAAAGATTTCGACGGGAAGAATCGAGTTTAAAGACATCATGTCTCTCTTGGTTATGCTCCCAAGTGCCTGGCATTGGGAACACGACCTCGAGAATTCCTGGGCATCCTTGAATAAAGACGGCCAATAAAATCTAGATTGCAAAATCTTTGCAACCATCTTTTTCCTGAAGAAATGTCCACCACACGTAGATGCAATGTCGAACTCGAGTATACTTTTGAATTCATTCTTTGGAACACATCAACGAATAATCTGATTAGAACCGATGCGGTATAGTTCAGGGTCCTCCTAAAAGTAATATTTGGCCTCAGATTTGAGTCTATCTCATTGTTGCTTGGTCCAATCCTAAGGGATTTGACCAACGGCCAAATAATTTACAATGTCTGCAAACCACGGAGTTTGGACACCTGATACTGCAAGGATAGTCTCATCCGGAAAAGTATCAGCAATCAGAATATCCAGACGAGAAGAATCACTCAAAAGTCTTGAAAGATGATCCGCCACCACAATCTATGCCCTGGATTTATCTTTGATTTCATGATCAAATTCTTGAAGCAGAAGAATACATCAAATAAGCTGGGGTTTGGCATCCTTTTTGGCCAAGAGATATCCCAAGGCTGATTGGTCGATATATATTATGACATGAGACCCTAAGAGATAAGCCCTAAATTTCTCCAAAGCAAATGCTATAGCTAGCAATTCCTTCTCCGTAACAGTGTAATTCCTCTGGGCCTCGTCCAGAGTTTTGCTAGTGTAGTAAATTACAGAGGGCTTCCTGTCAATCTTCTGACCCAAAATAGCCCCAACTGCATAATCAGAAGTGTCGGTCATGATCTCGAATGGGGCTGTCCAAACCGGTGGTTGCAACACTAGAGTACAAGTGACTGGCATTTTAAGAAAATCAAATGCCCTATGGAATGATTTGTTGAAATCAAACAACGTATCTTTGGCAAGAAGGTTGCTCAGAGGGTGAGCAACCTTAGAGAAGTCCTTGATGAACCTCCTATAGAACCCCACATGACCAAGAAATGATCGAATTTGCTTGACAGATGTGGGAGGAGGAAGTTTAAAGATAGCATCGACCTTAACTTTATCAACTTTGATTCCCCATTCAGAGATTACATGACCAAGACGATGAGTTGTGTCATGAAATGACTCTTTTCCCAGCTAAGGACCAGTCTTGTTTTGATGCATCTTTTAAGGATCATTTCAAGATTAGCCAGGCAAGAATCAAACGATTCTCCGAAAACAAAGAAATCGTACATGAAGACTTCCATAAACTCTCCACCATGTCTGAGAATATGTCTAGCATACACCTTTGAAAAGTCACGGGTGCATTGCATAAGCTGAATGGATGGCATCCTACAGAAAGCAAAGGTTCCGTAGGGACAGGTGAAAGTCATTTTTTCCTGATCCTTGAGATGGATAGGGACTTGATTGTATCCTACGTAACCGTCTAGGAAACAGAAGTACTTCTATCCGGCTAGTCTTTCCAAGATTTGATCAATAAAGGGCAAAGGGAAATGATCCTTTTTCGTGGCTGTGTTCAGCTTCCTGTAATCAATACAAACCCTCCAAAAGGAAGCTGAACAAGTTGTGACAGATTCTTGGTGTCGGACCCGAATAGGTTGTTAATATGATGATTTTATCATTGAAGTGTGTATAGTGGTTAACCTAAATCAGACCTAACCATCTCTTTACAAAAATTTTTTAACCTGGCCTACTTGATTTTATCTTGTCACTTTTAGGCCCAGGGTCGAACTCAGGGAAGTGGGGTACAAGTCCAGTCTATACGCCTTTCCTACAACGAGTCTCTTCCATTCGTTTATTGTGTTTTTGGTGTTTTTCTTATTTAGATTTTTTTCTGCTAATCTTTGTCCTTGAGGCACACCCTCAAAATTGGGTTCTTGGCTTTGAGCCAAAACAGAGTTCCAAGATGGGTCTTACTATTCGCAAGACGGAGTACCTGCAAGTCAAAGATTATCTTTTCTCTTTTATATATTTTTTTATCTTTTTACTATCAGGAAAGCGAAACAGAAATAAAGTAAATATAGTATATATATATATATAGGTATATACTATGTATATAAAGGGGTGGGGGTGGAGGCGGAGATGGAGTGTAGCACGGTGTCGAGTCGGTCATCGTCTAGAAAGACGCAACCAACAGGACGAAGTGCCACGTGTAAGGTGTAGGATGGATGGTGGAAGATGAATGCGAACACACTTTTTGTACGCGTGTATCGGGGTATATCAGCAACTGGTGCAGATATTCCCGTGATACCACGTATGGTAAATAATGTGAAAATAGATATATATATATATGTATGTAAATATATATATATATATGGTTATAAATATATAGGTATATATGTGTGCATGTGTATATATATATATATAAGTATATGTATAGATATATATATATATGTATAAGTATGTATATATAACTATATAGATGTAAATATATATGTATGTATATGTATATAGTAGTATATGTATAAATAGATATATGTAGCTAGATATAGATATATATGTATATATAGATGTATATATATAAGTAGGTGTGTATATATGTATATATATATATATCTATACTTAGTTATATAGGTAATAATATATATATATAGATATATGTATATATATATACATGTAAATAAATATATGTATATATGCAAGTATATATATATGTATATATATATATATAAGTATATGCATATATGTAAGTATATATGTATATATATATATAAGTATATAGATATATATATATATAAGTATACTAATACTACTATATATGTAGATATAAGTATATAGATATATATATGTATGTATGTATACTAATACATAAGTTTATAGGTACTACTATATGTATAAATATAAGTATATATATATATATGTATATAAATATATGTATATATATATCAATATATAAATGTATACGTATATATATATGTATATAATAGTGTATAGGTGTGTGTGGGTGTGTGGAAGTGTTAGTGTAGGTGTGTGTGTGCGTCGGTGTAAAGAGAGAGTGAGAGAGTGTTGTGAGAGAGAGTGAGAGAGAGAGAGAGCGGGAGAGATAGCAGCCACTCTGCTGGGGGCGAGAAAGGGCGTTTTAAGCCGTTTACGTGCAAAGGGCGTCGTCTGGTGGTTCAAACTCCCGCGCAGGCGCATATGCACGCAGAGGAGCACGCACTGGAGGGCGAAGGGCGCGGAGAGGAGACGCAGCGCACCGTGCTACGCAAAGGCTGGCGCGGGCACTCGCAGGCACGGGCGAAGGGAGCGGGCGAAGGCAGGCATGCGTGGGCGAGCGAGAGCGAGGCAGACGGGTGCGGGAGAGTGTGGGCGACACGGGCGGAGACGCATGCGCGGGCTGCGGCCGGTTGTGGCGCGTCGGGTGACCGGTAAAGTGAGAAGCTTTCCGGTCACCCCACTGTAGCCACAGTGTCGCACAGACTCACGTGAATAGTGGCTACAATGGTCATCCGCGCCGCGCAACCGGGAGCTGCAGGTGGTGTGAGTGTGGCCGGCTCACGGCTGGCGCGCGAGGGAGAAGGCCTGCGCCGACCGGTTGCGAGCGTGGAGAAGCTCGCGACAGAGCGCGCGGAGAGGGAGGCGAGGGTGCCTGCAGATTGCGCGGAGGCTTGCAAGTGCTGGTAGGGGTGCGGGGAAGCACTTGGCCGGCCGCTGCAGTGACATGTGGTGGCCGATTGCGGGCGGGAGAGAGCGCGACAGGGCAGAGAAAGCGGGAGGCAGAGAGGTCTACAGGTCGGGAGGAGAACGAGGGGTGGCCAATGGAGCTTAGGCCGGCCCTTGGAGAGAGAGAGGAGTGATCCAGCATCCCGGCATGGTGACCTTCATGGTGGTGATGAGATCGTGGAGGTGGAGTGGCTAACCTAAGTGGAGGTGGGCGTGCATGGAGCCAATGAAGTGAGTGGTGCCAAGAATGTGAATTGGAAACCAAGGGATGTGAATGGGTGCACTTGGCCGCCCGTTGGGTCTTTTTATAGACTCAAGGGCTTCTCTCTAGAGAGGTGTGGAACTCTCTAGAGAGAGTCCAAGAGTGGTCGGCCATATGGTTATGAGATCCAAAAATTGTGGATCTCATTTTGAATGCCTCTTGGTTGCTAAATTTGGCAACCAAGAGGTGGCACCACTTCAAGAGAGTTCTAGAGAACTATAGAGAAGTGTGTGTGCGTGAATGGGTGTGTGTGTGTGTGTGTGGTCATGCTCTATGTGGCTAGGTGGTTTAGGTTAGGTCCTAAGGGGTTTAAGTAGGTGCATGTCTTGAATTAGGGTTACAAACCCTAATTGCTAAGGGGGAAAATGCAATTAAACTTAACCTAAGCTTAATTGAATGAGTGTGAACTTAATTAAGAGTGAAATAACTCAATTAGGTTGGGTTTAGGTCAATTGGACTCTCACCAAGTCTAATTGAACTTGTGTGGGTTGAGATCTAAGCTCAATTGGACTCAATGAGTCCAATTGACTTATGTGAAGGTAATTGACTTTGATCTAAGTCAATTGGGTTTGGTGAGGACCTAATTAGGTCCTTAGGTAGGTCTAGAGGTGATGTACTAGGGTTAAGACACCTTAATTTAGGTTCATATGGGCTTGGGATTAGGTCTAGGGAGCTAGAGATCCAAGATCAAGACTTGAATCTCAAAACAGGGACTGGAGACCAGTACCAGACATCCAAAAATGTGATTAGACGACTTATACTCAAAAATTAGAAGTCCAAATTTCAGTTCTAGATGTCCAATCTGAGTCAGGGAGAAATCAAGGTTCTGTTTTGGCTATTCTACAGAAATGGGACGTCTGACAAAGTGTCTAGACGTCCAATAACACTACAGAAGTGGGTTTGAGGTGTGCGATAGTTGGCTAAGGGTCCTGGACGTCATATAACTTATCTGGATGTCTAGATAAGGGTTGGAACTAGGGTTTTAGGGCTTCCTAGGGTGTTGTGACATAATCTAAGGGTGGATAAGGCTTGGGGAAGTCTCTAGGCTATCCTAGGGCTAGGGTGGACCTAAGCTCTTTACATTTTACTGCTTTATTTCTACTTAATAGAATAGCAAACCTTTAATCCCCTTACATTATTATTCCTACATCTAATCTAAGCCTTCTACTCCAGCTTTGCTGCAACTCCCGTTATTCCTGATCCAGCTTCAGATCCTACTCCAGATCCAGCTCCTGATCAGCTTATTGCCTGTAATCAACATAATGCACTTAATCAGCACATTATAACACTATTTCATGCATAGCTAAAGGAAAGCAGTAAAGATGCAGATAATGCGTATGCATGCATGAATAATCCTAACTTATGCTAAGTTCTAGCTTAATCCAGGTCAATTAAGACCTATGATTGCTACACAATCAGTAGGGCACCTTTCTTTTCCTCCCGTTTTGTCATGGATCCTTCCACATCCTACACGCATTTCCACTCCTACCCTCCTGACACATCTTATGTCCAATATGATGATTATTATCCTAACCTATGTGGTAATCAACCATCTACTAGTTGGGATAACTCAGATTGGGGATACAATTCTCGACCTTCGTGTTTAGGGTCTAACCTTGGACACCATCATTTTGATTTTTATCCTTCTCCATGCTACACCGATTATAGATCACCACCTGATAAACACACATGAATTCATGATAAAATGCTTATTTATGATAGTTCCTAGGCTTAGCATTGCATATCATGTTATAAATACTACATAACATTCACTGCATGACATTTAGGATAGTTGTGTATTATGTACGTTAATTCTTCCATTTTCTATGTACATCTTTACGGGTTTCAGATGAAGAATCCGATCATACAGATGAATCTAGAGCGACAATCGCA
This sequence comes from Thalassia testudinum, assembly GCA_037157565.1. NCBI lineage: Eukaryota > Viridiplantae > Streptophyta > Magnoliopsida > Alismatales > Hydrocharitaceae > Thalassia > Thalassia testudinum. The sequence goes on from JAZHRO010000025.1 coordinate 100,256,139, forward strand.
ATTCGTCAATGCAAAAATCACCCCAATCAAAGCTCTGTAGCACTTTCTACAAGAAAAAGAAGACAGACGGCCTGGATGGCCCCACATGGCACCATCCAGGCCGCCCCACCTAAGCCATCGTGCCCGACCTCAAGCAAGGATTTGCCTCAACCATTGGATCTTCATCCAAAGGTCAAGGTGTGCGCGATCGCACCACTCTCCACTCGACAAAGCACAACTTTGGTGCAATGGTGAAGACAAGCACTTGCAAACTGCAAACGCGAGTTCGAGCTACAATCTGCCATGCCCGCTACAGTGCCAACTGAAATAGGGCTCTCCATCTCGATCGAGCGGTAGAGAGTCCTCACACCCCATCTGACGCCACCCTCTGATGCGAGGATGCACACCAGATCACACGTGCACCATCTAGAGAGTGCATTTAAGACGACTAGGAGCCGCGCCCGCATCCGATCCTCGCAATCGTACGAGGAGCGCGTGATTCAAATCAATGAGGTGCGATCTGTGGGCGTCTCTCGGCCGTGCGATGCTTCATCTGACGGTTGCCAACGCATGCGCCAGCAATGAGGAGTTCAAACGCGAGCAAGCGCTTCCTCCTCACGATCTCAGCCATCCATGTTCGAGGCAACGGCTGATGGTCACCGCGCCCTACAACAACTGTAGCTGCGTTTCCAAGCACCAGCCAAGGCGTGTGAATGCTTTAGCGACATCTTAAATGTCACTAAAGGTCCATGCGCGCAAACCACCTCCATTCCACCACTATATAAACACCCCTACACCCCCCATTCCTCTTCATCTCTACCTACTCTACTCCCACCTACTAATCTCTAGTCACCTACCAAAGCTCCATTAGAGCTTACTCTCAAGCTCCAAAGGCCTCTTATTAGTGTAATGATCCTACTTCCCACCAAAAATTCATCCTTCATCCCACCACCTTCATAGGTTGCCTTGGAGCCATCCTCCCACCTTCATTCTGGTAGAAGATTGCCTCCATCTCCTTACCTCCATTCCAAAGCTTCAGTGAAGCATTCCTCTACCCGGCATCCTCCTGCATCTCACCTCTGTCGTCCTGCATCTCACCTCCTTCATCCAAGCTTCTGCCAGCACCGTCGTCTCATCGAACAGCCGATTCGGGAGATTTCCTCTCACCCCTATCTCTTTTATGCTTTCATAGATTATTATAACAAACATTTGAGTAATATATCATAGTTGTGTTCCATCTCATTTTTTGAACTTGTCTTGCTTGTCTTTTTATTTCAAAAACACAAAAAAAAAAAATAAAACCTCAAAATACCAAAAAGAAACAAAACGAAGTGTGGTTTTCAACCAAAGTAAACGTCGCCTCCCTGTGTTTGACCCGGGACTCCCCTAGAGTTTTGGATATAAATTGTATTTGATAGACGCATTTTGTGAGCTACAATGACGGATTCTCCAAACCCTAATTTTTAATTCGCGAAACATGCTTAATCACCACCTGCCTATAGACAACTTAATACAATCTACAATCAAGAAGGATATAATGATTACAACTCTAACCCTCCCTAGGATTACACTACATATAGGTCAACACCCCTTTATGAATAATCTGAAGTGACCTCTTATTAGGGAGGGCATCAAGAACTTCAATTCTTTGACTCCCCTGGATTGAACCCAAACCCACCCAACCCTGAATCAAACCATTTGGTTTAGGTGAATCAAGTTCAAGATAGGGTGTTGGCTAACTTAAGGAACACCATTCAATCTTTAGAAGCTCATCTAACACCTTGCAGTGAAGAATTGGAGCCTTTGATTGAAATGATTGATGATCTTAACAAATATTTGTTGGATTGGCTCCAAGATGATAAGGATAAAAACCCGGGTGAGTTTTTACTAGGGAAATTGTCAAAATTGAGGATGAGATTTGTGGTTGCTTTAGTTCAATCTTGGGATGATTCCCAAGATGAACCCCCTTCAGGAAAGCTAATGTCAGAACCCACTCAGGCACCTGTAGGGGGGGACACATTTTACAAAATTAGAGTTAACTTGGTTGGTCTAGAGTAACCAGTTGAGGATGAATTGATTTCTTCACCTGAGATCCTTGAGCAAGGGTATGAGAAAAAGTATGTCTCCATGAACTAGGAAATGATAAATGAGTTTGAGACATATATAAATGCGGATCCAGAATTCTTTGATTCTGAAGGTGAGGAATCTTTATGTGAAGTCTCACCTGAATATGAGGAAAATGATTTTAGTGAGATGACTGGGCCTGAGGAATTAAATGAATCATTTAATAGCCTAGTAATTGAAGAAATTGATTTTGTTGAGGCTAGCTACAAAGATACAAAACTTGTTTTCATGGATGATTCAATTCATAAACCCATTCCTCAATTACACCCCGTTGAGAATAATGATGATTATCTTCTTGAGATCATCGGACCCAAGTCAATTCTGATTCAGCCATAAATTTTGGACTTGGATATTTTATATAGGGATGATGACATTTGTGAGGTCTTGGAAACTATGATTGTGGAAGGTAGGAGCTAGAAAATGAAGATTTGGGAAGCTAATTCCAGGGGAAGTAGAAGTCTGAGTCTAAGGGTTCCTTTATGTTTGAAACCACCAACCTTTTATCAGGACCCTTATGATATTTGTGACTCTGAGGATGTGCAACCTAAGTGTAGATTAATGGATTATCTTTTTGAGCAAACTAGTAACTAGACAAATGAGCCCATTGATTTAGATTTACCTATTGTCTGACTTTTTGGACTTGGGTTGCATCCTCGTAAATCGTAGGCCTGGCCCCACTTGCATACTGATCTTAGGTTCTGGGTAATTTTTATCCAAAACCTTAGATAACTCAACCCTGGGGCATAGGTCTGCATCACAATCTGGTCCACATTTGTGGACACCTGTTAGCAAGTCCTGAGGTTAATCTTTTTCTTTTGATTCTAACCTACATTTATGAATTCTTTATTTCCTCTTTGTTTGTATAATGTGCCTAGCTGAAGGCAATAAATTTAGCACGTATACAGTCTCTTTTTCATATCGGAGCCGACCTGCTAATCATGAATTTCAGGTGATTTCTTCTCTACTCCGCTCTTTTTCATGTCATTTAATATAATGAGGACATTGCATTAGATAGGCATGGGAGGGTGGATATTCATCTCTGAATCATCTTGTTAGCTCTGTAAATTCTTTTCTCTTTATTTTTGAAAAAAAAATTGAATTAGGAAAAGAGAACTTGGGCATTAGAGCTTTTCAACTTTAGGAAATGATATGATAGGACCTAAACACTTAGACCCTTCAGGTCTTCGGGCTTAATTAGTCCAAGTGTCTACTAAAATGTGGACTTGTTTCTTGAGTCCACGCCATTTTGAATTCATTTCAAATTGGTTAAATAAGTTTGGGTGATAAGTACACGACTTATCAACTCACTCTCTTATTTGAGGGGAGTTAGTCTAAGCATCTACACACTATTTGCACTGACTCACTTTTCGATGGTTTTAATGGAAATTGGGTAGCTAATGAACCTTCTAGGGTAGTATGGCTGGCAAGTTGCCATGGGTAATAATCCATTGGCTGGTTGTTCAAAGCCTAGCTACACGACCATTCTCTTTCTACTGCCTTTAGGTAAATCTTAGATTAGGAAAGCCACATATTTAAAAAAAAATAGAAAAAATATTTTTTTTAAAAATTGAGAAATAGAAAAGAAGAAGAAAATAAATAAGCTACACTTCACCGCATGAGTATGGCTAGCAAGTTATCGTGGGTAACAATCCATTGGCTGGTTGTCCAGAACCCAGCTCACGAAATGCACGTTTAATTCCAAACACTTAGGAAGAAGTAGGGAAATAGAATAAGCCAGGGAGATATACACTGAGTTCACCCTTTTGTTGACCCCATAAAAATTAAACGTAGGGAGAAAGCTACCAGTCTGATAGATACACCTTTAGGCAGAATTTCTTTGAAGGTCACCTAGGGTCGTAGAAACCCAAAGTTCATTCTAGTTGCTGATCGGTGAGTCTATCACATTCACACAAAAAGATGATTAGCAATTAGAGTTCTTTTCGAGTCTTGGGTGGGTTGGGTAGCCGTAGAAAGCTACCCCAAACTCTAAATTCAAAATTCCAAAAAAATTAGAAAAGTAGAAAAATAAAAACAAAATGCATTTGCTTTTGAATAAGGCAAGTGCTTGGGCAGTCTGCATTTTGGCAGACACCCAGGCATTGTTGAGTCTCTGTAGTTCAGCTTTTTAGTAGAAATTTCTTAATGTTGAGAAATAACTATTGCCCAAGTAATTTGATCCTAATTCTTTTATAAATAGTGTGTAGTTTTTACTAGGGACTAGCAAAAGATAGGTATGAGGGTGTGATGTGAATACATCTAATTAACTTAAAATGTCTATTAATGCATGTTCCTAGTGTCATAGAAGCATCATGCATTATAAATACTGTATAACATGCAACATCATGCATTTAGATTAGTTTGTACAAATTCTAGGTTAATTTGCCTCTTTTTGTGGTCAGGGGATAGGGTAATATTTATCAGGGCCTCAAATTGAAGATCCAACCATATAGATATGATCAAGGCGACGATCGGAGTCCAACTCCTCCAAGATCGCCCTGATTGGACTTCCATAGCATTAGATGCAGTCCGAAGAAGATCATAGGCCAAGGGGCAAGGTGGTGGAAAATCCAGACTTCAGATGACAAATCCAACTACGCGGATGGGTTCGGATCGATGATCGCAGCCCAACGACTTGAAAATCGGTCTAATCCGACATCTGTGGCACCATCTACAAGTCAAAGAAGATGAACAGCCATGATGGCACCACGTGGTGCCATTATAACCGCCCAAACCCACCCGCAACACCTCCTGTACGCCTACACGATAAATCCCAGCCATTGGATCTCGATCCAACGGTTGAGATTCAAGGCTATCCACACTTCACAAACCACTAAAGGCCAAGGCGCGCTTGATCTTGACCATTAGATCACTATCCAATGGTCATGAGTGATTGCGCCTTAAAACAAAAATGAGGCACAATAGGAGGCACAGTGCAGCGGTCGTGAGTCTTAGCACAATGCGAGGTGCGCGTTCGAGTCATGCGGAGCGGGACTAATTCGTGACAAGAACGAGCACACGAAATTAGGCTACCCGATCGAAGATGACTGGCTGCGAAGGCAACGATGTGGTGGCGTGGATAGGCCAGCGCGCTGAACGTGCATGATGACACACCAATCCATGCATGATCTGACGCGACCAAGAAGAGGCACTGTGGTTGATAGCTTTTAAGCCGTCCAATCCATCATTCGGACTGCTGATCTTGATGCAGTGCGATCGTACATCTTAACGGTTGAAGGAGAAGAGGCACCTGGCGTGGCCTCTTGAGGAGCATTCGATATCCATCGGAGGGTCCTCCTTGCATGCGTGGCTTCAGCGACGTGGGGCTTTAGTATGCTTACAAGCGTTATGAAAGGCCCTACATTTATGTTTAAGGCCTTAAAAGACCCTTTTGACCTTAATTCTTACACCTATAAAAAGGGCACCCCTACCACTCATTTAGGCATCCCTTCTCTTCTCCTCTCACCTCCTCCAAAGCTCTACGAGCTGGTCCCATACCTAGGATACTCCATTAGATCTAGAGTAAAATAATTTTCCATCTTCTCACCCCCTTCGTGGAGTATCCCATGGTTGTCTTCTCGCAACCATTCAGGAAGTGAATCCCGCTGCGACATCGCCCTGCTTCATCCTCCATCCTCCAACTTTGTCCTCCCTCGTCCAGCATCTTACCACCCTCTTCTAAGCGTCCCGTCAACGTGGCTCATCCTCCAAGCAGCCATCAAGGAGGATTTTCTCGTCCCTCTCTTTTTACCACTTTCTAGTGTAGATTTCCAGTTTTTTAGTTATAGTAAGTAGATGTAATGGACATGATTCTATAGTAATCAAATATTTGTTCATTCTCTCCCTATTTTCTCTTTCTTTGTATTATTCTTTTTCTTTCTTCTATTATTTATTCTTTAAGTAGAATAGTCAGTGTAGATTTAATTCAACCAGCTAATCTACTTCATGACAATAATTATAAATGCGATTTTTAATCAAATGTTTGCCTCCCCGTATTCAATCTAGGACACACCAGAGTTTCAGTTATAAATTTTATTTGATAGCGGATTTTTATGCGACTGCAACTACAGGTTTCAAACTCAAACCTTTTAGCATACGAAATCTCGCTGATTATTTATGTGAATAAAATGGTGGTTCCGAAACATATTAATGACTTCTTGCTAGATAGGAACACGATTGGAAATCTGAGATTAGTAGAAGTAGTGCGCACTGAAGCACATACCTTCACATTATCACTTTCTTAACTCAGGTACACGTACTACGTATAAATAACACAACTGCCAAATCCTATTTACGCGTAATTGAAATCGGATTGCGATTCTAAGCAAGTGGAGAAAAATAAAATGAAAATCAGTTTCACCATTTTCTGCCTCCCTGAGATCAACTGGGACACTCACTGTCTCATTATAAAAGTTTTGTTTGAATCGTAATTCACGCTATACTATGACATTTTCTTAAACAAATCCATGTTTTACGGGCTCAACAAGATCGCCCTTAGGAATGAGAAGCTCAAATTGGATATTTTCATGGCAACCAAGAACCTGCATTGTGATCTTATCGAGGAAGACGTTGATGATGAAGACTTTGAACATTGTACGAACATCGAGCTTTATTGTTGTAAGTCAACTGCTTACACATCCTCTATAGGACTCAATGATTTAGTCATTCAAGAAGAGGCAGTTGAAAATTCGAATGGGATGACTATTGCTAATGCTGTTCTCGACTCTGATCGTCTGGGGTGTTCTTTTGATCCTGACACCCCAGATCTAATATATTCTTACCCTGACACCTTGGTGAACACTGATTGCAGAAGGAAATTGATGAGGCACATGATTTTGATTATGAAAAATCTGGAGTGGAATTGCCTAAAAACCCCATAACAAGTTTAAGTGATAAATACATTGAGGACACAAATTTTCACGAGAGCCCATTAATCCATGGGGTTAAATTTGAATTGTGAAATAATCTAATTGAAATTGAGGAGGAATCTGACTTGAGTCTTGATGAAAACCCCATTTCTAATTTTGAGGAAAATCTAAAAGATTTTGAAGCATTTTTAGATTTGGGGTCGAATGAACATATCACTTCTTTCACGTCTTCACTCTTGGATTCTAACACTAAGGATTTCACGTAAGCCACAAAACTAAAAATGAAACAATTCGAGACTTTGTTGAAACTAGATTCCAATCTTACACCCCCTGGGGAAATGATTTTGAGGGATAATGAATTTTCGCCCATTATATTTGAGAATTTGCATCATGAATTTGGATAGAATTTGGGCGATTCGTATGTGATTTTTTATCACCCCAGGGATGATATTAAGTATTCTAATTTGGATATCTAGCATGATTCAGGTGAATCTGGAGCTGTTAAGATGGACCACTGGATTTTATTTGACATAACTACTCTTCACTCATCCACACCCAGATCAACTCACGAAGTGGTTCCTTATACAATTTTAGACTACACACTCGAGTCCCTCTTTTCATTTCTCATCACTTTTAGGGCCTGTATGATATATTACCCATTGACCACTCTTCATACACCTCATCTACCTTATCTATGCACCACTCTTTAGGTTTGCCACTATTTACATTTCACTCTAGCACTCGCACTTATTTTTCTCTCGTTTATAGCACCTGGCTACAAATAGTTCCAAGCCCGACTATTTTATTTTGTCGACCTTTTGGGCTTGGTATTTAAGGGCTGTTGGTCTACATTTGTGGCCTGCTACTGGCAATTGAATTAAAATTACTTATCATTTTGATCGCCACTCTCAGCACATTGTTAACACATCCATTTTGAGTTTTCGCCCAGTTGGAAGCATTAAAGTCAGTATTTATACATATATATCTTTTATTTTTCCTTTTCAGCATATTTATTTTCATTCATTTACACAGGTGTTGAAATAAGCTAAATGATAGTGTTCAAGATCCATTCTAGGAGAATTCTACCCCTTTCTTTATGCACTTCATAGTCATATTCTATTTTTCTTCTATGTTTATTTTCATGAATGAGGACATGCAAGAATCTAGGCATGGGGGGGTGGTATATATATACTGAACATTTTTCTATCAACACCTAGAATTTCTAGTTCAAATTGCATTTGCATCTGCACGTTTTCCCACTATATTCCATCGAATAAATGGTTTTTGAAAAAAAAATTATATATATAATTTATCTATACAAAAAGAAAAAGAAAAGGAAAAAAAGTGCTTTTGAGGTTTTTTTTAGAACCTAAGCTAAGAAAAGTCAAGGATTTTCGATTTTGAGGATTTACCGACCTTGAGAAGTGCGAAACAAAGTCTTTCCACCTAGACTCTTCAAGTGTAATTAGACTTGAATTGGAAGCAAACCAGCTGTGTGGATTTGATTAGTAGGTCTCCGCACCCAACCCAATCCTAAAAACCAATCCCGTGTTTTGACCCAAGAGGATTTTCTCCCGCCCGAGAGGTAATCTGAACGAGTTCAAAGACTACCCACTTGATTTACTTTAAACAAGCACGTAAGCTGACAATTGCCCCATTGCCGAGTGAAGTCCAATCGATTCCCCTGCGGTGGATGAAACAGTTCGCTTCGCATGTAGGAACCCTAAATAATGGGATTGATCCCTAGGGGTAGTTCTAAAGGGAACCTAAAAGGTAGTCCATGTTTACAGCAAAACCTCTCTCAAAAGGTGAGGTAGGTAATACCTTAGATCGTACGAGGTCACAATTCACCCAACACGATCATCTAGGGTGAACAAGAATTGGGGATCGAATGCGGGCAAAATTCCTGCCAATGGCTGATGAGATGTTCAGTCGACTCCCTCCCCTTAACCTTTCTCCCCCAGACCCCTACGAGTGAGCAGAAAAGGGAGGAGGAAAGAGGCCCTGGCAAATCGTCAGGGGAAGTGAACAAGTGTAAGCTTTGTTGCCCGACAGTATAGAGTATTTACCTAAATCTGGATTTATTTTCCTGAGACTTTGAAAGGAGTCTGAAAAGCTAGAAGTATTAAGTCAAAGGAGTGATAAGTGAATGATTTATTGTTCTTCCCTATGGTTCGGATAGTCTTGGCATTCCAATCATCTTCACTTGTACATTGCACTGACTTATCTTGTGGGTGATTTTGTTGAGTCCTTAGTAGTTAATAAGATTTAGTCTTAGGGCTTACAGATCCAAAGGACTTTGCTGTGTTTCTAGCTCTTAGGATTGTTCCTATTTGTAGGGGAAGGCATTTAAAAAGGATGAAGGAGAGCCACTCACCTAGAAAAAAGATTTGGAGAAAAAAATATTTAGCCAAAAAAAAAAGGAGAAAAATATATTAAAAAAAGATTCCACCAAATAAAGCACCTCGCTATAAATTGGTGCAATTCCACCAAATAAAAGCATCTCACTACATATAAATGCTACTCCTTTCCATTTCCAAATAAAATTACCTCACTATAAAATGGGTGTTTATCCTATAGAAAAAAAAGAAAAAAAATTAGGAATAAGTAATCAATGGGTCCAGTCAGGGAGATATACACCTAGTGTGTTGACCTCGAGGTAGAAAAGTGGTAAGGAGAAAGCTGCCAAATCTTAGTGTTGACAGGCGAAATCCATGTTTCAAAGTCGTTTCATTGTAGCAAGTTGAAATCGCTCGAAAACACTTAAACTTATAACTCAAATTTCAAAAAGAGTATCCGAGGTCGAACACAAGGAGAAATTAATGACAATTCAATTCCAAAGATCACAATTATAAGCACAAATATAAGCAACTATAACCAAAATTCCATTCAAAAATGATATACATATGAGAGTCAACATCAAAGTGCAAAAAGAATGGGGTAAAATGGTGATTTAAATCACCAATTAACCCTAAAATTAAGCTCACAATAATCTCAAATAAATGAATAGTAAACTCAATCAGATATTCCATGTCACTTTTAGTAACCAATATAGCCACAGAAGCACAGAACCAGCAGAATCAGACAACAGCGTCAAGCCTCAAACAGCTTAAGTGTAGCCTGCTACAGTGCCTGCAAGAGGCTCAAGGGCCTCATTCCTTCTTCCTTCTCGAGCCTCAGCAAAAAGGCACAACACAATACCACAGAGGTAAAGGCCTCTCAGCAGCCAAGTGTAGGGAGATAGGGAGGCAGTGCAAAACCCCCCCTCTCCCTTTTTCTTCTTCTCTTCTCTCTTAGACCAATGTAATCAGGTCGCTTATCGGGTGTTCAAGTGGGTATACGGATCTGGCAGGGGGACCAGGGCTACTGGGTGTGAGTCGTAGCCTAGGAGTGAAGAGGGCGTGAGGAGGGACCTGATCTCTCATGTACTGGGCAAGGGGTTGTAAGCAGAAAATCAACCTATGCGACACTGCAAGCTCCCAATCCCATGATATGGGACTAACTTTCCCATTATCTTCTCAGCACAGCAGCAGATGGCGAGGTTTCCAACTGAAGTCGAAGTCGAGCTCATAGCGTGGAACTGAGGGTCTGGAAGGATGCCTGGGAGTCATCCGCGAAGCTTGGAAGTGGAACCTAGAGCGGATATAGCCGAAGGATTAAGGCAAAATTGGAGGAATCGAAGCAGCGACGGAGGTTTGACGAGATACTTGAAAGCATGAACACAGCCTTGCTGCCAAGTCAAACATGCTCAGAAGGATCGCCAGAGCACGGCGAGTGCAGTGGTGGTCGTGGCATGGAGTGCTTGTGCATGAAAAGGTCTGACGACCTCGAGTCGTCAGTGCGGAGGGGCGTAAGTCGGGTGGAGCGAATGAGCGGCCAATCCCCTCAAATACTTGTAGGGTTTTGGTCGATGAAGTACGACAGAGGTTTCTAGACCAGTGGGAGGTGGATTGGTGTAGTGTGGCAGTGGGAATGCCTCATCGGAGGTATGCCGAAGAGGTGGAAGACGGAGTTGGAGCAGGAGCGACGATGGTCGAAGGCGAGGTCTAAAGTTGTTGTGATGATGAGTGGATGCTAAGACGTCGAAGAGAGTAGGTAGCGGACGAGGAGGTAACGGAGGAGGCATTGGCCGTGATGAGTCGGTGCCGGAAAAGAGGAATGCTCCGGGAGGGAGAATGGCGACGAAGAGGGGGTCGAAGAGCTCCTCGCCGATATTGCAAGGTGTGGAATGAAGAGGGGAGTTGGAACCGATTGCCTATAGTATGTGGCAGCCGATGAAGTAAGCAAGGAAGGGTGGTTGCCAGAGCAAGCTTTGAAGTAGGTTGGAGAGGGAGAAAGGAAGAGGTTGTTGGCCTAAAAACTTGCTAAGGAGGTAAGGTAGGTGAGGAGGGTCATATATAGGCCATCGAGCGAGCTTCCAAGCTTGGAAACAAGCTTGAAAGCTCAGGAAATCAAGGATTAGGAATTGTGATTTCAAGGAGTTCGCATGAACTCCACGAGGAGATTTGGAGTCCAAATTGAGGCCTAGATCGTTAAGGATTCCCTCAAGACCATCCTTTCCAAATTTGGAAGGGATTGGTCAATCAATCAAGACAGAATCACAGATTGAAGCTAGGATCTAATGGGTTCACACCTACCATGGCAGCAAGGACCCAAATGTGAAGAAGACAATGAAGTTAGGGGGGTCTTTGTAGGGATTTTCGAAAGTTAGGGGTGTATGTGAAAGAAAAAGAGTCTAAATGGACCAAAATGCAAATGAGGTCGAAATGATCTCTAATTGAGCCCAAATTTTGGTACAAACCTAATTTGGACTCAAGGAATCTGATGGTGAAGTTGGATTCTAGTTTTGACCAATTTTGACTGGGTAAATTACCCAAAAACCTAAATTAGGGCAACTTCCTATCTGAGACTCTATTTTAGGTCAATATAGGTTCCAATGGTTAAATCAAGGATACCAAACCTTATGGAATATTTTTCTATAATTTTTAGAAGGTTTAGGTGAATTTTATCCTGACCATAACCTCTATTAATTAAGCGGGTCTGAAATTAGGGTTTCGGATGTCCATTAATTCTTGAAATGCGCAAAAACCCATTTCTATCTGCATGGACCCTCTTATAGACATTAATGACCATTTGAACTTTAATTAACCCCTGCAATTCCCTGTGATTTTTCTATACTTATGAAATGAAATTAAAATTGCAAAAATAACCCTATGTTCTTCTCTTTTTCTTAAAATAGAATAGTATGCACATAGGACCCTCTGATGGTTATGTAGGAGCTTTTATCAACTTTATCAGACCAAATTGGGCTAGTTAGGGCTCATGATGGTGTTCCCATCATACCCCCATGTCTATCTTTTGCTAGTCCCTTAGCAATAATTCTATGGATCAAACCAGTTATCTAGGTCGGATGTAACCGTCAGGATGCCCTACTAAGCTGCAACACTAGAAATCAGATCAGAATACCAATAGGCCTAGAGGTACTCAAGTACCAGCCAAGATCCAGACCTGACTAGCTTCAACCTTAGTCTACCATGAAGGTTTCTAAGGCCTACAAAAACTACCCAGAGGTTTGTTGAACCCAGCGGTTAAAGCACCCATGCAAAAACGTAATAGGTCCAGGTTCAGTTTACCAGTGTAATTTTTTTGTAAGAGAGAGGGATAGAAGTAAATTTTTCATTTGGAGAGTTTTCTCTCTCTTTTCTTTTTAGGTTTCCCTAGATCCAACCTCGAATTGGCCCTAAACACGGTTTGTATCGAATTCCTTGTCCCCACCATCAATCCTCGAAGGGTCCCTAGCAATCGATGCTTCGGGATAGCATCACCCATGGCAAACCCCAGAACCGTGGCTTTCGACACTTTGGGATAGTGCCACCCATGGCATTCTGTAGCTAAACTCAGGCCCTAGTGTAGAACGTGCGAGTTGCTACGCTAACGTGTTTGGTTTTTAAAACCTTGTCATTGTAGCTTGAAAGCGAAGAACTCGTGTTCAACAAATAAAATTTATACCAAAATTGAAATTCCGGGTCGAACACAGGGAGGCTACGTCGATCTATATTTGCAATTATATTTTTTTTTAGAATTTTTCTTGAAAAGTGAGGCGATGTAATTACAATGAAGCTATAACAACAATCAGACTAAAAAAAGGAGAGAGAGAGAGAGAGAGAGAAAACATGCATTCAATAATTCAAAATGTTTATACAATAAAACCAAATAAGAATTACACTAGAAAGCGGGAAATCAGCTACACTAGAAAGCAGGAAAATTCTACACTAGAAAGCTGTAAAGAAGAATGGGAGAGAGAAGTTATCCTCCTCAACGATCGCTTGGAGGACGAGCCGGACGGGACGAGGCCTAGACGAAGGAGGATGGAGCAGGACGAAGGAGGATGAAGCAGAAGAATGGGAACGGGGCCGCACGTCATCGTCATTGCGGGATCCACTTCCGAACGGGGGATGAAAATTTGACTTTATCTTCAAGGAGCATCCCGAGTGTGGGACAAGCTTCTCTTGAGCTTTGGAGAGGTAGAGAAGAGAAGGAAGGGATGAGAATTTCGTGTGGAGGGGGTCTCCTTTTATAGTTGCAAGGAGTGGGGGCAATTTGGTCATTACATCTTTAAAAACATTAATTCAGGACTTTTAGTGACGGATAAAACCGTCGCTAAAGGTCTGAACGTGGGCGTAGTGGGCGACGCAAACGCGCCCACTCGCTTGCCCGCACATGCAACGCTCGCGCACGTTGCGATCGGACGGCTCAGATCACGCTACGCCCGCCTCCTCAGCTCGCGCTCGATCGCGTGCGATTCCGCGTTACTGCCGTGCGTGCAATAGCACTTGGGCACTATCAGGCGTGCGCAATCGTTCGATCGTGATCCGACGGTCGATTGAAGGCGCGCCCCCGCTCCAAATTCCGCGTGGCGAGGCTCAAATGCGCGCTCTCGCTTCGCGTTAGAGCACTCGACCAATGCACTGAGGGTGCGTTTGTGTCAAGCGCTTGACTTCAGCGTGGGCGCGTCGCAGCCGATGGATCTTGATCCAACGGTGGAGAAGGGCGGATGCGGGGGCTTCAGCGGGTGCGTGCGGGCGATTGGGTGGCCGAGATGGTGCCACGTGGCGCCATCTTGGCCGTCCATCTTCTGGATGATGTAGATGGTGCCACGGATGTCGGATTGACTCGATTTTTGTGTCGTTAGGCTACGATCGTCGATCCAAATCCATCCGTGCGGTCGGATTTGTCATTTGAAGTGCGAATTTACACCATCTTGGCCCTTGATCTTCTAGGGTTCCCCGATCACTTCTGATGCTACAGATGCCTGATTAGGGTGATCTTGGAGTCGTTGAACTCCAATCGTCGCCTTGATCACATCTGTACGGTTGGATCTTTGATCCGAGGCCCCGATAAAAAGTTTGCCAAGTCTAAGCACATAAAAGGAGACAATTAACCTCCATTTTATTCAAACTACTCTAAATGCAAGATGATGCATGTTATGCAATATTTATAGCATGCAATGCAATCCTATGCTTAAGAACATGCATAAATAGACATCTTAAGTAGTGTAAATGTGTTTACATCATACCCCCATGCCTATCTTTTACTAGTCCCTAGCAAAAACTATATGCTATTTATAAAAGAATTAGGTTGGATTATTTGGGCATGAGTTATTTTCAATCATTAAGAAAATGTCTACTTAGGAACTGAACTTTCAAAGACACAACAGTGCCCGAGTATCTGCCAAAATGCAGACCACCTCAAGCCCTCGCCTTATTCAAAGAAAATTTTCTTTTTCTCTTTTTCCTCTTTTCTAATTTTTTTTTCAAATTTTAGGGTTTAAGAGTGGCTTTCTACGGCCATTCAACTCACCCAAGATTTGATGAGAACCCTAAGTTCTAACCATCTTATTGTGAATGTGATAGACTCGTTGACTAACAATTAAAACGGACTTTGGATTTCTATTCCTCTAGGTGACCTAAAAAGAATTCTGCCTACGGGTGTATCTTTACAACTGGTAGCTTTCTCCCTACTTTTATCATTTTACGGGATCAACATAAGGGTTAATCCAGTATATATCTCCCCGGTTTACTCTACTTCTCTGCTTCTTCCTATGTGTTTTGGGAATTTTCAGTGCATTTATTGAGCTGGGTTCTGGACAACCGGTCGATGAGCTGTTACCACCGACAACTTGCCAGCCATACTCGTGCGGCGAAGTGTGGTTAATTTCTTTTTTTTTCTTTTCTCCTTTTGATTTTTTTTTTTTTAAGTAGGTGGCTTCCCTAGTCTAAGATTTACCTAAAGGCAGCAAAAAAAAAAAGAAAGGTCCAGTAACTGGGCTTTGGACAACCTACATATGGGTTGTTACCCACGATAACTTGCCAGCCATATCACCATAGAAGGTTCATTAGCTACCTAATTTCCATTAGAATCGCCGAACAATGAGTCAGTGCAAAGAAAGTGTGTAGATTCTTAAAACTAAAAAATTCCCTCAAATTAAAGGTTGGGTTGATAAGTCATGTACTTATCACCCAAGCTTATTTACTCCAATTACGATAGAATTAAGATGGCAAGGACTCGAAAGACAAATCCACATTTTAGTGGATACACGGGCTAATTAAGTCTAAAGACCTAAAGGGTCTTTATGTTCAGATCCTAATGTAAAATTTCCTAAGATTGAAAAGTCCTAATGTCGAACTAATCCTTCCTAATTTTGATTTTTTTTCTTATAAATAAGAAGAGAAAAAAAAATAATTTACATGAATTTCACAAAGCTGACCAAATGATTCAAAAATGAATCCACCCCCCCATGCCTAGCAGATGCAATGTCCTCATTGAAAAAGAGACATGAAAGAAAGGGTAGAATATGAAAGATGTCACCTGAATATGAAGCTCATATCAGCCTTGTGTCATATGTACAACTACTGAGTTTAATGTCGTCAGCTAGGAGAAGTCCAGCCAAAGAAGTCACAGAATGGCTAGAGCAACTATGTCTGAGACGGGTTCTGGAAGAATACGGTCAATAATAGGCTTCAGTCGTTGACCGTTGACTTTAAATGTGTTACCCATCTTTGAGTCAGAAATCTGAATGGCTCCATTTGGAAAAATTTGGTCAATTATGAATGGGCCATTCCATTTAGATCTAAGTTTGCCAGGAAAGAGCTTAAGTTTAGAATCGAGTAACCAGACCTTCTGGTTTAGCTCAAAGCTCTTGCAGGAAATCAGTTGATCATGTAGAGCTTTGGTCCGAGCCTTTTAGATCTTGGCATTCTTATAAGCATCATTTCTAAGCTCATCCAACTCAGATAGTTGGAGTTTCCTGGTCTTCCCAGCTAAATTCAAATCTAAATTGCATTGTTTGATCGCCCAGAATGCCCTATGTTCAATCTCTACGGGTAGATGGCATGCCTTTCCATACACGAAACGGAATGGAGACATGCCGATGGGCATTTTATACACCGTACGGTAGGCCCAAAGAGCATCCTCAAGCTTTTGAGTCCAATCCTTGCGATTAGGCCTAACCATTTTTTGCAGAATGTTCTTGATCTCTCGATTGGAGATCTTGGCTTGTCCATTCGTCTGGGGATGGTAAGGTGTCGAAATTCGGTGACTAACCCCTTATTTGGCCAATAAATTCTGGAATTGGGCATTAGTAAAATGAGTGCCACCATCACTGATGATAGCCCTCGGAATCCCGAACCTACTGAAGATATTTTTCTTGACAAAATCGATGACTACCTTGTGGTCATTGGTTCGGGTAGGAATCGCCTCAATCCATTTGGACACATAATCAACAGCAACAAGAATGTACTGATGTCCAAATGAACGGATAAAGGGTCCCATGAAATCGATGCCCCAAACATCAAAAATTTCGACAGGAAGAATTAGGTTTAGGGGCATCATATCTCTCTTAGTTGTGCTCCCGAGTGCCTGACATCGAGAACATGACCTTGAGAAATCCTGGGCATCCTTGAATAAAGATGGCCAATAGAAGCCAGATTGCAAGATTTTTGCAGCCATCTTTTTCCCAGAGAAATGTCCACCACACCCAAATGCATGGCAGAACTCGAGTATACTGTTGAATTCATTCTCCGGTATACAACGGTGAATAATCTAATCAGAGCCGATGCGGTACAGCTCAGGGTCCTCCCAGAAGTAGTATTTGCCTCAGATTTGAGTCTATCCCGTTGTTGTTTGGTCCAATCCTGGGGGATTTGACCAACGGCCAAATAATTAACAATGTCAGCAAACCATGGGGTGTGGACACCTAAAACTGTAAGAATAGTTTCATCCGGAAATGTGTCAGCAATCGGAATGTCCGGACGAGAAGAATCACCTAGAAGTCTCGACAAATGATACGCTACCACATTTTGTACCCCAGTTTTATCCTTGATTTCAAGATCAAATTCTTGAAGCAGAAGAATCCAACGAATAAGCTGGGGTTTAGCATCCTTTTTGGCCAAGAGATGTCTCAAGGCCAAGTGGTCGGTATAGATGATAACATGAGACCCTAAGAGATAAGCCCTGAATTTTTCCAAAGCGAACACTACAGCTAGTAATTCCTTTTCAGTAACAGTGTAATTCCTTTGGGCTTCATCCAGAGTTTTACTAGCGTAGTAGATGACAGAGGGCTTTCTATCAATTTTCTGACCCAGGACAACCCCGACTGTGTAATCAGAAGCGTCAGTCATGATCTCAAAAGGGGTTGTCTAAATTGGTGGTTGCAAAACTGGAGCACATGTGACTGCCATTTTCAGAAAATCAAATGCCTTTCGGCATGATTCGTCAAAAACAAACGGCGTTTCTTTGGCAAGAAGATTGCTCAAGGGACGAGCAACCTTCAAGAAATCCTTGATGAATCTTCGATAGAATCCCACATGGCCAAGAAATGATCGGATTTGTTTAACAGATGTGGGAGGAGGAAGTTTAGCGATAGCATCAACCTTAGCTTTATCCACTTCAATTCCCCGTTCAGAGATTACATGACCCGAAACGATGCCTTCTTGGGTCATGAAATGACTCTTTTCCCAGCTAAGGACCAATCGTGTTTTGATACATCGCTTAAGAATCATTTCCAGATTAGCCAAACAGGAGTCAAATAATTCTCTGAAAACAGAGAAATCATCCATGAAGACTTCCATAAACTCTCCCACCATGTCAGAAAATATGGCTAGCATACACCTTTGAAAAGTCGCAGGTGCATTGCATAACCCGAAAGGCATCCTATGAAAAGCAAGGGTTCCGTAGGGATAGGTGAAAGTTGGTTTTTCCTGATCCTCGGGATGGATAGGAACTTGGTTGTATCCCGAGTAGCCATCAAGAAAATAGAAGTACTTCTGCCCAGCTAATCTTTCCAAGATTTGATCGATGAAGGGCAGGGGAAAATGATCCTTTTTAGTGGCTGGATTCAGCTTCCTATAATCAATACAAACCCTCCAAGAGGAAGCTGCATGAGTTGTGACAGATTCTCCTCTCTCGTTAGTCACAACGGTAATCCCGGCTTTCTTCGGAATAATCTGTATGGGACTTACCTAGGGACTATCAGAGATTGGATAAATAATTCCTGCATCGAGCCACTTTATGATTTCCTTTTTGACCACTTCTCGCATATTTGGATTCAATCTCCTCTACATCTGGCGAGAAGGGCGGAATCCATCTTCCAAGAATATTCCATGATTACAGTAAGATGGCTCAATCCCCCTGAGGTCATGAATGGTCCAACCAATTGCCTCCTTATGTTCCTTCAAGACCTTGATCAATTTAATCTGTTGCTTTTTTGTCAATTTAGCACTGATAATCACAGGGAGCATCTTCTGAGGTTCTAAAAATTGATATTTCAAATTCTCAGGCAATGGTTTCAATTCAAGCTGGGGTGGGTTGATGATTGATGGTAAGGTAGATGCTGAAGATTCAACAAGAGGAAGAGGTTGTGAGTGAACAAAATCAATAACCTCTTCAGAAGATGTCAGGTCAGCCATAGAGGGTTGCGGGTCAAATTCGTCATCCAAGGAGGAACTTTCGATTGAAGAAACCATCAAACAAGTTTCAATGTTTTCATTATCCTCATAAAGTTCCTCAATAAATCTACAATCCTCAAATTTGTTGATCGCCTTAAAAATATCCAATTTCATTCGTTGGTCCCCAAAGGTGATTTCCATGCTACCGCTTTCACAATTAATGTTGGCCTTAGTGGTAGCCAAGAACGGACACCCCAGAATGATGGGCGTGTTCCTCAGATTATCAGGTACATCCATGTCAAGGATAAGGAAATCTACAGGAAAATAGAAATCCTTGACCTTAACTATAACATCTTCAATAATGCCTCGTAGGTTTGTGACCAAGCGGTCAGCTAACTGTAGCGTTACTGAAGTTGGCCGAAGCTCACCTAACCCAAACTTCTCGCAAAGAGATGTCGAAATTAGGTTGATGGATGCACCCAGATCCAAAAGTGCTCTATCAAATGTGTAATCTCCGATGACTCAATAAATCAATGGAGCACCAGGATCTCTCTTTTTCTGAGGGAGGTAGTGCAGGATAACAGAACTAGCCTGCTCAGAGAGTACCACCTTCCTTAGAACAGATTCTCTCGACTTACGCTTTTGTGTACATAAATCCTTTAAAAATCTTGTGCAAGCCAGTATGTGCTTGATAGCATCAAGGAGCGAGATATTAATCTCAACATTCTTAAATAGATTCAGAAGCTCCTCATTGCTATCAATAGACTTCTTCTTCTTTGATTTGGTTAAGACTTCAGGAAAAGAAACATGAGTCAGATCTTTGGAATCAGGTTCCTGAGCCTTGATTTCTCCTCTAGAATTCTCCTCTCTCTCCTCAAGTTCTTCAGGATTCAAAAGATTAGAATAGTATGGTTGTGGATCCTGAGTCTGCTTACCACTCCTCAAAGTGACAGAATTTGCAGATGCATAAGAATTTGGGTCTTAGGGAGGGTTAAGAAAGATTGGAGGGGCTTGATTAGCCATGAATTGTTGATTTACAGAAGAAGAAGACAAGGAACTCTGCTCAACCACCTGAGCATGTGCGTGTGGGTCCCTCTGATTTCCGTACCTATGGGCTTGGTTGCCCGAATTCATAATATTTCGCGGGTTGGGTACGGGTTGAGATGGTAGAGATCCGGGTTGACGAGAGTTAGTAATGAGCCCAGATTGCAAGTTGTCCAGCGAGGTTTTCATTTGCTGCATGAGCTGGAGCATGGATCCTTGCATCCCTACCATTTTTCGGTTTAAATCAGCCTGTCCTATGGGTTGACGAGCATTCCAAGCTGGCTGATTGACCTGATTCGGAGGCAACTGAGTATATACTTGACCCTGACCCATTGGTCGTTGCGAAGCATAGTTGCCGGGTCAGAATTGGGTCTGTTGCCCCGGGTTTTTCCAAGAGAAGTTAGGGTGGTTTCTCCAACCCGGATTATAAGCATTAGAGTAGGGGTTTGATCTAACATTCTCTTGTACAGACAGACATCCTCATAGGGTAAGGATGGAGAGAAAGAAAGGGACGGATCAGAAAAACTGGGATCAAAGGCCCCAGTTTGGAACCCGTGGGATTCCGAAAAATGCTGACTCACAGGTTGAGCCGTATCAAGTTGATTCACAAACTCCCGTCCAGAAGGAGCTCATGAAGAATGGAATCCCGAATTTTGGGATTGAGTGGATCGAGAGTTATTCATAGAATTACCAGCCATCCACTCTTCCATTCTCTTAGCAACCAAGTCCGCCTTATCAAGTTTGTTACAAATCAATTCCATATCAAATGAATGAGAGTCATGGACTTCATTGACATTTGATCTGGGCTGCTGGGACCGGTTAAATGTATCCATGGAGGCATGATTGATTGAATTCTCACTCATTTCCTCAAATAAATCATGTTCACTATCTGCATCTTTATTGAGGAAATTTCCTTCGCAAGAAGCATCCACATGATTTCTAAGTTGCTCAGTCGACCCATGATAGAAGATCTGCACGAGTTTCCATTTCGGCACCTCGTGGTGTGGACACCTCCGCAATAGGTCCTGGAATCGCTCCCAGACCACATGAAACTGCTCCCCCGGCCGCTGGTTAAAGGTAGTGATTGCCCGTCTCAAAGCATTGGTATGTCTGACTGGGAAAAATTTCTTCAGAAAGGCCGATTTCAACTCATTCCAAGTTTTAATTGGTCTTCCTATTGTCCTATACCATTGTGCGGCCTTATCCCTAAGAGAGTGAGGGAAGAGCCTCATGATCATTTGCTCCTCGTTTACGTTTCGTGCCTTGGTGGTCTGGACCAAAGTGGTCAAGTCCTCCAAGTGCTGAAACGGATCTTCGGAGCCAAGCCCATGATAATGTTTAATCAGGCTTAACACCTGGGGCTTGATTTCTACGTCACCGACTGGAATCTGGACACTGGGACGTTCCCCGTAATTTGAAGGATCATAAAAATCCTTCAAGGGCTGAGTGCCCTGCATTCTCTGGAACCATTCCTGCATTCTCTGCATTTGGTCCAGCTGCCTTCAAAATTCTTCCTGTGGATTTCCAAGCAGAGGAGGCTATTGGTCAGCCATGGGATCAATTTGACCGAAATCCAATTTGCGCCTCCTAGAATGCTCTAATGGTCCTTCCAATCGGGGATTTAATGACCGTCTTCCCAGCATAAACTAGGAGAAGGTCGGAAGGACAAGGGATAGGGACCCTGCAGCACAATAAAATAAGGCTGTCCTTAAGTGGGGTAGCCTAAGGATCTACTGACTCCCAAAACCTGCCTTAAGACTGTAAATGATTTACTCTACTTGCATCTGTTCAATCCAACCAGTTAGAAGGAGGGATTGGGGAGAAGGTTCTTCCTTCGGCTTTCGCCTCCGGTTCCTAGTGTGCCCCCCAGCTGCGGTCGTTTAACGCTACTCCCCTAGCTAGACATCAGATTAATCAGTACAAGTAGGTTAATCAAAGACAATCTCAGACTAGGCCCTGAAGAGCGAATCAGACCTTAAGGCCAACGTCTACTCAATTTTATTAAGGCTTGGGATTGTGGTGCTTATGGAATGTGATGGGCCCTTAAAATGGGTTGTGCCCTTAATGATTGATTGAGATTTGTGTAAGTGCATGCACAACCAGGGTTTTCAGGCAAGATTATTAGTGATGCGTGGATTTTAATGTTCAAATCTTGCTTAAGTAGCTTTTCGGGTTTCAAATTAGGTGGATTGCAATCAAGTTTCTAGGCAAACCAAGTTGTCAAACATGGGTGAAGATTATTTTCCTTTAAAACCAAAAAGAAAGTGGAGTGCCTGGAATAGACCTAGATTGAAAACCCTAAGGAGGAGCTACTTGATGAGTTGATTTTAAGTAGAGTGGTGCGGCCCAAACAACTCAAACAACTGGCCACAAATGCACCACTCACTTAGGCACTCAAAGATGATTAACCTAGAATGATTTCTACTCTTTTATGTGTTGCTTTGTGTGTACCGGTTCCACAAATCAGAACCCGGTTGAATAGAAACAAATCAATCCGATTAAGTGCCTTGAATTTGGGTGTATGTTGTGTGTTTGTGAAAAATTACCCCACAAGATTATCTTTTTTTTATTTTTTTTATATAAATGAGGGTGGAATGAATGTGAGTGAAAATCCAAACAACCAAACAATTCCTAGGATTTATGCAAACACCTAGGTTACTTGGAATTTGGATTTAATGTGGCGAATGAAATCTATGGAGGGGGAAAGAATGGGGAGCACTTACAGTTGTCTTCAACTGCACTTTACTCCAGTCTACCACTTGATGATTCTCTAATGGAGGTCTCTGCAAAACAATAGACACAAGAGAAAGAAAGTTAGAAAACAATAAAGTGCAAGAAATGCGAAAAGAAGATCGGAAATCGTTCCCTCCCCAGCAACGGTGCCAAAATGTTGAATGTGCGAGTTGCTACGCTAACGTGTTTGGTTTTTAAAACCTTGTCGTTGTAGCTTGAAAGTGAAGAACTCGTGTTCAACAAATAAAATTTATATCGAAATTGAAATTCCGGGTCGAACACAGGGAGGCTATGTCGATCTATATTCGCAATTATATATTTTTTTAGAATTTTTCTTGAAAAGCGAGGTGATGTAATTACAATAAAGCTATAACAAAAATCAGACTAAAAAAAGGAGAGAGAGAGAGAGAGAAAACATGCATTCAATAATTCAAAATGTCTATACAATAAAACCAAATAAGAATTACACTAGAAAGCGGGAAATCAGCTACATTAGAAAGTAGGAAAATTCTACACTAGAAAGCTGCAAAGAAAAATGGGAGAGAGAAGTTATCCTCCTCGAGGATCGCTTGGAGGACGAGCCGGACGGGACGACGCCTGGACGAAGGAGGACGGAGCAGGACGAAGGAGGACGAAGCAGAAGAATGGGAATGGGGCAGCACGTCATCGTCGTCGCAGGATCCACTTCCGAATGGGGGACAAAAATTTGACTTTATCTCGCGAGGAGCATCCCGGGTGTGGGACAAGCTTCTCTTGAGCTTTGGAGAGGTAGAGAAGAGAAGGAAGGGATGAGAATTTCATGTGGAGAGGGTCTCCTTTTATAGTTGCAAGGAGTGGGGCAATTTGGTCATTACATCTTTAAAACATTAATTCAAGACCTTTAGTGACGGATAAAATCGTCGCTAAAGGTCTGAACATGGGCGTGGTAGGCATCACGCGCGCCCGCTCGCTTGCCTGCGCGCGCAATGCTCGCGCACATTCAGCCATCCTCAGCCGTCCGATCACGAGATCGGACGACTCAGATCGTGCTACGCCCGCCTACTCAGCGCGTGCCTGATCACGTGCGATTCCGCGTTACCGCCGCGCGTGCAATAGCACGTAGGTGCTATCGGGCGCTCACGATCGTTCAATCGCAATCCAACGGTCGATTGAAGGCGTGCCCCCACTCCAAATTCCGTGTGGCGAGGCTCGAACACGCACTCTCGCTTCGCGTTAGAGCGCTCGACCAACGCACTGGGGGTGCGTTTGTGTCAAGCGCTTGACTTCAACACGGGCGTGTCGCAGCCATTGGATCTTGATCCAACAGCGGAGAAGAGCAGATGCGAGGGCTTCAGTGGGTGCGTGCTTGCGATTAGGTGGCCGAGATTGTGCCACGTGGCGCCATCTTGGCCGTCCATCTTCTGGATGATGTAGATGGTGCCACGAATGTCGGATTGACTCGATTTTTGTGTCGTTAGGCTACGATCGTCGATCCAAATCCATCTATGCGTTCAGATTTGTCGTTTGAAGTGCGGATTTACACCATCTTGGCCCTTGATCTTCTAGGGTTCCCCGGTCACTATCTGATGCTACAGATGTCTGATTAGGGCGATCTTGGAGTCGTTGAACTCCAATAGTCACCCTGATCACATCTGTATGGTTGGATCTTCGATCCGAGGCTCCGATAAAAAGTTTGCCCTGTCCAAGCACATAAAAGGAGACAATTAACCTCCATTTTATTCAAACTACTCTAAATGCAAGATGATGCATGTTATGCAATATTTATAGCATGCAATGCAATCCTATGCTTAAGAACATGCATAAATAGACATCTTAAGTAGTGTAAATGTGTTTACATCACCTAGCAATTGAAATTTCAAGATAATCCCATCCATGGCACCTGAACTAGCATAAGGGGCTTACATGCCCCCGATAGGATATTTAGATATCCTAGGAGACAAGCACCGAGGAGATGATATGTGATTATGCACCTTCGAGGGGAATTTCCCATCTCTCTGCCCCGGGAACTCGTTTAATCAACTTGTGCTGTCGAGCCACTCCTAAGCTAGATCTTTGAGATGATTTTTCAGAACAGAATACTTTTGGCAGATTTTTCTTTGTTAAGTGCACTAAACCAGACTAAGTGTGTGATTTTGGGTGCTTAGGTTACCAAGTCCCGCAAATCAAAGGGCAGGCAACAGGGTCGAATAATCCCTAAGCCTTAAACCTAATACATCAGCCTCGCACTTTCCTCAACCTCTTGAGGATTAATCTGGATCTTAACAAATACTTTAGTGTTTAAACCCTAGAACAGATCCAAAAGGCCTAAGGTCGGTATCCACCACTGATTCCCTAAGTTTTAGCCTTTCAGGTAGAAATTCATTATTCGATCCAACCTAGAAGTTAGGTAAGTTCCATATTTATTTTTAAGGGACTCTTTCTTTCTTTTTGTTTTTCTTTTTCTCCTTTCTTTCTTTTTGTTTTCCTTCCTTCTTTTTCTTCATTTAGCTCAAATGGGTCTTCCTCTCTCAACCTCTTTTTTTTTTTTGATGATGAAACCCCTTTGTGATTTGATTTTCACAACATTTTGCACTTTAATACCCCCCCATGCCTACGATTTGCAATGCCCTCATTGTAAATTAGGTGGGTTCGAGTTTAGCTTAGATTGTACATTAGAACAAGGTCAAAGGGTGGGTGGATGGGTCAGGATGATTGTTGCGGATGATTTCAAGATTTGATACAAGTACCACAAGTGGAGTCGACTGTTCTAATGGACGAACCCTAAAGTGCATTATGAATTTAGCAAAAACATATGTCAAAAGGGTTTCGGGTTTTTCAAAGGATGGCTGGTTGCCTCCCGTTAAGTGCCAAGTTTAACGCCATCAGCTGGGTGCAATGAGCTAGAAGGTTATGTCAACTGATGCACTGTGATGAGTGGTAGGGGAAAATATGTGATCGGATGAATAAGAATCACATGGTCACAGATGAGTATCAAATTATGACGAAGAGTCATTCCAGAAGATCTATGATATGGATCAGGTTGATTCATTTCTGGACGGCTCTTATGGAGTTTTTGTAGAGAAATCACTCAGAAGATGTATTGATTATAGAGTTCTAAAATAAGATCATCATGGATACAAAATCCAATAGAGGTGAATCTAATCACTATATCCCAGATGTGTGGTTCCTCTCATGCTATGTGGCCTAACGGATTGATATCTAATGAGTCATCTTGATTCTTTTCTATTGAATGTAAGGTCATCTCCTCAAGAAATGACTCAAAGATTGGCTCTTCTAATGAATCTTCACCATAATTTTCATCCCAATCAAAAGTGATGTTTGGAGAGTGCCTTTTAGATTATTTATCTCAAATTCTGTAAAGGATTCATACTCTGGGTGGAGGTCACTCTCAATATCTACCAAGCTCAATTCCTGGAGATCCTCAAAACAACAAAATGTCTCCAAATCCATAGGGCAAAAATCTAAATCTGATGTGTCATCATTTTCCCAAAAATCCCTTGGTATGTCCTCAAGATCAAAGATGAAGGCCTCCACTGCTCTAATGTCATTTGAATTATGTTCGGTTAAATCAAGATCATCCATTATGTGAAAAATTTCCAGTTCTAGTTCTAGGTTCTCTACTAATGATATGATCATGAGGTCTTGAATAAAACCTAGTTGTTCTGTCAAGCTTTTTCCTTTTCCTTTAACTGCCTTGAAAATATTAATCTCAGTTCATTCATCTCCAAAGGTAATTATCATGTGCCCTGATTCACAATTGTTTATGGCTCCTGTAGTATCCAAGAATGGTCTCCCTAAAATCAAGGGCATGTCTTGTACCTGCTGTAGTGTCTCCATGTCAAGAACTAGGAAATTGGCTAGGCAACTGAAGTCCTTGACTCTAATTACCACATCCTCTACCAACCCAAGTGAGGTGATTACGATTCGGTTAACTAATTGTAGAGTAACATCAACGGGTTTTAGCTGGCCAATCCATAGTTTTTCAAATAGGGCAGTTGGGATTAGGTTGACTGAAGTGCCAAGATCTAGTGCAGCCTGCTTGAAATTTGTACCACCAATCTTGCAGGGGATTAGCGGGGTGCCTAGATTGGATTTCTTAGGAGGTAGACTATTTTGGATAATGGAACTCACACTTTCAGACAGTACTACCTTCCCATGTAATGGTTCTTCCACCTCTTTTTTGGATAAGTCAGGTGAGGTAGGATTGAGAGTGAGGATATCAAGTAACGGAATAGTGACTTGTGCATTCCTCAAAGGTCTCGTTATATCAGATTCCAACAATCCTTTAGTGTGGAGGTGGGATAAGATCTAGGATAGGGGAATGGATTGGCTATCTTTGGGGACAGGTTTTTGTTCTTTTCTCATGCCCACAGCATTGATCATAGCACAATCATGATGCAGAGATGGAGGAGAGCAAATTGGATTTTGTTGCTGAACAGTAGGATAGGTCATGGTGTGATTTGGATCAGCTGAGCGGATGAGGTAATTACACAGGTATGAGTGGATGGGCCTGGTTGAGTGTAGCCTGTTTGATCTTGGATTTGATTCACTATGTGTTTTTGAGTTGACATGTTGTTTAGATTTAGCAAAGGTTAGGAGGGAAGTATGCCAGGCTAGAGTGCATTTGCTAGCTGGCCCAGTTGATTGCGAACCTCTATGATCTCTTCTCTGTGCTATTTTTACATGTCAACCAGGGTTTGGAGAATCAGTGACATTTGGTCCTCCCTAGGTGGCCTGGATTGGAAATTTTGATTAGGCCTTGGTTGAGCAGGTTGATAAGGTCATGGGTTTTGTGGTCGGGTTGAAATTGAGGTATTGGGTTTGGGTTATTTCCCGACCACGCAAAGTTTGGGTGATTGCACCATCTAAGGTTATAAGTGTTTGAGAATGGATTATTTTGGATGGCGTAGAGATCCTTGTAGGTCTAAGGAACTCTAGAAAATCAAAGTAAGAGGGTTCAGAGTTCCCCCAACTAGAGTAGGTTGGTCCTGAGTTTCCTCCAAGACCATAATCAAATGGGGGTGGATAGGCATCCATCCCCTGAGAATAGTAGATGTTGTGTACACCCTCCCTTCCTGAGGGTGGGTGCATGTATGGGCTTTGTGGTGCAGTGGTTGGTCGGTGAAGATGTCGAGTTGTGTAATCCACCTTCTTCTCAATGATTAAGACCTTATCCAATTGACTGGCTACCAACTCCAGATCAACGGATGTGGACAGGCCTTGGGTCTCATGTACCCCCTGATTTTTTTTTTTCTAAGACTGAAAGGAAAGCTATCGTGTTACGATAGCGATTCGGAGGGCATTTCATTTAATACAATAAAAGAAAAATAGAGAGAACTACAAATTGGATCCCCATCTATGTATGAGGGACCAGCACTCATTTACAATTTGCACACAGCATACTGGTCTCTCCTGAAATAATCTCTCATTCCTCGTCCTCCATACACACCCCATGTATCCCCTGATTATTTGTCAATGTGCGGGTGGTCGTCGATCATACACACCCAATGACTCATTATTCAGGGAGTTCTTGCACATGTTCTCGAGATGCTGACCCATGATGCTACCACCACAAGTTGCATTGACAAAGAGTTTGATATCGTCATGGAGCCCATGGTAAAAAGACTAGACTTGTTCCCATTTTGGAACTCCATGAAGGGGGCACTTGCGCATGAGATCCAGAAAATGACCCCATGCCTCATGCAGAGGTTCTCCTACTCCTTGCGAGAAGTACGTGATCTGATTCCGCATAGCATTCGTCCAACCAACGGGAAAGATTCTTTTGTAGGAAAGCGGTATGAAGTTCTTCCCAACTGGTGATCGGATGAGTGAGTCTGAAACCAATGAGCGGCTTATCCAAAAGAGAGAAGGAGAACATTCTCATGAGTAAGCCATCTCGATTCTATATGTTTGGCTCGAAGCTCTGGGCCAAATGCTTTAGATGCTTAATGTGCTGGAAGGGATCCTCGGAGTTCAAGCCATGGAATTTTGGGATTGTATGAAGCATACTTGGCTTAAGCTCCACCTCAGATCCTCCCACAGGGATTTGCACTTGAGGCTCAATTTCCACCGCAGTGGGACTGTAGTGATCTCGCATTCGACGACGCTATGGTGGGTTGATGTATGCATCGAATCTATCTCTGAGGTTATGGAATTGAAGTTCAAGGTCAGGTTCTTCTTCGTGGTGTTTCATGGCTGTGGCTAGAGATACGAGCTCAGAAATGGAAGAATCGGAGGAGATGTCAATCTGATCAAGAGGTTGCACAAGCAAGGGGGTCGAGGCTTGGCCTCAACGGGAGTGAAAAGCTAATGGAGGCATCAAGGGTGGTCTCAAGGACCTCCTCCCGAACATGCACTAGCAGAGTAGATAAGGGACAAAATGTTTGACGAACCAAATCGAGGCACCCAAATACTCTTGGATGACTAAGGAGGTTCAAGGCGGATGATACCTCTTGATCAGAAAGTCACTCACCTGAGAAGTAATTGGGCATCCAGGAAGGGAGAGTCCCGCAAAGAGCCCTACACGGTAGAGCATCCCCACGGGTTACAGGGTTTCCCCCACCTGACCTTCCTTATCACCGTGGATCCAAATAGACCAAAATGAGCGACTTAGCCTCTTAAGCCTACCAAATTTTAAATCTAAATTGAGGTGCTTAGAATTCCACTTGAACTTTAGAGTTGATTTGTGCTTGGTGACCTAATTTGAAGATTGGTTGACCCACGAGATGAATCAACTTCACCTGACCTGCCCTTATTATTTAGTCCCAATTTTAGGATTCAAGTGGATAATTCGAGCTTGATTTTAGGGTCTCCTTGATTAGGTAACTTCAAACAAGGGCTTAGGTAGCATATGATGCGGGAAAATCAGATCTTGTTATTTCAGGCATGTGTGTTTCTCAACCCTAAGATGAAAACCCTAATTTGGCTTTTTCTGGTCCAATCAATTTCTTCCAAATTTAGCACCTAGGGCTCAATCAAGAAGGTGAGTAGCCCTAAGTACCTTAAATGCCTAGTAGGTGTAGGAATCTTGGAGAGGGGTTTCTAAATAGATCAAGTTAGGCAACTCAGAAGTGATTAATTCTAAATATGGAATGCAAGTTGGCCTAATTGATTTCCCTTTTTAGCTCTTTCCAAAAATAGGGGCTTATGGAGATGGAGATGGGATTACTTGCCCCTAGAATGGTTGTCATGTAGCTAGTCTTCTCCTTTGTACCTCGAACAAACCACAACAAAAGAGATAAGTCAAGTTAGTACCAAGATAAGAAATTGTAACCAATGAAATCAAATTGTGCATTGCTCCATGGCAATGGTGCCAAAATGTTGACAAGCGAAACCGATAAAGTAGTTTCATTGTAGCAAGTCGAAACCGCTCGAAAACACTTAAATTTGTAATTCAAATTCCAAAAAGAATATCCGAGGTCAAACACAAGGAGCAATTAATGACAATTCAACTCCAAAGATCACAATTATAATCACAAACATGAGCAACTATAACCAAAATTCCATTAAAAAATGATATATATATATGAGAATCAATATCATAGTGCAAAAAGAATGGGGTAAAATGGTGATTTAAATCACCAATTAATCCCTGAAATTAAGCTCACAATAATCTCAAATAAATGAATAGTAAAGCCAATCAGATATTCCTCGTCACTTAAGTAACCAATATAGCCACATAAGCACAGAACCAGCAGAATCAGACAACAGTGTCAAGCCTCAGACAGCTTAAGTGTAACCTGCTACAGTGCCTGCAAGAGGCTCAAGGGCGTCGTTCCTTCTTCCTTCTCAAGCCTCAACAGAGAGGCACAGCACAACACCACAGAGGCAAAGGCCTCTAAGCAGCCAAGTGTAGGGAGATAGGGAGATAGTGCAAAACCCCCCTCTCTCTTTTTTTCTTCTTCTCTTCTCTCTCAAACCCATGTAATCGAGTCACTTATCGGGTATTCAGGTAGGTATACAAATCTAGCAGGGGGACCAGGGCTACCGGGTGTGTCGTAGCCGAGGAGTGAAGAGGGCGTGAGGAGGGACCCGGCCCCTTGTGTACTAGGCAAGGAGTCGTAAGCAGAAAATCAACTTATGCAACACTGCGAGTTCCCATTCCCACATTGTGGGACTAACTTTCCCAGTATCTTCTCAGCGTAGCAGTAGGTGGCAAGGCTTCCAACTGAAGTCGAAGGCGAGCTCGTGGCGTGGAACTGAGGGTCTAGAAGGATGCCTGGGAGTTGCCTGCGAAGCTTGGGAGTGGAACTTGGAGCGAATATAGCCAGAGGATTGAAGGCGAAGTCGGAGGAATCGAAGCGGCGACGGAGGTCCAACGAGGTACCTGAAAGCATGAACACGGCCTTGTGGCCAAAGTCAAACACGCTCAGAAGGATTGTCAGAGCATGGCGAGTGTGGTGGTGGTCGTGGCATGGAGTACGTGTGCGTGAAAAGGTCTGACGACCTTAAGACATCAGTGCGGAGGGGCGTGAGTCGAGTGGAGCGAATGAGCAGCCAATCCCCTCAAATACTTGTGGGATTTTGATTGGTGAAGTACGACGGAGGTTTCTAGACCTGTAGGAGGTGGATTGGTGCAGTGTGCCAGTGGGAATGCCTCACTGAAGGTATGCCGGAGAGGTGGAAGACGGAATTGGAGTGGGAGCGACGGTGGTTGAAGGCGAGGTCTGAAGTTGCTATGATGATGAGTGGATGCTGAGGCATCGAAGTGAGTAGCTAGTAGATGAGGAGGAAGCAGAGGAGGCATCGACCATGATGAGCCAGCACTGGAGAAGAGAATTGCTCCAAGAGGGAGAACGGCGACGAAGAGGGGGTCAGAGAGCTCCTTGCCAGTATTGCAAGGCACAAAATGAAGAGTAGCATTGGAACCGACCACCTATAGTATGTGGTGGCCAGCGAAGTAAGCAGGGAAGGACGATCGCCGGAGCAAGCTTTGGAGCAGGCCGGAGAGGGAGAAAGGAAGAGGTTGTCAGCCTAAAAACTTGCTAAGGAGGTAAGGCAGGCAAGGAGGGTCTTATATAGGCCATCGAGCAAGCTTCCAAGCTTGGAAACAAGCTTGAAAGCACAGGAAATCAAGCATTAGGAATTGTGAGTTCAAGGAGTTCGCACGAACTCCACAAGGAGATTTGGAGTCCAAATTGAGGCCTAGATCGTTAAGGATTCCCTCAAGACCATCCCTTCCAAATTTAGAAGGGATTGGTCAATCAATCAAGATGGAATTAGAGATTGAAGCTAGGATCTAATGGGTTCACACCTGCCATGGTGTCAAGGACCCAAATGCGAAGAATACAATGAAGTTAGGGGGGTATTTGTAAGGATTTTCGAAAGTTAGGGGTGTATGTGAGAGAAAAAGAGTATGAATGGACCAAAATGCAAACTAGGTCGAAATGTTCTATGATTGAGCCCAAATTTTGGTACAAACCTAATTTGGACTCAAGGAATCTAATGGTGAAGTCAGATTCTAATTTTGACCAAGTTTGACTGGGAAATAGGAATATTCTAAGTTTTATTGAATGCTAGGAATCAACCTAGTTGCCCATCTGACGAGTCACATAATAATCACACATAAGATACTGGTTTCTTACATTCAATTCAAACTTTGGGTGGGTCAACTTAGTCAGAGAAAGTTGCTTTGGCGACCCAAGTCTAATGGCTACTAGGACTTTTGATTTGATTTGGGAGGTCTGGATTTGAGTTGGTACTTTAAAGCTTTTGAGTCTCTGCTGTTAAGGATTTGTCTGCGATTTCCTGGTGAAAAATCTTGTTGGAATTTTTTATTTGAACTGGCTGGGTTCCTTGACAACAATGCGCAAAAAAAAAGGAGATAGATATCTGCATATATATACAAAAAAAAGAAAAAAAAAGGAAAAAATGTGTTTTTCCGAGAATAGGTGAAAACCCACGTGTTCGATTTTTCACATCTTCTCCATAGGTTTTTCGCATATTGGTTTTGCTATTCACTAGCAAAGTTTAGGCATGGGGGTATGATTGCACAGTAATCATGGGACTTAATTAACCTAAATTATTTTAGAACCTAGTTTAACTTGTGATTAGTGCATTCATAAATTGCATATCATGCATTGCATTCTTTTATTTAGCTGCATATGTTATAATGCTATTTTACTGTACTTATTAGGGTTTATTCTTGTCTCTAGGTAATAAGGAGCTCATAAGCTATCTTGAGCAGAATAAAGTTGGATAGGAGCTAGAACTGCAGCAGAGCTGAAGCTGGATATGTGGAATAAAAAAATCTTGAGAACACAAGAGAGAAAGAACAAAGATGTTGAATACTTGTTTAGAATTAATGCAAAAAATGAAAGAGATGAATTAGGATATCCTTATCCCAACCCTTAGAAACCTTAGGTCAACCTTCCCAAACCCAAAACCACCCTTACTAGGACATCCTAGCCTTAGAACCTAAAACATGGATAGCACTATCCATGTTCCAATACACACTATCCCTATCCCTAATCTTCAATTAGGTTAACCAAAACCTAATACCCAAAACATAGATAACACTATCCACAGTGTTATCCTATTATCCATAGATCCTATCCTATTATCCATATCCCTAGTCCATCTATCCACTACCCAATCTCCAACCTAAAAACCTATGTAGGTCCATGCCATACTTAATTGACTCGGTCTGAGTCAATTGGGTTAGCCTTGTGTCAATTGGGTCCACGGGACTTGATTGGACTAATCCTAAGTAATTAGACTCAATTAAGTCTACTTAGACCCTACCAAAGCCTATAAACCTAGCCACATCCAATCAAGTGCAGTATAACCTGATTGGGTGCACCCAACTCTAATTAGGTTCCATTGGAACCTAATTGGGTCAAACTCAACCATGCCTTACCTAATTAGACTCAATAAGTCTACTTGAACCTAACCCTAACCTAATTGGGTGTACTCCTATTTGATTAGATGCACCTAATGTCAATCAAGTTCAACTAGAACTTGATTGAGTCCAAATTAACCCACACATGTTCAATTAGACTCAATTGGAATCCAATTGAGCTTACCCACAACCTATTTAGAATACCCCCATCCTAATTAGATTCACATACACCTAATTATGCTACAGCCTAATTAATTAGATTCAACCCACTACCTATTAGGCTAGCCCAACCTATTTAGAACCTATTTGGCACCTATTCCTACGCCTAAACCTAAAAGGATCTTATCCCTTGATATTTCCTATGGAAAGACCAAAGGATAAGATCTTTTGCATGCCACCAATTGGATTTGGCTCTATCCCTACTTGGACGTCCATGAGCCCCCTTTGGTTATAAAAAGCCACCAAGGGTGGCCTTTGAAACTCCTACTTTAGACCCCCTTAGACCTCCATTAATCCTCCTTAGATCCACCACCTTCAAGCCTTACTCCACCACCATCAAGGCCGTCCACCACCACCATAGGTGGCCGGCCACCACCTTCTCCCCTTGGTCCCTCCAAGGCTACCAAAGACTTCCTTTTGGAAGCCCCTTAGTGCCCTCCTTTTAGTAGATTAATTCTTCTCTTAGTTTGTGCATTATTTATGGTTATAGTTATAGTTCTCTTCTAGTTATCTAATATAGTTCTAGTTCTAGTTCTAGTTCTATTTCTAGTTGTTCTAGTTCTAATCTTTCATCTACTTGTGATTGACTATATCTCTCCTCGATGAATAAAATGATCTATCTATTTGATTTCTGATATTGTGCACATGTGCCTAATCTACATCTTTTATTGTTCTTGATACTAGTAGATTATTTATTATCATTTCATTTTCAAAAAATCAAAAATCATAAAAAAATCCAAAAATCAAGTATCGATTTCAAATCTCGCACTATCATGCCTCCAAAAGTTCGATTGGGACTCCTTTGAGTTTCATTATTTTTATTTTGTTGGGATTGATTTCACACACTATACTATGATGTTTTCAAATATGATCTCGATTGACCAACAAATTCGTTTACTTCTATTTTCTAGGCAGGAACTCGACTCTAGTTGCACAATCTTCACCATCAGAAAGGCTTGAAAAATGGTTAGAGAAGATGTGGAGTTTCAAAAGACTCCTTTTGGTATCCTTATCTGCAATGAAAAAAAGTACCCAAACTATAAAGACAAAAACTTACTTTTCGATTTGATGGATGCATACAACCCAAAAACAAAGGAATTTAAACTAGGAAACATAACATTGGCTCTCACTCCAAGTCATATAAAGTAAATACTTGGGTTAATGAATGAGGGAGACAATCATAATTAGTGATGGAAAGAAAAATGTAAGTGAGAGACCTACAATTCGGAGCTCGAGCTTCACATCAATAAAGCCTAAAGTTAGAAATAAAGTTAGAAGCAGCAAGAGCAACAGAAGCATCAGGGATTTGAGGAAGTGAAGCAACAACAACAAAGAGATGAGGAGAAAAGCAATAGCATAAATGAATAAAGGAGGAGTAGCATCGAGGAATGGAGGAGTAGCATCAACATTAAGGAATGAAGGAGGAGTAGCAACACCAGTAGATTAAGGTTAGTATATTTAAACACATAATACCACCGATGATATCTAATCTTCAATTGCATATCATCAGTGCAAAATGTGATATGTTACATATTATTGGTGATATTTAATCTTCAATTGCATATCACCAATGCAAAATGGGTTATCACCGGTGATAACACATTTTGCATTGATGCATTTCAGTTGAAAACAAATACTTATTTCATTTTTCTTACCAAAATAGAACAAAGAAAAAGATGACTAAAATGACGAAAACAAACCTATAAATTTTGATGACATCATCAAAATAACAACAGAAGTAATAACTATGATAGTAAGTCAAACTTTCTATATTTTAATTATATTGTAAAATTTTAATGAATCCTTATTGATAAAAATTTATTAAAAAGCAGGATAATTCAATTATTGAAGAAGATGCAAGGGAAGAAGAGCCAAAAGATCAAATAGAGGAGGCAAAAAATGTTGTAATCCCAAAACGACCAAGAAAGCAAACAACACAAAGACCTCCAAAAAAAAACCAGTGAAGAGAGCATACAAAAGAATAAAAGAATTGGATGCAACTCTCTTCGCATGCTTGAATGAGTCAAAAAGAACACTTATTACAAGATTAACATAGCAAAGAAAGACAAAACATCAAAATTTATGGAGAAAAGATCTTATTTTGTAAAAAGACAATAATTGCAACAAGTGTTGCAAATAAGCAGATTCACCAAAAGCAATGTAAGCTAAATGCGTATCTTATTTATACATTTGTGATAATTTGTAATTATCTCACTAACGTGTGTCACAAAATTGCAAACCATAGATGCCATTTTAGAAATCATCAAAGAGAAATTAGGAGAAAGGGTATTTACAAGGATCCTCACCTTCGACGCAAACTTGTTTACTTATATAAGGTACAATAACAAAGATGAAATATATGGATACTTTGAAAGAGCCAGTCCTTATTTAAGTCTTCATACAATGATAGCAATACCAATTAACACTAACAATGTTGGCCATTGGACACTTGTGGCCATCAACCTAGAGGAGAAAAAAATGACAAAATACAATAGCTATATTGGATACTACCTGTATCGCACTAACAGAGATGCCAACAAACTGGTAAGAATCATATTCTATGTATGTAACAACGTAAATCATACACATACTAACTAGATGAAAATATTTTCTCTTTTAGTTTGACGTAATACAAGATCAACCATACAAAAGATTGGGCATTGACAAAGAAGGATGTTAAGAAGAATACAAACTTGATGCACCACAACAAGGAACGATGAGTAATGACTACAGCATCTTGTAGCAAGATGGATAGAATGCTTGCTTCATGGGATGGATCTAGTTGACAGCATGAGGAACCAAGATATTCACAAGTGCATGGCATATTACACTACAATGATCTTAACTGATAGGAATGCTTATGTAGATTTGATTTAAGTTTGAAATACCTTTTGTATGAACTATGTTTTGTCAAACTTAATTAATGATGTTCTTTATTTGTTTCAATATGATTTGTGTGATTAATAGCTGATTTTCATTCACATAACAAGTGTCAAAAAGAATATCACCAATGCAATATATCATATCATCGATGCAAAATAGGATATCACCGGTGCAAATTAAGAAAAACTTCTCTGAAATTTATTATCACCTGTGCAAAAAAATTGTCACCAATGCAAAATGAGTTATCACCAGTGCAAACTCAAAAAAACCTTCTCTGAAATTGGATTATCATTAGTGCAGAATGAATTATCACTGATGATATCCCCTAAAACCAACACTTGTATACAAAACTAAAGTATTACAATGAAAAATTTTTTAATGTCTCTATAATCAAAGTTAGTTACATGACTGAAGCCCCTAATGATGATAATGGACCACCATTTGTCATACTCTTTTTCTTCCTCCTCTTAACAAGTTAAACCTCATATGGTTTCTTGAATCTTTTCTCGCGAGTCCTACCACGATGTCTTGATTACTTCGGATCACGAATCGTTGGATAATTTGAGACACCCTAAAAAAACTAAAAGTTAAAAAGCATCTCTTACAAAAAAAAACATTAACAATAATAATGAAGGAATAAAAAATAACTATACCTACACGTCAAACCCTGTCAAAAACACTAATTACTTGAATGCATCATCAAACACCTTCAAGCATATCTCATGGTAAGAAGAGAATATGGCCCCAACATCAGCAAATTTTACCATCCTTGAGCATATATTCTCGTATCTATTCGTGGCATCATCAAAAGAGGAAAGCCTCAAAATTACTCGTTACAGAGGGAAGCTTCACATCTTTCTCCAGAGATCAATAATGTAATGAGATGGAAGAACATATATGTCAAATTCCATTGAAACAAAAATGCAATGCCTACAAGGGATTCGTTCAGTCTCAAACAAGCAGCATACACATGATAATGATTTTGAAGACTTCTCAAATAGGATGGAAAAAGGAAAAGAACTAGGTGAATCAAACTCCTCAATAACAATGGAATGTATATTGTCAATTCCATGTTGAAAAGCCAAAGTTTTCTTGCAATAGATGATATTCTGCAACTATTTTTGAAATTAAAAAAACTTTGTGACAGTATAGGCATCCCTTACTTGAGCTTCCATAGGAAACTTATAAGACAACATAGGAGACTTGAACTGAGAATCAAAACTAGCTTTATGAGACTTCTCTTGTTTCAATTGAAGACCAAGCTCATATTGCCTTACAAATTGCTTCAAAGTGGTTTTCGAATTAATATATCTATCAAAAAATGCATTGATCTCCTCGCTTCTTTAAGTACTAGACATACCAGCCCAAACCATGTCATTAAAAAAGATAAGGGATCCACATATGTCAAATATCATATAAATCACGAAGCCATTTATTGCCCTCCAAATTCCTATCTCTAACCATTGCAGCCCACTTCTCCTCAAAATCTTCTTTTGAACTTGAATTACGAACAACTTGATTAAAAGCTTCCCTAGTAGCATTATCTCGAGGAAACTTATGAGGAAGCTTATCTTTAATGTGCCAAATA
Source organism: Thalassia testudinum (assembly GCA_037157565.1). NCBI lineage: Eukaryota > Viridiplantae > Streptophyta > Magnoliopsida > Alismatales > Hydrocharitaceae > Thalassia > Thalassia testudinum. Next base: position 100,294,359 of record JAZHRO010000025.1, read on the forward strand.
CAAAGGCAATGACAAATGTCATGGAACACAGCTGATACAGAATTAATAATGGCTTGACATTGATTTGTCATAATACCTTTGGGATGTATCCCTCACATATAAGACAAAAATGTTCTAAATAGCCACAAAATTTTTTGTCGTCTCATCTCCTAATAAAGCACATCCAAATTAAATCATATGACCACAATTATTTACTCCAACAAAAGGAGTAAAAGATATATCATATTGATTAGTCAAGTATGTTGTATCAAATGAAACTACATCTCCCAAAAACATGTAAGTCAATCGACTACTAAAATCAGACAAAAAAATGTTACGGATGCAACCTTCATCATCAAGATCTATAGAATAAAAGAAATTACTGTTCTTTATTGCATCCTGCTGAAATAACTTTGAATAGTCTCCGCATCTCCTACACCAAGCCTCAAATTCCTTGTTTTACGCATTGCATTCCTCGCATCTTAAGTGATAAATGTCAAATTCTCAAATCCATTATCCTCAATAGCAAAGGATGTAACCGACTTTGACAAACTAATACCTGCTTGATCATTTAACATCATTCGACACTTCCTTCCCAATGGTATTTTCTTCTTTGATCGAAGAATTTCATCATAATTGAATCGTAATAGTCATGATTATGATCATTATAATAAGAAACAACAACATACTTGCTAGAATCATCACAAAATTGAAATCGAATGTGAACCTTACATCCAATCTTAGGCACCAATCTCTTTAAATAATAAGGATTGCATGACTTCCTAGAAGGTTCACCTCCTCCTGAATAAATAAGCTTTGCTCTAAGTACAAAAGTTTTATTAACCTCATCATAATTTAAGATCTTTAAAGAATACTCAAAGTAACTATGGTGAGAAACTTCTTGACAAAAAGAAATAACAACCTCCAAAGAATCAAATTTTATCCCAACATCAATATTTTGTTTACGAACAACACCTAAAATCATATGGTAAAGCAATACAGAAAAGTTATCATCGATGCAGAATACAAAAGAACCAGTGCAATATTTCATCATCAATGCAATCTAATTTTGCATCGGTGTAAAATAAAATTACACTAGTGCAAAATAGAATTGCACTGGGGCAAAATTAAAGAATGTATCATACATATAAAAATAGAATCACATTAATGCAAATTTTTCCAAAAATAGCTAGAAAAATCGAAGATCACAAACGCACTTTCATCTCTATCAGTAGTAGAGATGTCCTGATCATCAAGATGAGAAGAAGAAGCACAATTAAATGAAGTTTCATGACAATCTTCATCAAAGCAACCCAAATAACATGCAACATTGAGATCCATAACAATACCACTATCAAAAAAAACAAAATCAAAATGAAGATTGTGAATACAAAAGATAAATGTAGAGAAACTTAAAGCAAAGCACAAATCAAAACATACAAATATTGATTGAAGAAGAAATCATGACAAAGAGGAGAACCATGCCAACCGAAGAAGAGGAGAGCCGTGACGAACTAAAGAAAAGAGAAGATGAGCAGTGACGAAAAGAGCAGGATGTGGGGAAATCAAAGAATATAACCATTGTAGAGAGGCATATGTGGTGGGACACACACATTGCACCCCTATGTTAATAGCGTGGAGAGGTGTGGTAGGACCCACACATTGCATGCATGCATTGTAAAATGCATTATGCAATGAATTTCCCTACATTTTGGTATTAATTTGCTATAACAAAATAACACCAACTAACTTACCTAACATTCCAAGGATAAATATATCTTTTATCATTTTATCCCCCATTCTAACACCCATAAACAAGTAAACAGCTTCCCTTCATAATACAAGTTAACCCTTATTCTTAACCTTCATTCAGCAAACATAAACAAAAGTTAATTTCCCTTCTTAAGTAAACACAACTATAAGTTATTATTAGATTGGGTTACGTGAAATAAGTTAGATTACATCGTAGTATAGTCGTGTAACAACCTAAGAAAAAATATTTGTAACAAAACTCGTAGTGAGCCCTGGTCTATCTCAGGGGGGCAAAATTGGCGAATTGATTCTAATTTCACTTGCTCTTAAAAACGCTGTCTGGTTTCCAAATGACCTAAATGCATCTCGCCAGTAGTGTTGTTATTGCAAACAACGTGTGTGCTCGTGAGGAAGATAATGAATGTGAATGTGTGTGTGTCCATGCGCACAGCCTTTACAATGCGAATATTAGCGATTGCATTCACGTCAAGTGCTAAATCATTTATGCATTCCGGTACTGCCATATTATTTTTTTTTTTGTAATTTTTGAATAGAGAAAGACAAATCCAAATAATATATCACATATATAGAAATGTTTCTAGAGACATGCTTACACTATGCTAGAAATGGATAAAAGAAGAGTAGAGAGAGGAGAGTAGAGAGAGGAGGGCGCTAATGGTGCTTCAGCGAGGAGTGCTTCGGCAGCCTTGGAGTGTGTCAGAGGGAGCAGAAGGATCAGCCCCTTTGGTGGTAAGGGGGGCTAGGAGCTTGGACATGGAGGAATTTTTTAGATGGAAATGGAGGGGAAGAGAGCTCGGTGGATTCATTGATGAATATGGGGGGTCCTTGGCCTTTTAGATAGTCAAAATGAGGGGTAAAATTGGTATTGTAGGACTCCTAACCACGCCACCCAATTGGGATCCATGAGAGTCGTCCATCTGCTAATCAATGGCTCATATTGCATCAAAATTATTCTCAGATCATGCTTCCATCGCACGCTTAACCTGCATTAGCCATGTGGCTGCATCAGGCATGTATTATCTCCATCGTGCAGCAGAGATTGCATCAAGGCCGCTGCTGCTTGCGCCTTCATCATGCGCTTAATGTGCGTGCTCGATCATGACCATTTGATTGTGATTAGACAGTTGAGATTTCGTTAAATCACATGCCCACGCATGTTGAAGGCTCACGACCTACATTCATCCACACATTATCATGCACGTGTTAAGCTCTGATCATCCGTTGTGCCACATGGTGCACTACCCGTCGCTCGATTTCGATCTATCACGTGAATTTCATGCGCTAAGTGTTGAGCGCAATTGCGCCCCCCCTCCATGCTATTCAAATGAGCACCCTTGCTCTCCATAAGGCGCTCGGCCAACGTGCTACTCACGTGTTTGTGTCGCTCTTTGTGCACGCGTACTCTCAACTATTGGATGAAGATCCAACGGCTGAGATAAGGGTTGCTTGATGAAGCGCGGAGACCAATGACGTGGCGCCTTTGTAGCCGTTGGATGACGATCCAATGGCCCACAGAGCACGTAGATCTTCCTTCAGAGGATGAGGAGGTAGTGGTAGGCCGTTGGGATGGTGTCACATGGCGCCACCCTAACCATCTATCTTCCTACCTTCATAGATGGTGCTACAGAGCTCCGATCGAGGCGATTCTCACATTGTTGGACTGCAATCATCGCTTTGAGTCCATCTATACAATCAGATTTATCATCCGTGGCCTTAATTCATCTGCAAATATTATTACCTATCAATTAGTGCATTAAAATAGCATTATTCTCTACACAGCTAAATAAATCAACTGAGATGCAAATATGCAGCTCGTGCATGTATTATTCCAAAGTTAAGCTAGAATCTAACTTAATTTAGGCTGATTAAATCCTATGATTGTTGTGCAATCATACCAACTGATGTACGGGTTTTCGCAAAGAAAAGTTAGGGTTTTGAGAAACCTATCGTTGCAGTTGCAAAACTCGCTATCAAATAAAATTTTACCAAAACTCCAAGAGAGCCCCGAGTCGAACACAAGGAGGCAACGTTTGTTTCTTTGAAATCCGCATTTTACTTTATTTCTTTTTGGTGTTTTTGGGGTTTTGTGATTTTTTTTAGTATTTTCGTAATGAAGAAATAGCCAAGATAATATTCAGGCAAGGATAAATAAAAAGATAAAGAGTAGAGAAATGAAGCAAATCTGATATATCAAAATGTTGTTTATTACACTAATCAGAAATATGCTAAACAAAATAACAAGAAAATGAAGATGAGAAGGAATCTCCCAAAGCGGATGTCTGGCGAGACGATGGCACTTGGTGGTGGCTTGGATGGAGGAGATGAGATGCTAGACGTCGGGGATGACGTGTGGGAGGAACTCGGGTACAGGGCTGCTTGACCAAGCTGAGGGAATGGTGATGAGGAGGTGGAGGTGATCGTCTACCTGAATGAAGGTGAGGGGATGGCTCTACGGTCTCCTACGAAGGAGGTGAGGGTATGGTTGAATGCTTGGTGGAGTAAGGGAATGCTACACTAATAGGAGGCCGTGGAGCTTGGGAAAGAGCTCTTGGGAGCTTGGGAGGCTCCTTGAAGCTCTAGAGTAGGTGAGGAATGGCTAGGTAGAGATGAGGCTCAATGGGGAGGTGAAGGAGGGTTTAAATAGGTGAAGGGAAGAGGCTTGCCACAGCCAAGCACTTCAATGCGCACACGACACACGCCGTGCGTGCACCACCCGTGCACAACTATGTGCAGCGCAATGCACGCATGCATGCCTCACGTGCTAGGTGCTAATGCATCCGCACACCGTAGCTGGCCAATGCTAGAACATCCGCAGCCGTTAGATCACGAGTGGATCGAGTGGAGGTCGCACGCACTTGAATTTGAATCGCACTCTCACTGGTAGAGGGATGAGCATCAGCCGTTGGATTCATGATTGTGCGACCGAGGGCGCGCGTGGATTGTGCCTTCATGAGATTTGAATGTGCGCACATGTGCCTTCGCGAAGATTCGACGATGGAAAGCACGCGTGATCATCTTAAATGGCCGCCCCAGATTGTGCACGTCTGATCTGGCATGCATCTGCACGTCATCAGGTGAGCATCTAATCACGCGTGAGCGATCCTAATGGCTCAATCAAGATCGAGCGGTCCAATTTGGCTGGCATTGAAGAGGCCACAGCAGATCAAAGCTTGAACCTACACCTCTTCCTTGAGGAACGAGCGCGCTACCGATGAGGCAAGCTACTGGATTGTTGCGACAAGAGCTACTACCTCCCCGGCTCTCAACCGTTGGATGAAGATCCAACAGTCGAGATTTCATCAAGCCATCTTCCTTTGGCATTGAGCAGCAGGTTGAGTGGCGGATTCTCAACCGTTGAATTGAGATCCAATGGCTAGGATCTCATCTTGAGGCACTTTGGAGGGGAGCTGGGCGACATTGGGTGCTTTGGATGGTGCCATTGGATGGTGCCACATGGCACCATCTAGACTGTCCACCTTTCCTTGCACGCAGAAAATGCTACGGTTCTCAGATTGAGATGGTTTCACGCTGTCGGATTGCGATTGTCGCTCTGGATTCATCCGTACGGTCGAACTTTGCATTTGAAGCTTAGAAATGTCGCACCCTGTCTCCTGGCCACAATAATGCTGGAATTATTGTACAATTTATACACATTACACTAAATGCAGTATGATGAATGTTATGCAATATTTATACTATGAATGCAATGCTAGACTTAGGAACTATCATAAGTAAGCATTTAATCATGAATACATGCATGTTTATCATACCCCCATGCTTATCTTTTGCTAGTCCCTAGCAAACTTAACATAAATGTTATGTATAAAAATAGAATCAAGATTTGATTACTTAGGCAAGATTCGTTGATTGTATTAGAAAATTTCACTAAGGACCTAATTACAAAAACTCAATAGTGCCCGGGTGCCTGCCAAAATATAGACCGCCCAAGTCACCATAATTTGAGAAGGGATGATACATTTTTTTTTTGCTTTTTCTTCTTTTCTATTTTTTTTTTTTAGAATTTTGGAGTTGAGTGTTTCAGGATAACTTTTTAAGCCTACCCGACCTGCCCAAGACTCGAAAAGGACTTTAAGTGTTAAGCATCTTGTGAAAGAAAGATAGACTCACTAGGCAGCCATTAAAAAAGACTTCAGGTTTCTACGACCCTAGGTGACCTTAAGAGTTTCTACCTAAAGGTTTATCTTTTTGATCGGTAGCTTTCTCCCTACTTTTTTTATTTTTTTATGGGGTTGACACAAGGGCGAACCTAGTGTATATGTCCCCGGTTTATGCTACTTCCTTGCTTCTTCCCTAAGTGTTTTGGTTCTAATTTGTGCATTTTTGTGAGTTAGGAAACCAACTAAAGGGCTATTACCCACAGCAACTTGCCAATCATACTCGTGCAATGAAGTGTGGTTTATTTTTATTTTTTTTCTCCTTTTTCTATTTTCTTTTTTTTTTCTTTTTATTTTTAAGTATAATTTTTTCTTTTTCTAAGTAGGTGGCTTCCTTGATCTAAGATTTACCTAAAAGTACTAAAATGAGTATGGTCATGTAGCTAGGCTCTGGACAAGCAGCCAATGAGTTGTTACCCATGACAACTTGCCAACCATACTACACTAGAAAGTTCATTAGCTACCTAATTTCCATAAAAACCACTGAAAAGTGAGTCAGTGTAAGTAGTGTGTAGATGCTTAGACTTAAAGTCCCCTCAAATCATAGGGCGGGTTGATAAGTCGTGTACTTATCACCTCAATTTATTGGCCAAATTAGAATAAAATTACTTGGTGAGGACTCAAGACCAAGTCCACATTCGAGTGGACACCTAGGCTGATTAAGTCCGAAGACCTGAAGAGTCTAATTATTCAAGTCCTAAAGTATCATTTTTGAAAGTTTGCAACTCCTAATGCTTAAGTTCTCTTCTCCTAATTCTAGTTTTTTTTTTTAAATAACAGGAGATTACCGTTACGGGCTGACAACATGATTAAATCACAAAATATCCACCCCCCATGCCTAGCTAATGTAATGTCCTCATTGAAAAATAAAAGTGTACAGGAGGACAGAATAGGAAGAATATCACCTAAATTCCGTGAAACTCTGGTCAGTTTCAACAGTCTATACACGTGTTGAGTTTAGTGCCTTCAGCTAGATGATGTCCGGCCAATAGAGATTAGGGAAAGGTGAGAGCAACTTTGTTCGAAACAGGTTCAGGGAGCACATGGTCAACAAAGGGTTTGAGACGTTGCCCGTTGACATTGAAGGAATTACCCGTCTTTGAGTCAGAATTTTCGACGGCTTCGTTAGAAAAAAATTTCTCAATAATGAATGGGCCATTCCACTTAGACATAAGCTTGTCGGGGAAGACCTTAAGTCAAGAGTCAAAAACCCAGACCTTCTGGTTCGACTCAAAACTCTTACAAGAAATCATCTGGTCATGAAGAGTTTTGGTCCTTGCCTTATAGATTCTGGCATTCTCATAGGCATCATTTCTAAGCTCCTCCAACTCAGATAGTTGAAGTTTCCTGGTCTTCCTGGCTAACTCTAGGTCAAAATGGCATTTCTTGATGGCCCAAAATGCTAGGTGTTCTAATTCTACGGGTAAGTGACACACCTTACCAAATACCAAACGGAATGGAGACATATTGATAGCCATTTTGTATGCCGTACGGTAAGCCCAAAGAGCATCATCCAGCTTTTGGGTCCAATCCTTCCTATCAGGCCTAATCGTTTTCTGCAGAATGTTCTTGATCTCCTGATTGGAGACCTCGGCCTGTCTATACGTCTAGGAGTGGTAGGGTGTGGAAATCCAATGATTCACCCCATATTTGACCAATAAATACCTGAACTAGGCATGCGTGAAATGCGTGCCACCATCACTGATAATGGCCTGAGGAACCCCGAACCGACTGAAGATATTTTTCTTCACAAAATCGATAACCACCTTGTGGTCATTGGTCTGGGTGGGAATTGCCTCAATCCCTTTGGACACATAATCCACAACAACCAGAATATACTAGTGTCCAGATGAAGGAGGAAAGGGTCTCATGAAGTTGATGCCCCAAATGTCAAATATTTTGACGGGAAGTATCGGGTTTAGGGGCATCATGTCTCTCTTGGCCATATTCTCGAGTGTCTGGCATCGGGCGCACGACCTTGAGAATTCCTGGGCATCCTTAAATAATGATGACCAATAGAATCTGAATTGCAGAATTTTTGCCATCGCCTTTTTCCCGGAAAAGTGACCACACGCAGATGCATTATAGAACTCAAGTATACTATGGAACTCATTTTCTGGGATGCATCAGCGAATAATCTGATCGGCACCAATGCGATACAGCTCAGGATCATCCCAAAAATAATGTTTGGCCTCGAACATAAGTCTATCCCACTGTTGCTTGGTCCAATCCTAAGGTATCTAACCAACGACCAAATAATTAACGATGTCCACAAACCAGGGTGTTCGAATACCCGAGACTGTAAGGATAGCCTCATCTGGAAAAGTCTCAGAGATAGGGATATTTGGATGAGGAGAATCAATCAAGATTCTCGAAAGGTGATTTGCCACTACATTTTGTGCCCTAGATTTGTCTTTGATTTCAAGATCAAATTATTGAAGCAAAAGAATCTAGCGAATAAGTCGGGGCTTGGCATCCTTTTTGGCCAAGAGATGTTTCAAGGCTGAGTGGTCGATGTAGATGATAACACGAGAACCTAAAACATAAGCTCTAAATTTTTCCAAAGCAAAAACTACAACTAGCAACTCTTCTTCAATAATGGTGTAGTTCCTCTGGGCCTCGTCCAGAGTTTTGCTAGTATAGTAGATAATAGAGGGCTTCTTATCTATTTTCTGACCCAAGACAACCTCGAATGCCTAATCAGATGCGTCAGCCATAATCTCAAATGGAGCTGTCTAGACCAGTGGTTACAACACCAGGGCATAGGTGACTGCCATTTTCAATAAATCAAATGCCTTGCTACATAATTCATTAAACTCGAACGGCGTGTCTTTGGCCAGAAGGTTACTCAAGGGTTGAGCAACCTTTGAGAAGTCCTTGATGAATCTTCGATAAAAACCCACATGACCCAAGACAATGCCTTCTTGAGTCATAAAGTGGCTCTTTTCCCAGCTAAGGACCAATCGTGTCTTGATGCATCTCTTGAGGATCAATTCCAAGTTAGCTAGGCATGACTTGAAGGAATCTCCAAAAAAGGAGAAATCATCCATGAACACCTCAAGACAATCTCCCACCATGTCAAAAAAGATGGTCGGCATGCACCTTTGGAAAGTCATGGGTGCATTGCAAAGCTCAAAAGGCATCCTACAGAATGCAAAGGTTCCATAGGGACATGTGAAAGTTGTCTCTTTAGGATGGATAGGGACTTGGTTATATCTCAAATAACAGTCTAGGAAGCAAAAATACTTTTGCCCAACTAACCTTCTAGGATTTGATCAATGAATGGGAAAGGGAAATGGTCCTTTTTGGTGGCTATATTCAGCTTCCTATAATTAATACAAACTCTCCAAGTGGAATCTGAATGGGTGGTGAAAGATTCCCCTTTCTCATTAATCATGACGGTTATCCCTGCCTTTTTAGGCATAATCTGAACAGTGCTAATCCACAGGCTATCTGATGATAATGTCATCATCAGCCATAACTAACTTTAATTAGTCAAGATCCATTGATAAATGCTCCTACATAACCGTCAAAGAGCCCTAATTCACTTCACATCCATTCTGAGAGATAAACATGAAAATAGGGGTAAAACTGTAGTTTTAACCAAATATCCTAAATGCAGAGCAATCATGGGGTTTCTCAGAGGTCCATTAAAGGTCAAATGGTCATAAATGCCTAATAAGTGGGTTCATACAGACAGAAACGGGTTTTCACCCATTTTGAGAATTAATGGACATCTGAAACCCTAAAAATTGACCTGCTTAATTAACTGAGGTTCTGGTCAAGATAAAATTCACCTAAAGCTTCTAAAAATCATAGAAAAATATTCCCTAAGGTTTGGTATGCTTGCTTTGACCATTGGAACCCATTTTGACCTAAAATAGAGTCTCAGACAGACAGTTACCCTAATTTGGGTTTCTACGTAATTTACCTAGTCAAACTTGGTCAAAACCAAAATCTGACTTCACCATCAGATTCCTTGGGTCAAAATTAAATTTGTACCAAAATTTAGGCCCAATCAGAGATCATCTTGACCAAGTTTGCATTTTAATCGTATTCTAACTCTTTTTCTTACAAAGAGCCCCTTAACTTTTGAAATCCTTACAACAAGTCCCCTAATTCTTCATCTTCTTCACATCTAGGTCCCTACCGCCATTAGGAATAGCTGTAGCTCACTAGCAAGATTCGAGTGAGATTTTCTCACTTGTTCTCAATCAATCAATCCTAAATTTGAACTAGAGATTCCTTAAGGAATTTTCCTTCAATCAGACCCAGCCTTGGACCCTAAGTCTTTCCCAATCTCCCATGCGAAGGCATGGGAGATGTGGGTATCCCACATGCGCGAAAACTTCGAAGCTTTCAAGCTTCTTTCCAATCTTGAAACTGCTCCTAAGGGCCTATAAAAGCACGCCTAAGGCATGACTTACTTAAGCAAGGTTTGGGGCCAAAAACCTTTTCCAAACCCTACCTTCGACCCTTCTCCGACCAAGCACCTCCTTCCCCGTCTTCTTAGGGGCAGCCAACAACCAAATTCGCCTGCCCATCAACTTCCTCATCTTCCTCTGTGCCTCACCAGTCAAAGTGAGGGTTGTCCTCCCCGTTCCTCGTCGCCGTCCCTCTCACGGAGACTTCATCTTCCACGGCACCGACCTGCCAACGCCAGTGTCAATCCTACCCCCTCTGACCATTAGAGTAGGTTAGTTAGGTTTATTTAGATCCTTAGGTTAATTTCTACTACACAAAATCCAAAAATAACCCTCGACCTCCTCGCACACTATCATCTCCCTCCGCTCCGGCCACATCTCCGGCGAGGCCCATCTCACACCACAAGCCATCAACCGCCTCGCCAACGACCCCACAACCTCCGCCAGCTCATGCCCATCAAAACCCCCATCTTTATTCACCTTTCCATCCCCTCATGTAACCCCCCGAACACACCCATCACTGACCACCTTCTCCGTCATCGACCGACCGCCACGCACCTCCATCCTTCACGCAAACACCACCATCGCATTCCACACCCTACTGTGAAGGCCATGAGCTGCTTTAATTGGGCCATGAGGCCATATTGATGATTTCAAGTCTTCCACCGGAGCACCTCCGCCACCATTGATGTTGTCATCATTCTTCGAGCTCTAGGTCGTGACAACCCCAAGTTCTACCTCTAGGTGTTGCGGATGGAGCCTAGGGACCTCTCCAGGTCTTGAATTGCTATTGAAGGAGCCTCCATCAACCTCAATTAGCCACAGCAGTAGCAGTGTAAGATACATGAAGGATGTAGGACTCTTTAGTCCCACATCGTGAATGGATGAGCAGACGAAGCCACATATATTGATTTTATGATAGCGCCTTGTTGCTTCAAAAACACATTGGGGGTGAGGTCCTCGCTCACCCTTCACTAACCCGACCTACCTTAACCCCTTCACTCCTCAGCTGCAACCCCACACCCGTAGCCCTGGACCCGGGTTGACTCGTACCCGATTACCTGGCTATTTGAGAGGAGAGGACGGAAAGAGAGAGAGAGAGAGCGGGGGAGGGTGGGTTTTTCTCTTCAGAGGGAGAGCCTAACACTTAGCTGTTGTGAGAAGAAGGAAAGAAAGGCAGAAGAGAAATAAAAAGGAGAGAAGAAGAGATTCTGAGAAGAGCCAAGGCAGAAAAAGAAGGGAAGAAAGGAAGAGAAGAGGAAAGGCTACGAAGGCAGAAGAAGAAGAGCCAAAAAGAAGAAGAAGAAGAGAGCAACAGAAGCACAGAAGAAGAGTATTGTAGCAGGCGATAGTTAAGTCGTTTGATTCTCAAATCACACGTTTGAGTACTATTCATTTATTTGACATTATTGAGTAATTGATATACACGTGCTTAGGCTAATAATCAGTGATCTAAATCACCATTATTTTGTTCTAGGTATCTTTTTGTCTCTAGATACATTAATCTTCATTGTATACTTAATGTGATAGATTAATATTCGTTAAATATCTTTATAGTGCTCATTTACATTTTAATTGAGATTAGTGTGTGAATTCCTATTTGCTCCCTGTGTTCAACCTCGGACTTCATTTTTAGATTTTTGAGTTATAAATATTATTTATTGAAGAGCAATTTAGGAGACTTTACTATAACGAGACGCATTTAAACTCCTGAAAAGCCTGTTCAACATTTTGGTGTCGTTGCTAGGGAGCAATGCGCAATTCACTGTTATTCTCTATTCTGTTTTGATTATAATTGAGCACTGACTTGCCTTATTTGATTTCTTCTGATTTTGCGAGGTACATCACGAGGCGATCTTCCACGCAAAATAGCCACTCCCAGGGCAAGTAATCTCCCTTCTTCCTTAATGCTCTAATCCTTGGAAGAGAGAAAAGGAAACAAAATCAATTAGGGACTACTTGCCTATTTTCTTAGTAAATCATCATTTAAAAGGCAAGTTTTCTTGATTTGCATATCTGATTGAAGCTTGAGGCGATTCTATTTAGAAATTCCTACCTTGATTTCCTGTACCTACTAAGGATTGTGCATAATTTCTAATCTTCCTTGGACTACGCACTTCTTGTTTGAAGTCCACGGAGAATAATCTGAGATTTAATTAGACTTGAAATAGAGCCAATTAGGGTTTCAACATTAGGGTTTTAAAGTGTTAGTTCACATTTGCTTGCATAAAAGGAAACACACCTTCCCACATTTGTGTGCTACCCAAGCCCCTGTTTACAGGCTCTAATTTCACTTGAACCCTAAAATCTTGAACTAATAACTTGAGATTCAATTCAGGGTGATTTCTAGGTCTTGACCTAGAATTCATTCTTCCATCTTTAGGATAGGTCTGGTGAAGTTGGTCTACTTTGTGGGCCAATCAACCTCCAAATTAGGGCACAAGTCAAATCAATTTCTAATCAAGTGAAATTCAAGGACAAATTAAGCTAAAATTAGTAGACTTAAGGTCTTAAGTGTGCACATTCCGGTCTACTTGGAACCACAGTGACAAGGAAGGTTAGGTGGGGGAAACCCTATAACCTGTAGGGACGATCTACCGTGTAGGGATTTTTGCAAGGCTCTCCCTTCCTAGTTGCCCAGGTATTTCTCGGGTGTACAGATTTCTGATTCAGAGGTATCATCCGCCTTGAAACTACCTTAGTCATCCAAAAATCTTTGGGTGCCTTGATTAGGTCTAATAATATCCAGTCCCTCATCTTTTCTATAGAGCACATACACAAGAAGGTCATTAGGTTCTTAACCTAAGAGACCTCATTAGATCTTCTTGGGAATCTCTATTTGATTTGATCAACTTCAATCTAACCTGAGTTTTGATTCTACATCTTGATACCACCACCTGATTTGAAAATGTAACTTGGCAACCTAGGAAGACTGTTTAGGAAACCTGAGTCCCAAATAAGCATGAAAGAAAAGATAATTGAGAATGCTTATATACACCATGAAGAATATTGTAAAAGAGACATTCAGGATAAATTCAAGAAAACAATGGACCGCATTTTGAACCGTATAGAGATGATATGGATACAACTAAACCACAGTTCAACCCGCGATGATCTCTTAGCAGAACACATTGAATTGGTGAAATTACACAACGATTGTCTGCAATATTGGACAAATCCTTCAGTTCCAGAAGAACTCCAGAATCTTTTGGAAATACGGAGAGAATTGCTGAATAAGTTATATAGAACCATTGATCAAAAATACCCGTAGAAGTTAATAAAACATCTTGGAGTGATTCTAGCGATCAACATAATTTCCCAAATCCCAGGTTTGATGATCATAGTTGTTATGGACCCCCAACCCAAATGAATTCAGATTCAAATTTCATAACGATTGACATTCCTGATCTTGAGATGGGTTGGGAGGATCTAATTGTTGGTGTTCCTAATTCTGAACCAGCCCTAGGAAACTAAGAAGCTGGTCCATCAAGCTTAGATTTCCTCGACACCTATGATAATGAGCTTAAAACAGAACTTCTCGAGAATGTAAATCCCAAGCCTTATCCTATTAAGGTGATTCTCGAGAATGATTCTGACATCCCTGTAGAGCCCAGCCTAGATTCTAGTGATCCAACGTCTACCTTTAACCTAGAATCTAGATCTAAGCCTAATTGGGATGATTATAAGGCTCAATGTGATAAGAATCAAATTTTAAATCTAGAATACGATTTTAGGCCTGTATTTGATGAATACACCTTTCCAACCTCCTCAAAGACACAAATTGATTTTTTAAAAGTCACGCCAATCTATGATACAAAAATCAAGGAGTTGGAAGAGTTGGGAATTGATTGGGTCTACCCTAAGAACCAAGAACCCAAGCCCATGCCTAATAGGGACATCTTTTTAAACTCGGAATCTGAAATTAGGATAGATCCAAGTCAGGTTGCTGATTCTATACATCTTGATTCTCTCTGTGGTGGAACTCCCGATCCAGACTCAGATTCGGAAACTTATTCCCGTAAATTCTCCGACGATTTCGAATCTTACTCTGATTTCGGAGAACCTTTGTTTCCTAACGACTATGAACTAGTTTACGACCTTAGCATCCATGATCCATTCTTTGACTCTGACTCTGAGGTCCCTGACCTCGTGATCATTTATTTGAAATCAGGTTCCATTGAGATGGAATCATTCCTTTTTTATCTACAGGAAACAGAAATAGGTATCGAGAGTGTCTACAATCCATATTTCGAATCTTTTCTTTACTCGGATTTTTATGATCCTATAAACACTCTTCAGGCATTTATCTTTGATTTTGATGGCCATTATGAGGACTCTCTAGATGAACCTACCTTTGAAACCTTTCTTGTGGAGCTCTCAACACATATAGTTTTGAAAGAATTTACCTCTTCTACACCACATACAGAACCTTCTCAAATCCAAACCTAACCCCGACAAGCAACTAGAATCAACTTCTACTCTGATTCTCCTCTCGATGATTCGGTCGCATATGATTCTCCATCTTTTGATCAGGTTTCAAACATCGATCAAACTACTAATCACGTCTCATCTTTCTTTGATCACTCTGGTAGGATTCCTACATCCTCCACAGACTCTTTTACATTTGAGGATCCCTACTCTAACCAAGCTGATTAAAATCAGCCAAACCCGCGATTTACACTACCATATCTTTCTCAACTTCAAAGCATCTGGTGGGCACCACATCTACTGATTCACATCCATCCACCCACCAGACTGATTGGGTTTGAGCTGCATCATCAACCCGTTGATCTAAACAAGCACCTAGTTGGACCAACCAGGCTATTGATTATGGTGCTTGTTCTACAAAATTATACTGATTTGACCACTCCTCCATGACCATCTTCTGCTCGACTGCAATCATTAAATTTAGTGCTTAACGGGAGGCAACCCATCATTCCAAAAACCCAAGACTCTTCTGATCATCTTTTGAGCATCACGTCTACTGTACTTAGAGTTCAATGTTAGAACAGTCGACTCCACCTTTGGTACTTATACCAAAGCTAGAAATCGTCCGCAACAGTCATCCCAACCCGTTCACCCACCCTTTTGATCATGTTCTAACCCATGAACCAAGCTGATTTCATGCCCTCCGGTTTATAATGACATTGCAAAGCTTAGGCATGGAGGGGTGTTAAAGTGCAAACATATAAAAATTCAAGTTTCTGAAGGGTTCTTATAAAAAAATTACTCATATTAAAAAAATCAAAAAAAATAACAATTGAAAAAGAAAAAAAATGGAAAGGGGAGGAAATTTTGTGAGATTAATTGCATATCAATTTCTAGGAGGAAAAGAGAAGGTGATTTAAATGCCAACATGGAGCAACAATTTGAAACAAAAGGGATAGTCATTAATAAATGATTATGGAATCTACTTATGTTCTAGATCAAATCAAAAGAAAAAAATTAAGTCCTAGAATAACAGAGAAACAAAGAGATTAGTGTGAGTGCTAATCTTAGGCCTCTTGGGCTTGTTTTAGGCTTAAAAATTCAAAGTATCCGTTAAGATCTAGATAATCCTCATGAGGTTGAGGAAAATGCAAAGCTTATGTATTAGGTCTAAGGCTCAGGGATTATTCAGTGTTGTTAATTGACCTCTGGTTTGTGGGACTCGATAACCTAAGCACCCTAATCCACACACAAGTCTGGTTCAGTGCGCTTAATAATCAAAATCACTCAAAAGAGTTTATTCTGTTTTGAAAAAGCTACCTAGATTAGGAGCGGCTTATCAACACAAGTTGATTTGGATGAGTTCCCATCACGAAGAGGCGAGAAATTCCCCTCGAAGATGTGTAATAACATACCGTCTCCTCGGTGCTTGTCTCCTAGGATATCTAAATATCCTGCCGAGGGCATGTAAGCACTTTGTGCTGATTCAAGTACCATGAGCGGGATTATTCCAAAATGTCGATCTCTAGGGCCTGAATTTAGCTACAGAACGCACTATCTCGAAGTGTTGAAAGCCAGGGTTCTAGGGGTTGCCATGGGTGGTGTTATCTCGAAGCATTGATTGCCAGAGACCTTGCGAGGATTGATGGTAGGAGCAAGGAATTCGATACAGACCGTGTTTTTAAGCTAATCTGAAGCTAGAAATAAAGAAAAGAAAAAGAGAGAGAAAGCTATCCAAAAATGAAAAACTTCTATCCCTCTCTCTTACAACAACGCATTGCAAATCGAACCACGACTAACCATATTACAAGCATGGGTGCTTTAACCGCTAGGTTCAATAAACCTTAGGATAGTTTTTGTGGGACTTAAAAAGCTTTGTGGCAGACTGAGGCTAAAGCTGGTCAGGTACGGATCTTAATTGGTACTTGAGTACCTCTAGGCCTACTATTAGCATTCTGACCTAATTTCTAAAAAGAAGAAAGAATTAGGACTCTTAACTTCAAAAGCATGGTCTAGAACTCGAGTTCTTTTCATAAGGTTTTGCTAAGGGACTAGCAAAAGTTAGGCATAGGGGTATGATGATAATGTCATCATCAGCAATAACTAACTTTAATTAGTCAAGATCCATTGATAAATGCTCCTACATAACCGCCAAAGAGCCCTAATTCACTGTACATCCATTCTGAGAGATAAACATGAAAATAGGGATAAAACTACAGTTTTAACAGAATATCCTAAATACAGAGTAATCACAGGGTTTCTCAGGGGTCAATTAAAGGTCAAATGGTCATAAATGCCTAATAAGTGGGTTTATACAGACAGAAATGGATTTTCACGTGTTTTGAAAATTAATGGACATCTGAAACCCTAAAAACAGACCCGCTTAATTAACTAAGGTTCTCGTTAGGATAAAATTTACCTAAACCTTTTAAAAATCATAGAAAAATATTCCCTAAGGTTTGGTATGATTGCTTTGACCATTGGAACCCATTTTGACCTAAAATAGAGTCTCAGACAGATAGTTGCTCTAATTTAGGTTTCTACGTAATTTACCTATCAAACTTGGTCAAAACCAAAATCCAACTTCACCATCAAATTCCTTGGGTCCAAATTAGCTTTGTACCAAAATTTAGGTCCAATCAGAGATCATCTTGACCAAGTTTGCATTTTAATCCTATTCTAATTCTTTTTCTTACAAAGAGCCCCTTACTTTTGAAATCCTTACAACAAGCCCCCTAACTTCTTCATCTTCTTTACATCTAGGTCCCTACCACCATTTGGAATAGTTGCAACTCACCGTCGAGATTCGAGCAAGATTTTCTCGCTCGTTTCTCAATCAATCAATCCCAAATTTAAACCAGTGATTCCTTGAGGAATTCTCTTTCAATCAGACCCGGCCTTGGACCCTAAGTCTTTCCCAAACTCCCATGCAAACGCATGGGAGATGTGGGTATCCCACATGCATGAAAACTTCGAAGCTTTCAAGCTTCTTTCCAAGCTTGAAACTACTCCTTAGGGCCTATAAAAGCACGCCCAGGGCATGCCTTACCTCCTTAGCAAGGTTTGGGGCCAAAAACCTCTTCCAAACTCTACCTCTGGCCCCTCTTCGACCAAGCTCCAGTGGCCTCCTTCCTCGTCTTTCTAGGGGCAGCCAACGGCCAAATTGGCCTGCCCATCCTCTTCCTGGTTCCTCACCGCCGTCCCTCTCACAAAGACTTCATCTTCCACGACGCCGACCTGCCAACGTCGGTGTCAATCCTACCCCCTTTGATTGTTAGAGTAGGTTAGTTAGGCTTATTTAGATCCTTAGGTTAATTTCTACTACCCAAATCCAAAAATAACCCTCGACCTCCTCGCACACCGCCATCTCCCTCCGCTCCAGCCACATCTCCGGTGAGGCCCATCTCACACCACAAGCCATCAACCGCCTCACCAACAACCCCACAACCTCCTCCAGCTCACACCCATCAAAACCCTCATCTTTAGTCACCTTTCCATCCCCTCACACAACCCCCCGAACACACCCATCATCGACCACCTTCCCGTCGCCGACCGACTGCCACACACCTACATCCTTCATGCAAACACCACCATCGCATTCCACACCCAACGGCGAAGGTTTTGATCTATTTTAATTGGGTCATGAGGCTATATTGATGATTTCAGGTCTTCCACCAAAGCACCACTGCCACCATTGACGCTGTCATCGTTCTTCGAGCTCCAGGTCGCGACAACCCCAAGTTCTACCTCCAGGTGTTGCGGATGGAGCCTAAGGACCGCTCCAGGTCTTCAATTGATACTGAAGGAGCCTCCATCAACCTCAATTAGCCATAGCAGCAGCAGCGCGAGATACATGAAGAATGTGGGACTTTTTAGTCCCACATCATGAATGGATGAGCAAACGAAGCTGCATATATTGATTTTATGATAGTGCCTTGTTGCCTTAGAAACACATTGGGGGTGAGGTCCTCACTCACCCTTCACTGACCTGACCCGCCTTAGCCCCTTCACTCCTTGGCTGCAACCCCACGCTCGCAGCCCTGGACCCGAGTTGACCCGTACCCAATTACTTGGCTATTAAGAGAAAGAGGAGAGGAGGACGGAAAGAGAGAGGGGGGGGAGGGTGGGTTTTGCTCTTTAAAGAGAGAGCCTTACACTTAGCCATTGTGAGAAGAAGAAGGAAAGAAAGGTAGAAAAGAAAAAGAAAGGAGAGAAGAAGAGACTCTAAGAAGAGCCAAGGCAGAAGAAGAAGGGAAGAAAGGAAGAGAAGAGGAAAGGCTACGAAGAAGGCAGAAGAAGAGACAAAAAGAAGAAGAAGAAGAAGATAGCAACAGAAGCAGGGAAGAAGAGTACTGTAGCAGGAGATAGTTAAGTCATCTGATTTTCAAATCAGACGTCTGAGTACTGTTCATTTATTTGACATTATTGAGTAATTGATATACATGTTCTTAGGCTAATAATTGGTGATCTAAATCACCATTATTTTATTCTAGGTATCTTTTTGTCTCTAGATACATTGATCTTCATTGAATACTTAATGTGACAGATTAATATTCATTGAATATCATTATAGTGTTCATTTACATTTTAATTGAGATTAGCATGTGAATTCCTATTTGCTCCCTGTGTTTGACCTCAGACTTCATTTCTAGACTTTTGAGTTATAAATATTATTTATTAAAGAGATATTTAGGAGACTTTACTACAACGAGATGCATTTAAACTCCTAAAAAGCCTTTTCAACACTATCTAAGATCGGGTAAACAATGCCTGCATCGAGCCACTCGATTAGTTCCTTCTTGACCACTTCTCGCATATTAGGGTTTAGTCTCCTTTGCATTTCGCAAGAAGGGTGAGATCCATCTCCCATTAAAATACGATGATTATAGTAAGATGGCTCAATCCCCCTAAAGTCATGGATGGTTCAACCAATTGCCTCTTTATTCCTCTTAAGGACCTTAATCAATCTCAATTCTTTCTCCTTAGTCAAATCAGCACTGATAATCACAAGGAGCATATTCTTAGTTCCTAAGAACTCGTATTTTAAACTCTCAGGCACTGGTTTCAATTCTAGCTAAGGTGGGTTCAGTATAGAGGGTAAGGAGGATGCTAATGAAGATTCATCAGAACGGTCCAGTGGAAGAGGTTGGGAGTGAACAAAATCAACCTCTTTAGGGTGTGGCGAGTCTGCCATGAAGGGTTGTGGGTTAGGTTCGCTAGTGTTGGTTGAGTCCTTGAGTACATTGATCGCATTACATGTCTCAACATTGAAATCATGATCCTCGAGCTCCTCAATAAATCTACAATCCTCAAATCCTTTTATCGCCTTGAAAATATCAAGTGTCAATTTCCTGTCTCCAAAGGCGATCTCCATACTACTGCTCTCACAATTGATGTTGGCCTTGGCGGTAGCTAGGAATGGGCACCATAGAATGATGGGTGTGTTCCTCAAATCTTCAGGTACATGCATGTCAAGGACTAGGAAATCTGTGGGAAAATAGAAGTCCTTGACCTTGACAGTAATGTCCTTAATAACGCCTTTTGGTGTGGCGACCGAACGGTCTGCTAACTGTAGCGTTACTGAGGTTGGTCTGAGTTCACCTAACCTAAGCCTTTCATAAAGAGAGGTCAAGATTAGGTTGATGGATGCACCTAGATCCAATAGTGCTTTATTAAAAGTGTAATCCCCAATGACACATGAAATCAAGGGGGCACCTGGATCTCTCTTCTTCTGAGGAAGGTGATGCAGGATAACAGAACTTGCCTGCTCAGAGAGAATCACCTTCCTCGGGGTGGGTTCTTTTGGCTTACACTTTTAGGTACATAGATCTTTCAGGAATTTATCATAAGCTAGGATGTGTTAATAGCATCGAGGAGCGGGATATTGATCTCTACACTCTTGAATAAATTCAGGAGCTCCTCGTTGCTATCTAGAGTTTTCTTCTTCCTCGTTTTTAATAATGCCTTAGGGAATGGGATGTGGGTGGTGCCCTCAATTTCATGTCCTTGAGACTTGTTTTCTTCTTCAACCTCCTCCTTTTCTCCCTCGGGCTCCCCAAGGTTTTGGTTGCTAGAAGGTAGTTCAAGGTCCTAGGTTTGTTTCCCGCTCCTAAAGGTGATAGAATTTACATATGCATATGGGTTCGGGTCTTGGGGAGGGTTAGGAAAGATAGGAGGTGATTGATTAACTAGATAACCAAGGTTAGAAGAAGAAAGACCCTGCTCAACCACCTAAGCATGTGCGTGTGGGTCCCTCTGATTCCCATACCCTTGGGCTCTATTTCCCTGATTTTGTACATTGAGAGGGTTGGGTATAAGTTGGGATAGTAGAGATTCGGGCTGTCGGGTGTTGGCAATAAGTTCGAATTGCAAGTTGTCCAGTGATGTCTTCATTTGCTGCATAAGCTGGAACATAGATCCTTGCCTTTCTACCATCTGCCAGTTTAAATCAGCTTGCCCTACGGGTTGTTGGGCATTCCAAGATGGCTAAGTGACCGGTCTCAGGGGTAATTGGGTGTATACTTGACCCTGACCCATAGGTCTTTGAGGTGCATAGTTGCTGGGTCATGTTTGGGTGTGTTGCCCCTGATTTTTCCACGAGAAGTTAGGGTGGTTCCTCCAACCTAGGTTATAAGTGTTGGAATACAGGTTGAACCTAGCATTCTCCTATATCGCATACACATCCTCATAGGGTGAGGATGAAAAGGAATGATCAGAAAAACTAGGATCAAAGGTCCGAGTTTGGAACCCATAAGGTTCCGAGATATTCTAGCTCATAGGTTGAGTCAACTCTAGTTGGTTCACAAACTCCCGCCCTGTGGAAGCTCATGAAGAATGGAATCCCAAATTCTGGGATTGAGTGGGTGTAAAAGTGTTTCCTAAATTTCTAGACATCCACTCTTCCATCCTTTTCGCAACCAGATCCACCTTATCCAATTTGTTGCAAATCAATTCTGTGTCAAATGAATGAGAGTCCTGAATCTCATTAGCATTTGACCTAGGTTGTTGGGACTGGTTGAAAGTATCCATGGAGTAATGATTTGTCTAATTCTTGCTCATTTCCTCGAATAGGTCATATGCGCTATCTGCTTCCCTATTGAGGAAATTACCTCCGCAAGAGGCATCCACATGATTACGGAGTTGTTTGACCAACCCGTGATAAAATATCTTCACGAGTTGCCATTTTGACACCTTATGGTGTGGACACTTCCTCAAAAGATCTTGGAATTGCTCCTAGGCACCATGAAACGGTTCCCCTTGCCACTGGGCGAAAGTGGTAATCGTCCGTTGTAAAGCATCAATCCATCCAATTAGGAATAATTTCTTCAGGAAAGTCGACCTAAGAGCAGCCCAAGTTTTTATTGGCCTTCCAATGGTCTAGTACCAATGTGCGGGCTTATCCCTAAGAGAATAGGGGAAAAGCTTCATGATCATTTGCTCTTCATTCACATTCCTAGCTTTGTGGTCTGAACCAAAGTTGTCAGATCCTCCAAGTACTGGAATGGGTCCTCCGAGCCAAGCCCATGGAAATATTTAATCAAACTTAAGACCTGGGGCTTGATTTCTATGTCTCCAACGAGAATCATGACATTGGAATGTTCCCCATAATTTGAAGGATCCTAAAAATCCTTCAAGGGCCGAGCGCCCTAACCATTCATCTGTTGGAACCATTGCTATATCTACTACAACTCTTCCAACTGCCTTTAAATCAACTCCTGCTGGTTCGGGGGTGGGGGAGGTGGTTCTTGATCAGCCATGGGATCAGCTTGGCTATAACTCAACCTCCACCTCCGGGAATGGTCTAAAGGTCCTTCCAAGCGAGGGTTCAATGACCTCCTTCCAAGCATGCACTAGAAGGAAGTCAGAAGGATGGGGAAAAAAATGGAATCTTGCAACACAAAAAATGCAAGCCTATCCTTAAATTGGGTAGCTTAAGAACCTATGCTTCAGAAATAAACTCCAACCACACCATGAATTCAGTGTTGTCCTTGCTCCCGAAGATGGTAAAGTTGGGTTGACGAAGTAGGGGGAGCATGTCCTAAAGGCCCCTAATTATGCTAAACACCTACTTAAGTCGTTTGACAATAGGGCCCCCCAACTTAGCACCTTTTGAAGCATGCAGACATCACTAATTCGAAGTGCATTCAAGAGAGTACCCTGAAATGGACTTTGTGAATCCTAGGGCCAACATCTACTCAATTTAAGTTAGGCTTAGGATAGTAGTGCTTTCGGAATGTGATGGGCCCTGTTAATGGGTTGTGCCCTTAATAGTTCATTTGAAAATGTGTGAATGTGCACAACTAAGAGTTTTCAAGCAAGATTATTTAGGATGAAGTGAGTTTTAAGATTCGAATCTTGCTTAGTAGCTTTTAGGGTTCAAATATTATGAGTATTCAACCAAATTTTTGAGAGGCAAACTAAGTTTGAAAGCATGGGTTCAAGTATTTTACTTTATGGATCAAGAAAATATGGAGTGCCTGGCTTGTCCTAACTATTTGAATCCTATGGGGCAGCTACAAGATGAATCAATTTTAAATTAGGTGGTGCGGCCCAAACAATTCAACCAATTGGCCTAGATGCACCACCAATTAAGGCACACAAAAGGTGATTAGCCTAATCTGATTTCTACTCTTTTATGTGTGTTGATGCGTGTACTGGTTTCACAAGTCGGAATCCCGATTGAGTAGATATAATCAAAAGAGGCTATGTGCCTCAAATGTGGGTGTGTATAGTGTGTGTATGTTAATTTTGTCCCACAATCAGAAAGTATATATATTTGTATTTGTTTTAATACAGAAGTGAGATGAGTGGAGGTAGCAAACAAGACAAACAATTTCTATCCTAGGGTTCATGAAAACACCTAAGCAGATTAGGTCTTGATTATTAAGGTGGCGAAATGATCTAGTGGGTGGGGAAGTGGGGGGAAAACTTTCAAAAATCTCTACTCGCACTTTACTCCAATCTACCACCTTCAGGTCCTCGATCGGGTTCCTACAAGACAGTGAATCAAAGAAGAAAGATAGGTTAGAAAAATATGTAAGTAATGCGGAAAAACATGGAATATCGAATCAAAGTCCGTTGCCTCCCCGGCAACGGCGCCAAAATGATGTGCAGGTTTTCGCGAAGAAAAGTTAGGGTTTTGAGAAATCCGTCGTTGCAATCGCAAAACTCACTATCAAATAAAATTTTGCCAAAGCTCCAAGGGAGTCCTAGGTCAAACATGGGGAGGCGACATTTGTTTCTTTGAAATCCGCATATCGCTTTGTTTTTTTTTTGTCTTTTCGGGGTTTTGTGATTTTTTTTAGTATTTTCGTAATGAAGAAATAGCCAAGATAATATTCAGGAAAGGATAAATAAAAAGATGGAGTCGAGAAATGAAGCAAATCTGATATATCGAAATGTTGTTTATTACACTAATCAGAAATATGCTAAACAAGATAACAAGAGAATGAAGATGAGAAGGAATCTCCTAGAGCGGATGTCTGGCGAGACGACGATGCTTGGTGGCGGCTTGGATGGAGGAGATGAGATGCTAGACATCAGGGATGAGGTGCAGGAGGAACCTGAGTAGAGGGCCACTTGACCAAGCTGAGGGAATGGTGATGAGGAGGTGGAGGTATCGTCTACCTGAATGGAGTTAAGGGAACGGCTCTGCGGTCTCCTACTAAGGAGGTGTGGGTATGGTTGAATGCTTGGTGGAGTAAGGGAATGCTACACTAATAGGAGGCTGTGGAACTTGGGAAAGAGCTCTTGGGAGCCTGGGAGGCTCCTTGAAGCTCTAGAGTAGGTGAGGAATGGCTAGGTAGAGATGAGGCTCGATGGGGAGCTGAAGGGGGGTTTAAATAGGTGAAGGGAAGGGGCTTGTCACAGCAAAGCACTTCAATACCGCACACTCGACATGCGCCGCACAAGCACCACCCGTGCATACCTATGCGCAACGTAGCGCACATGCACGCGCATCGTACACTAAGCGCTAGCGCATTCGCACACCACACCTGGCCAATGCTATAGCGTCCGTAGTCGTTAGCTTGCGAGTGGATGGCGTGGATTGAGCCGAGGTCACGCATGCTTGAATTTGAATCATGCTCTCGCTGGCAAGGGGACAAGCATCAGCTGTTGGATTCACGATCGTGCGACTAAGGGCACGCGCAGATCGTGCCTTCGTGAAGATCCGACGATGGAGAGCGCGCGCAGTTGTCTTACATGGGTGCCCTAAATTGCATGTGTCTATCTGGCGTGCATCCACGCATCGTCAAGCAGGCATCTAATCGCGATCAAGATCAAGATCGAGCGGTCTAATTTGGCTAGCGTCGAAGAGACCGCAACGAATTGAAGCTTGAACTTGAGCCTCTTCCTTAAGGAACGGGCACACTACCGATGAGGCAACATGCTGAATTGTCACGCCAAGAGCTACTGCCTCCTCAATTCTCGACCATTGGATGAAGATCCAATAGTCGAGATTTCATCAAGCCATCTTCCTTTGGCATTGAGTGGTGGATTCTCAGCCATTGGATTAAGATCCAACGACTGGGATCTCCTCTTGAGGTGCTTTGGAGGGGTGCTGGGCAAAGTTGGGCTCTCTGGATGGTGCCACATGGCACCATCTAGACCATCCACCATTCTTTGCTTGCAGAAGATGCTATGGTGCTTGGATCGAGATGATTTTCACGTTGCCGGACTATGATCGTCACTTCAGATTCATCCGTACAGTCGGATTTTGCATTTGAAGCTTAGAAATGTCGCACCCTGTCTCCTAGCCACACTAATGCAGGAATTATTGTATAATTTATCAACATTACACTAAATGCACTATGATGAATGTTATGCAATATTTATACTATGGAATGCAATGCTAGGCTTAGGAATTATCATAAGTAAGAATTTAATCATGCATACATGGATGTTTATCACCTGCATGCCTAAATTTTGCTAGTTCCTAGCAAAAGCAACATACCAAAATCCCACTGAACAAAATGTGAAAATCAAATGTGCTGAAATTTTTCTTTTATTTATTTACAGAAATAATGTGGAAACACACTTCCTTATTTATTTACACTATACTTTTATTATAAAGCAAGTTGTTACAGAATTAAGAGATTCAAAATAAAAAACCTCAATATGATTTTCCATAGACGAAAAGAAATTACGAGCCAATCCTTAACAAGAAAGATTTCAATAGCTCTTGAGTACTGGCTCAAATTTGGATCACCCAAATCAAATCAAGAACCTTATTAATCTGTAGACTTGGGTTGCAAGGGTAACTTTCCCTGACTCAGTCAACCCACCCAAGACTTGAAGTGAATGTGAGAAACAAGCATCTTGTGTGTGACATAATTTGACTCGCCAAGAGGACAACAAAATTGACTCCTACCATTCAATAAGACTTAGAATATTTCTAAGTTGTTTCTTAGACAATCCTACCTTCAGTTAAGCCATACTATGATTTGACAGCTTTTCTCCATGCCACTTTTCTACCCCGAAGTCAACACACTAAGTGTATATCTCCCCGACCGGACCTATTGGTCTCTTATTCCTTTTTTTTTCCATATTTTTTTCTCTTTTTTCTATAGGACAAACACCCATTTGTAGCAAGGTGTTTTTTATTTGGACATGGAAAAGAGATAGCATACATATGTAGCAATATGTTTTTATTGGGTGGAATGTGTATATATATATTGTATATATTTTTTTTCTCCTCCAGATTTTTTCTGCTAAGAATATATTTTTCTCTCCAAATCATTTTTCTAGGTGAGTGGCTCTCCTTCATCCATTCTAAATACATTGCCTATAAACAAGAATAGTCCTAAGAGCTAGAAACCCAACAAGGTCACTAGATCTGTAGGTCTAGACTAAATCTTATTGACTTCTAAGGACTCAATAAAGTCATCTAGAAGACGAGTCAGTGCATAGTGTAATTGAAGATGCCTAGGACTCAAAGACCATTCAAATCACAAGGTGGGAAGATAAGTCATTCACTTATCATCCTTTTGACTCAATACTTTAAGCTTTTCCAGGTTCCCTCAAAAACTCAGGCAAACCAATCAAAATTTAGGTAAATACTCAAAAAATTAAGTCCATTAGGACCTGAAGAGTCTAAGCAGAAAGACTTTGTTTTGCATTTCTTACGTAAATCCTCAAAATTGAGGATTCTCGATTCCTCTTAACTTAAATTCCAAAAACAACACTGGAGACACTTTTTTTCTTTTTTTTTGTCTATATGTATTTTTTTGTGAAAACTTTTCCACATTGAACTTTTTATATAATTACACTTTAATATCTCCCTCACGTAGGTTTACATTAAGCTTAGTTCATAATTTAGAACATATCAAGTGAGCGGACGGATCGGAAATGGCTGCTGTGGACGATTTCTAGCTCTAATGCAAACATTAGAGGTGGAGTAAGCTATTCGTAAATTAAGAACCTTAAAGTGCAATACGAGTAGTGTTTAAAAAGAATAAGAAAAGTCTTAGTTTTTTTTCATTCATGAAATTCCTAGGTGTTGGCAGAAATTATTCAATATATGTGTGCTACCCCCCCATGCCTAAATTCTTGCATGCCCTTATGCATGAATATAATAAGAATAAATGCAAGACAAGAGGTATAAAAGGGTAGAAATCACTTGGAATAGCTCCTGAATCTTTCGTTCAGCTTATTTCAACACTTATACATGAGTCACCACAAATATGCTATATATAGAAGGATATTTACATATGTATAAATGTTGAGTTTAACACCTTCAGCTGGGCGAAAACTTAATCACATGTCCTCAAGAAGGCTAATGACTTCGTCAACGAGAGGAGGTTTCTGGGCCATAAATGGCTTAAGGCACTGCCATTTACCATAGAAACATGCTCATGGAAACACCATCATAAGTCATAATTAGCTTAATTTGATATGATTAAGTCAATAAATGCTCCTACATAACCATCAGAAGGACATAATTCATTGCAAATCCTTTCTGAGAGAAATATAAGAAACAAAGGTTAAAACTGCAATTTTACCATCATATCTTGAACGCAGAACAATCATGAGTTTTCTCAGGGGTTAATTAAGGGTCAAATTATCTTAAGAGTCTAACAAGTGGGTTAGTACAAACAGAAAAGGGTTTTCGCATGTTTTAAGAATTAAATGACATCTGAACCCTAAAAATAGATCTGCTTAATTAACTGAGGTTTTGATCAAGATAAAATTCACCTAAATCATCTAAAATTCATAGAAAAATATTCTCTAGGGTTTAGTGCCTTCAATTTGACCATTAGAACCCGTCTTAACCTAAAATAGAGCCATAGGTTGACTTTTACCCTAATTTGGGTAATTGTACAATTTTCCCAGTCAAACTAGGTCAAAACCAAAATCCAACTTCACCATTGGATTCCTTAGGTCCAAATTAGCTTTGTACCAAAATTTTGGCCCAATCTAAAATCATCTTGACCTAATTTGCAATTTGGTCCTATTTGACTCTTTTATCTCACACACATGCCCCTAACTTTTGAATTCTTTACAAATAGGTCCCAAACTTTATCGTATCCTTCTTCAAATAGGTCCCTACCATCATGAAATCCTAATCTTACAACTCCAGCAAGCTTGATTTGGCATTTTCTCCTTGATTCCTTGACGAATCCCTCTCAGATTTGAAAGGGAAGTTCATCAAGGAATTCCCTTCCTTTTGAGCCAAATCAAAAGCTCTACAACCTTCCCAATCTCTCATGCGAATGCATGAGAGATTCGGGTATCTTTCAAGCTTCCATCTCTGGTGACCTTCCAAGCTTTCCCAAGCTTAAATTGTCCTCCAGAGGCCTATAAAAGAAGCCCCAATGCATACCGTCCATCCCACGCTCGAATTCAACCAGAATAACCCCCAATTCTTCTCTCCTCCTCTGGCGAAAGTGCTCCTTGACATCTGGCAACCTCTCCCGTCTCCATTTATCATCCATTCGCAATACCGATGACAGATTTGTCTCCCTCAGCTTCCTCCACGTCGTGCAATACTGGCTGACGTCCCTATCTCCCTCGTCCTCACCATCCAACCCCCACCGGAGCTACCTTCTTCCCCGACGCCGACCATACCGCAACTGGTGTCGCCTCTACTCCCCGTCGTCTGCCAACTACCTAGATAAGTTCCCTAACTCCTCTACTTCATTCACATACCAACCACACTCCATTTCGACCGCCATCTCACTCGCACACTCCCCGTCTTCCACCTCACCAAAGTACCTCCGGTGAGTTCGTACGACCACTACACTCCACCAAATTGGCCGCCGCTCATCCCTACACCTCTGCCTCGATCCTAGGAGAAAAAGCCCTAACATAGTTAGGTTGATTGCCCCTCCTAACTACCCACTGAACAACCCACTATTCTTCGACCTAATCTGCCTCCGCCAACCATCTCCAACCCCCTCGCAGCATGCTACCGCCACCAATGCCTTTACCACATCATCGCGATCCTACTAAACCATCTATCACGGTCAGGAGACCCTTTTTCTTTATTTCAGGTGTCGAGTCCTCCACGCCATTAACAGTGGGCTCGAGCGAAGCTTGAAGCTCTCCTCAACACCTGCAAGCACAGGTGGAAGCTCCAGGTGTGGCAGACTTCATCCAAGAATGCAACCAAGGGATCAATTTGGTCCTTTGACCGGACCTTTGACCGGAATTAGCTCGATACTATCGCTACGCCATGCGAAGAGGAAAGCTAAGGAGGATAGTGCCACATCAGAAGTTGACAAAGCGCTGAAGCGGTATAAGAAGAAAAAGTCATCTAAGCTGTTCGCCTCAAGTCACTTGGGGGTGAGGTCCCCCGCCACCCCTTCACACACGCCTCGCTCATGACATGCATCACACAGGCCTGGTGCTAACTCGACTCACCTAACCCACGCACACCTCGGCTATGACCCACGCCTGCAACCCTGGTCCCAGGTGTGGTTAGATCCGAATCCGATTTCCCAGTACTATGGAAGGCTCTGGGAGAGCGAAACCCAGAGAGAGTGCACGGGGCAGGGGAGGGTTTTGCTTTGAGGAGATTTCAACACTTAGCCAAAATTAGATCCCCTCTGTGGGTGAAGAAGAGAAGAAGAGAAAGGAAAGAAAAGAAAAGCCAAGAGAAGAAGAAGAGAAGAGGAAAAGGACAGAGAAGAACAGTGCTTCCCTAACACTGTAGCACCTGTTGTTTAAGCCATCTGATACAAGCCTCCGTCGTCTGATTGCATACATTTGAGGCTTTATTTCCTTGATTGATATTGTTGAGTTAATTGCTATTATTGTGAGGGGTAATTGATGATTCAAATCACCATTTACCTAAATCTTTTTACCTCATTGACATTTGCTTTATCATATATATCATTCTTGCTTAGATTTATTGTTATATATTGATAGAATTGTAATCTTGAGAGTTAATTGTTACTTCCTCCCTGTGTTCGACCTCGGATTTCTTTCGAGCATAAATTTTATTTATTTTCAAGCGATTTTGACCTATACTACAATGCAGCTTTTAAAACCTCGATTCGCTCGCAAACATTTTGGCATCGTTGCTGGGGAGCAACGTGCAACTTTGATCTCTTGATTACAATATCTAATTTAATACTAACTTGCTCTATCTCTTTTGATTGTGATATGTTTCAGAGATTCATTAGAGAAAGATCATCTGCACATCAAAACACTCCAGGGGTAGGTAAACTCCATCCAATTTTTCCTAAGCCCTTGATTCTGAAAAAGCTAAAAAAGAGAAGAAATCAATTAGGGCTACTTGCATTCTATTCTTAGATTAATCATCAAGTTGCTTGATTTGATACATTCTGTTTAGAGAACATCCAAACCCTGATTTATGCACCTACTTAGGGTTTAAGGTATCTAGGGCTATCACCTTCTTGCTTGAGCCCTAGGTACCATATTTGGACGAATTGAATTGAACCAATTAGAGCCAATAGGGTTTCCAGTTTAGGGTTTTAGAGACACACTTGCTTAATCAAGAATTAGCCTTCCCAAACAATGTGTGCTTAAGCCTTGGTTGAATTGATCTATTTAAGCAAACCCTAAAATTAGGCTCTTAATTTCATTTGAACACTAAAAGAGGGACCTAAATTTCTCAAAGGACAAAATAGGTGAAGTTGACCGACCTTGTTGGGTTAACCAATCTTCAAAATAGGTCACCTTTCACTAAAACATCTTAAAGTTCAAGTGAAATCATAAGCACCCATGCTCTTAACTTAAAATTGGTAGACTTAAGAGGTCAAGTCCCCATTTTGGTCTATCTGGATCCTCAGTGACAAGAAAGGTCGGGTGGGGGAAACCCTATAACCCGTGGGGGCGCTCTACCGTGTAGGGGTCTTCGTGGGACTCTCCCTTTCTGGCTGCCCAGGTAATTCTCATGTGGACTACTTTCTGACTTAGGGGTATCATCCGCCCCGAACCTCTATAGTCATCCAAAATTTTTTTGGGTGTCTTGATTGGGTCCATCACTTGGTATCCCTCATCTACTCCATCGGTGCATGTTCGGGAGGAGGTCCTTAAGACCACCCTTGAGGCCTCCATTAGCTATTCACTCTCGTCGACGCCAGGCCTCGACCTCCGTGTTTATGCAGCAACCCAACCACAATGACATATCTTCTTATTCAGAACCTACTTCCCCCTTATCAGCTATGGATCACCAAGAAGATCAACCTAACCTTGAGCAACAAGTCCATGATTTAAAAAATCAAATCAATGCCATCATCAACCCACCACTGCATCCTCAAATACGAGATCACTATAATCTCGCAGTGGTGGAGATCGAACCCCGAATCAACATTCCCATGGGAGGACCTGAGGTGGATTTCAAGCCTAGCATGCTTCATATGACCCAAAATTCCATGGCTTGAACTCTGAAGATCCTTTCCAGCACATCAAAAACCTAAAACATTTGGCCCACACTTTTGGGGTAGATGTACAGAATCGGGACGGATTACTCTTGAAACTCTTCTCATTCTCTCTGATTGACAAAGCCACTCACTGGTTTCAAACTCAACCACACACAATCAACACATGGGGAGAACTTCAAACTGCCTTCCTGTAAAAATTCTACCCCATTGGTCGTACAAACACGATGCGACACCAAATCACGCACTTCTCCCAAGGAGAAAGAGAATCTCTACACGAGGCATGGGATCATTTTCTGGATCTCATGTGTAAGTAGCCCCATCATGGAGTTCTGAAGTGGGAACAAGTCCAATCCTTTTACCATGGACTCCGTGAAGACATCAAGCTCTTTGTCAATGCAACTTGTGGTGGTAGCATCATGGGTCAACATGAGGACACGATCTAGGAAATTCTCGAGAACATGTGCGAGAACTCCCCGAACAATGAGTCATTGGGTGCATACGACCGAACATCCACCTGCGCATTGACAAATAATCGGGGGGTACATGAATCCAGAGGCCTTTTCACATCCGTTGATCTGGAGTTGGTAGCCAGTCAATTGGATAAGGTCTCCATTATCGGAAAGAAGGTGGATGACATCACTTGTCATCTACACAAATCCACCTCTGCACCTCAAAGCACATACGCGCACCCACCCACGGGAAGGGAGGCTACACACAACATCTACCACTCCCCGGGGATGGATGCATATCCACCCCTATCTGATTATGGCTTCGGAGGCAACTCTGGGTTAGCCCACCACAGTTGGGGGAACTCTGAACCCCCGTACCCTGATTACCTCGGAGCCCCTCAGACCTACGAGGATCTCCACACCATCCAGAATAATCCATTCTCCAACACTTACAACTCTAGATGGCGTAATCATCCTAACTTTTCATGGTCGGGAAATAACTTGAATCCAGGACCTCAATTTCAACCCCGACCACAGGCTCCGCATCCTTATCAGCCCACCCAACCAAGGCCCACTCAAAATTTCCAATCTGGACCACCTAAGGAACATCAGACATCTTTGATTCTTCAAACCTTGGTTGACATGCAAAAACAACACAAAGAAGAAATCACTGAACTTCGCAATCAAATGACCCAGCTGGCAAGTTCTCGCCAGCTTGGCACACTTCCTTCCCAACCTCTGCCAAATCCTAACAACATCTTGACCCAAAAACACGCTGTAAACCAAATCCAAGGTTAAATATGTTATACCCAACCCGGTCCAGCGACTCATACCTGCATGTTTTCTCCATCCACCTTAGATGAGCCAAAACACACCATAACTTACCCAACCCCACCCCCACAGCAACAACAAGGTCTAACTTTTCCCCATCCACCTCCCCACCATGATTGTGCTATGATCAATATTTTGAAAGAACAGAAACCCATCCCTAAAGATAGCCAATCCATTCCCCTAGCCCAGGTCATATCTCACCTCCACATTAAAGGATTGTCAGAAATTGATATAACGGGACCTTTGCGGAATGCATAAGTCACAATTCCACTACTTGACATCCTCACTCTCAACCCGACCGCACCAGACTTACACAAAAAGAGATGGAAGAACAAACACTAGGAAAGGTAGTACTATTTGAAGATATAAGTGCCATAATCCAAAACAGTCTACCTCTTAAGAAATCTGACTCAAGCACCCCGCTAATTCCTTGCAATATCGGTGATGCAAACTTCAAGCGGGTTGTACTGAACTTGGGCACTTCAGTCAACCTTATCCCTATCACCCTATTTGAAAAATTACGGATCGGATAGCTAAAACCCGCACAAGTCACTTTGCAACCAGCTGACCGAGCCCTGATCACACCAATTGGGATGATAGAGAATGTGGTAATTAAAGTTAAGGATTTCAGCTACCTAGCAGATTTCCTAATTCTTGACATAGAGACACCACAATGGATACAGGGTATGCCCATGATTTTGGGAAGACCATTCTTGGCCACTGCAAGAGCCATAATCAATTGTGAATCAGGGCATACGACAATTGCCTCCGGAGATCGACATGCTGAGATTAATATTTTTGAGGCAACAAAAGGAAAATGCTTGACAGAACAACTAGGTTTTATACAGGATCTCATGACCATATCCTTAGTAGAAAACTTAGAACCTGAATTGGAAACCTTTCACATCCTAGATGATGATCTAGTTGAGCATAATGACATGAGCACAATGGAGGCTTTCACATTTGAACTTGAAGATATACCTAAGAATGTCAGGAAACATGGTGACAAACCAAATTTAGAGTCCATGGATATGGAAACATTTCATTTTGAGGATCTCCTAGAATCAGGCTTGGCAGATACTGAGAGTAGACTCCACTTGGAATATGAATCCTTTACAGAATTTGAGCTACATGATCCAAGAGGCACTTTTCAAGCATTCACTTTTGACTGGAAGGAGAATTATAGTAAAGATTCACTGGAAGACTCGAGTTATGAGTCATTTCTTAAGGAGAATCTCACATTCGATAGAAGATAATCATGTTGACTCACTGAAGATTGATCTATTAGGTCACATAGCACGAGAGGAACCACACATCTGGATACACTAACTCGATCCATTTCTATTGAGCATTGGAATCACCATGATCCTATTGCAGAACCCCATGACCACTATATCTTCCAAATGATTCCTCCGCAAAAACTCAAGAAAGATATCCAGAAACGAATCAGCCTGACTTATATCTGAAACATTTTGGAATGACTCTCCACCATGCTTTGTTACTTATCTGTGGCCATCCAATTCTCATCCATCATGATCATATATGCTCTCATATCATTTATGCATCCAATCACATCTCCTTCAACTTATTGTGCTCGGCTGATGGCATTAAACTCACGCTTAACGGGAGGCAACTCGTCATCTTCTTGGAAAACTTGAAACCCTTCTTGACACATCTCGTGCTGAACTCATATTGCACTTTAGGGTTCATCCATTAGAACAGCCGACTCCACCTCTGGTATTTCGTACCAGAGCTTGAAATTATCCGCAATAGTCACCCCGACCCGTCCACCCACCTAAAACCTATTCTAATGTACGATCTAAGCTGAACTCGAACCCACCTAATTTACAATGAGAACATTTCCAATCATAGGCATGGGGAGGTATTAAAGTGCAAAATGCTGTGAGAATCACTTCACAAGAAAGGATTTTATCAAAAAAATTACATATTGTTAAAAAAAAAAAAATAGAGAGAGAAGTTGAGGAAAAAAAAGAGCCATTTTTGAAAAGGAGGAAAGAAAATTGAAATGAAAAGAACGGAGCACAAAGAAAAGAAAAAAAAATTGAGTCCCTTAAAAGTAATTTGGAACCTACCCACCTTCTAGGTTGGATCAAATGATGAACTAAGACCTGAAAGGCTAAATCTTAATGGATTAGTGGCGAATGCCGACTTTAGGCCTCTTGGATCTGTATTGGATTTAAACATTCACGTACTTGTCAAGATTCAAATTAATCCTCAAGAGGTTGGGGAAAATGCAGAGCTTATGTA
The DNA here is from genome assembly GCA_037157565.1 of Thalassia testudinum. Classification (NCBI taxonomy): domain Eukaryota; kingdom Viridiplantae; phylum Streptophyta; class Magnoliopsida; order Alismatales; family Hydrocharitaceae; genus Thalassia; species Thalassia testudinum. The sequence goes on from JAZHRO010000025.1 coordinate 100,329,536, forward strand.
TTACGTCTAAGGCTTAGGAAGTATTCGACCCCATTAACTAACCTCTGATTTGCGGGACTTGGTAACTTAAGCACCTTAAATTACACACAGTTTGGTTTAGTGCACTCTAAAGATAAAACCATGCCAAAAGGCATTTAATCTATTCTGAAAAAGGTCTTGAGATCTAGATTAGGAGCGGCTCGAAAACACAAGTTGATTTGGACGAGTTCCCGATGAGGAGAGGCGAGAAATTCCCCTCGAAGATGCGCAATGACATATCGTCTCCTCAGTGCTTGCCTCCTAGGATATCTAAATATCCTACTAGGGGCATGTAAGCACCTTGTGCTGGTTCAGATGCCATGGGCAGCATTATCACGAAATGTCAATTACAAGGGTCTAGATTTAGCTACAGAATGCCATGGGCAGGATTATCTCAAAATCTCAAAAGCCAGGGTTCTGGGGGTTGCCATGGGCGGTGCTATCTCGAAGCATCGATTGCTAGGGACCCTATGAGGATTGATGGTGGGGACAAGGAATCCGATATAGACTGTGTTTAAGGTCAATCCAAGGATGGATCTAAGGAAAAATATAATGAAAAGAAAAGAGAGAGAAAGCTCTCCACAAATCAAATTCTCCTTCTATGTCTCTCTCAAAATGCACTGGCAAACTGAATTGGACTAACCATGTTTAAAGCACAGGTACTTTAACCGCTGGGTTCAACAAACCTTAGGTTAGTTCTTACGGGCCTTAGAAACCTTCGCGACAGACTGAGGCGAAAGCTAGTCAGGTCTGAATCTGGGCTGGTACTTGAGTACCTCTAGGCCTATTGTTGGTATTAAGATCTAATTTCTAGAGATACGGCCTAGTAAGGCATCCTGACGGTTAAATCCGGCCTAGATAATTAGTTCGATTTAGATGGTTTTGTTATAGGACTAGCAAAAGCTAGGCATGGGGGTATGATGGGAACACCATCATGAGTCATAACTAGCTCAATTTGATCTAATTAAGTCATTAAATGCTCCTACATAACCATCAAAATGGCATAATTCATTGCAAATGCTTTCAGAGAGAAATACAAGAAACCAAGGTTAAAACTATAATTTTACCATCATATCTTGAATGCAAAACAATCATGGGTTTTCTCAGGGGTTAATTAAGGGTCAAATGATCTTAAGAGTCTAACAAGTGGGTTAGTACAAATAGAAAAGAGTTTTTGCGTGTTTTAAGAATTAAATGACATCTGAAACCCTAAAAACAGATCCGTTTAATTAATTGAGGTTTCGGTCAAGATAAAATTCACCTAAATCCTCTAAAATTCATAGAAAAATATTCTCTAGGGTATAGTGCCTTCAATTTGACCATCAGAACCTATCTTGACCTAAAATAGAGCCACAGATACAGATAGACTTTTACCCAAATTTGGGTAATTATGCAATTTCCCCAGTTAAGCTAGGTCAAAACCAAAAGCCAACTTCACCATTGGATTCCTTAGGTCCAAATTAGGTTTGTACCAAAATTTGGGCTCAATCTAAAATCATCTTGACCTAATTTGTAATTTGGTCCTATCTGACTCTTTTATCTTACACACATGCCCCTAACTTTTGAATCCTTTACAAATAGGTCCCCAAATTTATCGTCTCCTTCTTCAAATAGGTCCCTACTGCCATGAAATCCTAATCCTATAGCCCCGACGAGCTTGATTTGACATTTTCTCCTTGATTCCTTGACGAATCCCTCTCAGATTTGAAAGGGAAGTTTGTCAAGGAATTCATTTCCTTTTGAGCCAGATTCGAAGCCCTACAACTTTCATAATCTCTCATGCGAACGCATGAGAGATTCAGATATCTTTAAAGCTTCCATCTCTGGTGACCTTCCAAGCTTGGGAAGCTTGCTTCCCAAGCTCAAATCATCCTCTAGAAACCTATAAAGAAGCCCCAATGCATACCGTCCATCCCACGCTCAAATTCAACCGGAGTTACCCTCAATTCTTCTCTCCTCCTCCGGTTGAAGTGCTCCTCGACATCCTGTGACCTATCCCATCTCCATTCCTCGTCCATTCGCAATACCAGCGATGGATTTGTCTCCCTCAGTTTCCTCCACGTCGTGCAATACCGGCTGAAGTCCCTATCTCCCTCATCCTTGCCATCCAACCCCCACCGGAGCTACCTTCTTCCCCGGCACCGATCATACCGCAACCGACGTCGCCTCTACTCCCCGTCGTCTACCAACTACCTAGATAAGTTCTCTAACTCCTCTACTTCATTCACACACCAACCACACTCCGTTTCGACTACCATCTCACTCGCATGCTCCCTATCTTCCACCTCTCCGGCAAGTTCCATGGGCATTGCGCTCCACCTAATTGGCTGCCACTCATCCCTACACCTCCACCTCGATCCCAGGAGCAAAAGCCCTAACATAGTTAGGTCGATTGCCCCTCCTAACTACCCACCGAACAACCCATTGTTCTTCAACCTAATCCGCCTCTGCCAACCATCTCTGACCCCCTTCGCAGCATGCTACCGCCACCAATGTGTTTACCGCATCATCACGATCCTGCTGAACCATCTGACACAGCTGTGAGGCCCTTTTTCTTGATTTTTAGGTGTCGAGTCCTCCACGCCATTAATGGCAAGCTCGAGTGAAGCTTGAAGCTCTCCTCAATCATTGTAAGCACAGGTGGAAGCTCCAGGTGTAGCGGACTTCCTCCAGGAACGCAACCAAGGGATCAATTTGGTCCTTTGATCAAACCTTTGACCAAAATTAGCTCGATACTGTCGCTGTGCCATGCGAAGAGGAAAGTTTCGGAGGATAGTGCCACATCGAAAGTTGACGAAGCGCTAAAGCGGTATAAGAAGAAAAAGTCATCTAAGTTGTTCGCCTCAAGTCACTTAGGGGTGAGGTCCCCCGCCACCCCTTCACACTTGCCTCACCCGTGACACGCATCACGTAGGCTTAGCGCTAACTCAACCAGCCTAACTCGCGCACACCTCAGCTGTGACCCACACCCGCAGCCCTGGTCCCGGGTGCACTTAGATTCGAATCCGATTGCCCGGTACTGTGGAAGGCTCTGGGAGAGAGAAACCCAGAGAGAGAAAGAGAGAGAGAGAGCACGGGGTAGGGGAGGGTTTTGCTCTAAGGAGATTTTGACACTTAGCCAAAATCAGAGCCCCTCTATGTGTGAAGAAGAGAAGAAGAAGAGAAAGAAAAGAAAAGCCAAGAGAAGAAGAAGAGAAGAGGAAAAGGACAGAGAAGAACAGTGCTTCCCTAGCACTATAGCACCTGTTGTTTAAGCTGTCTGATACAGGCCTCCATCATCTGATTGCATACATTTGAGGATTTATTTCCTTGATTGATATTGTTGAGTTAATTGTTATTATTGTGAGGGGTAATTGGTGATTCAAATCACCATTTTATCCTAATATTTTTGCCTCATTGACATTTACTTTATCATATATATCATTCTTGCTTGGATTTATTATTATACATTGATAGAATTGCAATCTTGAGAGTTAATTGTTACTTGTTCCCTGTGTTCAACCTCGGATTTCTTTCGAGCATAAATTTTATTTGTTTTGAAGTGATTTTGACCTATACTACGACGCAGCTTTTAAAACCTCGATTTCGCTTGCAAACACATGCCTAGTTTTTGGGTCCATGATTTGAACCACCCCATTAGGATATGAGCGAATCACAACAAACGGGCTAGTCTACCTGGACTTTAGCTTGCCCGCAAAGAGTTTAAGCCTGGCATCGAATAACTAGACTTCCTAGTTAGGCACGAAAGACTTTCTCCGAATGTGGTGGTCATGAAAGGCCTTGGTCTTATCCTTACAAATCCTCACACTCTCATAGGCCTCCCGTCGGATTTCTTCCAATTTACTGAGTTGGAGTTTTCTTTCATAACCTTTTGCGGCGAGGTTAAAATTACATTTCTACACCGCCCAAAAGGTCTAGTGCTCTAGCTCGACCGGAAGGCGATAAGCCTTTCCATACACCATGCGGTATGGCAACATTCCAAGCGGGGCCTTGCACGTGGTCCGATATGCCCATAATGCATCAATCAGTTGATTAGACCAATCCTTCCGGTCGAGTCTAACCGTCTTCTAAAGGATGAGTTTGATTTGATGATTAGACACCTCAGCCTGCCCATTGGTCATAATGCGGTGATGTACCCCATATTTCTTTAATAATGATCGGAAATGGGCGTGGATGAAGTAACTCCCTCCATCTCTAATTAAAGCACGAGGGACACCAAATATTGCAAAGCTAAATTCCCTGACAAAAGATATGATAGTTTTATGGTTAGCTCACCTCGCTGGGACAACCTCAACCCACTTTGAGACATAATCAACTACGAGAAGAATGTATTCGAAGCCATGCGAGTTTGGGAATGGGCCCATAAAATCAATGCCCCAAACGTTGAACACTTCTACAACCAAGATAGGTTGGAGAGGCATCATGTCTCTCCTAGTCATAGAATTGACCAATTGGCATTGCTTACAGCATTTGGCGAATTCGTGTGTATCTTTAAAAATGGTCAGCCAAAAGAAACCCGATTTGCAAAATCTTTGAAGCAATTTTTCTGAGAGAAAAATGACCACCACAGCCATCACTATGGCAAAAAGATAACACATTCAAGATCTCAGAGTTAGGGATGCTCCTCCAGATTAGCTGATCAGACCCAATACGAAAAAGCAAGGAATTGTCCCAAGAATAGAATTTGACTTCTGATAAGAATTTGAGCTTTTTGTCCTTGGATAATCCCACGAATAGCTTGCCAAAAGCAAGATAATTTGCGATATCTGTGTACCAAGGAAACTCCAATGAATTAATAGCCAATAGAGATTCATCCGAAAAATTATCAGACATCAGCAGGGAATACAGGATGTGGGTTGGGTTAAGTCAAGATAGGTGATTCGCCACTATATTATGTTCTCTGGCTTTGTCTCGTGGATCTCGATATCAAATTCCTACAATGGAAGGATCGATTTAATCAAGCAGGGTTTGGCATCCTTCTTTGCCAACAAATGTTGGAGGGCAGAGTGATCAGTAAAAATAATGACTCTTGACCCTAAAAGATAAGAGCGAAATTCCTCTAGCTCGAATACTATGGCTAACAGTTCCTTCTCAATGACCATGTAATTATGCTGAGCTCATTCAGCATCTTGCTAGAGTAGTATATGACAAAAGGATGGCGCTCCCGACGCTGGCCTAGAATAGCTCCGACAGCGAAATTGGAGGGTCACACATCATCTCGAAATTGAGAGACTAGTCAGGTGGTTGGAGAATCAGGGAATCGGAAACAATGCTTCATAAAGTTTTGAAAGTGTTGAGACATGAGGAGTCAAAATCAAATGGGGCATTGGCTACAAGAAGATTCATCAAAGGATGAGCGATTTTCGGGAAATACTGAGCTAAGTGGAGGTAATCGGGAAATAACTTCTGATTTAGCTCAGAAACAATGCTTCATAAAGTTTTGAAAGTGTTGAGACATGAGGAGTCAAAATCAAATGGGGCATTGGCTACAAGAAGATTCATCAAAGGACGAGCGATTTTCGGGAAATACTGAGCTAAGTGGAGGTAATCGGGAAATAACTTCTGATTTAGCTCGGTCAACCTCGAGTCCGTTTGCAGAGATCCTGTGACTTAGTACCATGCCATCCCTCACCATGAAATGGCTTTCTCCCATGAAAGTCCAAGGTTAACTTCAATACACCTCCTCAAGATCTTAGTGAGGTTATCAAGACAAGACTGAAAATCATCTATGAAAACGGAGAAGTCATCCATGAATACTTCCATGAAATCCCCAATCATGTCAGAAACTATGGCCATCATACAACGCTGAAAAGTTGCAGGTGCATTGCAGAGGCCAAAGGGTATTTGCTTGAAAGCAAATGTACCAAAGGGGAACATGAAAGTTGTCTTATCTTGATCTTCTAGGTTAATCGCAACCTGATTATACCCGGAGTATCCATCCAAGAAACAAAAGAAGCTTCGCCTGGCTAACCTTTCCAAGATCTGATCAATGAAAGGTAAAGGAAAATGATCCTTTTTGGTAGCCATATTCAACGTCTGGTAATCAATGCAGACCCGCCACGAGATCGCGGTGCTAGTTGGGATGGATTTGCCTTTCTCATCCTTGATTACGATGTGTCTCACCTTTTTAGGCACAATCTGGATGGGACTCACCCACTGGCTGTCGAATATAGGATAAATAATATCAGCATCCAGCCATTTGCTGATCTCTTTCTTGAAAACCTCCACCATATTCGAATTTAGCCACCTTTGAGGTTGTCGAGAAGGTTTCGCCCCCTCATCCATGTATGTGTGATGAGTGTAATAACAAGGACAAATACTATGGAGATCAGAAATACTCCACCCAATAGCAACCCTATGTGCTTGAAGTATAGAAATCAATTACTATTCCTGCTCTTGGGTTAAGCGAGAACTAATAATAACTGGGTATGTCTCACTATCGCCTAAGAACACATATTTCAATGAATCAGGTAAGGGCTTGAGTTCAATCAGGGGTGGAGATACAGAGTCATCTGTGGGAGAAGATTCATGTAGGAAAGGAGTAGAATCAACAACATATATCTGATAATCCCGATATGCATTACTGTCCACTAATCCCACACCTAAAGGAAGGTCGGTAGCAACTACATCGGTGAGGAAACAGAGTTCAGAACACACACCATTATGACCATGGGGCCCGAACGAGGGTGAGCGTGACTATAGACTGGTGCCCAAGTGTCTCCTTAGGTATCCCAGGTCTTTCTGCTATGCGAAGGTGACGAAAATTGAGCTTGTGCTCCCTACACTATGGTTTGGAAATGCCATCAAGGGCAAACATGGATCGAGGATCCCATTTGCATGCCTCTCAGGAGACCCAAATCCATTTGGAGCAATCACGCCATCTTGCACCAACAGGGCGGAATCGGGAAGTGATATATTAGAAAAATCAGAATCTGGGGTGTTAAGGTTAGAAAGACACCCCAAACAATTAGATCTTGGAGATGAAATGTGTACTGCGTTAGTCTCAGTCCTATGTGGATCAATGTCTAAAAACTCTGATAGTGAAGATGAATGCGACATTGGGATGCTACAGAGAAGCCCAATGTTTCCACAAAAAATTGAGTTCTCATCTTCACCATCCTCCTCAATCAGATTAGAGTCGAACTTCTTCCATGCCCTAAAAATGTCTAATCTAAGTCTTTCATTACCTAGGGCAATCTCCATACATCCGGATGCATAATCTATGTTCGGTCGAGCTGTCGCCAAGAATGGGTGACTCAAAATGATTGGTGCATTGAGGAGGTTAGGAGGAACCTCCATGTCTAATATGAAAAAGTCCGTGGGAAAGTAGAACCCACAGACTTTCACAATGACACTTTTAGCCACCCCCATTGGTGTTTTCACCAATCGGTCAGCCAACTGAATGGTTACTGAGGTGGGTTTTAACTCTCCAAATCAAAATCGATCAAATATGGTAGTGGGAGTCAAGTTGGGGGATAAACCTAGATCTAGAAGGGTTCGATGAAATGGAGAATCCTGCAAATAGCAAGAAATGAGTAGTGTACTGATTGCACAGCAATCATGGGTCCTAATCAACCTAAATAATGTCTGAACCTAGCTTAAATTGTGGATATTGCAGTCATATCTTCCATATCATGCATTGCATTAGTTTATTTAGAATAAGATAAGATATTCTGCTATTTAATGGCTTTTATTGCTATTTGCAAATAATAAAGTGATCCAGGATGCAGGAGATAGTGGAATAAAGCAATAAAGGAAGAAGAAGACTGATCCAGATAAGAGAAGCGAGGAGGATAGCCTTGTCCCTACCCTTAAAAATCCTAGGACAGCCTTCCCAAACCCAAAACGACCTCCATTAGGGCACATTAGCCTCAAAACCCAAACATGGATAGCACTATCCATGTTCTTATCCACCCTATCACTCTCCAAAACACTTAGGAACCAAAACCCACCTTAGAAAACCTAAAACCCACTCTCCAACACCTTTTAGGACATCCAGACATCTGGCTAGACGTCTGATTTCTGCAGAATAATAATCCAGGAAGCCAAAACTCATACTAACATAGAATTGGGCGTCCAATTTATTGTCCAGACGTCCAATTTTGTAGTATAAGACGTCTGACCATTATTCTAGACGTCTGATACTGCTCTTTAGTTCTTGATTTTGGTGTTGGAAGTCCTAGCTTGCCTATTTTGACCTAGGAACCCCACCAGACACCCTAGGAAACCTAATTAGAGACCTCCTAAGCCTAGTCCACTATCCATAGCCCTACTTATCCTATCCCTAACCCAATTGAACCATCCCATACCTAATTGGGTGCATCTACATTTGATTGGGTGCACCTGAGCCCAATTAGATCCACCCAGGATCTAACTGACTCATACCTATTAGGGTTACCCTAGCCTAATCACATGCACACATCCAATTAGACTTGACCTAGACCTAATTAGGTTCACTCCTATCCGATTAAACTTTCCTAAGCCTAATTAGGTCCACACCCACTTAATGTAGGTTAACCCAACCTAGATTCACCAAACCCACTACCCTACTCCACGAAAATTACACCTACACATACATACACTTTCCTAAATCCCACTTGCCCATTCTAGCCCTCATTAGTAGGTCACCAACCTAGATCCTACATTGGTGGCACTTGCTATTTTGGGAGCCACCAAAAGTGGTGACCCATTTGAAATGGAGAGGCCTTCCCATAAGAGCCAAGGAGAGAAGAGAGCCACGAAATTCATTCACTCTCCCATCCATTCCCCTCCCACTTGTGACACCCTTCCATCCTCCAAAACCCTAGGTCGTCCTCCTCCTCAAAGGCCCCCTCCATGGATGGCTAAAGAAGAAGCTCCTCCAAGGCATCTTCATGTGGGCGGCAAGAAGAAGGAGAGCACTAGGGTGCAACACCCTTTTCTCCTCTCCTCACTTGGGCGTGTCCTTTCTTCTCCATAGAGAGGATGCACCCTCTTTTTCTTCTTCTTTTTGGACAGCCATGAAGGCTCACCTATAACCTCTTGTGGCTGGCCATCTCTTGTTGGTAGGCGTGTAGACGGGTTTGTATACCCATGGTCTAGCCTACACCCTCACACATAGCCGATGGCCTTAGTGGTACTTTCCGACGTGAGGAATTTCTTCTATTTAAATGCTTTCTAGTATAGATATTGTGTGAAATTATTTTCAGTATTCTATGCATGAATAGTATTATGTGATCATCGCTTCTGTGATTGTCTTCAAGTTTGTTTGCCTATCGCTTTTCAAAATAAAAATCAAAAACACAAAACGACAAAAAAAAATTAGGTTAGATTAGATTTAGGTTAGATTAAGCTGATCCAAATCTCGACTTGTTTTCACGCCTCCTAGAGATGAACAACCGGGACTCAAGTTTTCAAAGCAATAAAATCTATTGAGCTTCGATATTATAAACGTTTTTGTCAAGGGGATTTCGCGACTATACTACGACATTGTTTTTCGAAAACTCACTATTTCTATGCTTGTCATGTACCAGGTCTTTCTTCTTTGGCGATAAGTTAGCCAAAATAACTGCATTGGCCTCCTTTGACAAAATCGCCTGTTGTTCTTTTTTCTATTGTTGTCTCGGGGTACAATAGTCCTTAAAGAACTTAGTGACAGTAGGAATGTGATCTATTGCTTCAAGGAGGGGGACTTGAATGTAGACTTCCTTGAACATTGCCTTCAGGTCCTCAAAATTCCGTGATCCCTTTTTCTTTGCTAAATCTTGTGTGAGAGCTCTAGGAAAAGGGATGGGAATCTCAGAGTCTATCAGAGGTCGTTTGCTCTTATCCACCTTAGGAGGCTCGTGATCAGAGTGAGAGTGGGAGGATGAACCATCTTGAGGTGGAGGACAAGAAGAATCATGACTCACCTGCCTACATGGTGGGTCCTGTAATATCTTTCTGCACCTTAAAGAGACAACCCTCGCATGGTGTACTGTCCTTTAGGTGGAGGGGGAGTGGAAGGGGATGAATTGGTTGGGTTTGACAACAAAGCATGCTGACCTTGGGCGTAACCAGGTGGTACAAGAGGCTCCTGAGTATTGCATGCGCATGTCCCTGTGGTGCTTGGAAGTTAGGCAGGGTGCCTTGATTCTGCACATATCTCAGGTTTGGGACTGGCTGGGAGGGCAAGGCTCCTTGTAATCTATGCTCTTGTAGCAGCTAGTTCTGTGTATTTTTCCAGCCATTGCTTTCATGATCTTCAAATTGTCATGATTCGATTGCCGTACTGATTCTTTTAACTCCTCTTTAATTCCTCCAAAGGGTCGGCTCGCCTTGGAGGATGAGTGGCAACATTATGCAGTGGCTAGTAAATTGACCACAACTACTATTGAGATGGAAATGGATGCTGCTTAGAGTACGTGTTCAGTGCATTTCCGTATTGCCTGGTCTGGTGTTGTGGATCTTGATTTGGTCTCTGTGCATTACCAGACCAAGAAAAGTTTGGATGTTGGCGCTAACCAGGGTTATACGTCTCAGAGTACGGGTTATTACGCTCGTATCTTTGGATAGCATTAACATTTTCGCAGGCTGAAGATGTTGGAGATGTATATTTGTTAAGGGAATACACACCGCAATCATCATGAGGTGCATAACCCTGATCATAGGGTGCCAGATCCAAATCGTTCATGGGTTCCTGATATGCAGGATCCCATGAAAGAATAGATGGAGAGGATGCATCCCGAGTGAGCATATGTACTCGAGTAGGAGAGGCTTGGGATGCAGAAGAAGGGTGGGATGCAGCAGCATTTCCTGAATATCCTGGATGAGAATGGATCAATTCGTCAATCTTCTTATCCAGTAGGTCCACCTTATTTAGCTTCTTGGTGATAATTTCTATGTCGGCTTGGGCTGACTCTAGTTGAGTCTTGTGGACATTAACTTGTTGATTCCAAGTCGTTGAAATTGGTTCATGGAGGCAGCATTCATGGAATTCTCTGCTAAAGACTCGAACAACTCAAGGGTGCTGTTCTTGTCTTTAGCGAGGAAATTCCCACCACTAGATGCATCAGTCAGATATTAATGTGTGTCATCTAGACCATGGTAAAAGATCTAAGCTAGGTGCCATCTGGGCACACCATGGTGGGGACACTTCCGAAGAAGATTATGAAAGTTGTCCCATGCGTCATGTAAATTTTCTCTTGGTCCCTGGGAAACAGTCATGATCGCCCACCTCATCGCATTTGTTCAATCGATTTAGAAGAACTTTTGGAGGAATTCTTGATATAATTCCCCCCAGGTTCCAATTGGCCTCCCAATGGTCTTCAACCAGCATGAAGCGTTATCCCTCAGCAAGAACGGGAAAGGCTTCATGAGAACAATCCCTAAATCAATATTTTTGGGTCGAACAGTTTCAACAATTTGACTTAGATCCTCTATATGTTGGAAGGGATCCTCATTCGAGTGACCATGGAAATAAGTTTGAATCAGACTTATTACGTTCGGCTTGAGCTCGAATGCATTTCCACCTGCGGGAATCCGGACCTGAGGTGCTATAATCAATGTAGCCATATCATAAAAGTCCCACAGTTGTTCTCCACGTGGTAGATGCTGCATTCTGTCCAAGGTGTTTAATATCTAATCCATGCTCTACTGATGTTGCTCCTTAAATGCAGTGATGCGGGCCTCCAGACGGGCCATCAGATCCTAGTCCTTGGGACCAGGGTTTTGGAGAGGGTTATCCATTTCGGCTAATGAAACAAATGGGTGGGAAGAGGAAGAGGGAGCGATGCAAAAATTCACCTACGCTACCTTAGGTTAGGCTCCCAAGGTCCAACCAATTCAAGTCTTAATGACCTTCTCCCGTGCATACACCAACAATAAGGGTTGGTGCAGTCAAGCCAGCAAAGCAAAGGCCTTGCAATCAAATGTGGTCCTTAAAAGTCAATGACCAAATTTTTCATTCAACGTTTGGACTAGGGAGTGTATTCGTCATAAAACCGACTGAAGGGAATCTTCGTTTCTTTGGTTAACCCAGCTAGTCTGAGTATGAGGGGACTAAGAGGAAGGTTCTTCCTTTAGCTTACGCCTCCGGTTCCTTAGTATCCCTTAGACGTGGCCGTTTGGTACTACCCCGCAGGCTTGGTCATCGGGTTTGACCAAAGAACTTGAGACTACCCAGTAGTTAAACACGAATGTAGGTTAAGATACAATTTTCTTTATGAGTTTTAACCTTACTCCCACTAATTGAATTGGGTGAGGTGGTCAACTAAGTGATTAGGCTCACCCACTAGGCAATGGACTTAAGTGAGTCCAATCCTAGTCAATTGGTCTCTACAAAAAAAAACCCCTAAAAGTGGCATCTAGGGTTTATGCAGCTTCAAACAAAGATCATGCAGCATACCAATCAACAACTTAAAAATATTCTCTACAGTAGATCCAGAATCCAATTTAAATGAAATTCGACAGGTAGATTCCTTTTCAAATTATCTTTCTAGAGAATATTTTTACGTGATTTTTACTATTTTGACTGGTTTTATATTAATTTTTAATTGACAGGGGGTTGGAGAAGGTAGATTGACCCCTTGTTAATTTTTCTCCTTGAAATAGTAGCAATATGGATAAAAAAATTCACGAAAAATATTCAAATTAAAGCTTGTTTAAATAGATTTCAACCACCACAACTTTTAGATCAATCACATTTATATGCTGTTTGGAATAAATCTTTTAAGATTGAAAGAAATAGATTCTCAATCTGTTTGACCTCTCTGCACTTTGCGAATTCTAAAAAATTGTACGGTACAAATTTTTCAAAATGAAAGGTGGTGTTGGAAAGCTGGTTCAAAAATCTACATTCAACTTGAATTTTGAAATTTTTGGATCATTCAATATTTGGCAAAATAATTTTCAAAATGTTGAAAAATTGTTGGCTGAATTTAAAGAGATAGCAAAAAGGCCGTTCAAGAGGTTTTGAAAGGGAAAGAGCCTCTTTACTCATAGAGATTTCTTTTCTCAAATTTTTCTTTATTTTTTTTAAATAACTAACCTAAAGTTCAAGCAAAATATTAAAACCTAAGATAGAGGGTGTGCACCTATTTAGATCTTCACCTATGCATGATGTGTGCGCAGATTCCCAGTTCTTTTCCTACACACTAGAAAGCAAGCAAATGCAAAGATGTTAGAAATGAAATTGCATATCAGAAATCATATTTTCCTTGTCTCCTTGGCAACAGCGCCATTTATTACATTGGATTATGCGAAATATGTTAGATTATGTCGTAGTATAGTTATGTAACAACCTAAGCAAAAATATTTGTAACGAAACTCGTAGTGGGTCCCGATTGATCTCAAGGAGGTAAAATTGGCAAATTGATTCTGATTTCACTTGCTCTTAAAAACGCAGTCTGATTTCCAAATTGTGTAAATGCATCTCACCAATACTGTTGTTAATGTGAACAAAGTGGCGTGCGTGAGGAAGATAATGAATGTGAATGTGTGTGTGTCCGTGCGCACAATCTCTACAATGAAAATACTACCGATTGCATTCATGTCAAGTGCTAAATCATTTATGCGTTTCGATATTGCTATATTATTTTTTTTTTGTAATTTTTGAATAGAGAAAGATCAAAGCAATATTTCAGTTATATAGAAATGTTTCTAGAGACATGCTTACACTATACCAGAAATGCATAAAAGAAGAAGAGTAAAGAGAGGAGAGTAGAGAGATGAGAGTAGAGAGAGGAGGGTGTTGATGGTGCTTTGGTGAGGAGTGCTTCGGCAGCCTTGGAGTGCATTAGAGTGAGCAGAAGGACTGGCCCCTTTGGTGGTAAGGGGGCGGCTAGGATCTTGGACATGGAGGAATTTTTGAGGTGGAAATGGAGGGGAAGAGAGCTTTGTGGATTCATTGATGAATATGGGGAGTCCTTGGCCCTTTATATAGGCAAAATGAGGAGCAAAATGGTATTTTAGGGTTCCTAATTGCACAACCCAGCTAGGATCCATGAGATCCATCCATCTGCTAATCAATGGCTTAGATTGCGTTAAAATCATGCTTAAATCATGCTTCCATTGTGCGCTTAATGTGCGTCCGCCACTTGGCTGCATCAGGCGCATTTGATCTCCATCGTGCAATCGAGATTGCATCAAGGATGCTGTTGCCCACACCTTCATCGTGCACTTAACGTGCGCGCTTGATCATGGCCATCTGATCGTGATCAGACGATTGAGATTTCGTAAAATCGTGTGCTCATGTGCGTTGAAGGCTTGCGACCTGTGTTCATCCACGCGTCATCATGCTTGTGCTGAGCTCTGATCATCCATTGCGCCACGTGGCGGTCTACCTATAGCTCAATTTCGATCCGACGTGCAAATTTCACGCATTGAGCGTTGAGCGCAATTGTAGCCCCCTCTATGTGATTCGAACAGGCACTCGCTGCTCTCCATAAGGGGCTTGACCAACGTGCTACGTAGGTGTTAGAGTCGAGCTTTTGATTTTGTGTACACGTGTTCTCAGCCGTTGGATGAAGATTCAACAGCTGAGATAAGGGTTGCTTGATGAAGCGTGGAGAACTAGCGACATGGCACCTTTGTGGCTGTTTGATGATGACCCAATGCCTATAGAGCGGGTGGGTCTTCCTTCAGAGGATGAGGGGGTGGTGGTAGGCTGTTGGGATGGCATCATGTGGCACTATCTTCATTGTTTATCTTTTTGCCTTCATAAATGGTGCTACAGAGCTCCGATCGAGGCTATTCTCACGTCATTCGACTGCGATCGTCGCTCTGAGTTTATCTGTAGGTCGAATTTATCATCCACAATCTTGATTCATCTGCAAATATTATTACCTATTAATTAGTACATTAAAATAACATTATTCTCCACACAACTAAATAAATCAATTAAGATTCAAATATGCAACTTATGTGTATATTATTCCTAACTAATTAATAGATAATAATATTTGTGAATGAATCAAGAACGTGGTTGATAAATTCGACGTATGGATGGATTAACTTAATTTGAGTTTATTGAATTTTATAATTACTGCATTATCTCTGGCTACAAAAATGCTACTTATGTTAGTTTTTGCATCCTGAACGAGTAAAGAACATTTCGCCGTTCATCTCCTTTGCCCATCTCGTGCTCACCCTCGCTATTGCCTCCCAAGAGACAAATCCGTACGTTTTGGAACTTGGATTTCATTACACGGACAAGGACTTTCATGCCAAAGCACCCGAGAAGAAATACTTAAAAGAAAGAAAAAAAGGGAAACTTCCCCTTTCCCTTCGTGTTAGAAGACTATATATAGCGGAGAACCCAACACGCTTCTCCTCTCGCACCCCACCCTCCCTCCTCTGGTTCCAATTCTCCGACGTTTCTCCATCAGTCAGAGAAGAGGAGCGGAGGAGGAGAAGCCATTAGCCAACGAAATGGAGAGGGGAGGGCCTGTGATGGTGGAGGAGATGATGATGACATCGGGGGCGAGCGGGCGCCTCCGGTCCCTCCTCTCGCAGCGCACCCTCTACCGCCTCTTCCTCTCCTTCCACTCCCTCTTCCTCTGGCTCTTCCTCCTCCTACGCTTCTCATGCAGGTCCATCATACCCATCACCACCTCTGCCTCCCTAAGTTTCCGCCGAGGGAGGATGGAGGAGGAGGAGGACACCGTCAGGAGGAGGACCCTGGCCAAGCGGGTCCCTATGGTCGACGCCGAGGACGACGACGACTTCTCCCTCAGGTCGCACACGTGGCTCTTCATCGGCAAGAGGAGGAGCTCCCTCTTCTGCAGATCGTGGCTTCCCGCTGACGGAGATATGAGGTGAATTGCAAAAAGTTGGCTTTTTTTTTTGTTTCTTTTTTCTCTCCTTCTCTTTTGCTCGGAGAAAGATCTGATCTTGATATGGGAACTCGTCTCGTTCGCCATTTTGGCGATTTGCGTATTTCGAATTTTTGGTATTCGTGCAGCTTGATGTTCTGGTTTTGAATCTCTTGGGGGTTTTTTCCCCTCCTTCCGCACGGAACTGATGGTTGCAAAAAAAGGGTGAAAAGAATAAAGTCCGAAGATATGGGTGATATTCGCTTTCGACCTTTTGATTTGAGGCAAGATAATACCGAAATGGATGCTCATGTCATTGTTTTTGGGTTGAAATTTGGCTGGTTTTTATCGTTCTTTATGTTGGTGACGTCGGAGGCAGATGGAACTTTTGGTCAAAGAATCCTGCGTGATGGAATGGCTTTTCTGGAGGAGGGGGGTTGCTTGTGCTAAATACCACGAAGTGGTGAATTCGACGTATCTTATTCTGATGTAGAAGCCAACAAATTCAACCTACTTGAGTGATAACGTCCTTGAGTTGGTGGGCTCCCATCTCAAAGATCTGGATTCAAATCCTAACCTACTCCCAAGGGGGCGAAAAAAAAACAAAACAAAAGAAAAACAACCATAAAAAATTTTAGAAAAAGGGTTGACCTTCTCATTTATTAAAACTCCCACTCTTTTATTGATTTTAACCATAGGCCCTGAAGTTCATTAAAAAGGTCATTCAATGAGCAAGTGACATCTTCAGTGTTATTACTTGTCAATAAACTCATAGGTTAATGCGGATATACATCTTGAGATTCCTGCAATGCAATACTGAATTTCACATTATGCTACATGCCATGACTCAAGGCCCTGACTCTCTTATCAAGTTTATTGTGAGCTTCTCCGGGATGTATTGATTTTCCCTCTGAAGTGGCATTATAATAAATGGGATTTCCAATTTCCAATACTTATGAGAATCATTGTCAGATTAAGTTCTGTTAGAAGAAATGAATGAAACGTCTTATTCTAGAATGAAAAACCCTAGGCCTTCTGTTAGAAGAAAGGAATGAAACATCTTATTTTGGAATGAAAAATCCTAGGCCTCTTTTGTAGAGAGAGGTTTTGAAAAAATTACATCATAGGTCCTGATCATTTTAACACTTAACAAACGCACCTTTACAAATAATACCATCACTAACTCTAACAAGTTCACTACTCTTATTTTTTTCTCCATATAAATGAATTCATGCTTTACTCATTGACTCTTCTCCATTTAAGCACAAACATGGACTAGTTTACAATATGTATTCTCTGTTTGTTTCCTAGAAATGAGTAACCGTAAAGAATTATGCTTTTTCCTCTAAAACCATAGTCAATTATTTGATTTCCAATCTTCTACGCGGCCATCATTTTTCTTGTATCCTTGTCATCAATATTTGTGGTGTTTCCTCTTCCTCAATTGCTCATGTAGTGCATTTATATGAGAAAAGATGATATTCAAGGATCTTTCTTCTGCTCTCCTTTTCAGGGGTATCCTCATTATCATGCATGGACTTAATGAGCACAGGTATGGACTCTCTCTTTTACTGTAGCTTGTGTAAACAATTCTGAATTCAAGAGTGAAAAGAGGACCTATTTCTTTCAGCTAGTTTGTAAATGTCATTAAGCTGCTATCAAACTGATATCACATATATTAAAAAAATGTCAGGTGCAAGCAAAAATCATCTTTTTGTGCACCCAAAAGAGGGGCTTGTATGCAAAATCAGGGCCAGTTTATCCATTGAAGTAAAGTATTAATTTTCCAGATATGAGGTGCTTAACCATTTTTCAGAACAAAATGATATGAGGTGGTTAACCCAAGATGTTTCAGCTGCACTCTTGGTCTTTACTGGCCATTACCAAATTTTTATCTGATTTTTAGCATGATTTCAAATTTATTTTAACAATATGTGGGTGATTTAATTTAGGATATATGTCTTTCAATTTTGTCATTTCTTGCTGGATTCAAGAATTTCTGATGCAAATTGTGGTAGCATCAGTGCCATGCTAATTGGTTGCAATTTTTCAGTACCACATGTATAATATACAATTCTTTATTACTGAATCCATGCACCCTTGGTCTTTTTTTCTTGAGAAAAGCTGCATCTCAAAATGAACTAGGGCATTTCAATAAATTCTTATCATTGTCTAATCAGTGACTATTAAAAGAAGATATATATTGAGGATGTTTATTAAGTAATTCCTTCTTTTTACAATTCCAGTGGGAGATATGCTCAGTTTGCCAAGCAGCTGACTTCTTCTAACTTTGGTGTATATGCAATGGACTGGATTGGTATGTATTGTGATAACTTCGGGTGCATTTATTTGGGTGGCTTGGCAACTATGCTTTATTGTTATAGCTCCTAGGATTGTCAATTTATAACTAAAGTTTTGCAATCTATAGTAGCCTAATAGCAATGTTCAAGCAGCATCAGCAGAAAAATCTCATGGCTAAAATAATTGGCCTAGTAAGTAAGATTATGATGGTGAGACAACTCAAACTCCCAAGGAAACACACTTAGATTAGTTTTCTTTTGTTTAAATGATGTTAGGCATGATACCTTACATCTCTCTCTCTCTCTCTCTCTCTCTCTCTCTCTCTCTCTCTCGTTGGTTACTGTTTCTTTATGAGACTTGGCTAACTTGCATAAGTTCTATGTAACTTGTTCTTAGGAACATATAAGAACCAAAGATAATGAGTATTCATATGCTTTCAGTAAATTCATTCCCACTTTCTTGAAACTTGATTATTCCTTCACTTGAATGGTGTGGTTGTGATACCATTATTTTGGCTTTCATCATAAGTCAACCACAAAGAAGCTTCTACGCATTGATATCAACACCCATATCAACAAGTCAAAAAAGGGAGTATATGTATCATTAATATTTAATTGATATCGTAGTATGAACTTAACATGGTTCAAGTATCTTAATTTTCACCAAAGTTTTTATTTGATAATTAACATGTGATTGTAAATTTTGAATAGCATACAAGAGAAATATGAACCATATTTCTGTGAGGAGGCAAAGAATCCATATAGCTGACCCCACTTAATGTGGGAAAATGCTTGGTTGTTGTTGTATACAAGAGAAATATGAACCATGGATTTGAATAGCATACAAGTGAAAAATTATAACTTGTTCATTCCTTGATGTATGTCATTGATGGAGGATAAAATGAGAGAAATGAGTTGAAGTACTTTGGACATTGGCAAGGAAGGCCTATTAATGCCCAATTAGGAGATGTGAGGGGTTGGTTGCTAATCCTCCAAGAAGGGGGTGTGGAGGAAAAAAGTGTTGGAAGGAAATCATTATGCATGATCTTGACTAATGTAATTTATGCTTAAGCATATTTCAAAATAGATTTGAGTGGAGGCAAATTATCCATGTAGTTGACCCCACTTAGTGTGGGAAAAGGCTTTACGCTTGTATAAAGGAGAAATAGGCTAATAACAAATTATTATATCATCACCGCTATTGTTCATTTCAGCTGTTGATGCATTCGCACTATGCTCTTTCGTAGTTGTTTGTGTTGGGCTTTTTATGGGCTTCTTTGATGGGTAATTGTTGTGAACCTTTAAAATGTTGTTGATTTTTGAGAGACCCCACCTTGTGCTCTAGGTGGAGAACGTAACTGCTTTGTTACACATCTTTTGAGAGACTTTTGGTTTATAAATAAATTTCCCTAAGTCAACTCATGTAACTTTTGGTATGGAGGAGGATGCACTCGTGGTTTTAGAGATGCTACATTCTCAGGGGTGTGCGATTTGTATTTTTTATATGCTAACTTTCTTGTTGCCATTAGAGTGGTGGCTTGGTTGGAGGCCATTTGTAGGAGCTTTCTTTGGTAGAGAGCTAATGGTTTGGGTAGGGTAGGGTAGGGTAGGATTTTTGGTAGCTTGAAAGTATGTCTTCCTTTTGTAGGTGGTTCATCTATTCATCAAGTAAGGCTTAGGAATGAAGCTTTCTTGTCAAAATGGTGCTACTAGATAATGAAATTGTATGGTAGACTCTTAGTGTTTGCTAGAATTATATGGTAGAACTCTAAAGTGGGATGATTAGTGTAATACCCCTAGTAGATACTCAGTTTCCGAGAAGGGCTTGTTGTAGGTTTTCCCTATTGTCGTAGATTATTTTATAAGGATTCTTATAGCCCTCATGGTTGTCTTATGTTGGATTTCCCTCATCTGTTTGCATTGGGGAGTGGTGAAGATGCAGTTTTTGAAAGCTCTATGTCTTATATACTTAATTGTTATTTTGTATTTTCTATTTGGATGAGTATGTAATTTTCTTAACTTTCTCTTATATACGAGAGGTTCGGGTTTCCTATGGAGAGGTGAACATCCTTTTTCATTCACATGGTATCAAAGCGACGATCCTAGATTGGCACTTGATATCCCACTAAATATCAAACTCGTGTCGATGATTAAGTTAATCATCGATATCTCCCCATCATGAAAAAGACCACCTGGGGCTTCATTGGCGTTACGTGGATGACCTAGTTGTGGTGTTGAGCATCACCTCTACGCATGGAGGTCTGGCGACACTAGTTGCGTGTGGGGGTTCCAGTGACAAATGTATGGTTTGCTATGCGGGATCCCTTAATCTCGCTGGCACTTGCTGATTGGAATTTTTTTTACTTTTACAAATAATAATAATATCAATTATAATAATTATATTGATAATAATATTGATGATAATGAGTTGTGTGGCCATATAAATCATGGTGGAAAAATCCCAATCAAAATAAATGTCACACTAGATATGCACGAGTTAATTAATCCACAAAAATATCGTTAATATCCAATCCAATAATCATCAAATCCGCTCGTGTAAAAAATGCAATCAACTTAAATATACAGATGATTAAATAACCACGAATAGAATAATGCCGTCTCCATATGGAGGCAATAACATGCTACTAGGTTCAAGATTTGAATATAATACTACTAATCAGTGTTTCAAATAAAATATGCGAACTCTAGTAGTAATGCAAACTTAGTAAGTCACGGTGAGAACATGCGGTTGCGAGCGTGGTGCCGTGATAGGAACATCGAGGACACGGTCGCGGAGGGTTGGTCTACGTGTTGTCACCATGTGGGTCGGAGGAAGTGGAGGTACACAATCGCGGAGAGGATTGAGAGGTCTAGCACGGTGCGCGATGAGGCACGGTAGTGAGGCTCTGGCCGCACTTGTGAGAGCGAGAGCGGTCTTGGGTAATTGTGGTGAAGGTCGCGGTGATGACGTCACGGTCGTGGCCAAGTTGCTGTTGAGAAGGAGGGTGAGGGCGCAGTCTGGTTTGTTGAGGACGAGCAAAGATGAGAACAGAGAGTAGTGTTGCTCCTCTGATCACGGTGCAGTCTGCGAGAAGTGGAGGCTAGTCTGCCTGTGTGTGGGTGTTCAGCGGTGGAAAGAAAGGAAGAGATGAGCGGACGTGTGTGTGTTTAAAGAAGAAGGTATCGAGCATTTCCAGTGAGATGAGAGAGAACTGAGAGGATGGAGGAGAGTACAAGGGGTCTGCTGTGCGTGGGTGGTGTCTTTGTGAGAGGGAGAGAGAATCAAAGAGGAAGGGAGCTTTGGTTTGTGTGTAAGGGTGTGAGTGGTGTTCGGAGAGGGAGAAAGAGATGAAGGGCATCTGCAGGGGTGTGTGTTCATGAGAGGGAAAGGGAGTTCTTAAAGGTGAGAGCGCAAGGAAGGGGTGGTGGTGGTGGGCATGGTCCTGATGTGTGATGAAGAGAGAGAGAAATGAGTGAGGGGGCTTCGTTTGTGGATTGCTTAAATAGCGAGAAGGTGGCAGTGGCAAGTGTTTCTGTTGGAGTACGTTAAGGAGATAGGAAGGGGGTACGTGCATGCATTTTGGGATTCGGTGAGTTGAGGGATAAATTCGGTAGATGGGGATTGAGTATGTAGGTGATGCGTGTGGAGGGATTTGGGTTGTTGGATGGGATATTTAGGTAGGAAAATATTTGTTGGGTATATGCTTGGGAATTAAGGAAGAGAATGGGATATTTATGTTAGAAATATGTGGTGGTTGGAAGTTTATGAAATTAAGAGGGCTGACCACATAGGTAGAGTAATAAGGTGTTTGCATGACCAACAAGGTCTAGATGTAGAGCGTTGGGTTCTCAATCAATTCCTCCAAGAAAAACTTGTATACATAAATACTATGTCAATTAATTAACGAAACGTATGCATGTGGTTTACATCAAAAAAATGCAGGAACATCAAAACACGAGTTTAACTAATTTTTCAATGTAATTTGTGCTTGCAATTTTCTTTAATATCAGAATTGTAATATCTTAGGTGTAATTATCGTCCACTAAAGTGGACGTATCAAATACCCCCATGGCTAAGTGTTGCTAGTCTCGAGCAAAATCATATGGAGAACCAGATCTCTAGATTAGAAATTGCCGTCAAGATGCCTTATCATGCTTTGCTTCTAGAACCTAGTTTGAAATACTAACCCTAAGCCTTAATGTACTCAAGTACTGATCAAGATACAAACCTAATCAACTTCAGATATGGCTCTTTGACAAACTTTTCTTAGGCTCCTAATGCCTGCCCAAGGGTTTGTTAACCCTAGAAGTTAAAACTCCCGTGTGTTCGTGCAAGTGGTCTTGGTTCAGCTTGCCAACGCATTTTTTAGAATAGAAATGAAAGATATTTTTAAGATTTTTCTTTTTGTAATTTTTTGTGATTCCTTTTAAGTCTAACCTCGGATTGGCTCTCAACACGATCTGTATCAGATTCCTTGTTCCCATCATCGAACCTCAAAGGGTCCCTGGCATTCGATGTTTCGGGATAGCATTGCCCATGGCAACCCTAAGAACCCTGGCAGTCAACACTTCGTGATAGTGCAACCCATGGCATTCTTTAGCTAATTCAGGCCCTGGCAATCAACATTTCAGGATAATGTTGCCTATAACACTTGAACAACGCGATTTGCTTAAATACCCCTTGTAGGATATTTAAATATCCTACTAAACAAGCGTCGATGTGATATGTTATAACGCGTCGGGAACTCTTCCAATCAACTTATGTTTTCTAGCCTCTCCTAAGTAAGTTTTTTGAGAAAACCATTTTCAGTTGAAGAATTCTTGAAGTTTATTAAGCATACTAACTAGCCTAAAGTATGTAAGATATGGATGCTTAAGTTACTAAAAACCCGTAAACTAAAGGGCAGACAAGTGGTTAGATACTCCCTAAGTCTTTGATTTAATACATCAGCTTCTCAACTTCCTCAATTACTTGAAGAAAAAATTTATATCTTAATAAATACTCAAATATTTGAGCCCAACAGCTCTAGAGGCCTAAAGTCAGTATATCTCACTTATCTTATAAGGTTTGACACTTCAAGTTTTAATTCATCATTTGTTTTAGCCTTGAACTTAGGTAAACTCTTCCATAATCAGATGTTGGGACTAATACATTTTTGCTCCTTTTTCTCTCTTTTTTTTTGGGCATATATAAATATAAAACTTTCAATGTACTAACTACATGCATGCAAAGTATGTATAAATACTATGCACAATCTCAGGTTATACCCTCCCATGCCTAAATCTGACAATGTCCTCATTGGAAATAAAAAAATAAGGAAAGATATTACCTGAGGTAGAGAGTGGTCAGAGCTAAAGCTCTTCCAACCTGTAGGTGTCCACAACCTGGCCATCATATAGTAACATACGAGTTTAGATGCTGGCCATTTACTTTAAATGTCTCACCAAAGGATTGATTTTGGATCTCAATAGCACTGTGAGGGAACACCTGTGTGACAGTGTATGACCCATCCCAATGAGGCTTAAGTTTTCTAGGGAATAACTTGAGTTTGGAATTGAACAACTAGACCCGTTAGTTGGGCTTGAAGGTTTTCCTAAGGATGTGCTTATTGTGAAAAATTTTGGTGTGCTCTTTGTAGGCTTGAGCAGTCTCATAGGCCTCATTCCTCAACTCCTCAAGCTTAGTGAGTTTTAACAAGCGTGATTTGCTTGCTTTCTCAAGATCCAACAGACAAATGACAAGCCTTTCCATACACTATACGGAAGGGAGACATGCCTAAGGGGTCTTGTAAGTAGTTCTGTAAGTCCATAATGCTTAATCCAATTTCTTTGACCAATCTTTCTTGTCGGGTCTTATAGTTTTCTCAAGGATTCTTTTGATCTCCTTATTGGACACTTCTACCTTTCCACTTGTCTGCGGATGATACGGGATTGCCACTTTGTGGGTGACACCAAGACTTTTAAGTAGATGGGTGAAGTTAACATTCCGGAAATAAGGCCCCCCATCATTAATGATCGTCCTCGGGCAGCCAAATCGGGAAATAATATATTGGCCCTGACAAAATCCATGACCATAGAGTGATCGTTGGTCCTAAGTTGGAATAGGCTCTATCCATTTTGATACATAATCAACTGCTACAAGGATATATTCATAACCATGGGATGATGGAAAGGGGCCCATGAAATCTATGCCCCAAACGTCGAATATTTTGATAGGAAGAATAGGCTACTGAAGCATCTCGTCTCGCTTCCCGATCGTTCTAGTTTGTTGGCAACGTATGAGCATCTTTAAATAGTGAGGGCCACCAGAAACCAGACTGGAGATCCTCAAAAGTAGTCTTCTTACCACTAAAGTGTCCTTCACAGTGCAATGTGTGATAGAAATTCAAGACACTCAGTTGCTCCTCCTTTGGGACACACCTACGGAAGACTTGGTCACGGCCTATTCTAAAGAGTTCCGAGTTCTCCCAGTGATAATGCTTAGCGTCAACGAGAAATCTATCTCGCATCTGCTTATCCTACGTATTGGGGGTCTTGCGAGTGACTAAGTAGTTAACAACATCAGCATACCAAGGGGTCTTCGGGTGTACCACCATAATAGTTTTGTTAGGAAAAGTTTCACGAATGTCTCCTAACGAGGTTGAAGCCTCAACTGGGATCCTGTACAAATGATCTGCTACTACATTCTTAACCCTTTCTTGTCATAGATATCAAGGTTGAACTCCTACAGTAATAGAATCCATCTAATAAGTCTAGGTTTGGTGTCTTTCTTGGCAAGTAAATGCTTCAAGGTAGAATGATGAGTATACACCACAACCT
Organism: Thalassia testudinum; assembly: GCA_037157565.1. Classification (NCBI taxonomy): domain Eukaryota; kingdom Viridiplantae; phylum Streptophyta; class Magnoliopsida; order Alismatales; family Hydrocharitaceae; genus Thalassia; species Thalassia testudinum. Next base: position 100,354,443 of record JAZHRO010000025.1, read on the forward strand.
TAGATCCCGAAGATAAGACCTAAACTTCTCTAAAGCAGAAACTACTGTAAGAAGTTCTTTTTTCATTATAGTGTAGTTTACTGTGGACCAGTCAGGGTCTTGCTAGCATAATAAAGTACATGATGCTTGTTGTTAACTCTTTAACCAAGGACCACTCCCATGGAAAAATATGAGGCATCACACATCAATTCAAATGGAAAAGTCCAATCGGGTGTTCTCAGAATAGGTGGTCGTGAGAGCCTCCTTCAAGACTTGGAAGGCCTTGGTCCACATTTTATCAAAAACGAAGGTAGTGTCCTTCAGTAAGTCACAAAGTGGCTTAGAAATCTTGCTAAAATCCTTAATGAAGTGCCTATAAAAGCCTGCATGGCTCAGAAATGATCAGATCTGCTTGACATTAGTGGGTGGTGGGAGCTTGGAAATGGACTCAACATTGGCTTTGTCCACTTCTAAACCCCACTCAGACATTGCATGCCTAAGAACAATGCCTTGTTGGATCGTGAAATGGCTTTTCTCCCAGCTGACCACCAATCTTATTTCTTTGCAGTGGGTGAGAACTTTTTCTAAATGCGAGAGAATGGTCAAAAGATGTGTCGTAGATGGAAAAGTCATCCATGAAAACCTCTACAAACTCATCTATCATGTTTGAAAAGATGGACATCATACACCACTGAATGTTTCCGGAGCATTACATAGTTCAAATAGCATCTTGCGGAAGGCAAATATGCCATAAGGACTCGTAAAAATAGTACGCTCTTGATCGTCTAAAAAGACAACAATCTAGACAATGATCTGATTGTACCCAGAATACCCATTGAGAAAATAAAGTATTTATTTCTTGCTAACTTCTCTAGTATCCGATCAATAAATGGCAAAGGGAAATGATTTTTTTGGATTGCGGTGTTTAGGTGGCGGTAATCTATGCAAACCCTCCAGCCAGTTGAGGGTTTGGTGGTGACCTTTTCTCCTTTCTCATTTGTCTCCATAGTAAATCTCATCTTCTTGGGCATTACGTGAATATGACTGACCCATTTTCTATCAGATGAGATAAATTATCCCAGCTTCTAACTACTCCAAAATCTCCATTAGTTCCTGCATATTAGGATTTAACCATCTCTGCATATCTTGGAAGGGTTTCATGGACTCATCCGTGTAAAAGTAACGCATACAGAGAGTTGGATCGACCCCTTTGCTATTAGCTATAGTCCAAGCATTGGCTTCCTTGTACTGGTTTAGACATTTAATCAATGCTCCCTCCTACGTCTCAGATAGTGCAGTCGAGATGTTGACGGGGAGCGTATCATTGGGCCCAAGGAAACGCACTTGAGGGTATATTTGAATCTTGAACCTAGTTGCATGTTATTGCTTCTCGGTGGAGACGATATTATTCTATTTGTGGTTATTTAATTTGCTATATATTTGAGTTGATTACATTTTTGACATGAGTAGATTTGCTGATTATTGGATTGGATATTGACGATATTTCTGTGGATTAATTAACTAGTGCATATTAAGTTTGACATTTATTTTGTTTGAGATTTTTCTACCATGATTTATATTACGACGATGCAATGCATCATCATCATCATTATTGATGTTATTATTATTTACAAAGCAAAAAAAATTTTCGATCAAATTGGCACCATTGCTGGGAACGTCGACGAGGATAGTCACGGAGACTTGGTTCACGTGCTATCACCATGTGGGCTGGAGGAAGTGGAGGTACACAGTCGTGGAGAGGACTAAGAGGTCAAGCGTGGTGCGCGATGAGGCACAGTAGTGAGGCTTTGGTTGCACTTGCGAGGGCGAGAGAGGTCTTAGGCAATCGTGATGGTCACGGTAATGACGTTATGGTCATGGCCGGGCTGCTGTTGAGAAGGTGGGCGAGGGTACGGTTTGGTATGTCAAGGGCGAGTAGAGATGAGAACGAAGAGTAGTGTTGTTCCTCTGATCATGGTGTAGTTTGTGAGAAGAGGAGGTTGGTTTGCCTATGTATGGGGGTGTTCAGCGGTGGGAAGAGAGGAAGAGATGAGCGGGCATGCGTGTGTTTGAGGAAGGTGTTGAGCATTTACTCACGTGAGAAGAGAGAGAACCGAGAGGATGGAGGAGAGTGCATGGGCTTTACTGTGTGTGGATGGTGTCTTTGTGAGAGGGAGAGGGAATTGAAGAGGGAGGGCTTGGATCTATCCGCAAGGGCGTGAGTGGTGTTCGGAGAGGGATAAAGAGATGGAGGGCGTCTGCAGGGGTGTGCGTTCGTGAGAGGGAGCACTTAGAAGTGACTGAGAGGATGGGGTGGCGGTGGTGGGTGCAATCCTGATGTATGAGGGAAAGAGAGAAACGAGAAAGGGGGCTCCGTTCGTGGGTTGTTTAAGTAACGAGAAGGTGGTGGTGGCAAGTGTTTCTATTGGAGTATGTTAAGAAGATAGGAAGGGGGCTATGTGCATGCATTTTGGGATTTGGTGAGTTGGATGAAATTTGGTAGATGGGGATTGAGTACGTAGATGATGCATGTGGAGGGATTTGGGTTGTTGGATGGGATATTTAGGTAGGAAAATATTTGTTGGGTATATGTATGGGAATTAAGGGAGAGAATGGGATATTTATGTTAGAAATATGTGGTTGCGGAAGTTTATGAAATTAAGAGGGTTGACCACATAGGTAAAGTAATAAGGTGTTTGGATGGCCAACAAGGTCTAGATGTAGAGCGTTGGGTTCTTAATCAATTCCTCCAAGAAAAACATGTGTACATAAATGCTATGTCAATTAATTAGCGAAACATATGCATATGGTTTACATAAAAAAATGATGAAACATCAAAACACGAGATTAGCTAATTTCTTAGTATAATGCATGCTCGCAATTTTCTTTAATCTTAGAATTGTAATATTTTAGGCATAATTATAGTCCACTAAAGTGGACGTATCACTTGTGATAGTCTTTACTGTGATGGGACTTACCTTTGAAGTATGAAGGTGATTGTGATGGAATGAAATAACATTGTATCGTACTTGGGATGGTTTCTCGGTATTTGCTCATTCTCCAATTGATTATTGTACTATCAATGGGAATGTGGATTGTATGTTCATGGCTACACAAGAAACTAGTGTTGCATGTAGCCTTGGTAATGACTCAATGGAATATCATGTCTAGTGCCCAATTTGGACAATGGATAATCAACTTATGAGTGTTGATTCATCTTACAGGAGACTCTACAATACTAAAGACTCCTATGAAACCTAAACATGTGAAGTCAATACAGGTGGTGAATATGTTTCTCTCTTATCATTGTAGTAGGTTATGTATAGGTATCATCTAGATTGCAGTTCCTATATGTCCATTATGCGTCGGAGTTTCCTATGATCTTCGATGTCTTGTAATATTCAATGATAAGCATTGCCACTTCTAAGATAAGCAAACGAATGAGATCATTGGTGGTGAAATCGAGAAGGATGGATTGTATTTTCTCGATATCCCATCATAGTTTGCAGGTGTAGTATCTATCTCAGCAGAACCTTTGTATGATATCAACAACTTTGTCATCCATCTATAGGGAAGATGCGTCAGATGTTTCTCGAACTGCCACCTAGTATTGCCTTTGATTGTAAGCCTTGCTGGTTGGGAAAGCATCATTGAAGTACATTTTCTTGACATACTAAAGGGATCAGCACATCTCCCTTCCAACTAGTGCATTATGATATCTGGGGGCTTGCACGACTCACCAGTCTTAGCAGCTACAGTTACTTCGTGGTGTTTGTAGATGACTATAGTTGATCTTCCTGAGTCTTGATGAAGAATTGCTTCGAGATACTTCAGATTTTGTAGAGATTCTTTGTGAAGAATCACACCAGATATTTCGCATCCTTATAGGTGCTTCGAAGTGATAATGCGTTGGAGTTTATGCAAGTAGACCTTTAGGCCTTCTTCTCTATCATGGGGACTTTGCATTTGACATCATGTGCACATTTGTCACAACAGAAAGGGGTTGTAGAGCGCAAGCTATCATTAACTAGATTTTGTGAGGACATTCATGGTGTACATGAAGGTTCCTAATTAGTATTGGGGTGATGCAGTCCTAACGGCAATATATCTAATCAACTGGGTGCCATCTTCAATACTTTAAGGTGGGATACCTTATAAGTAATTGCATCTTGAGTGTGATAAACCATTTGCATTGTCATTTCGCATATTTAGCTACACATGAGTTGAAAGAAATGAGAAACTTAACTTATTCTCAAGCCTACCTCTCTTTATATAAAGAGAGGTGGGAACGAATTGCAACACAACCCCATGAAAAAAAGTACAATGGCACAATCACCTGAATACACTAAATGAAGACAGAGTAACTGAACACTCCTCAAGCTGGAGCATGGATGCCAATCATGCTTAACTTGGAAGTGCAGATGTCGAAGGAAGAGCGAGCCAAAGGCTTGGTAAAGATATCAGCAGTTTGATCATCTGAAGTCATCTGTGTGGTGAAAAGAAAGCCTTTCTGGATCAAATCCCAAGTGTAATGGCAATCTACCTCTACATGCTTTGTGCGCTCATGGAACATGGGGTTGTTAGCAATATACATGGCAGCCTGGTTATCACACCATAATTCCATAGGTACATCAATGTGAACATGTAGGTCTATCGAGAGGGATTTCACCCATATCAACTCTGCAGATGTCTAAGCTGTCGCTTTATACTCACATTTTGCACTTAGCCTGGAAACAACAATCTGATTCTTGCTTTTCCAAGTCACTAAATTCCCAGCAACATAAGTGTAGAAGCTCGTGGTAGACTTTCTATCATCATGATTGCTAGCATAATCTGCATTGGAGTACCCAACCATTGTTATAGAGGCTTCGCTAGTGAAGAGAAGTACCTATCCTGGGGCTCTCTTCAGGTAGCTGAGCATTATCATAACAGTATCTCAATGTTACTTGGTTGGCTTCTTTATAAACTAACTCAACTTCCTAACAACAAATGAAATATCGGGCCTGGTGATGGTCAAGTATAGCAGTTTCCCAACAAGTTGCCTATATTGCCTACTATCCACAGTCTTTGCCTCCCTGTCATACAACCGTGCCTTGGAATCTATGGGAATATTAGCTGGTTTAGCACCCAACATACCAGTCTCCATCAGGACATCTAGGGCATACTTCCTTTGAGATAGAACATTGCCACTCATGTTGTGGGCAACTTCTATCTTAAGAAAATATCGTAGTGGCCGTAAATCCTTCATAACAAACTAATCTGCCAAAGTCCTCTTGATTTCAGCCACGCCTGCTGTGACGCCCCAAAAACCCAAGTCCCTAAATGAGGGTTGGAGTTCCGAGCAATGGCAACAAAAGAGGTACTAGTTTATTTAATTCAGGTTGTACCTAGCTAAGTCAAACTACCAAGGAGTTCCATTTATCAAGAAAATGGAAGAAAAATATTAGAAAATGGCACATAAAGGGTAATGTAACGTAATAACTGGACATAAATTTTCTTTAAATTCAAAACGTAAAATTTACCTGCCAAATGTCTCGCCAAGACTTGCGCAGCGAGAAAATCACGCCTGTCGACAACTTGTGACGGCAATAACCTGAAATTAGGTCACAAAGTAGGGATGATCAATCAGTTCAGTAGGGAAGAAACTACTATATCATAATAGAACAGGGTAGTGTATAGCTTCACTAACCGGCTAAATCCTTAGCCCAACTCATCACCCTAGGTTTTGACTCCCAACTTGATTTAATCTAACCAACCACTGTGATCCAAAACCACTAATCATCTTGCCCCATTACCCCATGTTTTGATATAAAATTTTATTTCCTCACTCTCCTTAGTGATCATATTATGGGAATCATCACTCTCTACCAGAGGAGATTGAGATGCATCATTTCCTTTGGATTTTGACCTTATAATCTTGCCTTGGCTAGGGGAGAGGCTACCATGTCTGTTGATCCTCAAGAAAGGATATAGCTCATTTTTGACGTGTCGAGAGCGTTGTTGACCTTAGTCAGGAGAGTTGAGCCTCTTGGGAGCTACCCAGGCCTACACCTTAGACCATGAAGCGTAAGTTTGGTTCGTGTCCAACAAGGACTAGTCACAAATCAAATTAGATAATTATCGCAGATTGACCAAAATTGTTGAGCCACACCAATGCTCCTGCTAGGAGTAGCCCCCTCTAGGAGCGTAGTCTTCGGGTGTGCCCTCTCAATCCGCTGTCGGACGAGATTTCAACCAATCCATTATGATACCTTCGCACTTCTGTACATACGGGTGCCCAGTGAGTCTCTAGCTATACGTACCATGTACCTTGGCATCCCCTGCTGCACATGTGGGCGCCAACAAAGCTTAGAGCCACGAGTACCTCTTCATCGAGTCAGATTCAGGTGCATCTAAGCACTAAACTCTGATGACAGCCCAAGGCCTGTCACCAAACTTGGGAATCTCCCAAGTTTCGAGGCAGATTCCTTGGTAGACTCTAGCTACCACAACAATTCGAGTCCTCTACCCAAGTAGTGAACCCATGGTTCACCAAGTCTAAGGGTGCAGCCTTATGAACTTACCTAGTTGACCTATTATTATTTAATTTCATTGGGTTTTGGGTCCGAAACGAAGCTATAGAGACCTAGTGGATTGCCTGGGGTCTTATCCAAGACCTTAGGATCCAAGTAATCCATTTATTAGACTCTGACCGAGTCCATATAGGTTCAACATTTTGGGTTTAGGCCTTTGCTTATCCAGATTCAATCAACTTTTTAATCCTCTTTTTAGAGTTCAATCTGGATGGAACAAGTACACTAGTACTGGTCCTAGTCCTAGGTACCGGTGCTTGGCACCCATTGCCCCCACCAGGTCATAGCGTGCCAATATCGGCACTTAGCTTTAGTACCAGTACTGGGCACCCATTGTCGTGGCTACTGAACTCATCTAATACTGATACTGGTCTCCAATACTAGTACGAGATGTCTTCGGTACCAGACGTAAAGCCCATTTAGCTTATGCTGAGCCAACTAGTATTGCTACTGGTCACCAGTACCGGTACTAGGTGCTTCTAGCACCTAGTTCTGATCGTTAATTTCCCCTTCCCTATAAAAAAAATTTTCAATCCTTACAATAAATCAATCTCTTCCTAAGAATATAATTAAGCAAAAATGCATTGAGTCATCAAAGGAAATATGGTCACTCACAATACAAATATTATGACCCATTGCAAGTTACTCTAACCAATCATTAGTTCTTAAAGTCGTAGTCCCAACTACCTTGTGACTTGGTTATAAATTGTAGCCCTTTATGATTAGGTACTTCTTCGGAAAGTCGATTTACATTAATCGTAGGGTTCAAATCTGCCAAAAATCTGATAAAGTTCCTATTGTTTATTTGATGTTTTTTCGAAAAACCTGACCTATACTATCCATGTATACCACAATTTAAATAGGTGGGTACACCCCACAACAACACCATAGAACAAGCAACAAAAAATCGACAGGCACACCTTGCATCAAAAAACGTTAAAAACACAAAAAAAGAAAATGGTGAGAAAAACAATCAAATATCATCGCACATCACGATGGCCTCTTTGTAATTGCTTATCTAGTTGTTGGATGTAAAAGAGGTTAACACCAAAAGTTAGCGAAGGCTCAGTTTTATCCCAATAAAATTGACTTATAATATCAATAATTCTAAGCAAGCCACCACTGAATGATGTTATCTGATTGGCATCATTTTTAAAATGCTGAATGAGATACATATAAAGCTCTTGTTGTACTTCATAACTAATATAAACCCAAATATGAGAATTTAAATAAATCTTGCAACAATCTCTTGCTACAGGAAATCACCGCCTAATTACTGCATGAGCATGCATCACTTTTAACTGTAGCAAGTCTTGTTAGCTACATGAATTCTTTGTGTACCTTCATATCTATCCTTGGTTGTGTATATACACATACACACACATATATGTATATATATATTTATATATATGAGGCCTATCTAGAGATCACTGTGCTCATAAAAGCAATTGAGCACTAAATAATAACCGTGCGATTGCAATTTCACAGGTGAGATAGAAACAATTAATTGAATGAAGAATGATTTTGCGTGGAGACAGAAGATAAGAAAATTACCAAATAGAGATAATTACGTTGTTAAAGGGATCGAATGTTTTCCGAAGAAGGTAGAATAGAACAAATCTATTATTATATACTATAATTAGAATGTTGATTGAAGATAATGTATCGTATGCATAAAAAGGAAAGAACATTGTAACAACTTAGAAGACAATTTGTAACATGACTTGAAGTTAATTGTAATAAAGAAGCTATATCATTGTAATGAAAATAGTGTAAGTTGTAACAAATATATAGGTGTATTGTAAATGCTTGTGATATTCATTAAATTATAAAGTGCCTATTACTTAAATGAATTTAGTTTACGAGTGTAATACAATCTATATTAAAAAAAATGGAACTAAGTCTAGTCTAATGGTATATACTTTAATTACAATATACTACGTCTAAAACACTTCCTTAATACATAAAAAAATTACAAAAAACCTTGCAACATTTGTGCGATTTATTCGATAAAAATAAAGTAGCATAAGCATAGAGAAAAGACAAAACCTTGTAATGTATTGATGGAGACGTTGTAATATAATGTGAAGTTGATTGTAACCAAATTTCTTTAGCAATATAATAGAAGTAACGTAATTTGTAACGAATTTATATACGAGTTATAAGTGCATCGTAATTAATTACATATTGTAATTAATAGTGTATCACGTCGAAAGCCGTATGAACGAAATATGAAAGTGTAATACAGATGGAGTGTTGTATGCATTCATAGTTGGTGTTGTAATACAATGCCTTTATATAGATGTTTTTATGACATAGTGGAATCTAAAACGTGTAATACAATGCTTTTTATTGTTGTAATTGGTGTATCGATGGTATTCAGTATACTAAGAAAAATGACGATGACGGTGGCAATGAAGCAAATTATGCAGATATTACATAAGGTATTTAATATTCTCTGGCAAATATAGTTTAATAAAAATATTACTATAAAACTTATTTGTTACCGGGGACGATTGTCAAAATCGCTGAAGGATTTGGAAGGTGATTTCATTATTGGTGGTGTTGAATTGAATGGCTGGCGAGGGGTGTGCTTATTTTTACATTAATGAGCACATCGCTCTCTCTCTCTCTTTTTATATATATATATATATATATGGAAAACTACAAAAGAGTAAAAAAAGAAGCAAAGAAAATTGTTAGTGAAGCAAAAGTAAAAGCTTGGGAGCATTTTTATAAGAAACTTGATTCTAAAGAAGGTGAAAAAGATATTTTCAAGTTAGTTAAAGTAAGAGAGCGGAAAGCAAAGGACCTTACGCATGTAAGATGCATCAAGGATGAAGAAGGAAGGGTGCTTATAACTAGTGAGGATATAAAGACAAGATGGAAAAGATATTTTCATAAGCTATTTAATGAAAAACAAAAGAATGATATCATTTTAGGGGAGTTAGTTAACTCAGAAGAGTATGTGAATCGATCATGTTATCGAAGGATACAAAGAAAGAAGTAGAGGAGGCTCTGAAGATGATAAAAAGTGAGAGGGTTGTTGGGCCTGATGATATTCCTATAGACGTCTGGAGAATGACGGGAGAACGGGGTATAACTTGGCTCACAAATTTATTTAATACTGTGTGGAGAGGCAAGAAGATGCCAGAGGAATGGAGGAAAAGTTTTGTGGTACCTTTATACAAGAACAAGAGTGATATACAAGATTGTTCCAACTATAGATGTATTAAGTTAATGAGTCATACGATGAAACTTTGGGAAAGAATAACTGAAAGAAGGGTGAGGCAAGTCTCTATGGTAACTGAAAATCAATGACTTTATGCCAGGAAGGTCCACTATTGAGGTAATACACCTCTTGAGACGTATGATGGAGACATACAAAGTGAAGAAAAATGATTTACATATGATTTTTATTGATTTGGAGAAGGCCTATGATTCTGTTCCAAGAGATATCTTGTGGAGAATTTTGGAGAAGAGACAAGTGTCAATTATATATATCAACCTCATAAAGGATATGTACTATGGAGCTACAGCTTGTGTAAAGACTAAGGTTGATTTGACAGACTACTTTGATATCACCATTGGTCTGCATCAAGGTTCGACTTTAAGCCCTTATCTTTTTGCCTTGGTTATGGATGAGTTGACGAAGCATATCCAAGTTGAGGTGCCTTGGTGTATGCTTTTTGCTGATAACATTGTGTTGGTTGATGAGACAAGAGATGGAGTGAACAGAAAACTTGAGCTTTGGAGAGAAGCCCTGGAAGATAAATGATTACGCATAAGTAAGACGAAGACTGAGTATATGGAATGTAAGTTTAGTAGTAGAGGGAACAACGAAGGGATTGATGTAAAAATTGGAGAAGAGTGCATTCCAATGAAAGATATTTTTAAGTACTTGGGATTCATTTTCCAATATGATGGTGGAATTGATGGAGATGTTACACATAGAATTAATGCAGGGTGGTTGAAATGGAGGGGTGCTTCTAGTGTTCTCTGTGATAAGAGGGTTCATTTAAAAGTCAAAGGAAAATACTATCGAGCTGTGGTAAAATCAACCATGTTGTACGGTTCTGAATGTTGGGCTATAAACTATAGGCATGTACAGAAGATGTCTGTAGCAGAAATGAAGATGTTAAGATGGATGTGTGGTCATACAAGAAATGACCGTATTTCAAATGAATTTATTAAAAACAGGGTTAGGGTGTCACCGATAGAGGATAAAATGAGAGAGGCTCGTCTAAGATGGTTTGGACATTTACAAAGAAGGCCACTAGATGCTCCAGTTAGGAGATGTGAGAAGTTGGAGGCTGAACCCGCTAACAGGGGGCGAGGAAGACCAAACAAGTGTTGGAAGGAAACTATTAAGTATGACCTCAATTACTTTAATTTAAGTTGTAAAATGGCTGAAAATCGATCTGTGTGGAGGCAAAGAATCCATATAGCCGACCCCACTTAGTGTGGGAAAAGACTTGGTTGTTGTTGTTGATATATATATATATATATATATATATGAGGGCAAGAAGCGTGCAGCTCACTTGCACTTAAGTTATGTGCAGCTTAAGCATATTTCAATACACAATTAATGTTTCAAAATGAAAACTTGGGGACTATTTAGTGAAAATATAAAGTACGTAAAATTTCATTAAAATTGGATGACTGTAGCACCTCCATCAAGTATGGTCAAATTTTGTAATACTTAGGCTGTCGAAATTGAGTTCCCTTTGATATAAGGGGTAGGAGTGTCATATCGATTTGAAATTTTATATATAATATCACTCATATTGGAAGATATTAGCTAAATTTTACCTAAGTTACATGCAGGTGAGCTTTATGCTCCCTCTCACACACACTCTCTCTCTATATATATATCTCCAAGGAAGTAGATGTCCCGATTTAGTTTTGATTTTCTCCTTTCTACCCCTCTTACAAGACTTAACACTCATCGTACATTCAGGCTGAACAATCGACTAGCATCTATATAAGCAAAAATCACATTATGAGTGTCTCATATTTTATCTGCTATCAATGTTACACAAGCATTTCTAAATAAAAAGGGGATTGAAGAGCTTTCCAATATTCCATGGAAACCACAAAGCTTATGGAACATCACATTGTTCTCAATTCCACCCCATGAGGATATCTGATAACCAACAAGCCCTTGTATTATATCTTTTCTTAACTAAGTCATTACAAATCGGAACTCTTACTGCAGCCACATTACAAGCCAGATCCCATTACAAGAGTAATCATGAGAAGTGCTAAAGACCTTACGAATTTATAAAGGGTGGTCAACCTACTGGAGCATGAAGAAGTGGATCTAGAGTTAACCGGAAAGGACACTATGGATAAGGAGTTATAGAATAGATGCATTTATTTTAAAATTAGCTTCCACATAACTAATTATGCCCGATTATAACTTTGTCCATTACAAATTAACTAATAGAAAAATAATAACTTATTAAGCACGTTCTTATCCCCTATAGAGAACCAGATGTTTAACACATCACATGAAATTAATACTTGAAATTTCAAGGACCAATAAAATATCCCATAAACCCACTCTTAGCTCATTCAAATCTCATGAAATTTTGGCTACAAGTTACCACACATGTAAGGAACACTTTGGACCAAATCCAATCCATACAGACCAATGTTTAGTGCACAAATCTACTCTGCAAGGACCTAAACCCACATAGGTTTCACAGATTCCATCCTCAAACTCAAATCCCAAGTGGCATCCCCAATTACACACTCACAAGGATTTAGCCCAAATCTGAAACAAAACCCAATTATTTCCACATGCAACCACAAACTAAGCAAATCCATGCTTTGAAGTCACAATCTAATCAGAGAAAATCAAGAGGGAATCCAAGAAGGGGTGGAAGTCCTTACCTGTTTGGGCGTGCCTTTACCTACGACTCAGATTGGGTGCTCCTCTTTCCTTCTCTTTGCCTTGCAACCAATGGCAACAGCAGCAGCAAGAACATGCAGCAGCAGCCCAAATCGCAGCAGTAGTGGAGAGGGAGGGGAATCCTTCTTCCTCTCCTCTTCCTTTTTCTCCAGCAGCTCCAACGACAGCAGAAGAAGCAGCAATGGCAGCAATGGAAGGGTAGCAGCAGCAGCGGGAAAGGAGAGCAGAGGGGTGGTGTCCCAACCTCACCCCCTCTTGCGTGAACCAATAGCAGTGGCAGAAAATGCAGGAGCAGCAGCCACGACCCCAACAGCGGCATCAACAGTGGGGAAAAAAGGAGAGAGGGGTGGTGTCTCCCCCTCACCCCCTCCCTCTCGCTAACTAGCAGCAGCAGCAGCGGCTGCGGTTGCTGCAGTGGCAGCAGTAGCGAAGATTGTGGGAGGTGAGGAGCAGGAAGGAGGGAAGGGTCGGCGATCGCTGCCATTTCTTTCCCATCTCTCCAAGCGTTAAGACCCAAGGAAGGCAGGGGAGTTGGCTTCCCACTCAAGCCAATAAAATAAAAGTACTAATAATAAGTGGAATAAAATTTGTTTAAGGCTAATACATTGGGATAGTCCCAAAAGAAAAATCGTAATTCTTAAAATTGTGGAATTGACAAAGGTTTGCGAAGTATCAAAATGGCTATAAAATTTCTAGACTCTTACATCTGCCATATCATGTCCAGTGATTATCAAGTTATCAACATACATCAAAAGTACTACTACTTCTTTCCCTATCTTCTTAACAAACATGGAATGATCTGATGACTATTGTTGAAACCCAATAGACTCCAACACCTGAGAGAGCTTCTGCAACTAGGCTTACAGACTCTGCATCAGACCATATATTGCCTTCTGCAATCTACTCATTCCCCCTGAACCTCATAACCAGGGGGTTGCTGTATGTAAACCTCCTCTTGAAGATCACCATGAAGAAAGACATTATTCACATTAAGCTGGTGAAGCTGCCAATCTCGCTACACTGCCATCGAGACCAATATCTTGACTATAGACAGGTGAGCTATTGGAGAGACGGTATCGAAGAAGTTTATCCCATATGTTTGGATGAAGCCCTTGGCCACTAGACGAGCCTTGTATTTGGCAATGAACCCATCTGGGTTGTATTTGAGTGCAAACACCCAATGACAACCAACAACAATAGCTCATGCTGGCAAGGGTGTAAGCTCCCAAATACCTTGAGCTCTAAGCGCAACCATCTCATCCTCCATAGCCTGGCCCCACTTAGGATCAAGAATGGCTTGTTGATAGGTGACAGGAATCTAGGTGGCAGAAAGTGCACGGCGGAAACTCCTAAAGGCAAACCCTAGTCCTTTAGTAGACAGACTGCTTGTAATTGGATATCTGGTATAACTCCAAGGTGCCTTCCGAATAACAATCAAAAGGTCAAGATCATTTGGCAGATCCTCCTATACTGGCTCTGAGGCAGAGATATCCACACCTGGATCTATAACATCACAACTGGGCATTGTATCATCAATGTGCAAACAATATCTGGTCACTCGAACTGGAAAGGATGGTGTTGGTAAAGAAGTGGGTATCTGCAGAGTACTATGAGGATGTGTGTAGGTAATAATATGCTCAAAAAATCTCACAAGTCCAGTTGTAGTAGCTAAGGGAGTAGAAATAGGTATTTCCTCCAAGGGAACGAGGTATAGGCATGGGCACCTTCGTAACCTCAGGAGATATTGTTCGAGTAGCAGTCGAGAAATATGGAATGAGCTTATGAAAGGTAATGCTAGCACTCACATAGTGCCTACCAGTGATGGATTTCAGGCACCTATATCCTTTCTGAGTTCGTGAATATTACAAAAATATACAATTGCCTGTGGTGCAAGCTTGTTTTAGCTTGATGAAAGAAGGTTAACAAAGATAACATAGGAAAACACATGTTGTGGCACATGGAAAAGCTCTCGCTTAGAATGTAATATGTGCTAAGGAGTCTGGTCATGAAGTGTCAAATTGGGCTTTCTATTAATCAAGTAACATGTTGTAAGAACTGCATCTCCCTAATATAATGGAGGCACACTGTGGTGAATCAACAAAGTGTGAGCCACATTCAGAAGGTGTCGGTGTTTCCTTTTAGTTACTTCATTTTGCTGAGAGGTATGAGCATAAGTAGTTTGGTGTATAATCTCATGGGACCTGTAAAAAGCAGGCAACTTGGTGGTAAATAAATCAAGTGCATTATTGGATCTCACTACTTTAATGACAACTGAATATTGATTTTTTTTATCTCCAACAAAAAATGCTCAAGGATAGATCCAATATCTAACTTATTCTTCAAAAAAAAACCTACGATATACGTGAAAAGTTAACCACCAAGTAGTTATGGCAACCCATTTATCTGGAATCCAACTCGGATCCTACACATCCATATGTAACAACTCAAACAAAGCTGTCGACCTAGGATGAGTACTCCCAGGATAGGAGGCACGATGGTGCTTGCCTATCTAACAAGCATATAACTGATCATTGCCGTAGGAGACATGTGGGGAATAACTCATTAGAGGTTGTCCGGAGGAAGGTGTCCAAGTCGAAGGTGCCATTGAAATGTACTTCCAGCAGCAAAAGAAACTTCTCGACATGCAACATCAAGTGAAGATTGAACTAGACGATAAACACCACCCTCTACATGACTACTACCAATCATGCTTCTTGCCAGCTTGTCTTGAAAGATGCACCTTACATCATAAAAAATGACGCGGCAATTAAGTTCTTTAGTGATCCTACTAACCGAAAGTAAGCTGATAGGAAAGTCTAGCACAAATAGTATATCAGGCACTCTTAATGTAGAGGTTACTGGCACCTCCCCTTGACCTTCTATCCTGGAGTGCCTGCCATTTGCAACTTGAACAATCCTGCCTGTAGGTATGACTTGAGATGACTAAACCAACTCCGATCTCCACTAAAATGTCATGAAGCTCCTAAATCAACTGGCTACTTTGTACTACCTTGATCCTGTCATGTGCAATAGAATCTAGATTGATGCCTCCATGAAAAACATCATATGGCAAAGACCTCGGAGGAGCCTCTCATACTCACTCTGCACAATAATTACTATATCATTTGCCGATCTCTGTACAGCAAAGGTAAATGGCTCAACCTGAGGTAAGGTCATATCTCTACTGCAGAATCACAAATCCACCAAGAAGAGAATCTAAAGCACTAAATCAGGGAGAGATCGTACCACAATAATCAATATATGACGAGGGAATACTCCACAAGGGTAAGAACGTGCCTCAACAAACTCGAAGATACCATCCTCCTCCAACCAGACTACTTTAAAGTCACAAATCAGAATTACATATAATCAAATACCAAACATCAATAAATCTACCATAAAATTAGAACTGAATGCTAGATCTTAGATCATCACAACCACATGCACAAGAGAGAACCCCGGTGTAGGTCCATAGAGGCCCCAAGATGGTTGTACACCACCCATGGCTACCACAATAGATGCTGCAGCAGTGCATTGTAGCCTATGATAGGGAACATGTAGTAGCACTGCCACCCACATTGAGCAGCAGGCAGTGGCGGCAGTGGTGGGCATCGGTCGATGGCATTGCACCGCTGGGCAGTAGCTGACGGTGACACTAGTGCCCCCTGCTAGCTGCGGTGAAGCCGGTGGAGAGGGAGATCGACAAGGAAGATCGACAAGGAGAAAAAGGAGATCAATGGAGGGGTTAGCGACTTACTTGGGTGGGATATTTAGGGCACCAGTCTAGGATCACTGCTCTGATACTAAGTTGAAGGAAATGGGAAACTTAACTTATTCTCAAGCCCTACCTCTCTTTATATAGAGAGAGGTGGGAGCAAATTACAACACAATCCCAAGAAGAAAAGCAAAATGGTGCAATCACTCAGATACAATAAATAAAGGAAGATAGAGTAACTCAACAACATGCTTTATCCAAGCCTTTGGAGCTTAGGACAATTTCTTTCCTTGGGTTGTGAAGAGTATATTTCTGGGATATTCTTATACCCAGAAAGGATATAAATGTTATGATCCAATGTGCTGGAGATATATTATGATTGTAGATGCGACCTTCTTCGAAAAAGTTCCATAGTTTTCTGAAGAAGGTGCTAGCATTAATCTTGCCCCTCAGGAGACATAGGTGTATCACAGGAGGCATACCCTATTACCCACTGCGTCAGAGCCTATAGAGGATCATCCATCCCAAGGATCACCACCCGTTACCTAGGATGATGTAGATGACAGGTCAATTGCACTTCGGAAATCTAGTAGGTAATGTACACTGCATCCCATTTCAAATTACACCACGACTTACTTGCAAAGTGATGTGCAACACTTTGCCATAGTATTTATGAGTATAATTGCTTAGAGATTATGTAGAAGCCTCCCAAGATCTTCGTGAGAGAGCTACCATGGATGAGATGATTGCTTTGACTTTGCGTGGCACATGGGAGTTAGTGTTGTGCCTTCTAGGCGTGACCCTTATTAACTGCAAATGGGTCTACATTGTCAAATACTTAGTAGATGGGTTAGTGGATCATGTCAAGGTGAGGTTGGTGGCCAGGGGATTTATGTAGACTTGTGGAGTTGATTATCTTGAGACCTTTTCTTGTATGACATGAGTTTTTCTATTCACATTCTCTTGTCTGTAGCAGTAAAAAACAGATAGCCCTTTTATCGGTTAGCTATCAAGAATGCTTTTTTGTATGGAGATCTTACAGAGGAGATATATATGCGACAGCTACCAGGTTATGTGATTTAAGGGGAGTGCATATGTAAATTGAAGAAGACTATCTATGGCCTAAAATAGTCCTATAGCATGATTTGAGAGGTTAAGCACAAAGGTACAAAAGATCGAGTTTAGTCAATCATCCTCTGATCATTCCATTTTTACCAAGGATGGAGGCATAGAGGTACATAAGGTGATCATTTTGGCAGTCTATGTGGATGATATGGTCTTGACCGGTAGCGATGAGGACGACATACGACAAACAAGGGAGTTCCTACGCACCACATTTGTGACAAAGAACTTTGAAGACTTGAGATAGTTTCTTGGGATTGAGGCAGTAAGACAGACATCCAATTTGTCATTGTCCCAAAAAAAGTACAACTTGCAGATTTTGGAGAAGGTTGGACTCTTAGGGGCCAAGCTGTCAGGGGTACTTGAAGAAGGCCATGTTATTGAAGGAGGATTCATTATTTGAGGATGTCACATGCTATAGAAGTATAGTTTGGAAGGTTCTTTATTTGATAGTAACTCACTTGGATATCAGCTTTGCAGTTAGGCAAGTCAACCAGTATATGCAGAAGTCAAAGTACAACAAATGGCATGAAGTGTGTTATATTAAGATACTTAAAAGGAAGTCTAGGGAAATGAATTCATTATGAGATCATATGTCTCTTAAGGTGGTTGGGTACTTAAATGTAGACTAATGGCAGAGTCATTGATGATAGAAGGTCTACCTCAGGGTATGTAGTCTTGGTGGGAATCTTGTGTCATGGAGAAGCAAAAGCAAGCTGTGGTTGTTAGGTCTAGTGTGGAGGTGGAGTATCGTGCAATGGTGCATGCTACGTGTAAGACTATGTAGGTAGTGGGCTTCCTAAGTAACATTGGGATATCCACACAGGCACTTCTACTGTATTGTGATAACAAGTTGTCACGTATAAAGTCTTAAATCTTGTGTTCCATGAGAGAATCAAACATATTGAAGTCGACTGCCAGTTCGTGCGGAATGCAGTCATGGAATGGAAGATTAGTACTCATGTTACCTCAGAGATCTAGCTTGCAAACATCCTCACAAGGGCTCTGGCGAAGAAGAGATGCATTCCTATATGACAAGTTGGGGCTACAAGATATCTACGACCCAACTTGAGGGAAAGTGTGAACACATATTTGTTATGTAAAGAGTTATGTTATTTTTATTTTGTTGATGGATGTGATTGTAATTTACCTTGAATCACATATAAAAGAGAGTATGATTTCTTAGTTTCAAACTTTCAAATAGACAACTCTTTCTTCGCACAGTCCTAAAGAATACCTTGCATATTCTGGTGGAGGTAGGACTATTAAGAGCTAAGCCATCTGGGGTGCTTACTGAGCCACATAAGGCCATGCTACTTGAGGACCCACCATTTAAGGATGTCATGCGATATAGAAGTATAGTTGGGAAGCTTCTTTACTTGACAGTGACTCATTGGGATATCAGTTTTGCAGTTAGTCGAGTCAGTCAGTACATGGAGAAGTTGACATATAGAAATTGACGTGACATGTATCTTATATTGAGAAACTTGAAAGAAAGCCTGAGAAAATGACTACATTACAAAGATCATGGTTCCCTGGGCATGGTTGCTTACTCGGATGCATATTATGCTAGCGTTATTGATAATAGATCAACTACAGGGTATGCAATTTTTCTTCGTGGAAATTTAGTGTTATGGCAAAGTAAGAAGCAAATTGTGGTTGCTAAATCCAATGCGGTGGCAGAGTATAGAGCAATGGCACATGCAACATGTGAGATTATCTGGGTAGTAGGTTTTCTAAATGATCTTGGGATACCTACAAAGGCACCGATCCTTTTGTATCACGATAATAAATCTGTCACGTATATAGCCTTCTATCATGTGTTCCATGAGTGAACAAAGAACATTTAGGTTGATTGTCACTTTGTGCAGAATGAAGTTATGGAAGGATTAGTACACCTCATGTTACCTCTGAGATGCAGCTTGCAGACATCCTCACCATGATTCTTACTGAGAAAAGACTGAGAGACGTTCTTATGTGACAAGTTGGGACTCAAAGATATCTACACTTCAACTTGAGGGGGAGTGAATGTATTTAGCCATATGTAGTGAGGTGTCATTTTTATTTATTTGTTGGATGAAGTATGTAATTTCTCCAAGTCTCTTTGACATAAAAGAGAGTAGGGCTTCTTGGTAGAAGTTAGAACATCTCTTTCTGTTCACAAAGTACTTAGCAGATGGCACTGTGGATCGATTCAAGGCATGACTGGTGGCTAGGCTTCACTTAGACATATGGGATCGACTACCTTGAGACCTTCTCACCAGTGGCATGGGTTTCCTCCATCCACATTCTTCTATCTATCGCAATAAACATAAAGTAGCCTATTTATTAGTTCGATATAAAAAATGCATTCTTGTATGGTGACCTCACTGAAGAGGTGTGCATGTGACAACCACTAGGTTGTGAAGTTTAGGAAGAGTGTGTGCGCAGATTGAAAGCTATTTATGACCTCAAACAAAGCTCGATAACATGATTTGAGAGGCTATCTATAGAGGTGCAGAAGATTGGATTTGGTCGATCTTCATCTGATCATGCTATCTTCATCAAAAGGCGTGTAGGAGGTGGTCATCTTGGCAATGTATGTGGATGATATGATATTGACCGGTAATGACGAGGATGGTATACGACAAAGGAATTTCTATATATGACATTTGTGACAAAGGATCTTGGAGATTTGAGATAGTTTCTTGGGATAGAGGTAGTGAGGTAGATATTTGGTTTTTCATTGTCCTAAAGAAAATATATGCTATAGATTTTGGAGGAGGTAGGACTCTTAGGAGCCAAGCTGTCTAGAGTACTTGTTAAACCTTAGAAGAAGGCTCTGTTGCTTGAGGAGGATCCACTATTTGAGGATGTCACGCGGCAGAGAAGTACAATTGGTAAACTACTCTATCTAACAGTAACTTGCTCGAATATTAGTTTTGCCGTTAGTTAGGTCAGTCAATACTTGGAGAAGTCAACCTATAGCAACTGGTGAGAAGTATGGCTTACCTTGGGATATCTCAAAGGAAGTTTGGGGAGAGGTCTCCATTACAAAGATCACGAATCTTTTGATGTAGTCTCTTACTTAGATGTAGATTATGTTGGGGCTATTAGGGACGGAAGATTGACTACCGATTATGCGATTTTCTATTGAGGGAATTTAGTATAATGGCGGAGCAAGAAGCAACCTGTAGTTGCTAGATCTAGTGTTGAGGCAGAATATAGGGCGATGACCCATGTTGCTTGTGAAATAAAGTTCTAGGGTGCTGCTGGCCTCGAACAGCACCCTACCTTTTACCTCAAGAAAAGAAGAAAAGCTACATAGGTACACATGCAAATATCAAATCTAAGTGCTTCAAGTTTGTAACATTTCTAAGAATCTAGAAGACTGTAAAACACTAGCTAATTATTTACTTAGTTAAGGTCGTAAGACAAAGAAGTGATAATTTAGTAATAAGATCTTTGAATGAGATGATTATTGGATGCAAGTAAGCATGCACAACTTCTAGGTTCTGATAAATAACCAAACAGGATTATTAAATGCTTTATGTCACTCACGAGTATAGAAAATAGATAGTGAGGGTCAAATATGCCATCATGAGATGCAATAATCATGAAATCCAGGCCAGAAACGAGAAAAATAATATTCAGATCTATCAATAAAAGAGTTACAGATCATTCATCTTTGTGAAAGAGGAGGTGTAAGGAATGGGGCAATATTAGACGAATACTAATGAGATCTAGCAAAAATATGGAGTTAGAGGCCATTATCTTCGTGAAATGGGAGAAAATGTAAGGAATGAGGCTTAAAGGAAAAAGAGAGAGTACCGAAATGTGAAATGATAGCAACAAGTCACATCCAGTAACATTAGTAGATTTGAAGCAGACTTCATGTCTCCCTATCTTGGGGTATTGTGAGATTTTTATACCGAGATGCTTCAAAAAATAAATTTTCCATCTCAACCAGGATCCTTGATTTTTGGGAATACATCTTTGAAATCCTTGAACTGAGACATTCACCCTTTATCAATATGGTTTACCCTGTGGATAGTGATAATTCATCATATATCCCCTATATATCATAATGTTTCAAACCATGATCGGATATCACAAATTTTTCCTTTTCAGCTAACGACTGGTCCAAAGCTGTGACTACATGACACCAAGCATTTCCTCACATCAGACTACATGGAGTCTTGCCACTATACTGAGTTTTTCATACGTACTTGTATCTAGAGCAAGAGCAATGTATTTATTAAAAAGAGTGCTAATTTGTTTAAATTGTCTGCTTCACTGCTTCACCTTACTCATTGGAGATTTTCTTTGGCTAGCTTCGCTGCTTCCCTCCCTACCGTCTCCTGTTTATTTTCTTTCCCCCTTCCTCTCCTTTCCTCTTTCTTTAAACTATGTAATCCTTTTTCGACAGAATGGAATCTTGGGCACCCGTTAAGGTCCTCTTCTGGGGAAAAAAATTCTGCTGCTGTGGAAAAATGTGTCCACAGCATTTTGGCTATTAAAATGTTATATGTTGGACCAATACTTGCTGGGATGGACTCGTGATTAATCGATGCAAAGAAAAGAAAAAAAAATCTGACATTCAAATAGCCTAAAAATATTCAACTCTATACATATGCTTTGCTGTGCCTATTTTTTTTCAAAAGGATGCTTTGCTGTGCTATGGGATAAGAGGAGTACCCTGTCCTCTAACAGGTCATGGTGGCAGTGATGGATTGCATGGTTATGTGCCTTCACTTGATCATGTTGTCGGGGACACTGTAAGCCACACTAATGCTTGTTCAAAGTTTCCTTTAATTTTTTAATTTTGTTATTCTGACTTGCATACCATCTCTATTCTCGTGCCTGTTTTTTCTGTGAATTAGGGATGTCTTACTTTTCTTCTTTTACAAATCTAGGGAGCATTTATTGAGCAAATTAAACTGGAAAACCCTGGCATCCCGTGCTTTCTTTTTGGCCATTCCACTGGTGGAGCTGTAGTCTTGAAGGTACTCATTTCTAGTTTTTTCACTCAACTTTTAGTAGCTTCTTCACTAATGTTGTAATGGTTTATAGGCTGCTTCTCACCCTAACATTAGATCTAATCTGGAAGGGGTCATCATGACTTCACCAGCACTACGTGTGAAGCCAGCTCATCCCATTGTTGGGGTAGGTGCTATTATCTTCACTCATTTGTATGCCCAAGAATCTTTGTATAGTTTCTGAAAAATCGGTTAGATAACTGCATCTTGTCATCATGAATGATTGAGTAGATTCTCCAGAAATGATGGCTTGGTTGATCTTGTTAGTGCAGGCTGTGGCACCTGTTTTCTCTGTTCTTCTACCAAAATTCCAATTCAAGGGTGCAAATAAGCGGGGTATCCCAGTCTCGAGGGACCCAGCTGCCATGCGAGTGAAGTACTCCGATCCTTTGGTCTATACTGGCCCCATAAGGGTCCGGACAGGCTATGAGATCTTGCGTATCTCGTCTCACTTGATGCAGAACATTAGATCTGTCACTGTCCCTTTCTTGGTCCTACATGGAACTGCTGACAGAGTCACTGACCCATGGGCCTCGCAAGACTTGTACAATGAAGCAGCATCTAGGTACAAGGACATCAAACTCTATGAAGGATTCTTGCATGACCTTCTGTTTGAACCGGAGCGTGATGAGATTGCTGCAGATATTATTGACTGGTTGGAGCGAAAGCTATTGAACCAGAGGCACTGATAAAGCCCAGGTGCATAGTTGTCTGCTTGCCGAAAAGTGTCCCAGAGGGGTTCAGCCCCTGATTGTAGGATTGGATTGGGAATTAAAAGCTTGATTCAATTTTTTATTCATTGTAAAAATGCATAGCATCAGAAGTCTGTATATTTGGGCCTGTATGAAACTATGTAACGACCATAAGTTTCCAGTTGTATCTTGTATTTGACGGAGGGCATCATCTTTTCAAACAATCTAATAGATGCATGCACTGTTGGGAATTGTTAATCTCTATAGAGAGTAGTCGACCCTCGTTTACTTGAGACGTTGACGCAGGTTTTGGAAATCCTTGCAACTGTGGACGCTAACTGTGGACCTTGCATGACCTTGGCATGAATTGCTTTTGAGATATTGGTGGTATCAATCACATTCTTAACCCTCTAAATGTTACAAATATTAAATTGTCTTAAATAAACAGAGGCAAGTATTAACTTCTAGATTTGAATCCCGGAGAGCAAACCAGAGGTAGCTCAAATCAAGAACCCGAAATCAAACATTCATCTATGCCAATTTCTACCTCTTCTACTAAAAGAACGGTCAACATGAAAGGGACATGCAGAAAAAAAAAAGCGCTGCACAACATCATTTGCAATGTGCAACAATGGGGACCATGATCCACACATGCATGCCATTAATCAAAAGGATTGTAGTTTAGAAATTCATTTTGCAACATGAGTGTGGGGTTTACATGTGTTCAAATCAGACACGAACGATGTCCACTCTTAAGAATTTCTTGTACAAAATTAAAAAGTAAATATCAATATAAAAGTTCATATGTCCTCCCTCCCATCCAGTAAACTAAACTGCAATGGTGTATTTAATTATAAAATAAATTATACTAAGGATTCTTAGCTAAGAATGAAATTATATCGGTGATATTTTAATTTTAAATTAATTATTATAAATCAAATATGATTGATTATATTTAGAGATTATACCTATGAAATTTCTTTATGAGTTAAATATCATTGGTAATATTCAAATATTATTAGTGTAATATAACAAATATCATCAATCGTGTATGCTTTTTGGATGGTGGGTGACATTTGCATGAACTTTTGCATTTCATTAGGGCAATTCAACTAAAAATTATATGCGATATTTATTTGTATCATGTAAAATGTTATGCATACAATAGAATTGGTAGTGATATTTCAAAATCATCATTGTTATTTGATTTAGAATTAAAAATCTTTAGTATTTTTTTGCATGCCTGTGATTTTTCATTAAGGGAGAGGTGTGGTCTACCAAAAATCAAAAAATTGCTTGTAATTTTTGTATACAACTAAAAATTACTGGTGCAAAATAAAAAAACATCTATGATTTCTTTGTATATAGCTAAAAATTGTTGGTGATATTTCAATTATTATTGGTGATTTTTGGTTAAATCAATAGTGATATTGGTTGAGAGTCAAATATCAACGGTAATTTTTCACTTAGGTAAGGGTGAACATGTGATCCCTACTAGATAAGTCACAAAATGGTTTAGTGAGGTATGGGCATGTGGTCATCATTAGGCAAGTTATAAAATGAGTTGCAAAGCAAATTTCCTAACGTTTATAAACTAAAAATCAACTATTGATATTTGGTTTAAAAGAAAAAATCACTAGTGATATTCGATTAAACCTAAATATTTGCAATGAATTTTCATTTAAGGAGTAATATTTACTTGTACCACACAAAAAAATCATAAACACATAATACATGCATTGGGACCAACTAAAAATCAAGAAATCACAATTACTTTTTTGCATATAATTAAAAGTCACCGGTGATATCACCAATGATATTTGATTTTGAATCGGTGATTTGTGCATAAAATGAAAAATCATAATGATGTTTGGTTCAAAACAAAAAACATTGGTGTTTAAAGTTAAATATCACTATGATTTTTCGTTCAGGAAAGGATGAGCACATGGTCTCCACTAGATAAGTTGCAAAATGATGATATTTGGTTTAGAGCCAAATATCATTGGTGATGTTTTGTTTAGGGAGAGATGGGCATGTGATCCCCATGAAGGGAGTTGTAAAAAGAGTTCAAAACGAGTTTCCATACATTTGTTAGAAAAATATGAGATGGAAATGGCTTTGAGATGTGCACTAATCACTTTCCTAAAGGTGCTATTGCACTATATACCAAATACAAGCAAGACACCCCCAAGATACAACAAAGCCCTTTGAAATCTCACAGAGGTGTGCTTAACTTGTATGGGGGTATACATTTATATAAGAGATTTAACCTTAGATAACTGCCTTTTCTTAATTGATTGCCAATACCTTTCTTCTCATTTTTGTACTTACTATCCAGTGCAAGCTAGATTTCTTTCGAAGTTATAAGTTTCGATAGAGATCATAAAGACAATTGGTGAGTGACTTTAGAATCTACTCTCGGCATACCAGTTCATCATTTTCACACTTTGCCTTAAGAGCAACCACTTCAGCCTTGGTTTCTTCAAAATCATCCTCTTTGAGCTCCACCCTCAGATGAAGATTTGAATTGAACACATAATAGACCTTCAATGCCATAAGTAGGAATATTATCTTGTCCTTCCACCTTATGTAGTTCATTCCATCGAAATGATCTAGTTTGACGACCTCCTCATCTTGGAATTGAACCTTCACTCCAAACTTCAATCTCACCTCTATAATAACGCCTTTAGATTGTTAGAAAGATATGAGACGGAAATGGCTTTGGGGCATGCACTAACATTCCTTTCCTAAAGGTGTTATTGCAATGGATATTGAATACAAGCAATACACCTCCAAGATGCAACAAAATCCTTTGAAATCTCTCAGACAAGGTGTGCTCAACTTCTTTGGGGGGCATACAATTATATAAGAAATTTGACCCTAGATAACTATCTTTTCCTAACTAAATCGCAGTTTCAATTATTGAAAGAACATAACTGTTGAGCTGTCATCTTTAACATGAAAAATGACAACTTTTCATAAATTTTGAATTCAAAAAAAAAAAAGGGATCCAAACCTTCCTTGACATCAATGCCCAAGATGCCCTAAGTGCTAAGATATATTATAAAGACCTATTCTGTTCTAAGCCTTTTAAGATGTTTGGATTGTCAGTTAGACGTCTGGACCCCTTCCCAAACATCTGAAAATTGAAAAATCTGCATGCAAGGTTGGTTCTACGCGCAGGCTGCGCGCAAACCACTTTCTTCTCTCTCTTCTTTTCTCCTTCCCCCTCACCGAACCCTAACCCCACCACCTATATAAGAGCCCCCACCCCTTCCTCCCCTCTCCACTCCACCACCACCTTCCTTCCTCTCCACTACTGTGAGAGGGACGAGCGAGAGAGAGGGAGCGAGAGCGAGGAGCGAGGAGGAGAGGCGGCATGAAGAGAGGAGAAGGAGGTTGAGCTCGTGAGCTTCGTGGGAGCTCGCCGGAGTGCGCATGGCTGCCACGGCGCGTGCTAGGGGAGGAGAGCATCAGAGTTGTCCCTGACTTCCTGATGCAGCCGAAGCTGCAGACGAGAGGGAGGAGCCGCGACTGAGTGCGGCAAGAGGGGCAGGAGGTCTCCCTGATACTAGGATTTTTCCAGTATCAGACGTCCGAAGTGCCTTCCAAACGACGGGTTGGACGTCTGGCGATGACACCGGACATCTGAAAGCAAGGTTTCGCGCAGGCACGTTCTTCTTGCGGTTACGGCCATGCAGGCCGCACCGCAGAGCCAATTTATTTGGCTAAAAGGGGGATTTGTTGCTTTGTCGCACATAGGAGCAGCTTTGGGAAGGCACACGGCACGCCCTCCCACACGTTTCGGACATTTGGACAGCTTAGTAGACGACTGGAGGCACTCCCAGACGATTGGAGGAGAGGTTGGACATCTGGAGCTGAGTCCAGACGGTCAAGTAGGGGTCCTGGATGTCTGAGGTCGACGCAGGAACTTGAGATGAGACCCTGGTGACTTTTAAGACGTCTGGACCTTGTGCCAGACGTCTGATTTGGTTCTGCAGTTCTGTTTTTGACCTGTTTAGGGTTCGTTTGGGGTCTGTTTTACGCAAACAAGATATCTGTGGTTTCCTTGTGAGTTCCTCTACATGTTAGAAAACTTTTTACACTATTATGAACATTCTGTTGTATTATGTTCCTTGGTATAGGACTTCGATCTGTTGCGTGTTCGGGGCTTGCAGAGGCACGTGAGTTTGCCGTTCGAGCCCCCAGTACTCCCGGATTGTCTGGTAGAGTGGTTTCCCCCTATTCTTTTATAAAACATGAATGTAGTCATGATAATTAGATAACTAGAAACTTAGGATGTGGTATGAATCCTAGGACGAGAAACTGTTGCACTGTTTGCATGCGTGTTTGAAGTTGCAGTCATAAATGAATGAGTAGAATTGTAAACAATTGCTTGTTAATAAATACGAGCTGCCTGTTGAAACATGGAATGCCTGTGCTAGTTAAACAATTACCTGTAATATCACTTGTTGCATCTGGTAAATTGTGGAAATATGAGCTGCATGTTTACAACATGAGAATGGAATTGTGAATGATGAAACTTGGTATGGAATAATATGGTGAATATGAGCATGAACTCTACAGGGAATTAGGAGTAGAGCTCCTGTGGATGAATGGAAAGATCTGAAAATGTGAGTGGGAAGTGTGTTGGCCCTTGAGTATGTGGTACCAAGGAGAGCGATTGTCCCTTGTTTAGCATAGAGCAGAGCTAGCTGCCCTTGGGTTGGGACTCGGGGTTAGGATTGGCCACTCTACACCGACTTTTATTGGCCCTCGCGTACACTGTACCGCGGAGAGATACTAGTGTAGGGATGGAGCTAGCCACCCCATGGGGCTCAGGGTTCAGCTGGCCACCCTACATTGACTTGTTAGGCCCACTGGGCAAACCGAGGTAGTCAGACGAGGGTTCAAGGACTGTGGAGGGGTGAGACCCCTGTTTGGTTCTGAGGGGTAAGACCCCTGTTGCTGAGAGGGCTAGGCCTTATACTGTTCCGTGCTGTACTTTAAGCGTACCCGCTAACGGAAATGATTGACTATGTGTCAGTGTGGGGTAGGTACCTGTGTGCTTATCACACGTGCTGTAGTCACCGCAACGTTTGTCCGTGACCTCGGGGTGGTTGACTGGGTGTAGGATCACCATGGGGGACTCTCCTGGTCAGGAGAGCACCACGTGTGCCTTCACTCTTCAGAAAAGACTACAATCAAGATCGTTCCCATGAGGAACATGCGAGATCAAGAAAGAAACCTGAAAGTAAACCAATGGATGAAAAGGAATTACTTGTAAAATAAAATAATTGGAAAAGATAAACTTACCTGTTAGCTTTTACTGCTTTAGTTAGTCTGGTTACCACTCTACTCAGTGTTCACTGGCTTCGTTTACTCATAACCCTTTACAGGTCCAGGAGTTGAGCAGCTTGAGTCACTGGCTGCAGAGGGCGCTGGGCCTAGTTGAGCCCAGCAGTAGTCTCTTGCTGTTGTAACACTTCTTTTTGTTAGTGAGTTTAGACTTTCTTACTGTTATTGTTCTGTACTTTTGTTCTACTTTCCTGTTGTGGTGGTGATATGTATTTTTTAGTAGCTTTTACTTCCTTTATTGTTTGTACGCTTTTACTGTTAGTTATCTTGCATAGTGAATGTGGTTTACTTTCTTGCTTTTTGGTTATTTCTTGTTAGATGAATGGGTCTTAGGATTAGTCGAGTCGAGCCAGACTCGGGTCCCGTAGAGATTCGGGAATCGGGTTGTAACATATATTTATATAAAGGTCTAACTTGTTCCATTCCCATTCAGGTCTATTTTATTTGAGATATAAAGAGAGTTTTCATAAATAAACTCCCCAAAATTCTTTGGCCATAGATGTGGGACTAATTAAACACTGATAAATGCCAGTTTATCATCATTCTTTTGCATTAAAACAATCCTAGCTCTTAGGGTTTTGCTTGGCAAATGGGTTTTTGGGTTGCATTTAGTCATAAATTAGGTTAAGCATGCATTGCATTTTTTATTGTCTTTTTAATGTATTTTTGTGAGTGTTAGGGATGAACAGATTAACAGATCCCTAGAACCCTAGCACTCAGGAAGGCAACAGGTGAAGGAGAAGCTCAAACTAGCTGGAACTCAGCTTGATCCAGCTCACCATAGTTGGAATCCAGCTAACTTGGACTCCATTCAGCTCATCTCAATTGAATGGCAGCTCAAGAGAGCTCATCTCAGCTCACTCTAGCTCAGGTCAGCTCAGATCCAGCTCAACTTAGCTGAGCCTAGCTCATCTGATCTCCCATAAGTTCACAGGGAGATCTAGCTAGTTCAGTTTAGTTGACTGGAGTTCACCTCATCTTAGGACCAGCCCGATCTAGCTCCACTCAACTCCAACCAGCTGAAGATGAATTCATTCTAGCTCAGGAAGCTCAAGTCCAGCTGCCTCAACCAGCTCAATCCTCCTCGGGAGCACTAGACCCAGCTCACCTAAGCTCCATTCAGCAGAAGCCAGCTCACTTTAGCTTGGCTTAGTAGCTAGCAAAGAACTAGCAAGCTAAGCCAGCTAGAGTAGCCCCATGTTGACCTCTTCAGTAGCTGCCAGCTCCAATTTAGCTCCAGACTCTTCATATCCAGCTCCTCTCCTCAAACCCTAAGCTCCACATGCCTACTCCTCCATTCCACTACTAGCTAAGCTAGCTTAGCTTAGCTTAGCTTAGCTAGCATCCAGCTCCTTGGCCATCCATCAACCATAACTTAACCCTAGCTAGCTCCATTTACTAAGTGAACTCAAGACCACCTATCTAGCTCCACCTCTACTCAAGTTGGCACCACCTTCTTCACCACCCTTCACCCCTCAATCACCACCAAAAGACACCTAGATGTTGGTGCCAAAACCACGCTAACCACCCCCCTTTTTGGCACCAACTTCACCTCCCATATACACCCTACACATAACCCTTCCAAGCCACATCCACCATCCACCACAACCCCCTTCTAGAAGCCTAGAAGTTGGTGCCAACCCATGGCACCTCTCCATGGTTGGCACCACTTTTAGGTGTCCCTTGGCCACCCATAACTACCCCCCTTACATCCCATAGATGGCGCCAACTCCCCTCAGCCCTAGGATCACCTAACCACCCCCATCTTCCCATCTTAGCCATCCATCTCAAGAGTCACCTAAACCCTCCCATCCTACCCTATGAAAAGACCAACACCCACCACCATACAATCCATCTTTGGCTAGCAAAATGCCTCTTATATTCTACCTATAGCTCACGCCCAAGAGAGAAGAAGAAGATTAAGGGGACACTCTGTCCCCTTGGTGCCTTCCCCTCTTCCGTTCTCTCTTGTGCCCATGCCAGCCAAAGGAGAAGCCAGGCAAGGAAGACCTTTGGAGGAGGTCTTGAGGGTGGTATACAACCATCCTTGGAGGAGAGCTTAGAGGTGGTCCATGCCACCTTGGAGGAAAGCCTTGGCATGCCCCCCTACTTTAGGGTTTCCAAAGGAAGCTACACCTTGAAGAATTTTACGAGGAGGAGCTCTTTTTGATTGTGGGGGCTACTGCAATTGGTACAAGAGCCTTGCCATCTTCACCATCATTTCATAGGATTTTTGTGTTTCATTACATGCATTTTTAATTGTAGTAGTTTAAGCATTCTTCTACTAGATTCTTATAAAACAATTCTTCAATTTTATACAAGTTGCCTTCATTAGATTTCTTTTTTTTGTCTTGATTGAAATTTAAATTTTCCTTTTGTGCACTCACGTCCCTCCCTCTCTAATTACCCTAGGCCTTCACATGCCTAGTGTGAGCTTAGAAGGAAGGTAGCTTTTGTCACCTAGGGTTACTATTAGTAGTTATCATCAACTTGAAATCCTTGTTATTTCAAATACAAAACAAAAAATGTTATATTGAAAAAAGCATAAAAAGAAAGGTGAATTCCATTTTCGAAGCAAGAGATTTAATTTTGGCAAACTTGCCTTCTTGGACAACCTTAAATATCCCACTATCTAGGTTATAAATTTTAAAAGCATTTGTGATTTGGCTTGTTACAAGGACTTAAAAGCCCACTTTTACAAATCTCGCCAAATTTCGCATCACTTTTTGGCATCGTTGTCGGGGAGGCATGACTTTGCTTTTATCACTTTTCTCTTGCTTGAAGTGGATCTCATCCCCTTCTCTTTTCTTCTATCTCGTGTGTGCAGGAACTGCAGGAAGCAAGCGAGAATTCTGGAAATAACTCAAATCCCTTTTTTTCCCGTGGATTTAGGTTGGTTCCCTTTCTCTTGTCACACCTAAACCAAAAGACTACCAAAATACACTAAACTTGACTTTCAGGACCCTAAACAACTTAATTAAGTGGAGTGGTGCATTTTAAAACTCATTGATTGCTTGTTTACACCAATTAACACCACTTCATTTCAAGTATTGGTGTTATGCTTTTTCGGATCTAAACTTCTGTCCGGATTTGAAAAATCAATTTCGATCACCACAGGCCTCCTAAAATCTTGGAATTTTACATAGAGATTTCAAATCAAGTTGGAAACATGTTCCAAATTTCAGACTAATTGGATTTGTATTTAATTTTTAAAAATTTGTGGACTACAGAGGGGTCACACCCTCTAATCTTCCTATTTTGCTACTATCCACGAATTTTTAGAATATTTATACTCATCCAATTTTTGAGAAATTTAGCTTTCTCAAATTCTTGTGAAATTCTATACATCATATAAAATCACCAAAATTTTCTAAGGTCGTGGTAATACTGAAAAGTCCAAAATACCCACGGGTATCATTTCTGGACTTTGACACTAGTACAAATAAAAATGCAAAATATTTATCAAAAAAATTCCTAAAATCTTAAAAAAATATTTTCTGGAATCATTGTTTGATTCTCTTCAAAGTAGTGGTGTTGTTTGAATTGTTTGGACCACAACTTAATACAGAAAGCCTAAAAATAACTCATTGGTAGTTAAATTTCTGTCCTAGGATCAATTGGATTAGGACTTCTTTTCCATTTTTAGAGACAAACAACCAAAAGGAAACATATCCTCACCCATACAGCTTGATTTCTTCTTGTTTGTGGAATCTCAAACTTGTTTGAAAACTTAAAAAGAAAACCCTAAAAATATACTAAGTTAAATCCAATCCTGAAAGATAGAAATACAAAAATTATGTGAAAACTTATTTTTAATTGGAATCACTTTTCAATTCCTGCACACACACTAAAAATTGAAATAACAGGGCAATAACCCAATCAACGCCCTCCACATTCTGTGTGCACTTTAGTATCTTAGACCTAACTAAAATTCGTAGCAACTTGATCCCTAAGGTTTCATCAACTTAGGCTTGCTATATAGGTCTTAAGTTTTCTCTAGTTAATACTAATTCTATCATCTATATCTAGTGTTCAGGCTAAGGGGCCATGTCAAATGACCAGGCGTGGGTTTGTACAAGCACTTGGGGATTTTCCTGGGAAACGCTTGGGCCCAAACCTTCCCTTAAGCAACTTGGCTAGATTTATTGACAGAATGGGTATTCACTGTTGATTACTTATTTCCTAAGTAGACCAAGTCTTAGGTTAATTTTTTAGGGAGTCACACTTAAGTTAGGTCTAGAATTTGTTGTTTGAATTGCACACTTTCTCTCATCTCTTTCTCTTCTCCTCTCCTTCAATTCTTCCAAAAAAAGTGCATGCACGGGCGAAGGTCCCAAAAACCACATCTTAAGGGGCCATCTAATTTTGCCCCTCGCACCATAAAATCTTTGTTTTCTTCTCCTTCCTCATAAAAAAATGGAAAACCCTGGAAATAGACAAAAAAATTCTGCTTCCGCTTTTAACCCATCAGCCGACCCACAAGTTGACTTCCCCATCCCTCACCTCCCTAATCTGGAGCAACTAGAAATTCCTGCAGGGCCAGGTGGCCCTCCAATCCTAACTCAAAATACAAACCCCTTTGCCTTGATGGTCGACCATTTGGTTTGGCTGCAACAAAATCAAGAGGATTTGGCTAAGACTGTTACGAACCTAGCTAACCAAGGGCAAAAC
This sequence comes from Thalassia testudinum, assembly GCA_037157565.1. Lineage (NCBI taxonomy): Eukaryota > Viridiplantae > Streptophyta > Magnoliopsida > Alismatales > Hydrocharitaceae > Thalassia > Thalassia testudinum. The sequence goes on from JAZHRO010000025.1 coordinate 100,387,487, forward strand.
CCACCACCCCGCCAACAGCCTGTCATTCCTCTTAAGGATTTCTATGATCCTTCCAATTATGAGGAAAGACCCAGGGTGGTCATACCACAAGGGGATTTTGAGATCAAACCAGCCATTCTAAATCTTATCAAGCATTTTCATGGTCTTCCAAGAGAGGACCCTTTTTGTCATCTCGAGGAATTAACTGTCCTCGCTCAAACCACTCATTCCCGCAATGTGCGGGAAGGCATGTGGTTGATGAGACTTTTTCCTCTCTCTCTAAAAGATAAAGCTTCACATTGATTTAGAACGGTTGGGTGCCCGATTACCACCTGGCCCCAATTAAAGAGAGCTTTTCTAAAGAAATTTTTTCCCATCAGTTGAACTAACACTTTAAGAAGATCCATAACGACCTTTCAACAAAAAATTGGTGAACCCCTCCATGAAGCCTTGGAAAGATTCCAAGAACTTTTGAGAAGTTGTCCCTACCATGAAATTCCGCAATGGCAATTAGTGTAGATCTTCCATCATGGATTAAAAGATCAATTGAAGCTATTTGTGGATGCCTCATGTGGGGGCAATTTCCTTAATAAAGATGCCAAAAGTGCCTATCTCCTCTTTGAAGAAATGAGTGGAAACTCATTTAATATTTCTTCAATGGACACTTTTGGTAGAACACAAAACCCCAGATACGGAGTTAATGAAATTGACTCTAAATCCACCTCTGTTCTAGTCACTCAGGATGATCTATATATGTTAGCTCGACGACTGGATCGGATGCAAATTCACCAGAAAAAAATGGAAGAAAAGCTCACAAACAAACAAGCTCCACACACTAACACTCCACAACTTCTCCGAAGAGAAAATCTGCACAATATTGAAGCCACACCTGCTGGTCAGCAATTTCCAGCTGATTTCCCACAAGAATTGACTAGGTATTTTGATTATTTGAATCAAAATATTTTTGATCCCACCACGGAAAATATTTATGCTCTCTAGGAGCAATTTAGAAATCCCTCCAACACTTACAATAAAAACTGGAGGACCAACCTGAATCACTCCTGGAAGAACCCGAACCCGATTCCTTTTCCCAAACAAAATCATTTTGGGAATTATGGGCAACCTGCATATCAACCTGGACCATCCCAGGAAGATATCAATACTCAGGTCATGAAAACTCTGTAGGGTATGCAGAATCAAATGATAGAAGTAACCCACATGATTATCAACTTGCAACACCAAGTTAAGGTTACTCCTGATCATCGACCTATTGGGAATTTATCTTCCCAACCCATGCCCAACCCGAATAATCAAAGGAATCAGTTCCAAGGTGGATATCCCAGTCAACCCATTCAACCAACACCTCAGCATCCCCTAGGTTTCAATAACAGTCAGGTTTCCTGTCCTCATCCTAGAAACAACCAGACTGCAAATGCAGTTACTTTGAGGAATGGGAAAACCACTCAAGACCCCCTGCCTGTTAAAGAAACTCATTTCAATGAAAAATAGATCAACTCTTCCCCATCTTCCTCTACCACTGTTCAGGAACCTAATAATACAAAATAGGGAAACCCTGCACCATTTCCACAAGCCCTCCATTCCTCACAAAATAAGAAAAAAAAGAAATCTGAGCCCACTGATAAGGAATTAATGGATTTATTTGGGCAAGTTGAAATTAACATCCCTTTCCTAGATGCCATAAAATACATCTCTGCCTATGCAAAATTTCTAAAAGATTTGTGTACCCCAAAAAGGCAGCCTAGAAATTTAGGAAAGGTAATCCTTCCTGAGATGGTTAGCTTAGTTGTGCAGAGTCGATTGCCTCTTAAGAGAAAAGATCCAGGCGCCCCCTTGATTCAAGTTATCATTAATGATACTTCTTTTGATTGTGCCTTGTTGGATCTCGGTGCCTCAATTAATCTTATCTCCACAATTATTTTTGAGGAATTTAAGATCGGTGAATTAAAGCCTGTTGAGGTTACTCTTCAATTAGCCAACCGATCTACAATTAAACCATGGGAAATTGTTGAGGATGTTCTTATCTAGGTCAAAAATTATCTATTTGTAGTAGATTTTCTAGTCTTGGACATAGAGGTACTGGAAGCATTAAAGTTTGCCCCTATATTTCTTGGAAGACCATTCTTAGCCACCGCTCGAGCAAATATTGATTGTGATTCTGGTAAAATGAAGATCATGTGTGGCAGTGAATCTGTAACCCTAGATATTTTCCAAGCTTCTAGGAGGTTCCAAGATTTCTTTGATGACTTGGATTTAGAAATGGAAAATATAGTGGAGGAAACTTTGAAGATTTCACATTTAGGTTCCTGTTTTTCCATTAACACGGTTCCTGAACAATCCACTTCCTCTCACCTTTCCACCCTAACCACACATTCATCTAACACTCTAGTTGACCCTTTCACACTCACTTCACCACTAACTCAAAAAGCAGAAATTCTTTCGGAGCCGGGCCCACAATTGGAATTAAAACCTTTGCCCGACTCCCTTAAATATGTTTTCTTGGGACCCAATTAGACCCTGCCCCTGATTATAAATTCTGGACTTACTGTGGCACAAGAGCACAAACTTCTCCAGGTTTTGAGTAAATATAGAAAAGCTATTGGCTTGACCCTTTCTGATCTTAAGGGTATTCATCCTTCCTACTGTACACACCGTATATACTTAGAGGGCGATTCTTGTCCCTCCCGCCACCATAAAGGCGCTTGAACCTTAATATGCAGGAGGTGGTAAAAAAGGAGATTATTAAGTGGCTTGATGCCAATATCATCTACCCCATTTCTGACAGCTCCTGGGTTAGTCCAACACAAGTTGTGCCCAAAAAGGCTAGACTAATAGTTGTCACTAATGACAATGGGGAGAATATAGCCACTCGAACCGCCTCTTCTTGGCGCGTGTGTATTGATTACAGAAAATTAAACACCGCCACCAAGAAGGACCATTTTCCGCTCCCCTTTATTGATTAAATCTTGGAGCGGTTAGTCGGATGGGATTTTTACTATTTTTTGGATGGTTATTCCGGCTATAATCAAGTAGTGGTTCATCCTGAGGACCAGGACAAAACAACTTTTACCTGCCCCTTCGGAACCTTTGCTTTCCGAAGAATGCCCTTCGATCTTTGCAACACACTTGTGACTTTTCAAAGGTGTATGCTTGCAATATTTTTAGACCTAGTAGGTGAATGTTTGAAGTCTTTATGGATGACTTCTCTATTTTTGGAGATTCTTTTGACCATTGTCTCAAGAACCTTGAAAGAGTGCTCCAAAAATGCATAGAAGTCAATCTGGTCCTTAGTTGGGAAAAAAGTTATTTCATGGTTCAGGAAGGTATTGTCTTGGGCCATGTTATTTCAAAACAAGGAATTACGGTAGATAAAGCAAAAATAGATGCTATATCTAAGCTCCCACCGCCCACTACTATAAAATAGATCATATCCTTTTTGGGTCATGTGGGTTTCTACCTTAGATTCATACAAAATTTTTCCCAAATCTCCAAGCCCTTAAGTCAGCTTCTTACAAAAGACCAGCCATTCGATTTTAATGATAAATGCCTGGAGAGTTTTTTGAGGTTGAAGAAGGAAGTTACTGAGGCACCAATTTTGCAGGCACCTGATTGAAATAGTCCCTTTGAATTAATGACAGATGCCTCAGATTTTGCTGTGGGGGCTGTTCTAGGGCAAAGAATTGGCAAGAAGCCCATTGTGATCTATTATGCTAGAAAAACTCTTGATGACGCACAATGAAATTACACAGTTACTGAAAAAGAAATTCTTGCCATTGTATTTTCCTTAGAAAACTTTAGATCTTATCTTTTGGGGTTGCATGTCACTGTATATACTGACCACTCAGCACTTAAATATTTACTGACAAAAAAAGATGCGAAACCTCGCCTTATCCGTTGGATCCTGCTGCTCTAGGAATTTGACCTGGAAATCAAGGATAAGGTGGGATCGCAAAATGTAGTGGCCGACCATCTCTCTCGTCTTATGACGAATGACATAATGACCCCACCTGATCAATTCCCTGATGAAAGCATTTTAGCTACCACCACCCTCCCTTGGTTTGCGCTCATTGCAAACTATTTAGCAACAAAACGAATCCCCGCTAATTGGCCAAAAACAAAATGGGATAAGTTCTTTGCTGACATTAAATACTATTTTTGGGAGGAGCCCGACCTTTTCCGCATTTGTGTCGATCAGGTCATTCGACGATGTGTCTCTGATTTTGAAATCCATGATATTCTGACACATTGTCATTCAATGGCCTGTGGGGGACATTTTTCAGGCAAGAAAACTGCAGTTAAAATCCTTAATGCGGGATTCTTTTAGCCCAGCTTGCATAAAGATGCTCATAATTTTATTCGATCCTATGTTCGTTGCTAGAGCATCGACAACATGACTCGGAAGGATATGATGCCCCTTAATCCTATTTTAGAGGTTGAAATTTTTGATGTATGGGGCATCGACTTCATGGGACAGCTCATCAACTCTAGTGGGTATTTATATATACTAGTCACAGTCGACTATGTTTCTAAGTGGATAGAAGCAATACCCACCCGCACTAATGATCACCGTGTGGTTGTCGAATTTCTTAAGAAGAATATTTTCTCAAGATTCGGCATTCCAAAAGCCATTATCAGTAATGGAGGCTCACATTTCACTCATTCACTGGCACCTTCTTTCTAAATATGGGGTTAATCATAAATTTCCACACCTTAACACCCCCAAACAAATGGTCAGGCAGAAGTTTCTAACCGGGAAATCAAAAATATTTTACAAAAGATTTTTAGGCCCGACCGTAAAGACTGGTCCACCAAATTGGACGACACTTTATGGGCCTACCGTATCGCTTTCAAAACTTCACTCGGCATGTCTCCCTTCCGTCTGATGTTTGGGAAGGCATGCCATCTCCTGATAGAACTCGAACATAGGGCTTTTTGGGCAATAAAATAATTAAACATGGATTTATCTGATGTCGGTGTCCATAGAAAACTACAATTAACTGAATTGGAAGAATTACGTAATTTTTCCTATGAAAATGCAATGATTTATAAATACCGAATAAAGAAATTTCATGATAAATACAATGTTTGGAAACACTTTGACGTTAATCAACGCGTTTGGCTTTTGATGCTAGAATATGTCTTTTTCCTGGCAAATTAAAATCCAAATGGATCGGCCCCTTTATTGTCCTCAAAACTTATCTGTACGGTGCTGTTGATTTTTTTGATCCTAAAACTAATACGACATTTCAAGTTAACGACCAACATTTAAAGCCCTATTTTGATCATACCCCGAATCTTTTGTCTGAATCCTTCGATTTCACCGAACCAACCACAGTTGATCACTGATGCACACTACGCCCAATTGAATGGCGTAAAAGATAGCATTAGATGGGAGGTAACCCATCATTTTCTTTCTGGTTCTTTTTCTTTTTTTTTCCCAGGTTTTGACTATCATAAATTCGACCGCCTTTTACTACAGTAATCTCTCTTTCTCTCCTATTGCATGAGGACATTGCATATCTTAATCATGGGTGGTGTTTTTAATTTTGACGATCGAATTAGGATTTTCAAAACCTAAAAACATACAATTTTTTTAGTCATCTTTATTTTCCTACTTGCATACCCAAAAAAAAATATAAATATTGAAAACATTTTGAGGAAAAATTTTGAAATCTGGACTAAGGTTGAAAAAAATCATTGTTGGTACAATGGGATTTAATCTTTAATAAACTAGGGATGAGGATATGGATCTAATCATTAGAATCTCAGGATTTATTTTTTAGACTAGATTAGATATCCTTCTCCAAAATGACTTGATCCTCTTTTGTAATATGGAAAGTATCTGGCTTAGTTTCTAATTCAAAAACTTGCATTTCTTGCAAAACTTCCTGTGTCAAATTTCACACAGAAGACAACACCTAAAAATCACTAAAAATTAGAAAAAAAGCCCCCCTTGTTTGGACTTAGTAAAAAGTCTGAAGCAGATCATTGGTTTGAGTTCCCATCACCGAGGAGGAAAATGCCTCCTTTGAGGATGCGATGTCAACATGTTACTGCCTCGACGTTGATCCATATCTATATTTCATATCTTTAGATGGAGCATTAAAGCGTATTTTAGCAGCTCAAGTGTCTTGGACGGTGCTCTACCTATAGTGTCAGAGCAAGAACTTGAGTTTGCTTGGAGCGCCCCTTTACACCGCATTATGTTTTGGGGTTGTGAGCTCCTGAGTGGTGTCATGGATAGTGTTATCCTGAAGTACTGGCACTAGAGCCCCCTCGAGGATTGGTGATAGGAATGATGATTTCGACACATCTATTGTAAGAATAAGCTAGAAATAAGCATGAGGGACACAAAAAAAAAAGTTTTAAACCAAAAACACACCCTTATAAATGTTGGCTTTTCATAAGCACGGACACAAGGTTTTAAAGGTTATTACAAGTTGTGAATCAGATTCAAGAGCCAGAAAAATCCTAAAAATAAAAATTTCAAGTCATCTAAATTAACAAGGAGTTAATCTATGAATTTTATGGAGGATATATTGATCCCATTTTGTCTAATTTTTGGATCCAAAAACAAATCTCGATGTTTATCTTTGACAAATACCGTACCTCCTGTGTTTAAACCAACCAGGGTCCTATAGTCTCTTTTTCCTCAAAAGTCAAAAGAATTAGATTTCCCAAAAATTCCATTTTGTAAAAATTAAAGTTTTGCTAAGAGACTAGCAAAAGATAAGTATGGGGGTGTGATAAACGCCAGTTTATCATCATTCTTTTGCATTAAAACAATCCTAGCTCTTAGGGTTTTGCTTCGCAAACGGGTTTTTGGGTTGCATTTAGTCATAAATCAGGTTAGGCATGCATTGCATTTTTTATTATCTTTTTAATGTGTTTTTGTGAGTGTTAGGGATGAATAGATTAACAGATCCCTAGAACCCTAGCACTCAGGAAGGCAACAGGTGAAGGAGAAGCTCAAACTAGCTAGAACTCAGCTTGATCCAGCTCACCATAGCTGGAATCCAACTCACTTGGACTACAGTCAGCTCATCCTATCTCCATTCAGCTCATCTCAGCTGAATGGAAGCTTAAGAGAGCTCATCTCAGCTCACCCTAGCTTAGGTCAGCTCAGATCCAGCTCAACTTAGCTGAGCCTAGCTCATCTCATCTCCCATAAGTTCACAGGGAGCTCTAGCTAGCTCAGTTGAGTTGACTGGAGTTCACCTCAGCTCAGGACCAGCCTGATCCAGCTCCACTCAACTCTAGCCAGCTGAAGATGAATTCATTCCAGCTTAGGAAGCTCAAGTCCAGCTCCCGGGGACTCAACTTAGCTCAACTTAGTTAAGCTAAGCTACCTTAGTTGCCTCAACCAGCTCAATCCTCCTCGGGAGCACTAGACCCAGCTCACCTAAGCTCCATTCAGCAGAAGCCAGCTCACTTTAGCTTGGCTTAGTAGCTAGCAAAGAACTAGCAAGCTAAGCCAGCTAGAGTAGCCCCATGTTGACCTCTTCAGTAGCTGCCAGCTCCAATTTAGCTCCAGACTCTTCATATCCAGCTCCTCTCCTCAAACCCTAAGCTCCACATGCCTACTCCTCCACTCCACTACTAGCTAAGCTAGCTTAGCTTAGCTAGCATCCAGCTCCTTGGCCATCCATCAACCATAACTTAACCCTATCTAGCTCCATTTACTAAGTGAACTCAAGACCACCTAGCTAGCTCCACCTCTACTCAAGTTGACACCGCCTTCTTCACCACCCTTCACCCCTCAATCACCACCAAAAGACACCTAGATGTTGGTGCCAAAACACCCTTACCAACCCCCTTTTTGGTGCCAACTTCACCTCCCATATCCACCCTACACATAACCCTTCCAAGCCACATCCACCATCCACCTCAACCCCCTTCTAGAAGCCTAGAAGTTGGAGCCAACCCATGTGTAACGAATGTGTGCCCCAGACGTATTTTAAGACGTCTGGGAGGTGGCTCAGACGTCGGACAAGACGTCTGGGATCACAACCAGACGTCTGATAAGACGTCTGGGATAGTTTCAAGACGTCTGGAAATCCGTTATTTTCGACACACGCGAGTCGCCTGCGCGCCTGAGCGCGCAGACCGCATATTCCCCCTTTTTCTCCCTGCGGCTGCAGGCGGCCTGCCGCCTTCTCTCTCTCCTCTCCGCGCGGCGTTAAAAGGGGCGCGCCTCCCCTCCCGTCTCCACCGTCTCCTCCTTCTTCTCCTTCCTCTGCGTGAGAGCGAGCGGACGCGAGGGCGGCAGCGGCGGCCGCAGTGAGCGCGGAGGTGCGGCGTGCGAGGGCAGAGCTCTGCCGTAAGGGCGAGCTCGCCGGAGTGGCTTGGCCGGCTGGCGGAGGGCGCAGGGGGTGCGGAAAGACGTGGAGAGGGACCTGCTGCGGGCTGAGCAGCAGACGCGCGAGGTGCGACGCGGGCGGCGTCGCGAGCGGAGGCCGAGCAGGGTTCTGATTCTGGAAAAATTTCCAGAATCAGACGGCAAGGTCGACGTCTGTAAGATCATACAGACGTCTGAAAGGTGAGTTTCCGCTTTCTTCTTCCTTCTTGTCGACTGACCGTACTGAGGGAGGGGGGTTGGCTGTGCGCAGGTTCGCTGATTCGCCATCCTTTGCGAATCAGACGTCTGGAAGTTGTACCAGACGGCGGGGGTGACCTACAGACGTCCGTGTGGACCATCGGACGTCTGGGGTATAGGACAGACGTCCCTGCATACTTCTGGACGTCTGGGAAACCACGCTGAACAGGTAATTCTCTGATCCACCGTTTAAGACGTCTGGAAGGAGTTCCAGACGTCTGATTTTGCACAGTATCGTCTTTCTCGACCCGTTTAGGGCCCGTTTGGGCTCCGTTTTCCGCGATTCGAGTTGCGTTCGTTTCAGAAGTAATTCCTCTACCCGTCTACAGTAGCTATACACTGTTTTGAGACACTCCTTGTGTTTGATCCTTGTGATAGGACCTCGTTCGGTTGCAGTCTTGAGAGTCGCGGAGGCGCGCGGGATTCCCAATCACGCCCCCATTACTCCCGTTGTACCTGGTAGAGTGGCTTAAGTTATTAATAAAATCTGTTAAAGTATGAAACCATAACTAGAATCTAGGACATTGCATGAATCCTAGGAATGAGAAATGTATGGAATGATAGCTCCTAGGTGATGCATGAATCCTAGGGCTGGAAAACTAGTTGTATGCTAGATCCTAGGATGTGGCATGAATCTTAGGATGGAAAAACTAGTGGAATGTATAATACTGCAGTCTTGGAAAAATGGAAAGGAATATAAAGCTGCCTGTAATTTGAATTAACAGCTGCCTGTTATGAATAAAGAAACATGTTTGAGATCATGGATTTTGAGAACGTGAATCTGGAAAGTGAAACATATGATGTTCTGAGATAAAGAGCTGGAACCCTACGGGGAATTAGGAGTGGAACTCCTGGAAAGAAAAAGGAATGGAACTGAGATGTAGTTTGTACTGTCTCTTGGGTACGCAGTACCAAGGGAAGTACCCGTACCTGTTTAGTGCAGAGCTGAGCTAGCCACCCCAGGGACCCGGGGGTTAGGACTGGCCACTCTGTACCGACTTGTTGGCCCTCGTGTATGTAGTACCGAGGAGAGCTAGTAGTGTTAGGAGAGTACTAGCTACCCCACGGGCCCCGGGGTTCTGCTAGCCTCCTTCACCGACTTGTTAGGCCCACTAGGGCAAACCAGGGTAGTCAGGCGAGGGTGCGCGGACTGTGGAGGGGCAAGGCCCCGGTTTGGTTACTGTGGAGGGGTTGGACCCCTGTTACTGAGAGGGCTCTGCCCTGGTTCCGTGTTGTGCTTTGGGCGCACCCGTTAACGGAAACGACTGACCGTGTGCCAGTGCGGGCTAGCTACCTGTGCGTTTATCGCGCGTGCCGCAGTCACCGTTACGTCTGTCAGTGACCTTGGGGTGGTTGACTGAGGGTAGGATCACCACGGGGGACTCTCCCGGCCAGGAGAGCACCACGTGCTACTTCTACTTTTGGAAAAGACTGCAATCAAGATCGTTCCCACGAGGACATTCGAGATCAAGTAAAGGATCTGAGAAATAAATGAAATAGTGAGAAAAATTGAAAGATGTGAATAAAGGAAGTAATAGAACATAACAGCTACTGTACACTCTACTGTTGCCTTTAGTTAGTTTGCCACTCTACTCAGCGTTTTGCTGATGTGTTACACTCGTTACCTTTTTCAGGACCAGGTGTTGAGTAGCCAGGGCCGGCGGCTGCAGAGGACGCTGGGCCGAGTAGGGTCCAGTAGAGTTACCACAGCCTTTTGTACCCCTTTTGTTTCTGTTCTAGTGAGTAGTTTTTGTTTCCGCTGTACCTTCTTTACCTGCAGTTCTTGTTATATGATAAATGCTGTTTTACTGTTGTGGTGGTACCTACTGTAGTAGTTTCTTTCCTTACTGCTGTACTTTCTTACTGTTAGTTATATTCATGCTGAATGTGGTTTATTTTACTGTCTTTTGGTTACTTCCTCGTTGGACGACTAGGTCTTGGGATTAGTCGAGTCGGTTCGGTTCTCGTGTCTCGTAGGGACTCGGGAACCGGGTCGTTACACCATGGCACCTCCCCATGGTTGGCGCCACTTTTAGGTGTCCCTTGGCCACCCATAACTACCCCCCTTACATCCCTTAGGTGGCGCCAACTCCCCTTAGCCCTAGGATCACCTAACCACCCCCATCTTCCCATCTTAGCCATCCATCTCACGAGTCACCTTAACCCTCCCATCCTACCTTATTAAAAGACCAACACCCACCACCATACAATCCATCTTTGGCTAGCAAAATACCTCTTATATTCTACCTACAGCTCATGCCCAAGAGAGAAGAAGAAGAAGATTAAGGGGACACTCTGTCCCCTTGGTGCCTTCCCCTCTTCCCTTCTCTCTTGTGCCCATGCTAGCCAGAGGAGAAGCCAGGCAAGGAAGACCTTTGGAGGAGGTCTTGAGGGTGGTATACAACCATCCTTGGAGGAGAGCTTAGAGGTGGTCCACGCCACCTTGGAGGAAAGCCTTGGCACGCCCCCCTACTTCAAGGTTTGCCAAGGAAGCTACACCTTAAAGAATTTTACAAGGAGAAGGATGAGCTCTTTTTGATTGCTGGAGTAGCTGCAATTGGAGCAAGAGCCTCGCCATCTTCACCATCATTTCAGAGGATTTTTGTGTTTTCATTACATGCATTTTTAATTCTAGTTGTTTAAGAATTCTTCTACTAGATTCTTGTAAAACAATTCCTCAATTTTATACAAGTTGCCTTCATTAGATTTTTTTTTTGTCTTGGTTGAAATTTAAATTTCCCTTTTGTGCACTCATGTCCCTTCCTCTCTAATTAGCCTAGGCCTTCACGTGCCTAGGGTGAGCTTAGAAGGAAGGTAGCTCTTGTCACCTAGGGTTACTATTAGGAGTAGTTATCATCAACTTGAAATCCTTGTTATTTCAAATACAAAACAAAAAAAATGTTATATTGAAGAAAATATAAAAAGAAAGGTGAATTCCATTTTCGAAGCAATAGATTTAATTTTGGCAAACTTGCCTCCTTGGATGACCCTAAATACCCCACTATCTAGGTTATAAATTTTAAAAGCGTTTGCGATTTGGCTTGTTACAATGACTTAAAAACTTGCTTTTACAAATCACGCAAAATTTTGCATCAAACACTACAAACTCCAACAATCCCACACTAATTTGTAATGTTTTAATAGTCGTTTATTCCCCTACTATTAGTGATATTTTGCACCATGAATCATTATGCTTATTTGAAGGTATCTTTCAATTTAAACCTCCCATTAGTGTGACATTCACATTCTAAGTAAGTTGTAGGTGTCAAATTAAACCACAGCTTCTTATTTTAAAATTAAGGAATGCAACACACATAACGTTCATTTCCAAACTCTAAGAGTTCCAACCTGCTCTAGCACTTTTATGGCCATGTGCTAAATCCTGGAATTCATGAACATTTACAAGATAATTCCAAGCTCTCTTGCTAAAGTGACACCACATCAATGTCCATATAGGTGAAGTTCCTTAATTGTCTTGGTTGTTACAAACATTGGAATGTAATACAACTTCATTAAGAGCTTAAAGCTCAACCTTCCTTGATCACAATTATTTGGACTAACATCTTTTGACATGCTAGTGATGGTAACACCATCATTCATCATAACTTAAATTAGTCAAAATCAAGAGATAAAATGCTCCTAAATGATTGCCTGAGGACAATAATTCTACTCTAATCTATTCTGAGAAGATAATAAAATAGGGTTAATTCTGCTATTTTAACATCACATCACGAATGCAAATTAACGGGGTTACCCAGGGGTGAATTAAAGGTCAATTTAGCATAAAAGTCTAAAATGTGGGCCCACACTAACAAAAATAGGGTTTCATGCATTTCGAGGGCAGAAATAGGACACAAAACCTTAATTATCAAGCCTACTTAAATTTAAGAGGTCATGGTTAGGATAAAATTAATATAAACCTCCTAAAATTCATAAAAAAATATTCTAAGAGGTTTGATACCTTTGGTTTGACCATTTGAACCCATTTTGACTTAGAATAGAGATTCAGATGGGAGTTTGCCATGATTTGGGTTTCTGTGAAAATTGCATAGTCAAACATGGTCAAAACTCAAATCCAAGTTTACCATTAGATTTCTTGGGTCCAAATTAGGTTAACACCAAAATTTTGGCCCAATCAAAGTGCATCTTGACCTACGTTGCAATTTAGCCTCCAAGATCTTTGTTTCTTTTAATCAGACCCCTAACTTTCAAATTTTCTTGCAAATAGGGTTCTAGCTTTCTCATCTTATTTACAATTGGGTCCTTGTCGCCATTGAATGGTAGGTTTCCTAATAAAAAACCTAACACTCACCGTGAATCTTTGGAAGAGGATTTCTCCTCCAACTCAGGATCAAATCCCTCCAAACTTGGAGAAATTGATCTTGAGTTCATCCCCTTCCAATTGCACCAGACCTCGTGCTCTGATTTGGAGTGAGGAGCTCCCACCCAGCTTGCAAAATCAACGAGTTTAGGTTTCCAAAATCATGAATGATACTTGCCAATTTCTCCAATTGAGCTCGCAATTGAGCTCTATATAAGCTCCACGGTGTTCGATGGTCAGAATCAGCTAGGTTCAAGGCCAGAACAAGTCTTCCTCCTCTCCTCTGGCCATCTCCGACCTCAGCTCTGGCGACATCCTCCCTTGTCCTCCTACGACCTCTCAACAATCAAATTGAGAGTGCTTCCTTCTTCCTTGCCTTCTTCCGCCCCTGGTAGGCCAAAGCCAAGGCCTCCTACCCGTGTCGTCGTCACCGTTCCCCTCGCCGGAGACATGCGTCCCTTCCACGTTTGATAAGTCATTCCAATGTGGAATTCTACCCCCTTCATCTAATAGATAAGCTCTCTCACTTCCTCTCTCTCCATAGCTTTGATTCAACCCTTTCTTTACCCAATTTGACCGACAACCGCTATTCTCCCCTATCGTCTTCTCCGACACATGGACTCACACAACTTGCGACCACCACCACGAATTTGTTGGAGCTTTTGACCCTTGGGGATCATAGTCGACCACACCCATAAAAATATGCCATCATCGACTTTGTGCAACCTTAGCAGACCCACAAACACCAAAACTTCACCGCTGTCACCCTCCTTGCCTTACGGCGACACTCAGAGATTATTTAATTTGGGCTTAAATCTCGTATTTTGCTCTTTCAGGTGTCGCCGGTGAGCTCCAAATCTCCTCTTCCATTTGTTCCCGTCCGGCCATCATAGCAACTGCTACCACTTCCAGCAAAAGCGGCTCAACTTTGTGACGCTGTCTAGGCCATCAATTGGGAGAAGAGTCACTTGCAACTCTAGCAATCAGCTGCTTGGCCTCACGCAGCTTTAGTAGCAAAAGCTCCACGGTTTAGTCCCACATCATGGGTTTCAAATCTCGCATAGCACATAAATTGAATTTGCGTTGGTGGCTCTTCGCCTTTACATTGAGGGGTGAGGTCCCTTACACCTTACCCTTTACACTTCTCGCTCACTACCCACAGCTGGTGAGACTGGTCCCCTGGACCTGACCCGGATCCATTTACCTGATTAGCGGCTTATTAGAGGAAAATTTGAGGAAAATGGGGGGTGTTTTTTTCTTGGGGAGCGTGCACATGCCTTGGGATGCATGCACACACTTAGTGGATTTCTAAGTTGTTTTCGCTAAGGCTTTAACAGCTTTAAGTCGTCTAAGGTTTGCCTCTGACGTCTGATTGTGTTTAATTTGAATTACTGTGAACTTATTGGCTTATTGATCTGACATGGATATTTGAATAAGTGGTTCAAGACCACTGTAGCAAAATTGAATTGGTTGATTACCTTGGGATATGTGCTTGATTGTGGGAATAACTTGGTGATTCAAATCACCATTTTTAGGATTTTAATCTTTTTTCTATCCCATTGACTTTTAAGATACTATTGCTATCATTGGATACATTTTTGAGTATATTATTCATTGAATATCTTTATGGTGATTAATCATTGTGCTCGCTTATTCCTTATATTTCCACTAGTGATTGGATTCCATATTTTCTCGCTGCGAACAACCTCGGACTCATTTCTGTTTCCAAGCTTATAAAATTTAAATGTTGACAATTCGATTTTCGTCACTATACTACAATGCTATCCTTTTACGATGATTTATGATGACCAACAGCTAGTGCATCCAAGCACATGATAATAACTTGTTATTATCCATTAAACTTCAAACTAATTTTCTAATTTGAAAGTTGGGTTACCATTACTGGTGCTTTATAATTGGAATGTCAATCCCATATCACTACTAGTATTCCTTACCTTATCCCTTGGTAGAGATTTGGTAAGAGGATTTTCAAGATTGTTTCCAGATCTTATATAAATTACGTAAATTATGGTGATAATTCCATTGGAACTCAATTCTTGGCTATAGTCATGCCTAATACTAATGTGTCTAGACTTTCCATTATATATTTTACTATATGCCTTAGACATTCCAGCCTTACTATCAAAGTGCAAAGAGATGGATGGCATTGATTGTGGCCACAAGTCTATTTCTAGTAGAAGATTTCTCAGCCATTAGATTCTTTGCTTGCTGTTGGCAAAGCAACAAATTCAAATTTCATTGCTGAATGAGTTATAGAAGTCTACTTCTTGGAGGCCCAACTAATTGCACCACCTCCAAGAGTAAAATTCCAACCTTTACTGGATTTATTATCACTTTCACCAATGATCTAGCTTGCATCAAAATATCCTTCCAACATAATAAGAAATTCTAAATATTTCAGACTAAAATCCTTGGTTCTCTTAAGATAATTGAGAACCTTTCCAATAGCCTTCCGATGCATTTTGTTTGGTTTGCTAGTGTATCTTGACATTTGCATACACTAAATGCTATATCTGGCCTTGTGCAATGTGTAGCATACATAAGGCTCCCTATCACACTAGAATACTCCAATTGTGCAATAACATGGTCACAATTTTCTGATAGTTTCATACTTGAATCAAAGGGAGTATTTGCATCATTTATATGAAGGTACTTGTACTTTTCAATCAACTTCTAAATATAATGCATTTGATTCAAAGCATATCCTTGAGCATGTTTTTTAACTTTTATTCGACCTCATTTAAATCCCTCATTTTGAATGTAGAGGTCAGATACTTCTTGGCTTCATTTATTCCATCAATGTTTGTGCTGAAAATAAGCATATCATTGACATACAAACAAATGGTCACTCCATATCTTGGAGTGAATTTAAAATATAAGCACTTATCAACATTGTTATGCCTAAATCCATTAGATAGAATAGTAGAATCAAATTTCTCATGCCATTTCTTAGGAATTATAAAACCTTCAATGATTTAACTATCATGCCATTTCTTAGGAATTATAAAACCTTCAATGATTTAACTAGCTTACAAACTTTGTTTTCATTTCCAGGAATTATAAAACTTTCAGGTTGCTCCATATATACTTTTTCAGTTAAACCACCATTCAAAAAATCAGTTTTGACATCCATTTGATGAACATGCAATTTGTAGATTGATGCAAAGCAAAGAGTACTCTAATTGAAGTTATGCGTGCTATGGGAGCATATGTGTTAAAATAATCAATATCTTCTCTTTGTGTAAATCCTTTGGCTACTAATCTAGTCATGAAAGCTTGAATAGAACCATTAGTGTTGTATTTTCTTTTAAACACCCATTTGCAACCAATAGGTTTGGAACCTTTAGGCAAGTCAACTAAAATCTAGGTGTTATTAGACAATATAGAGTCCATTTCATCATTTAGTGCTTCCTTCCAGAATGCTGCATCTCTAGAAGAAATAGCTTCACTAAATCTTTTTGTATCACTCTCTACATTTAGTAAAAAAAGGTATTTTACTCAGTACATTGGATCTATTTG
Organism: Thalassia testudinum; assembly: GCA_037157565.1. Taxonomy (NCBI): domain Eukaryota; kingdom Viridiplantae; phylum Streptophyta; class Magnoliopsida; order Alismatales; family Hydrocharitaceae; genus Thalassia; species Thalassia testudinum. The sequence continues at coordinate 100,403,941 of JAZHRO010000025.1, forward strand.
CTTCAACAAGAAAAATAATATAATCAGTCAAGACAAAATCAGGGCCTAAATCTTTTCATGTTCTTATTTTCTGACTTCTTAATTCAATTGAACTATCAAATTTGGTTCTTTTCACTCTAATATGGATTTTATGTGATTTTATAAATGCAGGTTTTTGTCATTGAAACATGTAAAATCGATTGACTCTTAAATTTATAAAACCTAGATGTTGAATGCCAATTTCGTCAAGTTTAGAATATGCATCGTAGTATAGCAAGGAAAATCGATTCGACATTTAAATTTATAAGCTTGAAAAATAGATGTGAGTCCAAGGTCATTTGTAGATATGGAATTCACACACTAATCGCAATATTAAACAATGGGCACAATAATAAAGATATGCAATGAAAATCAATACTCAAAATATATTCAAAACAGGCCAAATTGTATTTCAAAAACATTGGGATAAAAAAGAATAATAATGCCATAAAAATTGTGATTTGAATCACCAATTAATTCCCTCAATCAAGCTCATATCCCAATATCTTAAACCAAATCAATTTCTCAATAGTGTTTCCAACCACTAATCCATGTTAGCACAGGTACTTAAATATCTCCACTCTAACTCAAATCAACCACAATCAGACGTTGGAGGCAAACCTTGGATGACTTAAAGTCGCCAAAGCCTCAGCACAAACAACTCAGAAATCCACTAAGTGTGTGCATGCATCCTAAGGCATGTGCACACACCTCGACGCAAAACCACCCCCAACCCTCTTCAGAAACCTTTGCTTTCTTCTCAAACTAGACTCGGGTGAATAGTAACCAGGTAAATAGATCCAATCCTAGACCCATCGGCGTGCATGGCAAGCGAGGGCACGTGAGTGAGGTGTGCGAGGGGATCTCACCCCCGTGCATGCTGAGGAAACTAAGCCTTAACACAATTGCATTTTATACGCTACTCCAGATTGTGAGCATACGTTGTGGCACTAAGAAGTGCCATGTCCTTCGCGCGACTCTTATTCAACTATTGATTGTTTGCTTGATTAATTGTTGCTGATGTTGTGGTTTCTTTGGCCAATTGAAGACCCAGATGTCTTCTTCAGATGAGTCCGTTCCCTTGCACGGTTGAATTAGGGCTGGAGATTGTCGGAAGACGGCAGATGGAGGCAAAGAACTAGTGGCGGCGGAGAAGTGTCCAACGAGAATACCTGAAGCATGAAAATAGCCTCACATCTTAATTAGAACAACTCAAGAGCTTCACCATGTGGTGGCGAAGGCGATGATGGTGTCGGCTTGGCGGATAGGCATGTATGGTGGCCGAATGACGTCGGAGGAGGTGGTGCTGTGGTGGGTGCTCTGGTGGAACGGTGAAGTAGTCAAAATGCCCAATAAGGTTATGGCTTTGAGTTGTGAGGTGATGGTGGGAGTTTTGGTGGTGGTGGCGGTGTGTGTGTGTGCGTGTGGTGGCTGCATGGCCTCTACAGAGGTGCGACCGGTGCTGGAGAAGATGGAGGGGGAGATGGTGGTGTGGCGGTCAATTTAGGAGGAGGAGGTAGGAAGGATCTAGAGAGGGAGAGGAAGAGATTGAACATACTCTAAGGGATGAAGGAGGTGGGAATCCACGCTGGTGTGGCTGCTAATCGTGGAGGAGGTGAAGACCTCTGATAAGAGAAGCGGTGAGGAAGAAAGGGCAAGGAGGCATCCGCTGCGGCCGGCGAGAAGCAGAGGAAGTTGAGGGAGAGAGTGGGCCACTTGATTTGGTCATTGAGTGGTCGGAGTGAAGGGGTTGATGAAACTCGCCGGAGTCGCGGTGGAGGCGGCTAGAGGAAGAAGGGAAGAGGGTTTTTGGGCCTAGACAGGATTGAGGAGGAAGCTGGGAACTTAAGGGGTTTAAATAAGACCTTGTCTACCCCTTCAAGAGCCAATTCAAGCAATCTTCAAGTCGATATTTGAGCTTGACATTTTTGGGTTCGTCGATGCTGAAATCAGCCATGAATGATCTTGAGGTCTAGTCCAATCTGTAGGGAGTCGTCTTAGGAGCAATCTCTCAAAGTTTGGAGAGATTAGGGAGAGAATTGAGCGAGAAATCTTCGCTCAAAGTTGGTGGTGGAGTTCATGTTCACACTCATGGCAGCAGGGGTATAAATGTGAAGATGATGAGAAAGTTAGGGGGGCAAATGCAAGAATCTTGAAGGTTAGGGGGTTGATTGTGAGAAATAGAGATCTGAGTGACTGAATTGCAAACTAGGTTAAGGTAGACTTTGATTGGTCCCAAATTTTGGTGTTAACCTAATGTGGACCTGAGAAATCTAATGGTAAACTTGGATTTGAGTTTTGATCATGTTTGACTAGGTAAATAACATAGAAGCCTAAATCAGGGCAACTTCCTGTCTAAAACTCTATTCTAGGTCAAAATGGGTTCAGATGGTCAAATCAAAGGTACTAAACCTCATAGAATATTTTTATATGAATTTAAAGAGGTTTAAATTGATTTTATTCTGAACAGAACCTTTCCACATCAAGTAGGGTTGATAATTAAGCTTTTTAGTATTGTTTTCATACTCGAAATGAGTGAAACCCTGTTTCTATCAATGTCGACTTACTTTTTAGCCTTTAATGCTCAATTAACATCTAATTAACCCCTGAATAACACCATGGTTAATCTGCATTTATGATGTGCTGTTAAAACAATAGAATTAACCCTATTTTATTATTTTCTTCTTAAAACGGATCATAGTGGAATTATAGTCCTCAGGCGTTCATTTAGGAGCATTTGTCTCTTCATTCCAACTAATTTGAGGAGGTTAAGGAGGCAAAATTGTTAGTCAACAAGTTGATTCTCTCTCTTGGCTCTCAAATCAACACTTGTATTTTTGTGATTTTCATTTTTGTTATTTTTATGGTTTTCAAAATAATCAGACAATTGAAAGAGAACAATGCTAAAAACTATGCCTATCACTAAACCTAAGTGAAAACAATAAATCCTCTCTTCTAAGCTCACCCTAAGGATGTGCGCCTAGGGTAATTAGAAGAGAAGAGTGTGATGTGGACTACAACTACAGGAACATGAAAACACACTAAGTAGAAACATGAAATTGGAAGGCAACAATTAGAACTTTGTATTACTAGCAAGTTGACAATAGGTAGCTGAAGGCTTCTTACAATTAAAAAGAGAAACTACACTAGCTAATACAAAGAAATAAATGAGAAGAAAAGTGTCCTCCAAAGATGATGGAGGAGGAGGTAGGTTTTGCTCCAAGCATAATAGCTCCTATGCTTGAAAAGATCTCCTCCTTGTCTCCAAGTTGATACTCCTCCAAGCTTTCCTCCAAGGTGGGCATCAACCACCTTGCTCCTCCTCTTGCCTGGCTGTCCCTCTTAGATGAAAGCTTCCTCGCCCTTAGCGTGGCATAAGGCAGAAGAGAGAAAAGGAAGAAGGTACCAAGGGGGTGGGTAGGATGTCCCCTTAATCTTCTTCTCTTCTTCTCCTTCCTTGGTTGTGGGTATGGTGGAAATAGGTAGAGAAATGTGGCAACCAAGGATGGAAAATATGTGGTGGAGGGTAGGGTATTTATAGGATAGGAAGGGGGGTGGTCATGTTGTTTTTTGGAGGGAAATGAAGAGGTGCCTTGGTTTTCCCTCCAAAAATACCTTCTAGAAGGTGTTGATTTTGTAGGGAAAAAATGGAGGGTGGAGATGGGTTTTGATGGTGGATGTAGGGTGGTGATGGAAGGGATAGTTGGGATCAAAATGAAGTAGGAGTAGGTGGTCTTTTTGGTGGAGCTTAGGTAGTAGGGTAGTAGGCCATGAAGTGGAGCTAGGTTGAGCTAAGCTAAGCTAACTTAGCTAGTAGAGCAGTGGAGGAGTAGTTAGGGTTTGGATGAGCTGAAGTTGGAGCTGCATGATCTTCCTGGAGCTAATAATAGCTAAAGTAGAGGTGCCTGAGAACTCAGAAGCTAGCTTAGTTAGCTAGTTCTTTGCTAATAGCTAAGCTAACCTAATCTGAGCTGGATTTTTCTAGTCCGGAGCTTAGGTGAGTTGGAGCTGGTCCTCCCGAAGACTACCCAACTAGCTGAGATAGTTAGTTTAAGTCAAGTAGCTTAGCTCAACTAGGTTGAGCTGAGCTAAGTCTTCGGGAGCTAGAGTTGAGCTGACCCAAGCTGGTTGAGAACTTCTTCAGCCAACTAGGCTTAGCTAGTTGATAGTAGTAGCTAATCCTAGTCAGATAGTACTTCCAGGAGCAGGATGGAGCTGAGAGGAGCTAGGATCAACTAAGTTGAGCCAGCTTGAGCTCCCATTCAACTAAGGTGAATTGAATGGAGCTAAGATGAGTAGCCACAACTAGGTGTTGAGACATTTGTTTTGATGAAACAAAATTACATTTTATTGTGAACTAATCTTTCAGGATCACGCTTACATAAATTAAGTCAATTATCCTTTGCGTGGATCAAAGTGAAGATTATCATTAATCAATGTAATTCTTTTATATTTCTTAAGTTTAGAATTATTGTAAGGAACCTCAGAATTAAAGACAAACCTTTCTAAATTGTAAAATAAACATCCTGATAGTATTGATCAACCAAAATATTAGAATTGATCGATCAAATTAATAGATTGATAAAAATAAGAATATTGATCAACCAAATTAGCTTAACGGTCAAATCAAATTTTCTTGTAATTGATCGACCAATTAAATATAAGTAAATTGATCGATCAAGATGAAAATTGATCGACCAATTAAGTAAATTGATCGATCAATATGAAAATTGATCGACCAATTAAGTAAATTGATTGACCAATTTGGTTCGAATGATTTTTTCTAACATTCCAGAAATGCTCCATTTTCACCTATAAATAAGGCTCCACACCCCTCATTTAGAAACACACCTTGAAAAATATATCAAAGAGAAAAAGCGCTTCCACTCTATAATTTTTCCTTATGCTTTCGTGTTCATTCTACTATGCTCTTCAAAAGCACGTCGCTCTGTGCTTCTGAAAAGAAAACTCAGTTTGCATATTTCAATTCCTTGAGGTTCCAAAGGAATAATTTCTTTATTCACTTTACTTTGTTCATTTCATTTGTTGGAGTCCATTGTATTTGGATTCCAGAGGTTTTATGACTTCTTTTAGTAGGTAAATGATGAGGTGTGACTCATCATAGCTAAAATGCTCAAGTTAAGCTAGAAACTAGGTTAAACACTACTAAATTAACATATGAAAAGGGTTAAGTGTGGGAAATAGTGAAAAAGACCTCAAACATCAAATCTATGTTAAAAATGCAAAATTAGGTCATTAAATCAGGTATTCTATTCATTAATATAAAATGATGATCCAATTGCAAATTGAATAAACATTTGTGTACAAAACTTCAAATCAAAAGTAAAATTAGCTTCCTTAATGTTCAATTAAGCTTAAATAAAAACTTGGTTACATTTGGACAACATTAGGACCGTGCATTTATTAGATTACATATAGGTCCTTAGGTCACATACATTTTATTCATTTGGAAACCTTTCAGGGACTTGTTTGAAAGCTGTAGGGGCCTATATGCAAAATCTGAGGACTGCTCTGATACCTTTTCTTGTCACTTATGGGCTTCTATGCTAAACTTCTATCCCTTCGCCCATAAGGGCTTCCCTGCAATTCTTCCAATAGACCTACTGCACCGTTGGGTCAACTGTAGCAGCTCAAGAATACTTGAGATCTCAGTCGTCACTTCCTTGATCCATGATCTGATGACCGAAACCAATTCGAACCTTCACGCGCTTCGGCACGTGTAGTCACCCTTTATCCCAGATTCCATCCAATGATCGATCTTTGATTTGTACTTTTGCGTGACTCCTCTTCATCCACACCGTCAGTGCCCTAGGTGCCTAATCGCAACACTGTGGTGCTCTGATCCAGTGACTCAGCTACTTAAGCCCCTCCCCAACTCCTTACGCGCGCTATCGACCTCTCCTCCTACTTTCTTGAGGTGATCCCTTCATCCTCTCCAGCCCTCATAACCTCTTCATTTGCCACATCTGTGACAGAGGTGTAGTTTTTCACCTCCCATTCCTCCTCGTCACTAGGGATGATGTACGCCTGAGGACGACCCTAGAGCTCCTCTTGTAGGCTCTTCACTCACTAGAGATCTCCCCCATTCTTCTTCCTTAGCGGCTGGCTTTGGATCTAGGCAACCCCATTTCTCTTATTAGATTAGGACTTCCTGCTTTCTAGAGTAGCTTAGAGTAGTGATTACTGTAATCAGATTAGCTAGGAGTAGATTAGATACAAAATTCAGTGATGGATTAGTGTAGATTAGGAGTAGATTAGTGTAGATCCACTTCTCCCTCTCTGATCAATTTAGATCAAAGAGATGTTTTTCCACCTCCATTTTGAAGCATACAGCTTTCTCTACGCTTCATGATTCACTTTTGATTTTTCCTCGAATTTTATTCATCATCCACCCCTCCATCAAGGTCAAATTCAGATCTGAAGCTTTGTCTTCTAGATCCGAATTTGCACCTAAAAACCCACTTGGGGGGTCTCCCATTCATTCCATAAGTTCACAAAGACCCCCTGATTTGATTTGATTGTCTCTATTTGCTTGATTCTTTCCGATTTGGTTTTCACGTCCAATCTTTTGATTTGGAGTTAATTTGGTTTTATTCGAGTTTAATTGAGAGATTTGAGGTTTTAATAGCTAACTTAGGTGTAATGCAATGAATCTAAGGTTTTGGATTTGGTTTTTAATTTATGGATGAGCATGCACTTAATTTAAGCCTTATTTTGGGTAGTTCGACCAAAGATAATCAGTGATACTGATTTGAGGTCAAATAAGGACCCAATTGATTCTAAGTTAGTCACTAGATCATCTTCAACACCAATCAATGGTGTTTAAGTAGATCAGATGATTTATTCAAATATCAAATCACATTAAAAGCCCAAATCAGGGCAACATGGGTTTTTAATCTATACAAAATTCAATCTAGACAATAATGTTCATCAGTGGTTTTATGAGATTTTAATGGAGGTCTGGAGCTGTTTGGAAATGACTTCAATCACCTAATATGATCTATTTCCTCTACATTGTCTATAATGTAGGGAAAAAATTATGTTAGGGACTTTTGAGATTTCAAAATATATGGACAAATTTTTATGCTTGCAGATCTTTGAAAGAGCATTGGAGTTGATCACTGAGTAGTTTTACAAGGATTGGATTTTCTAGACTTAGATCAGCTATGATGAATTCAAGTCAAACCTAAGAAGATCTAATTGAATCCATATAAGCTGGTCTAAGTCATCTGATTTGAGCCAATTAAGTAGCTGCTGCTGGGTTTCATGGGCAGTAGCTATATAAGTTGCTGTATTTGTTAGTGGTTGATTGGCAGATGCATTGAGTAGCTATCTAAGTGTTTACTACAAACAACATCAGTTGCATCTGCTAAATTTCAGCTATTGCATGTGCAGCAGATCAACCACTGTTTGGCTGATTTGGCTAATCTGATCAAAGTAGAATTGAGTTGGTTTATGAGTGTTTATGTGAGCTGACATGTATTTAGTGTATAACTTAATTTTTACAAGACTTCATGTAGGGAAAGAGCATGTGAATTCAATTAGAATTGCTTGTCATTTAGTTTTGAATTATTTGTCAGCTACTTATGCATGTGTAAAACTGTCCAAAGGAGGATATTAATGAAATCTGAAATGAAAATTTGGTTTAACTACCCATACACTTTTCATGTGTTGTGTTGGACACTGTTGGATGCCTATACTGCATTTCTAGCCACTCAAACCTCTTTTAGTGCCTTAGTTCCCTTTAGAAATACTCTTGAAGGCCTAAAATTGGTGAACTTTGTAAACAAATAAAAATCAGAAAAAAAATTCTAAAAAAATAAAATAAACTTGTCTTGGTCTAGATTAGGTATATTTTTAGATGTGTGCCAAGTTTCCAGGCATTCTGAACCCCCAGTTTGATAGAACATACTTGAATCTTAATAAAAGTTCTTAACCTCAAAAACACCAAAAACAACTCTCTCTCTTTCACCTCACTCTTTCTCTCTCATCTCCTATCTCTAATACATATATAAAACCCATAAAAATCATAAAATACCCAAAAGCTCCTAAAAATACCATGTATACTATGTATATACTTGTATATATTAATTAAACTTAAGCTATAAGTAAATATTGTATAATATGTATACAATGTATATAAATAACTTATATATGTATTCTATGTAGTAAATTAAGTATTTTGAATAACTTATTGTATATATAACTTTATTGTATTATTTTATATTAAATTATATAATTTAAATGTATACTAAACTAAATAATTCTATAAACCTATTTAAATGTACATATCTGTATATCATACTGTACATACGTATTTATATATGTATTATGAATATTATCATACCTGTAACTTAATTTAATTATATTCATACAATAAATAATTAAGTTATTAAGTTAACTAGATAATTTATTAAGTTAAAATAGAATAAATTAGTAATTTAAGTTAATACTGAGATAAATTATATTGTATACTTGTAATATATTAGAGTAAGTATTTTCAACTAATTTAAACTGCATTCATACTATATTTTAGTATTTATAATTTATTTATATGTATAATTAACTAAAACATGTATTTAATTGTATATAAATTAAAATAAAGCTTCTAAAATATAATAAAAATCTGTAATAAATAATTTATTATGTATATTAATACTGTACTTAGTCAATTTGACAATTAATTAACTAATTTATACTTCAATTAATGAATTAAACTCTAATTTAACTTATATAAACTGTAAACTTTACCTAATTTAATTATGTAATAAACTAACTTATTTTTGAAAAGTAATTGCATAATTATGTAGCCCTATGTAAGGGCTTTACAATCCTATAAATTAATTTTAATTTATATTAATTATGGCCCTCAAATCGAGGGCCAAAATCAACACGTTAGAACAGCACCTGCACGCATTGCAGTGCCAATCGGGTGCTTCTTTAGCGCCACATCATGGGCGTAGGAGCTCCTGCACCGCCTTATTACGTTTTTGTGTTTTCATCTCACCAGTTGACATGTGCCGGGCACAAAATATTACCCATACCTCTCACGATCTAAACTTGGCATATGGCATATGAGTGTGCGGTGCATTGGGTCGAGGGCCGTGCACTGTGCATGGGCCTGTATGGGCCCATTAACGAGCATTAAACCTGATTGAATTAAACCTAATTAAAAACTAGGGTGGCCCTAGTAGAGGTCTGGTCCCACCCAGAAATGGGTGCTGTGTACCCCACGAAAAGCCCGCCCGCCCACATTAAACCAAAATTTTGGATTAAACCGAACTGGTCTAAGAAGAGTGAACCGACTAAAGAGAAGAGGAGAGCGAGCTTAAAATCAGCTAGAGTTCTGTGTGTGTGTGTATAATATATGTATAGTATAAATACATATTATGTAATTAAATAAAATATGTAATAAATAAATTACGTATACTATAATGTATGGATATATAAGTATATATAAAGTAGGCTGTTTGAGCTCTTACATGTATATATAACACTTAGGGCTTTAGTGACAGATGCATCCGTCACTGTACGTACTTATATATGTTAGTATAGATAGTTATTTTACCTTATGTTATGTATATAATTTTACTAAGGTTTTAGTGACACTTATATAAGTTACTGTATATATTATATATGTTACTATAGATATTAGTATGTTATAATGATTTAGTATAGTAAGTATTATTAACTATTTTTGTACCTATACTTAGGTATTAACTATATTAGTTGTAAATAATTACCATAGAGTAGTTACATATAGTTTTTGATGCTTGTTTTCAAGCATTGTAATGTGTATTAACTCATTCTTTTATACAAAATTAACTAAATTACTTTATTCATTAATTGATTCATTCATTTTTGTAAATAAAATCAATATTTTTGGAATTAAAAAATATTTTTGGACTTAGAGAGTGATGTATATCAATAATTTCCTCCCAGTGAACGACCTGGGATAAACTAGTAAAAATTAAGTATATAAATAAAATTGACGCGACATCGGTTTGTATTTGTGACATATACCACAACAACCATGATGAGTCCATTTTAATGGACTAATATTACGCCTAAGTACTTTAATTGTATCTTTTAGGTTTGCTAAGAACTACATTAAGTTATAGAATATTTGCATGCATCATGATTTAGGTTCACATCCATTCTATAACTTAATATGTAATGATTTTGTTGTTTTTATGTGCAGGAAGATATTTAGAAAGAACAAGGGTTGGGGAGTAAATTTCCCTAACAAACAACCGGTGGCATTGTTCCCTATCCTCCAGCCACCCTCAATAGCCGCCGGCCTCAATAACGCCTCCCCAACAATCTCCTGCCAAAATTAGAAAAGGGATTTGAAAATCCCTTAATCGGCGCACGCGGGGAGAGAGAGGAGTTACAAGAGAGGAGGCGAAGAAAGGACGAGCATAACCATCTTCCCCCCTGCGGGGAACGGCAACCCTAGCATGCACTGTGCACCAAGGTCGCACCTGCCAGCACCATCTCCGTGCCCTTCCAGCATTCACACCGCCATGCACCTTGCGCGACCGCAGGCGATGCCTTCACGCAGGCGCTAAGCGCCTTCAAGCGCCCTCCAACTAGCCCGCAGGCGTGCGCCCATTTGCAGCGCGCCCTCCAGCCGCACCACAGGCACTCCAGTGCTAGCACCACCCCACCCGCGCCCGCAAGTGCTTCTCCCTCCAGCCGCTCCTTCACTGTCAGGCCAGCACCCGTAGGTGCTGTATAGCCGCTCCGCTCACCCGTGCCCCTACCAAGCGCCCGCAGGCGCGTGCCTTAGCCTCCAGCACCCACCTTCGCTTCCCCCGCTAGTGTCTTCAACCCCCTGCAGGCGCTGCACCGCACTGCCCTCACCACCTTGCGCACCCGCACAACGCCTCACCGCAGCCTGCACCGTACCGCCCTCGCCTCACCTGCGCCCCTGCAGGCGCCCGCAAGCGCTGCACCGCACCGCCCTCGCCCTTACAGGCGCCTGCAGGTGCTGATCCGCAGGCACGTGCCCGTGTCCCCAGGCACGCCCGCCTTCATCCTCCAGCCACACCTGTAGGCGCTGCGCGCCTTCACCACTGCTGCACCCTCCTTCCTGCAGCGCGCCCTCCTCTTCGCAGCGCATCCACCTCGCCACAGCGCCTCCACTGCAGAGACAGTAGCAGCCTCTCTAACGTTCTTCTCCTCCGTCGGCCGGCCACCTCCGGCCATCTCCGTCGACACTGCGGTCTCCATCGGATAGGCCTCATCTTAGCCGACCTTCCTAGCGCATCCACAGCCCCGTTGGTGCTCTCTCTCTCTCGCGAGGAGGAGAGACAGCAAATGCTCTCTTCTAAGGGAGATTAAAAATTACATTTACTGCCATTGCCACCAGAATTTGATTTTTGATTTATTATTATTTTATTGTGGCAGAATTGCACGTGCACACTCATGCTTTCTGATAATTGCATGTTATTGATATTCACCTATTTTAAGATTGGTTTTGGGATCAACACGTGCACCGATTCTCTCTAGTATATGATAATTGAAAATTACACAAAATCATCATATATTTATTGAAGATTTCAGTGAGGGAAAACTGCACATATACCCTTATCTTTTTAAGTTATTGTGAATCTACTTTCCATCACATTTTATGTCAGATTTGAATAGGGATTTCACACTTAACCGAAAGAATATAAAATAATCGAGAGTTTATTGCATAATTGCCTCCCTGTGGACACGACCCGCTCTTCTGTGAGTGGTTATTTTTATTGTTGATTAGTCGATTTTTCCACCACTTAAATACTACAACGCAAAGTGGAAAGTCGACTCATCAAATTGGCACCGTTGTCGGGGAGGCAACAGACGCAATAGATTTATGTTATTATTATTTTTTGTATATTCTGAGTTGCGAAATCATCTGATCATTTTTATTATTGTGCGAGGAATTTGACACGGCGACAGGTGCAGCAAAGCGACGACATTGACCCTGAACGACGCGTACGTTGGAGACAATCTTTTTGGTGGACCTTGACGTCACCTGGAGGCCAAAAATAGGAACACGTGGGCCTTGAACCCATGCATATAGGCTTATGGAGAAGCCTATTTTTGATTTAGTTAGATTTAGTCTAGATAGACATTAGAATTAAATTACTGTCATTTGGACCCTTGTTGGGTATTTTTGGGAACGTGTTCCCAGGGCTGCTTTATTTCTTATCGCTCTTGTATGCGGGAGCATATTTTTGGGAGCGTGTTCCCATTTATTTAGATTATAGGATTATTTAGACTGTTTGAACTGCATTTCGGTTAGTTAGTTAGATTAGGTTTGTTTGTTATTATTATTAAAAAGAAAATATTCGAACTGCCTGCTAGAAGCTGCATATCTATAGGACGACCATCTAGGATTGAATGAGCATTATCTAGTTTATGTTTATTGCATTGCATTCATACATTGCATGAAGAAAGCTGGAGTAAGGTACGTCTTCTCTTGAGCATCAATTACCTGTCATGCATATGCATTGAACCTAAATCTAAGACCACTAAACTTCTTGAATCAAATTAATTCAGTGGTCACTTTAAAAATTGGGACTGTTAAGAGGTTGGACTTTAAAATCTGTGACTGAAAATTATGTGCAAAAGGATCTTGTTTGCAGAATTTCAAAAAAATCAAAACACGATCGTATGCTTGCACACTTGAGACACTATGCACCTCACACATAAGGTCACTAGATAAATTTCTACCTCTCCTATTTTGCACAACAAAGGAAGTTAGTTGTAAATCAACAAGCTTATCCACCAAGTTACTTCGGTTCCTCGTGTGTGGGCTTGATTCGAGACTTTCATCCCTTGCGAGTAGGTTATAGGCACCAGCGAAGGTGGGCCTAGGAAGCATAATTTTTTGCAAAACTTGTTTGGCCACCAAATAAACATATAACTCTAAGACCTACAATCTACTAAAAATAGATCCCATTGAATTTGTGTTTGCTTTGACAATAGAACTCTCTAGGAAGTTTCTGCTTGTATTTTGAGTTCTTCTAAATCCTAAGAGAGTTAAAACTGTTTTGCTTAAAGAAATGGATTACCCTTACTCCTATCATTCAGATTATCAGAGTCAATACTTCCCATCTTTTAATCAGGATCCCATGCCCCGAGCGTATCCATCCTTTGATGGGTACATTGACAATTCATGGGATCATTCTTATTCTTATCCTGGGAGTACTGGCTTGATAACTCCCACTTTTGAGCAAAGCCTAGGAGCGGGATTTCCCAACCCTGAAATCCCTACTTCCATGCAAACACCCAACCCTCCCACCCTTCATGATTTTCCGTATCAAGGTTGAACCGATACCCCTAGGCAACCAGAGCCTGAAATTGACTATCCTCCCCAATCTGATAATAGTAGCCTCTCCTCTTTTATGATAGAAATGCAAAAACAACAAAAGGAAATGATGGAATCAATGGGAGAGATGTTGAGGAATAGTCAACAGTTAAATGAAGAAATAAGACAACTTAGCTACATGCTTCCCAATAGTGCTGATCCCTACCCATATGATCATGATCATGAAAATAATTCTGAGGAACCTAATGACAATAGGGATCCAATTTTATGTAACTATCATTTAGACTCTCCCAATGAGACACGGCCACTAGAGGACAACGATCATAGTGATTATCCACCTAAACTATATTGGAGTCAAAAGAAAGGGAAGATGGTACCTCTTGAGGACCTTAACCCTAATGACAGTATTCTCTTTACACCTACCAAACCAGGTTAAGGTTATATTGTTCCTATCACTTCCCCTATTGATTATTTGGTGGAATCCCATTCTACCCTTAGTGAGCCTACTCCTGACCCTCTAGTTAGGGAATCAACACCTATCATATAGTATCCTGAGGATTCAAATGCACCCAATGAAGGTGACCTAACGGAATGGAGGATGAATTAGATCAATTTTGGTCTCAGGGATATGAAGAGTCTAATTTAGGAAATGAGGATGCCCCAATAGAGGAACCTGGACTGAAAATCTGGAGTGAACCACAGGGGAATTATTTATCATTTGAGGATTTACCTCCAGAGGATAGAAATAATATGATTAAATCCAGATTCCTCCTTTCTTTTAAGAGTCATCCTCCATCAAAACAGGAGTTGATATTAGAGGAGGACAAACAAAACAATGGAAGTCTATGGGAGACTCTCAGGGACAAAACATGTCAATTGAGGATTTATACCCTGAGAACAGTAACGAATTCAATGATATAGGCTTCCTCCAAAATATTAAGACTGATCCTCCTTTAGAAATAATTGAGAATACTGATCCAACTCCTAATGAATCACATATACACCCTGACAAATATTTGAGAGAACAATCTGGGGATGAGTTGAATGATAATGATTCTTACATTTTGACCCTGCCATCAAAGAGTTGTAATTTGGAGTCCACCCTTGATTCAAATATGACTCTGATCATTAATGCTAGGTAGGGTAATATGCAGTTGTCTACAACTGTTAGGGAGTATACACAATCTGAATCATTGTTGGAATTAGACCTAATACCGACTAAGCCCTCGTTGGACTTAACCATTACCTTCCAACACTATAAACAACCCTTATACTCCCTAACCGATCCTTGGCTCAGATCTCTGCTCATGTACATTGTTTCTAGAGAACATATCAGGCCAGTACATCCTCGGGTAGAATGGTGAGTGTGGATTGATGCTTGTACTTTTACTCACGCCATTCATGGGTTTGAACTAATAATGTATATCTTTTAAAACCCGTCCTATTTTGGAGGATCCTTGTTATCCTCCACTTATTCATTTCGGGAGGTCCCTTTTCATATTCCATTTATTATTCCTACACCTCCCAAGGTCGCCAACGAGGTTCTTCGCTTTCATATCTTCCGGCGAGCATTTGGTATTACGTTGCATCATCAGCTCGCCAACATCCGTGGCTACCTATTTTCCAGGCCTGCACTATTACGCATATTTTTAGGGCCTAACTTTGTCTGTTTGGAACTAGACTTATAGGTTCCTTCTAAGTCTGGTTGCTGACAGAAAATGCAGCGCTTGTTGGGAGGCAACCCAGCGATCAGAATAACACCATGTCAGGTGATGCTTTTCCTTTCTCCTCCTGTTTTAATTTTACAATGGGGACATTGTAGGATTTAGGCATGGAGGGGTGCATTTGCATTTTAGGAAGTATTCATGCATTTAAGTTAGCATATAAAAAAAAAAAATTCTCTTTTCTTGAGTTGATTGGGTTAGCCCTAGCAAAATACCTTTGTCATTGGGGGTTTTTCTTCCTGAATTATTTCTTAAGTTTAGAATCCAGTGCATTTATTTCACGTACACATAGACTTGGTAATGGATCCTTGAGGAAAACCAATAAGCATTTGTAGTCTACTGAACCCTTGGACAGTTCATAGGGAGTCAGGCATACTATCTTCTAGTAGATCCACCTCATATTTGTGAGAAGAATGTAGAGAGATTACTGGTGCACTAAGTTTAGTGCAAGGAATCTTAAGTTTTGGATAATTAGGTGATGATACTTCAGAGTTAGGCGTAGTTTTCACTCTCTGTTCCTGTGTGCATACTTTGAGTGAATTCCTGAGAGTCACCAAATAAGGCAGATACATAGAGATGGGGTCTTAATAAAGCTATAACTATGGTGGATGGTTACGACCGTCCTTCATAGAGTCATCGGCTGAAGGAGGGTAATAGTATCAAAGGTCAGAAATACGCCTGTCCTATCCATTCCTTTCCGGTGCCAAGAATAGGCACTTCCACAAAATAAGCCACACAATATCCTCTTGACCATCATCATCCCGAATAATGCCTCATAAATAAAAGTCTGTGTCGTATTATGTTGATTTATATTTAAAAAAAAGAAAAAGAAGAAGAAGAGAAAAGAATAAAAAGAAGAAATATTTATATTATATAAAAAAAGGTCCAAGTTATAATGTAACATTATTTCTGAGGCAACAGAACACTTATCACGTTCCACTAAATATGACCCATACCTACCTTTTAGTATTTCTGATCACCCAAATACTAGTTGAGGACTCTAACTTAGTTGTAGAATTATTAGGACTTTAATTGAAGTATGGATGCCATGTGAGGCCACCAAATAGTGAGTACAATTTCTAAATCTGGCGAGATTTGTGATCTCAGAAAGAAAGAAAAGAGGGAGTGCCCAGGAACATCAAGAGAGCACAATTGTGTAGCCTCTCTCAAAGTTGACTTGTCAATAGTCTAGAGATCTAGAGTCTGCAGTACTACTAGATGAGTGTGTGCCACCAAATACAAATCCATTCAACTCGATATCTCCTACCTAAGCCAAACGCTGAGGTCAAATTACAGATTATCATCTGCTTTATCCCCGAGGGAAGTAGTTGCCTATCTCGACAGCAATATTTACCAAGGGTGAAGTACAAACTCCCAATGCGAATTGGCTTTTTCACTTGGATTCTTTATTTAGGCTATTATCACATCACATTTGTCTGGATCTCTAAAGTTTTGAAATAAGAAAAGAAGAAATATTTTGATTACTTCTATTATTTTTCATTTTTGCTAGGGACTAGTAAATCTTAAGCATGGGGGTATTTGATGAGTCTATTTTAATGGACTAATATTACGCCTAAGTAACTTTAATTGTATCTTTTAGGTTTGCTAATAACTACATTAAGTTATAGAATATTTGCATGCATCATGATTTAGGGTCACATCCATTCTATAACTTAATATGTAATGATTTTGTTGTTTTTATGTGTAGGAATGATATTTAGAAAGAACAAGGGTTGGGGAGTAAATTTCCCCAACAAACAACCGGCAGCATTGTTCCCCATCCTCTGGCCACCCTCAACAGCCGCCGGCCTCAATAACGCCTCCCCAACAATCTCCTGGAAAAATTAGAAAAGGGATTTGAAAATCCCTTAATTGGCGCACGCGGGGAGAGAGAGGAGTTAAAAGAGAGGAGGCGAAGAAAAGACGAGCATATCATCTTCCCCTTGCGGGGAACGGCAACCCCAGCGTGCACTGTGCACCAAGCCTGCACCTGCCAACACCATCTTCGCGCCCTTCCAGTGTTCACACTGCCATGCACCTTGCACGACCGTAGGTGATGCCTTCACGCAGGTGCTAAGGGCCTTCAAGCGCCCTCTAACCAGCCCGCAGGCGCGCGCCCATTTGTAGTGTGCCCTCCAGCCGCACCGCAGACACTCTAGTGCTAGCACCACCCCACCCATGCCCGCAGGTGCTTCTCCCTCCAGCAGCGCCTTCACCACTGTCAGGCCAGCACCCGCAGGCACTGCATAGCTGCTCTACTCACCTGCGCCCTTGCCAAGCGCCCGCAGGAGCACGCCTCAACCTCCAGCGCCTGCCTTCGCTTCCCCCGCCAGCACCTTCAACCCCCCGTAGGCGCTGCACCACACTGCCCTCACCACCTTGCGCACCCGCACAGCGCCTCTCCGCAGCCTGCAAGCACCGCACAACGCCTCTCTGCAGCTTGCACTGCACCACCCTCGCCTCACCCACGCCCCTGCAGGCGCTGCACCGCACTGCCGTCGCCCTTGCAGGCGCCCGCAGGCGTTGCTCCACACCGCCACCCACACCCGCAGGCGTTGCATGCCTTCACCACTGCCGCGCCCTCCTTCCTGCAGCGCGCCCTCCTCTCCGCAGTGCATCCACTTCGCTGCAGCGCCTCCACAGTAGAGACAGCAGCAACCTCTCCGGCATTCTTCTCCTCCGTCGGCCGGCCACCTCTGGCCATCTCCGTCGACGCCGCGGCCTCCATCAGATAGGCCTCATCTTAGCCAACCTTCCTAGCGCATCCACAGCCCCGCCGGTGCTCTCTCTCTCTCACGAGGAGAGAGTGCAAATGCTCTATTTTGAGGGAGATTAAAAATAACATTTACTACCATTGCCACCAAAATTTGATTTTTGATTTATTATTATTTTATTATGGCAGAATTGCGCATGCACACTCATGCTTTCTGATAATTGCATGTTATTGATATTCACCGATTTTAAGGTTGGTTTTGTGATCAACACGTGCACCGATTCTCTCTAGTATTTGACAATTGAAAATTACACAAAATCATCACATATTTATTAAATATTTCAGTGAGGGAAAATTGCACATATACCCTTATCTTTTTAAGTTATTGTGAATCTACTTTCCGTCACATTTTATGTCAGATTTGAATAGGGGTTTCACACTTAACCGAAAGAATATAAAATAATCAAGACTTTATTGCATAATTGCCTCCCTGTGGACACGACCCGCTCTTCTGTGAGTGGTTATTTTTATTGTTGATTAGTCGATTTTTCCACCACTTAAATACTACAATGCAAAGCGGAAAGTCGATTCGTCAAATGACATTTTAAAATCCCTTTTTAATACGTACCGATCGTCGATGATCAATAAAAGAGAAGTGGTTTGGAAGAGGTTGTGCCACCCTCATTCAAGTGGTATGTTAGTAGATTGACTAGCGTTGCCTGGTTGGGAAAATCCTAAGCTGGGAGACTTAGGTAGTGGTTTTTACTTGTTTGGGTTTCCACTATAAATTCAGGTGTAATCTATGCTTGATACTTTTGTGGATTGATTTGTGTACATCTAATTTGAATTTTTAAGTGCTACTATTCACCCATCCCCTCTAGTATACTGTTACGATCTGCAAGCACCCTCACTAGGTTGAGATGGAATTGAGCTGAAGTCTACTGAGTTCAGCTAGCTTGAGCTACCATTCAGCTGAAATGAATTGAATGGAGCTAAAATGTGCTTGTCTCAACTAAGTGGAGTTGGAATCTAGTTGTGATGAGCTAGATTTAGCTAGGATCCAATTGAATTTGGGCTTCCTCTTTATCTTTTTCCTTTCAAAGTGTTAGGGTTTGTGGGATCTGACTCTCTACTTATCCTTGACACTCAAATAAACATATTAAAAATACAAAAGAATGTAATGCATGCCTAACTTGCTGGAATGCCTAAATGCAACCCGAAAACCTGTTTGTGAAGTTAAAACCCTAAGAGCTAGATCTATTTTAGGGCATAAGAATGATGATAAACTGGTGTTTATCACTCTCTAATGGCCATAGTAGGTATTATAGTATTTTCCTTGTCTTTTCTTTGTTCAAAAATCGGGGAATCATGAACAAAGTTTGTTTCAAAAAATTCAACATGTACAGCCTCAACGATGACATTTGATTCTAAATCCAACAACCTATAAGCCTTAGAAGCTTGATGTAACCAACAAATACACTCCTAATCCCTCTAAATCCCAATTTGGGCCTGTGTGGGTCATTAACCTTGTAATTGGCGATGCATCCCCACACTTCAAAATAATTTAGGTTTGGTTTTCTCCTACTATTCCAGTGTTCATATGATGACATGCGGGTTCATTTTAAAGGAACTTGATTATGAATATGGAAGCAGTGAATAAAGCTTCACCCCAAAGACTAAAACATAACTTTGCATTTAGTAACCTAGCATTCACCATATTAACTAAAGTTCTATTCTTTCTTTAAGCTAGACCATTTTGTTGTGGGGTATAGGGGATAGTTCTTGGATGAATTATTCCATTCTCTTCATAGAATGAGGAGAATGAATCTAAAAAATATTCTCCTCCTCTATCACTTCTAAGGATTTTTATTGGCTTTCTTTTTGATTTTCAATAACTTTGAATTCTTAAACTTTTCAAAAGTTTCCTCTTTTGTTCTTAGCAAATACACATATGTAATTCACGAGTAATCTTCTATGAAAGTAATAAAATATCTTTTTCCTCTTGTCCAATGACCTTTCAACTCTGTGGTATTGTTTTCAACTTTAGGAAAGGATTTCTTGGTCATTTTAGCCTCAACACAGATTTCACATTTATAAGTTTGATCACTTCTATATGCTATATGAACATGTTTGGACAAACATTTCAAGGAATGAAAATTTGAGTGTCCTAATCTAGCATGCCACAAGGAAGAAGGATACTCAGCAATATAAGCAGAAACAAAATTTATTTCATTAATGCTAAACTTAAACACGCCATCACATGAATAGCCCTTCCCAACAAACAAACTGTTCTTGGTTACAATTGTTAGTACATTAAGTAATATATAACTTTATTTTGATGTTTAACAAAATTTGTAATTATTGTGTTTGTTTCTTATTTTTGAAATTGCAGATTATAAATTACATAAGTTTGATAAAGATATAAGAAGGATTGAAAAGCTTAGATGTTTCTCAAGAAGCTCACTACATCTCAAGGCTTCCATCGTTTTATTTTAGACTTTGTAAAGAGCCTCACTTACTTTCACAATCACTTCAAAATAAATTTTTATTAGTCGTCTGATTTTTCCTAATTGAAAAACCAATCATTCTTATTATGTGATTAGTAAGCATGATTTCAGAAGAAACATTATTATGTTGACTGATTGCACAACAATCATGGGTCCTAATAAACCTAAATAATGTCTGAACCTAGCTTAATTTGTGGATATTGCACTCATATCTTGCATATCATGCATTGCATTAGTTTATCTAGAATAAGATGAGATATCTTGCTATTTAATGGTTTTTATTGCTATTTGTAGATAATAAAGTGATCCAGGATGCAGGAGATAGTGGAATAAAGCAATAAAGGAAGAAGAAGACTAATTCAGACAAGAGGAGTGAGGAGGATAGTCTTATCCCTATCCATAGAAACCCTAGGACAGCCTTCCCAAATCCAAAACCACCTCCATTAAGACACCTTAGCCTCAAAACCCAAACATGGATAGCACTATCCATGTTCTTATCCACCCTATTCCTCTCCCAAACACTTATGAACCAAAACCAACCTTAGAAAACCTAAAACCCACTCGCAGCACCTTTTAGGACGTCTAGACATTTTGCTGAACGTCTGATTTCTGCAGGATGTCAATCTCGGAAGCCAAAACTCATATTGACACATAATTGGATGTCCAATTTACTATCCAGACGTCTAATTCTAGAATACAAGACGTTTGACCACTCTTCTGGATGTCCGATATTGTTGTCTGGTTCCTGATTTTGGTGCTAGAAGCCTGATCTTGCCTATTTTGACCTAGAAACCCCACCAGACACCTTAGGAAACCTAATTAGAGACCTCCTAAGCCTATTCCACTATCCATAGCCCCACTTATCCTATCCCTAACCCAATTGAACCATCTCATACCTAATTGGGTGAATCTACAGTTGATTGGGAGCATCTGAACCCAATTAGATCCACCCAGGATCTAATTAACTCTTACTTATTTGGTTTACCTAAGCCTAAACACACACACACACATCCAATTAGACTTGACCTAGACCCAATTAGGTTCACTCCTTTCCAATTAGACTCACCTAAGCCTAATTAGGTCCATACCCACTTAATGTAGGTTAACCCAACCTAGATTCACCAAACCCACAACCCTACTCTATGAAAATTATACCCACACATACACACACTTTCTTAAATCTCACTTTCCCATTCTAGCCCTCATTAGTTGGTCACCAACCTAGATCCTACATTGGTGGCACTTGCTATTTTTGGGAGCCACCAAAAGTGGCGACCCATTTGAATTGGAGAGGCCTTTCAATAAAAGCCAAAGAAAAGAGAGAGCACTATTCATTCACTCCCATTTCCATTCACTCTCTTCCTCTCTGAACTTGCGACCACACCTCCTCTTCTCCCTCTCAATGCCGTCCTCCTCCTCCAAGGCTCCCTCCATGGACGGCTAGGAAGAAGCTCTCCTCCAAGCTTCTTCAAGGGTGGCAAGAAGAAGAAGAGCATAAGGATGCAACACCTTCTCCTTTCTTCTTGAAGGTGTACCCTCTTCTTCCTCCATAGCGGGTCCACGCCCCCATTTTTTTTCTTCTTAGTCGGCCATAGAGAAGACCCCCCATCAAGGTCTTCTCAAGGACGGCCATTGGTAGAGAAAGGGTGCAACACCCTCCTCTCTCCACTTGGGTGCACACACTCGTCCTCCTCTCTTTAGTGGACCGCCAAGAAGGCTTCTCCTTAGCCTCTCTTGGTTGATCCCTTTCTTTAGTTTAGCTTTATTTCCATGTATTCGGATTTTATAGTGACTTAATTTTTGATGCATGATACTCTTGTCTAATGGTTTTATGTGCATGCTATTATTTTCATGGCTTACAACTTTGATGTATGCCTGTTAGTGTACTTAGGAGCGTCCCATTTAGGTTTCCCACACTATGCACGGCCACCATGGCCCCACTTAGATCCACGTAGTCACTTAGGTTTTCGCTAGCACATCTAGATCTAGGTTTCATTTCGCTTTCAAAATAAAATAAAAAACACAAAAAATGTGTAAAATACAAAAAAGACCAATAATATTAGGTTAGAAAAGCTGATCCAATCCTCGACTCGTTTTCACGCCTCCTAGAGATGAACGACTGGGACTCAAGTTCTAAAAAGAAAAGAAATCTATGCGAGTTTCGTTATTATAAATATTTTTGTCAAGGGGATTTCGCGACTATACTATGATTTTCAACAATTTAAAAAATGCATGATTTTGATGCTTGTGAAACTGCACCGTTTCCTTGGAGGCAACACACGAGTTTGGATTTGGATTTGCTTAACTTTGGTTTATTTTGATTGTAGGTCAAGAACGAAGAGGATCTGCGCACACATCGACCTGTGGTGAAGACCACAGGTATTGTTCTTCGTCCTCCATTTTTTCTTGCTTTCATAGGGGAAAAAAAATTCAAGTTCAAATTTTTGTATTTGAATTTATAATTTTTTTTCCTTGGTGTATGCTTTAACTTGGAAACTATTTAGACACACCAAAAGTCAGATTTGGAAATCCAGCCAGCAAATATTGACGATTTTCAAAAATTTATTTCTGTAAAAATAAGAATCCAAAAATCTTGGGATTTGGTCTGATCTTAGGGTTTCAAACCAACTTTCCAACGCCACCTTTTATGTGGAAAAATTTGCACTATACAAATTTTGAAAATTCACAGGGTGGAAGGATGTCAGAACAGTCTGCACTCTAATTTTATATAACTTTAAACATTAATTCTAACCTCTAAATAAATTAGATCTCTTTGAAATTTGTGGGGTTGGAAAGCCACTGAAACATTGCTGTTTCTATAAATTTTCAAGAATTTTTGGATTTTTTTTGATACTATTTCAAACTGAATTACTTGCATGGGATCTTTCTGGCCTGTTTGACCTTCTGACACTAAAAAGTTCTTGAAAAATTGCATGAAAAAGTAAAAATCTTAAAAAAAAATTCCTGAGAGACCTGTTGAAAGAGTAAGATCTCTACCAAATTTCATATTATTTTTATTCATTTACTGATTTGGGGAGTGATTTCAAGTCAGACTAAGGTCTGACTGCAGATTTTAGAAGAAGCACAAACCCTAGGTAATTCACATTAGGGTTTAAATTTAGAGACCTAAAACAAACCTATTTGAGCATGATTTGGGTGTGATTGCATGAGAGGGGATTTGCTGTGATTGGTTGCCCACCCTCTCACCCACTTGAATTGAAATTGATCTACATTTCAACTTAGGCAACCACTTAGGTCTATTTCACTTAGTAGTGGTGCATTAGGACCATTGTTTTCTCTGATTAGGTCATACCACTTCTACCTTATTGGACTTAAAAGCATCATATAGACCTATCTGATATTAGGGTTTCCACACTAGGGTAGATCACATTAACATGCCATAAAGGAAATTCATATAACAATTGGGACTTGCAAAACCTGTTGCACGCTACACTACAACCTTTTTTGAATTGACTTAAACAAGGAAACCCTAGAAGAAATTAATACAAGCACTTGAACCATAAAAGCCACTACACCAATTAAAGCTTGTATTGCAAATCCTTTGTCTATGCACTTCACACTCTAAATCCAATTTTAAGGGCAGCACCCCCAAAATGCCCAATCACATTCCAAGAGCACTCTAAGCCCAAGCCTAAAACTAAGTAGACGTGCCCCAGGCAAGACTAACTTACTTGGTAGCAGAAATTTAATTGGGTGAAAATCAAGGCCTTGTCTATTTGGACCAACTGGTGATAAGAAAGGTTGGTGCGGTAACTACGTTAACCCTTAGTGGCGTCCCGCTATGCAGGGTATCCTAAGGGTCCCACCCTTCTGGCTAGCCAAATAATTCAAGGGTTGGTTTAACCTAGTTCCATTCCAGGATACCAAGTTTAGATTCAATTAGGGTATACAATTTAGGGCTAGCTTGTTTGCTTGATTTGGGGCTCTCTCTCATCTTTCTTCCTAGGCCTTTGCCTTATTTCCACCATCCCCATGTAGCTGGTTGAGTCTTCCTGAGGAAGGCTATCTCGTACCTCTATTCGCTTCTTTTCTCAAATAGCCATGAACCCATATCATTCTTTTGATTGTTGATAACACTACATTTTATGGTGATACTTTTGCTAATTGGAGTTTCTCTTAAGGATGACATTCACAAATAACACATCATAAATGGGCATGGGAGCATTACATGCATCGCAAATTGAGATTGCTTATAATTCAATGTTAATGGCCATTTGTACAAGTTCATGTCAAAATAGGCCTCAGATGAGCAATTGGACCGCACGAATGGATTCAGAACGACGAACGAAGTCCAATGAATTCAAAATCGACCAAATCCGACATCCTGAGCTCTCGCAATTGGCCCAAGAAGTTGTGACCATTGATCTGACGATCAACAACCACAGAGTTGCCACGTGGTGCATGATCTACGTAGGCCAGCCACTGCCCCATTTCATCCATCAGTTGTAGGATGAATCTCTGTCATTCGATCTTCGATTGGACAGCTGAGAACGGATCTTAGCACACGCCCCGCCCACGCACAGCACCGCTTCATCGCACAGGAGCAATCCACAGCCATCCGATCTCCCATCGGATTGCTGAGGTTTAATGGAGAGTGCGACCATCTCGTGTGCGTGCCGCAGCGGTCAGCGACCCTCCTCGCACACCAGGTGCCCACGTTCGAACCACAATCGCTCATGTCCAAGCACGCAATCAAAATTCAGTCGTTGATTCGTGTGTGGATGGAGCAGATGAAGGCATGCGGCACGATCACGAGCGTTCATTCCAGGCACGCACGATGACACGTGGGGCGCATGCTACGCAAGCGCGATCTGCGAGCGTGCCCTCCGCACAATCTCAATCGTCCGATCTTTGATCGGACAACCCTCAAGGCATGCACACGGATCGCGAAGGAGAAGAAGAGTAGGTGCGCATGTTGGACCGGTGGGCAGGGGTCTACATCGATGCTTTCGGCATGGTTTTAGTGACATCTCGGATGTCGCTAAAGCCCCTACCTAAATTGGAAACCCCTTATTCCTATATAAACCCCCTCCAACTACCCATGTAAAGCATTCATTACACTTGCAAGCCTTCTACCTTACTCCTAGCTACCCTTAGCACCATTTTGTACTCGCTGGAGTTGACGAGCCACCGACGGAGCCCTCCTCGACCACCGTGGCTACCTTACCCTCTCCTTTCTCTCTCTCTCTCTCTCTACCCTAGCATTACTTTACTTTTGTTTAAGCATTTAGCTATTGTTGTATTTGTAAAACTCAAGTTGCATGCTAAATGATGTTGTTTCTTATATAGCTCTTGTCTCTCTCGCTTTACCTGGTTTTTCTTATCTTGATTTACATAAATGCTGTGATCGAAAGACTCAAACCCTACTCTCTCTCTCTTCCCCTTACTCTCTTTTCTCTCCCGCATTTTCTCGCGCGCAAGCAAAACCTGCCATTTCTGTGACAACTAAGCAATAGAAAAATCCAATTTCACGCCTCCCTGTGTTTGACACTTGGACTCACATCCATTACTACATTTAAAATCGACATAGCGAACGTGAAGCTACAATGACCTAGTTAAATAAACACGTCTGACCCACGTTAGTTTTTTGTCACTTTCATTCTACATCCATACTCACATTGTCTGACTCATTTTCTCCGTCTACTTGATTGATCGTAGGAACTCGGCGTCGGGGCGATGAAGGAGCATGACTCGTGACAGCAAGGATGGAGTAAGTGTAGCAAGGACCGTTTGTGAGTATTACTTTTCCCATGGTTGTTTGCTTGCCTAAAAGAATCTAAAAAATTTTGAAATCAGAAAAAAATTGGGGTGGTGAATGATTGCCTGATCCTCATCCTTAATTCATCACCCAAAAAAAAAAAACACACACACACACACTCTAACATTCTTAAAGGCCTAATCTTTTTGGAGTGTTCTTTTTCTTTGAGTGGTGTTTGTAAAACCACAGTGGTTTGACTTGGGCTGCACCACTCACCCCTAAAATCGACTCATCTGGTAGAAATCGCATGAACACTAGGATGGGCATATTAGGATTCTAGAGCCTCATCACGCTAAAGGAAATTCACTCTCACCCATTGTGTGCAAAACTTGGCGTGCCCACTTGAAACTTGTCTGAAAATACTAAGACACATCAACCCTAAAAGACACTAAAGTAAGGACAAATGTTAAAAGACACCACATCTTAAATCCTTGCTTGAAAACCATGTCTTGTTAGGTGCACACACATCTGAATCAGAGAACTAAGAGGCACCACCCCAATCAATGCCTCATCACATAACCTGAGCACAAGCACTACCCTAGCCCCATTAAAACAGAATAAATGTGCCCTAGGTAGGACTGGTTTAAGTCTCGAAAGGCATTATTTCATTTGCTGGGAACTTGGCCTTCATTTCCTTAGTAGAATCTGGTGACTAGGCTGTGGGGAAGTGTCAAACGACCGCGGTTGTGGGGTCTACGGAATCGACGACACAAGCCAAAGGAAGAACCTTCCCCACAATCCCCTCGTAATCATCCTGGCAAGATTAGCTTTGGGAAGGGCGATCCCGTGCCTACAGACTTGATCGTTCCTTTGGAGATTTCTAGGTCCCCTAAGGAATACACTGTAAGGACTAGGATTATCTGCTTGGTTATGCACACACGCTTCTCGCATCTGTCTCTCTCCACATCCCTCCCTCGTTCTTCTCTAGTGTATGCACGGGAGACGATCACTTCATCTCGAGTTATTTATTTTGGTACGGGAAACCAGGAGACTTGATCTTGCTAGAGATATGGCCGAACCTAGAGTAGATGAGGTTGAGGACTAACCTCCACCGGATATGATGGCCATCATCCAAGCCCAGATCAATGCAAACCACCAGCTTCCGCAGCAACAGATCCACACCATCATGCAAGCCATACACCGGTTGCAGAACCTGCAGGGGAAACCACCACCACCTGATCCACCACAATTCTAGGGCCAACCTAGGCCCTTCTGCGACTTCTACAATCTTTCTGCGATTTGGATCAAATTGCACCTTAGGGTCCTTGAGGGGGGAGATGATTTTGAGCTGAAACCAAATGTTTTGAGCCTGATTTAGAGCCACTTCCATGGGAGCTCAAATGAGGACCCCTTCCAACACCTAGAGGACCTTGACCAGATTGCCTGAACTATAAAGCCTAGGAACATCAGCCTAGACATTGTTTTGATCAAGATGTTCCCCTTCTCGCTGAGAGACAAGGTGTCTCACTGGCTTAGAACTTTAGGAAGACCTATCTCCAACTGGGAAGAACTGAGGCATGCATTCCTAAAGGAATTCTTCCCCATAGGAAGAACCAATGCCCTCAGAAGAGCCATTACCACCTTTACACTCCAGGGTAGGGAACAGTTCCTTGAGGCGTGGGAAAGATTTAATGAATTATTGAGGAAATGCCCACACCATGAGGTTTCGAGGTGGCAATTGGCCCAGATCTTCTACCACGGTCTGGACAGCAACCTTTGGAGCTTTGTCGATGCCTCATGCAGAGGAAACTTCCTGAACAAAGACGAGGAGAGCGTTTGAGTTCTTGGAGTCTATGAGCGAAAATTCACTCAACAATGCCTCCATGATCTAGTTCAGTCGATTTAGTCAACCCCGTGGTGGGATCTATGAGGTATAAGCAAATTCTGGAATGGTTGACATGGATATCATTGCTAAGAAATTGGATCGAGTGGAATTGGTAGATAAAAACAGAGATGAACTATTGAATCAGACCAGGAACCTGCTACAGACTCTCTCCCTAGCAAAAGGAGTTCACAATGTCGACCTAGTCCAGCCACTAAGCCAGATGCACCTGGAACAACCCCTGACCATGTTCCAGGGAGGGACCTGTGCTCCCTCAACCCCTGATTATCCTCTTCCCTCCCCCTCGACACCTTCTATATTTGAAGATGTCTAGGCTATCCAAGGTTACTCCAAACCTGACCCCTTCTCCAACACCTACAACACCGGATGGTGTAATCACCCAAACTTCACTTGGATGAACTAGAAATTGCCTCAATTTTAGAACTAGCCCAGGCCAAACAATCAGCCAAACCCATCCTCCTATCAGCAAGGTCCACTGGTTAGACCCCATATAATCCGAATAGGGCAGCCCCTCCCCCACAAAACCAAATGGACACCTTGATAAAAATGATGGCTGAATGAACCAAAAACACCAGGAGGAAATGGCTTTAGTGAAGGGACAGTTGAGCTGGCTGTTGGATTGCAAACAATAGGGATCCCTTCCTTCTCAGTCACAACCGAACCCACGAAACGTAATTAACAGAGGTCCCAATTTGCAAGGGTTCCAAGGCAATCTCGGGTAGGCCCACATGGTCCAGCCAACCCCACAAACACCCCCTGGGTTTGGCGCTTCTTCTTCCTCTTCTTCTAAAGGATTAACCCATCGTCCCAATGCCTCTACAAATGCGGTGACCTTGAGAAGTGGCACTAAAACTCAGGATCCCAAATGGACGACTCCTCCCGTGACTTCACCCCCTGAGATACCCGACTTTGAAGATGAGTAGAAAAAACCTAAGGACTCGGAGATGGACCCAATTCACATCCAGACACCATATCCCAATGCGTTGGAGAAGATAAAGAAAAAGAAAGTTGTTGTGGAAAATGAGGAGCTTTTGGAAATCTTCAAGTAGGTTCAGATTAATACCCCGCTCTTCGAGACAATCAAGCACATCCTAGCTTATGCTAAGTTCCTAAAGGATGCCTGTACACCGAAGCATAAGCCACGACCCCAAGCACCTAGGAAGGTTGTGCTCTTAGAGCAAGCAAGTTCCATGATATCAAGCAACCTTCCGCTCAAACGAACTGACCCAGAAGCACCCCTGATATCCTGCAATATAGGGGACATGACATTTGATAGAACGCTCCTGGACTTAGGTGCTTCAATCAACCTGATCCCAACGACCCTGTATCACCAATTTGGATTTGGAGAGTTGACGCTCACACCTGTGACCATCCTGCTGGCTGATAGATCCGTGAAGACCCTGAAGGGGGTTGTCGAGGATGTGATTGTTCAGGTCAAGGACTTCTACTTCCCAGTCAACTTCTTGGTGCTCGACATGGAAGTCCCTAAACAGCTACAGAACACACCCATCATCCTAGGCAGACCTTTCTTAGCTACGGCTAAGGCGAACATCGATTGTGACACAGGATGCATGGAAATCACCTTCAAAGATAGGAAGATGCAGTTGAATATCTTCAGGGAGACCAAGTCTTTCGATTGCGACTGGATTGTGGAGCACGATCCCATGGAGCCTCTGGTTGAGGAATGCCTCACCCTTAGTTCTATATCAGACCATTAGACCCAACCCTATGACGACTGTTCTGACCCATCCCTGTTTGTGCACGTTGACCTCTGTATAGCTAATTACCATCAGCAACCACTGTTCGAGGAGATTGATGCTAATCAACTCCTACCTTTCCCCTATCCGTCAAGTGTTGTTCCACCCACACTTGAGCTGAAGCCGCTACCCGAAAACCTGAAGTATGTCTTCCTTGGACCTGACCAAACCTTCTCGGTGATTATTAATGCCTACCCATCCAAGGATTAGGAACTCAGGTTGACCGCGACCCTATCAGAACATCGGGCTGCCATTGGATGGACTATCTCAGATTTGAGAGGAATTAGCCCCACCTACTGCACCCACAAGATTTACCTGGAAGATGGGGCTCAACCTTCCTGTCAGATGCAGAGACAACTAAACCCAAATATGTGGGAGGTCGTTAAGAAGGAAATTATCAAATGGCTTGACGCTGATATCATCTATGCAATCTCTGATAGTCCCTGGGTGACCCCCACTCAAGTGGTTCCCAAGAAAGTCAAACTCACCATAGTCACCGATGAGCATGACGAATCCATCCCCACTCACACCACCACTGCATGGTAGGTGTGCATTGATTATAAGAGGCTCAATGAGGTGACCAAGAAAGATCATTTCCCCCTGCCATTCATTAACCAGATTCTTGAGCGATTGGTAGGGAAGAAATATTTTTGCTTCCTGGATGGATATTCAGGATACAACCAAGTCGCAATTGCTCCTGAAGATCAAGAGAAGACCACATTCACTTGCCCATATGGCATGTTCGCATTTCGTTGAATGCCATTTGGGTTATGCAATGCACCTACTACCTTTCAGTGTTGCATGCTAGCCATCTTTTCAGAGATGGTGGGTGAATACCTAAAGGATTTTATGGATTATTTGTCAGTATTTGGGAACTCAGTCGACCATTGTCTGAGCAACTTGGAGAAAATCCCGAAGCGATGTATCGAGGTTAACTTGGTGTTAAGTTGGGAAAAGAACCATTTCATGGTTCAAGAATGAATTATCCTCGGTCACATCGTATCTTATAGGGACATTGAGGTGGATCGAGCTAAAGTTGATTTGATTTCCAAACTTCCCCCACCTAGCTCGGTTCGGCAAATCCGTCGTTCCTTGGACATGTTGGCTTCTATAGAAGGTTCATCAAAGACTTCTCCAAACTCTCGAAACCTTTGACTGACCTTTTGGCCAACGATGCCCTATTTCACATGACACCTGATTGCATCCAGGCTTACCACACTCTCAGGGAATCAGTCTCCACCGCACCTGTGTTACAGCCCCCAGACTGGTCCCAAGATTTTGAGATCATGTGCGATGCATCAGACTTTGCCATCGACGCAGTCCTGGGACAGAGACAAGACAAGAAACCTGTGGTGATCTACTACACGAGCAAGATGTTGGATGAGGTTGTTGCAATGCTTTGTCAGGCTTTTTAAGTCAGTCGCGTTGTAGTATAGGTGACCAAGCGTTGATAACAAATAAGAATTTATTACTCGAAATCCTAAGTATCCGAGATGGAACACGGGAGCAAATGGAATTTATTCACTAATCTCACTAATGTAATTGAACACTTAGAATTACTCAAAGCTTAGTTCAGAATATAAATGCAAGAATGTAAAAGTCAAAATTGTAGCAAAATAGAATTGGACGTCTGATTCCATGATTAGACGTCTTAAAAGGATATCTCTCTTTTAGCTCTCTTTTATTTCCTTCTCCTTTTTTCTTTCTCTTCTTTTTCTTTCTTTCTTTCTTTGATTTTCCTCCTTCCTTAGCTCTTTTTCTTCTATTCTTCTTTGACTTTGGCCGTCTGCTTCTTCTTCCTTGTCTCTTCTTTGCAGCTCCTTTCTTTGCTTTAGCCTTGCCTTTCTTCTTCTTCTCTTGCACAGTGCCTTTCTCCTTCTTCTCTGTGGTCTTCTTCCTTCTTTGGCTTGCCTCTCCTTTTGCCTTGTCTTTCCTTTTTGTCTTCTGACTTCTCTTATTTGCTGCACCCTCTTTGGTTTCTCTTTCTTCTCCTTCTTTCCTTTCTTCCTTCCTTCTTCTTCCTTTCTATGGCTAAGTCCTTCCTTCCCTGCTTAGCCTAGCTTCACCTTGCCTTAACTTCAGCTGCGCCTTCCTCTTCCTTCTTCTTCCCTGCACACACTGAAGAGCAAAACCTACCCCTACCCTCCCCCATGTCTCTCTCTCTATTTTTCTCTTCGGTACGCTCTCCCAGAGCTGGGTAATCGGGTCGGGTGTGCACCCAGGTCCGGGCGCACCAGCGTGGGTGTGATGTGCGAGGAGTGCTAGGTTAGGTAATCGGGTCAGGTGCCAGGTCTGTAGGGGAAGGTCGCAATCGAGGCGTGAGGGGGCGAGGGACCTCACCCCTGTGTACTGGAGGCGATGAGAAGAAAGCATAAAAACAATTTAAGGCAGTCACCGCTCTCTTGCGTTTACGAGGTGGGACTAAATGTCCCACCCGCTTCTGCGCTCGCATCCGCAGGAGACCTTCTTCAATTTCTGCTGATGGGTCGCTCGCCAAACCAATTTCTTGGCTATATGAAGTCGTGCACTCATCCCACTTCACCTGAGACCTTGACGCCTGGAGCACGTAGCCTGGAGCGAAGCTTGCGACCTTCTTACTACGTACTTCAATGGTGGTAGGTGCTCAGATCTGTCACACACAAATATGGCCTTGTGGCTTCATTAAAGCACATGGGAAGCTTCTCCGTATCAAGACGAAGGTGGGATGGTAGGTGGTAGGCCACAGGGTGGCCTAGGCATGCGTGCCTAGGTCACCTTGTGGCCGTGCTTATGGGTGAGGTTGGGGGGCGTTTAGGGAGGTTATGGTGGTTGATGGCTGGGTGAAAGGTGATCAGTGGATTGTGGCAGAGGTAGTGAGGTATCTGGCGAGGCGTGTGGAGGTGTGGAGTGGTGGAGGCACCTTGCCAGTGGGTGGCCGGAGATGGAGAAGATGGCAGTGGTTAGTGGTTGCAAAGGGTCGAAAGTGGAAATACAAAGAGGGGAAATGAAGAGGGGAGATAGGGGAATAATTCTAACCTAGCTAAGTGGACGAAGGGAGAGAGGAGGCGGCTGGCCATTCCTGCTGCTGCTGGAGAAGACGTCCAGTGGAGGGAGACAGCGACGATGACGGGGCTAGAGGTGCTCGTGCGAGTGTTGCGCGATGCGGAGGAAGATGGTGAGGGTAGCTCTGCCACTGGTATGGTGGCAGAGCGATGAGAAAGAGGAGGGAGGCTCGCCAGAGCTTGCTGGACTTC
This sequence comes from Thalassia testudinum, assembly GCA_037157565.1. Classification (NCBI taxonomy): domain Eukaryota; kingdom Viridiplantae; phylum Streptophyta; class Magnoliopsida; order Alismatales; family Hydrocharitaceae; genus Thalassia; species Thalassia testudinum. The sequence goes on from JAZHRO010000025.1 coordinate 100,436,857, forward strand.
TTGACCGGAGGAGAAGAAGATGAAATTGGGCTAGATCTCTGGCCAAGTTGAGCTGAAGAGATGCGACTGGAGGTGGTGGTGCTTTTATAGTCGCTGGCAGGGACTCTTATGCTTGGAAGACAAGATTCCAAGCACAAGAGACCTCACCAGAGACAGAAACCCTTGGAGACCTAAATCTCTCGTGCGTTCGCACGAGAGATTGGGTGCGAATCAGAGATTAGGACCACACTTAGATGGAAGGGAATTCCTCAGAGAATCTCCCTTCCAAATCTTGGAGGAGATCTCTGAGGAATCAGGGAGTAATCCTCATCCATTCCTCGCTAGAGTAGGATTTCTCCCTATTAATGGTGGAGGGACCTGTTTGTAAGAGTAGCGAGGAAGTTAGGGGGGTCTGTGCAATGGTTTTCAAAAGATAGGGGCCAAAATGTAATTAGGTGTACTATTTTGCAAAGTAGGTCATGATGACCTCCCCTTAGGTCCAAATTTTGGTACAAACCTAATTTGGACCTAAGGAATCCAATGGTGAAGTTGGATTTTAGGTTTGACCATGTTTGATTGGATATTTTACACAAAAACCCAAATTAGGTCAAATAATGAGCTGAGACCCCAATCTAGGTCAAAAGAGGTTCCCAAGGCCGAATTGAAGGTTCTAAACCCTAGGGGATATTTTTCCATGAATTTTAGAGGGTTTAATTAATTTTTATCCTGACCAGAACCTTACTGAATTAGGCAGGTCTATTTTAGGGTTATAGAATGTCATTTAATTCTTGGATTGCATAATAACCCATTTCTGATTGAACCAACCCACTTTTTATCTTATTCAGATCATTTGACCTATGTTTCACCTATGAGAAATCCCGTTTGTGTACTACAATGGTAAAATTGCAGTTTAACCTTTATTTCATGTTTTCTTCTTAGAGCACTTATTCCTTGAATTAAGCCCTTCTCTAGGTTATGTAGGAGCTCTTATTCTCTTTCTTAGGTCAAAATGAGCTAGTTAGGGCTCATGATGAGGCTCTTATCAGAGGCCCAACGGAATTATACGGTCACAGAGAAAGAACTGCTTGCCGTAGTTTTTGGACTCGAAAAGTTCTGATCTTACCTTTTGGGATCCCACGTGACCATCTATACGGACCACTCGGCCATCCAGCATTTGTTGGCCAAGAAAGACGCTAAACCCAGGCTCATCAGATGGATCCTGTTCTTGTAGGAATTTGACCTGGAAATTCGCGACAAAGCTGGGTCCAAGAATGTTGTGGCCGATCACCTGTCCAGACTCCACCCGGATCACATTGGGCCTTCCTTGCCCTTATCTGACACCTTTCCTGATGGCCAACTTTTGGTTGTGCAAGACAGGAAACTACCTTGGTATGCCAACTTCGTCAACTACCTGGTAGTAGGATGAGCCCCGCACAGGTGGTCCAGACAGTAATGGGATAAGTTCTTGACTGAAGCTAAGCACTATTTCTGGGATGATCCCATGCTGTTTCGCCTCTATGCCGACCAGATTATCAGGAGGTGTATCCCAGAGGAAGAAGTTCAAAGTGTGTTATCCTTTTGTCATGACCAAGTGTGTGGTGGCAACTTTTCGGGAAAGAAAATGGCTGCAAAGGTTTTGCAGTCTGGGTTTTACTGGCCCTCTTTATTCAAGGATGCACACAACTTTGCTAAGACTTGCTCTCACTGCCAGACTTTGGGGATCATGACCAGGAAAGACATGATGCCCCTCCAGCCCATTCTTATCATTGAGATCTTTGACGTTTGGGGCATTGATTTCATGGGCACCTTTCCACCATCCAATGGCTTTGAGTACATATTAGTCTCAATAGATTGTCTCAAAATGGATTGAAGCTGTCGCCACCCGTCGATGCAATCATAAGGCTGTCATGGACTTTGTTAAGCAAAACATCTTTTCTCGGTTTGGAATACCGAAGGCCATGATCAATGATGGTGGAAGTCACCTTATCCACACCCAGTTCTATGCCCTCCTCAGAAAATACGGGGTTACTTACCGCATTGCCACCCTGTATCATTTGCAAACCAACGGGTAGATTGAGGTCTCCAACAGGCAGATCAAGAATATTCTGCAAAAGACCGTGAGACTTGACAGGAAGGATTGGTCCACACGACTGGATGATACCCTGTGGGCATATAGGACTACTTTCAAGACCCTGATAGGCAAATCACCTTATCTCCTGGTCTTTGGTAAAGCTTGCCATCTTCCTGTTGAGTTGGAACACCGGCCTTATTGGGCTGTTAAGCAATGTAACATGGATTCTCAATTAGCCGGTGCATAGAAGACGCTCCAACTCTCCGAGCTCGAGGAAATTCGTCAAGACGCCTTTGAGAATAATCGACTTTACAAGGAAATGATGAAAGCCATCCACGACCGACTCATCCATAGAAAGACCTTCGAGCCCAACCAGCAAGTCTGGCTTTTTGACACCCAACTCAAACTCTTTCTCGTGAAGCTCAGATCCAAGTGGACAGGATCATATTGGGTGGTTAGAACCTTTTCCAATGGGGTAGTTGAAATTGCAGATCTGAACACTGGGCACACCTTCATGGTAAACGGTCAAAGATTGAAGCACTTCCTTGCCCAGGTTCCCCCAAAGGAGGTTGTCACCCTCATTGAGGGCTGACACGAAGCATCACCCAGCTGGAGGCATTAACTTAGTGCTTCCCGGGGGCAACCCAGAAGATTCAGACTGATCAGGTATACTGCATTACTCAGGTGATTTCTTTCTGAACCCCCATTGCATCAATTTATTTGTCAATGAGGACATTGTCCAACTTAAGCATGGGGGTGGTAATTTGCATGTTTTGAGTTCATTTTATCAGTTTGAATAAAATAAAATAAAAAAATGATGAATTTAGGAAGAAAAACTTTGGCATTAGGAACTTGCCAACGGTGGGAAATAATACGAAAAGAACCTGAACACTTAGACTTTTTAGGCCTTCAGGCTTAATCAGCCCTGGTGTCCGTTAAAATATGGATTTAGCTTTGAATCCTCGCAACCTTAATTTATTTTAATCCACCAATAAAATAGGTTGATAAGTATACGACTTATCAACCCGCCCTCTGACTCGGAGGGACTTTTAGTCTAAGCATCTGCACACATTTTTGCACTAACAAAAATTTTGTAGCTAATGACCCTTCTAGGGTGGTATGGTTGACAAGTTATCATGGGTAATAGCTCATTGGCCGGTTATCTAGAACCCAGCCACAGGACCACTTTCTTCTTATTGCCTCTAAGTAAATTTGAGATCAGGGAAGCCACCTACTAATAAAAAAAAGAAGAGAAAAAAAAGAAAAAAAATTAGACAAGAAGAAAAAAGAACAAAATAAGCCACACTTCACCACACAAGTATGGCTGGCAAGTGGTCGTGGGTAACAGCCCATTGGTCGGTTGTCCAGAGCCCAGCTCACTAAATGCAGAAAAAGATCCAAACACTTAAGGAAGAAACGGGGAAGTAGAGCAATTCGAGGAGATATACATTGGAAACACCCTTGTGTTGACCCCAAGTAAAATAAAAGTAGGGAGAAAGATACCGATCGGATAGATACACCTTCAGGCAAACACTTCCTTTTCCGGTCACCTAGGGGCGTAGAAACCTGAAGTCTGTCTGAATTACCATTGAGGAGTCTATCACGATCTTCACACCAAGATGCTTAGCACTTAGAGTCTTTTTCGAGTTTTGGGTGGGTTGGGTAGCCGTAAAAAGTTACTAACACACTCTCAACTCCAAAAATCCAAAAAAATGAGAAAAGATGAAAAATAAAAATATATATGCCTTAAAGCAAGGATTCGGGCGATTCACATTTTGGCAGACACCCAGGCTCTATTTAGTCTCTATAGATCAGGATCTTAGTATATTTCCTCCTGCTGACAAGTAACAAAATGTCTAAGTGATCAATTCCTAAATTCTAACTGAGAATAACGGCTAGGATGAACCTTGCTAGGGACTAGCAAGGAGTAGGCATGGGGGTATGATAACGCTACATTTTTTGGTGATAAATCTTCCAATGGAGTTTCTCTTAAGGATAACATGCACAAATAACACATCATAAATGGGCATGGGAGCATTACATGCATCACACATTGAGATTGCTTATAATTCAATGTTAATGGCCATTTGTACAAGTTCATGTCAAAATAAGCCTCAGATGAGCAATCAGATCACATAGATGGATTCAAAACGACGAACATAGTTAAACAGATTCAAAATCGACCAAATCCGACATCTGGAGTTCCCGCAATTGGCCCAAGAAGTTGTGATCGTTGATCTGATGATCAACGACCACAGAGCTGCCACGTGGCACAATATCTGCACATGCCAGCCATCGCCCCACTTCCTCCATCAGCTGCAGGATGAATCTCAGTCATTCGATCTTCGATTAGATGATTCAGAATGGATCTCAGCAGATGCCCCACCCGCGTACAGCACCGCTTCATCGCGCAGAAGCAATCCACAGCCGTTCAATCTCCCATCGGACGACTGAGGTTTAACGGAGAGCGCGACTATTTCATGTGTGTGCCACAGTGGTCAGTGACCCTCCTCGCACACCAGGCACGCCCGTTCAAGCTGCAACTGCTTGCGTCTATGCGCGCAATCAAAATTCAGCCGTTGATTCGTGCACGGATGGAGTGGATGAAGGAACGTGGTGTGATCGCAAGCATTCATTCCAGACGTGTGCGATGACACGTGGGGCGCGCGTTGCGCAAGCGTGATCTGCGAGCGTGCCCTCTGCGTAATCTCAATCATCTGATCTTGGATCAGACGACCCTCAAGGCACGAACATGGATCGCGAAGGAGAAGAAGAGCAAGTGCACACGTTGGACCGGTGGATAGGGGTTTACACCGACGCTTTTAGTATGGTTTTAGCGATGTTCCGGTTGTCGCTAAAGCCCCTACCTAAATTAAAAACTCCTTCTTCCTATATAAACCCCATAAACTACCCATGTAAAGCATTCATTACACTTGCAAGCCTTCTACCTTACTCCTAGCTACCCTTAGTACCTTTTTGTACTCGCTGGAGTTGATGAGCTGTTGACGGAGCCCTCCACCATCGTGGCCACCTTGCCCTCTCCTTTCTCTCTCTCTTTACCCTAGCATTACTTTACTTTTGTTTAAGCATTTAGCTATTGTTGTATTTGTAAAACTCAAGTTGCATGCTAAATGATGTTGTTTCTTATATAGCTCTTGTCTCGCTTTACCTGGTTTTTCTTATCTTGGTTTACATGAATGCTGTAATCAAAAGACTCTAACTCTACTCTCTCTCTCTCCCTTGCTCGCTTTTCTCTCTCACGTTTTCTTGCACGCAAGCAAAACCCGCCATTTCCGTGACATCTAAGAGACAGAAAAATCCGATTTCACACTTCTCTGTGTTCGACACTCAAACTCACATCCGTTTCTACATTAAAACCGACGTTGCGAATGCGAAGCTACAACGACCTAGTTAAACAAAAGCATCTGACCCACATCAACTGTCAGGGTTCTCCATCTCCTAATCCAACCATGATTTTGACTCCTCTTGTTGGGAGGCTCATCCTTAGCAGCTGGGATATGATTATCCTTATCCCCTAGCTTATTTAGAACCTGAACCTCATGGATCCGACCCTTATCTAGATCAGGACTGATTGAAAGCCATAGTTGCTAAATTCCAGGAATATAACAAAGACTATACAGATCAATGGGCCAAGCTCTTGGAGTAAATTAGATAATCCTAGGCACAATCTCAATCTTATCATTCCTCCTAAGAATAGGAGACCTGGAATACCAACCTAGTGGGTTTAGTGAGCCATATGTTGGATCCACTAGCTACTCTACTAACTCTTGGTACACTAGGGAGGCACCCTAGACTCAGCCAACCCAGAAGGCACCTTTGGACCTAATCCATGATTTGGGTAGATCACTTGAGGAATGCACCATTTCCGATACACCTATACCTGATAATATATTATTAAAGAATTGGAATAATGGATCACAAGTATAGGATCACACATCAGGTTCTTAATCAACTCCCTCTATAGTTAGCCCCACCCAGGGTGATACACCTTTTGATTCATATCCAGATTTGTATAACCCTGAGTGGAGAGACAATCTTGATCTTTCATGGCCACCACAGAGACCGACTCAGACTCAAGATCAATCTAGGCCAGCCCAATACTCCACTAAATCCACTTTACGGTAACCATCTAGTCCAGCCCAACCCGCAACCACCCTTGAAGATATCATGAACCTTTTGTTGGACTTTGGCAAGAAAAATGAAGAAATGCTAACTAAAGTTGAAAATCAAGTGAAATCTCAAGGGGATCAAAGCAAGAGACTTCAAGAATCACTTTATCCCCGAATGCACACTCCTCTTCATTCCTATTCTCCACCTATTCTTTCGACCCCTCCTCCAATCTATCATACGTGCCATTGTGCAGGTGCCAACTCTTTGGCCTCTAAAAGGAAGAGGAAAGCTAAGAGCCCACCCAAACGATCTGATTCGGGCTAAACCAAAAATCATAAGACCAAACCCACATCCAACTCTGACTCAGACTATAAGGACAAAAAGAAGAAAAAGGCTTCTAAACCTAACTTGACTTATTTACCTTTCCCTGGAGCCTTAAAGAAAGAGTCACAGGAAAAGAAAAAGACCTGCACACCTAAAGAGGTGGTTCTATTCGCCAACATAAGTGCATTTGTTTTTGGCACTCTACCACCCAAAAAGATTGACCCTGGAAAACCTTTCATATCTTGTGCCATCATGGGATTCACCTTCAATAGAGCCCTTGTGGATCTAGGGTCTTCCATCAGCTTGATTCTTACTACCCTTTTTGACCGCACCAAACTTGGAGATCTGCACCACACACCTATCACCATTAGAATGGCAGATGTCTCCATCAAAACACCTAAGGGGGTAGTTCAGGATGTGATCATTAAAGTGCAAGGTCTTAGCTTTCTGGTTGATTTTATTATTTTTGGACATGGATATATCGGAAAAGCTAAGTGATTCACCCATCATTCTGGGTCGCCTTTCTTGGCTACAGCCAATGCATGAATTGACTGTTACTCAGGATGTATGGAAATGAGTAGTGGCAATGAGAAAATTCACTTTGATATTTATGCAGCTGCTAAGAAAACAAAGTCAAGGTATTTTTTGGATGATATGGAAAGTGATTCAGAGGGTAATTCGGAAGAATCCATGGCAATTAACACCTGTGTAGAACCACATGACCCGAATCAACAAGATCACATAAGTCACCCTTAATATCGGATCAAATAAGTGATAGTATGGTTGACTATCTTGACTGACCTAGCTCAATTCAAACCCCTACCCCTTGCAATGAATCCCAGATTACTCAATTGATCAAAATGATTCATGAAATAAAAGAAGCTAGTGTAAGAAATATGCTGATATAAGAAAAGAGCTTCATAGAATCCGGGACAAGCAACAAAAATCAGAAATGCTTGAACTTGGGTTGGGTGTCCCACAACAGATTTGTGATTCTGTGGTGGTCATGCAGGATTTTGTTGATCAAACACCCGAGGTGGTTGATTTTGAAGTTCCTATAGAAGTAGAGGAAGGAGATTTATTCGGGAATCTCGATCTTGATTTAGGGCCTGAATACCAATCATTGTATTTTGAGGAACCTAGCATTAAGGGACCAGAATATGATTTTGTTGTATTTGAGGATACCTAGGTAGATATTGATGAATTGACTCAAATGATCACATACACAGAGCAACAAACTCAAAAAGACTTTAACGACTCCTCAATCAATGATTCAGCCCATTCCACTTTCATGGAGGGACTCACTACTGAATCTTATGGCCAATTTCATCTAAGTGAGAAGGCAAAAATATCCCCCTATGAAATAGATATTCAAGAAATTGAAAGATTATTGGGGATTACATATGATGAGTTATCAGAGGAATCTAAAAATTTTGGGGACTCATGCGATAGTTGGGAATTAGAATTGAAAATTTTGAAGAGATAAAAGAAGAAGATGATACCCAAACATCTCTGGTAGAGACAAAAATTGATCACTGGACCTTGATTTTTAGATTTGACCACACCACTTGGGTCATGCCTCCCATTCATCACCATTATCAAGACCCATATGACTTTACCCCACAAGACTCCACCCACATTCTCCATCACCTCTTCCGAATGCCTTCATATTCATTTCTTTTAGGCACCTGTATTTATCTGAGTTTCTTCTGTAGCATCTGGCTGCAGATTTTCCCAAGCATCATCTACATATTTTCTCGATTATTTGGGCTTGGAAATCATGGACAGTTGGTCCGCATTTACGGCCCACTGTTGGTGAATGAGACTAAAGTTCTTATCATTTTACTAACCATTCTCAATACTGTATTGACATATCCTTTTCGAGTTTACGCCTAGCTGGAGATGTTAATCTTAGCACATATATATAGCATATTTTATTTGGAAAATTCTCCTGCATATTTATTTTACTTCTTAGGTGTTGGAATAAGCAGAACGAAAAATTCAGAAGCTATCCCATGTGATTTCTACCCATTTACTCCTTGTCTTAATTTATTTTTCATTATATTCATGCATTACGACATGCAAGAAAGTAGGCATGGGGGGGTAATACTTGTAAACTGAAAATTTTTTTGCCAATACCTAGGAAAAACCTTTCGTACATCATGCTAATTGCACTTTAGAGTCCTTAAATTAAGAACAATCGAATCCACCTCCAATGTTCGCATTGGAGCTAGAAATCATCCACAATAGCCAACTTCGACTCGTTCACTCACCTTTTTGTTCTAACTTTAGTGCTAAGCTAAATGTAACCTGAATTAGGGAAATTTTCAACGTGCAACTTTGAAAGGTTTGTAAATAGCATATATATATATTGCATACATGAATAAGATTTTTATCGAGAGAATGCATTAGGGATTTTATCCTCTAGTTGATTCCTGTAATCTGGAATCCAGTACAATTTTCACACCTACACGTAGAATTTGCAATGGATTCATGGCGAAGACTGATAAACGACTTTAGTCTGTTGAGAAGAAGCAGTGCGTCTTTTCCTGAACCCCTGGATAGTGTTTTGGGAGTCAGGCAGATTTTCTTCTAAAAATCCACTAAATAGTGTGAAGTGAGAATAGAGTGTATTGATGCTCTAAGATTAGTGCAAGAAATATGGAATCCTAGATAATTAGGTAATGATACTCAAAGATTATGCATAGTTTTCGCTCTCGGATCCTGCGTATACATTTTGTGTGAAATTTTGAGAGCCACCAATCAAGGCAAATACGTGGAGAGTGAGTTTTCATAAAAGTAGGGTTAAGGTGGATGGTTACGATCATTCTTTACAGAATCCTCAGCTAAAGGAGGGTACTGATGTCAAGGTCAGGAATACACCATCTTATTCGTCTTTCCCAGTGCCGAGAGTAGGTACTTCCACTAAATAAGCCACCCAATGTCTCTTGAGTGCCACCAATCCCTAATAATGCCTCAATAAAATTTTGAATGTGTTGCTAGATTGTGTTGTGTTAAAAAAAATTATATATGAAAAAAATGAGAAAATGAAAGTAAAAAAAAAGAGAAAAAAAAGCGAAAGAAAGAAAAAAAAAAGAAAAAGAAAAAAGCAGAAAAGGAGTCATAAGTGTCTAGTGTTTATTTTATTTGCATTAAGGCAATACCACCAAATAAAATTGAAATCAACCAAATATGACCTTAACCCACTTTTTCTGTGTTTCTGACCCCCAAATACTGGCTGAGAAATTTTGACTTCGTGTTAGGGTTATTGGAACTCGATTAAAGTGTTAATGCCATGTAAGGCCACCAAATACAGATCGTATGTGTGAATCTGGTGAGATTGTGAGCTCAAAGAAAAAGAAAAAGAAAAAAAGAAAAGAAAAGAGAGAGAAAGGATGAATTCAAAGGAACCAGAAGAGAGCATGGTTTTTCTCATCTTTCTCTGAGTTGAGTTACGTAATAATCTGGGAATCTAGATTTTGTAGTACTAATTGCTATGTAGCACCAACTGAGAGTGAGCCACCAAATAAGCACCCATTTTCCTCAGACATATCTACCTGAGCTTAAAGCCGGGGTGGAACTCACATAATATATTGGATACCCCGAGGGAAAAAGTTTGCCTATCATGCTAGAATTTTACTAGGGGTTAAGTACAGGCTTTAGAGGTAAATCAGGTTTTTCACTCGAGTTCGTTACAAAAGCTACAAAGTTGCACTTTCACATATCTGGATTTCTAGATTTTTGGATGAAACAAAAGGAGAGAAATCTTTAGTCAAACTCTTTGATAAAAAGAATAAGCAGTTCTTTAAGGATCGAACTTATATTTTTTTTTGAAAGAATTAGGGACAGAACTTATATATAACTTAGTCTTGCATTTGCTAGGGACTAGCAAAGTTTAGGCATGGGGGTATGATTGCACAGCAATCATGGGCCCTAATCAACCTAAATAATGTCTGAACCTAGCTTAATTTGTGGATATTGCACTTATATCTTGCATATCATGCATTGCATCAGTTTATTTAGAATAAGATGAGATATCTTATTATTTAATGGTTTTTATTGTAATTTACAGATAATAAAGTGATCCAGATGCAGGAGATAGTGGAATAAAGCAATAAAGAAAGAAGAAGATTGATTCAGACAAGAGGAGTAAGGAGGATAGCCTTATCCCTACCCTTAGAAACCCTAGGACAGCCTTCCCAAACCTAAAACCACCTCCATTAGGACACCTTAGCCTCAAAACCCAAACATGGATAGCACTATCCATGTTCTTATCCATCCTATTCCTCTCCTAAACACTTAGGAACCAGAACCCACCTTAGAAAACCTAAAACCCACTCGCAGCACCTTGTAGGACGTCCAGACATTTGGTTGAAGTCTGATTTCTGCAGGATGTCAAACCAGGAAGCCAAAACTCATATTGACATAGAATTGGATGTCCAATTTACTATCCAGACGTCTAATTTTGGAGTACAAGACATTGACCACTCTTCTGGACGTCCGATATTGTTCTCTGGTTCCTGATTTTGGTTCTAGAAGCCTGATCTTGCCTATTTTGACCTAGAAACCCCACCAGACACCTTAGAAAACCTAATTAGAGACCTCCTAAGCCTATTCCACTATCCATAGCCCCACTTATCCTATCCCTAAGCCAATTGAACCATCTCATACCTAATTGGGTGAATCTACAGTTGATTGGGAGCATCTGAACCCAATTAGATCCACCCAGGATCTAATTAACTCTTACTTATTTGGTTTACATAAGCCTAAACACACACACACACATCCAATTAGACTTGACCTAGACCCAATTAGGTTCACTCCTTTCCAATTAGACTCACCTAAGCCTAATTAGGTCCACACCCACTTAATGTAGGTTAACCCAACCTAGATTCACCAAACCCACAACCCTACTCTATGAAAATTATACCCACACATACACACACTTTCTTAAATCTCACTTTCCCATTCTAGCCCTCATTAGTTGGTCACCAACCTAGATCCAACATTGGTGGCACTTGCTATTTTGGGAGCCACCAAAAGTGGCAACCCATTTGAATTGGAGAGGCCTTTCAATAAAAGCCAAAGAAAAGAGAGAGCACTATTCATTCACTCCCATTTCCATTCACTCTCTTCCTCTCTCAACTTGCGACCACACCTCCTCCTCTCCCTCTCAAGGCCGTCCTCCTCCTCCAAGGCTCCCTCCATGGATGGCTAGGAAGAAGCTCTCCTCCAAGCTTCTTCAAGGGTGGCAAGAAGAAGAAGAGCATAAGGAAGCAACACCTTCTCCTTTCTTCTTGTGGGCGTACCCTCTTCTTCCTCCATAGCAGGTCCATGCCCCCATTTTCTTTTCTTCTTATATGGCCATAGAGAAGACCCCCCCTCAAGGTCTTCTCAAGGAGGGCCATTCGTAGAGAAAGGGTGCAACACCCTCCTCTCTCCACTTGGGTGCACACACCCATCCTCCTCTCTTTAGTGGATGACCAAGAAGGCTTCTCCTTAGCCTCTCTTGGTTGATCCCTTTCTTTAGTTTAGCTTTATTTCCATGTACCCGGATTTTATAGTGACTTAATTTTTGATGCATGATACTCTTGTCTAATGGTTTTATGTGCATGCTATTATCTTCACGGCTTACAACTTTGATGCATGCCTATTAGTGTACTTAGGAGCGTCCCATTTAGGTTTGCCACACTATGCATGGCCACCATGGCCCCACTTAGATCCACACAGTCACTTAGGTTTTTACTAGCACATCTATATCTAGGTTTCATTTCGTTTTCAAAATAAAAATCAAAAACACAAAAAAAGCGCAAAATACAAAAAAGATAAAAAATATTAGGGTAGATTAGATTTAGGTTAGAAAAGCCGATCCAATCCTCGACTCGTTTTCAGGCTTCCCGGAGACGAACGACCGCAACCCAAGTTCTTAAAAGAAAACAAATCTATGGGAGTTTCGTTATTATAAATATTTTTGGAAAGGGGATTTCGCGACTATACTATGATTTCCAACAATTTCAAAATGCACGATTTCCATGCTTGTCATTGACTTTTATTGACTTATATCTTTTTATGAACGTTTCCAAAAATATTCTAGAAGCTATTTTCGGCAAATGCCTATTAGAAGATCGAAACTTCCTAGATTATAAATGTTATAACCATTCATAATTATTTCAAAAATAAATAACTGAAAATTAGTGACCAGATGAATTACAAAAATTAATTGCATAATTATTTTATACTACTTTTTTATTAATCGACTAATTTACATGATTATATGTTATTTCAAAATTCAGATTAAGTTTTGATTTCTAATAACTACTTGATGTAACTAAATGTTCATGTCTTTTCAAGGAATCTTAGTACTTCTATAAATACTCTTTGGTTCTTCATTAATACACACAATTCATATGATATTCACTCTTTCTTACTACTTGAAAATTCTCAAGAGTTTATTGTTTCACAAAAGCTCTCTCATACAAAGCGAAGCGTTCAACTCTGTCTCAAGTGTGTTCGACTACAAGGTTTTTTGCAACTTCCACACATTTCATGTGCATATATTATATTATCTAAGGAAAGTTTTATTGGAGTATATTTGATTAGTTTTTAAGCTTATGCTTTCACGTTACATATACACATTTGGCTCTATAGATTGTTGTAAACAACAATCTTTGATACTTGTTGTTGGGTTTCCTAGTGTGGAATTTTTGTTCTTCATACAAAGAAGAACAAAAGGACTTTCTTGTGGGTTTTACAAGAAAGTGGTTCATGTAATTGAGGTATATCACCCTTGTGTTCAAGTGGTATTGGTTAGTTATTTACTTGTGTGAAGTAAGTGGAAAAATCCTTATTGGGTGTTTAGTAGTCGCGAAATGCGTATTTCATTCAAACTCGTCGTAGTATAGCGCGAATCACGATTCCAACGAAAATAAAGTAACGAGGCGGTGAGTCCCGATCGATCTTAGGGAGGTGTATGAAAATGAAGTTAATTTTTGATTTTACGTCCTTTTCTTACTTAAAATTGAACTCCAGTTTCTATGGTGTGAGTTAAAGATACAGCAGTCGCATTGTTAACATGGAAAACATGTGCGTGTGTCAAATATATCACAAATGTGAATGTGTGTGTTTGAGTATCCACGACCTCTACTACACGATGGCAACTAGCAGAAAATAAATCGATCGCTAAGTCATTCACATCCTTTGGAATCAACATTTTGTTACAATATAGATAAACAAATTAGATATCAGGCAACTGGTGATTTTATTTCCTCACAAATAATGTCATTACAATCAAGTTTAGAGGAAAGCTTGCATATGAAAGCTTGGAAATACTATTCTAACTAATAGAAAAGTTGTACAAGCATGGATCTAAGGTAGATTATGATGCAGTCATAGAGATGGAGGATTACTACTATTACTACTAGATAATAATGCAAGAATTAAAACTATGAAGAACATGAAAACTAGCTAACAGAAAACTAGAACATTGGAGGTGGTCTCCAATGGCTGTGTGGCTTGAGGTGGTGAGAGGGGAAAGAGGGACGACCAAGGTGGTTGGCTGGCCTCTTGAGAAGGTGGTGGAGGTGCTCTAGCTCTTGGTCATGGAGGTGGAGTAGAGATGATGGTGGATCTTGCCAATGGATGAATGGTGTCCAAGACCTAGATTTTTCTAGCTTGGGTCCATGGCCATCCAAGGGGGTCATTAAATAGATCAAGGGATGGCTCATCTAGAGAAGTGTGGAACTCTCTAGAAGAGATCCCATCTTGGCCGTCCAACCCATTTGAAATGGGTCTTCTTAGATCCACTTCTTATGGGTATGGTTGTGGACTCCTTGAAAGACTATTTTTAGTCTTTCAAGGTGGTGCCACTTGGAGGCCATTCTAGAGAATTCTAGAGTGTCCAGTCAAGTGGTGGTGTGTGTGTGTGTGTGCGTGAGTGTGTGGGTGTGGTTGGGTGGTTTAGGTCGAGTCCTATAGGTCTAGGCAATTAGGTATAGGTAGGTCTCTAGAAATAGGTTTATAAACCCTATGTGCAATTAAACTTATTACAAGTTTAATTGAGTGGATGTGTGTGCAATTGGAAGAGAAAGTATCAATTAGGTCAGGCTTGAGTCAACTGGACTCTCACTGAGTCCAATTAGACTTGTGTTGGTTAAGGTTTGAGCTTAATTGGACTCTATGAGTCCAATTGACTAGGTGGAATGTAATTGAATGGATCCAAGTCAATTAGGCTTAGTGAGAACCTAATTAGGTTCTTAGGAGGGTCTTAGGGTAGTGTACTAGGCTTAGGGCACCTTAATTTAGGTTCCCTAGGGTGTAGGATTGGGTTTAAGGGCTTAACAAATAGAGATCTAGGCTTGATTTCAAAATCAGTAACTGGAGAGGGGTTCCAGATGTCTGATTTAGTGATCAAACAACTTATATTTCAAAATTAGAAGTCTAAGTCTCTAGTCTGGACGTCCAATGTTGAGTCAGGGTGAATTTGAGGTTCTGTCTTGGAATTTTGCAGAAATTGGATATCCGACACCTTGTCTGGATGTCCAATATTCTAATAGAATGGGATCTAGGTCTGCGGGTGGTGTCTAAGAGTTTTGGACATCTAGCAACCTACCTGGACATCTAGATATGGGCTGGAAGATGAGTTTTAAGGTATCCTAGGCTAGGGTGACCTAATCTAAGGGTGGTTATGGTTTAAGAAGGTATCTAAGGCTGTCCTAAGGCTAGGAAAGGTCCTATGTTCTTCATAATTTAACTATTCCTCATAATTTAACTCATACATTAAAATTCTACTAGTAAGGTAGTATACCTCGTCCCTACATTATGTCTTCATATTTATTCTAGGGCTTCTACTTCAGCTTTGGGTTCCTCCTTTCTTCAGATCTATCTTCAGGCCATCTCCTGAGCTTCTTATTACTTACAAACCAAATAATGCACTAATCAGTACATTATATCATTATTTCACGACTATTTAAATAAAGCAGAAGAAATGCAATGTATTCTACTAATGCATGAATTATACTACAATTTTGCTTAGTTCTAACTTAATTCAAGTCATTTAAGTCCTATGATTGTTATGCAATCATAAAAAAGGAAAGTTTTTCAACTGAAGTAAATCATTTTTCTATACTACTTACTTTCATGTGCATTGATGTAAACATGTTTATATTACATAAAATGTCTATTTATGCATGTTCTTAAGCATAGAATTGCATTACATACTATAAATATTGCATAACATGCATCATCTTACATTTATGGAGGTTAATTGTCTCCTTTTATGGTCAGGGACAGGGCGACTTTTTATCAGGGCCTCGGATCAAAGATCCAACCATACTGATCTGATCAGGGCGACGATTGGAGTTCAACGACTCCAAGATCACCCTAATCGGATATCCGAAGCATCAGATAGAGACCGAGGAACCCTAGAAGATCAAGGGCCAAGATGGTTTTAATCCACACTTTAGACGACAAATATGACCGCACGGATGGATTCGGATCGACGATCGCAGCCTAACAGCGAGAAAATCGGCTCAATCCGATACCTGTGGCACCATCTACATCACTCAGAAGATGGACGGCCAAGATGGTGCCACGTGGTGCCATCACGATCGCCCAACCGGCCGTACGCATCTGCTGAAGCACCTCCTGCCAATGCTTCTCCACTGTTGGATCAAGGTCCAATAGCTGCGAGGCATGCATGCTTAAGTTAAGCGCCTGACATAAATGCGCCCGTAGTGCATTGGTCAAGCGCCTTAACGCGAAGTTGAGGTGTAGGATCAAGCCCTCGCACGCCTCAATTGGAGCGGCTGCACAGGTGCGATTGACCGCACGATGGAGATCGAGCGGCTATGCACACCCAATCGGCTGAACGTGCCATCGCACGCCCCTGCGTGACGCAGGATCTCATGCATTGAGGTGCGCGGATGAGGTGCGGTGAGGAGCGCTTTCAGTCGTTCGATCTCATGATCTAACGGCTGAGATTTGAAGGACGTGAATGCACGTTGAGGTGCGGGGAGGCGAGCTGGTGCGCGTGCACCGCCCAT
This sequence comes from Thalassia testudinum, assembly GCA_037157565.1. Lineage (NCBI taxonomy): Eukaryota > Viridiplantae > Streptophyta > Magnoliopsida > Alismatales > Hydrocharitaceae > Thalassia > Thalassia testudinum. The sequence goes on from JAZHRO010000025.1 coordinate 100,453,402, forward strand.
GAAGGCCATGTTCAGGCCTTTAGTGACGAATTTATCCGTCACTAAAGGTGCTGAATTAATGATTTTCAACATATAATGACCAAAATGCCCTCATTCCTTGCAACTATAAAAGGAGACCCCCTCCATACAAAATTCTCATCCCTTCCTTCTCTCCTCTCCCTCTCCAAAGTTTAAGAGAAGCTTGTCCCACACCTGGGATGCTCCTCAAGAGATAAAGTCAATTTTTCGCCTCCATTTCGGAAGTGGATCCTGCGACGACGATGACGTGCTACCTCGTTCCCGTTCTTCTTGCCTCGACCTCCTTCTTCCCGCTCCATTCTTCATCTTCCAGGCGTCGTCCCGTCTCGCTCGTCCTCCAAGCAATCGTCGAGGAGGATAACTTCTCTCTCCCATTCCTTTTTCTTGCTTTCTAGAGTAGAATTTTCCTACTTTCTAGTTGTAGTAGCTTTCCTACTTTCTAGTGTAATTTCTCGCTTACTTAATTGTATAAACATTTTGAAGTATCAAGTGAATGTTTTCTCTCTCTCTCTTTCTTATTCTGATTGTTTATAGTGCTTCATTTCATTGTAATTACTCCGCTTTTTAACAAAAACACGAAAAAAATATAATTGCGAATTTTGATCGACGTAGCCTTCTTGAGTTCGACCTGGGATTTCTATTCTGGTATAAATTTTATTTGTTGAATCGAGTTCTTCGCTATTCAAACTACAATGATAGGTTTTCAAAAACCAAATTCGATAGTGTAGTATCCCAATGCTTCAACATTTTTGGTGCCGTTGCCGGGGAGGCAATGATTTCCGATCTTCTTTTGCATTTCATGCACTTTATTATCTTCTAACTTGCTTTCTCTTGTGTCTATTGTTTTGTAGAGACCTCCATTAGGGAATCGTCAAGCGGTAGACTGGAGTGAAGTGCAGTTGAAGATGACTGTAAGTGCTCCCCATTCTTCCCCCTCCATAGATTTCATTTGTCATGTTAAATTCAAATTCCAATTAACCTAGGTGTTTGCATAAATCCTAGGATTAGTTTGGTTGTTTAGATTTTTACTCACACTCATTCCACCCTCGCTTATAAAAAAAAAAAATAAAAAGATAATTTTGTGGGGTAATTTTCAACAGACACACAACATACACCCACATTCAAGGCACTTAACCTACTTGATTTGCTTCTACTCAACCAGAAACTGATCTGTGGAACTGATACACACAAATCAACACATAAAAGAGTAGAAATCATTCTAGGTTAACCATTTCTGTGTGCCTAACCTAGTGGTGCAGTTGTGGCCAGTTGTTTGAGTTGTTTGGGCCGCAGCACTCAACCTAAAACCAACTCATCAAGTAGCTTCTTCTTAGGGTTTTCAATCTAGGTTCATACCAGGCACTCCACTTTATTTCTGGTTTTAAAGGAAAGCAATCTTCACTCGTGCTTGAAAATCTGGTTTTCCACAAACTTGATTGAAATCAACCTAATTTTAAACCCTAAAAGCTACTTAAGCAAGATTTGAACATTAAAATCTACGCATCACAAATAATCTTGCTTGAAAGCCCTGGTTGTGCATGCACTTACACAATACTCAATCAATCATTAAGGGCACAACCCATTTTAAGGGCCCATCACATTCCATAAGCACTACAATCCCAGGCCTCAATAAAATCGACTAGACGTTGGCCTTAAGGACTGATTCGCTCTTCGACGCCTAGTTTGAGATTGTTCATGATTAACCTACTTGTACTGATTAATCTAATGTCTGGCTAGGGGAGTAGCGTCAAATGACCGTGGCCGGGGGGTACACTAGGAACCAGAGGCACAAGCCGAAGGAAGAACCTTCTTCCCAGTCCCTCCTTCTAACTAGTTGGATTAAGCAGACACAAGTAGAGTAAATCATTTATAATCTTAAGGTGGGTTTTAGGGGTCTGTAGATCCTTAGGCTACCCCACTTAAGGACATGCTTGTTTTGTTGTGCTGCAGGGTCCTTATTTCCAGTCCTTCCGACCTTTTCCTAGTTTATGCTGGGAAGATGGTCATTTAATCCCTGATTGGAAGGACCACTAGAGTATTCTAGGGGGTGTAAATTGGATTTTGGTCAAATTGATCCCATGGCCGATCAACAGTTTCCTCTGCCTCGGGATCCACAGGAGGAATTCCGAAGGCAGCTGGAACAAATGCAGAGAATGCAGGAATGGTTCCAGAGAATGCAGGGTGCTCAGCCCTTGAAAGATTTTTATGATCCTTCAAATTACGGGGAACGTCCCAGCGTGCAGATTCTGGCCGGAGACGTAGAAATCAAACCCCAGGTGTTAAGCCTGATCAAACATTACCATGGGCTTGGCTCCGAAGACCCGTTTCAGCACTTGGAGGACTTGACCACTTTGGTCCAGACCACCAAGGCATGAAACGTGAATGAGGAGCAAATGATCATGAGGCTCTTCCCCCACTCTCTTAAGGATAAAGCCGCTCATTGGTATAGGACTATAGGAAGACCAATTGCAACTTGGAATGAGTTGAAATCAGCCTTTCTGGAGAAATTCTTCCCTGTCGGACGTACCAATGCTTTGAGACGGGCAATCACTACCTCTACCCATTGGTCGGGGGAGCAGTTTCATGTGGCCTGGGAGCGATTCCAGGACCTATTGCAGAGGTGTCCACACCACGAGGTGCCAAAATGGCAACTCGTGCAGATCTTCTACCACAGGTTGACTGAGCAACTCAGAAATCACGTGGACACTTCTTGCGGATGCAATTTCCTCAACAAAGACGCAGATAGTGCACATGATTTGTTTGAGGAAATGAGCGAGAATTCAATCAATCATGCCTCCATGGATACTTTTAACCGGTCTCAGCAGCCCAGATCAAATGTTAATGAAGTCCATGAGTCTCATTCATTTGATATGGAATTGAAATGTAACAAACTTGATAAGGTGGGCTTGGTTGCTAAGAGAATGGAAGAGTGGATTGCTGGAAATTCAATGAACAACTCTCGATCCACTCAATCCCAGAATTCGGGATTCCATTCGTCACGAGCTCCTTCTGGACAGGAGTTAGTGAATCAACTCGATGCAGCTCAACCTGCAAGTCAGCATTATTCGGAACCCCATGGGTTCCAAACTGGGGCCTTTGATCCTAGTTTTTCTGATCCTTCCCTTTCTTTCTTTCTTTCCATCGTCACCCTATGAGGATGTCTGTGCTGTATAGGAGAACATTAGATCCAACCCCTAGTCTAATGCTTACAATCCAGGTTGGAGAAACCACCCTAACTTCTCCTGGAAAAACCCGGGGCAACAGACCCAATTCTGACCCAGCAACTATGCTCTGCAACGACAAATGGGTCAGGGTCATGTGTATACTCAGTTGCCCCCAAATCAGGTCAATTAGCCAGCTTGGAATGCCCGTAACCCGTAGGGCAGGCTGATTTGAACTGACAAATGGAAGAGATGAAAGGATCCATGCTCCAGCTCATGCAACAAATGAAAACCTCACTGGACAACTTGCAAACCAGGCTCATAGCTAACTCTCATCAACCTAGATCTCTATCATCCCAACCTGTACCCAACCCGCGAAATATCCTGAATCCGGGCAACCAAGCCCATGGGTACGGAAATCAGAGGGACCCATACGCACATGCTCAGGTGGTTGAGCAGGGTCCTTCCTCTTCTTCTTCAGCACATCAACAATTTTTGGCTAATCAAGCCCCTCCACTCTTTCCTAACCCTCCCCAAGACCCAAACTCTTATGCATCCACAAATTCTGTTACCTTGAGAAGTGGTAAACAAACTCAGGATCCAACCACACTGTTCTGATTTACCGAATCCTAAAGAACTTGAGGAGAGAAAGGAGAATTCTGGAGAAGAAATCACGGCTCAGGAATCTGATTCCAAAGATCTGACTCATGTTCCTTTTCCTGAAGCCTTGATCAGATCAAAGAAGAAGAAGTCTGTTGATAGCAATGAGGAGCTTCTGAATATTTTTAAGAATGTTGAGATCAATATCCTGCTCCTCGATGCTATCAAGCATATACCGGCTTACGCAAGATTTTTAAAGGATTTATGTACACAAAAGCGTAAGTCAAGAGAATCTGTTCCGAGGAAGGTGGTACTCTTCGAATAGGCTAGTTCTGTTATCCTACACCACCTTCCTCAGAAAAAGAGAGATTCAGGTGCTCCATCGATTTCTTGTGTCATCGGAGATTACACTTTTGATAAAGCACTTCTGGATTTGGGTGCATCCATCAACCTAATTCCGACTTCTCTTTATGAGAAGTTTGGATTAGGTGAACTTAGGCCGACTTCAGTAACGCTACAATTAGCGGACCGTTCGGTCACAAATCTGCGAGGCATTATTGAGGATGTTACAGTTAAGGTTAAGGATTTCTATTTTCCTGTAGATTTCCTTGTCCTTGACATGGATGTACTAGAAAATCTGAGGAACACACCCATCATTCTGGGGCGTCCGTTCTTGGCTACCGCTAAGGCCAACATTAACTGTGAAAGTGGTAGCATGGAAATCGCCTTTGGGGATGAATGAATGAAATTGGATATTTTTAAGGTGATTAATAAATTTAAGGATTGTGGATTTATTGAGGAACTTGAGGAGGATAATGTGAACATTGAAACTTGTTTGATGGTTTCTACAATTGAAAGTTCCTCATTTGATGATGAATTGGACCCACAACCCTCTATGGCAGACCTGCCATCTTCTGAAGAGGTTATTGATTTTGTTCACTCTAAACCTCTTCCTCTTGATGAGTCACCAGCATCTTCCTTACCTTCAATCATCAACCCACCCTAGCTTGAGCTGAAACCATTGCCTGAGAATTTGAAATATCAATTTTTAGGACCACAGAGGATGCTCCCTGTGATTATCAGTGCTAAATTAACAAAGGAGCAGGAGATAAATTATTAAAGGTCCTAAAGGAACACAAGGAGGAAATTGGTTGGACCATTCATGACCTTAGGGGGATCGAGCCATCTTACTGCAATCATAGAATATTCTTGGAAGATGGATCCCACCCTTCTTGCTAGATGCAGAGGAGATTAAATCCAAATAGGCAAGATGTGGTAAAAGAGGAAATCATTAAGTGGCTTGATGTAGGAATTATTTATCCAATCTCTGATAGTCCCTGGGTAAGTCCCGTGCAGATTGTTCCCAAGAAAGTCGGGATTACTATTGTGACTAACGAGAGAGGAGAATTCGTCACAACTCGTTCAGCTTCCTCTTGGAGGGTTTGTACCGATTACAGGAGGCTGAACATGGCCACAAAAAAGGATCATTTCCCTCTACCTTTCATTGATCAAATTTTGGAAAGACTAGCCGGGCAGAAGTACTGTTTTCTTGATGGCTACTTGGGATACAACCAAGTTCCTATCCATCCTGAGGATCAGGAAAAATTACTTTCACCTGTCCCTACGAAACCTTTGCTTTCCGTAGGATGCCTTTCGATTTATGCAATGCACTTGCGACTTTTCAAAGGTGTATGCTAGCCATATTCTCTGACATGGTGGGAGAGTTTATGAAAGTCTTCATGGATAATTTCTTTATTTTTGGAGAATTGTTTGACTCTTGTCTAGCTAATCTAGAAATGATTCTTAAACGATGCATCAAAACACGATTGGTCCTTAGCTGAGAAAAGAGTCATTTCATAACACAAGAAGGCATCGTCTTGGGTCATGTAATCTCTAAACGGGGAATTGAAATGGATAAAGCTAAGGTTGATGCTATTGCTAAACTTCCTCCTCCCACATCTGTTAAACAAATTTGATCATTTCTTGGTCATGTGGGATTCTACAGAAGATTCATCAAGGATTTCTTGAAGGTTGCTCGTCCTCTGAGCAATCTTCTCGCCAAAGAAACGTTGTTTGTTTTTGACGAATCATGTCATAAGGCATTTGATTTCCTGAAAATGGCAATCACTTGTGCTCCGGTGTTGCAACCATCGGTTTGGACAGCCCCTTTTGAGATCATGACCGACGCTTCTGATTATGTGGTCAGGGCTATTTTGGGTCAGAAAGTTGACAGGAAGTCCTTTGTCATGTACTACGCTAGTAAAACTCTAGATGAAGCCCAGAGGAATTACACTGTTACTGAAAAGGAATTACTAGTTGTAGTATTTGCTTTGGAAAAATTTAGGGCTTATCTCTTAGGGTCTCATGTCATCATTTATACCGACCACTCGACCTTGAGACATCTCTTGGCCAAAAAGGATGCCAAACCCTGGCTTATTCATTGGATTCTTCTGCTTTAAGAATTTGATCTTGAAATCAAGGATAAATCCGGGGTACAAAATGTGGTGGCAGATCATTTGTCGAGACTTCTAAGTGATTCTTCTCGTCTGGACGTCTCGATTGCTGATATTTTTCCGGACGAAACCATCCTTATAGTTTCAGGTGTCTAAACCCTATGGTTTGCTGACATTGTTAATTATTTAGCCGTTGGTCAAATTCCCCAGGATTGGACCAAGCAGCAACGGGATAGACTCAAATATGAGGCCAAATACTACTTCTGGGAGGACCCTGAACTGTACCGCATCGGCTCCGATCAGATTATTCGTCGATGTGTTCCAGAGAACGAATTCAACAGTGTACTGGAGTTCTACCATGCATCTGCGTGTGGTGGACATTTCTCCGGGAAGAAGACGACTGCAAAGATTTTGCAATCTGGCTTCTATTGGCCATCTTTATTCAAAGATGCCTAGGATTTCTCAAGGTCGTGTTCCTGATGTCAGGCACTTGGGAGCATAACTAAGAGAGATATGATGCCCCTAAACCCAATTCTTCTTGTCGAAATCTTCGATGTTTGGGGCATCGATTTCATGGGACCTTTTCTCCCTTCATTTGGACATCAGTACATTCTTGTCGCTGTTGATTATGTGTCCAAATGGATTGAGGTGATTCCCACCCATACCAATGACCACAAGGTGGTCATCGATTTTGTCAAGAAACACATCTTCAGCAGGTTCGGAATTCCGAGGGTCATCATCAGTGATAGTGGCACTCATTTTACTAATGCCCAGTTCCGTAATTTGTTGGCTAAATACAGGGTTAATCATCAAATTTCCACACCTTATCATCCCTAGATGAATGGACATGCCAAGATCTCCAATTTGGAGATTAAGAATATTTTGCAGAAAATGGTTAGGCCTGATCGCAAGGACTAGACTCAAAAGCTTGAGGGCACTCTTTGGGCCTACCGTACAACGTATAAAACTCCCATCGACATGTCTCTATTTTGTTTGGTGTATGGAAAGGCATGTCATTTACTCGTAGAGATTGAACATAGGGCATTCTAATCAATTAAGCAATGCAATTTATATCTGAATTTAGCTGGGAAGACTAGGAAACTCCAACTATTTGAGTTGGAAGAGCTTAGAAATGATGCATATGAGAACGCCAAGATCTACAACGCTCAGACCAAAGCTCTACATGATCAATTGATTTCCGCAAGAGCTTTGAGCCGAACGAAAAGGTCTGGTTATTCGATTCTCGACTTAAGCTCTTTCCTAGCAAACTTAGATCCAAATGGAACGACCTGTTCATTATCGACCAGATTTTTTCAAATGGAGCCATTTAGATCTTTGACCCAAAGATGGGTAACACATTTAAAGTCAACGGTCAACGTCTGAAGCCTGTTATTGACCATACTCTTCTAGAACCCGTCTCAGACATAGTTGCGCTAGCCATATTGTAACTTCTTTGGCTGGACTTCGCTTAGCTGACGGCATTAAACTCAGCAGTTGTACATATGACACAAGGCTAACCTGAGCTTCATATTCAGGTGATATCTTTCATAATCTACCCTTTCTTTCATGTTTCTCTTTCTCAATGTGGACATTGCATCAGCTAGGCATGGGGGGGTGGATTCATTTCGAATCAGTTTGTTAGCTTTGTGAAATTCTTGTAAATTATATTTCTCTTCTTATATATACATAAAAAAAGAAAATTGAATTAGGAAGGAATGCTTAGACATTAGGACTTTTCAATCTTAGGAAATATTACATTAGGATCTGAACACAAAAACCCTTCAGGTCTTTGGACTTAATCGGCCCATGTATCCACTAAAATGTGGATTTATTTTTTGAGTCCTCGCCATCTTAATTCTATTGTTATTTGATTAAATAAGTTTGGGTGATAGGTACACGACTTATCAACCCACTCTCTGATTTGAGGGAACTTTAAGTCTAATGCATCTATACACTTTCTTTTCACTGACTTGTTGATCGGCGGTTTTAACGAAAATTGGGTAGTTAATGAACCTTCTAGGGTGATATGGCTAGCAAGTTATCGTGGGTAACAGCCCATAGGTAGGTTGTCTAAAATCCAATCACTGGACCATTCTCTTTTTACTACCTTTAGGTAAATCTTAGACCAGGGAAGCCACTTACTTAAAAGATAAAAAAAGAGAAAGTCAAAAAGAAAAGAAAAAGAAAAGGAGAAAAGAAAAAAAAGAAGAAAACAAAAGAAATAAGCCACACTTTGCCGCACGAGTATGGCTGGCAAGTTGTCGGTGGTAATAGCTCATCGACCGGTTGTCTAGAACCCAGCTCAAGAAATGCACTTAAAATTCCTAAAACACTTAGGGAGAAACGAAGAAGTAGAATAAACTAGGGAGATATACACTGGATTCACCCTTGTGTTGACCCCATAAAAATAAAAGTAGGGAGAAAGATACCGGTCGTAATGATACACCTTTAGGCATAACTCTCTTTTTAAGGTCACCTAGAGGCGTAGAGACCCGAAGTCCGTTCTAATTACCGATTAATTAGTCTATCACATTCACAATAAGTTGCTTAGAACTTAGGGTTCTCATCAAATCTTGGGTGAGTTGAATGGCCGTAGAAAGCCAGTCTTTAACCCTAAACTCAAAAATCCAAACAAATTAGAAAAGAAAAAGAGAAAAAGAAAATTTTCTTTGAATAAGGCGAGGGCTTGAGGCGGTCTACATTTTGGCAGATACCCAGGCACTGTTGTATCTTTGAAAGTTCAGATCCTAAGTAAAAATTTTCTTAATGTTGAAAATAACTTATGCTCAAGTAATCCAACCTAATTCTTTTATAAATAGCATGTAGTTTTTGCAAGGGACTAGCAAAAGATAGGCATGGGGGTGTGATGTAAATATGTTTATATTACATAAAATGTCTATTTATGCATGCTCTTAAGCATAGAATTGCATTACATACTATAAATATTGCATAACATACATCATCTTGCATTTAGATTAGTTTGAATAAAATGGAGGTTAATTGTCTCCTTTTATGGTCAGGGACAGGACGACTTTTTATCGAGGTCTCAGATCGAAGATCCAACTATACGGATCTGATTAGGGAGACGATTGGAGTTCAACGACTCCAAGATCGCCCTAATAGGATATCCGTAGCATCAGAAAGAGATCGAGGAACCCTAGAAGATCAAGGGCCAAGATGGTGTTAATCTGCACTTTAGACAACAAATCTGACTGCATAGATAGATTTGGATCGACGATCGTAGCCTAATGGAGTGAAAATCAGCTCAATCTGATACTCGTGGCACCATCTACATCACCCAGAAGATGGACGGCCAAGATGGTGCCACGTTGCACCATCTCGACCGCCCAACTGGCCGCACACATCCATTGAAGCACCTCACGCCAACGCTTTTCCACTGTTGGATCAAGATCTAATAGCTGTGAGGAGCGCGCGCTTAATTTAAGTGCTCGACACAAACATGCCCGTAGCGCGTTGGTCGAGCGCCTTAACATGAAGTTGAGGCGCGAGATTGATCCCCCACATGCCTCAATTGGAGCGGGCACGCGGGCGCGATCGACCACACGATGGAGATCGAGCAGCTGTGCGCACCCAATCGGCTGAATGCACCATCTCACGCCCCTGTGTGACGCGGTATCTCACTCGTTGAGGCGAGCGGATGAGGCACGGTGAGGAGTGCTCTCAGCTGTTCGATCTCACGATCGAACGGTCGAGATTTGAAGGATGTGAATGCACGTTGAGGCACAAGGAGGTGAGTGGGCGCGCGTGCGCCTCTCACGAAGGCCACGTTCAAGCCTTTAGTGATGGATTTATCCATCACTAAAGGTCCTGAATAAATGATTTTCAACATGTAATGACCAAAGTGCCCTCAGTCCTTGCAACTATAAAAAGAGACCCCCTCCATACGAAATTCTCATCCCTTCCTTCTCTCCTCTCCCTCTCTAAAGCTCAAGAGAAGCTTGCCCCACACCCAGGATGCTCCTCAAGAGATAAAGTCAATTTTTCGCCCCCATTTCGGAAGCGGATCCCGCGACGACGATGATGTGCTGCCTCGTTCCCATTCTTCCTGCCTCGATCTCCTTCCCGCTCCATTCTTTGTCTTCCAGGCGTCGTCCTGTCTGGCTCGTCCTCCAAGCGATCATCGAGGAGGATAACTTCTCTCTCCCATTCCTTTTTCCTGCTTTCTAGAGTAGAATTTTCTTGCTTTCTAGTTGTAATAGCTTTCCTACTTTCTAGTGTAATTTCTCGCTTACTTAATTGTATAAACATTTTGAAGTATCAAGTGAATGTTTTTTTCTCTCTCTCTTATTCTGATTGTTTATAGTACTTCATTTCATTGGAATTACTCTGCTTTTTAACAAAAACACGAAAAAAATATAATTGCGAATTTAGATCGACGAAGCCTCCCTGAGTTCGACTCGGGGTTTCTATTCCGGTATAAATTTTATTTGTTGAACCAAGTTCTTAGCTATTCAAACTACAACGATAGGTTTTTATAAACCAAATTCGATAGCGTAGTAACCCGTTGCTTCAACATGCATATATTATATTATATAAAGAAAGTTTTATTGGAGTATATTTGATTAGTTTTTAAGCTTATGCTTTCATGTTACACATGCACATTTGGCTTTATAGACTATTATAAACATCAATCTTTGATACTTGTTGTTGGGTTTCTTAGTGTGGAATTCCTATTCTTCTTGGAAAGAAGAACAAAAGGACTTTCTTATGGGTTTTACAAGAAAGTGGTTGATGTAATTGAGGTATATCACCCTTGTGTTCAAGTGGTATTGGTTAGTGATTTACTTGTGCGAAGCAAGTGGAAAAACCCTTGTTGGGAGACAAGGTAGAGGTTTTTCTTAGTTGAAGGGTTTCGTCTCTAAATATTATGTTCAATTCATGATTTGAATTATTGTGCTTTTTAAATTAAAATTTTATTTAATAATTATTAATTTGCATAATTCACCTCCCTCTTGTGCCGTTCTCATTCGGTATCATAGTGGGTTATCACCGTTTTGTTAAGTAATTTTCAGGTGATTCATTATGGCCACAAGAGCTGTTGTGACTACTTTCTACAACAATGGTCATGCTACCACCAAGCAACCATTTTTTGATGGTTCAAATTACAATTATTGGCGAAAAAGGATGGAAATCTTCCTTCAATCAAGTGACTACTCAATTTAGGATATGGTGGAAACTCCATTTACAAAGTCACAAAAGTCTTAAGAAGGCACTTATACTGATGATCAAAAGAAGCAACTTGCACTCAACTCCAAAGCTATGAATGCTCTCTATTGTGTGCTTAGTGCTGAAGAGTTCAATAGAGTTTCTCAATGTACAACTTCAAATGAAATATGAAGAACTCTCAAAACTTCTCATGAAGAAACAACAAAGGTAAAAAGTTCCAAAATTGTTTTATTAACTAATGATTTTGAAAGGTTTGAGATGCATGAGCATGAAACTATCAAGGATATGTCTACACGTTCACTGATATTGCAAACAACTCTTGACAAAAACTTTGTGAAAGGCGAATTGAAGGGAAAGATCTTTAGATCTCTCACCAGCAAATTTGCATCCAAAGTCACTACAATTGAAGAAGCCAACAATGTTGAAAATGTTGATATAGAAAATCTAGTTGGAAATCTTATGAGCTATGAAAATAAGCTCTCTCAAAAGAAGAAAAGAAATGAAGATTCGAGGAAGAAGAAACTAGCATTCAACTTAGAAGAAAACTCAAATAAAAGCACAGATGATGAAGATATTGTTCTATCTAGAAAGTTTAAATGTTTCCTTGAAATCAAAAAGATGTTTAAAATGAAGAGAGATGATAAAAAGGAAGAGCCTATTAAGTGTTATAATTGCAAGAAATTAGGTCACATACGAAAGGGTTGTCCTCTTTTGAAAGAAAAAAAGAATAAGATTTCAAGGACTTTACGCCCAAGAGAAAATTCAAGAAGTTCAAGGAGAGAAAAGCTTTTCAAGTAACATGGGATAATTCTAATACATCCTCAAGTGATGAAAATTCATCAAATGAAGATATTTCTAAAAAATAAGTTTGTCTAGGCCTCATGGCACTTTTAGATGAGGTACAAGATCTTCCTTATGATGAATTACTTGATGCTTTCAATAAATTATTTTTAGGCATTAAGAGTTTAAACATTGAGAACAAAAATGTTAGATTTGAAAATCAGTTGCTTAATTATGAAAATACTGGTTTTGTTTGTGAAATCTCTCTTATTGAGAAGATTGGAAGTCTTGAAAAAGAAATTAGTTGCCATTATTGAAAAGAATTAGTTGATTAATTCTGAATTTACTTTTGTTAGTAATAAAAATAAGATGCTTGTTGAATAGAATACTTTTCGTACATATGAAGTGCATGATTTAAAAGAACAAATTATTGAGAATCAATTGTTTAAAAATTGAGAAGGATTATGAAGAATTATTGAGTGATATTTACAAGCTTACGAAAAGGAAAGAAAACTTGGATAAGTTGATTGGAAAGCAATGTACATACATTAATAGACACGGAATCGTTTATCTTATTCTGCAAGTTCTTCTAAAGATAGTGATTATTTGCTTAGTCAAAAAGTTGAAAAATGAGTAACTTCCATTCAAAACAAATGGAAGAAAATCAACCCCCGTGGACCCAAAAATAATGGGTACCAAAATCAAATTTGAATACTTGTTTTGTATGAATGAAAGAAGTTGATTATGCAAATTGGACTTTACATATGGATAAAGGGAATATCAAAGCAATAAGGAAGTCACCCTCTCATTTTGTAGAAGATAGAAGGAAAATGGATAATGGACAATGGTTGCTCCAAACACATGATAGGAGCACTACAAAAAAAAAAAGGCCTTTAGTGATAAATTAGATAGTGGCATATAATGTATTTGCCACTAATTCCTTTGATTTAGCGGCACATATTTTGTATATGCCATTACAACATTTTGTCAAATGACAATTCATATTAATGGCAAATATATTTGTCGTAATTGTTTCTGATTTAGTGGCAATTGTTACTTATGCCACTATAATATTTTTGTCAAACAACAATTAGCATTAATGGGAAATATATTTGCCACTATAGTCTTTGATTTAGTGATAATTTTTACCTATGCCACTATAATATTTGTTTCAAATGACAAATTGGTGTAGGTGAAATGAGGCCACTATTTCATTTTCAATAATTTTTTAATAACATAAAGTAACTTAGTGGTAGTAAAAATATATGCACTAAAAATCTTTGATATTAATGGCAAATATATGTGCCACTATATGTATATAGTATGTTTTCATTATAATTTTCAAACATAATTTAGAGGGAAAAAGCTATGAGCCACTAAAAATTTTCAGTCAACCAACCATTAACATTTTAGTACCATCATAACCAAAAGATTCAACGTAAACATAATTTTGTAGCAAACCCTTTTATTAATTAGGGTCATATCACAAAGTGGAAAAAAAACAAATGATACGTTCATATGTCAAAAGCCTTTTTATTTTTTCAAAATAGGAAATCCAGACCTAAAATTGTTAGGAATAGGAGCGAGACTCAAATTACTTTCTCGCATGTTGTGTGAAAAAATAAGCACCACTCAATTTCTTTTAGAAGCCACGATTATTCGATGTTCCCTTCCTCATCACAATCTCCTGCAACCCACTTTGATATACGCTTTCCTCAATTGCTGGCACACTACAACACAATAGTCTTTTTGAGGCTCTCATTTGAGATGGATTGGTGAAATCATCTCAAATAAACTAAATCCCACCAACTCCTAAGGAAAAGAAAACCTATGCACCCTTACCCATCCCCATTGCCTCAAAATTGAACAATACAAGACCTAAAGAGTAAAACCCCTCGCTGCTCCCCCTCCCCCTTCCCCTTCCTCGCCGCCGCCATTGCCCCATCCCCTAAATAGTTTTCCTTGATCGTGCCTTCTCAATATTGCATCCCAAACCTCGTGTGTCACCTCTCAGTTGCCTCCCCCTGTGTCATTCCCGCTCTTGTCGTCCCCCTCTCAATCGCCCACAACCATCTCCCCCCTTCTTGATCAATCCTCCCAGTCCCAGCCTCTTGATTGTTCCCAGTGCTGCTCCACACAGTTGCTCAATCACCTCCTCTTCTCTCCACACACAGATCAATGTTGCTCTCTACAAACCACCTCCTTAAATCATCTCCTCCTTCGTAGATCACCTCCTATGCCCTCCGCACATAGATTGATGCCACCCTCTGCAAACCACCTCCTCCTCCGTAGATCACCTCCTCTACCCTTCGCACGTAGATTGACATTGCCCTCTGCAGACCACCTCCTTAGATCACCTCCTCCTTTGTAGATCACCTCCTTTACCCTCCACACGTAAATCGATCACCCCCTTTATAGATTATCTTCTAGCAATTCGACGTCGCCCTCCACAGATCATCTTCCAGCAATAACCATTTAGGTGCAAATCATTGTCCTTTCCTTCTCTGCTCCCTCCATATATACTAGTCATCTATGCATAAGATTGGCTTATGCATAGAAAATTGCATGTTGTACGAAAAGCTTAAACTACATAGCCTGCACTATATATGATATTATGACGTGTTAAGAATGTGATTTAAATTTTGACCTTGGAGTGAAGCACTTTGCTGATCTAATGGCATTTGGTCAACCTGGGCCCTATAGCAACTCCTTCGGTGAAAAGATGATACATTCAGTTTTTGGGTATGGATCCTGATGTAGACACATCTATTTCATATAAACTGTCTATTTATGCATGTTCTTAGGCGTATAATTGCATTCAGCATTATAAATATTGTATAGCATGCATCATTCTGCATTTAGAATAGATTGCACAAATTATAGGTTAATTTACCCATTTTGTGGTCAGGGGATAGGGTGATATTTATCTGGGCCATAGATTGAGGATCCAACCATACAGATCTGATCAGGGCGACAATCAGAGTCCAATGCCTCCGTGATCAACCCGATCGGACCTTCGTAGCATCATATGCAGTTCGAGGAAGATTAGAGGCCAAGGGGCAAGGTGGTGAAAATCCAGACTTCAAACAATAAATCTAACTACATGAATAGGTTCGAATCGACGATCACAGCCCAACGACGCAAAAATTGACCCAATCTAACATCCGTGGCATCACTTACGAGTAGAAGAAAATGGACGGTCCAGATGGTGTCATGTGGCACCATCCAAGCTGCCCACAGCCACTGGCCTCTTCCTTCATTCGCTCCATCAGATCTCGACCATTGGATAGAGATCTAGTGGTCAAGATCGCTTGGAAAGATGATTCTCAGTTCGACAATCTATGGGCACAACTTAGTAGGTGAGCGCCCTATCCAGAGTTTCGGGCGTAGGATTGATCTGCTTTGAGTGGATTTAATTAGCAAAGGAGTGCACACAAATTCACCCATTGGATCTTAATCGAGCGACGCTAGAGAAGGCTATGTGGCATAGCCAGATTGAAGCGTGCGTCACACATGTGATGACGCTTGATTAAATGTGCCATCACCAAATCTGAGTGCTGGTCTCGTGCAATCTTAGCCCTCCCTTTCTGATCCAATGACTGAGCAAAGCTCTAGACGTCTTAAACGTGTGCGTGTGAGTGCAACGACAGAAGGCGATCAGGTGCTTGACGTGGCATGATCTCGAGCATCTGATGGCGATCCAAGGGCTCTCCTTCCATGTGCCTTCAGCAACGATTGGCTTTAGCAGCACTTACATGCATCATTAGAGGTTGCATATTAACTCTTAAAGGCTTCAAAATGACTCTTTTGCCCTTCTTCCTGAACTATAAAAGGGACCCCATGCCTCTCATTTTTCATCATTCCTTCTCTTCTCTCACAGTCTCCAAATCTCTAAGGAGCTAGTCCCAAACCTGGGATGCTCCTTTAGAGTTAAAAAATCAAAATTTTGTCCATCTTCTCAACCCCTTCGTGGAGCTTCTCATCGTCATCTCCTCACTACCATTTGAGAAGCAGATCCCGCTGCGATGCCATCCTGCTTCGTCCTTTGTCGTCCAGCTTTGTCCTTCATCGTCCAACTTTGTCCTCCCTCATCTAGCCTCTCACCATCATCTTTCGGGCACTCCGTCAATGTGGCTCATCCTCCAAGCAACCGTTGAGGAGGATTTTCTCATCCCTATCTTTTTGCTGCTTTCTAGTGTAGTTTTAATTCTGCAAGTAAATGTAATGGACATGATTCTATGGTTATGAAATACTTATTCATTCTCTCTCTATTTTTCTCCTTTGTATTATTCTCTCTCTTTCTTCTATTTTTTATCCTTTAAGTAGTTTAGATTGTGTAGATTAATGTCAACTAGCTACTTTGCTTTGTGTCAATAATTCCAAACGTGATTTTTAATCAAACGTTCGCCTCCTCGTGTTCGACCTGGGACTCACCAGAGTTTCGGTAAAATTTATTTGATAGCGGATTTTTACACACCACGATGATGATTTTCAACTCAATCCTTTTACGCGTAGAAAATCTCGCTCATCAGACCCTAAAGTCTCAAAGCCTTTTAATAAGGAAAAAAATATATGTATAAAAGAGCAAAGATTGGCTTATCCATAGAAAAAATATATGTTCTAGTGATCTATGCATAATGGAAAAATATAATTGACATGCGCTTGTGCGTGTGTGTTAAGAAGTGTCGTTATAGTCGCACTTGCAACGCCGATTTTAAAGTAAATAAATGGAGGTGAGTCCGAGTGTCGGTCTCAGGGAGGTGTGACAATCAGATTTTTCTTATCACTTGTTGTCACGGAAAGCACAGAGTTTTGGTTGCGGAGGTGCGGTTTGAAAAGCGAGAGAGAGATAGAGAGAGAGAGATTAGGGTTAGAGTGTTTCTTGCTTGGTCATGCAACTTAAACAGAAATTAAAGTAAACAACTGAATAGAAAATACCTTCATTAATCATGCACTGTTAGTTCATAGCTTACAACATTAAATACATGCTCAAACAAAAGTAATGGAAAGCTTAAAAGAGAGGGAGAGAGAGAGAGGAGGGAGAGTGACGAGGCAGCCACGGCGGTGGAGGAGGCTCCGTCAGCAACTCGTCGTCTTCGGCGATTACAAGAGGGCCTAAAGCTAGCTAGGAGAGGGGTGGAGTAGTTGCAAGGGAAGTGACTGCCTTGAATGAGTGGTTGGAGGGGGTTTAAATAGGGTTAAGGGCTTTCTAAAAGAAGAAGGGGCTTTAGTGACGTCCGGGACGTCGCTAAAACCATTCCAAAAGCATCGGTGAAGCCCTCTAGCCCACCGGTCAACTGCCTGTGCTATTCTTCTTCGCGCTCGATCCGTGGCCGCTGCATGAGAGCCGATCGGATGGCTGAGATCTCTCCTTGGATGCGCTTGGATTGTGCCTCGGGTGCGTGTGTGCTCGGGCGTTGTCGCCCGGCTTGCACGCACGCGTGGGGGCTCGCGATCTGTGGGCGCACTGCGTGGCGCGATCTCGGTCGCTCGCTGCTGATCGAGTGGCCCAATTTCACCGCGAGTTTCCTTCGTCTTCAATTTATGCACCACGCGGCTCGAACCTGTGTCACGTGCGTGCAGGCGTGCGCGCTAACCGTTGCGCCACGCCTGCTCTTTGTCGCGGCGACCACGCGGTTCTCGGCCGTTCGATCGAAGATCGACGCTCGAGATTTTATCTCAGCTGATGGTTGAAGTGGTGAGCGGTGGAGCGGGGGTGATGTGGCGCAATGAGAGCTGTTGATCACCAGATCAATGATCAGAACTTCTTGGGCCCATTGTAGGAGCTCCAGATGTTGGATTTGGTCGACCTTGAGTCCGTTGGATTCCGTTCGTCGTTCTGAATCCATCTGTGCAGTCTGATTGCTCATCTGAAGCTTGCTTTGACAAGTGCTTACACAAATGGCCATTAATACAGTTTTATAAGCAATCTTGGTACATGATGCATGCAATGCTCCCATTCTACTTATGTTGTGCCTTTTATTCTTGAGATGGGCCTTATTTAACATAATTATCACCCCCTTGTGTAGTGTTATCATACCCCTATGCTTACTCCTTGCTAGTCCCTAGCAAGGTTTATTCTAGTTTTTATTTTTTTCAGAATTTAAGAAGTAATTGCTTAGACACTTCGTCACTTGTCAATAGGAGGAAATATACCAGGATCTTAATCTACAAAGACTAAGGAGCGCCCGGGTGTCTGCCAAAATACGAATCACCTGAATCCTTGCTTTAATGTATATAAGTATACATATGTACATGTACATATATATATTTTTAGAATTTTTTCAGAATTCAGTGTGGGTTAGTAACTTTTTACGGCTACCCAACCCACTCAAAACTCGATCAAAACCTTAAGTGCTAAGCATCTTGGTGTGAAGATTGTGATAGACTCACTTAACGGTAATTCAGACAGACTTCGGGTTTCTACACCCCTAGGTGACCGAAAGAGGAAATATATTTGCCTGAATGTGTATTTGTTCGATTGGTAGCTTTCTCCCTACGTTTATTTTAATTGGGGTCGACACAAGGATTTTTCTAGTGTATATCTCCCCGGCTTGTACTACTTCCCCGCTTCTTCCTTAAGTGTTTTTGGTTCTTTTTGTGCAGTTATTGAGCTGGGTTCTGGACAACCGACCAATGGGCTGTTACCCACGATCACTTGCCAACCATACTCGTGCGGTGAAGTGTGGTTTATTTTCTTTTCTTCTCTCTGTTTTTTTTTTTCGTAGGTGGTTGGTGGCTGAATTATGTGACCGACCGTGGCTAGGTCTTTTGTTTGCTATAGTAATGTCGTTGTGGTACAGGTAAAATAGCTACGGTTTGTCATTGCCACTATTACAATTTTACTCAGAAATGTTTTTCTTCTGAGGTCGAACTCAGGGAGCTACTAGAATTCTAGAAGTACAATGCTTTTACTACAAAAATAAGAGAGAGAGAGAGAGAGAGATAGGTTTTGTTTCTTGGCTTTTTCTTCTTCTCTTCTTTCTCTCTTTGCTTATCTTCTTTTTCTCTTCTTTTATCTTCTTGATCTTCTTCAATTCCTCTTCTTCTTTCTTTATCTTCTTTTCTTCTTTTCTTTTCTTCTTCTCTTTTCTTCCTTCTTTCTGCTCTCAGCTGCGACACCTTTTCTTTTTCTTCTTCTTTGCTTTGTCTGCAGAGCTTCATCCGTCGTCTGATTTCTCAATCTGACGGCTTAAGTGGCGTCTGCTATAGTGCTTCCTCTGTGCTTCTTCCTCCTTCTTCTTTCTTGCAGTCTTCTTCCTTCTTCTCACAGTCCTTCTTCCTCTCTGCCCTGAACGGCCAAGGCTTCGGCCACCTTCTTCTTTCTTCTTCTTTTCTGCCTGCACACTCACACAACTGGTCAGAGCAAAACCTACCCCTACCCCTACCCTTTCCCGCATCTCTCTCTTTCTCAGATTTCTCTCATAGGATCTCTCTCCCAGAGCCGAGTATTCGGGTACGGGTGTCGCGCCTGGGACCAGGCCCACCGGCGTGTGGTGGTGGGCCAGGTGTGCGCAGTGTTGGGTATCCGGATCCGGCCCAGACCCACGGGGCGTGAGCGCGGGCGAGGGCAAGCGCGTGGGGCGCTCGTGAGTAAGGGACCTGACCCCTGTGTTCGAAGGTGAATAGCCTCGAACACTTTTTCAATTTATGCGCGGGTGCTGAGCCGTGCACTTCCGAGGTGGGACTAAAGTCCCACCTCCCAGACTGGCGCCCGCAGGCGAGGAGCTCGCGGCTAATTGGGGTAGCCTAGAGGATTCTCGTCCCAGCTACAGACCTGGGAATCTTAGCGGAGACACTCCGCGCAACCTGGGATCAGTGCTTGGGCGAGATCGAAGCTGCAGCAGCAGGTGAAGGAGCTTCACCTGCGCAGTAATGGCAGCGAAGGGGGCGTGACTTGAACACAGGAATACGGCCTCTCGGCCTAGTCAGAAGTTGCAGGGAGCTTCGCTGGAGTGCGGCGAAGCTAGTGCTGGTGGTGGCGAGGCGTGAGGCGGTGTATGGTGGTAGCCCTAGGTCGGACTGTGGTCGGAAAGATGGGTCTGTTCGGGGGGTCTTTAGGTGGTGTGTGGCAGGGAATGGAAAGGGGGAAGCTGTGGAGTGGAGTGAGGGGAAGCTTCTGAGGTGATCGGCGAGGAGTGAGGAGGTCTGTGGAGGTGGAATGGGCTTGCCAGAGAGGGTGGTCGGAGACGGAGCAGGCGGAGGTGGAAGTTGTGTGTGGCGGCGCGAAAATACCAATTGACAGAGGGGAAACTTAAAGGAGGAGGAGAGGAAGCTTTTACCAAAGTTTTGGACAAAGGGGGGAGGGCGGAGCCACTGGCTCATGCCTGCCGGAGCTGAGGAAGAAGAGGCCCTGGAAGGGGAGATCGGCGACGAGGAGGCAGGCGGAGGGTATCGGCGGGTGCAGCACGACACAGACGAAAGGGTTAGGGGAACCCTGCTGCAGGTAAGGCAGCAGAGCGACGAGGAGGAGGAGGAGTTGGTTGCCGGAATCTACAGGCCGTCTGTCGGAGCTGGAGAGGATGAAGTTGGGGGTTATTCTCCATCAGAAACAGCTTGCCTCCTTCTGCAGGCGATGGCAGTCCTTATAAAGGCGAAGGCGGAGAGGTGGGCGTAGGGAGGCAACGTGCCTCCCTCGCCGGAGAATGGCCGGAGTAGCAACCCATACCTTCTGCGCGTTCGCACAGAAGGTGTGGGCGATGCCAGAGGTCATGGTGGTGTCCCTGCGACAGCAGACGTCGCAGGGAACACCTGGTTCAACGGGCAGAGGGCCTCCCTCATCCTGCGCGGCGCCATGCTCCGCGCAAAGTCGCCGGAGCATGGCACTGCTCAGAGTTTTGCAGGAAGGACCTAAGTGCAAAGAACGACGAAGAACCTAGTGGCCAAAATGCAAGGGTTTCGAAAGTTGAGGGTCAAAAAGTAATAGATGAGGACCAAAATGCAAAGTCGGTCAAGAAGGTCTCATCTTAGGTTCAAGTTTTTATGCATGACTAAATGGGACCTAAGGATTCTAATGGTGAATTTTATTTCTAGGTCAGACCTTGTTTGATCGGTCAATTTATGTAAAAACCTAAATTAAATCATTAATTGGGCATGGTTCTCAATGTAGGTCAAAATGGGTTCCCAAGGCCAAATTGAAGGTTCTAAACCCTAGAGATTATTTTTCTATGAATTTTGGAGGGTTTAGTCAATTTTTAATTTGCCTTGAACCTCGTGAATTGAAGTGGGTTTATTTTAGGGTTACAGAATGTCATTTAATTCCTTGGAGTTGCTGTAGCCCTTGTTGGATCAAATCATCCCACTTTCCTTTTTATTAGGTTAGTTTGACCTATGTTTGGATCCTGAGTTACCCTGTTTACTAATTGTGTTGGTGAAATTGCATTCTTACCCCTTATGACCTATTTTCTTCACAAACTTAGAATTCTCTGAGTCAAGCCTTTCTATAAGTTATGTAGGGCTTTTTATTGCATATATAGATTAGATTGTGATAGTTATGGTTCATGATGAGGTTTTCATCATACCCCCATGCCTAGCTTTTGCTAGTCCCTTACCAAAAACTTAAGGTTTTAACCTTTGTTCTAGACCATGATGTTTTTAATAACTTCATATAAATGCGTTTTCATTTGAACTTAGATTAGGTTAGAATGCTGACTATAGGCCTAAAAGGTACTCTAGTACCAATCAAGATCCAGATCTGTCTAGCCTCAGCCTTAGTCTTTGGCAAAGGTTTTTAAGGCCCACAAGAACTAACCTAAGGTCTATTGGACTTTGTGGTTAATGCAGCCATGCTTGAAATGATTTTAGCCCTGGTTCAGTTCGCAGTGCGTTTTGTAAGAGAGAGGATAGAAAATTTTTCTGTTTGGAGAGTTTTCTCTCTCTTTTTCTTTTTAGTTCTAGCTTAGGATTGGCTTTTCAACACGGTCTGTATTAGATTCCTTGCTCCCATCATCAATCCTCAAGGGTTCCTGGCAATCGATGCTTCGAGATAGCACCGCCCATGGCAACCCTCGGAACCCTGGCTATTGAGATTTCGAGGTAATCCCATCCATGGTGTTCTGTGGCCGAATCCAGACCCTAGCAATTGACATTTCGTGACAATGCCATCCATGGAATCTGAACCAGCAGAATGCTTACATGCCTCCAGTAGGATATGTAAATATCCTAAGAAACAAGCACCGAGGAGATGATATTTTGTTACGCATCTTCGAGGGGATTTCCCGCCTCTCCGCGCTGGGAACTCGTCCAAATCAACTTGTGTTGATCGGCCGCTCCTACTCTAGGTGTACTTTTCAAAATTTTTTGACGCTTCTGCGTGATTTTTGATTTTTATGCTTATTGAACCAGGCTGTGTGTGAGGTTAGGGTGCTTAGGTTACTGAGTCCCGTAGACCAAAAGTTAGTTAATGAGGTCAAATACTCCCTAAGCCTTAGACCTAATACTTCAGGTTTTCATTTTCCTCAACCTCTTGAGGAATGTCTAGATCTTAATGGGTACTAAGAGTCTATCCAAGAATGTCTAAAGTTTGCATTTTTACTAATCTCACCCTGCAGTTTTCATTTCTTTTCCTGAATGAGGTCTAGAACTTAGGTCATTTCCTTAATTTCTTACTAAGGACTATCACTTTTTCTTATATTTTTGTGCTCCTTTTTCATTTTGTTTCTTTTCCTTCTCCCATAAAATTTCCTTTCTCCTCTTTTTTTTTTTTTTAAATTTTTATGGTGTTTTTGGCATATGTGAATTTTTTTGTTTAAAACCTTTTCTTACACGTTTTGCACTTTTATGCCCCCCCATGCCTAAGGTTTGCAATGTCCTCATTGTGACTTAGGGGGTTTTTATTTACTTAGTTCATTCCTTAAGACAGATGCTTTGGTGAGTGAATGGGTCGGGATGAATTTTGCGGACGATTTCTAATCTCAGATGGAAGCATCTGAGGTGGAGTCGGCTGCCTCCCGTTAAGCGCTGAGTTTTACGCCATCGGCTGGGCGCAATAAGCTCAAGGGGAATGGAGGATATAAGATGATTCAGCCAAATCAGTAGAAGTCACATCAATGAACGGCTTGAGTCTTTGACCATTCACGATGAAAGGTTCGGAATCGCGGCTGAGCTGACTAATTTCGATGGCTCCATTTCCAAAAACCTGTCGGACTAAATATGGTCCGACCCACTTGGATCGCAACTTTCCCGGGAAAAGTTTGAGTCGGGCATCAAAGAGTAGGACCTTCTGACCAAGATGAAAGATCTTTCTCGAGATATGCTTGTCATGGAAGGCTTTAACCCGCTCCTTGTAGATTCGCGAGTTGTCATAAGCGTCTAGGCGTAATTCATCGATCTCGCTGATTTGAAGTTTTCTGTGGGTTCCAGCCTTCGAAAGATCTAGATTGCAATTCCGTACTGCCCAATAGGCTTTATGCTCTAGTTCTACGGGAAGGTGACACATCTTCTCGTACACCAGTATAAAGGGAGACATGCCTAATTGGGTTTTGTGGGTGGTCCTATAGGCCCACAATGCTTCCGGAAGTCGGGACAACCAGTCCTTCTTGTCAGGTCAAACAGTGACCTGCAGGATTTTCTTGATCTCCCGATTTGACAGCTCAGCTAGACCATTAGTTTGGGGGTCATAAGGAGTAGAGATTCGGTGAGACACCTCGTATTTGGTCATCAGTGACCTAAACTGAGCGTTTGTGAAATGGGTCCCCCCATCAGAGATTATAGCACGAGGAATCCCGAACCTTGAGAAAATGTTTTGATGAATGAATTTGAGAACAATTTTGTGATCACAGGTTCGGGTCGGTATGGCTTCGATCCATTTGGACACGTAGTCCACAGCAAGTAGAATGTATTCAAAACCATCCGAAGTAGGAAAGGGGCCCATAAAATCAATCCCCCAAACATCAAAGATCTCGCATACGAGAATTGGCTGCAAAGGCATCATGTTGCGACGGCTCATGTTGCCTAAAGTCTGGCAACGACTGCATGCCTTGCAGTGACTGTATGCGTCTTTGAATAGCGTGGGCCAGTAAAAGCCACCCTGGAGGACTTTTGATGCGGTTTTATGCCCAGAGAAATGGCCACCGCATGCCTGGTCATGGCAGAAAGAGAGGATATTGTTGATTTCCTCTTCTGGGACACATCTCTGGATGACTTGATCAGCACCTATGCGGAAAAGGTACGGGTCTTCCCAGATGTAATACTTGGCATCAGAACGTAATTTGTCTTTCTTGGCCTTCGGCCAATCAGACGGGATCTGATGAGATGCCAAGTAGTTTACTATATCAGTAAACCATGGAAGTCTAGTACCGATAGTCAGCAGGTGCTCATTAGGAAAATGTTCTGTGATGGGTCCGGAAGGGTTGATAATCTCAGAAGGAAGGCGGGATAGATGGTCGGCTACCACGTTCTGCCTTCCCACCTTGTCACGAATTTCAAGATCGAATTCTTACAACAACAAGATCCAATGAATTAGTCGGGGCTTCGCATCCTTCTTGGCAAGGAGATGCCTTACAGCCGTGTGATTCGAGTAGATGATGACATGGGAACCCAGGAGATACGATCGAAACTTTTCAAGGGCAAATACTACGGCTAGCAGCTCTTTCTCTGTAACCGTATAGTTACGCTGAGCCTCGTCAAGTGTCTTGCTAACGTAGTAGATGACCACGGGTTTCCCGTCAGCTTTCTGCCCCAGGATTGCTCCTACAGCGAAATCAGACGCATCGCACATGATCTCAAAGGGTTGAGACCAGTCAGGGGATTGTAGGATAGGTTCCTGGGTGACTCGGTCATGAAGGTTTTCAAAGGCTAGTGTTCATTCCTTTGAGATTTCAAAGGGTACATCCTTAGAGAGAAGAGAAGTCAAGGGGTGCGCGATTTTCGAGAAATCCGGAATGAAGCGACGGTAAAAATTGACGTGCTCTAGAAAAGAACAGATGTCCCTGATCGAGCTAGGCATAGGAAGGCGAGAGATCAGATCAACCTTAACTCGATCCACTTGGATGCCTTTTTCCAAAATGAAGTGTCCCAGGACAATTCCCTCAGGCACCATGAAATGGCTCTTTTCCCAGGAAAGAACCAAATTCACATCAATGCATCGCCTGAGTATCTGGACCAAGTGTTGGAGGCAATCGTCAAATGATGCTCCAAAAACTGAAAAGTCATCCATGAAGACTTCCAGATAGTCACCTACCATATCTGAGAATATGGCAAGCATGCATCGCTGAAAAGTAGCGGGTGCATTGCAAAGACCGAAAGGCATTATTCAGAAAGCGTATGTTCCGAAGGGGCAGGTGAACGTGGTCTTTTCTTGGTCCTCAGGATGGATTGCCACCTGGTTGTAACCGTTGTACCCGTCAAGAAAGCAGAAGAACCTATTTCCCGCTAGTTTCTCGAGAATTTGATCAATGAAAGGTAGTGAGAAATGATCCTTCTTCGTGGAGGAATTGAGTCAACGGTAATCTATACAGACTCTCCATGCGTTGGCTAATCAGGTAGGAATGACTTCTCCAGTCTCAGTCGTTATAGTGGTGAGTCCTGCCTTCTTAGGCACAACCTGAATTGGGCTCACCAAACGATTATCGGAGATCGGGTAGATGATTCCGTCATCTAACCACTTGATGATCTCCTTTTTCACGACCTCCTGCAGATTAGGGTTCAAACATCTCTGCATTTCACGAGAAGGTCGTGTGCCCTCTTCTGAATAGATATGATGAGTACAATAAGAGGGACTTATTCTAGTCAAATCATCGAGAGTCCACCCGATGGCTCTGTGATGTTGCTGGAGGACAGCAATCAGACGGGATTCCTGTTCGGGATTGAGGTTGGAATTGATAATCACAGGAAGGGTCTGATTAGAACCCAAAAAGATGTATTTCAAGTGAGCAGGAAGGGGCTTCAGCTCGAGGATGGGGTTATCAGCAGCGGCGGGTGGTTCAGCATAGACGTGAGGTTCAAGTGTAGGCGTTACTGGATTGTCCAAATCTGGATTCGACTCCTCTGTTTGCGGGTCAAGATCTTTCTGCGGTTGATGAGGTATAATCAGGTCATTCTGGAAGTGTGTTTCATCAACCAAAGCCCTAATGTCACAAATATGTTCGATGACACCGCAATTGATTCCTTGTTGGGCCTTGAATATATCAATTTTCAGGGTTTGATTCCCAAATTTGAGCTCTATTTGGCCCTCCTCACAACTAATGTTGGCTCTAGCAGTAGCCAAGAAAGGTCTCCCTAGAATGATTGGTGTATCCCTAGGGTTCTCAGGTGCGTCCTTGTCTAAGACTATGAAGTCTACAGGAAAGTAGAAATCCCGTACCCTCACAATAACATCCTCGAGAATTCCTTTTGGTGACTTTATAGATCGATCTGCTAATTGTAATGTCACCTTAGTGGGTTTTAGCTCAGATTCTTCTAGATGGTTAAGGATGTGGGTATCAGATTTATGGAAGCACCCAAGTCTAGCAAGGCTCTATCAAATTGGGTATCACCTATTTTGCAGGAAATCAGGGGAGTACCAGGATCTTTAGCCTTGGGTGGGAGTCTGCTTAGGATCACAGAGCTGGCTTGCTCTGACAGAACAATTGGACTCCCACTCTTGGTTCGCGGCTTACGCTGGGGTGTACACACATTCTTTAAAAATCATGCATAAGTCGGTACGTGGTGGATTGCATCCATCAAGGGGATGTTTATGTGGACTTGCTCAAAGAGCTTGATGAGGTCCTCCTCAGGTGCCACGGGTTTGGTAATCTTCTTTCCCTTGGTCAAGGCCTCGGGAAATGGAATCTTGGTTGGTTCTTCTAGGATAGGTCCAGGTCTTGGATCTGGGATAGGGGTAGGAATGTCCTGGATTACCGTCCTAGGCTTGGGATCACTACCAGGCTTGGAGTGGTTTGGGTGAGGTGGATCTTGGGTTTCCTTACCACTACGGGTTGTTATGGAATTAAGTCCTGCCTGGTTTTGGTTGGGATTGGGTAAGATGGGTTGCTGCTGGTAACCTGCAAAAGAAGTGGAGGCCTCCATCCCGTTGGGTGAAGGAATAGAGGGGGCCTGATAAATCATATGGGCTTGGCTCGGGTTTGGGCTCATAACTCGCCGCTGGGTTGGCATGTTATTCTAGTTAGGAAGAGGTTGGGAAGGAAGAGTGCCTGGCTGGCGAGAATTTGCCAATTGGGCCAGTTGATTTCGTACCTCTGTAAGCTCGTCCTTGTGTTGTTTTTGGATAGACGCATTCATTCTCTGAATGTCAGCCAAAGTTTGAAGGATAAGGGACATTTGATCTTGATTTGGCCCTGATGGATAAGTAGGGTTGGGCCGAGGCTGAGGCGGCTGGTAAGGACGAGGGGGTTGTAGGCGGGGCTGAAAGGGTGGTCTTTGGGTTTGGGAATTTCCCTCCCATTGAAAGTTGGGATGGTTTCTCCATCCAGGGTTATAGGTGTTGGAGAACGGGTCGTTCTTGATGGCGTTGAGGTCCTTGCAGGTCTGAGGAACCTCCACAGAGTCAGAGAAAGGGGGAATGGAATTCCCCGGGCTGGTGCAGAAAGGATCGGATGAACTTCTGGTCCGAGAATCAAATGATGGATATGGATCCATCCTAGGAGAAGATCGATGGAGAATGTTTTGCACAGTCTCCCGTGTGGAAGGGGGCTGTGCAAAGGAGCTATGCGCAGAGGTGGCTCGCTGCAGGTGCTGAGTCAGCTCATCCACCTTCTTTTCGATGATTGAGACCGTGTCCAATCGACTGGCCATTAATTCCAGGTCGACTGATGCGGACAGGTCCTGTGTCTCATGTGCTCCCCTAAGATTCGTCGATGCACGGGTATTCGTCCTATCGAATAATCCCATGGAGTCATTGTTGATGGAGTTCTCGCACATATTTTCGAGAATCTCCCACACGGTGTCCTCATGTTGACCCATGATATTTCCTCTGCAGGTTGCATTGACGAAAAGACGGATGTCCTCACGGAGTCCCTGGTAAAAAGATTGGACCTGTTCCCATTTAGGAACTTCGTGATGGGGGCACTTCCTCATGAGATCCTGAAAGCGATCCCATGCCTCATGGAGAGGTTCCCCTGTTTGTTGAGTGAAGTGAGTAATCTGATGGCGCAAGGCATTGGTCCGTCCAACGGGAAAGAACTTTTTCAAAAATTCGGACTGAAGTTCTTCCCAAGTGTTGATCGGCCGGGTCTGAGTTTGATACCAATGAGCAGCCTTGTCCATAAGAGAGGAGAACATCTTCATGAGAAGAATATCCCGATTTTGCGCATCTGACCCAAAAGTTTGGGCCAGATGCTTTAGCTGTTTGATGTGCTGGAAGGGATCTTCGGAATTAAGCCCATGGAATTTAGGTATAGCATGAATCATATTGGGCTTTAATTCGGAATCAGGTCCTCCAGTCGGGATTCTGACTCGAGGCACAATGGCCACCACAGCAGGATTATAATGTTCCCGCATCATAGGACGCTGCGGTGGGTGCACAAAGTTTTGGAAGAGGTCATTGAGTCGCTGGAGCTGATGCTCCAGATTGTTTTCTTAACTGGCTGAGCCATGATGGGGGAAGAAGGAGAGCTTGGTTCAGAATCAGATGAGAGAATGATGTGGTAGGGTTGCTGTGCAAACACCGTCGTCGAGGCTTGGCCTTGACGAGAGTGAATTCCTAAAGGACATCTTAACGGTGGTCTTAAGGATCTCCTACCGTTCATGCACTGTTGGAATAGATGAGTTTAGAAGGTGCTGGACCCAATCAAGACACCCAAAAATGTGTTGAGTGACTACAGAGGTGCGGGGCAAATGGACCCCTTAATCAAAAAGATCGTCCACCTGAGAATTACCTGGGCAGCCAGAGAGGGTGAGTCCTGTGAAGACCCCTACACGGTAGAGCGTCTCCACGGGTTACAGGGTTTCCCCCACCCAACCTCTCTTGTCACTGCGGTTCCAGGTAGACCAGAATGGGGATCTTGACCTCTTAAGTCTACCTTTTTTATTTTAAGATCAAGGTGCTTAAGGTTTCACTTGAACTCTTAGGTATTTTTTTTGAGAACAAGGTGACCTAATTTGAAGGTTGGTTGACCATAAGGGTCAACTTCACCTAGGGACTCTTTTGAGAATTTAGGCCTTGTTTCTTTTTTTAGGGTTCAACTGTTTAGAGAGCCAATTGTTTAGGGTTTTTCTTTGAATAGGTATTTTCAATCAATGGCTTAGGCACACCACTTTTGGATTTTCTCAATTCTTGAAAAAGGGGTGTGTCTCTGAAACCCTAATGTTTAATCTTATGTTGGCTCTACTTGGTCCAGTTAATTCCTTGTTGGGTAATTAGGGCTCAGGCAAGAAGGTGTTAGCCCTTAATTACCTTTAATATTGTGTGCAGGAATAGTAGTTTTGAGAACATGCAGCTATTACTACGTATGAAAGACAGGTTATACCTATTTTTTCTTTCTCTTTCTTCCTCTTTAAAATTTTAGGGTTTAATAGTGAGAGGATAGAAGTTACCTATCCTTGGAGTGGCTGTGGTGCGGCTGCGTCCTAATTTTTTCTGTACCTGCACAAAAGAGAGAAGAGATTATTAGAAACTCACAAATAGAAATTGTATAACTTCTAGAATAGCCGTTGCTCCCCGGCAACGGCGCTAAGAAATGGTGGCCGAATTATGTGACCGACCGTGGCTAGGTCTTTTGTTTGTTAT
This sequence comes from Thalassia testudinum, assembly GCA_037157565.1. NCBI lineage: Eukaryota > Viridiplantae > Streptophyta > Magnoliopsida > Alismatales > Hydrocharitaceae > Thalassia > Thalassia testudinum. The sequence goes on from JAZHRO010000025.1 coordinate 100,483,266, forward strand.
AGTAATGTCGTTGTGGTACAGGTAAAATAGCTACGGTTTGTCATTGCCACTATTACAATTTTACTCAGAAATGTTTTTCTTCCGAGGTCGAACTCAGGGAGCTACTAGAATTCTAGAAGTGCAATGCTTTTACTACAAAAATAAGAGAGAGAGAGAGAGAGAGAGATAGGTTTTGTTTCTTGGCTTTTTCTTCTTCTCTTCTTTCTCTCTTTGCTTGTCTTCTTTTTCTCTTCTTTTATCTTCTTGATCTTCTTCAATTCCTCTTCTTCTTTCTTTATCTTCTTTTCTTCTTTTCTTTTCTTCTTCTCTTTTCTTCCTTCTTTCTGCTCTCAGCTGCGACACCTTTTCTTTTCTTTTTCTTCTTCTTTGCTTTGTCTGCAGAGCTTCATCCATCATCTGATTTCTCAATCAGACGGCTTAAGTGGCGTCTGCTACAGTGCTTCCTCTGTGTTTCTTCCTCCGTCTTCTTTCTTGCAGTCTTCTTCCTTCTTCTTCTCACAGTCCTTCTTCTTCCTCTCTGCCCTGAGCGGCCAAGGCTTCGGCCACCTTCTTCCTTCTTCTTCTTTTCTACCTGCACACTCAAACAACTGGTCAGAGCAAAACCTACCCCTACCCTTTCCCTCGTCTCTCTCTTTCTCAGATTTCTCTCATAGGATCGCTCTCCCAGAGCTGGGTATTCGGGTACGGGTGTCGCGCCCGGGATCAGGCCTATCGACGTGAGGTGGTGGGCGAGGTGTGCGCAGTGTCGGGTATCCGAATCCGACCCAGACCCGCAGGGCGTGAGCACGGGTGAGGGCAAGCGCGTGGGGTGCTCGTGCGTAAGGGACCTGACCCCTGTGTTCGAAGGTGAATAGCCTCGAACACTTTTTCAATTTATGCGCGGGTGCTGAGCCACGCACTTCCGAGTTGGGACTGGTGCCCGCAGGCGAGGAGCTCGCGGCTAATTGGGGTAGCCTGGAGGATTCTCGTCCCAGCTACAGACCTGGGAATCTTTGTGGAGACACTCCGCACAACCTGGGATCAGTGCCTGGGCGAGATCGAAGCTGCAACTGCAGGTGAAGGAGCTTCACCTGCGCAGCAATGGTTGCGAAGGGGGCGTGACCTGAACACAGGAATACAGCCTCTCGACCTAGTCAGAAGTTGCAGGGAGCTTCGCCGGAGTGCGGCGAAGCCAGTGCGGGTGGTGGCGAGGCATGAGGCGGTGTATGGTGGCAGCCCTAGGTCGGACTGTGGTCGGAAAGATGGGTCTGTTCGGGGGGTCTTTAGGTGGTGTGTGGCAGGGAATGGAAAGGGGGAAGAATGGAGTGGAGTGAGGGGAAGCTTCTGAGGTGATCGGCGAGGAGTGAGGAGGTCTGTGGAGGTGGAATGGGCTCGCTGGAGAGGGTTGTCAGAGACGGAGCAGGCGGAGGTGGAAGTTGTGTGTGGGGGCGGAAAAATACAAATTGACAGAGGGGAAACTTAAAGGAGGAGAGGAAGCTTTTACCTAAGTTTTGGAGGAATGGGGGAGGGCGGAGCCACCGGCTCGTGCCTGCCGGAACTGAGGAAGAAGAGGCCCTGGAAGGGGAGATCGGCGACGAGGAGGCAGGCGGAGGGTGTCGGCGGGTGCAGCACGACACAGAGGAAAGGGTTAGGGGAACCCTGCTGCAGGTAAGGCAGCAGAGCGACAGGGAGGAGGAAGAGTTGGTCGCCGGAAGCTGCAGGCCGTCTGTCGGAGCTGGAGAGGATGAAGTTGGGGGTTATTCTCCGTCAGAAACAGCTTGCCTCCTTCTGCAGGAGATGGTGGTCCTTGTAAAGGCGAAGGCGGAGAGGTGGGCGTAGGGAGGCGACGTGCCTCCCTCGCCAGAGAATGGCCGGAGTAGCAGCCCATACCTTCCGTGCATTCGCACGGAAGGTGTGGGCGATGGCAAAGGTCATGGTGGTGTCCCTGTGACAGCAGACGTCGCAGGGAACACCTGGTTCAACGGGCAGAGGGCCTCCCTCACCCTGCGCGGTGCCATGCTCCGCGCAAAGTCGCTGGAGCATGGCGCTGCTCAGAGTTTTGCAGGGAGGACCTAAGTGCAAAGAACGACGAAGAACCTAGTGGCCAACATGCAAGGGTTTCGAAAGTTGAGGATCAAAAAGTAATAGATGAGGACCAAAATGCAAAGTCGGTCAAGAAGGTCTCATCTTAGGTTCAAGTTTTTATGCATGACTAAATGGGACCTAAGGATTCTAATGGTGAATTTTATTTCTAGGTCAGACCTTGTTTGATCGGTCAATTTATGTAAAAACCCAAATTAAATCTTTGATTGGGCATGGTTCTCAATGTAGGCCAAAATGGGTTCCCAAGGCCAAATTTAAGATTCTAAACCCTAGAGATTATTTTTCTATGAATTTTAAAGGGTTTAGTCGATTTTTAATTTGCCTCGAACCTCGTGAATTGAAGTGGGTTTTTTTTAGGGTTACAGAATGTCATTTAATTCCTTGGAGTTGCTGTAGCCCTTGTTGGATCAAATCATCCCACTTTCCTTCTTGTTAGGTTAGTTTAACCTATGTTTGGACCCTGAGTTACCCAGTTTACTGATTCTGTTGGAGAAATTGCATTCTTACCCCTTATGACCTATTTTCTTCACAAACTCAGAATTCTCTGAGTCAAGCCTTCTATAAGTTATGTAGGAGCTTTTTATTGCATATCTAGGTTAGATTGTGCTAGTTAGGGTTCATGATGAGGTTCTCATCAGTGGCTTCCCTGATCTCAAATGTACCTAGAGGCAATGAAGAAGAAATGGTCCCGTGGCTGGGTTCTGGACAACCTGCCAATGGGCTATTATCCACGACAACTTGCCAGCCATATCACCCTAGAGAGTTCATTAGCTGCCCAATTTTTGTCAAAATCTTCGAGAAGTGAGTTTGTGAAAAAATGTGTGCAGATGCTTAGACTCAAAGTTTTTCTGAGTTAGAGGGTGAGTTGATAAGTCGTATACTTGTCACCTTATTTAGTAGGTGGATTAGAATAGCTTGAGGTTGCAAGAATTCGAAGCTAAATCCATATTTTAATGAACACCAGGGCTGATTAAGCCTGAAGGCCTGAAAAGTCTAAGTGTTTAAGTTCTTTTTGTATTATTTCCCACTATTGACAAGTTTCTAATGTCTAATTTTTCTTCCTAAATTCAAAATTATTTATTTATTTATTTATTTATTCAGACTGATTAAATGAACTCAGGATTATGCAATTTACCATCCCCCCATGCTTAAGTAGGACAATGTCCTCATTGGCAAGTACATGGATGCATAAGGGTTCAAAAAGATAGTACCTGAGTGACGTAAAATACCAGATCAGTTTGAATCTTCTGGGTTGCCTCCCAGGAAGTGCTGAGTTTAACGCCTCCAGCTGGGCGGTGCTCCGTGTCATCCCTCAACGACGGTGACACTTTCCTTTGGGGGAACCTGGGCCAGGAAGTGCTTCAATCTTTGACCATTAACTGTAAAAGTGTGCCCAGTGTTAGGATCAGCGATTTCGACCGCCCCATTAGAGTAGGGCTTAACCACCCGAAATGGTCCTGTCCATTTGGACCTGAGTTTCCTTGGGAAGAGTTTTAGGCGTGCGTCAAATAACCAGACTTATTGGTTAGGCTCAAAGGTTTTTCTATGAATGAGTCGGTCGTGGACGACTTTCATTTTCTCCTTATACAGTCGACTATTGTCAAAGGCATCCCGACGAATTTCTTCGAGCTCAGATAATTGGAGCGTCCTCTGCGCATCGGCTAACTGGGGATCCATGTTACATTGCTTGACAGCCCAGTAAGCCCAGTGTTCCAATTCGACAAGAAGATGGCAGGCTTTGCCAAAGGCCAGGCGATAAGGCGACATGCCTATCGGGGTCTTGAAAGCGGTCCTGTATGCCCACAGGGCATCATCAAGTCTTGTGGACCAGTCTTTCCTGTCGAGTCTCACAGTCTTCTATAAAATGTTTTTGATTTGTCTATTTGAGACCTCGGTCTGCCCATTTGTTTGCATATGATATGGGGTAGCAATGTGGTGGTTCACCCCGTATTTTCTAAGTAGGGCACGGAATTGGGAATGGATAAAATGGCTTCCACCATCACTGATCATGGCCTTGGGTATTCCAAATCGGGAAAAGATGTTCTTCTTAACAAAGTCCATGACAGTCCTGTGATCGCATCGGCGGGTGGTGACAGCTTCAATCCATTTGGAAACATAGTCTACTGAGACCAGGATGTACTCGAAGCCGTTGGATGGTGGAAAGGGCCCCATAAAATCGATACCCCAAACATTGAAGATTTCGACAATCAAAATGGGATGAAGGGGCATCATATCTTTCTTGGTCATGGTCCCCAACGTTTGGCAGCGTGAGCAAGTCTTGGTAAAGTTGTGTGCATCCTTAAATAGGGACAACCAGTAAAATCCAGACTGCAAAACTTTTGCAACTGTTTTCTTTCCAAAGAAGTGGCCACCACAAGCCTAGTCATGACAAAAGGGAAGCACACTCTGAACTTCATCTTCGGGGATACACCTCCTGATGATCTGGTCAGCATAGAGGCGAAACAGCATGGGATCATCCCAGAAATAGTGCTTGGCTTCAGCCAAGAACCTGTCCCGTTGCTGTCTAGACCAGCTGTGTGGGGTTTGTTCTACAACTTGGTAGTTGACATAATCAGCATACCATGGCATTCTCTTGTCTTGCATAGCCAGAATGTGTTCATCAGGGAAGGCGTCAGATAGAGGTAGGGAGGGTCCAATGTGGTCTGGATGAAGTCTAGACAAGTGGTCAGCCACCACATTTTTTGATCCGGCCTTGTCTCGGATTTCCAGGTCAAATTCCTGCAAAAGCAGGATCCATCTGATGAGCCTGGGCTTTGCGTCCTTCTTGGCCAACAGGTGTCGGATGGCTGAATGGTCAGTGTAAATCGTCACGTGGTATCCCAGCAAGTATGATCGAAACTTTTCAAGTCCAAAGACTACAGCGAGAGCTCTTTCTCTGTGACCGTATAATTTCATTGGGCCTCGTCCAACGTTTTGCTCGCATAGTAGATCACCACGGGCTTCTTATCTTGCCTTTGTCCCAGGACAGTGCCTATGGCAAAATCTGATGCATCACACATAATCTCAAAGTCCTGGGACCAGTCTGGGGGTTGAAGTACAGGTGCGGTGGAGACTAAGTCCTGGAGGGTGTGATAAGCCTGGATGCAATCAGAAGGCATGTTGAATATGGCGTCGTTGGATAGAAGGTCGGTCAAGGGTTTGGAAAACTTGGAAAAGTCTTTAATGAACCTTCGGTAGAAGCCAACATGTCTTAGGAAGGAGCGAATCTGTCGGACCGAGCTAGGTGGAGGAAGTTTGAAAATTAAATCAACCTTAGCCCAATCTACCTCGATGCCCTTATGCGATACGATGTGACCGAGGATAATTCCTTCTTGAATCATAAAATGGCTCTTTTTCCAACTTAACACCAGGTTAACCTCGATACATCGTTTCTGGATTTTCTCCAAGTTGCTCAGACAATGGTCGAATGAATTCTCGAATACAGAGAAATCATCCATAAAGACCTCTAAGTATTCACCCACCATTTCTGAAAAAATGGCTAGCATGCAACGCTGTAAGGTCGCAGGTGCGTTGCATAACCCGAACGGCATTTGACGGAATGCAAACGTGCCATACGGGCAAGTGAATGTGGTCTTTTCCTGATCTTCCGGAGCAATTGCGACTTGGTTATATCCTAAATATCCATCCAGGAAGCAAAAATACTTCTGCCCTACCAATCTTTCAAGGATTTGGTCAATGAATGGCAAGGGAAAATGATCCTTCTTAGTGGCTTCATTGAGCTTCCTATAATCAATACACACCTGCCATGCGGTGGTGGTGCGGGTGGGGATGGATTCACCATGATCATTGGTGACAACGGTGAGCCTAGCTTTCTTGGGAACCACTTGAGTGGGGCTCACCCAGGGGCTATCGGAGATAGGGTAGATGATCTCGGTGTCAAGCCACTTGACAATTTCTTTCTTAATGACCTCCCGCATGTTTGGGTTTAAACGTCTCTGCATCTGGCGGGAAGGTCGTGCCTCGTCTTCCAAGTAAATCTTATGGGTGCAATAGGTGGGGCTAATTCCTCTTAAGTCCGAAATGGTCCAACCAATGGCAGCCCGATGTTCTGAAAGGGTTGCAGTCAACTTGAGTTCTTGATCCTTGGTTAGATGAGAATTAATAATCACTGGGAAGGTCTGGTCAGATCCTAGGAAGATATACTTGAGATTCTCGGGCAGTGGTTTAAGTTCAAGTGCGGGTGGAACCACAGTCGATGGGAAGGGAAAGGGCGGGATTTGATCAACATCGATCTCCTTAAATGGTTATCATCCTTACAGAGGTCCACGGGTAGTGACGGGTCAGAACCATCATTACGGGTTTGGTGGTCTGATACGGAACTGAGGGTGAGGCATTCCTCAATCAGAGTTTCCATGGGATCATGTTCCTCAACACAATCGCAATCAAAAGACTTTGTCGCCCGGAAGATATCCAATTGTATTTTCCTATCCCCGAAGGCGATTTCCATACATCCCGTGTCACAATCAATGTTGCCTTAGCCGTAGCTAAGAAAGGTCAGCCTAAGATTATGGGTGCATTCTGTAATTTTTCAGGGACTTCCATGTCGAGCACCAAAAAGTTGACCGGGAAATAGAAGTCCTTGACCCGTACAATCACGTCCTCGACAACCCCCTTCGGGGTTTTCACTGATCTATCAACCAGCTGGATGGGGACAGGGGTTGGTGTTAGCTCTCCAAAATCAAATTGGTGGTACAGGGTTGTTGGAATTTGATTGATAGAAGCACCTAAGTCCAGGAGCGCTCTATCAAATGTCATGTCCCCAATATTGCAGGAAATCGGGGTGCTCCTGGGTCAGTTCGCTTGAGTGGAAGGTTGCTTGATATTACGGAACTTGCTTGTTCAGAGAGTACAACCTTCCTAGGTGCTTGAGGTCTCGGCTTACACTTGGGTGTACAGGCATCCTTTAAAAACTTGGTGTAAGCAGGGATGTGTTTGACGACTTCAAGGAGCGGAATATTAATCTGTACTTGCTTAAAGATTTCCAACAGCTCTTCAGTTTCCACAACATTCTTCTTTTTCTTGATTGTTTCCAAGGCCTCAGGGTAGGGTGTCTGAATGTGGATTGGTTCTATTTCTAGGTCCTTGGTTGGTGCCTCTTCTGAGTCGGGTATTTCAGCGGGTGAAGTCTCGGGGAGAGTCGGCCATTTGGGATCCTGGGTTTTGGTGATGCTTCTCAGGGTCACCGCATTCGCAGAGGCATTGAGGCCATGGGTTGATCCTTGAGAAGATGAGGACGAAGAAGCACCAAACCCAGGAGGTGTTTGCGGGGCTGGCTGGACCATGTGAGCTTGCCCGAGGTTGCTTTGGAACCCTTGCGAATTGGGGCTTCTGTTAATTATGTTTCGTGGGTTCGGTTGTGGTTGGGAAGGTAGGGATCCTTGTTGTTTACAGTCCAAGAGTTGGCTTAACTGTCCCTTTACCAGGGCCATTTCCTCCTGATGTTTCTAGTTCATGTCAGCCATCATCTTTATTAGGGTATCCATTTGGTTTTGTGGGGGAGGGGCCCCCCTATTCTGATTATATTGGGGTCTAACTGGTGGTCCTTGCTGATAGGGGGGCAAGTGTGGCTGCTGGTTTGGCCTGGGCTGGTTCTGGAATTGCGGTGGTTTCTGGTTTGTCCAACCAAGGTTGGGGTGGTTACGCCAGCCAGTGTTGTAAGTGTTGGAGAAAGGGTCAGGTTTCGTATAACCTTGGACAGCTTGCACATCTTCTAGGATAGCCGATGTTGATGAAGAGGGAAGGGAGTAATCAAGGGTTGAGGGAGCAAAGGTTCCTCCCTGGAACGTGGTTAGGGGCTGTTCCAGGTTCAGTTGGGTAAAGGGCTAGACCAGGTCAACATTATGCGCTCCCTTTACTAGGGAGAAAGTCTGTAAGGGGTTCCTAGTCTGGTTCAGTAGCTCATCAATCTTTTTGTCCACCAATTCCACTCAATCCAATTTCTTGGCAATGATGTCCATGTCAACCATTCCAGAATTTGCTTGTACCTCATAAATCCCACCACGGGGTTGACTGGACCTGTTGAACTAGGCCATAGGGGCATTGTTGAGAAAATTCTCGCTCATAGACTCAAAGAGCTCAAACGCACTCTCCTCATCTTTGTTCAGGAAATTCCCCCCGCATGAGGCATCGACGAAGTTCTGTAGGTTGCTGTCCAGACCGTGGTAGAAAATCTAGGCCAATTGCCACCTTGGCACTTCGTGGTGTGGGCATTTCCTCAAGAGTTCATTAAATCTTTCCCATGCCTCATGAAATTGTTCCCCACCCTGGAGTGTAAAGGTAGTGATAGCTCTTCTGAGGGCATTGGTCTTTCCTATGGGGAAGAATTTCTTTAAAAATGCATGCCTTAGTTCTTCCCAGGTGGTGATGGGTCTACCTAGGGTTCTAAGCCAATGAGAAGCCTTGTCTCTTAATGAGAAGGGAAACATCTTGATTAGAACAATGTCAAGGCTAATGCTCCTAGGTTTCATAGTTCGTGCTATGTGGTCGAGATCCTCTAGATACTGGAAGGGGTCCTCATTTGAGCTTCCATGAAAGTGGTTCCGGATCAGACTTAAGATATTCGGTTTCAGCTCAAAATCATCTCCCCCTTCGGGGATCCTAAGGTGCGGCTCGACTCTAATAGCAGAGGGATTATAGAAATCGCGGAGGGGCCTCGGCTGATCCTGAAATGGTGGTATATCAAGTGGTGGTTGCCCTGGTATATCTTGGAAAGGTGGTGGTGGTTGTTCTTGTAGGTTCTGTAACCGTTGTATGGCTTGCATGATGGTGTGGATTTGTTGTTACTGAAGCCGGTGGTTAGCATTAATTTGGGCTTGGATGATGGCTATAGCGTCTGGTGGGGGTTGATCCTCAACCTCATCTACCTTAGGTTCAGCCATGTTTCCAACAGAATTACGTCGCCTAGATTCCTGCCCTAAAACACACAACTCGGGATGCAGTGAGCGTCTCCCGTGCATACACTAGAGAAGAACAGGAGGGGATGCGGAGGGCAACAGATGCGAGAAATGTGTTTCAATCAAGCACACAAGCCTAGTCCTTATGGTGTATTCCTTAGGAGACCTAGAAATCTCACAAAGGGTGATTAAGTCCGTAAGCACTGGACTCTCCTTCCCAAGGCTAATCTGGCCAGGTTGATTACGAGGGGATTGCAGGGAAGGTTCTTCCTTTGGCTTGCACCTCCGGTTCCGTTGACCCCTCAACCGCGTTCGTTTGACACTGCCCTGCAGCCTAGTCACCAAATTCTACCAAGGGAATGAAAGCCAAGTGCCTAGCAAACAAAACCTCACCTTTCGAGACTTAACTCAATCCTGCCTAGGGCACGTCTACTCAGTTTTAAAGGGCTAGGATAGCGCTTGTGCTAGGGTTATGTGATGAGGCGTTGATTGGGGTGGTGCCTCTTAATTTTCCACTTTCAAGGTGTGTGCCTCTGTCAAAACGTGGTTTTCAAGCAAGGATTTTTAAGATGTGGTGTCTTTTAGTGTTTTATCCTTACTTTAGTACTTTTTAGGGTTGACGTGTCTTAATGTTTTCAAACAAGTTTCAGTGGGCACGTCAAGTTTTGCACACAATTCGGTGAAAGTAGATTTCCTTTTATTCTGTAGAGGCTCTAAAACCCTAATGTACTCATCCTAATGAGCATGCAGCTTCTATTAGATGAGTCGATTTTAGGGTTGAGTGGTGCGGCCCAGGTCAACTCACGGTGGCTTCACAAACACCACTCAAAAGAAAAAGAAAAGAACACTCCAAGAATTTATTCCGAATGTTAGAGTGTACATTTTTTGTGGGGTGATGTGTTAAGGATGTGGGTCAAGCAATCATACACCACGCCAATTTTTTCAATTTTTTTAGTTTTTTCATGCAAGCAAACAATCATGAGAGAAGGATTACTCACTATCGTTCGTTGTTGCACCTACTTCCTTGTTACCGTCGTGGGATGCGTCACTTCGCCGTCCACACGCCGAATTCCTACAACCATCAAGTAAAGAGGAAAATTGGGCATTAGTTGATGTGAGAAGGAATGTGGAATGGAGGTGACAAAACAAATCCGTTGCCTCCCCAGCAACGGTGCCAAAAACAAATGTGCGCTTGTGCGTGTGTGTTAAGAAGTGTCGTTATAGTCGCACTTGCAACGTCGATTTTAAAGTAAATAAACGAAGGTGAGTCCGAGTGTCAGTCTCAGGGAGGCGTGAAAATAGGATTTTTCTTATCACTTGTTGTCACGGAAAGCGCGGAGTTTTGGTTGCGGAGGTGCGGTTTGAAAAGCGAGAGAGAGATAGAGAGAGATTGGGGTTAGAGTGTTTCTTGCTTGGTCATGCAACTTAAACATAAATTAAAGTAAACAACTGAATAGAAAATAACTTCATTAATCATGCACTTTTAGTTCATAGCTTACAACATTAAATACATGCTCAAACAAAAGTGATGGAAAGCTTAAAAGAGAGGGAGAGAGAGAGAGGAGGGAGAGCGATGAGGCAGCCACGGCGGTGGAGGAGGCTCCGTCGGTGACTCATCGTCTCTGACGATTACAAGAGGGCCTAAAGCTAGATAAGAGAGGGGTGGAGTAGTTGCAAGGGAAGTGAATGCCTTGAATGAGTGGTTGGAGGGGGTTTAAATAGGGTTAAGGGCTTTCTAAAAGAAGAAGGGGCTTTAGCGACGTCTGGGATGTCGCTAAAACCATTCCAAAAGCATCGGTGAAGCCCTCTAGCCTGCCGATCAACCGCCCGTGCCATTCTTCTTCGCGCTCGATTTGCGGTCGCTGCGTGAGAGCCGTCTGATCTTCGATCTCTCCTTGGAAGCGCTTGGATCGTGCCTCGGGTGCGCGTGTGCGCGTACGTCGTCGCCCGACGTGTGCGCGTGCGTGGGAGCTCGTGATCTGTGGGTGCGCTGCGTGGCACGATCTCGGCCGCCCACTGTTGATCGGGCGGCCCAATTTTGTCATGCGCTTCCTTCGCCTTCAATTTGCGCACCCCGCGACTCGAACCCGTGTCGTGTGCGTGAGGGCGTGCACGCTAACCGTTGCGCCACGCCCGCGCTTTGTCGCGGCGACCACGCGGTTCTCGACCATCCGATCAAAGATCGACAGTTGAGATTTGATCTCAGCTGATGGTTGAAGTGGCGAGCGGTGGAACAGGGGTGACATGGCGCAATGAGGGCCGTTGATCACCAGATCAACGGTTAGAACTTCTTGGGCCCATTGTAGGAGCTCCGGATGTCGGATTTGGCCGATCTTGAGTCCGTTAGACTCCGTTCGTCGTTCTGAATCCATCTGTGCAGACCGATTGCTCATCTGAGGCCTACTTTGACAAGTGCTTACACAAATGGCCATTAATACAGTTTTATAAGTAATCTTGGTACATGATGCATGCAATGCTCCCATTCTACTTATGTTGTGCCTTTTATTCTTAAGATGGGCCCTATTTAACATAATTATCACCCCCTTGTGCAGTGTTATCAATAATCCACATCGACCAAGATGAAAGATTGGCTTCATTCTTCTTTCTAATACAATTCCAGGTAGTTTCAATGGTTACATTGCAATCATTAGTAAATTTCCACATCTCTTGTTGGCTTTTCTGGGTGGAAGGGGCTATCATCAGCAACCAATTTAGTCCACCAATTTTTGAGAGTCAAATTCAAAATGGATTTTCAATGATAGACAAAAGATGTGTGCATATCCAGATTTTAAAAATCTTTAAACCATCATCATTGCAATCTGCGACCTTCAAAATTAATCATACTTTTCTGTAATATGACCAACTTGTAGTTTGGCTTTATAGATCTGATTGTCTTTTGTAGGTTTTTTTGTAAATCCTCCTCTTTGTAGCTGATTTTTGCAATACGAGAAACTTCCCATTTGTCTTTACAGATTTGATTGCCCTTTATAGATTTTTTTTTGCAAATCCTACTTTTTGTGGTTGATTTCTACAATATGAGTAGCCTCTAATTTGGCTTTATAGGTGCAATTGTCTATATGTTTACAAATGCATAATGTGTGTGAATCCCATCCAATAGTTGCTGCATGATTCAACTATTGCAGAAATTTAGAAATTCTTGTTCATCCATACAAGGACACATGTATGTAATCAAAAGTTTAATTTGGAGTCAGATGGTAAATCTAGAGAGTGCAATACTTCAGATAAGGAAATAATCAAGCAAATCTTATTTAGTACATGTTAGTTTTCTGAGTTGGCACACACTTAAAGGTGGCTTATTTACCATGTATTATGATCTAGTCGATGCATCTAAAATAGTTCTATTAGAAATGGTATAAACCAAATCCCATTCTATATACTAGAGTACTAGCCAAAGACCATAGAAAATAAGGAAGTCAAAAGATAAAAGAACTTCTATGTTCTAATCCAACAAGCTTTAGCTCAAAACAAATAGTTAACTGAATATTCAAGCTTTAGCTAAATGTTAATCACTAGAAAAATAACAAATTCATTAATAGAGCAATCAATTGGGTTTGCTATTTGTTTATTCTTCTAAATTGTTATGTTGGTTGTTTAGGCTTGAACTCCAAAGAACAGTTAGTGCAATTTGTGTGTTTTCATTTACGAAGTTTATTTATTTGGCAAGGAATTTTCTTTATTGATAGAATGGCTTTTTAGTGTTATGGTGATTAATATTTCCTGGAAATTGCATTATGGGGTATTGAGATTCTTCATCGTTGCACTTTAAACAAATAACAAAAGTATAATATTTCTTTATTTTTTTATACTATTCATTCTTGTTAGATTGCAAGGTGCAAATTATTCTATTGTACTTTTCTTTCCATGATATTTCTCTTAACAATGTCCTGATCTGGTCTTCACCCAACATGATTTTAGTAATTGTATCCTTAATCTTGGGAAGGCTTTCCTTCTTGGGTACACAACTTTGCACTTATGTTGACACTAGTAGCAGTAAACGCAATAGGAATGACTTTTACTTTTGAAACAAACTTATGCAAGATCTTAGAAACTGGAGACTGTGGTAAATTATGACATTTGAAGAATTTAGTTGCTGGATCTGTCTCAAGTGTATCCGACAAAAAGACCAAGATAATGGATGGTCAAAGTAGAGCTATGGCATGGTTTCTAAAACATTGAGCATTATGTAGATTCCATGTTCAGAGGTAATTACCTATCTTTTCTAAGTTTGACTCAAATTATTTGTTTGACGTCTTGTTGATTTGGTATGTCTCGGTGTTAGTTCTTGCTCTTATTGACATATTTGCTTGTCAATTGTCATTGCAATTTACTCTTAAAAAAAATGTCTTTGCAATTAATTACATAATGCTATTGTACTAAAATCTTGAATCTTGTGTCACAAATTGTTCAATTCAATGCAGCTAGACCTCTTTTGTGTTAGCTTACTTGAACTCTAAAGCAGGATTGATTTCACCATTTTAATTATGCAGTTTCCCATGGGAAGCTAGAATTGAAAATTTTCACAGGCTGAATATTATCTAGTAATTGCTTGAAAAACTTACCCAATGACTATTTTGTCACAATAAGTTGTCCTTTTCTTTTGCTTTCCAACTTTTCCAACTTCAATGTCAAAATTAGATATTTTAATGTCACGTAGCATAGCTACCTTTCTATTGACCATCTAACATGGGCCCCATTTTTGTTGTTGATAAAGGAAACGTCACATTAATCTCCAGGATATCGAAAATCGGGTGCATCATGCATCCATGTGGTTGTATCCTTGTAAGTATGGCACTCACTTTTTTCATGCTTGTTATTTGGAATTTGTTGGTGTTCTTGTAACATGGTGATATGTGATGATCCTTCTTTAATATCTATTTGCAATGATATTTATCCATTTTTTCTTCTTTTGTTTGTTTAGCTACTTGGATACAATTGCCTTGTCTCTGTACTTTGTAAATTTACCTTCCTTTTGAAACTTTACTTACATCCTAAAATACAATGATTCTGATAGGAAAACTATGTAATATATCATCCTCAACACCCACGTGGTGGAAATTAACGTGGTAGGTGACTGATGGTATAGCCTGTTTATAACAATGGATCATAGTGGCCTATATAGGTAAAGATCATGTACTACACATGCTTAACTTGACATTGTTACTAGCAATCCTATGCATCCAACCATTTACCACTACAATTTCCTCTTTATTGACTTTTATGATTGATTCTTTGGGGTAGATCCAACCTTCTACATGGAAACCATGTCTGGAAAAAAAATTCCTACATTGTGTCGATTAGATATTTCATATAGGAAATAGCACAATCATTGATATCATTACTGTGGTTTAATCTTTTTCTTTGTTATTTACAAGATTATATGAAACACTATAGTCATCTACACATTTTTGAATGCTGGTTGGAAAACATTATGAACATCTCTATCTCTATATTTACTAAAGGATGGTGCGACTTCCCTCCCATCGTTAGTCATATATCTCTTACCCTTTTCCCCTCCAAAATGAAAGGTGCAAACCCTCTACCTCCACATTTCCCACACAAAATCTCCCATCTGATATCTCAATCCATGGGATGTGGATCTTTAGATGGGAGAGTAAGACAAAGGAAAACCTTTGGGAGACACAGGGCTGGCCATTTAATTAATATTGTGTTGTGAGTCTATAGATAATCCAAGTTCTTTTGCCAAGTTGCCAGAGATAGTGGATGTTGGTGCTAGTACTACTGATATTTTAAAAAAGGTTGAAGCTGTAGATGATTTCAGTTGGGTTGATGAAGTGCTTCATATTTCAGTTAGATTTGCTGGAATTGATCCTCATTGTAAGTTTACTTTTTCTGTATTTTTCTTTTCTTTTCTCTTGTATTAACCCTAAGAGGGGAATATGTACTTTGATGATCTAGAAGTCAATGAAAAGGAAGTTTTGCTTGGGCCTTTATGTTTTGTGCTTGTTGAAAAATTTTATTTCTTAATAAAAAATATAATTAAGTCCTATAACATAGCATCATTAAAATGAATCAACAGTAGCAATTAAATGGCAAAATAAAGCATCATTAAAGTAAATAATTAGTGATGATTTAGTGGCATAAGAAAGTGTTATTAAAGTAAATCAATAGTGATGATTTAGAGATACAAAGAATTGCTACTAAATAATAACAATGCAGGTAATTAAATGGAAAAAAAAGTGTCACTAAAGTAAATCAATAGTGGCAATTTAGTGACATAAAAAAAGGCCATTAAATGAAGTATATAGCAACACTAATAAGCATCAGTTAAATTGCCATCAATATAAATCAATAGTGGCAAAATAATGACAAATAAATTGCCACTAAAGAAGATCATTAGCGACGGTAATTATGGCAATTAAAGTGCCGCTAATATCGATGATTTAGTTGTGATTGTACAATTGTCGCTAACATTTTAGTGATGCCAATGTACGTGACAATTATTTTAAGTGTTGCTGATTACATATAGCGGTAAATAGAAGGCCTATAGTGGCAAATATTAAATGTGTCCAAAAACTATTTTTTTTGTAGTGAAATCAAGAATTATTTGAGGAATGTACATTCAAGAAACGAGGTACTATGACCTTTGGAAACAATCACACAGGTCACATCATTGGTTTATGAACTATTGGTAAAGGTAACTATTCTTGTAGTCATATAGTCTTGGTTAAAGGTCTCAAACACAGCCTCTTGAGCGTTAGCCAAATATGTGACAAGGGATTCTCTATTTTATTTACATCTAAATGTTTTAAGATTTTAGATGAAAATGAAAATGTTGTGTTAGAAGGAACAGGTATAAAAATATCTATATTATGATTATTGACAACGATAATACTTATGATTGTTTGGTTGCATTTAGTAATGAAATTTCATAATCTCATAAATGTTTGGGTCACTTATATACTAGAAACTTAAATAAACTTATTAAGTATGATTTAGTTAAAGGTCTGCCTAATAAGAAGTTTGATGATCTTAATGTTGGTGTAAGAGCACTACGATCGTTAATTTTGATGATAACATAACACTTGTGATTTAACATTTGCATTTGAGTGTACAAGTTTTAGGATAAATGCAACTGGATGCAAGTGTGAAGGAGCTCAATCTCACATCCATGGTGGATTGGAGGAGCTTGATGGAGGAAAAGGAGCTTCGCTTGGAAGCGAGAGCTTGAAGAAAGGAGATGAAGAATAGGATAGAAATATTATTTCTTGTACCTTGTATTCTTTTCTTATACTTTGCTCTTTTATTTCTTTAGATTCTTGTAAAGAGACCAAAGTACCCTACCTTAGTCCTTGGAAACCTTACACCTGACTAAGACTCTTAGGCAAACACTTAGAAAAATTAGAAAACCAAAATAGGCTTTAGACTGCCTAATCAGACGTCCAATCTAGACCTCAGACATCCGATTTTGATCTTTAAGATGTTTGACCTTTTGTCCAGACGTCCAAACACTTAGGCTAGACTTAGTACTTTCTATCCGTTGATTTCAGATGACCAACCCATAGTCCAGATGTCTTAGAAGATGTCTGATGCCAATGACAGACGTCCAACAATAGGACCATTGGACTGTCAGAAGATGATCCTCGGAGATTACCTAATAATTAATTCTATAACACTTTCAGACGTCCGTAGATCATCCCAGTCACTTGATAAATGGACATTACGCTAAGATTTGACCTAGATCACCTTTTGTTAGAGGATTTAGTTGTTAAGCCTCTCGGGAAATCCATTCCCACAGAGGATTGTCGTTCCAGACATCTAGAGACTTTGCTAGACGATCAACTTGTCATCTGACCTAAAAGACACTAGAACCCTGTCTTGATCTTGTGAAAATAGGAAGAAAGTCATCTTGGGATTAGACGTATGATTAGTATCCTAGACATCTTAAAAGTGAGTTTTAAGCATCCGTCTTGATCCAACGCTGATCAGATATCCACCCTACTAGATCAGATGACCGAACCTCAGATCAGACGATGACCAGACGTTTGACCATAAAATCAGATGTTTGATAACGCTGTCAGAATCATAAATGACCTTGACTTTGGTGGGATTTTGGACCACTCTCTTGAGCCTTGTTTCCAATGGCTATGAGAGGCTTCCGAGGCCTTCCAAAGCCTACTTTGGACCTGTATAAATAGAGGAGGACCCTTCCTTTATTATAGACACCAAGTAATACTACTTTCCACCACATTTGTGTCAAAGAAGAGATTATCAAGTAGAGAAGTGTTGTTGCTCTCCAAGATCTTCTAGCATACACTAGAGAGCACCATCTTTGTTGTGCGCCCGCTTTCCCGCCATTGCATGTGAGAGCGCCGTCGTGCCTTGCGTGGATCACACTTACCACATTGCTAGCCAACGCACTTCCATCAAGGGGAAGTTTCTTTCTCCTATAGTAGCTAGGTTAACATTAGTACTTTGTGGCTCTATAGGACTATTGTAATAGTGCCTTTGTTGGGTATTCACTTTGTGAATTCTCGTCACCCTTGTGAGATTAAATACTCCTTGTGAAGAGGAGGGGTTTGAGGTACACTACCCTTGTACAAAGTAGTGTTGGTTTGAGGTATGCTACTGACAAGTGGTGGAATTCCGTGAGTTTAAGGAAAACAACGTCGTAGTGTAGTCGTGAAATCCACTCGTCAAAAATAATTTTTATAATAACGAGACTTGGAGTCCTGGTCATTCATTTCTGGGAGGCATTTTGGAAATGCAAATTCAAATTCGATCTTGCTTGCTCTACTCATTCAAAATCGTATGTCGATTTATACTAAATATGTATTGATATACAACATGTTGTTGCCAGAATATCAGAAATTGAAAGCATGCAACTTTAATCACACCAAAAGATGATAATCAGGCACATGGTGATTTTCAATATATATATATATAAATATTTTCATTGAGGCATGATGGTGGTTACAGCATAGGTAGTGGAATGCTTGTATAGGGAAATTTAAATCTAGCTAACAGAAAATGTGTGTACGTGCGGATCTGCAAAAGATTGCTCGTGCACCATGCAGGAGGGAGAGATAGCTACACTACTAAGCAGTAAAGAAAGTAATAAATCTATGAAGAACTATGCTACTTATCTAGCTAATAGAACGAAGGGCATTTGGAGGTGGGCTCCGATGGCCTTTAAGTGGGTGACAGGAGAAAGAGGAACAACTAATGGTGCTTAGGCCGACCCTTGGAAAGAGGTTGGAGAAGGTGATCTAGGCTCTTTGTTACGACCCGATTCTCGAATCCCTACGAGACACGAGAATCGGACCGACTCGACTGATCCTAAGACCCAGTTGTCCAATGAGAAAGTAACCAAAAGAGTAGTAAAATAACCACATTCATCATGCATGTAACTAACAGTAACAAAAGTACAGTAGTAAAGAAAAGAACTACTACAGTACACACCACCACAACAGTAGAGAATTAAACAGGTACATAAACATGATGCTTACAATAAAAGAGTACAGTTGTAACAGAAAATACTCACTACAACAGAAGAAATGGTACAGTACGTACAACACAAGTAAAACTACTGGGCTCTACTAGGTCCACCACCCTCTCTAGCCGCAGGCTCTAGCTGCTCAACACCTGGTCCTGAAAAGATGACAAAGGTGACACGTCAGCGAAACGCTGAGTAGAGTGGCAACCAACTAGCTAAGAAAAATAGTAAGGTGGACAAGTAGCTATTATTTTTAATTTCTTTCATTATTTCTATTTACTCATTCTTGGATTATTCCTCAGATCTTTCTCTTGATCTCGAATGTTCCTCGTGGGAACGATCTTGATTGCAGTCTTTTTCGAAAAGTAGAAGTAGCACATGGTGCTCTCCTGGCCGGGAGAGTCCCCCGTGGTGGTCCTACCCTCAGTCAACCACCCCAAGTTCACTGACAGACGTAACGAAGACTACGGCACACGCGATAAATGCACGGGTAGCTCCCCCGCACTGGCATGCGGTCAGTCGTTTCCGTTAACGGGTGCACCCCAAAGCACAGCACGGAACCAGTATAGGGTAGAGCCCTCTCAGTAATAGGGGTCTAGCCCCTCCACAGTAACCAAACAGGGGTCTTGCCCCTCCACAGTCCGTGCACCCTCGCCTGACTACCTTGGTTTGTCCAGTGGGCCTAACAAGTCGGTGTAGGAAGGCTAGCAGAACCCTGGGGCCCGTGGGGTGGCTAGTGCTCTCCCTACACTAATAGTTCTCCCCGGTACTATGTACGCGAGGGCCAAAAGTTGGTACAAAGTGGCTGGACCTAACCCCGGGTCCCTGGGGCGGCTAGCTCCGCTCTGCACTAAACAAGGGGATAGTCGCTCTCCTTGGTACTCCGTACTCAAGGGCCAGCTCACTTCCCCAATTCCATTTCATTCACCTCTTAGGAGCTCTACTCCTAATTCCCTATAGGGTTCATGCTCATATTTCTTTAACTAAGTCAATTTAGGTTTCATCATTTCAGCTTTATTTTCATATAGCCCATGTCCTCAACAATTAATATCCATTCATAAACAAGCAACTGTTATCCAATTACAGGCAATTATCATTCTTCTTTCTACTTTTCCAAGATTGCAATTCATATATTCACGACATTCGTTTTGGTGTTTCTGATCCTAGGATTCATGCCATACCCTAGGATCTATCATTCAATCTAGTTTTCCAGCCCTAGGATTCATGCCATACCCTAAGATGTATCATTCAATCTAGTTTTCCAGTGCTAGGGTTCAGGCCATACCCTAGGATCTATTAATTATCTCACAAGTGCATAATGTTGATAAATAATTAAAGGGAGCCACTCTACCCGCAAAATCGGGAGTACTGGGGGTGTGATCGGCAGGTCCGCGCGCCTCCGCAACCCCCAGAGCTGCAGCAGAACGAGGTCCTAACACAAGGATCAAACACAAGGAACTTCTCAAAAAAGGATACAAGTACTGTAAACATGTAGAGGAACTAATTCTGAGAAGAACGAAATTTGAAACGCGGAAAACGGACTTTGAACGGACCCTAAACCGGTCAAAAATGACCAGTCTGCCCCAAATCAGACGTCTGGAACATCTTCCAGACATCTTAAACGATGGTTCAGGTCATACCTCAGTTTTGCGCTATTCTTCAGACATCCAGAATCCCGCTGAACCGTCTGGACCTAGTTCCAGATGTCCGACTGTCACTCCGGACATCTGGAGACTCTCTCTTCCGTTTGGTGCTGTGCCCAGACGTCCGATCTGTGTGGGAGGGCATGCCCTTGTGCCTTCCCGAACGAAACTTGCACGTGTACGCAACCGACCTCAACATGGCAAAGAGGTTGAATCCTTTGGCGGAATGGCCTGCATGGCCGTACACACGAAAGGAAGAAGAAAAAGAAATATTGTACCTTTCAGACGTCTGGATCTTCCTTCAGACGTCTCCCACGTCGTCTGGACGTAGGTCCAGACGTCTGATTCTGGGAAAATTTCCCAGAATCAGGACCTCCTTGCCCTCCGCCTGCTGCGCACGACCGCGCCTTGCTTGCCAGCTGCTTAAGGTATAGCAGCACCTCCCCAGTGCCACTCTCCCGCTACGCGCCCGCCGGCCAGCCCTGGCTTCTCCGGCAAGCTCACACTCTTGCACTCTATCTCTTCTCCCTCTTGCTGCACCTCCTCCTCCCCGCGCACACCCGACAGCAGCTGCTGCCCTCACTCTCTCACTCTTGCGTTGACAGGAAGGAGGAGACGGTGGAGTGGTGGTGAGGGAGAGGAGAGGGGGAGATATTTTAAGGCGTCATGGGGAGAGAGAGAGGAAGAAAAGATGGCACGGCAGGATGGGGAGGGAAGAGAGAGAAGAAAAGAGGGCGGCGAGTCAGTCTGCGTGTGCATGTGAGCAGGCTCGCAATCGTACGCCGAAAAAATTAATTTCCAGATGTCTTGGAAGGCTTACAAACGTTTGACCAGACATCTGGACCAACTCCCAGACATCTTAAAAGATGTTTGATGCCGTGGTCTTAACAACATAACAAACTTAAAGGAAGTTTCATCCCCGAAACTTGCGTTAACTAGAGTGCGGAAAAGAATGATATATGCATAGCAAACTCAAAGAGGACCGAAGCCGGTCCGAAAAGACGTACCCTCAAAAAGCTCCGGGTACCGCTCTCGCATCACCGCCTTAGGCTCTCAGGTAGCCTCCTCGTACTGCTGGCTCCTCCACAAAACCTTTACTAGGGGTACTTACTTCCGTCTCAGACTTCGGACGGCTCTGTCGAGAATCTACACTGGCCGCTCGAGGTAGGTCAGGTCGTCACCCACCTCGACGCTTTTGTGGCTCAGGATATGACTGGGATCGGCAGCATACTTCCTGAGGTTGGACACGTGGAACACGTCGTGCACACCAGAAAGCTGGGGAGGGAGGGCAAGCCTGTATGCAACGGGTCCAACCTGCTCCAAGACCTCAAAGGGTCCCACGAACCTCAGCGCGAGCTTCCCTCTCACCCCAAACCGCTGCAGGCCCTTCATGGGCGAAACGTGAAGGAAGACGTGGTCCCCAACCTCAAACTGTTTCTCTCTGCATTTCCGGTCTGCATAGCACTTCTGTCTGCTCCTGACAGTGCAGAGTCACCTGTGAATCTGCTCGACTATCTCCTGACTCTACCGGATCAGCCTGGGGCCAACCTCCCACTTGGTCCCCACCTCAACCCAACTCAAGGGTGCCGTACACCTCTGTCCGTACAGAGCCTCGTAGGGTGCCATGCCGATATTCGAGTGATAACTGTTATTATATGCGAACTCCGCCAGGGGTAAGTGCTCCTCCAAAGAGCCCCTCTAGTCCAGTACACAAGCACGTAAAAGGTCCTTAAGTGTTTGTATCGTGCACTCAGACTGTCCATCCGTCTGGGGGTGGTATGCTGTACTGAACCTTAACAGCGTCCCCAGGGCCTGCTGAAACTCAGCCCAAAACTGGGACGTAAAACAGGTATCCCAGTCGGATACGATCTCCCATGGAACTCCGTGTAGACGTACCACATCGCGGATATATCTCTCTGCCAACTGTGCTGGTCCCAAGGTGACTCAGATCAGCAAGAAACGCACCGTCTTCATCAATCTGTCAACGATCACCCAGACTGCGTCATGTCCTCGCTGGGTAACAGGTAAGCCTACCACCAAGTCCATGGTGATGCTCTCCCACTTCCACTCGGGCACTGGAAGTGGCTGTAACAGCCCTGTAGGCCTCTGATGCTCGGTCTTCACCTGCTGGCACACTAAACACTTCTGCACGAATTCACCCACATCCTGCTTCATTCCCCTCCACCAAAAGTCACATCTCAAGTCATGGTACATCTTTGTGTTTCCGGGATGTATGGTGAATCTGGAATCGTGTGCCTTAGTTAGGAGCTCCCTCAATAGCTCCTCGTCTCTGGGAACGCATAAACGTCCCCTCATGCGCAACACCTGGTCTGTAAAAGAGAAGTCCCCAGTGTCTCCTGATAGTACTCTGTCATGTAATGACTGTAAGTACGGGTCGGCCATCTGCCGTGTGATGATGTGATCTATCAGTTCTGGCCTCGTCTATCGTGTCACAGTCACTGCTCCACAGTGCCCCAGTAACTCTAGGGGTCGCCAACTGCCCATCTCCTCCAAAAGGCTCCAACTCTGCACCTGTAAACTGGCCAAGTGGGCGGGCACCTTCCGGCTCAAGGCGTCAGTCACCACGTTGGCCTTTCCCAGGTGGTAGGAGATGCTGCAGTCATAGTCCTTCAGGAGCTCCAACCAACATCTCTGTCTCATGTTGAGCTCCTTCTGATCAAATAGGTATCGGAGGCTCTTATGGTCTGTGAAAATCCCAAAGGTCTCACTGTACAAGTAGTGCCTCCAAGTCTTCAGTGCGAAGACGACAGCTGCCAGCTCCAGGTCGTGGGTGGGGTAGCTATGCTGATGGGGCTTCAGTTGCTGCAAAGCATAAGCGACAACGTGACCCCTCTGCATGAGCACACCCCCTAACCCCTGCAAAGAGGCGTCCATGTACACAACGAACCTGCCACTACTATCAGGGATGGTGAGCATGGGAGCCGAAGTCAGCCTCTCCTTCAGCTCTTGAAAACACGCCTTATAGGCATCTGTCCAAGTAAAGGGCACGCCCTTCCAGGTTAGCTGTATCATAGGACGTGCAATCTGCGAGAAGTCCCTGATAAACAGCCTGTAGTAGTCTGCCAGACCCAAGAAATTACGAATCTCAGTAACCATACGCGGTCTCTCCGACCTGAGCACTGCCTAAACCTTGGCTGGGTCCACAGCCAAGCCATCCCCGAAGATCACATGACCTAAGAAGGTCACCTCCCTCAACCAGAACTCGCACTTGCTGTATTTGGCGTACAGCCTACGTCGTCTCAGTGTGTCCAAAACCATCCGCAAGTGCTGTCCATGTTGCGTCTGATCTCGAGAATAGATGAGCACATCATCAATGAATACCACTACGAACTGGTCCAAGTACGGTCTAAACACCCTGTTCATCAGATCCATGAAGGCAGCGGGGGAATTGGTCAGCCCAAATGGCATGACCAGAGACTCGTAGTGTCCATACTGGGTGCGGATAGCTGTCTTGGAGACGTCTTCCTCCTTGATCCTCAACTGGTGGTATCTAGACCTCAAGTCGATCTTAGAGAATACCATGGCACCTCGCAGCTGGTCAAACAAGTCATCAATCCTCGGTAGCGGATACCTATTCTTGATGGTGACCCTATTCAGCTATCTGTAGTCCACACAAAGGTGTAGGGTACCATCCTTCTTCTTTACGAACAATACCGGGGCTCCCGAGGAGACGCACTGGGCCTCACAAAGCCCTTCTCCAGAAGATCTTGCTACTGAGACTTGAGCTCTCGCAGCTCAAGTGGTGCCATCCTATACGGTGCTGTGGTGATGGGGCTGGTCCCCGGTACTAGTGAGATCTCAAACTCGATGTCACGCTCGGGCGATAGTCCTGACAACTCATCTGGGAACACGTTGGGGTACTCTCTGACCACCGGGATACTCTAGAAGTCTGCCACAGGGCTGGGCTCCGCCACCACACAAGCTAGGAAGCCCTCACACCCCTGGTTCAAAAGTCTCACCGCCCGAAGTGCGAAATGCACCTGAAGCCTCCGTCCACTGGCTGCCCGTGGAACTCAAAAGAAGGCAACTCTGGTATGGAGAAGACGATCTTCCTCTCAAAGCAGTCCACCAACGCATGGTAAGAGGACAACCAGTCCATTCCCAGGATCACGCCAAAGTCCTCCATCTGTATCATAATCAGGTCAGCGAGAAGGCTGTGTCCCCCAACACTGACCTCGCAACCTGTGTACACCTCCTCAGCTACAAACAGCTGACCACTCAGACCTCTGATCATGAACGGATCCTCTAACAACATACAGTCTTGCCCCAAGCTAACCGCAAAACTGGCTGCGACGAACGAGTGCGTAGCGTTGGAATCGAAAAGCATGTAAACAAGTCTGTCGGAAACTGAAACCATACCTGCCACCATTGATCCCGAAGCTCTGGCATCCCTGTGTGTCAGGGTGTTGATACACCCCTCAGCCCTAGGTGCGGACGAAGTAGCCACGCTCTGTGTCGGACGGGTAGCTGCTGGCTGGTACCCTCCCCGTGACTGCTGTCCTCCTCCTCGTGCCTGGAAACCGCGGCCTCCTGCTCGCCCTCCAATGCTCGACGCGGGAAGCATCTGCTGACCTCCTGCCCTAGATGGGCAGTCCCTCCTGATGTGGCCTGGCTAGCCACACTGGTAGCAAAGGGGAACTCGACTCCCGCCCTCAGTGGGTCCCTGCCGTCGGCTGGGCGGGGGTCCGGTGCTAGCAGCTGGCCCTTGTTGGGGGCCCCCAAAGGCCACTGATGGCCCCGCAAAAGGTGACAGCTCTCCTGCGGGCACCACGTGTCTCCTCTCTCGTCGGCCTTGTGAGAAGTCTGGCTAATAGGGCCTCTTCTGCCTGCTGTCAGTATCGCGTGCGGACGGGTTGGTCTCTTCGTATGTCATAGCTGCCTCTACCACCCTCGAGAACGTAGGTAGCTTCAGGGGTTTAACATACCCCCAAATCGCTGGCCGAAGCCCCTCGGTGAACTTCCAAGGGTGCTCCTCCTCAGTGGCCATTGCTGTCGCTGCGAAGCGAGACAGATCCAGGAAACGCGTGCGGTACGTGCTCACGGTCATCGTCCCCTGGTGGAGAGTGTGGAACTCCCGCCTCCTTTAGTCCTGCCATGTCTGGGGAAAGTATTGTTCGCAGAAGAGGGTGACGAACCGATCCCATGTCGGCTCGTCCCTCTCCTGTCCCCTGACCACCCTCCACCACCTGTGTGCCGGGCTCTCCAGCTGGTACGTGGCAAAAGGCCACGCAGCACTCCACAGGGGGGCGAAGGGTGTCAAAAACCTTCTCGATCTTCTTGAGCCAGTCCTCCGCCTCGGTCGGGTCCTCATCCCCCTTGAAGGAGGGGGGGTTCAGCTTCCAGAACTGTCCGAAAAGCTCAAAGTGGCACTAAAGGGGAGATGCCGACGCACCTCCTGGTAAAGAAGCCTCGTGCTCGGAAGTGCCGGAGGAAGGTGGGGGCGGTGGAGGCCCATCCCCTCCCTCGCATCCAACGCCATGTCCGTTGCGTGGTCCCATAGAGGACTCCCCCTCCGCAGCTCCAGGGAGAAGCGCTTGTGGCGGCCGGTGGAGCTCCTCTCACACGATGTCCCGTATCAGCTGGGAGAGGTCCTGGGCCTGATTGCTTGGAAGCAGTGGCTGGTTCACTGAGGCGTCGGGCTCAACGCGCCCACCCCTCCGACCTCGTCCTTGACCGCGCCCGCGGCCCGCCTCGCTACCTCCTCGTCGAGGCATCTCTTGCAAGGAGACGCGAACACGGAACAGAAAAAGATGTCAATACGAATAGATATCTAACGGAGAAGTCTAAGAACAGATGTCAAAAGATATGTTGTGGTGGCTACTCTAGTTACAGACACGTGAATTGGTTATTTTCCAACCAGTTGGTTCACTTCTCGGGATGACCTTGCTCTGATACCATCTTGTTACCACCCGATTCCCGAATCCCTATGAGACACGATAATCGGATCGACTCGACTGATCCCAAGACCCAGTCGTCCGATGAGAAAGTAACCAAAAGAGCAGTAAAATAACCACATTCATCATGCATGTAACTAAAAGTAACAAAAGTACAGTAGTAAAGAAAAGAACTACTACAGTACAACCACCTCAATAGTAGAGAATTAAACAGGTATATAAACATGATGCTTACAACAAAAGAGTACAGTTGTAACAAAAAATACTCACTACAACAGAAGAAATGGTATAGTAGGTACAATACAAGTAAAACTACTGGGCTCTACTAGGCCCAGCACCCTCTGCAGCCGCAGGCTCTGGCTGCTCAACACCTGGTTTTGAAAGGGTGACAAAGGTGACACGTTAGCGAAATGCTGAGTATAGTGGCAACCAACTAGCTAAGAAAAACAGTAAGGTGGACAAGTAGCTATTATTTTTAATTTCTTTCTTTATTTCTATTTACTCATTCTTGGATTATTCGTCAGATCTTTCTCTTGATCTCGAATGTTCCTCGTGGGAACGATCATGATTGCAGTCTTTTCCGAAAAGTAGAAGTAGCACGTGGTGCTCTCCTGGCCGGGAGAGTCCCCCATGGTGGTCCTACCCTCAGTCAACCACCCCAAGGTCACTGACAGAGGTAACGATGACTACGGCACACGCGATAAATGCACGGGTAGCTCCCTCGCACTGCCATGCGGTCAGTCGTTTCCGTTAACAGGTGCACCCTAAAGCACAGCACAGAACCAGTATAGGGTAGAGCCCTCTCAGTAATAGGGGTCTAACCCCTCCACAGTAACCAAATAGGGGTCTTGCCCCTCCACAGTCCGTACAGCCTCGCCTGACTACCTTGGTTTGCCCAGTGGGCCTAACAAGTCGTTGTAGGAAGGCTAGCAGAACCCTGGGGCCCGTGGGGTGGCTAGTGCTCTCCCTACACTAGTAGCTTGGTGTCGGACACGAATAGGTTGTTAATATGATGATTTTATCGTTGAAGTGTGTATAGTGGTTAACCTAAATCGGACCTAACCATCTCTTTACGAAATTTTTAACCTGGCCTAGATTTTATCTTGTCACTTTTAGGCCTAGGGTCGAACTCAAGGAAGTGGGTTTACAAGTCAAGTTTCTACACCGTTTCTACAACGAGTCTCTTCCGTTCGTTTATTGTGTTTTTGGTATTTTTTTTTCTATTTAGATTTTTTTTCTGGTAATCTTTGTCCTTGAGGCACACCCTCAAAATTGGATTCTTGTCTTTGAGCTAAAATGGGGTTCCAAAACTGGTCTTGCCATTCGCAAGACGGAGTACCTGCAAGTGAAGGATTATCTTTTCTCTTTTATATTTTTTTTTATCTTTTTACTAACTGGAAACTGAAATAGAAATAAAGTAAATATAGTGTATATATATATGTATATATTATATATGTATAAAGGGGTGGGGGTGGAGGCGGAGATGGAATGTAGCACGTTGTCGAGTCGGTCGTCGTCTAGAGAGATGCAACCAATAGGACTAGGTGCTGCGTGGAGTGTGGGATGGATGGTGGAAGATGTATGTAACCACGCTTTTTGTACGCATGTATCGGGGAATATCAGCAACTGGTGCAGATATTGCCGCGATACAGCGTATGGTAAATAATGTGAAAATATATATATATATGTATATATGTAAATATATCTATATGTATATATGGTTATAAATATATAGGTATATATATATGTATATATATATATTTATAAGTATATGTATATATGTATATGTATATATATATAGGTATGTAAATATATATATAAGTATATGTATAGATAGATATATTCTATATATATATATGTATATATTTATATGTATATATAGATATATGTAGATAAGTATATATATATATGTATGTATATATAGTTATAGATATATATATGTATATATATGTATGTATATGGACTAATACATATTTATATAAGTACTAATATATGTATAGATATATGTATAAATAAATATATATATATATATATGTATGTATATAAGTATATGTATATATATATATATATATATAAGTATATAGATATATGTACATAGATATGTATATATATAAATATATATGTATATATATATATGTATACTAATACTTAGTTATATAAGTACTACTATATATATAGATATAGGTAGGTATATATATATGTATATAAATATATGTATATATATATCAATATATATGTACATAATAGTGTATAGGTGTGTGTGAGTGTGGAAATGTGAGTGTATGTGTGTGTAAGCATCGGTGAAGAGAGTGTTGTGAGAGAGAGTGAGAGAGAGAGAGAGAGAGCAGGAGAGAGAGAGAGCAGCCGCACTGCTGGAGGGTTAAGTTAGGTCGTCTGCAGCTTGCAAGCGACGTCTGGAGGCTACGCGTGCGCGTAGGCACGTATTCACGTAGAGAGGAGCGTGCACACAGGAGAGTTGGCGTGGAGAGGATCGTAGCGCCCAGCGCTGCGTGTAGTGGCTGGAACGGGTGCTCGCAGGCACGGGCGAAAAGAGCAGGAGACGCGGGGCGAGATGCGCACGCGGGCTGGCAGACATGCGGGCGGGCGCACGCGCGGGCAAAGGTTGGTTGCGGCGCGCCGGGTGACTGGATAAGTGAGAAGATTTCCGGTCACCCCACTGTAGCCACAGTGTCGCGCAGACTCACTTGAACAGTGGCTACAGTGTAAGGCCGCGCCGTGAGACCGAAAGCTGCAGGTGCCGTGAGTGAGGTCAGCTCGCGGCTGGCGCGAGCGGGCTAGCGCGCGAGGAAGAGGGTCCGTAACGGCCGGTTGCGGGAGCGGAGAAGCTCACGACGAAGCGCACAGAGAGGGAGTTGGCGTGCGCGGGGAGGGCGAGGGCAATGCGGGCGCTGCTGGGGTACGCTGGGGTGCTTGGCCCACCACTGCAGTGACGTGTGGTGGCCGATTGCGGGCGGAAGAGAGAGCGCGACAGAGCGAAGAAGTAGGAGGCGGAGAGGCCTGCAGGCGTGCGAGGAGGCGAGGATGGCCTGCAGGCTTGCACGGAATGGGCTGGGGCTGCTGCTGCTGCCGCCGAGCTGTGAGCTTCAGACCTTGAAGCTTGCAGCAATTGCTGAAGGTGTTGGAAACGTAAAAAAAATGAGAGAAGAGCCACCACGCCCACCAGCTCTTTGAAGAGCTGGGTGGTGGTGGTCTCACTGTGGTGGGTGTTCACCACAGTGAGGGCTCCTGTCCGCTGGGTGTCTCCGACGAGGGCCGGCGTGTGGATGGAGAGGGAGGAGAGGATGGTGGCCTGGAAGAAGTGCTGGGTGGTTTTTTTCTTTGTTGGACCAGGCTGCAGCAAGAAGAAGCTATGCCCTCTTTTTTATAGAGGAGGAAGGCATGCATAGCCATGCCCTGGCTGTGCATGCAGCTACATGGGGCTCGGCAAGGAGTGGCAGCCGCAGGGAAGGGCTGGAGCAGGGAATGGCACGAGGAGAAGAAGAAGATGCATGTAGCCGCAGGAAAGATTTAAAAATCAAGTGAAATAAAAAATAAAAAGATGGTGAATTAGCAGAGATACACTTGAGGAAAAAAGTAAATTGCGAGGCCATTTATTTATTCTCCTCTCCTCTCAATTAAATGTATGCATGCATGTATTTTTATAAATACGATTATGGAACCTTAATATGCATAGGTAATGCTAGGAAATAGCACAAGACGGCACTATTGCAGGTGTATTTTTGCGGTGCAATCATACCCCCATGCCTATCTTTTGCTAGTCCCTAGCAAAACATTTTTTTGTAGTATTTAGAAATGATCTTAAGCTGAGGATTTTCTTCTTAGGTGATATAGGTGTGTTTATTGTTGGATATTGTGAGAACCAATTGTAGAGAAGACTACCAGTACTTTAAGTCTCACATGACATAGATCATCTCTCGACTAACCAGGACTCTTGATATTTAAACCTTAAGTACGATTTCCAGGATCCAGGGGGTTTTTGCCGTACTCGAGAGCTCAAGAGATTATGGCTTGTGCATAGTGAAGGATCAAGACTGTCCAAATGAACATTAATACTCAAGCCCAGGGTTTCACGAATTTTTAAGTAAAGGTTGGTCCCAGTTTCAGCTTGTGTCTTCGGATTGACCCTTAAGAAGATGATGGAAACTCAACTCCCATTTTCTGATATTTGTGGCTCAAAGAGAACAGGATAGAACCTTTTTTAGGGTAGCGACTTTGCGAGGTATACTGAATTATTTGTATCTTTTTTTTTTTTTTGAAACACGTCTCAGTATATCTCTTACAAATTTATTTGGAGGAGCACACTTTTCTTTTTGGTGGGAGAGTTTCTTTTTGGTAGAAAGAGTTTCTCCTAAACACAAGACTAAAACCTTGGATAAAAAGTCTACCTGCACGCATAGGTAAGTACTCCACCTTCCCTAATGAACACTAGGGTTGGATCTTATGTTCACCTGGTCTTTCCTGATATGTGTAGTGTGAACCAAGTTTACTTAAGCTCTTAAGTAGAAGCAAACCAACGAATCCTGTACTGGTGTCTCAGGTACAAGAGTACATCCTTAGTTAGGAGAGATTCCGATCTATCTTGTCAATGCTCAAGTAAATTAAGCCGAGCCTGAGCGAATCAAACTTCTGTGGCCTGGAAAGTCTTCAAAACAGAGGTTGAATATCCATAAACACTTATTGTATTTTTGTTTCAGCTTTCAGATCATTACTAAACACCATTTATTATTATTATTATATATATTATATATATATAAATATATATATATATTTTTTTTTTCTTTTTCTTTTTCTTGCATATTTATAAATAGGTGGGAACTGCATGATACCATAAAATACCCAGATCCTATGGATGCTTATCCACCATGGCGCATGGTATACAACAGGGTGGTAGGGTGGGTGGATGGTGGGTGGTGAAGTGAAAAGTGAAGAGATCGTGATAGTGGCGTGAAAAGTGATGGTGAATGGTGAAAGGTCTGGCATTTCATGGGATGAGAGTGTCCCAGGCGGATCGGAGAACAAGTCGGGAAGAAGAAGTTGGCCCTCAGATTGGCCAAGAAGAGGGGCTTCTTGGATAGATGGATCCAAAAAGGAACAGCCCCAGTGAGTAAGATGTGGGCTCAAGGTCCCAGTGTGGAATTGCAAATCCACCTGATTTGGCGGGAAAGAAATGGCAATCCGGTCTTCAAGAGTGTGGACCGGCGGTGAGCAGCCCGGATATGACTCAGACCACGAGGTATGGGAAGCAGAGAAAACCTCGTCAGAAGTCTGGCCAGGAGAAGGTACGGGACAAGGGAGGGATGGGGGAACGTCACAATATGTGTTGGTCATGCAGTTGACAGTGTTTATAGGCAATCCACAGTAGTCAGAATCGGTCCCAATTAGTCTGATACACGCGCTGATGGTCATGTCCTCGTCAGACGTGTCATCCTCGCAATCAAAGTTCTTGGCTACCTTGAAGATGTTAAACTTGATCTTTTTAGATACAACGGCAATCTCGATACAGCCCGACTCACAGTCGGTAAGGGCACGGGCTGTGGCCAAGAAAGGTCGACCAAGGATGATCGGACAATCAGAAAGTGAGCTAGGAACTTACATATCTAAAACAAGAAAGTCAATAGGAAAACAGAGATTGTTGACCCTAACCACCACGTCTTCCACCACACCCTTCGGGCTTTTGACAGAATGATCTGCCAACTGTAACGTGACAGGGGTGGGTTTTAGATTTCCCAAGGAAAATTTTTCGAGCATGATGGTGGGTATAAGATTTATGGAAGATCCTAGATGAAGCAGGGCACGGTTAAAACTGCAGCCTTGGATGCTACAGGAAATAAGCGGTGTGCCCGGATCTTTCTGCTTCGATGGTAGGTTTGACAGTATAACACAACTCGCATTAGGCGAGAGAACCACCGGATTCTTAGTTTTCTTTGACTGTAGCCTAGGTGTTGTGTAGTCTTTGAAAAATCAGGCGACAGTAGGTATGTGATCGATAACCTCGAGCAGGGGTACCTTGATTTCTACATCCCTGAACAAATTACACAGGTTATCAAAGGCCTACGTGTCTTTCTTCTTGCCTTTTGGCTCCCTCAGTAGAGCCTCAGGGAATGGGACTGATTCTGGCACGAATTTGGGTGTATCATCCTCTCACGAATGCGGTGCGCATCCCGAATGAGAGGGCGATGAAGAAGAAGACTGGCCAGGATTAGGTCGAGGCGAATCGATGGTCTGCTTACTGCTCCTCGTAGTGATAGCATTGGACAATGCAGGTCTAGTGGGATCATACAGTGGAGGTGGATTTGCAATGGGGACATAAGAGTGCGGTGCTGTGGTGGGATTAGCCTGAAATCCCGATGGAATGCCCGGAACTTGCAGAATTTGATTAACCTACCCCTGAGAAGGTCGAACCTGTGGTTGAGGACCACAGGGTACGAAGTTTCGCGGGTTTGGAATAGGTTGGGTGGGAAGAGTGCCCTGAGATCGAGTCGCCATGCGTAGTTGACTGATCTCAACATTCTGCTGCGCCAATTGGTGCTGAAGAGAGGTCATGTTCTCTTCATGGCGCTTTGACATATCTGTCATCATTCGCATCAATTTGTCAAGAGGACTTGATGCATGTTTAGTTTGCGGTACGCAAGGGCCTGATGGCGGATTTGCCATAGGATAGACTGTGCCCTTGGGATGGCGGGTGCGGACGGTCGCATTGGTCCACCAGCGAGGTTTTGGCGTTGCGGGTTGTTGGACCATGCAAAATTTAGATGATTTCGCCACCCTGGGTTATATGTGGCAGAGAACGGGTTATTCCCCACGGTGTGTCCGCATGTAAATATGCTTCCGAGCACACGGAGGCTTGGTCCTCCGTGTCAAAATATTGGCTCGCAGAAGCCAGTTCCACATGACTTACCGAGTCGCTTGGCACGACACTCGGTAAGGAAGGTCTTACGGGGTTTCTCGGGATAAGCCTGTTGTTGGAAGAATTTGGATTGTGACGAAGTGGTGAAGAGGTGGTGTTTGCCAGAGATCGGGTGGGGTTGACCAGAAGCTCGTCCAGCTTCTTGTGCATGACGGAGACTTCATCCAGTTTTTGTGCAATAAGGCTTAGATCAGTGGATGAATGGGAGGGTCCCATGTCAACTTTGTGGACATTTCGGGGCTGGTTGGTATGATTAAAGGCGACAATGGAAGCATTGTTTATTGAGTTTTCACTTATATTTTCAAACAATTCAAATGCTCCATTCTTGTCTTTATTCATAAAGTTCCCTCCGCAGGAAGCGCCTGCAATCTGCTTCAAAGTCTCATTTAGCCCGTAGTAGAAAATCTGGGCTATATGCCACTTAGGCAGACCGTGGTGCGGACACTTCCTGAGGGGGTCATTATACCTCTCCCATGCCTCATGAAATTGTTCGCCGTTTTGTTGCGTAAAAGAGGTGATAGCATGGCGAAGCGCATTGGTTCGCCCAATTGGGAAGAACTTCTTGAGAAACGCTGTTCGCATCTCTTCCCTAGAGTGGATGGTTATCCCAAGGGTGCGTAACCACTGCGAAGCTTTGTCCCGTAATGAAAATGGGAGCATTTTCATGAGGACTATAGGTAACCCAACATTTCTTGGTTTAACAGTTTCAGCCAATCGGGTTAAGTCTTCCAAGTGGAGAAAAGGATTTTCACTTGCAAGACCATGGAAGTGAAAATTTATTAGGCCAATTATGTTCGATTTTAATTCAAAGTCGTCCCCGCCCATGGGGACCCGAATTTGTCCTATGGTCTCTGTAGTAGCGGGATTCTGATAGGAGCTAAGAGACCTAGGCTCCTCCCATTCGGGAGGGTTCTACATTTCCTCCAATGTTTCCCGAATGGCTTCGATTTTCTCATTATACATTTCCATTTGGGCTTGGAGGTGGATTATAGGATCTAAGGCTCCATCACCTGGTGGGTTCTGAGGGCGATTTCCTCCCTCAGGATTTGGGGGTGGGCGTGCAGCCATGTTTGTGGAGGAGGAGGATGATTCAGCTTCTTTTCTAGATTTATTAGGCGATTCAATCAGTTCAGGGTTTTGTGACCTCCTCCCAAACATGCACTACCGCAAGAAGAATTGGGGAGATGAGAAGGGAAAAGAGATGAGAGAAATGACGCTGCAAAGGTACACTTGATTACAAATCAATACAGTCAAATTCCTAACCTCTACAGTGTGCCCTTAGACCTAACGATCTAAGTTACCTACTATCACGAACTACGGAACCGAATGCGAGCATCGCGGAACCACTGGGCTAGATTGAAAGGCCGTTTGCCCCAGTCTTAGACACTCGATAGCACGCGGGAACTCTCACCAGCACGTAGCCGCTACACGTAGGTAGTTAGACCTCTAATTCTTAATAAGGGTCAAGTTACTACCAATTTTAGTTAGAGGGTTAGGGTCAAGTGCTTTTGGAATGTGAAGGGCATTGTTTACGGGTAATGCCCAACTGATTGATTTTCAGAGTGTGTAAAACAAGCATGCAATAGGGAAATCTCCCCTAATTGAAGTTTTTTATTGGTGAATGGTTTTTAGAATTCAGCCTTAAGTAGTATGGATTTTAGGATTTCGCTGAAATACCAATTCAACCAATCTCTGGGTTTTGTGAGAATACAAGTTTTCTTTCTAAGCCCAACAAATCCTTCTTCAATATCAGTTAGTTAATGCATGCTAAAATGCAATGGGCTACCCTAAATGGAGATTTCTATGTGTGGATGCATGAATCAGTTTTATATTAGTGTGAAAGGGAGCCAAAGCACTTCATTTCAAGTGCTCCCAATCACCAGAAATGATTTCCACACACAAGGCTTCAACCAAAAGATAAAGAAAATCAAATTGTTGGGGTTGAAGTATTCGAGATCGAATCTTAGGCTAGTTGAAAAGTCATGGTGGGGTTGGAATCAACTCAATTCCAAGTCTCCCTACCAAAAATGTGATCCTAAGTTTGCTGATAAGTGAGGCAAAGAGGAGTGCAATCAATCTTTTTGTGTTTGCCTCAAGGAATACTTCCCATGGCGAGAAATTCAAGAATCAAGATTCTTGGATTTTCGCTATGCGACGTAAGGCGGGAAATCCCAGGGCAGTGAGAGTGAAGACAATCAATCAAACAAGTTAATTTTAATCCACTTGCCCCAAGAGATCCCAAGAAGTTTTTCTAGTTTTTTAGTTTTTAGTTTTTTTTTTTATTATTAAGGTGACAAGTTAACCCTAGTTACTAAGAAAAGATGACCTACTTGTTCGGCAACGTGTGCGAAGCTCCAATGTGGCGTCGGCGTCTTCACGCTCTCGTTCCCGCCTTGGATCTACTCACGTCTTCGACTTCGTCTGCCTGCCTTCTCCTTGCACCAGGTTCACCTGCACACCAAAAACAGAGATACCCGTGAAGAGAGAAGATAAGAGAAAAAAATTACAGGAATGGAGTAAAAACTTACTTGAAGATGCACTTCCCCGGCAACGGTGCCAGAAAAGTTGTGGTGTCGGACCCGAATAGGTTGTTAATATGATGATTTTATTGTTGAAGTGTGTATAGTGGTTAACCTAAATCAGACCTAACCATCTCTTTACAAAATTTTTAACCTGGGCTACTTGATTTTATCTTGTCACTTTTAGGCCCAGGGTCGAACTCACGGAAGTGGGGTTACAAGTCAAGTTTCTACGCCTTTCCTACAACGAGTCTCTTCCATTCATTTATTGTGTTTTTGGTTTTTTTTTTCTATTTAGATTTTTTTTTGGTAATCTTTATCCTTGAGGCACACCCTCAAAATTGGATTCTTGGCTTTGAGCCAAAACAAGGTTCCAAAACTAGTCTTGCTATTCGCAAGATGGAGTACCTGCAAGTCAAGGATTATCTTTTCTCTTTTATATATTTTTTTATCTTTTTACTAACAGGAAAGAAAAATAGAAATAAAGTAAATATAGTGTATATATATATGTATATATTATATATGTATAAAGGGGTGGGGGTGGAGGCGGAGATAGAATGTAGCACGGTGTCGAGTCGGTCGTCGTCAAGAGAGACGCAACCAACAGGACTAGGTGCTGCGTGGAGTGTGGGATGGATGGTGGAAGATGTATGTAACCACGCTTTTTGTACGCATGTTTCGGGGAATATCAACAACTGCTGCAGATATTCCTGCGATACAGCATATGGTAAATAATGTGGAAAAATATATATATATATGTATATTTGTAAATATATCTATATGTATATATGGTTATAAATATATAGGTATATATATATGTATATATATATATGTCTATATATATATATTTATAAGTATATGTATATATGTATGTAGCTATATATGTATATATGTATATATATATATATAGGTATGTAAATATATATATATATATATAAGTATATGTATAGATAGATATATTCTATATATATATGTATATATTTATATGTATATGTAAGTATATGATACTATATAGATGTATATGTATATATGTGTATGTATATAGTAATATATGTATATATAGATATATGTAGATAAGTATATATATATATATGTATATATAGTTATAGATATATATATGTATATATATGTATGTATATGGACTAATACATATTTATATAAGTACTAATATATGTATATAAGTATATGTATATATGTAAATATATATGTATATATATATATATATATAAGTATATAGATATATGTATACAGATATGTATATATATAAATATATATGTATATATATATATAAGTTTATAGATATATGTATATATATATATATGTATGCTAATACGTAGTTATATAAATACTACTATATATATAGATATAAGTATATATATACATGTATATAAGTATATGTATATATATATATCAATATATATGTAAACATATATATATGTATATAATAGTGTATAGGTGTGTGTGTGTGTGTGGAAGTGTGAGTGTATGTGTGTGTAAGCGTCGGTGAAGAGAGTGTTGTGAGAGAGAGTGAGAGAGAGAGAGAGTGAGAGAGAGAAAGCAGCCGCACTGCTGGAGGGTTAAGTTAGGTCATCTACAGCTTCCAAGCGATGTCTGGAGGCTACGCACGTGCGCAGGCATGTATTCGTGCACGCAGGAGAGTTGGCGTGGAGAGGATCGCAGGGCCCAGCGCTGCGTGGAGTGGCTGGAACGGGAACTCGCAGGCGCGGGCGAAGGGAGCGGGCGACGCGGGGCTGGCAGACGCACGGGCAGGCAGACGCGCGGGCAGGCGCACTCGCGGGCGAAGGTCGGTTGCGACGCGCTGGGTGACCGGATAAGTGAGAAGCTTTTCGGTCACCCCACTGTAGCCACATTGTCACGCAGACTCGCGTGAACAGTGGCTACAGTGTAAGGTCGCACCGCGAGACCGGAAGCTACAGGTGCCGTGAGTGTGGCCAGCTCGTGGATGGCGAGCGCGGGCTGGCGCGCGAGGAAGAGGGTCTGCGCAGGCCGGTTGCAGGCGTGGAGAAGCTCGCGACAGAGTACATGGAGAGGGAGTTGGCGTGTGCGGGGGAAGGCGCGGGCGCTGTTGGGGTGCTTGGCCCGCCGCTGCAGTGACGCGCGGTGGCCGGTTGCGGGCAGAAGAGCCAGAGCGGCAGAGCGAAGAAGCGAGAGGCGGAGTGGCTTGCAGGTGCGTGAGGAGGCGAGGGCGACCTGCAGGCTTGCGCGGAATGGGCTGGGGCTGCTGCTGTGCTGCTGTTGCCGCCGAGCTTCGAGCTTTAGACCTTGAAGCTTGCGGCAATGGCTGAAGGTGCTGGAAACGTAAAAAAAATGAGAGAAGAGCCACCATGCCCAGTAGCTCTTTGAAGAGCTGGGTGGTGGTGGTCTCACTGTGGTGGGTGTTCACCACAGTGAGGGCTCCTGTCCGCCGGGTGTCTCCGAGGAGGGCCGACGTGTGGAGGGAGAGGGAGGAGAGGACGGTGGCCTGGAAGAAGTGCTGGGTGGTTTTTTTCTCTGTTGGACCAGGCTACAGCAAGAACCTCTTTTTTATAGAGGAGGAAGGCATGCATAGCCATGCCCTGGCTGTGCATGCGGCTGCATGGGGCTCGGTAGGGAGTGGTAGCCGCAGGGAAGGGCTGGAGCAGGGAATGGCACGAGATGCATGCAGCCGCAGGAAAGATTTAAAAATCAAGTGAAATAAAAAATAAAAAGATGGTGAATTAGCAGAGATGCACTTGAGGAAAAAAGTAAATTGCGAGGCCATTTATTTATTCTCCTCTCGTCTCAATTAAATGCATGCATGAATGTATTTTTACAAATGCGATTATGGAAACCTAATATGCATAGGTAATGCTAGGAAATTGCACAAGAAGGCACTATTGCAGGTGTATTTTTGCGATGCAATCATAGCTCTCCCCGGTACTGTGTACGCGAGGGCCAAAAGTTGGTACAAAGTGGCCAAACCTAACCCCGGGTCCCTGGGGCGGCTAGCTCCGCTCTGCTCTAAATAGGGGGATAGTCGCTCTCCTTGGTACTCCGTACTCAAGGGCCAGCTCACTTCCCCAGTTCCATTCCATTCACCTCTCAGGAGCTCTACTCCTAATTCCCTGTAGGGTTCATGCTCATATTTCTTTAACTAAGCCAATTTAGGTTTCATCATTTCAACTTTATTTTCATATAGCTCATGTCCTCGACAATTAATATCCATTCATAAACAAGCAACTGTTATCCAATTACAGGCAATTATCATTTTTCTTTCTACTTTTCCAAGACTGCAATTCATATATTCACGACATTCGTTTTGGTGTTTCTGTTCCTAGGATTCATGCCACACCCTAGGATCTATCATTCAATCTAGTTTTCCAGCCCTAGGATTCATACCATACCCTAGGATCTATCATTCAATCTAGTTTTCCAGTCCTAGGGTTCATGCCATACCCTAGGATCTATTAATTATCTCACAAGTGCATAATGTTGATAAATAATTAAAGGGAGCCACTCTAACCGCAAAATCGGGAGTACTGCAGGCGTGATCGACAGGTCCGTGCGCCTCCGCAACCCCTAGAGCCGCAGCAGAACGAGGTCCTAACATAAGGATCAAAGACAAGGAACTACTCAGAATAGGATACAAGTACTGTAAACAAGTAGAGGAACTAATTCTGAGAAGAACGAAATTTGAAGCGTGGAAAAGAGACTTCGAACGGACCCTAAACGGGTCAAAAACGACCAGTCTGCCCCAAATCAGATGTATGGAACATCTTCCAGATGTCTTAAACGATGGTTCAGGTCATACCTCAGTTCTGTGCTGTTCTTCAGACGTCCAGAATCCCGCTAAACTGTCTGGACCTAGTTCCAGACATCTGACTGTCACTCCGGATGTCTGGAGAATCTCTCCACTGTCTGGTGCTGTGCCCAGACGTCCGATTTGTGTGGGAGGGCATGCCCTTGCACCTTCCCGAATGAAACCTGCACGCATACGCAACCGACCTCAACATGGCAAAGAGGCAGAATCCTTCGGCGGAACGGCCTGCATGGTTGTACACGCGAAAGGAAGAAGAAAATGAAATATTTTACCTTTCAGACGTCTGGATCTTCCTCCAGACGCCTCCCACGTCGTCTGGACGTAGGTCCAGACGTCTGATTCTAGGAAAATTTCCCAGAATCAGGACCTCCTCGCCCTCCGCCTGCTGCGCACGGCCACGCCCACCATGCTCGCCAGCTGCCTGAGCTACAGTAGCACCTCCCCAACGCCACGCTCCTGCTGCGTGCCCGCCGGTCGGCCCTGGCTGCTCCGGCGAGCTCGCACTCTCGCACTGACAGGAAAAAGGAGGAGACGGTGGAGTGGTGGTGAGGGAGAGGAGAGGGGGAGATGTTTG
Source organism: Thalassia testudinum (assembly GCA_037157565.1). Classification (NCBI taxonomy): domain Eukaryota; kingdom Viridiplantae; phylum Streptophyta; class Magnoliopsida; order Alismatales; family Hydrocharitaceae; genus Thalassia; species Thalassia testudinum. Next base: position 100,523,115 of record JAZHRO010000025.1, read on the forward strand.
AAGGCACTGTGGGGAGAGAGAGAGAGGAGGAAAAGACGATGCTGCAGGATGGGGAGGGAAGAGAGAGAAGAAAAGAGGGCGGCGGGTCAGTCTGCGCATGCATGCGCACAAACTCGCAATCGTACGCCGAAAAAATTAATTTCTAGACGTCTGGGAAGGCTTCCAGACATCTGACCAGACGTCTGGACCAACTCCCAGACGTCTTAAAAGATGTTTGATGCCATGGTCTTAACACTCTTGGCATGGAGGTGGTGATGGCCATGGGGTACTCATGGAGATGGAGGTGGAGGTGTAAGTGGAATGAGTGGAATAGAGCCAAAGAGCAAAGATTAGCCAAATGGCCACCCCTTAGGTCTTTCTATAGGCCTAAGGGATGCTCTCTAGAGAATTATGGAATACTCTAGAGAGGCCTTTGGTGGGAGCTCATGGGAGAGGGAGAGACAGGGTGGATGGGTGGTTTTTAGATCCACATTTGGTGGATCTAAAAATAGAATGCATCTTGGTTGCTATTTTTAGCAACCAAGGCAACAACACATGGAAGAGAGTTCTAGAGAACTCTAGCTAGGATAATTTCGTGTAGGTGGTGTGTGTGGGTGTGTATGGGTGTGTGTGGGTCGAAACCTAGGTGGCTAGGTGTAACGAATGTGTGCCCCAGACGTATTTTAAGACGTCTGGGAGGTGGCTCAGACGTCGGACAAGACGTCTGGGATCACAACCAGACGTCTGATAAGACGTCTGGGATAGTTTCAAGACGTCTGGAAATCCGTTATTTTCGACACACGCGAGTCGCCTGCGCGCCTGAGCGCGCAGACCGCATATTCCCTCTTTTCTCTGCGGCTGCAGGCGGCCTGCCGCCTTCTCTCTCTCCTCTCCACGCGGCGTTAAAAGGGGCGCGCCTCCCCTCCCATCTCCACCGTCTCCTCCTTCTTCTCCTTCCTGTGCGCGAGAGCGAGCGGACGCGAGGGCGGCAGCGGCAGCCGCAGTGAGCACGGAGGTGTGACGTGTGAGGGCGGAGCTCTGCCGTGAGGGCGAGCTCGCCGGAGCGGCTTGGCCGGCCGACGGAGGGCGCAGGGGGCGCGGAGCGACGCGGAGAGGGACCTGCTGCGGGCTGAGCAGCAGACGCGCGAGGTGCGACGCGGGCGGCGTCGCGAGCGGAGGCCGAGCAGGGTTCTGATTCTGGAAAAATTTCCAGAATCAGACGTCTGGGTTGATTGCCAGACAGCAAGGTCGACGTCTGTAAGATCATACAGACGTCTGAAAGGTGAGTTTTCCGCCTTCTTCTTCCTTCTTGACGACTGACCGTACTGAGGAGGGGGGGTTGGCTGTGCGCAGGTTCGCTGATTCGCCATCTTTTGCGAATCAGACGTGTGGGAGTTGTACCAGACGGCGGGAGTGACCTCCAGACGTCCGGAGTGACCATCGGACGTCTGGGATCTAGGCAGACGTCCCCGCAGACTTCTGGACGTCTGGGAAACCATGCTGAACAGGTAATTCTCTGATTCACTTTTTAAGACGTCTGGAAGGAGTTCCAGACGTCTGATTTTGCACAGTATCATCTTTTTCGACCCGTTTAGGGCCCGTTCGGGCTCCATTTTCCGCGATTCGAGTTGCGTTCTCTTCAGAATTAATTCCTCTACTCATCTACAGTAGCTATACACTGTTTTGAGACACTCCTTGTGTTTGATCCTTGTGATAGGACCTCGTTCGGTTGCAGTCTTGAGAGTCGCGGAGGCACGCGGGATTCCCGATCACGCCCCCATTACTCCCGTTGTACCTGGTAGAGTGGCTTAAGTTATTAATAAAATCTGTTAAAGTATGAAACCATAACTAGAATCTAGGACATTGCATGAATCCTAGGAATGAGAAATGTATGGAATGATAGCTCCTAGGTGATGCATGAATCCTAGGGCTGGAAAACTAGTTGTATGCTAGATCCTAGGATGTGGCATGAATCTTAGGATGGAAAAACTAGTGGAATGTATAATACTGCAGTCTTGGAAAAATGGAATGGAATATAAAGCTGCCTGTAATTTGAATTAACAGCTGCCTGTTATGAATAAAGAAACATGTTTGAGATCATGGATTTTGAGAACGTGAATCTGGAAAGTGAAACATATGATGTTCTGAGATAAAGAGCTGGAACCCTATGGGGAATTAGGAGTGGAACTCCTGGAAAGAAAAAGGAATGGAACTGAGATGTAGTTTGTACTGTCTCTTGGGTACGCAGTACCAAGGGAAGTACCTGTACCTGTTTAGTGCAGAGTGGGGCCAGCCGCCCCAGGGACCCGGGGTTAGGATTGGCCGCTCTGTACCGACTTGTTGGCCCTCGTGTACGTAGTACCGAGGAGAGCTAGTAGTGTTAGGAGAGTACTAGCTACCCCACGGGTCCCGGGGTTCTACTAGCCTCCTTCACCGACTTGTTAGGCCCACTAGGGCAAACCAGGGTAGTCAGGCGAGGGTGCGCGGACTGTGGAGGGGCAAGGCCCCGGTTTGGTTACTGTGGAGGGGTTGGACCCCTGTTACTGAGAGGGCTCTGCCCTGGTTCCGTGCTGTGCTTTGGGCGCACCCGTTAACGGAAATGACTGACCGCGTGCCAGTGCGGGCTAGCTACCTGTGCGTTTATCGCGCGTGCCGTAGTCACCGTTACGTCTGTCAGTGACCTTGGGGTGGTTGACTGAGGGTAGGATCACCACGGGGGACTCTCCCGGCCAGGAGAGCACCACGTGCTACTTCTACTTTTGGAAAAGACTGCAATCAAGATCGTTCCCACGAGGACATTCGAGATCAAGTAAAGGACCTGAGAAATAAATGAAATAGTGAGAAAAATTTAAAGATGTGAATAAAGGAAGTAATAGAACATAACAGCTACTGTACACTCTACTGTTGCCTTTAGTTAGTTTGCCACTCTACTCAGCGTTTTGCTGACGTGTTACACTCGTTACCTTTTTCAGGACCAGGTGTTGAGCAGCCAGGGCCGGCGGCTGCAGAGGACGCTGGGCCGAGTAGGGTCCAGTAGAGTTACCACAGCCTTTTGTACCCCTTTTGTTTCTGTTCTAGTGAGTAGTTTTTGTTTCCGCTGTACCTTCTTTACCTGCAGTTCTTGTTATATGATAAATGCTGTTTTACTGTTGTGGTGGTACCTACTGTAGTAGTTTCTTTCCTTACTGCTGTACTTTCTTACTGTTAGTTATATTCATGCTGAATGTGGTTTATTTTACTGTCTTTTGGTTACTTCCTCGTTGGACGACTAGGTCTTGGGATTAGTCGAGTCGGTCCGGTTCTCGTGTCTCGTAGGGACTCGGGAACCGAGTCGTTACAAGATGGTATCAGAGCAAGGTCGTCCCGAGAAGTGAATCAACTGACTGGAAAATAACCAATTCACATGTTTATAGCTAGAGTAGCCACCACAACATATCTCTTGACATGAGCTCTTAGAAGTTTTGTTAGGTACCGTCTGTTTTGACGTTTCCGTTTTGTTTCGCGTCTCCTTGCAGGAGATGCCTCGTCGCAGGACTGGCGAGACTGGCCGCGGGCGCGGCCGAGGGCGAGGTCGGCGAGGTAGACGTGCTGTCGTTGACGTCTCGGTGGACCAGCCACCACTCCCTGGCGTCCAAGCCCAGGACCTCGCCAGACTGATACGGGATATTGTACGAGAGGAGCTCCACCCACCGCCCCGAGCACCTCCTCTTGGGGTTGCAGAGGGGGAGTCCTCTGTGGGACCACGCGACGGACGCGACGCTGGACACGAGGGAGGGGATGGGCCCCTGCCGCCCCCACCTTCCTCCGACACTTCTGTACACGAGGCACCTTCGCCTGGAGGTGCACCAGCACCTCCCCTACAGCGCCACTTCGAGCTTTTCGGACAGTTCCGGAAGCTGAAGCCCCCCTCCTTCAAGGGGGATGAGGACCCGACCGAGGCAGAGGACTGGCTTGAGCAGCTGGAGAAGATCTTCGACACCCTTCGCCCCCCGGTGGAGTGCCGCGTGGCCTTTGCCACGTACCAGCTGGAGAGTGCGGCACACCGGTGGTGGAGGGCGGTCCGGGGACAGGAGAGGGACGAGCCGACGTGGGACCAGTTCGTCACCCTCTTCTGCGAGCAGTACTTTCCCCAGACGTGGCAGGACCAGAGGAGGCGGGAGTTCCACACTCTCCGCCAAGGGACGATGACCGTGAGCGTGTACCGCACGCGTTTCTTGGAGCTATCCCGCTTTGCAGCGATAGCGGTAGCCACTGAGGAGGAGCGCCTTTGGAGGTTCACCGAGGGGCTCTGGCCTGCGATCCGGGGGTATGTCAAACCCCTGAAGCTGCCGACGTTTTCGAGGGTGGTAGAGGCAGCTATGACTTACGAGGAGACCAACCCGTCAGCGCGAGAGACCGACGGCGGGCGGAAGAGGCCCTTTCAGCCAGACTTCTCACAGGGCCGGCGAGAACGGAGACACATGGCGTTCGCAGGAGAGCCGTCACGTTGTGCAGGGCCATCAGTGCCTTTGGGGGCCCTCGACAGGGGCCAGTCGCCAGCACCGGACCCCCGCCTAGCCGACAGCAGGGACTCACTGAGGGCGGGAGTCGGGTTCCCCCTGCTACCAGTGTGGCCAGCCGGGCCACGTCAGGAGGGACTGCCCATCTAGGGCAGGAGGTCAGCAGATACTTCCCGTGCAGAGCACTGGAGGGCGCGCAGGAGGCCGCGGTCCCCAGGCACGAGGAGGAGGACAGCAGTCGCGAGGAGGGAACCGGCCAGCACCTACCCGTCCGACGCAGAGTGTGGCTGCTTCGTCCGCACCTAGGGCTGAGGGGCGTATCAACGCCCTAACACACAGGGACGCCAGAGCATCGGGATCCGTGGTAGCAGGTATGGTTTCAGTTTCTGGCAGACTCGTTTACACGCTTTTCGATTCCGACGCTATGCACTCGTTTGTCGCAGCCAGTTTCGCAGTTAGTTTGGACCAGGATTATACACTGTTAGAGAATCCGTTCGTAATCAGAGGTCCGAGTGGTCAGCTGTTTGTAGCTGAGGAGGTGTACACGGGTTGCGGGGTCAGCATCGGGGGACATAGCCTGCCAGCTGACCTGATTATGATACAGATGGAGGACTTTGGAGTGATTCTGGGGATGGATTGGCTGTCCGCTTACCACGCCTTGGTAGACTATTTTGAGAGGAAGATTGTCTTCTCCATTCCGGAGTTGCCTTCTTTCGAGTTTCACGGGCAGCCAGTGGACGGAGGTTTCAGGTGCATTTCGGCACTTCGGGCGGCGAGACTTTTGAGCTAGGGGTGTGAGGGCTTCCTAGCTTGTGTGGTGGCAGAGCACAGCCCCGTGGCAGACTTCCAGAGCATCCCGGTGGTCAGAGAGTACCCCGACGTGTTTCCAGACGAGTTACCAGGACTACCGCCCGAGCGTGAGATCGAGTTTGAGATCTCACTAGTACCAGGGACCAGCCCCATCTCCACCGCGCCATACAGAATGGCACCACTTGAGCTGCGAGAGCTCAAGTCCCAGTTGCAGGACCTTTTGGAGAAAGGTTTCGTGAGGCCCAGTGCGTCTCCCTGGGGAGCCCCGGTACTGTTTGTGAAGAAGAAGGATGGGACCCTACGCCTTTGTGTGGACTACCGACAGCTGAATAGGGTCACCATCAAAAACAGATATCCGCTGCCGAGGATCGACGATTTGTTTGACCAGTTGCGGGGTGCCACGGTGTTTTCCAAGATCGACTTGAGGTCTGGATACCACCAGTTGAGGATCAGGGAGACCGACGTCTCCAAGACAGCTTTCCGCACCCGGTACGGACACTACGAGTTTTTGGTCATGCCGTTTGGGCTGACCAATGCCCCCGCTGCTTTCATGGACCTGATGAACCGGGTGTTTAGACCGTACTTGGACCAGTTTGTGGTGGTTTTCATAGATGATGTACTCATCTATTCTAGAGATCGGACGCAGCACGGACAACACTTGCAGATGGTTCTGGACACTCTGAGACGATGCAGGCTGTACGCCAAATACAGCAAGTGCGAGTTCTGGTTGAGGGAGGTGACCTTTTTGGGTCATGTGATCTCTGGAGATGGCCTGGCGGTGGACCCCGCCAAGGTCGAGGCAGTGCTCAGGTGGGAGAGACCGCGTTCAGTCACTGAGATTCGCAGTTTCCTGGGACTGGCAGGTTACTACAGACGGTTCATCAGAGGATTTTCACAGATTGCGCGTCCTATGACACAGTTGACCCGGAAGGATGTGCCTTTCGCTTGGACAGACGCCTGTGAGGCGTGTTTTCTGGAGCTGAAGGAGAGGTTGACCTCGGCTCCCGTGCTCACCATCCCTGACAGTAGTGGCGGGTTCGTTGTGTACACGGACGCTTCCTTGCAGGGGTTAGGAGGTGTGCTCATGCAGAGGGGTCACGTGGTCGCTTACGCTTCGCGGCAACTGAAGCCCCATGAGCATACCTACCCTACCCACGATCTAGAGTTGGCAGCTGCTGTCTTCGCGCTGAAGACATGGAGGCACCACTTGTACGGTGAGACCTTCGAGATTTTTACAGATCACAAGAGCCTCAGATATCTTTTTGACCAGAAGGAGCTCAACATGAGACAGAGACGTTGGTTGGAGCTCCTGAAGGACTACGACTGCAGCATCTCCTACCACCCGGGAAAGGCCAATGTGGTGGCTGACGCCTTGAGCCGTAAGGCGCCTGCACGCTTGGCCAGTCTACAGTTACAGAGTTGGAGCCTTTTGGAGGAGGTGGGCAGTTGGCGACCTCTAGAGTTACGAGGGTACTGTGGGGCAGTGACGGTGACACGGCAGACCAGGCCAGAGTTGATAGACTGCATCATCACGGGACAGATGGCCGATCCGTACTTGCAATCTTTGCGCGATAGAGTACTATCAGGGGACCCAGGGGACTTCTCTTTCTTAGACCAGGTGCTACGCTTGAGGGGACGGTTGTGCGTTCCCAGAGACGAGGAGCTGTTGAGAGAGCTCCTGACTGAGGCACACGGTTCCAGATTCACCATACATCCCGGAAACACGAAAATGTACCATGACTTGAGACGCGAGTTTTGGTGGAGAGGGATGAAGCGGGATGTGGGTGAGTTCGTGCAGCAGTGCTTAGTGTGCCAGCAGGTGAAAGCCGAGCATCAGAGGCCTACAGGGCCGCTTCAGCCGCTTCCAGTACCAGAATGGAAGTGGGAGAGCATCACCATGGACTTGGTGGTGGGCTTACCTGTTACCCAGCGAGGACACGACGCAGTCTGGGTAATAGTGGATAGATTGACGAAGACGGCACGATTCTTGCCGATCCGAGTCACTTTGGGACCAGCAAAGTTGGCAGAGAGGTATATCCGTGATGTGGTGCGACTACACGGAGTTCCGCGGGAGATCGTATCCGACCGGGATACCCGCTTTACGTCCCAGTTTTGGGCTGAGTTTCAGCAGGCTTTGGGGACGAGGTTGAGGTTTAGCACGGCTCCGCACTGTCAGGAGCAGACAGAAGAGCTACGCAGATCGCAGACGCAGAGGGGTGAAGTTCGAGGTTGGGGACCACGTCTTCCTTCGTGTTTCGCCCATGAAGGGCTTACAGCGGTTTGGGGTGAGAGGGAAGCTCGCGCCGAGGTTCGTGGGGCCCTTTGAGGTCCTGGAGCGGGTTGGACCCGTTGCCTACAGACTTGCCCTTCCCCCGCAGTTTTCTGGTGTGCACGACGTGTTCCATGTGTCCAACCTCAGGAAGTACGTAGCCGATCCCAGCCACGTACTGAGTCACGAGAACGTCGAGGTGAGCGACGACCTGACCTACCCCGAGCGGCCAGTGCATATCCTAGACCGAGCCGTCCGCAGGTTGAGACGAAAGCAAGTACCCCTGGTAAAGGTTTTGTGGAGGAGCCAGCGGTACGAGGAGGATACCTGGGAGCCTGAGGCGGCAATGCGGGAGCGGTACCCAGAGCTTTTCGCGGGTACATCTTTTCAGACCGGCTTCGGTCGTCTTTGAGTTTGTTATGGTTATTTGGACATATTTTTCCCGCACCCTAGTTGGCGCAAGTTTCGGGGACGAAACTTCCTTTGAGTTTGTTATATTTTAACGAATGTGTGCCCCAGACGTATTTTAAGACGTCTGGGAGGTGGCTCAGACGTCGGACAAGACGTCTGGGATCACAACCAGACGTCTGATAAGACGTCTGGGATAGTTTCAAGACGTCTGGAAATCCGTTATTTTCGACACACGCGAGTCGCCTGCGTGCCTGAGCGCGCAGACTGCATATTCCCTCTTTTCTCTGCGGCTGCAGGCGGCCTGCCGCCTTCTCTCTCTCCTCTCCGCGCGGCGTTAAAAGGGGCGCGCCTCCCCTCCCGTCTCCACCGTCTCCTCCTTCTTCTCCTTCCTGTGTGCGAGAGCGAGCGGACGCGAGGGCGGCAGCGGCGGCCGCAGTGAGCGCGGAGGTGCGGCGTGTGAGGGCGGAGCTCTGCCGTGAGGGCGAGCTCGCCGGAGCGGCTTGGTCGGCCGACGGAGGGCGCAGGGGGCGCGGAGCGACGCGGAGAGGGACCTGCTGCGGGCTGAGCAGCAGACGCGCGAGGTGCGACGCGGGCGGCGTCGCGAGCGGAGGCCGAGCAGGGTTCTGATTCTAGAAAAATTTCCAGAATCAGACGTCTGGGTTGATAGCCAGACGGCAAGGTCGACGTCTGTAAGATCATACAGACGTCTGAAAGGTGAGTTTTCCGCCTTCTTCTTCCTTCTTGACGACTGACCGTACTGAGGAGGGGGGGTTGGCTGTGCGCAGGTTCGCTGATTCGCCATCTTTTGCGAATCAGACGTCTGGGAGTTGTACCAGACGGCGGGAGTGACCTCCAGACGTCCGGAGTGACCATCGGACGTCTGGGATCTAGGCAGACGTCCCTGCAGACTTCTGGACGTCTGGGAAACCACGCTGAACAGGTAATTCTCTTATCCACTTTTTAAGACGTCTGGAAGGAGTTCCAGACGTCTGATTTTGCACAGTATCGTCTTTTTCGACCCGTTTAGGGCCCGTTCGGGCTCCGTTTTCCGCGATTCGAGTTGCGTTCTCTTCAGAATTAATTCCTGTAGTCATCTACAGTAGCTATACACTGTTTTGAGACACTCCTTGTGTTTGATCCTTGTGATAGGACCTCGTTCGGTTGCAGTCTTGAGAGTCGCGGAGGCACGCGGGATTCCCGATCACGCCCCCATTACTCCCATTGTACCTGGTAGAGTGGCTTAAGTTATTAATAAAATCTGTTAAAGTATGAAACCATAACTAGAATCTAGGACATTGCATGAATCCTAGGAATGAGAAATGTATGGAATGATAGCTCCTAGGTGATGCATGAATCCTAGGGCTGGAAAACTAGTTGTATGCTAGATCCTAGGATGTGGCATGAATCTTAGGATGGAAAAACTAGTGGAATGTATAATACTGCAGTCTTGGAAAAATGGAAAGGAATATAAAGCTGCCTGTAATTTGAATTAACAGCTGCCTGTTATGAATAAAGAAACATGTTTGAGATCATGGATTTTGAGAACGTGAATCTGGAAAGTGAAACATATGATGTTCTGAGATAAAGAGCTGGAACCCTATGGGGAATTAGGAGTGGAACTCCTGGAAAGAAAAAGGAATGGAACTGAGATGTAGTTTGTACTGTCTCTTGGGTATGCAGTACCAAGGGAAGTACCTGTACCTGTTTAGTGCAGAGTGGGGCCAGCCGCCCCAGGGACCCGGGGTTAGGATTGGCCGCTCTGTACCGACTTGTTGGCCCTCGTGTACGTAGTACCGAGGAGAGCTAGTAGTGTTAGGAGAGTACTAGCTACCCCACGGGTCCCGGGGTTCTGCTAGCCTCCTTCACCGACTTGTTAGGCCCACTAGGGCAAACCAGGGTAGTCAGGCGAGGGTGCGCGGACTGTGGAGGGGCAAGGCCCCGGTTTGGTTACTGTGGAGGGGTTGGACCCCTGTTACTGAGAGGGCTCTGCCCTGGTTCCGTGCTGTGCTTTGGGCGCACCCGTTAACGGAAACGACTGACCGCGTGCCAGTGCGGGCTAGCTACCTGTGCGTTTATCGCGCGTGCCGTAGTCACCGTTACGTCTGTCAGTGACCTTGGGGTGGTTGACTGAGGGTAGGATCACCACGGGGGACTCTCCCGGCCAGGAGAGCACCACGTGCTACTTCTACTTTTGGAAAAGACTGCAATCAAGATCGTTCCCACGAGGACATTCGAGATCAAGTAAAGGATTTGAGAAATAAATGAAATAGTGAGAAAAATTGAAAGATGTGAATAAAGGAAGTAATAGAACATAACAGCTACTGTACACTCTACTGTTGCCTTTAGTTAGTTTGCCACTCTACTCAGCGTTTTGCTGACGTGTTACACTCGTTACCTTTTTCAGGACCAGGTGTTGAGCAGCCAGGGCCGGCGGCTGCAGAGGACGCTGGGCCGAGTAGGGTCCAGTAGAGTTACCACAGCCTTTTGTACCCCTTTTATTTCTGTTCTAGTGAGTAGTTTTTGTTTCCGCTGTACCTTCTTTACCTGCAGTTCTTGTTATATGATAAATGCTGTTTTACTGTTGTGGTGGTACCTACTGTAGTAGTTTCTTTCCTTACTGCTGTACTTTCTTACTGTTAGTTATATTCATGCTGAATGTGGTTTATTTTACTGTCTTTTGGTTACTTCCTCGTTGGACGACTAGGTCTTGGGATTAGTCGAGTCGGTCCGGTTCTCGTGTCTCGTAGGGACTCGGGAACCGGGTCGTTACACTAGGTTGATTAGGTTAGGTTTTAGTGGGTTTTGGTCAATGTATGTCTCAAATTAGGGTTGCAAACCCTAATTCAATAAGGTAAAATGCAATTAAATTTTGTACAAGTTTAATTGGGTGTGTGAAAACCTAATTGAGTGTAAAACAACTCAATTAAGTCAGGTTTGGGTCGATTGGACTCTCACTAAGTCCAACTGGGCTGTGTGTGCTGAGATTAGGGCTCAATTGGATTCACTAAGTCCAATTGAGTAGGCTGATGAAATTGACTATGATCCAAGTCAATTAGGTTTAGTGAGGACCTAATTAGGTCCTTTGGGAGGTCTAGAGGTTATGTACTAGGGTTAGGGCACCTTAATTTATGTTCCTAAGGGGTTAGAATTGGGCTTAGGGACCTAAGAACTCAAGATCAAGGCTTAAATTCCAAAACAGGAACTGGAGAATAGTTCTGGACATCCAATAAAGTTATCAGACATCTTATAATGAAAAATTAGAAGTCCAGACTTATTGTCTAGACATCCAATCAGAGTTAGGAGGGATTCTGGGTTCTGTCTTGGGTATTATGTAGAAATTGGACGTCTGATCAAGTGTCTGGGCGTCTAATAATGCTGTAGATGTGGGTTGATGTGTGCGGGTTGTGGCTAAGGGTTCTGGACATCCTATAACTCATCTGGATGCCCAGGAATAGGCTAGAATTAGGGTTTTAGGGCTTCCTAGGGTGCAGTGACCTAATCTAACGGTGGCTAAGGCTTGGGGAAGCTTCTATGCTGTCTTAGGGCTAGGATGGACCTAAGTTCTTCACAATTTACTACTTTATTCCTACCTAACAGAATAGCATACCTCAACTCCCTTACATTCTTGTGTACTACATCTACTCTAGGTCTTCTACTCCAGCTCTGCTGCAATCTAGCTTCAGGTCCAGCTTCAGATCCAGTCTCCGATCTAGCTCTTGAGCTTCTTATTACTAGCAAATTATATAATGCATTTAATCAGTACATTATAGCATTATTTTATGCATAGCTACAAAAAATAGTAAAGATGCAAATAATGCTTATGCATCCATGAACTACCCTAACTTATGCTAAGTCCTAGCCTAATTTATGTCAATTAAGACCTATGATTGCTGCGTAATCAGCTACCCTTGTGTAAGTAGCCTTGGTTGTAAGAGGTTGAACTACCCTCGTTTGAAGTAGTTCATTAGTGGATTTGATCTACTAGGTAGATTGGGAAATCCTAAACCGAGAGGTTTAGGTGGTGGCTTTTACTTGGGTTTGGGTTTCTACCTAAAAATCATTGTGTTCTTGTAAGATTACTTTTTTGTGTGATTGTCATATTATTTCTGCATTACTTTTGTATCACGCTCGATCTCACCCCCTTCGTCTAGGGAATTACATTTAATACTTATGATGCTTATTCTTTAGGTAAGATTCATAAAGTTTCTTTTAAATCTAAAATGTTGTTTCAACTACTCAACCTTTACAATTGTTACACGTAGATTTGTTTGGACCTACTAAGTCTAAAAGTTTAAATGGTTGCTGTTTTTGTTTTATGATTGTAGACGATTATTCTCATTTTACATGAGTTTTCTTTTTGCAACAAAGACCAAGTTTTAAATTGTTTTAAGGCATGTTGAAAAAGGGTAGAAAATGAAAAAGGATATATGATTAGTAATATGCACTCCGACCATGGTGGTGAATTTGAAAATCAATATTTTTTTTCATTTTGTGATGATAATAGAATTGTTCACGAATTCTCTTTTCCGTATACACCTCAACAAAACAGAGTTGTAGAATGTAAAAATTATACTTTACAAGAATGTGCGAGAACTTTACTTATTGAATCTAGTCTCCCTAAATATTTCTAAGCTGAAGCTACAAATACAACTTGTTATGTTTTAATTAAAAATATTTTGCTTCTCTCAGGGGGTATTTGATATAGCAGACGATTTTGTTGATAACCGTCTCTAAAAAAGCATCATGAAAGCCCATTTTTCTAATAGTGTAAATCGAGTATTGGTTATACTTATTTTGAATAAAACATCTTTTGAACTCTATTTTGATTGTAAACCTAAGATCAGTTATTTCAAAATCTTCAGTTGCAAATGTTTTGTATTAAATACAAAGGATAACTTAGATAAGTTTAAAGCAAAAGGAGAAGAATGTATTTCTATTGGTTATTCTAGTCATTCTAAAGCTTATTGTGTCTTTAATAAGAAAGCATTAATTGGTGAAGAAATTCTTCATGTGAAATTTGTTGAAGATATGTCTTCTTCATTTCAAGAAATTAATAATGAAGATAATGGTGATGATGAACAACCTTTTAGTGATGTTTTTGATATTAAGGAAATTAATGTTCATGTTCTTCCTAAGGATTGGACCTTGAATAAAGATCACCCTAAAGAGTTAATGATTGGGGACATTGGAACAAGCATAAGAACACATGAACAACTCAATACTAATTTTACTCTTAGTGCTTTTGTTTCTCAAGTAGAACCTAAAGGACTTAAAGAAGCTTTAGCTGATTCATCTTGGATTTTAGTTATGGAAGAAGAATTAAATTAATTTGAAAGAAATCAAGTTTGGGATTTAGTTGTACTTCCAAAAAATAAATCAATAATTGGAACTCATTGAGTTTTTCATAATAAAACAAATGAAGAAGTTACTGTTATTAAAAATAAAGCACGTTTGGTAGCTCAATATTATAATCAACAAGAATGTATCAATTCTTATAAAACTTATGCACTAGCAACGTGATTAAAATCAATTCGTATGTTATTAGCTTTTGTTGTTAACTTTGGTATTACTCTACTTCAAATGGACATTAAATTTGTATTTTTGAATGGTTTTATTAAAGAAGTTTATGTAAAACAACCACCAGGTTTTGAAAATTCTGATTTTCCAAATCACATTTTCAAACTAAAGAAAGCTTTGTAATGTTTAAAGCAAGCACCTAGAGCTTGGTATGATCGACTTAAAAATTTTCTTCTTACATCAGATTTTCAAATGGGAAAAGTTGACACTACACTTTTTCTTAAACATTTAAATTCTGATATATTGATTATTCAAATATATATAGTTGATATTATTTTTGGATCTACTAATAATTCTCTATGCCAAGAATTTTCGAAGACTATGCAGGGAGAATTTGAGATGAGCCTTATAGGTGAACTCAAATACTTTTTGATGTTTCAAATACATCATTCAAATGATGAAATATTTATTCATTAAACCAAGTATACTCAAGCTACTCTTAAAAAGTTTGTCATGAAAAATTCTAAGGGAAAAGATAGTCCTATGCTTGTAACTATCAACTTGGACTTGGATAGTTAAGGTAAACAAGTGGATTCAACAAAATTCAGAGGTATGATTGGTTCACTTTTATATTTGACTGGTAGTTAACTTGATATTATGTTGGCAACTTGTTTGTGTTTTATATTCCAAGTTTCTTCCAAAGAATCACATTTAAATGTTTTTAAGAGAATTTTGTTATTTGAAAAATACTTGTACAAACCTGATAGGAAAAGTACAAGTGGAACTTGTCATTTTATGGGTAATTCTTTAGTTTATTGGTTTTCTAAGAAACAAAATTGTGTTGCTTTATCAACTATAGAAGTTGAATATATCTATGTTGCTTTAGCTTGTTTACAATTATTATGGATGAAACAAACCCTATCTGATCTAGGTTTAATATTTTCTGATGTCAAAATTCTTTGTGATAATACTAGTGCAATAAATTTATCAAAAAATCCTGTTCACCATTCACACACCAAGCACGTTGATGTTAGACATCATTTTCTACGTGATAATATATTGAAATGTGAAGTACAATTAGATTTTATTAGTACATGAGAACAATTAGCTATTATTCTTAGTAAACCTCTTTCATTAGAAAGATTTTCTTATATTAGAAGAAAATTGGGTACGATCAATACTCTGAATGGCCATAGTTAAGGTTGAATAAAACATTACTTATTTATTTGCTAAAATTATGTGTTTCATTGTTTGTGTGCTATTGTGCATTAATCATTTAATTAGTTGTTTTTATACTTAAGATTTCAAAAAGAGGTTACTTGTCTTTTTCAAATCTTTCAAGAAATAATTTTTCTTGTCCCTTAACTTCCTCTAGAAAGGTAATTATTTCCTCTTCACACAGCCCTAAGAGTCATGTTCCTTAACTTCCTATTCTCTTTCATGAAACACACCTCTTCTCTTTAACCGAAGAATTTTTTTTTAAGAGTCACATCACCTGCTTTTAATCTGTTCCTACCCATTGTTAATTGCTCCTTTACTCGGTTATATTTAATAACCTTCACTTACCTCCATAATTCCCCATTTGCTCAACCACTCTCTTTCTTAAATCAAAAGAACATTCTCTGCTTTTCCTCTCTTGTTCTTTTCATCATTAGTGAAAGCCCTTTCTCTCTTTCATCAGTCAATCTCATTCGCTTCTATGTAAGGTAAAATTTCTTTCCTCTTCGATTTTTCTACAGAGTTCATTGATCTATTTCTTACTAATTTTATCCATGTTATGTTATTTTGTTTGATTGTGTTGATTTAACCAAAATATCTCTTAAACCCTAATCTTTGATAAATAATCACTGATTGTGATTTTTTCATTTTCTTTATAAATTGATGTTTTCCTTATTGTTTGTCTTGCTTTCTCTCTTTTAGATGCCTCCTACTACTCGTTCTAGAAAGAAATTGATGGATCATAGTGAGGAATTCGTCTGACGTTCTTCAAACTTTTCCTCCCCTCCATCTCCTTCAGAACAAATGCTAGTTGACATTGACACCTTCATAAGCCTAGAAGTAGAGAAGTTCTCTCATATTAGTCAAACCAAAATTATAGGTCTCCTACTTCTCTTACTTGACCAACTTACTGATGTTGATGGAGTCAACATCAAGTCTCTCTTTGATGCTCAACACTTGACTATATTCTTCTCCTCAAATTTATCCCCTCCATCTTGGTTGGATGTGATATCAAAGAATTTTATCCCTAGCTTATGCATGTCTTTTACGGCAACGTTAGTGAATTTGAGTCTCTGTCCTTTTATTGTTTTAAGTCGAAAGTAGGGTCCTACGTGTTCGTGCTCAATCCTCTTGTAATCTTTGAGATTGTCAAAATCGACCTCATTGGATAACTCTTGGAAGATTTAGAAGAAAGTATTCCCATCGAAGATGTTCATCGATCTCTCGTTCTTCCTCAATATCACAACAAGCCCTACACTAGTTGCTCGACCAACAAACTTACTCTTGTTGCTTGTTTTCTCTCTCATGTCATTGATTGGAACATCTTTAGCAAGACAAGTGATTATAACCATTGCCCTCGTCGTACTGCAATTTTAGTCTTTTGCCTGATGGATAATATCAAAGTGCATTGGCCTAAACTTATTCTCACTCATATGATTGATGAGCACTTTTGTTCTCTCTTGTCTCATGCTTTTCGCTTCTAAAAAATCAACTTGGATTTTATCAACTTGAAACGTCCATCGTCTATTTTGATCAGATCACTATTCATAGAATCAAATAGGCTGCTTCCCTTCATCTTACTGATAAAGACTCTGATGATGCACCTGACGATGCTGTTCTCTCATACTCTATACCTGATGAAAACCCTAATCATCGATACATGGAATGGGACTATATGCAAAGTGATGAGACAAATCCAGCTTATCTCAGTGGTTTTGGTTTACTTCAATGATAGGCAGATGATTGTCGACAAATAGCCAAAGTTTTGGATGGAATGCAGCTTCAATTTGATCGCTTCAAGTTTAACGTGAATAAAGATTTGAAGTCTATTAAGAAGGCTCTCAAGAAGCCCTCTAACTAGTTTCTCTAGTCTTAGTTTCTTTTGCATTGATCTTTTAGAATCTGGACTTTATCTATTTTGTGTGTTCTCTCTTAACTCTAAACTTTATGGTTATGTCCATCTCTATGGTCTTGTGGACTACTTATTATGTTGTTTTGTATATTTTCTTTTGCATGATGGTTGAATGTTCTCTAGATACTTTAACGTTGCTGCTATATATTTTATATTTGCAATTGATGTGAATTTCTATTTTATTGTGATGGTTCTATAAATTTGCTACTCCCATAATTAATCATCTCTTTTTATTTGTCAAAATTTATTTATCTTAATTCTTGTTTATTTGTTTACATCTTTGAAGCATTTTTACCTTTTTTGAAGTTTGTTAAAATGGGGGAGAGAAAAGCAAACAATAATTGATGCAAATAGATGTTATTGTTTACTTTTAAAGTATGCATCAATTCTTTTTGATAGGGGGATTATTTGAAGTTTACTGAAATTAATGTTTTCGTGTTTATTTTGTCAAACATCAAAAAAGGGGGAATTGCTAGTACATTAAATATTGTATAACTCTATTTTGATGTTTAACAAAATTTATAATTATTGTGTTTGTTTCTTATTCTTGAAATTGTAGATGCTTAATTATATAAGTTTGATAAGATACAAGAAGGATTGAAAAGCTTGGATGTTTCTTAAGAAGTTCATTACATCTTAAGGCTACTTTTGTTTTATTTTAGATCTTTGTTAAAGAGCCTCACTCACTCTCACAATCACTTCAAAATACGTTTTTATTAATCGTCTGATTTTTTGTAACTAAAAATAGTCATTCTTATTATGGGATTAATATGTGTTATTTTAGAAGAAAAATTATTATGTTGACTTTTATTGACATCTTTTCATGAACGTTTGCAAAAATATTCTAGAAGCTATTTTCGACACATGCCTATTAAATGTTCGAAACTTCCTAGATTATAAACATTATAACCATGAATTCATGATTATTTAAGAATAAATAATTGAAAAATAGTTATTAGATGAATTACAGAAATTAGTTGCATAATTGTTTTACACTACTTTCTTATTAATTGACTAATTTACATGATTATATGTTTTTTCAAAATTTAGATTTAGTTTTGATTTCTAACAACTACTTGAATGTTGGCAACTCAACATTCATGTCTTTTCAAAGAAACTTAGTACTTCTATAAATACTCTCTTTGGTTCTTCACTAATACACACAATTCATATGATATTCACTCTTACTACTTGAAAATCCTCAAGAGTTTATCATTTCACAAAAGCCCTCTCATGCAAAGCAAAGTGTTCAACCTCTCTCAAGTGTGTTCGACTATAAGGTTTTTTACAACTTCCACGCATGAAAGATTTATTCCAAAAGGGGAAGTTTTTCAAAGGAAGTAAATTATTTTTCTATACTCCTTACTTTCACGTGCATATATTATATTCTCTAAGGAAAGTTTTATTGGAGTATATTTGATTAGTTTTTGAGCTTATTCCTTCACATTGTACATACACATTTGGCTCTATAGGATTGTTGTAAACATCATTCTTTTGATACTTGTTGTTGGGTTTCCTAGTGCGAAATTCTCGTTCTTCCTAGAAAGAAGAACAAAACGACTTTCTTATGGGTTGTATGAGAAAGTGGTTGATATAATTGAGGCATATCACCCTCATGTTTAGGTGATATTGGTTAGTGATTTACTAGAGTGAAGCAAGTGGAAAAATCCTTGTTGGGAGATAAGGTAGTGGTTTTTCCTAATTGAAGGGTTTCCTATCTAAATATTGTGTTCAATTCATGGTTTAAATTATTGTGCATTTTAAATTGCAAATTTATTTGATAATTGTTATTTTGCACAATTCACCCCTCCCTTGTGCCATTCTCAACAATGACCTTATCAATTTCAAGAACAAATTTGAAGCCTTTCTTACATAGCAAATTTGCAGACACCAGATTCTTTCTCAAATTAGGAACATGGAACACATTATTAATGTGAGTTTTTTCCCAGAAGTGAACTTCAACTCTACACTTCCTTTCCTAATGACTTTAGCAGTGACATGATTTCCCATAAGTACTTTAGGTTCCTTCAAGTCCTCATAGGTCATGAATTGGTTCATATTATTGCATACAGAAATGGTAGCATCCATGTCACTAGTCCATAGATTTTGTAACTGTAGCCATATGCAACTTGGTATCCATGTCAATTTTCAATTTGGATATAATGGCAACAAGCTCTTTGACTTTGGTCTCAACCAAATTTTCTTTGTGATTGCTTGTGAAACTATATGTGATAAAATCGATCATCATAGTATGATTTGTGTGCAACCACTTTTAAATTTATATCGAACTCGCAAATGTTTAAGATACTTGGTGAGCCTGAGTCGATCTCAAGGAGGCTCAATGATTCACTCGCTCACCCAGTCCATTACTCAATAGTTCATCTCTTTTCTTTCTTTTTGTGGTTTTTAGAGTTATGTGAACATTTTTTGGTCTTTTAGAGCAAGGATCAAGTGATTAGATTACTACAAATGAGATGAGAAAAAATGAAAGTGTGAAATGATGGTCGCAGAGGCCCTATGTAATCTCTCCTAAGCCACAAAAATACTAACCTACCCTACTCAAATAACATGGCATAAAAATAGAGAACACTTCATTGCATAAAGTCTACAATTATGAGCAAGAATAACAAAATAAAGATTACAAAACTAAAGCTAAGAAATCAAAAATGGGGGCTAAGAGGTGAGTGCACAAAAGGGAACAGGAAGCCCCAATCACAATCATTTAAGATCGACTACAAGAAAATAAAAACACAAAATGAAACTACAAAAAAAAAATAGCGACTCTTGTGTATGGAGTTGCATGCATAAAATCAACTGCCTGAGCCTCATGGATAATGGAAAGATAAGTCTAAGGTGAGAACTAATCATAGTGGTCATATTAGTGGAGGGTAGGGAGTGGAGGTCAGATGGGCTAATGGGTGGGAATGGGGAGGTGGGGGTATCGAGTATGAGGGGATGGAGGCCCTTTGTGATGGAGTGAGGAATGGGAGTGCTGTGTTGGGTGGGTGGAATGGCTATGTGTGGGGAATTGGGGGGTGCGTTAGTGGGAAATGGGATATAAGTAAAGGAGAGGGATGAGGTGGAGATAGGGAGAGGTGAGGGATAGGGAGAGGGCCTGCGATGGTGAGGGAATAAAATTGGCATTGAGTGAGAGGGGTATCGAGAATTCTGGAAGGGCAAGGGGAGTGCATGTGAGAGTGAGATTTGGAGAGAAAGGGTGTGCTTTGGGGGAGAGGGGAAATTATAGGGAGGTCCCCTTGAGGGAGGAATTATTTTGGAGATGGGGTGGGTTTTACGAAGGATCTTAGGTGGTTGTTGTTAGGGAAATTCCTTAAACCCTTAAGGGCTTAACTGTAAATAACCCACCTCTAACTTAGGATGGATATGTGCCACAACTTAACTCAACTGGACTTCATACAAACTAGGTACCAGTAATGGTAGACCAGTACCGGTATCCTTGAGTTACAGTTATGGGTTCCATATCCCAATGAATACCAGTACTGATGTCAAGTACCAGTAACTATGGGTTACAGTTTAGAACCCATGTCCAGATGAGTACTTGTCCAGTATTCACTATGTACCAGTACTTGTATTGAGTACCGATACTCATAGAGTACTGGTATCTCTCGAGGAAATGATTGGTCTCAATGAGTATCGGTACTCATTAAGAGTACTGGTATTAGTTGAGTACTGGATGCACCACCTGTAGCCTACAAGTACCGGTACTCATGATGACTACCGATACTTGTAAGCTACAAGTTCTGGTGACTTCAAGTCCAGAACCTAATTTGGGACTCATGTGTATCGGTACTCATGGTGAGTACCGGTACACATAAGTCCTAGTTTTGGACTTAGGATAACCTAGAGTTGATCTGGAGATTGCATGTATCGGTACTCATGTAGAGTACTGGTACTGGCAAGTTACAGTATACTTTAAGATCTAAATCTGTAACACTTGAGTATCGGTACCCGTTTAAAAGTACCGATACTCCCTGTAGTTACGAGATGAGTTTTGTGATTTCTGGGAACATGAAAGACCTTAATTGTTTCATATAGATTATGGGTAAAGCCGATGTAGGTTATCTAAACAAAACTATCTAAACAAAGGATATATCTATTGGTAGATAAACATGATAAATATATTAAGATGCAAGCAAGGTTTATCATCTTATACTTTGATCAGAATACAAAACTCGTAGAGAATGATATTACCTAGATTCATTTTCAACAAAGAGGAAAGGGGCTGTACTATGGTTCTTCCAAGAGTTCCTTGTGGTTTGTTAGGAGAGATCTCACCTATGCTTTGAGAAGAAGGACAATTTCTTCTCCTTCCAGCCATCTCCCTTCTTCTCTCCTTCTTACCAGGTCACGATGGGGTTAACCAGGGAGAAAAACACACTTAGGGCTCTTGGGGACCATGACTATCCTAATAATCAACAATTAGTGTGGCTAATTGTTGGGTGAATTGCAACTTTGCCCATCAAGAAGTCACAATTCACAACTAGAGTCTTTGCACATTAGAAAACATAACCACACCATCATTTTGCACTTAAGCCCATATAAAACCATTAAACTAATTTGATCATTTAAATTATGGGCTTAAGATGACAGTCACATAACTTATTATTATTTGATTATATTTATTTACATATACTAGTCCATATGTTGGATTTTAATCCAACAGTTAATTGGGTAGATGGAGAGGTAGATAATTGGGTTTGTGTGGTAGGTAAATAGGACGGTAATTGGGTAGGTGAAATGGGTTAATTCGGTGTGGATTTATATTACGCAATTGGTTGGGTGAGTAATTTGGAAATTAAGGTTAGGATGGGGTGTAATTGTGTTCATGTTTGGGAGTTTATTTGGTGCGGGTTTTAGGTAGGAGTTTGGTGGATGGGGTGTCTCCTTGGGTCGGCTCCTTGCATCACCATTTCTCCTTTACTCTTCATCAAACTTGGACTCCATGTCCATCTTCATTATTCTTACACAGAGAAATAGATATTAGGCTCAAAATATCATGCATTTATTTCATAAGTGCAGATATGTGATTATGCATGAATGCATGCTATGAATAGTGAATTAATGCATAGGAAACAACAATATTAAGCATGCTATATGCATGAATTATGCACTTATCATAACCCCATACCTAAATTTTGCTAGTCCCTAGTAAAATAAAATAGAAAAGAAATGAAATGAGGATCTGAGCTAGAGTTCTCAAGTCAGGAGGGTACAAGTCATTATTGACTGTGGGAAATGTGCTTGAAAGCTTGGGCAAAGACTCAACGACACTCAAATACCGATCATGATACAAACCACTTTGACTAATCAGATTCTAAGTCACCTTAATTTTGGGTCTCAAGTATACAGTTCTATGGCTTGGAAATCCACCCAAGGTTTGCAAGAAACTAAAATGCTAACTATTTGTACTCGTGCAATTGACTCAACAAGTGGGCAATTGTATTAAAAAATGTCACTTTGTTTCATATTCACTTATCATCTTGCTCACTCTACTTTAAATATGTTTTACCATAAAAAATGGAATCATTGCTTTTATTTACATAAATATAGGGAAGGTCATGCACTCTGATGCCTTGGGATGACACTATAAGAGGCATGTTCTTGGTTAGGCCTACACTTCGATGCCTTGGGATGACGTCGTAAGAGGCACCCAACCTTATTTTGTGATGCATATTTAACCATGCACTTTATTGTCACTTATATATATATACACACCTATCTAGAGAGCATAGTGCTTAAAAACATATAAATGAGCACTAAATAATGATCGTCTGATTGTGATTCTAGGGAAGAGATAAATATCGCCAATTGAAACACGGATGGTTTTGGCTCAACATGGAAAATAAGGAATCTCCTAAAACAAAATGATTTCGTTGATAACATGATTAAATGCTTTCCTAAAAAAAAGTGTAACAAATAAAATCTAGTATATATTATAATTAGAAAGTGATTACAAATATATTCATGTAACGACCCGATTCCCGAGTCCCTATGAGACACGAGAATTTGATCGACTCGACTAATCCTAAGACCTGGTCATCCGAGGAAGTAACCAAAAGAGCAGCAAAATAAACCACATTCAGCATGAATATAACTAACAGTAAGAAAATACAGTAGTAAGGAAAGAAACCACTACAGTATGTACCACCACAACAGTAGAACAACATTCATAACATAATATGAACTGCAGGTAAAGAAAAGTACAGCGGTAACAAGAACTACTCACTACAGTGGAAACAAAAAGAGGTACAAGAGAACAGTGGCAACTCTACTGGACCCTACTCGGCCCAGAGACCTCTGCAGCCGCTGACCCTGGTTGCTCAACACCTGGTCCTGAAAGGTAACGAGTGTAACATGTCAGCAAAATGCTGAGTAGAGTGGCAGCTAAACTAAAGAAACAGTAAAGTGTACAGTAGCTGTTTTAATTTTCTTTCTTCCTTTATTTACGTCTTTCTATTGTTTCAAAATTTATCTATTTCTCAGATCCTTCACTTGATCTCGAATGTTCCTCGTGGGAATGATCTTGATTGCAGTCTTTTCCAAAAAGTAGAAGTAGCACGTGGTGCTCTCCTGGCCGGGAGAGTCCCCCGTGTTGATCCTACTCTCAGTCAACCACCCCAAGGTCACGGACAGGCGTAACGGTGACTACGGCACGCGTGATAAATGCACAAGTAGCTAACCCGCACTGGCACGCGGTCAGTCATTTCCGTTAACGGGTGCACCCAAAGCACAACACAGAACAGCACAGGGCAGAGCCCTCTCAGTAACAGGGGTCGAACCCCTCCATAGTAACCAAACAGAGGCCTTGCCCCTCCACAGTTCACGCACCCTCGCTTGACTACCCTGGTTTGCCCAGTGGGCCTAACAGGTTGGTGTAGGAGGCTAGCAGAACCCCGGGGCCCATGGGGTAGCTAGTACCTCCCTACACTAGTAGCTCTCCTCGGTACTACGTACATGAGGGCCAGCAAGTCAGTACAAAGTGGCCAGACCTAACCCCGGGTCCCTGGGGCGGCTGGCTCCACTTTGCACTAAATAGGGGGACAGTCGCTCTCCTTGGTACTCCGTACTCAAGGGTCAGCTCACTTCCCCAATTCTATTCCATTCACCTTCCAGGAGTTCTACTCCTAATTCCCCGTAGGGTTCCAACTCTCAGCACATTCAGGTTTCACCTTTCCAGTTTCACGTTCATACATCCCATATTCTCAGACATGCTCATTTATTCACAACAGGCAGCTGTTAAACCAATTTACAGGTAGCTATTATTTCCTTTCCACATTTTCCAAGACTGCAGTACTCATATATTCCACTAGTTCTTCCCATCCTAGGATTAATTCCATACCCTAGGATCTATCATACAATCTAGTTTTCTAGCCCTAGGATTCATGCAACACCCTAGGATCTATCATTCATTCTAGTTTCTCTTTCCTAGGATTCATGAAATGTCCTAGGTTCTATTTATGGTTCCATAATTTAGCAGATTATACTTAAAAACTTAAAAGCCACTCTACCGGTTACAACAGGTGTACTGGGGGTGTGGTCGGAAATCCCGCGTACCTCCGCAACCCTCGAGACTGCAATGGAATGGGATCCTATCACAAGGATCAAACACAAGGAGTTTCTCAAAATAGTATACAACTACTGTAGACAGGTAGAGGATTTAATTCCAAAAAGCACGCAACTCGAAACACGAAAAACGGACTCCGAACGGGCCCTAAACGGGTCAAAAATGACGGAACAGTGCAAAATCAGACGTCTGGAACCTCTTCCAGATGTCTTAAAAAGTGGATCAGAGGTTACCTTTGCTCTGCGTGGTCTCTCAGATGTCCAGAAGCCTGTGGGGGCATCTGGCCTAGTTCCCAGACGTCCGATGGTCACCCCGGACGTCTGGAAGTTGCTCCTGTCATCTGGCACTGCAGCTAGACGTCTGATTCGCGTTGGATGCGAATCTCAGAACCTACGTGTACCCATTCCTCGTGCTCAGTACGGACAGTCGAATGAAAGAAGAAGGTACGAAAATAACTTACTTACCAGACGTCTGGACAGTCCTCCAGACGTCTTCCTCGTCGTCTGGTTGGAAGCCCAGACGTCTGATTCTGAAAAAATTTCCAAAACCAGGGTGCGACTCGCCCTCCGCTCGCGATGCTCGGCCGCGCCGTGTCTTGTCCGCCTGCTGCTCGAGCTGCAGCAGGCCTCCCACGTCACTTCATGCCCGCTGCGCCCCTGTCGACCGGCTCCCGTTGCCCCGGCGGGCTCGAGCCCTCACGGCCGACGCCTCCTCCCTCACGCAGCACCTCCTCCTGCACTCACCGCAGTTGTCGCCACCGCTGCTCGCTCACGCTCGCACTCACACACCGGCTGGAAGGAGAAGAGGAAGGGGGCGGAGGTGAAGAGAGTGAGGGAGAGGGCGTGGCGTTTTTAAAGCCACGCGAGGAGAGAGAGAGCGAGAGAGACAGCGCTGCGCCTGCAGTCGCAGGAGGAGAGAGGGAAAAAGAGAGAGGAAGGCGATTGCGGGTCTGCGTGCGCCTGCGCGCAAACGCAGTCCCGCGTGCCACCGAAAATAGATCCCAGACGTCTGGAAGTGGTTCCAGACGTCTGGGACACCTCCCAGACGTCTTAAAAAAAAATGCCTTGAGTGCGTTCGTAACAATTCGTAATAGACAAAGTAAACATATTAATAATATCCCATATATCATGTCATTTGTTACACCTTAGCATTAAAAAAAAACGTATCGTAAGCATTAAAAAAATAAAAATATTGTTACAACTTAGCATACGATTTGTAATATGCGATGAAATTGATTGTAACCAGGAAGCTTTAACATTGTAATAGAAAAAACATAAGTTGTAACAAATACATAAACATGTTATAACAACTTATGATATTCATTAAATTGTAAAATATTGCCTTAAAAAAATAAAATTAACATTGTAATACAATTTACATTGAAACAAAAAATGGAAACAGTGCAATCTAATGATATATACTATAGTTAGAATGTATTTAAAGCCTTAATACAATAACATATCCTTAATACATAAAACAAATATACTAACACCATTGCACATATTATGTAATTTATTCGATAAAGATGGTGTAACGTAAGCATTTAAAAAAATAAAACATTGTAATTACTTAGAGGATGCATTGTAATATAAGGTGAAGTTGATTGTAACAAAAAATCTTTAATAATGTAATAGAAACAACATAAGTTGTAACAAATACATATACACCTTGTAAATACTTGTCATTATCATGGTTTCAATAGTTATTGGATTTGAAAATGAGAAACTAATGTTGTAATATAATTTATGTAATTAGTGGTATGGTTTTTCATTAAATATTGTAATTATCATTGTAATATGCAAAAGACATCGGGAACAAAGGAGTACTGCACACATTTATAATTAAAGTTGTAAAACAACTGTGTTTATACAATAAAATATATGACAACATGGATTTTAACATGTGTAATACAAATTGTAATGAATTGTGGACCACGAAAAATGATGATGATGGTGAGGTCGATGTAAACAAACTAAGCGAATATTACGTATTGTGATTAAAAGTGATTGCCAAATATAATGTAACAAAATAACTACTATAAAAAGAATTTGTTAACTATGATAATTAGTAAAATTGTTGAAACCACTATGCGATGTAGGGAGTGGTTTCATTATGATCAATAGTAAATCTCACAGTGGAGAATTAGTGGTCCTTTTGATGTTTATGAGCACAATGCTCACTAGAAGCTTTTCCTATATATATATATATAGGATGGGTCTCATCCAAAAACTTGTTTCAAACATTACCTTAGTGGAGTTATGTGGGAATCTATATGTTGGGCTGGTCTCTGAACACCCTACATCTTGGGGCAACCCTAGTGTAACGTGACAGCCATACCTATTAAATTAAGTTAATGAGTAGTTGTCACAAGTGAAATCAGAGTGCAAATGTGAAACGTGGAGACTTAGGTTTCAAAATCTTTCAAACCAAAGGGTGGATCAACAAGTCGTACACTTCCTACACTATTGACTTAATGTCTTGGCTAATTATTTTCTTTAAAGGCTCAGAAATAGGTCCATATATTAATAAGTACGTGAGTTGATTAAGTCACTGATGGTAATGCCTTCATCCTCTATATCTAGCTCAAATTGGTTAAATTCTAAGGCTAAATTAACTAAATTAACCACTGAAAGGGTATAATTCAGTCATCTTTGAATCAATGATGGATGGCAAATAAATTGGTTAACTCTGCTATTTTAATGGACAAATGCTTTTTGTAGATTAACTACCAGGTCAACAAGGTCAATTAAGCTTAAACTTCTAATAAGTGAGCTTGCAATAATTGATTTGGGGTTTCTCTGAAGAATAAAAGCTAATCCCTAATTGCAAACCCTAATTTCAGCTTCACTTTAATTCAAGAGGTGCTCTAAAAAATTTATTCAATCAAAACCTTCTAAGAATCATATAAAAACATTCCGTAAGGTTTAAAATGATTAATTTAGTAGAAGAAACCCAAATTGACTTAAATCAAAAACCAAGGTTAACATTTATTTAATATTGTGTTAAAATGCAAACTTGACCAACCTAACTTCATCAAAACCCAAAACTAATGTCACCATTAGATTCCTTAGGTCTAAATTAGGTTACCCCAAAAACTTTAGCTCATTTAGACTTCATCTTCACCTACTTTACAAAAAAAGTCCTTAAAATTTGAAATTCTCTAATTTTGGTCCATGGTAGATAACATCATTTGTGTGCTTGGTCCATGGTAGATCAACCACTCCAAGGCTACTAGATAACATCAATTGTGGCAAGAAATTCTTGAACATTTGTGTGCTTACATTTTGAAGTTGATTGGTTTAGAACATACAAACCCTTGATTCCTATCCCTATCTAGGGGCTATCTATGCTTGAATTATAGCACACTTGGACTATTACCTTCTTATTTGAGTCCAAGGTGAAATTTAATTGGGTTCAAATTGGACCAACAGTTAGAGCAATTTAGGGTTTTGAAACTTTAGGGATTGAAGTGTAGAAACACATTATCAAATTTAAAGGAAAATATCTTCCTACATTGTGTGCACTCAATCCCTTGTTTGAATTGATCTAAAAATTCAAACCTTAAAATCAAATGTCTAAGATCACTTGAACCTTAAAATTTGTGACTTAATACTTGTTTGTTGGACTAAATAGGGTGGTTTGGGTGAGTTAACTTGGATTTCATCCTTGAATCTGTAGGGCAGGTTAGGTGAATTTGGTTACATTGTGACCCAATCAACCTTAAATTAAGTCACAAGTGAATTCATTTTTAAATCAAGTGATAACGAAAGGCACAGGCACATTTAGGTTTAAAATTGGTAGACTTGAGTCTCAACCCACACATTTCTAGTCTACTTAGAACTGCAGTGACAAGGAAAGTTGGGTGGGGGAAACCTTGTAAGTTGTGGGGATGGTCTATTGTGTATGGGTCTTTATAGGACTCTCCTTTCTAGTTGCCTAAGTAATTCTTAAGGTAGGTGAGTTTTTGATCCAGTGGTCCATTTGCCTTGAACCTACCATAGTCAGCCAATTATATATTTTGGGTGCTTTTTTGGGTCTAATCCATATCCAGTCCATCTCATCTCTTCTATAGTATATGCATGGGAGGAGTGGTGTTAGATTATGTTGTAATTGTAATTAGGGGTTTTATGTCATAGTATAGTGTGCAAAACAACCTACATATTTTATAAAATTTATATTAAATAAGTCCAGGTCGTTCGCTGGGAGGCTTATTATAATTTATTTAAGCAATTATTGATTAAATTATCTTGTACTAATTTTAAGTATATTAATTTAACTTTCTATAAATAAGAGATTTAATAATTAAGTTAACAGATTAGCTTAAAGATTTACAATATAGCTTACTATTAATATAGCTTAAGGTGTTAAATAATTAAACTCTTACATAAATACTAATTCTGATTAACATTATATAAGTTATACTTTACTTAAGTTAGTGAACTTCAATTTACTTAAGTTTATAATCTAAGCTTTAGGTTAATTACTTAAGATAAGAATGTAAATACTACTTGGATAGGTTACAAGCTTAACTTATAAATAGACTATAACATTATATAAATTATAATTTGTGAATTAGATTATAAATAGACACAACTTAGTTAAGTATACTTAATAGATTAATTAATAATTAATAAAAATTTTAAGCATGTAGATATAATTGCAAAAGATAGGAATTAAAACATGGCAATTAATCCAACTAGTATGAATTGGATCAACAAGATAAGAAATCAATGTACTGTATCAATTGAATGCTTAAAAAAAATGTTTATCAACTATATGATTCTCAAATGTAAAGCTAAGAGTTTAAATTTACGTTACAAGTGTTCTCAGCTGAAACGACCAACCACCCCTTAGCCATTTAAGACGTTTGGGGTGTTCACCAGACGTCTGTCCGGACGTCTGGGATGATCATCAGACGTATGTCAGGACGTCTAGGTTGTCCACCAGATGTCTAGAAATACTTTTAGCGCGCAGCGTACGAGCGCCATGCTTCCTCCCTCACCGTGCCTCATCGCGCCTAATCGCACCTCACCATGATGCCACTGGTCGCCCATGCTCCCCTCTCCTCTCCCCTCACCTCCTCTCCCTTTATATACCTCTTCCCCCTCCCCTTCGTTGCCATTCCGCAGCTGAGAGCAAGTGAGAGCGGAGTGAAGAGCGGAGGGCCGAGTGAGAGGAAGTGCGAGGGCGAAGGCTGCAGCGGCATTCTGTTGCAGCACCTGCAAGCAAGGAGAGCCAGGGCAATTCCGCAAAAGTCATTTTTCCGCGGAATCAGACTGCCAGAGAAACACCCATACATCTCACCAGACATCCGAAGGTATGGCAAGATGTCTGGTAGAGATCTACTTTCCGTACTTTTCCTCTCTGACAAGTCCTGACACCGTACGTATGTGTTAGAGGCGGGAGCATAGCCGAGGCAATTTCAGATGTCTGGAAGCACTCCCAGACATCTGACAAAGTCCTTGGATGTTGGATTTGAGTTTCAGACGTCTGATAAAGGAACACCAAGAGAGGTATCCCTGAGAACTATTTTAAGATGTCTGGGACCTTTCCCAGACGTCTGATTTCAATCTGATAGCGTGTTTTGGGGCCGTGTAAGGCCCTATTATTATCGCTTTTACGCAAACGAACCATATCTGTTTTCCATACAAGTTTCTCTGTATAATGATACCTTGTTTACATCCTTCTGAACCTTTTGGCCCATCAATTCGTGTTTAGGTCTCCAGTTCATCGGGTGTATGGGACTTGTGGAGACGTCGGGAGCCACTGTACGAGCCCCCATTCCACCCGGTTACCCAAGTAGAGTGGTTACAACCTTAAATCTCAAATTTAATACATGCGAGTAAGTAATCCTAGGACTTGAGATGACCCCTAGGAAGGATTAAACATATATTAGAAAATAGATTCTTGAACCCTAGGTCTTGGCATGAACACTAGGGTCAGAAGAAATTGCATGTGAATGATTGTGTAATCAACAGCTACTTGTTTTTAGCTAAAATGGACCCCTACGACATGTGAATAATTGAGTAATCGAAAACTGCCTGTTTTTCTGCTAAAATGGACCCCTACTATAATAAAATGGAAATTGAGCTATTGACCCGAACATTCTAACCCGGATGTGACAAAGAAATTCCTGTATAAACCCCCCGGGAAATGTAAACATGAACACCGTACCTCGAAGAACTAGATGGTTCTGGGAATTTGCTGCCTATGGATAGCTGCTAAGGGAGGTAAGCTGACCTTCGTGTAGGTAGTACCAAAGAGAGCAACTATCCCTTGTAGTGTAGAGGGGAGCTTGCCGCCTTTGGGTTGGGACCCGGGGTGGGTTTGGCCACTCTACGGCGACTCTTACTGGCCCTCTTGTACATGGTACTGAGGTGAGCTACTTAGTGTAGGGAGGAGCTATCCGCCCCAGGGGGCCTGGGACTAGGTATGGCCACCCTACACCGACTCCGTCAGCCCGTTGGGCAAACCGGGGTAGTCGGACGAGGGTACGCGGACTGAGGAGGGGCAAGACCCCTGTTCTGTTCTGAGAGGGCAAGGCCCTACACTATTTCATATTGTACGTTGAGGCATACCCACTAGCGGAAACGACTGATCGCGTGCCAGTGCGGGGTAGCTACCCGCGTGCTTATCACGTGTGCCGTATCACCGCTATGTCACGACTGTGACCTCGGGGTAGTAGATCGAGTATAGGACTACCACGGTGGGACTCCCCCAGTTAGGAGAGTGCCACGTGGGCATCCTATATCACGGAAGCTACAAGCAAAATCGTTCCTATAGGGAACCAGATGATTAATTAACAAATCCTAATTAGAGATCTCTACGCACCCACATGTATAATATAATTAGAAGATGGAAACTTTATGTTAATGCATGTTAATTCTTAGCCACCACTTTACTCAGCTTTAGCTGACTCTAGTCAAATATATTCTGTATAGGTTAAGGATTTGAGCAGCCCGAGCCACCGGCTGCTGAGGACGCTGGGCCTGGTCGAGCTTAGTTTTAGTTCCACTACCTACTAGTGAGTTTTATAGTTTGTATTCTGTTACATGTACTCTTTGATGTGATGGTTGTAATATCACTATTCTCTTTCCACCTGTTGAAACTTTCTTTTTGCTTAATTATTGTACTTATGTGGTTTGTTGAATGTTACTTGGTTATTTCTTGTTGGACGACTAGATCTTAGGATAAACCAAAGCAAGCCAGTCCCAGATTCTGGCGAGATTTGGGATCGGGTCGTGACAAGATGGCATCAGAGCAAGGTCGTCCCGAGAGATGAACCAAGTAGTCTGGAAAACACCACATTTGTACATGTAACTAAGATAGCCATCACAACTTTTCTCTTGGTTATTGTGTCCGAGTATCACGTCTCCTCTTTGGTCAAACAAGCACCAATAATCTCGTTCCTCCTCGATCTTTGAGTAGGAAATGCCTCGCCAGGGAGCTATTGAGTCAGGCCGCAAACGTGGTCATGGCCGTGGATGTGGTCGCAGGGGAGGATGAGCGATGGCCGAAGATAGAGCCGCTCCACCTCTCCTCCCAGGCATCCAGGCCCCGGACCTCACCCAACTGATCTGGAATCTTATCCGGGAGGAACTCCATCAGCCTCCTCCTCAGCCTTCCCTTCCTGAGGATGCGGAGGGGGAATCTTTTGTGAGGCAGGCAAGCCGCCACGGCGCTGGACAAGCTGTAGGGGGAGGGGGTGATCCTCATCGCCCCCTTCAGACACTTCGAGGCATGAGCCTTCCTTGCCTGGTGGTGCATCCCTTCCTCCGCTGCGGCTACACCATGAGGTATTCAGCCAATTCAGGAAGCTGAAGCCCCCCTCTTTCAAGGGGGAGAAAAGCCCATTTGAGGTAGAAGATTGGCTGAAACAAATGGAGAAGATCTTCGACACCCTCTGTCCTCCTGTGGAATGCCGCGTGGCCTTCGCCACGTATCAGCTGGAGAGTGCGGCCCACAGGTGGTGGAAGGCGGTCAAAGGATAGGAGGAGGGAGAACTGATGTGGGACCAGTTTGTGGGGCTCTTCAGTGAGCAGTACTTCCCACAAACATGGCAGGATCAGAGGAGGCAGGAGTTCCACACTCTCCGCCAAGGGGCAATGACAGTTAGCATGTACCTCACTCGTTTCCTGGAGCTTTCACACTTTGCCTCGACAGTCTCATCTACCGAGGAGGAGCACCTGTGGAGATTCACCGAGGGTCTCCGACTCGCCATCCGGGGGTACGTGAAGCCCCTGAAGCTGCCTACCTTCTTTCGCGTGGTCGAGGCTGCCACAACCTATGAGGAAACCAACCCGTCTGCAAGAGATATTGATAGAGGAGGACGGAAGAGGCCCTACCCACAGGAGCACTCACAAGGTCGCCGGGAGAGGAGGCACCAGACACCAGTAGGGGAACCATCCCATCCTGTGGGTCCACCAGGGACCTATGGGAGTCCCCGACAGGGATCAGCCGACTGCAGCAGACCCCCACCCAGTCACCAGCAGGGGCAACAGACAGAGGGAAGTTGCATACCCCTCTGCTATCAGTGTGACCAACCAGGTCACATACGGAGGAATTGTCCATCTAGGACTGGAGCATAGCCGATGCTCCCAGCACTGAGCACTAGAGGCCGATCTGGAGTCCGCGGATTCCAGCCCCGCCGAGGAGGGCAGTAGTCGCGAGGAGGACACCGGTTTGCTGCCTCCTGCCTGACCCAGAGCACGGCTGTCTCTTCTGCACAAAGGACTGAAGGGTGTGTTGACGCCTTAACTCACAGAGATGCCAGGGCTTCGGGCTCTATAGTGGCAGGTATGGTTACTATTTTCGGCAGACATGTCTACACTCTTTTCGATTTTGGAGCCACGCACTCGTTTGTTTCTACGAGTTTCGCTATTTGCACGGGAGTGAGCAGTGTGCTTTTAGAGGAGCCCTTCCTGATTTGAGGACCAGGTGGGCAGGTATTTGTTGCCGAGGAGGTTCTTGTTGACTGTGAGGTCATGATAGGGGTATACAGTCTCCCGATAGACTTGATCATAATCCCGATGGATGACTTCGGTGTAATGTTAGGGATGAACTGGTTGGCCGCATACCACGCCCTTGTAGACTATTTTGGGTGGAAGATCGTTTTCTCCATACCACGACTGCCTCCCTTCGAATTCCATGGCCAGCCTGTAGACGGAGGATTCAGATGCATCTCTGCACTTCGAGTAGTGAAGTTATTGAGTCAAGGATGCGAGGGCTTCCTTACTTGCGTTCTAGTAGAGTTCAGCCCCGTGAGCAGCATACAGAGTATTCCGGTGGTCTGTGAGTACCCCGACGTCTTCCCAAAAGAGCTGCCAAGACTGCCACCTGAGCGCGAAATCGAGTTTGAGATCTCACTGATACTGAGGACAGGCCCCATTTCTTCAGCACCGTATCGAATGGCCCCGCTTGAGTTGTGAGAGCTCAAGACACAGCTACAGGATCTGCTAGAGAAATGCTTCATAAGGCCTAGTGCCTCTCCGTGGGGAGCCCCCGTCCTGTTCGTAAGAAAGAAGGATGGTACTCTTCAGCTGTGCATTGACTACAGACAGCTGAACCAGGTCACCATCAAGAACAAATACCCGTTACCACCCATAGATGACCTCTTCGACCAGCTGAGGGATGCCACGGTATTTTCAAAAATAGATCTGAGGTCAGGATACCATCAGCTGAGGATTAGGGAGATCGATGTCTCCAAGACAACCTTTCGTACACGGTACGACCACTATGAGTTCTTGGTCATGCCATTTGGATTGACCAACGCCCTTGCCGCCTTCATGGACTTGATGAACCGCATTTTTCGGTCGTATTTGGATCAGTTCGTGGTTATTTTCATCGATGACATGCTCATTTATTCACGGGACCCGACGTAGCATAAGCAACACCTTCACATGGTCTTGGACACCTTGAGGCGGCATAGACTGTATGCCAAATACAACAAATGCAAATTCTGGTTAAGACAAGTCACCTTCCTAGGCCATGTTCTCTCAGAGGACGGTTTAGCTGTGGATCCAGCCAAAGTAGAAGCAGTACTCAGGTGGGAGAGACCGCGTTCAGTGATAGAGATACGTAGTTTCCTGGAGCTGGCTGGTTATTACAGATGATTTATCTAAGGATTCTCGCAGATTGCTCATCCTCTGACTCAGTTGACTCGGAAGGACATACCCTTCGTCTGGACTGACGAGTGTGAGTCTTGCTTTCAGAAGCTGAAAGAGAGGTTGACTTTAGCTTCTGTACTCACCATCCCTGACAGTAGCGGTGGATTCGTCATCTACACAGACTCGTTGTAGGGATTAGGGGGTGTACTTATGCAGTGGGGTCATGTTGTCGCATATGCTTTGCGGCAACTGAAGCCCCACGAGCATAACTATCCCACCCATGACCTAGAGCTGGCAGTAGTCGTCCCAGCGTTGAAGACCTGGAGGCACTATTTGTACGGAGAAACGTTCAAGATTTTCACTGACCACAAGAGCCTCAGATATCTATTTGACTAGAAGTAGCTCAACATGAGGCAGAGACGCTGGTTGGAACTCCTGAAAGACTACGATTGCAGCATCTCTTACCACCCTGGAAAAGCCAATGTGGTGGTTGACGCCCTGAGCCGAAAGGCGCCTGCCCACTTGGCTTGCTTACATGCACGAAGTTGGAGGCTCATGGAGGAGTTGAGTAGCTGGCGAATCCAGGAGACACAGGGGTATTGCAAGACAGTGACAGTTGTGAGGTAGACACGACTAGAGCTAGTGGATCGCATCGTGGTTAAACAAATGACGGACTCATATCTACAGGCACAGCGGGACCAAGTATTGGTAGGGAACCCAGGAGATTTCTCTTTCATTGACAGAGTTCTGCGTATGAGGGGACGCTTGTGCGTTCCTAGAGATGAGGAGCTATTGAGGGAGCTCTTGACTAAGGCTCATGGATCCAGATTTACCATACATCCCGGGAACACAAAAATGTATCACGACCTACGACGTGACTTTTGGTGGAGAGGCATGAAGCGGGATGTTGGCCTTTTCGTCCAGCAGTGTCTAACATGCCAGCAGGTGAAGGCCGAACATCAAAGGCCCGGAGGGCCGTTGCAGTCAGTTTCCATTCCAGAATGGAACTGGGAAAGTGTCACTATGGATCTGGTAGTGGGGCTACCTGTGACACAGAGAGGGAACGATGCAGTCTGGGTGGTTGTGGATAGATTAACGAAGACAACGCGGTTTCTGCCAATCCAAGTCACTTGTGGACCAGCACAGTTGGCAGGGAGATACATCAGTGACATAGTATGTTTTGACGGGGTTCCCCGCGAAATCATTTCAAACAGGGACACTCATTTCACTTCCCAGTTCTGGACAAAAACTTGTCTGAAATTTAGTACAGCCTATCACCCCCAGACGGACAGACAGTCAGAGCACACCATTCAGACCCTTGAGGACCTTCTGCACGCTTGTGCATTAGACTGGAGAGGCTCCTGGGAGGAGCATTTGCCGCTGGCAGAATTCGCATACAACAACAGTTACCACTCGAGCATCGGCATGGCATCATATGAAGCTCTATACGGGAGAAAGTGTACGACCCCCTTAAGTGGGGTGGAGGTGGGAACCAAATGGGAGGTCGGCCCCTGTCTAATACGCCAGAGTTAGGAGGTGATTGAGCAGATCCATCGACGACTGCGTACTGTCCGGAGCAGGTAAAAGAGTTACGCCGATCTGAAGCGTAGGGAGGTACAATTTGAGGTTGGAGATCACGCTTTTCTCCGTGTTTCACCGATGAAAGGTTTGCAGTGGTTTGGGATGAGAGGGAAGCTTACACCAAGATATGTGGAACCCTTTGAGGTCTTAGAACGGGTAGGGCCCGTCGCCTACCGGCTTGCCCTTCCTCCCCAGCTTTCTAGAGTGCACAACGTTTTTCACGTGTCCAACCTCAGAAAATACATCGTCGACCCCAGCCATGTCCTTAGCCACGAAAGCATCAAAGTGGGAAATGACCTAACCTACCCTGAGAGACCGATACAGATACTAGACCGAGCCATTCGGAGGTTGAGGAGGAAGGAAGTACCCTTGGTGAAAGGTCTACGGAAAAGCCAGTGGTACAAGGAGACAACTTGGGAACCTGAGTCGGCAATGCGAGCGCAGTACCCGGAACTCTTCGAAGGTATGACTCTTCTGACCTACTTCTATCCTCTTTAAGTTTGTTATACCTACTACATTATATTTTCCGCACCCTAGTTAGTTCAAGTTTCAGGGACGAAACTTCCTTTAAGTTTGTTATATTGAAATGACCCACCACCCCTTGGCCATTTAAGACGTCTGGGGTGTTCACCATACGTTTGTCCGGACATCTGGGATGATCATCAGACGTCTGTCAGGACGTCTGGGTTGTCCACCAGATGTTTGGAAATACTTTTAGCATGCAGCGCACGAGCGCCATGCTTCCTCCCTCACCACGCCTCACCGCACCTCACCGCACCTCACCGCGATGCCACTCCTCGCCCATGCTCGCCTCTCCTCTCCCCTCACCTCCTCTCCCTTTATATACCTCTTCCCCCTCTCCTTTGTTGCCATTCCCCAGCCGAGAGCGAGTGAGAGTGGAGGGTAGAGCGAGAGGAAGCGTGAGGGCGAAGGCTGCAGCGGCATTCTACTGCAGCACCTGCAGGCAAGGAGAGCCAGGGCGATTCCGCAGAAGTCATTTTTTCGTGGAATCAGATGGCTATAGAAACACCCAGACATCTCACCAGACGTCCGAAGGTATGGCAAGATGTCTGGTAGAGATCTACTTTTCGTACTTTTCCTCTCTGACAAGTCCTGATAGAGTACGTATGTGTCAGAGGGCAGAAGCGTAGCCGAGGCAATTTTAGACGTCCGAAATCACTCCCAGACGTCTGACAAAGTCCTTGGACGTCGGATTTGAGTTTCAGATGTCTGATAGCGGAACACCAAGAGAGGTATCCTTGAGAATTATTTTAAGACGTCTGGGACCTTTCCCAGATGTCTGATTTCCGTCTGATAGAGTGTTTTGGGGCCGTGTAAGGCCCTATTATTATCATTTTTACGCAAACGAACCGTCTCTATTTTCCATACAAGTTTCTATGTATAATGATACCTTATTTACATCCTTTTGAACCTTTTGGCCCACCAATTCATGTTTAGGTCTCCAATCTGTCGGGTGTACGGGACCTGTGGAGACGTCGGGAGACACTATACGAGCCCCCATTCTACCTGATTACCCAGGTAGAGTGGTTACAACCTTAAATCTAAAATTTAATACATGCGAGTAAGTAATCCTAGGACTTGAGACGAACCCTAGGAAGGATTAAACATATATTCGAGAATAGATTCTTGAACCCTAGGTCTTGGCATGAAAACTAGGGTCAGAAGAAACTGCATGTGAATGATTGTGTAATCAACAGCTGCCTGTTTTTAGCTAAAATGGACCCCTACGACATGTGAATAATTGAGTAATCGAAAACTGCCTATTTTTATGCTAAAATGGACCCCTACTATAGTAAAATGAAAATTGAGCTATTGACCCGAACATTCCAACCCAGATGTGACAAAGAAATTCCTGTATAAACCTCACCTGGGAAATGTAAACATGAACACCGTACCTCGAAGAACTAGATGGTTCTGGGAATTTGCTACCTATGGACAGCTGCTAAGGGAGGTAAGCTGGCCTTCGTGTACGTAGTACCGAAGAGAGCAACTTTCCCTTGTAGTGTAGAGGGGAGCTTGCTGCCCTTGGGTTGGGACCCGAGGTGGGTTTGGCCACTCTACGACGACTCTTACTAGCCCTCGTGTACGTGGTATCGAGGTGAGCTACTTAGTGTAGGGGTGAGCTATCTGCCCCAGGGGGCCTGGGGCTAGGTATGGCCACCCTACACCGACTCCCGTTAGCCCGTTGGGCAAACCAGGGTAGTCGGATGAGGGTACGCAGACTGACGAGGGGTAAGACCCCTGTTCTGTTCTGAGGGGGCAAGGCCCTACACTGTTCTATACTGTACATTGAGGCATACCCACTAGCGGAAACGACTGATCGCGTGCCAGTGCAGGGTAGCTACCCGCGCGCTTATCACGTGTGCCGTAGTCACTGCTATGTCACGACCGTGACCTCGGGGTAGTAGATCGAGTATAGGACTACCACGGTGGGACTCCCCTGGTTAGGAGAGTGCTACGTGGGCATCCTATATCATGGGAAGCTGCAAGCAAAATCGTTCCTATAGGACCCAGATGATTAATTAACAAATCCTAATTAGAGATCTCTACGCACCCACATGTATAATATAATTAGAAGATGGAAAACTTTATGTTAATGCATGTTAATTCTTAGCCACCACTCTACTCAGCTTTAGCTAACTCCAGTTAAATATATTCTGTACAAGTCAAGGATTTGAGCAGCCCGAGCCACCGGCTGTTGAGGACGCTTGGCCTGGTCGAGCCTAGTTTTAGTTCCACTGCCTGCTAGTGAGTTTTATAGTTTGTATTCTGTTACATGTACTCTTTGATGTGATGGCTGTAATATCACTATTCTCTTTCCACCTGTTGAAACTTTCTTTTTTCTTAATTACTGTACTTGTGTGGTTTGTTGAATGTTACTTGGTTATTTCTTGTTGGATAACTAGATCTTGGGATAAACCAAAGCGAGCCAATCCCAAATTCTGTCAGAATTTGGGACTGGGTCATGACATCAGCTAATCTCTAATATAGAACACGTGGTCGGATCTCACATGCCCAATGGGTCACCCCTCATTGGGCTTATGCTCAAGATATGCTCAGAATATATGCTCATAAGGTATGGGTAACGCCAACTTCGCAGATGGCAGGCACAGGGCTCACAAGAGGCTTCTTGACGACATTCCTTAAATTTTCCTTCTCTTGTCTTTCCACCACCGATATGGGACTAACAAGTTCCTCCTTTCAATGATAAAAAATTGGCTGTTGTCGACGTAGACCTCACTTTCAATTGGACACCTGATGCTGATGCTTTGATTCTAATGCTTCAATAGCCAAATTAAGGCCTTGAATGTTACCTGGAACTTTAGAGAATCTACTTAAGTCTTCAGAAGTCTAAGAAGTTGTTGAGAATGGTCTAAAATCAGTCTCAGCAATACTGTGGGGATTGAACCTATAGGTCTGAGGAGAATCCTAACAAACTTCCATTGAAAACTCTTTTATTTAAGACTTCTAAACAAGTTTTAAGTGTTCCTAAGAGCTTTACGTCACATTCCAAACCTTTAAGGACTCGGTGCTACAGCTGATGAACAAGATTTTTCACTCTGTTAATGGATATTGTGATTCTAAATGAAAGCTTAACAAGCTCAAGAACTTACAATCACACAACTAAATTACTTTTTAATGATTC
This sequence comes from Thalassia testudinum, assembly GCA_037157565.1. Classification (NCBI taxonomy): domain Eukaryota; kingdom Viridiplantae; phylum Streptophyta; class Magnoliopsida; order Alismatales; family Hydrocharitaceae; genus Thalassia; species Thalassia testudinum. Next base: position 100,562,669 of record JAZHRO010000025.1, read on the forward strand.
CAAAGTAGATTTCAGGCCTTAAACCTAAGCTCTAGAGCTTCTCAAGATCTAATGGAAACCAAGGTTTGACCTACCTAGGTCAGAAGTTGACTAGAGGTTACGAAGGAATTCAGATCAAACTAAAAGCGTAGTTATAGTCAATTCAACCTTCTGAAGCTTTTGGATAAAAAATGTAAGACAACTAACTACTTCTATAGGGTTTATAGGATCATCGCCTCTATGCCTGAGAGGGTGAGTTGGACAAAGTAAATAAATGTTCTAACAACCCTACATTATTCTGATTCATGCTTAGGAGATTGTGGCGAAGTTTTTGGATATATTGTTATGCTTTGAAATGATGAAATCAGAGCAATGGCTATTCGTTGAAGCTAGAGAAGATGACAACAATTAGGGAAATATGATCAATGGATTTCAACTTCAAGGGTGGGAAAATGATCTATGAAGAACATGAGTCGGTTAGAGCTTGTTAAGATCAGTTATAAAATGTTGAGTGGAGTTTTAGGTTTGCTAGAATTGAAGGAGATTGGAGTGACGAGAGAGCCCGTTGGAAGTTGACAAATTGATGTACTCAATGAAACAACTCAAGAAATAGCTTGAAGTCTTCCTTGTGATCCCAAGAAGCTCAAGAACACCTCAATTATACTAGGGAATGCTTGTGGAGGTGTTGCGAACTCTAATTAGTTGAAAAGTAAGCTTGAGTTCGTCTAATTGGTAGAGCAGATGGTTCTTGGAATAGGTTTTGGTAAATTGTCCCTTAGGTTGTGGCAAAGGTGGGTGAAAGGTCAATTGAAGGTGGGACTAATAGAGCAAGTTTGTCGTAGATAGCATAGCTTTGGTGATCGGTGGATGATGAGCGAGATTTTTTGTAAGAAAAATCAGAGTTTTGGAAAACCCATCATAGTAGTCGCAAAATATCGCTACCAAATAAATTTATAACCGAAACTCAAAGTGAGTCCTAGGTCGAACACAGGGAGGCCAACTTTTGGTTTGAAAATCGTACTTCGACTTTATTTGTTTTTCTTGTTTTTATCTTTTGAGATATGTTTGGTATTTTTATAAGATAGAATATCAAGAGAAATGTTTGTTATCTATTCTAAGCTACTCTAGTAGAGTAAGAGAGAGAGAGCGAAATATTTCATAAAATCAAGCCATGTCTATTACAATTAATTGAAATTACACTAAAAAGCAATAGAAGATAGAAGGGGTTGAGAAGAATGCCCCTCGATGGTCGCTTGGAGGATGACTCGCTTTTATAGTGCCTGGATGATGCTACCACATGGTGAAGTCTTCGCCGCTTGATGGCCATCCAAAGGACGCAATCGAATCATGCTAGTGCTCATGAAATCGGGCACTATGGCCAGGCTTCGAACATGCATTGGTGGCTTGATAGCGCCTCTTGCGACCATTGTTCCATGTGCTCACAAGTGTCGCATTGAGGAATTTTCACAGTGTGGTGGAGGCAGCTTCTCGTCCATTGATCCAATAGTCAAGATCGCTTCATGGAGAAGCTTTTTTGGGGTGAGTGGTGTTGCTGGCCAGTTTGGATGGTCTGAATGGTGCCACATGGTGCCATCTGGACCGTCCATCTTTAAATGCTTGTAGGTGGTGCCATGGAAGTCAAATTGGTTCGATTTTCACGTTGTTGGGCTGCGATCATCATTCCAAATCCATCCATGTATTTGGATTTGTCATTTGAAGCTCTGAATTGCGTCACCTAGTCCCTTGGTCGTTGATCTTCCTCGGATTGCACAATGTGCTACAAAACTCTGATCAAGACGATTTTGGAGGCATTGGACTTTGATCATCATCCTAATTAGATCCGTACAATCGGATTGTCAATCTGAAGCCTTGAAATAAATCTCCTCTCCTAGCCACAAAAGGACGCGAATTAACCTAAAATTTATACAAACTATTCTAAATGGAGAATGATGTATGCTACGCAATATTTATAATTTGGAATGCATCTATATGCTTATGAATAGGCATAAATAGTCATTTTATTGTAAATAAATGTGTCTACATCATACCCCCATGCCTATCTTTTGCTAGTAATTAGCAAATTAACCTATATGCTATGCATAAAAATAGAATTAGGACTCGATCACTTGAAGCTGATGGGAACACCATCATAGGCCTTAACTGGCCACTTTTTAGTCAGGATTGAAAGGTAAATGCTCCTACACAACCATTTGAGGGTTACAACTCCACATTATTTTGTTTTAAGAAGAGAACAAGAAAGTAGGGTTAATTATATAATTTTAACAGCATATCATCAACACATAACAACCACGTTCAGGGGTTAATTGAAGGTCAATTGAGCATTAAAGACTAATAAGTGGGTCCATGCAGACAAAAACAGGGTTTCACGCATTTCGAGAACCAATACAGCATCCAAAACCCTAATTTCAGACCCGCTTAAATTATAAAGGTTTTGGTTAGGATAAAATCAATATAAATCTTCTAAAATTCATAGAAAAATATTTCTTGAGGTTTGGTATCCTTAATTTGGCCTATGGAACCTATTTTGACCTTAAATAGAGTCATAGATAGAGTTCGGACATAATCTAGGTTTCTATGCAAATTACCTAGTAGAACTTAGTTAAAACTAAAATCCGACTTCACCATCAGATTCCTTGGGTCTAAATTAGGTTTGTATCAAAATTTAGTACCAAGCAGAGTCCATCTTGACCTAGTTTGCATTTTAGTTCATTTAAGGTCTATTTCTCTCAATCAAGCCCCTAGCTTTTGAATTTCTTGCATTTAGCCCCCCAACTTTATTATCTTCTTTGTAAGAAAGTCCCTGCCGCCATTAGAGGTCAATCGACCTCCAAGAAACCTTTGACCACACCTAAACCTACTCAAATCATCATCAAATCCCACCAAATTTGGTGGGATTGATGTTCACACTATGGGAAATTGATTGAGACTAATCTTGGCTTCCAAATCACAAGGAAAATCTCATGCGAATGCATGAGATTTTTGGATAATTTTCCTTCCATCGGAAGCCTTGTATAAGCCATTTCCTTGTCTAGAGCTTATTCAGAAGCTCTATATAAAGCTCTAGAACTCAACTCTAGCCATCCATAACTTCGTCTCTGGTGAGCCCCTCCACCCCCTTCATTAAGTCGGCCAATGGTTAAATTGATCGGCTGCACATCTTCCCTCATCCTTTTGACCATCGCCAGCTAAAGCACGACCGTCATCTCCCTCTCCTTCCTCACTGCCGTATTGCCGTCGACTCTTCCTTCTCTGGTGCTGACCTATCATAGCCGGTCGCATCCGCTCACTTTATCCCTCTCTAACTCTCTCTTCCTTTCACTATCCTTATCCTCCCCAACCCCTTAGATTTTAGGTCGCACCCAAACCTGTGATTTCCCTACTCGGAGGGGGTGAGATCAGCGTGACGTAAAAAATGCGGAATTGAAAAAATACCAATCTCACAAAATAGACAAACACACAATTTACACAATAATTTTTTAGGTGGAAACCCAAACCGGGTGAAAACCACCACCTAACCCTCTCGAGTTAGGATTTTCCGATCAACCAAGTTGATCAAATCCACTAACCGAATCACTTTAAACGAGGGTGATTTAACCTCAACTACAACCACGCTACAAGTGCGAGGGTAGCGTTCCTCAACCCCTTCTCTTCACGAGAAGGATTTTGTCCCATGAAGGAGACGGGAATTCGCAAAGCGAATACCCAACCAAATAACAAAGATAAAATAACAAATAATCCTATAGAGCCAACAAAGTAATTTTAAACCTAAGCTTCTATAGGAATTAAGAAACTCCCCTTTGCAAGGAGTGCGTCGAGTCGATGACGCGGGTGCGTGAGCTACGCGATGGCACAACGTTGCTCTCGTGAACTATGGCGGGAGAGCGGGTGCGTAAAACAGCTTGATGCTCTCTAGATGTAGAACTAGAGCTTAGAGAGCAAGAGAGACATAAAATGGTTTGAAAGTGTATTGCAAGGTGTGTGTCTTGTGTGTAAAGGCTCCCCTCTATTTATAGAGGCCTTAGGAAGGCTTTGGAAGGCTTGGAAAAGCTTCCATAGCCGTTGGATGCAAAGCCCAAGTGAATCAGCCCGAAATCAGGAACAATCATTGCATTGACAGGGTAATCAAACGTCTAATTCTGGCATCAGACGTCTAGAAGACCACTTTAAGACGTCTGAAAATAAGGTCAGACATCTGATTTTAGGCGGGTCTCTTCCTGACTTGAATCAAGTCTAAATAGGGTTCTAGCGCAAGTCCATCAGACGACATACAGGACATCTGGCACTATGTCTGGACGTTTGGAAACCTACTTTTTCGTGGGAATGGATTTGAAATGGCTAGAAAATCTCTGAGAAGAGATTTTCGGGTCAGTCGAGGCAAAACGGCTAATTATTAGATGTCTGGAAGGGCTTAAGGACGTTTGATAAGGCTCTAACGGTCATATCCTTGAGTGTATGCTAAGAGAGCCAACGGTCCACTAATTAGACGTTTGGCAAAGTCATCAGACGTCTCCTAAGACGTCTGGTCTAAGGTCTGGACGTCTGATTTCATCAGACAGACTAACTATGTCCAGCCTAAATATTATCAGATGTCTGAATCAACAGTCAGACATCTTAAAACACATCATCAGACGTCTGATTTGGGAATTAGACGTCTGGAAATGCTGTTTGAACCCTATATTGGTTTTCTAAGTTCTCTACAGAAAACCTAAGTATCCTAGGGTTGTGCCGGTGTTCCTAGGACTACCTTTAGGGTACTTTGAGGCTCTTTAATATAATGTTCTAAGGAAATAAAGAGCAAGAAAATAAAGACAAAAGTACATGAAAGGAATAAATAGAATTCTATCTTATTCTTCTTGTCCTTCCATCTTCAATCTATCTCTCCTCACGAATCCCCTCTGTTCTCCATCAAGATCCCCCAATCCGTACTGGATGCGAGCTCGAATTCTGTCTAATCACGTCCCCATTTGTAATTGACTTGAAATCTAAGACTCCAAGTGCAAATGTTAAATAACACGTGTTTTGTTATCATCAAAACAAATGATCATGGTGCTCTAGCACCAACTAAACCATCACCGTACCCACTTCGTCTTCTTTCTCTTCGACCAAACTTTGGCAAGGTTGCCTCGACACCACAAGCTACCAAATAACCTGCTACCACAACCACCTCACCTTCGCAAACAAAACCCCTCAAGAAATTGAGGGGATTAACCACTCCAAAGCTCCACTAAACACCACTCTCACCGCACTACTTCCTCGACCTCGCTAGCATACCACACACACCCTCACTCCACGAAACCACCACCATCGTGTTCCTTGGAACATGGTGATCCTTCTAAGCTTCTCTGATGTGACCACGAGGTTGTGTTCTCTATTTCAGGTGTTTGCCATCGCTCTGCTGCCGCTACCATCATCTCCAACCTCGGCTGTAGATTTCCAGCCATATTCTTTGTGGCTTCCACTCCCTGGTCGCTCGACCTAGCTCCAGGTTCATTCCCATGCAGCCAAGTGAAGCCTTCGGCTATGTCTTCAGACTCAGTTGGAGGCGTTACCTCCTCAGCTGCTACGTGAAGAAGTTGTGGGAGCATAGTCCCACATCGTTAACAGAAGGGCCTCCAGCTACACAAAAAGGGAAGAATTGATGAAGCCTGTTCGCCTTCAAGCACTGGGGTCAGGTCCCTACCCCACACCCCTGCACATGTTGTGCGTTATGTGCTCATCCACGCCTTCACCCGCACTCATGCCTCGCGGGTCAAGGTGGTGGATCTGGTTACCCGATACACGGGTCTGGTCCGATTTTGAGCTTGGGAAGGGAAGAAAAAGAATCTGAGAGAGAGAGGGTTGGGTTTTGTTGCCTCGGGATTTGATCCCTCTCTTCTCTATATACTTATCAAGAATTGTGTGAGGCCCTTGAGCCTCTGTTGCTACTACTGCTGTGTTCTTCTGAAGCTGAAAGAGAGAGGAGCCTTGTGCTTCTCTTGAGAGGTCCTTGAGCCTCTTCTGTTAAGGAGTCTGAAGCCTTTGGCTTATCGTCCGAGGCCCTCTGCTGGTTACTATTGAGATATTTAAAGTGCTTGATTATTAATCGTGGTTTACTATTAAGATATATAGGTGGTTGTGAGCATAACATTGAGGGTTAATTTGGTGATTCAAATCACCATTTTAACCCGATCTTTTTGCACTATTCTTCTGATTTTATTGAAATATCATTCTGAGTATTATTGCTTTTAATTGCATATATATTTCTTGTGATTGGTGAATTAAATTGCCTACTTGCTCCCTGTGAATGATCTCAGACTCCTTTTTGAATTTGCGTTTATAAATTTAAATGTTTTGAACGATTTTGTCCTATACAACAATACATTTCCTTAAACAATGACGATTTCGCCCGAGCATTTTGGTGCCATTGCCTGGGGAGCAACATGCAATTTGATTTCACTGATTACAATTTCTGATCTGATTCTAACTTATTCTATCTGATTTGTTGTGGTTGTGTGAGGTACACTTGAGAAGATCAGCCGCACGACAAACACTCCAGGGGCTAGTAATCTTGTTTCCTTCTTCTTAAGCCCCTATTTCTGGAAAGAATTAAAAAGAGGAATCAATTAGGATCAACTTGCATTCCTTATTAGACTTAATCACTTGAGTTTCCTAATTTGATTTATTTTAGACATCACCATCTAGAATTCTTCACCTACTAAGGATTTAAGGTGCCTAGGGCTATTCACCTTCTTGATTCAGCCCTAGGTGCCACATTTGGAAAAAATTGGACTTGGAAAAGCGCCAAATTAGGGTTTCTATTGTTAGGGTTTAAGGAAAACACACTTGCTTGAATTAAAAGAGAATTGATTTCCCGTATTGTGTGTCACCCAAGCCTTGTTTGAATTGACCTAATCAAGAAGACCCTAAAAGAAGGCTCTAACATTCACTTGAATCCTTAAAACTTGGTACTTAATAACCTGCTTGCAAACCCCTCAGGGTGATTTTGGGTTCATTACCCAACTCATCCTAAACTTTAGGGTAGGTTAGGTGAAGTTCACCCACCTGGTGGATTAACCAACCTTCAAATTAGGTCATAAATAACAATCAATTCTAAAGTTCAAGTGAAATTCAAAGCTCCATAATTCAGGATTAAAATCGGTAGACTTAAGGGGTCAAGTTACTCATTCCGGTCTACTTGGATTCTTAGTGACAAGGAAGGTCGGGTAGGGGAAACCCTGTAACTCGTGGGGACGCTATACCATGTAGGGGTCTTTGCAGGGTTCTCCCTTTTTGGTTGCCCAAGTATTTCTTGGGTGAGTGATTTTCTGATCAAGAGGTATCATCTGCGTCGAACCTCCTTAGTCATCCAAAGATTTTTTTGGTACCTCGATTGGGTCTGTTACACATTCTGTTCCTCATCTGGTGCATTAGTGCATGTTCGGGAGGAGGTCCTTGAGATCACCCTTGAGACCTCCATTAGCAGTTCATTCTTGTCAAGGCCAAGCCTCGGCTCACTTGTTTGTGCTACCTTCTGATCATATTGATATCTCTTCCAACTCTTCTGCTTCTAAGCCCAGATCTCCTTTAGCTATATCCATGGAAAATCAAGAACCCAATCTCCAGAATCAGCTACAGTGCCTCAACGATCTATTTCAAGCATTCATGAACCCACCGCAGCATCCTATGATGCGAGATCATTACAACCCTGTTGCGGTAGCAATTGAACCCAGAGTTCAGATCCCGACTGGAGGACCTGATATTGAATTCAAGCCCAATAGGCTTCATGCTATCCTCAAATTTCATGGGCTTAACTCCGAAGATCCTTTCCAGCACATCTAGCAGTTGAAACATCTGGCCCAAACCTTCGGGCCACCTATCCAGAATCATGATATCTTACTCCTAAAGATGTTCTCTTTCTCCCTCATGGATAAGGCTGCCTACTGGTAACAAACTTTTACCCATCTGATCAACACTTGGGCTGAACTCCAATCTGAATTCTTGAAGAAAGTTTTCCTGGTTGGTCGGACAAATGCTTTGAGGCACCAAATCATGCACTTCACGCAAAATCCAGGAGAACCACTTCATGAGGCATGGATCGCTTTCTGGATCTTATGTGGAAATGCCCCCATCACGGAGTTCCAAAATGGGAATAGGTCTAGTCTTTTTACTAGGGACTCCTTGAGGATATTAGACTCTTTGTCAATGCAACCTGTGGTGGCAACATAATGGGTCAGCATGAAGATACCGTTTAGGAGATTCTTGAGAATATGTGCGAGAACTCCATAAACAATGAATCTATGGGTATGTTTTACTGGACGACTACCCGTGCATTGACAAACACACAGGGGACACACGAGACTCAAGGCCTATCCGCATCCATCAATCTGGGACTAATGGCTAGTCTCCTGGACAAGGTCTTTGTTATCGAGAAAAAGGTGGATGAATTGACTCGACATCTACAGAGAGCCGCCTCAGCACAGCAGAACACGTATGCACAACTGCCCTTCGGTAGGGAGGCTGTGCATAACATTTATCACCACTCTTACCAGGGGATGGACTCATATCTACCCCATTCTGATCTTGGTTTTGGAGGAAACTCCAGAACTACTTGCTCTAGTTGGGGGAACTTTGAACCCACGTATTCTGACTTCTCTAGAGTTCCTCAGTCCTGCGAGGATCTCCACACCATCCAGAATGATCCATTCTCTAACACTTATATCCCTGGATGGCGTAATCATCCTAAATTCGCATGGTCATGGAATAATCAAAATCCTAGATCTTAATTCTAGCCACGACCACAAGCTCCACGCCCATACTAGCCTACTTAGCCTAGGCCCAATCCAAATTATCAGTCTAGGCCATCAAGGGAAGATCAAATGACTCTGATTTTATAAACCCTAGCTGACATTCAAAAGACCAATGCGGCTATGCAGAAACAGCACAAAGATGAGATCATAGAGGTTTGAAATCAGCTCGCACAAATGGCGAATTCTCGCCAACTTGGTGCACTTCCAACTCAACCTTTACCAAACTTGAATAACGTGTCAAATTAGAGGAGCGTTATAAGCCCGAATCAGGGCTAAGCTTACTATGTTTACCTGGCCCCTTATGCTCCATCACCGGACGGGATGGAGGCCTCGACATCATACTCGGGATATCAGCAGCAACCACCACTTTTGCCAACTTCGAACCAAATCTAGGCAGGACTTAATTCTGTTACCACCTGTAGTGGCAAGTCGACTCAGGATCCACCTTATCCAAGCCACTCTCAACCTGGTAGTTCAGAACCTAACCCTAGGTTGGTTATTCAGGACACCCTATCCCAGATCTAGAACCTGAACCAATCCTACAGGAACCTACAGAGGTTCCATTTCTTGAGGCCTTGGCCAAAGGAAAGAGGAAACTATTCGACGCGTGATTGTGATTAAAAGTTGTTTAGTTGTAGTATAGCACAAAAACACGACGAAAAATAATATTTACAAAATCGGTGAGTACCGGGTCGTTTGCAGGGAGGCAATCTTGATTTTTAATGGAAGTTTTTCAATGAAACTAGTTCTAACAAGATATTTATATATGTATATATGTATAGAGACGCATCAAATATTCATAAGATCAGATTTCATTGCATTGATAAAGAGTTTTTCATAATAGAATTTGCTATGCAAAAAGTAAAGATATGTAGGGAGAAAGAGAGAGAGGGAGAGAGAGAGATAGAAGTGGCAGAGAAACGACGTCGCTTGCAGGATGCTTGTACGAGATGCGGCAGCACCTCAGATCTAGAGCACCGAGACAAAGTTGGACCAGAGTTGCAGAGGGACGGAGGGTTGTAGAGAAGATAGAATATGTCTGGAGTTGATGGAGGAGAGAGGTTCTAAGTGGATGGTTCAACTGAGGGGGCCCTGGGCCTTCTTTTATAGCTTTTGTGAAGGGCAAAAAGGATATTTCAGCCCTTAATCTTGTGCAACAACTCCTTGTCTAATCAGATCCGTTGATCGGGAGATCAACGACTCTGATTTGGCCTAAAAATAACCTTCAAAAGGCCTTCTATTCTTGGATTCGTTCTGGTGGCGACACATGGCATGCTGTGCGCCCTCAGATCCTCATCGCGCGGCTCCCGCTCGCCTGCACCTTTGCATTTTCGCCTTCGCCGCATGCCTTCAAATCCCACCTCATCGTCAGTCATCCGATCTTGCAATCGGATGGCTTAAACGTGTACTTCTTCCTGATTTCGTAAAAGCCTATACAATCATGCATCCACGTGCGATGTGCTATGATCGAGCCACGTGGATGCACCTCAGCCCTCTGATCGTGCAATCACGCCTGCATGCGCCAGCCCGCTGACATCTCATCGATTTTGCGCAACACAGGGCTCAAACCCATGTCTCCTGCATACGCACGCTCGTGTGTGAGCCAATGCGCTACTTAAACTCTTTATCATATATACTTGCTTGTTTATATTTCTACTGATCTAATCTAAGTGGTGACGTGGCGCACTCGTGGCCGTTGGATGAAGATCCAATGGCCTACACTGCGAGGAGAGGTGCCTTCAGAAGTTGGGGGCGTGGCGAGGGGCGGCTGTGATGGTGCCACGTGGCTCCATCGTGGCTGTCCATTCTACATCTCTTTATATCTAATGACATAGGCCTCCGATTAAGTTGATTTCTTCACCATTGGACTGCAAACATCGATCCAGATCCATCCATGCGGTTGGATTTGTCATCTTCGGTCCGGATCATTTCCATTTGGCTCTATGATCTCCATTCTTCTATGGACTATACATGATGCTCTGGTTGTCTGATCGGGACGATTTCGAAACCGTTGGACTCCGTCGTCGTTCTGATTAGATCTGTCTGGTCTGATCTGACATCTATGGCTTTGAATCATCTGCTATTAAAATCATCTCTCTTTTAGATCATAAAATGATGATATTATCTATATGACTAATAAACTAACTAGTATGCAAATTACTATGCTTATGCATGCATTGACTCGAAGTTATGGTAAAATCTAGCTCAATTTAGGTGTTTTAGGTTGCATTATTGATGTGCAATCACACCCCCATGCCTAAATTTTACTAGTCCCTAGCAAATGCAAGACTAAATGTAAAGTGGTCCTACGTGACAAATTTCTATCAAGAGTTTGACTAGAGATTTGTCTTTTGTTTTCATCCAATATTTAGTAATCCAGATAATTGTGAATGTGTTTTGTTGTAGTCTATGCAGCGGATCCAAGTGAAAAGCCAATCTTCATCTAAAGCTCATAATTGACCCTTAGTAAAAATCTTATTAGGATAGGCAAACTTCTTCCCTCGCGGTTATGAAATAATCTGTGAATTCAGCCCCAGCTTTTGGGTTAGGTAGAAGATTTTTGAGTCAAGTGGATTTATTTTTGGTGGCTCACACTCATTTGGTGCTACATATAGACTAGTACTTTAGAACCTAGATTTCTAGATTATTAAATAATTCAACTTAGAGAGAGGTGAAGAAATTGTGCTCTCTTTAGTTCCTTTGTACGCGTTCTCTCTCTTTCTTTCTCTTTTGTTTTCTTTTCTTTCTTTCTGAGCTCATAATCTCATCGGATTTATCAGTATATTTGGTGGTCTCTCCTGGCACTAACACTTTGATTAGGTTCTGATAACTCTATGACTAAGTCAGCATTCCTCAGCCTGTATTCAGGTAGCCAGAAATACAGAAAAGTAGGTCAAGGCTATTTTTGGTGGATCATGAGGGTGATAGGTGTTGTTGCCTCAATACACTTGAAATAAACTCTAAAAAAACTTATAAAGTCATTTTTTTTCTACTTCTTCTTTCTCTCTTTTCTACTTTTTTTTTGTATATGTATATTATTATTATTTATTTATTTTTATATTCATAGACATATATACCTCCTTTTTTTTTCTTTTTCTTTTTCTTTCACATCCAGACATCTACTAACGCAATACAGTAACACATATGACTTTTATTTGAGAGGCATTATTCAGGATTATGGGTGTTCGAGAGGATATTGGGTGGCTTATTTGGTGGAAGTGCCTATTCTCGACACCGGAAAAGGAATGGATAGGACAATGTATTTCTGACCTTGATATCAAAACCCTCCTCCAGCCGAGGATTCTGTAGAGGACGATCGTGACCATCCACCTTAGTCCTAGTTTTATCAGAACCTGCTCTCTGCGTATTTGCCTTATTTTGTGGCTCTCAAAAGATTCACACTAAGAACTTGTACGTAGAAACTGAGAGCGAAAACTATGCCTAACTTTGAGTATCATTATCTCATTATCCAGAGGTTAAGATTCCTCATACTAGCCTTAGAGCACCAGTAAACTTTCTACTCTCATCTCACACGTGTTTGGTGGATCTGTTAGAAGATAGTTTACCTAACTCCCTAATTACTATCCAAGGGTTTAAGAGAAGAAGCAATGCTTCTTTTCGACAAACTAAAGATGTTTATCGATCTTCATAGAGGATCCATTGCAAATTCTACGTGTAAGTGTGAAATTATACTGGATTCTAAACTCAGGAATCAACTTAAGAATAAATCCCTAATAAAACCTTAATAAAAATTCTTTATGCCTAAATGCATTTATTATTATTATTATTATTTTTTTATTTTAGACATACAGATAAGACATGCAATGTCCACCCCCCCATGCCTATTCATTACAATGTCCTCATTGAAATGCATGCATGAAAATTAGAAATATAATAAACAAGAGGAGGGGATATCACCTGACTTTTCTTGTTGATCCTAGGTTAGCGTGGATGTAGAGGATGCAGAGCTACCTGTAATGAATACTGGGTTGCCTCCCAACTAATCCTAAGTTTAACGTCATTTGTCGGACTTAGTTTAGCTTCAATAAGTTCCAGAAGGTTGATGTGACCATCTAGAATGGGATCACAATTTTGAGTGATATAAGGTTTCAGCCTCTGACCATTTACTTGTGTTTCAAGACCAGACTCGGGATCCAGGATAAGCAAAGCTCCATGAGGGTAGACTTTTCTTATAATGAAGGGACCTGTCCACTTTGATCTTAATTTTCCCGGAAAGAGCCTCAAGCGTGCATCAAATAACCAAACCTTTTGATTAGGGACAAAGCTTTTTCTGGAGATGTATTTGTCATGTAAAGCCTTTGTCTTATTCTTATAGATTCTTGCACTTTCATAGGCATCATTTCGGATTTCATCCAATTTAGTCAATTCGAGTGTTCTTTGTCTTCTAGATTGATCAAGATCAAGATTAAATGTTATGATTACCCAATAAGGTTTATGTTCAAGTTCAATGGGCAGATGATAAGATTTTTTGTAGACCAGACGGAATGGAGACATTCCAATCGGAGTTTTATATGCACTCCTGTAGGCCTAGAGAGCGTCATCCAATTTGGTAGACCAATCTTTCTGATCCGGGCGAACTGTCTTTTGAAGGATCTTTTAATTTCTCGATTGGAGATTTCAGCTTGTCCATTGGTCTGCAGATGGTATGGAGTAGAGATTCTGTGAGTGACTCCATACTTGGCTAGTAAGGTCCTGAATTGATTATGAGTGAAATGGGACTCGCCATCACTAATCAGAGCTTTGGGCACACCAAACAGACTAATGATGTTCTTCTTTACAAAGTCCATGACCACTTTATGATCATTGGTTCGGGTCGGGATGGCCTCAATCCATTTGGATATGTAGTCAACTGTCAGTAGAATATACAGGTACCCAAATGAATTGGTAAAAGGTCCCATGAAATCAATGCCCCACACATCAAAGATCTCGACTTCAAGGATTGGGTTTAGGGGCATCATATCCTTCCTGGTCATGTTTCTTAAGGTTTGGCAATTGATACATGACCTACAGAAGTTGTACAAGTCGCGGAATAGAGACGGCCAATACAATCCACTCTACAGTACCTTGGCTGTCATCTTTTTTCTTGAGAAGTGACCTCCACAAGCATAAGTATGGCAAAATTCTAGTACACTTGTGATCTCCTCATCTGGAATACAACGGCGGATAACCTGATCCGTGCAAAACTTGAATATCTCTGGGTCTTCCCAAAAGTAGTATTTGGCATCGGCAATCCACTTATCTTGCTTATGCTTAAGCCAATCCATGGGCAGTTTTCTAATGGCCAAGTAGTTGACAATATCTGCAAACCAAGGTAGTTTGCAAATAGTCAAGAGAGTCTCATCAGGGAAAGAATCATAGATTTAAGGAGTTGTAGAGTCTACTAGGATTCTGGAGAGATGATCTGCTACTACATTTTGGGTACCAGTTTTGTCTTTGATTTCTAAGTCAAATTCTTGTAACAGAAGGACCCATCTGATTAATCTCGATTTTGCATCCCTTTTTGACATCAGGTGCCTTAATGCAGTGTGATCTGTGAAGATTGTGACATGAGATCCCAGTAGGAAGATCTAAACTTCTCCAAAGCAAACACTACGGCTAGCAACTCCTTTCCTGTAGTGGTGTAGTTTCTTTGAGCTTCATCGAGGGTTTTACTAGCATAGTAAATCATGGATGGTTTCTTGTTTACCTTTTGTCCCAAGACTACCCCAACAGCAAAATCAGAGGTGTCAGTCATGATTTTGAAAGGATGATCCCAATTAGGAGGTTGTAAGATGGGAGAAGCTAATTGAAAGCCTTTAAGCAATTGGAGTCAAAATCAAAGGGTTGATCTTTTGCTGACATGCTACTTAAGGGCCTTGCCACCTTAGAAAAGTCTTTAATAAATTGATGGTAAAATCCCACGTGTCCAAGGAATGATCTCACTTGCTTAACCATCGAAGGTGGCACGAGTTTAGTTATAGTGTCCACCTTGGCCTTATCCACTTCAATCCCCTTTTCAAACACAACATGGCCAAGAACTATGCCATCCTTAACCATAAAGTGACTCTTTTCCCAAGATAGAACAAGATTCACCTCAATGCATTTCTGTAGAGTCTTCTCTAGATTGATCAGACATGAGTCATAAGATTCCCCGAACATAGAAAAATCGTCCATAAAGATTTCCATGAAATCACCCACCATGTCTTAAAAGATTGCAAGCATGTACCTTTGAAAGGTCGCTAGTGCATTGCATAATCCAAAAGGCATTCTATGGAAAGCAAATGTTCCGTAGGGACATGTGAAGGTGATTTTTTCTTGATCATCGGGGTGGATGGCTACTTGATTGTAGCCAAAATAGCCATCCAAGAAATAGAAGAATTTTTGGCCAGCTAGTTTTTCCAAGATTTGATCAATGAAGGGTAGTGGAAAGTGGTCTTTCTTCATTGTACTATTTAGCTTCCTATAGTCGATGCAGACTCTCCACGAGGAAGTTGTGCGAGTTGGAATCAATTCCCCATTATTATTAGTAATCACCGTTAGCCCGAATTTCATAGGAACCACTTGTACAGGATTGATCCAGGGGCTATCAGAGTTTGGGTAGATTATTCCTGCATCTAACCACTTAATTATTTCTTTTTACACTACCTCCCGCATGTTGGGATTCAATCGTCTCTGCATTTACCAAGAGGGTCCTGATCCATCCTCAGTGTAGATTTTATGGGTGAAGTAGGACTGATTCCCCTTAGATCATTCAATGTCCAACCAATTGCTGTAATGTTTCTTCCCAAAACTTGAATTAATTGATTTTCCTGAGTCTGGGTTAAGTAAGAGCTAATGATTACTGGACAAGTCTGATCAGTTCCTAGGAAAACATACTTTAGATGATCAGGAAGAGGTTTAAGTTCAGGTTTGGGTACTTGGGATAAAGGGTCCAATGGTGGATCTTAGTTACCCTCAAGAGCTCTAAGAATCAAGTTAGTGAATGGTGGGCTGACCTCTTGATTGGTTTGGGTGCCAAGGCCTGTAGGATCAGATTGGGATATTCCTAATTCCATACAATATTCAATAGTATGATCCTCATAATCTTCTATCATTCCACAATCCTCAAATTGTTTAATGGCCTTAAAGATGTTAATCTTGGTTTTCTTATCCCCGAATTTGATTTCCATATTGCCAGATTCACAATCAATGTTTGCCTTGGCAGTGGCTAAAAAGGGTCTTCCTAGGATTATTGGGGTATTCTTCAAGTTTTCTGGTACCTCCATGTAAAGGACCAAGAAATCTACCGGAAATAAAAATCACGTACCTTGACAATTATATCCTCAATAATCCCCCTCGGTGTGGCCACAGATCGATCAGCTAATTGTAATGTGACCTCAGTAGGTTTTAGCTCTCCAAAGTTGAATTTTTCATATAACATAGTGGGGATTAGATTTATGAGGGCACCTAAATCTAACAGAGCCCTTTCAAAAGTGGTATCTCCAATAACGCGCGAGATCAGAGGGGCTCTTGGGTCTTTTTTTTTTCGAGGTAGGTTTCTAAGGATAACGCATTAGCTTGTTCGGATAACACTACCCTTTTTGCTGTTTTGGCCTGTCATTTAGGTGTGCACATTTCCTTTAAAAATTTCACACAGGCCAGGATATTCTCAATGGCTTTGAGGAGTGGTATGTTCACCTTTACTTGTTTAAAAATATCAAGCCACTCCTCAGATGGATTGGGTTTCTTTTTCCTAGGTTTGTTCAAGGCTTCAAGAAAGGGTGCTTGAGAGAAATCATGAGTGTTTGGATCCTGATCCTTGTCTTCTTGATCTCCTAGGTCAAATTCGGTCTCCTTAAGATCTTGTCTAGGTCTAGATTTAGAAGGGTAACGATCTTGGATCTTTCTCCCACTTCTCAAGGTTACTGCACTAGCAAAGGCGTTATGGTTGAAAGGTTGAGGTGGGTTCTGCAAAATAGGTGGAGCCTGACTAGGGTTGGCAAAACTAGGTGGGTGCTAGGGAGCAGGTTGAACTACATGTGCCTGTTGCTCCTGTGAGTTGATTTGGTTAACCCTAGTAAAATTTCTTGGGTTGGGGACGGGTTGGGATGGTAGCATCCCGTGTTGTCTAGCATCAACTAGCTGGTCTACTCGTCCCGTTAGTTCTGTCCTCAATTGATTCATCTCTTCCTTATGTCTCAGATTCATCTCTCACATTTCTTTGAGGACTAGACTCAAATCAGAGGGTTGGTTTTCCTGAGTAGGTTGTGGTTGTTATGTGCGTGGTTGTGTATACCTACTAGGTTGCCCATAAGGGTTTGGCTTAGTCAAGTTAGGACCCTGGGCGGGTTTCTAACTTGACTAAGCAAAGATAGGATGGTTGCACCATCCAGGATTGTAAGTGTTTGAATAAGGCTCATTTCTAGTGTAACCTTGGAGTGAATTCACATCCTCAAGATAACTAGGCATCGAGCTGCCTAGTTCAGAATTTGAGGGCATCAAGGACCCTCCTTGGCACCCAGAAAGAGATGGGTCCAAGTATAGTTGGCTCATAGGTGGAGCTATGGTCAGGTCATTGATGTTGTGCACGAATTCCTGACCTAGAGGGTTAGGGAATTGGTTGTAGGTTAACATATTCATTCCTTGGGTAGGCATAGGGTTTAATCTAGATTCTATACCTAAGGAACTCCCACCTTTTAGAAGATTATCCAGTTTCTTATCCAAATTCTCCACATTCTTTCCCACGAGTTCCACCTTGTCTAATCGTTGTGCAATTAGCTCTAAATCAACCAAGCTTGAATTGTTGTTAACTTCATAAACTCCACTTCTTAGTTGATTAGCTCTGTTCAAGGCGGACATTGAGGCATTGTTGAGGGAATTTTCACTCATATTCTCAAATAGTTGAAAGGCTCCCTTAGCATCTCGATTCAGGAAATTGCCCCCACATGCTGCATCAACAAAATTCTTTAGATTATCACTCAACCCATAATAGAAAATATGGGCCAAGTGCCACTTCAGAATCCCATGATGAGGGCATTTCCTAGCTAAATCATTGAACCTCTCCCAAGCCTCATGTAGTTGTTCCCCAGGATTCTGCTTAAAGGTTGTTATGGCACATCTAAGGGCATTAGTTTTTCCTACGGGGAAGAATTTCTTTAGGAATGTGCTTCCCTGGTCTTCCCAAGTTAGGATTGGTCTACCAATTGTCCTCAACCATTGTGCAACTCTATCTTTCAAGGAGAATGGGAACATTTTTATCATTAGGGTGCCTTCATTCATGTTCCTAGGGCCAAAAGTTCTTCCTATGTGTAGGAGCTCTTCAAGGTGGTGGAAGGGGTCATCTGATTCATGACCATGGAAGTGGCGAATCAAGTTAATGATCTCAGGTTTGAGTTCAAAATCTTCCCCATCCTGAGGTACCCTAATAGATGAGAGAAACCCTGCCCACTCATTACAAGCAATCAAACTAGTCCTTAGAGTGTCAACCCTAATTAGACTTGATCCTGGCTCCCCAAAACATGACTGGGTTAGAACAACCCTTGAATTACTTGGCTCGCCAGAAGGGTGGCACCCCTTAGGATGTCCTGCACGGTGGGACACCACTAAAGATTAACGCGGTAACCGCACCGACCTTTCTTGTCACCAGTGGGTCTAAGTAGACAAGGCCTTGACCTTAACCCAATCTAGTTTCAAGTCCCCAAGTCTATTAGTCCTACCTAGGGTACGTCTACTCAATTTTAGGCTTCGGTTTGATGTGCTTTTGGAATATAATGGGCATTAGGGGGTGTTTGTGTGAAGTGCTCAGGCAAACATAGTTCACAAGCAATTTCTTATGAAGTATCTTTTAAGAGTCAAATGCTTGCGTTAATGAATTTTAAGGTTCACTTGATTAGATATTTTCAAACAAGGTTCTAAAGAGGCACACAAAAGTTTTGCAAATCCCAATTTGTTTGATAGATTTCCTTTAAGTATGGAAATGCAAGTGTGCTTTATCCTTAGCGTGAAACCCTAAGCACAGATAGTTCTAAATTATTCTTTTAGGTCCAAAATGATGAGTGGTGCGACCCAAGAAATGCAATCAATTGGTCTTCTTGCATCACTAACTAGGCACTCATAAAATATTTTTTTCAAGAATTTTAATGCACGTTTTCTATTTTTTTAGATTTAAACTATACTTGGGGTTTTGTAGTCTATTTTGACCCATAGTTCATGATTAGATAATTAGTGCAACTAAACGAGAAAAAAAAATTTTTCTCATATTTTTATAAAATTCCTAACTTTCTTAGAAATTCAGTGCTTCAAATTTCATTTCAATCGGAGTTATAAAAAAATTCCTATGATATTTTGAACTCAGAAAAATCAGGAACAAAATCCGTATTGATAATAGATCAGTATGCAAATTTTTAAAATTTTTATATACTTCTAATTGCTGCCAAATTTGGATATGTTGTTCCTGACTTTGAAATATACTTCCAGTAGAAATTTGAGAACTTTTGGATGTGCGGATCTTTGGGAATTTAACTTTTAAGTTAAAGTTTTATTTCATCCCGAAATCAAGAGAAATAGTTTTTTTTTTTCTTTTGTTTTTTTTTTGTTTTTAATAAGAAAACAAATTCTAACTAATCCTAGGGTTCAAGCAAATCCTAAATCTAACTAATCTAAACTACAGGTACTTACCTGAGATTCGAACTTGCACTTTCTCCATTGTCGTGTTTGGTTTAGATTTCTTCGTTTCCTGCACACATGAAATCAACGAAAAATGTAGCGAGTTAGAAATCTCAAATATGCACTAAAAAGCTTCAAAAATTTCCATTGCCTCCCCGGCAACGGCGCCAACTTGTTCGACGCGTGGTCGCGATTAAAAGTTTTTTAGTTCTAGTATAGTGCGAAAACACGATGACAAATAATATTTATAAAATCGGTGAGTACCGGGTCATTCGCAGGGAGGCAATCTAGATTTTTAATGGAAGCTTTTCAATGAAACTAGTTCTAACAAGATATTTATATATGTATATATGTATAGAGACGCATCAAATATTCATAAGATCAGATTTCATTGCATTGATAAAGAGTTTTTCATAATAGAATTTGCTATGCAAAAAGTAAAGGTAGTTAGGGAGAAAGAGGGAGAGGGAGAGAGAGAGATAGAAGAAAGTGGTAGAGAAACGACGCCGCTTGCGGGATGCTTATGCGAGATGCGACAGCGCCTCAGATCTAGAGCATCGGGACGAAGTTGGAGCGGAGTTGCAGAGGGACGGAGAGTTGCAGAGAAGATGGAATATGTCTGGAGTTGATGGAAGAGAGAGGTTCTAAGTGGATGCTTCAACTGGGGTGGCCCTGGGCCTTCTTTTATAGCATTTGTGAAGGGAAAAAGGGTTATTTCAGCCCTTAATCTTGTGCAATAACCTCTTGGCTAATCAGATCCGTTGATCGAGAGAACAACGACTCTGATTTGGCCTGAAAATAACCTTCAAAAGGCCTTTTATGCTCGGATTCATTCTGGTGGTGACATGTGGCATGTTGTGCGCCCTCAGATCCTCATCGCACGGCTCTCGCTTGCCCGTGCCTTCGTATTTTTGCCTTCGCTGCATGCCTTCAAATCCCACCTCATCATTAGCCATCTGATCTTGTAATCGGATGGCTTAAATGTGTGCTCATCGCGCCTTTCAAATCCTACGTGCACTTCTCGCACCTTCTTGATTTTGCAAAAGCCCGCGTGATCGTGCGTTCGCTCGTGATGTGCTCTGATCGTGCCACGTGGATGTGTCTCAGCCCTCTGATCGCACAATCACGTCTGCACGTGCCCGCCCGCCGACGCCGTATCGATTTTGTGCAACATAGGGCTCGAACTTGCATTTCCCGCGTACGTGCACGCGCGAGCTGATGCACTGCGCAAACTGTTTATTATATATACTTGCTTGTTTATATTTATAATGATCTAATCTGGGTTGCGACGTGGTGCGCTCGTGGTCGTTGGATGAAGATCCAACAGCCTACGCTGCGAGGAGAGGTGCCTTCAGGAGTTGGGGGTGTGGTGAGGGGCGGCTGCGATGGTGCCACATGGCACCATCATGACTGTTCGTTCTTCTTCTCTTTATATCTGATGACATAGGCCTTCGATTAAGTTGATTTTTGCACCATTGGACTTTGAATGTCGATCTGGTTCCATCCGTGCGGTTGGATTTGTCATCTGTGGTCTGGATTTTTACTCTTTGGATCCATGATCTCCATTCTTCTATGGACTATACACGATGCTCTAGTTGTCTGATCGGGACGATTTCTAAACCGTTGGACTCCATTGTCATTCTGATCAGATCTGTCTGGTTTGATCTGACATCTGTGGCTTCGAATCATCTGTGATTAAAATCATCTCTCTTTTAGGCCATAAAATGATGATATTATCTATATGACTAATAAACTAACTAGTATGCGAATTACAATGCTTATGCATGCATTGACTCGAAGTTATGCTATAATCTATCTCAATTCAGGTGTTTTAGGTTTCATGATTGATGTGCAATTTGAAACCCAAACCCGTGGCACTTGAGGAAGTGATCTCGGAAATGTGTGATTTGTAAAAGAGGGTTTTTAAGTCATTGCAACACGTAGTTTGGATCTCTTTTAAATTTATAAGCTCCGAGAACTTGGGTAAGTATTCGGGTCACCCCAAGAGTGGTAGGATTGCTTTTTAATCAAAATCTCTCACTCGATATAAGGAAAACAAAGCAACTTTTTCTTAGGTTTTCAAATATGTATTTTTTTTAGGGTTTTGAACAAGGCAAACAAATGCGAAGAGAAAGTTAGAAATTGAAACTACGGCAAAGGTAAGGCAATAAGTGCCTTACTTCTCCAACTCACCCTAAGCATGGAAGGCCTAGTGTAATGAAGAAGTAAGTCACAAACAATCACAGGCTTTTAAAAAAGTAGAAGAATGCTTCCTAATTCAAAGGGTTCTACAATAAGGTTGGAGAACTCACAAGTGAAAGGAATTTCCACTTGTAATCTCCAACCAAAATGAAATCAAGCACTAACTACTATGCAATTAGACAACAAAAATATAGAGGAAAGCTTAAGAAGAAAATGTTGATGATGATGCTGCTGCCCAGAATGCCTGCTCCAATCCTGGTCGCCCCAAGATCAAAAGGGATACTTCCTTCCTTCCTGGACATCCTCCTTGTGGCAAACCCTAAGTGGGCGTTCCTCTCTCTCCTAGAGTGGATGCTTTCCACTCCAAGAAATCCTCCCAAGGGTGGTGTGGTCCACCCTTGAATTCTCCTCTGGATGTTCTCCTTGACTAGCCTTCCTCCTTAGCTTGGTGGTGACACAAGGAAGAATAAGAAAAAGTTGAAGCCACCAAGGAGATAGGGTGTCTCCTTGATCTTCTTCCTTCTCTCCTTCCTTCCTTGGCCATGGGCTATAAGGTAGAATATAGATGGAAAATAATGCCACCAAGGATGGGGGAAGTGTACTAGTTAAAGGTCTTTTTATAGAGTGGAGGGGGGTAGGTTAAGATGAGATTAGATGGATGGTTATGATGGGATCTTGGAGGGTGGCTATTGATCCTAGGGCTAGGGTTCTTTGGTGCCAAGTAAGGAGGTATGTAGGTGGTGGTTGTGGTGGTGGTTAAGTAGCAAAAATTGTGCTAATTATAGGAGGGTTAAGGGGGGTTGGTGGTTGGCGTGGAGTATGGAGCTAGGATAGGCTTGTGAGGCGGTGGTTGATAGATCCTAGGGTTGATAGGTGTTGGCGCCAAAGGAGAGGGTGTATGGAGTGGTGGTTGTAGGTGGGTAAGTATGTTGGAGCCAACCCTTTGCAGGTTAAGGGTTGGCGTGGAGGGTTGATGGATGGATATGATTAGATAGGGGAGGTGGTTAGGTGATCTAGTGGTTAGGGTTTCTTGGTGCCAAGTTGAAGGGGCATGGGTAGGTTGTTTTGGTGCCAAGAGAGGGTGGTTAAGGGGTGTTAAGCTGGCGCCAAGATGGTCTTCTAGAAGGGGGTGATGTGTAGGGTGTTGATGCACTTATGGAGGTAGGTGTAGGTGTTGATAGGGCTTTTTGTCAATGTTAGGGAAATGTGTTGAACTATAACCGACAAATCGCTCTTCAACAAATACAATTTATAACTTGAATATCTAAATGAAGTCCGAGGTTGAACACATGGAGCAAGTAGGAATTCACGCGTTAATCTCAATTAAAATATAAATGAGCACAATAAATGAAGCACTATAAAGATATTTCAATGAATATTAATCTGTTACATTAAATATTCAATGAAGCTCAAAGTATTTCAAGACAAAAAGAATAGAAAAGATAAAATAATGGTGATTTAGATCACTACTTATTAGCCTTAACTAAGCACATATCAATTACTCAAATGTTTGAACTAAATGAATAGTGATCAAACGTTTGATTTGGTAATCAGACGATTTAACTATCGCCTACTATAGTACTTAGAGAGCCTTCTTCTTTGCTGTTCTTCTTTTTCTTCTTCTTCTTTTTCTTATGCTTTTTGCCTGAGCTCTTCTTCTTCTTCTCAGGGTCTACTCCTTCTCAAACCTTCTGTCTTCACGCACAAGGGGAACCAAGGCTCCAGTGACTAAGTGTTGAAAATCTCTTCTGAAGAGCAAAACCCACCCCTCCCCCGCTCTCTCTTTCTTTCCTTCCTCCTCTCTTTCTCAAATAGCCGGGTTAATCAGGGTCACATAATCAGGTCCAGGGCTACAGGCGTGGGGTCACAGCCGAGGAGTGAAGGCTTAGGCGGGTTCGAGTTGAGTGCAAGTTAGCCGGGACCTCACCCCAAGTGTTCTGAGGCGATAAGCCCAGAGCATAAATTCCCTTTATGCACTATCGCGTGCTTTTGTCCTCACGATGTGGGACTAAAGTCCCTGCCTTCTTTGCGTGGATAGTAGCACCAGGTGGCCTTCAATTGACATCCTTGGAGTGGTCAATGCTCCCAATTGACCACCTGGGGATGTTCCTGAGACAAATCTGCTTCACTTGGGACAAAGACTTGGAGCGAGCACCGCAAGAACACGGTGTTAAGCTCTTCGAAGGAGCTTCAACAATGGTGGAGGTGACCTGTGACCTGAAAAAATGAATAAGGCATCTCGGCCACATTAAAATAGTTCATAAGCATCGCCAGAAGGTGTGGAGTGTGATGGTGGTGGTTGTGTGAAGAATCAGGGCGTGAGGTGGTCGGACAGAGGCAGAAAAGGTCGTGCGAAGGTGGGTTGTTCGGTGGAGCTTTTGGGTGAGTTGAGTGGCAAATAGGTAGAGGGGTTTTATGCGGATGGTCAAGGTAGAGGTTTTGGCATAGGTGGTGAGTTGTTTGGAGCAGCGGCGCTTGTAGAAGACCTCGCCGGAGATGGGGAAGATGAAGGGCGAACGTTGGCGTCGAGGGGTTCTTTTTGGTTTTTGGTTAAAGGAATTTAAACTAATAACCTAAGGGAACCTAACTAACTAATCTAATTGGTCAAAGGGGGTAAGATGGCACCGACTATGGTATGGCTGGTGCAAAAGGGAATGCCTCTGATGAGGGTGAACAGCGAGGAAGAGAGGGGAAGACGACCCTCACTGGTATTGCGAGCGACAGAGGAGCTTGAGGAAGAGCAATCGACTGGCTATAGTTTGCGATGATCGGTGAAGAATGTAGAACAAGAAGCTTGTCGGAGCTTGTGGAGGGGTTGGTTGGAGAGGAGGGAAGAAGAATAGGTATTCCGGCCAAAAGCAAGCTAAGGAGGTAAGGAACTTGATCAGGGTTCTCTTATAGGCCCTAAGGAGGAGTTCCAAGCTTGTGAACTCTAAGCTTTTCGTGCAAGACGGATACACATGGTTTCAAAGAGTTCGCATGAGGAATCTAGAGAATTTTAGGATTCATGAATGGTCTCATTCGGAAGGGAATTCCTCAAGGAATCTCCCTTTTAAATTTAGGAGTGATTGATTGAGAATCGAGTGAGAAATCCTCGCTCGAATCTCGACAGTGAAGGTCTGAGTTTCCAAAAATTGTTGTGAGGACCAAACTGTGAAGAAGATGAAAAACCTAGGGGCCTTTTTGTAAAGAATTCAAAGAGTTAAGGGTAATTATGTGATAAAAAGAGTCTGTCTGGACTGAAATACAAACTAGGTTAAGGTGATCTCTGATTGGCCTCAAATTTTTGTAGAAACCTAATTTGAACTCAAGGAATCTAAGGTGAAGTCAGATTTTGGTTTTTACCAAGTTTGACTGGGTAATTTATGCAAAAACCCAAATTAAGGTAATTATCTGTCTGAGACTCTATTTTAGGTCAAAATGGGATCCAATGGTCAAATCAAAGGAACCAAACCTTAGAGAATATTTTTTTATGGTTTTTAGAATATTTAGGTAAATTTTATCCTGACCAAAACATCAGTTAATTAAGCAGGTCTGTTTTTAGGGTTTCAGATGTCCATTAATTCTTTGAAATGCATGAATACTTATTTCTGTCTGCATGGACCCTCTTATTAGACATTTATGACCATTTTACCTTTAATTAACCCCTGGGAAATCCTGTGATTGCTCTGCAATTGGGATATTCTATTAAAATTGCAGATTTACCCCTATTTTACTGTTATTCTCTCAAAAAGAATACGTAGTGAGTTATGGTCTTCTGGCGGTTATATAGGAGCATTTATCTGTTGATTATGACTAATTAAAGATAGATATGTCTGATGATGATGTTATCATCATACCCCCATGCCTAACTTTTGCTAGTCCCTTAGCCAAATATTATGGAACTACTTGAATTCTAGACCATGACTTGATGTTCAAAGTCCTAATTTATTCTTCTTTTTAGAAATTAGGTCAGAATGCTAATAGTAGGCCTAGAGGTACTCAAGTACCAATGAAGATCCAGACCGACCAGCTTTAGCCTCAGTCTGCCATGAAGGTTTCTAAGGCCGATAGAAACTATCCTAAAGTTTGTTGAACCCAGTGGTTAAAGCACCCGTACTTGTAACATGGTTAGTCTAGGTTTAGTTTGCAGTGCATTTTTGTAAGAGAGAGAGGGATAGAAGAATTTTTCCATTTTTGGAGAGCTTTCTCTCTCTTTTTCTTGATTATTTCTAGCTTCGGATTGGCTCAAAACATGGTCTGTATCAGATTCCTAGTCCCCACCATCAATCCTCGTAGGGTCCCAGGTAATTGATGCTTCGAGATAGCACTGCCCTTGGCAACCTCCAAAACCTTGGCTTTCGACACTTCAAGGTAGTGCCACCCATGGTGTTCTGTAGATAAATTCAGACCTTGGCAATCAACATTTTGGGATAATCCCACCCATGGCACCTGAATCAGCACAAGGTGCTTATATACCCCCGGTAGGATATTTAGATATCTTATGAGTCAAGCACTGAGGAGACAGTATGTTATTACGCATCTTCGAGGGAAATTTCCCACCTCTCCGTGCTGGGAACTCGTCCAAATCAACTTTGTTGATAAGCTGCTCCTAATCTAGGTAGCTTTTTCAGAATAGAATAAACACTTTTGCATGATTTTGATTGATTAAGCGCACTGAACTAGACTTGTGTGTGGATTAGGGTGCTTAGGTTACCAAGTCCCGCAAACCAGAGGTCAGTTAACGAGGCCGAATAATCCCTAAGCCTTAGACCTAAGACATAAGCTTTGCATTTTCCTCAGCCTCTTGAGGATTATCCTGATCTTAGCGAATACGTGAATTTTTAAGCCTAAAAAAAGCCCAAGAGGCCTAAGATCAATACTCATACTAATCTCCATATCTCTTTGTTATTCTAGGACTTAATTTTTTTTCTTTTGATTTGGTCTAGAACTTAAGTGGATTCCATAATCATTTACTAATGACTCACTTTTTGTTTCAAATTGTAGCCCCCTTTTGACATTTAAATCATCTCCCCTTTTCTTCCTCGAGAATGATATGCAATCAATTTCTCAAAATTTCCTCCCCTTTCTCCATTTATTTGTTCTTTTCCAATTTTTTTAAATGTTTTTGGTTTTTTGGAATGAGTAATCTTTTTGTGAGAACCCTTCAGAAACTTGAATTTTTATGTGTTTGCACTTTAACACCCCCCATGCCTAATATTTGCAATGTCGTCATTATAAATCGGAGGGTATGTAATTAGCTTAGTTCATGGGTTAGAACAGGATCAAAAGGGTGGGTGAACGGGTCAAGATGACTATTCCGGTTGATTTCAAGCTCTGGTACAAATACCAAAGGTGGGATCGACTATTTTAGCTCTGAACTCTAAGTGCAGTAGATGTGAAGTTCAAAAGGATAATCAAAAGGGTCTCAATTTTTTGGAATGATAGGTTGCCTCCTGTTAAGTGCAAAATTGAATGCCTTCAGCCGAGCAGAAAGTGGTCATGGAGAAGGAGTGGTCAAATCAGATGAATTTTTTAGAACAAACACCTTAATCAGTAGTCTGGTTGGTCCAACCAAGTGCTTGTTCAGATCGACAAGCTGATGATGTAGCCAAAACCCAATCAGTCTGGTGGGTTGATGGATGTGGATCAAGTGATATGTTGCCCACTAGAATTTTGTGACTCAGAAGGATGTGGCAGTGCTAAACGTGGGTTTGACTGAATCAGATCAGCTTGGTTAGAGTAGGGATCCTCAAAAGAAAATGGATCTGTGCAGGATGTGAGATCCCTACGAGAGTGATCAGAGAAGGTTAGGACGTGATTTGCATACTGATTGATATTTGAATCCTGATCAAAAGATGGAGAATAATCATATGTGACCGGATCATCGAGAAAGAATCAGAGTAGAAATTGATTTCGGTGGCGGGTTGAGGTTGGGTTCGAATTGTATGTTCTGTATGTGCTGTAGAAGAGGTGGTTTCTTTCAAATCATTGACCTCAGTGTCAGAATCAAAGAACGAGTCGTAGTTGCTAAGGTCATAAACAGGTTTAGAGTCATTAGGAAACAACAGTTCTCCAAAATTAGAGTAAGATTTGAAATTGTCGGAGAACTTGCGAAGATCATGTTCTGAACTCAATTCTAGATCAGAGGTTCCACCACAGAAAGGATCAAGATATGTAGAAGCAACAACCTAACTTGGATCTAACCTAATTTCAGATTCCGAACTCAAAAAGGTGTTTCCATTAGGCATAGGCTCAGGTTCTTGGCTCCTAGGGTAGACCCAATCGAGTCCCAACTCTTCCAACTCCTCAGTTTCTGTATCATAGATCAGCGTGACTTTTGAAAAATCAAGTTGTGTCTCTGAGGATGTTGGAGAAGTGTATTCATCAAATACAGGCCCAGAATTGTATTCTAGATTTAAAATTTGATTCTCATCACATTGGGCCTCATAATTATCCTAAATAGGCTTGAATCTAGATTCTAGGTTAAGGGTAAGGATTGGATCACTAGAATCTAGGCTGGGCTCTATTGGGATGTTAGAATCATTCTCAAGAATCACCTTAACAGGATAAGGCTTGGGATTTACATTCTCAAGAAGTTCTGTTTTAATCTCATCATCACAGGTGTGGGGGAAATCTAAGTTTGATGGACTAGCTTCAAGGCTTTCTAAGGCTGGTTCAGAATTGGGAACACCTGCAATTGGATCCTCCCAACCCTCATCAAGATCAGGTATGTCAATTGTTATAAAGTTTGAATCTGAATTCATTTGGGTTGGGAGTCCACAACAACTTTGATCACCAAACCCAGGTTCTGGAGAAGCTTTAGAATCACTCCAAGATGTCTCATCAATGGTTCTCATAATAGACTTAGAACATTTGCATGTTGCTCAAATCTTCCAGAGTGATGGATTTACAAAGCAATGTAAACCCTCCATTCTATGCAATTCATAAACTTCATTGAATTTTGATATGAGGGTCTCCTGTGTTGAACTATTTCTTAGTTGAGTAAGCAATAGTTTAACACGGTTCATAATGAATTCTATTATTTCTGGGACATTAACCTGAATCATGCTAGCTGGATAATCTTCAAAATATCTAAGGGTAGCCTCAATCACTTTGTCTTTTATGATCATTTTGTGATTCAGGTTTCCTAATTGGTCTTTCCCAAGTTGTCAAGTTGTAAAAATCAGGTAGTGGAATCAAGATGTAGAATCAAACTCAGGTTCAGATTAAAGTTGATAAGATCAGATTAGAAATCCCTGAGAAGTTCTAATGAGGTCTCTTGGGTTAAAAACCTAAGGACCTTCCTAGGTTTGTGCTCTAGAGAAAAGATGAGGGACTGGATATTAGTTGTACCCAATCAAGGCACCTAAAGATTTTTGGATGACTAAGGCTGCTTCGAGGCAGATGATACCTCTGAATCAGAAATTCTCAGACCCGAGAAATACCTGGGTAGCCAGGAAGGGAGAGCCCCGCAAAGACCTCTGCATGGTAGAGCATCCACACGGGTTACAGGGTTTCCCCCACTTGACCTTCTTTGTCATTGCAGTTCTAAGTAGATTGGAATGTATAAATTTAAGACCTTAAGTCTATCAATTTTATTTCTAATTAGTGCCTTGAGTTTCTCTTGATTAGAAGTTGATTTGATTGTGACCTAATTTGGAGGTTGGTTGGCCTAAAATGTCGGTCAACTTCACCTGACCTGCCCTATAGATGGCAAAATGAAATCTAGGTCAAGACCCATAAATCACCTTGAATTGTCTCTTAGGTTATTAGGTCCACAATTTTTAAGGTTCAAGTGAAATTAGAGCTTGAATTTTAGGGTTCTTCTTGATTAGATCTTTTCAAATAGGGGCTTGGGTAGCACACAAATTCGGGAGAGTTTATTCTCTTTAATGCAGGCAAATGTGAACTAGGACTTCAAAACCCTAGAGTATAACCCTAGTTAGCTCTATTTCAAGTCCAATTTAATCTCAAAATGTTCACCTTGGGCTTTAAGCAAGAAGTGTGTTACCCCAAAGGGATTTAGAAATTAAGCATAGTCCCTAATAGGTACAGGCAATCAAGGTAGGGAGTTTATAATCAGAATCACTTCAAGCTTCAATCAGGTATGAAAATTTTCGCAAAATAGGAAAACTTTGCTTTTAAATAAAAATTACTATGAAAATAAGGCAAATGAATCCTAATGATTATTTCCTTTTTATCTTTCCAAGATTAGGAAGTTGATTAGGGAAGGAAAGGAGAATTTACCTGCCTTGGGAGTGGTTGTTTTGCGTGGAAGATCGCCTCGTGATGTACCTTGCAAAATCACAAGAAATCAAATAGGGCAAGTCAGTGCTCAAATATAATCAAATATAGCACAGAGAATAGTAGTGAATTGCACGTTGCTCCTCGGCAATGATGCCAAAATGTTGATAAGGCTTTTTGTCAATGTTAGGGAAATGCATTGTAGTATAACTAATAAATAGCTCTTCACCAAATACAATTTATAACTCGAATATCTAAATGAAGTCTGAGGTCGAACATAGGGAGAAAGTAGGAATTCATGGGCTAATTTCAATTAAAATATAAATGATCACAATAAATGAAGCACTATAAAGATATTTCAATGTATATTAATCTATCACATTAAATATTCAATGAAGCATAATGTATTTCAAGACAAAAAGAATAGAAAAGACAAAATAATAGTGATTTAGATAACCAATTATTAGCCTTAATTAAGCACATATCAATTACTCAAATGTTTGAAATAAATGAACAGTGATTAGACGTTTGATTTGGTAATCAGACAACTTAACTGTCGCCTACTATAGTACTTAGAGAGCCTTCTTCTTTGCTGTTCTTCTTCTTCTTCTTCTACTTTCTTCTTGAGCTCTTCTTCTTCTTCTCAGGGTCTACTCCTCCTCAAACCTTCCCTCTTCATGCACAAGGGGAGCCAAGGCTTCAGCAACTAAGTGTTGGAAATCTCTTCTGTAGAGCAAAACCCACCCCTCCTGATGGGAACACCATCATGAGCCATAACTAGCTCAATTTATGCATTACCAAGGAATAAATGCTCCTACATAATTGCCAGAGAGCCCTAATTCACTGCAAATTCATTTTGAGGGAAAGATAAGAAAACAAGGTTAAAACTACAATTTTACCATCATATCTTGAATGCAGAACAACCATGGGTTTTTCCAGGGAGTAATTATGGGTCAAATGATCTTAAAAGTCTAACAAGTGGGCTAGAACAGACAGAAAAGGGTTTTTGCGTGTTTTGAGAATTAAATGACTTCTGAAACCCTAAAAGCAGACCCGCTTAATCAACAGAGGTTTTGGTCAGGATAAAATTCACCTAAACCTTCTAAAATTCAAATAAAAACATTCTCTAGGGTTTGGTACCTTCAATTTGACCATTGGAACCCATCTTGACCCAAAACAAAGTCTCAGACTGACATTTGCCCTAATTTGGGTTTGTTCATAAATTACCTAGTCAAACTAGGTCAAAACCAAAATCCAACTTCACCATTGGATTCCTTATGACAAAATTAGGTTTATACCAAAATTTGGGTCCAATCTGAGACTATCTTGACCTAGTTTGCAATGTGGTCCTGTCTGATCACACATATGCTCTTAACTTTCAAAATCCTTACAAAAAGGCCCCTAACATTGTGATCCTTTTCACAAATAGGTCCCTGTCACCATGAATCCTATTCCTACAAACTCAGGCAACCTAAATTTGATAAGTTCTCCTTGATTCCTTGACAAATCCCTCTCAGATTTGAAAGGAAAGTTCGTCAAGGAATTCTCTTCCTTTTGAGCCAATTCCTAAGCTCTCAAACCTTCCCAATCTCTCATGCAAATGCATGAGAGATTAGGGTATCCTAGAATTCCTATCTCTGGAAAAGCTTTCCAAGCTCTTCCCAAGCTCAAAACTCCCTTCAAAGGCCTATAAAAGGACCTCCAAATCATACCAAACTTCTCACGCTCATTCTAGGCCTAGAATACCCCTCCTTCCTCCAACCTCTTCGGCCAAGAAGCTCCACAATGTCTGGCAACCTCCTCCGACTCCATTCCTCATCCATTTGCAATACCGGTGATAGATCTACATTTCTCTTCTTCCTCCGCGTGCTGCAATACTTGCAGCCGCTCCAATCTACATCTTTGTTGTCGTCTCCCACTCACCGGAGCCTTTGTCTTCTCTAGAACCATTGTACCCCTGGTAAGGAAAATCCTCCCTTTTCATCTGATTATCTTAGGTTAGCTTAGTTCCTCTCTACGCTTAGGTTAGAATTTCCTCTCCTTATCCCTGTTTCAACCTCTCGACACTGTCGCAAGCCACCTTTGTCTCCATCTTCGGCGATCACTCTGGCGAAGTCATCTGCTCACTCCACTGTTCCAAATACTTCACCGACTACCTCACAACCTCCGCCGTACTCCACTATTCAAAACCCCTCTCTCCATTCTCTTTCTCATCCACCCAAATCCGCCGTCAACCAACCCACCTTTCTGTCGTCATTCTCGACACTGTTCGGCCACCATTGCCACCTTCACGCCACGCCATTGCCACCATCACATTCACTGTAATGAAGCTCCTGAACTTGTTTAATATGGTGGAGAAGCCATTTTGTGTGTTTCAGATCTTTAGGCCCTCTCCGCCATTAACAAGCAAGTTCAAGCTTTCTTGAAGCTTGCTTTAGGTCTCGCATTCCCCAGGTCTCGACTCCAGCTGCTGCAGAATCATCCCAGGATCACTCTTGGGTCATCTATTGGAGCAGTTGACCATAGCTTTGATCACAATTGCAGGAAGGAGCTGCTATTGCTGTTGCGCAAAGGAAGGGTAGGACTTTAGTCCCACCTTGGAAGTAGGCAACCAAACGGAGGCACATATATTTATTTTTTCGTATAGGCTCTTCACCTCCTAGCCATGGGGTGAGGTCCCATACACTCCCACGCACCTCGCCCGTGAGACTACTCACATAGGTCTAGTGCATTCAATTACGCACCTAGCCAAGCACTCCTTGGCTGCTACCCACTGTAGGTAGCCCTGGTCTTGGGTGCGCATGTACCTGATAACCTGACTATCCTGACTGTGGCCCTGGAATGGCGGATCCTAGAGAGACAAGAAGAGAGCATCGGTGCAGGGGAGGGTTTTGCCCTGCGATAGTTAGCCAAATCTGAAGGGGCAGCCACCCTCTATGTGTGAGGAAGAAGAGAAGGAAGCTAGAAGTAGAAGAAAGAAGAGTTGCAGAAGAAGAAGAGAAGAAAAGTTGAAGAAGAGAAGAAGGGACAGAGAAAAGGAGAAGCAGCCGAGCACTGTAGCAAAGAGTAGGATAAGTCATTTGATTGGTTAAATAGATGTCTGAGCATCATTTGAAGTGCACTGTGCACCTATATTACGTGGAATTCATTTTCCTAGTACTATTGAGTTATTTGATATAAATTATAAGGGGTAATTGGTGATTCAAATCACCATTTTACCCCATTTTTTTTGCACTATTTGACATTCACTTTCATTCATATTTGCTTGGAATTCTATTGATTATATATTTGTGCTGAATTGCAATCTTGAGAAGTATTTTTGCCAATTGCTCCCTATGTTCGACCTCGGACTTTCATTCGAGTAATAAATATTATTTGTTTTTAAGCGATTTCGACCTATACTACAACGTAGCATTTAAAACCTCAGTTTCGCTCTGTTAACATTTTGATGCCATTGCCGGGAGCAATGCGCAATTTAGATCTCTTGATTGCAATATCAAATTTGATACTAACTTGCTCTATGTTTTTTGACTTTGATCTATTTCAGGGGGGATTCATTAAAGAAGATCAACCACACATCAGCCACTCCAGGGACAGTTAAACTCCATCCTCTTCTAAGCCCCTGATTCTGAAAAGCTAAAAAAGAAAAAAAACAATTAGGGCTACTTGAATTCTATTCTTAGATAAATCATCAAGTTGCCTGATTTGATACATTCTAGAGAACATCCAAACCCTGATTATGCACCTACTTAAAACTTAAGGTATCTAGGGCTATCACCATCTTGCTTGAGCCCTAGGTACCACATTTGGACAAAATTGAATTGGACCAATTAGAGCCAATTAGGGTTTCCAGTTTAAGGTTTTAGAGACACACTTGATTAATCAAGAATTAACCTTCCTAAATAGTGTGTGCCTAAGCCTTGGTTGAATTGATCTATCCTAGCAAACCCTAAAAATAGGCTCTTAATTTCATTTGAATACTAAAAGAGAGACCTAAATTTTTCACAGGACAAAATAGGTGAAGTTGACCCACCTTGTTGGGTTAACTAATCTTCAAATTAGGTCACTTTGCACAAAAACATCTTAAAGTTCAAGTGAAATCGTAAGCACCTTGCTCTTAATCTAAAACTAATAGACTTAAGAGGTCAAGTCCCCATTCTGGTCTACCTGGATCCTTAGTGACAAGAGAGGTCAGGTGGGGGAAACCCTGTAACTCGTGGGGGCATCTTCGAGTTAGCCCACCTCAGTTGGGGGAACTCTGAACCCCCGAACCTTGATTATCTCAGAGCTCCTCAAACCTGTGAGGATCTTCACGCCGTCCAGAATAATCCTTTCTCCAACACTTACAACTTTGGATGGCGTAATCATCCTAACTTTTCATGGTCGGGAAATAACCTGAATCTAAGACCTCAATTCCAACCTTGACCACAGGCTCCGCGACCTTATCAGCTCACCCAACCAAGGCCCACTCAAAACTTCCAATCTGGACCACCTAAAGGAGATCATACATCTTTGATTCTCCAGACCTTGGTTGACATGCAGAAACAACACAAAGAGGAGATCTCTGAGTTATGAAATCAATTGGCCCAGCTGGCAAGTGCTCGCCAGCTTGGTGCACTTCCCTCTTAGCTTCTTCCAAACTTGAAAAACGTGCCGAACCAGAGGCACGTTATGAACCAAAATCAGGGCCAGGCTCACTTTGTTTATCAGGCCCCTTCTGCTCCATCACCTGACAGGATGGATGCTTCAACTTCATATTGGGGATTTCAGTAGCAAACACCTATTTTGCCCAACCCAAACCAAACTCAGGCAGGATTAAATTTTGTCACCACCCATAGTGGCAATGCAACACAAGACCCACCCTTTCCTAGCCACAACATGCCTGAGACCGTAAACCCTAATCCTAGATTGGTCATCTAGGACACACCCATCCCTGATAAAGAGCCTGAGCCAATTCTAGAGGAACCATCTAAGGTTCCATTTCCTGAGGCCTTGACCAAGGGAAAGAGGATAGCCAAACCTGTGGCACCTGATGAGGACCTGGTTAGGCTCTTTGAGCAGGTCCATATAAACATCCCCTTGATGGATGCAATTCACCACGTACCGACTTACGCACGATTCCTAAAAGACGTGTAAACATAAGTGTAAGTCGCGAACCAAAGGTGAGAACCCGATCGTATTGTCGGAGCAAGCTAGCTTCGTCATTTTGTGCAAACTCCCACCTAAGGCAAAAGACGTAGGCACCCTTCTGATCTCCTGTGCTATCGGTGATGTACAGTTGGACTGAGCCTTACTAGACCTAGGAGCTTCCATAAATTTGATTCCTACATCCCTACTACACTACATTGAGGAATCTGAGCTTAAACCGATAGAAATGACCTTACAATTAGCTAGTCGATCAATTAAGTCACCAGAAGGAATTCTTGAAGATGTCAAAGTTAGGGTACAAGATTTCTATTTTCCAGTGGATTTCATTGTCATAGACATGGATGCTCCTGAGAACTTGAAGAATACACCGATCATATTAGGGATACCCTTTCTGGCCACTGCAAGGTGGTAGTCGACTTTTCGCTTAGCGTTATAGTATTTAAGTGGTGGAAAAATCGACTAATCAAAAATAATGAAAATAACCACTCGTAGAAGAGCGGGTCGTGTCCACAGGGAGGCAATGATGCAATCAATACTTCATTATTTAATGTTATTCGGATAGTGAGAAATCCTTGTTCAAATCTAACTTAAAATGTGAAGGAAAGTAGATTTGTAATAACTTAAAAAGATAAGGGTATAAGTGCAGTTTTCCCTCATAGAAATCCTCAATAAATTTAGGATGAATTCATGTAGTTTTCACATGATGTGTACTAAAGACAATTAGTACTTAAGTTAGGACCAAAATCAATCTTTAAACTAGTTAATATCAATACCATGCAATTATAAAGAATTATGAGTGTTCGTACGCAATTCTGCCACAATATAATAATAACAAAAAAATCAAATTAGGTGGCAATGGCATTGAATGTAAATTTTAATTGGGGGGAAAATAGGGCTTTTTTCCTTTCTTCTCCTTGTGAGAGAGGGAGAGCACCGTAGGGGTTGTTGCACGGCTTAAGAGGACGGCGAGGTCGAGAGCTCTCCGGTGGTGGCAGCGGCGGCGATGGAGGTGGCCGGCGGCAGTGGCCGGAGCTCCATCCTATTGAACAAGAAGGCGACGGTGCTGCTGTAGTGCCCCCTGCGGCGTGGGGCGTGCGTGCGCTGGTGAGCGCCTGTGCAGGCAGAGGCTGGAGCGTGCGGGCGTGCCTGTAGGGTGGCATGGGTGTGCTTGTGGCGCAGATGCAGGGTGGAGAGGCAGGCTTGGTGTGTAGTGCACCGAGAAGGGGCAGGCGCTGGATGAGTGGTGCGCACGCTGGAGGCGAGGTGATCTGCAGAGGGGAGCGCCAGGCGCTGGCTTGAGGCAGCTCTGAAGAACTTGGCATGCGGTGCCTGCTGGAACGATGGAGGCGCTGAAGGGAGGTGGACCTGCAGGGCCTGGAAGGTGCGGAGCAGCGTCTGCGGGGAGGTTGAAGCACGTGCGGCTGCAGGCTGAAGCACGTCTGCAAAGATGAGCGGTGGAAGCGGGTGAAGCGCTACGGGCTTGGTGCGCGGGCATGCTGAGGCGAGATGGCACTCTGCAGGGAGCGATGGAAGGGTTGCAGTGTAGGAGTTGAAGGCACGTGCTTGCGGGCACAACTGTGGTGCAGGAGCAAGCATCTGTGGCGTCGCTGCTGCACGCTAAGGTGCGGGCGTCTGCTTGATGCTGTGTAGAATTTGGTGATGGCGCTGTGGTCAGTGGAGGCTGAGGCGGGTTTGCAGTGGGCGCTTGGTGGGCGGACTGGGGCAAGGGTGAATAGTTGCAGGTAGATGTGGAGTGAGCGCTTGCAGTAGGGGGTGCTGGAGGATGGATGCTTGGCTCACAGTGTGCGCGGTGGGTCACAGGGTTCGCCCTTTCCACGGTGAAGTAGTTCCCCACAAGTGGGGGAAAAGATCCTTCAACGTGCACCCCGCCTCCTCTCTTTTAACTTTTCTCCTTTGCGCGTGAGTTAAGGGATTTTCCCAAATCCCTTAACGATTTCTGTTCATAGTTGTTGGGAAAGGCGGCGGAAGAGGAAGGTTACCCTAATGTCAGGCGGGGGAGGGGGGAAAGAGTCGCGGCTATTATGTGTTGGGGAATTTATCTCCCCCACCCTTGTTCTTTCCACATTTTATTACCTGCACATAAAAACAACAAAATCATTAAGTTATAGAATGTTATAAACTTAAATCATGAGGCGTAAATATTCTACAACTTAATTGCCATTATTAACACACCTAAACTATACGATTAAAGATACTTAGGCTCAATATTAGTCCATTTTAATGGACTCATCAAATACCCCCATGCCTAAGATTTGCTAGTCCCTAGCAAAAATGAAAAATAATAGAAGTAATCAGAAGATTTCTTCTTTTCTTATTTCAAAACTTTAGGAATCTAGACAAATGTGAAGTGTTGATAGCCTAGGTAACATATTCAAGTGAAAGAGCTGATTCGCATTGGGAGTTCATACATCACCCTTGGCAAAAATTTCTGTCGAGATAGGCAACTACTTCCCTCAGGGATAAAGCATACGAAAATCTGTAATTTGACCCCGGTGTTTGGCTTAGGTAGGAGATATCAAGTTGAATGGATTTGTATTTGGTGGCACACACTCAACTGGTGCTACATATAGTCTAGTACTACAGACTCTAGATCTCTAGACTATTAGACAAGTCAACTCAAAGAAAGGTTACACAACTGTACTCTCTTGATGTTCCTGGGCACTCCCTCTTCTTTTTCTTTCTGAGATCACAAATCTTGCCAGATTTAGAAATTGTACTCACTATTTGGTGGCCTCACATGGCATCCACACTTCAATTAAGGTCTTAATAACTCTACAACTAAGTTAGAGTCCTCAACCAGTATTTAGGCGATCAGAAATACTAGAAGGTAGGCATGGGTCATATTTGGTGGAACGCAATAGGTGTTATGTTACCTTAGAAATAGTGTTACATCATAAACTTGGATTTTTTTTTTTTTGTAATAACTATTTCTTCTTTTTGTTCTTTCTGTTTCTTCTTTTTCTTCTTTTCTCTCTTCCTTTTTTTTTTCTCTTCTATTTCTTCTTGTTTTTGTTTCTTTTTCAATCAACACAACACGATACGGACTTTTATTTACGAGGCATTATTAGGGATAATGATGGTCAAGAGGAAGTTGTGTGGCTTATTTGGTGGAAGTGCCTATTCTTGGCACTGGGAAGAAATGGATAGGACAGGCGTATTTTTGACCTTTGACACTATTACTCTCCTTCAGCCGAGGACTCTATGAAAGACAGCCGTAACCATCCACCATATTATAGCTTTATTCAGACTCAATCCCTGTGTATCTGCCTTATTTGGTGACTCTCAGGAATTCACTCAAAGTACGCACACAGCAACAGAGAGTGAAAACTATGCCTAACTCTGAAGTATCATCATCTAATTATCCAAAACTTAAGATTCATTCCACTAGACTTAGCGCACCAGTAATCTCTCTACTTCTTCTCAGAAATATGAGGTGGATTTACTAGAAGATAGTATGCCTAACTCGCTATGAACTGTCCAAGGGTTCAGTGGACTACAAATGCCTATTGGTTTTCCTTAAGGATCCATTACCAAATCTACGTGCATGTGAAATAAATGCACTGGATTCTAAACTTAAGAAATAATTCCAGAAGAAGAACCTCCAATAAAAAAGGTATTTTGTTAGGGACTAACCCATTTAGCTCAATTTTTTTTTTTATACTAACCTAAATGCATAAATACTTCCTAAAATGCAAATGCACTCCCCCATGCCTAAATCCTACAATGTCCCCATTGTAAAATTAAAACAGGAGGAGAAAGGAAAAATATCACCTGACACAGTTTGCTGGGTTGCCTCCCAACAAGCGCTGCATTTTCTGTCAGTAGCCAGATTAAGAAGGAACCTATAAGTTTGGTTCCAGTGCAGTCTGTCAGCAACCAAACAAAGTTAGGCCCTAAAAATATTCTTAACATTGCAGGCCTAGAAAATAGGTAACCACGGATGCTAGTGAGTTGATGATGCAATGTAATTCCAAATGCTTGCCAGAAGAAATGAAAACAGAAAATCTCATTGGCTACCTTGGGAGGTCTAGGAATAATAAACGGAATATGAAAAGGGACCTCCTGAAATGGAATAAGTGGAGGATAACAAGGATCCTCCAGAGCAGGACGGGTTTTAAAAGATATACACATAATTAGTTCAAACCCTTAAATGGCGAGAGTAAAAGTACAAGCATCAATCCACACTCGCCATTCTACCCTAGGATGTATTGGCCTGATATATTCTCCAGAAAGAATGTACATGAGCAAAGATCTGAGCCATAGATCGGTTAGGGAGTATAAGGGTTGTTTGTAGTGTTGGAAGGTAATGGTTAAGTCCAATGAGGGCTTAGTTGGTGTTAGGTCCAATTCCAACAATGATTCAGATTGGGTACACTCCCTAGTTGTAGACAACTTCACGTTACCCTGCCTAGTATTAATGATCGGAGTCATATTTGAATCAAGGGTAGACTCCAAATTAGAACTCTTTGATGGTAGGGTGAAAATGTCAGAATCATTATCATTCCGCTCATCCCCAAATTCATTTGGTTCATTCAAATATTTGTCGGGGTGTATATGTGATTCATTAGGAGTTGGATCAGTATCTTCAATTATTTCTAATGGAGGATCAGTCTTAATATTTTGGAGGAAGCCTATATCATTGAATTCGTTATTGTTCTTGGGGTATAAATCCTCAAATGACGTGTTTTGTCCCCGAGAGTCTCCCATAGACTTCTCGTTATTTTGTTTGTCCTCCTCTAATATCAACTGTTTTGATGGAGGATGACTCTCAAAAGAAAGTAGGAATCTGGATTTAATCATATTATTTCTATCCTCTGGAGCTAAATCCTCAAATGATAGATAATTCTCCTGTGATTCACTCTAGATTTTTAGTCCAGGTTCCTCTGTTGGGGCATCCTCATCCTCTGAATTAGACTCTTCATATCCCTGAGACTAGAATTGATCATCCTCTATTCCCTTAGGGTCACCTTCATTAGGTGCATTTGAATCATCAGGATATTGAATGATAGGTGTTGATTCCCTAAGTAGAGGGTCAGGAGTAGGCTCACTAAGGGTAGAATGGGATTCCATCAAATAATTAATAGGGGAAGTGATAGGTATAATACAACCTTGACTCGGGTTGGTAGGGTTAAGGAGAATACTGTCGTTGAGGTCAAGGTCCTCAAGAGGTAGCATCTTCCCTTGCTTTTGACTGTAATATAATTCAGGTGGATAATCACTATGATCGTTATCCTCTAGTGGCCGTGTCTCATTGGGAGAGTCTAAGTGATGGCTACCTAAAATTGGATCCCTATTGTCATTAGGTTCCTCAGAATTATTTTCATGATCATGGTTTATTGGGTAGGGATCAGGATTATTGGGAAGCGTGTAGCTAAGTTGTCTTATTTCTTCATTTAATTGTTGACTATTCCTCAACATCTCTCCCATTGATTCCATTATTTCCTTTTGCTGTTTTTGCGTTTCTATCATAAAAGAGGAGAGGCTACTATTATCAGGTTGGGGAGGATAGTCAATTTTAGACTCTGGTTACCTAGGGGTATCGTCCAACCTCGATATGGAAAATCATGAAGGGTGGGAGGGTTGGGTGTTTGCATGGAAGTAGGGATTTCAGGATTGGAAAATCCCGCTCCTAGGCTCTGCTCAAAACTGGGAGTTATCAAGCCAGTACTCCCAGGGTAAGAATGAGAATGATCCCATGAATTATCAATGTACCCATCAAAGGATGGATACGCTCAGAGCATGGTATCCTGATTAAAAGATGGGAAGTATTAACTCTGATAATCTGAATGATTAGAAGTAAGAGTAATCCATTTCTTTAAGCAAAACAATTTTAACTTTCTAAGGATTCAGCAGAAAACTTCGTAAAGAGTCCTATTGTCACAGCAAACACAAATTCAACGGGATCTGTTTTTAGTAGATTGCAGGTCTTAGAGTTATATGTTTAGTTGGTGGCCAAATAAGTTTTGCAAAAATTACGCTTCCTAGACCAACCTTCGCTGGTGCCTATAACCTACTCGCAAGGGATGGAAGTCTCAAATCGAGCCCACACACGAGGAACCGAAGTAACTTGGTGGATAGGCTTGTTGATTTCCGACTAACTTCCCTTGTGGTGCAAAAGAGGAGAGGTAGAAATTTATCTAGTGACCTTATGTGTGAGGTGCACAGTGTCTCAA
The DNA here is from genome assembly GCA_037157565.1 of Thalassia testudinum. Lineage (NCBI taxonomy): Eukaryota > Viridiplantae > Streptophyta > Magnoliopsida > Alismatales > Hydrocharitaceae > Thalassia > Thalassia testudinum. Next base: position 100,603,869 of record JAZHRO010000025.1, read on the forward strand.
GTGTGGAAGCATATGATCGTGTTTTGATTTTTTTTTTTTTTTGAAATTCTGCAAACAGGATCCTTTTGCACACAATTTTTAGTCACAGATTTTAAAGTCCAACCTCTTAACAGTCCCAATTAGTTTAAAGTGACCACTGAATTAATTTGATTCAAGCACTTTAGTGGTCTTAGATTTAGGTTCAATGCATATGCATGACAAGTAATTAATGCTCAAGAGAAGACGTACCTTACTCCAGCTTTCTTCATGTAGTGTATGAATGCAATGCAATAAAAAAATAAACTAGATGCTGCTCATTCAGTCCTAGATGATCGTCTTATAGATATGCAGCTTCTAGTAGGAAGTTCGAATTTTTTTTTTAATAATAATAACAAACAGACCTAATCTAACTAACTAACTGAAATGCAGTCCAAAATAGTTCAAATAATCCTATAATCTAAATAAATGAGAACACGTTCCCAAAAATACCCAAAAAGGGCCCAAAAGACAGTAATTTAAATTCTAATGTCTATCTAACTAAATCTAACTAAGACCTACTGCCTAAATCAGAAATAGGCTTCTCCGTAAGCCTAAATGCGTGGGATCAAGGCCCACGTATTCCTGTTGTCATCCTCCAGGTGGCGTCAAGGTCCACCAAAAAGATCGTCTCCGCCATGCGCGTTGTTCATGTTCAAAGTCGTCGCTTTGCTGCGCCTCATTGCCGTGTCAGATTCCTTGCACAATAATAAAAATGATTAGATAATTTCACAACTCAAAAGATTTAAAAACAATAAAGTAAATCTATTGCGTCTGTTGCCTCCCCGGCAACGACGCCAATTTTGGTAGTCGACTTTTCGCTTAGCGTTATAGTATTTAAGTGGTGGAAAAATTGACTAATAAAAAATAATGAAAATAACCACTCGCAGAAGAGCGGGTCATGTCCACAGGGAGGCAATGATGCAATCAATACTTAATTATTTAATGTTATTTCAGATAGTGCGAAATCCCTGTTCAAATCTAACTTAAAATGTGAAGGAAAGTAGATTTGCAATAACTTAAAAGGATAAGGGTATAAGTGTAGTTTTCCCTCACAGAAATCCTCAATAAATTTAGGATGAATTCATGCAGTTTTCACGTGATGTGTACTAAAGACAATTAGTACTTAAGTTAGGCCCAAAATCAATCTTTAAACTAGTTAATATAAATACCATGCAATTATAAAGAACTATCAGTGTTCGAATGCAATTCTGCCACAATATAATAATAATAAAAAAATCAAATTAGGTGGCAATGGCATTGAATGTAAATTTTAATTGGGGGGAAAATAGGGCTTTTTTCCTCTCCTCCTTGCGAGAGAGGGAGAGCACCGCGGGGGTTGTTACACGGCTCAAGCGGACGGCGGGGTTGAGAGCTCTCCGGTGGTGGCAGCTTTGGCGACGGAGGTGGCCAGAGCTCCGGGCTGTTGAATAAGAAGGCAGCGGTGCTGCTGCAGTGCCCCCTGCGGTGTGGGGCCTGCGCGCACTGGTGCGTGCCCGTGCAGGCAGAGGCTGGAGCGTACGGGCATGCCTGCAGGGTGGCACGGGTGTGCTTGTGGCGCGGATGCAGGGTGGAGAGGCTGGCTTGGTGCGCAGTGCACTAGGCAGGGGCAGGCGCTGGATGAGCGGTGTGCGCGCTGCAGTGCGCTGGAGGCGAGGCAATCTGCAGAGGGGAGCACCAGGCACTGGCTTGAGGTGGCTTTGAAGAACTTGGCGTGTGGTGCCTGCTGGAACGATGGAGGCACTGAAGGGAGGCAGACCTGCAGGGCTTGGAAGGTGCGGAGCAGCGTCTGCGGGGAGGTTGAAGCGCGTGCAACTACAGGCTGAAGCGCATCTGCAAAGATGAGAGGTGGAAGCGGGTGAAGCGCTGCGGGCTTGGTGCGTGGGCACGCTAAGGCGAGATGGCGCTCTGCTGGGAGTGCTGGAAGGTCTGCATTGCAGGAGTTGAAAGCGCGCACCTGCGGGCACAACTGCGGTGCAGGAGCAAGCGTCTGCGGCGTCGCTGCTGCAGGCTAAGGCGAGAGCGTCTGCTTGATGCTGTGCAGAATTTGGTGATGGCGCGGTGGTCGGTGGAGGCTGAGGCGGGTCTGCAGTGGGCACTTGGCGGGTGGACTGGGGCAAGGGTGAACAGTAGCAGGCAGATGTGGCATGAGCGCCTGCAGCAGGTGGTGCTGGAGGATGGATGCCTGGCACACAGTGCGCGCGGTGGGTCACAGGGTTCGCCCTTTCCACAATGAAGCAATTCCCCACAAGGGGGGGAAAAGATCCTTCTCCGTGCACCCCGCCTCCTCTCTTTTAACTTTTCTCCTTTGTGCGTGAGTTAAGGGATTTTCCTAAATCCCTTAACCATTTCTGGTCATAGTTGTTGAGAAAGGCAGTGGAAGAGGAAGATTACCCCAATGTCAGGCAGGGGAGGGGGGAAAGAGTCGCGGCTATTATGTGTTGGGGAATTTATCTCCCCTACCCTTGTTCTTTCCACATTTTATTACCTGCACATAAAAACAACAAAATCATTAAGTTATAGAATGTTATAAACTTAAATCATGAGGTGTAAATATTCTACAACTTAATTGTCATTATTAACACACCTAAACTGTACGATTAAAGATACTTAGGCTTAATATTAGTCCATTTTAATGGACTTATCACAAGGGCCAATATTAATTGTGAGGAGGGCCAAATTGAGTTAAAATTTGGGAGAAAAACACTGAAGATCAACATGTTTAAGGTCCAACAAGGAATTAATTGTGGAGTTATTGAACAAATTTGCGATGTTGAGGCTGTGGTTGACGACCTATGTATCGAGGAAAACTCGATTAATTTTGATCAACCACAAGAAGATTTTACCTGCAATTAGAGGAGCCTAAACCTAACCTAAACACACCCATAGCTCCTTTCTTTGCTCCCGACACCCATCTTGAACCACCTGCTGCTGCTGATAATCCTGTTATGCAATTGAAACCCCTCCCTGACCATCTTAAGTACGTTGTTTTGGGTTCCAATCAAATGCTTCCTGTGATTATCAACTCCCGACTCACATCTGATCAGGAGACACGCTTGATTACTGTCCTCTAGCAGCATCGAAGAGCCATTGGATGGACTCTTGATGATCTGATTGGCATCAACCCCTAATATTGCACACATCACATCTATACCAAAGAGGGCTCACGACCATCCCGTGAAATGGAGAGACGCCTAAATCCAAATCTGTAGGATGTTGTGAAAAAGGATATCATCAAGTGGTTAGATGCAGGGATCATCTACCTGATCTCCGACAGTTGGTGGGTGAGTCCAATCTAGGTTGTGCCTAAGAAGGCAGGACTCACTGTGATCATGATTGAAACTGGAGAAACATACCGACCTGTATAGCGAACGCTTGGAGAGTTTGCATTGATTACAGAAGACTCAATACCTCCACAAAGAAGGATCATTTCTCACTACCGTTCATTGAGCAGATCCTCAAGAAACTAGCGGGAAATCGATTATTCTGCTTCTTGGACGTGTACTCCGATTATAACCAGGTTGCAATCCATCCTGAGGACCAAGAGAAGACTACCTTCACCTGCTCCTTCGGGATGTATGCATTCCGAAGGATGCCGTTCGGTCTCTACAATGCACCTGCTACCTTTTAGCGGTGCATGCTTGCCCTATTCTCAGATATGGTAGGTGAATGCCTTGGAGTCTTCATGGATGACTTCTCGGTATTTGGAGAATCTTTTGATGATTGCCTCCTGCACTTGGTCTGAATCCTTAGGCTGCGCATCGACATGAACTTGGTTCTTTCCTGGGAAAAGAGCCACTTCATGGTACTTGAGGGAATTGTCCTGGGACATCTCATTTCTGAGAAAGGCATCCAGGTTGATTGAGCCAAGGTGAATCTGATTTCTAAACTCCCAATGCGTAGCTCGGTCAAGGACATTTGATCCTTTCTGGGGAACGTCGATTTTTACCATCGATTCATTCTCTATTTCTTGAAAATCGTGCACCCTCTGGCTACTCTTCTATCTAAGGATGTCCCTTTCGAAATCACCGAGGAGTTCACTCAAGCGTTTAAGATCCTATGTGATCGAGTTACCCAAGCACCTATCTTGCAGTCCCCTGCTTGGTCTCAACCCTTTGAGATCATGTGTGATGCATTTGATTATGCTGTGGGTGCGGTACTTGGGCAGAAAATAGATGGGAAACCCGTGGTCATCTACTACGCTAGCAAGGCCCTTGAAGAGGCTCAGTGTAACTACATAGTTACTGAGAAAGAGCTGCTAGCCGTAGTATTTGCAGTGGAAAATTCAGATCATATCTTTTGGGTTCTCGTGTTATCATATAATCAGATCACATTGCAGTGAGGCACCTCCTCGTGAAGAAGGATGCGAAACCTCAACTAATCCGCTGGATCTTACAGTTGCAAGAATTTGATCTCGAGATTCGTGACAAAGCGGGAAAGCAGAATGTGGTAGTTGACCACTTATCCCGCCTTGCTTCTGACATTATTGACCCTTTTGGACCCATCACAGAACACTTTCCCGATGAGCACCTCCTGACTATTAGTATGGAACTTCCTTGGTTTGCTGATTTAGTAAACTACTTGGCATCACATCAGATCCCATCCGATTGGTTGAAAGCCAAGAAAGATAAATTGCTTTTCGATGCCAAGTACTACATCTGGGAAGACCCGTACCTCTTCTGCATTGGTGCTAATTAGATCATCATACGGTGCATTCCAGAAGGAGAAATTCAGGACATTTTGTCCTTCTGCCATGACCAGGCCTACGGAGGACACTTCTCTGGACATAAAACCACAGCAAAAGTCCTCCAGTGCGGCTTTTATTGGCCCACAATTTTCAAAGATGCATACGATCACTTCAAGGCATGCACTTGTTGCCAGACCTTGGGCAACATGAGCCACTACGATATGATGCCTTTACAGTTGATTTATCGTGAACGACCAGTGACTTAAGCTGTTCATTAGACTCACTGATATGAACTTGGCTGAGGTATCTTTTGATCTCCATTCTCCTTGAGCTCATTACACCTGGCTGATGGCGTTAAACTCAGCGCTTAACGGGAGGCAACCCATCATCCTTTTGAAAAACCCGAAACCCTTCTTGACACATCTTATACTGAACTCATATTGCACTTTAGGGTTCATCCATTAGAATAACCAACTCCACCTCTGGTAACCATACCTGAGCTTGAAATCTTCCGGGACAGTCACCTTGACTCGTCCACCCACCCAAAACTTGTTCTAATGTACGATCTAAGCTGAACTTGAACCCACCTAATTTACAATGAGGACATTGCAAATAATAGACATGGGGGGTATTAAAGTGTAAAATGTTGTAAGAATCACTTCGTAAGAAAGGGTTTCATCAAAAAAATTACATACTCCAAAAAACCAAAAAAATAAAAAAACTAAAAAAAAGTGGAGAAGGGAGGAAATTTTGAGAATCAATTTGCATATCACTCTTGAGGAGGAAAAGGGGAGGTGATATAAATGTAAAAAAGGAGCACAATTTGAAACAAAAAGAGATAGTCATTAGTAAAAGATTAAGGAATCGACTTAGTTCTAGACCAAATGAAAAGAAAGAAATAAAAAGACAATAGTGCTAAGGGACAAAAGAGATTAGTATGAACGTTGATCTTAGGCCTCTTGAGCTGTGCTTAGGCTTAAAAAGTCAAGTATTCGTTAAGATCTAGATAGTCCTCAGGAGGTTGGGGAAAATGCGAAGCTTAAGTATTAGGTCTAAGACTTAGGGATTATTCGACCTCGTTAACTGACCTCTGGTTTGCGGGAATCATTAACCTAAGCACCCCAATCCACACATGGTCTGGTTCAGTGCGCTTAATTACCAAAATCACATAAATGTGTTAATTCTGTTATGAAAAAGTTACCTAGATTAGGAGTGGCTGATCAACACAAGTTGATTTGGAAGGGTTCCCGGTGAGGAGAGGTGGGAAATTCCCCTTGAAGATGCGTAATAACATACCGTCTCCTTGGTGCTTGTCTCCTAGGATATTTAAATATCCTACTGGGGGCATGTAAGCACCTTGTGCTGGTTCAGATGCCATGGGCAGCATTATCATGAAATGACGATTGCCAGGGTTTGGATTTAACTACAGAATGCCATGGGCAAGATTATCCCAAAATCTCGAAAGCCAGGGTTCTGGGGGTTGCCATGGGCGGTGCTATCTCGAAGCATCAATTGCTAGGGACCTTGTGAGGATTGATGGAGCTAGGAATCCAATACAAACCACGTTGTAAAGCCAATCTGAAGCTAGAAATAAAAAAAGAAAAGAGAGAGAAAACTCTCAAAATGAAAAAATCTTTTGTCTCTCTCTTAAAAAAGCACACTGCAAGCTGAACTTGAGCTAAAACATGTTACAAGCATGGGTGCTTTAACCGCGGAGTTCAACGAACCTTAGGTTAGTTCTTGTAAGGCTTAGAAACCTTCACGGTGGACTGAGGCGAAAGCTAGTCAGGTCTGAATCTTGGTTGGTACTTGAGTACCTCTAGGCCTACTATCGGCATTCTGATCTAATCTACAAAAGAAAGCACACAGCAGAAATCTGAGCATAAAAAGGCATATGGTCTAGAATTTGAGTTAATTCCATGAGATTTTGCTAAGGGACTAGCAAAAGCTAGCCATGGGGGTATGATGGGAATACCATCATGAGCCATAACTAGCTCAATTTAGTCATTATCAAGGAATAAATGCTCCTACATAATTACTAGAGAGCCCTAATTCATTGCAAATCCATTATGAGGGAAAGACAAGAAAATAAGGTTAAAACTGCAATTTTACCATCATATCTTGAATGCAGAACAACCATGGGTTTTCCCAGGGAGTAATTATGGGTCAAATGATCTTAAAAGTCTAACAAGTGGGCTAGAACAGACAGAAAAGGGTTTTTGCGTGTTTTGAGAATTAAATGACTTCTGAAACCCTAAAAGCAGACCCGCTTAATCAACAGAGGTTTTGGTCAGGATAAAATTCACCTAAACCTTCTAAAATTCAAATAAAAACATTCTCTAGGGTTTGGTACCTTAAATTTGACCATTGGAACCCATCTTGACCCAAAACAAAGTCTCAGACTGACATTTACCCTAATTTGGGTTTGTTCATAAATTACCTAGTCAAACTAGGTCAAAACTAAAATTCAACTTCACCATTAGATTCCTTAGGTCAAAATTAGGTTTATACCAAAATTTTGGCCCAATCTGAGACTATTTTAACCTAGTTTACAGTGTGTCCTGTCTGATCACACATATACCCTTAACTTTCAAAATCCTTACAAAAAGGCTCCTAACATTGTCATCATTTTCACAAATGACGGAAGTGGAAATCGTGTATTTTGAAATCATTGGAAATCGTAGTATATTCGCAAAAACCACTCGTCAAAGGTATTTGTGATAACGAAACTCGTGTAGATTTTATTCTTTTTAGAACTTGAGTCCTGGTCGTTCGTCTCTGGGAGGAGTGAAAATGAATCGAGATTTGAATTGGCTTTTATAACCTAAATCTAACCTGATATTTTTTTGTCTTTTTGTCTTTTGCACTTTTTTTTGTGTTTTTGATCTTTATTTTGAAAAGCAAAATGAAACCTAGATCAAGATAAACTAGCAAAAACCTAAGTGACTGTGCATCTAAATGAGGCCATGGTGGCCGTGCATGGTGTGATCAAACCTAAGTATCATATAGGCAAGCAAACATGAGGACAATATCAATCATAGAAACATCATGAAATTATTTATGCATAAAAGATTATCACATATCATCTACACTAGAAAGCAAATAAATAGAAGAAATCCCTCACGCCAGAAAATTGCCACTAGGGCCATCGGCCTTGTATGAGGGTGTAGGCTAGACCTTGGGTATGCAAACTCGTCTACACGCCTACCAAAAGAGATGTCTAGCCACAAGAGGCTATGGGTGAGCCTTCATGGTCGTCCAAGAAGAGAAGAAGATGGGGGTGAGTGCACCCAAGTGGAGAGAGGAGGGTGTTGCACCCTTTCTCTACCAATGGCCGTCCTTGAAGCTTTGGAGAGAAGCTTCTCTAGCTAGCCATCCATGGAGCCTTGGAGGAGGATGAGGAGGATGGCCTTAAGGCTTTAGAGGGTGGAAGCAGGTTTAGAGTAGAGGGTATGGATGGGTGAGTGTATGGAGATAGTCCAATTTCGTGGCTCTCTGTTTGCCCTTATGGAAGGCTCCATTTGGTTGCCACTTTTGGTGGCTCCAAATATAGCCAATGCCACATTTTTTGGATCTAGGTTTGACACAAGTTTTTAGGGTTTCCAAGAGAGTGTGCATGGGTTTGGTGAGAGTAAAATGGGAAGGTGTGCATGTGTGTGTGGGTGTGTATTTTTCGTAGAGCTAGGATGTGGGTTTTGGTAGGATTAGGTGCTAAATAGGTTGGGTCAATCTAGATTAAGTGGGTGTGGACCTAATTAGGCTTAGGAAAGTCTAATTGGGTAGGATTGAACCTAATTAGGTCTAGGTCAAGTCTAATTAGATGTGTGCATGTGGTTAGGCTAGGGTAACCCTAATAGGTATGAGTCAATTAGATCTTGGGTGGATCTAATTGGGCTCGGGTGCACCCAATCAACTATAGATGCACCCAATTAGGTATGGGATGGTTCAATTGGGTTAGGGATAGGATAAGTAGGGCTATGGATAGTGGATTAGGCTTAGGAGGTCTCTACTTAGGTTTCCTAAGGTGTCCGGTGGGGTTCCTAGGTCAAAATAGGCAAGCTAGGGCTTCCAACACCAAAATCAGGAACCAGACAGCAGTATCAGACATCCAGGATAGTGGTCAAATGTCTTATACTACAAAATTGGATGTCTGGACCTTAAATTAGACATCCAATTCTGTGTCAGTATTAGTTTTGGCTTCCTGGATTGTTATTATGCAGAAATCAGACGTCCAGCCAGATGTCTGGACGTCCTAAAAGGTGCTGAAGAGTGGGTTTTAGGTTTTCTAAGGTTGGTTTTGGTTCCTAAGTGTTTGGGAGAGGGATAGGGTGGATAAGAACATGGATAGTGCTATCCATGTTTGGGTTTTGAAGCTAAGGTGCCCTAATGGAGGTTGTTTGGGGTTTGGGAAGGCTGTCCTAGGGTTTCTAAGGGTAGGGATAAGGATATCCTCCTCACTCCTCTTATTTAAATTAGTCTTCTTCTTCCTTTATTTCTTTATTCCACTATCTCCATCCTAGATCACTTTATTATCTGCAAATAGCAATAAAAACTATTAACTAGCAGGATATCTCATCTTATTCTAAATAGACTGATGCAATGCATGATATGAGTGCAATATCCACAATTTAAGCTAGGTTCAGACATTATTTAGGTTGATTAGGACCCATGATTGCTGTGCAATCATACCCCCTTGCTTAAACTTTGCTAGTCCTTAGCAAATGCAAGACTAAATTATTCACATAAGGGTACCTAAGTGATTGATTATTTTATCAAGTGTATGCTTAGAGATTTTTCTCCTTTTTGTTTTCATCCTATGTTCTAGAAATCCAGACAAATGTGAAAGTGCAGCTACGTAACTTTTGCAACGGATTCGAGTGAAAAACCTGATTCACCTCTAAAGCCTGTACTTGACCCCTAGTAAAAATTCTAGCAGGATAGGCGAACTTCTTACCTCGGGGTATTCAAGATATTCTATGAATTCCACCTTGGCTTTAAGCTTAGGTAGAGAATCTTAGAGGGAAAAGATTATATATTTGGTGGCTCACTCTCGACTGGTGCTACATAGAGACTAGTACTATAGAATCTAGATTCCCAAATTATTAAGTAACTCAACTCAAAGAAAGACGAGAAAACTATGCTCTCTTTTGGTTCCTTTGTATTCATTCTCTCTTTTTCTCTATTTTTTTTTTCTTAGAGCTCACAATCTCACTAGATTCACACATATGACCTATATTTGATGGTCTCACTTGGCATTAATACTTTAATTGAGTTCTTATAACCTTAGCACTAAGTCGGAATTCCTTAGTCAGTATTCGAGCGATCAAAAACACAGAAAAATAGGTTAAGGCCTTATTTGGTGGTATTGCCTTAATGCAATTGAAATAAACACTAAATATTCACACACTCTTTTTCTTTGCTTTTTCTTCTTTTTCTATATATATTTTTTTCAATTTTTCTCTTTTTTTTTCATTCATTTTTCTTCTTCCCTTTTTTTTCTATGTATAATAATTTTTTTTTTCAACATAACACAAGCTAGCATACATTCACGAACTTTAATGAGGAGGCATTATTAGGGATTGGTGATACTCAAGAGACATTGGGTGGCTTATTTGGTGGAAGTGCCTACTCACGGCACCAGGAGAGACGGATAGGATGGTGTATTTCTGACCTTGGCATCAATACCCTCCTTCAGCAGAGGATTCCGTAAAGAATGGTCGTAAGCATTCACCTTAGCCCTAGTTTTATGAAAACTCGCTCTTCGTGTAAATGCCTTATTTGTTGGCTCTCAATATTTCGCACAAAAATGTATATGCAGGATCCGAGAGCGAAAACTATGCCTAATCTCTGAGTATCATTACTTAATTATCTAGGATTCCAGATTCCTTGCACTAATGTTAGAGCACTAGTACACTCTACTCTCATCTCACATTATTTGGTGAATTTTTGGAAGAAAATTTTCCTGACTCCCAAAACATTGTCCAGGGGTTCAGGAAAAGAAGCACTGCTTCTTCTTGAAAGACTAAAGACGTTTATCAGCCTTCATCGTGAATCCATTGCAAATTCGACGTGTGTGTGAAAATTGTACTGGATTCCAAATTACAGGAATCAACTACAGGATGAAATTCTTAATACATTCTCTTGGTAAAAATCTTATTCATGAAGGCAAAATATATACATGCTATGTATAACCTTTCAAAAGTTGCACTTTGAAAATTTCCCTAATTCAGGTTATATTCAGCTTGACCCTAAATTTAGAACAAAAAGGTGAGCGGATGAGACGAAAGTGGCTATTGCAGAGATTTTTAGGTCCAATGCGAGCATTGGAGGTGGAGTCGGTTGTTCTTAATTTAAGGACCCTAAAGTGCAATTAGCATGATTACGAAAGGCTTTTCCTAGGTGTTGGCAGAAAAATTTTCAGTTTACAATTACTACCCTCCCATGCCTACTTTCTTGCATGTCCTCATGCATGAATATAACGAAAAATAAATTAAGACAGGGAGTAAATGGGCAGAATTCACCTGGAATGGCTCCTGAATTTTGACATTCCACTTATTCCAACACCTGAAATTGAACATGCAGGAAAAATATGACAAATAAAATATGCTAGATATAAGTGCTGAGATTAACGCCTCCAGCTGGGCGTACACTCAAAAAGGATATACCAATACAGTATTGAGAATGGCGAGTAAAATGATAAGAATTTTAGTCTCATTCGCCAACAGTGGGCCGCAAATGCGAACTAACTATCCATGAATTCCAAGTCCAAATAATCGAAAAAATATGTAGATGGGGCTTGGGATTATCTGTAGCCAGATGCTACAGAAGAAAGACAAATAAATATGCGTGCCTGGAAGAAATGAATATGAAGGCATCTGGAAGAGGTGATGGAGAATTTGGGTGGTAGGGGTATGGGTGGAGTTGTGTGGGGTGAAATCATATGGGTCCTGATAATGGTGATGAATGGAAGGCATGACCCAAGTAGTGTAGTCAGATTTGGAAATCAAGATTCAGTGATCTATCTCTACCAAAGATGTTTGGGTCTTATCTTCTTTTATCTCTTCCAAATTTTCCAATGCCAAGTCCCAATTATCACATGATTCCCTAAAATTTTTAGCTTCCTCTGATAACTCATCATATGTTATCCCCAACAGTATTTCAATCTCTTGAATATCTTTTTCATAAGGGGATATTTCCTTCTCACTTAGATGAAATTGGTCATTAGATTTAGTAGTGAGTCCCTTCGTGAAAGTTGAATGGGCTGAATCATTGATTGAGGAGTTGTTACAGTCCTTTTGATTTTGTTGCTCTGTGTATGACATCATTTGAACTAATTCATCAATGTCTCCATGGGTATTCTCAAATAAACAAAATCATATTCAGGTCCCTTAATACTTGGTTCCTCAAAATGAAATGATTGGTACTTAGGCCCTAAATCAAGATCACGATTCTAGAATAAACCTCCATTCTCGACTTTAATAAGATTATCAATATCATCCACCTCGGGTGTTTGATCAATGGAATCCTGCATGACCACCACCGAGTCACAAATCGATTGTGACACACCTAACCCAAATTCAAACATTTTTTATTTTTGTTGCTCATCCCGGATTTTATGAAGCTCTTTCTTTATGTCATCGTATTCTTTTGCACTAGCTTCTATTATTTCATGAATCATTTTGATCAATTGAGTAATCCAGGATTCATTGCAAGGGGCAAGGGTTTGAATTGGGCTAGGTCGATCAAGATAGTCAACCATACTATCAATGATTTGATTTGGTATTGAGGGTGACTTATGTGATCTAGTGGATTGTCGATTCGGGTCAAGTGGTTCTACCCAGGTGTCAATTGCCATAGTTTCTTCTAAATTACCCTCCGACTCACTTTCCATGTCATCCAGAAAATACTCTGACTTTGTCTTCTTAGCGGCTGCATAAATATCAAAGTGAATCTTCTCATTGCCGCTACTCATCTCCATACATCCTGAGTAGCAGTCAATCCGTGCATTGGCCGTAGCTAAGAAAGGTCGACCCAAAATGATGGGTGAATTACTTAGCTTTTCCAGTATATCTATGTCCAAAACAATAAAATCGACCGGAAAGCTAAGACCTTTCACTTTAATAATCACATCCTGAACTACTCATTTCAACCTCTCTGATTATCTTAGGTTAGCTTAGTTCCTCTCTACGCATAGGTTAGAATTTCCTCTACTTATCCCCATTTCAACCTCTCAACACCATCGCAAGCCACCTTCGTCTCCATCTCTGACGATCACTCTGGTGAAGTCATCCGCTCACTCCATTGTTCCAAATACTTTTCCGACTACCTCACAACCTCTGTCGTACTCCACTCTTCAAAACCCCTCTCTCCATTCGCTTTCTCATCCACCCAAATCTGCTGTTGACCAACCCACCTTTCCGTCATCATTCTCGACACCATCTGACCACCATAGCCACCTTTACCCCACGCCACCGCCACCATCACATTCGTCACACTCATACGAAGCTCCTGAACTTGATTAATAGGGTTGAGAGGCCGTTTTGTGTGTTTTAGGTCTTCAGGTCCTCTCCGTCATTAACAAGCGAGTTCAAGCTTGCTTGAAGCTTGCTTCAGGTCTCACATTCCCTAGGTCTCAACTCTAGTTGCTGCAAAATCATCCCAGGATCACTCTTGGGTTATCTATTGGAGTGGTTGACCACAGCTTTGACTACAATTGCAAGAAGGAGTTGCTATTGCTGCTGTGCGAAGGAAGGGTGGGACTTTAGTCCCACCTTGGAAGCGGGAAACTAGATGAAGGCGCATATATTGATTTTATCGTATAGGCTCTTCGCCTCCTAGCCACAGGGTGAGGTCCCATACACCCCCATGCACCTCGCCTGTGACACTACTCACATGGGTCTGGTGCATTCGATTACCTACCTAGCCAAGCACTCCTCGGCTGCTACCCATTACAGGCAGCCCTGGTCCCGGGTGTGCGTGTACCTAATAACCCAACTATCTTGACATTGGCCCTAGGAGGGCGGATCCTAGAGAGAGAAGAGAGTGCGGGGGAGGGGGAGGGTTTTGCCCTGTGTGAATGTTTGCCAAATATGAAGGGATGGCCGCCCTCTGTGTGCGAAGGAAGAAGAGAAGGAAGCTGAAGCAGAAGAAAGAGAAGCTGCAGAAGAGAAGCCCAATAGAAGAAGAAGAGAAGAAAAAATGAAAAAGAGAAGAAGGAACAGAGAAAAGGAGAAGTAGCCGAGCACTGTAGCAAAAAGTAGGATAAGTCATCTGATCCGTTAAATAGACGTCTGAGCATCATTTGAAGTGCACTGTACACTTATATTACGTGGAATTCATTTGCCTAGTACTATTGAGTTATTTGATATAAATTGTGAGGGGTAATTGGTGATTCAAATCACCATTTTACCCTATTCTTTTTGCACTATTTGACATTCACTTTCATTCATATTGTTTGGAATTCTATTGATTATATATTTGTGTTGAATTGCAATCTTGAGAAGTATTTTTGCCAATTTCTCCCTATTTTCGACCTCAGACTTTCATTCGAGTAATAAATATTATTTGTTTTCAAGTGATTTCAACCTATACTACAACGCAACGTTTAAAACCTCGATTTTGCTCTGTTAACACCTCCCCCACTCTCTCTTTCTTTCCTTCCTCCTCTCCTCATTCTCAAATAGTTGGGTTAATCGGGGTCGTGTAATCGGGTCTAGGGCTGCGGGTGGGGGTCGTAGCCGAGGAGTGAAGGCCTAGGCAGGTTCAGGTTAAGTGCGGGTGAGCGGGGACCTCACCACTAAGTGTTCTAAGGTGATAAGCCTAGAGCACAAATTCCCTTTATGCACTATCGCATGCTTTTATCCTCACAATGTGGGACTAAAGTCCCCACCTTCTTCACATAGACAGCAGCAGTAGGTGGCCTTCAATTGGCATCCTTGGAGTGGTCAATGCTCCCAATTGGTCACCTGGGGATGCTCTTGAGACGAATCCGCTTCACCTGGGATGAAGACCTAGAGTGAGCACCGCAAGAACACGGTGTTAAGCTCTTCGAAGGAGCTTCAACAATGGTGGCGGCGACCTGTGACTTGAAAACATGAAAAAGGCATCTCTGCCACATTAAAATAGTTCATAAGCATCGTCAGAGGGTGTGGAGTGTGATGGTGGTGGTTGTGTGAAGAATTAGGGTGTGAGGTGGTCAAACAGAGGCAGAAAAGGTCATGCGAAGGTGGGTTGTTTGGTGGAGCTTTTGGGTGGGTGGAGTGGCAAATAGGTAGAGGGGTTTTATGCGGATGGTCAAGGAAGAGGTTTTGGCACAGGTGGCAAGGTGTTTGGAGTGGCGGAGCGTGTGGAAGACCTCGCTGGAGGGTGGCCGGAGATGGGGAAGATGAAGGGTGAATGTCACCGTCGAGGGGTTCTTTTTGGTTTTTGGATAAAAGAATTTAAACTAATAACCTAAGGGAACCTAACTAACTAATCTAATTGGTCGAAGGGGGTAAGATGGCACCGATTACGGTATGGCCGACGCCGGAGAAGGGAATGCCTCAAATGAGGGAGAATGGCAAGGAAGAGAGGGGAAGACGACTCTCGCTGGTATTGCGAGCAGCGGGGGAGCTTGAGGAAGAGCAATTGGTTGGCTATAGTCTGTGACGGTCGGCGAAGAATGTAGAACAAGAAACTCTCCGGAGCTTGCAGAGGGATTGGTTGGAGAGGAGGGAAGAAGAATAGGTATTCCAGCCAAAAACAGGCTAAGGAGGTAAGGAACTTGATCAGGGTTCTCTTATAGGCCTTAAGGAGGAGTTCCAAGATTGGAAATAAGCTTGTGAACTCCAAGCTTTTCATGCAAGCCGTATACACGTGGTTTCAAAGAGTTCGCATGAGGAATCTAGAGAAGTTTAGGATTCATGAATGGTCTCATGTGGAAGGGAATTCCTCAAGGAATCTCCCTTTCAAATTTGGGAGTGATTGATTGAGAATCGAGCGAGGAATATAGGGGCCTATTTCGATGGTATAGGTCTGAGTTTCCAAACATGGTGCAAGGACCAAATTGTGAAGAAGATGAAAAATATAGGGGCCTATTTGTAAAAAATTCAAAGAGTTAAGGGCCATTGTGTAATAAAAAGAGTTTGTTAGGACTGAATTTCAAACTAGGTCAAGGTGATCTCTAATTGGGCCTAAATTTTGGTAGAAACCTAATTTGGACTCAAGGAATTGGATGGTAAAGTTGGATTTTGGTTTTAACCAAGTTTGACTGGGTAGTTTATACAAAAACCCAAATTATGGTAATTGTCTATCTGAGACTTATTTTAGGTCAAAATGGGTTCCAATGGTCAAATAAAAGGTACCAAACCTTAGGGAATATTTTTATATGATTTTTAAAAGGTTTAGGTGAATTTTATCCTAACCAGAACCTCAGCTAATTAAGCGGGTCTATTTTTAGGGTTTCAGATGTCCATTAATTATGTGAAATGCATGTAAACCCGTTTCTATCTGCACAGACCCTCTTATTAGACGTTTATGATCATTTGACCTTTAATTAACCCTTGGGAAACCTTGTGATTTCTTTGCAATTAGGATATTATGTTAAAACTGCAAATTTACCCCTATTTTACTGTTATTCTCTCAGAAAGAATATGCAGTGAGTTATGGTCTTCTGGCAGTTATGTAGGAGCATTTATCTGTTGATTATGACTAATTAAAGCTAGATATGACTGATGATGACATTATCATCAGTAGGGTGATGATTGGTCTTCAAGTTGGCGCCAACTTTGAAGGGTTGTGGAGGTGTTTTTGGCGCCAACTTGAAGCGTGTTATGGTGGTGGTTATGGGTGGTTTTAGAAGGAAAATTAGGTGGCCTTTGGTGATGGTGGTGTGAAGGGTCATGTAAGTAGGTGGCACCAACTAGGAGTGGACTAGTTAGCTTAGTTAGGTGGTGGACTTGGAGTAGTGGTTAGGGTGAAGTTAGGTTTGGGTTTAGATGGATGGCCATGGAGGTGGAGCTGATTTTGAGCTTAGCTAAGCTAGCTAAGCTAGCTTAAGTAATGCTTGAGTAGAAGAAGAGGTAGGAAGGATTAAGGTTTAGGGAAGAGGAGCTGAGGGAGTAGCCTTGAGCTACCTTGAAGCTTGTGGGAGCTATCATCTGCTACAGAAGTTCTTGTAGGAGCTCAGCTACTCTACTTTAGCTAGCTAGTTCTTTGCTAACTACTAAATTGAGTTGGTTGAGCTGGGTTGAGTTGGGTTGAGCTGGCTGTGGACTTCTTTTCTAACCTTGTTTAGCTAGCTAAAAACTAGTAGCTAAGCTAAGTTGATTGGAGCTCCTATGAGCTAAAAGGATCTAGGTGGAGTTGGACCGAGCTGAGCTGGAGCTGGAATGAACTCATGTCAACTCAGATGAGCTAACTAGGGCTCCCAATGAACTGTTTGGAGCTAAGATGAGCTAGACTCAACCAAGTTGAGCTAGATCTAAGCTGAGTAGAGGTAGGTTTAGCTAAGTTAGGCTACCTTGAGCTACCATTAAGCTAAGATGAGCTAAATGGTGCTGGAGGGAGCTAAACCTAACCAATGTGAGCTGATATCTAGCTAAGATCTGGATCTAGCTAGGGTTAAGCTGATCTGATCTTCTTCACTTTCTTCCTTCTCGAGTGCTGGGGTTTTAATGGTTTGAACATCTATTTAACATTAACACTCAAGTAAAGATGTCAAAAACACAAAAAGAATGCAATGCATGCCTAACCTAATTTATGCCTAAATGCAACCCAGAAACCCATTTGCAAAGTCAAAATCCTAAGAGCTAGGTTTGTTTTAGGGCATAAGAATGATGATAAATTGGCGTTTATCAGGAAAATCTAGTCAAGCTCTTTAAGCAAGTCTAGATAAACATCCCCTTGATGGATGATCCACCACGTACCAGTATACGTGAGATTTCTGAAGGATTTATGTACACCTAAGCATAAGCCACGAAGCGAAAATGGGAGTCCGATTATATTATCTGAGCAAGTCAGCTCGATCACTGATGAGCCCACATTTGTGGGCTAATTTATTATTTAAATGCCTAGACATTAAGTTTATACATAGATATACATAGCATGCATTAATATGTAAATAAATTAGTTTATAAATATACTTTCATGCATATTTAATACATTACATTCATGTGTAAATATGATAGCATGCATTAGAATCTAAGTGGCTAGTTATAAATTAGTTTGCATGCATGCATTAATACATAGTTTAAATAATAATAGGATTTAGTATTTCTTATGGGCTTTGTACATAAATAACTCACATATATATTTTCTTTATATTATTTGAATATTATCTTCTCAACGGCTGCAGGAGCTTAAAGGCGACAGTGATGGTAAGCGAAAAACTTAGATTTCTGTCGCCAACACCACCACCGTTTCATCTCCATTGTCGTTCCTGCCTCAACGACTCCCCTACAACTATAAGAGCAAATTACCTCCTGCCTTGCTGTTATGACTCGGTTCTTGGATCCCTACAAGACCCAAGATCGGCTCACATCGACTAATCCCAAGACCTAGTCGTCCAACGAGAAATAACCAAAAACAGGAAAAATAAACCACATTCACAAATGCAATATAACTAAGCAGAAGGAAATAACGAAGTAGTAAAGTAGAACAATAGCCTCAAAATAGTAGTACATGCCACCACAACAACAACAGGAAATAGAAAGTAATGAGAACAGCAATTTAAAGTCTAGGCTTGGCTAGGCCCAGCTCCCTCTGCAACTGGAAACTCGGGCTGCTCAACTCTTGGTCCTGAACAGGGTTACGAAAAGACGGAGCCAGCGAACATTGAGTAGAGTGGTATTTACATTATTTATGCGCTAGCAAAGTAAAAACAACAAGCAGGTTTTATTCTCATTTCTATTTATCTCATTTATGTGTTTCTGGTTCATCTATTTCTCAAGTATCCAAGTAATTCTTGATATTGCATGTTCCTCGTGAGAATGATTTTGATTGCAGTCTTTTCCGTGGAGTAGAAGGTACACGTGGTGCTATCTTAGCCAGGAGAGTCCCCCGCAGTAGTCTTACACCCAATCAACCACCCCGAGGTCACTGTCGAGACATAGCGGTGACTACGGCGCACGCGATAAGCACACCGGTAGCTACCCCGCATTGACACGCGGTCAGTCATTTCTGCTAGTGGGTACGCCCAAAGTACAGCATGGAACAGTATAGGGCCTTGCCCTCTCAGAATAGGGGTCTCGCCCCTTAAAACCAAACAGGGGTCTCGCCCCTCCACAGTCCACGTACCCTCGTCTGACTACCCTGGTTTGCCCAAAGGGCCTATAAAGTTGATGTAGGGTGGCTAGCTGAACCACGAGCCCCGTGGGGTGGCTAGCTCCCTCCCTACACTAGTACCACGCCTCAGTACCACGTACGCGAGGGCCAACAGGAGTTGGTGTAGAGTGGCCAATCCTAACCCCAGGTCTCAACCTAAGGGAGGCTAGCTTCGCTCTACACTAAAAAGGGACAGTTGCTCTCCTTGGTATCGCATACACAAGGGCCAGCATACTTCCCGTCTACATTCCAGATTCCTTTCATACATAGGAGTTCTACTCCTTAATTCCTCGTAGAGTTCAGGCTCATATTCATCTCATTTATCCATATCCAGATCTCATGTATCATAACTCGTTCCTCATCCATATACAGGCAGCTTGTGTTTTCATAGTTTAGTTCTGAATGCTAAACATGCAACTTGTGGTTTATCAGTTCAATTTCTGATTTACATACAGGTAGCTCATCTTTTAACATGCATCTCAAGTAAATCAGAGTAGTTCCATATCTTGCTCATACATTTCTACCCTAAGGTTCATTCCACATCCTAGAGTTTTAATCAATTTAATCTAAGCAGACATATTCTTTATTCATATCTTAGTAATTGCATTAAACCACTCTACCAAGTATCATGGGAGGAATGGGGGCCTGCATCGCAGATCTTGTCGTCTCCGTGGGCCCCAAACACGCCACTGACTAGTAACCTGTACCAGCGACCAATGTACATTAGACGAGCTCAAAATAGTAGATATTCAACATGAACACATAGAGAAACTCGAGTGGAAAACAACGGTACTTCATTTATGGAAATTCAATTTAGTTTGGGCCTTAAACAGGTCAAAAATGCGGTTACTAACCAAAATCAGACGTCTGGGACTAGTCCCAGATGTCTTAAAAGACGTCAGATCCACCTTGTGTTTCCTGCAGTGTGCTTAGACATCTGGATCCCTACGCGACCGTCTGGGGGTAGCTCCAGACATCTCACCCTCCTTCCAGTCGTCTGGAAGGGTCGTCGGACGTCTGGCAATGCAGTCAGACGTCCAAAAGTACTTGGGAAAGCATACCGCGTACCTTCCCAAAGCCTTCACCTACATATGAAAACACAAGCACAAATTTTGCCCAACATCCCTACGCTACATCTTCATGGCGAAAAGTAGTGCAGGAGCACGTACCTCGCGTGATATTGCTCTTTTAGACGTCTGGCCTCAACTCTGGATGTCCTGGTGTCCGCCAGCCATCTGGACGATAACCCAGACGTTTGATACTGGAAAACTTCTAGTACCAGAACCTACTCCATGATTCTCCTCTCCTCACGATGTCGTCTGCAGCGCATTGCAGTAGCTTCAGCAGCTGCAGAGGGCCAGGAGGCTGCATCCCCAAGCCCTTCCTCCTCGTGTGCGCACCCACCACCGACAGTGTGAGCTCCGCTGAGCTCCCGAAGGTCCTCTGACCTTCACACTCTCTTCCTTCCCCCACTCGTTCTCCCTCGCTTGCCCCCTCTCTCGTCACTCTCGTCCTCCCTCGCCATGGCCACAAGAGGGAAATGCTGAAAGTGGTGGTGGTGGCTGGAGAGTGGTGTGATGGGGTGAGGGTGCGAGGAGAGAGAGGCTTCTGCGCGCTGCCCGTGCGTAGAGCACAAAGTGATGTACGAAAATTCTCACTTTCAGACGTCCGACCATATGTCCAAACATCTGGACACACGTCTGACCGAAACTCCAGATGTCTTATCCAACTAAAAAGGCAACGGGCCATTTCACTTGCTAAGGAGGCCTCCACCCCACTCCACTACTGTGCAAAGAGTGAAGCTCTCCTCCACTCAACCACCACTGGCCTCGATTATGTACACAAGTCCACACCATCGCGGGCAGGTAGGGTGACAGACCGCTGCGCCACCAGTGGCTTGGGTAGCTTACCGTGAGCATGTGCCTAAAGGCCACGCAGTATCCTTCCTCTGTTTGTCATTCCTCCCCCAATATCACCATTTCCACCTCCAATAAAAACCATCAACACCACCATTACCAACACGCACCACCTTCATCTTCATCTCCTACTGTTGCCCGAGAAACCCACCACCACCAGCAACCACCCCCCACAACCAGCACCATCACCAACACCAGCAACCACCACCAGTAGCCATCACCCGCACACCCTCCATAGCCCTCACGACACCATCCACATGCAGTTAGTCATTCGGGAAACTTCCCAGGTGTTTGAAGTCCCAACAGCACCACCTCATCATCTTCTTCTTCCCCTGTTTCTCTTCTACAACATCACACTCGAAGAACCCATCACCATTACCACCTACCCACCGCCATGTGCAGCCAGCTTGACGCCCTTGTGCGAGCACACCTCTCATGCACAGGCAGCCCAACGTCCTCGCGTGCATGCGCCATCCTCTCACACACGGCCAGTAGCATGCTCGTGTACCTCTTGCCATGTCCGCAATAGCAGTGCAAGGACTCCTTGCGCATCCACTGCACCGTGCGTCACCGACCTCTCGCCTCTCCACCTGCAACTGCAGTGCATGCTAGCGCACCACCCTCACCATGCATAGCTATGCCTCGTCGCATGCGTGCCACCCCAATGCACCCATTGCACGCTCCCTGATTGTGTGTAGCTGCAGCAGGTAGCAGCACCCACCACTGTTCTCTTCTCCATGCCTCCACCTCTGGTCGTCCCACGCCTAATCGACACCATCATCGTGAAGCCCCTGGGTGGGGTTACCTTCGACTGCAGCCTCACCATCCAGCTCTTCTTCATCTGTGCGCAAGCTCCACATGAAGCTACTCCCCTGTTTCACCTTCTAGTAGTTTTTACCTCTAATTCCATTGCACGTTTTGAGTTTTTTTGTTTATTAATTAAATATTGTGGTGATTTTATGAGATTCCCCCTTATCTTTCATGCAAATGAGATTTCAACATATGTAGCAATTGATAGCATAATCTAAAGGAGATTTTGGGTTGATTTATTTAAGGGAAATTAATCGTGAACATCTATTTTTAACCCATGCAAGTTTTAATAGGCCATTGCCTCCCTGTGGACACAACCCGCTCTCTCGAGTGGTTTATTTTAATTATTTTGTTAAGCAATTTTCCACCACTTTGATACTAAAACAACACATCATTTTATATGCAAAACAACAACGAAAGAGAAAACTGTCTTTTCAATCATTTTGAGCAAGATCCCGCAAAAAGCAAAAGATCCTAGCACCCCTTTGATTTCTTGTATGATCGGTGATATAGAATTTGATCGAGCATTGTTGGATTTAGGAGCCTCCATAAAATTGATACCTACATCCCCACTAAACCATTTCGAGGAAATTGAGCTCAAACCGACTGAGGTGACCTTGCGGTTAGCAGACCGATCAATCAAGTCACACAGAGGAATTCTTGAGGATGTTCTGCTTCGGATCCGTGATTTCTATTTTCCAGTGGACTTCATCGTGTTAGTCATGGATACTCCTGGAAATCTAAGGAACACATCGATCATTTTAGGGAGACCATTCCTAGCCACAGCTAGGACAAATATTAACTGTGAAGAGGGCCAGATTGAGTTAAAATTTGGGAACCAGACACTAAAGATTGATATCTTCAAGGCTTAGAAAGGAATAAACTGTGGGGTAATCGAGGAAGTATGTGACATCAGTTCTATCGTTGAGGATCCACTTACAGAGGAAGACCTGATTATCTCTGATCCTCAACCCCAAGAAAATTCGGACCCACAGATAGAGGAGCCCGGAGCTGATCTAGATTCACCCTTAGCTCCCACCTTATCTTCTGAGGTCCATCCCAAATCCCCACCTGCTGTTGATAACCTGGTTATGGAGTTGAAACCCCTCCCAGATCATCTGAAGTACATGTTTTTGGGTTCCAATCAAATGTTTCCAGTGATTATCAATTACCAGCTCACATCTGATCAGGAAACAACATTGATTTCTGTTCTCCAGTAGCATCAGAGAGCCATCAGATGGACTCTCAATGATTTGACTGGTATTAGTCCCTCCTATTGTACACACCGTATCTACAATGAAGAGGGCTCACGACCATCTCAAGAGATGCAGAGAAAACTTAAATCGAATCTACAAGAGGTTGTGAAGAAAGAGATCATCAAGTCATTAGATGCTGATATTATCTACCCTATCTCTAATAGCCATTGGGTGAGCCTGATCCAGGTGGTGCCTAAGAAGGCAGGGCTCACCATTATCATGACTGAATCTGGAGAGACCATCCCAACCCACATTGCAAATTCATGGGGAGTATGCATAGACTATCGAAAACTGAATGCCCTTACAAAGAAAGATCATTTCCTGGTTCCATTCATTGACCAGATTCTCGAGAAACTGGTAGGAAATCTATTTTTCTGTTTCTTGGATGGTTACTCCGGATATAATCAGGTGGCAATTCATTTAGAGGATCAGGAAAAGACCAGCTTTACTTGCCCTACGGTATGTACGCATTCCGCAAGATGCCATTCGGGCTATGCAATGCACCTCCACCTTTCAGCGATGCATGCTAGCCATATTCTCAGATATGGTAGGTAATTACCTTGAGGTCTTCATGGATGACTTCTTGGTATTTGGTGAATCTTTTGATGAATGCCTCCTGCATTTGGTCCAAATCCTTAAAAGATGCATTGAAGTGAACCTAGTTCTCTCATGGGAAAAGAGCCACTTCATGGTTTCGGGGGCATCATACTTGGACACCTTGTCTTTGAGAGAGGTATCCAAGTTGACCAGGCTAAGGTAAATCTAATTTCCAAGCTACCTGTGCCTAACTCAATCAAAGACATCATATCATTCTTGGGGCATGTTGGATTTTATTGTCAATTCATACCTGATTTCTCTAAGATTGCATGCCCCTTGACGAATCTCCTTTCAAAGGGCACACCTTTTGAGATATCGAGTGAGTGCATTCACACATTTGAGATCCTACGTGACCGAGTCACCCAAGCACCAATCCTGTAATCTCCTGATTAGTCTCAACCATTTGAGATCATGTATGATGCATCTGACTATGCAGTAGGGGCGGTGTTGGGTCAAAAAATCGATGGGAAACCAGTGGTCATATATTACACCAACAAGACATTGGATGAGGCTCAGCGTAATTACACTACTACAAAGAAAGAGCTGCTGGCTATAGTATTTGTCCTGGAGAAATTCAAGTCATACGTCCTGGGTTCCCATGTCATCATTTACTCGGATCACACTGCAGTGAGGCACTTACTCATGAAGAAGGACGCGAAGCTGAGATTAATCCGCTGGATCTTGCTATTGTAAGAATTCGATCTGGAGAGTTGCGACAAGGTGGGAAAGTTGAATGTGGTAGCTGACCATTTGTCTCACCTTCCATCTTTGGTCATTGACCCGTCCGGACTTATTACCGAGCACTTTCCAGATGAGCATCTCTTGGCCATTAACAGACTTTCTTGGTTTGCCGACATCGAGAACTTCTTGGTTACAAGGAAAGTCCCACCAGATTAGGCGACTTTTAGGCGAGACAAGCTAATTTTCAATGCCAAGCATTATGTTAGGGAAGATCTGTATCTTTTCCAAATCGGTAATGACCAAGTGATCAGGAGATGCATTCCAGATGACGAGGTCAATGACGTAATCTTATTCTGTCATGACCAGGCCTATGGTGGCCATTACTCTAGGCGTAAAACCGCAGCTAAGATCCTCCAATGTGGGTTCTTTTGGCTCACAATGTTCAAAGACGCATAATCCTATTGTAGGGCATGTGCCTGTTGTCAGACCTTCGGCAACATGGGACCACGAGATATGATGCCCTTGAATCCGATCATCGTGTGCGAAATCTTTGTCATTTGGGGAATTGATTTCATGGGACCTTTTCCATGATCTAACAGCTTCGGGTACATCTTACTCGTTGTTGATTACGTCCCTAAATGGATCGAAGCCGTCCTCACCAGAATAAGTGACCATAAAGTTATTCTTCGATTCATTCAAGAGAACATCTTTTCCCGATTTGGGGTTCCAAAAGCCATCATTAGCGATGGCGGGTCTCATTTCACCAATGCACACTTTAGTCCCTGATGAAAAAGTATGGGGTGTCACATTGTATCTCAACTCCTTATCATCCCCAGACTAATGGATTGGCTAAACTGTCAAATCGGGAGATCAAGAATATCCTTTAGGCCACTGTTCGGCCTGATAGGAAGGATTGGTCTACCTGCCTTCTGGAAGCCTTGTGGGCCTATAGGACTGCCCATAAGACCCAGTTAGGAATGACTCCCTTCAAACTCGTGTACGGGAAGGCATGTCACTTCCCCATAAAAATGGAGCATAAAGCCTACTGGACAGTATATAAGTGCAATCGTGATCTTTCGAAGGCTGGAATTCACTGCCGGTTGCAATTGAGCAAGATCAAGGAACTATGCAATGACGCATATGAGAACTCGCAAATCTACAAAGAGAGGGTGAAAGCCTTCCATGATAGGCACATTTCACGAAAATCCTTCCATCCTGGTCAGAAAGTTACTTTTCGATGCCAAACTCAAACTCTTCTTAGGAAAACTCATATCAAAATGGATTGGACCATTCCTTGTGAGATGAGTATTTGGAAATGGAGCAGTCGAAACCAGTGAACTCAACCATGAATCTGAACCTTTTGTCATGATTGGTCAGAGACTCAAACCGTTCTTCGAACTCACCGACTCAAATTTGGCTGCAGTATCTTTTGATCTCCCTTCCCCTTGAACTTCATTGTGCCCAGCTAATGGCGTTAAACTTAGCGCTTAACTGGAGGCAACCTGTCATCTTTAAAAAACCCAAAGCCTTTCTAACATATCTCTTTGCTAAATTCATATTGCACTTGAGGGTTCGTCCATTAGAATAGCCGAATCCACCTTTGATACTTGTATCAAAGCTAGAAATCATCTGCAACAGTCATTTCGACCCGTTCACCACCCACCTATTCTAATGAATGATCTGAATTGAACTCGAACCCACCTAATTTACAATGAGGACATTGCAAATCTTAGGCATGGGGGGTATTAAAGTGCAAAATGCTGTGAAAATCAATGCATGGAAGGGTTTCATTGAAAAAAAAAAAAAAGAGAAGAGGAGAAAAGAGGAAAGGAGAGGCCAATTTGAATCAAGCTAAATGAAAAGAGAAGAGAAAGAAATAAAAGAAAGAAAAGAAAAGAAAGAGAAAAATGAGCCAACAAAAAGAGAAGAAAATGAATTTGCCCCTTAAAATTGAGTATGGAACTTACCTAATTTCTAGGTTGGATCGGATGATGAACTAAGACCTGGAAGGCTAAAACTTAGGAGATTAGTGACGAGTACCGACCTTAGGCCTCTTGGACCTATTTTAGGGTTTAAAAGCTCACGTATTTGTTAAGATTCGAATTAGTCCTCAAGAGGTTGAGGAAAGTGCGAGGCTGATGTAGTAGGTCTAGGGCTTAGGGATTATTTGGTCTCGTTGCTTGCCCTTTGGTTTGTGAGACTTGGTAACCTAAGCACCCAAAAATCACACATTAAGTCTGGTTCGGTGCGCTTAATAAAGAAAATAATGCCAAAAGTATTCTATTCTAAAAAGTCATCTCGAAGATCTCACTTAGGAGCGGCTCGACAACACAAGTTGATTGGATGAGTTTTCGGTGCAGAGAGGTGGGAAATTCCCCTCGAAGATGCGTAATAACATATCATCTCCTTGGTGCTTGTCTCCTAGGATATCTAAATATCCTACTGGGGCCATGTAAGTACCTTGTGCTGGTTCTGGTGCCATGGGTGGGATTATCTCAAAATGTCGATTGTCAGGACCTGAATGTAGCTACAGAACACCAAGAGCGGCACTATCCTGAAGTGTTGAAAGCTAGGGTTCTGGGGGTTGCCATGGGTGGTGCTATCCTAAAGCATTGAAAGTTAGGGACCCTTCGAGGATTGATGGTGGGGATAAGGAATCCGATATAGACCGTGTTTAGGGCCAATTCGAGGTTGGATTTAGGGAAAAATAAAAAGAAAAGAGAGAAAACTCTCCAAATGAAAAATCCTTCTCTCTCTCTCTCTTACAAAAATGCACTGGCAAACTAAACTTAGGCATGCTACATTCTACACACGGGTGCTTTAACTGCTTG
Source organism: Thalassia testudinum (assembly GCA_037157565.1). Classification (NCBI taxonomy): domain Eukaryota; kingdom Viridiplantae; phylum Streptophyta; class Magnoliopsida; order Alismatales; family Hydrocharitaceae; genus Thalassia; species Thalassia testudinum. The sequence goes on from JAZHRO010000025.1 coordinate 100,630,963, forward strand.
GGTCAATGAACCTTTGGGCAATTTTTTCGGGCCTTAGAAACCTTTGTGGCAGACTCAGGATGAAGCTGGTTAGGTCAGGATCTTGGCTGGTACTTGAGTACCTCTAGGCCTATTATTGGTATTCTGATTTGATTTCTAGAAATGTAGCTTAGTAAGGCATCCTGACAGTTACATCTGACCTAGAGACCTGGTTTGATCCATAAGATGTTTACTAAGGGACTAGCAAAAGTTAGGCATGGGGGTATGATGGGAACACCATCATAGGCCCTAACTGGTCACTTTTTAACCAGGATTTAAACGTAAATGCTCCTACATAACCATTTGAGGGTTACAACTCCACATTATTCTATTTTAAGAAGAGAACAAGAAAGTAGGGTTAATTCTTAATTTTAATAGCATATCATGAACACATAATAACCACGGGGTTTGTCAAGAGTTAACTAAAGGTCAATTGAGCATTAAAGACTAATAAGTGGGTCCATGCAGAAAGAAATAGGGTTTCATGCATTTCGAGAACCAATACAGCACCCAAAACCCTAATTTCAGACCTGCTTAAATTATAGAGGTTCTGATAAGGAAAAGTTCATCTAAATCTCCTAAAATTCATAGAAAAATATTTCTTGAGGTTTGGTATCCTTAATTTAACCTTTGGAACCTATTTTGACCTTAAAAAGAGTCACAAATAGAGTTCTAGACTAATTTGTGTTTCTATGCAAATTATCCAATCATACTTGGTCAAAACTAAAATATGACTTCATCATCAGATTTCTTGGGTTCAAATTAGGTTTGTATCAAAATTTGGGCCCAATTAGAGTCCATCTTGACCTAGTTTGCATATTAGTCCATTTAAACTCTACTTGTCTCAATCAAGTCCTTAGCTTTTGAATTTCTTGTATTTAGCCCCCAAACCTTGTTATCTTCTTTCAAGAAAGTCCTTGCTACCATTAGAGGTCAATCAACCTCCAAGAAACCTTTGAACGCACCTAAACCTATTCAAATCATCATCAAATCCCACCAAATTTGGTAGGATTGATGTTCACACTATGGGGAATTGATTGGGATTAATCTTGGCTTCCAAATCACAAGGAAAACCTTGTGCGAATGCATGAGATTTTTTGAGTAATTTTCCTTCCATCTCAAGCCTTGTATAAGCCCTTTCCTTGTCTAGAGCCTGCTCAGAAGCTCTATATAGAGCTCCAGGACTCAAAGCCAAGCTCCTTAGCGAAGTTTTAAGCTGGAAAAAACCCTCTCTTCCTCAACTCCGGCCGTCCCAACCTTCATCTCCGATGAGTCTCTCCACCCTCTTCGTTAAGCCAGCCAACGATCAAATTGACCGACTCCACATCTTCCCCTCATCCTCGCGACCGTCACCACCCAAAGCATGGCTGTCATCTCCCTCACTGACGTCGTCCAAATGCGTTAAGTTAAATCCATCTTTATAGCATGCGTTTGCGACATCAATTTTAAATGAAGATTTGGATTTAGTGAGTCCAAGTGTCAAACACGAGGAGGCATGAAATCAGATTAATTTGTCACTTTAGGGTATCACAAAAATCTTTACTTTGTTTGCTTTCGAGAAAACGAGAGAGAGAGAGAGAGAGTAGGGTTAGAGACTTGAGATTATAGCATGGTGATTACTTGTGCATGCATGAAACATGATATGATGAAAAAAATGGAAATATATTACATATGTAAAATCATTTCACGAGTACAATGCTGGTGGAAAGCTTTAAAACACATAAGCATTAAACTAGGGTAGAGGGGTGTGCAATGGAGAGGTGAGGCAATCGTGGTTGTGGATGGGCTTCCGTCGACGGCTCTACAACTCTAGGAGAGTGTGAAGGGCGTGTTAGGTAGTGCTAAGGAGAATCTAGGAAGGGATGATCATAAATGGAGTGGGTGTGGGGTTTATTATAGAGAAAGAAGGGTTTCTAAATCAGGCAGGGGTTTTAGCGACGTCCAGGACATCACTAAACCCATTCCAAAAGTGTCGGTGAAGGCCTCCTCCCACTGGTCCGTCATATACTTGCATACTTCATTTCATGCACGATCTGTGTGCATGCTACGTAGACCGTCCGATCCCCGATCGGCGGCCTAGATCGTGGGTGATCGTGTGCTCAGATAGCACCTCAAGCACGCATGTGATCAAGTGTCGTCGATCAGCGTTGGCACGTGCGTGGAGGCATCAACGCTCGAGGGGGCGTCGCGTAGCGCTACCTGGACCGCTCGATGGCGATCGGGCGGTCCAATTTGGACGTGCGTGTGAACTTCGAGGATGAGGTGCAGTGAGTGCCTCGAACCTGCGCCTTCTATGCGTGAAGTGGAGGAGCAACCATCACGCTATGCTCGTGAAATGGTCCCATTTCTTTGCGGTCCCTCAGCCGTCCGATTGACGATTGGACGGTCATGGTCGATCCTTTATGTGTTGAAGAGGAGCAGGGATGGTGCAAGAGCCACATAGCGTGGTGAGCGCCGTTGATCTGTTGATCATCAGATCAACGGCCAGAACTTCTTGGGCTTGTTGTGGGGGCCACGGAGGTCGGATTGAGGTGATTTTTAGTCCATTGGACTACGTTTGTCGATTCGAATTCATCCATGTGATCTGATTGCTCATCTGGGACTTGTTTCAATGTGCACTTGCACACATGGTCATTAAACATGAATTACAAGCAATCTTAACGCAATATGCATGCCATGCTCTCAAGCCCATTGTGATATGTCATTAATGCACATGTGCCCTCAAAATTGACTCTAATTGATATAGTTTCACTAATAATTGTGGAGTCTTCATATCCCCATGCTCATCCCTTGCTAGTCCCAAGCAAGGTTATCCTAAATGTTTTTTTTAGCTAGAATTAAGAATCGATTGCTCAGGCATGTGATACTTGTCAATAGGAGGAAATTTATACTAAGATCCTAATTCACAGAGACTAAACAATGGCCAGGTGTCTGCCAAAATGCAGACCGCTCAAGTCCTTGCTTTAAATTTAAGCACACATATATGCATATACATATGTTTTTTTTATTTTTCACCTTTTCTAATTTGTTAGGGTTTTGGAGTTGAGAGTGTCTGGGTAACTTTTTACGGCTACCCAACCCACCCATAACTTGAAAAAGGACTCTAAGTGCTAAGCATGTTGGTGTAAAAATTATGATAGATTCACTTGACGGTAATTAAAACAAACTTCGGGTTTCTACGCCCATAGGTGACCTGAAAAGAAGATGTTGCCTAAAAGTGTATCTATCTGACCGGTAGCTTTCTCCCTACTTTTATTTTGTGTGGGGTTGACACAAAAGTGTTTCCAGTGTATATCTCCCCGGATTGTTCTACTTCCCTGCTTCTTCCTTAAGTGTTTTGGACTTTTCTTGTGCATTCTGGGAGTTGGGATCTGGACAAATGGCCAATGGGCTGTTACCCACGACAACTTGCCAACCATACTCGTGCGGTGAAGTATGGCTTATTTCTCTTTTTGTTTTCTTCCTTTTTTTTTTGTAGGTGTCTTTCTTGATCTAAGATTTACCTAAAGGCAATAGTAAAAGAGAATGGTCCTGTGGTTGGGTTCTGAACAATCAGCCAATGGGCCATTGCCCACGACAACTTGCCTGCCATACCACCCTAGAAGGTTCATTAGCTACCTAATTTTTGTTAGAATATCCGAGGAGTGGGTCAGTGCAAAATATATGCAGATGCTTAAACTAAAAGTCCCCCTGAATCAGAGGGCAGGTTGATAAGTCACATACTTATCACCCTACTTTATTGATCATATTAATAAAAATTGAGGTGGCGAGGACTCGAGATCAAATCCATATTTTAGAGGACACCTAGGCTGATTAAGCCTGATGACCTAAAGAGTCTAAGTGTTTAGGTCCTTAACATATTATTTCCTACAGTTGACAAGCTTCTCATGTCTAAGTTTTTCTTTCCCTAATTCTTTCTCTCTTTTCTTCTATCACACTATAATTCAAAAATTCAAGCTGATGGTTTGGACTCATAGAATATGAATTTACCACCCCCCATGCTTAAGTTGGACAATATCCTCATTGGAAGATAAATGTATGCAAGGGAGTAAAGAAAGAAATCACCTGAGTTTAGCAATGTGTCCGGTTAGCCAGAATCTTCTCGGTTGCCTCCCAGGAAGCGTTGAGTTTATTGCCTTTAGCTGGGTGCAGCTTCGGTTTAATCCTCAATGAGGGTTACAGCTTCCTTTGGGGGGACCTAGGCAACGAAGCATTTTAATCTTTGGCCATTGACTATGAAGGTTTGCCCAGTTTTAGTATTCGCAATTTCTACTGCCCTATTTGAGAATGGTCTGACCACCTAGTAAGGTCCCGTCCACTTAGATCTTAACTTCCCGGGGAAGAGTTTAAGTCGCGCATCAAGAGCCAGACTTGTTAATTTGGCTCGAAGGTTTTCCTAGTGATATTCCGATCATGGACAGCTTTCATCTTCTCCTTGTAAAGTCTACTATTCTCATAAGTGTCCTGATGAATTTCTTCAAGCTCAAAGAGTTGGAGCTTCCTTTGAGCTCCAGCCAAATGGGAATCCATGTTGCAATGTTTGACACCCAATATGCCCGGTGTTCTAACTCAACTGGAAGGTGGCAAGCTTTGCCAAAGACCAATCGATATGGTGGCATGCTAATCAGGGTCTTAAAAGCGGTCATATATGCCCATAGGGCATCATCCAATCATATGGACCAATCCTTTCGGTCAGGTTTCATAGTCTTTTGCAGAATATTCTTGATTTGTCTGTTTGAGACCTCAGTTTGCCCATTCATTTGTGGGTGATACGGAGTAGCAATGCGGTGAGTAACCTTGTATTTCTTGAGCAAAGCACGAAACTGAGCATTGATGAAGTGGCTCCCACCATCACTAATCATGGCCTTGGGTATCCCAAATTGGGAAAAGATGTTCTTCACAAAGTCCATGATGGCCTTATGATCACATTTTCGGGTAGGTACGACTTCGATCCATTTCGAGATGTAGTAGACTTAGGCCAATATATATTCGAAGCTGTTTGATGGTGGGAAGGGACCCATGAAATCAATGCCCCAAACATCGAATATTTCGATGATAACAATGGGTTGTAGAAGCATCATATCCTTTCTGGTCATGGTCCCTAAAGTTTGGCATCTAGTGCAGGTTTTAGCAAAGCTATGTGAGTCCTTGAATAGTGATGGCCAGTAAAAACCAGACTGCAAAACCTTTACAGGCATTTGTTTCCCAGAGAAGTGGCCACCACAAGCTTGGTCATGACAGAAGGACAACATGCTTTGGACCTCCTCCTCAGGTATCATCTCCTAATGATCTAATCAGAATAGAGTCTAAACAGCAAAGGGTCATCCCAAAGATAGTGTTTGGCCTCAACCAAAAACTTGTCTTGTTGCTGTCTGGACCAGCCGTGCGGAATCTGCCCTACCACTAGGTAATTAACCAAGTCAACATGCCAGGGGAGACTTTGGGCTTGCACGGCCAGAATTTGCTCATCGAGAAATGTACCAGTCAAAGGTAGTAAGGGTTCAATGTGTTCCAGGTGAAGTCGGGATAAATGGTCGACTACAACATTCTTGGATTCGGCCTTGTCGCATATTTCCTGGTTAAATTCTTGCACGAGAAGGATCCATCTAATTAGCTTTGCTTTAGCATCCTTTTTGGCTAACAAGTGCCAAATAGCCGAGTGGTCAGTATAAATGATGACGTGGGATCCCAACAGGTATGGTCTGAACTTTTCTAGACCAAAAACAACGGTGAGCAACTCCTCTGTTACAGTGTAGTTTCATTGAGCGTCATCTAAGATTTTGCTCATGTAGTAGATCACCATGGGTTTCTTTTCCTACCTCTATCCTAGGACGGCCCCAACGGCAAAGTTTGATGCATCACACATTATCTCAAAATCCTGTGACCATTCTGGGGGTTGTAAGCTAGGTGCAGTTGAGATATGTCCCTTAGAGTAGTGTAGGCTTTGATGCACTCAGGTGTCATGTTAAAGTGTTCATTGTTGGCTAGGTAAGTTAAGGGCTTGGAGACCTTGGAGAAGTCGTTTGTGAATCTTCTGTAGAAGCCAACATGTCCTAGGAAAGATCTGATCTACTTAGCTGAGCTCAAGGGTGGAAGTTTGGAGATTTAAGTCAACTTTAGCTCGGTCTACTTCTATGCCCCGTTGTGAGACGATGTGACTGAGGACAATCCCTTCTTGAACCATGAAATGGCTCTTTTCCTAGCTTAAAACAAGGTTGACCTCCATACATCACTTCAGGATCTTCTCCAGGTTGTTAAGTGATGAGCCCATATTTGTGGGCTATTTAGGTATTTCAATGCCTAAATATTAAGTTATCTTTAACATTTATTTAGCATGTATTAGGATGTAAGTATATTAGTTTATGTTTTTAACTTAATTGCATAATTCATGCATTGCATTCATAATTAAATGCATTTAGAATTAAGTTAGAATAGCTTGTGAGTGCATTACATGTAGTGTTTGGTTTTAACATAGAAAGTAAGGGTTTGCATATAAATAACCCCTCATTTCTTTTCTTTATTTTGTCTCTAACGGATGCATGCAGGAGAGTTGCACCAGCTATAATGCACAAGCGATAATCATGGATCTCTGTTCCCCACGATGTTCGTCGCTTCACCTGATCTTCAACCAACGTCCGCCTGCATGCCTCCTCCTACAGCATAAAAGAAGACTTTAGCCTCACCATCACCTGCAGGCCATCACCCCCAATCCACTACTGCACAGGGAGTCAACTCTCCTCCATTCCACCACTACCGGCCTCAACCGCGAGCACAAGTCCACACCACCGCAGGCAAGCAGGGTGACAGACTGCTGCGCCACTGTTGCCTTGTGTAGATAACCGTGAGCACCTTAGTGTGCACAACCACCATCACCAACACCAGCAACCGCCAACATAACCATGTGCCAGCAGCCATCCACACTCATTTAAGATGTCTGGGAATGTTCTTAAATGTTTGACCTCCCAACAGCCACTCGATCTTCTTCTTTCTTTTTCTTCCTTTATTTCTTTCCACCAAACACAACATAACCCATCACCTCCAACGCTAACAGACCCACCAGTTGTCACCCTCTCCTCGCACGCACGCCACACCACTCCACGTGCACAGCAGCAGCGAGCAGCCCCAGCCAGCCCCCAATGTGCATGCCCTCGCTGTGCCCCTCACCTCCAGCGCGAGCACCTTCCCTGCGCCTCCGCTTGCCCAAGTAGCTTCCCATGCACACACACAGCCCGTGCACATCTCCAACGCACACGCCCTTGCCAACCCCTCCAGCACGCGTGCGTGCCTTCGCAAGTGCCACACCAGCAGTAGCAGAGTGCTGCATCCACCGTCACCCGCTACCACTCCTTACCTCCGACCGGCCACCTCCAGTCATGCCATGCCTCACCACCACCACCTAAAGAAGTGGCTTGGTAGCAGCTACCTTCGGAGAGCTCCTCCCCTCCGACCTTCACCTCTCGTCCACGCATGAGCAAGGGGAAGAATTTCCCCGATTTTGCTACAGTGAAGAGGGTATTATTTATTACATTTAGTGCCATTGTGAAATTTTATTGCTATTTTATTATGCTGCATTGAAAAATATATCCTTCAGTTGTGCAAAATTGCTATTTCAGCATTAGCTCTAATTGTTTACCTAATCTGAAATCAATTTTGACTCGGTTAGTGAACATCAGTTTGACCCTTACGAGTTTAAATAGGCCATTGCCTCCCTGTGGACATGACCTGCTCCTAATTAAGTGGTTATTTTAATTGTTTTGATTAGTCGATTTTCCACCACTTGGAAATACAACGACAAATTATCTTAGTCATCATTTTCGAAAGAGAAAGTCAACTCATCAAATGGCACCGTTGCCAGGGAGGAAACAGGCTTGTTAAACTCGCATTAATCTATTTATTTGTTCACATTTTAGTTGAGGCACATTTTAATTTGATTATCTATTTGGTGCGAGGTACTTGTATTCTAAGACGAGTTAATGCACCAGCCTCAGCGACACTAAGGTGGACCTTATTTCCACCGATTGGTGGAGAGACCAAGCTTCATATCTATGAGGAGCTTGAACATTGGTGAACGTTGTTGTCACCAACTGGGAGGAGGACATCTAGAGTGATCATCTTCATCTCCATCGATTTTTCAATAGATAGATTTAGGTTTTAGAACTTTATTTTTCTTTATTTTCTTGCACAAACATTTGGTTTGAAACCCCTGTTCTAGGGTACATTTTTACAGGTTTGTTCCCTGATTTTGTTTTAGGCCCGTGTTGGGTAATATTTTTCGGGATCCTATTCCCTTTTCTTTAGATCTAGGTTTTTATTTTATTTTGTGGCTGTTTATCCTTTTCTTTGTTTGTGCATATATATATATATAATAATAACACGAGCTGCCTGCTAGAAGCTGTCAGCCCCTAGGATGAACCATTCAGGTGTGTGAGTAGCTTCTAGATTTATTTTCTACATTGCGTGTATTCACGCATCGCTGATTGCTAGAAGCAAGGTATGCATCCTCTTACTTTGCATCCATATCTTGATCATGCATTTGCATTTGGACTTAATTCCTAGACCACATAATTTGTCTTGAAACGATCTAACAAGTGGTCACATTAAATTTCTGAAAAGGACTAAGTAATGGAGGAACACAATAAAACTCAAGGAGTTGATTTGAGACATTGTGCTGCAGTTCAAAATTCAAATTCAAACTTTTACGGTGAATGCACACGTGCATGACTGTGCACTAAAGCACGCAATTAGACACTCCTAGGTTTTGACCTGCTAAGAAAGAACTCTCCTACCATTAGATACCAAAGTGCTTGAAACTTAAGTCCAAAGTTTTGTAACTACAAGGAGGGGGATATCCTGTCACAAATTTTTTAGGGTAGTTAAGAAGCACCGCGAAAGTACAGCTTCAAAGGAAGGCTTAGGCCTACTTGCATCCCTTGACCTTCCATCCTTGGAGTACTTTACCATTTGCACTTTAGGGTAGAGCACGTAAGTTCTAATTAGGTCTTCATTAAGGCATTTTGTAGGTCGACAATAGGAACGTAATTGATTGGGAAATTTGTATTGTCACTTACAGCTGGACTAAAATCTCAAAGGCCTTGATTAAAGACATAAAAGTCCTTTGGAATTGTGTTTGTATTGTTTGTGTATTCTTAGTAGGCAGTCTTTGAGGAGACAACTTGTGTTTAATTCAGAACCTGAAAGAATCCTTAGGAGAGTCAACCAAGAGAGAAGAGAGAAGAGAGATAGATGAGGAAGGTGAAAATAGAATTGTGGAGAATCAACGTTCGTTGAGAGACTATTTTATCCCTACCAACCAACCTGGTCATACACTGAGAAGACCTGAGGGGAATAATCCATATGAAATTAAGAGTGGTACCATATCTTTGTTGCCCTCATTCTATGGTACTTCTAGGGAGGACCCCTATAAGCATTTGGAGGAATTCACCAAGATCTATTCTACAGTGAGATTGCAGGGTGTTATTGATGATGCCCAAATGCAAACCCTCTTTCCTTTCTCCCTCAAGGATAAGGTGAAGCATTGGTATCACACTCTAGATGGTAGAGTGGATACTTGGGATGCCTTGAAGGGAGAGTTTTTGAAAAAATACTTCCCCATGAGCAAGACTAATCACTATAGGAGGGAAATCATAGGTTTTGCTCAACAAGATGGAGAATAATTTCATGATGCATGGGAGCACTTCAAAGATTTGTTATGCTTATGTCCCCATCATCAAGTACCAAGATGGCAACTTGTAGAAAGGTTCTACACTAGATTAAATGACAAGCACAGGAAAATAGTGGATGGTGCCTGTGCAGGAACCTTTCTTACAAAAACTGAAGATAAGGCTTGGGATCTTTTTGAGACCTTGAGTGAGAATTCTGTCCACCTAAATTCTGCCTATTTGGATAGGAAACCCACTCTTATGCAATGAAAGATTGAGGCAAATGAGGTTAGAGATACCTAGAATTTAGCCTTCCAGATTCAATTGTTGAACCAAAATATGGAAAGGCTTATGTCAAACCCTAGCCAACTCACACCAAATGCCTCCACTTCCCAAGCTTCTGTATGCTTCATTTGTGAAGGCAATATGCATGCTACTGTGGGTTGTCATTTAGCTTCCCAATTCCCTGACCTTGTACAGGTGGACCTGAATGATGCCCAAGGGTTTCGTCCCAGACTTCGTAATGACCCTTTTTCAAACACCTATAGCTAGGGATGGAGGAACCACCCCAATTTTTCATGGAGATAGGGGAATGTCTCAAATTCAAGGAATTATAGACCCCAACCCTTTCAAACTCAAAAGTGTAATCAACCTCCTATTCCCTCCCAACCATCCAAGACTTCTGAGATGGATGAGCTTAAGACCATGCTGAAGGCCATGCAGGAGAATCAAAGTATGATCACCCAATCTCATGACAAGGCAATCAATGAGATGAAATCACAAATTGGACACCTTGTCGAGGCCATGAGAAAAAGGGAGCCTGGGAAGCTTCCCAGTTCATCTGAGGAGAACCCTAAAGGGAAAGGGATTGTTTCTAGGGAGAAAGCCCAGGCAGTGACTATTCTGAGGAGTGGGAAAGAAATTTCCAAACCTGATGCTCCTATAGTCCCACCTTCTGAAAACCCATCCACTCTGACTTTCGCCCCCATCAGAGAAGAGCCGCCCAACACTTCTCTTTTTGAAATCACCTCATCGGAAGAGGTTGTCCCCATTCCCCCACTTACCTGACATGACAACCCTTCCACCCAAAGATTGAGAGTGCCCTTTCTAAAGCACTTATTTGACTCTGGGTAGAGTTCTGCTAGCTCATCTGGAGCTAAAGATAGGACAAACCAAATCATGGAGACTTTCAAACAAGTGCAAATTAACCTACCTTTGCTTGAAGCTATCAGGCAGATTCCATCCTATGCCTACTTTCTAAAGGACCTGTGCACGAAAAAGGGGCAATCGAGGAAACAGGTCCAATCAAAAGTTACCCTGCCTGATTCTGTTAGCTCAATTATACAACACGGGACACCCCCGAAACTTAAGGACCCAGGAACTCCATACATCTCAATGGTCGTTAGTGACCTACATATAGATGAGGCTTTTCTTGATCTGGGTGCGGGGGTAAACATCCTTCCGAGCTATGTATATGAACAACTTGGAGGAGGCAATCTGAAGCCTTCCCCTATAATACTCCAAGTTGCATACTATTCTTTGAAGACACCACGGGGCCTACTGGAAGATGTCCTCATGAGAGTAAAGGATTTCTTCTTCCCCATTGACTTTCTAGTACTGGTCACTGACCCTACCAACAAACCAACCAAGCCCTCAATCATCTTGGGCCGCCCTTTTCTTGTGACTTCTAATGCTTCAATTAATTGTCACACTAGGGCATTAAAAATGGGCTTTGGGAACAAGAAAATTTGGCTTAATGTGTTTGATGCTTATAAACAAGCTATATTTGAGGATTGTTCCCAAGTTGAGGTGGTAGATGATCTGATTGAAGAGACAACTCCTGCAATTTTATGTGATGACCCCCTTCAGCATGTCATGCTAAATGAGCATTCCCATCTCTTGGAGGAATGTGAAGGGGATGTACTAGAACTTGAGGAATTGCTTGGAGTTTCTATTGAGTCTCTTTCCCCATCATACCTACCTAAGGTAGATCTGCTACCCGAGAGGGGACTTTTATTATGAAACCCTCAACCATACAAGCCCCCGACCTTGAACTGAAACCCCTCCCAGACTCTCTCAAGTATGTATTCCTTGGGCCAAATGATATGCTCCCTGTAATCATCTTATCTGCACTATCTGAAGTGCAAGAGGGAGCCTTGCTAGACTGTTTATCAAGGCACAAGGAAGCCATAGCTTGGACGATTGGTGATATTAAGGGTATAGACTCTACACTCTGCATGCATCACATTTATACTGATGATTCCATCAAACCATTTCGAGACATGCAGAGACGTCTTAACCCAAACAAAAGGGTGGCGGTTAAAAAGGAGATTTTAACGTGGTTGGATGCTGGGATCATTTATCCAATCGTAGATAGCAAATGGGTTAGTCCAATCCGTGTGGTGCCAAAGAAAGCAGGCTTCATGGTAGAAACAAATGACTAGGGTGAACAAGTGGTGACTAGACCCTCAACTGGCTAGACGGTCTGCATTGACTACCATAAACTGAACACCACTACCTAGAAGGACCACTTTCCCTTGCCCTTTATTGATCAGATCCTAGAGAGATTGGCAGGGAACAAGTATTTCTGCTTTTTAGATGGATATTCTAGGTATAACTAGGTTGCAGTCTTCCCTGATGACTAAGATAAGACAACTTTTACTAGTCCCTACGGTACTTTTGTGTTCAGACGTATGCCATTTGGATTATGTATTGCACTGGCAACCTTCTAGTAGTGTATGATGTCCATTTTCTTGGACATGATTGAGAAGTGTGTTGAGGTTTTTATGGATGACTTCTCCATTTACGGCTCATCTTTCGACCAGTGTCTCCTGCACTTAGAGAATATTTTGAAGAGATGTAAGGAGACTAGTTTAGTCCTCAGCTGGGAGAAAAGCCACTTCATGGTACAGAAAGGCATTGTACTTGGGCATGTTGTGTCTGAAAGGGGCTTGGAAGTAGATAAGGCTAAGGTTGATTCTATTTCCAAGCTCCCATTGCCCACGAACGTCAAATAGATTAGATCCTTTCTGGGCCATGCATGATTTTATAGGCAATTCATTAAGAATTTTAATAAAATTTATAAATCACTTTGTGACTTATTGGTGAAGGAATCTTCCTTCATTTTGATTCAAAGTGTGCCGAGGCTTTTCATATGCTGAAGGAGGCCTTGACCTCTACACCTATTCTCTGAGCTCCAGATTGGACACTCCAATTTCAGCTGATGTGTGATGCTTTAGATGATGTAGTGGGAGAAGTCCTTGGACAAAAGGTTAAGGGAAGACCATGTGCTGCACTATGTTAGCAAGACTTTAATTAAACCACAGCAAAACTACACAGTCGCTGGAAAGGAATTACTTGCTATAGTTTTTGCTCTGGAGAAGTTTAGGTCTTATCTTCTTCTATCCAAGGTGGTCACTTTTACTGATCATGTGGTATTGAAACATCTCATTGCCAAGAAGGACTCTAAGCCACATTTAATTAGGTGGATTCTACTCCTTCAAGAGTTTGACTTGGAAATTCATGAAAAGAAAGGAGTGGAAAATGTAGTGGCTAACCACTTGTGTCACCTTCCCCTTGATGATTCTCCATCTGGAGACATCCGCGAGACATTTCCTGATGAAACCCTTATGGTGGTAACATCGACTTCACCCTGGTATGCGGATACAATTAATTACTTGGTCACTGGAGAAACTCCTGGCTCTTGGGATGAGTAGAAACGAAAGCGATTCATTTCCCAAGCTAGATTCTTTCATTAGGGAAAGCCAGAATTATTTAGTATTGGACAAGACCAAGTTTGGAGACAATGTGTGCCTGAAAAAGAGAAATAGAGTGTGTTGAGATTTTGCCATGAGTTTCATTGTGGAGGACACTTTGGTGCTAAGAACACAACTTTTAAGGTTCTCCAGTCTGATTTTTGGTGGCCTACTTTATTTAAGGATTCCCATAACTTTATTAAGGCCTGTCTTAGATGTCAATGAACTGGAACGATTGGGAAGCGGAATGAGATGCCCCAACACCCTATCGAACCTGCAGAAATTTTTGATGTTTGGGGGATAGACTTCATGGGTCCCTTCCCTTCATCCTATGGATTTGAGTATATCTTGATGTCAATGGATTGTCTCCAAGTGGATAGAGGCCATTCCTACGTGCACAAATGACCACTCTATGGTATTGAAATTTGTGAAGGCCAATATCATATCTCGCTTTGGCTACCTCAAGATGATTATAAGTGATGGGGGACCTCATTTCCAAAACCATCACTTCAATCGATTACTCAGGAGTCTGGGAGTAACTCACAAGATTTCTACCCCTTACCATCCTCAGACGAGTGGCTAGGTTGAAGTGTCAAATAGGGAGATCAAGAACATTTTAGAAAAGATTGTTAGGCCAGATAGGAAGGACTAATCCCAAAAGCTTGATGATGCTTTATGGGCTTATTGAATAGCCTACAAAATCCCTTTGGGTATGTCTCCCTTCTAGATAGTGTACGGGAAAGCATGCCACTTACCTGTTGAACTTCAATATAGGGCACTTTGGGTTATCCGAAGTATCAACATGGATTTAGAGCAAGTAGGTAAAGCACGTTTATTGGAGTTGACTGAGCTTGAGGAGCTGAGGAATGATGCTTATGACACCTCCCAAGCTTATAAAGAGAGAACTAAGGTCTTGCATGATAAGTGTATGTTTAGAAAGACCTTTGAGCCCAACCAACAAGCCTGGCTTTTCAATTCCAGGCTTAAGTTGTTTCCAGGAAAATTGAAATCACATTGGGATGGGCTTTACATTATCACCAAAGTGTTTTTGCATGGGGTTGTGGAGATCAAGAGCCCTTCCTCTTCAGCACCACTCTTTACCGTCAACGGCCAATGATTAAAACCTTACGTTACTTTGGATGGCCATCTGGTTGACGAAGTCACATGGGGGGATAGGACCTGAGGCATCTATACATAGCATTTATACATAGTGCATTCATGCATTTACTTAAAACATTCTGCATTGCATACATTTGCATTATTGAGCTTAACTGGCTAGGCCTTGCATTCTTAGGCAGACTAGAACTTTAGGTTAGACTAAGTTGACTCTAGGGTTTGAATTACAAGCTAAGTTGAGCTACTAGCTTTAGACCTTTAGGGTCTGTTGTGGACTTAAAAAAACTCAAGTAGGAGTTAAGTTGCGGACCATTCCTCAAGAGGTTGTGGAAGGAAAGCTAGGATTGAGTTAAAGGCTAGGTAGTACTTGATGTCTTTTTCTACCTTTGGTTTACGGGTCCTCATAACCTAAGGATCCACATTTCACACACACTTGGCCTTGTGTAAATGATGATAATTCTTGGAGAAAAATTTGGTTCTCTTAGTTCTGACTTAGGAAAAGCTTGAAAACACAAGTTGATTGGAAGAGTTCCTGTCGCAAGAGAGGTGGAGTATATACTCACCTTGAGGATGTGATGATAACATGTCACCTCCTTGACTTTTGTCTCTTAGGATGTCCATCCTACTGAGGGCATGTAAGCGCATTGTGCAATTCAGGTACCATGGGTGGGCCTATCTCGAATGCCAATTGCCACAGGCCTGAATTCGCTTTAGAAATCCATGGGCGATACTATCTCGAAGTGTCAATTGCCAGGAGTTCTTGAGGTCGCTATGGGCGGTGCTATCGTGAAGCATTGAAAGCCAGGCACCCTTCGAGGTTTGACGATGGGGTTCAATCTGACACAGACCGTGTTGATAGCTGATCCAAGGTTAGACTTAGAAGAATCAA
Source organism: Thalassia testudinum (assembly GCA_037157565.1). Classification (NCBI taxonomy): domain Eukaryota; kingdom Viridiplantae; phylum Streptophyta; class Magnoliopsida; order Alismatales; family Hydrocharitaceae; genus Thalassia; species Thalassia testudinum. The sequence goes on from JAZHRO010000025.1 coordinate 100,646,400, forward strand.
ACAAATATATATATATATCCTCTTTCTAGGTTGGCAATCATACCAACCTCAAATATATTAGACCATTGCACATGCACGGATGCTTTAATCTCTGGAATCAATAAACACTAGGGTAGAGTTAGAAATCAGGAAGACCTATGCCTGCAACTCATCATCCTTAGCTGACCTAGTTTGTAACTTAGCAACTACTTAGGAATGCTAGGTCTAAATTCTGAACTTAACATGTTTCTAAGAGAAGACCGACCGGGTTGGCTAGTCCACTTGAATAGCTGTGTTATTGCTTGAATTTGCTAGGGACTAGAAGAAACTAGGCATGGGGGCATTTGATGAGCCCATATTTGTGGGCTATTTAGGTATTTCAATGCTTAAATATTAAGCTATCTTTAACATTTATTTAGCATGTATTAGGATGTAAATATATTAGTTTATGTTTTTAACTTAATTGCATAATTCATGCATTGCATTCATAATTAAATGTATTTAGAATTAAGTTAGAATAGCTTGTGAGTGCATTACATGTATTGCTTGGTTTTAACATAGAAAGTAAGGGTTTGTTTATAAATAACCCCTCATTTCTTTTCTTTATTTTATCTCCAACGGATGCATGCAGGAGAGTTGCACCAGCTATAATGCACAAGCGACAATCGTGGATCTTTGTTCCCCACGATGTTCGTCGCTTCACCTCTTCAACGAACGTCCGCCTGCATGCCTCCTCCTGCAGCATAAAAGAAGACTTCAGTTGCACCATCACCTGTAGGCCATCACCCCCGATCCACTACTGCGTAGAGAGTCAAGCTCTCCTCCATTCCACCACTGCCGGCCTCAACCGCAAGCACAAGTCCACACTACTGCAAGCAAGTAGGGTGATAGACTACTGTGCCACCATTGGCTTGTGCAGATAACCATCAACACCTTAGCATGCACTACCACCATTACCAACACTAGCAACCACTGACATAACCATGCACTAGCAGCCATCCACGCTCATTTAATTTGTCTGGGAATGTTCCCAGACGTCTAACCTCCCAACAGCCACCCGATCTTCTTCTTCTTCTTCCTTCTTCTTCCTTTGTTTCTTTCCACCAAACCCAACATAACCCATCACCTCCATTGACAACAAACCCACCAGTCGTTACCCTCTTCTCATGTGCATGCCACACCTCTCTGAATGCACAATAGCAGCAAGCTGCCCTGGCTGGCCCCCAGTGTTCACGCCCTCGCTACGCCCCTTGCCTCCAACGCACTCCCCCTCGCTGCGCCTCCGCCTACCTGAGCAGCTTCGCACACACATGCACAGCCTGCGCACATCTCTAGTGTGCATGCCCTCGCCGACCCCTCCAGCACGTGTGCGTGCTGCTCACCTCATCGTGTGCGTGCCTTCGCGAGCGCCACACCAGCATCAGCTGAGAGCTGTAGCCATCGCCATCTGCCGGAGCTCCTCACCTCCGACCGACCACCTCCGACCACACCGTGCCTCACCACCACCACCAAAAGAAATGGCCTGGTAGCAGCTACCTCCAACGAGCTCCTCCCCTCCGGCTTGCGCCTCTCCTCCACGTGCGAGCAAGGGGACGAATTTCCCCTATTTTGCTACAGTGAATAGGGTATTAGTTTTTACATTGAGTGCCATTGTGAAATTTTATTACTATTTTATTATGCTGCATTGCAAAATATATCCTTTAGTTGTGCAAAATTGCTATTTCAGCATTAGCTCTTATTGTTTACCTAATTTGAAAGTGATTTTGACTCGGTTTCTTGTCGAAATTAATAGTGAACATCGATTTTTGAGCCTTGAGAGTTTAAATAGGTCATTGCCTCCCTGTGGACTCGACCCACTCCTAATTGAGTGGTTATTTTAATTATTTTGATTAGTCAATTTTCCACTACTTGGAAATACAATGACAAATTATCTTAGTCATCATTTTCGAAAGAGAAAGTTGACTCGTCATTAAGGCAATGGTCGAATGAGTCTCCAAAGATGGAGAAATCATCCATAAAGACCTTTAAATATTCACCCACCATCTATGAAAGGATGGCCAACATGCAATGCTGAAAGGTAGCGGGCGCATTACATAACTTGCATGGCATACGGCGGAATGTGAATGTGCCATACAGGCAGGTGAATGTGGTCTTCTCTTGGTCCTCGGGTGCAATAGCAACCTGGTTATATCCTGAGTATTCATCCAGGAAGCAGAAGTATTTCTTTCCTGCCAATCGTTTGAGAATCTGGTCAAGGAATGGAAGGGGGAACCTTCTTGGTGGCTTCATTGAGCTTCCTATAGTTAATGCATACCTGCCATGCAGTGGTGGTGTGGGTTGGGATGGATTCATTATGGACATTTGTGATAATGGTGAGCCCAGCCTTCTTTGGTACCACTTGAGTAGGGCTCACACAGGGGCTATCAGAAATTGGGTAGATAATCCCCACGTCAAGCCATTTGATGATCTCATTTTTAATGACCTCTCTCATGGTTGGATTTAGTGGCCTTTGCATCTGGTGAGAAGGTCGAGCCCCATCTTCCACATAGATTTTATGTGTGCAATAGCTAGGGCTAATTCCTTTTAGGTCAGAAATTGAACACCCAATTGCTACCCGATATTCAGAAAGAGTTGTAGTCAACCTAAGCTCTTGGTCCCTGGTCAGATGTGCATTGATAATCACAGGGAAGGTCTGATCGGGTCCTAGGAAGACATACTTGAGGTTGTTGGGCAGAGGTTTCAATTCAGGTGCAGGTTGTACAATATTTGATGGGTAAGGGAAAGGGGGGAGTTGGGTGACATCAGTCTCCTCAAATGGGGGTTACTGGTAGAAATCAGCTCGGCAAAGTTTTGCAACCTCTAGAGATTTGGATGGGTCGGGGTAGTCTAAAGCTGGTTGAGTTAGATGGTCCTCTAAAGAGATTGCTATCAGGCATTCCTCAACCAGAGTTTCCATGGGATCTCATTCCTCAACCCAACCGCAATCAGAAGACCTTTGTTTCCTTGAAAATATCCAATTGCATCTTCCTATCTCCAAAGGAAATCTCCATACATCCCATGTCGCAATTGATGTTAGCCTTGGTCATAGCCAAAAAGGGTCTGCCTAGGATGATGGGTGTGTTTTGTAATTGTTCGGGGACCTCCATGTCAAGGACTAAGAAGACAATTGGGAAGTAGAAGTCCTTAACTCAAACATGTACATCCTCAACTACCCCTTTCGGGGTTTTCACAGATCGGTCAACCAGTTGGATAGTCACAGGTGTAGGCTTTAGCTCTCCAAATCCAAACTGGTGGTAAAGGGTAGTCGGGATCAGGTTTATCGAAGCACCTAGATCCAGGAGCACTCGATCGAAAGTTAAATCTCCAATATTACATGAGATAATGGTGCTCTAGGGTCAGTCCATTTTGGAGGTAGGCTACTCAATATCACCAAACTCGCCTGCTCAGATATCACTACCTTCCTAGGTGCTTGGGTTCTTGGCTTAGGCTTGGGTGTGCAAACATCCTTCAGAAACTTTGCGTAAGCTGGGATATGTTTGATTGCATTGAGGAGGGGTATATTGATCTGTACCTATTTGAGTATTTCTAACAACTCCTCATTCTCAGCCATGTTTCTTTTCTTCTTGTCCTTGTCCAAGGCTTTAGGGTATGGGACTTGGATTTGAACTAGGTCAGGTTCCTGATCCTTGGGTTCCTCTCGCTCATCTTCAGAATCCACTATCTTGGGTAGTGTAGTCACGGGAGGAGTCGGCCATTTAGGATCCTAGGTTTGGGTGCCACTTCTCAAGGTAACTGTATTGGCTGAGGCATTGGGACCAGGGTTAGGTCCTTGAGAACAACAAGAAGCAACAAACCTAGGGGGTGTCTGTGGGGCTTGTAGAATCACATGTGCTTGCCCCTGATTTTGTTGGAACCCTTGAGGATTGTGGCCTCTGTTCATGACATTCCTCGGGTTCGGTTGTGGTTGAGATGGAAGGGATCCCTGTTGTTTGTTATCCAGCAACTGACTTAATTGTCCCTTCACTAAAGCCATCTCCTCCTGATGTTTCTGATTCATATCAGCCATCATCTTGATCAGGGTGTCCAGTTGGTTTTGTTGTGTAGGAGCCGCCCTATTCTAGTTGTAGGGTGGTCTAGTAGGCGGACCTTGCTGATAGGAGGGGGGTTTGGCCTGGGTTGGTTTTGGAATTGGTTTGGTTTTTGGCTTGTCCAGGTAAAATTTGGGTGCTTGCGCCATCTAGCATTGTAGGTGTTAGAGAAGGGGTCAGGTTTGGAGTAACCTTGGATGGCATTGGCATTTTCCAAGGTTGGCAGTGCTGAAGGGGAGGTGAGAGAATAGTCAAGGTATGAGGGAGCAAAGGTCCCTTCCTGGAACATAGGCAGGGGTTGTTCTAGATGTGTTTGGTTCATAGACTAAACCAAGTCAACATTGTGAGCTCCCATTGCTAGTGAGAAGGTTTGCAAGGGTGTCCGAGATTGATTCAGAAGCTTATCAATTTTCTTGTCTACCATCTCAACTAGATCCAGCTTCTTTGCTATGATGTCCATGTCAATTGTCCTTGAATTAGCTTGTACTTCATCAATACCACCATGGGGTTGACTGGATCTGCTGAATTGGGTCATGGAGACATTATTAAGCGAATTCTCACTCATGGATTCAAAGAGTTTGAATGTGCTTTCCTCATCTTTGTTTAGAAAATTGCCTCTACATGAGGCATCAACAAAATTCTTAAGGTTGCTATCCAGACCATGGTAGAAGATCTGGGTCAATTGCCACCTTAGAACCTTGTGGCATGGGCATTTCTTCAGTAGTTCATTAAATCTTTCCCACGCCTCATGAAATTATTCCCCACCTTGTAGTGTGAATGTGGTAATGGCTCTTCTGAGGGCATTGGTTTTACCTATGGGGAAAAATTTCTTCAAGAATGCATGCCTCAGTTCCTCCTAGGTGGAGATGGGTCTCCCTATGGTTCTAAGCCAGTGAGAAGCTTTGTCTTTTAGGTAGAAAGGGGATATCTTAATTAAAATAATATCTAAGCTGATGTTCCTTGGCTTCACAGTTCGGGCGATCCGGTCTAGGGCCTCTAGGTGTTGGAAGGGGTCCTCATTTGAGCTCCCATGAAAGTGGCATTGAATTAAGCTAAGGACATTAGGTTTTAACTCCAAATCATCTCCCCCTTCGGGGACCCTAAGATGTGGCTCGATTCAGATAGCAGACGGATCGTAAAAATCATGGAGAGGCCTTGGTTGGCCCTCGAGAGGTTGTGGTGGGTTAGGTGGGTTCGGTGGGGGTTTCCCTTGAGGGTTTTGTAATCGGTGTTTGGCTTGCTTGATGGTTTGGATCTGCTTTTGTTGGAGTTGGTGGTTGGCCAAGATTTGAGCCTGAATGATGGCCATAGCATTGGGTTGAGGTTGGTCCTCAATCTCCTCAATTCTTGGGTCAGCCATTTCCTCAATCCTATCTCTTGAAAAATCAAGTCTCCTCTTGACGTCCCTTTCTAAAACAAACAACTTAGGATGAAGCGATCGTCTTCCGTGCATACACTAGAGAAGAATAGGGAGGGGTGCGGAGAGAGATAGGTGCGAGAAAAGTGTGTGCACAATCAAGCAAACAAGTCTAGTCCCTATAGTGTAGACCTAGGTGACCTAAAAGCCTTGGAAAGAGTAATCAAGTCAGCAAGCACTTAAACCTCCCTTCTCAAAGTTAATCTGGCTAGGTTGATTACGAGAGGATTGTAGGGAAGGTTCTTCCTTTGGCTTGTGTCGTCGGTTCCTTTGTACCCCACAACTATGGTCATTTGACACTTCCCCGCAGCCTAGACCCTAGATTTCATGATGGCAATTAAGGCCAAGCACTTGACAAACCCAATCTCTCTTCTAGGACTTAGATTAATCCTACATAGGGCATGTCTACTCCATTTTAATATGGGGCTAGGTTTGTGCTTGTGCTTAAGATATGTGATGAAGCGTTGTTGAGGGTTGTGCTTATTAGTTAATCCAATTGAGCGTGTGTGTGCACTCAACAAAACATGATTTTCAAGCAAGGTTTTCTTTAGGATGTGGTGTCTTTTAATGATTCATCCTTGCATAAGTGATTTTTAGGGTTGAAATTTCTTAATGGATTCAGACAATGTTTAGGTAGGCACACAATGTTTTGCACACAACGGATGATAGTCGATTTCCTTTTAAGAGAATGATGTGGTCCTAGAAAAACAACCCTAATGTATTCACCCTAGAGTTCATGCAATTCTACCAGGTGAATTGATTTTAGTTGAAGTGGTGCGGCCAAGTACAAAGCACCGGTGGCTTTACAAACACCACTTGAAAAGGCAAGAAATGAACACTCCAAAAAGATTTTCTTCAAAAACATTAGAGTGTATATTTTTTGTTTGGGTGATGGATTTGAGATGTGGGTTAGGTATTCATTCACCATGCCATTTTTGAATTTATAATCTTTTTTTTGGATTTTTAAGCAAGCAAACAATCAGCTAACCTAGGGTTTATGGATGAGACTAGATGAAATTTTTTTCTTTTTATTTTTAGATAATAGGGAGATGAGACTATGCTAAGTCAAGTGATACTCACAAAAGTTCTTTCCCGCTCTTTGCTCCAACTCTATCAATGTGGATTGCTCTCCTCTTGTTGCCGATGCACCGAGCTCTTGCGACCAAAGAACGACAGAGAAAAGAGGGTTAGAAATGTGAATACCAATGCAAGGATAAAAGCGACAAAAAGATCCATTACCTCCCCGGCAACGGCGCCAAAAACTGACGTCGTCAAAACGTGTTAAGTTAAATCCGTCGTTGTAACTTGCGTTTGCGACATCAATTTTAAATGAAGATTTGGATTAGGTGAGTCCAAGTGTCCAACACGAGGAGGCGTGAAATCGGATCAATTTGTCGCTTTACGGTGTCACAAAAATATTTGCTTTGTTTGCTTGCGAGAAAACGAGAGAGAGAGAGAGTAAGGTTAGAGACTTGAGATTATAGCATGATGATTACTTGTGCATGTATGAAACATGATATGATGAAACAAATGGAAATATATTACATATGTAAAATCGTTTCACAAGTACAATGCTGGAGGAAAGCTTTAAAACACGTAAGCATTCAACTAGGGTAGAGGGGTGCACAATGGAGAGGCGAGGCAATCATGTTGGTGGATAGGCTTCCGTTGGTGGCTCTACAACTCCAGGAGAGTGTGAAGGGCGTGTTAGGTAGAGCTAAGGAGAAGCTAGGAAGGTATGATCATAAATGGAGTGGGTGTGGGTGTTTTTATAGAGAAAAAAGGGTTTCTGAATCAGGCAGGGGTTTTAGCGATGTCTTGTTGGTGAAGGCCTCCTCCCGCCGGTCCATCACGTGCATGCATGCTTCTTTCCGCGTGCGATCTACGTGCATGCTACGTAGGCTGTCCGATCCCCGATCGACGGCCTAGATCGCGCGTGATTGCGCTCTCAGATCGCACCTCAAGCGCGTGTGTGATCGAGTGTCGTCGATCGGCGTTGGTGCAAGCGTGGAGGCATCAACGCTTGAGGGGGTGCCATGTAGCACTACCTGGACTGCTCGATGGTGATTTGGCGATCCAATTTGGATGTGCACGTGAACTCCGTGGATGAGGTGCGGTGAGAACCTCGAACTCGCGCCTTCTACGTGTAAACTGGAGGCGAGACCATTGCGCTACACTCATGAAATGGTCGCATTTCTTCACGGTCCCTCAGTTGTCCGATCAAAGATTGGACAGTCATGGTCGATGCATCATGTGGTGAAGAGGAGAGGGGTTGGTGCAGGCACCATGTGGCGCAGTGAGGGCCGTTGATCATCAGATCAACGGCCAGAACTTCCTGGGCATGTTATGGGGGCCACGGAGGTCAGATTGAGGTGATTTTGAGTCCATTGGACTCCATTCGTCGATCCAGATCCATCAGTGTGGTCTGATTGCTCATATGGGACCTGTTTCACTATGCACTTGCACACATGGTTGTTAAACATGAATTACAAGCAATCTTAACACAATATGCATGCATGCTCTCAAGTCCATTATGATATGTTATTAATGCACATGTGCTCTCAAAATTGACTTTAATTGACATAGTTAATGCTAATAATTGTAGAATCATTACTCTCCTTCCTCGCCACCGTATCGCCGTCGACTCTTCCTTCTTCGACGTCGCCCTATCATAGCCGATCGCATCTGCTCACTCTCTCCCTCTTTAACTCTCTCTTTCTCTTCCGCTCACCCTCCTGATCCTCCCTAACCCCTTAGAGTTTAGGTTGCACCCAAACCATCATCGTACCCACTTCGTCTTCTTCTGCTCCGGCTGAACTCCGGCAAGGTGACCCCGACACCACAAGCCACGAAACAACCCGCTACCACCTCTACAACCTTCGTCGCACCTCTGGGAACAAAACCCCTCAAGAAATTAAGGGGATTTACCACTCAAAAGCTCCACCTAACAACACCCTCACCACACTACTTCCTCGACCTCGCCAGCATACCATACGCACCCTCACTCCACAAAACCACCACCATCGTGTTCCTTGGAACACAGCGATCCTTTTGAGCTTTTCTGACGTGTCCATGAGGTCGTGTTCTCTATTTCCAGTGTTCACCGTTTCTTCACCGCTGCCACCATCATCTCTGACCTTAGCTGCAGATCTTTGGACGTATTCTTTGTGGCTTCCATTCCTAGGTCGTGTGGCCTAACTCCAGGTTCATTCCCAAGCAGTCAATTGAAGCCTTTAGCTATGTCTTCAGCTTCAATTGGTGGCGTTACCTCCTCAAGTGCCGTGCGAAGAAGCCGTGGGAACATAGTCCCACATTGTTAACAGAAGGGCCTCTAGCTACACATAAAGGCAAAAAGTGACTAAGCCTGTTCACCTTCGAACATTGGGGTCAAGTCCCTACCCAACGCCCCTGCACACACTGCGCGTCATACGCTCGTCCACGCCCTCACCCACACTCACACCTCGCAGGTCTGGGTGGTGAATCCGATTACTCGATACGCAGGTTTGGTTCATTTCTAAGCTTGGGAAGGGAAGAAAAAGAATTTGAGAGAGAGAGGGGTGGGTTTTTCTACCTTGAGATTTAAGCCCTCTCTTCTCTCTATACTTAACGAGATTTATGTAAGGCCCTTGAGCCTCTGTTGCTGCTGTTGCTGTGTTCTTCTGAAGCTAAAAGAGAGAGGATCCTTGAGCCTTTTCTGTTAAGGAGTTTGAAGCCTTTGGTATGTCATCTAAGGTCCTCTAGTATTTACCATTGAGATATTTAAAGTGCCTGATTATTAATCGTGGTTTAATGTTGAGATATTTAAGTGGTTGTGAGCATAACATTGAAGGTTAATTTGGTGATTCAAATTACTATTTTAACCTGATCTTTTTGCACTATTCTCTTGATTTTATTGAAATATCATTCTGAGTATTATTGCTTTTAATTGCATATATATTTCTTGTGCTTGGTGAATTAAATTGCAAACTTGCTCCCAGCAAACGATCTCGGACTCCTTTCTGAATTTGAGTTTATAAATTTAAATGTTTTGAGCGATTTTGTCCTATACTACAACGCATTTCCTTAAACAACGACGATTTCACCTGAACAAAGGCATTAGTTGTTTATTAACAAAAAGAAATTTCAACTAAGGTCCTAAACTATGAAGACTCAACAATACTCAGGTAGCTGGTGCCTGCCAAAATGTAGATAGCCCAAGTCCTCACCTTATTTTGAAAAGTGAAGATACTTTTTTTTCTTTTTTTTTACTTTTTTCTAATTCTTTTGGATTTTTGAGTTTAGAGTTTTGGGGCAGCTTTCTATTGCTGCTGTAACGACCCGATTCCCGAGTCCCTACGAGACACGAGAACCAGACCGACTCAACTAATCCCAAGACCTAGTCGTCCAACGAGGAAGTAACCAAAAGAGAAGTAAAATAAACCACATTCAGCATGAATATAACTAACAGTAAGAAAGTACAGCAGCAAGGAAAGAAACTACCACAGTATGTACCACCACAACAGTAGAACAACATTCATAATATAATTTGAACTGCAGGTAAAGAAAGTACAGCGGAAACAAGAACTACTCACTACAACGTAACAAAAAGAGGTACAAGAGACAGTGGTAACTCTACTGGACCCTACTTGGTCCAGCGTCCTCTGCAGCCGCTGACCCTGGTTGCTCAACACCTGGTCCTGAAAAAGGTAACGAGTGTAACATGTCAGCAAAACGCTGAGTAGAGTGGCAACTAAACTAAAGACAACAGTAGAGTGTACAGTAGCTGTTATGTTCGATTACTTTCTTTATTCACATCTTTCAATTGTCTCACTATTTCATTTATTCCTCAGATCTTTTTCTTGATCTCGAATGTTCCTCGTGGGAACGATCTTGATTGCAGTCTTTTCCAAAAAGTAGAAGTAGCACGTGGTGCTCTCCTGGCCGGGAGAGTCCCCCGTGGTGATCCTACCCTCAGTCAACCACCCCAAGGTCACTGACAGACGTAACGGTGACTACGGCACGCGCGGTAAATGCACAGGTAGCTAACCCGTATTGGCACGCGGTCAGTCGTTTCCGTTAACGGGTGCACCCAAAGCACAGCACGGAACCAGTCCAGGGCAGAGCCCTCTCAGTAACAGGGGTCCAACCCCTCCACAGTAACCAAACCGGGGCCTTGCCCCTCCACAGTCCGTGCACCCTCGCCTGACTACCCTGGTTTGCCCCGATGGGCCTAAACAAGTTGGTGTAGGAGGCTAGCAGAACCCCGGGGCCCGTGGGGTAGCTAGTGCCCTCCTAACACTAGTAGCTCTCCTCGATACTACGTACGCGAGGGCCAGCAAGTCGGTACAGAGTGGCCAGTCCTAACCCCGGGTCCCTGGGGCGGCTGGCTTCGCTCTACACTAAACAGGGGGACAGCCGCTCTGCTTGGTACTCCGTACTTAAGGGCCAACTCACTTCCCCAATACTATTCCATTCACTTTCCAGGAGTTCTACTCCTACTTCCCCGTAGGGTTCCAGCTCAGAACGTCTAAGTTTCACCTTCCAGTTTCACGTTATCACAATCCATGTTCTCAAACACGTTTATTTATTCAACAGGCAGCTGTTAATTCGATTACAGGCAGCTATTTGTTCCTTCCCATTTTTCCAATACTGCAGTATTATAGATTCCACTAGTTTTCCCATCCTAGGATTCATGCCATATCCTAGGATCTATCATACAATCTAGTTTTCCAGCCCTAGGATTCATGCAACACCTAGGAGCTATCATTCCATCTATTTCTCATTCCTAGGATTCATGCAATGTCCTAGGTTCTATTTATGGTTCCATAATTTAACAGATTTTATTAATAACTTAAAGCCACTCTACCAGGTACAACGGGAGTAATGGGGGTGTGGTCGGGAATCCCGCGTGCCTCCGCGACCCCAAGACTGGACCGGAACGGGGTCCTATCACAAGGATCAAACACAAGGAGTATCTCAAAACAGTGTATAGCTACTGTAGACGGGTAGAGGAATTAATTCCAAAAAGAACGCAACTCGAATCGCAGAAAACGGAACCCAAACGGGCCCTAAACGGGTCGAAAACGACGACACTGTGCAAAATCAGATGTCTGGAACTTCTTCCAGACATCTTAAAAAGTGGATCAGAGAATTACCTTGTTCAGCGTGGTTTCCCAGACATCCAGAAGTCTGTGGGGATGTCTGGCCAGCTCCCAGACGTCCATGGTCACCCAGGACGTCTGGAGGTCGCTCCCGCCGTCTGGTACTACAGCCAGATGTTTGATTCGCATTGGATGGCGAATCACCGAGCCTGCGCACACCCATTTCTCTCCCTCAGTACAGTCAGTAAACAGGAAGGAAGAAGAAGACAGAAAACTCACCTTTCAGACGTCTGGATAGCCTTCCAGACGTCGACCCCGCCGTCTGGCTATCAGCAGAGACGTCTGATTCTGGAAATTTTTCCAGAACCAGGGCGCGACTCGCCCTCCGCTCGCGACGCCGCGCCTCATCGCACCTCGTGCACCTACTGCTCGAGAGGCAGCAGGCCTCCCGCATCATTCCGCGCCCGCTGCGCTTCCCACCGGCCGGCCCTGGCAGCCCCGGCGAGCTCGCCCTCACGGCTGAGCATCGCTCTCGTACGCAGCACCCCCTCCGCGCTCACTGCGGTCGTCGCCGCCGCAGCAACCCCGCGCCCGCTCTCGCGCTCTCTCTCGCGCACTGGAAGGAGAAGAGGAAAGGGGTGGAGGCGACGGGAGGGAGCGCGTGGCCTTTTAAGGCTGCATGAGGAGGAGAGAGAATCGCAGCAGGGCATCTGCAGCCGTAGAGGGAATAACGAATATGCAGGTCTGCGCGCTCAGGCACGCAGATGACCCGTGCGTATCGAAAAGAACTGATTTCCAGACGTCTGGAAATGATCCCAGACGTCTGGTCAGACGTCTGGATGTGATCCCAGACGTCTGGTCCGACGTCTGGGCCACCTCCCAGACGTCTTAAAAGATGTCTGGGGCACGCGTTCGTAACAATATAACAAACTCAAAGGAAGTTTCGTCCCCGAAACTTGCGCCAACTAGGGTGCGGGAAAAGATGTCGAATTAACCATAACAAACTCAAAGAGGACCGAAGCTGGTCCGAAAAGACGTACCCGCGAAAAGCTCCGGGTACCGCTCCCGCATTGCCGCCTCAGGCTCCCAGGTAGCCTCCTCGTACCGCTGGCTCCTCCACAAAACCTTTACCAGGGGTACTTGCTTTCATCTCAAACTACGGACGACTCGGTCTAGGATCTGCACTGGCCGCTCGGGGTAGGTCAGGTCGTCGCCCACCTCGACGCTCTCGTGACTCAGTACGTGACTGGGATCGGCTACGTACTTCCTGAGGTTGGACACGTGGAACACGCCGTGCACACCAGAAAGCTGTGGGGGGAGGGCAAGCCGGTAAGCAATGGGTCCAACCCGCTCTAGGACCTCAAAGGGCCCCACAAACCTCGGCGCGAGCTTCCCTCTCACCCCAAACCGCTGTAAGCCCTTCATGGGCGAGACACGAAGGAAGATGTGGTCCCCAACCTCAAACTGCACCTCTCTGCGTCTTTGATCCGCGTAGCTCTTCTGTCTGCTCCTGACAGTGCGGAGTCGTCTGTGGATCTGCTCAACTACCTCCTGACTCTGCCGGATCAACCTGGGGCCAACCTCCCACTTGGTCCCCACCTCAACCCAACTCAAGGGTGCCGTACACCTCCGTCCGTATAGAGCCTCGTAGGGAGCCATGCCGATACTCGAGTGATAACTGTTGTTGTATGCAAACTCCACCAGGGGCAGGTGCTTCTCCCAAGAGCCCCTCCAGTCTAGTACACAGGCACGCAAAAGGTCCTCAAGTGTCTGTATCGTGCGCTCAGACTGTCCGTCCGTCTGGGGGTGGTAAGCCGTGCTAAACCTCAACCTCGTCCCCAAGGCCTGCTGAAACTCAGCCCAGAACTGGGACGTAAAGCGGGTATCCCGGTCGGATACGATCTCTCACGGAACTCCGTGTAGTCGTACCACATCACGGATATACCTCTCTACCAACTGTGCTGGTCCCAAAGTGACTCGGATCGGCAAGAATCGCGCCGTCTTCATCAGTCTATCCACTATTACCCAGACTGCGTTGTGTCCCCGCTGGGTAACAGGTAAGCCCACCACCAAGTCCATGGTGATGCTCTCCCACTTCCACTCTGGCACTGGAAGCGGCTGAAGCGACCCCGCAGGCCTCTGATGCTCGGCTTTCACCTGCTGGCACACTAAGCACTGCTGCACGAACTCACCCACATCCCGCTTCATCCCTCTCCACCAAAACCCGCGTCTCAAGTCGTGGTACATTTTCATGTTTCCAGGATGTATGGTGAATCTGGAACCGTGTGCCTCAGTCAGGAGCTCTCTCAACAGCTCCTCGTCTCTGGGAACGCACAACCATCCCCTCAAGCGTAGCACCTGGTCTATGAAAGAGAAATCCCCTGGGTCTCCTGACAGTACTCTGTTGCGCAAAGACTGCAAGTACGGATCGGCCATCTGTCCTGTGATGATGTGGTCTATCAGCTCTGGCCTAGTCTGTCGTGTCACCGTCATTGCCCCACAGTACCCTCGTTACTCTAGAGGTCGCCAACTACCAACCTCCTCCAAAAGGCTCCAACTCTGTAACTGTAGACTGGCCAAGCATGCGGGCGCCTTACGGCTCAAGGCGTCAGCCACCACATTGGCCTTTCCCGAGTGGTAGGAGATGCTGCAGTCGTAGTCCTTCAGGAGCTCCAATCAACGTCTCTGTCTCATGTTGAGCTCCTTCTGGTCAAAAAGATATCTGAGGCTCTTGTAATCAGTAAAAATCTCGAAGGTCTCACCGTACAAGTAGTGCCTCCAGGTCTTCAGCGCGAAGACAACAGCTGCCAACTCTAGGTCGTGGGTAGGGTAGGTATGCTCATGGGGCTTCAGTTGCCGCGAAGCGTAAGCGACAACGTGACCCCTCTGCATGAGCACACCTCCTAACCTGCAAGGAGGCATCCGTGTACACAACGAACCCGCCACTACTGTCAGGGATGGTGAGCACGGGAGCCGAGGTCAACCTCTCCTTCAGCTCCAGAAAACACGCCTCACAGGCGTCTGTCCAAGCGAAAGGCACGTCCTTCCGGGTCAACTGTGTCATAGGACGCGCAATCTGCGAAAATCCTCTGATGAATCGTCTGTAGTAGCCTGCCAGTCCCAGGAAACTGCAAATCTCAGTGACTGAACACAGTCTCTCCCACCTGAGCACTGCCTCAACCTTGGCTGGGTCCACCTCCAAGCCGTCTCTAGAGATCACATGACCCAAGAAGGTCACCTCCCTCAACCAGAACTCGCACTTGCTGTATTTGGCATACAGCCTGCGTCGTCTCAGAGTGTCTAGAACCATCCGCAAGTGCTGTCTATGCTGCGTCCGATCTCTAGAATAGATGAGTACATCATCTATGAAAACCACCACGAACTGGTCCAAGTACGGTCTAAACACCCGGTTCATCAGGTCCATGAAAGCAGCGGGGGCATTGGTTAGCCCAAACGGCATGACCAAAAACTCGTAGTGTCCGTACCGGGTGCGGAAAGTTGTCTTGGAGACGTCGGTCTCCCTGATCCTCAACTGGTGGTATCCAGACCTTAAGTCTATCTTGGAAAACACCGTGGCACCCCGCAACTGGTCGAACAAATCGTCGATCCTCGGCAGCGGATACCTGTTCTTGATGGTGACCCTATTCAGCTGTCGGTAGTCCACACAAAGACGTAGGGTCCCATCCTTCTTCTTCACAAACAGTACCGGGGCTCCCTAGGGAGACGCACTGGGCCTCACGAAACCCTTCTCCAGAAGGTCCTGCAACTGAGACTTGAGCTCTCGCAGCTCAAGCGGTGCCATCCTATATGGCACGGTGGAGATGGGGCTGGTCCCTGGTACTACTGAGATCTCAAACTCGATCTCACGCTCGGGCGGTAGTCCTGGTAACTCTTCTGGAAACACGTCAGGGTACTCTCTGACCACCGGGATGCTCTGGAATTCTGCCACAGGGCTGGGCTCTGCCACCACACAAGCTAGGAAGCCCTCACACCCCTGGCTCAAAAGTCTCGCCGCCCAAAGTGCCGAAATGCACCTGAAACCTCCGTCCACTGGCTGTCCGTGAAACTCGAAAGAAGGCAACTCCGGAATGGAGAAGACAATCTTCCTCTCAAAACAGTCCACCAAGGCGTGGTAAGCAGACAACCAATCCATCCCCAGAATCACTCCAAAGTCCTCCATCTGTATCATAATCAGGTCAGCTGGCAGGCTATGTCCCCCGACGCTGACCTCGCAATCCGTGTACACCTCCTCAGCTATAAACAGCTGACCACTCGTACCTCTGATTACGAACGGATTCTCTAACAGTGTATACTCCTGGTCCAAACTAACTGCGAAACTGGCTGCTACAAACGAGTGCGTAGCGCCGGAATCGAAAAGCGTGTAAACGAGTCTGCCGAAAACTGAAACCATACCTGCTACCTCCAATCCCAAAGCTCTGGCATCCCTGTGTGTCAAGGCGTTGATACGCCCTTCAGCTCTAGGTGCGGACGAAGCAGCCACACTCTGTGTCGGACGGGTAGGTGCTGGCCGGTACCCTCCTCGCGACTGCTGTCCTCCTCCTCGCGCCTGGGAACCGCGGCCTCCTGTGCGCCCTCCAGTGCTCTGCGCGGGGAATATCTGCTGACCTCCTACCCTAGATTGGCAGTCCCTCCTGATGTGGCCCGGCTGGCCACACTGGTAGCAGAGGGGAACCCGACTCCCGTCCTCAGTGGGTCCCTGCTGTCGGCTAGGCGGGGGTCCGGTGCCGGCGACTGGCCCCTGTCAAGGGCCCCCAAAGGCCACTGATGGCCCTGCAAAACATGACAGCTCTCCTGTGGACGCCACGTGTCTCCTTTGAGTTCTCCTAACACGCCTAGTGTGACGGCGGAAATCTCGTTCCACCACCAACTCCCCTGTCGTACGCTCGAAAGGGGGAGGAGGGGGTGGCGATGTGGATGGAAGCTGAAATTCTTCACGAACCACCTCTCGAATTAGTTGGACGAGGTCCGGAGACGGTATGCTCAGGAGAAGAGGAGGGGTAGTATGTACTCCAAGCCCGACACATCAGTCCCTCGGGCCCCGACCTCGGCCGCGCCCGTGGCCCACCCTCCTAGTTCCACGACGAGGCATCTCCTACAAGGAGACGCGAAACAATGAAATACGTCAGTACGGAACAGTACCTAACGAAAACGTCTAAGAGCTCATGTCAAGAGATATGTTGTGGTGGCTACTCTAGTTGTAAACATGTGAATTGGTTATTCTACAGTCAGTTGATTCACTTCTCGGGACGACCTTGCTCTGATACCATCTTGTAACGACCCGATTCCCGAGTCCCTACGAGACACGAGAACCGGACCGACTCAACTAATCCCAAGACCTAGTCGTCCAACAAGGAAGTAACCAAAAGGACAGTAAAATAAACCACATTCAGCATGAATATAACTAACAGTAAGAAAGTACAGCAGTAAGGAAAGAAACTACCACAGTATGTACCACCACAACAGTAGAACAACATTCATAATATAATTTGAACTGCAGGTAAAGAAAGTACAGCGGAAACAAGAACTACTCACTACAACGTAACAAAAAGAGGTACAAGAGACAGTGGTAACTCTACTGGACCCTACTCGGCCCAGCGTCCTCTGCAGCCGCTGACCCTGGCTGCTCAACACCTGGTCCTGAAAAAGGTAACGAGTGTAACACCTCAGCAAAACGCTGAGTAGAGTGGCAACTAAACTAAAGACAACAGTAGAGTGTACAGTAGCTGTTATGTTCGATTACTTTCTTTATTCACATCTTTCAATTGTCTCACTATTTCATTTATTCCTGAGATCTTTTTCTTGATCTCGAATGTTCCTCGTGGGAACGATCTTGATTGCAGTCTTTTCCAAAAAGTAGTAGCACGTGGTGCTCTCCTGGCCGGGAGAGTCCCCCGTGGTGATCCTACCCTCAGTAAACCACCCCAAGGTCACTGACAGACATAACGGTGACTACGGCACGCACGATAAACGCACAGGTAGCTAACCCGTATTGGCACGTGGTCAGTCGTTTCCGTTAACTGATAACACCACGCAAGGGGGTAGTAATTAGGTTGAATATGGCCCATATTCAGAATAAAAGGCGCAACATAAAGTAGAATAGGAGCGTTGCATGCATCAAGTACCAAGATTGCTTATAAACCGTATTAATGGCCATTTGTGTAAAGTATTTATCAAAGCAGGCCTCAGGTGAGCAATTGGACCACACGGATGGATTCAGAATGACGAACGGAGTCCAACGGACTCAAGATCAGCCAAATCCGACATCCGATGCTCCCACAATGGGCCCAAGAAATCATGACCGTTGATCTGGAGATCAACGGCCCAGAACGAGCCATGTCGCCCCGCCCCCGCCGCTCTCTCGCCCTCAAGCTAGCTAAGAACGAATCTTGGCCGTTGATCTTCGATCGAACGGCCGAGATCCGCGCGCTCGCCCGCGGTCGCCGCGACAAAGCGCGGGCGTGGCGCAACGTTTAGCGCGCACGCCCGCGTCGCAGCGACTCGCGTTCGAATCGCGCGGAGCGGAAATCAAGCGCGAGCGAACGGTGCGGCGAAATTGACCCGCCCGATCAACAGCAGGCGGTCAGGATTGCGCCACGCGGCGGGACGACAGCGCCCGAGCGCCCACGCACGCGCGCACGCCGGGCGGAAACGCGGGCGCGCACGCGCGCCCGAAGCGTGATCTCAACACGGGCGCGGGAGGATCTCAGCTGTCCGATCTTCGATCGGACAGCTCTCGTTCATCATCCACGGATCGCGCTTGGAGAGAGAGAGGGGGCGGGCGGCTGACCGGCGGCAGAAGGCCTTCACCGGCGTATCTGGAAGCGATTTTAGCGACGTTATGGATGTCGCTAAAGCACATTCTTCTTCTAGGAGGCCCTTAACTCTATTTAAACCCCCTTCTACCACCATTCAAGGCATCCTCTCCCACTTGCAACTACTCCACTCCTCTCCTAGCTAGTCTTAGGCACTCTTGTAATCGTCGGAGACGACGAGCCGCCGACGGAGCCTCCTCCACCGCCGTGGCTGCCTCATCGCTCTCCACTCTCTCTCTACCTCTCTCTCTCTCTTTTAAGCTTTCATTTACTTTTGTTGAAGCATGTATTTAATATTGTAAACCATGAACTATGAATGCATGTTTAATGAAATTATTTTCCATTTAGTTGCCATTTTAATTTCCGTTTAAAGTGCATGATCAAAACCAAGAACTTTCTAACCCTAAACTCTCTCTATCTCTCGCTTTTCAAAACTGTCCCTTTCGCAAGCAAAACTCCGCCTTTTTCGTGACAACAAGTGGTAAACAAAATCCGATTTCCACGCCTCCCTGAGATCGACACTCGGACTCACCTCCGTTTACTTCTTTTAAAACCGACGTATCAAGTGCAACTATAACGACACCTCTTAACACACACGCACGAAGGCACGTCAGTTTTTGGCGCCGTTACCGGGGAGGCAACGGATTTGTTTTATCACCTCCATTCCACACTCATTCTCACATCGTCTAATGCCCTATTTTTCTTTTTACTTGACGGTTGCAGGAATTCGGCGCATGGACGGCGAAGCGACGCATTCCACGACGGTAGCAAGGGAGTAGGCGCCTCGAGGACTGATAGTGAGTACCCTCTCTCTCATTGTTTGCTTGCGTGAAAAAGCTAAAAAAAAAAAAAATCATAAAAACTAAAAAAATTGGTGTGGTGAATGATTGCTTGACCCACATTCTTAACACATCACCCTACAAAAAAATGTACACTCTAATATGCTGGATAAATTCTTGGAGTGTTCTTTTCTCTTTCTGTTGAGTGGTTTTTGCGAAGCCACCGTGAGTTGACCTGAGCCGCACCACTCAACCCTAAAACTGACTCATCTAATAGAAGCTGCACGATTATCAGGATGAGTACACTAGGGTTTTAGAGCCTCTACAAAATAAAAGGAAATCTACTTTCACTAAGTTGTGTGCAGAACTTGACGTGCCCACTGAAACTTGTTTGAAAATATTAAGACACGTCAACCCTAAAAAGTACTTAAGTAAGGATGAAACACTAAAAGACACTATATCTTAACAAATCCTTGCTTGAAAATCATGTTTTGCTAGAAGCACACACTCTGAAAGTGGAACATTAAGAGGCACCACCCTAATCAACGCCTCATCACATCACCCTAAGCACAAGCACTATCCTAACCCTTTAAAAATGAGTAGACGTGCCCTAGGCAGGACTGAGTTAAGTCTCAAAAGGTAAGGTTTTGTTCGCTAGGCAGTTGGCTTTCATTCCCTTGGTAGAATCTGGTGACTAGGCTGTGGGGCAGTGTCAAACGACCACGGTTGTGGGGTCTATGGAACCGGAGGCGCAAGCCAAAGGAAGAACCTTCCCTGCAATCCCCTCGTAATCAACCTGGCCAGATTAACCTCGGAAAGGGGAGTCCAGTGGTTACGAACTTAATCAACCTTTGTGAGATTTCTAGGTCTTCTAAGGAATACACCATAAGGACTAGGCTTGTTTGCTTGGTTGAGGACACAACTCTCACATCTGTTCTTCCCACATCCCTCCATTTCTTCCAAACCATGGATTTCAATGCCTATCCATCTTACCCAAACTACCCCCAACAGGATTCGTATGCTAACCCAAGTGGACCATACTCGCAGCCTACTTGGGCTAACCAACCACCAAGTTGGGGGTACAACCTTGAATATCCCTCTTGGCCCAACTATGACCAAACCGCACCAACTTCTTATTGGAATACAACTAACATAGCCACCCAAGGATACGATTCAAATCATGGGGCTCCATATCTCGATTGTCCTCACGATGCCTCCTCATTTAGGTTCGACCCGCTCTACTGTGATAGGACCTACACTTTAGGAGAACACCAAGAACCCTACCCATCTCAAGATAATAACCAAGAAAGGTCATCTGAATTCAACAACCTTGCCTACTTGACCTTTGGATTAGAAGGAGTTCTAGACAAATGGAAATCAGAAAATGATCAGAAATCTAGGCAAGCCCAGGATCATCAACCTCTAATTGGTCCCCTGATGAAGAATCTGACTGGGAGGAGGACTTAGAACCTCAACTATTTTGGAGTAGGACCAAACAGAGAATGGTTCCTCTTGAAGAACTGGACCCTGAACATGACAGAATAGAGGACCCACCCAAGAACCTAAACACCAATATCTATTCTGATCCACAACCTCAACCATACTCTCTTAACCTGGATTTCAAGGAGGAAATCCAAAGGACACCAAATGACACCATGTCAATTCTTGATAACCTCCAGTTAGAACTACACAGACAGAATCAAGAATTGGTTAAAGGGCAACATGCCATGTTGGAGTTGTTCCAACAATTGGGGGAAGAAGGCCAAAGAAAGTTGTTGCATTCAACGCCATTCATGGAATTCATAAAGCAAGGACCTACCATGATCAATTGGACTACACCTACTCATCCTGATTTGGTTCAGTCCACCATTGATACCCCTCAGGAGTTGGATAGCTCAGTGGGTAAGGAAAGTAAGGATTCCTTGGAACACAATTTGGGGAGCATTGAGAACAAACATCAGGAGGAAACTGAGAAGGTGAGGGGAGAGACCTTGGAATCTGAATCTAATCGGCTCAAGACAAGTAATCCGGTGGGAGTAGCAGCCAACGTTGGAGATGGAGAATGGAGTTACAATTTCAAAGAAATTGATTATGAATCGGTTAGAATCCCCATCACAAATTTGGAGGAGGGCCGAGAGAAAGAATATGATCTAGAGGATGAAATTGACCCTACCTCTAATGCAACCCCAAACAGTGAATCTGATACAAAGGAGGTTGAAGAAAATATTCTTGAGATCAAGGGCTTGGAGGGAATGAGCAATGAAACCATAGTTGCGGAAGAGATGGATTCGTCTTTGAAGAGAAGACTCATGCTTGGTTGTAGGGCTCAGTATGAAACTCTGGACTTTGTTACTTGCCCTACCAGAATAAAGATCCCGCAACCCGAATGCACTAGAATTGATACACTTTCGATGGATTACAATTTTATGGGGACACAAGCTGAATATAAGACCTACATCCTTAGTGTTTGGCATGTCATATTTGGGGTGCGTTCGTCCACAGCAACTTGTTTGCATGCCCACAAACTAAGAGAGGATCTGACACGGGCATGCATGATATATCTGTTACAGAATTCCCGCCCCTTAGGAATGGGACTCCACCACAACCTTATTCGCATCTGTGGACATCTGATTTTGGGTCTGTTAATTTTGAACATATCTTCTTGACCCAAGCCATTCCTGTTTGTGCACTGCCCAGCTGGAGGCATTAAACTCAGCGCTTCCTGGGAGGCATCGCAGCGGATTCAGACTGATCTGGTAGTTTACATCACTCAGGTACTATCTTTTTGAACCCTTCTGCATCCATGCATCTGCCAATGAGGACATTGTCCAACTTAAGCATGGGGGGGATGGTAAACTGCATAATCCTGAGCTTAATTAATCAGTCTGAATGAATAAATTAATTGATTAAAAAAAAAAAATTGAATTTAGGAAGAAAAACTTAGGCATTAGAAACTTGTCAATAGTGGGAAATAATACAAAAAGAACTTAAACACTTAGACTTTTCAGGCCTTCAGGCTTAATTAGCCCTGGTGTCCATTAAAATATGGATTTAGCGGCGAATCCTTGCAACTTTAAGCTATTCTAATCCACCTAATAAATAAGGTAATAAGTATACGACTTATCAACTCACCCTCTAACTCAGGAAAACTTTGAGTCTAAGCATCTACACACATTTTTGCACAGACTCACTTCTCGGAGATTTTGACAGAAATTGGGTAGCTAATGAACTCTCTAGGGTGGTATGGCTGGTAAGTTGTCGTGGGTAACAGCCCATTGGCAGGTTGTCCAGAACCCAGCCACAGGCCATTTATTTTTCATTGCCTCTGGGTACATTTGAGATTAGGGAAGCCACCTACGAAAAAAAAAAAAAAGAAAAAGAAAAAAAGAAAAGAAAATAAACCACACTTCACCGCACAAGTATGGCTGGCAAGTGATCGTGGGTAACAGCCCATTGGTCGGTTGTCCAGAGCCCAGCTCAATAATTGCACAAAAAAGACCAAAACACCTAAGGACGAAGCGGGGAAGTAGTACAAGCCGGGGAGATATACACTGGAAAATCCTTGTGTTGACCCCAAGTAAAATGAACGTAGGGAGAAAGCTACCAGTCGAACAAATACACCTTCAGGCAAAAATTTATTTTCTTTTCCGGACACCTAGAGGCGTAGAAACTCGAAGTCTGTCTCAGTTACCGTTAAGTGAGTCTATCACAACATTCACACCAAGATGCTTAGCACTTAGGGTTTTGATCGAGTTTTGGGTGGGTTGGGTAGCCGTAAAAAGTTACCAACCCACACTGAATTCCGAAAATTCTAAAAAGACATATATAGATATATACGTATACATATGTATAGTTATATATACAAAGCAAGGATTTGGGCGATTTGTATTTTGGAAGACACCCGGGCGCTGCTTAGTCTTTGTAGATTAAGATCTTCGTATATTTCCTCTTATTGACGAGTAACGAAGTGCCGAAGCAATTACTTCTTGAATTCTCCAAAGAAATAAAGGCTAGAATAAACCTTGCTAGGGACTATCAAGGAGTAAGCATGGGGGTATGATAACACCACGCAAGGGGGTAGTAATTAAGTTGAATATGGCCCATATTTAGAATAAAAGGCACAACATAAAGTAGAATAGGAGCTTTGCATGCATCAAGTACCAAGATTGCTTATAAACCGTATTAATGGCCATTTGTGTAAAGTATTTGTCAAAGCAGGCCTCAGATGAGCAATCAGACCGCACGGATGGATTCAGGACGACGAACGGAGTCCAACGGACTCAAGATCAGCCAAATCCGACATCCGGAGCTCCCACAATGGGCCCAAGAAATCATGACCGTTGATCTGGAGATCAACGGCCCAGAACGTGCCACGTCGCCCCGCCCCCGCCGCTCTCTCGCCCTCAAGCCAGCCAAGAACGAATCTCGGCCGTTGATCTTCGATCGAACGGCCGAGATCCACGCGCTCGCCCGCGGTCGCCGCGACAAAGCGCGGGTGTGGCGCAACGGTTAGCACGCATGCCCGCGTCGCAGCGACGCGCGTTCGAATCGCACGGAGCGAAAATCAGGCGCGAGGGAAGGGCGTGGCGAAATTGACCCGCCTGATCAGCAGGGGCGGTCAGGATTGCGCCACGCGGCGCGACGACAGCGCCCGAGCACCCACGCGCGCGCGCACGTCGGGCGGAAACACGGGCGCGCACGCGCGCCAGAAGCGCGATCTCAGCACGGGCGCGGGAGGATCTCAGCCGTCCGATCTTCGATCGGACGGCTCTCGTTCAGCATCCACGGATCGCGCTTGGAGAGAGAGAGGGGGCGGGCGGCTGACCGGCGGCAGAAGGCCTTCACCGACGTATCTGGAAGCGATTTTAGCGA
Organism: Thalassia testudinum; assembly: GCA_037157565.1. Classification (NCBI taxonomy): domain Eukaryota; kingdom Viridiplantae; phylum Streptophyta; class Magnoliopsida; order Alismatales; family Hydrocharitaceae; genus Thalassia; species Thalassia testudinum. The sequence goes on from JAZHRO010000025.1 coordinate 100,670,448, forward strand.
CGTTCTGGATGTCACTAAAGCACATTCTTCTTCTAGGAGGCCCTTAACTCTATTTAAACCCCCTTCTACCACCATTCAAGGCATCCTCTCCCACTTGCAACTACTCCACTCCTCTCCTAGCTAGTCTTAGGCACTCTTGTAATCGCCGGAGACGACGAGCCACCGACGGAGCCTCCTCCACCGCCGTGGCTGCCTCGTCGCTCTCCACTCTCTCTCTACCTCTCTCTCTCTCTCTTTTAAGCTTTCATTTACTTTTGTTGAAGCATGTATTTAATATTGTAAACCATGAACTATGAATGCATGTTAAATGAAATTATTTTCCATTTAGTTGCCATTTTAATTTTTGTTTAAAGTGCATAATCAAAACCAATAGCTTTCTAACCCTAAACTCTCTCTATCTCTCGCTTTTCAAAATCGTCTCTTTCGCAAGCAAAACTCCGCCTTTTTCGTGACAAGTGGTAAACAAAATCCGATTTCCACGCCTCCCTGAGATCGACACTCGGACTCACCTCCGTTTACTTCTTTTAAAACCGACGTATCAAGTGCAACTATAACGACACCTCTTAACACACACGCACGAAGGCACGTCATTAACGGGTTCGCCCAAAGCACAGCACGGAACTAGTCCAGGGCAGAGCCCTCTCAGTAACAGGGGTCCAACCCCTCCACAGTAACCAAACCGAGGCCTTGCCCCTCCACAGTCCGCGCACCCTCGCCTGACTACCCTGGTTTGCCCTAGTGGGCCTAAACAAGTCGGTGCAGGTGGCTAGCAGAACCCCGGGTCCCGTGAGGTAGCTAGTGCCCTCCTAACACTAGTAGTTCTCCTCGGTACTACGTACGCGAGGGCCAGTAAGTCGGTACAGAGTGGCCAGTCCTAACCTCGGGTCCCTGGGGCGGCTGGCTCCGCTCTGCACTAAACAGGCGGACAGTCGCTCTCCTTGGTACTCCATACTCAAGGGCCAGCTCACTTTCCCAATACTATTCCATTCACTTTCCAGGAGTTCTACTCCTACTTCCCCGTAGGGTTCCAGCTCAGAAAATCTAAGTTTCACCTTCCAGTTTCACGTTATCACAATCCATGTTCTCAAACACGTTTATTTATTCAACAGGCAGCTGTTAATTCGATTACAGGCAGCCATTTGTTCCTTTCCATTTTTCCAATACTGCAGTATTATACATTCCACTAGTTTTCCCATCCTAGGATTCATGCCATATCCTAGGATCTATCATACAATCTAGTTTTCCAGCCCTAGGATTCACCCAACACCTAGGAGCTATCATTCCATCTATTTCTCATTCCTAGGATTCATGCAATGTCCTAGGTTCTATTTATGGTTCCATAATTTAATTTAACAGATTTTATTAATAACTTAAAGCCACTCTACCAGGTACAACGGGAGTAATGGGGGCGTGGTCAGGAATCCCACGTGCCTCTGCGACCCCCGAGACTGCAACGAAACGGGGTCCTATCACAAGGATCAAACACAAGGAGTATCTCAAAACAGTGTATAGCTACTGTAGACGGGTAGAGGAATTAATTTTTAAAAGAACGCAACTCGAATCGCGGAAAACGAAACCCGAACGGGCCCTAAACGGGTCGAAAATGATGACACTGTGCAAAATCAGACGTCTGGAACTTCTTCCAGACATCTTAAAAAGTGGATCAGAGAATTACCTTGTTCAGCGTGTTTTCCCAGATGTCCAGAAGTCTGCGGGGACGTCTGGCCTAGCTCCCAGATGTCCGATGGTCACCCAGGACGTCTGGAGGTCGCTCCCGTTGTCTGGTACTACAGCCAGACATCTGATTCGTGTTGGATGGCGAATCACCGAGCCTGCGCACACCCATCTCTCTCCCTCAGTACGGTCAGTCGACAGGAAGGAAGAAGAAGATGGAAAACTCACCTTTCAGACGTCTGGACAGTCTTCCAGACGTCGACCCCACTGTTTGGCTATCAGCACAGACGTCTGATTCTGGAAATTTTTCCAGAACCAGGGCTCGACTCGCCCTCCGCTCGCGACACCGCGCCTCGTCGCACCTCGTACGCCTGCTGCTCGAGCCGCAGTAGGCCTCCCGCGTCATTCCGCGCCCGCTGCGCTTCCCACCGACCGGCCCTGGCAGCCCCGGCGAGCTCGCCGTCACGGCTGAGCGTCGCTCTCGCACGCAGCACCCCCTCCGCGCTCACTGCGGCCGTCACCGCCGTAGCAACCCCGCGCCCGCTCTTGCGCTTGCTCTCGCGCACTGGAAGGAGAAGAGGAAAGGGGTGGAGGCGACGGGAGGGAGCGCGTGGCCTTTTAAGGCCGCGCGAGGAGGAGAGAGAATCGCGGCAGGGCATCTGCAGCCGCAGAGGGAATAACGAATATGCAGGTCTGCGCGCTCAGGCGCGTAGACGACCTGTGCGTGTCGAAAATAACTGATTTCCAGACGTCTGGAAACGATCCCAGACGTCTGGTCAGACGTCTGGATGTGATCCCAAACTTCTGGTCCGATGTCTGGGCCACCTCCCAGACGTCTTAAAAGACGTCTGGGGCACGCGTTCGTAACAGCTGCCCATCCACCTAGGACTTGAAAAGAGCTTCAAGTTCTAAGCATCTTAGTGTGAAAATATGATGGACTCACTAGGTGGCCATTAAAATGGACTTTAGATTTGTACAACCCTAGGTAACCTTAAAAGCTTTTGCCTAAAGGTTTATCTATTCAATCAATAGCTCTCTCTATACTTTTTTTATTTCTTTATATTGGGTCAACACAAGGGTGAACCCAGTATATATTTCTCTAGTTTATTCTACTTCTCCGCTTCTTCCCTAAGTGTTTTGGGAATTATTTGTGCATTTTTGTGAGCTGGGCTCTGGACAGCCAATGGGCTATTACCTAAGGCAACATGCCAGCCATACTCTTGCAGTGAAGTGTGATTTATTTATTTTTCTCCTTTTTGTATTTATTTTTTATTTTTTTTCTTTCTGAGTGTATATATATATTTTCTTTTTCTGAGTAGGCGGCTTCCCTGATCTAAGATTTACCTAAAGGCAGTAGAAAGAGAATCGTCAGGTAGCTGGGCTCTGGACAGCTAGCTAGTGAGTTATTACTTACGACAACTTTCCAGCCATACCACCTTAGAAAGTTCATTAGCTACCTAATTTCCATAAAAATCGTTGAAAAGTGGGTTGGTGCAAATAGTTTGTAGATGCTTTAGACTTAGAGTCCTCTCAAATTAGAAGGCGGGTTGATAAGTCATGCATTTATCACCTGAATTATTAGACAAATTAAAGTAGAATTAACGTGGCAAGGACTCAAGAATAGGTCCACATTTTAGTGGACACATGGGCTGGTTATGCCTAAAGACCTAAGGAGTCTAAGTGTTCAGGTCCTAAAGTATCATTTCCTAAAGTTAACAACTCCTAATGCCTAAGTTCTCTTCTCCTAATTCTATTTTTCTTTCTTCTTGAATTAGTATATTTTTTTAGGAAAATAAAAGAAATTCCATGGAGCTAACAAAATAATTTCAGGATTAAGTATCCACACCCCCATGCTTAAATGATGCAATGTCCTCATTGTAGAAATAAAGACATGAAAAGGGTAGAATAAGCAGAGTATCACTTGAATTTCATGAAAGATCTAGTCAGCTCTATAGAGAGAAAGGAGTATACACACGTGCTAAGTTTAATGCCTTCAGCTAGGCATATTATACAAACAAAGAGAAAGTTAAGAATTCACAAGTACGGGTCAAAAATAGAATCAAAAGATTAATCCTCAAACCCGCCAGCAGAAGATGTCTACAGATGTGGACTAGATTGTGATGTAGGCCCAAGCCCCAGGTTCTGGTATTTCTAAGGTTTTGGATGAAAATCACCCAGAATCGGAGATTGTTGAGCATGTGGGGCCGAGCCTGCGATTTTGTGGTGTGTAACCCAAGTCTAAAATGTCAGACAATGGGTAGATCTGATTCATTAGATTCAGGTGTCCAGTTAGAGTTCAGCTTAGAAACATAGTCAATTATTCTATACTTGGGTTGCACGTCAATGATATCACAAGGGTCCTGATAGAAGGTAGGTGGTTTCAGGTCAACAGGAACCCTTAAATCCAAAATTGTATTGCCCTCATAATTCACTTCCCATAATTTGACTTCCAAACTCCTCTCCTCTAAAATCAATGTTTTCGGGGCCTTAAGGTTGTTATACACCCTATCCAAGTCTAACAAGTGTGGATGAATCATAATTGACTTGGATGAATCATATTTTTCTTCGTTCCCTAGCTCAGGGATCTCAGGTGAGAAAATCGGTTCATCCTCAATGGGTTGCTCTAGACCAACCTAGTCATCCCTGGTCTCATAAAAATTGTCCCCTTTGACTGGTGCCTGAGTGGGTTCTGACATTGGCTCTCATGAAGGGAGTTCATCCAGAGAATCATCCCAAGATTGGACTAAGGCAACCATGAATTTCATCCTTAATCTTGATAGTTTCCCAAGTAAAAACTTACCTAGGCCTTTATCCTTAATATCTTGGAGCCAATCCAATAATGAACTATTCAGATCGTCAATCATTTGAATTAGGGGCTCCAACTCTTCATTGCAGGGTATTGGTTGGGTTTCTAAAGATCGTTTGGTGTTCCTCAAATTAGCCAATACCCTATCTTGGACCCGGTTCACCTGAACCGAATGGTTTGGTTCAGGGTTGGGTGGGTTTGGGTTTAATCTTGGGGAGTCAAGAAATTGAGGTTCATGGGTCTCTCCATGATCATAGGTCATTTTGGGTTGTTCAAAGAGGGGTGGTGACCTATATTCAATATAATCCTGGGGAGTGTAGGTGTTATAATCATCATATCCTTTCTAATTGTAGATCAGCTTAGTTTGATCATTGAAGGGGAGATCTATAATCAGTGTGGATTTGATTATGATAATAATCATAATCATGTTGTCGAGGGTTAGGTCCTGGACCTTGAGGTCCGAAATCATATCCCAATGAAAGTTATCTTGACTAAGGGATGGGTAGTTGGGTCAAGATAGTAATCATCATGGAGATAAGTGATGGTAGGAGGGTAGGATTGGAAATGTGAATAGGATGCGGAAGGGTCCATGACAAAGTAGGAGGGAAGATAGAAGAGAGAAATGTGCCCAGCAATACAATCAAACCAAACCTGTCCTTAAATTGGGTAGCATAAAGACATCTAGGCTCTCATAACCCATCTTGAGATGAAAGAAATGATTTGGTCTACTTCTATAAAATCAATCCAACCAGTTAGAGGGAGGGATTGGGGAGAAGGTTCTTCCTTTGGCTTGCACCTCTGGTTCCTTTGATACCCAACCATAGTCGTTTGATGCTACTCCCCTAGCTAGACATCAGATGGATTGATAGAAGCAGATTAATCGAAAAAATCCAAGTTGGAGTCCTAAAGAGTGAGTTAATCCTTAAGGCCAACATCTACTCAGTTTTAATTAGGCTTGGGATGATTGTGCTCTTGGAATGTGATGGGTCCTTTAGATAGGTTGTTCCCTTAATGATCAATTAAAAATGTCTATGTGTGCACAACCAGGGTTTTCAAGCAAGATTATTAAAGATGAAGTTGATTTTAAAGTTCAAATCTTGCTTAGTAGCTTTTATGGTTTAATCTTTAGGTATATTCAATCAAAGTTCAGTGGAACACTCCAAGTTTTGAAAACACGATGTAGATATATTCCTTTTAAAATCAAAAATAATGTGGAGTGCAACATCCAAACTCGGATTTCTGAGTCATTTTAGAGTAAGTGTATTAAGACAAACTCGTCGACACTTTTCGTATGCAAATTGAAGCTTGTACGAATTTAAAATGCGTAATTAGATTGAAAATCCATAAACTTTTCATTTTTACAATCTGAACCTCTGATCGATGATTCGAAAATATTGTTAACCTTTTGGTGTCACAAGAATTTTTACGGTATGTTCCGTGTGGTGATCGGAGATCTGATGTGCAAAACATGCACAGGCTGCGAGTAAACTCGCGTGCGATCTGCCTTAAGGATTGCATTTTACAAACAACTTCCATTTGAAAATCTATAAATTTTGTTGGATTCCTTGTCTCATAACGTTTCCAATGATACGTGTTCCGTCGAAATTGGAACTTGTTTGACCATGTTACTAGAGCAACCCATTAAAAATATATTTATATATATAAAAATATCTGCGTAGTGGGAGTGACAAATAAATTAATGAATTACTAATATTTTTTTAGGGATAAATGGGATTGTGATTTCGATTGCGTGGGAATAAGTTTTTGTTTTAAAAATATTGGTTTGTTTCTTCGTAACAGCAAATGCGGTTAGTGGCTTTATAAATAGAGAGACAGAGAAAAAGAGACAGAGAGAAAGAGAACAAGACAGAAAGAGAAACGGAGAGAGAGAGAGAGACGGAAAGGGAGAGAGATGGGAGAGGAAGAGTGAAGAGGGAAAAGGAGAAGACGACAGTGATGGAGGAGGAAGTGGGTTGTCGGAGTTAGGTGGTGATCACCGGCGAGGGTGCCATGGCCAACCGACAGGAGGAGTCACGACCACCATGACCGGGCGTGCCTCGCCTGATTGGGTCTTGATGCCAAAGCAAAGGTGCGAGAGGGAGACCGCCGGAGGTACCTAGGGAGGCCGGCATGCTCCACGTGGCTGGCAGCGGCCATGGCAATGAACAAAGGGTCGCACCTGGGCTTGCGTGCGTGGGTTGCACATGGGATGGGTGCATGCGTGAACATTAGCGACGTAGAAGGAGAAGAAAGGAAGAAGAGAGCAAGGGAGAGCGGCTAAGAGAGAGGAGGAGGCCGGAGGAGGGTCTCCGGTGGTCCGGCGAATCACGTCGATGGCGGGGTCGGCGAGAGGAGGCCGGGGTGCTCGTGCAAGCATGGGTGCATGGAGATTAGCGGCGGAGAAGAATCGCGAGGAAGAAGGCATGGGAGGAAGAAGATTAATTGAAGGGGTGAGAAACTTACATTTTAAAATAAAATCTTTTCAATATTTCATTTTGGTCCTTGTGAATGGCTGTTATGTTACTTAACATCTGACGATCAAAATTATTTTGCTTAGATCGAGGGTTTTCGAGATTCGAATCAAGTGATGTAAGACTTGATTTTGGGGTTCTCGAGGGTGCCAGATGCATCCATATGGTCAAATCGAGCAATTTTTTCTTCGATTCCCAAGGCACTTGCGAGATTCCTATTTTAGCATAGGTTCTGTTTTGATACGTTAGGGGGTCAAACGATGTTTGTTTCTCGCATTCCAAGACTAGTTAGAATCATCTCCTCATGAACTACATGAAGGTAAGTTTTTAAATTCGATTTCAGGAATTGTTTCTTTCATAAAATTTTTCAATGGAACTTATGACATTTTATTCCCCATGAATAATCTTGCCTTAAGGGTGGGGGTAGACTTATTGAACCTTCTAATCATACTTTACTCCGATCTATTTCGCTTTGGCTCGCTTTGGAAGGGTACCTGTAATCATAGAACAAAAGGAGCAAAGTGAGCTAAAAAGTTAAGGTGGAAAATGCGGAAAAACCAAAGAGCGTTGCCTCCACGGCAACGGTGACAAAATGATGAATGAGATTTTTTGCGAGAAAAATCAGATTTTTGGAAAAGACATCGTCGTAGTTGCAAAATATCGTTGCCAAATAAATTTATAACCGAAACACAAAGTGAGTCCTAGGTCAAACATAGGGAGGCAAACATTTGGTTTGAAAATCGCACTTCGATCTTATTTGTTTTTGTTGTTTTTATCTTTTGAGATATTTTTGATATTTTCTTAAGATAGAATATCAAGTGAAATGTTTGTTATCTATTCTAAGCTACTCTAGCAGAATAGGAGAGAGAGTGAGAGAAATATTTCATAAAATCGAGCCATGTCTAATACAATTAATTGAAATTACACTAAAAAGCAATAAGAGATAGAATGGGTTGAGAAGAATCCCCCTCGACGGTCGCTTGGAGGACGACTTGCTCTCACGGCTCCTGGATGACGGTGATAATTAAGGAGCTGGATGAAGAAGAATGGCGTCGAAGGAAGGAGGATGGGGCAGGATGGTGTTGCAGCGAGGATCTTCTTCCGGAAGGTGGTGAGAGGATGGCCATGGGATGCTCCACGAAGGGGGTGAGAAGTGGGAAAAATATTTGATTATCTACTCTAGAGGAGCATCTCAGGCTTGGGACAAGCTCTCTCTAGAACCTTGGTGGTGGTGAGAGAGAGAAAGGAAGAGATGATGAGAAATGGGTGAGTGTACGTCGTTTTATAGTGGAGTGGAGGCTTAAATAGGCATGGGATAATTAGTGACATTCAAGACGTCGTTATATCCTCCACTCATGCGTCATTGTAGCCTCTACTCATGTGTTGCTCTAGCCTCTACTCATGCGTTGCTGTAGCCAGCTCACTTGTAGTTGTCGTCGTGCAAGGTTACTCTCTACCGTTGGATCCAAGATGAGTGGCCACAATCACACCTCATACGCGCTCAGATTGAGCCTCAAGTTGGTGCGATTGCACGCCCATCCGTGCATGCGATTGAGCGTCTCCACCTGGCCGCATCCATAAAGATTGGCGTTGCCACATGGCGAAGTCTTCGCCACTTTATGGGCATCCAACGGACGCAATCGAATCGTGCCTGTGCTCACGAAATCAGGCATTGCGACTGGGCTTCAAAAGCACGTTGGTGGCTTGATAGTGCCTCTCACAACCATTGTTCATGTGATGACAAGTGTTGTGTTTAGGAATTTCCGCGACGTGGTGGAGGTGGCTTCTCGATCGTTGGATCATGATCTAACGGTCAAGATCTCTTCGCGGAGATGCTCCTTAGGGGAGAGTGGTTTTGCTAACTTGTTTGGATGGTCTGGATGGCTCCATGTGGTGCCATCCAGATTGTCCATCTTTAGATGCTTGTAGGTAGCGCCACGTACGTTGGATTGGGTTGATTTTTATGTCATTGGGCTGCGATCGTCAATCTAAATCCATCCATGTCGTTGGATTTGTCGTTTGAAGCTTTGAATTGCATCATCTAGTCCCTTGGTTGTTGATCTTCCTCAGACTGCACAATGTGCTACAGGACTCCAATTAAGACGATTTCGATGGTGTTGGACTTTGATCGTCATCCTGATCAGATCCATATGGTTGGATTATGAATATGAAGCCCTAAAATAAATCTCCTCTTCTAGCCACAAAAGGACATGAATTAACCTAAAATGTATACAAACTATTTTAAATGCAGAATGATGCATGCTATGCAATATTTATAATATGGAATGCATCTATAAGCTTAGGAACATGCATAAATAGGCATTTTATCGTAAATAGATGTGTCTACATCAGTGGAAATTGGGTGTTTGGTGTACGATGGCTAATTACAAGGGGTAGAAGATGGAGGATGATTGTAGAGAGGTGGAGAAGGTGTTCAGTGACTTAATTGTGTGATAGGTGGCCTGTGGACACTGGAATTGGCATCACCGACATCAGAGATGGAGCTATGAAATCAAAAGCTAGAAACTACCTATATCTACTAATTAGCGATGCGAAACTACTCTAAAGAATTAGGTGAGAAGTTAGAGGCAACTACCTTGAGGAAAGGATGAGAAGGGCTTCGCCATTGACTCGCTGGAGCTAAGAATGAAAGAGACTTGGTGAGAAGGGACTTCAGTCGATAGAAGGTAGTGTTTAGAGGGAGCTGAGGCATTGCTCTGCCAGTGGCAGGGCAGAATGGAGGAAGAGGTGTTGAGAGAGGTTGCATTCTCCGGTGGAGCGAGCTCGAGAAGAGGATGGGAGGATGTTAGAGATAGGGAAGAAAACCAAAGATCAAGCTTAGTTGGGGGAAGAGGGTAGGAGCTTGATGCTCAAAATCCAAGGTGTTGAGGTCTATTTATAGGCTACAGTGAGGGTGATGGAGGACGACCAGGATGAAGAATGGTTTAGGTGCAATGAAACAAGCCGTCATCTTCTTCTATGACAACAGTTTTGACACATTGGAGGAAGGCGTTAATGGCTCATCAGAGCCATTGGATGTAGAGTTTGTTGAAAGGAATCTTGGTGACCAAGGAAAGATGGTCTTAGCATCGAATAAACTTTCATTGGAGAAGATGATGAACAAATGACCATCGGCCATTGCAGTTGAAGAAGGGGTTCTGTGCATAGGGACCTATTTGTAAATATTGGAGGATTAAAATGAAATGATTTCAGGGACTAAAATGTAAATTCTTAATTTAAACATGAAATTTAATTTATTTTCCCCTCAACTTTTTACGGGAGATTAAATGAATGTTAATGAACAAAGTTATGGGGTTGAATTACATTTTTGTCCTAATTTGTGTCATATAAATTAATGCTTAATGTTAAGGCTTTAATTATTAACTTTACCTTAAATTATGTATTAGCTTAACAATAATATTTAAGGTAGACTAATTTATGGTTTTGTATCGTTATTCTTAACCTAAAATAATGAGACACTTTGTTGATAATAATAAGGCCCAATTAGTGTATATTTTAAACTCAAGGCTATTATTGGCTGTATAGATAATTAACCTTGTGTATTTAATATTAAATATTAATTAACTAGGTAAACTACCTATTTTTGATGAATTATGAGCTATGATGAGTACCTCATCAAGGATGTCCTTAAGAACCACCTTGAGGCCTCCATTAAAGTTTAATTTGCATCAAGGTAAAGTCCCAATTGTTTTGTGTGGTTTCTCGTCTGACCCAATCAACATCTCTTCAGATCATTCCTTACCTTAACTCGGTTCTCCATCTTCTACTTCACATTTTGATTCCATGGCAAACCTACGTCAAAATCAAGGGCATGGGGGTGAGATGTAAGATTTCCAAAACCAGCTACAAAATCTATCTGATTTGATTCAAGAATTGGCAAATCCACAACCTTGTCTACAACTATAGGAGCACTATAATCTTGCCATTGCTCCAATTGAACCTAGGGTGTGCATTTTGGTAGGGGAACCTGATATTGAATTGAGGCCAAATATTATTGGCTTAATCCCTCATTTCCATGGATTAGGTTTTGAAGACCCATTCCAACATCTTGAAGGGCTTAAACATTTGGCTCAGACTCAGACCAAATAATCAAAATTGGACCACCCTACTCATGAAAATGTTCCCCTTCTCCTTGAAGGATTGGGCAGCTCATTGCTATTGATCCCTAACTAGGTTGATCAACACATGGGAAGAATTGCAGTCTAAATTTCTCAAGAAATTATTCCCTATAGGGCATACTAATGCCCTGAGGCACCAGATCATACATTTCACGTGAAATGTGAGGGAACATCTTCATGAGGCATGGGATCGATTTCAGGATCTCATGCGAAAATGCACTCATTATGGTGTACCTATGTGGGAGCAAGTCTAATTGTTTTATCGAAGTCTTTGTGAAGATACTAGACTTTTTGTTAATGCGTCCTATGGAAGTAACTTCATGGGCAAAGATGAAGACACTGTTTGGGAGGTTCTTAAAAACATGTGCGAGAACTCCATAAATAATTAGTTTATAGGTATTTCGACTGGATGACTACCCACGCATTAACAAACACACAAGGAGCACATGAGGCACGAGACCTTTCCTCTACATTCGACATGGAGATGCTCGCTAGTCGATTAGACAAGGTCATTATTATTAAAAAGAAGTTGGATGAATTGACTCACTAACTCCAAAAGGCCACTTCTTCTCAAAATAAGAAAAACACGTATGCATGTTCATCCACAAGGAGGGAGGCCATGCACAATATTTACAACCACTCTGGAATGGATACCTATCCATCCACTTCTGATCCTAGTTTTGGAGGTTGGGGGATCTCTGAACCACATTATGTTGATTATTCCGAAGTTGCTCAACCCTATGAGAAACTTCATGCCACCCAGAATAACCCGTATTCCAATTCTCACAACCTTGGATGGTGCAATCACCCTAATTTCCCTTGGTTACAAAATTCCCAAAATTTTGGACTTCAATATCAACCTCGACTACAAAATTTGCACTCATATTAGCCGGCTCAACCTAGGTCCAACCTGAATCTTTAATCCAAGAGTAACAGGGATGATAAGATAAGCATGATTTTGTAGAGCCTGGCCGATATGCATGTTAACATGCTAAAGTTGGGTTTTAAAATATGTGTCATAGTATAGTGACTAAAGTGATGAAAACACTTAAATTTATATCTCGAATGTGAGTCCAAAGTCATCTCAGGGAGCAAAATGAACCAATAATCAAGCATATATGAATTGAATATAATAAGACACAATAGCTTGATGGAAAAATAAATAGATTAAGTAATGAATGTCAATCTCAATGGGTAAAAATAACTGACTTAAAAGGACAAAAAATTTGGTTTTCAACTAAGCAAAGGCCTTTCAACACTTAGAATTTTTCAAGCCCAAGAGAAGCCTTCAAACTATGCCACAAAATCAACCCAGACTCACGTATGAACCAAGACCAAGGCCTGGCCTAATGAATCGGCCCAAGCCACATGCAAACCAAGCCCAACACCTAGCCCAGGCTTGCACCTAGGTGTGCGCCCGTGTGTGTATGAGCATGTGTGTGAGTATGGCCATGAGCAAGATGGGGACCCGACCCCCTATTTCTGAGCACAACGTAGGGGATGAAATCCCTTATGAAGCAAATTCAGAATTGTCTTTGCACCATGTGGGCACTATGTTGCCTTCTCTTCTTTACAAGCTGCAATGTCTTCAATCTGTGGAGAAGGATGGCTTGATTGGGGCAAGGCAACCATTGGATCTTCAATCTAATCGGCTTGGAGAGATTCCTTGAGTGATTTCATGTAGATGGAGCTTGCTTCCTTGGCTTGTGCTTCGACAGATGGAGGCGGATGTCATCAGAAATGATGAAGATCACAGCGAGTTCTTGAAACAAGAATACGACCTCTTGGACCAAATTAGATCCTCAAAAGGTTTACTGGAGCACGACGAAGGTGATGGTGGTGGTGATTTGGTGTTTAGTTGCATGTGGTGGTTGGAAGGAAGCGATGGATGGCGTGGAACAATGGGTTGTTTGACCCAACAATTTGTAGGTCAAAGCTCTCAATTTCTTGAGGGCTTTTGATCTACAAGTCGTCGTGGAGCTTGTGGGGTTGGTGGTTTGATGGTGGCGTGGAGTGGCAATTTGAGCTCACTAGAGTTCTCACCAGTTGAGAGGAAGAAGAAGAAGAACGATGAGGAGGAGAGGCTAATTCCTAGTGATAAGGACCTAAACCTACTCTATGAGAGGAGGGGAAGAGAAAGAGCTACTTTACTTGGACGAAAGAGGAAGAATCACGTCCTACGTTGGCCAGCCAGATGTAAGGAAGAAGAGAAGTCTAGTAGGGTAGAATGGTGACGAAGAAGAGGCTAAGAAGGCCTAGCTATGGTTGGCTAGTGTTAAAAGAAGATTAGGAAGAGGATGGTAGTGCTCGTTGGCCAGAAGCACACATGGAGGAAGGAGTCAAAGGAGGTCGTCAGAATCCATGAATGCATGGCCGGTAAGGAGGAAGAAGGGGGTTTCTCAGCCAAATCACGACTAAAATGTGCATAGGATCATGCCAAAGCTTATATAGATGAGCTTGTGCCCCTGAATTGCATTAAATTTACAAGCACGATCTGTGATTTTGGCAAGTTGAGGAACTGCCAATTTTGAGTTTGCTGAAGCTCTATGCATTAAATTGGAGGAGAATTGATTGAGATATTCTCAATCAAAGCTCAATGGATTTTGGGTGTGCTTTTGCTATAACCTCCTTGTTTGGTTATGAAGAAGGTGGTGGGAGGACCTAAATGCAAGAAAGAATCAAAACTTAGGGGTAGTTGTGTAATAATCAGAGCATAAATTGGGCTAGAATGCAAACTAAGTTAAGATGAACTCCCATTAGGCTCAAACTTTGGGGTTAACTTTATTTTGACCCAAGGAATCTACTGGTGACCTTAGATTTGGGTTTTGACGTAGTTTGACTGGGTAATTTATACTGAAGCCTAAAATAAAGCAAATTCCCGACTAAATCTCTATTTTTGGTCAAAATAGTTTCCTTTGGTCAAATTGAAGGTTCCAAACCTCATAGAATATTTTTAAATATTTTTTAGGAGGTTTAGATTACATTTTTTTCTATCAGAACCCATTTAATTGAAGTACGACTGTAGTTAGGGTTTTTTATTAATAAAATAATCATAAAATCGCAGAAAACCTGATTCTGTTAGCTCGAGCCCAATTCTTGGCAATTTATGTTCATTTGACCTAAGATTAATCCCTTAAATACTATGCATTCGTCATTATTTGTTAAAATAGTAGAATTAATGGGATTTCCCATCTTCTCGCACTCAATTCATAATGGAATTATGACCTTCTAAAGGTTATTAAGGAGCACTTATCACTGGATTTTATCTAAATTAAGATAGTTATGACGGATGGTGGTGTTATCATTAATGCGAAGATCAATGCTACTATGCCGAGGAAGCATAATGCGGATATGGCAGATGTACACAACCAAATTACATAAATGACTAGGACTCACTAGCCAGGCGCATTATCCTCTCAACCTCTGTCAAATCCCAATAATGTAATGTCTCAATGGATCATTCATAACCTAAATCTAGGCCAGATCCATTATATCAACCTAGGTCCATCTGCACCTTTGCATCAGAATGTGTCGGAAGCATTGATATTACTATATATATTTACATTAATTATCCTAACTAATGCTAATCTAAGGGTTGAATAGGGTAGAGGGCATTTAGTTAAGTTAGTTTAGTCATATAGGTGCATTTTGTAAATGTTGCATAAGTTTAGCATTTTCCTGCAAGTTTACCCAAATTTATATCTGGTACCTTGATGTCTTTTGTGTGGTATATGCAGGTATCAGGTTTGGAGCCTTATAGACCTATAGATAGGAGATTCAAGATTGAGCTCACTTGGAAGATGGTTGAGTCAATTTGACCCTAACCTAATTAACCCTAGGTTTAGACCAATTTAGGAACCTAATTAACCTTAGCTTAGAGCCTAATTACCTAACCTAATTAACTAACCTAGAGGTCGACCATGAGCCTTAATTTTAGACCAATACGGCTAGACAAAAATAGGTTCTATTCCTTAGAAAAACAAAACCTAAACCAAATCCTATTCTTAATATCGAAATTCGTAATGGCCTCACACATGTCTAGTATTTTGGCCATAACTTTTGCATTTTATGTCTAAATTGGGTGATTTAAGATGCATAGGAGAAAGGATTATGTTACGAACAAGGCATCAAGCATCGTTTAAGATGTCTGGAAAGTGGCCCAGACGTCTGGAAGCCTTCCCAGACATCTGGTATTAAATTTTTTCGACGTACGGGTTCGCGTCTGCGTGCATGCGTGCACAGACTGAACCCACCATCCCCCTTCTTCTCTTTCCTCTCCCTCCCTGCAGATGCCGCCTTTCCTCCTTCTCCCTCCCTGTGGCTGCCTTACAAATATGCTTCCCCTCTCCCTCACCCTCACTCCACCGCCTTCTTCTCCTTGTCACTGTCAGTGAGAGAGCAGGCGAGCGAGAGCGGCAGCAGCGACTGCTGCGGGCGTGTGGGGAGGAGAAGCTGTTGCGAGAGGAAGAAGGAGCTCGACCGCAAGGGTGCGAGCTTTCCGGGGTAGCTAGAGTCGACCGACGGGAGAGTAGCGAGAGTGGGGTGTCGCGGAGGAGCTACTGCAGCTCAGGCAGCAGGCGGATGCGGCGTGGCATGGCCGTGCGCTGCGGGCGGAGAGCGAGAAGGTCTTGATTCTGGGAAAATTTCCCAGAATCAGACGTCTGGACTTATGTTCAGATGACGCAGGAGACTTCTAGAGGAACGTCCAGACGTCTGAAAGGTACGTCATTTTTATCCTCTCCTTCTTTCGCGTGTACGTCCATGCAGCCGTTCCGCCAAGGTCTTCTGCACCATTTCGTGATAAGAGCAGGCGTGTGTGTGTGCAGGACTTGTTCGGGAAGGCGCAAGGGCTCGCCATCCCACATAGATCAGACATCTGGGCACAGCACCAGACGACGGAGAGGGCTTCAAGACGTTCGGGGTGACAATTGGACATCTGGAAACCAAGTCCAGACATTCCAGCAGGCTTCTGGACATTTGAAGGACTGTGCAGACCAAGGTATGGCCTGAGCTACCTTTTAAGATGTCTGGAAGAAGTTCCAGACGTCTGATTTTGGACAGAATGGTTGTTTTTGACTCGTTTAGGGTCCGTTCGGAGTTCGTTTTCCGCGTTTCAAGTTTCGTTCTTCCCAGGTTTAATTCCTCTACCTATTTACAGTAATTGTATACTGTTATGAGTAACTCCTTGTGTTGATCCTTGTGTTAGGACCCCGTTCCTTTGTGGCTCTGGGGGTTGTAGAGGCGCGCGGGATTGCCGACCACACCCCCAGTACTCCCGGTTTTGCGGGTAGAGTGGCCCGTTAATTTATTTATCAAAACTTGTACATTTATGAAACAATTAATAGAGTCTAGGGCATTGCATGAACCCTAGGGCTGAAAAATTAGATTGAATGATAGATCCTAGGCCATTACATGAACCCTAAGACAAACTAGATTGAATGATAGATCCTAGGGTATGTCATAAATCCTAGGACTGGAAAACTAGTTGAATATATATATACATTGCAGTCTTGGAAAAGTAGAAAGGAAACGATAACTGCCTGTAAATTGGTTAACAGCTGCCTGTTTAAGAATGAATAATCACTGTTGAGAACATGGGGTATAGGGATATAAAGCTGGAATGGTGAAACCTAAATTGGCTGAGTTAAAAGAGCATGAACCCTACGGGGAATTAGGAGTAGAACTCCTGGAAAGTGAATGGAATAGAATTGGGGAAGTGAGCTGGCCCTTGAGTACGGAGTACCAAGGAGAGCAACTGTCCCCCTGTTTAGTGCAGAGTGGAGCTGGCTGCCCCAGGGACCCGGGGTTAGGTCTGGCCGCTTTGTACTGACTTTTGGCCCTCGTGTACACAGTACCGAGGAGAGCTACTAGTGTAGGGAGAGCACTAGCTACCCCACGGGCCCCGGGGTTCTACTAGCCCTCCTACACCGACTTGTTAGGCCCACTGAGCAAACCAGGGTAGTCAGGCGAGGGTGCGCAGACTGTGGAGGGGCAAGACCCCTGTTTGGTTACTGTGGATGGGCTGAGCCCTTGTTACTGAGAGGGCTCTACCCTATACTGGTTCCGTGCTGTGCTTTGGGCTCACCCATTAACGGAAACGACTGACTGCGTGCCAGTGCGAGGTAGCTACCTGTGCATTTATCGCGCGTGCCGTAGTCACCGTTACGTTTGTCAGCGACCTTGGGGTGGTTGACTGAGGGTAGGACCACCACGGGGGACTCTCCCGGCCAGGAGAGCACCATGTGTTACTTCTACTTTTCGGAAAAGGTTGCAATCAAGATCATTCCCATGAGGAACATTCTAGATCAAAAGAAAGATCTGAGAAATAATTTAGTAATGAATAAATTGGATGAGTATAAAGAAAGAAATTAAAAATTATAACAGCTACTGTCCACCTTATTGCTTCTTAGCTTTTAGTTACCACTCTACTTAGCATTTCGCTGATGTGTCACCTTTGTTACCTTTTCAGGACTAGGTGTTGAGCAGCCAGAGTCGGCGGCTGGAGAGGGCGCTGGGCCTAATAAAGCCCAGTAGTGTTACTTGTGGTACCCACTGTACTTTTCTTGCTATTGTTGTGAGTAGTTTCTGTTAACCCTGTACTCTCTTCATTGTAAGCTTCATGTTTATGTATATGTTTAATTCTCTACTGTTGTTGTGGTGCATACTGTAGTATTTCTTTCTTTACTGCTGTATTTTGTTACTGCTAGTTATATACATGGTGAATGTGGTTTATTTTACTGCTCTTTTGGTTACTTTCTCGTTGGATGACTGGGTCTTGGGATCAGTCGAGTCGGTCCGATTCTTGTATCTCGTAGGGATTCGGGAACCGTGTCGTTACCGATTGTGAGGGCTACAACTTTGCATTTATATGCAATTTGAAATTCAGAATAGAACAAGGATGAAACTTTGAGACAAGTAAGGGTAGTACTATGAGGCTGTTGCAACAACGTCCATCCAATCCCAATAAAAACCAAACCTTGTCTCCTCCCTCCATTTTAGACCCAAAGGTCCTTATCCTACCTATCCTAGTCATCTCATTAGATCTAATCTAGACCATCCAAATCCTTGATCCTAGGCAACCTAAACCAACCAATAGGAAGCTTCTACCGTTTCTATAAAACCACTAGGCATTCTCCCCCCCCCATATCCATCTCTTCTTCGAAAATCCTCTACCTTCTTCGACCACTTTCTATGTAGAACACCTAGAACTCTGCCATGGCCGTCAACCCTTAGGAACACCCTCTTCCAACAAGTATTCCTCTATTGGACATCCTCATTTGCATCCTCTCCAACTCTGTCAACAAATCTCTCCATCGCCGTGACTGCGCTCTGGATCTTCTCTCTCTCTCTTTCTATTTGTTCTAGTAGAATAGCATCTAGTTTATGTCTCAAAACTGTAGTTGTAATCATTTTCTAGTATAAATAAAAATATTTTTTTATGATCTCTATCCCTTGCTCTCTCTTTATTATCTTAGTCAGTATTAGTGCATATTTACTTTCATTTGCATACGCGATTTTCGATTCTTGTCTCCTCGTGTTTGACTTGGACTCCTAATCTGGTTACTTTATTAAAATTGATAATGATTCTATGTGCTACAACGAATGTCAATTACTTATCACGTAGTTCCACCATCAGTTTTTGGTGCCATTGCCAGGGAGGCAACTGATTTTGCTTGCATATTTTCTTCCATATTTTGCATTCGTGTTTCTAACTTAAATTTCTCTATTTCTCTGATTGTGTGTAGGATCTTGCAGCGACATGGGATCTCATGGATGAACAGTAGAAATGGAGCAAAGTGCGGATAGAGACATCAAGGTGGGTTTCACATCTTAGTTTAGGATCATTCATGAAACTTAGGTTAGATATGCATTAGATTTGCATTCAAAAAAAAAAAAATCTCATTTGTTGTTGGTGCCGCTTCTACTGTGTTTTAGTAAAGTATAGTGTTGTAGTATAGTCAATAAAAGTGATACAACACTTAAATTTATATGCTCAAAAAATCATGAGTTCCAAGGTCGTTCATAGGGAGCAAATATGGAATTCAAACACTAGTCGAAATAAGAAATAATGAGCACAATAATTCACAATAGAGATATGAAATGAATAATCAAATATACTCAAAATGAAATTCAATAATAGCAAATTGTGTCTCAAAAATCAATGGGACAAAAAGAATAATTAAAACCTAAAAATGGTGATTTGAATCACCAATTAATTCCCACAATTAAGCACATATCCCAATGTCAACTCTAAATCTCAATTCATAGCCAATCATGTCAACAGTAGTCTTGAACCACTTATCCACGAATATCCACATTAGCACAGAATCAACTATCACCATAGTGCCTTAAATCAGAAGTTGGACCCTAAGGTTAGATGCCTTATCCTTCAAAGCCTCAGAACCTCAAAAGTACCTAAGTGTTGGAACGTACCTCGAGGTACATAGTGAAAAACCACCCTCCTCCCCCTTCAGAAACCTCTTCTCTCACCTCAATCCAGAATTGGGTATATAGGTAATCGAGTCATGAACAGGGGACCATACCTGCTGGCATGTGAGGCAGGTGTGGTGTGTGCAGTGGGTGAAGCAGGGACCTCATCCTTATGTGACTTGAGGCGAATAGATGATGCGACAAAAATGTTATATTCGCAATTTATTTTCAAAAAACCACAATGTGGCATTTTATCTGCTCTTCTACTTCACGTCTTGCAGTAGCCTAAACTCCAAGCTAATTGGAGCTACTATCATGCTTCTTTCTCCAATTGTTGTTGTAGTTGAGTTTGTGGAGCGAATCCGCAGCTACTGGAGGTGGTCTTGAGGTTTATTGTCGATGGTGGACGGTGGATGACGGTGGCGGAGGATAGAAGACCAGCGAGCACCTGAAAATTCAAACATGGGCTTTAAGCCCTAATTAGAAGATCCATCACTGTCACCGTGGTGCGAGGAGTGTAACGACGGTGGTGGTGAGGTGTTTCGAGCATTAGGGTGGCTAGACGGTGGAAGGGTGATGGTCTTTTGATGGGTCCAGCCGATGTGGGTTTTGGGTTGGCAAAGTCCTCAATTTCTTGAGGGTTTTTGCTCCCTAAGGTGTGGGCATGCTTATGGACTAGGTGTTGTGAAGTTTCTTGGTGTGTCGTGGCTGGATGAGCTCATTGGAGTTTTGCCTGAAGGCGGAGAAGATGAAGCGGGAGTGGGTGAATACGTGGTTGGATTGAGGGCCTAAGGGTCTAAACTTAAGCGAAAGAAAGAGGGAAAGAGAAAGACCTAGGCTATTGGTCAAAAAAGAGAGGATTCTATGCTGGTGTGGCTTGCCAAACATGGAGAAGGCAAAATCTCTGGTGGAAGGAATGATGGCGAAGAAGGGGTTGAAAGGGACAGAGCTTTGGTTGGCTATTGTTGGAAGAAGATGAGGAAGAGGATGGTGCATCCAATTTGATTGTTGGATTCATGGAGGAAGGAGAGAGAGTGAGTTGTTGGAGCTAAGGTTGGAGATGGTTGGAGGGGAGGAGGAAGAGGTATTCTGGCTTGAGACCTAGCTGATTCTGACTGCCGAACCTCATGGAGCTTATATAGAGGTCAAATTCGAGCTCTATTTGGAGAAACTCGAGCAAATTGGTCGTGGATTTGGCAACTTGGGTTCCTTGATTTTTGCAAGCTCACTAGGGTTCTAGGATCAATCATAGGATTTGTGGGCTTGCTCAAATGATTCCTCATGGTCTGAACACCAATCCCTCCAAATTTGGAGGGATTTGGTGTTGATTTGAGAGAGATATTCTCTTGAAAATTGGCCTGATGGGAGTTCACACAACAATGGAGGAAGGAACCAAAATGTGAAGATGACGGAAAGATAGGGGATAAATGCAATAAACTTGAAACCTAAGGGTCTATATGTGAGAAGTAGAGTTTCTAAGGGCCAAAATGCAAACTAGGTAAAGATGGACTCTAATTGGGCCCAAATTTTTCTATTAACCTAATTTGGGACCAAGAAATATAATGATGAACTTGGATTTGAGTTTTGACCACGTTTGATGGGGTAAATTGCACAGAAGAACAAATTGAGGCAAATTCCTGTCTGAAACTCTATTCTATGTCAAAATGGGTTCATATGGTCAAACCAAAGGTTCCAAATCTCTTATAATATTTTTATATGAATTTTAGGTTCTTTAGATTGATTTTATCCTAACCAGAACCTTTCCGATTTAAGTGGAGCTGATAATTAGGGTTTTCAATCCTGTTTTCATCCTAGAATAGTGTGAAAGCCTGATTCAATTAGTGTAAACCCACTTTTTAGTCTTTTATGCTCAATTGACCTTTAATTAACCCCTGAGTAACCCTGTGGTTAATCTGCATTTGTGATGTACTGTTAAAACTACAGAATTAACCCTATTTTCTTGTCTTCTCAAATTAGATCGGAGTGGAATTATGGTCCTCAGGCGATCATAGGAGCATTTATCTCTTGATTCCAACTAATTTAAGTTAGTTATGAAAAATGATGGTGTTACCATCATACCCTTATGCTTAACTTTTTCTAGTCCCTAGCCAAAAATCTTAGGGAAAGAACTAGATCTCTAGACCATGTTTCTGATGTTCAGATGCCTGTTGGTGCCTCTTCTCTAGAAATAAGATCAGAATACCAACAATAGATTTAGAGGTACTCAAGTACCAGTCACAATCTAGACCTGACCGGCTTCAGCCTTGGGTCTGCTGTGAAGGTTTCTAAGGCCCACAAAGACTGCCTAGAGGTTCGTTGACCCTAGAGGTTAAAGCACCCGTATGCATTTGTAGCAAGTTCAGGTTCAGTTTGCCAGTGCATTTTTTATAAGAGAGATAGAGTTTTTTATTCTGATAGTTTTCTCTCTTTTCTTTTATATTCCACTAAATCTAACATCATATTGGCCCCAAACACGATCTGTATCGGATTCCTTGTCCCCACCATCAATCCTCGAACGGTCCCTGGCTTTCGATGCTTCACGATAGCACTGCCCATGGCAACTCCTAGAACCCTAACTTTGGGCACTTTGGGATAGTGCTGCCTATGGCGTTCAATAGCTAAATTCAGGCCCTAGCAATCGACATTTTGGGATAATCCCACCCATGGCACTTGAACCAGAATAGGGTGCTTACATGCCCCTTGTAGGATATTTAGATATCCTAAGAGACAAGCACCGAGGAGATGATATGTTATTGCACAACTTCAAGGGGAGTATTTTTTATTCCACCTCTCTTCACTGGGAACTCCAATCAACTTGTGTCTTCAAGCTGCTCTTAAGCCAGATCTTTGGGAAAACCTTTTCAGAACAGAACACTTTTGGCATTTTTATTCATTAAGTGCACTAAACCAGACTGGTGTGTAATTTTTGGGTGCTTAGGTTACCAAGTCCTGCAAACCAAAGGATACGCAATGGGGCTGAATAATCCTTAAGCCTTAGACTTAATATATCAGCCTCACATTTTCCTCAACCTCTTGAGGATTAATCCGGTTCTTAACAAATACGTGAGTGTTTAAGCCCTAAAATGGGCCCTGGAGGCCTAAGGTCAGACCTCTTTACTTATCTCCTTGTCTCTAGCATTTCAGGACTTAATCCTTATTTTGATTTGATCTAGAACTTAGGTAGAATCCATAATCAATTGCTAAGACTATCAATCTTTTCTTTGATTTTTCTCCCTTGACAATCTTTGCATTTCCTCCTCTTTTTCCTCCTTAAGAAAGATTTTTCAACCAATTCTCAAAATTTTCCTCCCCATTGACCATTATATATATATATATGTATTTTTTTTTGTGAGAACCCCTCAAAGAATTGATTTTTCATTTATTTTGCACTTTAATACCCCCCATGCCTAAGTTTTGCAATGTCCCCATTGTAAATCAGGTGGGTACGAATTTAGCTTGGTTCAAAGTTTAGAATAAGGTCAAAGGGTGGGTGAACGGGTGAGGATGACTATTGAGGATGATTTCAAACTCTAATATAACTATCAAAGGTGGAGTCAGCTGTTCTACAGTTGAACCCTAAAATGCAATAGGAATGTAGCTCAAAGAGATGATCAGAATGGTCTTGAGTTTTTGGAATGATGGGTTGCCTCCCATTAAGCACTAAATTCAATGCCTTTAGCCAAGCAAAAGGTGGTCAAGGAGGAGTGGCCAGATTGGAGGAATTTTGTAGAACAAGCACCTTAATGAGTAGTCTAGTTGGTCCAACCAAGTGCTTGTTCAGATCAAAAGGCTGATGATGTAGACCAAACCCAATAAGTATCGTGGGTTGATGGATGTGAATTAATTGGTGTGGAGCCCACTAGATGCTTTGTGGCTCAAATAGATGGAGGAAATGCAAATTTAGGGTTTGGCTGAATCGGTTCAACCCAATCAGAGTAGGGGTCCTTAAAAGAAAAAGGATTTATGGAGAATGTAGGAACCCTACTGGTGGGATCAGGGAAGGACAAAATGTGGTTATTAGTTTGATCAATGTCTGATTCCCTATCAAGTTGTGGTGGTGAATCATGCTTAACCAATCAAAAAGAGGTGGGTCAGAATAGAAATTGTTTCCGGTGGTGGGTTGGGCTTGGCATTGATTTTTGAATGGCCCTTGCTCGAGAGTCGAAGGTAGAGCTCCTTCGAGCTCCAAATCATCGACATCAGAATTAGAATCAAAGAATGGATCCTGGATATTGAGGTCGTAAACTGGCTGATACGAGAAAAACGCAATTTGAAATTAGGGTTTTTATCGTTACAATGAACAATTCTGACCGCTTTTAAATTGATAAAAATTGATTACTTGGGAAAGTATTCGAGTCATCCCAAGGGAGGCAGAAATGCAATTTAAACACTCTCACTTGATATCGAGAAATCAACTTTCTTTTGTGATTTTGAATATAAGATTTTTTCAGAGTTTTGAAATAAAGCGCAACAACAAAATATTAAGTAGGAAAATGCTACACCTAAATTGCTAAAGCTAAAACCCAAGTGACAAGAAAATCCTCTCCCTAAGCTCACCCTAGGTGCGTGAAGACCTAGGGTAATTAGAGAGAGGGTGTGAGTGCACTATGGTAAAAGCAAGAAAATGTGACAAAAATTAGAGGAAAAATAACTTTGATTAAGGAGAAAAGTACAAGAAGACAAGTAGAGGAATGCTTCTACTCTAGAAATGAAAATACAAAAATTGAAAACACAAATCCTCCTCATGATGTTGGTGAAGAGGAGAAGATCCTTGCTCCAAGCTTAGCTGCTCTTGGGCCTAAAAAGGATTTCTCCTAATCTTTTCTGGAAGTGCTCGTCCAGATATGCTATGTTTGACGTGTAAATCAAGTTTTAAAAGATTATTTAGTTGTAGTATAGCACGAAAACACGTCGACAAATAAATTTATAAAACTCCGGTGAGTACCGGGTCACTTGCAGGGAGACAATCTCAATTTTTGCAGAAGCTTTTCAATAAAACTTGCTCTAAATAGATATATATATATATATATATATATGCATACAAATTAGATATCATGCATTCAGAAGATCAGAACTTTATTGCAATTAAATAGAGTTTTCACAATAAAGAATGCTACTAGAAATAAATAGATAGATAGAGAGAGAGATAGATAGAAAGTGGCAAAGAGACGACGTCACTTGTAGGATGCTTGTACAAGATGCGGCTGTAGCTCATATCCAAAGCACCAAGATGAAGGTCGTAGCGGAGTTGCATAGGGATAGAGAGTTGCAAAGAAGGTGGAAGATATCTGGAGTTGATGGAAGAGAGATGCTTCAATTAGGGGGGCTTTGGCCTTCTTTTATTGCTTTTATGGTGGGAAAAGTGGATATTTTAGCCCTTTATCTTGTGTAACACCTTAGGATTGATTAGATCCGTCGATCGGGAGATCAACGGACCTGATTAGGCCTCAAAACAACCTCCAATGACCTCCATCAAGCGGATTCACTCTCTAGTTGACACGTGGCGCCTGCTGCACCCTTGGATCAAGATCTCACGGCCCCGCTTCCTCTTCCCGTAACCATTGCAACTATTCTCTCTCCACGCACACACCCGCAAGCCTCATCTGAGCGCCACATCCTCAGTTGTCCGATCTCACAAAATGCATGGGATCACGTGTCTGGCCGCAGCATGCTCTGATCACGCCACGTGGTCGCACCTCCGCCCTTTGATTGCCATCTGACGGTGCAATTGCACCTGCATGAGTGCTCCTTCAATTTCACGCAGCATCACTCAAACATGCACCCCACGCTTCCATGCAAGCGCGTGAGCCAACGTGCTATGTAGGAGTTCTCTTATAGTGTACTGTTCTATTTGTCCTTATCCGACTGAACCAGAGACGTGGCATGCTCGTGGTAGTTGGATGAAGATCCAATGGTCCACAGCATGCTAAGGTGGCCTTCCTAGATGGGGCAATGGTGAGGGAGCGGCTGTGATGTGACGTGTCGTTGTGCGTGTGTGTTAAGAAGTGTCGTTATAGTTGCACTTGCAACGTCGATTTTAAAATAAGTAAACAGAGGTGAGTCCGAGTGTTGGTCTCAGGGAGGCGTGGAAATCGAATTTTTGCTTATCACTTGTTGTCACGGAAAGTGCGGAGCTTTGCTTGCGAAAGATGCGATTTTGAAAAGCGAGAGAAAGATAGAGAGAGGGTTTAAGGTTAGAAAGTTCTTTGTTTGATCATGCAACTTGAATGGAAATTAAAATGACAATTGAAAGGAAAATAACTTCATTAATCATGCATTTGTAGTTCATAGCTTACAACATTAAATACATGCTTCAAACAAAAGTAATGGAAAGCTTAAAAGAGAGAGAGAGTCTGGAGAGCGACGAGGCAGCCACGGCGGTGGAGGAGGCTCCGTCGGCGGCTCGTCATCTCCGGTGATTACAAGAGGGCCTAAAGCTAGCTAAGAGAGGGGTGGAGTAGTTGCAAGGGTAGTGAATGCCTTGAGTGAGTGGTTGTAGGGGGTTTAAATAGGGTTAAGGGCTTCCTAAAAGAAGAAAGGGCTTTAGCGACGTCCAGAGCGTCGCTAAAACCGCTACCAAAAGCGTCGGTGAAGCCCTCCAACCGTTGGTCAGCCACCTGCCTTGTTTCTTCTTCTCGTGCGATCTGCGGCTGCTGAATGAGGCTGAGAACCCTCCTCGGCCGCGCTGGTATCGCGCCTCGGGTGCGGGTGTGCACGGGGGTCATCGCCCAGCATACGCGTGTGCGTGGGCACGCGTGAGCTGCGGTTGCACCGCGTGGCGAGATCTCGACCGCCCGCTGCTGATCGGGCAACCCAATTTCACCACGCGCGTCCTTCGTCTTTGATTTCACGCACCGCGCGGCTTGAACCCACGTCGCGTGCGTACGCGCGTACGCGCTAATCGTTGCGCCACGCTCGCGCTTTCTTGCGGCGACTGCAGGCGGGCGTGCAAGTCTTGGCCATTCGATCGAAGATCGACGGCTGAGATCTGATCTCAGCTGATGAAGGCACGTCATGCGGTCTAGCGGGGGGGCTGACGTGGCGCAATATGGGCCATTGATCTCCAGATCAATGGTCAGAACTTCTTGGGCCCATTGTAGGAGTTCCGGATATCGGATTTGGCCGATCTTGAGTCCGTCGGACTCCGTTCGTCATTCTGAATCCATACGTATGGTCTGATTGCTCATCCGAGGCCTGCTTTGATAAGTGCTTACACAAATGGCCATTAATACAGTTTTATAAGCAATCTTGGTACATGATGCATGCAATGCTCCCATTCTACTTATGTTGTGCCTTTTATTCTTAAGATGGGCCACATTCAATGTAATTATCACCCCCTTGTACAATGTTATCATATCCCCATGCTTACTCCTTGCTAGTCCCTAGCAAGGTTTATTCTAGCCTTTATTTCATTTCAGAATTTAAGAAGTAATTGCTTAGACACTTCTTTACTTGTCAATAACAGGAAATATACGAAGATCTTAATCTACCAAGACTAAGCAGCGCCTGGGTGTCTGCCAAAATACAAATCACCCGAATCCTTGCTTTAATGTATATAACTATACATATGTATATGTATATATATATTTTTTAGAATTTTTTCGGAATTCAGTGTGGGTTGGTAACTTTTTACAGCTACCCAACCCACCCAAAACTCGGTCAAAACCCTAAGTGCTAAGCATCTTGGTGTGAATGTTATGATAGACTCACTTAACGGTAATTGAGATAGACTTCGAGTTTCTACGCCTCTAGGTGATCGGAAAAGGAAATAAATTTTCCTGAAGGTGTATTTGTTCGATTGGTAGCTTTCTCCCTACGTTTGTTTCAATTGGGGTCAATGCAAGGATTTTTCCAGTGTATATCTCCCCGGCTTGTACTACTTCCCCGCTTCTTCCTTAGGTGTTTTGGTCTTTTTTGTGCAATTATTGAGCTGGGCTCTGGACAATTGACTAATGGGCTGTTACCCACGATCACTTGCCAGCCATACTTGTGCGATGAAGTGTGGTTTATTTTCTTTTCTTCTTCTTCCTTTTTTTTCTTTTTCGTAGGTGGCTTCCCTGATCTCAAATGTACCTAGAGGCAATGAAGAAGAAATGGCTTGTGGCTGGGTTCTGGACAACCTGCCAATGGGCTATTACCCACGACAACTTGCCAGCCATACCACCATAGTGAGTTCATTAGCTACCTAATTTCTGTCAAAATCTCTGAGAAGTGAGTCTGTGCAAAAATGTGTGCAGATGCTTAGACTCAATGTTTTTCTGAGTTAGAGGGTGAATTGATAAGTCGTATGCTTATTACCTTATTTAGTAGGTGGATTAGAATAGCTTAAGGTTGCAATGATTCGCCGCTAAATCCATATTTTAATGGACACCAGGGCTGATTAAGCCTGAAGGCCTGAAAAGTCTAAGTGTTTAAGTTCTTTTTGTATTATTTCTCACTATTGACGAGTTTCTAATGCCTAAGTTTTCCTCCTAAATTCAATTTTTTTTTATTATTTATTCATTCAAACTGATTAATTGAGCTCAGGATTATGCAATTTACCACCCCCCCATGCTTAAGTTGGATATTGTCCTCATTGGCAAGTACATGGATGTAAAAGGGTTCAAAAGGATAGTACCTGAGTGACGTAAACTACCAGATCAGTCTGAATCCTCTGGGTTTCCTCCCAGGAAGCACTGAGTTTAACGCCTCCAGCTGGGCGGTGCTTGGTGTCAGCCCTCAATGAGGGTGACACTTTCCTTTGGGGAACCTGGGCCAGGAAATGCTTCAATCTTTGACCATTAACTGTAAAAGTGTGACCAGTGTTAAAATCAGCGATTTCAATCGCCCCATTAGAGTAGGGCTTAACCACCCAAAATGGTCCTGTCCATTTGGACCTGAATTTCCCTAGGAAGAGTTTTAGGCATGCATCAAACAGCCAAACTTGCTAGTTAGGCTCAAAGGTTTTTCTATGAATGAGTCGGTCGTGGACGTCTTTTATTTTCTCCTTATATAGTCGACTATTGTCAAAGGCATTCCGACGAATCTCTTCGAGCTCAGATAATTGGAGCGTCCTCTGCGCACCGGCTAACTGGGGATCCATGTTACATTGCTTGACAGCCCAGTAAGCCCGTTGTTCCAATTCGACAGGAAGATGGCAGGCCTTGCCAAAGACCAAGAGATAAGGCGACATGCCTATCGGGGTCTTGAAAGCGGTCCTGTATGCCCATAGGGCATCATCAAGTCGTGTGGACCAGTCTTTCCTGTCAGGTCTCACAGTCTTCTGTAAAATGTTCTTGATTTGTCTATTGGAGACCTCATTCTGCCCATTTGTTTGTGGATGATACGGGGTGGCAATGCGGTGGTTTACCTAGTATTTTATAAGTAGGGCACGGAATTGGGAATGGATAAAATGGCTTCCACCATCACTGATCATGGCTTTGGGTATTCCAAACTAGGAAAAGATGTTCCTCTTAACAAAGTCCATGACAGTCCTGTGATCGCATCGTCGGGTGGCGACGACTTCAATCCATTTGGAAACATAGTCTACCGAGACCAGGATGTACTCGAAGTCGTTGGATGGTGGAAAGGGGCCCATAAAATCAATACCCCAAACGTCGAAGATTTCGATAATCAAAATGGGCTGAAGGGGCATCATATCTTTCTTGGTCATGGTCCCCAGCATTTGGCAGCGTGAGCAAGTCTTAGCAAAGATGTGTGCATCCTTAAATAGGGATGGCCAGTAAAATCCAGATTGCAAAACTTTTGCACCTGTTTTCTTTCCAGAGAAGTGGCCGCCACACGCTTGGTCATGATAAAAGGAAAGCACACTCTGAACTTCGTCTTCGAGGATACACCTCATGATGATCTGATCAGCACAAAGGTGAAACAACATGGGATCATCCCAGAAATAGTGCTTGGCCTCAGCCAAGAACCTGTCTCGTTGCTGTTTGGATCAGCTGTGCGGGGTTTGTCCTACAACCAGGTAATTGACGTAGTCAGCATACCAAGGCATTTTCTTGTCTTGCACGGCTAGGATGTGTTCATCAGGGAAGGTGTCAGATAGAGGTAGGGAGGGTCCAATGTGGTAGGGATGAAGTCTAGACAAGTGGTCAACCACCACATTCTTCGATCCGGCCTTGTCTCGGATTTCCAGGTCAAATTCCTGCAAAAGTAGGATCCATCTGATGAGCCTGGGCTTTGCATCCTTTTTGGCCAACAGGTGCCAGATGGCTGAATGGTCAGTGTAAATAGTCACGTGGGATCCCAGCAAATATGATCGGAATTTTTCAAGTCCAAAGACTACAGTGAGCAACTCTTTCTCTGTGACTGTATAATTACGTTGGGCCTCGTCCAACATTTTGCTCGCATAGTAGATCACCACGGGTTTCTTGTCTTGCCTTTGTCCCAGGACGGTGCCTATGGCAAAATCTGATGCATCACACATAATCTCAAAGTCCTGGTACCAGTCTGGGGGTTGAAGTACAGGTGCGGTGGAGACTAAGTCCCGGAGGGTGTGATAAGCCTGGATGCAATCAGGAGACATGTGGAATATGGCATCGTTGGCTAGAAGGTCGGTCAAGGGTTTGGAAAGCTTGGAAAAGTCTTTAATGAACCTTCGGTAGAAGCCAACATGTCTTAGGAAGGAGCGAATCTGTCGGACCGAACTAGGTGGAGGAAGTTTGGAAATTAAATCAACCTTAGCCCGATCTACCTTGATGCCCTTATGCGATACGATGTGACCGAGGACAATTCCTTAAACCATAAAATGGCTCTTTTCCCAACTTAACACCAGGTTAACCTCGATACATCATTTCAGGATTTTCTCCAAGTTGCTCAAACAATGGTCGAATGAATTCACGAATACAGAGAAATCATCCATAAAGACCTCCAAGTATTCACCCACCATTTCTGAAAAAATGGCTAGCATGCAACGCTGGAAGGTCGCAGGTGCGTTGCATAACCCAAACGGCATTCGACGGAATGCAAACGTGCCATATGGGCAAGTGAATGTGATCTTTTCCTGATCTTCCGGAGCAATTGAGACTTGGTTATATCTTGAATATCCATCCAGGAAGCAAAAATACTTCTGCCCTGCCAATCTTTCAAGGATTTGGTCAATGAATGGCAAGGGGAAGTGGTCCTTCTTAGTGGCTTCATTAAGCTTCCTATAATCGCTAAACACTCGCCATGCGGTGGTGGTGCGGATGGGGGTGGATTCGCCACGATCATTGGTGATAACGGTGAGCCCAGCTTTCTTTGGAACCACTTGAGTGGGGCTCACCTAGGGGCTATCGGAGATAGGGTAGATGATGTCGGCGTCAAGCCACTTGATAATTTCTTTTTTAATGACCTCCTGCATGTTTGGGTTTAAACGTCTCTACATCTGGCGGGAAGGTCGGGCCCCATCTTCCAGGTAAATTTTATGGGTGCAATAGGTGGGGCTAATTCCTCTTAAATCTGAAATGGTCCACCCAATGGTGGCCTGATGTTCTGAAAGGGTGGCAGTCAACCTGAGTTCCTGATCCTTGGTTAGATGAGAATTAATAATCATTAGGAAGGTCTGGTCAGGTCCCAAGAAGACGTACTTGAGATTCTCGGGCAATGGTTTAAGTTCAGGTGCGGGTGGAACTACAGTCGATGGGAAGGGAAAGGGCAGGAGTTGATCAACATCGATCTCTTCAAATGGTGTTGTGTGATGGCACTCAGCCATACAGAGGTCCACGGGTAATGATGGTGACGGGTCAGAATAGTCACTACAGGTTTGGTGGTCTGATACAGAACTGACGGTGAGGCATTCCTCGATTAGAGTTTCCATGGGATCATGTTCCTCAATGCAATCGCAATCAAAATACTTTGTCGCCCAGAAGATATCCAATTGCATTTTCCTGTCCCCGAAGGCGATTTCCATACATCCCGTGTCGCAATCAATGTTTGCTTTAGCCGTAGTTAAGAAAGGTCTGCCTAAGATTATGGGTGCGTTCTGTAATTTTTCAGGGACTTCCATGTCGAGCACCAAAAAGTCGACCGGGAAATAGAAGTCCTTGACCCATACAATCACGTCCTCGACAACCCCCTTCGGGGTTTTCACTGATCTATCAGCCAGCTGGATGGTGACAGGGGTTGGTGTCAGCTCCCCAAAACCAAATTGGTGGTACAGGGTTGTTGGAATCAAATTGATAGAAGCACCTAGGTCCAGGAGCGCTCTATCAAACGTCATGTCCTTGATATTGCAGGAAATCAGGGGTGCCCTTGGGTCAGTTCGCTTGAGTGGAAGGTTGCTTGATATTACGGAACTTGCTTGCTCAGAGAGTACAACCTTCCTAGGTGCTTGAGGTCTCAACCTACGCTTGGGTGTATAGGCATCCTTTAGAAACTTGGCGTAAGCAGGGATGTGTTTGACGGCTTCAAGGAGCGAGATATTAATCTGTACTTGCTTAAAAATTTCCAACAGCTCCTCAGTTTCCATAGTATTCTTCTTTTTCTTGATTGTTTCCAAGTCCTCAGGGTAGGGTGTCTGAATGTGGATTGGTTTCATGTCTGGGTCCTTGGTTGGTGCTTCTTCTGAGTCGGGTATTTCAGCGGGTGAAGTCTCAGGGAGAGTCGGCCATTTGGGATCCTGGGTTTTGGTGCCACTTCTCAAGGTCACCGCATTCGTAGAGGCATTGGGGCCATGGGTTGATCCTTGAGAAGATGAGGACGAAGAAGAACCAAACCCAGGAGGTGTTTGCGGGGCTGGCTGGACCATGTGCGCCTGCCTGGGGTTGCTTTGGAACCCTTGCAAATTAGGGCCTCTGTTAATTATGTTTCGCAGGTTCGGTTGTGGTTGGGTAGGTAGGGATCCTTGTTGTTTACAGTCCAAGAGTTGGCTTAACTGTCCCTTTACCAAGGCCATTTCTTCCTGATGTTTCTGGTTCATGTCAGCCATCATCTTTATTAGGGTATCCATTTGGTTTTGTGGGGGAGGGGCTGCCCTATTCTGATTATATTGGGGTCTAACTGGTGGTCCTTGCTGATAGGGGGGTAAGTGTGGCTGCTGGGTTGGCCTAGGCTGGTTTTGGAATTGCGGTGGTTTCTGATTTGTCCAACCAAAGTTGGGGTGGTTGCGCCAGCCAGTGTTGTAAGTGTTGGAGAAAGGGTTAAGTTTCACATAACCTTGGCAGCTTGCACATCTTCTAGGATAGCCGATGTTGATGAAGAGGGAAGGAAGTAATCAAGGGTCGAGGGAGCAAAGGTCCCTCCCTGGAATGTGGTTAGGGGTTGTTCCAAGTTCAGTTGGGTAAAGAGTTGGACTAGGTCAACATTATGTGCTCCCTTTGCTAGGGAGAAAGTCTGCAAGGGGTTCCTGGTCTGGTTCAGTAGCTCATCAATCTTTTTGTCCACCAATTCCACTCGATCCAACTTTTTGGCAATGATGTCCATGTCAACCATTCCATAATTTGCTTGCACCTCATAAATCCCACCACGGGGTTGACTGGACCTGTTAAACTGGTTCATGGAGGCATTTTTGAGTAAATTCTCGCTCATAGACTCAAAGAGCTCAAACGCGCTCTCCTCATCTTTGTTCAGGAAGTTTCCCCCGCTTGAGGCATCGACGAAGTTCCGTAGGTTGCTGTCCAGACCATGGTAGAAGATCTGGGCCAATTGCCACCTTGGTACTTCGTGGTGTGGCCATTTCCTCAAAAGTTCATTAAATCTTTCCCACGCCTCATGAAATTGTTCCCCACCTTGGAGTGTAAAGGTAGTGATAGCTCTTCTGAGGGCATTGGTCTTTCCTATGGGGAAGAATTTCTTTAAAAATGCATGCCTCAGTTCTTCCCAGGTGGTGATGGGTCTACCTAGGGTTCTAAGCCAATGAGAAGCCTTGTCTCTTAATGAAAAGGGGAACATCTTGAGTAGAACAATGTCAAGGCTAATGTTCCTAGGTTTCACAGTTCGTGCTATGCGGTCGAGATCCTCTAGGTGCTAAAAGGGGTCGTCATTTAAGCTTCCATGAAAGTGGCTCTGGATCAGACTTAAGACATTCGATTTTAGCTCAAAATCATCTCCCCCTTCAGGGATCCTAAGGTGTGGCTCGACTCTAATAGCAGAGGGATTATAGAATCGCGGAGGGGCCTCGATTGATCCTGAAATGGCGGTAAATCAAGTGGTGGTTGCCCTGGTATGTCTTGGAAAGGTGGTGGTGGTTGTTCTTGTGGGTTTTGTAACCGTTGTATGGCTTGCATGATGGTGTGGATTTGTTGTTGCTGAAGCCGGTGGTTAGCATTGATTTGAGCTTGGATGATGGCCATAGCGTCTGGTGGGGGTTGATCCTCAGCCTCATCTACCCTAGGTTCAGCCATGTTTCCAACAGAATTACGTTGCCTAGATTCCTGCCCCAAAACACACAACTCGGGATGCAGTGAGCATCTTCCGTGCATACACTAGAGAAGAATAGGAGGGGATGCGGAGGGCGACAGATGTGAGAAATGTGTTTCAATCAAGCACACAAGCCTAGTCTTTATGGTTTATTCCTTAGGAGACCTAGAAATCTCACAAAGGGTGATTAAGTCCGTAAGCACTGGACTCCCCTTCCCAAGGCTAATCTGGCCAGGTTGATTTCGAGGGGATTGTAGGGAAGGTTCTTCGTTTGGCTTGCGCCTCCGGTTCCATAGACCCCACAACCGCGGTCGTTTGACACTGCCTCGCAGCTTAGTCACCAGATTCTACCAAGGGAATGAAAGCCAAGTGCCTAGTGGGCAAAACCTTGCCTTTTGAGACTTAACTCAGTCCTACCTAGGGCACGTCTACTTAGATTTAAAGGGCTAGGATAGTGCTTGTGCTTAGGGTTATGCGATGAGGCGTTGATTGGGGTGGTGCCTCTTAATTTTCCAAATTCAAAGTGTGTGCTTCTAGCTAAACATGGTTTTCAAGCAAGGATTTGTTAGGATGTGGTGTCTTTTAGTGTTTCATCCTTACTTTAGTACTTTTTAGGGTTGACGTGTCTTAATGTTTTCAAACAAATTTCAGTGGGCATGTCAAGTTCTGCACACAACTTGGTGAAAGTAGATTTCCTTTTTATTCTGTAGAGGCTCTAAAACCCTAATATGCTCATCCTCATGATCATGCAGCTTCTATTAGATGAGTCGGTTTTAGGGTTGAGTGGTGCGGCCCAGGTCAACTCATGGTGGCTTCTCAAACACCACTCAAGAAAAAGAAAAGAACACTCCAAGAATTTATTCAGAATGTTAGAGTGTACATTTTTTTGTGGGATGATGTGTTAAGGATGTGGGTCAAGCAATCATACACCACGCCAATTTTTTCAGTTTTTACAATTTTTTTAGCTTTTTCATGCAAGCAAACAATCATGAGAGAAAGATTACTCACTATCAGTCGTCGTAGCGCTTACTCCCTTGCTACCATCGTGGGATGCATCGTTTCGCCGTCCACGCGCCGAATTCCTGCAACCATCAAGTAAAAAGGAAAATAGGGCATTAGACGATGTGAGGATGAATGTGGAATGGAGGTGATAAAACAAATCCGTTGCCTCCCAGGCAACGGTGCCAAAAACTGACGTGTCGTTGTGCGTGTGTGTTAAGAAGTGTCGTTATAGTCGCACTTGCAACGTTGGTTTTAAAATAAGTAAACAGAGGTGAGTCCGAGTGTTGGTCTCAGGGAGGCGTGGAAATCGTATTTTTGCTTATCACTTGTTGTCACGGAAAGTGCAGAGTTTTGCTTGCGAAAGATGCGATTTTGAAAAGCGAGAGAAAGATAGAGAGAGAGAGGATTTAGGGTTAGAAAGTTCTTTGTTTGATCATGCAACTTGAACGGAAATTAAAATGACAATTGAAAGGAAAATAACTTCATTAATCATGCACTTGTAGTTCATAGCTTACAACATTAAATACATGCTTCAAACAAAAGTAATGGAAAGCTTAAAAGAGAGAGAGTGTGTGTGGAGAGCGACGAGGCAGCCACGGCGGTGGAGGAGGCTCCGTCGGTGACTTGTCGTCTCTGGTGATTACAAGAGGGCCTAAAGCTAGCTAAGAGAGGGGTGGAGTAGTTGCAATGGGAGTGAATGCCTTGAGTGAGTGGTTGGAGGGGGTTTAAATAGGGTTAAGGGCTTCCTAAAAGAAGAAAGGGCTTTAGCGACGTCCAGAGCATCGCCAAAATCACTCCCAAAAGCGTCGATGAAGCCCTCCAGCTGTTAGTCAGCCGCCCGCCTTGTTTCTTCTTCTCGTGTGATCCGCGGCTGCTGAACGAGAGCCGTCTGATCTTCGATCGGACGACTGAGAACCCTCCTTGGCCGCGCTGGGATCGCACCTTAGGTGCGCGTGTGCACGAGCGTCATCGCCCGACGTGCGCGCACGTGTAGGCACGCGTAAGCTGCGGTTACGCTGCGTGGCGAGATCTTGACCGCCCGCTGCTGATCGGGCAGCCCAATTTCACCGCACGCGTCCTTCATCTTTGATTTCATGCACCACGTGGCTCGAACCCATGTCGCGTGCGGGCGGGCGTGCGAGCTAACCCGTTGCGCCACTCTCGCGCTTTGTCACGGTGACTGCCGGCGGGCGCGTGAGTCTCAACCGTTCGATCAAAGATCGACGGCCGAGATCTGATCTCAGCTGATGAAGGCGCGTCGTGCGGTGGAGTGGGGGGGCTGACGTGGCATAATATGGGCCATTGATCTCCAGATCAATGGTCAGAACTTCTTGGGCCCATTGTAGGAGCTCCGGATGTCGGATTTGGCCGATCTTGAGTCCGTCGGACTCCGTTCATCGTTCTGAATCCATCCGTGTGGTCTGATTGCTCATCTGAGGCCTGCTTTGACAAGTGCTTACACAAATGGCCATTAATACAGTTTTATAAGCAATCTTGGTACATGATGCATGCAATGCTCCCATTCTACTTATGTTGTGCCTTTTATTCTTAAGATGGGCCATATTCAACATAATTATCACCCCCTTGTGCAGTGTTATCATGATGGTGCCACGTGGTGCCATCATGGCCGTCCATCTTCTTTTCCTTATATCTGGTGATGTGGATCTCCGATTGAGTTGATTTTTGCACCGTTGGATTGCGATCGTCGATCTAGATTCATCCATGCAGTTGGATTGTTCATCTGAGATTCAAATCTTTGTCCTTTGGCTTTATGATCTTCATTCTTTTATGGACTGCACAAGATGCCCTGGTTGTTTAATCGAGATGATTTTGGAAGCGTTGGACTCCCATCATCGTTCTGATCAGATCTGTCTGGTCTGATCTAACACCCACAGCTTCGAGTCATCTGTGATTAAAACAATCTCTCTTTTAGGTCATAAAATGACGATATTAGCTATATGCCTAATAAATTAGCTATTGTGCAAATTACGATGCTTATGAATGCATTATTCCTAAGTTATGCTAGAATCTAGCTTAATTTAGGTGATTTAGGTTGCATGATTACTGTGCAATCACACCCCCAGGCCTAAATCCTGTTAGTCCCTAGCAAATGCAGGAATAAATGCAAAATGGTCCTATATGACTAATTTTGATCAAGAGTTCGACTAGAGGTTTATGTCTTTTATTTTCATCTGAAGCTTTAGTAATCCAGATAATCGTGATTGTGTTTTGTTGTAGCCTATGCAATGGATCTAAGTGAAAGCCAATCCTCATCTAAAGCTTGTACTTGACCCTTAGTAAAAATCTATTGGGATAGGCAAACTTCTTCCCTTGGGGTTATAAAGTAACCTGTATATTCAACCCTGGCTTTTGGCTTAGATAGAAGATTTCTGAGTCAAGTAGATTTGTATTTGGTGGCTCACACTCATCTGGTGCTACATGTAGGATAGTACTTTAGAACCTAGATTTCCAGATTATGAAATAATTCAACTCAGAGAGAGGCGAGAAACTGTGCTCTCTTTAGTTCCTTTATACTCATTCTCTCTCTTTCTTTCTCTTTCTTTTTCTTTTCTTATCTTTTCTTTTCTTTTCTTTCTTTTTGAGCTCAAAATCTCACCAGATTTATCAATATATTTGGTGGTCTCTCCTGGCATTAACACTTTGATTAGGTTCTGATAACTCTACAACTAAGTTAGAATTCCTCAACTCGTATTCCGGTAGCCAAAAATACAAAAAAATAGGTCAAGGCTATATTTGGTGAATCGTGAAGGTAGTAGGTGTTGTTGCCTCATTACACTTGAAATAAACTCTAACTCATAAAGTCATTTTTTTCTGCTCTTTTCTTTTTCTAAATTTTTTTCTGTGTACATTTTTTCTTTTCCTTTTTTTTCTCTTTTTTTTCTTTTTCTCTTTCTTCTTTCTTCTTTTTTTTTTCACATCAAATTATCTACTAATGCAATGTAGCATACGGACTTTTATTTACGAGGCATTATTCAGGATTAGGAGTGTTCAAGAGGATATTAGGTGGCTTACTGTTCGCGACGTAGATTGCATAAAAGATTAATGCATTGTAGTATAGTGTGAAATACATCTTGAGCAAATAATTAATGGAACTGGTGAGTCTCGGTCGATCACATGGAGGCAGAAAGCACCTTTGATTTCATGCGTTTATTTCAAATATAAAGTCTAAGTAAAAGGAATAATCAATCATAATATTTATATCACAAGAAGAGATTGAACATAAATTGGATATATGTATTTGAATAAAACATAAAAGAAACTACTGTTGTAACAGAACAAGGGCACCATGGGTGGTTCATGATGGTCTTTTGGAGAGGTTGAAAAGAGCAACAATGATCCGTAAGGGTGGCCCAACGGACGCTTTAGACAGGGATGCAGAGCGAAATGCAGAGAAGATGGAAAGAAGAAGAAGAAAGAAAGGTTGAAGAAGGTGGAAGAAGAAGAGAAGGAAGGGAATGCCTCCCAAGGGGGTCCTTTTTATAACTTTGGCGAGGGGATAAAAAGGACATTTGGCCCCCTAATCTCGTGCAAAAGCCTTCCAAATCCTTCTTTTTCCCTTGGTTAGCTCTGATGCTACCACATGGCGCTCCGTGGAGCGTCGATTCTCCATCGCACGGCTATAGATCGCCCACGCATGCCCTTTGCGTTTTCACCTTCACCACTTGCCTCTTCTGAGTGCTTCAACCTCAGCCGTCCGATCTTACAATTAGACCACTTACAGGCACTTCCCTTGCCTTCCAAATCTCGCAAGATGTGTGCGATTGTGCGTCTGCCCGTGGTGCATCTGATCGCACCATGTGGTCACGCCTCTGCCCTCCGATCGCGCAATTGCGCCTACACACGCCTGCATAGCCGATGCCGCTTCAAATTTGCACAGCACACGGCTCAAACCCGCGTCTCGCACTTACGCATGCGCACATGCGAGCCAACGTGCTGCACAAACTTTTTGTTATATATACTTGTTAGTTTCCATTTATCCTTATCCAATCTGGCCGGGTGACGTGTCGCGCTCGTGGCTGTTGGATGAAGATCCAACGGTCCACAGCATGTGGTGCATCCTTCTTGGATGGGGTAGTGGGGAAGGAGTGGCTGTGATGGCACCACGTGGCACCATCATGGCCGTTCATCTTCTTTTCCTTGTATCTGGTGATGTAGGCCTCCGATTGAATTGATTTCTGTGTCGTTGGGCTGCGAACATCGATTCGAATCCATCTATGTGGTTGGATTTGTCATTTGAGGTTCGGATCTTCTTTAATTTTCCCCTTGGCTCTTGATCTTTTGTGGATTCCCTACGGTGCTACGGGAGTCTGATTGATGCGATCTTGGAAGCATTGCACTCCCGTCGAAGTTTTAAACAGATCCATGCGGTTGGATCGGTCATCCGCAACCCTGAATTACCTACAATGAGTGATACCTCTTAAATAACATAGTTTTATGCATAAAACACATATATCAACTACAATGCAAAATACGATGCATATGCATGCAGAATGTTCATGTTAAGCTAAGTTCTGGCTTAATTCAGGCGAATTAAGGCCTATGATTGTTGTGCAATCACTTATTTGGTGGAAGTACCTATTCTTGGCACTCGGAAGGGAGTGGATAGGACAGTGTATTTCTGACTTTGACATTAATACCCTCCTTCAGTCGAAGATTCCGTAAAGGATGGCCGTGACCATCAACCTTAGTCCTAGTTTTATCAGAACCCACTCTCTACGTATTTGCCTTATTTGGTGTCTCTAAAGATATTCACACTAAGAATTTGTACACAGAAATCAAGAGTGAAAACTATGCCTAACTCCAAGTATCATGATCTAATTATCCAGATGTTAAGATTCCTCATACTAGCCTTAGAGCATCAGTAGACTTTCTACTCTCACCTCACACTTGTTTGGTGGATCTGTTAGAAGATAGTTTTCATGTCTCCCTAATTACTATCCAAGGGCTAAGGAGAAGAAGCAATGCTTCTTTTCGATAAATTAAAGATATTTATCGGTCTTCACAGAGGATCCATTGCAAATTCTACTTGTAAGTATGAAATTATACTGGATTCTAAACTCAGGAATCAACTTAAGAATAAATCCCTAATAAAACCTTAATAAAAATTCTTTATGCCTAAATGCATTTTTTTTCTTTCAAAAGATCAAGATAAGACATGCAATGTCCACCCCCCCATGGCTATTCATTACACTATCCTCATTGAAATGTGTGAATGAAAATCAAAATATAATAAGCAAGAGGGGATATCACCTGACTATGCTTGTTAATCCAGGTTAGTATGGATGCAGAGAATAGAGCTACCTGTATAGAGTGTTACGACTCGATTCCCGAATCCCTACGAGACACGAGAATCGGACCGACTCGACTGATCCCAAGACCTAGTCGTCCAACGAGAAAGTAATCAAAAGTGCAGTAAAATAAACCACATTCACCATGTATATAACTAGCAGTAACAAAATACAGCAGTAAAGAAGAGAAATACTACAGTATACACCACCACAACAGTAAAGAAATAAACATGTACATAAACATGATGGTTACAAGAAAAGAGTATAGTGGTAACAGAAAATACTCACTACAACAGAAGGAAAAGTACAGTGGGTACTACACAAGTAAAACTACTGGGCTCTACTAGGCCCAGCACCCTCTGCAGCCACCGACTTTGGCTGCTTAACACCTGGTCATGAAAAGGTGACAAAGGTGACATGTCAGCGAAATGCTGAGTAGAGTGGCAACCAAAAGCTAAGAAAACAGTAATGTGGGCAGTAGCTGTTATATTCTTAATCTCTTCCTTTATTTTTCCATTTATTTATTATTGAATTATTTCTCAGATCTTTCTCTTGATCTTGAATGTTCCTCGTGGGAGCGATCTTCATTGCAGTCTTTTCTGAAAAGTAGAAGTAACACGTGGTGCTCTCCCGGCCGGGAGAGTCCCCCGTGGTGGTCCCACCCTCAATCAACCACCCCAAGGTCGCTGATAGACGTAATGGTGACTATGGCATGCGCGATAAATGCACGGGTAGCTACCCTGCATTGGCACGCGGTCAATCATTTTCGTTAACGGGTACGCCCAAAGCACAGTACGGAACCAGTATAGGGCAGAGCCCTCTCAGTAATAGGGGTCCAACCCCTCCACAGTAACCAAACAAGGGTATTGCCCCTCCACAGTCCGCGCACCCTCGCCTGACTACCTTGGTTTGCCCAGTGGGCCTAACAAGTCGGTGTAGGAGGGCTAGCAGAACCCCGGGGCCCGTGGGGTAGCTAGTGATCTCCCTACACTAGTAGCTCTCCTCGGTACTATGTACATGAGGGCCAAAAGTTGGTACAAAGTGGCCAGACCTAACCCCGGGTCCCTGGGGCGGCTAGCTCCGCTCTACACTAAACAGGGGGACAGTCGCTCACCTTGATACTCCGTACTCAAGGGCTAGCTCACTTCCCCAATTCTATTCCATTCACTTCCCAGGAGTTCTACTCCTAATTCCCTGTAGGGTTCATGCTCTTTTAACTCAGCCAATTTAGGTTTCATCATTTCAGCTTTATATTCATATAACCCATGTTCTCAACAATAATTATCCATTCATAAATAGGCAACTGTTAACTAATTACAGGCAGTTATCGTTTCCTTTCTACTTTTTCGAGACTACAATATATATTCATTCAATCTAGTTTTCCAGTCTTAGGATTCATGCCATACCCTAGGATCTATCATTCAATCCAGTTTTCCAGTCCTAGGATTCATGCAATACCCTAGGATCTATCATTCAATCTAGTTTTTTAGTCCTAGGGTTCATGCAATACCCTAAACTCTATTAATTATTTCACAAGTGCATAATTTTTTATAAATAATTAAAAGGGCCACTCTGCCCACAAAATCGGAAGTACTGGGGGCGTGATTGGCGAGCCTGCATGCCTCCGCAACCCCTAGAGCTGCAACGGAACGGGATCCTAACACAAGGATAAATTACAAGGATCTACTCAGAACAGTATACAATTACTATAAATAGGTAGAGGATCTAAATCTGAGAAGAACGAAACTTGAAACACGGAAAACGGACTTTGAACGGATCCTAAACGGGTCAAAAATGATAAGTCTGCCGAAAATCAGACGTCTAGAACATCTTCCAGACGTCTTAAATGGTGGCTCAGGTCATACCTTGATCCCTCGTGGTCCTTCAGACGTCTAGAAGCCCGCTGAACCGTCTGGACTTAGTTTCCAGACGTTCGACTGTCACTCTTGACGTCTGGAGACCCTCTCCGTCATCTGGTGCTGTGCCTAGATGTCCGATCTGTGTGGGATGGCGTGCCCTTGCGCCTTCCCGAACGAGTCCTGCACACATACGCGACCGTCCTCAACATGAAACGATGCAAAAGCCTTTGGCGGAACTGCTGCATGGCCGTACTCGCGAAAGAAGGAAGGTAAAAATATCGTACCTTTCAGATGCCTGGACCTTCCTCCAGACGTCTCCTTCGTCGTTTGGACATATGTCTAGACGTCTAATTCTGGGAAATTTTCCCAGAATCAGGACCTCCTCGCCCTCCGCCCGCAGCGCACGACCGTGCCGCGTCGCGCTCGCCTGCTGCCTGAGCTGCAGTAGCTCCTCCCCAGCACCACACACTTGCTACGCACCCGTCGGTTGGCTCTGGCTGCTCCGGCGAGCTCGTAACCTCGCGATCAAGCTCTCTCTTCCTCTCGCAGTAGCCCCTCCTCCCTACACACTCGCAGCAGCCGCTGCTGTCGCCCTCGCCCGCTCACTCTCTCACTAACAGGAAGAAGAAGAAGAAGAAGGCGGTGGAGTGAGGGAGAGGGAGAGAGAGGGGTGTATTTGAAGGCAGCCGCGGTGAGAGAGTGAGAGAAAAAGAGCTATGTCTGCAGGGAGGGAGGAAAGAGAAGAAAGAGGGAGGCGGTTCAGTCTACGCGCGCATATGCATAGACGCGAACCTGTACACTGAAAAAATTAAATTCCAGATGTCTGGGAAGGCTTCCAGACGTCTGAACGGACGTCTAGACCACTTCCCATACGTCTTAAATGACGTTTGATGCCCCGGGTTATAACACATCGGGAAGGGGATCACAGTTCTGCGTGATAAAAGGCTTCTATCTCTGACCACTCTCCTTTGTCTCATTGCTGGTCTTGGGATCCAGGATAAGCATAACACCATGAGGGTAGACTTTTCTTATAATGAAGAGACCTGTCCGCTTTGATCTTAATTTTCTCGGAAAGAGCTTCAAGTGTGCATCAACTAACCAAACCTTTTGATTGGGAACAAAGCTTTTTCTGGAGATGTACTTATCATGTAAAGCTTTTGTCCTATTCTTATAGATTCTCACACTCTCATAAGTATTATTCCGAATTTCATCCAATTCAGTCAATTAGAGTTTTCTTTGTCATCCAGATCGATCAAGATCCAAGTTAAATGTTTTGATTGCCCAATAAGATTTATGTTCAAGCTCAACGGGTAGATGGCAAGATTTTTTGTAGACCAGACGGAATGGAGACATTCCAATCGGAGTTTTATACGTAGTTCGGTAGGCCCAGAGAGTGTCATCCAATTTGGTAGACCAATCCTTCCGATTCGAGCAAACCGTCTTTTGAAGGATCTTTTTAATTTCTCGATTGGAGATTTGAGCTTGTCCATTGGTCTACGAATGGTATGGATTAGAGATTCTGTGAGTGACTCCATACTTGGATAGTAAAGTCCTGAATTGGTTGTAAGTGAAATGGGACCCCCCATCACTAATCAAAGCTTTGGGTACACCGAACTGACTAAAGATGTTCTTCTTTACAAAATCCATGACCACTTTATGATCATTGGTTTGGGTCGGAATGGCCTCAATCCATTTGGATACATAATCAACTACCACCAGAATGTACAAGTACCCAAATGAATTGGTAAAAGGTCCCATAAAATCAATTCCCCAAACATCAAAGATTTTGACTTCAAGGACTGGATTTAGGGGCATCATGTCCTTCCTGGTCATGTTTCCTAAAGTTTGGCAATTGATACATGACTTACAGAAATTGTACGAGTCACAAAATAAAGACAACCAATACAATCCACTCTGTAGTACCTTGGTTGTTGTCTTTTTCTTGAGAAGTGACCTCACAAGCAAAAGTGTGGCAGAATTTTAGTACACTTATGATCTCCTCGTTTGGAATACAATGGTGGATAACCTGAACTACACAAACTTTGAATAGCTCCGGGTCTTCCCAAAAGTAGTATTTGGCATCGAAAATCAACTTATCTTGCTTATGCTTAGGCCAATCCATGGGTAGTTTTCCAATGGCCAAATAGTTGATAATATCTGCAAACCAAGGTAGTTTGCAAATAGTCAAGAGAATATCATCAGGGAAAGAATCAT
This sequence comes from Thalassia testudinum, assembly GCA_037157565.1. Taxonomy (NCBI): domain Eukaryota; kingdom Viridiplantae; phylum Streptophyta; class Magnoliopsida; order Alismatales; family Hydrocharitaceae; genus Thalassia; species Thalassia testudinum. Next base: position 100,714,689 of record JAZHRO010000025.1, read on the forward strand.
AGAGTTGAGGAGTTGTAGAGTTTACAAGGATTGTGGAGAGATGCTCTGCTACTACATTTTGGGCACTAGATTTGTCCTTGATTTCTGAATCAAATTCTTGCAACAGAAGGATCCATCTTATTAATCTGGGTTTTGCATCATTTTTAGACATCAGGTGACTTAATGCAGTGTGATCTGTGAAGATTATGACATGAGATCCCAGTAGGTAAGGTCTAAAATTCTCCAGAGCAAACACTACGGCTAGCAACCCTTTTTCTGTAGTGGTGTAGTTTCTTTGAGCCTCATCCAGAGTTTTACTAGTGTAGTAAATCATAGATGGTTTCTTGTCTACCTTTTGTCCCAAGACTGCCCCGATAGCATAATCAGAGACATCGGTCATGATTTCGAAGGGATGATCCCAATTAGGAGGTTGTAAGATTGGTGATTGTGTAATAGCCTCCTTCATCTGATTAAAATCCTTTAAGCAATTTGAATCAAAATCAAAGGATTGATCTTTTACCAGCAAGTTGCTTAAGGGCCTCGCCACCATAGAAAAGTCCTTAATAAATCGATGGTAAAATCCCACATATTCGATAAATGATCTTACTTATTTAACTATCAAAGGTGGCAGGAGTTTGATTATAGTGTCCACCTTGGCTTTATCCACTTCGATTCCTTTTTCAGACACAACATGGCCAAGGACTATGTCCTCCTTGACCATGAAGTGACTCTTTTCCCAAGATAGAACAAGATTCGCCTCAATGCATTTTTGTAAAGTCCTTTCAAGATTGATCAAAAATGATTCAAAAGAGTCCTCGAACACAGAAAAATCGTCCATGAAGATTTTCATGAAATCACCCACCATGTCTGAAAAGATTGCAAGCATGTACCTTTGAAAGGTTGCTGGTGCATTGCATAATCCAAAAGGCATTCTACGGAAGGAAAATGTTCTGTAGGGACATGTAAAGGTGGTTTTTTCTTAATCCTCAGGGTGGATAGCTACTTGATTGTAGCCGAAATAGCCATCCAAGAAACAGAAGAATTGTTGGCCAGCTAGTCTCTCCAGGATTTGATCAATGAAGGGAAGTGGAAAGTGGTCTTTCTTGGTTGCACTATTCAGCTTCCTATAGTCAATACAGACTCTCCAAGAGGAAGCTATGCGGGTTGGAATCAATTCCACATTATCATTAGTAATCACAGTCAGCCCGACTTTCTTAGGAACCACTTGTACAGGACTGATCCACTGGCTGTCAGAGATTAGGTAGATTATTCCCGCGTCTAACCACTTGATTATTTCCTTTTTCACTAGCTCTTGCATGTTAGGATTCAATCGTCTTTGCATTTCTCGAGAGGGTCTTGATCCATCCTCAGTATAGATTCTGTGGGTGTAGTAAGTAGGACTATTCCCTTTAGATCATCTAATGTCCAGCCAATTGCTCTATTGTTTCTTCCCAACACTTGAATCAATTGCTTTTCTTGAGTTTGGGTTAGATAATAGCTAATGATTAATGGGTAAGTCTGATCAGATCTTAAGAAAACATATTTTAGATGATCTGGAAGAGGTTTAAGTTCAAGTTTGGGTCCTTGGGATAAAGGATCCAGTGGTGGATCACAGTTACCCTCAAGAGGTTTTGGAATTAAGTTAGTGATCGATGGGATGACCTCTTGATTGGTTTGAGTGTCAAGGCTTGTAGGATCAGATTGGGTTATTCCTAATTCCATACAATATTCAACGGTATGGTCCTCAAAATCTTCTATCATTCCACAATCCTCAAATTGTTTGATGGCCTTAAAGATGTTAATTTTTGTTTTCTTATCCCCAAATTTGATTTCCATACTGTCAGATTCATAGTCAATATTTGCCTTGGCAGTAGCTAAAAATGGTCTTCCTAGAATTATCGGGGTGTTCTTCAAGTTCTCTGGTACCTCCATGTCAAGAACTAGAAAATTCACAGGAAAATAAAAATCACGGACCTTGACAATTAAATCCTCAACAATCCCCCGTGATATGGTCACAGATCGATCAACCAGTTGTAATGTGACCTCAGTAGGTTTTAACTCTCCAAAGTTGAATATTTCATATAACATAGTAGGGATTAAATTTATGGAGGCACCTAAATCTAATAGAGCCCTATCAAAATTAGCTTCTCCAATAACACACAAGATCGAGGGGCTCCTGGATCATTCTATTTTCAGGGTAGGTTTCTAAGGATAACTGCACTAGCTTGTTTAGATAACACTACCCTTTTAGATGATTTGGCCTGGCATTTAGGTGTGCACATTTTTTTTTTAAATTTCGCATAGGTTGGGATATTCTCAATAGCCTCAAGGGGTGATATGTTCACCTGGACTTGTTTAAAAATTTCAAGCCACTCCTCAGATGGATTGGTTTTCTTTTGCCTAGGTTTGTTCAAGGCTTCAGGAAAGGGAGCTTGAGAGAAATCATGAGTGTTTGGTCTTGATCCTTGTCTTCTTGATCTCCTAGGTCAGATTCGGGCTCCTCAAGATCTTGTTTAGGTTTAGATTTAGACGGGTAAGGATCTTGGATCTGTCTCCCACTTCTTAAGGTTACCACACCAGTAAAAGCATTAGGGTTAAAAGGTTGAGGTGGGTTCTGCAAAATAGGTGGAGCCTAATTAGGGTTAGCAAAACTAGGTGGGTGCTGGGGAGCAGGTTGAACTATGTGTGCTTGTTGCTCCCTTGTGTTGTGCTGGTTAACCCTATTGAAATTTCTTGGGTTTAGGATAGGCTGGAATGGCAACATCCCGTGTTGTCTAGCATCTACCAGCTAGTCCAATCGTCCCGTCAATTCTGTCCTCAATTGATTCATTTCTCTCATTTCTTTGAGGACTAGACTTAGAGCAGAGGGTTGGTTTTCCTATGTAGGTTGTGGTTGATATGTGCGTGGTTGTGTGTACCTACTAGGTTGCCCATAAGTGTTTGGCTTAGTCAAGTTAGAACCCTGGGCAGGTTTCTGACTTGACTAAGCAAAATTAGGATGGTTGCGCCATCTAGGATTGTAAGTGTTTGAATAAGTCTAATTTCTAGTGTAATCCTGGAGTGCATTCACATCCTCAGGATAACTAGGCATTGAGCTGCCTAGTTTAGAATTCGAGGGCATCAAGGTCCCTCCTTGGTACCCAGAAAGAGATGGGTCCAAGTACAGTTGGCTCATAGGTGGAGCCATGGTTAGGTCATTAATGTAGTGCACTATTTCTTGACCTAGAGGGTTGGGGAGTTGGTTGTGGGTTAACATAGGCACTCCTTGGGTAGGCATAGGATTCACTCTAGATTGTGTACCTAAGGAATTCCCGCCCTTTAGAAGATTATCCAGGTTCTTATCCAAATTCTCTACGTTCTTTCCCACAAGTTCCACCTTATCTAATCATTATGCAATTAGCTCTAAATCATCCAAGTTTGAATTGTTGTTCACTTCATAAACTCCGCTCCTTGGTTGATTAGGTCTGTTAAAGGCAGACATTGAGGCATTGTTGAGGGAATTTTCACTCATATATTGGAATAATTGAAAGGCTCCCTCAGCATCTCAACTCAGGAAATTGCCCTACATGCCACATAAACAAAATTCTTCAGATTATCACTTAACCAATAATAGAAAATATGGGCCAAGTGCCACTTCGGAATCCCATGATGGAGGCATTTCCTAGCTAAATCATTGAACCTCTCCCAAGCCTCATGTAGTTGTTCCCTCGGGTTCTGCTTAAAGGTTGTTATGGCACATCTAAGGGCATTAGTTTTTCCTATGGGGAAGAATTTCTTTAGGAATGTGCTTCTCAGGTCTTCCCAAGTTAGGATTGGTCTACCAATTGTCCTTAGCCAATGTGCAGCTCTATCTTTCAAGGAGAATGGGAACATCTTCATCATTAGGGTACCTTCATTCATGTTCCTAGGGCCAAAGGTTCTTCCTATGTGTAGAAGCTCTTCAAGGTGGTGGAAGGGGTCATCTGACTCATGGCCATGAAAGTGGGGAATCAAGTTAATGACCTGAGGTTTGAGTTCAAAATCTTCCTCATCTTGAGGTACCCTGACAAAGGGTTTAGGCTGGTTATTAGGAGGGTTGTAAAAGTCACAGAGGGGCCGGTTTGCCCTTTTGTTTTGGAGTCGAGTGATGGCTTGCACTATGACTTCCATCTGTCAGTCATGGTGCTAGCCCTGCCTAGTGATCTTCCTTTATAAGAGAGTTATAGCATCCAGATTTTGTTCATCAATCTCTTCTTCCTTGTGATGACTAGCCATTGCAGAGGGTTTGGATTTAGATCTTGGATAAATAGGTCTTCTCCTAGGATTTCTTTCTAATGGTGGTAGCAAATCAAGATTTTGAGATCTTCTACCTGTCATGCACCAAAAGAATGTCTATAGACAAGAAATAAGACAGATGAGAGAAACCCCACCCGCTCAATGCAAGTAATCAAACTGGTCCTTAGAGTGTCAACCCTAATTAGACCCGGTCTTGGCTCCCCAAAACACGATTGGGTTAGATCAACCCTTGAATTATTTGGCAATCCAAAAGGGTGGGACCCCATAGGACACCCCACACGGTGGGACACCACTAAAGGTTAACGCGGTTACCGCACCGACCTTTCTTGTCACCAGTGGGTCCAAGCATACAAGTTCTTGACTTTAACCCAATCTAGTTTCAAGTCCCCAAGTCTATTAGTCCTGCCTAGGGCACGTCGACTCTGTTTTAAGCTTGGGTTTGATGTGGTTTTGGAATATGATGGGCATTAGGGGGTGTTTGCCCTTAAAAATTGATTTTGAAATGTGTGAAGTGCTCAGGCAAACATGGTTCACAGGAAATTTCTTATGATGAAGTGAATTTTAAGATTCGAATGCTTGTGTTAATGAGTTTTAGGGTTCACTTAATATTTTCAATCAAGGTTTTGATGAGGCACACAAGAGTTTTGCAAATCCCAATTTATTTGATAGATTTCCTTTAAATATGGAAATGCAGGTGTGCACTATCCTTAATGTGGAACCCTAAGCATAGATAATTTTAGATGATTTTTTTAAGTTCAAAATCAGGTGAGTGGTGTGACCCAACCAATTCAATCAATTGGTCTTCTTGCTCCACAACTAGGCACTCAAAAAATATTTTTCAAGAATTTTTAATGCACATTTTCTATTTTTCCTTGATTTAAAGTGTACTAGGGTTTTGTAATCTATTTTGACCCCAGTCAAATGTATTAGAAATAATTTTTTCATATTTTTCCTAAATTTTTTATTATCTGAGAAATTTATTGCCAAAAATTTTAAGTCAATTAGAGTTGTATAAAAATTCCTTCGATATTTTGAACTCTGAAAAATTAGGAACAATAACAGAATTGATAACAAATCAGTGCGTGAATTTTTAAAATTTTTCTATAGCTTTGATTTATAGAAATTTTGGATATGTCGTTCCCAACTTTGAAACCACATCTCGTAAAAATTTGAGAATTTTTGGACATACGGATCTTGAGGATTTGAATTTTTAAGATAAAATTTTATTTCAGCCTGAAAATCAAGAGAGAATTTTTTTTTAATAAGCAAACAAATTCTAACTATCGTAAGGTTCAACCAAATCCTAAATCTAACTAATCTAACCTATGGGTACCTACTTGAGATTTGAACCCGCAATTCCCATTGTCATGTTACATTCTGATTTCCTTGCCTTCCTACACGCACAAAATCAACAAAAATAGAAAGTTTGAAATCTCAAATATGCACCAGAGAAAGCTTCAAAAATTTCCGTTGCCTCCTCGACAATGGTGTGAACTTGTTCGATGCATAAATCACATTTTAAAATATTATTTAGTTATACTATAGCATGAAAACACGTCGACAAATAAATTTGTAAAGGCAGGTGAGTACCAAGTCGTTCACAGAAAGGCAATCTCAATTTATGAAGAAGCGTTTCAATAGAACTTGTTCTAAACAGATATTTATATATGTATATATGTATAGGAATCAGATATATGCATTTAGAAGATCAGAATTTTATTGTAATTAAATAGAGTTTTCACAATAGAGAATGCTACTAGAAATAAATAGATAGATAGAGAGAGATAGCGAGAGAGAGATAGAAAGTGGCAGAGAGATGACGTCGCTTGTAGGATGCTTGTGCGAGATGCGACAGCACCTCAGATCCAGAGCACCGGGACGAAGGTCGGAGCGGAGTTGCAGAGGGAGAGCTTTGGTCCAGAGGAAGGCGGAAGAGTTGTATCTAGAGATGCCTTCAACTGGGGGGCCTTAGGCCTTCTTTTATAGTTTTAATGAAGGGAAAAGTGGGTATTTTGGCACGCCCACATCCCTTAGATTTCCATCAGATACTCCAGCTTCCTCCTCGCGCGTGCCTGCTCACTCATTTTGAGTGCTCGATTAGACGGCTCTCATGTGCATGCAACTTCCTCTCTTCTCACTTGCCTGCACGAATTCAAATCACGCCCAATGATCTCAGTCATCTGATCTCACAATCGAACAGTTTAGGCACGTGTGCCTCACTTTCATAATTTCACAAAACGTGTGGGATCACACATCCAGCTGTGGCGCTCTCTGATCGCACCTTGTGGTCGCGCCTCCGCCCTTTGATCAGCATCCAACGATGCAATTGCACCCGCATGAGCACTCCTTCAATTTCATGCAGTGCTGCTCGAACGCTCGTCCCACGCTTCTTCTCAAGCGCGTGAGCCAACGCGCTACACAAGAGTTCTATTATAGTTTCCTATTTATGTCTATTTGTCCTTATCCGATTGGACGGGCGACGTGGCGCGCTCATGGCTGTTGGATGAAGATCCAATAGCCCACATCATGATAGGGTGGCATTCATAGATGGGGCGGTGGTGAGGGAGCGGCTATGATGGTGCCACGTGGTGCCATCATGGCTGTCCATCTTCTTTTTCTTGTATCTGGTGATGTGGATCTCCGATCGAGTTGATTTTTGCGTCATTGGATTGTGATCGTCGATCCGGATTCATCTGTGCAGTTGGATTCTTCATTTGAGTCTTAGATATTTGTCCTTTGGCTTTATGATCTCCATTCTTTTATGCACTGCACAAGGTACCCTAGTTGTCTGATCGAGACTATTTCGAAAGCGTTGGACTCCTATCGTCATTCTGATCAGATCTGTCCGGTTTGATCTAACATTTCCAGCTTCAAATTATCTACGATTAAAATCAACTCTCTTTTAGGTCATAAAATGATGATATTATCTATATGATTAATAACTAGCTATTGTACAAATTACGATGCCTATGAATGCATTATTCCTAAGTTATGCTGGAATCTAGCTTAATTTAAGTGATTTAGGTTGAATGAAAATATAAATCTATTTCTTTCCTATATTGACATTTCCTATATTGACATATAGGATTGACATATATAGAATAGGAATCCAAAAAAGGATAGGTGCAGAGACTCAATGGAAGTTGTTCTAACGAATGGAGTTGGTTGCATTGCATCAGTAATAGGAATTCTTTCTATCGAAATTACCGAAAGGAAGGATGACCTTATAGACTTAATAGAATACGTACATATACAAACTCTGACAATGGTGCCAACTGTTTGGCACATAAATAAGATTTTAAAAGATTGTTTAGTTGTAGTATACTGCGAAAACACGTTGAAAAATAAATTTATAAAACTTCTATGAGTACCGGTCATTCGAAGGGAGGCAATCTCGATTTTTGCAGAAGCTTTTCAATAAAACTTGCTCTAAATAGATATTTATATACATATATGTATACGAATTAGATATCATGCATTCAGAAGATCAGAATTTTATTTCAATTAAATAGAGTCTTCACAATAGAGAATGCTACTAGAAATAAATAGATAGATAGAGAGAGAGATAGAAAGTGGCAGAGAGACGATGCTGCTTGTAGGATGCTTGTGCAAGGTGCGGCAGTACCTCAGATCTAGAGTGTTGGGACGAAGGTCGAAGCGAAGTTGCAGAGGGATGGAGAGTTGCAGAGAAGGTGGAAGATATCTGGAGTTGATGGAAGAGAGATGCTTCAACTGGGGGGCTTTGGCCTTCTTTTATAGCTTTTATGGAGGACAAAGTGGGTATTTTAGCCCTTTATCTCATGTAACACCTTAGGATTGATCAGATCCGTCGATCGGGAGATCAACGGACCTAATTAGACCTCAAAATAACCTCCAATGTGCCTCCATCGTGCGGATTCACTCTCTGGCTAATATGTGGCACCTGCTACGCCCTTGGATCAAGATCACACAGCCCCGCTTCCTCCTCACGCACCCATTGCAAAGATTCTCTATCAGCGCGTTCACCTACAAGCCTCATTTGAGAACCTCATCCTCAGCCATCCGATCTCACAAAATGCATCGGATCACTCATCTGACCACGGCGCACCCTGATCGTGCCACGTGGTCGCACCTTAGCCCTTTGATCGCCATGCGATAGTGCAATTGCACCCACGTGAGCACTCATTGAATTTTGCGCAGCGCCACTTGAACATGTGTCCCACACTTCTGTGCAAGCGTGTGAGCCAACGTGCTACACAAGAGTTCTATTAAAGTTTTCTATTTGTGTCTATTTGTCCTTATCTGGTTGGACGGGCGACGTGGCATGCTCGTGGCCATTGGATGAAGATCCAACGGCCCATAGCATGCGAGGGTGGCCTTCCTAGATGGGGCGGTGGCGAGGGAGTGGCCATGATGGTGCCACGTGGCAATGTGGATCTTCGTTTGAGTTGATTTTTGAGCTGTTGGATTGCGATCGTCGATCTGAACTCATCTGTGTGGTTGGATTCTTCATCTGAGGCTTGGATCTTTGTCCTTTGGCTTTATGATCTCTGTTCTTTTATGGACAGCACAAGATACCCTCGTTGTCTGATCGAGATGATTTCAGAAGCGTTGGACTCCCATCGTTGTTTTGATCAGATCTGTCTAATATGATCTGACATCTATGGCTTCAAATCATCTGTGATTAAAATCATCTCTCTTTTAGGTCATAACATGACGATATTATCTATATGACTAATAAACTAGCTATTGTGTAAATTACGATGCCTATAAATGCATTATTCCTAAGTTATGCTAGAATCTAGCTTAATTCAGGTGATTTAGGTTGCATGAAAATAGAAACTGATTTCTTTCCTATATTGACATATAGGATTGACATATATAGAATAGGAATCCAAAAAAGGATAGGTGCAGAGACTCAATGGAAGTTGTTCTAACGAATGGAGTTGGTTGCATTGCATCAGGAATAGGAATCTTTCTATCGAAATTACCGAAAGGAAGGATGACCTTATGGACCTAATATAATATGCATGTATACATACTCCGGCAATGATGCCAACTTGTTCAGTGTGTAAATCGCTCTTTAAAAGATTATTTAGTTGTAGAATAACACGAAAACACATTGACAAATAAATTTATAAAACTTCGATGAATACTAGGTCGTTTGCACGGAGGCAATCTCGATTTTTGCATAAGCTTTTCAATAAAACTTGCTCTAAACAGATATTTATATATATATGTATACGAATCAGATATCATGCATTCAGAAGATCAGAATTTAATTGCAATTAAATAGAGTTTTCACAATAGAGAATGCTACTAGAAATAAACAGATAGACAGACAAAGAGAGATAGAGAGAGAGATAGAAAGTGGCAGAGAGACGATGCCACTTGTAGGATGCTTGCGCGAGATGCGGCAGGACCTCAGATCTAGAGCGCTTGGATGAAGGTCAGAGCGGAGTTGCAGAGGGACGAGAGTTGCAGAGAAGGTGGAAGATATTTAGAGTTGATGGAAGAGAGATGCTTCAACTAGGGGGCTTTGGCCTTCTTTTATTGCTTTTATGGGGGGCAAAGAGGGTATTTTAGCCCTTTATATTGTGTACCACCTTAGGATTGATCAGATTCGTCGATCGGGAGATTAACAAACTTGATTCGGCCTCAAAACAACCTCCTACTTGCCTCTATTGTGTAGATTCACTCTCTGGCTAACACGTGGTGCCTACTGTGCCCTTGGATTAAGATCGCACAACCCCACTTCCTCCTCTCGCGTTCGCTACAACGATTCTCTCTCGGCACGTGCACCCGCAAGCCTCATCTGAGCGCCTCATCCTCAGTCGTTCGATCTCACAAAATGCATGGGATTACGCGTCAGGGTGTGGTGCGCTCTAATCGTGTCGCGTGGTCGAGTGAAACGCTTCGTAGGCAACCGGGTTTTATTGTTATAGCGTTGTAGTATAGCCAGTTATTGCCAACATTTCAAATATAAATTTTTTTTACTCGGAAAATAAAAGAGTTCCCGAGGTCGAACTCAGGGAGCAAGTTGTATTCTAGAGATATATATGTTTCTTTTACAAAAATAAAGAAAGAGAGAGAGAAAGAATTTATTGTCTTCTTTTCTCTTTGTTTTCTCCTCGTCTCAGATCTTCTTCTTCTTTGTCTGCAGAGGTGATGCTCTTCTTCTGCAGTGGTGATGCTCTTCTTCTTCTTTCAGCTGTTCTTGCTTCTTCTTTTTTTTTTTCTTCTGTCTTTCTTCAGATCTTCTTCTTTCTTCTTTGTTTTTATTCTTTCAGTTCTTCCCTTGTTCTTTTGTGTTCTCCTCTGCCTCGCCTTCTTCTGTTGTTCTTCAGATCTTCTTCTTTCTTCTTTTCCTTTTCCAGTCAGGACGTCGCCCCTCCTTCTTTCTTCTTTTCCCTTCAGGACGTCGTCTGATTTCCAAATCAGACGACTTAAACTGCCTGTTGCTACAGTGTCTCCCTCAGCTTCGTTCTTCTTCCGCGGTTCTTCTTCTTCACCTGTGCCTGCACACTTCAGAGCTTACGTCAGAGGACAAAACCTACTCTACCCTCTCCCCCCGCGTCTCTCTCTCTCTGAAACCACTCTTGGGAAAGCTCTCCCAGAGCTGCCGGGTAATCGGGTTCGGGTCACGCCCGGGTCCAGGCCCACCGACGTGCGTGGTGGGCGAGGAGTGCAGGTCAGTCTAAGTCGGGTCGGGTCAGGTCCGCGGGGCGTGAGCGCGGACGAGACCGGGTAACCGGGCGGGTGAAGGGGACCTCACCCCGTGTGCTGAGGCAGTAAGGCTAGTGCACAAAATCAATTTAAACAGTGGAAAGGTTGTGAGGATTACCGATGTGGGACTAAACGCAGACCTCTCCTCGCGTGCGCCTGCTGGGAGACCGCGGCCTAGCTTCTGCAGCTGCGGCTTCGATTTGCGTAGGTTGCTGGCTGGCTGCCTTCGCAAGACTCCCCGTAATCCGCAGCAGCTGGAGAACTGGAGTCCTCAAGCCTGGAGCGCGGGAGAAGCTGCTTCAATGTGCGTTAATGGCGGTCGAACCTCAAAACCTGTCGGACACGAATATGGCCTCTCGGCCTGATCAAACCACTGGGGAACCTTCGCCGTGGCACGACGAAGGTGAGGAGCTGCGCGGCAAGCCGCAAGGTGGTGTCTGGCGGCAGCCCTAGGTTGGACTGCAACCGGAGGAATGGGTTTGTTCGGGGGAGCGTTTCGGAGGTGTGGAGTGGCAGTGGAGGGGTGGGGGGTGCTCAGTGTGATGAGGCGGAGGTTCGGTGAGGGTCGACGAGGTGTGTGAGGCTGTGGAGCGATGGGAACATCTCGCCGGAGGGTGGCCGGAAACGAAGGGGGTGACGATGGTCAGGGTCGGTCGAGGGCTTAATTGAACAAATTGAAACCGGGGAAAGAAAGAGGAGAGGAAGGGAAGTAGTTCTAACTTACTTGCAGGGACGAAGGGGGAGCAGTAGGGCGACAGTCGTATCGACTGTCGCCGGAGAAGAAGATGCTCAGGGAAAGGGGCGGCGGCGAGCAGAGAGCCGGAGAGGCGCCAGCTGGGTGCGGCGTGGCGCGGGAAGAGCAGGGGAGGAAGTCTCTGCTGCTGGTATTGCGGCAGAGCGAAGAGGAGGAGGGGGAGGAACCGCCGGAGCTGGTGAGCGTCTGCCGGAGAGAGAAGAGAGGAAAGTTGGGGGTTTTCTCCGTCAGATCCGAGCTGCCCCGGCCTGTGGAGCAACGGGGGGTATTTATAGGGATCAAAACAGGGAGGGAGGCGGAGGGAGACGACGTGTCTCCCTCGCCGGAGGATGGCCGGAGACGAAAACCCATACCGTCCGTGCGTTCGCACGGCCGGTATGGTGGGCTACAGCGACCAGGGGGGTGTCCCTGCGACGGCTGACAACGCAGGGCACCCCTGGTTTACTTGCCAGGCTTTCCCCCTCACCCTACGCGGCGCCATGCTCCGCGCAAGGTCGCCGGAGCATGGTGCTGGCCGGTTTTGCAGGGGGGACCTGAATGCAAAGAACGAAGGAGAGTTAGGGGCCAAAATGCGACGGTTCAAAAGTTGAGGGCCAAAAAGTAAATATATGAGGACCAAAGTGTAAAGTCGGTCAAGGAGGTTTCTTCTTGGGCTCAAGTTTTTATACATGATTAATTAGGACCTAAGGAATCTGATGGTGAATTTTATTTCTATATTAAACCTTGTTTGACCGGTCAATTTATGCGAAAACCCAGATTAAGTTATTAATTGGGCATGGTTCTCAATGTAGGTCAACATGGGTTCTGAAGGCCAAATTGAAGGTTCTAAACCCTAGAGATTATTTTTCTATGAATTTTAGAGGGTTTATTCTATTTTTACTTTGCCTCGAACCTCGTGAATTGAAGTGGGTTGTTTTAGGGTTACAGATTATCATTTAGTTCCTTGGAATTGCTGTAGCCCTTGCTAGATCATCTCATCCCACTTTTATTCTTATTAAGTTGCTTTGACCTATGTTTGGACCCTGAATTACCCTGTATGCAGATTATACTGGTAAAATTGCATTTTTACCCCTTATGACTTGTTTTCTCCTTAAACTCAGAATTCTCTGAGTTAAGCCTTTCCTTGAGTTATGTAGGAGCTTTTATCCTTTGTATTGGGTCAAAATGAGCTAGTTATGGCTCATGATGAGGTTCTCATCATACCCCCATGCCTAGCTTTTGCTAGTCCCTTAGCAAAAACTTAAGGTTTCAACCCTTGTTCTAGACCATGAAGTTCTTAATAGCTTTAGATAAGTGTTTTTTTTATTTGAGCTTAGATTAGGTTAGAATGCTGACCATAGGCCTAAAAGGTACTCTAGTACCAATCAAGATCCAAATCTGTCTAGCCTTAGCCTCAGTCTCTAGCAAAGGTTTTTAAGGTCCACAAGAACTAACCTAAGGTTTATTGGACTTTGTGGTTAAAGCACCCGTGCTTGAAATGATTTTAGCCCTGGCTCAGTTCGCAGTGCATTTGTATGAGAGAGATAGAAAGTTTTTCTATTTGGAGAGTTTTCTCTCTCTTTTTCTTTTTAGTTCTAGCCTAGGATTGGCTTTTCAACACGGTCTGTATCAGATTCCTTGCTCCCATCATCAATCCTCAAGGGTTCCTGGAGATCGATGCTTCGAGATAGCACCGCCCATGGCAACCCCCGGAACCTTGGCTATTGAGATTTCGAGATAATCCCACCCATGGTGTTCCGTGGCCGAATCCAGACCCTGGCAATTGACACTTCGAGATAATGCCATCCATGGAATCTGAACCAGCAGAGTGCTTACATGCCCCCAGTAGGATATGTAAATATCCTAGGAAACAAGCACCGAGGAGATGATATTTTGTTACGCATCTTCGAGGGGATTTCCCGCCTCTCCGCGCTGGGAACTCGTCCGAATCAACTTGTGTTGATCGGCCGCTCCTATTCTAGGTGTTCTTTTCAGAATTTTGCGATGCTTCTACGTGATTCTGATTTTTACGCTTACTGAACCAGGCTGTGTGTGAGGTTAGGGTGCTTAGGTTACTGAGTCCCGTAAACCAAAAATTAGTTAACGAGGCCAAATACTCCCTAAGCCTTAGACCTAATACTTCAGCTTTTCATTTTCCTCAACCTCTTGAGGAGTGTCTAGATCTTAATGGGTACTAAGAGTCTATTCAAGAATGCCTAAGGTTTGCGTTCTTACTAATCTCATTATGCACTTTTCAGTTATTTTCTTGAATGAGGTCTAGAACTTAGGTTAATTCCTTACTTCCTTACTAATGACTATCACCTTTTCTCATAATTTTTGTGCTCCTTTTTCATTTTGTTTCTTTTCTCCTTCACAAAATTTCCTTCTCCTCTTTTCCTCTTATTCTTTTTCGAAAAAATTTTTTAATTTTTATGGTGTTTTTGTCATATGTGAATTTTTTTGTTTGAAACCTTTTCTTACAAGTTTTGCACTTCCATACCCCCCCATGCCTAAGATTTGCAATGTCCTCATTGTAACCTAGGGGGTTTTTATTTAACTTAGTTCATTCCTTAAGACAGAAATTTGGATGAGTGGATGGGTTGGGTTGAATTTTTGCGGACGATTTCTAATCCCAGATGCAAGCATCTGAGGTGGGGTCAGCTGTCTACAAGGGTGAACTTTGAGTGCAAAAAGGTGTCAGAATAAGTTTCAGGTTTTCAAAGAGAATGACGGGCTGCCTCCCGTTAAGCGCTGAGTTTTACGCCATCGGCTGGGCGCAATAAGCTCAAGGGGAAAGGAGGATATAAGATGCCTCAGCCAAATCAGTAGAAGTTACATCAATGAACGGCTTGAGTCTCTGACCGTTCACGATGAAAGGTTCAGAATCGTGGCTGAGTGGACTGATTTCGATTGCTCCATTTCCAAAAACCTGTCGGACCAAAAATGGTCCGACCCACTTGGATCTCAGTTTTCCTGGGAAGAGTTTTAGTCGGGCATCAAAGAGTAGGACCTTTTGACCAGGATGAAAGATCTTTCTCGAGATGTGTTTGTCGTGGAAGGCTTTAACCCGCTCCTTGTAGATTTGCGAGTTCTCGTACGCGTCTAGGCGTAATTCATCGATCTCGCTGATTTGGAGTCTTCTGTGGGTCCCAGCCTTGGAAAGATCTAGATTACAGTTCCGTACTGCCCAATAGGCTTTATGCTCCAGTTCCACGGGAAGGTGGCATGCCTTTCCGTACACCAGTCTAAAGGGAGACATGCCCAATTGGGTCTTGTGGGCGGTCCTATAGGCCCACAATGCTTCCGGAAGTCGGGACGACCAGTCCTTCCTGTCAGGTCGAACAGTGACTTGCAGGATTTTCTTGATCTCCCGATTAGACAGCTCAGCTAGACCATTAGTTTGGGGGTGGTAAGGAGTAGAGATTCGGTGAGACACCCCGTATTTGGTCATCAGTGACCTAAACTGAGCATTTGTGAAATGGGTCCCTCCATCAGAGATTATTGCACGAGGAATCCCGAACCTTGAGAAAATGTGTTGATGAATGAATTTGAGAACGATTTTGTGATCACAGGTTCGGGTCGGTATGGCTTCGATCCATTTGGACACGTAGTCCACAGCCAACAGAATGTATTCGAAACCATCCGAAACAGGAAAGGGGCCCATAAAATCAATCCCCCAAACATCAAAGATTTCGCATACTAGAATCGGTTGCATAGGCATCATGTCGCGATGACTCATGTTGCCCAAAGTCTGGCAACGACTGCATGCCTTGCAGTGATTGTATGCGTCTTTGAACAGTGTGGGCCAGTAAAAGCCGCACTGGAGGACTTTTGATGCGGTTTTATGCCCGGCGAAATGGCCACCGCATGCCTGGTCATGGCAGAAAGAGAGGATATTGTTGAATTCCCCTTCCGGGATGCATCTCCGGATGATCTGATCGGCACTTATGCGGAAGAGGTACGGGTCTTCCCAAATGTAATACTTGGCATCGGAGCGTAATTTGTCTTTCTTGGCCTTCGGCCAATCGGAGGGGATCTGATGAGATGCCAAGTAATTTACTACATTAGCAAACCATGGAAGGCTAGTACCAATAGTCAGCAGGTGCTCATCGGGAAAATGCTCAGTGATGGGTCCGGAAGGGTCAATTATTTCAGAAGGAAGACGGGACAAGTGATCAGCTACCACATTTTGCTTTCCCGCTTTGTCGCGAATCTCAAGGTCAAATTCTTGCAACAGCAAGATCCATCGGATTAATCGAGGTTTCGCGTCCTTCTTTGCAAGGAGATGCCTCACAGCTGTGTGATCCGAGTATATGATGACACGGGAACCCAGAAGGTATGATCTGAACTTTTCTAGGGCAAATACTACAGCTAGCAGCTCTTTCTCAGTAACCGTATAGTTACGCTGAGCCTCATCGAGTGTTTTGCTGGCGTAGTAAATGGCTACAGGTTTCCTGTCAATTTTCTGCCCCAAAACTGCTCCTACAGCGAAGTCGGATGCATCGCACATGATCTCAAAGGGTTGAGACCAATCAGGGGACTGTAGGATCGGGGCTTGGGTGAATCGGTCACGCAGGATTTCAAATGCTTGAGTGCATTCCTTGGAAATTTCAAAAGGAACATCCTTGGAGAGAAGAGTGCTCAGGGGGCGCGCGATTTTTGAAAAATCAGGGATAAATCGTCGATAAAAACCGACATGCCCTAAAAAGGAACGGATGTCCCTGATCGAGCTAGGCATAGGAAGGTGAGAAATCAGATTAACCTTAGCTCGATCCACTTGGATACCTTTCTCCGAAATTGAGTGTCCCAGGACAATTCCCTCAGGCACCATGAAATGGCTCTTTTCCCAAGAAAGAACCAAATTCACATCGATGCACCGCCTGAGTATCTGGACCAAGTGTTGGAGGCAATCGTCAAATGATGCTCCGAAAACTGAAAAGTCATCCATGAAGACTTCCAGATAATCACCTACCATATCTGAGAATATGGCAAGCATGCATCGCTGAAAAGTAGCGGGTGCATTGCAAAGACCGAAAGGCATCCTTCGGAAAGCGTATGTTTTGAAGGGGCAGGTGAACGTGGTCTTTTCTTGGTCCTCAGGATGGATTGCCACCTGGTTATAACCGGAGTACCCGTCAAGAAAGCAGAAGAACCTATTTCCCGCAAGTTTTTCGAGAATTTGATCAATGAAGGGTAGTGGGAAATGATCCTTCTTTGTGGAGGAATTTAGTCGGCGGTAATCTATACAGACTCTCCACGAGTTGGCTAATCGGGTAGGAATGATTTCTCCGGTCTCAGTCGTTATAGTGGTGAGTCCTGCCTTCTTGGGCACGACCTGAATTGGGCTCACCCAACGACTATCGGAGATCGGGTAGATGATCCCGGCATCTAACCACTTGATGATCTCCTTTTTCACGACCTCCTGCAGATTGGGGTTTAAGCGTCTCTGCATTTCACGAGAAGGTCGTGTGCCCTCTTCTGAATAGATATGATGAGTACAATAAGAGGGACTTATTCCAGTCAAATCATCGAGAGTCCATCCGATGGCTCTGCGATGTTGCTGGAGGACAACAATCAGACGGGATTCCTGTTCAGGACTGAGGTTGGAATTGATAATCACAGGAAGGGTCTGATTAGAACCCAAAAAGACGTATTTCAAGTGAGCAGGAAGGGGTTTCAGTTCGAGGATGGGGTTTTTAGCAGCAGCGGGTGGTTCAGTATAGATGTGAGGTTCAAGGGTGGGAGTTACTGGGTTGTTCATATCTGGATTCGACTCCTCTGTTTGCGGGTCAAGATCCTTCTGTGGTTGATGAGGCATACTCGAGTCATTCTGGAGGTGTGATTCATCAACCAAAGTCTTGATGTCACAAATTTGTTCGATGACGCCGCAATTAATTCCTTGTTGGGCCTTAAATATATCAATTTTCAGTGTTTGATCTCCAAACTTAAGCTCTACTTGGCCCTCCTCACAGCTGATGTTGGCTCTAGCAGTAGCCAAGAAAGGTCTCCCTAGAATGATTGGTGTATCCCTAGGGTTCTCAGGTGCATCCATATCTAAGACTATAAAGTCCACTGGAAAATAGAAATCCCACACTCTTACAATAACATCCTCGAGAATCCCTTTTGGTGACTTTATAGATCGATCTGCTAATTGTAATGTCACCTCGGTTGGTTTTAGCTCAGATTCTTCTAGATGGTCAAGTAAGGATGTGGGTATCAGGTTTATGGATGCACCCAAGTCTAACAATGCTCTATCAAATTGGGTACCACCTATCTTACAGGAAATCAGGGGAGTCCCAGGATCTTTTGCCTTGGGTGGGAGTCTACTAAGGATTACAGAGCTGACTTGCTCTGACAGAACAATTGGGCTCCCTCCCTTGGTTCGCGGCTTACGCTGGGGTGTACATATATTCTTTAGAAATCGTGCGTAAGCTGGTACGTGGCGGATTGCATCCATCAAGGGGATGTTTATGTGGACCTGCTCAAAGAGCTTGACCAGGTCCTCCTCAGGGGCCACGGGTTTGGTGGTCTTCTTTCCCTTGGTCAAGGCCTCGGGAAACGGGATCTTGGTTGGTTCTTCTAGGATAGGTTCAGGTTGTGGATCCGGAACAGCGGTATCTTGGACAACTATCCTAGGGTCATGGTTATCAGGCTTGGAGTGATTTGGATAATGCGGGTCTTGAGTTGTTTTACCACTACGTGTTGTTACAGAATTTAATCCGGCCTGATTCTGGTTTGGGTTTGGTAAGAGGGGTGGCTGCTGCTGAAATCCCGCATAAGAAGTTGAGGCTTCCATCTCGTCTGGAGATGGAGCAGTAGGGGCCTGATAAATCCATTGAGCGTGGCCTAAATTTGGATTTATAACGCGCTTCTGGGTTGGCACGTTATTTGGGTTAGGAAGAGGTTGGGAAGGGAGTGTGCCTGGCTGGCGAGAATTTGCCAACTGGGCCAGTTGAGTTTTAACTTCAGTAAGCTCGTCCTTGTGCTGTTTTTGAATAGCCGCATTCGTTTTTTGAATGTCAGCCAGAGTCTGAAGGATTAGGGACATTTGATCCTGATTTGGCCCTGATGGATAAGTAGGGTTGGGCCGAGGCTGAGGCGGCTGGTAATGACGAGAGGGCTGTGGGCGCGACTGAAAAGGTGGTCTTTGGGAATTTCCCGCCCACTGAAAATTGGGATGGTTTCGCCATCCAGGGTTGTAAGTGTTGGAGAATGGGTCGTTCTGGATGGCGTTGAGGTCCTCACAGGTCTGAGGAACCTCCTGAGAATCAGGGAAAGGGGGAATGGAGTTCCCCCGGCTGGTGTAGAAAGGATCGGATGATCCTCCGATCAAAGAATCAGATGGGGATGGATATGGATCCATCCCAGGGGAAGGTCGGTGGAGGATGTTTTGCACAGTTTCCTGTGTGGAGGGAGGTTGTGCAAAGGAGTTACGCGCGGAGGTGGCTCGCTGCAAGTGCTGAGTCAGCTCATCCACCTTGTCCAATCGACTGGCCATTAATTCCAAGTCGACTGATGCGGACAGGCCTTGCGTCTCATGTGCTCCCTTAAGATTCGTCGCTGCGCGGGTATTCGTCCTGTCGAATAATCCCATGGAGTCATTGTTGATGGAGTTCTCGCACATATTTTCGAGAATCTCCCATACGGTGTCTTCATGTTGACCCATGATGTTTCCTCCGCAAGTTGCATTGACGAAAAGGCGGATGTCCTCACGGAGTCCCTGGTAAAAAGATTGGACTTGTTCCCATTTAGGAACTCCGTGATGGGGGCACTTTCTCATGAGATCCTGAAAGCGATCCCATGCCTCATGGAGAGGTTCTCCTGATTGTTGAGTGAAGTGTGTAATCTGATGGCGCAAGGCGTTGGTCCGACCAACCGGAAAAAGCTTTTTCAAAAATTTGGATTGAAGTTCTTCCCAAGTGTTGATCGGCCGGGTCTGAGTTTGATACCAATGGGCGGCCTTGTCCATAAGAGAAAAGGAGAACATCTTCATGAGAAGAATATCCCGATTTTGCGCATCTGATCCAAAAGTGTGGGCCAGATGCTTTAGCTGTTTGATGTGCTGGAAGGGATCTTCAGAATTAAGCCCATGGAATTTAGGTATAGCATGAATCATGTTGGGCTTTAATTCGGAATCAGGTCCTCCAGTCGGGATTCTGACTCGAGGCTCAATGGCCACCGCAGCAGGATTGTAGTGGTCCCGCATCATAGGACGCTGTGGTGGGTGCACGAAGTTTTGGAAGAGGTCATTGAGTCGCTGGAGCTGGTGTTCCAGATTATTTTCTTCCTCAACTGGCTGAGCCATGATGGGGGAAGAAGAACTTGGTTCTGAATCAGAAGAGAGAATAATGTGAGGGTGTTGCTGCACAAACACGGGCGTCGAGGCTTGGCCTTGACGAGAGCGAATTTCTAAAGGAGGTCTTAAGGGTGGTCTTAGGGACCTCCTTCCATACATGCACTGTTGGAAGAGGTAAGTTTAGAAGGTGCTGGACCCAATCAAGACACCCAAAAATGTGTTGGGTGACTATAGAGGTGCGGGGCAGATGGACCCCTTGATCAGAAAGATCGTCCACCTGAGAATTACCTGGGCAGCCAGAGAGGGAGAGTCCCGCGAAGACCCCTACACGGTAGAGCGTCCCCACGGGTTACAGGGTTTCCCCCACCCGACCTCTCTTGTCACTGCGGTTCCAGGTAGACCAGAATGGGGATCTTGACCTCTTAAGTCTACCAATTTTAAGATCAGGGTGCTTAAGGTTTCACTTGAACTTTAGTCTTTTTAAGTGCAAAGAGTGACCTAATTTAAGGTTGGTTGACCCAAGGGGTCAACTTTACCTCTTGTTTTCTTTGAGAGCTTTCAGGTCTTGTCTTTTAGGGTTCAAGTGTTTAGAGAGCCAATTGTTTTAGGTTTTCTTTTGAATAGGTATTTTCAATCAATGGTTTAGGCACACTTCTTTTGGATTTTCTCCATTCTTGATTTAAGTAGTGTGTCTCTAAAACCCTAATGTTGAATCTTATGTTGGCTCTACTTGGTCCAGTTAGTTCTTTGTTGGGTAATTAGGGCTCAAGCAAGAATGTGTTAGCCCTTAAATACCCTTAATAGTGTGCAGGACTAATGAGTTGAAAACATGCAACTCTTTATGGTTACTAAGTATGGAAGACAGGTTAGCCCTATATTGCTTGTTCTTTTCTTTTCTTCCTCTTTAGAGTTTAGGGGTTAATAGCGAGAGGAAAAATTTACCTGTCCTCGGAGTGGTTGTCGTGCGGTTGCTTGTCTTCTTGATTTCCTGTAGTTTTCTGCACAAAAGAGAGGAGATTATCAGAAATTAAAAAGAAACAGGAATGTTTACCTCTAGAATAGCCGTTGTTCCCCGGCAACGGCGCCAAAAATGAAACGCTTCGTAGGCAACCGGGTTTTATTGTTATAGCGTTGTAGTATAGCCAGTTATTGCCAACATTTCAAATATAATTTTTTTTTACTCGAAAAATAAAAGAGTTCCCGAGGTCGAACTCAGGGAGCAAGTTGTATTCTAGAGATATACATGTTTCTTTTACAAAAATAAAGAAAGAGAGAGAGAAAGAATTTATTGTCTTCTTTTCTCTTTGTTTTCTCCTCGTCTCAGATCTTCTTCTTCTTTGTCTGCAGAGGTGATGTTCTTCTTCTGCAGTGGTGATGCTCTTCTTCTTCTTTCAGCTGTTCTTGCTTCTTCTTTTTTTTTTTCTTCTGTCTTTCTTCAGATCTTCTTCTTTCTTCTTTGTTTTTCTTCTTTCAGTTCTTCCCTTGTTCTTTTGTGTTCTCCTCTGCCTCGCCTTCTTCTGTTGTTCTTCAGATCTTCTTCTTTCTTCTTTTCCTTTTCCAGTCAGGACGTCGCCCCTCCTTCTTTCTTCTTTTCCCTTCAGGACGTCGTCTGATTTCCAAATCAGACGACTTAAACTGCCTGTTGCCACAGTGTCTCCCTCAGCTTCCTTCTTCTTCCGCGGTTCTTCTTCTTCACCTGTGCCTGCACACTTCAGAGCTTACGTCAGAGGACAAAACCTACTCTACCCTCTCCCCCCACGTCTCTCTCTCTCTGAAACCACTCTTGGGAAAGCTCTCCCAGAGCTGCCGGGTAATCGGGTTCAGGTCACGCCCGGGTCCAGGCCCACCGGCGTGCGTGGTGGGCGAGGAGTGCAGGTCAGTCTAAGTCGGGTCGGGTCAGGTCCGCGGGGCGTGAGCGCGGACGAGACCGGGTAACCGGGCGGGTGAAGGGGACCTCACCCCGTGTGCTGAGGCAGTAAGGCTAGTGCACAAAATCAATTTAAACAGTGGAAAGGTTGTGAGGCTTACCGATGTGGGACTAAACGCAGACCTCTCCTCGCGTGCGCCTGCTGGGAGACCGCGGCCTAGCTTCTGCAGCTGCGGCTTCGATTTGCGTAGGTTGCTGGCTGGCTGCCTTCGCAAGACTCCCCGTAATCCGCAGCAGCTGGAGACCTGGAGTCCTCAAGCCTGGAGCACGGGAGAAGCTGCTTCAATGTGCGTTAATGGCAGTCGAACCTCAAAACCTGTCGGACACGAATATGGCCTCTCGGCCTGATCAAACCACTGGGGAACCTTCGCCATGGCACGGCGAAGGTGAGGAGCTGCGCGGCAAGCCGCAAGGTGGTGTCTGGCGGCAGCCCTAGGTTGGACTGCAACCGGAGGAATGGGTTTGTTCGGGGGAGCGTTACGGAGGTGTGGAGTGGCAGTGGAGGGGTGGGGGGTGCTCAGTGTGATGAGGCGGAGGTTCGGTGAGGGTCGGCGAGGTGTGTGAGGCTGTGGAGCGATGGGAACATCTCGCCGGAGGGTGGCCGGAAACGAAGGGGGTGACGATGGTCAGGGTCGGTCGAGGGCTTAATTGAACAAATTGAAACCGGGGAAAGAAAGAGGAGAGGAAGGGAAGTAGTTCTAACTTACTTGCAGGGACGAAGGGGGAGCAGTAGGGCGACAGTCGTATCGACTGTCGCCGGAGAAGAAGATGCTCAGGGAAAGGGGCGGCGGCGAGCAGAGAGCCGGAGAGGCGCCAGCTGGGTGCGACGTGGCGTGGGAAGAGCAGGGGAGGAAGTCTCTGCTGCTGGTATTGCGGCAGAGCGAAGAGGAGGAGGGGGAGGAACCGCCGGAGCTGGTGAGCGTCTTCCGGAGAGAGAAGAGAGGAAAGTTGGGGGTTTTCTCCGTCAGATCCGAGCTGCCCCGGCCTGTGGAGCAACGGGGGGTATTTATAGGGATCAAAACAGGGAGGGAGGCGGAGGGAGACGACGTGTCTCCCTCGCCGGAGGATGGCCGGAGACGAAAACCCATACCGTCCGTGCGTTCGCACGGCCGGTATGGTGGGCTACAGCGACCAGGGGGGTGTCCCTGCGGCGGCTGACAACGCAGGGCACCCCTGGTTTACTTGCCAGGCTTTCCCCCTCACCCTGCGCGGCGCCATGCTCCGCGCAAGGTCGCCGGAGCATGGTGCTGGCCGGTTTTGCAGGGGGGACCTGAATGCAAAGAACGAAGGAGAGTTAGGGGCCAAAATGCGACGGTTCAAAAGTTGAGGGCCAAAAAGTAAATATATGAGGACCAAAGTGTAAAGTCGGTCAAGGAGGTTTCTTCTTAGGCTCAAGTTTTTATACATGATTAATTAGGACCTAAGGAATCTGATGGTGAATTTTATTTCTATATTAAACCTTGTTTGACCGATCAATTTATGCGAAAACCCAGATTAAGTTATTAATTGGGCATGGTTCTCAATGTAGGTCAACATGGGTTCTGAAGGCCAAATTGAAGGTTCTAAACCCTAGAGATTATTTTTCTATGAATTTTAGAGGGTTTATTCTATTTTTACTTTGCCTCGAACCTCGTGAATTGAAGTGGGTTGTTTTAGGGTTACAGATTATCATTTAGTTCCTTGGAATTGCTGTAGCCCTTGCTAGATCATCTCATCCCACTTTTATTCTTATTAAGTTGCTTTGACCTATGTTTGGACCCTGAATTACCCTGTATGCAGATTATACTGGTAAAATTGCATTTTTACCCCTTATGACTTGTTTTCTCCTTAAACTCAGAATTCTCTGAGTTAAGCCTTTCCTTGAGTTATGTAGGAGCTTTTATCCTTTGTATTGGGTCAAAATGAGCTAGTTATGGCTCATGATGAGGTTCTCATCATCGAGCCTCTACCCTTTAATTGCCATCCGACGATGCAATTGCACCCGTGTGAGCACTCCTTCAATTTCGCTTAGCGCCACTCGAACATGCATCCCATGCTTCCGCACAGGCGCATGAGCCAACGCACTGCGTAGGAGTTCTCTTATAGTTTACTATTTGTGTCTATTTATCCTTATTCGGCTAGATGGGCGACGTGGAGGGCTCGTGATCGTTGGATGAAGATCCAATGGCCCACGATGTATGAGGGTGGCCTTCCTAGATGGGGCAGTGGTGAGGGAGTAGCTGTGATGGCACTATGTGGCGCCATCATGGCCGTCCATCTTCTTTTCCATGTATCTGGTGATGTGGATCTTCGAATGAGTTGATTTTTTGCCATTAGACTGTGATCGTCAATCTGGATTCATTCGTGTGGTTGGATTCTTCATCTGAGTCTTGGATATTTGTCCTTTGTCTTTATGATCTCCATTCCTTTATAGACTGCACAAGATGCCCTGGTTATCTGATCGAGACGATTTTGGAAGCGTTGGACTCTCGTCGTCGTTCTGGTCAGATCTGTTCTATATGATCTGACATCCGCAACTTAGAATCATTTGCAGTTAAAATCATCTCGCTTTTATGACATAAAATTATGATATTATCTATATGATTAATAAACTATCTATTATGCAAATTACGATGCCTATGATTGCATTATTCCTAAGTTATGCTAGAATCTAGCTTAATTCAGGTGATTTAGGTTGCATGATTGCTGTGCAATCATGCTACTTTCTCCTTGTCAAGCCCTTGATGGGAGTGCCCTTGCTCCTCCAAGGGTGAAAGAATTCCACCCAAATGACCTCCTCCTAGGGTGGGCGTGCACCACCCTAAAGAACCTCCTCCTGCCTGGTTTGTCCTCTAGCTGGCGTGGGCACAAGAGAGAAGGGAAGAGGGGAAGGCACCAAGGGGATAGAGTGTCCCCTTAATCTTCTTCTTCTCCTTATTCTCTTAGCTGTGGAGATGATGGAATGAAGGTGGAAGTACATGTATATTAATGAAGACAAAGGTGTCTCCCATGGTGCTGGTTATGGGTCTTTTTATAGAGGGGTTAAGGGGGTAGGTAGGCATGCATGGGATGGATGGCTACGATAGGTTTTTGGTGGTGGTTAGATGATCTACGGGCCATGGATGGGCGGCACCAAACCAAGGGATATGAAAGGGATTTGATGGCCTTTGATTGAATGGTTAGGATGGCATGATGGAGGTGGTTAGGTGATCCTAAGGTGGAGGGTGTTTGGCACCACCTAAAGGGGTGTCATGGGGGTAGTTATGGGTGGCTAAGGGATAGCTAAGTTAGCACTAACCATGGAAAGGTGCCATGGTTTTGGTGCCAACTAAGGATGATTCTAGAAGGGGTGTAGGTGGAGGGTTGACATAGGTTGTAGGGGTAGGTGTAAGGCTAGGATGTGGGGGTTGTTTTGTTGCTAAAAAGAGGGTTTCTAGAAGGGTATTTTGGCACCATAACAAGGTGACTTTTGGTGGTGTTTGAGGGGTTAAGGGTTCCCTATGTTGGCACCAAAATGGGCGTGGACTAGGTGGCTTAGGTGGACCTAGGGTTAGGTGTATGTGGTGGAGCTATTTAGGCAGGGTTTTAGGTAGGTGGTGGATGGCCATGTAGTGGATATTTTAGCTAAGTTAGCTTAGCTGGTAGGTGAGTAGAAGAGGAGGTAGGAGGAAGTTAGGGTTTTGGGAGGAGAAGCTAAGGAAGAACTATCTGGAGCTGTATTGGAGTTGGTGGTTGCTGAAGAGAATAGCAAGGAGCTACCTTAGCTGGCTTAGCTTGCTAGTTCTTTGCTAGTTGCTAAGCCAAGCTAAAGTAAGCTGGTTTCTGCTGAATTGAGCTGAGGTGAGCTGGGCCCAATCTTCCCGGAGATAACCGAGCTAGTTGGAGTAGCTAGCTTACCTTAAATAGCATAGCTTAGCTAGGTTGAGTTGAGTGGAGTCTCTGGGAGCTAGACTTGAGCTGGTCTGAGCTAGTTGAGGTCATCTTCAGCTGACTTAATTTGAGTGGAGCTGGAAGTAGCTAGACCTGAGCTAGGGTGGACTCCTGTCAACTTAGTTGAGCTAGATAGAGCTCCCAGTGAACTGATTGGAGCTAAGAGGCGCTAGACTCAACTAAGTTGAGCTGGATCTGAGTTGACTTGAGTTAGGTTGAGCTAATTTGAGCTACCCTGAGCTGCCATCTAGCTAAGATGAGCTGAATGGAGCTTAAGAGAGCTAACCCTTACCCAAGGAAGCTGGTATCCAGCTATGATGAGCTGGATTTGGTTGAGGTTCAGTTGAATTGAGCTTCCTTTTCACCTGTTGCCTTCTTGAATGCTAGGGTTTTAGGGATCTGACTATCTATTCATCCCTAACACTCAAATAAACATGTCAAAAATAACAAAATTATGCAATGCTTGCCTAACCTAAGTGATGGCTAAATGCAACCCAAAAACCCATTTGCAGAGTTAAAATCCTAAGAGCTAGGTTTGTTTTAGGACTTAGGAATGATGATAAACTGGTGTTTATCACACCCCCATTCTTATCTTTTTCCAGTCTCTTAGCAAAACTAATTTTCACAAAATGGATTCTTCGGGAAAACTAATTTTTTTACTTTTGAGGATAAGGAGATTACGGGACCTTGGTTGGTTAAAACATGAGAGGCATGAGATTTGTTATAGATAAACATAGAGATTCATCTTCAGATCCAAAGATTAGATGAATCGGGATCAATGTATCCTCAAAAAATTCACAAGTTAACTCTTTGTTAATTCAAATGACCCGAAATTATTTTGTAGTTAGAATTTCTCTGGCTCTTGAATTCTAGTCGTAACTTGCATAATCCTTTAAAACCTTGTGTCTGTGCTTGTGAACGTTAACATTTATAAGGTCGTGTACTTATTTAAAGCATTTTTTTTTTAATCTCCCCCATGCTTATTCTTAGCTTAATCATATAACAGATGTGTCAGGATCACCATTCCTGTTACCAATCCTCGAGGGGGCTTTCGCACCAGCACTTTGAGATGGTACTGTCCAAGACACCACCCAGGAGCTTATAACCCCAAAACACAATGTAGTGTAAAGGGGCACTCCAAGCAAACTCAAGCTCTTACTTTGACACTATGGGTAGAACACCATCTAGGACACTTGAGCTACAAAATTGCACCTTAATGCTCCATATATACATATGAGATATAGATATAGTGTAGCGTCGAGGTGGTAACTTGTGTAGGTTCTAACAGAGGGGGGTGAGATCGAGCGTGATAAATAAAGTGCGGAAATATAAGACAAACAATCTCACAAAAATGCAATCACAAGAACACAAGGGATTTTTAGGTGGAAACCCAAACTCGGGTAAAAGTCACCATCTAAACCTCTCGGTTTAGGATTTCCCGATCGACCTAGTCGATCAAATCCACTAACGTACTACTACAACAAGAGTAGTACAACCTCTTACAACCATGCTACTTTATATTCGAGGATAGTGTAACCTCAAAACCCCTCCTCTTTGCGAGGAGTATTTTGCCTCGCGAGGGAGATGGGAATTCGTAAGGTGAATACCCAAACAAAAGACAATAATAAAATGTCCTATAGAACCACCAAGCAAATAAATAAATCCAAATACTATAGGCTAAGGAAACATCCCTTTGATGGAAGTGCGTCGGCTATTGACACAGAGTGCGTGAACCATGCAAGGGCATAAATGACGCTCTCACATTCGTAGGCTGGAGAGAGGGTGCACAACTGGGAAGATGCTCTCAAGATGTAAACTAAAGATTGGAGAGCAAGATTAGTTCTCAAGATTAATTTGGCACAATATAATGTGGAAGAAGTGTATCAAGGTGCATGTGATAAAGGAAGAGTGTCCCTCTATTTATAGAGGCTCTAAGAAGGGTTTAGAAGACCTTGGAAGGCTTCTATAGCCGTTGGGAATAAACCCAAGGCAAAATAGGCCAAAATCAGGGTCATTAATAATTCTGATAGGGTTATCAAACGTCTGGTTCTAAGGTTAGACATCTGGGCCATCATTTGATCTAGAGATTGGTCCTCTAATCTAGAAGGGTGGATCTTCTGGATGGGGTTAGATTAAGACGGTCATCTAAAGAGGTTTTAAGATGTCTAGGAATCTAATCAAACATCTAATTTTAGATGTGTTTCCTTCCTATTTTGTCAAGATCGAAACAGGATTGTAGTGTTAAGTTGCACAGACTACAGATTGGACATCTAGCAATAGGCCTAGATGTCTAGAAACACAAATCACTGTGGGAATGGATTTCCTAAGGCTCAAACGACTATAATCATCTGATAAGAAGTAATTAGGGTCAGATCTTAGGCTAACATCTATTTATTAACCGTTTGAGATACTCTATGGACATATGAAAGTAGATATAAATCAGATTAAGGGTTAATCCTCTAAGATAAGCCAACGGTCCTCCAGTTGATGAGCTCCTTCACACTTGTATCAATTTACAATTATCCTAAAACTCATAAGCTCAAATGCAAATGTTAAATAACAAGTATTTTGTTATCATCAAAATTAACGATCGTGGTGTCCTTGCACCAACAATCTCCCCCTTTTTGATGATGACAAAACCATAAATATTAATCCAAAAAATTCTCCCCATTTTTGACATTATCAAAATGGTTTAATCAATTTTTGTTATCCTATACTCCCCCCTAAAACATGCTCTTCTAATTTACTCTTTTTCGCATAATAAGATAGCTATTCCTTTATCCATTAGCCCACCCTTTCTAATAGAAATATAGCTATATTCATTTAAAACCTCCCCCTTAATGATGAACAAATAGCTTTGTCAAATTTTTAACTCCCCCTCTCTAAATGCTATAGATGAAAAGATAGGGTAAAGGGTGTACCTCACTTACCATGGCCAATAGCATGGCCCAAATGGAGGTTGATGCCAAAATGGATGGGGCTCCCATTCGTAGCTTGGGGGTCCGGGCATCGGAGCTGGTCTCCATTCAAGCGGTCGACACATGGCAGTTTAATCACTTGTCGGTCGTCTCACCGATCTTCTCGTCTTCCTCTTTGGTCTTGACGTTGGTGCACCTAGTTTGAGTAGACCGTCCTTCACCTTGTAGATCCATTCCTTTATGTTGAAGTCTCTCTTGAAACCTACAAAACATGATTCTAGTTGTTCTTTTGGCATCAAAGTTAGCTTGGATCCAGATTTGTTAGTTGGTCTCCTTGATGGTGATCCTTTCTAAACCTTATGACTAGTGATAACTTTATCATTAGAGAAATTATCTAATTTATTCATCAAGTTATTAGAATCTTCCCTAAGATATGCAAGTTCCTTTTCTACAATATGCATCTTAGTTTTTAAACTAGAAATTTCAGTTTTTAAGTTAGTATTCTCCTCAATCAATCTACTATTTTCATTGATTAGGTTTTTATTTTCTAACAACTTATCATTTTCAAAAATGTTATAATAAGAACTACTCTCTAGATCCTTAATTTGAATCTCTAACCTTTCATTTTCAGTTCTAAGAAGGCTAAGATTCTTTTTAATGCTTTTACTTTCTACTTTTAATAGCTTACTAATTTCATAAAGTTCATCAAAAGCATCTTCTAATTCTAAATTGGTAAAAGAATGTACCTCCTCTTTGTTGGTGTCGTCATCTTCGTCACTATCCTCTGCAATGTCCATCAAGCCAAGACATGTGGTTTCATTCTCCAATCCCTTCTCGGATTCTTCATCCTCCGAGCTTGATTCTCCGTGAGCTTTTTCTAACTATCTCTAAATCTCAAAGGCGGTGTCACACATTGAGATATGATTGAACTCCTCCATGCTTAGAGAACAATAGAGAGAGTTTATGGCTTTTGCATTTTGGTTGAGTTCACGTACTTGTTGCACTGTATAACCTACATTGGGTCTCTCCAAGATGGTGAACGGGGTCTCGTAGCGATCTTATATCTCGAACTCGATGGCTTGAAGCCATGTCTTCATCCTCAACTTCCAATATCCAAAGTCGCTCTCATCGAGGTAGGGAGGATGACTAGTGGACTACCCTTCGACGTATCTTATCACAATGATGGTTCCCTCCTTGAATTGATCCTCACCAGTGTGTTACACCGATGTCGCGAGACCTGCTCTAATACCAAATGTAGGTTCTTACGGAGGGGGTGAGATCGAGCATAATAAATAAAGTGCGAAAATATAAAACAAACAATCTCACAAAAATGCAATCATAAGAACACAATGGATTTTTCGGTGGAAACTCAAAACAAGGTAAAAACTACCACCTAAACCTCTCAGTTTAGGATTTCCTTATCGTCCGAGTAGAAAAAATCCACTAACGTACTACTTCAATGAGGGTAGTACAATCTCTTACAACCACGCTACTTTATACCCAAGGGGAGCATAACCTCGAAACCCCTCCTCTTCACGAGAAATATTTTGTCTCTTGAGGGAGATAGGAATTTTCAAGGCAAATCCCAAACAAAGACAATAACAAAATATCATATAGAGCCACAAAGTAAATAAGTAAATCTAGCTACTATAGGCCAAGGAAACTTCCCTTTGATGGAAGTGCATCGGCTATTGACGTAGAGTGCGTGAACCATGCAAGGGTACGAATGACGCTCTCGTATACGTAGGCGGGAGAGTGGGTGCACATCTAGGAAGATGCTTTCAAGATGTAAACTAAGGCTTGGAGAGTAAGATCACTTCTCAAGGATCAATTTGACACAATATAATGTGGAAGAAGTGTATCAAGGTGTATGTGACAAAGGAAGAGTGCTCCTCTATATATAAAGGCCCTAAGAAGGGTTTAGAAGATCTTGGAAGGCTTCTATAGCCTTTGGGAATAAACCCAAGGCAAAATAGGCCAGAATCGGGGTCATTAGTGATTATGACAGGGTTATCAGATGTCTGGTTCTGAGGACAGACATCTGGGCCATCATTTGATCTAGGGATTGGTCATCTGATCTAGAAGGGTCAATCTTTTGGATGGGGTTAGATCAATACATATGTCTAAAGAGGTGTTTTAAGATGTTGTTGAATGATGGGTTGCTACACTAACGTGTTTGGTTTTGAAAAAACCTGTCGTCGTAGTATGAAAGTGAAGAACTCGTGTTCACCTGAATTGCGTGAATGTCAGGTCCGCTCCGAGATAGAAACTAAAAAGAACTGTATATGTGCTGAATTTAGTGCCTTCAACTAGGCACATTATACAAAGAAGAGAAATGAAGAATTTACAGGTGCAGGTCAGAATCAGAATAAAAAGATGAAACCTCGGACCTGCCAACAGATGTCCACAAATGTGGACCAGATTGTGATGCAGACCCATACCCCATAATCGAGAATATCTCAGGTTCTGGATAAAAATTACCAAAAACCTAAAATCAATATACAAGCAGGGTCAGGCCTGCGATTTATGAGGATGCAACCCAAGACCAAAAAGTTGGGTTACAGAGAATTCAAGCTCCAAAGGATAATCAATGAATGTGTACTTGAGTTGGACATCCTCAGAACAGATGTCGTAAGAGTTCTGGTTTGATGGTTTCAGCTTAATAGGAACCCTTCGACTCAATCTTCTACTTCCTCCAGAACTTGCTTCCCAAATCAAAATTTCCCGGCTCCTATCCTCCTCATTCAGCATGTCAAATTCCAGGACCTCTTGCATATTAATCACCCCATCTAAAATCTCCAAGTCTAAATGATGTGGCTGAATCAGAATTGACTTGGGTCAAATTATCTTAGAAACAGAATCATCGATAAGCTCAATGGGGTGTAATTGACAATCAGGGCATTGAATTGAATCCTCCAGAAAATGTGATTCTGGATCCGTAATGTGAGCCCTAATAAAATCAGTTTCCTCAGTTATTCGGCTATCAAATGATCTTTCAGATTCCTCAGGCCCAATCGTCTCACAAAAATCGTGTTCTGTAAACTCGTGTGAGACTTTGCAAATCGTATCTTCACCATCAGAATCAAGATCCGTATTAATGTATGTCTCAAAATCATCTATCACTTTTTGATCCATGGAGACATACGTTTCCTCATACCCCGGCTCAAGGATCTCAGGTGAAGAAATCAGATCATCCTTAATTGGTTGCTCTAATTCAATCTGGTCAGCCCCATAACACATGTCCCCCCTAACAGGTGCCTGAACGGGTTCTGACATTGGCTTTCCTGAAGAGGGTTCATCCTGGGAATCATCCCATGATTGAATCAAAGTGACCACAAATCTCATCCTCAATTTCGCTAACTTCCCAAGTAGAAACTCACCCAGGTTCTTATCCTTAACATCATGGAGCCAATCCAACAAAGACTTGTTCAAATCATCAATCATTTCAATCAGGGGCTCCAATCTCTCAATGTAAGGTATTGGCTGAACTTCTAAAGATTGTATGATATTCCTCAAGTTAGCCAAAACCTTTTCTTGAACCTGGTTACCCTAAACCAAATGAGTTGGTTCAGGGTTGGGTGGGTTTGGGGTTAATGCAGGGGAATTAACGAATTAGATTCGTTATACCCTTCCTGATAATAGGTCATTTCGGATTGTTCAAAAGGTGGTGATGACCTAAAGGCATTGTAATTAGAGGATGGGTAAGGATCAGTGTATCCTTCTTGATTGTAGATCGTATTAGGTTGTTCATGAAAGGTTGATGATCTATAATCAATGTGGCTCTGAGAAGGATAGAAATCACAATCATAGTGGTTAGGGTTAGACCCTAAACACGGAGGTCCAGAACTGTATCCCCAATCTGAGTTATCCCAACTAACTGATGGTTGATTACAGTATGAGTCAGAATAATCGTCATGTTAAGGATAATTCAAAACAGGAGGGAAAGAGCAGGAATGCGTGTAATATATGGAAGGATTCATGAGAGACGAGAGGAAGAAAGGTGCCCTGCAATACAAACAATCAAACTTGTCCTTAAGTGGGCTATCCTAAAGACCTACAGACTCCCAAAACCTATCTTGAGATAAAGGAACGATTTGATCTACTTCTGTCTGTTCAATCCAACCAGTTAGAAGGAGGGACTGGGGAGAAGGTTCTTCCTTCATCTTACGGCTCTGGTTCCTAGTGTGCCCCCCAGCCACGATTGTTTGATTCTGCTCCCCAAGGTAGACATCAGATTGAACAGTAGAAACAGACTAATCAAAAATAATCTCGTTCTGGGCTCTGAAGAGCGAGTTGAATCCTTAAGGCCAACGTCTACTCTATTTTATTTAGGGCTAGGTTTGAATGTGCTTTGGAATGTGATGGGCCCTTTATATGGGTTGTGCCCTTAATGATTGATTGATTTGTGTGTGCGTGCACAACTAGTGGTTTTCAAGCAAGATTATTTTTGATGCGGTGAATTTTAGGGTTCAAATCTAGCTTAGTAGCTTTTAGGATTCAACTTTAGGTGTTTTCAAACAAGTTTTGTTGGCACACCAGGTTTTGAAAGTACAGGTGGAGATGTTTTCCTTTAAAACTTAAAAGAATGTGGAGTGCCTGGTAAATCCCTAAGAGTTGAACCTAAGTGGCAGCTACTTGATGAGTTGATTTTAATTGAAGTGTTGCGGCCCAATCAACTTAAACAATTGGCCTGTTGCACCACTTAATTAGGCACACAAGTGATTACCTAATCTGATTTCTACTCAATTATGTGTTTGAATGTGTGTACCGGCTCCAAAGATCGGTTTACTGGTTGAGTTTGAAAATCAGATGAGGTTGTGTACCTCTGTGAGATTTTTTTAATTTTTCTTTTTTTTTATGTGGGGGTTGGGGCGGGTGTGGGTGTCAAACAATAAACAATCTAACCTTAGAGTTTATAAAAGCACCTAGGTTGATTGATGTTTGTGTTATTATGTGGCGAAATGAAATCTAATGGGTGGGAGGTGGGGGATAACTTACAAAACCTTTCACAGCACTTTACTCCAATCTATCATTTTTGCCTGTCGCGAAAGAGTACCTGCAATCACAATAAGAAAGGACAGAAGTGAGGTAAATGATTTGTAAGTTAGAAAATGTGAAGAAAAAAATCAAAGAGCGTCGCCTCCCCGGCAACGATGTCAAAATGTTGAACGACGGGTTGCTACGCTAACATGTTTGGTTTTGAAAAAACCTATCGTCGTAGTATGAAAGCAAAGAACTCGTGTTCAACAAATAAAATTTATACCAGAATGGAAATCCCAGGTCGAATACAGAGAGGCGGATGTTTGATTTAAAAAAAATTCGCATTAGTTTTATTTGTCACGAAGTAATTCAATTGATTAGAACTATCTAACTATTTACAATAAATAGAAGAGAGAGAGAATAATACAAACAAAAATCAAAAAGATATGTAGAATGCACATGGAATTCATTATAAAACGATTGTTCATTACACAAAATATCACGACGAGAAAGTGGGAAAATGATTACACTAGAAAGCAGTAAATCTACTCTAGAAAGTAGTAAATCTATTCTAGAAAGTAGTAAAAAGAATGGGGAGAGAGATATCCTCCTCGACGGTCGCTTAGAGGATGAGCTGGACGGGATGATGCCTGGACGAAGGAGGACGAAGCAAGATGAAGGAGGGCGCAGCAGGAAGAACGGGAATGGGGCAGCATGTCGTCATCGTCGCGGGATCCGCTTCCGAAAGGGGGACGAAAAATTGACTTTATCTTGCGGGAAGCATCCCGGGTGTGGGATAAGCTTCTCTTGAGCTTTGGAGAGGGAGAGAAGAGAAGGAAGGGATGGGAATTTCATTACAACTTCAAAAACATTAATTTAGGACCTTTAGTGACAGATAAAACCGTCGCTAAAGGTATGAACGTGGGCATAGTGGGCGGTGAGCATGCGCTCGCTCACTTGCCCACGCGTTCAACACACGTGCACGTCCAGCTGATCTCAGCTGTCTGATCGCGAGATCGGACGACTTAGATAGCGCCTCCGCCCACCTGCGCTGCGCGCCCCATCGTATGTGATGCCGCATCTTCGCCACGCGTGCAATAGTGCGTGAGCGCTATCGGGCGCGCACAGTCGTTCGATCGCGATCCAACACTCGCCTGCGCCGCTCGCTCACTCACGAGGAATCGGAAGCTGATGTAAACACATTTACACTACTTAAAATGTCTATTTATGCATGTTCTTAAGCATAGGATTGCATTTCATGATATAAATATTGCATTACATGCATCATCTTGCATTTAGAGTAGTTTGAATAAAATGGAGGTTAATTGTCTCCTTTTATGTGCTTGAACAGGGCAAATATTTTATCGGGGCCTCGGATCAAAGATCCAACCGTATGGATATGATCAGGGCGACGATTGGAGTTCAACGACTCCAAGATCGCCCTAATCAGGCATCCGTAGCATCAAATAGAGACCGGGGAACCCTAGAAGATCAAGGGCCAGGATGGTGTAAATCCGCACTTCAGATGGAAAACCCGACCACACGGATGAATTCGGATCGACGATCGCAGCCGAACGACACAAAAATCGAGTCAATCTGACATCCGTGGCACCATCTACAACTTCCAGAAGATGGACGGCCAAGATAGCGCCACGTGGCGCCATCCCAGCCGCCCAATCGGCCGCCGGAGTCCTGTGAAGACCGCGCACCGTCTCCTCTCCGCCGTTGGATCTCGATCCAACGGCTGCGGTCGCTCGCGTTTAAAAACGTCCGCGCGACCATTTCGCCCGCGTAGCGCAGCGGCGACGCAGCTGCGGGCGAAGCGGAGGTCGCGGGTTTGAGCCGCAGTGAGGAGGTCGAAGGCGGGGGCGAGCGGGCACGCACGAGCGTCGGATGAAGATCCAACGGCCGCGCGCGCCCGATAGCGCCGACGCGCAATTGGACGCTCTGGTGGACGCTCGATCGCACGCGGGCGGGCGCGCTACGCAGCGGGCGCGGACGCGATCTAAGCCGTCCGATCTCGCGATCGGACGGCTGAGACGACGCGGACGTGCGTATGCGTTACGCGCGCAGGCCAGCCGAGCGGGCGCGCGTGGGCGCGGCGGCGACGGCGACGGCGGGGCTTTAGCGACGGTTTTATCCGTCACTAAAGACCCCTTATTTATTATTTTGAAGATGTAATGTCCATTTTGCCCCCACTCCTTGCAACTATAAAAGGAGACCCCCTCCATACGAAATTTTCATCCCTTCCTTCTCCTCTCTACCTCTCCAAAGCTCAAGAGAAGCTTGTCCCACACCCGGGATGCTTCTCGCGAGATAAAGTCCAAATTTTCGTCCCCCTTCGGAAGTGGATCCCGCGACGACGACAGCGTGCTGCTTCGTTCCCGTTCTTCTGCTTCGTCCTCCTTCGTCCCGCTTCGTTCTCCTTCGTCCAGGCGTCGTCCCGTCCGGCTCGTCCTCCAAGCGACCGTCGAGGAGGATTTCTCTCTCCCTATTCTTTTTACTGCTTTCTAGAGTAGTCTATTCGTCCTCCGAGCGATCGTCGAGGAGGACATTTCTCCCTCCATTCTTTTAATGCTTTCTAGAGTAATTATTTTATGTTTTCTAGTTGTAACGAAAGAACTCTTTTATGATAAATTCCTTGTCTATTCTACATCTCATTTTGATTTCCATGTATAGTATTCTTTCTCTCTCTCTTACTCCCTCTGTCTCTTTTATTTGTTGTAGATACTTAGATAGTTTAAATTGAATTTCTTTGTGACAAAATAAAAAGAAACGCGAAGTTTTTAAATCAAACGTTCTCCTCCCTGTGTTCGACCCGGAATTCTTATTTCGGTATAAATTTTATTTGTTGAACACGAATCCTTCGCTTTCGAACTACAACGACGGGTTTTCCAAAACCAAACACGTTAGCGTAGATTCTCGTTCAACAGAAGCACGCCAGCGCCTCGTGATAAGGCGCTAGCCCGCTGCGCTGTCGAGGGGAGTTGGTCGCAGAAATGATTTAAGTGGCGCTTGCTCATGGCCGTTGGATCAAGATCCAACGGTCCAGATCGCGTGTTGGATTTCCTTTGGAGAAGTAGCAGCGGTCTTGAGGGTCGGTTGGATGGCTGAGATGGCACCACGTGGCACCATCTTGGCCATCCATCTTCTAAATGATGTAGATGGTTCCAAGGGTGTTGGATTGAGTCGATTTTTGTGCCGTTAGGCTGCGATTGTCGATCTGAATCCATCTGTGCGGTCAGATTTGTCGTTTGAAGTGTGGATTCACATGATCTTGGCCCTTGATCTTCCAGGGTTCCCTGGTCACTATCTGATACTACAGATGTCTGATTAGGGCAATCTTGGAGTCGTTGAACTCCAATCGTCGCCCTGATCACATTTGTACGGTTGGATCTTCGATCCGAGGCCCCGATAAAAAGTTTTCCCTGTCCATGAACATAAAAGGAGACAATTAACCTCCATTTTATTCAAACTAGTCTAATGCAAGATGATGCATATTATGCAATATTTATAGCATGCAGTGCAATCCTATGCTTAAGAATATGCATAAATAGACATCTTAAGTAGTGTAAACATGTTTACATCAGATGTTTAGGAATCTTATCAGGTGTCCAATTCTAGATGGGTTTCCTTCATATTTTGTCAAGATTGAAATATGGTTCTAGTGTTAAGTTGTACACACGACAGATCGAATGTCTGGAAATAGGTCTAGTTGTCTGGAAGAACAAATTACTACGGGAATGGATTTCTCGAGGCTCAAGTGGCTATAATCATCTGACAAGAAGTAATTAGGGTCAGATCTTAGCCTATCGTCTATTTATTAGACATCTAGGATACTCTATGGACAACTGAAAGTAGATGTAAATTAGATTAAGGGTTAATCCTCTAAGATAGGCCAATGGTCCTCTAGTTGGACATCTAGCAAGGTCCTTAGACATCTTCTAAGATGTTTGGACTAAGGGTTGGACATCTGAAACTAGCAAACAAAGAGTAGGTTTCAAGCCTAAGTGGTTTGGATGTCTGATCAAACAGTCAAACATCTTAAAGTCTAAGATTAGACTTCTAATGACCAGATTGGACGTCTGATCAAGTTGTCAGATGCTTATTTTGGTTTTCTAAGTTCTCTAAGAGTATGTCTAAGTATCCTAGGGTTGAGTATGTGATCCTAGGATTATTGTTGTTACTTTGGGGCTCTTTAACAAATGATCTAAGGAAATAAAGAGCAAAGAACAAAAAGATAAATAAATAGAAAAAATAGAAAGAAATTTTATCCTATTCTTCATCTTCTTCAAGCACTCACTCCACACAAAGTTCCTCCTCCAACAAGCTCCTCCAATCCACCATGGACGCGAGCTTGAGCTCCATCACATTTGTATCCATTTGCAATTATCTTGAAACTCATAAACTCAAATGCAAATGTTAAATAACAAGTATTTTGTTATCATCAAAATTAACGATTGTGGTACCCTTGCACCAACAACATGTTGAAATCACGTCCTCAAAGGAGGCTTTTTCCTCCTTCTCGATGGTGGCAACTCAAACCAATGATCTGCTTTGGATTTTGCTAAGGCCAAACAAGGGGTTTTTCTAATTTCTAAATGTTTTTTAGGTGATGGCTTGTAATTTGACATAAGAATTTTGCAAGAGATGCAAGTTTTTGGATCGAAAACTAAGCTAGGTAATTTCCAGGTCACAAAAGGAGATCAAGTCACCTGAACCAACATTAGTTTTGGTGAAATTTGAAGTATACTTGATCTAGTCTAAAGATAGACCCAAAAATTCTACTAATTAGATCCACATCCTTATCCTTAGTTTGTTAAAGTTTAAATCTCATTGTACCTTAAAGTGAATCTTCAACCTTAGCCTCGATTTCAAAATTTCGTCAAAAATATTTTAACTTTTTTAGTTTTTTGGGTATGCATGAAGAAAATGAGACAACAAAATTGAATGCTTTTAGGTTTTGAAAATCTTGATTTGTTCGTCAAAATTTAAAAACACCCCCCCATGCTTAAGATATGACATGTCCGCATGAAATAGGAAGGGAAAAGAGATCACCTTAGTGAGGGTGATCTAAATCAGGATAGGCAAAACCTCTGAAAGAAATAAAAAATGTAAAGTAGGAAAATGATGGGTTACCTCCCATCCAGTGCTATCTTTTACGCCATTCAACCAGGCGTGAATTGCATTAATGATCATTAGAGGGTAAGTTAGTTAAATCATGAGTATCAGATGGGATATACAGAGTATTATCTAGATAGGGCTTTAAATGCTGGCTGTTGACTTGAAAAGTGGTATTTGTTTTAGGATTGAAAAGAGCAAAAATGTCATATGGATAAGTTTTAAGGACAGCAAATGGGTCGATCCACTTGGATTTTAGTTTTCCTAGAAAAATTCATAATCTGGCATCGAAAAGCCAAACACATTGACTGACAGGAAAATTTTTCCGAACAATACATTTATCATGACATTTTTTTGTTTGGTCTTTATAAATCCATGTATTTCATAAGAGAAATTACGTAATTCTTCTAATTCAGTTAATTGTAACTCCTGTGGTTAGCAGCTTCAGATAAATCCATGTTTAATTGTTTGATTGCTCAAAAAGCCCTATGTTCGAGTTCGACAGGGAGATGGCATTGGTCACACGTGTTTCGCGAGTTAGAAATTGGGGTTACAAGTAACTCGTCGTCGTAGTTGCAAAACACGTCGATCAAATAAAATTTATACCGAAACTCCAAAGGAGTCCTAGGTCGAACACAGGGAGGTGAAGTTTACTTTAATTGAAAACCACGCTTCGATTTGTTTCTTTTTGGGGTTTTAGGTTTTGTTATTTTTTTGTATTTTTGTAAGAAGAAAACAAGCAAACGAATCAAAAGATAGAGATGGAATGAAAATGGTATAGATATCCCCTCAATGTCTATTACAATCTACTATGAAAGCATAAAAATAGAGGGGGGTGAGAGGAAATCTTCCGAATTGGCTGTTCAGTGAGACGACGGTGCCTGGCGGAAGCTCGGACGAAGGAGGTGAGGAGCGGGACGACAGAGGTGAGATGCAGGAGGACGTCAGGTTGAGGAAAGCTTCTGCATGGCTCCAAAATGGAGGTGAGAAGATGGAGATGATCTGCTACTGGAATGGAGGTGGGAGGATGGCTCCATGGTGACCTATGATTGGGGATGGGAAGATGGATGAATATTTGGTGAGGCAGAGGTTTGCTACACTAATAGGAGCCCTGGGAGCTTAAGAACAAGCTCTAATGTAGTGTTGGTAGGCTTGCTAGAGCTTAAGAGTAGGTGGGAGTAGAGTAGGTAGAAATGGATTGGAAGGGAGGGGGTGTAGGTCCTTTTATAGAGGAGGAGAAGAGGCAAAAATAAGTATGGGACCATTAGTGACATCCAGGCCGTCGCTGGAAGCGTCGCTGTAGATAGCTCACATCTGCTCACGCCCTTAGCTGTCTTGCAATGAAGGAGCGACGGCTGTAAGTGTCACTATAGGTCACCCCTGCTATCACTGAAAGCTGGCAATAACCGCGCACGCTCCCACTAGTGTACGCACTAGGGTGGTGTGCGCGCTGGCGTGCGCTGGCATGTGCGCACTGCGTTGCCACTGCTACTTGCATGTGGTGCTGAATTAGGATTGTCGGGGGGGCTGTGGGGATTCGAACCTGTGCCCCTCCCTTGAGAACCGTCGCTCCCACCATTGTGCCAAGTCTGCCAATGCGTCGTAAGGAAGAGCCGCAGCTGCATGGTGAGGGTGAGCTCTCAACCGTTGGATTCTCATCCAATGGTTGAGATCACTTGATGATCGACCTTTGGAGAAGTGGCGGGTGGCGTTGGATGCTCCAGATGGTGCCACGTGGCACCATCCAGACCGTCCACACTTCATTGCTTGCAAAGGATGCCATGATGCTCGGATCGAGGTGATTTCTACATTGTTGGTGCGATCGTCGCTCTGGATCCATCCATACGGTCGAATTTTTCATCCGAAGTCCGTAAGGATGTTGTAGTACCTCGTGGCCATTGATCTTCCTTGGACTGCAGATGATGCTACGGGACTCCGATCGAGGCGATTTCGAAGGCATTGGACTCTGATCGTTGTCTTGATCAGATCCGTACAGTCGGATCATCAATCTGAGGCTTTGAAATAAATATCCTTCTCTCTTGACCACAAAAAGGATGCAATTAACCTAAATTATATACAACTACTCTAAATGCAGAATGATGCATGCTATGCAATATTTATAACATGAAATGCAAATCTAAGCCTAGGAACATGCATGAATAACCATTTTACCCTCAATAAATGTGTTTACATCATACACCCATGCCTATCTTTTGCTAGTCCCTAGCAAAATTAAACTATATGCTATGTATAAAAGAAGAATTAGGATAAGATCGCTTAGGCCTAAGTCATTTATTAACAATAGAAAATTTCAACTGTCCTAAACTATGAAAACTCAATAGTACCTAGGTGTCTGCCAGAATGCAGACCGCCCAAGTCCTCGCCTTATTTGGAAAGGGAAGATACATTTTTTTTTTTTTTTTCTTTTCCAATTTTTTTTTTTTACTTTTGGAGTTTGAGAGTTCCGGGATAACTTTTTACGGCTACCCGACCCGCCTAAGACTCGAAAGGGTCTCTAAGTGCTAAGCATCTTGTAAAAATAGTGAAAGACTCACTAGGTGGCCGTTAAAATGTACTTCGGGTTTCTACGACCCTAGGTGACCTTGCCTAGAGGTTTATCTTTTCGAACGGTAGCTTTCTCCCTACTTTTATTTATGGGGTCAACACAAGGGTGAACACATTGTATATCTCCCCGGTTTATTGTACTTCGCCACTTCTTCCCTAAGTGTTTTGGGAATGATTATGCATTTTTTTGTGAGCTGGGTTCTGGACAACCGGTCGATGAGCTGTTACCACTAACAACTTGCCAGCCATACTCGTGCAGTGAAGTGTGGTTTTATTTGTTTTTTTATTTCTCCTTTTTCTATTTTTTTCTATATTTTCTTTATTTTTTTTCTATATATTTTTTTAAGTGGGTGTCTTTCCTAATCTAAGATTTACCTAAAGGCAATACAATGAAAATGGTCTTGTGACTGGGCTCTGGACAATCGACCAATGAGCTATTACCACCGACAACTTGCCAGCGATACCACCCTAGATAGTTCATTAGCTACTCAATTTCTGAAGAAACTGCCGAAAAGTGAGTCAGTGCAAAAAATGTGCAGATGCTTAGGCTTAAAGTCCCCCTAAATCAGAGGGTGGGTTGATAAGTCGCATACTTATCATCCCAAATTATTTACTAAATTAAAATGAATTTTAATTGACGAGGACTCGAGGCTAAGTCCACATTCGAGTGGACACCCGAGCTAATTAAGCCTGAA
This sequence comes from Thalassia testudinum, assembly GCA_037157565.1. Lineage (NCBI taxonomy): Eukaryota > Viridiplantae > Streptophyta > Magnoliopsida > Alismatales > Hydrocharitaceae > Thalassia > Thalassia testudinum. The sequence goes on from JAZHRO010000025.1 coordinate 100,756,792, forward strand.
GACCTGAAGTGTCTATGTATTCAGGTTTCAAAGTATCAATTCCTAAAGTTTGGAACTCCTAATGCCTAAGTTCTCATCTCCTAATTCTAAATTTTTTTCTATTATTTTTTGTCTCTTTGAATTTTCAATTTTACTCTTTTATTTTTAAAAAAAGAATCAAATAACAGGAAATTATTGTTACAGCTGACAAAAAGGTTATAAAATATGTCCACCCCCATGCTTAGCTATTGCAATGTCCTCATTGTGAAAAATGAAAGCATGCAGGAGAGTAGAAATGGAAGAATAACACCTGGTTTCCGTGAGACTCTGGTCAGCTTGGAACAGTCTTTACATGTGCTGAGTTTAGTGCCTTCAACTGGGCGATGATTGGCTCGCGGTGGTCAAGGCAAAGTAAGAGCAACCTTATCTAAGATGGGTTTAGGGAGCACAAGGTCAACAAAGGTTTTGAGATGCTGTCCATTGACCTTGAAAATATTACTTGTCGTTGGGTCGGAGATTTCAATGGCCCTGTGATGAGACACTCATCATGATCTCTAATTACCCCTAATTAACTAATCTTCCTAGTTAATTAGCTAAGGTTATGAACATATAAGGGTTAATTATAGAATAAGGGATATTTAGTAAAGGACCTTAAAAATAAGTTAAAAATGGCATTTTATCATTCAATTAACATTATTAATAATCTAGATAATAATTGGACTTGAAATCCTATTAATCATTCCCTTAATTAATAAGATAACTTAAACTTAATGTAAACCTAAGTATCTAATAACTTAAGTAATTTTACTTAATCTAATAAATTAACCTAAGAATGTGAAAAATGTAAGTTTAAGGTGAAAACATAATATTTACCTTATTTACTAACATATATAAAATGTTGAAAAAGATTTAAGTTAAAATAAACCTTCAAAACCTGAGTTTACATTTTGGTCCTTAAAATTCATTGCAATCGGGTCCTTATTTCTCACACAGGTCCTTAAGTTTTATTACATTTAAGTCCCTTTCCTTCTTCTTCTTCTTCAACCAAATGAATGGCTGGCGACAGAGAGTCACGCCACCACATGATCACCGCCCTGCCGACATCACTCTTCTTTGTCCAAGCTCTTGTGGCTTGTGCTCACCACCTCCTCTTCATCCACCGGTCTAGATTAACCAAAAATCCTAATTTCCAGTGGGAGATAACCTCATTGTCGTCGGAGACGACACCGGAGGTTAAGCTCCTCAAGCTCCTTCTTCGACCAGACTCCACCACTCTCTCTGCCGCCAACCACTATAAATACCCCCTTACCCCTCCGATTTCACTCAAGTTGGCTCCCTTCTCTCTTCTAACACTATAGCCGACTTCGATAGGCTATTCGTCCAAAACTCCGACGACTTTCGATCTCACTTTTTGACTTCCTCCATCCATTCTGATCAGCCGAGGAGATCTTCCATGGTTTGCCACGTCTCTGACACAGGCACTGACTTAGGAAATCCTCCGCTTCACCTCAAATCCTCCTGCGGGAGATCTTTCTTTCACCCTATGATTTCGTCATCTGCTATGAACCTTCGGTGGAACCCTATTGACCCCTTCGTCCAGGTAATAGTAGATTAGGAATAGGAGTAAGAGTAGGAGTAGGTTAGCTTAGTTAGTTAGATAGTTAGTTAGATTAGATGTAATTTTAGAATTTCAGTGTCATCTTCTCCGACTCCGATGAGCTCCTTGAGCTCGCCAGAGCCTTAATCTTGTCTTTTTAACTCACTGTCCACCTTCCTTTATCCCCCACGACCATTTCTTTCACATTTAATCATTTAATTGATCACCTAATCGCCTAAATCAATTTCACCTCCACCGACTACTGTCACTGTCCATGGCGATAGTAGTCGAGCTAATTACACCTTCACTGGGGTCCGCCACCACTTATTCATCTTCTAAGGACCCTATTCTACACTTGAATTTGAATAAATATCACATATAGCCTAAACGCCCAAATCTAATTAAGTTCCTGAGCTTGCTGTCAATGGTGGCTCAGGAGTAGTTCAAATCATTAATTAAATATATATTTAATATCATAGACATCTGTTGACTTGTCTCAACCACTCAATTGAGTTGGAGATCAAGTCTCGTGCCTCAACCAATTCAATTTTCATTCAAAATGAATTCACTGTCAAATCTTACATATAAAGAGATAATTAGAAATTAAATGTGATTCTGAGGTTCCTTGCAACCTCAGGAATCTTTTTAGATTAAAAATGGCATAATTTCACAATCTGTACATAGTTTTCACATTTTTTATGCTCACCGGAGCTCCGGCAATCCAAATCTATGCTTCAGCCTAGAGAATTTAGCAAGAAGCTCCAGAATGATGTAACATGGATCACTGATTAATTTGAAGTCATTTCTTTGAGGATTTAGTGACTGGAGCTCAGATTGAGGGTTCATCTTCTCCAACTCCGGTAGAGTTGGAGAAGTCTGATAGAAGAGATCTGAGAAGTATTTAAGGTGCCTAGAAGCTTCAGTGCAGTGCACCAAAGCTATTCATGACCTCATTCTACTGTAATAACCTCTCAATCTTTCTGACGAACAAAGTCATTTTGAAGTTCAGGCGGCAAGCTTGTAACCCTAGAAATATTAGTTAAAACACCTATCTAAGAGGTTGACCAAATTCCTGATGTTGAAAGAAGTTGATTTTAGGTTTTAATTACCTGTGGAGAAGCTTTTAACAGAAAGTCAAAATTTTGGGCCTTCACAGTCAAATCGAATTGAGGAATTGATGAGATAGAATTGCTTCTGAGAATCTGTTGGATAATCTGAGAGTGATCAAAGTGAAATCAGATGAGTTATTGGTGAGAATTCAAACCCTGTTAATTTGGGTTATTTTCGAATGCAAACTAACAACAGTGCCATTTTGTTGACTTTTGATTTTAAATCCTACCCAGATAAGTCAATTACAACCCTTAGAACTTGTTTAATTCGATTAGTAATGTTTCTCTATGTCTGTACACCTATTTCAGTATGAAAGTTCGAACTCTGAAGCTTTCAGAGAAGCTTTGAGCTTCTCTGCTGTTCCTGAAGGTCTTGAGAGCTTAAATCTCACTTCTGTAGATGTGGAATAACTTGTAGTAACTGTTCAGACCTCTAGTTAAGAGAGATAAGTCCATCTGAGGACTCTGTAAAGTTAATTTCACTTTCCAGGCAATTTTACCCGTAGGAACCCCTTGATTTCACTCTTTAAATTGAAGAGGAAAACATCCTCTAAACTTTAAATTGACCCTGCAATCCTATAGATTAACCTTAGAGCTTTCCAACAAGTCTTGAATCATTTGATTTGGAGCTCTGGGCTGGGAGTTATGATCGATTGAAGTTGGGTCTGGAAGGGGTTAACATAGTCCCACATCGTCAGTTTCTAAGCGGGTGCCTTGGAATAAAAGCAATTTGTGCTGTAGGCTCCCTAGTCGTCAAGCGTTGGGTGCAAACTGAGCATTCTGATCTACCGAGCATATGTATGTGTGTGTTTGGGCTTGTGTGCCTGCGGGTGTGCTCCCGAGTGGGCGTGAGCAAGTGTGTGGCCCTGGGAGGGCGAGGCCTGGGAGAGACTGGTTGAGTTGGATTGGCTCGAAATTATGAATCAAATGAAATAAACTGAAATCAAACCTAAATGAGATTAGGCGAGAACCGAGTAGGGTCTGGTCCCATGCTGGTCTCAGGGTGTTGTGTATCCTCGAAAGGACCTCGCCACAAATAAAATAATTTTTGGTTAAAAAGTAAAAAATAAACTCGATTGATTTGAAGGATTAAAGGAAAAGAAGAGCCGATGGTTAAATGTTGAAGGTTAAGGTTAAGCTAAGTGCTGAAGGCTAAGGAAAGAAAGGAGAACAGGCACTAAGGAGTGTTAAACGAAGAACAGGCACTACTAAGGGAACTAAGAAGAAAACTAAGGGAAGAGAAAAAGGTAGGAACAAAATAGAAGAGAGGTAAGAAAAGAGCTCGAGAGAGAAAAAAAAATAAAAGAAAGAGAGAAGAAGAGAGAGGCTAAAGAATTAAAGAAAGGATATTATTCTTCTTGCATCATTTTAATTACTTTTTATTTTTAAATGTTGTAATAAGGCATATTTTAATAGAACAATTCTTATTGCCTTAATTTCTTCGAAATAAAATAGAAAACTAACATGTTTACTTGTTAATAAAGTACATCATTTAAGTAAATGTGTTTTTCATGTGGAATTTTGTATATTCTTTATAGTTTAAATCATTTGACAAAATTCATACTTTTATAATCAACCTAATTATACCTCCTAAACTTATAAAGAAAATAAAAGATAATTGGTGAATTTAGAATGAATTATACCTCCCAGTGAACGACCTGGACTCAACTAGTAAAAAATTTCTAAAATGTTAAGTTAATTCGACCCTATACTACACAACCGGCACAATTTTGAGTTAACCTAAGTGACTTTTTCTACTCTTAATTAAGTAAAATTAACTTAATTACTGAGTTGAGGAAAGCCACCGATCACCCCGTTAGGGAAAATTCGCTCAATAAAGAATGGGTCATCCCAGTTAGACCTGATTTTTCTGGGAAAAAGCTTCAATCGAGAATCGAAAAGCCAGACCTTCTAGTTCGGCTCAAAACTCTTACGCGAAATCATCTGGTCATGGAGAGCTTTGGTCCTTGCCTTATAAATTCTAGCATTTTCATAAGCATCATTTCGAAGCTCCTCCAACTCATATAGTTAGAGTTTCCTAGCTTTCCCCGGCCAACTCAAGGTCCACATTACATTTCCTGATGGCCCAAAATGACTGGCGTTCAAGTTCTACGGGTAAGTGACATGCCTTACCAAACACCAGACGGAATGGAGACATACCGATAGGCATTTTGTACGCTGTATGGTAGGCCCAAAGAGCATCATCTAGCTTTTGGGTCCAGTCTTTCCTATCAGGCCTAACAGTTTTTTGCAAATTGTTATTGATCTCCCGAATGGAGACCTCGGCCTATCCGTTCGTCTGAGGGTGGTAAGGTGTGGAAATTCGATGGTTCACCTTGTATTTCCCTAGTAAATTCTGAAACTGGGCATAAGTGAAATGTGTGCCACCATCACTAATAATTACCCTAGGAACCCCGAACCGACAGGAGATATTTCTCTTCACAAAATCGATGACCACCTTGTGGTCATTGGTTCACATGGGAATTGCCTCAATCCACTTGGACACGTAATCAACAGTGACTAGAATATACTAGTGTCAAAATGAAGGAGGGAAGGGCCCCATAAAGTCAATACCCCAAATGTCAAAAATTTTGGCAGAAAGAATTGGGTTCAGGGGTATCATATCTCTCTTAGCCATGTTCCCGAGTGTCTGGCATCGGGTGCATGACTTTGAGAATTCCTGGGCATCCTTAAATAATGACAGCCAATAGAATCCAGCTTGCAAGATTTTTGCGATCATATTTTTCCCAGAAAAGTGTCCACCACACGCGGATGTGTGACAGAACTCAAGTATGCTATGGAACTCGATTTCCGGAACGCATCGACGAATAATCTAGTCTGTGTCGAGGCGGTACAGCTCTGGATCATCCCAAAAATAATATTTGGCCTTAGACACAAGTCTATCCCATTGTTGTTTGGTCCAATCCCGGGGGATTTGACCAACGGCCAAATAATTGACAATATCTGCAAACCAGGGGTTTTTGATACCTGAAATTGTGAGGATAGTCTCATTCAGAAAAGTATCAGAGATCGAGACATCTGAATGAAGAGAATCAATTAGGATTCTCGAGAGGTGATTTGCCACTGCATTTTGTGCCTCGACTTTATCCCTGATTTGAAGATCAAACTCTTGAAGCAGTAGAATCCAGCAAATAAGCTGGGGTTTAGCATCCTTTTTGGGCAAGAGATGTTTCAGGGCCTAGTGGTCGGTATAGATGATGACATGAGAACCTAACAGATAAGCCCTGAATTTTTCTAAAGTGAAAACTACGATTAGAAATTCTTTTTCAGTAATGGTGCAGTTCCTCTAGGCCTCGTCTAGAGTCTTGCTAGAGTAGTAAATCACAGAGGGCTTTTTCTCAATATTTTGACCCAAGATAGCCCTGACGGCATAATCAGATGCGTCAACCATAATCTCAAATGGGGTTGTCCAGATCGGTGGTTGCAATACCGGGGCATAGGTGACTGCCGTTTTCAATAAATCAAATGCCTTACGGCATGATTCATCAAACTCTAACGGCATGTCTTTGGCCAGAAGGTTACTCAAGTGCCAAGAAACCTTCAAGAAATCCTTAATGAATCTTCTGTAAAAACCCACATGCCCAAGGAAAGAGCGAATCTATTTTATGGAAGTGGGTGGAGGAAGTCTAGAGATAGCATCCACCTTAGCTCTATCAACTTCAATACCCCGACTAGAGACCATATGACCCAAGACAATGCCTTCCTGAGTCATAAAGTGGCTCTTTTCCCAGCTAAGGACCAACCGTGTTTTGGTGCATCTCTGAAGGATCAATTCTAGGTTAGCCAGGCAAGATTCAAAAGAATCTCTAAATCCAGAATAACTGTCCAAGAAGTAAAAATATTTTTGCCCAGCTAACCTTTCGAGGATTTAATCGATGAATGGAAAGGGAAAGTGATCCTTTTTAGTGGTTGTGTTCAGCTTCCTATAGTCAATACAGACTCTCCATGCAGAAGCTGAATGAGTGGTGAAGGTTTCCCCTTTCTCATTAGTCGTAATGGTTATCCCCACCTTCTTGGGTACAATCTGAACAAGGCTAACCCACAGACTATTCGAGATTGGGTAAATAATCCTAGCAATGAGCCACTTGATTATCTCCTTCTTGACCACTTCTCGCATATTCGGGTTTAGTCTCCTTTGCATTTCATGAGAAGGGCGGGATCCATCTTCCATGAAAATACGATGATTACAATAAGATGGCTTGATCACCCTAAGGTCGTGGATGGTCTAACCAATTGCCTCCTTGTTGTTCTTAAGGACCTTAATTAACCTTGATTCTTGCTCCTTAGTCAAATCAGCACTAATAATCACAGGGAGCATGTTTTCAGGTCCTAAGAACTCATATTTCAAATTTTTGGGTATTGCTTTTAATTCCAACTAGGGTGGGTTTAGAATAGAAGGTAGGGAGGATGCTAATGAAGATTCATCAGGACAATTTGGTGGAAGAGGCTGGGAATGAACAAAATTAATAGCCTCTTCAGAATGTGGCAGGTCTACCATGGAGGGTTGTGGGTTGGATTCGTTAAAGCTGGTGGAGTCTTCGAGTGCATTGACTGTCATACAAATCTCAAGATCCTGATCCTCGAGCTCCTCAATGAATCCAAAATCCTCAAATCCTCTTATCGCCTTAAAAATATCCAGAGTTAATTTCTTATCCCCAAAGGCGATCTCCATACTATCGCTTTCACAGTTTATGTTGGCCTTGGTGGTTGCTAGGAATGAATGCCCCAGAATGATGGGCATGTTCTTCCATTAGGTACATCCATGTCAAGGACGAGGAAATCTACAGGAAAATAGAAATCCTTGACCTTGACAATTACATCCTCAATAACGCCTCTCGGTGTGGTGACCAATCAGTCTACTAATTGTAGCATTACTGAGGTTGGCTTGAATTCACCTAACCCAAACCTCTCATAAACAGAAGTTGGGATTAGGTTGATGATGCACCTAGGTCCAATAGTGCCCTATCAAAAGTGTATTCCTCAATAACACATGATATCAAGGGAGCACCTGGATCTTTCTTCTTTTGAGGAAGGTGATGCAGGATAACAGAACTTGCCTGCTCAGAGAGAATCACCTTCCTCGGAGTGGGTTCTCTCGGCTTACGCTTGATGTAAACACAATTGCACTACTTAAAAGGTCTATTTTTGCATGTTCTTAAGCATAGGATTGCATTTCATGATATAAATATTGCATTACATGCATCATCTTGCATTTAGAATAGTTTGAATAAAATGGAGGTTAATTATCTCCTTTTATGTGCTTGGACAGGGTAAATATTTTATCAGGCCCTCGGATCAAAGATCCAACCATATGGATGTGATCAGGGCGACTATTGGAGTTCAACGACTCCAAGATCGCCCTAATCAGGCATCCGTAGCATCAGATAAGTGACCCGGGAACCCTAGAAGATCAAGGGCCAGGATGGTGTAAATCCGCACTTCAAATGATAAATCCAACCGCACGGATGAATTCGGATTGACGATCGCAGCCCAACGACACAAAAATCAAGTCAATCCGACATCCGTGGCACCATCTACAACTTCCAGAAGATGGACGGCCAAGATGGCACCACGTGGCGCCATCTCAGCCGCCCAAACGGCCGCTTGCATTTTGTGAAGGCCCCCGCTCGATCGCTCTCCGCCATCAGATGGAGATCCAACGGCTACGGTCACTCGCGCTTAAAAGCGTCCGCGCGACCATTTCGTCCGCGTAGCGCAGCGGCGACGCAGCTGCGGGCGAAGTAGAGGTCGCGGGTTCGAGCCGCGGTGAGGGGGTGGAAGGCGCGGGCGAGCGGGCGCGGATGAGCGTCAGATGAAGATCCAATCAGGACGACGCGCGATTGGACGCCTGGCGTAATGCGCGATCGCACGCGGGCGGGCGCGCTATGCAGCGGGCGCGGACGCGATTTAAGCCGTCCGATCTCGTGATCGGACGGCTGAGACTTCACGGACGTGCGTAGGCGTTACGCACGCGGGCAGCCAAGGGGCGCGCGTGGGCGCGGAGGCTACGCCCACGTTTGGGGCTTTAGCGACGGTTTTATCCGTCACTAAAGACCCCTTATTTATTATTTTGAAGATGTAATGTCCATTTTGCCCCCACTCCTTGCAACTATAAAAGGAGACCCCCTCCATACGAAATTTTCATCCCTTCCTTCTCCTCTCTACCTCTCCAAAGCTCAAGAGAAGCTTGTCCCACACCTGGGATGCTCCTCGCGAGATAAAGTCTAAATTTTCGTCCTCCTTCGGAAGTGGATCCCGCGACGACGACGGCGTGCTACTTCGTTCCCGTTCTTCTGCTTCGTCCTCCTTCGTCCCTCTTCGTTCTCCTTCATCCAGGCGTCGTCCCGTCCGGCTCGTCCTCCAAGCAACCGTCGAGGAGGATTTCTCTCTCCCTATTCTTTTTACCGCTTTCTAGTATAGATTTACTGCTTTCTAGATTAATCTACTCGTCCTCCAAGCAATCGTCGAGGAGGACATTTCTCTCTCCATTCTTTTAATGCTTTCTAGAGTAAATTTATCACTTTCTAGAGTAATTGTTTTATGCTTTCTAGTTGTAATGAACAACCTCTTCAATACAAAAATTTCTTGCTTATTCTACATCTCATTTTGATTTCTCTGTGTAATATTCTTTTTCTCTCTTACTCTCTCTCTCTTCTATTTATTGTAAATAATTAGATAGTACTAAATTGAATTATTCTGTAACAAATAAAAAGAAACGCGTAGTTTTTAAATCAAACGTTCGCCTCCCTGTGTTCGACCCGGAATTTTTAATTTCGGTATAAATTTTATTTGTTGAACACGAATTCTTCGCTTTCGAACTACAACGACAGGTTTTCCAAAACTGAACACGTTAGCGTAGGTTCGTAATCGTTCAACAACGCTTTTAGGTACACAGTTCTTTGAAGAATTTAGCATAAGCTGGGATATGCTTAATAGCATCGAGAAGCGGAATATTTATCTCTACACTCTTGAATAAATTTAGGAGCTCCTCGTTGCTATCTATGGTTTCCTTCTTCCTAGTTTTCAATAGGGCCTCAGGGAACGGGATATGGGTGGTACTTTCAATTTCTGGTTATTGGGCCTTATTGTCTTCTTCAACCTCCTCCTTCTCTTTCTCAAGCTCCCCAGGGTTTTGACTTCTAGAAGGTAATTCAAGGTTCTAGGTCTACTTCCCACTTCTCAAGGTGACAGAGTTTGCAGAGGCATAAGGGTTTGGGTCTTAAGGTGGATTAGTGAAGATTGGAGGGCCTTGGTTGGTCATGTAACCAGAAGAAGAAGATGAGGGACCCTGCTCAACCACCTGAGCATGTGCGTGTGGGTCCCTTTGATTCTCATACCCTTGGGCTCTATTGCCCTGATTTTGCACATTACATGGGTTGGGTACGGGTTGAGATGGTAGGGATCTGGGTTGTTGGGTGTTTGCAATTAACCTGGATTGCAAGTTATCTGGATGAGTTGTCATTTCGGCACCTCGTGGTATGGACACTTCCTTAAAAGTTCCTGGAATCGCTCCCAGGCACCATGAAACGGTTCCCTCGGTCGCTGGGCAAAAGTGGTAATCTCCCATCGCAAGGCATTGGTCCTTCTGATAGGGAAGAATTTCTTCAAGAAAGCCGATTTAAGAGCAGCCCAAGTTTCAATCGGCCTTCCTGTAGTTCGGTACCAATGTGCGGCCTTATCCCTGAGAGAGTGGGGGGAAAGAATCATGATCATTTACTCTTCGTTCACATTCCTTGCTCTGGTGGATTGAACCAAAGTGGTCAGATCCTCTAGGTGCTGGAATGGGTCCCCCAAGCCAAGCCCATGGAAATGATTAATCAAACTTAAGACTTGGGGCTTGATTTTTATGTCTCCGTCGGGAATCATGACGTTGAGATGTTCCCCATAGTTTGAAGGATCGTAAAAATCCTTCAAGGTTCGAGCGCCCTGACCATGCATATGTTGGAACCATTGCTCCATCTGCTGCAATTCTTCCAACTGCCTCTAAATCAACTCCTACTAGTTTGGAGGCGTGGGAGGTGGTTGTTTATCAGCCATGGGATTTGCTTGGCTATAGCTCAACCTATGCCTCCTAGAATGGTCTAAAGGTCCTTCCAATCTAGGGTTCAATGACCTCCTCCCAAGCATACACTGGAAGGAAGTCGAAAGGAGAGGGAAGAGAGGGAACCCTGCAACACAAGAACACAAGCCTATCCTTAGATGGGGTAGCCTAAGGTCTACTGACTCTCAGAATCCATCCTAAGATTATGGATGATTTACTCTACTTATGTCCATGCAATCCAACCAGTAAGAAGGAGGGACTGGGGAGAAGGTTCTTCCTTTGGCTTGCACCTCTGGTTCCTAGTGTACCCCCCAGCTGCGGTCATTTGACACTACTCTCCTAGCTAGACATCAGATTGACTAGTATAAGTAGGTTAATCGTGAATAATCTCAATTTGGATCCCGATGAGCGAATGAATCCTTAGGGCCAAAGTCTAATTGATTTTAGTCAGGCTTGGGAAATTGGTGCTCTGGAATGTGATGAGCCCTTAATGGGTTGTGCCCTTAATGATTTATTTGAGAACATGTGAATGTGCACAACCAAGAGGTTTTCAAGCAAGATTATTAATGATGAGGTGAGTTTTAGGATTCGAATATTGCTTAATAGCTTTTAGGATTCAAATATTAGGTGTTTTCAACCAAGTTTGTTTTTGAAAGCACGTGTTCAAGTATTTTCCTTTAGAAATCAAGAAAAATATGGAGTTCCTGGCTTGACCTAGTTATTGAATCCTATTGGGTAGCTACAAAATGAACCTCTTTTTGATTAGGTGGTGCGGCCTAAACAATTCAATCAATCGGCTCAAATGCACCACCGATTAAGGCACACAAAAAGGTGGCTAACCTAATATGATTTCTACTCTTTTATGTGTTGAATTCATGTACCGGGTCCACAGGTCGGAAGCCCAGTTGAGTAGATGAAAATCAAGTCCAATTATGTGCCTCAAATGTGGGTGTATAGAGTGTGTATATTGATTCGTCCCACAGAAAGTATCTTTTTCTTTCTTTTTTAAATGCGGGAGTGAGGTGGATGAAGGTGGAAAACAAGACAAACAATTCTATCCTAGGGTTTATGCAAACAACTAAGTAGATTAGGTCTTGGTTATGAGTGTGGCAAAATAGACTAATGGGGGGGAATGTAGGGGACACTTACAGAGTACTCTACCTGCACTTTACTCCAATCTACCACACTTGGATCTCCATGCTAGGGTACCTACAAGACAGTTGATTAAAGACAAGTAGGGTTAGTGCTATGTAAATGCAAAGAAACGCAATAAACAATAAAGTAAATTCCGTTGCCTCCCCGACAATGGTGCCAAAATGGTCACACGTGTTTCGCGAGTTAGAAATCAGGGTTACAGTAACCCGTCGTCATAGTTGCAAAACATGTCGATCAGATAAAATTTATACCGAAACTCCAAGGGAGTCCCAGGTCGAACACAGGGAGGCGACGTTTACTTTAATTGAAAACCGTGCTTCGATTTGTTTCATTTTGGGGTTTTATGGTTTTGTTATTTTTTTGTATTTTTGTAAGAAGAAAATAAGCAAACGAATCACAAGATAGAGATGGAACAAAAATGGTATAGATATCACTTCAATGTTTATTACCATCAACTATGAAAGCATAAAAAGAGAGGGGGGTGAGAGGAAATCTCTCGAATCGGCTGTTTGGCGAGATGACAGCACCTGGTGGAAGCTCGGAAGGAGGTGAGGAGTGGAATGATGGAGGTGAGATGCAGGAGGATGTAGTGTTGAGGAAAGCTTCTACGTGGCTCCGGAATGGAGGTGAGAAGACAGAGATGATCTACTACCGGAATGGAGGTGGGAGGACGGCTCCAACGTGACCTATGAATGGGGATAGGAAGATGGACGAATATTGGTGAGGCAGAGGTTTGCTACACTAATAAAAGCCTTGGGAGCTTAAGAACAAGCTCTAATGGAGCATTGGTAGGCTTGCTATAGCTTGGGAGTAGGTGGGAGTAGAGTAGATAGAGATGGCTTGGAAGGGAGGGTGTGTAGGTCCTTTTATAGTGGAGGAGAAGAGGCAAAAATAGGTATGGGACCATTAGTGACATCCATACCATCGCTGTAGACAGCTCACATCTGCTCACGCCCTTAGCTGGCTTTGCTGGCTTGCAATAAAGTAGCAACGCCTGTAAGCATCGCTATAGGTCAGCCCTGTTGTCACTAAAAGCTGGCACCAACCGTGCACGCACACGCACTCGCACTGCGCTGCCACCCATCACGTGCGTTGATCGCACGGCGTCCTGCTGGTGTGCGCACTGGCGTGCGTTGGTGCACGCGCGTGTGCACTGCACTGCCATTGCTGCTTGCGTGCGGTGCTGAATTAAGATTGCGGGGGTCGCGGGGATTCAAACCTGCACCCCTCCATTGAGAACCGCCGCTCCCACCATTGCGCCAAGTCCGCTAATGAGTCGTGAGGAAGAGCCACAGCTGTGTAGTGAGGGCGAGCTCTTAGTCGTTGGATTCTCATCCAACGTCTAAGATCACTTGATGATCGGCCTTTAGAGAAGTGGCTGGTGGCGTTGGGCGCTCCAGATGGTGCCACGTGGCACTATCTGGAACGTCGACCCTTCATTGCCTGTAGAGGATGCCACGGTGCTCGGATCGAGGTGATTTCTGCATTGTCGGACTGTGATCATCGCTCCAGATCCATCCGTATGGTCAGATTTTTCATCCGAAGTCTGTAAGGATGTCGCATTACCTCGTGGCCATTGATCTTCCTTGGACTGCATATGATGCTACGGGACTCCGATCGAGGCAATTTTGGAGGCATTATACTCCGATCATTGTCTTGATCAGATCTATATGGTCGGATCATCAATTTGAGGCTCCGAAATAAATATCCTTCTCTCCTGACCACAAAAAGGATGTAATTAACCTAAAGTATATACAACTACTTTAAATGCAAAATGATGCATGCTATGCAATATTTATAACATGAAATGCAAATCTAAGACTAGGAGCATGCATGAATAGGCATTTTACCCTCAATAAATGTCTTTACATTAGGCATGCCTTTCCAAAAATCAGACGGAAAGGAGACATGCCGATAGGAGTTTTAAAAGCTGTACTGTAGGCCCATAAAGCATCGTCGAAATTAGTGGACCAGTCTTTATGATAGGGACTAACCGTCTTTCGTAAAATATCTTTTATCTCCCTGTTAGAAACTTCTGCTTGGCTATTTGTTTGAGGGTGGTAAGGAGTGGAAATTTCATGATTATCCCCATATTTGGAAAGAAGGTGACGGAATTGAGAGTGAGTGAAATGTGATCCTCCGTCACTGATGATGGTCTTGGGAATGCTAAATCTCAAAAAAATACTTTTCTTGATGAGTTTGACAACAACCTTGTGATCATTAGTGCGTGTGGGTATTGCTTCAATCCATTGTGTTACATAGTCAACTGTGACTAGTATATATAAATACCCACAAGAGTTGATGAATGGTCCCATGAAGTCGATGCCCCATACATTGAAAATTTCAACTTCTAATATCGGATTTAGGGCCATCATATCCTTTCGAGTCATGTTGCCAATGCTCTGGCAATGCACATAGGAACGAACAAAAGAATGAGCATCTTTGTGCAAGTTGGGCCAAAAGAATCTAGAAGTGAGGACATTGCTACAATTTTCTTGCCTGAGAAATGACTGCCATAGGCCATTTGGTGATAGTGTGTCAGAATATCATGAATTTCTGAGTCGAGGAAAGGTGGGGTTTCGTATCTTTTTGTTCAGCAAATATTTAAGTGCCGAGTGGTCGGTATATACAGTGACATGTGACCATAATAAATATGAGCGAAATTTTTCTAGGGCCGAGACATTGGCAAGAATTTTTTCAGTTACTGTGTAATTCTATTGTGCATAATCAAGGGTTTTACTAGCATAGTAGATCATAATGGGCTTCTTGTTAATTCTTTGCCCTAGAATGAACATCATAGCAAAATCAGAGGCATCTATCCTTAATTCAAAGGGACAATTCCAGTCAAGTCCCTGTAAAATTGGTGCCTCTATGACATCCTTCTTCAACTTATTGAGACTTTCCAGGCATTGGTCATTAAACTCAAAATGCTGGTCTTTAGTAAGTAATTGACTTAAGGGCTTGGAGGTTTGGGAAAAATTTTTAATGAAACGGCGGTAGAAGCCCACGTGCACCAGGAAAGATTGGATCTACTTCACAGTAGTGGGCAGTGGGAGCTTAGAGATAGCATCAATTTTAGCTCGATCTACCGTAATTCCCTTTTTGGAGATGACATGGCCCAAGATGATGCCTTCTTGGATCATGAAATGATTTTTTTCCCAACTGAGGACCAAGTTAACTTCTATGCATTTTTGGAGAGCCCTTTCAACATTTCTAAGACAAAGGTCGAAGGAGTCTCCAAAAATAGAGAATTCATCCATAAAGACTTCAAGACATTCACCTACTAGGTCTGAAAAGATTGCAAGCATACACCTTTGAAAAGTCACAGCTGCTTTGCAAAGACCGAAGGGCACCCTTCGGAAAGCGAAGGTTCCGAAGGGGCAAGTGAATGTAGTTTTGTCTTTATCCTTAGGATGGACCGCAACTTGATTATAGTCAGAATAACCATCTAGAAAATAGTAGTAATCATGTTCGGCTAATTGCTTGAAGATTTGATCAATAAATGGGAGCGGAAAATGGTCCTTCTTGGTGGAGGTGTTCAATTTTCGGTAGTCAATGAGCACAAGCCAAGAAGAAGCAGTCCTAGTGGCTATATTTTCCCTATGTTCATTTGTGACAACTGTTAGTCTAGCTATTTTAGGAACTACCTATGTGGGACTAACCTAGGAGTTGTCAGAAATGGGGTAGATGATATCAGCATCAAGCCACTTTATAATCTCCTTTTTTACCACCTCTTACATATTAGGGTTCAAGCGCCTTTGTGGTTAGCGGGAGGGGTGAGAATCGTCCTCAAGATATAATCTATGAGTGTAATAGGACGGATTGATACCATTGAGGTCGGAAAGGGTCCAGCCAATCGCTTTTCTGTTTTGACTCAAAACCTGGAGAAGTTTTCCCTCTTGTGCTCCAGTAAGTCCAGAATTGATAATCAGGGGCATGGTCTAGCTTGGTTCAAGGAAAACATATTTAAGGGAGTTGGGCAAAGGTTTTAACTCAAGTTGGGGACCCAGCTCCGAGATGATTTCTGCTTTTTGATCTAGGGGTGAAGTAATGAAGAAAGGAGTTAAATGAAGGGTCAGATGGAGAAGGTGTGGTTAGGGAGGCAGGGTGGGTTAAATTAGATTGTTCAGGAACCGTGTTAACTGCAAAGCAGGAACCCATCTGTGAAATTTGGATTGTTTCCTCGACTAAATTTTCGATCTCAGAATTCGAGTCATCAAAGAAATCTAATTCTTGGAAATGCCTAGAAGCTTGAAAAATATCTATGGTAATAGACTCACTGCCACACATGATTTTCATGTTTCCAGAATTGCAATCAATATTGGCTTTGGCGGTGTCTAAGAATGGTCTTCCAAGAATTATGGGGTCATTCTTTAAAGCTTTCGGTACCTCTATATCCAGGACCAAAAAGTCTACAGCATATAGATAGCTTTTGACTTGGACAATGACATCCTCAACAATCTATATTGGCTTTGGCAATGGCTAAGAATGGTTTGATTGTAGATCGGTCTGCTAATTGAAGTGTTGCCTCAACAGGCTTTAATTCATCGATCTGAAATTCCTCAAAAATGACAGTGGGGATGAGATTAATTGAGGCATCGACATCCAGTAAGGCACGATCAAAAGAAATGTCATTAATAACCACTTGAATCAAGGGGGCGCCTGGATGAGGTAGTTTTCTCTGCACAACTGAGCTTACTATCTCTGGGAAAATCACATTTCCTAGGTTTCTTGGCTACCTTTTGGGGGTACACAAATCTTTTAAGAATTTGGCATAGGCTAGGATATATTTAATGGCATCTAGGAGAGGGATATTTATTTCTACTTGCTCAAAAAATCCATCAATTCCTTATAGTGGGCTCAGATCTCTTTTTCTTAGTGTGTGAAGAGTGAAGGGCTCATGGAATAGGTATGGGATTTTCCCATTTTGACTTTCAGGTTCTTGAATGGGGTTAGAGGAGGAGGGGGAAGAGTTGATCTGCTTTTCATTGTAGTGGGTCTCTTGTGCAGGCAAAGGATCATGACTTATTTTCCCATTCCTCAGAGTCACAGCATTTGCAGTATGATTGTTTCTAGGAGGAGGATGAGAGGCCTGATTTTGATTAAAACCCAGTGGATGTTGGGGTGCTAGGTAGATAGGTTGACTTGGATATCCACCTTGATATTGATTCCATCGATTGTTAGGGTTGAGCATGGGTTGGGATGGTAGGTTGCTAGCAGGTCTGTGATTAGGAGTAACCTTTACTTGATGTTGTAAATTGGTGATCATGTGGGTTACTTCAATCATTTGAGTTTGCATTTCCCTATAGGGTCTTCATGACCTAAGTATTGATATCTTCCTAGGATGGTCCAGGTTGATATGTGTCTTGCCCATAATTCCCAAATTGATTTTGTTTAGGAAACAGAATCTGATTTAGGGCTTTCCAGGAGGGATTTGGGTTGTTCCTCCAATTTTGATTGTAAGAATTGGAGGGATTTCTAAAGTGATCCTAGAGAGCTGAAATGTTCTTAGTGGTGGGGTCAAAAAGATTTTGATTCATAAAATCAAAGGTCCTAATTAGATCTTGTGAGAGTTCAGCTGAAAATTGCTACCCAGCAGGGGTAGCATTAATATTGTGCAGATTTTCTCTTCTGAGAAGGTGAGGGGAGTTAAGGTAAGGAGCTTGTTTGTGGGTGAGCTTTTCTTCCATTTTCTTCTGGTTTATTTGCATCTGATCTAGTCGTTGAGCTATCATTTGTAGATCATCCTGTGTGACTGGAACAAATGTGGATTTGAAGTCAATTTCATTGACTCCGAGTCTTGGGTTGTTGGTTCTACCAAAAGTGTCCATTGAAGCCATATTAAATGAGTTTTCACTCATTTCTTCAAAAAGGAGGTAGGCACTTTTGCATCTTTGTTAAGGAAATTACCCCCGCATGAAGCATCCATGAATCATTTTAATTGATCTTCTAATAAATGATGGAAGATATGCACTAACTGCCATCATGGAATTTCATGGTGGGGGCAACTTCTAAGTAATTCTTGAAATCTCTCCCAAGACTCATGGAGAGGTTCACTAGATTTTTGTTCAAAGGTCGTTATTGATTGACACAAAGCATTTGTACGACCTATCATAAAGAGTTTATTTAGAAAAGCACTTTTTAATTAGGGCTAGGTGGTGATAGGATGCCTGACTGTTTTGAACCAATTGGAAGCCTTATCTTTAAATGAAAGAGGAAATAGTCTCATAAGCCACACTTCTTCCTGCACATTGCTGGAACGGGTGGTTTGAGCGATGACAGTCAGCTCCTCGAGGTCAAAAAAGGGGTCTTCTCTTGGAAGACCATGAAAATGTTTGATTAAGTTCAGAATAGAGGGTTTTATTTCAAAATCCCCTTGGGGTATAACCACTCTAGGTTTCTCTTCATAATTAGAAGGATCATAGAAATCCTTAAGAGGTATGAAAGACTCCTCGAGTGGCTGACCCGATCTTTGGTTAGGTAGGTTCGTGACTGCTCTAGCCAACTGCTACTGGTTTTGTTGAAGTCCAACCAATTGGTTGACCATAAGAGAAAAGGGGTTTGTCTTTTGATTTAGAGGCCAGCTGGCCGTTCAAGGTTTTGTGGTAGCTCCAAATGCTGGAGGTTAGGGTTGGTAAAGTCAGCCTGTGGGTCAACTGATGGGTTAGGTTCGGGTTGGGATGTGGAAGTAGAATTTTTTGACCTATTTTCCATGTTTGAATCAAAGGAAGAAGAAAATATGGATCTTTTGGTGCATGGGGCAAAATCAAATGGCTCCTTGAGATGTGGGTTCTGGGACCTTCGCCCGTGCATGCACTTGGAAGATGGGGAGGGGAGGAGAAGAGAGAGAGATGAGAGAAAGTGTACAAATCAAACAACCACGCCTAATTTGTCCTAAAGTTGACTCCTTAATTAAACCTAAGACTTGGGAACCCAATAAAGAAGAAATTAATAAGTGAACCTACTTCCTTAAGATTTCCCAACTAGACTAAAAGAAGTGGATTGGGCCCAAGCATGTCCTAAGAAAATCACCAGGGGCATGTATAAACCCACACCCGTTGTTTGACTTCCTATTTATTGCTCTGAATAGGGGTTTTAAAAATGATACATTGCAGTATAGCCGATAAAGTGCGAAAACAAATATAATTAAGCTCGAATGGAAATCCAAGGTTGAATGAAGGGTGCAAGTAGCAAATCGATCTCAAAATCATAATTCCAAGTAAAATGTATAAGCAATTGCAACCAAAACTTGATTCAGAACTATTCAAGAATGATATCTCAATAGCTCAAGTACCAATGTGCAAAAATAATGGGTTAAAATGATGATTTGAATCACCAAATTAACCCTAGACAATTTAATCACAATTATTTAAAATGTTTGAACAGTGAATATCAACCAATTTCCATGTCAGTTAGTATCTCAATAATGCAACAGTAGCCTAGAACCAGCAATAGAGGCAAAGGCCTCTGTTCTCCTTCAAGCCTTAGTGAGAGGCACATGCACAGCACAGAGGCACAAAAACCTCTTAGAGACTAAGTGTTGAGAGTAGAGGCACAAAGGGCAAAACCCCTCCTCTCTCTTTCTTCTTCTCTTCTCTCTTAGAAATCGGAACAGATCCAGGTAATCAGACCCACTCCCAGATCCGCATGGCGTGAATCGTGGGCAAGGACACGTGCGATGGAGTATGCGAGCGAGACCTCACCTCGATGGTCTCGGAGGCAACTAGTGGAGATCACAAAAACAATTTATGTCCTGTGCAGGCTTCAGCAACCCATGCTGTGGGACTAT
This sequence comes from Thalassia testudinum, assembly GCA_037157565.1. NCBI lineage: Eukaryota > Viridiplantae > Streptophyta > Magnoliopsida > Alismatales > Hydrocharitaceae > Thalassia > Thalassia testudinum. The sequence goes on from JAZHRO010000025.1 coordinate 100,776,483, forward strand.
CCCACAAGGCTTCGTCACATGCGAGCTGTAGGTGCTTTGTCGTCAAATTGGTGTGGGGAAGCAGTCAACATCCCCAATTGACTGCCTAGGAAGCTGCCTAGGCCGAGTCCACATCGATCTGGAGCTATAGCTGGATGCTTCAAGGCTTGGAGGTGAAGAACACACTGGAGAAGGCAGTGGCAGTGGCAGCTGTCCGGTGAAGCACATTGAAAGAGTAGTGATTGCACAACAATTATGCAACCTAAATCACCTGAATTAAGCTAGATTCTAGCATAACTTAGGAATAATGCATTCATAGGCATCGTAATTTACACAATAGCCAGTTTATTAGTCATATAGATAATATCATCACTTTACGTACTAATGAGAGATGATTTTAATCGTAGATGAGTCAAAGCTGCGGATTGTTTGGGGTGTAGATCTCGTAAAAGATGAGCGCATTGTAGTATAGCGCGAAATACGTATTGAGCAATTAAATTAACGGAACTGGTGAGTCCCAGTCGATCTCAGGGAGGCAGGAAGCGCTTTTGATTTCATGTGTTTGTTCCAAATATAAATACCAAGTAATAGAAACAATCAATCACAATATCCACATCACAAAGAGAGATTGAATTTGATATATGTGATAAAATGAAAACATGAATGTAAACAAACTACTACTATAAGAGAATAAGGGCATCATGGGTGATCCATGGTGACCTTCTGGAGAGGTTGGGAAGAGCAGCAACAATCAGCTGGGGTGGCCCAACGGATGCTTCAGACGGAGATGCAGAGATAGAGGTAGACAAGATGGGAAGAAGAAGAAGGGAGAGGAGTTGTAGAAGGAGGAAGAAGAAGAAATCTATTGAATGCTTTCAAAGGGTACCCTTAGGCCTCTTTTTATAGCTTTTGTGAAGGGCATTTAGGGCATTGGATCCCTTAATTTTGTGCAAAGGCTTCATATTAATCAGATTCGTTGATTGGGAGATCAACGATCTTGATTAAGCCTTCTAAATCCTTCTTCCATCCATGGTTTAATCTGGTGTTGACACGTGGCGCAATGTGAGCCCTTAGATCTGCATCTGACAGCCTCTACTCACCCCTCACTCGCTGCTTCGATCACACGCCCGCCGCTCAACCTCAATCCGCATCCCATCTTCCTAAACCATCTTAGCCGTCCGATCGAGATCAGATGGCTTAAAAAACGTGCGCTACGCCCGACCGACTCCTAAGGCGCACGTCATCATGCGCGCCTTCTTCTGACGTTCTTGCACTAGCCACGCGTTTACTGCTCCACCGCCCGATGAAGATCCTGCGGTTGAATTTCATCCGCGCACGGCTGACTCCGACATTGCGACTCAAACCCGCATCAAACATGGGTTGTTAAGCGTGCTCTCCACTGTGCTACATGCGTAGATTATTGCGGTTTCCATCTCATGTGCAGCCGCCGTCAGTTGTTGGATGGAAATCCAACTGTCTAGATCTCACCCTCGCTTGATGAAGCAGCTGGAGGCGACGACATGGAGGCAATGCGGCCATTGGATGACGATCCAACGACCCATGGCTTTCCTTCCCAAATTGGGGCATGGTGAGGGTGGCTGCGATGGTGCTACGTGGCACCATCGTGGTCGTCCATCTTCTCCTTGTTTTTGATGATGTAGGCCTCCGATTAACTTGATTTTTGCATCGTTGGACTGCGAACATCGATCCAAATCCATCGATGTGATTGGATTTTTCATCTGAGGTCTGGATATTCTTCATTTTGCCCCTTGGCTCCTACTTCTTTTGCGAACTCCTTAGGGTGCTACGGGAGTCTGATTGATGCGCTCTTGGAAGCGTTGGACTCCCACCGTTATTCCAAACAGATCCACAAGGTTAAATCGGTCATCTGCAGCTCTGAATTACCTGTAATTATTAATACCTCTCAAATAGCACATTATTATGTATAAAACATATAAATCATCTAGGATGCAAAGTACGATGTGTATTCATGCAGAATGCTATGTTAAGCTAGGTTCTACCTTAATTCAGGCGAAGTAGGGCCTATGATTACTGCACAATCATACCCCCATGCCTAAATCTTTCTAGTCCCTAGCAAGTGCAATACTAAATGCATTTTATCGAGAGTTTAACTAAAGGTTTATTTCTTTTTGTCTCATCCAAAAATTCAGAATCCAAATAACCATGAATATGTAATGTTGTAGCTTCTGCAATGGATTCAAGCGAAGAGTCAATATACATTTAAAGCTTGTACTTGACCTCTAGTAAAATTCTATTGGGATAGGCAAACCTCTTCTCTCAAGGATATAAACTGTTCTCTGATTTTAGCCCCAGCTTTTGGCTTAGTTAGAAGACGTCTGAGTTACTTGATTTGTATTTGGTGGCTCACTCTCTTCTAGTGCTACATAGAGACTAGTATTTCAGAATCTAGATTTCTATATTATTGAATAAATTAACTTAGAGAGCGACTGGAAAACTATGCTCTCTTTAATCTTTTATACTTTTTCTTTTCTCTCTTTTTCTTTCTTTTTTTTTATTTTTCTTTTTCTTCCTGAGCTCACATCTCAGTAGATTTACAACTGTATTTGGTGGTCTTGCACGACATCACACTTTAATTGGGTTCTAATAACCCTACGATTAAGTCAGATCCCTCAACCCATATTTAGGCGATCAGAAATACAGAAAAAATAGGTTAAGGCTATATTTGGTGGTTGGTGGGGTTGGTATGTGTTTTTGCCTTAAAACACTTTGATTTATATAACTCAAACTTCTTACATAACACTTTTTTTTTTCTCAAGCAAATACCTCTTTTGTATGCCTTCTTTTTTTTTATATCTACTGGCACAATGCCATTACCAACATAACATATGCAACAATGCAACACAACATACATACTTTTATTCATGGGGCATTATTTGGGATTTTTGGGGATGACCAAGAGGATCTTGGGTGGCTTATTTGGTGGAAATGCCTACTCTCGGCATCGGGTAGGGAATGGATAGGATGGCGTATTTTTGACCTTGACATCAATATCCTCCTTCAGCCGTGGATTCCACAGAGGATGGTCGTGACCATCCACCTCAGTCCTAGTTTTATCAGAACCTGCTCTCTGTGTTTTTGCCTTATTTGGTGGCTCTTGTACGAAATTTCTCACAAAATTAGTACACAAGAATTGAGAGCGAAAACTATGCCCATCTCCAAGTGTCAGTATTCAATTATTCAAAATTACAGATTCCTTACACTAGCCTTAGAGCACCAGTAGACTCTCTACTCTCATCTCACACATGTTGTGGTGGATCTACTAGACGGTGGTTCACCTAACTCCCTGATTGCTGTCCAAGGGTTCAGGAGAAGAAGCAATGCTTCTTCCCGACAAACTAGAGATGTCTGTCGGTTTTCACAGTGGATCCATTGCAAATTATACATGCAGATGTGAGGTTATACTAGATTCTAAGCTTAGGAATCTACTAAAGAATAAATCTTTAATAAAACCTCTTGATAAAATGATCTAATCCCCCACTTGTTGGTAGAAAATTTTCAGTTTTTATGGACTACCCCCCATGCCTAAGTGTTTGCATGTCCTTATGCATGAATAAAAGAAATAAGGCAGGGTGTATGTGGATAGAAATCACCTAGAGCTGCTTTTGAGTTGTCGTTCAGCTCATGCCATCACTGCAATGCCATACACAATATGCAAAACAATATGCGAAAATGAAATATGCTATGTATATATGGTATGTATATATGTATACGTGCTGAGTTTAACGCCTCCAGCTGGGCAACTCGTCAGTCATATGTCCTCGAGAAGATGTATCATTTCATCAGCAGGAGGAGGTTCTTAGGCAAAGAATGGTTTGAGGCACTGGCCATTAACTGTAAAAACATGCCCAGATTTCGAGTCTCTAATTTGGATCGCCCCGTTAGGATATGGGTGGACCACCAAAAATGGCCCAGTCCACTTGGACTTGAGCTTTCCCACAAAGAATTTGAGTCTGGAGTCAAACAACCAGACCTACTGGTTAAGTGCAAACTCCTTCCTCCAGATGTGTCAATCATGGAAAGCCTTTGTCTTGTCTTTGTATATTTTTGCATTCTCGTAAGCATCCTGCCTAATCTCCTCTAACTCACTAAGCTAGAGCTTCCTTTCATAACCTCCGTCCTAGAGGTTAAAATTGCACTTCTGCACTACCCAAAAGGCACGATCTTCCAGCTCCACAGGAAGGTGATAGGCCTTTCCATACACCATGCGGTATGGCGACATTCCGAGCGGGGCCTTGTACACAGTCCGATATGCTCATAGTGCATCAATCAACCGATCGGACCAATCCTTGCTATCAGGTCAAATCGTCTTTTGAAGGATAAGCTTGATTTGACAGTTTGATACTTCAACCTGCTCATTGGTCTGTGGGTGATACAGGGCAGCAATGTGGTGCTGTACCCTGTATTTCTTCAATAATAACTTAAAATGGGCATGGATGAAGTGACTACTCCCATCACTTATCACGGCATGGGGAACTCCGAATCTTGCAAAAATGAATTCCCAGATGAAGGATATAACAGTTTATGATTAGCTCATCTTGCCGAGATAGCTTCTACCCACTTCAAGACATAGTCTACTACAAGGAGTATGTACTCAAAGCCATGCGAGTTCGGGAAGGTGCCCATAAAGTCGATGCCCCAGGCGTTAACACTTCTATGACAAGAATAGATTGGAGAGGCATCATATCTCTCCGGGTCATAGAATCGACCGCCTGGCATCGCTTACAGTACTTCGAAAACTCGTGTGTATCTCTGAAAATGGTTGGCTAGAAAAATCCTGACTGTAAAATCTTTGCAGCGGATTATCGGCCCGAGAAATGACCCCCACAAGCATTGTTGTGGTAGAAGGATAGTACACTAGAGATTCTGAATTAGGGATGCATCTACGAATGATCTGATCTACCCCAATGCGAAAGTGCAGTGGGTCATCCCAAAATAGAATTTAGCCTCTAAGATAAATTTGAGTTTTTGATCCTTGGATAATCCCACAAGTAGCCTGCCAGTGACAAGATAGTTTGCTATATCAGCATACCAAGGAAACTCAATAGAGTTGATGGACAACAGAGACTCATCCGAAAATCGGTCAGATATCAGTGGGGAGTATGGAATATAGTCTGGGTCTAGCCGAGACAAGTGATCCGCCACAACATTATGAGCTTCGGCTTTGTCGTGGATTTCAACATCAAACTCACGCAAGAGAAGGATCCATCTGATAAGGTGGTGTTTGGCATCCTTCTTTGCCAACAAATGCTAGAGGACGGAATGCTCAGTGTAGATGATAACTTTGGACCCGAGTAAGTATGACCTGAATTTCTCCAACCCGAATACCACAGCTAGCAATTCTTTCTCAGTGATTGTATAGTTACACTAAGCCTCATTCAGTGTTTTGCTAGCGTAGTATATTATGAATGGATGGTGCTCCCGATGTTGGCCAAGAACGGCTTCGACGGTGAAGTTGGAGGCATCACACAACATCTTGAAGTCAAGAGACCAGTTGGGAGGTTGGAGAATAGGTGCACTTGAAACAACGCTTCGCAAGGTCTCGAAAGCGCTGAGACACGAGGAATCAAAATCAAAGGGAGTGCCAGTTACCAGAAGATTTGTTAATGGACAAGCAATTTTCAAGAAATCTCAAATGAATCTTCGATAAAATCCGACGCGCCCTAAGAATGATTTGATTTGCCTAACTGAGCTAGGCGAAGGTAATCGCGAAATGATTTTGGACTTAGCTCAATCGACCTCGAGTCCATTAGAGGAGATCTTGTGGCCTAGTACGATGCCATCCCTCACCATAAAATGGCTTTTTTCTCGTGAAAGTACTAGGTTGACTTCTATACATCTCCTCAAGATCTTTGTGAGGTTATCAAGAAAAGATGAAAAATCATCTCCAAACATGGAGAAGTCATCCATGAACACTTCTACACAGTCCCCAATCATGTTTGAAAAGATGGCCACATGCATCACTGAAAAGTAGCTGGTGCATTGCAGAGGCCGAAGGGCATTTGCTTAAAAGCGAAGGTTCCGAAGGGACACATAAAAGTTGTCTTGTCTTGATCTTCTGGGTTAATTGCTACTTGATTGTACCTGGAGTATCCATCCAGAAGGCAAAAGAAACTATGCCTGGCTAGTCATTCTAAAATCTGATCAATAAAGGGTAAAGTAAAATGATCCTTTTTGGTAGCCGAGTTTAGCTTCCTATAATCAATGCAGACCCGCCAAGAAGCCATGGTGCGGGTTGGGATGGATTCGCCCAATTCATTTTTTATCACAGTGAGTCCCGCCTTCTTGGGCATAATCTAAATGGGACTCACCCACTGGTTGTCGGAAATTGGATAAATAATGCTCGCATCCAGCCATTTAATGATCTCCTTCTTGACAACCACCAACATATTTGGATTTAGGCATCTCTGAGGTTGTCTCAGTGGTCTTACCCCTTCATCAGTGTAGATATGGTGAGTGCAACATGAGGGGCAAATCCTGTGGAGATCAGTAATACCCCACCCAATGGCAGCCCTATGTACTTGCAGAATGGAGATCAACTGGTGTTCCTGGTCTGGAGTCAAGTGAGCATTGATAATCAGGGGATACGTCTCACTTTCTCCCAGAAGCACGTACTTGAGCAAATCAGGTAAGGGCTGTAACTCTAGTAGAGGAGAGTGGGGAGAGGGTTTCTGCAAGGGAGGAGAGGAAGCAACAGTGGAAATCTGCTGATCCTGACTAATGGAGAATCCATCCATAGTGGTCATGTAAACCTGTTTTAAGATATTAGTGTTAGATAGGACAGGATAGTTAGGATCAGGGTTGTTGGAAGCAAATGAACACCCATGACAACCAGATCCATGGGATGAAATGTGTATGTTATTAGTCTCAGTCCCATGTGGATCACGATCTAAGACCCCTGATAGTGAAGATGAATGTGCCATTGGGTTGCTGCAAAGGAGCCCAATGTTCCCATAGAAAGCCAAATCTTCATCTTCACTATCCTCCTCGATTAGGTCACAATCGAAGTTCTTTGATGCCCTGAAAATGTCCAGTCTAAGCTTTTCGTTCCCTAGGGCAATCTCCATGCACCCTGATGCACAGTCGATTTTTACATGGGCAGTTGCTAAGAACAGGCGGCCTAGAATAATCAGTGCATCACAGAGATTAGGAGGAACCTCCATATCAAGAACAAAAAAGTCCACTAGAAAGCAGAATCCTTGGACTTTCATTATCACATTTTCAACCACCCCCCTCGACGTTTTCACCGATCGCTCAGCCAACTATATGGTAACCAAGGTGGGCTTTAACTCCCCGAATCGAAATCGATCAAATACTACGGTAGGAGTTAGGTTGATGGACGACCCCAAGTCAAGAAGGGCCTTGTCAAAAGGGGAATCCTGCAAAAAGTAGGAAACTAGTGGTGTGCCAGAGTCCTTTTTGGGTGGTAAGTCGGCCAAGATAACTGCACTATCTTCCTCAGATAATATCGCCTGTCATTCGATTTTCTGTTGTCGCTTCGGAGTACAGTAGTCCTTGAAGAACCTAGCAACAGTAGGGATGTGATCTATTTCTTCGAGGAGAGGGACTTGAATGTGAACTTCCTTGAACATAGATTTCAGGTTCTCGAAATTCCATGTATATTTTTTCTGTACTGAATCTCATGTTAAAGCTGCAGGAAAAGGGATGGGAATCTTAGGGTCTAGGGGCTTCTTTCCTTTATCTAATGAAGATGGCTTGTGAGAGGAAGAGGGTTGTGAGCCATCTTGTGGTAGAGCATAGGAAAAATCATTACCCGCTTGCCTATGTAGCGAGTCCTATGTAGTCTTTTTGCTTCTTAAGGTGACAGCTTTTGCATTGGCATGCTGTCCATGAAGGGGCAGAGGAGCGGGTTGGTCTGGATACATAGGGTTTGGCAATAGAGGTGGCTGACTGAGCTCATAACCAGGTGGTACGGGAGGTGCTTGCAGAACAGCATGTGCCCGCCCTTGTGGTGCTTGGAATCTAGGCGGGGTGCCCTGATTCTACACATATCTCAAGTTTGGGACAGGTTGGGAGGGTAAAGCTCCCTGTGACCTATGCTCCTGCATCATCTGGTTTTGCATGCTTTGTATGCTCTGTATTTGGTCAGCCATTGCCTTCATTATTTACAGGTTGTCATGAGTAGATTTTCGAATTGATGCCTGCAATTCTTCCTTCAGAGACTCCAAAGGGTTGGCCCTCTTTGGAGGATAGTTGGCAGCTTGGTGCAACGGGTGATAAATAGAACGGGTTTGTTGCTACTGAGACGAGAATGGCTACTGCCTAGGATACATGTTCTGCGCATTCTCGTATTGTCTGGTCTAGTAGTGTGGAGCTTGGCTCAGTCTCTGTGGGTTACCTGACTAGGAGAAATTGGGATGCTGGCACCAACCAGGAAGGGTTATATGTTTCAGAATACGGGTTGTTACGCCCGTAACCCTGAATAGCATTGACATCTTTGTAGGCTGAAGACATCTCAGATGTAAATTCATCAAAAGAATATGCACTTGCATTGTCATGTGGTGCATAACCCTAATTGTACGACGCCAGATCCACATCATTCATGGGTTCCTGGTATGCAGGATCTCGTAGAGATGGAGAGAAAACATCCCGAGTGAACGGATATGTATGAGAAGAGGGGGCTCGGGATGCTTGAGAGGAGTAAGATGGAGTAGTGCTGCCAAAAGATCCAGATCTTGCTCGCATTAATTCATCAAGCTTCTTATCGAGCAGATCCACCTTGTCCAGCCTTTTGGTGATAATGTCCATGTCGGCTCTGGTAGACTCGGCTTGAGCTTCGTGGACACTGACTCATTGCTATCTAGGTCATTGGAACTAGTTCATTGAGGTGGCATTCATCGAGTTCTCTACTATGGACTCAAACAGTTCAAATGCACTGTTCTCGTCTTTCGCGAGGAAATTCCCACTGCTAGATGCATCGGGCAGGTATCGATGTGTGTCATCCAGCCCATGGTAAAAGACTTGAGCGATGTACCATTTGGGCACATCATGGTGTGGGCACTTCCTGAGAAGATCATGGAATCTATCCTAGGTGTCATGCAGCTTCTCTCCAGGACCTTGGGAAAAGGTCGTGATCGTGTGACTCATAGCATTTGTTCGACCGATCTGGAAGAACTTTTGGAGGAATTCGCGACGTAATTCCTCCCAGGCTCCAATTGGCCTCCTGATAGTCTTGAACCAATAAGCAGCTTTATCCTTGAGAGAAAAAAGAAAAAGCTTCATGAGAACAATTCCAATATCTACATTTCTGGGTCGAATTGATTCTGCAATCCGACTCAGATCTTCAATGTGCTAGAAGGGATCCTCATTCTAGATTCCATGGAAATGAGTCTAAATCAGACTTATGATATTTGGCTTCAACTTGAATGCATCTCCTCCTGTGGGAATCCAGACTTGAGGTACTATAATTGTTGCCGTCGGTTTGTAGAAGTCCCGCAGTTATTCTCCACATGGTGGATGCTGCATCCTGTCAAGTGTTGTGAGAATCCTGTTGATGCTCTACTCTTATTTTTCTTCCGTTTCCTCGACCCTGGCTTCTAGATGAGCCATTAGGTCTTGATTCTCATGGTCCTGACCAACTAGAGGACCAGGATTAGCCATCTCAACTAATCAAGTGGAAGAAGGTTGAGAAGAGAGGTCGAGCGAGAATCGCCTTTGCTGCCTTGGGTTCGGCTCCGAAGGTCCCATAAGTTTAGGTCCTAACGACCTTATTCCTTGCATACACCAACTTAAAGGGTTGGTGTAGTCAAGCAGAACAAGGCTAAGTCCTTGTTAATTAGAGTGGTCCTTTAGATCAGATGGCCAAATTTATTGTTTAAGTTTGTGTTATTAAAAAAAATTCGGCGAGGGACCTAATGCAAGGAATTCGTGCCTCTTAGGCTAACTTGGCCAGGCTGTTTACGAAAGGACTACGAGGAAGGTCTTCCTTCGGCTATCATCTCTGGTTCCGTTACCCCACAACCGCAGTTGTTTGACGCTACCCTGTAGGCTTAGACACCAGATTTTGTAAGAGAGGTTGGAACTACCTAGTAGTTTCAAGCCAAATGCAAGTTATTTGATATATTTTCGTGAATTTTAACCTGTTTCTTCAATTTAGTAGATGGTGGGCGGTTCACAAGGTGATTTGCCTCACCGACTAACTCTTGGACTTGTCGGAGTCCAAGTTAGTCTATGTGGTCCTATTGGCTCATACACTTCTAAGTTTTTTTTCAAATTGAAGACAACAATTCAAATATATACTCTCAAGTAAGATGGAATCCAAATGATTTGAAACTTGGCAAGAAAATTCCTTTTTCAATAAGCTTTTTAGAGAGTATTTTTTTCAAAATTTTTACTATTTCCAACAAGTTATGAATTTTTAACAAACCAGGGGTCAAATCTGGAATTTAGACCCCATGTTGTTTTTCTGTTGGAAACCATATCAAATATGCTCTAAAAATTTTGTAAAAATATGATAATGAAATGTAATTTTATCCTCTTTCAAACCTCACAAATCATGAGTAAATCCGATTTGTATGTTGGTCAAAATTGATTTCTAAAGTTCATAAAAGTTTTATTTTCAAGTAATTTGACGAGTATGTACTCCATGAATTTTTAAAAATTCCATAGAAGGAATTTCTTTTTGGGAAAGGTGGTGTTGGAAATATAATTTGAAGATTTAGTTCCAGTCTAAATTTCAGGATTTTTGGAGCATCAGAAACATAGCTATTGAATTTTGAAGATGACACTTAATTTCTCTCCGAGTTTCTAATAAGAATGTGTGCACCTGATTTTTGTAGTGCCTACTTTGCCTCGTTCGCCACTTCATGTCATTGTACCTCGCCACAAAAATACTATATTAGAGATGAAATCAAAAGTCGTCGTGCCTCCCTAGCAACGGTGCCAATTTGTTCGAAGTGTAGATCGCATAAAAGATGAGCGCGTTGTAGTATAGTGCGAAATACGTCTCGAGAAATTAAATTAATGGAACTGGTGAGTCCTGGTCGATCGCAGGGAGGTAGGAAGCACTTTTGATTTCATGCGTTTGTTCCAAATATATATACCAAGTAATAGAAATAATCAATCACAATATCCACATCACAAAGAGAGATTGAATTTGATATAAGTGATAAAATGAAAACATGAATGTAAACAAACTACTACTGTAACAGAATAAGGGCACCACGGGTGGTCTGTGGTGGCCTTCTAAAGAGGTTGGGAAGAGCAGTAACGATCCGCAGGGGTGACCCAACGAATGCTTCAGATGGAGATGCAGAGATAGAGGCAAAGAAGATGGGAAGAAGGGAGAGGAGTTGTAGAAGGAGGAAGAAGAAGAAAGCTATTGAATGCTTTCAAAGGGGACCCTTAGGCCTCTTTTTATAGCTTTTGTGAAGGGCATTTAGGGCATTGGAGCCCTTAATTCCATGCAAATGCTTCAGATTAATCAGATCTGTTGATCGGGAGATCAACGGTTTTGATTAAGCATTCTAAATCCTTCTTCCATCCATTGTTTAATCTGGTGCTGACACATGGCACAATGTGTGCCCTTGGATCTGCATCTGACAGCCTTCGCTCATCCACCGCTTGCCGATTTGACCGCACCCCCACCGCTCGGCCTCAATTCACCCCTCATCTTCCTAAACCATCTCAATCATTCGATCTCTCGATCGAACGACTTAAAAAATGTGCGTCGCACCTACCCGACTCCTAAGGCATGCGTCATCACGCGCGTCTTCATTTGACACTCCTGCACCCTCCATGTGTTCGCCTCTCCACCGTCCGATGAAGATCCTACGATTGAATTTCATCCATGCACGATCGACTCCCACATCGTGACTCGAACCCACGTGCGCCCACGTCGCACGTGGGTTGTTAAGTGCGCTCTCTGTTGTGCTATGCACATGAATTGTTGTGGTTTCCATCTCATGTGCAGTCGCCCTCGGCCGTCGGATGGAAATCCAACAGTCGAGATCTCGCCCTTGCTTGATGAAGGGGCTGGAGGCGGCGATGTGGATGCATCGCAGCCATTGGATGATGATCCAACGGCCCACGACTTTCCTTCCCAAATTGGGGCTTGGTGAGGGGTGGCTGCAATGGCACCACGTGGCGCCATCGTGGCCATCCTTCTTCTCCTTATATCTGATGATGTAGGCCTTCGATTAAGTTGATTTCTGCATTGTTGGAATGCGAACATCGATCTGGATTAATCCATGTGGTTGGATTTCTTATCTGAGGTTTGGATATTCTTCAATTTGCCCCTTGGATCATGCTTCTTCTGCGGACCCCCTAGGGTGCTACGGGAGTCTGATTGATGCACTCTTGGAAGCATTGGACTCCCGTCGTCATTCCAAATAGATCCATAAGGTTGGATCGGTCATTTGCTGCTCTGAATTACCTGCAATTATTAATACCTCTCAAATAACACATTATTATGTATAAAACATATAAATCATCTACGATGCAAAGTACGATGTGTATGCATGTAGAATGCCCATGTTAAGCTAGTTTCTACCCTAATTTAGGGGAATTAGGGCCTATGATTATTGTGCAATCATGGATGTTAGATCAACCTGACAGATCTGATCAGAACGACGATGGGAGTCCAATGCTTCCAAAATCATCTCGATCAAACAACCAGAGCATCGTGTGTAGTCCATAAAAGAATAGAGACCGCAGAGCCAGAAGGCAAAGATCCAAGCCTCAGATAAAAAATCCAACTGCATGGATGGATCCGAATCAAGGATCGTTGTCCAACGGTGAAAAAATCAACTCGATCGGAGGTCTACAGCACCAGATACAAGGAAAAGAGGATGGACGACAATGATGACACCACGTGGTGCCATCACAGCCGCCCCCTCATCGCCGCCCCATCTAGGAAGGCCACCCTCGCATGTTGTGGGCCATTGATCTTCATCCAATGGCCACGAGCACGCCACTTCGCCCATCCACAAAGGAAAGAAAATCTTAACCGTTGGATCTTCATCCAAAGGACGAGAATAAGTTTCCTTAAAACAAAGACATAAAATGTGGATGCGTGGAGTAGTGGTGAGCACGTTCAACTGCAAGTGCGAGATGTGCGTTCGAGCGGTGTTGCATGAAAAATTAGGAAGGCATTGACACAGGCACAATTTCACCATTAGATGGCGATCGAAGGGTGGAGGGTGACCACATGGCATGATCTGAGCGTGCCACTACTGAACACATGATCCCACGTGATTTTTGAAGCACGAAGGCGAGATGCATGCCCACGTGAGCCATTCAATCGTGAGATTGGATGACTGAGGATGAGGCGCTCAGATTGAGCAAGTGGTGAGTGCGAAAAAGAAGAGAACATGAGAGAAGGAGAGGGAGCCATCCAATCTTGATCCGACGCATGAAAGCATGCCACGTGTCACCACCAAAATACACCTGAGCATAGAGGGCACGTTGGAGGTTATTTTGAGGCCTAATCAGGTCCGTTGATCTCCTGATCGACAGATCTGATTAATCCTAAAGTGTTGCAAAGGATAGAGGGCCAAATTACCCTTTTTGCCCTCCATAAAAGCTATAAAAGGCGATCAAGGCCCCCTAGTTGAAGACAACTCTTCCAGCATCTCTAGATACAACTCTTCCACCTTCTCTGCAACTCTCCGTCCCTCTTCAACTCCACTCTGACCTTCATCTTGGTGCTCTAGATCTGAGGTGCTGCCGCACCTCGCACAAGCATCCTACAAGCAGCGGTGTCTCTTTGCCACTTTTTATCTCTCTCTCTCTATCTAACTATCTATTTAATTGTAGTAGCATTCTCTATTATGAAAACTCTGTTTAATTGAAATTAAAGTTATGATCTTTTGAATGCCTGATTATATATCTAATTCCTATACATATATACATATATAAATATATTCTTAGAGCATCTTCTATTGAAAAGCTTTTGCAAAAATTGTGATTACCTCCCTGCGAATGACCTGGTACTCACCAGAGTTTTATAAATTTATTTGTTGTGTTTTTTCTCTATACTACAACTAAATAATCTTTTAAAACGTGATTTACATGTCGAACAAGTTAGCACCATTGCCGGGGAGGCAACGGAAAATTTGAAGCTTTCTTTGGTGTGAATTTGAGATTTCTAACTTGCTATTTTTGTTGATTTCGTGTGTACAGGAAAGCAAGGAAATCAGAATGAAACACAATGGGAATTGCGGGTTTGAATCTCAGGTAAGTACTCGTAGTTTAGATTAGTTAGATTTAGGATTTGCTTGAACCCTAGGATTAGTTAGAATTTGTTTGCTTATTGAAAAAAGAAAATTTTCTCTTGATTTTCGGGCTGAAATAAAATCTTAACATATAAAATCAATTCCTGAAGATCTGCATGTCCAAAAATTCTCAAATATTTATTGGATGTGAGTTTTAAAGTACGAAACAACATATCCAAAGTTTACTTAAATCTAAGCTACATAAAATTCTAAAAAATTCATGTACTGATCTATTATCAATTTGGTCATAGTTCCTGATTTTTTAGAGTTTAAAATATCATAGGAATTTTTATACAACTCCGATTAACATGAAATTTGTGACACTGAATTTTTGAGATAATCAAGAATTTAGGAAAAATATGAAAAAATATTTCTTGCATGTTTGATTGTACAGATTACCCAATCACCAACTGGGGGTCAAAATAAACTATAAAACCCCTAGTACACTTTAAATTAGAAAAAATAGAAAACGTGTATAAAAAATTCTTGAAAAATATTTTATGAGTACTTAGTTAGTGGTGTAATAGGACTAATTGATTGCATTACTTGGGTCGCACCACTTCCATGAATTTGAACTTAAAAGAATGATCTAGAATTATCTGTGCATAGGGTTTCACGCTAAGGATAGAGCACACCTGCATTTCTATACTTAAAGAAAATCTATCAAATAAATTGGGATTTGCAAAACTCTTGTGTGCCTCATCAAAACCTTGATTGAAAATATTATCTCAAGTGAACCCTCAAACGCATTAACACAAACATTCGAATCTTAAAATTCACTTCATCATAAGAAATTGCATGTTAACCCCTTTTGCTTGAGCACTTCACACATTTCAAAATCAATTTAAGGGAAAACACCCCCTAACGCCCATCATATTCCAAAAGCATATCAATCCCACTCCTAAAACTGAGTAGATGTGCCCTAGGCAGGACTAATAGTCTTGGGGACTTAAAACTAGATTGGGTTAAGTTCAAGGCCTTGCTTACTTGGACCCACTGGTGACAAGAAAGGTCGGTGTGGTAGCCCCATTAACCTTTAGTGGTGTCCTGCCATGCGAGGTGTCCTAAGGGGTCAGACCCTTCTAGCCAGCCAAGTAATTCAAGGGTTGATCTAACCCAATCGTGTTTTGGGGAGCCAGGATTAGGTCAAATTAGGGTTGACACTCTAAGGATCAGTTTGATTGCTTGTATTGAAAGGGCGGGGAATTCTCTCATCTGCTTTCTCTCTCTCATCTATTAACCTTCTTTTGGTACATAGATGCTAAAAGGTCTCTAAACCTTGACTTGGTACCACCTTTAGAGAGTAAACTAAGGAGAAGACCCAATTCTTTTGAATACATTCCAATGACTAATTGCCATGAGGAGGAACTGATTGAGGAGGAAACCATGGACTCATACTCTTTTGCCTCACGCTTTTCGCCCTATCCCAACCCTTCCCATACTTCAACTACTTCAGGATGGGAGAACTCTCCTCAACACCTAGCACTTGATTCCCTTGCCTACACCTCATATCCCCCGGGTATAGCTAGGCTTACATCAAATCACACACAAAACTCTTGATATCAAGGATCTTTACAACCTTAAAAGACACTCTCCAAGCAATACCAGCACCTAATTGGCATCACCAACTATCTTGATCGATTCAGCCAACTCATCTCTCTCCAGATCAGGGATATGCCTTAGAATCCCAATAACTAGAATATCAATCCTGTCCTCAAAATCACTTTGCAAATTATCCCAATTCCACCCAAACAACTTCACCTTCTATTGGGATAACCCTACGCCAACCAACCAAGGATATGATTCTTACCCTAGGTATTCAGATAATAGATATTTTGATTCAACTGAGGAAAGAAATCCTAGAAATTGTTATCGTCAGCCCACTCAAATCCCTGACCATGATGGTGATCCTGAGATCACCCAATTACTCCAAATAGTCCAAGGGATGAGAGAAGCTAATAAAAGAAATACAGATAACCTGACAAAATAGCTCAACAAAATTCAGAAATCACAAGGTGATAAAACTGGTCTGAGTATGAAACAAGTTGGTGGCAAGCCACTCAATGTTCAGGATCCAACCTTAAGTTTAACATCTTATCAAATCCTAACCTCTACATACACTGAACCCACCTACCAGCCTCGTGATTTTACAGAATAGATCCTTTTTGATATCCCAAAAATTGACTTTGAGGAGGAAGGCTCACTTAAGGAATTATATCTTGATTTAGGCCCTGAATTGCAATCATTCTATTTTGAGGAGCCAATCCAATGTGAGTTGGAGTATGAGTCTTTCATGTTTAAAGATACACAATTGGACTACATGGATGATTTGGGAAAATCAGAGCAAGATCAAGAACGTAGAAAGATTGGGGATAGTGACACTCCTAGCCAAGCATGATTAGATGTCTCTGATCTATTCTTGTTTGAGGATTACCATGATCAGATGTGCTTAAACGATTCGATATCTAGATTTGGCAATACTAATCATTCTAAGATATTGCATATAGAAGCTGAATCTGCTGTCACTTCTATTTCAGCTAATTCACACCCTTCTCTTCCCATCCACCAGAGTTCTAAAGAAAAATCTAACCCTTATCCCAAACATCTCAAGATTGAATAAGACAAACAATCCCCTTATGAAAAAAATGTTCAGGAAATTGCAAAATTACTAGGGTTGACTTATGAAGATCTATCTGAGGAAGCAAAGAATTTAGTTGAATCATGGAATCCTGAGGAGCTTGACTTGATTGATGAGAAACAAGAAGACATTCCCTCAGAAGATATAGTCCAAGAGAAAAATTATTGGGATCAAATTCAGAAGTCCACAGAACAAAAAGGATTTGAGGTGTTGACTAATCTAAACCCCGATCTTACTCCCCTTGGGGCTGTGATTCTAAGTAACAATGAATTTCTGTCCATTACAATTGAAGAGTTGCATCATGATTTAGGTGACTTGAATGATACTTTTGAATACCCCAGGAATAAGATTGAGGATTCTGATAAATCCAGAACTAGTAAGATGGACTACTGGATCCTATTTGATAGAACCACTCTACATCCATCTACACCTGACTTAACTTACGAAGTGGTTTCTTATACCATTTCAGACTTCCACCACTCAGGTTCCTCCCATTTCCCATCACTTTCAGGACCGATACAATTTATTCCCCATGAACCACACTTTATCCACCTCATCTACTTCCTCATGCATCACTTTTTAGGGTTGCCACTATCTACTTTCCACTCTGGCACTCGCATTAATGTTTCTCTCTTTTGTAGCATCTGGTTGCAATTAGTTTCAAGCCTGTTCAGTTTATTTTTCCGACCTTTTGGGCTTGGTATTCACCATCAGCTAATCTGCATTTGTGGATCACTGATCCTTGTGCTGCATGACCATATGTTCATTTTAATCCTGACTCAACCCATTATTCTGGTCATTCATTTTTTTGGGTTTAAGTATGGCAAATGACAAACTTAGCACTGGCTAGGAGGCAACCCAGTATTCATTACAGGTAGCTCTGCATCTTCTGCATCCATGCTGACCTGGATCAACAAGCATAGTCAAGTGATATCCCCTCTTCTTGCTTATTATATTTTGATTTTCAAGCATACATTAATGAATAGGCATGGGGGGTGGATATTGCATGTCTTATCTTTATGTCAAAAAAAAAAAAGCATTTAGCCATAAAGAATTTTTATTAAGGTTTTATTAGGGATTTATTCTTAAGTTGATTCTTGAGTTTAGAATCCAGTACAATTTCACACTTACACGTAAAATTTGCAATAGGTCCTCTGTGAAGATTGATAAACATCTTTAGTTTGTCGAGAAGAAGCAATGCTTCTTCTCCTAGACCCTTGGACAGTAATTAGGGAGTTAGGCAAACTATCTTCTAACAGATCCACCAAATAAGTGTGAGGTGAGAGTAGAAAGGCTACTGGTGCTCTAAGGCTAGTATGAGGAATCTTAACTTCTGGATAATTAGATAATGATACTTGGAGTTAGGCATAGTTTTCACTCTCGATTTCTGCGTACAAGTTCTTAGTGCGAATATTTTTGAGAGCCACTAAATAAGGCAAATATGCAGAGAGCAGGTTCTGATAAAATTAGGACTAAGGTGGGTGGTCATGACCTTCTTTTATGGAATCCTCGGCTGAAGGAGGGTATTAATGTCAAGGTCAAAAATACACTATCCTATCCATTCCCTTCCCGATGCCGAGAATAGGCATTTCCACCAAATAAGCCACCCGATATCCTTTTAAACACCCCTAATCCTGAATAATGCATTGTAAATAAAAGTTCATATGCTATACTACGTTGTGTTAGTAGATATTTGAAAAAAAGATATATATATATATATATAAAAGAGAGGAAAAGGAAATGAAAAAAAAAATATATATATATATACATAAAAAAAGAACAGAAAGAAAATTAGTTTGAGTTAGAATTTATTGAGGCAACAACACTTACCACCCTCATGATCCTCCAAATACAACCTTGACCTATTTTTCAGTATTTCTTGCCTCTTGAATATGGGCTGAGGAATTCTGACTTAGTCGTAGAGTTATCAGAACCTAATCAAAGTGTTAATGCTAGGAGAGCCCACCAAATATACTGATAAATCTGGTGAGATTTTGAGCTCAAAGAGAAAAGAAAAGGAAAAGAAAGAGAGGGAATGAGTACAAAGGAACTAAAGAGAGCACAGTTTCTCACCTCTATCTGAGTTGAATTATTTCATAATATGGAAATCTAGGTTCTAAAGTACTAGTCTAGATGCAGCACTAGATGAGTGAATCACCAAATATGAATCCACTTGACTCAAATCATCTTCCACCTGAAATAAAAATTGGGGTTGAATTTATATATTATCTTATAAGTCTGAGGAAGAAGTCTACATATCCTAATAGCTTTTTACTAAGGGTCAAGTACGAGCTTTAGATGAGGATTGGCTTTCACTTGGATCCATTGCATAGGCTATAGCAAAACACATTCACGATTATCTAGATTACTAAAGCTTCGGATGAGAACAAAAGACATAAACCTCTAGTCAAACTCCTGATAAAAATTACTCATGTAGGGCCACTTTGTATTTAGTCATGCATTTGCTAGGGACTAGAAAGATTTAGGTATGGGGGTATGATTGCACAGTAATCATGCAGCCTAAATCACCTAAATTAAGATAGATTCTAGCATAACTTAGGAATAATGAATTCATAGGCATCGTAATTTACACAATAGCCATTTTATTAGTCATATAGATAATATAATCAGTTTATGTACTAATGAGAGATAATTTAAATCGTAGATGAGTCGAAGCTGTGGAAGTTAGATCAGACTAGACAAATCTGATCAGAACGACGACGGGAGTCCATTGCTTCTGAAATCATCTTGATCTGACAACTAGAGCATCATGTGCAGTCCATAGAAGAATAGAGACCACGAAGCTAGAGGACAAAGATCCAAGCCTCAGATGAAAACCAACTGCACGGATGGATCCAGATCAATGATCGTTGTCCAACGGTGAAAAAATTAACTCGATCGGAGGTTTACAGTGCCAGATATAACGAAAAGAGGATGGAGGACAATGATGATGCCACGTAGTGCCATCACAGCCACCCCCTCATCCCCGCCCCATCTAGGAAGGCCACCCTCACATGCTGTGGGCCACTGGATCTTCATCCAATGGCCACGAGCGTGTCACGTCGCTCATCCACAAAGGAAAGAAAATCTCAACCATTGGATCTTCATCCAACGAACGAGAACAAGTTTCCTTAAAACAAAGACATAACAATGTGGATGCATGGCGCAGTGGTGAGCATGTTCAACCACAAGCACGAGACGTGCGTTCGAGCAGTGTTGCGCAAAAAATTAGGATGGCGTTGTCAAGGGCGCAATTACACCATTAGATGGTGATCGAAGGGTGGAGGCGTGACCACATGGCATGATCAAAGCGTGCCATTACCGAACACGTGATCCTACACAATTTTTGAAGTGCGAAGGAGAGATGCGTGCCCATGTAAGCCATCCAATCGTGAGATCGGATGGCTGAGGATGAGGAGCTCAGATTGACCGAGTGGTGAACGTGAAAAAGAAGAGAACACGCAAGAAGGAGAGGGAGCCATCCGATCCTGATCCAATGCATGAGAGCATGCCATGTGTCATCACCAGAATACACCTGAGTGTAGAGGGCACGTTGGAGGTTATTTTGAGGCCTAATCAGGTCCGTTGATCTCCTGATCGACGGATCTGATTAATCCTAAAGTTGTTGCACAAGAGAGAGGGCCAAAAGACCCTTTTTGCCCTCCATAAAAGCTATAAAAGAAGGCCAAAGCTCCCAACTGAAGACATCTCTTCCAGCATCTCTAGATACAACTCTTCTACCTTCTCTACAACTCTCCATCCCTCTGCAACTCCACTCCAACCTTCATCCTGACGCTCTGGATCTGAGGTGCTGCTGCACCTCGCACAAGCATCCTACAAGCGGCATCGTATCTTTGCCACTTTTTATCTCTCTCTATCTCTCTCTCTCTCCATCTATCTATTTAATTCTAGTTGCATTCTCTATTGCGAAAACTCTATTTAATTGAAATTAAAGTTATGATCTTCTGAATGCCTGATTATAAATCAGATTCCTATACATATATACATATATAAATATCTATTTAGAGCAAGTTCTATTGAAAAGCTTCAACATAAATTGTGATTTCCTCCCTACAAACAACCTGGTACTCACCGGAGTTTTATAAATTTGTTTGTCAACGTGTTTTCCCGCTATACTACAACTAAATAATCTTTTAAAATGCAACTTACGCACCAAACAAGTAGCACGGTATTTCAACCTCATCAAGCTAGCTCAAAGGTCCATTGAACCATGGCAAACATGGCAGTGGTGGCTTCGTGAAGTGGGGATGTGTGTGTGCACAGGGCGAGGTCGTGGCAATGCTGCGAAGGTGGTGGTGTTCAGGGAGATGGTAGAGTGGCTAATTGGTGGAATTAGGTTAGGGCTTTAGTCAATGGAGGTGTGGCGAAGCTGATGGGGGTGGTCGTGGTGAGATTTGTACGGTGGCACAGTAGATAGGCGTCATCCGAGCAGAGGAAGGTGAAGGCATTAGGGTTGAGACGGTGGGTGTTTGTGAGTGTAAGTGAGAGGGAAGTGAAGTAGAGGAAGAGAGGAAGAGACAGATGGTATTAGGAAAGAGGGAGAAGCCTGGAGAGCTCTGGTCGTGGCTTGATCGGAGCTGGAGGAGAAGAGGATGGTGATGTAGCGACGAGGACGGAGACAGGGAAGTCGGTCACACTTTGGTTGGTAATGACTACGAGGAAGAGGGGAAGCTAGTCGGCCACCCAATTTGATGATTGGACGGTCGAAAGAGGAGGGTGGAGGGGACTTTCCAGAGCTAAGTTCGAAGGTGGCTAAAGGGAGAGAGAAGGTTTTCTCTGACCAAAACTCGCTAAGGAGGTGAGGAATGCCAAGGGGGTCTTTTATAGGACTTAGGGAAGCTTGAAGAATAGGAAACAAGCTTCAAAGCTTTCTTGGGATTCAAGAAGAGTCCCATTGATTTCGTGGGTTCGCACGCACAAATCAGTGGGTTTTAGGAATTAGAATCAATTCTAATAGGTTTTCCTAGGTGTGAACATCAATCCCACCAAATTTGGTGGGATTTGATTGTCATTTAAGTAGGATTTTGCTTAGTCAAAGCTTTCCTGGAGGTCGGTTGACCTCCAATGGTGGCAAGGACTAATCTGCAAAGAAGATGAAGTTAGGGGGTATTTTGTAAGGATTTCAAAAGCTAAGGGGCTATTTGAGATAATAAGAGTCAAACTTGGACCAAAATGCAAACTAGGTCAAAATAATCTCAGATTGGGCCCAAATTTTAGTACAAACCTAATTTAGACATAAGAAATTTAATGGTGAAGTAAAATTTAGGTTTTAACCAAGTTTGACTAGCTAATTTATGCAAAAACCCAAATTAGGCCAGTTTTCTGTCTATGACTATTTTAGGTCAAATTGGGTTTAGAAGGTCAAATCAAGGATACCAAAACTTAGAGAATATTTTTTTTATGATTTTCAGAAGGTTTAGATGAATTTTATCCTGACCAGAACCTCAGTTAATTAAGTGGGTCTCTTTTTAGGGTTTTAGATGTTCATTAATTCTTGAAATGCGTTAAAACCCGTTTCGTTATACATGGACCCACTTATAGACATTAATGACCATATGACCCTTAATAAACACCTAAAATACCCCATGGTTATTATGTAATTGTGGAATACTGTTAAAATTGCAGAAATAACCTTGATTTCTTATCTTCTCAAAATAGAACATTTTCCATATATGACCCTTTGATGGTTATGTAGGAGCTTTTATTAACTTTATCAGACCAAATTGAGCTAGTTATGACTCATGATGGTGTTCCCATCATACCCCCATGCCTAGCTTTTGCTAGTCCCTTAGCAAAACCTTATGGACCAAACTAGTTATCTGGGTCAGATGTAACCATCATGATGTCCTACTAAGCCGTAACTCTACGAATCAGATCTTGATACCAATAATAGGCTCAAAGGTACTCAGGTATCAGCTCAGATCCAGACCTGACTAGCTCTCGCTTTAGTCTGCCATGAAGGTTTCTAAGGCTCGTAGGAACTAACCTAAGGTTTGTTGGACCCAACGGTTAAAGCATCCATTCTTGTAACATGGTTAACCCAGGTTCAGTTTGCCAGTGCATTTTTGTAAGAGAGACATGGAAGAATTTTCATTTGTGGAGAGCTTTCTCTCTTTTTCTTTTCATTATATTTTTCCTTAGATCCAACCTTTGATTAGCTTTGAACATGTTCTGTATCGGATTCCTTATCCCCATCATCAATCCTCGCAGGGTCCCTGGTAATCAATGCTTTGAGATAGCACCGCCTATGGCAACCCCCAGAACCGTGCCTTTCGACACTTCGAGATAGTGCCGCTCATGGCGTTCTATAGCTAAATCCAGACCTTGGCAATTGACATTTCAAGATAATGCCGTCCATGGCATCTGAACCAACACAACGTGCTTAAGTGCCCCCGGTAGGATATTTAGATATCCTAGGAGACAAGCACAGAGGAGATGATATGTTATTGCACATCTTTGAGGGGATTTCCCACTTCTCTGCATTGGGAACTCGTCCAAATCAACTTGTGTTTTTGAGCCACTCCTAATCTAGATCTTAGGACCATTTTCATAACAACATAAATGCCTTTTGGCATGATTTCATAATTAAGTGTATTGAACCAGACTGTGTGTGATTTTAGGGCGCTTAAGTTATCGAGTCCTGCAAACCAGAGGTCAATTAATGAGGCTGAATAATCCCTATGCCTTAGACTTAATACACAAGCTTTGCATTTTCCTCAACCTCTTGAGGATTAATCTGGATCTTAACAAGTACGTGAGTGTTTAAATCTCAGAACAGATCCAAGAGGCCTAAGGTCAGTATTTGTCCCTAATTCCTTAAGTTTTAGCCTTCTAGGTCTTAATTCATCATTCGATCAAACCTAGAAGTTAGGTAAGTTCCATATTATTTTGAAGGGACTCCATTTTTTTCTTTATCCTTTTTCTCCTTTCTTTTCTTTTTAATTTTCTTCCCTCCTTTTTCTCATTTTTCTCTCAAATAAACCTTCTTTTTCCTCAACCTCCAATTTTTTTATATGAAATCCTTTTGTGCTTTGATTTTCACATCATTTTGCAATTTAATACCCCCCATGACTATGATCTGCAATGTCCTCATTGTAAATTAGGTGGGTTCGAGTTCAGCACAGATTGTATATTAGAACAGGGTCAAAGGGTGGGTGGACAAGTCGGGGTGACTGTTGTGGACGATTTCAAGTTTTGATACAAGTACCAAAGGTTGAATCGGCTGTTCTAATGGACGATCCCTAAAGTGCAATATGATTTCCACGAAGAGATGAGTCAAAAGGATTTCAATTTTTTTCAAAAGATGACGGGTTGCCTCCCGTTAAGTGCTAAGTTTAATGCCATCAGCTGGGTGCAATGAGCATAGGGAGAATAGAGATTAAAAGAGACAACAACCAAGTTTGGATCAATAGGTTCAACGAACGGTTTGACTCTCTGACCATTCATAATAAAAGGCTCAGAATCATGGCTGAGTTCACTAATTTCAACAACTCCATTTCCAAAGATTTTTCTTACCAAGAAAGGTCCAATCCACTTAGATTTGAGTTTGCTTGGGAAGAGTTTGAGCTTGGCATCAAAGAATAGGACTTTTTGGCCAGGGTGGAAAGATTTTCGCATAATGTGCCTATAATGGAAGGCTTTGACCTGCTTTTTGTAGACACGCGAGTTCTTGTACGCGTCATTTCATAGTTCCTCGATCTCGTTCATTTGCAACCGATGATGTATTCCAGCCTTCATTAGATCCAGATTGCACTTTCGTACTACCCAGTAGGCCTTATGCTCCATCTCTACGGGAAGGTGACACGCCTTTCTATACACTAATTTGAAGGGAGACATGCCTAATTAGGTCATATGGGTGGTCCTATAGGCCTACAAAGCTTTCGAAAGTCGAGTAGAGCAGTCCTTCCTATTAGGTCAAATAGTGACCTGAAGGATCTTCTTGATCTCTCGATTTGACAATTCTACCAGTCCATTAGTCTGGGGTGGTAAGAAGTCGAGATACGATGCAACACCCCATACTTTTTCATTAGGGATTGAAAGTACACATTGTTGAAATGAGACCTACCATTGCTGATGATGACCTTAGGAACCCCAAATCTGGAAAAGATGTTCTCCTAGATGAATCGGAGGATAACTTTGTGATCGCTAGTTCTCATGGGGATAGCTTCGATCCATTTAGAGACGTAATCAACAGCGGGCAAGATGTATTTGAAGCCATTAGATTAGGGAAAGGGTCCCATGAAATCGATTCCCCATATTTCAAAGATTTTGCACACAATTATCGGGTTCAAGGGCATCATATCCCGCGGGTGCATGTTGTTGAGGGTCTGATAATGAGCGCATGCCCTACAATATGTTTGTCCATCTTTGAACATCGTGGGCCAAAAGAACCCACACTAAAGAATTTCCACTGTGATTTTACGCCCAGAGAAATGGCCACTGTAGACCTGGTCGTGACAGAATGAGATCATGTCATTGACCTCATCGTTAGAAATGCATCTCCAGATTTCTTGATCATTGACAATGTGGAAGAGATACGGTTCCTCCCAAATATAGTACTTGGCCTCAGAAGTCAGCTTGTCTCGCCTGGAAGTCACCCAATCTGGCGAGACTTTCCCCATAACTAAGTAGTTCACTATATCAGCAAACCAGGGGAGACTGTGAATGGCTAGTAGATGCTCGTCTGGAAAATGCTCAGTGATCAGACCAGACGGGTCAATGACTGAAGAAGGAAGATGGTACAAATGGTCAGCTACCACATTCTATTTTCCCTCCTTGTCCGAATCTCGAGATCATATTCTTGTGACAGCAAGATCCAACGGTTTAATCGAGGTTTTGCATCCTTCTTCGTGAGTAAGTGCCTCACAGTGGTGTGATCTGAGTAAATGATGGCATGGGAACCTGGAAGATAAGATCTGAATTTCTCTAGGCCAAATACTATTGCCAACAGCTCTTTCTCAGTAACCGTGTAGTTATGTTGAGTCTCAGTAACCGTGGTCATCTACTAGACGAGGCTCAACATAACTGTGGTCTACTACACGGATATTGACCACGGGTTTCCCGTAAACTTTTTGCCCAAGCACCGCCCCCACTTCATAGTCAGGTGCATCGCACATGATCTCAAAGGGTAGAGATCAGTCAGGGGATTGTAGGATTGGTGCTGGAGTAACTCGATCACGTAGGCTCTCAAATGCACAAGTGCACTCATTGGTGATCTCGAAAGGGACATCCTTTGAGAGAAGATTAGTCAGGGGCACATGATTTTCAAGAAATTGAGAATGAAACGATGGTAAAAACCAACATGCCCCAGAAAAGATCCGATGTCCTTGACCAAGCTAGGCATGGGTAGTTTAGAAATCAAATTACCCTTGGATCAATCAACCAGGATGCTGTTCTCAGAAATAAGGTGACCCAGGACAATTCCCTCAGGAACCATGAAATGGCTTTTTTCCCAGGAAAGAACCAAATTCACGTCGATGCAACTCCTGAGGATTTAGACCAAGTGCAGGAGGCAATCATCAAAAGATTCCCCAAATACTGAGAAGTCGTCCATGAAGACTTCAAGGTATTCACCTACCATATCTGAGAATATGGAAAACATGCACCACTGAAAGGTAAAGGGTGCATTGCAGAGATCGAAAGGCAACCTACAGAACGCGTATGTCTCGTAGGGGCAGGTGAAGGTGGTCTTCTCTTGGTCCTCAAGATAGATTGCCACCTGATTATAATCGGAGTTGTTACGACCCGGTTCCCGAATCCTAATAGGACACGAGACTAGACCAACTCGATTGATCCCAAGTCCCAGTCATCCAACAAGAAAGTAACCAAAAAGCAATAAAATAAACCATATTCACCATGCAAGCAACTAACAGTAACAAAAGTATAGCAGTAAAGAAGTAAACTACTACAGTACACACCACCACAATAGTATAAAATTAAATAGGTATAGGACTATAAAGTTCACAATAAAAGAGTACAGAAGTGTAACAACTACTCACTACAACAGGAAACGGAGTACAATAGAAAGCTACAAGTACTGGGCTCTACTGGGCCCAGCACCCTCTGCAGCCGTAGGCTCTGGCTGCCCTACACCTGGACCTGAAAAAGCTTATGAGTACACGAAATCAGCGAACACTGAGTAGAGTGGCAACTAGCTAACTAAAACAGTAAAAGTGGATAGGTAGTTGTTGTTTTTCAATTTCTTTCTTACTTTAACTAATTATTCTTTCTTTCATCACTTGGTTTATTTATCAGGTCTCTTTCTTGATCTCGAATGTTCCTCGTGGGAACAATCTTGATTGCAGTCTTTTCCGAAGAGTAGAAGTACCACGTGGTGCCCTCCTGGCTGGGAGAGTCCCCCGTGGTGGTCCTACACTCAGTCAACCACCCCAAGGTCACTGACAGACATAATGGTGACTATGGCACGTGCGATAAATGCACGGGTAGCTACCCCACACTGGCACGCAGTCAGTCATTTCCGTTAACGGGTGTGCCCAAAGCACAACACGGAACCAGTATAGGGCATAGCCCTCTCAGTAACAGGGATCTAGCCCCTAAGAACCAAATTGGGGTCTCGCCCCTCCACAGTCCGGGCACCCTCGCCTGACTACCCTGGTTTGCCCAGTGGGCCTAACAATTCGGTGTAGAGCAGCTAGCTGAACCCCGGGCCCCGTGGGGTGGCTAGCTCTCCCTGATACTGTGTACGCGAGGGCCAAAAAGGTCGGTACAAAGTGGCCAATCCTAACCCCAGGTCCCAACCCTAGGGCGACTAGCACCACTCTGCACTAAACAAGGGGACAGTCGCTCTCCTTGGTACTATGTACTCAAGGGCTAGCTCACTTCCCCATTCACATTTCCAGTTCCATTCCATTTATTTCCAGGAGCTCTATTCCTAATTCCTCATAGGGTTCATGTTCATGTTTCTCAGGCCAAGCCATATTAGGTTTCATCATTTCTAGTTCCATTTCTCAGGTCCTACACATGTAACATGTAGCTTTATTGTTCACATTCCAGGTTTATTCGCAGGTAGCTCGTGTTTCCAACATTCAATCTTTCATTTATAGTTCATATACATGCAGCTTATATTATGACATTTAACGTAAACAACAGGAATTTACGTGCAACAGTTTGCTCACACAAGTACTTTACATTTCACAGGCAGCTGTTATTTACTTACAGGCAATTGTTATTTTCCTATCTACTCATCCAGACTGCAATCCATACGTTCAATACAAATATTCTAGTATTTCTAGCCCTAGAATTCATGCCATACCCTAGGATCTAACATTCATTCCACATATGCATTCATGTTTGTAATTAAACTAGGGGAAGCCACTCTACCAGTAAACCCAGGAGTAATGGGGGCTTGATCGATAGGTCCACGTGCCTCAGCAAACCCCAAATCCGCAATGGAACGAGGTCCTATCACAAGGATCAATCACAGGAGACCACTCAGAACAAGATAAAAGTATTCCAACAAGTAGAGGAACTTATACGGAGAACAACAGAATCTTAATTGCAGAAATCGAACCTCAAACAGACCCTAAACGGGTCAAAAATAGTAATTCTAGTTCATATCACACGTCTGGAACACCAGACGTCTTAAAAGTGTCCAAAACCATACCTCAACTCCTGTGCCACTCCTCAGACATCCAGGAATTCTGCTGGACCGTCTAGACCAAATTCCAGATGTCCAACAACCTCTCTGGACATCTGGAAACACTTCCTACCATCTGGTGCCTCTCCCAGACGTCTAAACTGCATGGGAGGGCATGTCCCGCACCTTCTCGAAGTGAATCCTACACGCAGCGACACAAATCTCCTCAATATGGCACGGAACAGTACCTCGGCGGAATGGCCTGCATGGCCCTATCTGCAAGGAAGGTGTACGTTGCGAGATTTACCTCTCAGTCATCTAAGGCCTCCTCTAGACGTCGTCTGCGTCGTCTGGATGTCGATCCAGACGTCTGATTTTGGGAAAATCCCAGAACCAGTGCCTGCCTTCGCCTTCTCGCATCGCGCCCGCTCGCCTACTGCTCCGGCTGCAGTAGTGTCGGAGAGGACCTCCCCGACGCACCTCTCTGCCTCGCGCTTGCACTGACCGGCCGCGAGCTCTCCGGCGAGCTCCCACACGAGCTTGTGCGCGTGCTCTCCTCCCTTCCCTTCGCTGGTCCTCCTCTCCTCCCACGCCGCTCACACCAGCTCCTCGCTACTCGCTACTCACCACTCTTGCTAGAGGAAGAAGAAGGGTGGCTGAAGGTAAGGTGAACGAGGGAGAGGAGGGGGGTTTAAGTAGGCACTGGGTTAGGGTTACGTTTGCTGGAGGAGAGAGAAGGAGGTAGGAAACGAGGCTGCATACTGCCTGCACGTAGCACGCATGCAAACGTGAGGATGTACATGAAAAATTTGATTTCCAGACGTCTGGGAAGGTGTCGAGACGTTTGACCAGACGTCTGACCCAAGTCCCAGACATCTTAAAGGCCTCTAACAGCACGGGTCTTAATAAGAGTACCCATCCAAAAAGTAGAAGAAACGATTTCCTGCTAGTTTCTCGAGTATTTGATTAATGAACGGTAGTGGGAAATGATCCTTCTTCGCGGAGGCATTCAGTCTTTTGTAATCAATGCAGACCCTCCACGAGTTCGTTTTACGGGTTGGTATGGTCTCTTCAATTTCATTCGTGATTACGATGAGTCCTTCCTTCTTAGGCACAACCTAGATTGGACTCACCCACCGACTGTCGGAGATTGGGTAGTGATAAACGCCAGTTTATCATCATTCTTATGCATTTAAACAAACCTAGCTCTTAGGATTTTACTCCGTAAACGGATTTTTGGGCTGCATTTAGGCATAAATTAGGTTAGGCATGCATTGCATTTTTTATTATCTTTTTAATATGTTTTTGTGAGTGTTAGGGATGTACAGATATATAGATCCCTAAAACCCTAGCACTCAAGAAGGAAAATGGTGAAGGAGAAGCCCAGACTAGTTGGAACTCAGCTTGATCTAGCTCACCATAGCTGAAACCTAGCTCACTTGAACTACGGTTAGCTCATCCCAGCTCCATTCAGCTAATCTCAGCTGAATGGCATCTCAAGAGAGTTCATCTTAGCTCACCCTAGCTCAAGTCAGCTCAGATCCAGCTCAACTTAGCTGAGTCCAGCTCATCTCAGCCCCCACTAGTCCATAGGGAGCTCTAGCTAGCTCAGTTGAGTTGACATGAGCTCACCCCATCTCAGATCTAGCTACATCCAGCTCCACTCAACTCCAGCCAGCTGAAGAAGAACTCATTCCAACTCAGGAAGCTCAAGTCCAGCTCCCGGGGACTCAGCTTAGCTCAACTCAATTGAGCTAAGTTACCTTAGCTACCTCAACCAGCTTGATTCTCCCCGAGAGCACCAGACCTAGCTCACCTCAGCTCATTATGCTAGAAGCTAGCTTACTTTAGCTTGGCTTAGCAGTTGGCAAAGAACTAGCAAGCTAAGCTAGTTAGAGTAGCTTCATGCTAGCCTCTTCAGCAGCACCCAACTCCAATTTCAGCTCCAGACTTCTCCTCATTTCCTCCCTCCAAACCCTTGCTCCAACACCTTCTCCTCTACTCCTCCTTTAGCTAAGCTAGCTTAGCTTAGCTTAGCTAGCATAGCTAGCAACCAGCTCCTTGGCCATCCACCACCTTCAAATTCAACCCTAGCTAGCTCCACCAACTTAAGCCTACCTAAGCTAGCTACTCTACTCAAGTTGGCGCCACCTCCTAGCCACCCCTTCACCCCATTATCACCACCAAAAGACACCAAAAGTTGGTGCCAAGAACCACCCCTAACCACCTCTCTTTTGGTGCCAACTTTCAGCCCTTAATCCATCCTACACCTACCCACATAACCCATCCTAGCCATCCACCTACCCCTCCTTCTAGAATCCTTCTTGGTGCCAACTTAGACCCCCTTCTAGAAGCCATTTTGGCACCAATATCAAGGGATGTCAACACCCATAACCACCCCCTAGGTGTCCCTTAAGGTGGCGCCAATTGACCTTGGCCATTGGATCCTTAACCACCTCCATCTCTTCATCGTAGCCCTCCATTCCAAGAGTCACCTTAGCCCCCTTCCTATTCTATAAAAACCCACCACCTACCACCATTTTGGGGCATTCTCCATTAGTGTATTTTGCTACCTATGCCACCTATACCTACGGCCAAGAAGAAGGAGTAGGAAGGAGTTGGAGGGTTCATTTCAAGATTGGGATCTACCAACCTTGGAGCAAGAAGCCCTCTTCTTCACCATCTATCTAGAGGATTTGTGTTTGCTTTTCTTATTTGCAATTTTCTAGTAGTAGAAGCATTCCTCTACTAGGCCTTTTTTAAAACACTTTTTCATTTATCTAGTTGCCTTCTTTGCAATTTCTTATTTGCATTTCTACTTGCTTTGTTTTTAGCATTCTTCACTCCCTCTCCCTAGTTATTCTAGGCCTCCACTTGCCTAGAGTGAGCTTAGGGAGAGGTTCTACTTGCCACTTAGAAGTAGTATTTTAAATTTGATGTGTAAATCACCTTCCCGCCACCATTTCGCATGTTGTCTTAATTCAAAAACAAAAAATGATATATTGAAAAATACCAAAAAGAAAGTTGAGATTTGTATTCCAAGCAAGAGAATCAATTTTGCAAACATTTGGCCTCCTTAGATGACCCTAGATACTACCCTATCTAGGAATATAAATTTAAGAGTTGATTGGTTTTGCACATTACGACGACCTAATTAACAAACCGCGTGAAATCGCTATCACTTTTTGGCGCCGTTGCTGGGGAGGCATGGCTTTGCTTATTCTTTCTTCTCTTGCTTGAAGTGGATCTCATCCCCTTCTCTTTCTTTTCTTTTGTGTGTGCAGGAACTGTTGCAGGAAGAAAGCGAGAATTTGGAAGCGAGAGCTCAAAGATCCTTTTCTTCCCTTGAAATTCAGGTTGGTTCCCCTTTCTTGTCATATTTTGGCTAGAAGACTACCAAAAAATATTAAACTTGGCTTTCAGGACCCTAAACACTTTAATTAAGTGGAGTGGTGCTCATATAAAATCCATTATTTGCTTGAATGCTTTTTTAACACCACTCTATTGCAAGTATTGGTGTTCTGATTTTCGGGTCCAGATTTCTATTCGGACTTGAAAAATCAATTCCTAACACCACAGCCTCCTAAAATCATAAAATTTCATACAGCGATTTTATGTTAGGAACATCTGTTCTAAATTTCAGATCAATTGGATTTGTATTTAATTTTTAAAAATTCATGGACTGCAGAGGGGTCACATTCTTTAATCTTCCTATTTTGCTACCGCCCATGAATATTTAGAATTTTTATAGTCATCCAATTTTTGTGAAATTTAGCTTGCTGAAATCCTTGTGAAATTTTACACATCATATAAAATCACAAAACTTTTCTGAGGTCGGTGGTAATATTGAAAAGTCCAAAATACCCATAGGTATCATTTCTGGACTTTAACACCATTACAATTAAAAATTCAAAATAATTATCAAAAAAATTCCTAAAATCTTACAAAAATCTTTTTGGAATCATTGTTTGATTTTATTCAAAGTAGTGGTGTTGTTTGACTTGTTTGGACAACTAATTAATTCAGAAAGCCTAAAATTAATTCATTGGTAGTAATTTTCTGTCTTAGGGATAATTGGCTTAGGGTTTCTATCTTTCTTTTTAGAGACTCACATTAAAGGAAATTAACCATCACCAATACAACTTGTCTTTCCTTTGATTGTGAAGTTTCAAACTTTTTTGAAAATTTAAAGAGAAACACCCTAAAACACATTTAATTAAATCAAATCCTAAAAGACAAAAATACAAAAAAAAAATTTTTGTGTGACAACTTGATTTTCATTGGAGCCACTCTCCAATTCCTGCACACACAAAAAAATCAAAATAACAAGGCAACAACCCAATAAATGCTCTCCACATTCTGTGTGCACTATAGCATCCTAGACCTAATTAAAATTTGTAGCAACTTGACCCCTAAGGCTTTATCAACTTAGGATTTCTATTTAGGTCTTAAGTTTTCTTTAATTAGTACCAATTCTGTCATCTATATCTGGTGTTCAGGCTGAGGGGCCGTGTCAAACGACCAGGCACGGGTTTGTACAAGCACCTGGGGCTTTCCCTGGGAAATGTTTGGGCCCAAACCTCCCCTTAAGCAACTTGGCTAGATTTGTTGATAGAACGGGTATTCACTATTAACTACTTATTTCCTATATAGACCAAGTCTTAGGTTATTATTAGGGAGTCACATTTAAGTCAGGTCTAGTTTTGTTTGTTTGAATTGTACACTTTCTCTCATCTCTTTCTCTTCTCCTCCCCTCCCGTTCTTCCATTTTATGCATGGGCGATGGTCTCAAAATCCGCACTTGGAAGGACCATTTGATTTCGCCCCCCGCGCAAAAAAGACCACTTTTTCTGTCTTCTCCTGAAAAAATGGAAACACAACAAAATAGATCCACTGACCCTTCCACTTCCACCTCTAACCCCACCACTAACCCTAATTCTAACCCTTCCACCCAAAACCCACCCACCATTAACTTCCCACACTTGGAGCTCCCTAATCTTCAGTTGCCCCAAACACAACATCAAGACCCCCTACCTGATCTTTTAAAATTGATGGTCGAGCAGATTAATAAATTAAATTCCAATCAACAAACATTGACTAGGAACATCCAAAACCTAGCCAACCCAAGGCCAAACCCACCACCCCATCAGCAGCCTATTGTTCCTCTAAAAGATTTCTATGATCCGTCTTATTATGAGGAACGACCGGGGGTGGTCATACCAGAGGGGGACTTTGAGATCAAGCCTGCTGTGTTGAACCTAATTAAACACTTTCATGGCCTTCCTAGGGAAGACCCTTTCAGCCACCTTGAAGAGCTAACTCTTCTTGCACAGACAACCCGTTCTCGAAATGTGCAAGAAGACATATGGCTGATGCGGCTTTTTCCATTATCTCTTAAAGATAATGCCGCTTATTGGTTCAGGACCATTGGCCGACCCATCACAACTTGGCCTCAGCTCAAGAGCGCCTTCCTCAAGAAGTTCTTTCCCATAGGTCGTACCAATTCCATGTGAAGATCTATTACGACCTTTCACCAAAAATCTGGTGAGACTTTCCATGATTCTTGGGAAAGATTTCAAGATCTTTTAAGAAGTTGCCCACACCACGAGATTCCTTTATGGAAGCTCGTGCAAATCTTCTATCATGGTTAGAAGAAAAAATCCGACATTTTGTCGACGCCTCGTGTGGCAGCAACTTCTTAAATAAAGATGCTAAAAGTGCCTACGACCTGTTTGAAGAAATGAGTGAAAACTCATTTAATCAAGCTTCCATGAACACATTTTGCAGAACCCAAAACCCACAGTTCGGCGTTCATGAAATAGGCACTCAATCTATCCCTGTCACCCAAGTCGATCTTCAATTGATCGCTTAAAAACTCGACCAGATGCATATTAATCAAAAGAAAATTGAGGAAAGACTGGCCACATCAACTCAAGCTCCACACCTACATCTAACCCAACCTAACTTTCCACGAAGAGAAAATTTCCACAATCTCAACACTACTCCTACTGATTATTCTGAGGTTGCCCATGATTCACTGGGGAATTACAACTATCCAGATCTTAACCCCACTCAAAATATTTCTGCCATCCAAGAGCCCTTTAAAAATTCTTCCAATTGGAAAATTACCTAAAGTACTCCTGGAATAATCAAGTTTCCTCCCAACCATATCATTTTAATGGGTATGGGCCAAATCCAAACTTCCATCCTGGGCCATCCCAACAAGACATCAATGCCCAGATGATGCGAACCCTGCAGGAAATGCAAACAAAAATGACGAAAGTAACCCGAACCATCACAAATCTGAACAATCAGATTGGGGTTACTCCCATGCAAAGACCTACAGGACATCTTCCGTCCCAACCCATGCCCAACCCTAATCACCAAGGGAACCATTATACGGGCAGAACTCCACACTATCCTAATCAGCCTCCTCCTAATCCACTACCTCAATAGCCGCCCAGGTTTCCGCAATCACAGGCCCCCCCACCTCCTCCAAATAATAATCCGACTGCACATGTGGTTACTTTGAGGAGTGGGAAAACCACCATTGACCCTGGGCCTTCACACAAACCTGGTGAACTACCTGTGCAAATTGACTCCCCACCTCCCCATCAGGAAGAAAAAGAAATACAAAAATCTCAAGACAAGATTCCTATCCCTTTCCCACAAGCTCTCTACCCCACCACCAACAAAAAGAAGAAATCTGAGCCCACTACAGAAGAACTCATGGAGCTATTTGGGCAAGTTCATATCAATATTCCTCTCCTAGATGCCATCAAATATATACCTGCCTATGCTAAATGTTTGAAGGAGATTTGTACTCCTAAAAGGCAGGCCAAAAATCTAGGACAGGTGCATCTTTCGGAGACAGTAAGCTCTGTCATACAGAGTAAGCTGCCTCCTAAGATGAAAGATCCGGGGGCGCCTTTAATTTCTGTAATTATTGATGACACTACATTTAATCACGCCCTCCTTGATCTTGGTGCCTCAGTTAATATTATTCCCACGAATTTATTCGAAGAATTTCATATCGGTGAATTAAAACCCATTGAGGTTACCCTGCATTAGCCGACCGATCTACAATCAAACCTCGTGGGATTATCGAGGATGTTTTGGTCAAGGTCCAGAATTGTGTCTTCCCTGCAGACTTTCTGGTTCTTGACATTGAGGTACCTGAATCATTACTGGACTCCCCAATAATCCTTGGATGCCCTTTTTTGGCCACTGCAAAGGCAAATATCAATTGCCACACAAGCAAAATGGATATCACTTGTGCAGGCCAAACTCTCACTTTAGATATTTTCAAATCCTCTAGGAGATTCCATGATGATAACTTCTTTGATGACTCAGATACTGAAATTTCCAATATGGTGGAGGAGACAATGTTAATAGATACCGTTACCGACCACAATTTTTTTGAGGACTCTGATTCAGAATCAGTGGTCAGCGAAATCTGTGATCCGGAAACTTGTCTTGACCCCAAATTTATTCCTGATACCCCCCCTAAGCACCCTAACCCACCCACTATTCACGCACCTAATTTTTCCACACTAACTTCACCCAATCCTCACCATTCCTTCCCTGACTCCTTTCTTATGGACCTACCACCAACCCCGCCTAAGTTTGGCATCCAACCTGATTTAAAATCATGGCCAGACTCAGGCAACACTTATCATTTTCCATCCAACTTTGATCCCAATATTGCTTCTAATCAATTTTCTAGGGATCTAGAAGAAGACACCTCTTTAGCAGGCATCCAAGTGTCCAATTATTTACATGATTTTACGTCTTCCGTGCATACCTTCACGCCCGGCTGAATGGTGTAAAAGATAGCACTGGATGGGAGGTAACCCATCATTTTTTCTTGCTTTCCTTTTCTCTTCTTTTTCCAGGTTTTGTTCATCCTAAACCCAATCGTTCTTCACTAAGGTGATCCCTTTTCCTCCTAATGCATGAGGGCATCTTAAGCATGGGGGGGTGTTTTTAAATTTGACGATCGATTTAGGATTTTCAAAACCTAAAAATATGCATTTTTCTTTAATTTATTTCGTGCTTGCATACCCAAAAAAAAATGATGAAAAACTTTTTCAGGAAAAATTTTGAAATCGGGACTAAGGTCGAAAAATTCACTTTTGGTACAATGGGATTTAATCTTTAACAAACTAAGGATGAGGACATGGATCTGATCATTAGAATTCTAGGGACTATTTTAGACTAGATCAGATATCCTTCTCTAAAATTCCACCTGAACTCATGATAGTTCAGATGACTTGATCCTATTTTGTAATACGGAAAGTATTTGACTTAGGTTCTGATTCAAAAACTTGCATGTCTTGAGAAACTTGTGTCAATTTTCACACACATGCCAACACTTAAAAACAACTAAAAATTTGAAAAACTCCCTTGTTTGGACTTAGTAAAAGTCTGAAGCAGATCATTGGTTTGAGTTCCCACCGCCAAGGAGGAAAATACCTCCTTTGAGGATACGATGTCAACATGTTACCGCCTCGGTGCTGCTCCATATCTATATTTCATATCTTTAGATGGAGCATTAAAGCGCATTTTAGCAGCTCAAGTGTCTTGGACGGTGCTCTACCTATAGTGTCGGAGCAAGAGCTTGAGTTTGCTTGGAGCGACCCTTTACACCGTATCGTGTTTTCAGGTTGTGAGCTCCTGGGTGGTGTCATGGACAGTGCTATCCCGAAATACTGGCACCAGAGCCCCCTCGAGGAATGGTAACGGGAATGATGATCCCGACACATCTGTTGTAAGACTAAGCTAAAAATAAGCATGGGGGAGAAAAATATATATATATATATAATAATAATAATAACACGTCCTTATAAATGTTGGCTTTTCACAAGCACAGACACAAGGTTTTAAAGGATTTGGAAGTTGCGAATCAGATTCGTAAGCCAGAAAAATCCTAAAAACAAAAATTTCAAGTCATCTGAATTAACAAAGGGTTAATTTGTGAATTTTCTGGAGGATATATTGATCCCGTTTTGTCTAATGGTTGGATCCAAAAATAAATCCAGAAGTTTATCTTTAACAAATCCCGTACCTCCTGTGTTTTAATCTACCAAGGTCCCTTAATCTCTTTTTCTCCTCAAAAGTCAAAAAAAAAAAAATTACATTTCCCAAAAATTCCATTTTCCAAAAAAATTGAAGTTTTGCTAAGAGACTAGCAAAAGATAAGCATGGGGGTGTGATAAACGCCAGTTTATCATCATTCTTATGCATTTAAACAAACCTAGCTCTTAGGATTTTACTCTGCAAACGGATTTTTGGGCTGCATTTAGGCATAAATTAGGTTAGGCATGCATTGCATTTTTTATTGTCCTTTTAATATGTTTTTGTGAGTGTTAGGGATGTACAGATATACAGATCCCTAAAACCCTAGCACTCAAGAAGGAAAATGGTGAAGGAGAAGCCCAGACTAGTTGGAACTCAGCTTCATCCAGATCACCACAGCTGAAACCTAGCTCACTTGAACTACAGTTAGCTCATCCCAGCTCCATTCAGCTAATCTCAGTTGAATGGCAGCTCAAGAGAGTTCATCTTAGCTCACCCTAGCTCAAGTCAGCTCAGATCCAGCTCAACTTAGCTGAGTCTAGCTCATCTCAGCTCCCACTAGTCCACAGGGAGCTCTAGCTAACTCAGTTGAGTTGACATGAGCTCACCCCAGCTCAGATCCAGCTACATCCAGATCCACTCAACTCCAGCCAGCTGAAGAAGAACTCATTCCAACTCAGGAAGCTCAAGTCCAGCTCCCGGGGACTCAGCTTAGCTCAACTCAGTTGAGCTAAGTTACCTTAGCTGCCTCAACCAGCTTGATTCTCCCCGAGAGCACCAGACCTAGCTCACCTCAGCTCATTATGGTAGAAGCTAGCTTACTTTAGCTTGGCTTAGCAGCTGGCAAAGAACTAGCAAGCTAAGCTACTTAGAGTAGCTCCATGCTAGCCTCTTCAGCAGTAGCCAGCTCCAATTTCAGCTCCAGACTTCTCCTCCTCAGCTCCTTCCTCCAGACCCTTGCTCCAACACCTTCTCCTCTACTCCTCCTTTAGCTAAGCTAGCTTAGCTTAGCTTAGCTTAGCTAGCAACCAGCTCCTTGGCCATCCACCACCTTCAAATTCAACCCTAGCTAGCTCCACCAACTTAAGCCTACCTAAGCTAGCTACTCCACTCAAGTTGGCGCCACCTCCTAGCCACCCCTTCACCCCATTATCACCACCAAAAGACACCAAAAGTTGGTGCCAAAAACCACCCCTAACCACCTCTCTTTTGGTGCCAACTTTCAGCCCTTAATCCATCCTACACCTACCCACATAACACATCCTAGCCATCCACCTACCCCTCCTTCTAGAATCCTTCTTGGTGCCAACTTAGACCCCCTTCTAGAAGCCATTTTGGCACCAATATCAAGGGATGTCAACACCCATAACCACCCCCTAGGTGTCCCTTAAGGTGGCGCCAATTGACCTTGGCCATTGGATCCTTAACACCTCCATCTCTTCATCGTAGCCCTCCATTCCAAGAGTCACCTTAGCCCCCTTCCTATTCTATAAAAACCCACCACCTACCACCATTTTGGGACATCCTCCATTAGTGTATTTTGCTACCTATACCACCTATACCTACGGCCAGGAAGAAGGAGTAGAGAAGGAGATTAAAGGGGCACATCACCAGCCCTTTTGGTGCCTTCTTCTCCCCACTCTCTTCAACTTGGGCCATGCCAAGGAGGAGGACTTTTCTACTTCAAGGAGGATGGCCAGGCAAAGGAGAAGGACCTAGGGTGGACGTCCACCCTTGGAGAGAAGCTTAGGGCATGCCCCCTTAGGGCTTGCCTTAGAGGACATCACCTTGGCAGAGCACAACAAGGAAGGAGTTGGAGGATTCTTTTCAAGATTAGGATCTACCAACCTTGGAGCAAGAAGCCCTCTTCTTCACCATCTCTCTAGAGGATTTGTGTTTGCTTTTCTTATTTGCAATTTTCTAGTAGTAGAAGCATTCCTCTACTAGGCCTTTTTGTAAAACACTTTTTCATTTATCTAGTTGCCTTCTTTGCAATTTCTTATTTGCATTTCTACTTGCTTTATTTTTAGCCTTCTTCACTCCCTCTCCCTAATTATTCTAGGCCTTCACTTGCCTAGAGTGAGCTTAGGGAGAGGTTCTACTTGCCACTTAGAAGTAGTATTTTAAATTTGAAGTGTAAATCACTTTCCCGCCACCATTTCGCATGTTGTCTTAATTCAAAAATAAAAAAATGATATATTGAAAAATACCAAAAAGAAAGTTGAGATTTGTATTCCAAGCAAGAGAATCAATTTTGCAAACATTTGGCCTCCTTGGATGACCATAGATGCTCCCCTATCTAGGAATATAAATTTAAGAGTTGATTGGTTTTGCGTGTTACGACGACCTAATTAACAAACCGCGTGAAATCGCTATCAGGTAGATGATCCTTGCATCTAACCACTTGATGATCTCCTTCTTCATGACCTCCTACAGA
Source organism: Thalassia testudinum (assembly GCA_037157565.1). Taxonomy (NCBI): domain Eukaryota; kingdom Viridiplantae; phylum Streptophyta; class Magnoliopsida; order Alismatales; family Hydrocharitaceae; genus Thalassia; species Thalassia testudinum. The sequence continues at coordinate 100,816,505 of JAZHRO010000025.1, forward strand.
TTACGATTCAGACGTCTTTGCATTTCACGAGATGGTTGTGCACCCTCTTTGGTATAAATGTGGTGTGTGCAATACGAAGGGCTAATGCCAGTCAGATCATCGAGAGTCTAACCAATGGCTCTCTGATGCTGCTGAACGATAGAAATTAGATGTGTTTCCTAATCAGAGGTGAGGAGGGAATTGATAATCACAAGAAATGTCTGATCGGAACCCAAAAAGATGTATTTCAGATGATCGGGAAGAGGCATCAGGTGATTCAGGATGGGCCTCAGAAGAAAAGGTGGGAGTTGTGGATGGGACTAGATCGGTGCTAGGCTCCTCTATCTGCGGGGTATGATCTGGTTGAGGTTGAGAATTAGGGATAATTGGGTCTTCCTTAGGAAATGTGTCCCCAACCATAAAACTGATGTCACATACTTGTTCCACTGCCCCGTAATTAATTCCTTTCTGGGCCTTAAGTATATCAATTTTTAGCATCTTGTTCCTTAATTTCAATTCAATTTGGCCCTCTTCGCAATTAATGTTTGCCCTAGCTATCGCCAAGAATGGTCTACCTAGTATAATCGGTGTATTCTTCAAATTCTTAGGAGTCTCCATATCCAACACAATGAATTCCACAGGAAAGTAGAAGTCACGGATTCGAACCAGAACATCCTCGAGAACTCCTCTAGGTGACTTGATCGATCGGTCAACTAACTATAAAGTCACCTCTGTCGGTTTTAGCTCAGTCTCCTCGAAATGATCTAGTAGGGATGTAGGGATCAAATTGATGGAAGGTCCTAAATCTAAAAGGGCTCTGTTGAACTCTAAATCATCAATCATGCATGAAATCAGAGGGGTACCAGGGTCCTTTGCCTTAGGTGGGAGTTTGCTCAAGATGATGGAGCTGGCTTGCTCCAACAGTATGATTGGATTCTCGCTTTTGGTTCGCGGCTTATGCTTAGGTGTACATACATCCTTCAAAAATCTTGCATAAGCTGATACATGGCGAATCGCATCCATCAACGGGATGTTTATTTGGACCTGCTCAAAGAGATTGACCAAGTCCTCCTCAAGAGCCACGGGTTTGGGTTTCCTTATTCCTTTGGTCAAGGCCTCTTGAAATGGAACCTCTGTAGGTTCCTATAGAATTGGTCCAGGTTCTTGATCTGGGACAACGGTATCGTAGATAACCAGCCTAGGGTTTTGGTGCAAACTACCAGGCTGAGAGTGGCTCGGATAAGGTGGGTCCAGAGTTGTTTTGCCACTACGGGTGGTAACAGAGTTCAGTCCTACCTGGTTCTGGGTTGGGGTAGGCAAAAGAGGTGGTTGCTGCTGAGAACCTACGTATGATGTTGAATCCTCCATCCCGTCAGGTGATGGTGCAGAAGGGGCCTGATAGATGTAGTGAGCCTGGCCTTGAGTCGGGTTCATAACGTGCCTCTGGTTTGGCACGTTATTTGGATTGGGCAAAGGTTGCGAAGGGAGTGCACTAGGTTGGCAGGGATTTGCCATCTGGGTGAGTTGATTGCGAACCTCTGTGATCTCATCTTTGTGGTGTTTTTGCATAGCCACATTCGTCTTCTGAATGTCAGCCAGAGTCTGAGGGATAAGAGTCATTTGATCTTCTTGTGTTGGCCTGAATTGATAATTTGGGTTGGGCCTAGGCTGAGGCTATTGATATGGATGAGAAACTTGTGGTCGAGTTTGATATTGAGATCTCTGATTTTGATTGCTCCCCGACCATGTGAAGTTAGGATGATTATTCCATCCAGGATTATAACTATTTGAGAAAGGATCATTCTGGATGTCATTGAGGTCCTCACAGGCCTGGGGAACCTCGAAGAAATCAGAAGAGGGTTCAAAGTTCCCCCAACTAGACTAGGCAAATTCGGAGTTTCCTCCGAACCCTAGAGCAGACAGGGGTGGATACGAGTCCATCACCTGAGAAGGTTGGTGGTAAATGTTATGCATAGCCTCCCTACCAGAGGGTGGTTGTGCGAATGGGTTTTGGGCAGAGGTGGCTCGCTACAGATGTCAAATCAACTCATCCACCTTTTTCTCAATGATCGAGACCTTGTCTAGGAGATTGGCCATTAACTCCAAGTCAACGAAAGAGGACAGGCCCTGTGTCTCATGTGCTCCTCATGGATTCGTCAATGCATGGGCATTTTTCCGATTGAACATGCCCATGGATTAATTATTGATGGAGTTCTCACACATATTCTCGAGAATCTCCCACACGATGTCTTCGTGTTGACCCATGATGTTTCCTCCACATGTCACATTGACAAACAATCTGATGTCCTTATGGAGTCCCTGGTAAAAAGATTGGACTTGTTCCCATTTAGGAACTCCGTGATGGGGAATTTTCTCATGAGATCCAGGAAGAAATCCCATACCTCATGAAGCGGTTCTCTTGCATTTTGTGTAGAATGCATGATCTGGTACCTCAAAGCATTTGTTTGACTAACAGGAAATAACTTTTTTAGAAACTCGGATTGTAGTTTTGCTCATGCGTTGATAGGATGAGTTAGGGTTTGGTACCAATGAGCAGCCTTGTCCATGAGAGAGAAAGAGAACATCTTCATGAGCAAGATATCTTGATTTTGAGCTTCTGACCCAAAGGTCAGGGCCAGATGCTTGAGTTGCTTGATATGTTGGAAAGGATCTTCGAAATTAAGCCTATGAAATTTAGGAATAGCATGAATCATGTTGGGCTTGAGTTTAGTATCAAGACCTCCAGCCAGGATTTGGACTCAAGGTTTGATTGCCACTGTAGCGGGATTATAATGATCTCGCATCATAGAATGCTGTGGTGGATTCATAAAAGCCTGAAATAGATCATTGAGGCGCTAAAGCTGATTTTGGAGATTATTTTCTTCTTCTACTGGGTGTTCCATGATTATAGATGAAGGAGATCTAGGCTCAGATGAATCAGAAGAGATATCAATCTAGTTGGGTTATTGCACAAATAAGGAGATTGAGGCTTGGCCTTGACAAAAGTGAATAGCTAATGGAGGCCTCAAGGGTGGTCTTAAGGACCTCCTCCCAAACATGCACAGATGGAGAAGATGAGGGATAGAAGGTGTGATGGACCCAATCAAGACACCCAAATATCTTTGGATGACTATAGAGGTTCAGAGTGGATGATACCCTTAGATTAGAAAGTCGTCCACTTGAGAATTACCTGGGTAGCCAGGAAGGGAGAGTCCCGTGAAGACCCTTACACAGTAGAGCACCCCCACGTGTTATAGGGTTTCCCCCACTCGACCTTGTCACTATGGGTCCAGGTAGACCAGAATGGATAACTTGACCTATTAAGTCTACCAATTTTAAGTTTAGAGTGTGGGTGCTTAGGATTTCACTTGAACTTTAAGATGTTTTTGTGAGTGGTAACCTAATTTGAAGATTGGTTGACCCCGCAATGTGGGTCAACTTCACCTGATTTATCCTTTATTATTAGGTCCCGCTTTTAGGATTCAAGTGAGATTTAGAGCTTGATTCTTAGGGTTTGCTTGTTAGGTAAGTTCAACGAAGGCTTAGGACACACACAATTTGGGAGTATTGAATCTTTTTTTAAGCAAGTGTGTCTCTAAAACCCTAGAATGGAAACCGTAATTGGCTCTAATTGATCCAATCAATTAATTCCAAATCTGGCACCTAAGGCTCAATCAACAAGGTGGTAGCCCTAGGTGTCTTAAATCCCTAAATAGGTGCAAGAATTAGGTTTGGGATGTTTCTAAAAATGTATCAAATTAGGCAACTTGTGATGATTAATCTAAAAATAGAATTCAAGTTGATCCTAATCGATTTCTTTCCCCTTTTAGCTTTTCAGAATCAAGGGCTTAATGAAGATGGATTCGTGGTTTACCTACCCTTGGAGTGGCTGTTGTGCAGTTGATCTTGCTCCTCGGCTAAATCCCTACACAAATCACAATCAAAAGAGATAAATCAAGTTAGTATCAAGTCAAGAATCGTAATCAAGAGATCAAATTGCGTGTTGCTCCCCGGCAACGGTGCCAAAATATTTATCTCTCTAAATCAGGGTTTTAAAAATGATACATCGCAGTATAGCCGATAAAGTGCGAAAAAAATAGAATTTATGCTTAAATGGAAATCCGAGGTTGAATGCAGGGAACAAGTAGCAAATCAATCTCAAAATCACAATTCCAAGTAAAATATATAAGCAATTACAACCAAAACTTGATTTAGAACTATTCAAGAATGATATATCAATAGTTCAAGTACTAATGTGCAAAAATAATGAGTTAAAATGTTGATTTGAATCACCAAATTAACCCTAGACAATTTAATCACAATTATTTGAAATGTTTGAAGAGTGAATATCAACCAATTTCCACATCAATTAGTATCTCAATAATGAAACAGTAGCCTAGAACTAGCAATAGTGGCAAAGGCCTCTCTTCTCCTTCAAACCTAAGTGAGAGGCACAAGCGCAACACAGAGGCATGAAAGCCTCTAAGAGACTAAGTGTTGAGAGCAGAGGCACAAAGGGCAAAAAACCCCCCTCTCTTTCTCTTTCTTCTTCTCTTCTCTCTCAGAAATTCGAATGGATCCAGGTAATCGGACCCATGCCTAGACCCACGTGGCATGAACCGCGGGCGAGGGCATGTGCGATGGAGCATGAGAGCAGGACCTCACCTCGGTGCTCTTGGAGGCAACTAGTGGAGATCATAAAAATAATTTCTCCTGCGTGGGCTTCAGCAACCCATGATGTAGGACTATCCCACAAGGCTTCCTCTTGTGTGAGTTGTAGGTGCTTCGTCATCAAATTAGTGTGGGGGAAGTGATTAACATCCCTAATTGACTACCTAGGAAGCTTCCTGGGTCGAGAACGCATCGATCTGGAGCTGCAATTGGATGCTTCGAGGCTTGGAGTTGAAGATCACGCCGAAGAAGGCAGTGGTAGTGGCGACTGTTCGGTGAAGCACCTAAAAAGAGTAGCACGGTCTTTCGACCTCATAAAACCAGCTCAAAATGTCCACCGAAGCGTGGCGAACATGGAAGTGGTGGTTTCATGAAGTGGGGAGGTGTGTGTGCATAGGGCAAGGTTGGGGCGGAGCTGCGAAGGTGGTGGTGTTCGGGGAGATGGTAGAGTGGCTAATCGGTGGAATTAGGTAGGGCTTTAGTCAGTGGAGTTGTGGCAAAGTTGATGGGAGTGGTAGTAGTAAGATTCATGCAGTGGCATGGTGGATAGGTGTCGTCGAAGCTTCACCAGAGCGGAGGAAGGTGAAGGCGTTAAGGTTGAGACGGTGGGTGTTTGTGAGTGTAATTGAGAGGGAAGTGAAGTAGAGGAAGAAAGGAAGGGAAAGATTGTCCTAGGAAAGGGGGAGAAGTTCGGAGAGCTTCGATTGTGGCTTGACCGGAGCCGAAGAAGGAGAAGAGGATGGCGAGGTGGTGACGAGGATAGAGACAGGGAAGTCGGTCACACTTTGGCTGGTAATGGCAGCGAGGAAGAGGGGAAGTTGGTTGACCATCCAATTTGATGGTTGGACAGTCGAAAGAGGAGAGAGGAGGGGAGTCGTTGGAGCTAAGTTCGAAGGTGGCTGGAGAAGGGAGAGAGAAGGTTTTCTCTGACCAAAACTCACTGAGGTGAGGAATGACATGGGGGGGTCTTTTATAGGGCTTAGGGAAGCTTGAAGAACAGGAAACAAGTTTCAAAGCTTGCTTAGGATTCAAGATGAATGCCACTAATTTCGTGGGTTCGCACGCATGAATCAGTGGGTTTTAGGAATTAGAATCGATCCTAATTGATTTTCCTATGTGTGAACATCAATCCCACAAATTTTGGTGGGATTTGATTGCCATTTGAGTAGGATTATGCTCAGGTCAAAGCTTGCTTGGAGGTTGATTGACCTCCAATGGTGGCAAGGACTAATATGGAAAGAAGATGAAGAAGTTAGGGGCATTTTGTAAGGATTTCAAAATTTGAGGGCTATTTGAGATAATTAGAGTTAGACTTGGACTAAAATGCAAACTAGGTCGAAATAATCTCATATTGGGCCCGAATTTTGGTACAAACCTAATTTTGACCCAAGGAATTTAATGGTGAAGTCAGATTTAGGTTTTGACTAAGTTTTACTCGGTAATTTATGTAAAAATCTAAATTAGAGTAGTTTTATGTCTATGGCTCCATTTTAGGTCAAATTGGGTTTAAAGGATCAAATCAAGGGTACCAAACCTTAGAGAATATTTTTTATGATTTTTAAAAGGTTTAGATGAATTTTATCCTGATCAAAACCTCAGTTAATTAAGTGGGTCGATTTTTAGGGTTTCAGATGTCTATTAATTCTTAAAATGCGTGAAAACCTATTTCATTCTTCATGGACCCACTTATTTGACATTAATGACCATATGACCTTTAATAAACTTTTGAAATACCCCATGGTTATTCTGTAATTGTGGAATGCTATTAAAATTGCAGAAATCACCTTGGTTTCTTATCTTCTTCTCAAAATAGAACATTTTGCATATATGACCCTCTGATGATTGTGTAGGAGCTTTTATCAACTTTATCAGACCAAATTGAGTTAGTTATGGCTCATGATGGTGTTCCCATCACTTCCCTTTAAGTTAGTCACTGCGTTATCAAAAGGAATTAGGAATGCTTTATAATTCTTAGATATCGGATATCAAGCCTAATTTTTGATGAAGTCCTTAAGTGGTTAAATGGCTACTTGTTTTAACTTAGGCTTAAGTATCTGAATGTGCACGGGAATGTGGAGGGTGTTAATTGGGGTAATGCCCTGTTATTTCAAATTTTTTGGTGTGTGCAAATTGGACAGAGTGAGTCCAATGCCAAATCAAATTGTCACACAATTTTTGTTACTTTTCTACTTTTAGGATTTGATTTAGATTAATGTTCTTTTAAGGTTTTCTTTTGATGAATTCAAACAAGTTTGAGTTCCATAATCAAAGAGAAATCAAGTTGTATTGGTGAATGTAGATTTCCTTTAGAATGTTGGACTAGAAAAAATGAAGAGACCCTGATTGATTTAAACCCTAAGCAAAAATTTAACTATCAGTGAATCTTTTTAGGCTTTTCTTATTAAGTAGTGATTCAAACAGAGCAAACAACACCACTCTTGGAAGGAAAATCAAACAAGGATTCAACAAAATATTTTCTTATGATTTTAGGAATTCATTTGATATTTTTATTTGTGCTGGTGTTAAAGTCTGAAAATGATACCCGTAGGTATTTTGGACGTTTCAGTGCCACCACCAGCTAACCAAAATTTTTGTGATTTTATATTATATGTAGAATTTCACAAGGATTCCAGAAATTTCACAGAAATTGGACAGGTAAAAAATTCCTAAAATTCATGGATAGTAACAAAATATTGAAATTAGAGATGACCCCCCTATGGTCCACGAATTTTTAAAACTTCTCTACAACTCCAAATGCTCTGGAATTTGGAACAGATGTTTCAGACTTGATTTGGAATCTTTGATTGGAATTTGAAGATTTTAGAAGGCTTGTGGTGTCAGGAATTTATTTTATAATTTTGGACAGAAGCCTGGACCCAAAAATGAACACCAACACTTAAGGTACAGTGATGTTAATTAATCAAACAACCAAACAATTGCTTTCAAAGGTCACCACTCTACCTAATTTTACTATTTTTGACCCTGAAAGCCTGATTTAATTTTTTTTGATGTTTTTAAGAGAATTATGTGACAAGAAGGATGGCACTATCCTTGAATCTGTGGGAAGAAAAGGAACTTCAAGCTCTTGCTTCGAAAATCCCACCATCTTCCTGTTGTGCCTGTACACATGAGATGAAAGAAAAGAGAAGGGGATGATGTCCATGTATCAAGCAAGACATATGAATGAATGCAAAGTCATGCCTCCCCGACAACGGTGCCAAAAAGTGATACGAGAAAAACATGATTTGAAATTAGGGTTTTTATTGTGTAACGTACAATTCTGATCGCTTTTAAATTTATAAAAATTGAGCACTTGGGAAAGTATTGGGGTTGTCCCAAGGGAGGCAAAAATGCAATTTAAACACTCTCGCTTGATATCAGGAAATCGACTTTCTTTTTGTGATTTTGAATATAAGATTTTTTTAGAGTTTTGAAATAGAGGGCAACAACGAAATAGTAAGCGGGAAAAGGATACACCTAAATTGCTAAAGCTAGAACCTAAGTGACAAGAAAATCCTCTCACTAAGCTCACCCTAGGTGCGTGAAGACCTAGGGTAATTAGAGAGAGGGTGTGAGTGCACTATGGTAAAAGCAAGAAAATGTGACAAAAATTAAAGGAAAAGCAACTTTGATTAAGGAGAAAAGTGCTTTACAAGAAGACAAGTAGAGGAATGATCCTACTCTAGAAATAAAAATACAAAAATTGAAAACACAAATCCTCCTGGTGGTGTTGGTGAAGAGGATAAGATCCTTGCTACAAGCTCAGTTGCTCCTGGGCTTGAAAAGGATTTCTCCTAATCTTTTCTTGAAGTGCTCCTCTAGAGATGTTGCTTTCTCCTTGGCAAGCCCTTGATGGGCATGCCCTTGCTCCTCCAAGGATGGAAGCATTCCACCCAAAAGATCTCCTCCTAGGGTGGGTGCGCACCACCCTAAAGAACCTCCTCCTACCTGGCATGTCCTCTGGTTGGCATGGGCACAAAAGAGAAGGGAAGAGGGGAAGGCACCATGGGGTAGAGTGTCTCCTTAATCTTCTTCTTCTCCTTCTTATCTTGGCCATGGAGATGATGGAATGAAGGTGGAAGCATATGTGGATAAATGAAGCCAAAGGTGTCTCCCATGGTGGTGGTTATGGGCCTTTTTATAGAGGGGTTAAGGGGGTAGGTAGGCATGCATGGGATGGATGGCTAGGATAGGTTTTTGGTGGTGGGAGATGATCTAAGGGCCATGGATGGGTGGTTCCAAACCAAGGGATATGAAGGGGGTTTGGTGGCCTTTGGTTGGATGGCTAGGATGGCATGATGGAGGTGGTTAGATGATCCTAAGGTGGAGGGTGTTTGGTGCCACCTAAAGGAGTGTCATGGGGGTAGTTATGGGTGGCTAAGGGACACCTAAGTTGGCACCAACCATGGAAAGGTGCCATGGTTTTGGCGCCAACTAAGGATGGTTCTAGAACGGGTGTAGGTGAAGGTTGAGATAGGTTGTAGGGGTAGGTGTAAGGCTAGGATGTGGGGGTTGTTTTGGTGCCAAAGAGATTGTTTCTAGAAGGGTGTTTTGGCACCAAAACAAGGTGGCGTTTGATGGTGGTTGAGGGGCTAAGGGTTGCCTATGTTGGTGCCAAAAGGGAGTGGACTAGGTAGCTTAGGTGGACTTAGGGTTAGGTGTATTTGGTGGAGCTATTTAGGTAGGGTTTTAGGTAGGTGGTGGATGGCCATGTAGTGGATATTTTAGATAATCTAGATTAGCTAGTAGTTGAGTAGAGGAGTGATGTAGACACATCCATTTAGGTTAAAATGCCTATTTATGCATGTTCTTAGGCTTCGATTTATGTTCCATATTATAAATAATGTATAACATGCATCATGCTGCATTTAGACTAGTTGTGCATATTTTAGGTTAATTGCATCCTTTTTGTGGTTAGGAGAGGAGATTTATTTCGAAGCCTCGAATTGACTATCCGACCGTACGGATCTGATCAGGATGACAATCGGTGTCCAATGCCTTCGAAATTGCCTTGATCGGAGTCCCATAGCACCATATGCCGTCCAAGGAAGATCAACAGCCAAAGGACTAGGTGATGCAATCCAGAGCTTCAAATAATAAATCTAACCACACGGATGGATTTGGGTCGACGATCACAGCCCAACGGCATGAAAATTGACTTAATTCAACCTCTGTAGTAGCCCCTACAAAGGAAAGAAGATGGACGGCCCAGGTCACACAATGCGGTGCAACCCAGGTCGCCCATGCGCACGCACGCACCATTGCATGCACAGAGCAGCATAGGCATGTGTGTGTGTGTGGATGCATGCACGCATGCAAGGCAGTGGCAATGCGCATGGGTGCGAGGTGCGTGGGCACGCGACAAGGGCACGTGGAGTGTGTGCCATCAAGGGCTCATGAGCAAGATCTTCAGTGACGTTTGCAATGGATCTTCAACGACTTTGATAATCATCACTAAATGTCCTGTATACGAATTTGGTTCTTTCCTCCGCTATAAAAGGACCCCTACCCCCCATTTTTCTTCATCTCTTCCTTTCTTCTGCTCACCACCTCCAAGGCTCTTGAGAGAGCTTGTCCTAAGCCTGGGATGCTCCCTAGAGTAGAAAATAAACATTTGTTCCCCCCTCTCATCCCCATTTGTGGAGCATCCCACAGCCGTCCTCTTACCTCTCTTAAGGAAGAAGATCCTCACCGCGACGCTATCCTACCCTGCCCTCCGTCCTCTGACTTCGTCCTCGTTTGTTCCGCTCCTCACCACCTTCCTCTAGGCAACGTCAGGGTGAGTCATCCTCCAAGCTACCGTCGAGGGGATTCTTCTCATCTCCATCTATCCTTACTGCTTTTTATTGTAGTTTTTCCCTCTTTCATAGTTGTAGAGACACTTGTTGAGATATATGTGATTGTTTCTCTCTCTCTCATATTTTCCAAGTAGATTAGTTAGATAAGAATTCATCGACTTAATCTCTTGCTAAAAATATCAAAAAAATTAGAAAAAACAAAAGTGACAAAAACAAATAAAAGTGAAACACGAATTTTCAAAACCAAACGTTTGCCTCTCTGTGTTCGACCTGGGACTCACGTTTCGAGTTTCGATTATAAATTTTATCTGATTGACCGATTTTCTCACAAATCGAACTACGACGATGAGTTTTCCAAACTCGAATCCTTTCCATGTGTGAATTCGCTGCTATCATTTTGGCACCGTTGCCGGGGAGGCAATGCTCTTTGGTTTTTTCTTGCATTTTCCCTCATTACTTACATAATTTTTCTAACCTATCTTTCTTCTTCGATTTATTGTCTTACAGGAACCCGATCAAGGAGTCGAAGGCGGTAGATTGGAGTAAAGTGTGGGTAGAGACATTTGAAAGTTTATCCCTCCACCCACCACTAGATTTCCATTCCATAGCCTAATAACTTAAACTCAAATCAACTTAGGTGCTTGCATAAACACTAGGATAGATTTGATTGTTACTTCGCCTCACCTCACCTGCCCAGATACATTAAAAAATAAAAAAATACCCTTCTCTTGTGGGATTTAATTAAAAGAGACACACTTAACACCCATAAATTCTCATCCTAAGGTTCATAATCACTTTGATTCTACCACTTAACCGGGATCTGACCTGTGGACTCGGTACACTTCAACTCAATGCACATAAGTGAGTAGAAATCTGATTAGGCTAAGACATTGTGTGCTTTAATATGTGGTGCGAATAGGCCAATTGATTGATTTGTTTGGGCCACACCACTCAAAATAAAACTGATCCATCAAGTTAGCTTGCCACTTAGGGTTGATTTTTAGGGCTGAACTAGGCACTCCACATTATTTTTTTTTTATTTCTAAAGGAATATATCATCACCAGTGCTTGCAAAACTTGGAGTGTTCTCCTAAACATGATTGAATACACCTAAGATTAGACCTTAAAAGACACATCACCAAATAACCTTGTTTGCAAATCCTGGTTGTGCATGCACACACATATTAACTGATCATTAAGGGCATAACCCATCTAAAGGGCCCATCACATTCCAAGAGCATGATCATCCCAAGCCTAACTAAAATTGAGTAGATGTTGGCCTTAAGGATTGATTTGCTCTTCGAGGCTCAAATTGAGATTTTTTTCAATTAATCTACTTCTACTGGTCCATCTGATGTTTAGCTAAGGAAGTAGCATCAAACGACCACGGCTACGGGGTACACTAGGAACCCAAGATGCAAGCCAAAGGAAGAACCTTCTCCCTAGCCCCTCCCTCTAACTGGTTGGATTGACTGGATAGAAGTAGACCAAATCATTTATAATCTTTGGATGGGTACTGGGAGACTGTAGGTCTTTAGGCTACCCTCATAAGGACAGGTTTGGTTGATTGTACTGTAGGGCACCTTTCTCTCTTCTATTTTCCCTTCTACTCTACTATGTATTCTTCCACATCACACTCTCATTTCTAATCCTACCCTCCTGCTACCATTTATCTCTGAGATGATTACTATCCTGACTTGACTTATGACTATCCATCTCCTAGTCGGGATAACTTTGATTGGGGATATAAATCCGGACCTCAGTGTCTAGGGCCTAACCTTGGACAACAAGACTATGATTACTATCCTTTCCAGAGCTACAATGATTATAGATCTCCATCCTTTGATGATCAAAGCAACCCGAACTACAATCAGGAAGGATATGATGATTATAACATCTACCCTCCCTAGTATTCCACTAGATATAGGTCACCTCCATTCTTTGAACAACCCAAGATGACCTACTATCAGGGAGGGACCCGAGAACCTCAATATCTTGACTCCCCTAGAATAAACCCAAACCCACCCATCCCTGAACTAAACCATTCGGTTCAGGGGAACTTGATCCAAGATAGGGTGTTGGCTAACTTGAGGAACAATATACAATCTTTAGAATCTTAGCCAATAGCATGATTGAAGCATTGGAGTCTATGATAAAAATGATTGATGAACTGAATATCTCTTTATTGGATTTGCTCTAAAATGTTAGGGATAGGGGTTTAGGTGAGTTTCTACTTGGGAAATTGTCTAGATTGAGGATGAAATTTGTGGTTGATCTAGTTCAATCTTAGGATGATTCTCAAGATGAACCCCTTTCAGGAAAGCCAATGTTTGAACCCGCTCAGGTGCCTGTTGGGGAGGATACATGTTCTGAAATCGGAGATAACCAGGTTGGTCTAGAGCAACCGATTTAGGATGAACCGATTGCCTCACTCAAGATCCCAGAGCCAGGGAATGAGAAAAAATGTCTCTATGGACTAGGAAATGACATATGATTTGAGACATATATAAATGAGGATTAAGATTTCTTTAATTCTAAGGGTAAGGAATCTTTAGGTGAAGTCTCACTTGAGCTTAAGGAAGATGACTTTAGTGAGACGAATGGGCTCGAGGAGTAAGATGAACTATTTGATAGCCCGATTATTGAAGATTGTGATCCAATTGGGGTTGACATGGAGGATACTAATCCTAATATAATAGGTGATCCAATTGGTAGCCCTAACCTTCAACCACACCCTGAAGAGCTGAATGATCATACTTTTGAGATCATTGTACCCAAGTTAATTCTGATTCATCCACAATTTCTCGACTTGGGAAAATCATATGGGGTGAATGATATGCTAGAGGTCCCGAAACCTGAACACTTGATGTTGGAGGATAGAAATGTGGAAATGAAAATCTGGGAGGTTAATTCTGAGGGAACTACGATTTTGGATCTAAGGGTTCCTGTTGACCTGAAACCACCTACTTTCTACCAGGACCCTTGCGATATCTTTGACGTGCAACCTAAGCTTGGAATTATTGACATCTTTCTGAGCTGAATTTTAGGTGGAGATCTGAACCTTGTAAATCAAATCTACCTTTTGTTTGACACTTTAGTCTTGGGTTGCACACCACCAAACTGCAGGCCCGACCCTGCAAGCACAATAATTTTTGATTTTAGGTGATTTTCATCCATAACCTTATAACCACTCGACCTAGGGTATGGGTCTACACCACAACTTGATCCATATCTGTGGACATCTTTTGTTGGCGGGTCTGAGGATTAATATTTTGATTTTGATTCTGACCCACACTTGTGAATTCTCCATTTCTTCCTTGTATGAATTTTATGCCCAGCTAAAGGCATTAAACTTGGCACATGTGTATACTCTATTCTCTCTGTGGAGCTGACTGGATTTTCATGAAATTCAGGTGATATTCTATTTACTCTGCCATTTTCATGTCTTTATTTTTACAAGGGCATTACATCATTTAGGCAAAAGGGAGTGGATAATTAATTCCTGAAATCATTTTGTTGACACCGTAGAATTTCTTTTAGTTTCTTAAAAAAATGAAAATTCAAAAAGAAAAAAAAAGAGAAATTAGGAGAAGAGAACTTAGGCATTTGGAAGTTATTAACTTTAGGAAACGATACGATAGGACCTAAACACTTAGACTCTTCAGGTCTTTGAGCTTAATTAGCTTGGGTGTCTACTCGAATGTGGATTTAGTCTTGAGTCCTCACCAAGTAATTTTACATTAATTTGGTGAATAAATTTGGATGATAAGTACATGACTTATCAACCTCTCCTCTGAGTTGAGGGGATTTTAAGTCTAAGCAAACACTATTTGCATTGACGCACATTTCGATGATTTTTATGGAAATTGGGTAGCTAATGAACTGTCTAGGGTGGTATGGCTAGCAAGTTGTCGGTGGTAACAGCTCATTGGCCGGTTGTTCGGAGCCCAGCCACATGACCATTCTCTTCATAATGCCTTTAGGTAAATCTTAGATCAGGGAAGCTACCAACTTAGGAAAAAGAAAAAAAAAGTACCCAAAAAGAAACAAAAATAATAGATAAAGGTGAAAATAAAAAAAAATAAACTACACTTCACCGCATGAGTATGACTGGCAAGTTACCGTGGGTAATAGCCCATTGGCCGGTTGTCATGAGCCCAATTCACAAAAATGCACAATAATCCCAAAACACATAGGGAAGGAGCGGAGGAGTAGAATAAACCAGGGAGATATACACTAGGTTTTCCCTTGTGTCGACCCCATAAATAAAAGAAGTAGGGAGGAAGCTACCAATCGGAAAGATAAACCTTTAGGTAGTGATGTAAACATGTTTACACTACTTAAGATGTCTATTTATGCATGTTCTTAAGCATAGGATTGCATTGCATACTATAAATATTGCATAACATGCATCATCTTGCATTTAGATTAGTTTGAATAAAATGGAGGTTAATTGTCCCCTTTTATGTTCATGGACAAGGGAAACTTTTTATCAGGGCCTCGGATAGAAGATCCAACTGTACAGATGTGATCAGGGCGACGATTGGAGTTCAATGACTCCAAGATCGCCTTAATCAGACATCTGTAGCATTAGATAGAGACTGAGGAACCCTAGAAGATCAAGGGCCAAGATAGTGTGAATCCGCACTTCAAATGACAAATCTGACTGCATAGATGGATTCAGATCGACGATCGTAGCCTAACAACGCGAAAATCGACTCAATCCGATAACCGTGGCACCATCTACAACATCCAGAAGATGGACGGCCAAGATGGCACCACGTGGCACCATCTCGGCCGCCTAACCGACCACCCTCAACTTCTGAAGGTGCTAGCTCCCACGAATCTCCACCATTGGATCAAGATCCAACGGCTGAGATTGCACTCAACTGGCACGCCTATCCTCTAAGATGCACCTGAAGAAGTCGCCTTGACCGTTGGATCTTGATCCAACGGTCCTGATGCATGTTCAGAAGAACAGCCACTCGCCCATCCACACACGCAGCGCAGTGGATAAGGTGCTTGGTCACCTTCAGGCGTGGGTTCGAATCTGCATGAGGAGGCTAGCGGGCGCGGGCGAGTGGGCGTGATTGACTGCTCAATTGCGATCGAGCGGTCGTGCACGTGCAATTGCACTCACACCGTATGGCACGCCGCGCCTCACGCGAGATCAGACGCCAGTGGGCACGCAGAGGAGGCGGGCAGAGAGGCGACTTAAGTTGTTCGATCTCACGATCAGACAGCTGAGATCAGCTGGACGTGGAACGAGCGTTACGTGCGAGCAGGTGAGTGGGCGCGTGCGCTCCACCACATGTCGCCCACAATGGGGCTTTAGCGACGGTTTTATCTATCACTAAAGACCCCTAATTTAATGTTTTTCAAATTAAAATGACCAAATTACCCTCACTCCTTGCAACTATAAAAGGAGACCTCCTCCACACGAAATTCTCATCCCTTCCTTCTCTTCCCTCCCTCTCCAAAGCTCAAGAGAAGCTTGTCCCACACCCGGGATGCATCTCACGAGATAAAGTCAATTATTTTGTCCCCCTTTCGGAAGCGGATCCCGCGACGATGATGACATGCTGCCCCATTCCTGTTCTTCCTGCTTTGTTGTCCTTTATGCTCTCTGTCCTCCTTCGTCCAGGCATCGTCCCGTCTGGCTCGTCCTCCAAGCGACCGTCGAGGAGGATATCTCTCTGCTCATTCTTTTTACTACTTTGAGAATAGATTTACTACTTTCTAGAGTAGATATACTGCTTTCTAGTGTAATCATTTTCCCGCTTTCTAGTCGTAATGTTTAGTGTAATGAACAATCTTTCTGATGATGAAATTCCATGTTAATTCTACATCACTTTTTGGTTTTTGTTTGTAATTTTCTCTCTCTCTCTTATTCTCTCTCTCTCTTCTATTTATTGTAAATAGTTAGATAGTTTCTAATCAATTATTCTGTTTCGTGGCAAATAAAACAAACGCGTGTTTTTAAATCAAACGTCCGCCTCCCTGTGTTCGACCCGGGATTTCTATTCCAGTATAAATTTTATTTGTTGAACACGAGTTCTTCACTTTCATACTACGGCGACAGGTTTTCAAAACCAAACACGTTAGCATAGCAACTCGTAGCGTTCAACATTTTGGTGCCGTTGTAGGGGAGGCGACGCTCTTTGATTTTTCTTCGCATTTTTACAACTTACGAATCATTTACCTCACTTCTCTCCTTTCTTATTGTGATTGCAGGTACTCTTTTGAGATGAGCAAACACGGTAGATCAGAGAAAGGTGCTGTTAAAGGTTCTGTGAGTTATCCCCCACCTCCTACCCATTAGATTTCATTTCACCACATAATAACACAAACATCAATCAACCTAGGTGTTCTTATAAACTTTAAGGTTAGATTGTTTGTTGTTTGACATCTACACCTGCCCCAACCTCCACATTTAAAAAGAAAATTAAAAAAAATCTCATAGAGGTACACAACCTCTTCTGATTTTCAAACTCAACCAATAAACCAACCTTTGGAGCCGATACACACATCCAAACACATAATTGAGTAGAAATCAGATTAGGTAATCACTTGTGTGCCTAATTAAGTGGTGCAACAGGCCAATTGTTTGAGTTGATTGGGCTGCACCACTTCAATTAAAATCAACTCATTAAGTAGCTGCCACTTAGGTTCAACTATTAAGGATTTACCAGGCACTCCACATTCTTTTAAGTTTTAAAGGAAAATATCTTCACCTGTGCTTTCAAAACCTGGTGTGCCAACAAAACTTGTTTGAAAACACCTAAAGTTGAATCCTAAAAGCTACTAAGCAAGATTTGAACTCTAAAATTCACCGCATCAAAAGTAATCTTGCTTGAAAACCGCTGGTTGTGTACGCACACACAAATCAATCAATCATTAAGGGCACAACCCATATAAACGGCCCATCACATTCCAAAGCATAGTCAAACCTAGCCCTAAAAAGAACTGAGTACACACTGGCCTTAAGGATTCAACTCGCTCTTCAGAGCCCAGAATGAGATTATTTTCGATTAGTCTATTTCTATTGTTCAATCTAATGTCTAGCTAGGGGAGTAGAATCAAACGATCGCGACTGGGGGGGTACACTAGGAACCGGAGGCGCAAGCCTAAGGAAGAACCTTCTCCCCAATCCCTCCTTCTAACTGGTTGGATTGAACAGACAGAAGTAGATCAAATCATTCCTTTATCTCAAGACGTGTTTTGGGAGTCTGTAGGTCTTTAGGCTAGCCCACTTAAGGATAGGTTTGATTGTTTGTATTGCAGGACACCTTTCTTCCTCCTGTCTCTCATGAATCCTTCCACATACTACACGCATTCCCGCTCTTTCCCTCCTATTTTGAATTATCCTCAACATTACGATTATCCTGATTCGTGCTATAATCAACCATCAGTTAGTTGGGATAACTCAGATTAGGGATACAGTTCCGGACCTCCACGTTTAGGGTCTAACCCTGAACATTATGATTGTGATTTCTATCCTTCTCAGAGCCACATTGATTATAGATCGTCAAACTTTCATGAACAACCTAATATGATCTACAATCAAGAAGGATACACTGATCCTTACCCATCCTCTGATTACACTACATTTAGGTCATCACCACCTTTTGAACAATCTAAAATGACCTATTATCAGGAAGGTATAACGAATCTCAATTCGTTAATTCCCCTGCATTGACCCCAAACCTGCCCAACCCTGAACCAACTCATTTGGTTTAGGGTAACTAGGTTCAAGATAAGGTTTTGGCTAACTTGAGGAATATCATACAATCTTTAGAAGTTCAGCCGATACCTTGCATTGAGATATTGGAGCCTTTGATTGAAATGATTGATGATTTGAACAAGTATTTGTTCGATTGGCTCCAGGATGTTAAGGATAAGAATCCGGGTGAGTTTCTACTTGGGAAGTTAGCGAAATTGAGGATGAGATTTGTGGTTGCTTTAGTTCATTCGTGGGATGATTCCCAGAATGAACTCCCTTTAGGAGAGCTAATGTCAAAACCTGCTTAGGCACCTGTTTGGGGGGACACGTGTTACGAGGCTGACCAGATTGAATCAGAGCAACCAATTAAGGATGATATGATTTCTTCACCTGAGATCCCTGATCCAGGGTATGAGGAAACCTATGTCTCCTTGGAACAGAAAGTGATAGATGATTTTGGGACATACATTAATACATATCTTGATTTCTTTGATTCTGATGGTGAAGATTCAAGTTACGAGTCTCACACGAGTTTACAGAATATGATTTTTGTGAGACGATTGGGCTTGAGGAATATGAAAGATCATTTGATAACCTAATAACTGAGGAAACTGATTTTATTAGGGCTCACATTATGGATCCAAAATCACATTTTCTGGAGGATTCAATCAAATGCCCTGATTGTCAGTTACACCCCATTGAGCTTATTAATGATTCTGTTTCTGAGATAATTAAACCCAAGTCAATTCTGATTCAGCCACATCTTTTAGACTTGGAAATTTCAGATGGGGTGATTAATATGCAAGAGGTCCCGGAATTTAACATTCTTAATGAGGAGGATAGGAGTTGGGAAATTTTGATTTGGGAAGCAAGTTCCGGAGGAAGTAGAAGACTGAGTCGAAGGGTTCCTATTAAGCTGAAACCATCAAACCAGGACCCTTACGACATTTGTTCTGAGGATGTCAAACCGAAGCACACATTCAATGATTATCCTTTTGAGCTTGATTTCTCTGTAACCTGACTTTTTGGTCTTGGGTTGCATCTCATAAATCGCAGGCTTGACCCCGCTTTCATACTGATTTAGGTTTTCGGTAATTTTTATCCAGAACCAGAGATATTCTCAATTATGGGGTATGGGTCTGCACCACATTCTGGTCCACATCTGTGGACATCTGCTGGTAGGTCAGAGGTTTCTTATGTTTATTCTGATTCTAACATGCACCTATGAATTCTTTATTTCCCTTCTTTGTATAGTGTGCCTAGCTGAAGGCACTAAATTCAGCACGTATACAATTCTTTTTAGTTTCTATCTCGGAGTGGACCTGACATTCACGCAATTCAGGTGCTTTCTATTCTATTCCACTCTGTTTTATGTCTTTTTAATACAATGAGGACATTGCATTAGATAGGCATGGGGGGTTGGATATTCATCTCTGAATTTATTCATCAGCTCCATAGATTTGTTTTATTTTCTTTTATTAAAAAAGAATTGTGGAATTAGGGAAGAGAACTTGGGTTTAAGAAAATTTTCAATATTAGGAAATACTACATTATGATTTGAACACAAAGGCCCTTCAGGTCTTCAGACTTAACCAGCCTGTGTATCCATTAAAATGTGGATTTGTCTTTCGAGTCCTCGCCATCTGAATTCTATTTTAATTGGAGTAAATAAGTTTGGGTGATAAGTACACGACTTATCAATCCACCCTCTGATTTGAGGGAACTTTAAGCCTAAAGCATCTACACGCTATCTTGTCACTGACTCGTTGTTTAGCGATTTTAACGAAAATTGGGTAGTTAATGAACCTTCTAGGGTGATATGGCTGGCAAGTTATCGTGGGTAACAGCCCATAGGTAGGTTGTTCAGAGCCCAGTCACTGGACCTTTCTCTTTTTGCTGCCTTTAGATAAATCTTAGACCAGGGAAGCCACCTACTTAAACAAAAAAAGTCAAAAAGAAAAGGAGAAAAGAAACAAAAATAAGCCACACTTCGCTTCACGAGTATGGCTGCCAAGTTGTCGGTGGTAACAGCTCATCGATCGGTTGTCCAGAACCCACCTCAATAAATGCACTGAAAATTCCCAAAACACTTAGGAAGAAGCGAAGAAGTAGAATAAACATGGGAGATATACACTGGATTCACCCTTGTGTTGACCCCGTAAAAAAATAAAAGTAGGGAGAAAGCTATCAGTTGTAAAGATACACCTTTAGGCAGAATTCTCTTTTTTAGGTCACCTAGAGGCATAGAAATCCGAAGTCTATTTTAACTGTCGGTCAACAAGTCTATCACATTCACAATAAGATGCATAGAACTTAAGGTTCTCATCAAATCTTGGGTGAGTTGAATGGCCATAGAAAGCCATTCTTAAACCCCAAAACTTGAAAATCCAAAAAAAAAATTAGAAAAGAAGAGAAAGAGAAAAAGAAAAATTTCTTTGAATAAGGAAAGGGCTTGAGACAGTCTGTATTTTGGCAAATATCCGAGCACTATTGTGTCTTTGAAAGTTCAGATCCTAAGTAAACATTTTCTTAATTATTGAAAATAACTCAAGCCCAAATAATCCAACCTGATTCTTTTATAAATAGCATATAGTTTTTGCTAGGGACTAGCAAAAGCTAGGCTTGGGGGTTATGATGTAAACATGTTTACACTACTTAAGATGTCTATTTATGCATGTTCTTAAGCATAGGATTGCATTGCATACCATAAATATTGCATAACATGAATCATCTTCCATTTAGATTAGTTTGAATAAAATGAAGGTTAATTGTCTCCTTTTATGTTAATGGATAGGGAAAATTTTCTATCGGGGCCTTGGATCGAAGATCCAACCATACAGATGTGATCAGGGCGACGATTGGAGTTCAACGACTCCAAGATTGCCCTAATTAGACATCTGTAGCATCAGATAGAGACTGGGGAACCCTAGAAGATCAAGGGCCAAGATGGTGTGAATCTGCACTTCAAATGACAAATCCGACCGCATGGATGGATTTGGATCGACGATCGCAGCCTAATGATGCAAAAATCGACTCAATCTGACAACCGTTGCAGCATCTACATCATCCAGAAGATGGACGGCCAAGATGGTGCCACGTGGCACCATCTCAGCCACCCAACCAACCGCCCTCAACTTCTGAAGATGCCAGTTCCCACAAATCTCTGCCAGCTCCCACCCAACCGGCACACCTATCCTCTGAGCTGCACCTGAAGAAGCCTCCTTGACCATTGGATCTCGATCCAATGGTCCTGATGACATGTTCAGAAGAACAGCTGCTCGCCCATCCATGTGCGCAGCACAGTGGATAAGGTGCTCGGTCGCCTTCAAGCGCGGGTTCGAATCCACATGAGGAGGCTAGCAGGCGCGATTGATCGCTCGATAGCGATCGAGAGGTCGTGCGCGTGCAATTGCACTCACGCCGTATGGCTTGCCGTGCCTCACGTGAGATCAGACGCGGGGGAGCACGCAGAGGAGGTAGGTGGAGAGGCGACTTAGGTCCTCCGATCTCACGATCGGACGGCTGAGATCAGTTGGACGTGGAGCGTGCGTTACGTGCAAGCAGGCGAGCGGGCGCAGGCGCTCTACCACACGTCACCCACGATGGGTCTTTAGCGACGGTTTTATCCATCACTATAGACCCCTGATTTAATGTTTTTCAAATTAAAATGACCAAATTGCCCTCACTCCTTGCAACTATAAAAGGAGACCTCCTCCACACGAAATTCTCATCCCTTCCTTCTCTTCTCTCCCTCTCCAAAGCTCAAGAGAAGCTTGTCCCACACCCGGGATGCTTCTCGCGAGATAAAGTCAATTTTTTTGTCCCCCTTTCGGAAGCGGATCCTGCGACGACGACGACGTGTTGCCCCATTCTTGTTCTTCCCGCTCCATCCTCCTTCGTCCAGGCGTTATCCCGTCCGGCTCGTCCTCCAAGCGACCGTCGAGGAGGATATCTCTCTCCCCATTCTTTTTACTGCTTTCTAGAATAGATTTACTGCTTTCTAGGGTAGATTTACTGCTTTCTAGTGTAATCATTTTCCCGCTTTCTAGTCGTAATGTTTAGTGTAATGAACAATCTTTCTGATGATGAAATTCCACGTTCATTCTACATCTCTTTTTGGTTTTTGTAATATTCTCTCTCTTATTCTCTCTCTCTCTTCTATTTATTGTAAATAGTTAGATAGTTTCTAATCAATTACTCTACTTCGTGACAAATAAAACAAACGCATATTTTTAAATCAAACGTCCGCCTCCCTGTATTCGACCAGGGATTTCTATTCCGGTATAAATTTTATTTGTTGAACACGAGTTCTTCGCTTTCATACTACGATGACAGGTTTTCAAAACCAAACACATTAGCATAGCAACTCATAGCATTCAACAAGTAGAAATTCTTAAGGTCGCCTAGGGTCATGGAAACCTGAAGTCCATTTTAACTTCTGCTTAGTGAGTTATCACCCTTTCACAAGATGATTAGCACTTAAGAGTTTTTTTTGAGTCTTGGGTGGGTCGGGTAGCCGTAAAAGGTTATCCTACAACTCTCAAACTCCAAAAGTCCAAAAAAATAAGAAAAGAAGAAAAACAAAAAAAAAGTATCTTCGCTTTTCAAATAAGGTGAGGACTTGGGCGGTCTGCATTCTGGCAGACACTTGGGTATTGTTGAGTTTTCGTAGTCTAGGACCTTAGTTGAAATTTTTTATTGTTAATAAGTGACTTAGGCCCAAGCGATCGAGTCCTAATTCTATTTTTATATAGAGCATGTAGTTTAATTTTGCTAGGGACTAGCAAAAGATAGGCATGGGGGTATGATGTAGACACATCCATTTAGGTTAAAATGCCTATTTA
This sequence comes from Thalassia testudinum, assembly GCA_037157565.1. NCBI lineage: Eukaryota > Viridiplantae > Streptophyta > Magnoliopsida > Alismatales > Hydrocharitaceae > Thalassia > Thalassia testudinum. The sequence goes on from JAZHRO010000025.1 coordinate 100,839,520, forward strand.
TGCATGTTCCTAGGCTTAGATTTGCATTCCATATTATAAATATTGCATAACATGCATCATTATGCATTTAGAGTAGTGTATATTTTAGGCTAATTACATCCTTTTTGTGGTCAGGAGAGAAGGAGATTTATTTTAGAGCCATGGATTGACGATTCGACTGTACGGATCTAATTAGGACGACAATCGGAGTCCAACGCCTCTAAAATCGCCTTAATCAGAGTCCCGTAGCACCATATGCGGTCTGAGGAAGATCAATGGCCAAAGGACTAGGTGACACAATTCAAAGCTTCAAATAATAAATCTGACAACACAGATGGATTCAGGTCAATGATCACAGCCCAACGACATGAAAATTGACTAAATCCGACATCTATAGCAGCCCCTACAAAGGAAAGAAGATAAATGGCCCAAGTTGCACCACATGGTACAACCCAGGCCACCCATGCTTATGCACGGGCCATCGCACACGCACAGCAATGCGGGCGCGCGTGCCCATGGAGGCATGCATGCGTGTAAGATAGCGATAGTGCATGCGGGCACGAGGCGCGTGGGTGCGTAGTGTGCGTGCACGAGCGACAAGGGTGCATGGAGGATGCGCTAGTGGTGCGGCAACTGGGCGCGTGAGAGGGATCTTCAGCGACATTTGCAGTGGATCTTCAGCAACATTTATGACCATCACTAATTGTCCTGTATATGAATTTGATGTTTTCCTCCACTATAAAATGACCCCTACCCCCCATTTTTCTTCATCTCTTCCTTTCCTCTTCTCACCACCTCCAAGGCTCTTGAGAGAGCTTGTCCTAAGCCTGGGATGCTCCTCTAGAGTAGAAAACCAAATATTTTTCCCTCCCCTCATCCCCATTCTTGGAGCATCTCATGGCCATCTCCTTACCTACTTCGGGAAGTAGATCCTCGCTGCAACACTGTCTTGTCCTGCCCTCCATCCTCCAGCTCCATCCTCGTTTGTCCCACTACTCACCACCTTCCTCCAGGCAACGTTAGAGCAAGTCATCCTCCGAGTGACCGTCGAGGGGGATTCTTCTCATCTCCAGCTATCTTTACTGCTTTCTAGTGTAGTTTTTACTGCTTTCATAGCTGTAGAAACACTTGTTGAGATATATGTGATTGTTTCTCTCTCTTTCTCTCATATTTTGCAAGTAGATTAGTTAGATAAGAATTCATTGACCTAATCTCTTTCTTGCTAAAAATACCAAATAAATTAGAAAAGACGAAAATGACAAAAATAAATAAAAGCAAAACGTGGATTTTCAAAACCAAACGTTTGCCTCCCCGCCTTCGACCCGTGCCTCACCTTTCAAGTTTAGTTATAAATTTTATCTAATCGATGGATTTTCTCGCAAATTGAGCTATGACGACAGGTTTTCCAAACTTGAACACTTTTCGCGTGCGAATCCGCCACTATCAAGGAGGTAGGAGGAAGCTAGGGTTTTGTGAAGAGGAGCTAAGGAAGAACTGTGTGGAGCTACACTAGAGCTGGTAGCTGCTAAAGAGAACAAAAAAGAGCCACCTCAGCTGGCTTAGATTGCTAATTCTTTGCTAGCTGCTAAGCCAAGCTAAAGTAAGTTGGCCTCTTCTGAATTGAGCTAAGGTGAGGTGGGTCCGATCTTCCCAGAGATAAGCTAGCTAGCTAAAGTAGCTAGCTTGGGTTAAATTGCTTAGCTTAACTAGGTTGAGCTGAGTGGAGTCTCTGGGAGCTGGACTTGAGCTGGCCTGAGCTAGTTGAGGTCATCTTTAGCTGACTTAAGTTGAGTGGAGCTGGAAGTAGCTGGACCTGAGCTGAGGTTGACTCCTCTCAACTTAGTTGAGCTAGCTAGAGCTCCCAGTGAACTGATTGGAGCTAAGAGAAGCTAGACTCAACTAAGTTGAGTTGGATCTGAGCTGACTTGAGCAAGGCTGAGATAAGTTGAGCTACCTTAAGCTGCCATCCAGCTAAGATGAGCTGAATGGAGCTTAAGAGAGCTAACCCTTACCCAAGTGAGCTGGTATCTAGCTATGATGAGCTGGATTTAGTTGAGGTTCAGTTGAATTGAGTTTCCTCTTCACCTGTTGCCTTCTTGAATGCTAGGATTTTAGGGATCTAACTATCTGTTCATCCCGAACACTCAAATAATTGTCAAAAATAACAAAATTATACAATGCATGCCTAACCTAAGTGATGCCTAAATGTAGCCCAAAAACCCATTTGTGGAGTTAAAATCCTAAGATCTAGGTTTATTTTAGGGCATAAGAATGATGATAAACTGATGTTTATGATAGGCTCATAATCATTTGGAAACAATGGTTCTCCAAAATCATACTATGATTCAAAATCATCGGAGAATTTGCGATAATCAGCTTCTGAACTTGATTCAGGATTGGAATTTCCACCACAGAATAGATCAAGGTGCATGGAATTATCAAGATAACATTGGTCTAACTTAGTCTCAAATTCCAAGCTTAAAGAGGTCTCCTTATTAGGCACCTAGGGCAGATCCATTCAAATCCTAACTCTTCCAACTCCTTTGATTTTGTATCGTAAATTGGTGTGACTTTCGAAAAATCAATTCATTCTTTTGGTGAGTCTAGAGAGGTATAATGATCAAATATAGGCCAAAAATCATAATTCAGATCTAAAATGTGGCTCTCATTGCATTGGGCCTCGTGATCATCCCAACTAGGCTCAGATCTAGATTCTAGGTTAGGTGTAGGAATTGGGTCACTGGAATCTAGGCTTGGTTCTATTGGGATGTCTGAATCATTCATAAGGAATACTGATGGAAACATGTTTACATTGCATAAGATGTCTATTTATGCATGTTCTTAAGCATAGAATTGCATTGCATACTATAAATATTGCATAACATGCATCATCTTGCATTTAGATTAGTTTGAATAAAATGGAGGTTAATTATCTCCTTTTATGTTTAGGGACATGGCAAGTTTTTATCGGAACCTCATATCAAATATCCAACCATACAGATGTGATCAGGGCGACGATTGGAGTTCAACAACTGCAAGATAGCCCTAATCAGACACCCGTAGCATCAGATAGAGATCGGGGAACCCTAGAAGATCAAGGGCCAAGATGGTGTGAATCTTCACTTCAGATGACAAATCCAATCGCACGGATGGATTCGGATCGACGATTGCAGCCTAACGGCATGAAAATCGACTCAATCCGACAATCGTGGCACCATCTACATCAACCAGAAGATGGATGGCCAAGATGGTGCCATGTAGTGCCATCTCGGCCACCCAATCATCCGCACGCACCCGCTGAAGGCATCCGCATCAACATTTCCCCGCCGTTGGATCAAGATCCAATGGCTGGGATGCACCCACACTTAAGTTAAGTGCCCACCCATCCGCGTGCGTAGCGCAGTGGGTGAGAGAGCTTAAGTGAGGCAAAGGCTTGTGTTTGAATCGTAGGAGGCCGGCGCGAGAGAGCGGGCAAGCGGACGTGGTGACCGTCTGATTGCGATCGAGTGGTTGCAGGCACTCGATAGCGCCCATGCACTATTGCACTCTTACACCTTACGCAAGATCACACGTGGGCGTTGCACGTAGTGGAGGCGCTGCGAGGGGTGAGTTAAGCTGTCCGATCGTAAGATCGGCAGAACGTGGAAAGGTGTTGAGTGAGAGGAGGCGAGTAGGCGGGCGTGAGCCACCCCACTATGCCCACGATGGGGCTTTAGCGACGGTTTTATCCATCACTAAAAAACCCTGATTTAATGTTTTTCAAATTAAAATGACCAAATTGCCCTCACTCCTTGCAACTATAAAAGGAGACCCTCTCCACATGAAATTCTCATCCCTTCCTTCTCTTCTCTACCTCTCCAAAGCTCAGTCCCACACCCGGGATACTCCTCGTGAGATAAAGCCAAATTTCCGCTCTCATTTCGGAAGCGAATCCCGTGACGATGATGATGTACTGCCCCATTCTCGTTCCTCCTGCCTCGACCTCCTTCTTCCCACTCCATCCTCCTTCGTCCAGGCGATGTCTTGTCTGGCTCATCCTCCAAGCGATCGTTGAGGAGGATAACTTCTCTCTCACATTCTTCTTTACAGCTTTCTAGAGTAGAATTTTCCTGCTTTCTAGTGTAGCTGATTTCTCGCTTTCTAGTGTAATTCTTCTTTGGTTTCATTGTATAAACATTTTGAAATATTGAGTGCATGTTCTCTCTCTCTCTCTCCCATTTTGATTGATTACTTCATTGTAATTATGTCACCTCGCTTTTCAACAAAAACTCTAAAAAAAATATATAATTGCCAATATAGATCAACGTAGCCTCCCTGAGTTCAACCCAAGATTTCTATTCTGGTATAAATTTTATTTGTTGAACACGAGTTTTTCGCTTTCATACAATGACGACAGGTTTCTCAAAATCAAATACGTTGGCGTAGCAACCCGTCACTTCAACAAATACCTTAATAGGATAAGGTGCGGGAGTTACATTGGTGGGCATAAATTTTGCGAGTAAAATCAAGGTTTTGGACAACCCATCATCGTAATTGCAAAAATTGCTGCCAGATAAAATTTATACCGAAACTCGAAGTGAGTCCCAGGTCAAACACAGGGAGGGGAATGTTTAGTTTTGAAATTTGCGCTTCGATTTTATTTATTTTTGTTATTTTTATCTTTTGCAATTTTCTTGGTATTTTATAAGATAGAATATCAGGCGAATCGTGATCTATTCTAATTACTCTAACAGAATACGAGAGAGACAGACAGAGAGAGAAACAATCAGCATATATGTTCAAATAAAGTTTTCTACAGATAATCAAGAAATTGCAACTAGACTAGAAAGCAATAAAAGATAAAGTTCAGAAGAATCCCCCATGACGGTCGCTTGGAGGACGACTTGCTTTGACGACACCCCAGACAAATGTGGCATTAATCTGGACGAAGAAGAACGACATCGGAGGAAGGAGGACAGGGCAGGACAGCGTCGCAGTGAGGATCTACTTCTCAAAGGTGGTGAGAGGACAGCCACAAGATGCTCCACGAATGGGGGTGAGAGGCAGGAAAAACATTTGATTTTCTACTCTAGAGGAGCATCTTGGGCTTAGGACAAGCTCTCTCTAGAGCTTTGGAGGTGGTGAGGGAGAGAAAGGAAGAGATGAAGATGGATGGAGGGGTGTAGGTCCTTTTATAGTGAAGGAGAAGAAGTAAAAATCCATCCATGGGCTATAGCGACATTCAAGTCGTCCCTAAAGATTCGTCGTAAGCATTGCTAAAGGGCCTACTGGCGCTTACACACGCGCATGGGGCACACATGCTCTGCTAACTTTGGCGAGGACGGTTGGCAGCCGTTGGATCGGAAGCCGATAGTTGCCATGGCACGGGGATTACGTGCTAGATGGCACGTCATGGGGCATTAGATGGGGTGTTGGTCAGCATGTGATCACATGCATGCTGATTGTACAGTTTTGATCTCGCCACGTCGTGAAGTCTCCACCGCTTGATGGCTATCCAATGGATGCAATCGAATTGTGGCCATGCTCGCGAAATCAGGTGCTGTGGTTTGTTTCGAATGGGTGTTGGTGGGTTGCGACCGCTTGTCCAACCACTATGCCATGGTCGTGGAAATGTCGTGTTTATGAATTTTCAGGGCGTGGTGGAGTTTGTTTCTCAGCCGTTAAATCTTGATCCAATGGTCGAGATTTCTTCCCGAAGATGCTCCTTAGGAGTGAGTGGTGGCTGCGGTTGGTCTTGGGTGGCTGTGATGGTGCCACATGGTGCCACCATGGCCATCTATTTTCTTTGCTTTATAGGTGGCACCATGGAAGTTGGATTGGGTCGACTTTCCGCCGTTAGGCTACAATCATCAATTCAGATCCATCTGTTCGATTGGATTTGTTGTTTGAAGCTCCAAATTGCATCTTCGGACTGCATAATGTGCTACAAGACTCCAATTAAGATGATTCTGAAGACGTTGGACTCCGATCATCATCCTGATCAGATACGTACAGTCGGATCATCAATTTGAGGCTGTAAAATAAATCTCCTTCTCTCCTAACCACAAAAGGACACAATTAACCTAAAATTTATACAAACTATTCTAAATGCAGAATGGTGCATGCTATGCAATATTTATAATATGGAATGCATCTCTAAGCTTAGAAACATGCATAAATAGGCATTTTAACCTAAATGAATGTATATACATCATATCCCTACGCCGATCTTTTGCTAATCCCCAGCGAAATCAAAGTAAATGCTATTTATAAAAATTGAATTAGGACTCGTTCGCTTAGGGGATTAGTTGTTTATTAACAAAAGAAATTTTCAACTAAGGACCTAAATTATAAAGGCTCAATAGTGCCCGGGTGTCTGCCAAAATGCAGACTGCCTAAGTCATCGCCTTATTTTGAAAAGAGAAGGTACATTTTTTTATGTTTTTTCTTCTTTTCTATATTTTTTGGATTTTTGAGTTTAGAGTTTCGGGGCAGCTTTTTACGGCTACCCAACCCACCAAAGACTCGAACAGAACTTCAAGTTCTAAGCATCTTTGTGAATGTGATAGACTCACTAGGTGGTCATTGAAACAGACTTCAGGTTTCTACGACCCTAGGGGACCTTAATAGTTTCTACCTAAAGGTTTACCTGTTCGATCGGTAGCTTTCTCTCTACTTTTTCAAATTTTTTATGCCATCAACACAATGGTGAACCTAATGTATATCTCCCCAATTTATTCTACTTCCCTACTCTTCCCTAGGTGTTTTAGGAATTATTTGTGCATTTTTGTGAGCTGGACTCTGGACAAATGGCCAGTGGACTATTACCCATGGCAACTTACTAGCCATACTCATCCAGTGAGGTGTGGTTTATTTATTTTTTATCCTTTTTCCATTTTTCTATTTTTTTCTTTTTATTTTTGAGTATCATTTTTTTTTTTCTGAGTATGTGGCTTCCTTGATCTAAAATTTACCTAAAGGCAATAGAAAGAGTATGGTCATGTAGCTAGGCTCTGGACAACCGGCCAATGGGTTGTTACCCATGACAACTTGCCAACCATGCTACCCTAGAAAACTCATTAGCTACCTAATTTCTGTAAAAGCCGTCAAAAAGTGAGTCAGTGCAAATAGTGTGTAGATGCCTTAGACTTAAAGTCCCCTCAAATCAGAGTGCGGGTTGATAAGTCATGTACTTATCACCCCAATTTATTAACCAAATTGAAATAAAATTAACTTGGCAAGGACTTGAGATCAAGTCCACATTTTAGTGGACACCCAGGCTGATTAAGGCCAAAGACTTGAAGAGTCTAAGTGTTCATGTCCTAAAGTATTATTTCCTAAAGTTACAAACTCCTAATGCCTAAGTTCTCTTCTCCTAATTCTAATTTTTTTTAAATAAAAGAAATTCTACAGAGCAAACAAAATATTTTCAGGATTAAGTATCCACCCCCATGCGTAAATGATGCAATGTCATCATTGTAAAATAAAGACATGAAAAGCATGGAATAAATAGAATATCATTTGAATTTCATGATAAATTCAGTCAGCTCTGCAGAGAATATACACAAGTACTAAATTTAATGACTTTAGCTAGGCACAGTTCACAAGTAAAGAAGACATTAAAAGTTTAGAAGTGCGAGTCAAAATTAGAATAAGAAGATTGATTTTGGGACCTGCAAAAAGAAGACCATAAATGTGGGCCAAATTTTGATGTAGACCCCATGCCCTAGGATTGAGTGGTTCTAAGGTTCTGGATGAAAATAACCTAGAACTGGAAATTGTTGTGCTTGTGGGGCCGAGCCTGCGGTTTTGTGGTGTGCAACCCAAGTCTAAAATGGCGAACAATAGGTAGAGCTAGATCAATAGTTTCAAATGTCCACTAAGAGTTTGAATATGAAAGATAGTCAATTATTCTGTACTTGCATTGCATGTTAAAGATATTGTAAGGATCCTGGTAAAAAGTTGGTGGTTTTAGGTCAATATGAACCCTTAGATCCAAAATTGTGTTTCCCTCAGAATTAGCCTCCCAGATTTTCATTTTCGAATTTTTACCCTCTAAAATCAATGTTTCTGGGACCTCCAGGTTGTTATACACCCCATCCAAGTCTAACAAGTATGGATGAATCAAAAGTGACTTGGGTTTAGTAACCTTAAGAATAAAATCATCATTATGCCCAACAGGGTGTGGTTGAGGAATGGGGCTACTAATTGAATCTTCCATCAAATCAAGATTTTTATCCTCCAAGTTAACCCGAACTAAATCAAATTCCTCATTTACAGGGCCATCAAATGATTGATTAGATTCCTTTGGCCCGTTTGTCTCACTGAAATCATGTTTCTTAAGCTCAAGTGAGACTTCACTAAGAGATTCCTCACCCTCATAATCAAAGAATTCATGATCCTCATTTATATATGTCATAAAATCGTATGTCATTTCTTGGTCCATGGAGACATATTTTTCCTCATTCCATGGCTCATGGATCTTGGGTGAGAAAATCTATTCATCCTCAATGGGTTGCTGTAGACCAACCTGGTCATTCCCGATCTCATAAAAATCGTCCCCCCTGATAGGTTCTTGAGTGGTTTCTGACATTGACTCTTCTAAAGGGGGTTCATATTAAGAGTCATCCCAAGATTGGGCTAGGGCAACCACAAATTTCATCCTCAATCTCAACAATTTCCCAAGTAAAACTCACCCAGGCCCTTATCCTTAACATCTTGGAGCCAATCTAATAAAGAACTATTAAGCTCATCAATCATTTTGATCATAGGCTCCAATGCTTCAGTAAATGGTGTTGGCTGAGCTTCTAAAGATTGTATAGTGTTCCTCAAGTTAGCCAACACCCTATCTTAGATCTAATTCACCTGAACCAAATGATTTGGTTCAGGGTTGGGTGGGTTTGGGTTTAATCTAGGGGAGTCAAGATATTGAGGTTTTAGGGTCTTCCTTGATAGTAGGTCATTTCGGGTTGTTCAAAGAAGGGTGATGACCCATATTCAGTATAATCCTAGGGAGGGTAGGTGTTATAATCATCATATCCTTTCTGATTGTAAATCGGGTTGATTTATTCATAAGAGGGTGGTGATCTATAATTAGTGTAGCTTTGGGAAGGATAAAAATCATGATCATGATGTCCAGGGTTAGGTCCTAGACATTGAAGTCCAGAATGATATCCCCAATCAAAGTTATCCCAGCTAGTGGATGGGTAATCATAAGTCAAGTTTGGATAATAATCATCTTGAGGATAAGTAGTGGTAGGAGGGTAGGATTGGAAATGTGTGTAGGATGTGGAAGCATACATGGTGAAACAGGAGGAAAAACAAAATAGAGAAAGGTGCTTTGTAATGCAATCAACCAAACCTATCCCTTGGTGGGTTAGCCTAAAGACCTATAGACTCCCAAGACATGTCTTGAGCTGAAATAAATGATTTGGTCTACTTCTATCTGATCAATCCAACCAGTTAGAGGGAGGGATTGGGGAGAAGGTTCTTCTTTTGGCTTGCACCTCTGGTTCCTTTGATATCCCCCAACCACGATCATTTGATGCTACTCCCCTAGCTAGACATCGATGGACCAGTAGAAGCAGATTAATTGAAAAAAAATCTAAGTTGGAGTCCCACAGAGCGAGTTAATCTTTAAGGCCAACGTCTACTCAGTTTTAATTAGACTTGGGATGATTGTGCTCTTGGAATGTGATGGACCCTTTAGATGGGTTGTGCCCTTAAAGATCAGTTAAAATGTGAATGTGTGCACACCCAATGGTTTTCAAACAAGGTTTTGATGATGTATCTTTTAGGGTTTAATCTAGTTTAGTAGCTTTTAAGGTTTAATCTTTAGGTTGGTTCAATCAAGTTTAGTAGAACACTCAGTTTTTGCAAACACAGGTGTAGATATATTCCTTTAAAACTCAAAAATAATGTGGAGTGCCTGGTTTAGCCCTAAAAATCAACCTTATGGGACAAGTTACTGATTAATCACTTTTATCTTAAGTGGTACGGCCCAAACAACTCGATCAATTGGCTTGTTGTACCACTTAGTTAAGGCACACAATAATGTTTAACCTATTCAGATTTCTGCTCACTTATGTGTATTGAGTTGAAGTGTACTGGGTCCACAAGTCAAATCCCGGTTAAGTGATAGAATCAAAGTAATTGTGCACCTTAGGATGAGAATTTATGGGTGCTAAGTGTCTCTTTCAATTAAATCCCACAAGAGAAGTGTTTTTTTTCTTTTTAATTTATGCAGGTGGATGAGGTGAGGTGAAGTGATAATCAAACAACTTGGACTAACCTAGGGTTTATGCTAGCACCTAAATCAGTTTAGGTTAGATTTATTAGTGTGGCGAAATGAAATCTACGGTGGGGGTGGTGGGGATACACTTACAGAACCTTCAACTGCACTTTTCTCTGATCTAACCGCTCTGACTTGCCTCGGAAGAGTACCTGCAATCACAGTAAGATTAGAGAAAAAGTGAGTTAAAAGTTAAGACGGAAAATGCGAGAAAAACCAAAGAGCATTGCCTCCCTAGCAATGGCACCAAAATGGTGGGCGAATTTTTGTGAGAAAAAATCAAGGTTTTGGAGAACCCATCATCATAGTCGTAAAAATCGCTATCAGATAAAATTTATACCAAAACTCGAAGTTAGTCCTGGGTCTAACATAGGGAGGCGAACGTTTGGTTTTGAAATCTGCGCTTAGATTTTATTTATTTTTGTTATTTTTATCTTTTGTGATTTTTTTGGTATTTTTATAAGGTGAGAGATCAGATCAACAAAACTTTATCTAACTAATCTACTTGCAAAAGAGAGAGAAAAGATAAGGCAAGAGAGAGAGATGAGAGAGAGAGAGAAACAATCACATATATTTTCAATATAGAGTTTTCTACAGATAGAAAACTAGAAAACTATACTAGAAAGAAAATAAAAAATAGAGAGATGAGAAGAGGCCCCCTTGACAGTCGCTTGGAGGACGACTCGCTCTGACGTTGCCTAGATGAAAGCAGTGAGAGGAGGGAGGAAAGAGAACGGTGTTGGAGGAAGGAGGATGGGGTAGGATGGCATCGTGGCGAGGATCTACTTCCCAAAGGTGGTGAGAGGACGACCACAAGATGCTCTACGAATGGGGGTGAGAGGCGGGAAAAATATTTGATTTTCTACTCTAGAGGAGCATCCTAGGCCTGAGACAAGCTCTCTTTAGAGCCTTAAAGGTGGTAAGGGAGAGAAAGAAAGAGATGAAGAAGAATGGGAGGGGTAGGGGTCCTTTTATAGTGGAGGAGAAGAGGCTTTGGTCATCCATGGTCAATAGCGACATCAAAGACGTCACTAAAACTCTGCCTCAAATGTCGCTAAAGGTCCATAGCCAATGCACACGCCCATAGCTACCGCGTGCGGTTGATGGCGAACTGTTCGATCGAGATTGGGTGGCTAAGGATGCACGGAGATCACACCTCTTGATCATGCTTCGGATCAAAATCGAACAGTGGAGAGCATGTCCAGATAGCCTAAGAGTCGTGCGTACGATCGCATGCGATCATGCAAGTGTGCACGTCACGCTCATCCGATACACGAGGATGCGCCACGTGGGAGCTCTAGGACCGTCTGATGGAGATCAAGCAGCCGAATTTAGCGCTCGCACCCTACATTGGATATTGGAGACAGCCGCGAGTCTTGAACTCGCACTCGTGGGTTATGAATGTCTCTCACGACTAATGCACTACAGGCACTTTTGTGTCAAAAGGATGTTTTTGTGGGCGTGGTGAGGAGTTGATCTCAGCTGTTGGATGGAAATCCAATGGTCGAGATTAAGGCCACTCTAATGAGAAGGTTGAGACTGGCGACATGGCTCGCTTAGGGCCTTTGGATGTCGATCCAACAATTCCGATCTCATGGTGGAAATGCCTTTAAGGAGGGGTGGCTGTTGAGAGTTGATTTGGGCTACTGGGTTGGTGCTACGTGGTGCCATTCTAGCCATCCATCTTCTTTGCTTTGTAGATAATGCCATGGATGTGGGATTGGATCGATTTTCATGCCGTTGGGCCGTGATCATCGATCCAAATCCATCTGTGCAGTTTGATTTGCTATCTAAGGTTTGGATTGGTGCCACCTTGCCCTTGGCCTTTGATCTTCCTTGGACTACATAATGTGCTATGAGACTCTAATTGAGATGATTTCGGAGGCGTTAGACTCCGATCATCGTCATGATCAGATCCATACGTTGGATCATCAATCCAAGGCCCCCAAATAGATCTCCTTCTCTCCTGGCCATAAAAGGACACAAATTAACCTAAACTTTATACAAACTATTCTAAATACATAATTATGCATGCTATGCAATATTTATAATATGGAATGCATCTCTAAGCTTAGGAACATGCATAAATAGGCATTTTATCCTAAATGGATGTGTATACATCATACATCCTCAAGAGATTCTCAGTCATGCTCATCATAGGTGTTTGGGAAATCTAGGCATGATGGACCAACCTCACAACTTCCTTTGGCTGGCTCATAATCGGGAACACCTATAACTGGATCTGCCCAACCCATATCATAATCAGGTTTTTCATTTTGCACAAGATCACAATTTGGTTCCATTTGGGTTGGGGGTCCATAACAACTTTCATTTTCGTACCTGAACTCTGGGAAATTGTATTAATCCTCAAAATTGCTCCAAGATGTCTCATCAATTTCTGAGTGGTGATATGAGTATTTCTAATCAATGGCTTGTTGTAACATATTTAGTACATTCGCACATTTTGCAATGACATCCTGGTGTATTTCCCAAAGTGGTGGATTTGTCAAACATAGTAATCTTTTGTGTTATGCAATCTCCATAATTCACTATATTTTGATATGAGAGCATCCCAGGTCGAACCACGTATCATTTGTATTAACATTATCTCGGCGTGGTTCATAAGGAGGGCTAATGTTTCTAACACTATTCATCGGGCCAAATAGGAGTTTTTAAGTCATTTCATCGTTGTAGCACACTCCTAAATAGCTCAATCAATAGATAAAATATATCACTCGAAATCTAAAAATGATGTCCAAGGTCTAACACAGGGAGCAAATATGGAATTCACGCGCTAAGCTTTAATTGCATATAAATGAGCACCATAATCGGAGCACAAAGGAGATATTCAGTGAATAATATCTACTCAAATTGATATTCAATTATAAGTATGAATATTTCAATATATCACAATGATAAAAAGAAATCTAAGACAAAATAATGGTGATTTAGATCACCAACTATTAGCCTTAATTAAGCATACATTAACTACTCAAATATTTAAGCAGTATCATCAATCAGAAATGCCACGCAAGATAAGTGGTCATAGTATCAAGCCAAATCAAATGTCAGAACATTCCACCAGATGACTTAAATGTGGTCAGGCTTCTCAAAGCCTTGTTCCTTGTTTCTTCTCTCTTCTTCTTCTTTAGGCTTTTCTTCTTCAGCACGAGCCTTCCTTTCTTTAGCTTTTCTCTCTTCAAAGCCTTTTTTCCTTCACTACCTTCTCTTTCTTTCAAGCCTTCCTTAACGCTTCTCCTTCGCAGCATAGGAGACTAAGCTTTAGAGAGTAAAAACACTGCCGACTCTCTCACAAATTCTTCCTCCTCTCTCAAACCTGTGGCATATTTGGGTCAATAACCAGGTACATGGATCCAGGTAATCAGGTCTAACCAGGGTCACCGGCGTGGGTGGTGACCGAGGAGTGAAGGCATATATGTAAGGGGACCTCACCCCGTGTTTTTGAGGCGAATAGCCTAGAGCATAAAAACCTAATAAGTGTTTTTTTTGCTTTGTATGCACATGATGTGGTAATAAAGCCACTGGCTTCTTTGCACAAGTGCTGCAGATGAACCTCCACTCGATTGTAGCCGCTGTTAGCTTTGCTTCTTCAATTAGAGCTGTAGATAGATACACGAATGAGATCCGTGTCACCTGGAAGTGGATACGGGCAGTGAGCTCGTTGAAGGACTGCAATTGGAGCCGAAGGTGGTGTCAACGATGGCGATGGATGGTGGAACCTGAAATTCACAAGAATGGCCTCATAGCCACATTAAATTACTTCAAGAGCTTCACCTAGGATTGGTGAAGGTGGTGGTGGGTGTTTCGTGGTTGTTGAGGGCATGTGGTGGTTTGCGAATGTCGGAGGAGCGTGAAGGTGTAGGTGTTCGGTGGAGGTCATGAGTAGATGAAACGCGAAATCAGTTGAGGGATTTTGTGCAGGGATGAGAGGTAGAGGTTTTGGGGTCATTGGCGAGGCGTTTGGTGTGGTGGAGTGATGAGGAAACCTCGCTAGAGGGTGGCTGGAGATGGAGAAGATGACAGCGTGTGGTGGTGTCATGGGTTGATTTGAGGTTTTAGATCGAGGAAAAGAGAATAGAGGGAGGAATAAACCTAACTAATCCTAAACTAACGATCGAAAGGGGTAGGATGGCGCCGGTTGTGGTATGGTCGATGTCGGAGAAGGTGAAACCTCTTGTGTGGAGAAGTAGCAACGACGAGAGGAGATAGGGACGCTCGCCGATATTGTGGCGCGTGGAGTTTGAGGAAGATGGTACTGTCGCCTATTGTACGTGGCAAACAACAAAGAAGTTAGACAGAGGGATTCATCGGAGCTTGTGGAGAGTTCGGCCGGAGAGAAGGGAAGAAGGGGGATTTCCGATCGAAACCAAGCTAAAGAGCATGACCTTGCATTATGGGTCCTTTTATAGGGTTCAAGGGGTCGTTTCAAGCTTGGAAACCAAGCTTGAAAGCTTGAAAATCAGGGAGTAGGACTTGGAAACTTCCAAGAGTTTGCATGAACCCTAGGGAGGAAATCAAAAGGTAAGACAAGGTTTAGATTGAAGGGCATCTCTTCATGAATCTCTCTTCCAATTTTAAAGGGGTTTGGCTGTGAAATTAGGGAGAAATCCCTGATTGAAGGTCGGCTGCTAATGGGTTTAGAAGTTCTGCAAGCATAAAGTTGGCAAGGATCTGTTGGTGAAGAAGATGATGAAGTCAGGGGGGTAATTGTAATCTTTTTGAAAGTTGAGCGGTTGATTGAAAGAGAAAGATTCAGATTGGACCAAAATGCAAACTAGGTCAAGATGACCTTTGATTGGGTCCAAATTTTGGTACAAACCTAATTTAAACCTAAGGAATCTGATGGTGAAGTCAAATTTTGGTTTTTACCAAGTTTTACTGGATAATTTACATAGAAACCCAAATTAGGATAACTTCCTGTCTAAGACTCTATTTTAGGTCAAAATAGGTTCAGATGGTTAAATCAAGGATGCCAAACCTTATAGAATATTTTTCTAAGATTTTTAGAAGGTTTAGGTGAATTTTATCCTAACCAAAACCTCTATTAATTAAGCAGGTCAGAAATTAGGGTTTCGGGTGTTCGTTAATTCTCGAAATGCATGAAAGCCTGTTTCTGTCTGTACGAACCCTTTTATTAGTCATTAATGCTCATTTGACCTTCATTTAACCCTGGGAAAACCCATGATTGTTCTGCATTTATGAACTTCTGTTAAACCTGCAGATTTATCCCTATTTTAATCATTCTTCTTAGAAAGGATATGCAATGAATTATGACTCTCTAGTGGTTATGTAGGAGCATTTGTCAATTGATTCTGATTAATTAAAGCTAGTTATGGCTGATGATGATGTTATCATCAGGCACTAACATGAATGTTGCTAAAGGGATCTGAGGGCTTGCCAAATTCTTCTCTATGTCTAAGGGCAGCCTCGATCATTTTCTCTTTGATGCTCCTGCGGGATTCAGGTTTCTTGAACATTTTTCCTATGTTGTTAGGTTGCATTTCTAAATCAAGTGGTGGATTAGGATGTAGAATCAAATTCAAGTCTAGATTGCTTTGATCAGATCATATTAGATTTCCCTCAAAAGATCAACTCTAATGGAGTCCTTTAGGTTAAACCTAGGGACCTCTCCTGTGTATGTGCACTAAAGAATAGATGAGGGACTGGATGTGTATTAGACCCAATCAAGGTACCCAAAAATTTTGGATGACTAAGGCTGTTTAAGGCAAATGGACCGCTTTCATAAAAAAATCCACACACCCAAGAATTACTTGGGCAGCCAAGAAGGGAGACTCCCACAAAGACCCCTACACGGTAAAGTGTCCCCACGAGTTATAGGGTTTCCCACACCCAACCTTCCTTGTCACTGCGGTTCCAAATAGAACAAAATGTATGAATTGAGACCTAAGTCTGCCAATTTTAGCCCTAATTATCCCTTGAATTTCACTTGATTTAGAAGTTATTTCAAATTGTGATCTAATTTGTAGGTTGGTTGATCCACAAAGTGAACCAACTTCACTTGACTTGTCATAAGGTTGAGGATGAAATTTGGGTTAGAGCACCCAAATCACCATGAATTTGTTCTTAGGTTATTAGGCCCCAAATTTTTGGGTTCAAGTGAATTCAGAACCTTGATTTGAGGGTTCACTTAAATAAATCAGTTCAAGCAAGGGCTTGGGTAGCACATAAATGTAGGAAGGTCAATTTCCTTAAGTGCAAACCCTAATGTGAAAACCCTAGATTAGATCTATTTCAAGTCCAATTTAATTCCAAATATAACACCTTGGACTCAAACAAGAAAATGAGTAGTCCAAGATGTTGAGAAATTTTAGTGTAAATCCCTAATGGGGATCTCTAATCAGCTTCAATCTGATTTAAGTCAATTTCACAAATCATGAAACTCTTTGCCTTTAAATGATGTTTACTAGGAAAATAATACAAGTGGATCCTAATTGATTTTGTTTCCTTTTTCTCTTCCCAAGATTAAGAGATGATTAGAGAAGATGAGAAATTTTAGCTATCTCTAGAGTGGTTGATTGCACAGAAGATCTTCTCATGATGTACCTCGCAAAATAAAGCAAAGCAGATAGGGCAAGTTAGAAATCAATTCAATTATCAAGAATGATATGACTAGTGGTGAATTGCGTGTTGCTCCCAAGCAATGGCACCAAAATGTTGGAGTTGCTTCTATCATTTTTAGTAAAGTATAGTGTCGCAGTACAGTCAATAAAAGTGATACAACACTTAAATTTACATGCTTGGAAAATCGTGAGTTTCGAGGTCGTTCGTAGGGAGAAAATATGGAATTCAAACACTAGTCGAAATGAGAAATAATGAGCACAATAATTCAAAATAGAGATATGCAATGAATAATCAAATATACTCTAAATGATATTCAATGATAGCAAATTGTGTTTCAGAAATCAATGGGATAAAAGGAATAATTAAAATCTAAAAATGGTGATTTGAATCACCAATTAGTTACCACAATTAAGCATGCATCCCAATGTCAACTCTCAATCTCAATTCACAGCCAAACATCTTAACAGTAGTCTTGAACCACTTATCCACGAATATCCACGTCAGCACAGAATCAACTATCTCCACAGTTCCTCAAATCAAATGTCAAAACCTAAGGTCAGATGCCTTATTCTTTAAAGACTCAGAACCTCATAATTACCCTTCATCCCAAGGTGCACAGTGCAAAACCACCCTCCCCACTCAGAAACCACTTCTCTCTCCTCAATCTAGAACCAAGTATACAGGTAATCGGGTCACGAACAGGGGACCAGACCTACCAGCATGTGAGGTGGGTGTGGTGTGAGCAATGGGTGAAGTAGGGATCTCATCCTCGTGTGACTTGAGGCAAACAGATGATGCAACAAACATTATATTCATAATTTATTTTCAAAAAGCCATGATGTGGTACTTTATCTTCTCTTCTACTTCACATGTTGCAGCAGCATGAACTCCAAGCTAATTGGAGCTACTATCATGCTTCTTTCTCCAATTGCCACTATAGGTAAGTTTGTGGAGCGAATCTGTAGCTATTGGAGGTGGTTTTGAGGTCTATTGTCGATGGTGGACGGTGGACAACGGTGGCAAAAAGCAGAAGGCTGGCGAGCACCTGAAACATCAAACATGAAATTTAAGCCCTAATTAGAAGGTCCATCAGTGTTACCGTGGTGCGAGGAGTGTAACGGCAGTGGTGGCGAGGTGTTTTGAGCACTAGGGTGGCCGGACGATGGAAAAGTGATGGTGTTTTGATGGGTCTGACCAATGTGGGTTTTGGGTGAGCAAAGTCCTTAATTTCTTAAGGGCTTTTGCTCTCCAATGTGTGGGTGTGCTTATGGACTAGGTGTGGTGAAGCTTCATGGCATGTCGTGGTCAGGCAAGCCAATCGGAGTTTTGGTCGAAAGCGGAAAAGAGAAGTGGGAGTGGGTGAATATGTGGTTGAATTGGGGGCCTAAGGGTCTAAACGTAAGCTAAAGAAGGAGGGGGAGAGGAAGACATAGGCTATTAGTCGAAAAGAGGGACGGCATGGCTTGTTGAACATGGAGAAGATGAAATCTCTAGTGTAAGGAACAACAGTGAAGAAGGGGCTGAAAGGGACAGAGCTTTGGTCGGCTGCCATCAGAAGAAGAGAGGAAGAGGATGGTGCTTCCAATTTGACCATTGGATGCACAGAGGAAGGAGAGAGAGAGAGAGTTGTCGGAGCTGAGGTTGAAGATGGCTGAAGGGGAGGAGGAAGAGGTATTCTGGCCTAAAACCTACCTAATTCTGACCGCCAAACCTCATGGAGTTATATAGAGCTGAAATTTAAGCTCTATTTGAAGAAACTCGAGCAAATGGGTCATGGATTTGGCAACTTGGGCTCCCTGATTTTTGCAAGCTCACTAGGGTTATAGGATCAATCATAGGATTCATGGGCTTGCTCAAATGATTCCTCATGGTCTGAACACCAATCCCTCCATATTTGGAGGGAATTAGTGTTGATTTGAGAGAGATATTCTCTCTTGAAGATTGGCCTAATGGGAATTCACACTACAATGGTGGCAAGGACCTAAATGTGAAGATGATGAGAAAGATTAGGGGTAAATGCAATAAACTTGAAACCTAAGGGTCTAAATGTGAGAAGTAGAGTTTCTAAGGGCTAAAACGGAAACTAGGTCAAGATGGACTCTAATTAGTACCAAATTTTGGTCTTAACCTAATTTAGATCTAAGGAATCTAACGGTGAACTTGGATTTGAGTTTTGACCATGTTTGACTAGGTAAATTGAACAGAAACTTAAATTAGGGCAAATTCTCGTCTGAAACTCTATTCTAGGTCAAAATGGGTTAAGATGGTCAAACCAAAGGTACCAAACCTCTTAAAATATTTTTCCATGAATTTTAGGAGATTTAGATTGATTTTATCTTGACCAGAACTTTTCTAATTTAAGTGGGCCTGATAATTAGGGTTTTTAGTCTTGTTTCATCCTTGAAATGTGTGAAACCCTAATTTAATTAGTGTAAACCAACTTTTTAGTCTTTTATTCTCAATTGACATTTAATTAATCCTTAAGTAATCTTGTGGTTAATCTTCATTTGTGATGTGCTATTAAAATAATAGAATTAACCCTATTTTCTTGTCTTCTTAAATCATATCAAAATGGAATTATGGTCCTCAGGCGATCATTTAGCAGAATTTATCTCTTGATTCTGACTAATTCAAGTTAGTTATGATGAATGATGGTGTTACCATCATTTTTCCAACTAGATTAGGTGTCTATCTTGATTCTTAGGATAGTTATTTGCTTGACTGTTTACATTAAAAAATAAAAAAAATCTCTTTTGGTGGACATTATCCCTTGATATCCGCAAAACCACCTTCCTAAAATTTAGGTTGCTAACTAATTCGAGTTTCAAAAATCATTTACCAAATTTTTATTTGTCCAAAATTTATAAAATTACTCCTCGACATTGGCATTGAAGGTAGGAAGATTGTGTTCAAATTTCGTACTCATCAGATCTATATTCAATTTTTAAAAATTCGCACACTATATTAATATTCGTTTGATTTTTCTTCCTGATTTTTGACATTCTGAAAATCATATGAATTTTTATACAACTTTGAGTAACCTAAAATTTGTAGTTTTAGATTTTTGTGATAATTTGGCACCACAAAAAAATCTGAAAAAACTATTTTGAGGCATGAAACTATCTGATTCACATAAAACACTAACTAGGGGTCATTTCTAGCTTTTGGTCCCCAATACACAAAAAGTCTAAAACAATTATTTTTAGGGACTCAAAATTCTTGAAAAAATATTTTTTGGATTCCTTATTTAGTGGTGTTTGATAATCCATAGTTTCTTTGTATTGGTCTACACCACTTGAACTAATTAAAAGTGATTCATCATCTAGAAGCTACCTGCCTAGGTTAACCTTCTTAGGGTTTTCAATTAGGCATTGATATTTTTCTAAACTCTAAAGAAAATATACTATCATCCATGCTTGCAAAATATTTTGTGTGCCTTCACATGAACCTTGATTGAATCTATTATCTCATTGAAAACCTAAAATCCCTCTCTAAAAAAGATCAATCCTAAAAGTCATTTCATCATAAAAATCTTATTTAAGGACCTTTGATTGTGCACTTCATTTGCCAAATCAATTTTAAGGGCAACACCCCCGCTAATGCCCATCACATTCCAAAAGCACTTCAAACCTAACCCTAAAACTTAGTAGACGCGCCTTAGGTAGGACTAATCTACTTGGTAACTTGAAGTTAGATTGGATTTTGATCAAGGCCTTGTCTACTTGGGTCAATTGGTAATAAGAAAGGTCAGTAAGGTAACTGTGTTAACCTCTAGTGGTGTCCTACCAAGCAGGGTGTCCTAGGGGGTCCCACCCTTCTAGCAAGCCAAGTAATTCAAGGGTTGGTTTGACCTAATCGTATTTTGGGGAGCTAGGATTAGGTTTAATTAGGGTTTATGCTATAAGGACTAGTTTGATTACTTGTATTGTGAGGCTAGGTATTCTCTCATTTTTCTCCCCTCGCATCTCTTGTACTTCTTCTATTTATGCTTGGTAGGAGATCACTTAATCCTGAGTTGGTTGAACCTCTTGAGAGGAACCCTAGAAGGAGATCTGATTTTTTTGATTCTAGGATGGCTAATTCTAGTAAGGGTAAGATGCTTGAGATTCTTGATATGCCTGAGACTCCTGGACAACCCGAGATCCTTGAAAATCTTGAGAATCAATATCTTGACCCTCTTGCTTCAATCCAAGCCCAAATCAATGCTAATCATAGACTTCAACAAAATCAAGTCCAATTGATTATGCAGACTCTGAAAAGGATCCAAGAACCATAACCACTGCCACCATGTAGAGACTTTTATGACCCTTCTACAACTCATGTAGAACATTTTGTTAGGGTCCCTCAAGGGGGAAATGATTTTGAATTAAAACCCAATGTGATTAGCCTGATCCAAAATCTTGTCCATGGGAACTCTAATGAAGACCCCTTTTAGCACCTTAAAGGTCTAGGTAGACTTGTTGAAACCATCGAACCTAGAAATGTAAGCCTAGATATTATCTTAATGAAGATGTTTCTTTTCTCCTTAAGAGATATGGCAGCACACTAGTTTAGAATTATAGGCAAAACCATTATTACTTGGGAAGAGCTGAGAAGCTCTTTCCTTAAGAAATTCTTCCCTATAGGTAGGGCTAATGCCCTTAGGAGAGCTATAACCACATTTTCACAACAACCAGGGGAATAACTCCATGAGGCTTGGGAGCGATTTAATGAATTATTAAAGCAGTCTCCATACCATGAGGTTCCTAGGTGGCACCTAGCTCAAATTTTCTACCATGGTTTTAATGATAACCTTAGAAATTTTGCGGATGCTTCCTATGGAGGAAATTTTCTTAATAAGGATGAAGAGAGTGCTTTTGATTTATTTGAATCTATGAGTGAGAACTCTCTAAATCATGCCTCCATGATCGCTTTTAACAAGTTTAGTCAACCTTGTGGTGGAATATATGAGGTGCAAGCTAATTCGAGCTCTATTGACATGGACATAATAGCTAAGAAATTAGATCACATGGAAGTGGTGGATAAGAAATTGGATGAGCTCATCAGCAATTCTAAGAAACCTCTAAGGATACCCCAGAAGCCTATTCTATGCATAGGGGAACACTGACTACACCTACACTGCCTCAGACTCCCTTGGGAAAGGAGTTTGTGAACAATCTTGACTTGGTTCAACCTATGAACCAATTGAACCTAGAACAGATGTCGACTGCATTCGAGGGAAGGGCCTTTGTTCCCTCTTATCCTGATTATGTTGTCCCAACTCTTGGTACATGATGAGGTGTGGCTCATTATGGCTAAAATGCCCAAGTTAGGCTAGAAATAAGCTTAAACACTATCATATTAACATGATAAATGGGTTACGTGCAGAAATTAATGAAATGACCTAAAACACTCAATTTGTACTAAAAGCACATAATTAGGTCACTTTTGAGAGATTTTCTATTAATTATATAAATGGATGCATTTAATGCCAATTGGACACAATGTGAGCTTAAAAATACAAATCAATTGTGGGACTATTTTCTAATATGTTCAAATAACATGCCATGAAAACTTCATAGCATTTTGACCTCATTAGGGCCTTGGAATTAATGATTTCCATTTAGGTCCTACCTTTACATTTAAGCATTTACATTTTATTCACTCAAAAGTTGCTAAGGACCTACTTGAAAACTACTCGGGGTGATTTTGCAAGCTTTTAGGGACCGTATAGTAACCATTCTAGCCACTTATGGTCTCTGTTTAAAACTCCACACAGTTTCACTATAAGGTCTTTAGTGAAATTTCACCAAAAGACCTGATACTGTTGCTCTTTGACTCAGTTCCTTACAATGAGCACGAGCTTTGCCAACTGTTCATGTTTCCATCCTTGATCCTACGGTGGTTCTACCATCAACCTACTATAGCCGGTGCACACAGGATCGCACCTCGACCTAGATCTGATTTAGTGGCTATCTTTTTCTCCAAAACTTTCCCTTACCCCTATCTCACTATATCCATCGTTCATCCTCAATGGCTTTCTACCCTCTAATCTGGTTACCACAGCCCCTAACGCCTATATAAGGAGCTCCCCACTTGACCATTGCCCCTTGATCGACCCCCCACCTACTTCCTTGGGTTGATCCTTTCTTCCCTCTCCAGTTTCCTCTGCCCTTTCACTCCATGGTTGGTGACAACTGCCGCCTTCCCTCTCTCACTTCATCCACATCAAGCTAGATCACATAACACCAGGGGTGTCCTAGAAGCTCCACTAGTGGGCTTGTCGATCACTAGAGACCTTCTTCCTCAACTTCGTCACCATTGACCACCAGTCATGGTCTAGAAATCTCATTCTTCCAATTAAAGTAGATTTACTTGCTTTCTAGCTAGATTTATATGCTTTCCAGATAGATTTAGAGTACTTTAGATAGTTTAGGTTAAAATTCATCACTTAATTGTGTTAGATTAGGAGTAGATTAGATTTAGATCCTAATCTCCCTTGATTCACCTTCTCTGATCAATCCTGATTAGAGAGGCCAATTCACACTTTCATTGGATCACTAATCTCCCCCCTTACCTCACAGTCATGATCATCTTTTTCCCTCAATGTTTCAATCATTGTTCATTCCATTCATCAGACCATTCAATGGATCTGAAGCTCATTAGCTTTTAGATTTATTGGAGCACTCAAAATCAATCTGAGGGCATCCCATATATCCCATACAATCACTAATGCCCTCCCAATGGTTTTAATTGAGTTTGATTAACTTTATTTATTCATATTTGGTTCTCACGCTTGATCGAGAGATTAAGGATTCAATTTGATTTTAATGGGCTTTAATGGAGTGAATTGAGTTTGTCTCTGTGTAGTTGGATTCAATGAGAGGAGTTTGAGCATCTAGGATTGGATTTTTATAGCTTAATTAGTTTATGGCCAATTTTTGTTTCAGTTACTATTTTTATCCATCGCAGAAGTAGCAATGGCTAAGGAAAATTAGTTGCATTGATTTGAAGCTATTGAGATGACCTAATCACTTCTAAAGGGTTGCAAGGATGTCTTGAACACCAATCAATGATGTGTAGGTTACCTAAGTAACCAAGTCACTGTGGCGATCTCAGATTAAATGCTCAGGTGGGAAATAGTAATTTCTTGGTCAATCTTGTTTTAATCTACTATTTAAGGTTTAGATGAGATTTAAGATACTTGAATGAAGGTCCTAGATTATTTTTAACATGAGTAGAACTTCTAATATGATCTTTCCCATCATGCTGTTAACAGCATAAGGGAAGAGATTGATTAGGGTTTCTGAAGCTTTTGAGTTTTGGATCTGGTCTTGCATGATTTCAGACCTTCTGATGATTGTAACCATTTAGCATGGAGTTTTAATGCTTTAAACTCATATCTGAGATTTTCAAATCAATCCTCCAATTCCCATGTTTATATGGGAGTTTAAGGATTTGATTCAGTTCTGAGGATTTGCATAAGCCTGTAGATAATTCTAGATGATTAAACAATTTATTAGATTGATTTCTCAAGTGTTGAAGTGATGATTCTAATTAATTGGTCTTTATCAGTAACTGCAGCACTGTTGTTTTTTTTTAATGGAATTTGGAATGGAGTTAAGTATGGATTTCAAATGAGGTCTGAATGATATTATGATCAGTATGGATTTTCTAATATAAACATTGTATAAACATTCTTTTTGATGCTTGAACAAGTCTTGAAGCTCAGAAAACCAACCTTAGTTTTGACTAAATTAGATTTGGATAGTAGTAGTGGGTTAACTGTCAAAACTAGACAAGTTTTTAATTCAAGTTCTAATATGTTCCAGACATATTTGATGTGCAAGATGAGTTGTCAATAGGATGTAATGATAGAACTTAACATAACAAGCATTCACGGATAATCTTTTGCTTAAATTTGAGATTAAAAGCTTGT
The DNA here is from genome assembly GCA_037157565.1 of Thalassia testudinum. Taxonomy (NCBI): domain Eukaryota; kingdom Viridiplantae; phylum Streptophyta; class Magnoliopsida; order Alismatales; family Hydrocharitaceae; genus Thalassia; species Thalassia testudinum. Next base: position 100,864,290 of record JAZHRO010000025.1, read on the forward strand.
AAATATTGATTTCAGTTCTTTGTCAGCTAGATATGAGCAAATATTTGTCCAAATTGGATGATTTTTTAAAATTCAATGATTAAAACAAGTTTCTAAATTGATTCTGACCTGAATGAATGTATGGAAGTTACTCATGCCTATATCTTCTTTTTCCAGCATTTTGAATGGATTTTTAGAGGCTTTGACTTCATGTCTTGACTTCATTTTAGCCATATTTTGTCTAAATTGTTAATAGAGAAAGAAATAAAAAATAGTTGTAAAAAAGTAAAAGAAATGTGTCTTCAGATAGATTAGGTTTAGTTTTAGGTGTTTGTCAAGTTAGGTTAGGTTTTGAGTCCTGTAAATAGTAGAATATACTAGTAGAAGTTCTAATCTTCTTTGGTTTATAAATAAAGAACAAATACACAAAAATACAAAAAGATTCTTCTTCTATTCTTTCCTTTCTCCCCTCTTCTTCTATCTCTATTAAACACAAAAAGAAAATAAAAATTTGAAAAACTTCAAAAATCTATAAAAGTACCCTTGTATATAGTATTTAATCCCTAAAGATAGAAATAAATCATGCTTTGACATGCCAAATTGGCTCTGTGTGATAGTCCCACATCATCGGTTGTAGACCACCTACAACTGCATAAATTGAAATGCACTGCAGACCCTCTCGGTCGTTAGCGCTGGGCGCACATTGAGCATTGGGTGTGTGCGTGCATGCATGTGGTGGGCTTGAGAGCTGGGTTTGGCAAGGATAGGTCGTGTGAGTGGTTTATTGTTGTCTTGTATGGCCCAAAATAATGCAACAATACACCTAATTAAATACTAAAGCCCAAGATTAGTAGTGGTTGATCTAGCCCCTATGGTCTGTTGATCCTGCAAAGGGTTGGGCCCACAAATCCTAAAATTTTTGACTAAGTGTAAGTTAACTAGGGTTAAGTATTCTAAGTGTTGTTTGTGTGTTAGTGTTTAGGTGTTAGTTAATTTGCGTGTGTTGGGTGTGTGTGTTATGTACATATATCAGTATAGAGTATGTACATATATATATATATATATATCATATGTATTATGTATATATGAGTTTTGCCTTATTTTGTATATATGTTTTTAAGGATTTAGTGACATTTATATAAGTTAGTGTAGGCAATCATATATGTTAGTATATGTAGTTATATATGTTAATATAGCATATAGTGTATGTTAGTGTATATATATTCCTTTTGTGCCTATATTAAGGCATTTGTTTAGATGTTTGTGTACATAGCTAGCCTAGATCAGTTCATATTAATTTTTAATGACTTTCTACCTATTTATATGTTTGAAGCATTGTCATTAACACTAATTAATTCAATTTTGTACATAGTTGACTTAGTTTATTCTTTGATTCTTTCCTTCATTTGTAAATAAACTTAACATCTTTTTGAATAAAATATTATTTTTGGATAATAGAGAGTGATGTATATCAATAACTGCCTCTGAGTAAATGACTTGGAATAAAACCAGTAAAACTTGTATATAAATAAAATGACATCCATCTGGATTGCGACTAGGAGCACGTAACCCTAACCTTAAAGCCTCCCCTTCCCCCTATTTAAAAGCCCCACCCTCAACTCCTTAAAACAAGCACTGCACACACCCTCATTTCCCTCCCCCCTACATACTCTCTCCCTCTCTTCCTTCCTCCTCCCTCTCCCCCACGCACATCTTCCCATACCATCACTATCGACTCAGCTAGCCACGTTCCCTACGGGGGCCTTCTCTGCAGCGTCTATGACTGCCTTCCTTCAATGACCTCCTCCCCGTCCATCCACCTTCCCTACCATTTGACAAGCTCCTTTCGGCGACCACCATCCTTGTCCACTTCCATCCCTGTCTCCCTGGCCACCTTCTTCCCTTCCCTCACTCCTCGGTGTATGTATGCAATTGCCGTGGTGTTGTGTGCATCGACCGATTGAGAAAGCAATTTTGGCACGTGTTTTGAAATATGTCAAAATTCGTAGTATAGTTGCACTAAACCCTCGATCAAAAATGTTTATTTATTTAACGAAACTTGCATTGATTTTTTTTCTTTTAGAACTTGAGTCTCGGTCATTTGTCTCTGGGAGGCGTGAAAAACAAGTTTTAGAATCAGATCCACTTTTCTAACCTAAATCTAAGCTAACCTAATCTTTTTGGTCTTTTGTATTTTGCGATTTCTTTGCATTTTTTATTTTTCTTTTGAAAAGTGAAACCTAATAGGACACAACCTAAATCTAACTATGTACTAGTAACCCTAGGTGACTAAATGCATCTAAGTGAGGCCATGGTGGCCGTGCATGGTATGACTAACCCTAAAGGAGACGTTCCTAAGGAGACTAAGAGGCATGCATCAAAATCATAAGAAGTGAAAACATGAGCATGCACATAAAACCACTTGATAACAGAATATCATGCATCAAACATTAAGTAGCTATAAGATCTTGATACATGAAAAGAGATCTAAGAAACTAAAGAATGGCATCAGCCAAGTGAGGCTATGGGGAAGCCTTCTTGGCCGTCCACTAAAAAGAAAGAGAGGAGGGCGTGTGCACCCAAGTAGAGAGGAGGGTGTCTCACCCTTTCTCTACTATTGGTTGTCCTTGAGAAGACCTTGAAGATGGTCTCCTCTATGGTCGTCTAAGAGGAAAAGAAGATGGGGAGTGGACCCTCTAGGGAGGAAGAAGGAGGCATGCCCACAAGAAGAAAAGGGGAGGAGAGTGTTGATGAGGCCTTCTTCTTCTTCTTGCTTAGCCGTCCATGATGATGCTCGGAGGAGAAGCACCATGAAGCTTCTTCTGGTTGTCCATGGAGGAGGAGAGTGGACGGCCTTTGGAGGGTGGAAGGGAGGGTTTGGTGGTCACAAGTTCAAAATGGAGAGAAGAGGATTGAGATTTGAATCTAAGGTGGTTGTCTAAGGGTTCTTAGTAGTAGGTGTTTAGGTTGGGTTTACTAAGATTAGGAAGGCTAAGAATAGGTGTTTCTGGAATAAGCTATATTTTAGGTGTTTTCTAGACTAAGGTAGAAGAAGTGTGGGTGTGTGGTTGAGTGTGCGTGGATGTGTGTTTGTGGGTTTTGGTAGAATTAGGTATTAAATAGGTTGGGTCGATCTAGATTAGGTGGGTGTGGATCTAACTAGGCTTAGGTGAGTCTAATTGGAGAGGAGTGAACCTAATTGGGTCTAGGTCAAGTCTACTTAGGTTCTACTAAGCCTAAATAAACTTGTATGGGTAGGTAGGAGTCAATTAGATCATGGGTGGATCTAATTGGGTTCAGATGCACCCAATCAACTATAGATGCATCCAATTCGGTATGGGCTAGTTTAATTGGGTTAGGGATAGGATAGCTGAGGGTATGGATAGTGGGATAGGCTTAGGAGGTCTCTAATTAGGTTTCTTAAGGCGTTTGGTGGGGTTTCTAGGTCAGAAGAGGCATGCTCGGGCTTCTAGCACCGAAAAATAGGAACCAAGGAACAGTATCAGATGTCTTAAAGTCCAAAGTTGGATGTCTAGTAGTAAATTGGATGTCCAATTCTATGTCAGTGCGAGTTTTGGCTTCTTGGATTGATTTTCTATAAAAATCAGACATCTAGCCTAATACTGGATGTCTAGAAAGGTGCTGGAGAGTGGGTTTTGGGTTTTCTAAGGTAGGTTTTGGTTCATAAGTGTTTGAGAGAGGGATAAGGTGGATAAGAACATGGATAGTGCTATCCATGTTTTGGGTTCTAAGGCTAAGATGTCCTAATGGAAGTGGTTTTGGGTTTAGGAAGGCTGTCCTAGGGTTTCTAAGGGTAGGGATAAGGCTATCCTCCTCACTTCTCATGTTTGGATCAATCTTCTCTCATTATTGCCTTATTCCACTCTATCTCGCATCCTGGATCACTTTATCACCTGCAAATAGTAACAAAAACATTAAATAGCAAGATATCACATCTTATTCTATATAAAATGATGCAATGCTTGGTATGCATGTTATGAATGCAATATTTACAAATTAAGCTAGGTTCAAACATTATTTAGGTTTATTGAGACCTATGATTGCTGCATAATCACTGGTGTAAGGGGATGTTAACCAACATCAATAAGAATGATCTATGAGGTATGACATACCTTTAGTATTTTGGCTATAACTTATTTTAAATCCAAATTGAGTTATTCAAGTTGTATTTGGAAGCTAATTTCAAGGGCTACAACTTTTCTTTTATGTGAAATTTGCAATTTGAAACATACAGAGGCTTAAAATTGAAGACAATTGGGATTTTTACTTTCCTAATCTCCAAACCATAAAACCTTATCCCATTTCCTAAAAATCCTAGCCTTAGCCTCCAAGCACTATATAGATGTCCCCCCTCCTCTATATAATACCTTTTGGCTAGCTATTAGATCCTATCAAGTCTCTCTTAGGGTCCCTTAGTTCTATAACTTCCATTAGTCCTCCATAGTTCTTCCTTGACTTCTTCCTTAGGAAACCCTAGTAGCCTTCTTCTTCCTTCTACCTCCAGGTCAACCTTCTTCCACCACCTCCTCTACCTTCTAGTTAGGTTCTTACTCTCCTTAGGATTCCTATTTTTGCTTCAAGTTTCCCATTAGAAGCATTCCTCTACCTCCTAGTTTCTTCTCTTTTGTCTATGTCCCTGCATTCTTCTTTGCATTCTCCAAACTTCTTCAATTACTCTGCTACTTCTTCACATCTCGGGGATTGAGGTAGACTTCACCACCATCATGAACTCTCTAAGGCCCTCTTGTTCTACTTCGCATCGTAGGCTACTTTCCTCTCTTCTTCTTTTTCTACTTAGCCTGTTATTTACTTTTGCAGTATTTGATTACTTGTAGACAATTATTTTGAGCAGTAATAATATTCCCTGAGCTTTCTAGTATCTCTCTCATATTTCTACTTGCTTTATTATTCTAAAAACCCCAAAAAATTACAAAAGTCCAAAAATACCAAAATAAGTGTCTTTAGGTCCTTAAGTTAGGAGTCTGTAGTATTTTCAAAGTTTGAGTTTCCTTTTGTGAAATTTATTTCATGTAGCAAAGTCATTGTAAAAGCACCAAATTTTGTCTACTTGTGGGGTTAGCCAAATTCACTATATTTTATTTTATAAAATTCGTGCAGTACAAGGGGGTTAGATAGTAAAATAGAGTCGATTTTATTGAATTTTATACTTATCCAATTTGCTCGAAATTAGTTGAATTCATTCAATCTTGAAATCGAGAATCTCCCATAGAATCAGTGAATTTATCTGATGGTCATAGGTCTAGTGTCCTGTTGAGCTTTTAGTTCAGGGTCAATTTGATCAAATTGCATGTCTTAAAAAATCCCTAAAAATTCTTAGTTGCTTTGGGACAGGAAAAACTTAGACATCATTACCTCCTTGTGAGACATCCCGTACACCTGATATTACATTCGTATTTTTAGGAGATAGTTTATAAATTACAAATGATGTGTATTGGTGATGGTAACACCATCATTAGCTATAACTAACTTGAATTAATTGAAATAAAGTGAAAAATGCTCCTGAATGATTACTTAAGGACTGTAATTCCATGCAAATCCTTTTTGAGAAGAAAACATTAAACAGGGTTAAATCTGCAGTTTTAACATCACATCACAAATGTAGAATAACCATGGGATTTTCTAGGGGTAATTGATGGTCTAGTGAGCATTAAAGTCCAAGGAGTGGGTCCACACAGATAGAAATGGGGTTTTACGTATTTCGAGAACCACATCAGAACATAAAACCTTAATTTCAGACTCACTTAAATTAAAGAGGTTCTGGTCAGAATAAAATTCATCTAAACCTCTTAAAATTCATAGAAAAATATTCTAAGAGGTTTGGTACCATTGGTTTGACCATCTGAACCCATTTTGACCTCGGATAGAGGTTCAGATGGGATTTTGTTTCTATGTAAATTGCCCAGTCAAATATGGTTAAAACTCAAATGCAACTTCAACATTAGCTTCATTGGGACCAAATTAGGTTAGTACCAAAATTTGGGCCAATCAGAGTTCATCTTGACCTAGTTTGCAAGCTAGTCCCTTAAAGCTCTATTTCTCTCACTCAGACCCCTAACTTTTGAAATTCCTTGCAATCAGGACCCTAGCTTCTTCGTCTTCTTCACACTTCGATCCTTGTCGCCATTGGTGGTCAACAAGATAAGCGCTGACCTTTGACTAAGTTAAACTCAATCAAATACCACCAAATCCCACCAAATTTGGTGGGATTGGTGTTTAGATGTTGGAGATCAATTTCATCAGGATCTTGGACCCTGATTCATAGTAGGTGATTGCACAGTAATCATAGGTCCTAATCTACTTGAATTAAGTTAAATCCTAGCTTAACTTAGGAGTAATGCATGCATAAAAATCTTATTTTGCATCATATTCTATTTCTTAGCTCTATAAATAATAATGCTATATTATGTTTTAATTGAGAGGTAATAATAATTGCAGGAAATTTAGGGCCACGGATGATAAATCTGACCATACGGATTTGTTCAGGGCGATGATGGGAATCTAACGCTTCTGAGATCGTCTTGATCAGACTTCCATAGCATCTTATGAAGTCTGCAGAAGAGTAAAGGCAAAGAGGTAAGGTGGTGAAAATCCAAACCTCAGATGCAAAATTCGATTGTATGGATGGATTCAGATCAACGATTGCAGTCCAATGATGCAAAAATCATCTCGATTGGAGCCCTACAGCACCATCAATAAAGCAAAGAAGATGGACGGCCATAATGAACGACCATCATAGCCACCCAAGGCCGTCGCCCACATCCACTAAAGAATGTTCTACAGACATTGTGGGCCATTGGATAGTCATCCAGTGGCCACAAGAGTGCCACGTCACCACTTCACCCGCTCCTAAGCAAGGAGGAGATCATCTCAGCCGTTGGATCTCCATCCAACGGTCGAGGGTACCTGAGTGGAAAAAAGAAACACGACCACCCGTGCGTGTAGTATGGTGGTTAGCACACTCACGTAGGAGCGAATGGTGAGCACTTAAGATGCGCGGAGATGAAATCGAAGCGGCAGTGCATAAAGGAAGAAATTGGACTGTGAGATGGCCATCAGATAGCGTTGGTGCGAATGCATGGCAAACGGAGGTGCATTTGATCAGGCAGTGTGGATGGACACATGAGGCAACGCTCGGTTGAATGCCTCACTGTATGCGGAACCTAAAGGCGGTGCTAGCGCGCTTTTAAGCCATTTGATTATAAAATTAGATGACTGGATTTAAATGCATGCACGCGCACATGTAAAAGATGAAGGTGATGGAGAGCACGTGGTCACAACCGTGCGATCGCAATCCAAAGGGCGAGTGGCTGCCACGTGTCGCAATCAGGAGTGCTCCATGGTTACAAGGCATTACGGAGCTATTTTGGGGTGAAATCTGCACCGTTGATCTCCCAATCGATGAACCTGATCAATCCAAAGTTGTTGCATGAGTTGGAGGCCCAAATACCATATTTGCTCCTCATATTTTTTATAAAAAGGACCCCATAGCACCCATCTGTAGACATCTTCTCCCCCATCTCTACCTATAGACCTCCAAGCTTCTCCAGACTCCCTCTTTTTCTAAGGCATACATTAAAACCACTTTGGTGCACCACTGCTGCTCTCCCCAACCTCTCCAAAAGCCACCAAGGACCACCCTTGGCACCCTTATTCTAGTATCTTAGATAGTTATTTTCAATTCTAGTTTTAGTAATTTCCTTTAGTTCTACTTCTAGTTATTCTTATATCTAAACAATCTAATCTGAACAAACTTTCTACATATATATATATATCTGATTATTCTAGCACTAGTTAGTTTTAGATCAGTTTTAAAATCAAGTCCTTTTCTGCCTTCCTAAGTTCTACTGGAACTCACATCTCATTATATTTATTTGTTTCTATGTATTTTCATGCTATACTACAACTTAATCACCTTTAAACATGATTTTACGACCGAACAAATTGGTGTCGTTGCTAGGGAGGCATGTCGATTCTTGATTTAATACCTGATTTAGTGTATTTCTCTTGGTGTGCAAGTATGAAACGAGGATCCGCACACACATCGAGTGTGGGTGAAGACAATCAGGTGCACATGAATATCTTAGTAGGATTTTAGATTAAGATTTGATTAGGATAGGAGTTATTTGAAAAAAAAAAGAAAAAAGAAACTTTTGAGGAGTTATTTGTTAGGTAGTTAGGAGATACTTTTCCTTGAAAAAAATAAAAAAAAGAAAAAATAAAAGAAAATAGTTTGAAAAAAAAATTGCTACTACAATGTTTAGAAACTCAGCTAGAAATTGAATGCGAATTTAAAAATTCATTTACCTCATTTCTTGTGGTCGATAAATTTTGAAATTCAGGCATGTTGAAGCTACGAGTTACTACGCTATCATATTTGATTTTGAAAAAAACCTATCGTCGTAGTTTAAAAGCCAAGAACTCATGTTCAACAAATAAAATTTGTACCGAAATAGAAATCCCAGGTCAAACTCAGGGAGACTACGCCAATCTATATTCGCAATTATATTTTCTTAAAGTTTTTGTTGAAAAGCAAAGCGACGTAATTACAATGAAGCAATATTAACAATTGGAATAAATGAGAGAGAGAGAGAAAACATGCACTCAATATTTCAAAATATTTATACAATAAAACCAGAGAAGAATTACACTAGAAAGCGGGAAGTCAGCTACACTAGAAAGTAGGAAAATTCTATTCTAGAAAGTTGAAAAGAAGAATGGGAGAGAGAAGTTATCCTCCTCGACGATCACTTGGAGGATGAGCCGGATGAGACGCCACCTGGAAGATGGAGGATGAAGCGGGAAGGAGGTCAAGGCAGGAGGAATGAGAATAAGGTAGCACGTCGTCGTCGTCGTGGGATCTGCTTCCGAAATGAGGATAAAAATTTGACTTTATCTCTTGAGGAGCATCCCGAGTGTGGGACAAGCTTCTCTTGAGTTTTGGAGAGGAAGAGAAGAGAAGGAAGGGATGCCCATTTCGTATGGAGGGGTCTCCTTTTATAGTTGCAAGGAGTGAGGGCAATTTGGTCTTTACAATTTCAAAATATTAAATAAGGGGTCTTTAGTGACGGAATTAAGCATCACTAAAGCCCCAGTCGTGGGCAACGTGTGCCACGCCTGCCACCCGCTCACCTCCCGTACCGCCCACGTTCATCAAATCTCGGCCGTTCAATCGTGAGATCGAATGGCTGAGATTTGATAACTGCAGCGCCTCATCTGATCGGGCCTCTACATGAAATCCAGCATCTGTGTAGCACAACCCCTGAGCGCGCCGCATCTCTGCCCTCGCAGCCACTCATCCAAGATCTGACGGCCCAATTAGCGCTATCCTAAGCGCCTGCGTTCAATTGAGGCTCGCGGGGTTTCGAATCAGCGCCTCTTGTTCGCGATAAGGCTCTCACCTGCTGTGCTACAATGGGGAAATAGGCACGCGGGTGATTTGAGGTGCGACTGCCCATTGCCGTTGGATGGCGATCCAACAGCTAAGATCCAACATGCAGTGGAAGGGTGCAGTAGTCTCCAAAATTAGCTGGGTCAGTTTGGGTGGTCGAGATGGTGCCACGTGATGCCATCTTGGGCATCTTCTGGATGATGTAGATGGTGTCACGATTGTCAGATTGAGTCAATTTTCACATTGTTAGGCTGCGATCGTCAATCCAAATCCATCCATGCAGTTGGATTTTTCATTTGAAGTGCGATTTCACAACATCTTGGCCCTTGATCTTCTAGGGTTTCTCGATTTCTATCTGATGCTACAGGTGTCTAATTAGGGCGATCTTGGAGTCGTTGAACTCCAATCGTCGCCCTGATCAAATCTATACAGTTGTATCTTCAATCTGAGGCCCTAATAAAAATTTGCCCTATCCCTGAACATAAAAGGAGACAATTAACCTCCATTTTATTCGAACTAATCTAAATGCAAGATGATGCATGCTATGCAATATTTATGGTATGTAGTCCAATTCTATGCTTAAGAACATGCATAAATAGACATCTTATGTAATATAAACATGTTTACATTACACCCCCATGCCTATCTTTCGCTAGTCCCTAGCAAAAACTATATGCTATTTATAAAAGAATTGGGTTGGATTATTTGGGCATAAGTTATTTTCAATCATTAAGAAAATGTTTACTTAGAATCTGAACTTTCAAAGACACAACAGTGCCTAGGTATTTGCCAAAATGCAGATCACCTCAAGCCCTCACCTTATTCAAAGAAAAATTTCTTTTTCTCTTTTTCTTCTTTTCTAATTTTTTTTTTTGGACTTTCGAGTTTTAGGGTTTAAGAGTGGCTTTCTACGGCCATTCAACTCACCCAAAATTTGATGAGAAGCTTAAGTTCTAAGCATCTTATTGTGAATGTGATAGACTTGTTGATCGGCAATTAAAATGGATTTCGGGTTTCCACGCCTCTAGGTGACCTTAAAAAGAGAATTCTCCCTAAAGATGTATCTTTACAATTGGTAGCTTTCTCCCTACTTTTATTTTTATGGGGTCAACACAAGGGTGAATCCAGTGTATATCTCCCCAGTTTATTCTATTTCTCCACTTCTTAAGTGTTTTGGGAATTTTTAGTGCATTTATTGAGCTGGGTTCTGGACAACTAGTCGATGAGCTATTACCACCGATAACTTGCTAGCCATACTCGTGCGGCGAAGTGTGGCCTATTTCTTTTGTTTCTTTTCTTTTTCTTTTCTTTTTGACCTTTTTTTTTTTAAAGTAGGTGGCTTCCCTGGTCTAAAATTTACCTAAAGGCAGCAAGAAAAGAATGGTCTAGTGACTAGACTTTGGACAACCTACCTATGGGTTGTTACCCACGATAACTTGCCAGTCATATTACCCTAAAAGGTTCATTAGCTACCCAATTTCCGTTAAAATCACTAAACAACGAGTCTGTGAAAAGAAAGTGTGTAGATGCTTAAAACTCAAAGTTCCCTCAAATCAGAGGGAGGATTGATAAGTCGTGTACTTATCACCCAAACTTATTTACTCAAATTACAATAGAATTAAGATGGTGAGGACTCGAAAAACAAATCCACATTTTAGTGGATACACAGGCTGATTAAGTGCAATGACCTAAAGGGTCTTTGTGTTCAGATCCTAATGTAATATTTCCTAAGATTGAAAAGTCCTAATGTCCAACTATTCCTTCCTAATTCAAATCTTTTTTTTATGTATAAATAAGAAGAGAAAAACAATTTACATGAATTTTACAAAGCTGACAAAATGATTCAAAAATGAATCCACCCCCCCATGCCTAGCTGATGCAATGTCTACATTGAGAAAGAGACATGAAATAAAGGGTAGAGTATGAAAGATGTCACCTGAATATGAAGCTCGTGTCAGCTTTGTGTCATATGTATAGCTATTGAGTTTAATGCCGTCAGTTAGGCGAAGTCCAACAAAAGAAGTCACAATATGGCTAGAGCAACCATATCTGAGACGGATTTTGGAAGAGTTCGGTAAATAACAAGCTTCAAACGTTGACTGTTGACTTTAAACGTGTTACCTATCTATGGGTCAGAGAACTGAATGGCTCCATTTGGAAAAATCTGGTCAATAATGAATGGGCCATTCCATTTAGATCTATGTTTTCTAAGAAAAAGCTTAAGTTGAGAATCAAATAACCAGACCTTCTGATTCGGCTCAAAGCCCTTGCAGGAAATTAATTGATCATGTAGAGCTTTCGTCCGAGCTTTATAGATCTTGGCATTCTCATATGCATCATTTCTAAGCTCTTCCAACTTAGATAGTTAGAGTTTCCTGGTCTTCCCAGCTAAATTCAGATCTAAATTGCATTGTTTAATTGCCCAGAATGCCCTATGTTCAATCTCTACGGGTAGATGGCATGCCTTTCCATACACCAATCGAAACGGAGACATGCCAATGGGCATTTTATACACCGTACGGTAGGACCAAAGAGCATCCTCAAGCTTTTGAGTCCAGTCCTTGCGATCAGGCCTAATCGTTTTCTGCAGAATGTTCTTGATCTCCTAAATGGAGATCTCGGCTTGTCCATTCGTCTGGGGATGGTAAGGTGTGGAAATTTGGAGATTAACCCCGTATTTGGCCAACAAATTCTGGAATTGGGCATTAGTAAAATGAGTGCCACCATCACTGATGATGGCCCTCGGAATCCTGAACCTACTGAAGATATTTTTCTTGACAAAATCAATGACCACCTTGTGGTCATTGGTTCGGGTGGGAATCACCTCAATCCATTTGGACACATAATTAGCAGCAACAAGAATATACTGATCTCCAAATGAAGGGAGAAAGGGTCCCATGAAATCGATACCCCAAACATCAAAAATTTCGACAGGAAGAATTGGATTTAGGGGCATCATATCTCTCTTAGTTATGCTCTTGAGTGCCTAACATCGAGAACATGACCTTGAAAAATCCTGAGCATCCTTAAATAAAGACGGCCAATAGAAGCCAGATTGAAAAATTTTTGCAGTAGAATTTTTCCCAGAGAAATGTCGACCACATGTAGATGAATGGCAGAACTCGAAAATACTGTTGAATTCATTCTCCGAAACACATCAGGAATAATCTGATCAGAGCCGATGCGGTGCAGTTCAGGGTCCTCGCAGAAGTAGTATTTGGCCTTAGATTTGAGTCTATCCCAATGTTGCTTGGTCCAATCCTGGGGGATTTGACCAATGGCCAAATAGTTAACAATGCTAGCAAACCATGGGGTTTGGACACTTGAAACTGTAAGGATAGCTTCGTCCAGAAAAGTATCAGCAATCGGGATGTCCGAATGAGAAGAATCACTTAGGAGTCTCGACAAATGATCTGCCACCACATTTTGTATCCCGATTTTATCCTTGATTTCAAGATCAAATTCTTGAAGCAAAAGAATCCAACGAATAAGCCGGGGTTTGGCATCCTTTTTGGCCAAGAGATGTCTCAAGGCCGAGTGGTCGGTATAGATGTCAACATGAGACCCTAAGAGATAAACCCTGAATTTTTCTAAAGTGAACACTATGGCTAGTAATTCCTTTTCAGTAATAGTGTAATTCCTCTGAGCTTCATCCAGAGTTTTACTAGCGTAGTAGATGACAGAGGGCTTTCTATCAATTTTCTGACCCAAGATAGCCCCGACCACGTAATCAGAAGCATTGGTCATGATCTCAAAAGGGGTTGTCCAAATTGGTGGCTGCAACATTGGAGCACAGGTGACTGCCATTTTTAGAAAATCAAATGCCTTATTGCATGATTCATTAAAAACAAACGGTGTTTCTTTGGCAAGAAGATTGCTCAAGGGATGAGCAACATTCGAGAAATCCTTGATGAATCTTCTGTAGAATCCCACATGACCAAGAAATGATCGGATTTGTTTAACATATGTGGGAGGAGGAAGTTTAACGATAGCATCAACCTTAGCTTTATCCACTTCGATTCCCCGTTCAGAGATTACATGACCCAAGATGATGCCTTCTTGGGTCATGAAATGACTCTTTTACCAGCTAAGGACCAATCGTGTTTTGATACATCGCTTAAGAATCATTTCTAGATTAGCCAAACAAGAGTCAAACGATTCTCTAAAAATAGAGAAATCATCCATGAAAACTTCCATAAACTCTCCCACCATGTCAGAGAATATGGCTAACATACACCTTTGAAAAGTCGTAGGTGCATTGCATAAACCGAAAGGCATCCTATGGAAAGCAAAGGTTCCTTAGGGATAGGTGAAAGTAGTTTTTCCTGATCCTCGGGATGGATAGAAACTTGGTTGTATCCCGAGTAGCCATCAAGAAAACAGAAGTACTTCTGCCTAGCTAGTCTTCCCAAGATTTGATCAATGAAAGGCAGGGGAAAATGATCCTTTTTCGTGACTGTGTTCAGCTTCCTGTAATCAATACAAACCCTCCAAGAGGAAGCTGAATGAGTTGTGATAGATTCTCCTCTCTCGTTAGTCACAACGGTAATCCCGGCTTTCTTCAAAACAATTTGCACGGGACTTACCCAGGGATTATCAAAGATTGGATAAATAATTCCTACATTGAGCCACTTAATGATTTCCTTTTTGACAACTTCTTGCATATTTGGATTTAATCTCCTCTACATCTGGCGAGAAGGGTGGGATCCATCTTCCAAGAATATTCTATGATTACAGTAAGATGGCTCGATCCCCCTAAGTTCATGAATGGTCCAACCAATTGCCTCCTTATGTTCCTTTAGGACCTTGATTAATTTATTCTCTTGCTCCTTTGTTAATTTAGCACTGATAATCACAGGGAGCATCTTCTAAGGTCCTAAAAATTGATATTTCAAATTCTCAGGCAATGGCTTCACTTCAAGCTGGGGTGGGTTGAAGATTGATGGTAAGGAAGATGCTGAAGACTCAACAAGAGGAAGAGGTTGTGAGTGAACAAAATCAATAACCTCTTCAGAAGATGGCAGGTCTATCATAGAGGGTTGCAGGTCGAATTCGTCATCAAAGGAGGAACTTTCAATTGAAGAAACCATCAAACATGTTTCAATGTTTTCATTATTCTTCTCAAGTTCCTCAATAAATCCACAATCCTTAAATTTATTAATCACTTTAAAAATATCCAATTTCATTCGTTGATCCCCAAAGGCAATTTCCATGCTACCGCTTTCACAGTTAATGTTGGCTTTAGCGGTAGCCAGGAATGGACACCTTAGAATGATGGGCATGTTCCTCAGGTTTTCAGGTACATCCATGTCAGGGACAAGGAAATCTATAGGAAAATAGAAATCCTTGACCTTAACTATAACATCTTCAATAATGCCTCACAGATTTGTGACCAAGCTGTCCGCTAACTGTAGCGTTATTGAAGTTGGCTGAAGTTCACCTAATCCAAATTTCTCATAAAGAGAAGTCAGAATTAAGTTAATGGATGCACCCAGATCCAGAAGTGCTCTATCAAACGTGTAATCTCCGATGACACAAGAAATCAACGGAGCACCTGGATCTCTCTTTTTCTGAGGGAGGTGGTGCAGGATAATAGAACTAGCCTGCTCGAAGAGTACCACCTTCCTCAGAACAGACTCTCTTGACTTACACTTTTGTGTACATAAATCCTTTAAAAATCTCGCATAAGCTGGTATATGCTTAATAACATCGAGGAGCAGGATATTAATCTCAACATTCTTAAATATATTCAGAAGCTCCTCATTGCTATCAACAGACTTCTTCTTTGATTTGATCAAGGCTTCAGGAAAATGAACATGAGTCAGATCTTTGGAATCAGGTTCCTGAGCCTTGATTTCTTCTCCAAAATTCTCCTCTCTCTCCTCAGGTTCTTCAGGATTCAGTAGATCATAATAGTGTGGTTGTGGATCCTGAGTCTGCTTACCACTCCTCAAGGTGACAGAATTTGTAGATGCATAAGAGTTTGGGTCTTGGGGAGGGTTAGGAAAGATTGGAGGGGCTTGATTAGCCAAGAATTGTTGATTTGCAGAAGAAGAAGAAGTGGAGGGACCCTGCTCAACCACCTGAGCATGTGCGTGTGGGTCTCTCTGATTTTTGTACCCATGGGCTTGGTTGCCAGGATTCAGAATATTTCGTGGGTTGGGTACGGGTTGGGATGGTAGAGATCCGGGTTGACAAGAGCTAGCAATGAGCCTGGTCTGCAAGTTGTCCAGCGAGGTTTTCATTTGCTACATGAGCTGGAGCAAGGATCCTTTCATCTCTACCATTTGTTGGTTCAAATTAGCTTGCCCTACGGGTTGACGGGTATTCCAAGCTAGTTGATTGACCTGATTTGGAGGCAAATGAGTATATACATGACCCTGACCCATTGGTCATTGTGGAGCATAGTTGCTGGGTCGGAATTGGGTCTATTGCCCTGGGTTTTTCCAAGAGAAGTTAGGGTGGTTTCTCCAACCCGGATTATAAGCATTAGAATAACGGTTGGACTAACATTCTCTTGTACAACACAGACATCCTCATAGGGTGAGGATGGAGAGAAAGGGAAGGATAAAAAAAATTGGGATCAAAGGCCTCAGTTTGGAACCTGTGAAGTTCCAAAAAATGCTGACTCACAGGTTAAGCCGCATCGAGTTGATTCACAAACTCCTGTCCAGGAGGAGCTCACGAAGAATGGAATCCTGAATTATGGGATTGAGTGGATCGAGAGTTCATAGAATTTCCAGCCATCCACTCTTCCATTCTCTTAGCAACCAAGTCCACCTTGTCATGTTTATTACAAATCAATTCCATATCAAATGAATGAGAGTCATGGACTTCATTGACATTTGATCTGGGCTGCTGAGATCGGTTAAAGGTATCCATGGAGGCATGATTGATTGAATTCTCGCTCATTTCCTCAAACAAATCGTGTACACTATCTACATCTTTATTGAGGAAACTGCCTCCGCAAGAAGCATCCACATGATTTTTGAGTTACTCAGTCAACCCATGATAGAAGATCTACACAAGTTGCCATTTCGGCACCTCGTGGTGTGGATACCTCCGCAATAGGTCTTAGAATCGCTCCCAGGACACATGAAACTGCTTCCCCAGCCATTGGGTAAAGGAAGTGATTACCCGTCTCAAGTCATTGGTACGTCCGACTGGGAAGAATTTCTTCAGAAAGGCCAATTTCAACTCATTCCAAGCTGCAATTGGTCTTCCTATTGTCTTGTACCAATGCGCGGCCTTATCCCTAAGAGAGTGGGGGAAGAGCCTCATGATCATTTGCTCCTCGTTCACGTTTTGTACCTTGGTGGTCTGGACCAAAGTGGTCAAGTCCTCCAATTGCTGAAACGGATCTTCGGAGCCAAGCCCATGATAATGTTTAATTAGACTTAACACTTGGAGCTTGATTTCTACGTCACCTACTGGAATCTGGACACCGGGATGTTCCCCATAATTTGAAGGATCATAAAAATCCTTCAAGGGCTGAGCACCCTACATTCTCTGGAACCATTCTTGCATTCTTTGCATTTGTTCTAGCTGCCTTCAGAATTCCTCTTGTGGATCACTAGGTAGAGGAGGCTGTTGGTCGGCCATGGGATCAATTTGACCAAAAATCCAATTTACGCCTCCTAGAATGCTCTAGTTGTCCTTCCAATCAGGGATTCAATGACCATCTTCCCAGCATAAACTAGGAGAAGGTTGGAAGGACTGGGGATAGGGACCCTGCAGCACAACAAAACAAGGCTGTCCTTAAGTGGGGTAGCCTAAGGATCTATAGACTCCCAAAACCTGCCTTAAGATTGTAAATGATTTACTCTACTTACGTCTGCTCAATCCAACCAATTAGAAGGAGGGACTGGGGAGAAGGTTCTTCCTTTGGCTTTCGCCTCCGATTCCTAGTGTACCCCCCAGCTGCGGTCGTTTGACGCTACTCCCCTAGCTAGACATCAGAATAATCAGTATAAATAGGTTAATCAAAGACAATATCAGACTAGGCCCTGAAGAGCGAATCAGTCCATAAGGCTAACGTCTACTCAATTTTATTAAGGCTTGGGATTGTGGTGCTTATGGAATGTGCTGAGCCCTTAAAATGAGTTTTGCCGTTAATGATTGATTGAGAATTGTGTATGTGTGTGAACAACCAGGGTTTTCAAGAAGATAATTTGTGATGTGTGGATTTTTATGTTCAAATCTTGCTTAAGTATCTTTTAGGGTTTAAAATTAGGTTGATTTCAATCAAGTTTTGAGGCAAACCAAGTTGTCAAACACGGGTGAAGATTGATTTCCTTTAAAACCAGAAATGAAGTGGAGTGCTTGGAATAAACCTAGATTGAAAACCCTATGGAGGAGCTACTTGATGAGTTGATTTTAAGTAGAGTGGTGCAACCCAAACAACTCAAACAACTGACCACAAATGCACCACTAGGTTAGGCACACAGAGATGATTAACCTAGAATGATTTCTACTCTGTTATGTATTGCTTTGTGTGTACCAGTTCCACAGATCAGAACTCGGTTGAGTAGAAACAAATCAATTAGGTTAAGTGCTTTGAATGTGGGTGTACATTGTGTGTCTGTTGAAAATTACCCCACAAGATTATCTTTTTTTTGTTTTTCTTTTTTATAAACGAGGGTGGAATGAATGTGAGTGAGAATTCAAACAACCAAACTATTCCTAGGATTTATGGAAGCACCTAGGTTAATTGGAATTTGGATTTAATGTGACAAATGAAATCTATGGAGGGGGTGAAGAATGGGGAGCACTTACAGTTGTCTTCAACTGCACTTTACTCCTGTCTACCGCTTGACGATTCCCTGATGGAGGTCTCTACAAAATAATAGACACAAGAGAAAGAAAGTTAGAAGACAATAAAGTGTATGAAATGTGAAAAGAAGATCAGAAATCATTGCCTCCTCGGCAACGGTGCCAAAATGTTGAAGCTACGAGTTACTACGCTATTGTATTTGGTTTTGAAAAAAACCTATCGTCGTAGTTTGAAAGCGAAGAACTCGTGTTCAAAAAATAAAATTTGTATCGGAATAGAAATCTTGGGCCGAACTAAGGGAGACTACGTCGATCTATATTCGCAATTATATTTTTTTAGAGTTCTTGCTAAAAAGCAAAGCGACAAAATTATAATGAAGCAATATTAACAATCAGAATAAAGGAGAGAGAGAGAGAGAAAACATGCACTCAATATTTCAAAATGTTTATACAATAAACCAGAGAAGAATTACACTAGAAAGCGAGAAATCAACTAAACTAGAAAGCAGGAAAATTCTATTCTAGAAAGCTGAAAAGAAGAATGGGAGAGAGAAGTTATCCTCCTCGACGATCGCTTGGAGGACGAGTCGGACGAAACATCGCCTGGAAGATGGAGGATGGAGCGGGAAGAAGGAGGTGGAGGCAGGAGGAACGAGAACAGGGCAGCACATCGTCATCATCATGGGATCCGCTTCCGAAATGAGGGTGAAAATTTGACTTTATCTCTCGAGGAGCACCCCGGGTGTGGGATAAGCTTCTCTTGAGCTTTGGAGATGGAGAAAAGAGAAGGAAGGGATGCCCATTTCTTATGGAGGGGGTCTCCTTTTATAGTTGCAAGGAGTGAGGGCAATTTAGTCTTTACAATTTCAAAATATTAAATAAGGGGTCTTTAGTGACGGAATTAAGCGTCACTAAAGCCCCAGTCGTGGGCGACGTGTGCTGCGCCTACCACCCACTCACCTCCCGTGCCGCCAACATTCATCAAATCTCGTCCGTTCAATTGTGAGATCGAACGACTGAGATTTAATAACCGCAGCACCTCATCTGATCGTGCCTCTACGTGAAATCCCACGTCCGCACAATGCAACCCCTGAGCGCGCCATGTCTCCGCCCTCGCAACCACTCATCCAAGATCTGATGGCCCAATTAGCACCATCCCAAGCGCTTATGTTCAATTGAGGCTTGCAGGGTTTCGAACCTGCACCTCTTGTTCGCGATAAGGCTCTCACCCGCTGTGCTACAGTGGGGAAATAGCCGCGCGGGTGATTTGAGGTGCGGCTACCCATGGTCGTTGGATGGCGATCCAACGGCCAAGATCCAACGTGCGGTGGAAGGGTGCGGTGGTCTCCAAGATTAGCTGGGCCAATTTGGGCTGCCGAGATGGTGCCACGTGGTGCCATCTTAGCCGTCCATCTTCTGGATGATGTAGATGGTGCAACGGTTGTCGGATTGAGTCGATTTTCACGCCATTAGGCTGCGATCGTCAATTTGAATCCATCCGTGCGGTTGGATTTGTCATCTGAAGTGCAGTTTCACACCATCTTGGCCCTTTATCTTTTAAGGTTCCTCGATCTCTATCTGATGCTACAGATGTCAGATTAGGGCGATCTTGGACTCGTTGAACTCCATTCGTCGCTCTGATCAAATCTATATGGTTGGATCTTTGATCTGAGGCCCCGATAAAAATTTACCCTGTCCCTGAACATAAAAGGAGAAATTAACCTCCATTTTATTCAAACTAATCTAAATGCAAGATGACGCATGCTATGTAATATTTATAATATGTAATGCAATTCTATGCTTAAAAACATGCATAAATAGACATCTCATGTAATATAAACATGTTTACAATACGGCAGGAACTATATTTTCAAGTTATCTTTCCAACACCACCATTCTTAAGAAAAAATTTAACTTGTGAAATTTTTGAAAATTCGTGGAGTGCACAGGGGTTAGATAGACTAAAATCCAGATTTTTTGTCAATTTTAAAAACTAATTCTGAATAGTACATGAATTTGATTGACCTAAAAATGGTGGGGTTTGAAAGGTAGTCAAGTTATATTTTATTCCCATATTTTTTTCAAATTTTTGGATCATATTTGCTATTATTTCAAAAAGGAAAACCAACTTAGGGTCAAAATCTTAGATTTGACCCCCTGTTAGGTAAAAATTCATATAAATTGATTTGAGATAGTAAAATTTCTAAAAAAAATATTCTATGAAAATATTATTGAAAAAGGAATTTTTTTGCCAATTTTATCTGAGAGAGTATTTCTTTTATTGGTGGTCTACTATTTGGAAAACTTAGAAGTGCATGAGCCCTAGGACCATATTGGACTAGCTTGGACTCAATCTAGCCCAATGGTTAGTCGGTGAGTCGAGTCACCTTGTGGACCACTCACCACATACCAAATTGAAGAAAAGGTTCAAAAATCATAAAGAATATCTTAATAATGCACATTTGTCCTTTGATTACTGGGTGGTCTCTACCTCTTTTGCCAAACCTAGTGGCTAAGTCTTCAAGGTAGTGTCAAACGACCGCGCCTAAGGGGTATAAAGGAATCAAAGGTGAAAGCTGAAGGAAGAACCTTCCTCTTAGTCCCCTTGTACAAAAACTGGTCGGGTTAGCTTAAGAGGTGGGGATAATTTTCAGTAGGTTTCTCGACGAATTTTCTTCAATAATTCAAACCTTGACGAAACATTTGGTCATCTGATTCTAAAGGACCATTCTGATTAACAAGACCTTATCCTTGTTTGACTTGGTTACTCTAACCCTTGTTGTTGGTGAATGCAAGGAAGAAGGTCTTTAAGACCTAAACTAGTTGGACCTTGGAAACCAATCTCGAGGCGGCGAAGGCGACTTTCGCCCGACCTTTCTTCCCAACCCACATCCTCCTCTCGATTAGCTAAGATGACTAATCCTGGTCCTGGACCTAATGGCTCATCTGGAAGCCAGGGTTGAGGAACCTGAACAGAGATATGAGTAGAGTATTGGCAAGATTCTCACCACATTGGATAGGATGCAGCATCCACCACGTGGAGAACAATTGCGAGATTTCTATGACCCAGCGGCTATGATTTTGGCACCTCAAGTCTAGATTCCCGCAGGCGGAGACACATTTGAGTTGAAGCCAAACATAATAAGTCTAATTCAGACTCATTTCCATGGAAACTCGAATGAAGATCCCTTCTAGCACATCAAAGATCTGAGTCGAATTGCAGATTCAGTTCAACCCAGAAATGTTAATATAGGGATTGTTCTCATGAAGCTTTTTCCTTTATCTTTGAAGGATAAAGCTTCTTTGTTCAAAACCATCGGGAGGTCGATTGGAACCTGGGTGGAATTACGTCGCGAATTTTTTCAAAAGTTCTTCCTAATTGATCAAACAAATCCGATGAGGTGTGCAATTACGACTTTCTCCCAAGGACTAGGGGTGAAATTGCATGACGCTTGGGACAGATTTTACAATCCTCTCAGCAAATGCCTGGACCATGGTGTACTCAGCACCTTGCACAAGTCTTTTACCATGGGCTAGATGACACATATTGGTACTTGGTTGATGCATCTAGTGGCGGGAATTTCCTCGCAAAGGATGAGAATAGCGCATTTGAACTGTCCGAGTCCCTAGCAGAGAACATGATGAATGCCACATCTATGAACCAATTCCAGCGACGTGGACAACAATGAGTTAATGTTCACGAAGCTCACATCGAATCTGCTTGAGTAGATATGGACATTATCACCAAGAAGCTCGACAAATTGATTTGAGTTCAACATGGATTTCCTAGCAATTCTGCTGCATCCCACTCTTATCCTGCATCCTGAGCCCCTATTGTGCGGATAATCCCCAGCAACAGAGCCAAAATGTTGTATCGGAAAATCCCTAGCAAAAAGAGTTTGAGTTTTGAAAACCCGTCATTGTAGCATGATTTACGTGAAAAATCCATTAACAAATAATTTTATTGAAACTCAAAAGGAATTCCGGATCAAACACAGGGAGGTTGAGGTTTTATTAAAAATCGCGTTTGTTTTATTGTCACGAAGCAGATTAGCTGGTCGAATTAAATCTAAACTAGCTATCTACTTAAAGAATAATTAATAGAAGAGAGAGAGAATAATATAAATAAAGACAAAATAGAGAGAGAATGAACAAGAATTTGATAACCACAATACCATCTCTATTAAAACTAACCACTACAGTAGAAAGTGGGAAATCTACACTAGAAAGTTGTAAATCTACTCTAGAAAGCAGTAAAGAGAAGGTGGAGCGAAGTTATTCTCCTCGACGGCTGCTTGGAGGATGAGCTACGTTGACGGAGCGCCTGGACAAAGGTGGTGAGATGTAGGACGATGGAGAATGACGACGGACAATGGAGAATGGGGTAGGGCGACGTCGCAGCGGGATCCACTTCCCAAACGGTGGTGAGAAGACAACCTTCTCACCTCCATGAAGGAGGTGAGGTGGAAAAATTGTATTCATTACTCTAATGGAGCATCCCGAGTTTGGGACAAGCTCTTAAAGCTTTTGAGGGGGTGAGAGAAGAGAGGAAGGGATGAAGAATTCGAGTGGTAGGGGTCTCCTTTTATAGTTGTAGGGATTGAGGACAATTTGGTCATTTTATGCTTAAAAACATTAATTTAAGGTCTTTAGTGATAGATTTAAGCATCACTAAAGACCCCAAACGTGAGCTTAATGCGCTCGCACTCGCCACCTTCTCCTCTCCCCTAGCGCTCAATGTATAAGCCACGATCTCGCAAATTCAGCCATCAGATTGTGAGATCAGACGGCTTAAACACAATCTCGCCTGCACCCTCATCACATGTTAAGAGGCGATGCGGCCTCTTTCATCGCCATTGGATCAAAGATCAATGACCCAGAATTATGCTCACCCGCCTTCACAATCGTGCCTCCCCCGCATCTGATCTCGCGTGAAATCAGGCATCACCTTGCATGTCTGGTCGATCAATCCATCTGAGCAGTTGGCATTTGATTAAGTGGCTAGATTTCACTCTCACGTGCGAGAAGGAGGGCTCAATGCCGTGAATCGAATGTGCGCTTTTTGCTTACGTAGTGCCTTAACCACTACGCTCCGCGTGCTTTTGAGGTGCATGGAAGTTTTTGTGCACAGCCAATCTCTACCATTGGATCTTCATGCAATGGTCGAGATTAGGCAATGATGTTTGCTTGGAGAGGTGGAGCGGGAGGCCTTGGCATGCGTTGAGCAGCTGGGATGGTGCCACGTGGCGCCATCTTGGCCGTCCATCTTCTGTGAGTTGTAGATGGTGCCACAGATGTCGGATTGGACCGATTTTTGCACTGTTGGGCTGTGATCGTTGATCCGAACTAATCCATGCAATCAGATTTGTCATCTGAGATACTAATTTGCACCACCTGGCCCCTTGACCTCTGATCTTTCTCAGATTGCATCTGATGCTACGGAAGTCTGATTGGGGCGATCTTGGAGTCATTGAACACCAATCGTCGCCTTGATCAGATCCATACAATTGGATCTTCAATCCGAGGCCTCGATTAAATGTCGCCTTGTCACCTGATCATAAAAAGGAGAAATTAACCTAAAATTTATACAACCTAATCTAAATGCATGATGATGCATGTTATGTAATATTTATAATGTATGATGCAACTTTATGTCTAAGAACACACAAAAATAGACAATTTATGTGATATAAACATGTTTACATCACACCCCCATGCCTATCTTTTGCTAGGCCCTACTAAAACTACATGTTATTTATAAGGGAATTAGGTTAGATTTCTTGAGCAATAGCTATTTTTCAAAACTTAAGAATTTCAACTAAGATCAGAACTACAGAGACACAATAGTGCCCGGGTGTCTGCCAAAATGTAGACCGCCTCAAGCCCTCACCTTATTCAAAGAAGGATCTTTTTCTTCTTTTCTTCTTTTCTATTTTTTTTTTGAGATTTTTGAGTTTAGGGTTTCTGAGCAGCTTTCTACGACCACTCAACCCACTCAAGACTTGATGAGAACTCTAAGTTCTAAGCATCTTTTTGTGAATGTGATAGACTCATTGATCGGAAATTAGAATGGACTTTGGGTTTCTACGCCCCCAGGTGACCTTAAAAAGAATTCTTCTTAAAGGTGTATCTATTCGAATGGTAGCTTTCCCCCTACTTTTATTTTTATGGGGTCAACAAAAAGGCAAACCCAGTGTATATCTTCTCAGCTTATTCTACTTCTCTACTTCTTCCTAAGTGTTTAGGAATTATATGTGCATTTCTTGAGCTGGGATTTGGACAACCTACCAATGGGCTATTACCTACGATAACTTGCCAGCCATACTCGTGCGATAATGTGTGACTTATTTCTTTTTTTGCTTTTGTTTTCTCCTTTTCTATTTCTTTTTTTTTTCTTTTTGGATAGTTTTCTTTTTCTTTTCTTTCCTTAAGTGGGTGACTTCCCTGATCTAAGATTTATCTAAAGGCAACAGGAAAAGAATGGTCGTGTGGCTGGGCTCTAGACAACCGACCAATGGATTGTTACCCATGATAACTTGCCAGCCATACCACCATAGAACATTCATTAGCTACCCAATTTTCGTAAAAATCACCAAAAAGTGAGTCAGTGCAAAGTGCGTGTAGATGCTTAGACTTAAAGTTCCCTTAAATCAGAGGGCGGGTTGCTAAGTCGTGTACTTATCACCCCAACTTATTTAACCAATTTAAAATAAATTTTCAAATGGTGAGGACTCGATAAACAAATCCACATTTTAGTGGACACCCGGGCTGATTAAGCTCGAAGATCTGCAGGGTGTAAGTGTTCAAGTCATACAGTTTTATTCTCTAAGATTGAAAGTTTTCTAAAGCCCAAGTTCTCTTTCTTAATTCCATAATTTTTTTTATTAACAAATAAAAAGAAAACAAAAAGAATCTATGGAGCTAATGAAATAATTCAGAGATGAATATCCATCCCCCCATGCCTATCTAATGCAATGTCCTCATTGTATTAAAAAGGCATGAAATAGAGTGGTGTAGAGTAGAAAGCACCTGAATTGCATGAATAACAGGTTGGCTCTGAGAAGAAAAGAAACTGTATACGTGCTGAATTTAGTGCCTTCAGCTAGGCACACTATACAAAGAAGAAGAAATAAAGAATTCATAGGTGCAGGTCAAAATCAAAATAAAAAGATTCCCATTAGGACCTGCCAGCAGATGTCCATAGATGTGGACCAGATTGTGGTGCAGACTCATACCCCATGGTCGAGTATATCTAAGGTTCTAGATAAAATTTATCCAGAATCTGAGATTAGTATGCAAGAAAGGTTGGGCTTGGGATTTGTGAGGATGCAACCCAAGACCAAAAAGTTGGGTTACAGAGAAATCAAGCTCAAAAGGATAATCAATGAATGTGCACTTGGGTTGGGCTTCCTTTGAATCAAAGATGTCATAAGAGTCCTAGTAGAAGGTTGGTGGTTTTAGACAAATAGACACCCTTAGACTCAGTCTTCTGCTTCCTCCAGAATTGGCTTCCCATATCATCATTTCCCAATTTCTATCCTCTACAATCAAGACTTTAGATTCCAGGACCTCTTGCATGATAATCACCCCATTTAAAATTTCCAAGTCCATAATTGATAGCTGAATCAAAATTGACTTGGGTCTAGTGATCTTAAAATCAAAATCATCAATATACTCAATGGGATGTGATTGTGGAATGGGGCTTTGAATTGAATCCTTAATAACAGGATCTAAATCCACTATGCGAGCCCCAACAGGATCAAATTCCTCAATTTTAGGGCCATCAAGTGATTCATCTAATTCCTCAGACCCAGTCATCTCACTGAAATCATGTGCTGTAAACTCAGGTGAGACTTTGCAAACTGATTCTTCACCTTCAGAGTCAAAGAATTCTAAATCCGCATTAATGTATGTCTCAAAATCATCAATCACTTTTTGTTCATTGGAGACATACGTTTCCTCGTACCTCAGCTCAAGGATCTCACGTGAAGAAATCAATTCATCCTTATTTGATTGCTCTAGAACAACTTGGTCAACCCTGGTCATGTAAAACATGTTCCCCCTATGGGTGCCTGAGCTAATTTTGACATCGGCTCTCCTGTCAGGGGTTCATCCTGGGAATCCTCCCAAGATTGGACTAAAGCAATCACAAATCTCATCCTCAATTTTGATAACTTCCCAAGTAAAAACTCACCCGGATCCTTATCCTTAACACCATGAGCCAATCTAACAAACATTTGTTAAGATCGTCAATCATTTTAATCAGAGGCTCCAATTCTTCAGTGCAGGGTGTTGGCTAAGCTTATAAAGATTGAATGATATTCCTTAAGTTAGCCAACACCCTATCTTGGACCTGGTTAACCTGAACCAAATGTTTTGGTTCAGGGTTGGATGGGTTTGGGTTCAGTGCAGGGGAGTCAATGCATTGAGGTTCTTCATAACCTCCCTGATAATAGATCATTTTAGGTATTCATAGGGAGGTGATGACCTATAAGCAGTGTAATATGAGGAAGGGTAAGAGTTGTAATCAGGATATCCTTCGTGATTATAGATCGAGTTAAATTGATCATTAACGGGTGAAGATCTATAATCATTATAGCTCAAAGAAGGATAGAAATCACAATCATGGTATTCAGGGTTAAACCCTGAACACGGAGGTCTGGAATTGTATCCCCAATTAGGATTATCCCAACTAGAAGATGGATGAGAATAAGTCTGGTTGGAATAATAATCATTTTGGGAATAAGTAGTGGTAGGAGGGTAGGAGTGAAAGTGTAAATAAGATGTGGAAGGATCCATGATAGTATGGGCGGAAGAAAGGAGCCCTACAATACAAACAATCAAACATGTCCTTAAGTGGGCTAGCCTAAAGACTTATAGACTCCCAAAACCCATCTTGAGATGAAGAAACGATTTGAACTACTTTCTAGTCAATCAACCAGTTAGAGGGAGGGGCTAGGGAGAAGGTTCTTCCTCGGGCTTGCGCCTCCGGTTCCTAGTATACCCCCCAACCATGATCGTTTGATTATGTCCCCTAGCTAGACATTAGATTGAACAATAGAAATAGACTAATCGAAAATAATCTCGATCTCGGCTCCGAAGAGCGAGTCCAATCATTAAGGAAAATGCCTACTCTATTTTAATTAGGGTTAGGTTTGAATGTGCTTTGGAATGTGATGGGTCCTTTATCTGGGTTGTGCCCTTAATGATTGATTGATATGTGTGTGCGTGCACAACCAATGGTTTTCAAACAAGATTATTTTTTGATGATGTGAATTTTATGGTTTAAATCTTGCTTAGTAGCTTTTAGGATTCAACTTTAGGTGTATTCAATCAAGTTTAGTTGGCACACCAGGTTTTGAAAGCACATGTGAAAATGTTTTTCTTTAAAGCCTTAAAAGAATGTGGAGTGCCTGGTTTAGTCCAAAAAGTTGAACCTATGTTGCAGCTACTTGATGAGCTGATTTTAGTTGAAGTGGTGTGACCCAAACAACTCAAACAATTGTCCTGATGCACCACTTAATTAGGCACACAAATGATTACCTAATCTGATTTCTACTCAATTATGTGTTGATGAGTGTACCGATCTCAAAGATTGGGTTATCGGTTGAGTATGAAAAATCAGAAGAGGTTGTGTATCTCTGTGAGATTTTTTTTTTAATTTTTCTTATATGTAGAGGATGAGGTGGGTGGAAGTGTTAAACAAATAATCAAAACTAACCTTAGAGTTTATGAAAGCTCCTAGGTTAATTAAGGTTTGTGTTATTAGGAGATGGAATGAATCTAGTGGGTGGGGAGGTGGGATTAAACTTATAGGCCCTTCAACAACACTTTACTCCAATCTACTACTTTTTCCTGTCTTGAGAGAGTACCTGCAATCACAATAAGAAAGGACAGAAGTGAGGTAAAAGATAAGTAAGGCGGGAAAACGTGAAAAATCAAAGAGCGTCGCCTTCCCAGCAACAGTGCCAAAATGTTGTATTGGAAAATCCTCGATAAAAAGAGTTTGAGTTTTGAAAACCTGTCGTTGTAGCGTGATTTGCGAGAAAAATCTGTCAACAGATAATTTTACCAAAACTCAAAAGGAATTCTAGGTTGAACATAGGGAGAAGAACGTTTGGTTAAAAATCGTGTTTATTTCATTGTCACGAAGCAGATTAGCTGGTCGAATTAAATCTAAACTAGCTATCGACATAAAGAATAATTAATAGAAGAGAGAGAGAGAATAATACAAATAAAGGAAAAATTAGGAGAGAATGAACAAGAATTTCATAACCATAATACCATGTCTATTACAACTAACCACTATAATAGAAAGCGGGAAATCTACACTAGAAAGTGAGAAATCTACTCTAGAAAGCATTAAGAGAAGGTGGAGAGAAGTTATCCTCCTTGACGGCTGCTTGGAGGATGAGCTGCGTTGACGTAGTGCTCGGACGAAGGTGGTTAGATGTGGGATGAAGGAGAACGATGATGAATAATGGAGAATGGGCAGGGCAACGTCACAGCGCAATTCGCTTCCCGAACAGCGGTGAGAAGATAACCGTGGGATGCTCCACGAAGGAGGTGAAAAGGTGGAAAAATTGTATTCATTACTCTAATGGAGCATCCTGAGTTTGGGACAAGCTCTTAGAGCTTTGGAGGGGGTGAGAGAAGAGAGGAAGGGATGAAGATTTAAGTGGTAGGGGTCCTTTTATAGTTGTAGGGATTGAGGGCAATTTAGTCATTGTATGCTTAAAAACATTAATTCAAGATCTTTAGTGATGGATTTAAGCGTCACTAAAAACCCTAAACATGGGCTTAGTGCGCTCGCACTCGCCGCCTTCTCTCCCCACACGCTCAACGTATAAGCCACGATCTCGCGATCTCAGCTGCCCGATCGCGAGATCAACGTATAAGCCACGATCTCGCGATCTCAGCTGCCCGATCGCGAGATTAGACGGCTTAAACATAATCTCGCCTGCACCCTCATCATGCATTACGAGGTGACGTGGCCTCTTTCATCACCGTTGGATCAAAGATCAATGGCCTAGAATTATGCTCGCCCGCCTTCACAATCACGCCTTCCACTCATCTGATCTCACATGAAATCGAGCGTCATCTTGAGCATCTGGCCGATTAATCCATCTGAGTCGTTAGCACTTGATCGAGCGACTAGATTTTGTGCTCACGTGCGAGGAGGGCAAAATGCACAAATCGAACGAGTGCTCTCTGCTCACGTAGCGCCTTAACCACTGCGCTACACGTGCGTTTGAGGTGCGAGGAAGCTTTTGTGCATAGCCGATCTCAACCGTTGGATCTTCATCCAATGGTCGAGATTAAGCGTTGATGTTCGCTTGGAGAGGTGGAGCAGGAGGCCTTGGTGTGCGTTGGGTGGCTGAGATGGCACCACGTGATGCCATCTTGGTTTTTCATCTTTTGTGAGTTGTAGATGGTGCCACGGATGTTTGATTGGACCGATTTTTGAGCCGTTAGGCTACGATTTTCGATCCGAACATCCGTGTAGTCGAATTTGTCATCTGAGATGCTGATTTGCACCACCTGGCCCCTTGACCTCTGATCTTTCTCGGACTGCATCTGATGCTACAAAAGTCCTATTGGGGCAATCTTGGAGTCATTGAACTCCAATCATCGCCCTGATCAGATCCGAATGGTTGGATCTTCAATCCGAGGCCTCGATTAAATGTTGTCCTGTCACCTGACCATAAAAAGGATAAATTAACCTAAAATTTATACAACCTAATCTAAATGCATGATGATGCATGTTATGCAATATTTATAATGTATGATGCAACTTTTTGTCTAAGAATATGCAAAAATAGATGATTTATGTGATATAAATATGTTTACATCAGCCCCTTTTGCTCGAGTACATCTACTCACTTGGGATGTATCTTCTACATCTTTACGAGATCCTATGTATTAGGAACTCGTGAGCAATCTGGATCTGGCACCATTCAATCATGGCTATGCACCCCATGATGACTCTAATGCATATTCCTTTAATGAATATGCGTCACAGACATCTTCAGCCTACGAAGATGTCAATGCTATCCAAGGTTACAGGTGTAATAACCCGTATTCAAAGACGTATAATCCTGGTCTAGTAATCACACTCCAAGGTGGGCTGACCCTTTCGAGGAGTTGAGAGAAGAATTAAAGGAATCTATGTGTCAATCGAATTATGACAATTTGAAATTCATGAAAATGATGGCAGATTAGATTCAAAACATTCATAATATGCAGAACCAGCTACTACAGGAACCTAGAACATAGGGAGCCTTGCCTTCCCAACCTATCCCTATCCCAAGATATGCACAGAACCAGGGCACCCCACCTAGGTTCCGATCACCACAGGGACAGGCACATGAAATATTACAAGCACCTCCTATACCTCTTGGCTATGTTTTAGGTCAGTTGACCTTACCATCGAATCTCGCCTAATCTACCCCTTCTGCTCCTCCCCCACCTCATAGATAGTATGTTGATGCAAATGTTATCACCTTGAGGAGTGGAAAAGCTACAAAGGACCCACCATGTAGGTAGGTGGGTTTGATACTTCTCAGGCTAGCTCCTCTTCCCATTCTATCCCTTCAAAGGAGCAGCTTAGGGAAAAGAAACCAATCGCTAAGATCACTGACATACCTTTACCCTTCCCTGGAGCCTTAACTCGTGAACCTAAAGAAATGATAAAGGGAATCAAAAGCAGTGAGGACTTAAAGGAAATCTTCAAAGATGTTCGCATTAAGGTTCCCCTCCTTGATGCCATTGATCACATTCCTACTGTTGCTAAATTCTTTAAAGAATATTGTACACCCAAGCGACAGCCAAGGAAGACCAATAAGGTTGTTTGTCCAGGGAAGCTAGTGCAGTCATTTTGTCTCACTTGACACCTAAGAAGAAAGACCTAAGAGCCCCACTCATTTCTTGTTAGCTACAGGATGCTCCTTTTGATTGGGCCTTGCTTGATTTGGGTTCAGTCATTAATTTAGCCCCCACTTCTATTTTTGATCACTTCCAATTTGGGGAGCTAAAACCCACTTTGGTCACTATCCAGTTAGCTGACAGATCAGTCAAAGTACCCCGAGGTGTGGTGGAGAATGTCATTGTAAAAATCCCTGGGGTTTGCTTCCTAGCGAATTTTTTCATTTTAGATATGGACATTCCTCCTAGTCTCCGTGATGCACCTATCATCTTAGGCCGCCCATTTCTAGCAACCGTCTAAGCTAACATTAACTATGCATCCAGGTGTATGGAGACCACCCTGGGGGATGAAAACTCAGGCTAGATATTTTCAGGGCAAACAAGGACCCACATTGTAATTTTAATGAGGACTCAGATGATGATGAACCTGAGCATTGTTGGAACATAGAACTTCTTAGTGAATTAACTCCGCACATAGCTTCTGTCAGGCTCATTGATTTGAGTTATAATGATTCTGACACTGTGATGAACACTGATCGCCCAAAGGCAATTGATGAGGCACATGATTTGGATTATGAAAGATCTGGAGTGGAATTGCATAAAAACCTCATGACATGCTCAGATGATAAATACATCAATTTACATGAGATTCCATACATCATGAGGTTGATTTTGAATTGTCAAAGAATCTAATCGAAATTGAGGAAGAATCTAATAAAAACCCCATTTCTAATTGTGAGGAAAATCTGAAAAATCTTGAGGCATTTTTGGATTTGGGGTTAGATGAATCTATTACATCTTCGCTCTTTGATTCTGATATCTACGATTTCATAGAAGCCACAACATGGAAAGTGAAAGAATTTGAGGCTTTATTGCATCAAGATTCTGATTTTCCTTACCTTGGAGATAATAAATTGCCGGCCATTACATTTGAGGATTCGCACCATGAATAGAATTTGGGCGATTCATATGAGATTTCTGATCAATTGAGGGATGACACTAAATTGAGCAAATCTAGAGCGGTTGGGATGGAACACTGGATCTTATTCGACACACCTACTCTACAACCACCCACAACAACATCCACTCACGAAATGGTTCCTTATACGATTTTAGACTACACCACTTGGGTCCCTCCTTTAATTTTCCAGCAATTCCAGGACCCATATGATTTGTTTCCCACTCCCGACTCCTTATCCACCCCATCTGTAGTACTCATACACCACTCTTCGAGGCTGCCACTTGCTACCTATCACCCTGGCACCCAGACTTATTTCTCTTGTAGCACCTGCCTACAACCAATTCCAAGCCCTGATTTGTTATTTTGGCGACCCTGTGGGCTTGGTATTCACGGGCAGCTACTCTACATTTTTAGTCCATTGATGACGATGGAACTCCAAGTACTTACCATCTTGACTCTATCCCCTACAATCATTTATCCATCTGATGGAGTTTCTCCCAGCTGGAGGCGTTAAACTCAACATTTATCTACCTTCTATATACAGCATATTTCATTTTGGCATATTAGTCTGCATATTGTGATTATCATTGTAGTGTTAGCATTCGTTGAATGATGAATTAAGAGTAATTCTAGGTGATTTCTATCCACTCACTCCCTGTCTTAATTCATTTTCTCTTATTTATGCATGAGGACATGTAAAGACTTAGGCATGGGGGGGGATAGTACATATAAACTGAAAAGTTTTCTACCAACTCCTTAGGAAATAAATCCTTTTATCAAGAGGTTTTATTAGGGATTTATTCTTTAGTTGATTCCTAAACTTAGAATCCAGTACAATTTCACACTTACATGTAGAATTTGAAATGGATCCACTGTGAAGGCCGATAGACATCTTTAGTTTGTCGAGAAGAAGCATTGCTTCTTTTCCTAAACCCTTGCACAGTAATTAGGGAGTTAGGCAAACCATCTTCTAGTAGATCCACCAAACAATTGTGAGGTAATAGTAGAGATTCTACCGGTGCTCTAAGTCTAGTGAGAAAAATCTTAATTTTTGGATAATTGGATAATGATACTTGGAATTAGGCTTAGTTTTCACTATCAGTTCCTACGTACAAATTCTTTGTGTGAATCTTTGTGAGAGCCACTAAATAAGGCAAATACACAGAAAGTGGGTTCTAATAAAACTAGGACTAAGGTAGATGGTCATGATTGTCCCTTACAGAATCCTCGACTAAAGGAGGATATTAATATCAAGGTCAGAAATACGCTGTCCTATCCATTCCTTTCCCGGTGCTGAGAATAGACACTTCCACCAAATAAACCACCCAATATCCTCTTGAACATAACCAATCCCGAATAATGCCTCATGAATAAAAGTGCGTATGTCATGTTGCATTGCGTCATGTTGGTAGGTATATATGCGAGAAAAAAAGAAAGAAAAGAAAAGCATTGAGTTGCATTTATTTCATTTATGACAAGCACATCGAGGCAACAATACTCACTACCCTCATGATCCACCAAATACAACCTTGACCTAATTTTTCTATATTTTTGATCGCTCGAATACTAGTTGAGGATTTTGACTTAGTTATAGTGTTATCAGAACTTAATTGAAGTGTTAATGTCATGAGAGACCACCAAATATATTTAAAAATCTGGTGAGATATGAGCTCAAAAAAAAAAAAAAACAAAGAGAGAGAGAATGAGTACAAGGAACTCAAGAAAGCATAGTTTTTTCTACCTATCTCTAAGTTGATTTATTTGATAGTCTGGAAATCTAGATTTTGAAGTACTAGTCTCTATGTAGCACCAAATGAGTGTGAGCCACCAAATACAAATCTACTTAACTCAGACATCTTCTACCTAAGCTAAAATCTGAGGCTAAAATTAGTGATTATTTTATATCCTCGAGAGGAGAAGTTTGCCTATCCCAATAAAGTTTACTAAGGGTCAAGTACGAGCTTTAGATGTCGATCGACTTTTCGCTTGGATCCGTTGCATAGGCTACAAAACTATACGATTATCTAGATTTCTAAATTTTTGGATGAAAACAAAAGAAATAGATCTCTGGTCAAACTCTTGGTAGAATGCATTTAGTCTTGCATTTGCTAGGGACTAGCAAGATTTAGGCATGGGGGTATGATTGTGCAGCAATCATAGGTCTTAATCTACCTGAATTAAGTAAGTTCCTAGCTTAACCTAGGAATAAGGCATGCATAAGCATCTTATTTTGCATCATAGTTGACTTGTTAGCTTTGTAAATAATAATGCTATATTATGTTCTAATTGAACTGTAATAATAATTGCAGGAAATTCAGGGCCATGGATGATAAATCCGATCGTACAAATCTATTCAGGGTGACAACAGGAGTCCAATGCTTCCGAGATCGTCTTGATCAAACTTTCGTAGCATCTTATGAAGTATGCAGAAGATCAAAGGCAAAGAGGCAAGGTGGTGAAAATCTAAACCTCATATGCAAAATTCAACTACACGGAAGGATCTAGATCAACGATTGTAGTCCGACACAAAAATCAACTTGATCGGAGCCCTTGTGGCATAGCATCTACAAAGCAAAGAAGATGGACGGCCACAATGGCTCCACGTGGAGTCATCATAGCCACCCAAAGTCGCCACCCCCATCCATTAAAGAATGTTCTACGTGCTTTGTGGGCTATTGGATCATCATCCAATGGCCACATGAGTGGTACATCACCACTTCACCCATGCCTAATCAAGGAGGAGATCATCTCAGCCATTGGATCTCCATCCAACGGTTGAGGATAGCTGAGTGGAGAAAAAGGAAATGCAACCATCCATGAGCGTGGCGCGGTGGTTAGTGCACTCACGCCAGAGCGAATGGTGAGCGCTCGAGACATGCGGAGAAGAAATCGAAGTGGCGGTGCACGAAGGAAGAAACTGGGTCGTGTGATGGCCATCAAAGGGCGTTGGCATGGACGTGTGGCGAATGGAGGTGCGTCTAATTAGGCAGTGTGGATGGACGCATGAGGCGACACGCAGTTGAACGCTCCGCTGTATGCGGAACCTAAAGGTGGTGCAGGTGTGCTTTTATGATCGGACGACTAGATTTAAATGTGCACACACTTGTGAAAAAGGTGAAGGTGGTGGAGCCCACACGGTTACGATCGTGCAATCAAGATCCGAAGGGCCAGTGGCTACCACGTGTCGTAATCAGGCTAGCTCTGTGCGTACAAGGCGTTATGGAGGCTATTTTGACTAAAATCAGAGCCGTGGATCTCTCGATTGACGGATCTGATCAATCCAAAGTTGTTGCATGAGTTGGAGGCCCAAATACCAGATTTGCCCCTCATCTTTTCTATAAAAAGGACCCTAGAGTTGCCATCTAAAGGCATCTTCTCCTCCATCTCTCCCTTCTGACCTCCAAGCTTCTCCAAACTCCCTCTTCCTCTAAGGCATACAGCAAGACCACCTTGGCGCATCACTGTTGCTCTCCCCAACCTCTCCAAAGGCCACCAAGGACCACCCTTGGTGCCCTTATTCTAGTAGCTTAGATAGTTATTTTCAATTCTAGTTTTAGTAATTTCCTTTAGTTCTATTTCTAGTTATTCTTATATCTAAGCAATCTGATCTGAACAAACTTTCTATATATATATCTGATTATTCTAGCACTAGTTAGTTTTAAAACAATTTTAAAATCAGGTCATTTTCTACCTCCCTAAGTTCGACTGGAACTCACATCTTGTTATATTTATTTGTTTCGATGTATTTTCGCACTATACTACAACTTAATCACCTTTAAATGCGATTTTACGATTGAACAAGGAGATTGTGTAAACGCACGAAATCTGTGGGAATTTTTGTTTCCTAAAAGAGGCTAAATCAAGACTCTTCCCTTATTTAGAGCTTGCTTTAAAGCTCTATATAAGATCCTCATGTGCTGCTCGTCCTCCTTGGCTCCATTTTAGGCCAAAAATTTTCTTCTCCCTCGGTCGCCTCCGGTCGTAGCTCCTACGAGCCCTCCAAACCTCCGTCGTCACCCTCTACTACTATAATAGGTAGAGGGATAGTATTCCTCTCCTTCTTTCACCTCTCTCCGGCCAAAGCGAAGGCTCCCAAACCCCTTCTTCCTCGCCATCTCCCTCACCAGAGACTTCTCCTCCGTGACCGACCAATCAAAGCCAGTGCAATCCTTACCCCCATCATCCATAAATAGGTCTACTCTCTCGCTCTCTCTCTAGCATGTCCTTAACCCCTTTTCCTCCAAATTCAATCGTCATTCACTTCTCTCCCCCTCCATCTTCTTTAGCTCCGACCATGCCTCTGGCGTGGCCATTCGCACACCACACGCACCTAAACAACTCACGACCACCACCACAAGCTCACCCACGATCGTGTGAGTAAAACACCTCAAATTGAGGGTTTCACTCAATGAAACCATCGGCCAGAGAACCCATCCTTCTGCTATTCACTCCATCCTCTAGCCACCATACACCACCATTCACCAAATTAACCCCACCATCATCTTCCCTACCTCACGACGATGCTCAAAAGCTTTCTAATTTGGGCTTGAAGCTCGTATTTTTCTTTTTCTAGTGTCACCAGTGAGCTCCACTCCACCGCTTCCATCCACCATGCTCTGGCTGCCATCGTCACCAGCATCACCCTCAGCTGGAGCGGAACACCTTCACGAAGCTGTCTTGGGTCCCAATTGAAGAGAAGAGCTCCAGCAGTAGCTTAATTGAGGCGAAGAACCCAGCTACAACTTCTCACAAAGAACACAGGGATCATAGTCCCACATCACACGTAAATAAGCTATTTGCTGCATATAAAAGAGAAAAGTGAAGAGGCCTTATTGCCTCAAACACAGAGGTGTAACGTCCCTACTCACTTCACTCCTCACTCACCATCATGCCAAGTGAGCCTAGTGATGAGACACTCATCATGATCTCTAATTACCCCTAATTAACTAGTCTTCCTAGTTAATTAGCTAGGGTTATGAATATATAAGGGTTAATTATAGAATAAGGGATATTTAGTTAAGGACCTTAAAATAAGTTAAAAATGAAATTTTACCATTCAATTAACATTATTAATAATTTAGATAATAATTGGACTCGAAATTATACTAATTATTCTCTTAATTAATAAGATAAGTAACTTAAATATAATATATAACTAAGTATGTAATAACTTAAGTGATTTTAGTTAATCTAATAAATTAATCTAAAAAGGTCAAAAATGTAAATTCAAGGTGTAAACATAATATTTACCTTATTTACTAACATATATAAAAAGTTGAAAAAGATCTAAATTAAAATAAACCTTCAAAACCTGGGTTTACATTTTAGTCCATAATATTCATTACAGTCGAGTCCTTATTTCTCACATAGGTCCTTAAGTTTTATTACTCTAAGTCCCTCTTTGTCTTCTTCTTCTTCTCCAGCCAAACGAACGGCTG
The DNA here is from genome assembly GCA_037157565.1 of Thalassia testudinum. Lineage (NCBI taxonomy): Eukaryota > Viridiplantae > Streptophyta > Magnoliopsida > Alismatales > Hydrocharitaceae > Thalassia > Thalassia testudinum. The sequence goes on from JAZHRO010000025.1 coordinate 100,901,794, forward strand.
GCGGTAGAGAGTCATCACACCGCACGATCACTGCCTTGCCGACACCATTTCTCTTTGCCCAAGCTCTTGCAGCTTGCGCTCACCACCTCCACTTGATCCATCGGTCTGGATTAACCGAAAATCCTATTTTTCAGTGGGAGATAACCTCACCGTCATCAGAGACGACGATGGAGGTTAAGCTCCTCGAGCTTCTTCTTCGACCAGACCCCGCCCCTCTCTTCGTCGCAAACTACTATAATACCCCCTCACACCTCTGATTTTAGCAAGTTGGCTCCCTTCCCTCTTCTAACATTGTAGCCAACTTCGATAGGCTATTCTTCCAAACCTCCGGTGATTCCCCATTTCATCTTCCGACTTCCTCCATCCATCTTAAGTAGCCGAGGAAATTTGCCATGGTCTTCCGCACCTCTGACAAAGGCACCGAGCCTAGGATTCCTCTGCTCTACCTTAAATACGCCCACCGGGGCTCTTTCTTCAACCCTCTGATTTCATCGTCCGCTATGAAACTTTGGCGGAACCCTATTGACCCCTTCGTCCAGGTAACAGTAGACTAGGAGTAGGAGTAGGAGTAGGCTAGCTTAGTTAGTTAGTTTAGTTAGTTAGGTTAGAGTAATTGTAGAATTTAGCTTCATCTCTTCCAGCTCTGGCGAGTTCCTTGAGCTCGCCAGAGACTTTAATTTTGTCCTTTAACTCACTGTTCACCTTCTTTTAACTTCCATGTTCACTTCTAAATCACTAAATAGTTTAATTAGATCACCTAAACGCCTAATTCATATCTCACCTTCACCGACTACTTCACTGTCCATGGTGACAGAAGTCGACCTAATTGCACCCTCATTGGGTTCTTTCATCACCTTTCATCACTAATGAACCCTAATCGACTTTATATTACCTACTAATATCATCTATAATTAAATGCCTAAATTTAATTTAAGTTTCTGAGTTTGCTGTCCATGGCGGCTCAGGAACATTTCAAACTATAAATTAAACATATATTTATGATTAATAACATCTGTTGACTTGATTTAACTTCTCAATCGAGTAGTTAAATCAAGTCCTGAGCTTAAACCAATCAAATCTTTTAAGAAATGAACTTACTATCAAATCTTTTATTTCAATGAACAAATGAAGAATTTAATGTGAAACAGAGGTTCCTTGTAACCTCAGGATCATTTTTGGATTAAAAATAGTTAACTTCGTTAATCTGTACATGCATTTTATATTTTCTGGACTCACCAGAGCTCTGGCAAGCCCCGGTGAGCCAAAGATGTGTTACAGCCTCTTAAACTTGTTAAGTGACTCCAGAACAAGAAAACATGGATTACTGATCATTTTTAAGAAATTTGCTTGATGTTTCAACCACTGGAGCTTTAGATGTAACTTCATCTTCCCCAACTCTGGTGAGTTGGAGAAGTCTGTTATATGGGATTTGAGAAACACTTAAGGAGCTTTAAACACTTAAGGAGCTCAGAAACACTGAAGCTATTTAAGTCTTTAAAACATTGTAACAAACACTGAACAACTCTGTCGAACACACACCTATTTTAGTTCAGGCGGCAAGCTTGAAACCCTAGGAATTAAGGACAGAATTCAAATCTGAAGATCTGAGTGAGTTCTAGGTGATGAAGAGACTCTAATTGATGCATTAATTTCTTAGGAAGAAGCTTTACATAAAAAGTCAATTTTCGAGCTTCCATAGTCAAACCTGAGTCTAATAATGGTGTTCTGAGCTTGAATTGAAGAATTGAGATGTGGAAGTTGTTTCTGGAATCTTATTTGATGATCTGAAATCGAATAAAGTAAGCTCAGATGATGTAATGTGTGAAAATTATGTTCCTGTCAAGTTGGGTTACTCTTGAACCCGAACCAACAGAAGCACTGTTTTGATGAAATTCAAATCTAAAACCTACCCAGATTGATTAGTTAAAACCCTTAGAATTAATCTAAATAGATTAGGAACATTTTGAAGTGTCTGTTGCACAAATTGATATCTGAAAATCAATCTCTAAAGATTTCAGAGAAGAGAAAAGATTCTCTGCAAGTTCTGTAGGTCTCAAGAGCTTAAAATCCATTCCAACAGAAGCGGAATAGTTTATATAATGTATACAGACCTTCTAATAGATGAGAGAAGTCCATCTGAGGACTTCCCTGAGTTAAAAACATTTCCAGGATTTTATAAAACCCGTAGAAACCCCTGATTTCATCCCTTAAATTGAAGAGCTAAACATTAATAAAACATTAAATTGACCTTAAAATTGAATAGATTGCCCTTAGAGCTTTCCAACGAACTTTAAATCATCCAATTTGGAGCTCTTGGTAGGAAGTTATGATCGATTGAATTTAGGTCTGGAAGGGGTAGCTTTGTCCCACCTTAGATATCCACGAGCGCACGCCTGGGTATAAAACTTTTTTGTTCCTATGGCTATGCAGTCGTCAGCGCTTGGTGCACGGGTTCCGATTCTGATATGATCTGAGCATTGTTTTGAGTGTGGACAGTAGCCTGCAGGTGTGTGCACCCTTGGGGGCGTGCAGATGTGAATATGTTCCCTGGGAGGGCGAGAGTTTGGCCTGGGAGGCCGGGTTGAGCCGATGCGGCTCGAGACTGTGAATCGATTAAGAACTAAACCGAAACAAACCTAATCGAGATTAGGCGAAGACCGAGTAGGGTCTGGTCCCACCCTGGTCTGAGGGTGCTGTGTATCCTCGAAAGGACCTCGCCGCAAATACAAAAACTTTTGGCTTAAAAAATAAAAAAAAACCCTGTTCAACTGAAAGCTTAAGGAAAGAGAAGCCGTTGAAGAAAGCTAAGTGCTGAAGGATGAAAAGGCTAAGGAAGAAACGAGTGCAGACGCTAAGATGCGTTATGGTAAAAACTAAGGAACAAGGGAGAAAAACTAAGGGAAGAAGAGAAGGCAGGAGAAGATTAAAGGGAAAAAGAAGAACTAAGGAAGAAGAGAAGGCAGGAACAATATAAGAAGAGAGAGAGCTCGACAGAGTAGAAAATAAGAGAGAAAGAAGAAAAGAAAGAAAGAAGAAGATTAGAGGCTTTAAAGAGATGAAAAATTAAATGAATTTTATCTTGCATACTTACTTTTTGTTCTTAATTGTAAAAGGCATGCTTTAATTGGATAATTTTCTAATTGCCTTAATGAAATAAAATTGAAAAATTAGCATGTTTATTTGTTAATAAAGTACAACATTTTGAGTAAATATGTTGCATATGGAATTTTGTATGTTCTTCATAGTTTAAATATTTGACAAAATTCATGTTTTGAAAAGTAAAACTAGTTTTACCTCCCAAACTTAAAGAGATAGAAGGAAATTAGTGAATTTGGAGAAAAATTATTATGCCTCCCAGTGGATGACCTGGACTCAACCAGTAAAAATTTCTAAAATGTTAGGTTAATTCGACCCTATACTACACAATGGACACAACTTCGAGTTAACCTAAGTGATTTCTTCTACTCTTAATTAAGTGAAATTAACTTAATTACTGAGTTGAGTGAAAAGATACGCACCATTTTAATAGCGCTGTGGTCGGGGAGGAAATATTTTGACTCACTCCACTCATCAAAATATTCCCTGGTATTGCTTCGTCTACCTACCATTTTAATGGCGCCGTTCCCGGGGAGGAAATATTTTGACTCACTCCACTCATCAAAATATTCCCTGGTATTGCTTCGTCTACCTACCATTTTAATGGTATCGTTGTCGAGGAGGAAGTATTTTCACTCACTCTACTCATCAAAATATTCCTTGGTATTGCTTTGTCTACCTACCATTTTAATGGCGCCATTGCCGGGGAGGTAATATTTTGACTCGCTCCATTCATCAAAATATTCCCTGACATTGCTTTGTCTAACTACCAATTTAATGGCACCGTTGCCGGGGAGGTAATATTTTGATTCACTAAAATTTTAAAAAGGATTAATTGTTTAATTAGGAGGTATTTGTAAATAGTTTTGTTTTTACTAATTTTTGTTTTAATTAGTGTGTTTTGTTTTGTTTTTGTTTTATTTTCTGTCTTCTTTTCAGGTTTACCTTTGCGGGTAATCTCAGGAGAAGGCAGGATTTAGTTTTGCTGTTTTCATTCTTTGTGAGTATTCTTAATCTTCTACTTGTTGCATTTCAAAAAAAATTAAAAAAATAAAAAACACAAAAATACATCTTTTCTGACTAGCAGCAGCATAACATAGGCATACACTCTTAGGAGTGCATTTCCTGCTAGTATTAAGTATGATCTGACTCGGGAAAATTTTTAAACTATTTTTCTCGCTTCAGTGGGAAAACACGTGAAAACCCGTGTAGATCCCTATCTTTGAGAATTAAAAAGACCATATTTTTATTTGAAAAGATATAAAAAGCGGCCATTGTAGTTTAATTGATAGATTTCTGAAAAAGACTAACTAAAAAGAGGAAGTAAAATTGGTGACTTAAATCTGTTTGCAGAATGCATGTGGGTTTTTATATCGATATCGTCTGTTCCATGCTATCGCGCACACAGCGCGATCACTAGAGTCACACGAGTCTATTTTTCTATCTCTCCTCTTTGCACCTCTTAGGGCTTTGGCCAAAGATCAACAAGTCTGTCTCACTACTAGAGCCTCTGGGAGCCACTAGTGAGCGGTCTCGTTCCTAGACCTTAGACCTTTGAGCTTTAAGGTATGCACTTACGTAGTCACGAATTAGGATGCGTATTTTGATACTGTTACTCTATTTGTTTGAGTCAAATTACTTTGAGTACTTTAGGAATTTCTTCTTTCCTTTGAAAGAAGAGCAAACCCTGCATCTTTTGAGCTGTTTTGCGGGTTTTTATGCTGCTGTTTTTTTTGTATCGGTGGTGTGCTTGTGCCTTTGCACATTTATTTTCCGTTTATGGATGAGAGGCGATCCTTGCATCCGCCTCTCGCACCACCGTTGACAGGTGGTCCTAGGCCGGTTGTAGATAAGCAACCAATGGTTTCCCGTCTGATCCTTCAACTTCTATGGATCCAATGCAGAATCTTAATCCTGAGATCCCTTCTTCTTCTGGTCAGGGGGAGATGCCGCCTTTTGATATTCATGAGGCACTCCTGAACCAGAACCTTAGGATGCTAGAGCAAACAAGACAAATCAATTTATTAACAGCAGCCTTAAATAATTTACAAACTTTGCAAACCCATTCTTCACCTCGACGTGAGGTGGGTTTTGAAAATCATGATTTACCGATCAATCATCCAAGGCCTCTACTTAGAGATTATTATAACCCATCTAATGCACAAGTAGAGCCTAATGTAAGGATTCCTATTGGGGAAAATGATCCAGAATTAAAACCAAACATTATAGGTTTAATCCCCCACTTTCACGGATTTGCATCCAAGGATCCATTTCAACACATTGAAGATCTTAAAAATCTATCTCAAACTCTTGGTCCTCGAAATCAAAATAGGGAAATCCTACTAATGAAAATGTTCTCTTTTATCCTTAAAGATAAAGTAGCTTATTGGTATAGAACTATAGCAAGACCAATCTCAACTTGGGCTGAACTCGAATCTGCATTTTTGAAGAAATTCTTTCCAATTGGTCGAACCAATGCTTTAAGACGAGCTATTACTACTTTCAATCAAAATCAAGGAGAACCAATTCATGAAGCGTGGGAATGTTTTCATGAATTGCAAAGGAAATGCCCACATCATGACATCCCTCGTTGGCAACTCATGCATATCTTTTATTATGGTCTACAAGAGGGCATTCGCAATCTAGTCGATGCCTCTTGTGGAGGGAATTTTATAAATCGCGACGTAGAATCCGCTTCAGAATTATTTGAAGGGATGGCGGAAAACTCAATCAACAATGCATCAATGTCACAATTTTTGCGGGGCGCGAATACGAATCACCAAAATCTGCATAAGGGCATTCACGAGATTGGTAATCCGTCCAGTTCAAAGGATTTAGAATTATTGCAGAAAAACTGGACAAAGTAGACATCGTAGCAAAGCATCTCGACGAGGTTAGAAACAAAATGAAGAATCTTACGCCTCTACTTGCTACGAATCCCATGTATTTACCAGTTTCGCAAATTCCTGCAGGGAGAGAATTTGTGAATAATCTGGATTCTAGAGATCCATCTTCCTTGGGTTTTCTATCTACTCCTTCACCAATGCAAGGAGGGACCTTTGTCCCACAATCTTACCTACCCTTTTCCCCACCCTTTACTGTTGCAGAAAACATGCCATATCCTCTTGATTTAAATGCCATTCAAGGATACACACCAAGATCAAACCCATATTCAAATTCCTATAAACCTAGATGGCGTAATCACCCAAATTTTTCTTGGTCTGACCATACACAAAGACCATCATATTCGACTCAGACAAGACAAAACCCGCCTACATTGTCGTTTCAACAACACAATGCGAGGCCATTTTACGTGGGTTCGTAAAATCCCGTAGGGCCAAATAAAGATTCACAGCTAGACCAGATTTTAAGAGCTGTGACAGAGAGCCAACAACAAAATGCTGAGGCTCTTGCTGAAATCCAACGACAATGTTCGGCAGAATTGTCTGATCTTAGGGGTCCAATCACGCAGTTAGTTGAATCTCGTCAGCTAGGGACCCTTCCATCCTAGCCAATTCCAAACCTTAGGAATATCCAGCAAAGACAACACCGGGGAGTTCAAAATCTGAATCAGGGACATGTCCATCTCCTTAATCAATTACCCCTGAATCCAAATCAAAATCAAAATCTGAATCCACCTATTTCTAATCTTGATTTTGAATATCTAAATCAACAGCAATCAGTTGCGAATCAACCAATAATTAATGATCTATCTTTCCAAAATTCACAAGCATCTTCTTCTTCTCATGCGGATATTAACTCTGTTACAACCCACCGTGGAACTTCCACTAGGGATCTAGTTTTTCCATTGAACCTATCCCAAGACCCTAGTACATCTCGATTAACCCCTGTTTCTACATCTGGAAGAGGTGCAAAACCAGATCCTGAAATTCCCACTAATTTGCAAGATCAGGAAAATACCTCAGTAGAACAGGAAACCCACATCCCATTCCCAGAAGCTTTGAAGAAGACTAGGAAACAAAAACAACCTGTTACATTAGATGAAGATTTGAATAAGATTTTTGAACAGGTACATATTAATATCCCACTCCTAGATGCTATCAAACACATTCCGACTTACGCAAGATTTCTTAAGGAATTGTGTACTCCTAAGCGTAAGTCGAAGAAAGGAAGCATTGTTGTACTTTCAGAGCATGTGAGCTCTATTATTTCAAGTACACTTCCTTTAAAAAAAGAAAGACCCAGGATCTCCATTTATTTCCTGTATAATTGGGGGTCAGTGTTTTGATAGAGTCCTCCAAGATTTAGGAGCTTCTATTAACCTCATTCCTTTCTCTTTGGTAAAACATTTTAAAATAGAAAACCTTAAGTCTACCAATGTGACTTTACAATTAGCTGATATATCCATTAAGTCACCAAAAGGAATGTTGGAGGATGTTATTGTAAGAGTTTAGGATATTTACTTTCCTGTAGATTTTATTGTTCTTGATATGGAAGTACCCGAATACATTAATCACACCCCAATTATCTTAAGGAGACCCTTTTTGGCTACTGCAAAAGCCAACATTGATTATGAATCAGGAAAGATTGAATTGAAATTTGGGGAGAAGACAATTAAGTTAGATATATTTAGAGCTTCTAGTGGATTTGATTGTGAATGGATTGAGGAAATAAAATCAATAGAAGTTTTTGAGGATGACATTAGTTCTTTAGATTTAGAAGACACATCTTTTGATATCCTATACCCTCAAAGCAATGAAACATTATTGGAATCTTTACTCAATCTTGAATTTGACTCTGAATCTGAATCACTCTTCACAATTGAGAATCCCGCCCCAAATCCTGCTGTTGATTCAACTCATATGCTTGAATTGAAACCATTGCCTGATAATCTTAAATATGTATATCTTGAATCTGATCAAGCATATCCTGTAATAATCAATTCTCATCTCTCTGAATCACAAGAATCCAAATTGATCAAAGTACTTTGAGATCACAAGAAGGCAATTGGGTGTACTTTACATGATCTCATCGAGATTAGCCCCAATTTTTGTACTCATCACATCTATATTGAAGATGGGGCACGACTTCAAGAGAAGCTCAAAGATGCCTAAATCCTAATCTAAAGGAGGTCGTTAAGAAAGAAATAATTAAGTGGCTTGATGCTGATATCATTTATCCTATATCTGCTAGCCCTTGAGTGAGTCCAATTCAAGTGGTGCCCAAAAAGGTAGGACTCACCATAATCAAAACTGAATCTGGAGAAACCATTCCCACACGAATTGCGAATTTGTGGCGGGTTTGTATAGATTATCGGAAACTGAATTCTGTTACAAAGAATGACCATTTTCCTTTACCATTCATTGATCAAATCCTTGAGAGATTAGCTGGTAATAGGTTCTTCTGCTTTTTAGATGGTTACTCTGGATATAATCAAGTTGCAATTTATCCTGAAGATCAAGAGAAAATGACTTTCACCTGCCCCTTTGGAACCTTTGCTTTCCGAAGAATGCCATTTGGGCTTTGCAATGCACCCACGACTTTTCAACGTTGCATGTTAGCCATTTCTACCGAAATGGTGGGTGGATATATGGAGGTTTTTATGGATGATTTTTCAGTCTACGGGGAGACATTTGATATTTGCTTGGATAATTTGTTGAAGGTTCTAAAAAGATGCATTGAGGTTAACCTTGTCCTTAGTTGGGAGAAGAGCCATTTTATGATTCCTGAGGGCATAGTACTTGGTCATCTCATATCTGAGTGGGGTATCCAAGTAGATCGAGCCAAGATCAATTAAATTGCAAATCTTCCAATCCCTGACTCGATCAAAGGCATTAGATCATTTCTCGGGCATGTGGGATTTTATAGAAGATTCATCCCTGATTTTTCAAAAATTGCCCGACCACTCACAAACCTCCTCACAAAGGATGCGATTTTTGAGATGAATGAGTGTATTCTGGCATTTAAAACTTTGAGAGACAGAGTTTCACAGGCTCCAATTTTGCAACCACCTAATTGGGATTTACCATTTGAGATCATGTGTGATGCGTCATATTATGTAATAGGAGCTATTTTAGGACAGAAAATTGAGAAGAATCTGGTGGTAATTTACTATGCTAGTAAAACATTGAATGAGACACAAAGGAATTACACAGTTACAGAGGAGTTACTAGCAATAGTATTTGGATTAGAAAAATTTAGATCTTACATACTCAGATCTCAAGTCATAGTGTACTCTGATCACTTAGCTATTCGACACCTTCTATCTAAGAAGGACACGAAACCTAGGTTAATCAGATGGATCTTGCTTTTGCAAGAATTTGACCTAGAAATTCGTGATAAGGTGGGTAGGCAAAATGTTGTTGCAGATCATCTATCCCATCTTCCTTCTGATACAATAGAATCATCTCCACCAATTACAGAACAATTCCCTAATGAACATCTTTTGAGTATATCCACAGATCTTCCTTTGTATGCAGATATTGTTAATTATTTGGTTACACATCAATTCCCGCCAGATTGGGATGGGAATCGCAAATCATGACTCAAAGCAGAAGCCAAATACTATTTTTGGGAAGATCCATATCTTTTTAGACTTTGTAATGATCAAATCATCAGGCATTGTGTCACCTCTTCTGAGATTGATTCTATCCTATCTTTTTGTCACGACCAGGCCTGTGGTGGTCACTTTTCTGGTAAAAAGACCACTGCAAAAGTTTTGCAATGCGAGTTTTATTGGCCCACGTTATCTGCAGATTCTCAGACTTATTGTAAGGCATGCAGTCGCTGTCAAACACTTGGTGGCATGTCTCGGAAAGACATGATGCCTTTGAACCCGATTCTAGTCTGTGAAATCTTTGACATTTGGGGCATAGATTTTATGGGTCCATTTCCGTCCTCTTTTGGCTTCCATTATATTTTACTTGCTGTAGACTATGTTTCTTGTTGGATTGAAGCCATACCCACATGCACAAATGACCATTGAGTTGTCATTCCTTTTATACAGAGTCACATTTTCGCTCGTTTTGGGGTACCTCGTGCTATTATTTCTGACAGCGGTTCCCATTTTATTAACGCCCAGTTTAAAACTTTTCTTAGAAAATATGGGGTTACACATTGTATTTCTACACCTTACCATCCCCAGACTAATGGGCAAACCGAGGTCTCTAATCGGGAGATCAAAAAGATCCTTCAAATGACAATCCGACCTGATAGAAAGGATTGTTCTTCCCGTTTAGATGAGGCTTTGTGGGCTTATAGGACTACCCACAAAACACCAATAGGCATGTCACCTTACAGACTTGTTTACGGGAAACCCTGTCATCTTCCCATAGAAATTGAACACAAGGCCTATTGGGCAATTAAAGCCTATAATTTAGACCTCTTGAAGGCTGGTGAAAATCGTAGGTTGCAGCTTAGTGAACTAGAGGAATTATGTCATGATTCCTATGAAAGTTCAAAGCTGTATAAGGAGAAACTTAAAGCCATCCACGACAAATTCATTTCCCGCAAATCCTTTGCACCTAGTCAGAAGGTGTTGCTATTTGATGCCCGTTTGAAGCTCTTCCCGGGTAAACTTAGGTCTAAATGGCAAGGGCCATTTATTGTAGTTAGAGTCTTCGACAATGGAGCTGTAGAAATCACCGAACCCAACAAGGGTCAACCCTTCAAAGTCAATGGTCAACGTCTTAAACTTTTCTTGGAATCACATCCTTTAGGTCTTGTTGGAGAATGTTAGTGGCTCCATTAGGGTTTTCTATCCATCCACCACACTTGTACATATCTATTTCCTGTTTTCATCCTTTTTGACTTTCTTATACAATTACTTTTAAAATTTCACTACATATCATATTGATTACCTTCATTTAGTCCAACTGACCACTCTGACCTTTGGTCAGACTTGAAATCGTTCGCACAGAGATTTTTAATCTCTTTTTTTCGACTCCTTCCATCACCCTATACTAAATGAAGTGTAATATTTTTCACCCTTCTTACAATGAGGACATTGTAAAATTTTGGCTTGGGGGGGTGTTAAAGTGCAATTTTCACTTTAAGTGTTGGTTTAAATAAAAGCACATAAAAATCAAATATCCACGAAATTTTAAAAAATAAAATTTCTAAAATGATAAAAATTTTAAAAATTCAAAAATTTCATAAAAATTTGAAAAATTTTTAAAAATTTTTCATAAAAATTAAAAAAATAAAAAATCTTATATACATAAAAATAAAAATATTTAAAAAGAAAATTCATAAAAATAATAAGAGGGGAATATTCATTAGTAATGAAGAAAAAAAAAAGAAGAATGTATGTATATATATAATTAAGAGCTTTAATCTTCTTTTAGGTCAGAAGTTTAAAATGTATATAGTATGTATATATAAGTATTAAAGAGCATTCAATTCTTAATTAGATTTTTACTTAAACATTTTGTAAAAACACACTTTTGTGTTTAAAATTTTTAAAACAGGATTTTATGTGAATTAAGGAATCTTTTGAATCATTTAAAGATTTGTTTTTTCTATTCTTACCTTGAATTAAGAAACTAAGTGTGTTAAGATTTTAAACTTAAGTTTTGAAATTCAATTATAACTTTTAATCAATTAGATTAAGTAATCTTTTGCTTTTTGAAAATTTGATTTTATCATAAAGTTAAGTAAAAAGCCAGATATTCAAAGTTAATTAAATAGAGAGTTGGTAGAATTTTAGGCTACAAAACATACAAGCTAGAGATAAATAACTAGACTTGGTAAATTTTGTCTTGACGGATCCTATAGGAGGAAACTAAGAATTTAAAGAACCTAAGAGTAAAGGGTATTGTTGTCCAAGCTCTGATTTGAGAGCTAAGTAACCTAAACATCTAAAATTCACTCACATAGAATTGTCTTGTTGACATCTGAGACCGCGAAAACACAGAGGTTAAGAGATCAATTCTAAATCCCCTTTAGTCCAAGGATTTCCGTGGGGTGGTTCTTGAAATGGTGAAGGATGTGCCACTCACCTAGAAAAAGGATTTGGAGAATAATGGTAGTAAGAAAAATGAGAAGGGGGGAAAAGGAAAAGAAAAAAGAAAAAGTAAATAAAACACCCTGCAGTTAAGTGCCTTGCTAAAAATGGGTGCTTATGCAGTTTTTCCATAAATAAATAAAAACATCTCGTTACAAATGGATGCTACCCTTCCTTCCATCAAACAAAAAGAACACCTCGCTAGAAATGGGTGTTCTAACCTATAGAAAAAGTGAAAAAAAAATATGGAGAAAAAAATATTAGGAATAAGAGACCCAGTGGTCCACCGGGGAGATATACACAAAAAGTGTTGACCTCAGGATAGAAAACTGGTGAGGAGAAAGCAACCAAACCTGAGAAAGGCCAAGCCAAAGGCTTGAATTGGAATAATTGGGATTGGAAAGTGATGTCTTAAGATATGGATTTTTGCAACTTTGGATTCTTTAGGACAATTCTCTTCACTAAGCACAAATGTTTTAAAATCATAGCTACTGAACCTTGGTATTGGGCAGTGAAGCCTAAGAAATTGGGTTTTGAAGATTTTAAGTTGAGACCTAAAGGAGAAGAATTGACAGAATCCTAGGTCTAGAAGTTAATCTTTGGTGTTGTAGGCTAGTAAATTAGAGTTTTACTACTCTAAGTTTGATTAATAATGAGTATATGGTTAATTTGCTTAATCTTATATTGATAAAAATCAAATATCATAAACAAGGGATTAACTTAAATCTATTTGAGTTTTTGAGTTAAAGTTTAATTCTCAATCCTTAAGTTTTGTTTTTCTTAAAACACTTTGCATTCTAATTTGAGTTAAGAATAGTTACAAAGATTAAGAGATTTTTGAAGAATTCTAATTCAAAATAAAATTCATGTTTACAAATTATTTTAAGTGTGTTTTGAAAATGTTATAAGCATAAGTCTAAGTAAGAAAATTTTCACACATGCTCTATACATTAATCATTTATATTAAACTTAGAAATTTTCTGACCTAAGCTTTCCTCTATATATTTACTATTAATAATTTAAACCCAAGTGCTTTAAATCATCATAGTCTTAGTTAATTTTGCTAGGGACTAGCAAAACTTTGGCTTGGGGGTATGATGAGACACTCATCTTGATCTCTAATTACCCCTAATTAACTAGTCTTCCTAGTTAATTAGCTAGGGTTATGAATATATAAGGGTTAATTATAGAATAATGGATATTTTGTTAAGGACCTTAAAATAAGTTTAAAATGGAATTTTATCATTCAATTAACATTTTTAATAATTTAGATAATAATTGGAATTGAAATCATACTAATTATTCTCTTAATTAATAAGATAAGTAACTTAAATATAATGTATACTTAAGTATGTAATAACTTAAGTGATTTTACTTAATCTAATAAATTAATCTAAAAAGGTCAAAAATGTAAATTCAAGGTGTAAACATAATATTTACCTTATTTACTAACATATATAAAAAGTTGAAAAAGATCTAAATTAAAATAAACCTTCAAAACCTGGGTTTACATTTTAGTCCTTAATATTCATTACAGTCGAGTCCTTATTTCTCACATAGGCCCTTAAGTTTTATTACTTCTAAGTCCCTCTTCATCTTCTTCTTCTCCAGCCAAACGAACGGCTGGCGGTAGAGAGTCATCACACCGCACGATCACCACCTTGCCGACATCATTTCTCTTTACCCAAGCTCTTGCAGCTTGCGCTCACCACCTCCACTTGATCCATCGGTCTGGATTAACCGAAAATCCTATTTTTCAGTGGGAGATAACCTCACCGTCTTCGGAGACGATGATGGAGGTTAAGCTCCTCGAGCTTCTTCTTCGGGCAGACCCCGCCCCTCTCTTCGTCGCAAACTACTATAAATACCCCCTCACACCTCTTATTTTAGCAAGTTGGCTCCCTTCCCTCTTCTAACACTGTAGCCGACTTCGATAGCCCATTCTTCCAAACCTCCGACGATTCCCCATTTCATTTTCTGACTTCCTCTGTCCATCTTAAGTAGCCGAGGAAATTTGCCGTGGTCTTCCGCACCTCTGACAAAGGCGCCGACCCTAGGATTCCTCCACTCCACCTCAAATACGCCCGTCGGAGCTCTTTCTTCAACCCTTTGATTTCGTCGTCTACTATGAAACTTCGGCGGAACCCTATTGACCCCTTCGTCCAGGAACAGTAGACTAGGAGTAGGAGTAGGCTAGCTTAGTTAGTTAGTTTAGTTAGTTAGGTTAGAGTAATTGTAGAATTTAGCTTCATCTCTTCCAGCTCTGGCGAGTTCCTTGAGCTCGCCAGAGACTTTAATTTTGTCCTTTAACTCACTGTTCACCTTCTTTTAACTTCCATGTTCACTTCTAAATCACTAAATAGTTTAATTAGATCACCTAAACGCCTAATTCATATCTCACCTTCACCGAATGCTTCACTGTCCATGGTGACAGAAGTCGACCTAATTCCACCCTCATTGGGTTCTTTCATCACCTTTCATCACTAATGAACCCTAATCGACTTTATATTACCTACTAATATCATCTATAATTAAATGCCTAAATTTAATTTAAGTTTCTGAGTTTGCTGTCCATGGCGGCTCAGGAACATTTCAAACTATAAATTAAACATATATTTATGATTAATAACATCTATTGACTTGATTTAACTTCTCAATCGAGTAGTTAAATCAAGTCCTGAGCTTAAACCAATCAAACCTTTTAAGAAATGAACTTACTGTCAAATCTTTTATTTTAATGAACAAATGAAGAATTTAATGTGAAACAGGGGTTCCTTGTAACCTCAGGATCATTTTTGGATTAAAAATAGTTAACTTTGTTAATTTGTACATGCATTTTATATTTTCTCGATTCACCGGAGCTCCGACGAGCCAAAGATGTGTTACAGCCTCTTAAACTTGTTAAGTGACTCCAGAACAATAAAACATGAATTACTAATCATTTTTAAGAAATTTGCTTGATGTTTCAACCACTGGAGCTTTAGATGTAACTTCGTCTTCCCCAACTCCGATGAGTTGGAGAAGTCTATTATATGGTATTTGAGAAACACTTAAGGAGCTCGGAAGCTTCAGTGCGATGCACTAAAGCTATTTAAGTCTTTAAAACATTGTAACAAACACTGAACAACTCTGTTGAACACACACCTATTTTAGTTCAGGTGGCAAGCCTGAAACCCTAGGAATTAGGACAGAATTCAAATCTGAAGATCTGAGTGAGTTCCAGATGATGAAGAGACTCTGATTGATGCATTAATTTTTTAGGAAGAAGCTTTACATAAAAAGTCAATTTTCGAGCTTCCATCGTCAAACCTGAGTCTGATAGTGGTGTTCTGAGCTTGAATTGAAGAATTGAGATGTGGAAGTTGTTTCTGGAATCTTATTTGATGATCTGAAATCGAATAAAGTAAGCTCAGATGATGTAATGTGTGAAAATTATGTTCCTGTCAAGTTGGGTTACTCTTGAACCCAAGCCAACAGAAGCACTATTTTGATGAAATTCAAATCTAAAACTTGCCCAGATTGATTAGTTAAAACCCTTAGAATTAATCTAAATAGATTAGGAACATTTTGAAGTGTCTGTTGCACAAATTAATATCTGAAAATCAATCTCTGAAGATTTCAGAGAAGAGAAAAGCTTCTCTGCATGTTTTGTAGGTCTCAAGAGCTTAAAATCCATTCCAACAGAAGCGGAATAGTTTATATAATGTATACAGACCTTCTAATAGATGAGAGAAGTCCATCTGAGGACTTCCCTGAGTTAAAAACATTTCCAGGCTTTTATAAAACCAGTAGAAACCCCTGATTTCATCCCTTAAATTGAAGAGCTAAACATCAATAAAACATTAAATTGACCTTAAAATTGAATAGATTACCCTTAGAGCTTTCCAACAAACTTTAAATCATCCAATTTGGAGCTCTTGGTAGGAAGTTATGATCGATTAAATTCAGGTCTAGAAGGGGTAGCTTTGTCCCACCTCGGATATCAATGAGCACGTGCCTGGGTATAAAACTTTTTTGTTCCTTTGGCTATGCAGTCGTCAGCGCCCAGCGCACCGATTCCGATTCTGATCTGATCTGAGCATTGTTTTGAGTGTGGGTAGTTGCCTGCGGGTGTGTGTGCCCTTGGGGGTGTGCGGATGTGAATATGTGCCCTGGGAGGGCGAGAGTTTGGCCTAGGAGGCCGGGTTGAGCCGATGCGGCTCGAGACTGTGAACCGATTAAAAACTAAACCGAAACAAACCTAACCGAGATTAGGCAATGACCGAGTAGGGTCTGGTCCTACCCTGGTCTCAGGGTGCTGTGTATCCTTGAAAGGACCTCGCCGCAAATACAAAAACTTTTGGTTTAAAAAGTAAAAAAAACCTGGTTCAGTTGAAAGCTTATGGAAAGAGAAGTCGCTGAAGAAAGCTAAGTGATGAAGGATGCAAAGGCTAAGGAAGAAACAAGTGCAGATGCTAAGAAGTGTTAAGGTAAAAACTAAGGAACAAGGGAGAAAAACTAAGGGAAGAAGAGAAGGCAGGAGAAGATTAAAGGGAAAAAGAAGAACTAAGGAAGAAGAGAAGGCAAGAACAATATAAGAAGAGGCTGTAGAGAGATGAAAAATTAAATGAATTTTATCTTGCATACTTACTTTTTGTTCTTAATTGTAAAAGGCATGCTTTAATTGGATAATTTTCTAATTGCCTTAATGAAATAAAATTGAAAAAATAGCATGTTTACTTGTTAATAAAGTACAACATTTTGAGTAAATATGTTGCATATGGAATTTTGTATGTTCTTCATAGTTTAAATATTTGACAAAATTCATGTTTTGAAAAGTAAAACTAGTTTTACCTCCTAAACTTAAAGAGATAAAAGGAAATTAGTGAATTTGGAGAAAAATTATTATGCCTCCCAGTGAACGACCTGGACTGAACCAGTAAAAATTTCTAAAATGTTAGGTTAATTCGACCCTATACTACACAATTGACACAACTTCGAGTTAACCTAAGTGATTTCTTCTACTCTTAATTAAGTGAAATTAACTTAATTACTAAGTTGAGTGAAAAGACATGCATCACCTTGACCCTACCAGAATCCGATTACTCAATTGTGTGCCCGATTAGAGAAATAAAGAGAAATTGTGAGGAGGGTAGAGGGAAGGTTTTGCCTTGCGATGCGTGTGCATGTGCCTCGAGGTGCATGCAACATGCCCAATACTTAGTTGTTCTGAGATGGCTTTGTGCTGTGCTTGGCACTCTTGTGTGTCTTGCTGAGGCTCTATGCCTTAGTGATTTAAGTCGTCTGATCTCCCTTGACGACGTCTGGTGAGGCCTTGTGCTTGGTTCCAAACATTGTGAATGTATTGAGGCATATGCTGACTTGAATAAGTGGTTCGAGACCGCTATAGAAAAATTGATCTGAAATTGAATGCTTGATATGTGCTTAAATGAGAGATGTAAATGGTGATTTAAATCTCCATATTTTAGTGTTTTGATCTTCTTTTTGTCCCTCTATTTCTTGAGATACATTGGTTTATCATTGCATATATTTTTTGAGTTGATTATTCATTGAATATTTGTAATTGTGATTCATTGATTGTGTTCATTATTTCTATATTGCAATTAGTATGTGAATTCCATATTTGCTCCCTGCGAACGACCTTGGACTTAATTTCCTAATTTCGAGTTTTATAAATTTCAACTACTGTTGCATTTTTGTTGAGTGTACTACAATGCACATCTCTTAATACTTGACGAATTCATAACAACAATTGGTAACTACGACAATGTAATTATCTTTTCCACAATCAGTCAGGAACTGGCATTGAACCTAGTTCTAGGTTACCAATAAAAGTTTTCATTTCTTGCATTAGTTGGACTATGGTCCCTTGCGTCTCTACCATCTTCATGTTCAAGTCAGCCTACCCCGAGGGTTGTGGAGCATTCCAAGTGTGTTGGTTGAATTGATTTAGGGGTAGAGTGTTGTAGATTTGATCCAGACCTGTTGGTCTTTGCTGCACTAGGTTATCCAAGTTGGGTCATTGTTGGGTGGACTGCCCTAAGTTCTTCTAAGAGATCTTAGTGTGATTCCTCCAACCTTGATTATAAGTGTTTAAGTACGATTTGGAATTAAAGTTCTCTTGGACCACTTGAGCATCCTCATAAGATGAGGATTGTTTGGAAATCGTAAAACATGTAGTTAATGGAGAAGAGCGTCGTAGTATAATGCGAATCACGATTCCAACAAAATTTTAATTATCGAGACAGTGAGTCCTGGTCGATCTCAGGGAGGCATATGAAAATGAAATTGATTTTGATTTTAAGTCTTTCTTGCTTAGAATCGGACTCCAATTCAATGGTGCGAGTGAAAGATGCATCAGACACATTGTTAACATGGAAAACATGTGCATGCGTCAAGTATATCACAAAAGTGAACATGTGTGTTTGCATTTGCACAACTTCTACTATATGATGGTGACTAGCAGAAAAATCTATCACTAAGTCATTCACATCCTCTGGAACCAACATATTTATTGCAATATCTTATATAGATGAGACAAGCAAATGATAATTTCTATTCCTTCATAAATGTTATCATTACACAATTTTAGAGGAAAGCTTATACATGAAAGCTTGAAAATACTATTCTAACTAATAGAATAGATGTGCATGCATGGATCTAAGGTAGATTGTGCATGCATTCATCGAGGTAGAGGATTACTACTATTACTAGCAAGAAAATAATGCAGAATCAAAACATGAAGAACATGAAACTACCTAACAGAAATCAGAACATTGGAGGTGGTCTCTAGTGGCTGTGTTGCTTGAGGTGCTGAGAGGGGAAAGAGGGATGGCCAAGGTGTGTGTTCGGCCTTTTGAGAGGGCGGTGGGGTTCTCTAGCTCTTGAACATGGAGGTGGTGTGAAGATGATGGTGGAACTTGCCAATGGTGTGAAGATGAAGATGGACTCCAAGTTCTAGAAAGGATCCCTTGGCCATCCAAGAGGGTCTTTAAATAGACCAAGGGGTGGCTTATCTAGAGAAGTGTGGAATTCTCTAGAAGAGCTCCCAAGGTGTCCATCTAACCCATTTAAAGTGGGTCTTCTAGATCCACTTTTAATGGGAAGGTGTTGTGGACTCCTTGAAATACTATTTTTAGCCTTTTAAGGTGGCGCCACTTGAAGGTCATTCTAGAGAATTCTAGAGTGGATGACCAAGTGGTGGTGTGAGTATGGGTGGTGGCTAGGTGGTCTAGGTTGAGTCCTATAGGTCTAGGCAATTGCGTCTAGGTAGGTCTCTAAAAATTGGTTTATAAACCCTAATACTAATGTCATAAATGCAATTAAACTCACCACAAGTTTAATTGAGTGGGTGTGTGTGTCATTGGGAGAGGAAGTTCCCAATTAAATCAAGCTTAAGTCAGTTGGGCTCTCACTGAGTTCAATTAGACTTGTGCTGGTTTAGATTTGAGCTCAATTGGACTTTATGAGTTCAATTGACTAGGTGAATTGTAATTGACTTAGATCCAAGTCAATTTGGCTTAGTGAGAACCTAATTAGGTTCTTAGGAAGGTCTTAGGGTAGTGTACTAGGCTTAGGACACCTTAATTTAGGTTCCCAAGGGTGTAGGATTGGGTTTAGGGTCTTAAGAAATCAAGATCTAGGCTTGATTTAAAAAATAGTAACTAAAGGGGTTCCAGACGTCTGATTTAGTGATCAAACGACTTATACTTCAAAATTAGAAGTCTAAGTCTCTAGTTTGGACATCGAATGTTGAGTTAGGGTGAAGTTGAGGTTCTGTCTTGGATTTTTGCAGAAATTGGATGCCTGACACCTTGTCTGGGTGTCCAATTTTTTACAGATTGGGTTCTAGGTTCTGCGAGTGGTGTCTAAGGGTCCTGGACATCCAGCATCCTACTAGAACATCTAGATATGGGCTGGAAGATGGGTTTTGACCTATTCTAGGATAAGGTGACCTGGGTTCTAGGTTCTGCGAGTGGTGTCTAAGGGTCCTGGACATCCAGTATCCTACTTGAACATCCAGATATGGGCTGGAAGATGGGTTTTGACCTATTCTAGGCTAAGGTGACCTAATCTAGGGGTGGCTAAGGCTTATGAAGTTATCTAGGGCTATCCTAAGGCTAGGAAAGGTCTTATGTTCTTCATATTTTAACTCAAACATTAAAATCTACTAGTAATGTAGCATACCTATTCCCTACATTATGTCTTCATCTTCAGCAGCTTTATTCCCAAGGTTTCTACTCCAACTCTGGCTTCTTCGCTTCTTCAGGTCCAATTCAGACCATCTCCTGAGCTTCTTATTTCCTATAATCCAAATAGTGTACTAATTAGTACATTATTTCGTGATTATTTAAGTAAAGTAGAAAAGATGCAATGTATGCTACTAATGCATGAATTATACTACAATTATGCTAAGTTATTACTTAATTTAGGTCTTTTAAGTCCTATGATTGTTGCACAATCATACTCCCATGCTTAAATCTTGCTAGTCTCTAGCAAATGCAAAAGTAGGTTATCTACAAATGGGTCCCTAGAGGATTGATTATTTCTATCAAGCATACAACTATAGATTCTTTCCTTTTTGTTTTCATCTTAAAATCTAGAAATTGATGGGAATACCATTATAGGACCTAGTTGGCCACTTTTAGTCAGGTTCAAAAGATAATGCTCCTACATAATCATCTGAGGGTTATAACTCCACTTCAGCTTGTTTTGAGAAGACAATAGGAAACTAGGGTTAATTCTATAATTTTAACAGCACATCATGAACACAGAATAACCAAGGAATTTGATACGAGTGAAATAAAGGTCAAATGAGCATTAAATACTAATAGGTGAGTCCATGCAAATAGAAATAGGGTTTCGCGCATTTCGAGAACCAATACAGCACCTAAAACCCTAATTTCAGACATGCTTAAATTACAAAGGTTCTAGTCAAGATAAAATTCACCTAGACCTTCTAAAAATCATAGAAAAATATTCCTTAAGGTTTGACATCATTGATTTGACCTTTGGACCCATTTTGATCTCAAGTAGAGTCTCAGATGGAATTTTGCCCTAATTTGGGTTTTTATGTAAATTACCTTGTTAAACTTGATCAAAACTGAAATCTGACCCCACCATCAGATTCATTGGGTCCAAATTAGGTTCATATCAAAATTTGGGCCCAATCAAAGTCCATCTTGACCTATTTTGCATTTTAGTCCATTTAAACTCTATTTCTCTCAATAGGCCCCTAACTTTTTAAATATTTGCAATAAGGTCCCTATCTTTGCCATCATTTCTTGCAACATGGTCCTTTCCACCATTAGTGTCAATGCAGTAGCTCTGTTGAGATTCGAGCAAGGATTTCTCGCTTAATTCTCATTGAAACCCTTCCAAAAGTGAAAGGGGGAATCCTCATGAGATGCTCTACCAATTGCACCAAGAATTGGACCCTGATTTGTGCTAGATTCTTCATGCAAATGCTCACAAATTTAGGGACTTTTTCATCCCTAAGTTTTTGAGCTCACGAAGCTTGTTTCCAAGCTTGGAAGCCTCCCTAAGGCCTTTAAATAGGCTCCTATCGCGACTCCGAGCCTCTTAGCGAAGTTTCACGTTAGAATACCCTCATCTTCTCCTCCTCCAGTCATTTACACCTTCGTCTCCAGCGAGCTCCTCCATCCTCTTCATCGAGCCAGCCAACAACCAAATTGACTGGCCCGCTACCTTCCCCTCTTCCTCGCAAGCGTCGCCTGCCAAGGCACGGTCGCTCTCTCCCTCTCCTTCGTCATCGCCATATCGCTGACAACATCATCTTCTCTGGCGCTAGTCCATCACAACCGGATCATTCCGCCCGTCATCTCTCGCCTCAAGTCCCTCTATCTCTTCCCCCTCCCCTACTGATACTTTCCAACCTGTTAGTTCCTAGGTTTGACCGCCAACCCGACCATTGGTAGAACTCGAATAGGTTGTGTTAATATGGTGAAATTATTGTTGAAGTTAGTATAGTGGGTTAACCTAAATCGAGTCTAACCATCTTTCAAAAAATTTTTTAACCTGGCCTACTTAATTTTATCTTGGTCACTTTTAGGCCCAAGGTCGATCTCAGGGAGGTGGGAATTAAGGGTGAAGAAGTTTCTACACCTTTCCTAAAACTTATCTCTTTCGTGCGTTTATTATGTTTTTGGTTTTTTTTTATTTAAGATTTTTTTGTTGATAATATTGTCCTTGAGGCACACCCTCAAAATCAGGTCCTTGGCTTTGAGCCAACTTAGGGTTTCCAAAAGAACTGGCCCTGCTATTTGCAAGATTGAGTACCTGCAAGACAAGGATTATCTTTTCTCTTTTACTCTTTTTTTTTTTATCTTTTTAATAGCAGGAAACAAAAGAGAAATAAAAAGAAGATAGGTTGCTTGTAGAGAAATAAATACAGTCTCTTTATATGTAGATATATATATATATCATATATATAGGGGTGGGTGTGGAAGTGGAAATGGCATGTAGCATAGTATCAAGTTGGTCCACGTCTAGTAAGATGCAACCAACAAGACGAAGTGCCGCGTAGAGTGTAGGATGGATGTGTGGGAGTGTGTGCGGTGGTGCTTGCTTTACGCGGGTATCAGGGAATATCAGCAACTGGTGCAGATATTCCCGCGATATAATGCGTGGTGGAGTGACTAGTGTAAGGGCGTATGGATACTGGTAGGTAAGGTGTATGTAAAGATATATATATCTATAGATATATGTGTATATATATATATAGATAGGGTTATAACTATATAGGTATATATATGTAGTTATATATATATATATAGATATATATATACGTGTATATATATATTTATGAATATATATATATATATATTTATAACTATATAGATATATATATAGCAATATATGTATATGTATATGTGTGTATATATATATGTATATATATATAGATATATATGTATATATGTATGTATATATGTATATATGGATAAATATATATATATATGTATGTATATATACTTATATATAGTTGTACAGGTATACATATGTATATATGTATATATATATGTATGTATGTGTAGGCGTGTACAAGTGAGTGTGTGAGTGCACGAGTGTGTATGTGTATGAGTGTGTGTGTGTATGAGTACTGGTGTGTTTGCTGGCGGGTGAGTATGAGAGAGAGAGGGTGCATTAAGTCGTCTGGCAGGAGCATCCGCCGTCTGATTTCGCAGGAGCGCAGGTGCGTAATGCAGAGCGCAGGAACACGCATGCGTGACTGGCTGGAGGCGGTCGCGAGGAGGAGAGTGAAGGTGCGATGATCGGATAAGTGAGCAACAAACCGGTCACCGCACTGTAGTCGCGTGAGGTCACAACTACAGTGCAAGGGCAAAAAGGTGATCGACTAATTCGCGAGGAAACCGGCTGGGCCGCGGGCGGGGGTTTGTGACAGGGCACGCGGATAGGGGCGAGGGCGACCTGCTGGCGTGTGCAGAGCACGCGGAACAGGAACCTAAGGCATGCGAAGGTGCGCAAAGGTGGAGGAGTGTGCACTGTAGCTGTGTGCAAGCTTTAGAGCATGGAGCTCTGCTGCTCTAATGGCTACGGAGAGTAACCTAGAAACGATAACCAAACAGAGAATACAAGGCCGAACATGAAGAAATAAAAAGGGAAATAAGACAAGAACCCACCACGCCCACCTGCTCACGATGGAGCTGGGAGGTGGTGGACCTCATAGTGGGGTCCTGAACCACTGTAAGCTTCTCTTGCACTCAGTGTTCCTCTTCTCAACTGGTGAGAAGAGGTGCTGTGTATGGAGAGGGAGAGGGGAAACGAGTGCCCAGTAGAGAGTGGTGTGAGTGGTGCGCAAGGGAGGGTGGAAGTGTGGTGTCTCCGGGTCCTCCCCGCACGAGAGGGCAAGGGTTTTAAAGAGGAGGAAGAACGCCAACCCATGCTACTGGCAGAGGAGTGGCACGAAGAGGTGCATGCCCCATGCCCTGAGCCGCGCGAGGGAGAATATTTTCAAAGTCAAAATAAAAAATTAGAATGGTGAATTTGCAATGTAGCCCTTGATGATGTTAATTAGATGGCCAATTATTCGCATTCTCCTCCCCTCTCAATAAATGCATGCATGTGTTAATTTATAAATGCAACTATAGTTACTTAAGATACAATGGTAGTGCTAGGAAATAACACAAGATGGCATAATTACTAGTGTATTTTTGCTGTGCAATCATACCCCCATGCCTATCTTTTGCTAGCCCCTAGCAAAACATTTTGTATTGTATTTAGAAATGATCTTAAGCTGAAGATTTTCTTCTGAGGTGACATGGGTGTGTTTATTTGTTGGATATTGTGAGAACCAATTGCAGATAAGACTACCAGTACTTTAAGTCTTATATGACATAGACCATCTCTCGACTAACATGGACTCTTGGTATTTAAACCTTAAGTACGATTTTCAGGACTCAGAAGGTTTTTGCCATACTTGAGAGCTCAAGAGATTATGGTTTGTGCATAGTGAAGGATCAAGACTGACCAGATGAACATTAAGACTCAAACCTAGTGTTTCACAAATCTTTATGTTCAGGTTGGTGCCAGTTTCAGCTCGTGTCTTTGGATTGACCCTTAAAAAGATGATGAAAAACCCAACTCCCATTTTATTACATTTATGGCTCAAAGAATGTATGGTAGAAATAGGGTATTTGTAACTTGCCCTGAAAAACTTTTTAGGGAGAAGAATTTATAGACATTTGCGAGATATACTGACTTATTTGCACAGATTTTTTTTTTTTTGAAACAAGTGTCAGTATATCTCTTACAACTTTATTTGGAGGAGCATAATTTTTTTTGGTGGGAGAGTTCCTTTTTGGTGGAAAGAGTTTCTCCTAGACACAAGACTAAAGGTTGGGATAAAAAGTCTACCTGTGTGCACAGGTAAGGACTCCATCTTCCCTAATGAACACTAGGGTTGGATCTTATGTTCACCTGGTCTTTCTTGATATGTGTAGTGTGAACAAAGATTACTTAGGCTCTCAAGTAGAAGCAAACCAACGGATCCTATACTGATGTCTCAGGTATAACAATACGTCCTTAGTTAGGAGAGATTCCGATTTATCTTGTCAATGCTCAAGTGAATTAAGTCGAACCTGAGCGAATCAAGCTTCTGTAGCCTGGAAAGTCTTCAAAATAGTGGTTGAATATTCATAAACACTTATTGTATTTTTGTTTTAGCCTTCAGATCATTACTAAACACCTTTTTTTTTTTTTGCTATGTACATATTTATAGATGAATGGAAGCTACATGATACCATATAATACCCAGATCCTATAGATGCCTATCCACCCCCCATGCCAAACGATGCTATGTCCTCATATGCATGCAGGGTAGGGGAAGGTCCAAAGATCGGGAGACGAGAGCTAACGTGCAAGGTATATAGCAGGGTGGTAGGGTGGGTGGATGGTGGGTGGTGAAGTGAAAAGGTGCGAAGTGAAGTGTATGTGACAATGGAGGAGTGTTGCTCGAGCGCTGAATTTAATGTCCCCAACTGGACCTAGAATGAGGCACGAAATTAGTTACCCTCCAGCAGGGCAACAATTTTTCCAACAGGGGCAAATTCATGAGTAAGATAAGGTTTTAAACGCTACCCATTGACTGTAAATTTACACCCAGATTTGGGATCTTCAATTTAAACGTCCCCGTTGGGAAATGGTCTCGAGACCAAGAAGGGACCAGTCCATTTGGACTTCAATTTCCCAGGAAAGAATTTGAGCCCGGCATTGTAAAGCCAAACTTGCTGAGATGGCTCAAATTTCTTCTGCCGAATTTGGCTGTTGTGAAAAGCCTTAGTGCGTTGCTTGAAAGTTAAGGCAGAATCATAGGCTTCACGACAGAGCTCTTCTAGCTCTTGGAGTTGGAGTTTCCTTTCTCAACCACACAGGTCTGGGTCGAGGTTACATTGGCAAACCACCCAATAAGCGCGGTGCTCCAGCTCCATAGGCAAATGACAAGGCTTCCCGTAAACGATTCTATAAGGAGACATACCTAGGGGAGCATTGAAGGCGGTCCGGTACGCCTAAAGTGCATCAATCAGCTTGTCGGACCAATCCTTATGGTCAGGTCGAACCATTTTCTGGAGAATTTGCTTGATTTGCCGGTTCGACACCTCAACCTAGCTGTTCGTCTGAGGATGATACGGAGTTGCGATACGATGGGGGACTCCATATTTCCTCAGAAGTGCCCGAAAAGAAGCATGGGTAAAATGGCTTCCTCCATCCAAGATAATGGCTCGAGGGATCCCAAAGCGTGCAAAAATGTTGTCTTTGACAAATCGAGTGGATATGACATGGTCAACATGGCGCGTGGGAGTAGCCTCGATCCATTTCGAAACGTAATCAATAGCCACGAGGATGTATTCGAAGCCGTTGGAAGGAGGAAAGGAACCCATGAAATCGATTCCCCAAATGTCAGATTTCAGTAGCTAGGATGGGTTGCAAGGGCATCATGTCACGACGTGACATTGATCCTAATGACTGGCACCTAGTGCAATGTTTGGCATAATTGTGTGCATCCTAGTGAAGGGAGGGCCAAAAGAAACTGCACTGCAACACCTTGGCTGCAGTTTTTCTCCCAGAGAAATGGCCTCCGCAAGTTTGATCGTGGCAAAAGGATAGCACACTGGGGAATTCGCTGTCAGGAATACAACGACGGATGATCTGGTCAGCACCTATTTGAAAAAGTAGTGGATTATCCCAGAAATAATACTTTGCTTCTGCAATGAGATGCTCATGCTGGTTTTTAGGCCAGCAACGTGGATGGGAACCCGAAGCAAGGTAATTGGCAATGTCGGCAAACCAAGGTCCACTTGCCAAGTTAATTGCCAATAGGTGCTCATCGGGAAAAACCTTAGTGATCGGTAGGGTAAGTCCAATGTAGTCAGGGTCTAGTCTTGAGAGATGATTAGCTACAACATTCTGGGCTCTGGCCTTATCGCGGATCTCAATGTCAAATTCTTAGAGCAGAAGGATCCAACGAATCAGTCTAGGCTTGTCATCCTTCTTGTGCATGAGATGGCGAATGGCCGCGTGGTCAGTGAATACAATAACATGTGAGCCCAAAAGGTAAGAGCGAAATTTCTCCTGCCCAAAGATGATCGCCAGTAGTTCTTTCTCAGTGGTTGTATAATTGCGCTGGGCCTCGTGCAACGTCTTACTGGTGTAGTACACCACAAAGGGGTGTCTATCGCGTCTTTGTCCCAGGATGGCTCCGACTGCAAGGTTGGAAGCGTCACACATGAGTTCAAAGTCGAGGGACCAATTAAGTGGCTGGAGAACAGGGGCCTTGGTGATAGCATCACGCAGCTGCGTGAATGCTTGTATGCAGTCGAGGCCCATATCAAAGGGTAAGTCGGTTGATAGGAGATGAGTTAAAGGTCTAGAAATCTTGGAGAAGACTTTGATGAATCTTTTATAGAAACCGACGTGTCCCAAGAAGGAGCAGATTTGTTTGACAGAGCCAGTCATAGGTAAATCAGCAATTACATCAAGCTTAGCTCTATTAACCTCGATACCCCTATCGGAGATGACATGGCCGAGAACAATTCCCTCGTGTACCATAAAATGACTTTTCTCCCAAGAAAGCATGAGGTTCACATTAATACATCTCCGAAGGATACGGGTCAGGTTGGCAAGACAGTCATCAAAAGAGGGTCCAAAGATCGAAAAGTCATCCATGAAAACCTCAAGAAAGTCACCCACCATGTCATGGACTATCGCCAGCATACATCTCTGGAAAGTTGCTGGCGTGTTACAAAGTCGGAAGGGCATCCTTATAAATGCAACGGTGCCGAAGGGGCAGGTAAAGGTGGTTTTCTCTTGGTCCCTGGGGTCAATTGCCACCTGGTTATATCCAGAGAATCCATCCAGGAAATAGAAAAATTTATTTCCTACTAACCGCTCCATGATTTGGTCAATAAAAGGTAGTGGAAAGTGATCTTTCTTAGTTGCAGCATTAAGTTTCCTATAATCTACACACACTCTCCAAGATGTAGGAGTGTGTGTAGGGATGGATTCGTCCCTGTCATTGACATAGATGGTGAGTCCCGCCTTTTTAGGCACGGCATGAATCGGACTCACCCAGTGGCTATCGATGATTGGGTAGATTATACCTGCATCCAGCCACTTAATAATTTCCTTTTTAACGACCTCCCACATGTTAGGGTTGAGACGTCACTGCATCTCGCGGGAAGGTCGAGCCTCCTCCTCCATATATATATGGTGAGTGCAGTAGGAGGGGCTAATGCCAGTTAAGTCTGATAAGGACCATCCAATGGCTGTCTTGTGTTCCATAAGGACCTTTGTTAGTTTGCACTCTTGCTCCCTGGTCAATTTTGAAGTAATGATTACGGGGAGAGTTTCATTTGGTCCCAAGAAAACATAGTTAAGCATATTAGGCAACTCTTTCAGCTCGGGAGAGGATGGTGAAAGATCTGGCATTTCTTGGGACGAGAGTGTCCTAAGCGGATCAGAAGAAAATAAGGCAGGAGGAAGAAGTTGGCCCTCAGATTGGCCAAGAAGAGGGGCATCTTGGATTGATGGATCCAAAAAGGGATAGCCCTAGTGAGTAGTATTTGGACTCCAGGTCCTAGTGTGGAGTTGCAATTCCGCCTGATTTGGCGGGAAAGAAAGGGCAATCCGGTCTTCAAGAGTGTGGATCGGCGGTGTGTAGCCCGAATATGACTCAGACCACGAGGTATGGGAAGCGGAGAAAACCTCGTCAGAAGTCTGGTCAGGAGAAGGTACCGAAAAAGGGAGGGATGGGGGGACGTCACAATATGTGTTGGTCAGGCAGTTGTCCGTGCTTAAAGGCAATCCACAGCAGTCAGAATAGGTCCCTATTAGTTCGATACACGCACTAACGGCCATGTCCTCGTCAGACATGTCATCCTCGATGCAATCGCAATTAAAGTTCTTGGTTGCCCTGAAGATGTTAAGCTTGAGCTTCTCCGATCCAATGGTAATCTCATGATAGCCCGACTCGCAGCCGATATGGGCGCGGGCTGTGGCCAAGAAAGGTCGACCAAGGTTGATCGGACAATCAGAAAGTGAGCTAGGAACTTCCACATTCAAAACAGGAAAGTCAATAGGAAAACAGAGACTGTTGACCCTAACCACCACGTCTTCCACCACACCCTTTGGTATTTTGACAGAATGATCTACCAACTGTAACATGACAGGGGTGGGTTTCAGATTTCATAAGGCAAATTTCTCGAGAATGATGGTTGGTATAAGATTAATGGAAGATCCTAGATCAAGCTGAGCAGGGTTAAAATTGCAACCTTGAATGCTACAAGAAATAAGCAGTGTGCCTGGATCTTTTTGCTTCGGTGGTAGATTTGACAGTATGGCACAACTCGCATGAGATGAGAGAACCACTGGATTCTTTATTTTCTTTGACTATCGCCTGGGTGTAGTGTAGTTTTTAAAAAATCGGGTGACAATAGGTATGTGGTCGATAGCCTCTAACAGGGGTACCTTGATTTCAACATCCCTAAATAAATTACGCAGGTTATCAAAGGCATGCGTATCCTTTTTCTTGCCTTTTGGATCCCTCAGTAGAGCCTCAGGGAATGGGATCGATTTTGGCACTAGTTTGGGTGTATCGTCCTCTCGCGAATTCATGCGCATCCCGAATGAGAGGGCGATGAAAAAGATGGGCAAGGATCAGGTCGAGGTGGATCGACGGTTTGCTACCGCTCCTCGTAGTAATCGCATTGGACGTCGTGGGTCCAGTGGGATCATAAGGCAGAGGAGGGTTCACAATAGGGACATAAGGGTGAGGTGTAGTTGCTGTGGGATTAGCCTGAAATCCTGGTTGAATGATCGGAGCCTGCAGAATCTGATGTACCTGCCCCTGAGAAGGTCGTACCTGTGGTTGAGGACCACGGGGTACGAAATTTCGCGGGTTGGGAACAGGTTGGGCTGGAAGAGTGCCCTGAGATCGAGTCGCCATACGTAGTTGATTGATCTCAGCATTCTGCTACGCCAATTGGTGCTGAAGAGAGGTCATGTTCTCTTCATGGCGCTTAGACATTTCCATCATCATTCGCACCAGTTTATCAAGAGGACTCGATGCGTGTTTTATTTGCGGTATGTAAGGACCCGATGGCAGATTTGCCACAGGATTAAACTGGGCCCTTGGGATGACGGGTGCGGACGGTCACATTGGCCCACCCATGGGGTTTTGGCACTGCGGGTTATTTGACCATGCGAAATTTGGATGATTTCACCACCCTGGGTTATAAGTGGCAAAGAATGGGTTGTTCCCCAGGGCGTAAGCATCTTCTAAGCCAGAAGACAAGTCCGCATGTAAATATGCATCCGAGCACACGGAGGCTTGTCCTCCGTGTCAAAATACTAGCTTGTAGAAGCCAAATCCACATGACTTACCGAATCGCTTGGTGCGACACTTGGTAAGGAAGATCTCACGAGGTTTTTGGGGATAAATCTGGTGTTTGATAGATTAGGATTGTGACGAAGTGGTGAGGTGGGGGTGTTTGCCATAGAATGGGCGGGATTGGCCAGAAGCTCGTCCAGCTTCTTGTGCACGACAGAGACTTCATCCAATTTTTGTGTGATAAGGCTAAGACCTGTGGATGAATGGGAGGGTCCCATGTCAACTTCGTGAACATTACGGGGCAGGCTGGTATGATTAAAGGGGACAATGGCGGCATTGTTCAATGAGTTTTCGCTCCTGTTTTCAAAACATTTGAATGCTCCATTCTCGTCTTTATTCATGAAATTCCCTCCGCAAGAAGCGTCTGCAATATGCTTCAATGTCTCATTTAGCCCATAATAGAAAATTTGGGCTATATGCCACTTAGGCAGACCATGGTGTTCACACTTCTGGAGGAGGTCATTATACCTCTCCCAAGCCTCATGAAACTATTTGCCGTTTTGTTGCGTAAAGGAAGTTTGCCCGATTGGGAAGAATTTCTTGAGAAATGCTGTTCACATCTCTTCCCAAGAATGGATGGTTCTCCCAAGGGTGTGTAACCATTGTGATGCTTTATCCCGCAACGAAAATGGAAACATTTTCATGAGGACAATTGATAACCCGATGCTTCTTGGTTTAACTGTTTCATCCAATCAGGTTAGGTCTTCTAAATGGAGAAAAGGATCTTCACTTGCAAGACCATGGAAGTGAAAGTTAATCAGGTCAATTTTATTGGGTTTCAATTCAAAATTGTCCCCACCCATGGGGACCCGAATTTGTTCTATGGTCTTTGTAGCAGTGGAATTTTGATAAGAGATAAGAGACCTAGGCTCCTCGCATTCGGGAGGGTTCTGCATTTCCTCCAAGGTTTCCCTAATGGCTTCAATCTGTTCATTATACATTTCCATTTGGGCTTGGAGGCGGGTTATGGGATCCATGGCTCCACCACCTGGTGGGATTTGAGGGGGGAGGTTTCCTCCCTCGGGATTTGGGGGTGGGCGTGCAGCCATGTTTGTGGAGGAGGATGACGATTCGGCTTCTTTCCTTCTAGAATTATTACACAATTCAAACAATTCAGGGTTTTGTGACCTCCTCCCAAGCATGCACCATCGCGGGAAGAATTGGGGAGATAAGAAGGGAAAAGGGGATGAGAGAAATGACGCTGCAAAGGTACACTTGATGGCAAATCAAGGCAATCAAAGTCCTAACCTCTACAATGTGCCCTTAGACCTAAGGATCTAAGTTACCTACTATCATAATCTACAGAACCAAATGCGAGCACCACAGAACCACTGGGTGAGATTGAAAGGCCGTTTGCCCCAGTCTTAGACACCCGATAGCATGTGGGAACCTGCACCAGCACGTTGGTGCTACACGCTGGTAGTTAGACCTCCAATCCTTAATAAGGGTCAAGTTGCTACCAGTTTTAATTAGAGGCTTAGGATCAAGTGCTTCAGGAATGTGAAGGACATTGTATACGGGTAATGCCCAAGTGCGTTGATTTTAGATAGCATGTAAACCAAGCATGCAACAAGGAAATCTCCCCGAATTGAAGTTTTAGATGGTGAATGGTTTTTAGAATTTCAGCCTTAAGTAGTATGGATTTTAAGATTTCTCTGAGGTGCCAATTCAACCAATCTCCGGGTTTTGAGAAAATACAAGTTCTTCTATGCCCAACAAACCCTTCTTCAATGTGAGTTGGTTAATGCATGCGAAAAATGCAATGGGCTTCCCTAGGTGGAAATTTCTATGTGTGGATGCACGAGTCAATTTTAGGTTAGTGTGAAAGGGAGCCAAAGCACTTCAATTCAAGTGCTCCCAATCACCAAAATGATGTTTGATAAATGCAAGTTTATCATCATTCTTATGCATTAAAACAAACCTAGCTCTTAGGATTTTACTCCACAAATGGGTTTTTGGGCTGCATTTAGGCATAAATTAGGTTAGGCATGCATTGCATTTTTTATTTGTCTTTTTAATATGTTTTTGTGAGTGTTAGGGATGTACAGATATGCAGATCCTTAAAACCCTAGCACTCAAGAAGGCAAATGGTGAAGGAGAAGCCCAGACTGGTTGGAACTCAGCTCGATCCAGCTCACCACAGCTGGAACCTAGCTCACTTGAACTAGGATTAGCTCATCCCAGCTCCATTCGGCTAATCTCAGCTGAATGGTAGCTCAAGAGAGTTCATCTTAGCTCACCCTAGCTCAGATCCAGCTCAACTTAGCTGTGTCTAGCTCATCTCAGCTCCCACTAGTTCACAGGGAGCTCTAGCTAGCTCAGTTGAGTTGACAGGAGTTCACCCTAGCTCAGATCCAGCTACATCTAGCTCCACTCAACTCCAGCCAGCTGAAGAAGAACTCATCCCAGCTCAGGAAGCTCAAGTCCAGCTCCCGGGGACTTAGCTTAGCTCAGCTCAGTTGAGCTAAGCTACCTTAGCCGCCTCAACCAGCTTGATTCTCCCCGGGAGCACCAAACCTAGCTCACCTCAGCTCATTATGGTAGAAGCTAGCTTACTTTAGCTCGGCTTAGTAGCTAGCAAAGAACTAGCAAGCTAAGCCAGCTAGAGTAGCTCCATGCCGGCCTCTTCAACAGCAGCCAGCTCCAATTTCAGCTCCAGACTTCTCCTCCTCAGCTCCTCCCTCCAAACCCTAGCTCCAACACCTCCTCCTCTACTCCTCCATTAGCTAAGCTATCTTAGCTTAGCTTAGCTATGCTCCAACTTCCTTGGCTTGTACCATCCCAAAAACCCACCTAACAACTCCACCCAACTAGCTCCACCTAAGCTCCACATAAGCTAACCTACTTGGCACCAACCTAACCTACCCACCACCACCAAAAGACACCTAAAAGTGGTGCCAAAAACTACCCCTAACTGCCCCCTTAATGGCGCCACTTTTCCCTCCAAAACTCCCCCTCATCTCCACCATCCACCTAACCCCCCTTCTAGAAGACCCCATGTTGGCGCCAAAATGGTGGTGTCTCTCCACCACCAAAAGACACCAACACCACCATAACCACCCCCTTTAACACCCATTGGGTTGGCGCCAACTCACCTTAGCCATAGGATCACCAACCACCTCCATCCTTCCATCCTAGCCCTCCATTTCAAGGGGCACCTTAACCCCCCATCCTACCCTATAAAAAGACCACTACCCACCACCATTCAAGTCATCCTTGGCTAGCAATTTCACTCTCATATTCCACCAAGAAGCCCACGTCAAAGAGAGAAGAAGAAGAAGAAGATTAAGGGGATATTCTGTCCCCTTGGTGCCTTCCCCTCTTCCCTTCTCTCTTGGGTCACGCCAGCCAAAGGAGAAGCCAGGCAAGGAAGATCTTGGAGGAGATCTTGAAGGTCGTCATGCCACCTTGGAGGAGTTTCTGAGGGTGGTGCATGCCCACCCCTTGGAGAGAGCATTAAAGGTGGTAGCTTCCACCTTGGAGGAGCTCTCAAGGAAGGAGAAGGAGGCCCTCTTTTCAAGCCAAGGAGCAACTAGGCTAAGAGCAAGAAGACGCCCTTCTTCACCATTTTTTCAGGAGGATTTGTGTTTCTTTTCTTGCTTTTCGATTTGTTTAAGCATTCCTCTACTTGTCATTGAAAAGAATACTTATTCTAGTCAATTAAATTGCCTTCGTTTTGCCTTTTTACTGCAATTGTTACCTTTGGTTCTAGCACTTATTTCACCTCTTCTTCCTAATTATTCTAGGCCTCCACTTTCCTAGAGTGAGCTTAGGAAGAAGATATTTCTATCTTTCAAATTTTAGTTAAGCATTTGTAGGTGTTAGTACTTTTCATTACAATTCGCATTTTGCCCTCGTCTTTTTAAAACAAAAAAAAAATTACATATTGAAAATTATCAAAAAGAAAGTTGAGATCTATCTATAAGAAAGAGGATTAGTTTTGCAATTTTTGCCTCCTTGGACGATCCTAGATACTCCCCTATCTAGGATATAAATTTAAAAGCGAAAGCGGATTCACGTGTTACAACGACGTTAAAAACCCGCTTTTACAAATCACGCGTAATTCGCTATCAATGTTCCACACACAGGGTCAACCACAAGATAATGTAAAGAAACTCAAAGTGTTGGGGTTGAAATATTCAGGATCAAATCTAAGGCAGGTGAAAGGTTGTGGTGGGGTTGGAATCAACTCAATTCCAAGTCTCCCCACCAAAAAATGTGTTCCCGAATTGTGGATAAATGAGGCAAGGAGGGATGGCAATCAATCTATTTAATCTTGCCTCAAAGAATACTTCACACGACAAAAGATTCAAGAATCAAGATTCTTGGATCTTCGCTATGCGAAGTTTGGCGGGAAATCCAAGGGTGGTGGGTGTGATGGAAAACAATCAAGCAAGTGATTTTTAATTCACTTGCCCCAAGAAATTCCAAGAAGTGCTTTTAGGTTTTTTTTTTATTTAGGTGACAAGTTAACCTAAGTTGCTGACAGAGGGAGAGACCTACCTTTTCAGCCATTTAGGTGAAGCTCCAGTGCGGCGCCGGTGACTTCACGCTCTCGTTCCCACCTTGGATCTGCCCACGTCTCTGACGTCCTCTGCTTGCATCCTCCTTGCAACTGGTTTACCTACACACCAGCAAACAAAAACACCCGTGAAGAGAAGGGTGTGAGAAGAGAAAATCAAAGGAATGGAGTAGAAACTTACCTCAACGTGCACCTCCCCGACAACGGCGCCAGAAAAAGCGTGGTATAACTCGAATAGGTTGTGTTAATATGGTGAAATTATCGTTGAAGTTAGTATAGTGGGTTAACCTAAATCGAGTCTAACAATATTTCAAAAAATTTTTTAACCTGGCCTACTTAATTTTATCTTGGTCACTTTTTGGCCCAGGGTCGATCTCAGGGATGCGGGAATTAAGGGTGAAGAAGTTTCTATGCCTTTCCAAAAACATATCTCTTCCGTGCATTTATTATGTTTTTGGTTTTTTTTTTATTTAAGATTTTTTTGTTGATAATATTGTCCTTGAGGCACACCCTCAAAGTCAGGTCCTTGGCTTTGAGCCAAATTGTTCTTGGCTTTGAGCCAACTTAGGGTTTCCAAAAGAACTAGCCCTGCTATTTGCAAGACTGAGTACCTACAAGACAAGGATTATCTTTTCTCTTTTACTCTTTTTTTTTTATCCTTTTAATAGCAGGAAACAAAAGAGAAATAAAAACAAAGTAGGTTGCTTGTAGAGAAATAAATACAGTCTCTATATATATAGATATATATATATAGGAGTGGGGGTGGAAGTGGAAATGGCATGTAGCACAATATCGAGTTGGTTCACGTCTAGTAAGACGCAACCAACAAGACGAAGTGCTGCCTAGAGTGTAGGATGGATGGTGGGAGTGTGTGCGGTGGCGCTTGCTTTACGCGGGTATCGGGGAATATCAGCAACTGGTGCAGATATTCCTGCGATATAATGCGTGGTGGAGTGACTAGTGTAAGGGCATATGGATACTGGTAGGTGAGGTGTATGTAAAGATATATATATCTATAGATATATATGTATATATATATATAGATAGGGTTATAACTATATAGGTATATAATGTAGTTATATATATATATAGATATATATATACGTGTATATATATATTTATAACTATATAGATATATATATAGTAATATATGTATATGTATATGTGTGTATATATATATATATGTATATATATATAGATATATATGTATATATGTATGTATATATGTATATTTGTATAAATATATATATATATGTATGTATATATACTTATATATAGTTGTGTAGGTATAAATATGTATATATGTATATATATATATATTTATATATGCATATATATATATATATGTATGTATGTGTAGGTGTGTACAAGTGAGTGTGTGAGTGTATGAGTGTGTATGTGTACGAGTGTGTGTGTGTATGAGTACTGGTGTGTTTGCTTGTGGGTAAGTGTGAGACAGAGAGGGCGTGTTAAGTCATTTGGCGGGAGCGTCCGCCGTCTGATTTTGCAAGAGCGCGGGTGCGTAATGCAGAGCGCAGGAACGCACGTGCATGACTGGCTGGAGGCAGTCGCGAGGAGGAGAGAGAAGGCACGGTGACCAGATAAGTGAGAAACAAATCGGTCACCGTACTGTAGCCACGTGAGGTCGCGGCTACAGTGCAAGGGAAAAAAGGTGACTGGCTGATTCGTGAGGAAACCGGCTGGGCCGCGGGCGAGGGTTTGCAACAGGATGTGCGGTGAGGGGTGAGGGCGACCGGCTTGTGTGTGCAGAGCATGTGGAACAGGTGCCTGAGGCACACGAAGGCGCGTGGAGGTGGCGGAGTGCGCACTGTAGCTGTGCGTGAGCTTCAGAGCTTGGAGCTCTGTTGCTCTAATGGCGACAGATAGTAACCTGCAAATGATAACCAAACAGAGAATAGAAAGCCGAACACGAAGAAATAAAAAGGGAAACAAGACAAGAACCCACCACGCCCACCTGCTCACGGTGGAGCTGGGCGGTGGTGGAGCTCACAGTGGGGTCCTGAACCACTGTGAGCTTCTCCTGCACTCAGCATTCCTCTTCTCAACTAGTGAGAAGAGGTGCTGTGTATGGAGAGGGAGAGGGGAAACGAGTGCTTGGCAGAGAGTTGTGTGAGTGGTGCGCTGGGGAGGGTGGAAGTGTGGTGTCTCCAGGTCCTCCCCGCACGAGAGAGTGGGCCAAGGGTTTTAAAGAGGAGGAAGAACACCAATCCATGCTGCTGGCAGAGGACCTCTTGCCATGAGGCTGGCAGAGGAGTGGCGTGAAGAGGTGCATGCCCCATGCCCTGAGCCGCGCGAGGAAGAAGATTTTCGAAGTCAAAATAAAAAATGAGAATGGTGAATTTGTAATGCAGCCCTTGATGAAGATGTTAATTAGATGGCCAATTATTCGCATTCTCCTCCCCTCTCATTAAATGCATGCATGTGTTAATTTATAAATGAAACTATAATTACTTAAGATACAATGGTAGTGCTAGGAAATAACACAAGATGGCATAATTACTGGTGTATTTTTGCTGTGCAATCATACCCCCATGCCTATCTTTTGCTAGCCCCTAGCAAAACATTTTGTATTGTATTTAGAAATGATCTTAAGCTGAAGATTTTCTTCTGAGGCGACATGGGTGTGTTTATTTGTTGGATATTGTGAGAACCAATTGCAGAGAAGACTACCAGTACTTTAAGTCTTATATGACATAGACCATCTCTCGACTAACCTGGACTCTTGGTATTTAAACCTTAAGTATGATTTTTAGGACTCAGAAGGTTTTTTCCATACTCGAAAGCTTAAGAGATTATGGTTTGTGCGTAGTGAAGCATCAAGACTGACCAGATGAACATTAATACTCAAGCCCAGGGTTTCACGAATCTTTAAGTGCAGGTTGGTCCCAGTTTCAGCTTGTGTCTTTGGATTGACCCTCAAAAAGATGACGAAAGACCCAACTCCCATTTTATTACATTTATGGCTCAATGAATATATGGTAGAAACAGGGTATTTGTAACTTGCCTTGAAAAACTTTTTAGGGAGAAGAATTTACAGACATTTGCGAGATATACTGACTTATTCGCATAGTTTTTTTTTTTTTTGAAACAAGTGTCAGTATATCTCTTACAACTTTATTTGGAGGAGCACCATTTTTTTTGGTGGGAGAGTTCCTTTTTGGTGGAAAGAGTTTCTCCTAGACACAAGACTAAAGCCAGGGATAAAAAGTTTATCTGCGTGCACAAGTAAGGACTCCACCTTCCCTAATGAACACTAGGTTTAGATCTTATGTTCACCTGGTCTTTCTTGATATGTGTAGTTTGAACCAAGATTACTTAGGCTCTCGAGTAGAAGCAAACCAACGTATCCTATACTGATGTCTCAGGTACAAGAATACGTCCTTAGTTAGAAGAGATTTCGATTTATCTTGTCAATGCTCAAGTGAATTAAGCCGAGCCTGAGCGAATCAAGCTTCTGTGGCCTGGAAAGTCTTCAAAATAGTGGTTGAATATCCATAAACACTTATTGTATTTTTGTTTCAGCCTTCAGATCATTACTAAACACCCTTTTTTTTTTTTTGCTATGTACATATTTATTGATGGATGGAAGCTGCATGATACCATATAATACCCAGATCCTATACATGCCTATCCAACCCCCCATGCCAAACGATGCTATGTCCTCATATGCATGCAGGGTAGGGGAAGGTCCAAAGATCAGGAGACGAGAGCTGACATGCAAGGTATATAGCAGGGTGGTAGGGTGGGTGGATGGTGGGTGGTGAAGTGAAAAGGTGAGAAGTGAAGTGTACGTGACAATGGAGGAGTGTTGCTTGAGCGCTGAATTTAACGTCCCCAGCTGGACTCAGAATGAGGCACGAAATTAGTTACCCTCCAGCAGGGCAACAGTTTTTCCAACGAGGGCAGATTCATGTGTATGATAAGGTTTTAAACACTGCCCATTGACCGTAAATTTATGCCCAGATTTGCAATCTTCAATTTCAACTGCCCCATTGGGAAATGGTCTTTAGACCAAGAAGGGACCAGTC
Source organism: Thalassia testudinum (assembly GCA_037157565.1). NCBI lineage: Eukaryota > Viridiplantae > Streptophyta > Magnoliopsida > Alismatales > Hydrocharitaceae > Thalassia > Thalassia testudinum. The sequence goes on from JAZHRO010000025.1 coordinate 100,940,850, forward strand.
CATTTGGACTTCAATTTCCTAGGAAAGAATTTGAGCCGGGCATTGTAAAGCCAAACTTGCTGAGATGGTTCAAATTCCTTTCGCCGAATTCAGCTGTCGTTAAAAGCCTTAGTGCCTTGCTTGAAAGTTAAGGCAGAATCATAGGCTTCACGATGGAGCTCTTCCAGCTCTTGGAGTTGGAGTTTCCTTTCTTGACCACATAGGTCTGGGTCGAAGTTACATTGGAGAACCGCCCATTAAGCACGGTGCTCCAGCTCCATGGGAAAATGACAAGACTTCCCGTAAGCGATTCTATAAGGAGAGATGCCTAGGGGAACCTTGAAGGTGATCCGGTATGCCCAAAGCGCGTCAATCAGCTTGTCGGACTAATCCTTACGGTCAAGCCGAACTGTTTTCTGGAGAATTTGCTTGATTTGCCGGTTTGACACCTCAGCCTGGTCGTTCGTCTGAGGATGATACGGAGATGCGATACGATGGTGGACTCCATATTTCGTCAGAAGTGCCCGAAAAGAAGCATGGGTAAAATGGCTTCCTCCATCCGAGATAATGGCTCGAGGGATCCTAAAGCTTGCAAAAATGCTGTCTTTGACAAATCGAGTGAATATGACATGGTCAGCAAGGTGTGTGGGAATAGCCTCGATCCATTTCGAAACGTAATCAACAGCCACGAGGATGTATTCGAAGCCGTTGGAAGGAGGAAAGGGACCCATGAAATCGATTCCCCAAATGTCAAAGATTTCTGCAGCTAGGATGGGTTGCATGGGCATCATGTCACGACATGACATTGACCCTAATGACTGGCACCTAGTGCAATGTTTCGCATAATTGTGTGCATCCTGGTGAAGGGAGGGTCAAAAGAAACTGCATTGCAACACCATGGCTACAGTTTTTCTCCTAGAGAAATGGCCTCTGCAGGCCTAATCATGGTAGAAGGATAGCACACTGGGGAATTCGCTGTCAGGAATACAGCGATGGATGATCTGGTCAGCACCTATTTGAAAAAGTAGTGGATAATCCCAGAAATAATACTTTTCTTCTGTAATGAGACGCTTGTGCTGGTTTTTAGGCCAGCCACGTGGAAGGGAACCAGAAGCAAGGTAATTGGCAATGTCGGCATACCAAGGTCCACTTGCGACATTAATTGCCAATAAGTGCTCATCGAAAAAAATCTCAGTGATCGACAGGGTAAGTGCAATGTAGTCAGGGTCCAATCTCGAGAGATGATCAGCTACAACATTCTGGGCTCCGGCCTTATCGCGGATCTCAATGTCAAATTCTTGGAGCAGAAGGATCCTACGAATCAGTCTAGGCTTGGCATCCTTCCTGTGCATGAGATGGCGAATGGCCGCGTGGTCAGTGAATACAATAACATGCGGGCCCAGAAGGTAAGAGTGGAATTTCTCCATTCCAAAGATGACCGCCAGTAGTTCTTTCTCAGTGGTTGTATAATTGCACGGGGCCTCGTCCAACGTCTTACTGGCATAGTACACCACGAAGGGGTGTCTATCGCGTCTTTGTCCAAGGGTGGCTCCGACTGCAAGGTTGAAAGCGTCACACATGAGTTCAAAGTCGAGGGACCACTCAGGTGGCTGGAGAACAGGGGCCTTGGTGACAGCATCACGCTGCTGCATGAATGCTTGTATGCAGTCGGGGCCCATATCAAAGGGTACGTCGGTTGGTTGGAGATGAGTTAAAGGTCTAGAAATCTTGGAGAAGTCTTTGATGAATCTCCTATAGAAACCGACATGTCCCAAGAAGGAGCGGATTTGTTTGACAGAGCTAGGCACAGATAAATCTGCAATTACATCAAGCTTAGCACTGTCAACCTCGATATCCCTATCGGAGATGATATGGCTGAGAACAATTCCCTCGTGTACCATAAAATGACTTTTTTCCCAGGAAAGCACGAGGTTCACATCAATACATCTCCGATGGATACGGGTCAGGTTGGCAAGACAGTCATTAAAAGAGGGTCCAAAGACCGAAAAGTCATCCATGAAAACCTCAAGAAAGTCACCCACCATGTCATGGAATATCGCCAGCATACATCTCTGGAAAGTTGCTGGCGTGTTACAAAGTCCGAACGACATCCTTCTAAATGCAAAGGTGCCGAAGGGGCAGGTAAAGGTGATTTTCTCTTGGTCCCTGGGGTCAATTTCCACCTGGTTATATCCAGAGAATCCATCCAGGAAACAGAAAAATTTATTTCCCACTAACCGCTCTAGGATTTGGTCAATAAAAGGTAGCGGAAAGTGATCTTTCTTAGTTGCAGCATTAAGTTTCCTATAATCTACACACACTCTCCAAGATGTAGGAGTGCGTGTAGGGATGGATTCGTCCCTGTCATTGACACGGATGGTGAGTCCCGCCTTTTTGGGCACGACATGAATCGGACTCACCCAGGGGCTATCGATGATCGGGTAGATTATACCTGCATCCAGCCACTTAATAATTTCCTATTTAACGACCTCCTGCATGTTAGGGTTGAGACGTCGCTGCATCTCGCGGGAAGGTCGAGCCTCCTCCTCCATATATATACGGTGAGTGCAGTAGGAGGGGCTAATGAAAGTTAAGTCTAATAAGGACCATCCAATGGCTGCCTTGTGTTCCATAAGGACCTTTGTTAGTTTGCACTCTTGCTCCCTGGTCAATTTTGAAGTAATGATTACGGGGAGAGTTTCATTTGGTCCCAAGAAAACATAGTTAAGCATATTAGGCAACTTTATCAGCTTGGGAGAGGATGGTGAAAGATCTGGCATTTCTTGGGACGAGAGTGTCCCAAGTGGATCAGAAGAAAATAAGGCAGGAGGAAGAAGTTGTCCCTCAGATTGGCCAAGAAGAGGGGCATCTTGGATTGATGGATCCAAAATGGGATAGCCCCAGTGAGCAGTATTTGGGCTCCAGGTCCCAGTGTGGAGTTGTAATTCCACCTGATTTGGCAGGAAAGAAAGGGCAATTTGGTCTTCAAGAGTGTGGACTGGCGGTGAGTAGCCCGAATATGACTCAGACCACGAGGTATGGGAAGCAGAGAAATCCTCGTTAGAAGTCTGGTCAGGAGAAGGTATGGAAAAAGGGAGGGATGGGGGGACGTCACAATATGTGTCGGTCAGGCAGTCGTCCGTGTTTAAAGGCAATCCACAGCAGTTAGAATAGGTCCCTATTAGTCCGATACACGCGCTGACGGCCATGTCCTCATCAGACATGTCATCCTCGATGCAATCGCAATCAAAGTTCTTAGCTGCCTTGAAGATGTTAAGCTTGCGCTTCTCAGATCCAACAGCAATCTCAATACAGCCCGACTCGCAGTCGATATGGGCACGGGCTACGGCCAAGAAAGGTCAACCAAGGTTGATCGGATAATTAGAAAGTGAGCTAGGAACTTCCATATCCAAAACAAGAAAGTCAACAGGAAAACAGAGACTGTTGACCCTAACCACCACGCCTTCCACCACACCTTTTGCTATTTTAATAGAACGATCTACCAACTGTAACATGACAGGGGTGGGTTTTAGATTTCATAAGGCAAATTTCTCGAGCATGATGGCTGGTATAAGATTGATGGAAGATCCTAGATCAAGCAGAGCACAGTTAAAATTGCAGCCTTGAATGCTACAAGAAATAAGCAGTGTGCTAGCATCTTTTTGCTTTGATGGTAGATTTGACAGTATGGCACAACTCGCATGAGGCGAGAGAACCATCAGATTCCATGTTTTCTTTGACTGTCGCCTGGGTGTAGTGTAGTCATTGAAAAATCGGGCGATAGTAGGTATATGGTCGATAGCGTCTAATAGGGGTACCTTGATTTCAACATCCCTAAATAAATTACGCAGGTAATAAAAGGTTTACGTATCCTTTTTCTTGCCTTCTGGCTCCCTCAGTAGAGCCTCAGGGAATGGGATCGATTCTGGCACTAGTTTGGGTGTATCGTCCTCTCGCGAATGCGGTATGCATCCCGAATGAGAGGGCGGTGAAAAAGATGGGCCAGGATCAGGTCGAGGTGGATTGATGGTTTGCTTATCGCTCCTCGTTGTAATCGCATTGGACGTCGCAGGTCCAGTGGGATCATAAGGCGGAGGAGGGTTCACAATAGGGACATAAGGGTGAGGTGTAGTTGCTGCAGGATTAGCCTGAAATCCTGGTGGAATGCTCAGAGCCTGCAAAATCTGATGAACCTGCCCCAGAGAAGGTCGTACCTGTGGTTGAGGACCACGGGGTACAAAATTTCGCAGGTTGGGAACAGGTTGGGCTGGAAGAGTGCCCTAAGATCAAGTCGCCATACGTAGTTGATTGATCTCAGCACTCTGCTGTGCCAATTGGTGCTGAAGGGAGGTCATGCTCTCTTCATGGCGCTTAGACATTTCCATCATCATTCGCATCAGTTTATCAAGAGGACTCGATACGTGTTTTGTTTGCGGTATGAAAGGACCCGATGGCGGATTTACCACAGGATTAGACTAGGCCCTTGGGATAACGGGTGAGGACGGTCGCATTGGCCCACTAGAAGGGTTTTGACACTTCTGGCTATTGGACCATGCGAAATTTGGATATTTCGCCACCTTGGGTTATAAGTGGTAGAGAATGGGTTGTTCCCCAGGGTGCAAGCATCTTCTATGCCAGAAGACGAGTCCGCATGTAAATATGCATCCAAGCACACGGAGGCTTGGTCCTTCGTGTCAAAATACTAGCTTGCAGAAGCCAAATCCACATGACTTACCAAATCGCTCGGCGTGACACTCGGTAAGGAAGATCTCACGAGGTTTTTGGGGATAAACATAGTTGGAAGGGTTAGGATTGTGATGAAGTGGTGAGGTGGGAGTGTTTGCCATAGAACGGGTGGGATTGGCCAGAAGCTCATCCAGCTTCTTGTGCACGACGGAGACTTCATCCAATTTTTGTGTGATAAGGCTAAGATCTGTGGATGAATGGGAGGGTCCCGTGTCAACTTCGTGAACATTACGGGGCAGGCTGGTACGATTAAAGGCGACAATGGAGGCATTGTTCATTGAGTTTAATCTCATGTTTTCAAATAATTCGAATGCTCCATTCTTGTCTTTATCCATGAAATTCCCTCCGCAAGAAGTGTCTGCAATCTGCTTCAAAGTCTCATTTAGCCCATAATAGAAAATCTGGGCTATATGCCACTTAGGCAGACCATGGTGCGAACACTTCCGGAGGAGGTCATTATACCTCTCCCAAGCCTCATGAAACTATTCGCCGTTTTGTTGCGTAAAGGAAGCTATAGCACGGTGAAGTGCATTGGTTTTCCCGATTGGGAAGAATTTCTTGAGAAATGCTGTTTGCATCTCTTCCCAAGAATGGATGGTTCTCCCAAGGGTGAGTAACCATTTTGACGCTTTATCCCGCAATGAAAATGGGAACATTTTCATGAGGACAATTGATAACCCGATGCTTCTTGGTTTAACTGTTTCAGCCAATCGGGTTAGGTCTTCCAAATGGAGAAAAGGATCTTCACTTGCAAGACCATGGAAGTGAAAGTTAATCAGGCCAATTTTATTGGGTTTCAATTCAAAATTATCCCCGCCCATGGGGACCCGAATTTGTGCTATGGTCTCTGTAACAGCGGGATTTTGATAAGAGCTAAGAGACCTAGGCTCCTCCCATTCGGGAGGGTTCTACATTTCCTCTAAGGTTTCCCTAATGGCTTCAATCTGTCTGCTATACATTTCCATTTGGGCTTGGAGGCGGGTTATGGGATCCATGGCTCCACCACCTGGTGGGATTTGAGGGGGGTGGTTTCCTCCCTCGGGATTTGGGGGTGGGCGTGCAGCCATGTCTGTGGAGGAGGATGACGATTCGGTTTCTTTCCTTCTAGAATTATCAGACAATTCAAACAATTCAGGGTTTTGTGACCTCCTCCCAAACATGCACTATCGCGGGAAGAATCGGGGAGATAAGAAGGGAAAAGGGGATGAGAGAAATGACACCGCAAAGGCACACTTTATGATAAATCAAGGCAATCAAAGTCCTAACCTCTACAATGTGCCCTTAGACCTAAAGGTCTAAGTTACCTACTATCACAACCTACGGAACCAAATGCGAGCACCGCATAACCACCGAGGCAGATTGAAAGGCCGTTTGCCCCAATCTTAGACACCCGATAGCATGCGGGAACCCACACCAGCACGTAGGCGCTACACGCAAGTAGTTAGACCTCCAATCCTTAATAAGGGTCAAGTTGCTACCAGTTTTAATTAGAGTCTTAGGATCAAGTGCTTCAGGAATGTGAAGGGCATTGTATACGAGTAATGCCCAAGTGCGTTGATTTTAGATAGTGTGTAAACCAAGATGCAATGGGGAAATCTCCCCAAATTGAAGTTTTAGATGGTGAATGGTTTTTAGAATTTCAGCCTTAAGTAGTATGGATTTTAAGATTTCGCTGAGTTACCAATTCAACCAATCTTCGAGTTTTGAGAAAATATAAGTTCTTCTATGCCCAACAAACCCTTCTTCAATGTGAGTTGGTTAATGCATGCTAAAAATGCAATGGGCTTCCCTAGGTGGAAATTTCTATGTGTGGATGCACGAGTCAATTTTAGGTTAGTGTGAAATGGAGCCAAAGCACTTCAATTTAAGTGCTCCCAATCACCAAAATGATGTTCCACACACAGGGCTCAACCATAAGATAATGTAAATAAAATCAAAGTGTTGGGGTTAAAATATTCAGGATCAAATCTAAGGTAGGTGAAAGGTTGTGGTGGGGTTGGAATCAACTCAATTCCAAGTCTCCCCACCAAAAAATATGATCCCGAATTGAGGATAAATGAGGCAAGGAGGGATGGCAATCAATCTATTTAATCTTGCCTCAAAGAATACTTCACACGAAGAAAGATTCAAGAATCAAGATTCTTGGATCTTCGCAATGCGAAGTTTGGCGGGAAATCCAAGGGCGGTGGGGGTGATGGCAAACAATCAAGCAAGTGATTTTTAACCACTTGCCCCAAGAAATCCCAAGTGCTTTTAGGTTTTTTTTTTATTTAGGTGACAAGTTAACCTAAGTTACTGATAGAGGGAGAGACCTACCTTTTCAGCCACGTGGGCGAAGCTCCAGTGCGGCGCCGGCGACTTCACGCTCTCGTTCCAACCTTGGATCTGCCCACATCTCTGACATCCTTTGCTTGCATCCTCCTTGCAACTGGTTTACCTACACACCAGCAAACAAAAACACCCGTGAAGAGAAGGGTGTGAGAAGAGAAAATCAAAGGAATGGAGTGGAAACTTACCTCAACGCGCACCTCCCCGGCAACGGCACCAGAAAAAGCGTGGTAGAACTCGAATAGGTTGTGTTAATATGGTGAAATTATCGTTGAAGTTAGTATAGTGGGTTGACCTAAATCGAGTCTAACCATCTTTCAAAAAACTTTTTAACCTGACCTACTTAATTTTATCTTGGTCAGTTTTAGGCCCAGGGTCGATCTCAGGGAGGCAGGTATTAAGGGTGAAGAAGTTTCTACACCTTTCCTAAAATGTATCGCTTCCGTGCGTTTATTATGTTTTTGGTTTTTTCTTTATTTAAGATTTTTTTGTTGATAATATTGTCCTTCAGGCACACCCTCAAAGTCAGGTCCTTGGCTTTGAGCCAAATTGTTCTTGGCTTTGAGCCAACTTAGGGTTTCCAAAAGAACTGGTCCATCTATTTGCAAGACCGAACACCTGCAAGATAAGGATTATCTTTTCTCTTTTACTCTTTTTTTTTTCATCTTTTTAATAGCAGGAAACAAAAGAGAAATAAAAACAAGGTAGGTTGCTTGTAGAGAAATAAACACAGTCTCTATATATATAGATATATAAATATTATATATATAGGGGTGGGGGTGGAAGTGGAAATGGCATGTAGCACAGTATCGAGTTGGTCCACATCTAGTAAGACGCAACCAACACGACGAAGTGCCGCGTAGAGTGTAGGATGGATGTGTGGGAGTGTGTGCGGTGGCGCTTACTTTACGCTGGTATCGGGGAACATCAGCAACTGGTGCAGATATTCCTGCGATATAATGCGTAGTGGAGTGACTAGTGTAAGGGTGTATGGATACTGGTAGGTGAGGTGTATGTAAAGATATATATATCTATAGATATATATGTATATATATATAGATAGGGTTATAACATATAGGTATATATATGTAGCTATATATATATATATATAGATATATATATACATGTATATATATATTTATGAATATATATATATATATTTATAACTATATAGATATATATATAGTAATATATGTATATGTATATGTGTGTATATATATATGTATATATGTATAAGTATATATATGTATATGTATGTATATATACTTATATATGGTTGTATAGGTATAAATATGTATATATGTAGATATATATATATATATGTATATATATATATATGTATGTATGTGTAGGTGTGTACAAGTGAGTGTGTGAGTGTACGAGGGTATGTGTACGAGTGTGTGTGTGTATGAGTACTGGTGTGTTTGCTGGAGGGTGAGTGTGAGAGAGAGAGGGCGCGTTAAGTCATCTGGCGGGAGCGTCCGCCGTGATTTCGCAGGAGCGCGGGCGTGTAACGCAGAGTATAGGAACACGCATGTGTGACTAGCTCGAGGCGGTCGCGAGGAGGAGAGACGGCGCGGTGGCCGGATAAGTGAGAAACAAACCGGTCATCGCACTGTAGCCACGTGAGGTCGCAGCTACAGTGCAAGGGCAAAAAGGTGACCAGCTGATTCGTGAGGAAACCGGCTGGGCCACGGGCGGGGGTTTGCAACTGGGTTCGCAGAGAGCGGCGTGGGCGACCAGCTGGCATGTGCAGAGCATGCGGAACAGGTGCTTGAGGCATGCGAAGGTGCGCGGAGGTGGCAGAGTGCGCACTGTAGCTATGCACGAGCTTCAAATCTTGGATCTCTGCTGCTTTAATGGTGACAGAGAGTAACCTACAAACGATAACCAAATAGAGAACAGAAAACTGAACACGAAGAAATAAAAAGGGAAATAAGACAAGAACCCACCACGCCCACCTAGTCACGATGGAGTTGGGCGGTGGTGGAGCTCACGGTGGGGTCCTGAACCACTGTGAGCTTCTCCTGCACTCAGCGTTCCTCTTCTCAACTGGTGAGAAGAGGTGCTGTGTATGGAGTGGGAGAGGGGAAACGAGTGCTCGGCAGAGAGTGGTGTGAGTGGTGCGTAGGGGAGGGTGGAAGTGTGGTGTCTCCGAGTCCTCCCTGCAGGAGAGAGAGGGACAAGGGTTTTAAAGAGGAGGAAGAATGCCAACCCATGCTGCTGGCAGAGGACCTCTTGCCATGCTGCTGGCAGAGGAGTGGCGCGAAGAGGTGCATGCCCCATGCCCTGAGCCGCGCGAGGGAGAAGATTTTCAAAGTCAAAATAAAAAATGAGAATGGTGAATTTGCAATGCAGTCCTTGATGAAGATGTTAACTAGATGGCTAATTATTCGCATTCTCCTCCCCTCTCAATAAATGCATGCATGTGTTAATTTATAAATGCAACTATAGTTACTTAAGATACAATGGTAGTGCTAGGAAATAACACATGGCATTATTACTGGTGTATTTTTGCTGTGCAATCAACCGTCACTAGCATCATCTCCCTCTGCTCTGGCCAAGCTCCAGCGAAGGCTTCCACCCACTCCATTGCACCAATCACCTTGTCACAAAGTCCAGAAGCTCTGCTGCATCCCCGTGACCGAAAGCCGTAACAATATTAGGGTTATTAGTCACTCCAGACCCTTACCGAACTCCACCACCTTTACTCTCCTTCACTAACTTCGCCACACACACACACACCTCCTCACCACACGGAACAACCACCAGCACGTTCACCACATCCATGCGATCCTTCTAAGGTATTCTGACAAGGTCGAGAGGCCGTATTGTGCGTTTCAGGCAAATTCATCGTTATTTAAGAGATGCATCGTAGTATAGGACAAAATCACTGAAATCATTTAAATTTATAACTCAGAATCACAAGAGTTCGTGGTTGAACACAGGGAGCAATTAATGGCAATTCAATCTCACTAATCACAAGAAATATAAACAATTATGATCAAAACTTTATTTAGAACTACTCAAAATGATATAGATTTGAAATTTAGTAGCAAAGTGTAGAAAGATTTGAATCACCAAATTAACCCTTGAAATTAAGCTTAAGTATCTCAAATATTTGAATAGTAATTCTCAACCAATTATTCCATGTCAACTAGATGAATATCCCAATAGAACTAAGGCACCAACAGAGACCAGATGAAGGCACAAGGCATCAGACGCCTTAAGTGCTCATGGCTCAGCTCCAATAGAAGAGATAAAGGCCTCCTCTCTCCTTTTCCTTCTTGCCTCAAAGGAGAGGTGACCACAGCATAGGATAGAGGCAAAGGTCTCAGGATCGACTAAGGGTAAAGTGAGTAGAAGGGCAAAACCCACCTCTCTCTCTTTCTCTTCTTTTCTCAGAGACCCGAGTTTAGCTGGGTAATCGGTCGGGTAACTAGGCGTGAATAGGACTAGGCTTGCGAGCATGACCGGAAGCGAGGAGTGTAGAGGCGAGTTAAGCTAATGAGGGTGGCTGGGGACCCGACTCCCAAGTCTTGGGCGAGGGGTCAGGGAGACGAAATCAATTTATGTCGCACAACCAGCTGCTGAGTCTCTGATGTGGGACTATCTGTCCCACATCTTCCTCGCACAGTAGCTGCTGAAGGCACTTCTGATTGAAGTCGAGGATGAGGGTCGTGGAGTCCAATTGAGGGCCTAGATCACTTCCTGGGAGTTAGCCGCAATGCCTGGGAGTGAATCCTAGAGGAATCATGGTCAGAGAATTGAAGTTGAGGTCGGCGAAGTTGAGGGTGGCGGTGGAGGTTCAGTGATCACCTGAAAAGCAAAAGACAACCACGCGGCCACATCAAATATGCTCAAAAGGATCACCGTGGAATGGTGAGTGCATTAGTGGGTGTTGATAAACACACATGAATTCATGATAAAATGCTTATTTATGATAGTTCTTAAGCTTAGCATTGCATATCATGTTATAAACTTGCATAACATCCATTGCATAGCATTTAGGATAGTTGTGTATTATGTACATTAATTCTTCCATTTTATATGGTCAGGAGGTAGTGTGACATCTTTATGGGCTTCGGATGAGGAAGCCGACCAAACAGATGAATCCGGAGCAACAATCACAGTTCGTCAACGTGGAAATCACCTCGATCAGAGCTCGTAGCACCCTCTACAATAAGAAGAAGATGGACGGTCTAGATGGCGCCACGTGGTGCCATCCAGACCGCCCAACATGAACCACGGCCACCCTAGCCTCACGCATGGAGAGATATCAGCCGTTGGATCTCAATCCAATGATTGAGGGGCACTCTACACTACACGACCGCACCACCTTCCACTCGACAAATCGCGGCTTTGGCACAATGGTGAAGACAAGTGCGCACAAACAGCGAGGGCGAGTTTGAGCCGCGGTGGGCGGAGGCGATCTCGTGAGCGTGGGTGCAATTAAATTACGCTTATTGGATGGCCATCAAGCGGTAGAGAGGGAGGCGACGTGGCATAATCTGGTCCAAGCGATCTGCACGCATTTGATCACGTGACGACTGATGCTCAATTTGATGCGCCAAATAGCATGCAATCTAAATGTGCGATCTCCGTGCCATCTCAACCGTCAGCCTATGATCCAACGGCTGCCAATGGTTCATGCCTGATCCACCCATGAGCATGTGCGAGTGTGAGTTGGAGCCAATAGCGACAGCTTGGGCGAACCTTTAGTGATGCTTACAGCTGTCACTAATTGCTCATAAGCGCAAGGCCAGTTGCAGGCATGAGCGGTGGGGGCACGATCTTCAACAACAGTTGCAGGGGTCTTTAGTGATGCTTGCAGCTGTCACTACAACCCTCTACACGAATTTCTTCTTCCCTCCACTATATAACACCCCTACTGCCCCCATTCCTCTTCATCTCTACCTATTCTACTCCCACCTACTCCTAAGCTCTAGTAGCCTACCAAAGCTCCATTAGAGCTTACTCTCAAGCTCCAAAGGCCTCCTATTAGTGTAATGATCCTATTTCCCACCAAAAATTTGTCCTTCATCCCACCACCTTCATAGGTTGCCTTGGAGCCGTCCTCCCACCTCCATTCTAGTAGAAAGATCGCCTCCGTCTCCTCACCTCCATTCCAGAGCCTCGATGAAGCATTCCTCTACTTGGAGTCCTCCTGTATCTCACCACCATCATCCTACATCTCAACTCCTTCATCCAAGCTTCCGCCAGGTGCGGTCGTCTCGCTGAGCAACTGATTCAGGAGATTTCTTCTCACCTCTTTGTCTTTTATGCTTTCATAGATCATTGTAATAAACATTTGTGTGATATATCATGGTTGTTTCATCTCTCTTGTGAACTTATCTTGCTTGTCTTTTCATTTCAAAAACACAAAAAAAAATAAAACCTCAAAATACCAAAAAGAAACAAAACGAATCACATTTTTCAACCAAAGTAAACATCACCTCCCTGTGTTTGACCCGAGACTCCCTTAGAGTTTTGGTTATAAATTGTATTCGATAACGAGTTTTGCAACTATGATGATGGGTTCCTCCAAACCTCGATTTCTACCATGCGAAACACGTGCATCAGGTGTGGTGTGTGGTGCGAGTAAGTGTGGAGGCCTGATGACCTTAAGAAGGTTGTGCGAAGGTACATGAGTTGGGTGGAGTACGTGAGCGGTCAATCCCCTAAATAACTTAAGGGGTTTTGGTCATGAGGGCACGACAGATCTTTTGGGACTGGTGGGGAGTAGATTGGTGTAGTGTGGCAGATTTACGAAGTTGCCGGAGGTATGTCAGAGACGAGGGAGACGACTATGCATGGGTGTGAAGGAAGTATGAAGCGAGTGTCGAGTTTGTGAAGTGGATCAGTGGGCGATGCGGAGTTGAGTGAGGGAGGTTGCAGTCGAAGGAGATGCTGAGATGGCACAGGCTATGATTGGCTGATGCCAGAGACGAAGGTGGCTCCGAGAGGGAGAACAACGACGTTTGAAGGGATAGAGAGCCCCTCGTAGGTATGGCAAGCTACAGAAGTTAGGGAAGATGAGTCTACTACCTATAGTATGTGGTAGCAGGCGAGGAGATCGGCTGGAGGTAGAGAAGAAGAGGGATTTGTAGGCCTAAAACTCGCTAAGTAGTTCAGCCTGGCGAGCGGGAGGCTTTTATAGAGCTTCAGGAAAGCTTCCAAGCTTGGAAACAAGCTTGAGAAGCTCAAACTTTCAGGAGGAAGATCCTTGAAATCCAAGGATTCGCACGAGCAACATGGAGGGATTTAGAGTCGAAATTTAGGTTTAGTCGATCAAGAATTTCCTCAGGATCATCCCTTCCAATTTTGGAAGGGATTGGCCATGCAATCAGGGAGGAATCCTTGATTGGAAGGTCAGGTCTATGGGTTCACACCTACCATGGTGACAGGGACCCAATTGTGAAGATGATGAAGAACATAGGGGGGCATTTGCAATGATTAAGGGCATAAATGAAAGAGAAAGAGTCATATTGGACTACAATGCAAACTAGGTCAAGACGGACTTTGATTGGGGCCAAATTTTGGTACAAACCTAATTTGGACTTAAGGAATGTGATGGTGAAGTTGGATTTCAGTTTTGACCAAGTTTGATTTGGTAATTTGTGCAAAGACCCAAATCAGGGCAACTTTCTATCTGAGACTCTTTCTAAGGTCAAAATGGGTTCCAATGGTCAAATCAAGGGTACCAAATCTCGAGGAATATTTTTCTATGAATTTTAGAAGGTTTAGATAGATTTTATCCTTACCAAAACCTTAGTACTTTAAGTGGGTCTAAAATTAGGATTTTAGGTTACTATTAATTCTCAAAATGTGTGAAACCCATTTTTGTCTGCATGAACCCACTTAATGCCCTTTTGACCATTAATTCACCCTAGCAAATCCCTTGGTTATTCTGTGTTCATGATTTGCTGTTAAAATTATAGAATTAGCCCTGGTTTTCTGTTCTCTCCTCAAAACAGCCTGAAGTGGAGTTATGACCCTCAGATGGATATGTAGGAGCTTTTATCCTTTATTCCAGACTAAACGTAGCCAATTAGGGCCTATGATGGTGTTCCCAACACCACGCCAAAACATCCAGAAGCTCCATCGCATCCCCACGACCAAAAGCTGTAACAATATTAGGGCTATTGGCTACTCCAGACCCTCACCGAAGTCCACCAACTTCACTCACCTTCACCGACTTTACCACACATGCACACACCTCCTCACCGCACGCAACCACCACCAGCATGTTCGCCACATCTGCATGATCCTTCTAAGCTATTCTGACAGGGCCGAGAGGTCATATTCTGCATTTCAGGTATACGTCGGAGCACCGCTGTTGCCTTTATCATCTCCGGCCCCATCTGCCCTCCTCCAGCTGTGTTCTTCAGCAATGACATCCCCATGCCTCACGACTGAGTCCCAGGACCCTTCCCAGATCCCTAATTAAAGACCATTGCCATGCCTTTGCCTCCAATTCAAGGCCTCACTATCTACTGCTGAGGTGCGAAGAAACCATGTGGGATTAGTCCCACATCGTAGAAGATAGGAGCCCCAACAACGTATAAGAGGGAAAAGTGACTCTACCTGCTCGCCTTCGAATGCTGGGGTCAGGTCCCTACCCCACGCCCCTCCACACGCCAGGCCTCACGTGCTCGTCCATGCCCTCTCTCGTGCACATGCTACGTGGGTCTAGGTGTGTATCCAGTTACCCACTTCTAGGGTCTGGTCCTATTCTGAGCTTGGGACTGAGAGAAAGAAGGTTTCAAAGAGAGGAGGGATGGTTTTCCTCTTGCGCCCTCGTCTCCTCTCAGGACTTAGTGCCCCTAAGCTTTGTGAGGCCCTTGTGCCTTCCATGCATAGTGCTGTTGTGCCTCTTCTGTGAGGCTTTATGTGAGGCCCTTGAGCCTCTATTGGTGCTGTTGCCGTGTTCTTCTGAGGTTTGAAGGAGACGAGCCTTGTGCTTTTCTTGAGAGGCCCTTGAGCCCTTACTGATAAGCCATCTGGTAGCCTTGACCATCATCTGAGGCCTTCTACTGGTTACTGTGGTATTATTTGAATAATTTGGTTGACAAAGAATAATACTTGTGATTTACTGTTTAAATATTTAATTGGTTGTGAAGCTTTAAACTTAAGGGTTAATTTGGTTATTTAAATCATCATTTTAACCCGATCTTTTTACACTGCCATTCTGATTCTTATTGAAATATCATATTTAATATCATTGACTTCAATTGCATATATTTCTTGATATTAGTGAATTTAAATTTCATCTTTGCTCTCTGCGAACGACCTCGGAGTCTTTTTCCTGAATCTGAGCATATAAATTTAAATGATTTAAGCAATTTTGTCCTATACTACGACACATTTCCTAAATAACGATGATTTCACCCGAACATTTTAGCATCGTTGCTGGGGAGCAACGTACAATTGCATTTCACTTATTACAATTTCTAATCTGATAATAACTTGTTCTATTTGTTTTGTTGTGGTTGCGTGAGGTACACAAAGAAGATCAGCCTCATGGCAGCCACTCCAGGGGTAGGTAATCTCATTTCCTTCTTCTTAAGCCCCTATTTCTAGAAAGATTTAAAAAGAGAAATCAATAAGGATCAACTCCCATTCCCTATTAAACTTAATCACTTGAGTTGTTTGATTTGATTGATTTTAGACATCCCTATCGAGATTTCTGCACCTACTAAGAATTTAAGGTACCTAGTGCTGCTCACCTTCTTGATTGAGTCCTAGGTGACACATTTGGAAAGAATTGGATCTGGAAAAAGAGCCAAATTAGGGTTTCTACTTTAGGGCTTGAGAAAAACACACTTGCCTGAATTAAAAGAGAAGTGATTTTCCACATTGTGTGCCACCAAAGCCTTGCTTGAATTAACCTAATCAAGAAAACCCTAAAAGAAGGCTCTAACATTCACTTGAATCCTTAAATCTTAGGGCTTAATAACCTGCTTGCGAACCACTTAAAGTGATTTTGGGTTCATTACCCAACTCATCCTAAACATTAGGGCAAGTTAGGTGAAATTGACCCACTTTGTGGGTTAATCAACCTTCAAATTAGGTCATAAATCACAAATCAACTCTAAAGTTCAAGTGAAATTCAAAGCACCATAATTCAGGATTAAAATTGGTAGACATAAAGGGTCAAGTTGCTCATTCTGGTCTACTTGGATTCTTAGTGACAAGGAAGGTCGGGTAGGGGGAACCCTGTAACCCATGGGGATGCTCTACCGTGTAGGGGTCTTTGTGGGGCTCTCCCATCCTGGCTGCCCAAGTATTTCTCGAGTGAGTGATTTTCTGATCAAGAGGTATCATCCACCTCGAACCTCCTTAGTCATCCAAAGATTTTTGGGTACCTCGCTTGGGTCTATTACACCTTCTGTCCCTCATCTGGCTCACTAGTGCATGTTCGAGAGGAGGTCCTTAAGACCACCCTTGAGACCTCCATTAGCAGTTCACTCCCGTTGAGGCCAAGCCTCAAATCACTTGTTTGTGCTACCCTCCAATCATATTGATATCTCTTCCAACTCTTCTACTTCTAAGCCTAGATCTTCTTCAGTTATATCTATGGAAAATGAAGAACCCAATCTCTAGAATCAGTTACAGTGCCTCAGCAATCTCTTTCAAGCATTCATGAACCCACTGCATCATCCTATGATGTAAGATTAGTATAATCCCGCTGCAGTAGCAATCGAACATAGTTTAAATTCCAGCTAGAGGACCTGATATTGAAGTCAAGCCCACTATGCTTCATGCTATCCTTAAATTCCATGGGCTTAACTTCAAAGATCCTTTCCAGCACATCCATCAACTGAAACATCTAGCCCAGACCTTTGGGCCACCTATGTAGAATCGTGATATTTTACTCATGAAGATGTTCTCTTTCTCCCTCATGGATAAACCGACACACTGGTACCAAACTCTAACCCATCCGATCAACACTTGGGCTGAACTCCAATCTAAATTCTTGAAGAAAATTTTTCCGGTTGGTCGGACAAATGCTTTAAGGCACCAGATCAAGCACTTCACGTAAAATCTGGGAGAACCACTTCATAAGGCATGAGATCGCTTTCTGGATCTCATGCGAAAATGCGCCCATCACGGAGTTCCTAAATGGGAATAGGTCTAGAATTTACTAGGGACTTCGTGAGGATATTAGACTCTTTGCCAATGCAACCTATGGTGGCAACATCATGGGTTAGCATGAAGATACTGTTTGGGAGATACTCTAGAATATGTGTGAGAACTCCATAAACAATGAATCTATGGGTGTGTTCGACCGGACGATTGCCCATGCCTTGACAAACACTCAAGGGGCACACGAGACTCAAGGCCTATCCGCATCCATCGATTTGGAATTGATGGCCAGTCACCATGATAAGGTCTCTGTTATCGAGAAGGTGGATGAATTGACTCAACATCTATAGAGAGCCACCTTAGCACAGCAGAACATGTATGCGTAGCCGCCCTCTGGTATGGAGGCTATGCATAACATTTATCACCACTCTTATCAGGGGATGGACTCATATCCACCCCTATTTGATCTTGGTTTCGGAGGAAATTCCAAAGCTACCTACTCTAGTTGGGGGAACTCTAAACCCTCGTATTCTGACTTCTCTGGAGTTCCTCAGACCTCCGAGGATCTCCATGCCATCCAGAATGATCCATTCTCTAACACCTATAATCCTGGATGGCATAATCATCCCAACATTATGTGCTCGAGATCTTAATTCCAACCCCGACCACAAGCTCCATGCCCTTACCAGCCTGCTCAGCCTAGGCCCAATCCAAATTATCAATCTGGGACATCAAGGGAAGATCCAATGACTCTTATCCTACAAACCCTATGTTATAACCCGGGGCATCAAACGTCGTTTAAGACGTCTGGGAATTGGTCCAGACGTCTGGAAGCCTTCCTAAACGTCTGGAATTTAATTTTTTCGGCGTACGGGTTCGCGTCTGTGCGCATGCGCGTGTAGACTGAAATCGCCGCCCTCCTTCTCTTTCCTCCCTCCCTGCAGACGTAGCCCTTTTTCTTTCTCTCTCTCCCCGCGGCTGCCTTCAAATACCCCTCTCTCTCCCTCACCCTCACTCCACCGCCTTCTTCCCCTTCCTGTCAGTGAGAGAGTGAGCGGGCGAGGGCGGTAGTAGTGGCTGCTGTGAGTGTGTGGGGAGGAGTGGCCGCTGCAAGAGGAAGAGAGAGCTTGACCGCGAGGGTGCGAGCTCGTTGGAGCAGCCAGAGCTGACCGACGGGTGCGCAGCAAGAGTGTGGTGCTGGGGAGGAGCTGCTGCAGCTCAGGCAGCAGGCGAGCGCGGTGCGGCATGGCCGTGCGCTGCGGGCGGAGGGCGAGGAGGTCTTGATTCTGGGAAAATTTCCCAGAATTAGATGTCTGGACAAAAGTCCAGACGACGCAGGAGACGTCTAGAGGAAGGTCCAGACGTCTGAAAGGTACGATATTTTACCTTCCTTCTTCTTTCGCATGTACGGCCATGCAGCTGTTCCGTCGAAGGTTTCTGCATCGCTTCATGTTGAGGACGAATGCGTATATATGCAGGACTTGTTCGGGAAGGCGCAAGGGCATGCCATCCCACATAGATCGGACGTCTGGGCACAGCACCAGATGACGGAGAGGGTCTCCAGACGTCTAGAGTGACAATCGGACGTTTAGAAACTAAGTCCAGACGGTTCAGCAGGCTTCTAGACATCTGAAGGACCGCACAGGATCAAGGTATGACCTGAGCTATCATTTAAGACGTCTGATTTTGGGTACACTTGTCATTTTTGACCCGTTTAGGGTCCGTTCGGAGTCCATTTTCCACGTTTCAAGTTTCATTCTTCTCAGATTTATTTCCTCTACCTATTTACAGTAATTGTATACTATTCTAAGTAGCTCCTTGTAACTGATCCTTGTGTTATGACCTCATTCCGTTGCGACTCTGGGGGTTGCGGAGGCACGTGGGCTTGCCGATCACGCCCCCAGTACTCCTGATTTTGTGAGTAGAGTGGCCCTTTCAATTATTTATCAAAAATTATGCACTTGTGAAATAATTAATAGAGCTTAGGGTGTTGCATGAACCCTAGGATTGAAAAACTAGATTGAATGATAGATCCTAGGGTACTGCATGAATCCTAGGGCTGGAAAACTAGATTGAATGATAGATCCTAGGGTATGGCGTGAATCCTAGGACTGGAAAACTAGCTTGAATACATATCCATTGCAGTCTTGGAAAAGTAGAAAGGAAACGATAACTACCTATAATTGGTTAAGAACTGCCTGATTATGAATGAATAATTATGGTTGGGAACATGGACTATATAAATATAAAGCTGAAATGATGGAACCTAAATTGGCTGAGTTGAAAGAGCACGAACCCTACGGGGAATTAGGAGTAGAACTCCTGGAAAGTGAATGGAATAGAATTGGGGAAGTGAGCTAGCCCTTGAGTACGGAGTACCAAAGAGAGCGACTGTCCCCCTGTTTAGTGCAGAGCGGAGCTAACCACCCCAGGGACCCAGGGTTAGGTATGGCCACTTTGTATTGACTTTTGGCCCTCGTGTACACAGTACCGAGGAGAGCACTAGCTACCCCACGGGCCCCGGGGGTTCTGCTAGCCCTCCTACACCGACTTGTTAGGCCCACTGGGCAAACAAGGGTAGTCAGGTGAGGGTGCGCGGACTGTGGAGGGGTAAGACTCCTGTTTGGTTACTGTGGAGGGGCTGGACCCCTATTATTGAGAGGGCTTTGCCCTATACTAGTTCCGTGCTATGCTTTGGGTGCACCCATTAATGGAAATGACTAACCGCGTGCCAGTGCGGGGTAGCTACCCGTGCGTTTATCGCGTGTGCCGTAGTCACCGTTATGTCTGTCAGCGACCTTGGGGTGGTTGACTGAGGGTAGGACCACCACGGGGGACTCTCTCAGCCAGGAGAGCACCACGTGTTACTTCTACTTTTCGGAAAAGACTACAATTAAGATCGTTCCCACAAGGAACATTCAAGATCAAGAGAAAGATCTGAGGAATAACTCAATAACGAGTAAACGGAAAAATAAAGAAAGAAATTAAAAATATAATAGCTACTGTCCACCTTACTATTTTCTTAGCTTTTAGTTGCCACTCTACTCAGTGTTTCGCTGACGTGTCACCTTTGTCACCTTTTCAGGACCAGGTGTTGTGCAGCCAGAGCTGATGGCTGCAGAGGGTGCTGGGCCTTGTAGTGCCCAGTAGTTTCTACTTGGGTAGTACCCACTGTACTTTTCTTTCTGCTGTAGTGAGTAGTTTCTGTTACCCCTGTACTCTTTTATTGTAAGCATCATATTTATGTACATGTTATTCCTTTACTGTTGTGGTGGTGTATACTATGGTAGTTCTTTTCTTTACTGGTGTATTTTGTTACTGCTAGTTATATGCATGGTGAATGTGGTTTATTTTACTGCTCTTTTGGTTACTTTCTCATTGGACGACTGGGTCTTGGGATCAGTCGAGTCGGTCCGATTCTTGTGTCTCATAGGGATTCAGGAATCGGGTCGTAACACCCTGGCTGACATCCAAATGACCAATGCAGCTATGCAGAAACAACACAAAGACAAGATCACAAAGGTTCGAAATCAACTCGCATAAATGGTAAATTCTCACCAATTTGGTGCCCCTCCATCTCAGCCTCTACCAAATCTGAATAATGTGATGAACCAGAGGTGCGTTATGAACCCGAATCAGGGCCAAGCTTATTATGTTTATCAGGCCCCTTCTGCTCCATCACCCGACGGAATGGAAGCTTTGACATCATACTTAGGATATCAGCAGCAACCACCACTTCTGCCAACTCTAAACCAAAACTAGGTAGTACTAAATTCTGTTACCACCCGTAGTGGCAAGATGAAAAGATTGCGGCGTAGACACGGATAGGCTATGTGTTAATATGGTGATTTAATCGTTGAAATGTGTATAGTGGTTAACTTAAATCGAGCCTAACCATCTCTTTACAAAATTTTTAACCTGGCCTACTTGATTTTATCTTAGTCACTTTTAGGCCCAGGGTCGAACTCAGGGAAGTAGGATTAGAAGTGAATCTGTTTCTACACATTTTGTACAACGAATCTCTTCCATTCGTTTATTGTGTTTTTGGTGTTTTTTCAATTTAAGATTTTTTTCTAATAATTTTTGTCCTTGAGGTACACCCTCAAAAGCAAGTTCTTGGCTTGGAGCCAAATTAGGGTTCCAAAACTAGTCTTGCTATTCACAAGACTGAGTACCTGCAAGTCAAGCATTATTTTTTCTCTTTTATATATTTTTTTTATCTTTTTACTAGCAGGAAAGAGAAACACAAATAAAGTAAATATAGTATATATATATGTACATATTACATATGTATAAAGGGGTGGGGGTGGAGGCGGAGATGGCGTGTAGCACGGTGTCGAGTTGGTCGTCGTCTAGGAAGATGCAACCAACAGGATGAAGTGCCGCGTGGAGTTTAAGGTGGATTGGTGGAAGATGAGTGTGAACACTCTTTCTGTACGCGTGTATTAGGGAATATCAGCAACTGGTGCAGATATTCCCACGATACAACGTATGGTGTGTGATATGCAAAAATATATATATATGTAAATATATATCTATATGTATATATATATATGGTTATAATTATATAGGTATATGTGTACTTATATTTGTATATATATATATATATGTATAAATATATGTGTATATATATGTATATATATATATGTATATATACTTATCTTAGTTATATAGGTAATAATATATATATATAGAGAAATATGTTTATATGTATATATATTTATACATATATAAATATGTGTATATATGTAAATATATATGTGTATATATATATAAGTATATATATATATATATGTACGTATGTATACTAATACCTAGTTATATAAGTACTACTATATGTATAGATATAAGTATATATAGATATATATATGTATATAAATAAATATATATAAATATATATTTGTATGTATATATATATATAAGTATATATTAGTGTATAAGTGAGTGTGTGTGTACGAGGGTGTGTGTGTGTGTGTGTGTGTATGTGTCTGTAGTGAGAGTGTGAGAGAGTGCTGTGAGAGAGAGAGAGAGAGCTCTTCCTGCTGGAGTGAAGGAGGCGAGTTTAAGTTGTCTGAAGCCGCAGGCGTCATCTGATAGCGCACGCGCACGTGCAGGCGCATAGGCGCGCGAAGGCTGCGCACTGGAGGGAGTGAGTGCGAGGGAGAGAGGCCACAGCGCACCGCTCTGTGTGAAGAGGTAAGTGCGGGCGCGAAGAAGCGGGCGGGCGTACGCGGGCGCACGCAAACGCACAGGCGAGCGCTGGAGCGGGAGCGGGGCTGGACGCGAGCACAAGCTGGGACCGGTTGCGACGTGCTGGGTGACCGGATAAGTAAGAAACTTACCGGTCACCGCACTGTAGCCATAGTGTTCCGCTGACTAGCGTGAACAGTGGCTACAATGCAAGGCCGAGCCGCGTGACCGGGTGCATCCAGTTCTGTGAGTGTGGGAGGTGTGAGCGGCTGGCGCATGCGCCGAGAAGCTGCGCCGGCTACTGGTTGCAGGCGGAAAGGCGAGTGCGGGCGTGAAGAAGCGGGAGGCGAGGGCACCTGCAGGCGTGCGTTGGAGGGCCTTGCTGCTGCTGTTGCCGCAGAGCTTCAGACCTTGAAGCCTGCGGCAATGGTGGAAGTGGCTTGGAATGACGAATTCAAAGAAGATAACCACCACGCCCACCGGCTCTTTGATGAGCTGGGCGGTGGTGGATTCACAGTGGTGGTTGTGCACCACTGTGAGTTGCTCCTGCCCGCAGCGTGGCTCCTCAAGATGAGGAGAGGCTGCGTATGGAGGGGAGAGGGGAGGAGACGGCCTGGAAAGAGGAAGCTGTTGTGTGCTTTTTTCATGCTCAACCAGGCTCCCCTTGCAAAGAAGAAGGCGTGCCTTTTTTATAGAGGAAGAAGGCATGCATAGCCATGCCCTGGCTGTGCATGGCTATGCATGTGACTGTAAGGAGTGGCTTGCTGTAGAGATTGGCGTGAGGAAGATGCTGCCATGCATTGCAGCTGTGCAGAGAAGAATTTCAAAGTCAAATAGAAATAGAAAATAAAGATGGAGATTTTGCAAGGCAGCACTTGAGGAAAATGTAAATTTCGAGGCCATTTTATTCACTCTCCTCCCCTCTCAATTAAATGCATGCATGCGTGTATTTTTACAAATGCGACTATGGATACCTAATATGCACTGGTAATGCTAGGAAATAGCACAAGATGGCACAATTGCAGGTGTATTTTTGCGGTGCAATCATACCCCCATGCCTATCTTTTGCTAGTCCCTAGCAAAACATTTTTTTGTATTGTATTTAGAAATGATCTTAAGCTGAAGATTTTCTCCTGAGGTGACATAGGTGTGTTTATTGTTGGATACTGTGAGAACCAATTGTAGAGAAGACTACCAGTACTTCAAGTCTCACATGACATAGATCATCTCTCAACTAAGCAGGACTCTTGATATTTAAACCTTAAGTAATATTTCTAGGACCCAGGAAGTTTTTGCCGTACTCGAGAGCTCAAGAGATTATGGCTTGTGCTTAGTGAAGGATCAAGACTGACCAGATGAACATTAAGACTCAAGCCCAGGGTTTCACAAATTTTTAAGTACAGGTTGGTCCCAGTTTCAGCTTGTGTCTTCGGATTGACCCTTAAAAAGATGACGGAAAACTCAACTCCCATTTTCTGACATTTGTGGCTTAAAGAAAACAGGGTATTTGCCCTGAAGAACTTTTTTGTAGGAAGATTTTACAGACATTTGCGAGATGAAACGTTGATGTCTTCGAGAGATAACCGGGTTTTATTGTTATAGCGTTGTAGTATAGCCAGTTATTGCCAACATTTCAAATATATAAATTTTTTACTCGAAAAATAAAAGAGTTCCCGAGGTCGAACTCAGGGAGCAAGTTGTATTCTAGAGATATACATGTTTCTTTTACAAAAATAAAGAAAGAGAGAGAAAGAATTTGTTGTCTTTTCTTCTTTTCTCTTTGCTTCTCCTCGTCTCAGATCTTCTGTTATCTTCTTCTTTATCTGCAGTGGTGATGTTCTTCTTCTTCTTTCAGCTGTTCCTGCTCTTCCTTTTTCTTCTGCAGAGCGGTCCTGTTCTTCTTCTTTTCCTTTCTTCAGATCTTCTTCTCGTGCTCTTCTTCTTTCAGTTCTTCCCTGTGTTCTTTTGTGTTCTCCTCTGCCTCGCCTTCTTCTGTTGTTCTTCAGATCTCCTTCTTTCTTCTTTTCTTTTTCCTGTCAGGACGTCGTCTCTCCTTCTTTCTTCTTTTCCCTTCAGGACGTCGTCTGATTTTCCAATCAGACGACTTAAACCGCTTGTTGCTACAGTGTCTCCCTCAGCTTCCTTCTTCTTCCGCGGTCCTTCTTCTTCACCTGTGCCTGCACACTTCAGAGTTTATGTCAGAGGGCAAAACCTACTCTACCCCCCGCCCCTCCGTCTCTCTCTCACAGAATCCGCTCATAGGATAGCTCTCCCAGAGCTGCCGGGTAGCCGGGTACGGGTAGCGCCCGGGTCCAGGCCCACCGGCGTGCGTGGTGGGCAAGGAGTGCAGGTCAGTCTAAGTCGGGTCGGGTCAGGTCCGCGGGGCGTGAGCGCGGACGAGACCGGGTAACCGGGCGGGTGAAGGGGACCTCACCCCGTGTGCTGAGGCAGTAAGCCTCCAGCACTTTTTCGCTTTATACCGCTGCGCCTCTTCAGACTTTTCCGAGGTGGGACTAAATGTCCCACCCTAATTGAGCGCCCGCAGCGGAGAAAGCAGCGGGCGATCGTGGCTTCACGCGAAGCCTTCGCCCCAGCTGCGAGCCTGATGTTTTGTCGAAATGCCTCGCAAGGCCTGGGAGTCGAATCTGGGCGTGGCGCGCCTGCAGCTGCAGGCGGAAGTAGCTCCTTCTGCACGGCAATGGCGGCGGAGGTCGGGTGACCTGTTCACAGCAAAACGGCCTCTCGGCCTAATCAGAAGGTGCCGGGAGCTTCGCCAGAGTGCGGCGAAGCTCATGTGGGTGGTGGCGAGGCATGGGGCGGCGTGCAAGGGCTGCCCTAGGTCGGACTGTGGGTCGGAGGATGGGTTTGCTCGGTGGGGTTGCAGAGGGTGATGTGGGGGAAGTGGAAGGGCGGGGGTTGATCAGGGTGAGGAGGTGGAGGTTCTGCGGTGGTCGGCGAGCCGTGTGGGTTGCTGGGGTGATGGGAGCAGCTCGCCGGAGGATGGCCGGAGACGAAGGGGGTGACAGTGGACAGGAGCGGTCGAGGGTTTAATCAAATAAAAGACAGTGAGGAAAAGAAAGAGGGGGAGATGGGGAGGAGTTCTGACCTAGCTACGGAGACGAAAGGGGCCGGGGCAGGGCAACAGTCGTATCGACTGTCGCCGGAGAAGAAGATGCCCAGGGGAAGGGGCAGCGGCGAGCAGAGAGCCGGAGAGGCGCCAGCTGGGTCTGGCGTGGCGCGGGAAGAGCAGGGGAAGAAGTCTCTGCTGCTGGTATTGCGGCAGAGCGAAGAGGAGGAGGAGGAAGAACCGTCGGAGCTGGTGGGCGTCTGCCGGAGTGAGAGGAGAGGAAAGTTGGGGGTTTTCTCTGTCAAATCCGAGCTCGGAAGAACGGTGGAGCAACGGGGGTATTTATAGGGACCGAATCAGGGAGGAAGGCGGAGGGAGACGACGTGTCTCCCTCGCCGGAGGACGTCGGAGATGGAAACCCATACCGTCCGTGCATTCGCACGGCCGGTATGGCGGGTTACAGCGACCAGGGGGGTGTCCCTGCGACGGCTGACGACGCAGGGCACCCCCGGTTTACTTGCCAGGCTCTCCCCCTCACCCTGCGCGGCGCCATGCTCCGCGCAAGGTCGCCGGAGCATGGTGCTGGCAGGTTTTGCAGGGGGGACCTGAACGCAAAGAACGAAGGAGAGTTAGGGGCCAAAATGCGAGGGTTCAAAAGTTGAGGGCCAAAAAGTAAATATATGAGGACCAAAGTGTAAAGTTGGTCAAGGAGGTTTCTTCTTAGGCTCAAGTTTTTATACAAGACTAATTAGGACCTAAGGAATCTGATGGTGAATTTCATTTCTATATTAAACCTTGTTTGACCGGTCAATTTATGCGAAAACCCAAATTAAGTTATTAATTGGGCATGGTTCTCAATGTAGGTCAAAATGGGTTCTGAAGGCCAAATTGAAGGTTCTAAACCCTAGAGATTATTTTTCTATGAATTTTAGAGGGTTTATTCTATTTTTACTTTACCTCGAACCTCGTGAATTGAAGTGGGTTATTTTAGGGTTACAGATTATCATTTAGTTCCTTGGAATTGCTGTAGCCCTTGCTAGATCATCTCATCCCACTTTTATTTTTATTAAGTTTCTTTGACCTATGTTTGGACCCTGAATTACCTTGTATGAAGATTATACTGGTAAAATTACATTTTTACCCCTTATGACTTGTTTTCTCCTTAAACTCAGAATTCTCTGAGTTAAGCCTTTCCTTGAGTTATGTAGGAGCTTTTATCCTTTGTATTAGGTCAAAATGAGCTAGTTATGGCTCATGATGAGGTTCTCATCACGAGATATACTAACTTATTTGCATTTTTTTTTTAAACACGTGTCAGTATATCTCTTACAACATTATCTGGAGGAGCACACTTTTCTTTTTGGTGGGAGAGTTCCTTCTTGGTGGAAAGAGTCTTTCCTAAACACAAGACTAAAGCTTGGGATAAAAACTCTACCTGCACGCACAGGTAAGGACTCCACCTTCCCTAATGAACACTAGGGTTGGATCTTATGTTCACCTGGTCTTTCTTGATATGTGTAGTGTGGACCAAGATTACTTAGGCTCTCGAGTAGAAGCAAACCAACGGATCTTGTACTGGTGTCTCAGGTACAAGAATACGTCCTAAGTTAGGAGAGATTTCGATCTATCTTGTCAATGCTCAAGTGAATTAAGCTGAACCTGAGCAAATCAAGCTTCTGTGGCTTGGAAAGTCTTCAAAATAGAGGTTGAATATCCATAAACACTTATTGTATTTTTGTTTCAGCCTTCAGATCATTACTAAACACAATTTTATATATATATATATAGCTGAAAACTGCATGATACCATAAAATACCCAGATCCTATGGATGCCTATCCAGCCCTCCATGCCAAACGATGCTATGTCCTCATATGCATGCAGGGTAGGGTAGAGGAAGGACGAAAGATTGGGTAACGAGAGTTGAGGTGCAGGGTATACAACAGGGTGGTAGGGTGGGTGGTGAAGTGGAAAGTGAAGTGATCATGACAGTGGCGTGGAAAGTGATGCTGGATGATGAAATATCTGGCATTTCTTGGGACGAGAGTGTCCCAGGCGGATTGGAAAACAAGTCAGGAGGAAGAAGTTGGCCCTCAGATTGACCAAGAAGAGGGGCTTCTTGGATAGATGGATCCAAAAAGGAATAGCCCTAGTGAGAAGTATGTGGGCTCAAGGTCCCAGTGTGGAGTTACAATTCCGCCTAATTTTGCAGGAAATAAAGGGAGATCCGATCTTCAAGAATGTGGACCGGTGGTGAGTAGCCCGAATCTGACTCAAACCATGAGGTATGGGAAGAGGAGAAAACCTCGTCAGAAGTCTGGTTAGAGAAGGTACGGGACAGGGGAGGGATGGGGGAACATCACAGTGTGTGTTGATCAGGTAGTCGTCAGTGTTTACAGGTAATTCGCAACAGTCTGAATAGGTCCCAATTAGTCCGATACACGCACTGACGGCCATGTCCTCGTCAGACTTGTCATCCTCGATGCAATTGCAATCAAAGTTCTTGGCTGCCTTGAACAAGTTAAGCTTGAGCTTTTCAGATCCAACGACAATCTCAGTATAGCCCGACTCGCAGTCGATATGGGCGCAGGCTGTGGCCAAGAAAGGTCGACCAAGGATGATCGGACAATCAGAAAGTGAGCTAGGAACTTCCATATCTAAAACAAGAAAGTCAACAGGAAAACAAAGACTGTTGACCCTAACCACCACGTCTTCCACCACACCCTTTGGGATTTTGACAGAACGATCTGCCAACTGTAACGTGACAGGGGTGGGTTTCAAATTTCCCAAGAAAAATTTTTCGAGCATGATGGTTGGTATGAGATTGATGGAAGATCCTAGATCAAGCAGGGCACGGTTGAAATTGCAGCCTTGGATGCTACAGGAAATAAGGGATGTGCCCGGATCTTTCTGCTTCGGTGGTAGATTTGACAGTATATCACAACTTGCATGAGGCGAGAGAACCACCAGATTCTTAGTTTTCTTTGACTGTCGCCTGGGTGTTGTGCAGTCTTTGAAAAATCGGGCAACAGTAGGTATGTGGTTGATAGCCTCGAGCAGGGGTACCTTGATTTCAACATCCCTGAACAAATTACGCAGGTTATTAAAGGCCTGCGTATCTTTCTTCTTGCCTTTTGGCTCCCTCAGTAGAGCCTCAGGGAATGGGACTGATTTTGGCACCAATTTGGGTGTATCGTCCTCTCGTGAATGCGGTGCGCATCCCGAATGAGAGGGCAAAGAAGAAGACGAGCTAGGATCAGGTCTAGGCGGATCGACAGTCTGCTTGCCGCTCCTCGTAGTGATCACATTGGACGATGAGGGTCCAGTGGGATCATAAGGCGGAGGAGGGTTCTCAATAGGGACATAAGAGTGAGGTGTTGCAGCGGGATTAGCCTGAAATCCCGGTGGAATGCTCGGAGCCTGCAGAATTTGATGTACCTGCCCCTGAGAAGGTCGTTGATGAGTCCATTAAAATGGACTAATATTAAGCCTAAGTATCTTTAATCGTACAGTTTAGGTGTGTTAATAATGGCAATTAAGTTGTAGAATATTTGTATGCCTCACGATTTAAGTTTATAACATTCTATAACTTAATGATTTTCTTGTTTTTATGTGCAGGTAATAAAATGCAGAAAGAACAAGGGTGGGGCAATAAATTTCCCCAACAGCTGTAACTCTTTCCCCCCTCCCTCGCCGCGATGGGGTTAATCTTCCGCCGCCCTCCTTCAACTGACGACGCCAGAAATAGTTAAGGGATTTGAAAATCCCTTAACTCACGCACCCGGGGAGAGAGAGGAATTAAAAAGAGAGGTGCACTGGGGATTGATCTTCATCTTCCTCCTTGCGGGGAACTACCTAGCGGACACTATGGATCCAGGAAGAGAAGAAGCGTGCACTGTGGCCTTCTTCCCCCTTGCGGGGAAAAACCTCACGCCTACTACGCACCGCATCACCTCCCTTCTGCCTCTCCCACCAGCCACTACAGGTGCAAACCAGCGCGCCCTACCGCTCGCTCCCTTCAGCGCCATCTGCAGGTGCACCGCTTCACCAATTGCCCACACACCTTCCTGCCTCACCGCACCACCTTGCAGGCACGCCCGCAAGCCCCACCGCAGGCAGTGCGCTCCAGCCTCTGCCTCATCGCCTGCACGGGTGCACACCAGTGCATGCATACTCGCACAGCCACAGGTCGCACTGCAACAGCACCTCTGCCTTCTTGTTCAACTGGCCAGAGCTCTGGCCACCTCCAACCACCTCCGTCGCCGCCGTTGCCACCACCGGAGAGCCCTCGTCCTCACTGTCCTCCTGAGCCTTGCGATAGCCCCACGGTTCTCTCTCTCTAGCGAGGAGAGAGGAAGAAAGCTCTATTTTCCACAAATTAAAATTTGCCTTCAATGCCATTGCCACCTAATTTGATTTTATTTATTATTATTATGTTGTGGTAGAATTGCGTTTGAACACTCATAGTTCTTTACAATTGCATGATATTGATATTAACTAGTTTAAAGATTGATTTTGGGACTTAACTTAAGTACTAATTATCTCTAGTACACATCATGTGAAAATTGCATAAATTCATCATAAATTTATTGAGGATTTCTGTGAAGGAAAACTGCACATATACCCTTATCTTTTTAAGTTGTTGCAAATCTACTTTCCTTCACATTTTAAGTTAGATTTGAATAGGGATTTCGAACTATCCGAAATAACATTAAACAATTAAGTATTGATTGCATAATTGCCTCCCTGTGGACATGACCCACTCTTCTGTGAGTGGTTATTTTCATTATTTTTGATTAGTCAATTTTTCCACCACTTAAATACTATAACACAAAGCGAAAAGTCGTCTATCAAAATTGGCGTCGTTGCCGGGGAGGCAACAGACGCAATAGATTTACTTTATTGTTTTTAAATCTTTTGAGTTGCAAAATTATCTAATCATTTTGATTATTGTGCGAGGAATCCACCGAGGCGACGAGGCGCAACAGAGCTACGACAGCAACCACGAGTTAAGCCACACAACTTCCTCCTGACCATCATCATCCCTAATAATGCCTCGTAAATAAAAGTTCGTATTGTGTTGTGATTGATTGAAAAAGAAACAAAAACAAGAATAAAAAAAAAAAGGAAAAGAGAAAAGAAGTAGAAAAAGAAGAAATAGAAAGAAGAAAAAGAAGAAATAGTTATATTACAAAAAAAAAAGAAGAAAAAGGTCAAAGTTTATGATGTAACACTGTTTCTGAGGCAGTAGAACACCTACCGCATTCCACCAAATATAACCCATACCTACCTTCTAATATTTCTGATCGCTTGAATACTGGTTGAGAACTCTAACTTAGTTATAGAGTTATTAGGACTTTAATTGAAGTGTAGATGCCATGTGGGGCCACCAAATAGCGAGTATAATTTCTAATTATGGCGAGATTCGTGATCTCAGAAAGAAAGAAAAGAGAGAGTGCCCAGGAACATCAAGAGAGCACAATTGTGTAGCCTCCCTCAGTGTTGACTTGTCTGATAGTCTAGAGAGCTAGAGTTTGCAGTACTAGACTATATGTAGCACCAGTTGAGTGTGTGCCACCAAATACAAATCCATTCAACTTGATATCTCCTACCTAAGTCAAATGCTGGGGTCAAATTACAGATTACCGTCTGCTTTATCCCCGAGGGAAGTAGTTGCCTATCTCGGCAGAAATTTTTGCCAAGGGTGATGTATGAACTCCTAATGCGAATCGGCTCTTTCACTTGGATCTATTACCTAGGCTATCAGCACTTCACATTTGTCTGGATTTCTAAAGTTTTGAAATAAGAAAAGAAGAAATCTTCTGATTATTTCTATTATTTTTGCTAGGGTCTAGCAAATCTTTGGCATGGGGGTATTTAATGAGTCCATTAAAATGGACTAATATTAAGCCTAAGTATCTTTAATCGTACAGTTTAAGTGTGTTAATAATGGCAATTAAGTTGTAGAATATTTGTACACCTCATGATTTAAGTTTGTAACATTCTATAACTTAATGATTTTGTTATTTTTATGTCCAGGTAATAAAATGCAGAAAGAACAAGGGTGGGGGGATAAATTTCCCCAACAGCCGCAACTCTTTCCCCCCTCCCCCACCGCACATGGGGTTAATCTTTTGCCACCCTCCTTCAACTGACGATGCCAGAAATAGTTAAGGGATTTGAAAATCCCTTAACTCACGCATGCGGGGAGGGAGAGGAATTAAAAAGAGAGGAGGTGCACTGGGGATTGATCTTCATCTTCCTCCTTGCAGGGAACTACCTAGCGGACACTATGGATCCAGGAAGAGAAGAAGCGTGCACTGTGACCTTCTTCCCCCTTGGGGGGAAAAACCTCATGCCTCCTACGCACCACATCACCTCCCTTCTGCGCCATCTGCAGGCGCACCCTCCTTGCATGCCTCCTCCTTCCTGCAATTTAGAGCGCCCTCATCACCGCATCGCAGGCACCCGCACCACGCCTGCAGGCCGCTTCCTGCCATCAGCACCATCTGCCTTCACTGTGCGCCCCACTACCTGCTAGCGTGCCCCACTGCCCAACTGCAAACGCCGCACTGCTCATCACCAAGCTTGCAGGCCGCCCCCTCACAACACCCTCTCATCCGCACACGCACCAGCCTCTGCAAGTGCCTGCCCGTGCGCCTCTCCCCCCAGCCACTGCAGGTGCAAACCAGCGTGCCCTACCGCTCGCTCCCTTCAACGCCATCTGTAGGTGCACCACTTCACCAACTGCCCGCGTGCCTTCCTGCCTCACCGCACCACCCTGCAAGCACGGTCGCAAGCCCCACCGCAGGCAGTGCGCTCCAGCCTCTGCCTCATCGCCTGCACGGGTGCACACCAGCGCACGCATGCTCGGATAGCCACAAGTGGCACTGCAGCAGCACCTCCGCCTTCTTGTTCAACAGGCCGGAGCTCCGGCCACCTCCATCACCGCCGCTGCCACCACCGGAGAGCCCTCGTCCTCGCCGTCCTCCTGAGCCTTGTGACAGCCCCGCGGTTCTCTCTCTCTCTCGCGAGGAGGAGAGAGGAAGAAAGCTATGTTTTCCACTAATTAAAATTTACATGCAATGCCATTGCCACCTAATTTGATTTTATTTATTATTATGTTGTGGTAGAATTTCATTTGAACACTCATAGTTCTTTACAATTGCATGATATTGATATTAACTAGTTTAAAGATTAATTTTGGGACTTAACTTAAGTACTAATTGTCTCTAGTACACATCACGTGAAAATTGCATAAATTCATCATAAATTTATTGAGGATTTCTGTGAAGGAAAACTACACATATACCCTTATCTTTTTAAGTTATTGCAAATCTACTTTCCTTCACTTTTTAAGTTAGATTTGAATAGGGATTTCATACTATCTGAAATAACATTAAACAATTAAGTATTGATTGCATAATTGCCTCCCTGTGGACACGACCCCCTCTTCTGCGAGTGGTTATTTTAATTATTTTTTATTAGTAAATTTTTCCACCACTTAAATACTATAACACAAAGCGAAAAGTCATCTATCAGTCGTACCTGTGGTTGAGGACCACGAGGTATGAAATTTTGCGGGTTGGGAATAGGTTGGCGGGAAGAGTGCCCTGAGATCCAGTCGCCATGCGTAGTTGACTGATCTCAGCATTCTGTTGTGCCAATTGGTGCTGAAGAGAGGTCATGTTCTCTTCATGGTGCTTTGACATTTCCGTTATCTTTCACATCAATTTATCAAGAGGACTTGATGCGTGTTCTGTTTACAGTACGTAAGGACCCGATGGCGAATTCGCCATAGGATTAGATTGGGCCCTTGGGATGACGGGTGCGGACGGTCGCATTGGTCCACCAATGGGGTTTTGGCACTATGGGTTGTTGGACCATGTAAAGTTCGGATGATTTCGCCACCCTGGGTTATAAGTGGCAGAGAACACGTTGCTCCCCAGGGCGCAAGCGTCTTCTATGCCAGAAGACGCGTCAGCATGTAAATATGCTTCCGAGCACACAGAGGCTTGGTCCTCCATGTCAAAATACTGGCTTGTAGAGGCCAGATCCACATGACTTACCAAGTTGCTCGGTGCAACACTCAGTAAGGAAGGTCTTACGAGGTTTCTCGGGATAAGCCTGGTATTGGAAGAATTGGGATTGTGACAAAGTGGTGAAGTGGGGGTGTTTGCCATAGAACGGGAGGGGTTGGCAAGAAGCTCGTCCAGCTTCTTGTGCACGACGGAGACTTCATCCAATTTCTGTGCGATAAGGCTGAGATCTGTGGATGAATGGGAGGGTCCCGTGTCAACTTCGTGGACATTACGGGGCAGGCTGGTATGATTAAAGGCGACAAAGGAGGCATTGTTCATTGAGTTTTCGCTTATATTTTCAAATAATTCGAATGCTCCATTCTCGTCTTTATTCATAAAATTTCCTCTGCAGGAAGTGTCTGCAATCTGCTTCAAAGTCTCATTTAGCGCATAGTAGAAAATCTGGGCTATATGCCACTTAGGCAAACCGTGGTGCGGACACTTCCTGAGGAGGTCATTATATCTCTCCCATGCCTCATGAAACTGTTCGCCTTTTTGTTGCGTAAATGAAGTGATAGCACGGCAAAGTGCATTGGTTCGCCCAATTGGGAAGAACTTCTTGAGAAACGCTGTTTACATCTCTTCCCAAGAGTGGATGGTTCTCCCAAGGGTGCGTAACCACTGCGACGCTTTATCCTGCAATGAAAATGGGAACATTTTCATGAGGACTATTGGTAACCCAATATTTCTTTGTTTAACAGTTTCAGCCAATCAGGTTAGGTCTTCCAAGTTGAGAAAAGGATCTTCACTTGCAAGACTATGGAAGTGAAAATTTATTAGGCCATTTATGTTAGGTTTCAGTTCAAAGTCGTCCCCGCCCATGGGGACCCGAATTTGTCCTATGGTCTCTGTAGCAGCGGGATTCTGATAGGAGGTAAGAGACCTAGGCTCCTCCAGTTCGGGAGGGTTCTGCATTTCCTCCAATGTTTCCCTAATGGCCTCAATTTGTTCATTATACATTTCCATTTGGGCTTGGAGGCGGGTTATGGGATCTAAGGCTCCACCACCTGGTGGGTTTTGAGGGGGGTGTCCTCCCTCGGGATTTGGGGGTGGGCGTGCAACCATGTTTGTGGAGGAGGACGATTCGACTCCTTTTCTAAAATTATCAGGAAATTCACACAGTTCAGGGTTTTGTGACCTCCTCCGAAACATGCACTACCGCAGGAAGAATTAGGGTGATAAGAAGGGAAAAGAGATGAGAGAAATGACGTCTCAAAGGTGCACTTGATGACAAATCGATACAATCAAATTCCTAACCTCTACAGTGTGCCCTTAGACCTAAAGATCTAAGTTACCTACTATCACGAACTACGGAATCGAATGCGAGCACTGCGGAACCACCGGGCCAGATTGAAAGGCCGTTTGCCCCAGTCTTAGACATCCGATAGCACGCGGGAACCCTCACCAGCACGTAGGCACTACACGCAGGTAGTTAGACCTCCAATCCTTAATAAGGGTCAAGTTACCACCAATTTTAGTTAGAGGCTTAGGATCAAGTGCTTCTAGAATGTGAATGGTGTTATTTACGGGTAATGCCT
Source organism: Thalassia testudinum (assembly GCA_037157565.1). NCBI lineage: Eukaryota > Viridiplantae > Streptophyta > Magnoliopsida > Alismatales > Hydrocharitaceae > Thalassia > Thalassia testudinum. Next base: position 100,975,866 of record JAZHRO010000025.1, read on the forward strand.
AAGTGATTGATTTGGTATAGTGTGTAAACCAAGCATGCAATGGGGAAATCTCCCCGAATTGAAGTTTTAATTAGTGAATGATTTTTAGAATTCATCCTTAAGTAGTATGGATTTTAGGGTTTCTCTGAATTACCGATTCAACCAATCTTCGGGTTTTGGAAGAATACAAGTTGTTTTTCTTCTAAGCCCAACAAACCGTTCTTCAATGTCAGTTGGTTAATGCATGCTAAAATGCAATGGGCTTCCCTAGATGGAGATTTCTATGTGTGGATGCACGAATCAATTTTAGATTAGCGTGAAAGGGAACCAAAGCACTTCAATTCAAGTGCTCCCAATCACCAAAATGATTTCCGCACACAAGGCTCAACCAGAAGATAAAGAAAATCAAATTGTTGGGGTTGAAGTATACGGGATCGAATCTTAGGCATGTGAAAGGTCGTGGTGGGGTTGGAATTAACTCAATTCCAAGTCTCCCCACCAAAAATGTGATCCCAAATTTGTAGATAAATGAGGCAAAGAGGGGTGGCAGTCAATCTTTTTATTTGCCTCAAAGAATACTTCACACGACGAAAGATTCAAGAATCAAGATTCTTGGATCTTCGCTATGCGAAGTTTGGTGGGAAATCCTGGGGCGGTGGGAGTGAAGGCAGACAATCAAACAAGTGGTTTTTAATCCACTTGCCCCAAGAGGTCCCAAGAAGTTTTTCTAGTTTTTTAGTTTCTCTTTTTTTTTTATTAAGGTTACAAGTTAACCTAGGTTGCTAAGAAAGAAAGACCTACTTGTTCGGTAATGTGTGCGAAGCTCCAATGCTGTGCTGGCGTCTTCACGCTCTCGTTCCCGCCTTGGTTCTGCCCACATTTCTGACTTCGTCTGCCTACCTTCTCCTTGCAATAGGTTCACCTGCACAGCAACAAACAAAAACACCCGTGAAGAGAAGGGTGTGAGAAGAGAAAAATTAAAGGAATGGAGTAGAAACTTACTTGAATGCCCACATCCCCAGCAACGGTGTCATGAAAAGATTGTGGCGTAGACCCGGATAGGCTATGTGTTAATATGGTGATTTAATCGTTGAAATGTGTATAGTGGTTAACCTAAATCAAGCTAACCATCTCTTTACAAAATTTTTAACCTGGCCTACTTGATTTTATATTGGTCACTTTTACGTCCAGGGTCGACCTCAGGGAAGTGGGATTAGAAGTGAATCAGTTTCTATGCCTTTCCTACAACAAATATCTTTCGTTCGTTTATTGTGTTTTTGGTGTTTTTTCTATTTAAGATTTTTTTCTGGTAATTTTTGTCCTTGAGGTACACCCTCAAAATCAGGTTCTTGGCTTGGAGCCAAATTAGGGTTCCAAAACTGGTCTTGCTATTTGCAAGACTGAGTACCTGCAAGTCAAGGATTATCTTTTATCTTTTGTATATTTCTTTTATCTTTTCACTAGCAGGAAAGAGAAACAGAAATAAAGTAAATATAGTATATATATATGTATATATTATATATGTATAAAGGGGTGGGGGTGGAGGCGGAGATGGCGTGTAGCACGATGTCGAGTCGATCGTTGTCTAGGAAGACGCACCCAACAGGACGAAGAACCGCGTGGAGTTTAAGGTAGATTGGTGGAAGATGAGTGTGAACACGCTTTCTGTATGCGTGTATCGTGGAATATCAGCAACTGGTGCAGATATTCCCACGATACAACGTATGGTGAGTGATATGAAAAAATATATATATATGTATATACGTAAATATATATCTATATGTATATATATATGGTTATAATTATATAGGTATATGTGTACTTATATATGTATATATATATAGGTATGTAAATATAGGTATGTAAATATATGTATAGATAGATGTATGTATATGTATATATATATAGATATATATATATATATATATATATAATGGTATATATATGTATGTATATATAACTATGTATATAGATATAGATATGTATATATAGATATACGTATATATATGTATATATATAGTAATATATATAGTATAAGTATCTATAGATATATGTATGTATATGTGTATGTATATTTATATATATATATATATATATATATATATGTATATATATATATATATATATGTATAAATATATGTGTATATATATGTATATATATACATATGTATACATACTTATACTTAGTTATATAGGTAATAATATATATATATAGACATATATGTATATATGTATATATATTTATACGTATATAAATATATGTATATATGTAAATATATATGTGTATATATATATATATAAGTATATAGATATATATATATGTATGTATGTATACTAATACTTAGTTATATAAGTACTACTATATGTATAGATATAAGTATATATAGATATATATATGTATATAAATATATATATATATATATATAAATATATATATATGTATGTATATATATATAAGTACATATTAGTGTATAAGTGAGTGCGTGTGTGTGTACGGGGTGTGTGTGTGTGTGTGTGTATGTGTCTGCAGTGAGAGTGTGAGAGAGTGCTGTGAGAGAGAGAGAGAAAGAGAGAGCGCTTCCTACTGGAGTGAAGGAGGCGAGTTTAAGTCATCTGAAGCCGCAGGCGTCGTCTGATAGCACACGCATGCGCGCAGGCACGTAGGTGTGCGAAGGCATGTGCACTGGAAGGAGTTAGTGCAAGGGAGAGAGGCCGCAGCGCACCGCGCTGCGTGAAGAGGCGAGTGTGGGTGCGAAGAAGTGAGCAGGCGTATGCGGGCGAAGAGAGACGCGGATGCAGGCAGATGCGGGGGCACGTAGACGTGCAGGCGGGCACTGGAGCAGGCGCGGGGCTAGACGCAGGCGCAGGCTGGGACCAGTTGCAGTGCACCGGGTGACCGGATAAGTGAGAAACTTACCGGTCTCCGCACTGTAGCCACAGTGTTCCGCTGACTAGCGTGAACAGTGGCTATAGTGCAAGGCCGAGCCGCGCGACTGGGTGCGTCCGATTCTGAGTGTGGGAGGTGTGAGCGATTGGCGCGCGCACGGAGAAGCTGCGCTGGCTACTGGTTGTGGGCCGAAAGGCTAGTGCGGGCTCGAAGAAGCGGGTGGCGAGGGCGCCTGCAGGCGTGCGCTGGAGGCGAGGGCGGCTTGCAAGCATGCGCTAAAGGGCCTTGCTGCTGCTACCGCGGAGCTTCAGACCTTGAAGCCTGCGGCAATGGCGAAAGTGGCTTTGAACGACGAATTCAAAGAAGAGAACCACCATACCCACCGGCTCTTTGATGAGCTGGGCGGCGGTGGACTCACAGTGGTGGTTGTGCACCACTGTGAGTTGCTCCTGCCCGCAGCGTGGCTCCTCAAGAGGAGGAGAGGCTGCGTATGGAGGGGAGAGGGGAGGAGATGGCCTGGAAGGGGGAAGCTGCTGTGTGTTTTTTTCGTGCTCGACCAGGCTCCCCTTGCAAAGAAGAAGCCATGCCTTTTTTATAGAGGAAGAAGGCATGCACAGCCATGCCCTAGCTGTGCATGGCTGTGCATGCAGCTGCAAGGAGTGGCTTGCTACAGAGAATGGCACGAGGAAGAGGCTGCCATGCATTGCAGCTGTGCAGAGAAGAATTTCAAAGTCAAATAGAAATAGAAAATAAACATAGAGATTTTGCAAGGCAGCACTTGAGGAAAATGTAAATTTCGAGGCCATTTTATTCACTCTCCCCTCTCAATTAAATGCATGCATGCGTGTATTTTTACAAATGCAACTATGGATACCTAATATGCACTAGTAATGCTAGGAAATAGCACAAGACAACACAATTGCAGGTGTATTTTTGCGGTGCAATCACAAGACAACTTAGGATCCACTTTATCCGAGCCACTCTCAGCCTAGTAGTTCAGAGCCTGACCCTAGATTGGTTATCTAGGACACCCTTATCCCAGATCTGGAACCTAAACCAATCCTAGAGGAACCTACAAAGGTTCCATTTCTTGAGGCCTTGACCAAAGGAAAGAGGAAACCCAAACCGGTGGCACTTGAGGAAGATCTGATCAAGCTCTTTAAGCAAGTCTAGATAAGCATCCCCTTGATGGATGCAATCTGTCACGTACCAGCATACGTGAGATTTCTGAAGGATTTGTGTACACCTAAGCGTAAGCCACGAAACAAAGATGGGAGTCTAGTCATATTGTCTGAGCAAGTCAGCTCGATCATTTTGAGCAAGCTCCAGCAAAAAGTAAAAGATCTTGACACCCCTTTGATCTCCTGCAAAATCGATGATCTAGAATTTGATCGAGCATTATTGGATTTAGGAGCCTCCATAAACTTGATACCTACATCCCTACTAGACCATTTCAAGGAAACTGAGCTCAAACCAACTGAAGTGACTTTATTGTTAGCAGATCAATCAATCAAGTCACCTAGAGGAATTCTCAAGGATGTTCTTGTACAGATCCGTGATTTCTATTTTCCAGTGAACTTCATTATGTTAGACATGGAGACTCCTGAAAATCTAAGGAAAACATCGATCATTTTAGGTAGACCATTCCTAGGCACAGCTAGGGCAAATATCAATTGTGAAGAGGGCCAGATCGAGTTAAAATTCGGGAACTAGACATTAAAGAATGATATCTTCTAGGCCTAGAAAGGAATAAACTGTGGGGTAATCAAGGAAGTATGTGATATTAGTTCTATGGTTGAGGATCCACTTGCAGAGGAAGGCCCCATTATTTCTGATCCTAAACCCCAAGAAAATTCTAACCCACAATTAGAGGAGCACAGAGTTGATCTAGATTCACCCTTAGCTCCCACTTTATCTTTTGAGGCTCATCTGAATCCCCATCTACTGCTGATAACCTGGTTATGGAATTGAAACCCCTCCTAGATCATCTGAAGTATGTATTTTTGGGTTCCAATCAAACATTTCCTATGATTATCAATTACCAACTAACATCTGATCAGGAAACAAAGTTGATTTCTGTTCTTCAGCAGCATCGAAGAGCCATCGGATGGACTCTTAATGATCTGACTAGTATCAGTCCCTCTTATTGCACACACCGTATCTACACTGAAGATGGCTCACGACCATCCCGAGAGATGTAGAGAAGACTTAATCTGAATCTATAGGAGGTCGTGAAGAAAGAGATCATCAAGTGGTTAGATGCTGGCATTATCTACTCGATCTCTGATAGCCGTTGAGTGAGGCCGATCCAGGTTTTGCCTAAGAAGGTAGGACTCACCATTATCACAATTGAATATGTAGAGACCATCCCTACCCGCTTTACAAATTCATGGAGAGTCTGCATAGACTATCGGAAACTAAATGCCTCCACGAAGAAAGATCATTTCTTGCTTTCATTCATTGACCAGATTCTCGAAAAATTGGCGGGAAATCGATTTTTATATTTCTTGCATGGTTACTCCAGATATAACTAGGTGGCAATTCATCCAGAGGATTAGGATAAAACCACCTTTACCTACCCCTACGGTATGTACGCATTCCGTAGGATGCCATTCAGGCTATGCAATGCACCTGCCATCTTTCAACGATGCATGCTAGCCATATTCTCAGATATGGTAGGTAATTACCTTGAGGTCTTCGTGGATGACTTCTCGGTATTTGGTGAATCTTTTGATGAATGTCTCCTGCATTTGGTCTAGATCCTTAAAAGATGCATTGAAGTGAACCTGGTTCTCTCCTGGGAAAAGAGCCACTTCATAGTTCCTGGGGCATCGTACTTGGACACCTTATCTCTGAGAGAGGTATCTAAGTTGATCGGGCTAAGGTAAATCTAATTTTCAAGCGACTTGTAACTAACTTGATCAAAGACATTAGATCATTCTTGGGGCATGTTGGATTTTATCATCGATTCATACCTAATTTCTCTAAGATCGCATGCCCCCTTGACAAATCTCCTCTCGAAGGACACACCTTTTGAGGTATCGAGTGAGTGTATTCACGCATTAGAATTCCTGCATGGCTAAGTCACCCAAGCCCCAATCCTGCAATCTCTTAACTGATCTCAACCCATCAAGATAATGTGCGATGCGTCTGACTACGCAGTAGGAGCGGTACTGGGTCAGAAAATCAATGGGAAACCAATGGTCATATATTACGCCAGCAAGACATTGGACAAGGCTCAGCTAATTACACTACTACGGAGAAAGTGCTGCTGGCTATAGTATTTGACTTGGAAAAATTCGGGTCATACCTTCTTGGTTCACATGTCATCATTTACTCGAATCACACTGCAGTGAGGTACCTACTCACGAAGAAGGATGCGAAGCCGAGGTTAATCCGCTGGATCTTACTGTTACAAGAATTTAATCTGGAAATTTGCAACAAGGCAAGAAAGTAGAACATGGTTGCTAACCATTTGTCTCACCTTCCTTCTTCAATCATTGACCCATCCAGACGTATTACTGAGCACTTTCCGAATGAGCATCTCTTGGCCATTAATGGACTTCCTTGGCTTGCCGACATCATGAACTACTTGGTTAAAGGGAAAGTCCCGTCAGATTGGGTGACTTCCAAGCGGGACAAGCTGATTTTCGATGCCAAGTATTATGTCTGGGAAGATCCATATCTTTTCCATATTGGTAATGACCAAGTGACCCAAAGATGCATTCCATATGGGAACACCATCATGAGCCATAACTAGCTCATTTTGGCCCAATTAAGTAAAAGCTCCTACATAACCGCTAGAGAGTCACAAGTCATTGCATAGTCATTTTAAAAGAAAAATAAGAAACTAGGGTTAAAACTATAATTTTACTAGCTCATCATGAATGCAGTATAACCAAGGGTTTTTTTAGGGGTTGAATGAAGGTCAATTGGTCTTAAAAAGATAAAAAGTGGGAAAGAACAATCAGAAAAGGGTTTGCACATGTTCTGGGAATTAAATGACTTTTGAAACCCTATAAACTGACCCGCTTAGGTAACTGAGGTTCTGATCAAGATAAAAATCACCTAAACCCTTTAAAATTCATAGAAAAATATTCTCTAGGGCTTAGAACCTTCAATTTGACCATCACAACCTGTTTTGACCCAAAACAGAATCACAAACAGACATTTACCCTAATTTGGGTTTTTGCATAAATTACCTAGTCAAACATGATCAAAACCAAAATGCAACTTCACCATTGGATTCCTTATGTCCAAATTAGGTTTGTACCAAAATTTGGACCCAAGATGAGTTTGTCTTGACCTAGTTTGCAAATTAGTTCTGTCTAATTTCATTTCTACCCTTAACTTTCAAAACTCATTCAAATAGGTCCCCAACTTTGTCGTCGTTTTCACAAAGTGGTCCCCATCGGACAGAACTCCTACTCCTACAACTCTGGCGACAATCAATGGAGGATTTCTCCTTGATTGATTGATGAAACTTCCTCAAAATTGAACAGGAGATTCCTCTTGAAATCCTCTTTCAATCAAACCAATTCTTGTGCTACAATTCTTTCCCAATTTCTCATGTGAGTGCATGAGAAATTTGGATTTCCAACTCCGGCAAACTTCCAAGCTTGAAAGCTTGGCTTCCAAGCTCTAATCGACCCCTTAACACCTATATAAAGACTCCCCAGGCCTGCCCGATCCTTAAAGCTTGAATTCGACCCAACAAACCCTCAAATTCCTCCCTCCCCTCCTACAGCCGATTTGCTCTTCATGCTCCGGTGACTCTCCCTATCTTCCCTCGTCGTCTGACCATAATACTAGTGGCAGACTCTTCCTCCTTGTTATCTTCCGCGTCACGCAGCACCTGCCGGTGCTCCTAGCCCCCTTCATCCTCGCCATCCATCTCTCTCTGAGCAGCTTTGTCTTCGACGCAGGCCACACCTCAACTAGTGCCAACTCTGCTACCCTTCATCCGCCTGCCCTCCTAAACAACTACTCGACTTCCACTCTTCATTTTCAGACACTTGCCACTTCATTTCGACCGTCGACTCGCCCCGTCACCCTCCATCTTCCACCTCATCGACGTACCTCCGGTAAGCTTGCATGGCCGCTACACTCCACCAATTCGGCCGCCGTTCATCCCAACACCTCCGTTGTGTTCCAGAGAGCAAATGCCCTCTAGTCTTCGAGGCTATTGGCCTCCCCACTGCTCTGCCGAACATCGCACTTTTGCACTTCACCTTCCGTCATTGTCTGACCACCTAATGCACTCCTACACCTTACGAACACCGCCATTCAATTCCCCACCTCACGGAGAAGCTTATGAAATGTTTTAACTGGGGCTCTTAGCCCATTTTCATGCTTCCATGTCCCAGGTCTCCACCACCATTAACGAAGCTTCGACCGAAGCTTGAAGCTCTCATCAGGTCTGCAGGTTCCAGGCGTCAACTTCAAGCGAAGCGGATTACCTCCAGGAGTATCCACGCGTGGTTAATTGGAGCCTTTGACCAAGTCCTTTGCACCAATTTGACAAAGGAAGCTGCTGCTGCTACACAATGGAAGGAGGGTGGGATAGTCCCACCTCGGAAGCTAACGAGCCCACGTGCCAGCATAAATTGAAAAAGTGCCATCGGCTTACCACCTCGACATATAGGGGGGTGAGGTCCCTCACATGCTCACCTCACATGCCTCATTCGCGGCATCTCCCCCACGGACCTGGTGTGCACGACCCACCTAAGCCCTTCACTCCTTTGCTGCGACCACGCCCGCAGCCCTGGACCCGGGTTTGCGCCTACTTGATTACCTGGTTACCCATTGAGAGGCCTTGGGAGGGTGGAGCCTAAGAGAGAAAGGGAAGGAGAGATTGCGCGGGGTAGGGGGAGGGTTTTGCCGCAGAAAGTATTGGCAACCACTTAGCCAATTTGAGAAGTCCCTCTCCCTGTGTGAAGAAGGAGAAGGCAACAAAAGAAGAAGAAAGAGAGGAATCCCAGCAAAAGAAGAAGAAGAGAAGGAAAGCAGCCGCAACAGAGAAAGAAGAGAAGAGAAGATGAAAAGGCTGAGAAGAGAAAGAGAGGGCTATACACTATAGCTCGAGATGGTTAAGTCGTCTGATTACACATTAACCATCTAATACTTGATTTCTAGGCCTTATTTGCTTGATACTGCTAAGAAATTTGTTGTTATTGTGAGGGGTATTGGGTGATTCAAATCACCATTTTACCTCATTCTTTTTACACTATTGACATATGTTTTCACTTCTATATCATTATTGTTTGGGGTTCTATTATATATTGCTTATATTGTGTTTAAATTGCAATTCTTAAGATTTAAATTCCATATTGCTCCCTGTGTTCAACCTCGAAACTTTTTTGAGTAATAAAATTTATTTGTTTGAGCGCTATTTTTTCCATACTACAACACAGCAATCTTAAATACCGATTTAACGCGAAGAACATTTTGGCGCTGTTGCTGGGGAGCAACGGGCAATTTATAACTCTTGATTGCAATTCCTGATTTAGATTCTAACTTGCTATATCTCTTTTTGCTATGGTTGTTTCAAGAGAGATACATTTAAGGAAGATCAACTGCACAATAAACATGCCAGGGGTAGGTAAGTTCTAAACCACTCTCTTAAGCCCCTCATTCTGAAAAGGAAAAAAAGAAAAAAATCAATTAAGGGCTACTTGCATTCTTGCCATAGATAATTCATCAAGTTGCCTAAGTTGATACATTTTTGAACAACAAATCTTGATTTGTGCACCCATTAAAGCTTACGGTATCTAGGGCTATCACATTCTTGTTTGAGCCCTAAGTACCACATTTGGACAAATTAAAGTGGACCAAATTATAGCCAATTAAGGATTCCAGTGTAGGGATTTTAGAGACACACCTGCTTAATCAAGAAATCATCTGCCCAAACAATGTGTGCTTAGACCTTGATTGAACTGATCTATTCAAGCAAAATCCTAAAATCAGGCTCTTAAAGTCATTTGAACACTAAAAGAGGGACCTAAATTTTCAAGCACAATACAGGTGAAGTTGACCCACCTCACTTGTTTCAACCAATCTTCAAATTAGGTCACTTTTGCACTTAACACATCTTAAAGTTCAAGTGAAATTCTAAGCACTCTTGCTCTTAATTAAAATTGGTAGATTTAAGAGGTTAAGTCCCCATTCTGGTTTACCTGGAATATCAGTGACAAGAGAGGTCAGGTGAGGGAAACCCTGTAACCCGTGGGGGCGCTCTACCATGTAGGGGTCTTTGCGGGACTCTCCCTCTCTACCTGCCCAGGTAATTCTCAAGTGGACGGCTTTCTGGCTAAAGGGTATCATCCGCCCTGAGCCTCTATAGTCATTCAAAAGTTTTGGATGCCTTGATTGGGTCCATCACATTCTACCTCTCATCTACTCCATCAGTGTATGTTCGGGAGGAGGTCTCTAAGACCATCCTTGAGGCCTCCTTTAGTCACTCATTCACATCGAGGCCAAGCCTTGACCTCCTTGTTTGTGCAACAACCCAATCCTATTGATATCTCTTCCGATTCTTTTGAACCTAATTCTCCATCCATCATCATGGCTGATGGGAACACCATTATGAGCCCTAACTAGCTCTTTTTGATTCAATTAAGTTAGTAAATGCTCCTACATAACTAATTGAAGGTCATAATTCATTGCATAAGCATTCTGAGGGAAAAATAAGAAACTAGGGTTAAAACTACAATTTTACCAGCTTATCATGAATGCAGTATAACCACGGGTTTTCTCAAGGGTAGAATAAAGGTCAAATAGTCTTAATAGGATAACAAGTGGGTTAGATTAGATAGAAAATGGTTTGCGTATGTTTTAAGAATTAAATGACTTTTGAAATACTAAAAATAGACCAACTTAATTAACCAAGGTTCTGGTCAGGATAAAATTCATTTAAACCCTCTAAAAATTATAGAAAAATATTCTCTAGGGTTTAGTACCTTCAATTTGACCATCAGAACCTATCTTGACCCAAAATGGAGTCATGGACAGATATTTGCTCTAATTTGGGTTTTTACATAAATTACCCAGTCAAACGTGGTCAAAACCAAAATCCAACTTCACCATTGGATTTGTTAGGTCCAAATTAGGTTTTTAAAAAAATTTATACCCAAGTTGAGCTTGTCTTGACCTCATTTGCAAAATGGTCCTATCTAATTACATTTATACCCCCAACTTTCAAAAACCCTTGCATTCAGCCACCTAAATTCTTCATTGTCTTCACAATTAGGTCCCTCCACCATTATCTCGGAGGAAACCTACTTCGACGACCTTTGATAGGAGATTTCTCCTTGATTGCCTGGCAAATCTCTCCCAAAATTGGAAGGAAGATTCTTTGAGAAATCCTCTCCAATCTGAGCCCGTCCTTGTGCACCGAATCCTTCCCAATCTCTCATGCGAATGCATGAGAGATTTGGGTCTCATAAAACTCCCAAATTTGACAAGCATTCCTAGCTTGGAAGCTTGGCTTCCAAGCTCAAGACTCTCTCTAGAGCCCTTTATAAAGACCCTCAGAGCTCGCCGATTTCCTTAGCTTGAAATTCGGCTGGAACTCCCCCTCTTCCTCTCTCCTCTTCAGCCGCAAATCTTCTCAAACTCTGGTGGTCGCTCTCCGACTCATCTCGTCGTCCGACCACAAAACCAGTGGCAAATTCATCTTCCTCACCATCCTCCACGTCGTGCAATACCAGCCATCACCGTCCTTTCCCCATCTTCATCGTTGTCTCTCCTATGGAGGTTCATCTTCCCCTCGTCCAGCAAGCACACCGGCATGGGAATCCCTTCACCTTTTCATCCTTAGAGTAGTTTCTTAGGTTCCTTATCTCTCCTACTTTCTTCTCCTCTCTTTATTTCCCAAATCCGACCACCGACGATACTAAACACCTTCATCCCTTCCATCTTCGACCACCCCCTCCAGCGAGACTATCCCACCTCCACAGACCACCAAATCCCTCGCCGACAAGCCCACGACCACCGCCTCACCTCTCTGCTCATTTCCCTTCTCTTTATTCACCTCTTCACTCACTCACACACACCCCCGAACACACCCACTCATATGCACACAGTTTGACCTCGCCATGCACTCACAGACATCCACACACCACAAAAACACCTCCATCACATTCATCGTGCATCGGTGACCCTCCCTGAGCGTTCTGATGTTGTCGAAAGGCCGTTTCATTGATTTCAAGTGTTCTCCTTGTCTGCCATTGACGAGCAAGCTTCGAGCTTGCTTGAAGCTCGCTCCTGGTGACCCCGTCCTAGGTTAAAGCCCCAGGTCAGGTGGAAACACCTCACGCACGCAACCAGGCAGTCAATTGGGCACCTCTACCCAGTAGCTGCTACAATTGCGAAGGAGACCTCTTGCTGCGGACATGTGAAGAAGAAGGGCGTGGATAGTCCCACATCGGAAAATGCTAAAGTAGCGTGCTCGAATAAATTTAATTTGTGAAAGGATCTATTTGCCTCAGTTCACAGGGTGAGGTCCCTCTCACCTGCTCACCCGAACTCATCTGCAACATGCTCACGTGGACCTGGCCTGAACCCGATAACTTGACCTGTGCTCCTCGCTCACCACCGCACACCGGTGAGCCTGGACCTGGGTACGAGCCTGGCCCGATAACCCGGATACCCTGTGGCTCTGGGAGAGTGGATCCTAAAAGAGAAAGAGAGAGGAGAGTTGCACGAGTAGGGGGAAGGTTTTGCTACAGGGAACTTTGGCTGACACTTAGCAGGATTCTGAAGAGGAAAGCCAGAGAAGGAAGAAGAAAAGAAGAAGAGGTGAAGGCCTGAATTGAAGGGCTAGAGAAGAAGAGCTAAAGGCACAAAGGAGAAAGAAGAAGTGAAGGCTTGAGAAAAAGAAGAAGGAGAAGAAGCCATAGCTAAAGAAAGAGAAGTTGCAGAAGAGAAGAGTCAGAGAAAGAAAGATCAGACTTTAAGCCATCTGATTTGTAAACCAGACGCATGGGTTTACTCTCATTTCATACATTGAGTTCCTTAGTTGATATTGTAGGACTATTTGGTGATTTAAATCACAATTTTACTCCCATCTTTTTGCACATTCATATTGTTATTATTGCAAATTCTTTTACTTTGAATTGTGGTCTTGATTTCTAAATCCCATATTGCTCCCTATGTTCGACCTCAGATTCTTTTTGAGTAATAAAAATTGTATTTGTTTTCAAAGCGATTTCGACTATATTACAACGCTTCATTTTAAACTTGATTTCCTCGCATTGAACAATGGCACAACCCGCAGAAGAAAATAATCTCGAAAATCAACTCGAGTGCCTCAATGATCTATTCCAAGCCTTTGTGAACCCACTGCAACATCCAATGATGCGAGATCACTACAATTCTTCTATGGTAGCAATCGAACCTTGAGAAAAATCCCCGCTAGAGGTCCTGACACTGAACTCAAGCCCAAAATTATTCATGCCATTCCCAAATTCCATGGGCATAATTCTGAAGATCCTTTCCAGCATATCAAACAACTCAAGCATCTGGCCTAGACCTTCAGGTCAAAAGCTCAAAATCGGGATATTCTACTCATGAAAATGTTCTCCTCTCTCATGGATAAAGCTGCTCACTGGTACCAAACCCAAATGCATCCAATCAACACCTAGGTAGAACTTCAATCCGAGTTTCTGAGAAAGTTCTTCCCTGTTGGTTGGACAAATGCTTTACGGCACCAGATCACACATTTCACACAAGCAGGAGAACCACTTCACGAAACATGGGATCATTTTCTGGATCTCATGTGAAAGTGCCCCCATCACGGAGTTCCTAAATGGGAACAAGTCCAGTCTTTTTACCAGGGACTCTGTGAGGATATTAGATTATTCTTCAATGCGACCTGCGGAGGAAACATCATGGGTCAACACAGAGACACCGTGTGGGAGATTCTCAAGAATATGTGCGAGAACTCCATTAATAATTAATCCATGGGCATGTTCGACCAAACGAATGCCCGTGCATTGACGAATCCAAAGGGAGCACATGAGATGCAGGGCCTATCCTCTTCCGTCTACTTGGAACTGATGGCCAGTCATCTGGACAAGGTCTTTATTATTTAGAAGAAGGTGGATGAGCTAACCCGACATTTGCAGCAAGCCACCTCTACTCAAAACCCATACAGACAACTACCCTCTGGCAAGGAGGCCATGCACAACATCTATCACCGACCTTCTCAGGGGATGGATCCATATCCACCCCTATCTGATTCTAAATACAGAGGAAACTTTGGATCCACCTACTCTAGTTGGGGGAACTTTGAACCCTCATATTCTGATTTTCCCGAGGTTCCTCAGACCTACGAGGACCTCAATGCCATTAAAAATGATCCATTCTCAAACATCTACAACCATGGATGGCATAATCATCCCAACTTCACGTGGTCAGGCAATAATCGAAATCAGAGACCTCAATATCCACCCCGACCACAAGCTCCTCGTCCATATCAGCCACCTCAGCCTCAGCTTAACCCAACTTATCAATATAGGCCAACTTAGACAGATCAAATGACTCTTATCCTTCGGACTCTGGCTGACATTCAGAAGATGAATGTGGCTATGCAAAAATAGAACAGAGATGAGATCACAGAGGTTTGCAATCAACTTGCCCAGATGGCAAATCCTCGCCAACCTGGTGCACTTCCTTCACAACCTCTGCCTAATCTGAATAACGTGCCGAACCAAAGGTGCGTTATGAACCCAAATTCGGGCCAAGCTCACTTTTTTTATTAGGCCCCTTCTACTCCATCACCCAACGAGATGTAGGCTTTGACATCATATACGGGTTACCAGCAACAAGCACCTCTTCTACCCACTCCAAACCAAAACCAGGAAGGATTAAATTCTGCTACTACCCGCACTAGCAAAACAACATAGGACCCACCTTATCCAAGCCAAACCCAGCCTGGTAATACAAACCCTAACCCAAGGATAGTCATCTAGGATGCCTCTATCCCAGATCAAGAACCTGGACCCATTATAGAGGAACCATCTAAGGTTCCATTTCCTAAGGCCTTGACCAAGGGAAAAAGGATAACCAAAACCGTGGCACTTGAGAAGGACCTGGTTAAGTCCTTTGAACAGGTCCATATAAACATCCCCTTGATGGATGATATACGCCATGTACTGGCTTACACATGATTTTTGAAAGACGTATGTACACCTAAGCGTAAGCAGTGAACCAAATACGGGAATCTGATTGTACTATTAGAGCAAGCCAGCTTTGTCATTTTGAGCAAACTCCTGCCTAAGGCAAAAGACCCAGGCACCCCTTTGATCTCCTGTGAAATCAGTGATATACGATTTGACCAAGCTTTATTAGAGTTAGGAGCCTCCATAAATTTGATACCCACATCCCTACTAGACTGCTTCGAGGAATTTGAGCTCAAATCGACTAAAATGACTTTACAACTAGCAGATCGATCAATTAAGTTACCAAAAGGAATTTTCAAGGATATCATAGTTAGGGTGCATGATTTCTATTTCCTAGTGGATTTCATCATTTTAGACATGGATGCTCCTGAGAATGTGAAGAATACACCAATCATATTAGGGAGACCCTTTCTGGCCACTGCCAAGGCCACTATCAATTGTGAGGAGGGCCAAATCGAATTAAAATTTGGGAACAAGACACTAAAGATTGACATCTTTAAGGCCCAACAAGGAATTAATTGCGAAGTCATATAACAAATTGTCTATATTGAAGCAATGGTTGACAACTTCATCGAGAACCCGACTATTTCTGATCAACCACAAGAGGATCAAAACCCGTTATTAGAGGAGTCCGAACTCAACCTAAACACACCCATAGCTCCTTCCTTTGCTCCTGACACCCATCCTGAATTACTCGCTGCTGCTGAAAACCCGATTTTGGAATTAAAGCCTCTTCCTGATCATCTCAAATACGTCTTTTTGGGTTCCAATCAGACGTTTCCTGTGATTATCAACTCCTGATTCACACCTGATCAGGAAACACGCCTGATTTCTGTTCTCCAGCAACATTGAAAATCCATTGGGTGAACTCTCGATGATCTCACTGGTATTAGCCCCTCATACTGCACACACCACATCTACACTAAAGAGGGCTCACGACCATCCTGTGAAATGCAGAGATGCCTGAATCTCAATCTATAGGATGTCGTGAAAAAGGAGATTATCAAGTGGTTAGATACAGGGATCATCTACCCGATCTTCGATAGTTGATGGGTGAGTCCAATCCAGGTTGTGCTTAAAAAGGTAGGGCTCACTATCATCACTACTGAACCCGAAGAAGTCATACCGACCCATATAGCAAACTCATGGAGAATCTGCATTGATTACAGAAGACTCAATTCCTCCATTAAGAAGGACCATTTCCCACTACCGTTCATTGATCAGATTCTCGAGAAACTAGCGGGAAATCGATTCTTCTGCTTTCTGGATGGGTACTCCGGTTACAATCAAGTCGCAATCCATCCTGAGGACCAAGAAAAGACCACCTTCACCTGCCCCTTCAAAACTTATGCATTTCGAAGGATGCTGTTTGGTCTCTATAATGCACCTGCTACTTTTCAGCGATGCATGCTTGCCATATTCTCAAATATGGTAGGTGAGTACCTTGAAGTCTTCACGGATGACTTCTCAGTATTTGGTGAATCATTTGAAGATTGCCTCCTGCACTTGGTCCAGATCCTTAGGTGGTGCATTGATGTGAACTTGGTTCTTTCCTGGGAAAAGAGCTAATTCATAGTCCTGGGACATCTTATCTTTGAAAAGGGCATCCAGGTTGATCGAGCCAAGGTGAATTTGATTTCCAAACTCCCTATGCCTAGCTCAGTCAAAGACATCCGATCCTTCCTAGGGCACATCGATTTTTACCGTCAATTCATTCCCAATTTCTCGAAAATCGTGCACCCCCTGACTAATCTCCTATCTAAGGATGTCCCTTTTGAAATCACCAAAGAGTGCACTCAAGCATTTGAGATCCTACGTGATCGAGTTACCCAAGCACCTATCCTACAGCCCCATGATTGATCTCAACCCTTTGAGATCATGTGTGGTGCATCTGATTACACTGTAGGTGCAATACTTGGGCAGAAAATAGGTAGGAAACCCATGGTCATTTACTACGCTAGTAAGACACTTGACGAGGCTCAGTGTAGCTACACAGTTACTGAGAAAGAGCTGCTAGCCATAGTATTTGCCCTGGAAAAGTTCAGATCGTATCTTTTGGGTTCCCGTATTATCATTTACTCAGATCACACTACTGTAAGGCATCTCCTTGCGAAGAAGGATGCGAAACCTCGACTAATCTGCTGGATCTTGCTGTTGCCAGAATTTGATCTCGAGATTCGCGATAAGGCAGGGAAATATAATGTGGTAGCTGATCGCTTATCTCGCCTTCCTTCTGATATTATCAACTCTTCCGGACCCATTACTGAATATTTTCCCAATGAACACCTCTTGATCGTCAGTACAGGACTTCCATGGTTTGCTGATCTAGTAAGCTACTTGGCATCACATCAGATACTATCCAATTGGCCAAAAGCCAAGAAGGACAAATTACTTTCCAATGCCAAGTACTACTTTTGGGAAGACCCGTATCTCTTTTGCATTGGTGTAGATCAAATCATCCGACGATGTGTTCCGGAAGCGGAAATTCAGGACATTTTGTCCTTCTGCCATGACCAAGCATGGATTGAACACTTCTCTGGTCATAAAATCGTAGCAAAAGTCTACCAGTGCAGCTTCTATTGGCCCATGGTTTTCAAAGAAGCATACAACCACGGTAAGGCATGCACTCGTTGCCAGACCTTAGGCAACATGAGCCACCATGATATGATGCCCTTACAGCTGATTCTTGTATGTGAAATCTTCAATGTCTGGGAGATTGATTTATGGGACTGTTCCCTATTTCGGATGGCTTTGAATACATTCTTCTCGCTGTTAACTACGTGTCCAAATGGATCAAAGCCATTCCGACCCGAACCAACGATCATAAGGTAGTCATCAAATTCATTCATCAGAACATCTTTTCTCGATTCGAGATTCCAAGTGCCATAATCTCTGATGGAGGGACCCATTTCACGAATGCTCAGTTCATATCACTAATGACCAAATATGGGGTGTCACACCGAATCTCTACTCCTTATCACCCCCAAACCAACGATCTAGCTAAGCTATCGAAATGGGAGATCAAGAAAATCCTCCAGGTCACTATTCAACCTGATAGGAAAGACTGGTCATCTTGACTTTCGGAAGCTTTGTGGGCTTATAGGACAGCCTACAAAACCCAATTTGGCATGTCTCCCTTCAGATTAGTGTATGGGAAGGCATGTCACCTCCCTGTCGAATTGGAGCACAAAGACTATTGGATAGTACAGAACTACAATCTCGATCTTTCTAAGGCAGGAACCCACAGAAAGCTTCAAATGAGTGAGATCGATGAATTATGCCACAACGCGTATGAGAACTAGTGAATTTACAAATAGAGGGTTAAAGACTTTCACGACAAGTACATATCCAGAAAGATCCTTTTCCCTGGCCAGAAAGTCCTACTCTTTGTTACCAAACTCAAATTGTTCCCAAGAAAACTTAGATCAAAATGGATTGGACCATACCATGTCTGATGAATCTTTGGAAATGGAGCTGTCAAAATCATGCAACTCAGCCATGATTCAGAACCTTTTGTCATGAACAGTCATAGACTCAAACCATTCATTGAACTCGCTGATACAAATTTGGCTGAGATATCTTTTATCCTCCATTCTCCCTGAGCTCATTGCACCCGGCTGATGGTATTAAACTCAGCGCTTAACAGGAGGCAACTCGTCATTTCAAAAAACCTGAAACCCTTCTTGACACATCTTATGCTGAACTCATATTGCACTTTAGGGTTCATCCATTAGAACAGCCGACTCCACCTCTGGTACCCGTACCCAAGCTTGAAATCATCCGCAACAAGTCACCTCGACCCATTCACCCACACAACACCTGTTCTAATGAATGATCTAAGCTTAACTCAAACCCACCTAATTTACAATGACATTGCAAATCATAGGCATGGGGGGGTATTAAAGTGCAAAATGCCATGAAAATCACTTCACAAGAAAGGGTTTCATAAAAAAATCACATATTCCAAAAATACCAAAAGATTAAAAAATTTTTGAAAAAAAAAAGAACAAAAATGGGAGAAAGGTGGAAATTGTGAATTGATTGCATATCATTTGAGAAAAAAAAGGGAGGAGATAAAAATGTCGAAAAGGAGCACAATTTGAAAAAAAAAAAGAAAAAGAGAGTCAATAGTAAAAGATTAAGGAATTGACTTAGTTCTAGACCATATCAAAAGAAAGAAAATGAAAGGCAAAAACTGCTAATAAAACAAAGAAGAGATTATTAGGAACACTGATTGTAGGATTCCTGGGCTTTAATCCTAGTCTTAAAAATTCAAGTACCCGCTAAGATCTGGATAATCCTCAAGAGGTTGGGGAAAATGAGAAGCTTAAGTATTAGGTCTAAGGCTTAGGGATTATTCAGCCTCGTTAACTGACCTCTGGTTTGCGGGACTCGGTAACCTAAGCACCCCAATCCACACACAGTCTGGTTTAGTGCGCCTAAGTATCAAAATAACGCAAATGCGTTAAACTTGTTTTGAAAAAGTTACCTAGACTAGGAGCAGCTGATCAACACAAGTTGATTTGGATGAGTCCTGGCACGGAGAGGCGGGAAAGTCCCCTCGAAGATGCACAATAACATATCGCCTCCTCAGTCTTGTCTCCTAGGATATCTACATAACCTACAGGGGGCATGTAAGCACCCTGTGTTGGTTCAGATGCCATGGGTGGCATTATCTCAAAATGTTGATTGCCAAGGTCTGGATGTACCTACAGAATGCCATGGGTGGGATTATCTCAAAATCTCGAAGGCCAGGGTTCTGGGGGTTGCCATGGGCGGTGCTATCTCGAAGCATCGATTGCCAGGGACCCTATGAGGATTGATGGTAGGGACTAGGAATCTGATACAGAAAGTGTTGTAAAACTAATCTGAAGCTAGAAATAAAAAGAAAAGGGAGAGAAAACTCTCCAAAAATAAAGAAAAATTCCTCTCTCTCTTTGACAAAAATGCACTGCAAACTAAACTTGGGTTAAAACATGTTACAAGCACAGGTGCTTTAACCGTAGAGTTCAACGAACCCTAGGTTAGTTCCTGTGGGCCTTAGAAACCTTCGTGGCAGACTAAGGCTAGAGCTAGTCAGGTCCAGATCATGGTTGGAACTTGATTACCTCTAGGCCTACTATCGGCATTCTAACCTAATCTACAAAAGGAAGTACACAACAAAGTTTTTAAGCATCAAAAATTTCATGGTCTAGAATCAAAGTTAATACCTTAAAATTCTGCTAAGGGACTAGCAAAAGCTAGGCATGGGAGTATGATGGGAACACCATCATGAGCCATAACTAGATCATTTTGACCCAATTAAGTCAGTAAAAGCTCCTACGTAACCGCTAGAGAGTCACAAGTCATTGCATATTCATTTTGAAAGAAAAATAAGAAACTAAGGTTAAAACTACAATTTTACCAACTCATCATGAATGCAATACAACCAAGGGTTTTCTTAAGGGTTGAATGAAGGTCAATTGGTCTTAAAAAGATAACAAGTGGGATAGAACAATCAGAAAAGGGTTTGCACATGTTTTGGGAATCGAATGACTTTTGAAACCCTAAAAACTGAACTGCTAGGTAACTGAGGTTCTGATCAAGATAAAATTCATATAAAAATATTCTTTAGGGTTTAAAACCTTCAATTTGACCACCAGAACCTATTTTGACCCAAAACAGAATCACAAATAGACATTTGCCCTAATTTGAATTTTTGCATAAATTACCTAGTCAAACATGGTCAAAACCAAAATGCAACTTCACCATTGGATTCCTTATGTCCAAATTAGGTTTGTATCAAATTTGGACCCAAGATGAGTTTGTCTTGACCTATTTTGCAAATTAGTTCTATCTAATTTCATTTCTGCCCTTAACTTTCAAAACTCTTTCAAATAGGTCCCAAACTTTGTCGTCGTTTTCACAAAGAGGTTCCTGCCGCATAGATTTCCTACTCCTACAACTCCGGCGACAATCAATCAAGGATTTCTCCTTGATTGATTGATGAAACTTCCTTAAAATTGAACCGGAGATTCCTCTTGAAATCCTCTTTCAATAAGACGAATTCTTGTGCTTCAATTCTTTCCAAATTTCTCATGCGAACGCATGAGAAATTTGGGTTTCCAACTGTACTGACCTTCCAAGCTTGAAAGCTTGGCTTCCAAGCTCTAATCAACCCCCTGACTCCTATATAAAGACTCCCCAGGCCTGCTCGATCCTTTAAGTTTGAATTCGACCTGAGAAACCCTCAAATTCCTCTCTCCCACCTCCAGCCGATTTGCTCTTCAAGCTCCGATGACTCTCCCTGTCTTCCCTTGTCGCCTGACAACAATACCAGTGGCAGACTCTTCCTTCTTGTCTTCTTCTGCGTCGCGCAGCACCTGTCGGCGCTCCTGCCCTCGTTCATCCTCGCCATCCATCTCTCTATGAGCAGCATCATCTCCGGCACTGGCCACACCTCCACTGGTGACAACTCTGCTCCCCTTCATTCGCTTCCCCTCCTAAATAATTCCTCGACTTCCACTCTTCATTTTCAGACACTTGCCACTTTGTTTCGACCACCGACTCACCCCGTCACCCTCCGTCTTCCACCTCTTCGGCATACCTCCAACGAGCTCGCACGGCCGCTACACTCCACCAATCCGACCGCCATTCATCCCTACACCTCCGCCATGTTCCAGAGAGTAAAAGCCCTCTGGTCTTCTGTAATTCCCTGGTTGGAGGGGGTGAGATATGCGTGACGTAATATAAAGTGCGGAATTAAAATAGACAATCTCACAAAAATGAACAATCACACAATGGGCACATGAATTTTTAGGTGGAAACCCAAACCAGGTGAAAACCACCACCTAACCCTCTCGAGTTAGGATTTCTCGATCGACCTAGTCGATCAAATCCACTAAACCTAGTTAGTTAAACGAGGGTGACTGAACCTTAAATACAACCACACTACTTAGATCGAGGGTAGTGTTCCTCAACACCCCTTCTCTTCACAAGAAGGAATTTGTCTTGCGAAGGAGACAAGAATTCGCAAAGCGAATACCCAACCAAAGACAATAAAATCTACAACAATCCTATAGAGCCTCAAATATTTAAACCTAGCTTGTAATGGAGTTAGGAAACTTCCCTTTGGTGGAAGTGCGTCGGATTGACGTGGGTGCGTGAACCATGCTTTGGCATAGCAATGCTCTCGTAACGTCAACGAGAGAGCGGGTGCACAGGAATCAAGCTCTCTAGATGTAGAACTAGGTTTGGAGAGCTAGAGCTTTCTTCTTAAGATCAAAAGACACAAAATGATGTGAAAGTGTGTTGCTTGGTGTATCTTGGTTTGTCTTACAAGCCAAGGGGTCCTCCTCTATTTATAGAGGGCCTAGGAAGGCTTTAGAAGGCCTTGGAAGGCTTCCATAGTCGTTGGGGTTGAACCTAAGGCAAAACAGGTCGTAATCAGAATTAATCATGATTCTGACAGGGTCATCAGAAGTCTGATCCTGACATAAGACGTCTGGAAAACCTGTTTAAGATGTCTGGAAACTAAGTCAGACGTCTGATTCCAGGCAAGTTTCCTTCCTGACTTGAATCAGACCTAAACAAGGTTCTAGTGTATGGCTATCAAACGACACACAGGACATCTGGCACAAGGTCTGGACGTCTGGAAACCTATTTGTTCTCTGGAAATGGATTTCCAACAATTCTAACGGCTATAAAATCTTTGAAGGAAGATTTTGGGTCAATCGAGGCAAAATGGTCATGTATTAGACGTCTGGGGTCCTCTACGGATGTCTGATATGAGGTTAACGATCATTTCCTCAACGTTTGCTAAAGAAGCCAATGATTCACTAATTAGACGTCTGGTAAGATATCAGACGTCTCCTAAGACGTCTGACTAAGGTTTGGATGTCTGATTTTATCAGACAAAACTAACTATGTCCAGCCTAAATAATCGGATGTTTGAGTCAATAGTCAGACGTCTTAAAAGTTTTTATCAGACGTCTGAAATTTAGATTAAACGTCTGAAAAGGCTGTCTGATCCTTATTTTGATTTTTTAAGTTCTCTATAGAAAACCTAAGTATCCAAGGGTAGTGCAGGTGTTCCTAGGACTATTTTAAGGATCCTTTGAGGCTCTTTAACAAATATTCTAAGAAATAAAAGGAGCAAGAATATAATGACAAAAGTACATAGAAATAGAAATCTATCCTATTCTTCTTGTCCTTCCATCTTCAAGCTTTCACTCCTCGCAAAGCTCCTCTACCTCTGTCCAGCTCCTTCAATCCGCCATGGATGCGAGCTAGAACTCCGTCTAAGCACCTATCTCCATTTGCAATTTGAGCTGAAAACTAGGACTCAAAAGCAAATGTTAAAAGACATGTATTTTGTTATCATCAAAATAAATGATCGTGGTGCTCTAGCACCAACAATCTCCCCCTTTTTGATGTTGACAAAACCAAAAATAATAATGCATAAAATCCTCCCCTGTTTTGACATTATCAAAAGGTTTTTATCAATTTTAAATATCCTATAACTCCCTCTTAAAACATGCTCTTCTATAATTGGGTTGAATTTCTTTTAACAGGAGTAATGTCCTCCCCCTTTTTTTAACAACAAGATAGCTATTATTTTTCTCCCCCTTTCTAAAGGAAATATAACTAATTTAACAAGATCTCCCCCTTAATGATTGACAAATAGCTCATAATTTTAACTCCCTCTATCTATATGCTAATGATAAAAAGATAAGGTTAAGGGTTACGTCACCTACCATGGCCAATAGAACAGCCCAAATGGGGGTGGTGGATGCCATATCAGATGGGGCTCCCATCCGTAGTTTGGAGGCCCAGGCATTGGCACCGGTCTCTAGTCTAGCGGTCGATGTGTGGCGGGTTGTTGGGTTGTTCATCGTCTCGTCGGTCTTCTTGTCCTTCTCCTTGGTCTATTCTTTGGTCCTCCCAACTCGAGTTGACCGTTCTTGAGCTTGTAGGTCCAATCTCTTGTAATATAGTCACCCTTGAAACCTACAAAGCAAGATTCTAAATCTCTCCTCGGTATCCAAGTTAATTTGGATCCGGATCTGTTAGCGGGTCTCCTTGACGGAGATCCTTTCTCAACCTTAGGGCTATATAAGTTATCTACCTTATTTATCAAATTATTTGATTTCTCCCTAAGACATGCAAGTTCACTTTCAATAGCATGCATCTTAGTTTTTAAGCTAGAAATTTCAATTTTTAAACTAGTGTTTTCCTCAATCAACTTATTATTTTCATCAATAAGGTTATGATTTTCTAGCAATAAGTCATCATTTTTAGGACTAGCTTCTAGATCCTTAAGTTGTTTTTCTAATCTTTCATTTTCATTTTTAAGAAAACTAAGATTCTTTTTAATATTTTTATTTTCTACCTTAAGTGATTTACTAAGCTCAAATAGTTCATTGAAAGCATCTTGTAAATCAAGATTTACCTCATTATCGCTATTGTCACTGTCGATATCACTTCCCATGGCCATGAAGCCCATGCAATGATTTTTTCCTTAGGGTTCTACTCTTCTTCCTCTGAGCTCGTGTCGTCCCAAGTTGCTTGGAACGCCTTCTTCTTAGACTTCTTCTCCTTTTCCTTCTTATTCTCCTTCTTGAGAAGAGGGCACTCTGGTCGTAGATGCCCTTTCTCGTTGCAGTGGTAGCAACGTCTCAGGCTTTCCTTCTCCTTCTTTTCTTTCTTTGATTCCCAAGAAAACTTTGAAAATTTCTTAAGTAAAATTTTAAAGTCTTCATCATCGAAACTTACCTTGCTATCTGATGTAGCTTTGAATGCGAGGGTCTTCTTTAGTTTAGGCTTCGGTGTATCCTTCTTTTGCTTTAACTTTGTCTCATAGGCAATTAGATTGCCTAGGAGATCTTCCATTTTGAGTGATGAGCCCATTTTAATGGACTAATATTACGCCTAAGTAACTTTAATTATGTCTTTTAGGTTTGTTAATAACTATATTAAGTTACAGAAGGTTTGCATGCATTATGATGTAGGTTTACATTTATTCTATAACTTAATATGCTCATTTTATGTGCAGGAAAAATAATTGGCAAAAGAATGAGGGGAAAAGCATAAATTATCCTTTTTCAAATCACCGACGGCTGCTCTTTTCCCCATTCTCCTGGGGACAATCAACAGCCGCTGACCAGAGATAGTTAAGGGATTTGAAAATTCCTTAACTCTAGGAGGTGCAACAAAGAAGTTAAAAGGAAGAGGAGGGGAGCAAAGGAAAGGGCGGCTTGATCGACGGGTCCTTCTTCCTCCCCCTGGGGGGATATCCTTCCTCTCCACTGTGGAGAGTGTATGCACTGTGGAGAAGGCACACCACCCCCTCCTGCCCTAGCCACGCCACCGCGCCATCGCCCTCCCAAGAGTCCGCAGGCGCAGCACCACACCCCCCCACAGGCTCTCTGCCCTTGCACAACCGCAGGGCTGGTCCCACACCACTGCAGGCAGTTCTCCAGCCCACGCGTGCATACGCGCCCCTGCAGCCACACGTAGCATGCAACCGCGTGCCTCCCTGCCTTTCCAGCACACCAAGTCCTCTAGCTCCCCCTGCTGCAGGCGCTCACTCCACCTCTGCCCGCAGATCAGCCTCCCTTCAGCGCCTCCATTGTCCCAGCAGGCACCACACGCCAAGTTCTTCAGAGTCGCCTCAAGCTAGCGCCTGGTGCTCCCTTCACCTCCAGCGCACCACAGCGTGCGCACCGTTCATCTGCAAGTGCCATTTGCCTGCCTGCACGCACCAAGTCGCGCCCCTCATCACCTTCCGCCCATGACACAACAAGCGCATCCTCTCAACCGCACGCCATCTCCAGCGCCCTGCTGCAGGCAATCTCAACCGCACGCCATCTCCAGCACCTCACTGCTGCAGGCGCTCTCAACCGCGCGCCCTGCTGCAAATGCTTTCTGCAGGCGCACCGCTCCACCCTCCTGCAAGTGCGCTCCGCCGCCCATCTGCAGGCGCACCAGCACGCGCATGCCCGCACATAGTGCCCGTAAGCCCTGCAGCAGCTCCTCTGCCTGCTTGTCCAACAGGCCGAAGCTTCGGCCACCTCCGACCACCTGCGTCACTGCCGCTGCCACCACCGGAGAGCTCTCGACCTCGCCGTCCTCTTGAGCCTCGCAACAACCCCCGTGGTGCTCTCCCTCTCTCGTAAGGAGGAGAGAGGAAAAAAGCCCTATTTTGCTCTCAATTAAAATTTACATTCAATGCCATTGCCACCTAATTTGATTTTTTTATTATTATTATTATATTTTGGCAGAATTGCGTTCAAACACTCATAGTTCTTTATAATTGCATGGTATTGATATTAGCTAGTTTAAAGATTGATTTTGGGGCTTAATTTAAGTGCTAATTGTCTTTAGTACACATCACGTGAAAACTGCATGAATTCATCCTAAATTTATTGAGGATTTCTGTGAGGGAAAACTACACTTATACCCTTAACTTTTTAAGTTATTGCAAATCTACTTTCCTTCACATTTTAAGTTAGATTTGAACAGGGATTTCGCACTATCCGAAATAACATTAAATAATTAAGTATTGTTTGCATCATTGCCTCCCTGTGGACACGACCCGCTCTTTTGCGAATGGTTATTTTCATTATTTTTTATTAGTCGATTTTTCCACCACTTAAATACTATAACGCTAAGCGAAAAGTCGTCTATCAAAATTGGCGCCGTTGTCGGGGAGGAAACAGACGCAATAGATTTACTTTATTGTTTTTAAATCTTTTGAGTTGCAAAATTATATAATCATTTCTATTATTATGCGAGGAATCCAACACGGCGATGAGGCGCAGCAAAGCGACGACTTTGAATGTGAACAACACGCATGGCGGAGATGATCTTTTTGGTGGACCTTGACGCCACCTGGAGGATGGGAACAAGAACACGTGGGCCTTGATCCCATGCATATAGGCTTACAGAGAAACCTATTTCT
Source organism: Thalassia testudinum (assembly GCA_037157565.1). Taxonomy (NCBI): domain Eukaryota; kingdom Viridiplantae; phylum Streptophyta; class Magnoliopsida; order Alismatales; family Hydrocharitaceae; genus Thalassia; species Thalassia testudinum. Next base: position 101,002,855 of record JAZHRO010000025.1, read on the forward strand.
GATTTAGGCAGTAGGTCTTAGTTAGATTTAGTTAGATAGACATTAGAATTTAGATTACTATCTTTTGGGCCCTTGTTGGTTATTTTTGGGAACGTGTTCCCATTTATTTAGATTATAGGATTATTTGAATTGTTTGAACTGAATTTCGATTAGTTAGTTAGATTAAGTCTGTTTGTTTAGTATAAAAAAAAAAAATTTTGAACTGCCTGCTACAAGCTGCATATCTGTAGGACGACCATCTAAGATTGAATGAGCAGCATCTAGTTTACTTTTATTGCACTGCATTCATTATTGCACGAAGAAAGCTGGAGTAAGGTACGTCTTCTCTTGAGCATTAATTACTTGTCATGCATATGCATTGAACCTAAATCTAAGACCACTAAAGTTCTTGAATCAAATTAATTCAGTGGTCACTTTAAAAAATTGGGACTATTAAGAGGTTGGACTTTAAAATCTGTGACTGAAAATTATGTGCAAAAGGATCTTGTTTGTGGAATTTCAAAAAAAATCAAAACACGATCGTATGCTTGCACACTTGAGACACTGTGCACCTCACACATAAGGTCACTAGATAAATTTCTACCTCTCCTCTTTTGCACCACAAGGGAAGTTAGTCGGAAATCAACAAGCCTATCCACCAAGTTACTTCGGTTCCTCGTGTGTGGGCTCGATTCGAGACTTCCATCCCTTGCGAGTAGGTTATAGGCACCAGCAAAGGTTGGCCTAGGAAGCGTAATTTTTGCAAAACTTGTGTGGCCACCAACTAAACATATAACTCTAAGACCTGCAATCTACTAAAAATAGATCCCATTGAATTTGCGTTTGCTGTGACAATAGGACTCTTTAGGAAGTTTTCTGCTGAATCCTAAGAAAGTTAAAATTATTTTGCTTAAAGAAATGGATTACTCTTACTCCTATCATTCAGATTATCATAGTCAATACTTCCCAACTTTTAATCAGGATCCCATGCTCCGAGCATATCCATCCTTTGATGAGTACATTGATAATTCATGGGATCATTCTCATTCTTACCCTGGGAGTACTGGCTTGATAACTCCCACTTTTGAGTAGAGCCTAGGAGCATGATTTTCCAATCCTAAAATCCCTACTTCCATGCAAACACCCAACCATCCCACCCTTCATGATTTTCCGTATCGAGGTTGGACCGATACCCCTAGGCAACTAAAGCCTGAAATTGACTATCCTCCCCAACCTGGTAATAGTAACCTCTCCTCTTTTATGATAAAAATGCAAAAATAGCAAAAGGAAATAATGGAATCAATGGGAGAGATGTTGAGGAATAGTCAACACTTAAATGAAGAAATAAGACAACTTAGCTACATGCTTCCCAATAATCCTGATCCCTACCCAATAAACCATGATCATGAAAATAATTCTGAGGAACCTAATGACAATAGGGATCCAATTTTAGGTAGCTATCACTTAGACTCTCCCAATGAGACACGGCCACTAGAGGATAATGATCATAGTGATTATCCACATGAATTATATTGCAGTCAAAAGCAAGGGAAGATGGTATCTCTTGAGGACCTTGACCCCAATAACGGTTTTCTCCTTACCCCTGCCAACCCGGGTCAAGGTTGTATTATTCCTATCACTTCCTCTCTTGATTATTTGGTGGAATCCCATTCTACTCTTAGTGAGCCTACTCTTGATCCTCTACCTAAGGAATCAACACCTACCATTCAATATTCTAAGGATTCAAATGCACCTAATGAAGTTGACCCTAAGGGAATAGAGGATGATCAATTCTGGTCTCAGGGATATGAAGAGTCTAATTCAGAGGATGAGGGTGCCCTAATAGAGGAACCTGGACTGAAAATCTGGAGTGAATCACAAGAGAATTATTTATCATTTGAGGATTTACCTCCTGAGGGCAGAAATAATATGATTAAATCCAGCTTCCTCCTTTCTTTTGAGAGCCATCCTCCATCAAAATAGGAGTTGATATTAGAGGAGGACAAACAAAATAATGAGAAGTCTATGGGATACTCTCGGGAACAAAACACGTCAATTCAGGATTTATACCCCGAGAAGAATGACGAATTCAATGATATAGGCTTCCTCCAAAATATTAAGACTGATCCTCTTTTAGAAATAATTGAGGATACTGATCCAACTCCTAATGAATCACATATACACCCCGACAAATATTTCAGTGAACCAAATGAATCTGGGGATGAGCTGAATGATAATGATTCTTACATTTTGACCTTGCCATCAAAAAGTTGTAATTTGGAGTCTACCCTTGATTCAAATATGACTCCGATCATTAATGCTAGATAGGATAACTTGAAGTTGTCTACTACTATTAAGGAGTGTACACAATCTGAAACATTGTTGGAATTGGACCTAACACCAACTAAGCCCTCATTGGACTTAACCATTACCTTCCAACACTACAAACAACCCTTATACTCCCTAACCGATCCTTGGCTCAAATCTCTGCTCATGTACATTCTTTCTGGAGAATATATCAAGCCAATACATCCTAGGGTAGAATGGCGAGTATGGATTGATGCTTGTACTTATACTCTCGCCATTCAAGGGTTTGAACTAATTATGTGTATATCTTTTAAAACCCATCCTGCTTTGGAGGATCCTTGTTATCCTCCACTTATTCCGTTTCGGGAGGCCTCTTTTCATATTCTGTTTATTATTCCTAGACCTCCCAAGGTAGCCAATGAGATTTTCTATTTTCATTTCTTCTGGCGAGCATTTAGAATTACATTGCATCATCAGCTCACCAACATCCGTGGTTACCTGTTTTCTAGGCCTGCACTATTACGAATATTTTTAGGGCCTAACTTTGTTTGGTTGGAACCAAACTTATAGGTTCCTTATAAGTTTGGCTGCTGATAGAAAATACAGTGCCTGTTGGGAGGCAACCCAGCAAACTGTGTCAGATAATATTTTTCCTTTCTCCTCCTGTTTTAATTTTACAATGGGGACATTGTAGGATTTAGGCATGGGGGAGTGCATTTGCATTTTAAGAAGTATTTATGCATTTAGGTTAGTATAAAAAAAAAAAATTTGAGCTGAATGGGTTAATCCCTAGCAAAATACCTTTGCTATTGGAGGTTCTTCTTCTGGAATTATTTCTTAAGTTTAGAATCCAGTGCATTTATTTCACGTGCACGTAGATTTGGTAATGGATCCTTGTGGAAAACCAATGAGCATTGGTAAGTCTATTGAACCCTTGGACAGTTCATAGGGAGTCAAGCATACTATCTTCTAGTAGATCCACCTCATATTTATGAGAAGAAGTAGAGAGATTATTGGTGCGCTAAGTCTAATGCAAGGACTCTTAAGTTTTGGATAATTAGATAATAATACTTCAGCGTTAGGCGTAGTTTTCACTCTCTGTTCCTGTGTACGTACTTTGAGTGAATTCCTAAGAGTCACCAAATAAGGCAGATACACAGAGATTGAGTCTTAATAAAGCTATAACTATGGTGGATGGTTACGACCGTCCTTCATAGAGTCCTCAGCTGAAGGAGGGTAATAGTGTCAAAGGTCAGAAATACGCCTGTCCTATCCATTCCTCCCCGGTGTTGAGAATAGGCACTTCCACCAAATAAGCCACATAACTTCCTCTTGACCATCATCATCCCTAATAATGCCTCATAAATAAAGGTTCGTATCGTGTTGTGTTGATTGAAAAAGAAACAAAAACAAGAAGAAATAAATAAAAAAAAGAGAGAAAAAAAGAGAAAAAGAAGAAAAAGTTATATTAAAAAAAAAAAAGTCCAGGTGTATGATGTAACACTATTTTTGAGGCAGCAAAACACCTATCGCGTTCCACCAAATAAGACCCATACCTACCTTCAAGTATTTCTGATCGCCTGAATACTGGTTGAGAACTCTAACTTAGTTGTAGAGTTATTAGGACTTTAATTGAAGTGTGGATGCCATGTGAGGCCACCAAATATTGAGTACAATTTTTAAATCTGGCGAGATTCGTGATCTCAGAAAGAAAGAAAAGAGAGAGTGCCTAGGAACATCAAGAGAGCACAATTGTGTAGCCTCTCTCAGAGTTGAATTGTCTAATAGTCTAGAAAGATAGAGTCTGTAGTACTAGACTATATGTAGCACCAGATGAGTGTGTGCCACCAAATACAAATCCATTCAACTCAATATCTCCTACCTAAGCTAAACACGGGGTCAAATTACAGATTATCGTTTGCTTTATCCCCGAGGGAAGTAGTTGCCTATCTCAACAAAAATTTTTGCCAAGGGTGACGTACGAACTCCTAATGAGAATCGACTCTTTCACTTGGATTTGTTACCTAGGCTATCAGCATTTCACATTTGTCTGGATTTCTAAAGTTTTGAAGTAAGAAAAGAAGAAATCTTCTGATTACTTCTATTATTTTTCATTTTTGCTAGGGACTAGCAAATCTTAGGCATGGGGGTATTTGATGAGTCCATTTTAATGGACTAATATTACACCTAAGTAACTTTAATTATGTCATTTAGGTTTGTTAATAACTATTAAGTTATAGAAGATTTGCATGCATCATGATTTAGGTTTACATTTATTCTATAACTTAATATGCTCATTTTATGTGCAGGAGAAATAATTGGCAAAAGAATGAGGGGAAAAGCATAAATTATCCTTTTTCAAATCACCGGCAGCTGTTCTTTTCCCCATTCTCCGAGGGACCCTCAACAACCGCCTGCCAAAGATAGTTAAGGGATTTGAAAATCCCTTAACTCTCAGAAGTGCAACGGAGAAGTTAAAAGGAAGAGGAGGGGAGCAAAGGAAAGGGCGCTTGATCAATGGGTCCTTCTTCCTCCCCTAGGGGGATATCCTTCCTCTCCACTGTGGAGAGAGTATGCACTATGGAGAAGGTGCACCACCCCCTTTTTCCCTAGCCACGCGACCGCGCCATCACCCTCCCAAGAGTCCATAGGCGCAGCACCACCCCCCCCCCAACAGGCTCTCTACCCTTGCACGATCGCAGGGCTGCTCCCACACCACTGTAGGCAGTTCTCCAGCCCGTGCATGCATACGCACCCCAGTAGACACACGCAGCGCGCAACCACGCGCCTCCCTGCCTTTCCAGCACACCAAGTCCTCTAGTGCCCCCCTGCTGCAGGCGCTCACTCCACCTCTGCCTGCAGATCCTTCTCCCTTTAGCGCCTCCATCATCCTAGCAGGCACCGCACGCCAAGTTCTTCAGAGCCGCCTCAAGCCACCACCTGGCGCTCCCCTCGCCTCCAGCGCACCGCAACGTGAGCACGGTTCATCTGCAAGTGCCATCTGCCTGCCCGCACGCACCAAGCCACGCCCCTCATCACCTTCCGCCCATGCCATAGCAGGCGCATCCTCTCAACCACACACCATCCCCAGCGCCCTGCTGCAGGCGCTCTCAACCGCACACCATCTCTAGCGCCTCCTTGCCGCAGGCGCTCTCAACTGCGCGCCCTACTGTAGGCGCTCTCAACTGCGCGCCCTGCTGCAGGCACACCGCTCCACCTTCCTGCAGATCGCATGCCTGCAAGCGCGCTCCGCCGCCCATCTGCAGGCACACCAGCACGCGCACGCTCGCACACCAGTGCGCGCAAGCCCTGCAGCAGCACCTCCGCCTTCTTGTTCAACAGGTCGGAGCTCCAGCCACCGCCGTCAGCCACCTCCGGCCACCTACGTCACCGCCGCTGCCACCACCTGAGAGCTCTCGACCTCGCCGTCCTCTTGAGCCTCGCAACAACCCCCGCAGTGCTCTCCCTCTCTCACAAGGTGGATAGAGAGGAAAAAAACCCTGTTTTGCTCTCAATTAAAATTTACATTTAATGCCATTGCCACCTAATTTGACTTTTTTTATTATTATTATATTGTGGCATAATTGCGTTCAAACACTCATAGTTCTTTATAATTGCATGGTATTGATATTAACTAGTTTAAAGATTGATTTTGGGGCTTAATTTAAGTATTAATTGTCTTTAGTACACATCATGTGAAAATTGCATGAATTCATCCTAAATTTATTGAGGATTTCTGTGAGGGAAAACTGCACTTATACCCTTATCTTTTTAAGTTATTGCAAATCTACTTTCCTTCACATTTTAAGTCAGATTTGAATAGGGATTTCACACTATCCAAAATAACATTAAATAATTAAGTATTGATTGCATCATTACCTCCCTGTGGACACGAACCGCTCTTCTGTGAGTGGTCATTTTCATTATTTTTGATTGGTCAATTTTTCCACCACTTAAATACTATAACGCTAAGTGAAAAGTCGTCTATCATTGAGCTCCTCCATCTCGTTCACCTCCTCGATGGTAGTGACCTTCTACTCCCATTCCAGTCCAAGGGAACGAAGAAGCTTCCCTTGAAGCTCCCCCATGATCAAGGTCTTCCCTAAAGCTTTCAAATTATTTACTATGAGAGTGAACCTAGTGTTCATCTCACTTAAGGTTTTGTCAATCTTCATAGAAAATGATTCAAATTCTTGTGAAAGTAAATTAATTTTAGAAGACTTTACCTTAGAGGTACCCTCATGAGTTACCTCGAGTGTGTGCCATATCTCATATGCGGTGGCGCATTGCGAGATTCTGTTAAATTCCTCAGAACTCAAAGCGCAATACAATGCGTTCATTATTTTTGCATTTAGAGAGAGCTCCTGGATTTGTTGTTGTGAGTAGCCTCCCGCAGGTTTCTCCGGGATGTCAAATGGCATCTTGCATCAGGCCCAAATCTTGAAGTCATTGGCTTGCAGGCAAGTCTTCATCCGCAGCTTCCAGTAGGGGTAGTTGCTCCCGTCGAAGAATGGTGGACGGGTCATAGACTAACCCTCGGAAATCCTGCTTGCAGAGCTGCTACCCTCCATGATCTTCTTGCTGGTTGTTACTCCGATATTGCAAGAACCTGCTCTGATACCAACTGTAATTCCCTTGTTGGAGGGGGTGAGAGATGCGTGACATAATATAAAGTGCGGAATTAAAATAGATAATCTCACAAAAATGAACAATCACACAATGGGCACAAGAATTTTTAGGTGGAAACCCAAATTGGGTGAAAATCACTACCTAACCCTCTCGAGTTAGGATTTCCCGATCGACCTAGTCGATCAAATCCACTAAACCCAGTCACTTAAACGAGGGTGACTGAACCTGAAATACAACCGCACTACTTTGACCGCAGGTAGTGTTCCTCAACACCCCTTCTCTTCACAAGAATGAATTTGTCTCACGAAGGAGATAGGAATTCGCAAAGCGAATACCCAACCAAAGATAATAAAATGTACAATAATCCTATAGAGCCTCAAATATTTAAACCTAGGTTCTATAGGAGTTAGGAAACTTCCCTTTAGTGGAAGTGTGTCGGATTGACGTGGGTGCATGAACCACGTTTTGGCATAGCAACGCTCTTGTAACATCGGCGGGAGAGCGGGTGCACAGGAATCAAGCTCTCTAGATGTAGAACTAGGCTAGGAGAGCTAGAGCTTTTTTCTTAAGATCAAAAGGCACAAAATTATGTGAAAGTGTGTTGCTTGGTGTATCTTGGTGTGTCTTACAAGCCAAGGGGTCCTCCTCTATTTATAGAAGGCCTAAGAAGGCTTTAGAAGGACTAGGAAGGCTTCCATAGCCGTTGGGGTTGAACCCAAGGAAAAATAGGCTGTAGTCAGAATTAATCATGATTCTGACAGGGTCATCAGACGTCTGGTCCTGACATCAGATGTCTGGAAAGCCTGTTTAAGATGTCTGGGAACTAAGTCCGACGTCTGATTCTAGGCGGGTTTCCTTCCTGACTTGAATCAGAACTAAACAGGGTTCTAGTGTATGGCTATCAGATGGCACACAGGACATCTAGCACAAGGTATGGACATCTGGAAACCTATTTGTTCTTTGGAAATGGATTTCCAACAATTCTAACAGCTATAAAATCTCTGAAGGAAGATTTTGGGTCAGTTGAGGCAAAACGGTCATGTATCAGACGTCTGGGGTCCTCTACGGACGTCTGATACGAGGCTAACGGTCATTTCCTCAACGTTTGCTAAGGAAGCCAATGGTCCACTAATTGGATGTCTGGCAAAGGCATCAGATGTCTCCTAAGACATCTGGACTAAGGTCTAGATGTCTGATTTTATCAGACAGAACTAAGTCCAGCCTAAATAATCGGACGTCTGAGTCAACAGTCAGACGTCTTAAAAGTTTTTATCAAACATCTGAAATTCAGATTAGACGTCTGAAAAGGTTGTCTGATCCCTATTTGGGTTTTCTAAGTTCTGTATAGAAAACCTAAGTATCCTAGTGTAGTGCAGGTGTTCCTAAGACTACTTTAAGGATCTTTTGAAGCTCTTTAATAGATATTCTAAGAAATAAAAAGAGCAAGAATATAATGACAAAAGTACATAGAAACAGAAATCTATCCTATTCTTTTTGTCCTTCCATCTTCAAGCTTTCACTCCTCGCGAAGCTCCTCTGCATCTGTCTAGCTCCTCCAATCTGCCATGGATGCGAACTAGAACTCCGTCTAAACACCTGTCTCCATTTGCAATTTGACCTGAAAACTAGGACTCAAAAGCAAATGTTAAAATACACGTGTTTTGTTATCATCAAAATAAACGATCGTGGTGCTCTAGCACCAACATCTTCGAGGCTATTGGCCTCCCCACTGCTCCGCTGAACACCGCACTTTCACACTTCACCTTCCGTCATCATCCGGGCACCTCACGCACTCCCACACCTTACGAACACTGCCGTTCAATTCCCCACCTCATGGTGAGCCTATGAACTATTTTAACTGGGGCTCTTAGCCCATTTTCTTGCTTCCAGGTCCCAGGTCTCCATCGCCATTGATGAAGCTTCGACTGAAGCTTGAAGCTCTCATCAGGCTTATAGGTTCCAGGCGTCGACTTCAGGTGCAGCAGATTACCTCTAGGAGTATCCTCGCATGGTCAATTGGAGCCTTTGACCAAGTCCACCAATTTGACGAAGGAAGCTACTGTTACTGCTGCATGAAGGAAGGAGGGTGGGATAGTCCCACCTCGGAAGCTAACGAGCCCCCGCGCCCGTATAAATTGAAAAAGTGTCGTCAGCTTATCACCTCGACACACAAGGGGCTGAGGTCCCCCGCACGCTCACCTCACACGCCTCATCCGCAACATCTCCCTCGTGGACCTGGTGTGCTCGTCCCGCCGAAGCCCTTCACTCCTCAGATGCGACTGATTGCCTTTTTGCAGGGTTTGTTAAATTGGGGTTTTAAGTTGTTTCAACATGCAAAAATGGATTTGCTTTTAAAATTTATAAGACCTAGATAGTGGGGTATCTAACGTTGTCCAAGATGGCAAGTTTGTAGAAATTAAATCTCTTGCTTGGAAAATAAATCTCAACTTACTTTTTGGTGTTTTAAAATATTTAATTTTTGTTTTGAAATAACTAAAGCAACACAAAATTGATGGTGGGAAGATGGATAACACCTAAATTTACTAAACTAGAACCTAAGTGACAAGTAATTCCTCTCTCTAAGCTCACCTAATTAGGTGGGAACCTAGAGTAATTAGAGAGAGGGTGTGATTACACTAAGGTAAAAGTAAAAGAAAACAATTAAGAAAAGGCAACTTTACTCAAGGAGAAAAAAAATGTTCTACAAACCCTAGTAGAGGAATGCTTCTACTACTAAAAAATTGGAATAAGTGAAATAAAACATAAATTCTCTTGAATTGTTGGTGTGGAGGGGAAGCTCCTTGCTCCAAGCTTAGTGGCTCCTAGGCTTGAATAGGGCTCCTTCTCCTTCCTTGCTAGGTTCCTCCAAGGTGGAAACTTCCACCTTAACTCCTCCTTGAAGTGAGATGCTCCTCCTCCAAGGGTGGACGTCCACCCTAGGTTCTTCTCCTTTTCCTGGCCATCATCCTTGAAGTGGAATAGCCATCCTCCTTGGCGTGGTCCAAGTTGAAGAGAGTGGGGAGAAGAAGGCACCAAAGGGGCGGGTGACGTGCCCCCTTAATCTTCTTCTCTACTCCTTCTTCTTGGTCGTAGGTGTAGGTGGGTATAGGTGGATTAAAGCACTAATGGAGGATGATCTTTATGTGGTGATATGGTGGGTTTATATAGAGGTGGAGAGGGGAGTAGTTGGCATGAATAGGTGGAGGGCTAGGATGGAGTTTGGTGGTGGTTATGGGTGGTTAGAATGATCCTAGGGCTAGGGTTAGTTGGCACCACCTTAAAGGGTGTTAAGGGGGTGGTTATGGTGGTGTTGGTGGCTTTTGGTGGTGGAGAGACACCACCATTTTGACGCCAACCTAGGGTGATCTAGAAGGGGGGTTAGGTGGATGGTGGAGATGGATTTAAAGGGAGATATGTGGTGGAGATGAGGGGGATTTTGGAGGGAAAGGGTGGTGCCAAGATGGAGGTGGTTATGGTGGTTTTTGGCGCCAAAATGGTGGAGTCTTTCGGTGGTGATGATGGGGTGAAGTGATGGCTAGGTGGTGGCACCAACTTGGAGTAGGATAGCTAGCTTAGGTGAGCTTAGTTGGTGGAGCTACCTAGGGTTGGGTTCAAGGTGGTGGATGGCCAAGGAGTTGGATGCTATCTAAGCTAAGCTAAGCTAAGCTAGCATATCTAGCTATGCAGCAGACGAGTAGGTAATGTGAGCTAGTGTTTGAAGAGAGGAGCTGAGGAGGAGAAGTCTGGAGCTTGAAATGTAGCTGGAAGTTGTTGAAGAGGCTGGCATGGAGCTACTCTAGTTGGCTTAGCTTGCTAGGTCTTTGCTAGCTGCTAAGCCAAGCCAAAATGAGCTGGGTTCTACCATAATGAGCTGAGGTGAGCTAGGCCTGCTGCTCCCGGGGAGGATCAATCTGGTTGAGGTAGCTAAGGTAGCTTAGCCCAACTGAGTTGAGCTAAGCTGAGTCCCTAGGAGTTGGACTTGAGCTTCCTAAGTTGGAATGAAGTCATCTTCAGCTGGGTGGAGTTGATTAGAGCTGGATGTAGCTGGACCTGAGCTGGGGTGAACTCCAGTCAACTCAACTAAGCTAGCTAGAGCTCCCTGTGGACTAATGGAAGCTGAGATGATCTAGACTCATCTAAGTTGAGTTGGATCTGAGTTGACCTGAGTTAGGGTGAGCTAGGATGAGATCTCTTGAGCTACCATTCAGTTGAGATGAGCTGAATGCAGCTCGGATGAGCTAACCCTAATTCAGGTGAGCTGAATTCCAGCTATGGTGAGTTGGATCAAGCTGAGTTCCAGCTGGTGAGGGCTTCTCCTTCACCAGTTGCCTTCTTGAGTGCTAGGGTACTAGGGATCTGGCAATCTGTTTATCCCTAACACTCACAAAAACACATTAAACACAATAAAAAATGCAATGCATGCCTAACCTAATTTTTGCCTAAATGCAACCCAAAAACTCGTTCGCAGAGCATAATCCTAAGAGCTAGGTTTGTTTTAATGTATAAGAATAATGATAAACTACCATTTATCACACCCCTATGCTTATCTTTTGCTAGTCCCTTAACAAAACTTTAATTTTTTGGAAAAAGGAATTTTTGGGAAATCTAATTTTTTTTTTACTTTTGAGGAGAAAAAGATTTAGGGAACATTGTTGATCTAAACATAGGAGGCATGGGATTTATTAAAGATAAACATAGAGATTTATTTTTGGATCCAAAAATTAGACAAAATGGGATCAATATATTCTCAAGAAAATTCACAAATTAACCCCTTGTTAATTCAGATGACTTGAATTTTTTATTTTTAGGATTTTTCTGGCTCTTGAATCTGATTCGCAACATGCAATATCCTTTAAAACCTTGTGTTCGTGCTTGTAAAAAGCCAACATTTATAAGGGCATGTTTTTGGTTTAAAACATTTTTTTTCTCCCCCATGCTTATTTTTAGCTTAGTCTTACAACAGATGTGTTAGGATCATCATTCCCATTACCAATCCTTGAGGGGGCTTTGGCGCCAATACTTCGGGATAGCACTTCCATGACACCACCCAAGAGCTCACAACCCCAAAACACAATGCGGTGTAAAGGGGTACTCCAAGCAAACTCAAGCTCTTGCTCCAACACTATAGGTAGAGCACCGTCCAAGACACTTGAGCTGCTAAAATGTGCCTTAATGCTCCATCTAATGATATGAAATGTACATATGGAGCAGCGCCGAGGCGGTAACATGTTGACATCGCATCCTCAAAGGAGGCATAACTCAAACCAATGATCTGCTTCAACTTTTATTAAGTTCAAACAAGGGAGTTTTTTTTATTTTTAGTAGTTTTTATTTGTTGGCTTGTGTGTGAAATTTGACACAGGAAGTTCGGCAAGAAATGCAAGTTTTTGAATCAGAAACTAAGCCAAATACTTTCCATATTACAAAAGAGGATCAAGTCACCTAAACTATCACGAGTTCAGGTGGAATTTTAGAGAAGGATATCTGATCTAGTCTAAAAATAGACCCTGAAATTATAACGATCAGATCCGCATCCTCATCCCTAGTTTGTTAAAGATTAAATTCCATTGTACCAAAAGTGAGTTTTCAACCTTAGTCCCGATTTCAAAATTTTTCCTCAAAAGGTTTTCAACATTTTATTTTTTTTGGGTATGCAAGCAGGAAAATAAAATAACTGAAGAAAAATGCATGTTTTTAGGTTTTGAAAATCCTAAATCAATCATCAAATTCTAAAAACACCCCCCCATGCTTAAGATATGCAATGTCCTCAAGCATTAGAAGGGAAAAGGGATCACGTTAATGAAGAGCGGTTGGGTATAGGATGGTCAAAACCTGGAAAAAGAAAGGAAAAAGGAAAGCAGGAAAAATGTTGGGTTACCTCCCATCCAGTGCTATCTTTTACACCATTCAGCCGAGCGTGAAGGCATGCACGGAAGACAGAAAATCATGTAAATAGTTGGACATGGATGCCCGCATAAAATGTGTCTTCTTCTATATCCCTAGAAAATTGATTAGAAGCAATATTGGGATCAAAGTTAGATGAAAAATGATAAGTGTAGCCTGAGTCTGGACATGGTTTTAAATTAGGTTGGATGCCAAACTTGGGAGGGTCTGGTGGTACGTCTATGGGAAAGGGGTCGGGAAAGGGATGGGGAGGATTTGGTGAAGTTAGTGTGGAAGGGTGACGTGATGGAAGAGTGGGAGGGTCAAGGTAATCAGGGGGTTCATTAGGAAGGGTTTTTTGGTCATGACAAGTTTCAATATCATAGATTTCGCCGACCATTGATTCTGAATCGGAGTCCTCAAAATGATTGTGGTTGGTAAGGGTATCTATCAACATTGTCTCCTCCACCATATTGGAAATTTCTGTATCTGAGTCCTCAAAAAAGTTATCATCATGGAATCTCTTGGAGGATTTGAAAATATCTAAAGTGATAGTTTGGCCGACGCAAGTGATATCCATTTTGCCTGTGTGGCAATCGATATTTGCCTTTGTAGTGGCCAAGAAAGGTCGTCCAAGGATTATTGGGGCATCCAGTAATGATTCAGGTACTTCAATGTTAAGGACTAGAAAGTCTGCAGGAAAGACACAATTCTGGACCTTGACCAAAACATCCTCAACAGTCCCACGAGGTTTGATTGTAGATCGGTCGGCTAATTGTAGTGTAACCTCGACGGGTTTTAATTCACTGATTTCAAACTCTTCAAATAAAATTGTGAGAATGATATTAACTGAGGCACCAAGATCAAGGAGGGTGCGATCAAAGGTAGTATCATCAATAATCACAAAAATTAATGGCACCCTCGAATCTTTCATCTTAGGAGGCCGCTTGCTCTGTATGACAGAGCTTACTGTCTTCGAAAGATGTCCCTGTCCTAGATTTTTGGCCTGCCTTTTAGGAGTATAGATCTCCTTCAAAAATTTGGCGTAGGCATGTATATATTTGATGGCATCTAGGAGAGGAATATTGATTTGAACTTACCCAAATAGATCCATGAGTTCTTCTGTGGTGGGCTCAGATTTCTTTTTTCTATTGGTGGTGGGGTGGAGAGCTTATGGAAAAGGGATAGGAATTGTGTCTTGAGATTTTTGTATTTCTTTTTCTTCTTGATGGGGAGGTGGGGAGTCAATTTGCACAGTGATGGGGATTTCACGAGGTTTGTGTGAAGGCCCGGGATCAGTGGTGGTTTTCCCACTCCTCAATGTAATTGCATGTGCAGTCGGATTATTATTTGGAGGAGGTGGAGGGGCCTGCGGTTGTGGAAACCTGGGAGGCTGATTCGGGTAGTGTGGATTTCTGCCTGGATTTTGGTTCCTTTGGTGATTAGGGTTGGGCATGGGTTGAGACGAAAGATGTCTTGCAGGTCTTTGAGTGGGGGTAACCCCAATCTGATTGTTCAGATTTGTGATGGTGCGGGTTACTTCCATCATTTTTGTCTGCATTTCCTATAGGGTTCTCATCATCTGGGCATTGATGTCTTGTTGGGATGGCCTAGGATGAAAGGTTGGATTTGACCCATACCCATTAAAATGATTTGGTTGAGAAGGAACCTGATTATTCCAGGAGTAGTTCAGGTAATTTTTCCAATTGGAAGAATTTTTAAAGGGCTCCTGGATGGCAGAAATATTTTGAGTGGGGTTAAGATTTGGATAGTTGTAATTCCCCAAAGAATCATAGATAGTCTCCGAATATTGGTAATAATCAGTAGGGGTAGTGGTGAGATTGTGCAAATTTTCTCTTCGTGGAAGGTTAGGTTGGGTTAGGTGTGGATGTGTGGAGCTTGGGTTGATGTGGCAAGTCTTTCCTCAATTTTCTTTTGATTAGTATGCATCTAGTCGAGTTTTTGAGCGATCATTTGAAGATCATCTTGGGTGACAGGGATAAATTGAGTGCCTACTTCATGAACACCGAACTGCGGGTTTTGAGTTTTGCCAAATGTGTTCATGGAAGCTTGATTAAATGAGTTTTCACTCATTTCTTCAAAAAGATCATAGGCACTCTTAGCATCCTTATTCAAGAAGTTTCCGCCACACGAGGCATCGACAAAGTGTCAAAGTTGATCTTCTAAACCATTACAGAAGACTTGCACGAGTTGCCATAAAGGAATCTCGTGGTGCGGGCAACTTCTTAAAAGATCTTGGAATCTCTCCCAAGAGTCATGGAAACTTTCGCCAGATTTCTGTTGGAAGGTCGTAATGGATTTTCGTAATGAATTAGTACTACCTATGAGAAAGAATTTCTTGAGAAAGGCGCTCTTGAGCTGAGGCCAAGTTGTGATGGGTCGGCCAATGGTTCTGAACTAATAAGCAGCCTTATCTTTAAGAGATAATGGAAATAGATGCATCAGCCATAGGTCTTCTTGCACATTTCGGGAACGGGTTGTTTGTGCAAGAAGAGTCAGCTCTTCAAGGTGGCTGAAAGGGTCTTCCCTAGGAAGGCCATGGAAGTGCTTAATCAGGTTTAGGACTGCTGGCTTGATCTCAAAGTCCCCCTCTAGTATGACCACCCCTGGTCATCCCTCATAATAAGATGGATCATAAAAATCTTTTAGAGGAATAACAGGCTGCTGACAGGGTGGTGGGTTTGGCCTTTGATTGGCTAGGTTTTGGATGTTCCTAGTCAATGTTTGTTGATTGGAATTTAATTTAGTAATCTACTCAGCCATCATTGTTAAAAGATTAGGCAAGGGGTCTTGATGTTGTGATTGAGGCAAATCAAGATTAGGGAGCTCCAAGTGTCGAAAGTTAAAGGTGGGTGGGTTTTGGGTGGAAGGGTCAGAATTAGGGTTAGTAGTGGCGTTAGAGGTAGGATTAGAGGTGGAAGTGGAAGGGTTAGTGGACCCATTTTGTTGATTTTCCATTTTAGAAGTAGAAGGAAAAAGCAGCCTTTTTGCGAGTGGGGCGAAATCAAAAGGTCCCTCCAAGTGCAGATTTCGAGACTGTTGTCCGTGCATAAAGTGGAAGAACGGGAGGGGAGGAGAAGAGATGGAGATGAGAGAAAGTGTGTAATTCAAACAAAAAATCTAGACCTAACTTAATTGTGACTCCCTAAAAATAATCTAAGACTTGGTCTACCTAGGAAATAAGTAATCAACAGTGAATGCCCGTTCTATCAATGAATCTAGCCAAGTTGCTTATGGGGAGGTTTGGGCCCAAGCATTTTCCAGGAAAATCCCCAGGTTCTTGTACAAACCTGCGCCTAGTCGTTTGATATGGCCTCTCAACCTGAACACCAAATATAGATGACAGAATTTATATTAACTAGAGAAGACTTAAGACCTAGCTAGCAAGCCTAAGTTGATGAAACCTTAGGGGTCAAGTTGTTACGAATTTTAGTTAGGGCTAGGATACTAAAGTGCACACGGAATGTGGAGAGTATTGATTGGGTTGTTGCCTTGTTATTTCAATTTTTAGTGTGTAGGAATTTGAAAGTGGTTCCAATGAAAAGCAAGTTGTCACACAATTATTGTATTTCTATCTTTTAGGATTGGATTTAACTTAGTATATTTTTATGGTTTTATTTTTTAAAATTTTAAAATAAGTTTTGAAACTCCACAATCAAAGGAAAAACAAATTGTATTGGTGATGGTTAATTTCCTTTAATGTGAGTCTCTAAAAAAAAGAAAGAAAGAAATCCTAAGCCAATTGTCCATAAGACAGAAAATTACTACCAATGAATTATTTTTAGGTTTTCTATATTAAGTAGTGGTCCAAACAAGTCAAACAGTACCATTACTTTGAAGAAAATCAAACAAGGATTCCAGAAAAGATTTTTTTAAAATTTTAGGAATTTGTTTGATAGTTGTTTTGAATTTTATTTTTACTTGTGTCAAAGTTCAGAAATGATACCCGTGGGTATTTTGGACTTTCAGTATTACTACCGACCTTAGAAAATTTTGGTGGTTTTATATGATGTGTAAAATTTTACAAGTATTCTATAATACTAAATTTCACAAAAATTGAAAGAGTATAAAAATTATAAAAATCATGGACATTAGCAAAACAGGAAGATTAGAGGGTGTGACCCCTTTGCAGTCCACGAATTTTTTAAAATTAAATACAAATCCAATTATTCTAAAATTTAGAACAGATGTATCCAAGGTGATTTGGAATCTCTGTGTAAAATTGCAAGATTTTAGGAGGCCAATGGTGATCGAAATTGATTTTTCAAATCTGGACAGAAGTATGGATCCAAAAAAGCAGAACACCAATACTAGAAATGGAGTGGTGTTAATGGTGCAAACAAGCAATCACTGGGTTTTAAAATGCACCACTCCACTTAATTAAGTTGTTTAGGGTCCTGAAAGGCAAGTTTAGTGTATTTTGGTAGTTTTTTAGGTTAGGTGTGACAACTAAGAAGAACCAACCTGAGTGTTCGCTGGACGACAAGGAACTTTGAGCTTTCACTTTCAAATTCCTGCTTTCTCGCTGTAGTTCCTGCACACACTAGAGAGAAGAAAGAGAAAGGAATGAGATCCACTTCGAGCAAGAGAAAAAAATGATTAAGCAAAGCTGTGCCTCCCTAGCAACAATGCCAAAAAGTGATCGTATTTTTGCACGGTTTGTTAAATTGGGGTTTTAAGTCATTGCAACGCATAAAAATGGATTCTCTTTTAAAATTTATAAGACCTAGATAGTGGGGTATCTAGGGTTGTCTAAGGAGGCAAGTTTGTTGAAATTAAATCTCTTGCTTGGAAAAAAAATCACAACTTTCTTTTTGGTGTTTTAAAATATTTAATTTTTGTTTTGAAATAACTAAAGCAACATAAAATTGATGGTGGGAAGATGGCCAACAACTAAATTTACTAAACTAGAATCTAAGTGAGAAGTAATTCCTCTCTCTAAGCTCACCTACGTAGGTGGG
Organism: Thalassia testudinum; assembly: GCA_037157565.1. Taxonomy (NCBI): domain Eukaryota; kingdom Viridiplantae; phylum Streptophyta; class Magnoliopsida; order Alismatales; family Hydrocharitaceae; genus Thalassia; species Thalassia testudinum. The sequence goes on from JAZHRO010000025.1 coordinate 101,020,635, forward strand.
AACCTAGAGTAATTAGAGAGAGGGTGCGATTACACTTAGGTAAAAGTAAAAGAAAACAATAAAGAAAAGGCAACTTTACTCAAGCAGAAAAAAAATGTTTTACAAACCCTAGTAGAGGAATGCTTCTACTGCTGGAAAATTGCAACAAATGAAATAAAACACAAATTCTCTTGAATTGTTGGTGAAGAGGGGAAGCTCCCCACTCCAAACTTAGTGGCTCCTAGGCTTGAAAAGGGCTCCTTCTCCTTCCTTGCTAGGCTCCTTGAAACTGCCGGTTTTATGTGATGACCGGGTTTTAGTTTGTTATAACATTGTAGTATAGCCGGTTACTACCAACATTTCATTTATATAAATTTTTTTTTACTCGGAAAATAAAAGAGTTCCCGAGGTCGAACTCAGGGAGCAAGTTGTATTCTAGAGATATACATGTTTCTTTTACAAAATAAAGAAAGAGAGAGGGAAAGAATTTGTTGTTTTCTTCGTTTTCTCCTCGTGATGTTCTTCTTTCTTTCTTTCTTCAGAGCTCCTTCTTCTTCTTCTTCGTTCTGCAGAGGTGATGCTCCTCTTCAGATCTCTTTCTTCTTGGTTTCTGTCTTGGCCTCTCTTCTTCTTTTTCTGCAATTGTGGTGACCCTTTCTCTTTTCCCTTTTCTTCTTTATGGCTGCAGAGCTTCTGCCTTCAGCTACTAAGTCTTCCTTTCTTCTTCTTCTGCTTTGGCCGTTGCTCTTCTTTCTTCTTCAGCCTGCCTTCTTTCCTGCTCTGGCTGCTGACCTTCCGTCGTCTGACCCGGTGCTTAGACGACTTAACTATGCATTTGCTACAGTGCAGCTCCTTCTTCTTCCGCGGGTCTTCTTCTTCGCCTGTGCCTGCACACTTCAGAGTTTTTCGTCAGAGGCAAAACCTACTCTACCCTCCCCCCCCCCCGCGTCTCTCTTTCTCTCTGAAACCACTCTTGGGAAAGCTCTCCCAGAGCTACCGGGTAATCGGGTTCGGGTCACGCCCGGGTCCAGGCCCACCGGCGTGCGTGGTGGGCGAGGAGTGCAGGTCAGTCTAAGTCGGGTCGGGTCAGGTCCGCGGGGCGTGAGCGCGGACGAGACCGGGTAACCGGGCGAGTGTAAGGGGACCTCACCCCGTGTACTGAGGCAGTAAGGCTACTGCACAAAATCAATTTAAACAGTGGAACGGGTGTGAGGCTTACTGATGTGGGACTAAACGCAGACCTTTCCTCGCGTGCGCCTGCTGGGAGACCGCGGCCTGGCTTCTGCAGCTGCGGCTTCGATTTGCACAGGTTGCTGGCTGGCTGCCTTCGCAAGACTCCCCGTACTCCGCAGCAGCTGGAGACCTGGAGTCCTCAAGCCTGGAGCGCGGGAGAAGCTGCTTCAATGTGCGTTGATGGCGGTCGAACCTCAAAACCTGTCGGACACGAATATGGCCTCGCGGCCTGATCAAACCACTGGGGAACCTTCGCCGTGGCACGGCGAAGGTGAGGAGCTGCGCGGCAGGCCGCAAGGAGGTGTCTGGCGGCAGGCCTGGGTCGGACTGCAACCGGAGGAATGGGTTTGTTCGGGGGAGTGTTACGGAGGTGTTGAGTGGCAGTGGAGGGGTGGGGGGTGCTCAGTGTGATGAGGCGGAGGTTCGGTGAGGGTCGGCGAGCCGTGTGGGTTGCTGAGGTGATGGGAGCGGCTTGCCGGAGGGTGGTCGGAGGCGAAGGGGGTGAAGGTGGTCAGGGTCGGTAGAGGGCTTAATTGAATAAATTGAAAGCGGGGAAAGAAAGAGGAGGAGAAGGGGAGTAGCTCTAGCTTACTTGCAGGGACGAAGGGGGAGGAACAGGGCGACAGTCGTATCGACTGTCGTCGGAGAAGACGATGCTCAGGGAAAGGGGCGGCGGCGAGCAGAGAGCCGGAGAGGCGCCAGCTGGGTGCGGCGTGGCGCAGGAAGAGCAGGGGAGGAAGTCTCTGCTGCTGGTATTGCGGCAGAGCGAAGAGGTGGAGGGGGAGGAAACCGCCGGAGCTGGTGAGCGTCTGCCGGAGGAAGAAGAGAAGAAAGTTGGGGATTTTCTCCGTCAGATCCAGGCTGCCCTGGTCGGTGGAGCAACGGGGGGTATTTATAGGGATCAAACAGGGAGGAAGGCGGAGGGAGACGACGTGTCTCCCTCGCCGGAGGATGGTCGGAAACAAGAACCCATACCGTCCGTGCGTTCGCACGGCCGGTATGGTGGGTTACAAGGACCAGGGGGGTGTCCCTGCGACGGCTGACGACGCAGGGCACCCCCGGTTTACTTGCCAGGTCCCCCACCTCACCCTGCGCGGCGCCATGCTCCGCGCAAGGTCGCCGGAGCATGGTGCTGGCAGGTTTTGCAGGAGGGACCTGATTGCAAAGAACGAAGGAGAGTTAGGGGCCAAAATGCGAGGGTTCAAAAGTTGAGGGCCAAAGAATAAATATATGAGGACCAAAGTGTAAAGTCGGTCAAGGAGGTTTCTTCTTAGGCTCAAGTTTTTATACATGACTAATTAGGACCTAAGGAATCTGATGGTGAATTTCATTTTCATATTAAACCTTGTTTGACCGGTCAATTTGCGCAAAAACCCAAATTAAGTTATTAATTGGGCATGGTTCTCAATGTAGGTCAAAATGGGTTCTAAAGGCCAAATTGAAGGTTCTAAACCCTAGAGATTATTTTTCTATGAATTTTAGAGGGTTTATTCTATTTTTACTTTGCCTCGAACCTTGTGAATTGAAGTGGGTTGTTTTAGGGTTACAGATTATCATTTGGTTTCTTGGAAGTGCTGTAGCCCTTGCTAGATCATCTCATCCCACTTTTATTCTTATTAAGCTGCTTTGACCTATGTTTGGGCCCTGAATTACCCTGTATGCAGATTATACTGGTAAAATTGCACTTTTACCCCTTATGACTTGTTTTCTTCTCAAACTCAGAATTCTCTGAGTTAAGCCTTTCCTTGAGATATGTAGGAGCTTTTATCCTTTGTATTAGGTCAAAATGAGCTAGTTATGGCTCATGATGAGGTTCTCATCATACCCGCATGCCTAGCTTTTGCTAGTCCCTTAGCAAAAACTTAAGGTTTCAACCCTTGTTCTAGACCATGAAGTTTTTAATAGTTTTAGATAAGTGCCTTTTTTTATTTGAGCATAGATTAGGTTAGAATGCTGACCATAGGCCTAAAAGGTACTCTAGTACCAATCAAGATCCAAATCTGTCTAGCCTTAGCCTCAGTCTTTTAGCAAAGGTTTTTGAGGCCCACAAGAACTAACCTAAGGTTTATTGGACTTCGTGGTTAAAGCACCCGTGCTTGAAATGATTTTAGCCCTGGCTCAGTTCGCAGTGCGTTTTGTAAGAGAGAGATAGAAAGTTTTTCTGTTTGGAGAGTTTTCTCTCTCTTTTTCTTTTTAGTTCTAGCCTAGGATTGGCTTTTCAACACGGTCTGTATCAGATTCCTTGCTCCCATCATCAATCCTCAAGGGTTCCTGGCGATCGATGCTTCGAGATAGCACCGCCCATGGCAACCCCCGGAACCCTGGCTATTGAGATTTCGAGATAATCCCATCCATGGTATTCCGTGGCCGAATCCAGACCCTGGCAATTGACACTTCGAGATAATGCCATCCATGGAATCTGAACCAGCAGAGTGCTTACATGCCCCCAGTAGGATATGTAAATATCCTAAGAGACAAGCACCGAGGAGATGATATTTTGTTACGCATCTTCGAGGGGATTTCCCCGCCTCTCTGCGCTGGGAACTCGTCCAAATCAACTTGTGTTGATCGGCCGCTCCTATTCTAGGTATTCTTTTCAGATTTTTGCGACGCTTCTGCGTGATTCTGATTTTTACGCTTACTGAACCAGGCTGTGTGTGAGATTAGGGTGCTTAGGTTACTGAGTCCCGTAAACCAAAAATTAGTTAACGAGGCCGAATACTCCCTAAACCTTAGACCTAATACTTCAGCTTTTCATTTTCCTCAACCTCTTGAGGAGTGTCCAGATCTTAATGGGTACTAAGAGTCTATTCAAGAATGCCTAAGGTTTGCATTCTTTACTAATCTTATTGTGCACTTTTCTTGAATGAGGTCTAGAACTTAGGTTAATTCCTTAGTTCCTTACTAATGACTATCACTTTTTCTCATAATTTTGTGCTCCTTTTTCCTTTTGTTTCTTTTCTCCTTCGCAAAATTTCCTTCTCCTCTTTTCCTCTTGTTCTTTTTCGAAAATTTTTTAATTTTTATGGTGTTTTTGACATATGTGAATTTTTTTGTTTGAAACCTTTTCTTACAAGTTTTTGTACTTTCATACCCCCCCATGCCTAAGATTTGCAATGTCCTCATTGTAATCTAGGGGGTCTCAGTTCATTCCTTAAGACAGAAATTTGGGTGAGTGGATGGGTCGGGTTGAATTTTTGCGGACGATTTCAAATCTCAGATGCGAACATCTGAGTTGGGGTCGGCTGTCTACAAGGGTGAACTTCGAGTGCTGAAAGGTGTCAGAACAAGTTTCAGGTTTTCAAAGAGAATGACGGGCTGCCTCCCGTTAAGCGCTGAGTTTTACGCCATCGGCTGGGCGCAATAAGCTCAAGGGGAAAGGAGGATATAAGATGCCTCAGCCAAATCAGTAGAAGTTACATCAATGAACGGCTTGAGTCTCTAACCGTTCACGATGAAAGGTTCAGAATCGTGGCTGAGTGGACTGATTTCGATTGCTCCATTTCCAAAAACCTGTCAGACCAAATATGGTCCGACCCACTTAGATCTCAGTTTTCCTGGGAAGAGTTTGAGTCGGGCATCAAAGAGTAGGACCTTTTGACCAGGATGAAAGATCTTTCTCGAGATGTGTTTGTCGTGGAAGGCTTTAACCCGCTCCTTGTAGATTTACGAGTTCTCGTATGCGTCTCTGCGTAATTCATCGATCTCGCTGATTTGGAGTTTTCTGTGGGTCCCAGCCTTAGAAAGATCCAGATTACAGTTCCGTACTGCCCAATAGGCTTTATGCTCCAGTTCGACGGGAAGGTGGCATGCCTTTCCGTACACCAATCTAAAGGGAGACATGCCCAATTGGGTCTTGTGGGCGGTCCTATAGGCCCACAATGCTTCCGGAAGTCGGGACGACCAGTCCTTCCTGTCAGGTCGAACAGTGACTTGCAGGATTTTCTTGATCTCCCGATTAGACAGCTCAGCTAGACCATTAGTTTGGGGGTGGTAAGGAGTAGAGATTCGGTGAGACACCCCGTATTTGGTCATCAGTGACCTAAACTGAGCATTTGTGAAATGGGTCCCCCCATCAGAGATTATTGCACGAGGAATCCCGAACCTTGAGAAAATGTGTTGATGAATGAATTTGAGGACGATTTTGTGATCACAGGTTCGGGTCGGTATGGCTTCGATCCATTTGGACACGTAGTCCACAGCCAACAGAATGTATTCGAAACCATCCGAAACAGGAAAGGGGCCCATAAAATCAATCCCCCAAACATCAAAGATTTCGCATACTAGAATCGGTTGCATAGGCATCATGTCACGACGGCTCATGTTGCCCAAAGTCTGGCAACGACTGCATGCCTTGCAATGACTGTATGCGTCTTTGAACAGTGTGGGCCAGTAAAAGCCGCACTGGAGGACTTTTGCTGCAGTTTTATGCCCGGCAAAATGGCCACCGCATGCCTGGTCATGGCAGAAAGAGAGGATATTGTTGACTTCCCCTTCCGAGACACATCTCCGGATGATCTGATCGGCACCTATGCGGAAGAGGTACGGGTCTTCCCAAATGTAATACTTGGCATCGGAGCGTAATTTGTCTTTCTTGGCCTTCGGCCAATCGGACGGGGTCTGATGAGATGCCAAGTAATTTACAATATTAGCAAACCATGGAAGGCTAGTACCAATAGTCAGCAGGTGCTCATCGGGAAAATGCTCAGTGATGGGTCCGGAAGGGTCAATTATTTCAGAAGGAAGACGGGACAAGTGATCAGCTACCACGTTTTGTTTTCCAGCTTTGTCGCGAATCTCAAGGTCAAATTCTTGCAACAGCAAGACCCATCGGATTAATCGAGGTTTCGCGTCCTTCTTCGCAAGGAGATGCCTCACAGCTATGTGATCCGAGTATATGATGACATGGGAACCCAGAAGGTACGATCTGAACTTCTCTAGGGCAAATACTACAGCTAGCAGCTCTTTCTCAGTAACTGTATAGTTACGCTGAGCCTCATCGAGTGTTTTGCTGGCGTAGTAAATGACCACAGGTTTCTTGTCATTTTTCTGCCCCAAAACCGCTCCTACAGCGAAGTCGGATGCATCACACATGATCTCAAAGGGTTGAGACCAATCAGGGGACTGTAGGATCGGGGCTTGGGTGACTCGGTCACGCAAGATTTCAAATGCTTGAGTGCATTCCTTGGAGATTTCGAAGGGAACATCCTTGGAGAGAAGAGTGGTCAGGGGGCGTGCGATTTTTGAAAAATCAGGGATAAATCGTCGATAAAAACCGACATGCCCTAAAAAGGATCGGATGTCCCTGATCGAGCTAGGCATAGGAAGGTGAGAAATCAGATTAACCTTAGCTCGATCCACTTGGATACCTTTCTCCGAAATTGAGTGTCCCAGGACAATTCCCTCAGGCACCATGAAATGGCTCTTTTCCCAGGAAAGAACCAAATTCACATCGATGCACCGCCTGAGTATCTGGGCCAAGTGTTGGAGGCAATCGTCGAATGATGCTCCGAAAACTGAAAAGTCATCCATGAGGACTTCCAGATAATCACCTACCATATCTGAGAATATGGCAAGCATGCATCGCTGAAAAGTAGCGGGTGCATTGCAAAGACCGAAAGGCATCCTTCGGAAAGCGTATGTTCTAAAGGGGCAGGTGAACGTGGTCTTTTCTTGGTCTTCAGGATGGATTGCCACCTGGTTATAACCGGAGTACCCGTCAAGAAAGCAGAAGAACCTATTTCCCGCTAGTTTTTCGAGAATTTGATCAATGAAGGGTAGTGGGAAATGATCCTTCTTCGTGGAGGAATTGAGTCGACGGTAATCTATACAGACTCTCCACGAGTTGGCTAATCGGGTAGGAATGATTTCTCCGGTCTCAGTCGTTATAGTGGTGAGTCCTGCCTTCTTGGGCACGACCTGAATTGGGCTCACCCAACGACTATCGGAGATCGGGTAGATGATTCCAGCATCTAACCACTTGATGATCTCCTTTTTCACGACCTCCTGCAGATTGGGGTTTAAGCGTCTCTGCATTTCACGAGAAGGTCGTGTGCCCTCTTCTGAATAGATATGATGAGTACAATAAGAGGGACTTATTCCAGTCAAATCATCGAGAGTCCATCCGATGGCTCTGCGATGTTGCTGGAGGACAACAATCAGACGGGATTCCTGTTCAGGACTGAGGTTGGAATTGATGATCACAGGAAGGGTCTGATTAGAACCCAAAAAGACGTATTTTAAGTGAGCAGGAAGGGGTTTCAGTTCGAGGATGGGGTTTTCAGCAGCAGCGGGTGGTTCAGTATAGATGTGAGGTTCAAGGGTGGAAGTTACTGGGTTGTTCACATCTGGATTTGACTCCTCTGTTTGCGGGTCAAGATCCTTCTGTGGTTGATGAGGCATACTCAAGTCCTTCTGGAGGTGTGATTCATCAACCAAAGTCTTGATGTCACAAATTTGCTCGATGACGCCGCAATTAATTCCTTGTTGGGCCTTAAATATATCAATTTTCAGTGTTTGATCTCCAAACTTAAGCTCTATTTGGCCCTCCTCACAGCTAATGTTGGCTCTAGCAGTAGCCAAGAAAGGTCTCCCCAGAATGATTGGTGTATCCCTAGGGTTCTCAGGTGCATCCATGTCTAAGACTATAAAGTCCACTGAAAAATAGAAATCCCGCACTCTCACGATAACATCCTCGAGAATCCCTTTTGGTGACTTTATAGATCGATCTGCTAATTGTAATGTCACCTCGGTTGGTTTCAGCTCAGATTCTTCTAGATGGTCAAGTAAGGATGTGGGTATCAGATTTATAGATGCACCCAAGTCTAACAATGCTCTATCAAATTGGGTACCACCTATCTTACAGGAGATCAGGGGAGTTCCAGGATCTTTTGCCTTGGGTGGGAGTCTACTAAGGATTACAGAGCTGGCTTGCTCTGACAGAACAATTGGGCTCCCTCCCTTGGTTCACGGCTTACGCTGGGGTGTACATAAATTCTTTAGAAATCGTGCGTAAGCTGGTACGTGGCGGATTGCATCCATCAAGGGGATGTTTATGTGGACCTGCTCAAAGAGCTTGACCAGGTCCTCCTCAGGGGCCACGGGTTTGGTGGTCTTCTTTCCCTTGGTCAGGGCCTCGGGAAACGGGATCTTGGTTGGTTCTTCTAGGATAGGTCCAGGTTGTGGATCTGGAACAGCGGTACCTTGGATAACTATCCTAGGGTCATGGTTATCAGGCTGGGAGTGGTTTGGATAATGCGGGTCTTGAGTTGTCTTACCACTACGTGTTGTTACAGAATTTAATCCGGCCTGATTTTGGTTTGGGTTTGGTAGGAGGGGTGGCTGCTGCTGAAATCCAGCACAAGAAGTTGAGGCTTCCATCTCGTCTGGAGATGGAGCAGTAGGGGCCTGATAAATCCATTGAGCGTGGCCTAAATTTGGATTCATAACGCGCTTCTGGGTTGGCACGTTATTTGGGTTAGGAAGAGGTTGGGAAGGGAGTGTGCCTGGTTGGCGAGAATTTGCCAACTGGGCCAGTTGAGTTTTAACTTCAGTAAGCTCGTCCTTGTGCTGTTTTTGAATAGCCGCATTCGATTTTTGAATGTCAACCAGAGTCTGGAGGATTAAGGACATTTGATCTTGATTTGGCCCTGATGGATAAGTAGGGTTGGGCCGAGGCTGAGGCGGCTGGTAGTGACGAGAGGGCTGTGGGCGGGACTGAAAAGGTGGTCTTTGGGTTTGGGAATTTCCCGCCCACTGAAAATTTGGATGGTTTCGCCATCCAGGGTTGTAAGTGTTGGAGAATGGGTCGTTCTGGATGGCGTTGAGGTCCTCGCAGGTCTGAGGAACCTCCTGAGAATCAGGGAAAGGAGGAATGGAGTTCCCCCGGCTGGTGAAGAAAGGATCGGATGATCTTCCAGTCCAAGAATCAGATGGGGATGGATATGGATCCATCCCAGGGGAGGATCGGTGGAGGATGTTTTGCACAGTCTCCTGTGTGGAAGGAGGTTGTGCAAAGGAGTTACGCGCAGAGGTGGCTCGCTGCAAGTGCTGAGTCAGCTCATCCACCTTCTTTTCAATGATTGAGACCTTGTCCAATCGACTGGCCATTAATTCCAGGTCGACTAATGCGGACAGGCCCTGCGTCTCGTGTGCCCCCTTAAGATTCGTCGTTGCGCGGGTATTCGTCCTGTCGAATAATCCCATGGAGTCATTGTTGATGGAGTTCTCGCACATATTTTCGAGAATCTCCCATACGGTGTCTTCATGTTGACCCATGATGTTTCCTCTGCAAGTTGCATTGACGAAAAGGCGGATGTCCTCACGGAGTCCCTGGTAAAAAGATTGGACTTGTTCCCATTTAGGAACTCCGTGATGGGGGCACTTTCTCATGAGATCCTGAAAACGATCCCATGCCTCATGGAGAGGTTCTCCTGATTGTTGAGTGAAGTGTGTAATCTGATGGCGCAAGGCGTTGGTCCGACCAACGGGAAAGAACTTTTTCAAAAACTCGGATTGAAGTTCTTCCCAAGTGTTGATCGGCCGGGTCTGAGTTTGATACCAATGGGCGGCCTTGTCCATAAGAGAAAAGGAGAACATCTTCATGAGAAGAATATCCCGATTTTGCGCATCTGATCCAAAAGTGTGGGCCAGATGCTTTAGCTGTTTGATGTGCTGGAAGGGATCTTCAGAATTAAGCCCATGGAATTTAGGTATAGCATGAATCATGTTGGGCTTTAGTTCGGAATCAGGTCCTCCAGTCGGGATTCTGACTCGAGGCTCAATGGCCACCGCAGCAGGATTGTAGTGGTCCCGCATCATAGGACGCTGTGGTGGGTGCACGAAGTTTTGGAAGAGGTCATTGAGTCGCTGGAGCTGGTGTTCCAGATTATTTTCTTCCTCAACTGGCTGAGCCATGATGGGGGAAGAAGAAGAACTTGGTTCTGAATCAGAATAGAGAATAATGTGAGGGTGTTGCTGCAAAAACACGGGCGTCGAGGCTTGGCCTTGACGAGAGTGAATTTCTAAAGGAGGTCTTAAGGGTGGTCCTAGGGACCTCCTTCCGTACATGCACAGTTGGAAGAGGTAAGTTTAGAAGGTGCTGGACCCAATCAAGACACCCAAAAATATGTTGGGTGACTATAGAGGTGCGGGGCAGATGGACCCCTTGATCAGAAAGATCGTCCACCTGAGAATTACCTGGGCAGCCAGAGAGGGAGAGTCCCGCGAAGACCCCTACACGGTAGAGCGTCCCCACGGGTTACAGGGTTTCCCCCACCTGACCTCTCTTGTCACTGCGGTTCCAGGTAGACCAGAATGGGGATCTTGACCTCTTAAGTCTACCAATTTTAAGATCAGGGTGCTTAAGGTTTCACTTGAACTTTAGTCTTTTTAAGTGCAAAGAGTGACCTAATTTAAGGTTGGTTAACCCAAAGGGGTCAACTTTACCTTTTTCTTTGAGAGCTTTTTGGGTCCTTTCTTTTAGGGTCCAAGTGTTTAAAGAGAGAGCCAATTGTTTAGGATTTTTCTTGTTAATTATTTTCAATCAATGGCTTGGGCACACCTCTTTTGGATTTCCTCAATTCTTGATTAAGGGGTGTGTCTCTACTGAAATCCTAATGTTTGACCTTATGTTGGCTCTACTTGGTCCATTTAACTCTTTGTTGGGCAATTAGGGCTCAAGCAAGAATGTGTTAGCCCTTAAATACCCTTAATAGTGTGCAGGAGTGATGAGTTGAAAACATGCAACTCTTTATGGTTACTAAGTATGGAAGACAGGTTAGCCCTATATTGCTTGTTCTTTTCTTTTCTTCCTCTTTAGAGTTTAGGGGTTAATAGTGAGAGGAAAAATTTACCTGTCTTCGGAGTGGTTGTCGTGTGGTTGCTTGTCTTCTTGAGTTCCTGTAGCTGCACAAAAGAGAGGAGATTATCAGAAATTAAAAGAAACAGGAATGTTTACCTCTAGAATAGCCGTTGCTCCCCGGCAGCGGCGCCAAAATGAAACTGCCGGTTTTATGTGATGACCGGGTTTTAGTTTGTTATAACATTGTAGTATAGCCGGTTACTACCAACATTTCATTTATATAAATTTTTTTTTACTCGGAAAATAAAAGAGTTCCCGAGGTCGAACTCAGGGAGCAAGTTGTATTCTAGAGATATACATGTTTCTTCTACAAAATAAAGAAAGAGAGAGGGAAAGAATTTGTTGTTTTCTTCGTTTTCTCCTCGTGATGTTCTTCTTTCTTTCTTTCTTCAGAGCTCCTTCTTCTTCTTCTTCGTTCTGCAGAGGTGATGCTCCTCTTCAGATCTCTTTCTTCTTGGTTTCTGTCTTGGCCTCTCTTCTTCTTTTTCTGCAATTGTGGTGACCCTTTCTCTTTTCCCTTTTCTTCTTTATGGCTGCAGAGCTTCTGCCTTCAGCTACTAAGTCTTCCTTTCTTCTTCTTCTGCTTTGGCCGTTGCTCTTCTTTCTTCTTCAGCCTGCCTTCTTTCCTGCTCTGGCTGCTGACCTTCCGTCGTCTGACCCGGTGCTTAGACGACTTAACTATGCATTTGCTACAGTGCAGCTCCTTCTTCTTCCGCGGGTCTTCTTCTTCACCTGTGCCTGCACACTTCAGAGTTTTTCGTCAGAGGCAAAACCTACTCTACCCTCCCCCCCCCCCGCGTCTCTCTTTCTCTCTGAAACCACTCTTGGGAAAGCTCTCCCAGAGCTACCGGGTAATCGGGTTCGGGTCACGCCCGGGTCCAGGCCCACCGGCGTGCGTGGTGGGCGAGGAGTGCAGGTCAGTCTAAGTCGGGTCGGGTCAGGTCCGCGAGGCGTGAGCGCGGACGAGACCGGGTAACCGGGCGGGTGTAAGGGGACCTCACCCCATGTACTGAGGCAGTAAGGCTACTGCACAAAATCAATTTAAACAGTGGAACGGGTGTGAGGCTTACCGATGTGGGACTAAACGCAGACCTTTCCTCGCGTGCGCCTGCTGGGAGACCGCGGCCTGGCTTCTGCAGCTGCGGCTTCGATTTGCACAGGTTGTTGGCTGGCTGCCTTCGCAAGACTCCCCGTACTCCGCAGCAGCTGGAGACCTGGAGTCCTCAAGCCTGGAGCGCGGGAGAAGCTGCTTCAATGTGCGTTGATGGCGGTCGAACCTCAAAACCTGTCGGACACGAATATGGCCTCGCGGCCTGATCAAACCACTGGGGAACCTTCGCCGTGGCACGGCGAAGGTGAGGAGCTGCGCGGCAGGCCGCAAGGAGGTGTCTGGCGGCAGGCCTGGGTCGGACTGCAACCGGAGGAATGGGTTTGTTCGGGGGAGTGTTACGGAGGTGTTGAGTGGCAGTGGAGGGGTGGGGGGTGCTCAGTGTGATGAGGCGGAGGTTCGGTGAGGGTCGGCGAGCCGTGTGGGTTGCTGAGGTGATGGGAGCGGCTTGCCGGAGGGTGGTCGGAGGCGAAGGGGGTGAAGGTGGTCAGGGTCGGTAGAGGGCTTAATTGAATAAATTGAAAGCGGGGAAAGAAAGAGGAGGAGAAGGGGAGTAGCTCTAGCTTACTTGCAGGGACGAAGGGGGAGGAACAGGGCGACAGTCGTATCGACTGTCGCCGGAGAAGACGATGCTCAGGGAAAGGGGCGGCGGCGAGCAGAGAGCCGGAGAGGCGCCAGCTGGGTGCGGCGTGGCGCAGGAAGAGCAGGGGAGGAAGTCTCTGCTGCTGGTATTGCGGCAGAGCGAAGAGGTGGAGGGGGAGGAAACCGCCGGAGCTGGTGAGCGTCTGCCGGAGGAAGAAGAGAAGAAAGTTGGGGATTTTCTCCGTCAGATCCAGGCTGCCCTGGTCGGTGGAGCAACGGGGGGTATTTATAGGGATCAAACAGGGAGGAAGGCGGAGGGAGACGACGTGTCTCCCTCGCCGGAGGATGGTCGGAAACAAGAACCCATACCGTCCGTGCGTTCGCACGGCCGGTATGGTGGGTTACAAGGACCAGGGGGGTGTCCCTGCGACGGCTGACGACGCAGGGCACCCCCAGTTTACTTGCCAGGTCCCCCACCTCACCCTGCGCGGCGCCATGCTCCGCGCAAGGTCGCCGGAGCATGGTGCTGGCAGGTTTTGCAGGAGGGACCTGATTGCAAAGAACGAAGGAGAGTTAGGGGCCAAAATGCGAGGGTTCAAAAGTTGAGGGCCAAAGAATAAATATATGAGGACCAAAGTGTAAAGTCGGTCAAGGAGGTTTCTTCTTAGGCTCAAGTTTTTATACATGACTAATTAGGACCTAAGGAATCTGATGGTGAATTTCATTTTCATATTAAACCTTGTTTGACCGGTCAATTTGCGCAAAAACCCAAATTAAGTTATTAATTGGGCATGGTTCTCAATGTAGGTCAAAATGGGTTCTAAAGGCCAAATTGAAGGTTCTAAACCCTAGAGATTATTTTTCTATGAATTTTAGAGGGTTTATTCTATTTTTACTTTGCCTCGAACCTTGTGAATTGAAGTGGGTTGTTTTAGGGTTACAGATTATCATTTGGTTTCTTGGAAGTGCTGTAGCCCTTGCTAGATCATCTCATCCCACTTTTATTCTTATTAAGCTGCTTTGACCTATGTTTGGGCCCTGAATTACCCTGTATGCATATTATACTGGTAAAATTGCACTTTTACCCCTTATGACTTATTTTCTTCTCAAACTCAGAATTCTCTGAGTTAAGCCTTTCCTTGAGATATGTAGGAGCTTTTATCCTTTGTATTAGGTCAAAATGAGCTAGTTATGGCTCATGATGAGGTTCTCATCACTCCTCCAAGGTGGAAACTTCCACCTTAACTCCTCCTTGAAGTGAGATGCTCCTCCTCCAAGGGTTGACGTCCACCCTAGGTTCTTCTCCTTTGCCTAGCCGTCCTCCTTGAAGTGGAATAGCCATCCTCCTTGGCGTGGCCCAAGTTGAAGAGAGTGGGGAGAAGAAGGCACCAAAGGGGCGAGTGATGTGCCCCCTTAATCTTCTTCTCTACTCCTTCTTCTTGGCCGTAGGTGTAGGTGGGTATAGGTAGAATAAAACACTAATGGAGGATGATCTTTATGTGGTTATATGGTGGGTTTATATAGAGGTGGAGAAGGGGGTAGTTGGCTTGAATAGGTGGAGGGCTAGGAAGGAGTTTGGTGGTGGTTATGGGTGGTTAGAATAATCCTAGGGCTAGGGTTAGTTGGTGCCACCTTAAAGGGTGCTAAGGGGTTGGTTATGGTGGTGTTGGTGGCTTTTGGTGGTGGAGAGGCACCACCATTTTGTTGCCAACCTAGGGTCTTCTAGTAGGGGTTAGGTGGATGGTGGAGATGGATTTAAGGGGAGATATGTGGTGGAGATGAAGGGGATTTTGTAGGGAAAAAGTGGCACCAAAATGGAGGTGGTTATGGTGGTTTTTGGTGCCAAAATGGTGGAGTCTTTTGGTGGTGATGGGGTGAAGAGGTGGCTAGGTGGTGGTGCCAACTTGGAGTAGGATAGGTAGCTTAGGTGAGCTTAGTTGGTGGAGCTAGCTAGGGTTGAGTTGAAGGAGGTGGATGGCCAAGGAGCTGGATGCTAGCTAAGCTAAGCTAAGCTAAGCTAGCTTAGCTAGCTATGGAGTAGAGGAGTAGGTAATTTGAGCTAGGGTTTGAAGAGAGGGGCTGAGGAGAAGTCTGGAGCTTGAAATGGAGCTGGCAACTGCTGAAGAGGCTAGCATGGAGCTATTCTAGCTGGCTTAGCTTGCTATTTATTTGCTAGCTACTATGTCAACCTAAAGTGAGCTGGCTTCTACCATAATTAGCTGAGGTGAGCTGGGTCTGGTGCTCCCGGGGAGGATTGAGCTAGTTGAGGCAGCTAAGGTAGCTTAGCTCAACTGAGTTGAGCTAAGCTGAGTCCCCGGGAGTTGGACTTGAGCTTCCTGAGTTGGAATGAAGTCATCTTCAGTTGGATGGAGTTGAGTGGAGCTGGATGTAGCTGGACCTGGGCTAGGGTGAACTCTAGTCAACTTCGCTGAGCTAGCTAGAGCTCCCTGTGGACTAATGGGAGCTGAGATGAGCTAGACTCAGCTAAGTTGAGCTGGATCTGAGCTAACTTGAGCTAGGGTGAGCTAGGATGAGCTCTCTTGAGCTACCATTCCACTGAGATGAGCTGAATGGAGCTAGGATGAGCAAACGCTAATTCAGGTGAGCTGAATTCCAGCCATGGTGAGCTAGATCAAGTTGAGTTCCAACTGCTGAGAGCTTCTCCTTCACCAGTTGCCTTCCTGAGTTTTAGGGTACTAGGGATCTGGCAATCTATTTATCCCTAACACAAACAAAAACACATTAAACACACAATAAAAAATGCAATGCATGCCTAACCTAATTTATGCCTCAATGCAACCAAAAAACCCATTCGCAGAGCATAATCCTAAGAGCTAGGTTTGTTTTAATGCATAAGAATAATGATAAACTTGCGTTTATTAGTGACCATGCTCGCTGCCCTGGACCTAGGTTTGCGCCTACCCAGTTACCCATTAAGAGACCCTGGGAGGGCAAATCCTAAGAGAGAAAGGGAAGGAGAGATTGCACGGGGTAGGGGGAGGGTTTTGCCGAATAAGGTATTAGCAAACACTTAGCCAATTTGAGAAGTCCCCTTCCCTGTGTGAAGATGGAGAAGGCAGCAAAAGAAGAAGAAAGAGAGGAATCCCAGCAAAAGAAGAAGAGAAGGAAAGTAGCCACAACAGAGAAAGAAGAGAAGAGAAGAAGAGCCTGAGAAGAGAAAGAGAGGGCTATACACTGTAGCTCGAGACGGTTAAGCCGTCTGATTACATATCAGCTGTCTGATACTTGATTTCTAGGCTTTATTTGATTGATACTGTTGAGAAATTTAATGTTATTGTGAGGGGTATTTGGTGATTCAAATCACCATTTTACTTCAATCTTTTTGCACTATTGACATCTGTTTTCACTTCTATATCATTATTGTTTGGTGTTCTATTATATATTGCTTATATTGTGTTTAAATTGCAATTCTTGAGATTTAAATTCCATATTGCTCCCTATGTTCGACTTTGAAACTTTTTCTAGTAATAAAATTTATTTGTTTGAGCACTATTTTGGCCATACTACAACACGACAATCTTAAATACCGATTTAGTGCGAAGAACAAGGTCAACGATGTAATCGCATTCTATCATGACCAGGCCTGCAGTGGCAATTACTCTGGGCATAAAACCACAGCGAAGATCCTTCAGTGTGGGTTCTTTTGGCCCACAATGTTCAAAGACGCATAATCCTATTATAGGGTATGTGCCCATTGTCATACCCTTAGCAACATGGGCCCACATGTTATGATGCCATTGAATCCAATCATCGTGTGCGAAATCTTTGATATATGGGGAATTAATTTCATGGAACCCTTTCTAGGATCTAATGGCTTCGAATATATCTTACTCACTATTGATTACGTCTCTAAATGGATCAAAGCCATCCCCACCAAAACAAGTGGCCATAAGGTTGTTCTTTGGTTCATTTAGGAGAACATCTTCTCTAGATTTGGGGTTCCAAAAGCCATCATCAGCGATGGCAGGTCTCACTTCACCAATTTGCACTTCCAGTCCCTATTGAAAATCTATGGGGTGTTGCATCATATCTCGACTCTTTATCACCCCAAGACTAATGGATTGGTTGAACTATTAAATAGGGAGATCAAGATCCTTCAAGTCACTATTTGGCTTGATAGGAAGGATTAGTCAGGACACCTTCCAGAAGACTTATGGGCTTATAGGACTGCCCATAAGACCTAGTTAGGAATGTCTCCCTTCAGACTCATGTACAGAAAGGCATGTCACCTTCCCATAGAAATGGAGTATAAAGCCTACTGAGTAGTACGGAAGTGCAATCTAGATCTTTCAAAGGCTGGAATCCACCGTCAGTTGCAATTGAGCGAGATCGAGGAGCTACGCAATGATGCGTATGAGAACTCGTGAATCTACAAAGAGTGGGTGAAAGCCTTCCATGACAGGCACATTTCAAGAAAATCCTTCCATCCTGGTTAGAAAGTATTACTCTTCGAAGCCAAAGTCAAACACTTCCCAGGAAAACTGAGATCAAAATGGATTGGACCATTCCTTGTGAGACAAGTATTTAGAAATGGAGTTGTCGAAATTAATGAACTCAGCTATGAATCAGAACCTTTTGTCGTGAATGGTCAGAGACTCAAACCGTTCTTCAAACTCACCGACACAAATTTGGCTGCAGTATCTTTTGATCTCCATCCCTGAGCTTCATTGCATCAAGCTGATGGCGTTAAACTTAGTGCTTAACAGGAGGCAACTTGTCATCTTTTAAAAACCCAAAACCTTCCTGAGATATCTCTTTGCTGAATTCATATTGCACTTTAGGGTTCGTCCATTAGAAGAGCTAACTCCACCTTTGATACTTGTATCAGAGCTAGAAATCATCTGCAACAGTCATTCTGACCCGTTCACCACCCACCTGTTCTAATGTACGATCTGAATTGAACTTGAACCCACCTAATTTACAATGAGGACATTGTAAATATTAGGCATGGGTGGGTATTAAAGTGCAAAACACTGTGAAAATAATGCATGGAAGGGTTTCATCAGAAAAAAAAAAGAGGAAAGGACAAGCCAATTTGAATTGAGTAGAATGAAAAGAGGAGAAGAGGAAAATAAAAGAAAAGCAAAAGAAAAGAACAAAAGGAGCACACAAAAAGAGAAAAAAATGAATTAGTCCCTTAAAATTGAGTATGGAACTTTCCTAACTTCTAGGTTGGATTGGATGATGAATTAAGACCTGGAAAGCTAAAACTTAGGAGATTAGTGATGAGTACCAACCTTAGGCCTCTTGAATCTACTTTAAGGTTTAAACACTCACGTATTTGTTATGATTAGGATTAATCCTCAAGAGGTTGAGGAAAGTGCGAGGCTGATGTAGTAGGTCTAAGGCTTAGGGATTATTCGGCCCCGTTGCTTGCCCTTTGGTTTGCGAAACTTGGAAACCTAAGCACCCAAAAATCACACACTAAGTCTGGTTTAGTGCGCTTAATAAAAAAAAAATCATGCCAAAGGTGTTCTGTTCTGAAAAACCATTTTGAAAATCTAGCGTAGGAGTGGCTCAACAGCACAAGTTGATTGGATGAGTTCTCGGCATGGAGAGGTAGGAAATTACCCTTGAAGATGCATTATAACATATCGTCTCCTCAGTGCTTGTCTCATAGGATATCTAAATATCCTACCGGGGGCATGTAAGCACCTTGTGCTAGTTCAGGTGCCATGGGCGGGATTATCCCAAAATGTTGATTGCTAGGGCTTGAATTTAGCTACAAAACACCATGGGCGACACTATCTTGAAGTGTCGAAAGCCAAGTTTCTAGGGGTTGCCATGGGCGATGCTATCCTAAAGCATTGAAAGCCAAGGACCATTCGAGGATTGATGGTGGAGACAAGGAATTCGATATAGACCATGCTTAGGGCCAATTTGAGGCTGGATTTAGGGAAAAATAAAAAGAAAAGAGAGAGAACTCTCTAAATGAAAAATCCTTCTCTATCTCTCTCTTATCAAAATGCATTGGCAAACTGAACCTAGACATGTTACGCCTACACATGGGTGCTTAATCGTTGGGGTCAACAATCATCTAGGCAGTTTTTACGGGCCTTAGAAACCTTTGCAGCAGACTCAGGATGAAGCTAGTCAGGTCTGGATCTTGGCTGGTACTTGAGTAGCTTTAGGGCAATTGTTTTCTGATTTGATTTCTAAAGATACAGCTTAGTAAGGCATCCTAATGGTTACATCTGACTTAGAAACCTGGTTTGATCCATAGGATTTTTGCTAAGGGACTAGTAAAAGTTAGGCATGGGGGTATGATGGGAACACCATCATAGGCTCTAACTAGCCACTTTTAGTCAGGTTTAAAAGATAAATGCTCCTACATAACCGTCTGAGGGTTATAACTCCACTTCAGGCTGTTTTGAGAAGAGAATAGGAAACTAGGGTCAATTCTATAATTTTGACAGCATATCATGAACACAGAATAACCAAGGAGTTTGTTAGGGGTGAAATAAGGGTCAAATGAGCATTAAAGACTAATAAGTGGGTTGATGCAGATAGAAATGGGGTTTTGCGCATTTCAAGAACCAATACAGCACTCGAAACCCTAATTTTAGACCCACTTAAATTATAGAGGTTTTGGTCAATATAAAATTCATCTAAACCATCTAAAAATCATGGAAAAATATTCCTTAAGGTTTGGTATCCTTCATTTGACATTTGGAACCCATTTTGACCTCAAACGGAATTCTACCCTAATTTGGGTTTTTTAGTAAATTGCCTAGTCAAAATTGCTCAAAACTGAAATATGACCCCACCATTAAATTCCTTCGGTTCAAATTAAGTTTGTACCAAAATTTTGACTCAATCAGAATCCATCTTGACCTAGTTTGCATTTTAGTCCATTTAAACTCTATTTCTCTTAATTAAGCCCATAACTTTTCAAATATTTGTAATCAGGTCCCTAACTTTGTCATCATTTCTTGCAAAATAGTCCCTACTTCCATTGGTGTGAATGCAGCAACTCTGTTGAGATTCGAGCAAGGATTTCTTGCTCCATTCTCAATCAAACCCTTCTAAAATTGAAAGGAGGAATCCTCATGAGATTCTCTATCGATTGGACCAAGAATTGGAACCTAATTCGCCCTAGATTCTTCATGTGAACGCTTGCAAATTTAGAGATTTTTTCATCCCTAAGTTTTCGAGCTCGCGAAGCTTGTTTCCAAGCTTGGAAGCCTCCATAAAGCCTTTAAATAGGTTCCTCTCACGACTCCGAGCCTCGTAGCAAAGTTTCATGTTGAAATACCCTCATCTTCTCCTCCCCCGGTCGTCTGCACCTTCATCTCCAGTGAGCTCCTCCGTCATCTTCATCGAGCTGCGAACGATCAAATTGGTCATCCCACTTCCTTCCCCTCTTCCTCATGATCGTCGCCTGCCAACGCATGGTAGCTCTCTCCCTCTCCTTCATCGCCGCCGTATCGCCGAAAACATCATCTTCTCTGGCTCCAATCCATCACAACTGGAGGCTTCCGCCCATATCCCTCTCCCTAAGTCCCTCTATCTCTTCCCTCTCCCCTATTGATACTTTCCAACACACTAGTTCATAGGTTCAACCACCGACTCGACCGCCACCACCATCATCTCCCTCCGCTTCGGCCAAGCTTCGATGAAGGCTTCTGCCCACTCCACTGCACCAATCACCTCGCCATAACGTCCAAAAGCTCCACCGCATCCCCACGACCAAAAGCCCTAACAATACTAGGGCTATTGGCCACTCCAGACCCTCACCAAACTCCACCACCTTCACACACCTTCACCAACTTCGCCACACAAGCACACACCTCCTCACCGCACACAACCACCACCAGTACGTTCACCACATCCACGTGATCCTTCTGAGCTATTCTGATAGGGTTGAGAGGTCATATTGTGCATTTCAGGTATACACTGGAGCACCACCGCCACCTTTGTCATCTTCGGCTCCATCTACCTGCCTCCAACCATGTTCTTCAACAATGACATCCCCAGGCTTCATGGTTGAGTCCCAGGACCCTTCCCAGGTCCTCAATTGAAGCCAACAGCCACACCTTTGCCTCCAATTCCAGGCCTCACTGTCTACTGCTGAGGTGTGAAGAAACCATGTGGGATTAGTCCCACATCATAGAAGACTAGAGCCCCAACTGCATATAAGAGCGAAAAGTGACTCTACCTATTAGCCTTCGAACACTAGGGTCAAGTCCCTACCCCACACCCCTCCACATGCCATGCCTCACGCACTCGTCCATGCCCTTGCTCGTGTAGATGCCATGTGGGCTTAGGTGTGGATCAGGTTACCCGCCTCTCGAGTCTAGTTCAATTCTGAGCTTGGGTCTAAGAGAAAGAAGATTTGAAAGAGAGGGGGGAGGGTTTTGCTCTTGTGCCCTCATCTCCTCTCAGGACTTAGCATCCTTGAGCCTCTTGAGTCCCTTGTGCCTTACATGCATAGTGCTGTTGTGCCTTTTCTGTGAGGCTTTGTGCGAGGCCCTTGAGCCTCTGTTGGTGCTACTATTCTGTTGTTCTGAGGTTTGAAGGAGAGGAGCCTTGTGCTTCTCTTGAGAGGCCCTTGAGCCCTTACTGATAAGCTATTTAGAAGCCTTGCCCATCATTTGAGGCCTTATGCTGGTTACTGTGGTGTTATTTGAATAATTTGGTTGACAAAGATTAATAGTTGTGATTTACTGTTCAAATATTTAAGTGGTTGTGAAGCTTTAAACTTAAGGGTTAATTTGGTGATTTAAATCACCATTTTAATATGATCTTTTTGTACTATCACTCTGATTCTTAATGAAATATCATTTTTGAATATCATTGACTTCAATTGCATATATTTCTTGAGATTGGTGAATTTAAATTACATCTTTGCTCTCTGTGAACAACCTTGTACTCTCTTCCCTGAATTTAAGCATCTAAATTTAAATGATTTGATCAATTTTGTCCTATACTGCGATGCATTTCCTAAACAACGATGATTTCGCTCAAACAGAAATCCAGACGATTGTGAAAGTGCAACTATGTAGCTTATGCAATGGATTCATGTGAAAAGCTGATTCACCTTGAAAGCCTATACTTGTCTCTTAGTAAAATTCTAGAAAGATAGGCAAACTTCTTCCCTCGAGGTATAACACAAAATTCTATAATTTCTACCTTGGCATTTAGCTTAGGTAGAGAATGTCTGAGTCAAATGGGTTTGTATGTGGTGGGTCCTACTCATTTGGTGCTACATATAGACTAGTACTACAGAATCTAGATTTCCAAACTATCAATTAAATCAACGTAGAGAGAAGCGAGAAACTATGCTCTCTTGGTTCCTTTGTACTCACTCTCCCTTTCTCTTCTTTTTTTTCTTTTTCTTTTCTTTTGATTTCACAGTCTCACCAGATTTACAAGTATAATCCATATTTGGTGTTCTTACATGGTATTAACACTTTAATAGAGTTCTGATAACCTTAACAGTAATTCAAAATTCCTCAGCTAGTATTTAGGTGGTTAGAAATACAGAAAAGTGGGTGAAGACCATATTTAGTGGATCTCAAATGTGGTGGGTAATGTCATCTAAATGCAATTGAAAGAAACACTAAACACACTTATAAACTCATTTTTCTACTTTTTTTCTTTTTCTATTTATTTTTTTCTTTTTTTCTATATTTAAATATATTTTTTTCTTTCTTTTTCTTTCTTTCTTTATTTTTTTGTTCAACACAATGCAATACAGCACACGACATATGTGACTTTTAATCCAGAGGCATTATTGGGGATTGGTGGTGTTCAAAAGGATATCGGGTGGCTTATTTGGTGGAACTGTCTACTATCGGCATCGGGAAGGAGATGGATAGGATGATGTATTTTCTGACCTTGATATCAATACCCTCCTTTAGCCAAGGATTCCATAAAGGACAGTCGTAACTATCCACCTTAGTCCTAGTTTTATTAGAACTGATCTTTGCATATTTGCCTTATTTGGTGGCTCTTAGAGATTCACACAAAGTTTATACTCAAGAGCCAAGAGCGAAAACTATGCCTAACTCCGAGTATCATTACATAATTATCTAGAAATTAAGATTCCTTGCACTAGTCTTAGAGCACTAGTAACACTCTACTCTCACCTTACACTATTTGGTGGATCTTCTAAAAGAAGGTCTGCCTGATTCTCTAACCAGTATCTAGCGGTTTAAGAAAAAAAGCACTACTTCTTCTCAACAAACTAAAGACGTTTATCGGTGTTCACAGTGAATCCATTGCAAAATCTACGTGTGAGTGTGAAATTGTACTAGATTCCAGATTACATGAATCAACTAAGGAATAACATCCCTAATGCAACCTCTTGATAAAAGTCTTATTCATGGATGCAATATATATATATGCTATATACAATTAACCTCTTATGATTACACTTTACTATTGTTCCCTATTGGGTTACATTCAGCTTAGTCCTAATTCAGAACAAAAGGTGAGTGAACGAGTTGGAAATGGTTGTTGCGGATGATTCTAGCTCCAATGCGAGCATTGGAGGTGGATTCAGTTGTTCTTGAATTAAGGACCCTAAAGTACAATTAACATGCTACTTGGAGGTTTTTCTAAGTGTTGGCACAAAATTTTTAGTTTAATGTATACTCCCTCCAAATGCCTAAGCTCTTGCATGTCCTCATGCATGAATATAAAGAAAATAAATTATGGTAGGGATAAGTGGGTGGAAATCACTTGAAATTGCTCTTGTATTTTTCATTCAGCATAAGCCAACCTGATGCTATATAATATGTAGAAAAGTATGCTAAAAGAAAATATGGTATGTATAAAAACAAAAGTAGATGCCATTTATAAATGCTAAGTTTAATGCCTCTAGCTGGGCAAAAAATCAATTAAATAGATCGGTGGTTGTAGAAGAGCAAGTCAAGATCAAAAGGAAGATGTGTTCATGTGTCCCCAGAATCAATGGTCCACAAATGCAAATCAACTGATGATGCATCCCTACTCCAAAGAGTCTATTTATAACAAAATGTGGGATAGGGGCAAAAGCTGGTGGATAATCAGAATGAGGATCATGATGGCAATTCTGCTCATCAATTATGTTCCAGAATTCAATGAGAAATTGTTGAGGAAGTGGATTGATATGATGATCAAAATGTATGTCAGCATTAGAGTCCGGATCATAGGGTTCTTCATAATGATGATCGACATTAAAAATCATGCTCTCCCCAAGCCCTGGGTTATAGGAGGAAACATGTGAGATTGGGCATTCTGCATATAGGTCACTAAAATCCTTGTTAGAAATCATCTCATCCTCATCGGTACTATCTTTAGATTCATCGGAAGTTGTCCCAGTCTCTAAGTCGAGCCATCCATTAGATTGACTAGGATTGTAAGTCCGCAATTCATTCTACTCAGTATTTCACCCTCATAAGTGTCACATTCCTCATCATTTCTTGATTTAGATGGCCTTTCCATTTCCCTAGGAAAATCATCCAAAGTCATTCCTGGTATTTGGATATCAAAATTAGGAATAGAGAGTGCAGTCTCAAAGTTTCCATCATCATCTTGGTAGGTGGGAGGAGAAAGATGCAAATCAGATGATGTCAAATTGAAAACAGATTCACTTCCCATGGGAAGTGACTCAAACTGATTAGTAGTATTAAATCCAGATGTTACACTCAATTCATCCTAGCATGTATGATCATCAGGAATGATTGATTCTACCAAATGGAATGCTTGTACCTTAGGGTTTCTATCAAGATCCATATCCTTGAGTGGATCTATTTCCTTCATCTCAGCCGAGTTGTCCAACCCATGAGGTATCTCCCAAGATTCGGTATATTCAGATTGTGAGTCAGTCTTGGAGATACTAATCTTTTCCTCATCATTTTGGCAAATGGGGTTCTTAGATGAGACCATTCAGGATATTTCCAACTCGTGTCCCATATCCACACCAAATGTTTCTCCCCTTGAATTCATTCCTATTATCTACTCTAAAGAATCCCTTGCAGCACTTTCAGGTGCAGTCACTTCAGGTTCTTCAAGGTCCTCAAGGCTATTCTCCACTTGATGCTACAAAAGCAGTATTTCTTGAAATGTTTGATTCTAATTCCTGAAGGGTTGTTATTAAAGATTCTTTGGTTGGAATCCATGTTCGTCTTTGTTTCAGATCAGTAGTAGTCTGGATTTCGTGCAGATAAATTGTAACCTTTCCCTTAGTACTGGCTATCATTCGTTGCAATCTGAAATGTGGTCTCATATCTAGTGGCCGTTCTTCAGGGGTTCCAGGGGGTGAATCAGGTCTACCAATGTTCCATGGGTGAGATGCAAAAGTATGAAATTCATACCCTTGGACATAAGATGGGGTCATTTGTGGAGCCAGTTGCTATTGGTCATAATGACCAGGGTCAAGATTTGGGTTAACCATTTCAGCAATCCGAGAAGAAGGATTAAACAATATGAAAAGTCATCTTCGCCACCTTGGGATTGGCTCCCAAGGTCAAACCAATTGAAGTCTAAGCGACCTCCTCCATTGCATACACCAACCAACCCAGGTTGGTGCAGCCAAGTGCAACAAGGCTAAGGTCTTGTTAATCAAGTGGTCCTTAAGATCGGGTGACCAAGTTTTTCGTTAAGATTCTAATCATTGAAGAAAAATTTGTTATAAAGCCGACTGAAAGTAATCTCAACCCCCCAAGTTAACCCAACCAATCTGTACGAGGGGACTAATGGGAAGGTTCTTCCTCTGGCTTTCACCTTCGGTTCCTTTGTACCCCTTAGACATGGTCATTTGACACTACCTCGCAAATTCAGCTATGGGTTAGACTAGGGTAGTTGCAATGAACTAGTAGTTTGATAACAAATGTAGGTTAAT
The DNA here is from genome assembly GCA_037157565.1 of Thalassia testudinum. Lineage (NCBI taxonomy): Eukaryota > Viridiplantae > Streptophyta > Magnoliopsida > Alismatales > Hydrocharitaceae > Thalassia > Thalassia testudinum. Next base: position 101,046,249 of record JAZHRO010000025.1, read on the forward strand.
TAGCATATTTTACGAAATTTTTCTTAACCTCTTTTCTTCAATTTAGGGTTTTGGTGAGTGGTCCACAAGGTGACCTAGCTCACCGGCTAGCCACTAGACTAGATTAGGTCTAGGCTAATCAAGTGTTGTCTCTAAATTGTAACCCTAAAAGTTGAGTCCTAGGGTTCTTGCAATAAACTAAGTGTTTAGGCAGACCACAATTCAAACTAAAAACATTCTCCATGGCATAATTTGAATCCAAATGATTTCAAATTTGAAAGGTAGATTCTTTCTTCAATTAAATTTTTAGAGAATATTATTTTGAAATTTCAACTATTTCAAATGAATTAATTCAAATTTTTAACTATCGAGGGATCAGATCTAGAATTTTGACCCCTTATTGATCTTTTGATTTGAAATAGTATCAATTTAACTCTAAAAATTTGGCAAAAATATGGAAATAAAAGCTAGTTTGATAATCTTCCAAACCCCACCATTTTTAGTCAAATCTGATTTGTGTGCTATTCAAAATCACTTTTTGAAATTAAAAAAATTTCTTATCTGAGTCAGTTTGACACCCTTGTATTTCACAAATTTTCAAAAATTGCACAAATCAAAATTTTGCAAATGATTGGTGCAATTTGAAAGTTAATTTGAAAATATAGTTTTAGCCCAAATTTTATAATTTTTGGGTGATAAAATGTTCCGCAATTGAATTTTGAAATCACAAAAAATTTGGCTGAATTTTACGGAGTGGTGAAAAGGCTTTTGAAAGGGTTTAAATTTAAAAGTGAGCCTTTTTCACCAAAATGTTTTTTTTTTATTTTTCAAATTTTTTCAAAACCTTTTTTTCAAATTTTTTTCTTCTTTTTTTTTCAAGAGAAACTCTAACCCTAAGATTCAAAAGTAAACCTAAGTCTAAGATCTATTTTTTTTCTTTTTTTTTGGTACGAAAATATTCAAAAAATCTTTTTTCAAAAATCAAATCTACCAAGGGTTCAAAGGAAACCCAATCTAAGAGTATGATGTGTATCTGATTTCTGCATCTGCGCCTAATGTGTGCGCAAAATCCATTCATCATGTTCTTGCACATCAAAAGCAAGTAGAAACAAATGTGTTGGGGTTAAGCAAAAAAAATTCAAAAATCAAGATCGCGTTGCCTCCTCGGCAACTACACCATTTGTTAGGTAGTCGTAAAATGCATAGTTAATGGAGAAGAGCATCATAGTATAGCGCAAATCATGATTCCAACAAAAATTTTAATTATCGAGACGGTGAGTTTCGGTTGATCTTAGGGAGGCATATGAAAGTGAAATTGATTTTGATTTTAAGTTCTTTACTTGATTAGAATCAGACTCCAGTTTCAATGGTGCGAGTGAAAGATGTGTCGGTCGCGTTGTTAACACTAAAACATATGAGTGCATCAGGTATATGATAACACCACACAAGGGGGTAGTAATTAGGTTGAATATGGCCCATCTTTAGAATAAAAGGCACAACATAAGTAGAATAGGAGCATTGCATGCATCAAGTACCAAGATTGCTTATAAACTGTATTAATGGCCATTTGTGTAAAGCATTTGTCAAAGCAGGCCTCAGATGAGCAATCGAACTGCACGGATGGATTCAGAACGACGAACGGAGTCCAACAGACTCAAGATCGGCCAAATCCGACATCCGAAGCTCCCACAATGGGCCCAAGAAATTCTGACCGTTGATCTGGAGATCAACGGCCTAGAGAGTGCCACGTCAGCCCACCCCCACCGCTCGCACACCCTCAACCGGCCAAGGACAAATCTCGGCCGTCGATCTTCGATCGAACGGCCAAGATCCGCGCGCTCGCCCGCGGTCGCGGCTACAAAGCGCGGGAGTGGCGCAACGGTTAGCTCGCACGCCCACATCGCAGCGACGTGCGTTCGAGCCTCGCGGAGCAGAAATCGAAGGCGAGCGAAGGGCGCGGAAAAATTGGGCCGCCCGATCAGCAGCGGGCGGCCATGATCTCGCCACGCGGCGCGACAACAGCCCATGAGCGCCCACGCGTGCGCGCACGTCGGGCGGAAACGCGTGCGCGTACACGCGCCCAAGGCGCGATCTCAGCACGGGCGAAGAAGGCTCTCAGCCATCCGATCTTCGATCGGACGGCTCGCGTTCAGCTGCCACGGATCACGCGAAGAGGAAGACCGGGGCGAGCAGCTGACCGGCGGTAGGAGGGCTTCACCGATGTTTGTGGAAGCGATTTTAGCGATGCTCCGGATGTCGCTAAAGCCCATTCTTCTTTTAGGAAGCCCTTAACTCTATTTAAACCCCCTTCAACCACCATTCAAGGCATACTCTCCCACTTGCAACTACTCCACTCTTCTCTTAGCTAGCTTTAGGCACTCTTGTAATCGCCGGAGACGACGACCCGCTGACGGAGCCTCCACCGCCGTGGCTGCCTCGTCGCTCTCCACTCTCTCTCCATCTCTCTCTCTCTCTTTTAAGCTTTCATTTACTTTTGTTAAAGAATGTATTTAATGTTGTAAGCTATGAACTATGAATGCATGTTTAATGAAATTATTTTCCGTTCAATCGCCATTTTAATGTCTGTTCAAAGTGCATGATCAAAACCAAGAGCTTTCTAACCCTAAACTCTCTCTCTCTATCTCTCGCTCTCGCTTTTCAAAACCATCTCTTTCGCAAGCTAAACTTCACCTTTTTCGTGACAACAAGTGGTAAACAAAATCCGATTTGCACGCCTCCTTGAGACCGACACTCGGACTCACCTCCGTTTACTTCTTTTAAAACCGACGTATCAACTGCGACTATAACGACACCTCTTAACACACACGCACAAGAGCACGTCAGTTTTTGGTGTCGTTGTCGGGGAGGCAACAAATTTATTTTATCACCTCCATTCTACACTCATTCTCACATCATCTAATCCCCTATTTTCCTCTTTACTTGACGGTTGCAGGAATTCGGCGCATGGACGGTGAAGCAACGCATTCCACGATGGTAGCAAGGGAGTAGGCGCCTCGAGGACCAATAGTGAGTAACCTGTCTCTCATTGTTTGCTTGCGTGAAAAAGCTAAAAAAATTGTAAAAACTGAAAAAAATTGGCGTGGTGTATGATTGCTTGACCCACATCCATAACACATCACCCCACAAAAAAAATGTACACTCTAACATTCTGAATAAATTCTTGAAGTGTTATTTTCTTTTTCTTGAGTGGTGTTTGCGAAGCCACCGTGAATTGACCTGGGCCGCACCACTCAACCCTAAAACTGACTCATCTAATAGAAGCTGCATGATCATCAGGATGAGTACACTAGGGTTTTAGAGCCTCTACAAAAGAAAAGGAAATCTACTTTCACCAAGTTGTGTGCAGAACTTGACGTGCCCACTGAAACTTGTTTGAAAACATTAAGACACGTCAACCCTAAAAATGTACTAAAGTAAGGATGAAACACTAAAAGACACCACATTTTAACAAATCCTTGCTTGAAAACCATGTTTTGCTAGAAGCACACACTTTGAAAGTGAAAAATTAAGAGGCACTACCCCAATCAACGCCTTAGCACATCACCCTAAGCACAAGCACTATCCTAACCCTTTAAAACTTAGTAGACGTGCCCTAGGCAGGACAGAGTTAAGTCTCAAAAGGCGAGGTTTTGTTTGCTAGGCACTTGGCTTTCATTCCTTTGGTAGAATCTGGTGACTAGGCTGCGGGGCAGTGTCAAATGACCACGGTTGTGGGGTCTATGGAACCGGAGGTGCAAGCCAAAGGAAGAACCTTCCCTACAATCCCCTCGTAATCAACCTGGCCAGATTAGCCTTGGGAAGGGGAGTCCAGTGCTTATGGACTTAATCACCCTTTGCGAGATTTCTAGGTCTCCTAAGGAATACACTATAAGGATTAGGCTTGCGTGCTTGATTGAAACACATTTCTCGCATCTGTCGCCCTCCGCATCCCCTCCTATTCTTCTCTAGTGTATGCACGGGAGGCGTTCACTGCATCCCGAATTGTGTGTTTTGGGGCAGGAATCTAGGCGACGTAATTCGGTTGAAAATATGGCTGAACCTAGGGTAGATGAGGCTGAAGATCAACCCCCACCAGATGCTATGGCCATCATCCAAGCTCAAATCAATGCTAACCATCAGCTTCAGCAACAACAAATCCACACCATCATGCAAGCCATACAACGGTTACAGAACCTGCAAGAACAACCACCACCTTTCCACGACATACCAGGGCAACCACCACTTGATTTACCGCCATTTCAGGACCAGCCAAGATCCCTCCGCAATTTCTATAATCCCTCTGCTATTAGACTCGAGCCACACCTTAGGATCCACGAGGGGGGAGATGATTTTGAGTTGAAACCAAACGTCTTAAGTTTGATCCAGAGCCACTTTCATGGAAGCTCAAATGAGGACCCCTTTCAACACCTAGAGGATCTCGACCGCATAGCACGAACGGTGAAACCTAGGAACATTAGCCTTGACATTGTTCTAATCAAGATGTTCCCTTTCTCATTAAGAGAAAGGCTTCTCATTGGCTTAGAACCCTAGGTAGACCCATCACCACCTGGGAAGAACTGAGGCATGCATTTTTAAAGAAATTCTTCCCCATAGGAAAGACCAATGCCCTCAAAAGAGCTATCACTACCTTCACACTCTAGGGTGGGGAACAATTTCATGAGGCGTGGGAAAGATTTAATGAACTTTTGAGGAAATGCCCACACCACGAAGTCCCAAGGTGGCAATTGGCCCAGATCTTTTACCACGGTCTGGACAGCAACCTACGAAACTTCGTCAATGCCTCATGCGGGGGAAACTTCCTAAACAAAGATGAGGAGAGCACGTTTGAGCTCTTTGAGTCTATGAGCGAGAATTCGCTCAACAATGCCTCCATGAACCAGTATAACAGGTCCAGTCAACCCCGTGGTGGGATTTATGAGGTACAAGCAAATTCTGGAATGGTTGACATGGACATCATTGCCAAAAAGTTGGATCGAGTGGAATTGGTAGACAAAAAGATTGATGAGCTACTGAATCAGACCAGGAACCCCTTGCAAACTTTCTCCCTAGCAAAGGGAGCACATAATGTTGACCTAGCCCAGCCCTTCACCCAACTGAACCTGGAGCAACCCCTGACCACGTTCCAGGGAGGGACCTTTGCTCCCTCGACCCTTGATTACTCCCTTCCCTCTTCATCAACATCGGCTATCTTAGAAGATGTGCAAGCTATCCAAGGTTATGCGAAACCTGACCCTTTCTCCAACACTTACAACACTGGCTGGCGTAACCACCCCAACTTTGGTTGGACGAACCAGAAACCACCGCAATTCCAAAACCAGCCTAGGCCAAACCAGCAGCCACACTTGCCTCCCTATCAGCAAGGACCACCAGCTAGACCCCAATATAACCAGAATAGGGCGGCCCCTCCCCCACAAAACCAAATGGATACCTTAATAAAGATGATGGCTAACATGAACCAGAAACATCAAGAAGAAATGGCCTTGGTAAAGGGACAGTTAAGCCAACTCTTGGACTGTAAACAGCAAGGATCTCTACCTTCCCAACCACAACCGAACCTGCAAAACATAATTAACAGAGGCCCCAATTCGCAAGGGTTCGAAGGCAACCCCGGGCAGGCTCACATGGTCCAGCCAGCCCCACAAACACCTCCTGGGTTTGGCGCTTCTTCATCCTCATCTTCTCAAGGATCACCCCAAGGCCCCAATGCCTCTGCAAATGCTGTGACCTTGAGAAGCGGCACCAAAACCCAGGATCCCAAATGGCCGACTCTCCTCGAGACTTTACCTGTTGAAATACCCGACTCAGAAGAGGCACCAACCAAGGACCCAGACATGGAACCAGTCCACATTCAAACACCCTACCCTGAGGCCTTGGAGACAATCAAGAAAAAGAAGAATACTGTGGAAACTGAGGAGCTGTTGGAAATTTTTAAGCAAGTACAGATTAATATTCCGCTCCTAGAAGTCGTTAAACACATCCCTGCTTACGCCAAGTTCTTAAAGGAGGCCTGTACACCCAAGCGTAAGTCGAGACTGCAAGAACCTAGGAAGGTTGTACTTTCTGAGCAAGCAAGTTCCGTGATATCAAGCAACCTTCCACTCAAACGAACTGACCCAGGAGCGCCCTGATTTCCTACAATATTGGGGACATGACATTTGATAGAGCGCTCCTGGACCTAGGTGCTTCTATCAATCTAATTCCAACAACCCTGTACCACCAATTTGGTTTTGGGGAGCTGACACCAACCCCTATCACCATCCAGCTGGCAGATAGATCAGTGAAAAACCTGAAGGGGGTTGTCGAGGACGTAATTGTACGGGTCAAGGACTTCTATTTCACAGTCGACTTTTTGGTGCTCGACATGGAGGTCCCTGAAAAATTACAGAACGCACCCATAATCTTAGGCAGACCTTTCTTAGCTACGGCTAAAGCAAACATCGACTGCGACACGGGATGTATGGAAATCGCCTTCGGAGATAGGAAAATGCAATTGGATATCTTCCGGGCGACAAAGTCTTTTGATTGCGATTACATTGAGGAACATGATCCCATGGAAACTTTAATCGAGGAATGCCTTACCCTCAGTTCTGTCTCAGACCACCAAACCCGTAGTTCTGACCCGTCACCATCATTACCCGTGGACCTCTGTAAGGTTGAGTATCATCACATGACACCATTTGAAGAGATCGATGTTGATCAACTACCGCCCTTTCCATTCCCATCGACTGTGGTCCCACCCGCACCTGAACTTAAACCATTGCCCGAGAATCTCAAGTACGTCTTCTTGGGACCTAACCAGACCTTCCCAGTGATTATTAATTCCCATCTAACCAAGGATCAGAAACTAAGGTTGACTGCAACTCTTTCAGAACATCGGGCCGCCATTGGTTGGACCATCTCGGATCTAAGAGGAATTAGCCCCACCAATTGCACCCACAAGATTTACCTGGAAGACGAGGCCCGACCTTCCCGCCAGATGCAGAGACGGTTAAACCCTAACATGCGAGAGGTCGTTAAAAAAGAAATTATCAAGTGACTTGACGCCGACATCATCTACCCTATCTCTGATAGCCCCTGGGTGAGCCCCACTCAAGTGGTTCCAAAGAAGGCTGGGCTCACCGTTGTCACTAATGATCATGGCGAATCCATCCCCACCTGCACCACCACCGCATGGCAGGTGTGTATTGATTATAGGAAGCTTAATGAAGCCACTAAAAAGGACCACTTCCACTTGCCATTCATTGACCAAATCCTTGAAAGATTGGCAGGGCAGAAGTATTTTTGCTTCCTGGATGGATATTCAGGATATAACCAAATCGCAATTGCTCCGGAAGATCAGGAAAAGACCACATTCACTTGCCCGTATGGCACGTTTGCATTCCGTCGAATGCCGTTCGGGTTATGCAACGCACCTGCGACCTTCCAGCGTTGCATGCTAGCCATTTTTTCAGAAATGGTGGGTGAATACTTGGAGGTCTTTATGGATGATTTCTCTATATTCAGGAATTCATTCGACCATTGTTTGAGCAACTTGGAGAAAATCCTGAAATGATGTATCAAGGTTAACTTGGTGTTAAGTTGGGAAAAGAGCCATTTTATGGTTCAAGAAGGAATTATCCTCGGACACATCGTTTCAATAGGGGCATCGAGGTAGATCGAGCGAAGGTTGATTTAATTTCCAAACTTCCTCCACCTAGTTCGGTCCGGCAGATTCGCTCTTTCCTAGGACATGTTGGCTTCTACCGAAGGTTCATCAAAGACTTTTCCAAACTTTCCAAACCCTTGACCGACCTTCTAGCCAACGACGCCACTTTCCACATGTCTCCTGATTGCATCCAGGCCTATCACACCCTCCAGGACTTAGTCTCCACGGCACCTGTACTTCAACCCTCAGTCTGGTCCCAGGATTTTGAGATTATGTGTGACGCATCAGATTTTGCCATAGGCGCTATCCTGGGACAAAGGCAAGACAAGAAACCCGTGGTGATCTACTACACGAGCAAAACGTTGGATGAGGCCCAACATAATTATACGGTCACAGAAAAAGAGTTGCTTGCTGTAGTCTTTGGACTAGAAAAATTCCGATCATACTTTCTGGGATCCCACGTGACTATCTACATCGACCATTCAGCCATCCGGCACCTGTTGGCCAAAAAGGACGCAAAACCCAGGCTCATCAGATGGATCCTGCTTTTGCAGGAATTTGACCTAGAAATCCAAGACAAGGCCGGATCGAAAAATGTGGTGGTGACCACCTGTCAAGACTTCATCCAGACCACATTGGACCCTCCCTACCTCTATCTGATACCTTCCCTGATGAACACATCCTAGCTGTGCAAGACAAGGCAATGCCATGGTATGCTGACTATGTCAACTACCTGGTTATAGGACAAACCCCGCACAGCTGGTCCAGACAGCAACGGGATAGGTTCTTGGCTGAGGCCAAGCACTATTTTTGGGATGATCCCATGCTGTTTCGCCTCTGTGCTGATCAGATCATCAGGAGGTGCATCCCCGAAGACGAAGTTCAGAGTGTGCTTTCCTTTTGTCATGACCAAGCGTGTGGCGGCCATTTCTCTAGCAAGAAAACAGCTGCAAAAGTTTTGCAGTCTAGATTTTATTGACCGTCCCTATTTAAGGATGCACACATCTTTACCAAGACTTGCTCACAATGCCAAACACTGGGGACCATGACCAAGAAAGATATGATGCCCCTTCAGCCCATTTTGATTGTCAAAATCTTCGACATTTGGGGTATCGATTTTATGGGCCCCTTTCCACCATCCAACGGCTTCGAGTACATCCTGGTCTCGGTAGACTATGTTTCCAAATGGATTGAAGCCGTCGCCACTCGACGATGCGATCACAAGACGGTCCTGGACTTTGTGAAGAAGAACATCTTTTCCCGATTTGGAATATCCAAGGCCATGATCAGTGATGGTGGAAGCCATTTTATCAATTCCCAATTCCGTGCCCTACTTAGAAAATATGGGGTAAACCACCGCATTGCCACCCCGTATCATCCACAAACAAATGGGCAGACTGAGGTCTCAAACAGACAAATCAAGAACATTTTATAGAAGACTGTGAGACCTGACAGGAAAGACTGGTCCACATGACTTGATGATGCCCTGTGGGCATACAGGACCACTTTTAAGACCCCGATAGGCATGTCGCCTTATCGCTTGGTCTTTGGAAAAGCTTTCCATCTCCCTGTCGAATTGGAACACCGGGCTTACTGGGTTGTCAAGCAATGCAACATGGATCCCCAGTTAGCCAGTGCGCAAAGGATGCTTCAATTATCTGAGCTCGAAGAAATTCGTCGGGACGCCTTTGACAATAGTCGGCTATATAAGGAGAAAATGAAAGCCGTCCACGATCAACTCATTCATAGAAAAACCTTTGAGCCAAACCAACAAGTCTGGCTGTTTGATGCACGCCTGAAACTCTTCCCAGGGAAACTTAGGTCCAAATGGATAGGACCATTTTGGGTGGTCAAGCCCTATTCTAATGGGGCAGTTGAAATCGCTGATCTTAACACTGGGCACACTTTTACAGTTAATGGTCAAAGATTGAAGCATTTCCTGGCCTAGGTACCCCCCAAGGAAAGTGTCACCCTCGTTGAGGGTTGACACCAAGCACCGCCCAGCTGGAGGCGTTAAACTCAGCGCTTCCTGGGAGGCAACCCAGAGGATTCAGACTGATCTGGTAGTTTACGTCACTCAGGTACTATTTTTTTTGAACCCTTTTGCATCCATGTATTTGCCAATGAGGACATTGTCCAACTTAAGCATGGGGGGGATGGTAAATTGCATAATCCTGAGCTTAATTAATCAGTCCGAATTAATTAATTAATTTAAAAAAAAGAAAAGAATTTAGGAAGAAAACTTAGGCATTAGAAACTTGTCAATAGTGGGAAATAATACAAAAAGAACTTAAACACTTAGACTTTTCAGGCCTTCAGGCTTAATCAGCTTTGGTATCCGTTAAAGTATGGATTTAGCGGCGAGTCCTTGCAACTTTAAGCTATTCTAATCCACCTACTAAATAAGTTAATAAGTATACGACTTATCAACTCACCCTCTAACTCAGGAAAACTTTGAGTCTAAGCATCTGCACACATTTTTGTACAGACTCACTTCTCGGAGATTTTGACAGAAATTGGGTAGCTAATGAACTCTCTAGGGTGGTATGGCTGGAAAGCTGTCGTGGGTAACAGCCCATTGGCAGGTTGTCCAGAACCCAGCCACAGGCCATTTCTTTTTCGCTACCTCTAGGTACATTTGAGATCAGGGAAGCCACCAAGGAAAAAAAAAAAAGGGGAAGAAGAAGAAAAGAAAATAAACCACACTTCACTGCACAAGTATGGCTGGCAAGTGATCGTGGGTAACAGCCTATTGGTCGGTTGTCCAGAGCCCAGCTTAATAATTGCACAAAAAAGACCAAAACACCTAAGGAAGAAGCGGGGAAGTAGTACAAGCCGGGGAGATATACACTGGAAAATCCTTGTGTTGACCCCAAGTAAAACGAACGTAGGGAGAAAGCTACCAATCGAACAAATACACCTTCAGGCAAAAATTTATTTTCTTTTTCGGTCACGTAGAGGCGTAGAAACTCGAAGTCTGTCTCAATTACCGTTAAGTGAGTCTATCACAACATTCACACCAAGATGCTTAGCACTTAGGGTTTTAACCGAGTTTTGGGTGGGTTGGGTAGCCGTAAAAAGTTACCAACCCACACTGAATTTCAAAAATTCTACAAAAACATATATATATATACGTATACATATGTATAGTTATATATACAAAGCAAGGATTTAGGCGATTCTTATTTTGGCAGACACCCGGGCGCTGCTTAGTCTTTATAGATTAAGATCTTCGTATATTTCCTCTTATTGACAAGTAACGAAGTGCCTAAGCAATTACTTCTTGAATTCCCTAAGGAAATAAAGGCTAGAATAAACCTTGCTAGGGACTAGCAAGGAGTAAGCATGGGGGTATGATAACACCACACAAGGGGGTAGTAATTAGGTTGAATATGGCCCATCCTTAGAATAAAAGGCACAACATAAGTAGAATAGGAGCATTGCATGCATCAAGTACCAAGATTGCTTATAAACTGTATTAATGGCCATTTGTGTAAAGCATTTGTCAAAGCAAGCCTCAGATGAGCAATCGGACCACACGGATGGATTCAGAACGACGAACGGAGTCCAACAGACTCAAGATCAGCCAAATCCGACATCCAGACCTCCCACAATGGGCCCAAGAAATTCTTTCCGTTGATCTGGAGATCAACGGCCCAGAGAGTGCCACGTCAGCCCGCCCCCACCGCTCGCACACCCTTAGCTGGCCAAGGACAAATCTCGGCCGTCGATCTTCGATCGAACGGCCGAGATCCGCACGCTCGCCCGCGGTGGCCGCGACAAAGCGCGGGCGTGGCACAACGGTGAGCGCGCACACCTACATCGCAGCGACGCACATTCGAGCTGCGCGGAGCAGAAATAGAAGGCGAGCGAAGGGCGCGGAAAAATTGGGCTGCCCGATCAGCAGCAGGCGGCCATGATCTCGCCACGTGGCGCGACAACAACCCACGAGCGCCCACGCACGCGTGCACGCCGGGCGGAAACGCGCGCCCAAGGCGCGATCTCAACGCTGGTGAAGAAGGCTCTCAGCCGTCCAATCTTCGATCGGACGGCTCTCATTCAGCGGCCACGGATCGCGCGAAGATGAAGACCGGGGCGAACATTTGACCGGCGGCAGGAGGGCTTCACCGACGTTTATGGAAGCGATTTTAGCGACGCTCCGGATGTTGCTAAAGCCCATTCTTCTTTTAGGAAGCCCTTAACTCTATGTAAACCCCCTTCTACCACCATTCAAGGCATACTCTCCCACTTGCAACTACTCCACTCCTCTCTTAGCTAGCTTTAGGCACTCTTGTAATCGTCGGAGACGACGAGCCGCCAACGGAGCCTCCTCCACTGCCGTGGCTGCCTCGTCGCTCTCCACTCTCTCTCCATCTCTCTCTCTCTCTTTGAAGCTTTCATTTACTTTTGTTAAAGCATGTATTTAATGTTGTAAGCTATGAACTATGAATGCATGTTTAATGAAATTATTTTCCGTTCAATCTCCATTTTAATGTCTGTTCAAAGTGCATGATCAAAACCAAGAGCTTTCTAACCCTAAACTCTCTCTCTCTATCTCTCGCTCTCGCTTTTCAAAACCGTCTCTTTCTTAAGCAAAACTCCTCCTTTTTCGTGACAACAAGTGGTAAACAAAATCCGATTTCCACGCCTCCCTGAGACCGACACTCGGACTCACCTCCGTTTACTTCTTTTAAAATCGACGTATCAAGTGCGACTATAACAACACCTCTTAACACACACGCAGTATATCACAAAAGTGAACATGAGTGTTTACATTCGCACAACTTCTACTATATGATGGATCTAGCAGAAAATAAATCTATCGCTAAATCGTTCACATCCTCTAGAACCAACATATTTATTGCAATATCTTATATAGATGAGACAAGCAAATGATGATTTCTATTCCTTACGAATATTGTCATTACATGATTTTAGAGGAAAGCTTGTACATGAAAGCTTGAAAATACTATTCTAACTAACAAAATAGATGTGCATGCATGGATCTAAGGTAGATTATGCATGCATTAGTCGAGGTAGAGGATTACTACTATTAATAGCAAGATAATAATGCAGAATCAAAACATGAAGAACATGAAACTAGCTAACAAAAATTAGAACATTGGAGGTGGTCTCAATAGTTGTGTGGCTTTAGGTGGTGGGAGGGGAAAGAGTGATGGCCAAGGTGTGTGGTTGGCCTCTTGAGAGAGTGGTGGAGGTGCTCTAGCTCTTGGACAAGGAGGTGGAGTGAAGATGATGGTGGAGCTCACCAATGGTGTGAAGATGAAGATGGAGTCCAAGTTCTAGGTAGGGTCCCTTGGCCATCCAAGAGGGTCTTTCAATAGACCAAGGGGTGGCTCATCTATAGAAGTGTGGAATTCTCTAGAAGAGCTCCCAAGGTGGCCATCCAACCCATTTGAAGTGGGTCTTCTTGATCCACTTTCCATGGGAAGGAGTTGTGGACTCCCTAAAAGACTATTTTTAGCCTTTCAAGGTGGTGCCACTTGGAGGCCATTCTAGAGAATTCTAGAGTGGATGGCCAAGTTGTGGTGTGTGTGTGTGCGTGAGTATGGGTGGTGGCTTGGTAGTCTAGGTTGAGTCCTATAGGTCTTGGCAATTGGGTTTAGGTAGGTCTCTAAACATAGGTTTATAAATCGTAATACTAATGTGATAAGTGCAATTAAAATCACCGCAAGTTTAATTGAGTGGGTGTGAGTGTAATTAGGAGAGGAAGTTCCCAATTAAATCAGGCTTAAGTCAATTGGGCTCTCACTGAGTCCAATTAGACTTGCGTTGGTTTAGATTTGAGCTTAATTGGACTCTATGAGTCCAATTGACTAGGTGAGTTGTAATTAACTTAGATCCAAGTCAATTGGGTTTAGTGACAACCTAATTAGGTTCTTAGGAAGGTCATAGGGTACTATACTAGGCTTAGGACACCTTAATTTAGGTTCCTTAAGGTGTAGGATTGGGTTTGGGGTCTTAAGAAATCAAGATCTTGACTTGATTTCAAAAATAGTAACTGAAGAGGGGTTCCAAATGTCTAATTTAGTGATCAGACGACTTATACTTCAAAATCAGAAGTCTAAGTCTCTGGACTGGACGTCCAATGTTGAGTCAGGGCAAAGTTGAGGTTTTGTCTTAAATTTTTGCAGAAATTGGATGTCTGACACTTTGTCTTGATGTCCAATTTTTCAGCAAATTGGGTTCTAGGTTCTGCAGGTGGTGTCTAAGGGTTCTGGACATCCAACATCCTACCTGGACATCCAAGTATGTGCTGGAAGATGGGTTTTGAGTTATTCTAGGCTAAGGTGACCTAATCTAAGGGTGGCTAGGTTTAGGAAGGTATCTAGGGCTATCCTAAGGCTAGGAAAGATCCTATGTTCTTCATATTTTAACTCAAACAATAAATTCTACTACTAATGTAGCATACATCTTCCCTACAATATGTCTTCATCTTGAGGAGCTTTATTCCCAAGTCTTCTGCTCTAACTCTACTGCAGCTCTGGCTTCTTCCCTTCTTCAGGTCTAGCTTCAGGCTATCTCTTGAGCTTCTTATTGCCAACAATCCAAATAGTGCACTAATTAGTACATTATTTCACGATTATTTAAGTACAGAATAAAAGATGCAATGTATGCTACTAATGCATGAATTATACTACAATTATGCTAAGTTCTAACTTAATTCAAGTCTTTTAAGTCCTATAATTGCTACTCAATCAAGGATAAAGGGTAAGAAGAGTCAGAGTAAATGGGATCAAAGGTCCTAGTTTGGAACCCGAGGGGTTCCTGATAGGTCTGTGATGATGGGTTTTCACGAACGGAAAGTTAGGGTTAGGAGAAACCTATCGCTATAGTCGCAAAACATGTTATCAAATACAATTTTTTACTAAAACTCCAAGGGAGTCCCGAGTCGAACATAGGGAGGCAACATTTGTTTTCATTGAAATCCGCACTTCGTGTTGTTCCTTTTTGGTATTTTAGGGTTTTGTTATTTTTTTGTGTTGTTGTAATAAAGAGACAAGCAAGATAACTTCACAAAGTGGAAAGAAAAAATTTGATATATCACAATGTGATGAAAATGCTTATTGCAATATGTTAAGAAAATATAAAAGAGATAGGGGTGAGAAGAAATCTCCCGAATCGGCCGTTCGGCAAGACGACGGTGCTTAGCAGTAGCTTGGATGGAGGAGGTGAGCGGCTATATGACGGGGATGAGATGCTGGAGGATGCCGAGTACAGGAATTCTTCACCAAGGCACGGAACGGGGAAGACGAGTGGAGGTGATCTTCTACCGAAATGGAGGTGGGAGGATGGCTCCAAGGCTTTGTATGAAGGTGGTGAGATGGAGGAATATTTGGTGGGGTATAGGAGCACTACACTATTAGGAGGCCTTTGGAGTTTGGGAATGAGCTCTAAGGGAGCTTTGAGGGGCTTCTAGCGCTTTAGAGTAGGTGGGAATAGCATAAGTAGAGATCCCTTGGAAGGGAGAGGGTCATGGGGTTTATATAGTGGTGGAAGGGATGTGTTTTGCGTGAATGGGTCTTCAATGACATTTAAAAAGTCGCTGAAGATCCACCGAAGGTGTTGCTAGAGCCTTCACTCACCTCCTCTAGGGTGAGGTGGAGCCACTACAGCTGGCACAGTGTGGGGAGGGTGTCAACCATTAGGTCGCGAGTTGATGGCTGGGATAGCGAGATCGCACAAGCTCACTGTCATTTGAATCTCACACTCGCTGACAAGGATGCACCTCCATTATCCAATTTTGATCGAGTGGCAGAAGAGCGCATGTGGATTGCGTCCTCGAGAAATCTGAAGATCGCACACATCATGCCTCTCCATGATTAGATGGCGGAGAGCATGTGTGGATGAGTTAAATGAGTGCCCTGGATGAGGCACATCTGAGCTGGAGTCTGTTTGCGCATCAGCAGCCAGCGTCTGATCTCACGTGACTCACCTTGACCGCTCGATCAAGATCGTGCGGTCCAATTTCTTCTGGTGTTGAAGTGGTCGTAGCGAATCACCACTCGAACTTGCATCCTTCCTTTGCAAAGCAGGCGCACTACCACTTAGCCTTAGGCATTGGTTGGTCGCATGGAGATTAAATGCTACTGTGTGCCTCGACTGTTGGGTGAAGATTAACTGATAGTGATCAAATCTTCCTTGCTGAGCTTTGAAGGAGGCCGAGTGAGGTTGCATGCTTCTCAACCATTGGATTAAGATCCAACGGCGGGATCTTTTCTTGCGGTGAGGTTGGGGAGGCTACGGCTAATGTAGGGTGGACTGGATGGCACCATGTGGTGCCATTTGGGCCATCTATCTTCTTGTTGTAGAGGGTGCTACAGTGCTCTGATTGACGTGATTTTTTCGTTGACGGACTGCGATTGTCACTCTGGATCCATCCGTAAGGTCGGATTATTCATCCGAAGTCCGTAAAGATGTCGCACTACCTCCTGGCCATATAAAATGTTGGAATTAACATACATAATACACAAACTATCCTAAATGCAATGCAATTAATGTTATGCAATATTTATACTACGAAATGCAATGCTAGGCCTAGGAACTATCATAAATAAGCAAGTTATCTTGAATTCATGCGTGTTTATCATACCCCCAAGCTTACTTTTTGCTAGTCCCTAGCAAAATTAATCTGAATGCTATGTGTAAAAGTAGAATCAGGGTTTGATTACTTAGGCGAGATTTGTTGGTTGCTTTAGAAAATTTCAACCCAAAACCTGGTTACAAAAACTCAATAGTGCCTGGGTGTCTGCTAGAATGCAGACCGCATAAGTCCTTGCCTTATTTGAAAAGGGAAGAGATATATATATATTCGGACTTTTGGAGTTTGAGAGTTTCGGGATAACCTTTTACAGCTACTCGACTCACCCAAGACTTGAAAAGGACCCTAAGTGCTAAGCATCTTGTGAAAAGAGTGAAAGACTCACTAGGCGACCATTAAAACGGACTTCAGGTTTCGATGACTGATGTGCATACATCTAAATAGCCAAAAATGTCTATTAATGCATGTTCTTAATACCATATTAGCATCATGCATTATAAATATTGCATAACACGCATAATCATGCATTTAGGTCAAATTGTACAAATTATATAGTAATTGTCTCCTTTTATGGCTAGGGACAGGGCAAATTTTAATCGGGGCTTCGAACAGAAGATCCAACCGTACGGATCTATTCATGGTGATGATTGGAGTTCAATGACTCCAAGAATGCCCTGATCAGACTTCCGTAGTATCAGATGCAGTCCGAGAAAGATCAGAGGTCAAGGCCAAGGTGGTGCAAATTCGTACCTCATATGATAAATCCGACCACACGAATGGATTCGGATCGACTATCGCAGCCCAACAACACTAAAATCAGTCCAATCCGACATCCTTGGCACCATCTACAGCTTAAAGAAGATGGACGGATGGTGCCACATGATGCCATCCAGACCCTCCAAACTTCTTGCGTCCCCACTTCTTCATCCAATGGCTTGGAATTACGATGTCATTTCCCTGAAACAACACCTCATGTGAGAATTCCACATCTGATCTCAATTGTCGAATCAAGATCCAACGGTCAACACTAAATGGCACAAGAATACTCCTCATGTCTATCCACGTGCATAGCGCAGTGGGTAAGACCCTTTGGCGCTACAGGTCGTGAGTTCGATTCCTCGCACTGTGCTTCCTCCCCGTGTGCAAGTGCGCAACTGGACTATTCGATCAAACGTTAACGATCAAGATCTTCGCATCAAATTAATGCGTTATCTGACCCCAAGGGAGATGCATGATTAGATGCGTTGAGAGTGCAATGTGAAGGTAGGTGAGCATGCGATGATGACCCTTCGATCTGGATCCTATAGCTGGGAAGGTGGCTACGTAGCGTTTGGCAGCAGAAGAGGAGAAGGCGCACGTGATTTTAAGCCGTTCGATTGCTTGATCGGACTGTCGAGAGCTCATGTATGTGATCATGTGTTGAGCAAGAGGAGGCAAGGAGGCACGCATGTCACCCACGTTCGGGCCTTTAGTGACGGATAAATCTGTCACTAAAGACCAGACATTAATGTTTTATATATAAAAAGACCTTTTTGCCCCCTCTAGTCTACAACTATATATAGCCCTACAACCCCCACATATTTTTGATCCCTTCCTCTCTTCTCTCACCCCTTCCAAAGCTCTAAGAGCTTGTCCCAAACCCGGGATGCTCCTCTAGAGTAAAAATTAGAATTTTTCCACCTCCCTCCTTCGTGGAGCATCCCGCGGTTGTCCTCTTACTCCATTCGGGAAGCATATCCCACAACGACGACGACGTTTTGCATCGCTCCCGGTTCCTCTTGCTTTGTCCTCCTTCCCGCTCCATCCTCCATTTTCCAGGCATCTCTCCATCTAGCTCATCCTCCAAGCAATCGTCAAGGAGGATACTTCTCTCTCCATTCTCTTTACCACTTTGTAGAGTAGATTTACAGCTTTCTGGCATAGATTTCCTACTTTTTAGTTCTAATGATTAGTGTAATGAACATCATTTGGTTACGAGACCCATGTTTATTCTTCCTCTCTTTTGTCTTTATTTATAATATTCTCTCTCTCTCTTCTATTTATTATTGGTTAAATAGATAGATAGTTTTTGATTAGTTAATCTATTTTGTGACAATTAAACAAACGCGGTTTTGAATCAAACATCTGCCTCCCTGTGTTCTACCCGAAACTCTTAGAGTTTCAGTATAAATTTATCTGTTGACAGATTTCTTTGCAAATCGAGCTACAACGACGGGTTTTCAAAAATCCAATTCCAATCGCATAGTTTTCCGCTATCAACATTTTGCCGCCATTGCCGGGGAGGCAACGATTCTCGATTTTCTTTTCGCATTTCGCACACTTTGTTGTTTTCTAACTTGCTTTATTTCTCATCTATTGTTTGTTGGTACCTCAACAGGGAATCTTCAAGAAATACATCAGAGTAAAATGCAGTTGAAGACACTTGTAAGTTCTCCCCATTCTTCCCCCTCCATAGATTTCATTTCACAACATTAATTAAAACCCCAATTAACCTAGGTGTTTGCATAAATCCTAGGGTTAGTTTGGTTGCTTGGATTTACACTCACATTCATCTCACCCTCGTATAAAAAAATCAACAGAAAAAAGATACTTCTTGTGGGATAAATCAACATACACCCACATTCAAGGCACATAACCTAATTAATTTTATCTACTCAACCAAGATTCTGATCTGTGTAACCGGTACACGCAAATCAACATATAAGATAGTAGAAATCAATCTAAGTTAATCATTTTGTGTGCCTAACTCAGTGGTGCAATTTTGGCCAATTGTTTGAGTTGTTTGGGTCGTACCACTTAATCTCAAATCAACTCACCAAGTAGTTTCCCTTTAGGGTTTTTAATTTAGGTCAATACTAGGCACTCCACCTTACTTTTTGATTTCAAAAGGAGAAAGATCTTTACCCATGCTTGAAAATCTTGTTTGCCTACGAAATTTGATTGAATTAACCTAATTCCCAACCCTAAAAGTTACTTAAGCAAGATCTGAACCTTAAAATCCATTCATCAAAAATAATCTTGCTTGAAAACCCTGGTTGTGCATGCACTCACACATACTCAATTGATCATTAAGGGCACAACCCATCTTAAGGGTCCACCACATTCATAAGCACTACAATCCCAGGCCTAAATAAAATCAAGTAGATGTTGGCTTAAAGCACTGATTCGCCCTTCGGGGCCCAGTCTAAGATTGCTTACGATTAACCTACTTGTACCAATCAATCTGATGTCTAGCTAGGGGAGTAGAGTCAAATGACCGTGACTGGGGGGTACACTAGGAACCGGAGGCACAAGTCGAAGGAAGAACCTTCTCCTCAGTCTCTCCTTCTAACTGGTTGGATTGATTGGACGCAAGTAAAGTAAATCATCTATAATCTTAAGATGGATTCTGAGAGTCTACAGATCCTTAGGCTACCCTACTTAAGGACAGGCTTGTTTTGTTGTGCTGCAGGATTCTTATCCCTAATCCTTCTGACCTTTTCCTAGTTTATGCTGGGAAGGAGGCCATTGAATCCCCGATTGGAAGGACCATTAGATTATTCTAGGAGGCGTAGTTTGAATTTTGGCCAAATTGATCCCATGGCCGATCAACAACCTCCTTTGCCTCAGAATTCATAGGAGATGTTTCAAAGCAGCTGGAATAAATGTAGAGAATGCAAGAATGGTTCCAGAGAATGCAGGGTGCTCAGACTTTGAAGGATTTTTTTGATCCTTCAAATTACGGGGAACATCCCGACGTCTAGATTCCTGCTAGAGACATAGAAATCATGCCCCAAGTGTTAAGTCTAATCAAACATTTCCATGGGCTTGGCTCTAAAGACCTGTTTCAACACTTGGAGGACTTGGCCACTTTGGTCCAGACCACCAAGGTGCAAAACGTGAATGAAGAGCAGATGATCATGAGGCTCTTTCCCCACTCTCTTAGGGATAAAGCCGCTCATTGGTATAGGACCATAGGAAGGCCGATCGCAACATGGAATGATCTGAAATCAGCTTTCCTGAAGAAATTATTCACTGTTGGACGTACCAACGCTTTGAGATGGGCGATTACTACCTTCACCCAGCGGTTGGGGGAGCAGTTTCATGTTGCCTGGGAGCGATTCCAGGATTTATTGCGGAAGTGTCCACACTACGAGGTGCCGAAATGGCAGCTCGTGCAGATCTTCTTCCACGGGTTGACTGAGCAACTCAGAAATCACGTGGATGCTTCTTGCGAAGGAAATTTCCTCAACAAAGACGTAGATAGCACACATGATTTCTTTGAGGAGATGAGTGAAAATTCAATCAATCATGCCTCCATGGATACTTTTACCGGTCCCAACAACCCAAATCAAATGTTACTGAAGTCCACGACTCTCATTCATTCGATATGGAACTGATTTGCGATAAACTAGATAAGGTGGACCTGGTTACAAAAAGGATGGATGAGTGGATGGCTAGAAAATCAATGAACAATTCTCAATCCACTCAATCTCAGAATTCGAGATTCCATTCATCATGAGCTCCTTCCGGATGAGAGTTTGTGAATCAACTGGATGCAGCTCAACTTGTGAGCCAGCATTGTTTAAAACCCCACGGGTTCCAAATTGGGACATTTGATCCAAGTTTCTCTGATCCCTCCCTTTCTTTCTCTCCATCCTCACCCTACGAGGATGTCTATGCTATACAGGAGAATATTAGTTCCAACCCTTACTCCAATGCTTATAATCTGGGTTGGAGGAACCATCCTAACTTCTCCTAGAAAAACCTGGGGTAGCAGACTCAATTTTGACCCAGCAACTATGCTCTGCAAAGACCAATGGGTCAAGATCATGTTTACACTCTGCTGCCCCTAAATCAAGTTAATCAGCCAGCTTGGAATGCATGTCAACCTGTAGGGCAGATTGATTTGAACCGTCAGATGATAGAGATGCAAGGATCTATGCTCCAGCTCATGTAGCAAATGAAAACCTCGCTGGACAACTTGCAAATCGGGTTCATTGCTAATTCCCGTCAACTGACGTGCGGTTGTGCGTATGTGTTAAGAAGTGTCGTTATAGTCGCACTTGCAACGTCGATTTTAAAGTAAATAAATGGAGGTGAGTCCGAGTGTCGGTCTCAGGGAGGCGTGAAAATCGGATTTCTCTTATCACTTGCTGTCACGGAAAGCGCGGAGTTTTTGCTTGCGGAGGTGCGATTTGAAAAGCGAGAGAGAGATAGAGAGAGAGAGATTAGGGTTAGAGTGTTTCTTGTTTGATCATGCAACTTAAATAGAAATTAAAGTAACAACTGAACAGAAAATAACTTCACTAAATGCACTTTTAGTTCATAGCTTACAACATTAAATACATGCTTAAACAAAAGTAATTTAAAGCTTAAAAGAGAGAGAGAGAGAGGATGGAGAGCGACGAGGCAGCCATGGTGGTGGAGGAGGCTCCATCGGTGGCTTGTTGTCTCCGACGATTACAAAAGGGCCTAAAGCTATCTAAGAGAGGGGTGGAGTAGTTGCAAGGGAAGTGAATGCCTTGAATGAGAGGTTGGAGGGGGTTTAAATAGGGTTAAGGGCTTTCTAAAAGAAGAAGGGGCTTTAGCGATGTCCAAAACGTTGCTAAAACCACTCCAAAAGCATCAGTGAAGCCCTCCAGCCCGTCGGTCAACCACGCACGCTGTTTCTTCTTCACGCTCAATCCTCAGCCGTTGCTTGAGAGCCGTCCGATCGAAGATCGGACGGCTGAGATCTCTCCTCGGCTACGTTTGGATCGCGTCTCGGGCACACGTGGGCGCTCACGAGCTGTGGGCACGCCGCGTGGCGAAATCTCGACCGCCTACTGCTGATCGGGCAGCCCAATTTCGCTGCGCACAACCTTCGTCTTTGATTTCACGCTCCGCGTGACTCAAACCCGCGTCGCGTGCGTGCGGGCATACCTGCTAACCGTTGCGCCACACCCACGCTTTGTCACGGTGACTGCGGGCGAGCATGCGAGTTTCGTCCGTTCGATCGAAGATCGACGGCCAAGATCTGATCTCGACTGGATGAAGAGGCGGCGTGCGGTGGAGCGGGGGTGACGTGGCGAAATGAGGGCCGTTGATCTCCAGATCAACGGTCAGAACTTCTTGGGCCCATTATAGGGGCTCCGGATGTCGGATTTGGCCGATCTCGAGTCCATTGGACTCTGTTCGTTGTTCTAAATCCATCTGTGCGGTCCGATTGCTCATCTGAGGCCTGCTTTGACAACTGCTTACACAAATGGCCATTAACACAATTTTATAAGAAATCTTGGTACATGATGCATGCAATGCTCCCATTCTACTTATGTTGTGCCTTTTATTCTTAAGATAGGCCACCCCCTTGTGCAGTGTTATCATACCCCGATGCTTACTCCTTGCTAGTCCCTAGCAAGGTTTATTCTAGCCTTTATTTCCTTTCAGAATTTAAGAAGTAATTTCTTAGACACTTTGTCACTTGTCAATAGGAGGAAATATACGAAGATCTTAATCTACAAAGACTAAGTAGCGCCTGGGTCTCTGCCAAAATACGAATCACCCGAATCCTTGCTTTAATGTATATAACTATGCATATGTATATGTATATATATATTTTTTTTTAAAAAAAAAATTTTTTGGAATTCAGTGTGGGTTGGTAACTTTTTACTGCTACCCAACCCACCCAAAACTCGGTCAAAACCCTAAGTGCTAAGCATCTTGGTGTGAATGTTGTGATAGACTCACTTAATGGGGACAGACTTCGGGTTTCTACGCCTCTAGGTGACCGAAAAAGGAAATAAATTTGCCTGAAGTTGTATTTGTTCGATTGGTTGCTTTCTCCCTACGTTTGTTTTAATTGGGGTCAACATAAGGATTTTTCCAATGTATATCTCCCCGGCTTGTACTACTTCCCCGCTTCTTCCTTAAGTGTTTTGGTCTTTTTGTGTAGTTATTGAGCTGGGCTCTGGACAACCGACCAATGGGCTGTTACCCACGATCACTTGCTAGCCATACTTGTGCGGTGAAGTGTGGTTTATTTTCTTTTCTTCTTTTTTTTTTCGTAGGTGGCTTCCCTAATCTCAAATGTACCTAGAGGCAATGAAGAAGAAATGGTCTGTGGCTAGGTTCTAGACAACCTGCCAATGGGCTGTTACCCACGACAACTTGCCAGCCATACCGCCCTAGAGAGTTCATTAGCTACCCAATTTTTGTCAAAATCTCCGAGAAGTGAGTCTGTGCAAAAATGTGTGCGGATGCTTAGACTCAGTTTTTCTGAGTTAGAGGGTGAGTTGATAAGTCGTATACTTATCACATTATTTAGTTGGTGGATTAGAATAGCTTAAGGTTGCAAGGATTCGAAGCTAAATCCATATTTTAACGGACACCAGGGCTGATTAAGCCTGAAGGCCTGAAAAGTCTAAGTGTTTAAGTTCTTTTTGTATTATTTCCCACTATTGACAAGTTTCTAATGCCTAAGTTTTCTTCCTAAATTCAATTTTTTTTTTTAATTTATTTATTTAGACTGATTAAATGAGCTCAGGATTATGCAATTTACCACCCCCCCATGCTTAAGTTGGACAATATCCTCATTGGCAAGTACATGGATGCATAAGGGTTCAAAAAGATAGTACCTGAGTGACGTAAAATACCAGATCAGTCTGAATCCCCTGGGTTGCCTCGCAGGAAGTGCTGAGTTTAACACCTCCAGCTGGGCGGTGCTCCGTGTCAGGCCTCAACGAGGGTGACACTCTCCTTTGGGGGAACATGGGCCAAGAAATGCTTCAATCGTTGACCATTAACTGTAAAAGTGTGCCCAGTGTTAGGATCAACGATTTCAACTGCCCCATTAGAGTAGGGCTTAACCACCCGAAATGGTCCAGTCCATTTTGACCTGAGTTTCCCCAGGAAGAGTTTTAGGCGGGCATCAAACAACCAGACTTGCTGGTTAGGCTCAAAGGTTTTTCTATGAA
Source organism: Thalassia testudinum (assembly GCA_037157565.1). NCBI lineage: Eukaryota > Viridiplantae > Streptophyta > Magnoliopsida > Alismatales > Hydrocharitaceae > Thalassia > Thalassia testudinum. The sequence goes on from JAZHRO010000025.1 coordinate 101,070,391, forward strand.
TGAGTCGATCGTGGACGGCTTTCATTTTCTCCTTATACAGTCGACTATTGTGAAAGGCATCCCGATGAATTTCTTTGAGCTCAGATAATTAGAGCGTCCTCTACGCATCGGCTAACTAGGGATCCAGGTTACATTGCTTGACAGCCCAGTAAGCCTGGTGTTCCAATTCGACAGGAAGATGGGTTTAGGCTTTGCAAAGACCAGGCAATAAGGTGACATGCCTATCGGGGTCTTGAGAGCGGTCCTGTATGCCCACAGGGCATCATCAAGTCGTGTGGACCAGTCTTTCCTGTTAGGTCTCACAGTCTTCTGTAAAATGTTCTTGATTTGTCTATTGGAGACCTCAGTCTGCCCATTTGTTTGTGGATGATACGGGGTAGCAATGCGGTGGTTCACCCCGTATTTTCTAAGTAGGGCACGGAATTGGGAACGGATAAAATGGCTTCCACCATCATTGATCATGGTCTTGGGTATTCCAAACCGGGAAAAGATGTTCTTCTTAACAAAGTCCATGACAGTCCTGTGATCGCATTAGTGGGTGGCAACAGCTTCAATCCATTTGGAAACATAATCTACCGAGACCAGGATGTACTCGAAGCCGTTGGATGGTGGAAAGGGGCCCATAAAATCGATACCCCAAACGTCAAAGATTTCGACAATCAAAATAGGCTGAAGGGGCATCATATCTCTCTTGGTCATGGTGATTGCGCAGCAATTATAGGTTTTAATTGGCCTAGATTAAGCTAGGACTTAGCATAAGTTAGGGTTATTCATGCATGCATACGCATTATCTGCATCTTTACTGCTTTCCTTTAGCTATGCATAAAATAATGTTATAATGTGCTGGTTAAGTGCATTCTGTCGATTGCAGGGAATAAGCTGATCAGGAGCTGGATCTGAAGCTGGATCAGGAAACGGGAGTTGTAGCAGAGGTGGAGTAGAAGGCCTAGTTTAGATGTAGGAATAATAATGTAAGGGGGTTAAAGGTTTTCTATTCTATTAAGTAGGAATAAAGCAGTAAAATGTGAAGAGCTTAGGTGCATCCTAGCTTGGGGAAGTCTCTAGGCTATCCTAGCCCTAGGATAGCCTAGAGACTTCCCCAAGCCGTAGCCACCCTTAGATTAGGTCACAACACCCCAGGAAGCCCTAAACCCTAGTTCCAACCCTTCTCTGGACATCCGGATAAGTTTTAAGATGTCCAGGACCCTTAGCCAACTCCCGCACACTTCAAACCCACTTCTGCAGTGTTATTGGACATCCAGACACTTTGTCAGACGTCCAATTTCTGCAGAATACCCAAAACAGAACCCGAAACCCTTCCTGACTCTGATTGGACGTCCAGACAACAAGTCTGGACTTCTGATTTTTGAGTATAAGACATCTTATTCTATAATTAGACGTCTGATACTACTCTCCAATTCCTATTTTGAGATTTAAGCCTTGATCTTGGATCTCTAGGTCCCTAAACCCAATTCCAACCCCATAGGAACCTAAATTAAGGTGCCCTAACCCTAGTACATCACCTCTAGACCTCCCTAAGGGCCTAATTAGGTCCTCACTAAACCTAATTGACTTGGGTCTTAGTCAATTCCATCAGCCTATTCAATTGGACTCTTTGAGTCCAATTGAGCCCTGATCTCAGTACACACTATCCAATTGGACTCAGTGAGAGTCCAATTGACCTATACCTTAATTAATTGAGTTGTTTTACTCTCAATTAAGTTTCCACACACCCAATTAAACTTTTATTAAGTTTAATTGCAATTTACCTTAGTGAATTAGGGTTTATGACCCTAATTTGAGACCTACCTTGACCTAAACCCACTAGAACCCAACCTAATCAACCTAGCCACCTAAGTTTCGACCCACACACACCCACACACACCATCCGCATGAAAATATCTATCCTAGAGTTCTCTAGAACTCTCTACCATGTGTGGTTGCCTTGGTTGCGAAAAATAGCAACCAAGAGCCATTCAATTTTTAGATCCACATTTGGTGGATCTAAAAACCACCATCCACCCTCTCTCTCTCACTCTCCACGAGCTCCCACCATAGGCCTCTCTAGAGAATTCCATAATTCTCTAGAGAGCTTCCCTTAGGTCTATAAAAAGACCCCTTGGGTGGCCATTGGCACCCATTCACTTCTTTGGCAATTGCACTCCATTGGTGCCATTCACGCCACCTCCATAGTCACTCCACCTCCACGAGCTCACTACCACCACCATGGAGGACACCATGCCGGGATGCTGGATCAACCCTACCTCTCTCCAAGGGTTGGCCTAAGTTCCATTGGCCGCCCCTCCTTCTCTCAACCACTCCAAGGCCATCAGGGACCACCCCTGAATGCCCTCTATTCTTCTAGCTTTAAATCATGTTCTTCATAATCTTTATTGCTTTCATTTACTGCTTAGTAGTGTAGTCTTACTTCTCCCCCAATGATGCATGAGAAATCCCCCCGTTGATTCTTGTATGCAATCATTTTCTGGTAGTTAGATTTAATTTTAAGCATTCATGTATAACCTTTCCTCTAGATTTCCTTATGCAACAACTCTCCCATGATGAATGAAAATTTCATTTTATATATATATCTCTTATGTGTTTGAAATCACCCTGAGCTTAATGATTATCATATTTGCGTGATTTAAGTGCCTATTTTTTAACCGCCTATATATTACGCATAAGCATGTCGTTTAAATAAAGTAGAGCGGCTTTAAGATCGATTTCAAAAAAAAAAAAAACAACGCCTCCCAGAGACGAACGACTGGAACTCAAAGTCTCGTTATTTTACAAAACAATATCTTTGACGAATGTTTTTGCGCGACATACTACGATTTTCGACGACTTTCAAATGCGCGAAAATGGCTCTCTGTCACATGGACCCCAGCGTTTGGCAGCGTGAGCAAGTCTTGGCAAAGTTGTGTGCATCCTTAAATAGGGACGGCCAGTAAAATCCAGACTGCAAAACTTTTGCAGCTATTTTCTTTCCAAAGAAGTGGCCACCACAAGCACACTCTGAACTTCGTCTTCAGGGATACACCTCCTAATGATTTGGTTAGCACAGAGGTGAAACAGCATGGGATCATCCCAGAAATAGTGCTTGGACTCAGCCAAGAACCTGTCCCGTTACTGTCTGGACCAGCTGTCCGGGTTTGTCTTACAACCAAGTAGTTGACGTAGTCAGCATACCATGGCATTTTCTTATCTTGCATGGCCAGGATGTGTTCATCTGGGAAGGTGTCAGATAGAGGTAGGGAGGGTCCAATGTGGTATGGATGAAGTCTAGACAAGTGGTCAGCCACCACATTCTTCGATCCGGCTTTGTCTCGGATTTCCAGGTCAAATTCTTGCAAAAGCAGGATCCATCTGATGAGCCTGGGCTTTGCATCCTTTTTGGCCAATAGGTGCTGGATGGCTGAATGGTCAGTGTAAATAGTCACGTGGGATCCCAGCAAGTACGATTGGAACTTTTCAAGTCCAAAGACTACAGCGAGCAACTCTTTCTCTGTGACTGTATAATTACGTTGGGCCTCGTCCAACGTTTTGCTCACGTAGTAGATCACCACGGGCTTCTTGTCTTGCCTTTGTCCCAGGATAGCGGCTATGGCAAAATTTGATGCATCACACATAATCTCAAAGTCTTGGGACCAGTCTGGGGGTTGAAGTACAGGTGCGGTGGAGACTAAGTCCCGGAGGGTGTGATAAGCCTAGATGCAATCAGAAGACATGTGGAAGATGGCGTCGTTGGCTAGAAGGTCGGTCAAGGGTTTGGAAAGCTTGGAAAAGTCTTTAATGAACCTTCGGTAGAAGCCAACATGCCCTAAGAAGGAGCGAATCTGTCAGACCGAACTAGGTGGAGGAAGTTTGGAAATTAAATCAACCTTAGCCCGATCTACCTCGATGCCCCTATGCGATACGATGTGACCGAGGACAATTCCTTCCTGAACCATAAAATGGCTCTTTTCCCAACTTAACACCAGGTTAACCTCGATACATCGTTTTAGGATTTTCTCCAAGTTGCTCAGACAATGGTCAAATGAATTCCCGAATACAGAGAAATCATCCATAATGACCTCTAAGTATTCACCCACCATTTTTGAAAAAATGGCCAGCATGCAACACTGAAAGGTCACAGGTGCGTTGCATAACCCGAATAGCATTCGACGAAATGCAAACGTGCCATATGGGCAAGTGAATGTGGTCTTTTCCAGATCTTCCAGAGCAATTGCGACTTAGTTATATCCTGAATATCCATCTAGGAAGCAAAAATACTTCTGCCCTGCTAATCTTTCAAGGATTTGATCAATGAATGGCAAGGGGAAATGATCCTTCTTAGTGGCTTCATTGAGCTTCCTATAATCAATACACACCCGCCATGCGGTGGTGGTGCGGGTGGGGATGGATTCGCCATGATCATTGGTGACAACGGTGAGCACAGCTTTCTTGGGAACCACTTGAGTGGGGCTCACCCAAGGGCTATCGGAGATAGGGTAGATGATGTCGGCATCAAGCCACTTGATAATTTCTTTTTTAACAACCTCCCGCATGTTTGGGTTTAAATGTCTCTGCATCTGGCGAGAAGGTCGGGCCCCGTCTTCCAGGTAAATCTTATGGGTGCAATAGGTGGGGCTAATTCCTCTTAAGTCTGAAATGGTCCATCCAATGGTGGCTCGATGTTCTGAAAGGGTCGCAGTCAACCTGAGTTCCTGATCCTTAGTTAGATGAGAATTAATAATCACTGGGAAGGCTGGTCAGGTCCCAGGAAGATATACTTGAGATTCTCGGGCAATGGTTTAAGTTCGGGTGCGGGTGGGACCACAGTCGATGGGAAGGGAAAGGGCGTGAGTTGATCAATATCGATCTCTTCAAATGGTGTCGTGTGATGGTACTCAGCCTTACAGAGGTCCACGGGTAATGATGGTGACGGGTCAGAATAGTCACTATGGGTTCAGTGGTCTGATACAGAACTGAGGGTGAGGCATTCCTCGATTAGAGTTTCCACGGGATCATGTTCCTCACTGCAATTGTAATCGAAAGACTTTGTCGCCCGGAAGATATCCAATTGCATTTTCCTGTCCCTGAAGACGATTTCCATACATCCCGTGTCACAATCAATGTTTTCTTTAGCCGTAGCTAAGAAAGGTCTGCCTAAGATTATGGGTGCGTTCTGTAATTTTTCAGGGACTTCCATGTCAAGCACCAAAAAGTCGACCGAGAAATAGAAGTCCTTGACCCGTACAATCACATCCTCGACAACTCCCTTCGGGGTTTTCACTGATCTATCAGCCAGCTGGATGGTGACAGGGGTTGGTGTCAGCTCCCCAAAACCAAATTGGTGGTACAGGGTTGTTGGAATCAAATTGATAGAAGCACCTAGGTCCAGGAGTGCTCTATCAAACATCATGTCCCTGATATTGCAGGAAGTCAGGGGTGCTCCTGGGTCAGTTCGCTTGAGTGGAAGTTTGCTTGATATTAGGAAACTTGCTTGCTCAGAGAGTACAACCTTCCTAGGTGTTTGAGGTCTCGGCTTACGCTTGGGTGTACATGCATCCTTTAAAAGCTTGGCGTAAGCAGGGATGTGTGTTTAACGGCTTCAAGGAGCGAAATATTAATCTATACTTGCTTAAAGATTTCCAACAGCTCCTTAGTTTCCACAGCATTCTTCTTTTCCTTGATTGTTTCCAAGGCCTCAGGGTAGGGTGTTTGAATGTGGGTTGGTTCTATTTCTGGGTCCTTGGTTGGTGCCTTTTCTGAGTCGGGTATTTCAGCGGGTGAAGTCTCGGGGAGAGTCGGCCATTTGGGATCCTGGATTTTGGTGTCGCTTCTCAAGGTCACCGCATTCGCAGAGGCATTGGGGCCACGGGTTGATCCTTGAGAAGACGAGGACGAAGAAGCACCAAACCCAGGAGGTGTTTGCGGGGCCGGCTGGACCATGTGAGCCTGCCTGGGGTTGCTTTGTAACCCTTGCGAATTGGGGCCTCTGTTAATTATGTTTCGCGGGTTCGGTTGTGGTTCGGAAGGTAGGGATCCTTGTTGTTTACAGTCCAAGAGTTGGCTTAACTGTCCCTTTACCAAGGCCATTTCCTCTTGATGTTTTTGGTTCATGTCAGCCATCATCTTTATTAAGGTATCCATTTGGTTTTGTGGGGGAGGGGCCGCCCTATTCTGATTATATTGGGGTCTAACTGGTGGTCCTTGCTGATAGGGGAGCAAGTGTGGCTGCTGGTTTGGCCTGGGCTGGTTCTGGAATTGTGGTGGTTTCTGGTTTGTCGAACCAAAGTTAGGGTGGTTACGCCAGCTAGTGTTGTAAGTGTTGGAGAAAGGGTCTGGTTTCGCATAACCTTGGACAGCTTGCACATCTTCAAGGATAGCCGATGTTGATGGAGAGGGAAGGGAGTAATCAAGGGTTGAGGGAGCAAAGGTCCCTCCCTGAAATGTGGTTAGGGGTTGTTCCAGGTTCAGTTCAACATTATGTGCTCCTTTCGCTAGGGAGAAAGTCTGTAAGGGTTTCCTGGTTTGGTTCAGTAGCTCATCAATCTTTTTGTCCACCAATTCCACTCGATCCACTTTCTTAGCAATGATGTCCATGTCAACCATTCCAGAATTTGCTTGTACCTCATAAATCCCGCCACAGGGTTGACTGGACCTGTTAAACTGGTTCATGGAGGCATTGTTGAGCGAATTCTCGCTCATAGACTAAAGAGAGAAAATGCGCTCTCCTCATCTTTGTTCAGAATGTTTCCCCTGCATGAGGCATCGACGAAGTTCTGTAGGTTGCTATCCAGACCGTGGTAGAAGATTTGGGCCAATTGCCACCTTGGTACTTCGTGGTGTGGGCATTTCCTCAAAAGTTCATTAAATCTTTCCCACGCCTCATGAAATTGTTCCCCACCCTGGAGTGTAAAGGTAGTGATAGCTCTTCTGAGGGCATTGGTCTTTCCTATGGGGAAGAATTTCTTTGAAAATGCATGCCTCAGTTCTTCCCAGGTGGTGATGGGTCTACCTAGGGTTCTAAGCCAATGAGAAGCCTTGTCTCTTAATGAGAAGGGAAACATCTTGATTAGAACAATGTCAAGGCTAATGTTCCTAGGTTTCACAGTTCGTGCTATGCGGTCGAGATCCTCTAGGTGCTGAAAGGGGTCATCATTTGAGCTTCCATGAAAGTGGCTCTGGATCAGACTTAAGACATTCGGTTTCAGCTCGAAATCATCTCCCCCCTCAGGGATCCTAAGGTGTGCTCGACTCTAATAGCAGATGGATTATAGAAATCGCAGAGGGGCCTCGGCTGATCCTGAAATTGTTGTAAATCAAGTGGTGGTTGCCCTGGTATATCTTGGAAAGGTGGTGGTGGTTATTCTTGTGGGTTTTGTAACCGTTGTATGGCTTGCATGATGGTGTGGATTTGTTGTTGCTAAAGCCGGTGGTTAGCATTGATTTGGGCTTGGATGATGGCCATAGCGTCTGGTGGGGGTTGATCCTCAGCCTCATCTACCCTAGGTGATGAGTGGCTACTCATCATAGCTAAAAGGTCGAAATTAAGCTAGACACTAAGCAAAACAATATCAAATTAACATATAAAAAGGGTTAAGTGTGGGAATTAAAGAAAAGACCTAAAACTTTTAATGTGTGTTAAAACCTCCTAATTAGGTCACAAAAATGAGATATTCTGAAAACTAAAGAACAAATGATGATCCATGCATCAATTGAACACATAAACAAGTTTGAAAAGATAAATCAGAACTAAAATCAATGTCTTAAATGTTCAATTAAGCACATGTAAAAACTTGAAAGCAATTGGACATCATTTAGGCTTAGAAATAAATAGATTACAATTAGGTCCTTCATGCATTACATTTCTACCCTTCAAAACTCCTTCTTGGACCTTTTTGCAAGCCGCAGGGACCCTTCTGTATGATTGCAAGGCCCTTCCAGTTATAGTTCTTTTCACTTTTGGACCTGCACGCTATGCTTCTACCCCTTCGTTCAAGGGTCTTCCTGCAAGTTTTCCCTCATTTCAGAGAGAAGCCTGTGTTCTTCACGCGCACTGTAGCACGCGAAGAACACAGCCATTCTCGACCGTCCATCGCACTTTTGATCTCGATCTGCGGCTGGATTCTATTGGAACCTTCGCGCGATTCGGTGTGTGCGTTCACCTCTCTTCCCAGATCTCATCTGACGGTCAGATCTCTCTCTTGACTCACCGCGCGCTCTACCCATCTCATCCTCACCGCCGGCCTAATTTTGATTAACCTCACCCTTGCGGTGATCTCAATCACTGAGCTGCTACTTAAGCACCTCAGTGGTGTCGCGCACAAAGGATCGCTCCCTCCTACATCTCTTAGCGATCAGTTCGTCCACTCCAGTCTATCCTCCTCACCTAGACCCTGATTTCACAGCCATCGGCTGTGGAATCATCACCTGCTCTCGACCCTCCTCGTCGCTAAGGACCTCGTAGCACCTGAGGACGACCCTGGAGTCTCACTAGCAGACTCTTCCCTCCGCTGGAGTCACCCTCCTCCTTTCTTCCTCCTTAGTCGCCGGCTAAGGACCCATAGGTCCCATTCTTCCTTTTTGTTTAGGTTTTTAATTCTGCACAAGTAGTGTTAGATTTAGTTTGCAGTAGTTTAGAATAGATTTAGTTTTAATTGTTAGTGTTTAATGTTAGCTGTAGTTAGATTAGTCTTAGGAGTAGAATTAGTATTAGATCCCCTCCCTCACCTCCTCTGATCAGTCCAGATCAGAGGGGAAGAATCATCTGTTCATTGTTCAACTTATCTCCCTCTTCATGTTTTGTTTTTCCATCATCCAAATTCTGATTCTTGTTTTTTCCTTTTTAACGACGAATTTTTCATCAATCACCCACACATCCTGACCCAATTTCAGATCTGATGGTGCACTGCCTCAGATCTGAAAGTGGCGTCACAAGCACCATTTGGGGCTTCTCACTCACTCCATTTGTTTCACAAAAGCCCCTCTATTTTAAATGGATTGCCTCAGTTTGTCAGAGCACTTTTGATTTGGATTTTAAAGGATTTTTACTCTCGGAAATGTTTTGACAGATCTGACAAATTGAAGGGATTTTTGGTTTTCATTGTAGGCAAGGATTCTGAGAAGCTCTCTGATGACAGAGAGCCAATCAGAAGAGCCTTTCATGATTCTGAGTATACTTTGTTTTGAATGCATTCGCCAGCTTCCATTAAATTTCCTTAATGCATTCTTAGTCTCTTTTTGCTACTTCAGAACTGCCATACACTATTTGTGTTGATGATCATTTCTGTATGGTGATTCTCTAACCTAAGGAGTTTTCCATACTCCTTAAGGTTGCAAGAAACTGGGATTGTATGTTGTTGGTTTTAATTGATTGAGGTAAGTCTTCCTTCATGCTGTCTATAGCATTAGGAAGAGCTAACTCAATGCCATTTTTTGTTTTGATCTGAAAGGATGCTTCTGATAAGGTTTTTCCTAATGAGTGTTTGAGCTGAATTTACATGAGATTTTCGTGAGATTTAAACCCCTTTCAGATTTGGATTTCATCTCTTCAATGTTTAGTTTGTTTTGAATTTAATCTTATTCCCAGTTATACAGCAACATGCTGCATCTAGCAGCTACATTCCCCTCTTCTCTAAACTCCCTTCTTCCCTCATTTCCTAACTTCCTACTAAAACCTAATCATACTTATTTTAAAACTGTAAATATACCTATTCATAGTATTATAACTATAGCATATCAGTTAGATACATAGTTATACTGTAAATATGTATAAAACCTGTACAGAAATTCATATACATATGTAATCTATGTAAAAATATGTATATATACTAATCTATTATGTATGTATTTACTGATTTATGTATATATGTATGTACAGATTTATATTTACTTATTTAGTAGCTAAGTTAATAAGTTAGAGCAATAATCAAGTAAATAAATCTATAAACTTGGGAATATATATATATATATTAAGTAATTTAAGTTAGTCAAAGTATAATTATACCTAGTATAACTTACTGTAACTTAGTTTTAATTTTAAACACCCAGAACTGCTATTTTAGCCTAAATAAAACATAAATAAATTCGTAAAAATAAAATAAAAATATGTATTAAATACTTAAGTATGTATGTTAAAACTGTTTAAGGTCAATTAGACCATTTACTAATTATTTTATAACTAATTAACTATTTAATCACCTAAATCAACCTGTATAATCAGCCTAGTTTAGCGAATTTATTTGTATAGTAAAAATATTTAAAATTCAAAATTAATTAATCAATTATGTAGTATTACGTAAATATTTTATTTACCATATTTTATTTTATTTTTTTTAATAATTTATGGCCCCCAAATCGAGGGCCAAAAACGCGCACAGACGCAGCTGCGTCTGATTTCCAGCGCACGATGTGGCGCTGGAATAGCCCCACATCGTGTGCTGCAAACCAAACGCAGCCATATAAATATAATTTATGTTATAACGTAAGCAGTCGTCAAGGAGCAGGGCACCCGAAAAACTGCCTGCTATGTCTGGTCCGATTACCCGATGTGTGCTGAACTTCGATATGTCTGTGGGGCCGGGGGCCCGAGCGTGTGTGAGCTTTGAGGCCGTTGGGCTGAGGCCTGACGCTGAGATTGAAAACGTAACTAAGCCATCTAATCTGAGATTAGGGCGCGCTTAGTAGAGGTCTGGTCCCACCCGTAGGGTGCTGTGTATCCCTCGAAAAGTGCGCCCGCTAATTAAACACATTTTACACTTAGGACGTTAGCCTAACCCCGTCTCCACCGCAGCCTCTGAAATACCACACAGAAGAAATTGAAAGGACAGACGACTTAAGAGAAGGAACACACGAGATAACAAGAACAGAAAAGACTTACTGTACATACAGCAGTAGAATAAGTAATATACACATACGTATAAGTAAACCCACATAATTACTAACAGAATAAAACGACACTATAAATGTCGCTAAAGACCTCAGTTTGCTTCTTTAGGTTGTATATAGTGTTTTCTGAGATTTAGCGACGTTTATATTTGTCACTAAAACTGATATATATGTCACTATAAATAAAAGACTAGTAAGTTAAGTTTTTACACTATGGTATCCTAATGTAGTATGAACTAACATATTAGTGTTAATAGTATAACTTGTAAATACATAGTTTAGAGTATAATAACAGATTGTTTGATGCTTGTTCATAGTTAGTATTTTTGCAAGCACTTCTTAGTAACTAGGTAAATAAAACATTCATTCATTCTTTAAATGTAAAGTTTCTTTTTGAATAAGAAGACAATTTTGGAGATAATCAAAGAGTGACAGAATTAAGTTCAATAAATTGCCTCCCAGAGAACGACCTGGAACAAAACCAGTAAAAATTAGATAAATAAGCAAATGATAATAATGGTTGTAATGACTGGTACTCACCCATACTCACCACTATACGACATCCTTAAGGTTATATTATACACCCTATACTACAACGACATGATCATAACAATAATTATTCATCATCATACAACCATTGTGTTACATTACACAATTATCACCAACAACCATTTACAACCATTTTCATCATCACTAGGTTCAACCATGTTTCCAACAGAATTACGTCGCCCAGATTCCTGCCCCAAAACACACAACTAGGGATGCAATGAGCATCTCTCGTGCATACACTAGAGAAGAACATGAGGGGATGCGGAGGGCGACAGATGCGAGAAATGTGTTTCAACCAAGCACATAAGCCTAGTCCTTATGGTGTATTCCTTAGGAGACCTAGAAATCTCACAAAGGGTGATTAAGTCTGTAAGCACTGGACTCCCCTTCCCAAGGCTAATCTGGCCAGGTTGATTACGAGGGGATTGTAGGGAAGGTTCTTCCTTTGGCTTGCGCCTCCGGTTCCGTAGACCCCACAACTGCGGTCGTTTGACACTGCCCCACAGCCTAGTCACCAGATTCTACCAAGTGAATGAAAGCCAAGTGCCTAGCGAAAAAAACCTTGCCTTTCGAGACTTGACTCAGTCCTGCCTAGGGCACGTCTAGTTAGTTTTAAAGGGCTAGGATAGTGCTTGTGCTAGGGTTATGTGATGAGGCGTTGATTGGGGTGGTGCCTCTTAATTTTCCACTTTCAAGGTACGTGCTTCTAGCAAAACATGGTTTTCAAGCAAGGATTTTTTAAGATGTAGTGTCTTTTAGTGTTTCATCCTTACTTTAGTATTTTTTTAGGGTTGACGTGTCTTAATGTTTTCAAACAAGTTTCAGTGGGCACGTCAAGTTCTGCACACAACTCGGTGAAAGTAGATTTCCTTCTATTCTGTAGAGGCCCTAAAGCCCTAATGTATTCATCCTAATGATCATGCAGCTTCTATTAGATGAGTCTGTTTTAGGGTTGAGTGGTGCAGCCCAGGTCAACTCACGGTGGCTACGCAAACACCACTCCAGAAAAAGAAAAGAACACTCCAAGAATTTATTCAGAATGTTAGAGTGTACATTTTTTTTTTGTGGGGTGATGTGTTAAGGATGTGGGTCAAGCAATCATACACCACGCCAATTTTTTTTAGTTTTTTTTTTTCATGCAAGCAAACAATCATGAGAGAAAAATTACTCACTATCGGTCCTCGTAGTGCCTACTGCCTTGCTACCGTCGTGGGATGTGTCGCTTCACTGTCCACACGCCGAATTCCTGCAACCATCAAGTAAAAAGGAAAATAGGGCATTAGAAGATGTGAGAATGAATGTGGAATGGAGGTAATAAAAAAAATCCGTTGCCTCCCCAGCAACGGTGCCAAAAACTGACGTGCGGTTGTGCGTGTGTGTTAAGAAGTGTCGTTATAGTCGCACTTGCAACGTCGATTTTAAAGTACATAAACAGAGGTGAGTCCGAGTGTCGGTCTCAGGGAGACGTGAAAATCAGATTTCTCTTATCACTTGCTGTCACAGAAAGCACAGAGTTTTTGCTTGCGGAGGTGCAATTTGAAAAGCGAGTGAGAGATAGAGAGAGATTAGGGTTAGAGTGTTTCTTGTTTGATCATGCAACTTAAACAGAAATTAAAGTAACAACTGAATAGAAAATAACTTCATTAGTCATTCACTTTTAGTTCATAGCTTACAACATTAAATACATGCTTAAACAAAAGTAATGGAAAGCTTAAAAGAGAGAGAGAGAGGGGATGGAGAGCGATGAGGCAGCCACGGCGGTGGACGAGGCTCCGTCGGTGGCTCGTCCTCTCCGGCGATCACAAGAGGGCCTAAAGCTAGCTAAGGGAGGGGTGGAGTAGTTGTAAGGGAAGTGAATGCCTTGAATGAGTGGTTGGAGGGGGTTTAAATAGGGTTAAGGGCTTTCTAAAAGAAGAAGGGGCTTTAGCGACGTCCAGAACGTTGCTAAAACCACTCCAAAAGCGTCGGTGAAGCCCTCCAGCCCGCTGGTCAACCATGCGTGCTGTTTCTTCTTCACGCTTGATCCGTGACCGCTACGTGAGAGCCGTCCGATCGAAGATCGAACGGCTAAGATCTCTCCTCAGTTGCGCTTGGATCGCACCTTGGGCACACGTGTGAGTGGGCGTCATCGCCCGGCGTGCGCGTGCGCGTGGGCATTCGCGAGCTGTGGGCGTGCCGCGTGGCGAAATCTCAGCCCCCGCTGCTGATCGGGTGGCCCAATTTCGCCACACGCAACCTTCGTCTTCGATTTCACACTCCGCGTAGCTCGAACCCGCGTCACGTGCAGGCGAGCGTGCGCACTAACCGTTGCGCCACGCCAGCGCTTTGTCGCATCGACTGCGAGCGAGCGTGCGAGTCTCGGCCGTTCGAGCAAAGATCGACGGTTGAGATCTGATCTTGGCTGGATGAAGAGGTGGAGTGCGGTGGAGCGAGGGTGATGTGGCGCAATGAGGGCCATTGATCTCTAGATCAACGGTCAGAACTTCTTGGGCCCATTGTAGGAGCTCCAGATGTCGGATTTGGCTGATCTTGAGTCCGTTGGACTCCATTCGTCGTTCTGAATCCATCCGTGTGGTCCGATTGCTCATCTGAGGCCTACTTTGACAAGTGCTTACACAAATGGCTATTAACATAGTTTTATAAGCAATCTTGGTACATGATGCATGCAATGCTCCCATTCTACTTATGTTGTGCCTTTTATTCTTAAGATGGGCCATATTTAACATAATTATCACCCCCTTGTGCAGTGTTATCATCAACCCGGATCTCTGCCATCTCAACTAGTACCCAACCCGTGTAATATCCAGAATCCGAGTAATCAAGCTCAAGGGTACGGGAATCAAAGGGACCCGCATGCACATGCTCAGGTGGTTGAGCAAGGTCCTTCCACTTTTGCTTCTTCTTCAAATCAAAGGTTTCGGGCTAATGAAGCCCCTCCAATCTTTCCTAACCCTCCCTACGACCCAAACCTGTATGCATCTACTAATTCTGTTACCTTGAGGAGTGAAAAACAAACTCAGGATCCACAACCACACTATTCTGATCTATCAAATCCTGGAGAGCCTGAGGAGAGAAAGGAGAACTCTGAAGAAGAAATCAAGGCTCAGGAACTTGATTCCAAATATTTGACTCATGTTCCTTTTCCTGAGGCCTTGATTAAACCTAGGAAGAAGAAGCCTATTGATAGTAACAAGTAGCTTTTTAATATATTCAAGAATGCTGAGATCAATATCCTGCTCCTCAACGCTATTAAACACATACCGGCTTACGCTAAATTTTTAATGGATTTATGCACACAGAAGCGTAAGTTGAGGGAATCTGTTCTGAGGAAGGTGGTACTATTCGAGCAGACTAGTTTTGTTATCCTGCATCACCTTCTTTAGGAAAAGAGAGATCCAAGTGCTCCTTTGATTTCATGTGTCATCGGAGATTACACCTTTGATAGAGCACTCCTGGATCTAGGTGCATCCATTAACCTAATTCTGACCTCTCTTTACGAAAAGTTTCAGATTAGGTGAACTTCGGCCGACTTCAGTAACGCTGCAGTTAGCGGACCGTTCGGTCACAAATCCATGAGGCATTATTGAAGATGTTATTGTCAAGGTTAAGGATTTCTATTTTCCTGTAGATTTCTTTGTCCCTGACATTGATGTACCTAAAAATTTAAGGAACAAGCCCATCATTCTGGGGCATCCGTTCTTGGTTACCACTAAGGCTAATATCAACTATGAGAGCGGTAGCATGGAAATCGCCTTTGGGGATCAGAAATTGAAATTGGATATTTTTAAGGTGGTTAACAAATTCGAGGATTGTGGATTTATTAGGGAACTTGAGTATGACAACTTGAATATTGAAACTTGTATGGTAGTTTCTATAATTGAAAGTTCCTCCTGTTGTGATGGATTTGACTCGCAACCCTCTGTGGCAAACCTGCCACATTATGAAGAGGTTATTGATTTTGTTCATTTTCAACCTCTTCCTCTTGATGAATCTTCATCAGCATCATCCTTACCTTCAATCCTAAACTCACCCTAGCTCGAACTAAAACCATTTCCTGAGAGTCTGAAATATCAGTTTTTGGGACCACAAAAGATGCTCCCTATGATTATTAGTGCTAGATTAGCTAAGGAGTAGAAAATTAAACTAATCAAGGTCTTAAAGGAACACAAGGAGGCAATTGATTGGACCACTCATGACATTAGGGGGATCGAGCCATCTTACTTCAATCACAGAATATTCATGGAAGATGGATCCCACCCTTCTCGCCAAATGTAGAGGAGATTAAACCCTAATATGCGAGAAGTGGTCAAGAAGGAAATTATCAAGTGGCTCGACGTAGGAATTATTTATCTGATCTCTGATAGTCCTTAGGTAAGTCCTGTACAAATTGTTCCCATGAAAGCCGTGATTATCGTTGTGACTAACGAGAAAGGAGAATCTGTCACAACTCATTCAGCTTCCTCTTGGAGGGTTTGTATTGATTACAGGAAGCTGAACACAGCCACGAAAAAGGATCATTTCCCTTTTCCCTTTATCGATCAAATCCTGGAAAGGCTAGCTAGGCAGAAGTACTTCTATTTCCTAGATGGTTACTCGGGATACAATCAAGTCCCCATCCATCTCGAGGATCAGGAAAAAATGACTTTCACCTGTCCATACGGAACCTTTGCTTTCTGTAGGATGCCATTCGACTTATGCAATGCACCCGCGACTTTTCAAAGGTGTATGCTAGCCATATTCTATGACATGGTGGGAGAGTTTATGGAAGTCTTCATGGATGATTTCTCTATTTTTGGAGAATCATTTGATTCTTGCCTGGCTAATCTTGAAACGATCCTTAAAATATGCATGAAAACAAGACTGGTCCTTAGCTGGGAAAAGAGTCATTTCTTGACACAAGAAGGCATCATCTTGGGTCATGTAATCTTTGAATAGGGAATCGAAGTTGACAAAGCTAAGGTTGATGCTATCTCTAAACTTCCTCCTCCCACATCTATCAAACAAATTCGATCATTTCTTGGTCATGTAGGATTCTATAGGAGGTTCATTAAGGACTTCTCTAAGGTTGCTCACCCTCTGTGCAACCTTCTCGCCAATGATATGCCATTTGATTTCAACGAATCATGCCATAAGGCATTTGATTTTCTTAAAATGGTAGTAACTTGTGCTTCGGTGTTGCAACGACTGGTTTGGACAGCCCCATTTGAGATCATGACCGACGCTTCTAATTACGCAGTCAGGGCTATTTTGGGTTAGAAGATCGACAGGAAGCCCTCTGTCATCTACTATGCTATTAAAACTCTAGACAAGGCCTACAGGAATTACACTATTACTGAGAAGGAATTGTTAGCTATAGTATTTGCTTTAGAGAAATTTAGGGCCTATCTCTTAGGGTCTCATGTCATAGTATATACCGATTGCTCAGCCTTGAGACATCTCTTGGACAAAAAGGATGCCAAACCCTGGCTTATTCGATGGATTCTTCTGCTTCATGAATTCGATCTTGAAATTAAAGATAAATCCAGGGCACAGAATGTGGTGGCAGATCATATTTCGAGACTTTTGAGTGATTCTTCTTGTCTAGATATTTCGATTGCTGATACTTTTCTGAACGAGACTATCCTTGCAGTTTCAGGTGTCCAAACCCCGTGGTTTGCTGACATTGTAAATTATTTTGTCGTTGGTCAAATCCCTCAAGTTTGGACCAAGCAACAACGAGATAGACTCAAATCTGAGGCCAAATATTACTTCTGAGAGGACCCTAAACTGTACCGCATTGACTCTGATCAGATTATTCGCCAATGTGTTATGGAGAATGAATTCAAAAGTATACTCAAGTTTTAGCATGCATCTACATGTGGTGGACATTTCTCCGGGAAAAAGACGACTGCAAAGATTTTGCAATCTGGATTCTATTGGCCATCTTTATTCAAGGATGCCTAGGAATTCTCGAGGTCGTGTTCCCGATGCTAGGCGCTTGGGAGCATAACCAAGTGAGACATGATGCCTCTAAACCCAATTCTTCCCATTGAAATCTTCGACTTCTGGGGCATCGATTTCATGGGACCCTTCCTCCCTTCATTTGGACACCAATACATTCCTGTCACGGTTGATTATGTGTCCAAGTGGATCGAGGCTATTCCCACCCAAACCAATGACCATAGGGTGGTCATCGATTTCATCAAGAAGAACATCTTCAGTCAGTTCGGGATTCTGAGGGCCATCATTAGCGATGGTGGTACTCACTTCACTAATGCCCAATTTCATAATTTACTGGCAAAATATGAGGTAAATCACAGAATCTCCACACCTTACTATCCCCAGACAAATGGACAGGCTGAGATCTCCAATCGAGAGATCAAGAATATTCTTCAGAAAATGGTTAGGCCTGATTGTAAAGACTAGACTCAAAAGCTTGAGGACGCTCTTTAGGCCTATTGTATGATGTACAAAATGCCTACCGGCATGTGACTGTTTCGTCTGGTGTATGTAAAGGAGTGCCATTTACTCATAGAAATTGAATATAGGGCATTCTGGGCAATCAAGCAGTGTAATCTGGATTTGAGTTTAGCCGGAAAGATCAGGAAACTCCAACTATTTGAGTTGGAGGAGCTTAGAAACGACGTCTACGAGAACGCCAAGATCTATAAGGCTCGGACCAAAGCTCTTCATGAGCAATTGATATCTCGCAAGAGCTTTGAGTCGAACCAAAAGGTCTGCCTCTTTGATTCTCAACTTAAGCTCTTTTCTGGTAAACTTAGGTTAAAATGGAATGACCCATTCATCATCAATCAGATATTTCCAAATGGGGCCATTTAGATCTCTGACCTAAGGATGGGTAATTCATTTAAAGTCAACGGTTAATGTCTGAAGCCTTTTATTGGCCGTATTGTTCTAGAACCCATCTCAGACACAGTTGCTCTAATCACATTGTGATTCCTTTGGCTGGACTTTGCCTAGCTGATGGCATTAAACTCAATAGTTGTATAGCCTGACTCAGAGCTGACCCGAGCATCATATTCAGGTGATATCTTCTACATTCTACTCTTCCTTTCATGTCTTTTATTCTCAATGCAGACATTGCATCAGCTAGGCATGGGGGGGTGGATTCATTTCTGAATGATTTTGTCAGCTTTGTGGAATTCCTGTAAATTGTACTTATTTTTCTTTTAAAAAAAATTGAATTAGGAAAGAATACTTGGTCATTAGGAACTTCAATCATAGGAAATATTACAGTAGGATCTGAACACTAAGACCCTCCAGGTCTTTGGGCTTAATCAGCCCGGGTATCCACTAAAATGTGGATTTGTTTATTGAGTCCTCGTCATCCTGAATTCTATTTCAATTTGGTTAAATAAGTTGGGGTGATAAGTACACGACTTATTGGTCGGGCCCGGATAGGTTGTGTTAATATGGTGATTTTATCGTTGAAATGCATATAGTGGTTAACCTAAATCGAGCCTAACCATCTCTTTACAAAAATTTTTTAACCTGGCCTACTTGATTTTATCTTGGTCACTTTTAATCCCAGGGTCGAACTCAGGGAAGGGGGATTAGAAGTGAACAAGTTTCTACGCCTTTCCTATAATGAATCTCTTCCGTTCGTTTATTATGTGTTTGGTGTTTTTCTATTTAATATTTTTTATGATAATTTTTGTCCTTGAGGTACACCCTCAAAATCAGGTTCTTGGCTTTGAGCCAAATTAGGGTTCCAAAATTGGTCTTGCTATTCTCAAGACTAAGTACCTGCAAGTCAAGGATTATCTTTTCTCTTTTGTATATATTTTTTTTATTGTTTTAATGGTAGGAGAAAGAAATAAAAATAAGGTAAATATAGTATATATATATATATGTATATATTATATATGTATAAAGGGGTGGGGGTGTAGTATGGTGTCGAGTCGGTCGTCGTCTAGAAAGACGCAACCAACAGGACGAAGTGCCACGTGGAGTGTAGGATGGATGGTGGAAGATGTGTGCGAAAACGCTTTCTGTACACGTGTATCGGGGAATATCAGCAACTGGTGCAGATATTCCCGCGATACAACATATGGTAGGTGATATGAAAAAATATATATATGTATGTATATATGTAAATATATATCTATATGTGTATATATATATGGTTATAATTATATAGGTATATGTGTACTTATATATGTATATATGTATATATATATAGGTATGTAAATATATGTATAGATAGATGTATGTATATGTATATATGTATATATTTATAATTAGATATATATGTATGTATATATAACTATATATATAGATAGAGATATTTATATATATATATATGTATATGTATATATATAGTAGTTATATATATGTATATATTAGTATAAGTATCTATGTTTATAGATATATATAGATATATATATATGTATAAATATATGTGTATACATGTATTTATATATATTTATATATACTTATACCTAGTTATATAAGTACTAATATATGTATAGATATATGTATATATATATATGTATATGTATATAAATATATGTATATATATCATTATATATATGTATATGTATATCTATAAGTATATAATAGTGTATAAGTGAGTAGGTGTGTGTAGGAGAGTGTGTGTGTGTGTATGTGTCTGCAGTGAGAGTGAGAGAGTGCTGTGAGAGAGAGAGAGAGAGCGTCTGCTGAAGTGAAGAAGGCGTTTAAGTCGTTTGCAGCCTCCAAGCATCGTCTGGTGGTCCACGCACACGCATAGGCATGTAGGCGTGCGAAGACGTGCTTGCACGCAGGAGGAAGTAGGAGTGGGAGGAACCACAGTGCACCGCGCTGCGCGAAGAGGGTGATGCGGGCGAAGAAGTGGGCGCGTGCAGACGGGTGCGGGAGAAGGGAGACGTGGGTGCAGGCGCTGGAGCAGGCGTGGGGAGAGATGCGGGGACAGGCAAGGGCCAGTAGCGGCGCTGCGGGTGATCGGATAAGTGAGAAACTTACCAGTCACCGCACTGTAGCCACAGTGTTCTGCTGACTAGCATGAACAGTGGCCACAGTGCCACTCGGTTTCGTGAGTGCGGGCGCCGCTGCGTGAGCTGGCATGCACGTTGAAGGTCTGCGCCAGCTGCTGGCGAGCGCGGAGAGGGTTGGGCCGCGGGCGAAACTCGCGACAAGGCACGTGGAGTGGGGCGCAGGCGACCTGCTGCCGTGCGTGGTGGCCTGCGTGCGGGCGAGCGGTGGCCTTCATGCGGGCGTCCGGTGGCCCGTTGAGCTTCAAAGCTTGAAGCTCCTGTGGCAATGGCGAGGTTGGCTTGGAACGATGAAACAGGGAAGAGAACCACCACGCCCACCGGCTCTTTGATGAGCTGGGTGGTGGTGGGACTCACGGTGGTGGTTGTGCACCACAGTGAGGTGCTCCTGCCCGTAGAGTAGCTCCTCAAAAGGAGGAGAGGCTGCGTATGGAGGGGAGAGGGGAGGAGACGGCCTAGAAGGGAAGAGCTGCTATGTGTTGAGTTTTTTTTTGTGTTAGACCAAGCTCCCTTCAAAGAAGAAAGCCATGCCCTTTTTAAAGAGGAAGAAGGCATGCACAGCCATGCCCTGGCTATCCATGGCTATGCATGCGGCTACAGGGCAAACTTGCTGCAGAGCATGGTGCGAGGAAGAAGAGGCCATGCCTTGCAGCCGCGCAGAGAATTTCAAAGCCAAATAAAAATAAAAAATAAAGATGGAAATTTTGCAAGGCAGTACTTGAAGAATTTGTCAATTACAAGGCCATTTATTTCACTCTCCTCCCCTCTCAAATAAATGCATGCATGCGTGTATAAATGTGACTATGTCTTCCTATTATGCACTGGTAATGCTAGGAAATAGCACAAGATGGCACAATTGTTGGTGTATTTTTGCTGTGCAATCATACCCCCTTGTCTATCTTTTGCTAGTCCCTAGCAAAACATTTTTGTGTTGTATTTAGAAATGATCTTAAGCTAAAGATTTTCTTCTAAGGCAATATAGGTGTGTTTATTGCTGGATATTGTGAGAACTAATTGTAGAGAAGACTACCAGTACTTTAAGTCTCACATGACATAGATCATCTCTCAACTAACCTGGACTCTTGATATTTAAACCTTAAGTACTATTTCCAGGACCTAGGAGGTTTTACCGTACTCGAGAGCTCAAGAGATTATGGCTTGTGCTTAGTGAAAGATGAAGACTGACCAGATTAACATTAAGACTCAATCCCAAGGTTTCACGAATTTTTAAGTACAGGTTGGTCCCAATTTCAGCTCATGTCTTCGGATTGACCCTTAAAAAGATGATGGAAAACTCAACTCCCGTTTTATGACATTTGTGGCTCAAAGAAAACAGGTTATTTGTGACTTACCCTGAAGAACTTTTTTTGTAGGAAGATTTTACAGACATTTGTGAGATATACTGACTTATTTGCATCTTCTCTTTTCTTTTTTTTTTTTTTGAAACACTTGTCAGTATATCCCTTACAACATTATTTGGAGGAGCACACTTTTCTTTTTGGTAGGAGAGTTCCTTTTTGGTGGAAAGAGTCTCTCCTAAATACAAGACTAAAGCCTGGGATAAAAAGTCTACCTGCGCGCACAGGTAAGGACTCCACCTTCCCTAATGAACACTAGGGTTGGATCTTATGTTCACCTGGTCACTCTTGATATGTGTAGTGTGAACCAAGATTACTTAGGCTCTCAAGTAGAAGCAAACCAACGGATCCTGTACTGATGTCTCAGGTACAAGAATACGTCCTTAGTTAGGAGAGATTCCGATCTATCTTGTCAATGCTCAAGTGAATTAAGCCTGACCCTGAGCGAATCAAGCTTCTGTGGCCTGGAAAGTCTTCAAAACAGTAGTTGAATATCCATAAACACTTATTGTATTTTTGTTTTAGCCTTCAGATCATTACTAAATACCATTTTTTTTTTACATATTTATAGATAAGTGGAGACTGCATGATATCCTAATATACCCAGATCCTATGGATGCCTATCCACTCCCCCCATGCCAAACGATGCTATGTCCTCATATGCACGCAGGGTAGGGTAGAGAAAGGACAAAAGATCGGGTAACGAGAGCTGAGGTGCAGGGTATACAGTAGGGTGGTAGGGTGGGTGGATGGTGGGTGGTGAAGTGAAAAGTGAAGTGAGCGTGACAGCGAAGTGAAAAGTGAGTGTGGGTGGTGCGTGTTGTTGGGGTGCCTCCCAACGAGCGCTGAATTTAATGTCCCCAGCTGGACTCAGAATGGGGCACAAAATTAGTTACCCTCCAGTAGGGCAACAGTTTCTCCAATGGGGGTAGGTTCATGAGTAAGATAGGGTTTCAAACGCTGCCCATTGACCGTAAATTTATGCCCAGATTTAGGATCTTCAATTCAATAGCCCCGTTGGGAAATGGTCTCGAGACCAGAAAAGGACCAGTGCATTTGGACTTCAGTTTCCCAGGAAAGAATTTGAGCCTAGCATTATAGAGCCAAACTTGCTGAGATGGCTCAAATTCCTTCCGCTGAATACGACTATCGTGAAAAGCCTTAGTGCATTGCTTGAAAGTTAAAGCAGAATCATAGAATTCACGACGGAGCTCTTCCAGCTCCTGGAGTTGGAGTTTCCTTTCTCGACCACATAGGTCTGGGTCGAGGTTACATTGGCGAACCACCCAATAAGTGTGGTGTTCCAACTCCACGGGAAAATGACAAGGCTTCCCGTAAATGATTCTATAAGGTGACATACCAAGGGGAGCCTTGAAGGTGGTCCGATACGCCCAAAGTGCGTCAATCAGCTTGTCGGACCAGTCCTTACGGTCAGGCCGAATCATTTTCTAGAGAATTTGCTTGATTTTCCAGTTCGACACCTTTGCCTGGCCGTTCATCTGAGGATGATACGAAGATGCGATACGATGGTGGACTCCGTATTTCCTCAAAAGTGCCCGAAAAGAAGCATGGGTAAAGTGGCTTCCTCCATCCGAGATAATGGCTCGAGGGATCCCAAAGCGCGCAAAGATGTGGTCTTTGACAAATCGAGTGGATATAACATGGTCAACATGGTGCGTGGGAATAGCCTTGATCTATATCGAAACATAATCAATAGCCACAAGGATGAATTCAAAGTCGTTGGAAGGAGGAAAGGGACCCATGAAATCAATTCCCCAAATGTCGAAGATTTCCACAGCTAGGATGGGTTGTAAGGGCATCATGTCATGACGTGACATTGACCCTAACGACTGGCACCTAGTGCAATGTTTGGCATAATTGTGTGCATCCTGGTGAAGGGAGGGCCAAAAGAAACAGCATTGCAACACCTTGGCTGCAGTTTTCCTCCCAGAGAAATGGCCTCCGCAGGCCTGATCGTGGCAGAAGGATAGCACACTGGGGAATTCGCTGTCAGGAATACAGCGATGGATAATTTGATCAGCACCTATGCGAAAAAGAAGTGGATTATCCCAGAAATAATACTTTGCTTCTACCATGAGATGCTTGTGCTGGTTTTTAGGCCAGCCACGTGGAAGGGATCCAGAAGCAAGGTAATTGGCAATGTCGGCATACCAAGGTCCACTTGCCACATTAATTGCCAATAGGTGCTCATAAGGAAAAATCTCATTAATCGGTAGAGTAAGTCCAATATGGTCAGGGTTTGGTCTGGAAAGATGATCATCCACAACATTCTGGGCTCCGGCCTTATCGCGAATCTCAATGTCAAATTCCTTGAGCAGAAGGATCCAACGAATCAGTCTGAGCTTGGCATCCTTCTTGTGCATGAGATGGCGAATGGCCACGTGATCAGTGAAAACAATAACGTGTGAGCCCAGAAGGTAAGAGCGGAATTTCTCCAGCCCAAAGACGATCGCCAGTAGTTCTTTTTCAGTGGTAGTATAATTATGCTGGGCCTCGTCCAACATCTTACTGGCGTAGTACACCACGAAGGGGTGTCTATCGCATCTTTGTGCCAGGATGGCTCCGACTGCAAGGTTGGAAGCATCACACATGAGTTCAAAGTCGAGGGACCAATCAGGTGGTTGGAGAATAGGGGCCTTGGTGACAGCATTACGCAGCTGCGTGAATGCTCATATGCAGTCGGGGCCCATATCGAAGGGTACGTCAGTTGATAGGAGATGAGTTAAAGGTCGAGAAATCTTGGAGAAATCTTTGATAAATCTCCTATAGAAACCGACGTGTCCCAGAAAGGAGTGGATTTGTTTGACAGAGCCAGGCACAGGTAAATCAACAATTACCTCAAGCTTAGCTCTGTCAACCTCGATACCCCTATCGGAGATGATATATTCGAGAACAATTCCCTCGTGCACCATAAAATGACTTTTTTCCCAGGAAAGCACGAGGTTTACATCAATACATCTCCTAAGGATACGGGTCAGGTTGGCAAGACAATCATCGAAAGATGGTCCAAAGATCGAAAAGTCATCCATGAAGACCTCGAGAAAGTCACCCACCATGTCATGAAATATTGCCAGCATACATTTCTGGAAAGTTGCTGGCACGTTGCAAAGTCCAAACGGCATCCTTCTAAATGCAAAGGTGCTGAAGGGGCAGGTAAAAGTGGCTTTCTCTTGGTCCCGGGGGTCAATTGCCACCTGGTTATATCCTGAGAATCCATCCAGGAAACAGAAAAATTTATTTCCCGCTAATCGCTCCAGGATTTGGTTAATGAAAGGTAGCAGAAAGTGATCTTTCTTAGTTGCAGCATTGAGTTTCCTATAATCTACACACACTCTCCAAGATGTAGGAGTGCGTGTAGGGATGGATTCGCCCCTGTCATTGACATGGATGGTGAGTCCAGCCTTTTTGGGCACAACGTGAATCAGACTCACCCAGGGGCTATCGCTGATCGGGTAGATTATACCCGCATCCAGCCACTTAATAATTTCCTTCTTAACGACCTCCCACATATTAGGGTTGGGACGTTACTGCATCTCATGGGAAGGTCGAGCCTCCTCCTCCGTATATATACGGTGAGTGCAGTAGGAGGGGCTAATGCCAGATAAGTCTGATAAAGACCATCCAATGGCTGCCTTGTGTTCCATAAGGACCTTCGCTAGTTTGCACTCTTGCTCCCTGGTCAATTGTGAACTAATGATTACAGGGAGCGTTTCATTTGGTCCCAGGAAAACATACTTAAGTGTACTAGGCAACTCTTTCAGCTTGGGAATGGATGGTGAAAGATCTGGCATTTCTTGGGATGAGAGTGTCCCAGGCGGATCAGAAAATAAGTCAGGAGGAAGAAGTTGGCCCTTAGATTGGCCAAGAGGAGGGGCTTCTTGGATAGATGGATCCAAAAAGGAATAGCCCTAGTGAGAAGTATATGGGCTCAAGGTCCCAGTGTGGATTTGCAAATCTACCTGATTTTGTGGGAAAGAAAGGGCAATCTGATCTTCAAGGGTGTGGACCGACGGTGAGTAGCCCTGATATGACTTAGAACACGAGGTATGGGAAGCGGAGAAAACCTCGTCATAAGTCTAGTCAGGAGAAGGTACGGGAATATAGAGGGATGGGGGAACGTCACAATATGTGTTAGTCAAGCAATCGTCGGTATTTACAAGTAATTCGCAGTAGTCAGAATAAGTCCCAATTAGTCCGATACATGCGTTGACTGCGATGTCCTCGTCAGACATGTCATCCTCGATACAATCGCAATCAAAGTTCTTGGCTGCCTTGAAGATGTTAAGCTTGAGCTTTTCAGATCTAATGGCAATCTCAATACAGCCCGACTCGAAGTCGATATGGGCATGGGCTGTGGCCAAGAAAGGTTGACCAAGGATGATCGGACAATCAAAAAGTGAGCTAGGAACTTCCATATCTAAAATAAGAAAGTTAACATGAAAACAGAGACTGTTGACCCTAACCACCACGTCTTCCACCACATCCTTCGAAATTTTGACAGAACGATCTGCCAACTGTAACGTGACAGGGGTGGGTTTCAGATTTCCCAAGGAAAATTTTTTGAGCATGATGGTTGGTATAAGATTGATGGAAGATCCTAGATCAAGCAGGGCACAGTTAAAATTGCAGCCTTGGATGCTACAGGAAATAAGCGGTGTGCCCAGATCTTTCTACTTCGGTGGTAGATTTGACAGTATAGCACAACTCGCATGAGGCGAGAGAACCACCGGATTCTTAGTTTTCTTTGACAGTCACCTGGGTGTTGTGTAGTCTTTGAAAAATCAGGCGACAGAAGGAATGTGGTCGATAGCCTCTAGCAGGGGTACCTTGATTTCAACATCCCTGAAAAAATTACGCAGGTTATCAAAGGCCTGCGTATCCTTCTTCTTACCTTTTGGCTCCCTCAGTAGAGTGAGGTGCTACAACAGGATTAGCCTGAAATCCCAGTGGAATGCTCAGAGCCTGCAGAATTTGATGAACCTGTCCCTGAGAAGGTCGTACTTGTGGTTGGGGACCACAGGGTATGAAATTTCACAGGTTTGGAACAAGTTGGGCTGGAAGAGTGCCCTGAGATCAAGTTGCCATGCATAGTTGACTGATCTCAGCATTCTGCTGTGCTAATTGGTGCCGAAGAGAGGTCATGTTCTCTTCATTGCGCTTTGACATTTCCGTCATCACTCGCATCAATTTATCAAGAAGACTTGATGCGTGTTCTGTTGGCGATGCGCAAGGACCTGATGGTGGATTCACCATAGGATTAGATTGGGTCCTTGGGATGACGGGTGCGGACGGTCGCATTGGTCCACCCGTGGGGTTTTGGTGCTACGGGTTGTTGGGCCATGCGAAGTTCAGATGATTTCGCCACCCTAGGTTATAAGTGGCAGAGAACGGGTTGTTCCCCAGGGCGCAAGCGTCATCTATGCCAGAAGACACGTCCGCATGTAAATATGTGTCCGAGCACACAGAGGCTTGGTCCTCCGTGTCGAAATTCTGGCTCGCAGAAGCCAGATCCACATGACTTACCGAGTCGCTCTGTGCGACACTCGGTAAGGAAGGTCTTACGGGGTTTCTCGGGATAAACCTGGTGTTGGAAGAATTGGAATTGTGACGAAGTGGTGAGGTGGGGGTGTTTGCCATAGAACGGGCGAGGTTGGCCAGAAGCTCGTCCAGCTTCCTGTGCACGACGTAGACTTCATCCAATTTCTGTGCGATAAGGCTGAGATCAGTGGATGAATGGGAGGGTCTTGTGTCAACTTCGTGGACATTACGGGGTAGGCTGGTACGATTAAAGGTGACAATGGAAGCATTGTTCATTGAGTTTTCACTCATATTTTCAAATAATTTGAATGCTCCATTCTCGTCTTTATTCATGAAATTCCCTCTGCAGGAAGCGTCTGCAATCTGCTTCAGAGTCTCATTTAGCCCGTAGTAGAAAATCTAGGCTATATGCCACTTAGGTAGACCGTGGTGCAGAAACTTCCTGAGGAGGTCATTATATCTCTCCCATTCCTCATGAAATTGTTCACCGTTTTGTTGCGTAAAGGAGGTGATAGCACGGCAAAGCACATTGGTTCGCCCGATTGGGAAGAACTTCTTGAGAAACACTATTCACATCTCTTCCCAAGAGTGGATGGTTCTCCCAAGGGTGCATAACCACTGCGGCGCTTTATCCTGCAATGAAAATGGGAAGATTTTCATGGGGACTATAGGTAACCCGATATTTCTTAGTTTAACTGTTTCGGCCAATCGGGTTAGGTCTTCCAAGTGGAGAAAAGGATCTTCACTTGCAAGACCATGGAAGTGAAACTTTATCAGGCCAATTATGTTCGATTTCAATTCAAAGTCATCCCCGCCCATGGGGAGTCAAATTTGTCCTACGGTCTCTGTAGTAGCGAGATTCTAGTAGGAGCTAAGAGACCTAGGCTCCTCCCGTTCGGGAGGGTTCGGCATTTCCTCCAATGTTTCCCTAATGGCCTCAATTTGTTCATTATACATTTCCATTTGGGCTTGGAGACGGGTTATGGGATCTAAGGCTCCACCATCTACCACTTGGTGGGTTTTGAGGGCAGTTTCCTCCCTCAGGATTTGGGGGTGGGCATGTAGCCATGTTTGTGGAGGAAGAGGATGATTCATCTTCTTTTCTAAAATTATCAGGCAATTCACATAGTTCAGGGTTTTGTGACCTCCTCCCAAACATGCACTATCGCAGGAAGAATTGAGGAGATAAGAAGGGAACAGGAGATGAGAGAAATGACGCCGCAAAGGTACACTTGATGACAAATCAATACAATCAAATTCCTAACCTCTACAGTGTGCCTCTAGACCTAAAGATCTAAGTTACCTACTATCACAACCTACGGAATAGAATGCGAGCACCGCGGAACCACCGAGCCAAATTGAAAGGCTGTTTGCCCTAGTCTTAGACACCCGATAGCACGCGGGAACCCTCATCAGCACGTAGGCACTACACGCAGGTAGTTTGACCTCCAATCCTTAAGAAGGGTCAAGTTGCTACCAATTTTAGTTAGAGGCTTAGGATCAAGTGCTTTTGGAATGTGAATGGCGTTATTTATGGGTAATGCCCAAGTGATTGATTTTGCAAAGTGTGTAAACCAAGCATGCAACGGGGAAATCTCCCCGAATTGAAGTTTTAATTGGTGAATGGTTTTTAGAATTCAGCCTTAAGTAGTATAGATTTTAGGATTTCTCTGAATTACCAATTCAACCAATATCTAGGTTTTTGTGAGAATACAGGTTTTTTTCTAAGCCCAACAAACCCTTCTTCAATGTCAGTTGGTTAATGCATGCTAAAATGCAATGGACTTCCCTAGATGGAGATTTCTATATGTGGATGCATGAATCAATTTTAGATTAGTGTGAAAGGGAGCCAAAGCACTTCAATTCAAGTGCTCCTAATCAGCAAAATGATTTCTACACACAAGGCTCAACCACAAGATAAAGAAAATCAAATTGTTGGGGTTGAAGTATTCGGGATCGAATCTTAGGCAAGTGAAAGGTCATGGTGGGGTTGGAATCAACTCAATTCCAAGTCTCCCAACCAAAAATGTGATCCCAAATTGCAGATAAATGAGGCAAAGAGGGATGGCAATCAATCTTTTTATTTTTGCCTCAAAGAATACTTCACACGGCGAAAAATTCAAGAATCAAGATTCTTGGATTTTCACTATGCAAAGTTTGGCGGGAAATCCTGGGGCAGTGGGAGTAATGACAAACAATCAGACAAGTGAATTTTGATCCACTTGCCCCAAGAGATCCCAAGAAATGTTTTTAGTTTTTTTTTTATTTTTTTATTTTTTATTAAGGTGACAAGTTAACCTAAGTTGCTAAGGAAGAAAGGCCTACTTGTTCAACACTGTGTACGAAGTTCCAGTGCGGTGTCGGCGACTTCACACTCTCGTTCCCACCTCGGATTTGCCCATGTCTCTGACTTCATTTGCCTGTCTTCTCCTTGCAACAGGTTCACCTGCACAACAACAAACAAAAACACCCGTGAAGAGAAGGGTGTAAGAAGAGAAAAATTAAAGGAATGGAGTAAAAACTTACTTGAATGCACACTTCCCCGGCAACGACGTCATAAAAGATGTATGGTTGGGCCCGGATAGGTTGTGTTAATATGGTGATTTAATCGTTGAAATGCGTATAGTGGTTAACCTAAATCGAGCCTAACCATCTCTTTACAAAAATTTTTTAACCTGGCCTACTTGATTTTATCTTGGTCACTTTTAGGCCAAGGGTCGAACTCAGGGAAGTGGGATTAGAAGTGAACAAGTTTCTACGCCTTTCCTATAATGAATCTCTTCGGTTCGTTTATTATGTTTTTGGTGTTTTTTATTTAATATTTTTTCTGATAATTTTTGTCCTTGAGGTACACCCTCAATATCGGGTTCTTGGCTTTGAGCCAAATTAGGGTTCCAAAACTGGTCTTGCTATTCGCAAGACTAAGTACCTGAAAGTCTAGGATTATCTTTTCTCTTTTATATATATATTTTTTTATCTTTTTAGTAGCAGGAAAGAGAAACAGAAATAAAGTAAATGTAGTATATGTATATGTATATATTGTATATGTATAAAGGGGTGGGGGTAGAGGTGGAGATGGAGATGGTGTGTAGCACGGTGTCGAGTCGGTCGTCGTCTAGAAAGATGCAACCAACAGGATGAAGTGCCGCGTGGAGTGTAGGATGGATGGTGGAAGATGTGTGCGAAAACGCTTTCTGTACACGTGTATCAGGGAATATCAGCAACTGGTGTAGATATTCCCGTGATACAACGTATGGTAGGTGATATGAAAATATATATAAATATGTATGTATATATGTAAATATATATCATATGTGTGTGTATATATATATATATATATATATATGGTTATAATTATATAGGTATATGCGTACTTATATATGTATATATGTATATATATATAGGTATGTAAATATATGTATAGATAGATGTATGTATATGTATATATGTATATATTTATAATTCGATATATATGTATGTATATATAACTATATATATAGATATAGATATGTATATATATATATATATATGTATATGTATATATATAGTAGTTATATATATGTATATATATATATATATATTAATATAAGTATCTATGTTTATAGATATATTTAGTTAGATATATATATATGTGTATTTATAGTTATAGGTATATGTATATATGTATGTATATTTGTATATATATATATGTATAAATATATGTGCATATATGTATACATATATGTATATATACTTATACTTAGTTATATAAGCACTAATATATGTATAGATATATGTATATATATATGTATATGTATATAAATATATGTATATATATCATTATATATATGTATATGTATATATATATAAGTATATAATAGTGTATAACTGAGTAAGTGTGTGCACGAGAGTGTGTGTGTCTGCAGTGAGAGTGAGAGAGTGTTGTGTGTGTGAGAGAGAGAGCATCTGCTGAAGTGAAGAAGGCGTTTAAGTCGTCTGCAGCCTCCAAGCGTCGTTTGGTGGTCCACGTGCACGTGCAGGTGCGTAGGCATGCGAGGACGTGTGCGCACACAGGAGGAAGCGGGCGTGGGAGGAACTGTAGCGCACCGCGCTGCGCGAAGAGGGTGATGCGGGCGAAGAAGTGGGCGTGTGCAGATAGGTGCGGGCAAAGGGAGACGCAGGTGCAGGTGCTGGAGCGGGTGCGGGGAGAGACGCGGGGACGGGCACGGGCCGGTAGCGGCGTGTCGGGTGACCAGATAAGTGAGAAACTTACCGGTCATCGCACTATAGCCATAGTGTTCCGCTGACTAGTGTGAACAGTGGCTATAGTGTCGCTCGGCTTCACGCGACCAGGTGTGCCCGATTTCGTGAGTGCGGGTGCTGCTGCGTGCGCTGAAGGTCTACGCCGGCTGCTGGCAAGCGCGGAGAGGGTTGGGCCGCAGGCGGATCTTCGCAATAGGTTGCGTGGAGAGGGGTGCGGGCAGCCTACTGGCCTGCGCAGTGGCCTACGTGTAAGTGAGTGGTGGCCTTCGTGCGGGCACGCGGTGGTCGGTTGAGCTTCAAAGCTTGAAGCTCTTGTGGCAATGGCAGGGTTGGCTTGGAACGATGAAATAGGCAAGAAAACAACCACGCCCACCGGCTCTTTGATGAGTTGGGTGGTGGTGGGACTCACGGTTGTGGTTGCGCACCACAGTAAGGTGCTCCTGCCCGTAGAGTAGCTCCTCATAAGGAGGAGAGGCTACGTATGGAGGGGAGAGGGGAGGAGACAACCTGGAAGGGAAGAGCTGCTGTGTGTTGAGTTTTTTTTTGTGTTAGACCAGGCTCCCTTCAAAGAAGAAAGCCGTGCCCTTTTTAAAGAGGAAGAAGGCATGCACAGCCATGCCATGGCTGTGCATGGCTATGCATGCGGCTACAGGGCAAGCTTGTTGCAGAGCATGGCACAAGGAAGAAGAGGCCATGCCTTACAGCCCCGTGGAGAATTTCAAAGCCAAATAGAAATAAAAAATAAAGATGGAAATTTTGCGAGGCAGTACTTGAAGAATTTGTTAATTACAAGGCCATTTATTTCACTCTCCTCCCCTCTCAAATAAATGCAGGCATGCGTGTATAAATGCGACTATGTCTACCTATTATGCACTGGTAATGCTAGGAAATAGCACAAGATGGCAAAATTGTTGGTGTATTTTTGCTGTGCAATCACTTATCAACCCACCCTCTGATTTGAGGGAACTTTAAGTCTAACCATCTACACACTATTCGCACTGACTCGTTGTTTGGCGATTTTAATGAAAATTGGGTAGCTAATGAACCTTCTAGGGTGGTATGGCTGGCAGGTTATCATGGGTAACAACCCATAGGTAGGTTGTCCAAAGCCTAGTCACTGGACCATTCTTTTCCTGCTGCCTTTAGGTAAATCTTAGACCAGGGAAGCCACCTACTTAAAGAAAAAAAAAGTTCAAAATGAAAAGAAAAAGAAAAAGAAAAGGAGAAAAGAAAAAAATAATAAGCTACACTTCATCGCATGAGTATGGCTGGCAAGTTATCGTGGGTAATAGCCCATTAGTAGGCTGTCCAGATCATAGCTCAAGAAATGCATGCTTAATTCCTAAAACACTTAGGAAGAAGCGGAGAAGTAGAATAAGCCAAGGAGATATACACTGAATTCACCCTTGTGTTGACCACATAAAAATAAAAGTAGGGAGAAAGCTACCGATCGTATAGATACACCTTTAGGTAGAATTCTTTTTAAGGTCACCTAGGGGTATAGAAACCCGAAGTCCATTCTGATTGCCGATCAACGAATCTATCACATTCACAAAAAGATGCTTAGAACTTAGGGTTCTCATCAAGTCTTGGGTGGGTCGAGTGGCCGTAGAAAGCTGCTCTGAAACTCTAAACTCAAAAATTAAAAAAAAATTAGAAAAGAAGAAAAAGGAAAAAAAGAGATCCTTCTTTGAATAAGGCGAGGGCTTGAGGCAGTATGCATTTTGGTAGATACTCGAGTGTTGTGTCTTCGAAAGTTCAGGTCCTAAGTAAAAATTTCTTAATGGTGAAAATGACTTTTGCCAGAGTAATCCAATCCTAATTCTTTTATATATAGCACGTAGTTTTTGCTAGGGACTAGCAAAAGATAGGCATGGTGGTGTGATGTGCGTACATCTAAATAGTAAAAAATGTCTATTAATTCTTGTTCTTAGTACCATATTAGCATCATGCATTGTAAATATTACATAACACACATAATCATGCATTTAGGTCAAATTGTACAAATTGTATAGTAATTGTCTCCATTTATGGCCAGGGACAGGGCGAATTTTAATCAGGGCTTTGGATGGAAGATCAAATTATACAGATCTGATCAGGGCGATGATTGGAGTTCAATGACTCCAAGATCACCCTGATCAAACTTTCGTAGTATCAGATGCAGTTCGAGAAAGATCAGAGGTCAAGGGCCAAGGTGGTGCAAATCCGTACCTCAGATGATAAATCCGACCGCACAGATGGATTTCGATCGACGATCGCAGCCCAACGATGCGAAAATCGATCCAATTCAACATTCGTGGCACCATTTACAACTCAGAGAAGATGGACGGCTAAGATGGTGCCACGTGATGCCATCTAGACCCTCCAAACTGCTTGTATCGCCACTTCTTCATCCAACGACTAGGAATTGATGACGTCATTTCCCTCAAACAACACCTCATGTGAGAAGAATTCCACATCTGATCTCAACCGTT
Source organism: Thalassia testudinum (assembly GCA_037157565.1). Classification (NCBI taxonomy): domain Eukaryota; kingdom Viridiplantae; phylum Streptophyta; class Magnoliopsida; order Alismatales; family Hydrocharitaceae; genus Thalassia; species Thalassia testudinum. The sequence goes on from JAZHRO010000025.1 coordinate 101,104,441, forward strand.
GAATCAAGATCCAATGATCAGCATTAAATGGCACAAGAATACTCTTCTTGTCTATCCACGAGCATAGCGCAATGGGTAAGACCCTTAGGCGCCACAGGTCGCAAGTTCGATTCCTCACGTTGCGCTTCCTTGCATGCAAGTGCACAATTGAACCGTTCGATCAAACATCAACGGTCAAGATCTTCACATCAGATTAACACGCGAACTGACTCCAAGGGAGACGCATGATCAGACACGCTGAGAGTACGATGTGAAGGCAGGCGAGCGCACAATGATGACCCTTCGATCTCGATCCTACAGCTAGAAAGGTGGCTACATAGCATTTAGCACCTGAAGAGAAGGCGTGCGTGATTTTAAGCCATCCGATTGCTTGATCCGACGGTCGAGAGCTCATGTACATGATCATGCATTGAGAAAAAGGAGGCGGGGAGGGGTGCACATTGCCCACATTCTGACCTTTAGTGACGGATAAATCCATCACTAAAGACCTAACATTAATGTTTTATATATAAAAAGACCTTTTTGCCCCCTCCAATCTACACCTATATATAGCCCTACGACCCCCACATATTTTTGATCCCTTCTGCTCTTCTCTCACCCCCTCCAAAGCTCAAAGAGCTTGTCCCAAACCCGGGATGTTCCTCTAGAGTAAAAATTAGAATTTTTCCACCTTCTCCCCCCTTTGTGGAGCATCCTACGGTTGTCCTCTCACTCGATTCGGGAAGTGGATCTCGCAACAACGACGACGTCCTGCCTCACTCCTGTTTCCTCCTGCTTCATCCTCCTTCCCACTCCATCCTCCGTCTTCCAAGCGTTGCTCCATCGGGCTCATCCTCCAAGCAATCGTCAAGGAGGATACTTCTCTCTCCATTCTCTTTACCACTTTCTTGAGTAGATTTACTGCTTTCTAGAGTAGATTTCCTACCTTCTAGTTGTAATGATTTGTGTAATGAACAGTATTTGGTTATGGGATCCATGTTTATTCTACCTTTCTTTTGTCTTTATTTGTAATATTCTCTCTCTCTCTTCTATTTATTATTGGTTAAATAGATAGCTAGTTTTTGACCAGCTAATCTATTTCGTGACAATTAAATAAACACAATTTTGAATCAATGTCTACCTCCCTATGTTCGACCTGGAATTCTTAGAGTTTTGGTATAAATTTATATGTTGATGGATTTCTTTGCAAATCAAACTACAACGATGGGTTTTCAAAAATCCAAATCCGATCGCATAGTTTTCCACTATTACCAATGACCCTTGGTGACCTTAAGAGTTTCTGCCTAAGGTTTATCTTTCTGATCGATAGCTTTCTCCCTACTTTTTTTCTACTTTTTTATGGGTCAACACAAGGGAGAACCCAATGTGTATCTCCCTGGTTTATTCTACTTCCCCACTTCTTCCCTAAGTGTTTTGGGAATTATTTGTGAATTTTTGTGAGTTACGCTATGGACAACCGGCCAATGGGCTGTTACCCACGACAACTTGCCAGCCATACTAATGCAGTGAAGGGTGGTTTATTTTTCTATTTTTATTTTTCTCTTTCTTTTTTTTTCTATTTTTATTTTTCTCCTTTTTTTATTTTTCTATTTATTTTCTATTTATTTTTTAGTATCATTTTTCTCTTTTTCTAAATAGGTGGCTTCCCTGATCTAAGATTTACCTAAAAGCAATAGAATGAGCATGGTCATGTAGTTGGGCTCTGGACAACCGACCAATGGGTTGTTACCCACGACAACTTTCTAGCCATACTACCCTAGAAAGTTCATTAGCTACCTAATTTCCGTAAAAATCGTCGAAAAGTGAGTCAGTGCATAAAGTGTGTAGATGCTTAGACTTAAAGTTCCCTCAAATTAGAGGGCGAGTTGGTAAGTCATGCACTTATCACCCCAATTTATTTACCAAATTAAAATAAAATTAACTTTGTGAGGACTCGAGACCAAGTCCACATTTTAGTGGACACCAGAGCTGATTAAACCCAAAGACCTGAAGAGTCTAAGTGTTCAAGTCCTTAAGTATCGTCTCCTAAAGTTAACAAGTCCTAATGCCTAAGTTCTCTTCTCCTAATTCTAATATTTTTCTTTGTCTTTTTGAATTTGATTCCTTGTAAAAGAAAATAAAAGAACTTCCACAGAGCTAATGAAATAATTTCAGAATTAAGTATCCACTCCCCATGCCTAAATGTTGCAATGTCCTCATTGTAGAAATAAAGACATGAAAAGGGTGGAATAAATAGAATATCACCTAAATTTTAGGAAACTCCAATCAGCTCCACAGAGAAAATGGAATATCCACATGTGCGAAGTTTATTGCATTTAGCTAGGTATAATATACAAACAAAGAAGAAATTAGGAATTCACAAGTGTAGGTCAAAATCAAATTAAAAATATTGATCTTAGGACCTGTTAGCAAGTGTCCACAGATGTGGACCAAATTATGGTGTAGACCCATTCCCTAGGGTCAAGTAGTTCTAAGGTTCTAGATGAAAATCACCTAGAACCGAAGATTGTTGTACTTAAGGGGCCAGGCCTGTGGTTTGGTAGTGTGCAACCCAAGACTAAAGTGGTGGACAATGGGTATATCTGGTTCAGTAGATTCATCTGTCCACTTAGAGTTCAACTTAGAAAGATAATCAATTATTCTGTGCTTGGGTTGCACAGCAAAGATATCATAACGGCCATGATAGAAGGTTGGTGGTTTTAGATCAATAGGAACCCTTAGATCCAACATTGTACTTCCCTTAGAATTAGCCTCCAAGATTTTCATTTCCAAATTCCTATCCCCCAAAATCAGGGTTTCCGAGACCTCCAGATCGTTGTACACCCCATTTAAGATATCCAAGTCAAACAATCGTGGCTAAATCAAGATTGACTTAGTTTGATAATTTCATGATCATCACTATATTCTTCAGGGTGCAGATGAGAAATGGGACTACTGATTGAAACTTCTAATAAATCAGCATTTGAATCCTCCAAGTTGGCCCCAACTGGATTACAATCTGCAATAATCAAGCTATCAAATGGTTCATCAGATTCCTCAGGTCCGTTTGTTTCACTAAAATAATCTTCGTTAAGCTCAAGTGAAACTTCACTAAGAGATGCCTCAGCGTCAGAATCAAAGAATTCATGATTCTCATTTATATGTCTCAAAATCATATGTCATTTCTTGGTCCATGGAGACATATTTTTCGTCATTCCTTGGCTTGGGGATCTCTGGTGAAGCAATCGGTTCATCCTCAATTGGTTGCTTTAGACCAACCTAGTCATCTCCAGTCTTAGAACATGTATCCCTGCCGACAGGCATTTGAGCAGGTTCAGACATTAGCTCTCTTGAAGGGGGCTCATCTTGAGAACCATCCCAAGATTGGACTAAGGCAACCACGAATTTCATCCTCAATCTTGATAATTTCCCAAGTAGAAACTCACCCGGGCCCCTATCTCTAACATCTTGGAGCAAATCCAGTAAAGAGTTATTAAGCTCATCAGTCATTTTGATCATAAGCTCCAATGCTTCAGTGCATGGTGTTTGCTGAGCTTCTAAAGATTGTATGATGTTCCTCAAATTAGCCAACACTTTATCTTGGACTTGGTTCACCTGAACCGAATGGTTTGGTTCAGGGTTGGGTTGGTTTGGGTTAAATCTAGGGGAGTCAAGATATTGAGGTTCTCAGGGTCCTCCCTGATAGTAGGTCATTTCATGTTGTTCAAAGAATGGTGGTGACCTATATTCATTGGAATACATGGGAGGGTAGGTGTTATAATCATTATATCCTTCTTGATTTTAGATCGAGTTGGTTTGGTCATCAAAGGGTGGAGATCTATAATCATTGTAGCTCAGGGAAGGATAGTAATCATAGTCTTGTTGTCCAGGGTTAGGCCCTGGACACTAAGGTTTGGATTCATATCCCCAATCAAAGTTGTCGCAGCTAGGGGATGGGTAGTCATAAGTCGTATCAGGATAGCAATCATCTTGAGGATAGGTAGTGGTAGGAGGGTAGGATGGGAAATGTGTGTAAGATGTGGAAGGATACATAGTAAAGTAGTAGGGAAAGCAAAGAAGAGAAAGAAAGGAGCCTTGCAATACAACCAACCAAACCTATCCTTATGTGGGTAGCCTAAAGACCTATAGACTCTTGATTGCACAAGTATCATAGGTCTTAATCGACCTAGATTAAGCTAGAACTTAGCATAAGTTAGGGTAATTCATGCATGCATACGCATTATCTGCATCTTTACTGCTTTCCTTTAGCTATGCATGAAATAATGTTATAATGTGCTGATTAAGTGCATTATGTCAATTGCAGGCAATAAGCTGATCAGGAGCTAGATTTGGAGAAGGATCTGAAGCTGGATCAGGAATAATGGGAGTTGTAGTAGAGCTGGAGCAGAAGAATTAGTTTAGATGTAGGAATAATAATGTAAGGGAGATTAAAGGTTTTCTATCCTATTAGGTAGGAATAAAACAGTAAAATGTGAAGAGCTTAGGTCCATCTTAGCCCTAGGATAGCCTAGAGACTTCCCCAAGCTTAGCCACCTTTAGATTAGGTCACAACACCCTAGGAAGCCCTAAAGCCCTAGTCCCAGCTCTTATCTGGACATCCAGATAAGTTATAGGATGTCCAGGACCCTTAGCCATCTCCTGCACATCTCAAACCCACTTCTGCAGTGTTATTGGACATCCAGACACTTTGTCAGATGTCCAATTTCTGCAGAATACCCAAAACAGAACCTTGATTTCCCCCTAACTCAGATTGGACGTCTAGAACTGAAGTCTGGACTTCTGATTTTTGAGTATAAGTCATCTGATAACATTATTGGACATCTGGTATTGGTCTCCAGTCCTTGTTTTGAGATTCAAGCCTTGATCTTGGATCTCTAGCTCCCTAGACCTAATCCCAACACCATAAGAACCTAAATTAAGGTGTCTTAACCCTAGTACATCACCTCTAGACCTACCTAAGGACCTAATTAGGTCCTCACCAAACCCAATTGCCTTATATCAAAGTCAATTACCTTCACCTAAGTCAATTGGACTCATTGAGTCCAATTGAGCTTAGATCTCAACCCACACAAGTTCAATTGGACTTAGTGAGAGTCTAATTGACCTAAACCCAACCTAATTGAGTTATTTCACTCTCAATTAGGTTCACACTCATTCAATTAAACTTAGGTTTCCCCCTTAGCAATTAGGGTTTGTAACCCTAATTCAAGACCTACACCTACCCAAACCCCTTAGGACCTAACTTAAACCTCTTAGACACCTAGAGCACGACCACACACACACACACACACACACCCATTCACGTACACACACTTCTCTAGAGTTCTCTAGAACTCTCTTGAAGTGGCGCCACCTCTTGGTTGCCAAATTTAGCAACCAAGAGGCATTTAAATTGAGATCCACATTTTTTGGATCTCAAAAACCACCTCTATCCTCATGTGGCTGGCCACTCTTGTACTCTCTCTAGAGAGTTCCATACCTCTCTAGAGAGAAGCCCTTGAGTCTATAAAAAGACCCCATTGGCGGCCAAGTGCACCCATTCACATCCCTTGGTTTTCCACTTCACATACTTGGCACCACTCACCTCATTAGCTCCATGCACACCCACCTTCACTTAGGTTAGCCACTCCACCTCCACGAGCTCACCACCATCATGGAGGACATCATGCCAGGATGCTGGATCACTCCTCCCTCTCTCCAAGGGTTGGCCTAAGCTACATTGGCTGCCCCTCATTCTCCTCTCGACCACTCCAAGGCCATCGGGGACCACCCCTGAATGCCCTTTTGTTCTGCTATATTTAGTTTATGCTCTTCGTAGTTTACTGCTTTTTATTGCTTCTTCCTAGAGTAGTCTTTATTCTCCCCCAACGATGCATGCAGAATCCCCCCATTGATTCTTGTATGCAGTTGTTTCCAAGTAGCTAGATTTAAATTCCAAGCATTTCAGTACAAGCTTTCCTCTATAGTTTTTGTTGCAAACAACTCTCCCACTGAATGAATGAAAAATGCTTTTATATATATATATATGTATCCATGTTGTTAAATCACCATGAGCTTATTGATTAATATTATATTTGCGTGATTCAAGTTGCCTGCTTTTCAATTGTCAATCCATTCCGTAACAAGCATGTTGTTTCCCGAGAATTGAAAATCTAACGATAGACGCTTTCTCCGTAAATAGTCACCACCTCACTAGAATCGTGCACACAGAAACTCACACGTTCACCTTTGCGATTTACTTAACACAGGCACACGTAATTCTAGTCCATAATAGAAGTGGTGAAATCTTAATTAGGAGGTTGGAAATCGACGTGCGTTTTTAAACAAAGTAGAGTGGCAAAAAGATCGATTTCAAAAGTAAAACAAATGCCTCCTAGAGAAGAATGACCGGGACTCAAAGTCTCATTATTTTCACAAACTTAATTTTTGATGAACATTTTTACGCGACTATACTACGATTCTGACAACTTTCAAAACGCGCGAAAACACTTTTTGTCAACTCCTAGGGCTTGTATTGAGATGAAAGAAATGATTTGGTCTACTTCTATTTGGTCAATCCAACTAGTTAGAGGGAGGGGTTGGGGAGGAGGTTCTTCCTTTGGCTTGCGCCTCCGGTTCCTTTGATACCCCCCAACCGCAGTCGTTTAACGCTACTCCCCTAGCCAGATATCAGATGGACCAGTAGAAGCACATTATTCGAAAAACATCTCAATCTGAGCCCCGAAGAGCAAATCAATCCTTAAGGTCAACATCTACTTAGTTTTAATTAGGCTTGGGATGATTGTGTTCTTGGAATGTGATGGGCCCTTTAGATGGGTTGTGCCCTTAATGATCAGTTCAAATGTGTGTGTGTGCACAACCTAGGTTTTCAAACAAGATTATTTGGTGATGTGTCTTTTAGGGTTGAACCATGTTTAGTAGCTTTTAGGGTTTAATCTTTAGGTGTATTCAATCAAGGTTCAATAGAACACTCAAGGTTTTGAAAGCACTGATGATGATATATTCCATTAGAAATCAAAAAATAATGTGGAGTGCCTGGTTCATCCCTAAAGATTGATCCTAAGTGGCAAGCTATTTGATGGATCTCTTTTATCTTAAGTGGTGTGGCCCAAACAACTCAATCAATCGGCCTGTTGCACCATTAGATTAAACGCTCACAAAATGTTTAACCTATTTAAATTTTCTACTCACTTATTCATGTGTTGAGTTAAGGTGTACCAGATGCACAGGTTAGATTCCGGTTAAGTGGTAGAATCAATGTAAAGTGGTGCACCTTAAGTCAAGAGTTGTGGGTATTAGAGTGTGTCTCTTTTAGTAAATCCCGCAATCAGATAACCTTTTTTTTAATTTTTATAATTTATGTGGCTGGGCAAGATGAGGTGAAGTGACAATCAAACAACTAGATCTATCCTAGGGTTTATTAAAGCACCTAGGTTGATTTGAGTTTGAGTTATTAGTGTGGTGAAATGAAATCTATGGTGGGGGTGATGAGGGTACACTTACAAAACCTTCATCCACACTTTTCTCTGATCTAACCGCTCTGGCCTACCTCAGAAGAATACCTGCAATCACAGTAGGATCAGAGAAAAAGTGAGATAAAATTTAGGTAAGGCGAAAAGATGCAAGAAAAACCAAGGAGCATTGCCTCCCCGGCAACGACGACAAAATGATGACGGGTTTTCACAAATGGAAAGTTGGGGTTAGGAGAAACCCATCGCTATAGCCTCAAAACACATTATTAAATAAATTTTTTACCGAAACTCTAAGGGATTCCTAGGTCGAACACAGGGAGGCGATGTTTGTTTTCATTGAAATCCACGCTTCATGTTGTTTCTTTTTGGTATTTTAGGGTTTTGTTGTTTTTTTGTGTTGTAATAAAGAGACAAGAAAGATAACTTCACAAAGTGAAAAGAACAAATTTGATTTATCATAATGTGATGCAAATGTTTATTACAATATAATACAAAAATATAAAAGAGATAAGGATGAGAAGAAATCTCCCAAATCGGCTGTTCGACGAGACGATGGCACTTGGCGACAGTTTAGATGAAGGAGGTGAGCAACTGGACGATAGGGATGAGATGCCAGAGGATGCCGGGTAGAGGAATGATTCACCAAGGCATGGAACGGGGATGAGGAGGTGGAGGTGATCTTCTACTGGAATGGAGGTGGGAGGATGGCTCCAAGGCTTCCTATGAAGGTGGTGAGATGGAGGAGAAATATTTCATGGGGTATAGGAGCACTACACTAGTAAGAGGCCTATGGAGCTTGGGAATGAACTCTAGGGGAGCTTTGAGGGGCTTCTAGAGCTTTGGAGTATGTGGGAATAGCATAAGTAGAGATCCCTTGGAAGGGAGAGGGTCATGGGGTTTATTTAGTGGTGGAAGGGATGTGTTTTGCTTGCACGGGTCTTCAACGACATTTAAAACAACGCTGAAGACTCGCTGGGAGTGTTACTAGAGCCTTCACTCACCTTCGCTGGCGTGAGGTGGAGCCGTTGTAGTTGGCACAATGTGGGGAGAGCATCAACCGTTGGATCGCGAGTGGATGTTTGGGATTGTGAGCAGATCATGCACGCTCACTATCATTTCAATCTTGTGCTCGCTGGCAAGGATGCATCTCTACCATCCAATCCTGATCGCACGGCTGAGGAGCGTGCATGGATTGCGCTCTTGTGAAATCTGAAGATCACATGCATCGTGCCTCTCCGCGATCAGACTGCGGAGAGCGCGCATGGATGGCTTAAATGAGTGCCTTGGATGAGCTGCATCTGAGTTGGAGTGCATTTGCACATCAGTAGGCAATGTCTGATCGCGCGTGACTCACCTCGACCGCTCGATCAAGATCGAGCAGTCCAATTTCTTTTGGTGTTGAGGCAGTCGCAGCGAATCGCCACTCGAACTCATGTCCTTCCTTTGTTAAGCGGGCATGCTACCACTTGGCCAAAGGTGATAGTTGGTCTCGTGGAGATTAAGTGTTATGTTACACCTTGACCGTTGGATGAAGATCCAACGATCGTGATTAGATCTTCCTTGCTGAGCTTTAAAGGAGGCCGAGTGAGGTTGGGTACTTCTCAGCTATTGGATTAAGATCCAACGACTAGGATCTTTTCATGCGGTGAGGCTAGGGTGGCTGCGGCTAATGTAGGGTAGCCTGGATGACTCCACGTGGCACCATCTAGGCCGTCCATCTTCTTCTTGCAGAGGGTGCTACGGTGCTCTGATCAATGTGATTTTTGTGCTAACGAACTGCGATCGTCGCTCTAGAACCATCCGTACGGTTGGATTCTTCATCCGAAGCCCATAAAGATGTTGCATTACCTCCTGGCCATATAAGATGTCAAAATTAATATACATAATACACAAACTATCCTAAATGCAATGCAATGAATGTTATGCAATATTTATACTATGAAATGCAATGCTAGGCCTAGGAACTATCATAAATAAGCATTTTATCATGAATTCATGCGTGTTTATCAGTTTGGATCATGGACTAAGTCGATTCCAAATTGTTCACAAAGTCCCTTCCAGGAGAAGTTTGGAAAGAGGAATATCCTATCTCTCTCCAAGATGTGTTCTTAGATTGTTGAGTGATAAACACCGATTTATCATTGACGTGCTTTTATGTGTGTGTGTTAAGGAGTGTCCTTATAGTCGCACTTGCAATGTCGGTTTTAAAATAATTAAATGGAGGTGAGTCCGAGTGTCGGTCTCAGGGAGGCGTGAAAATCGGATTTTCACTTTACCACTTGTTGTCACGGAAAGTGCGGAGTTTTGCTTGCGAAAGGTGCAGTTTTGAAAAGCGAGAGAGAGAGATAGAGAGAGAGAAGGTTTAGGGTTAGAAAGCTCTTTGTTTTGATCATGCAACTTGAACAGAAATTAAAATGGCAACTAAACGGAAAATAACTTCATTAAACATGCACTTGCAGTTCATGACTTACAATATTAAATACATGCTTCAACAAAAATAATAAAAAGCTTAAAAGAGAGAGAGAGAGAGAAAGAGAGTGTGTGTGGAGAGCGACGAGGCAGCCACGGTGGTGGAGGAGGCTCCGTCGGCGGCTCGTCGTCTTCGGCGATTACAAGAGTGCCTAAGGCTAGCTAAGAGAGGGGTAAAGTAGTTGCAAGGGGGAGTGAATGCCTTGAATGGTGGTTGGAGGGGGTTTAAATAGAGTTAAGGGCTTCCTGAAAGAAGAAGGGGCTTTAGCGACATCCAGAGCGTCGCTAAAATCGCTTCCAAAAGGGTCGGTGAAGCCCTCTCGCCGCCGGTCAGCCGCCCGCCTCGTTCCTTCTCCTCGCGCGATCCACGACCACTGAACGAGAGCCGTCCGATCGAAGATCGGATGGCTGAGAGCCTTCCTCGCCTGCGCTGGGATCGCACCTCGAGCACGCGTGTGCGCGCGCATCTCTGCCAGGCGTGTGCGCGCATGTGGACACTCGTGAGCTGCAGTTGCGCGATGTGGGCCCAATTTCTCCGCGCACGTCGCCCGTCTTCAATTTCCAACCTGCGCGGCTCGAATGCGCGTCTAGTGGGTGCGGGCGTGCGCACTAACTGTTGCGCCACGGCCGCGCTTTGTCGAGCGACCGCGGGCGGGCACGCGGATCTCGGCCGTTCGATCGAAGATCAATGGTCGAGATCTGATCTTGGCTTGATGAAGGTGCGGCGCACGGTGGGGCGGGCCGACGTGGCGCAATCTGGGCCGTTGATCTCCAGATCAACGGTCAGAACTTCTTGGGCCCATTTTAGGAGCTTCGGATGTTGGATTTGGCCGATCTTGATTCCATTGGACTCCGTTCATCGTTCTGAATCCATCCGTGCGGTCCGATTGCTCATCTGAGGCCTACTTTGACAAATGCTTACACAAATGGCCATTAATGCAATTTATAAGCAATCTTGGTACATGATGCATGCAATGCTCCTATTCTACTTATGTTGTCTCTTTTATTCTAAAGATGGGCCATATTCAACATAATTATCACTCCCTTGTGTAGTGTTATCATACCCCCATGTTTACTCCTTGCTAGTCCCTAGCAAGGTCTATTCTAGTCTTTATTTCCTTGCAGAATTCAAGAAGTAATTGCTTAGGCACTTCATTACTTCTCAATAAGAGGAAATATTCGCAGATCTTAATCTACAAAGACTAAGCAGTGCCCGGGTGTCTGCCAAAATACGAATTGCCCGATTCCTTTCTTTAGTGTATATATAACTATACATATGTATACGTATATATATTTTTTTTTAGAAGAATTTTCTTCGGAATTCAGTGTGGGCTGGTAACTTTTTACGGCTACCCAACCCACCCAAAACTCGGTCAAAACCCTAAGTGCTAAGCATCTTGGTGTAAATGTTGTGATAGACTCACTTAACGGTAATTGAGATAGACTTCGAGTTTCTACGCCTCTAGGTGACCGGAAAAGGAAACAAATTTGCCTGAAGGTGTATTTGTTTGATTGGTAGATTTCTCCCTACATTTGTTTTAATTGGGGTCAACACAAGGATTTTTCCAGTGTATATCTCCCCAACTTGTACTACTTCCCCGCTTCTTGCTTAGGTGTTTTGGTCTTTTTTGTACAATTATTGAGCTGAGCTCTGGACAACCGACCAATGGGCTGTTACCCACGATCACTTGCCAGCCATACTTGTGCGGTGAAGTGTGGTTTGTTTTCTTTTCTTCTTGTTCCTTTTTTTTTTTTTATAGATGGCTTCCCTAATCTCAAATGTACCTAGAGGCAACGAAAAAGAAATGGCCTATGGCTGGGTTCTAGACAACCTGCCAATGGGTTGTTACCCACGGCAACTTGCCAGCCATACCACCCTAGAGAGTTCATTAGCTACCCAATTTCTGTCAAAATCTCCGAGAAGTGAGTCTGTGCAAAAATGTGTGCAAATGCTTAGACTCAAAGTTTTCCAGAGTTAGAGGGTGAGTTGATAAGTCGTATACTTATTACCTTATTTAGTAGGTGGATTAGAATATCTTAAGGTTGCAAGGATTTGCTGCTAAATCCATATTTTAATGGACACCAGGGCTGATTAAGCCTGAAGGCTGAAAAGTCTAAGTGTTTAAGTTCTTTCTGTATTATTTCCTACTATTGACAAGTTTCAAATGCCTAAGTTTTCTTCCTAAATTCAATTTTTTTTTAATTAATTTATTCATTCAGACTGATTAATTGAGCTCAGGATTATTCAATTTACCACCCCCCCTCCATGCTTAAGTTGGACAATGTCCTCATTGGCAGATTCATGGATGCAAAAGGGTTCAAAAAGATAGTACCTGAGTGACGTAAACTACCAAATCAGTCTGAATCCTCTGGGTTGCCTCCCAGGAAGTGCTGAGTTTAACGCCTCCAGCTGGGCGGTGCTCGGTGTCTGCCCTCAACGAGGGTGACACTTTCCTTGGGGGGTACCTGGGCCAGGAAATGCTTCAATCTTTGACCATTAACTGTAAAAGTGTGCCCAGTGTTAAGATCAGCGATTTCAACCGCCCCATTAGAATAGGGCTTAACCACCCGAAATGGTCCTGCCCATTTGGACCTGAGTTTCCCTGGGAAGAGTTTTAGGCGTGCATCAAATAGCCAAACTTGCTGGTTAAGCTCAAAGGTTTTTCTATGAATGAGTCGGTCGTGGACAGCTTTCATTTTCTCCTTATACAGTCGACTATTGTCAAAGGCATCCCGATGAATTTCTTCGAGCTCAGATAATTGCAGTGTCCTCTGCGCATCGACTAACTGGGGATCCATGTTACACTGCTTGACAGCCCAGTAAGCCCGGTGTTCCAATTCGACAGGAAGATGGCAGGCCTTGCCGAAGACCAGGCGATAAGGCGACATGCCTATCAGGGTCTTGAAAGCAGTCCTGTATGCCCACAGGGCATCATCAAGTTGTGTGGACCAGTCTTTCCTGTTAGGTCTCACAGTCTTCTGCAAACTATTCTTGATTTGTCTATTGGAGACCTCAGTCTGCCCATTTGTTTGTGGATGATACGGGGTAGCAATGCGGTGGTTCACCCCGTATTTTCTAAGTAGGGCACGGAATTGGGAACGGATAAAATGGCTTCCACCATCATTGATCATGGTCTTGGGTATTCCAAACTGGGAAAAGATGTTCTTCTTAACAAAGTCCATGACAGTCCTGTGATCGCATTAGTGGGTCGCGATGGCTTCAATCCATTTGGAAACATAATCTACCGAGACCAGGATGTACTCGAAGTCGTTGGATGGTGGAAAGGGGCCCATAAAATCGATACCCCAAACGTCGAAGATTTCGACAATCAAAATGGGCTGAAGGGGCATTATATCTTTCTTGGTCATGGTCCCCAGTGTTTGGCAGCATGAGCAAGTCTTGGCAAAGATGTGTGCATCCTTAAATAGGGACGGCCAGTAAAATCCAGACTACAAAATTTTTGCAGCTGTTTTCTTTCCAGAGAAGTGGCCGCCACAAGCTTGGTCATGACAAAAGGAAAGCACACTCTGAACTTCATCTTCAGGGATACACCTTCTGATGATCTGATCAGCACAGAGGCGAAACAACATTGGATCATCCCAGAAATAGTGCTTGGCCTCAGCCAAGAACCTGTCCCGTTGCTGTCTAAACCAGCTATGCGGGGTTTGTCCTATAACCAGGTAATTGACGTAGTCAGCATACCATGGCATTTTCTTGTCTTGCACAGCTAGGATGTGTTCATCAGGGAAGGTATCAAATAGAGGTAGGGAGGGTCCAATGTGGTCTGGATGAAGTCTCGACAAGTGGTCAGCCACCACATTTTTCGATCCGGCCTTGTCTCGAATTTCCAAGTCAAATTCCTGCAAAAGCAGGATCCATTTGATGAGCCTGGGCTTTGCGTCCTTTTTGGCCAACAGGTGCCGGATGGCTGAATGGTCAGTGTAAATAGTCACATGGGATCCCAGCAAGTATGAGCGGAATTTTTCAAGTCCAAATACTACAGCGAGCAACTCTTTCTCTATGACGGCATAATTACATTGGGCCTCGTCCAACATTTTGCTCGCGTAGTAGATCACCACAGGCTTCTTGTCTTGCCTTTGTCCCAGGACAGCGCCTATGGCAAAATCTGATGCATCACACAATATCTCAAAGTCCTGGGACCAGTCTAGGGGTTGAAGTACAGGTGCGGTGGAGACTAAGTCCCGGCAGGTGTGAGAAGCCTGGATGCAATCAGGAGACATGTGGAATATGGCGTCATTGGTTAGAAGGTCGGTCAAGGGTTTGGAAAGCTTGGAAAAGTCTTTGATGAACCTTCGGTAGAAGCCAACATGTCCTAGGAAGGAGAAAATCTGCTGGACCGAACTAGGTGGAGGAAGTTTGGAAATTAGATCAACCTTAGCTCAATCTACCTCGATGCCCCTATGCGAGACGATGTGACCGAGGATAATTCCTTCTTGAACCATAAAATGGCTCTTTTCCCAACTTAACACCAAGTTAACCTCGATACATCATTTCAGGATTTTCTCCAAGTTGCTCAGACAATGGTCGAATGAATTCCCAAATATAGAGAAATCATCCATAAAGACCTCCAAGTATTCACCCACCATTTCTGAAAAAATGGCTAGCATGCAATGCTGGAAGGTTGCAGGTGCGTTGCATAACCCGAATGGCATTCGACGGAATGCAAACGTGCCATACGGGCAAGTGAATGTGGTCTTTTCCTGATCTTCTGGAGCAATTGCGACTTGGTTATATCCTGAATATCCATCCAGGAAGCAAAAATACTTCTGCCCTGCCAATCTTTCAAGGATTTGGTCAATGAATGGCAAGGGGAAGTGATCCTTCTTAGTGGCTTCATTAAGCTTCCTATAATCAATACACACCCGCCATGCGGTGGTGGTGCGGGTGGGGATGGATTCGCCATGATCATTGGTGACAATAGTGAGGCCAGCTTTCTTTGGAACCACTTGAGTGGGGCTCACCCGGGGGCTATCGGAGATAGGGTAGATGATGTCGGTGTCAAACCACTTGATAATTTCTTTTTTAACGACCTCCCGCATGTTTGGGTTTAAACGTCTCTGCATCTGGCGGGAAGGTCGGGCCCTGTCTTCCAGGTAAATCTTGTGGGTGCAATAGGTGGGGCTAATTCCTCTTAAATCCGAAATGGTCCAACCAATGGCAGCCCGATGTTCTGAAAGGGTCGCAGTCAACCTGAGTTCCTGATCCTTGGTTAGATGAGAATTAATAATCACTGGGAAGGTCTAGTCAGGTCCTAAGAAGACGTACTTAAGATTCTCGGGCAATGGTTTATGTTCAGGTGCGGGTGGGACCACAATCGATGGGAAGGGAAAGGGCAGTAGTTGATCAACATCGATCTCTTCAAATGGTGTCATGTGATGGTACTCAGCCTTACAGAGGTCCATGGGTAATGATGGTGACGAGTCAGAACAGTCACTACGGTTTTGGTGGTCTGAGACAAAACTGAGGGTGAGGCATTTCTCGATTAGAGTTTCCATGGGATCATGTTCCTCAATATTATCGCAATCAAAAGACTGTCGCCCGGAAGATATCCAATTGCATTTTCCTGTCCCCGAAGGCGATTTCCATACATCCCGTGTCACAATCAATGTTTGCTTTAGCCGTAGCTAAGAAAGGTCTACCTAAGATTATGGGTGCATTTTGTAATTTTTCAGGGACTTCCATGTCAAGCACCAAAAAGTCAACCGGGAAATAGAAGTCCTTGACCCGTACAATTACATCCTCGACAACCCCCTTCAGGGTTTTCACAGATCTATCAGCCAGCTGGATGGTGACAGGGGTTGGTGTCAGCTCCCCAAAACCAAATTGGTGGTGTAGGGTGGTTGGAATTAGGTTGATAGAAGCACCTAAGTCCTGGAGCGCTCTATCAAACGTCATGTCCCCGATATTGCAGGAAATCAGGGGCGCTCCTGGGTCAGTTCGTTTGAGTGGAAGGTTGCTTGATATCACGGAACTTGCTTGCTCAAAGAGTACAACCTTCCTAGGTGCTTGAGGTCTCGTCTTACGCTTGGGTGTACAGGCATCCTTTAAAAACTTGGCGTAAGCAGGGATGTGTTTGACGGCTTCTAGGAGCGGAATATTGATCTGTACTTGCTTAAAAATTTCCAACAGCTCCTCAGTTTCCACAGTATTCTTCTTTTTCATGATTGTTTCCAAGGCCTCAGGGTAGGGTGTCTGAATGTGGATTGGTTCCATGTCTGGGTCCTTGGTTGGTGCCTCTTCTGAGTCGGGTATTTCAACAGGTAAAGTCTCGGGGAGAGTCGACCATTTGGGATCCTGGGTTTTGGTGCCGCTTCTCAAGGTCACCGCATTCGTAGAGGCATTGGGGCCATGGGGTGATCCTTGAGAAGACGAGGATGAAGAAGCGCCAAACCCAGGAGGTGTTTCTGGGGCTGGCTGGACCATGTGAGTCTGCCCGGGGTTGCTTTGGAACCCTTGCGAATTGGGGCCTCTGCTAATTATGTTTCGCGGGTTCGGTTGTGGTTGGGAAGGTAGGGATCCTTGTTGTTTACAGTCCAAGAGCTGGCTTAACTGTCCCTTTACCAAGGCCATTTCCTCCTGATGTTTCTGGTTCATGTTAGCCATCATCTTTATTAAGGTATCCATTTGGTTTTGTGGGGGAGGGGCCGTCCTATTCTGGTTATATTGGGGTCTAACTGGTGGTCCTTGCTGATAGGGGGCAAGTGTGGTTGCTGGTTTGGCCTGGGCTGGTTTTGGAATTGCGGTGGTTTCTGGTTTGTCCAACCAAAGTTGGGGTGGTTACGCCAGCCGATGTTGCAAGTGTTGGAGAAAGGGTCAGGTTTCGCATATCCTTGGATGGCTTGCACATCTTCTAGGATAGCCGATGTTGATGAAGAGGGAAGGGAGTAATCAAGGGTCGAGGGAGCAAAGGTCCCTCCCTGGAACATGGTCCGGGGTTGTTCCAGGTTCAGTTGGGTGAAGGGCTGGACCAGGTCAACATTATGTGCTCCCTTTGCTAGGGAGAAAGTCTGCAAGGGGTTCCTGGTCTGATTCATTAGCTCATCAATCTTTTTGTCCACCAATTCCACTCGATCCAACTTTTTGGCAATGATGTCCATGTGAACCATTCCAGAATTTGCTTGCACCTCATAAATCCCGCCACGGGGTTGACTGGACCTATTAAACTAGTTCATGGAGGCATTGTTGAGCAAATTCTCTCACATAGACTCAAAGAGCTCAAACGCGCTCTCCTCATCTTTATTTAGGAAGTTTCCCCCGCATGAGGCATCCACGAAGTTTCGTAGGTTGCTGTCCAGACCTTGGTAGAAGATCTGGGCCAATTGCCACCTTGGAACTTCGTGGTGTGGGCATTTCCCCAAAAGTTCATTAAATCTTTCCCACGCCTCATGAAATTGTTCCCCACCCTGGATTGTGAAGGTAGTGATAGCTCTTCTGAGGGCATTGGTCTTTTCTATGGGGAAGAATTTCTTTAAAAATGCATGCCTCAGTTCTTCCCAGGTGGTGATCGGTCTACCTAGGGTTCTAAGCCAATGAGAAGCCTTGTCTCTTAATGAGAAAGGGAACATCTTGATTAGAACAATGTCAAGGCTAATGTTCCAATGTTTCACCATTTGTGCTATGCGGTCGAGATCCTTTAGGTGTTGAAAGGGGTCCTCATTTGAGCTTCCATGAAAGTGACTCTGGATCAGACTTAAGACATTCGATTTTAGCTCAAAATCATCTCCCCCCTCGGGGATCCTAAGGTGTGGCTCGACTCTAATAGCAGAAGGGTTATAGAAATCACGGAGGGGTCTTGGCTGGTCGTGAAATGGCGGTACATTAAGTGGTGGTTGCCCTGGTATGCCGTGGAAAGGTGGTGGTGGTTGTTCTTGTGGGTTCTGTAACTGTTGTATGGCTTGCATGATGGTGTGGATTTGTCATTGCTGAAGCCGATGGTTAGCATTGATTTGAGCTTGGATGATGGCCATAGCATCTGGTGGGGGTTGATCCTCAGCCTCATCTACCCTAGGTTCATCCATCTTTTCAACAGAATTACGTCGCCTAGATTCCTGCCCCAAAACACACAACTCGGGATGCAGTGAGCACCTCCCGTGCATACACTAGAGAAGAACAGGAGGGGATGCGGAGGGCGACAGATGCGAGAAATGTGTTTCAATCAAGCACCCACGCCTAGTCCTTATGGTGTATTACTCAGGAGACCTAGAAATCTCACAAAGGGTGATTAAGTCCGTAAGCACTGGACTCCCCTTCCCAAGGCTAATCTGGCTAGGTTGATTACGAGGGGATTGCAGGGAAGGTTCTTCCTTTGGCTTGCACCTCTGGTTCCATAGACCCCACAACCGCGGTCATTTGACACTGCCTCGCAGCCTAGTCACCAGATTCTACCAAGGGAATGAAAGCCAAGTGCCTAGCAAACAAAACCTCGCCTTTTGAGACTTAACTCAGTCCTGCCTAGGGCACGTCTACTCAGTTTTAAAGGGTTGGGATAGTGCTTGTGCTTAGGGTGATGTGATGAGGCGTTGAATGGGGTGGTGCCTCTTAATTTTCCACTTTCAAAGTGTGTGCTTCTAGCAAAACATGGTTTTCAAGCAAGGATTTGTTAAGATGTGGGGTCTTTTAGTGTTTCCTCCTTACTTTAGTACTTTTTATGGTTGACGTGTCTTAATGTTTTCAAACAAGTTTCAGTCGGCACGTCAAGTTCTGCACACAACTTGGTGAAAGTAGATTTCCTTTTCTTTTGTAGAGGCTCTAAAACCCTAGTGTACTCATCCTAATGATCATGCAACTTCTATTAGATGAGTCAGTTTTAGGGATGAGTGGTGTGGCCCAGGTCAACTCATGGTGGCATCGCAAACACCACTCAAGAAAAAGAAAAGAACACTCCAAGAATTTATTCAAAATGTTAGAGTGCACATTTTTTTTGTGGGGTGATGTGTTAAGGATGTGGGTTAAGCAATCATACACCATGCCAATTTTTTTCAGTTTTTACAAATTTTTTTAGTTTTTTTTTTTTCACGCAAGCAAACAATGAGAGAGAGGTTACTCACTATCGGTCCTCGAGGCGCCTACTCCCTTGCTACCGTCGTGGGATGCGTCGCTTCGCCGTCCATGAGCCGAATTCCTACACCCGTTAAGTAAAAAGGAAAATAGGGCATTAGACGATGTGGGAATGAATGTGGAATGGAGGTGATAAAACAAATCCGTTGCCTCCCCGGCAACGGCACCAAAAACTGACGTGCTTTTATGCGTGTGTGTTAAGGAGTGTCGTTATAGTCGCACTTGCAACGTCGGTTTTAAAATAGTTAAATGGAGGTGAGTCCGAGTGTCGGTCTCAGGGAGGCGTGAAAATTGGACTTTTACTTTACCACTTGTCATGGAAAGTGCGGAGTTTTGCTTGCGAAAGGTGCAGTTTTGAAAAGAGAGAGAGAGAGATAGAGAGAGAGAGAAGGTTTAGGGTTAGAAAGCTCTTTGTTTTGATCATGCAACTTGAACAGAAATTAAAATGGCAACTGAACGGAAAATAACTTCATTAAACATGCACTTGTAGTTCATGACTTACAACATTAAATACATGCTTCAACAAAAATACTAAAAAGCTTAAAAGAGAGAGAGAGAGAGAAAGAGAGCGTGTGTGGAGAGCGACGAGGCAGCCACGGCGGTGGAGGAGGCTCCGTCGACAGCTCGTCGTCTCTGGCGATTACAAGAGTGCCTAAGGCTAGCTAAGAGAGGGGTAAAGTATTTGCAAGGGGGAGTGAATGACTTGAATGGTGGTTGGAGGGGGTTTAAATAGAGTTAAGGGCTTCCTAAAAGAAGAAGGGGCTTTAGCGACATCCAGAGTGTCGCTAAAACCGCTTCCAAAAGCATCGGTGAAGCCCTCTCGCCGCCGGTCAGCCGCCCGCCTTGTTCCTTCTCCTCGCACGATCTGCGGCCGCTGAACGAGAGACGTCCAATCAAAGATCGGACGGCTAAGAGCCTTCCTCGCCTGCGCTGGGATCGTGCCTCGGGCGCACGTGTGCGCGCGCGTCTCCGCCAGGCATGTGCGCGCACGTGGACACTCGTGAGCTGTAGTCGCACCACGTGGCAAGATCCTGGTCGCCCGCTGCTGATTGGGCAGCCCAATTTCTCCGCGCCCGTCGCCTGTCTTCAATTTCCACCCCGCACAGCTCAAACGCACGTCGCGTGGGTGCGGGCATGCGCGCTAACAGTTGCACCACGCTCGTGCTTTGTCGAGCGACCGCGGGCGGGCGCGTGGATCTCGGTCGTTTGATCGAAGATTGATGGCCGAGATCTGATCTTGGATTGATGAAGGTGCGGCGCACGGTGGGGTGGGCCGACGTGGCGCAATCTGGGCCATTGATCTCCAGATCAATGGTCAGAACTTCTTGGGCCCATTGTAGGAGCTTCGGATGTCGGATTTGGCCGATCTTGAGTCCGTTGGACTCCATTCGTCGTTCTGAATCCATCCGTGCAGTCCGATTGCTCATCTGAGGCCTACTTTGATAAATGCTTACACAAATGGCCATTAATGCAATTTATAAGCAATCTTGGTACATGATGCATGCAATACTCCTATTCTACTTATGTTGTGCCTTTTATTCTAAAGATGGGCCATATTCAACATAATTATCACCCCCTTATGTAGTGTTATCAATCATCACTCTTATTCTTAAAAACACATCTAGCTTTAAGGTTTTTCACATTGCAATCTGGTTTGGGACTGCATTTAGGCATTTGTAGAATAGGCATGCATTGCATTATTTTTTCTTCTTTTCATAGTTTTACACCTTCTTTTCATTGTCAGGGATGATTAAACATTGAATACACTTTAAACCCCAACAATATGAAAGGCAGAAGATGAAGACAAAGCTTATTCCAGTTGGATCTCAACTTAACCCAGTTGAATTTAGCTGGATCCAGCTCTTTCCAACTCCACATAGCTCATGGTAGCTCTACTTGATCAAGCTTAGCTACTACCCATCAACTAGCTAAGCTTGGTTAGCTAAAGAGTCCTCAACCAGCTCAGGTCAGCTAAATTCTAGCTCTTGAAGACTTAACCTATCTCAACTTAGTTGAGCTTAGTTACCATACCTAAGCTAGCTAGCTAGGAAGTCTTCAGGAAGACTAGCTCCAGCTCACCTCAACTCTAGACTAGAAGAAGCCAACTCAATTTAGCTTAGCTTAGCTGCTAGCAAATAACTAGTTAGCTAAGCTAGCTATTGAGTTCATTGACATGTGTACTTCAGCTACTACCAGCTCCAGAAAGACCTTGCAGCCCAAGTCTGATAGGATCTAAAGATAGGATTGGCTATGCGCACAAACACTCATGCACAATATTAGTAACAACAAGAAAGATTTGCACAATCAATTCAAACCACAAATGGTACAAAATATATAGTGGTTCCCCACTCACTTGGATACTCCACTACCTAAGCCTCCCAGCTTAGGATTTTTAACTCGATTCCCTCAACCCTGAGGAAATCAATTTACCAAACAAGGTAATTAACGGGTTACCTCAACACAAGTACAAGTGACGAGTTCGTTACAACCCAACGAGCAACAAGCTCAAAAACAAATAAAGCACAGGTGTAAGACAAATAAAATCTTACAACAAAGTTCATATGCCTCCCAATAATATATAGAATAATATTACCGAGTAGAGAGCTTAAAATGGATTTGAATCACCTTGAAACATGCGTGAGAAAACACATCAAAGTGTCTGCAAAAGCATAGAGAAATTTGATAGCTACAAACTATTTCTTCTTCTTCAAATATGGTGGAAAATATGAAAATCAAAGCTCTAGAATTTCTCTTATGTTTCTTATGTGTCTTGTGTACAAACTAAGAGTCTAAGACTCATTTTATAGAGATAGGACCTCAGAGAGTCATCAAATAGACGTTGATATTTAATTCCCAACATTCACATTGTCAGAATAAATATTCCAACCGTTCTGTTTTGAGCTAATGGCTAGCTGGTACCAGTACTCGTTGCTTCTAGATTTGGGTTTCAAACTCTTAACATAAATTTGTAACCCACTTGTACCAGTACTGATTATGAGTGCCGATATTCATGGGGTACAAGTTTGTTTCTTTGAATAAAAACAAACCTGTAACTCACATGTACTGATACTAAACTTTAGTACTGGTACTTGTGGGTTAACAAGTACCTTTTCTAAGTGATTTAATCAATTACGTTCTTTGAAAATGTTCGTAATATTAATCCTAATTTATCTCTAATTATTTTTACGATCTAAGTTATATTCCTTTGTTAAGAGTCATACATTCTATAAAGAAAAAAAAACCAAAAATAAAAAACTAAAGTCGAAGATGATCTTCTTCTCCTCGACTCCTACTTGTCATCTTGCCTCCTCTTTATCATCATCTTCTGTTTCTCATCATCATGCCTCCATTACTTCCTATTTACCTTGATCTTCACCAAAATCTGAAAAGAACTCAAGCAAGCATTAATCTATAATAATTTTGTTAACACCAAAACAAGATGTGGAATAAGGTTCCAACAAAGTCTTCCTCCTTGCAGCAAAACCCTAGCTCCTCCCCTACTACTCTACTAGCTAAGGTGGCTTAGCTAAGCTCCACTTAAACCCTACTCCATGGCCAACCACCACCAACCCTAATCTCCAACTTCCCCCTTCTTTGGTGTCAAAAATTACAACCATCTCCACTCTTGCATCTCGTCCTTCTTTCGTGCCAAGAATGGCACCCCTTCACCAAATAACCACCAACCTTACCAGCTAAGGGTTGGTGCCAACTCCACCATGCAACTTTTTAGTTGGTGCCAACCATCCTAAGCCCTCTGATGTAAACATGTTTATATTACATAAGATGTCTATTTATGCATGTTCTTAAGCTTAGAATTGTATTACATATTATAAATATTGCATAGCATGCATCATCCTGCATTTAGATTAGTTTGAATAAAATGGAGGTTAATTGTCTCCTTTTATATTCAGGGACAGGGCAAATTTTTATCGAGGCCTCGGATCGAAGATCCAACTGTACAAATTTGATCAAGGCAACGATTGGAGTTCAACGACTCCAAGATCGCCCTAATCAGACATCTATAGCATCAGATAGAGATCGAGGAACCCTAGAAGATCAAGGGCCAAGATGGTGTGAAACCACACTTTAGATGACAAATCCAACTGCACGGATGGATTTGGATCGATGATTACAGCCTAACAGTGTGAAAATTGACTCAATCCAACAACCGTGGCACCATCTACATCATCCAGAAGATGGACGGCCAAGATAGAGCCACGTGGCACCATCTCGGCCACCCAAATCATCCCAGCTAATCTTGGAGACCACCGCACCCTTCCATCGTGCATTGGATCTTGGCCATTGGATCGCCATCCAATGGCCATGGGCAGCCGCACCTCAAATCACTTGCGTGCCTATTTCCCCACTATAGTGCAGCGAGTGAGAGCCTTATCGCGAACAAGAGGCACGGGTTCGAAACCCTGCGAGCCCCAATTGAACGCAGGCGCTTGGGATGGTGCTAATTGGGCCGTCAGATCTTGGATGAGCGGCTGCGAGGGCGGAGATGTGGCACGCTCAGGGGCTGTGTTGCTCGAATGTGGGATTTCACGTAGAGGTGCAATCAGATGAGGCGCTGCGGTTATCAAATCTCAGCTGTTCGATCTCATGATCGGACTGCCAAGATTTGATGAACATGGGTGGCGTAGGAGGTGAGCGGGCGGCAGGCTCGGCACACATCGCCCACGACTGGGGCTGTAGTGACGCTTAATTCCGACACTAAAGACCCCTTATTTAATATTTTGAAATTGTAAAGACCAAATTACCCTCACTCCTTGCAACTATAAGGGGAGACCCCCTCCCTACAAAATGGGCATCCCTTCCTTCTCTTCTCTCCCTCTCCAAAGCTCAAGAGAAGCTTGTCTCACACCTGGGATGCTCCTCGAGAGATAAAGTCAAAATTTCACCCTCATTTCGAAAGCGAATCTCGCGAGGACGAAGATGTGCTACCCCATTCTTGTTCCCCCTGCCTCAACCTCCTTCTTCCCGCTCTGTCCTCCGTCTAACAGGCGACGTCTCGTCCGGCTCGTCCTCCAAGCGATCATCGAGGAGGATAACTTCTCTCTCCCATTCTTCTTTTCAGCTTTCTAGAATTGAATTTTCCTGCTTTCTAATGCAGTTGATTTCCTGCCTTCTAGTGTAATTCTTCTTTGATTTTATTGTATAAACATTTTGAAATATTGAGTGCATGTTTTCTCTCTCTCTCTCATTTATTCTGATTGTTAATATTGCTTCATTGTAATTACGTCGCTTCGCTTTTCAACAAAAACTCTGAAAAAGTATAATTGCGAATATAGATCGACGTAGTCTCCTGAGTTCAACCTGGGATTCCTATTCTGGTACAAATTTTATTTGTTGAACATGAGTTCTTCGTTTTCAAGCTACGATGATAGGTTTTTTTCAAAACCAAATACAATAGCGTAGTAACTCTTAGCTTTAACATTTTGGCACCGTTGCCGGGGAGGCAACGATTTTTGATCTTCATTTCACATTTCACGCACTTTATTATCTTCTAACTTGCTTTCTCTTGTGTCTATTGTTTTGCATAGACCTCCATTAGGGAATCGTCAAGCGGTAGGCCAGAGTAAAGTGCAGTTGAAGATAACTGTAAGTGCTCCCCATTCTTCACCCCCTCCATAGATTTCATTTGTCACATTAAATCCAAATTCCAATTAACCTAGGTGTTTGCTTAAATCCTAGGAATAGTTTGGTTGTTTGGATTCTCACTCACATTCATTCCACCCTCGTTTATAAAACAAAAAAAATAAAAAAGAGATAATCTTGTCAGGTAATTTTCAACAGACACACAACGTACACCCACATTCAAGGCACTTAACCTAATTGATTTGTTTCTACTCAACCAGGATCTGATCTGTGGGACTAGTACACACAAAGCAACATATAAAAGAGTAGAAATCATTTTAGGTTAATCATCTCTGTGTGCCTAACCTAGTGGTGCATTTGTGGCCAGTTGTTTGAGTTGCTTGGGCCGCACCACTCCACTTAAAATCAACTCATCAAGTAGCTCCTCCTTAGGATTTTCAATCTAGGTTTATTCCAAGTACTCCACTTCATTTCTAGTTTTAAAAGAAAGCAATCTTCACCCATGTTTGACAACCTGATTTGCCTTAAAACTTGATTGAAATCAACCTAATTTTAAACCCTAAAAGCTACTTAAGCAAGATTTGAACATTAAAATTCACACATCACAAATAATCTTGCTTGAAAACCCTAGTTGTGCACGCACTTAAACAATTTTCAATCAATCATTAAGGGCACAACCCATTTTAAGGGCCCAACACATTCCATAAGCACCACAATCCTAGGCCTTAATAAAATTGAGTAGACGTTGGCCTTAAGGACTGATTCTCTCTTCAGGGCCTAGTCTAAGATTGTCTTTGATTAACCTACTTGTACTGATTAATCTGATGTCTAGCTAAGGGAGTAGCATCAAACGACTGCGGCTGGGGGGTACACTAGGAACCGGAGGCGAAAGCCAAAGGAAGAACCTTCTCCCTAGTCCCTCCTTCTAACTGGTTGGATTGAGCAGACACAAGTAGAGTAAATCATTTACAATCTTAAGGCAAGTTTTGAGAGTCTGTAGATCCTTAGGCTACCCCACTTAAGGACAGCCTTGTTTTGTTGTGCTGTAGGGTCCCTATCCCCAGTCCTTCCGACCTTCTCCTAGTTTATGCTGGGAAGACGGTCATTGAATCCCCGATTGGAAGGACCACTAGAGTATTCTAGGAGGTGAAATTTGGATTTTGGTCAAATTGATCCCATGGCCTACCAACAGCCTCCTCTGCCTGGTGATCCACAAGAGGAATTCCGAAACTAGCTGGAATAAATGCAGAGAATGCAGGAATGGTTCCAGAGAATGCAGGGTGCTCAACCCTTGAAGGATTTTTATGATCCTTCAAATTATGGGGAACGTCCCGGCGTCCAAATTCCAGCCGGCGATGTAGAAATCAAGCCCTAGGTGTTAAGCCTGATCAAACATTATCATGGGCTTGGCTCCAAAGATCCGTTTCAGCACATGGAGGACTTGACCACTTTGGTCCAGACCACCAAGGCACAAAACGTGAACAAGGAGCAAATGATCATGAGACTCTTCCCCACTCTCTTAGGGATAAGGCTATGCATTGGTACAAGACAATAGGAAGACTAATTGCAACTTGGAATGAGTTGAAATCAGCCTTTCTGAAGAAATTCTTCCCAGTCGGACGTACCAATGCCTTGAGATGGGCAATCACTACCTATACCTAGTGGCCGGGGGAGCAGTTTCATGTGGCTCGGGAGTGATTCTAGGACCTATTGTGGAGGTGTCCACACCACGAGGTGCTAAAATGGCAACTTGTGCAGATCTTTTATCATGGGTTGGCTGAGTAACTCAGAAATCATGTGGATGCTTCTTGCGAAGGCAATTTCCTCAATAAAGACGCAGATAGTGCACACGATTTGTTTGAGGAAATGAGCAAGAATTCAATCAATCATGCCTCCATGGATACCTTTAATTGGTCCCAGCAGCCCAGATCAAATGTCATTGAAGCCATGACTCTCATTCATTTGATATGGAATTGATTTGTAACAAACATGACAATGTGGACTTGGTTTCTAAGAGAATGGAAGAGTAGATGGCTGGAAATTCCATGAACAACTCTCAATCCACTCAATCCCATAATTCAAGATTCCATTCTTCACGAGCTCCTCCTGGATGGGAGTTCGTGAATCAACTCAATGTGGCTTAACCTGTGAGTCAGCATTTTTTGAAACCTCACAGGTTCCAAACTGGGGCCTTTGATCCTAGTTTTTCTGATCCTTCCCTTTCTTTCTCTCCATCCTCACCCTATGAGGATGTTTGTGCTGTACAAGAGAATATTAGATCTAACCCCTACTCTAATGCTTATAATCTGGGTTGGAGAAACCACCCTAACTTCTATTGGAAAAACCCGAGGCAACAGACCCAATTCCGACCAGGCAACTATGCTCCACAATGACCAATGGGTCAGGGTCATGTATATCCTCAGTTGCCTCCAAATCAGGTCAATTAGCCAACTTGGAATGGCCGTCTACCCATAGGGCAGGCTAATTTGAACTGACAAATGGTAGAGATGTAAGGATCCATGCTCCAGCTCATGCAACAAATGAAAACCTTACTGAACAACTTGCAGATCGGGCTCATTGCTAACTCTCGTCAACTCGGATCTCTACCATCCCAACCCGTACCCAGCCCATGGAATATTTTGAATCTGGGCAACCAAGCCCATGGGTATGGAAATTAGAGAGACCCACACGCACATGCTTAGGTGGTTGAGCAGGGTCCCTCCTCTTCTTCTTCTTCTGCAAATCTACAATTCTTGGCTAATCAAGCCCCTCCAATCTTTCCTAACCCTCCCCAAGACCCAAACTCTTATGCATTTGCAAATTCTATCACCTTGAGGAGTGGTTAGCAAACTCAGGATCCACAACCACACTGTTCTGATCTACTGAATCCTGATGAACCTGAAGAGAGAGGAGAATTCTGGAGAAGAAATCAAGGCTCAGGAACTTGATTCTAAAGATCTGACTCATGTTCCTTTTCCTGAAGCCATGATCAAATCAAAGAAGTTTGTTGATAGCAATGAAGAGCTTCTGAATATATTTAAGAATGTTGATATCAATATCCCGCTCCTCGATGCTATTAAGCATATACCTGCTTACGTGAGATTTTTAAAGGATTTATGTACACAAAAGCATAAGTCGAGAGAATCTATTCCGAGGAAGGTGGTACTCTCTAAGCAGGCTAGTTCCGTTCTCCTGCACCACCTCCCTCAGAAAAAGAGAGATCCAGGTGCTCCATTGATTTCTTGTGTCATCGGAGATTACACGTTTGATAGAGCACTTCTGGATCTGGGTCCATCCATTAACCTAATTCTAACTTCTCTTTACGAGAAATTTGGATTAGGTGAACTTCGACCAACTTCAGTAACGCTACAGTTAGTGGACTGCTCGGTCACAAATTCGCGAGGCGTTATCGAAGATGTTATAGTTAAGGTCAAGGATTTCTATTTTCCTGTAGATTTCCTTGTCCTTGACATGGATGTACCTGAAAACCTAAGGAACACGCCCATCATTCTGGGGTGTCCGTTCCTGGCTACCACTAAGGTCAACATTAACTATGAAAGCGGTAGCATGGAAATTGCCTTTGGGGATCAACGAATGAAATTGGATATTTTTAAGGTGATTAATAAATTTGAGGATTGTGGATTTATTGAGGAACTTAAGGAGGATAATGAAAACATTGAAACTTGTTTAATGATTTCTTCAATTGAAAGTTCCTCCTTTGATGACAAATTGGACCCACAACCCTCTATGGTAGACCTGCCATCTTTTGAAGAGGCTATTGATTTTGTTCACTCACTCTTCCTCTTGTTGAGTCTTCAGCATCTTCCTTACTATCAATCTTCAATCCGCCCTAGCTTGAACTGAAACCATTGCCTGAGAATTTGAAATATCAACTTTTAGGACCTCAGAAGACACTCCCTGTGAGTATCAGTGCTAAATTAACAAAGGATCAAGAGAATAAATTGATCAAGATCCTGAAGGAACACAAGGAGGCAATTCATTGGACCATTCATGACCTTAGGGGGATCGATTCATCTTACTGCAATCATAGAATATTATTGGAAGATGGATCCCGCCCTTCTCGCCAGATGCAGAGGAGATTAAATCCAAATATGCGAGAAGTGGTCAAAAAGGAAGTCATTAAGTGGCTCGATGCAGGAATTATTTATCCAATCTCTGATAGTCATTGGGTAAGTCCTGTGCAGATTATTCTGAAGAAAGCTGGGATTGCCGTTGTAACTAACGAGAGAGAAGAATCTATCACAACTCATTCAACTTCCTCTTGGAGGGTTTGAATTGATTACAGGAAGATGAACACAACCACGAAAAAGGATCATTTTCCCCTGCCTTTCATTGATCAAATCTTGGAAAGACTAGCCGGGCTGAAGTACTTCTATTTTCTTGATGGCTACTCAGGATACAACCAAGTTCCTATCCATCGCGACGATCAGGAAAAAACTACTTTCACCTATCCCTACGGAACCTTTGCTTTCTGTAGGATGCCTTTCGATTTATGCAACGCACCTGCGACTTTTCAAAGGTGCATGTTAGCCATATTCTCTGACATGGTGGGAGAGTTTATGGAAGCCTTCATGGACGATTTCTTTATTTTTGGAGAATCATTTGACTCTTGTTTGGCTAATTTGGAAATGATTCTTAAGCGATGTATCAGAACTCGATTGGTCCTTAGCTGGGAAAAGAGTCATTTCATGACCCAAGAAGGCATCATCTTGGGTCATCTAATCTCTAAACGGGGAATCGAAGTGGATAAAGCTAAGGTTGATGCTATCGTTAAACTTCCACCTCCCACATATGTTAAACAAATCCGATCATTTCTTGGTCATGTGGGATTCTATAGAAGATTCATTAAGGATTTCTCGAAGGCTGCTCATCCCTTGAGCAATCTTCTTGCCAAAGAAACGCCATTTGTTTTCGACGAATCATGCCATAAGGCATTTGATTTCCTGAAAACGGCAGTCACCTGTGCTCCAGTGTTGCAACCACCAATTTGGACAACCCTTTTTGAGATCATGAACGACGCTTCTGATTATGCGGTCAAGGCTATCTTGGGTCAAAAAATTGATAGAAAGCTCTCTGTCATCTACTACGCTAGTAAAACTCTGGATGAAAACCCAGAGGAATTACATTGTTACTGAAAAGGAATTACTAGCCATAATGTTCACTTTGGAAAAATTCAGGGCTTATCTCTTAGGGTCTCATGTTATCATCTATACCGACCATTCCGCCTTGAGACATCTCTTGGCCAAAAAGGATGCCAAGCCCCAGCTTATTCGTTGGATTCTTCTGCTTCAAGAATTTGATCTTGAAATCAAGGATAAAATTAGGGTACAAAATGTGGTTGCAGGTCATTTGTCGAGACTCCTAAGTGATTCTTCTCATCTGGACATCTCGATTGCTGATAGTTTTTCGGACGAAGCTATCTTACAGTTTCAGGTGTCCAAACCCCGTGGTTTGCTGACATTGTTAACTATTTAGCCGTTGGTCAAATCCCCCAGGATTGGACCAAGCAACAACATGATAGACTCAAATCTGAGGCCAAATACTACTTCTGGGAGGACCCTGAACTGTACCTCATTGGCTCTGATCAGATTATTCGCCGATGTGTTCTGGAGAATGAATTCAACCGTATTCTCGAGTTCTACCATGCATCTACGTGTGGTAGACATTTCTCTGGGAAAAAGACGGCTACCAAAATTTTGCAATCTGGCTTCTATTGGCCATCTTTATTTAAGGATGCCTAGGATTTCCCAAGGTCATGTTCTCGATGTCAGGCACTCGGGAGCATAACTAAGAGAGATATGATGCCCATAAACACAATTCTTCCTGTCAAAATTTTTTATGTTTGGGCATCGATTTCATGGGACCCTTTCTCCCTTCATTTGGACATCGGTATATTCTTGTTGCCGTTGATTATGTGTCCAAATGGATTGAGGCGATTCCCACCCGAACCAATGACAACAAGGTGGTCATTGATTTTGTCAAGAAAAATATCTTCAGTAGGTTCGGGATTCCAAGGGCCATCATCAGTGACGGTGGCACTCATTTTACTAATGCTCAATTCTGGAATTTGTTGGCCAAATACGGGGTTAATCACTGAATTTCCACACCTTACCATCCCTAGACAAAT
Source organism: Thalassia testudinum (assembly GCA_037157565.1). NCBI lineage: Eukaryota > Viridiplantae > Streptophyta > Magnoliopsida > Alismatales > Hydrocharitaceae > Thalassia > Thalassia testudinum. The sequence goes on from JAZHRO010000025.1 coordinate 101,135,210, forward strand.
GGACAAGCTGAGATCTCCAATCGGGAGATCAAGAACATTTTGTAGAAAATGGTTAGGCCTGATCGCAAGGACTGGACTCAAAAGCTTAAGGACGCTCTTTGGGCCTACCGTACAGTGTATAAAACGCCCATCGTCATGTCTCTGTTTCGATTGGTGTATGGAAAGGCGTGCCATCTACCTGTAGAGATTGAACATAGGGCATCCTGGGCGATCAAACAATGAAATTTAGATATGAATTTAGCTGGGAAGACCAGGAAACTCCAACTATCTGAGTTGGAAGAGCTTAGAATGCCAAGATCTACAAGGCTCAGACCAAAGCTCTACATGATCAATTAATTTCCCGTAAGAGCTTTGAGCCAAATCAGAAGGTCTGGTTATTCGATTCTCGACTTAAGCTTTTTCCTGGCAAACTTAGATCTAAATGGAATGGCCCATTCATTATTGACCAAATTTTTCCAAATGGAGTCGTTCAGATCTCTGGCCCAAAGACAGGTAACATGTTTAAAGTCAATGGTCAATGTTTGAAGCCTGTTATTGATCGAACTCTCCCAGAACCTGTCTCAGATATGGTTGCTCTAGCCATATTGTGACTTCTTTGGCTGGACTTAACCTAGCTGACGGCATTAAACTCAGTAGTTGTACATATGACACAAAGCTGACACAAGCTTCATATTCAGGTGACATCTTTCATACCCTACCCTTTCTTTCATGTCGCTTTCTCAATGTGGACATTACATCAGCTAGGCATGGGGGTGCGGATTCATTTTTGAATCATTTTGTCAGCTTTGTGAAATTCATGTAAATTGTTTTTCTCTTCTTATTTATACATGAAAACAAAAATTGAATTTGGAAGGAATAGTTGGACATTAGGACTTTTCAATCTTAGGAAATATTACATTAGGATCTAAACACAAAGACCCTTCAGGTCTTTGGACTTAATCGGCCCATGTATCCACTAAAATGTGGATTTGTTTTCAAGTCCTCGCCATCTTAATTCTATTGTAATTTGAGTAAATAAGTTTAGGTGATAAGTACATGACTTATCAATCCACCCTCTGATTTGAGGCAACTTTGAGTTTTAAGCATCTGCACACTTTCTTTTCACTGACTCGTTGTTCAGCGATTTTAATGGAAATTGGGTAGCTAATGAACCTTCTAGGGTGATATGGCTGGCAAGTTATCGTGGGTAACAGCCCATAGGTAGGTTGTCCAGAGCCCAGTCACTGGACCATTCTTTTCTTGCTGCCTTTAGGTAAATCTTAGACCAGGGAAGCCACCTACTTTAAAAAGAAAAAAAAAGTCAGAAAGAAAAGAAAAAGAAAAGAAGAAAAGAAAAAAAATAAAAGAAATAAGCCACACTTCGCCGCACAAGTATGGCTGGCAAGTTGTTGGTGGTAACAGCTCATCGACCGGTTGTCTAGAACTCAGCTCAATAAATGCACTGAAAATTCCCAAAACACTTAGGGAGAAATGGAGAAGTAGAATAAACCAGGGAGATATACACTGGATTCACCCTTTTGTTGACCACATAAAAATAAAAGTAGGGAGAAAGCTATCGGTTGTAAAGATACACCTTTAAGTAGAATTCTCTTTTTAAGGTCACCTAGAGGTGTAGAAACCTGAAGTCCGTTTTAACTGCCAATCAACGAGTCTATCACATTCACAATAAGATGCTTAGAACTTAGGGTTCTCATCAAATTTTAGGTGAGTTGAATGGCCGTAGAAAGCCACTCTTAAACCCTAAAACTCGAAAATCCAAAAAAAAAAAGATAGAAACGAAGAAAAAGAGAAAAAGAAAATTTTCTTTGAATAAGGTGATGGCTTGAGGCAGTTTACATTTTGGCAGATACCTGGGCACTGTTGTGTCTTTGAAAGTTTAGATTCTAAGTAAACATTTTCTTAATGATTGAAAATAACTTATGCCCAAATAATCCAACGTGCGGTGATGAGGAGGTAGAGGTGATCATCTACCTGAATTGAGGTGAGGGGATAGCTCTATGGTCTCCTATGAAAGGGGTGAGGGTAAGGTTGAATATTTGGTAGAGTAGGGGAGTATTACACTAATAGGAGGCTGTGGAGCTTGAGAATGAGCTCTTGGGAGCTTGTGAAGCTTCTTGGAGCTCTTGGATAGGTGGGAAATAGCTAGGTAGTGATGATGGTGGATGGAGAGGTGAAGGGGGGTTTAAAAAAGTGAAGGGAAGAGGTCCTCCCCGGCCAAGCACTTCACTACCGCGCACATGACACGTGCTGTGCACGCACTGCTTGCGCACAGCTGCGAGCAGCGCAGCGCATGTGCATGCACATCGTGCACTTGGTGCTGGCACATTCACGCACTGCAGCTAGCAGATGCTGGAGCGTCCATAGCTGTTAGTTGAGCATTCGAGGGTGGAGAGCGAGGGCAGATCCGTGCTATCAGATTGTGCACGCTTCGCACCTGTGTTGGCAAGGGTGAATATCTACCATTCGATCCCAATCTGATGGTTGAGGGCTTGTGCGGATCGTGCCTTCATGAAATTTGAATGCACGCGCATCACGCCTTCATGAAGATCCAACGACGGAGAGCGCACATGGTCGTCTTAAATGGGCAGCCCAGATTGTGCGCATTTGATCTGGTGTGCATCCGCACGTCGTCCGGCGAGCATCTAATTACGCATGGGCAATCCTGACCACTCGATCAAGGTCGAGTGGTCCAATTTTGCTAGTGTTGAGGTGATACAACAAATCGCCACTCGAACCCTCACTAATGCTTTGAAAGCTGAGAGCGCAACACTGTGGCAGAGCGCCGGATGGTCGTGCCAAGGGCTGTTGCCTACCTGGTTTTCTACCATTGGATGAAGATCCAACGGTCGAGATTTCATCAAATCTTCCCCCTTTGGTGCAAAGTGACCAGTTGAGAAATGGATTCTCAACTGTTGGATTGAGATTAAACGGCTAGGATCTCCTCTTGAGGCACTTTGGAGGTGGTTGGGTGATGTTGGGTGATCTGGATGGTGCCACGTGGCACCATTTAGACCATTCACCTTTCCTTGCTTACAGAGGGTGCCATGGTGCTCAAATCACGATGATTTCCATGTTGCCAGACTGCGATCGTTGCTTCGAATTCATTCGTACGGTAGGATTTTGCATTAGAAGCTTTGAAAAGTCACACCCTGTCTCCTGGCCATAATAATGCAAGAAATACTATATAATTTATGCACATTACACTAAATACAGTATGATGAATGTTATGCAATATTTATACTATGGAATGCAATGCTAGGCTTAGGAATTATCATAAGTGAGCATTTTATCATGAATACATGTGTGTTTATTAGATGGTCAGACAAGGAGCAACTTAGGGGTGGAGGACATCCACCCTAAGAAGGGGAAGAGGAGCATTCCAAGGAGGAGTGTCTCAAAAAGGAGCCCCTTTTAAAGTCCAGGAGCTTGATTGTGCAGTAATCATAGGTCCTAATATACCTGAGTTAGATCATAACTTAACTTAAGCACTCTGCATACATACGCATCATACTTTACATCATAGTTGATTTATTAGTTTTGTAAATAATAATGTCATATTATGTTCTAATTGAGAGGTATTAACAATCGCAGGAAATTCGAGGCTGCGGATGACCAATCCAACCATATGGATCTGCTTAGAACGATGACGGGAGTTCAACACCTCTGAGATCGCATTACTCAGACTCCCGTAGCATCCTATGGAATCTGTAGAAGAGCAATGGCCAAGAGGCAAATAGGTGGAAATCTAGACCTTAGATGTCAAATCCGACTACACGAATGGATCCGGATCAACAATCGTAGTCCAACGGCGCAAAAATCATTTCGAGCAGAGACCTACAACACCATCTACAAAGAAAAGAAGATGGACAGCCACGATGACGCCACGTGGCGCCATCACAGCCACCCAACAACGCTACCCAACCGCTGAAGAAAGCACCCCCATGCATTGTAGGCCGTTGGATCGTCATCCAATGGCCACCATGCACCCACGTCACCGCTATAGGCATGCTTCATCGAGGAAGGTCAAGACTCAGCCATTGCATCTTCATCCAACGGCTGAGAGTAGTCATGCGAAGAAAGGAAAGTGCGACACAAACCTGCCCTTAGCGCGTTGGTTAGTGCACTGGAGCAAAAGGCCGCGATGTGCGTTCGAAGCCCAATCTGCGGAAAAATCAAGCGAGGCGGTGCTCTGGATCTAATTGGAATGTCGGATCTCCATCAGACAGAGATGGTGTGACCACATGACACACTGGCAAGCATCAGATGAAGACGCATGCGATTATGCGCAACCAAATGGGCGCATACGCATGTGAAATCTAAAGGTAGTGTGGGTGAAACACTTAAGCTGTCCAATCTTGCGATCGGACGATTGAGAAGCGATGAACGCATGCTCACGAGGATCGAGCGCTATGTAAGCATTGCGGTTGAAGCGCGAGGCACAAAACGAGCGTAGGTCCATGTGATGGCAGATCACCGACTGCGGGAGCACCGCTTGTCATCTCCAGAGGTGATCTGAGTGTTGGAGGCATTTTGGAAGGCCTTTTGAAGTGTGATCTGATCTATTGATCCCTCGATAGATGGATCTAATCAATCTAAGGTTGCACAAGTTGTAGGGCTCAAATGCCCATCTTGCCCCTCTATGAAGCTATAAAAAGACCCCCAGGTCCCCCAGTTGAAGAACAACTCTCTCTTGACCCTCTCCAATTCTCCAAATCTTCTTCTCTGGTTCTCTCCCGCTAAAGCACCCACCAAGCCACCTTGGTGCACTACTGCTGCTCTCCGCAACTTCTCCAAAAGGCCACCATGGACCACCCATGGTGCCCTTATTTTGATAGATTAGATAGCTATTTTATTCATGTTTTAGCATTGAATTAGTAATGTCTGCAACTCAACAGCTTCATATCTATATTATGGTTAGACTTCCACTCCAAATATTGTGATTAGCATTCAATTTATATATAAATTCTCTAGTTAGCATTCTAAATCAGTTCGTGAATTCAAAAGCATTTTCTGCCTCCTTGAGTTCGATCGAGACTCACCTCTCGTTAAATTTATTTGTTTCGACGTATTTCGTGCTATACTACGATGTATTCATTCTTTTAAACACGATCTATGCCTCGAACAGAGCCTCTAGACTTGGAGCTAGGAGTCTTCATCTTTAGATTTCATGGGAGAATCTTCTAGTCTTTGTTTTTCATTTATATTATTTTATTGTAGAAGAATTCCTCTACAATTGTTTTGTAAGACAAGTTTCTTCCCGATAATACGATTGCCTTTCTTGTTTAGCGTTTTTATGTTTTGAGTTCAAGTAAATATTGTGTTTTGTTTATCTTAGTGCACACAGTCCTCCTTTCTAATTACCTTAGGCACACTTGCCTAGGGTGAGCTTAGAGAAAGGATTTCATTCTTGTCACTTAGGCGTAGTTACTTTCACTATTTTGTTGCCTTGATTATTTCCTAAAACCCTAAAAATGACAAAGCCAAAAATACAAAAGGATTGGGGATTTTAGAGAGAGAGAGTTGATTTATTTACTAAAGTTGCCTCCTTGGATGACCCCAGATATCCCACTATCTTGGTTTTATAAATTTGAAAGTCGATCGAAATTTACATGTACAACGACTTAACTAGCATCTTTAAGAAATCGCATATTTTTTGTATCACCTTTTGATGTCATTGCTGGGGAGGCATGGCTTAGTTTTTATTTGTCTCTCTCTTGCTTAATTTTGTCTTCACTACCTTTGTTTTGGTTTTGATTTAGGTGTGAATCAGGAGAGGGAGCAAGATTTGGAGTCACTTGGAGTGGAAGCTGCAAGTAACCTTTTCTTCCCGTTGGATTCCAGGTGAGTACCCAAGCCAAAACCCTTTGAAATATTAGAACAATCTATAAAAAAATCTTTAAAATATAAAAACACATAAAAATAAGAAAAATAAGGTTGATGGACTTTGAAAATTGGCTTGTTTGATTATTTTCTTCAATTCTCCACCACCTCATTCTTATTGGTGTTTGTTGACACAGCTAGATCGTGTTTTAACAATTATTGTATTGTAATATAGATGAACTTTCCACGAAAACAAATAAAGATTTATAACTCAAAAATCAGAGTATCCGAGGTCGAATACAGGGAGCAATCTAAGTATTTCCAAAACTTGAGAACACAACTTTTTAAATGAGAATAAATGACTAGTTCAATGAGAGTGATATAAAAAGAAATTGCTCAAAGGGAACAAAAAATGGACGTCTGATACAAAATATCAGACATCTTAAAATAGAGCTCCTTCTCTTCTCTTCCCTTGTTGCTTCTGTTTCTCTTTCTTTATTTCTTTTCTTCCTGCGACCAAGGTCTGGCTTTCCACTCTCTTTCTTCTTCCTTTTTTTTTCCTTTGCCTTCTTGAATCTTTGTCTGCCCCTTGTCTTCTTCTTCTTCAGTTCTGTTCTCCTTGGCCTTTCTTCTTCTTCTCTGCCTTGCCTCTCTTCTTCCTCGGCAGAACTTCCTTCCTTCCTTCTTCTTCCTTCTGTTTCCCTATGGCATTTCTTCTTCTTTTCTGCCTTGCCTTTCTTCCTTGGCAGAGCCTCCTTCCTTCTCTCTTCCTCTACTTGCAGCGACTAAGTACCTACGTCTTGCACACAACTACGCACAGCAAAACCTAACCCTCTACCTGCATGTCTCTCTCTCTATGTAAACCACTCTCAACATGCTCTCCCAGAGATGGGTAAACGGGTCGGATTGCGCACCCAGGTCCAGGCGCACCGGCGTGGGTGTGGTGCGCGAGGAGTGCTCAAAACAGGGTCGGGTCGGGTAGCGCCAGATCTGCGTGGTGAACTCGCAGACGAGGCACAGTGGTAAGGTGAGGGACCTCACCCCAAGTGTGACTGGAGTCAACCGGCCTATATGACAAAAACAATATCAATGATACGCGTGTGTCGTGACTTACCGATGTGGGACTAATGCCCACCACTTTCCCTCGCGCGCCCGTAGCAGGCCGTGCCTTCAATTCCTGCAACTGCAAGTTCTGTTGCGTCACTCACTGGGTCAACTATCTTCGCAAAACCTGCCCAAGTTCGTACCACCTGGAATCTTGCAGTCCTGAGGCCTGGAGCAAGCATGGAGATTCCTCGAACTGCTGTCAATGGCGGTCGGAGCTTGAAATCTATCTGACACAAAAATAGCCTCGCAGCGTAATCAGATCACCGGGGGACCTTCGCCGTATCACGGCGAAGGTGAGGAGCTATGTGGCAGGCAGCGGGGTGGCCTAGGCATGAGTGCCTAGGTCGTTCTGTGGTCGGACGGGTGGGTGTGTTCGGGGGGTTGTTGTGGTGGTGTAGCGGGACTGTGGATGAGTGGAGGGTGCTCAGTGAGGTGAGGCAGAGGTTATGCGATGGTCAGCGAGACGTGTGGTGCTGCGGAGCGACGGGAGCGTCTCGCTGGAGGGTGGCCGAAGGTGAGGAAGGTGGCGATGGATAGGGACGGTCGAGGGTCGATTGTGTGAAATAAAGTGAGGGAAATGAAAGAGTGGAAGATGGGGAACTTATCTGGACTGTTGGGAGAGAAAGGGGACAGCGGAGTCAGATGGCTCATTTGTGTCGTCGTCGAAGAAGATAACCCTAAGGGAGATAACTCAACGAGGAGGAGGTCAGGGAGGCATGCGCTTGGTGCGGCGCGACGTGGGAAGATGAGGCGGAGTAGACTTTGCTGCTGGTATGGCAGCAGAGCAACGAGAAGGTGGAGAGGTAATCGCCGGAGCTTGCAGGTTTCTTGGCCGGAGAGAGGAGAGATGAAATTTGGAGGATTCTACCGCCAAGACAAGTCTGAGAAATTTCACAGAGGGTTGGAGGTCTTTTTATAGGTGCTAGCCGAGCTTCTGGTGCATGGAGGGCAAGCTTTTAGCCACCGTCATCTCGCCAAAGAAGGCAGGTGGTTGGGATCCAAATCTTTCGTGCGTTCGTACGAGAGATTGGACAGGAATCAGAGATCATGATCGGGCTCAGATGGAAGGGGATTCCTCGGAAAATCTCCCTTCCAATTCTGGGAGGAGATCTCTGACTGATTTGAGAGTATCCCCCCTGTCATCCTCATCGGAGAAGGATTCTTTTCCAATAATGGTGGAGGGACCTTATTGTAAGATTGGCGAGAAAGCTAGGGCAGTTTATGTGATGGTTTTCAAAAGATAGGGAGCAAAATGTGATTGGGTGTACTAAATTGCAAAGTAGGTCAAGATGACCTCCCCTTAGGTCCAAATTTTGGTAAAAACCTAATTTTGACCTAAGGAATCCAATGGTGAAGTTGGATTTTAGGTTTGACCATGTTTGACTAGACATTTTGCATAAAAACCCAAATTAGGTCAATTGATAAGCTAGGACCCTAATCTAGGTCAAACTAGGTTCCAAAGGTCAATTTGAATGTTATAAACCCTAGGGGATATTTTTCCATGAATTTTAGAGGGTTTACTTGATTTGTATCTTGACCAAAACCTTGTTGAATTAAGCAAGTTTGTTTTTAGGGTTACCAAATGTCATTTAATTCCTAGATTGCACATGAACCCATTTCTGATTGATTCAACCCACTTTTTATCTCATTTAGACCATTTGACCTATGCTCTGTCTCTGAGAAATCCCATTTTTGTACTGCAATGGTAAAATTGCAGTTTTAACCTTTATTTGATGTTTTCTTTTCAGAACACTTATTCCTCTAATTAAGCCCTCTTCTAAGTCATGTAGGAGCTTTTATTCTCTTTATTAGGTTATAATGGGCTAGTTATGGCTCATGATGAGGCTCTCATCATACCCCCATGCCTAGCTTTTGCTAGTCCCTTAGCAAAATTTCAAGGTATTAACTTCCGTTCTAGACCCTGAGTGTTTATCATCAATTATGATAAGTGCTTCTCTTTTTCTTTTGTGATTAGGTCAGAATGCCAAAAATAGGCCTAGAGGTACTCAAGTGCCAACCAGAATCTGAACCTAACCCGCTTTGGCCTCAGTCCTCCACAAAGGTTTCTAAGGCCCACAGAAACTATCCTAAGGTTTGTTGGACTCCGCAGTTAAAGCACCCATGCTTGAGACATTTTTAGCCTAGGTTCTGTTTGCAGTGCATTTTTGTAAGAGAGAGACAGAAGATTTATTTGTTTGGAGAGCTTTTCTCTCTCTTTTCTTTTTATTTCTAGCTTCGGATTAGCTTCTCAACACGGTCTGTATCGGATTCCTCGTCCCCATCATCAATCCTCAAGGGTCCCTGGTTGTCGAGATTTCAAGATAATCCTACCCCGGCGATCGACATTTTATGATAATGTTGCCCATGGTATCTGAAACAGCAGAGTGCTTACATGCCCCCAGTAGGATATTTAAATATCCTAAGGGACAAGCACCGAGGAGATGATATGTTGTTACGCATCTTCGAGGGGAATTTCCTACCTCTCTGCACTGGGAACTCGTCCAAATCAACTTGTGTTCGCTCCTAATCTAGGTGACTTTTGCAGAACATTAAACGCTTTTGCATCATTTGGATATTTATGCTCACTGAACCAGACTGTGTGTGAATTTGGGGTGCTTAGGTTATCAAATCCTGCAAACCGAAAGTCAGTTAATGAGGCCGAATACTTCCTAAGCCTTAGACCTAATACTTAAGCTTTGCATTTTCCCCAACCTCTTGAGGATTATCCAGATTTTAGTGGATACGTGAATTTTTAAGGTAAAGGATCTAGCCCAAGTGGCCTAAAACCAGCGTTCCTACTAATCTCTTATTATGTCACCTTAGCACTTTTTTCTCTTTTCTTGATCTAGTCCAGAACTTCAGTTAATCCCTTAATCTTTTACTAATGACTATTTCTTTTTCTTTTTCATTTTGTGCTCCTTTTTTTTGGCATTTTACTCTTTTCCTCTTCTCATTTTGTATGACCCTGAATTGTTTCTCCCCTCCTTCAAGTCTCTTTTTTTTTTTTTTGAATTGAAATCCTTTCTTGATATGAATTTTCCTGACATTTTGCACTTTCATACCCCCCCATGCCTAAGAATTGCAATGTCCCCATTGTAAATTAGGTGGGTTCGATTTCAGCTTAGTTCATGCATTAGGACAGGTGTTTGGTGAGTGAATGGGTCGAAGTGACTTGTTGCGAACGATTTCTAATCTCGGGTAGGGGTACCTGAGGTGAAGTCGGCTGTTCTAATGGATGAACCCTAAAGTGCAATATAAATTCTGCGTAGAAATGTCAGAAAAGGTTTTGGGTTTTTCAAAGAATGACGGGTTGCCTCCCATTAAGCACTGAGTTTTACTCCATCGACTGGGCGTAATGAGCTCAAGGGGAATAGAGGGTAAAGGATAACTCAGTCAAATTTGTATCAGTCATGTCAATGAACGGTTTGAGTCTCTGACCGTTCACAGCAAAGGGTTCGGAATCGTGGCTGAGTGGGCTGATTTCAATGGCTCCATTTCCAATGATTTGTCAGACTAGGTAGGGTCCGACCCACTTAGATCGTAGCTTTCCTGGGAATAATTTGAGTCGGGCATCAAAGAGTAAAACCTTTTGACCAAGATGAAAGATCTTTCTAGAAATGTGTTTGTCGTGAAAAGCTTTAACCCATTCTTGTAATTCGCGAGTTCTCATATGCGTCGTGGCGTAATTCATCGATCTCACTTATTTGAAGTCTTCTGTGGGTTCCAGCCTTAGAAAGATCTAAATTACAATTCCGTACTGCCCAATAGGATTTATGCTCCAATTTGACAGGGAGGTGACATGCCTTCCCGTACACTAGTCTGAAGGGAGACATTCCTAACTGGGTCTTGTGGGCGGTCTTATAGGCCCACAATGCTTCCGGAAGCCGAGAAGACCAATCTTTTCTGTCGGGTCGAACAGTAACCTGAAGGATTTTCTTGATCTCTCAGTTTGATAGCTCAGCTAGACCATTAGTTTGGGGGTGGTAAGGAGTAGAGATTCGGTGTGACACCCCGTATTTGGTCATCAGTGACCTGAACTGAGCGTTTGTGAAATGGGTCTCTCCGTCGAAAATTATTGCTCGTGGAATCTTGAACCTTAAGAAGATGTTTTGATGAATGAATTTGATAACAACTTTACGATTGTTGGTTCGGGTCGGAATGGCTTCTACCTACTTGGACACATAGTCAATTACGAGTAAGATGTATTCGAAGCCATCCAAGATCGGGAAGGGTCCCATAAAATCAATCCCCCAGATATCAAAAATTTTGCATACCAAGATAGGCTATAGAGGCATCATGTCTCGATGGCTCATGTTGCCCAAAGTCTGGCAATGGGAACATGCCTTACAGTGATCGTATGCATCCATGAAAATTGTGGGCCAGTAAAAGCCACACTGGAGGACTTTTGATGCGGTTTTATATCCTGAGAAATATCCACCGCATGCCTGGTCATGGCAAAATGAGAGTATGTCTTTGATTTCCACTTCCGCAACACACCATCGAATTATCTGATCAGCACCAATGCGGAATAGATACGGGTCTTCCCATAGGTAATACTTGGCATTGGAACGTAATTTGTCCTTCTTGGCCTTCGGCCAATCGGACGGAATCTAATGTGATGCCAGGTAATTTACTATATCTGCGAACCATGGAAGGCCTGTACTAATAGTCAGGAGGTGCTCATCAGGAAAATGTTCTGTGATGGGTCCGGAAGGGTCAATTATTTCAGAAGGAAGATGGGACAAGTGATCAGCTACCACATTTTGCTTTCCCGCTTTGTCGCGAATCTCAAGGTCAAATTCTTGCAACAGCAAGATCCATCGGATTAATCGAGGTTTCGCGTGCTTCTTTGGTAGGAGATGCCTCACAGCTATGTGATCCGAGTATATGATAACACGGGAACCCAGAAGGTATGATCTGAATTTTTCTAGGGCAAATACTACAGCTAGCAGCTCTTTCTCAGTAACCGTATAGTTACGCTGAGCCTCGTCCAGTGTTTTGCTGGCATAGTAAATGACCACAGGTTTCCCATCAATTTTCTGCCCCAAAACCGCTCCTACAGCGAAGTCAGATGCATCGTACATGATCTCAAAGGGTTGAGACCAATCAGGGGATTGTAGGATTGGGGCTTGGGTGACTCGGTCACGTAGGATCTCAAATGCTTAAGTGCATTCCTTGGAAATTTTGAAAGGCACATCCTTGGAGAGAAGAGTAGTCAGGGGGCACGTGATTTTTGAAAAATCAGGGATAAATCGACGGTAAAAACAGACGTGCCCCAAAAAAGATCGGATGTCCTTAATCGATTTAGGCATAGGGAGCTTGGAAATCAGGTTAACCTTAGCTCGATCCACTTGGATGCCTTTCTCCGAGATTAAATGTCCCAGGACAATTCCCTCAGGCACCATGAAATGGCTCTTTTCCCAGGAAAGAACCAAATTCACATCGATGCACCGCCTGAGTATTTGGACCAAGTGTTGGAGGAAATCGTCAAATGATGCTCCAAAAACTGACAAGTCATCCATGAAGACTTCCAGATAGTCACCTACCATATCTAAGAATATGGCAAGCATGCACCACTGAAAAGTTGCAAGTGCATTGCAAAGACCGAAAGGCATCCTTCGAAACGCGTACGTCCTGAAGGGGCAGGTGAATGTGGTCTTTTCTTGGTCCTCTCGATGGATTGCCACCTGGTTGTAACTGGAGTACCAGTCAAGAAAGCAGAAGAACCTATTTCCCACTAGTTTCTTGAGGATCTGATCAATAAACAGTAGTGGGAAATGATCCTTCTTCATGGAGGAATTGAGTCTTCTGTAATCAGTGCAGACTCTCCATGAGTTAGCTATTTGGGTAGGAATGACTTCTCCGGCTTTAGTTGTGATGATGGTAAGTCCAGACTTTTTAGGCACCACCTGTATTGGACTCACCCAACGACTGTCAGAGATCGGGTAGATGATCCCTGCATCTAACCACTTTATGATCTCCTTTTTTACGACCTCCTGCAGGTTAGGGTTTAAGCGTGTTTGCATTTCTCGTGAAGGTCATGCGCCTTCTTCTGTGTAGATTCGATGTGTGCAGTATGAAGGGCTTATGCCAGTCAAATCATCGAGAGTCCATCCAATGGCTCTACGATGTTGCTAGAGAACAGTAATCAAACGAAGTTCTTGGTCAGGTGTGAGTCGAGAGTTGATAATCACAGGAAATGTCGGATTGGAACCCAAAAAGACGTACTTCAGATGCTCGAGAAGGGGCTTGAGTTCCATGACAGGATTGTCAGCAACAGCGGGTGGTTCGGGGTTTGTATCAGGAACAAGGGTCAGAGTCATAGGTGTGTCTAGATCATGTTTGCACTCCTCTATTGGCAGGTTTTGATTTTCTAGTGGTTGATCAAGGATAATCAGGTTGTCCTCTGTATGCAATTCATCAACCACGGCTCTGATATCACATATTTGCTCTATAACCCTGCAATTAATCCATTGTTGGGCCTTAAAAATGTCAATCTTCAGAGTTTGATTCCCAAATTTTAATTCTATCTGGCCCTCTTCGCAGTTTATGTTGGCCCTAGCAGTGGCCAAAAAGGGTCTTCCTAATATGATTGGTGTGTCCCTTGGATTCTTAGGTGCATCCATGTCCAGTACTATGAAGTCCACCGAGAAGTAGAAATCCTGTACCCTAACAATGACATCCTAGAGTATTCCTTTAGGTGACTTGATGGATTGATCAGCTAACTGCATCGTCACCTCAGTTGGTTTAAGTTCAGATTCTTCAAGGTGGTTAAGGAGGGATGTAGGTATTAAATTTATGGAGGCACCTAGATCTAGTAAGGCTCTATCAAATTGGGTTTCACCAATTTTACAAGAAATCAGGGGAGTTCCTGGGTCTTTAGCCTTGGGTGGGAGTTTACTCAAGATGACAGAGCTGGCTTGCTCTGACAGTATGATCGGATTCCCATCCTTGGTTCGCGGCTTACATTTAGGTGTACATACGTCTTTCAAGAATCTTGCATAAGTCGGTACGTGGTGAATTGCATTCATCAAGGGGATGTTTATCTGGACCTGTTCAAAGAGCTTGACCAGATCCTCCTCGAGGGCCACGGGTTTGGTTATCCTTTTTCCTTTGGTCAAGGCCTCAGGAAATGGAATCCTAGTTGGTTCCTCTAGAATAGGTCTAGGTTCTTGATCTAGGACAGTGGTATCTTGGATAACTATCCTAGGGTCTTGGCTACTACCAAGCTTGGAGTGGTTCGGATAATGTGGGTCTTGGGTTGTTTTACCACTACGTGTTGTCACAGAGTTTAATCCAGCCTGATTTTGGTTTGGGTTTGGTAAGAGGGGTGGTTGCTGCTGAAATCTAGCATAAGATGTCGAAGCTTCCATCCCGTCTGGTGATGGAGCAGTAGGGGCCTGATAAATCAAATGTGCATGGCCTGAATTTGGATTCGTAATGCGCCTCTGGGTCGGCACGTTATTTGGGTTTGGCAGAGGTTGCAAAGGAAGGGTGCCAGGTTGGTAGGAATTTGCCATCTGGGCCAGTTGGTTGTGAACCTCTGTGATCTCGTCCTTGTGCTATTTTTGCATTGCTGCATTCATTTTTTGAATGTCAGTCAGTGCTTGAAGGATAAGAGTCATTTGATCCTGGTTTGGCCCGGATTAGTAAGTGGGATTGGGCCGAGGCTGAGGCGGCTGATATGGATGAGGGCTTGTCGACGAGGTTGATATGATGGCCTTTGAGTCTGAGAATTTTCCTTCCACTGAAAGTTAGGATGATTTTGCCATCTAGGGTTGTAGGTATTAGAGAATGGGTCATTCTGGATGGCGTTGAGGTCCTCGCAGTTCTTAGGAACCTCAGGAAAGTCAGAATACGAAGGTTCAGAGTTCCCCCAACTCGAGTAGAATGGATCGGAGGTCACTCCAGTCCGAGAGGCAAACAGGGGTGGATATGGGTCCATCCCCTTAGTAGATTGGTGGTAGATGTTTAGCATAGTTTCCCTTGCTAGAGGTGGTCGTGAAAAAGAGTTTTGTGCAGAGGTGGCTTGCTGCAAATGCCGAGTTAGCTCATCCACCTTCTTTTCTATGATAGAAACCTTGTCCAACCGATTGGCCATCAGTTCCAAGTCGACGGAAGTGGATAGGTCCTGCATCTCATGTGCCCCTCTCAGATTCGTCGATGCGCGGGCATTCGTCCTGTAGAATAAGCCCATGGAGTCATTATTTATGGAGTTCTTGCAGAGGTTTTCGAGAATCTCCCACACCGTGTCCTCATGTTGACCCATGATGTTTCCTCCGCACGTTGCATTGAAGAATAATCGAATGTCTTCACGGAGTCCCTGGTAAAAAGACTGGACTTGTTCCCATTTAGGAACTCCATGATGGGGGCACTTTCGCATGAGATCTAAGAATCGGTCCCATGCTTCGTGAAGAGGTTCTCCCGATTGTTGAGTGAAATGAGTGATCTGGTGGCGCAAGGCATTCGTCCGACCAACAGGGAAGAATTTTTTCAAAAATTCCGACTGAAGTTCCTCCCATGTGTTGATCGGATAGGTCTGAGTTTGATACCAATGGGTGGCCTTGTCCAAGAGGGAGAACGAAAACATTTTCATGAGTAGGATATCCCGATTTTGTGGATCTGACTCGAAGGTCTAGGCCAGATGCTTGAGTTGTTTAATGTGTTGGAATGGATCCTTAGAGTTAAGCCCATGAAACTTTGGTATGGCATGAATCATATTGGGCTTCAGTTCAAAATCAAGTCCTCCAATCGGGATTCGGACTAGAGGTTCGATTGCCACCGCAGCGGGATTATAGTGATCTCACATCATAGGTCGCTGTGGTGGGTTTACAAAGTTTTGAAAGAGAACATTCAGGCGTTGAAGTTGGTGCTCAAGGTTGTTCTCCTCTTCAATGGGTTGTGCCATGATGGGAGAGGAAGGAGAACTTGGTTCTGAATTAGATGAAAGATTTATGTGGTGGGGTTGCTGTACAAACAAGGGCGTCAAGGCTTGACCTCGACGAGAATGAATTTCTAAGGGAGGTCTTAAGGATGGTCTTAAGGACCTCCTACTGAACATGCACCGAAGGATGTGATGAGATTAGAAGGTGCTGGACCCAATCGAGACACCCAAAAATTGTTGGGTGACTATAGAGGTTCGGGGCGGATGATACCCCTTAGTCAGAAAGGTCGTCCACTTGAGAAGTACCTGGGCAGCCAGAGAGGGAGAGTCCCGCAATGACCCCTACATGGTAGAGCATCCCCATGAGTTACAGGGTTTCCCCCACCCGACCTCTCTTGTCACTGCAGTTCCAGGTAGACCAGAATGGGGACCTTGACCTCTTAAGTCTACCTTTCTTACTTTAAGATCAAGGTGCTTAAGGTTCCACTTGAACTTTTAGGTCTTTTGAGTGAAAAAGTGACCCGATTTTAAGGTTGGTTGACCCAAGGGATCAACTTCACCTCTTTTTCCTTTGAGAGCTTTTGGGTCCTTTCTTTTAGGGTTGAAATGGATTTAAAAGCCTGATTTGCTTAGGGTTTCTCTTGTATAGATCTTTTCAAACAAGGTTTAGGCACACCTCTTTTTTGGAAAAACTTTTTTTCTTTGTTTAAGAGAAGATGTGTCTCTAAAAACCCTAGCTTTTCAATCCTTAAGTTAGCTCTAGTTGGTCCAATTTAGTTGCCTCAAAATTTAGTATCTAGGGCTCAATCAAGAAAGTTTTAGCCCTAGTTACCTTAGTTGGATGAGTAGTTAAAAATGTGTTGAAATGAAAATCAGGCAACTTTGATGAATTACTAAGTATGAAATAGGTAGCCCTAAGTTGATTCTTCTTTTGTTCCTTTTTAGACTTTGAGGGAGTTAAGAGAGAGGGCTAATGAAAATTACCTGTTCCTTGGAGTGTCTGTTGTGTAGTTGCTCTTCTTTTCTCTGCTTTCCTTGAGACAAGCACAATAAAATAGAGGAATTAGGTCAATATTAGATCAGAAGTTGTGATCTAAAGCTTTAGAAGTGCCTGTTGCTCCCCGGCAATAGTGCCAAAATGTTGATGTGGCTAAATTGTGTTTTAACAATTATTGCGTTGTAATATAGACGAACTTTCTGTGAAAACAAATAAAGATTTATAACTCGAAAATCAGACTATCCGAGGTCGAACACAGGGAGCAATCTAAGTATTTCCAAAACTTGAGAACACAACTTTTTAAATGAGAATAAATGACTAGTTCAATTAGAGTGATATAGAAAGAAATTGCTCAAAGGGAACAAGAAATGGACGTCTGATACAAAATATCAGACGTCTTAAAATAGAGCTCCTTCTCTTCCCTTGCTGCTTCTGTTTCTCTTTCTTTATTTCTTTTCTTCCTGCGACCAAGGGCTGGCTTTCCTCTTCTTTCTTCTTCCTTTTCTTTTCCTTTGCCTTCTTGAATCTTTGTCGGCCCCTTGTCTTCTTCTTCAGTTCTGTTCTCCTTGGCCTTGCTTCTTCTTCTCTGCCTTGCCTCTCTTCTTCCTCGGCAGAACTTCCTTCCTTCCTTCTTCTTCTTCCTTCTGTTTCCCTTTGGCGTTTCTTCTTCTTTTTTGCCTTGCCTTTTCCTTGGCAGAGCCTCCTTCCTTCTCTCTTCCTCTACTTGCAGTGGCTAAGTCCCTTCATCTTGCACACAACTACGCACAGCAAAACCTAACCCTCAACCTGCGTGTCTCTCTCTCTCTGTGTAAACCACTCTCAGCACGCTCTCCCAGAGCCGGGTAAACGGGTCAGATCGCACGCCTGTGTCCAGGCGCACCGGCGTGGGTGTGGTGTGCAAGGAGTGCTCAGGACAGGGTCGGGTTGGGTCGCGCCAGATCCATGTTGTGAGCTCGCGGATGAGGCACAGTGGTAAGGTGAGGGACCTCACCCCAAGTGTGACTGGAGGCAACCGGCTTATATCAGAAAAATAATATAAATGATACGCGCGCATCGTGACTTACCGATGTGGGACTAATGCCCACCGCTTTCCCTCGCGCTCCCGCAACAGGCCGTGCCATCAATTCCTGCAACTGCAAGTTCTGTTGCATCACTCGCTGGGTCGACTATCTTCGGAAGACCTGCCCAAGTTCGCAGCACCTAGAATCTTGCAGTCCTGAGGCCTGGAGCAAGCGTGGAGCTTCCTTGAAGTGCCGTCAATGGTGGCTGGAGCTTGAAATCTGTCTGACACAAAAATAACCTCGCGGCCTAATCAGATCACCGGGGGACCTTCGCCGTGTCACGGCGAAGGTGAGGAGCTATGTGGTAGGCTGCGGGGTGGCCTAGGCGTGAGTGCATCGGTCGTTCTGTGGCCAAATGGGTGGGTGTGTTCGGGGGGTTGTTGTGGTGGTGTAGCGGGACTGTGGATGAGTGGATGGTGCTCAGTGAGGTGAGGCGGAGGTTATGCGATGGTTGGCAAGATGTGTGGGGCTGCGGAGCGACGGGAGCGTCTCGCTAGAGGGTGGCCGGAGATGAGGAAGGTGGCGGTGGACAGGGACGGTCGAGAGTCGATTGTGTGAAATAAAGTGAGGGAAATGAAAGAGTGGAAGATGGGGTTGTGCCATCGTCGAAGAAGACAACCCTGAGGGAGATAACAGCGACGAGGAGGAGGTCAGGGAGCCGTGCGCTTGGTGCGACGTGACGTGGGAAGATGAGGCGGAGTAGACTCTGCTGCTGGTATGGCAGCAGAGCGACGAGAAGGCAGAGAGATAATCGTCGGAGCTTGCAGGTTTCTTGGCCGGAGAGAGGAGAGATGAAATTTGGGGGATTCTACGGCCAAGACAAGTCTGAGAGATTTCGCAGAGGGTAGGAGGTCTTTTTATAGGTGCTGGCCGAGCTTCTGGTGCGTGGAGGGAAAGCTTTTAGCCACCGTCGTCTCACCAGAGAAGGAAGGTGGTTGGGATCCAAATCTTTCGTGCATTCGCACGAGAGATTAGACAGGAATCAGAGATCATGATCGGGCTCAGATGGAAGGGGATTCCTCAGAGAATCTCCCTTCCAATTCTGGGAGATCTTTGAGGGATCTGAGAGTATCCCCCTGTCATCCTCGCCTGAGAAGGATTCTTCCCCAATAATGGTGGAGGGACCTGAGTGTAAGATTGGTGAGAAAGCTAGGGGGGTTTATGTGATGGTTTTCAAAAGATAGGGATCAAAATGTGATTGGGTGTACTAAACTGCAAAGTAGGTCAAGATGACCTCCCCTTAGGTCCAAATTTTGGTACAAACCTAATTTGGACCTAAGGAATCCAATGGTGAAGTTGGATTTTAGGTTTGACCATGTTTGACTGGACATTTTACGTAAAACCCAAATTAGGTCAATTGATGAGCTAGGACCCTAATCTAGGTCAAACTAGGTTCCAAAGGTCAATTTGAATGTTTTAAACCCTAGGGGATATTTTTCAATGAATTTTAGAGGGTTTACTTGATTTTTATCCTGACCGAAACCTTGTTGAATTAAGCGGGTCTATTTTTAGGGTTACCAAATGTCATTTAACTCCTGGATTGCACATGAACCCATTTCTAATTGATTCAACCTACTTTTTATCTCATTTAGACCATTTGACCTATGCTCTGTCTCTGAGAAATCCCGTTTATGTACTGCAATGGTAAAATTGCAGTTTTAACCTTTATTTCATATTTACTTCTCAGAACACTTATTCCTCCAATTAAGTCCTCTTCTAAGTCATGTAGGAGCTTTTATTCTCTTTATTAGGTTAAAATGGGCCAGTTATGGCTCATGATGAGGCTCTCATCAGTGTTGAATTTTTGAAAATCTAGACTTCTGTCATCATTTTCAAAAATCAAGTTTAGGCATAAAAAGGTTTCCTAAAATCTTCAAACTCTACCTAAAGAAGCCTCTTTGACTTAAGAACTTAAGTTCCAAATTTTAGAAGAGTTGGATAAATGGAAAAAATTTTAAAATTCATGGACTAAATAGGGGGTCACACCCTAATTCCTTATTATTTTCTTACTGTTTACGAATTTTCTAAATTTTTCTTCTTATCAGACTTGGACAAAATTTATATTTGTAGAATCCTTGAGAAAATCTCTATAACATATAAAATTTTTAAAATTTCAGAGGTTGTTTGAGGTTTTTGCAAAATCAATTTTCCAAATCTATCTTTTCTTATTTTTAACACTAGTATAGAAAAAAATTCCAAAAACATATTAAACAAACTTCAAAAATATTAAAAAAAATCATTTTTGAATCCTTGTTTGATTTCCTTTCAGGTGGTCGTGTTGTTTGCCCTTTTGTACTACCACATAAAAAGATTTTTAAAAAGAGATTTTAGTAATTGCATATAGAGTATTTCTACTTTAAGGTTTTTATTTTGTCTCTTAGTCACATAATCAACTTAAAGGAATTGGATTTCACCAACTCCAAAACTTGGTTGCCTTATTGTGTGAAGCATTTCAAACTTGTTTTAAGACAAAGAAAGTGAGTATAAAAAATCGACACAATCTATATCAAACCCTAAAATCATTCAACTTAATCCTTGTTTGCAAACCTCCTGTTTCTGCTTGGGCACCACATTCCGACCCAATTCGCACACACTATAAAAAAGAAATAATTAGGCATTACCCCAATCAACGCCCTTCATTTTCCGTGCACTTCCAAGTTTCCTAAGCCTAACTAAAATTTGTAGTCATTTGACCCTTAAGGACTTCATTCAATTTTAGGCTTGATATCAGGATTTTAAGATTTCTTTAATTGATCCTAATTCCCTTAATCAAACCTAGTTAAGATTAAGAGGGAAGTCAAACGACGAGTAGAGGTTTATACAAGCCTTCGGTGATTTTCTCAGGACATGCTTGTGCCTAAGCCACCTCTTCTAGTCTAGCTAGGTTAATTTTAGGAAGTAGGATTAATTATTGATTTCTTGACTTTTGGGTTCCCAAGTCTTACGTTTTTCTAAGGAGTCAACCTTAAGTTTGGCTTAGAATTTTTGATTGCTTGAATTGCACACTTCTTTCTCTCATCTCTTCCCTTCTCTCCTCCTCCTGTTCTTCATAAGTGTTTACACGGGCGATGGTCTCAAAATCCACACTTGGAGAGACCAATTGATTTCGCACCCTGCACAGAACATTTGACTTCCTATTCTCATAGAAAAATGGAAAACATGCAAAACAGGTCCACTTCTGCTTGCACCTCCCATTCACAACCTTACTCTAACCCTCACATTCATAATCCGCAATCTGACATCCCCATCCCTAACATTCCTCATCTAGAAATGCCTCAAAACCTTGAGTTGCCAGATGAACAAGATCAAGGCCCCCCACGCGTAATCCCCTATTTATGATGGTTGAGCAACTGCCTCAACTTCAGGCTAATCAATAGCAATTGGCTAGGACTGTTACGAATGTAGCAACCACAGGCAAAATCCACCACCTCTGAGGAGCTTGTCATTCCTTTGAGGAATATCTACGATCCCTTTAACTACGAGGAAAGGCCGGGAGTGGTCATACCTGAAGGGGACTTTAAGATCAAGCCAACTATTCTAAACCTTATTAAACATTTTCATGCCCTACCTAAGGAGGATCCCTTTAGCCATTTAGATGAACTCACAGTCCTTGCCCAAACCACTCGTTCCCATAATGTATGGGAAGATTTATGCCTATGTGGCTTTTCCCTCTTTCTTTTAAGGACAAGGCCAACTATTGGTTCAGAAATGTCAATAGACCCATTAGAGCATCGCCCCAACTCAAGGGTGCATTTTTTAAAAATTTTTTTCCTATTGGTCATACTAATGCCCTTCGACGACCTATTGCGACCTTTCGACAAAACCAGGTGAATCCTTGCATGTGTCTTGGGAGGGATTTCAGGAACTCTTAAGAAGTTGCCCACATCATGAGGTACTGCTCTGGCAACTTATGCAAATCCTCTATCATGGATTAGAAGATCAATTGAGAAGATTTGTAGATGCCTCATGTGCTGGTAGCTTCCTTAACAAGTATGTTGCTAGTGCCTTTCAACTTTTTGAAGAAATGAGTGAAAACTCATTTAAGCTTTCCTCCATGAATAGGTTTGGTAGAAACATCAACCTGCAATTAGTTGTTCATGAGATAGGCACCCACTGTCAATCTATTCTTGTCACTCAAGATGATATCGAATTGATTGCCTAGAGACTAGACCAAATGCAAATTCACCAGAAAAAAGATAGAGGAAAGAATTAATTCCCAAAAATTGACTCCACCTTCACTAACACCTAACCTTCTCAAAAGAGAAAACTTGCACCATATAGGTGTTGTCCCAGCCGAGTATAACTAATTTCCTAAGGATACACCTGATTTGTCTAAGACATTTAATTATAGGAACCTTAACACCTTTAGCCCTGCTACTGTGAATGTCTCTACCCTCCAGGAATAATTTAGAAGTTCCCCCAACTCATACAATCAAAATTGGAGGAATAACCTGAATCCCTCTTGGAATACTCCTAATTCGGTTCCTTATTCTAAACAAAATCAACCCTAGGTTCATGGACAAAATCAATACCAACCTAGACCTTCCTAAGATGATATTAATATCTAGGTTATGAAGACCCTGCAAGGTATGCAGAATCAAATGTCTAAAGTGACCTTTGTTGTTACAAATTTGAAAAATCAGATCTGGGCCATACTAGATTAAAGACCAGTAGGGAACCTACCTTCCCAACCTATGCCCAACCCAAATAATCAAAGGAACCACTAGGGTAGAAATCACTACGGACAACCTCCCATTTACCCAGCACCTCACACGCTCTAGGTTTTAATCAAAATTAGGCCCCTCGACCTTTTCATAGAAACAACCACATTGCTAATGCAGTAACTCTGAGGAGCAGGAAAACTACCCAAGATCCTACGATCTCTCACTCTACACATGAAACCCACCCCTCTAAAATGCAAGTTGACTCTCCACCCACGCTAACTCAAGAAGAAGAAAAAGACAACGATTCAATAGGTCAAAATCCCATCCCTTTCCCTCAAGCTTTGAACCCTATCAACTCTAAAAGGAAGAAGTTTGAGCCCACATATAAGGAATTCATGGACATATGCGGGCAAGTTGAGGTTAATATTCCCCTCCTAGATGCAATTAGATATATTCCAGCCTATGCTAAATTTTTGAAAGATCTTTGTACTCCAAAAAGGCAAACTAAAAACCTAGGTAGGGTAACCCTTTCGGAGATAATAAGCTCTGTAATCCTGAGCAAGCTGCCTCCCAAAAAGAAAGATCCTGGTGCACCCCTCATTTTGGTTGCCATTAATGACACTAATTTTGATCGTGCCTTACTTCATTTAGGTGCCTGTGTCAATATTATCCCCACTATTCTATTTGAAGAATTCCAATTCGGTGAATTGAAGCTAGTTGAAGCGACACTACAATTGGCCGATCGATCTATAATCAAACCTAAGGGGATTATTGAAGATGTTGTCATTCAAGTTCATAATTGTATATTCCACGTTGATTTTCTAGTTGATAAACACACATGAATTCATGATAAAATGCTTATTTATATAGTTCTTATGCCTAGCATTACATTCCATAGTATACATATTGCATAACATTCATCAAACTGCATTTAGTGTGATGTGTATAAATTGTACGGAAATTCATGCATTATTGTGACCAGGAGATAGGGTGCGACATTTCAAAGGTTCAAATTCAAAATCCAACTGCACAGATGATTTCGAAATGATGATCGTAGTCTGGCAACATGGAAATCACCATGATCCAAGCACCGTGCCATCCTTTGCAAGAAAGGAAGGTAGATGTCCAGATAGTGCCACATGGCACCATATGGAGCGCCCAAGGCCACCCGACGTTCCTCCAAGGGCTTCTCAATGAGCAATCTCAGCCGTTGGATGAAAACCCAATGGCTGAGAGACCCCCTCCACCGCATGCCCATGACTCATCTTTACGACAGAAACGTGGGCTTAGCACATTGGTTGAAGCACCAGCCACCAAGGGAGGGGCGCGGGTTCGATTCCCACAGAGCCCCCCCAATTCGTCAATTTGCCACCAGCGCGCATGCCAGCACGCACCCACGTGCATGCCACGTACATGCCAGCATGCACCTATGCGCATGCCAACATGCAAGCCAGCACGCACTAGCGCTCTCCAGCAGGGCATGGGCGTGATTCACATGCATGATGGAGGGCTAGTGGAGTGTGCACATGAGAGGGCATGAGTTGGCTAAAGCAACGCTTGAGCTAGACCTACATTGATGTTTTGGAGGTTGCTAATTACTCTGTGACCATTTTTAGCCCCCTTACATCAACTATATAAGGACCTACACACCGCCCTTGCCTAGGCATCACTTCCAATGCTACTCACACCCCCTCAAGAGTTCCAAAGAGCCCCCTAAGCTCCCAAGAGCTCCCTCCCAAGCCTTAGGCTACCTAATGGTGCAGAAACCCTTTCCCTCCACTAAATATTCATCCTATTCCTTATCACCTTCATAGGAGACCTAGAGGCTATCCCCTCACCTCCGTTCAGGAAGTCAATCACCTCCACCTCGTCATCCACATTCCGTGCCTTGGTGAAGCATTCCTCTGCTCGGCATCCTCCTACATCTCATCCCCATTGTCCACCTTCTCACCTCCTCCATTCAAGCTGTCGCCAAGTGCCGTCGTCCCACCAACCAACTGATTTGGGAGATTTCCTCTCACCTAAATCTCTGTTATTTTTGTCATATTTCCATTTATTGTAATAAATAACATTGCATTATATCAGATTTGCTTCTCTCCACTTTGTGTGCTATCTTGTTTATTTCTTAAACACAAAAACACAAAAAAAAATAAAACCTAAAAACCCCAACAATAAACAAAGTGAAGCATGAATTTTAACGAAAGCAAACGTCGCCTCCCTATGTTCGACCCGAGACTCCCTTGGACTTTTGGCAAAAAAATTATATTTGACAATGTGTTTTGCGACTACAGCGATGGGTTTCTCCTAACCCCAACTTTCCATTCGCGAAAACCCGTTCATCATTTTGGCTCTATTGCTGGGGAGGCAACGGATTTTGCTTTCTTGTTTTCCGTGTTTCTTTGCATTTACTTATTACTAACCCTACTTGCCTCTGATTTATTGTCTTGCAGGTACCCTAGTAAGGAGATCCAAGTATGGTAGATCAAAGTAAAGTGTGGGTAGAGTGGTTTGTAAGTGCCCCCACATTCCCCCCACTAGTTTCACTTTCGCCACACCAATAACCAAGACCTAATCTACTTAGATGTTTGCATAAACCCTAAGATAGAATTTGTTTGTCTTGTTTGCCACCTACACTCATCTCACCCCCGCATATATCTAAAAGGAAAATTTTCTGATTGTGGGACAAATCAACATACACACTATATACACCTACATTTGAGGCACATAACCTTTTGTGATTTTATCTACTCAACCGAGATTCTGACCTGTGGAACCAATACACACACAAATCAACACATAATGGAGTAGAAATCAGACTAGGTTAATCACCTTTTCTCTGCCTTAATCGATGGTTCATCTGGGCTAGTTGATTGAATTATTTGGGCCACACCACCTAATCTAAAAGAAATTCATCTTGTAGCTACCCTGTAGGATTCAATAGTTAGGTCAAGCCAGACACTCCAAATTTTCTTGGTCTATAAAGGAAAATACTTCAACATGTGCTTTCAAACTTGGTCTGCCTCTTGAACATTTGGTTGAATATACCTAATACTTGAATCCTAAAAGCTACTAATCAAGATCTGAATCCTGAAACTCACTTCATCCTCAATAACCTTGCTTGAAAACTTTTTGGTTGTGCACGTACACATATTCTCAAATGAATCATTAAGGGCACAACCCATTAAGGGCCCATCACATTCCAGAAGCACTAATATCCCAAGCCTAACTAAAATTGATTAGACATTGGTCTTAAGGATTGATTCGCTCTTCGAGGCCCAGATTGAGATTGTTCTTGATTAACCTGCTTATACTGGTTAATATGATGTCTAGCTAGGGGAGTAGCATCAAATGACTGTGGTTGGGGGGTATCAAAGGAACCGGAGCTGCAAGCTAAAGGAAGAACATTCTCCCCAGCCCGTCCTTCTAACTGGTTGGATTGACTGGATAAAAGTGGAGTAAATCGTCTATAATCTTAAGATGGATTCTGAGAGTCAATAGATCTTTAGGCTACCCAACCTAAGGATAGGCTTGCATTTTTGTGCTATAGGGTTCCATTTTTTTTCCCCCATCCTTCCAACTTCCTTCTAGTGTATGCTTGGAAGGAGGTCATTGAACCCTCATTTGGAAGGACCTTTAGACCATTCCCAAAGGCGGAGGTTGATTTATAGCCAAGCAGATCCCATGGCTGATCAACAACCACCTCCCCCTCCCTCGAACCAGTAAGAGCTAATTCAGAGGCAGTTGGAAGAATTGCAGCAGATGTAGCAATGGTTCCAACAAATGAATGGTCAGGGCGCTTGGCCCTTGAAGGATTTGTATGATCTTTCAAACTATGGGGAACATCCCAACGCCATGATTCCTGTCAGAGACATAGAAATCAAGCCCCAAGTCTTAAGTTTGATTAAGCATTTCCATGGGCTTGAGCCAGAGGAACCATTCTAGCACTTGGAGGATCTGACCACTTTGGTTCAGACCACCAAATCTAGGAATGTGAATGAAGAGTAGATGATCATGAGGCTCTTTCCCCACTCTCTCAGGGATGAGGCCGCACATTGGTACCAAACCATTGGAAGGCCGATAGAAACATGGGCTGCTCTTAGGTAGGCTTTCCTAAAGAAATTCTTCCCAATTGGATGGACCAATGCCTTGCAACAGGCAATTGCCACTTTCTCCCAACGGCCAGGGGAATTGTTTCATGGTGCCTGGGAGCAATTCCAAGATCTTTTGAGGAAGTGTCCACACCATGAGGTGCCGAAATGGCAACTCATGTAGATAGTCTATCACGGGTTGGTCGAAGAACTTCGTAATCACGTGGGCGCCTCCTGTGGAGGTAATTTGCTCAATAGGTATGCAGATAGCACATATAACCTACCAGAGGAAATGAGTGAGAATTCAATAAATCATGCCTCCATGGATACCTTAACCAGTCCCAACAACCCAAATCAAATGCTAATGAGATCTAGAATTCTCATTCATTTGACATGGAATTGATTTGCAACAAACTAGATAAGGTGGACTTGGTTGCAAAAAGGATGGAAGAGTGGATGGAAACTCATGAAACACTTCTACACCCACTCAATCCCAAAATGTGGGATTCCATTCTTCACGAGCTTCCATGGGGTGGGAGTTCGTGAATCAGCTAGAATCGGCTCAACCTATGAGCTAGAATTTCTTGGAACCTTGTGGGTTCCAAGCTGGGGCCCTTAATCCCACCTTTTTTGACCCTTCTTTTCCTCCATCCTCGCCCTATGAGGATGCATATGCAATACAAGAGAATGCTAGGTCCAACCCGTATTCTAACACTTACAACCTCGATTGGAGGAACCACCCTAACTTCTCTTGGAAAACTCAGGGGCAACAGACCCAAACACGACCCAGCAAGTATGCACCTCAAAGACCTATGCGTCAGGGTCAAGTATACAACCAATTGCCCCCAAAATCGATTACTCAGCCATCTTAGATTGCCTAACAATCCGTAGGGCAGGCTGATCTAAATCGGTAGATGGTAGAAATGCAAGGGTCCATGCTTTAGCTTATGTAGCAAATGAAGTCATCATTGGACAACTTGCAATCCGAGCTTATTTCTAACACCTGACAGCCTGGATCTCTACCATCCCAACCCGTACCCAACCCATGCAATGTGCAAAATCAAGGCAACAGAGCCAAGGGTATGGAATCAAAGGGACCCACACACACATGCTCAGGTGGTTGAGCAGGGTCCCTCCTTTTCTTCTGCTCCTGGATATTTGACCAATCAAGGCCCTCCAATCTTTCCTACCCTACCTTAAGACTTGAACCCATACACCTCTGCAAACTCCGTCACCTTGAGGATCGGGAAGCAGAGCCAGGATCCTGAATTACCTTCTAGAAACCTAAGCCCTGGCGAGCTCGAGAGAGAAAAGGAGGATATTGAAGAAGACAATAAGGTCAAGGGCCCGAAATTGAGGACACCACCGACATCTTGTTCCCTAAAGCCTTATTGAAAACCAGGAAGAAGAAAACTCTAGATAGCAACGAGGAGCTCCTAAATTTATTCAGGAGTGTAGAGATCAACATTTTGCTCCTCGATGCTATTAAGCACATCCCGACTTACACAAAATTCCTGAAAGGTCTATGTACCCAAAAGCGTAAGCCAAAAGAACCAACCCCAAGGAAGGTGATTCTCTCTGAACAGGCAAGTTCTGTCATCCTGCACCACCTTCCTTAGAAGAAGAGAGATCCAGGTGCCCCCTTAATTTCATGCGTCATTGGATATTACACTTTTGATAAGGTACTATTTGATCTAGGTGCATCCATCAACCTAATTCCGACCTCTCTTTATGAAAGGTTTAGGTTGGGTGAACTTAGGCCAACCTCAGTAATGCTACAATTAGTGGACAGTTCGGTCACCACACTAAAAGGCATTATTGAAGACGATATTGTCAAGGTCAAGGACTTCTATTTTCCCGTTGATTTCCTGGTCCTTGACATGGATCTACCTGAAGACTTAAGGAACACGCCCATCATTCTGGGGCATCTGTTCCTAGCTACTGCCAAGGCCAACATAAATTGTGAGAGAGGTAGTATGGAGATTGCCTTTAGGGATAGGAAGTTGACTCTTGATATTTTCAAGGTGATAAAAGGATTTGGGGATTGTCGATTCATTGAGGAGCTCGAGGATCATGATTTTAATGTTGAGAATTGTATGATGATCAGTGTACTCGAGGACTCCATCAGCTTTAGCAAACAGAACTCATAACCCTCTGTGGCAGACTGGCCACACTTGGAAGAGGTTGTTGATTTTGTTCATTCCCAACCTCTTCCATTGGACCGTCTTGATGAATCTTCATCAACATCCTCCTTACCCTTTATACTAAACCTACCTCAACTGGAATTGAAACCATTGCTGGAAAGTTTAAAATACGAGTTCTTAGGACCTAAGAATACGCTCCCTATGATTATTAGTGCTAATTTGACTAAGGAGAAAGAATTGAAATTGATTAAGGTCCTTAAGATTAATAAAGAGGCAATTGGTTGGACCATCCACGACCTTAGGGGGATCGAGCCATCTTACTATAATCACTGTATTTTTATGGAAGATGGATCTTGCCCTTCTCGTGAAATGCAAAGAAGACTAAACCCAAATATGCAAGAAGTGGTCAAAAAGGAGATAATAAAGTGGCTCAAAGCAGGCATTATTTACCCAATCTCGGATAGTCTGTGGGTTAGCCCCGTTCAGATTGTACCCAAAATGGCAGGAATAACCATTATGACTAACAAGAAAGGGAAATCCTTTATCATCCGTTCAGCTTCTTCCTAGAGAGTTTGTATTGACTATAGGAAGATGAACATAGCCACCAAAAAGGATCACTTCCCCTTGCCATTCATTGATCAAATCCTAGAGAGGTTAGCTGGGCAAAAGTACTTTTGCTTCCGGGACGGTTATTCGGGATATAACCAAGTCCCTATCCATCTCGAAGACCAGGAAAAGACAACTTTCACATGCCCCTATAGAACCTTTGCATTCTATAAAAGGTCATTCGGGCTTTGCAATGCACCTGCAACTTTTCAAAGGTGCATGCTAGCCATCTTTTTGGACATGGTGGGAGACTATCCTGAGGTGTTCATGGATGATTTCTCCATTTTCGAAGATTCCTTTGAGTCATGCCTAGTTAACTTGGACTTGATCTTCCAAAGATGCATCAAGACACGACTGGTACTTAGCTGGGAGAAGTGCCACTTCATTACCCACGAAGGCATTATTTTTGGTCATGTTGTTTCTAATCGAGGTATTGAAGTTGATAAGGCTAAGATGGATACTATCTCTAGACTTCCATCACCCACATCCGTAAAACAGATCCGATCATTGCTTGGGCTTGTGGGTTTTTATCGAAGATTTATCACGGACATCTCGAAGGCTGCTTGACCCTTGAGTAACCTTCTAGCCAAAGACATGCCATTCATGTTTGATGAATCGTGTTGTAAGGCATTTGATTTA
This sequence comes from Thalassia testudinum, assembly GCA_037157565.1. Lineage (NCBI taxonomy): Eukaryota > Viridiplantae > Streptophyta > Magnoliopsida > Alismatales > Hydrocharitaceae > Thalassia > Thalassia testudinum. Next base: position 101,165,220 of record JAZHRO010000025.1, read on the forward strand.
TTGAAGACGGTAGTCACCTATGCCCTGGTGTTGCAACCACCGATCTCAACAGCCCCATTTGAGATCATGGCTGACACATCTGATTATGCCATTAGGGTTGTCTTGGGTAAGAAAGTAGATAAGAAGCCCTCTATGATCTACTATGCTAGCAAGACTATGGATGAGGCCCAGAGGAACTACACCATTATTGAAAAGGAGTTGCTAGCCATAGTCTTCGCCTTAGAAAAATTCAGGGCTTATCTTTTAGGTTCTCACGTTATCATTTACATTGACCACTAGGCCTTGAAACATCTCTTGGCCAAAAAGGATGCCAAGCCCCAGCTTATTCACTGGATTTTGTTACTTTAAGAATTTCACCTTGAAATCAGGGACAAAGCTAGGGCACAAAATGTAGTGGTGGATCACCTGTCGAGAATCCTAATTGATTCTCCTCATCTGGATATCCCTATCTCTGAAACTTTTCCGAATGCAACTATCCTTACAGTCTCAGGTATCTGAACCCCTTGGTTTGCGGATATCGTCAATTATTTGATCGTTGGTCAAATCCCCTAGGATTAGACCAAACAACAATGGGATAGACTTATGTCAAAGGCCAAATACTATTTTTGGGATGATTCCAAGCTGTACCACATCAACTCCGACCAAATTATACGTCGATGCATCCCAGAAAATGAGTTCCATAGTATACTTGAGTTCTGTCATGCATTTATGTGTGGTGGACACTTTTTTGGGGGAAAGACGACAGCAAAAATTTCACAATCCGGATTCTTTTGGCTGTTATTATTTAAGGATGCCCAGGAATTCTCAAGGTCATGTGCCTAATGGCTGACACTTGGGAACATGGCCAAGAGAGACATGATACCCCTAAACCCGATACTTCTTGTCAAAATTTTTGACATTTGGGGCATCGATTTCATGGGACCCTTCCCTCCATTTGGACACCAGTATATTCTGCTCATTGTTGATTATGTGTCCAAATGGATTGAGGCAATTCCCACTAAGACTAATGACCACAAGGTGGTCATCGATTTTGTGAAGAGAAATATCTTCAATCGGTACGGGATTCCTCGGGCCATTATTAGTGATGGTGACGCACATTTCACTCATGCCTAGTTTAGGAATTTACTAGTGAAATATGGGGTGAATCATCAGATTTCCACACCTTACCACCCCCAGATGAATAGATAGGCTGAGGTCTCCAATTGGGAGATCAAAAATATTTTGCAGAAAATTGTAAGGCCTGATAGGAAAAATTGGACCCAAAAGCTAGATGATGCTCTTTGGGCCTACTGTATGGTGTACAAAATGCCTATCAGTATGTCTCCGTTCCATCTGGTGTTTGGTAAAGCGTGTCACTTACCCATAGAGTTAGAACATCGGGCATTTTGGGCCATCAAAAAATGTAATTTTGACCTAGAGTTGACTGGGAAGACCAGGAAACTCCAACTATCTAAGTTAGAGAAGCTTAGAAATGATGCCTATGAGAATGCCAGAATCTATAAGGCAAGGACCAAAGCTCTTCATGACCAGATGATTTCATGTGAGAGCTTTGAGCCGAACCAGAGGGTCTGGCTTTTTGATTCTCGACTGAAGCTCTTCCCTGATAAGCTTATGTCTAAGTGGAACGACCCATTCATTATTGAGCGGATTTTTACTAATCGGTCGTCGAAATCTTTGACCCAAAGATGGGTAATTTCTTCAAGGTCAATGGACAATGCCTCAAACCCTATGTTGACCAAATACTCCCTGAACCCATCTCGGACAAGGTTGTTCTACCTTGCGTTAACCATTGTTGGCCGAACACTACCTAGCTGAAGACACTAAACTCAGCATGTGTAAAGACTGTTCGGTGCTGACCGGAATCTCACGAAAATCAAGTGCTATTCTTCCAATTCTGCTGATGAGTCCATTTTAATGGACTATTGTTACGCCTAAGTAATTCAATTCTAGCATTGTATGTTGGTTAATAATTACATTAGGTCACTAAATAAGTACATGCATCATTACTTGAGTTTTTATCTATTTTATTGCATTTTATAATTTAGTATGTAATTATTTTGTGTTTTGTTGTTTCAGGAATAAATTGCAAGAGCTGAGGGGGGTGAATTAAATTCTCCCCTCTCCAATAGCCATCGACCTCAACTGAGTCTTTCGACTGGCCTCAACAACTCCTCAACAGCCGGTGGCCATACTTAGAAAAGAAATTTGAAAATCCCTTAATGGGCATGGGGGAGAGGAATTAAGAGGAGCACAGGAGAGGATCTTGGGGTCATCTTCTTCTCCCCCCGGCGGGGACCCAATTGGGAGAGGAGCGTGCATTGTGGGAAGACGCTTGCACTGTGGACCATCACTGCCCCCCAATGCCTCCCACCAACACCCAACACCAGTGCCACACCCACCTTCCACCGCCTGCACGCGTGCACCCTTGCATTGCCCACAGCCACGCCTTTCCAGCCATCACCGTCCCCCAACACCTCCAACCTTCTGCCCTGCAAGCGCTCACACCTCCAGCCAGGCGCCCACAGGCGCACCCCCTCCAGTGCCACCTCCGCTGCACTACGCCACACCAAGCGCCCTCCACCGCTACTGCCAAGCATCCTGCAAGTGCCTGCACCCGCACCCAACGCTCGCAGGCATTGTGCCCAGCCACCGCGCCCTGCAGGCGCTACATGCCAAGTGCCTGCAGATGCTCACCGCTCTTCTCCGCACTGCCTGTAGGCGTTCCACCCCACCTTGCACGCCCTCCATCGCCTGCAGGCTGGTACTTGCACCCTCACCAAGCGCCCGCACTCGCGCCATCGCCCGCAAGCGCCCCTGCGCTGCACCGCAGCCACCCGCAGGTGACCGCAAGCCCACAGCCATGCCCTACAGGCACTGCAAAGGACCGCTCCAGCGCCACCATCAGCGCCCTTGAGCACGCATGCGCCCTTGAGCATGCAGCAGCAGGCCACCCGTGCATCCTCGCACGGCTGTCTTCTTCTAGCAGCCAACAGGCCGGTGGCCATCCTCCTCCGCCCGGCCGCCGCCGGCAACCTCTGGTCATCGCATCACCGCCGTTGCGTAGCCCTCGTCGAGGCGCACCTCCCCGTCGACTCTCGCCGCCAACCGTGGCTTGAAGCATGCTTCCTCCTTGCCAACCCCATCACACTACGTGCTCATGGTGATAGCACGAGCACCACCCACCCTCTCCTCTTCTCCGCTACCCTTCTTCTTGTTCTTCAACCTCTACGTCCCCTATTTCACTCCTCAATGTGAACCCACACCTTCTTGCCACAGACCACCATCACCACCGCCAACCCTTTGCCGCAGCAGTCCCCCCTCCCCCACGGCCACAACACCATTGCCAATCCCATACCACTGTCCCTATCCATCCTCTTCCTCTACTTTGTTCTTCTTCTTCACCTACAACTCCTCCATAAAGAACCCAAAATGCAGGTTGCTTCTCCATGCCATCCACCCTTGCCTAACCTCCTCGACCCATGTCGACATCACCAGGAGCACCCAACCACCCTCGCCGACTGCATAGTCCACGCGTAACCACGCACGCAGCCACAACAGCGATCAGCCACCTCGAAGTCGCCGGGTCCTCCTCCTCCGTCTGACCACGTCGGCCACCTTCGGTCGCACCGCCTACGCCATCACAAAGAACCGTCTCCGGCACACCACCACTGGCAAACAAGTCACCGGCAACACCCTCATCCATGCACCCGCGACCTCCGTAGCAAATCCCCTATTTTTCATCCTATTAAAATTTACCATTAATGCCATTACAACTTACTACTTACTTATTTATCTAATTATTATATTAAGAGAGATTTGCATGAGAACCCCTCCTTATCTTAGCTAATTTCATGGAATGCTTATTTATGGAGAAAATAAGTGAAAAGAGTTAGATCTTTATCTATTGTGATTCCTGATTGGACTATGTACCATTAAATAATTCAATAGGCTTATTTCTCCCTGTGGAAACGACCTAACTATTTTTGTGGTTAGATTTTGAGTATTAAATATTTTGAAAAGCGATTTTCTACCACGCGATTAAATACAACGACACATCATTTTATGTTAAAGTTTTCAACAAAAATGAAGATCGTTCTTTCATCTACCCTCCTATATGCTTTTATTTTAACAATGAGGACATTGCATTAGGTAAGCATGGGGGGTGGATATTTTGTGAAATGATTATTTTGTCGCTCATAACAGTAAATTCTTGTCTTGTTATCTAAAAAAAAAAACTAGAATCAGGAGAAGATAACTTAGGCATTAGGAGTTGCGAACTTTAGGAATTGATACTTTAGGACCTGAAAACTTAGACTCTTCAGGTCTTCAGACTTAATTAGCCCAGGTGTCCTCTCGAATGTGGACTTAATCTCAAGTCCTCGCCAAGTAAATTTATTTTAACTTGGTCAACAAATTAGGGTGATAAGTAGACGACTTATAAACCCGCCCTCTAATTTGAGGGGACTTTAAGCCAAAGCATCTACACACTATTTTCACTAACTTACTTTTTGGAGGTTTTTACATAAATTAAGTAGGTAATGAACTTTCTAGGTAGTATGGCTGGCAAGTTGTCGTGGGTAACAGCCCCTTAGCCAGTTGTCCAAAGCCCAGCTACTGATGGGAACACCATCATGAGCCCTAACTAGCCTGTTCTATTCATTCAAAATGAATAAAAGCTTCTACATAACTATCAAAGGGTCTAAGTGCTTAATATTCTATTTTGAGAAGAAACTATGAAAATAGGGTTATTTCTGTAATTCTACCATTTTATCACAACTACAGAATAACCACACATTTTTCTAAGGGTGAATTAAAGGTCAAATGGTCATTAATATCTAATAAGTGGGTCCATGTAGAAAGAAATGGGTTTTTACGCATTACGAGAATTAAATGACATTTGAAACCATAAAAATAGACCTGCTTAATTAACGGAGGTTCTGGTTAGGATAAAATTTACCTAAACCTTCTAAAAATTATATAAAATATTTTATAAGGTTTGATATATTTACTTTAACTATTGGAACCCATTTTAACCTAAAACAAAGTCTCAGACATACAGTTGCCTTAATTTGGGTTTCTGCAAAATTTAACCAGTCGTATTTGGTGAAAACCTAAATCTAACTTTACCATCAGATTCCTTGGGCCTAAATTAGGTTTGTACCAAAATTTGGGCCCAATCAGGGATCACCTTGACCAAGTTTGCATTTTGATCCTATCAACTCCTTTTATAACATAATGGTCCTTAACATTTTGAAATATTTACAAATAGGTCCCTAACTTTTTTCATCATCTTCACATTTAGGTCCCTGCTGCCATTGATGTGAATACGTTGAGCTCCGACGAGATTCGAGCGAGATTTTCTCGCTCGATTCTCTACTAAACAATCTAAAATTTGAATTAGAGATTCCTTGTGAATTTCCCTTCCAAATGAGACCGGTCTTGGATCCCAATTCCATCCCAAAAGCTCATGCGAACTCTTTGAAAAGAAGGGTATCTGGCTTGAGAGAAAAGCATGGAGTTTGCAAGCTTGCTTCCCATGCTTAGAAATCTGTTCTATGGCCTATAAATGTTCCTACATCAAGTTCCTCACCTCCTTAGCGAGTTTTGGTCAGAAAACACCTTCTCTCTCCCTTCTCTAGCCACCTTTGAACTTAGCTCCGGTGACTCCCCTCCGCTCTCCTCTTTCGGCCGTCCAACCATCAAATTGGATGGCCAACCAGCTTCCCCTCTTCCTCGTAGTCACTACCAACCAAAGTGTGACTGACTTCCCTGTCTCCATCATCGTCATCGCCTCGTCATCCTCTTCTCCTCCGGCTCTGTCAAGCCATGACCAGAGCTCTTCGAACACTTCCCTCTTTCCTAAGGCCATCTTTCTATTCCTCTATCCCTCTACTTCACTTCCCTCTCACTTACACTCACAAACACCCACCGTCTCAACCCTAACACCTTCACCTTCCTCCGCTCCGGCAAAGCTCCAACGACTTCTATCTACTGTGCCACCGCAAGAATCTTGCCATTACCACCCCCATCAGCTTTGCCACAACTCCACCCACTAAAGCCCTAACCTAATTCCACCGATTAGCCACTCTACCATCTCCCCAAACACCACCACCTTCACAGCTCTGCCCCGACCTCGCCTTACGCACACACACCTCCCCACATCACAAAACCACCATTGCCATGTTCACCATTCTTTGGCAAACCTCTTGAGTTGGTTTGACGAGGTCAAAAGATCATCCTTTGTGTTTTAGGTGCTTCACCGGACAGTCGCTGCTGCCACTGCCTTCTCCGGTGTGTTCTTCACCTCCAAGCCTAGAAGCATCCAGCTGCAGCTCCAAGCCTCGAAGCATCCAATTGTAGTTCCAGATTGAAGTAGACTCGGCCCAGGAAGCTTCCTAGGTAGTCAATTGGGGACGTTGACCACTTCCCCCACACCAATTTGACGAAGAGGCACCTGCAGCTCGCACGCGACGAAGCCTTGTGGGATAGTCCCACGTCGTGGGTTGCTGAAGCCCGTGCAGGACATAAATTATTTTTGTGATCACTGCTTATTGCCTCTGATAGTATCGGGGTGAGGTCCCGCTCGCACACTTCAGCACACGTGCCCTCACCTGTGGTTCACACCACACAGGTCTAGGTGTGGGTTCAATTACCTGGATCCGTTCAGATTTCTGAGAGAGAAGAGAAGAAGAAAGAGAGAAAGAGGTGGGGGGGTTTTTCCCTTTGCTTCTCTCCTCTCAACACTTAATCTCTGAGAAGCTTTCGTACCTCTATGCTGTGCTTGTGCCTTTCATTGAGGCTTGAAGAAGAAGAGAGTCCTTTGCTTCTGTTGCTGGTTCTAGGCTACTATTTCATTATTGAGATAATAACTGATGTGGAAATTAGTTGATATTCACTGTTCAAACATTTCAAATAATTGTGATTAAATTATCGAGGGTTAATTTCGTGATTCAAATCACCTTTTTAACCCATTATTTTTCACATTACTATTTGAATTATTGATATATCATTCTTGAATAGTTTAGAATCAATTTTGGTTGCAATTACTTATATATTTTACTTAGAATTGTGATTTTGAGATTGATTTGCTACTTGCTCCCTACGTTCGACCTCGGATTTCCATTCGAGCATAAATTCTATTTGTTTTCGTGCTTTGTCGGCTATAATGCAACATATCATTTTTAAAACCGCGATTTAGAGCGAACAACAACTACATGACCATACTCATTCTACTACTTTTAGGTAAATCTTATATCAGAAAAGACACCTACTTAGAAAAAGAAAAAAATGATACTCAAAAATAAAAAAGAAAATAGAAAAATAAAAAAAGGAGAAAAAATAAATCACACTTCATCGCACGAGTATGGCTGTCAAGTTGTCATGGGTAACAGCCCATTGGCCGGTTGTCTAGAGCCTAGCTCACAAAAATGCATAAATATTTCCCAAAACACTTAGGAAAGAAGCAGGGAAGTAGAATAAATCGGGGAGATATACACTAGGTTCACCCTTGTGTTGACCCCATAAATAATTAAAAAGTAGGGAGAGAAAGCTACCGTTCGGAAAGATAAACCATTAGGCAAAAACTCTTAAGGTCACTTAGGGTCGTAGAAACCTGAAGTCCATTTTAATGACTGCCTAATGAGTCTTTCACTCTTTTCACAAGATGCTTAGCACTTAGAGTCCTTTTCAAGTCTTGGGCAGGTTGGGTAGTGATAAACGCCAGTTTATCATCATTCTTATGCATTAAAACAAACCTAGCTCTTAGGATTTTACTCCGCAAATGGGTTTTTTGTGCTGCATTTAGGCATTAATTAGGTTAGGCATGCATTGCATTTTTTATTGTCTTTTTGATGTGTTTTTGTGAGTGTTAGGGATGAACAGATATACAGATCCCTAAAACCCTAGCACTCAAGAAGGCAAATGGTGAAGGAGGAGCTCAGACTAGCTGAAACTCAGCTTGATCTACCTCACCATAGCTGGAACCTAGCTCACTTGGACTAGGGTTAGCTCATCAGAGCTTCATTCAGCTAATCTCAACTGAATGGAAGCTCAAGAGAGCTCATCTTAGATCACCCTAGCTCAGGTCAGCTCAAATCCAGCTCAACTTAGTTGAGTCTAGCTCATCTCAGCTCCCACTAGTCCACAAGGAGCTCTAGCTAGCTCAGTTGAGTTGATTGGAGTTCACCCCAACTCAGATCCAGCTACATCCAGCTCCACTCAACTCCAGCTAGCTAAAGATGAATTCATCCCAGCTCAGGAAGCTCAAGTCCAGCTCCTGGGGACTTAGCTTAGCTCAACTTAGTTGAGCTAAGCTACCTTAGCTGCCTCAACCAGCTTGATCCACCCCGGGAGCACCAGACCCAGCTCACCTCAGCTCATTTTAGTAGAAGCTAGCTTACTTTAGCTTGTCTTAGAAACTAGCAAAGAACTAGCAAGCTAAGCCAGCTAGAGTAGCTCCATGCCACCCTCTTCAGCAACTGCCAGCTCCAGTTCAGCTCCAGGCTTCTCCCCCTCTGCTCCTCCCTCCAAACCCTAGCTCCAACACCTCCTCCTCTACTCCATTATTAGCTAAACTAGTTTAGCTATGCTCCAGCTCCCTTGGCTTTTACCACCTAAAAACCCTTCCCAACTAGCTCCACCTAAGCTCCACCTAAGCTCCACATAAGCTACCCCTACTTCCACCTCACCTTGGTGCCAACCTACCCTACCCACTACCTCCAAAAGACACCATAAAGTGGCACCAAAACCACCCTAACTACCTCCTTATTGACGCCACTTTTTCCCTCCAAAACACCCCCACATCATGGCCCTACACATAACCCTACAACCCATCCTAGCCATCCACCTACCCCTATTTCTAGAACCCTACTTGGCACCACCTAAGCCCCTCTTCTAGAAGCCATTTTGGCACTAACTTCAAGGGGTGCCACCACCCATAACCACCCCCTTGGTGCCCCTTGGGTTGGTGCCAATTACCCTTAGCCATAGGATCCCCAACCACCTCCATCTTCCCATCTTAGCCCTCCATTTCAAGAGTCACCTTAGCCCTCTTCCTACTCTATATAAACCCACCACCTACCACCATTTTAGAGCATCCTCCATTAGTGTTTACTTCCACCTACATCCACCTATACCTACGGCCAAGAAGAAGGAGTAGAGAAGAAGATTAATGGGGCACATCACCAGCCCCTTTGGTGCCTTCTTCTCCCCACTCTCTTCAACTTGGGCCACGCTAAGGATGAGGACCTTTCCATTTCAAGGAGGATGGCTAGGAAAAGGAGAAGGACCTAGGGTGGACGTCCACCCTTGGAGAAAAGCTTATGGCACGCCCCCTTAGGGCTTGCTTTGGAGGACATTACCTTGGCAGAGCTATAGAAGGAAGGAGTTGTCTTTGCAAGTCAAGGAGCTACTTGGCTTGGAGCAAGAAGCCCTCTTCTTCACCATCTATCTAATGGATTTGTGTTTTATTTTTCTTGTATTTTCAAGTAGAGTAGAAACATTCCTCTATAGGTTTTGTGTGATCAATTTTGATTTAATTCAAATTGTCTTCTTTCCATTTCTGTTGCATAGCTTGTTACAAATTTTGGCTAGTAATTGTTTCACTCCCTCTCCCTAATTATTCTAGTCCTCCACGTGACTAGGGTGAGTTTAGGGAGAGGCTCTACCTGTCACCTTAGGGTAGGTTTCTTGAATTAGGTATTAGTTGTTTTCTAGCTTTCAACAAAAACTTGCATGTTTCCTTTATTTCAAAAATCATAAAAGCTATATATTCAAAAATACCAAAAAGAAAGTTGAGATTTATTTTCCAAGCAAGAGATTTAATTTTTACAAACTTGCCTCCTTAGATGATCCTAGATACCCCACTATCTAGGAATATAAATTTAAAAGCGAATCCATTTTTATGTGTTGCAACGACTTAAAACACTAAATTAACAAATCGTGCAAAAACGCGATCACTTTTTGGTGCCGTTGCCGAGGAGGCATGGCTTTGCTTAATCTTTCTTTCTCTTGCTTGAAGAGGATCTCATCCCCTTTTCTTTCTTTTCTCTTGTGTGTGCAGGTATTACAGGAAGAAAGCGGGAATTTGGAAGCAAAAGCTCAAAGTTCCTTTTCTTCCAGCGGATTTTTAGGTTGGTTTCTTCTCTCTTGTTACACCTAAATTAAAAGACTACCAAAATACACTAAACTTGGCTTTCAAGACCTTAAATAACTTAATTAAGTGGAGTGGCACTTTTTAAAACTCATTCATTGCTTGTTTACATCATCAACACCACTCCATTTCAAGTATTGGTGTTCTATTTTCAGGTCCAGATTTTTGTCCGGACTTGAAAAATCAATCCCCAACACCACAGGCCTCCTAAAATCATAAAATTTCATACATTGATTCCAAATTTTAGATCAATTGGATTTGTATTTAATTTTTAAAAATTCGTGGACTATAGAGGGGTCACACCCTCTAATCTTCCTATTTTGCTAAAGTACGCAAAATTTTAGAATTTTTATACTCATCCAACTTTTTATGAAATTTAGCTTTCTAGAATCCCTGTAAAATTTTACACATCATATAAAATCACCAAAATTTTTTGAGGTCGGTGGTAATACTGAAAAGTCTAAAATACCCATGGGTATCATTTCTGGACTTTGACACTAGTACAAGTAAAATTTCAAAACAATTATCAAACAAATTCCTAAAATCATACAAAAATATTTTCTGGAATTTTTGTTTGATTCTCTTCAAAGTAGTAGTGTTGTTTGAATTGTTTGGACCACTACTTAATACAGAAAGCCTAAAAATAACTTATTGGTAGTTAAATTTCTATCCTAGGACCAATTGGATTAGGGTTTCTTTTTTTATTTTTAAAAACAAACAACAAAAGGAAACATATCTTCACCCATACAACTTGTTTTTCCTTTGATTGTAGAGTTTCAAACTTGTTTGAAAATTTAAAAAGAGAAACCCTAAAACACATTGAATTAAATCAAATCCTAAAAAACAAAAATACAAGAAATTGTGTGATAACTTGCTTTTTAATTGGAACCACTTTCCAATTCCTACACACACACTAAAAATTGAAATAATAGGGCAACAATCCAATTAACGTCCTCCACCTTCCATGTGCACACTAGTATCCTTGACCTAATTAAAATTGGTAGCAATTTGACCCCTAAGGCTTCATCAACTCAGGCTTGCTATATAGGTCTTAAGTTTTCTTTAGTTAATACCAATTCTGTCATCTATATCTGGTGTTCAGGCTGAGGGGCCGTGTCAAACGACCAGGCACAGGTTTGTACAAGCACTTGGGGATTTTCCTGGGAAATGCTTGAGCCCAAACCTCACCTTAAGCAACTTGGCTAGATTTGTTGACAGAACGGTTATTCACTGTTGATTACTTATTTCCTAAGTAGACCAAGTCTTAGGTCAATTTCTAGGGAGTCACAATTAAGTTAGGTCTATAATTTGATTGCCTGTGTGCACACTTCTCTCATCTCCATCTCTTCTCCTCCCCTCCCATTTCTTCCATTTTGCATGGGTAGTTGTCCAAAACTCTCTCATCTCCATCTCTTCTCCCCTCCCATTTCTTCCATTTTGCATGGGCAGTGGTCCAAAACTCCACACTTGGAGGGACCACTTGATTTTTCCTCCCCAAAAAGACTTTTCCTTCATTCTTCCTCTTCTTTTAAAATGGAAAATCAAAATTGGTCCTCTAACCTGCATGCTAATTTTTCTTTCCCCTATTTTTCCACCCAAGAGATACTTAATCAGGCCCCTCCACCCAAGACATTAATGCCCAAATGATAAAAACCCTACAGGAGTTACAAAGAAAAACAAAGGAAACAACCCGTCTTATTAACAATCTCAATGATCAAACTGGGGATATTCCGACTCAAAGACTTACAGGACACTCACCATCCCAACCCACACCAAACTTTATTAATCACAAGAACCAACACCCGGTTGGATACCAACATCAGAACCACATGGTTCATCCTCCTATTAACCCAATATCACAACACCAACCCAGTTTCTATCAACATCAGGCTCCCCACCTCCTCCCAGTGATCACCAAGCTGCGTATGCAGAGACTTTGAGGAGTGAGGAAACCACCATGGATTTAAGGCCTTCACATTCAAATGATGAAATTGATTCTCAACTAATGCAGATTGACTCCCCTAACCTCAATAAGGAAGAAGAAAAAGAAATCCCAAAAACACCTGATTCAAACCCTATTTCCCACTCTCAAAAACTACAATCCAACAATCCAAAATCAGAGCCCTCTGACCACAATCCTTTGGACTTATTTGAGCAAGTCGAGAGGAATATTCCCTTCCTATATTCTCCCCATGCCTCTAAAAAATTTACTTCAAAAGGGCATGATCAGAATTTAGAAAGGTTGGTCCTTTCAAAGACAGCCAGCTCAGTTTTTCAGAGCAAGCTGCCTTTCACAAAAAAGGACCAGGGCACATCACTCATCTCAGTTGACATAACTGACACCATTTTTTTTCGTGCCCCTCTCAACTTAGGTACCTCTAGTAATCTCATCCCCCTGTCTTATTTAAGGAATTTCTATTCAGTGATTTAAAACCTACTAAGGTTCAATTTCAATTGGAAGACTGATCTACCATTCAACCGCAGGGAGTTGTTGAGGATAGTATTATCAAGGTCCGAAATTGTCTATTTCCAGTAAATTTTCTAGTCCTTGACATAGAGGTACCTAAGGCTCTCATTAATACCATTCTTGGAAGACCCCTTTTGATTACCGCAACAGCTAATATCCACTCTCACTCTGGGAAAATGAATATAAGTTGTGGTAACCAGATTTTCTCATTAGATTTATTTCAAGCTTCCAAGAGGTCCATTGATCATAAAATTTTCGAGGACAATGATAATACAATGGAAGCAATTTGTGAGAAATCTTTGTTGATCAAATCCTACTCAGCTTTAACCACTATGGATCTAGATTTTATTGATTCTTATTCTAAGGATGATTTTGTGGTCCGAGACTTTCCAGATCAACTAGGGTTTGACTTTCCCCCTTTTCATCTTCCTCATTTTTCACACCACACTAACTTCACCCATCTTGCATCTCACTAACTCCTTTCCCCTCCCTTTTCTATTGGACCTACCACCTGATCCCCCAGAGTTTGGCTTTCATCATCAATTCAAACCATGGCCAGACGAGGGTCCTTTTTCCATTTCTCTATTTTATTTTGATCCCTTTATCTTTACCACTCATCTTTTTAGGGATCTTGAGGAAGACACTTTTATTACAAACATTCAAGTGTCCAACTTTTTACATGATTTTCCATCTTCCGTGCGTACCTTCACACCCGATTGAATGGCGCAAAAGATAGCACTGGATGGGAGGTAACCCATCATTTCTTTTCCTACTTTCCTTTTTCCTTCTTTTTTCAGGTTTTGACCATCCTAAACCCGACTGCCCTTCACTAAGGTGATCCCTTTTCCCTATGTGTTTTTAAAATTTGACGATCGATTTAGGATTTTCAAAACCTAAAACCATGCATTTTTCTTTAGTTATTTTCCTACGTGCATACCCAAAAATATAAAAATGATGAAAACTTTTTAAGGAAAGATTTTGAAATTGGGACTAAGGTCGAAAAACTCACTTTCGGTATAATGGAATTTAATCTTTAACAAACTAGGGATGAGGATGTGGATCTGATCATTAGAATTTCAGGGTCTATTTTAGACTAGACCAGATATCCTTCTCTAAAAGTTCCACCTGAACTCATGATAGTTCAGGTGACTTGATCCTATTTTGTAATATGGAAAGTATTTGACTTAGCTTCTGATTCAAAAACTTGCATTTCTTGAAGAGCTTCTTGTGTCAATTTTCCCACACAAGCCAACACTTAAAAATAACAAAAAATTTGAGAAACTCCCATGGACTTAGTAAAAGTCTGAAGCAGATCATTGGTTTGAGTTCCCACCTCCAAGAAGGTGGAAAATGCCTCCTTTGAGGACGCGATGTCAGCATGTTACCACCTCGACGCTGCTCCATATCTATATTTCGTATCTTTAGATGTAGCATTAAAGCGCATTTTAGCAGCTCAAGTGTCTTGGACGGTGCTCTACCTATAATGTCGGAGCAAGAGCTTGAGTTTGCTTGGAGCACCCTTTTACACCGCATTGTGTTTTGGGGTTGTGATCTCCTGGGCGGTGTCATGGACAGTGCTATCCCGAAGTACTAGCACCAGAGCCCCCTCGAGGATTGGTAACAGGAATGATGATCCCGACACATCTGTTGTAAGACTAAGCTAAAAATAAGCATGGCGGAGAAAAACAAAATTAATTAACCAAAAACACGGCCCTATAAATGTTGGCTTTTCACAAGCATGGACACAAGGTTTCAAAGGATTTTGCAAGTTGTGAATCAGATTCATGAGCCAGAAAAATCCTAAAAACAAAAATTTCAAGTCATCTGAATTAACAAGGGGTTAATTTGTGAATTTTCTGGAGGATATACTTACCCCATTTTTTCTAATGGTTGGATCCAAAAATAAATCTCGATGTTTATCCTTAACAAATCCTGTGCCTCCTGCATTTAGATCTACCAAGGTCCCTTAATCTTTTTCTCCTTAAAAGTCGAAAAAATTAGATTTCCCAAAAATTGGGTGGGTTTATCATCATTATTATGTGTTAAAACAAACCTAGCTCTTAGGATTTTACTCCGCAAATGGGTTTTTTGGGATGCATTTAGGCATTAATTAGGTTAGGCATGCATTGCATTTTTTATTATCTTTTTGATGTGTTTTTGTGACTGTTAGGGATGAACATATATACAGATCCACAAAACTCTAACACTCAAGAAGGCAAATGGTGATGGAGGAGCTCAGACTAGCAGAAACTCAGCTTGATCCAACTCGCCACAGCTGGAACCTAGCTCAATTGGACTAGGGTTAGCTCATCCTAGCTCCATTCAGCTAATCTTAGCAGAATGGTAGCTCAAGAGAGCTCATCATATCTCACCCTAGCTAAGGTCAGCTCAGATCATACTCAACTTAGTTGAGTCTAGCTCATCTCAGCTCCCACTAGTCCATAAGGAGCTCTAGCTAGCCCAGCTGAGTTGACTAGAGTTCACCCCAGCTCAGATCTAGCTACATCCAGTTCCACTCAACTCTAGCCAGCTGAAGATGAATTCATCCCAGCTCAGGAAGCTCAAGTCCAGCTCTCGTGAACTTAGCTTAGCTTAACTTTGTTGAGTTAAGCTACCTTAGCTACCTCAACTAGTTTGATCCACCCTGGGAGCACCAGACCCAGCTCACCTCAACTCATTTTGGTAGAACCCAGCTTACTTTAGCTTGGCTTAGCAACTAGCAAAGAACTAGCAAGATATGACAGCTAGAGTAGCTCCATGCCACCCTCTTCAGCAGCTGCCAGCTCTAGTTCAGCTCCAGGCTTCTCCCCCTCAGCTCCACCCTCCAAACCCTAGCTCCAACACCTCCTCCTCTACTCTACTATTGGCTAAGCTAGCTTAGCTTAGCTTAACTTAGCTATGCTCCAGATCCCTTGGCTTTTACCACCTAAAAACCCTTCCCAACTAGCTCCACCTAAGCTCCACCTAAGCTACCCCTACTTCCACCTCACCTTGGTGCCAACCTACCCTACCCACTACCTCCAAAAGACACCATAAAGTGGCACAAAAACCACCCTAACTACCACCTTACTGGCGCCACTTTTTCCCTCCAAAACATCCCCACATCATGGCCCTACACATAACCCTACAACCCATCCTAGCCATCCACCTACCCCTCCTTCTAGAACCCTACTTGGAGCCACCAAAGCCCCTCTTCTAGAAGCCATTTTGGCACCAACTTCAAGGGGTGCCATCACCCATAACCACCCCCTAGGTGCCCTTGGGTTGGCGCCAATTACCCTTAGCCATAGGATCCCCAACCACCTCCATCTTCCCATCTTAGCCCTCCATTTCAAGAGTCACCTTAGCCCCCTTCCTACTCTATATAAACCCACCACCTACCACCATTTTAGAGCATCCTCCATTAGTGTTTACTTCTACCTACATCCACCTATACCTACGGCCAAGAAGAAGGAGTAGAGAAGAAGATTAAGGGGGCACATCACCAGCCCCTTTGGTGCCTTCTTCTCCCCACTCTCTTCAACTTGGGCCACGCTAAGGAGGAGGAACTTTCCATTTCAAGGAGGACAACTAGGCAAAGGAGAAGGACCTAGGGTGGACGTCCACCCTTGGAGAAAAGCTTAGGGCACGCCCCTTAGGGCATGCTTTGGAGGACATTACCTTGGCGGAGCTATAGAAGGAAGGAGTTGGAGCTACTTGGCTTGGAGCAAGAAGCCCACTTCTTCACCATCTATCTAGTGGATTTTTGTTTTATTTTTCTTGTATTTTCAAGTAGAGTAGAAACATTCTTCTATAGGTTTTGTGTGATCAATTTTGATTTAATTCAAATTGTCCTCTTTCCATTTCTGTTGCATAGCTTGTTACAAATTTTGGCTAGTAATTATTTCACTCCCTCTCCCTAATTATTCTAGTCCTCCATGTGCCTAGGGTGAGCTTAGGGAGAGGCTCTACCTGTCACCATAGGGTAGGTTTCTTGAATTAGGTATTAGTTGTTTTCTAGCTTTCAACAAAAACTTGCATGTTTCCTTTATTTCAAAAATCATAAAAACTATATATTCAAAAATACCAAAAAGAAAGTTGAGATTTATTTTCCAAGCAAGAGATTTAATTTTTGCAAACTTGCCTCCTTGGACAACCCTAGATACCCCACTATCTAGGAATATAAATTTAGAAGCAAATCCGTTTTTGTGCGTTGCAACGACTTAAAACCCTAAATTAACAAACCATGCAAAAACGCGATCAAGTAGCCACAAAAAGTTATCCCAAAACTCTCAAACACCAAAAGTCTAAAAAAAATTAGAAAAGAAGAAAAAAATAAAAAATGTATCTTCCATTTTTGAATAAGGAGAGGACTTGGGTGGTTTGCATTTTGACAGACACCCAGGCAATGTTGAGTTTTTGTAATCAGGTCTTTGGTTGAAATCTCCTAAAGCTATCAACAAATCTTGCCTAAGTAATCAAATCCTGATTCTACTTTTATACATACCATTTAGGTTATAAGCATGGGGGTATGATAAACACACATGAATTCATGATAAAATGCTTATTTATGATAGTTCCTAAGCTTAGCATTGCATTCCATAGTATACATATTGCATAACATTCATCAAACTGCATTCAGTGTGATGTGTATAAACTGTATGGTAATTCATGCATTATTGTGACCAAGAGACAGGCGTGACATTTTGAAACATCAAATGCAAATCCAACCATACGGATGATTTTGAAATGACGATTGTAGTCTGGCAACGTAGAAATCACCACGATTTGAGCACTGTGGCATCCTCTAAAAGTAAGGAAAGGTGGACGGTCCAGATGGTGCCATGTGGCACCATCTGGAGTGCCCAAGGCCGCCCAGCATCCCTCCAAGGGAGGGCTTCTCAGTGAGAGACCCCCTGCACCATGTGCCCATGATTCATCTTTGCGACATAAATGCGAGCTTGGTGATTGGTTGAAGCACAGGCCTCCAAGGGAGGGGTGCAGGTTCGAGACTCGCAGTGCATCCCCAATTCATCAATTTGGCACCAACGTGCATGTCAGTGCATGCTAGCACGCATGCCAGTATGCACCCGTCCACATGCCAACACACATGCCAGCGCGCACCTGCACACATGCCAGCACACACGCTAGTGCGCACCAATAGGGCATGAGCGTGATTCGCACATGTGATGGAGGGCCAGTGTAGCACGTGCATGAGTTGGCTGCAGTGATCCTTGAGCTAGACCTATAGCGACATCTTGAAGGTTGCTAATTACCCTGTGACCATTTTTATCCCCCTCCCATCCACTATATAAAGACCTACACACCTCCCTTGCCTAGGCATCACTTCCTATGCTACTTACACCCCTTCTTGAGTTCCAAAGAGCCCGCTAAGCTCCTAAGAGCTCCCTCTCAAGCCCTAGGCCACCTAATAGTGCAGAAACCCTTTCCCTCCACCAAATATTCATCCTATTCTTCATCACCTTCGTAGGAGACCTAGAGGCTGTCCCCTCACCTCCGTTCAGGAAGTCGATCACCTCCACCTCCTAATCCTAATTTTGAGCCTTGGTGAAGCATTCTTCCACCAGGCATCCTCCTACATCTCATCCCCATCGTCCAACTTCTCACCTCCTCCATTCAAGCTGCCGCCAAGTGCCGTCGTCTCGCCAAACAGCCGATTTGGGAGATTTTCTCTCACCTCTACCTTTGTTATTTTTGTCATATTTTCATTTATTGCAATAAGCAACATTGCATTATATCAGATTTGCTTCACTCCACTTTGTGTGCTATCTTGTTTATTTCTTTACCACAAAAACAAAAAAAAAAAACAAAACCTAACAACCCCAAAAACAAACAATGTGAAGTGTTGATTTTAACGAAAGAAAACGTTGCCTCCCTGTGTTCAACTTGAGACTCCCTTGGAGTTTTAGTAAAAAAATTGTATTTGATAACGTGTTTTGCGACTACAGCGACGGGTTTCTCCTAACCCCAACTTTCCACTCGTGAAAACCCATTCATCACTGGTCTTGGACATCAATGTGCCTGAGGCCCTCAACGATACTCCCATCATCCTTGGAAGACCCTTCTTGGCCACCGCAAAAGCCATTATTGATTGTCATTCAAGAAAAATGGATATCACTTGCGATGGCCAAATAATTACCTTAGACATTTTTAAAGCTTCCAGGAGACTCCATGATGGTAACATCATCATCAGCCATAACTAGCTTTAATTAGTCATAATCCATTGATAAATGCTCCTACATAACCGCCAGAAGACTGTAATTCATTGCATATCCTTTCTGAGAGATAAACATGAAAATAGGGGTAAAACTGTTGTTTTAACAGAATATCCTAAATGCAAAACAATCACGGGGTTTCCAAGGGGATAAAAAAGGTGAAATGGTCATAAATATCTAATAAGTGGGTTCATGCAGACAGAAATGGGTTTTCACGCATTTTAAGAATTATTGGAATCTGAAACCCTAAAAACAAACCCTCTTAATTAACTGAGGTTCTGGTCAGGATAAAATTCACCTAAACCTTTTAAAAATCATATAAAAATATTCTCTAAGGTTTGGTACCCTTGATTTTTCCATCTAAACCCATTTTGACCTAAAACAGAGTCTCAAACAGACAGTTGCCCTAATTTTGGTTTCTACGCAAATTATCCAGTCAAACTTGGTCAAAACTTAAATCCGACTTCACCATCAGATTCCTTGTGTCTAAATTAGGTTTGTACCAAAATTTGGGCCCAATCAAAGATCATCTTGACCTAGTTTCCATTTTAGTCCAATCTGATTCTCCTTTTCTCACTTAAACCCCTAGCTTTCAAAATATGTTGCTAATACCCCCCAATAGCTTCATCATCTCTTCACCAACAGGTCCCCGCCGCCTTCAGATTCCTAAACCCAGCCCTGGCGACCTTCAATCAGGGATTACTCCCTGATTTCATGGCTAAACTCTTCCAAATTTGGAAGGAAGATTCATGAAGAGTTTCCCAATAATCTGAGCTGCACATTGGGCTCTAATTCGTACTCAAAAGTTCATGCGAACCTTTCAAAGGTTCAGGTTCCTTCTTCATCGAAATGCCATGGTTTCAAGCTTAGTTTCCAAGCTTGGAACGACCCTCTGAGCCCTATAGAAGGACCCACATTGCAAGGTTGTGCTCCTTATCTTGTTTTAGGTCAGAAAACATCCTTCTTCCCTCCTCTCCAGCAGAATGCTCCATGAGCTCTAGCATCCTTCTTCGACCACCTTCCTTGTCCACCCTCACAGACCGTAGCGGGTGGATTCCTCTTCCTCGACTTTTGCACGTCGTAATACTAGTGGTCGTTGCCTACGCCTCCTCGTCGTCGTCGCTTCTCCCACCAGAGATTTCATCTCCTCCAAGTCGGACATGCCACCGTCAAGGAATCCCTCCCTTTTGTCCATTAGATTTAGGTTAGTTAGGTCCTCAGGTTAATTTCCACTATTGAACACCCAAAAATTAGCCGTCAATGCCATCGCCAACCACCTTCTTCCTCCACTCCATCCACCACTCCGGCGACGTTTTCCACTCACCACGCACATCCAACCACCTCGCCACCTACTCCACAACCTCCGCCGTGCGCCCATGACCAAAAGGCCTAACTTTATTAGGCCTCTCAACCTCCCAAACCACCTACCGAACTCACCCACTTCCGTACACTTCCTCCGAGTTCGTCCAACCTCAGCGCTTCACCAATCACCACAAAACCACCACCATCATCTTCCTTAGATCTAGGAGAAGCTATTGGACTATTTTAATTGGGGCCTAGTTCCTGTATTCATGATATGCAAGTCTCACTGTCGCTCCACCACCACGCCATTCATTTCGATGTCGTTCTTCATGTTCTAGGCCACACATGCCCCAACTACTGCTCCAGGTGACGCGGAGTAATCCCAAGCACATGCCTAGGTGGTCAATCGATGGCCATGCCCTCTACAGCTGCTACAATTGGAGAAACTTCCTTACTGTAAGCACATGTGAAGAACAAGGGGACTCAATAGTCCCACATCAGTGGGAGAAAGACCAACAGCTATGCATAAATTGGATTTCTGAATAGAGTTGTTCACCTCCAGACACATGGGTTGAGGTCCCTTCACCTTACCCGCTCACTGACCTGCCTAAGCCTACCACTCCTAGGCTGTGACACTCATGCATGCAGCCCTAGATTCGATTACCTGGTTATGTCCTATACCTAACAAGAGGAAGGATGGAAGAAATGGAAAGAGAGAGAGAGAGAGAGAGTAGGGTAGGGGAGGGTTTTGCTCCTCTGTGCGACACTTAGTCACTAGGAAGTAAAGAAGAGAAGAAGAAGAAGAAGCTTTGACGAAGGGTAGAAGGAAAGACAAGGTTGAAGACTCAAGCAAAAGAAGAGAAGAAGCTAAGAAGAAGAAGAATAGTACAGAAAGCTTTGAAGGCACTAATGTGTGGTTTTCACTCAACTCAGTAATAAAGTTAATTTCACTTAATTAAGAGTAGAAGAAATCACTTAGGTTAACTCGAAGTTGTGTCAATTGTGCAGTATAGGGTCGAATTAACCTAACATTTTAGAAATTTTTACTGGCTTAGTTCAGGTCATTCACTGGATGGCATAATAATTTTTCTCTAAATTCACCAATTTTCTTTTATCTCTTTAAGCTTAGGAGGTATAACTAGTTTGATTTTCAAAACATGAATTTTGTCAAAATATTTAAACTATAAAGAATATACAAAATTCCATATGCAAACATATTTACTCAAAATAATGTACTTTATTAATAAGTAAACATGCTAGTTTTTCAATTTTATTTCATTCTAAGAAATTAAGGCAATTAAAAAGTTTTCCAATTAAAACATGTCTTTTTACATTTAAGAACAAAAAAATAATGATGCAAGAAAAATTCATTTATTTTCATTTATCTCTTCATCCTCTCATCTTCTTCTTTCTTTCTTTTATTTTCTTTATCTCTCGAACTCTCTTTCCTTACCTTTATTGTGTTGTTCCTGCCTTCTTATCCTCCTTCTCTTCTTCTTTTTCCCTTTAATCTTCTCCTGCCTTCTCTTCTTCCCTTAGTTTTCTCCTTTGTTCCTTAGTCTCTTTTCCTTAACACTCCTTAGTGCCTATGCCTTCTTCTTTAGCTTTCAGCTTCAACACTTAGCATCCTTCAGCAGCTTGTCTTTTCCTTAAGCTTTCAGCTGAACTGGGTTTTTTTTTTACTTTTTTAACCAAAAGTTATTTTATTTGCGACGAGGTCCTTTCGAGGATACACAGCACCTTAAGACCAGGGTGGGACCAGACCCTACTCGATCCCCGCCTAATCTCAATTAGGTTCATTTTGGTTCATTTGTTTATCGGTTCATAGTCTCGAGCCATTTCGGCTCAACCCAGCCTCCCAGGCCACTCTCGCCCTCCTAGGGCACAACCTGATTCACACGCCCCCAATGGCGCACACCTGCAGGCATAAGGCCGCACACTCACAACACATGCAATCTTAGATCAGAACAGATGGAATCGGAGTCGGTGCGTCGAGCGTTGACGACTGCATAGCCAGAGAAACAAATTGCTTTTATCCCCAGGCGCGCGCTCGTGAATAACCGAGGTGGGACTATCCTACCCCTCTCAGACCCGAATTCAAATGTTCATAACTTTCTACCCAAAGCTTCAAATTGAATGATTTCAAGTTTGTTGGAAAGCTCTAAGGGTAATCTACACAATTACATGGTCAATTTAATGTTTTAATGATGTTTTCCTTTTCAATTTAAAAGATGAAATCAGGGGTTCCTATAGGGTTTTTAAGCCTGGAAAGTGAAATTTATGTTCGGAGAGTCTTCAGATGGACTTCTCTCTTCTATTTAAAGGTCTGTACATGTTTTATAAGTGATTCCACTTCTGTTAGAGTAGGTTTTAAACTCTTACGACCTTCAGAACATGCAGAGAAGCTTTTCACTTCTCTGAAAGCTTCAGAGTTTGATTTTTCAGACATCAATAAGTGCAACAGACACTTAAAAGTGTTCCTAATCAATTTGGATTAATTCTAAGGGTTATAACTGATCAATCTAGGCAGGTTTTAAGTTTAAATTTCATAAGAATAGTACTCCTATTGGTTTGGGTTCGAAAGTAACCCAAATTAGTAGAAACTAGATTCTAAAATATTCATTAACCTGAGCTCACTTTAATTAACTTTGGATCATCAAATAAGATCCCAGAAATAGTTTTAACATCTCAATTCCTCAATTTGAGCTCAGAACTCCATTATCAGACTCATGTTTGATTATGGAAGCTCAAAAATTGACTTTATGTTCAAAGCTTCCTCCCAAGAAATTAATGCCTAAAATAGAGTCTTCTCATCATCTAGAACTTATTCAGATCTTCAGATTTGTGTTCTGTCCTTAATTTCTAGGGTTTCAGGCTCGTCGCCTGAACTGGAATAGGTGTTTGTTCGATAGAGTCATGGGAAGATTGCTACAGTGTTTTGAAGACTTAAACAGCTTTAGTGCATCGCACTGAAGCTTCTATGCTCATTAAATGTTCTTCAAATCTTTCGTAACAGACTTCTCCAACTCACCGGAGTTGGGGAAGATGAAGTCAAATCTATAGCTCCAGTGGTTAAATCCTTAAACAAATATCTTCAAAACAATCAGTGACCCTTATTATACTATTCTGGAGCTACACAGCAAGTTCTAGAGGCTGAAATACAATAATGGCTTGCCGGAGCTCGCTGGACCTTCGGTGAGTCCAGAAAATATAAAATTGTATGCATAGATTAATAAAACTAACTATTTTTTATTCAAAAAGGATCCTGAGGTTGCAAGGAACCTCAGTATCACTTTTAATTCCTCATTTGTTCATTAAAATGTAAGATTTGATAGTAAGTTTATTTTCTTAAAAGATTTGAGTGGTTAAAGCTCAGGACTTGATTTAACCACTCGATTGAGAGGTTAAATCAAGTCAACAGATGTTATTATTCATAAATATGTATTTAATTTATAGTTTGAATTGTTCCTGAGCCACCATGGACAGCAAGCTCAGGAACTTAATTAAGATTTAGGCATTTAATTATAGATGATAATAATAGGTATTATAATGTCGATTAGGGTTCATAAGTGGTGATAGGTGATGAAAGAACCCAATGAAGGTGAAATTAAATCGATTACTGTCACCATGGACAGTGATAGTAGTCGGTGAAGGTGAGATTTGAATTAGGCGTTTAGGTGATTCAATTAATTATTAAGTGATTTAGAACTGAACATGGAAGATACAGGAAGGTGTACAGTGAGTAAAAAGACAAAATTAAAGCTCTGGCGAGCTCAAGGAACTCGCCGAAGTCAGAGGAGATGAAACTAAATTCTAACATTACTCTAATCTAACTAACTAAACTAACTAACTAAGCTAGCCTACTCCTAATCTACTGTTACCTGGACGAAGGGGTCAATAGGGTTCCGCCGAAGTCTCACGGCAGATGATGAAATCATAGGGTGGAAGAAAGATCTCCGGCAGGTGGATTTGAGGTGGAGTAGAGGAATCCTAGGGTCGGCGCCTGTGTCAGAGGTGCGGAAGACCACGGCGGATCTCCTCGGCTACTTAAGATGAATGGAGGAAGTCGGAAGATGGAATGGGAAGTCGCCAGAGTTTTGGACGAATAGCCTATTGGGTCGGCTACAGTGTTAGAAGAGGGAAGGGAGCCAACTTGAATAAAATCAGAGGTGTGAGGGGGTATTTATAGCAGTTTGCGGCAAAGAGAGTGGCGGGGTCTGGCTAAAGAAGGTGCTCGAGGAGCTTAACCTCCGTCGTCGTCTCCGACGATGGTGAGGTTATCTCCCACTGAAAATAGGATTCTCGGTTAATCCAGACCTATGGATGAAGTGGAGGTGGTGAGTGCAAGCTGCAAGAGCTTGGACAAAGAGGAATGATGTCGGCAGGGTGGTGATCGTGCAGCGGGGTGACTCTCTACCACCAGCCGTTCATTCGGCTAAAGAAGAAGAAGAAGAAGACGAAGAGGGACTTAGAAGTAATAAAACTTAAGGACCTGTGTGAGAAATAAGGACCTGACTGAAATGAATATTAAGGACTAAAATGTAAACCCAGGTTTTGAAGGTTTATTTTAACTTAGATCTTTTTCAACTTTTTATATATGTTAGTAAATAAGGTAAATATTATTTTTACACCTTGAATTTACATTTTTGACCTTTTTAGGTTAATTTATTAGATTAAGTAAAATCGCTTAAGTTATTACATACTTAGGTATACATTATATTTAAGTTACTTATCTTATTAATTAAGGGAATGATTAATAGGATTTCGAGTCCAATTATTATCTAAATTATTAATATTGTTAATTGGATGATAAAATGTCATTTTTAACTTATTTTAAGGTCCTTAAATAAATATCCCTTATTCTATAATTAACCCTTATATATTCATAACCTTAGCTAATTAACTAAGAAGACTAGTTAATTATGGGTAATTAGAGATCATGATGAGTGTCTCATCAGGCACTGTAGTAGGTGACATTTAAGTCATCTGACTTGAGATCTAGACGTCTGATTATTGTTCATTTATTTCATATATTTAAGTAAATGATATAATATGTGCTTAGACTAATAAGTGGTGATTCAAATCACCATTATTTTGTCGTAGATATCTTTTTGGTCATTTAAAGTCTTGAAATACTCATGTTATACATTGAATATCTAATGTTATAGATTACTATTCATTGAATATCATTATTCTTGAGTTATTTCTCATGCTCATTTATATTTTAATCGAGATTAGCGTGTGAATTACAATACTTGCTCCCTGTGTTCGACCTTTGACTTCCTTTAGATATTTGAGTTATAAATTTTATTTGTTGAGAAAGCTATTAAGAAGACTTTACTACAACGAGACACACTTAAAATTCCTATCTAGATCCCCTCCAACATTTTGGAGTCGTTGCCAGGGAGTAACGTGCAATTCATCGCTATTCTTTATTTTATCTAATTATATTTGAGCACTTACTTGCCCAATTTGTTTCTTGTAATTTTTTGCAAGGAATTTCATGAGGAGAACTTCCACGCAATTCAACCACTCTAGGGCAGGTAACTTTTCTATTTCTTCTCTAATCGACCTCCTAATCTTGGAAAGATAAATAGGAATCAATAAATTTGGAACTACCTACCTTATTTTCTTAGTAAATCCTCATTTAAAAGGCAAGTTTTCCTGATTTGCAAAAATTTTCATATTTGATTGAGTCTTGAAGTTATTCTATTGAGAGATTCCCTACCCAAATTTCTTGTACCTACTAAGGATTTATGCTTAATTCCGATAATCTTGGACTACTCACCTTCTTTTTCTTGTTTTTTTTTGAAACAGTGAGGACTGCTATCGTAGACCGATAGCAATCCTGAGGGTATTGTATTGCATATCAAAAAAGTATTATAAAAAAGTTGCCCAACTATGTGTGAGAGACCAAGCTTCCTTTACAACATTCTCACATCTCACTAGTCTCCCCTGAAATAGCTTATCATTCTGCACCCTCCACACACACCACAGAACAGCTGCCATAGCCCCCAATGGTCGAACAGGATTGGTGAACCTCTGCCATATAATATCCCAGGGAGGAAGGGGTTCAAAGCACACCAACCTCTAGATTTTATCTGTGACCAAGCAAGAGGAGAAGATGTGTGTTGCACTATCAGAGTGCAATCCACAAAGAGGGCAGGCATTCAGATCAATCCCCATTCTTCTGTGCCTAAGATCGTCAGTGATCAACCCTTCCTGTCTACAAAGCCACAGGAAAATTTGGACCTTCAGAGGAACTCTCAGAAGCCAAATCTTTTTGTCGATAGGATCCCACTCCACATCATTGTTGGATCTAGTAATTTTTTCATATGCTTGCTTCACAGAGAAGACCTCCTGCCAGCAGTAAGTGTCCTTCACATCTGTCATAAGATATAACTGCTACAGTTTCTCCATCAGATTCTGCTTCTCGTCCCATAGTCGAGTGCCCGGCCTGCACTGTTGTAGCCTTTCCAGCTGCCAGCAGCCTTCAGCCATGCACCATAGACTGCTAACTGTGGCATTTCTGTCAGTAGCAGCCCCATACACCCTCGGGAAGGTCTCTTTTAGCAGACCCAGTTCAGACCACCTCTCATTCCAAAAGCTAAAGCATCTGCCGTCTCCAAGCTTAGGCTGTAGCAGATGCCAGTAGTAGGAGACTGCAGAAATCACAGATCTCCAAAAGGGTGAGGGCCTCTTCGGCTGAAGCCTTCGCAAAAAGCTGTTGGATCCCCCATAGCTATCCCTGATCAGATCATCCATCAGCCCCTCCTTGCAATCCAATATTCTTATGGCCCATTTCAGCAGTAGGGCCTCATTGAACTCTTTTAAAGCTTTAATTCCCAACCCCCCAACCTCCTTTGGTCTGCAGATAGTGCTCCATCTGATAGGTTGCATGAACCTGCCCTCGTGCCCTGCTCCTTTCTAGAAAAACCTCTTCCTCATAATGTCCAATCTCTTCCAGATGCATTTAGGGGCTTTAAATATGTTGAAGTAAAAGACTGGTATGGTAGTGATAACCGAGTTGAGCAAAATCAATCTCCCACCCTTAGATAGGAATTTACTACTCCACCCTTTTAGCTTTCCAGCCACCTTCTCGAACAGGATATTCCAGTCTGATTTTTTCGGCTTTGTAGCCCTTAAAGGTAATCCAAGGTATCTCAGAGGCAATTTAGTACGAGGTGAGCCCAAAGTACCTTCCAATTCCGTCTGTTCCTGTTCATTCATACCAAAACAGATCAAAGCAGACTTGTCTTTGTTCAAACAAAGACCTGAAATATCACCGAAGATCTTCACCAATAATTCCAAAGCATGTGCCTCAGACTTGCACCCTTCCATAAAGAACGCAGTGTCATCTGCATATTGTAAAATGGGGGACAAATGTCTCCTGTTTGATAACGAGTACCCTTTAATTATACCCACCTCTGCCAATTTGCAAGCGTACCTTGCAAGCCCATCTACTGCAAGGTTAAAAACCAATGGGGCCAAGGGACACCCTTGTCTAACCCCACGTTGAGGCTGGATCCAAGCTCCACATGGCTTCCCATTGATCAAAGGAGAGAATGAAGCAGTGGTGATATAGCATTTCATCCATTGAATCCAAATGGAGGGGAAGCCTCTTCTTCTAAACACCTCCCAAAGATACGGCCAGGAAATCGAGTCATAGGCTTTCTGGAAATCCACTTTCCATAGGAAGGCCTTGGATTTCCTTCGGTGCCAGCCACTAACCATTTCTTGAGCCAATATAAAGGACTCTTGAAGTGATCTGTTGGGCAAGAAAGCAGCCTGTACTGGATGAATCAGGTCTTGTAGAACAATTCTTAGCCTGTTAGCCAAGACCTTGCTGATGATAAGATAGATAGAGTTCGACAAGGCAATCAGCCTGAAATCTGAAAATTGTTCAGCTCCCATTGATTTAGGCAAGAGGAAAAGATATGACTTATTAATCTCTCGAAACCAGCATTACCCACCTCAAATTCTCTGATAACATCCATCACCTCCTTACACACCACACTCCACATCTCTTTGTAAAAGAAAACTTGTATTCCATCTGGGCCCGGGGAGCCTTCCGCATTTAATTCTCTGATTGCTTGTAAGGTTTCCTATTATGTAATTAGTGCAGTCAGTTGCTCGGCTTGTACGCTTGTCACCCTGGGACCAATGTCTCCTGCCATTCTCCATTTCCCCCTCCTAGTTGCCTTAGATGCTTCTCTGAAAAACCTGATGGCTTCAGATTTAATCTCCTGATTAGGGGTGACCCTATGTCCATCACAAAGAATAGAGGAAATGAAGCTAAACTGCCTCCGAGAGCTAGCTGCAAGATGAAAAAATTTCGTATTGGCATCCCCCTCCTTAAGCCATAACTGCCTAGATCTCTCCCTCCAATCGATTTCTTGTTTAAGTCTTCATCCAGCACCACACCTTGCCACACTTTCCTGTCAGCCTATTCATCTTCAGATAGAATGCCAACAGCTTCCTTGGAGTCCAGCTCCTGGATTCTACTCAACACTTCCCTTCTCCTTTGTTCCCTCACCAAGTAACAACAGATCCATATTCTTTTAAGATCGCACGCAATCCAGCCAGCTTATTTGATAGTCTGACAGTAGCAGATCCCTGTACCTTTCTAGCTCTCCACCAAGAACAGATCATCTGGAAGAAAACTGGTTCAGCCAGCCATGACCTTTTCAGTTTGAAAAAGGTGCCAGCCAGAGTTTCCTCCCCACTGTCCCAAACCAGGGGGGTATGATCAGAGAAAGATCGGTTCAACCCATTCACTGTTGACAGTTGGAATCTGACAAGGATATCCACATTCCCAAAAAATCTGTCAAGCTTGGAAGCCAGCCCGTTACCATTACGCCAAGTAAATTCCACACTAGAGGATGGCTATTCACTCAATTGCAGCGACTGAATCGTCATCTGAAAACCAATGGCCGATCTATCAATGCAGGCAGTAGGCCTATCAGCCCCTGTTAAAACACAATTAAAATCTCCTCCCGTTAGCCACATTTCCCCCTGCACCAACACAGCTACTGTGGACCATTCCTCCCACAGCTCCTACCTGGCAGAAGCATTACAAGGTCCATAAACCACAGTAATCCAGATACACACTTGTCCCTGCTGAATCTGGAATTTTGCAGGTTAGCATATGTCTGGCTTTGTGAACTTCCAAGCACTGAGCCCACCTCTTCCTCCACCAGATAGCAATGCCCCCTGACCTCCCATGCGCATCAATCTGTACACATTCATTCAACCCTGCAGCTAACAAATCGGACCAAAGTCTATCAGAATTACTTTCAATGTGTGTCTCTTGAATGAGCGCACAATCAATTTCCCATTCTCTCAAGTATCTCATCAGAGATGCCCTCCAGCATTTGTCGCGCAAGCCACGCACATTCCAAGTAAGGATTCTCATCACTTCTTGTTGAAACCCTCTCTCTTGAGGGTCTGGCAATTGCACACTTGCATAACTTTGGCAACTTCTTCTTCATCCATCAGAGTGATAGCCTTTGATTTTCTTTGTCGAAGGCTGTATGGTGATCTCCCCTTAATGATCTTTGTGCAAGATCCCCCTTCACATTCAGGATCTTCCTTCCCCTGCAAGACCTATTTTCCCTTCAGTGATTTAGGCTGCATATCAGGGTTCCCCTGCTCCAAAGTCTCCCTACCACCTGACAGCACATCCCCTGCCACCGAGGTCGACTGTCCTGCCAATTCTCCGCCGTCCATTTCCTCCATTTCTTCATTCTGAAGCATCCCTGTCTCCCCATCACACAGGTCCTTACACATCTCGGCAGCCAGGGATTTATCTCCAAGATCCATGTACAGCTCTTGTGCAATCACCCCCTTATCAGTTGCAGGTTCAGACGACTTACGCTGCTTTGCTACACCATCCCCCACCAGGAACCTCAGCCTCAGCATCCAGGAACTTCCGCCACATCTCAAAATTAGACGATCAGGTATAGAGCCAGCGATGAAGACATCGACCATCATACTCAGTAAATGCCCATTCCTCTCAAGCAGTCTGATGACCATGTCTTCTGCCATAGTTGCAAAGCCTGAGATCATTGAGGATACAACCTCCTTCAACCTCAGATGCAGAGGAAGTCCCTCAATCTCAAGATTTCCAGACCTAGTTCCCACTCTCTGTGGCGGTCTCTCTGACAGGGCTCCATCAAAAGGAGAAACCAGCCTCTAGATCACCGTGACTCCATCGTTACATGATGTATGGAATCGCAATTTTTCAACATCCCCCCACCCAAACCAAAGAGCACAAAACATGTACTTGATAGAAAACAGATCTGCCAGGAATCAGTCGAGAGGTACAGAGAGGTTACCAAGGCACGGACACTCTCCGCCATCAGTCTTCCAGTCATAACCTCTCAAACCAGAGCTTCCTGCAGGGCCATCTCTACAACTCTGATGCTCGCCGTCATAGGAACCTCCACATCAGCCATAAGCCCTCCCGAGTTGCGCAGAAGTGGGGGTGGAGGCAGCGTCCGCCCAGCCCTGGAATTCAAATTTCCAGAGCCCGGGAAACAGCGATAACCCATCTGCCCCCCCAAACCCCTACATGAATCCCATTTGTGGCCGAATCCCCCACACCCCAGACATACCACAGGAGATCGACAGGTAGCTGCCAAGTGTCCCCGCCGTCGGCATCGGAAGCAAAGAGTCTTGCAGGTTGGCTTTGTTCCTCTTCTTTCAGACCACCTTGCCACCATCCCCCTTTGGCCGTATGCACCAGGCTTCCCCCGTTCATTCCTCCTCCATCCTTTCGATCTCCAAGTATTCCACCCCTCACCCTCCCTGAACCCACCAGCTGTCGCACCTAAACCGTCGGCTACCGGGATCGACCTCTTCATTCTTCCCCCCCAATCTCTACTAGACTACTCACCTTCTTGTTTGAATCCAAGGTGTACATCTTGAGATTTTATTAGACTTGAAATAGAGCCAACTAGGGTTTATACTCTAGGGTTGAAGTGTTAGTTCACATTTGCCTGCATTAAAGAGAATCAACCCACCTGCATTTGTTTGCTACCCATACCCTTGTTTGAAAAGATCTAAGCAAGAAAAGCTCTAACTTCACTTGAACCTTAAAAATCTTAAACCTAATAATCTGAGAGTCAATTCAAGGTGATTTCTAAGTCTTGACCTAGATTTCATTATGCAATCTTTAGGGTAGGTCAGGTAAAGCTGGTCTACATTGTGGGCCAACCAACCTCCAAATTAGGTCACAAGTCAAATCAACTTCTAATCAAGTGAAACTCAAGGTACTAATTAGAAGTAAAATTGGTAGACTTAAAGTCTTAAGTTCATACATTCCAATCTACTTGGAACCACAGTGACAAGGAAGGTTGGGTAGGGGAAACCCTGTAACCCATGGGGACGCTCTACCGTGTAGGGGTCTTTGAGGTGCTCTCCCTTCTTGGCTGCCCAGGTATTTCTCGGGTGTGCGGATTTCTGATTCAGAGGTATCATCCACCTGGAAACAACCTTAGTCATCCAAAAATCTTTGGGTGGGTCCAAATAACATTCAGTCCCTCATCTTTTCTCTAGAGCACACACAGGAAGGTCCTTAGGTTTTTAACTTAAGGGGCCTCATTAGATCATCTTGGGAATCACTTTTAGATTTGATCAACTTCAATATAACCTAAGTTTGATTCTAAATCTTGATTCCACCACCTATTTTGGAAATGTGACCTAGAAATTTAGGAAGACTATTTAGGAAACCTGAGTCCCAAATGAGCATGAAAGAGAAAATGATTAGGGATGCTTACAGACATCATGAAGAGTATTCTAGATCCTCAAATCCATTTAGGGAGATTCAGGTTAATGTCACATCAAAATTCATTTTGAACCGTGCTAAGATGATTTTTTACCAAATATACATGGTTCAACCCGAGATGATCTCTTATGAGAATATTTCGAATTGAGGACATTACATGACAATGAGTATCTACAATGTTGGTCAAATCCCATACTTTTAGAAAAACACCAAGATCTGATGAAGGCACGTGGTATAGCACTGGATGCAATATATGAAGGCATTAAACAAAAATACCCATCAGAAGTTAATAAGACATCTTGGAGTGAGTCTAGTGATCTACGTAATTTCCCAAATCCTAGGTTTGATGATCAAGGCTGTTGTGGACCCCCAACCCAAATGAATTTAGATTCAAATTTCATAACAATTGACATACCTGATCTTGATGAGGGTTGGGAGGATCCAATTGCAGGTGTTCACAATTCCGAATTAGCCCTAGAAAACTAAGAAGCTGGTCCATCGAGCTTAGATTTCCCCAACACTTGTGATGAAGAGCTTAAAATATAACCTCTCAAGAGTGTAAATTTCACCCCATATTCTGATAAGGTGACTCTCGAGAGCAATTTTGACATCCCTGTAGAGCCCAACCTAGATCGTAGTGACCCAATGCCTCTTTAACCTAGAATCAGATATGAACCTAATTGGGATGATTATGAGGCCCAATGTGATGAAAATCAAATTTTGAATCAAGAATACGATTTTGGGCCTATGTTTGATGAACACACCTCCCTAACCTCCTCTAAGACACAAATTGATTTCTCAGAAATCACACCAATCTATGCTACATAAACTAAGGAGTTGGAAGAGTTGGGAATTGATTGGGACTACCCCAGGAGCCAAGAACCTGAGCCTATGACTAATAAGGACACCTTTTTAAGCTTGGAATATGAAATTAGGTTAAATCCAAGTCAGGTTGTTGATTCTCCACATCTTGATTCTCTCTGTGGTGGAACTCCTAATCCAAAATCAGATCCGGAAACTTATTCTCACAAATTCTCTGATGATTTTGAATCCTACACTGATTTCGGAGAACCTTTCTTTCCTTATGACTTTGGACCAGTTTACGACCTCAGCATCCATGATCCGTTATTCGACTTTGACTCTGAGGTCCCTGATCCCGAGATCATTGATTCAAATGCAGGTTCCATTAAGATGGAATCATTCCTTTTTGATCTTTAGGTATTAGAAACAAGTGTTGAGAGTGTCTGCAACCCCGAGTTTGAATCTTTTCTTGACTCAGATGTCCATGATCCTATAAGCACTCTTTAGTCATTTTCCTTTAATTTTGATGGCCATTATGAGGACTCTCTAGATGAACCTACTTTTGAATCCATTCTAGAGGAGCCCTCAACACACATAGTTCTCAAGGAAGCCACCTCTTCAAATCCACATACAAAACCTTCTCGAATCCGAACCCAACCTCGAACTGCATCCAAAATCAATTTCTACTCTGATTCTCCTCTCATTGATCTAGTCGCATATGATTCTTCTCCATCTTTTAATCGGGATTCAGATATCAATCAGAATGCAAATCATGTCCCATCCTTCTCTGATCACTCTAGTAGGGTTCCAACATCTTCTACAACTCCATTCTCATTTGAGGATCCCTACTTTGACTAGGCTGAATCGACTTAGCCAAACCTTGGATTCTCGCTTCCATTTGTGTTTGAACTTCAAAATATCTAGTGGGCTCCGTATCTACTGATTCACATCCATCAACCCACCAGACTGATTGGGTTTGGCCTACATCATCTGCTTGTTGATCTGAACAAGCACCTAGTTAGACCAATCAGGCTATCGATCAAGGAGCTTGTTCTATAAAATTCATTTGATTTGATCACTCCCTCTCCTTGACCATCTTCTTCTCGGCTAAAGGCATTGAATTTAGCACTTAACGGGAGGCAACCCGTCATTCCAAAAATCTGAGACCTTTCTAATTATCCTTTTGAGCTACACGTCTACTGCACATAGAGTTTAGAGTAGAATAGCCGACTCCACCTTTGGTACTTACAACAGTCATCCCGACCTATTCACCCACTCTTTTTACCCTGTTCTAACACATAAACCAAGCAGATTTCATACCCTACGATTTACAATGAGGATACTGTAAAACTTAGGCATGGGGGGTGTTAAATTGCAAACATATAAAAATTAAAGTTTCTGAGGGGTTCTCACAAAAAAATACATATAAAAGAAATCAAAAAAATATAAAAAAATTAAAAACAAAAAAATGGAGAAAGGGGAGGAAATTTTGTGAGCTTAAATGGCATATCATTCTTGAGAAGGAAAAGGGAGGTGATTTAAATGTCAAAAAGGAGCTACAATTTGAAACAAGAAGTGATAGTCATTAGTAAATGATTATAGAATCTACTTAAAGTTTTAGACCAAATCAAAAGAAAAAATTAGGTCCTTGAATAATAGAGAGACATGGAGATTAGTCTGAGTGCTGATATTCGACACCTTGGGCTTGTTTTAAGGCTTAAACATTCACGTATCTGTTAAGATCCGGATATTCCTCAACTGGTTGAGGAAAATGCGAAGCTTATGTATTAGGTCTAAGGCTTAGGTAGTATTCACCCATGTTAACTGACCTCTAGTTTGCGGGACTCGGTAACCTAAGTACCGTAATCTACACACAAGTTTGGTTTAGTGTGCTTAATAATCAAAATCATGCAAAAGTATTTATTCTATTCTAAAAAAGCAACTTAGATTAGAAGAGGCTTATAAGTACAAGTTGATTTGAATGAGTTCCCAATGCAGAGAGGTGGGAAAGTCCTCTTGAAGATGCGCAATAACATACCGTCTCCTCAGTGCTTGTCTCCTAGGATATCTAAATATCCTACCACGGGCATGTAAGCACCTTATGCTAATTTAGGTGCCATGGGTGAAATGTCAATTGTTAGGGCCTAAATTTAGCTACAGAATGCCATGGGCGGCACTATCTCAAAGTGTTAAAAGCCAGGGTTCTGGGGGATGCCATGGGTGGTGCTATCTCGAAGCATCAATTGCTAGGGACCCTTTGATGATTGATGGTGGGAACTAGGAATCTGATACAGATCGTGTTTTCGAGCCAATTTGAAGCTAGAAATAAAGAAGAGAAAAAGAGAGAGAAAACTCTCCAAAATGCAAAAATTCTTCTATCCCTCTCTCCTACAAAAATGTACTCCAAACTAAATCGAGATTAACCATGTTACAAGCACGGGTGATTTAATCGCTAGGTTCAACAAACCTTAGGATAGTTTCTGTGGGCCTTAGAAACCTTTGCTGTAGATTGAGGCTAAAGCTGGTCAAGTCTATATCTTGGTTGGTACTTGAGTACCTCTAAGCTTACTATTAGCATTCTAACCTAATTTCTAAAAGGAAGAATAAATCAGGACTCTCAACTGCAAAGCATGGTCTAGAATTCACGTTCTTTTCATATGATTTTGTTAAGGGACTAGCAAACGTTAGGCATGGGGGTATGATGATAACATCATCATCAGCCATATCTAGCTTTAATTAGTCATAATCCATTGATAAATGCTCCTACATAACTGCCAGAAGACTGTAATTCATTGTATATCTTTTCTGAGAGATAAACATGAAAACATGGGTAAAATTGCAGTTTTAATAGAATATCCTAAATGTATAATAATTATGGGATTTTCTAGTGGTTAAATAAAGGTCAAATGGTCATAAATATCTAATAAGTGGGTTCATGTTGACAAAAAATGGGTTTTCATGCATTTTGAGAATTATTGGACATTTGAAACCCTAAAAATAGGCCTGCTTAATTAAATGAGGTTTTGGTTAGGATAAAATTCATCTAAACCTCCTAAAATTCATATAAAAATATTCTCTAAGGTTTGGTACCCTTGATTTTACCATCTGAACCCATTTTGACCTAAAATAGAGTTTTAGACAGACAATTGCCCTAATTTGGGTTTCTGTACAAATTACATAGTCAAACTTGGTCAAAACCTGAATCCAACTTCACCATCCGATTCCTTGGATGCAAATTAGATTTTTACCAAAATTTAGGCCCAATCAGAGATCATTGTGACCTAGTTTGCATTTTGGTCCAGTCTGATTCTTCTTCTCTCACTTAAAACCCTAGCTTTCAAAATATGTTGCAAATACCCCCCTAACTTCATCATCTTCTTCACCAACAGGTCCTCACTGCCTTCAGATTCCTAAACCCAGCACCGGCGACCTTCATTTAGGGATTACTCCCTGATTTCACAGCCAAACTCTTCCAAATTTGCAAGGAAGATTCATGAAGAGTTTCCCTACAATTTGAGCTGCACATTGGGCTCTAATTCCTACTCAAAAGCTCATGCAAACCTTTCAATGGTTCGGGTTTCCTTCTTTGTCAAAATGCCATGGTTTCAAGCTTGGTTTCCAAGCTTGGAACGACCCCCTAAGCCCTATAAAAGGACCCACATTGCAAGGCCATGCTCCTTAGCTTATTTTTGGCTGAAAAACATCCTTCATCTCTCCTCTGCAGCCGAATTCTCCATGAGCACCGGTGACCTTCTTCGACCACCTTCTTCGTCCACTCTCACAGACCATAGTGGGTGAATTCCTTAGGTTGATTTCCACAACTCAAAACCCAAAA
Source organism: Thalassia testudinum (assembly GCA_037157565.1). NCBI lineage: Eukaryota > Viridiplantae > Streptophyta > Magnoliopsida > Alismatales > Hydrocharitaceae > Thalassia > Thalassia testudinum. The sequence continues at coordinate 101,201,778 of JAZHRO010000025.1, forward strand.
ATTAGCCCTCGACGCCGTCGTCAACCACCTTCTTCCTCCACTTCGGCCACCTTTGTGACGAGGTTTTCTGCTCACAACACGTTCAACCACCTAGCCACCTACTCCACAACCTCTGCCGTGCACCCACGACCAAAAGCCCTAACTTTATTGGGCCTCTCAACCTCCCAAACCACCCACCGAACTCACCCACTTCCGCACACTTCCTCCAAGTTCATCCAACCTCCACGCTTCACCAATCACCACAAAACCACCACCATTACCTTCCTGAGATCTAGGAGAAGCTATTGGACTATTTTAATTGGGGCCTAGTGCCCATATTCATGACATGCAGGTCTCACCATCGCTCCACCATCACGCTATTCTTTCCAACGCTGTTCTTCGTGTTCTAGGCCACACATGCCCCAGCTACTTCTCCAGGTGACACGGAGTAATCCCAAGCATACGCCCAAATTGTCAATCGAAGACCACGCCCTCTACAGCTACTACAATTGGAGAGACTTCCTTGCTACAAGTGCACATAAAGAACAAGGGGACTCTATAGTCCCACATTGGTGGGAGAAAGACCAATAGCTACGCATGAATTGGATTTCTGAATAGAGTTGTTCCCCTCCAGACACATGGGTTGAGGTCCCTTCACCTTACCTGATCACTGACCTGACTAAGCCTACCACTCCTTGGTTACGACACTCATGCACATTGCCCTGGACCCGATATTGCTCTAATCCGATTACCTGGTTACCACCTGTACCTAACGAGAGGAAGGAAGGAAGAAAAAGAACGGAGAGAGAGAATGGGGGAGGGGAGGGTTTGGCTCCACTATGCGACACTTAGTCACTGGGAAGGAAATAAGAGAAGAGGAAGAAGCTTTGAAGAAGGGTAGAAGGAAAGACAAGGCTGAAGACTTAAGCAGAAGAAGAGAAGAAGAAGCTAAGAAGAAGAAGAATAGTAGAGAAAGCTTTGAAGGCATTGTAGCAAGCGACATTTAAATTGTCTAACTTGAGATCTAGACGTCTGATTACTGTACATTTATTTCATATATTTGAGTAGATGATATAATATGTGCTTAGACTAATAATTGGTGATTCAAATCACCATTATTTTGTCTTAGATATCTTTTTTGTCTCTTAAAGTCTTGAAATACTCATGTTATACATTGAATATCTAATGTGACAAATTAGTATCCATTGAATATCATTATTCTTGAGTTATTTCTTATGCTCATTTATATTTTAATCGAGATTAGCATGTGAATTACAATACTTGCTCCCTGTGTTCGACCTCAAACTTCCTTTAGATATTCAAGTTATAAATTTTTTTTGCTGAGAAAGCTATTTAGGAGACTTTACTACAACAAGACACACTTAAAATTCCTATCTAGATCCCCTCCAACACTCCCTGATCAAGATTTCTTTGAAGATGTAGACAGTGCAATAGAAGAATTGGTAGAGGAGTCAATGCTTTTTGAATCTTGTTATACTTTGACCACTTTAGAAGAAAATTTCTTCGATAATTCATATTCAGAAATGGAAGTGGTTGAACATGCAATGATTACTTCACAACTAGGGATTAGCCATAACTACACCTCTTCCTAACTTACCACACCCCCTCACCCTAACCTCACTCTAACCTTCATCCCCAACCACTCTAACTTCCAATATTCGTTGGACCTTCCACTTAATCCCCCTAAGCCTAACCTCCATCCAGAGTTTAAACCATGGCCAAACTCGAGTTATGTTTCCGTTGATCACATCTGTCCCCTCTTTCTTAATTCTCATCATTTTTGGGGACCAAGAGGAAGATTTAATTGTGGAGGGCATCCACATTTCTAATCACCTCCATCACATTCATTCGACCGTGCTGCACACTACTCCCAGTGGAAAAGGCATAAAAGACAGCCCTGGGTAGAAGGTAACCCATTTTTTTCCTGCTTTCCTTTTTCCTTTCTTTTCTCAGGTTTTGACCATCTTGATTTCGACCTCTCTTAACTTAAGCGATATCTTTCCCTTCCTTATGCATGCAGACATTGCATATCTTTAGCATGGGAGGGATGTTTTAAATTTTGTCAGTTATTTTAGGATTTTCGAAAGCTAAAAATACAAAAGTTTCTTCCGTTTGCATGCATTTTTCATAAAAATGAAAAAAATCACACAACACTTTCTGAGAAAATTTTCAAAACATGGGACTAAGGTTGTGACCTTATTGAAATAAAGGCACACATGGGATTTAATCATTAAAAAAACTTAAGGATGAATCCAAGGATCTTTTGGTTAGACCTTTCAGGTCCATAAATTTAGACTCGATCAAGTGTATTTCCCACAAAAATCCTCCTTGACCCTTGAAGAAACCAATTCGTCCTAATTTTGTCTAGCAATTTAAATAATAGTTGACCTAGTTTTTGATCCAAAAAATTGAATTTCTTTTGAAACTTATGTGTCGAAAATTCCACACACACAAGCCAACAAAAATAGAAAGCCCAAAAATACATAAATCAATAATTCTCTGTGTTTAACTTAAGGTGAAACATTAAGCAGTTTTGATTGGATGAGTCCCTACCATGGAAAAGGAGAAAACTCTCCTTTGAGGAAGTGATGCCAACATGTTACCCCTTCAATGCTTACTCCTATCTATATATGGAGCACATAAGCACATCTTGCAGTTTTGGTGTCTTGGACAGTACTATCCTAAAATATCGAAGCAAGAGCCTGAATTCGCTAGGAGTTCCCCTCACAGTGCCATAAGGTGTCAAGTTGTAGGGCTCCCGGAGGTGTCTTGGATGGTTTTTTTACAGCATCAGAGCAAGAGCCTCCTTGAGGATCGATAATGGGAACAAAGATTCCAGTACAATTCTTTTAAGGTTAATCTGAGGATAAATGCAGGGGAGAAATGACAAAAACATCAAAATATAATATAAAAAAAAGTTGGCCATTCACAAAGCACTGACACTTGATTCTTTCATCATGCAAATTCTGGATTGATTTCTTAGGTCAAGGAAATTTTTACTGCAAAAATAGTTGACGTGATAATTAGAATCTGATGGGATAAATTTGTCAAAATCATGGGAAGATACACGGATCCTGTTTTATGCTAACCCTTACATCCGAGGATAAATCCTGATGTTTAACTAAAATAAATCCCTTCCTTAGTTCTTAATCAACCGAAGTCCCGTAAAAGTGTTTTTCTTAAAAACAAAAAGATTTATTTTTCCTAATGTTGTTTTGTAAAACAAATTTTGCTAAGGAACCAGCAAAAAGATAAGAATGGGGGTGTGATAAACATTGGTTTATCATCACTCTCTTATTCCTAAAAACACTTCTAGATTCTAGGTTTTTCACATTGTAATCTGGTTTGGGACTGCATTATTTTTCTTCTTTTCATTGTCAGGGATGATTAAACATTGAATACCCTTCAAACCTCAACAATGTGAAAGGTAGAAGATGAAAACAAAGCTCATTCCAACTACATCTCACCTCAACCTAACTGAATTCAGCTGGATCCTATTATTTCCAACTCCACATAGCTCATGGCAGCTCTACTTGAACAAGCTTAGCTACTACTCATCAACTAACCAAGCTTGGTCAGTTGAAGAGTCCTCAACCAGCTCAAGTTTGCTGAATTCTAGCTCCTGAAGACTCAACCTTGCTCAACTCAGTTGAGCTTAGCTACTAGACCTAAGCTAGCTAGGAAGTCTTCAGAAAGACTAGCTCCAACTAACCTCAAGTCTAGACCAGAAGAAGCCAGCTCAATTTAGCTTAGCTGCTAGCAAAAAACTACCTAGCTAAGCTTGCTATTGAGTTCATTGGCTTGTCTACTTAAGCTACTACTAGCTCCAGAAAGACCATGCAGCTCAAGTCTTCCCCCTTGCAGCAAAACCCTAACTCCTCCCCTACTACTCTACTAGCTTAGCTAAGTTCCACCTATGCCCTACTCCATGGATGACCACCACCAACCCTAACCTCCACCTTCCCCCTTCTTTGGCGCCAAAAATTACAACCACCACCACCCTTGCATCCCCTCCTTCTTTGGCGCCAAGAATGGCACCTCTTCACCAAATAACCACCTAAGGGATGGTTCCAACTCAACCATGCAACGTTTGAGTTGGTGCCAACCATCCTAAGCCCTCCATCACCATAACCACAATCAATTAGTAGCTGACTATATCTTTAGGCATACACTTCTAAGAGTGCATTATCCTGCTAGTATTTGATTTGGGATATCCTTTTTTGCAGAGATAGAGTATGCATTCCCTCGTAGATCCTTGCCTTCAACCTAAAGCGAGACCATATATTGCTTGAAAATTTAAAAAGCGAAGCACATTTTATATCTTCTTTCCATTGGAAGACATCATAAAAAGAGGAATTTTATAAAACTTGTGTCATATATCTATTTTCGAACTTGTGTGTGGGTTTTTGATATGGTATTCTATTGCATGCTACTGTGCACATAGCACAATCACTAGAGTTACACGAGTCTGTCCTTCTACCTTCCTATTTTCACCTCTTAGGACTTTGGTCGAAGATCAACAAGTCTATCTAACTACTAGAGCATTGGGGAGCCAATAGTGAGTGGTATCAATCCTAGATCGTAGACCTTCGAGCTTTCAAGATATGCACTACGTAGACATAGAGGACGTGTGTTTGTACATATATTGTATCAGTTTGCATCCGCATATTTTATGCATATTCTAGGTCTTATTTTCTTTGGAAAAGAAGAAAACCCATTTATTTCACTATTTTTGGGTTTTTCTTGTTGTCCTTTTCCACAGTGGTGTGAGTGTGCCTTGGCACATTTTCTCTATTTATGCTTGGGGGGCGATTGTTGAGACCATCCCTCGTCCCTCCATTAATAGGATTACCTAGACCCACTACTTCTATGCACCATTCTATCCCCTCGACTTCTACTTTTGCTTTTTCTGCATTTGATCCCATGTTAGATCAACCAAAGAATCCCAAGATTCCCCTTGGTCAAGAGGATGTGCCGCCTTTTGATATCCGTGAGGTGCTCCTGAACCAAAATGTACAGATGCTCAAGCAGAACCGTCAGATCAATTTGTCGGTCACTGCTCTCCAGAATCTCCAAGCTCATAGACTTGAGGTGAGTCTTGGTTATGGACCATGTCCTCCACCTAGGCCTTTACTTAGAGATTACTACAATCCATCCAATGCTCAGGTAGATCTAGGTGTAAGGATGCCCGTAAGGGAAGACAACTCTGAGCTTAAGCCTAATATCATTAGTCTTATTCCCCACTTTCATGGAAACAGTTTCGAGCATCCATTCCAACATATTGAGGATCTTAAGAATCTATCTCAGACTTTTGGTCCACAGAATCAGAGTGGGGAAATCCTACTCATAAAGATGTTTCCCTTTAGCCTTAAGGATAAGGCTACCTATTGGTATCGAACTATTGCATGACTTATCACAACTTGGGCTGAACTCAAATTTGCTTTCTTAAAGAAATTCTTTCCTATAGGTTGCACCAATGCACTTAGGTGAGTAATCACGACTTTCTCGCAGAATTAGGGAGAACCAATTCCTGAAGAGTGGGAGCACTTTCATGAATTGAAAAGGAAATGGCTACATCATGACATCCTCATTGGGAACTATGCACATCTTTTACTATGGATTGCAAGAGAGCATTTGCAATCTGGTCGATGCATCTTATGGAGGAAACTTCTTGAATCACGACAAAGAATCCACCTTAGAACTTTTTGAGGGAATGATGGAAAACTCGATCAGTAATGCCTCCATGTCTCAATTCACACAAGGGAGCCTGCATTAGAACTTGCACCATAAGGGCATTTATGAAGTTGAGCCAATCCAGTTTACGAGATCTTGAGATTATTACAAAGAAATTAGATAAGGTAAACATCGTAGCAAAAGACCTTAACAAGGTCAGAAACACGGTAAAAATCTTACACCTCTACTTGCTATGAATCCTGTGCTTCATATTGTTTTGCAAATTCCCGTAGGGAGGAGTTTGTGAATAATCTGGATTTGCAAGATCCGTCTTTCTTGGGTTATCTCCTAACTCCTGCACCAACCCAAGGAGGAACCTTTGTCCCATCATTTCCTCCTCTTTCCCCACTTCCTTCCTACCCTATAGTTGAAAACACGATGTATTCTAATGATCTACATGCCATGTAGGGATACAACACAAGATCAAATCCATACTCCAAAACCTACAACCCCAAATGGAGAAACCATCCCAACTTGTAGTCTGATCATTCACAATGACCTACTTATTCTAGTCAGACCCATCCAAACCTGCCGACATTACCATTTCAGCAACTGAATGCGAGGCCCATTCATGCGAGTATGAAGAGCTACTCAGGGCTGAAAAGAGATTCGCAGCTTGATTAGATTTTGCGAGCTGTGAACAAGAGCCAATGATGGAATGTTGAGGCTCTCGCTAAACTGCAAAGGCAATGTTCGGTAGAATTGGCTAACCTATAGGGCCAAATCACGCAGTTGGCTGAGTCTCGTCAACTAGGGGTGCTTCCATCCTAGCCAATTCCAAACCCTAGGAATCTCCAAAATCCTAGGTACAACCCAGGAGGTCAACATCCGAATCAGGGCCAAGCTCATTTTGTACATCAGGCCACTCTAAATCAAAACCTTCCCTCTACACCTTCCAAATATGAATATTTGAATCAACAATAGTCTTATGTGAATTATGCGAATCAACCCTTACTTCCAAATCCATCTACCTACATCAATCTTCTACATCTGCTGCTTCTCCGCATGCGAGTATTAACTCTGTTACAATTTGTCGTAGGACTTCTATTAAGAACCCCATAGATCCACGAGTTTATCCTATGGACCCTAGTATGTCTAGATCAGCTTCTGTTCCTACTTCTGCTAGAGGTGATTCACCTAATCCTGCAAATATTCCTACTACTTCTTCTGATCAGGTTTGCACTTCTATAGGATAGGAAAACCATGCCCCTTTTCCTGAAACATTAAATAAGAGATTTAGGAAACAAAAGAAACCTGCTACCATTGATGATGATTTAATCAAGGTTTTTGAATAGGTACACATAAACATCCCACTCCTAGATGCTATCAAACACACCTCAGCTTACATGAGATTTCTAAAAGACTTGTGTACTCTAAAGCATAAGCTAAAGAAAGGAGGCACTATGGTACTCTCCGAGTAAATTAGCTCAATCATCTTGAGTACACTTCCTTTAAAGAAGAAAGGCCCAGGATCTCCATTGATTTCATGTATACTTGGGGACCAATGCTTTGATATAGCCCTCCTAGACTTAGGAGCATCTATAAACCTTATTACTACTTCTCTTGTAGAGCACTTTGATGTATAGAACCTTAAACCTATTGATGTGACTTTACAGTTAGCTGATAGATCATTTAAGTCACCAAGAGGAGTTTTGGAAGATATTTTAGTGAGAGTTCAAGACTTTTACTTTCCTGTGGATTTTATTGTAATTGATATGGAAGTACCTGAACGGATTAAGGACACCCCAATCATCTTAGGGAAACCCTTCTTGGCCACTACAAAGGCCAAAATAGATTGTGAATATGAAAAGATGGAACTTAAGTTTGGGGAGAAGACACTTAATTGGATATATTTAATGCTTCTAGAGGATTAGATTGCAAGCAGATCGAGGAAGTTCGAGTGATCTCTACTTTTGTGGATGAGCCTATTTCCTTAGAATTAGATGAACAATCCATTGAATCTTTTATCCCTCAGGACGAAATTCCACTCTATGACTTTGCACTTGATCTAGAGGTCAAATCATTCAACTTATCTCTACCTCTTTTCTCAGTGGAAAATCCCACCCCAGACTCTGTTGTTGATCGTACACCTAAAGTAGAGCTCAAACCCTTGCCAACACACTAAAATATGTATATCTCAAACCTGATCAATCCTATCCTGTGAATATCTATTCACATCTCTCTAAAGATCAAGAGACTAAATTAATCACGATCTTGCGAGAACACAAGAAGGCAATTGGGTAGACCTTACACAACCTTAGTGGGATTAGCTCCAATTACTGTATTCATCATATCTATACCAAGGATGAGGCACGACCTTCTCGCGAGGCACAGCGTGGACTAAATCTGAACCTTATGGAGGTTGTTCAGAAAGAGATAATCAACTAGCTAGATGTAGATATCATTTATCCCATATCCTATACCCTTGGGTGAGTCTGATAAACAATAGTTTATTACCATTCTTATGCCTTAAAACAAGCCTAGCTCTTAGGATTTTAACTCTGCAAATGGGTTTTTGGGCTGTATTTAGGCATCAAATAGGTTAGGCATGCATTGCAGGTTATTTTTGACATGTTTATTTGAGTGTTAGGGATGAACAGATAGTCAGATCCCTAAAACCCTAGCATTCAAGAAGGTGATGTGCATACATTTGATTAACTTAAAATGTCTATTAATGAATGTTCTTAGTACCATATTAGCATCATACATTGTAAATATTGAATAACATGCATAATCATGCATTTAGGGCAAGTTGTATAAATTGTATAGTAGTTGTCTCCTTTTATGGTCAGGGACAGGGCAACCTTTTATTGGGGCCTCGGATCAAAGATCCAACCATATGGATCTGATCAAGGTGACAATTGGAGTTCAATGACTCCAAGATCGCCCTGATCGGACATCCGTAGCACCAGATAGAGACCAAGGAACCCTAAAGATCAAGTGCCAAGATGGTGCCAATCCGCACTTCAAATGACAAATATGACCACACGAATGGGTTCGGATCGATGGTCGCAGCCTAATGGTGTGAAAATCGGTCCAATCCGACACCCATGGCACCGTCTACAATACTCAGAAGATGGACGGCCAAGATGGCACCATGTGGTGCCATCTCAGCACCCAACCAGCCCCAAGGACCTTCCTCCACTTCTCTTCTTCACTCGCTCGATGAATCTCCACCGTTGGATGCCCATCCAACAACCGCAGAGCTGTGCACTCAATTCCTTCATGCGACAAAGATGGGAGCTCAGCGTAGCGGTCGTGCCCCTGTGGGTGAGCGAGGGGTCGCGTGATCGAGCCATGCTGAGCACCTTAATTTAGACGGGCGCGGGCGCGATTCGACCGTCAAATGAAGATCGGGTGATTGAGGGGAGGAGGTGTGGCACGTGGAGGATCCTTCGATCGCGTACGCGTGCGATGACGCACGTTTGCACACCTCATCCCATGCAATCGTGCGGTAGAGGAGTTTTAAAGGCGCGGGCAAGGATCGATCTCGATCGTCCGATCTCACGATCGAACGGTTGAGATCAATCCAAAAGCGCGCAGGCATTAGGGCGTGGAAGAGGAGCAGGCGCACGCAACGCTTGCACACGTCGCCCACGATGGACCTTTAGTGACGTTTAAGTCCGTCACTAATGGTCCCATATTAATGTTTTTGAAATTAAAATGTCCAAAATGCCCCCACTCCTTGCAACTATAAAAGGAGACCCCTACCCTATGAATTTCTCATCCCTTCCTTCTCCTCTCTCCCTCTCCAAAGCTTCAGAGAAGCTTGTTCCACACCCAGGATGCTCCTTAAGAGCTAAAACCAAGTTTTCGCCCCCGTTCCGGAAGTGGATCCCACAACGACGATGACGTGCTACCTCATTCCCATTCTTTCCGACTCCTTCCCACCTCGTCCTCCGTCTTCCAGGCGTCGCCTCTGTTCGGCTCGTCCTCCAAGCATTCATCAAGGAGGATAACTTCTCTCTCCCTTCTTTTTCCACTTTCTACAGTAGAATTTTCCCGCTTTCTAGTTGTAACAGTTTCTCACTTTCTAGTGTAATCATTTCCCGCTTTCTTAATTGTAAAACATTATTCAAATATCAAGTGATTGTTCTCTCTCTCTCTCTTATTGTTTATATCGATTCCATTGTTACTATTTCGCCTTTTGAACAAAAATACAAAAAAATATAACTATGAATTTTGAGATCAACGTAGCCTTCCTATGTTCGACCCGGAACTTCTTTATAGATTTTTCGATATAAATTTTATCTGTTGAATTGATTTCTTCGTGACTCGAACTACAACGACGACTTTTTGAATCCAACTACGAATGCGTAGTTTTCCGCATTCAACATTTTGGCACGTTGTTGGGGAGGCAACGATTTTTCGATCTTTTTCTCGCATTTCGTGCACTTTACTATTTTCTAACTTGCTTTATCTCTTGTCTATTATTTTGCAGATACCTCTATTAGGGAAGCATCAAGCGGTAGATCAGAGTAAAGTGCAATTGAAGACGACTATAAGTGCTCCCCATTTTCCCCCCTCCATAGATTTCATTTCATCACATTAATTCAAACTCCAATTAACCTAGATGATTACATAAATCCTAGGATTAGTTTGGTTACTTGGATTTCCACCCACATTCATTTCACCCTTGCAAAAAAAAAAAATCAACAAAAAGATACTTTTGTGGAATAAAGCAAACATACACACAACATACACCCACATTCAAGGCACATAACCTAATTGATTCTTATCTACTCAACCGGATTCTGATCTGTGGATCGGTACAAACAAATCAACATATAAAAGAGTAGCAATCAGTCTAGGTTAATCGCTTTGTGTGCCTAACTCAATGGTGTAATTGTGGCCAATTGTTTGAGTTGTTGAGGTCGCACCAGTCAAACTAAAATCAACTCACCAAGTAGCTTCCTCTTAAGGTTTTCAATTTAGGTTCATACCAGACACTCCACTTCATTTTTTATTTCAAAAGGAAAGTGATCTTCATCCGTGCTTGAAAACCTGGTTTGCCTCAAACTTGATTGAATTAAACCTAATTCTAAACCCTAAAAGCTACTTAAGCAAGATTTGAACATTAAAATCTACTCATCACAAATAATCTTGCATGAAAACCTTGGTTATGCATGCACTCATACATACTCAATTGATCATTAAGGGCACAACCCATTTTAAGGGCCCACCACATTCCATAAGCACTACAATCCCAGGCCTAAATAAAATCAAGTAGACATTGGCCTTAAGGACTGATTTGCTCTTTGCGGTCCAGTCTGAGATTGTTTACAATTAACCTGCTTGTACTGATCAATCTGATCTCAAGCTAGGGGAGTAGCATCAAACAACCACGGCTGGGGGGTACACTAGGAGCCGAAGGAAGAACCTTCTCCCCAATCCTTCATTCTAACTGGTTGGATTGAGCAAACGCAAGTAGAGTAAATCGTATATAATCTTAAGGCGGGTTCTAAGAGTCTGTAGATCCTTAGGCTACCCCACTTAAGGATAAGCTTGTTTTGTTGTGCTGCAGGGTTCTTATCCCTAATCCTTCTGACCTTTTCTAGTTTATGCTGGGAAGGAGGTCATTGAATCCCTGATTGGAAGGACCACTAGAGTATTCTAGGAGGCACAGATTGGATTTTGGCCAAATTGATCCCATGGCCAATCAACAACCTCCTCTGCCTCAAGATCCACAGGAGGTATTTCAAAGGCAGCTAGAACAAATGCAGAGAATGCAGGGCACTCAGCCCTTGAAGGATTTTTATGATACTTCAAATTACGAGGAACATCTCGGCATCCAGATTCCTACCAGAGACGTAGAAATCAAGCCCCAGGTGTTACCTAATTAAACATTTCCATGGGCTTGGCTCTGAAGACCTGTTTTAGCACTTGGAGGATTTGACCACTTTGGTCTAGATCACCAAGGCACGAAACGTGAATGAGGAGCAAATGATCATGAGGCTCTTCCCCCACTCTCTTATGGATAAAGCTGGTCATTGGTACAAGACTCTAGGAAGGCCAATTGTAACTTGAAATGATTTGAAATTAGCCTTCCTGAAGAAATTCTTCCCTGTCGGACATACTAATGCTTTGAGACGGGCAATTGCTACCTTCACCCAACAGTCGGAGGAGTAGTTTCATGTTGCTTGGGAGTGATTCCAGGACTTATTGTGGAGGTGTCCACACCACGAGGTGCCGAAATGGCAACTCGTGCAAATCTTCTACCATGGGTTGACTGAGCAACTCAGCACGTGGATGCTTCTTGCAGTGGCAATTTCCTCAACAAAGACGCAGATAGTGCACACGATTTGTTTGAGGAGATGAGAAAGAATTTGATCAATCATGCCTCCATGGATACTTTTAGCCGGTCCCAATAGCCTAGATCAAATGTTAATGAGGTCCACGACTCTCATTCATTCGATATGGAATTGATTGGTAATAAACTTGATAAGGTGGACTTGGTTACTAAGAGAATGGAGGAATGGATGGATGGAAACTCGACGAGCAACTCTCGATCCACTCAATCCCAGAATTTGGGATTCCATTCATCGTGAGCTCCTTCTGGACGGGAGTTCATGAATCAACTTGATGCAGCTCAACCTATGAGTCAGTGTTATCCGGAACCCCATGGGTTCCAAACTGGGACCTTTGATCCCAGTTTCTCTGATCCCTCCCTTTCTTTCTCTCCATCCTCACCCTATGAGGATGTCTATACTGTACAGGAGAATGTTAGGTCCAACCCTTACTCCAATGCTTATAATCTAGGTTGGAGGAACCACCCTAACTTCTCCTGGAAAAACCCGGGGCAGCAGACCCAATTCCAACCCAGCAACTATGCTCCGCAATGACCAATGGGTCAAGATCATGTTTACATTCAACTGTCCCCGAAGCAGGTCAATCAGCTAGCTTGGAATGCCTGTCAACCTGTAGGGCGGGTTGATTTGAACCGGCAAATGGTAGAGATGCAAGGATCTATGTTCCAACTCATAAAGCACATGAAAACCTCACTGGATAACTTACAAAATGGGTTCATTGCTAATTCTAGTCAACTTGGATCTCTGCCATCTCAACCCATACCCAATCGACGTAATATCCAGAATCCGGGCAATCAAGCCCATGGATATGAGAATCAGAAGGATCCACACAAACATGCTCAGGTGGTTGAGTAGGGTCCTTCCTCTTCTTCCTCTTCATCAAATCAACGGTTCTTGGCTAATGAAGCCCCTTCAATATTTCCTAACCCTCCCCAAGACTTAAACCCGTATGCATCTGCTAATTTTGTTACCTTGAGGAGTGGTAAACAAACTGAGGATCCAAAACCACACTGTTCTAATTTACCAAATCTTGAAGAGCCTGAGGGGAGAAAGGAGAACTCTGGAGAAGAAATCAAGGCTCAGGAACCTGATTTCGAAGATCCAACTCATGTTCCTTTTCCTGAGGCCTTGATTAGATCAATGAAGAAGAAGTATGTTGATAGTAATGAGGAGCTACTGAATATTTTCAAGAATGTTGATATCAATATCCCGCTCCTCAATGCTATCAAACATATACCGGCTTACTCAAAATTTTTAAAAGATTTATGTACACAGAAGCGTAAGTCGAGAGAATCTGTTCCGAGGAAGGTGGTACTCTCTGAGCAGGCTAGTTCTGCTATCCTGCACCACCTCCCTCAGAAAAAGATAGATCCAGGTGCTCCTTTGATTTCTTGTGTCATCGGATATTGCACCTTTGATAGAGTGCTGCTGGATTTGGGTGCATCCATCAACCTAATTCCGACTTCTCTTTACGAGAAGTTCGGATTATGTGAACTTCGGCCGACTTCAGTAACGCTGCAGTTAGCGAACCGTTCAGTCACAAATCCGCAAGGCGTTATTGAAGATGTTATTGTCAAGGTTAAGGATTTCTATTTTCCTGTAGATTTCCTTGTCCTTGACATGGATGTACCTGAAAATCTGAGGAACACGCCCATCATTCAGGGGCATCCGTTCCTGGCTACCGCCAAGGCCAATATTAACTGTGAGAGCGGTAGCATGGAAATCACATTTGGGGATCAAAGAATGAAATTGGATATTTTTAAGGCTATTAACAAATTCTAGGATTGTGGATTTATTAAGGAACTTGAGGACGATAACGTGAATATTGAAACTTGTATGGTGGTTTCTGCATTTGAAAGTTCCTCCTCTAATAATGATTTGGACCCGCAACCCTCTATGGCAAACCCGCCACCTTCTGAAGAGGTTATTGATTTTGTTCACTCTTAACCTCTTCCTCTTGACGAGTCTTCATCAGCTTCTCCCTTACCTTCAATCATCAACCCACCCCAGCTTGAACTGAAACCATTGCCTGAGAATCTGAAATATCAATTTTTAGGACCACATAAGATGCTCCCTGTGATTATCAGTGCTAAATTAACAAAGGAGCAGGAGATTAAACTGATTAAGGTCCTAAAGGAACACAAGGAGGCAATTGGCTGGACCATTCATGACCTTAGGGGGATCGAGCCATCTTATTGCAATCACAGAATATTTTTGGAAGATGGATCCTGCCCTTCTTGCTAGATGTAGAGGAGATTAAACTTGAATATGTGAGAAGTGGTCAAGAAGGAGATTATCAAGTGGCTCGATGCAGGAATCATTTATCCGATCTCTGATAGTCCTTGGGTAAGTCCCGTGCAAATTGTGCCCAAGAAAGCTGGGATTACCATTGTGACTAGCGAGAAAGGAGAATCTATCACAACTCATTCGGCTTCCTCTTAGAGAGTTTGTATTGATTACAGGAAGCTAAACACAGCCATGAAAAAGGATCATTTCCCTTTGCTTTTTATTGATCAAATCCTTGAAAGACTAGCTGGGGCAGAAGTACTTTTGTTTCTTTGATGGCTACTCGGGATACAACCAAGTCCTTATCCATCTCGAGGATCAAGAAAAAATGACTTTCACCTGTCCCTACAGAACCTTTGCTTTCCGTAGGATGCCATTCGACTTATGCAATGCACCTGTGACTTTTCAAAGGTGTATGCTGGCCATATTCTCTGACATGGTGGGAGAGTTTATGGAAGTCTTCATGGATGATTTCTCAATTTTTGGAGAATCGCTTAACTCTTGTCTGGCTAATCATGAAATGATTCTTAAACAATGCATCAAAACAAGACTGCTCCTTAGCTGGGAAAAGAGTCATTTAATGACACATGAAGGCATCGCCTTGGGTCATGTAATCTCTGAACGGGGAATCGAAGTGGACAAAGCTAAGGTTGATGCTATCGCTAAACTTCCTCCTCCCACATCTGTCAAACAAATTCGATCATTTCATAGTCATGTGGGATTCTATAGGAGATTCATCAAGGACGTTTTGAAGGCTGCTCGTCCTTTGAGCAATCTTCTCACCAAAGAAACGCCATTTGATTTTGACAAATCATGCCGTAAGGCATTTGATTTTCTTAAAATGGCAATCACTTGTGCTCTGGTCTTACAGCCATCGATTTGGACAACCCCATTTGAGATCATGACCTACGCTTCTGATTACGTGGTCGGGGTTGTTTTGGGTCAAAAGATTGACAGGAAGCCCTCTGTCATCTACTAAGCTAGTAAAACTCTAGAAGAGGCCTAGAGGAATTACACTGTTATTGAGAAGGAATTACTAGCTGTAGTGTTTGCTTTGGAGAAATTTAGGGCTTATTTCTTAGGGTCTCACGTCATCATATATAACGACCACTCAGCCTTGAGACATCTCTTCGCCAAAATGGATGCCAAACCCTAGCTTATTCGATGGATTCTTTTGCTTCAAGAATTTGATCTTGAAATCAAGGATAAATCCGAAATACAGATTGTGGTGGCGGATCATCTGTCGAGACTTCAGAGTGATTCTTCTTGTTCGAACATTCTGATTGCTGATACTTTTCCGGACGAGACCATCCTTACAGTTTCAGGTGTCCAAACCCTGTGGTTTGCTAACATCGTTAATTATTTGGTCGTTGGTCAAATCCCCTAGGATTGGACCAAGCAACAACGGGATAGAGTCAAATCTAAGGCCAAATATTACTTCTAGGAGGACCCTAAATTGTACCACATCAACTCTAATTAGATTATTCACTGATGCGTTCTCGAGAACGAATTCAAGAGTATACTCGAGTTCTGCCATGCATCTGCGTGTGGTGGACACTTCTCCGGGAAAAAGACGGCCGCAAAAATTTTGCAATCTGGATGCTATTGGTCATTTTTATTCATGGATCCCAGGACATTTCGAGGTCGTGTTCCTGATGCCAGCCACTTTGGAGCATAACCAAGAGAGACATGAGGCCCCTAAACCCGATTCTTCCCGTCAAAATCTTCGACGTTTGGGTCATAGATTTCATGGGACCCTTCCTCCCTTCATTTGGATAGCAGTACATTCTTGTTGCTGTTGATTACGTGTCCAACTGGATCGAGGCTATTCCCACCTGAACCAATGACCACAAGGTGGTCATCGATTTTGTCAAGAACATCTTTAGCCGGTTCAGGATTCTGAGGACCATCATCAGTGATGGTGGCACACATTTCACTAATGTCCAGTTCCGTAATTTGCTAGCAAAATACGAGGTTAATCATAGAATCTCCACACCTTACCATCCCCAGATGAATGGACAGGCCAAGATCTCCAATCGGGAGATCAAGAATATTCTACAGAAAATGGTTAGGCCTGATCACAAAGACTAGACTCAAAAGCTTGAGGATGCTCTTTGAGCCTACAATACGGCGCATAAAATGCCCATCTACATGTCTTCATTTCGTCTAGTGTATGGAAAGGGATGCCGAAATTGAACATAGGGCATTTTGGGCAATCAAGCAGTGCAATCTAGATTTGAGTTTAGCGGCGGGAAGACTACGAAACTCCAACTATCTGAGTTGGAGGAGCTTAGAAATGACACATATGAGAATGCCAAGATTTATAAGTATCAGACTAAAGCTCTTCATGACCAATTGATTTCCTACAAGAGCTTTAAGCTGAACCAGAAAGTCTGGCTCTTTGATTCTTGACTTAAGCTCTTTCCTGGCAAACTTAGGTCAAAATGGAATGGCCCGTTCATTATCGATCAGATATTTCCAAACGGGGCTGTTCAGATCTCTGACCCAAAGACGGGTAATTCATTTAAAGTCAACGGTCAACGTCTAAAGCCTATTATTGATCGTATTGTTCCAAAACCCGTCTCAGACATGGTTGCTCTAGCTATGTTGTGATTTCTTTGGCTGGACTACGCCTTATAGATAGAAATAAACTTAGCAGTTGTACAGTCTGACTCAAAGCTGACCCGAGCTTCAAATTCAGGTGATATCTTATGCATTCTACCCTTCCTTTCATGTCTTTTATTCTCAATGCAGACATTGCATCAGCTAGGCATGGGGGGCTGCATTCATTTCTGAATCATTTTGTTAGCTATGTGGAATTCTTGTAAATTCTACTTGTTTTTCTCTTTAAAAAAAAAATTGAATTAGGAAGGAATACTTGGACATTAGGAACTTTCAATCTTAGGAAATATTACAGTAGGATCTGAACACTAAGACCCTTTAGGTCTTTGGGCTTAATTAGCTCGGGTATCCACTAAAATGTGGATTTGTTTATCGAGTCCTCGCCATCCTGAATTCTATTTTAATTTGAATTAATAAGTTTGGGTGAGAAGCACACAACTTATCAACATGCCCCCTGATATGAGGGAACTTTAAGTCTAAGCATCTACACACTATTCGTCACTGATTCATTGTTCGATGGTTTTAACGGAAATTCGGTAGCTAATGAACCTTCTAGGGTGATATGGCTGGCAAGTTATCGTGGGTAACAGCCCATAGGTAGGTTGTCCAGAGCCTAGTCACAGGACCACTCTCTTCTTGCTGCCTTTAGTTAAATCTTAGACCAGGGAAGCCACCTACTTAAAAAGAAAAAAAGTTCAAAAAGAAAAGAAAAATAAAAAAAAATGAAAAAGGAGAAAAGAAAGAAAAAAATAAAAGAAATAAGCCACACTTCACCGCACGAGTATGGCTAGTAAGTTGTCGGTGGTAATAGCTTATCGGCCGCTTATCCAGATCCCAGCTTAAAAAATGCATAAAAAAAATCCTAAAACACTTAGGAAGAAGCAGAGAAGTAGAATAAGCCAGGGAGATATACACTAGATTCACCCTTGTGTTGACCCCATAAAAAATAAAAGTAGGGAGAAAGCTATCGATCGTATAGATAAACCTTTAGGTAGAACTCTTTTCAAGGTCACCTAGGGGCGTAGAAACCCAAAGTCCATTCTGATTGCCGATCAACGAGTCCATCACATTCACAAAAAGATGCTTAGAACTTAGGGTTCTCATCAAATCTTGGGTGGGTTGAGTGGCCATAGAAAGCCACTCCGTAACCCTAAACTCAAAAATCCAAAAAAAATTAGAAGAGAAGAAAAAGAGAAAAAGAGATCTTTCTTTGAATAAGGGGAGGGCTTGAGGCGATCTACATTTTGGCAGATACCTAAGCGCTGTTGTGTCTTTGAAAGTTCAGGTTCTACATAAAAATTTCATAATGTTGAAAATGACTTGAGCCCAAGAAATCCAACCCTAATTCTTTTATAAATAGCATGTATGCTTTGCTAGGAACTAGCAAAAGATAGTCATAGGGGTGTGAAGTTGGTCGGGCTCGGATAGGTTGTGTTAATATGGTGATTTAATCATTGAAATGAGTATAGTGGTTAACTTGAATCGAGCCTAACCATCTCTTTACAAAATTTCTAACCTGGCCTACTTAATTTTATCTTGGTCACTTTTAGGCCCAGGGTCGAACTCAGGGAAGCGGGATTAGAGGTGAACAAGTTTCTATGCCCTTCCTACAACTAATCTCTTTCGTTCGTTTATTATGTTTTTGGTGTTTTCTATTTAAGATTTTTTTTCTGATAATTTTTGTCCTTGACGTACACCCTCAAAATCAAGTTCGTGGCTTTGAGCCAAATTAGGGTTCCAAAACTGGTCTTGCTATTTGCAAGACTAAGTACCTACAGGTCAAGGATTATCTTTTCTCTTTTGTATATTTTTTTATCTTTTGAATGGCAGGAAAGAGAAATAGAAATAAGATAAATATAGTATATATATATATGTATATTATATATGTATATAGGGGTGGGGGTGGAGGAGGAAATGGTGTGTAGCACGGTGTCGAGTTGATCGTCGTCTAGGAAGACGCAACCAACAGGACGAAGTGCCGCGTGGAGTGTAGGATGGATGGGTAGAAGATGTGTGTGGAGACGCTTGTACTCGTGTATCGGGGAATATCAGCAACTGGTGTAGCTATTCCCGCGATACAACGTGTGGTAGGTGATACGAAAATATAAATATATGTATATGTGTATATATAAATATATATCTATATGTATATATATATAGCTATGGTTATAATTATGTAGGTGTATACGTAGTTATATATGTATATATATATATATATGTATATTTATAATTAGATATATATGTATGTATATATAACTATATATAGATATAGATATATATATATATAGTAATATATGTATATAGTTATATAAATGTGTATCTGTATATATATATATATATGTATTTGTAGTTATAGATATATGTATGTATATATGTATGTATATTTGTATATATATAAATATGTATAAATATATGTGTATATGTATGTATATATACTTATACTTAGTTGTATAGGTAATAACATATGTATAGATATACGTATATATATATATATATACGTGTATAAATATATATATATGTAAATATATATATATATAAGTATATAGTCGTGTACAAGTGAGTGGGTGTGTGTACGAGAGTGTGTGTGTGTATGTGTCTGCGGGAGGGAGTGAGAGAGAGAGAGAGAGTGTTTGCTGGAAGAAGAGGGCATGGCAAGTTAAGTCGTCTGGAGGCTTCAGCCGTCGTCTGATGGCCCACGTGCAGGTGCAGGTGCATAGGTGCGCGAAGATGCGCGTGCACGCTGGAGGGAGTGGGCGCGAGGGAGGGACTACAACAAAGCGCACTGCATGTTGAGGGGAACGCGGGCGAAGAAGTGGGTGCTAGGAGGGATGCAGGCGTAGATGGGTGCGAGCGCTAGCATACGTGGGAGTAGGCGCGCGGACGGGCTGGCGATAGTTGCGGCGTGGAGAGAGAGCGCGCGGTGACCGAATAAGTGAGAAACTTTTCGGTCACCGCACTGTAGCCACAATGTCACGCTCCCTAGCATGAATAGTGGCTATAGTGCGTGCTCGGCTCGCGCAATCGGCTGCGCACCGTTCAGCATGCGCGGGCACTGTGGGGAGATCTGGCGCGCGCGTGGAAGGAGTTGCGCCGGCTGCTGGCATGCGTGGTGGCCGGCACGCGGGCGAGAGGTGGCTGGTGCATTGCTGCAGCTACGGTTGAGCTTCAAAGCTCAACTCTGTGGCAATGGCGGAAATGGATGGAATGACGAAAATAGAGAGGTGAACCACCACGCCTACCAGCTCTTTGATGAGCTGGGCAGTGGTGGGACTCACAGTGGTAGTCGTGTACCACTGTGAGCTGCTCCTGCCCGCAACGTATCTCCTCAGGAGGAAGAGAGGCTGTGCATGGAGGGGAGAGGGGAGGAGACAGCCTGGAGAGGGAAGGCTGCTGTGTGTGTCGTGTGTGCTGGACCAGGCTCCGCCGCAAGGAAGATGGCTGTGCCCTTTTTAAAGAGGAAGGAGGCAAGCACAGCCATGCCCTGGGCTGTGCATGGCTGTGCATGCGGCTGGCAGGGAGTGGCGTGAAGAAGAAGAGAAAGCCATGCCCTACAGCCATGGAGAAGAAGAAATTCAAAGCCAATAAAAATTGAGGATGGTGATTTTGCGAGGCAGCACTTGAGGAATACGTTAATTTCAAGGCCATTTTATTCACTCTCCTCCCCTCTCAAATAAATGCATGCATGCGTTTATTTTTACAAATGCGACTATGGCTACCTAATATACACTGGCAATGCTAGGAAATAGCACAAGATGGCATAATTGTTGGTGCATTTTTGCTGTGCAAACATACCCCCATGCCTATCTTTTGCTAGTCCCTATTAAAACATTTTTGCATTGTATTTAAAAATGATCTTAAGCTGAAGATCTTCTTCAGAGGCGACATAGGTGTGTTTATTTGTTGGATATTGTGAGAACCAATTGCAGAGAAGACTACCAGTACTTTAAGTCTTATGTGACATAGACCATCTCTCGACTAACCAGGACTCTTGATATTTAAACCTTAAGTTCGATTTCCAAGATCCGGGAGGTTTTTGCCGTACTCGAGAGCTTAAGAGATTATGGCTTATGCTTAGTGAAGGATCAAGACTGACCAGATGAACATTAAGACTCAAGCCCAGGGTTTCATGAATTTTTAAGTGCAGGTTGGTCCCAATTTTAGCTTATGTCTTCGGATTGACCCTTACAAAGATGACGGAAAACTCAACTCCCATTTTATGACATTTGTGGCTCAAAGAAAATAGGGTATTTACCCTGAAGAACTTTTTTGTAGGGAGAAGATTTCACAGATATTTGTGAGACATAGTGACTTATTTGTACCCTTTTTTTTTTTTTGAAACACGTGTCAGTATATCTCTTAGAACTTTATTTGGAGGAGCACACTTTTCTTTCGGTGGGAGAGTTCCTTTTTGGTGGAAAGAGTCTCTCCTAAACATAAGACTAAAGCCTGGGATAAAAAGTCTACCTGCGCGCACAGGTAAGGACTCCACCTTCCCTAATGAACACTAGGGTTGGATCTTATGTTCACCTGGTCTTTCTTGATATGTGTAGTGTGAATCAAGATTACTTAGGCTCTCAAGTAGAAGCAAACCAACATATCCTGTACTAATGTCTCAGGTACAAGAATACGTCCTTAGTTAGGAGAGATTTCGATCTATCTTGTCAATGCTTAAGTGAATTAAGCTGAGCCTGAGCGAATCAAGCTTCTGTGGCCTGGAAAGTCTTCAAAACAGTGGTTGAATATCTATAAACACTTATTGTATTTTTGTTTCAGCCTTCAGATCATTACTAAACACCTTTTTCTTCTTTCTTTTTTTTTTTTTTTTAACATATTTATAGATAGATGGATACTGCATGATGCCCTAAAATACCAAGATCCTATGGATGCCTATCCACCCCCCCATGCCAAACGATGCTATGTCCTCATATGCATGCAGGGTAGGGTAGAGGAAGGATGAAAGATTAGGAATTGAGAGCTGAGGTGCAGGGTATACAATAGGGTGGTAGGGTGGGTGGATGGTGGGTGGTGAAGTGAAAAGTGAAGTGAGCGTGATAGGTATGGTGGATGGTGAGTGTTGTTGGGGTGCCTCCCAAAGAGCGCTAAATTTAACGTCCCCAGCTGGACTTAGAATGAGGCACGACATTAGTTACCCTCCAGCAGGGCAACAGTTTCTCCAACGGGGGCAGGTTCATGAGTAAGATAGGGTTTCAAACGCTGCCCATTGACCATAAATTTATGCCCAGATTTGGGATCTTCAATCTCAACGGCCTCGTTGGGAAATGGTCTCGAGACCAAGAAAGGACCAATCCATTTGGACTTCAGTTTCCAAGGAAAGAATTTGAGCCGGGCATTGTACAGCCAAACTTCCTGAGATGGCTCAAATTCTTTCCGCCGAATACGGCTGTCGTGAAAAGCCTGTGTGTTGCTTGAAAGTTAAGGCAGAATCATAGGCTTCACGACGGAGCTCTTCCAGCTCCTGGAGTTGGAGTTTCCTTTCTCGACCACACAGGTCTGGGTCGAGGTTACATTGGTGAACCGCCCAATAAGCACGGTGCTCCAACTCCACAGGCAAATGACAAGGCTTCTCGTAAACGATTCTATAAGGAGACATACCAAGGGTAGCCTTGAAGGTGGTCCGATACGCCCAAAGTGCGTCAATTAGCTTGTCGGACCAATCCTTACGGTCAGGCCGAACCGTTTTCTTGAGAATTTGCTTGATTTGTCGGTTCGACACCTCTGCCTGGCCATTCGTCTGAGGATGATACGGGGATACGATTTGATGGTGGACACCATAATTCCTCGGAAGTGCCTGAAAAGAGGCATGGGTAAAGTGGCTTCCTCCATCCAAGATAATGGCTCGAGGGATCCCAAAGTGCGCAAAAATGGGGTCTTTGACAAATCGAGTGGATATAACATGGTTAGCACGACGCATGGGAATAGCCTCGATCCATTTCGAAACATAATCAACAGCCATGAGGATAAATTCAAAGCCGTTGGAAGGAGGAAAGGGACCCATCAAATCAATTCCCTAAATGTCGAAGATTTCTGCAGCTAGGATGGGTTACAAGGGCATCATGTCACGATGTGACATTGATCCTAACTGCATCCTGGTGAAGGGAGGACCAAAAGAAACCACACTACAACACCTTGGCTGCAGTTTTCCTCCCAGAGAAATGGCCTCCACAAGCCTGATCGTGGTAGAAGGATAGCACACTAGGGAATTTGCTGTCAGGAATGCAGCGATGGATGATTTGATCAGCACCTATTCGAAAAAGAAGTGGATTATCCCAGAAATAATACTTTTCTTCTACCATGAGACGCTCACGCTGGATTTTAGGCCAGCCATGTGGAAGGGATCCAGAAGCAAGGTAATTGGCAATGTCGGCATACCAAGGTCCACTTGCCACATTAATTGGCAATAGGTGCTCATCGGGAAAAATCTCATTAATTGGTAGAGTAAGTCCAATATGGTTAGGGTCCAGTCTAGAAAGATGATCAGCCACAACATTCTGGGCTCCGGCCTTATCGCGGATCTCAATGTCAAATTCTTGGAGTAGGGGGATCCAACGAATCAGTCTAGGCTTGGCATCCTTCTTGTGCATGAGATGGCGAATGGCCGCGTGATCTGTGAAAACAATAACGTGTGAGCCCAGAAGGTAAGAGCGGAATTTCTCCAGCCCAAAGACGATCGCCAGTAGTCTTTCTCAGTGGTAGTATAACTACGCTGGGCCTCGTCCAACATCTTACTGGCATAGTACACCACGAAGGGGTGTCTATCGCATCTTTGTCCCAGGATGGCTCTGACTGTAAGGTCGGAAGCATCACACATGAGTTCAAAGTCGAGGGCCTAATCAGGTGGCTGGAGAACAGGGGCCTTGGTGACAGCATTACGCAACTGCGTGAATGCCCATATACAATCGGGGCCCATATCGAAGGATACGTCGGTCGATAGGAGATGAGTTAAAGGTCGAGAAATCTTTGAGAAATCTTTGATGAATCTCCTATAGAAACCGACGTGTCCCAGGAAGGAGCAGATTTGTTTGATAGAGCCAGGCACAGGTAAATCAGCAATGACATCAAGTTTAGCTCTGTCAACCTCGATACCCCTATCGGAGATGATATGCCTGAGAACAATTCCCTCGTGAACCATAAAATGACTTTTTTCCCAAGAAAGCACGAGGTTTACATCAATACATCTCCTAAGGATACAGGTCAACTTAGCAAGACATTCATCCAAAGATGGTCCAAATATCGAAAAGTGATCCATGAAGACCTCGAAAAAGTCACCCACGATGTCATGAAATATTGCCAGCATACATCTCTGGAAAGTTGCTGGTGCGTTACAAAGTTCGAGCGGCATCCTTCTAAATGCAAAGGTACCGAAGAGGCAAGTAAAGGTGGTTTTCTCTTGGTCCCGGGGGTCAATTGCCACCTGGTTATATCCTGAGAATCCATCCAGGAAATAGAAAATTTTATTTCCCACTAACCGCTCCAGGATTTGGTCAATGAAAGGTAGCGGGAAGTGATCTTTCTTAGTTGCAGCATTGAG
Organism: Thalassia testudinum; assembly: GCA_037157565.1. Classification (NCBI taxonomy): domain Eukaryota; kingdom Viridiplantae; phylum Streptophyta; class Magnoliopsida; order Alismatales; family Hydrocharitaceae; genus Thalassia; species Thalassia testudinum. The sequence goes on from JAZHRO010000025.1 coordinate 101,226,276, forward strand.
TTTCCAATAATCTACACACACTCTCCAAGATGTAGGAGTGCATGCAGGGATGGATTCGTCCCTGTCATTGACACGGATGGTGAGTCCCGCCTTTTTAGGCACGACATGAATCGGACTCACCCAGGGGCTATCGCTGATCGGGTAGATTATACCCACATCCATCCACTTAATAATTTCCATTTTAACGACCTCCTGCATGTTAGGGTTGAGACGTCGCTGCATCTCGCGGGAAGGTCGCCTCCTCCTCCGTATATATATGGTGAGTGCAGTAGGAGGGGCTAATGCCAGTTAAGTCTGATAAAGACCATCCAATGGCTGCCTTGTGTTCCATAAGGACCTTTGTTAGTTTGTACTCTTGCTCCCTGGTCAATTTTGAACTGATGATTACAGGGAGCGTTTCATTTGGTCCCAGGAAAACATACTTAAGTGTACTAGGCAGCTCTTTTAGCTCGGGAGTGGATGGTGAAAGATCTGGCATTTCTTGGGACAAGAGTGTCCCAGGCAAATCGGAAAACAAGTCAGGGGGAAGAAGTTGGCCCTCAGATTGGCCAAGAAGAGGGGCTTCTTGGATAGATGGATCCAAAACGGAATAGCCCCAGTGAGAAGTATGTGGGCTCAAGGTCCCAGTGTGGTGTTGCAAATCTGCCTGATTTGGCGGGAAAGAAAGGGCAATCCAGTCTTCAAGAGTGTGGACCGGCGGTGAGTAGCCTGGATATGACTCAGACCACGAAGCATGGGAAGCGGAGAAAACCTCGTTAGAAGTTTGGTCAGGAGAAGGTACGGGAGTAGGGAGGGATGGGGGAATGTCACAATATGTGTCGGTCAAGCAATCATCAGTGTTTAAAGGCAGTCCGCAGTAGTCAGAATTGGTCCCAATTAGTCCGATACACGCGCTGACGGCCATGTCCTCGCCAGACGTGTCATCCTCGATGCAATCACAATCAAAGTTCTTGGTTGCCTTGAAGATGTTAAGCTTGAGCTTTTCAGATCCAACGGCAATCTCGATACAGCCCGACTCGCAGTCGATATGGGCGCGGGCTGTGGCCAAGAAAGGTCGACCAAGGATGACCGGACAATCAGAAAGTGAGCTAGGAACTTCCATATCTAAAATAAGAAAGTCAACAGGAAAACAGAGACTGTTGACCCTAAGCACCACGTCTTCCACCACACCCTTTGGAATTTCGACAGAATGATCTGCCAACTGTAACGTGACAAGGGTGGGTTTCAGATTTCCCAAGGAAAATTTTTTGAGCATGATGGTTGGTATAAGATTGATGGAAGATCCTAGATCAGGCAGGGCACGGTTAAAATTGCAACCTTGGATGCTACAGGAAATAAGCGGTGTGCCCGGATCTTTCTACTTCGTTGGTAGGTTTGACAGTATAGCACAACTCACATGAGGTGAGAGAACCACCAGATTCTTAGTTTTCTTTTGCTGTCACCTGGGTGTTGTGTAGTCTTTGAAAAATCAGGCGACAATAGGTATGTGGTCGATAGCCTCGAGCAGGGGTACCTTGATTTCAACATCCTTGAACAAATTACGTAGGTTATCAAAGGCCTGCATATCCTTCATCTTGCCTTTTGGCTCCCTCAGTAGAGCCTCAGGGAATGGGACTGATTCTGGCACCAATTTGGGCGTATCATCCTCTCGATAATGCGGCATGCATCCCGAATTAGAGGGCGGTGAAGAAGACGAGCCAGGATCAGGTCGAGGCAGATCGACGGTCTGCTTACCGCTCCTCGTAGTGATTGCAATGGACGATGTGTGTCCAGTGGGATCATAAGGCAGAGGAGGGTTCGCAATAGGGACATAAGAGTGAGATGCTGCAGCAGGATTAGCTTGAAATCCCAGTGGAATGCTCGGAGCCTGCAGAATCTGATGAACCTGCATGGACCACGAGGTACGAAATTTCGCGGGTTGGGAACAGGTTGGGCTGGAAGAGTGCCTTAAGATCGAGTCGCCATGCGTAGTTGACTGATCTTAGCATTCTGCTGCGCCAATTGGTGCTGAAGAGAGGTCATGTTCTCTTCATGGTGCTTTAACATTTCCGTCATCATTCGCATCAATTTATCAAGAGGACTTGATGCATGTTCTGTTTGTAGTACGCAAGGACCCGATGGCGGATTCGCCATGGGATTAGACTGGGCCCTTGGGATGACTGGTGCAGAGGGTTGCATTGGTCCACCCATGGGATTTTGGCACTGTGGGTTGCTGGACCATGAGAAGTTTGGATGATTTTGCCACCCTAGGTTATAAGTGGTAGAGAACGGGTTGTTCCCCAAGGCGCAAGCATCTTCTATGCCAGAAGACATGTCCGCATGTAAATATGCTTCTGAGCACACGGAGGCTTGGTCCTCCGTGTCAAAATACTGGCATGCAGAAGAAGCCAGAGCCACATGACTTACCGAATCGCTTGGCGCAACACTCGGTAAGGAAGGTCTTACGGGGTTTCTTAGGATAAGCCTGGTGTTGGAAGAATTGGGATTGTTTCGAAGTGGTGAGGTGGGGGTGTTTGCCATAGAATGAGCGGGGTTGGCCAAAAGCTCGTCCAGCTTCTTGTGCACGACGGAGACTGCATCCAATTTCTGTGCGATAAGGATGAGATCAGTGAATGAACGGGAGGGTCCCATGTCAACTTCGTGGACATTACGGGGTAGGCTGGTATGATTAAAGGCGACAATGGAAGCATTGTTCATTGAATTTTCACTCATATTTTCAAATAATTTGAATGCTCCATTCTCATCTTTATTCATGAAATTCCCTCTGCAGGAAGTGTCTGAATCTGCTTCAAAGTCTTATTTAGCCCATAATAGAAAATCTGGGCTATATGCCACTTAGGTAGACCGTGATGCGGACACTTCCGAAGAAGGTCATTATATCTCTCCCATGCCTCATGAAACTGTTCGCCATTTTGTTGCGTAAATGAAGTGATAGCACAGCGAAGCGCATTGGTTCGCCCGATTGGGAAGAACTTCATGAGAAACGCTGTTCACATCTCTTCCCAAGAGTGGATGGTTCTCCCAAGGGGGCGTAACCACTGTGACGCTTTATCCCACAATGAAAACGGGAACATTTTCATGAGGACTATAGGTAACCTGATATTTCTTGGTTTAACTGTTTCAGCCAATCGAGTTAGGTCTTCCAAGTGGAGAAAAGGATCTTCACTTGGAAGACCATGGAAGTGAAAATTTATCAGGCCAATTATGTTAGGTTTCAATTCAAAGTCATCCCCGCCCATGGGGACTCGAATTTGTCCTATGGTCTCTATAGCAGCGGGATTCTGATAAGAGCTAAGAGACTTAGGCTCCTCCCATTCGGTAGGGTTCTACATTTCCTCCAATGTTTCCCTAATGGCCTTAATTTGTTCATTATACATTTCCATTTGGGCTTGGAGGCAGGTTATGGGATCCAAGGCTCCACCACCCGGTGGGTTTTGAGGGCAGTTTCCTCCCTCGGGATTTAGGGGTCGGCGTGCAGCCATGTTTGTGGAGGAGGAGGATGATTCGGCTTCTTTTCTAAACTTATCAGACAATTCACACAGTTCAGGGTTTTGTGACCTCCTCCCAAACATGCACTACCGCAGGAAGAATTAGGGGGATACGAAGGGAAAAGAGATCAGAGAAATGACGTCGCAAAGGTACACTTGATGACAAATCAATACAATCAAATTCCTAACCTCTACAGTGTGCCCTTAGACCTAAAGATTTAAGTTACCTACTATCAAGACCTACGGAACCGAATGCGAGCACCGCGGAACCCCCAGGCTAGATTGAAAGGCCATTTGCCCCAATCTTAGACACCCAATAGCATGCGGGAACCCTCACCAGCACGTAGGCACTACACGCAAGTATTTAGACCTCCAATACTTAATAAGGGTCAAGTTGCTACCAGTTTTAGTTAGAGGCTTAGGATCAAGTGCTTCTTGAATGTGAAGGGCATTATTTACGGGTAATGCCCAAGTGATTGATTTTACAAAGTGTGTAAACCAAGTATGCAACGGGGAAATCTCCCCGAATTGAAGTTTTAATTGGTGAATGCTTTTTGGAATTCAGCCTTAAGTAGTGTGGATTTTAGGATTTCGCTGAATTACCAATTCAACCAATCTCCGGGTTTTGAGAGAATACAAGTTTTTTTTTTCTAAGCCCAACAAACCCTTCTTCAATGTCAGTTGGTTAATGCATGCTAAAATGCAATGGGCTTCCCTAGATGGAGATTGCTATGTGTGGATGCACGAATCAATTTTAGATTAGTGTGAAAGGGAGCCAAAGCACTTCAATTCAAGTGCTCTCAATCACCAGAATGATGTTCCACACACAAGGCTCAACCACAAGATAAAGAAAATCAAATTGTTGAGGTTGAAGTATTCGGGATCAAATCTTAGGCACGTGCATGGTCGTGGTGGGGTTGGAATCAACTCAATTCCAAGTCTCCCCACCAAAAAGGTGATCCCGAATTGCAGATAAATGAGACAAAGAGGGATGGCAATCAATCTATTTATCTTTGCCTCAAAGAATACTTCACACGGCGAAAGGTTCAAGAATCAAGATTCTAGGATCTTCACTATGCGAAGTTTGGCAGGAAATCACGGGGCGGTGGGAGTGATGACAAACAATCAAACAAGTGATTTTTAATCCAGTTGCCCCAAGAGATCCCAAGAAGTGTTTTTTTTTTATTATTAAGGTGACAAATTGACCTAAGTTGCTAAGAAAGAAAGACCTACTTGTTCAGCAACGTGTGCAAAGCTCCAGTGCAGTGCTGGCGACTTCACGCTCTCGTTCCCGCCTTGGATCTGCCCACGTCTCCGACTTCGACTACCTGCCTTCTCCTTCCAACTGGTTCACCTGCACACCAACAAACAGAAACACCCGTGAAGAGAAGGGTGTGAGAAGAGAAAAATTAAAGGAATGGAGTAGAAACTTACTTGAATGCACACTTCCCCGGCAATGGCGCCAGAAAAAGTGTGGTCAGGATCGGATAGGTTGTGTTAATATGGTGATTTAATCGTTGAAATGAGTATAGTGGTTAACCTAAATCGAGCCTAACCATCTCTTTACAAAATTTTTAACCTGGCCTACTTAATTTTATCTCGGTCACTTAGGCCTAGGGTCGAACTCAGGGAAGCGGGATTAGAGGTGAACAAGTTTCTACGCCCTTCCTACAACGAATCTCTTCCTTTCGTTTATTATGTTTTTGGTGTTTTTCTATTTAAAATTTTTTTTCTGATAATTTTTGTCCTTGAGGTACACCCTCAAAATCAAGTTCTTGGCTTTGAGCCAAATTAGGGTTCCAAAACTAGTCTTGCTATTCGCAAGATTGAGTACCTGCAGGTCAAGGATTATCTTTTCTCTTTTGTATATTTTTTTATCTTTTTAATGTCAGGAAAGAGAAATAGAAATAAGATAAATATAGTATATATATATGTATATTATATATGTATATAGGGGTGGGGGTGGAGGTGGAAATGGCGTGTAGGATGTTGTCAAGTTGATCGTCGTCTAGGAAGACGCAACCAACAGGATGAAGTGCCGCGTGGAGTGTAGGATGGATGGGTGGAAGATGTGTGTGGAGACGCTTTCTGTACTCGTGTATCAGGGAATTCCAGCAACTGGTGTAGATATTCCCACGATACAACGTGTGGTAGGTGATATGAAAATATATATATATGTATATGTATATATATAAATATATATCTATATGTATATATATAGCTATGGTTATAATTATATAGGTGTATATGTAGTTATATATGTATATATATATATAGATATGTAAATATATATATAGATAGATATATGTATATATGTATATATATATGTATATTTATAATTAGATATATATGTATGTATATATAACTATATATATATATATATATAAAGTAATATATGTATATAGTTATATATATGTGTATCTGTATATATATATATTAGTATAAGTATCTATGTATATAGATATATGCATATATATATATATATATTTGCAGTTATAGATATATGTATGTAAATATGTATATATATTTGTATATATATATATACGTGTATAAATATATATATATATATGTATATATATATAAGTATATAGTCGTGTACAAGTGAGTGGGTGTGTGTACGAGAGTGTGTGTGTGTGTATGTGTCTGCGGGAGGGAGTGAGAGAGAGAGAGAGTGAGTGTTTGCTGGAAGAAGAGGGCACTGCGAGTTAAGTCGTCCGGAGGCTTCAGCCATCGTCTGATGACCCACGCGCAGGCGCAGGTGCGTAGGCGCACGAATATGTGCGCGCACGCTGGAGGGAGCAGACGCAAGGGAGGGACTACAACAAAATGCGCTGCGGGCCGCAGCGCACCACGCTATGTGTTGAGCAGAACGCGGGCGAAGAAGTGGGCGCTAGGAGGGATGCGGGCGTAGATGGTTACAGGCGCTGGCATACGTGGGAGCAAGCGCGCGAATGGGCTGGCAACAGTTGCGATGCAGAGAGAGCGCGCGGTGACTGGATAGGTGAGAAGCTTTCCGGTCACCGCACTGTGCCATAGTGTTGCGCTTTCTAGCATAAACAGTGGCAACAGTGTGTGCCCGGCTCGCGTGACCGGCTGTGCCCCGTTCAGCGTGCGCGGGCGCTGTGGAGCGGGCTAGCACACACGCGGAAGGAGCTGTGCAGGCTGCTAGCGTGCACGGTGGCCTGGGCAGGGGTGAGAGGTGGCCGGTGCCTTGCTGCAGCTGCAGTTGAGCTTCAAAGCTCGACTCTGTGGAAATGGCGGAAATGGCTGGAACGACGAAAACAGAGAGGTGAACCACCACGCCCACCGGCTCTTTGATGAGCTGGGCGGTGGTGGGACTCACAGTGGTAGTTGTGTACCACTGTGAGCTGCTCCTGCCCGCAGCGTAGCTCCTCAAGAGGAAGAGAGGCTGCGCATGGAGGGGAGAGGGGAGGAGATGGCTTGGAGAGGGAAGACTGCTGTGTGTGTTGAGTGTGCTGGACCAGGCTCCGCCGCAAGGAAGATGGCTGTGCCCTTTTTAAAGAGGAAGGAGGCAAGCACAACCATGCCCTGGGCTATGCATGGCTGTGCATGCGGCTGGCAGGGAGTGGCTCAAAGAAGAAGAGCAAGCCATGCCCTACAGCTATGGAGAAGAAGAAATTCAAAGCCAATAAAAATTGAGGATGGTGATTTTGCGAGGCAGCACTTGAGGAATACGTTAATTTCAAGGCCATTTTATTCACTCTCCTCTCCTCTCAAATAAATGCATGCATGCGTTTATTTTTACAAATGTGACTATGGGTACCTAATATACACTGGCAATGCTAGGAAATAGCACAAGATGGCACAATTGTTGGTGCATTTTTGCTGTGCAAACAGATGTGCATACATCTGATTAACCTAAAATGTCTATTAATACATGTTCTTAGTACATTATTAGCATCATACATTGTAAATATTGCATAACATGAGTAATCATGCATTTAGAGCAGTTGTATAAATTGTATAGTAATTGTCTCCTTTTAAGGTCAGGGACAGAGTGACTTTTTATCTGGGCATCGAGTCAAAGATCCAACCATATGGATCTGATCAGGGCGACAATTGGAGTTCAACGACTCCAAGATTGCCCTGATTAGACATCTGTAGCACCAGATAGAGATCAAGGAACCCTAAAGATCAAGGGCCAAGATGATGCCAATCCGCACTTCAGACAACAAATCTGACCTCACGAATGGGTTCGAATCGATGGTTGCTGCCTAACAACGTGAAAATCGATCCAATCTGACACTCGTGGCACCGTCTACGATACTCAGAAGATGGATGGCCAAGATGGCGCCACGTGGTTCCATCTTAGCTACCCAACCAGCCCCAAGGACCCGCCTCTGCTTCTCTTCTTCACCTGCTCAACGAATCTCCATCGTTGGATGCCCAACCAACGACTGCAAAGTCGTGCACTCAATTCCTCCGCGTGACAAAGATGGGCACTCAGCACAGTGATCGAGCCCCTGTGGGTGAGCGAGGGGCCGTGCGATCGAGCCACGCTGAGCGCCTCAATTCAGATGGGCACGGGAACGGGTGCTATTCGACCCTTAGATGAAGATCGGGTGGCCGAGGGGAGGAGATGTGGCACACGAAGGATCCTTCGATCACGTACGCAGGCGATGACACGTGTTTGCACGCCTTATTGCACGCAGGTGCGCGACAAAGGAGTTTTGAAGGCGTTGGCGAGGATCGATCTCGACCGTCCAATCTCACGATCAGACGGCTGAGATCAATCCAAATGTGCGCAGGCGTTAGGGCGTGGAAGAGGAGCGGGCGTGCGCATATGCTGCCCATGGCAGACCTTTAATGATGTTTAAGTCCGTCACTAAAGGTCCTATATTAATGTTTCTAAAATTAAAATGTCCAAAATGCCCCCACTCCTTACAACTATAAAAGGAGACCCCTACCCTACAAATTTCTCATCCCTTCCTTCCCCTCTCTCGCTCTCCAATGCTTAAGAGAAACTTGTCCCACACCTAGGATTCTCCTCAAGAGCTAAAACCAAGTTTTTACCCTTGTTCCGGAAGTGGATCGCGTAACGATGACGACATGTTGCCTCATTCCTATTCTTCCGACTTCATCCTCCTTCTTCCCGCCTCATCCTCCGTCTTCTAGGCGTCGCCTCCATCCGGCTCATCCTCTAAGCATTCATCGAGGAGGATAACTTCTCTCTCCCTTCTTTTTCTGCTGTCTAGAGTAGAATTTTCCCGCTTTCTAGTGTAATCATTTGTAGGTTTCTTAGTTGTAAAACATTATTCAAATATCAAGTGATTGTTCTCTCTCTCTTATTATTTATATCAATTCCATTATGATTAGTTTTCCTTTTAAACAAAAATGCAAAAAAATATAACTGTGAATTTTGAGATCAACGTAGCCTCCATGTGTTCGACCTGGAAATTCTTTACGGATTTTTCAGTATAAATTTTATCTGTTGAACGGATTTCTTTGCGACTCAAACTACAACGACGAGTTTTTGAATCCAACTGCGAACACGTAGTTTTCCGCATTCAATAGAAGACAATAGGTGAAGAGGAAGCTCAATTCAGCTGAACCTTAGCTAAATCTAGCTCATCATAGCTAGATACCAGCTCACTTGTGCTAGGGTTAGCTCTCTTAAGCTCCATTCAACTCATCTTAGCTGGATGGCAACTTAGGGTAGCTCAATTTAGCTCAACCAAGCTTAAGTCAGCTGAAATTCTACTCAACTTAGTTGAGTCTAGCTCCTCTTAGCTCCAATCAGCTCACTGAGAGCTCTAGTTAGCTCAACTAAGTTGACAGAAGTCCACCTCAGCTCAAGTCTAGCTACTTCCAGCTCCACTCAACTTAAGTCAGTTGAAGATGACCTCGACTAGCTCAGGCTAGCTCAATTCCAACTCCCGGAGACTCCACTCAACAAAACCTACTTGAGCTAAGCTTTTTAACCTAAGCTAGCTACTCTAGCTAGCTAGGTTATCTCCGGGAAGATCATACCCACCTCACCTCAGCTTAAGTTCACAAAAGCCAACTTGCTTTAGCTTGGCTTAGTAGCTAGCACAGAACTAGCAAGCTAAGCCAGCTAAGGTAGCTCCTTGCTATTCTCTTCAGCAGCCACTAGCTCCAATGCATCTCTAGACAATTCCTCCTTAGCTCCTCTTCCCTAAACCCTAGCTCCCTCCACTACAACCCTACTATCTAAGCTAGCTAAGCTAGATTAGCTTAGGTCCACCTAAGCTATCCACTCAATAGCCATCCATCCCCCTCCTTAATCCTAACTTAACCTAACCCTAACCCACCTATTTTGGTGCCAAAACACACCCCCTTGCACCTCTTCACCTTGGCACCAAAAATGTTGCCTCTTCACCCCTCAACCACCACCAAAAGCAACATTGTGTTGGTGCCAACTAACCCTTCTAGAACTTCCTATTGTTGGCACCAAGACATCCCCACATCCTAGCCTTACACCTTCCTAAACCCATCTCAATCTCCACCTAACCCCCTCCTAGAATCCCCTTAGGATAGCACCAAACCAAGGCACCTTTCAAGGTTGGTGCCAACCCTTAACCTCCATAACCACCTCCTCCAACACCCCTTAGGTTGGCGCCACTTATCCTACACCCTAGGAACCCATAACCACTACTTAAAACACCATCCTACCCTTACACCTACCCTCCATGCCACCTTATCCCTAACCACATAAAAAGTGGCGCCAACTCTCCTTCAACCACACCAAACCTTCACCCTTTCACTTGACACCACTTAATATCCACCCTCCATCTAACAACTACCACCTAAAGACCTAATCCTAACCCTACATCCACCTCCACACCTACCCTCCTTCAACCTACAAAGAGTTGGCACCAACTCTACTCCACCCATCATAACCACCACCCAATACATCCTTCCTCCTCAATGCTAACCCTAATCAACCATTCATCCACCTACTTCCATATCCTAATGGTGTCGGACCCGGTTAGGTTGTTAATATTATGATTTTATCGTTGAAGTGTGTATAGTGGTTAACCTAAATCGGACCTAACCATCTCTTTACAAAATTTTTAACCTGGCCTACTTGATTTTATCTTGGTAACTTTTAGGCCCAAGGTTGAACTCAGGGAAGTGGGGTTACAAGTCAAGTTTCTACGCCTTTCCTATAACGAATCTCTTCTGTTCGTTTATTGTGTTTTTGGTGTTTTTCTATTTAGATTTTTTTCTGGTAATCTTTGTCCTTGAGGCACACCCTCAAAATTAACTTCTTGGCTTTGAGCCAAAACAGGGTTCCAAAACAGGTCTTTCTATTCGCAAGACGGAGTACCTGTAAGTCAAAGATTATCTTTTCTCTTTTATATATCTTTTTTTATCCTTTTATGGGCATGCAAGAGAAATAGGAATAAAGTAAATATAGTATAGATATATATGTATATACTATATATGTATAAAGGAGTGGGGGTGGAGGCAGAGATAGAGCGTAGCACTGTGTCGAGTCGGTCGTCGTCTAGAAAGACACAACCGATAGGATGAGGTGCCGCGTGGAGTGTAAGGTGGATGGCGGAAGATGTATGTGACCACGCTTTTTGTACGCGTGTATCGGGGAATATCAGCAACTGGTGCAGATATTCCCGCGATACCACATATTGTAAGTAATGTGAAAATATATATATGTATATCTATAAATATATCTATATGTATATATATAAATGTGTGTATATATATGTATATAAGTATATGTATAGATAGATATTTGTATAGATCTATATATATATATATATATGTATAAGTATGTATATATAATTATATAGATGTAAAAAAAATATATATATATAGTAATATATGTATATAGATATATGTAGATAGATATGTGTATATATATATATATATATTTGCATATATAGTTCTATAGATAGATATGTATATATGTATATATATTTTTATATATTTATATATCTATGTATGTATAAGTATATGTCTATATATACGTATATATATATATATAAGTATATAGATGTATATATATATATATGTATATAAGTATATATATGTGTAAATATATATGTATGTATAAGTATATAGATATATATATATGTACATGTATGTATGTATGTATACTAATACTTAAGTATATAGATACTATTATATGCATCGATATAAATATATATATATGTATATATATATAAGTATATAATAGTGTATAGGTGTGTGTGTGCGTGTATGAAAGTGTGAGTGTGTGTGCGTATGTGTATTTGCAGAGAGAGAGGGAGAGTGTGCTGTGAGAGAGAGAGAGCGCCTCTTGTTTGAAGGAGGCGAGTTAAGACATCTGCAGCCATGGAGCGTCGTCTGGTGATCCACGCGCATGCGTAGGAGCATAGGCACGCGGAGAGCTGCACGCACGCAGGGGAGTTGGCGTAGAGAGGACCGCAGCGCACAACACTGCGCGGAAGGGCTGGAGTGGGCGCTCGCAGGCGCACGCGAGCGAAGGGAGTGGGCGACGCGGTCAGGTGCGGGCGACTTAAATGCGCGGGCGGGCGCTGGAGCGGGACGCGGGGCGAGATGCACGCGCGGGTGAACAGCGGTTGCAGTGCGCCGGGTGACTGGTTAAGTGAGGAACTCACAAGTCACCCCACTGTAGCCACACTGTTTCGCAGAAACGCGTGAACAGTGGCTACAGTGGCCAGGCGAGCCGCGCAACCGCCAGCTGTGGGTGATGTGAGTGCGGACGGCTCGGCACGCGCGGTGGAGTGGCTCCGGCTGGTGGCTTGCGGGCGGGATGTCGCGACAGAGCGCACGGAGAGGGCTGCTGGCATGCGCAGTGGACGACGAGGGTGACCTGCTGCTTGCGCGGAGGTTTGCGGGTGCTGCTAGAGTGCGGTGAAGCTTGGCCGGCCGCTGCAGTGGCACGCAGTGGCCGGTTGCGGAAGAGAGAGCGCGACAGGGCGCTTGCGCGAAGAAGCTGGAGGCGAGGGTGCCTACAGGCGCGTGCTGGAGGCGAGGGCTGCCTGCTGGCGTGCGCGGAAAGGGCTGGGCGGCTGCTGCTGCCGCCTTGCTGCTACTGCTACGTGCGGAGCTTTGAGCTTCAAAGCTTGTAGCTCGCGCTCCAATGGTTGGAATGGCTGGAAAGTGAGACAGGGAAGAAGGTCATCACGCCCACCGGCTCTTGATGAGCTCGGCGGTGGTGGTTTCACAGTGGTGGGTGTGCACCACAGTGAAGACTCCTGCCCACAGAGTGGCTCCTCTGAGGAGGAGGTCCTACGTATGGAGGGAGAGGGAGGAGACGGTGGCCTGGAGAAAAGCTGCTGTGTGTTTCTTTGGTGTACCAGCTGCTGCAAAGGAAGAAGTTGCCCTCTTTCTAAAGAAGAGGAGAGCATGCACAGCCATGCCCTGGCTGTGCATGGCTCATGCATGGCTTGGCAGGGAGAGGTGTGCATGCGACTAGCAGGGAGAGGTGATGGAGAGCATGGCGCGAGGAGGAAGAAGTCAATCTATGCAGCCGCGGGAAGCATTTCAAAATCAAGTAGAAATAAAAATAAAAAGATGGTAGATTTTGCAAAGATGCACTTGAGGAAATATGTTAATTGCAAGGCCACTTATTTACTCTCCTCCCCTCTCAATTAAATGCATGCATGCATGTACTTTTACAAATGCGACTATGGAACCCTAATATGCACAGGTAATGCTAGGAAATAGCACAAGATGACACAATTGCAGGTGTATTTTTGCGATGCAATCATACCCTCATGCCTATCTTTTGCTAGTCCCTAGCAAAACATTTTTGTGTTGTATTTAGAAATGCTCTTAAGCTGAAGATTTTCTTCTGAGGGAACATAGGTGTGTTTATTGTTGGATATTGTGAGAACCAATTATAGAGAAGACTACCAGTACTTTAAGTCTCACATGACATAGATCATCTCTCGACTAACTAGGACTCTTGATATTTAAACCTTAAGTACGATTTCCAGGACCCAAGAGGTTTTTGCCATACTCATGAGCTCAAGAGGTTATGGCTTGTGCTTAGTGAATGATCAAGACTGACTGGATGAACATTAAGACTCAAGCCCAAGGTTTCATGAATTTTTAAGTACAGGTTGGTCTCAGTTTCAGCTCGTGTTTTCGGATTGACCCTTAAAAGATGATGGAAAACTCAACTCCCATTTTCTGACAATTGTGGCTCACAGGAAAAACAGGGTATTTGTGACTTGCCTTGAAGAACTTTTTTAGGATAGACTTTACAGACATTTGCGAGATATACTGACTTATTTGCATTTTTTTTTTTTTGAAACACGTGTCAGTATATCTCTTACAACATTATTTGAAGGAGCACACTTTTCTTTTTGGTGGGAGGGTTCTTTCTTTGTGGAAAGAGTTGCTCCTAAACACAAGACTAAAGCCTGGGATAAAAAGTCTACCTGCGTGCACAGGTAAGGACTCCACCTTCCCTAATGAACACTAGGGTTGGATCTTATGTTCACCTGGTCATTCTTGACATGTGTAGTGTGAACCAAGATTACTTAGGCTCTCAAGTAGAAGCAAACCAACGGATCCTGTACTGGTGTCTCAGGTACAAGAATACGTCCTTAGTTAGGAGAGATTCCGATCTATCTTGTCAATGCTCAAGTGAATTAAGCCGAGCCTGAGCGAATCAAGCTTCTGTGACCTGGAAAGTCTTCAAAACAGCGGTTGAATATCCATAAACACTTATTGTATTTTTGTTTCAGCCTTCAGATCATTACTAAACACCATTTATATATAGATATATATTTTTTTTTTTTCTTCCTCTTTTTCTTGTATATTTATAAATAGGTGGAAACTACATGATACCATAAAATACCCAGATCCTATGGATGCCTATCCACCCCCCCATGCCAAACGGTGCTATGTCCTCATATGCATGCAGGGAAAGGTAGAGAAAGGACGAAAGATCGGGTAATGAGAGCTGAGGTGCAGGGTATACAACAAGGTGGTAGGGTGGGTGGATGGTGGGTGGTGAAGTGAAAAATGAAGTCATCATGATAGTGGTGTGAAAAGTGATGGTGGATGGTGAAAGATCTGGCATTTCCTGGGATGAGAGTGTCCCAGGCGGATTGGAGCACAAGTCAGGAGGAAGAAATTGGCCCTCAGATTGGCCAAGAAGAGGGGCTTCTTGGATAGATGGATCCAAAAAGGAATAGCCCTAGTGAGTAGGATGTGGGCTCAAGGTCCCAGTGTGGATTTGCAAATCCACCTGATTTGGCGGGGAAGAAATGGCAATCCGGTCTTCAAGAGTGTGGACCGGCGATGAGTAGCCCGGAGATGACTCAGACCACGAGGTATGTGAAGCGGAGAAAATCTCATCAAAAGTCTGGTCAGGAGAAGGTACGAGAATAGGGAGGGATGGGGGAACGTCACAATATGTGTTGATCAAGAAGTCGTCAGTGTTTACAATTAATCTGCAGCAGTTAGAGTAGGTCCCAATTAGTCTAATACACGTGCTAACGGCCATGTCCTCGTCAGACGTGTCATCCTCGATACAATCGCAATCAAAGTTCTTGGCTGCCTTGAAGATGTTAAGCTTCAGCTTTTCAGATCCATCAGCAATCGCAATACAGCCCGACTCGCAGTCGATAAGGGCACGGGCTGTGGCCAAGAAAGGTCGACCGAGGATGATCGGACAATCAGAAAGTGAACTAGGAACTTCCATATCTAAAACAAGAAAGTCAACAGGAAAACAGAGACTGTTGACCCTAACCACCACGTCTTCCACCACACCCTTCGGGATTTTGACAGAACGATCTGCCAACTATAACGTGACAGGGGTGGGTTTCAGATTTCCCAAGGAAAATTTTTCGTGCATGATGGTTGGTATAAGATTTATGGAAGATCCTAGATTAAGCAAGGCACGATTAAAATTGCAGCCTTGGATGCTACAGGAAACAAGCCGAGTGCCCGGATCTTTCTGCTTCGGTGGTAGATTTGGTAGTATACCACAACTCGCATGAGGTGAGAGAACCACCAGATTCTTAGTTTTCTTTGACTGTCGCTAGGTGTTGTGTAGTCTTTGAAAGATCGGGCGACAGTAGGTATGTGGTCAATAGCCTCGAGCAGGGGTACCTTGATTTCTACATCCCTGAACAAATTACGCAGGTTATCAAAGCCTGCGTATCTTTCTTTTTGCCTTTTGGCTCCCTCAGTAGAGCATCAGGGAATGGGACTGATTCTGGCACCAATTTGGGTGTATCCCAAAGGAGAGGGCGATGAAGAAGACGACCTAGGATCAGGTCGAGGCAGATCGACGGTCAGCTAATCACTCCTCGTAGTGATAGCATTGGACGATGCAGGTCCAGTGGGATCATATGGTGGAGGGTTCGCAATAGGGACATAAGAGTGAGGTGCTACAATGGGATTAGCTTGAAATCCCGGTGGAATGCTCGGAGGTTGCAGAATTTGATGTACCTACCCCTGAGAAGGTTGTACCTGTGGTTGAGGACCACGGGGTATGAAATTTTGCAGGTTTGGGATAGGTTGGGCGGGAAGAGTGCCCTGAGATCGAGTCATCATGCGTAGTTGACTGATCTCAGCATTCTGCTGCGCCAATTGGTGCTGAAGAGAGGTCATGTTCTATTCATGGTGCTTTGACATTTCCATCATCATTTGCATCAATTTATCAAGAGGACTTGATGCGTGTTCGGTTTGCGGTACGCAAGGGCCTGATGGCGGATTCGCCATAGGATTAGACTGGGCCCTTGGGATGATGGGTGCTGACGGTCGCATTGGTCCACCCGCAGGATTTTGGTGCTGCAGGTTGTTGGACCATGTGAGGTTTGGATGATTTCACCCCCTAGGTTATACGTGGCAGAGAACGGGTTGTTCCCCAAGGCGCAAGCATCTTCTATGCCAGAAGACGCGTCCGCATGTAAGTATGCATCCGAGCACACGGAGGCTTGGTCCTCCGTGTCGAAATATTGGCTCGCAGAAGCCAGTTCCACATGACTTATCGAGTCGCTCAGCGCGACACTCGGTAAGGAAGGTCTTACAGGGTTTCTTGGGATAAACCTGGTGTTGGAAGAATTGGGATTGTGACAGAGTGGTGAGGTAGGGGTGTTTGCCATAGAACGGGCGGGGTTGGCCAGAAGCTCGTCCAGCTTCTTGTGCACGATGGAGACTTCATCCAATTTCTGTGCTATAAGGCTGAGATCAGTGGATGAATGCGAGGGTCCCGTGTCAACTTCGTGGACATTTTGGGGCTAGCTGGTATGATTAAAGGCGACAATGGAAGAATTATTCATTGAGTTTTTACTCATATATTTGCAAACAATTCAAATGCTCCATTCTCATCTTTATTCATAAAGTTTCCTCCGCAGGAAGCGTATGCAATCTGCTTAAAAATCTCATTTAGCCCATAGTAGAAAATTTAGGCTATATGCCACTTAGGCAGACCGTGGTGCGGACATTTCCTGAGGAGGTCGTTATACCTCTCCCAAGCCTCATGAAATTGTTCGCCATTTTGTTGCGTAAATGAAGTGATAGCACGGCGAAGCGCATTGGTTCGCCCGATTGGGAAGAACTTCTTGAGAAACATTGTCGCATCTCTTCCTAAGAGTGGATGGTTCTCCCAAGGGTGCGTAACCACTGCGACGCTTTATCCCACAATAAAAACGAGAACATTTGCATGAGGACTATAGGTAACCTGATATTTCTAGGTTTAACAGTTTCAGCCAATCGGGTTAGGTCTTCCAAGTGGAGAAAAGGATCTTCACTTGCAAGACCATGGAAGTGAAAATTTATTAGGCCAATTATGTTAGGTTTCAGTTCAAAGTCGTCGCTGCCCATGGGGACCCGAATTTGTCCTATGGTCTCTGTAGCAGCGGGATTCTGATAGGAGCTAAGAGACCTAGTCTCCTCCCATTCGGGAGGGTTCTGCATTTCCTCCAATATTTCCCGAATGGCTTCAATTTGTTCATTATACATTTCCATTTGGGCTTAGAGGCGGGTTATGGGATCCAAGGCTCCACCACCTGGTGGGTTCTGAGGGCGGTTTCCTCCCTCAGGATTTGGGGGTGGGCGTGCAGCCATGTTTGTGGAGAAGGAGGATGATTCAGCTGCTTTTCTAAAATTATCAGGCAATTCAAACAGTTTAGGGTTTTGTGACCTCCTCCTAAACATGCACTACTGCAGGAAGAATTGGGGAGATGAGAAGGGAAAAGAGATGAGAGAAATGATGCCGCAAAGGTACACTTGATGATAAATCAATTCAATCAAATTCCTAACCTCTACAGTGTGCCCTTAGACCTAAAGATCTAAGTTACCTACTATCACGAACTACGGAACCGAATGCGAGCATCGCGGAACCACCGGGCTAGATTGAAAGGCCGTTTGCCCCAGTCTTAGACACCCGATAGCACGCGAGAACCCTCACCAGCACGTAGATGCTACATGCAGGTAGTAAGACCTCCAATCCTTAATAAGGGTCAAGTTACTACCAATTTTAGTTAGAGGCTTAGGGTCAAGTGCTTTTGGAATGTGAAGGGCGTTGTTTACAGGTAACGCCCAAGTGATTGATTTTCAGAGTGTGTAAAATAAGCATGCAACAGGGAAATCTCCCTGATTTGAAGTTTTAATTGGTGAATTGTTTTTAGAGCTCAGCCTTTAGTAGTATGAATTTTAGGATTTCGCTGAAATACCAATTCAACCAATCTCCAGATTTTGCAAGAATACAAGTTTTTTTTTCTTTTCTTCTAGGCCCAACAAACCCTTCTTCAATGTTAGTTAGTTAATGCATGCTGAAATGCAATGGGCTTCCCTAATTGGAGATTTCTATGTGTGGATGCACGAATCAGTTTTATATTAGTGTGAAAGGGAGCCAAAGCACTTCATTTCAAGTGCTCCCAATCACCAGAAAGATTTCCACACAAGGCTCAACCAAAAGATAAAGTATATCAATTTGTTGGGGTTGAAGTATTCGGGATCGAATCTTAGGCAAGTTGAAAAGTCGTGGTGGGGTTGGAATCAACTCAATTCCAAGTCTCCCCACCAGAAAGGTGATCCCGAATTGCAGGTAAATGAGGCAAAAAGGGGTGGCAATCAATCTTTTTATTTACCTCAAAGAATACTTCACACGGTGAAAAATCCAAGAATCAAGATTCTTGGATTTTCGCTATACGAAGTAGGGCAGGAAATCTTGGGGCAGTGGGAGTAAAGGCAATCAATCAAACAAGTGAATTTTAATCCACTTGCCCCAAGAGATCGCAAGAAGTTTTACTAGTTTTTAGTTTTTTTTTCTTATTAAGGTTACAAGTTAACCTAGGTTGTTAAGAAAAGAAGACCTACTTGTTCGGCAACGTGTGCAAAGCTCCAATGCGATGTCGGCATCTTCACGCTCTCATTCCCGCCTTGGATCTACCCACGTCTCCGATTTCGTTTGCTTGTCTTCTCCTTGCAACAGGTTTACCGGCACACCAAGAAAAGAGACACCCATGAAGAGAAGGGTGTGAGAAGAGAAAAATTACAGGATTGGAGTAAAAACTTACTTGAAGGCTCACTTCCCCGGCAACGGCACCAGAAAAGGTATGGTGTCGGACCCAGTTAGGTTGTTAATATGATGATTTTATCGTTGAAGTGTGTATAGTGGTTAACCTAAATCGGACCTAACCATCTCTTTACAAAATTTTTAACCTGGCCTACTTGATTTTATCTTGGTCACTTTTAGGCCCAGGGTTGAACTTAGGGAAGTGGGGTTACAAGTCAAGTTTCTATGCCTTTCCTACAACGAATCTCTTCCATTCGTTTATTGTGTTTTTGGTGTTTTTCTATTTAGATTTTTTTTCTGGTAATCTTTGTCCTTGAGGCACACCCTCAAAATTAAGTTCTTGGCTTTGAGCCAAAACAGGGTTCCAAAACGGGTCTTGCTATTCGCAAGACGGAGTACCTGCAAGTCAAAGATTATCTTTTCTCTTTTATGTATCTTTTTTTATCTTTTTATGGGCATGCAAGAGAAATAGGAATAAAGTAAATATAGTATAGATATATATGTATATACTATATATGTATAAAGGGGTGGGGGTGGAGGCAGAGATAGAGTGTAGCATTGTGTTGAGTCGGTCGTCGTCTAGAAAGACGCAACCGACAGGACGAGGTGCCACGTGGAGAGTAAGGTGGATGGCAGAAGATGTATGTGACCACACTTTTTGCATGCGTGTATCGAGGAATATCAGCAACTGGTGCAGATATTCCCGCGATACCATGTATGGTAAGTAATGTGAAATATATATATATGTATATATATATATGGATATAAATATATAGTTATATATATGTAGTTATATATGTATATATATATATATGTGTATATATATATGTATATAAGTATATGTATGGATAGATATATGTATAGATCTATATATATATATATCTATATATGTATAAGTATGTATATATAATTATATAGATGTAAATATATATATATATAGTAATATATGTATATAGATATATGTAGATAGATATGTGTATATATATATATATATGTATATATAGTTCTATAGATAGATATGTATATATGTATATATATTTATATATATATATCTATGTATGTATAAGTATATGTATATATATACGTATATATATATATAAGTATATAGATGCATATATATATATGTATATAGACTAATACATACTTATATAAGTACTAATATATGTATAGATATATGTAGATATATATATATGTATATAAGTACATATAAATGTAAATATATATGTATGTATAAGTATATAGATATATATATGTATATGTATGTATGTATACTAATACTTAAGTACATAGATACTATTATATGTATAGATATAAGTATATATATATATATGTATATAAATATATATATGTAAATATATATATATAAGTATATAATAGTGTATAGGTGTGTGCGTGTATGAAAGTGTGAGTGTGTGTACGTATGTGTATTTGCAGAGAGAGAGGGAGAGTGTGCTGTGAGAGAGAGAAAGAGAGCGAGAGAGAGAGCGCCTGCTGTGTGAAGGAGGCGAGTTAAGACGTCTGCAGCCATGGAGCGTCGTCTGGTGATCCACGCGCGCGTGCAGGAGCATAGGCACGCAGGGAGGCGCGCGCACGTAGGGGAGTTGGCACGTAGAGGACTGCAGCGCACAGCACTGCACGGAAGGGCTGGAGCGGGTGACGCGGGCGGGTATGGGAGACGCAAACGAGCGGGTGGGCACTGGTGCGAGACGCGGGGCTAGACGCGCACGCGGGTGAATAGCGGTTGCAGCGCGTCGGGTGACCGGTTAAGTGAGAAACTCACCGGTCACCCCACTGTAGCAACAGTGTTCCACAAAAACACATGAACAATGGCTACAGTGGCCGGGCGAGCCGCGCAACCGCCTGCTGTAGGTGCAGTGAGTGTGGACGGCTCGGCACGTGCAGTGGAGTGGCTCCGACCGGTGGCTTGCAGGAGGGATGTCGCGACAGAGCGCGTGGAGAGGGCTACTAGCGTGTGCGGTGGAGGGTGACGGCGACCTGCTGCTTGCGCGGAGGCTTGCGGGTGCTGTTGGTGTGCGGTGAAGCTTGGTCGGCCGCTGCAGTGGCATGCGGTGGTCGGTTGCGGAAGAGAGAGCGCAACAGGGTGCTTGCGCGAAGAAGCTGGAGGCGAGGGCGCCTGCAGACGCGCGGTGGAGGCGAGGGCGGCCTGCTGGCATGCGCGGAAAGGGCTAGGCGGCTGCTGCTGCTACATGCAGAGCTTTGAGCTTCAAAGCTTGAAGCTCCTGCTCCAATGGCTGGAATGGCTGGAAAGTGAGACAAAGAAGAAGGCCACCACGCCCACCGGCTCTTGATGAGTTGGGCGGTGGTGGTTTCACGGTGGTGGGTGTGCACCACAGTGAAGACTCCTGCCCGCAGAGTGGCTCCTCTGAGGAGGAGGTCTTGCGTATGGAGGGAGAGGGGGGAGACGGTGGACTGGAGAAGAGCTGCTGTGTGTTTCTTTGGTGGAGGACTAGCTGCTGCAAAGGAAGAAGTCGCCCTCTTTTTAAAGAAGAGGAGAGCATGCACAGCCATGCCCTGGCTGTGAATGGCTCATGCATGGCTTGGCAGGGAGAGGTGTGCATGCGGCTGGCAGGGAGAGGTGATGGAGAGCATGGTGTGATGAGGAAGAAGTCAATCCATGCAGCTGCGGGAAGCATTTCAAAATCAAGAAGAAATAAAAATAAAAAGATGGTGTATTTTGTAAAGATGCACTTGAGGAAAAATGTTAATTGCAAGGCCACTTATTTACTCTCCTCCCCTCTCAATTAAATGCATGCATGCATGTATTTTTACAAATGCGACTATGGAACCCTAATATGCACAGATAATGCTAGGAAATAAAACAAGACGGCACAATTGCAGGTGTATTTTTGCGGTGCAATCACCTAACCATCCCCAACACCACTCTTCTCATAACCCTAGTCGACACCAACCTTCACCCCTTCCACTCTATAAAAAGACCCATAATGACCACCATTACCTTAACCTTTGGCTCCATTAATCCACTCATATTGCCACCTTCATTCCATCATTTCAATGGCCAAGAGAAAAAGGAGAAGAAGAAGATTAAGGGGACACTCTATCCCCTTGGTGCCTTCTCCTCTTCTCTTCTCTCTTGTGCCCACACCAACCAAAGGATAAGCCAAGCAGGAGGATGTCCAGAAGGAGGTCTTGAGGGTGGTGCACGCTCACCCTTGGAGGAGGCCTTTTGGGTGGAATTCTTCCACCCTTGGAGGAGCAAGTGCACGCCCATCTAGGGCTTGCCAAGGAGAAAGTGGCATCTCTGGAGGATCACTTCAAAGAAGGAGTTGGAGAGATTCTTTTCAAGTCCAAGAGTAGCTGAGCTTGGAGCAAGGATCTTCTCCTCTTCACCATCATCGCAGGAGGATTAGTTTTTTTTCAATTTTTGTATTTTTATTTCTAATAGTAGAAGCATTCCTCTACTAGCAATTTTGTTAAACTTTTCTTCCTTTATATAAAGTTTCCTCCTCTACAATTTTTGTTTGCATCTTAAGTATTTGTCTTTTCTAGCACTTTCTCACTTCCTCTCTCTAATTACCCTAGGTCTCCATGTACCTAGGGTGAGCTTAGAGAGAGGTTGCTTTTGTCACTTAGGTGTTGGCCTTAGCAATTTAGGTGGTCTTTTTTTTTCCGTTCATAATTTCGTAGTTGCCTGTTATTTCAAAATCCAAAAAAAATTATATTCAAAATCACAAAAAGAAAGTTGATTTTCATATTCGAGCAAGAGTGTTTTAAAGTGCATTCCTACCTCCCATGGGATGACACGAATACTTTCCCAAGTACTCGATTTTACAAATTCTAAAAGCGATTGGATTTGCACATTACAACAATAAAAACACTAATTTCAAACCGTACTTTTCTCGCATCAAAGTCCAATTCAAGTGGTGCCTAAGAAGGTAGGGCTCACCATAATCAAAACTGAATATGCAGAAACCATACCCATGCGAATTGCAAATTTGTGGCAGGTTTGCGTCGATTATTAGAAATTGAACTCTGTAACAAAGGACCACTTCCCTCTAGCATTCATTGATTAAATCCTCGAGAAACTATCTAGCAACAAGTTCTTTTGTTTTCTTGATGGTTACTCCAGATATAACCAAGTTGCGATTCACCCCAAAGACCATGATAAAATGACTTTCACCTGCTCCTTCAGAACCTTTGCTTTCCGAAGGATGTCATTTGGGCTTTGCAACGCACCAGTGACTTTTCAGCGGTGCATGCTAGTCATTTTCTTTAAGATGGTGGGTGACTATATGGAAGTAGTTATGGATGATTTTTCCATCTTTGGGGAAGCATTGGACATCTATTTGGAAAATTTGTCGAAGATTCTAAAACATTGTATCGAAGTTAATCTGGTCCTCAGTTAGGAGAAGAGCCATTTTATTGTCTCTAAGGGCATTGTACTTGGCTACCTCGTGTCTGAGTGAGGTATCTAAGTATACTAAGAGAAGATCAATCAAATTTTGAATCTACCAATGCTGAATTCGATTAAGGGATTAGATCATTTCTCAAGCATGTTGTCCTTTATCGAAAATTTATTCTCGACTTTTCAAAGATCTCCCAACCTTTGACAAACCTCCTCACAAACGATATGAATTTTGAGCTGGACAAGGAGTTGATTGTGTAGCAATCATAGGTCTTAATTGACCTAAATTAGGCTAGAACTTAGCATAAGCTAGTGTAATTCATGCATGCATAAGCATTACTTACATCTTTACTGTTTTCCTTTAGCTATGCATGAAATAATGATAGAATGTACTAATTAAGTGCATTATATAAATTGTAGGTAATAAGAAGCTCAGGAGTTGGATTTGAAGATGGATCTGGAGCTAGATCTGAAGTTGGACCAGAAGCTAGTGATGCATCAGAGCTAGAGCGGAAGACCTTAGAATAAATGTAGTAGAGAAATAATGTAAGGGTTGAGGTATGGTATTATATTAAGTAAGAATAAGGTAGAGTTAAATTATGAAGAACTTAGGATCATTCCTAGCCTTAGGATAGCTTTAGAAGCCTTCCTAAGCCTTAGCCACCCTTAGATTAGGTCACCATAGCCTAGGAAACCCCAAAACCCTAGTTCCAACCCTTATGTGAATGTCTAGATAAGTTATTGGATGTCTAAGACCCTTAGCCACAACCTGCACACCTTAAACCCATGTCTGCAGTGTTATTGAACGTCCACACATTTGGTCAGACGTCCAATTTCTGAAGAATCCCCAAGACAGACCTTGATTCTTCCCTAACTCAAATTGGACATCCAAGCAAGAGATCTGGACTTCTATTTTTGAGTATAAGTTATCTGACACTTAAATTAGATGTCTGGAACTGCCCTCCAATCCCTATTTTGGAATTCAAGCTTGGATCTTAAGTTCCTAGGTCCCTAAACCCAATTCTAACCCCCTGGGAATCTAAATTAAGGTACCCTAATCCTAGTACACCATCTCTATACCATCCTAAGAACCTAATTAGTTTCTCACTAAGCTTAATTGACTTGGATCATAGTCAATTACAATTGCCTAGTCAATTGGACTCATAGAGTCCAATTGAGCTCAAATCTCAACCCACACAAGTTCAATTGGACTTAGTGAGAGTCCAATTGACCTAAGCCCAACTTAATTGAGTAATTTCACTCTCAATTAGGTTCATGCCCACTCAATTAAACTTAGTACAAGTTTAATTGCACATTCCCTTTTAGCAATTAGGGTTTACAACCCTAATTTTAGGATCTACCCTAACCCAAACCCTTAAGACCTAACCTAGACCACTAGACCACCTAGCCACCTATGTCACGCACACACACACACTCACCTAGCCACACACACACCTAGAGCCTTCTAGGCTCTTCTAAGGTTGGTGCCACCTTGGTTGCCAAAAATAGCAACCAAGGGATGTTCAACTCTTAGATCCACATTTTGTGGATCCAAGAACCACTCTCTCTCTCTCTTAAATGACCACCATAGAGCTTTCTCTAGAGAGTTCCACACTTCTCTAGAGAGCCACACCCATAGCCACCCAAGAGTCTATATAAAGACTCCCCTGGAAGGCCATGGACCCAATCTTGGCAATTGGCTTCATTCCACCTTCATTTAGCAAAAGTTCACCTCCACTCTACCTCCACCTCCACGAGCTCCACCACCATGACTCCACCACCTTCACGCCAAGCCAGGGTCACCTCTCCCTCCTTCCTCCAAGGGTCAGCCTAAGCACCATTGGCCACCTCTCTTTCTTCTCCCTACCTCCACTCAGAGGCCATTGGAGCCACCTCCGAATGCCCTTCCTTTTGCTAGCTAAGTAGATCGTAGTTCTTCATAATTTTTATCTACCTTATTGATGCTTAGTAGTGTAGCTCCATATTCCTCCCCAATGATGCATGTGTAATCCCCCCATAGATTCACGCATGCAGTCGTTTTCTGCTAGATAGTTTTCTATTTTCAAGCATTCATGTATAAGCTTTCCTCTAGTTTTGCTCTGAATCCTGATCTGGATTCAATGAAAATCATCTTGTTATATATATATGTCTGTTATGAAATCACCATGATCTTCCTCGCAATATCTTTCTGGTGATAATAAGTTGTCTGTGCTCATTTTATTTTTTTTTTGCAACTCATATGTCAGTGCCTGAAAACATCAAGGATCTAACCATTAATGCATTCTCTGTCAATGGCTATCATATAACTAGGATCGTGCGTACTGAAACCCATACATTCACATTTGTCATTTACTTAACTCATGCGCACGTGATTAGGGTTAATCATGCAAATGGCAAAACATTGATTTGTAGGTTAGAAATAGGTGTGCGATTTTAAGCGAGTAGAGTGAGCGAGATCGAAATCATTTTTGCATTTCCATAACACCTCCTAGAGACGAACAACTGGGACTCAATGTCTCATTAATCTAGAAATATTTTGTTGACCAGATTTTGCGACTATACTACGAACAACTACAAACGATTTTAAAACATGTGATCTATTGCCCCAACAAGAGTGTATCACTGCATTTCATACTTTGAGAGACAGATTTACACATGCTCCTATCCTACAACCTCCTGGCTAGAACTTACCTTTCAAAATCATGTGCGATGCATCGACTATGCAGTAAGAGCTATTTTAGGGTAGAAAATTGAGAAAAATCCTATAGTGATTGACAATGCTAGCAAGACATTAAATGACGCATAAAAGAATTACATGATTATAGAGAAAGAATTGTTAGCAATAATATTTGGATTAGAGAAATTCAGATCCTATATCCTTGGTTCTTGAATTATCATGTACTCTAGTTACTCTACGATCAAACACCTTCTATCGAAGGACACAGAGACTAGGTTGATCAGATGGATCCTACTTCTGCAAGACTTTGACCTAGATATTCATGATTGATGCAAAAAATCACGCGATTTATAAAAGTAGGTTTTTGTCATTGTAACATGCGAAATTCGATTGCTTTTAAATTTGCAAATTACCGAGTAGTCAAGGAGTTTTTGGGTTGTCCCAAGTGAGGTAGAAATGTAAGTTGAAAACACTTTTGCTTGTGATTAGCCCATATTAATGGGCTATTTAAGTATTTAAGTGCCTAGGCATTAAGTTAATTCTAACATTTATTTAGCATGCATTAGGATGTAAATAGATTAATTTATATTTCTGATTTAAGTACATAATTCATGCATTGCATTCATAACTAAAGGCATTTGAAATTGACTTAGAATGGCATTAGCATTACATGCATTGTTTTAATTAACATAAAACTTAAGGATTTGTGTATAAATAATCCAAATATTTCATTTTATTAATTATTCTTCTTCTTCCCACAGGCAACCGTTCCACTTCCTCCACCTGCATTCAATCTTCGCCAGTTGCCTGCACTCAAGACCCCATTCTTGGAGGAGCGGGAGTGTTGGATCTCGTTGGGGTAGTTGAGACTACAAGGGAGAGGAGGAGGCAGCCGAGCTCGTGGAGGCCATCATCCCATTTCACCACCATGCAGCATTTCACCATCGTGGGCCTCCATAGCCAAACTCCATCATACCGTGGGCCAGTGGGGTGACAGACCACCGTGCCAAGAGGATGTGGTTGGTCGCCTTTGTGTACGAGCTCCTTGAAGCTCGCCTACCGTGAGTGCATCTACTGATGCATGACTTGCCACCGTTCCATCACCGTGCTTCTTCTTCACCTGCTCCATCACAGTTCCCCACACACTCAACCAACCCATCACCACCACCTGCAGCATACCACGCCCTCGCCTCACAACCATCCAAGTCGTCGCTACACACACGCCACGCGCAGCCATATGCATGCACATCTCCCATGCATTATGCACACCACCAGCATCACCTACGTCCTCCTCGCAGCAACTCCACCAACCAGAGTAGAGTCATTCCACCTGCATGCCTGCACACATCTCCTTCGCTGCACCTCCTGACAAGCAGCAACCGCTTGTGCACACCTCTAGCGCATGCCCCCCTCGCAGCACACCCACGTTTCCCCTTCCATGCACGGACAACAGTGCATGCTTCTCCTCTCCGCTCTCTCCTCTCCAACAGCAATAGCGCGCCACCTTCAATAGATCATGCCATGCACCTGTGCTCCAGCAGCCCGCGTGCGCCCCGTTCGCACCCCTCCGTGTGCGCCTGCCACCTACAGCACCGCCCCGCGGGCGTTGCACCTCCACCGTAGCAAGCATGCGCCACCAACAACGCGCGTAGAGCATGCATAACTCCAACCGGCGTCGCCGCCTATGCACTCGCCCGTCCACTTCTTCGCCTTCTCCTCCAATAGACCGAACAGAACCCAAAGTTATCATAGTCCTCCTCCATGCAGCTGCCTCATCTAGCCTCAGATCTTCACGCCACCAACATCAATGAACTCGCCTCAACCTTAGAAACTTGGCCACACCCTCTGAAGGTCGACAGTAGCCCGCCCGCACAACGAGCTGTCGCCACTATTGCCGGCCTTCCTCGTCTCCGGCAAGACCACCGATGGTCGTTCGACGCACCGTCACCGCCCACGCGTAGCCTTCGTCATGGCCAACCATCTTCGAGCTCCGCACACCCGACCGTGGCCTCCTCCTAGTGCACGGACAAGGGGAAGAATTTCCCCTATTTTGCTATAGTAAATCTCCTATTAATATTTACATTTAGTGCCATTGTGAACTTTTATTATTATTTTATTAAGCTACATTGCAAAATATATCCTTTAGTTGTGCAAAATTGCTATTTCAACATTAGCACTTATTGTTTACCTAATCTGAAAGTGATTTTGATTCAATTTCTTGACTAAATTAATAGTGAACATCGATTTTTGACCCTTGCGTGTTTAAATAGGTCATTGCCTCCCTGTGGACACGACCCGCTCTTCTGTGAGTGGTTTAATTTTTATTGTAATTATTTTGTTAAGTGGTTTTCCACCACTTTGTTACTAAAATGACAAATCATCTAATAACATAATTCGAAAGCGAAATTCGTCTTATCAAATGGCGTCGTTGCCGGGGATGCAACAGATGCAATAATTTCACCTGATTTCATTTCTAATTATTTCTCATTGCACAATGATCTGGCCATTTATTATTTTTTTTGTGCAAGGAATTTGTGTGAGGAATTTGAGAGAGGTGACAAGCACATCGGGGAGAAGACGTCGACCTTGAGCAACGCTTACACGCGGGGAAGATGAAGGAGACCTGGATTCTGCCTCTATAGGAGATTTTCCATTTCATAAGTTTTATTTCTATTTTCTCGCCCTTGTAGTAATTGGGGCTGATTTTTGGGAGCTTGTTCCCTTTTCTTTAGATTTAGGTTTTTAATTTATTTTATGGATTGTTTACCTTTAATTTGCTTGTGCATAAGTAGCTAAAAAAAAAAACTAAAATAAAAAAAAAACACGAGCTACCTGCCCCTAGGTCGTATCATATAGTACTGAATGAGTAGTATCTAGATCTAATTCTTGTCTTGCATATTGCATGAAGAATGCTGGAATCAGGTATGCACTTCTAACTTTGCGTTTCTACCTGTCATGCAAATGCTTTTGGATTAATTTCAAGACCACCTAATCTGTATTGAATAGATCTAACAAGTGGTCACATATTTTATGGAAAAAAGACTAATTAAAGGAGGGACATTTTAAAAACCAAGGATTTGATTTTCAAACTTGACGTGCGATTCAAAATTCAAAATCTTTTGCGGTGTATGCACACTTATATCTCTTGCACCACGGCATGCGTTTATACACTCCTTAGGTTTGGAAAGACTAGGATAAGAGCCCTCCTATCGTTGGATTCTGAAGTGTTTAGAACTTGAGATAAAAGGTTTTGTAACTCCAAAGAGGGGGATACTCTGTCACGGATTTTTGTGGGTAGTTGAGAAGCACCGTAAAAGCATAGCTTCAAAGGAAGGCATAGGCCTACTTGCATCCCTCGATCTTCCGTCTTTGGAGTTGCTCTACCATTTGAGATTTAGGGAAGAACACTTAAACTCCAACTAGGTCTTTTTAGGCGATCCGTAGGTCGACAATAAGCACGTAAATTGATTGAACATATTGTATTGTCACCTGCAATCTCTTAAATCGAAAGACTAAATTGGGAAAGACCTAAAATGTCCTTTTTGAATTGTGTTTGTCTTAGGGAATTCTGATTGAGGTGTGAGTTAGAATGGACCACATGGATTTTCATCCTTTCACATCTTGCTCACACCCTCACCCCCACTCTACACTCTTTGATCTCATACGCCGAGATGGTCCATCCTTTGATGGACATAATGACAATCATTGGGATCCGTTTTACTCTTATTATAGGAGTATTGGCCTGGTTAAGCCCCAAATCAGTGAGCAGAACCTAGGAGTGGGATTTACTTTGCCCAATATCCCACACACCATAGAAATACCCAACCCACCCTCCCTGAATAATTATAATGGTCGGATAGACACTCCTAGGTACTATAAGCCTGAGTCTGACTTCTCTCCTGATAGAAATGACCTCTCCTTGAAGATGGAAATATAGAAAATGCAAGATGAAATGATTGAATTGTTAGGAGAATCTTCAAGAGCAGGCCAATAAGAAAGAGATGAAACTAGCCACCCAATCTACCCCATTAAGGAAGACGTACACCCATCTACAATTGATGCATCACCCATGGGAGAGATTCACTTTAAGTTGGAAAGAAATTTTGGGGATTATGTAATGGAGAATAGCTACTTTTCGAGGATCGATTTTGAAACCTCCCCATTAGATGACACTTCCATGAGAGATCCACGCCTTAAGTGGGAGGAAGATACATATGAAAGTAGCTGTGCATTGGATGAAGAATGGTGGCAAATTGAGGAAGATGATGATAAGTTTGAGTATCCACCTGAATTATATTGGAGTTAAAAGAAGGGAATGATGGTACCATTGGAAGACCTCGACCCAAATGATAGTATTTTTGTGACATTTGATGAAGTGGGTCGAAGTCAAGTTGTTAATCCTACCCTCCCTTCTGATCACGAGATGGAACTCAAGCCCACACTTAGGAAACCTAACCCTCAAGAAATTGACCTATCTGAGGAGTCCGATGTTACCAGTGTAAACCATTTACCTCAGATAGAGTACCCTAGGGGATCTGCTGAGATATTAAATGATTCTAGACCTCGGGTATGTGATGAATCATATGATGAGGGGAAAGATGAATTATATGAGGAACCTACATTCAAGATTTGGAGTGACACTAAGGGTGATTATGTCTTATTTGAAGAGTTAGCCCCTGAGGATGTCACAAATTTGACCAAATTAGGTTTCCTTAGCACACCCATTGATGATATTTCTCCTCATGATGAAATGATGGAAAATTTGGAAGCAACTTCTAAGATTTATGTGGATTCACATATATACTCCAGGGAAGATTTGAGAAAAGAATAAGAACCCGAGGATGACATTGATAGGA
The DNA here is from genome assembly GCA_037157565.1 of Thalassia testudinum. Classification (NCBI taxonomy): domain Eukaryota; kingdom Viridiplantae; phylum Streptophyta; class Magnoliopsida; order Alismatales; family Hydrocharitaceae; genus Thalassia; species Thalassia testudinum. The sequence continues at coordinate 101,257,174 of JAZHRO010000025.1, forward strand.
TAATCTCTAGATCTGTTGCTTCCAACCTGCCTTCATTTGTTTTGAAGTCACCCTCTTATTCACTTATGTCTGAAGGCAAAATTTTGACTCCTGATGAAGTACAGGAAGATACTGGTGATAGTGCAAGGAATGATAGGGATGCAATTGAGGATTTGGAAAGAGTGTTAGGGATGGACACCGAGCTGATTAAACCCAACCTAGATCTTATGGCCATCCTGCAACCTCGAAACTTGGACACCCTAGATGATCCTTGCCTTAGAGATTTGCTCACTTTTGTTCTGACCGGGGGGCTTAACAAACCAATATTTCCTGTAATGGAGTATCGGGTATGGATTGATGATTTCTTTAGTCAGTCCATTTCCCTAGGGGTTTATTTCTACACCATTCCTTCCCCATTCCTTTTGGAGGATTCTTGTCATCCTCCCCCTACCCCTTTGGAGGTTGTTATGCCAATTTATCCTTTAGAACCTCTTCTGGTGACCTAGGAAGATTTTATTCCCATCTTGGTTGGGCGAGCATTTGCTATCGAGATTCATCATCAGCTTGCCAACATCCTAGGTTACCTAGTTTCTAGGCCGGCATTACTTTGCTCATTTTTAGGGCCTATTTCTGCAATCCTTGAACCTAATTTGTGGGTTCTTTGGCTACTCGACTGCTAACAAAAGAACGGCAGCCCATCTCTGACCTAGGTAATATCCTTCTATGCAATGGGGACATTGCAGATTTTAGGCATGGGGGGATGTACTTGGGGATATACATAGCATTTATACGTAGTGCATTCATGCATTTAGTTAAAGCATTCCGCATTGCATGCATTTGCATTAAAAAAAAGAGAGAGAGAGAGAACAAAGAGACAAATATTTTGTAATTACTGAGCTTAACTAGCTGGTCCTACATTCTTAAGCAAATCAGAACTCTAGGTGAGGCTAAGTTGGTTCTAGGGTCGAACTTTAGAAGCTAAGTGAGCTACTAGCTTTAGACCTTTAGGGTCCTTTGTGGACTTGAAAACTTAAGTAGGAGTTAAGTTGCAGACCATTCCTCAAGAGGTTGAGGAAGGAAACCTAGGGATTGAGTTAAAAGGTGGGGTAGTACCTGGAGCCTTGTTCTACCTTTTGGTTTACAGGTCCTTGTAACCCAAGCATCCAAATTTCACACACTTGGTCTTGTGTAAGTAATCACCTTAATTCCTATCTTAAAAGAAATTTGGTTCTCTTAGTTTTGACTTAGGAGAGGCTTGAAAACACAATTTGATTGGAAGAGTTTCTACCGTAGGAGAGGTAGAGTATATACTCACCTTGAGGATGTGATGATAACATATTACATCCTCGGTAATTGCCTCTTAAAATATCGATCCTACTGGGCGCATGTAAGCACATTGTACGGTTCAGGTACCATGGGCGGCCCTATCTCGAAGTATCGATTGCCACAGGCCTGAATTCGCTTAAGAAATCCATGGGCGATACTATCTCGAAGTATTGATTTCCAGGAGTTCTTGGGGTTGCTATGGGCGGTGCTATCTCGAAGCATCGAAAGCCAGGCACCCTTCGAGGTACGGTGATGGGGACAATGAATCTGACACAGACCGTGTTGATAGCTAATCCAAGGTTAGACTTAGAGGAATCAAACAAAAAATTATTTATATAAAAAAAAATCCTTTTTCCTTTAACTTAAATAACTCAGTCCAACGCACATGCACGGATGCTTTAATCTCAGGGATCAATAAACCTTAGGGTAGAGTCAGAAATCAGAGAAACTTGTGCCTGCAACTCGTCTTTAACCGACCTAGTCTGTAACTTAACAGCTACTTGGGAACCTTAGGTCTAATGTCCGAACTTAATATGTTTCTAAAGGAAGACCGATTGGGTTGACTAGTCTACTTGGAGTGCTAGGTTTTGCTTGGATTTGCTAGGGACTAGCAAAAACTAGGCATGGGCGCATTTGATTAGCCCATATTTGTGGGCTATATAAGTATTTAAGTGCCTAGACACTAAGTTAATTCTAACATTTATTTAGCATGCATTAGGATGTAAATAGATTAATTCATATTTCTGATTTAATTACATAATTCATGCATTGCATTCATAACTAAAGGCATTTGAATTTGACTTAGAATGGCATTAGGTGCATTACATGCATTGTTTTAATTAACATAAAACTTAAGGATTTGTGTATAAATAATCCAAATATTTCATTTTATTAATTATTCTTCTTCTTCCCACAGGCAACCGTTCCACTTCCTCCGCTTGCATTCAATCTTTGCCAGCTGCCTACACTCAAGACCCCGTTCATGGAGGTGCGGGTGTGTTGGATCTGGTCGAGGTAGCTGAAACTACAAGAGAGAGGAGGAGGCAGCCGAGCTCGTGGAGGCCATCATCCCATTTCACCACCATGCAGCATTTCACCATCGTGGGCCTCCACGGCCAAACTCCGTCATACCATGGGCCAATGGGTTGATAGACCACCGTGCCAAGAGGATGTGGTTGGTCGCCACCGTGTACGAGCTCCTTGAAGCTCACCTACCGTGAGTGCATCTACTGATGCACGACTTGCCACCGTTCCATCACCGTGCTTCTTCTTCACCTGCTCCATCACAGTTCCTCACACACTCAACCAACCTATCACCACCACCTGCAGCATACCACGCCCTCGCCTCGCAACCATCCAAGTTGTCGCTACACGCATGCCACACACAGCCATACGCACGCACATCTCCCGTGCATTACGCGCACCACCAGCATCGCCTAAGTCCTCCTCGCAGCAACTCCACCAACTACAGTAGTGTCATTCCACCTGCACAGCCCGCGCACATCTCCTTTGCTGCACCTCCGCATGAGTAGTAGCTGGTCGCGCACACCTCCAGCGCATGCCCCCCTCGCAGCACACCCGCGTTTCCCCTTCCACGCACGCCCAGCAGTGCATGCTTCTCCCCTCCACTCTCTCGTCTCCAACAGCAACAGTGCGCCACCTTCAACAGATCACGCCACACACCTGTGCTCCACCAGCCAGTGTGCGCCCCGTCCGCACCCCTCTGTGCATGCCTGCCACTCATAGCACCGCCCCACGTGCGTTGCATCTCCACCGCAACGGTGTGTGCCACCAGCAGCACGCATAGAGCATGCACTACTCCAGCCGGCATCGCTGCCTGTGCACTCGCCCATCCTCTTCTTCTTCGTATTCTCCTCCAACAGACCGAACAAAACCCAAAGTTATCATAGTCCTCCTCTGTGCAGCCGCCTCATCTAGCCTCGGAGCTTCGCGCCACAAACATCAATGAACTCGCCTCGACCTTAGAAACTCGGCCACACCCTCTGAAGGCCGACAGCAGCCCGCCCGTGTCGGCGAGCTATCGCCACCATTGTCGACCTTCCTCATCGCCGGCAAGGCCACCGTCACTGCCCACGCATAGCCCTCGTCGTGGCCAACCACCTCCGAGCTTCGCACACCCGACCGCAGCCTCCTCCTCGTGCACGGACAAGGGGAAGAACTTCCCCTATTTTGCTACAGTAAAGCTCCTATTAATATTTACATTTAGTGCCATTGTGAACTTTAATTATTATTTTATTAAGCTGCATTGCAAAATATATCCTTTAGTTGTGCAAAATTGCTATTTCAGCATTAACACTTATTGTTCACCTAATCTGAAAGTGATTTTGATTCGATTTCTTGACTAAATTAATAGTGAACATTGATTTTTGACCCTTGCGAGTTTAAATAGGCCATTGCCTCCCTGTGGACACGACCCGCTCCTAGTTGAGTGGTTATATTAATTGTTGATTAGTCAATTTTTCCACCACATAGAACTACAAATGACACATCATTTTATGTGACAAACGACTTTAAAAGTGAAGAAATGACTCGTCAGCTTGCAGCAAGGAACTTTATCTTTTCTTTTTGCTTTTTGAATATGTAACTTTTTTGGATTTTAATTAGGGCAAAAACACAATAATTGATAAGTTGCAAAGAAGAAGCAAGAAACAACTAAAGCAACTAAGTGCTCTACTCTTCCAACTAACTCCAAGTACATGTGACTTGGATTAATGGAAGGGTAGAGACACAAAAAGAGAAACTACCAAACCAAAACTATAGAGGAATGCTTGTATTAAATAAAATGAAATCCGATTACAAGAATCCTGAAGAGCTTACCAGTGGGAGGAATTCCACACTTGTAATCCCCAAGAAATCCAACTAGCTATAGCAAAAATGAAATAAATGCTAGAAGAAAAATAGAAGGTTTAGTAGACGAAGATGCAGCCACCACAGAATCCTCACTCCAATTCCGGTTGCTCCAAAATTGAAGAGTACTCCTCCTCCTGGAAAGCCCCGGTAGGCATGTCTTGTCTCCTCTTCGAAGTGGAAATCCACCACCCTTAGATCCTCCTCTGCCTGGCCGTCCCTTGAAGTGTCCTTAGCTTGGGTACGAGAAAGAAGAGAAGAAGAGGAAGGCACCAAGGAGGTGGGTGTGCCTCCTTAATCTTTTTTTCTTCTTCTCTCTTGGCTGAGTATGTAGGTAGGAATATGGATGGGTATGCTAGGAAAATAATGTAGCCAAGGGTCCCTTGAAATGGTGGTAGGTAGGGGTATAAAATAGGAGAGGTGAAGGGGGGGTCGGTGTGGATATTATGGATGACTAGGATGGGCTTTAGGAGGTGGTTAGGTGATCCTATGGTGGAGGGCATTTGGCGCCAAGACAAGAGATGGGAGGAGGGTAGTTAACGGTTGGATACACCCCCTCATGGCTACCCATGGTGGTTGCCAACCACCAAAGTTGGCGCCACTTTTGGGTGCTTCTAGAAGGACTATCTTGGCACCAAATTGGAGGGCTTGGATGGAGGTTGGTGGTAGATGGATGGTTGGGATTTAAGGAGGGTTTTGGAGGGAAAAGTGGTGTGGATTATGGGTGGTTATAGGTGGTGAAGAGATGCCATATTTGGCACCAAAAGGAAGGGATGTGAAGGTGGTGGTAGTTGGTGAGGGTTGGTGCCAAAAGAAGGGGGAAGATGGAGGAGGTGGCCGGCCATGGAGTGGAGCATAGCTAGTTAAGTAGAAGAGCTAGTATAAAACTTAATGGAGGAGCTGAGGTGAAGTAGCTAGGAGCTGGTGTAATTCTTCCTAGAGTTGATGATGGCCGAAGAGGTCATCTTAGGAGCTCAGCTGCTCAGCTTAGCTAGCTAATTTTTTTGCTAGTAGTTAAGCTGAGTAGGTTAAGCAAAGTTGAGCTGGTCTCAACTATTCTAAAGTTGGGTTGTGCTAGACCTGCTTCTCTTAAAGACTCCTTAGCTAGCTTAGCTACTCAGTTGTTAGTAGTAGCTAAGCTAGAAGGAGCTCAGCTGCCGTGTACTGAGTAGAGCTGGGGGGAGCTAGACTAGAGCTGAGATGAGCTGGTGTCAACTAAGTTGAGCTAGTCTGAGCTCCCAGTGAACTGAATGGAGCTGAGATGAGTTAGACTCAACCAAGCTAAGCTGGAATCTAGCTATGGTGAGCTGGATTTAGCTAAGATCTAACTGACTTGTGCTTCTTCTTCATTTCCTACCTTCTAAAGTGTCAAGGTTTTGCGGGATCTGGCTTTTTGCTTATCCCTAACACTAAATACACACATTAAAAGGAAACAAATATGCAATGCATGCCTAACCTAGGTAAATGCCTAAATGCAATCTAGAAACCCGTTTGCAGAGTTAAAACCCTAAGAGCTAGGTCTATTTTAGGGTATAAGAACTATGATAAACTAGCATTTATTAGTGATAAGGCAGGACAACAAAATGTCATTGTTGACTACCTTTCCCGCCTTCCTTCTAAGAGAATCGAGACTTCTCCAGCTATCATAGAGCACTTTCTTGATGAGCATCTTCTGAATATATCGATTGGCCTTCCTTGGTATGCCAATATCATAAACTATTTGGTCACACATCAATTCCTATCTGACTGGGATAGGAATCACAAATCGTGACTCAGATCCGAGGCCAAATACTATTTCTAGGAAGATCCTTATCTTTTCTGACTTTGCAATGATCAAATCATCAGGCGATATGTATTATCTTATGAGATTTAGTCTATTCTCTTTTTGTCATGACCAGGCATGTGGTGGTCATTTCTCAGGATGAAAAACCATTGTGAAAGTTCTACAAAGCAAGTTTTATTGGCCCACTCTTTTTGTAGATTCACAAGCATATTGTAAGATATGTAGTCGCTACTAGATTCTTGGTAGCATGACATGCAGCGACATGATGCCTTTGAACCTGATAGTTGTTTGTGAAATCTTTGATATCTGAGGCATTGACTTTATGGGTCAATTCCCATCTTCTTCTGGCTTCGAGTACATTCTATTCACTATTGATTACATATCTTGTTGGGTCGAAGCCATACCCATTAATCGACTAACTGGGACAATCGTCAAACAATCACAATAATGTGCTATTGTCAGGTGTCGAACACGCTATCGAGGAGTTTTTAAGTCATTTTGTTGTAGCAAAGCCTCCTAAATAGCTTGATCAACAAATAAAATTTATTACTCAAAATCTAAATTGAAGTTCGAGGTCAAACATAGAGAGCAAATATGGAATTCACGCATTAATCTTTAATTGCATATAAATGAGCACTATAATCAAAGGACAAAAGAGATATTTAATGAATAATATCTACTTAAATTGATATTCAATTATAAGCATGATTATTTCAATAGATCACAATGATAAAAAGAAATCTAAGACAAAATAATAGTGATTTGAATCACCAATTATTAGCCTTAATCAAATATGCATATCAGACATCATAATTAAACCAAATAACCCAACAGTGGCTTGAATGCTACAGTGATTAGATGTCGGGTATGTGGACCAGATGACTTAAATGATCAAGGCCCTCAAAGCCTTCTTCTTTGTTTCTTCTCTTCTGCTTTCCTTCCTTTTCTTCTCTTCTTCGCACGAGCCTCTCCTTCTTCTCTTCTTATTTTGAGCCTTCCCTCTTTCATGCAGAGGCTAAGTGCTGGCCTCTTCTCCTTAAAGCACAAGGGCAGACTAAGCTTTAGAGAGCAAACCCCCCTCTGGTCTCTCACAAATTCCTGTCATCTTCCTCAAATAACCAAGCAGCTAATCGGGTAATCAACAATTCGAGTTAAGAAGTATCTCATCCAGGTCTGTGGGCATGGTGTCATAGACAAGGAGTGAAAGGCTATGCATATGGGGACCCGATCCCCTGTGCTTGGGTGGATAGCCTAAAGCACAAAATTATTATATACACTATCAAGAGCTCTTTCGCACTCGATGTGGGACTAAACCCACTCTTCCTCTCTTCACGCAAGATCACAGTAGCTACTGAAGAGGTCTTTGTTCAATTGGTGCAAGCCTACAGCTGGGACCTCTTATTGAGGAACTGGGCACGAATCTGGAGTCAAACCGCACAACCTGGAGGTGGCTAGAGTACTGTGTTTGTGGCCGGAGACGATGGCAGCGGCGGAGGGTGATGGTGAGCACCTAAAACACTGAATAAGGCCTCACAGCCACATTAGAATACCTCAAGAGCTTTGCTAGGTGTTGGCAAATGTGGTGGTGGTGGTCTCATGGCTTGTGAGTGCATGTGGTGGTGTGTTGGAGTTGATGAAATGGTGAATAAGGATGGGGGTTTGGTTTGGGTGGATGAGGCGGAGGTGTAGGAAGTGTTGGTGAGGTGTATGGTGAGGTGGAGCGATAGGGAAACCTCGCCGGAGATGAGGAAGATGGAGGGCGAATGGCGACATTGGGGGCTAAACCTAGGGATAAGGAAAGAGAAAAGAATATAGAGGGAAAGGGGAGTCTAACTGACCTAATCTAACAGACAAAAGGGGAGAAAGTGCACCAGGTTTGGCATGGTTGGCACCGGAGAAGGGAATACCTCCGGTGGGAGAAGTGGTGACTGCAAAAGGAGATAGGAGACACTCGCTGGTATTGCGACGTGCGGAGGAGCGAGAGGAAGATGGTACCACCGCCTATTATACATGGCAAACGGCGAAGAGGTCAGACTGAGGGAGTCGCCAAAGCTTGTGGAGAGTTCGGCCGAAGAGAAGGGAAGAAAGGGGATTTCCAGCCCAAACCAAGATAAGTTGAGAAGGTTGTGCACGTTGGCTCTTTATAGAGCTTCAGGGAGAGCTCTGGATCGAAAAGAAGGATTTCCATGGCTTGGGATTAAAGAAATAGGACCCATGATTCTCATGCATTCGCATGAGCAATCTATGGGGATTTGAAACTCCAAATTGATCCCAGATGATTCGTCTATGTGTGAACATCAATCCTACCAAATTTGGTGGGATTTGATTGCAATTGGAGTAGGATTTAGAACGGTCAATGCCAGTCTGGAGGTCGGTTGACCTCCAATGACGGTAGGGACCTATTGGTGAAGAAGACAATGAAGTTAGGGGGATCCTTGTAATGGATTTCAAAAATTGAGGGGCTATTTGAGAGAAAAAGAGTCAGACTAGACCAAAATGCAAACTAGGTCAGGATGATCTCTCATTGGGCCCAAATTTTTTATACAAACCTAATTTGGACCCAAGGAATCTGATGGTGAAGTTGGATTTTGGATTTGACCAAGTTTGACTAGGTAATTTACGTAAAAATCCAAATTAAGGCAACTTCGTGTTTGAGACTCTGTTGTAGGTCAAAATAGGTTCAAATGGTCAAATAAAAGATACCAAGCCTTATGGAATATTTTTCTATGATTTGTAGAAGGTTTAGGTGAATTTTATCCTGACCAAAACCTTAGTTAATTAAGTGGGTCTGAAATTAGGGTTTCGGAAGTCCATTAATTCTTGAAATGCATGAAAACCTATTTCTGTTTGTACGAACCCTCTTATTTATCATTAGTGCTCATTTGACCTTCGTTTAACCCCTAGAAAATCCCACGATTACTCTACATTTAGGATATGATGTTAAAACTGCATATTTACCCTTGATTTAATACATTCTTCTCAAAAAGGGTATGTAATGAATTAGGACTCTCTGGTGACTATGTAGGAGTAGTTATCTCTTGATTGTGACTAATTAAAGCTAGTTATGGCTGATGATGATGTTATCATCATCAGGTCTTATCCCCAGCAATGGCGCCAAAAATATGGTTGTCAACATTTAATTCACACTAAAAACATTATTTTAAAAGTCATTCTTGTAGTATATATCACAAATGTATACTGATGTCGTGTCAAATTTATTTATTTACTATTTTTACTGGTTTGCCAGGTCATTCACTGGGAGGTAGTTATTGATATACATCACTCTCTAAGTCCAAAAATATTCTTTTATTCCAAAAATGTTGATTTTATTTACAAAATAAATAAATGAATCAAATAATGAATGAATGGGTTAATTATTTACAAAAGAATTAATTAATCAGTGTTACAATGCCTGAAAACATATGTACACAGACAAGCATAAAAAACTATATATAACTACTCAATGTTAGTTATATACAACTACTATAAGTAATACCTTAAGTATAGGTACAAAAATAGTTAATAATATCTACTGTACTAAATCATAATAACATACTAATATCTATAGTAACATATATTATATATATAGTAAAATATGTAAGTGTTGCTAAAGCCTTAGTAAAATATATACATAACATAAGGCAAAAGTAGTTATCTATATTGACATATAAGTATATTTATAGTGACATATATATATACATTACTAAAACCTTAGTAACATATTTACATAACCTAAGGTAAAAATTGTTACTTACACTAACGGATATATATATACAGTGACATATATAATTGTCATTAAAGCTCTAGTATTATTTATATACATACAAGAGAGCTCAAACATGTTATACTACTTATACTTATACATATATATATATTACTCATATATATACACACTATATACATATCTTATTTACTTAATTTATATACATATAATTATATTTATATTATTTATATTCATATACTATTTATGTATACAGTTATATATATATATACATATACAGACACATGCATGTAACACACAAAGGGGCTGTCAACACTTAGTCGCATTTCAGGCCAACTCTCCTCTTCCTTTCATCTTCAACACTTGGTCATTTTAGGGCCCTTGTATCACATAGTCAGTTCGATTCACTTAACAAAAATTATGCTTTTTTAGTTGGCGAACCGATCTTTCGTAGGATACACAGCACCTCTCAGGTGGGACCAGACCACTACTAAACCTAGTTCTTGTTCTTTAATTGTACATTTTAGTCGATTTTAGGCCCAATAACAGGCCCACATCCCTGCACACACCTACGTGCTTACGCGCACCTACACATGCTCACAGGAGCACGCAGCACGTGCACTGAGACCAAGACATATATGTTCATGAGAGTTTCTTTAGTGCCCAGCACCTGATGACTAAGGGGCTAAGGGGACAATTTCCTTTTAACCCACATCGCTTGCTTCTCAGCACACAATTTAGGACTTTCATTAGCACCCAATTGGGCACTACTATGCATAGACAGTGCTCAACTACATCCTAATTTGCATAATTTGGCCCTCGAATTGAGGGCCTTATTTTAATATTATTTCAAATTAAATTATACCATTGTAAAGCCCTTATATAGGGCTACATAATTATGTAATTAGTTTACATAAATAAGTTATCTAGATATATAATAAAATTAAGTAAACTTGGCTGATTATATATGTTAAGTTAAGGGTTAATCTCTTAATTGAAGTACAAATTGGTTAATTAATAGTACAATTGACTTTATACAGTGTTAATATACATAATAATTTATTTATGATACATTTTTATTATATTTTAGGAACTTTATTTTAATTTATATACAGTTAAATACACATTTTAGATAGTTTTACATATAAATAATCTATAAATACTATAATATAGTATAAAAATAGTATAAATAGGCTAAACACATTTAATATATTATTATACAAATATACATTATAACTTACTTCAGTATTAGATTAAATTACTAATTTATTTTATTTTAAGTTAATAATATACTTAATTAACTTAATTATTTACTGTAAATATATAATTAAATCAATTTACAGCTATTATATAATTTATATTATATAGTTAAATACATATGTACAGTATGAGATATAAATATGTACATATAAATAGGTTTATGTAATTACTTAGATTATTATACATTTAAGTTAATATAAATTAATATATAATAATACAATAAGATTATATATACAATAAATTATTCTAAATACATAATTTAATATATAGAATACATATATAAGTTAATTATATACATTATATACATATTATACACTATTTACATATATAGCTTAGATTTAACTATATTTACAAGTATATACATAATGTATAGGGTATTTTTGGGTATTTTAAGGTTTTTCTGATTTAATGGTTTTTATAGGTTTAGGGGAGATCGGGGATGAGAGAAAGAGTGAGATGAGAGAATGGGAGTTGTTTTTGCCATTTTTAGTTTTTGGTTCTTTATTAAATTACAAGGTATACTGAATCATTGGCTAGTATATTCTACCAAGCTGGGGGTTTAGAATACCTTGAAACTTGGCACACACTAAAAAAAATACCTAATATTACTCCAGAAAGGTTTATTTTATTTTGTTGGAATTTTTAATGATTTTTATCTTATATACAAAGTTAACAAATTTAAGGCCTAAATGAGTGTTTTAAAGTGAAACCTAAGGCACTAAAATCAGTTTGAAAGTTGGGAATGCAGCTCAAACACTCATATCTGTCCAACACAATACAAACAACATATTTAAACCATAAAATATGATTTTCATCTCAAATTTCAATAAAATTCAGTGATGGATAGTTAGGCATGATGCAAATAGCTGACAATGGATTTAAACAAAAATTACATTCAATTCTAATCAAATAACAATTCAAGTTTAGAACATGAATGCTTGTACAATTCTATTCTACACATATACACAAGTCAACTTCTTAAACATCCAAATCCCAGCCAAAATCCACATGAATCATCATGTTCCAAAACCTGATGTTATGTGAAAACAGCAGCAGCTGAATGAACAGTTGCTAGTGAAAATCAGCAGTTATTTACTGCTCCTTTGCTATTGTTTATCATGTATAGCAGTTTAGCCTCTGCTACTACTAAATCAACTGCACAAATAGGTGCCTGGAACCTAAACAAGGCTTGGTTCAGAGTTTTTAGTTCCCCTGCAGAAAGTAACACCTAAAACTAGGTGTCTTTAAGCTTTGAAAGTCCCAAGATGCAATGAAATCAGAGTTTAAACCCAAGAAATGTAGCTACAAAGTAGCCTTTAATGTGATGAGTTGGGAGATTTAAATAGACAACCACATTTTTAAACACTGTAAAAAAATTTGATGTGACTTTAGACTCATTTTAAGATTCAAATCCATACATTAAAATCCTCATAAAATGCAATGTCTCAAACATTTCTTAGAAACTCAGATCTGATGAAAGTGACAAAATAGACCTCAAATTCATCTCAAACAACTTGAAAACTAAATTCATCTCCCAAGATCATTAAAGATCTGATCTGATCTCCATCTTACACTATGGACAATGTAAGATATAGATTCATCTCAAAATTTGAAAACATGAAAACTTACTCATCCACTCTTTCCAAATTACATAATTGATGTAAATATGTTTATATCACATAAACTATTTATTTATGCAAGTTCTTAGGTGTAAAGTTACATCATATATTATAAATATTGCATAACATGCATCATCACGCATTTAGTTTAGATTGTATAAAGTTTAGGTTAATTTTCTCTTTTTTGTGGTCAGGGAACATAGTGATATTTAATCAGGGCATCGGATTGAAGATTCAACCGTACGAATCTAATCAGGGTGATGATCAAAGTTTAACGACTCTAAGATCACCCTAATCGGACTTCCGTAGCATCAGATGCAATCTAAGAAAGATCAGAGGTCAAGGGGCCAGGTAGTGTAAATCCATACTTCAGATGATGAATCCGACTAGATGGATGGGTTCAAATTGAAGATCGCAGCCCAACGACGTGAAAATCGATCCAATCTAACATCCGTGGTACCATCTACAACACACAGAAGATGGGAAGCCAAGATGGCACCACGTGGCACCATCTCAGCCACCCAAGGCAGCCATGAACGCTCGCTGGCTTTCTCTCTCCTCAATTGCTCTATCAACCTCAACCGTTGGATCTTAATCCAACGGCCAAGGATGCTTGAGCCTTTAATCGAAAATGTGACAAAGCAGCAGTCGCAGCATGTTGGTCGCACACCTTCACGTGAAAAGGGAGGTGTAGGTTCGAGCCCTGCCTCGCCTCAAATTGAAGAGGCAATCACGCACGGCCAAATTTAGTCGTATGATGGTGATCATGTAGGTGAGGAGGCGAGATGTGGCATGCTTAGATGAAGGCGAGGCCGCACACGTGATCCGATGCCCAAGCCCATGCACGATCAAATGGATAGGCATTGGGCACATTGAAGAGCGGGCACATGCATCTTTAAGCCATCCGATCTCTCGATCGGACAAATGAGATCATCTGATCATGATAAGGCATTGAGTGCGCAAAAGAAGAGAAGGCGTAGGCAAGCATGCACTACACCCACATTTGGGTCTTTAGTGATGATTAAATCCATCACTAAAGACCCTGAGTTATCATTTTAAAGGATAAAATGACCTAATTGCCCCTTAATCCTCACCTATAAAAGGCCCTAGGACCCCCACACTTTCCTCATCCCTTCCTCTCTTCTCTCACCTCCTCCAAAGCTCTAAGAGCTTGTCCCAAACTCGTGATGCTCCATTAGAGCTAAAATTAGAAAATTTTCAACATCTCATCCCCATTTGTGAAGTGCTTGTGACTTTCTTCTCACTACTGTTCGGGAAGCGGATACCGTTGTGACATCGTCTTGCCCCATCCTCTGTTGTCTGTCATCCTTCTCCTTCATCCAGCATCTCACCACCTTCATCCAGGCACTCCATCAATGCGGCTCATCCTCCAAGCAACCGTCGAGGAGGATAACCTCTCTCCACCTTCTCTTTTATTGATTTTTAGTATAGATTTCCTACTTTCTAGTGTAGTCATTAGATGTATGAACTTGATTCAATTATTATGAAATACCTATTCATTCTCTCTCTATTTTGTCTTTATTTCTATTATTCTTTCTCTTTCATCTATTCTTTATTCTTTAAGGAGATAGCTAGTGTAGATTCAATTCAACCAACTAATCTGCTTCGTGACAACAAATCAAACGTGGTTTTTTATCAAACGTTCGCCTCCCTGTGTTTGACCCAAAATTCCTTTCGAGTTTCAGTTAAAATTATTTGTTGATGGATTTTCTCACAAATTGCGCTATGACGGGTTCTCCAAACTCAATCTTTTTACGTAGATATTTTGCCACAACATTTTGGTGTCGTTGCCAGGGATTCTCTGATACCACATTTTGGTGATGTCGCCAGGGATTTTCCGCATCAACATTTTGGTGCTGTTGCCAGGGATTTTCTGCATCAACATTTTGTCACTGTTGCCAGAGAGGCGATGCTCTTTGATTTTTTGCATTTTCTGACTTACTGATTATTTATCTCACTTCTCTCCTTTCTTATTGTGATTGTAGGTACTCTCACGAGGTGGAAAAAAGTGGTAGATTGGAGTAAAGTGTTGTTGAAGGGTTTGTAAGTAACCCCACCTCCCCACCCACTAGATTTCATTCCACCACCTAATAATACAAACCTTAATTAACCTACGAGCTTGCATAAACTCTAAGGTTAGTTTTGATTGTTTATTTAACACTTCTACCTGCCTCACCCTCCACATATAAAAGAAAATTTTTTTAAAAAAATCTCATAGTGGTACACAACCTCTTCTGATTCTTCATACTCAACTAGTAACCCGATCTTTGGGACCGGTACACTCATCAACACATAATTGAGTAGAAATCATATTAGGTAATCACTTGTGTGCGTAATTAAGTGGTGCATTAGGCTAATTGTTTGAGTTGTTTGGGTTGTACAACTTCAACTAAAAATAACTCATCAAGTAGAATTCAACTTTTAGGACTAAACTAGGCACTCCACATTTTTAGTTTGATTTTAAACAAAAACATCTTCAACTATGCTTTCAAAACCTGGTGTGCCAACTGAACTTGATTGAATATACCTAAAGTTGAATCCTAAAAGCTACTAAGCAAGATTTAAACACTAAAATTCACCGTATCCAAAAATAATCTTACTTGAAAACCATTGGTTGTGCATGCGCACACATATTAACTAATCATTAAGTGCACAACCCAGATAAAGGGCCCATCACATTCAAAGCACATTCAAACCTAACCCTAATTAAAATAGAGTAGACGTCGGCCTTAAGGATTGGACTCGCTCTTCGGAGCCCAGATCGAGATTATTTTCGATTAGTCTGCTTCTACCATTCAATCTGCTGTCTAGCTAGGGGAGCAGAATCAAAAGATCGTAGTTGGGGGGTATCAAAGGAACCTGAGGAGAAAGCCAAGGGAAGAACCTTCTCCCCAGCCCCTCCCTCTAATTGGTTGAATTGACCGGAAAGAAGTAGATCAAATTGTTTCTTCATCTCAAGATGGGTTCTAGAAATTTGTAGGTCTTTATGCTAGCTCACTTAAGGACATGTTTAATTGTTTGTATTGAAGGACACCTTTATTCCTCTCATTCTGTCATGGATCCTTCCACATCCTATTCGCACTTCCACTCCTACCCTCTTGCCACTACTTATTCCCAAAATGATTATTATTCTAGCCAGACTTATTCTACTCCATCTTCTAGTTGGGATAATCCTGATTGGGGATATAGTTCTAGACCTACGTGTTCATGGTCTAACCCTGGATACCATGATCTTGATTCTTATCCTTCTCCGAGCTACATCGATTATAGATCACCAACCTTATATGGACAACCTAATATGATCTACAATCATGAAAAATATGTTGATATTTACGCTTCCTCATATTACACTACATATAGGTCATCACCCCCTTATGGACAACCCGAAATGACCTATTATCAGGGAGGGTAGCAAGAACCTCAATTTGTTGACTCCCCTACACTGAACCCAAACCCGCCCAACCCTGAACCAAACCATTTGATTCAGGTTAACCAAGTCCAAGATAAGGTGTTGGCTAACTTAAGGAATACCATACAATCTTTAGAAGCTCAGCAAACACCTTGTACTGAAAAATTAGAGCCTCTGATTGAAATGAATGACAATCTTAACAAGTGATGTGCATACATCTGAATAGCCAAAAATGTCTATTTATGCATGTTCTTAGTATCATATAAGCATCATGCATTGTAAATATTGCGTAACATGCATCATCATGCATTTAGGTCAAACTATACAAATTGAATAGTAATTTCTTCTTCTTGGTGGCCAGGGACAGGGTGACATTTAATTAGGGCCTCGGATTGAAGATCTAACCATACAAATTTGATCAAGCTGATGATCGGAGTTCAACAACTCCAAGATCGCCCTAATCGAACTTTCGTAGCATCAGATATAATCCGAGGAAGATCAAAGATCAAGGACCAAGATGGTGTAAATACATAATTCAAATGATAAATCTGACCGCATAGATGGGTTCGGATCGACGATCGCAGCCCAATAGCACAAAAATCGATCTAATCCGACATTCGTGGCACCATCTACAGACATAGAAGATGGACGGCTAAGATGGTGCCATGTGGTACCATCCTAGCCACCCAATTAGCCCAAGGACCCACCACTGCCCTCTCTCTCCTCAGCCACGTGAACGACCTCAATTATTGGATCAAGATCCAACAGCAGAGAGAGCTTGTGCCTACATGTGTAAACGCACCTCAAACATGTGTGTAACTCGTTGGTGAAGAGCGCTACGAAGAAGAGGGAGGCGTGGGTTCGAGCCTTGCCTCTCCACAAATCAAGGTGCGGGCACGGAGCAATCAAATTGGACCGTTGGATGCGGTGCAGACGGTGGATGAAGTGGCAACATGGCACGATCTGGGCGCACGGATCACGCACGTGCGATCGAACGCGTGTTTGAATGCCCGATCGCATGCAGGCGCGAGATGAGGCGCTATCAAGGCATGCATGAGATGGATTCTAAGACGTCCAATCTCGCAATCGGATGGCTGAGGATTTTTTAACATGCATAGGTATTAAGACGTGGGCAGAGGAGGAGGCATGACGTGCACGTGACTTATGCCTACATTTAGGGTCTTTAGTGGCGCTTAAATTCGTCACTAAAGGCTCTAAATTAATGTTTTCAAGTGTAAATTGACCTTTTTGCCCCCAACCTCTACACCTATAAAAAGACCTACACCCCCCACATTTCAATCATCCCTTCACCTCTCTCTCTCCAAGGCTCTAAAGAAGCTTGTCCCAACCCCGGGATGCTCCTTTAGAGTTAAAATCAAAGATTTTCTCGCCCCCATTCCAGAAATGGATCTCATGACGATGACACCCTGCCTCGCCTTCGGTTCTTCCCACTTTATTCTCTGTCTTCCATGCATCGCCCCGTCCGACTCGTCCTCCAAGCAGTCGTCGAGGAGTATAACTTCTCACCTTCTTTCTCTTTATTGCTTTCTAGAATAGATTTTACTACTTTCTAGTTGTAATATTTCCTACTTTCTGGCTGTAATATTTCCCGCTTTCTAGTTGTAAAACATCATTCATATTATAAAGCATTTGTTCTCTCTCTCACTCTTTCTCTCTCTCTCATCGAATTCATTGTAATTATCTCGCTTTCTAAACAAAAACAACAAAAAAAAATATTTGCGGATTTCAAATCGACGTAGCCTCCCTATGTTCAACCCAAAATTCTTTTTGAGTTTCGGTAAAATTTATTTGTTAACAGATTTCTTCATAAATCACACAACAATGACGGGTTTTCAAAACTCAACCTTTTTGCAATGATTTTTCGATCCAACATTCCACGCCTCCTCCTCTCCCCGTGCCTCAATGCCTACGCATGTTCAAAAATCCTTTGGAATCTATCTTGCACAATCCTTGATAACGCCTCATCACGCGCCTGCATGCGATCGAGCGTTCAGACTCATGTTCGAATGCACGTACGTGATCCATGCACCCAGATCTCACCATGTTGCCATTTCATCCACCGTCTGCACTGCATCCAACGGTCCAAGTTGACCGCTCTATGTCCATGCCTTGATTTGAGGCGAGGCGGGGCTTGAACCCAAGCCTCCCTCTTCTTCGTAACACTCTTCACCAATGCACTACACACGTGTTTGAGGCGCATTTACGCATTTAGGCACGAGCTCTCTTTGCCGTTGGATCTTGATCCAACGACTGAGATCGTCCACGCGGTTGAGGAGAGAGAGGGCAGCAACGGGTCCTTGGGTCAGCTGGGTGGCTAGGATGGTGCCACATGGTGCCATCTTGGCCGTCCATCTTCTATGTCTTGTAGATGGTGCCACGGATGTTAGATTAGATCAATTTTCTCACCGTTAGGTTGCGATCGTCGATCCAAACCCATCCATGTGATTGGATTTATCATCTGAAGTGTGGATTTACACCATCTTGGCCCTTGATCTTTGATCTTCCTTGGATTATATCTGATGCTACGGATGTCCGATCAGGGCGATCTTGGAGTTGTTGAACTCCGATCATCGCCTGATTAAATTCGTACAGTTGGATCTTCAATTAAAGGTTCCGATTAAATGTCGCCTTATCTCTATTCACCAAGAAGAAGAAATTACTATACAATTTGTATAGTTTGACCTAAATGCATGATGATGCATGTTATGCAATATTTACAATGCATGATGCTTATATGATACTAAGAACATGCATAAATAGACATTTTTGGCAATTCAGATGTATGCACATCACACCCCCATGCCTATCTTTTGCTAGTCCCTAGCAAACACTATATGCTATTTATAAAAGAATTAGGTCAGATTTCTTAGGCAAAAGTTATTCTTTAACACTAGGAGATTTTTACTAAGGACTTGAACTACAAAGACACAACAGTGGCCAGGTGTCTACTAAAATGTAAACCGCTTGAGCCCTCGCCTTATTCAAAGAACGATCTTTTTCCTCTTTCCTTCTTTTCAATTTTTTTTTTGAATTTTTGAGTTTAGGGTTTCGAAGCAGCTTTCTACGGCCACTCAACTCACCTAAGACTCGAAGAGAACCCCAAGTTCTAAGCATCTTTATGTGTGAAATGTGATAGACTCATTGATCGACAATTAGAACGAACTTCGGGTTTCTATGCCCCTAGGTGACCTTGAAAAGAAATTCTACCTAAAGGTGTGTCTATTCAACCGGTAGCTTTCTCCCTACTTTTATTTTTATGGGGTCAACACATGGGTGAACCCAGTGTATATCTCCCTAGCTTAGTCTACTTCTCTGCTTCTTCCTAAGTGTTTTGGAATTATACATGCTTTTCTTGAGCTGGGTTCTGGCAACCTACCAATGGGTTGTTACCCACGATAACTTGCCAGCCATACTCCTGCAGTGAAGTGTGGCTTATTTATTTTTCTTTTCTTTTCTCCTTTTTTTTTTAAGTAGGTGGCTTACCTAATCTAAGATTTACCTAAAGGCAGTAGGAAAAGAATGGTCATGTGACTGGGCTCTGGACAACCTACCAATGGGCTGTTACCCACGATAACTTACCAGGCATACCACCCTAGAAAGATCATTAGCTACCCAACTTTTGTAAAAATCACCGAAAAGTGAGTCAATGCAAATAGTGTGTAGATGCTTAGACTTGAAATCCCCTCAAGTTAGAGGGCGGGTTGATAAGTCGTGTACTTATCAACCCAACTTATTTAACCAAATTGAAGTAAATTCAAAATGGTGAAAACTTGATAAATAAATCCACATTTTAGTGGACACCCGGGCTGATTAAGCTCAAAGACTTGAAGGGTCTAAGCGTTTAGATCCTACTATATTATTCCCTAAGGTTGAAAAATCCTAATGCCCAATTATTCTTTCATAATTCAAATTTTTTTTTAATAAAGAGAAAAATAAGTAGAATTTACAAGAATTCCATAGAGCTGACAAAATGATTTAGAAATGAATCCACCCCCCCATGCCTAACTGATGCAATGTCCCCTTTGAAAATAAAATGAATTAATGTTTTCAAGTGTGAAATGACCTTTTTACCGCCAACCTCTACACCTATAAAAAGACCTATGCCGCCCACATTTCAATCATCCCTTCCTTCACCTCTCTCCCTCTCCAAGGCTCCAAAGAAGCTTTTCCCAAACCCAGGATGCTCCTTTAGAGTTAAAATCAAAGTTTTTCTCGCCCCCATTCCAGAAGTGGATCTACGACGATGATGCCATACCTCACCCACGGTTCTTCCCGCTTCGTTCTCTGTCTTCCGTCTTCACCCTCCGTCTTCCAGGCATCGCCCCATCTGGCTCATCCTCCAAGCAGCCGTCGAGGAGGATAACTTCTCACCTCCTTTCTCTTTATTGCTTTCTAGAGTAGATTTTACTGCTTCTAGTTGTAATATTTCCTACTTTCTAGCTTTAATATTTCCCGCTTTCTAGTTGTAAAACATCATTCATATTATAAAGTGTTTGTTCTCTCTCTCTTTCTCTCTCTCTCATTGAATTCATTGTAATTATCGCGCTTTCTAAAGAAAAACAAAAAAAAATATTTGCGTATTTCAAATCGACGTAGCATCTTTGTATTCGACCTGAAATTCTTTTCGAGTTTCGGAAAATTTTATCTGTTGATGGATTTCTTCGCAAATCACAATACAACGAAAGGTTTTCAAAACTCAACCATTTTGCGATGATTTTCCTATCTAACATTTTTGTGCCGTTGTCGGGGAGGCAACAAAATCTCGATTTTCTTTCCGCATTTCACGTACTTAATTATTTTCCAACTTGCTTTTATTTCTCTTCTATTATTTTGCAGGTACCTCAATAGGGAATCTTGAAGTAGTAGAGAGGAGTAAAGTGCAGTTGAAGACAACTGTAAGTGCTCCCCATTCTTTGCCCCTCTATAGATTTCATTCCACAACCCTAATTCAAACCCTAATTAATCTAGGTTGTCGCATAAACCCTAGGATTAGTTTGGATGCTTTGATTTCCACCCCCACTCATCTCACCCTCGTAAAAAAAAAAAAAAACAAAAAGATACTTCTTGTGGGACAAATTTACATATACACAACATACACCCACATTCAAGGCACATAACCTAACTTAACTTTTATCTACTCAACAGGGATTCCAACCTGTGGAACCGGTACACACACCCAAACACATAATCGAGTAGAAATCAAAATAGGTATCCAATCGTGTGCCTAACTCAATGGTGCATTAAGTCTAATTGTTTAAGTTGTTTGGGCCACACCATTTCATTAAATATCAACTCATCGAGTAGTTTCCCCTTAGGGTTTACAATTTAGGTCAATACCAGGCTCTCTACTTTACTTTTGATTTCAAAAGGAAAATATCTTCACCCGTGTTTTGAAAATCTAGTTTGCCTCTTGAACTTGATTGAATTTACCTAATTCTAAACCCTAAAAGTTAAGCAAGATTTGAACTTTAAAATCCACTCATCCAAATAATCTTACTTGAAAACCTTGGTTGTGCATGCACTCACACATATTCAATCAATCATTAAGGGCACAACCCATTTTAAGGGCCCACTACATTCCATAAGCACTAAAATTTTAAGCCTAGGTTAAAATTGATTAGTCGTTGACCTTAAGACTGATTCGCTCTTCAGGACCCAGATTGAGATTGTTCATGATTAACCTGCTTGTACTAGTCAATCTGATGTCTAGCTAGGGGAGCAGAATCAAATGATCCCGGCTAGGGGGTACATTAAGAACTGTAGGTGCAATATAAAGGAAGAACCTTCTCCGTAGTCCCTCCTTCTAACTGGTTGGATTGACTAGATACAAGTAGGGTAAATCGTCTATAATCTTAAGATGGGTTTTGAGAGTCTGTAGATTTTTACGCTATCCAACTTAAGGACATGCTTGTTTTGTTGTGCTGTAGGGTTCTTATCCCCAGTCCTTCCGACCTCTTCCTAGTTTATGCTTGGAAGGAGGTCAATGAATCCCCGATTGGAATGACCATTAGATCATTCTATGAGGCGTAGATTGAATTTTGGCCAAATTGATCCCATGGCCGATCAACAACCTCCTCTGCCTCAGAATCAACAAGAGATGTTTCAAGGGCAACTAGAACAAATGTAGAGAATGCAAGAATGGTTCCAGAGAATGCAGGGCACTTAGCCTTTAAAGGATTTTTATGATCCTTCAAATTACGGGGAATGTCCTGGTCTCCAGATTCCAACCGGAGACATTGAAATCAAGCCCCAGGAGTTATGCGTAATCAAACATTTTCATGGGCTTGGCTCTGAAGACTCATTTCAGCATTTGGAGGACTTAACCACTTTGGTTCAGACCACCAAAGTACGAAACGTGAATGAAGAGCAAATGATCATGACTCTTTCTCCACTCTCTTAGGGATAAGGTTGCTCATTGGTATAGGACCATAGGAAGGCCAATAGCAACTTGGAACGATCTTAAATTGGCTTTCTTAAAGAAATTCTTTCTAGTTGGGCGTACCAATGCACTTAGGCAAGCGATTACTACTTTCGGCTAGCGGCCGGGGGAGCAGTTTCATGTTGCCTGGGAGCAATTCCAGGACTTATTGCGAAAGTGTCCACACCACAATGTGCCGAAATGGTAACTTGTGAAGATCTTTTACCATGGATTGGCTGAGCAACTCAAAAATCACATGGACGCTTCTTGCAGAGGCAATTTCCTCCACAAAGATGCAGATAGTGTGCATGATTTGTTTGAGGAAATGAGTGAAAATTCAACCAATCATGCCTCCATGGATGCATTTAGCAGGTCCAAACAACCTAGATCGAATGTTAATGAGGTCCATGATTCTCATTCATTCGATATGGAGCTGATTTGTAATAAAGTAGATAAGGTGGACCTAGTTACCAAAAGGATGGAGGAGTGGATGGTAGGAAACTCTATAAACAATTCTAGATCCACTCAATCCTAGAATTCGGGATTCCATTCTTTGCGAGCTCCTTCTGGATAGGAGTTCGTGAATCAACTGGATGTAGCTCAACCTGTGATCCAGCATTGCTCAAAACCCCACAGGTTCCAAACTAGGGCCTTTGATCCTAGTTTCTCCAATCCCTCTCTTTATTTCTCTTCATCCTCGCCCTACAAGGATGTCTATGCTGTAAAGGAGAACGTTAAGTCCAACCCATATTCCAATGCTTGTAATCCTGGTTGGAGGAACCACCCTAACTTCTCTTGGAAAAATCCAGGGCAGCAGACCCAATTCTGACCTAGCAACTATGCTCCACAAAGACCAATGGGTCAGGTCATATTTATACTCAGCTGCCCCCAAATCAGGTCAATCAACCAGTTGAGAATGCTTGTCAACCCGTAGGGCAGGCTGATTTGAATCATCAGATGGTAGAGATGCAAGGATCTATGCTCCATCTCATGCAACAAATGAAAACCACGCTGGACAACTTGCAAACCGGGCTCATTACTAATACCCATCAGCCTGGATCTTTGCCAT
Organism: Thalassia testudinum; assembly: GCA_037157565.1. NCBI lineage: Eukaryota > Viridiplantae > Streptophyta > Magnoliopsida > Alismatales > Hydrocharitaceae > Thalassia > Thalassia testudinum. The sequence goes on from JAZHRO010000025.1 coordinate 101,280,668, forward strand.
CTCAACTCGTACCCAACCCGCGCAACATACAGAATCCAGGCAATCAAGGCCAAGGGTATGGGAATCAGAGGGACCCACACCCACATGCTTAGGTGGTTGAGCAAGGTCCTTCCTCTTCTGATTCATCAAATCCAGGGTTTTTGGCTAATCAAGCCCCTCTGATCTTTCCTAACCCTCCCCAAGACCTAAACCCATACACATCTGCCAACTCTATTACTTTGAGGAGTGGAAGGCAAACCCAAGACCCACACCTACCCTGCTTTAGTCAAGAAAATCCTGGTGAGCCTGAGTAAAGAAAGGAGAATTCTAAAGAAGAAATCAAGGCTCAGGAACCTAATTCTGAAGATCTGACTCATGTTCCTTTTCCTGAGGCCTTGATTAAACCTAGGAAGAAGTAGCCTGTTTATAGTAATAAGGAGCTCTTGAATATATTTAAGAATGTTGAAATCAATATCCCCCTCCTCAATGCTATCAAACACATACTGGCTTATGCTAAATTCTTAAAGGATTTATGCACCCAGAAGCATAAGCCTAGGGAATCTATTCCGAGGAAGGTGATACTCTCTGAGTAGGCTAGTTCTGTTATCCTGCATTACCTTCCTTCGAAAAAGAGAGATCCAGGTGCCCCTTTGATTTCATGTGTTATTGAAGATTACACCTTTGATAGGGCACTCCTGGATCTAGGTGCATCCAATAACCTAATTCCAACTTCTCTTTAAGAGAAGTTCGGATTAGGTGAACTTCGGCCAACCTTAATAACGTTGCAGTTAGTAGACCGTTCGGTCACAAATCCAAGAGGCGTTATTGAGGATGCTATTGTCAAGGTTAAGGACTTCTATTTTCCTGTAGATTTCCTTGCGCTTGACATGGATGTACCTGAGAATTTGAGGAACACGCCCATCATTCTGGGGTGTCTGTTCCTGGCTACCGCTAAGGCCAATATCAACTGTGAGAGCGGTAGCATGGAAATCGCCCTTGGGGATCAAAAATTGAAATTGGATATTTTTAAGGCAATTAACAAATTTGAGGATTGTGGATATGTTGAGGAACTCGAGGAAGATAACTTGAATATTGAGACACGTATGGTTGTTTCTACAATTGAAAGTTCATCCTGTCTCGATGAATCCAACCTGCAACCCTCTGTGGCAAGCACACCACATTCTGAAGAGGTTATTGATTTTGTTCACTTTCAACCTCTTCCTCTAGATGAATTTCATCAACATCATCCCTACCTTCCATCTTTGACCTACCCCCGCTTGAATTGAAACCATTGCCTGAGAGTTTGAAATATTAGTTTTGAGGACCTAAAAAAATGCTCCCTATCATTATCAGTGCTAGATTGACTAAGGAGCAGGAGATTAAATTGATCAAGGTCCTAAAGGAACACAAGGAGGCAATTAGTTAGACCATCCATGACCTTAGGGTGATTGAGCCATCTTATTGCAATCACAAAATTTTCATGGAAGATGGATCTCGCCCTTCTTGCTAGATGTAGAGGAGACTAAACCCTAATTTGCGAGAAGTGGTCAAGAAAGAAATAATTAAGTGGCTCGATGCAGGAATCATTTATCCAATCTCAGATAGTCCTTGGGTAAGTCCCATGCAAATTATTCCCAAGAAAGTCGAGATTACTGTTGTAACTAACGAGAAAGGAGAATCTGTCACAACTCGTTCAGCTTCCTCCCGAAGAGTTTGTATCGATTACAGGAAGTTGAACACAGCCACCAAAAAGGATCATTTCCCTCTACCCTTCATCGATCAGATCCTTGAAAGATTAGATGGGAAAAAATACTTCTGTTTCCTAGATGGTTACTCAAGATACAATCAAGTGCCTATCCATCCTGAGGATCAAGAAAAAATGACTTTCACCTGTCCCTATGGAACCTTGTTTTCCGTAGAATGTCATGTGGCTTATGCAATGCACCTACGACTTTTCAAAAGTTTATGCTAACCATATTCTCTAACATGGTGGGACAGTTTATGGAAGTCTTCATGGACGATTTCTCTATTTTTAGAGAATCGTTTGATTCTTGCCTAGTTAATCTTGAATTTATCCTTAAAAGATGCATCAAAACAAGATTGGTCTTTAGCTGGGAAAAGAGCCATTTCATGACACAAGAAGGTATTGTCTTGGGACATATAATCTCTGAACGGGGAATTGAAGTTGACAACGCTAAGGTTGATGCTATTTCCGAACTTCCTCCTCCCACATCTGTCAAACAAATTCGATCATTTCTTGGTCATGTGGGATTCTATCGGTGGTTCATCAAGGATTTCTCCAAGGTTGCTCACCCTCTAAGCAAACTTCTTGCCAAAGATATGCCATTTGAATTCGACGAATCGTGTCACAAGGCATTCAATTTTCTTAAAATGATAGTCACTTGTGCTCTGATGCTGCAATCACCGGTCTGGACAGCCCCATTTGAGATCATGATCAATGCTTCTGATTATGCAGTTGGGGTTGTTCTGAGTCAAAAGATCAACAAAAAGCCCTCTGTCATCTACTACACTAGCAAAACTCTGGATGAGGCCCAGAGGAATTATACCATTACTGAGGAGTTGCTAGTTGTAGTATTTGCTTTGGAGAAATTTAGAGCTTATCTCTTAGGGTCTCACGTCATAATTTACACCGACCACTCAGCCTTGAGACATCTCTTTGCCAAAAAGGATGCCAAACCCCGGCTCATTCGATGGATTCTTCTACTTCAAGAATTCGATCTTGAAATCAAAGATAAATTTGGTGCACAAAATGTGGTGGCGAATCATCTTTCAAGACTTCTAAGTGATTCTCCTCATTCGGATATTCTGATTGCTAATACTTTTCTAGACGAGACAATTCTTGCAGTGTCAGGTGTCCAAACCTTGTGGTTTGCAGACATAGTAAACTATTTGGCCGTTGGTCAAATCCTGAGGGATTTGACCAAGCAACAACAAGATAGACTCAAATCTAAGTCCAAATATTACTTCTGGGAGGACCCTAAATTGTACCACATCGGCTCTAATCAGATTATTCATCAATGTGTTCCGATGAATGAATTCCAAAGTATACTTGAGTTCTGTCATGCATCTGCGTGTGGTGGACATTTCTCCAGGAAAATGACAGCTGCAAAAATATTGCAATCTGGATTCTATTGGTAATCTCTATTCAAGGATGCCTAGGAATTCTCGAGGTCATGTTCCCGATGCTAGGCACTTGGGAGCATAACCAAGAGAGATATGATGCCTCTAAACCCAATCCTTCCCATCAAAATCTTCAATGTTTGGGGCATTGATTTCATGGGACCCTTCCTCCCTTCATTTGGACACCAGTACATTCTTGTTGTTGTTGATTACATGTCCAACTGGATTGAGGCTATTCCCACCAAAACCAACGACCACAAGGTGGTCATTTATTTTTTCAAGAAGAACATCTTCAGTCGACTCGGGATTCCGAGGGCTATCATCAGCAATGGTGGTACTCACTTCACAAATGCCCTGTTCCGTAGTTTACTGGAAAAATACGGAATAAATCACAAAATCTCCACACCTTACCACCCTCAGACGAACGAACAGGCTGAGATCTCCAATCAGGAGATCAAGAATATCCTGCAGAAGACGGTTAGACCTGATTGAAAAGATTAGACTCAAAAGCTTGGGGATGCTCTTTGGGCCTACCGTACGGCATACAAAATGCCTATCAGCATGTCACTGTTTCGTCTGGTGTATGGAAAGGTGTGCCATTTACCTATAGAGATTGAACATCAAGCATTTTGGGTGATTAAGAAATGCAACTTTGATTTAAGTTTAGCCAGAAGGACCAGGAAGCTCCAACCATCTGAGTTGGGGGAGCTTAGAAATGATGCGTACGAGAATTTCAAGATCTATAAGGCTCGGACCAAATCTCTTCATGGCCAACTGATTTCTTGCAGGAGCTTTGAGCCAAACCAGAAAGTCTAGATCTTTGATTCTCGACTTAAGCTCTTTCCTGGCAAGACTAGGTCAAAGTGGGTTGGCTCGTTCATCATCAATCGAATATTTCCCAATGGAGCTGTTGCGATCTCTGACCCAATGACGGGTAATTCTTTTAAGATCAATGGACAACGTCTGAAACCTTATGTTGATTGTGTTATTCCAGAACCCGTCTCCGATAAGGTTGCTTTAACCTTAATGTGATTTCTTTGGCTGGACTTCGCCTAGCTGATGGCATTAACTTAGCACTTATACAATCTGACTCAGAGCTGACCCGAGTATCATGGAATGCAGATAATATTTTCTTCATTCTACCCTGCTTCTCATGCATTTTATTTTCAATGAGGACATTGCATCAGTTAGGGATCGGGGGCTGGATTCATTTCTGAATCATTTTGTCAGCTTTGCGGAATTCTTGTAAATTCTACTTATTTTTCAATTTATTAAAAAAATTAAATTACGAAAGAATAATTGGGCATTAGGATTTCTCAACCTTAGGGAATAATACAGTAGGATCTAAACACTTAAACCCTTCAGGTCTTCAGGCTTAATCAGCCTAGGTGTCCACTAAAATGTAGATTTGTTTATCGAGTCCTCGCCATTCTGAATTTACTTCAATTTTGTTAAATAAGTTGGGGTGATAAGTACACGACTTATCAACCCACCCTCTGACTTGATGGGATTTTAAGTTTAAGCATCTACACACTATTTGCACTGACTCGCTTTTTGGCAATTTTTATGAAAATTGGGTAGCTAATGAACCTTCTAGGGTGGTATGGCTGGTAAGTTATCATGGGAACAACCCATTGGTAGGTTGTCCAGAGCCTAGTTACATGTCCATTTTTTTCCTGCTGCCTTTAGGTAAATCTTAGATCAGGGAAGCCACCTAATTAAAAAAGAAAGGAGAAAAGAAAAGAAAAAGAAATAAGCCACACTTCACTGCACGAGTATGGCTGGTAGGTTATCGTAAGTAACAGCCCATTGGTAGGTTATCCAGAACCCAGCTCAAGAAATGCACGTATAATTCCAAAACACTTAAGAAGAAGCGGAGAAGTAGAATAAGCCAGAGAGATATACACTGGGTTCACCCTTATGTTGACCCCATAAAAATAAAAGTAGGGAGAAAGCTACTGGTTGAATAGAAACACCTTTAGGCATAATTTCTTTTCAAGGTTACCTAGGGGCGTAGAAACCCGAAGTTCATTCTAATCGCCGATCAGTGAGTTTATCACATTTCACACATAAAGATGCTTAGAACTTAGGGTTCTCTTCGAGTCTTGGGTGGATTTAGTGGCTATAGAAAGCTGCTCCAAAACCCTAAACTCAAATATTCAAAAAAAAAATTAGAAAAGAAGAAAAGAAGAAAAAGATCCTTCTTTGAATAAGGCGAGGGCTTGAGGTGGTCTGCATTTTGGCAGACACTCGGGCACTATTTTGTCTTTGTAGTTTAGGTCCTTAGTAAAAATCTCCTAGTGTTGAAGAATAACTTTTACCCAAGAAATCCGACCTAATTCTTTTATAAATAGCATATAGTTTTTGCAAGGGACTAGCAAAAGATTGGCATGGGGGTGTGTTGTGCATACATCTGAATAGCCAAAAATGTCTATTTATTCATGTTCTTAGTATCATACAAGAATCATGCATTGTAAATATTGCATAAAATGCATCATCATGCATTTAGGTCAAATTGTACAAATTATATAGTAATTTCTTCTTCTTGATGGCCAAGGACAGGGCGACATTTAATCGGGGCCACGGATTGAAGATCCAACCATACGAATTTAATCAGGGCGATGATCAGAGTTCAACAACTCCAAGATCGCCCTGATCAGACTTTCGTAGTATCAGATATAATCCAAGATCAGAAATCAAGGGCCAAGATGGTGTAAATCCACACTTTAGATGATAAATCCAACTACATGGATGGGTTCGGATCGGCGATCGTAGCCCAACAGAGAGACAATCGGTTCAATCCGACATCCGTGGCACCATCTAGAAGACAGAAGATGGACAGCCAACATGTTGCCACGTGGTGCCATCCTAGCTGCCCAACCGACCCAAGGACTCGCCGCTACCCTCTCTCTCCTCAACCGCATGGATGATGAAAGTGCTCACACCTAAATGCGTAAACGCACCTCAAACGCATGTGTAGTGTGTTGGTGAAGAGTGCTACGAAGAAGAGGGAGGTGTGGGTTCGAGCCCCGTCTTGCCTCAAATCAAGTTGCAAGCGTCGAGCGGTCAAATTGGACCACTGGATGCGACGCAGATGGCGAATGAAGCAGCAACGTGGCACGATCTGGGTGCATAGATCACTGATGTGCGATCGAACGTGCATTTGAACGTTGGATCACATGCAGGCGTGCGATGAGGCGCTATCAAGGGGTGCGTGAGATGGATTCTAAGCCGTCTGATCTCGCGATCGGACGGTTGAGGATTTTTGAACATGCATAGGCATTGAGGAGCAAGGAGAGGAGGAGGCACGGTGTGTGCACGACCTATGCCCACGTTTGGGGTCTTTAGTGACGCTTAAATCCATCACTAAAGACCCTGAATTAATGTTTTCAAGTGTGAATTGACCTTTTTGCTCCCAACCTCTACACCTATAAAAAGACCTACACCCCCCACATTTCAATCATCCCTTCCTTCACCTCTCTCCCACTCCAAGGCTCTAAAGGAGCTTGCCCCAAACTCGGGATGCTCCTTTAGAGTTAAAATCAAAGTTTTTCTCGCCTCCATTTCGAAAGTGGATCCCACGATGATGACGCCCTACCTCACCCCCGATTCTTCCTGCTTCGTTCTCTATCTTCCAGGTGTCACCCTATCCGGCTCGTCCTCCAAGCAGCCGTCGAGGAGGATAACTTCTCACCTCCTTTCTCTTTATTGCTTTCTAGAGTAGATTTTACTGCTTTCTAGTTGTAATATTTCCCGCTTTCTAGCTTTAATATTTCTCGCTTTCTAGTTGTAAAACATCATTCATATTATAAAGTGTTTATTCTCTATCTCTCATCGAATTCAATGTAATTATATAGCTTTCTAAATAAAAACAACAAAAAAAATTATTTACGGATTTCAATTTGACGTAGCCTCCCTGTGTTCGATCGGGAATTCTTTTCGAGTTTTGGTAAAATCTATTTGTTGATAGATTTCTTCGCAAATCACACTACAACGACATGTTTTCAAAACTCAACCTTTTTGACATGATTTTCTGATCCAACAAGTATTTGTTGGATTGGCTCTAGGATGTTAAGGATATGGCCCAGTTGAGATTTTACTTGGCAAGTTATTGAAATTAAGGATGAGATTTGTGATTACTCTAGTCCAATCTTGGGATGATTCCCAGGATGAACCCTTGTTTGGAGAACCAATGTCAAAATCCATTGAACCACCTATGGGGGGACACATTTTACGAGACCAAGGTTGAACAGGTTGTTCTAGAGCAATCAAATAAGGATGAACTTGTTTCTTCACCTGAGATCCTTGAGTCAGGGTACGAGGAAACGTATGTCTCCATGGAACAAAAAGTGATTGATGATTTTGAGACATACATTAATGCAGATTCAGAATTCTTTGATTCTGAAGGTGAAGAAGCATTATGCGAAGTCTCACCTGAGTTTATAGCACATGATTTCAGTGAGACGACTGGGTCTAAGGAATTCGATGAATCATTTAATGGCCCTAAAATTGAGGAACTTGATCCTATCGGGGCTCGCATGGCGGATTCAAATCCTTTTATTGATGATTCAATTCAAAGCCTCGATCCTCAATCATACCTTGTTGAGCATAATGATGATTCTGTTCTTGAGATCATTCGACCGAAGTCAATTCTCGTTCTGTCATAAATCTTGGACTTGGAAATTTCAGATGGGGTGATTAATATGCAGGAGATCCAAGAATTTGAAATTATGAATATAGAGGATGGGAATTAGGAAATGATGATATAGGAAGCTAATTCTAGAGGAAGTAGAAGACCGAGTCTAAGGGTTCCTATTTGCCTGAAACCCCCAACCTTCTACTAGGACCCTTATGACATTTTTTATTCTGTGGATGTGTAACCCAAGCACAAATTCCTTGATTATCCTTTTGAGCTTGATTTCTCTATTATTCGACTTTTTAGACATGGGTTGCATCCTCACAAATCGCAGGCCCAACCCCGTTTGCATGCTGATCTTCGATTTTGGATAATTTTTATCCAGAACCTTAGATATACTCGAGCATGGGGAATGGGTTTGCACCACAATTTGCTCCACATCTATAGACATCTCCGGCAGGTCCAAAAGTAGATTTTCTTATTCTGATTCTAACTTGCACTTGTGAATTTTTTATTTCTTCTTTATTTGTATAGTGTACCTAGCTGAAGGCACTAAATTCAGCATGTATATAGTCGCTTTTTCATCTCGGAGTCGACTTGTTAATCACGAAATTCAGGTGCTTTCTTCTCTACTCAACTCTATTTTATGTCTTTTTAATACAATAAAGACATTGTATTAGGTAGGCATGGGGGGTGGATATCATTATCTGAATCATCTTGCTAACTCAATTGCTTCTTTTTATTTTCTCTTTATTTTTTGTTTTAAAAAAGAAAGTTGAATTAGGAAAAGAGAGCTTGGGCTTTAGAAATTTTTTAACTTTAGGAAACAATATAGTATGACCTGAACACTTAGACCTTTCAAGTCTTAGGGCTTAATCAGCCCAGGTGTCCACTAAAATGTGGATTTGTTTATTGAGTCCTTGCCATTCTGAATTTATTTCAAATTGGTTAAATAAGTTGGAGTGATATGTACATGACCTATCAACTCGCCCTCTGATTTGAGAGGACTTTAAGTCTAAGCATCTACACACCATTTGCACTGACTCGCTTTTCGACGGTTTTAACGGAAATTGGGTAGTTAATGAACCCTCTAGGGTGGTTTGGCTGGTAAGTTATCATGGGTAACAGCCTATTGGTCTATTGTTCATAGGCCAGTCACATGACCATTCTCTTCTTATTACCTTTAGGTAAATCTTAAATCAGGGAAGCCACCTACTTTAAAAAAACCAAAAAAAGAAAAGATAAAGAAATAGAAAAGGAGAAAAGAAAAGAAAAAAAGAAATCAACCACACTTCACCGCATGAGTATGACTAGCAAGTTGTCGATGGTAACAGCTCATCGGCCAGTTGTCCAGATCCCAGCTTGAAAATGTACATTTAATTCCAAACACTTAGGAAGGAGAAAAGTAGAATAAGCCAGGGAGATATACACTGGGTTCACCCTTATGTTGACCCCATAAATATAAAAGTATGGAGAAAGCTACTGGTCGGATAAATACACCTCTAGGCAGAATTTCTTCTTTGGTCACCTAGGGGCATAGAAACCCAAATTCCATTCTAATTACCAATCAATAAGTCTAGCACTTCACACAAAAAGATGCTTAGAACTTAGAGTTTTCATCGAGTCTTGGGTGGGTTGAGTAGCCGTAGAAAGCTGCTCCGAAACCCTAAACTTAAAAATAAAAAAAAAATAAAAAAGAAGAAAAAGAAAAAAAAAATCCTTATTTGAATAAGGCGAGGACTTGAGGTGGTCTGCATTTTTGTAGACACCCAGACGCTGTTGTGTCTCTATAGTTCAGGTCTTAGTTGAAATCCCTAAGTGTTGAAAAGTAACTTTTGTCCAAGAAATCTAACCTAATTCTCTTACAAATAGCATGTAGGTTTGCGAGGGACTAGCAAAAGAAAAGCATGGGGGTGTGATGTAAACATGTTTATATCACATAAATCATCTATTTATGCATGTTCTTAGGTGTATGGTTGCATCATACATTATACATATTGCATAACATGCATCATCTTGCATTTAGTTTAGATTATATAAAGTTTAGGTTAATTTTCTTTTTGTGGTTAGGGAACAAGGTGATATTTAATTGAGGCCTCAGATTGAAGATTCAACCATACGGATCTGATCAGGGCGATGATCGGAGTTCAACGACTCCAAGATTGCCCCGATCGGACTAACGTAGAGTCAGATGCAGTCCAAGAAAGATAAGAGGTCAAGGGGCTAGGCGGTGTAAATCTGTACTTCAAATGATGAATCCGACTGCATGAATGGGTTCAGATCGACGATCACAGCCCAACAGTATGAAATCAATCCAATCCGAGATTCGTCGCATCATCTACAAGACACAGAAGATGGACAGCCAAGATTGTGCCACGTGGCGCCATCTTAGCTGCCCAAGTCGGCCATGAACGCTCACTAGCTCTCTCTCTCATCAATTGCTCGATCAACTTCTGCCGTTAGATTTTAATCCAATAGCTGAGGACGCTTGAACCTTTAATCTAAAGTGCAACAAAGCAGCAGCCACAGCATGTTGGTCGCGCACCTTTACGTGAAGAGGGAGGTAAGGGTTCAAGCCCTGCCTTGCCTCAAATTGAAGAGGCAGTTGCGTGCGGCCAAATTCAACCGTAGGATGGTGATCGTGCAGGTGAGGAGGCATGATGTGGCTTGCTTAGATGAAGGCGAGGTCGCATGCACGATCTGATGCCCAAGCCCACGTGCGATCAAACACGCAAGCGTTGGTCACGTTGAAGAGGAGTGGGCGCACGCATCTTTAAGTCGTCTAATCTCATGATCGGACAACTGAGATCGTCTGATCATGGTGAGGCGTTGAGTGCATAGAAGAAGTGAAGGCGCAGGTGGGCACGCACTACACCCATGTTTGGGTCCTTAGTGACGATTAAATCCATCACTAAAGACCCTAAGTTAATGTTTTAATGGATAAAATGACCTAATTGCCCCTTAATCCTCACATATAAAAGGCCCTACGACCCCCACACTTTCTTCATCCCTTCCTCTCTTCTCTCACCCCCTCTAAAGCTCTAAGGGCTTATCCCAAACCTAAGATGCTCCATCAGAGTTAAAATTAGAAATTTTCCACCTTCTCATCCCCGTTTGAGGAGCACCTGTGGTTGTCTTCATACTGCCATTCGAGAAGCAGATCCCACTGCAGCGTCGCCCTGCCCCGTCGTTTGTCATTCGTCGTCATTCTCCTTCGTCCAGCATCTTACCACCTTTGTCCAAGCACTCCTTCAATGCAGCTTCTCCTCCAAGTAACCGTCGAGGAGGATAACCTCTCTCTACCTTCTCTTTTATTACTTTCTAGTATAGATTTCCCGCTTTCTAGTGTAGTCATTAGATGTAACAAACTTGATTCAATGATTATGAAATATCTATTCATTCTCTCACTATTTTTTCTTTATTTGTATTATTCTTTCTCTCTCTTTTATTCTATATTCTTTAAGTAGATAGCTAGTGTAAATTCAATTCAACCAACTAATCTGCTTCGTGATAACCAATCAAACATAGTTTTTTATCAAACGTTCGCCTCCCTGTGTTCGACCCCGAATCCCTTTTGAGTTTCAGTTAAAATTATTTGTTGATGGATTTTCTTGCAAATTACGCTACAAGGACGGGTTTTCCAAACTCGATCTTTTTGAGCAAATATTCTGCCACAACATTTTGGCACTGTTGTCATGGATTCTCAGATACAACATTTTGGCGCCATTGCTGGGGATTTTCCGCATCAACAATAATATAAATCCCAGTAAATTCAAATGAAAATCAGAGTTTAAAAGATGCAAAATAATCCTAATCTAATGCTTTTCTTATGCAATAGACAGCATGAAGAGAAACATTCAGATTAGGCACATGACTCATCCATGTTTCAATCCAAAACTTTAATTGTTAAAACAAATCTAAAATAATCTGCAATTTAGCTTAGTCAAAAACCAAACTAGGGTCACTGTGAACAAATGAAATGAATGAGATGACCCTTAAATGCGTTTGAGTGTGGATTCAAATCTAAAAGCTAGAAAGCTTTCAAATCTAAATTCAACTCTTATGGATGGGTGAAACATGATGTAAATCATCGAGGGAAGAAAGTGACAATGATGTGAAGTAATGGGGGAGGTGTAAGATCAATGCAAACGAGATGACAATACCTCTCCAATCTGAATTGATCAGAGAGGGCGAGATTGCTCTAAATTAAATTACTTCTAACCTATGCTAATCCATCACCAAATTCATCATCTGATCTGTTCTAACCAAACTACATTACACTAATTTCTACTCTAATTACTCTAGAAAGCAAAGAAATCCTAATCTAAAGGAAGAATGGGATGCCTAGGTTCTACTGGTCACTACAGCGATGAAGGATGATGAGGGGGTCTCTAGCGAGTGAATGAGGTCCTTAGATCCACAACGGGTTGCTGTGGTGACGAAGGTTGGAGGAAAGAATCGCCCCTGTCACCAGCAGCTTTGATGAAGGAGGAAGAAGACCTGGAGAATGGACGAAGTGATCATCTCAATGGGGGAGGAAGTTGATTCTTTGCACGCGACGCCAAGGAGGTCCTTACGTAGCAGCTTGAGCTGATCAGGTCACCGCTATGGTGAAAGTATGCAATTAGGTCACTGACGGTGGGATTTGAGAGAGAGAGGCACACGAAACTCCAATCCAAATATCAGTCGTTCGATTAGATCTGGAGCAAGGGGTGAACCTTTGCACAAAGGCGTGGGAATATTGGTTTTGGATCGGCCGTAGGATCGTGGATGTATGGAAGCAATGGCCCTGATTCTGCGTGTTCTTAAGGTTTTCAAAGAGATCCTTGGCGGCTTTCAGAATGGTCTTTGAGAAGTTAAATGTAAATAGAATATTATGATCAGTGGACCTATATGTAAAATTCTAAATGTAAGGTTCTAGTGATGTCCAAATGCAACCAAGTTTTTATTGAAGCTTAATTGAACATTTAGGAAGTTTATTTCACCTTCAATTTATACTTTTGAACCCAAATGTGTGTTCAATTTGTAAATGAATCATCAATTTACATTAATAAATAGAATATCTCATTTTATGACCTTATTTTGCATTTTCAACATAAATTGGATGTTGTTTTTTTTTTGAAATAGAAAGGAGAGCTATCGTCTTACGATAGCAGTCCGGAGCAGTATATTATGTGCAACGTAAGGGAAATTACAAAAAGGAAGAGTGTATGAGGGACCAGTACTCTCTTACAATACTCTCACAACATACCAGCCTCTCCTGAAAAAGTCTCTCATTCCTTGCCTTCCATACACACCAAATAGTAGCAGCCATGTGGACATGTGGCTTCCCTCTCACCTCAAACTCGTGCCAAATAGAATCCCACTCTGGTAATGGCTCCTAACAAATTTTTATCCAGATGACATCAGTGACAAGGCAAGAAGAGAGGAGGTCATTTACATTGTCAATACTCATCTCACACAAAAAACAAACATGGTGATCAGTACCCAACCTTCTGTGGCATAGATCACTTGTGATTAAACCATCTCTCCTGCATAGCCAGAGGAAAATTTGTACCTTGAGAGGAATTTTTAACAACCAGATCTTCTTATCAATGGAATCATATCTCCAACCCTCTTCAATGCTCAACATTCTATTATATCCAGATTGAACACTATAAATCCCCTCCCACAGATATATGTCCTCCGTTCTAGGCCTAGGACTGAAGCTCTCAAGGTCTGATATAAGCCTTCTCTTTTCTTCCCACAGCTGGGTAGCTCTTCTGCTAGACTCCTCACCATCCAGATTCCAACTGCTGCTACTGCAGGACCAGACCATACTGACAATGGCATCCTTGTCAGCTACTGCAGCAAAAGCTCTTGGATAGAGCTCCTTCAAGACACCCAACTCAGACCATCCCTCCTTCCAAAAACTGAAGGACCTGCCATCTCCAAGTGATGGTTGCAGCAGATGGAAATGATCAGTCAATGCCTTAGTCACAGATTTCTAGAAGGGAGAAGGATAGTTGGGCTAAAGTCTAGACAGCATGTTGTTGGATGCTCCATATTTGTCTTTAATCAGAACAGACCACGGCTTCAGGTCACCTTGTAGCAGTTTAATAGCCCATTTAAGTAGCAAGGCATCATTAAAATGCTGCAGGGACTTAATCCCAAGACCACCCTTCTCTTTAGGATAGAAGATCTGATCCCATTTGAGCGGCTGCAAGAATCTGCCCTTATGTCTAGCTCCCTTCCAAAAGAACCTCTTCCTCATCACATCCAACCTTTTCCAAATGGATTTTGGTGCTTTGAAAATGGAAAAGTAGAAAATAGGGATGAAGGTGACTACCGAATTGAGCAAGACAAGTCTTCCACCTCTGGATAGGAACCTACTATGCCAACCATCTAATTTCATAGAAATCTTGTCAAAAAGGCAGTTCCAATCACTTTTCTTCATCCTGGAACACCTCAAAGGCAGCCCTAGATATCTGATAGGAAGACTGATGCGGGGAGTCATCAAAATGGCTGCTAAGGCATCTTGCTCCTCCTCAGGTAAACCAAAGCAGACCAAACCAAACTTATCTCTATTCAACCTCAATCCAGAAAGCTCACCAAAAATATTAACCATATGATGCAGAGCCATTGCTCCATCCATGGACCCTTCAACAAAAAAAATAGTATCATCTGCATATTGAAGAATGGGAGCCAAATTATTCCTACAAGATAGTGAATATCCTCTAACAAGACCAGCTTCAGCAAGCTTACAAGCAAACCAAGCCAAACTGTCAACTGCCAAATTGAAGATCAGGGGAGCTAGGGGACATCCTTGCCTGATGCCACATTGGGGTTGAATCCACACACCACAGGGTTTTCCATTTATTAGAGGGGTGAAGGAGGCAGTGGTAATACTTCTTTTAACCCAACATATCCAAGTAGAAGGAAAGCCCCTTCTTTTAAGCACATCCCAGAGATAAGGCCAATTGATGGAGTCATATGCTTTACGAAAGTCAACCTTCCAAAGGAAAGCCTTGCATTTTCTCTTATGCCAGCCACAAATCATCTCTTTGGCTAAGATAAATGATTCTTGTAGAGATCTGTCAGGGAGGAATGCTGATTGAGCAGGATGGATTAGATCTTGCAATACGGGCCATAATCTATTGGCCAGGACCTTGCCAATCACCAAGTACAAGGAGTTAGAGAGGGCAATGGGTCTAAACTCTTGGAAGGATTCAGCACCCGGAGATTTTGGCAGAAGAAACAGATAAGATCTATTTATGCTTTCAAAGCCAAAATTGCCACTTTCAAACTCTCTAATCACTTCCATAACCTCAGTGCCCACAATGTCCCACAGTTCATTGTAGAAGAAAACTTGGATTCCATTAGGACCAGGCGACCCTTCACAGTTGAGATCCTTAATGGCCTTCAGGACTTCAGCTTAAGATATGGGTTCAATCAGGCTGGACCTCTGAGACTCATTAATTTTGGGTAGATCACTAGCTGTCATCCTCCAATTACCCCTACCTGCAACTCTTGAAGATTCCTTGAAATACCTGACAGCGTCAGCTCTGATATCAGATAAGGAGGTAATTCTCTACCCCTCTATAGCAATTGAAGAGATCAGATTAGTTCTTCTCCAGAACTAGCAGCCAGGTGAAAGAATTTGGTGTTTGCATCCCCCTCACTTAGCCATGGCTGCCTAGAACACTCCCTCCAATCCATCTCCAGTTTCAGGTCTTCTTCAATCACCACCCCCTACAATCCCTTTCTATCTGCATGGTCTAGCTCAGACAGATGAGCCACAGCTTCCTTGGTATCCAGTTCTTGAATCTTCAGCAAGGCCTCACGACACTTCTGATGTCTGAGAACAGAGATAATATCTCCATACTCCTTCAGCATACCTTTCAAAGCCACAATCTTGGAAGTCAATCTGAAGGTAGCCGTGCCTTTACCCTGCTGTGACCTCCACCAGCTAGCAAACATGTCTCTGAACCCTAGTTCCCTCAGCCAAGATTTTCTAAATTTGAAGTAGGAGCTAGCCACCACCTGTTCACCATTGTCCCACACCAAGGGTGTATGATCAGAGAATGGGCATTCAAGACCGCAAACAAATGACATTTGGAAGAGATTCATCAGCTCAACATTGCCAAGAAACTTGTCAATCTTGGACATGAGCCCATTACCATTCCTCCAAGTGAATTCAGCCCCTGACGAAGGAAAATCACATATTCCCAAGGCCTGGACCATCAATTAGAATCCAGTGGTATAGCTGTCCACCACCCCATTAGGTCTGTCACTCCCCAATAAAGTACAATTGAAGTCCCCTCCAACAAGCCAAGCCCCCCCATCTACAAAATCTACAGCCAGGTTCCAATCCTCCCACAACTCCTGCCTCCTGCTAGGATTGTTTGGACCATACACACCTGTCACAAAGAAGACATTGTCCCCCTAGCCTCTTTTGAATCTACAAGTCAGAAGGTGCCTAGCAACAGAAACCTCCTCCAAACACAGCAGCTGCTTCTTCCACCAGATGGCAATTCCCCCAGATCTGCCATTGGAATTGACCACCACAAGGTCATTTGCAAGACCTACCCTCATCTCCTCCCATGCCTTATCAGACTCACAATCAATGTGTGTCTCTTGAAGGATGGCACAATCGATTTCCCATTCACATAGATATCTAAGTAGAGACCCCCTCCTACTTCTATCGTGCAGCCCACGCACATTCCAGGTTAGGACCCTCATTTGGGAGTCAGGTCTGTCCCCTTCTTAGCTGTAGAAGCTCTGCTAACCTTCATCACAGCTGCAATGACAGATTCATCAACTCTTTGTGTAGGAGTGTGCCTTCTTAGCCTTAGCTTGTAGGGAGGTTTCCCAATCCTAGCAGCAGAAGGAGTCTTTGACTTCAAGTGCACGACATCAGCCACAGGAGAGCAATTCTGCAAGTCCAAGGAATTCACAGAGGAGTCCACCAGAACAGAATCAACAGTCTCATTAATCACCTTCCCTTCCATCCCTTCATCAGGCTCACTAGGATGGGCTTTTAGGTCCTCAGCGACAGCTTCATTAAACACATTCAATTCCATCCCTTCATTAGCCACCACTGCAGCTACCTCTTGGATCAGAGGTACTTCAGCCACATCCTCCAAAGCTTCAGTCCTTGTCTCCTCAACTCCAAAGCTTCCTACCCCATCTACCAATTCCCTACCTTTAGAGCATTCTGCCACCACCTCCTGGCTAGCATAGTTTGGTTGCAAGGAAGGAGCTTTGGTTTTCAGCACCTCAGCATAAGAGGGGAGGTCTTGGATCAGAGGTACTTCAGCCACACCCTCCAGAGCTTCAGTCCTCAACTCCTCAACTCCCAAGCTCCCTACCCCATCTACCGATTCCCTACCTTTAGCACATTCTACCACCATTTCCTGACTAGCACAGTTTGGTTGCAAGGAAGGAATTTTGGTTTTCAGCACCTCAGCATAAGAGGGGGGGTGATGCCTAGGCACAACCTCCCTGGTTGCCACAATAAAATTCAAAAAGAGCATCCAAGAACTGCCCCCACCTCTGAGGATCAGTTTATCAGGAATGGTACCAGCCCTGAAGACCTTCACCCTCACTTTCAGAGCACTGACATCTCCTTCAGTTAGACCAACAACAGCATCCTCGACCACAGATGCAAACCCGGCAACCATGTTTTCCACCACCTTCCTAGTCCTTAGATGCAAAGGCAGACCTCTGATCTCGAGAACACCAGACCTGGAAGCTGATCTCAAGAACTCAGGTAGAGAGCCATCAAAGGGGGATACCAGCCGCCAGATCACTAATAATCCACCCAATTTGCTAGTCTGAAAATAATACTTCTTTACATCTACCGCACCCACATCAAAAAGCACATATCACGATGAAGAGATAACCGCAATTTTCCAAGCATCAGTTGATAGAGGAAGAGATCTCACCAATTGTCGAATTCTGTCCATCGAAAGGGTACCCACCATTACTTCTCCAATCAAAGCACCACATAGAACCAGCTCCGCTACCTTGACATCCTCGGTCAGGGGAATCTCCACATCCATAGCGTATCCCCTAAGAGTTGAGGGGGGAGGTGGGAGGGGCATCTGTAGCTCACCCCTAGGTCGCGAAGGTGTATTGCAATCCCTGCCCCCAGAATCACCGCAAGTCACCAGGTAGGAGTCCCGTTTGTGACCAAATCCTCCACACGCAAGACAAAGCAGTGGTCGCCGGCAGGTCACCGCCAGGTGCCCCCAAAGCTGACATCTAAAGCAAATCACTTCCCTTCGACTTCTGCCCCAGCCACCTTGAAAACCCCTCTTGCCCAGGGTCCTAACTACATAAGCACATGGACTCCATGCACCTTCCTGCGCCAAGATCGCGAGAGCCATACTGCCCATTCGTCAAAGTCATCGACACGGGCGTCGAGGCCTCTCAGGTGGCCAGCCATCTTTGCCGGAGCTTCCCACCCAAAGGAGAATTCAAATTTCGTTGGATCTTCCAAAAGTCAACATAAATTGGATGTTTTAGGTCATTTATGTTATTTCCCACACTTAACCCTTTTCATGTGTTAATTGTGTAGTGTTTAAGCTAGTTTCTAGCTTAACTTGGTCATTTTAGCTATGATGAGTCACACCTCATCATACCCCCATGCTTAGGCTTTACTAGTCCCTTAGCAAACAACTCATTAAAGTGTAAAGCAATTTAAGTATCAGCAAGGTAAGTGTAATGAGACATCTATTTTTCTTTTCTCAAATTATTAAGTGTTTAGAGATTATCTTTAAGCTAAAAGATTTCTTGATAAGCCAACTGTGTTTATTTATGGACATTATGAGAACTTGCTGCTTAGGAAGACTGACCAGAACTTAAGACTGATATGACATAGACCATCTCTTGACCAATAAGGACTCTTGATATTTAAACCTTAAGTGCGATTTCCAGGACTCAGAAGGTTTTACAAGACTCAGAAGCTAAGTAGTTATGGATATGCTTAGTGATAGGTCAAGACTACCCAGGTGAATTTCAAAACTCAATCCCAGGGTTTCACTTCTTTTTAAGTCCAGGTTGGTCCTAACTTCAGCTCATGTCTTCGAATTGACTCTAAAAAATGAGGAAGTCTCAAACCCAACTCTTATTACATTGTGACTAAAAGAGTATTTGGTGGAAACATGGTATTTGTATTGCACCCTAAAAATATAATTGGTGGAAAACTATTTATAGGACTTGGAGAACATACTTGACTTATTCTAAAGAATGTCTTTTTTTGAAAATTCCTTCTCACTTTTTTTGGTTTTTTTTTTTACAAAATAATGTTAGTATGTCTCTGACAACTTTATTTGGTAGAGCACACTTATTTGGTGGGTGAGTTCTTTGGTGGAAAGAGCTTCTCCTAAACACAAGACTAAATACTAGGACAAAGAGTCTACCTGCATGCACAGGTAAGGACTCCACCTTCCTAATGCACACTAAGGTTGAATTTCAAATTCACAAGATTTTTCCCGACACTGTGTACTGTAAACCAAGGTTACTTAAACTTCTAATCCAAAGCACACCAGCAAATCCTGTACTGGTGAATCAGGTACAAGCATACATCCTAAG